>CM076605.1:56697500-66697500 GCA_038502835.1 Octonoba sinensis | reverse complement strand
TACCTTTTAGTACAGGAAGGAATCGCACCTTGGCTGAACAAATCCAAATTATACAATCCCCTTAACCAAGAAAGGGAGAGTAATTGATAAAGGAATTTTCTGGGAAGAAAATGGTTACCTTTCTCTTTGACATCGTTTTCACACCATGCTCAGGTGGCATGCGCAGAGCCACTCAATTTACTTGTAGTACTTTACTTATTTGAGTTGTTTCTAACGGCATCGGTTATATCGCGCATTCGGATATATCGCGCTTTTTTGCTGTCCCCCTACAAGCGCGATATAACGAGGGGCTACCTCATAATACTTTTCTTCAATAAAATGACAGTTGAAAAATTTCGTAGAAACTTTTCAAAACTCTCTACGGCGACGCCAATTGAAAACACGCATTGACGTCTTCGAAGCAGTTCTCATAATAAGGTACATTATAGGAGGGTTCGAAATCTGGGGTAGTCAGTCGTCTTTTGCATCCACAAATTTTAGTTTGACGACCGCAATTATTAACCCAGTCTATTTTTTTTTTTTTTGTTCTATCTATAACTTTATATAATTATATATATATTGGTATATATTATCCAACCTTCCGTTTTTTTTTTTTTTTTTTCTGTTTTTTTTTTTTTTTTTTAGTGTTTACGATACCTGAGAAGTTTATTGACATTCAAATTTTTGAATTATGAATTTTTACTTTCAAATGATGTATAACACTTGAAAAAATAGTTAAGCTGATTAACTCATATTTATTTCATTTAATAGCCGATTAAAATAAATGTTTATATGGATGCATAAACTTAAGGTAAATTACCTACTTCTCATGAGTTAATAGAAATTTATTCTCGATTTTTTTTTTACTTATCAATTTATCCCATAAAGGAATTGTGTTGTTTTGAGATACTTTTAAAATAGGTCAAGTTTCTTAAGCAGAAATATCAACTGTTTAGTTAGACAATACTGCAGTTTTTAAGAATTACGTGTAGCCGAACATTTTTTACCACTATATATATATAAAAAAAAACTAAGTGCCAATGGCGCCATACTTTTAAGTTCTAATTTCGAACCCTGCGTTGTACATATATATATATTGCTTAAAACTATATACTTCTTACAGGCTAGCACGAGCTCATATATTGGTCATTAGATTTTTGGGCCGGAATAAATTGAAAGTAGATTTCAATAAATAACAATAAAGAAAGAAAATACCTTACTTTAAAAAAATAATTCAATTAAGGATGGATTAAGTTAGGTTTGGATCACTCTTTCTGTCGCAGTGTCATAACTGCACTTAAAAAGTATTCGTGAGGAAATAGATGAGCGATTTTGCATGCAACTATTTTCTTTAAACGGATATTTTAAAAATATGCAGTCAATATTGGGTTTCTCGTGCATTTTGGGGAAACGCTAACTATCCAATTATGTAACATCGGTGTTCTGGTAAAAACCTTAGTCCAAAACTACAAAAATAATAGTTGAATCGGCATAAAAGAATAGCATTTTCAAAAAAAAAAACTGTTACAGTTAGTTTAAAAGATGTACAATATTGCCCCGATTTAAAGATATCCAGTCCGTAGACAAGCGTTGAATCGAGGTTGCAATACAGTTGTACCACCGATGAAAAAAAAAAAAAAAAAAAGAGCTTTTACTGGCAGAGTGCCAAGAAGAATCCATTCATGTTGAAGGAGGAACTGCTGGTATAAGGAATGTGCAGTTTCTGCTCTCGTCTTAGTTCGTTTAGCATACATGATTTCTTCTTATCTAATGCTATTTGCCTGTTTATAAATTTAGTTGCTTTCAACACACAGAGAAGCAATTATTCTGAATCGCATCCTAACGCACCTGCGAAACGAACTTCCCTAAATCCCGAGTGAATTCGTCCTTTTCTGCCATGCGTGGAAGCGTCCAAGTGTCAGTACTTCGAGGGGCTAACTAAGGTAAATGACAAGGTAGTGGACACTCTTCTCCACCAAACCCCTACCTGTTAGCCGAGGCCTTAGGATTGCTTACGCACGGGGAGAGGTAGTGGGGTCTACGGATTTTACATGCACATATCCCCAAGTATACATGGTGGTCTTCAGTGGGTATCGAACGCGCGACCTTCCAGGTGGAAGTCCGACGTGCTAACCACTAGGCTACCACGGCCCATGGTAGTGGACACTTTTCTCCACCAGACCCCTACCTGTTAGCCGAGGCCTTAGGATTGCTTAATGGTAGCGGACACTTATTTCCTTAAGCTCCTAAAATAAGCGAGTGTAAAATTAAACTTGAATGAAATTATCAGAACCTATAGCGAACGATTCCTAGTGCCGGTTAATGGAATTGGCGTGGAGCTTCTATGCAAGTACATGGATCATAATATTTAATAGCTGCCTCCACAATGGTCACATTTGCTGCTCTTTACTAAAGCCGATTAATAAGAAGGTTAGGGATTTGGGGAAATATATGGGAAAAAAGCGTGACATCATTTATGAAGGGTCCCTTAGTCATTTTTAAAATTATTTCTCCAAGTTAACAGCAGAAAATAGATATTAATTTCTGTCCACTACTAATGCAAATACGTGTCTTATAAATGTCCACTATAGATACAAATTAAGCGTATTTGACGTAAAAATCCTAATTTTCATGAAATGACATTTTATAGGTAGTAATTCATTTTTAGAGAAATAGTTGGCGATTAAGTTAAATATGCAAATATTGATGCAAGTCCCTTGAAAAAATTTTGCCACGTAAAAGAGTACGAAAATTTTCTTAACTGTGTCCACTACTGGGTCATTTACCTTATATGTTTGGTTATTGAAGCGAAATATTTTGTCCGGATCGGCGACAAGCTTCCGTTGAACGGCGTACTTAACACGTCAGGTCAACATGCAAAAAACACAGTAAAAATTTGTATTCAAGGCGGAATAACCGAAGAGTTCAGAACAATAAACCGGAAGATTTAGGAACATTGGTAGAAAGAAATCAGTTTAAACAGCATTTTTATGATTAGAAATGATTTCAAGAATATTATTTCTCTAAACTATTAGACAATAAAATTATTAATATTTCTGGTAGAGTCCAGGTAACTCCGACACACCATGACAGAGCGAAAAATCTTCACGATCAGACTTTTTAAAGTAAGTAGTCAGTTTTTGCAAAGTCTGCTAGTGAATTTTAAGGTAAGTACGCTGTTGTGTATTGATTAATGTTCATGTAGTAAAGCATCCTTGCTATCATAAAGTATGTATACTTTGCCTTTAAGGGTATTTGTGCAGCTTTTTTTGTTTAAAGAAAACAATACATACAAGAACGGTACTGTATTTTTTGAGGAAACACTGCTACCTTTAATTTTTTTAACCCCATTCCTGATAACCCTACATTTTCATATCTCTGGCACCCTTCAATTCCCATTGGGCCGAGTTTTCGGACCGGGGCCATCGCGAAGTTAGCAGTTTCTCCCTTTCTACCGGGCCTGCGAATCGCTAGAATGAGTCATCCAAGGGATCCCATGGTTCCTTCCAAGTTCCAACCTGCGCGAAGACGGCATACCCGCTAGCTGGTGTGGTGTGGCCAGTTTAATTTATAGAATTTTGATTGTGGAGAATTAACTGCCAATTCTGAAGTGGATATACCCCAACACTTCTATGGTGTATTTAACTGATGATAAAGTTAACAATGATGAAATCAGTCAGTTTTTAGTTTGTATAGTTGGTTATGTGGGCTATAAATTATCCCCCCCCCCCCCACCATACTCGTGCAGCCAAAAGAAGAAAAAAGAGAAGAGATTAAAACATAAAAACTCAGGTCAGGATTGAAGATTGATTTGCCCGATTAGAGTTGGGAGAATTTTGGCTCAAAGTTAAAAATGAATTTTCGTTATTTTCAAGAAAAGCATCGATGTGTTTAATTCAGTTCACAACCACTTATATTTGTGAAACTGCTTTTTCCAATATAATATTTATTCAGAATAAATATAGAAGCAAATTAAATGTCGACCCAAATTTGAGGTTAAAACTAACTTCGACTGGACCAGATATCACCTCTCTTGTATTTCACATGCAGCAGCAATCTTCTCATTAATTTTGTTTTTTCATTTTTTTATATGACAGGCATTTTGCATTTAAAGACGTATTTCTAATGCTGTTTTGGAAGTTCGTATTAAAGATATATTTTACATATTTCAACTATTTTCTTATACATACACAGTGGCGTACGCAGAATTTTTTCAAGGGTTTGGGAGGGGGAGGGTTTCAAGGGGGTTCATAATTTTCTGAAACTACTAAAAGAAATTTGAGTATGTAATAAAACACTATTATTTCCCTAATTTAGACAGAAATTGAAATGCTATGTGTGTTATGTATATCTTTTGAAAATGAAACATCGTTTAAAAATTGCGAACAAATTTTCAACTTGAGTAAATTCAATTAATACTTTAAATTTTACAATTTAGTTGAAACTAGAATCCGTATTCCCTACTGCAATTTGCTCTCATTAAAGTTATGTTTGAATTTTTCGAATTGTTTGACTTGATTAATGATTAAACTTAACTTTAACATTACTACATTACAAGGTAAATTTTAAATCTTATTCTTGTTTCAAAATGTTAAAAAAATGTAAAATTTCTGAAAATTCTAAATTTGGTCATGTAGAACACTTTAAATCTCAAAAGAATTATTTTTAAAATTACTACTACACAATTTAAGAATAAAATGAATTGTATATTTTGAAAATAGATTTATACGTATTTAATATAAATTTAGATCTTTTATTATATTTAGTTATAGTTTAAAAGAACACTTACAATGAAAACATTAATTACATATGCTGAAAATTTAAATAAAAGCTCATAATTATACCCATAGCTAGCTATTTATTGCTTTCCTAAGGATAACTTTAAACAAGAGGATTTCACTCAAAAGTTTTGTATTTTAACTTTAAATTATTTCTGTTTTACTGAATATCTAATGATAAATATGACTTCCAAAAATAAAAGCTACAGAGTACTGTAAGTTTTAACTAAAGTCCTATCAGCAATATAATTCGATAAACACAATTAAGTACAATTTTTCTGTTTTAACAAACAAAATAGTTATATATGTTCAATTTTCTGTTGTAAATGTGCCTAAATGAAGTGCAGGCAGCAAAAGTTTGAGAACTTTTGGTCGGTATGAAACAAAAAATTCGACGCTGCAGAATGTGGGTGCACTTGGATTGCGCTTGCGCAATCAATTCTTGAAGCAGGCCCGGTAGCAAGTGCTGATGTTGACTTCGCTTTTCTACTGATCAAACAATTTCTGGAGATGAACGATAGATGCTGCCATCTACCGGCTAAAGCGGAAGTCGAACTCCGGGCTTAAAAGGCCAGTGCTTAGGAGCAAGACACCCTATCTTCTTCGAAAGGATTCGACAACAACTAAACAATTTTTAACGAATTATTACTTTTTTTCCAATTCTTTTTCACATTTTACAATTTGTATGACTATGTGAACATCGACTATTATGTTATTGTTTTAGATCTTTTCATATTTGCATTGGAAACCACTCAAAATAACGTTGAATTTTCATTATCCTGTTGTCGGGAACAGTTTTGAAAGAGGATACTTTTTTCCTGGTCATCCCCTCTTTCTCGATAAAAAGTTACGAACTAAGTTTTAAGTTTAGACTTGCAAAAGAGAGAAATCGATCTGACATTTAAATCTTCCTTCCCACAAAATAGTTAAATAATAAACTTAGGCTTTTTAATGAAATGTGTTTCCCCCTTACATTGGGAAAAAGTAAACAAAAGCTCTCAGAACTCCGATGTTTTTAAGTTTTCAAGAAATTTCTTTTCAATAAAACTCTTTCGAATACGTCCTTGTTTTATCCCCACTTAATCGCTATTGTCAAGACATTTAAAACTCTGATTCAGATGGTGCTTCCATCTATCGAGTTTCTGAGCTATCACAGATCGAAATTTTAGATAAGAGACCAGGGTTTCTCAACGGGAGCAATATGGCCCCCTCAGGGGCCACTAGAGAACATATTGAAATAGAACCATTAACCTTGTGAAGGGGGCCACGGCTGATTCATTCCAAGCTCATAAAATGTATCACCATAGGTGCAAAATATTCCATTATTTACAAAATAAATGCAGAGGTGTACTCGTACAGTACACGACACAAAATTTGATATATCTTAATTTAAAAAAAAGAAAAACGTCAATGCTGAGAACAAAACAGCGCAAAGCGTGAAACTTCTTACATGACTTCCCTTTCATGGGGGAAAATTTTTCAAAATAAGGAACCTTTCCTTTTGCGGCAACACCCTTTTTGAATTTCAAAATTGTATGGTGTGTTTTACCTTTAGTGTTCTTTAACCCTTTAAGTACGGGAATGTCTGTCACAAATCTGTTTGTCTGAACGCCAAAAAAATAAAGTATCCAAAAATTGTATAAATGGCGACACATCTATTTCTTATGTATAAGTCATTTGTTTCTTACATGAAAAAAGCAAAACTGGAGAGTTCCAATCAACATTAGTCGTAGACGATCCATTTTCGACCTATGGCGATTTTTTTGAGAAAAAAAAGTTTTTGCCATAGCAAATTTTGAATTCAACAAATCGTTTATTGACGTTACCCGTACCACAGGAAAGTTTCGTCAAATCGTCTATTGACGTTACCCGTAGTTAAAGGGTTAAAGTAAAAGTTGTTTTAACAGAATATATCGCTTATGGGAATAAAAAGTGTCATATCTGAAAAAACTCGTTTTTTTTTTTTTTTGGGTTTTTATATCAAAATTTTCAGATTTTTGCGCTTTTTATATTGGAAATACTGCTGTAAGTAGATGTTCAAACATTAAGGTTAGAGGCCAACTTTATTTTTTTGGTTCAATACTGTCATAACTACCTTTTGTAGCTATTTCTATTTTTTATTTTTATTTTTTCATATTATCACCATCGATCATGTGAGGGAAAACTAGAACAATAACTATTTTCTGAACAAAATCGATTATAATAATCATTGAAACACATAAGGTAATTAAATAAAACAAATTATAAAACGTTCAAACTCCTCTTGAAAAATGTCCATTTTGCAGATATGACACTGGTTATTTCTATAAGCGGTATATATGTTTGAAGGCATATTATCCTATAAAATTTTCAACAATTTAAATTAAGTTCATAAATATTTTTTAACAAAAAAAAAACATCTGTGCTGGCTTTTTGGGGGAGAGATGTTATGTCGGTCAACCCCTCCCATCCTAATGATTTCGGAAAGAATAATCCGAAACAAATAAAATATCAAAGTATCTCATTCTTATACTTCACTTTTCGATTCAAAGAATTTTATGTTCAATTTTGAGCAGTTTAGAGAAACATCATTGGGCTTTACAAGAATATTTATTTTCTTTTATCAATCCTGATTTAATAGCGGGATCAACTTTGGACTCATCAAAACGAAATTTTGATGTGGAACGTGCACATGAAATGATTTTTTTGATTCAACTACTTTAAAATTCAAGATTTTCTAAAAGCATTTACTTTTTTTTTATTTTTTGTGAAAGAAAAAATATATAAAAATGAAAAACAATCTTAGACTTAACATTGAGGACTGGACGGACGGTCTGATTCATTTAATGGACTCAAGAAATTTAAAGCACGTTATTTGTCTTGGAAAAGACAAAGTTGCAAATGATTATATTATTTGTACATATGATTATGCTGGAGAAATAAATTTTGATTTAATTTACATTTCAGTTCTACATTTGTTTTTCGTACGGGTGTATGATTACATATCGAAAACGTCTGCTTAATTTTAACGTATTTTTTGCGGGCAACTGTCTTCTGATGTAACTGTCAAATTAAATATTTCATTTTTAGTGTTTTCGTATCCTAGTTTATGTATGACCACAGATGTATAAAATAATGACAATCTACAGGGGCGCACAGAAGGGGAGTGGCGAAAGGAACGATTCCCCCCCCCCCCTCCAAAAGGTATCGGATATGCAATGTCTGAAATATCTAAAATCTGGTTCTACTACTACACGAAAGATTCGGTTATCCGGCATACCAAATTTAAATTTTAAAATTTAATTAACCCCTTGAAGCACGAGTTTTTTTCGGAAACACTGGTAAAAAAAGGATCGTGTTTTTAAAAAAATTTTTTTTTTTTAAAGAAAATGAATATATAGGTATACTATAAATTGTTTTTAGCAATTTCAGTTGTAGGGGTGACTAGAGAGCGGCGGGTGTGGTAAAAGTTATATAAAAAAAATTATTATACAAACAAAGTGCAAACGGATTTCAGATGGGCGTTAGAAATAACATAGCGCGAGATACAAGATCGCCCGTGTGATACACGGGCATGTGCAAATTTGCCTATAACTTTTGCCCGTGTCAGACACGGACAAATGCGTTAAGTGGTTAATTAGCAGGTTTTGGAAATATATACATTTAAAACATACAACGTATTGAAATTTTTGGATATTTAAAAACATGTATGGAATTTATGGGTTTCAGAGATTAGAGCCGGACATCCCATGGTGCGGATCGCCAAACATGGAATAGGATTGGACATGGATTACATATGAAGAGTCCATTGGAAAAACGACCTAAGTCACACACTAATTTTTGAAATTTTCTTTGTTTTATTCAATTACTTTATAACATAAATGTTAATTTTAACTATACGAGCCTACTTTTCCGTAACACCCAAATTCAAATTTATAATACATATATTCATAATGCATATATTTATAATACATAATTTATATTCATATTTTAATACATAATTTAAAATAAAACAAAGCAAAGTTCAAAAAGTAGTATTTGACTTAGGTCGTTTTTCTAGTGGACCCTTCATAGCTGATGCTCTCCTCATCCTGACCTCCCCCAAAAAAGATCCTAAACTTTGTAGGTAATCTACTGGCTATGTATGTATCTAAGGGGAGCCACGTAAGAAGTTGTCGTTTCTTAGGGTCGGTACAGGTCGAAAAAGATTGAGAAACCAGGATCTAGATCAATGGTAGACATTGACTCGGTCCAACACCCGAGGTAAATGAGGGTAATGATTTTTATAGGAGCATAGAGGACTTTGTGATCTCGACGTATTTAGTGTACACTGCTTATCATTAGCGAACACAAGGAGCCTGGGTAACTTAAGACTCGAGTTCGGCGCCTACCCGATCGGGCCACCTCGGCCCTTAACCCCTTAACGGTCGGGTTATTTTCAAGAAAACGGTCATAAAAGTGCCTATTTTTTTAGCCCTGAAAATTATATAAGAAGATGTGTATGAACAATATATATATTCATTTTTAATTTCTGATTTGTTTTAATTTTGAATTTTTAAACACTCCAGCCCGGAAATATCACGGGAACGAGAAATAGAAAGCGAAACCTCAGCCCGTCATTTTCACGGGAACGAGAAATAGAAAGCGAAACCTCAGCCCGTCATTTTCACGGGAACGAGAAATAGAAAGCGAAACCTCACCCGTCATTTTCAGGGAACGAGAAATAGAAAGCGAAACCTCAGCCCGTCATTTTCACGGGAACGAGAAATAGAAAGCGAAACCTCAGCCCGTCATTTTCACGGGAACGAGAAATAGAAAGCGAAACCTCAGCCCGTCATTTTCCCGGAGCGAGAGGGAGGGGGTTAATGACTTTTACTGAATAACTATTACGCAATCAGGACCTCTTATTTCGTGGAAACAGAAAGTTAGTAAACTTGATGTACTTAATTAGACCACGAAGTTCTATTTCTAAATACTCAGTAGCACTTGTATCAAATTTTCAATTTTAGACTTAGAGGTGAGGTCAGAACGCTGACGACATGCTTTTTGAATAATAATTACAGCAAAATGCATTCACTTACCATGAATCTCTTCTTCTTATCCACCACTTCTTCCATTTTGGAGCTGATTGTCGAATAATTCCTCCTAGAGGAGCGCTCGTAGCGCTCAGGTAATTTTTTTTTATTGAATATAATACCTTACTACATGAACAAACAAGAGCTGCTATTACATTTACAAATTGTCTTGTTATATTTACACAGCTTATTAACAAAGTTAAGCAAGTTGGAAGATACGAATAAGTACTAGCCAGTTCAGTTGTGTCATGAACAAACAAGAGTTCCTATTACATTTACAAATTGTCTTGTTATATTTACACAGCTTATTAACAAAGTTAAGCAAGCTGGAAGATACGAATAAGTCCTAGCCAGTTCAGTTGTGTTATGAACAAACAAGAGTTCCTATTACATTTACACATCGTCTTGTTATATTTACACAGCTTATTAACAAAGTTAAGCAAGTGGAAGATACGAATAAGTACTAATCCGTTCAGTTGTGTTTATGATCGTTTGTAAGAGTTGCCAATTTAAAAGTTTGAGGGCAGCGAATAATTTAGAACACTTCGTTTCACTTAAAGCTGTACTTTAGACGTTAAAGCGAAAATTAAACTTCAATTTACAAAAAAAAAAAAAAAAAGCATCAATTTTTTAGTTTTAAAACAATGATTTCTTCAGTAGTGTTATATTTGAGAATGGCAACCTCGCTTCATTGCGGATTATTTTTACAAACTATGATTGATTTTAAATTTTTCCAATAAAAACATCAGCAGTTTTGAACTGAACAGAAAATTAATTTAATATCGTTTTCATAGCGGCTAATGTTATTAATTTTTTGTGTCCTGTAAACGATCAGGAGCATAAGTTGACTCAGAAATACATAACTGACATTGGAAAATCAATGTTCATACGCTTGAAAGTAGACTCCTTCACGGCTATATGACCTTCTTGCTTAAACTAAAGAAACCATAATTTGTAAGATTCATCATAAAATGAGTATTTTAATTATGATGAAATAATTTCTTAAACCCTTTCAAAACATTAAGTTATGAGTATACTTGTGGGAGGTACATTAACAAGTTGGCAACTACTTTACAGAATGAACAAAATAAACTGGCGCCAGTTTTAGTAACAGTAAAATAAAAACACTTAAAATTAAAAAATGCATAGAATAGAATCGGGCCATTTACACGCAAAGGTTAGTAATCCAGCTAAATTATTTTTTTAACACTTGAAATTGGATGACAAAAATTCGGAAAGTCCACTCGAAGCTGAAGCCTGATCTGAAAGCCTGCCTGATCTCGAAGCTGAATCTGAAAGAAAAGCGAGATAAATAAATGGACAACACTTACATAACAATTACACTACACATTGATAAACGCCTTCCATTGGTGAAAATCTAGGAAATGGACATTTAAATTAATTTTAGTCTGTATTCGCATGCGCAGCAATTTCTCTTTTTAACTCTTTTTCCGAACTTTTGCAACTATTAACAGTTTTCTCCTACCCTTTAAAACTGAAGTCTTTTTTTTTTCTTCAAAAAAAGAGCTCATAGCATCCACAGGAATAGTAGTACTCAAAGCAGAAAAAGCGCTCTTTTAACAGTAATGATGAACCAGCCATCTCACAAAACAGGTAAAATGTTACTGTTGTTACATTGAACTAGCACAATATTGGTTTGGAAATACAATTTGCACATTCTAGAAGCTTCTGGAAAGTCTACCGAGCATTTCAGCATTGTATGGAACCTGATAGATGTAAGATATTATAAAAGAATATGTGTACTATTTTTTATGCAGTCTACAAGCATATTGCGTCGTGAACAGGTAAAATGTATTTTTCAAAACAAAATGTCAGTTAAATGAATACTGTCGTCATTACAACGAGAGGAAAAGCAGTACCCGCCCGGCGTTGCACGCGCTCAACTGAAGAAAAAAATAGGTTGCCTGCTGCGCTGTTCTTGCTAAAAGTATAAAAAAATGTCACCATTGAAATTGATGCATTAAGAATTCAAAAGACACCACCTCCGGCATTGCCTGCAGTAAGTGTTTGAAAAAAGGCGCCTGCCTATTTATCAAATAAAATATTCGATATTGTCAACACTTAAAAACGTTCCATCTATCTATATATACAGTAGTCTCTCGGTAATCCGGTAGATATCGGACCAATGTACTGCTGGCGTACCGAAAACGCCGGATTACTGGAATGTACTAAAAATATGCATATAAATGCCTGGACAAATTATTTATTTAATTAGTACATAGTGTTGTTTACATTATTCCTTTGAAGTCGAAGGCATAAAATAGTTGTCTATTTTTTATAGGTTTTTTTTTTTTTTTTTTTCTCATTTTAAATGTCGTTTTCAATGCGTTCAACACTAAAATGTCACGAGCGGAGACGCCATTTTTTTCTGCCCAAGTAATAGATGTATAGCGAAGGAACGAATGGCTACGTCGTGTGGTATTGTCTGAACAGCTGCGCTACAATAGCTGCGCAGAAACAGGTTTTCAACTCTACTACCACGCATTTATTAGCTTCTTATGAAACGCCGGATTACTGGCAGGACCGGACCAGTGAAGTGTCGGATTACCGAGAGACTACTGTATTATTTATCTAGCCTGTTTTTCTGTAGCTCCACGATATCTTCCTTATTCCTTTATCAAATTCTATAATTTATACCTCATTTTGAAGCTTGTGGTGCCGGTTAGTGAAGAAAAATAGACCCCACGGTTTTAAAAATGTATCGCTTATCTTAAATTTGCGGTTTAAAATCATCTAAGAAAAGGAGGCCCTGGAATAGATGGTAAATTGGTGTTGTGTATGCTAGCGCCATCTGTTATCAAGTAAACAAACAAGAAACTCTTCTGTTCTATTGTATAAAAAATTGAGTTTTAGCTGCGTTTGTGTGTTAAACTTATACAATCGGAAGGCTTTACACATTCCTATTTGAGCTCGGATGAAAGATTTTTTTCCCTTTCAAAGCTTTTCTTGCTGCCGTTTGTTCCTGCAAGCTACAAACCCTCGTCTTTCTGTTTTAATGTCAATGAATACTAGATAAAAAATCATTATACTAAAAATTTATTCTTTAAAACTATTCTAATCGATTGTAATCGTCCTTTTTGTGTGGGTCCTTGAACTAAACAAACAAAGTGCGTTTGCTTTTAAATATTTTCTTTTTCGTTTTGTTTCGTTTCTTTTCTTCTTTTTTCCGTTTTTATTGTGCATGTTTTGTATAAAAAAATATTTAAATGTTTAGGATCGCCGATTGATTGCTGTGGGAGACTAGTTTTTCATTATGTGGAATGCTATACATTTTAATAAAATAACATAATTTACACTTAAAAAAGTTATCACTATATACACAACGGCGAACCGACTGGTCTTTTAATTTTTTAACACGGACGTAGCCGTACGGGTACCGCTAATAAAGAAATAAAATACTCAAATTCTTAAAATTAGTCAAGGTAAAGCCGGTAGAGATGGCGCACAATTGGAGAACATGATAAAATAAATGAAAACGCTATTTTTTTGCCGTACTTTTGTGAACATTATGGACTACATCCCTTCTGCATGCATTTCCATCACTATTTCCTTGTTATGCTGTAATTTAACCCTTTATCTACCGACTGTACTTATAAGTACCATTCTCTATAAATTCCATCCCAGCAACCATTTTTACCAATATTCTGATGGTACTTTGCCGGGACAGTCTTTAAATTCCCCCTTTTCAGGATACATATCAGCAAGGGTTCTATAAAGAGTATTTTAGCGAGGAAAGGAACATAGATAGTCTTGAAACCGATGCTGTGTTTTGAACTTTCATTTTGTTTAGATTGCTCAATTTGAGTTTTGCTCCAGAAAAGCAGTAAAATTCAAGAATTAAGTCACTGATTTTTGAATGTATTAGTTTAAAACTTAGAAAACTATTTGACGATATTTTGATTAAAACGTGTATGCAATTAATTCCACAGGGTAAATACTCTGTGGCACTTATTAGCTGTAAAGAAATAAATACTTGTAGACTGCGCATTTTATTCATATAAATCCCTTAATTTTCAGTGTAAATACCTAGACAAACTAATTACTGCAGATCATAATGCAGTAGACAAAGAGTTAAAACAACAGCAGGAATAAAGCTAAGAGAGCTATTTTTCACTTATCTCCTTATAAGGCGGTAGTTGCGCACATGGGTGGCTCGCACACATGAGAGATGGCTTTCGGTAATAAGTAGATTATGCTGATAATAAATATACTAAATTGTCAAAATAGTTGAAAAAGCGCTGGCTTAAAAAGTATCTTGCAGTATACTCTCGTCGTAATGAAAATCAGAGGAACACTAACGAAAATTCAAGCCCATACATTTGGAAAGCAAGCAATAACAAGAAGTTCCGTCTAGAACTATACGGGCCTACTTTCCCGTATACACCAAATTCAAATTTATAATCTAGCTATCTCTTTCTCTCTCTTTCTCATTTAGCTTTAGTTCTTAATTTTTTCAAATATACCTTTTTCAACAGACAATACATATTCGTTCACGCATTCATTTTTTCCTTTATTCAGCCATTCATTTATGCATTCATTCGTTTACTGATTCAAATGTTTATTCATTCATTTACTCATTCATGTTTTTTTTTATTCATTCTTTTCCTCATTCATTTATTCATTGATTCATTCTTTCACTCATTCATTTATTCACTGAGAAAAATCCTTAAAAATTCCGATAAAAAAATTTCATAGGAAAATAGGCTCGTTAGTTCTGGAAGAACTTTCTATTTGTACATGTTCTACGTTATAAGAGCTTTCCGATAAAGTTTGTTCCAAGCAAATCGATTCGTTAGATCAGGAGTTATATAGGATTGAAATTTCCCCGTAAGCGCTAAGTTAATTTTTTTTGAACTGTTCAAAAATGAACCAAAATTGTTCAAACCAATATTTCACGCCAAGAGCTTCCTCCAGTAAGCTTGTTCATTGGAACTTGGATCTTGTACCCAGAGTTTACAAAATTTGCTTCATTTTTGCCCATAGGCGCTAATGTTAAAATTTTTTGAACTGCTCAAAATTTAACAAAAAATTGTTCAAACCAAAAAGTAAAATATGGAAATGAGATGTCCTCGCCGAGATCTTTCGAATGCAAAAAGAATTTTTCGGATCGGACAATTCGTTCAAAAGTTATTAGGGGGGGGGGGACAGACCGACAGACAGATCTACGGACCGACAGACAGACCGACAGACACACTTTTCCCCATCTCAAAACCCTACTTTCAAATTTTTTATTTTTCAATCTTTATTTAATTATGTTAACTTAAAGGCGTCGGACCTTTACTTTGAAAAATTCTAAAAAGATAAATTTTTTTTGAGGACAATTTAAAAATTTTCTTTTCGTTTTTTTTATTTTTTAAATTTTCTATTTACCTTTTACGGGAAAGTTTAAACTAAAAAGCACAGAAATAATGTCATTCTACAAAGCATTTGATAAAAAGTTCAGGGAAAAAAAGTTTAAGCGATCGCTTTCAAGAAAACCTTCATTATTAAAATTATTTCTCTTTGAACAGAATGCTCGTGAAATAGAATATGTTAAAGTAAAAGTAATAGAGGCGTCTTATGAGTGCTATTTGTTTTTCGCACTATAGGTTAGT
Organism: Octonoba sinensis; assembly: GCA_038502835.1. Classification (NCBI taxonomy): domain Eukaryota; kingdom Metazoa; phylum Arthropoda; class Arachnida; order Araneae; family Uloboridae; genus Octonoba; species Octonoba sinensis. The sequence goes on along the minus strand of CM076605.1, from coordinate 66,682,074 downwards.
TGCCTCATTTTTGTCCGTTTTTCGTTTTCCGTTTTTCAATAATATTATACCATCTGCTTTTAGTTTGTCGTGTTTCTTAATATTCCGAAATTGTAAACAATACAAAGTCAACTCAATCAAAGTACGATAATAATTTTAATTTTTACCAACGTAAACTTTTTTTTTCTTAGCGGTTTTTTTTTTTTTTTTTTTTTTGCTTCTTCGATCCCACGTGTTACAGTTTTTCTGCAATTGTGCAGCAATCTCGTTGCTGTGCGGTTATTCTCATTATTTTATTTTTAGTTTACAGAAAAGATTGGTCAAAAATAAGAAACGATTTTCCAGTATAAACGTTTATTGATCGAAATTTTATGGGTCCAAGTTCGATATGCAATTTTCAAAAATTGAATTCTCAAAATACGAGTTCGCGCGATAGGATTTAAAATTTAATAACATCTTAGTAAAAATGCTAAAATTTCTTTACTTCTAAAGATTGATCAATTCATATTTTTTTTTTTTTTCAAAATACATCTTAACTTTTTTATACGATAATTATTTTAATTTTTCCCCGTGTATACTTCGTTTTTTTAGCGCATTTTTTCTTTTGGCTTCTTTGATGCCACGTGTTACACAGTTTACAGTTTTTCTGCTATTGTACGACAATCTCATTGCATCTGCTTTCAGTTTAGAATATTTCTTTTTATTTTATTATTAGTTTACAACACACAACATATTGATAAAAAATATGTATCAATTTTTCAGTATAAATGTTTATTGATCGAAATTTTATGTGTCCAAGTTCGACTTGCAATATTCAAAAACTCAATTCTTAAAAAACGAGTTCGCTCGACAGGGTGGAATAATACCTTAATAAAAATGCTATAATTTCTTTAATTTCAAAGACTGACAACGTATATATAAATATATATAAGGTAAATGACCCGGTAGTGGATACTTAGATCTTTAAGCTCCTAAAATACGCGAATGTAACATTAAACTTGAATTAGATTATCAGAACCTATAGGCGAACGATTTCTAGTGCTGGTTAATAGAACTAAAGTTGGCGTGGAGCATCTATGCAAGTACATGGATTATAATATTTAGTAGCTGCCTACACAACGGTCACATTTGCTGCTCTTTACTAAAGCCGATCCTTAAGAAGGTTAGGGATTTGGGGAAAAAAGCATGACATCATTTATGAATGGTTCCTTAGTCATTTTTTAGCCTACTTTCCCGTAAAAGTAAAAAAAAATAATAATAAAGCATGAAAGAAGGCTTAATGTATCGTGAAAATATCGTTAGAAATCAAGAAAAGTCAAAAATAAGTTAAGTAATTAAATAAAGATTGAAAAATAAAAAATTTGAAAGTAGGGTTTTGAGATGGGGAAAAAGTGTGTCTGTCGGTCTGTCTGTCTGTCGGTCTGTCTGTCGGTCTATCTGTCGGTCTGTCCCCCCTAATAACTTTTGAACGGATTGTTCGATCCGAAAATTTTTTTTTTGCATTCGAAAGATCTCGGCGAGAACATCTCATTTCCATATTTTACTTTTTGATTTGAACGATTTTTTGTTCAATTTTGAACAGTTCAAAAAATTTTAACATTAGCGCCTATGGGTGAAAATGAAGCAAATTATGTAAACTCTGGGTACAAGATATAAGTTCCCATGAACAAGCTCACAGGAAGAAGTTCTTGGCGTGAAATATTGATTTGAACAATTTTTGCTCATTTTTGAACAGTTCAAAAAAAATTAACATACCGCATACGGGGAAATTTCAATCCTATATAATTTCTGATCTAACGGACCGATTTGCTTAGAACAAACTTTATCGCAAAGCTCTTATGACGTAGAACATGTACAAATAGAACTAACGTGCCTATTTTCCTATGAAATTTTTTGATCGGGATTTTCAAGAATATTTTTTAATTAATGAATGATTAAATGAATAAGCAAAAGAATGAATGAATAAATGAGTGAATAAATACATGAATGACTTAATAAATAATGATTGAATGAAAATGTATTAACCGTTGAAAAAGGTATATTTGAAGCAATTAAGAACTAAAGCTAAACGAGAAAGACAGAGAGAGAGATAGCTAGATTATAAATTTGAATTCGGTGTATACGGGAAAGTAGGCTCGTATAGTTCTAGACGGAACTTCTTGTTAAATTATTTCTCCATGTTAACAGCATAAGATAGATGATATTAATTGCTGTGTACTACTAATGCAAATACGTGTCTTATAAATGTCCGTTATCTATACAAATTAAGCGTTTAGTAAATTTGACGTAAAAATCCTAATTTTTCATCAAATGACATTTTGTAGGTAATTAATTTTTAGAGAAATAGTTGGCGATTAAACTAAATATGCAAATATTGTTGTAAGTCCCTTGAAAAAATTTTGCCACGTAAAAGAGTACGAAATTTTTCTTAACTGTGTCCACTACCGGGTCATTTACCTTATATTTTTTCAAAATACATCTTAATTTTTATAGACGATCACGTTTTTTTCAGATTATTTGTCAACAGAAAACTTCTGGTCCTCAAAATATTGGTTTATTTCGGTGACCTTACATTGTGCTCATGAAAATATAAAGAATATGTCAAGTATTTCAGTGTAATTTTTAACTCACAAGAAAAAAACTAATAGGATTAGTTCTTAAGACCCCCCCCCCCCCCCCCCCAGCATTCATTTGCAATGACAAAAAAACCTCACGTCTATATTTTTAAAACAATATTCAGTATTTCTTGATTATGAACAGGGGGCGTTACTGCGAGCGAAATTTTTTAATATTTTATTTTTATTTTAGAAAAAGAGCTATTTTTAGTTGAAATAACTTTTATAATGAAAAATAAACATATAATCGTTCCCGCTTTTTTTTTAAAAACGGGGGGAGGAATTATGAAAAAAATCTGAGAGGCGGGGGTTGACAATTTTGTTAAAGACACAAACCCACATTAATTGTTAGTCTGTATTATAACAACTGCATTCCTCTCCATGAAAAAAAATAAGAAAGTAAAGGCAGCTGCACTTGGCATTTGCAGTGCATCTGTTATAAAGAGAAAATGTTTAAGGAAAGGGAATTAGACCCGATCCAATCTAATAGTTGTTGAGTTTTTTTGAAAAGATAAGAAAAAAGAATTAAAAATCCTCTGATATAGCATTTTTTAATTTTTTTTAACCTTCAAATGGTTTAATTAGTTTACTAGAATCGTGAGTGAATCTTTTAGTTTTAATTATTATGCAAACTTCCCATAAACAGTTTTACAGTGCTTGAATAATTCTTTAAAATAAATAAATGATTTAAGGCTGCTCTTCAGCCAGAGTTTCAAATCTTCGAAACCAATGTTAACCTACGGGAAAAGTTGGACTAAGTTTAAGAAAGTTCCTTTGAAGTTTTCGAGTCCGGAATTTTTTTCAGTATTTTTCAAGCCTATATCTCGGTTTTGTAGTTTTTACTTTTTTAAAATATCACTTACCGTATTTTTAAAAATCGTTAAAAAATGAATTTTGGGAAAAACGTGGTACTGTTAGACGTTTCGCTCTATAAAATATTTTCAAAGCCTGTTTCCGAAATTTGAAAAACAGAAAGACAAGTAAAACATTTCCAGCTTTCTTTTGAACCTTTGTTTGAAATAATACGCTCATTTTTAAAGACAAAAAAATCCATCCAAAGTTTGAAAATATTTCCAAAAAAGGCTCGAAATTCCTCTAAGCCACGCCTCCCGCCGCTTAAGTCTGCTTTTTCCAATGTTTGATTTGGAGAAGCTATGACTTATATGTAATCCTTTATGGGGCAAATTCCTGTTCCCAGGGTACTATAAAAGTATTTTTCATGAATTAAATGTTTCTACAATTGGGGGAATTTTTTTTTTTTTTAAAGTGTAAGCTTGAAAACACTATTGCTCTTTAATTAGTATATCAAATGAGAAATTATTTAATGTAAGTAAAAATTCATTTGTAGGTTATTGATTTAATTTTCTTCTACACAATCCATAATTCTTTTCTTCAAAAAGTTTCTGAAGAGAAAAGCGCTGCCTTCACTTCTCCCCCCCCCCCCCCCAGCCCTCTTAAGGCAACAGTGTATGCCACAGATAAATCTAACTAAAGTGAGCGAGAAAGCGTTTTTTTTGTTTATTACTGAAGGAATAAAGGTATGATAAACCTTAAATAGTTTCGTAAATTAAAGAGAGATTTTTGAGAAAATGAATATATTTTCAAAATTTTATATTAGCCTCTTTCTGAAAGTAAAGTTTCAATAACTTGTGTTTTAGAACCGAAAAAAAAAAATTAAATATTGATTAAATCCATCAACATCTTCCGGTGGAGCTGGAATTTTGAAAAACAAAATTACATATAAAGGTCGACAGCTGGGGGGGGGGGGGGGGATTACTAACAACCTCCTGGCTTTCCTTTTTTTTTAATGATTTTTTTTATGCCATTCGTGATATTTATTAACCTTTTCTTTCATAAGATTTTTCCATCGTGCGATATCTTTTACTTCTTTTTATCCTACTTTTTCGTAAAAGTAAAAAAAAAAAAAAACAGAACAAAAGAAGGCTAATGTATCACATCACAAGGATATCGTTAAAAATAGGAAAAGGTCATAAAAAGGTTAAGTAAATAAATATACTTTGAAAAATAAAAAATTTTGAAAGAAATGTTTCGGAAATTGTGTCTGTCGGTCTGTCTCCCCCCTCCCTTCCCGAATAACTTTTGAAGGAATTGTCCGATTCGAAAGATTCTATTTCCTGCATTCGAAAGATCTTGGGGAAGACATCTCATTTTCATATTTTACTTTTTGATTTGAACAATTATTTGTTCAATTTTGAACAGTTCAAAAATTCTGAACATTAGGGTCTTCGGGAAAAAATGAAGCAAGGTATGCAATTTCTACGCAGAAGATCCAAGTTCCTTTGAACAAGCATATTGGAAGGAGCTCTCGGCGTGAAATATTTTTTATCCACGCCAAATTTCATACAGTTCAGAAAAAAACTGACAGCCCTACGGGAAAATTTCAGTCGTATACAAATAGCTAACAAACAGATTTACTTGAAATAAGCATTATCGAAAAGATGTTATGACGTAGAACATATACAGTGGAACCCTGCCATTCGTCCTTGTTCCGCAATTCGTACGGTGCCAGGGGCCAGCTGAGTTTCCAGTTTGAATTTTTTTAAGAAAAAAATCTGGAAATTATGCTCATTTTGAACTCGTCTAGAAGTAATTTGTTTCGCGTTTTGAATTTTTTTTTTTTTAATTTTAATACTTTGAGATTTTACTGACAATTTTAGCTTTCTAAGGGGGCATCAAGAGGAAGTGGTTGAAGAACTTTCTTCTTCACAGGAGGAAAGTAATAAGAAAAGCATTTCCTTCGCAGAAATTAAAGAGCTGTGTTTACTCCTGCAAGAAAACGCAGAGAGTGGTGGGAAAATGGCATCCCAACACTGCTGTGGTCAACAGCAATGTTGGGATGCCTTGTTCAACACAATGTTATTGGTCATTTTAGAAAAATTCTGAACAATCGTCAAAGGCAGATAACATTGGACAGGTTTTTAGGGAAAGAAGCCCAAGATTCTTCAAGTGCAAAAAGAAAGGACAGCAGAAAGAGAGAAAACACCTGAAGGGATATTACCTGATGTTTTTATAGAAGGGGCCTCCTCTTCCAGCCCTTTCATTTCCTCGTCTCAACATTCCACATATGCCATTAAACAGTGATGGCGGTAGAACCACCATCGCGGAAATAGTTATTCCTCGTTGCGTTCTACCGGGGCCATAGCGAAATCAGATTCGCGATGGCCCCGTTTCTACCGCACCTGTTGGGTGTCAAGCTAAGTAAGATCTCCATCCTGTCATGAGACAAGCGCTTCATAATCGAACTCATTAAATGTAACTCCATCTAACATAGAAGTGAATCATATCTGCAGCTCTGACAAACTTTTTTTTTTCATATTAAAAAAACTCTTAATATTAATAAAAAAAATAATATTAATTTTTTTAAAGTTTATCAATTACTTTTATAAGATTGAAATTGAATTTAATTTCGCTAATACTTTTAATCGTGCTTTATTGAAACAAAACTCCAAAGTCATATTTTGAATTGCAGTAAATCTTGATTTTTTTCTTTTTAATTACTTTGAGGAAACTGGGTATGTCTCTTGATCTAAATCATTTTTTAAACCGTCGTATTAGATTATGCTTGCGCACCATTAGAACTTAATTATGCACGCATTTATTTTTTTTTCTCTTAAGAAAAGCCCGATTTTATATCACTTATAACTTTTCCACACAATTAGAATGTGATAGCAGAAAAACCACTTTTTGAATAGATGGGCACTTTTCGAAATTATATTTTACGCTGTCAATTTTACTTTTTCCTGATGATAGTATAATTACTCTCTTTCCAATTTGAATCTTCAACACAAAAGAGAAAAAAAAACGCAGAGAGTTTTATTCATCCTCACCCCTATCTCGATTAAATAGGGGTTAACCTGACGCATGCGCAAAATCGACGGAAGTCTCGGCTAAAATAATTAGACAGTACACAATAATGTTCAAATATAGAAATTAAATTTATTTCAAAACGCAAGCGCTATTAACTGTGCCAATCAAAGCCTTAGTGTCAGCATACTACATCACATATCTTAATTTCCAATCAGTGCGAAGATCATAATACTACACACAGCGGCATCATAAAAACACATATTTTGAGCTTTTATCTACAAGTTGCTTTGATTTAGTGCTGCTCTAAATACCGTGTCCATTGTCTGTAAAAGTTTCTAAAAAATAATCGCAGGGGTAAAAAAAATTACTGCAAAATAGTAATAATGATAATAAACATGATATTAATAAATGAAGAGAGAAAAAAAACCCTCTTATTGTTACTTGCAATTACTCAGACAATGGCGAAACAAAATGGAATCTGTATTTGAAAAAGAATTACGGAAAGGAAATTCATAATTTTGAGTTTTAAACGCAATTACATTTTTCCATAGCTAATAATAAATGCTGTTTTAATAAAAAGAAAGAAAAAAACACTTATATTTATAAAAAATAATTTGTGATTGAAACACACGTTTAAACGATCTAAACAGTTTCAATCTGTTTACGAAAATCACATTCAATTCCGCTTTTCCATATAGTTCTTTCAATCATAATTTCCTTTTTTTACCAGCTGATTCAGTTTTTCCTTTTTTTAATTTATCATCTGCATTTTATTTTTTTCCCCCTTGGTAAGCGTGACGGTTCCAGTGAAGGCCTCTGGCCATTAGATTCTATTCGCCTTGTGTCAGGGAACGTCAGAGGTAAAAAAAGTAAAAGTTTCTAAACGGATATAAAAGTAACTGATCAGTGTTATGCGATTATTAGACCGGGAAGTATCAACCAGCTGCCACTTACGAACGTAAGTTTTGAATAAATTCTCAATGTATTGATTTTTAAGAACGCGCTTTACATTTGTTTTTTTTACATTTGTTATTTAGCATATGATTCATGTATTTCATCACACATATAATCGATTAGAGCAAATGAATATGAAAACTGATAATGTTTTTGCTTAAATATTTAATTTTTATCTTGAAGGAATGCCAGAGTGAATCATTTATAAAGAATTAAGGTCTTGTTACGATTTTGTGTTGTGTTCACCACAACAATGAAATTGAATCGTTTATTTCAAAAAAGTAACAACTCTGAAAAACGAAAAAATTTTCAGGAGATAGAAAGAAGTGGCTTATGGAAAGTTGGAAACGGGTCTGATCTTCTACTATTTTATTTCAGTAGATAATAGTAATGCAATATTGGTAAATTAAAACGATTTTTGATTAATTATGCCATAAAAATTAATAAATTAATACTGGGAGATCTTTCTTTTTCAAAACGGAGATGTTCCCTTTCAGAAATAAACGATTCAATTGATTTATAGTGTATCTTTTTTCTGTTACATTTTTAAAAAGCTTATAATATGACATCTCTGCAAATTACCTCATAAAACTTAATGAATTGAACGCAACTGTAAACTGATGGTACTACAAGCGTTATTTTCAATGAAATACATCATTAGATTAAGAATTAGTCAATATTTTCTAATATAATAAGAGTTTCATGAGAGGTCGATCCAAAATAAATAATTTGTAATAATGGGTAGTTACTTGAAAATTCTTATGCGATAATTTTATTTCCTGTTACAATAACCCTTAAATTGGCCAATTTATGCTTAAGTATGTTATTTGATAAACATAATTGAAGGAAAAGAAATTTCGATAAGAGGCTGTGAGAAATATCTGAGTCGAAACTAAGCAATAAAGTTACGGAGCCTTGATGGAATGTTTCCATTGTTGTTATCGAAATAAAACTCATAAAAAGTAATAAGTAGTAAAAAGTGTTTAAACTTATTAGCGTGCATTACAAAGGCCTGTCATTTGCGAATGCATTAAAAACAAATAAAATCAATGATAACTGCCAGTGTGCATCCATAGCAACAGACGAAGCCTTTCAGAGCGCTTCATTGGTTGTACTTAATTTAAAACCCACGGCCTCGATTTGCATTTTTTTATTGCGTCTTTAACAGTTACTTTCGTTCTGGGGACCAAGATATATTGATTCCGCTATCGAAGACATACATCATGCAGTTTGATTACCATAGCAACAGTCTATTACGACGAAGGCAAAATGGTCTTCAACTTTGGAAAGAAAAACGTTTTGGCTGAAACGGTACATTTTTTGTTCATCACATAATGTATCTTTTTCACCGACAGTAAAATTTTTTTTTGCAAATATTGAATGATGGATATTTTGCTGTATTCAGAACATTTTGATTAAGAAAATAATTTTTGTAAGAAAAAAAAAGCGACTTACAATTACGTTAAAAAGTAAAAAATAAATTTATTTTTTAAGCAACATCAAAACGATTTTTAAAAATAATTTTTGAAATCAGTGCAAATTTGTCACAGTCTAATTACCATTACGCTATGTGTTACTCTATTAGAACCGTTACGAACTCTGGGCTGGTATTTGCAATTGATTCATGATTACACAAGATTTTATTTATCATAATTTTGCACCGACTTCAAAAATTATTTTCATGTTTTTTTTTTTACTCGAGCGAGGGTGATTTACCATAGGTCCCGTACCTTTGTTTGACCATATTCGATAACTAGAAAATAAGTTATGGGCAGAAATATGGTCGTTTTTTTTTGGTTTTTTATCCGTAACTTTTTACTAAATGAAAAGGTTTTGATGTTTTTTCTTTAATCGATAGAGGGTCGTCTAGCTCAAATATCGCGCATCAATTTGACTACATTTGTTTCTTTTAGTAAAAAAATGTTATGGAAAAAATATAAGTATTTTTTTTTACTTTAATTGGAAAGGCTTGGCTTGATTTTTCTTTGTTATGAAAATTGTTAATAAACATGAAACTCACTGTTAAGAAAGTTGGTTGCCGTTAAGCTGTAATTTTAAAAGTAATTATCACAAGAGTTTCACTGAAGGCTTATCTGAAGAAAAAAATAAATCCAATCAGTTTGTTTGCTGTAGTGACCTTTTAAAATCGATTTCAAAATGGAATTTAACATACAAACGATTAGTTTTTAGTGTCATTCCCTCAAGGAAGGTTTCCCCTTTGATATGGATTTGTTAAAAAAAGAGTATTTATACAAAAATATATTTACACTAAAAAGAACAAATTAAAATATTTTTTCGAAAAAAAAATAGAACGTTCAAATTATAAATTGCGCTAAAAAGTGAAAAATAAATTCATTCTTTAAACAACATCGACACGACTTTAAAACATAATTTTTGAAGTCGGTGAAAAAAAAATATGGTAGTCTAATTATCATACACCATGCGTTATTTCACATTGAAACTGTTGCAAACTCTAGGCCTATATTTGTAATTGATGCATGATTACAAAAATAACCATGAATCAAAATACACCATAATTTTGCACCGACTTTAAAAATTATCGTGTCGATGCTGTTTAAAGAATTAATTTATTTTTCACATTTTAGCTCAATTTATAATTTGGGATCTTTTTTTTTTTTTCAAAAATTGTTTTATTTTTATTATGTTCCACTCGAGCTTGTTTTTTACTAAAGTTATAAAGTAAATATTCCCATAGCAAATCTTAATGCTAAATTTTTTGTTGGAAGAGGTGAAATGATGCCAGAAAACGCTAGATACTCAGATAGCGATCTTTGGGTAAAAAGCCGAATAAATAACAAGCACATTTATTAACAAACTAAATTCCTTTCTCTCGCTCTCAAAAAAAAAGAAGAAAAAGAAAGAAAGAAAGAAAAGTAAAAGAGAGGTAGAAAAGAAACTGTACTTTGAAAACTTATATTTTTTTAGTTTAATTTGTTAATATTTTGCCTTTTTTTTTCTGTACAGTTTTAAATTTCCCGGGGTTAACTGGGAACTAACTCCTATTTTTTTTTTAGCATATTTGACTATTTTAAAAATTCAGAATAAAAAAACTGATTTTCTAACGTATTATGTTGAGTTTAGCGGTAGTCTTTGTAGTTTCTATTTTTAAACAAATTTGCACAGCGATGTAACGTAGCTCAAAATTACTTGAATACTGCATTTACTTTTTCGTTTTGAGTGAACACTACACTAAACTCTTTCTAATGTGAAATTCTTATAACTCCTTAATGGTAGTTTGTAATAGCCTTCCTATTTAGTCATTCTTACCTAACAAATAGATGGCGCTGTTGCCATTCTTGGCAAAATAGCTGAATATATGCCCATATTTTGCCAAGGGGTCATTTATAAATGATGTCACGCTTTGAGGGGGGAGGGGGTTCAAGAAAGTGTCACAGTTTATGACAAGGGGAGGGGAAGGGGTAACAAAAAGTGTGATAAAGTGCATTTTGATTTCTATAAAAACCTTTGAAATAAGCAAATTAAACTTATTTTATGCTAATGTAATATAGCGTGACATGTGACAAAGTGGGTAGGGGGGGGGGGGTATGTTGAAGTGTGACACTTAGCGACAAAGGGGGAGAGGGGGGTCAAATATATTGGAAAAGGTGACATCATTTATGAATGGTCCGGTTACTTTGTTAATATTTTGCCTTTTTTTCCGGCACAGTCATTCAGGGTAACTTTGAACCATGGAGGTTAACTGGGAACTACGTCAAGTTTATTTGACTTAATTTAAAATTAAGAGTTTAAACACTGATTTTATGACGTGTTTAGCTGAGTTTAGCACTGGACCTTCAAGTTTCTTTTTTTTTTTTTACTCAAATATGCAAACAGACTTAACATGGTTCAAAGTTACCCTGGATGACTGTACTTGTTTTTCATTTTGACTAAAAACTGCACTTTAAAAACTTATTTTAAAGTAAACTCTGAAGCACGAGTTGATAGAGTTTTTTTTTTTACAGTTAATGAATATATAGGTATAGTATAAATTGTTTTTTGAAATTTCAGTTGTAGGGGGTGACTAGAAAGGGGGGGGGGCATATAAAAATTATTATATATATTATATTATACTATACAAACTAAGTGCAAAAGGATCTCAGAGGGGCATTAGAAATAAAATAACGCGAGATATAAGATCGCGAGCGTGAGACACGGGCATCTGCAAATTTGCCGGTAACCTGCAAATTTGCCGGCCCGTGTCTGACACGGGTGACCGTGTCAGACACGGGCAAATGCGTTAAGTGGTTAAGGGGAGTCAGCACCCAAAAATGTTGAAAAGAACCAAAATCTCTCGCCCGTGTCAGTTCAATTTCATATCGATTTGAGACAGTCTAGAAACAAAAATCGAAAGGATCGATTACGACAAGTATAAAAGGAAAAACGGAATCCAATTCCGGCAGTTTTCTTGAACTTGACTTTCTGTGAGAACACACTTCCTTTTTGACTTCTGGTACCATAATGAATTCTGCGCTCGTAATAGATTAAGAATTATCTTCAAGTGGATGTAGCGAAGTAGAACAACGAAGAAGTGGAGTGCCAGTGGGGACGACAAAGGAAGCGGAAAATTTCGTGCATGCTAATAGCATTTAAAAATAAAATTACAAATGCATTTTATCTGTCGCTTTTAATTGCTGCTCTTAAGGAAATAAAACAGACACTTTTTTTTTTCAGTCGAAAAAATTTCTGATTTACATTCAGCAAGCCGGATTTTCTGTATTGTGCTAGAGCGTAACTCGTACAGAAAGATTTAGAGTAACAATGCCACAGATTTCCAATTTGTTTATTTAATTCTTAACCATATCAAATACGTATTTGGTAGCAATAGCAGCGACATGTATGCTTGACACTAGATTTAACAGACCAGTCATGTTGACTTTTTCGAAGCTTCCATTTTGCAGAATTTGTTACTAATTATAGTGCAACTTTCAATTGCATTGGCTAATACACGGTAAGTGGGACAAGTTAATGAGACTGAAAGTTTTATTATAATTAGTAGCAACTTCGTGTAAAAGGAAAGTTTAGAAGTGGTTGAGAACGGCCTGGTAAATCTAGTGTTAAAATGTTTCTGCATTATTAACTAAAAATAAATTTAAGGTAGCTTACCTGATATTAGGCCTAAATGCTTTGGTTGCGGTATTCATACATACAAGGGTTGGTTAATGAAACTAGTAAAATAAAGGACCGTTCATAAATGATGTCACGCTTCTTTTTTTTTTTTTCAATATATTCAGAGTTCGCGCGATCGCGCGATTCCCGCAGTATTTTTTGAAATCCCACTCAAAAAAAGTTCGTTTGCGCGCTGTTCCCGCAACTAGCGGACACGCGTTCAAAACATCGCGAAACGAAACTACTATTCTAAACTGATAATTCAATGCAAACTAAATGGAGTATGTTAGTTTTCAACTGCCATCTTATCCTCATTAATGAAAAGAAGAATTTAGGGACCCTTTATTTATCATGGGGGAAGATGACAACTTCTTCATTCCTTGGGATTATTGAACAATTTAAGCCCTTTGTGAATGCAGACATCTTCATTCATTCTATTCACAGAGGACAAAATCTAAAAAAAGGAGTGGAAAAAGGGAATCTTCCTTGGTCACAAAGTTACAAGAGAATGCTGGTTTCTAAAATATACTGTTTTCATTGAAAAACATCAATGAATAAAATGACATATGATCAGAAAAAATAGAGGAAATATTAAACTAATTTTTAGTATTTTTTTGTAAAACTCACACAAAGAATTTTGGTTAAATAACCAAAATACCGGAGGATCTTTTTCATGCCTAACATTTTATAAAGCACCCATTTTGCAATCGTGAATTTAGTGAAGGAACCGTTTTGTGTGAACTTCGTTGATGTTTATTCTTTCTTTGCTGAGAATAGCTTAGATAATAATCTTTTATGACATAGTTTGAATTGGATCATGATCGGACGATTTAGTAATATTTTTAAAGACAAAAACAAAAAGAAAAGTTCCCACTTAAATTTTAAAAATCCCACTTAAAATTTTGGTCAAGGTGGGAAATTCCACCTTGTATTTTTCCCCAGTGTGAACCCTGATATTTGACCCCCCCCCCCGTTTGTCACGAAGTGTCACACTTCAACATATCCCCTCCCCCTGTCACATGTCACGCTATATTTCATTAGCATTAAATAGGTTTAATTTACTGATTTTAAATGTTTTTATAGAAATCAAAATGTACGACGTCACACCTCTTGTTACCCCCTCCCCTCTCCTTGTCACAAACTGTCACATTTTCTTAAACCCTTCCCCCTCTTGAAGCGTGACATCATTTATGAATGACCCCTAAAACTACTTGCGTAAAATTTTATCGGATTAGTTTGTTGTTCGCATTTTTTGGACATTAACGACCAGTTACCTTATATTCTTGCCAACTGGGCAGTAAACTGACATTTTAATAAAAGTGAGTAGCAAATTTGATAACTATTACTATTTAAAGATTGAACAAACTAAATTCTAGTATTGTAAAGTGTTGTATTGTTTTAGTTCGCGTTCACCTGATGGCCTCACCAATGGTGACCTAGTTAGCAAAGTCGAAACTAAGGTCATCGACATCTTGGAAGAATTGAACCACAGGAACATGAAAACATTAAAGATAAGCAATACATTATTAATAAGAGTATTCAAATAAAATTATATTTCTATTTAATTTCTACTACGATAATTAGGTTGCCCCAGGTCTGCCGATCGATCCTGGCAATGTTGGTGGATGTTCAAGATGCAGAAAATCGTCTGCGTTCATGTCGTATGATAGTGCGGCATGTAAAAGATCCCTTGAGTAGCCACTTGTCGTGGATGCTCTCGGCTAAATTAAATCCCTAGTGCAATTTCGCATAAAGAGAGTCCGAGTGCTCGCCCTTTCAGGTGGAGAAACCGGACGTCAAAATTCTGATGCGGCGGTGGTACCACAATCATTGTGGTGCCGCTGAAAGAGATGGTACCAATCTCTAGGGAACGTACTAGGTCTGCAATTAACAGAACCAACGGCAGCCCATTAGAAATAAAAATAATAATAATTAGGTTGCATATAAATTTATAAAAGCAGAAAATAAGGACGCTAATTTGAATGCTCATTCGAAAAAGTTTTAAGCTAATGTCATTTGCAGCTGCTATGGGCTTTGCGTCACAATGTACATTTGCATAGAGGAATCATGTGAAAAGTTCATTCTATCCATATTTTTACTTAAAAGAGGGTCACTGGTTAGACACAGTTGAAGTTGTAGTTCCTACATGCAACTCTAAATAAAATAAGAATCTTTGCTAAGATAACGAAATTCAAACGTTTCGTTCTCTCACATGGATCGTGCAAATATATTTGTTCTTTAGAATCTTTTTAATTGAATGTAACTGATTTTCCTTCTCCTTTTTTTTCCCTAGATATGGTCTTTCATGAAAGCAATGAAATTAAAAAATACTCTTCTAGTCACAATTTTGTTTACAGGTAAGTGCCATTAAATTACAATTTCTTTTTTAAAAAATGTATTTTATTTAGCACTTTAAAGTTGAACTAATTTTGATGACATGAAATTTGTCGGGTTACTTTAAAAATCGTTCAAACCTCCGAAATTTATAAATTTTAACATTAAATTAAATCTGGCAAATAGTTTAAAACTTATAAATTATGCCTTTTAATTTAGCATGATATTTTGGCAACGTTTTCAGAAAACTGTAAGGCAACTTCGGGTTTACAAGTACAGTAAAAGCTGTAAAGTTGACCATCTTTGTAAGCTGACCACCTGTCTAAGTTGACCACTTTTGTCAGGAACAGAATTAGCCATATATCATGTAACGTTGAGAAACCTTTGAAACTTGACCACCTAAGTTGACCACTTATGTACGCCAAATTTGGGTGGGAGTATTTTGAAAAAGCCTTTGTAAGTTGTCTGCCTAATTATGAATTACTATATTTATTTGTTTATCAATTTTTGCAAAGATTAAAAAACACTACAATAACTTCTCCAAGATATTTTTAATGCTATAATGTTAGACCATTGCTCTGGATGGATGAAATATCAATATAATGTTTGCCTAAACCTCTTTGGAAGTTAACCCCCGCCCCCCCCCCCCATATGGGAAAACTCCTATGAGCACCCCTTTATTCTTTCAATAAGTCTCTTCTTTTTTCTTCTATCTGATGCAGCCATTTAAAAAAATATATGTATTTTTAAGAAACCTTTATCATCATATAAGTAACTTACATAATTAATAACATATTTATTTTTATTTTAACTTGGTACTTTATTTTTTAAGTTGTGCAAGATACATTGTAAGGAATTGTAGTGTCATTTGCGATGACACTAGATTAGATTTCTCTAATGATATTTCAGATTATTGTGAAAAAATAGCTTATCACTATTTTATACCGAATAGTACCGAATGCAGTGTAAGCTGATTTTCTTTCATAGCTTCACTTTCACTGAGTACTAAATTTCAACATTTGAACTACTTTAAATTAATTTTACTCTTCGTGATTACGTACACAGCAAGAGCTTAAAAATGAGTTCGTCGCTAAGAGTTTCTTTCTCTTTTTTTTTGCTAAAAAAAGGAGAATGCAAAATGACCTCAAGCGTTGTGGTTAACGAAGCAGAGAATGTTTTGTATATAGAAGAAGCTAGGCAATAAATCACGGTTACAGTCACGCGTTATAAGTCGGGAAGTTAAAAAGGTTATGTTTTTGCCACCGTATCTTCTACAAGATTGCCCCAAAAGGAAAATATTTTTTTTTTCTAATCAGTACGAAATGAGCATTTTTTAAATACGTTGCATTTATTTGTTAAATAGGAAGAGGAAAAAAACATGGCGATCAGAGCAGAATGGTGCAGAAGTCATAATTCCAGGAAATTCTAAATCGCAAGAAAAAATATCGATATTCATTCTAAACACAATCATGGTCAAGTGATTTTGATTAAAAACGTAATAGGAGGGAGGGAACCATTTTATTCGATTTGCTGTCTTAATTGCACGAAAAAAAATCTTCTCAACCGTAATGTCTTTGCACATTTTTAATTTTTGTCAGTTCTTCAACCTCATAACGAGGCGTGATTGATAGAATTCCTTTTTAAGCATAAAAAGTATATTTGCTGGTGTGCTGAAATAGAGGATAATGTTCGACCTTTAGACACGTCTATAATCGTCTAACAAGAAAAAAATTTCTCGCACACAAAGTTTAAAAAATACCAGTTATTTCGAACAATAACTGTCCTCCGAATATGACTTCAGTCTATATTATTAAGGGCACAATATATTAGTAAAAAAAACGCATAGTATATCTTAAAAGTTTTATTCAATTTCAACCTAAGTGAAAGTGAAAGTATTTTTAAATGACTCACCAAAAAGCTACGGAAAATGTCTTTTAGCTTCGTTTAGGCAATAACAAATAATAATCATCGTCAAAGATGTCACTGTCGGAATTTTTTAGTAGCTTCCAGTTCTATTTTGTCAAACCAAGTCATTTTCATTACCATCCATCTGTGCAACTTAAATAAGAAGTTCCGTCTAGCACTATGCGAGCCCATTTTCGAGTATACAACCAACTTCAAATTCATAACCTAGCTATCTTTCTCATTTAGTTTTAGCTCTTAATTACTTCGAATATACATTTTTCAACGGTTAATATATACTCATTCACCCACTCATTAATTCATTTATTCATTCATTCATTCACTCGTTCATGTATTTATTCATTAATTTGTATATTTTTTCATTCACTCCTTCATTTACTCATTCATGTAATTATCCACTCATTTACTTTTTCAAAACAAAATCATAGGAAAATATTCTTGTTTAGTTCTGGTTGAACGCTGTACCTGTTCTACGCCATAAGAACCTTTCGATAAAGTTTGTTTCAATCAAATCCGTTTGTTAGATCAGGATTTATATAGGATTGAAATTTTCGCCGCAGACGCTAATGTTAAATTTTTTTGAACTGTTTAAAGTTGAGCAAAAATTGTTCAAACCAAAAAATATTTTTCACGTCGAGTGCTCCTTCGAATAAGCTTGTTCAAAGGAACCTGGATGTTATGTCCAGGGTTTATAAAATGGGCTTCATATTTCCCCAATACCGCTAATGATAAGATTTTCTGAACTGTTCAAAATTGAACGAAAATACTAGTTCATATCAAAAAATAAAATATAGAAATGACATGTCTTCACCGAGATCTTTCGAATCAAAATATTACCTCAAAAGTTATTAGGGGAAAGGGAGGACAGACAGACACACATTTTCCCCATCCCCCTCAACACTTTAATTTCAATTTTTTTCATTTTTCAATCTTTATTTGATTACTTAACATATATTTGACTTCTCCTTATTTTTAACGATATCTTTACGGTTCTTTAAGCCTTCTTTCATATTTTATTCATTTATTTTTTTTATTTTAACGGGAAAGTAGGCTAAAAAGAAAAGTCTCTCGAAACTTTTTGTCACCAATTCTCAGGGGATGAGATCTGATGAGAGTGGGAGACTATATTTTACGAAAATGGAGCAACGTTGTTGCCAGTAAAAGAAAAAATCGCCGTAGGAATAATCATTTAGAAGAGTTACCTTAAATCCTTGATTAAGACCCGCACCCAAAATTTATGAGCCATATTTTTCTGAAATATAAGAAATATACATATAACATGCGGGTAGTATCCGAGAATAATCGGTACCTCGTTTTGATGACCACTGTAGTTGTCGTCGATTCATCTATTTAGATGCTGTAATTGATTGGATCCTAAGGCATGATTTAAAACTGAAAATTACCTTTATTAACTATTTACATTTCAATTTAAACAAAAGTACTAAAAACCATAACAAGTGGCCGTTCCGCCACGGCCGGCACAGGATCAAGCAAAGAGTGAGCAAGCTAACAATATTACCGCTAACTCGCCTTAAATACAAATAATAGGCTGTTGCCACTCGCTCGGTGGTTAAAGTTTGGACATTCAAAGTACAATATGCAAATATAAAGTAAGAAAATAAAACATGCAAATTAACCGCCACACCACAAAGGGGCCGTTCATAAACGATGTCTCGCTTTTTACACATATATTTGACCCCCTCCCCCCCTTTTGTCACAATATGTCACACTTCAGCGGACCCCCTTCCCCCCTTTGTCACATGTCACGCTATGTTGCATAATGCACGATGTCCCACTTCTTGTTACCCCCTCCCCTCCCCTTGTCACACTTTGTCACAATTTCACGAACCCCCCTCCCCCCCTCGAAGCGTGACATCATTTATGAATGATCCCTAACAAATGTATAGAAAAGCCCACATACTATGAAATTTTAAATGCACGTATGTTTATTTTTAAATCAAGTATCTAACTTTTCTGTGTTTTTATTTTCTTTTCAGTAATTGCTTTAGCTAAAGCCAAAAAAGGTAAGTGTATCCTTATTCATACATTCGTATCATCTGTATTATTCTGCTTATTTATTTTTATTGATTTATTTATTCATTCATTTTTCTATTTGTATAAGAACAAACAAGCATTCCTTTATAGACCTATGGGTGAAAGGAACTGAAAATCGCCACCCACCGGTACCCTCGAAACTGCCTCGGGACTTCAGGGTCCACGGATTTTACATGAACGTATCCCCAAGTGTGCATGGTGGATCTTCAGCGGCTCGGGTATCGAAACCGAGATTCTCCGATCCGATGCTCGACACCCTAACCGCTAGGCTACCACGGCACTTTTTAGGCACTTAAAATTCACAAACTAAAACAAAACTGTAAGAAAAGGCATGGTTGACAACATAAAAAACAAAATTATAAAGAAAGGCATGGTTGACAATAAAAATGACAATGGAGTAAACCGGATATACACGTTTGTAAGTGATCAGAAACGCGCAGAGCTTGTCGTGAGAAGGATTTTTTTTTATGAGTTGCCCCCCAAACTTGGGTTTGAAATTACTATGACAGTTAAAAACTTCTATCTTTCGCCCCTGCACAGTAAAAAACAATTCCTTTAAATCTCAATCATTTATCAAAAATTAAACATTTGTAATTCAAGTTTCAGTACATTGCTTCTCTTGTACGCTGTCAAATTTTCTGAAAGTTTGGTAACGTTTTATGAAAAACTTTGCGTGTTATAAACCAAAACCGCGTGAAGAAAATTGGAGAAATGCCTATATCTTCACGAGTGTAAGTGCAATTTTTACCAAAAATGCACAGAATGGGCATGACAATTAAACTATTTTCTGAAATGTGCAGCTTATTCCCAGCTTTTTATGATGCAGGATCATCCAAAACATTTTTCTCCTTTTCAATTTATTTATGGTCCCCTAAATGCAAGAACAAATGAATTTTTACTGAAAAGTGTGAACATTGTTAATTGAAACATGACCAAATAAGTAAACAACAGGTTTTTGCATCAAATTGAGTGTTAAGTATGAAATTACGAAAACTCTCTGTAGTGCGTCTATTTATTTGGCCAGGGGCTGTATATCCACTTGAGTGTAATTCTGAACTAAAAGAAAAAAGGAAGCTAATTTCGGTTTTGGAGAAAATTTCAAAGTGATATTTTTGCAGCCGAACAATTCAATAACGTACGTAGCTACGTAATCACAGGAGGTGCAGTTTCAACCAGGGAGCGCAGCCAGAAGGCGGTTTTTGGAATCATCCTCACTCCCATCCAGAGCCCTCGGTTTTCCCTAGTTTAACCCTTTAACTACCGGAATATATTCACACATCTATTTGTCTGAACGCCAAAAAAAAAGTATCCAAAAATTTCATAAATGGCGATACATCTATTTCTATGTATATGTCACGAGTTTCTTACGTGAACCACCCCATAGCAAATTTTGTTACTGGCTGACCAATAAAAAAAGTAAATTAAGTCAATTAACGTCAATAAATCGCTTTTTGACGTTACCCGTACCACAGGAAAGTTTCGCCAAATCGTCTATTGACGTTAGTAGTATGGTTAAGCCATGGCTGCCTGCGATCATATAGCGGCTGTCCAAACGGGCGAAAAAGTGCGTGCAAGCATAACTTACATTTTCTGCCACTTCAGTCAATTGGCGCTGTTAGCATGTACTTGAAAGCAAAGATTTAAAGGTCTAACCATTGCAATATCATCGTGTTAAAGGCTTGAATTTCAAGAAAGATAAACATTTAAATGTTGAGGGCAAAAGTAACTATCAAAATAGGTTGCAGGGTTATGTGTTTGCCATTAAAACGATTTTAATACAGTGGAAAAAATAAAAAGATCGTTTTTTTGGTAGTAACACATGCAGACTTTGAAGCTGCTCGTTAAGATACAACGTTTCATACATACGTATACTTTTATATATAATGAACACATAGAAAATTTTCTTCGTAATTGGCTGATCATATTATGCTTTCAGATTTATTTTTATTTTGAACGACAATAATTGCGCATAATTTTCTGAAATACATTTATCCTTTCACATTGTATAGCACAAATAAATTGGCTAGCAGGTTTTTGAAAGCCGTATTGAATAGTTTTTAAATGGTTATTAGTTACTTTATTATTAAGCACGTTTCAATACATTCATGTTAATACTATTAAATGACAGTAGTTAAAAGAAAAATGACATAGATTATGATTAATAAAGTTATTTTTAATATTTGTGTTAATTGAATTATTTCAATTATATTTATTGTAGATTTAATTATTACAGGAAAGTGGAACAGTTAGGTTGTGAAGTGACTTAACAAATAAAAATTAGTTGAACAATTATGTAATTAAGTAAATGATTAATGCAACAATTTTTTATTGTTATTGACAGACTAGTAGCATAATACTAATAACTAATATTGCATTGTATAGTATAGCTGACTTCAGTTAACTTCAACAGATGGATTATCATATAAGAGTAGCGACTTTTTTTTTTTTCTGGTCTCATCTAAAGCAATTACACTAGTTAAATATTTCGAATAAAATCCTAAAATATTAAGTAAGAAAGGGCAAAGATTGGGCCTTTGTAAAAGAAAACGATTCAATAAAATAAACAATCAAGGAGAAATATTTTCAAATATTATAATTAAGTACAATAAATCAGATATTACAAATAATTACTTAAAAGGCTTCATTATATGCAATTCAGAGTTATCAAGATTATTTTTAAAACTTGTAACTGACAATACATGGGTGACAACCCCTAAGCAAGATGGTGCATACTAACAGGCACAAAGTCCCCCAAAAAAGACAACCACCCAAAAGCGCTAAAACTCGAAGAAAGCATGCCCCCCTGTCCAGGGGGTGTCAAAAATTTCATCAAAAAATTTAATGGCGCAGTTTACGACATAAACTTCCCTCGTGGACACCCCTGTATAAGAGCAATTTTTCTTTAAATATCCCTTTAAACCTTTTTATTTAGATGACATACGCCTTGACAACAAAAAGCAATGAGTATTCTCAGTCGGGGGGAGAGGACAGACCGAAAAATTTTTTGTTTTACACAATCGTCCCTCCACTTTTCAAAAGCCACCACTATTTCATTACAATAACTTATACTCTTATCTGTAGACCTCCCCCCTCTCACCTCTTTTTTTCCTTTTTTTCTGGACTACACTGAATATTCTCAATTTTTAATACCAAGACTTCGCAACCGGCATTTCTGCGATGAAATCTACCTAAAGCTTTCGGATTCTCTGATTTTCTGTAACCTGATTTTCCTTAAATCCATTCTTAAATTCATGTTTCCCCACTTTTAAATCAGAAATCAGAAATACGCTTTAGGGGTCATTCATAAATGATGTCACGCTTCGAGAGGGAGCGGGGGTTCGTGAAATTGACAAAGTGTGATAAAGGGAGGGGAGGGGATTACAAGAAGTGCGACATCAGGCTTTTCAACATAGCGTGACATGTGACAAAGGGGGGGGAAGGGGGGCCGTTGAATTGTGACATTTTGTGACAAAGGGGGGAGGGGGTCAAATATATCGGAAAAGAGCTTGACATCATTTATGAACGGACCCTTAGATAGTTTATTTACTTTTCTATGTTTTAAGACTCTATGGTTTTCAAAATGCGTGTTTTCATGAACGCGTGGAGAATCAACAACAAATCTGAGAGGGAAGTCTCCCTTCCTTTCAGGTATTTCAATTGTAACCCTTGTTCATGTGGCGCGAGTTTAACTTTAAAAAGGTACATTACTAGATTTATAATATAGATTCTTCCTCACTCATTCCACTTTTAACTTTATCATTCTATACAAGCATAAGAAATTTAAACGTCTCAGAACAAAAAAAAATATATATTTAAAAGCATAATCTAGACATAATATAAAGTTCAAATTTACTTTCGAGTGGTAAAAAATTAATTGAGCGAACCAACGTTCTTATAGCGCAAATTGCAAAAATTACTCCATACACATGTTTTGGAATTATAATTCCCTTTATCAATGCGTAAAGATTTGACCTAAATAATGTAAGTAATCCAAGTGAGTGTAAATCACTCGAATTACTTGCATCCAGATGCGTACAACTCTATTCATTGATAAAAGGATTCCTCTTGTCCCGAAATATGTTTTCTGAAATTTGGGCTAAAATGAAGTTTGTTTTCTAATTAATAACCTTAAGTACAAATAAATAAAACCAATGAATAAATAAATAAAACCAGTAAGGTTCGAGACATAAGGGGAAAATGCAAATGTCAGCCATCACTGGTTAAAAATATCATCTAAAGCATCAAACTCACGATTTCTATTCGCAGAATAATTGAATAAGTGACATGGGAGTGAAAAAAACAAATAAAATATATGCATATAAACCAAACGGGAATTTAGTAAATCCCTAAAATTATAAAATGTATGCTTTCACTAATTTAATGCTTAGAAAAAACACTCTACTGCTTTCTGTCGTTTTATCTCATTTACGATGAAAAATTTCTTTAAAATAAATATATATAGGTTAGACACAATTAAACATCGGTAACATATTTCCGATCAGTAATGCATGAACTAAAAAAATACCAAAAAGAAATCTTCAGGATGCATGCTGCAAACCCGGCAAAAACAATGCTTTCGTAATGTATTTACATACAAAACTAGTACATGCTTGCAGCGCACCAGTGAGGAAAAAAGTAACTATCGTTTGAACGCTTATTCCTTTGTTCTGATGCCGCGTCTGGACAGCCGCTATATGATCGCAGGCAGTCATGGTTAAGCATATAAATTGAAGAAAGAGCCCTACCCCAGGAGAAAATTCTGGTTGCACCGCTGGTTCAACCCCCCAGAACCGTTGACCATCAGATGCTCACTGATCGTAGAATTTTAATCTATTTTTTTTTTTTTTTTAAATAAATGCAACTGCAGATACAAAGGTGAAGGTGCATTGAAATTTGTCAGTGTTCTAATACCCGCAAGCTCTGGTTGCTTTATGCCTAATCCATTATGTCATAGCGAAATAAATCGTTCCACTTTGTATGCCATTCCCATACCTACCAGTTGATAAAATAACTGGTTTTGCTATTATATTAGCAGCGTTAAACTGTTCGATATGAATTAATGATTTTAAAAGAATAATTTAACTTTGTGCAAGTAAACAATATTAATAAAATTACACGTTAATTTAAAGCACAAATGAGCAAAATTAGCTCATTTGTGCTTTAAACTAACGTGTAATTTTATTATTAATGATTGGAAAGTTTATTATTTCTTAAACCACTTTGAACTCCGAGGTGGTGCGTACGAACTCTAGTGTAACAAATATCAGCAAAATGGAGATGAAATTTAAGCTACAGGCTAGTTTATGCATCGGTACAAACTAGTGGGTTTGATTTCAACAGCATTTTTGTGGAATGTTCTGATATTGAGCAATGCTCAGCTCGCTCATATACTGACTGCATCGTTGAATTACTTCTTTGGAAATAAAATCTAAATAAATAATGTATAGGTGTTTGGGTGTGTGTGTTTGTAGGGTCCCTACATAAACCCACTATTGCGTCGGCTGTCCGCCAGATTTGGCACTGAGCTATTTTGGCGCAAGGAAGTCGTCATAAGGTAGGTACCAAACAATAAAAAAAAAAGTTCCAAACGGCTTGAATTTTATTTGTAAAATTTTAATCCTTTAACTACCGAAATATATTCACAAATTTGTTTGTCTGAAAGCTAAACAAATGTATCCAAAAATTGCATAAATGGCGATACATCTATTTCTTACGTATATGTCATCAGTTTCTTACATGAAAAAGGAAAAACTGGAGAGTTCCAATCAACATTAGTCGTAGGCGCCCCATTTTCGTCCTATGGCGATTTTTTGAGATGTTGATTGGAAATTTTTTGTTCAAGATCAAAATTTCTATGAGATGTAGCTTTTTTTGCTCGCAAATGCATCAAAAGGGAGTAATCAATACCCCCTTCTGCACCTCTAATTTTGCCATTTTCAATTGAATAAATTATTACTTATAATGTAAAGAGCGAATGCATTTCCATTTGTTCAACGTTTTATTCTGAAACCTACATTTTCAGCATAAATTCATCAAATCGCTTATTGACGTTACCTGTACCACAGGAAAGTTTCGCCAAATCGTCTATTGACGTTACCCGTAGTTAAAGGGTTAAAATTGTTTTTCTACTCGTAAAAATTATCATATTTAGTAATATTTGTCACCTTTGTAAAGCCAGTAAAGAATTGTAATCGCATGATATTTAGAACGCTTTGAATAAAGTTTTTTTTTTTTTTTTTTGCAAGCTCCTGAAAATAATAGTAATCGAATTGGAAAATTCTATGAATTAAAATTTCACAGTTCTTGGCGATTAGTGTCTTCAATACCGGACCAAAAGTACAATACCGGTATCGGTGTTATTTTTAATGTGATAACGGTAGTAGAAATTTTTCAAAAAAAGAACAGAATCATATTTGATTCATTACATATTTCGTAATTTCAAACAAAAAAAAGCTAAATCTAAACTACTGTATAAACTAAAATGACATAAACAATTTCGTCATGAACGAATATAGAGTAAGGGATCAAATGTTATAATCAAATAATTATTATGAGAGCAATATTATAATAATTTAGACACTAAGAACAAAAAAGAAAGTAAAAAAGAACCTCATTACTGTTTGTGCAATATATATGCATACTTCGAGTGGTAATGTGTAATGCAAGATGGGGGATCTGTGGAAAAGGAAATCACCCGTTTAAAAAATACTTAATGTTGAAACATTTAAAGCAATAACACGCAAATTTCTGTTAGGCTTCAATAATGACTTTAACACGGCACAGACAAAGAGAGAAACGCTTCTGATTAAACTCATTAATGCGCATCACAAAATCACGGATATGTGACAAATATTTGCAACTGATAATGCTGATAATTGTTGCCACTGTTTAGGAAAACCCACTCAGCTGAAGAATTGAAGGCAAATTACAGTTGTAATAACCAAAGTTCAGAAAGGAACGACATCTTAATGGAGGCAATTCAAGCAACGTCATTGGTCACCTGGCAGCGATTAAAGCAATATAAACAAAGGAAGCCGTAGCATCGCTTTACTTCGAGTTCGACAAATCTAATTAGAAACTAGGATTAAATAAAGTTCTTCTACATTGTATAAAATTAACACTAAATAAAACACTATAACTATTGTAATAATTAATAAATTTCTTTTATAATGATTAAATTAAATGTAAATACTGGGTTATAATCAGAAAAAGCTGTGAAAATAGTCTAATTAATTTTGAAATAACTAATTTTGTCTAGTGAACTCCATGAAGAACTAAATTGAAAATCTTAGTAAACAAAGAGTGGATATCACGTGACAACGGAGATCGCTCGTGAGTCCCTCTAGCGGTGAATTGCCTCCATTGGCTATGGGGCTTAGCGAGACTGGATAAAAAACCGATATCGACAAAAACAATTTCCTATACTACCAGAAAAAGTTTGCCTGAAAATCGAATACAGTTGGGGGAAAAATTACAAAAAATTAATGCAATTAACGGTTAAAACACTAAAACTGTTAAATCAGAATTCCTGTTAGTGGGATAAAATAGCTTGTTTTCAAAAACATCATGTTCTTTTAATAGCTCCGAATCAAAATGACTTAGATTTTAAAAACCGAATCCTTATGTTTTAAGTAACCCTTTTCTCAAAAATGATCTGGTTACTATCTCCTTTTTGAGACCACTAAAAAGAAAAGGTTTTTGACTTGGGGTTTGAACGCGGACTGTCTTTACTCCACGCTAACAGCTTTATTTACCAACCGATGCGAACCTCAGTCAAACACTCGAACCGCCGATTTGAGCGTTCTGATTGGCTGAGGAAGCTTTTGATCTGCAGTTCGGAGGCTCGAATTGGCTGGTGAATAAGGCCGTTATGCTTCTACCACTACGCCAGGATTACATCAAGCGGCAAAGAAAAGCTGAACTATAGTTTCTAAACGTACCAACTGCAGGTGGTAAAGCATTTCCGTACTAAATTTCTTCATAGCACAATTCAGAAGAGCGTTAATATCAACTCGTCCATTCTGTTTTTTTATTTCACTGCGTGCAGTCCGAAACCGACGAATTATTCATCTTGTATTGCCACTCCGTAGAGATTAACAGACTTCTCACATTCTTGATTCGTTCAGACGTACCGCGCGGTAAATTGTTCTTTAATTTTGATACAATTGCTAATGTTCTGAAGAAAAAATCGCGAAAAAAAAAGCTGTATTAATTTTCAACTTAAATTTTTCATTTATTGCAGTTAATACTTGCCCTTTCTGTAACTATAATTTTTAACTAAGCATCCATACTTGAAGACTGAAAACTGCGTTTGTTCATTTTAAAGTCAAGATCACTTTGGAAAAATACAAACGTATATTTCCTCATTTTTAAGCACGTCATTTTTATATTTTCTCATTTTTAAGTCGTCATTCCTCGAAAAAATACATTTGTGACAGATACTTGAAATTAACTTTTACAAAGCGGCAAGTGGAATAGCCTAATGAGAGGGTCAAGGCAGTGAAAGAAATAAAAGCATAGTGCACATGAATGCTCGAAAATGTGATGATTCATCACACCACCTAATATGAAAATATCTTTTTGTATTTCACAGTAGCTTTTCTTCACTGATACTCTATTAATTCATGACTTTAGAGATATTTAACAAGGTCAATTAAAGTCTCTTTATTTGAAAAAATATTTATTATTTATAGCTAATACCAATAATACCGACATTGGTTTTACGAAATTGCAAAATAACACGAAATACCGGTATTCGGTATACCGGAATACCGGCATCGTAATCGCTACCGGCGGTATATCTCGGTTGCTTAGCGATTGAATCTCTGAGACCGCTATACAGCAGAAATACCCGGATTTGAAATCGCATGGCCATTATATGTAAGCCTGATAAACTGCTAAGGGTGGGATTTTCTTCATCAGAATTTTTTTGACGTGGATACGTCTTTAAATTCGCTACCATACGGGGACAATCCAAGAAATCTAATGATAACAAAATCGGGGGATACAGTTTGGCATAGTAGTTTCGAATCAATCCTCTACATCCAAAATTAAATTATACCACTGGATCACTAAAGGATTAAAGAAAATTCATTACGATAAGCGAGAACAGTGACGCATCGCGGGGTGTGGAGAGGGAAGCGCCGCCATTTTGAGGTTATTTTGCTGCTTAACGATATTTGCAATTAGTATAGCTTTTGACTCGGAGAAGCTACGATGTTCGTTTAAGTTTTAATCATCAGGTGTCGTCAAAATCTATCGATTGTATATAAAACATTAGTTTAAAGTAGTGAAAGTGAATATAATAAGGTGTTAGAATAAAAAAATATCAAAAATATATAGATAATGTCGGCTTATACGCGTCGAAAATTCAAAACTATAAAGTTATTAATTAATAAAGTGATATTGTAACAAAATAATTATTTGCTTCCTTGCTTTTATTCTAAATACATAAATAAAAATATTTTACTTAAAATATATAACCCGTTACATTAAATGTATTCACGTACAACACACGGCCGTGTCCATGGCACAACCACACACCACATTTTTCTTTTTTTTTTTTTTTTTTGAGGAGGGATGGTGTAATCTATTAAACATTCATTTGAACGTGTTTAGCTAAAACTACTATGTATACGAAACTACAAAAAAGTTTGAAAATAAAATTATAAACTAATGTTTTTCTTGTCAGATGCATTCTAATCATATATTTTTGTATTCAAGCTGAGGGGAACTTTCGGTCAACAGGGTTAATTCCAAGATTGGTGCATTTTGGCGATAACATTTCAATATGGCAGCCCTAAGGTCAAGTTGCTTTTCCATTACTTTGCGCCCTGCTTGATCAACACTTTTTTTTTTCTGTTTTCATTTCTAACCGATATTTCTCAATTGCTGTGAAGTAGACAAGTCCCCAAACGCTAAAAATTTTCACAACGTAAAGTCTCTGGAAACTCCAGGTTAATCCTGATATTTAATTTCAATTTTAGATCACGATGACCACGATGATGATCATGACGATCATGATGATGATGGGCAACCGAATTATTGCCCAAAAGACAATGGCATGTTTCCAAACCCTACGGACTGCTCCACATTCTACAATTGCGTAGACGGAACCGCCATTGCTATGAGTTGCGCACCAGGCCTTCTCTTCGATCCAGAGAAGAAGATGTGTAATTTTCCTGATCAAGTGAAATGTTCCAGTGAGTACAAATCCATTCAGTTCGTTCTCAACTTACGAACGTATGTAGCCAGATATGTTATAACCGGGCTTTGTGTATAACGAATTTCTTCTTAAGGCGAAAAGGGGAACCCTATTGAGAGATTGAAATTTTAAAAATTTACGTTTGACGCAAGTTTAAGTCAAAATTTGATACTTATTGAACTTAGGCAGTTCAGTTACTTTAGCTTATAGTCTTTGATTACAACAGGATTTTTCCCTCCTGGAAAACGTAAGGGAGGAAAAAGCTCTTTTTAATAAACCTTTTTAAGGATCCTCCCCCCCCCCCATTTCCCGTTTTTTATTTATTTATTTCTTTTTTTCGCATTTTTACGCTCAAACAGATGGTGCAGATAAATTAAACATTCTCCCTAGCAGTCGCAACTTTTTTATCAACAGTGTAGTGAGTAAGATTACAATAATTTATTAAAAATAATTGTCAAGGGAAACTCAGAATTTTCAGCGTATGAAATTACTTTTCGCTGTTTAACCCTTTGATGTGCAATTTAAATGGAATTTAATACGACCAAAAATACTATTTAATTTCGCATAACTGAGCAGTTACGTAAAAACTGAGAAACAGTTTTTTTTTTTAATTTGTATTTTGTTAATTAGATTGATGTTAACAGAGAACATCTAAATAACACTAAAAAATAATAATTTCTCTTCAAAGTCTACATGGCCCATGAAATGAATGACAAGTCAGACTCGTCATTTCATGTCAAGGGGTTAAGGAAATGAAAATGATTCCGTTTTAATTTTTGTCTACCATTTTTATGTGTGCATGTACAAAGCATAATAACAGGAATGAAATAAAGAATGATTCTTCCACTTCAATATTTGATATTGAGGAGGACTGTTGAACATTTATACTAAAATTAATTGTTGAAAAAAACATAAAGGTTCTCCACCTATCCTTATACGCCGAGATTGTTTTTGTACTCAAAATGTCGGTGTAATTTCTTTTAAAAATTATATAAAAAGTAATAAAAATTGAATAATGCAACGAAATCTACAACAAAATTAAGCGTAAAAAGTAAAATTTTAAGTGTATGTAGTAAGAAATCATTCGAAAAAAAGTTTTGGTGACGCTACCTAATGATCCGGAAAATATTTGCATTGTTAAGATATTGAATAGAGGAAATTATACTTAAAAATACAATGGAAAAAATTTGTGCGATTCATTTATATGTATTTTTTATAATCTTTTTAATTCATTTTAAGTGTCACCCTTCGGAAAGTTGTCACACTGAGTAAACTCTCAACCCTAATTTAAAATGATTGAAACTTTCTGTAGCAACCATTAATAAAAATATTTAACTTTGTAATGATTTATGTTTCGAATTCTTGTTGCCAATTCCAAAGAAGCTAAAAAAAAATCTTTTCACCCTCCAAATGCAAGCATTTTTTGATCGTTTCGCAGCGCCGTCTATTACAGACGAATGGAACTAAACAAAAGCCTTATTCCGCCGAATGTTTCTAACTCACGACTTTTATACTCTTATTTTACAAACAACCTTGTCGTATTCAAATTTCAAAGCACTTCTCATGAATTACTTAGACTGTAGACTCTCCTAGATCATCAGTAGACGAATAAATAAAAAATTTCAAAAGAGAGAACCGCCTTCAAGACGAAGTTAAGTTCAAGAAACCGAGCCAATTTATAATGCATCGAATTAATAGTAAAAATTTAATTCATTCTTTAAACAACATCAATGACACTCTATTACCATGCTTTGCTATAATAGTTGGGATCCGCGAAAAGGCTAGAGTTGAATACTCGAATAAAAGAGGCAAAACAAAATGCCTTATCGAAAGCAAAATGTATCAGAATTCACCTGATCCTCACGAGCAATCAACAGTTCTCGAGCTATTTGTCTAAATGTGTTAGCATATATTTTTGACTCATAAACTTTTTGTCTTGTCTTCCCGAACTCGAAGGTGATAAATTGTGGTCTCGGCTGCCACAACAGAGATGTTTGAGATATAGACTTAATAATGACTCCACCTTTGTTTCAAAAGTTTGCAGACCAGGTGAAAAGGACCTTAAAATTCCGAGTAATTCGCTAGGGATGAAATGAGCTGCCGGAACTTTACCTGCTGCTTTCAGCCAATCAGCTAATTATGTAGTGCCTTGACGGATCTCTAACTGGTCGCGTCGCTAGATCTTTGTTTAAAGAATGAAGTCCTTCTGGTGTTGCTTATTTTCTTGCCATCGACTCCGCTCATTTGTGGTTTAAGTGCTTAAAATTCGATGCCATTTACTATATCGACCAATTTAGATTTGTTTGTAGCTTGTAATCAATCATAAAACCGTCAAAAGCACGTTCGTCAATGTTTTTGCTGATCCCAATTGCCGTATCAAGGCATTGATAAGAAAAAAATAATAATTTCATTATGGGCGAGAACGACAAATAATTACAATCATAATAAAATAAAAAAATGAACAGGAAAAAATTAAACTGATTTTCTTTACTAATCTTATTTTAGAATGATGGCTATTTTCCTTTGTTTTTGTTATAGTATTATTATTTCGCGCATGCGCAATTCGCTGCTTCCTCAAACAATGCGATAACGGTTGGGATCCGTAGATATACGAACGTTCGGACGAAGCTTATTCGATCAAGTATGTGTAGCTTGTACCCTAAAACTCCATGATGCAATGACGTAGTGCAATAACTGTTGACATTAATTAGGAGGTTAAAAAATTGTAACTACGATATCGGTGTAGAATGGCATTGAGCATATAGGTTTGTGCTTATGAGTTTTTAACCCTTAACAGTATTTATTATTTGAACAAAAAAAGAAGAAAATTACATTTTGAACCTTTTTCAAACTATCCATTACTCTTGAGGTCCTAAGCTTGTAAAAATATTCGCATTAATTGGTCTCAGATAGTTGATAATTAAATTTAAGTGTTTGCTGTGTTCTAGTGCGGTGTATACAGACAAAAGCCTTAACTTCGAGACTTCTGTTGTATTGACATTAAAAGCTGATATATATATATATATATATGTGGTGAACGAAAAATATAATAAGAAGTATTAAAGTTCAAAACTGATGCTAATATTAGAAATATCCTTAAATAAAAGGGAGACGATAAATGTCTCGAGCTTTAGAGTGATAAGACACTAAATATCAAGGGGTAAAACATATTTGATACTATCAGGATTTCAATTGGGCTGGTGCCGGAGTTTGGTTATTTTTATGATCTTTGGACATTTATAAATTGAGGGCATTTGTGGGGGGGGGGAGGGTATTTTTGAGACATAAGGTTTTAAAAAAATTTTCGTTTATTGGAAATATCAGATTTAGTATTCTGTAAAAAAACGTTTTCTTAAAAAAAAACACTGCAATTTTTTAAATCAAATTAATATCGACTGTTATTGCTGTACCCGTTGCATCATGGAGTTTTAGGGTAGAAGCAATACACACATGGAACAAACGTGCTTCGTCTGCAGACCTACCTATCCCAACCGTTATAGCAATTTGTTAAAGAAAAAGGCGAAATACGCATGAGTTATGTAAGTGAGCCTTGATAGAAACAATAGCCATTATAATAAAATATTAAATCGCCAAAAATGTGTTAAGTTACACGGTTTTATTAATCCAGGCGCCTCTTCCGCTGCATCGCAGTTTCTTTTTTCGCCATAATTTTGAGTATTTTAAAATTCAAAACATCGTTGCATTATCCAAATAATTCCAAACAAAACTATCGTTGCCATTCGACAAATAAGAATTCTGATAAATTCCTCAGGGTCAAAATTATTATTTTTTTTCCTAATTAACGTTATAATAAATTACAAAATCGATGGAATATTGTATTGTCATCGAAGATAAGCTTGTGTGCAAAGTTTGCAGTAATTTATGCAGTAATAGCGGTTGAAAACTGTGTAACAAAACTTCCGTGACAAATCAAGTTAAATAAAACCGTGTAAAAAACAAAGAATGGTACCGAGCATTCCGAAAGGAGATTAATAATGAGAAACAATTTAATTATTATGATTATTGTTATTTGTCATTTTCGTTCGTAAAAGTTTCGTTTCGGAAAAGTATAACTATGGCAGTTGGGATCCGTAAAAATGCCTTTCTAATAAGCAATGCTGTGATCATTGATTCACAAACATACCGACGATATCTAAAATGGCATATCAAACTATAAGCATTTGACACCGCAAGGTGAAGTCGATGATAAGCAAATAGGTAACGTCGAAAGGACTAATCATTCATTTTTCAAACAAAGATTTAGCTACGCTAAATTTTAAGACATCTGGGCGACTTAGCCCACCCCTAGCCAATGGAGGATATTCACCGCTAGAGGGACTCATGAGCGATCATCGTTGTCACGTGATTGGTTTACTAAGATTTTCAATTGAGTTTGTTTGTTTGTTTTACGACCATTTCAGATCACATAAATATTCGAGTTTATTTGCTTTTCTCAAGGATATGCTTCAAACTCTCGTCTAATATGACAGATAGAACAAGACAGCACAACAGATTTTAATATACAAAGAAGGAAATACACCCAGGGCAAAGGTGGGAATCGAACCCACGCCTCTTTCTCTCCGCGCAGGGAGGCACCGGAGCCAGTCGATTTGACCGCTCAGCCACTGAGGCCCCTTCAATTGAGTTCTACGTGAAGTTCACTAGGCCAAATTAGCTATCTTAAAATTAGTTAGACTATTTTCACAGCTTTTTCTGATTATAACCCAATATTTACTTTTAATTTAATCATTATAAAAGAAATTTTTTAATTATTAAATACTTATAGTGTTGTATTTAGTGTTAATTTTATGTAATGTAGAAGAAGTTTATTTAGTCCTAGTTTTTAATTAGATTTGTCGAACTTAATGTAAAGCGATGCTACGGCTTTTTACATAGCTTTCATCGGTGCCACGTGACAATGACGTTGCTTGAATTGCCTCCATTAGTCGGAAGTATGGTATGAGGTCCATATCTCAAACATATCGGCAGCCGAGACCGCAACTTATCCCAGAGTTTGTGACGTCAAGTCAAAAGGTTTATGAGTCAAGAAAATACGTTAGCACTTTTAGACAACCAGCTCGAGGGTAGTTAATGTGTTGTGAAGGCGGTCCTTTTTCTCTTTTTGGAAATCTTTTATTTATTCTACTATTACGGATCTAAGAGAGTAGATCAAGTAATAGAAGAGTAGAATTAAGTAATTCTATTTAACGATGTAAAATTTAGGGGTAGATTCAACTCAAACGCGTTCTATCAAATCCAAAACGATCGAATTTTCAATTCGAATTCGATCATTTTGAAACTGATAGAATATTGCCATTCAACTTGTTTCCTGGACTTCGATCAAAACGCATAGGGTTGCCATCGAATGATTTCCTCGCTCGGCGTATCGTCACATGACCAGAACTTTAAGCTGAACCAATGAAAAAACTGAATGAGAAAGCTAAGCTATTTTAACTGTAACATTATCTGTTGATGTTTGGTTTATTGTTTCGGTTTGATCCGTTTGTTTCGCTATGCTGTTCCCTGTGTTGTACTGATTGTTTATACAGAATGAGTAATGAAACAAATATATTAGTAGATATTATCAAAAAAAGCCTCGGGACCTAATGAGGGGGGAGGGGGAGATTGTAACATCGACAACTGCCTTTGTCACTCTGGCAATTTTCCTCCATTTTGTTGATTATAATATGTAGTGAATATTCCTGAGGTAATAAATAGTTTGTATTCTTATTGAATTGTATCTTATTAGAGTAGAATCTATACCTTTCTTTGCTCATTAAATGCGTTCAATTCTATTTCATATTTCCTCCCAGTAGTCAGTTTTTACGAATGGCAAATAGCAGCAGGCTAGAAAATAATTTTATCACACATTTAGAATAATTTTATTTAAAAAAATGTCAGCTATTAAAGCATAGGTAAAGGGAAAAAAACGCCTGCAGACGATTTAATGACTTTAGGTTTTTTCAATGACAAATTTGCATTGTTTTTCTTTTTTTCTTCTCTTTTTTAGCCTGACTTTTTGTGTGTCAGTTTTCCTTCCAGCTTAACGCATAAAAATATAAATGTATCTCTATCTAAGCGATATTGTTGCATAAACTTCCGTTCGCTCAAATTTAATGGATTGCTTTGGATTTGCAAATATCATGAAACTCTTTGCATTCTGCTACTTCTGATCGCCAAAATGGCCGCCATTACTGCAAGAAAATCAATCGAATCGTGACAGTGATCGAATGAAAGCAGTCGTGTTGGTCACGTTTTTAAAAATGATCGCAGCGTTTCAGTTGAATCGGAATTGTATGATTTTGATCGAAGCATTCGATTGAAAACGGCAAAATGATCGAAAAGCGTTTCAATTGAATCCCTGCCTTAGCTCGTTTGTAAAATAAGACTAAAACAGTGATGAGCTAGAAATATTCAGCTGAATAGGCCCTTTATTTAGTTCCATTCCTTTTTACTAGATGACACTGCGAAACGAAACAGAAAAATTACTGGTGGTATTGGAGGGTAAACCTTTATTTCCAAGCGGCTTCTTGTGGTTTTTTAGATCATCCCACCCACCTCCCCCTATCAAATTGAAATTTGAACGAAAGAGTTAATGAATTATCTAAAAGAACTAGTTCATTCCAATCTTCAGCAGTGTTGCCGTTTGGAAATAAAGTTTTTACCCTCCAGTACAAGCAAAAATACCCTTCAATAACCGCTTCGTCTTGCAGCGTCATCCAGTGAACAAGACAGGAACTACGCAAAAAGCTCGTTTACCCAAATATTTCTAAGTCATCATCACTTTTATAATCTTATTTTACCCACGACCTTCCCGCATTTAAATTTCAAAACTTCTTTCTAAGAACCAAGTTTTACATCGTTAAATGACTTACTTAGACTCTCCTAGATCATTAGTAAAAGAATAAATAAAAAAATACCGACTTCAAAACGGATTTTGCTGGAAAAAACCGAGCTACTTTTCATATTATTGTGAGCTGCGTTGAATAAAAACAAAAAGTTTAATTCTTACTTAAAACAACGTCAGTGACACTTTATTACAGTCGAACTTCGATAACTCGAAGTCCCAGGGGACCCCCTAAAATATTCGACTTATCCGAAGTTCGAGTTATCGAAGTTTCCTCCCATTCCTCGGCACTTGATGTTCGACATGGTTTAAGTGGTTTGATATGTGCCATAATACTACAGTTGTACGCGTTTCAATTTTTTGATAGCCTCAGTAAACAACAAGAGAAGAATGGGGTGAAAAGGTTTATTAAAAGTCACAATATTTGGCCTCTTACATATTAGTATACATACCATGTAAATCTCATTTGAAAAAAGCAGTTAATTTTTGTTGTTTGCATTTTTTAAAGTTGTTGGCATTCACAAAGTCACCTAATTTTTGAACACAGTTAAATAGGGTGTTGTCTGTACCTTCGGTGGTCTCCAGGTATTGTTGTAAGATGTGAACAGCGTCCTGTGCTTGCTTACTTGTTGGAGGTGGGGGGATTTCAGCTTCCTCTTCGTCCTCATCTCCTTCGGGCTATCCGCAAATAGCATTAATTATTGCTTCGTCAGACAAGGGTTCTGACGCTGCAATGTTGTCATCGATGCAAATGAAATCTTTTTCCCAGTCCATATCACCCATGCCTTCTAAGGGATCGCAATTGTCGTCTTTCGCTGCATTGTCATTTGAACTGAAGAAACCACAAATCTTGAAACAGTTCTCGATCACCGTTTGAGAAACATCACTCTCCCAGGAGCGCGAAATGAGGCGCATGGCATCTAGCACATTGATTTTGTGCTCTACGCCAGGGGTCTCCAAACTACGGCCCGAGGGCCACATCCGGCCCGCGGACAGATTTTGTCCGGCCCGCGGAGAGCTAGCATACTTGAAAGAAAACTCCTTCTAGAGAACATATTTATTTTTTATAGCAAATTAAATTAAGTTTACTGAAGTAATCTATTTTTATGTTGAATAATTATTAATATGACATCTACATTGATATGGTCATGGGCTAACTACTCATAACATTGTTGTAGGTTATTATTTACTAACTAACAAATTATTGAAATGAATCCAACTAACATTTTATACATTTTAAATGAAAAGATAACTTATCACAAGCATAACGACATATGAAATACTAATGAGATTTATGTAATTGAGATTTTCCACTGACAATAGTTTGTAGTTGTGGACTAATTTTACTTGTACCAATTATTAAAAGAGATTTCAGATGCTCATCAGTTAATTTAGATCTGTAAACATTTTTTGTGTACTTCATTTTGGAAAAGGTCTTCTCACACAAATAAGTAGTACCAAAAACAGAAAACAGCCCACGAGCAAATTTATGCAAATTATCAAATTGTGTCAGTGGAAAACACTTATAAAATTCCAACAAAGATAAGTTTTGATATTTGTTCTTAATTATATCACTGCACTGTAGATCAATCATTTCCATTTGAAGTTCCGGGGCTAGGGTTTCAATGTCAGTATCAAAAGGATTCTGAAAAATCTTAATTTGATTCGCAATGGCATCAAAGTCCGAGAAACGAGTATCAAAATTTATTTTCAAAGCACTCAAAGTTTCGATTGCAAAATCGATAGGAAACTCGGTCTCAGTGGTGTGGCTAAATATTTCACATGTTTTAAAATGTGAAAAACATTTACTTCGTAGTTGTGATTGAAACAGTATCAATTTCTTCCGGAATGATTTGATATTATTGTATAAATCAGGAAGATGCTGGTTTTCTCCTTGCAATCTCAAATTCAGTTCGTTCACATGTTTTGTCAAATCAACATAGAATGCTAACTTCCACAGCCATGCGTTGTTTTGCAATTCAGTAAGAGGGCGATGCTTTTCATTCAAAAGAAATTCGATCACTGCTCGAAGTTCAAAAAAGCGCTGAAGGACTTTCCCACAACTAAGCCAACGTACGGCAGTATGATAAGGTAAGTCATTTTCTCCAATCTCTTTAATAAATTGTACGAATTGTCGGTGATTCAGCCCAAAAGATCTGATAAAATTAACAGTTGATATGACTGGTTTCAGAACTTCAGACATATCCAAACATTTTCCGCACAAAGACTGTTGATGAATGATACAATGTAAGACTATTGGTTTTGAACCACCGTCATTTTCTACAGCCTTTGACACAAGAGCGACCACTCCTTTATCTTTCCCACTCATGTTTTTGCCTCCATCAGTTGTAATACATTTCAAGTTTTTCCATCGAAGGTTCTTTTGCTTAATGGCCATTTCAACTCCTTTAAAAATATCTGAACCAGTAGTTGTGCCATGAATACTATACATATCAAGAAGTTCTTCATGCACTTCATAGCTTTTATCTACTCCTCGAATATAAATCAACACCTGAGCAGTATCTGACACATCCGTTGACTCATCCAAGGCCAAAGAAAACCACTCAACATGTCCATTTTTGTTGAACAGTTGAGAGGATATATTTTCAGCGATGTCTTCTACCCTTCGAGCCACAGTGTTTGCTGACATACTGACAGTTTTTAATAAATTTACCTTTTCAGGGCACATTTCTTCGGCTACTGCGATTATGCATTCTTTGACCATTTCTCCATCGGTGAATGGTTTTCCACGTTTTGCAATTTCAAGAGCCACACGAAAGCTGGCACGAGTTGCAGCCTCTTGTTCAGTTTTGAGTTTTGTAAATAAAGATTTCTGCGATTTCAATCCGCGCTTCATAGCTTCGAATTTTTCTGTCCGCAAACTTCCTGTATATTTTGAGTAATTTTGAAAATGTTTTGCTTCATAATGACGTTTAATGTTATATTCTTTGAGAACGGCTATGCTTTCATTGCAAATCAAACATAGCGCCTTGTTACTGGACTCAATTACGAAATACTGAATGTTCCACTGATCTTTGAATTTTCTGCATTCACTATCAATTTTTCGCTTCTTTTCCATTCTACTAAATCACACACAAAAGCAACAATTCAAATAAAAATATTGTTACAAAGATGTCTTAAACTTAAACACGCACAAACACGTTTTAAGGAGGTACGCACTATTTTATTTCACAGCAGTGTCATAGGAATTGACTTGTGGTTGCACCACTAGCCTTCTTATATATTTCACTTACTGCCATCTAGAAGTGAGTGGAAGACACCAGAACTTTATCGAACCAACGAGATTATTCTGTAAGTGCTATTAGCGCCATCTGTTAGGGATAGAAGGTACTACCTATTTCAGCTTGTGTCCACCAGATGTAATGTCACGTTATTCCTCATGGCTCGCTCGTACTCTACGACTAATCTAGAAATTACAGATAATGACAGGAAAATTAATAATATGCAGTGTTGCCGTTTTGCGGACTTTAGTTCGATTTGCAGCCTTTTTTAAACGTGGCGTACTTTTTCGGACTTTTTTTTTCATTTAAAAAAATACTCATTCGTTACTTGAGTACTCGTTAGGAACCGAAGTAACGATTACTGAAGAAAAAAGTAATCAATGATTACTTGTGTATTTCATTACTTTTGTAATCAATGATTACTATGGCGATACGATGCGGGTACCCCATTATAACGGATACCCATACGATACAGAAAATACATCAGCTTCCCCGTCGCTAATGGCATCTGGCAAAAAAGTAATCATATTTTACACCACTAGTGGACTGATTCAACTTTTTACCACCGGCAACAATTAATGATAATATGGTTTTGGCCCTTGGAATTTACTGGAGTAATCAATATGGCCCTAAGGCTGGAAAGTTTGGAGACCCCTGCTCTACGCCATTCTCCACTTCCTCGATGGATTGGCGCACTAAGCGTTTTCGATAGGCATGTTTCAGGCACTTGATGATTCCTTGATCTGCAGGCTGAAGTTCTGCCGTTGTGTTGGTCGGCAGGAAGAGCAACTTAATCGCGGACAATATCTTTCTAAATCGTAAATAAAGTGTTTGGAGGTATGCCGTACTTAGAAGCCACATCTTTCTTTTTCAACTGAGGATCTTTTTCAATCTCCAAAATAAGCTTTGCTTTTTGATCTAAAGTAAGCGTGATCAATTTCCGTTTAGACATTCCGGATAGAAAATGCTGATTAATTCAACAAGCGCAATTCAAAGAACGCAACTGCAACGTCACGGAGTCAAAGAAAGAAGAGCAGCTAGCTGGGAATCCTTATCAGAAATGTGCAACTCTTTCTACACGCTGCCGGGAAGGACCCAATTTTCACAAAACGGGTGAAAACCTACCCAACCTCACAAAACAGGTGCTCTCCCCCCTACAATCTCCAAAGTGAACCCACCCCCAAGACAGTGACCATCTTTGTTCAGTCCACTCCAACCTTCCCTTCCCCCTTCCCTCCACAATTTCTTATCTCTGTTTACCCTCTCGGACAATGGAGGGGAGGGGGTGAAGGTTATTCCAAGAATGTGTGACATAAGTGGATGCCATTGCAATTCACAGAAGGAAGGCATGAATGAACTGGCATTCGAACTTTTGAACTGAATCGCTTTTTTTTCCGGGGAAATCTATCGCAAAAACTTTGACTTAGAAGATGTTCACTTCGAGTTATCGAGACAGTTTTTTAAAGAAAAGTATGGAAATGATTCGGGACTTGATTATAAGTTCGAGTTAGCGGATTATTCGACTTATAGGAAGTCGAGTTATCGAAGTTCGACTGTACTTCTAAAAACCCAATTTTTAACAGTTCGTTATAACAGAATATATGTTTTCCTAATGGTGTTTGGATAGGGACTGAGCATTCATTCTGTTAAAACGGATGCTTCGTTGTATAAATGCTTGCTGTAACGAGATGTCACTGTTCCCTTATGGGAAAAAATTCAGGTACCGTGTGCGTGCAGTAACTTTTTGAAATCATCAGAACCGGTCCGAGTAGTGTAATTGTGGATAATTACTTGTAAATATATTGTACATACTTTGTAAATATATTTAATTTGGGTTTTACCACTGTATGTGCTTTTCGAAATGCTCGTCAAGATCATGGAAATCCATCCCCTTAGACGCCGATAATAACCCTATATATATGTGTATGGTTACGGCGAATGTCCGAAATTGGAGAATGTCGACATTCTCCAGTCTGATAGACGATAAATGTCGACATTCAACGGTGATTGTCGACATTTTTCGGATATTCAAAGTAACATATACATATATATGTAGGGTCCAATGGGTAATGCCGGATAGATGGTAGCGCCATCAGGCGGAAAAGCGGAAAGTGAGCAGATGAGCGGGATTCCTGGTTCTGAGTGGACATGTCGGCACTGTGTGTGTCATATATTTTATGACAATCGACCGAACGAAGTGGTGTTAATTACCTGTAAATATACTCAACTTGATTCTTTCACTGTGTGTGATTTAGAAATAGCCCTAGACGTCGATATCAACCCTACACACACACACACATATATATATTGTGATGCTTGCTTACTTACGTTTGCATCCAACGACTTTTGGAAAATCGCATTTTAGGTTGGCTTTTAGGTTGGCATGATCAAACGCTAGACCTTGCGGGCATTCTTGCAGAAAAGCCGTTCCATCCACGCAGAAATAAAAAGTGCTACAGTTAGCCGAGTTTGGGAAAATACCGTCTTTTTCTGGGCAATGCTTGCTTTGTCTTGGCTTTTGGGGCCCTGTAGGAAGCAAAAACATTTTTAATACCAAATATTGCTTGAATGAGTTAAAATGCACCTCGTGTGCTGGAGCGCCAGAACTCAAGATCAACTACTTTCTCAGAAGAAAAATTTGTAAATTTTAACCAAAACTTTAAATTTACTTTTCTTTTTTGTTCATTTATCTGAGGTTGAATAATATTTCGAATTGTTATACTCTTACATGCGCGTTATGTTTGCTTTTACAGAAAATCTTAAAAATAATTAATATTTAAAAGAAAATCTCAGAAAAGTTTACCTTTACTGAAAAACTACACAAAAATCGGAGATCTTTAGATAAATCGGAAATAAAAAAATAATTAATAAATAATAAACAAATAAATGGAAAAATATAATAAATACAACAAACATAAATAATATAAATAAAACTGAATTACATGAAGAACGTACAGATTAATATTCAAGTATGAAATAAAAATTCAATATAGTGTAAAAAGGAAATATAATAAATAAATAAAAATTAAAAAACTAAATGAAAAATGTATACATCTCTTATTACTAGCAATTTACGGAGAACTGTTCCATTAAAAATATTTTTTTTTAATGGAGCTACAAATGGAGGGGGCGGGGTTCCTTTTACCTTCAGAGTTTTCTTCTTTCACTTCTGAGCTTCCATAGGTAGCTTACATCAATTACCTGAGTAGGTAATTGATGTAAGATTTCATTCAAAATACATTATAAAAAGAGTACTTACGATTGCATCCTACTACTTTAGGAAAGTCACACTTAAGGTGAGTGGGGTTGAAAGCCAGTCCCTTGGGGCATTCCTGAAAAAATGCGGTTCCACCAACACAGAAATAAAAAGCACTACAGTTGGAAGGATTTGAAAAAATGCCATCTTTTTGGATGCACTGTATGCTGTTTTTTACCGGCGAGGATTCTGTGGACAGAAAATGTGACAGTAAAACTAATACGATAAAACAATTTTAAATTTCAAAATTGGTGAAACACAACGTTAAAGAGCGCAAATAAAAGGTTAAAATGGCAGACCGGTTTCAAGGGCAATCAGTCCCCTTCGTCAGTACTGAGAGTACAAATTACCCCATTTCTACTCTCGGTACTGACGAAGGGGGCTGATTGCCTTTGAATCCGGTCTGCCATTTTTAACCTTTTAATTGCGCCCTTTATTGTTACTTTTACCCATTTTGAATATATGTGCAAAGTGAATGTCTCTCTTTTAATTTTAAAATTTGATTAGTTAAAAGTAAGCCTTTATTTTGTGCTGTTGCAAATTCGTAGCACAAAATTTCAGTATGGTTTAGCTTCGCACTTGATAAATTATATGGAGTCAAGGCAAAGCTGAAAAATGCCAAACTGCAAGAAAAGTCTGAAAACATTGAAAAATAGAGGACATTAAAAACGTTTTTTATAGAAAGAGGTAAAATAAAAGTAATTTTTACGAAATAGGGACTTTAGATCTGTTATCTTTTTTGACTCAAAGACATAATTTAGCACAAATCTCTCAACAATATAAAGCTTAATTGAACTTGAAATGTTCTCGCAAGTTTACAGAAATTGGAAGTCCTATTGCAGTTTGGCCGTTAATCATGATGAAGAACCAAATCATTGTAAAACACATTTTATATACACTAATCTAAACTACTACACGATTACATAAAACTATATCTACACAATACAATCATCGTGCGCGATTCTGCGCAGAGAATCGGATGCGTTGCTTTCAGGCTCACAGTTCCAGCTCGTCTGTCTATGGGCTCATAGAGCCGTGTGATGGCGCGTAAGTCGCGTTCGCCATATTTGCAGCACGGGAACGTTCTATTACTTCTCCCGTGGCATACAACAATCAAGGACGCAAGGAGAGATCTCCCCCTCCCCCCAGAAATCTTGGTTTCTCTTCGGTTTTAAGCAATAATGCTTATT
Source organism: Octonoba sinensis (assembly GCA_038502835.1). Classification (NCBI taxonomy): domain Eukaryota; kingdom Metazoa; phylum Arthropoda; class Arachnida; order Araneae; family Uloboridae; genus Octonoba; species Octonoba sinensis. The sequence continues at coordinate 66,638,520 of CM076605.1, read as the reverse complement.
CTAATATGGTAATACATAAAACATGTAAGGACCAACGCTCTTCCCCCCAGGAATCTTGCTTTTTTTTTTAGTTTTAAGCAATATTGCTCATTCTGATACGGTAATATATAAAACATGTAAGGAACAACGCTCCCTCCCCCCAGGATATAATTATCGCGGGAAGGTACGCCTTGTAATTACCAAGGTTTCAGATTTAAAAGTAGGGAGCAGAGGAGAAAAGTGTTTTTCTATTGCTTCCATCATTCTCTCTTGATATTTTCTAGAAAAGTCATTTGCTGTTTTAATTCTCCTGGGGGCAGTTTATTTTGGTACTCTGCGAAATACCAATTACCAAATGTTGCAGTCTCATATAACGGTTGGGATCCGCGAAAGTTTTAGAGGGAAACAAATAAATGAGGCAAAGCAAAGTGGCTTATCGGACAAAAACTTTAACAGAATTCACATGCTCCTCAGAAGCAAAACTTATTTTTTGACTCATAGACATTTTGTCTTCTCTTCTCGAAACATACAATTCCGACTAATTGGCTGGAGGGGAAATGAGCTGCCAGAACTTTGCCTGCTGCTTTCGACCAATCGGCTAAGGATGTAGTGCGTCGACGGGTGTCAAATCGGTCGTGTCGCTAGTTCTTTTTAAAAATGAATGTTCAGTCTTTCCGAAATGACTTATTTGCTTGCTATTGACTTCACCTAATTGCCGGGCTAAGTGATTGAAGTACGATTCTATTTACAATATCATCGTGTAATTTATATTTTTTGTTGCATTTAATCATTCATCATTCAGGTGATTATTAGAGATTTATTTTCACGGATCCCAACTGTCATAGATATGCATCCAGAAACCAAACGAACTGCATATATGTGAGATCGGATGTTCTATAACCTAGATCATAGTAGAATAAATAAAAACCATTTCCAGAAAAACAAAAAAGAACCGCTTTTACAACATATTTATGAAGGGAAAACCGAGCTGCTTTTTATAGAATTACAGGCTGCGCAAAATAAAGAGAAAATTTTTTATTTCTTCGTTAAGCAACATGAATGACACCTCATTGTCATGTATTACTTACCATGCGTTTTTGCCATAACGGTTGGGGTCCGCGAAAATGTTAGCGGGAAATGAATAAATGAGAAAAAACAAAGAGCTTTATCGAAAGCAAACTATAACAGAATGCACATAATTCTCACGAGCGATCAACTACCCTCGAACTAATTGTCTAAACGTTCTAACGTATTTTTTGACTCATAGACCTTTTGACTTGCGTCCCAAATTCTGGGACAAGTTGCTGTCTCGGCTGCCGGATGGGTCAATGACTTCCCTTTTGTTTCCCAAGTTTGCAGATCACGTGAAAAGGACCTCACACTTCAAACTAGTTGGCAAGGGATGGGCTAAGGATGCAGTCGCCAGATGTTTAACTAACAGATCACGTCGCTAAATCTTTGTTTAAAAAATGAATGTTTAACTAATAGGTCAAGTCGGAAAACTGCACCTATTAGCTTGTCATCGTCTCCACTCATTTGCGGTGTCAAATGTTTAAAGTTCGATGCCATTCATCATATCGTCGGTATGTTTGTAGCATTTAATCAATCAGAACACTGTTGCCTATTAGAAATGCATTTTTACGTATCCCAACCGCTATAGATTAACCATTCATGTGTAAATAAATAAGTGAAGAAAAAAAGAAACCAACTTAACTTTTGCTGTGAATTATTTTCGTAAACGCACGTCAAAAAATTGTTTGTTTGTTTGTTTTCGACCATTTCAGGTTACATATATTTTCGAGTTTATTTGCTTTGCTCAATGGATATGCCTCAAACTCTTGTCCAATATAACAGATAGAACAAGACATTACGATAGTTTATAACAATAGAAAGAAGGAAAATACGAGAATATACCCAGTGCAGGGTGGTAATCGAACATACGACCTCGTCACAGAACAGGTCGTATGTTCGATTCCCATCGAATCAGGCAGGCAGACGAAACTGGTACTAAGTCCGCTCAGCCACTGAGGCCCCCTCAAAAAAATTGCAGATCCCAACTGTTATAACAAGTTATTGAAAGAAAAAATAATTCCACATATGCGAGAACAAGAATGACAAATAACAATCATAATAATTAAATTGTTTCTCATTATTAATCTTCTTTCGCCATGCTCGTTACTATTTACTGGTTTTTATTATAATAATTGCTAGTATTATCAAGATCCACTTATATAACGCATGCGTATTTCCCATTTTTCTTGAACAAATTGCTATAACGGTTGGGATCCGTAGTATTGCAAACGAAGCACGATCGTTCACGTACCCTGAAATTCCGTGCAGCAATAACTGTCGACATTAATTTGTGCAAAAAAATTGCAGGTTAAACCGTTGATACTCCAGAGCCCCTTCGTCCTAGAAGAAACCTGGTTTCGCCACCGCGTAGAGGCATATAATTTAAGCAACCCCCCCCCCCCCCAATTTAAAGAATTTTAATTGTGGAGAATTAACTGGCCAATTTTGAAGTGGAAATACCAGAACATTTCTATAGTGCATTCAGCTGCAATATTGATGATAAAGTTAACAATGATGAAATGTCAGCTTCAGTTTATATAGCAGGTTATGTAGGCTATAAATTATCCCACAAGGGGCATTGTTTAGATTGCATTTCTATGCTAATATCTGAAAAAACATTGGAATTGGAGAGCCTGGATATTTATCAACTTTTGTTACTGACCTGATAAAAGTAGACTAAAATTTCACAAAAAATTATTGGTAGATGTTACAGTATATGCTTTACAAATTTTTCGGAAACTAATAAGTAAAGAGTACCAGAAGTTATTTTTAAAAATTTCTGAGCCAAGGAATTTAATAGTACGGCTCGCAATAGAAAAAATGGAAATTATGGGGGTGGATTTTTTAATTAAATGTAATTGTGGAACTTACGTTTTAAGTCATATTGAGTATTGCTTATCAGGAATATCTAATATATTTCTTAATTATACAAAAGCAAAAAGTGGTAATAATTCTAGGAGAAATAAAAGGAAACTAACTATTTTGACCAACTGCTCAGCGTAATTGAAATATAACGCTAATTTTCTCTTGTAGGAGCTGAATTTACTGATAAAGACTGAAAATTTTAAATCTTGCATGTTTGCAAATATAATATGCAAGTGTGTATATTTTTGATGTGGCTTATTTTTGGTAACAATGCCTTTTTCTTTTTTCAATTGTTCTGTTTATAATTTTTATGCTACAAAATAGTGTTGATTGAAACTGAAACTCAAATACCTAACTCTTGACATTAGAAAAATTATTAAAAGAGGGGTGAACACATGTAAAACAATTTTTGTGGAAAGTGGAATATGGAATTTTTTATATCTGCCAGTTAGTATTATTGTTATTAGATTCATGAATTTTATTCTCTAACTTGATATGTTTGTGAATAAAGAAATTGAAATGCTATATGTGCTATGCATATTTTTTGAAAATGAAACATCATTTAAAAATCGTGAACAAATTTTCAATTTGAATAAATTCAATTAATACTTGAATTTTTACAATTTAATTGAAACTAGAATCAGTATTTCCTATTTCAATTTTCTCTCGTTAAAGTTATGTTTGAATTTTTTGGATTGTTTGACTTGAATAAACTTAACTTTAACATTACTATATTACAATGTAAATTTTAAAATCATATTTTTGTTTCAAAATGCCAAAAAAATATAAAGTTCTGAAAAATTAATTTGGTCATGTAATACACTTTAAATCTCAAAAGAATTATTTTTAAAATTACTTCTACAAAATTTAAGAATAAAAGGAATTTTATGTTTTGAAAATAGATTTATACTTATGTAATATAAATTTAGATCTTTTAACATACTTATTTATGTTTAAAAGAACACTTAAATGAAAACATCAATTACATATGCTGAAAATTTAAATGGAAGTTGATAATTATTTCCATAGCTATTTATTTATTGTTTTCCTATGGATAATTTTTACGATGACTTCACTTAAAAGTATTGCATTTTAACTTTTAAATTATTGCTGCTTTACTGAATAATTACTGCTAAAAATGACTTCCAAAATTAAAAGCTACCAAGTACTGTACGTTTTAACTGAAGTCCTATCAGCAGTCTAATAAGATTAAAACATTTCAGTATATTTTTCTGCTTTAAAAAACAAAATAGTTATCTGTGTTTAATTTTCTGTTGTAAATGCACCTAAATTAAGTACATGCAGCTAAAGTTTGAGAGCTTTTGGTCGGTATGAAACGAAAAAATTCGATGTGAAGCAATGAAGAATGTGGGATCACTTGGATTGCACAATCAAATCTTGATGCAGGCCCGGTTGAAAGAGAGAAACTGCTGACATGGAGATGGCCCTGGCTGGAATGCAATATGTTAAATTTGCTCACCTCTTAACACAGAGACGTCATTGAGTTGGAATGAACTCTTACTTATTTAAGCATTACTGGTAGCTAAACTCAATTATAAAGTACTGTTGTAATATGTTTGATTTTATATCATTGCTGGACGCGCAAACAAGTTTCGTATAGGGTGGGGCGGAAATAATGACCCGGTTTTGACAGGGTATAAAAAAAGACTAATAAAATTTGAGACTCAAAGGTTTTACATTTTGATCTTTATATAATCCCATTTTTTTACATCAACTTTCCATTACCATTTCAGCAAGGTGGCGGCCTTTAGCAGCAATACTGTTTCAGTCTATTTCTGAAGTTTTGGGAAACTTTTCTGCACATTTCAAGGGGGTATGGCGGATATTTCATCAGTTTTTCAGCTCTTCTAAAGTCTTGGGGGGGATGTTTCCAAACTTTCGCCTTCAAATAACCCCACAGAAAAAGGATTCCGCTAGGTACCGTAACATAACGCGGAAGATTGAAATGCACACGAAGAGCTCTCTGCATGGAAGAATGCACTGCATCAGTGTATTGCTGCTACAGGCCGCCACCTTGCTGAAGTGGTAATCAAAACTTAATGCAAAAAAAATGGGATTATTTACATCCGATTAACAAAACATCCGCTCCGATTCGTCATCAAAATTATTCGATTGACCATAGAAAGGGCCGTTTTTTATTCAACCCATCAGAGACAGCAATCAAACACGACGTAAATAATTATTAAACGCCAACAAATGACAATTTCGCAACTATGTGTGGAACGGAGCGGGAAATAGACATGCGTTCTCCTGTAAAGGAAGAGTGTACTTGTTGTTGTTGTTGTTGTCGAGTCCTCAATGGGTACGCTGCTCCTAAATCTAACGGGGACCTTATAGGCAGGAGTCCGATTTTCGCCCCTTTGAAAGGTCTCTTAATTTTTGAACCAACTCCCAGATGAGAGACCGTCTCCTGAGGGGCCCCCCGAGGTATCATTTCACTTGGAGGACATTGGAGCCACGGCCTATTTAACGTGCACCAGCTCCCTTTAGTGTACCACAGCAAACAGTCGCGAAAGGTTGTCACCCTCCCAAACCCCTGACCTCAGTAGATGTTGCTTCACTTTCGGTGTTCTTCGGGAACCGAGCTTCTACCGACTGGTCCACTGCGGGACACGGCAGTGTACTTGGATTGACAATATGACTTTAAATCAATTCTGAGAGGGAGTTACGCTCAAAGCGATCCCCCCCGGCCTCAGTTGCGGGCCTGAAACTCATTTCTCTCATAAAAGGTGAAATATCGCGTTTAACTACGGCATCTAAACCGTCGATTTACTAGTAACTCGCGAGGAAATTTTAGGTAGATAGCGGTCGTGCTAAGATGGTTAGTCAAAACTTCTTATTACAACCAACAATTCTTAGTTTATTTTCAATTTTTCTTCAATAATCGCATTGAATAGAAAGAAACTAAAGAATTTTTTTTGGCATACATTTAAATTATATGAAAAGTGGCAAATCAGCGCCTATGTAGTATACAACTTGTATTCTTCGGCACATTTTCTTATGTATAAGCGGCTTATTCTGTCTGCCTGTCAGCTATAGAATCCCAGGCCGTTTTACCGATCGGGACCACATTCGACACGGTTAATGTTAACGACCCGAGAAACTCATCGCTGCAAAAATAAAAGTTGTGACTCAATTAGTTTTTTTTCTTTTTTAATCTTTTTTAATTTTTCAATGATTTTTTCACCCGTTATATTTTATTTTTGCATTTTTGCCGTCGTTTCCAACCATAGAATTACAGTTGCTGTGTGAACAAACAAATCAATGCAGTTGCCATTGTTGTAACAAATGTAACAAATATACTAATAATAATCAAAATGTTTCTCTAGCATATTGAGTGAGACTTCGCTGTATTTGCAATCTCCGTTAAAAATTAATGTAGACGCGAATTTAATTTAATCCTTTCTTTCTTTTTAATTTATTTATTTATAGTCTGCTTTTTATATTTTTCTTATCAGAGTGGCAGCTCTCTTTTTCCCACTTTTGTTTTGAAAAGCATAATAAAATTTTCAATAAGATCTTTCGATGATAAATATATATTTTTCACAAACAATTTGATTATATAGTATATAAATATATAGTAGTGGGGGGCAGTAAGCAAAGGGGTGGCCTCGCCGCCTGACCTGGGTAATTCAGTTTGAATTAGCAGACACCTTTGCACAAATCATTTTAATTACAATTTATAATATCTAGAACAGCGGTCATTTCGTATGAGCGCCGGGCTTACTAGTAATAAATAACTGACAACTAAAATATCAAAAATATTCATCACATAATTTAATTCAAATTTAATGATTTCAGATGAATGTCGAGGTCCGAACGGACTTTTCCCAAGCCAGCACAGGTGTGATGAATTCATCCTTTGCACCAACAATAAACCTAAAGTTCAGAGATGCAAGAAAGGGCTTTACTTCGACGCCAATCTACAAGTGTGCAACTATAAGGATCAAGTGCTCTGCAGCTTGCGTAAGTTCACATATTTTCAACAGAATGTAAGCGCAAGTTTTTCTATAAAACTTGTACAAGTTTAAGTAAGCTTTGTGCAGTAGTTCTCAACTTTGTCTCCTCGCGGAATACATGTACGTGACAACTATTTCTCACGAAAAGAACATTAAGAAATAAATAAATAAAATAACAATAATAATACAAATCAGGCTTGGAGTAATCGCGATTACGTAATCTTAATCTCCTGTAATCGATTACATTTTAGCAAAATCGTAATCTGACAATGGCATATTCTTATAATCATAATCGAAATTGCGTAATCCCTTTTCTTGCATAATTTTAATCGTAATCTAAAGGAAAAAAATCTGTAGTCTCTTATTAAATCAAAAATGTAATCAAAAATCTAAAATTTTTGATTTGTGACTGTTGCAAAAATGAGAGTTGTATGCATAATATCGGCTAATTTTTCGCTAATCTAATCGTAATCAAAATGATAATCGGTTATTATAATCGTAATCGATTACATTTTTTAACGATTGTAATCGCTGCCGTAATCGTAATTATTCTTTGGCAAAGGATTCCAATCGTAATCGTAATCTCTCAATTTTTCTCTTAATCGTAATCGTAATCGATTACGTTTCTTCGTAATCGACTCCAAGACTGATACAAATACAACAAATACAAAAGTGGCGACCAGCAGCAGGCACAGGGCCCAGCTAGGCTAGTCCTAGTCAAGTTAACAGTCCCTACGAGCGTGCATACAAGATCAATAAGCTATTCCTTTACAACTTACCCCACACAATAGGGAATCCTGGTCCTTTCTAGGAAACAAATTAAACCCTAAACCTTATCAACTAGTTAACCACGCTGGTAAGTGATGTCACTTGTCGCATGATCACTCACACCGCACTCAAGCCCTAGAAGGATTCGCATTCGTATCTCTTCTCTGGGATGATGTTATGTTTGTCGCGGACAGAGCCTTCTTGAGAAACTTGACCAATACGCTTTGTCACAAGCTGCATGTCCTCCGATTAAAATTCCCTCTCTGCGCGCTCACCCGCGAACAGTTCGCAAAATTTGGAAAAAACCAAGAGCTTTAATTTCAAACTAAAATTATCTAAGCTCTATTTCGAACTTTCGAGGTTGAATAATTTCGGGGGTGGCTCCAGCCCCTTCAGCCACCCCTTGGCTACGCGCCTGATGTCGCTGAGCTCATCTAACAAGTGCTCCTTTTCAGATGCAAACCAAACTGCGAAAGGAAGAAAAATACTTTTAAGAGCCTAAGGTGCAAAAATTAAATTTAGATCATGTATTGTCAAAGCTTTTATCTGTCTTTGCGAGACCTCTCACAAAAACTCCGCGGGCCGCAGTTGAGTACTAATCTCGCAATACAAAACCCATGTGACGCGAGTCTAGCATGCTGTGATACATTAATGTTTTCATATTTGTTTCAAAGTTTATGAATATTTTTTATCAATGTTTCTTATTGATATGGAAACTCTACACACACACAACCAAAATAAAAAGGAAGAAAAGAAGAGAAGACAGTTTCTTTGATCAGAAGACAGATATAATTTTTATATTTTCTTACTTGTAATATTTTAGAAGTACACTCAGATGCTCTATGCTACCTAGTACACTTGCAAGCGTTATACAAAACAAACTTTCTTTTTTTCTCTTCCTTTTTTATGTATTTATTTATTTATTTTTTATAAGTGTCACTTCAAGAACATTTTCCTTGTATTGTTTTCACAACTATTAAACTACGCGCTTCTTGTCAATCATTGCTTTAATGCTCAATTTCTTTTTTCACACACCTGTGAACCTATGAATGCCAAGATGATTTTGCATAAGCTCACAAATTTTTTGCTAGTTCCTTGTAGTTCTGAAACACGTGACTGAAAGTTTTCTTGTTGCTTTGTGTTTTAATTTTGCTGTCTTTTTTTCTGCATGAGCGGTAATTATTTCAATGCTCATCACAAAAAATATTATACATACCGTCTCACTTAGAAACATTGTGTTATCATTTTATTCCTTTTTAAACTATTCAAAACATTTGGTAATTTTCTTTTCATATTTAATGCTTATTATTTCTTTATAGATTACTTTGAAAACTATTGCTTCACCTTAAAAAACATTATTCCGTCAAAATCACGTGGCTACGATTTCTATTTCTCGTTCACGTGGCATTTCCGGGCGGGAGTGTTCAAAAGAATCGCATCAAAGCGTCAAGAATAACCCATTCCTTATTTCCAGAGAAATAATATTTATTCCTTTTCTTATATACTAACTAGATGACAGTACCGGACTATTTATATGTAATTAGAGAACACTTTTTTTTGGGTTTTTAAATAATTTTTATTTTTTTTTTTAAAAATTTCAGTCAATTTTTTTTCATCATTTTTTTGGGTCTAAAAGAAACAAAAAGAACAGTTTTAATATTTGTCATAGGTTGCAATAATTTGGATGATAAGGAAATACAAATTTGCAACTGACTGCTAAATTATAAAAATGGTCTAGAAAATGTATAATGACTGACAAGTCGCCTTTTAGAAGTACTGTGTCGAATTCTCATTGCGTAGCAAATATTCTCGCCCTTTTTTTTCTATCAACTGTTTATTTTTTCCTTGCGTTTTTCTTTTCATCATAGAAAACATACTACAATACCCTGAAATAATTAACAGTATAAGAAAATAAGCATGTTTTCAACATTTAAAAATTTTTATTTCTTCAACTATTTAATTTTAAAAACTCTGGTGTCGTTATTTCTATATAGTTCTTTTTTTTCTTTGGAGGTGGGAGGGTGAGGAGGGAAAATTTTTTAAAATAAGGCTGAAAGTGATTTAGTGAGATTTGTTCATTATTGAATAAATTTATATGCACACATTTATTCAGTATACAGTTAACTGATCAACGAAATGCTTCAAACATTGTGTTTTTACGCATCAATTTCTTCTCTTTTATTATACGTTATACTGATTTTTCTTTCTTTCTTCTTTAGCCGGAGGTGGAAAAAAAGGAAACAAGAAAAAAGGTAATAATAAAAAAAGCAAAAAACAATCTAAAGATGATGATGACGATGACGATGATTATAAAAGCGACAAAAAAAAGTACAGAAATAACGATGACGACGACGACGATGATGAACCACGCAAAAAACAAGGTACATCAGCGCGCGATGGACACAAGGAACTCGCTACCGCAAGCGTACGATCGGTTTGTCCAAAATCAAGAGGGTTATTTGCCCATGCGGACTCATGCGCCAAGTTTTACCAGTGCTATGATGGTGAAGTTCTGGTGAAAAGCTGTCCTGATGGCTTGCTATTTGACGAAAGTGCCCATATGTGTGCCCATGGGCGCGATGTTGATTGTGGATCTAGGAAAGTATACAGGCATCCAGATTTTAAATAAGTATCATACCCGATGCAGCCGGTTTAACCTTAAGCTTAAAGGAACTGCAAATATTGAAATGTTATGTAACCGAGTTTGGAAACGCGCAGAGGAATCTCAGTTTTCCTGAATTCACCAGCTTCCGTATTTATGCGAATCTAATGCGCCATCGAATCTAATGCGCATCCCCATTTTAAAACTTTAAATAATAAAAAAATTGTTTGTCGGGGAATAAATTTGGTTGACGTCATCGGCGAACTGCTGACCAGTTTTGCACTCGAATCTAATGCCCCATCGAATCTAATGCGCACCCCAATTTTGAATACTACATTTGGCCAAAAACGATGCGCATTAGATTCGCATAAATACAGTATATCATTAATTAATTTTTACTTCAAAGGGTTTTAAAATTTGCATATTTTCCTTAAAATTGTCTTGAGGATCAAATATTAAAATGAAATATTTCTGTCAATCTTAAGTTAGGGAAACTTTCTGTTATGAAGATTTTTTGCAATTTCATATTTAACCAACAAATATGACGAACTATTGCCAGTATTTCTTGACGATTTTAGTTCTATTTAGCTGAAATGCAATTTGAACTGCTCGTTCATGTTACAGTCAGTCATGATAACTTTGAACCGCGTTAGATCTTTTGTATATTTGAGTAAGAAAAAAAAGGAAACTAGAAGGTCCCCCAGCGCTGCACTAAGTTAAATCGGTTATAAAATCAGGTTTTCACTCTTAATTGTTAAATGAAGTCAAATATACTAACAAATATGGCGTGATTAAAAGTTAACCTCATGGTTCTAAGTTACTACCCTGAATGACTGTATTATAATCCACGAGGTCACTAGTTGAGGTAATTTTTGTAGTTAATAATTAAGTTTTAAAGAAAAGTTTAACCTAAAAAAAGTTAAAATTGAAGCCTTACTTTTTAAATAGATCAATTTTTATTTTATTTTCATATTCAATGCTATTGACCCAATTGTCGCCACCTTTTGAGCAGACAGCAAACGTACAGCTTTCAAATTATCCCACAATCTACTCCTCTCCAACCCCCCGAGAAAAAGGGGCAAAAAAGAAAAGAAAAGGAACAAAAATAGAAATAAGAAACCCAATTCTCATGTACGTAATATTCCAAAAAATACGAGTGGGCTTCAATATTGGTACAGTTATCACCTTTTCCTTTATATTTACGCCAATAGAGTTCTGGCAGAGCTTTCTTGACTCGTTCTTCAGTTTCTTTCTGCGAGCCACGAGTTATTCAATGCGAATATTGGCGAAATTTTAAAATTTAACTAAAAATCGTTGGAGTAAAGTCAGACTAACCACGTGTGAGCGACCGTGATTCACAGAAAATTACACCGTGAGCTACTAATAGCTCGCTATCGACTGTTTGGTGACCAGTTTTAACCAATATTTTTGTGTTCCTGTTATTTTTATAGCTTTTACAATGTGTAGAATCACACATGATTGACTTTCTTTGACTTTTTGCGACTTGAGTAATTTCCAAGAGCAACTATTCAAAATTAAATGCATCTTCGAATTGGAGGTTTAGTTATCGTTATTAAACTAAATATTTAAAGAATATCGGATCGGATACAGAGCTCTTCAATTTAAAGACAAATTTTAAGGTCTTCTACCCGGTGCCTCTTAGTTGTAAAGATGTAAATAGTTCCTTTAAAATGTCTCAAATATAATGACATGTTTTTGAAAAACTCCACTAAGAACGTTCCGTAATAGGCAACTGCAAAGTAACGTGATCCTTACCGGAATTCTCTATAAGGATTCTGTAAAGATTATCCGTTCAAAAGACACATAAATGACTCGTGATGAGATCATTTTAATGCAGAACTTGAAGTACATTCTCTTTCAGACTTACTATCTAGAACTATTTATTGTTGGTACAAGATATTATATAAATCCAGTATTAAAATAATTATCTTGCATTCAATATTTGATATGAATAATAATGACCCAGGTAAAAGTTTAAATAAATAATATGTTTTAAAAAATGGAAAATAAATTGCAACTAATTTAAATGTGTAACGAATTTTAGTTATCTGTTACTTGGTAAAGTAATTTATTTTCGGGGTTGTGAAAGCTTTCTCTCAGTTGTCTATAATAATGGATTGTTTCTCATGTTCTTTCTCTTTTCTTCTTGCTTAATCATTACAATCCGTTGCCAAATATTTTTTTGTGTTTGCGAAAACAAATTTCCATGCATTCGAGTTCGATTATAGATGTAGAATACTACTATTTTTCTTTTTTCTTCTCAAACAATAGCACGAGAAGTAATTTTTAAAATAACTCTAATGAGTTTTTATCCTAATTTTGAGCTAAATATAAAAAGTTACAGAAATAGTCTACAAAATTAGAAAAAATATTACTTATTGTATTTAAAAACGATATTTATTATATAATTCCGGTTGAATTAAATTGTTTGACTATGCAACTTGTTACAAGGACAAATATACCCAACTTTCATTCACTTTTAGTTCCTTAATAATATCCTAAAACGATACACATATATATATATATATATATATGTATGAAATAGAGAATATATATATAAAAAATTAGTGGGTATGTGAAAAAACAACAATATAAAAGGCTGAACGTGGGAAATCACAAATATAAACATTCAAAATGAAAAAGAGCCTGCCTCTTCATCAGTGGGAGGGAGCAGGAAGCATATATAACGAACTATTGTCATTGCAGGTTTCTGAGAAATCCCAGCATAGCATGTGAGAGAGAAAAAAAAAAAAAAAAAAATTTAACAACAAAAGATATAAGACTGGGAGTTGCAAGTCAAGTGAATAATCAAAATAATTTGAATAATCAAAATAATTTATCCAGTTATAAAAAGAACAAAAAAAATTTTTTTTATTATTAAAAGAAGTTTCAAGTTTACGTGAAACTGACTGAGGCAAATTGTAAAAATAGAAAAAAACAGAAAAACAACATGCTATAGCCGAAATTTCCCCTCCCAGACCTGCAAAGCAATACGATTAAAATATAGCTTCTAAATCTACTCACCTCCCAAGGCAGGAACAGGAAAGGAAGACATCAACAACTAGCCGAGAAAGAGATACGCCATGTAATGGCTAAGTCCGTCCGTGTCCGTGTGGTTGACCTTGACATTCCGATCTCGCTCACAGACCAACACAATATCCAAAAACTGGCGTTCCAACTGATGGACTTTAGCCAGAAATCTTCATCCCGTGTGTGTCAATGAGGTTCCGTTACGGTTATATAGCAACTGCAAAACGCTACGCCAAAGTTTTAAACGACTTAATGTAACAATTAATAAAATTCAGCGGATAATTATTAAAGTAAAAAAGGATTGCAGAGAAGGTGAAAACATTTTTATCCAAGTTATATTTGTTATTGCAGATTTTAGAATACCTGTAAAGTTGACCTGTGATAATATTTATAAAAACTTTTTTATGCAAATTACTATGCCAGTGTGGCATAGTGATGGTATGGAAATTGAAGTCTTTACGTTTATCATATACGTCAATAATTAGATTACTGTTTCTAATGTTCAATGATAAATCCAAAAAATTAGTTCTGTATGCTAGCTTTTTTTTTTTTTTTTTTTCTCACATGCTATGCTGGGATTTCTCAGAAACCTGCAATGACAATAGTTCGTTATATATGCTTCCTGCTCCCTCCCACTGATGAAGAGGCAGGCTCTTTTTCATTTTGAATGTTTATATTTGTGATTTCCCACGTTCAGCCTTTTATATTGTTGTTTTTTCACATACCCACTAATTTTTTATATATATATTCTCTATTTCATACATATATTTGCAACTGTTTAAGTGTGCTGCCTCGTGCGCCTTTTCACAGTTTGATTCACTTTATTAACTTTTGATTATATATATATATATATATATATATATATATATGTTTTGCATACATATGGTTTTAAAATTATAAAAATCATTACAATTCGCAGCTTTTTTACTTGCAGATCCCATGCGTTACATCATTATTCATAGTATCTTCTTTACCTATCCTATCGTTAATATAACCCTTGACACAATTGGCTATTGATTATTACTCAGTGTCTTCCTCACTATCTATTATCATCCTACTTTTTTAAAAAAAAACATGAGAATTTTTTTAAACTTTGAATTCATCTTTATGTTTTCTTCCCTTCCATCGTCATTGCTCTGTTATTTTCTTAAGCAGCTTTTTTCAACTCTCTTTTCCTCATCGTGGGATTTCCGGCTTTCTTCTATCATATCACTTTTACTATTGTCGCATGATTTAGATGTCGCACGATTCATGGCTTCTTCACCATTTATGGATATTCCTGTCATTTGCAGTGGCGTAACCAGAATTTCCACCTGGGTGGGAAGTGGGTTTGGGCATTACATGCATACGTATTGCCATACTAGGATTGGCAACATTGCTAAAATTAAGTGAAACCAAGACTTCTGGAGGAAGGGGTTAACCTTCAAAACACCCTTGACTGCTCCCCCGGTTTTTCACCACGACTACAGACAGAATTTTCTCCAGCAGGTGGAAGACTCAGATGTCATGCTACGATTGGCAATCTGTTAGGATTGGCTTATGGACTTTAGGATTGGCAATATGGCCTACATCGCTCTGTTTGGATTGGCAATATGGCCTACATTGCTGTATTAGGATTGGCAAAATAGCCTACATGGATCTATTTGGATTGGCAATATGGCCTAAATTGCTGTATTAGGATTGGCAATATGGCCTACATTGCTCTGTTTGGATTGGCAATATGGCCCACATTGCTGTATTAGGATTGACAATATGGCCTACATTGCTGTATTAGGATTGGCAATATGGCCTACATTGCTATATTAGGATAGATAAAATACCTGAGATTCGAATTATGTTGCGCATTTCCTTTTTCGTTGCAAAAGTTGATTATTTTATGTACGCAATCCTTATCACTGACCGTAATAATAACTTTATTACCTGTATTTAATATTGTTATTTTTAGTTATCGTCAGGAATATGTTATGAGTATTTTCCAATCTTTACTCTTGATATGTTCACTAAATGCAAACGTCCAGTTCACCAATTGAAGTACCACCGCCATGCAAGTCCAATACTGTACCGCTTTGCGGAAAGAGATCTAATGGTCTGGGGCAAAGGATTATGCATACTATTGACCATGCGCAAGTGTTTTTTTTTTATTCAATCATTACTCACGATAGCATTCCCGGCGATTCACAAACGTTCGGGTCACCGGTTGAGAGACCCCTCAACTGGTGACTTCAGTTCACCAATTGAAGTACCACCGCAATGCGAGTCCAATGCTTTACCGCTTTGCGGCAAAATGTCTAATAGCCTGGCAAATGATTAGAAATGCTATTGATCATAGGAGGCAAGTTTTTTTTTTTTTTTTCAATCATTACTCAATATGCCTTCGCCGGCGATTTGCGAACGTCCGGGTCACCAGTTGAGAGAGATCATATTTTATTTCAAATAGTAGTAAACAATTATTTGTATTAAAGCATTTCATTTTTAAAAAATGCATTATAGTGTAATATCACAGTTCAGTTTAAACAGTTATTTTTTCTAAATATTTTTCTATAAGTGTAATAATATACTTTCAAAACTAAAGAACTCAAATTGCTCAATCGAGAAATAAGGTGACCTGGAACTGTTTTTCATGTATTGCCTCAAATATTTGATTTCGTATTGTTCTTCGATATTCCATTCAAATGAATAGAATTTTCATTTTTATATTAAAGTAATCAAATGTATTTTTAACAAGGCGGTAATGTTTCAATTTTCTTTCGTCTCCAAGAAATGACTTAAAAACAAAATATTAAACTAATAAATTTCCATGACATTAAAGTATACATATTCATTACACCCACATAAACCCTGTTTGTCATTCTATTATTAGATACTGCTTAAATGATCATTATTTCAGATATGTATATTTTTGCGCACATTTGTCGTTCTTTTCAAAACTTACTACTTCAAAAGGGCTGTATGCAATTGGAATAATTTACCTGAAGCGACTGTTACTTGCAGTGGGGTGAAAAGCTCTAATAAGGCTCTTGACGTTCATTGGGGATTGTTAAATTGACTAGGACCAGCCTAGCTGGGCCCTGTGCCTGCTGCTGGTCGTCCCTTTTGTCTTTGTATCGATTTGCATAAATAATAAATCAAACGAGCGCAAAGATAAAAAATAAAAAAATATTTTAATAACCACAGTTTTACATTGTAGTCATAAAGCAATGCATTGCAGCTTTCCTAACAGAAATCTAAGAACAGCCTTAACGCAATTTTTCATTAAAACATTACACTCACTATTCATAGTGTATGATCATGATGTATGATTCTTTCCTTTAACAATAACTTTCAAGTACAGTCAAGAATAATATTTTGAAAAAAAATGCAAAAATTAACAAACAGAAAACCATTTTCTCTTTACGTAATAACCAGAGAAATATATTCTTTTTCAACTATAAGAACAAAAGTTTCATAATGCAATTTTGTGCTTTAAAAATATAAAGTATATTTTATTACTCTTTTCTTGCATTAAATCATTGTTGTCTAAAATATCATAAATTACACTTTTTTTCCAAAATAAAAAAATAAGTAATTTCTAGAACTGGGGGTTTAAAATGTAAAATAGATTTTTTACACAGGAATCAATACTGGATAAAATTTATATTTAAATGTAAAACATTTATTAAAACATTCGGCTTGCATGTATATTGATTCCACCCTTTCTTTTTTTAATCCTGCCCCCCCCCCCCCCCCTGTCTCTCTCTTTCTCTCGTTATTCGAAACAATCACAACATTTTTCAGCAGCACAGTGAAGTATTCCTAAGGTTTACTTTCATAAATTAATCAGTTTTCTTCAAAACGAGGTATGAAAGGCAGTATTTTAGAGGGCGGATGAAGGGGAGGGGAAAAAACAATAGATAACGCACTAAGAGAGGCGTGTCAATACGTGTTAATGTTTCTAAGCATAGGAGAGAAGGAGAAAAACTAAATTATCTCAGCATTACAACTAATAACGACTTTAATAGTTCATCAAAAATGTTAGTCTCAAATATGATTATGTAGTGAACAGTAAATCCTTAACGAATTATATAGTCAACTGCAGAAATACATTTTGGCATACTTTTTATTTTGCAATTATTCGGATAAAAAATTCTATTCGTTGGGCTTTTTATTTATTTACTTTTTTTTTTTTCAAATCACAATGATAAGTGTTATGTTGCCAATTTTTGTAGTTTTATATCGTTAAAAGAAAGACCAATTTCACCCAATCAACGAAAGTCTGTTCCTTAGTGAATACATTTTCAAAAGAGGATCTCTTAATCTAACTGTAATAACTTACTACTGTTAGTAAATAATTCAATTTTTGTAGAATGTAATACATATTCAAAACTGCCTGTTACTCTAAGATGTAGTATATTGTCGCATATTTTACATTGTACATTTTCTGAAACCATTTAGATATATTTATTGTCTTATAGTTTATTTGTATTTTAAACAATAAAAAGTACTTAGTGCTATTTGTGTCTACGTTTCTTTCGTACTTTATAAGAAAACACACGAGACATCCGCCTGTTAAAAATATATTTGATTACTCAAGGAACCAAAACTTTATTTTCCATGCTCACAGTACATATTTAGACTCATAGCTTTATACTAAACACGGTTCTTATTCTGAAAATTTCGCCATTTTGACGTCAACTGCACGTTATTAATTTAGATAATATTCAGAAAAATTCTCTCTGAAGTACAAACGCGATATTTTTTTAACGGATACTTAACTAATGTTTTGATAAATAATAATTAACTCAACATCATATTCAATATGCAGAAAAACAACGTTTTAAAAGGCGCAAATAAAGGGATAAACGATGACAGACCGGTTTTGAGAACAATCAGCCCCCCTCATCAGTACCAAGTGTAGAAATGAAAAACCACTCTTGGTACTGACGAATGGGGCTGACAGCCCTCGAAACCGGTCTGCCATCTTTTATCCCTTTATTTGCGCCTTTTAAAACGTTGTTTTTTGTGCGTTTTGTTCATTGCCCAAAATGAATGTATCTTTTCAAAATTAACATCATATTGTTTTCCTGGGAAACTTGCGTTCTAAAGCGTTATAATATGAGCACGAAAATCAACAGTAAAATCACAATATAGTAATAAAAATTTCACGAAGGGGTTCGCACTTTGTAACCACGAAGCATGCGTATGCAATTTTTAGTGATATTTTCTCCTTTTAACGTTCGTTTTTGTGTTAATTTTTCTCATAAAAAGTAAACTGTTGGCGTTATAGTATGCCTGCAAGATCGGAGTTCCTATTGCATTAGCTGGAGCCAACGTTTCTCTGATTATGTAGCAATAAATCTTAATTCTAAGCATAAAACCAGCATAAAATTTATAAAATAACTAAAAATCGATATCAAAAAAAGAACTAAGAAAATTAATCATTAAATGTATGCATTTTGCATTTTAAACACTGACACTGTAAGAAACATAACTTTTGAAATATTTCTGCAACCAATAAAAGAAAACCAAACCAAAAACGCAAAAAAGACAAAGTTGCGAACATACAGGGTGCAAAACAAAATGCTTTGTGAATTCACTTGTATAAAAAGAACTTTCTAAATTCTAACCTAATAGTTATAGAATTTAGTCGTCAGTATATAACAGGAAAGGAATTTTTTTTACATTTAAATGCCACATTAATAAATTTAGTTTTTTTAATTGGGGAAAAGCCCGTTTAGTTGGTTTCTTAAGGGCCATTGTTATATATATATATTACATAGCCAAAAGTCATCGGACCCCTTTAATTTTGACGTTTTTCAAATTCCGTCAGAAATACATAACATATTCTACCATATCGATCATATAAAAAGTATGCTTACGCGTCACAGCTTCCAGTAAAACGTTCAGCACGTGTAGGTGAACTTTTCACTGGACGATGACCTACGACAAATAAAAGAAACAGAATTAGATGACCCACAACAAATAAAAGAAAAGAGAAGCTGTTTTTAACCATTCTGTGTGGTAAAATGCAAGAAAAAGCTGTAAATTTCGAAAAGCGTTTACTTGCTACGTACAATAACTCTACACATTTCCTTAAAACCAGTACTTTTGTTTACAAAGTTATAAGCATTTCTTTCCAAAATGCTATTTTACCTCACATGTTTTTGGCCTGTAACACGCAGAATTTTCCACGAAATTGGACCAAATTTACAAAAAGTCGAGAACACTCAAAAGAATCATTACCTTGAAATTTTAATCAAGTAACTGAATATCGAATAAATTAGGAGAATTTAAAGGAATTAAATATGCGCCAGCACGGTACGTCGTGGTAATGCGCGAGACTCGTGCGCCCTAGTTTACGGGATCGAGCCTGGCATTATCGGCGGACTTTCAAAATGCTTAGAATCGTCTATGCCCATGTCGCATCTTATATCACGTGGCAAGATTCCTTGAGTAGACATTTGGCTTGGACACTCTCAGCTAAATTAAATTCCTAGTGCAATTTCGCCTCAACACAGAGTCCGGGTGCTCATCCTTGCAGGTGAAAAAACTGGACGTCCAAATTCTCATGCGGCGATAGTACCCCACTCGTTGTGGTGCCCCTCAAAGAGTTGGTACCAATCTCTGGGGGACGCACTAGGTCTGCAATTCACAGAAGCCAACAGCTGCACATTAGAAAAAAAAATTACTATGCATGCGCAACAGATAGCGATTTTGCCTCCCATAGTTTCATGCAAAAGGATACAGGACAACTCGGAAAAAAATGTCAGTTGAAGATCTTCAAAATTCTGAAAGTCATCGACAATTTAGTGACTTGTATTTAAATGATTCAGGGAAAAGAAATGTAAGTTATTGTTCAGAAATCAATCGCATGTCTTCGCAATCATTCAGTGCATCTATGATGTGATGTCGAATAAAAATGAGCATTTGTGAAGAATCCCTTACCATGCAATACTAAGAACGTGGATGATGAGGCAGTCAAAAACTTCGCAAGCTTTGATATACAATTTTTATACAAGTACAGCCTTTTTTTATTCTGTACTGCATACAAAAAAATCAAGAAACAGAATATTAGATAAATTGTGAGCATTTAAGGTTTCATGTTTAAAATACTTTAAACATGAAACTTTAAACGTTAGCATTATACTTAAATATTAACAAAATTTATATTGTGGTATAAGTTTTTGACATCCAACGAGATAAACATCTAAATGCTAATCTCTAGTGTCGAAAATCTGGACCATGAGCAACAAAGTTTCTCTCTCCCTCTTTCTTTCCCTTTTCTTTTCAAATCTCCCATTACCCATAATAACTTCATTGCCACAAGAAATCTTTCATTTCACACACTACTGATTTTGAAAACTTACATAAGAAACTCGATTTTAGAAGAGAGGTTAAACGGCCTATCTCTGATGTGTCAAAAAGTCAACGATGCATCAGAAAAATATTTCTATCTCATTATATATATATATATATAATATTTACTTATTGATTTATTTTTATTTCAATTCTTTTTCTGCTTTCTTTTGTCTTTTATTTCTTGAAGAAATACGCACATATACATCAATACGAGCTATTAATTATTTTGAGCAAGCGGTACGAATGAAAGGCGAAAAAGTACTAATTTATAGGAACTGTTTGTCAAAAAAAAAAAAACTTATTTTCACATTAGAAATTTTAAAAAAATCATGTCTAAAATGTTTGATTTTGAAAATCCCTCCGGGAAAATTTTCTGGTTGCGCCACTGCAAGTAGATACTATTTGCAAAATCCCTTGCAAGGAAAACTCTTCAGCAAGAAAGGATACTTTAAATTTTTGCATCAGTATGCAAGAATGGTAAATAGCGTGATAAGTTAAAAACCGCAAGTTAAAAAAATAAGCAGGGTGATTTAAAACTCGGGAAGAACTTTAAAATTTGACAGCTCAGACACAAATAAAGATAAAATTTGCACCAAGAAAAAGGGGGTGGCGGAAGCGGTTTTTCTTTTTCTGTCTTTTTTTTTTCTTTATTGTATAAGGGAAAAAATGATCAAGAACTATTTAATGTTAAAATAAAAATGCGGAAATTGCGTTTCTGACCAACAGATGGCGCAATAAACGTCAACCCGATGTTACAAACACAGCTACCGAGACAAATCATGGTAAAATCGAAGTTGCACAGCCTAAAAAGTGAGAAAGCTGACTTACAATTACAAGCAAATAATTTCTTCATTATTATTCTTTTTTAAGAGCAAAAAAATATAAAGCGAAGAGAATTTTTTTTTCTTCTTCAGTTTTGCTGAAGATTTAAGCGAACACATACAAGTTTAAGCTGTTGTGTATCTGAATGTTGGGTATAACAATATAAATGCTTTTTTTTTCTTTTTTTTTTTTCAAACCCGTAGCAGAAGGTTATTTTGTTCCACATGAACTTTAACATTTTTATGTACCTCAGAGAAGGAGAAGAAACGGAGCTGTCATGCTTGGTCGCTTTTTGACCGCAAATTGGATTTTTTTTAAAGATTTCTTTACTTGTAACTTGAAAAAAAGGCGATTTTTTTTAAATTATTAACAGGTCGTTGATCTATACTTTTTTTTTCAGTGTATGAACCCACTAAAGAGTGTCCGAAACCCAACGGCGTATTTCCCAACAAATACAACTGCAGCAGTTTCTTCCTCTGCACGGATGGGAGTCACCACGAGCAGGAATGCCCGGGAGGACTGCATTACGATCGGAAGAGGATGAAGTGCAATTTTCCAAAAATTGCAAAGTGTCAAGGTGATTTAATTTCATGTAGAGTTTTAAAAGTGATTTTATAGATTCTACTCACTGGAAATGAAAAATGTTAAATGATTAAAACAACGGAGCTAAAGCTTAAATTGGCAAAATTTGTTGCAGACACGTGTTTTAGGCTTGAAAAAATGCTCTTTTCAATGCGTAAGGTTAATGAACTTCTAGGTGAAAAGCATTAATTAAATTAATACTTAATCAAAGCTCATTTTTCTTTTAATTACGTTGTTACTATCACCATTTTTATTTATTATATTATATTATTATTATTATTATTATTTATTTATTTTTTTGCTATTTGTGCCTAAAGGTTTTTACTTTTTACTGTTGTTACATTTTCAAACCAGATCCCTACACTACTACACTCATTTTTAAGTACCGGGTGGTTATAATTTAACTTCTCCTATGCAGGGCCATCCTACAGCTAAAACCGTTCAACGGATTGACGCCAAAATTGGTATGTGGACTATATACGAGATGCGCTCAAGGAATCATGAAAAAAAAAAGAAGTTCTAAAAATGGCCGCTAGGGGCGCTGTTTATCCTTATAAGTGGGTTTTAACGCAGGAAATGACCATTACGGCATAAAAATAATGATATCAGTATTTATGAAAGGAGAAAAATATTCATTTCATGATAACCTAAACTTGTTTTTTTTTCTTTTTTTTTTTTTTTTGCGACACAGATGAACTGTTATAATTTTCTTTACTCTCATTTTAAATGGCAAGATGATAGATATGGACGAAAAAGCCGTGCCTGATTACCGCGCAGGCCAACTAGACCGCGGCCTTGGGCCCCTAAATTGTAACAGACTTCTGAAAATATCTCTTAAAAGATAAAAATTTGCAAAATGGAAAGATTTCTTAACTCATTTGAATGGCGAGCTAAATATATTTGCGTAAACAAGGTAAACTATGCCGAATCAGATCAATATCTTCATTGACTACCATGCTAAATAGTGTCCTTTAATCGCTGAAGCATCTCGACATTTTTTATTTATTTAATATTATAAACAGCAAAATTTGAAAATGCAATATGTGTATTCAAAACGTTTGCTTATTTAATGAATAACACAAAAATCATATTGAATATTAACAATATAGAATGCAGAATAGTAGGATGTCGTGTCAGTGGGTGCTTCCCCCCCCTTGCCAATTGGGTATGGACTAGGGGTGTAACGAATATTCGGTCACTATTCGGTATTCGGCCTATTCGGCCCTTTGGCCGAATATTCGGCTGGCCGAATAATCATTTTATCACCAAGCCGAATATTCGGCCGAATAGTTCTGCTGCAGTGAAATTGTAAAAAAAATAAGGAAATTAGTAGATTTTAAACATTTAAAATTGTATTATAGTTATTGCAAAATAATGAATTAGTTTATAGTTTTAAAAAATAAAAATAATTTAGAAAAAAAAACTTTTTTAAAAAACCTTTTTTAAACCTAGTTTTAGGCTTGACTGAGCAAAAACAGATTTTAAAGTTGTAATATTGTATTTTATATTTAGAATTTGCTTCCAAAGCTGGCAAGAGTTAATTATGATATATTAAAAATTAATTTTGTTATTATTAACAAAGTGGAAGTCAGACTTTGTTTGGGTAGACTGATTTATTGTGATATATCATGAATATTTAGATAGCATAAGTTATTGGGGGTTTTGAAAATAAAAATATATTCCAGTTAAGTGCATTAAATTTTAATAGATCGTTTAAAGATAGGTATGTAAAAAACCCCATAAAATAAAAATATTAACTTTTATAACTTCTAAAATATCTTCATAAAACAGTTTTGCGCAAGGTAAAAGTTCACTGAGCAATAGTAGTTCTTTCATTTGAATTAAGTAATTAGTAAAATAATGCTAATGCTTACTACCGTAAAACCTGTCATTTCTATTCCGTCTGTGGCTGAAATTTTTAGTTTTATTACATTCAAAACAATAGAGAAAATAGATTAATTTTAAATAGTTTTAAATTCTTAACAAACAGAATTAAATCATACATCATAGATTGTGTGTAATTGGTGTTTGACTTTGTCAATAATTTTAAATTTGTCAAATACTTTCTATTACAACGATTTTCTAGAAATTTTAATATTCGGCCTTCGAATATTCGATATTCGGCCTAAGACATTGGCCGAATATTCGGCTTCGGCCTATTCGGCCTAGAAGAAATGGCCGAATTATCCGCATTCGGCTTGGGAGAAGCGGTCGAAAATTCGGTATTCGGCTATTCGGCCAAATCACTATTCGTTACATCCCTAATATGAACCCAGTATTAATAGAATAATCTCCGAGCTTATTTAACTTTATACTTTATACCCAGTATTTTTACTTTTTGTACCATAGGGGCCCCCAAAATATTGTTGTGCCTTGGCTAAATCGGGCCCTGCGAAAAAGTGTACAATTAGTGTTGATATTATTAGTTTTATTCCTTTCTGGTCCTTTCCCACATTAAAACTCTGTTATAAGGCTAAACAGCGGACATTTATTAGAACTTTTTTTTCGCCATGACATTTGAGCGCATCTCGTGTATAGTTCACATGCCAATTTTGGTGTCATTCCGCTGAACGGTTGTAACTGTAGGAAGCCCTGAATAGGGGAAGTTTAATTATAACCACCCTGTATATCAAAAATGAATTTTCAACTTTACAGCAAGTGAACACTAAAAATCGTGTTCAGTAACACCAAAAATGGTGCCAACTAAAGGCAAAAGTTTTACAGTGTACCTTTTAACCGAAGCCTTTTAGGATTGCGTGCGCGCGGGCTGGTGGGCGAGAATGACGTACTGGTATGGCATTGGCCTGCCTGTACGCCCAAGTTTGTCAGTTCAAACCTGTGGCGCAATTCGGTGGATTTTCAAGATGCAACATCTTTACCCTTTATTTACTGACGTTACTTATAAGTACCATTCTCTATAACTTCCATCCCATCAACCATTTTTACCAATATTCTGATGGTACTTTGCCGGGACAGTCTTTAAATTCCCCTTTTTCAGGATACATATCAGCAAGGGTTCAATAAAGAGTATTTTAGAGAGGAAAGGAACATAGATAGTTTTGAAACCGATGCAACGTTTTGAACTTCCATTTTGTTATTGCTCCTTTAGAGTTTCGCTCCAGAAAAGCAGTAAAAATCAAGGAACAAGTCACTGCTTTTTTTAATGCATTAGTTAAGAACTTAGAAAACTATTTGACGAAATATTTTGATTAAAAAGTGTATGTAATTAATTTTACAGGATAAATACTCTGTGGCACTTATTAGCTGTAAAGAAATAAATACTTATATATTCACTATTTTATTTATGTAAATCCCTTAATTTTCAGTGTAAATACCTAAACAAACTATTTCTGTAAAAAATATTACTGCAGATCATAATGCAGTAGATAAATGGTTAAAGATACCTTGAGTATTATTTGGCTTTTATGCCCTCGGCCGAGACCACCGGTATAATAAAGACCTGTCCGTTTGGTAATTCGCTAGAGGTCGCTACGCATAGCGCCTCAGAGCGTGCTTTTCATTTAACCCCTTAACGGTCGGGTAATTTTCAAGAAAACGTGCCAATTAAAAGTGCCAATTTTTTTATCCCTGAAAATTATATAAATGTGTATGAACAATATATATATTCATTTTTAATTTTTGATTTGTTTTTATTTTGAAATTTTACACACTCCAGCCCGGAAATATAACGGGAATGAGAAATAGAAAGCGAAACCTCAGCCCGTCATTTTCACGGGAGCGAGAGGGAAGGAGT
This sequence comes from Octonoba sinensis, assembly GCA_038502835.1. NCBI lineage: Eukaryota > Metazoa > Arthropoda > Arachnida > Araneae > Uloboridae > Octonoba > Octonoba sinensis. The sequence goes on along the minus strand of CM076605.1, from coordinate 66,612,710 downwards.
TAAAGCATGCTGTTTTGTTTATGTTTCGTTTTCCACGATTTTGAATTTCAGTTAAAGGAGAGTTATAAGAATTACTACTTAGTGAAAAGTTCAATTTTAGATGTCTTTATAAACCGAAATAACTATCTGACCAGTTCAAGAAAAGCTAAATGTAGGAAAATAGAATTTCCCTGATAACTTTTATAAGTTTGTAGTAACTTTTGTAAGTATTTTTTCCCGTGTTTTATTTTATTAAATAATTTGTTTACTTGCAGCTAAAGAAAAAATATCGAAGCCAACACAAATTGCAGAAGGTAAGATTTTCAAATATTGCCATTGTAAGTGCCAATCTGCATTTTATTTATTTATTTTTTTAATGTTTTATCTTACGCATCATTGATACTTTAAATTTAAATTAAATCAGTTTCGATAGCTTTTTAAATTTGCAAATACTGTAGAGTTAAGTGAAAACGGCGTTTTTTATGTTCTTTCATACATGAATTTTGGCCCAGAGCCTGTTGCTGGTCGCCACTTTTGTATTTGGGTCATTCCATGTCAACTGGACCAATTTTCAAAATCATCCCCCCTCGACCATCTCCAATTTTGATAAATTTTTGAACAAAGGTTCTGGTAGGTATAAAACTAAGTTAGCCAAATTTTTAAACCTTGAAAGTAAAAACTCATGCAGCAGGGGGGCGCCTAACTGAAGGAACCAAGATGGCTGCCATTGACGAACGAACCAAGTAGCCATGTTTGGATGTACCTGGAAAGTGTACAGTTGAAATGGAGTTCAGGCGGCTAGAGTTGTCCTTTGCTCAGATGGTTGCTAGTAGGTGGCGTTACCTGCCTTGGGTAGTCAAAATGTTGCGTTCAATTTGGTCAAAAAGTGTGTGAAAAAAATATTATATTGATATGCATTGCATTTATTTAATTTGTATATAATAATTTTATAACTAATAATTTTATGTAAATTACTTTTTAAAATGTTTTTTTTTTTTGTGAATTCTGCATCTTCGCTGTGACCGGCAGCGATGGGAAGTTTGTTTTTGTGATGGCATCGGCTGGAGGACGGCACGTGCTTTGATGGTGCTTAAAACGTTTGAACAGTGACAGTGAAGGAGGAGGGTGGTGAAAGTAGCGCCAGTGAAGTGGTGGAAGCGAAGCCGGGTTGATGCGTGAACTTGGCCAACGATTAAAAATGTGTTCTACTCGAAGGAGTGCGAGTGCCGGTGCGTGAGGAAAGATTCTTGTCAAGTGTGTGTTGTGGATTAAGTTTCAGAAAGGAGCCTACGAGAAAGGGATGGTCTCACCTCAATAAGATTGTGCCCGGTGCGCGATGCGAGTGTCTCCGGCCCGGTGTGTTGGTATTGAAAAGATGTTTCGTGAAGAGGAATTCTTTTAACGTTGTTTTAATTGTTCTTTTGATGTCCCTTGTAAATTAGATTTTATATTGCTTTTAATGTCCCTATCGGACAAGTTTTACAGTAATTTTAAATGTTTTAGTGAATACTCTATAATTGAATTTTATGGATGGCGGAACTGGTTGATAAACCAATCCTTTTTTTTATTGTATTCTATGTGTTTGTTTTATTTGGGCGTGACCAGTGGCAACAATTTATCGGGATAAATTCATTTTTTATATTGCTTAATGAACCTGTGGATATTGCGGGTACCGAATGCCTCTTCTGGCAACTAAAACGGTACAAAAGCCACATAATAAAAGTGCAACCCCGAAATTTATTTTCCTCAGACAACTTTTTGTGCTTAATCTAATAGCAACGTTTTGAAAGACCACAAAGAAAGTTATTTACTACTGTGTTCAGTCAAAGTTGGCTGAAAATTCAATTTGACAAAATTTTTAAAAACTTTATACTGCTCTAAATCGTCAGTAACTAAACTTACACACTTGTAATTTTGTATATATCTAAGTCAACTACTTGTCAACGTATTCTGAAAATTTCATTAAGATAGGTTTTGATTTATAGTTACCTAAACATGCAGCGGTTTTCAAAAATGGCCAGTTTCGATCATTTTTGAACCATCATATCTGAGGGGGAACTTAATGAATTTGCCCTAGTTTTATTTTCATTAGATAGAGGAAAGCTTTCTCTACCAAATTTGAAATTTTTAAGAGGGTGTTTTTTCGTAAGCCGGAGAAAAAATAATTCAAATTTGAGTTAAAAACCATGCTGATATGTGCATTTTTAGCCTCAATTTTGCTTTTTTGAAGTTTTATTTGACATTTAAAAGGAAAGAAACTTGCATTGGGTCCTTCAGGGCTCGCGCATACTCGCATTTGACACATAATCAATATTATTTGAAAATACTGACTCTCATTTTTGGAAGTTGAGAATCAAACTTTGGTAAAATTTCAACCAAAAGACATTTTATTACAGAAAAATTGATTTGTATTTTTGCTCAATATGCTTTGTATTGTGAATTATTAATAAAAGAACTAGAAATATTGTAAAATGAAAGCAGATGCAAAAAGATTGCCGCGCGATTGCAGCAAAACGCTCTTACTTTTCCTAACAACAGGCGGCATCAAAGAAACGTAAAAAATAAGCTAAAAGTAAAGAAAAAAATCAACATATAAAGACACAATATGAATAATTTTAAACATTAAGATAAATAAATGCATTTTAAAAAAAGAAAAACTTATTATGAAGAGTTCAAGAAATTCAATTTTTGGCAAAATGGCTTCCCCCCCCCCCCCTCATGGCAATAATTGGTTAATTCTAAACCACTCATTACTTTCATATTAAAATGCTTGAAGGAATTAGGATTTTACGTTTTAAATTGATTTAATTAAGCATTTACTTATTTGCACAAAAAGTTACTCAACGAGAAAATATTATTCTTGCATTCAGAAGTGTTATTGAAAATAAAATTCACCTCTTTTTTCATAAAAACAAGAATAGTTTGAAACATTCGAGATCAGACAATGCCTCCAAAGAACTTTTTTTTTTTTTTGAAAATCTGTAAGTAAAAAAAAAAAGTTTTGTTATGTAATTTGCAATGACATACACTATACACCCCAAAAGTTTTTAATAGATTATCTAAATTTTTAATTGATTATCTACGGATTCCTTATACCAACCTTCTATATTTTCGTGTAGAACTTTTTTTATTTCAGAGTAAAATCATCACGACTACGACAGCGTTTTTAAAAATATTTTTTACTTTCGTTAAACTATTTAAATTGACTCTCATTTTACAAAAATTGACATACTTTTTTTAAATTGTGAGTCAGCCCGATAGTCGCATATTTTCAAGCCTAGAGTAAACACTGGTTCATGGTGGTTAAACCACTACAGTAAAACCCCGTTAAAACGCGGGTGTTGGGGGACACGTTTGGCACCCGCGTTATAACATAACCGCGGTAATGTGAAACTAGACCGCAGAGCCGTATTCAAAAAATAATACTCGCTTTTGTGCATCATTTTTAACTTTATCAATGACTCATAACTTTTCTTCCCCCTATAGTACATTTTTTTCTGTTCTTATTGGCTGCTATATTATTCACTGTAATTGCTGTGTAAGAAGCACACATCTCAGCTGCAAAATCAGCCTATCGAGTGATAGCTTAGAAACCAACTGTGTTCCGAGAAAAAGGCGGTTAAAAATCTCTTGATGTTATCAACATGCGATTGTGAAGAGGGAGAGGTCTTAAGGGGGGGGGATTAGATTTGGAAGGGGAAGAACGCACTTCTCACTGGAAATATGCTTACTTTTCAGGAATGCTAAAGAATCTGGAATAAAGGTTGATAGCGCTATAAAAGAAGATACACACGCATAAATAGACTTCTAAAAACGGAATAGTTAAGCATTGAACTGAACAGTCCCTGACAGATTGAGCTCCTCTCATGTCAAGAGAAACAAGTCAGGGCGATTACACCCGATTTTGACGTAACATACTAGGATTGTAGCTTTAAAAAAAAGGACTCGTCGGGGGGAGGGCATTTTCCCGAAGTCCCTGGCACAAATTGAAGGAACACTGCCGCAATAAGAGCTCCTCGTCCTGGTGATGAGACTGCAACATTTGGTAATTGGTATTTCGCAGAGTACCAAAATAAACTGCCCCCAAGAGAATTAAAACAGCAAATGACTTTGCTAGAAAATATCAAGAGAGAATGATGGAAGCAATAGAAAAACACTTTTCTCCTCTGCTCCCTACTTTTAAATCTGAAACCTTGGTAACTACAAGGCGTACCTTCCCGCGAGAATTATCTCCTGGGGGGAGGGAGCGTTGTTCCTTGCATGTTTTATATATTACCGTATCAGAATGAGCAATATTGCTTAAAACTAAAAAAAAAAAAGCAAGATTCCTTACATGTTTTATGTATTACCATATTAGAATAAGCACTATTGCTTAAAACCGAAGAGAAACCAAGATTTCTGGGGGGAAGGGGAGATCCCTCCCTTGCGTCCTTGATTGTTGTATGCCATGGGAGAAGTAATAGAAAGTTCCCGTGCTGCATATGCCGAACGCGACTTGCGCGCCATCACACGGCTCTATGAGCCCAGAGACAGACGAGCTGGAACTGTGAGCCTGAAAGCAACGCATCCGATTCTCTGCGCAGAATCGCGCACGATGATTGTATTGTGTAGATATAGTTTTATGTAATCGTGTAGTAGTTTAGATTAGTGTATATAAAATGTGTTTTACAATGATTTGGTTCTTCATCATGATTAACGGCCAAACTGCAATAGGACTTCCAATTTCTGTAAACTTGCGAGAACATTTCAAGTTCAATTAAGCTTTATATTGTTGAGAGATTTGTGCTAAATTATGTCTTTGAGTCAAAAAAGATAACAGATCTAAAGTCCCTATTTCGTAAAAATTACTTTTATTTTACCTCTTTCTATAAAAAACGTTTTTAATGTCCTCTATTTTTCAATGTTTTCAGACTTTTCTTGCAGTTTGGCATTTTTCAGCTTTGCCTTGACTCCATATAATTTATCAAGTGCGAAGCTAAACCATACTGAAATTTTGTGCTACGAATTTGCAACAGCACAAAATAAAGGCTTACTTTTAACTAATCAAATTTTAAAATTAAAAGAGAGACATTCACTTTGCACATATATTCAAAATGGGTAAAAGTAACAATAAAGGGCGCAATTAAAAGGTTAAAAATGGCAGACCGGATTCAAGGCAATCAGCCCCTTTCGTCAGTACCGAGAGTAGAAATGGGGTAATTTGTACTCTCAGTACTGACGAAGGGGACTGATTGCCCTTGAAACCGGTCTGCCATTTTAACCTTTTATTTGCGCTCTTTAACGTTGTGTTTCACCAATTTTGAAATTTAAAATTGTTTTATCGTATTAGTTTTACTGTCACATTTTCTGTCCACAGAATCCTCGCCGGTAAAAAACAGCATACAGTGCATCCAAAAAGATGGCATTTTTTCAAATCCTTCCAACTGTAGTGCTTTTTATTTCTGTGTTGGTGGAACCGCATTTTTTCAGGAATGCCCCAAGGGACTGGCTTTCAACCCCACTCACCTTAAGTGTGACTTTCCTAAAGTAGTAGGATGCAATCGTAAGTACTCTTTTTATAATGTATTTTGAATGAAATCTTACATCAATTACCTACGTTTTGTTTTATATTTTGTGCAATTTGTTATCAAATTATGTACCAAAATACATCGCAATGCACGAGAGTGAACACAAAATGCCCATTAGGTTATTCATGCATTTGTAAAGTATCGTAGGGTTTTAAATGCTAGTTAAAATTTATTTTTAAAGAATTATTCATTTATTTTGCTTAACCCATTCGAGACCGAGTACACACCTTGTGTGCAATTGATTTCCGAAGATATAAGACTTCCTGCACACCTTGTGTGCAATAACAGTAATGTGCAATTATCAGTTATTCTGAGTAAACTAGTCGTCGAAATAAGATTTTTCTTGAACTAATGAAATCTGTAAAGTAGAGGAAAATGTACGCTGTGCAATGATCTTATTTATGGGAATTCACTTATGAATTGGGTGATTTCCATAGTAAACATTTTTTTTAATTAAAAATGTTACGCTCCTGGGGACCGTGTTCGAAAAAAATCGTCATCTCGAATGGGTTAACAACTATTTTCCTACTTTAACTACGTATGTTCTATATTATAAAATAACAAAAAGATGTTTTATTATTTTACGATCAAGTACAAAATTTAGACTGTCATTAATAATGTATATTTTGTAAAGTGCGAATAAATATAATAACAGAATATTGAGAGTAAAACCTTTAAGATTTCTCCAAAGACAGTAAAAGAAAAAAATCTACTTTGTTTAGAAAAAATAATAATAAGTAAGAACTACATTAAATCATTTGCCTCCCAATACGTACTAATGTTTCAGTCACTTCCTTTAGATAAAACGCTCTAGTGCGCATGAAATTAATTTTCATTTTTCTTTTACTTTTTAGTTACTGGAAGCTCAGAAGTGAAAGAAGAAAACTCTGAAGGTAAAAGGAACCCCGCCCCCTCCATTTGTAGCTCCATTAAAAAAAAATATTTTTAATGGAACAGTTCTCCGTAAATTGCTAGTAATAAGAGATGTATACATTTTTCATTTAGTTTTTTAATTTTTATTTATTTATTATATTTCCTTTTTACACTATATTGAATTTTTATTTCATACTTGAATATTAATCTGTACGTTCTTCATGTAATTCAGTTTTATTTATATTACTTATGTTTGTTGTATTTATTATATTTTTCCATTTATTTGTTTATTATTTATTAATTATTTTTTTATTTCCGATTTATCTAAAGATCTCCGATTTTTGTGTAGTTTTTCAGTAAAGGTAAACTTTTCTGAGATTTTCTTTTAAATATTAATTATTTTTAAGATTTTCTGTAAAAGCAAACATAACGCGCATGTAAGAGTATAACAATTCGAAATATTATTCAACCTCAGATAAATGAACAAAAAAGAAAAGTAAATTTAAAGTTTTGGTTAAAATTTACAAATTTTTCTTCTGAGAAAGTAGTTGATCTTGAGTTCTGGCGCTCCAGCACAGGAGGTGCATTTTAACTCATTCAAGCAATATTTGGTATTAAAAATGTTTTTGCTTCCTACAGGGCCCCAAAAGCCAAGACAAAGCAAGCATTGCCCAGAAAAAGACGGTATTTTCCCAAACTCGGCTAACTGTAGCACTTTTTATTTCTGCGTGGATGGAACGGCTTTTCTGCAAGAATGCCCGCAAGGTCTAGCGTTTGATCATGCCAACCTAAAATGCGATTTTCCAAAAGTCGTTGGATGCAAACGTAAGTAAGCAAGCATCACAATATATATATATAGTGTGTGTGTGTGTGTGTGTGTGTGTGTGTGTGTGTATGTGTGTAGGGTTGATATCGACGTCTAGGGCTATTTCCAAATCACACACAGTGAAAGAATCAAGTTGAGTATATTTACAGGTAATTAACACCACTTCGTTCGGTCGATTGTCATAAAAGATATGACACACACAGTGCCGACATGTCCACTCAGAACCAGGAATCCCGCTCATCTGCTCACTTGCCGCTTTTCCGCCTGATGGCGCTACCATCTATCCGGCATTACCCATTGGACCCTACATATATATGTATATGTTACTTTGAATATCCGAAAAATGTCGACAATCACCGTTGAATGTCGACATTTATCGTCTATCAGACTGGAGAATGTCGACATTCTCCAATTTCGGACACTCGCCGTAACCATACACATATATATAGGGTTATTATCGGCGTCTAAGGGGATGGATTTCCATGATCTTGACGAGCATTTCGAAAAGCACATACAGTGGTAAAACCCAAATTAAATATATTTACAAAGTATGTACAATGTATTTACAAGTAATTATCCACAATTACACTACTCCGACCGGTTCTGATGATTTCAAAAAGTTACTGCACGCACACGGTACCTGAATTTTTTCCCATAAGAGGCTCTGGGAACAGTGACATCTCGTTACAGCAAGCATTTATACAACGAAGCATCCGTTTTAACAGAATGAATGCTCAGTCCCTATCCAAACACCATTAGGAAAACATATATTCTGTTATAACGAACTGTTAAAAATTGGGTTTTTAGAAGTAATTATGTTAAAAACTTAATGATACGGATTTGGATTGAGTATAGTGGTAGTACAATGGGAGATAGCAAAAATGTCAATTGAAATTTCATAAATATATTCACGTTGTGAAATTAATTGCATATCAAAAACAATTTAAAACTATTAATTCGTCGTTTACTGAAATATAAACACAATTAAATGTATGTGAAAAAATTCATAATACTGAATTAAAATTAATTCAATTTATTAATAAGTTCTAGATTATTTATATTGTTAAATAAGCTTTTTGGACAATCAAATATTTTTATATGGCCATTATTCAAGTTATAATATTTTGGTCAACCATTATAAAATAAAAATAATACGACTTGTGGTACCCTTTGATGCATCAAAAATAATCATTCATTCCTTTGTTGACACTATTTAATATCGTTCGATATTTTCAATTTAAAATTCCTTGAATCCGTTCATCTTGATCAGAAGTAACAGTTCATTCTGGATAAATGAAGAATATGCGAATATAAATCAAAAGAAAACATTTTTTCAATTGGATCAGTAAGATGACACGAATTGCCGTTGTAGTAATAATACGTTAAAATTCCTTTAACTTCAATTCATTTTTTTTTTTTTTTTTTGATGATGTCTGCGTTCAGCTTATTCGACCAGCTTTTGAAGAATCAACAATTCTTATGGATTAAACGAAGATCATACGATTTAAAATTATAACGAATCATTCATGTTGGAGCAGCCAGATGAGGCCTATTTCTGTTAAAATAGTAAAATGACACAAATTCATTCGGAATCGAATCCTCGAATCCTATGATGATGATTGCCTTCAAATATTAAATGTCCAATGCTTGAATAATCAATAATACATACATATCACTCCCGCATTATGTAACTTAAATACAAAATGTAAAAAAATAAACTTTGAAACAATACTGCATCCCCACTCATCGGAGACATAATAATATCTCCAATGCTGGGGAGCGTTGCTGGGACGCGTCGTACTGTTTCGCTATCAAGTTACCAACTGACGAAAAAAATGCACACAGCAAGGCATTCCACGACAGGAAGTTTACGCCGTAGAATATAGTACGTGCAAACAAATTGCTGTCATTTGAATTCTTCTGACCAAAAGACTTAAAACAAATTGTTAATTAAAATTGTAGGTGTTCTGAAATATTTGTAGTGCAAAAATTAATCCCGTAATTTAATGAAAATTATAAATATAAGCCCCCTTGAAAAAAAAATGGCATGACGCGCAAACCTACATTAAAAGTGAGTGACAAGTTCAGTCACGGATAAACAGTCAAGCCACAGTTAAGCATTTAAAATGAAATTAATATTATTCAAGGCTTGACTGATGGAATTTTGAATAATCAATAATTTATTATTTAAATAATTAAATGTAGCAAAAGAACAATAAATTGAACTTTTGTTACACGAACATTCCATTGAAACGAAATATTTTTCCGTCTGTGATCCAAAGCATAAGTTAAAAAACACTATGTTAATGTGGAAAAAAAAGGAAAGTAGAATACATTCATTTTAATAAATTCTCTTTCAACTATTTTAGCACGATCTGCTACTATCTCTGTCCTTAAATGCCCTGGCAAGGAAGGATTATTCCGCCATCCAACAGAATGCGGTACATTCTATTTGTGCCGCGATGGGAGAGCTTATGAATACAAGTGCCCAGAAGGTCTTATTTTTGACTATATTGAGAAACGATGTGGATATTCTAGAGACATCAAGTGTCCAGGTAAGTGTCTACTGACTGCCTCGTACTATGAGGATTTTCGTCAATTCTTGAACAATATACTCATATCACAATGAATGATAGGCATTCTAAAAACAAATAATAATTACGTGCGTTTAACTTGATTAAGCCATATTTAACTATATTGAGAAACGATCATTATATTGAGAAACGATCTGACTATATTGAAAATCGATTTGACTATATTGATAAACGATTTGACTCATTGAGAAACGAGTTGACTACATTGAGAAACGACTTGACTACATTGTGAAACGAGTTGACTACATTGAGAAACGAGTTGACTATATTGAGAAACGAGTTGACTATATTGAGAAACGTGGGTATTCTAGAGACATTAAAAATGACCAGGTAAGTGTCTACTGACTGCCTCGTACTCTGATGATTTTCAACTTCTTGAACAATTTACTTATATCACAATGAATGATAGGCATTCTAAAAACAAATAATAATTTCGTGCGTTTAACTTGACTAAGCCATATTTAACTATATTGAGAAACGATGACTATATTGTGAAACGATTTGTAGTTTCTACGAGGCTATTTTCCCGTATACTCCAACTTCAAATTTATAATCTAGCTATCTCTCTCTCTCTCTTTCTCATTTAGCTTTAGTTCTTAGTTGCTTCAAATATACCGTTTTCAACCGTTAATGTATGTTCATTCACTCATTCATTCATTCATTTTACTCATTCATGTATCTACACCCCTTTATTCATTCATTCATTTATCTATTCATTCATGTATCTATACACCGATTTATTCATTCATTCATTTATCTATTCATTCATTTTTCGTATCTATACACCCATTTATTCATTCATTCATTTATCTATTCATTCATGTATCTATACACCCATTTATTTATTCATTCATTCTTTTACTCATTCATTTGAAATTCTCAAAATTCATTCATTGAGAAATATCCTTAAAAATCCCGAACAAAAAATTTCATAGAAAAATAGGCTCGATTAGTTTTTGTTGAACTTTGGATCTGTACATGCTCTACATCGTAATATCTTTCCGATAAAGTATCATATTTATATGGGATTGCGATTTCCCCGTCAGCGCCTTGCTATTATTATTATTATTATTATTATTGCTTTGAACTGTTTAAAAATTAACAAAAATTGTTCAAATGTATGTTTCATGCCGAGAGCTTCTTCCAGTGAGCTTGCTCATAGGAACTTGGATCTTGTGCCTTGAGTTTACATAATTTGCTTCATTTTTGCGCATAGGTGCTAATGTTAAAATGTTTTGAACTCTTCAACTCAAAAAGTAAAATATGGAAATGTACTGTATTTTAACGTTACTTTTTTCTTAGATAGACAGCATATTTATTTCTACTATCTTACTTTTTATTTATTTTTAGAAGACTACTTGGAAAGAAGAAAAAACGTTCATCACTACATGAAAGTACAACAAATCAACATCTACGATTTTGTTACGTGATCAACAAAATAAGGAACTTCTAGCAGTCAAAGTGAGATGTAACCCTACCTCTGGATGTAACGGGCTGATCGTCGGATCAGTATTTATTTCTTTCGATTTGCTTATACCCATTACTTGAGAAAATGTTTCGTGGAAAAAAAAAATACATACCGCAGCCATATGTAATATAAAACATTTTCATTTATAAATTTTTATTATAAAATAAATTGTAAATATGAATGAAAAAGAACGTATTTATTTATTTTTGTATGTTTTCATCTCAGATCGGGCAAAGTTTAGTAAAAAGATTGTCGTATCTTTTCGATTGTCGTAAAAGTGCCAATCAGTCAACGCGAGGGCGTGTTTACGAAATTAGCAGAATCCTCTGCCATCCTATAAAAAAGAGATTTTGGATTTGAATCCCGGGGCTTTCTTTGTGCATCTAGCAAGACAACACCCCCCCCCCCCCTCTCCACTCCCTCCCTCAGATTACATGCCGCGAGGATTGGACGATTCGGAGCGGAACCGATCCATTCCAGCCAATCCAGCGCCGATTTTCGGATCCGTTGACATCTCAAAAAGAGTTTTTGGATTCATCGGTTCGGACTATCCGATGGTTCGGTTCCTCTGACCTTCGGTCGGATCTATCATTCCATATCCGATCCATCTATCCATCCGGTTCGGATTCGGATCTTGAACCCGTCGATCTTTTTTGCGGATCCACGAATCCACCAATCTTTTTTCGGATTCGTATCCAAAAAACCCGATCCGATCCGGGATCCCCATAATGTTTCGACCACAAATGTTCCTAAAAATGTCCTGCATATAATTAAAGTCCTAACTTGATATAAAAGGAAAATTAAAGAATATTTTTTTTTTTTTAATTTCACAAATAATGAATTTAAGCATTTTTTTATTTTATAACTTTGAAAGAGAAATGCCCCTAAATGTTGGCTTTTTGCAATCACAGAGTATATACAGCGAAGACTGTACAACAGATCTCACGATCTATTTGAATATTCTAATACGAAAGACTCTCTTTCAATCTATTAAAAATACAGGCAAATCAAAACAAGAAAGGCGGAAATATCAATGCCCGTACGCCGTACGGGCAAACCAGTTAAGGGGTTAAGCAATGCTCACTTGTAATGGAATGGTATGGTACATTCGGCGTTCTCTAGCTTCCGTTTTTTTAAATAAATGAATTTGCATTCAAATTTTCTTTGGTGGATGCACTCATTTTAATTCATATAATTTAAACCGTTTAAATTTTTACTATTATTAATCTGACGATCCTATGCAGTTAAAGCTAAAACATTTATTCAAATTACATAGTATAAAAATCAGACATAGTATTTAAAAAACACAAAATACCCTTCACGGTTATTTATTATTTTTATAAAATAGTTTATAGATTCAGGGGCGGATACATGGGAAGGGTTATGACGCCCCCTGAACCATCGACAAAATTTGTAATGTGGAAGAAATTCATTAATAAAATTTGAAAATAGTGGTGCATCGTTTATACGACGTTTTAGTGTGGTCCCGATTCTTGGATCTAGCCAGAAGGATAAATCAATTATACGACGTTTTCATTTCTACAACGTTTTTCGGTACTCCTTTTGACGTCGTACAAACGATGCTCCTCGTATTATTGATAATTTTTCATTTAAAGTTATAAGGCGCTTGGCGGCATAAGGATTCTTAGTCCCAAACGCGTTTATTTCCGGCCGATTTGGCGATTTTTGTTAACCCCCAAACAGTTAGCGAAAATTTCCGAGCCTTGAACATGACCGCTTCCCTGCCCCCCCCCCCCCCCCTCTCCTAAAATGATATGTTGCATCCGCCCCTGCTTATATTTCACTTATTTTAATTAATGTTTTTGAATAGGTTCGGTGGATGTTTTGTATGGTTTCAAACATAGGTTGCTTTCCTTCAGGGATCGATAGACAAGGATCAATTCAGTAGGGCCCCAAAAATGTTGCTAGTCATTGCTTTTGCATTTGAACTTCTGTAGCATCGCTAGACTTTTAGTCTCTTATACAGTAAGGACTGAGCAAGAGGGAAAAACTGCAAAAATCTGTTCAGCAGAGATGTTTTTCACATATATCAAGAGGATTTACAGAAACTTTGTAGTACATTATAAGGGTCCATGGAGCCTACAGAAATTATGTAAAAGAGTATAAAAAATTGAGTACAGTAGAGCCTCGATTATCCGAGGTAATGTGGACCAAGGTTACCTCGGATAATCGAAAACTCGGATAAGACGGACTCTGTCCACATCGAGAGGGAATCGTGGGTAAACTGGTAAAACGTTACATACATAGAAATGTGTAATTGTACATACAGAACAGACGCAAAGTTCATGTTCCAGTTTCAAAAATTATTTCTTTAAGAAGTTCATAAGAGTTTTTTGTTTGGCAGGGGCGCCATTGGCCTGCCAAAAAAAAAACATGGCCCGCGCTAAAGGTGCTTTTTTCAAGGACTTATGTACCTCGGTTAAATCGGAACTCGGTTATTTGGGGCTCAGATAACCGCGGGTCTACTGTAGTAATGAAAAACTAAGTAGAGTTTATAAAAATATCTATGGGCCTCTGAAACTCGCGAAAAATGTTTTCAAATCGAGAAAATGTCTATCCATGAGATACAAATCGCGATTTTTGTTCCGTTCACAATAATAATCTTTATTACTTGTTGCTTTAATGCTGAATTATTATTATAGAAGTGTTACTTTTTGATTTCTCGTAGAAGCCTTTTTTCATTTTTTATTTTTTTTAATGCGCTCGAATTTTCACGTGAAGCGGAAAGTTCGTGAAATCGGAGTTTATCGCACTTTCCCGATAGTCAGAAGTATTACTGTAATTAAAGTTTAGTGAACGATAAGACAATATGAAGTTCAGGATCGTGATTTGGGCGACTGGAGGGGGGAAGGACGGCTCGACTGCCAACATCCCCGATTGTTACAAATGCAATGTATTTATGCGTGTGTTAATGTTTTTTTTTTTTTTTTTGCTTCTTTTACCAAAAATATGCATTATTGAATATCTACCCTTTGCTTCCCCCTGTAAAGTATTGAAATGACGGGCATGAAATTTTATAATGATTTACCAGATTGAATTTCGTGGTTTTGTATCAAAAAGGTTAAGCTAAAATCGAGAAACTTTCTTGTAGCTTTTCAGAGTTTTGGCTCACAAAATGTCGTCTCTCCACTGTCCCCTCCCCCTTCAGTTGAGCCCCCTGGGGCTGGACTGGACATGAACAGCAATGCCTGTTGTATGCAAATGTTGCAATATTTTGCTTAATTTCTTTACAGAGTGAGCAAATTTTTATATTTTTATTCATTCACTTCAAATGCAACATGAGAAGAAAATGAAGTCGGAACTAATGATCAATAATTTGTTACTGATTCATAATTTATTAGTAACTAATAAATTATTTATCACTAACCAATAAGGGGGTGAGATTTGAGTGTCAACACCCAAGACTCTCCTTCAAGATATCATTGAATAAGATTTGATCAAGGATTCATAGAATTTCACTTCATATTAAGCAGTTTTTAATCGAAGTTTTAATAGGGAGGGGGAATAAAAAAGAATGAAACATACTACGGGATCATTCATAAATGATGTCACGCTTCGAGGGGGGGAGGGGGTTCGTGAAATTGTGACAAAGTGCGACAAGGGGAGGGGAGGGGGTAACAAGAAGTGTGACATCATGCATTATGCAACATAGCGTGACGCGTGACAAAGGGGGGAGGGGGGTCCGCTGAAGTGTGACACATGGTGACAAAGGGGGGAGGGGAGTCAAATATATGGGGAAAAAGCGTGACGTCATTTATGAACGGCCCCTACCAAATAAAAATGAATTTAACTAATTAAATCATTTATACTGCAGCCTTTGTTTGCGATTAATTTTCATACCCTTAGAAGGTAGAAAAAATATCAATACTCATTGACTATTTCAGTCTTTTGCGTATTACCACATTGGATTTTTTTTTTTTTTTTTCAATTTTATTCAAATAATGACCAATTCATTTTCCCACACTCTTAAAACCCCTCGAACAAAAATCAATTGCCTGATCCCAGTATCCCAATATATAAATACATGTTTTCTCTTTTTTTTTATTCTGAAGTAGGGTGGGTGAAATAGGGTGGTGCGAAAAAATTCAAATTTCGATTTTCGATTCTTAATACCGCGGAAAAGTTGTCTGTGGCCATTGTAAAAAAAATATTAAAAAAAGTTTTGAAATCGCATATCTTCCGATCGCGCATGCGCGTCGAATTTACAAAAATTGACGATTTTTAAGGTTTTTTCGTATTAAAAAAATTAACTCCTGTAATGTTTCGATTCGTAATAGCGCCTAAAAGTTGCTTATGGCCATTATAAACAAAACAAAAAAAGAAAATTTGAAATCGCATAATATCTTCCGATCGCGCATGCGCGTCAAAGTTACGAAAATTGACGATTTTTAAGGTTTTTTCGAATTAAAACAGAAATTAGCTCCTGCAATATTTTGATATATTATAATTAATAAACAATAGAAATAGATGTAAAATTAATAAATTATATTATAACTAATACATTAAACAAATTAAACGAAAATTGACGAATTTCAAGGTTTTGTTTTTGTTGCTCTTTAGAAGACATGAGCATGCAGCGAAATGTTTCTGAGGATGAAGTAAATGATAGTGAATCTGAATATAAGACACACAACTCTGCAAAAAAAGCAACTCCGTGGCAAATGAGAATAAAGTTACATGCAACAGCGTTACATAGCGATCGGTACGGAGTATCCGAAAGAGCAACTGCTGCTATTGCATCAAGCGGGCTCGAGGGCATTGGCATTGTAACTGAAAGGGATTCTTCCCAAGTTATTGGATAGATATAAAATTCGAAGGGAAAAAAGTTGCAATAGAACTGAACTCCAAAACAACAGGCAAAAAAAAAGGCCTTTTGTTTCGGAGCAGCTTCATGGTCTTTATTTCGATGGGAGAAAAGATGATACTTTAGTCATAGAAGAGATGGAATCAAAGAAATTTAGAAGGACAGTAAAAGAAGATCATTATTCCATAATTAAAGAGCCTGTCTCTACATATGTTGATCAAGTCTCACCATGTTCCGGATCAGCTAAAGACATCGCAAATAGCATGCTGTCCTTTCTGGAGAAAAACAAACTTTCACTGGATGATCCAAGCATTGTTGGATGCGATGGTACTAACGTCAATACTGGGTGGAAAAATGGAGTGATTCGCCAAATAGAAATTTATATTGGACGCCCATTGCAAAGGTCCATCTGTTTGCTGCATTTTATCGAGCTGCCATTCCGTCATATACTTCAGCATGTAGACGGAGCAACTACGGGACCTAATTCATTTTGTGGGCATATTGGACAGCAACTTATCAAATGCAAAACACTGCCAGTGGTAGGTTTTCAAAAAAAAATTGTACAACTCCAGAATTAGATCAAGATATATTGAGCAAAGATCAGAAATATTTTCTAGATATTTGCCTTGCAATAAATATAGGCAATTGTCCAAATGATTTGTCTCCATCGTAACCCTCGCCCTATTTCACATTACAAGTGGCTTCTAACAGCCAGCAGGGTCCTTAGACTTTATGTTAGTACAGGAAGTCCGTCAAATGAGCTAAAAGTCTGAGTTGTTTTCATTATGAAGTATACATGCTCGTGTGGTTCGAAATTAAAGTAGGCAAAATTTTTACACATGGTCCTATTCATCTTTACAGATCAAGCAAAGTATCAACCAGTTAGTTGTACGACGCAAAGTAGTATCCCCGTTTGAACGACCGTTGGTGGAGCATACTTACCTGGCACTGGGGATGCCTTGATCTAGAGACGCTATAAGGGGAGACGACTTTTAACCACCTTAAAGCTTGTTGGGGAACTTCTCGTAGACTTAACACAGGAGAAACGAGAGGGGTTTACAAAATCGCGTATTTCACGGAAGCAAGGTTTATTTAGCAAAATTTTAGTGCCATGTTCAGAAGTAGGAAAACACAGGCTTCAATTTCCTACCATTTTTATGTGTCAAAAACGCATATTAGTTGTATTAATGTTTTACTGTTCGGAATCTACCATCTTCTTCCAAACTTCTGATGGGAGAAAAAGAGAAGTTAATTGGCTGTGTTTTGGCGGAAGTAGTTGGCGCTGTAAATAATTTATTGGAGAGTGAATGTCCAAACACTCTGATGAATGATTTTTGAGGTTCTTTTCTTTTTTAAATTAACATGCAAACTGTGCTGAATTAACAGAAATCATTATTATTAAATAGTTGTGCATTCAACTCAACACTATTCGCAGCTTTAAGAATTCATAATTAAAAAAATACGACAGACATGATATGCATATCTATCACAATCGTTCTGATCCAAATTAGTGAAGCATTATGTTCGTGTTAATGTGTGACATTATATAGATTGTTTTTAAATGAGTTAATTATTAATTAAACTTTATTTAGTCGTTCTAAATCTACTTGTTTTTATAAAATATATTAATACAAAAGGAATTTCTCACTGGAATTTTCATTCATACAGAAAATTATGTTTGAATAGACAGGATTTTTTTGACAGAACGGATACGCATTTATTTAATGTGTATCCGTCCTGTTGTCTTAGAGAATTTTTTAGCAATTGCATCTTATGCAATTAATATATATTTGCTGGATATGAATAACTATCAATTATCCAACAAAGTACATCTGATTTTGATGTACCATAACTAGAGAAATAGTAGGAAACTATCGTACAGGTGGATTAACGTCATGTTTAATATTGAATATTAATTTAGAGAAAATAACTTCACGTCATTAGTTTAGTCAGTGTATTACTGAATCAAAATCAATTGAAAATCAATTACTGAATAAAAAAACCCATCATCACTGTGACTTTCCTTATACTCAATCTCATCGTTATCCAGCATTTTTTAAATTATGTAAATTTGTTGATTGGATACTTGTCATTATATTTATCTTCATATCAATTTCTTAATGTATACCACGATCACGAATGTCCAAGCCTTCTCTATTTTCAAAAGCTTAAAATATGAACTTGGGTACAAAAAATAAAAGCAAAAAACTGCACCATTGATCTCAATTCAGTAAAATTCTAAATAAATGAAAACAATATAATACAAATATAGCCTTGAACTTACATTCAATCTTTACGGAAAACCTTGAAATATTCCTAACGTATCTTATACATTTTAAAAATTATCTTTATTATTTTGAATTTTTCCTTGCATTTTATTGGAAATCATTAGGGCTCGACCGATGGCAATTTTTGTCCGATGGGCCGATGCCGATGCCGATGGGCCGATGGAAAAAAAAAGTCGCTTTAAACCATTAAAACGTGTAGAATGCTTGTCAAAAATGTCATTTAAATCATTTACTATTTATTTTTATGTTTATAAAAGCATAAATGCATTATTCAAGCATCGTAAAACTGTTTGGGGGAAGTTTACATAATAATTAAAACAGAAAGAATCACTCGCGATTCTAGTAAAGTAATTATATTATTTGGAGGTTAAAAAATTAAAAAATGCTATATCAGAGGATTTTCAATTCTTTTTTCTTATCTTTGCAAAAAAAAAAAATACTCAACAACTATTGGATCGGCTGGGGTCTAATTCCCTTTCCTTCAACATTTTCTCTTTATAACACCTGCACTGCAAATGCCAAGTGCAGCTGCCTTTATTTTCTTATTTTTTTTCATGGAGAGGAATGCAGATGTTATGACACAGACTAACAAATAGTCTGGGTTTCTATTTTCAACGAAACTGTCAACCCCCTCCTCTCATACTTTTTCATGACCCCCCCCCCCCCCCCCCCCCACCGCTTTTAAAAGAAAAGCGGGAACGATTACATGTTTATTTTTCATTTAAAGTTATTTTAAGCTCTTTTTCTGAAATAAAAATAAAATATTTAAAAACTTCGCTCGCAGTATTATCCCTTGTATAGTATATCCCTTGTTCATAACCAAAAAATACTGAATATTGCTTTAAAAACATAGACGTGAGATTTTTTTGTCATTACAAATGAATGCTGGGTCTTAGGAACAAATCTTATTAGATTTTTTTTTCTTGTGAGTTGAAAATTACACCGAAATAATTGACATGTTCTTAATATTTTCATGAGCACAATGTAAGGTCACCGAAATAAACCAATATTTTGAGCACCAGCAGTTTTCTGTTGACAAATAATCTTCTGAAAACACGTGATCGTTTATAAAAATTAATATGTATTTTGAAAAAATATATATATATTTTTATGTACGTTACAATTTTTTAAATTAATGAAATTGTAGCATTTTTATTAAGGTATTGTTCCACCCTGTATCCCAAACTCGTTTTTAAAGAATTAAATTTTTGAAAATTGCAAGTCGAACTTGGACACATAAAATTTCGATCAATAAGCATTTATACTGAAAAATTGAATCATATTTTTTATCACTATGTTCTATGTTGTACAAGAAATATTCTAAACTGAAAGCAGATGCAACGAGATTGTTGTACAATAGCAGAAAAATTGTCAACTGTCTAACACGTGGCATCAAAGAAGCCAAAAAAAATGTATAAACGGGGAAAAATTAAAATAATTATCGCATAAAAAATGCTAAGATGTATTTTGAAAAAAAAGTTGCATTGATCAATCTTTGAAAATAAAGAAATTTTAGCATTTTTATTAAGATGTTATTAAATCCTGTCGCGCGAACTCGCATTTTGAGAATTAAATTTTTTTAAAAAATTGCAGGTCAAAGTTGGACACATAAAATTTCGATCAATAAATATTTATACCGGAGAAATTTTTCTTATTTTTGACTAAACTAAAAATGAAACAAAGAGAACAACCGCACACAAAAAGCAGATGCAACAAGATTGCTGCACAATTGCAGAAAAACTGTAACACGTGGGTTCGAAGAAGCCAAAAAAAAAAAAAACGCAAAGAGGAAAAAAAAATACGCTGGTGAAAATTAAAATTATTATCGTACATTGATTGAGTTGACTTTTTATTGTTTACAATTTCGGAATAATAAGAAACATGACAAACTAAAAGCACACGGTATAATATTATTGCACAATGAAATCTAATGCACTAAGTCAAAAGAAAAACGGACACAAAAATGAGGCAACTAACCTAGTGCGAAAAACAACTAGCACTCATAAGACGCCTCTATGACTTTTACTTTAACATATTCTATTTCGCGAGCATTCTGCTCAAAGAGAACTACTTTAATAATGAAGGTTTTCGGTCAGCGATCGTTTAAACTAGTTTTCCGAATTTTTTATCAAATACTTTTGTAGAATGACACTATTTTTGTGTTTTCTGTTAACTAATGTGCTGCCTGTTACTCTATGGAAATTGAAATTGAGCTATGGAGAAGAAAAGAAAGTGAAAGACAGAATGTTTTCTGGAAAGTTGCCCCTGCGAAAAACATCGGCCTTGCATCGGCTTTTAGATGTTTTTTAAGGCCGATGGGCCGATGTTTTTCTAAAGTTAACATCTGCCGCCGATGCCGATGGCCGATGGCAACTTTATTGAACAATCGGCGCCGATGCATCGGCGAGGCCGATGCATCGGTCGAGCCTTAGAAATCATATTTTTAAAACGCAGATATTTCGTCTCCCGAAAGAAGTATGTATAAATAAATAACGAAATAGTATTAATAATAAAACAATAGAGGTACTAATAAAGAAATTAACTTTTCTACATAATGCTGGATATAATAGGTCTTTTATAGTACTGAACTGAAATACAAGTTTGATTCATATTAAGATGTTTAAAACTACTTGTAGTTTTTAAATGTTATATCATTCAAGTGCATGCTGAGATCATAACCTTCTTTTATCCTAGGTAAAATTTGCTATAAAAGTATGCTTTTTAAGGATCTGTACTTACAACATTTCAAAATATGTTTCTTATTCATGGCGAATTTTGTCATACGATTCTGAGAAACATAAAAAGTTTAAACCTGATAGCGGAACGAATTATATAACATACCTCATATTGCACCATAACCCAAAAACTCCTATTCAAAGCATATATTGTATTTGTTTCAGGGCTCGCAAAATCTTTAAAATTGTACATGCCTTGTTGGGCATATTTGTCTAAAAAATACATGCCCGAACAAAATTTTTACGTGTCCAAAAGTTTTTTTATTGGATATTAATAAACACATTTGAATTTGCAGTATAGCATTAGTCAGACAAAAAAAAATAAATGAACATCTTTATATCTGAATCAAGAATTATTTAAACGTTAATCTAAATCATTAATAAATTCCATCACATATAAATATTATATAATGTCGTTACAAGTCAAAATTTGCAAAATTTAATTTGTATTACCAATTTTATTGTTGACATGCATGTCTGTCAACGTGTCAAGGTTGATCTCCAGTAAGGAGGGGGTGATTTTTCAATAAAATACGAAACAATAAAGTTTTGGAAAGAAATATTTGATTATATAAGAAAAATATTTGTACATTTTAAAAAATAAATATAAGTATATAAAATCAAAAAACTTAATTCAAGACTATAAATATAGCTGTCTATCTAAATATATATTACATCTATATATTTAGTGCAAAGAAGAAACGTTATTTCATTTTTCACTAGCAATATACATTTTATAGGGTAGAAATAATTTTTATAGCTCGCATAATTTGCGAGCATGTAAGAACAAAAATAATCAAGTAAAAAAAAAGTTCTGAAACGGCGCTTAAACTTTAAACGCAGAGTCCTGGCTCTTTTGCAGCAACCTGTTGTTACTAGAGGGGATAATTAGCTTAATGGCAGGGACTTGACGCGACCCCCGGAAGTAAGACTCCCCCATGCTCGAAAGGCAATTCTTTGACCGCCTCGAGAGTAAACTGGATAGTTTTTTGGCAAGATGAGTTGGGTCCACAGGGCCCGTCAGGTCCCTTTTGCCCGGTGTTAGCGAAGTGGTGGGAAGGAGTGGGTGTGTAGGAAGAAGATGTGATGAGCGAGACGAGCAAAAAAAACTGGATCCAATGTCATCTCTTTCCTTATAGCCTCTTTACCTTGATCAACGAGGAGGCTCCCCCGAGCAGAGGCCCTTCATTGCACTTTGGAGGGTTGACGCTCGCCACATCCGCAAATTGCGGTTGCTTGGGGTGCGTAATTTTTGGTAGCTGGGACTGCGTTCGCGCTGTCCCTTGATTGCAAAGGTTAGGTTGCATTGAATTTTGTGAATTGTACGGTGTTGTAGAAACGAGAAGAAGCTTTGGGCCCTGATGTAAATAAACTTTGTGATGCTTTATAATTGCATCTGATATCACCAACACACTATTTCGAGAGGATATTATTGATTTTGAAAAGATATTAAAGGTCGCGGGATATAGTTTGGGAACTTCGTGTGTAAATGATGCAATAGGCTTGACAATATGCGTGTGATTACCCGAAACTCGCGTATTTTTCATATGTGTGAATATTTTCGAGGGTATTTGGAGGTATTCTGAATCTTAAAAGTTTTTAAGATTCTTTATAGACGAAGTTTTAGATTTTCGATTCTTTCAAAACGTTTTCTTTAAAAAAAAAAAAAATTATTACAATTTTTTAAACTGCCTAATGAATGTCAACAGTTTCTGCTGCACGCCATAGGCTTCGTCGGTAGATCTACGGATCCCAACCGTTATAGCAATTTGTTTGATGAAAAGGGAGATTACGCATGCGCGAAATCATAATTATTATAACAAAAACAAGGAAACGTAGCCAGCATCGCAAATGAGATTAGTAATGAAAATCAATTTAATTTTTACATGTTCATTTATTTATTTTAGTATGTTTACTATTATTTGTCGTTCTCTCCCGTGCGGAATTAATTTTTCCTACTAATGCCTTGGCTAAAACAATTGATGAACGTGCTTTTATGAAAATAACTCACAGCAAAAGTTAAGTTACTACCTTCTGTACTTCACTTATTTCTTCCCATAAGATTGGCTCATTTCCCTCTTTGTTTATTTATTTTTCCTGTTTTAGGATGTATTTACTATTTTCAAAACTCTCTCACATTTCCGATTCTTTTGTCTTATCTTGCTCGTTTTTTTTTATTTTAAAACTTTTTAAATATTTACTTATTTATTTATTATTTCGTTTGTAAATTTAGTCAAAAAGTGATGAGGTAGAAATATTCGGCTGAATGAGCTATTTTCTTAACTCTATTTTTTCTTTACTAGATGGTGCTGTAAGGCGAAACAGAAAATAGGCTGCGGGTACTGGAGGGTGTTTTTGCTTGTGTCGGAGCGTAAAAACTTTTATTTCCAAAGCGGATTAATTAATCATACATTTTTTATTTCAACTTTTGCTGCTTTCTCATTTTATCTATTTTTTCTTTTATCTATTTTTTCTTTTATCTATTTTTCTCTTATCTATAGAAAAAATTTTAATTTCTTTTTTCTTTTTTTATGTATCTTTTAGCGTCTCCTGTTCTCGATTTTCTTATTGTTTTGGTGTTATTACTGCCTGATTTTCATATTTTTTTACTTGTTTTCTTTGGATTGGGTTATTCTGAATTCATTAATTACAATAAACAGCACTTTTACGGAAATTATAATGTGTTGTTGACGATTGTATTTGTATGTGTTTATATCTTCGTGTCGCAGGTACAGTACGACTACGGAGATTTGATACTTGGACGCTTCTGCGCATGTCGGGAAAGAATAAATCCTTTCCAGTTTTAGGGAAGCTCTTTTGCCGCGTTTATTTAGTACGCGAATCAGAATGCTTGCTTCACCGTTTGTTGAAAGCAAATAAATTTATAAACTGGTACATAGCATCAGTTGGGATCTGGCGTAGATAATGGGGAGGATGCCTCCTCTCCTCCAAGCAAAAAAATTGATTTCTAGCTAACCCCCAAAACATAAGACACATTAGTGTCCACTATTACATTTCTGACTTTAAATGTTGATTTTGAGATTTTAAAACAGCTGGTATAACCTCCTGCGACCTGGCATCCAATAAAATGGATGTTTTGCTTTTCTCTCTGTTGTGACATATTTTATTTTAGCAAGCATCACCTGTACTGGAATTATAAAGGAGAAATAGAAAATCACTTTAAAACTTTGAGAATTTGGCAACGGTAGTTTATTTGCTTGCATGTGCAAAAAAGTTTAAAAATTAGAATTTATTAATTTTTTGCAAAACATCACTTTTAGTGCCCATTGCGCAGAAAAACTAATAGTTGGGAGATTATATGGGTGATTTTCAAAAAGATTGACGGTTTGATGTCCGCAGTATAAAATCTGAATTTCATGTCGATAAAACTAATATTCTGCCATTATGAAACCAGTAGGGTAGCATCATTTCATAGTTAATTAAATGCATTCATTACATTTTTTACAAGTTGTGAAATAGTAGGCTTTTTCTGTTACTTTAATTGGAAAGAAATGGAAAATTGCGTGTCCGGAGTAAAAAATTCACAGAACCAGAGTCTTTTTTTTATCATTCCAAGTAATTTTTTTATTCAATATGATAAAAAACATGAAGTAATATGTGTTCACTTAACAAAAATGCAAGTGATTTTAGTAAAATGCTTATCTAATATTTTAAAATTCAAAGAAAGTTTTTGTCCGGACATGCAGCTCATGAGTGTTACCTCGAGAAAGTTCCTATCATTCAACTTTCAAAATATTTAAATATTGTAATTATTTTCTGTGGTAGAGAAGCCCAGTATGTTTCTTTTAACCTCGTATCATCTAGAATGGGTCAGTTTTATTTCTTTACTGTTTTATAGTGCAACATATAATTCAGCATGATGCGTATTTTTATTACTTCTCAGGAGTGTTACCCATTTGATTCCCAATATTTTTTACAGCATAAAAATAAGCAATTCAGCAATAGTGTATTTCTTGTGGAGGAATCAATCGGTCCAATTAAAATTTTAGGAACACAGTCAGAATTTTTTTTAGTGAAGAATTTCTTAATAAATCTCGTGAGTGTTACCCACTCATGAGTGTTACTTGTTAAGAGAAGGAAGTAACAATCATGACTGAAAACAACCAAATAATAAATAAATCTGCAGATATAGATATTTGTTGAACTTTAACTCAAACTATTTGTTTTTTATTCAAAATTATATTGTATTTCTATATATATATTTTTTTAAAAGAGACAACTTGACACAAAATTTTTACGTTGGCAGGTATGATTTTTGTGTGGGTTTCTTTTAAAGATTTCTTTTATTCTTAAGGGGCAAATAAAGAAAAACTCCCGTACTTGTATCCACCCTCCCCTCCCCCCTCCCCCCCCCCAAAAAAAAAGAAAGAAAGAAATGAGTAAAAAAAATAAACATGTGTTCGGGTATGCCAGTTGTTACTTTATGTAAACAAGAAAGTGATGTGTTGCAAACTATTATCTTCACTTTACTTAAATTAAAGATATGGTTTGCAGAATTAGAATTATTTATTTCGATATTTTTACTGCCTGTTTTAAAACTGAAATTAATTTTTTATTAGTTCTGTCTAAAAACATCCATTTCTGGATCATAATCATGAGAGTAGTGATGTTTTATTACATTTTTAATGGAACATAGCAATTAATGGGGTAAAATAATTTCAATTTTGGTCTCTCATTTTATAATTATTGTTATTTTTATTACTATTATTATTTTTAGTGCCTTATAGCAAGAAGATTGCTTGTTTGTCTCATGAGTGTTAAGATCTCTCATGAGTGATACTGTAGCTAAAATTTAGAATTTTATTAATGTATTTGTTAGTTAATAATTAAAAAATGGTTTTCTAGTTAAGTCTATCCAGTTACTTCTTATACCTCTAGTGAAAACATTTAATTTTTAATAAAATACATTTTTATCGAAAGTTATATGCTTCATTTAAGAAACAAAGTAACACCCATGAGATAAAGTGCAATTAAAATAGTTTAAAATTTTTAAATATGTCAATTTTAATACTATTTTTACTTATTACAAAGTATTTAAGATTACTTAAACAAGATATTTTAGATTAATTATTGATAAGGATTATTTTACAGAAAGTTTAATAACGGTAACACTCGTGAGAAAAACAATCACTTGTCAAGACACTTTTTGAAATATCTAAAATATAAAAAAATTAACTGGAAAAATACTACTTGCTCAGAATGCAGTAAATTATAAGGTATTCATACGTAAGCAAGTTTTTATGTTTGATGCATCAAACATTTTCAGATTGTGTCAAACCCAAACCGTCAACAAATTTGAAAATCACCCATGTATATTTTTATTTTGCTCGGGTCTCAGGAGGATAAACAACAATAGTAATAAATAAATAAACGCTAATTCATTTATATTTTTTTCACCTTTTTAATATCCTGGTAAAAAGGATTTAAACACATTGAAACTAGAATTGTTTGACATACAATAAGCAAGATTAAATAAAATAAAAGAAGTAATGTTGAAGAAAAAGTCAATATTCGATAAATAAAATTTCGATTTATTAGGTCCCCCATCTTCAGATTTCAATAACAGAATAAAAATATTAAACAGGTATTAAAAGAGCCAGAGAATCATGCATCATAGAATAGGTAATGTTAAATAAAATAGAACAGATAATATAAAGTAAAACGATTGGTATTAAATAAAAAAACATTATTACTCGACACTTTCATTTTTAAACTCCGAGTAATTCATAAAATTATTTGAAAGTTCTACCCTCAAGCTATTGTTAGGGCAACATAAAATATATAGGCGATATGAAATAAAATAAAAGGTTATTACAAATTGAATGAGTTAAAAAATGGATTCTTTGCACATTCTTCGGCTTTTTAATGCCCGATTAAAATAATATTAATAAAGAGAAAAGAACTAGAATTACATAAAATCGGTAGAATTAGAGAGAGAGAGAGAAATATTATTTCAGTACAAGAGTAAGAAGTGCAAATAAATTGAAATTATACAATATAACATAGGCAGTAATGAATAAAAAAATTTATATTAAAACATAAAAGAAAAGATTTACAGTTTAAAAAAATGACTTAATAAGCCGGTGGAGTAAAATGCATTAGAAAAATAAAATACAGTAAAAGCTCTTTATTCGCGCTTCCTTCATTCGCGCTTTCACTATTCGCGGATTAAAAAAATGCGACCCAATTCCTATATTCGCGGCTAAAAATTTTTTTATTCGCGTATTTAATAAGTACATACATAATAATAAAAGGATTCCAATAGGTATCCAACCCAGTATTTAAAATTTAAATTGAAATTATTTATTAAAAAAAATGCATCGCGGCAGCATTGCTGAAAAGTTTTTTATGATTTTCCAAGATCCGCTTAGAAAGGGAAATAAAACAAGAAGTTCCGTCTAGAACTATACGAGCCTACTTTCCCGTATACACCAAATTCAAATTTATAATCTAGCTATCTCTTTCTCTCTCTTTCTTATTTATCTTTAGTTCTAATTATTGAAAATATACCTTTTTCAACGGATAATACGTATTCATTCACTCACTCATTCATTCTTTCATTTATTCAGCCATGCATTTATTCATTCATTCGTTACCTCATTCAAGTGTTTATTCATTCATTTACGCATTCATGTATTTATTCACTCATTTATTTATATTTTCATTTATTCAATAATTTATTCATTCATTCTTTTCCTCATTCATTTATTCATTGATTTATTCTTTCACTCTTTCATTTATTCATTCATTCATTATTTCACTCATTGAGTCACTGAGAAATATCCTTGAAAATCCCGATCAAAAAATTTCATAGCAAAATAGGCTCGTAAGTTCTGGATAAACTTTCTATTTCTACATGTTCTACGTTATAAGAGCTTTCCGATAAAGTTTGTTCCAAGCAAATCGGTCCGTTAGATCAGGAATTATATAGGATTAAAATTTCCCCGTAGGCGGTATGTTAATTTTTTTTTGAACTGTTCAAAAATGAACAAAAATTGTTCAAATCAATATTTCACGCCAAGAACTTCTTCCAGTGAGCTTGTTCATGGGAACTTGGATCTTGTATCCAAATTTTACATAATTTGCTTCATTTTCGCAAATAGGCGCTAATGTTAAAAATTTTTGAACTGCTCAAAATTGAACAAAAAATTGTTCAAATCAAAAAGTAAAATATGGAAATTAGATGTCCTCGCCGAGATCTTTCGAATGCAAAAAGAATTTTTCCAATCGGACAATTCGTTCAAAAGTTATTAGGGGGGGACAGACACGACAGACCGACAGACACTTTTTCCCCATCTCAATACCCTACTTTCAAATTTTTTATTTTTCAATCTTTATTTAATTACTTCACTTATTTTTGACTTTTCTTGATTTTTAACGATATTTTCACGATACATTAAGCCTTCTTTCATGCTTTATTATTATTTTTTTTTACTTTTACGGGAAAGTAGGCTAAAAACGTGGGTTACAAGCGCTATTTTTTGTGACTGGTTCCAGAATTCTTTTGTTTCTGAAGTTGAAACTTATTTTTAAAAAAAACAGAATTTAGACTTTAAAGCACTTCTAGTTTTGGACAATGCACCAGGTCATCCTCGCGAACTTGAAACTTTGCATCCAAATATAAAAGTGACATTTTTACCTCCCAACACGACGGCTTTGCTTCAACCTATGGACCAAGGAATAATATAGGCCTTTAAGCTCTATTACATTAGACGAACCTTCAAAATCATATTGGATAATATGGAATGTAATCCTGATATGAATGTTATGGAATGCTGGAAGAAATTTCACATAGCAAAATGCATCTTAAACATAAAAGAATCATTGGAAGAACTGAAGCCACACACATTGAAGTCATTCTGGAAAAAACTGTGGCCTGCTCTGACTGCGGAAAATGACGAAGAATCTGCGCAAGTTCCAACTTTGACTGCACACATAGCCGAAATCGCGAATGGAATATTACGAGATGGGTTCGAACAGATAGCATCAAGTGACATTCAGGAATTGCTTGAATCGCAAGACGAAGATTTGACTGAAACCGACTTGGAGGAAATGTTAAATTCACAGCCCATTGAAGAAGAGGCTTCAACAAGCACTGGAAACGTGACATTTAATTTGAAAAATCTTAGTGAAGGTTTAAGTATGGCAAATGAGCTTTGCGATTTCTTTATGAACATCGATCCGTCTATGGAACGAAGTCTTATTTTTAAGAGGCAAATTGCTAGTGCGACTGCTGCGTATCAGTCTGAATTGAAGGAGCTTTTAAAAACTGCCAAGCAAGAGAAAATTACAAAATTCTTCAAACCATTGCCTAAGCCTTAAGATAATTAATCAAAATGTTCAAAAACTTCAATTAAATTGATTTTTTTATGTATTTGTTTTGTTTTTTTTAATTTTATTTTGTCACCTAGGAACGTATCCCCTACAATCCCATATAAATTACCATTCCGTATTCACGGTTTCTGTATTCGCGGCATATTTACGGAACATATACCCCGCGAATAAAGAGCTTTTACTGTAACTAAAATTATGTAGCATAAGATGGCAAAAAATAAAAATAGACATATAAATTCATGGACGGACTTGGAACTCAAACCCCAGGTGGAGGGGTGGACGTTGCTTCTAATCTTACTTTTTTAGAAAGTAAATTAAAAATAAAATAATCATACTGCTTTCCCCCCCCCCCCCCACACACACACACAAATCCAATCATGTATGAAATTCAAATGGCGCTTGACGCTAGTTCTATCTAAAGAGTGGCTACTTCCAATGAGGAACCATGGCAATTTTTTATGTGGGTTTACCAAAAATGATTAATATATCCTTTAAACCCAATGGAAAAATTAGTCACACATCAGGTACTCCACCTGAAAGTGTTGAATTCTAATGTTAAAAATATAGGCCCCGTATGGGGTTCCCAAAGATTTGTTGATGCTCATTTGTGTTGTTCCCCTCCACGTTAATCTTTAGTAAAAGGCGAAAGATTAGCACGATTTTTGAAGGGAAACCAGAGCATAGATGACCATCATCATCATGACTTATATTTGTGTCGGGCCATCACAGGCCCCGAAGGGGCCTTTTACCCAGGTTCAATGTGAGCGTGCTTCAGAGGGAGATAAGTCTGAGTTGCCCGAAGGCTAACGTCACGTCCCCGAAGGGCAAAAGGGGTGTCCACTTCACGGACGGAAAAATAAAATCCAGGTTAGATTTGATAATACAACAAGTAGATAATTTTTTCGATTTTATAAGATTTTATATCAAGGCCGTAGCCAGAAATTTTTTTCGGGGGGGGCCCTAACTTTGAAACACTTTTATGTTGAAGAAAGTTTCAGGGAGGAATATATGCTACATTGCGAAAAAATTCGGGGACGTCATACCTACCAGCCCTTCCGTTGCATGCAGTGTTTCTTTCAGACCTTCTGCTCCCGGGGGGGGGGGGGGGCATGTTAAGAATAAGGAGGGGCGGTGTATGCTTCCAAAATCACTACCTTTTTATATTTATACATAGATGTAACTAGAAATGATTTATCTTTGGTGTAAATAGGACCGTGTTTTGTGGAAGCTTCTGCATCTTAAATATTTGAAACTGATCTTACAACCATAATGTTTAGACTACCTCTGAAAGGGGGGTCCGGGGGTTCCCTCCCCCCGGAATTTTTTCGCAATTTGGCTCCTGAGAATGCAATTTTAGGCCCTTTCGGGACGTTAGAGGAAGGAGTTTCAGAAGTTCTCCCCTAAGAAAATTTTCGAAACTGCAGTCTTAAGGTATCCGTACACCTTTAAAACGTGATTTTTGACTAGAATATCGATTTTTCAATTTTGCTTTAATACAAAACTTTAAACTTTTAGCTTTCTAAAACAGTTTTAATTTTGTTTCTATCGTACTTGGAAGTGACGTTACAGCTATTTTAAATGTGGAATGACATCAACTTTCATGACCGGAAGTACAGGTTTAAGTACCGGAAGTGCAGTTTTAGGCTTGTTTATTTTATAGTCTGCTAAAAAATACATGCTGAAACGATTAAAAAATAAATTAAACCCAATTATTTATTAAAAGTCTGAACTTCATAAATCAAGTAAACTTTTTTTTTTTAGTTTTTACTGTTTTTGCAGTAATAATTCTAATTAAAATTTATTTTCTGCATTTGCTCGAAATTGATTTTTCTGCTATTTCATCTACCGCAAAACACGATATCTCAAAAACATACGTTTCAAAGACCTTGAAATTTTACAGACTAATTCTAGATAATGTTTTTTAGGGAATAGACTATATACATGTTTGTAAGTTCAATAATTTCCAATTTTCAGGTGCATGTGGGGGGATTTTCTGGGATTTCGCATGTGTATAGGTACTACAACCACTACAGCTTTATAAATAAAGGGATTATTATCATGAGTGTAGTCTATTCCCTAGAGAAGACTATTAACATTGATCTCAAATTTACAGAACGTTAATAAATGCATTTGTTATTGACTTAACTCGTTTTGCGATACAGTGGCATTTTCCCTATATTTCGCCTATTTTTCCCCAAAAAATTTCCCTCAAATAGACGAAAAGGGAATTTATTGAGTAATACATAAGTTTTCGATCATGTATGAATAAAAAATGTAACTTTTAATTTAAAATTCAAGAAATTTCAAAAATTTGGTCTCGAAGGGTGTACGGATACCTTAAAAATGAAGTTTCAGTCTATCTTTGTCAATGTTACTGGAGGCAGGAAGGAGTTTGAGGGCTCTCCCCAGTAAACTTTTTGAAAATTTCCTAACAATGCAATTTCGAGATTCTTTAGTGATTTCAGAAGAAGCAGAAGGGAGTGCGGTTAGTCTTCTCCCGCAAATTTTTCGAAATAAATTCTTATCTTTTAGGCTACTTTTGGTGTCGCTAGTGACAGTGTTCGATGTCTTTTCCCTAAAAGTGTTTCTGAAACTAATGTCTTAAAAGTGTAATCTCTTTTTCCTTTCATTTTTTTAAAAATCTGTGAACTGGATTTTTTTCTCCAGGGGGGGGGGGCAGTTGGTTAGCTCCGAGGGGGCAGTTCCCCCACCCCCACCCCGGAGAGATGCCTGAAAGAAGCACTGGTTGCATGTTGCATGATGAAATTTATGTTTTCAATTTCGCCCACAGAAGTATTACTTCAACAAAAAAAAAGAGAGAGTTAACAGAAAACATACGTTGTTTTGAGAATTACTCCCTATTCCGTTTTATTTTAGACAATTTAAGCAATTTATACTTATTCTCAAGTCTTCCCTATTTTGTCATAACTAAATGTAAATAATTAAAAACTGGAGGTTTTCTTTTTCCTTAACCTAAATGCAGCAAACTCTTTTTTTTTTTAAGTTTGAAGTCAAAAAAAGCTGTATAACTTTGATTTGCAGACGTGGACAATTATAAAGCACTTTCAAAATTAGACATATAGCTCATGGGCTGCAATTGCGGCACAACTCAAAAAATCATGTTTTGAGATCAGTGGGTTTAAACTTTTCATTGCTAAGAAAAATTCGTAAGAAATGCTTTAGTTATTATTAAATCTTGAGGCCTAATTTTGACTTAAGGAGTTGTGCTAGTATTGCTGCTGAAAAGAATGTGTATTTTCATATT
This sequence comes from Octonoba sinensis, assembly GCA_038502835.1. Classification (NCBI taxonomy): domain Eukaryota; kingdom Metazoa; phylum Arthropoda; class Arachnida; order Araneae; family Uloboridae; genus Octonoba; species Octonoba sinensis. The sequence continues at coordinate 66,579,935 of CM076605.1, read as the reverse complement.
TACAATCTGTTCTTAGTCCGAAACGAGAGTTTTTTTTGAGTTGTGCCACTATTGCAGCCCATGAGCGATATAATAAGAAGAACCAATCAAGATGTTTTATGTTCAATGTAAATTTATGACTAGGCTAAGTAAAAGTATAATTCTGTCGCGGTATTTTTCACCTTCACAATGTTATTGTAAACGCTCTATGGGACCATTCATAAACAGTGTCACACTTTCTTTCAATATATTTGATCCCCTTCCCTCCCCCCTTGATCACAAGATGTCATTCTTCAACACACCCCTACCCCCTTTGTCACATGTCACGCTATATTATATGAGCACATGTACTTGAAGTTCAGAAATAAAGTACTTACGTTAAAGAATCGCATTTTTAATTTTAACTTTTAATGACATTTGTGAGTATAAAATGAGATTAAGGTTAAAATAGAAAAAAGATAATTAGTGCATAATAGTAAAAAAAATAATTGAATTCTAAAAAATGGCCCGCGCTTATTTATCTTAAAAGTAAATACCTAAGAAGATTTTCTTTTAAAATTTTAACTAGACCGAGTTCAAACCTTAATAAGCATCGGTATTTTCAATATAAAATGAAATCAATGAAACTTTAAAATAAAATTATGAAAAACAAAAATAAGTTTAATCTGCTGATTTTTTTACATGTTTTTATAGAAATCAAAATGTGTAATGTCACACTTCTTGTTATCCCCTTGTCACAATTTCTCGAAGTAGTGTGACATCATCCCCTATGAAGTTAAAAAATGAAAAAAGAAAGATTAATAAGCAGTTTCTCAGCATGTGAGGAAGAAAATAAAAAGTTAAAACTAAAATTGCAAAAAAAAAAAAAAAGGAGGGGCAGCTAAAATAATATTTTGAAAAAATTACATAAAAATAATCATACCCTTTCTGCTGTTCATCTCTACAGGGTTTCTTCCCAAAATAGGACAAAATACTTTCACCTTTTCTTTTACTCATAATCAAAATTTGTGCACAGGCAAGCAAGGGAGACTTTTGTAAGAGCACAAGAGCCCACTCAACTGCCTATGTTCCGCAAGGCAAGGTCAAGGCATCCGCAAAGGGGCAAGAGCCCTCCCTCCGCCACCTTGTCGGAAGCGTTTCTATGTTGATTCGATTTTACGAATTGCTAGTTGAAAAAAGAAAAGAAAAATAAAGATTTGTCCCAGCAATAACAGCACAAATATCCACATCCCGCAATCGTAGACGACGCGGTCCATTAGGCATTAGCTCTTACTTCTACAATACGGGCTACGGCTAGGGCAAACTAAAAAGCGCGGGAAAACTATAACAATCCCCGATAAGTCAGCGAAAAGCGCGCGAAAACCATACAGCCAGTGCAAACAATGCGAGTGTCGCCATTTCCACAAATGTAACCTTCGGGCAAGGATAGACAAAGCACCTAAACTGTTGTACGTATATTTAGGGCAGATGTGGTTCCATAGCTCGCATTTTGCCAAAAAGGGATCAATACATTTGCTGTTCTTGCTGTGTGGTTGGGTGATTAGAACCATATGTAGCCCTTGCCCTTAGGCAAGGAATCAATCCGGGGAACCTATCGACTGGAGAATTGAGGGAAAGCATCTTTTTTTGAGATCTGGTTTTTGACCCTAAATTTTGGAAGCGCCGTCTTATCGTTTCCCCATTTGTAAAACAGAGGACCCCCCCCCCCCCCCCGCTCCCAAACAGGTTGGTTCAAGGAACAAAATATTTTTTTTTTTGTTTAACATTTTTTTTTTCAGACTAGTTAAAAATTTCGAAAGTATTTCGGGGGGGGCTCGGGCCCGTCGGGCCCCCCCCTTGCCTACGGCCTTGTTTTATATATATATATATTTTGATTTTCTAAGCATTTTTTTAAAAAACATAAATAACGTAAAGTTAGTATAAGGGCTTGCCTGCCGTCTAGGGGAGGCCATTGTTGTGTCCTTCTAAGTAGTCATTTAGGTTCTTCACGAGAACTTGTAAGTCTTTTATGAGGGAAGCAATAGTCAGGGGCAGAGTGGCTAGGGCCACGACGTTGTTTTTAGGTGGGACGGCGGTGGCTTCTTTATTAGAGAGCGCGCCAGCGTACGTTGGCTGATTTTTGATTTTAATACTTTGCACAATTCTTTCTTCCTTCGTTTTTGGGGTAGGCCGCTTTGGACAAACGGGTTTTCTACGTGCTCCCCTTTGCAGTTTGCACAAGTGGGTTTTTCCTCTTTTGGCCTAGTGCAATCTCTGGTCCAATGATTTCCGGCACAGATAAGACATATAGAGTCAAGGGTGCAATGGTGGGAACTGTGCCTAAACCGTTGGCACCTAAAACATTGGGAGATTCTTTGAGTTTTTCGTAAGTGCTCAACTTTAAAGTACGAAATAGTTTCAATGTTATAAATTTCTTTGATTTTTATCTTATCTTTTGGGAGGGAGAGTATAAAGAGGGACATTTTGTCCTTTTGTTTTCCCCTTGTCATTTGGATAATCTCATTATAAGAATCAAGAAAAGCCTTTTTCTTCAATCTCGGTAATGATTTCATCGGGGTCGAACTCTATAGGGTCCTCTCTCCCCCTTATTACCACCTGAAGGTCTTTTTCTTCATGAAGCTGGCGGGTAAAGGATTTGAATTTGTGCTCTTCAGCGTAATTCTTAATTTTGCGATGGTAAAGGGGATTTTTAGTTTCAACAATTAGTTCTTTATTTATTTTGTTTGTAAGTACCTACAATTCTTTCAGGGTGGGCTGTGGATCGGGAATGTCCACGAACGTGATAGGGGGCGCTTTATTTTTTTTTCTTTGGACTGGTAGTTAAGGTTTATATCTACACAAGTAGATTGGTCTTCGTCTATCTTTCTGGTAGGCTTTTTATTCTTTACTTTCTCTGGCGAGCTTTTAATTTCTTTTGCTGGGCGTTTTCTATAAACGGTTGGGTTTTCATTCACGTAAGTTAGGGGTTCACTATCGTCCATTTCAAAGTTTTCGAGCTCAAGATTTTTGAAACTATTTTTGGTCCTCAGAGGACTCTTTTGGTTGCTTAACCATCCTCTCTTTGTTAACGTCTAATCGTTTTTAAGATTTTTCATGCATTTTTTGGCGTCTAACATAGCTTTAACCATAATACTATTTCTGGCATGTATACTTTTATATTTTAGCCTTTGAAAAGCCTCAAGATACTTTTTAGTGTCCTCATCAGAGGGTAGTTTCCAGTGATTTATTTTAAAACCAATTTCAAATAATTCCCATACAGCACAAGATGGTCCTCAGGATGTCCTGAGTACTCTTGTCAAGTCCTGAGGGGTGGTCCCAAGGATGTCCTTAAATCCCAATTCGAGAACCTCAGGACGACCTTTGACCTGAAAAATGTCCCGCCTAGTGACCGCCCTGATAACGTCCTCAGAGCGACCTGATGCATTAAACGCACGGCAACTCGAGGACGAACGGGATTTTGGGGACATAGTTAGGACTTGAGGAACCTTATGAGGCTAGTCACAGGACTTCTAGGACATCCTAAGAATAATGACAGGATTCTTTGTCGTCCCCAGTCGATCCCAAGAACATCGTCAGAACTAAAATATTCCCCACCTAATCCTAACGCGCGACCACTCGGGACAACTTGGAATTTTTAGGACAAAGTTAGGACTTGGAGAACTTTATGAGGATAGTCAGAGGACTTCTAGGACGTCCTATGAACAATGACAGGATCCTTCGATGTTCCCAATCCATCCTGAGAACACTGTCACAATCAATACTTAGCACCTAATACTGTCTTGAGTTCATCCTCAGGAGATCATCACTAAGACTCGTAGCACCCTGCCAGGACATGCTTTGAACAATGACAGGATGAATGCCGTACCCAGCTCATTGCAATGCATTATTGAAATTTATATAAACCAGAAAACCAGCAGACACAAGTAAAATACAACCAATTGACAGGCATGACTGGTCAGTCCCATTGTTAGTTAAGAAGCTTCTTTACAAATAAAGGATGCAAATAAGCAAACACTAAGCACTTGCTTTCCACGTAAGTGCAACAATGGAACAAGGAGTCATGACATAAATTTTTGTTTTATACTTGTGACAGCATTTTTTCTTGTTTATCTGAAAAAATTTCAAAACCATAATCATTATATTCAAATTTCCATAAAATACTTCATGCAATATGTACTTAAATTGACGTTTGGGGGGGGGGGGGGATTTTACCAATTTACTCTCCCTGCCCCCTTTTTTTGTTGTTAAAGGAATTACTTGACCTTCATGTTAGTATTAAAAAAATAAATGTTAGTTTTTATTATTTCTGATAGTGAATAACAGATTTTACGTTATTTTGATGTGGTCAATTGAGTTTTGTATCAAATATTTATGCAACTTAAGAATTTTGATTTAAATGAAATAGAATTTTACAAAAGATTTTAACTTGAATGAAATAAAATTTTAGAAAAAAAAACAATATTAATAATAAAATAAATAAAACAAATATTCAAATTAAAAAAGTGCATTTAGATATGTTCCGAGTTAAAACATAAAATGTTTGAATGACAATAAAAAAAATCAGCATTTGAAATTAGACTTTCAACATTACAGTTAATATTAGTAAATCTGAAAACATACTTTTAATAAGACCATTCAAAACAAATGCAAATGGTTTATGAAAAAAAATTATTTGAAAATATAACAAAAAATACATTGCAAGTCATACATAAATTTAACCTCTTTCTCTGTTTCAAGCAGTACTTTCAGTAACCATCATTTTAACATTTCTTAAAAAGAAAGAAGTTATATTATGAATAAAACTTAATTTACAAGAACATTGCTTTTTTTCTCTGTGCACCAATGTGAATAAAGTTTTACATAAATGAAACTTACATCAAAGAGAAGCATGATTTATGCATTATTTTTGAATAATAATAAATAAAATAGTAAATACAGTGGTACAAACTTTTTCTTTTTTATGGAGGATTGTTCCTAAATTTCTTCCTTGAAAAACACAAGCAATAAAAAGTACAATTACATAATTTGCATGTTGTGCATTGAAACCGTTCCCCCCCCCCCTCTTTAAACTTTTTTTTACTATAGGTGTTACAGCACAACCATAACCATTTCATTCCAAAACAATATTTTTCAAGCAGCGTTACTGATAAATACCAAACAAGAGCCCGTGATCGAATATGCGCCCCTCCCCTCTTTTCCCGCAAATTTCCTTTACGTAAAAATACCGATTAATCGTGCTGCCCGCCCTTCAAACTTGGATTGTCATTGAAATTATAAAGGAGAAATAAAAGAAATAATTTCAAAAATAGCGAAAACGATTCTTTTGCAAAAAATGCTATTGCAAAAACTGGCCATTCCCGAATATGAGTAGGTAAATTGCTCATTAACGATCTTAAATGCAATCACAAAATATTGTTTGCATTGTATTAATTACAGCTTTCATGCTGTGTTTTAAAACTATATTTTCCAAATGTCGCGAAACATAGTCATTGGGATGCGTATAGACGTGCAAGAATGTTCAATTTCACAAGTTACAATAGCAATGTCCAATCTGAAATAAAGACGAAAAAAAAAGTTAAAAAAATTCTTAGTAGGAAATTTAAGTACACCAAAAAATGAAGGATGAGGCCAGGGAAGGGGAATAAATCACCGGAACAAATCTTTTGCACCTGTCTTTCTAGCTTCTGCTGATATCTTTCCTTGCTATTGTTTATATTTATGATTATTTAATTTATTATTATGGAGGAAAACATCTGAACAGAGGTTAAAAGCAAAGCTATACATTTAGTGTAATCAAAATTTGTTTTCCACTTTTTTTAAGGATCGATTGGAACGAATTTTAATTACATGATCATGAATGAGTAATAGACAAACTTTTACCTTGTTTTACCTAATTTCCAATTGGGGGGGGGGGGGGAATGAGGCATAAAATTGGAACGTTTTTTCACTTGTATCGTTTGCGCGCCCCTTCCCGTATTTTCGCGAATTTAGGCAAAATTTAGGAGGGCGATAATTTGGTATTTCACTACAGAGATTTTTATTTTAAGAGAGTTCAAGTATTCAAAACCAGCACTTTCAAACTATTCAGGATTTCAGTAAATTGTTTTTTGAATAAAAAAAATTATTAAAACACATACATACACATATATATGAACAGTTGTTCTTGTTATAAGGATATTGTTTATAATGGCAACTGTTATAACCATCAAGGAACCCCCTCCCGTTTAAGTCTCTTCAAACACTCATAAACAGTAATAATCACTTATACTGTCACTTCGCTATAGCAGCAAAAAATTATATGTCATAATTCTCGTTCCACAATCCAAGTTAAATGCACACTTGCTTTGTGGTAGGGATATGAAAATTAATAAACAAAGAGCAAAATAAAGCATGCATTTATCATCCCATTTAAGGTATTTTCACAGCTATTTAATTTATTGCAAAAAATTAAATTTTCTTTAAGAACTAAGGAACAAACTAGTTTTTCTTTTTCTGCGATTGCTTTATTAAAATGATTTTAACATTTGGAATTAATAGAATTGAATCTAAAGATTTATACATTTCCCAGTTTTTTCAGTAGGCGACACTGACTTTCAGCTTCTTTTTTACCAGATGCATGCCATCCCCCCACCAGATATTTTCATAACTTTAAGAAAAAACTCAAAATTGGCCACTGATATGTATACTTGCAAAGCTACAAGCATTGGTAGAGTAAGAGAAACAGAATAATACATATAAATATGGTCATTCATTCATTAATATACCCGCAATTTTGTGATACATGTACTTGCATTTCTTTACTTGAAAAATTCTATTATTGCAAATTGCTTTGTAAACAAATTGGTTGCTCAAAAATTAGCCCCTACCCTCTCCCAGGGAAAAAAAAGAACAGTTGTTAAGTTATGCCAGTTGGTATTTTATGATAAGTAGAAGTAAAAGGAATGTGTTGCAAGCTATATATTTGAGAAAGCCGACACTTCACTAGAGATGGGAATGGTTGGAAAAAAAAACCGGTAATTTTGGGGAAAAAACAGGTTTTTGTTCAGTTTTTTTTAGGAAAGGATTTATTTCCACCCAGAAAAATTGAAAAATTTGAAATTTCTAGTATAAAATAATACATTCAGAAATTTATAATAGTCACATTCCAAAGTTTTTTCTTTGAATATTTTATATTTTTAATTATTTTTCTTAACACAAAGTTTCCCTTTTGTACAAGAAAAAATGACAGAGATATTTAATTTCAAAGCTTGGAATTCTTTCACATTTTCTCGGACTTTATTAAGGGGTCGGTTAAAAAATCTGAATGAAATATTCATTGAATAATGAATAGAATGAATACTTCATTGAAATTTTTTAACCAACCCCTTAATGCAGGCCAAAAAATCGTGAAAAAATACCAAACATTGAAACTAAATATCTGTTTATTTTTGTCATACAGAAGGGAAACATTTTGTGTTATGTTCCTTAGGATGGGCGTCAACTTTTACTTAATATGACTATAAAGACTGGGGACTGTATAAAAAGTTAGTTTCTGTAATTTCACAAAATTGATTTTTTAAATTAAAAAATGCTATTATCATAAATGCTTACAATTTTTAAACATTTTTATAACTGTGCGTATATATTTGAGAACCAACGGTTGCAGAGATAAAAGCCTCCTAAGGACTTTGCTTTGCACCCTGTATATATACATACACATATAAATGCATGTAACAAACTTTAGAGAGAAAAAAACTAAGCAACTTTCTGTAAAAAAAAATAAGTTGATAATTTACAAAAGTTACATATGCTAAAATCTACTTGCTATATATACTAATATTTTAATTATTGAAGTTGTAATAAATAAAATATTATAAAGAAAAATTATTGATAATTTTATGATTTACAAAGTCAAACTTACAGTTACAAAGATATAATGAAAAAACGTTTACATTTTTTTTCAATAGAAACACCCCCGATCCTGAAAACTATTTTTAAAAAATCTACTTTCACTTGTAAAAAATCAATTTTTCCATTTTTTTTTTCAGAAAAAAAACTTTTTTTTTCCACCACCTCAAAATTTCCTGGGAAATTTTACATCCCTACACTTCACTGAAATTAACTGAAAGCTCTGGCTTGCAGAATTAGAGCAATTTATTTCCATATTTCTACTGCCTATTTAAAACTGATAAGGCGATTATTTTTTATTAGTTCTGCTTGAATACATATATTTCTCGGTCAGAATCATGAAAGTGAGTAACGTTTTATTACATTTTTAATGTAACCTAAGTTAATGGGGTAAAAAAAAAGTCCAACTTGGTTTGTTTTTACAATTATTGTTATTTTTATTATTTTTTTAGTGCGTTATTGCAGCAGGATTGTTTGTTTGCCTCATGAGGGCTACTGTAGCTAAAACTTAGAATTGTATTAATATATTTGTTAGCTAATAATAAAAGAAACGATTCCCTAATTAAACCTTCCCCGTTATTTCTTATACCTGCAGTGGCGACATTTAACTTCTAAGAAAAAACATTTTTATTTAAAGTTATATCCTTTATTTAAGAAACAACACTTTCGAGATAAACAGCTATTCAAATACTTTAAAAAATACATAAATATTAATAGCACTATCGCTTATTACAGAGCATTTAAGATAAATTATACAGGATTTATTAAATTTATTATTGATAAGGATTAATTTACAGAATGTTTAATGATGGTACCACCCATGAGGAAAACTATCACTTGTTAAGACACTTTTTGAAATATCTAAAATATTAATAAATTAATTTGAGAATAATTACCTGTTCACAATGCAGTAAATTATAAGGAATTCATATCTAGACAAGTTTTTATGTTTGATTCAGCAATAATTTTCAGATTGTGTAATACCAATCTATCAATAAATTAGAAAATCACCCATAACAAGAAATAGCAAAAACAATAATGTTTCTGCTGCAATTGATAGGTGAGAGAAAAAATAATAATAAAAGTAAATATAGTTGCTCAATACCTGCATTTTTGTGAGAAATCCATGCATCACTTCATTATAGATGTAGGCAGCGCAAAAGGCTTTTAAAATGTCAGCAGAAAGAAAAAAAAAAAATAATATATATATATATATATTACAAATAAGAAAATTCAAACAGAGATGACACCTTGCTTAAAGTTATACAGGTGCAACAAGTTTAGAAATATAAATATATGCACTGAAAACATGCTTCGAATAAACCCCTCTTCTTTTCTCGCTACATGCCCAACTTTACTCATACAACTTCAAAACATATCATTTTAATTTAAGATAAATTTAACATCCCCCCCCCCCCATAAAGAGCATATTTTCCCAACAATCACTACTTAATGAAATACATAAAACATGTTTACCTCCTTTTTGATAAGAATCTTCAAACATGTTAAAACTGGAGCTACGTCAACTTCATCTTAATTCCAGCTTAAAAGAGAAAAACTAATGTTAGATGCAATAACTTATCAAATAATTTACATAAAAAAATAGCATATTACTCAGAGTTCAGTTTTGCCTTGGAAATGTTATAATTGCAAGTAACAAATTGCAAACACTATTAATAAATTTTAATTTAAAGCCACATGTTCAGTTCTTATGTAAAAGCTATTCTACAATATTTAAGCTTCTAAAATTAAATAGCTATAAAAAAATTATCAAAGAAATGCTGTCAAATCTCTCCAGATTTAATTTATCAGATAAAAAGATGAGTTAGATGCTAGATGAAAAAAATATCTTACACCCAAAAAAAAAAAATAATAATAAAATACTTCAGTGTATCAATATTTGTGATTAAAAATTTATGTAAACAAATGCTTACAAAATAATAACGCTGACAATCTATTTTAGTGTTAGTAATTTCACATTTCAGTTTCATCAGAAGAAATAAATATATATATAAAAATAAAATGAATGTGTGGCAGCTTGTTCAATTTAATTTTCAGCTACTAGAAACGTTTTATAAAAATGGTTTGAAAATTACCATAAAGAAATAAGGGTAGTTAACAGTGACTAAGCAAAAAATAAATTTCCGGAAAATTGCAGAAGTAATCAGTATTGCTTGTGACAAGAAAAATCAAACATGTTCGTTATATAGCAAAAAAAAGGGGGGGGGGACACAGGAGTTTAACTTAAAATCAGTATGAAAACAATCTAAACAAACCCTGAAATTTCAACAAATTTTGATGCTTTGCGTAACAATTAATCAATCATAATGCTTTGGTATAACTAAATTATCCAAGCCTTATTTCATTTCACATAATTTAACTTTAAAAAGCTTTGAGATAGATCTCATAGACTATAAAGGAGAGATATTCGCATCAACAAGAATTACACAAAATACACTTACCGTTACCATTCGTAAAAAGTCATAAGCAAACCATGGAGGTCAGACGGTATTACGATGATGCACTTGACGCCATTAACAAGAGCTTCCATCTCATCACCAACACCGTTCCCGCCTTTCTATTATTGCCTCAGGCAATCGTCTTTCTTCTGTTGGGGAGGGAGGAGGGAAGAATTCTACGCAAAGTGCGCTCGGAGTCTCTGTCGTTTTGTTTCTTTCTTTATTTCTTCTAGACTTTCTTTTTAAAATTTCGGTGGTTTTTTTTCTTTCTTTTTTTCCAGGAAATTATTATTTTTTTCCTGTTGCATTTTATCGTCGATTTCCACATGAGTAGTTTCAAGCCTATTTTATATTTTTCTGTGCAATTAAGATTCATATATTTTTAAAACTAGAGAAAATCTTTTTTATGATTGATAATGCTTTTGGCATGATAGTAACTTTAAGAAGTCATACGAGGAAGCCCAGGCTCCTTATTTCCCAAACAAAGGTTTAATGTCTCGAAAAACGAGACGTTCTGGACGAGGACATCCTGAGAATGTTGGATTAGAACATTCCGTGGATTGTCATTTCATAACAACCTGGGGATATCCTAGCTCAGTCCTGATGATCCTGAGGATCTAGTAGGACCCTCAGGATCAAATTAGGACGTCCGGAGGTCGCCGTGTGCTGTATGGGTTGATTCATAATTTCCTCAAGGACCTCATAATCATTAAAGTTATTAACTATCTTTTCTACATTCTCAAACGGGGGATCCCTCACCCTCACAAAGAACAAGGAATTGGTTTCTCACCAAGCTGGGTTTGTTGATTCCGTTTTTCCTTTTCTTCTTTCCTTGGTTCTTCTCAGGCAAGTAGTTTTCGTCTTCTGATTTCTTTAATTCTTGATTCTCCATGATGGGATTGGACGAGGAGGATATCTGCCTTGACTCGGTAATAGCTGCTTCAGTCTTTAGAAAGTTCCAAATAGACTTGACACATCCAGAAGCTAAGATACCAGCTTGCTTTTCAAATATTTGGATAGTGATATTATAATTAGATTTAGTTGATGTACATTGAATTGGAATAGATATTGAACGCTGCGACCGAACACTGACTGCACTTCCATCGACAGGTTACTGCAATTCCAAACTCACTACTCTATCAGCTCTTGCTAGAGAGGATGTCCTTGTAGAGGCTTTGAAGGTCTAAATTCCATTCGGCGTCAAATGTGCTGCTTTAGATCCGGATCTTCTGCTGCTACACCACAACAACTTTCTGGCTCAAACAGAGCTCGCTTTCTCTCGGGATCTACTTACTTCATCTCCTTTCAATGTACTCAAACTCAATCCTAAATTTCAAGACTAACTGATCGGCTCCTTCGGAAAAGCGCTCATTCAGTCCAGTCAAGTCAAGTCCTTAGATAAGGACTTACTTCTCGAAGCTTATGCCAGTCCTGTCATCCGCATCCATGGCCATGGCCCCAATACGGTTTAACCTTTATACTACAAAGCGCTCCTAAAGGTACTGGTAGTCACGCTTTTCATGAAGTGCTATAAGATCAGCACCGGTTATGAAATGCGGTTCGGTTGTAAATACAGTGGCGTTGTAAATACAAATACAAACCCTGGAATTATAGGGTAGGTGGAATAATAATTGCTGACTGCTCCTCTCTGTGTTAAGAGCGCGAGCCGTTTTGGAACTGCAGTAAGTTGACAAGCGAGGACGGCAAAACACATCGTCTTCCGTATTGGAATCCCACAAACTAGAGGGATTTAAACATCAATAAATTGAAAATATAATGCTAACAAATTATTCTTTTTTAGGACGAAGATCCTAATAAAGAAATATTTTGTTCTGATTTTTAGCTTTTCATCCTGATGTCCTTGATTTTTAAAAATTAATCATTGATTGTTTTTGTTTCTCATCCAGAATACAAGGGGGCAAATGTTGTTAAAATGCATCTATTGCGCAAAAATGAAGCGAAAAATATTTTTTAATTAATAATTTTAAACGAAAAGTAATAGAATTTTGCCTTGAAAGTGCTGGCGTTAAAATGCATATTTTTTTGTGAAAATCATTATTTGTTACATGTTGGACTTCATTGTTAATTACCACATAAAAAATTAATTTGATAATATAAATGCACCTGTTTTTTAGACAGTATTTTCTTTATTTATTCTTAAACAATAGCACACAATACATCAACTACCCAAATAATAATTTTACAAAATTTGAAAATAGTAGAGGGACTTTTGTTTAAAATGAAGACAGCTGTAAAACTACATTAAGAACAATGCTCTGTTAACCAAAAGTAAAATCCTTTCAATATTTGTTCAAATGCAACCAGATTGAAAGTAGTACTAGTACATTTATCAAGCTGACAGATGAATACTTATTTCCATAGTAAATATTTCCTGATTTAACGCTTATTTAGTAAAAATTTATATGTTTTCCAGAAGATGCTTTGAGTATTTTCTCTCGATTCTTCTTTTCAATAATTCAAAACTGTTGAGTCTACGCTTTTCATTAAATTATTCCGTATTTATTTACGCAAACGAAAGAAAAAAAGGTAACAATTTTTAAAACTAAAAGGGAAAGTTTATTAATGCTTCTTCATTTTCATTATTTATTGAAACTTTAAACAGCGATGGGGAAAAACAAAGCGGTGTAAATCCGTTTCCTTGTAAAAATTGTTTGTTACGAAATAAGATAGTCATTTTTATATGTGCCTCTAAAAACAGAAAGAACATTGTGGCAAATAATATTGCGGCTGTTATTTATTAAACTAAACTAAAATTATATATATATATCAGAGCAGAACAATTAACCGATGCATAACCGACCAATCGTCAAGCCATCTTCGCTTGTGTAAAACGGTGAGGAGAAATCGGCTCGCGTTTTCACCCGCAGCAGTTATTCCATATGTTTCGTGTGGTTCAATGATAAAAACAAACACAAATACCAGTATGCAAAAGTGGCAACAGGCACAGGGCCCAGCCCCAGCAAGCATGGTCCTTGTAATTTAACTATCCCCAATGAAAATATTACGCGAAACGAAGCATTTCTAATACACAGCTCTCTCTCTCTCTCTCTCTCTGAGGTATGGAATCAGCGAATATAAAACCGACAAAATTTGCCAGTTTATCGTATTACGTTTTTATGTGCTAACGATGTAAGATATATACTATACAAACTATGTCTAATTGTTATAATGGCTCATGCATTTTCTTCCTATTTGTATATGCAATTTAGCACGCATGAAAGCACGTTTTTATTTATGGAAAAATCTACACACATTCCTGTGGCGCAGCTAAGTGGTGCGGTGTGGGCAGCCCGCCCCGGGTGTCATTCGTCTTAGTGTGACACCCGGCCACGACGGGGTAACACAATGAAAACCTTTAAAAGCTCTATAGGGATCATTCATAAATGATGTCACGCTTCGAGGGGGAGGGGGTTTGTGCTTATGCAACATAGCTTGACACTGACATGTGACAAAAGGGGGGAGGGGGTATTGAATGCTAACTACTGCCATACTGTACGTAGCATCTAAGGCCTTCACAGACTAACCCCCCCCCCCCAGTATGAGGGGCTCCGGTAACAAACTCTCTAGACACTTAACAACCAGCACCGGCCATAAAGGGCTGGACTGGCAGAGCGTTGCCTACCTGCTTTACCGACCCGGGGCCATAGTCATGCTAAAGCAAGCCTTACGTCACCCGGATCGGATAACGCTATTTTAGTCGCCTCTTACGACACGCATAACTATGTCGGCGCTATTCTACGCCGGCCACCGCATGGCGCAGAGGGCAGGGGAGGGGGTATGTTAAAGTGTACATTTTGTGACATAAGGGGAGGGGGTCATCAGATATATGGGGAAAAAGCGTGACATCATTTATGAACGGTCCCTAATAAAACAAGTATTGGGATTTTTTTGCTGACTTTTTATTTATTTTAAACTAAGCAAAGCGTTTCCTAAAAATATATTTGAAGTTTTTTTTTATTTATGTTTCACGCTTACATGATTTTTTTTAGAGGAAGCGGGGGTGGGGACACCATCAATACCCGCCCCGGGTGTCACCTCTGCTAGCTACGCCACTACAAGTGCCCAAAGTTGACCTTCCCTAAAGGCGAAAAGGATTCAAATATGATTCCCTTGCAGCGGCTGTGCATCAGCCTTGCAACCTTAGCTGCAACCAACAGCCTGAATCTGTTCAACTCAACTCGAGTTGTTATTTGATTTATTAGTCGAATGTCTGGAGTCATAATACTTGACGTTGGCGTATTTTGACCTGTCTTATTTCTTATTGTATATAGTTTTGTCCTTGTAAATAAATAGTATTTTTCTAATATATGAATTATTCCTGCATTGCGTACCGACGCGCTAAAGCCTCATTGACAAGTGGCATCTGCATTATGCTTCCAAAAGCTAGCAGCAATAGGGCGGATAAGTATGCAATTTACAGCAATCTTACCTGTTAATAAACAACGTAATGAGCTTTGAAAGCAAAAAAGACAAAAAGAGAGAAAATATTACGATAAAGTTCTCTGGCCTCTCAAAAACAATGTTGAGAACACCAGCAGAATCTGCACAACCCGAATTTTCAGCTTGGCGTAGCGCCGAGTGCTTATTACATACATCTACGCTACCATATTAGGATTGGTAATGTAGATTAAAACGAAGTTTCGGGAATTAATTGCCGATTATTTACCTGTCGTTTTTGGGTCAATGTTTTGCACGAAGTGAATAAATAATACACGAAAACACTTTAATAGCATCGCCTTTTGATGTTCAGTTTTTCTTACAATTTACAAAATATAAGTTTCAAGTTTCACTGTTTTACAACTTAATTCTGGCCGGATTGCAATTTTCTTACAAATGCTATAACATTTGGGATCCGCAAATGTGTCGGCGTACGTGCGTTTACTGGAATTTATTCGCAGAGGAAAAAGTTTTAACATCGTTGATCGCTATTTTTTCAAGTAAAAAGGCATAATCTTTCATAAAAATATTTTCCTGTTTTGTTTAATTCGTCCAAAATGATTTCTTTACATCACGGTGCTTAAAAGGTACTCCCCGGTGATGGTGATCCTTAACAGTGGTGAAACTCCTTCAGTGAGAACGTTTCTTAAATTGTTCTCTTTTGAATAGAATACGTATAGTGTTTTTACCTTAATAAAACGTTCTCCTGAAATTTAGATTAAAAAGAGATGATATGTTTCACAAATGGAAGGGATATACATTACATATTTGCAGAAAGAATCAGAATTTGTCGGCGTCAAAGAGCTTATCCAGCGCATACTGAGATCACATGACCTAGCAGACGACGCTGAAGCAAGTCCACCCACCCTGCACAATCCTCCATCCCCAAATGCCTGTTGTGAAGATGAAGTCATTCGCCATTTAAGACCACATATATCTGTCACAAACATAAACAATCGTATTGGAACTTAAGACTTTCACGGTTGGTCTTTGGATTTATAAACAATCATGGTTGTCTGTTCGGCAACGAAATGTTCTAATTCTACTCGAATAAAACCATTGCGATTTTTTAAGTTCCCTAGCGAGGAAACGAGAAGAAAAAAGTGGATGGAAAATTCAGGATTAGAAACAGAGCCAGGTTCTTATGCTAAGCTATGTGAGGTGAGTAAAAAATTTAATCAAAAATCTCTTAGTCAGATATTTTGATCATATAAACATGGAAAATAAATTAGTTGTTGATGTATTGAGCTCCGAGTGTATTAATCGAGTTATCAGGAAAGCGGAGGTATACAAGTTCGCCATATCGCCATATTTGCTCATTAGAGAGGGAGAGAGAAAGGAACGGCATTCGTAGCGATGTCTTGAAAAATATGGTTGGTTGTGCAGCACCAAATTGTAATAACTCATCTCGGAAGAATTTTAGACTTTTTAGATTTCCTCGCGATGAAAATCGAAGAAAAACTTGGATAGAAAATTGTAAATTAGATGTATCTAAAGCTGCTCCTTATACCAGATTATGTGAGGTACGCTATTTTCAATCATAACATTCACTGGACGGAAATCTTTTGGTAATAATTGATTTAAACGAAGATAATAAATAACATTTATTTAAATTATCGTTTAAATTACTGGGTATTTTATCTCACGGAAAGTAGTTGATGATGTTATTTTCCATTTTGTTTCAAGTATTTTCTTTAGTTTCCTTCAATTGAGAATGATCTGTTGGATTTTTTTTAATTGAAAATCATAATCGAATATTATTAAAATTATTCTCTCCTCGAATATTTTCGCAATTTTCAGGGTGACAATTTTAAGTTTCAAAGCGGTTAAGATGTGTTTCAATGAATTCAATTGTTCGTCTGTTAATGTTATTGCTGTAGGTACTACTTAAGAAAATATTGCTTAATCTATTAATGTTCTTTTGACTGTGTTTAAATAGTTATGACGGTTATTCTAACAATATGTGTGAGTAAGTAGTTCTCTATCGATATTAAATTTTCGTAGAGAATATATACATAGTTTTCATAATTAAAAAATATTTATATCAACTCGTCTAATGATAGTTTTTAAAATGATTTTGTTCATGCACTTTTTCCAAAACTGCTTAATATTGCTTATTTTCAAAACCTCAAGACTTTGGTGCATAAAAACTAATTTAAAAAATTTATCCATTTTTTGCAAATTCAAGCTTATTGCTGCAATAAGGTTGATTACATCAGCAAAATTCAATGGGATACTGAAAGCGATGGTGATCGAGTATAGACCCAATACCAATAATGAAAATTCAACTTATTTATTCTCTTGTCTTTAAAAGTTTGTTTTTATCCTCCAAGCAATTTTATCTGTTGTATGAATGACTACCATATGAAATTTTCTAATTGTTTAATCCCCAAGCATCAGTGTGGACTTTACTTGTACACCTCCTTAAAGAATTTCTTGCTGTGCCTCTGACAAAATTCAAATAATCTTTTTAATAAAATTATTGTCGGAAAATAAAAGTACATATAGGTTTAAATGTTAAATTTCCATTTAGTTTTCCAGATTTTTTGTTTTTATTCATAAGAAGCATAGTAATGCATAATAAATTAAGTACTAGAGCTGTCTTTAAGGGCGTTGCAGAGTGAGGCAATCACCTCTCTGCCTCCCACGGACCCTGTATTTTTTGTTGTCTTCCCAGTAAAACTTTGCATGATTTTTAGCTTAAAAAAAAAAGCTCAACTCTAAAATAATTGTCTTAAGCTACTTCATCTTCTACTACTTTTATTTGTATTTTGAAAGGGTCTCATTAATGATATCGTCATCAGATAAAAGTTAAAAAACCTGGCTTATTTGTATCAGTTTTAAACCATTCATTCATATTTTCTTACTCAACATTTTTGAAACCTTCAGTTTTTTTTTTTTTAAGTTTCGGCTGGAAATTCATCACAATGATCTGGGACTTCTTTACTGGAAAAGTTTTGTTCTTCTATTTGAAAGAAGAGCTTTTCCCATGACTGTGTTAAGTTGTTTGATTTTACTTTTGTCTTATGATACATCATTACAGCATCTAATAATGAATATTGCTTCCAGAATTTTAGTAGTGTAAAATTTTATCAGTGAGATTTCACAAAAATTTATATCCATATTAGTTACTCCCTGGTCCATCAGTTGTATTAGCAATATCACATTTGGAGGAAGAAATTTCACAATTCTCTGATATTAAAGAGCATGCATTGTCTAGAAGTAACACAATTTTCTCAGTTAATCCTTTACGTTGAAAGACCATTCTGACTTCAGGAATAAACTGTTCATAAAACCAGTAGGGAAAAAAATTCCTCTATCATCCATTGTTTATTTTTAGTTATTATAATAGTTGACAAAAAAGTTGCTAGGTTCAGTTTCTATATAAATGAGCATAGTTCCTTGGCTCTTCCAATCATTAAAAGCTTCATTTTATAATGGAGCATTAATCCTGATGGAAAAATTGTTTTCCAATCCAAGTGCTTCATAAAATTGTTTTACATTTTCTGAGCACATGGCGAAACGGGTATTCCTCCAAATCCTTTCTGGTGAAACCGTTTTACAAGAGCACAATCGATTTCTTTAAAAGATGTCTTCATGCTTTTTCTCTTCATATCAGAGAGGTTATCACAATCTCTTGTA
Source organism: Octonoba sinensis (assembly GCA_038502835.1). Classification (NCBI taxonomy): domain Eukaryota; kingdom Metazoa; phylum Arthropoda; class Arachnida; order Araneae; family Uloboridae; genus Octonoba; species Octonoba sinensis. The sequence continues at coordinate 66,561,510 of CM076605.1, read as the reverse complement.
AGTGACTTATTATTTTTTATTTCTTGGGCAGTTTTAATCCATGTTTCAAAATCATTGGCTAATTTACTAGCAGACTTGCTATTTTCCGACTTTTGAATAATTTTATCATTCTGCTTAATTGAAAGCACATTTCGCTTATTCTATTGACAGTAGACATTTTTCTTATAATTTCAATAGCAATACTCATCCAGAAGCTTTTAAGAAGAATGAATAAAGGAGAAGAGAATGCAATTTCCCTTTTTGGTTGTTTGGCTTTAGAATAGAAGGGATTAGAGTATATATCGTATAATTTTCCTTTATCACTGAAAATATGCTGTACGCTACACCTACGCTTCTTGGAAACCTGTTCCTAAAAGCATGCTAGGTCGCTCGAAGCTCAAAAAACTGGTTTAATGCAAAATGTCTTTTGTGAAAATTATATTCCGATTCCCCCCTTTGTTCCCTTTTGCATTCTGTTCATTTCTGCTCTTTTTGTTCAATTTTTATATCTCAAATCTAAGAAAAATGATCTATCTTTGTGCTTTAAACAAGTTTTATCTTTTTTACGAAGCATTTTTTTTTTTTTTTTTGTTAAATATTTTTTTTAGACACCTAAAAGAACATACAAATAATCCAAAAAAGATAATCAGGAATGTACTATATTTTATAGTTCTTTTACCTTCTAATTTTACAAGAACCAATTTCCCTTCTTTAATTCTTATATGGATCTACATACAAGAAATGTTTGTCAGACCTTTTCTTCTTCACCCCCCTCCCCCTACCCTGTTATCACGTGGCCTTAGGGCTACCCTCCCCTGGACTTGGGTAAGTGGAGTTTGCCAACGCTTGTTCTCTCCCACCTGGAGATTGAATAGCTGGGTGCTTGGCGCCAGCCCAACCTTATTAGTTTGCTTAAGTTTGTTTGACTGGTCTTTCATCTAATAATTGCACGACTGTATTGTTCCATTAATCTGTTTTATTTGATTCAGAAATGTTCATAAACAATCTTCTCTACAGAAACCGCTTACATGTTATTGTAGTATTCTGTCCTTTCCACACACACAAAAAAAAAAGGATTTTTTGTGTGTGACAAAATTTTTTGAAGTAAAAGTGTTAAAAACAATTTTTGTCATTGAAAATCGTATTCCTCTTACAAGTATAGCCCTTGCCAATGTATCTCATCTCTTTATCTTCTTTTGACATCTTGTCAAACTAATTGAATTGAACTAATGCTTGAAGATGCTTGTCTTTCATCATATCAACTGAAAGATTAATCATGCATTCTTCTATAACCTGCTATAACGGGAAAGAAAAGAAAAAAAGGAATTTTTTATTTAAAGCTAACAGACACAACTGATTTTTTTTCACTATCTGGGAGTTTTTGTGACTGAGATATTGTTAAAGTCAAAAGAATGAACAAAGGGATCTAATTTACAAGTCGTAAGCTATTATGCATTTTCTAGTCAGCTCGGTAAAACTTGAAGTATATTTACATATATTTTTTTATTATGAAGAAGAAAAAAAAGGATAATTTTTATATAGTGTTATGTGGGTTAAAGTGGTTAAAAAATCCATACTTTTTAGCTTGGGTGCAAAAAGTTATTCGAGAACTTCCTTTTTTTATTTAAAATCAAGTAAAGCAATCTTATGATTCATTTTTTTCGTACCTGTATTTATAACCACTTTACCCCTTGATCTTAAGATTAGTTTACTTATACTCAGTATAGAAATTATCCAATTATATTTAACAAATGTGCACTTAGATCATAAACTGAGCAATAAAACTACGGCAAGTATAGCTTTAACACAATACAAGGCACATTTTTCAAAGTTTAAATGAAATGTTATTAAAATAACCATAAATAATGCTTTTTCAAAAGCTACTTTTTTTCACTAGACTTGTTTCCTACTTGTTAGCCGAGGCCTACAAAAAAAGTTGTTTAAAAAATTTGCAACAAGGTTTCATCATTGAAAGAAACTAGCTTTATTTATTCAAATTGAATTCCATTAATGCCCTCTAATGTCAAGAGTTGACTCCCAATATTCCTATTGTCTTGTAAGTATTTCAACCTCTTGAGCTGCTGCTAACAATGCAAATTCTAAAGTTATATTGAGTACTTTTATATTATATTCTTTTACACACACACAGTGTATGCCAATCACATCCCTATTTCTCGAAATTTGAGATATTTGTATCATTATTTATTCTATATTGCACTACTAAATTTCTTAACTGCTAGGAGCATATACATGATGCAAGTTATGTCATGTTTTCAAGTATTCACACACACCAAACATCTTTCTGTGTAGAAAATATTTAGAAGTTCCTGTAGGGGTGGGTCTTCATATATAAAATACCACCTTATTGAAAAAAAATTTTCCTTACATCATTATTTGGGGGATCGGGAAAAGCAATTATCCCCCTTCGCGTTTTAAAAACACAATGTACTTATGGGTCATTCCACAGTATTTGTGTGTTACGTACGGGACATTTCACAGCAAAATTTGGAAGTGTTTTTGCCCGTTTTACTATGAAAATATTAATGAAAAGTTTTCAATTTTTTTTAGTATATTTTGTACCTCTGGAGCAACATTACTATAATTTTTTTTTTCAATGGGCCCAATAGTTTTCGACGAAAAAAATATTAAAATTTTGTTACGTACGGGACATCACAAAAAAAAGTTTTTTTGATACCTAATTACATTTGAGCTTTTCTCTAAATTTATGAAACTTTTTGAAATGAAATTTTGTAATTTAATGCAGTAATGTTCATTGTTTTAATGCTTGTCAAACCTAGATTTTTAGCTTTAGTTACTAATTAATGAGGAGCTAATTACTGGTGTTACGTACAGGACACAACATTTGTTACGTACGGGACATCTGATTAAATAACCAAAAAACTGTTAAAAATGATGATTAAAATTTTAAATTAATGCTAATTTAATATAAATACTGCTAAGAATAAAGTATTTACATGTTTAGTTAAGAATAATAAACTAATATATTTAAAAAAATTAGTTTTTTTTAATTATACATAGAACAAATTTATTAAATAATAAAATTTCAAAATACTTTCAGCTTTTTAATGATAATTTTTATTTTAGAAGTTGAAAAAGTAATAAACAAGACTTAATTGAAGAACAGAAGTGATCACTTTACAAAAAACATTACAGACAAAAATTAATTAAATTATAGATAAAAAAATAGTTTTAGAATAATTATCGAAGCTCCAGCATATCAATGATATCTTCTATTGCCTTCACATCTTTGGATGACAATGAAAAATGTCCTCTGCTATTTATTGGACTTGGTGAGTCTTTGAGTTTTGTCAAAATATTTTTTTCTAAGATGTTATCCTTTTCAGGAATGGATGGCCAAACAAATCGATTCGCACCAAGTGGTTTCATAAACGATATCAGAAGGTATTGTGATTCCACATTTTCAACAATTCCTGGCCACCATTGGTTATCGTACATAACTGCTACCCAGTCTGATTTTTTTATTTTCATTGACAAAGAGTCTGTGTTAGCGTTTTCCTCATTTAGAGGAAGCCAAAGCTTTATTTCTTCATCAGGAGGTTCATTCCTTGTGAAGCAGGAATGCTTCCAAAGCCCTAACTTTCCATTTCTTAGTGGCTTTGCAAAATGCATACTATGTATGCCTTGAATGGCTGTTGCCTTTTCCCATTTTTCGGTCATTCCTTTTACAGATATATGTCTCTTAATATCTTCTGCACTAACATATTTAATTTTAATATTGCTAGCCTCTTTCTGAGCAATTTCAGCAAACTCCTCTGCACAATTTATAATATATTGTTTCCGTAATGTACCAAGCCAAACGTTTCGTTTTATAACAGCGCCAAGTCCATCAATTGCACCTTTTCCATGGGCAGTTCCAAAAAAACTCCAATCTGCATTAACATCATGATCGTTTTTATGCAGCATCAAATTTTGCATATTGTATCTGTTTTTAAACTGTCCTCCACATCCATCTGACCAGAAGTGAACATGGTCAAATGTTGTTATGTTTTTGATATCATCAAGTATTACAGAATTGAAAACAAATACTGCATCCTTAGTGTGATTCAAATAATCAGAAATAACAACATAATTTAAATGCTGCAGCTGTGAAGTGGCTTCATCTTTGTAATATATTATGCATGTAAATAAAGTCACTTGTGCGGAGTTCCAATGTGCAGCCATAATTTCTCCTTGATGTTTAAGAGTATAGTTTTCCGCAAAATCTTCATGCATAATAATATTTCCAACTTTTAAATTGTCTTTTAAGTGTCTAAATTCAGCATGTTGTTTCTGTGCACTGTATGTATGCAATGCAAAGGGATATAATTGGGTGATTAACTCTTCTTTTGCTTGTAACAAATTGCAAACAATTAGTTCTTTTTTCATTCTTCTTTCCACATATTTCCATTGATAAAATGATACCTCCATACTTGCTACATCATTTTCAAAATCCGTAATGGTATTGATCCATACATCCACGCCACATTCATCACAATTTCTTTTACAACAGTTAACAGTTTTATTGTTTCCCAAATCAAAACAACATACAGTTTCTTTTACTGCTATTTCTGCACTTGTAGGAAGTTTTACCACCTTAATCATGTTTAGCCCCGCTAATAACATCTCAATGTTCTCATGGTACATGCACATGCAAACTTCATGATCTCTTTGAGATATAGGAAAAACTTCAGCAGGACGAAGCGTAGCAAACATACTAAATCCTATAGAAAATGAGGCTTCATTCTTAAACAATTGATATGCTTCTTTTATTTTCATTACCAAAATACGCTTCTGAAGCTTTATTCTTTTTACTTTTATGGGATCCTTTACAGAAACATACTCCTTTTTTCCTGGCAAAATTCTACTTATTGCATCTTGTTTGTAAAAATTGAAAACTTCCTCTTTTTGATTTTCGGAAAGAGAATCTATTCTTTTCTTCCGAATTACTGCTTTGTTTACATCACATAACTTCAAGTTAATATTTTGAGAAATTTTTTTCACTTCATTTGGAGACAAACTTGTAATTACTTTAGTTAAAATAGGAATTTGTTTGGTAGGTGTAGAAGGTAAGATGGTTTTTATGCGCTTTAGAGCTTTTCCCAATACTTGGGGTGTTATGCTGGAAGTTCCTAGTAATTCTTGATGTGTCATGGGTATATCTTTGCCTTTGCTCATTTCTTTTTTCTTCTTGGCTCTTTGTACTCTTTTCCTTTCAGATTCTTTTTTTCTTAGTGCATCCACCATTTGGTTAGTCATAGTTAATTTTTTCTTCTCTCTATAATTTTTAATTCTTTCTCTTTCTTTTACTTTGTAAGCATTCCACATTTCTGTATTATTTTTTATTTTTAGACGATGTTTTCTAACTCTCTCTACTGAAGGAGCCATTTTTCTTCAAATAGGAATCAAGTTTTCAAATCAAACTTTTTAGTTCTAAAATTCTATTCTTAAAAACAAAAGTATATAATAAATATTGTTTAAAATAAATGTTAATCTAAATAATTTAAGGCAGTTTTAGCCACATGCAACCAGTTTTAATCAATTTTAAAAATATATGAAAATTACTTCAGATGATCGAAATTTTAGCATTCAAAGAGTAAACTCATTCAAGTAAACCACAACTATGTATGAACAAGTAATGCATACCAATACTGCCATCTATGAGGAAAAAGAACAAACACATAAAAATTAATTTTTGCTATGTTTTAAATAGAAAACTAGTGTGTTACGTACAGGACAAAATTTTGTCCCGTACGTAACACATTTTTATTTCCTCTGCTGAACTTAAGAATTAATTGATATTATAAAATCATGCAGTATTTTAGGAAGCTTGTACACTGGATGAAGAGAAAACAAAAAACTGTCCAGTTTCAAATAATATTAATAGCATAAAAATTAAAAAACGTCCTTAAAATGTTACGTACGGGACAAGACAAAGGGCAATTAATTAAAATTAAATAGAAAACATTTTTTAATTTTTTTGACATTTTTTTTCCTAATACTACTTAGAAAGAACCTTAATAAAATATAAGAGTTATGAATCTGAACAAAGTATTTTTTGAGTTATGGCCAAAAACATTATGTCCCGTACGTAACACATTTTTTTCATGCGATCAGAAACCAAATGCTGTAGTTTTTTCTAAAGGGAAAATAAAAATATTTTATTTATGAATCCTAATAGAGGACATTCTTAGCTTCAAAATGATATAAAACACTTATCTTTTTATTGAATTTTATTTTTTTGAGTTGTGAAGTCAAATACTGTGGAATGACCCTGATACAATGTATTTGTCTTATTTGTTCCTATTATTTACTTAAAATACATACTTCCCCACCCCTGAAGCATTTTGCTACGACGTTTAGCCTTGAACTGCTTTGAATCTTTCTATATAGATATCTAATCCTTATTCTTAGTTAAACTATAACTACACATTTGTCCAGTGGGATACGCAGCATTAAAAAACATGAATATTGACAAGATCTTTTAATGAAAATAGGAATGTTTTTAAATTTTTCGTTTTGTTTTTAAATTAATTTAAATTTAAATTAATGGCGCATCGTGCGCCATTAAACCCCAGTTGGCATCCCCGTGGAAAAAAATGGCTGAGAGCGCGAGGAAGTTCGTGAATTCCTTCGAACGTAGGTCATCGTCGCACAGATGAATGACTTAGTTATACCACTAAGTTACACCACTATAAAATTAAATTGCAGTGAAAGTTCATCTATTTGGCAGCCAAGTATCTGGAATTTATTTGATGCTCGTTCAAAAAATTAAAGGAAATAAAAACCGTAAACATTCTCTCTATAAAAACGTGAACGAACTGCGAACTGCGATAAATTGCGTTCCGGCGAAACCTTTCCCGTACCGTACATATCAGCTGACTGTACCGCCATTTTTGTGCCATCTTTAGGAGTTGATAGTATCGACTGCCGCGTTAGAGTAAAAACATTTGCATTTCGCCAGCATTCACATTGAAAAATGGGTGATTGTGCTGCAATTAATTGCGCGAATCACTCCAGAAACAAATGGAGAATGTTTACGTTTCCAGAAGATGAAGAAAGACGGAAGAGGTAGGTTGGATTCAACGCCTTATTCGCAACTTTGTAATGTAAGCAACTCAGATTTTTTTTACTAATGCGTTACCATTTTAGAGAGTAATCAAGAATGAATTATCTTCTTTCTTTCAACCTGTAAAATGAAATTTTAAATTTAATTTTATGAAAACATTGGGGGTTATGAAGTAATAGGTTCGCCGAAACTATTGGCAATGAAATGTTGAGATTGTTGCCAATCATGTTATGTTAAGACCGCACATTTAATTTTTACTGAAAACTATTGCAATTAACAAATTATTAATGCATACTAGCAGTGCATATTTAGGATATATAATACATTTGGTAATATTCCACTATGTCAGTAATATTAAAATATGTGGGTTTATGGCAGGGTTCGTAATTTTTTTTCCATTTTTAAAAAAAATCGGAATTTTTTTTCGTATTTTTAAACAGACCTTAGCGACTTTGGCAATTTATTATGTTACACTTATACAAATAATGTGACAGGTTAAACATTATGCAACAACAGGGGAAATTTTTTTTTTTTTTTTTTGGGTGAAGGGCCAAAAAGTTAGAAAATATCAGGTTGGGGGCCAAAGTAACGTAATGTTTTATTCATAGAAATACGAGGTGTATTTCAGTTATTATTTTTAGGTAATATGTACAAATTACATGTATTAATAATTACTGTACTCGGGAACAGATTATTAAATAAAAGTTTAAAAAAGTTAATATAAATGAATTCAAACAAAATGAGGTATATAAGATTTCCAAATAATTAATTGCACAACATTTATATATATCAATGAAGTGATTGGCCAAATGACAAAAAAGAGGAATACTAAAATTTTTTACAAAAATGTGTGCAAATTATGAAAATGAAACAAATGGAAAATAAAAAGGTAATTTAAACTTAGAAAAACACAAGCATTATTCTCTAAATTATAACTTTCTTTATAATTTAGAATTTTCCTTTGACATTTTATAGTGAAAAATTTAAAATATATATTAAGAGTTATAATGAGAAATTAATTAAAAGTGAATATAAATACAGAAGAAATAAACACACATATATTAAATAGCAAAATCCAAATGCTGAGAGACTGTACATCACGTTAAACCCTTGGGATTCAGAATTCTAGTCAATTTGGCTAGTAGAATTGTTTTTTTAACTAACCATTTACAAAATCTTATTAGTTAAATTGGCATAGTAATATTAAATTTATACATTGCTACATGATTTCAACCTCAATAAAAAAAAAAGTTAAACTGATTCCTTTACCAAAAATCAACATATCGTTATTTTGTTTCATGGCATATAATTAAATTTAAATCCTTTAACCACTAGTTTTCTTGCAGATTAGAAATTGATCTTTGTGAATTAATGTAAAAAATAGTTATTTATTTATTCATTTCCTAAATACATATCAACAATAAAATTTTTAATGATAAATTACAGTTTATAAAGTAAAATAATTATTCATATTGATATTATTTTATCTGAAAATTAATGTTTAATTAATAATTTTTTTTTCATTCATAAAAAAGGAGCGATGAAAATCGATTGAAATTTCTACTAATTCGATTGCAAGTACGAAAAGAAACTTTACTGTAAAGATGGCTTCTTTGCATACATCCAACCCTTTGTAAAGCCCCCATTTAGTTTGCTTTTCAAAGCCACAAAAAGAGAAAATTTGTAGCAAATACCAATAAAAAAGCGAAATAAATCGCATTCATATATATAGATGGAAATCACAAAACTGACTTTTCTGGTAAGAAAAATTTTTTAAAGTACGAAGTTTAAATTCAGAGAAGAAAAGTTTGCATGAAAATTACTACTCACATTAATGAGATGGGTGGGATTGAATTTTTGAAATTATTGATTTCATGTTAGGCTCAAAACAAGTTGTAGCAATCTCTAGAATGGACGAGAGGTTTTCATCGCTAATTCTATTTCTAGTTTTTGATTTGTTCAGATTCATTAGTGAAAAAGTTTGCTCACAAATATAGGTCTTGCAAAAAAACGTTGAACATTCAGCTGCATTGTCTTTTAAACTGGAAAATTCTTCAGGTAAGTACTTATAAAATTCCAATATTGGTTTTTCTTTAAATTGACTCTTGATGAAGTCTGAGCTCTGTAAGTCAATCAGCGTCAACTGCTTGCTCTCAGGCACCGTGTTTACATCAACAGAAAATGGGGAAGCAAATAAGTCAATTTTTGTTTGACATTTTTAAACGTTTGTCAAATGCATTGCGTAAGATTTGTATTTGGTCTCAGGGCCGGTGCTAGCACGAGTGGCGCCCTGAGGCAGAAAACTTTTTCCCGCCCCTACTATATATTATGAAGGAATAGAGATTAAAAATGATTGATACATTACAAACTTTCATTATACATATTTTAACTTTGAAAAAAGATCAAGGAAAACAATCGCTGATCAGAATAGACTGAATAAGGGAAAATAAAAAAAGCAATAAATTGCATTTTGCTCGTCATAAAATAGATAGGTTTGACTACCACTAACTTTGAAGTCCAGCTGGGGCGGCTATTGAGTTGGAGAGTTAACCAATTCTACTGTTCAATTACAGTATAGTTTAATTACTTAGAAAAATTATTGCTAGAACATTCGGAAGATGTGGCATTCTTAGCACAGAAAGCGCATCCACCACGACAAGGTGGTACAAGGTTGTTAAAAACAGTTTTTTAACTGTCCAGAGGACAAAAAGCAACAGCAATATCGGTTTTTAATTTTTTTGAGATAAAAACTATTGTTTTTTACTTATAAAGATTCAGTCAATATTTATGGCCGATGCGCCCCTAAGAACGATGCGCCCTGAGGCGGGCGCCTCAGCCTAGCGCCGGCCCTGTTTGGTCTTCATATTGCATTCTCATTTGTGGGAAATTTTTATGCATTTTTTTGCAGTTGGAAAAAAGTGCAAAATTTTTGCTTTTCAGCTGATCTTGAAATAAGCACAACTTTCGTGTAAATGCATTTACGTTACTGACCAATTGAAAAATAAATTGATCTTTTCCGTGTAATTTTATGTTCACATCATTAAAAGGACTTGTTATGTCTGGGAAAATCCAAATCACACTGAAAATTTGGTTCTTTCAACTGTCTTGCCTCTTTTCCACTTTCACTTAGAATTTTAATAATTTCATCAAGCAGTTGGACAAAACGGTTAAGAACAGCTCCTCAGCTGAACCACCTTACATCCGTGTAATACAGAATATCAGAAAGTATAGGTCTTGGAGTTCCTTTAAAAATTCTTTGAACTCTCGATGCTTTAATGCATTGTCACAAACAAAGTTAATTGCCTCTGCCACACGCTGCATTTCGTTTTGAAAGCCCAATTCTTTACCACACAAATTTTCCTGGTGAATTATACAATGAAATTGCAATAGTTCTCCCTCACGCTGACCAAGATGTTCTTTTAATAGGGAAACCATACCATTTCTCACACCAATCATGGATGATGCTCCATCTGTTGTTATGCTGACACATTTGTCCATGTCCGGAGAAGCGCCTTTGCATAGGTCTAACAAACGTTTCAGAAGTTCACTTCCAGTTGTTTGCCCCTTCATTGGAAATATACCGAGACGTTCTTCTGCAATAGAGAAATTTTCATTAACTCCACGAATAAACACAAACAACTGGGCTACTGATGTAATATCTGTGGATTCATCAACAGTAAGAGAGAAATATTTAAAATGTGAAGCTGCATATTTCATTTGATCTTCAATGTCCTCACTCAAATGTTGCACTCTTCTCTGAATTGTCCTCCTGTGTAAACTTATACTCTGAAACTTGTTTTTTGCTTCAGGGCAAAGTTTTTCTGAAGCAAGCAGTAAACATTCCTTAACACAATCACCATCAGTAAATGGTCATCCAGATTTCACGACTATTTGAGCAACACCCAAGCTTACTTCCACACAAGAATCTAATTCAGATGTTTGTTTCCGAAAGAAACTCGACTTGACTGTTGAGAGATTTCTTCAATCTCTCGATTTTCTGCGAGCACTCATATCCGTTAATTAAGGGAAAAGATTTATGTTTTGTTTCATAATGGCGCTTCACTTTATATTCTTTCACCACCGCTATGGTACTATTACGTAGTAGGCAAGGGATCACGCCATTGTTATTAATAAGACAATATTTATCAGTCCATGCATCGAAAAATTTTCGATTTTGAAAATCTCCTTTCCGTTTTTTACTCATTTTACTCTACTCCTCGTATGCGTTTTTACAAAATAAATTATATTGCACCGGAAACACAACGAAATTTGCAAAACTACGTGGTTAAAATAATCACCTGAATAGAATGAAAGTGAACAACACCGCAAGCACTGACTGGCTCACTTAATCGCCTCCTGGTCCTAGGATTGGGGGCCAAACCATAGGACCCTAATGTTGCCAACTAATTTCTAAAGGTCATTTCCATGCGTGACTTACACTACAATTGACAATTTAACAAGAATAGTTTGCATGGTTAATAATTAGTTTTTATTTAAACAAAAAAACTAATTATATGTCAGTTTACCTCCGAACACGTATTTTTAGCAATGTATAAAAACTTTTTTACATTTTGTACTTTACCAAAAAATCAAAAAATTGTCATGATGTGACTTACACTACATGAAAGGGAGTCAATATTTGCACACCATTTTAAATTCAATATTCTTCTTCGTTGGTGCAGGGATTCAACATTCTGTCAGTGTATTCTTTTATTACAAGGTTTAAAACTAAAGAATTATATACAAGCAAATTTTTAACTATTAAAGAAAAAAATTTATTAGCATTTCTGTGCATAACCTACACTACATTCATTTTGTGACTTACACTACACGATGTAAATTTTATAAAAGCAGCGGATACTGAACAAATATAAGGCATTTTAAATATTGTAACTCAAAGTTGTCATTGTATATATGTTAAATTAAAGTTAAGCCATTGCATACATGGTAAAATCATAATTGGAAAATGTGATATGCAATCGTCAATCAAAGTTAGGTTCCACTAATTTTTAATGCCTTCTTCAATATCAAGAATCTTCATTGATAGGCCATGTGAAGTAACTTACCTTATATTGCAGGAATTTAACTTTTATCGAAAATAAATCTTTGCTTAATATCTGTCCCACAAAATATTTGGCACTTTTCTTTCCTACAAATGGTACTAAAACCCAGCTGCCAACATCAAATTCTGTTTCATCTGCATCTTCTTCTGTATCTGCATCTTCTGTAACTACACATCCATTGGTTAAATCAACTGTGCAATATTTTTTTGGGTGTAAGGAAACATCGGCAATTTTAAGTATGTATTTCTTTATTTTGGTAAAACTGAGATTTCTGAGTATCGGGTATTGGAAATATTTCTTGTCCTTTTGGAGATCAAATACCATTGAATCTAGCTATTTCCCCCATTATGTTGTCAGAAATGTATAACAATGTGACGTTTGGGCAAATTTATTGTGCACAGCGAGAAAATTCTTCAGCGGAATGTGGATCAATTTTCCTGGAGAGTGCGGCTTCTTTGATCCTTCTCTTCACCATGCCACCAAGTCCATCAATAGGTCCTTTACCATGACTGGTTGCCGAGAAATGCCATTCAACAAGGGGGAAGTTTTGGAATATGGCGATGCATATAGAATATTTTTGCTTGAAGTGCTGGCCAGTTCCGTCTGATTGGTTTATGTCTTAAAATCAGCAATTCAGGATAGTCACATTGGATTTTCTCTATGATTTTTTCATTAAATACAGCGACTGCATATTTGTCATGCTGCATGTATTCAGATACTACAACTATTGGCAGTTTTTTTTATATTTTGATAGGTGAAGTATGCTATGGCCGTGTATATTGTGCACGATTTAGAAACCCAATGAGCCGACTGAATCTCATCTTCATAGAAAATACTGTAGTTTTCACTAAAGTCGAAATGTATTAGCAAAGTGTTGGTTGATATGTGCAACAAGGCATTTTTAGCTATTTTCTAGCTCTGATGAGGAAATCAAGAGTATGTCTTGAAACACTAATGGGAAAAAAATAAACAAATGATACAATCAGCACTGTATATATAGAAGTGCTATAAGTCTTTGAGGTTGAAAAAGATCAAGATGTTATAAAGTTGTTGTACTATTGCATGCAGGAATGGTAGGGGGGGAAACATAGTTGATCTTTTTTTTTACCCTCGACCCCAGAGGACTCCGCAGGGAAACACCTGCATTCCCAACCCAAACGACTTGCCAGCTACAGCTATCCAACACCTTTCTTCAGTACCCGTCTCCGGGCCGTCATGTCATGATGGCACCGCCATATCAGTTCTCCACCTATGAGTGCCCGCGTCAAAATCACACGAAGGTCCTTTGGTTTAATTACATTCAGTTCTTGGTACGACTGTTCCACAATGGAACCCCTCCAATTAATAGTCATTCATGATATTGTTACTCCGGCAGATCTCAGTCCGGAGTGTTGACTTCTCATTGGCTCATATTTTTCTACTTTGATTCTTATACGCAGTGTCACGGCGTTTCCCCTTAATCGACTCAATGGTTCTGGTTGGTAATTGGTTGGCCAGTAGGGTGGTCCAAAAAAGGCCCTTTTTAAAAAAATTTTGATTTTTGCTGGGGCTACCCTCTTAAGTGGTTCCATTTATGTAAAAAATAATGATTGTAAAGTTTCAGCTCATAATTTTAACATTTAGAGGTAGCTCAACAACCTCCAAGTTCTGCGTTTTTCGATTTATACCCTAAACAAGGAAGAAAACAAAACTCAAGCTAGGAAAATAATTCAATTTTATTTCATTGAAATCTCCAATATTTTGTAAGTAGAAACTAATAATAATGCAACAAATATATTAAAACAACTATAAATGTGATTTCCAAACTCTACTTTTTTGCAATCTGGGTAAGCTCGACGATGTTCAACAACCTGCAACAAGAATTGTAATTGATCGTCAGTGTGTATTATTTTCCCATTAAGCTGTTCTGCAAGAGACATACCCTTTCAGCATGATCATTATAACAACTGGGATTCCTTCAAAAAATTTTAGTGCTTTGTGAAAATCCTCCTGAAGCTCCCAGATTTGTGGATTTATCTATCGAGTCAACTCATTCTGTTAAATAATGAAGCTGACTACTTTGTTACAAAGTCCATAAATTTCATATCCATAAAATTCTGCAGCATAATCTAGGGATGATTTTCAGTATTACTTTTTTCAGTTACTTCATAGCTACTACTCAATTGTCAAAAAGAGCCAAGGTTCCAAGATCCTCAGATAAATACCAAAAGTGACTGGCTAATTTGTCTGATGCAATTTTGCTAAATTTGTCATTGATCTTTTTTACAGCAATAAAGATTTCATTGAATTATAACCATTATATGGAACTTTTTGAGGTAAAGAAGCTGTAATCCTAGCTTTTAAATATGCACATATAGCAGAAATACATATATCCCTTTTCATCTATTGAAGTGATCGTGAACTGGTAGAAAACACCCATATTTTAAGTCAGTACAAGATCTTGACACCCATTGAGCAAGATGCCTCCCAGTGCTACATATCTAATTCCACAAGCAGGGGTTTTGCCGAAATGTATTAAAATCAGTTCAAAAAATACTCGATAATCATCTCTTGAGTGGAAGCCATGCAGTAATTTATCAGCAAATTTAATTCAATTGTTTTTACATCAGCCACTTGTTGATTCTTGTTTTATAAGCAGTCTATCCAGGCAGTCATACTCGTCTTCAAAGCCTTCCTTACTTGACTGAAGAAATAACTTTTTAGAAACTCGTTTCTTTTCTTTTGCTTTTTAACTTTAATAGTTTTTTATATTTTTCTTATTTTAATGCATTTTTTCCTGGAGTTTCTGCCAGAGTAGCATTTTTCATCTTTGTGCTGACAACTGTCTATCTTTCTTGGACCTTCTGTTGAGTATGTTCAAACAACTTCAATAGAAAAAGCTATTGCCCAACTAGCATTAACTAGTATTTGAGACCAGAGAGGTTATGAAAAGACCATTTCAATGTACAAATCCTTTCTATATATCAAATGTAATAGATTTATGAAGATTTAAATCCTTACATGGTCAAGAACGGATGATTTATTGATGTATACTGAAGAAATATGAATTGAAACTAACTTCACAGCAAAACAAAGAATGCCTGCGTATACGTCGCTCGATTGACAAATCGTCATTACGGATTGTGCTGTAAATTCCTCCTTTGTGGCTGCTTCTTTCCTCCAGTTGATAAGTTAGCATGAAATGTGAAATTTTCGAGATATTTTGATTGCCCAGTTTACCCCTATGCTCAACCAGCCTCCACTTTACACTACACTTACAGGAAATATTTTTATATTTGCAGAATATATTTATGGCTACAGTTAGTAGTGTATATAAAATAGCCTTTTTATAATGGAATTACTTTCTGTTAATAAAAATAGCAAGCTTAGTTGCAATTAATTTAGTCCTTTGTCATACACTATCTATTCTGCAATGATGCTAACTTCATCTGCATTGAGCTACCTCTTAATATTATTGAAATGTTTTCAAATTTTGTCTGATTTGTTTTCTAATGTATCGCGATCAGCGCTAGCCTCTTCTTCATTCATATACTTTGGACGTCAATAAACCTTCCCGAGAGCAGCCCTGATCCTGGTAGCCCTGAGCTTAATCGCTTTAGTTCAGGGGAGCATGTCCCCGTTCACCTAGCGGTGCCACAAAGAGGCAGCGATACGCCCAGGGCAGTAACCAGAGCTCATCCCAAGCGTGATTCCCCTCCCCCTCGGTTCCCAGCATGGCACTTAAGAGAGTCGTAGTTACTCCTGCCAGAACTGCCTTTAGGCCCTGCCTATACCCTCTTTCTTTTTCCCCCGCGAGATGTGGCGAGAAGTTAGTTCCACATCAAAACAAGCACATTAGAGAAAACATATATCAAATTGCAAGAATGAGTTTTGGGAAAATTTCTCTGAAAAATGAATGTTCTGAAAAAAATAAAAATGTTGTTTAGAATAATAAAGGAAAAATAAAAATATTTACATGCATAAAATGTACTAATTAATTAGTAAATGTTTCAGAAATACCTAGATCAGATCCTCAGATGATTGTGTTTGATAAACTTTTTGTTTCTTAAGCAGTCCAATCACTGTTTTGTCAAAGCCTAAAAATAGAAAGATATGAGAGAAATATTACATAAAATTACTCATTAATGAAGAGAATGAAAAAAAACTTGCCCTTAAGTCGACCACGCTTCTTTGCACTTTTAGGTTGCAAAAGGTGACTACAATTTAGTAAAGCTACTAAAGCTACAAAATTAAATATTTTGTAAACATTAATACACATAGAGACTAAAACAACAAAATGTCTAGAAATAAAAGAAAACAATACAGAACACTTTTGCATTTGGTTTGGTGACATCGTTTATAGTGAAAACTCTGTCATAACGTCAAGAAATTTCAGTTCCTTCATTCGCCCATCAATAGTAATGGTGATTTATAGCGTCATAAATATCTCAACCCCTTGTATGACGCTACTGTACTTAAATTATCACAATTCTCATTTAAACCAGCATTAGAAAGGGATAAATCATCATCCATAAGAAAAAAAAATATTTAATTTACTGCTGAAATAAGAATTAGTTCAAAATGAGCAATCATCTTTACGAAGATATAAGCACCTTCAAACATTAAAATGCCAGAATGAAGTTAATGTAATCCAACTTACACACATAGCTCATTTAAGGATTCATTTTTCCCAAATGCAGCTGGACATTTCTATTATTTTTTGTACAACCAAAATGGAAACCATGCATTGTTGCCATGTTTTTGAAACTCGATACATGTTAACTAAATTTAAATGTTCAACAAAATATAGTGTTGAAAAGTTGTTGAGGTGGTTCAGTGCCGCTGTAGGAAACGGGCTCTAAAATTTTTTTAGTAACTCCCAAGTGAAGAAAACAAATAAGTCTCACCTGAGAACTAGCTCTAGAGGCCCAGGGGTTGATAGCAATTCAGCCAGTCTTTTATTTTGTGGTAGCCATAATATTTTACAGAACACACGTACTCAATATTGCTAATAAACTGAGAGACACAATAAGTCCACGAGCCTGAGATGTATGATAAACACATATTATATTCTTGTTTAAAGAAAACACACACTATAATAAAAAAGGGACATGCACGACTAAATCTAACTATTTACTAACTTATAAAAGTCGCAGCTCTAAAGACCCAGTCTGTTCTGTCTGAACTTCAATACCTTTCTCCTCATAATTTCAATTTACTCCCGCTAAAAGAAATGGATGATGTCACGTGCGATCTGGTGTTTGATGATGTAATATGCCTGGCGCTCTGTTGGCGCACAAAGAAATAAGGTGAGAATGGAATTTCCAACAGCCGCATATATAGATGATGAAGCGGGTGTTATAAAACAAACACATTTTTTTACAGTACATTTATTTCACAAATATAAGTAGACTTTGAAAGGAAATAGATTTAGATCTTACATGTCAGATTTGGACTCTTAACATTTTTAGAACGTTACATACAAATGATGTAGTCGATGATAGCACTAGATGATCAACGATCTCTTGCCGTTGCCATTCAGTCTTTTTATAATAATCATAAATAAAAATATAATAGTTCTCTTCCACTTATTAAAAACGTATATGCAGAAACGAAAAGATAAATGGTGAATGTCAAATGGATAAAATATAGTTTATAGTCTCTTA
The DNA here is from genome assembly GCA_038502835.1 of Octonoba sinensis. Classification (NCBI taxonomy): domain Eukaryota; kingdom Metazoa; phylum Arthropoda; class Arachnida; order Araneae; family Uloboridae; genus Octonoba; species Octonoba sinensis. The sequence continues at coordinate 66,543,736 of CM076605.1, read as the reverse complement.
ACTATCCAGGCATGTGTCCCACTCTGTTGGATCTTCATCGTACTGGTGGGGAATCGCTCCAAGTCCCCGTTTCCGGTCCCTCTGTTTCATTGGAGTCGGGGACAGTAGATCGCGGTAAACTTGATAGTAATCAGAATCATAATTCTCCGTATGTGCTGTGGAGTTTGAACCTGATTGATTTGATGTTAATTCTTGTTTCTTCATAATTGCCGATTTTTGCAGTTGATTAATGTGTCGTTTTGTTTCTCTTTCTTCATCCAATTTCACAATGTAATGGAGATGACCAAGTTTTCTTTTTATGGTTCCCAGTTTTCATGTAACTTTGTTATTTAAAAAGAATTTCGATCGTACTCTCGGAGCAAGCATTTTAAAATGGAGCTACACTAGATACCACCACAGAATCCTCATTTTTTAAAATGAGTAAGAAAAGAAAAAATACTATACATATATATAACTATAGACAATATAATTTAATAATGAATTGATAAAGGTTAAAGTATTACTTTAAGATATCTTTTATTAAGGTTAACTTATCCTCAAAGTTAGTTCCAGTACTTTCAGACAATGTCTGCAAGTTCAGTTGTATAAGGCATTGATGTATTAAATCTTTCCTGGCGACTTTTGGCCTTCTCAACCATTTTCACATTTTTTAGTTTGGGAGCATCTTCTTTTTTGAAAATTCTGTGCGAGGAAATACCTTGTTTGGTGCAGTGCTGGTCAGCTAAGGAAATGTCAAAAATAGACAACTTCAATCTTCGGCTCACAGCAAATACATGCTTGCACGTCAATTGCATAGACTTTGAGAAAAGACATCCACATTTCTTTCCATCTACTTTGTTAATAACTCCATCTCGTGATAAATAAATTGAAATGGAGAAAATTCTACAATGCTAGGGTCTGAGGTTCTTAAATGCTTCAAAACATAGGCAAAAGCATACAGCAACAATGTACAAAACTGCCTTTCACTTTCGTTCAGTTCCATTGTTGTCCTCTTGCAAGCAGCATTTACAATATCAATGCCTCTTTCTTGTCTCAAGGATTCAAGTAAAAAAAAAAAATTCAAAAAATGCCTCTATATACATTCTGTTTGTGAAATTCATGAAAGTCCCTTGATCTCAAGCATACGGGTCCATTACCAAGGAGAAAAACAAAGATGACTTTGAAACACTTAAGTTGAGGAAAGTTTCAGGGAGGAATATATGCTACATTACGAAAAGTTTCGGGATTTCGAGGGGGGCCTGGGCCCATGGGCCTCCTCCCCCCCCCCCCCCCCCTCTGGATACGCCCTTGACTTCTTCGTCGACAGTTTTTTCTTTCTCTTGAACTGTGCCCGACTTTTTCAAATATCTCACGAGAGACACATTTTTCCACTGACCCTTTTGAAACAAGAAATTCATTTGCAGTTTCACTGTAGCTATGTTTTAGCACAGTGTTTAACAAAAGGCACACACATGTCAGTCTTTTGTAGCAAGCGAATACGATGTTTGATCCTTCATCAGTGACAAATGTGCAATACGTCAAAGCCGATATGTTGAAACCAATTTTTTTTAGATTGTCTAAAATCTGTCAAAATGTTTGCACTTGTTTTGGATATATTCGGAAAACTACAAGTACATAAAACCAATGGTTTACATTCAAAATTGCCATCAATAATGTGACACGTTATACAACTGTATGACATTTGCCTCAATTGTTCAATCAACATATCAGTTGTTAATGCCCCTCCAACATCCTGTTAAATCTTGTTATTTTAGGCAAAATGCTCTTCCTGCACTCTTCAGCTGTCAGGCGTACGTGCTTCGATATTGTGGTTCGATGTGGAATAACATCTTTGACATTTACTTTTCCTGAAGATACACCCAAAGTGATCAAATTTTGCACCAAGTCAAGAAATCCTTGGCCTGCAACTACGTCGAAAAGCCACAGATCATTTGTACATAACTTGACACAACTTTCAAATTTTTCACTCTTTTCAGCATTCGTCACAAGTTTCAAAGATACTTGAAAGTATGTTTCCAAACGTTTAGCAGTACTACATGATGGGGCACAACTTTTAGCATGCCGAGAAAGTCTGCTTGACCCGAATGAAGTTTTGTATTTTAATATGCATTTGCAAGAGTTGCACTGAACATATTCCAGTTTTAGATTCATCTGCGCATCAAAAACTTCCCAAAAATGATGAAAAACCGAAGATTTTCCAACATCATTTTTCACGCTCTTCAGCTCACCAGAATTTATTTTCCGAATTATATCATTAGTTTTGTCCATGACGAAAAACATGATCTACTAATAAGATGGGTCTGTAGTCAGGAGCAAGTTGAAAATGAAAGTGGACACAAGACTCAAAAAAACCATTATCAGAATAAAAAAGGAAGCTGGAAATAGCTTTCAAATACAACCAATCCGAACTTTTAACAATAAATTTATCTAAACTAGAATCTTTCCCATGACTGTTCACAATGCTCCTGAAAAGTTTCTGTTTAACAATTTTATCAGCAGTCCCTCACTGGGTTTCATGACCAGAGCAGAAGAAAGACCGTTTTATGACTTCTTCCTTTTAGAAGGGGTCTTCGAGCACCACAGGGGATTGCTTTAATTCCTCTCCACTTTCAACTTAATCCCTCCATTCAATAATAACGCCTCAGCTAAACAGATATGGGTCATTCTCCACAAATAGGGCAATTTGGAAGTTGCAAAATACAAATTTATAAACTATCTAATAAATGACTTTTTTCTTCATATATAGGTTGAATATCAAATTTTGTATTTGAGTTATCATTAAACATTCATAATTCCTAAAATTTAATATTTTATTTAAAATTAAAAAAAAAAAAACATCTGCCAGGGGAATGATGCTATAGGCAGGGGCATGATATTTTAAAACAGGAGAATGACTTACCTGCCAGGGGAATGATTCAATAATCTATTAAGTGCTTTTGACAACTATTAATGATAACAAATTTCATACCATTTACTATTTTTAATAAAAAGAGCATTACACATTGTCATTGAAGTTTGCTTCACATAACTTTATAATTATAGATGTCTAATAAAGCTGAATTACAATAATGAAACCCTTTAGATACAAGTTAGTGCATTGCAAAAGCAGAACACATTACAATTTTATTAAGTATAATATTTTACAAGATGGTGATTTTAAAATGATTCATTTGGGAAAAAATAGGTTATTGCTCTATTGTCACATGGTTCAGGCTTTGCAAGCTTTCTCTCAATGTCATCAATAGGATACCAATGAATATCCAAGTCTTTAGGCCATTTAAAATGTCCAGGTATGCCAGTATATGCCATAGCATTTATTTCTACTTCTCCAGATAGTAATCCTAATATTTCACCTGGGTAAAGTTTGTCATCATAATGAACTAATACCCAATTGCCTATTGCATACAAGCTTTTCTTATCATTTCAAGTCAATTTATCTGCTTTAATATTGGCACACTCCTTTTTTACAATCATTTCCCCTAATCCAAAATGTTTGCAGGATTCAGCTCTTGTATTTCTGCAATCAATACAGTTTAAATGATGAAACTTCAGCATTGAATTAGATCGGTACCAATTTACTTGATGAACTTTCATGAGTGATTCTGTTAAAGTACAAATGGGTTGAACCTCCAGATCTGCATCTTCATCTGATCTATTATAAGTCACAACAGTGTGCAATGTCACCTGCTGACGTGATCCCCCAAAGTGATAAGACTGTATCTCATGGCCATATTTGAAGCTGTAATTTTCACTAAAATAAATGTGAACTAATAGTTCATTTGGCTTTAATGAGTCTTTCATTTTTTAAAAAATTCTGTATTGATGCAGTCTTCTGCCCTCATGTGCAAGAAACAAATCCACACTATTTTGATGCTTTTTAATTGCTTCTGCAATTGTTACAGTAATATCTTCTTTGGTTACTTTTTGGAGTTTTCGTTTGACTTGTTTTTTGATCAGAATATTCTTTTTTAAGGGTACACCATTTTTAACATGTCACTTTTGAATCACTATCAAAACTGTTTTAAGTTAAAACCTTCTGGAAACAATCACCATACTTTCAAAATAAACATTTCTCGTTATCCAAAGGACAGCATAGGTCCATCAATAATCCTCTTATATTAGGTGAATTAATAATGCCCTGTGTGTGCTTCCCTTTTATTTTTTAGTATTTCCTCTCTAGAGAGTTTCTGCTTAACTTTAGGCATCTTTCTGAAAGCAAAGAAAAAATTATAGAAACACCATTTTTTATCATTTTAATTATAGCTATTATTAAGTTTTAACATTAATCTTATAAAAAAATTTAATTAGTTTTTCATTTAATTTTGCCTCAATCGTTGAAATATAAAAATAAGGCAAGCAAAATAAAAATTAAACTTATTTTGTAGATATAGATTTGTTTAAATTAAAAGTTGTTCTTAAAGTTATATAAAAATGAGAGATCCATTCAAATTTAACTAGTGTCTCTAAAGTTTATTGAATATTTAAACTAAAATAATTTTTTATTTCAAATGGTGAACTAAACTCATGATTAGTTTGTTTATTACTGATAAAAATTAAAAAAGTTCATATTCAGTAGATAGGTTACATTGAATTAAAAAGCACTAGAAAATAATGTAACAAATGCTTGAAATTTATTCAATAACATTAATGATTACATACTCTTTTAAATTAATGCAAATTCTTGTCAAATTTTTTGAAATCATTTCAGTAATAATATTAAATCAATTTAACATTTTTAATTCTTATTATAAAATCTTAAATTGTTGTAAATCAATACTAAAAATGTAGTCAACATTTGAAGATTGCCTAAAACTTAAATATCTTAATTCTCATAAAAATCATAAACATTATTTATAGTTAACAATTACTAATGATTTTTGCATATTTTCAAATAAACAGGGATCGGCGCGAGTCACTTTTTTCACAAAAAGTCACTTTTTTTTGCATGGGTCACTTTTAGTCACTTTTTTAAAAATTGGTCACTATTTTCACTTTTTTGCCCTTTCTCTGGCAGAGCAACCAAAAAAAGTTACTTTGTCTGTCTATAAGTTAAGAAAACATTGCAATTTTGCATTAAAAGACGTGTGTCAGGGTTGGAGTTTCCGCGTATCCGCCGTTTTTGGTTCTGTAAGTCCGCCATTTTTGGTCCTGTAAGTCCGCCATGTTTGGTCGTATTTTGAAATTCGGCATCGCGCCGGCCCCGAGTGTGCCGAAGTTAAGGTTTGATATTGCAGTTGTGCAACCAGAAGGGCAGGCCTAGAGGGTCCGTGACCTCTCCCCCTTCCCAACTAGAATGATGATTTGATTTGTTTTAATTAATTTTTTTTTGTTACTTGAAGAGCAAATCCTGAGAAAATAAAGCTATATTTAAATTAGGGAAGAAAAAAAAATCAGACTAAAAATTTTTACCAGTTGCAGATTATATTGCTCAAAAAGTCACCTTAATTTCTCTTTTCTTTCATTCCCCTCCAGCCCCCCCCCCCCCCCCCCCCGAACTAACTGTCAATTACAAAAGAAAATTTTTGGAGCTCAATCAGGGATTTCTCAACGAAAAGACAATACGCATCTTGAGAAAATATAGTTGTATTTTTATCAAGAAATCATTAAATAATGATGGAGGGGAGGGGGGGAATCTGAAATTTTTAAAAAAGCTTTAGACCTGAAAAATTCTTAGCAGTGGCAGATTATATATATTGCTCAGAAAATTACATTATGACCTCTTTTTATTTCCACCCCCCCCCCCCCCCCCAAAAAAAAAAAAGAGGAATTGCACAAAGTTCAGGTGGGAAAAAAAATAGTGCATCCCACCCGTAAAGAATTTTTCTGATTGTGCCATTCATACTGTCATTATGCGTGACAGTGATACTATATAACTATCACAACTAAAATCATAAAATCAGGGAATTGTCAGATTGTTTTTCTTGGATTTTGTTACTACCATGAAATTACAAAAACAGTATTGAATAATCAAACGGTTTGTTTCCTACAATGATACAGATGATTAACACAGTATTTTCAGTCTGAATAATTTTGATAAAATGTCAAAGTTAGATTTATTTCAAGTGAAATTTTCTAATCCTTGAACAAGTATAAAAAATATTTTAAAAAGTAGCATTTGCAAAATAAATTTTATTCAAGGTTGAACATAAATTAAAATTTGAAATTTCTGCCGATTTGAAGAAATATTTATTCATTTATATTTTTAAATAAGTAACAATTTGAGAAAGAAATTAATTTAAAAAAAAAATTTGTCTCTCTCACTCTTAGCCATTTATGGGTTTTGAAATAGGTATTTATGAGCATAGTTACAGGTATAAAAATTCTTATTTTTAAATAGACTATGAATTTTTTTTTTAAAGTTGGGTAAAAGGTCTATTTATTCAGGTTTAGTTTTCAAAAGATGTTGAAACTGCTCTTTTTCAAGTTATATTTAGTTTAAATAAAAATATAAACACATGCATACACACAAGTTTACATTTTAATGGTCACTATTTTGGTCACTTTTTTAAAAGCTATGGTCACTTTTTTCACTACTTTGAAGACTCCAAAGTGCGCCTAGCCCTGAATAAATCATCTTTTAGTTGCTTTATAAAACTATTAATAATCTTTTCAGTCAATTTCTTAATAATATATCTTGAACATCATTCCCCTGCCTTAAGAAAAAGCAGGAAAATGATGTTTTGTTAGAGTTATATCTATCTTATAAGCACATTTTGTGACAAAATTTTTTTAAAATGTTTACATATAATAAAAAAACATATACTATAAATGAAACACAAAATAAAAAATGCTTACCTTTGTTTTGGCCAGAAAGAATTGATCAAGGGTAATGATGGTGGTTAAAAATACTTCCTCTGAAATTTCAGTTTTCACCTCTTGCATTCCTAAGCAAAATGGCTTCAGGTTCAGAGTCCAAACATTTCACACATTTCTTCTAAACTAGTAGACAAAATTGGTCCACTTCCAAATTTGACTTCAGAGACACCTTTTGGTGTTTTTTAAAGCTACTTTTAAAAGTACAGGGGAATAATTCTGAAAGTCGGGGACAGACTTCATTATGTTTTTTCCCAGAGAGCAGGGTCCAGAGGTTTAATATTGGGGTTGGGGACAGCCAGGGGAATGATATATTTTGTACTTTGTTTATTTTTTTAAATATTGATAAGAATTATTTTTTATTTTTTTAAATATTGATAAGAATTATTTTTTAAGTAAATAATATTGGTAATAGATCGCACAAAAGTACAGTTTTTGGTAAAAATAAACTTTATAGCGAAAAAAGTTTAAGGAAATGCTAGAATCAATTGGAACTTCGTTTTTGCCTATTCACTGATCCTTTAATGAGTAGAATAGTTTTTTAACCATCCCACTGTTCTTGATATGATATTTTATTCATTTTAAGTCAAACCAACTGCAGAGTGGTTAAGATGCTGTATAGCCCCTAATTTTCTGTAAAAGCTTGTACAAACCCTGCAATTATACAAATAATGAAGTATTGAAATCTCAGTTCTTAATTTTGATGTTACATTTTTGTATGTTTTTAAAGAGATTTATTTTAATTTTAATCCTTTTGTTTTTACATTTAGATACACTTTGAAGAAAGCCAGTTTGAGCTTCACCGACAAGACGGCTGGAAGAAATTAAAACCAAATGCTATACCCACAATATTCCCGGATCCTCCCGAGAACCCTCGAAAAGAAAGAAAAGAGAAGGCTGCTTCTCGTAAACGTAAGCGATCGAGTTCTGTGGAGCCTGCAGTAATCCCAAGAAAAAGTTCCAAGAAGAAGAATTCAGCAAGCCAGGATAATACCTTGGATAAAAAAAGGAAACCTGGCCGCAAAAAACTCAAAGAATCTCCATCCCAGCAAAAGAAAAAACATGGTGGATCTTCACAACAGAAAGAAAACGTTTCTCCTCGTCTGAGAAGCAAAAAGTTGGTCAAAAAAGAGGTGGTGTATTGTATTTTTTTATTTTGATTCTGTTGAAAATTCACTGCACAAATGTTAATAGTCTGAAAGAAATAATTGAAACTACTTGTTTACTGTACAGTTAATAGATATTCTCCTAGGAGTCATTCATAAATGATGTCACGCTTCTAGGGGGGAGGGGGATTCATGAAAATGTGACAGTTTGTGACAAGGGAAGGTTGGAGGGGGATTCATGAAAGTGTGAATTTGTGACGAGGGGAGGGGGTAACAAGAAGTGTGACATCGTGCATTTTGATTTCTATAAAAACATTTAAAATCAGAAAATTAAACCTATTTTATGCTAATGTAATATAGCGTGACATGTGACAAAGGGTCAAATATATTGAAGAAAAGTGTGATACCATTTATGAATGGAGTCCCCTATTTTAACTCTGCTTTTGCTCGCATTTTCATTTCTATGCAGAATTATTCAAAATGGTGAAAATTATATAATTAAAGGAATTAATTCAAAAAATTTGATCTACATAATGAAAGAAAGCTAAACATTCATTAGAAATAAAATTTTTATTTTTTGCTCAGTTCTTTATTTGGAATTATAATTTATTTTTGACTTAATTGGGTAAATAATAGCTATTGTTTTGATTTTATTATTTTCTTTGTGAGAATTTTCACATGGTTTGTGCTGTATTATGTGAATTATTGCAGGGCTGCCGGATTATAGCCGGGCTAAAAGAAGCTGACCGGCTTTTTTATTTGAAACCGCTTAAAAAAGGCCAGTTTTTATTTTAAAAAAGTTTAGATTTTTCCCCCAAAAAAGTATTAAATTAAAAATTATATTTGTATTGTTTACACAATTAAATTATTACTGCACTAGCAAAATACTTGAAATAAGAATGAAAATTATTTAATATAATGATACATTACAGAAATAGCAAAAAAAAAGTGCTCCTTATTAGAAATTTATTTAGATTCAATACAATTTAAACTACAGTGGTACCTCGAGATACAAGTGCCCTGACATACGAGGGATTTGAGATACATGCGATATTTGAGATACAAGCGATATTTGAGATACGAGGAACGCCAGCTGTGGCGCCATGGCCCACCCAGTTTACTGTGCCTGAGCAGTAAATTGCTTTGAGGTGCGAGCAAATTGACATACGAGCAAGGTTATGGAACGAATTAAACTCGTATCTCGAGGTATCACTGTATTTCTTTTCAAAGATTTTCGCTAAGAATTCAAAATTTCACATGGCACTGATATATGAACTAAATATTACCAGTCATTTGCCTTAATTTTTTTAACTAATAATCTCTTGCCTATTTTAAAGCACCTTGAATTTTTTTATGCCTATTCAGAACCTTAACTAGTTCTCTGATCCAAATAAAAATAAAAGCTATTTGTTAAATAAATTGCATAAAGATGCCCATCTTGAAGCAGACCTGCTGGTCAATGTTAAATTGTACTAGAATGATATTGATCTTAAAAAATTTTAATGTTATGTATGTAAAAAAAATGTCCTTGTATAAAAGGGCGAGCCAACTACTTTACCAGAGGCTACTTTTAAATTTTTGCCATGAGTAGTGCTGTAGGTTAACTGGTTAATGCTAGTTTAGTTAATTAGGAGTATGTTGAGTATTTTGTTAACGAAAAGGAAATATTTCAAATGACTGTTTTTCTTAACTCTTCTCGCCTTGAGTAAAAGACTTTTTTTTTCGTAGTGTCAAATGTATACTAGAAAAAAATTAATAGTTCTTTATTGCAAGTTTCAGTATTCTGAATTATTTTAAAGTAATTAAATTCTTAATGTTAAAATCAATTTTAAGTGAGAAGTACGTGCTTGAATCTGTAATAGAAAAGCTTCTCATATTTGTTAGGGTAAGATATTGTGCTTGACTATAGAAGAAGCTGAATTCAATTCCTCTTTTCCAACCGATTTAATTTCCTTCTCCTTTTGTGTTGAAAAAAGTTGATTGTGTATTAGATATAACATTCGGCGAGGGTTTAATGAGAGAATCTCACGAAATTAAGCACACGAACCCGAAAATGGTTTTCCATATTGTAAAATACATGGTTGTGTAACAAAATAATTCTGAATCTAATTTTAAATAAATTCCATTAAAAGAAAGATTTGAGCTTCATTTTACACAAATTAACAATACCAATATAAATTGACATAATATAGGTGCAAATTGTAAATAGTATTGTGGCTAATTGAAAAAGGCCAATAAAAAGACCATCCTTTTTTTTTTAAAAAAAAGCCGGCCAGTATGGTCTTTTTAAACAAAGCCGGCTTTTTTGCAGCCCTGAATTATTGTACATTAAAACCCCTCTATAGCAGACATCAGCAGTAAAAAAATATTTTTCTGTAGTAGGGGGTGTCCACAGAAGAGAGATTTTTCATTTTTGTATTTTTAAAATTATATCTCAATGTAGTCTCAGTACAGTCTATAGCTTAATCTTCAAATTTATCTAAAGGGTTAGGCATTATTTTTTCATTCAGAAGCAAAAGCAGTCATTGATTTTTTTTTTACATGTTCTTTGTTTAAATGTTAATGACTTAGTTTTTGCCCCCCCCCCCCCCTCCCAATTAACAATTATCAAGTGATTGTACAATGAATTAATATTTTGCCTTTTTTATATCCTGGTTTTATTTATTTATTTTCTTATTTTCAATTTCTCTGGGTTTTTAAGAAAATGTTATATGGTTGGAAAACTGCCCTTAAAAGTTTATTATCTTAAACAATTGTAAGATTTTTTAATGTATGTTCCGAATTGTGATAAAAGTATAGCATTCTGCCGTAATTTTGTTATTATGCATAGACAATATAACTTTAAAGCAAAATTGCTTCATGATTTATGTTTGCATTACATAGCAAAAGGGGTATTTGCAATAATGTTGATTATTATACTAAAGTCAGGTAGTATTTAAAAAAATTATCAGTATTTTTTCAGTTTTGGTCAGTAAAATCAGTATTTTAGACCTTTGAATCAGTTTTGGCCCCTTAATTTTCCAGTTATCCTGGTTTGAATAAGGCAATCGTAGTTAAAAAGTTAAATAGAATTTCTATTTGGCTTTTTCCGAGTCGCTTCTGAACTTTGATGCTTATGTATCTTGTCTTTTCAGCGGGTCATTTCCGATGAATCAGAGGGAGAATCAGAAGAGGATGATGAAGCAGAGCAACAAATAGCCTTTCTGAAGAGGGAGAATGAATGCATGAAAAAAGAAATACAAGAATTCGAAAAGCATAATCGAGCTATGAGCCGTGTAATTTTAGAACTGGAGAAAGCAAATAAAGCTATGAGCATAAAATTACAAGAGTTGGATAAAGACAACAAAATTTTGACCAAGAAAGTGAGTGATATGGAAAGATTAAATGAGGATCTAAAGACAAAGCTGAATAACTCCTTTTCAGAAGAACAATTTGCTAGATTGGACAAAATGAAACAGCTAGGGAAGATTGAAAGGTATATACCAGCTATAAAGTAAAACTTAATTTTCCAAGTTTGCTTGAAAATGTTTCTTGATGACATTTCCTTTGCTGTTTGTGCGTATGATAGAATGTTAGATATTATTCAATGAGATTGAAATCATTCATCTCTTTGAAGATGAGGCATGACGGAAGTATAAATAGTAATTTCATATTCATTGCCATCAAATTCACTGTTTACGTGGTTTCTTATCGAAAAGTATCGGATTTTAGATGAGAAAGAAAGGAAACCAACTTTTCAAAGCTATGAAGTTTGTATAACTTCAAACATATTGAAAACCATCTCAAAACCAACACTTCATATTGATTTCGGTTGCGTCTGTGTTCCGAAACTTGCTTACTCGACTGCTTCAACTGGAGCTTGGAATTCTCTGCACAGGAAGTCGGTAATATTGTTTGGTGGAATCATGCAGTACAAAGCCAAATTCCGGATTCCTCTGGATTTCGGCAATTCTGAAATTTGAATTTACCCTATTTTTTTCGATCATTCTGCTTGTCCAAAACACTAAGTCGCCCTCATCCTGTTGAATTTGTCCTTTTGTTATATACATCAGATGAAATATTTGAATAAGATTTTTATTATTATTATTAAGTAAAAAAAGTTTTATCTCATTACAAAAATTTCATATTGTAATGATTGAAAAGGGAGGCCTAATGCTTACAGTCATTCAGGGTAACTTTGAACCGTGTCATATTTTTTAGTATATGTGGCTTAATTTAAAATCTAAGAGTAGAAAACTGATTTTATATCCTATGTAGCTGAGAGGCAGCACTGAGCCTTCCAGTTTCTTTTTTTTTAGTGAAATATATTAAAGGATATAACGTGGCTCAAAGTTACTCTAAATGACTGTAATTGATCTGAGAATCTGGCAATATCCTATAGATCGTTATGAAACAGAAGGATATGTTTAATGAATTTTGAGAATTGGACATCCAGATTTGAGACTTTGTACTGCATTATATTTTAATTGTGATGTGTTGAATGAAAGCCTGGCTTATGTAGCATAGTTTATGTTCTTTCGCTTGTATTTCATATTTAATTTTTCATATTGTTGTGAATCATTCAATGCCATTTTCAAAATGATGTGCAATAAGAAGTTATTGCTTTATATTTATCTTCAACTTAAAAAAAAAAAGTTAAATCAGTGTAAACAAAAAAAAGTTGAATTAAAGTTCAGAGCTTTGAGACTGCGATTCGAATCTACATATATTGGTGATCAACTTGCATCAAGTGTTTGTTTTGGAAATTTTCAAGATGCTAAGAATGTCGAGAAAATCTGTTAACATAATTCCACAATTCTTCAAACTGATGAAAAAAATTGCTTTAAAAAATCGATATTACAGATTTGAGAACTGAATCACCTGAAGCAGAATTTCCCAACCTTTTCACTCTTATAGAACCCTTTTGGTAATGCCCAATTTCTCACATCCGAAAATTCATCTCTTTAGACTTACACGTAACTGTTTCCCCTGTTTAGGGGTGCCCATGTAGAGAGAGGAGGGGGATGGCTTATGCTGAGGCACTGAAAATTTATAGTGTGGGGTTTAAGGGAATCTTTACCTTTGGGGGGGGGGGGTCTCTTTTAGAGGAAAAGGCACCTCTGTCTTTTTCCTATTAAATTATAATCAATGCAAAAAGTGATCCCTTTGTATAAAGCAGTTTGTAGGCAATATTGTAATGACATATTTCAGTAAAATATTGGGGATTTATTCCTTCCTGTAAAATGGAATCATTTAATAAAGAACTGCTTAAAAACATTGCCAATCAAAGTTACCAATAGTTTCATTTTTGTCTCGAAGAGAACAATTATTATTAACTCTTAATTTCTTGCAGAAACCTTAACAATATTTTGCAGAACCCTAAAATTCACTTTCATGGGTAAATCAGATTCCTATTTTTCAGTGTAAAAAATCTCTAATAATTAAATGTTAGAAAATGTTAATCATTTTGAATGGCGACCACCCAATTCAAAATGTTTACTGATCTGTCTTTACTATCACCTCCAATATTTTACTGAACTGTGTCATCATAAGATTTAATGTATTGTGTATTTTGAAACAAGAAAAGAATAAAAGTGTGTAAAATGCAGCTTCAATATGAAATAAATGTTTTATGAAATTGCATCATAATTAGTTGTAGGTGTTTTTATTCAATAAAACTGTTGCCTTTGTAATAAAATGTTCTGCCTGAGGAAAAAAAAAATTAGTGTTATTGTTATTTTGGAAAGCATTTCCAAAGGGGTGGGTTTCAATTTTGAATGAAACATTTTATTCATGTCTCTATTAATATTTGAAAGTATTTTGCTACATTTAATAAGTTTTTGTTTTCTTATAAGTTTTATATGCAACTTGTCAAACACTTCCTTTCCATTTGCTCCTTTTTTAAATTATTCATTTAGATTTATTTATTTTTATTTATTTTTTAATATAGTGAAAGCATTAAAACATTGCATTTCTGAATTGCATTTTTCAGCGGAATATACCAAACAGTATCATGATGTATTTAAAAAATCAATTTATATCAAGAAAACTATCGAGCCCCACTATAGTGAATTTTTTCAGCTGTCCCACCTGAACAGCTATAAAACTTATTTTTAACACTTATAGTGATCTAGTACAACACAATGAAAGCTCACCTATAATGAACTAAAATCAATGCCCCTTCCACAGATTTTTTTCTTTCGAAGGTGAACTTATACATGGAGCCGATGAATCAAATATGCAATTAATTTTCTGTACCAAATCATGTTTCCAGTCCATCAACAGTTGGAAAAATCACTGTTTTCATAACTGTAGTTAAAATGGATGCCAATGGACTTTTTCTCAATCAACCATAACGAAACTGAAGAACTTTATTTAAAATCAAAATATATTAAGTCAAAATTAACAAATCATTCCAATAGTACATAAAATTTAAGAAATTACATGTTTTTAAAAATTTGACGCTTCACAATTACTTAGAAAGTTTATTTAAAATTAAGTATTAGTAAATTGTATATCACAATGGATGTTTCTAACAAAACCAGCATCAAACTCTTCGCAATAATTGTGAGGTGTAGTGAAAATTAGGCTGAAGTAAACTTTTTATAGTTCACAAAGAGAGGTTGTTCTATAATAAGGTTCAACCATATAATGTTTTTTTTTTTTTTTAATTTATAGTTATTTCATTAAAGTAAACACACTTAGTATGAATAACTATAAATTGAAATCTTCTTTTAAAAAATAATTCCACTTTTAATCTAAACTGTGTTTGTTTTTGCAATGGTTTTAAGCATCAAGTTATACATAGTGTATGATATTCCATGTATTATGAATCTTCATCTAATCATCCTCCTAAAACATTCTGTTCATATAGTTTGTCCTGTCAGTAAAAATGTATTATTGTATTTCCACATTTTATCACTGCATGAAAAAAAAATTATATTTTAACAGTTACGTGGTAAAATATTCTTGTTCTGCAATATAATGAAAGTAAGCACTAAGTTACCAGATTTGATTTAATATTGTAACTTAAGCTTCATGGAATGCTCAGTAAAATCCAAAATAATCAACATAAAACAAAAATATTTATTACTTTTTAAATGAATTTCTTCAATTTATTGAAACAATTCCATTTATAAGAAATAAAATGTTTACCTTTTTGCAGAAAGGAGAAGTAAAAAGAAATCAAAATTAAGTGCAGAAATAGCAATAAAATTTGCATACACATGTGTTTCAGAGTCACAAGAAACCCATTTTTTAATGCAAAATGATTATCCAGAAGTTAAAATTTTTGGCAAAAAAAGTACTCCTTATATCCTAAAAAATACAATTTTTAATCTCATTTGTATTTATCATTTATTTTGTGATATTTAAATAATAAATTGTTATTTTAGCAAATGTAATACCTTTCCTTTTCATTAAATAATTTTATGTAATGCTAAAGTTTCTTGTACATAAAAGATCGTGATGTATGGTAATCAAATATTTATTTTTGCTGCAATATAATTAGGTGTACAGTGTTTGATTCTAGTATATAAAACTTGTGTTCAATATTCCACCTGTATGTTTCTATTCGCTTGTGTAATTCTGTTTAATTGTAATTCTGTAGTTATTATTTGTACAGTCTACAGTGTATTGTAACTGTTTAAACAATATAATATGCTTAAGCTTGTGCACAAAAGAAAGTGGTAATAAATTGCATTGCCTAAGGGAAAACTTATCTATTTTTCAGTATAATTTTTAATTCCATTGTTGAGCACTTTAACACATTGAGGACGGCACAGATTTTTGTTAACTGTAAAAATAAGCTTTTTAATTTTTCAGTAAAAAGTTATTTTTAACCACATGAAGTTTTTTTTCATCTAACGAAACTGTGTTATAAGACTATAGTTGATATAAACCACTTGTGGTACACTCCGCCAGATGAACCATTTGTGATTGAGCAACCAGTGGTACATGCCGTCCTTAACATCTTTTAAAACATTCAACTTTAGGCAAAGTTGATAGAAATAATCCAGGGGTGAAACTTTTCCTGGGCTACTCCGGAATTCCGGAGTTTTTTATCGAACGTAACCCGGAATTCCGGTGCTTGGACGTCATGAGTTATACATGTAAAACTCAACACAATAGCTCTTTTCGTGTCCATTGAAAATAAGCAAGGTTTTTAACTGTAGGGAGAAGGTGATTTCAAATTCTAGCAAACAAAGATATGTACGCAACGAACGACGAGCAAGCACGCACGTGTATTCAAAAGCAAGAGGACCGCAAGCGGAGCTTCCCACCAGGAGCTTCGCTAGGTCTTCTCCTAGAAGTGCCGATTAGCCAAAAGAAGGAAAAGTAAAAGCACACGTGTAAAAAAAAAAAAAAAAAGCTCTTCCGTCCCAGTGATTCATCTTTCGCCATCTTCGGACTTAGTTCTTGTTGAATGTCATATGAATAATTAATCCTTTGATTTAGATGCAAAGAAACCTTTACACCTTGCTTTATTTTTTGTAGCTCATTTATTTCAGATCAAACATTTTGTACTTGTAAAATAAAAATATCTTAATCGCCTATCTTGCGCTATTTTGAAAGCGAGTTGAAAATTGCGCACGAAGTAGAAATAAACATTTTTAAAAGAATGATAATATAATCTTAAAAACGTATTTGGGATCGCAGTTGCTCATTTTTGAACTATTATCCGCTTTTTCTATCCCGATTTTTGTTAAGAGTTCGTTTTTCCTTTTGCAAGTTTTGTTAATTGTGTTGCTTCTGTGTATAATTTCAATAGCAATCTAGATGGGGGGGGGGGGGGGGGATTCGAGGAGGGAGCGGTTGTTCGGTATTTCACTCCTATAGTTTCATGGTAAAATAACGTCCAAAAACGAAGTGTTTTTTTTTTTTAATTTTTAATTATTTTTTTCCTCTTATTTTCTAGACATTTCGCCGTAAAAATGTTTTGATAAAAATAATTTGCAGAAACTTTAATGAAAAGTCAGTTTTAGTTATGGTTATTAGATAGTAAAAACAATGATACAGTGTCTTTTCCACATGGACTGGAAGACATATCAGACATGGGATTTTCCTTATTTTGACGGAATTCTGTATTTTCGGTAATTATGAAAATTAAGAATTTCATTTTCGCTAAAATCGTTACTTTTGGAAGGCTTTGTTATTTTAAAGCTACAATACTTTCATTTACTACATTTATTTCACTTATTTTGTTTAATTATTTATTTATTATTTATTTATTTATTTTTTTTTTTTCAAGTTTTCTTATTAAACAGAATAGTAACCTTTCTCATAAAACACATTAAATCACACAAAAATATAAAACCAAACACCAGTCAAATATGAAAACCCCCTGGTACGTTCTTCTGATCCAATAAGGTTAGGATTTTAATGATTAGATTTCATTCGACGATGATGTTCCAAATGTGTCTGAAAGGTGTAGATGGCAATTGCGAAGAGTTTAAAAGAAAAAAAACTATATTCACCCACAATGTTCATGTGAGCGGGTAAAGATAGGTTGCTCATGAGTTTCTTCTGTAGATCTGCTTATTTTCATTCTCACTTTTTTTTTTGCAATCAAGTTCTTTAATTTTCCTTAGGAAGCTTTTGGCGTGTAACATATGCAGAATTTTTCACAAAACTTTGCCAAGCTTAAAAAAACTTGAGCAGGAGAGACATTATACTGGACTTTAAAATAAAAATATGGAATATTACACGCGTTGTGGAAAATTCAGAAATATATATGTGCGGACTAATGAGTTGTATTTCATTGATTCTGAAAAGGACAAAGAGAGTACGAGATTGTTCACGAAACATACAGTATATTCATGCTGTGATTTGAAACATAATACAGAAAGTTAAGTGATTTGGAATTAAAAGTACAGTGGAACCTCGCTATTGGTACACAATTCGTTCCAGGAGGCAGTTCGAATGGCGAATTATTTTTTCACATAAGATGCAATGTAAATTGGATTAATCCGTTCCAGACCCACAGATGGTTGCTTATTTAAATCTATGAAAAACAAATGTACAATACTGTACATGAAGTTACAGATAAATAAAAATTAAACTGCACTTTGCTCTTGTACTGAGGTGAGTTGATGGCATAAGTGGAATATTGAGAGGAGGAAGAGATATGGTTGGAGGAGGAATCCCCTTCCATAAAAACATCAGGTAATATCCCTTCAGGTGTTTTCTCCCTTTCTGCTGTTCTTTCTTTTTGTACTATAAGGATCTTGGGTTTCCTTCTCTAAAAACCTGTCCAATGTTGTCCGCCTTTGACGATTGTTCAGACTTTTTCGAAAAAGGTCAATAATATTGTCGTTGAACAAGTTAAAGCTGTGTTGATCACAGCAATGTTGGGATGCCTTTTTTTCCACCATTCTCTGTGTCTCTGTTTTCTCGCAGGGGTAACACAGTTCCTTAATTTCTGAAAAGAAAATGCTTTCCTCACTACTTTCCTCCTCTGTTGACCACAGCAGTGTTGGGATGCCTTTTTTCCACCATTCTCTGTGTCTGTTTTCTCGCAGGGTAACACAGTTCTTTAATCTCTGCAAAGAAAATGTTTTCTTCCTCTGAAAAAGAAAGTTCTTCACCCACTTTTTTTTGCTGCCCCCTTAAAAAGTTAAAATTGTCAGTAAAATCTCAAAAAGTTTAAAAAAAATTCTAAACGTCAAATTATTTCCAGACGAGTTCAAAACAAGCATAATTTCTCAATTTTTTAGCCTACTTTCCCGTAAAAGTAAAAAAAAATAGTAATAAAGCATGAAAGAAGGCTTAATGTATCGTGAAAATATCGTCAGAAATCAAGAAAAGTCAAAAATAAGTAATTAAATAAAGATTGAAAAATAAAAAATTTGAAAGTAGGGTTTTGAGATGGGGAAAATGTGTGTCGGTCGGTCTGTCTGTCTGTCGGTCTGTCCCCCCCTAATAACTTTTGAACGAATTGCCCGATCCAAAAAATTCTTTTTGCATTCGAAAGATCTCGACGAGGACATCTCATTTCCATATTTTAATTTTTGATTTGAACAATTTTGTTCAATTTTGAACAGTTCAAAAAATTTTAACATTAGCGCCTATGGGTGAAAATGAAGCAAATTATGTAAACTCTGGGTACAAGATATAAGTTCCCATGAACAAGCTCACTGGAAGAAGTTCTTAGCGTGAAATATTGATTTGAACAATTATTGTTCATTTTTGAACAGTTCAAAAAAAAATTAACATACCGCCTACGGGGAAATTTCAATCCTATATAATTTCTGATCTACTGGACCGATTTGCTTGGAACGAATTTTATCAGAAAGCTCTTATGACGTAGAACATGTACAAATAGAAAGTTCATCCAGAACTAACGAGCCTATTTTCCTATGAAATTTTTTTATCGGGATTTTCAAGAATATTTTTTAATTAATGAATGATTAAATGAATAAGCAAAAGAATGAATGAATAAATACATGAATGACTTAATGCATATTCATTCAATCATTATTTATTAACCGTTGAAAAAGGTATATTTGAAGCAATTAAGAACTAAAGCTAAACGAGAGAGATAGCTAGATTATAAATTTGAATTCGGTGTATACGGGAAAGTAGGCTCGTATAGTTCTAGACGGAACTTCTTGTTTCTTTACAAAAGCCAAAATGGCAACCCAGCTTGCTGCTGGCGCCGTACGAATCGTGGGACAAGTAGAATTTTATTTGAACAAATTGGATGAATAGCGAGGCGGGACGAATGGCGGGGTTCCACTGTACTCATGATTGAATTTTGAGTATTTGTGAGCATTTCTTCGCTATGCACCTCCTTTCCGAAAATCATCAAATTAAAACTCATTAGATCTCGTGTATTTTTTTTTACTGAATTTTCGCAACAAACAGCGCCATCTGCACAGTAAACCAAGATTTCGTGTTAAGACTACCAGTTTTATTATTCACACATCTTCGTACAAGTAGCTAAACTGCTATTTTTGACGCATACTTACCTGGCACTGGGGATGCCTCGATCAACGAATAGGCTCCCCCCCAGCAGAGACCTCTTATTGCACCTCAAGAGGTTGACGTTCGCCACATCCGCAAATTGCGTTTGCTTGGGGTGTACAATTTTTGGTAGTGGGGACTGCGTTCGCGCAATCCTTGTACAAATAAAACTTATTCAGTCGGATGATATTGCATCCTTCACAGGCCAAGTAACACATTTCCAAAATTCGGTTGTAAATATATAAGAAATTTTTTTTTTTAATCCAAGCAGAAGGGGCTCAACCGTCCTTAAAAATCCCATTTAAACAGTAAAACTCATTAAAAATAGCAGCCTCGACAAATTTCCTTTAGACCAAAAATAAGTCCATCAAAATCCACATTAAAATGTTCATAAAAATGGTCATTAGACTAAGAGCAACTGTAACTAAAATGCACATATGCAATAGGATAATTGTTCCAAAACGATATCAAGAGTCCGTAAAAATCGCAATAATAATATAGACCACATCACATCTAAAAATTCCCATCAGAATAAGAGCAGTATTCTCTTTAAAAATGCCCATCAGATGAAGGACAACGGTTCCTGAATATTTCTGCTACCATAAAGAAATATTACTTAAAGATCCACATTTTAATAATTACATCTATTCCGAAACATACCTAATATAGTAAAGAAATTAGACCCAAAAAATCTAGATCAGAATAAAGACGTCAGTGACTAAAAACACGTATTAGACTACAGACTTTAAGAGTTGCTGTTCCTAGAATGGCCCCAACAATATATCCCCCTCAAAAAGAAGACGCCAGTTCCTAAAGATCCCGCTTGCAAAATCGTCAAAACATTTCCTGAAAACTCGATTAAATAGCACTTTTATCAAATTCGGATAAAAACGGAAAAAATAAGAGTATTATTTCCAAAAGCCAATGCACATTTAAGTGAGAAAATGTTCAGTACTGAAGCAATTCTGACGTATGAAATTTAAGTCGATAAAAAGAAATAACTAAATTCTGTCCAAATGGCGGCAAACAGACATCTAAAATATTAAATAAACGTTAGAAAATCAATCACTTAAGTAAAATATGGAATCAATTAAAACCGCTACGTAAAGTTAAAATGAAGCCGAAGATCGCGAAATTGCACTATAGTAATTGAAGTATAACGCAAATGAGGCATTATCCTATAGTATACAAAATATGCATAACAAGAAGTTCCGTCTAGAACTATACGAGCCTACTTTCCCGTATACACCAAATTCAAATTTATAATCTAGCTATCTCTTCCTCTCTCTTTCTTATTTATCTTTAGTTCTAATTATTGAAAATATACCTTTTTCAACGGATAATACATATTCATTCACTCACTCATTCATTCTTTCATTTATTCAGCCATGCATTTATTCATTCATTCGTTACCTCATTCAAGTGTTTATTCATTCATTTACGCATTCATGTATTTATTCACTCATTTATTTACATTTTCATTTATTCAATAATTTATTCATTCATTCTTTTCCTCATTCATTTATTCATTGATTTATTCTTTCACTCTTTCATTTATTCATTCATTCATTATTTCACTCATTGAGTCACAGAAATATCCTTGAAAATCCCGATCAAAAAATTTCATAGCAAAATAGGCTCGTAAGTTCTGGATAAACTTTCTATTTCTACATGTTCTACGTTATAAGAGCTTTCCGATAAAATTTGTTCCAAGCAAATCGGTCCGTTAGATCAGGATTTATATAGGGTTGAAATTTCCCCGTAAGCTCTGTGTTAATTTTTTGAACTGTTCAAAAATGAACAAAAACTGTTCAAATCAATATTTCACGCCGAGAACTCCTTTCAATAAGCTTGCAATAGGAACTTGGCTCTTGTGCCCAGAGTTTACAGAATTTGCTTCAATTTTGTCCATAGGAGCTAATGTTAAAATTTTTTGAACTGTTCAAAATTGAACAAAAATTTGTTCAAATCAAAAAGTAAAATATAGAAATGAGATGTCCTCGCCGAGATCTTTCGAATGCAAAAAGAATTTTTCCAATCGGACAGTTCGTTCAAAAGTTATTAGGGGGGGACAGACCGACAGACAGACAGACCGACAGACAGACAGACCGACCGACAGACAGACCGACAGACCGACAGACACACTTTTTCCCCATCTCAATACCCTACTTTCAAATTTTTTATTTTTCAATCTTTATTTAATTACTTCACTTATTTTTGACTTTTCTTGATTTTTAACGATATTTTCACGATACATTAAGCCTTCTTTCATGCTTTATTTTTTTTTTTTTTACTTTTACGGGAAAGTAGGCTAAAAATGAAATAAACTTTTAGAATTTGTTTCGTTGATAAAACGGACACTCTACCATAAGAAATGCGATGTTTCATGAAATTGTTGAACTGGCACCATAATATTAAATCGCCAAAATTGAAAGAAGAATCAACGTCAAAATAAAGAATTTAAAAATCGTCTGCAGTTCCACAAAATATGTATAAAAATGAAATGAATTTTTAGAATTTGTTTTGCTCATAAAACGGCATGAATAAAGAAAAAATAGCATTTTTTTCAATCTTACGTTAACAGAAATCATCTAGTTGGCGACAAAAGTAATATTTATTTTGGCGAAAACACGCAAATTGAGCAGATAAATTCAGAGGTAAGCCTTGCTTTAAAGTTCGAAAACTACTTTAAATGAATACTGCGCGTGTTCTATTTGTATTACGAACTGCAAAAAAAAAAAGCATCTTGTGCAGTTTTTTACGGAGATTCATATGCTGCAAAAATCTAAAACGTGGGACGTTTCTTCGATGAGAAACCCAAAATCAACAGTTTTGCTCAAAATTGGAATAAAAGAAGAACAAATTCGAATTTTCGGAAAAACGCTTCGAGGTGCACGAGGACCTGGTCCAAGGTACCTGTAACCAAAATTTCGTACTTCTGGCCCGTTCCATCTCGCCAGGACGCGATCGACAGACACACACACACACACACAAACAAACTTTTGGTTTTATTTATATAGATTAGCTTAGGTGGATCGACAGGCCCAATAAATTGTTCTTCAGAAGGACGGAAGCCGTTTTCTCCTGAAAGTAGAAGAGCTTTTAATACATAGGGGAACCTGCAGTACCATGGATATATTTTTTATTTTTAATTATTTATTCAAAAACTACTATAGTGGAATGCATTTTACGTATTACATATGTTTTGCGGTCTTATGAGCAGAAGTGCTATTTTTAAAGTAAGGTAGAAAAATTAATCATATGTCATTTAGCCTTTTTTAAAAAAAAGGAATTAGAGCCAAGGTACAACACCCCTGTTGGGGTGTTGTACCTTGGTCCTAATGAACCTATACATGTTGTACTATGGACCTACTATCATTAGTTTTGAGAAAAACATTTTTTATATTACAAATCTTTATTAACTCTTGTATTAAAGTTGTTAACATTGATTAATAAAATAAATTAAACATCATAACAATTTACTTAGCAATAGCAACTTTTAATAGACATTATATTACTTATCATTCATAATTCTATGAGATATTTGATCACTTTAACTTTTACTATTCAATAATTATCTTTGGAATTTTATTATTATATTCTTTTTCTTTTTATATACCCCTTCTAGCACTGCCAATATTTTTTCATCTCTTTTATTTCATACAAATCCTTTCTGGAGTGGCATTTTGCTGGTCGTTTAATTTTTTTCTTTTACATCTTCCCAAGGATATAACATTTCATCTGGTTTTTCCTGCCACTTCCAGCTCTTTTTAGATTTTTCCACGGATCTTATGCAAACGCATTCTTCGTTTACGCTTATTATTTCTCTAGGGATGTATTCACCTTCATATATGAAAATAACGAAATCTCCCGGGCCACAAGAAGAAGATAAATGTTCGGGTTCTCCCATATTGTAAGATTTGTCTTCTTTGAAACATTCCTTTTAAAGAACATCACAAACTGTATCTCATCTTCAGAGAAGTCAAGTAGTCCTTCCGATGAGCCACGCACTGTAAAGCATGGTTCTTCTGAAGAAGATGTATCCATAGAACTATCTTTCAAAATTGTTCGCTTTGCAGCAATTACTTTGTGTAAAGTATTAACGGTAGTAGTTTTGCGGGCCCTTTAAATTTTTGCCTTCCTTTTAAATTTTTTGTTTTCTATTTCCTCTTTTTCCGGAGTGTCTGCGAGGATTCGTGATCTACCCTTTTTACGACCTTAGTGTCAAGCAGTATTGTAGTTGAGGAGCTTTTTTAATATAATCTAGTAACAAGAGTTCTTCATTATCTGAAAACATTTTGTGACTTGCAAGTTTCGATTTTAAATTAAATGACTCGATAAGATAATTTTCTTTTTTCAAGTGACGTGTCAACGTAGTCTTTGATAAACTATCATTCTTAGTTGCACTGTAAACTGTTAATTTATTATCTTTAATAAGCGCTACAGCCTCCATTATTTTATCATAATTTGGCGATGGCCTCGTAATTCCCGTTTTACTTCCAGGCATTTTTGTAAGCGAGAAATATCAACAATCTGTTAAAAAGTTAAACTATTTTATTACACTGTAAATACGTAACAGTTTAAAATATTTTTAATATAACAAGGTAAATACAGTCCACGGTTCAAAGTGTTGTACCATGGACCTATCCATAGTACAACTGCTTTTTAGGTCCAAGGTACAACACCCTACACAATTTTAAAATAACTGCTTATTTTGAGTAATAGGTTAGGAATTGAAAATGATTGAACGCTCAATTACACGGCCAAATAAGTTGTTAAGTATAAACCAAAAAGATTAAACTTTTTAACAAAGGAAACAAGTTATTTACAAAAGGAAGAACTAAAAAAAAACTTGCTTTTAAGGTCACAAATTCTTTTTGGTCTCCTACAGCCAGATCTCGTTCGACTCCAACTATAAAAATTAGTTATAAATGACAGCTAACAGGTAGCAGATGAACCAGTGTTACCATATTTCAAAATGAATCCCTGAAATATTTTTTTTATTATTAGGACCCCAGTACAACAGGTTCCCCTATATATATGTAAATTTCATTTGTTATGGAAAATATAAAGAACTCTATGCCGTCACATTGGTCTCGATATGCACATTGGTCTCGATAATAATTTTCTCACATCGATTTTTTTCATTTTGGACATAATTTGGCCACGAATGTTACCTAAATGCATTTCAGAAAATAACTAAATCAGGAGCCTCTTGGTTTTAATTATAGTAAGTATGTTTATTAATGTGTGAGGTAAAGACCGTTATGCAGAGTGTAGACGACCATTAGATCCCATTCCAATCCATGTTTTTCTTTCACTAAAATCCAACCATTTCGAATAAGGCAGTAATTTGACCTCTAAAAATCCATCTGACGATTTGAAACTATTGAAAGCAATCAGCGTATCATTGCCCGCTGGGGCGGAGCTCTCTTTGCTATTGTATTCCATAACAAGATTAAGCTGGTGCTCCTCTATTTGAGGCTTATTTGATGATATTTTATTATCTTCTCTCTCATCAACTCCAACTCTGTTCAGTTTTCCTTTTCACGCTGACATGGCTTCTATTTAAATCTTTCGTTTTATATTGTTTAACATCGCTTAACCGATAATTTTAATACTATTAAATTTTGAAAAGTTTCAATTCTACTTTAAGTTTTTGCTAATATATTACCAGGAAAAGTCTTTCTGTAATCCCATGCCACCATTCGAATAAGTAGCAGAGGTTCGGAAATATCTCCGAACCCCCAAATTTCTCGAAAGTAGAAGTGGTTTTTCTTGAAACAGGACATCCATAATTTACATCGATTGAACCCTAAAACCTTGAGTTTCTAGGGCTCGACCGATGGCATTTTTTGGCCGATGGGCCGATGCCGATTGTTGGCCGATTGTTCCAAGATCGGCCGATGGCCGATTATTCTCCTCTTCCATCGGCCGATGGCCGATGCCGATGGCAGATGGAAAAAAAAGTCGCTTTAAACCATTAAAACGTGTAGAATGCTTGTCAAAAATGTCATTTTGAATCATTTACTATTTATTTTTATGTTTATAAAAGCATAAATGCATTATTCAAGCACCGTAAAACTGTTTGGGGGAAGTTTACATAATAATTAAACTGAAAGAATCACTCGCGATTCTAGTAAAGTAATTAAACTATTTGGAGGTTAAAAAAATTAAAAAATGCTATAGCAGAGGATTTTTAATTCTTTTTTCTTATCTTTGCCAAAAAAAAAAAATACTCAACAGCTATTGGATTGCTCGGGTCTAATTCCCTTTCCTTCAACAATAACACATGCACTGCAAATACCAAGTGCCGCTGCCTTTATTTTCTTATTTTTTTCATGGAGAGGAATGCAGATGTTATGACGCAGGCTAACAAATAATGTGGGTTTGTATTTTTAACGAAACTGTCAACCCCTTCCTCTCAGCTTTTTTTCATGATCCCCCCCCCCCCCCCCCCCATTTTTAAAAGAAAAGCGGGAACGATTACATGCATATTTTTCATTAAAAAAGTTATTTTAAGCTCTTTTTTTGAAATAAAAATAAAATATTAAAACATTTCGCTCGCAGTATTATCCCTTGTATAGTATATCCCCTGATCATAACCAAGAAGTACTGAATATTGCTTTAAAAACATAGACGTGAGATTTTTTTTTCATTACAAATGAATGCTGGGTCTTAAGAGCTAATCTTATTAGATTTTTTTTTCTTCTGAGTTGAAAATTACACTCAAATACTTGACATGTTCTTTATATTTTCATGAGCACAATGTAAGGTCACCAAAATAAACCAATATTTTGAGCACCAGCAGTTTTCTGTTGACAAATAACCTTCTGAAAACACGTGATCGTTTATAAAAATTAAGATGTATTTTGAAAAAATATATACAATATTTTTATATATGTTGACAATTTTTGAAATTAATGAAACTAAAGCATTTTTATTAAGGTATTGTTCCACCCTGTATCCCAAACTCGTTTTTAAAGAATTAAATTTTTGAAAATTGCAAGTCTAACTTGGACACATGAAATTTCGACCAATAAACATTTATACTGAAAAATTAATTCATACTTTTTAACAATATGTTCTGTGTTGTACAAGAAACAATAATCTAAACAACTGAAAGCAGATGAACTAGATTGTTGTACAATAGCAGAAAAACTGTCAACTGTCTAACACGTGACATCAAAGAAGCCAAAAAAATGCGCTAAAAAACGAAGATAAACGGGGAAAAATTAAAATAATTATCGTATATAAAATGTTAAGATGTATTTTGAAAAAAAATATGCATTGATCAATCTTTGAAAATAAAGAAATTTTAGCATTTTTATTCAGATGT
Source organism: Octonoba sinensis (assembly GCA_038502835.1). Taxonomy (NCBI): domain Eukaryota; kingdom Metazoa; phylum Arthropoda; class Arachnida; order Araneae; family Uloboridae; genus Octonoba; species Octonoba sinensis. The sequence continues at coordinate 66,516,535 of CM076605.1, read as the reverse complement.
TATTAAATAATGTGACGCGAACTCGCATTTTCAGAATTCAATTTTTAAAAATTGCAAGTCGAACTTGGACACATAAAATTTCGATCAATAAATATTTATACTGGAAATTTTTTTCTTATTTTTGACCAATCTTTTCTATGTTGTAAACTAAAAATGAAATAACACTAAAAGCAGATGCAGCAAGATTGCTGTACAATTGGCGAAAAACTGTAACACGTGGGATCGAAAGAGAAAAAAAAAAACCGCAAAGAGAAAAAAGTTTACGCCGCTAAAAATTAAAATTATTATCGTACTTTGATTGAGTTGACTTTTTATTGTTTACAATTTCGGAATAATAAGAAACATGACAAACTAAAAGCAGATGGTATAATATTATTGCACAATGACATCTAATGCACTAAGTCATTATTAAAAGAAAAACGGACAAAAATGAGGCAACTAACCTGGTGCGAAAAACAAATAACACTCATAAGACGCCTCTATAACTTTTACTTTAACATATTCTATTTCGCGAGCATTCTGCTCAGAGAACTACTTTAATAATGAAGGTTTTCGGGCAGCGATCGCTTAAACTAGTTTTCCGATTTTTTTATCAAATACTTTATAGAATGACATTATTTTTGTGTTTTTTTTTTTCAACTTATGTGCTGCCTGTTATTGTATGGAAATATAAATTGAGCTATGGAGAAAAAAAGAAAGTGAAAGACAGAATGTTTTCTGGAAAGTTGTCCCTGCGAAAAACATCGGCCTTGCATCGGCTTTTAGATGTTTTTTAAGGCCGATGGGCCGATGTTTTTCTAAAGTTAACATCTGCCGCCGTGGCCGATGGCCGATGGCAACTTTGTTGAACAATCGGCGCCGATGCATCGGTCGAGCCTTACTAAATACGCATAAGAATTGAGTGCTAAAACTCTTCAAAACCTATGGCTTCAAGCCGTATTGTTATCCCCACCTTCCCAACAGAAGATTACTAGCACACTGGCAAGGTTAATTGGGGCCAATGTCTCTAGAACCTGTTAGTTTTCCGTAGTTTTATTTGCCGATGCTAATATAGTAGTACTTATACATATAAGGACGATAACTGAATTCTTGCTGGGCCCCTACAGATCTTTCTAATAATTGTATATTATTACATTTCTGATAAGGAGAAAGAGAGAGGGAAAAGGGAGGGGGAGAGATTTTAGTCATTACCCCGATTAATAAAATACTAATTATGAAATATGTCCTCGTGGAACTCTCTCTTACCGTAAGATTTTATTTACCTTTGCGGTTTGTTAGTGGACTTAATTATTACATATATTTCACATTAATGAATACCATTGTCAGTGGTATTCATTAATGTGAAAAAGTAACAACTTTTAAAAAGCTGAGTACGTTAGCAGTTACAATGGGTGAATTGCGACTACTTCCCAATGACATTGTTAATGTAGCGTTATCAGGCTCGGCTGTTCGTTACGTACGAAGACCATTTTGCCACATTACGGTGCACATTAATTTCTCTGAAAAATTTTAGAAATTGACATGAGAAAAATCTATATTTTCGCGTAACATTTTTGGAATGAGGAAGAAAGGAAACAAATGAAAGGATAAAAAATAAAATAAAAAAAAGACTTCAAATTTCACATTAAAAACATTTATTACTACCAGTATTTTTCGACACTGGCAATAATACAAGTAGATGAAGCCTTGATGTCCACTACAAGATCATACTTCATAGGATCATTTCTATAGTATGATTAGCGAGTTCGCTCACCGAACTTCGCAGAAAACCCAACCACGATGATGTGGAATGGGGTTTCTATCTGAGCGTGAAGCTGGCGATGCAATTCTATTGCGTCCCATTGATGATCGCGCCTTCCACCTTAGTGGTGGTTGGAGGATAGGAACTCGTTCTGAGTGGTTTTTTTTAAACTAAATAGATTAGAATTAAACCGATTAAGTTTGCGTTACCTCGCGGATCCAATCTAGAAACCTTAATGTTTTTTTTGTGAAATGAACTGAAAAGTAACGTGAATTCATTTACTCAATACTATATACTGAAGTTCGAACCATTATTCAGTTGGATGCTGTTCAACTACTACCTCACTGCTGTCTAAGCTAAAACTAAAAAAATCTGTAAAAGTAAATAAAAATCGGAAACTTGTTTCCAGAGGTTACAAGAAATCTCTTTTTTTTTCAAAGCAACAGAATGAGCTTCTAGATGGCAAACGTCCAACCGAAGTTCCAACTGTCCTTCGGTTGGATGTTTTTCATTTAGAAGCTCCTTTTGCATTGAAAATATGGCTCCTTGTAACCTCTAAACACGTGTCTGCAAACTTTGTGTGTATTTTCACTTCGATTTTTACTTTGTAGCACAAAGGTTTACATTTTATTGCGCTATCAATGCCACTTAAGCGTATTTCTAAAGTAGGCGCAAGATTTTGTATCCTAATGCATTGTTAATTATACAGTAAAACTTCTATGAAGAACAACGATATTACAATAAACAACATAACCAATTACGTCATGCAATAAACAACATGACCAATACTGTCGGATAGGTTATTTGACGTGGATTGAGCCATAATTAAATATAAGACGTGATTGAAAAATGCTTAGCTTTTGTTTCACATTTTAAATTTCTTTAGTAGAGTTTTGGAGGATCTATTTTTTCCCTTGTGGAATTTCTCGAAAACGATATTTAACAAAGAGAAATCTTGGCACTAGGTACTTTGTACTCCCGTTCATCCAAAAACATTGAGCGACGATCAGAGCCGCCTACAAAAACATGAGCGTAGTAATCATTGTCATAACTGAATTGAATTACTGTGAATACCTCTACAAAGGTACGTAGAAAGCTGGGGTTTGAGGTTTCTACAAACGTCAGACAACCGTACTCACTCCAGGGTTGCCAGATCTTCCGGACATGTAATCGCCCAAAATCTTTCAAAAAGTAGCCACAGACAACAGAAAGTCGCCCAAAATATTTTCACTTCAGTTTGCAAATGAACATTACCCGTGTGACGTCACAAAGGTACACACATTTTTACCGATTTTCGGCTGGATGTGCAATAATCTGGAAAATGCGATTAAAAAGAAAAAAAATCCAGGAATGCAGACGCAGAAAAAGACTTTTTTTTTTTAAAAAAAAAGTCCCTTTAATGGCCGTCTTACTACGGAACATCAAATTAGAAAAGGTGTTTTAATGTTTCATCTTTTCACGCATTAACTGTTATAAAGCTTAAAGGAAATAAAATCTCAAAATTTTTCAAATTTCATCAAAAAAATCTTGAAAGTCGCCCAAAAAGTAGCCAGGCGACTTGATAAAATTTTAGGTCGCCAGCGAGCTCAAAAAGTCGCCCAATCGACGATTTATTGCCCAATCTGGCAACACTGACTCACTCAATAATTTGGTTTATACAAGCAATGCATTACTGGTAAGCAATAAAAACTGGTAGCTAAAAGATTACGATGAATTTCAATTTTCACTTTCTTTTTTGCAGGTATGCATTCAGTTTTATCATTAAAAATTCTTGTGTGGAAATATTTACCTCTTTTTTTGAAACGCCCAGAGCCCTCAGCATCAGCACCTTCTACTTACACAGCCGTATTTGTGAGTTCGTTGGGGGAGGGAAGAGACTTCAAAAACGTCCGTCTTATGCTGTAATGGGATTGGCAGTAGATTTTAAAACTAAAAACTAATAATTCTAAAAAAGTTAAAATTGTTTCAGCTAGCTTAATCGTCTATATCATTTTTTTCTTCTGTTATTTTACATTAATGCATTTTTCATCTTTGTTTTCCTTTTTAGCCTACTTTCCCGTAAAAGTAAAAAAAAAAAATAATAGTAAAGCATGAAAGAAGGCTTAATGTATCGTAAAATATCGTTAAAAATCAAGAAAAGTCAAAAATAAGTGAAGTAATTAAATAAAGATTGAAAAATAAAAAATTTGAAAGTAGGGTATTGAGATGGGGAAAAAGTGTGTCTGTCTGTCTGTCGGTCTGTCTGTATGTCTGTCTGTCGGTCTGTCGGTCTGTCTGTCTGTCGGTCTGTCGGTCTGTCTGTCTGTCGGTCTGTCGGTCTGTCTGTCTGTCTGTCGGTCTGTCCCCCCCTAATAACTTTTGAACGAATTGTCCGATTGGAAAAATTCTTTTTGCATTCGAAAGATCTCGGCGAGGACATCTCATTTCTATATTTTACTTTTTGATTTGAACAATTTTTTGTTCAATTTTGAACAGTTCAAAAAATTTTAACATTAGCGCCTATGGACAAAATTGAAGCAAATTCTGTAAACTCTGGGCACAAGAGCCAAGTTCCTATTGCAAGCTTATTGAAAGGAGTTCTCGGCGTGAAATATTGATTTGAACAGTTTTTGTTCATTTTTGAACAGTTCAAAAAATTAACACAGAGCTTACGGGGAAATTTCAACCCTATATAAATCCTGATCTAACGGACCGATTTGCTTGGAACAAACTTTATCGGAAAGCTCTAATAACGTAGAACATGTAGAAATAGAAAGTTTATCCAGAACTTACGAGCCTATTTTGCTATGAAATTTTTTGATCGGGATTTTCAAGGATATTTCTCAGTGACTCAATGAGTGAAATAATGAATGAATGAATAAATGAAAGAGTGAAAGAATAAATCAATGAATAAATGAATGAGGAAAAGAATGAATGAATAAATTATTGAATAAATGAAAATATAAATAAATGAGTGAATAAATACATGAATGCGTAAATGAATGAATAAACACTTGAATGAGGTAACGAATGAATGAATAAATGCATGGCTGAATAAATGAAAGAATGAATGAGTGAGTGAATGAATATGTATTATCCGTTGGAAAAGGTATATTCTCAATAATTAGAACTAAAGATAAATAAGAAAGAGAGAGAAAGAGATAGCTAGATTATAAATTTGAATTTGGTGTATACGGGAAAGTAGGCTGATATAGTTCTAGACGGAACTTCTTGTTATTATTTGTCTTAATGAATGATTTGACCTGAAAATTTGAGAAGCGAGTATGGGGGGGGGGGGGATATTAGTGCTTGATTTTAGGAAAGTTCTTACATGCATATATTTTTCTATACTAGGAGTAGCAATTCGGTTTCCACCCTAAGCTATAAGCATCAGGAAAATCAACGACCAACGCTTCCCCCTTTCGCATTAGTGTTGTACAGGGGCGCATTCAGGGACTTGAGAGACAGCCCCCAATCCTCGGCTCACACAAATGCAGAATTCTTGGTTCTCTTCCGTTGGAAGCTGTATTACTAATCCTAGTTAAGTAATATACATACAAGTAAGGAGCTAAGGACCAATGCCCCAGTATAAAAGTTTGTTTACGCTCCTTGTGTTGCGTAAAATCTAAAATTAGGAAATATAATTTTAAAGTACAGAAGTTTATATGGGTGCACCTTTTTAAAAAGTATATGGTATTTCAAACGAAGTGTTTTCTTTTTTAATTCTTATACTTTTTAGCCTACTTTCCCGTAAAAGTAAAAATAAATAAATAAATAAATAAAGCATGAAAGAAGGCTTAATGTATCGTAAAAATATCGTTAAAAATAAAGAAAAGTCAAGAAAAAGTGAAGTAATTAAATAAAGATTGAAAAATAAAAAATTTGAAAGTAGGGTTTTGAGATGGGGAAAATGTGTGTCTGTCGGTCTGTCGGTATGTCCCCCCCCCCCCCCCTAATAACTTTTGAACGAATTGTCCGATTGGAAAAATTCTTTTTGCATTCGAAAGATCTCGGTGAGGACATCGCATTTCCATATTTTACTTGAACAATTTTTTGTTCAATTTTGAACAGTTCAAAAAGTTTTAACATTAGCGCCTATGGACAAAATTGAAGCAAATTATGTAAACTCTGGGCACAAGACCCAAGTTCCTATTGCAAGCTTATTGGAAGGAGTTCTCGGCGTGAAATATTAATTTGAAAAGTTTTTGTTCATTTTTGAACAGTTCAAAAAAAAAAAAATTGCGGCATTTTTCCATTTTTCCGGCGCAGGCGATAAAGTCGCCAATAATGATGCAACTAACGCCAAATGGAATATCGTCGTTGTTATCCTCCAAATTAACATTAGCACATATTGGAAATTTCAATCCCATATAAATCCTGATCTAAACGACGGATTGGCTCGCAACAAACTTTATCAGAAAGATATTACACTGTAGAACATGTAGACTGATACAAAGTTCAACAAGAACTGAACAAGCCTGTTTTCCTATGAAATTTTTGATCGGGATTTTTGAGGGCATTTCTCAATAAATAAATGATTGAATGAATGAGTGAAAGAATGAATGATTGAATCGATGTAAGAGTGAAGGAATTAATGAATGAATAAATGAATGAGTGAAAGAACGAATGAATGAATAAATGAGTGAATGCATGATAAAGTAATTAAATGAGTGAATGAATGAAAAAATAAATAAACGAGTGATAACTACATGAACGAGTAAATGAATGACTGAATAAATGAAAGAATGAATGACTGAGTGAATGAATATGTATAATCCGTTGAAAAAAAGTATATTTGAAGTAATTAAGAACTAAAGCTAAATGTGAAAGAGAGAGAAAGTGATAGCTATATTATAAATTTGAAGTTGGGTATATACGGGAAAGTAGGCTCGTATAGTTCTAGACGGAACTTCTTGTTTTTTTTTTTTTTTTTTTTTTTTTTTTACGAAAAGTTCAAAGTTGTTTTATTTAAAATATTCTTTAAAGAGAAATTATAAAAAAAATTTCTCTAATTAATATTGAATTTCATATACTACTCGTGTGTTTTGAGTATAAGTTAAAATATAAATTTGTTCGTTTTGATTAAGAAAAACCCCAACGAAATCGATTACTATAAAACTATAAAATGTACCATTTGCAAAATTTTTTCAGAAACAATTTTGAGTAGAATGAAGTGAATTTTTAGCTTTTCCTTTGGATCCATACATTAATATTATTTTCATGTTCCTAAGGGGAAAATTTGCTATTAATAATAAATAAATGTTGTTAAAAAATTGTTTCTATTCAGAAGTGATGTATGATTTTTATTTAACCACTGCTTTTTCATTGAACACTTGAAACTTGGCGACATTACATGCTTACAAATGCATTCATTAATATGGTTCCCAGAAACAAACTAATTTATAAGTGGTTATATCTTTTTACATAGTTTTAAAAATGAAAATACTGCACAATGGAACTCCAGAACTCTTCGAAATGCTTCTCACTTACCTATTATTAGAATAATTTGCACAAATTTTTCGTAATCCAAACTTAAATGCCTAATAGTAGTACCTGATTTTCGGCATGAAGTCTACGAGAAAACATGAATGTTTTGCATGCCTCCTAAGTCGCGCCTCTGTTAGTTATTTTCTCTCATTAATGTTCAATTTAATGTATTTGTAACACATATTACATTACATATATACCCAGTGAGTAAAATATCAAGGATAATTGATCAAGTTCAGCTTTGAACATATATACAGTAAAACCACGTTAAAACGCGGGTGTCGGAGGAAATGTTTTGCACCCGCGTTATAACATAACCGCGGTGTAGTGAAACTATACCGCGGAAGCATATTCACGAAATAATAATCACTTTTGTTGCATCATTATTAACTTTATCAATTACTCGTAACTTTTCTTTCCATTATAGTATATTTTTTTCTTTTCTTTGCAACCATTTTATTCACTGTAATTTCTGTGAAAGAAGCACACATCTCAGCTGCGCAATCAGTCTATCAAGCGATAGGTTATAAACCACGTGTGTTCCGAGAAAAGGGTTGCTTAAAAATCTCATTATGTTATCAACAGGGGATTGTGAAGGGGGAGAGGTCTTAAGAAAAAACTAGATTTGGAACAGGGGGAACGCACTTCTCACTGGGGAATATGTTTACTCTTCAGGAATGCTAAAGAACCTAGAATGCAAAGGTTGATAGCGCTATAAAAGAAGTTACGCACGCATAACTAGACTTCTGAAAATGGAATAGATAAGCGTTGAACTGAACAGTTCCTGACAGATTAAGCTCCGCTCATGTCAAGAGAAACAAGTCAGGGCGATTGCACCCGATTTTGAATTCAAACTATATGTTCTTGGTTGAAAGAGAAAAAGCATGAAAAGGTGTACATCACGCTTATCACAATAGGGCTTTATCTGTTAGTGTGTCTGGTGGGGGAATAGATGCTCTTTGTCTAGAATATTTGTGTGCTCGGTCTGGCTTTATTTACAATGGTAAATAAGAAATCACCTTTAAATGGCAATGATAAATTGTGGTTTAAACATCGGGGGACAAGATAGTCACCGCGGTATACTGAGGCGCGGTATAACGAGGTTTCACTGTAATAAAATAAAAAATGTTTTAAGGGGGTGTAGAATTTTGAAAAAATGAAAAAGATTTTAAATTCATATTTCCAAAGTATAGACATTCAAGAATTTGCCATTAAAAGGATTTTTCAAAATTCTCATTATTTCGTGAGTTATAGCCGTTTTAGTGACGTGGCATCGGTTTCGGACCGAACGCTACAAGTCAACAAAAGACGGTAGGCGTTCCCGAGTCCCTACGGTTGAATATCCCTTATAAAATCTTTATTGTATAGTATCCCTTTTAAATCTATATTTAATTGAAGGACATAAAAACTTGTTTTGTTGGAATATTCTCCTTTTAGTTTTATTTAAAGTTAGGTTTAGCGTCAACCTTCGTACCAACCTTCGCAGTTAGTATTTTTAATGAAGGTTTTATACCCATATTAAAAATCCTAGTTGTTATGGGAATCACGGTTGGCCCAGAAGCTAATGCTTTTGCAGCGAGACGGGACGAAGCGCGTATCGAGCGCTCGGAACTCCGGACTTCAGAGGCGTCAAAGGAGGGTAGAACTGCTCGTCTTCACCAGGGAACATCGGAGAATGAGAATTTTGAAGAAGAGGAAGCTTTCTTATATGGAGCAGGAATCGCCGATTCAAAATATGTAAGTATCTGTACCATTCTATAAGTAAAACTGCCGAAAACTTGTCTCAAAACTTTGAACTCGTTTTTCTCGAAACTACTTTTTCGAGCTGGCGGTAAGGATATCTCGAGTTCTAATGGAACGATTTACTTCAAATTTAGAGAGGATGTTCTTTATACATCCCTTTATCGTGTAAACCTTGCTCAAATCTGTAACTTTTCATTTAGTATTTTTAAAAAATTCGTAACTATTAAAAAAATATGCAAAAAAGAAAATTTGTGTTCAAACAGCCGCCATTTCGTAAATCTTTTTTTAACTTGTCCAAGGTTCATACGATAGCGGCATCTATAATAATTAATAATCCGTCTGTTTTTTATTTTTCAGATCACCAGGAGGGTTGGAATAATGCACGCCAGTACACCCTCTTTTTTTTGGACATCCCCACCCCCCCTCCTTTGACTGCTAATGTCAATTTTAATTTTTTTTTTTTTTTTTGGTTAATTTTTGTATGTAATAATAAAACATCAATAAACAAATGGTATAAAATGGATAGTAAAAATATTGTTTGTTTCCTTTGTGCGGCGCTTCAAAAACCGGGCGAAATTCATGCCTCTACACTAGAATACCCCCTTAAGCTACACTGTTTTATTTAAAAATTTCGCCATGATTTAAGCATTTTTAAATTCAAAAAATTGTTGCATTATCCAAACAAAGATATCGTTGCCATTCGAAAAAAAAAAAATTTTGATAATTTCCTCAGAGCCCAAATTATTATTTTTTTCCTAATTAACGTTACAATAAATTATAAAGTGGGTGGAATATTTTATTGTCATCCAAGATAAGCTTGTGTGCAAAGTTTGAAGATAACTTATGCAGTAATAGTTGTCGAAAGCAACAAACTTCCGTGACAAATCAAGTTAAATAAATCCGTGTAAAAAACGTTAAGAAATATCATTTATTTTTGTTTTAGTAAGAGTTCGATTTGTTTAAATATTTCAACTAGCCATAATCTGTTCTCATTGCAACAGTTTGACCACTGAATTAGTTAATTAGTTTAATGTTAATTGTATTTTACTTCATTATGTTAGTATTTAACCACAAGTTCTTTTTTTCTCTTTAAAATTTACATTAATGTATTGGTAGCCCATATTATGAATAAATTTTTTCATCCTCCATATGGACTTTCACTATGCCAAGTCTCACACTCCGCTCACATTTCCGCCCCTTTGAAAGGACTCTTAATTCTTTGAACCAGCTCCCAGATGAGAGAGAATGATCCCACTCCTGTGAGCTCTCAATTTGCCTAAAGCGGTTATTTTACACGACAGGAATTACGGGCAAACGCAATCGTAATGGAATCGTCAACTCTATCGGAAACTGGTTTTTCTACCAATTTCCCCCATAGTTTCCTCAAAATGCTCGTGTGCTATACCAACCAACTCACGGTTGCTCGAATCAGAAGGAATTCGTTATCTGTCCAAGAAAAAAATTGCTTCTAGAACGTTTAATTTAAGGCAAATCAAGAAAGGACCAATCATGGAGGTGGAATTTCGTGACGTGAAATCAACTTACCTGTAAACATGGCGGTAAAGAATTTGAAGAATGGCGATCGAAGGATGAATGTTAAAAGAGAGTGCGATTTCGAAATTAGTTTTTTTTGTTTAAATTTGCGAAATCATGCCGAAAAAACATTTGTAGAATGTAAAGTAGCTACTTTACTAGTGCAGGACATTGCAAAGACTGTCTTATGATGAAACCGCTACCAAAATGCAAGTGCGTTTCAGGTCATAAATTTAGAGACAGTATGACTACCGTTTTTTTTCTTTGTTGTTTTTTCTTCATTTTTATATCATGGACAACCATTCAATAGAGCGTACAGCAATAATAGTCTAGGCATCATATGTTATTTTCCATTTTTGATGATTTTTTTAACTAATTCCTCTTATTTTACTTTAATTAAATTTAAACTGCAGTCCTATTTTATGATTCGTTTGAATTCGAAGCTTCATATTCAATAAGTTGTGCACACCTTCCAAAAATTTCCGTCCGTGGCGCTCCTGCTTATGTACCACAACAGTTTTATACAACTTTAAATGAACAGTTAGAGTCACAATAAGAAAATAAAAACTATTAATTAGATTGATATTAGAGGAGACACAGAATACCAAATAATAATATTTTATCAAATTATATTCCATAATCAATAGGGTCACTACGTTGGACGGTGCAGGTGACACCCAAAATGAGTTATAGAGTTTTAGAAAAATACATGAACTTGAACTATACAATTTTAAGGGTACTACTTTAAGGTATCATAACTGAAAATAAATGTAGTTTAGTGAAAGTTATCCCAAATAAAAAAATGAAATTCCTAAAGTGTTTTTTATGCACCTCTGAAAATAATATAAACTACAAGTTTATACAACACAACAACGTTTCTTTCTTTTTCCTCTTCTTTTTTTTTTGGGGGGGGGGACACCAAAAATTATCGCCCCCAAGTGACACTTATGCTAGGAACGGCATTGCTTTAATACAATTCCATTAAAATTAAAGATCTTGTAATGAATAAACTCATAGCATATAATTTGATACTAAAACTTGCAAAATATGTACAACGTTTTAACACAACTTTTTCAGATTTCATGTGAATGTATTGCATTATAATATAACAACAATTTGTAATTACAATTTTCTGAAATATTTAAGCAGGCAGAGCCGCCTCGAACTTATATTTTTGGGACGGGAGGGTGATTTTTAATTTCCCGACTGAAACTTCGTATTTCACCGAATCGCGAAGATCAAACTTAATTAAACAAGATCCTATTGATAATAAGTGATCATTATATACATAAAATAAAATTTGATGCCTTGCAATTGCAACTGCTATTGACAACAATATAGTTGTCAGTCAAAAATGAAAAACTGTTGTTATACCAAATGGTCAAATTTACCATGGTCTGTCAGAATTTGCGGAATAAGACCAATTTTTGGAAGGTCACAGTGACTTTCCGTAACCTTGGATGGGGTGCCTCTGAATGCAAAAACCTACTTGTTTGAACGAAATATCAAGTATAAAAACTGTAAACAAATGCCCAACACGAGGATATAGATTAGAAAATGGTAGCCCGTTATGAGCAACCGTCCGAGAAACCGGGTGCAAACCCGTAGGAAACTCCGGATCGAAAATTTCCTCCCGGGGTTGCTGATAGAACGAGGTGGAAGTAACGTTTGCTTAAAAATTCCTGTCGTGTGATATCCGCTTAAGAAGGGGTTACATTAATACATAGATTCTACCCCATTTATTTTAAGTTGTCAGCAAATTTTCTGTTTGAATTTCTCGATCGAGTGCGAACAGGTCTAATGTATTCCTCATTACTCTACGTTGGTGCGTGCCTAAAGCGGTTATCACACGACAGGAATTTTAAAGCAAACGTTACTTCTACCTCGTTCTATGGGTAACCTCGAGAGCAAATTTTCGATCGGGAGTTTCCTACAGGTTTGCCACCGGTTTCTCAGACGGTTGCTCATAACGAGCTACCATTTTCTAATCTGTATCCTCGTGTTGGGCATTTGTTTACATTTTTTAAATTTGGAATTTCGATCAAACAAGTAGGTTTGATCTGCATTCAGGGGCACTCCCATGCAAAGTCAAGGGAGGTCACTGTGACCTCCTAAAAACTTTTTATTCCGCAAATTCTGACTGACTATGGTAAATTTGACCATTTGGTATAACAATTTGGTGCAAAAACAACATTTTCCCCCCTTCTACACGTTTGTACTTATTATACAGGTACATTATTGACTGACAGCTATACAGTTGTCAATAGCAAATGCAAGGCATCATATTTTATTTTATGTATATGTTACCGTTAAAGTATATAATGCAATATTTCATAGAATACCTAGTTATTCCATGAAATAACTGATCATGTCCGTTAAAGTGCGTAATATGTTATTAATTTGGCACTTTAACTAGTTATTCTATGAAATAACTAGCTATTCTATAAATTAACTAATGAGAAACAGTTAAAGTGTAAAATAAACAATTTATCTAAAATGAAATAACTAGGTATTCTATAAATAAACTAATGATAGACAATTAAATGAAAAAGAAGCAATTTATCTAATTTATGCAGCGTATAAATGGTATTTATGGAAACGTACCATAAAATCATTTGTTACAACAAGGGCGGCCGTTTCTTGTGCCCAATCGGCAAAATCCTTCTTCGGTTATTTTTAACGGGCTGCAGATCGTTATTGTATGAAATAACTAGTTAAACCATGAAATACAAGAGAGTTTTACACTTTAACGGACACGATCAGTTATTTCATGGAATAACTAGGTATTCTATAAAATAACGGATTTCATACTTTAACGGTAACATACATAATGATCATTTATTCTCAATAGGACATTTTTAATTAAGTTTGAGCTTCGCGATTCAGTAAAATACGAAGTTTCAGTCGGGTAATTAAGAATTACCCCCCCCCCCCTTTTCCTAAAAATATAAGTTCAAAACGGCCCTCCCTACCTGCTTAAAGATGTCAGAAAATTTTGAATATAAATTGTTATTATGTTATAATGCGAAATGAATGAAATCTTAAGAAGTTTTGTTAAAAGATTTTACGTACCTTACGAATTTTAGTAAAAAATTATATGCTATGAGTTTATTCATAACAAGATCCTTAATTTTAATGGAAATATATTAAGGCAATGGCGGTTAATAGCATAAGTGTCACTCGGGGGCGGTAATTTTTGGTGTCTCCCCTTAAAAAAAAAAAAAAAGGAAGAAAGAAACGTTGCTGTGTTGTATGAACTTGTAGTTTTGTAGTTTATTTTATTTTCAAAGGGGAAAAAAAAAAAACACTTTCGAAATTCTTTTTTATTTATTTGGGGTAACTTTCACTAAACTATATTTATTTTCAGCTATGAAATGTTGAAATAGCACCTGAAAAATTGTGTAATTAAGGTACATGTACTTTTCTAAAACTCTATATCTCATTTTGGGTGTCACCCAGGGTGAAGCGGCCCTTCCGTAGTGACCATACTGATTAAGAAATATAATTTGGTAAACTATTAATATATTGTATTCTGTGCCTCATCTAATATCATTCTAATTAAAAGTTTTTTCACTGTGACTCTAAATGTTCATTTAAAGTTATATAAACTATTGTGTTCATAAGCAGGAGCGCTTCAGAGGGATATTTTTGGGAAGTGTGCACAATTTAATGAACATCAAGCTTCGAATTCTGGTGAAACATAAAGCGACACTGCAGTTTAAATTTAGTTAAAATAAAATGAGAGAGATTAGTTAAAATATTATAAAAAATGTAAAATATTATATGATGCCTAGAGTATTATTGCTGATAACTATAGAATGGTTGTCCATGATATATAAATGAAGAAAAACGCAAAAAAGAAAAAAAAAACGGTTGTTATACTGTCTCTAAATTTATCACTTGAAACGCACTTGCATTCTGGTAGCGATTTCATCATAAGACACTCTTTGCAATGTCTTGCACTAGTAAAGTAGCGACTTTACATCCTACAAATGTTTTTTCGGCATGATTTCGCAAATTTAAACCAAAAAAACTAATTTCGAAATCGCACTCTCTTTTAACATTCATCCTTCGATCGCCACTCTTCAAATTCTTTACCGCCATGTTTACAGGAAAGTTGATTTCACGTCACGAAATTCCACCTCCATGATTGGTCCTTTCTTGATTTGCCTTAAATTAAACGTTCTAGAAGCAATTTTTTTCTTGGACAGATAACGAATTCCTTCTGATTCGAGCAACCGTGAGTTGGTATAGCACACGAGCATTTTGAGGACACTATGGGGGAAATTGGTAGAAAAACCAGTTTCCGATAGAGTTGACAATTCCTATTACGGTTGCATTTGCCATTAATTTGCGCTTCTTTTCGACTCCCTTTTATTGATGCAAGAGAGACGAAGTTCATAATACCTACACCAAAGGATATTTTCAGTTATACACAGGATAAGCTTTTACATTTATATATACCTTGAGAAATAATAGGTATGACTGGTAGTTAAACGAAAAATATATACCCATCGGTTGAAATTCGATCGTACATACATTTTCTTCAGCCTCGAATGTTTAAATAACTTTTAGGCATTTTTAGTTTTTTTGTTTGACAAGAGTTTTTTTTTTTAATTTCCAATGACACATGAGTTTGACAGAGACAGAACAAGGAACTAAAACAGAAAGAACAAAACAAAGAAAAAAAGTCATTTCCACATTCTTCTCCTCGCCTCCCAGTAACGGTCAGTAATCTTTGATCCACGGAGAGCTCAGCACTGCAGAAGGTGGCAGGCATCCATAATCAGCCGGCTGTTGCAAAAGGCATCAGGGGCCATATTGATCCTGTGTAAGTGGCCAGCAAGACAGTCATGGATAACAAAAAGCCGGAACTCAGCGACGGCCTCTCGACGATCCCAGTCGTGAATGATATCTGGGTTGAGATCCTTCCATTTCTTATCAGAAATCCTTTCCATTAGATTTGAACTGAAAGTTTTGGAGATTTTTCGCTTAAGCACTCGTTTGAAGGTTAAGAAATTGATCGGGCTATTGCTGGTCTGTTTAACAGTGGTTCCTTTTTTAGCCAGAACTATCAGCCCTTTAATTCTGCGGCGGGAAGATTGTTTGAAAACAGTTCGTTTGTTTAAATATCTCAATTAACGATAATATCTAATCAGTGCGACAGATTTCTCCCTGAGTTATTTAATTTAATACATTTGTGCATTTAATGAATTCAATTTAATCGAGAGTTCAAAACGCCAATGCAAATCAACAAACTTACGAAACGTTGATTCGAAGAAAAGTAACGCCTCACCATACTTTTTATCTCACTTCATATTATATTAGATATTGTTAGTTGGGAATTGTATTTTGTTCAAAACTCTTCAATCTCATTTTGGGTGTCACCCCCCCCCCCCATACACACACAGGGTTTTGACTTATAATTATTTTGGCCAGTCTGAACGAGCTCTGATATAAATATCTGGGGTCTTAGCAGACCTAGATGCATCCGAACCATGGACGTTAAAGATATGAAAAAAGGAACCACCATGCCTTCAACTTCGTAAGTGAGTTAACATGAAAATGACTTGCTAGTTTCGACCAATCAGCTATGGGAGAAATGGCGGATCTCTAGCTGATAACTCCATAATCTCTTAGAACAACTGGCTCGTTTAGGTCTTTCTTGTATGATTTCCTACATGCCTATAGCTCCACCAGGTACGTATTCAATGCATATAAAAAAGCAACAGAATACATAAACACATGCATGAATAAAATGTATTTCTCATGGTCGAGGGGAAGGGGCAGTTGATTCTCCTGAAGGCCCAAACGAAGAGAATGGTTATTTCACAGTTCATTTCAAAATTTCAATCATGACTCTTCTATAGAAAGAGATCTATATACTGCTTATAAATTATGTCACATATATTCATCATTGGACATCATTGGCACTTAAATCACTTAACAAATTTAAAACACTTAAAGAACAACGGTGCTTTCCCCAAAGTCCCAAAAGATTCAACTATGATTCTCTCACTGATAAGTGGCAACTGCATTTATGTTTCTGAAAGCTAGCAGCAATAGCGCGAATAAGTATGCAATCTTACCTGTTGGTAAACAAAGTAATAAATTTTGAAAGCAAAAAAGAGAAAATGATATTACGATAAAGTTCCCTGACTTCCTGAGAATAATGTTAGGAACACTAGCAACACCAGCACAACCCGAATTTTCACCTTGGCGCAGTACCGCGTACTTAATTGCATGTACGCTTCCGTACTAGGATTAGTATTGCAGCTTAAAACGATTATTTTCGAGGATAGTGGGTTGAAACTCCAAACTTCTCCCTCGCTTCAGTCCTGGCTAAGAAAGCTAAACACCGAGGGTATTTGAGTTAATTGTTTATATATATCAGTCGTTTTTAGGTAAATGTTGTGCACAAAGTGAATAAATAACACACTAAAAGAAGCATTTTCAACGGAATTGCTTTTTGATTTTTGAATTTTTTTTTTACAAGGTACAAAATGTGACTGTTTGTTTTGTTTCCATAGACTATACTCAGTTCGCTGGACGTGTTACCTATTCACGCATCTTATATAAGGGCACATAAGTAGTTGTTTCTAAATATTATACAAATTAGCATATGTGCTATAATTTGCATGTAGTCCTCTTTTGGACACTTCAAACAGTTCTTGGAGACCACGCAATGTTTCACAGGCCATTTCATATAGTTAAGAGACTGGGTCTCATTATTTTATTGTTGCATAGCGTAGAGCAGCATAATTGCATAACAAATTGCAATGCCATCACTTAATTTATGTTCATTTTCATCTCCTACACGGTAGAGCCTTTAGACTGCTATACATGTTTCCGCGGATCCCAACGGCTATAGCAACGTATGGGTAGAAAACGCGAATTGTGTCATTTCTACGGATCCCAACCGTCATAGCAATGTATTGTCGAAAAAGCGAACTGCGCATGCGCGAGACTAGAGAATAGAATTCTGGCGAATAATAAAGCGTTTTTCATTATTTTGCCTAAATAAAAAGTACACTTAAAGGATATTTGGGCTGTTTATTCTTTATTATATATCTCAAGTAAGGCTTTATTATATATCTCAAGTAATCTCTCTTCGAGTAAGGCGGGAAAAAACAGGAAACTAAAAGTTCTCGGTGCACGAAATAAATTGCGAGTAGTTGCAGGACAAATCTTGATGAGAAATATGTTAACAGGATAAATTTTGCAGCTACCAGTCGAAAATATTTCTAAGTGCATTATAATAGGAAAAACCATAGCCTAATCTACGGATATCTGTCTCAGTCCGTTGACTCGTGTTATCTTCGCCTGATCAAGGCGAAGACGTACGCTTATAATGCATCAATTAAAATCGGTAGGCTAACCTCAGTGCTGCTGTTTAGAAAGAAAGGAAGGTCCCCTCCAGTAAAAGCAAAAATACCCGATCTTACTGCGTTGTCTTGCAGCGCCATCTGTTGAACAACAAGAAGGGAACTAAGCTAAAGGATTTACTATTTACAAGTCGTCACTTTTATACTCTCATTTTACAAAGGACTCTCCAAGATCATTAGTAAGAGAATAAATTTAAAAAACCGACTTCAAGCCAGATTTTACTGGAAGAAAAGCAAGCTACTTTTCATGTGATTGTGAGCTGCATTGAGTTAATAGTAAAAATTTAATTAACCTACCACAACGTCAATGACACTTGATTATTTACCATGCTTAGCTATAACGGTTGGGATCCGCTAAATTTCCAGAGGGAAACGAATAAATGACGCGAAGCCGAAGCTTTACATGCTGCTTTCGACCAATCGGTTAAGGATCGACGGATGTCTAATCGGTCGTTTGTTGCTTGATCGTTTGTTTAAATATCTCAATTAACGATAATATCTAATCAGGGCAACCGATTGACCCCTGAGTTATTTAATTTAATCCATCTGTGTACTGAATTTGTGATTTAACGCATTCAATTTAATCAAGAGTTCAAAACCAATGCAAATCAACAAACTTACTAAACGTTGATTCGAAGCAAAGTAACGCCTCACCACACTTATTATCTCACTTTATATTGTATTAGATATTGTTAGTTTTAAGTTGTATTTTGTTTTGCTCGACATTGCACTGGACAAACAATCTGGTTGACTTCGAAATTTTTGGTAGCAACCCCCCTCCCCAAACACACACAGGCTGTCACCTGAGGCCGGCCGCCCACCCGCAGTAAGTCATTTTTTGAAACACAAACTTTTGCCTAGTCTGATCGAACTTTGATATAAATATGTGGGGCCTTAGCAGGACTAATGGGTTAATCGGACCTATGGATGTTAAAGGTATGAAAAATGGAACCACCGTGGCCTGCCACTTCGTAAGTGAGTAACGCGAAAAGGACTTGACAGTTTCGACCTACCGGGGCTATGGGAGAAATGCTCAGGCGGATCTCTAACTGATAACTCCATTATCTCTTAGAACAAATGGTTCTTTTATGCCTTTCTCGTGTGACTTCTTGCGTGCCTACAACTCCACCCTTTTGCGGAGCCTAGTTTTTAAAGGTCTATGCCATTTGCAATGCAATAGTTTCATTTACATTAGATTTTTAGCTTTCAATAAACTATCCAACCGTTGATGATGCGAGATGCATTTTTACGTATCTCAATCGTAAACAATGAATGTTATTTGCAAGCCTATCATTTCAAAAAATTCCAGGGGGCAGCAACGGGTATATATTCAATGCATATTACAGTAAAAAATAACAAAATACATAAAAGCACATGCATAAATACAATGTATTTCTCAAAGTCGGGGGGGGGGGGGGCTGGGAGTCGACTTCCCTGATGGGCCAAATGACGAGCATGGTTATTTCATAGTATATTTTAAAACTTTGCGTTTTGCAAGCATGACTCTTCTATAGAGAGAGATCGATATACTACTTATGAATTTTTATCATATATATTCGTCATTGGCACTTAAATCACTTAACAAATTTAATACGCGTAAAGAACAACGGTGCCTTCCTCCAAACGGTTGAACTTCCCCAAAAGCCAAAGGATTAAAATACGATTCTCTCACTGACAAGTGGCAACTGTATTTATGCTTCTGAAAGCTAGCAGCAATAGGTGCGAGTAAGTATGCAATCTACAGCAATCTTACCTGTTGGTAGTGTTCGGCAACTACTCGTAAACAAGTGGTAAACTACCAACTACTAACTACTCTAAGCAAAACTAGTTGCAACTAGTAGTTAACTACTTTTTTCTGAGACTAGTTGTAACTAGTAGTTAACTGTTCTCTAAAAGTAGTTAACAACTAGTTAACTACTTTTAAATATAATTCATTTGAATTTCCATTTATTCATTCATTTGAATTTCCAAGCTCGTTCTTAAATATTTAATCCTAATAATTCAGCTAAATATTATTTTTAATCATTAAAACAATTTTAAAGAAATTCCTCTAAAACACTCAAAGATTGACATATTTCCAAATAACACTGAACAATTAATATATAAAGAGAATGAATAAAGACAAAACCCGTTTAATCTAAATTTAAACTTTTATTTTAATATGTATTTGTCAAATAAAATTAAAAATTTTTGTTTTTAAGAAATAGCAATTTTTTAGCAGTTGCTGTAAAATGAAGGTGTTTACCGACCCTTAATATCAATTTAAAATCCTCCCTCTGCCCAATTCCCATTCATTAATAAAATAGCTTTGTAACGCTCATGCTTTAGAATTTATTTTCAAAGGATTATTTATCTCTTACACTATCTGAATATTTTGTTATCTCGTGCAATTTATACACATGTTATAAGTGATTTCCTACAAAATCATACAAAATTATTATTTACAGTAAATTAATTGGCGTTACGTGAAATATTTGCACAATTTAAACTAGAAAATAAATACAAAATGAAAAAATATACTACATTTTTAGAAATTGCGGCCAACTAAAAGTTTGATTGTATGCACACAAAATAACAATGAACCAGGTAAATCACTTAAGCATTATATACATTTAGTGCATCGTCTTTGTTTATATACAAAATACGATCAATGTAGTTATCCCTACATGAGTTTTAAAAGTTCGGAATGTGCCTTTCCTGATTTCATATATATATATATATATGTTACAAAAATTTCTCATTTCTGCAACGACGTCATAATTCAAGAACTGTGATGTTGAAGTTATTTCATTATAATTGCATTCATCATCATTTCAGTTATCTCTTATTAAATCAAAAATTTAATTAAAATCATTACTTTTTTAATTGTGACACTATTGCAAAAATGAGAGTTGTATGCATAATATCGGATAATTTTTTGCTAATCTAATCGTAATCAAAATCGTAATCGGATGTCATAATCGTAATAGATTACATTTTTCAACGACTGTAATCGCTGCCGTAATCGTAATTACTTTTTAGCAAAGGATTACAATCGTAATCGCAATCATAATCTCTCAATTTCTCCCTTTGTAATCGTAATCGTAATCGATTACGTTTCTTTGTAATCGACTCCAAGCCTGATAGTTACTATTCCTTGTTTAATCATAATTATTATTATTATCAAGATCCACTTACATAACCCGTGCATATTTCGCATTTTCCTTGAACATATTTTGATAACAGTTGGGATCCGTAGATATGCAGACGAAGAACATTCGTTCATGTGTGTAGTGCTTGTACCCTAAAACCTTATGATACAATGGCGTACAGCAATAACTGTTGACATTAATCAGGCAGGTAACAAATTGTAGTGATTTATTTTTTTTTTGAAGAAAACGTTTTGGCAGAATCATAAATATGGAAATTCCTGCAAAAAATATTTTAAAAACTTGCAGTCTCAAAAATACCAAGTACCCTCAGTTTTTATAAATACCCTCAACAATACAGACAGACCTTTAAAATACCCGAGTTCGGGGTTGCGAGCTGCGCTGAATTAAGAGTAAATATTCAATTCCTTCTTTAAGCAACATGAATAACACCTGATTACCATGTATTACTTAGTATGCTTTTTTACCATAACCGTTGAGATCTGCGAAAATAGTAGCGGGAAATAAATACATGAGGCAAAAACAAAGTACATTATATCGAAAGCAAATTATAACAGAATTCACATAATTCTCACGAGCGATTAACTAACTACCCTCGAACTAGTTGTCTAAATTCTAACATTTTTTTTTTCTTTTTACTCATAGACCTTTTGACTTGTTGCCCCAAACACTGGGATTAGTTTCGGTGCAGTGGCGTTTCGGTCTCGGCTGCCGAGTGTGTCAAGGACCTCACTTTTGCTTCCCAAGTATGCAGATCACGTGAAAAGGACCTCACACTTCAGACTAATTGGCAAGGGATGGGGAAAGGATGCAGTCACCAGATGTTTAACTAACTGGTCGCATCGCTAAATCTTTGATTAAAAAATGAATGTTTAGCTAATAGGTCAAGTCGGAAAACTGGACCTATTAGCTTGTCTTCGTCTCCACTCACTTGCGGTGTCAAATGCTTAAAATTCGATGCCATTTCAGATATCGTCGGTATGTTTGCAGCATTTAAAATTAATAAATCATCACACTAATGATTATTAGGAGTGCATTTTTACGGATCCCAACCGCTATAGATATATATAGATAACCGCTTTCAGAAAACAAACGGGACTATTTCACATGCTCGAGAAAGGGAGAAATAAACACTACTAGGGAAAGGCATTTCTAAAATTATTTTCAAGGAAGAAAGTTGTTTTAGCAAGGCTTGCCGGGAAAGAATTCATGATAGTAAGACCAGAAAAAGTAAGAAAATTATAATAAACAAGTCAGTAATAAATAAACACAGAAATTAATGTTCAGAAAGTTTTAAAATGAAAAAATGAATAAGATAAAACAAAGGGGAAAAAATTGCTAAAGTAAGAAGGGGGAAAAAATCCCTAAAGTGAGAAGAATAAAAAGAAGGGGTAAAACTAACCATTCATGTGTAAATAGCTAATTGAAGAACAAAAGAAACCAACTAAGCTTTTGCTGTAAGTTACTTTTGCAAACGCACGTCAAAAAAACTGTAGATCCCAATAACAAGCTATTGGAAGGAAAAAATAATTCTATTATACATACGAGAAGGACAAATAACAACAATAACAACAATTAAATTATTTCTCATTTATAATCTCCTTTGGGAATGTTCGTTAGTATTCCTTGTTTTTATTCTAATAATTAGTAGTATTATCAAGGCCCACTCACATAACGCAGGCGAAATTTCGCTTTTTCCATCAAGAAATTGCTATAACGGTTGGGATCCGTAGATATTCAAACGAAGATTGTTCGCATGTGTATAGTTCTTGTACCCTAAAATTCCGTGATACAATGGCGTACAGCAATAACTGTCGACATTAATTTGGGTAAAAAAATTGCAGGTTAAATCCTCGAGACTCCAGAGCCCAGTTCGTCTCTGAAGGAACCTGACTTCGTAACGTATAAAAAAGTCTTACGCCTGTCTGGCTTAAAACTGTTTTAAATTTTGAAGAAAAAGAAAAGACTTCAAAAATATTGAAAAATTGAAGTAATTTTATAATTGAAAATTGCGTTATAAAGGCAAACAGATATTGTAAGCAAATTTGAGCCTAGGAATTTCTAATAGTTAGTTTTTCTCACCAGGTGGCGCCACATAAAAAAAATTGGTTGGTATTGGGAGGTATTTTAGAGGGTAAAATGCTGATTTTGGAACGGCAGCAGTGGTCATTAATAGCCAAAGTTAGAGCTAAATAAGTATTTTTCCTTAGCACTATTTTATAATCTATACAGGTCATTTAAATTGTATGAGTATTGTGACTCACTGGCGCAACAATAAATTTCTTATTGAGGGGTTACATTTTTACGGGGAGTGAAAAAGTTCATATTCCATAGATTCCTATACTAGTATTGGTAACATGGGCTTCCAACCTTTTCAAACTAGGCATTGCAAAGAGGGCGGAGGTAAGGGCTCTGACAGGAGACAACGGCACACTGAAAAGCAATAAGTGACGTGAACAACCAATCTCTCTGCATGGAAAGCTACCAGAACGAGTCGGGAAACGTTCCAGCAGCTCTTTCTTTCTGCATCCACGGAATTTTTTTCCCGATCATTAACGAAACAAGACTCATTCACCCGTACCGCCTTTTCCTTACACATTTAAATATAACTTTAAAAACCCAAAAGGCTCCTGATATAGTTATTTTCTAAAACGCATCTTTGGGGAACCCTCCGTGGGGCCCAAAATTTTGTTCATGCATTAAATGAAAGAATCGATGTGAGAAAACTATTATCGAGACCAATATTTTCGTTGGCCAAAGGTAATAGTCCCCACTACCAAAAATTGTACACCCCAAGCAACCCCTCGAAGTGCAATGAGAGACCTCTTCTCGGGGTAGCCTCCTCGTTGATCGAGGCATCCCCAGTGCTAGGTAGTATTCGTTAAGGATAGCAGTTTAGGTAGTTATACCAAGATATGTGAATAATAAAACTGGTAGCCTTTACACAAAATTTTGATTATTGTATAAGTAGCTCTAGCTGTCAGAGATAACGTAGGTCTCGATACGTATTAAAGCCAAAGGAGCTTGTCTTCTCTACTAATAATAAAGCAGTAAGTATGTGTGTGTGTCTGTCTGTGTACGGCGTAGGGCACAGACCGTCCAGCGGATTTTCATGAAATTTGGCACGAAATTAGTTTGGAACATGGGGGTGTGCACCTCGGAGAGTTTTTCCTGAAATTCGAATTTGTTCTTCTTTTATTCCAATTTATAGCCAAAAGTTTCATAAAATAGTCATTTTCTATCGGAAGGAATTATCGCATCGTTTCGAGCTTGATACCGTTGAAAAGCGCGTGAAAAACTACCCCGGACAGAGTTTCGCTCTACGTGCGAAAATTCGAAGACTCTAAATTAACTAGAAAAGAAGTTATAAGCATTTTTCTCTGCAGTTCGAAATTATTTTTTACGGTAATTAACTTTAATTTTAATTGTTGCCATGCCGACTGACTATTGATCCTTTTTAGCCTACTTTCCCGTAAAAGTAAAAAAAAATTAATAATAAAGCATGAAAGAAGGCTTAATGTATTGTGAAAATATCGTTAAAAATCAAGAAAAGTCAAAAATAAGTGAAGTAATTAAATAAAGATTGAAAAATAAAAAAATTGAAAGTAGGGTATTGAGATGGGGAAAAATGTGTCTGTCGGTCTGTCGGTCTGTCTGTCTGTCGGTCTGTCTGTCTGTCTGTCGGTCTGTCCCCCCCCTAATAACTTTTGAACGAATTGTCCGATTGGAAAAATTCTTTTTGCATTCGAAAGATCTCGGCGAGGACATCTCATTTCTATATTTTAATTTTTGATTTGAACAATTTTTTGTTCAATTTTGACCAGTTCAAAAAAATTTAACATTACCGCCTATGGACAAAATTGAAGCAAATTCTGTAAACTCTGGGCACAAGAGCCAAGTTCCTATTGCAAGCTTATTGAAAGGAGTTCTCGGCGTGAAATATTGATTTGAACAGTTTTTGTTCATTTTTGAACAGTTCAAAAAATTAACACAGACTTATGGGGAAATTTCAACCCTATATAAATCCTGATCTAACGGACCGATTTGCTTGGAACAAACTTTATCGGAAAGCTCTTATAACGTAGAACCTGTAGAAATAGAAAGTTTATCCAGAACTTACGAGCCTATTTTGCTATGAAATTTTTTGATCGGGATTTTCAAGAATATTTCTCAGTGACTCAATGAGTGAAATAATGAATGAATGAATAAATGAAAGAGTGAAAGAATAAATAAATGAATAAATGAATGAGGAAAAGAATGAATGAATAAATTATTGAATAAATGAAAATATAAATAAATGAGTGAATGAATACATGAATGCGTAAATGAATGAATAAACACTTGAATGAGGTAACGAATGAATGAATAAATGCATGGCTGAATAAATGAAAGAATGAATGAATAAATGCATGGCTGAATAAATGAAAGAATGAATGAGTGAGTGAATGAATATGTATTATCCGTTGAAAAAGGTATATTTTCAATAATTAGAACTAAAGATAAATAAGAAAGAGAGAGAAAGAGATAGCTAGATTATAAATTTGAATTTGGTGTATACGGGAAAGTAGGCTCGTATAGTTCTAGACGGAACTTCTTGTTTCTTTTAACGAATTAAAATTTATTGCTTGCGGCTTTTAGCATTTTGAGAAGCAGCCGATTTTTAATTTATTTATTTCTTTTTTTGGATTTTGATTATTATTTTTTTAAAACGAATTAAAATTTATTTCCTGCGTCCCACAGGCGATTGATACTTTGTTTTGATTTCCTTATTTTGACATGTATTTTACGGGACTATTTTCCATACTGCACAGGGGTTTTTAAAAGAAATGTTATCCTTTATAGCGATTTTTGTTATTCCAGCTTATTATTAATATTTATACTTTCATTTATTTACTTTTTTTTTCTCCAGTGAATTAGCACATATGTTATTTTCCTATTTGAGCTCGGATGAAAGGTTTATTCCGCTTTCAAATCTTTGCTTGCAGCTGTTTGTTTCTGCAGGCTACAAAATTTCGTCTTTCTGTTTTAAGCCGGGTCCAGACGCTACGTTTTGCACAACCTTTTTTCTGCGCAGTTCAACACATTGCAGATAAAACGTTGCGTGTAGATTGGAAAAGTGCGCAGTTTTGAGTCCGGTGCGAAGACTGTACAGTTGCAGCGATAACTGAGCTAGAAAGCATATATCTTTGAACTGTGCAGACAAATCGGCACATGTAGACGGTAGCACCCCTTTCCGATTCATTTTGTTTCTCAGTTTCAATTCGTCAGGCGACAATGGCCGACTTTCGGCAATGTTCTCGGGAGTTTCTCACAAAATTTATTGCATTATGCGAAAGTTTCCCACGCGTTTGGCGTGTAAAATCCAAGGAGTGTAGTGACAAGGATAAAAAGGGGGAGGCTTATGAGAGTTTAGTGGAAAAAATCAAAGACATTGATGTAACCGCAAACAGAGAAACATTTGTAAATAATTAATTCTTTGAGAAGTGTTTACCGGAAATAATTGGCAAAAGTTAATAAATCGATTCGATCTGGGGTTGGAGACGAAATTTACAAGCCATCTCTCTGGTACTTTGATTTGTTACATTTCCTAAATGATCAGGAGACACCTAGGCAGTCTAGGAATATCATGGATGAAAATAAAGAGATTGCAGTTGTCGAACCACCAGAACAGGCAACAAAAAAATATTTATTTTATGTAATCATTTGACCACTTTGAACGCCGGGTTCTTCTGAGACGTTCCAGTCTTTTTTTTTAACATGACACCATGTCATAATTGACCAGAGTAGTACATCCTTCATGACGATATCGCACAAAACTGAGTGAAATATACAGATATCTCTGCACTATGTAGACGCATAAAAAACTGCAACGTTTTCATTTAGTCTTAAGACTGAGCAGACAAAAGGTTGTACAAAACGTAGCGTCTGGACCCGGCTTTGTCAATAAATAATAGATAAAAATTAATTGTACTAAAAATTTATTAATTAAAACTATTCTAATTTATTATAATCTTCCTTTTTGTGTGGGTACTTGAGCAAAACAAACAAAATGCGTTTTTGTTTCTTCAAATATTTTCTTTTTTGTTTTATTTCGTTTCTTTCTTTCCTTTTTCCTTTTTTATTGTGTGTTTTGTAAAAAAAAAAAATGCTTAAATGTGTAGGATCTCCGGCTGATTGCCGCGGGCAGCTAATCTTTAATTATATGGAATGCATTTTAATAAAATAACATAATTTGCGCCTAAAAAAGTTATCACTATATACACAATGGCAAACCGACTGGTCTTTTCATTTTTTAACACGGGCATAGCCGTGCGGGTACCGCTAGTTTTGAATAAAAATGGAAAATAAATATATTACTGGTTTTTATTTTATCTTATAAACCTAGTCTTAAAAATTCTTCGACACATTTGTCTACATACAAAAATTGGCGGTAAGAATTAGGGATGTAACGAATATTCGGCCACTATTCGGCCTGGCCGAATAGTCATTTCATCACCCAACCGAATATTCGGCCTGGCCGAATACTGGGTAAGGTCAAATTCGGCCTGGCCGAATATTGATGGACTATTCGGCCGAATAGTTCTGCTGCAGTAAAAAAGTAAAGAAATTAGTAGGTTCTAAACATTTAAAATTGTATTATAATTATTGCAAAAGAATACATTAGTCCACTATAGTTTTAAGAAATAAAAATAATTTAGTATAAACTACTTTTTTTAAATCTTGTTTTAGGCTTGACTGAGCAAAAACACATTTTAAAGTTGTAATATTGCATTTTATATTTAGCATTTTCTCCCAAAAGCTGCCAATAGTTGATTACAATAGATAATATGATACATTCATTTTGTTATTATTAACAAAGTGGAAGCCAGAGTTTGTTTGAGTAGACTGATTTATTGTGAATATTGGGTTAGAGAGAAATCTGAACAGTCCAGAATATATCATGAATATTTAGATAGCATAAGTTATTGGGGTTTTTGAAAATGAAAACATATTCCAGTTAAGCGCATCAAGTTTTAATAGATTGTGGCGATTAAGCACTTCAACTTCTAAAAAAATAATAACTTTCACTTTCACCAAAAAAAAAGAACTCTAATTAAAATTTTTTAATTTAGCGGTTGTTGGAGTAGCGATGTATGTCGACGCTTGTTGTTCGGAAGCCTCATTCTTAATTGTTTAATACTGCATGATTGTGTTTATTCTTTATGTAATAAATATTTGATAAGATGACAGAGTTATCATTGTACGAGTGACACGCAATTTTAACTTCAAAACCTTGACTATAGTTAGTATGGAATAGACTTTACTACATTGGTGACCAAAGAACGTGTGAACTTTTACGATGATAAGTGCAATCGAAAAATATCTAAGCTGCGTAAGTTACCGCACGATTTTATTTGTCTAAATGAATTTGGTTTTATATTCACGAGTTGGTACATTGCCTTTCGATGTTGAGTGACATAGATTCTCTTTGCTTACTTATGATAAATTGTAATGTCGTTTATGATAATTGTCGCCTTGATGATAACTTTCTTTTTGAGTGCTACTTTAATGTGTGTTTTTTTACGTGTTAATCCCTAATGGAATTATATTTGTAACTCAAGTTATATATAATGTCGACATCTGAAGATCAAATTTTCAACGAACCACAAATTTCTCACGTTGCGGTGAAACCACCGCCGTTTTGGAAGAATAATCCTAGCCTGTGGTTCCTCCGCTTAGAAGCACAATTTTCCTTGGCACATGTGACGACTGACGAAACCAAGTTCAATTATGTTGTGGCAGCTGTTGATTCGGACATACTAAGCTCCGTAAGTGATATCATTATGCGACCTCCCGAAACCAACAAATATGAGCAGTTAAAAACACGTTTGGTTGAATTACACTCAGAAAGCGAGTCGTCTAAAATAAGGACATTGTTACAAGGGTTAGAGCTCGGTGACCAACGTCCGTCACAATTGCTTGTACGCATGCGTGCTCTAGGTGGCGATTCCGTAGGTGAGCCATTGCTTAAATCACTCTGGCTTGGACGACTGCCCAACAGCACGCAATCGATTTTGGCAGCGTTAAATGAAGATTTAACGAAACTCGCATCTATTGCAGATAAAATCCACGATTTAACGCCTCAATCGTCCATTAATTCTGCACAAGTCTCTATTGCACCACAAAATATCGCGCTACAGGCGCAAATTGACCAATTAACCCTGCAAGTCAAACAGTTAACTTCTATAGTTCAGGAGCGAAGTACACGGAGGGACAATTACATTAGAAATCCTAGACACCGAAATAACTCTCGCTACCGTAGCAATTCTCGCAATCGAAGCTATAAAGAGCCAGAAAATGGTTTATGTTTCTATCATATTAATTTTGGTGAGAATGCCAAAAAATGCAACCCTCCTTGCTCTTTTCGTCATTCGGGAAACGTGTAAGGCGATCGCTTACCGGCCATAATGCTGACCGCCACCTTAATCGCATATTAATGGCCGATTCAAAGTCTAAACTTTCCTTTTTAATTGACACTGGTGCGGACGTATCAGTCATTCCTAAAACGTACGCTCCGCACTCTAAATCGCAATATTTAACGTTGTATGCCGCCAACGGCACAAAAATTGCTACTTATGGAACAAAGCGCATGACCATCAATTTGAATTTGCGCCGTGATTTTATATGGTCCTTTGTAGTAGCAGACGTTAAACAACCTATTATCGGCGTAGATTTTTTAAAACACTACAATCTGCTAGTTGATGCTAAAAACCATAGAGTTATTGATGCGAATACTCGACTTTCCTCTAATGGACAACTACCTTCACTTAACTCTCCTGAATCGAACATCGCTATATTGGTTGGTGATGGCATACTGGATAAAATCCTTAGTGAGTATCCTGAGTTATTAAACCCATCGCAACCCATGAAAGGTAGTAAGCAAGATCAAATTTACCATCATATCGAAACAAAAGGTCCGCCTGTATTTTCAAAACCTAGACGACTAGCTCCCGACATTCTTAAAGCTGTTAAAAAAGAATTTGAATATTTATCCGCTCAGGGCATCATCCGACCATCTAAAAGCCCCTGGGCAAGTCCTTTGCACGTTGTCAGAAAACCTAACGGTGAGTATCGTCCTTGCGGTGACTACCGTCGTCTCAATTCTACAACCGTGCCTGACCGCTATCCCGTTCCGCACATCCAGGATTGTACCCAAAGCTTGCATGGAAAAATAATTTTTTCTACTCTCGACTTAGCAAGAGCGTACCACCAGATCCCTATAAACCCTGCTGATATACCCAAGACAGCTGTAACCACACCGTTTGGTTTGTTCGAATACACTGCTATGCCATTCGGATTGCGGAACGCAGGGCAAAGTTTTCAAAGGTATATACACCAAGTTTTATCCAATCTTGACTGTTGTATTCCCTATTTCGATGACATATTAATAGCTTCTTGCTCAGATGTTGAGCATGCTAAACATTTGCACGAGGTGTTATCCCGGTTAAAAAAGCATGGGTTAAAATTAAACCCTGACAAATGTGTATTTGGAAAACCTGCCGTAAAATTTCTCGGGTGCCTCATAACTGCTGCAGGCGTTAAGCCGCTTCCTGATAAAGTTGAGACCATCATTAACTTCCCGAAACCGAAAACTATTTCTGAGCTGAGACGTTTCTTAGCGATGCTAAACTTCTACCGGCGGTTCTTGCCAAAAGCCGCAGAAACGCAAGCGTCTTTAAATGAATTTCTGAAAAATTCTAAAAAGAACGACAAACGTCCTGCGCCTTGGGATGATAAATCGACTCTTGCATTCGAAAATTGCAAATCCGATTTGATTAATGCCACAACATTGACGTTTCAGTCACCTGAGCATCCACTGGCCCTCATGGTCGACGCCTCAACCACTTCTATTGGAGCAGTTTTAAATTCCCAGTCTCCTAATGGCCCAAAACCGCTCGCATTCTTTTCTCGTAAATTATCGACTGCCGAAGCCAAGTACAGCACATATGATCGAGAACTTCTCGCTATGTACTCTGCTGTAAAGCATTTTAGGCACGCACTTGAAGGCCAATGCTTCACAATTTTTACTGATCACCGTCCCTTAATTTTTGCATTTACTAAAAATTCTGACACCTGTTCCCCTCGCCAGCTCAGACATCTCGACTTCATTGCACAATTTTCAACCAATATCAAATACATCGCCGGAGAAGATAATGTCGTCGCTGACACATTGTCTCGCATTCAAGAGATTTGTCCAACTCCAATACAGTTTGAATCTTTATCACAAGCTCAAGAAACCGACGCCGAATTACAAAATCTCTTAGGCACAACCAACCATTCCCTAAAACTGAAATCCGTGCCAATTTCTCCAACGTTGAGACTTTGGTGCGACATCACAGACGATAAGGTGAGACCATTTGTACCAAGCAATTTCAGAAAGCCAATTTTTAATTCTCTCCATAACTTATCTCACCCAGGTATCCGTGCTACTAAACGACTAATACTGGACCGTTATGTGTGGCCGTCTGTGGCTAAGGATGTTGTTACTTGGTCACGTGCTTGTGTGGACTGCCAGAAATCTAAAATAAGCAAGCACACTCACAGCCCTATTCAACCATTCTTAAAACCAGCACGAAGGTTCGACCATGTGCATGTTGACTTGGTCGGTCCATTACCCCTCTGATGGATTCTCTTACCTCATGACTTGCGTCGACCGATACACCAGATGGCCCGAGGCTATACCCGTGACTGATATATGTGCTGAAACAGTGGCACGTGCAATTGTGAATCACTGGATTTCACGTTTTGGGGTACCATCCATCATTACAACAGACCAAGGTCGGCAGTTTCAATCCACTTTTTGCTTCTCTTTCCCGACTATTGGGAGTTAAGCATATAAGAACAACCCCATACCACCCTGCTAGGGGGGGGGGGGGGGGGGGGGGGGGGGGGGGGGGGGGGGGGGGGGGGGGGGGGGGGGGGGGGGGGGGGGGGGGGGGGGGGGGGGGGGGGGGGGGGGGGGGGGGGGGGGGGGGGGGGGGGGGGGGGGGGGGGGGGGGGGGGGGGAGATCTTTTAAAAATAGGTATGTAAAAAACCCCATAAAATAAAAATATTAGCTTTTATAATTTTTAAAAGGTCTTCATAAAACAATTTTGAGCAAGGTAAAAGTTCACTAAACACTAGTATTTCTTTCATTGCAATTAAATAATTAGTAAAATAATGCTAATGCTTACTACCGTAAAACCTTTCATTTCTATTTTGCTCGTGGGTGAAATTCTTTTCATTACATTCTTTTTATTACATAGTGAAAACAGAGTAATTTTAAATAGTTCTAAATTCTTAACAAACAGAATTAAATTATACATCATAGATTGTGTGTAATTGGTGTTTGACTTTGTGAATAATTTTAAATTTGACAAATACTTTCGACTACAATGATTTTCTAGAAATTTTAATATTCGGCCGCCGAATATTCGGTATTCGGCCCAGCCGAATATTCGGCTTCGGCCTATTCAGCCTTGAAGAAAGGACCGAATATTCGGCTTCGGCCAAATCACTATTCGTTACATCCCTAGTAAGAATAACATTCCCTGTGACGGGTCAGTACGGGAAATACAACTCTGATGCTTCAGACCTGTAAATTAAATTCATTTATTTTTTAAACATTTCACAGCTTCTCTACACGTAGTAAGTTAATTTAGATATTACTTTCAAAATATGCTAACTATAATTAAATTAAATTTAAAAAAAATCAAAATTGACTAGCCGGATATCTGGAATCTTTCATTCAGTAGGCGAATTGGATTCCGGATATTTGCAATTCTGTCGAATACCGAATATACGATCCCCCTGCCGATCTGTTCCATATTTGCAGTTTTTAAATTTTCAGTGATTTGTGAATCTTAAGTGTGGCATGAATTTCAAGTTGTGCTGTGAAACATAAGCCATTAAAGCTTTGAAGAATAACCAGATAAAACATAAATGCCCATCAACCTTTCTTTTGTCTTTTTAAAAGAAAAAAAAATCGCTAAAAAATTATGATTCTGAAATATTTTTTCAATATTAACACAAAGTTTTCATTACCGTTTACGTAAACATCAGCATTTTTCATTACAAATATATTTCATACACCAATCAATACTAAAATTAATTGCCAATTTAATACTTCGTTGTTCTACATTTTCGTCTCTGAACCTCCGGCCTGCAGTCCTTGTTGTAGAAAAATCTGTTAAATACAGGAAAAACTGCTTGAATACATTAGTTATTGGCAGGCGTACCTGTTGTGCACTCCTGAAAAGAAAGGTGAAGGGTCACTTACAAGGTACGAACATAAATTATTAAATTCAAAAAATAATTTTTGGAAAAGAATAGAACCGACTTCAAATTATAAATTGAGCTTAAATTAAAAAATAAATTAATTCCCTAAACAACATGGATATGACTTTTAAACATAATTTTTGAAGTCGGTACAAAATTATGGTGGATTTTATTCAATCAATTTTAATCAATTACAAATATAAATAGCCTAGAGTTATCAACAGTTTTAATACAAAATACCGCATGGTGTAATGATAATTAGACTCATAATTTTGCACCGACTTCAA
Organism: Octonoba sinensis; assembly: GCA_038502835.1. NCBI lineage: Eukaryota > Metazoa > Arthropoda > Arachnida > Araneae > Uloboridae > Octonoba > Octonoba sinensis. Next base: position 66,482,933 of record CM076605.1, on the reverse strand, counting down.
AAATATGCATCCGCCCACATGACTAAACTGTGATTTCTTTAAAAAAGACGAAATTCGTATTCAGCATTTGACTTCATGTCGTTTATTACGTAACTGTTTTTTGGTGATAAAAGTTTTTCATTACGATAATTTTTAAGTTGAGTGACACTTATTTCAAACAATTGTTATGAAGCTGTCTTTTCAAACTGTTAAGAAGGCGAACTAAATGGGGATATCAAGAAATTTCCTGATTATTGAGAGTATTATTTAATATTTTGTAATAGGAATAAAGATTTTCAAAATAGAAACATAGAACCTTATTCAACCATGGTAAATTAATTTAGGTTTCTTTAAGAATATTAACAAAGAGCCGACTATTTTAATTTAAATTCTTTTGGGAAGTCCTTATTACATACAAAGGACAATTTATACAGCTCCCTAATTTTTCATACAATAACACAATTTAAGACAGAAAAATGTGGTAGAAAAAAATCTCAACGAAAGCATAAATGGGGGGGGGGGGGGAGCCTAAGTTCCATAGAACAGACGACCTTCGGAGTAGTCGGTGCCACCTATGAAAGGACTGATATCTAACGAGGGGGTGCCAAATTCCGTAGCAGATCCTTTAATCATAGCTGTAATAGTGTACAATGTTCTCATCTCTAATTCATTTAAAATCAATTTGCTATTTTTTTGGATATCGGATTTCTAACTTGGCAAGTTTTTAATTAAGGTAAATTACATTCAAAGAATTTAACATCTACAAATTTGAAATTGCTAATAGTTAGTGAACTCACGCGGCAAGCTATAATAGTTAATTTCTAATTGTCTTTTTATCTTCTTCTTGAACGTAATTTATCTTAATTAAGACTTTCCAAGTTAGAAATCCGATATCAAAAAAGGTAACAAATGGATTTTAATCGAATTAGAGAACATTGTACTCTTTTACAGCTATGATGAAAGGACGACCTGCCATGAAGCATACCCGTTCGATATCAATTATTTTATCAATGACACCGACAACTACCAAGGTCGTTTGTTCCATCGAACTTGTCCTTAGTTTTTTATGTTTTCCTTGGCATATCATTAATTTTTGAAAAGCTAAATTTGTGTTTTCATATTGACGATAAGTTATACTAGGAATTTAAACTATGCTAAATTATTGTTATTAGTTACTTATATAAAATTTTCTTTTTGTTTATCTTCGTAATTGTGCTCAAATTGAGTTTAGCCTTAAGACGAAAAGTTAAAACGAAAACTGAATTTTCATTTATCAATTATTTTCCTTTAAGCGAGAGAGAGAGAGAGTATTCTTTCTGTCAACGGCAGGAAAACCTAGCTGCCGTTTGATGTTGTGAGGTATGATGCTAGTTATGAGTATGAAAGGAACTTCGATAATAATGTAATTTTTGGAAGTTTCGGATTTTTTCCTTTATATTTGTTTTGTGATCAACCTTGATGCTAAGTTTGAAGTTTCGAATAAATCACTTTGAAGTGGTCTAGGTTTTTGATGAGTGTCAGTCAGTGATAAAAATGACTATTGACCCCAAATAATTAGCTATAAGAGGTATATCAATGAATTTGATGCGTCTAACAGAGATCCCTTGCATTTTAGGAGGTTCAGGGGATCTCTGTTAGACGCATCAAATTTCTAATATGTTGTTCTAATAGATATTTTAGTAAGATGGGGTCGAATGTAGCTCGAAATGGTTCGGGTAAAATACTTATTGGCCGGTGTCGCCTTTTCTAACTTGGATGATACACATGTGTTTAGATCAGCGATGCGCAAACCGGGGGTCGCGACCCCCGGAGGGGTCGCCAGAAAATTTTTGGGGGTCGCCAAATTCAAAGAAATTCAAATTTATGAAAAATCTACAATTATTCCTTTCAAAGAACGGACATATCGGAAGATTTTTTTATGTTGTAAAAGGTTAGAAGGGAGAGCTACTGAAGGAAAAATATTTGAATTAATATATATTCTGAGGAAAAGGACCTTATTTTGGACCCACTGTGTCGCGATTTGCACTCATGATGCTGCAGCATTAACAGGTAGTAACAGGAGGGAGATAATACAGGGAAGAAACCATATTTTCTATACAAGCTTCACAGGTTTTAAAAATATTTTAGTATGTGAAAGAAGTGTTGAACTAATGCTCTTTGCAAGTAATTTTTACAGCAATCGGAAAATTTTATTATTTTTTCGCTTTCAGAACATGTTTACCACAGCGAAAATTCTCTCTTTGGAAGGTTTGGGGTTCGCAAAATTCCTTTCTTGCTGTACTAGGATTAGCAATGCAAAGTATTTTTTGTGCTAGTATTGAAAAAATGACCTACGAACTACGATTGACTAGTAATAATAGACGCATTTAAGAGCCTTAATAAGCCCCCTTCCCCTCCTCAGGGTGTGCTCCAGAGATTGCTAAAAAGATTTTGGCACCAGGCCCGTCATTTCAAAATACTAATAGGACGGCCACCTGGATTAGAGCAATCTCGCATTTAACACCCTCTATTATGGACCAAGTAGCATAATGAAATTACGGCACTTATCGGTTTTACGTCCTACCCTGGCGACGGTTTTAGAAATGTCACCAAAAATATGCTATTTTAAAACTATTCAAATCTCCTGCTATTAAATCTAATAAATTTGCTTTGTTTGTATTTCATTTGAAGATGCTTGGCGAGCAAAAGAAGGTTGGGCGTATAAACCGATAAGTATCGAAATTACATTTTAGAAATTATCCACATGACTTCGTGACCCTATCGAGTTATTAAATTATATTTGTGGCGGTCGACGAGAGAGGCCATGGAGGTGATGGTGGAGGATGTCTGCCGGAGGCAGGGACGACCTCCCCCATCACCTCCACCATCACCTCTGTGTCCTGCCGTCGACCGCCACATATTTATCAGAGTATTCTGTTGACCAATATGCCATACCCTGAAGTCTACTATACTAGGTTCGGTTAATATACCGATTGGTTTGTTTAGACAAGGAATTATTACGTCAGAATTAGCAGTTGTTATTTTACGACGTTCGTGAAGCACGAATGTTTTTCCGGAAGGTTTATTACGGATCTTTCGTGTTCGTTGTGGCGTTGCGTAATAATTAGACTACAGAACAGACCACACCCTTTTAACTGCAACCGTCCTTTCCTGCCGTTTTCAGTCCTTCATTTAACCTCTTAATAATTTGATCATTTTATCGATAAAATAATATTATTTTACTTGAAACATTTTGTAATTATTATTTCTTAGGTGAGAAATTCTTTTTCCTTTCTGCGTTTGCGTGTTTTGTGAAAATTTCTATTATTATTTAATGTACTTATGCTTGATATTACATCGTGGTTCATTCGCATTTCTGGCGACGCAATCTCATTCTATAACATCCATTTTAGATGGGACTACAAAACTGCGCCTTTACCTACCATGTATCTTCTTCATGGTATAAAACAATTTGTTTCGTTTCCTTTAGTCATTAGTAACACACAATATTTAAAAAACAAGGTTTGACTGAGCCAAATACTATTGAAATTAACTGGGCAAAATAATTTCATAATGAATTTTATTCAGAAACAGATTAAAAATCTCGTGTTACCTGTTTATATGTTCTTTAACTCGAGAAAGATAGGACCAAAAAAAAACTAACCACAAAAGAAAACCACAAGACCTTGTGGTTTCTCTCATTATTTGGTATTCAGTGATGTAACACTTTTCACAATATGATCCTATTTTATGCACTATTATATGACCAATACAGGATAGCAAAATCCCGTATTCTTACCAGGAAGTTTATTTTGCCTGATATTGGATGTACGGTTACTCTGGTGCAAATTTCAAAATCAACCGTTTACATGCCGAATTATTAACGGATAACCAAATATGCATACGTTTTTGAAATTGATCATGTATATTCTTAATATATATGAAATCAACAAAAAATTTCAAAAAAAAAAAAAAACTTTTTTTACCTTTTTTTTTTTAGTGTGTTCCATTTTTGGAACATTGGCATTTTGGATGCATTTAAAAAAAAAAATTAGAGTTTTTTTATACTAAATGATTTTTTGCTCGTATTATATTTTATTTCAGAAAATTATTTTAAATGATATTTTGGCACATACCTGCATTACCGAGTCCACGACATACGTTTTCAATTATCTGAAAATTCAATGTCCATGATAAGAAATAAAGCATTGTTGGTGAATTCGTTTTTCACGCTGAAAAAAATTTTTTGTGGTATTTTTTTACGAACTACATATCGTCCTTGAGTAGTTGGTACAATATAATGTCCATCGGACATTCTGGATTGTTTTGGTACACTGAAACGAGGACCTGGATGGCTTATTAGTATCTCGCTCTTTCCTTCTTAGAAGATAAGTTGTTACTTGTCTCTGGACCTCTAAGTGCGTCATTTTCACTTCCTGTATCTCACAATAAAGGAGCCAACTAGCAACAACTGAAATGTTCAATGCATTGTTGAAAAGGTTTCACCACCATTTTTTACTTCTTAGAAGAGGTCTGTAACTTCTTAAAAGTTTGTCTGAGACATCTACACCTCTCATTCCTTCGTTATATTTCCTTATAATATTTGGTTGCGGTACATCTATCTTGCATCTTTTTGAATTTGAATACCGTTTCACAAGTCCAAGGGGCTTATGTGTGTAACAGTTTGACGCAACAGTAACCACTGCATTGTCATTCCAACTGTACATGTATACTAGTCCTTCAGAGCGATAATCAAAATTTCCGCGTTCTTCCTTAGCAAGTACGTTTTCGATTTGAGTGGACTGTGCAGTACAGCATTCACAGATGGTTCCTGTTGCTCATACACCTTTTGCTGACAATTGGTATATTAAAACATACAAACTGAAAAAATTATCAAAGTAAATTTCATGTTTAGATGCGTTAGACAAAACTGAAGAGATTGTTCACCACTCTTGATCCTAGCTGCACAACAGGTGATCCTTCTTTTTTACCTTTATAAATTTCCATAGAATATGGATAACCATTTGAAGAGCATAACATCCACATTTTAAATCGGAATCTTATAGGCTTTCCTCTGATAAACATTTTACATGAATGTCAACCATAATACGGGACCATTGATTCATCAATGCTCGGTTTCTTGTGAAATACTCCGAATTGCTGTAGGTTTTTGCACAACTCTTCATAAATAGGGGTTACTTTTCTGAGTTTGTCATCTTTATTTAATTTACTGTTGTCACATAAATGAAAATAATTTTTTATTTTTCGAAATCTATTTTGTGGCATCTCCCTATTTATTTTAATACAAACGTCCCCCCAAATTTTTTACATTTTAACATAAACGTCCCCCCCTTTTGATTTCAATTGCTTAAAATCGTATGCATACGTGTCCCCCCAACTTTTATTTCAGGACTACATCACTGAATGGGTGCATCATTAGGTTAAAACAGTTTTTTAGATTTCCGCTAAATGAATGAAATTTTTGTTTATACTTTACATTTGAATAATTCAATTTAAATCTGGTTCAAAGTATTTTCAATTTAATTATTGAAAACCTACTTAGAATGAAAAAATAAAAAAGTTATTATTATTATATTAAATAATTAGTATATAACAATAAATTTTGTATTTACATGTAAGAATAATAAAGATTGGGGGGGGGGGGGATTATTGCTCATTTTTTTTCATTTTGTGAAATTAGGCTAATTGGTTACTTACATTATTTTTTAGACCAACTGAAGCCAATGCTCAGAGTATGTATATATAAGAACATAATAAAAGTAGAAAAGCTTTTTGCAAAGTTTGTTTGAGAATATATTGATACTAGGGTGTGTGGCCGGTAATGGACACCATTAAGGATATTTTGATTTTAAAAAATCACACAAAAAGAACACTTTAATAAAATATTTTGAAAATGCTATTAATAAATTATTTAGTGTCTTGGTTGCCAATCTGAAAAAGAAGGTTTTGATTTTTTCAAAAAATATTATTATAATATATTCATATACAAAAATAGTCAAAAATTTCAGTAATGGACACTAAAATCTTAATAATGGACACTGTAAATTTTAGTAATGGACACTTACAATATATAGTACAAATGTTTTTACTTTCTGCATAGCATTTTGGAAGTATATATTATAAGAAAAAATATATGTTATACTGACAAATATTTATTAAAAATAAGACATTTATATAGCATTTTGCATCGCATCATCTGAATAACAAAAAAATTTTCTCTTAATAACTTTTGGTTTTACCATCTTTTATATATCTGGAAAAAAGAAATAAAACCTTAAAAGTATACAAATACCACTCCCCAAATAAGTAAAATTTTTTATTAGTAACAACATTCATAAAAAAATTAATATAGGTATAACTGCTAACTACCCAATGTTCAAAAAGATTTTCTTTTTTTTTTTTAAGTTAAAATCGAGCATTTGTTTCCAGACATACAGTTTGCATTATTTACTATTAAGTGTTCACTAGAATAAACATATTTTCTATGTTATGAACACAAGTTTGCTGCTAGAAATGTAATCTTCATTTCCTCAAGTTTGAGTGTCCATTATTAAAACTGCCATTTAAGTAATGGACACCTATGTGTCCATTACTAGCATTTGTATGATTTGACTGTTCTAGTAATGACCATCCCACTTTTAAATTACTGTAACAGAGTTATTTATCAAATAATAATAAAAGCACATAGATTACTTACCAAACAACACTCCAAAAGCAAAAAAAGTCTGACCTTTCCTAAAATTTTGTTCTGATTAATAAAGATTAGACTATGTCATGTCTAAGCAGCAAAGAAAAAGAATTGCTGAAATCCAACATGGTGGAAAGAATTTTGCATATAAATTACCTGTTATTGGGCATGATCTTCATCCAATGGCATTCTATCTTATATATAGGACTGTGATGCCATAATTTAGCAGCAAAATAAAAAGAGTATGATTGGTTTATACAAGTAATAAGGATTTAAAATGAAATGGTGTCCATTACTAGAAGTGTGTCCATTACTGACACTACACCCTATTAATTATGCACAACAAAAGTAAATTAATGTGGAAACTCTAATATGGAATTAGAACTCAAAAAAGATAACCTTTTCTTTGATATAGCATTCACATAATGAAGAAATTAATGTTTTTTCATTTAGTTTTTGTAAGCTACTTTCTTTACTATGAAGTATTTTAAAAAAGAAACATATGTGATTTATATTCAAATGAACATTCGCAATATACCAGGGTTGCCACGCACCGGGAAAAACGGGAAAACCTGGAATTGTCAGGGAAAATGAAAATGACCTAAATTGGTCAGGGAAGTCAGGGAAAATCACATTTCACTGAAATTTTTGGAAAAGTCAGGGAATTTCATCTTCTGTTAGTGCAGGTGTTATTTAAGGTTAATTATTTAAGGATGACTCAACAGATGAATAAACCTGCAGACATGTGATTTTGACGGAATTCCGTATTTTTGGTACTTTTGGAAATTGAGAATTTCGTTTCCGCGAAAATCCTTAACTTTGGAGAGCTCTCTATCTTTTTTTTGTATGAAAATCTTTGAAAGTAGCCTCCCAACATTTTACAAAATACCAGTAAAATTTATGCATTTTATCCGTGTTTTGAACTTTTAAGGGTCGGTCCCGATTTTTTCTGCATTTCGAAATCCGATTGCATCGGCTTCAGTAACACTTCCTAGTTCGCATTTACTGTTCGATTCCATCTCATGGACATCAATAACTTTGAACTTACCATTATTTTTATCTTTATTAAGTTTCAGCTTCTATAATAGTAAAGAATTTGCACGGCCGTAATGTTGCCACGCCCACTTGAAAATTCGGCCGAAAATTTTAGGAATTTTTCGAAAGTTATTTTAAGGTTTAGTGATCATATCAGTTTATTATAATTAATAAATATTACAGCCTTAATTGATAATTTAGTTAAAAAAATATTTTTGCCTAAAATGTCTCACTCTTTGTGTGTAATTTAAAATGAGTTTTTTAAACTTTTAGCTGTGTATAGCATTAGGGTTTTTTTCCTTACAAGTACTCATTATGATATTGTTGCAAAAGAAATTATCAATTCTTTCTGTTTTTATTTGATATATAATTAAAATGCATGAAAAAAATTCAGCAATCTTCTGTTGGATAATTTTTTCAATATTATAAAAGAATTGTTAAGTTTGAGAAAAAAATAAGCCGATGGTTTTTGATAGTGCCTCTTTTTGATCTTAGAAGTTCATTAATCCAATTCAGTGTTAGACATTGGCGATATATCGGAACACACTAATGAAATTGTGCTTGCGTTTTTAGGTACGGTTAAAATTCAGCACGAGCAGCGCCGTGCGGGTACCTCTAGTATCTGAATGAAAGTACTGTGTTTAAATCACAAATATGTTTATATTGTCTATTAATAATCTCGTTCTTCTCATATAATGCTTTGGTACTTTGCAACCCTTTTTTTTCCACTTCACGCCTTAGTCATAACATTTTTAATAGTTGGTAGATACGAAGTAGTTACTTCAGTTTAAAAGATTAATGCTTGGAAACCTGTTTATTTCCTTAAAAAAATGGAATTAGTTTTTATAGGTTGCACTAAATTCAGATTCTTTTTGAATATAAGTTTCGAAGAATGTAGGACTTCTGCACTTTTTTTTGTTAGACATTAAGCCCCAATTACCCCATTATATTAAAGTGTTAAAGTAATGGCTTAACTTTGCTTTGTGTTTGACAATTCTGTTGAATAGTAAGGTATGTTTGCTATACAGTAAAACCTCTCAATAAGGGACACTAAAATAGGACTGGAAATTTTGCCCCTTAAACAGAGGTGTCCCTTCCTCAGAGATTCATTTCTCAGAGGTTGATGCATACACATATAGTGTATTAACTAAGTTTTTAATAATAAACATGTGTGAAAATGTCTCATGCATACAAAATATAAGTTGAAATTATTGAAATTTAAAATGTTTTCATTGAAAAACTAAAATTTTAGCATAAACGTCGTATTGGCAGAGTTTTGGAGCTTACAGAAATTTATTTGAAGTAATCTGTTGGATGGGTTTGTTTCAAAATACGTGATTTGGGCAATATAGTGTAAATATTGTTTAGTGTACTTTTTCCAATAAAAAATTGTTGGTAGCCGGGTACTGTCTGTCCTTGCTGAGCACAGATGTATTCCATAGTACAAAAGAGGGAAAAGCCTTTACAAGTAGGTTTTGTAAAGGGAACTTTAAAGTACATTTATTTCTTTGTTCATGCTTCTAGGACTCATCCCAACTTTCAGAAGTTCATTTTTAGAAGAAAAACAGCTTCAGCTTCCAGTAAATTTTCTTATTTATATAACAAGCTTACATTCTGTCGTGATGTTTCAGTATTTTTTGTCCCTCAGTGAGTCACTTGTCTGATAACCTATAATTCACTTCCTTTTTTCAATTTTTTATTTCTTGCTTTGTGCGATTTAAAAGTTGATTATTAAAAGTAAGTTTAACTATATATATATACGCACTCATATATTTGATGATTTTTTAAAAAAAATATTTATTATTATTTTTTTAAAGCACTGCCTGTACTTATTGACACTAAGCATAAAACTTATGCATTCTCCACCATGTATTAGATTTAATTCGATACATTTTACAACGTTAACTTCCGTTTAGCAATTATTAGCATTTCTGCCTTTCCGAATGATAATAAATATTATTTGGGGATTTGAAATTATTTGAATCCTGAAGTTCTTTTATGCCGTGCAAAATTTTGCTTTGTTCCAAATTTCATTGAGCAAGTTAAGTTATTCGATTTGTGACAATACTAAAATCTATAAAATGTAAAACTTTGGACTTCAAGGTGTAATAAAATTTTCTACTGCATTCCAACTTTTACTGATAACAAATGTAAGTAAACTTTGGATTATTTCAACTTAGCCATTTAAAATTTGGTAATTTTCATGATCATTTTTGAAATAATAAGGTAGGTTTTTATTCACAGCTAAAGCATAGTATATTATGTTAATATTTGATAATATTTGTTGACATCGATTAACCTGGAATTTTTCCTAAAATTGCCTGGAAAACCTGGAAAAGTCAAAGAATTTTATTGTCTAACATGAGTGGCAACCCTGTAATACATTAGGGCTTATTGCAGTAATGTAAATGAGGTTGAATTAACAAGTAAAAAGTTTAACTTTTGGCTGAAATATATATTTTAAAAAAAAGCACAAAATAACAATGAAAATTAAATGCACGTATTTTAGGGCTGCAAGGCCCTTTTTCAACATTGCAAAACAAGAGAAAACCCTTTGGGATGGCAATATATGCATAAAATACAAAAGTGACAACTCGCAACAGGATAGGATCAGCCTGTTTTTTCCTAGTTACGCTTATATGTATGTATATGGTATATTGGCTATTTTTTACTGACATCTTACTTGTTACTTTTGTCTACAGTAATTTGACTCTGACGACAGAAATAAACCATTAAATCCTCATCAGGAATGCCTTTTAAACTTGTGAGAATTATTTACGTTCGTATTATTTGCAAAATTCTTTAATTTACACTTGTTTATTATTTCTTAGGAATAACACTAGGTGGCACGGATGCATAAACTTCGGTAAAATTATCAACTTCTCAAAAATTACTAGTAGGATTTGCTATTTGAAATGCTTTTTTCTCATATCAATAATTTCCTTATTAAGGTTGCAATATTTTAGGATATTTTTTAAAGCTGTTACATAATATTCTTAACAGTTATCAGTATATCTCTGCTTAAATAAGTTGAATTATTTTAAAATTATGCCTAGCAATGTTTTTGGCACCTAAAACAAAAAAGCTAGGTACCAAGGATGCCTAACCTTTACATCTAATTTTGAACCCTGCCCTTTTGTGACGGGTCTGTACCGGATGAGGCAGAGATGTTTGCAATCTGTAAATTCTATTCATTTTTTAAACATCCCATAGTTAAACGACAATAAAGTGAAATTTACAGTGGTGTAGTCCTGAAAGAAAAAGGTGGAAGAACGGAATCAATTTCAATAAAGCACAGACTTCTCAAAACTTAAATTGCTTTAATAATGTTGATTCTATCATTTACTTTTTGCACAAAGGTCTGAAACATTTTAATTTGTACCTTTCCTTTGACATCTTTTGTATGTTGTTCTTAATGTTTCTTAAAAGCATGATGCATCATCACTTTAAGATTCAGTGTTTTTTTTTTAAAATGTATTTTCTTTTTCTTTTTTTAGAATTAAAAAATGGCACCACCGTGTTTTGCTGATCTTGGAAAACAAGCAAGAGATATTTTTAGCAAAAATTATCGTAAGCATATTTTTTGCTTATTCAAAAAATACTATTGCCTTTCTTTTCTAAAAAAATAAATATTTATTTGACACATTGGACTTTTTGCCTAACTTTTTCCAAATTTTCTTTTATTTTTTTTGCAGTTGTACATTCTGATTTTGGTATGTTTTACTTAAGTATTTTAAACCCTTTTATGCTGAATTAAAATTCGAGTTGGGAAAATTCAAATTCTAAATTCTCAAAAACATAACTTTTTGCTGTTTTTCAAAAAATTCAGGGTTATCATGTATTAGTTCATGATCAATTAGGTTAATTATGTATTAGTTCTAGTTTGTGCCAAATTTCATAATGGAATGATAATGGGTTCTTATCGAAATTTTTTATGCTACTATTAGGGGTCAATCCAGCATTTTTTAACTGGGTCTGTTTTTTGTGAATTTTGAAGAAATTTTTGTGAAAACTGAATTATTTTGTGAAATTTAAACAAAGAGTGATGAAAATTTTTATTATTACTTGTCCCTTTTGTAATAAATAATAAAATTTTGTAATAAGTGAAAGTAAGATTTGGAAGCTGGGGATTTTGTGAAAGGTTCATTTTGATCGATTTGAATTTTGTGAAGAGTCCGTTTTTATGAATTAGAATTTTGTGAAGGGTTCGAAAACAGACCCGAATTTCCCCGTGGTGCAACCCTCGACTACAAAAAATGCATGAATACAAATTATTTTAAGATTTTTCTCAGTTTGTCTTAACTTGAAAGCTTTAATGCTGAATATTTTTAACAACTGTATGAAGAGATTAATATGTAATATTTTGGTTTTCAATTAAGAACTTATGAATCAATAATTGGCAGTCAAATAGACCAAATGCTTCATTATAAGAACTTGACCAAATATGCAGTGTTCAGTTATTTTACTAAACTGCTATTCATTACTTTACTAATTCAAACTGTAGAACTGCTTAGGGGTGTGGCAGTTGACTAATCAACTGACCTCCATCGGAGTCGGCACTTATATGTAAGAAATATAGTAGAGGATGACACTATTAAGTTGAAATGATCATCAATCAGATAGCAATGATGAATTAGCTTGAAATTTCTACACTATATTAACATCCCAGTAGCAGAATTTTCTGTATCAATCTGAAGCACAAGTTTCAAAAGTCAAAATTTATCAGTGGCACCAATTGATGTGGAGCTAAATTTACAATCATAAAAAATAAACCATGCATAATACATATAACAATAATACATACATACAATAAATAAATATTTTAATTATTCAATTTATAAATAAATTAATAAAATCTAAAATTGAAAAATTTTCAAAAAATTTAACTTGAAATTTTGTTGTGAGGTGGCTAATTAATCTGCAAGCTTCAAGATAAATCTGCAATGCTCGCTGCCTTGCTGCACGATTTCTGCTACTGGAATTAACATAAATGCTTCTTAACCCCTTGACCAGGTATGACGAGTAGCTCTCGTCCTACTCAAAACTAGCCAAAACAGACAATGACGAGTAGCACTTCTCCTGCTTAAAACTAGCCAAATTGGACAATGATGAGTAACTCGTCATGAAATTTGTAAGGCAATACGACTTTAAAAATAAAAAGCCATTGTTTCAAGTTTCAGATGTTTGCAATTATATTAGCAGCCAAACTTTTTTGATTCAGAAATTAAATAGTCTTTTTTAACAGTAATAGAAACATAATTTCACGTTAATTTAAAGCACAAATGAACATTAAAACGCATTAATTAACGTGAAATTATATTTCTGTTACTGCTTACTTGCACAAAGTTAAATTATTATTAGTCTTTTTTAATACTGCACGTTTCAGATTAGTTTCCAAGTGAAGAGGTTAAGGTGTTTGAATTTAAGAAAATTATTTTTTGAGATTATTCATTTGGAAAAAGTTTTAATTTCTGTCTTGCCCTGCTTTTTGACTGTTTATGTATGTTAAATTGTGTTGAATAGAAACTTCTCAACTTCTTTAATTTCTATATCCTCTGTCTTTTAATTTGGAAATATGGAATAGTGTTTTAATATTTTTTGTTAATATGTTGCAACAAATAATTGGTAAAAATATTTTTACAAAGAAATTAATAGTAGCTTTATATTTCGAATGAATTTAAAGTTTAAGATTTTGTTCTAAATTGTTTTATTTTTATGTCTTTGTGCAAAATGTGTTACTTCATTTACCTCTTTATTTATGCTTAATTATTATTAGCATTCTCAAATTTTGTAATAAATTTATTAAAATATTTAGATATCGGTGTGACAAAATTGGATTGTAAAACCAAAACAAGCACCGGTGTAAATTTTGCTGTTGCCGGAACCTCGAACAATGATACAGGAAGAGTGAATGCCTCTCTAGAAACAAAGTACTTGTTTAAGGACTACGGTATGATTTCTTTTTTTCTTGTATCAATTTTTATTGTGGGTTCTTTTGTAATTGTAAATCATTAAAAAGCTGATTGTGAGTTCTTAAAAAAAAACTTAAAGAATTTGAAAAGAAAATGAGGGATAAATGTATCTAGGCTTTTTTTTTCCATAGTGGGGATATTGTCTGGAAGCTCACCTTTTTTTTTTCCTACTTCCTTTAGACATCATAATTTGGGGGAGGGGGGGGGGATTAAAGGTCAAGACTCAGAAATTTTGCAAGTGGCCAGTGGCCACTAAACTTGATTAACTTGGTGGCCATCTATGCATCATAAAGCAAAAGGGCAAAGCGGGGGGGGGGGGGGGGGGATGAATGGTGCATCAGTGCACTACAATTCCTCAATTCCTTATGTGTCTTATTTTCAGTGAAGAAAACATAATATTTTGTTAAAACTATCAAGTCTTCAAAAAAAAAAAAAAATGTATGACTTTCAAATTGGAAAAAGAAAAAACTTGCTTCCTTGGTGATGGTAAATTAAGGGAATATGAATTTTTTCAATACAGTTTTTCATGTTTAATGTTATAGAGCACAAAAAATGTAAATGCAAAATTTTACTTGTTTCATCATAGAAGCAACAGATAACAAAAATCCCCCTCACAGAAGCGAACCTTTCACAAAAACCGCGATCTCCAATACGAACCATTTTTGAACACAAGTATAAAAAAATGTATATTTCCAGTTCTAGTTTTGTTCAGTACACTTAATTTTCATTCTTTTCAAAACTCTTTTTAAAGCTTTCACACTATTTTCAAAAGGGCGCGACACTTGAGTCCGATTTTATAAAGCGAAAATGGCCGATCTGAAATGTAAGTTTGAAATGAAAGTTATGAAAAAAAAAAAAAAAATCAAGATTAATATTGTTTCTTATAATATTTAAAAGATTTATATGGCAGAGAGAAGGAATTCAAAGAAAAAAAAATAGCGTAATCGGGAAAAATTTTCGCCATTTTTTCTTGTGAAAGGGGAAATGAAGACTATTGGCCGAAATTCGGTAACTTGAATGCTGAATTGATGCGTTTTTATTGTGCTTGCATACATGAAAGAAGCAAGAGTTGAAAATTCCATAGAAGGTATTTGAAAATTAGGAATTTACTTTAAAAAATTTAAAAAAAAGGAAAGGTGGCGATCGCTCCTAATTTTTTGAATCGCCACTTTTTCAAACAAGGTCGCCACGTGGCGAGTCGCGACCGCGAATCTTGACCTTTAGGGGGAATATACCCCAATATCCTTCACTCCTCATTAGACTATGTTGAAATTAATCGTACTTGATCACAATCAAAAGAAGACAAGGTGCACTTTTGTCTCCTGCTAGTACTACTAGCAGTGTGCGCAGCCGTCCTATATTTCCTATTTTTCCTATATTTTGAGGAATCCCTCCAAAATTGTCCTATTTTGTCCTATATTTACAAAAGCTATAGCGTGTCCTATTTTTCTGACAATTAAATGCGCGATTCGGAAATGCACGCCAAAAATTTCCAGACAAAAAAAATTATGAAACGCGGCGAAAGATAAGCAAGCACCGACGATGCTCATTGGCAGTTGGCGCCATTAGAAGGAAAAAGAAAGAGAGAAATGAAAAAAAAAACTATTTTGGCAGTAAGCAAAGTACGCTCAACTGGAGACTCTAACCATTGGAAAAATCTTTTTTCTTTTCTCTCCAAGGTTGGCAAGTATGCATGTATATAAATGTATGTGTGTGCTGACATTTTAGAATTTTGTTTATGTTTTCAATTGGTGAAATAAAAATTATTTCATAGGGTAAAAAAGTAAAATAAACCTTCTTCAACTTATATCTTCAGAGATTTTTCCCTCCTTATAATTTTTAAGCAAATATTCTCCAAAATACAATTTATTATAAATAATGTGTATTTAATAATTTGAAAATTGGTAATGTACATTCATTCATGGGGACAAAACCTATAATGACTGAAAACACCAGTAATTTAGCATTATGTGTGCAAAATCAAAACAAACTAAGTTACTTATTTCCTACTTTTTTTTTTTGCTTTTAGCAACAGGTAGCAAACTGTTTTTAACCTTTCTAATATGTTAAAGACGGTCTGCTGTTTGTCTAAATTTGCATTTCTCTCTTCATTTTTTAATTTTTTTATTTGAGTTTGCCATAAATATATTTAGAATGAATGCAGTAAGTCTTACTTTAGCTTAATAGACCTATTTGTTATGCATTAAAGTAGTTTTAAATTTGTCCTATATTTTTAATGAAATGTCCTATATATTTTTTTGCTCTTGCTGCTGGCACTGTACTAGTTGAGTTCGCTGATTGTCTGGGTTATATTCCATTCAATGTTTTGTTGATAGTCTATTTGTTCTAATGAAAATTATTTATATATAACAAACATTCTTGTAAATATGTATAATCACCCATTTTTTTAATACTAAACTGGCACAGCTTAGCTAAATTAAAAGTTTTGCATGCTGTAACTTTCATATATGATTAATTTTTTATTGTTTTTTCTATAAAAGGACAAAGAGAAGCAGTGACAGTATCTCAATTTTTCAACGGTTGAAAAATTGACAGTTTGTGTAGTATATCCTGTATATTTTTATTTAAATTTTTGAAGCATTTACATTAGCAACTATGAATTATATTGTCAGCATTATGGTAAAAGTCACTTAGTTCACAACTCTAATTTTAAGCCATTGTCAATTTAAACTTTGAAATTGTTGTAAAAAATAATATATGTTAAGGGACCTTTAACACGCACATAAGACTTACTTAGGTAACTTTTAAATAGTGTAATTGGCTTATGCAAGGAAATAATTAATTGCAAATTGTAATTCATTTCAGTAGTCGGGCAAAATTTTTTTGGTGACTTAATACCTCTTACCTAAATACTAACAATATATCGCATTACAGGGGCCATTCCACGAGTAACGGAATGACATTTAATCAGCATATCGTAGAATCCAGTGACTTCATATTAAAATCTGAAAATTAAATGAAAAGTAATATTCTACATATGAGGATTGGTTCATATAAACTTCTTCTCATTTTAGATGAATTCAAAGAAAAGTGTAAAAAACTTTATTAACAGTTTCAAAAGGAAAAACTAACAAAAACTGAATGATTGACAGTTGTATTATAAATTTCGTACTGAATGTTTCCTCCTTTTATAGGTGTTACTATTAAAGAAAAGTGGAACACTGAAAATGTACTTTCAACCGATGTATCAGTGGAAGATCAATTTGTCAAAGGTTTGAAGCTGAATTTAGACAGTAGTTTTGCTCCTCAAACTGGGTAGGTTTATTAAGTTAAAGAATTTGTCCCTTTTTGTTAATTTTCTTATTGTTTTTAAAAATATATTTCTTAATAAACCAAATAGTTGCCATTTTTTGCAATAAGAATTTTAAGTATGATTTTTTCTTTTTATACAATAAGTACCAAATTATGAAATACCTTAGTTTTTTCAATGCATACATAACTTTTGGTACCATAAAGTTAAAAATAAGCAAAATAAATTGTACATATCAATTTTGTAGTTACATATATCTCGTGGGTATACAAGAGAAACTGCCCGTCATAAAAACCATAAATTGAGATATTGCAATTTTAAAGTTTGAGGTTTCCAATGAAATCAGTAATTGATTTTTGCTTTGATTTCATTGTCATTTTACAGTTTAGGATATTTAGAGCAGTCTTGGCTAAGGCTTTTTAAGCCTTATTTAACAGGGGACATGGGGGGAGGTGATTGAGTTGGTCATGCAGTAACATTTTGCACATTTGGATTTTTAATGACTTAGGCATTTTTTGATTGCAGGCATTTTAGAAACAGCACAGATTCGTTGTTTTAATTATAATTTTTAATTGTAATAAATTATTACTTTTATAAAACACTTTCTAAATAAAAAGACAAATTATGTACCAAATACAAATAAGGCAAAAAGAAAAAAAGGGAAAAAAAAAGAACTACCACACTAGAACAAAATGAAATTGAATTACAAAACTACAATTTTTTCATTTTTTATTCATCAGACTCACTTTCTGTTTCTGGAGCAACATCTTTTTTTTCTTTTTATTGACGACTAGTGATTTGTACCATGCATGGTATTCAGGGGAATCACTTTGATCTCACAGAGTTTAGCAAATCCTTTTTTTTTTTTTTGCTTTACTTGTAGGTAAAGCCTTGCTGTATTATTTTAGTATGCTCCTACGGCAAAACTGGAGGGGGAGGGGGTGTTCCAAAATATTCCTACAATCTGATAATGGGTGGTGGTCTCAAGCTCTTCTCTTGATTTCTTTCCACTAGGATCATGAATTCTGACAGTATCTAGTTTCCATAAATCTGAAATGTCTAAATTATTAGCAGGAAATGTTAAAAGTGTACTTGAACTGTTAGGTTCCTGTTCTCCAGTTTTTCCCATAACTCAATCCTAGTCTGGAATTAATTGTTACCAAGCCTCCAGACAAATGCCTAATTTTTCCCATAAGTAGCTTTTCTAAAACATCTGCCTTTGATAGAAGATGAATTTCATTTGGATCCTTTTCAAATAAGCATATTTTTTTGTTCAATGGAAAGTTGCTCATGAAAATTCCTAACCCTTTTAGTTCCTCAATACTACTAGAATATTTTAATTTCGGAATAGCGGCACATATTTTTTCTTGATTCATTACATCTTATTTGTAATTTATGAACGAAACTCTTATAAAAAAATTAACTTGATTCTATTGAATATTTTTTATGCGTTTCACTTTACTCAACTCCCCGGAAAAGACTGCGAAACTTTAGAACTTTCCTCACCAAAGCATTTTTAAATCATTGTTTCTACTACAAATTTAGGTATGCTACTTTTCTGACTACCAGAGTCGTAAATTGATCTAATGAAATATTGTTTATTTTTACTAACACACACAAGTATTGTTTTTAACTAAACTTATTTTGAACATGAATTAGTTGCTAACATTTTGCTATTGAACCTATTTGCTAACTCAACCATTTTACTTGGAATACCATGTTTATCTTCGTCAATAGTCTTTCTATAGAGACATGACACATAATAGGTGAATATCCTTTTTTACAAAATGAGCACTGTTTAGGCTTTACAAAACTTTGATAAGTGAGACCATCTAAGACACTTAAAACAAAACTCTTTTAAGTAAAATACATTTCTTTTCACCAAATTCTAAATCATGCATGAACTCGCAATTGTTCCGATCATGTTCTTCACTACAAAATACACAAATCAACATATTCTTTTTATGTTTCACTTCTGAATTGATTACTTCTGCTGATCTGTATGTATAGTTTATTACCCTTCACTCTTAGGTTATGTCTGCCAAATGCAAATGATGATTCCCTTCTCAACCAGATCTGTGTTTATAATTTATTACCTTTTTCTCTTATGTATGTCTGCCAAATGCAAATGATAATTCCCTTGGCAAGGCAGCGGGGTCCAAGCCTCTGGATGATTCATGCTCACATCTGCATTTTTTAACATGCTTAACTCCATACTTGAATATTCAGTTAGATTTTTAATTTGATATTCCTCACTTGTAAATTTTTTGTTGGAATCAAAAACAAGGTCATGAGGAAGCAATTTCAATGGCATGCGACACACTATTGTGCTAAAATTTGCAGATGGAACTCCTAAGGATTCTAAACTTCTTATTTGGGTCTGAAAATTATCAAAAAGGTTTTGAAAGGTTCTTCTATCATTGGCGTGTTTTAATGGGAATAAATTTATGAGGTTATATATGTGAGCATTTATTAAGATGTCTTCATAATTTCCTTGCTTCAAAATAACTTTCTGCTGAAGTAGAAAACCTTCTACAGTTCCTAATCCCCGTTCTACTGAGAGGAGCATTAACGTAATTGAATTTATCTATTGGATCTAGATGTTCATTTTTATGTATAGCTTCTTCCAATGATTTCCAAAAGGTGAGCTATTAGCTGATATCTCTGTTTAAAAATTTTGGTAACTTCACAGTTTCACGATAGAGATCTAAATTCTTTGTTATGTGACGGTACAATTTCTGTTTCCGATTGTGGCAGTCTGCTAGTGCTGCTTAACTTTCCCAAATATTTGTTAGGGTCTAAATTTTCATAACACAACTTTTCCCGACGGTCTTCTGTAGATTGAAATTCTTTTTCAAAATCTTTATCACTAAAAAGTTTTTCTAAATTTTTTCAACAGAGCTTAAATTTCCCATTTCAGTGGTTTAGCAGTTTTTCAACTCATTACAATCCATTTCAGTTTCTCCAAATTGTGCTTCTAATTTATTTTGAGTTCTTGCAACGGATGCCTTCAGTACAGCCCTCTTGCTTTTCAGTGTAGTTATTTGCTCAGCCATAATAAATCAAATATCACAGGTAATTAAACTAATAATATTCTTCAAAATATAATATTCAAATCTTCATTAAAATATTATTCTGCAAATTATTCATATATTCAAGTCGGGAGGGATGCTACTTAAAATGTTGGTAACTCAATCGAAATTAAGGTACTACTGTGATATAATTCCCCCCCCCCCCCCCTTGGCGACATTCGAGCTGGCGCTCCAATTTGTAATGATTTTCGGTTGGCGATAGTTTCAGTGGCAACCCAGCGCCATCGATGTTGGCTGACGTAATGTGTGGCAACGCGGAAGGGCTTGTGTCGGTGTGATTGTTGAACTTTTAGAAAAAATTTTTTGCGAATAAGTAGCTATTTAATAGTTTATTTTATGTTTAAAGTTTGTGGAGATTTTTCCTGTTGCTAAAGGAAGAATGTAAAGTGTTAAGGTGCATTAATTTGGTTCAATTGTTTTCTATTGTGGCCAGAGGTATGATTCTATATTACAATAGTTTGTTAAGGCGCCATGTTTTTGAATACGTTAAAATGGACGGAAACGTGATTTGGTGCTTTTGCAATCTGAAGTATGAAATTGTTTTGATTGATAAGTGCATAAGTTTGGTTAATTGTGACTAAAAGCAATGAAAAATTAAGTGGTAATTTTCGGACCATTTCGTCATATTGGATAGCAAGTTTGTAGTGATTTGGGATTAATATTGAAAAGCTAACTGGTTTAAGGTGAGTTCTTTATTTTTCTAAATTTATTATTTGCTTATTTTATGTGTTTGTAAGGTTATAAAACAATGAATTTTCAATTGTTCTAAAATATTAGCTGTAGTAATTAGTGGCGTTGCTGGTTTTGATAAAGTGGGTTTCCATTAGTTTAATGTAAAATGTACTTGAAGTTTTGCTTGGAATTGCGCGATATTTTTGCTATGTTTTTTCGTTGAGTAATGCATATCATTTTATGTTATGGTAATTAATTGCAATAGTCATTACTGTGCGTAAAATGCGTGTTTTTCCAATGAATTGTTTTTATGGTATTTTTAATGGTCGGCTTCCAATAGTTTTATGCAAAATGTACTTGAAGTGATGACCGTTATTAATTTTGTTATCTAGGGTGGTATTTTAAAATTCGGATAGCGTTGATATGCGCGATATTTTAATTATGTTTTTCATTAAATAATGCATATCATTGTATGCAATGATGAATCATTGCGGTAGTAATTATTGGGCATAAATCGCGTGTTCTTTTAACGAAGGGTTTTTATTCAAGTTTAAGTGATTTGGTAAAGCAAATAATTCTATTTTTCGAGTAATTATTAATCCGTTAATGTATTGAATTGTTGTTGAAAAATGCTGTACGTGCTTTACATAGTAGCATCGATATTGTGTGTAAGATATAATTTGCAATTTTTGGTATTTTACTGTTTTTTAGTGATTTTTCTTGACATGTTTGCTATGTTTATGATGTGACATTGCTGGCGATTAAAACAAAGGAAAAATCTTCTCACTCTCATCTTTGTTTCCTTGTTCCAACCCGTTGAACCTGGGGACTTGCCATGGGTGAAAAATTTGAACCCTTTTAAAATCTCTGTGGTATTCCACAACAGAAATTCAAGCTTTAAAAGGGTTTTTATGACACTGATATTTATTTACTTACTAAATTCACTCTCCCAAAATGAAAAAATCGCGCAAGAATAACTGCTTTATTTTCAAGTCGACATTATCAACATGAATTGATTTACAAAAGCCAGATCAGGGTTCATCATGGACATTTTCCCGTCACTCTTTAAAAGCTTTTACCCACTACCGCACCTAGCTGTCACTCCTGGCATTAGGGCCATACACTTCACTTATCTGTTGATGAATATATGCTGCTGAAATGTTCCTTACTGTCAAAAACCGAATAACTGACCATATTTCAAAATTGGCGGGTTCATCGGTTGTCAGGGTTGGCCGGTTTTAACCAGAGGTGGTTTTAACCACTGTTTTGACCGGTTTTAACCCGCCCCGGTCAAAACTGTTTTGGCCACCCAAAGTGGTCAAAATCCAAATAATACTGTATTGTGTTATGTTATGATCCCCTGTTTATGCAGAAAGCTACTTGTTCAGTTTAGCTTGAGAGTACCCATGCTGTGCAGCATTGTATGATATTGTCATATGTCCATATTTGCAAGATATAACAAACAAAATGAATATGAATCAAATTCTTTATTTGGAGCCATTTTGTGTTTTTGATGCACTGAAGTGACTGAAGGTGACAAACAATGGTAAAACAATTACCAATCTAATTCTGCTGCAGCCCCCTTTTTGTTTAGCGTTTTGTAACAAACAACAAGTTTGGAGACTTTTTCTAAGCCTAATCTGTTTCGTAATTTGTTTTGGACAAAACTATAATTTGAGAACAATCTTTCAATGCCAGCAGAACTTGATGGGCAGCTGTGAAGGTGGATGACAAAATTTAAAAACTCTTCGTTGATCATAGTTTTTTTTCATTGATTTCCACCATATTGATGCTTTTACATTGTTTCGCACTTCAGAAATGAAATATGATCTTGGAAACGGGTTTTCTTCAGCTTGGAAGGAAATGACAAACGGGAAGTAGGCAGGATTCCGTTCCGATAAGCCAAATGTGTGTTGATTCTTGTTGTGGTGCTGTCAGTCCTTCTCTCATGTATTTTGGATCCAACAGATATGCGAGAATATGAGCTGGTGTGATGACCTGTTCGAACCGAAATTTGAGGATGTCGGCATAAGATTGTAGTTCATTGTTGTTTACAAGCTTTAAGCACTCGCAACAAGCAGTAGAAATATTAGCCTCTTCAGATTGAAGATTATCCAATGCAGCAGCCACGGGTTTCAGTTGCTTATATAACAATTTCGCTTCTTTATATATAGAAATATCATTTATTATTTTTGTGATGTTTTTATCAATATCTGATTCATGATCATCCATATTGTGGGATTATGAAATAAAACATCGAAATTCGATATTCGAATTCTTCAAATAAAATATCAAAATTCGATATTTTATTTGAAGACTCAATATAAATTGAGTCTTCAAATAAAACTCACAATTCAATCAGCATGAAAAGAACCAATGGGTCATTCCGTGATAACAGTTTTGTTTTGGAGGGGACATTTTTAATAAATTAATATGTATAATATAGACAAATTCAAAAATACTGAAAGGCAAAAGAATTTTTTTGAAGTTATTATGATAGACTAAGCTCATAACAATAAACTAGTGGATTTATTTTGCATAAATTAATTTAATATAAAATAAAAACAGACTGTTGTGGAGGGGACAGGAAAATTTAGTTTCATTGTGTTATTTTTTAAGTTTGGGTTTCTTTGCTCTGTCCCAATATTTGAATTACTGAAACATTTTTTATTTTAGATAGTAAGTACTTATTTACAGACAAATTATGTATTTAAAACATTTGAGTCTAAAATTAAGTAGATTTATTTTTTTTTAAATGTGTCCTTCTGTTGCGGAGGGGACTGTTGTGGAGGGGACAGAATGGCTATTTAGTTCAATGCAAGCTAAATATTAAAAAAAAATAAAATTTGCACTTTTGAAAGTTAGTTTGTTACAAAAATATTTAATTATATATATTTTCAATACATTCCAAAAAATTATAATTAAATCTTTTATCAAACACTGGTTCTGGTAAGATTTTTAAAACTTGTGAATGACAAATCCAACTTATGTTGTCTTTTTCAGGAAAAGCAAATACAGTTCCTAAATCATTGCATTTTCTTAAGAACATGACTTCAACATTGTCCCCGTCTGTCGCAGTTACTTGTCCTACAAATAATTTTTCTGTATTTCGAATAGTTTTTATTTTAACTACAACAAAATTTCCTACAGTACAGTCATTCTTCTCACTCGTCTCATTCTTCTTCTGTTGTAAATTGACTCTTTTGTTTTCATCCGAGTTTTCGGTATAAACATGATGAATTTGATAATTCTGTTTTTTTTCTTCCTCGCTTAATGTAAATGGTGAATTAACAAATACTTTCAATTTATATTCACCGAAGGGTTCTGCATAGTGCAGAGTGCGAGGCACAGATTTCCCCATCTTCTGCCATCTACTTCTGAGCTGTTCCCGATGAAGATTATTGTTAGTTTCTGGGGAAAATAATACAACAACTTTTTTACTATGCTCTTTTGCCACCTCATAAAACTCAGCAGCATCATTTATAACAGCTTGATTTTGCAAAATTTTTGAATTCACGTATCGTTTCAATTCTGCACCAACACCATCAGCAGGTCCCTTTCCATGTGATGTTTCAAAAAACGACCAGTCTGCTGAACATCCAAAATCTGATTCATGGTGAATGAGATTCCCCAAAGTAAATCGATTTTTAAACTGGCTAGAAGGGCCATCGCTCCAGTAATGAACTTTTTTCATGTTTGTGAGAAACCTTTTCTTTAAATCTTCTAAGATACAACTATTGTAAGCATAAATTGTATTTTTGTCGTGTTGTGTATCATCTGACACAACACTATAACAAATATGGGATAAATTATCATTTTCTTTATAGTAAACAACAGCAGTGAAAATAGTTACTTGCACAGAGCACCAATGTGCATTCATAATTTCATTTTGCTGTCTTATTGAAAAATTTTCAGCAAAATCCTCAATAATTAATATTTCATCATTCTGTAATTCCTGTTTCAGACACTGAAGCTCTTGAAATTGTCTTTTGATGTTATAAATATGCCTTGAAAATGGAATGAGTAACATCTTTAAGTTTTCAATGACTTCAGCTGCAGGTAATGTCATTGGTGACTTTACAGATTTCCCATCAATATTAATCCACTGGTAAAATGTTATAAGACTCTCACTATCCATATCTTCAAACTCATCATAAATTGCACTTACACCACACTCTTTACATTTACGATCTGCACATTCAATTTTTATCAGAGTTTCATAATTGCATAAAGTCAACTTCAGCAATTCTTTTATATTTTGAATTTTAAAGTCAGGAAAAGATTTCTTTATACCTGCTAGTAACAATTCTAAATTTTCATGATACACACAATAACAGACTTCTCTATCTTTCTCTGTCAT
Source organism: Octonoba sinensis (assembly GCA_038502835.1). Lineage (NCBI taxonomy): Eukaryota > Metazoa > Arthropoda > Arachnida > Araneae > Uloboridae > Octonoba > Octonoba sinensis. Next base: position 66,457,864 of record CM076605.1, on the reverse strand, counting down.
TGGAAGGACATATTTTGGTCTTATTTCATGAAAACGACTAATACCAATCTTTGTATCAGAATCTTTACAAATTAATGAGTAGGCTTCTTTTATTGTCATTTGAAGTATACGTTTCTGTGCTTTTGTTTTGGATTTGCCATTTCGAATAATCACAAAATCTTTTCGGCCAGGACACAGTCTGCTGATATCATCTCTTTCAAAAAAATACTGAACTATGTCTGTTGAAATAGCATCTGATCTTTTTTTTCGTGTTTCACAAATATTTACCTTCTTCAAAGTTGATGAACTGTATAACCTTTGTTGTTTTGAAGGGGATAAATCTGCAATTACTTTAGCAATTACTGCTACTTTCTTTTCAGGTTCTTTTGGCAATTTTCGTTTTACTCTAGCAACAGCTTTTCCAAGTGCTGATGGAGAAGAATAATTAATGGAAGGGCATTCTTGCTCCTTTAAGCTTTCCAATTTCTTTTTTCTCCAATTTGCTTTTCTTAATCTTTCTTTTTCTCTTTGAATGGATAATTCTTTAGGTGTCTTAGTTATAGCTTTTGCTATTGCTGATCTTTGCTTCCATCTTAAACGCTCTTTGGCTTTTTGCTGTAAATGCAATTCTGGATTAAGCTTTAGTTTTTTTCTATATTCACTAGATCTTTCTGTAGATGTTTTCCCCATACCTAATATATATTCTTTTACAACACTTTGAATTTAAATGCATTAACAAAAAACTAAATTACTATATTTTATTAAACCAGTATCCTAAAATCAACAAATTTATCTGACAACCATGTGCTCACTCACCAACATAATGAACTACTGGGTTGGGGTCTACAAGTGTAAAGGCAAGGTATATCTATAGGTAACATAAGGTGCTGCCATCTATTAAGCATATTGTACATTTAAAATGTCAATAAAATCATAATTTCAGAAAGTTTATGCATCCCAAAAACTAAAAATGTCCCCTCCACAACAGAAATTGTCCCCTCCAAATCAATTTTTAAAAAATTATATTTAATTAACTATATTTTTTTTCTACCAGCGATTGATACAATTAAGCTCATAATACCTTTTAAAAAGTAGAATTAAAATATTTTGTAATTATTTCATTTTTTTCACCTTTCAAAATAAAAAATATTATTAAAAAATGTTTTGGAGGGGACGCCACATTTTTTACATTTATCTATTTACATTTTTTATAGAGTTGAGTTGTATTTTTAAAATTAAAAATTCACTTTATACTTATAAGTAAATAAACAAGCCTTTAATTTAGCAATATATATGTAAAATAAAGATTATTTAAAATGGAAAAATGCATATATGACTGTCCCCTCCACAACAGTAAAATATCTAAATTGTGCATTTGAAACTAAAGAAAACGAAAAAAAAAATGTTTTTTGGTAAAAAAAAACACAAATTACAAAAATATAATTCATAATGAATCACATGACACATTATTTGTTATTCTGTTCCAAAATTTATTTTTAAGGCAATCAGGACCTAAATAGCATGGAATGACCCCAATGTTTTCATGTCACTATGTTACTATGAGTATGATGAAAGGTTGCATCATGCTAGCTTTGGTAGCAGCCAATCAATAAAAAGGGGCAGGGCAGAAGCAGTAATCAACCAATGAGAAAATGGGTGATGCAAGAAAAAAGTTAATTACATTATTAAATCTCATCCTTATTTCATATTATATTGGAAATTGGATACTGCATATTGAAACTGCAATCCCTCTTAATTTAGAATATTTATTGCCTCATTTATTTTAGTCACTAAGCTTATTTTTTAAACAATATTTCAATTTCAACCTTACTTGCTATTATTTCTTAGTTTACTTACTGCGTATTAAATTGGGGGGTGTTGCATCTCACCATTTAAGAATAAACAACTATGTAAAAAATGTTCAAAATTTCTCTTTCTTTTTTTTTTTAGTTTTGACCATTTTGACCGGTTAAAACCATTTAAGCACGGTTAAAACCAGTTTTGACCAACGCCCCGGTCAAAATAAAAAATGAGTGGGTTTTTGCCAACCCTGTCTGTTGTTATACACATCTTATAAAGTCGCACAGTAATCAGCTGAAATAGCATCATGCTGGGAGTTGCCGCACATGCACGTTGTGTTGTTTGCTTGCCATTTGACTAATTACCGCTATTCGAAAATTTTTTTTTTCTTGATGACCCTTGCATATTCTTCTTCATACGGAATGATAAAATCCAACCAGGATTTTACTTTCTATCCACCAATGTTTTCTATTTATTTGAAGCACGATAAGCACTTGCTTCAAAAGTTAATTGATTCACAATGGTAGATCTGACAAATTTCTTAAACATTTTATTTCAATTAGCATTTTAAAAATTAGGGCTCGACCGATGGCAATTTTTGGCCGATGGGCCGATGCCGATTGTTGGCCGATTGTTCCGAGATAGGCCGATGGCCGATTGCCGATTATTCTCCTCTTCCATCGGCCGATGCCGATGGCCGATGGAAAAAAAGTCGCTTTAAACCATTAAAACGTGCAGAATGCTTGTCAAAAATGTCAAATCATTTATTTACTTTTATGTTTGCAAAAACATAAATGCATTATTCAAGCACTAAAACTGTTTGGGGAAAGTTTACATAATAATTAAAACTAAAAGAATCACTCGCGATTCTAGTAAAGTAATTCAACTATTTGGAGGTTAAAAAAATTAAAAAATGCTATATCAGAGGATTTTTAATTCGTTTTTCTTATCATTACAAAAAAAACTCAACAACTATTGGATCGGATCAGGTCTAATTCCCTTTCCTTCAACATTTTCACTTTATAGCACCTGCACTGCAAATGCCAAGTGCAGCTGACTTTATTTTCTTATTTTTTTCATGGAGAGGAATTCAGGTGTTATAATACAGACTAACAAATAATGTGGGTTTGTATCTTTAACGAAATTGTCAACCTCTCAGATTTTTTTCATAATTCTCCCCCCCTCCCCCCCACGTTTTTAACAAAAAAGCCGGAACGATTATATGTTCATTTTTCATTATAAAAGTTATTTTGACTAATTACCTCTTTTTCTAAAATAAAATTAAAATATTAAAACATTTCGCTCTCAGTAACGCTCCCCTGTTCATAACCAAGAAATACTGAATATTACTTTTAAAACATAGACGTGAGATTTGTCATTACAAATGAATGCTGGATGTTAAGAACTAATCTTATTAGCTTCTTTTTTTTCTTGTGAGTTGAAAATTACACTGAAATACTTGACATGTTCTTTATATTTTCATGAGCACAATGTAAGGTCACCGAAATAACCAATATTTTGAGCACCAGCAGTTTTCTGTTGACAAATAATCTTCTGAAAACACGTGATCGTTTATAAAAATTAAGATGTATTTTGAAATATATATATATTTATATTTATATATACGTTGTTAATTTTCGAAATTAATGAAATTGTAGCATTTTTATTAATGTATTAGAACGAAGTCTGTCGCGCGAACTCGTTTTTTTAGAATTAAATTTTTGAAAATTGCAAGTCCAACTCGGGCACATAAAATTTCGATCAATAAACATTTATACTGAAAAATTGATTAATATTTTTTATCAATATGTTCTATGTTGTAAACTAACAATAAAATAACAAACAATATTCTAAACTGAAAGTAGATGCCACAAGATTGCTGCACAATTGCAGAAAAACTGCAACACGTGGGATCGAAGCAAAAAAAAAACGCTAAGAAAAAAGTTTACGCTGGTAAAAACTAAAATCATTATCATACTTTGATTGAGTTGACCTTATTGTTTACAATTTCGGAATAATAAAAAACATGACAAACTAAAAGCAGATGGTATAATATTATTGCACAATGATATCTAATGCACTAAGTCATTATTAAACGAAAAACGGACAAAAATGAGGCAACTAACCTAGGGATCATTCACAAATGATGTCACGCTTCGAGGGGGGAACGGGGGGTTTCGTGAAATTGAGACTTAGTGTGATAAAAGGAGGGGAGGGGGTAACAAGAAGTGTGCCATCAGACTTATACAACATAGCGTGACATGTGGCAAAGGGGGGAGGGGGCTCCGTTGAAGTGGGACATTTTGTGACACGGGGGGAGGGGGGGTCAAATATATCGGGAAAAAGCGTGACATCATTTATGAACGGTCCCTTAGTGCGAAAAAGAAGTAGCACTCATAAGACGCCTCTATTACTTTTACTTTAACATATTCTATTTCGCGAGCATTCTGTTCAAAGAGAAATAATTTTAATAATGAAGGTTTTCGGGCAGCGATCGCTTAAACTATTTTTCCGAATTTTTTATTAAATATTTTGTAGAATGACATTATTTTTGTGCCTTTTTTAACTGATATGCTGCCTGTTATTTTATCGAAATAGAAATCTAGCTAGGGAGAAAAAAGAAAGTTAAAGACAGAATGTTTTCTGGAAAGTTGCGAAAAACATAGGCCTTGCATCGGCTTTTAGATGTTTTTCAAGGCCGATGGGCCGATGTTTTTCACAAGTTAACATCGGCCGCCGATGCCGATGGCAACGGCTTGGCCGATGCATCGGTCGAGCTTTATTAAAAATGCCTAGCATACTTTGGTTCATACGTAGAAATTAAAGCTGCTTTTAAGAATTTTTCAGTGTTTTTATATCCAGATGGTGGTCTATTTATTTTAATAAAAGTTTTTTTGTCATTGGTTCCTGTTTCATTGGATCATGAATCAGCTGAAATTTCCCAAATTATTTTTGGTGGTTCAACATGCTTTCTTCTCAGTTCGATATGATGCATGGGATCCCACGACACTACAACTTCTTTTGATAACATTTTCTTGAGATGCTTAGCAACGTTCAAGTCAACATATTGCCCATCAACTGCAAGTCCAGCCAAAGTTTTCCAAATCTGTTTAAAATTCTGCATGACAAATCTTCACTGTTAAAATCTTCAGTAACAGCATTACGTTCTAAATATATGGACTGAAAAAGTTTATCATTGTTTCTGTCAAATATTGGTACGTTTAAACTCGCAATAATGTTGACTGTGTCTGTTAGAAGTCGTCTTATTAGCTGTCATTCCAATGGGAAATTAGCAACCATGAAACTTGAGATTTCTTTTTGTGAAATAGTGTAACAATAAGGAAGAAAATTCCTTTCAAATTCTTTAGAATGATTTTTTAAAACCAACTTCGGCACCACTATTATGACACTCTGTTAATATTGTTTTATAATCTCGAAAAGTAAATTAGAACTTAGAAGACAAATATGCTGTCGAAGTACAATTTGAAGCATTTATTTTTCCTGTTTCTAGAGCTTTTTTTTTCTTGAATACTCTTGCTGCTTGTAAGTTTTCACAATGGGTAACTGTTTAAATGCCTGCGTAAATCATATTTTAGGTGTCTAAAAGTTACTGGCATGTTATTTGAAGTACCTTTTATTACTTTAATGAGTGAATCTTTAATTTTTACACTAAACAAAGCAGAAATAAAAATGTTTCACAACACGAATGGAAAACACAGGAATAACGAGCAAAAAGATTTACTGAAGCGTTCTTTCTGCTCCATGTTCGATGTTTGAGTGTTCTGTGACTAGTTCTGTTGTTCTTTCTTGCTGTTGCCACTTCACATTTTACATATACTACATTATTCTTCTCGAAGTTTTCAGCATTTTCAAAATTGAATTTGAGCATTGTTTGCATTTTTGACCTTCATTAAATCTTTCAAATGTCTCGGTCCATTTTAATAATGCTTCAATTGATCTAACAGATTTCAATAAAATCTCCTTTTCCCTTATAAAATTTTACTCAGTAGAAATGAATTTCACTTCTGCTGGTTTATCATGCTGTTTAGTTTGGCAACTTGTCATTCATTCAATCTGATTAGACAGTCCTACAAATAAAAATGTATTTATTTAATTAAAAATAGGCAGCTTTTTATATACACACATCGCACCCGGTGAAGAATGGAAAGACTTGTCTTTCTAAAGTGTCTCAAGTTCTGCCTTAAGTATAATGATTAGGGAAAATGTCCTATGCAATGACCATGTATTTAAGGTTACCAGATTTTTTGGTCCAAAGGGTGGTCATATTAGGCATACTCTACTGTTGGGGAACCGGAAAGTAATGTCGTTCCCACGCATAACATGTTAAGGGTGCAAATCCAGGTCAGACAATCAATCAATTATCAAATACTCTTCAACAACCTTGGTTGACCCTCCAAGAGCATTTGCAGTATATTGATGAAATAAGCAGAGCAGAGGTTTAGGTTCTACATTATCTGCCTGAAGAAAACCAAGGTAAACCAATACATCTCACACAACTCTTATTGTTTCAGCGGCACTATACAAAAGTGCTTTTTGATTGCTTGATCACTGGAGATTGAAAAATGGGTACTGTATAATAATCAGAAACGCAAAACGAGGTGGCTCTATCGGATTTGCAGCCGTGTTTACACCCCAAAACGGCAGTTTTGTATGTACAGTGGAGTATTCTTGTGATTGTTAATTTTGATCAGCGGAAACTAGGGCAATTGTGAAGGCTGACTTTTAGTGTGTCGATTTAGTTTCTCAAGTCGATCAAGTAAATCAATCTATCATTGAAAAATGCCCAGGGATTGCAACAGAAAAGATGTTATTCTGCACACTACATATCCAGAATATTTTTTCTGGGATTCATCCCACAAAACGTGCAGACGAATCGACACACTGTCAGTAATTAAATCACAGTCCTTAAATTTATTTTTGGACTCTAACCTTTTTAAAAAGGTTAATAATTCTTCTAAAAATCCAGGCTCACAATTAATCGAGCTTACCCATAAACGTAATAATGCAGGATGTGGCAAGTAAATTTTCTCTCTTATAAAATTATAACACCTGGGGTAGTAAAAATATAGAGTTAAGGCAAACTCTTTCTATTTTCTTCCATGAGGTTTTGCCCTGCTGTTCTGCAACTCGGGAAAAAAAATAAAATTAACACTTTCAGGTTTGAGCTATTTCGACCGCACATGCGCACATCTTCCTGTAGGCTGAGGGTTTTTGTACCTCTCTTGATTTTTTAAAAAATACCTGGCAGATATGCATTTTCATTAATTTTTTTTATCATGAACTTCTAACTGTCTTTATTCATAATAAAGGAACTATATAAATATGCTAAAAACTAATATTTAATGAGAAATTATTCAAAAAAGTATGTTTTAAAGAAAAAAAAAGTTCCACATAAGAAAACATTTTTTAACATAAAATTTTACAATAAAACTTTCCTAAATGTTGTATAAATGTCTGAAAATGGGTTTTATTTGCAAATAAACATTATTTTGTAAAATTTGCTTTTGTGTGATACATTTCGAAGCATGGATTTGCATAAAGAGCAACACCACAAGGTTCACAATAAGTATAAGTTTTTTTCCTTACTCTTTTCCCTGTTTCGACCTTTGATTTTCTGCTGCAAACTTGACAAATTCTTGCAAGTTTCTCCTATTTTGCTGTTGGTGGTCGGGGGCGGATCTAGGAAAAATTTCTGGGAGGGGCACCGGGTGTAAAAAGTCGCTCATTGTAAAATATTGCATAATAAAAAACTCATAAGCTTGTTTCACGTTTTTTAAGATCACTTAACACCAGTTAATATTTTTAAAAGTACGAAAAAAAACTTAATTACATCAAATAAAAAAGTACAATCCATTTTTACATATTAAGACAATTAAACGCCAATCCCTTCAGATAATGTTGCGCCAATCCCTTCAGATAATTTTGCGAAATACCATTCTAATAAAAAAAAGTTTTTTGAAGATTATAATTGAAGATTATAACAACGCCAGAGAATGGGAAGCTGGTCAAGCGGCTTTTTAAACATTACCGACTGTTCTTCTCAAAATTCAATCTTTCAAATAATACAATGTCAATGCTGTGATTTCAATACTTTTCTTCAGTTCTAAATTGGCAATTTTGAGCTTCCTTTGTTGATGCTAGAAATAGGATTAGTTTCGGAACTTTTTTCTGAATTTTTTTAACATTAAAGTTATAAAATGCATATTAGGCTATCGTTGATGACGGTAAAAGACAGCTGAAATTTTCCAAGGATGAACTTCTAAAAATACAACTTTGATCATTTTCGAGGATGTGAAGGAATCAGGGGTTGTCCACCGAAAATATTTTGAAATTGAAGTCTTAAAAACCCATATTAGGCTATCTTTGGTGATGACAAAAGACAGATGGATTCAACAGCTCTCCCGTGGAAATTTCTTGAAATTGAAGTTCGAAATGCGTAATTTTTAGAGTATATTGATAATGTTAGAGAAAGGTGAGGGGGATTCTCAATTTTTGTGAAATTCAAGTTTTAAAACGCATACTAGGCTTACGCTATATCTGGTGACATTATAAGATAGCTGAAATATTTCCAAGATGAAGTTCTAAAAATACAATTTTGACGATTTTTGAGGATGTGAAAAGTCAAAATGGGGGTTCGGGGGCTCCCCCCCCCCCCCCGGAATTTTTTTGAAATTGAGGTCTTAAAATTGCATATTAGGCTATCTTTGGTGATGTTAAAATACAAGTGGAGTCGGTGGCTCTCCACTGGAAATTTTTCGGAATGGCAGTTCTAAACTCGCAATTTTGGGCATTCATTGATGACGTAAGAGAAAAGGGGGTTTCGAGGCTCTTTTTCTAACTTTTTTTTTTCAAATTCAAGTCTCGCAAACACACAGTATCTTAACCACGACTCTGCACAAAAAAAAAAAAAAAGATTGTGTCGTGTGTGTGGAGTGGGGAGGGGGGAGTATTGACTCTTCTTCAAATACATTGGCTACCCTTCTCCCTGCCTTCTTTCATTTATTTCAAATAAAAGTGCAGTAACAGTCCCTTCCTTTTTTTTCTTTTCTTCAAAAAACATGTTATTGCTTTAGTCTTCTAATTTTTAATTTCCCAACTCAATTTTTATTTATTTAAAATACAAACAATGTCTTCGGCCCCTGCAAAAAACTTTTAGCATTTCAGAGTGCGGTATTATTTTGCAGTGATACTGGGGAGGGGGTAAGTAATTTTTCAAAATTTTTTATAAATCATGCCTCCTGAATCTTACTTTTGAAGTTTTATTTTTGGTGCGAATTTTCCTTACAATATTTGGAATCTCCCCCTCTCTCTGTTTATCCATCAGTTTGTAACGCATTTCGGCGACCTATAATAAGAAAGTGACGTTATACTGTTTGCTGACGTTCATTTACGTGTATCCATAGCGCACAGCTGGGTCATTCCGAAGACGAGAAAAGAATTATTTTTCAGGGTTTTTCAGCAGCTGAGGGAGTTTTGAAAAGTTATATTTTGGAAAGCACTGTCAGGAGGCACTTGATAGCACAGTAACTTTGATTGCCAAAAAAAAATATTTAATTCAAATATGTTCTTTTTTTTTGCATAATATTTAAAAATTTTGTTTGTTTCAGCAAGGAGATTTAAAGAATATTTACCAGGGAAAACCCTCTTTTTTTTGAGGGGGCATAGGGTTGCCACAGGCGACTAAAAAGCAACTATTTTCAGCATCAGGCGACTATGGCAACTATTTTCTTCGAAATCGGGCGAAAAAGCAACTAATTTTTCCAAGAGGCAACTATTAGGCGACTTTTTTTGCCTCTCTTGGAATTTTTTTATTCAAATGTACCAAAAAATATTTTTTAGAAAAAAAATTTCTTTTATTTCGCAGATCGTCAATCGTGATATAATTTTTCAAACTTCCATCTTGGCCCAAGCGACTGCCTACACTTCATATTGACCTTAAAGCAATTGCCAATGAAGCCGACACTGCTGTCAATGAAAGGGATTAGTTTGCTTTTTTCATTGGTGATTTGGTAGTCAACACAGAAGCTGCGCCGTGTGCACGCGATATGCATTTCAATATTGCTATATGCGCCTTTTCTCTTTATTTTTCTGTAACCCTTATCTTTTCTCTCGAACACTGGCAACCAATGGCAGTGGTGCTTGACCACAATATCCACGGTGTTGCATGGCGAAGGATTGCAACGATATGTCCGAAACACCCAATCATCACATAGACAAACATGTGTTTTTTCTGTATTTTTGGAAAGTAAGAATTTCGTTTCCACAAAAATCCCTTTTTTCTTTTCAATGAAAAATTTTGAAAGTAGCCTAGCCTAGCCTGCCAATTTTTACAAACTACGAGTAAAATTTACATTTTTTCTGTTTTTTGCTCTTTAAAGGCTCGGTCTTGATTTTGTACGCATTTCGAATTCCGATTGCATCGGCTTCGGAAAAACTTCCTAGTGCTCATTTACTATCAGATTCTGCATCTTGGAGCTCAATAACTTTGAACTTACCATAATTTTTAATCTTTGTTACATTTCAACTTCTGTAGTACAAACTTGCACGAGCGTCATTTTGTCACGCCCACTTGAAAAATTCGGCCGAAAATAAAATAATTTCTGTCAAAATTCTTGTAAGTTTTAGTGATCATACAAGTTAATTACAAGAATTAAATAATTCAGCCTTGTTAATAATCTAGTTTTAAAAAATATTTTTTCCAAAAATGTTTTTTTTTTCTTTTCTTTGCCATGTAATTTCAAATTGATTTTTTAATATTTTTGATAGTGTCTCCTCTTAGTTTTAGAATTTCATTAATCAAGTAGCTCAATATCATACATGTATCTAAATAAAAGATCAGCTATTGTGTGTTTAAATCTCAAGTATGTTTATTTTCTATTAATAATCTTGCTCTTCTCATATTGCAATCTTTTTTTTTTACTTCACTCCTTATTCATTGATATTTTTAATCTTTGGTAGATAAGAAATAATTTTTTCAGTTTAAAAGTTAATGCTCTGAAACGTGTTTATTTCATATAAAAATGCAATTGCTTTTTTATAAATTACACTGTATTCATAGCAAACTCTTTATGTATAAATATAAGATCCGAATGTAATAAGTAAATACCCATCACTGAACAAGTTAATTAAGAGTCATTGAGCCATGGCTACTATTTAGGCTACTATTTTTGTGCTTTTATGCTACTAAAGCAACTATTTTTGTTCCATTTCTTCTGTGGCAACCCTGGGGGGCACGTGCTCCCTGGGCCCCCATAAATCCGCTACTGTTGGTGGTATTTGCTTTGGAAAATGTCTTGCAAAAAGTCTGTCAACGGTTGTTGTGTAGGTTGGCATGCATTTATTATGGTACCTCCTTTTTCAACCAATTGCATGACGATTTCTCTTATGTAATTTCTTAGTTGTAGTTTGTCACTGTTTTCACACTTTATTTTTCTATATAACACAAAAGAATTTGTTATAGACATCATTATAAGATGAAAAAATACTTTTTTCCACCATTTCAGAGATCTTCTGTCAAAAGGATAATGTGATAACATTTGATCACCTCGATCTACTCCTGGTTCGTTTACATTATAGTCTAAAACAGCATCAGGCTTGCTCTTTTACATTGGGCCAACTTTTGATTTTACTGTTACATCTGTTCATGTTGCATTGTGTTTTGTCGATAAAATACATACATTTCTAACATCTTTCCATTTTTCTTTGCTTCGAAAGATCATGCCACCCTTTTTAAGGGTGGTGCTTTTTATTGCTCCTGGCAATTCCTTTTTATTGTTCATAAAAGTTCCAACTGCTCATGTCTTCTTGGACCACAAAAGATCAAAAAGAGTAGGGCTGGAGTAAAATCGGTCCATGTATATTGTATGTCCTTTGTCAAGACAGTTTTCACGCAGTCGCAGCATAAGAGAGTTGATACTGTTGTCAATATCACCTAGTTTACCTGTATAAAGTTCAATGTTCAGTATGTGTCATATATCGATAACATCTTACTTGTCATATATTGATATATCCTATTTGATGTAACCGTAACTGTTGTGGAGGGTGTTGAATAAATGTTAATGTAATGTAGCCGGCGTATTCTCCGTCTTAGAATTTACTATAATTAATACTGGTTTAACAGTATAATAAACAAGATATAAAACATGGCGCAGCCGGTAGCAGCAGTCGTAATGGATGATGAGGTCAAAGGTAACTAAATTTTATCGCTGAGTTGTAAATAACTTTATTGGATTCGCGCCAGATAGAACGTTTGTTCTTAGTTTCGATTCGCCATGGAAGGATTAAAACCCCCGAATGGTCTTTCTTTCGACGATAATTTGGCTGCGAACTGGAAAAAATGTAAATATGGCTTTGCTTCTGCTGGTACTTTTTCTTTATTATTAGGCCACCCAGTCTTAATTAGTTTTAAAAGAGTTTGTAGTTCTTCATCATCCCTTGTTGCATCTAGAAACATTTTTTTTTCCAAGTGACATAATTACTTCTGCATTTATCATGCATACATGAGCTTTAATTTCCTCTTCAAATGGATCATCTTTTACTTCTAAGAATGATCTAGATAATGCATCTGCAATTGCAAGTTCTTTTCCTAGTTTATATGTAATTGTAAAATTATATGGCTGAAGGCGAATTCTCATCCTATGGAGACGTAATGGACACTTATTCAAAGGTTTTTTAAAAATAGCTTCTAATGGTTTGTGGTCGCTTTCAACAATAAAATTATTTCCAAAAACATAATGATTAAATTTTTCACATCCAAATACTATCGCAAGTGTTTCTTTTTCTATCTGTGCGTAATTTTTCCGAGTTTCGGTTAAAGATTTAGATCCATATGCAACTGGTAAATTGTTTTGTAGAAGAACAGCTCCTAATCCAGATTGTGAAGCATCTACAGACAATGTTATAGGACTCTTGCTATCAAAATATTGCAGTACAGGTTTATCAGCTAATATTTTCTTAAGATCATTAAAAGATTTTTCATGTTCATGGCTCCACTGCCACATTACATTTTTTCTAAGAAGATCTCTTAACACAGCTGTCTTTCTTGAAACATTTGGAATGAATCGAGATACATATGTAATCATTCTTAAAAAACTTTCTAATTCTTTAACATTCATCGGTGTCTTCATTTTAAAAGTTGCTTGCACCTTATCTTCATCAGGTTTAAGTCCTTCCTTTGAAAATATATGGCCCATGTATTTTACTTCGTCAATTCCAAATTTACATTTCTTAAAATTAAACTTAACATTCTTCTGTCGAGCTTTGTCTAAAACTTCTTTTAATCTTTTATCATGGGTTTCTTTATTTTCACCCCAAATCAGTATATCATCAATGTAAATTTCAACTCCTCCTATTTCACCAAAAATTTCCGTAAAACGTTTATGGAAGACTTCAGGGGCAGAATTTATACCATATGGCATTTTTAAGAAACAATATCTTCCAAATGGTGTATTAAAAGTAGTAAGGTTTGAACTTGAATCTGATAATTTTATTTGCCAGAATTTGCATCTAATATGCTAAAAACTTTAGCACCTGACATTTTAGAAGCAATTTCTTCAAAAGTTTTAATATGAAAATGTTCTCGTAATATGTTTTCATTTAAACGCTGGGGATCTAAACAAACTCTTAGGCTCCCATCTGGTTTTCTTACTATAACAAGAGAATTTACAAATTCTGTAGGATGGTTAACCTTCTGAATAATACCATCTTGTTCCATACGCAGGGGTCGGCGCGAGTCACTTTTTTCACTAAAAGTCACTTTTTTTTGCATTGGTCACTTTTTCAAAGATTGGTCACTATTTTCACTTTTTTAAAAAAATTGGTCACTATTTTCACTTTTTTGCCCTTTTTCTGGCAGAGCAACCAAAAAAAGATACTTTGTCTGTCTATGAGTTAAGAAAACATTGCAATTTTGCATAAAAATACGTGTGCCAGTGTTGAAGCTTCCGCGTATCCGCCATTTTTGGTCCTGTAAGTCCGCAATTTTTGGTCGTATTTTGAAATTCGGCATGGCGCCGGCCCCGAGTGTGCCGAATTAAGGTTTGATATTGCAGTGTGGTGCAACTAGAAGGGGAGGCCTAGAGGGCCCGTGACCTCTCCCCCCATCTAGAATGATGATTTTAATTATTTAAAAATTACTTACTCGATTAAAAAATTACTTAATTTTACTCGAAGAGCAAATCCTAAGAAAATAAAGCGATATTTAAATTAGAAAGAAAAAAAAATCAGACCAAAAATTTTTAGCAGTTGCTGATTATATCACTCAGAAAATCACCTTAATTTATCTTTTCTGTCATTCCCTCCCCCCTCCCCCCCTCCCGAACTAACTCACAATCACGAAAGAAAATATTTGGACGGGATTTCTAAACGAAAAGACAATAGGCATCTTGAGAAAATAAAGTTATATTCTTGTCAAGAAATCATTAAACAATGATGCAGGGGCGAGGGGAATCTAAATTCTTAAAAAAACTTTTGATCTGAAAAATGCTTAGCAGTTGCAGATTATATATATTGCTCAGAAAATTACATTATGACCTCTTTTTATTTTCATCCCCCCCCCCCCCCAAAAAAAAAAAGGAATTGCACAAAGTTCAAGTAGGAAAAAAAATAGTGCAACCCCCCCCCCCCCCCCGTAAAGAATTTTTTTGATTGTGCCACTCATACTGTTATTATGTATGACAGTGATACCGTGTAACTATTACAACTAAAATTATAAAATCGGGGAATTTTTTGGAGCTCAATCAGGGAATTTTTCTTGGAATTTTTTACTACCATAAAATTACAAAAACATTATCGAATAATCAAACGGTTTGTTTTCTACAATGATACAGAAGATTAACACAGTATTTTCAGTCTGAAAAATTTTGATAAAATATCAAATTTAGATTTATTTCAAGTGAAATTTTCTAATCCTTGAACAAGTATAAAAAAATATTTTAAAAGTAGCATTTGCGAAATAAATTGTATTCAATGTTGAACATAAATTAAAATTTGAAATTTCTACCGATTTGAATAAATATTTATTCATTTATATTTTTAAATAACAATTTGAGAAAGAAATTAATTTAAATATAATACGTTTGTCTCTCTCACTCTTAGCCATTTATTGGTTTTGAAAAAGGTATTTTTTGAACATAGTTACAGGTATAAAAATTCGTATTTTTGAATAGGCTATGAATTTTATTTTATTTTTTAAGTTGGGTAAAAGCTCTATTTATTCAGGTTTAGTTTTCAAAAGATGTCGAAACTGCTCTTTTTCAAGTTATATTTAGTTTAAATAAATAAATAAAAAAAAAAATACACACACGCAAGTTTACATTTTAATGGTCACTATTTTGGTCACTTTTTTAAAAGCTGTGGTCACTTTTTTCACTATTTTGAAGACTCCAAAGTGCGCCTAGCCCTGAGTAATCTATTCCAGTTTTTGAAAGATGACTGACGTTTACATTTCCTATCATTTTGAAGGCTTGAAACTGCTCTTACCCTTGATGTATGAAAATAACCTTGCTTTAAAACAGCCATTTAATATTAAAAAAATCCTTCAAAAATGGTACAAAGTTGATATTTTCGGCTCCTAGACTTATACAAAAGTAGATTTCTTCTGCTCCAAGCTGATACAAAAGTAGATTTCTTCTGCTCCAAACTGATACAAAAGCCCATTTTTATCTGCTCCAAAATCTGATACAAACTTTGTGAACCCGGTGGGAGCACTGGTTTTGTAAAATTACAAAATACTTTAAGTGTGTTAAATAACACACTTAAAGTATCTCATAACCTATACATATTCAATTGCATTGCTGTTTCTGAATTCTGGCAATGGCATTTTTTAAAAAGTGTTTTCCAGGTAAAAATGTAAGCAATTCAGTTGTTTTTTGAATGTTTTCGACTGTATATTTAACTAACTTATGACAAGGTCATTTCTTTCATTAAATTTACATTTTAATTGTATTTTAAAGGAAAAATTCCAACTTGTATCTGGAGCTTGTTGTCCTGATAATCTGTTTTGCAACATTTTCTTGTCAAGTAATTGTAGTATTATAGTAGGTTTGGCCCAGTCTATCATAATAGGGTTAAGCCCATCATTTAAAAGTGTACAATAAACTTTTCAACAATTTGGAAGACTTTGCAGTGTCCGGAATTTTATTAAGAACTTTTTATGTTATCTAAAAACTAAATTATTCTTAACACAAAACATTATGCACTTTTAATATGCATTTGTTTGCTGCTCTGGTTTTCTTGGCTGATCTGTTATTGATTATGGTAATATAATCAAACCCTTTCTGTTGTTTAATTAGTTTTTGGAAACATTCCTCTTTATATAACATGTAATAGATTGTTGAAAAGCAAAGCTTTTGTCAGATGTCTTTCATGCATGAACTCACTTTTTTGCATCAAAAGGGGGGTTTCTTGTAACTCCAAAACCCATATCGGCAGTATTTTCAATTTTTTTCCTTATTAAAGTTTTTTTTTTTACTGTCTAAAGAAAGTGTTAGTAAAATTAAAAACATAATAAATATTTCTTCAAATGAATTTATCATACATTTCTGCAATCTTTTTTTATTTTAATTTTCTCTAAAATTATCTTTTTTTTTAATAGAAAAAAAGCTGGAACCATTAAAACAGCATATAAAAATGACCATGTTCATTTAAATGGGGATGTGGATATTGATCAAAGTGCTCCCCAATTTCATGGTGCTGCAGTTTTGAAGTAAGTGATTTGCTATATTGATGAATATATCTGTTTAATTTATTTATAATAGTTTTGAAGAAAATTTTTGCTGTGAAAATAACAGTAAAAGCAAAATATTTGTGTATGTTGACAAATGTGGAAGATCAAAATAAAATATGAAGTACTTTAAACGTCAGCTATTGATTTGATTTTTTTTCTACAGTATCATGCATATAAAGTTGGTTTTCTCTTAAATGCTCTCAGCAGGATGCATATAGTGCAGTCCGAAAATTTATAGGCAGCAGTGTTTTCTTATTTTGTACCATATTTTCTGGTAATGCCGCGAGTAAACATTTATTTCTATTTAGAGAGCTCGTTTAACGCAACACTTGTTTAAAATTATCATAGAAATAAGTTTATGTTTAGAAGTATTAATTTAATTTATAAAGGCATAACTACACGTTAAATTAAACTATCATACATAAAAACGTACCTTGTAACAAAATCATATACATGTTGATCTCCAATTTCACTGTTAATATAGCATTATTGTATATAATAGTAGTAATTTATTTTATAACTTTTGCTTCACTTAAAATGCAACATGCAAAGTGAGCTGCCCAGATTGATACCCTATGATTGAAACACTGATTTGATCATTAATAAATTTATCAACTCTTAAGTAGTGACTCACATTTTATTATTATTATTCAAATTGTTTCCAAATATATTTGCAATGCATTCAGTAATTAATAGTTTTTTTCCCCTCAAAAATCTTGATAAGAATAGATTTTCTCATCAAGAAATGAGTTATTAGACATTTAAAAAGTACATGTTGCAAAGTACTTAGTTTCTCTTTATCGAAATGTTGTTCCCTTTTGTCATGATGCTGAATAATGTTTCTTACTTCGTCAGAAATTATTTTAAGGTTAGCAATCCTTGCTGTTATTTTAAAAAGAATATTTTGGGGCAAATGTATGTTTTTTTTATTGGTATGATACCTTGGAGTTAAGACTTGGATTTTAAAAAAGTATGTCTGGAAAACTTGGAAAAGTCTGGGAATTTCCTTCTGTTGTTTGGGTAGCAACTCTGTGGTATGTAAAGTAAAAGCAGGTTAATTTTATATTTTATTTATGCGTTAAGTTCAAAACTGATCAAATAGTTATGTTTGATTTGTAATTTTCTTGATTTAACCAAGAACCTAAATTGTTTCTGTAAAGTTAAATTTTATGCTGATAATGATATTTTTACTTCTAGCTATCAAAACTGGTTGTTGGGTGCAAAATTTTCACATGACTTGGCAAGGCATCAGTTAACTAAAACTAACATTGGTGTTGGTTATTCTTTAGGGGATTTTGTCTTCCATTCTAGTGTGTAAGTACTTTTGAACTCGCCCAATTATAGTTAAAAATATAGACTTAAAATGACATATTTTTTAATATTAACTTTCAACTGCTGTGTGCGGTCTGAGAGACTGCGAAAAAATGTCAAATCGTAATTGTCACAACTAAAAATCAAAAACCACTTTTTTAATTAGACATAAATTACTTAAAACTAAATTATTAATGCTTTAAAAATTGGTTTAAGTATATTAAAACTTCATAAATAATTATACTTTAATTATAACGTTTCATTTACTATATAAAATTGACTATTTTAAACCTTTTTTCCGAAGCAGTCTGTGAGTTTGCTCACAGTAGTTATGCCAAACTATTTATCACAGCAAGTTAAAATTTAAACCTGCCATTGGCTACATTATACAGGATCTTATTTATTTGTTTTTATTACTTATAAGGATTTTTTCTATTGAGTAAATTTAAAGCTTATTAAAATATTAAAAATTCAAAAGAAATTTTCACGTATGTTTTAAAGGGTACAAGTTGGTGGATGCTGATGGTTCTATCAAAAATGCAAAGCTTTCAGTTGCAACTCTCCAACAATATCCATTAGTTTCCATCCAGTGGTAATAAGTAACTTGGCAAATACGGGTACAAGGGCTGTTCAATATTACACATAGTACCACTGTGCAACAAATTTGAACTTTTTTCTATCCTTTGGATGAAAATATGATTCTGTGTAAACAAAAGGCTCTTGATTCAAATATAAAAACCAAACTGGTCCATCAAGTACCGTTTTTGTTGGAGAAACACTTCTCATATTTATAGAATTTGGTATAGAAGAAGACCTGAGGCTTACTTATTGGAAACACAAACACCGAAATGATTTTTTTTGGCCATTTCTACTTGTAGGCAGGGTTCACACTGGGGAAAAATACAAAGTGGGATATTCCCCCTTGACCAAAATTTTAAGTGGGATTTTTACAATATAAGGGCAAAAAAATTTTTTTTTTTGTTTTGAGTGGGATTTCAAAAAATATTGCGGGAATCGCACGGCCTAGTGCGAACCCTTCTTGTAGGCATCTGTTGGTATGTCCTGATAACAGACCAGCAATATTCAGTTCACATAGTTCCATTCTATGGACCGCTGAAATGCTTTTTAAACATAGAGATGTCCTGATGGAACCTTTCCCCATGCTCATTATCAATTGCGCCAAGCTTTTGAGGAAAAAAGTCCATATGGGAGGGGAGTTCAAAAAGTTGTTTTAATGACATATGGCAACCTATAATAAAAAGCAATTTATCTTGTCACCATCAAGATCTTCGTAGTTTTCAGCATTCTCATTTCTAAGGAAACGTGGGCTTCAGTTTAATTATGTTGTAATTCCATAGGTATTCTTTCAATTTCTTAGTCTATGGCAAGCACTAACTCGGGGTATTCTCTTCTTTCATGATAGGAATCTATTGCAGTTGAATGAGTTAGCAAGTCTTCTCATTCTTTTAAAAATTGAAAGTAGCTTTTAATTTTGTAGTATTATTAATAATCTGTTCAACATCTTTGTTGAGGAATATAGGCATTAATTGTTGGTAAATTGTCACAGATTCCTGTGTTCACAGGTTATTTTTAAAGATCAAAAACATTTCCGTTTTCATTGTGTGTTTTGAAAATCTCATGATTTATGAGTTCTGTTCGAAGGCAATGTATGTTGTGGTTTTGTGGAAAATGCATTATGTGTCCCCAATGTTTTATTAATTATTATTCTTATTGTTTTTTAGAGCTGATGGTCAAGAGTTTAATGGACTAATGTATCAAAAAGTCAATGACAAACTTGAATCGGGAATGACACTGACTTGGGTAGCTGGAACTAATGAAACTAAATTTGGACTAGGTTGTGTTTATAAATTGGATGATGACACTTCAGTTAGAGTAAGTTATTCAAATTTTTTCTCTAGCAAAGTCTTAAGCAAATTACAGTAGTGTTTTTGAATGAATGGAATTTTCCACAGCACTGCCAAATTTCTTATCATATATAACATTTTTGTATCTACACATAAAAGTTTTTATTTAATATCTTAGATTATTGTTGAAATAAATGAATATAAAATTCGATACTTTTTGTGATGGAAGTATCTTACATAAATAACAATTTTGTCTTTCAGGCTAAAGTTAATAATAGCAGTCAAATTGGGCTGTCCTTCACTCATCGCCTTCGGAAGGGAATTCAACTGACTTTGTCTACTCTAATTGATGGGAAAAGTTTCAACCAAGGTGGACATAAAATTGGTTTAGGACTAGAACTAGAAGGCTAGCCTGAATATTTACAATATATGCATTTATATTCTATTGTAAAAATTTAATTATTCTTTGAAGTTTATTATATTTTTGACTCTTGAGAAAACTTTGTCATTTGTAGTACATATGAAGTTTACATTTTGGGGCTGAGGGATAGTTTTTATACTAAGGTTAAAAAAAATGGCCTATGTTTTTATATCATCTCAAATCATTGTCAAAATAGTTATTGTTGCAAAAAAATGAATATGTAGGTAAAACTTAAAATAAAGTTTAATAATGCTATATTTATTAAAACATTTTGCTGTCAATTTTATTTCTGTCATTTTTTTGTAAAAAAAAAAGAATATTTACTCTCCTCAGTGTTACTATTTAGGGAGTAGGCTACCATCACATGTGCTTACATTTTGAAAAGAACCACAAAACAATTCAGTTAATGAAATAATTTTCATTCATATGCTATTGTACGGATATTAAGTTTTAAATTTTTCTTTCCCACCCCTTCCTCAAACTATTTGAATTTCAAGAGATGCTGTAAGGCTCTTAAAATTTATTTGATGAAAATACTTGAATTATTTTCTTCTATTGCTAAAAATATTATTTATGTCCTTTTATGACTAAAATTTTTTAATCCTTTTTGATTGTTTAATTATTTTAGTGTTATGTTACCATTTTCAAAATTTTTAATGCTCAATACTCTCAGAGTACTCTTCAGCATTTTTGCACTGTTCGTTGCATGTGCATAAACAATGACTCAAATTCAGCTGCCATAAAATTTCAAGACTTGTGCTGTCATCTGTTACTTTTTTTGGCAAAATTTTACCTTCGGGCAAAATCACCCAATTTTTCATTGGTGATTTTGCTTTAGTTCTTAGTGGCATATGATATAAAAATTGCCCTTTTTTAAAACAGCTGGTCCATTGATGTATTCAAAGAAATTTTGATTTTATACCACACCCACAATAATTCATCAAAATAACACTTGTACCAGTTGTAAAATTTGGGTGAAGTGAGACTTCCGTTGTCTCTTACTTAAAGTGCATATTTTTCTGCACAATTTTCCTTTTTCAGCTGTAATATCAAAGGTTTAAACAACAAACAGCTACCAAAATGTCAAACATTTAAAATTTTATGCTGCTAAAAATAGCTCTGCTTAACCTTTTAAATATTTTTGCCATCAAAAATATATATTTTATTAACATAATCTATGTGTCCAATGTGATTATTTGTGTTGATTTTACAAAAAATTTGGTGGCTATGAGTCCATAGTTTTAACACGTTTGTAAAATGTAATTCAAAGTAACTGGCAATTTTTTTGGTTTATAGATTAATATAAAAAAACAATGAAGATTTTAACATATGTTTCTGTTAAATGCTGCAGGAAAACCCTCATGTTTTTATTCTAAATCAAGGCCAAGTCCGATAAAAACTACACAAAGAGTATAATTACCAAATTTCATAAACATTTCTTAGTGTGCATCATTCAAGAACACAAGTTAGAAATTTAGACATGAATCTTTGCTGCATAGTAGACATTGGTTTTATTGCTGCTACTTTTCAAAGACTTTTGGGTTTAATGAAACCAGACTGAATGTATGTGCTTACACATGGTCCCACACATAACATTGTGGTCGATACAAGTGCAGATATATATGGAAAAGAACAGAAGTAAATAAATTGTTGTAAAATTGTGTCCTTCCTTGGGCCCTGTGTGGATGACCTCATTCTTTTTTTCTTAAATACGTCAAATGTTTGTTGCTATCTTGAATTTCTTTTAAATAAACAAAATGAGGCAAAATGTATACATTCGTGTTCCTTATCAGTGCACATGCAGCAGGTTAGCTAGAAAAAATAAAATTGAAATGAGCATATATAATGTAATCTGTGCTGTACCTAAATTTAGCAGACTTAATTATAGTAATCTTTGTTCTATGAGAAACTTTATTAGTGGACTTTTTGTCATCCCTCCTTCAATGCGCAGAAGCAACTCTTTAAATCTGAAGCACGTTGTTCCAGTCTTTCTTTTATCCATTCCGATTTTTGTAATGTTGCTGGAAAATTCACTAAACTATCAAACATTGTCCACTTTGAAAGGTCTTGGAAGTACTGGATGTAAGTAATTTATCTAACAAAAAGAACAAAATCGACTTCTTTCATTCCTTTTTTTTCATCATATTGCTCAGTAAATGTTTTGAAATATTGTATAATATCATTTTTAATCCAGTCTTGGTAGCTTGCTTCATCAAGCTTTTCTAATTTTTATTCTTTTAGCTAGATCTTACCATTTTCGTTTTGTGTTCACTTGATAATAACCTGGCTGCTTGATAATTAATAACTGCTGCTCATAGATAAAACTGTAAAAATGAAATGCTTCATTCGTGTAACGTATATTAAGCCAACTACCCAAAAAAGGATTTCAAAGTTCAGCAAAATCATGACAAAAAAACAAGATAATGCAATTGGTATCTCAAAATGTAAAATAGTCTTAAAAACACAAACCCCTCCCCCAAAAAAACCTAGTATGCTGTGAGGCCATCAGGAAACTTTCTGCTCTATCTTTCATATCAATAATTAATTTTAAAATAATTATTTGATACAGCTTCCTTGGAACTATTGGTCCCTAAACATAATTAGGACCTGTTCCAAGTAAGGTACACCTTACACCAAATTTTAGAAAGATTAACTTAAAAATTATATACATTAATGATCTATCTTTTTTTCTTTAATTTAATTATATTAGAAAGCAAATTAAACGTCTACTGCGAAAATTCCTGAAATCATAATTCAAGTCTGGAATAACGTCTTTCGCTTTGCAGTGTTTCAAGAGCCTATCCATGACTACAAAACTGTGTTGGTATTGATCCCAGCATGGGTTCTGAAATTACAAGCCCATTCATCAGGTTTGTTTGAATAGTATATTGAAAAATATTTGCCAAACAGTTTTGTTTCTTTTTCAAATCAGAATGTTAATGCTGTTTTGTAAACTACATTTTTTAATTTTGAGCATATTATCTCTCAAATTTTTATCTACATGCCATGTGCAGAGAAGTGTTTTTCAGCAGACTTCATTATTTTGCACCAGTCCCTCAAATTATAGTAAAATAGAGCATTATCGAACATGTTTTTGTTTATATTTTTTATGTGTTGTTTTCTTTAAATTTCACTGATATAATTTTCCATGGAAATTTGTTCAAAATACAAAGGGCTATTGAGAAGCCTGAACCAAGTTCATATAGTCCCTATCAACATTTGTTCACCTAGTTCAACAAATGTTGATAAGTGAATATCATATGCATTGTATGCATGTGTTAAGTCAATAAGTATCTTTTCTGGGTCAAATTTGTCTAAAATTTTCTTAACATAAACTATACATGTTGGCCCGGGTTGCCGTTTCTGAACTTGGCTTACACACTGACGTATGTCTAGACATTAAAAAGCAAAATGCAGACTCATTTTTCAAACATTGACCAGGAAAAAAAAATTAACCGAATACAAATTTTAATTATGTAACACATATATTTGTCTTAATTTACATCATCCAACGTACATATTTATCTTGGCTCTGTATGTATATTCAACAGGCATTTCAAAACAAATCTTTCATTGAATAGTTAATTTTCTAGTAGTAATACTAAAACATTATATAATTTTTTCAATTTAAAATTATTGTATATCAGTTGTGGAATATTTTTTACCAAACACATAAATTAAAACCCTAGTCTACCTAAAAACAAAAGTAAGTAAACGTAGTGTCCATAACTTACAACAGTTGAGCTCAGCTGATATATTACCTGGATTTGTATAAAAATAAAAATTTAGACCCATAGTACCTACAAAATGGCAAAAATGCATCAGAAGAAAAAAACATGGTCACTTAAAACATGGGATCACAATCTTTTTATATCACAGACCTATTCACCACCTAACGGCTCAAAATAGTTGTACAAGTGTGCAGAAGGGAAGTAGTCTTTTTCTTACACTAGATGCCATTCATTCATCACTATGCCCAACTATTTATAGTGTGCACTGACATAACTTGTAATTGCAAATAGTTGTGTGAGCATCCAACATTCCATATTTGTATTTTATCGTCAAATATTTTTCAAAACAAACAGTAAATATGGTTGCCAGGTCATATCCATCCACTTAGCCTCCAGGAAAAATACAAATTATTCAGTTACAACAAATCCGAATAAATCATGAAGGAATAAAAAAATGATTGATAATTAGTAAGTTAAGTAAACATAAAAAAAAAATTTAAAGTGGGAGGGACTAAGAAAAAAAGAACTTACTAGACCATACATTATTTTTCATAAACTTTATATTCAACTTGAATATAACAGCTCCGCAGAAGAAAGAAATATCTTTTTCTTACTTCTCCAAAGTACTTAACACTTTACATTAAACATAAGGGTAAAAACAGTACTAAGCAAGCAAAAATTGAAGAGTCTGAGGAAATTTTTCAGTATGCTCTTAAAATGACATAAGGACTTAATTTTAAGTCAGAGTTGCTTAGATTGCACTTACCTAATTTTCTTACTCTTCCATCTTTATCGAAATTATTCGTGAAATTGATTTTGTTATCATTGTTGCCAAAAGCAACAATAGATGAAGCAACTTCGAAGATACTTATTGAAGTGTACCAACTGTTATCTAAATTCTGCTTTTCTTTGCCCTTATTTTAAACTTTTTATTTATTGGTATGAATAACTGGGAAAAGAGTATAGTCTTCCCCAATATCTGGTATGGAAAGATATTTTCCTTCTATATCCTTTACATTCTAGTATTGCACTGTAGACAAAGATTTTGCCCTGTAAATTCCCAACTGAGAAGGGTATGGTTGAGAATAAAAGTAGACTTTTATTTAAAAAAACTAAAGTCCAATAATTACTGCGTTTCCAGATGTATTGTGTGCTATATTTTCTATCGGTATGACTGCTTTGTCCGTCTTTCTATTTGCATAGATTCATTGTTAGGTATTGTTGCACTTTAAAATGAAATTGCTACATCTAATTTCTTTCAGCTTGGGGGCACAACAACCATTAGTAAGTGGTTTAATATTTTAGTCAATAACTTTTGCTTTTATTTGACGTGCAATTTCTTAAAAAGGCATTCCAAAAACTAGGGATGTACCGAGTACTCGGCAAAATTCCAGGCGAGTACTCGGCCATTACCGAGTAGTTGTAACAATTTCGTCCATTTTTAAAAGTTTACTAATAGTAGATAAATTTGTAACTGATGTGTACAATAATATGCAAATATAAATATGTAATCTGCAATAATTAAAAAACATTATGAAGTATATAAAATATTTTTGCACAGCTTATATATTGGTAAAGTTCATATGCTAATTCGACTACTTTTTTCACTTCCTATACTGTGTTTGCCACTTTTTAAGCTGTACGAGTAGCGTCCAACATGTTTAATTTAACAAATCGGTGAAACATGTCAGAAACTTGTATGTTATGCACTGGCTATCTTTTTGGATGCCTGATGCAGAAAAGATTGTCCTTTCATCTAAATCTTTTAAATGGATTAATTTGTGGTAACTTATTTGCATTAAATATGATTTCTCTTTGGGTAACTGAATATATTATATATATATATACAATTCTAAATGAAAATCAAAATCTAGCTACATAAAAGCTCCAATTGTAAAAGTGGAAAAAAAGAAAAACGACTTTAAGGTAAAGAAATTATCAGCAAGAAAAAGGAAATACACAAAATTCTATCAAATACAAATATTTTAATAATTAATATCAAATTCAATATGTCGTAAATTATGGTGTAAAAATACAAGTTTTTCTACATTTTCTGCACAGGCAATTTCTTTTTTCATTATAAATGTTTCCTGCCTCTGAAAAAACTTGCTCGCTGTATGCACTGCTGGAAGGTGCAGATAGGAATTTTTTTGCCACTTTGGATAAAATTGGAAATTCTGTAGCATGATTTTTCCACCACGAAAATGGACTAGCAGTTCTTTTTATCAATTCTCGTGCTAAGAAAGTATCAATTTCTTTTTCAACTTTTACTTCCAGTTCAGTTTCTGGCATAGGATCACTGTCACAGTTGTTCACTTGGGAGTTAGTAATTTCATACTAATTGAATACTTATTGAAGTGTACCAACTATTGTCGAAATTCAGCTTTTCTTTGCCCTTATTTTAAACTTTTTATTCATTGGTATGAATAACTGGGAAAAGAATATAGGCTTCCCCAACATCTGGTATTGAAAGATATTTTCCTTCTATATCCTTTACATTCCTGTATTGCACTGTAGACAAAGATTTTGCCCTGTAAATTCCCAATCGAGAAGGGTATGGCTAAGAATAAAAGTTGACTTTTATTTTAAAAGATAAAAGACAATAGTTACTGCGTTTCCAGATGTATTGTGTGCTATATTTTCTATCGGTATGACAGCTGTGTCCGTCTTTCTATTTGCATTCATTATTAGGTATTGTTGCACTTTAAAATGAAATTGCTACATCTGATTTCCTTCAGCTCGGGGGCACAACAACCATTAATAAGTGGTTTAATATTTTAGTCAATAACTTTTTTTTAGAAATTGCACGTCAAATAAAAGCAAAACATTTCCAAAAACCTATTGTGAAGTTGTTGTAGATGCTTTTTGTTCTTGCGCAGCATTTTTTTTAATTGTTGAAAATAACTTTCAAACTGGAAAGCACTAAACTGGTGTAAGTTAACAATTTTTCTTTGCATCTTTTGCCAAATGAACGAGGAGGCCATTATATCGTATGAAATCTTATTTCTTGAGTCCTCCAACTGCTCTTTCGGCTCCTATAAATAACCGGTAGTGAAGGTAAAGAGATAGTTATGCGTAATTGATCTTGGCTCTGCGGCTTTCCCGATAACAAGTTTCAGCTTGTGATTTCCAGAAGCATTTCATGCAGCAAGAAGAGTTAGTCGCTCCTGCCTTTTTTGTGACCTGAAGTGCTTTTCTTCGTGTGATGCAATTGTTTTTTGAAATTAAGAACAGTATCATCGGCTGTTATAAAGCTGGTCATTCGTAAGGTTTTCTTTTTTCCCGATTTCTTGCAATTTCTTTCAAAATTGCATGCTAGCTTGACAATCAGGAAATATGGTATCCATCATATGTGGAGAGAAACTTCTCTTTTTCCATTTCTATTACCAGCCTACACTAGCAGTGAAGATTACATCACCCTCTTTGAATTCTTTTCGGAACGGCAAGACTTTTTCCTGAAGAATCAGACCTGAAAGAGGGCGTCCTCTTTACCTTTGTTGCATAAACCACATATAAAGAAACCTGCAAGACCTCACCGGTTTTTTTATGGTCTGATTTTTTTTAAAGATTTTCTGTCCAAAGATAAATTGAAGCATTTTTTAGTAGAAATGCTTCTACTTTACTTCTGTTGTGCCGCTAGTCACCAACCGTCACTTCACCTACGTCGTATTCAGCTGCAAGGGTTTTAAGTGTTTCCCCTTTATCCAGTCCATTTAATGCTTCCAGTTTCACTTTCAATGGAACGAATGTCCTTTTCCTTTTTGCAGATATCTAGAAAAAAAATGCAATTTAGAAGAAAACTTATAACTACGCAGATCTTTCAAACAACAGTAATTCCTGAACATTGCCGTAAAACTTATAGGTAAAGCTGAAATGTAAAATATTCTGTTTTCAGTTTCAATTTAGTTTACGCCCGGAAAGAAGTTCAGAGAGCAGAAAACTATAGGCGCTGAAAAAAAAAGATACCCATATACTCTCACTCCGGCATTTATCCGAACACCTGCAAGACAAATGTGCAACAACACGTATGGAAGGGAAGCCAAGGTACTAAGAGAATATAAAAAATTTTACCTAATGAAGTGCCTTGGCAAATGCAAAAAGTTCAACCATAATTATGCAGTCCTGTCAATTACCATTTTACACTTGTAAGCAATTTTTTATTTCTGTGTTTCCTCACATCTTTCTCTACTATTTCTCACTTCCACGATGTATTAGTAAAACACATGTGTGTTACAAAAAAAAGTTCTAATGTATTTCCAAGGTGTTGAAATATCTCAATTTAACATTCGAGAATAAAACGAATCTCCTGGTGTAATTTTAATTTTGAGATTTAAAGTGCATTGTAAAAACATTCAAAATATAATACATGAAATAAATTAAATACTTCTAGTCCATGAATTAATCTTCACACAAAGCAGCATTTTCTTTCTGCTTCATCAGCCATTCAATTTCGTGCATAACTACTGCAAACTCCCTTTTTTTTAAATTCCTTAATCTGCATTCTAGGTATTCACAGAATTTTGTTATTGCATCGTCTTTGTTTTTGTGAATTGAAATCTTTTTCTATTGTTTTGGATATGTTACGTAAATTATGTATGAGCTCGTCCTTGTATTTTTCGTTTACGTTTACTGGACCTGAAATGCAAACACAATTTTGAACCTACAAAGTCTCAATTTTAGCAAATTTCTTAAAACTGAACACAATTTTAAAATTACAGATGTCCCACTCTGGTTTTTGCTTCGGGGGGGGGGGGGGGGGGTGGTAAGTGAGGATTAGGGATAACCAGCCGTATATTATTGACTTTCTAGTACGGATGTAACGAATAGTTGTTTGGCAATACATTTAACCTTAGTATCTTAAGAAGTTAGCTCTACTATCATTTATGTTCTTGGCTTTTCAGATGTCGCTTTCCTAACATTTGCACAACAAACCAGTCTTTCCCCACAAAGTTGGCTCCCCCCTTGTTAACAACCACAAAGTAAAAGTTTTATATTTTCGGCCATAGTGAACATTTGTTCTAACAAGTAGGCAATATTCATTTAAAAAAACATGTAATTTTATTATATGAATATAACAATGCATAATAATATAATGATAATACAATAGTTTAGATTTTTTTTTCAATTTGTTCTACATGATACAGTTAACAATGAATATATTAAAGGTTATCACTTTTAATAGCCTTCAAAACTACATTGTGTTATTTCCAATCCCCCTGGTGTAGAAACGCCTACACCAGGTCCAAAATGCCCAGTTGTGCAAGATCCACAAAGGTCACATCCTGCTCATCCCACAGCTGCTTCCAGGAGGCTCCAAGATAAGTAAGAAGGTGAGCAGGACTGACGAGGAGGGTACAAGTGCAAGGGAAAGGAAATCCTCTACCTAATTCAGGAAATTCATACATTTTAGGTGGCCACTTCGAAGTCTCGCCATGTCCGTTTGAAGAGGCCGGGGGGCCACTGCAAGATATGGACAGCCCGGACTGTTAGCAGCATGCCAGTGATACCTTTACTGGATAAATCTAAGACTGTAAACACGCAATTTGCGTGTAGGCTCTGCTTCTTGTAAAGAACTTTTTAGCGTCTCTTAAAAACTAAGTACTGTCAGTAATTTCTATCTAATTGTGTGTTCAATGAGTAATCATTTTTTTCTTGCATGGGGTAGCTTCTCCAACTTGCCTCTGGAGCTTTTCGTTTTTTAATGAAGTTAGACATTTCATACTTATATTTTTCTGGAGGCCAGGCATAAAGATTAAACTTTACCTTCCAGCTTCCTGGTACCATCTCTGCTTATCTTTTTTTTTTTCCGTTTAAGATTTCAGCAATAACGTACTCGTACATACTAAAAATTAAAGACATGTATCTGAAATCTCCAAATATCATGATTTGCTCATTCTTTTTATTCATTGGTATGAAAAACTAGAAAAAGAATATAGTCTGCCCCAACATCTGGTATGGCAAGATGTTTTCCTTCTATATCCTTTACATTCTAGTATTACACTGAGGACAAATAATTTGCTCTGTAAATTCCCAACCGGGAAGAAGGATGCGGTTAAGAATAAAAGTGGACTTTTAGTTTTTTAAAAAAAGTCCAATACTTTCCGCATTTTCCAGATGTTTTCTGTGCTACATTTTCTATCACAGTGTAATTTTGCCGTTTTTCAATTTACATCGATTATTAGATATTGTTGCACGTAAAAATGAAATTGCTACATTTAATTTCTCTCAGCTCGGGCGCCACAACATCCATGAATAAATGGTCCAATATTTTTGTCGCTGCTTTTTCCGAACCTACATGACAGATTAAAGCAAAAGACATTTCCATAAGCCTATTTTGAAAGAGATGTAGAGGTTTTTTCTCCTGCGCAGCATTTTTTTTTAATTGTTGAAAATAATTTTTCAATCTGAAAAGCACTAAAATGCTAGAAAGTTACTTTTTTTGCATCTTTTGCCAAGTGAACGACTCCATGAATATTGTATGAAATATGATGCTTTGAATATAATTTTGGTAACATTTATACAAAATATTTTAAAAAAGATTCGGCATACTCGTTGTACTGTTTATTTAGTTTTTTGAGGGGCGTTGAAAATGCCGCAGTGAAAGTTCAAATGTCAATAAATATTTTTCTTTAAAACATCCTGTAAGACATTTGGGCGTGCATACAATAGAGAAAAATCTAAATTCTGTAGCCTTCAACCTCTCTACTTCAAGCGATCAAGGCTTTCTAGCGAACTCTTTCGGCACATACTTTTTCAAATTTTCTAGCAAGCTTGAAATGACCTCAACAGTTTTTGAAGGCAGCCTGTATTTTAAATCTCCTTTTAACCATAAGTGCTCGTAACCATAAGTTTTCGCGTCACTCCCAAATACACTAGATGCATATAATCACGTGGAATGTGATCAACAATATTCAAATCTCTAACCTCTTCCAGATTTGACACACCAGTGTAGTGTTCCTCTTTCAATTTTTCCCTGAAACTGTTGTTTGTTCTAAGTGGCGAATCTGTTTCCGGATAGCACATGGGTCCATTGATAAATTAACCTTCTTGGATGGAATTTGCTGCAGCCATTGTAGCCTGTGTGTCCTGTTTTAGTATGAATACCTTCGCCGGTGCATCGCAGATAATTACTTTGAGAGATACTAACTTTTTTTTATACGTGATACCATTTAACTCTTGAATGAATAAAAGAGTTCATAAATTCATTTAAACATTGTGGCTTTTCTTTTCCAAAATGAATGCCTACAGGAAAAACATGTAAGCAGCTTTCATTTATTTACTGCGCGTAATATTGGCCATTATTGAGCATTCGAACTTTTGCTTATTGGCAAACCATTAGTATTTCCTAACAACTCTATCTTCAATGTTATTTTGTTTAATGGCCTTTAGTATGCTTTTTTACGCCTTTATAACTGCAACATTTTTAACCGAAGCATTAATTTGGTTCTTGATATGCTCCACCTAGCTAGAAATTCCAAATCTATTTTCAACTCTTCTAGCTCTTGAAAGCCTACAATTAAAGACAGCAGCTTCTGAAGAAAGTGCTTTTCAGCTGTATAATCTTAATAAATTACGATTTAAGGGCAAGAAGCATGGGTCACAAAACAAACTAAGTGGTTTCTATAATTACTGCTGGAGCTGATAAATTTAATTGGCCATTTTCAATTTTTTCACCAAATTTTGATGATTTAAATACACTACCATCACTTAATTGACCGGGAACTCCAACATTAATAACTATATCTGTAGTCTCAATCGCATGAAGCCATAAAAGTTACACTGTCATTTCTTATAATTATTAAAACTAGATCCTGATATGTTTGGCTTCTTTATTGCAACATGTTTTCCGTCTAGAGCCCCTACACAGTTGAGGAAGTTGTACTTTGACAAAATCCAGAGGCTATATTCTCCCTATCTTCAACATCTGGAACCTAAATTTATGAATTTTATTATTAAATTATGTGGAACAAAATAATGAAATTAATATTTACGATAAATGATTATCATCATCATTTCTTGAATAAAATAAAGCGTTCAATAAAACTTCTACATGCATGCTTATGCTATGAATGAAATGTTTCTTTTGGTTTAGCAACATACTTCTATGCAGTGTTGTAGTCTTGTAAAAAAAGTTGGGGGGACTTTAGCATCTAAATTTTTAAAAAGTGGAGGACGCTTTTGTTAAAGTAAAGTACGGGTCTGCTGTTCCCCTTGAATACACAACTGCTTTCATGCATATAAATACAAAAATACTGTTTTATAATATTCTAGTGAAAGTAAACAAAGGGCATGGACATTGTTGAAAAAAGCACTTGTATGTTATCCTGTTTGGAATGCAAACAAATAAATCTATACACATAATTAATATGCAGTTGACATCTTACTTTCATTTATTCTGGTGCTAAGACCTTCCAAATAATTTTAAAAGTCCTCCAAATCATGTTGCAGGAATATTCAACTCTGTATCCTAATGCTACAATTTTTTAATTATTTCCATGTGCAAGATACCTGAAAGAAAGAAAAGTTGAAACGCAATCAGATAAATTTAGTGAAATTGAAACCTCTAAGAAATAGCATTTAAAACTTTGCCAAAAAAATGTATATAAAAATGCGAACAGAAAGAAAATTGCATATTTAATCACCTGCATTAAAACAAGACATTGGTTTGAAATACATAAAGTAAAATGTATAAATTACGGTTAAGAATCAAACCTCAGTGTTGATGCTAACTGCTGAGCGTCTGAAATATATTTTTGATATCATGTGTCATTGGATTTCAGGAAAGGACCTAGTGTTTCCAACAAATAATCAAACTTGAAAAATGTAAAAAAATGAATAGCACCAACTATAAAAGGTACAAAACTATTCAAAGCGCATCTCTGCCTTAGCCAAGTAGAAAAAAGTGACAATAGTAACATATAAATTTTATTTGGAAAGTATTAAAAACATATAGGTATAAGTAAAGAAAAGAGTTTAACAAGTAGGCAAAAATTTTAACCTTTTTAAATTTCATCTCTGCCACACATTGAATTTGAATCAAATGCACACGAGAAAATTAAAAATAAAATGAAAACAATTTTTACTTTCCTGGCTGGACTCATTCTAAAATAAGGAAAATGACTTTTGTGATCAAATACTCTCATATGTTTAATAAGAGTATTAAATTCTTCAAAAGTACTTCTGAGTTGCAAAAGAGGTCAAATCCAATACTTTCTTTCATCGCGGCTTTTCTTATGAATTCTGAAATTAATATTATAAACCTGTCCATTGCTAAGATCTTGCAAGATTTCTTTACAAATTTGAAAGTATTTGCAATCTGCAAATATTAATGAAGCATTTATCATATTTCTTAGCAATACGAATTAAATTTCCGTAGCGTCTTTTATTGCTGAAAATACGAAGTGATACAAGAACTAACGAAACGATAAGTCGCTGAGTTCCTAACTTCAACAAGATCAGAAATGGAATAAAAATGTGTTTTCAAAGCATCATCTGCTAAAATTATTGTCTTAGAAACAGCACGGATAACAGGTGAATCAACACCTTATTAGCTCTTGAAAAGGTATACCGTGCAGCTGTGACTGAAAGCTGCTGCCCGTCACAGGGCTCCTCCTTTCTCTGTATGCAGAAACATCAAATTTATAATCTAGCTATATCTCTCTTCTCAATTAGTTTAAGTGCATAATTACTTCAAATGTACCAATAATGATTAGGTATGCCGTCGTCTGGATGATTAACCACCAGAACTTTATGGCTTAGAATTTTTAAAAAAATTATCTTAAGTTGAATTGTTTTATTTTTTAATAATGTATACAAAATATGGCTTTTTTCCCTTACCTTTTTATGTTTTGGTACATTTTCTATAAGCATAAATTGGACTTACCTTTTGCCATTTGTCGGCGGTTTTGGCCCCAGAACCTTCAGCATGCAACATTTGGGTTCATTTTTCCCACTTCTTCTTTTTCCCACGACTTCTCCCAGGAAGACATCCTGAGAGAAGTCTCCAGAAAATTTTCCCTCGTGGAGGCATACATTTCCCTCCATGAACGATAAAATAATTTCTATATGATTTTTCGTTACGTATGTGTTTCTTGCCATTTATTATACGCGAGTTGCCGCCGTTGGAAAGCGCAAGTGCAACAAAACCCGGAGCACTGCAATGAATTAAGAGCGCCGAAAGAAACGCGAGCTATTCGACCCTGCTGGAAGGAAACATTTTGATTGGTTGTTGCGATAATCTTTGGATAGATGTACATAAATTTCATCCAGCATTAACAACACTATTTTTTCATTTTCTTCCAGAACCTCGTTCTTTTTTTTCTTAAATACGTCAAATGTTGGTTGCTATCTTGAATTTATTATTGAAAATTGTTTTAAATAAACAAAATGAGGAAAAATATTACATTCGTGTTCCTTATCAGTGCACATGCAGCAGTATAGCTAGAAAAAGTATAATTGAAATGAGCATAATGTTTTATGCTGTACCTAAATTTAGCCGACTTATAGTCATTTTTGTTCTACAAGAAAATTTATTAGTGGACTTTTTGTCATCCTCCTTCAATATGCTCAAGCAATTCTTTAAATTTGAAGCACGTCGTTCCAGTCTGTCTTTTATCCATTCTGATTTTTGTAATGTTGCCGGAAAATTCACTACACAATCAAACATTGTCTACTTTGAAAGGTCTTGGAAGTACTGGATGTAAGTAATTTATCTAACAAAAAGAACAAAATTGACTTCTTTCATTCCCTTTTTTTTTTATCATATTGCTCAGTAAATGTTCTGAAATATTGTATAATATCATTTTTAATCTAGTGTTGGTAGCTTGCTTCATCGAGCCTTTTTAATTTTTATTCTTTTAGCTAGATTTTACCATTTTCGTTTTGTGTTCACTTGACAATAACTGCTGCTCATAGGTAAAAATGAAATGCTTCATTCGTGTAACGTATATCAAGCCAACTACCCCCCAAAAAAAAGATTTCAAAGTTAAGCAAAAGCAAAACAAAAAGACATAGATAACTCAGTTGGTATCTCATAATGTAAAATAGTCTTAAAAACAATATCCCCCCCCTAAAAAAAAAAAAAACCTAGTACGCTGTGGGGCCATCAGGAAACTTTCTTCTCTATCTTTCATATCAATAATTAATTTTAAAACAATAATTTGATACAGCTTCCTTGGAACTATTGGTCTCTAAACGTAATTAGGACCTGCTCTAATTAAGGTACACCTTACACCAAATTTTAGAAAGATAAACGTTAAAATTATATACATTAATGATCTGTAATTTTTTCTTTTATTCAATTATAAGTAGAAATGCAAATTAAACATCTACTGCGGAAATTCCTAAAATCATAATTCAAGTCTGAAATAACATCTCTCACTTCGATGTGTTTCAAGACCCTATCCATGATTACAAAACTGTGTTGGTATTGATCCCAGCATGGGTTCTGAAGTTACAAGCCCATTCATCAGGTTTGTTCGAATAGTATATTGAAAAATATTTGCCTAACAGTATTGTTTCTTCGTCATTTTCCAAATCAGAATGTTACTGCTGTTTTGTAGACTACATTTTTAAATTTTGAGCATATTATCTCTCAAATTTTTATCTACATGCCATGTGCAGAGAAATTGTTTTCAGCAGACTTCATTATTTTGCACCAGTCCCCCCCCCCCCAAATTATAGTAAAATAGAGCATTATCGAACATGTTTTTGTTTATATTTTTTATGTGTTCTTTTCTTCACTGGTATAATTTTCCATGGAAATTTGTGTTCAAAATACAAAGGGCTATTGAGAAGCCTGAACCAAGTTCATATAGTCCCTATCAACATTTGTTCACCTAGTTCAACAAATGTTGATAAGTGAATATCATATGCATTGTATGCATGTGTTAAGTCAATAAGTATCTTTTCTGGGTCAAATTTGTATAAAATGTTCTTAACATAAACTATACACGTTGGCCCGGGTTGCCGTTTCTGAACTTGGCTTACACACTGACGTATGTCTAGACATTAAAAAGCAAAATGCAGACGCATTTTTCAAACATTGACCATAAAAAAAAATTAACCAAATACAAATTTTAAATTATGTAACACATTTATTTGTCTTAATTTACATCATCCAAGGTACATATTTATCTTGGCTCTGTATGTATATTCAACAGGTATTTCAAAACAAATCTTTCATTAAATAGTTAATTTTCTAGTAGTAATACTAAAACATTATATCATTTTTTCAATTTAAAATTATTGATTATCAGTTGTGGAATATTTTTTACCAAACACATAAATTAAAACCCTAGTCTACCTAAAAATAAAAGTAAGTAAACGTAGTGTCCATAACTTACAACAGTTGAGCTCAACCGATATATTACCTGGATTTGTATAAAAATAAAAATTTAGACCCATAGTACCTACAAAATGGCAAAAATGCATCAGAAGTAAAAAACATGGTCACTTAAAACATGGGATCACAATCTTTTTATATCACAGACCTATTCACCACCTAACGGCTCAAAATAGTTGTACAAGTGTGCAGAAGGGAAGTAGTCTTTTTCTTACACTAGATGCCATTCATTCATCACTATGCCCAACTATTTATAGTGTGCACTGACATAACTTGTAATTGCAAATAGTTGTGTGAGCATCCAACATTCCATATTTGTATTTTATCGTCAAATATTTTTCAAAACAAACAGTAAATATGGTTGCCAGGTCATATCCATCCACTTAGCCTCCAGGAAAAATAAAAATTATTCAGTTACAACAAATCCGAATAAATCATGAAGGAATAAAAAAATGATTGATAATTAGTTAAGTAAACATAAAAAAAAAATTAAAAGTGGGAGGGACTAAGAAAAAAAGAACTTATTAGACCATACATTATTTTTCATAAACTTTATATTACACTTGAATATAACAGCTCCGCAGAAGAAAGAAATATCTTTTTCTTACTTCTCCAAAGTACTTAACACTTTACATTAAACATAAGGGTAAAAACAGTACTAAGCAAGCAAAAATTGAAGAGTCTGAGGAAATTTTTCAGTATGCTCTTAAAATGACATAAGGACTTAATTTTATGTAATTAGATGTAAAGATAAATTGTTGGAAAAAAATAAATAAATCATTAGACATTAAATTATCAACATATAATAAGAAATACATTTTGCCTTTGTTATAGAACTGAAAAATATAATTTGGTTCTTGAATTTTCTTGCTGCAAAATTATGAAGCTCAGCAATTTACTTTTAGTGCCATTAATTACTTCCAATGCATCTAAGTGAGCATTTAGGATTGAAATTCAAAGAAATATTTCTTAATCAGAAAAATAATAAATATTACTGCAGGTAGAAAATAAGATTGACTTCAAATATATTTTTTGATAAAATATGAAATTATATTTAATTCATTCAAAATTTTACTGTTACTATAATCACAATGATTATACCTAAATAAGTACCATTTAAAAAGCAAATTTTAATTAATGATAAGTAGTTTAAAATAGTTGAACCTTTCATATTAGTTAGTTTTTTCTTATTTTCTTGAAAGAATAGTGTTTTAGCCATTAAACAAAACAGAGAATGCAATGATTTTTGAAAAGAAGAAAATTTTAAGCTTTCTTCCAGCTATTCTTAACTATTAGAAGAAGAAAAAAACAACAAAACATTTTTTAAAATAATCTGTTTCTTGAGAAAAGTATTGAAAAACACCCTTAT
Organism: Octonoba sinensis; assembly: GCA_038502835.1. Lineage (NCBI taxonomy): Eukaryota > Metazoa > Arthropoda > Arachnida > Araneae > Uloboridae > Octonoba > Octonoba sinensis. The sequence continues at coordinate 66,420,299 of CM076605.1, read as the reverse complement.
AAGGGTTATAAGTTTAATTAGTCTTACTTTTTGAATAGGTTATGAATAATTTCATTAAAAATATAAAAATAATCCAGTTTTTAAAGGATGACTGACGTTTACATTTCCTATCATTTTGAAGACTTGAAACTGCTCTTACCCTTGATGTATGAAAATGACATTGCTTTAAAACAACCATTTAATATTTGAAAAATAAAGAAAAAAAAAATCCTCCAAAAATAGTACAAAGTTGATATTTTCGGCTCCTAAACTGATACAAAAGTCAATTTCTTCTGCTCCAAACCGATACAAAAGTTAAAATTCTTCGGCTCCAAACTGATACAAAAGGGACATTTTACCTGCTCCGAAAGCTGCTACAAATTGTGTTAAGCCGGTGGGAGTCCTGCTAAACATAATTAGGACCTGTTCTAAGTAAGGTACACCTTACACCAAATTTTAGAAAGATTAACTTAAAAATTATATACATTAATGATCTATCTTTTTTTCTTTAATTCAATTATATTAGAAAGCAAATTAAACATCTACTGCGAAAATTCCTGAAAGCATAATTCAAGTCTGGAATAACGTCTTTCGCTTCGCAGTGTTTCAAGAGCCAATCCATGACTACAAAATTGTGTTGGTATTGATCCCAGCATGGGTTCTGAAATTACAAACAAATCAATGAATGAAAAAACAAATCAATGAATATATATTTTCTTCAAATTTAATTACATATTCTCTCGGCTCAATCTCTAAAATTACATATTGCGTAAACAAATCAATGAATATATATTTTTTCCTACTTCGGGGAGGAGTTTAAAGACTATAACTTTCCACGTGCTGCCCGCTAGCGTTTCGGCAACATGAAAAAAGGCAGCAACAGAGAAGTGATTGTCTTGGAGACGAAGACACACTAATAGATGCCAAAGACATATAAAAGAATAAACACCAGCATCAATAATAAAATTTTACATTTATTACTTTGGTAAACATTTTTCTTGCTTATATGAAGCATTACATCAAAATTGAAATTATAGTATTTACATATAAATTGATAGGAACATATATACTTTATGTAAAGCACATGAAAACAACACTACCCAAGCAGCATGAGTACGTTTTTAAACGTAAAAAAAAAAAAGGATCTCAAAAGACGTCAATATTTGGTCAAAATGTCTCAACATTAAACGTAAATCCAGACGTTTTCCAATGACATCTTCTAAACATCAATTACTGACGTTTCCGATCCGTTTTTACGTTTTTTAAACGTCACTTGATGACGTTTTGTAGCCGATAATCGTTTAGGTTTGCGCACACATGATTGTCGTTATTTAGTCGACACTGCGATGTGGTTTGCATACGTTTTAAAAACGTCATTTTATGACGTTTTTTAGACGACTTTGTTAGGTTGTTCACCTTTTATTTACGTCGCGTATCTGCGTTTTGTAGTAGAGTCGCTTTTACTTTTTATAAATGACAGTAAATTAATTTCTATCGACACAACTTTTTAAACATTGATAACATTTATAAAATCCTCAACCAAAAGCAGCATTTTTATAGTAATAAAAAACAATATTTTATAGTCAATTTTAACTGTTTTTAAAATGATAATACTTGAAGTCACTTATTTATTTTAAATGCTATAAAAAGCAGGCAAAATTTTTCCAGAACCTTTAAGTTTTGGTACAAGATTTTAAAAAAACTTTTTGACTAGCAAATGCCTCAGGTACTGAATTCAAAAATACTAAAAATAAAACGACCAATAATATCAAAAACATTTCTTTTTATTCAACTGATACACAATAATATAACACAAAACAGTTTGCATAAAAAAATTCTAGCAAAGTTTAAGGAAAACTAAAACATACTGTAATGAATAATTTTAACCTGAGCAGACTTTTGAAGCAGTTTTGAAACGTTTCAAGTATAGATCATTATCAATCGATAATTAACTAGACTATAATTAATAAAATATGTCATTAACAAAAAAATTGTAATTTCATTTCTAAATAATTCAATTTACTTTTAAACATTTCATTACAAACACTAATATAATACACAAACAAGAAAAGTTGAAACTTTACTTTTTAAGTTGTGCATTAAAAATTAATGCTACATTAGAAGTTATTTAAAATTGTAAATCATATCATGATCTAGATTTTAATTTTATTACATGTAATTTATGCTATACTCTTCCAAAGCATATCCTCACACCAGGGTTTAATGCTCTTCCTCCAGAAATCAAATTTTCAGAGCAAAAATATGAAAAACTTCAAAAGTCATATGTTCTCACTGTTTTAATAACTAAATTAGGATGCTAAAACCAATAACAAAACCGATCAATTCTATTTAACTAACCAATTATGAGAGAAAGTAACCAAGTTTTCAAATATTGATCATGATTAAACAAAGAAATGGGGGGGGGGGGCACAATTATATATGCATGCATTAATATAAGACAGAGAGATTAAACAATTCATTTTTGCACTGACAATACTTTCCAATGGAAACAAAGTAGAATTTAGAAACATTAATTAACCACTTATATTCATTATTTAACAGCGAACAATAAGAATCAGTTTGCAAAACAAATATGATAAAATGCTGTGCTTTCAATCTTATAACATCTAACTGCATAAATAAATAGAAAACAATTTATTAAGTACAAGTATGTATAAAGACAAAATTTTATGAATTTTTACACTTTTAGATAGCAATTCGTTTCTTTTAGTTTATCTTAATGAAGATCAATACTACAAAATTTAAGAAATAAATTGAACATCTTTACAAAGATCAAATGTGCAGTAAATAGTGTAAAACCAAAACATTTTGCTTTTTGAATGTATGCAAACTCTGACCAATTTCTTATTTTTTATTATATTTTAACACAATATTTCAAAATTCAATAAATATTTAGAACCACAACAAAATTTAAATTCTATGCAGTTGAAAGGCATGAACTATAGTTAGTTTTCGTAACCTTTTTGGCAACTTGCTCCCACTCAAGCAAAAAGTAAGTTTACAAAAAACACTTTACATCAGTTTAGAAACCATAAATTATTATTTCATAAAACAATATAAAAATTTAAAAAGAGAATAAAATGTGAAGCAAAATTCATCAGATATTGCAACTGAAATAGTCTTCAACTTTCTCGACTTTAGCAACCTAAATCCCTCTGCACACTTCCTAAAAATAAAATAATATAAAAGCTGACATATATTTCTCTATTTTTCAGATGGGAATGAAGTGCAAGTAACATCAGTAAATTTTCTTATTAAAAAATTAATGATCAATGGATTTTACCCACAGTGTGGCACAGTCTAGGCCAGCGTTTCTTAAGCTATGTTCAGCTTCACCCTAGAGTTCCATGAAGATCACTCAAGGTTCCATGATATTTGTATTTTTTTCTTTGATACTCCCATAACGTTTGAAATTACTTTTTGAAGAGAAAAAATAATAACAAGAAATTTTTATTTCTGTTGTAATAATCTGTTTCAAGAACCTTGAATTAAAATCCTAATATTAAAAACAAGGGAAGTACACATAGTAGAAGTCTACCTTAATGTTTCATGGATGAAAACAGTTAAGCAACAATGCTGGTCTAGGCTATGCAGCAGGTGGTGTTTACCTTTGGCAATCAGTAACTTTAGACTTTCATTAAATAGTTGTTTTAATTGTAATATTTATTAATTAACAAAATAAAGGTATTCAATAATGCCCCAATATTAATTTAATGATAAAGGTCCCTATTAAATTATAGACCGCACTGCACATTATTTATGAACAATAACTATTTTTGGCATTGGTTCATTTTTTCATTGCTCCCTTGGTTCTTTCCAGTTTTTGAAACCGTCCTACCAAAAATACCCTTTTGTTGACAAAAATACCAATTCTGAAAATGACAGCATTCTTGTAAAGGACTACACAATTGAATTGTTTTAGAAAGAATTAAAATCATTTTTCAAATTTTGCATCATACACTAATATATATATATATTTTTTGACAATCTCTCTTAAATAAACAAGTTTTTTCTAATGTTCACAACAATGAATAGAGATTAGAATACATTTTTATCAAAACACTTATTTACAAAGTAAATAAATAAAAAATTAAAAAAATTAACATAATAGATTAAAATTCGAAAAAAAAAATAATAAATAAAAAATGAATTTCATAAAACTATTTGTATCCGAGGTATTTGGTAGAATAAAAAACTATTAAAAAAGCCCCCTCCCCCAACCAAAAAAGAAACAAAACACATCAGTTTAAAAAATCAATAACAATTCATTAGTACTAGCATCAGAATTTTTGTCATTGCCATTTTTCTATGTTAATGATAACACAGTCAACTTTACAACAAATGAATAAAGGGATAGGCACAATAATAGTCTTGCTGAACAACCACCAGATACAGTAGCACAATATTAAATCCTTAATTAAGACTTACACTGCAATTTAAAAAAATTTTCTCTCGGGGTGGGGATTACAGGTGCTATCAGGTGTCATCGTATTGGAAAAAATTAATGGTAATAGAATGGGGAAGTCTGTTTTTAACAAAGCAGTGTTTTGTTGCAATTTATGCAGATATAGGAAAGAACTATTTCGTTCCTTTACTATAGCTTGAAATGAGAGTACCTTTTTTTTGATATACTGGGGAAAAGGCTGAACTATAATGAACAAATTTGAAAATACATTTACATCAGCCATTTGAAACAAAAAAATACATAATGACAAAACATTCCTTTCACACCAGATTTAATACTTTACATATATATTTACACATATGATTTTATCAAGCTTGCTAGAATTAAAGTCTTAACATTATTAAGGAAATTAATTGTGTCGATCAAACTGTTCTTTTCTATAATAAAGACCCAAACTGAAGGAGTTTTTCAGAGCAAAAATTACTTCCTTTAGATACTTAGGAAATAACAAAAATAATTTAATAATTTTTAAAATAAAACATATATTTATACAAATATTTTTCGCAACTCTGAATTCAAAAGGCAATATTACAATACATTAAAACAAGTAAAAAAAAAATAAAATTATTAGATTATCAATAATGTAATGCATAATTAATATTTAGTAGGTACCTGTCAAGCTTTATCTATCGCAAAGGGCTTCATTTTGCAGACAATGTCATAGAATTCTAATGATATATGCAGTAAGTCTCTCTCCCTGAAATTAAAAGAAATTAGTTTTCTTAAATTAAATTTAAAGTTTTTTTTTTATCAGTACTAACGGGTAACACCATGGAACGCTTGACAATCCCTAGCAAAACCTAAAATAATCATATACAATTTTCTTGCCGGCAGTGCATATTATCTTACCTTATTCTTGATTTATAGTGTACTGAAAAGAAACAGTGTAATACTTTTTTGTGAATCACCCTGTAATACATAAAAAATTGTGCAGTCGGTGTGCCATAATATCATTGTTTGTTACAACAGTCAATAAAACTAAAAAAGGCGAGACCACTAAGTACTCCGAAAAAGAGTGACTAAGAATTATTCCATTACTATTTTAAATCATTGTATAGATGTGTGGCAAAAGATAAGAATTTATCAAAGAATGGTAGTGAAACTAAATTGGCTCTAGATAGAAATGAAAATTCCAATGAAATTTGATTTTTAAAATGTGCATCTATATAAAAATTCACACATTATGCACCACTGAATAAAATTAATTACTTTTGTAGACGAATTGAAAATGTCAGATTTTATAAAGGTCTTTTATTGAAGGTAAGCACTTTAGGTGGTTAAAAACATTCCTTTTTGTTAAAAGGAGGGGGAAATAAATTATCACAGATGTCAGAGGTAGAAAAACCCATAAAACTCTATTAAATATCTGTATTTACAAACTTGAGGTTGTAGAAAAAGTTTATTTCTTTACTCACCAGATTTAAAACTAATTCTTTCTTTAAGTCTTGCTTTCTCCTTTGTATCTCTTCATCAGTAATTCCTTTTTTTCTGGAAATGTTTCTATTTCAGGTGAAGAAATTCCAGTCTTTTCGGCCTGTTGGACTTTTCTCTAGTTAACAGGAAAAAATCTATATAAAACACATTATAAATGATAAAATCAATTAGTTTTTTTTATTACTACATGGTTGCAATTAGCTTTTTAAACTTGTTATTTAACCTTTTGTTTGCTTTATAAAAGACAATATTGGGCATGGTATTTTTTGAAAATCTACTTTAGCTCATGTTTACGTCTTTTTGGCCTACATCATTATAGATTGTTTAGTTAACCATACTGAAGTTGCAGATGCAGAGGACCACCCGCATGTGACAAGCTAAGTTTTAAGGGTTTCCTGGACATATATAGTTGATAATGGGTGTCAAAACATTTAACATGTCGAGATAACTTTTGTGTTTAAGCACATAAATACACCTTAAAAGATTTTTTTCGGTTTAGCAAGTAATTGAAGATTAGATTCTCACTGCAAAGGGCTATTATTAAACAAATTCAGTGATACAGTCAAAGAATCAATTATAAAGCACATTAATTATCATTAATTTTAATATTCTGGTTTTTGACAAAATAGTTACCTGCACAAAACTCGACAAAAGATGGGTAATCTTTCTTAAAACTATTTTTTGCTCTTTATTAAAAGATTGCGCTGCTTTTATAACTTGTACAGAGCTGCACGCAACAGCCAGTAATTAAAAATCAATAGCATAACTAATAAACATATAATGAGATCAAATAGATTGCAATATACTAGTTTAAGTTGAATTGAAAACTTCTCAGCACCTTTTGCATTTAAAAATGATTTCCTCACAATCAAATAATGCAGGCAAATAATATTGGGTAGTTCATTAAGTTTGAAATTACAGCCATAAGAAAATTTATTGTTACAACAAAAGTTAATCATTATTATCAGGGATTAAATTAAAATGCTGATTTAAAATAATGATGCATAGAAACATATGAAATGCGTACATTTCAATCATTTATGATAAAAATACCTTTAAAGTTAAAAAAAAACTTTTCCTAGATCAGCATTCTTGCTAAGACGCATTACTTTTCTAACAACAATTGAGATTGACTAAAAAAAGAAGGAAAAAGAAAAACAACCTATATTCAAGGCCGTATCCACGGGCCCCCCCCCCCCCCCCCCGAAAAAAAATTTCTGGCTACGGCCTGGCCTATATTGCTACGCCATGTACCAAATTATTTAAAACTGCAAGTGTATGCTTGAATAATTTTATTACGCATAAATCATTGAAGACAAATACTAAAACATAGTCGAACGGACATACAGTCATAAGGACCTTGTTATAAAAAATATCAAGCAGCCAGCCATACCTGTTTCTAAATTTTCACATGCAAGGAAAGTAAAAACATTAAAAATAAACACACACACACGCGCAGTTCCGTACTTCTTTTTAAAAAACATTAATCATAATCATACAAAGCATACGAAATGCAAAAAAATGCTTCCTATTGCTTACCTGAAATCTTTTCTTCAAATAAACATAAAATCCAAACACGTGCTCACATCCAGGTGATCCATCCATCTTGTTCATCGTGCATTGCGCCTGCGCGCTTGAGTCGGGGACGGCGGTTTTTAAAGACAGTGAAAATCTCCATGCAGCAAAAACGTTACTGGGATTAACGCTGACGTTTTTAAAACGACACCAAACTGACTATTTTTTGCGTAAATGTCTCAAAAAGGTCATAAATTCAATTTTTACGTTTCTGTGCTCAGACCCGTTTTGAAGACGTCCTATTTTTATAAGAGACGTCTTTTGATTTTTATGTCTTAAAAATTACGTTTAGAAAACGTCACTTTGCTACTTGGGTAGTAGCGTAAAACCCATGTACACTGGCAGATGTCTTTGTGGCGTTTCTTGCGCAAGTTTTAACACCCTAATTTGCTTTGTCTACTGAACAGAGGTTCTGTCCCCAATTTCTTATATTTTCCTTCAGATATGCTCCGTTTGGAGTAGTTTTTCCATTTTTAGTCCTAATACCTTTTCAAAACCATTGTTCCTATAAGGAAAATAAAATGTATAAACCAGCATAATTTTAAAATGTAATCTTTTACATTTAATGCCAGTATTGTGCAAGTAAAAAAGATCACAAATCCACAGCTAAATTTCGCATTTTATAGGATTTTTTACATTGTAGGTATATAAAATATGTCATTAGCATTTAGGATGGGCATAAAAAAGATTTCAATATCCCCCCTTGTTAACAACCAAAAAGTAAGTTTCATATTGTCATCCATAGTGATCATTTGTTCTTACAAGTAGGCAATATTCATAGAAAAAAACACGTAATTTTATTATATTAATATAACAATGCATGATATTATAATTATGGTAATACATTGGTTTAGATTTTTATTTTCAATTAGTTCTACATGATACTCAATTGACAATGAATATATTAAAGGTTATTACTTTTAATAGGCTTCAAAACTACATTGTGTTATTTCCAATCCCCCTGGTGTAGAAACGACTACACCAGGTCCAAAATGCCCAGTTGCGCAAGATCCACAAAGGTCACATCCTGCTCATCCCACAGCTGCTTCCAGGAGGCTCCAAGATAAGAAGGTGAGCAGGACTGACGAGGAGGGTACAAGTGCAAGGGAAAGGAAATCCTCTACCTAATTCAGGAAATTCATACATTTTAGGTGGCCAATTTGAAGTCTCGCCATGTCCGTTTGAAGAGGCCGGGGGGGGGGGGGGCACTGCAAGATATGGACAGCCCGGACTGTTGGCAGCATGCCAGTGATACCTTTACTGGATAAATCTAAGACTGAATACACGCAATTTGCGTGTAGGCTCTGCTTCTTGTAAAGAACTTTTTAGCGTCTCTTAAAAACTAAGTACTGTCAGTAATTTCTATCTAATTGTGTGTTCAATGAGTAATCATTTTTTTCTTGCATGGGGTAGCTTCTCCAACTTGCCTCTGGAGCTTTTCGTTTTTTAATGAAGTTAGACATTTCATACTTATATTTTTCTGAAGGCCAGGCATAAAGATTAAACTTTGCCTTCCAGCTTCCTGGTACCATCTCTGCTTATCCGTTTTTTTTTCCGTTTAAGATTTCAGCAATAACGTACTCGTACATACTGAAAATTAAAGACATGTATCTGAAATCTCCAAATACCGTGATTTTCTCTTTCTATTCATTCATTGGTATGAAAAACTAGAAAAAGAATATAGTCTGCCCCAACATCTGGTGTGGCAAGCTGTTTTCTTTCTATATCCTTTTCATTTCAGTATTACACTGAGGACAAATAATTTGCTCTATAAATTCTCAACCGAGCAGAAGGATACGGTTAGGAATAAAAGTGGACTCTTATTTAAAAAAAAAAAAGTCCAATATTTTCTCGCGTTTTCCAGATGTTTTGTGTGCTACATTTTCTATCACTAGGATTTTGTCGTTTTTCAATTTACATCGATTACTAGGTATTGTTGCACTTAAAAATGGAATTGCTACATTTAATTTCTCCTAGCTCGGGCGCACAACATCCATGAATAACTGGTCCAATATTTTTGTCACTAACTTTTTCCGAACCTGCATGAGAGCAAAAAACATTTCCATAAACCTATTTTGAAGGAGTTGTAGAGGTTTTTCGTTCCTGCACAATATTTTTTTTAAATTGTGCAAATAAATTTCAAATGGAAAAGCACTAAAATGCTCTTAGTTAAAAATTTTTTTTGCATCTTTTGCCAAGTGAACAAAGCCATGAATATTGTATGAAATATGATGCTTTGAATATAATTTTTGAAACATTTAGGCATAATATCTAAAAAAAAATTCGACATACTCGTTGTACGGTTCATTTAACTTTTTGTGAGCGGTTGAAAATGCCGCAGTGAAAAATAAAAAAATGAATAAATATTTTTCTTTATAACATCCCGTAACACAATTAGGCCTGCATACAAGAGAGAAAAATCTAAATTCTGTAGCTTTTCCTCTCTCTACTTCTTTAAGAGATCGAGCTTTTCTAGCGAACTCTTTCGGCACATACTTTTTCATATTTTTTAGCAAGCTTGAAATGACCTCAACATTTTTTGAAGGCTGCCTGTATTTTAAATCTCCTTTTAACCATAAGTGGATGAGTTTTCGCGTCACTCCCAAATACACTAGATGCATATAATCATGTGGAATGTGATCAACAATATTCAAATCTCTAACCTCTTCCAGATTTGACACACCGGTGAGGTGTTCCTCTTGCAATTTTTCCCTGAAACTGTTGTTCGTTCTAAGTGGCGAATCTGTTTCCGGATAGCACATTGGTCCATTGATCAATTCACCTTCTTGGATGCATTTGCTATTGTAGCCTGTGTGTCCTGTTTTAGTAATGAATGCCTTCATTACTAAAACAGGTGCATCGCAGGTAATTGCTTTGAGAGAGACTAACTTTTTTTTAATAAGTGATACCATTTAACTCTTGAATGAATGAAAGACTTCATATATTCATTTAAACATCGTGGCTTTTCATTTCCAAAATAAATGTACTGGAAAAACATGTAAGCGGCTTTCATTTATTTACTGCGCATAATATTGGCCATTATTGAGCATTCGAACTTTTGCTTATTGGCAAACCATTAGTATTTACTAACAACTCTATCTTTAGGCCTTCATTGTTATTTTGTTTAATGGCCTTTAGTATACTTTTTTACGCCTTTATAACTGCAACATTTTTAACCGAAGCATTAATTTGGTTTTTGATATGCTCCACCTAGCTAGAGATTCCAAATCTATTTTCTTCAACTCTCCTAGCTCTAGAATGCCTACAATTAAAGACAGCAGCTTCTGAAGAAAGTGCTTTTCAGGTGTATAATCTTAATAAATTAAGATTTAAGGGAAAGAAGCATCGGCCACAAAACAAACTTGGTGGTTTCTAGAATTACTGCTGGAGCTGATAAATTTAATTGGACATTTTCAATTTTTACACCAAATTTTCATGATTCAAATACACTACTATCACTGAATTGACCGGGAACTCCAACATTAATAACTATATCTGTAGTCTCAATCGCATGAAGCCATCAAAGTTACTGTCATTTCTTATAATTATTAAAACTAGATCCTGATATTTTTGGCTTCTTTATTGCAACATGCTTTCCATCTAGAGCTCCTACACAGTTGGGGAAGTTGTACTTTGACAAAAAATCCAGAGGCTATATTCTCCCTACCTTCAACATCTGGAACCTAATTTTATGAATTTTATTATTAAATTATGTAGAACAAAATGATGAAATTAATATTTACGATAAATGACTATCATCATCATTTCTTGAATAAAAATAGAGCGTTTAATAAAACTTCTACATGCATTCTTACGCTATGAATAAAATGAAGTGGAGGACGCTTTTGTTAAAGTAAAGTACGGGTCTGCTGTTCCCCTCAAATACACAACTGCTTTCATGCATATAAATATAAAAATACTCTTTCATAATATTCTATTGAAAGTAAACAAAGGGCATGGACATTGTTCAAAAAAGCACATGTACAGTGAGTCACAAAAGTCTACATACACCCGCTAATATTTTCCTTCTTAAATATTTTTTATCATAGCAGTTTTCAATAAAGATATCTGATTAAAACAAAAAGTTTCAGTTTTTAGTAATGGTGTGATTTTGCATAGAGACGGGGCACGTCCTTTGTAATTTCACCTATCTTTCCTAAAATTTTGTCTGCTCTTTGTATTATTTCAACTAAATACAGAATTATTGCACAGCAATTTTTTTCAAATGCAGTGAAAAACTTTTGTTACTCATTATGATTCCGTGCATAGGTACAGTAAAAGTATTTCTTACTTAGATTAAAAAAAATGTGTGCGTGTACTAGCGTACACTCGTAAGAAGTGAAACTTCTTTATGACGTTATTTTTCAAAAAATAATTTACTATATGCAACTTTACAGAAATTGGTTAAATAAAGTTAAATTAGATAAAGTTTAATAAAAGGCTTTTATTATCATAGACATAAATACAAATTCTACAATTATTTCATTTTAGCTTATTACTACAAAGATTATTATTGAATTTCATTAATTGTAATAGAGTTATTACTATCATTGATGTCGTTATTATATATTTGTGTTATTAATGGCTTATGGTAACTGAAATACGAAATATATTGTTTACATTCCACAAAATTTAGTAACCGAGCGAAAACTCCATCAATTGTAGTGCCGGATCTCGTTGTCGACGTTTGAGGATTGTTTTTCATGGATAAATTAAGTTTATCTTTCAAAAATTCAATTAGTTTCAAAGATTTTTCTGATGCAAAATTGATATTAAAATCTGGAATCTATGGAATCTATGGAAGTCGATGCAATCGCCACCTGGATTTCAAAAATGTAACTACTCAAAACGGGCCGCAAAATACATTGGAGACATTTACCAATCCCTACTCCGCTGGAGAAAGTATACTTCGAATCACGCGTGGTAGGGATAAGAAAAAGATGGCGCGTAACGGAAAAATGTGACGCGTAACGAAAAAATTTTACACTAAATTTTTTTCCAACCCCGATAAAGAAGTTTCACTTCAACAAATTAGATACAAAACAATTTAAACTCGTATATAGCTGGTTGAACATAGGCATAAATAGTTGCATCGGTTACGGTTCAAGGCAGTAAAGTAAAATCAAATAGCAAGACACACATAATTAACACACCAAACATTGAAGGTTACCAGGGTGATCTCGAAAGTCACTCCAGTTATTATATCGGTCGAAAGGAGCACTCTAGTTAATGTTTGAATTCGAAGGGCTTTTGTCTGAGACGGACAAGGTGGTTGGTCAAATTGTTAACTTTTTTATTTATTGTCCGATTTACACGTATTATGGCTTAAATGAAAGGTAAATAAAAAGTAGAGCCCCGCAGGGGTGCCAGAAAAATTTTCGGAGCCCTCCGGGCACTCCTTCCCCCTCAAAAATGCGTTTGAAGTTTGACCAAAATTAAAAAAACTAATTAAAAATTAACTAATTACAAAATAAAATGTTTTAGACATGGATGTGTTAATATACTTATTATATGATCAAAATATATAAAGAAAAATAAAAGATGTAGAAAGTTGGAGAAAGTGTACTTCGAATCACGCGTGGTAGGGATAAGAAAAAGATGGCGCGTAACGGAAAAAATGTGACGCGTAACGAAAAAATGTTACACTAAATTTTTTTCCAACCCCGATAAAGGAGTTTCACTTCAAAAATTCAATATCTTTTCTTTCTTTGAGGATACCAAAGATATTAAAAGAGATCTGTAGATTTTAATGTATAATTAATATAATCACACCTAGAAACGTCTATTAAAATTAGATAAGATTTAGAGCTATGAATTTTATGCTGTTTCCAATTTTTCAAACCAGAGAAATGCCTTAATGATTACGCATTAGTTTTCCTGCAAGAAAAGAATAATTTTATCATATTTGAAGAGGAAAATTAACCTTTTGTTTTCTTCTTTTTAATGGAAAAACTAATTCTGCAAAAAGCATCAACTTAATTTTCTTAAACTACCTTGAAAAACATAACCCATATACTGGATTATGCATCAATTGCTTTTCCTTAAGACTTCATAACGTTATGTTGCTCTAAATAAATAATCAGATAAATTTTAGATAACCAATTATTTATTTATAGATGAACTTTAGATAACCAATTATCTATTTACAGATGAATTATTTATTTTATCAAGTGTGGCGCAGATTAGTGCACCTATATTAGTTAAAGACGCCATAGTCGCCGAGTGCCTGTTTATGGAGTCTGCCAATGCCAGTGTGGCTTCTGCCACTTTGTTCTGGCTTTCGATAAGCCGATCTTGAGTATTGTTGATGTCCTCAAGTAGCTCGGCATCACCTTTTTTTTTTGCCCTTGGCGTACTGCCGCTTGAAGTACGTTTTGGAGTTTCATTTGGCTGCATGGAAATAAAAGCAATTAGAGCTATAATTTTGTATCAAACAGAATATTTTGTTAAAATAAGTTTGCAGTTTGCCAAATTTTATCGTGTACAAATTATACGCTATATACAAAAGAACCAGCCGAGAGATAATTAATAGTGATGTAAAAAAGTTACACAACCTTAATTTTTAAAATTCAGCATCCTGCTCTATATGCTGAAACAATTTTTTTAGACCCCCCCCCCCCCATTTATTACACAATGTACTTTCATACAAAAAAAATTTGCAATTTTAAAACAAATTATTACATTGCTGTATGGTTTATAATTTTACACCAATGATAGAAACCATATTCTCTTTACAAAGTTGTAACAAACCCTCTTCTTTCTCTTAAAATTGTACCAAATATTACCCAAAACACCTATCAAATTTTGTGTTTTTAAATTGCGCTTTTCTTTCCCCGCAAAAAAATTCTATAATTATTGTTTGTTTTGGTTTGATGCAATTCATTATACTAACAGTTTAATTCTCCCACTCTTAGTTCATATACTTTCATTTTACAATTCTTTTATTTCTTGTTCTTTCTTTTCAGACTCCTCTCCCCCCCTCCCCCCAAATAGTTTTTTTTTTTTTTTTAGTTTCTTCCACTGGTTCCGAAGAAATTAGTTTTTGTTTTCCGCTTAAGTTTGGGGTCGACTTATACTAGGGCTAGTTTAAACTTTTTTTTTTCAGTGCACTATGCTAAGCCCTGTAGCACCTGCTGAATGTTTTTTTAATATCTCAAGCATTACTTTTAATTTTTCAAGTGTCAGCCTCTTAAGGAGGGTTTAACCGGAGCCCTTCAGAAAAATGCTTACATTTGTTGAACTATTGGGTGTATGAATGACTTTGCACTTCCGTGTGTGCACCTAATGTCTTCCATTTGCAAAACATTTACATTTAGCTGCGACATCAAAAAAAAAAAAACTATTAATTCCAATCGGCTAATAGAAGATTTCAAATGGAGAAACAATCACATACTAATTGAGAAGCATATTGCATGAAAATAACTATTTAAAAAGTAAATTTTCAAACTTATGTAGCCCTAAAAATTGCCCATTTGAAAATATCTCCCCTGTGTCCCTTAAATCCTGGACCCAACCCTGGTACAAGAGGCGACATATGCATGAGTATGGTATGCTTTCTTTTCTTTTCATTCTAAAAAAAAAAAATAATTTGTATATTATAACTTTTGCAATAAAGTTGATTACCATAGTCTCCACAGAATCTGGGTCTATGACCTCTTCCATGCCATACACATGTCTCTCCAAGGAGGGCAACGCATCTTTCCTCCATCGGGGTCAGTTCTTTCGATGTTGCTGGCCCCCCGCCAGTCCCAGTGAGAGATTTCCTTATATCGCTGGCTTTTCTTTTTCACACTGTATTTGTAGTCGCACCAAGACTAATTATAAATGCACTGTGCTTTAGAAAAGAACTAATCTATGACAATTGCACTCAAAAAAAGAAAAGTTTCCTTTTACTATATGCTATTTTGTTCATTTTAAAAATTATTTTATCGAAGATATTATAGTAATTTGCTAATTCATTTATTGAAAGGAAAAAAATAAAAATGAAGTAATAAAAATAGTTCCTAAATTATTTTATTTAAAAATATGAGAGCCTTAATTAAATTTTGTTATTTCTCATATTTAACTACTAAAAAAGGAACTCTGTTTATTCTGCACCTTTAAAAAAAAAGAATATGAAGTTGATATTGCTGTTATATTATAGCAATTTAATCCTACGAACAAATGGTGGAATGATATCATCAACATCAACAAATTGTATGCCAGAAAAATAATTTAGAAAGTTAAAAAATATTTTTTCATATACGTTATGAGAAAAGATTAATTTAAATCAAACACATACATGTGATTGGTAAAATTTATATTTCCAAATGATTTTTAAAAAAATACTTTGTAAATAAATTCTAAAAATAACTGAAATGCAACATGCGTTCCTACGGTTGCACGTGGAAAATATGCTGACGATATTTTAAACCATTGATGAAATTAAGCACCAATAGTTATAAATACCGCTATTGGTTTTTCATATTACTAATTAGTTCCAAAGTATAGTAGACAACACAAATGTACCAATAATGACTAGGTATGCCGTCGTCTTGCTAACGCCGTAGCCAGAGAATCTTTTCGTGGGGTGATGGGGGGGGGGGGCTGACTTTGAAACACTTATGTTGAAGAGCAACATTGCGAAAAATTTCGAGGGGGGGGAACCGGGCCCCCTGGGCCACTCTCTGGATGCGGCCTTGGTCTCGGTAATTTAGCCCCGGAACCTTGTGGCTTAGAATTTTTTAAAAATTATCTTAGGTTTAATTCTTTTATTTTTTAATAATATATATGAAATATAGTGCCTTTTTTCCCTCCCTTTTTATTTTTTGGTACATTTTCTATAAACATAAAATTGGACTCGTCTTCTGCCATTTTTCAGCTGTTTTGGCCCCAGAACCTTCAGCATTAAGAATTTGAGTCAATTCCTCCTACTTCTTTTTTTTTTTATCTTCCTTCGAGAAGTCTCAGGAAAATTTGCCCTTATGAAGGCCTATATTTTTTTCCATGAAAATTATTATTTCGATATGATATTTCGTGACGTACGAATTCCGTGCCATTTTATACACGAGGTGTTAAAAAGCTCAAGTGCAGCAAAACTACAATGATTAAAAGAGCGCTGGAAAGAAACGCGAATTTCAACCCCGGAGGAAAGAAGCATTTTGATTGGTGTTACGATCGAAAACACTTCTCCCCTCCGCGTCTGCTAATTTGAACTCGTCACGACCCCTCCGCAAACTTCGCAAGGTGAGAGCTTGGAATAACCCCCCCCCCCAGAACTGTAATTGCGAATAAAACAGGATCATTTTGATATTTCCAGATTGGCTTGCCTTTTATATTCAAGGTTAAATTAGGGTCAGAGAGGAGTTTTTTTTTGAATATCTTCTTCATGGATACCGCACACTAATCGGTCTCGAAACATCAAATCAAGTTGTGTTTCGAATGCAATTTTCTGAGAGCTCCTTATGGACGACTCTTTGCTGTCGAAGAAGACAATGAGCATTTTTTTTTACTTTTGATTTGCTTATTCTTGCCTCTTGGGGTTTGAGAGACTGAACGGTGTACCACTCAGAGCTTTGGCGTTTGGTTTCTGGGTCGCATTCATAAACTCAGGGTTCATCACCAGTGATGACGTTGTCCAAATGATCAGGTTCAATTTCAAGACGTTGCAAAAGTTCCCTTGAAATTTGTCACTTGAAATTTCCGCTCGGTTGGTCTTTTGGTCGTCTGACAACACCTTGGATACGAGCTTGGCGCACACTTTGTTCAATGCTAAATCTTCAGTAACAATGCGAAACACAATAGTAGACGACAAGTTCAAGTCATTGGAAACCATCTTGATATTCAATTAACGATTAGAATGTAAAAATTGTCGAACACGAGCCACATTGTATTTATTTCTGCTACTTGACGGCGCACAGAGCGTTGTTCGTCCTGAACCTCTTGCTGGCCCTCTTGGGGGCGTACGTACACACTTGGACTGTTTTTTTTTAATTTTCACTGTAAATATTTTAATTTTTAACAGTAAGTAACTGGTGTATGTGTAAAAAAATTTCGAAATAAAAAACTCTAATGAGCTAATTAATAATTATTTAAGATAATGTTATCTCATTTTAGAAAACATGATAATTAGCAGTCTCAAAATATAATTTGTCTAGACACACAATTTCAATTGAACATGATTCCTAAAACTGTTCTTCATGTTTGTTGCCTCAATAAAGATATTTGAGATGACTTGTTTTTAAATATTTTTTTCACTACGGAACGAAAAAAAAATCAAAAATTTTTATGAAATTTTCACGTCTATAAATTCATTAAAAATTAATTTTTAAAATAACTTATATTGAGGCAGAACATATCTACTGTACTATACAGCACATAATTATTCTAAAATAATTATAATTGGTTAATTCATTGCTGAGTTATGTTTGTAACCAAGTAATATATCGCGAAAAACGCGTTTCTTCTGGGGAAACACACAGTTTGGTTTTATTAGGGTCGCAATAAATGAAATGACGGTGAGAGCGTACTGAAGACCCCTTGTGGTCTAAGTTTTGTTTTGTGCTTCGAATTTCGAATTTTCATTACGTGTTAAAATTTAGACACTCGCGTTTTACAAATTAACCTGCTGTGTTATCCAACACAAGTTTCAGTATAAATTCGATGTCGCATTTAAAGGCTTTCTCCTTTTCTGATGTTGGATCAGTCAATTTCATCAGAATAAATGATTAGTTATGTTTTCAATATTTGTCTTCTTATTTTAAGAAGATTTCGCTAATGTAAAAGCAGTTCTTGGGAGAGTTCGTCATGGAACATTGTATAAATAAAATCTCTTCATTAGAAGAGAAGGGCTTGGCTTGAGTGGCAATCAATTTTCGTCAAGAGAGTTTTAAGTTTTAGAAACATGTTTTCATAATTTTACGTGAACAAAAGTGATAATACGGGTATTACTTACAGCATTAAAACCCTCCTGGAACATAAATAGGTCCTTCATTTTCAATTTTATTGTCTTCTTTATTCTTTTTGATGCCTCGTAACTGCTTCCTCTGTTTTTGAAGAGGTGTTGACTGTCGCAAACTTTCATTGATTCTAAGTTTGTTTTTATTTTCCACTTCCTGTAATGCCCAATGTTGATATGGCATTCTGCTCATAACTGCCAGCTCAGGTTTGCATCCACTATTAAAGTGGAGAACAGCATTAAACATTGGAAACTTTACCATTTCAATTCCGGCAAACTTGATTTTTGGACATCGTTTCCAAATTAGGGAGGGGAGACACTCATTCACGTTCTTCGTTTTTCCATGGAATCATCTTTGCAGCATTTCGGGGTTGGTCAAACTTTCATAAATAGGTTTGATATGTTTTAACACAGGTAGTTTAAGTCCTCCTTTATGCTTGTCCGTTATCTGTTTTCCCTGAGCTGCCGCACGTTGATATGAGCACCAACTGTCATTACCTTTTGGGCGTTTGGTGTGGAGTGGATGATCATCATGCGCACTCCAAATAATAAAACTTACTCCAAATTGCTTTGGACATTTCTTCTACTGACCCAGTGTTATTTCTTACTGCAAGGCCAAAATAGTTTTGCAATTTGTTTATTTTGGCGTCAGTCAACTTGCCTTTGCCGCCAATTCCTTTAACTTTTTTTTCGGTTCCCTTAATTCTGTTTCAAGCCTTTTTTGTAATTCCCAGTGCACTCTTTTTTTTTTTTTTAAATTCCTTCCCGTCATATGGGTCTAGTTCACAGACAGCAGAATAGCTCTTAGTGTTTCCATCATCACATAAGTCTACGTACTCCAGTCCTCTTGTGTCAGCGGAACGCAAAAAAAAATTCTCCGTATTGATGGCCTCCATGTTTGTAAAAGAACCATGATATTTTATGGAGCAAATGTAATTTGCTTTCTAAATTGGAAATTTTGAAGAAGACTTGTCTTCTTTACTCCACTTGCGGCACCCAATGCAGTCCTATGACTGCACTTCTACATCGAGGACTTTCCCTGTGTAGACAGAAAACGCTGTAACCACTCCATTTAACGATGAGTAGCCTCGCTTATTTCAGCTTCCGTCTATACAGACTCCATATCCTGAAGATTCCTTAATTTTAGTAACTCGATGTGCAGCCATACGCATGGTTTTTTCAGCAAGTAACTTTACGACAAGAAGTACTGCTTTCATAGGTTGTACGGGGTTGGATTTGGTGGCGGAGGCATGTTCATAATACTCCTGAAGCAGCTCGCTTCTCTCTGGCCACATCCTATCTGTCTCATTGCGTACACTAGCCGTCTGTTCACTTCATAGAACTGACCAATTTTTTTAGATGTTTTACAGGGAGCACTGAGATTGTTAGTTTTGGCATTCAAGGTTCAATTTTACTCAGCAACCCGTAACACTGTAGATTTCCAAAGAACTTCTTTTTCTTCGACCGACTACAGCTACTCGAAGAACCCATTTTGAACCAATATAATAGAAAAATAAAAAAAAAACCGAAACACAGACACACAAATGGGAAGAACAGAAATTCGAACACGCCAGTGAGAAAGTAAACAAACGAAGCTCAAATCAGTTAAATATCAATGCCAAACGGCGCAAACGAAATAAAATATCCTTTTAAATAAATCTATAACAAAATTAAAATTTTCAAATAAAAATCAAGAAAGTTCTGTTTGCTTACATTAGGCTTAGATATCGAAACGGGAATTTTCTGTCGCCGTACTTCAAGAAAAATCTTTGTAACCCGAGAAGTATTCCGAATATTGACAATACCTTAACATTCTTGGAAAGCTGAAAATGTGTAGAGTCTTTTGAAGCAATAAAAAAGATATCGATATTTTGGTCGATTTTCGCTATCGAGTAGAACAGAGCGTAGTCCCCGCAAGCCTCACGAATCATTTTTTAAGTCTCCTCAAGAGATTTTTTCAGTTCAGCAGAAAATGTAATCGCGTAACGTTGCTCGATCGTCGATTCCATTTTTCCGTGACACAGTTGGCGCGCAGAGGTTTACAATAACTGACGTCCTGCCTCTTTCACAGCTTAGAGAGCACTAAGGCTGGATTCGAAGCAAAGCTTAGCGTCCCCTTCACCTACCGCAAGTGGTCCGATCCCACTCGGACCAATAGGAGCGGCACGGGAAGTTCAATTGCATTAATTTCGGAACGCGCCACCCGGTAAATATATGATTATAAATATCGTAAACAAATTCGGTGTCTGTCAGTAAGTAAATAAAATATTATCTTTTAGCTTATAAAATAAGCAAGCAATTGAGCAAAATGTTTTATAATCTTGGAGTTAAGACACAATTAGAAACAGTGAAATCACAATGTGGTTTTTTTAAAGAGGAATTTTGGCTGAGAATTAGGAAATCACACAAGTGAAAAGGTAGGGTCAGTTGGGGTAATTGTAAACGCTTTTTCAATGTTTTAACTTTTGATCCTTCCCTACCTCTTGAATAAATTCAGAGATAAAATTGTGAGCATTGTAGCTACTACTGTAGTTCTTGTGAGTAAATGTGTTCAAAAATTTTGACTTTATGTCTATTTGTTAGAGAATGAGCTCGTGTTTACAATTACCCCAGAGATCTGGGGTAATTGTAAACGGTGATTTATTTTCGAATAAGGTTGATGCAAATGGAAAATTGTTTCATACACAGTCTGCCTGTAGGCTTAAGAAGTTCCGGAGCAATGGTTCTCAATCTGTGATCCGCTGAGTTATGTTATAAGTCGGTTGAGATCATTTATCGAGAAATATCGTACAAAAAATCAAGTAATGCGACAAATTTATGTAAAATTTGTCCCGCAGTGGTTCAATCGGTTAAGCTTGGATCCCAGAGAACACTGACGGCCTTATTCACCAGCCAATTTGAACCTTCGAACTGCAGATCAAAGGCTTCCTCAACCAATCAGAATGCTCAAATTGGCGGTTCAAGTGTTTGACAGAAGTTCGCAACGGTTGGTGAATAAGGCTGTGTAAGTGAAGCACAACTAGCCGTGGTCAACGCTTACGAGGGTGACCACCTCCCGCGACTGATTACTCTGAGACCGAGTGCCCTAAAGGGAGCTGTGCACGTAAAATACGTCGTTGCTTCAAATGTCAACCAAGTTAGAAATTCCTATGAGGGACCAACCTAGGTGACGATCTCTCATCTGGGAGTTGGTTCAAAATCATTAAGCCCCTCTGAGCCAAGTGTACTTCATTCTAGCGGAGCTCATTAATAATCAGTAGGAGCCTCCTCAATTCATAGTCACCCTGCAAGGGGGCTTGGATTTCCAAGTGGCATGAGCAACAACAACAGTTATGTAAAATAGACACAAGTGTAATTTACATCAAAATATAATACTTATTGTCCCCCCAAAATATTGGAAATAGGATAAATTTAAGTGTTTACAATTACCCCAGAGTGCGAACTATATGGGGTAATTGTAAACACCTAACTTGCGCATAAAAAATAACAGGGATGATTACATTCATAAGGAATGCTGCTAAAAACATTTAGTTATGTCAAATAAAAATGGTTGAAACCGCTTACATCGCTTTTGTAGATGAGCTGGGGAGGAAAATGTAAGATCACTAAATTTTGTTAAACAACTCTTTTCACTATGTCATTTTCAAACGATAGTGAGGCCTCCACAGTTGTTTCGAAACGCTTTCAATGTCTTCCCTATGCTGCCATTTGATCACTCACAAGCAGTTAAGTTTTCAAAACCACCACATGTGTAGCTTGTTTACAATTACCCCATGTTTACAATTACCCCAACTGACCCTACAACTTCTTCAAAAATAAAAAAAAACGGTAATTCTGGAGAATGATTTTTGGAAATTAGATTCCCTTTAAGAACAATATCACCGAAAGAATATGTCACAGATGAAATTTGAATTTCTGCAATAGAGAACAACTTTTCTGCACATCACATTCATTTATCTGATCACCATTTACATCACATGATTTGATGAAGCTAGTTTGCTTTCTTACACCCGAGAAAAGAAATTGATATTTAAAAATCTCTTCTTTCACTTTTCCTTCATTTTCCCAAAAAGAAGCAAAATGCATCTGAAAGTATTCACTTACTGAGAAGGCCAGATTTTTGCAATTGCATTTTTTGCTTTTATCCGCATTCTCCAGTAATTCCTTGTTGCGTTATGTAGTCGAATTTGTTCCGTAAATGCACCATCATATGCATTTTGCGGATGACGTTTTCAGAACCATAAGACTGGACAAACAATTCCTGATGAGAAGCAATAACGTTTTCTTATTTTTCAAGCATGTCAACATGAAAAATTGGTGATAAGACATGCTGGATTATTTGCACTAACATTATCTAACAGCGTAATACGTCTGGAGTTTCATTCTCGCTAGTCTGTAATACAGACTAGCGGTGAGGAATATCTCTGTAGGGTGGCTACCGCGACCCTGATCTTACTTAATTTGTATTTCTGTATGACTCGGTCGACCCATTCTTCTAATCGGCCTACTTTTTCATATACTCTGACGGGTCTAAGAAGAACTTCATTTGATTCTTCCTTGCTTTATAAATCCAGTGTGGTACTGGACGCGAAATAAGTTAGAAGTTCCGGGAGTCTCATCGAAATAGAGCTGGGCTATGTAGTCGCGGAAACTGTATAAATACTTGCTTGTTGGTATGCTAGGTACGAATTGACGCAGGCTGTTAAGCCAAATATTGCTAAAAGCTGGATACCACTCGTCGGCTTCTGCAAGTCCGTGTTTGCGTGTCTGCTGTAGCAAAAGCTTTTAGCTCGTTATGAAGGTCAAAATCGGGAAAGTGTGAATTCTGAAATCCGACTAGGTTTTGTAGGTCGGCCTACTCGATAATCTTTGGTAAGAGGTCAGGATGGCTCTCTGGTTCGTTTACTGAATTCTTTGCAGGCTTGGATGTACTTAATGATGTTAAGAGCTGACAACCTAGACAGTAAAGGAAGTCTGGAAGGGAAAAATTTAGAGTACAAGATTAAATTACAATTATCAGATCATGGTGACAAGACAAACTAAGCAGGAGACGATTAGAGTTCAAAATATGGTAAAAGTCCTTCACAGAGAATCTGGCGATGCTAACGTCGGCTGTTACTCGGACTAGGTCTTTTGAACTTAAAGACTAGAAGCATTTTGTTGGCACGAGAACAATCTTTGGTTACGAAATCATCACCTGAGAATGCGTTGTCCAGATAAGTGATGAATTCAGGCTCAGAGCAAAAACGCGACAGCTAGACGTCGCTAGCAGCGAACAAGTCTCTAGTCTGGCGGGGACTGAAATCCGCGATAACACCGTGCCAATATGCTGTTAGAACCAGTATCAGATGTGCTGGCATGCATTCGTCATGGACGTCTGGGTGAGGTAATCGGCTTGCTAGTATGAGGCAGATCTGTCCGAACTGGTGAACGGGATACTGTCTTCTGAGAGCCAAGCACCGGTGGTTACTCGCTGTAGTTCCGATATTATCTGATCTTCGTCGAATGAAGGAGAGTGCTATGTCGCTATCTTGAGCGTCGATCTGGCGGACAGAAGAGGTAGTGTCGTCATCGCTACTAACAGGAACGCACGGCAGGAGAAATGACGGGTCAGGAAATAAGGATCGGGTGGCCAGAACTTACCCCTAGTTTCCCATGTGCTACGGCTGAATAGTGGTGATGGCACCAACGGACGGCCTTCTTGTAGCAACTGACCGTTTGAGAGTAATATAATCGTGGAGTCTACTAAGAGCTAGTTGGTCAAACATGTATTCTGAATTTCGCTTAACTAGCCTAACTGCGCAGACGATGTTTGCCAGTCCCGATTGTTCCCCAGGCACACCTAGCCGTATTATACAAAGGGAATCGGCAAACAGCATGGTGTAGGCGGCGAGAGTTGGTGTGTTCATTTCGGTATAAACCAGAATAATAACAGAATGGATAATTCTTTTAAGAATTCCCCTGTTGCTTGCTACTTGTTGATTATGTTTTACAGCTTGAGTGCGGGCTTTTTCTGATAAAACATGTTCAATACGTACTCTTCCAAGCAACACAAAAGATGTATTGCAAATGCATTCTCTACGAGGCATTTTTATTTGCTTTTTTTTATGAAATAGCTCAAATCCGTAGTGCCATTAATACACCACTCGTTCTCTTTTACTCCGAATAACAAACAAACGTAGCAAAACATTTTTTTGTCTTTTACTACAGCCTGAATTATAATGAACAATAACAAATGGTTTCTGTGCATACTTTCCTCTTTTTTTCAACATTTTCCTGACTGTCGTCATGGATTGTTGAAAGCATGCATACGTCTTTTTTGTCTTTCCATTTAATGGCTAAAATTTTTCGTTTGTGAAAAGCTATTGTTTCTCTTTTCTTCCAATTGGGAAATTTGAGCTCTGAAGGTAAATTTTTTCGTTTTTTTTTCTACCGTACCATACGTATCTGTTTTGTTATGGATTAGTTCTTCTAGCAATTCAGGAGACGTGTAATAATTATCAGTAATTACGCTATATCCTTGATTTAAAAGAGGCTTCATTAAAGTTAAAACAAATTTAGCAGCTAAATTATGTTTGTATTCTTCATCGAATAATGTTGTTTTCCCAACATACAGTGAACTTCCAAACGTATCCTGTCGATGCTTCAGATAACACAAAAACAACACCTGGCTTTCTTGGTAGGGATAAATTGGACCCTTGACAACCATCCTCGGAATTTAATTAATGATTCATCAATCGAAATGTTTTCTAAGTATATACCAAAAAAAAAAAAAAAAAAAAGATGCTTAAAAACTGGTTCAGGAGATTACTTCTGGTGCAGCATTATTATTTACAAAGTGTAAAAATTTCATTAACTTACCTACTTTCAGGAATTAGGTTTCTAAATATAGGCGTTACTCTCTTTTTTTGGCTTTCTGGTCCAAAATAAGCTTTCTTTTGGCTTTTGTACAACACACTGGACAATTAAAATTGCTAATAGCACTCTCATTTCTTCAGGAAAAGTTAAGTTTCCATTCATTTGCTCGGGAAGTAGGGCTTTAAATTCACAACCTCTTGATATCCGTCGGCATATGTGTTTGTTTCATGCGCAATATGTTCCACAATATCATCACTTAAAAAAAAATTTGGAAATATTCTATTGGATCAGCTACATTTCCAATACGTTCTTTTAAGCCAGGACTACCTCGGAATGGAAATCGAGGTAGAGGTTGAGTAGAATCATTTCCGTTGATTTTGCACCAATCCCTCACATTTGATAAGTTATCACTTGATTCTGAGTCACTAAAGGAGTCATTTATTTCAGTGTCATCCGAGTCCCAGCTACTATTTCCTTCATCTGACGAATCGGCTAACAATGAATCGTCCAAATTTTCTAATATCAAAATGTTGCAAACCCAAATTAAAAAGGTATACTATATTTTCAAACTCAAGGTAAACGCAATATCCTTTCACTGATTCCTTGCAAAGAGCAAAGAGAACTAAAAAAGTCAATAATCCTTACGAGTGACTTTCTTAGACTTAGACGTGAATGAAACAGGCGGGAGGCGCGTAGCCTCTTTACATGAAATGG
This sequence comes from Octonoba sinensis, assembly GCA_038502835.1. Taxonomy (NCBI): domain Eukaryota; kingdom Metazoa; phylum Arthropoda; class Arachnida; order Araneae; family Uloboridae; genus Octonoba; species Octonoba sinensis. Next base: position 66,394,317 of record CM076605.1, on the reverse strand, counting down.
AAATGGAAAAAATGGACCATGGTGAGAATTTGAGTAAAAACAAAAGAAAAGAAAAGAAAAAAAATAAATATAATATAAAAAAGATGGTATAAAAGGCCGTCTTCAGGGCCACGGGGTTAGTAAACATAAGGTGATTATATATGTTATATTTTTTGTCTTTCATTGTTAGTATTATATAGTTTTTTTAATTCTGTTTTGCGTGGTCTGGAGAGTTTGTAAAATCTTTTTTGAGCTGTAGCCCCAAATGAAGGCTGCATACATGAGGATAGGGCGGAGCGTGGAGGTATACAGAAGTAATTTACTTTTTAGGGGAAGGTGATTGTATTTATTGATAAGATGCCTGATTTGATGCGCACGGAAGTTAGTTTGCTTGATTAAGGTATCTTTTTGCTTGGCAAAAGCTAGTTTTCTGTCAAGAGTGACACCAAGGTATTTTATATCAGGGCTGTAGGGGAGTAGATCATCATTTATTTTGAGCCTTTTGGGATTCTTGGCCCCTCCCTTGGAGAAATGGATGCATTGGGTTTTGGTGGTATTAATTTTCAACGCCCAATCAGCGCACCACTGGGAGATGTCATCAATGTGCCTCTGCAGGTAGGCTCTGGCATAGTTACGGCTAGGATTCCTGGCGAGGACAGCGAGGTCGTCGCCGAAGAGAGATAGAGATGTTCTGGGGTTTTTGGGAATGTCGCTCATATAGATATTAAAGAGGGTTGGCCCGATTACGCTGCCCTGCGGAACGCCACTTCTAATGGGGTGAGGGGGGGAGTAAAAATTTCGAATTTTGACTTGAAAGGTCCGATCTTGAAGGTAGTTATATAAAAGAAGAATCAAATAGGGCGGGAAATTATGGTTGATGAGTTTGTAGATCAGACCAGTGTGCCAGAGCGTATCAAAGGCTTTACTAATATCCAGAAACATCCCCACAGTGTGCTGATGGGTGTTGAAGCCTTCGGTGATAAAGTTAACATTACGCAGGATTTGGTGGATGGTGCTATGGTTCTTCCTGTATCCAAATTGCTCGTCGGGAATAATGCCGTGGGAGTCAGTGTAAGTCAATAATCTATGGTTTATAACTTTTTCGAGAATTTTGCCCATGGCGCTGAGAAGGCTGATGGGACGATAACTATTGACATCGCTGAGGGAGGAGTCCTTTTTTGGAATGCAGATAATGGCATTTTTCCATATTTGGGGAAGTAACTGAGCTTCAGGCAAGCGTTGATAATTTTTGTGAGGCACGTAATGACTTTAAGGGGGGAGTTTTTTAGCATGGATGTGGAGATGCCGTCGCTGCTCGGGGCTTTTTTGTTGACCAAAGCTTTAATAATTTGGTTGATTTCTCCAGGAGAGCAGTGAGGGATGGGGGCCGGGTAACTGTAACTGCAGAGAAAGTTATTGACGGTAGAGTTAATGATACTGGTAATGGGGGAGGTAAGGGTGTTACTAAAATTTGCTTCGAACTGCTTAGCGAGAGTTTCACATTTCTCAAGATCAGTGGTAGAAATGCCGGAAGGGGTAATCAGATTAGGAATAGGGTTTTTGGGGTTGCTGAAATTCCTGGCAAGGCGATAAAGGGTTCTGTTGTCAGGAGGGAGGTTGGAAATAAAGTTTTCCCAGCTGTGGGAACGAAATTGGGTGATAAGGTATTTAATCGTGGTATTTAGAGAATTCATCTGGGATTTCAAGGGGGGGTATAGGGTCCTGGGACCCTACCTCGAAAGTCTCAGAAACTTGTTGGAAACCAAGTCGCTGGGCAAAAAACCAGTTTTTCTCCCCGCGTGACGTCACATTCCGGGATCCGCAAGTAAGCGCTACTACGAAGCTCACGGGAAGGGTCTGGCTGCCGACTAGTGCTTCCGAAAACTTGTCGCCTGGGTAGGAGCGGGTGAGTTCGCATTGTCGGCAGCGAGTAGTTTTGCTATTTACGCGATTTTTGAATTTTGCGGCGGAAAATTGAATCTTGAAGGCGCGGAAAAACTGATTATTGCCTTATACAAGAAGTGATAGCGTAATATAGATCTAAGTATCGAAATTGATTTACTAGTAAGAATTTTGTACTTTGAAATTAAAAGATTTATTTATATGCAACAACGAAAAAAAATGATTTTTGAATGAAGTTTTATTATTTTCGAACAACAGAACGTATTCATTAACGAGAATCAATGCATTAATTGAATTGAGTGCCGCAATGCCTATAAAGTTAAAAGATGAAAAGAAGCTGTGGTGTGTATTCAATGAGCTGTTTGATTGATAAGTCGATGATTTGATTTTAATATTTCCTATATTTTACAAAAAAAAAAAACTCGCATTCGCCGTACTGAAATTCATCAAAAATACCAATTTGATTAGTTTCCAACATTTATATTCAATCACTAATTTATGTCTATATCGTTTAAGGTGTTTTCTGCTTTAAGTAATACTTTTCGTTCAATTTTTAATAGAATCAAGTAGTATCGGTGTACGTGCTATGTTATGCAAAAGAATAGATAAATTGAATTTATAAAAATAAATTGGTAACTTTAGGATCGTGAAAGATCTCCCTCGTCCCCACTTCAATATTAAAATCTTTGCTCAAACTAGCTTGGAACTTTTAAACTTTTTAATATTTTTACATTACAATAGAAGTGGATTTTCATAATCCCTTCCAAATGTTCTAACACTTTATACATAGTTTTCAAATCACCCGCAGCACAATTTGAGGGGGGGGGGGGGGGCGAGTACACGCCTTCATTTTGAAACTGCTTATTCAGCTTCAATGTTAAACGATTTTGATTTTTTCTATGTCGCATATAAAGTACATTTTTATGACCCGTTTTATATGTTCTAATTTGAAAACTTTCTATTGTTTACAAAATATGTGCCTCGCATCGGCGGGAGGAGGGGGGGGGGGGGGCGGTTATTCCCTTTTAGAAATTTAGTTCTCCCCGTATTTCTTCTAGGAAAAAGAAACTGAAATAATGTCGAGTAATACAATTATAATGAAATATATAATTAAGATAATTAAATACCTTTTTGTCGGATTAACAACATACCGAGTTGATAACAGTTTTATGCTCCGTGCTAGCTCTAAAATTTTGAGTTTAAAAAGTCATAGCTAATTTATAGCATGAAATGCTATTTTTAGAATCAGGAGCTGCCATCCCCGGGCTTGATAAAAACATTTTTGCAATCTTTGACGCACTCTAATTGATAATTTATACAAATAAAATGCTATCTTTAGATATATCAGAGATCGTTCGCAGGCTTGCTCTCCATTTCATCTAAAATAATTAAAAATTAGTATTTTTTTCTTGATATAAAAGCGGAGCAGCGAGCGAGAGCGCACGTACAAATATTTCCGAAAAGACAAGCGAAAACACCGTTGACGGAGCTATCATTTGATTGGTCAACCGCTTGTCACTTCTGAGACGCGAGAGCAAGGGAGAAAATGGTCACTCGAGACCGTCGTGGTAGGGTCGAATGAAGTCAACTGACTATTTTCTCGGCGTATCTCGGATTCCGTGAGGGAGAACTAGACGTCACGAGTAGTTGACGGGACCTTCGTGGTAGGATCCCTGGACCACTCTTTGCGAAGTCGGTTGCGACTACGGATGAGGCGCCTGATGTGGGGGGGGGGGGGGGGAGTCTGGACGGGGCGGTACTAGAAATAACAGTTTTTGTAGCAGTGATATAGGCATCATTGAGGGCTTTGGTTAGATTGTAGATTTGTGTGTTAATCTCCGTTGCGGAGGCGAGAGGGGGATTACCAGAGACTTTGTCGTTGACCAGGCAGAAGAAGTGGTTCCAATTGGTAGTTTTAGAAAAATGCTGGGAGGTGGGGATGGCGCCATTGAGGGAAAGGGTAAGAACTATGGGGTTGTGATCAGAGGTGAGAATGGGGTTGGAAGTAATAAGGTAAGGGAGGGTAAGATTGGTTAACGCGAAGTCGAGGATGGAGGCAGTCGTGGGGGTGGAGTGGGCGAGAATAGAGAAGTTATTGTTAGTAGCAAAATCGTAGATTTGAAGACCTTTCGTGTTTTCTCTGCCAATATTCCACAGCCTATGTCTGGCGTTAAAATCGCCCATGAGGAAGAAGGTATCGTAGCTGCCGCAGAGAAGTGCGAGGTCAGCTAGGTTTAAGCTATTGCTAGGGGGGATGTAGACGGAGCCAATCAGAAGCTGCTTATCATGAAGGCGAACAAGAGCAGTATGCTCAAGACTGGTAGTTTGGAGGGTATGATCGTAGTGGGAAATGCAGCTTTTAATGTAAATGAGGGTCCCGCCGCCACGGGAGTGAACCCTATCCGTGCGGTAGCAGTTATAATTGGCCACCTTAACCTGCTGAGCAGCATTGAGGTGGGTTTCCTGGACAAGGACAAGGTCAGGAGAGAACTCCGCGATAAAATCACGAAGCTCGTTGATTTTGGAGAACAGCCCATTGGCATTGAAGCTGACGATGCGCAAAAAATTAGTCGCTCTGGTCATCGTCGAGGCTGTTAAGGAAAATTTGCGGTAAGGCCTGCATCTGTTTGATCATACAAGTGAAAATTTCATTGAATTGTTTTACTTGGAGGGCTTTGCTTTTTCTCGTGACCTTAATGGGGGGTGGTTTTTTTGTGAGATCGTCAAGGGTGGCGTCAATGTCAATAGGGGGGTTTGGGGGGGAGACAGCAGAATTATCCTCTTTTTTCTCAAGCAGCTTTCTTCTACTGGCCCAGCTATTTTTGCGGTTTTTGTCGCTGACAGTAGGGCGCTTAGGGCATTCGGCTGAGTTGGGAGGTGTGAGGGCCCTGACAGAGGGCACAGATGGGAGGGACTTCTTTGCTCTTAGTGCAGTCATAGGAGAGATGGCCCTGGCCGCATTTGAGGCACTTGGGGGGACGGGTGCAACAGCGGCTCGAGTGGCCGTACTGTTGACACCTGTAACATTGAGTTATGTGCCCTTCCTTCTTTTTTAGGGGTTCAATATTGATGCGGAGGTGGGAGATGGAACGTAACTCGAAAATTGACTTGCTCACATCGTTTTTGGGGAGGGTGACCAGAAATAAGGGCATGGGAACCTGATCCTTGCCTTTTTTCATTTGTACCACCTTTTTAGGTTTTCGGTCGCGCCCTTCAAGCTCGTGTCGGATTTCCCAGGGTTGCATATTAATCGAGAGGCCTCTTATCACTACGTTGAGATCTTTGTCAGAGGGAAGGGGATGGGTGTGGGAATCGAGCTTGTGCTCTTCAATAAAGTTCCTTATGTGACGATAAGCAGGAGGGGAGGTAAACAATAAGCATATGTTCCTTGGTGAGGGAAGCATTGCTGAGGCGCCCAGAAATTTCGCACTCGCATAAAGTATTTAACTCTTTTAGGAGAGCAAGCCCATCGGGGGGATTATAGATGTGAATGGGGGCACATGCCTATCATTAGCTTCTTTGTAGGGCCTTCTATTCTGATTCTGGCGGTGGGTATTGGGTTGGGAGAAGCCTGCTCTAGTGTTGTAGTGGTATATTTGGGTTTGGCACTTAGATACATTGCGTTGTGTAAAATCAGAATATGTTAGAGCATTTAGAAATGAAAAAGATTAAGCAAAAAATTATGTAAATTAATATATTTAAAAATACATACTAGAAATAACTACGAAATTATTAATCGTTGACTGTAAAGATTTATTGCATTATACAACAGACTGCATATAAAAAAATAAAAGAGCTCTTTAAGAAAAATTAAAAAATAAACTAGCGTGTAACACAATAGTACAACTCGTTAATTTAAGTAGTTTACACAGAAGAATTTTACAGATCTCTAATGCGGTTGTGACAAAGCTGGCGTTAGAAATTGATGTAATAGATTATATCACCTGATACTTGAAGATGACTACCTGATTATTGAAGAGTGCAGAAGTTGATTGACCAATACGAAATTAATGAAGCGTACTATTGCTCCTTCATTTGGTGGCTGATTATCAGTTCGTAATAATGTTCATTTTGGAGCGTTAGTTGTTCCGAGGATGGATTCCTCAACGCTGGTTAACTTGGTCATTGTTGTTACTTAACGGTCAAAAAATTCTTTTACAACTTTGTGTTGACAGGCAATCTTCAGATACGTAGATCAGTCAGCATCTCCAAACTATGCATTGCTGTCGTAATGTCAATAAAACATTAAAATGATACAGTTCAACGAATTCTTGGCTGAGTATTTTATGATAAAATGAAAACGGCATCACCCGGAGGCTTGCGATCAACTCCGATCGCTTCCAGCAATCTAATATGTAAAAAAAGCAAATTCGACGAACAAAAACTATGTAGTAAACGATTTGTTCTTAGGAGAACATTTTTATAATAAAACCAATGCAGCAAGAATAAAAGAGGTAGTAGTCAGCATTTTACAAAACATTGCTTGCCCGACGAATAGGCAAAATTGCCCAGACGCCGGGCGCGTCTTTACCGTATTCGACTTTCAGTAGGAATGAGGGGAAAACACACAGATTCAGTCCCGGAACAATTGGCAAAGGCGCGAAAAAGGGGAGTATTACTCCGAGAGAGTACATAGTTCCCGTCGCATATTTAAAATAATTCAAATTTGTGATGTTGAAATGCGACGGAATTAAATTAAAATTAAAAAATGGTTGAAAGGTAAATACCCAGTGAAAAAGCTAATTGAAAAAATAATTTAAAATGTTGTTTCAAAAAAATAAAATGGTATAAAATTTTTGGCGGCGTAGGCAATTAAAAAAGAAGTGACAAGTGGTGGTTACGCCTAGCGGTTAATCAGAAAGAACCGTGAGTAAAAATGCCTAGGCTTGTCACCAAGGACTAAGTAAATAACCAAAGTATTTGGTTAAAGTTATTATGATCGCGAGATGTAACAAGCATCTTGTTACACCTGCTCTGAGCGTAACTTCTTCCAGGTTTTGAAAATTGTTATTAAGGGGCATTTCTTCCTCATTTTCTTCGTTGTCACTGATGGTGTTTCTTGCAATCTTATTGCGGGGAGGGAATTGAAATCCTACATTGTCGTCAGGGTCGCTAAGAACTCTTTTGGAGGTGGAAGGGGGGGGGGGAAGGATCTTGATTTGTCAATGTTCGAGGCAAAGCATCATGAGTGGGAGGAGCCTCCGAGGTCGTGTCAGTTTTTAACAGTGTACAGAAAGGATTCCAACATTTTCAATACATAGTAATTCATTAAAAGAAGGGAAAAAAAATCTCACGAGTTTTGAATTTTTAAAATTAATTACCTATTTCTTAAACCGTATAAATAGGAATAAAGTGTGGAGCGTCCTCTTTTTTGCAGAAAACATTTCAATCATTCGTTATTCAGATTACTATACTAACCGAGTCAAATTACATCTGGATTAGAGAGAAATGAAGATTTTCAACTATAAAACATATTACTCGAAATAAAATTTCAGAACGGTCTTCAACCTGGTGGCAAACTACTGAAACGCCGTACCTGCCTCATTACACACTTGCTAATTACGAAAAAAAAGTGCAATAAAAGAATTTTAGTCTAAACAAAGTCTTTAAACAAATATTTTTAAAATAATAATAAATAGTAAAAAAAGATTAAATGAAAAAATAAATGCCAAAATAAAATAATTTAATTAAATAAAAAACATATAGCGAAACAATAGTATTACATCTGAAGGCTGCCTTATCGTAGCGAAAGTGAGTGCGAGAAGGAGAAACACGTGGAATTCTTAAAGCAATGGTGGATTCAGCCGCAGTTGTCACTGAAACGCATTCTGATTGGTCAAAAACACGTCACTTCCGCTGGAGGAGTACGAGGTCGAACGACGCCAGACGAGAATAGCGACTGCAGACTTGTGTCGATTTGCGCCGCGAGATAGCGAACTTTTTCTCCTCAATTTCGCTACTCGATATCGTTCTATAGCGAGGGACGAGAATCGCGCTGCAAGTGAGGCTTGTTTCGTGGATTCAGCGTGATTTATCTCATTTGCTATTCGATGAAGCTGATGGGTTGTCGCATGATTACTCCTAAATCCGAACTGGTATTCTGGAATAATTGCATTGTTGGTGCAATGACTTTGTAAATGGTGCTTAATTATTTTTTCTACTAATTTGGCTGCTATCCTCAGTAGACTGATTTGACGGTAGTTTTGCGGGAACGTATGATCCGAGTCCTTCTTAGGAATAGGTACGATCACCGCATTACGCCAGTCGCTTGGGAAGTAACCCAGTCTTAGAATGGCGTTGGTAATTTTTGTGAGGTTACTAACCGCGTTAAGCGGTAGGTGTTTCAAGTGTGTGGGAGCGATACAGTCGTCCCCAGGGGACCTTCTGTCTTCCAGCGCCCCTACGAGGAGCAGCATCTGTACGGTTGATATTGATCGTGTTTTCGCAGTACGCATTAGAGTTGGGCTGAAATTGGTTCTCGAGAGAGTCGGCTATGGCGTTGGCTTTTTCCATTTCTGAGAAGGCAAGTTGTCCCGAGCTGCCATGAAGTTGTGGCATCTGCGTTTTGCGGTTGGCTTGCGCTATGGACATTTTGTACATGTCCTTGGGATCATCATTTAAAGTCTCAGGTAGCCTTGTGATATTTTTAATTTCTTTCGTTCTTTTCTTTATGTCGTGTTGAAGCTTATTAACCAAATCAGGCACCTATATTCTTTGGTACAGTGCTCGCTGGAATGAAAATAGTTCTGGCAGCGATAACACTGTTGAGGGTAGGACTTCAGTTTCAGTGGTTCCACTGAGATTTTGAAGCTCCCTAATTCTTTTAGTTGATACATTTTATCGTTATGAGCTGTACGGTGCAGATATGTTAAATAGAGGGGCAGGGCGCTGCGGTTTTTGCCCTTCATCTTAATGATCTTCATCTTTGATAGGGTTAAACCCTACAAGTCTGAGTTCTTCAGCTATGTAATTTTCCCCTATGTCTGCCGACAGTTCTCTAATTACAAGCTTCAGATTTTTCTCATCGTTCACCGGGAAGGTATGGTGGGGCACATTGGTCTCATTAAAGTGCTTAATCAGCAGAATGTAAGCATCAGTATCTGGGGAGATGACCTGATGCTTTTGGCCGTTGAATTTCATCAAAATCTCTTTCCCTGTGATTTCGTTTAATTTCTTGACAAGCTCCACCGAGTTTGCATTTGAGACAAGGATTGGCGGAGGTTTGTTGAATTTCTTTAGCTTCGCAAGTTGGAATTCACCGGAGGGGCCGGGTTCCTGTTGCGTAGAGTCTTCGATAATATCCGTATCCATGTTTCCCTCATCAATAGCTGATTGCTGGGGGTTTTAGACGGGAGTTCAGGGTAATGTTCCTCTTGCCTGCGCGGAACTTGATTTTTATTCCACTTGGGAAACGGGACTGAGTTCCCACTGCCGCTTGGGATCTCATAATTAGTTATGTCGGGTACAACCTCACATTTTTCTTCGCTATTATCATTTAGTCTTTTGGAGGACTTATCACAGTTGGATCTGGCTCGTTTGTTGTTATTTTTCTTTTGCTCCGTTCGGAGTAAACGAATTTGGTTTTCGAGAGCAATGATCTTGTTTAAATGTATCTCATTAGTTAGATTTGCAATCTATTGCTGGCCATCTGTGATGCAGCGACTGCCTGCAATAGGTCGCCTATAACTGAGGGGTCATTGACAACCATACTTCCTAGAGTTGCTACCCAAACTTGGGACTCTTCGCTAAGTGCTTTGAGCTGCTCAAGAGAAAGGGTGGTGTCTGCTAGTTTTGTTATAAGATGAATGAGTCTGGGGTCCTGATTGTTAGTAGTGTTAGGGAATGAAGCCAAGCTTACCCCTGTAGTGGTGTCTGTCAAGACGTATGAGTGCTGATCTTCAGTGCTGTCCGTCATGTCAAAGCTATGAGGCACACTGCAGTAAGAAGGGAACTCCTCCAGCAGCTGCACATAATTTGTTGCTGGCTTACAGAGTTGTCGATGAACCCTTTTACCAGATGTCCAGAAAATAGGTCATAACAGTTTAAATTCATAGTTCCAAGAGGATGCTTCGAGTCTGCGTCGAAGACGCAGCGGTTTAGTGTGCCAATCGTTCATTGGCTGAGGGAGGGGGCGTGCGCAGTTGCGCGGTTAACAGTGAGTGCGTCAGTCTGATCGTAGTTGGATTGGTGTTAAGCACCGGCTCCTGTGGGTTTTTTTTTATGCTTTTTTCTTACATTTTCAGGTTTTATACTTTTTTTTTTTTTTTGGATTAAATATGAGAGCAAAATATGTACATTATATACAAAATAGCCGAGCGCCCTAGAGGCGCACGAGAGAAAAGACGGCACGAGCCGGCGAGCGACACAGGAGGACCCTAGGGGGGGGGGATTATGCCTGGTGCTAAGTGAGTCATAGTTTAGGAGCAGCGTTTGATGAGGGTATGGGTATTTTTCACGTTTGCTTAGGTAGGCGGCCTGTTCTTGTATTTTGGGGTTGGGATGAAAGGGGATGAGGGAGTAAAAATTCCTGGCATACTTGATTATTTGTCTGGAGACAGATTCAATGTTTAGTTGTTGGTGGAGATCTTTACCGCGGTCGTATTTATCAGCTCTGGTGATTTGCCGGATCAGCTTATTCTGTATGACCTGGAGTTTGTTAATGCTTGTTTTGGCAGCGAACCCCCAGATGTTCAAGCCGTACAGTAGGGTAGGGAGGATGATAGTTACGTATAGAAGTTTTTTATTCTTAGGGGAAAGGAGGCTGTGATGTCCGAGTAAGGGGCGGAGAGCTTGGACTTTTTGTTCAGCATTTAGAACGACCTGCTGGATGTGTTTGTTGAAAAATAGGCCCTGATCAATGGTTATGCCGAGGTACTTGACGGACGTTGCTTATCTAAGCTGGGTATTGTTAATAGTAATTAATTGGGGGTTGGGTTTCCTATTGCTTTTTTTGAAGTGTATGATTTTAGTCTTGGTGGGGTTTAGCTCGATACGCCATTTGGCGTACCAGGAAGCTAGTTCGTCTAGATAGTTTTGAAGGTTCCTTACTGCTATTCTTCTTATATGGTGCCTTGATAAGGCCGCAACGTCGTCAGCATAGAGGGCAAGCATGATGTTGTTGCATTTTGGAATATCGGCGGTATAAACATTAAATAAGATTGGGGCGAGTAGGGAACCATGTGGGACGCCACTGTTCATATGTCTTGGGAGGGAGAGGTTATTACCAAATTTCACGCGGAAGGTTCTGCCAGTGATGAAGCTTAAGATTCTGCAGGTGAGGAAGTGGGGGGTGTCCAGATCGATCAACTTGAGAATGAGGCCTTTATGCCAGACGCGGTCGAACGCTTTGGTCAGGTCGAGGAAGGCCCCAATGGTGCATCTGTTTGAGTTTAGGCCTTCAGTGACGTAGTTGGCAACTGGTGAATAGTGCTGTGGTTGGTCCGGAAACCGAATTGTTCATCAGGTATTGTACTGGAATCAGACAGATGCTCTTCGAGTAGGTTCCTGATGAGCTTTTCGTAGATTTTGGAGAAGGCACTAAGTAAACTGATGGGGCGGTAGTTTGCCGGGTCAACTTTGGAGTTTCCTGGTTTATGAATGGGGACGACTATAGCGCTTTTCCATGCTTTAGGGAAGTAATTTAGTTTGAGAGATTTGTTAAAAATTTTAGTCAGATTTGTTAGTAGGTTGTTGGGCATATACTTTAGAGAGAGGTTGGTTATCCCGTCCATGCCAGGGGATTTTCTATTTTTTAGTTCTTTAATAATTGAGGCGACATTCTGGGGCGTGATGACAGGGGGGGGAGCAGGGGATGGGGGGTTAAGCACGTAATGAGATATTTTTTCATTAATACTTTCTTCAAATTCATTGTTAGGATGGGGGGGGGGGGAAGGCTTGGAAAGAAGTGCCGATAGTATCGGCAAATGTTTCAGCAATGGTTTCATGATCGGTGATCAGTACGTTATTAACTTTGAGGTGGTTTGTGGATTGGATATCACTTTTGAATAAGTTTATGGCTTTATATAACGATTTATTCTCAGGCTTGAGGGATTTTATGAAATTCTCCCACTTGCTGTTTTTATAATGGTTTATCAGGGTTTTGATGTCGTTCTGTATTCGGTTTATTTGGGGGTTTAGGAGGTTGCTTCGGGTGGCTCTTCTTTCTTTTCTTAGTTTATTTTTTTGGACTATAAGACGTCTGATGAAGGGGGGGGGGGAGGCGCATAGGATCATTTTTAATATTTATCAAGGTGGTAGACTCTCTAATTGCGTTTGAAATTGCCTCAGTAGTGTTCTGTATTTCATTGTCAATATCAGAGTGGCTAACTAAGTTTGGGTTACCTGGGACAGTATTTCTAAGAATTTTGTTTACTTTGAACCAGCTTATGGACGGGATAGAGATAATTTTCTTGGGGAGGGAGTAGTCTAGACCCAACATAAGTATTATGGGGTTGTGGTCTGAGGTGAGGTCGTCAATGCTTTCAATCATATGTGGCCAGTTGTTGTGTCTCGTAAGGGCAAAGTCAATGATTGAGGGGGTGCCAAAGCTAAAGTGGGTAGGGGAGTCAGGGGTGACAATACGAAAGTCGTTCCGAGCAGCATAGTTAAGAAGAAAATTTCCTTTTTGATTGTTAGTAGCACAGTTCCAACTGGTATGGTGGGCGTTGAAATCGCCCATAAGGATCGTGTTATGTGTAATTTGGGATATAGTATCCAGGTCACTGGTAAAAATGTTATTTGCAGGATGAGCATACACCGATGCAATAGTGAGGGAGGTATCGTCGCCAATTTTAAGTAATATGCAGGTGTTTTCGATGGAAGTGGTGCTGATCGGGACCGTTTGGAAAACAAGGCTTCTTCTGATACATATGGCAGTGCCACCGCCGGTGCCGATACCACGGCGACACAATTAGAAATAATAAACTCAGAACTCATTTCTAAAGGAAGAGTAAAAACCATACTAAGAAAACAGTCTAAAATAAAATGGCAGGCACAATGGGACATATCTGAAAATGGAAGAGAAACAAACGAAAAGATACCAACACTTTGTAGAATAAGAAATCCCGATCCCATCACAAATCAATACATCTCAAATCATGCTAAAACACCCTATTATCTAAACAGATTCAACATAAGCAATAACAATATGTGCACATTTTGTGACGAAATTGGGACAACAAGACACTACCTAACTAATTGTAGAATTACAGAAGAACTCAGAATAAATAACGCGCATCCACCAATATACGAGACCAACAATAGAGGGAACAGGTAAGACAATAGGTAAGACCAACAATAGAGGGAACAGGTGAATAGGTACCTGTACCTATTCAATAAAGACTTTATTAAATACTGCAATAATGTAAAACAGAAACTACTCGCCTCCCCCATTTTTCAGATGGATGTCCGCCCACGAAGCCAATAAGGAAATACCTGCTTTGGAACATAATAAGAAGAAACCAGAAGGAAGATGAAGAAAGAGGAGACAGAACCGAATTATGACAACACTACCGAACGTGACGGAAGAAGCTAAAATGTATAAAGAGACACGTTCTCGGGCCGTTTATGTAAGGGGATGTAATCATCTCCTGTTTTTCCCGAGGGCCGCCAGTTCAGGCTGGCAACATTTTGTAAATATGATTTGTTCGATCCATATAATAACCAAGAGATGGTGCATTCGCACCAACAATGTAAAAACTAAAATAAAACACGAGGAACACAGCCGGATCGCTGGTTGGCCTTCGACAATGGTTGGAACAGAGGTCTCCCTAGCTTGCTAGATCCCTGAGAAACCTACGGGTGGAGCAGGGCATGGGAGCCTCATTGGGTACCACGGTCGGTTCTGACGCAGGAGAAGTTCGGGATGTTGTACCTGACGCCGGTCTTAAATTTTGTCTCCTGAATCAGTATCACGTCAGGAGTGTAATTGCGGGCGATGTTATTCAGTTCATAAAGCCTGGTTTTGGTCAGCCCATTGGCGTTCCAAGACATAATCTTGAGCACACGATGAGCCATGATGAGGGGGCAAAGGAAGGAGAGCAGAAGGGAGGGGGAAAAAATTAGAGTTCGTCTAATTGTTCGGCCAGCGTCTGGAGGGCACGAATGATCGTGGTGAACGATTGTTTTATGTTATCTTTTTTAGGTTGGGCAGGTTTAGTGGCAGCAGCATATGATTTTTCATTTGAGGGGGGGGGGGGGGGCTGGATCCTACATTTTTGTCAAGGGTTTGGAACTCAAGTGCCCTGCCATTCCAGGCATTTTGATTTTTATCCTCTTTCGTGCTAGGTTTGGGACGTTTGGCACAGTCGTACGAGCTGGAAATATGGGCGTCTCCACAGTTGCAACACTTGGGGACACTGTCCGCAGGTTTGTTGCATTCACGGCTGAGGTGGGGTCCGGCGCATTTTAGGCATCTTGGGTTTAGTGTGCAAAGGTGCTGGAAGTGACCCCACCTTTGACACCTGAAGCACTGGGTAACTTTTCCTTTTCTTTTAAATGCCTCAACTTTAACTTGAGATTACTTCGAGATTATAGAAAAGTTTGTTCTTATCGTTTTTCTCTAGGCTGACGAAAATGAGGGGTAGGGGGATCTTCTCTTTCCCTTCCATCATTCTAGACATTTTTTGTGGGACAAATCCAAGAATCTCAAGTTCTTCTGCTAACTCTCCGATTTTTAGTCTATGGGGAGACCCTTTATCACCGCCCTGAGAAGCCTGTCCTCTTCAAGTTGGCTGGTGAAGGTTTGGAGCCTTTGCTAGTTCGTAATTTCCCTAATTGTTTTATGTTGGGAGGAATCTTGGGGTTCGAGAGTTATTTCGTTGTTTCTAACAGTGCAGGTTATTTTTGGTTTAGGTCTTGGGAGATCTTTTCAAGTAGGGGTTTGGGACGTCAACAACAGTGATTTTTTTCTTAGGTTTTATTTCTTTTTTGTCCTTTGGATTTGGAATTGCTTGTTTACAAAGACTGATTCGCTGACTCCGTCTCTCAAATTTTCTTCATTCACGGTCGGCTTGCCTTTTCGTGCAATTTTGTTATTTCTTTCGTTAGTTTCAACATCACATTCGTCCGAGCACACGCGCTTTTTTCCTGATTGTGCCGAACTATTTTCGCGTTGCTCTCTTTCAAGGGAGTAGAGTCTATCCTCAAAACTGGCTTTGAGTTCGTCTAGTTCTTTTTTTATTTCTTCGTAGTTTTTTTTGTAATTTTGTTCCCTAACCATTATTTCATGATTTGATTGGTTTAGGCTTGCAATTTGCTGTTTCTGCATGTCAACTTGCTTTAATATAATTTTACTTTTAGCTGTGTGGGCAGCGTTTAGACAATTTCTTAACTGGGTCATAAACAGGAAATCACCTTTTCCATCGGGGAGGAAACTACTGTTGTCTAGGTTAGCATATAGATTGTTGATTTTAGTTATTTGGGTTTCAATTACAGTCGACGCTCGATATAACGACCATCTCCGTTCCACAAAAAAAGGTCCTTATAACGGGTGGTCGCTATAAGAGGTAGAATTTAAAAATGTATATGCATGCATCATGCAGTATAGTAATTCCATTAAAATTGCCAATTTTTCAAAGATTCCAACAAAATGCTCAAATTATATTTTATCATTGGAATTTAAAAAAAATTATCAGTGCAATATGTTATAATAAAATGTTAAACAGATTTTAAAGTAGAAAATATAAGGAAAAAATTACATACTTGCAAATCATTCATTTTCGGAAGAAAAAATCAGAAATGGTTGTTTGCCTTTTTAGTACATGTGATTTTTGCAAAACATAATTTTCCATTTCAGTTATTGATGACAAATAGTGTTCTGTATTTTCTTGCCTTTCAAAAAAATATTTTAAAGTCTCGATAGCATTAGACACATTTTTTATGCTAGGAGTTTTTGTTACAATTTCTTCCTCTTCTTCATCTGATGATGATGCATCAATTTCTTCCTGTCCACAATAACGGGAAATTAGTTCATCTTCTGACAGATGCTCGACACATTCCAAGTCATTATCGATTTTAGCGTAATCGTCAAAGTTCAACGTTGCATCCATGTTCATTTTCTGAGAAATTTCTTGCATCATTTCCTCTTCTTCAACGAAATTTTCATCTTCTATTGCCGGACTAATTATTTCAGCAGTAGATTCCCTTTCCTCTTGCTTTTTAAAACCAGCATGATGGAAGCAATTCTTGATGGTTTTTTCTGAGACGTCATTCCATGCTGCTTTAGAGAGATGCAAAGCTGTTAGGACATCAACTTTGTAATCTTGATCTTCGTCGAGTGCAGAAACAACTCTTCGCAGTAGTAACTTCCTATAATTGCGTTTAAAACTCATAATGACCCCTTGGTCTAGTGGCTGAAGAACAGATGTGACATTAGGTGGAAAATATTCCACGGTGATTGATTTCAACCCATTTAGTTTGGGATGAGCCGTGCAGTTATCAATTACAAGAATAATTTTTCTACCTTGAATTGTCATTTGCTTATCCAAGCAACGTAGCCATTCCTCAAAAATGACAGATGTCATCCACGATTTGGAGTTGTTTTTGTACGTGACAGGTAAGGTTTTGAGTCCTTTAAAACATCTCGGCTTTTTTGATTTTCCGATCACTAAGAGTGGAAGTTTTTCAGTACCAGACATATTTGAGCATAAGAGAACTGTTAGTCTTTGCTTGGCTTCTTTCCCTCCACTCGCAGTTTCGTTTTTTAAAACGAAAGATTTATCAGGTTTCATCATGAAAAACAGTCCAGTCTCGTCTGCGTTAAAAATATCCTCTGGAGTATAATTTTTGATAATTTCTTCCAGCTTTTCTTTTTTCCATGTGTCCACTGCTTCTTCACTCACAGAACCACTTTCGCCACAAAGCTTCCGGAATGAAAGACCATGTCTGGTTTTAAATTTTTGCAACCATCCGTCCGAAGCTTTGAACACAGTTTCGTCAATGTCCATTTTTTGAGCAAAAATTAGAGCTTTTTACTTCAGCAAATTTCCATCTATTGGGACATTTTTTGATCGCATTATTTTCAACCATTCATATAAACCTTCTTCGATCTTCTGAAATTTCCCTTCACGGGACCGATTTCTAGAAGATTTGACTCCAATTTCTTCTTTTCTTAAAATTGAGTCCCGGTTGTTAATGATGCCAAATAAGGTGCTTTTGGGAATTTTGAAAACTCTAGCAATTTCGCATTTTTTTAAAACTTTTTTATCAACTTCATTTAAGATTTTAATTTTAGTATCTAGACATATCGCATTGCGCTTATTTGAACCTGCCATCTCGTTCAATAGCGAAAATGCAACTCCTGTTTGCAGTATGCATTTCACTGAAGAACCTTATTCTTTTTTCGCTCCTTCCCCCAGAGGATAACTAATCCAAGGCACGTGACCTGGAACCTGTCAACATTCAGGTTGAAGAGCAGGTTAATTTTTCTCGAACCCTCTCATTCACATTTCTGGAAGCAGAACTTCTGAGCTGACATGACACCACCAGTCACGGACAGCAAGACTCCTCGTATTTCGGAGAATCGACCCTTGGGAAAACACGTGATTCAAATGACAAAAACTACCAATACATCTGTCAACCCCTTTTCCTAAAATCCGTAAAGTCCACGTGCTCTCTCCCCCTCTCTATTCTTTCCATACTATGGTGAGTGGTAATCCCCTCCCCCTGTCAAAGTTGGACTGATTGAACACTGAAGGCTGCATGCAGCTTGTCAGTAAACTATAATCAAGGTCATTTCAAGTTACAAATTTAGAAACATGTTCTTTTTGGAAAAATACCGGAAATAGTGTCCGTTGAATGCGGTCGCAGTATTGGATTGGGCGATACAGAACGGTCGTTATACCGAAAGCAAATTAACATAGAGTTCATAGGAAGAAAGTTGGGGCTTTTATCACTGGTCGTTATAATGGAATGGTCTTTATAATGCGTGGTCGTTATAACGAGCGTCGACTGTACTTTTAAATCTTTGCTTTTATTTAAGGTTTTGTTTACTAATTCTAGATTAAATTTCCTATTCTGGACAATCTGATTTAGGGCTAAAGACAAACTCACCATTTGGAAATCCTCTTTCCTTAGGTGTGCTGGCTGCGGCGTTTCCATATCTGCTTCCATGTCCGTAGCATCATCTCCTAGGACTTCGAATGGGTTCGAGACGGCTCCGGCCGTTGCGTTGTCGTTGAGATCCATCGCCTGTTAAGCAGTAATACGGCTCTGAAAAGAGCCCTTTTTAACAGGTCTCAGAGTGGGGGAAACCGCTTTCGACGACCTGACCCGATCCGTTCGGCCCGGCCGGCGGAAAGAGCCCGATCGCTAGGCGGGAGGGAATGCGGGGATAGGACGCGGCAGAACCGGTCCTGAGCAGCTGGGTAGAAAGACGTCCGTCTCCTCGGACGCGCCCTGTGGGAGTCAAGGGAACTCCTCCAGAAGGGGAGTGCTTCTAATAGAGCCGGATCGGATCGGATCGGACGTGAATGTTGAGCTGGGGCGGAGCGAAGCTCCTTTGCCAGATATAATGAATAGGGGGGGAGGGAGGAGGAGTGGTAAGGAAGCCTTGGGAAGGAGGAGTGGGAGGGTTACTTGGCTGATCCAAAGGGATGCATGAGGGAAAGAAGAAAGAAGAGAGAAGGGGAGAGAGGGAGGGGCCTAGTTCAGAAGAACTTGGCCAATGAGGAAGAGCTTGTCGAGGGTGCTGGTTTGATTTCTAAGGGAGGGCATTATGTTCTTAATTTTGATGACGATGTCTTTGAGGTTGAGCAGGGTTTGAAGTTCCTTGAAGAAATTTAAGAGATCAAGAAGCTCGTTAGGGGTGCTGGGACTTGACTGCGCGGGGGCAGCAGGAGGTACAGTAGCGTTCGCGTAAGAGCGGAAGGGGTCCGCGAGTTTGGAATTGAATGTTTTCCTGTTAATGGGCCGATTGTTTTCAAGGCGAGTTTTGATTTTGGGAAAAGCCCTACATCCTCTAAAAGAGGATGTGTGGTTATCTCCGCAATTGGTACATTTTTGCTTCGTGGGATCCTTGGGCAAGTCCTACGGGGGTGGTCACCAGCGCAAATGGTGCATTTGGTCTTCCTGAAGCAATTTTGGGCGAAGTGGCCAAATCCTTGACAGTTGTAGCATTGGATCACGGGACTTTTGTTTTTGTAATTTTCTATCCTGATATTGGTGAACAGAATTCTGTCAAGTTGCTGAAAAGAGGCATTGACGGGGGAATCGGTGAGCTGGACTTAAAAGAGGGGGTAGGGGATCTTACGTTTGCCGATCAACTGGGAAACTTTACTTACTTCGAAATTTTTCAGTTCGAGTTCGGATAAGATATCCTCAGTACGTGCGCTGACCGGAAGGCCGCGGATTACATACTTTTTGAGCTTTTCAGGGCGCTGAGACTTAATGTAGTACTCGAAGTTGTTATCCCTGAGAAAATTAAGCACTTGGGTGCGGCTGTTGGGATCATGCATGAGTATGAAGCATTCATTACGACGAGAGATTTTAAGTTCGAAATCATTTGTAAGGGTTTTGAGGCTCTCAAGGAACTTAGAGTAGTTATCAGGGGGGGTGATAACGATAGGGGGGAGGGTGCTAACTTGGGAAGAACTGGAATTAGTTGCAGTTAGTAGCTGCTCGCTAAGGGGGGAGAATTTGTTGTTGGTGTCAACAGGTTCTGGGGTGGGGGGGATGGGGGACTTGCAGGTTTTAGTAGCGGGGACGAAGTTATCAGAGAAGGGAACAGTGAACCCGCTGACGAGGTAAGAAAGGCTTTTCATCTTACTTAGGATCTTGACCAGAGTTTCGGCCACCTCAAGCGGTGGGGCGCAAGTCGTTGACGAGTTCAGGGCAGTTTTCGTTTGGAAGGAGGTCTTCTTTTATGACACGTTCCGCAATGGCGAAGACGGCTGCAATTTTATCGGAGAACGGCGAGGGCTCTTCGTCTGGGTCGTCCTCGCTGAAAGAGGTATCCGGCGTTTTGTAAGCAATAGGGGTAGGCGGAGTAAGTGTGGAGGCAGCAAGCGTGAAGGTGAAACCGTTGGGAGCGTTAAAGGTCAGGGTTGTCGGGGACGAGCTACCAGCCGGGGTTGGGAGTAACGGGAGACCCGCTAGCCCTAAGAAGGGCTCCTTCACCACCAGCTCCGGCGCATTCCTCTTCGCGGCTCCGGCCACGGGTTTTCCCCTGCGAGTCTTTCGCATTGTCGCGGAGCAACCTTCCTAGTCGAGGTTCCTGACGAGAGAGGATCAATGAAGCACCATCAGAGTGAATCAATCCAATCGAATTTCTAATAGAGCCCTGAAAAGGGCTGAAGCGGGATCAACCCGAATTTGCCGGGACGAGTTGCGCGACCGTGGTCGCGGCAACCGAACGGGCTAGTTCGGGAGGGGGAGACTTATTCCGTTGGGCGAATGGTGTTGGCTCCGTACCCTCAGGCACGAGTAGAAAGGCACGTCCGCTGTGAGCGAGTATCAAAACAATGAAATGATGTGTCAAATGTGTCGCATTCACCTGCAGCAGCAGTGCGGAATTTGAGTCGGGCTGATTGAGTAATGAGAACCCATTTACCCAAAAATCAATAAATGGCAGTACTTAAAATTGCGGATCCTACGTGAGAACACATCTAGTCTCCGCGGAGCGGGGAGAGGGCCAATCATATATTGGCTATGGGGGGGGGGGGCGCAAGCAGCTGGTTGGGAGGAAGGTTGTCGGTTGGGATGGGAAAGCCGGTAGTTGGAGAGCGTCTTACTTGAGCTATGCTCACAGGAATTAGGTTTTTTGAGCTTTTATTGATTTTTATGGATCAATTTTCTAGAATTTTATACTTTTTTTAAAAATTAATTATAAGAAGAAAATAAAGGAAAGGAGTATATACATATAGGAGAGAAATAAACTATATACAAGGAAAAACTTCGATGAGGACGGAGCACTAGGGCTGGTCGAGCTGAGGGTTAGGAAGGGGGTTGTCAACCGTACTGAGGGAATCGTAATTGAGGATCATGGTTTGATGGGGGTAGGCATATCTATCAGTATGGTCTAAGTAAAGGGCCTGTACATTGATCTTGGGATTTGAATGGAGGGGAATCTGAGCGTAAAAATACTTTGCAGTCTTGATAATGTGTCTTGAGACAGAGATAATGCCGAGGCTGTTATGAAGGTCTTTGCCTCTTTCACGTCTGTTGGCGCTAGTGATCTGCCTGACCAGTTTGTTCAGAATAGTTTGAAGTTTATTAATATTTGTCTTGGCTGCATGCTCCCAAATGGGAGAGCCGTAGAGCAAGGTAGGTAGGATAATTGTGTTATACATCAGTTTTTTGAGAGGATGCTATGACAGCCCAGAAGAGGCTGTAGGGCGTGAACTTTTTGTTTAGATTTTTTAACTATCTGGTATTGGTGATTCTTTTGGGCCAGCGCCAAAGGCGCTCATTCCCGGTGTGAGAGGGGGGTACATGACGTTGAGGGCGTCAGGAAATAAGTTGGGGTGTGAAGGGGGATAAGATAAGAGAGGACGGGTAAGGAGAACAGAGCTGGGGGGAGGGAGAGAAAGGGGGAGGAGGGAAGGTGCCGGCGATAACCGAGCGGTTACCCGGCGGGGAGACTGGAGCTGAGGAGCCGCAGGCTGGTAAGAACCTGGGCTAAGACAGTCCTGGCGTTGGGAGCGGCAGAGGGGCCGGGAGTCTTCTTCGTCGTCGCAGCCGGGGGCTGGGCGGCAATGCAGGGCTTGGGACGGCCGGGGCGAATCCAGTGGGATCCGCCACAGTTGCAGCACTTGAGTTCGTCCTTGTTGGTGCAGGCTCGGAAATCATGCGCACGTGCGCAGAACCTGCAGACCGTCTTCTTGCAGCAGGATAGAGCTGAATGGGAAAATTTCTGGCAGTTGTAGCACTGCGTCACAGAGTTCTTTTTCTTCGCGTTCTCCCATCGAATACCGAAGGGACCGAGAGTTCTCTTGGATGTCATGAGCTGATTGGTCGCCGTGTTGGGGGCTATTACTAGTAAGAGAGGAACAGATCACCTCAATCTCAGAGCTAAATTCGGATCACAACCCCATCCTACTGGAGCTTTACTTTGGAGCACTCCCCCAAAGGAGTCAAACGGTTACCACAACACATTGGGATTTGTTCACCCGCAAACTAAGCGACCTAACCAACCCAGCTGAGCCCATCCTATCCCCGGAATCCATTGACAGCGAAGTTACGAAGCTAACTAAAAACGTCCAAACGGCCATCGAAACCGCGCGTTTCACTAAAGTAATCCATGCAACCCCGGTCAGCCTTCCCCTGGTGATCAGAGAGAAAATCACAAGAAAAAACAGACTAAAGAAAGTTTGGACGATCACCAAGGACCCCGCAATCAAGAGCGTAGTCAATAGCCTACAACAAGAAATTAAAAAGTCGATCAAAGAACACAAAAGCAAGAAGTTTACTGACCTCCTTGAATCCCCCAACGATAACGTAAATGATATGTACAAAATGTCTAGAGCCCTGGCCAACAGGAAAACACGGATCCCCCCCCTCCACGGCAACGCCGGACACCGTGTATTCTCACAACAAGAGAAAGCCGACTCACTGGAAACCCAATTCCAACCGAATGCCGACGCCTATTGCGAGGATACGATCTCAGAGGTCAACAGGGCAGTTAGGCGTTACTTCAGAAGCCCTCGCCCCACCTCCAACTCCTCCCCCATCACTCTCATTCAAATGATGCTCCTGATCGGGGCCCTGGAAAAACGAAAATCCCCCGGTGAAGACGGCATAGCTCCTACCCACCTCAAACATTTTCCTATAAATGCTGCCAGGAACCTCACCAAGATAGCTAACGCCATCCTACGCGTAGGCTACTATCCCGACAGCTGGCGCAATGCCATTATCATACCCGTTTTGAAGAAGGATTCTGATCCCGCCTTCCCGCAGAACTACAGGCCAATTAGCCTATTGAGCACCATGGCAAAGTTAATCGAGAAAATAATAAAGACCCAACTACAGTTTCACTGCGACGCAGAGCAGAGCAGATGAATTGGGTCCACAGGGCCCGAAGGGCCCTTTTACCCGGTATGAGGGAATAGGTGGGAGGGAAGGGGTGTGTAGGAAGTCGATGTGAGCGAGACGAGCATGAAGACAGGCAAGGGAAGGAGGGAGAAGAGAGCGGGAAGGAGCCGACGACAACCGACCGGTCACTCGGCGGGGAGACTTGCGCACAGGAGCCGGAGGCTGTGCATGACCTGTGCTAGGACCGACCTGGTGCTGTGAGCGGCAGGCGAACTTTTCGTTGGCTTCGTCATCTGGTCAGGTGGCTTGGTGGCAAACCTAGGCTTTGGGCGTCTGGGGCTCACTGCGACGCAAGGAACATCCTCCCTGACTGGCAGTTTGGCTTCAGGGGCAAGCATGCCACTACCCACCAACTGCTACGCATCGCTAACGACATAAGTAGGTCGAAAAAGCATAAACAGGCTAATATCGGAGTTTTCTTCGATATAGAAAAAGCCTTCGACCGTGTGTGGCACAAGGGGTTAGTCTATAAGCTAATCTCGCTGGACTTCCCCTCCAACCTTATACATTGTGTCTTCCACTTCTTACAAAGGAGAACCTACCAAGTCAGAATCGGAAACACGATCTCTGAAAAACGCAAAATAGAGGCTGGAGTGGCACAAGGCTCCGCCATATCGCCCCTATTGTATACGATCTACACCCATGACTTCCCTCCAAACCCGAACACACAAAACTACCTTTTCGCTGATGATACAGCAGTACTGTCCATCGCACCCAGCAGACCCTTCGCCCACCTCTACCTACAACGACACATTAACGTAATAGAAGATTATTTCAATAAGTGGGGAATCAAGATCAATCCGCACAAGACCAAACTGATATCGTTTCATACAGGACGAGCCAAAAAGAAACTTAAAACCAATTACGGTAAACGAGACCATCGTTCCGTACAGCAAAGAAGTCACCTACCTAGGAGTCACTATTGACGCAAAACTATGCTACTCTAAACACACAGAAAAAAATTACCAACAAAACAAGAAAGAAGATTGGTCTCATAAGTTGCCTAACCCACGCTAATAGCGGTCTGGATTTGAAAAGTAAAACCAGAATATACAAAACAATAATTCGCCCCACATTCGATTATGCCTGCCCCATTTGGGGGCCTACGGCCAATTCCAATCTCGAGCCGCTCCAGATCCTGGAAAATAAATTTCTACGACGCATCACGGGAGCCCCGTGGTACATCAGCAACGACTCCCTGCACAAAGATCTCAGAATTGAATACATAATCCCACACATCAGAAGCATAGCGACAAACTTCTTCACCAGTCTAGAATCTCGACCCAACCAGCTGATCAGAGACCAGATAGAATTCACATTCGCACAAGGAAACTCAAGGTTCCCGTCAGATTCCATGTACCTTACGTACAACCCAACCCGACGTAGAAGAAACGGGAATCCCACGCGGCAGAGGAACCATGCGCCGCGGTCGCCGGAGGGCAGCTAAGCGCAGCTCCGCTGCTCACACGCCCCGCTCTTGGGCGCTCTCTACCACCCCTCAACCAACCCACTCACACCATCCGCTGGACAAATTGCACTTAAGCTCGGTCATGTACATTTGTATATAATTGTAAATACTATTATTTAACCGTTTATTATTCACTTTTTTCCTATTTCTTACTCGCTCTCTCTCTCCCCTTCTTCTATCTTGCTTACCCCGCCCACACCGCTCCGACACACCTTCCCTTTCGCCCATTGGTCTGCCTCCAAGCCACGTCCCCCTTCATACCGGGAAAGAGCGCCTTCGGCGCTGCCTGAACGTTCTACTATATAGGGTTACCCTTCGTGAACTAGATAACCTTCGTTAATTCATAGGAGCAGGATTCTAGTTCCGATCTTTTCTCTTCTTCAGGATAGTCGATAGGAAGGCCTCTGATTACTTTTTTGAACGGTCGTTCTTCCTTGGCTTGTTGCGTCCAGTGTTCCAGGTGATGATCGTCTGCTTAGCTCTTCAGCTTGGTGAAGTCTTCCTTGCTCTCCGGCTGGATTCTGATTTCATTTCTACACGCGAAGGCTTTAACCTGTGTGCGTAGCGGAACATATTGCCTTAATAGTTTCTGTCGGATTCGGAATATTCGCCAGCGTGATGGCAGGGGCCTTGGGAGGCTTAGGGGTTGGAGTCTTGTCCTTTTTTTCCGTTGGCAGGTCCCGCCTGGGCTACCTCGGCAAAGGTGGGACGTCCCGCAGCGTCTTCCAGTTGTTGGACCTTGCATTCTCCTTCTTTAAATTATCCAGTTGGTCGTCTTTCTGGCGTCCTCTTTCCTGCTGCATGCCATACAGTATCCTCCAGATTTCTGCTACCCATTCATGCATGTGTGCAAATTGTAGGATTTCGTACGTGCTCATGTTATTGAGTCCTATACTTTTCAGATCGGCAATGGCATCTTGGAGTTGATCTTCGGCTTCGAACATTCTAGCGTGATCTGTCTCCTGTCGTATGAGATCCAGGATTTCCTGGCAGTTGATATTGTGGCGATCCAAAATTTTTTCAAGTCTGCGTCCCTTATTCTTGGTTGAAGTGTTGCTGGAATGCGACAAGCAACTGTCACCGCTTATCCTCCTTTTGTGAGCGGGTGTGCCGTTCGGCACATCCTTAGCTGAAGTCTTCGGCATATGTTAGTTGGGTGATAGCCCTGAAAAGGGCTCTAACATAAAGGGAATAAGGCACCGTAGCTATCCTGACCTGCTAGCCGCGTAAGGCGGCGTAGTAAGCCAGACTGACTACGGCAGGGGGAAACGAAGTGTTGAACTCCGGACACTCGGAACTCGGCCAGCGGAGAAAACGCGTCCGACCAGTTCGGGCATAGACATAGACGTGAATGAAACAGGCGGGAGGCAATGCAGCCTCTTTACCTGACACTGTGGCAGGGTAAATGACATGAAATGGAAATGGGTAAAAAATTGGACCATGATAGGAATTTAGGTAAAAATAAAGCAAAAAGAAAAATATAAAAAGATAAATATAAAAATAAGACTGTCTTCAGGGCAACGGGGTTAGTAAACATAAAGTGATTATATAAAAGTTATATTTTTTGTCTTTCATTGTTAGTATTATTTTTTTTTATTAGATTGAAGAATTTGTAGGTTGTACATGTTTGTCTTGGCAGTGAAACCCCAAATGGGGGAGGCATAAAGAAGGGCAGGGCGGATAATTTGATTGTAGAGAAGTAATTTGGTTTTAAGTGAGAGGTTGCTTCTTCTGTTGAGGAGGGGCTGTAGGGCGTGGAGTTTAAATTTTGCTTTCTCAACAACTTCTTTGGAGTGAATATTTAACCGAAGACCTTTATCTAGGGTGACCCCTAAATATTTAGCTTTCTGTGAGTAGGGGATGTCAACATTTTTGATATTAATTTTTTTAGGATTCTTTGATCTATTACCCTTTTTGAAATGGACAATTTGGGTTTTACGGGGGTTAATGTCAAGTCGCCAATCTTTATACCATTTTTGTATTTTCTTGATATATTTCTGTGCTTGGAAAGCGCAGTATTTTCTATTGGGGTTGCTTGTGATAATAGCAACATCATCAGCGAAGAGGGCCGTCAGACATTTGGGGTCAGTTGGGAAATCAGATGTAAAAATATTGAAAAGGTATGGAGAGTTGACGGCACCTTGAGGGAGCCCCGCAATAATATTAGCAAGGGGGGAGAGGGAGGAGCCAATCTTTACTTGGAAGGTTCGGTTTGAGATTAAGGAACAGATGATACGGATTAAGTACGTTGGGAAGTTATTTGAAATAAGCTTGAAGATGAGACCGCTGTGCCAAACACGGTCGAGCGCTTTCTGGGTGTCCAGGAAAATGCCAATCGTGGACTGCTTTCGGTTAAAACCCTGGATGATAAAATTGCTTACTCTAAGAAGCTGGAGTTCGCAAGAGAGCTTGTTTTGAAATCCGTATTGGAAGGGGGGGATGATATTATTGTTGTTGCAGAATGCTATAATTTGTTTTTGAATAATACGTTCAAGAATCTTAGAACATGTTGGGAGGAGGCTAATGGGGCGGTAATTTTGGGGAAATTTAGGGTCGGCTCCTGGCTTAGGGATGGGTACCACAATAGCATTTTTCCAAGGGGTGGGGAAATGATTTAAGATGAGGGCTTTATTAATAATCTTGGTCGGGTGGGTTATAGCATTAAGGGTCAAGTTCTTTAAGGTAAAATTTGATCTGATCGCTACCAGGGGCTTTTTTGTTAGCCAGTGACCTAATAATATTAAGGATTTCGCCTGGAGAAGCAAGGGGGGAGGAGGGGTCAGGGGGGTGGGAATTAAAATAATTGTTGTTAATTCTATTTACACTGGTGATAAGTTCATCGTTATAATTTTGGGCACTGTGATGGTAGTTAAGCTCAAAGGAATCTGCTAGACATTCAGCTTTTTCAGCGTCCGTGTGAGAAACGCCATTGGCGCTTTGGAGGGGAGGGAGGGGCTTATAGGGGTTCTGAAGGGAGCGGGCAAGCTTGTAGAGAGAGCCGATGCTAGGGGAAAGAGATAAGATAGTTTGTTCCCAACGATGATTATTGTATTTAAAAATAAGTGATTTAATAGATGATTGCATATTATTGATTTGAGTTTTGAGGGAGGGATACAGGGTGCGTTGAAATTCTTTTCTCAATTTATTTTTTTGCTTGATAAGGGCGCGGATGAAGGGGGGGAGTCTAAGAGGGTTATTATCAAGGGGGTGTTCAGTAGTTGCTGCTTTAAGAGCTTCGGCTATTTTATCAGTGAAGGAGGAAGCGGCCGAATCGAGTTCAAAGGGGGTGGAGATGGAGGGGTTTCCGGGGATGGAGGTAGCTATAATACTTTTAAATTGGTTCCAGTTTGTAATTTTAAGGGTAATATGCTTTTTAGGGATTTGGTTGTTAGGGGAAATTATGAGCATCACAGGATTATGGTCGGAATTCAATTCCGGGATAGATTATAAGGTAGGGCCAAGATTCAGTATTTGTTATAGCAATGTCAAGGGTAGAGGGGGTTCCAGTGCCAAAATGGGTGGGCGAAGGGGGGGGGGGCAGAATATCAAAATTGTTGTTTACGCAGAATTCCTGAATTTGGGTGCCACGACTATTTCTAATACCGGAGTTCCAGTCAGGATGCCGAGCACTTAGGTCACCGAAGACGATGCCATATTTATGCCTATTTAAGAGGAGGCCTAATTCGGAAATGTTTAGAGTATTCCTGGGCGGAATATAGACGGAGGAGATGGAAAGGGAATCCAAGCCGTCAAGGGGGATGGAGATCGTCGTGTTTTCCAGGGAGGGGGTGGGGCAAGGATCAAGAGCGTGGCTGATATTTCTCCTGATGCAAAGTGCGGCCACGTCCGGTAACCCGGTCGTTGCGGTAAACAATAAAGTTGGGTAGATAAAGCTTATCACTAGGTTTGAACTTGGTTTCTTGCAGTAAAACTATGTCCCGAGAAAACTCCTGGACAAAGTTATCTAATTGGAGGAGCTTAGGTTTGTTCAACCCGTCAGCGTTCCAGGAAAGCAGTTTAAGAGAATCAAACGGGGGCATGTTTAAACGGCTTTAGCCAAGAATAGGTTAACGTTATCAAGGAGGATATGAATTTTTGAAAGGAGATCAGCTAAAATGGAAGGGAGACTGTGCATAGTGGTGGCACTAAGGGGGGGGGAGGCACATTTTGCTGGGCAGCCTGTAAGTAGGAGAAGGGAGGGGGAGGTAGGTTTGGATTTAAAAAGGGGAAATTGTCAAGGTTTTGGGAGAAGGGGGGGGGGTTCGGGTTTCTTGATTTGTGGGCGATAAGGGCAATCTTTATGGTTAGCAGGGTGGGGACCCGAACAGTTGGCACACTTAGGGGAGTTATTTTCAACATTTTTTATAGGGCAATCACGTGTCCAGTGCTGATCAGCACAAATGAGACACCTGGGGGGAAGGGTGCAGAGATGCGAACTGTGGAAAAATCGCCGACAGCGATAACATTGGGTTGGGCCGGGTTTGCGTTTAAGAGGTTCTACTTTAATTTTGAAGCATCTCAGGCTGTAAAGGTTATAGATGTTTTTGTTGTTCTCATTTTTGGGGAGTTGGAGAAAAATGAGGGGCATGGGGATTCTCTCTTTACCTCTAGTCATTTGAGTGATTTTGGAGGGGCTAAAACCGGCTTCGTTAAGTGCTTCTTCTGTATAATGGGTATTCATATTTATAGGGAGACCTCTGATGACAACTCTTGAGTTCCTTCTCTGAGTCGAGTAGGCGGGTGAAGGAGGGGTAGTTACGTTGCTCACAAAAATTCCTAATGATGCGATAAGCATTTTGGGTTTCAACAGTGAGGAGTTGTTCAGTAG
Source organism: Octonoba sinensis (assembly GCA_038502835.1). NCBI lineage: Eukaryota > Metazoa > Arthropoda > Arachnida > Araneae > Uloboridae > Octonoba > Octonoba sinensis. The sequence continues at coordinate 66,365,113 of CM076605.1, read as the reverse complement.
CCTTATAGTTTCCAATAATTTCTGAGCTGGTGTATTCCGAGAGGGTTTTAAGTAATTCTTGGGGGTTTGTTACGTTTCCTATGGTGATGGGGGGGGGGGGGGTTCTCTCTTTATTTAGTTGGGTATCTTGAAATGAAAATGAAGGAATAGAAGGGGGGAGGGGTTTTGCAGATTTGAGGTAGGGGGGATTTGATTTGAAGTAGAGGGAATTGGCTGGGAGGAGCTATTACTAGCAGGAGGAGAGGGGGGAGAGGAATCCTTGGTAGGTTCATTATTTTGGTCCGGTGATTCTTCATTCGTCATCGCATCAACATCTTCATGGTTATCCTGTTGGGTGTCAGGAATCTTTGATAGGGCTTTGAATGAGTTATTATTTTGGGACCAGGCTTTACTACGAAGAGACCTGGGTGGGAGGGGGGCTTTTTTAGTATTGTTCGACTTTTGGTTCACTTTGGTACTATTGCTTTTTAGGGCAGGAATTTTGGAGGGGAGGGGGGCGAGGTATTTATAATAGGATTTGGGGTAGCCGAGTTTTGCATTTCAATAGCAGTACGAAGGCTTTTGAATTGGCTACTAAGTTCGGAAAGTTGGGCCTTTGTACTTTTTAATTCAGCAGTTAATTCAATTTTGTCCGCTTGGTGGTCAGCCACCATTTGCCATAAGAGGCGGCTACGCCGTTCACTTGCTTCAATTCTCAACTGATTAATGAAGTTTAGGATTTCTTGCTCTAGGGTGGTTATTTTAGTATAATTAGAAAGCAGGTGGTGGATTGTGTTAAGTTCTTCCACAAGGGTGTTTAGTTCGTTAGGGTTAGAATTGTTATTGGTTTGCTTGTTGAGGTCAGTGGGGTCAAAGCCATGCATGTTTAACATCTTACCAAATCGTTTGGTGCATTTGAGAAAGTTGCTGGGATCCGGCAGAGAGTTGGTAGCAGAGGGCGGTGAGATGCAGACATCCTCATCCAGCTCCTGAGCCGTTTGGTAATCATTAATAGGATTTGCCATATTTGCAAAGCCTTTGTCAAGCCTTCGTTCCCTAGGGAGCTTCACTGGTGACATATCAAGGCAGTAACGTTGAATCGTAATAAAAGAGGACACAGGATATACGGAATCAATCAGCTCTTCTGTACACGTGCGCTCCTTTCAAAATTTCCCAGGGGAAGAATTTTAATAGCAACCAAGGTCAGCTAAGTTTAAGCTATTGCTAGTGGGGATGTAAACGGAGCCAATCAGAAGCGGCTTATCATGAAGGCGAACTACAACAGCAGTATGCTCAAGACTGGTAGTTTGGAATTTAGGTTTTTCATTTGAGCACCTAGGGCCAGAGGCCCTTTAATCTCATGTATACTATTTGGCTTGTATGAGGTTGGAAACGATTATTTTTGATAGAGGCGGTGATAGCGGTCGGCTGGGCCAATCAGATGCAAGCATCCCATTGGTCCTCCCTGTGTGGCGGTTACTAGGAGTTACGGTTGCAGTGGGGTGCTTAACTGCGCCGGCTAACCGTACGCAGTCTTTCCCCGCATCTGCAACCGGGAGCTTCCGAGCAGGCATGCCCGGGGGATGGATTCCCATCACGTGAGCACTTTAAGTAGTTTTACTATTACAAGTTTTTAAGGGGGTATAAAAGATAAAAAATAAAAGAGATTACTGGGAGAAAAGGATTTAAAATATTTAGCAAAATATAAAGATATAAAATATCAAATAATTAAGAGCGAATAAAATAAATAAAAGGCTTAAAAATTTTTACAAGTCGGGTTGAAGAGTGAGGCATGCCCTCGGCCTTCGCCTGTTGGTCGGATCTGTGTGATCATATTCTTCAATAAGTTGAAGTAGGGGGTTGCCAATCGTAGGGATTCTATTGTAAAGTCGGAGGCTAATTTTTTGAATAGATCGAATGAGGTGGGTTATGCCTAGTTCGTAATGAACTGAGGCATTACGTACGTACCAGGGTGAATTTGTAATTAATTTAAGGGTTTTGTTTTGATCGGCACAGATGCCGTTAATGGAGGTTTGACTTGCAGCGCCTGCCCAAACTAGGCATTAGCTCTTGAGCTTATAGTCAAACCAGACTCCCAGATACTTATACTTTTTCCCCCAGGAGATGGCGCTACCGTGTAGACGTATACTCTCTGTTGGGAAATTGTAGCAGTTGAATGGGAAGGCGAGGCACTTATCAGGGTTTATTTGTATTTTCCATTTTAGTAGCCAGCACTCCAGTGAATTAATGTGGGTTTGAATTGTTTCAATGGTTGTGTTAATATTTTCGCTGTGAGCCAGGATTGCTGTATCATCGGCAAAAGTGAATAGTTAAGTGTTGTAGAGTCGTGGGATGTGTAAATATTGTATAACAGAGGCCCGAGTAGGCTACCCTGCGGGACAGAACTTTGGATGGGCCTCTGTGTGGATATTGTTTTTTTGACACGAACGACAAATTGCCTATTCGTAAGATAGGACGTTATGATTTGGGTGAGTGCATGGGGTGCCCCAAGGTGTACGAGTTTATGTATGAGTCCGGGTATCCAAACCCTGTCAAACGCCTTTGCTATGTCAAGAAAGAGGGCAATTGAGCGTTTGTGTTTGTTTTGTGCTGATTTAATCGATTCAACGAGCCTAAGTAGTTGAAGTGTTGTGGAATGTTTGGCTCTGAATCCAAATTGTACTGGTGGTATTATGTTGTTGTTGTTAATCCACTCGTGTAAGTGCACTGAAATGCAGTGCTCTGCAACCTTGGAAAAAACAGGGAGAAGGCTAATTGGCCGATAATTTTCAGGCTTATCGGCCGGTTTATCTGTTTTATGTGTTGTTGTTATCACTGCTAATTTCCAAGGTGCAGGAAAGTAACCTAGAGCTAGTGAGTGATTAATTAATTGCGTGAGTGTATAGATTGTGCGTAGGGGTAGTTTTTTGAGAATGGTGTTTGTAATGCCGTCAATGCCCGGGCTTTTCTTAACTTTGGCCTTTTTGACATAGTCCAGCACTTGGGTTGGGTATACCCTGAGTGTGGTTGCGTAGTTTCCTAGAAGTAAACCTTGTATCGTAGTATTAACTGCTTGTTCTGTTGTCCTGTGATGTATGTCATTATTAGTGAATTGATGCTGAAAGTGATCTGCCTTTTCAGCACCGGAGTATGCAACCTCGGCTGGGCCGTTAAGGGGCGGAATGTATGACCTGCTTCTCTTCAATCTTTCAGCTGCCTTCCAAATGGAGCTGTCATCTTGATTGAGAGAAGACAGGTATGTGTTCCAAGATTTGTTTTCATGTTTATGTAGGTGTTTTCGGAGTTGGTTACTGACTCTGTTGAGAACAGTTTTGTGAGCTGGATCTCGCGTTTTCTGAAATAGCTTCTTAGCTCTGTTTCTGAACTTGATCAGGTCACACAAATCAGATGGTAGATTGTGCCTGCTATTGACCGTAAACAACTTCAATGAATTACGGTCAAGGGTTTGTTTCATGACATCAATAAATGAAGATACAGCTTATATTTAAAGGGGTCATCGATAATATGACTATGCTCCTTAGCGAGCTGAACAAACTCAGTGCTTTCTTTGGCCATGAATAATCTCAACATTAACGTTTGCTCGTGGAACGCAAACGGTCTCCTCGTCCGTGCCGGGGAGACCGCGGAGTTCCTTGACGAGTATGCCCCGTCTGTTTTAATGGTTCAAGAGACGCACCTCAAGCCGTCTGACAGGACGTTCTTCCCCGGTTACCGGGTTTACCGCTCCGATCGCTTGCGATCAGGAGGCGGCACGGCTTTGCTGGTCCACCCTCACATCCCCCACACCCCAATTCTTTTTCTCTTTCTTATCTTGTTTAAAAAGTTATATAAAACAAAAAAAAAAGAAAAAACTCCCTGATACGCCCCCCCCCCCCTTTGCAGTCGGTTCCTAACTACCAGTTTTCCTCTGACACGGGTTCGCTCCTTGACTCCACTTTTCCCCGCACTGTTTCGGCTCCTCCCTCCTCGTCTCTCCGGCCAATGAGGCCGCCGCTTCCCTTTCTCTCCCTTGCTACCTCCTCACTCCTGCACACCCCCTCCTTCCCACCACCTCTCTAACACCGGGCAAAAAGGCCCTGTGGACCCAGCCCATCTCCTATGCTAAGATACAGCTTGATCCAGCTCATACCCCGTGTTAATGTTTGCGTAGTCAAAGTGGGTGGAGTTAAGATCGGAGGTGAATTTCCTCCAATCAGGGATGAGTCTGCGAGCTCCTGGTGCAAGGAGCCGATCGGTGAGAAAAGTGAACTTTACCGGGTTATGATCCGAGCTAAGCATCGCAAGCGATGTAGCTTCGAATTCATAAGGCCCTTAATTAACCCGAAGTCAATCACAGAACTCGTCCGATCAGTTATCCGTGTAGGTGTAGGGGGAACTGCAAGAGTTAAGTTTAAGCGTTGCGCTAAGTTGAGTATGGTGTTGCCGTAGTTATTGTTACTCCTACAGCTCCAATAGGTATGTCTGGCGTTGAAGTCTCCACAAATGATAACATTGGCATCAAGAGAGAGTCATTTCCTTAGATCAAACTCAATCTCTTGTGTCTGAGTGTTTCGGGATCGGATCGGATCGGACGTGAATTTTGAGCTGGGACGGAGCGAAGCTCCTTTGCCAGATATAATGAAATGAGGGGGGGAGGGGAGTGGCAAGAAGGACGTGGTAGGGAAAGTGCGGCGCGGAGGCAGCGTAGTACCGGCAGACCACCATGAGCTGAACAGTGAGAGGCAAGGGAGATCTTAAGGGCTGCAATGCTTGAGGGAAAAAAAAAAAGGGAAACTTTTCAGGGCCACACGGGGAATATTAATCTGACATTAGGAGAGGGAGAAAAACTGGTGGGTAACGGAGGAATGACTGGGCGGGAGGAGCGGTTACAGTTTGGGACGGCAACCACGGCATGGGAGGGAAGGAGCGAGGGGACGCTAACGGGCGAAGGGTACGGCAGAGGCTGGGGAGCGTGCTACGGCATGGCAGGGAGGGCGAGCTGGGGATTGGGCTTGGGATGACTCGTCGTGCTGAGGGTGTCAAAGTCGATGTATTGGCAGTGGGAGGGGAAATAGATCTTGCAGTGGGGGCGAGGGTTATTGAATGTGGATTGGGTGTTGATGAGTGGGTTGGGGTGGGAGTGAAAGGTGCTAAAAAATTTACGGGCTTCGCGAATAATTTGAAAGGAGATGGAGTCGATGTTGAGGGACTTGTGTACGTCGTCGTTCCGTACATACCAGGGGAGGCCGCTAATCTGCCTAAGGAGCTTATTCTGCGCTACCTGCACATCTTTGAGTAGGGTTTTGGAGGAATGGCCCCAGAGGACAGCAGCGTGTAGGAGAATGGGCTTAAGGATGGTGGTGTAGAGGGTGCGTTTGCTATTAAGGGAAAGATTGTTTTTTCTGTGAAGGAGCCCCCTCATGAGGTGGGTGCGCAAGGCGAGCTTTGCTTTGGTTTTATTTTTATGAGTTTTGAAGGTGAGGCCCTTGTCGAAATGGACACCAAGGTATTTAATATTGTCGCTATAGGGGATGGGGGTGTTAAAAATATTAAGTTGTTTGGGGGTTTTTGCAGGGCCTCTTCTGAAGTGTATAATTTGGGTTTTGTCGACGTTAATTTTAAGGTGCCATAGGTCGTACCAGAAGGAGAGTTTATGAATGTGATCTTGGGCGTGCCGAACCGCCGTGGTACTTCGAAAATGGCAGGAGAGGAGGGAGAGGTCGTCGGCAAACAGGGAGAGCTGGGTGTTGGGATGAAGGGGGATGTCAGAAACATAGAGATTGAAGAGGGAGAGCCCGAGGACGCTGCCTTGCGCCACACCACTGCTGATTGGACGAGGGGAGGAAAGGGAGTGGATTATTTTAACCTGAAAGGATCTATTATGGAGGTAATTTATTAGGAAATGAATAAGGTGGGGGGGGGGGGAAGTTAAGCTTAATTAATTTATATATTAGTCCATCATGCCAAAGTTTGTCAAAGGCTTTGCTTATGTCGAGGTAAACACCGATGGTGTGCTTCTTGCGGTTAATACCATCGGTGATATGATTAATGTTACGGAGGAGTTGATGGAGGGTGCTGTGGTTTGGGCGGAAGCCAAATTGTTCATTTTGAAGGAGATTATTATTATTGACGTGATTATCGAGGCTGCGTTTAACAATTCTTTCGAAGATTTTGCTGAGGGCGGAAAGGAGACTGATGGGGCGGTAGCTGCTGACCTCGTTGGAGGGGGAACCGGGTTTGGGGATGCAAACGACGAGGGCGTGTTTCCAGGCGGCGGGGAAGTAGGAGAGGCGCAGGCAGGCGTTAAAAGTTTTGGCAATGTTGGTGATAACGTTAAGGGGGGTGTTCTTAAGAACACCCCCCTTAACGTTAGACACCCCCGTAGTCTATTATTAATTTTATTATTGCCGGGGGCTTTATTGTTGGGGAGTTTAGAGATTAACTCATTTACTTCGGAGGGGGTACAGAAGAAGTTAATGGGTGGGGGGGGGAAGGGGGGTAGTGTTATTTAAAAAGTTTTGAATGGCGTTGCTGACTTCCGTGGTATGGCGGTTACAGGGAATGGGGTTGGTGAACTGCTCTTCGAACGAGTCCGCAAAAGCGTTTGCTTTTTCTTCGTCGTTGAAGAGCTCGACATTGTTAACTTTCAGGTGGGGGATGAAGCTAGCGCCTCTCCTAGTATTTTTGACGAATTTGTAGAGGGAGGGGAGGTCTTTGGAGAGGTCGGAGAGGTAGTTTTCCCAATTTTTATATCTATGGGCTTTGAGTTTTTCCTTCACTTCGTTGGTAAGGCGGTTTAACTCGGTTTTGTGGATGGGGTACCCGGTGTTTTGCCATCTTTTCTTGGCTCTGTTTTTTTCTCTAATAAGGAACCGAATATGGGGGGGGAGGCGGACAGGGTCATTGGGTATGGTACGATTAGAGGTGGCTTGGTCATATGCTGTCAGGAGGTTCTGGGTGAGTTTATTAATATTGTTGTCGATATCGTTGGTGTTAAGGAGGGTGGGGTTGCCGGGGATAGAGGAGTGTAGGGATACATAATATTTATTCCAGTTGGTGGTTTTGATGTTGTGGGTGGGCTTGGGGAGGGGGCCGTAAAATTGGAGGTGCAGGAGGACGGGATTATGATCAGAGGAAAGGGAACAAGGGGAGTGGATAAAGCGGGGGAGGGTGATGTTAGTGAGGGCAAGGTCGAGGGTGGCGGAATATGAATTCCTAAAAAAGGTGGGGGAATCAGGGGCAATAATTTCATAATTTTTCCTGTTTGCGTAGTTGAAGAGCGTGGTGCCTTTAGCGTTGGGACGCCCGCTGCTCCAGAGGACGTGCTTGGCGTTAAAATCACCCATTATGATGAAGTTGGGGTTGCGGGAGCAGATTAGGTCGAGCTCGGTAGTATCAATGGTGGTTTGAGGGGGGGCATAGAGGGAGCATATGGTAATCTGGGTGTTGTTGACGGTGAGGGAGATGGCAGTATTTTCAAAGGAGTGGGAGTCGAAGTGCAGGTAGCTGGGGTTAAAGCACGACTTAGTAAAAATGAGGGTCCCCCCACCTCTGCCGGTACCGCGGTCACTGCGATGGCAGACGAAGTTCGGGAGGTAAATCCGGTTTGCGGGGAGGAGCTTCGTCTCTTGAACGAGGATAACGTCAACGTCGTGCTCCCCGACAAAGTCCGAGAGCTCGATGATCCGGGCGAGAAGCCCGTTAGCGTTCCAGGAAAGCAACCGAAACGAGTTAAATAGGGCCATTATTGAGGGCTTCGGCGAAAATGGCCTGTAGGGCCTGCATCTGGGAGATTATATTATTGAAAATATTGTTGGAGGCAGTGAGGAGAGCTTCTTTTCTGTTGGGGGTTGGGATAGGGAGGGGAGTAAAGGGGGGAGGTGAGATTTGATAGTTGCTGGTTAACGATTTCTTGGGGGTTTGCTGCTTGGGAATTTTGACTATATAAAATGTCCAGTACTTGTTTCCTGGCGCTCCAGACGTTGCTAGGGGGTTGTGGGGGGGGGGGGGTTGGGTCTTGGGTGGGCTTGGGCTTGGGTCGTTTTTCACAAGTGGGCGAGTTTGCCGGGTGGTTGCCGCCGCAGAGGATGCACTTTGCCTCTGTGCTGGGGTCCTTGGTGCACTGATACGTGAAGTGGGGGAGGGCGCATTTCATACATTTGGGGGGGCGGGTGCAGCAGCGACTGGTATGACCGTGCTGCTGACACCGGAAGCACTGAGTAACTTGGCCTTGCTTCTTTTTCAGGGGTTCAATTTTAATTCTGAAGTAGAATAGGTTAGTCAGGTGATATATTTTATTATTTTTAGTGTTTTTGGGGAGGTTGACGAGGAATAGGGGCATGGGGATTTGCTCTTTGCCCTTCTTCATTATAGTGACTTTATTTATCTCATAATCCCTTTCTAGACGCTCTTTGAGGACATTGGGGTCAGTTTCGATGGGGAGGCCGCGGATAACAACATTTAAATCTTTGTCTTCATTTAGGGGGTGGGTGTGGGAATCCATGTTGTTCTCTTCGATGAAGGTTCTAACTGTCCTGTAATCTGTGGGGTTTGAAGCGTAAATTATAAGGCAGGGCTCATTGGTTTGCCTTGAGTTGGAGGTGCGGCCGGTGATTTTGTCTGTACATTTAGTATTGAGGACATCCAAAACCATTTGATGATCTTTAGGCTGGGCGTATATAGTTATGGGGGGGACGTGCTTATCTTGGGGGTTTCTATATGTATTGTTAACTGTTTTTTGGCTGTTAGGTCTTGGGATGGGGGCAGGGTGGATACTTGGGGCAGTCTTGGGATTATCGATGAGGTTGTTAGATTCTTTATATTTTTGAATTGTAAGTGCTTTTTCAAGGTCATCAGCAGAGAGGCCAGTGAAAGGATTAGAGATGGGGGTGGGTTCGGGTTCAGTCGGGGCGATGTGCTTGGCAACTTTGCTCTTGGGAGGGTGGGTGAATCCATCATCGTTTGACTCATTATCGCTTAGGAAGCGCTTATCCTTACGTGTGGCAGTAGGGGTGGGGCTTGGCTGAGGTTGAGGGGGAGGGGGGGAGGAGTTGGCGACCTGCGAGCTAAGGGCGGAGAGCATTACTCCCATTAGATGTATTTGCCTATCGTAGGTATCGCGGATTTGCCTTTGAATTCCTCGTAGGACTTTTTTAGAATCTGCAGTTTTTGGGAGGGCTTCACTTTCGTTAATGATTTTATCAAGGGTAGCTCTAAGGGGGATGAGGTCGTCTAACGTGCGGGATTCTTTAATTTTGCGGTCATGGGTGTTGGGGGTGTAATTGAGCCTCTTGCAGAGTTCAGCAAAGGTGGCACTTACCCTTGCCGGAGACTTCAGGTAGGCTTGTGCTTTATCCGTGTCCATTTTGTTGTCCATGGTCGTATCCAGGTCGTCATCGGAGAGGTCATCGGGGGCGATAAACGTTGTGGAGTTTTCCATTATCAAGCAAGGTCGTGAAAGAGCGCAGTAATAAGGTCCTGAAAAGGACCCTTTGCTCAAGAGGCAGAGGGAGCGAGAGTAACCGCAACCGCGTGGCCCGTCGCGCTGCCCAGATCAGCCTTGGCCGGTCTGCAGCGGATCGTACCCCGCCGAAAACGGTTATAGTAGAGGAGGACAGACACAACCGACTCAGTCGGTCTCCTGCTTCCGAATCAATCTCGGGATCCATGACTTTCCGGGGCTATATATATGGAGACTACAGTGTAGGGGCAAACAACATCTGAGGTAATCTGGAAATATAGTGGCTTCGACTCTCCTCAGCGTTGGTGTTGCAATGATGTGATGGGGTATATTATCCCTCATAAGTACTGCCGTCCCGCCACCCTGACGTACTCTATATCCACGGGTATCAACAAGACGCCCAGATCTGGGTCTCTCGTTTCTGTATAGACAATAACCATCAAGGGATGGGTCAGCCTCCCCTGGGGACAAGTGGGTCTCAGACAAAGCTATGACGTCAGGATACTGATCAACAAGGAAATACCTGAGTTCGGGCACCCTGGTACGGAGACCATTGACGTTCCAACAGACAAGGCGAAAAGACATCAGGCAGAGTTATTAACTTTGGGCTCTGCCTGCATAAAGGCCTCGATGATTATGAATATTTTATCCAGCCCAGTAGGAACTTGCTTAATTGCAGGTAGGACCTGCTTGAATATTTGGAGGAAGTTTTTTAAGTCAGCATCAGAGAAATGTTCTCTAACCTCCTTAATTACTGAGAAGAAGGGGAAGCTATCTCCTACTGGGGTGGGTGTGGCTTTAGGAGCCACTGGAGCAACCTTATTGGTCGAGCTCGCAGAGGTGCTAGTAGCGGGTTTTTCCGCTGGGGGAGATGCCGCGACGGCATACGAGAGGTCCGGCCGCACCTCTCTTACTTTGATCGGGGGCCTTTGGGTCCCCTTCATAATGTCACCAGGGTTTTCGACTGGTTTTCGGGGGTTAGTTTTGAAATTTCGCATCCACGCCAGTTGGCCGGGTGCCTGCCTTTACAGTTGCAGCAAAGGGGGGATGGCATCTTCTGCTTGTGGGGACAGTCGGTGGTTAAATGGTCCCCTGCACATTTTACGCACCTAGGCGGAAGCCTACAATTGAATGGCATGCACAGTATAATTGTGGTGAGTGCCTTGGGAGTACCTGGGGCGGGGCCCCCTACCTCCCTGTCGTATCATTGGTTCATTGAACCTATCAGGTGTTGCCAGAAATAACTAGGCATGGTTAGTAAGGTTAACCTCACAGTTAAGCATGAGATGGTTAGTAAGAATCATTACTTGACTAAATGCATATTTTATAATAAAAGATATGGTTTTACATTAATAGTAATTATATATATATATATTATTTTTTTTTTTTTTTCCAAGTTCAACAGTGAACATTGGATAGGTGAGAATATAGCACAAAAAATTAATAGGAAATGAAAAAGAGTAACAAAAACCCAGCCAGGTCAAAAGTCAAAAAAGCTACAGTAGCAGCCCTTGGGAGCAAGGGTGAATGTGTGGCATTTGGCAAGCAAGGCGCGTGGCCTACGCCGATTCTCGGGCGCTCCGGGATTGTAATCCGGGAGGCTGTCAAGAAGCGGATTCCCAACATTGGGGAGGTTCCTATGGAACCTCCGGGCAAGGTGTTTTGAAAAGTCGAGGATGGTGGGGACGCAAAGTTCCTCCAGTAATTTGTCCGTGCGGAAATACCAAGGGGGAGCCCAAGCGGCACGCACAAACGTGCGCTGCAGGTTCTCAATTCGTTTAAGATTGGAGGGGGCAGTCATGGCCCAGATAGGGGCAGCGTAGGTGAGTAGGGGGCGGAGGCACATTTTATAAATTAAAAGCTTATTGTCTACAGAAAGTACGCTACGTTTTTTGATAAGGGGGTACAGTGAGCAGTGGCTCTTTTGGTATTTTTTCCTAATAGCTTCAATATGAGGCCTCCAGGTGAGATTTCTATCAAGCGTGAACCCAAGGTAGCTCACGGTAGAGTCCCAGCAAATAGGGTTAACATCAAGATGGAGTAGGAAGGGGGGATTGTCCTTCCTAGAGAAATTTACCGCAACACTTTTGTCGGCATTGACCCTCACTTTCCAAGTTCTGAGCCAAATATCAAGGTGATTGAGGTGTTGTTGTATAGCTGAAGAATCTTCTTTAGGGTCCCTACCAGTTGCCAGTATGCAGGTGTCATCTGCGTAAATGGCTAGGTGGGTGTTGTGCATGTGTGGGATGTCGTTCGAGAAAAGGGAGTATAAAGTTGGCCCTAAAATCGATCCCTGAGGGACACCTCTAGTGATCTTCCTAGGGCCAGAGTGTGTTTTGTTAACACGAACGACAAAGTGCCTATCCGTGAGATAGGATTTAATAATGTTAATGTATGCATGGGGTAACCCAAGGCGTATGAGTTTGTAAAGTAGTGCAGGTATCCAAACCTTATCAAAGGCTTTAGCTACATCAAAGAAGAGAGCCACGACAGTTCTATTTTGCAGATTGCTTCCTTTAATTAGTTCGACAACTCTTAGGAGCTGATGGGTGGTGCTATGAAGTTTTCTGAAACAGCAGCAGCAGCACATAATTTGTCGCGGGCGTACTGAGTGTCTATGACTCATTTACCCGATGTCCAGAACAATTGTACTGTACATTAAAATTCTTAAATGGTAAAATACATCTAGTCCGCGCCGGGGCGCGGCATGAAGGGGGCCAATCATTTATTGGCTCTGAGGAGGGGGAGGCGCTAAGCGCGGAAGCATCAGTAATTGGTAAGCAGCCGTGAGGGTTTGGGAGCTAGTATCCGACTCCTGCGAGAGTACATTTTATTTTCTTTATTTTTACCTTTTTTTTTTTCCTTAATTACAAACAGAAGAAAGAATTTATCCCATATACGCGTTAACATGTGACATTGGAACATTTTTTTTTTTTTTCATATATAAATGAAAAGCGAATAAAAAGAAATGACGACTTCGATGAGTGGAACAAATCATAGGACAACAGAAAGAGAGAGAACAAAGCAAAACAGGTGAGCGACGAGATGAGCGGCCCTTAGGGCGGAGCAAGCTGGGGGTTTGGGAGAGGGTTTGACCTCGTACTAAGTGAATCGTAAATTAGGGATTGGGTTTGGTGGGGATAAGGATATTTTCCCTGGCAGCAAGTCTTTTTACCTTGTGTCTGGCGAGTACTGCGGTATCGTCTGCGTAAGAGCCAGCATTATGTTACTATCACTAGGGATATCAGAGGTATAGATATTGAATAAAGTTGGTCCGAGTAGGGAGCCTTGTGGAACACCACTGTGCATTTGTTTGGGCTGGGACAAGGAGTTTCCGACTTTAACTCTAAAGGTTCTTGAGGTTATTGGACGGTAATTTGCAGGGTCGGTTTTAGGGTTTCCAGGTTTGTGAATGGGGACCACCGTAGCACTTCGCCATATTTTGGGAAAATACTTCACGCTTAAGCATTTGTTAAAAATTTTGGTGATATTTGTAAGTAGGTTATTAGGCATGCACTTTAGGGCTAAGTTGGTAATACCATCGTTACCAGGAGATTTTCTATTTTTAAGACCTTTTATTATGGAAGCAACAAGTTGGGGTGATATGACAGGGGGGGGGGGACATCATCAGGTGGGTTTATGATGTAGTGGGAGATTTTCTCGTTTATTCTTTCTTCGAATTCGGCATCGGGGTGAGGGGGGAAGGCCTGAAAATTTTTGCTTATGCTGTCAGCAAAAGCTCCAGCAATGGAGGCTTCATCAGTGATGAGGGTGTTATTAATTTTTAATTGGTTAATGGGATGTTTTTCGTTTTTGAGTTTATGGCCTTGTAGAGGGACTTGTTTTCAGGTTTAAGGGACTAGATATACTTTTCCCATTTGTGGTCCCTGAAGTGCTGGATAAGAGCTTTAATGTCATTTTGAAGCTTATTGATTTGGGGGTTTAGTGAGTTATTTCTGGCAAGCCTCCTTTCCTTTCTTGACCTGTTTTTCACAGTGATAAGCCTTCTAATGAATGGAGGGAGACGCATTGGATTGTTTTTTATTTGAATATTTATGGTTGATTCCTTTATGGCATCATTTATGGCCCTTGTAGTGCTATTTATCGTGTCGTCAATATCATCTTTGCTATTTATGCTTGGGTTTCCTGGAACAGTATTTTTTATTAATTTATTTACCTTAAACCAGTTTGTGGTGGGAAAAGATATTGATTTTCTGGGCAGGGCATAGTCTAGTCCGAGCATAATGATTACGGGGTTATGATCTGAGGTGAGGTCATCAATGCTTTCAATTTGGTAGGGCCAGTTATTGTTTCTAATAAGGGCGAAATCAATCTATTATGGAAGGGTTACCGGAGCTGAAGTGGGTGGGCGAGTCAGGGGTGACAATCTGGTAATTATTTTGTACGGCATAATTAATCAGGAAATTTCCTCGTGCGTTGTTTGAGAAGCAATTCCAACTCGCATGGTGGGCATTGTAGTCGCCCATCAGTACGGAATTTGGATTTAACTGGGAGATGAGGTCAAGGTCGGAAGAATAGATATTATTTTGCGGGTGGGCGTATATGGAAGCAATTACTAGGGTTTCATCATCGCCAATTTTCAGCTCGATACAGGTGTTTTCGATTGAAGTTGTAGGGATGGGAACGACCCTGTAGTCGAGATTTCTTCTAATGTAAACAGCGGTACCACCACCTGTGCCGATACCGCGGTCCGTACGTATGCACGAAAAATTTGGGAGGTTGTATCTAATACCAGTTTTAAATTTGGTTTCCTGGACCAAAATAACGTCGGGTGAGTAATTTCGGGCAATATTGTCCAGTTCAAAGAGCCTGGTCTGTGTTAGACCGTTAGCGTTCCAGGATAAAACTTTTAACAGACGGTGAGCCATTGGGGGGGGGGGGGGCAGAAAGACAATAGGGGGAACGAGAAAAGGATTTAAAGCTCGTCGAGTTTATCAGCAAATAATTTTAAGGCACTTATAATTTGGGAGAAGGATTGTTTAAGATTTTCTTTGTTGGGTGCTGGGGTAGCCATTTCTGCGTAAGATTTTCCCATGGAAAGAGGGGCGGCTTCGTTTTCGGCCATTTGACTGAGAGCGTTGAATTCAGTTGATCTGCGTTGAATTCAGTTCCAAATGTTTTGGTTCCTTTCCACTTTGGAGGTGGGTTTTGGGCGCCTTACACAGTCAAAATAACTTGCGATGTGGGCGTCTCCACAATTACAGCATTTTGGTACACTATTTGTGGGCAACGTACATTCGCGGCTTAAGTGGGAGCCGGCGCATTTTAAGCATCGGGGGTTTAATGTACACAAGTGCTGTGAGTGACCCCACCTCTGGCAACGAAAGCACTGTGTAATTTTCCCCTTCCTTTTGAAGGACTCGATTTTTACCTTGTAATAGGAGAGGATTTCTAGATTATACACAAGCTTATTTTTATCGTTTTTTTCCAGGCTGATGAAAAATAAGGGGAGGGGGATTTTTTCCTTTCCCTTTGTCATTCTCGTTATTTTTTGAGGGAAAAAGCCGAGTAAGTTTAGTTCATCCTTTTCTGAAACCAAACTGCTCAGCTTGTATGATGTTATGTGCGTTGAGAAAGTCTAGCAACCTGTTGTGCACACCGTATTCCATCAGTTTGGCTAGAGTAGGGAGCAAGCTGATTGGGCGATAGCTACCAGCGTCATCGTTAGGCTTTCCAGGTTTCAGAATGGTGTTTATCACGGCAGTTTTCCAGCAGTTGGGAAAATGTCCGAGGCGAATGATGATATTGAGCAGCTGCGTGATGTAAAAAATAACTCTGAGGGGCAGATTCTTGATTAGGGTATTTGTGATTAAATCAATACCCGGACTCTTTTTCTTTTTGCATTTTTTGATGTAGCTAATAACCTGCGAGGGAAGGATTTGAATAGTGTTGCTCGCGTGTTGGGATTGGAAATAATTTTGTACTGTAGTGTTTACTAGATGTTCAGTTTCAGGGTCTGGGATTGTGTTGGGAGAGAATTGTGTTTCAAAGTGCGCAGCAAAGCATTCAGCCTTCTGCGCATCAGTGATTGCAGTTTCTGGCTGGCCGTTAAGGGGCGGAATAACTGTGAACGACTTCTTTTGGCGCTTGACGGCTCTCCAAATGGAGTTATCATCAGTCGAAAGGCCAGAGATGAAGTCCGTCCACACAGTATGCCTGTGCCTCTTAATAGTATCTTTTACAATGTTTTGCATGATTTTGAGCTCAGCTAGCGTGGCAGGGTCACGTGTACGTTGGAACTCGCGGCGAAGTTGATCCTTGTCTCTAATGAGTTTCTTTATCCTGACCGGGAGCTCGTACTTAGAGCGCCTCTCCGTGGTAACAGGTTTTGACACCTTGTTATGTATTGAGGAGATGGTGCCAGTAAAGTTGTCTATGGCTGCATCAAGCTCCACCCCCGTGTTAATGTTTTTGAAGTTAAAGTGAAGTTTATTTGTGATCCGCCGGAATCTAGTCCAGTCGGGGATGGACGCATGTTGTTGTGCTGTGTCAACTGTACCAGTGTTGAACACGAACTTCACCGGATTGTGGTCAGAGGAGAGCCGCGGAAGCGACGTTACCTCTACCTTAAACGGAAAGAGTTTAATTAGCGTGGTCATTGTGGTAGCAGTTATGCGTGTATGTGTAGGGGGAGCTGCAATCGTGATTCCAGCCTTAGTGGCAAAGTTGTAGGTAGCTAGCCCGAAGGGATTGTTCCGTTTGCATTTCCAAAATTTGTGTGTTGCGTTGAGATCTCCGCATAAAATGGTACTATGGTTCTGCCTGAACAGGGTTTCAAGGTCACGAGTGAACTTTATTCTCCTGTCCGAGACAGAGGTGTGACTGCGTTGGAGGCCGTAAGCGGAGATCAGTGATTGGGTCAAGCCCGTTAAAATTAACGGTTAGTATAGTAGCTTCAATGGTTTCAAGGGGGGGGGGTGGAGGGAGTGGGGGATGGAGCTTTTGACATAGATGGCAGTGCCTCCCCAGGTTTTAATCCAGGAATTATTAGCGCAGAGACGATCGTTTCTGTAGATGTTGTAGTTGCTAATGAGAATGGGAGGGCTAGCAGGGTGAAGATGAGTTTCCTGGAGGCAACAATATGAGGAGAGAGATCAGAGATAAGGCTCCGCAGCTCGTTAATGTGCTGCGGAAGCCCGTTGGAGTTCCATGACAAGACGGAGAGGCCAAAAACCATTAGGCGTCGAGGAATAACTCGTCGGCCTGGAAAAGGGCCTCAACAATAATCCAGAGTTTGTTAATTGTGCATTCTTCTTTCTTAAGCTCAGGGAGAACACTTTTTAGAAGGCTAAACAGGGCCGGGAAGTTAAATCCCTTAAAGATATCCTTCATCTCCTTAAATATATCCCCTAGCCCCGCCTCTTTAGGCTGCATGTTGGGATTGTTGGGTTGCCGCTTGGGATTGTTGGACTGCCGCGTGGGATTGGTAGGTTGTCGCGTGGGATTGGCGATGGTTGGGATTGGTTTAGATGAGGGGTTGTTTCCGTCAGAGGAGACGTTGCTGCCAGAGGGGTCCTGAGAGGTCGCATTTGACTGCCCCTTGATGGAGTCGGCAAATGAGACACCCGAACGTACTTTGGCAGGGTTATTGATTTGTTTCTGCTAATTGGTGCTCTTTCTGGTAAAGTTCTTGAATTTGGGGCAGCTTCGATACGAGGCAGGGTGCTCGCCGGCGCAGTTAGCGCATTTCGGCTTTTGTAAGGTCTTCCCGTGCGGGCATGCGCTGGAGAGGTTGTCCTCCCCACACCGAACACACTTGGGAGTCATGTGACATTCTGTGCTAGAGTGATTATACTTCTGGCACCGGTGGCATTGCGTTGGACCCTTTCGGGTTTTATACGCTTTGACCGTGACCAGGGTGTAAAGTAGCATGTCCACTTTGTAGATGGAGTTGACGCCTTCAGTGTGGTCCAACTGGACTTGAAAGATGGGGAGTGGGATGGATCCCTTTCGCACGAGTTGGGAGACCTTACTGACAGTGTAACCAAGCTCACTGATGGCCCATTTTAAGTCGTCTTTATCCGTATGGACAGGGAGACCTTTAATAACAACTTTTAAGGGTTTATTGAATTTTGGGAGGGTGAGGTAATAAGGAATCTTATTTTTGGTCAGAAAGGCGGGTAAGCTTTCTGTGGTCATCTGAGGTGGCCGGAAAGATCCTGGCAAATTCGCCCGAGATACGGACTTTGAAGGTGGCGCCAGCTTCCTTGTCCAGCCTAGCCACAAATTCTGTGTAGTTTTTAGGGCAATTGAATGAGGAATGGTGCAGTCTCTGTCAAGCGTGGCACTGAGGAGGCCCCTTCCTCCTCTTAAATGCCTCAATCTTGACGATTGTGTGCAAGAGTTGTTTGTATATTCCATCAACTCCTTCATTCCTCTTAAGAATGACTTGGAAGATGGGTATCGGGACGTTACCCTTTCGGGTAAGTTGGGCAACTCGCACAGCGCTAAAGCCGAGAGCTTCAATGTCGGCCAATATGTCCGATCGCTCGGTAAAGTTTGGCAGCCCCTTAACCACCACTTTAAGGGGTACCTCGGCCTTGTAGGGAGTGACGTAGTGGGGTATTTTTGATTCTAATATTTACTGGCTAAGCTGCCTATGCTGATCGGGTGTGTCAACATAAAAGTTGGCAAACTCCCCAGAGATTTTAACTCTAAAGTCAATCTTAGAAGATGCCTTGATGTTTTCTAGCCAAGACTTATAGTTATGGGTCGGAAACTGAGTACGGATAGGGGGGGGGTTGCTTCTGTACTGAATTGGAGGCAGAAGGGGGCACCTCTGTGATCTCTTGCTCCATCTGTTCCCCCTCATTAGTGAGAGGAGCAAAGGAATTCTCACAATTGGTGGGCACAACAGCCCCCACCAACTTTGGCTGTTTGCATGTTTTTATGGGTTTTTGGAACCCCTCATCATCAGCTTCACAGTCCATCTCAAGATCAATCTCAAGAGGACGCTTAAATGAAGCACTAGGAAGGGGTGGAATGAAATATACTTCCAAATTAGGGCTATTGATTACATATGTATGAATCATTGAGTGCTCACGTATGGGGTTAAGCAGCAGCAGCAGCACATAATTTTTGACGGGCTTACAAATTATCTATACTCTTTTACCCGATGTCCAGATCGTTAGTACATTGACTTTAATTTCCTAAGGGGGTAAGTGCATCACGTCTGCGCCGAGGCGCAGCGGTTAAGTATGCCAATCATTCATTGTCTGGGGGGGGGGGGGGTAGTTAGCAGTTTGAGGACGTCTAGTCCGTGGCCAGATGTTATAGATGTAGTCCGACTCCTGTGGGTGTTTACTTCGTTTTTGCATATATCTTATTTTTAACATTTAAATGCATTTTATTTAATAATTTTTTTTTTCTTTTAGAATACTATAATAATAATAGTAAGCATAAGGGAAGGAGCTATATACAAAAGAGAGGAGGAGCATCAGTGGGCACCCCACTAAGGGGGGGTCCAGCTGAGGGTTAGGGAGGGGATTTCTAGCAGTACTGAGAGAGTCGTATTCAATGTATTGGGTATGGTGAGGGTACGGGTACTTCTCATTTCTGTGCAGGAAAGCTGCTTGTTCTTGAATCAATGGGTTATGATGAAAAGGTATAAGAGAGAAGAATTTGGTAGCGAATGCGATTAATTTTCTAGAGATTGAGCATATTTGGAGTTCCTGGTGTAGGTCTTTTCCACGTTGGTACCTTTCAGCTTTGGTTATCTGTCTAATTAATCTATTTTGAATGACCTGCAGTTTGTATATGTTTGTTTTTGCTGCGTAACCCCATATGTTGGATCCGTATAGTATAGTTGGGAGGATGATAGTATTGTATAGTAGCTTTTTGTTTTTTTGTGATAGCACGCTGTGATATCCCATAAGGGGACGCAGGGCTCGGATTTTGTGTTCAGCATTTTCGACCACAAAATTTATGTGCTTGTTGAAAAAAAGTCTTTGATCGATAGGGATGCCCAGGGATTTAGTGGAGCTTGCACATGGAATTTGCACATGGTTAATCTTAATTTGCGGGGGGTTAACCTTCCTATTGCTTCGCTTAGAATTAATAATTTTTGTTTTGGACGGGTTTAATGTAATGCGCCATTTCGTGTACCATTTGTATAATTCGTCCATATAATTTTGCAAATTCTTGGCAGCGAGTCTCCTGACATGGTGTTTTGAGAGCACCGCAACATCGTCAGCGTAAAGTGCAATCATTACTTTGTTGTTTCTTGGGATGTCTGCAGTGTATATGTTGAACAATGTAGGCCCCAAAAGGGAGCCTTGAGGAACCCCACTGTTCATTGGCCTGGGAAGTGAGAGAGTGTTACCAATATTAATACTGAAGCTTCTGCTTGTGAGAAACTCTAGAAGTATGCATATTAGATAATGGGGTGCGTCCATTTCAATCAGCTTAAAGATCAAACCCTTGTGCCAAACTTTGTCGAACGCTTCTGTTAAATCTAAAAATGCGCCGATGGTACAATTTTTGGTGTTAAGTCCATGCGTGATGAAGTTGGTTACGCGAAGGAGTTGATGAATTGTGCTGTGATGACTTCTAAACCAAACTGTTCATCAGGAATTGCCTGGATTTCGTTCAGGTGCTCTTCAAGTAATTTCCTCACAATTTTCTCGTAAATTTTAGACATTGCACAAATGAAGGCTAATCTTCCTATAATTTAGCGGGTTTTCTCTTGAGTTCCCAGGTTTGTGAATCGGCACGATTGTAGCATTTTTCCAGATTCTGGGGCAGGATCTGAGGCTTAAGCATTTGTTAAATATTTTAGTAATATTCGTAAGTACAATGTTAGGGATTATTTTTAGTGATAGATTTGGTATTCCGTCATTTCCGGGAGATTTTCTATTTCTTAGTTCCTTGATTATATTTACAACTTCTTGCGGGGCAATAACAGGCGAGGTGGTGAGTTCAGGTGGATTGGTGAAAAAGTGAGAAATCTTTTCATTGATTCTGTTTTCGAATTCGACATCCGGGTGAGGGGGAAAGACTTTGAAATTTTCACTGATACAGTCTGCAAAAGTCTCAGCAATGGTAGGTTCATCAGTGATGTAATCGTTGTTAATCTTTATTTGATTGATTGGGCGTCTATTGTTTTTGAAGAGGTTAATTGCTCTATATAGGGATTTGTTTTCAGGCTTTAAATCTTTTACAAGGTTCTCCCATCTGTCATCTTTAAAGTGTTGAATTAGTGCTTTGATTTCATTTTGAAGTCTATTAATTTGAGTATTAAGTGCGTTACTCCGCGATATTTTCCTTTCTTTTCTTAGCCTGTTCTTATCTGTTATAAGCCTTCTTATAAAGGGGGGGAGGCGCATGGGATCGTTTTTAATTTCGACGCACGTTGTAGATTCTTTAATCGCGGATTGAATTGCTCTAGTAGTGTTTTCTATTTCAATTTCAAGTTCGGCAGTATTATTGATGACAGGATTCCCCGGTACCGAGTTTTTCAGTAACTTGTTGACTTTAAACCAGTTGGTGGTGGGAAAAGTGAGTCTTTTTTGGTAAGGAATGATCCAGCCCGAGCATTAGGAGGACAGGGTTATGATCCGATGACAGGTCGTCAATACTTTCAATCATGAATGGCCAGTTATTATTTCTTGCAATGGCAAAGTCTATTGTAGAGGGGTTACCCGTGCCGAAGTGTGTGGGAGAATCAGGAGTAATAATTTGGAACCCATTTTGTGACGCATAGTTAAATAAGAAGTTGCCCTTTGTGTTGTTATTTAAGCAATTCCAGGTGACGTGGTGGGCGTTAAAATCGCCCATCATAACCACATTTGAGTTTAGATCGGTTATTGACTTGAGATCGCTATGATAAATGTTATTTGCGGGGAGTGCGTAAATGGATGCCACAATGAGCGATTCATTTTCTCCGATTTTGAGTTTGATGCACGTGCTTTCAATTGAAACCGTTTGTGTTGGGATAACTTGATATTCAAGACTGGGTCGAACGTAAGCCGCAGTTCCACCGCCGGTCCGAATGCCACGGTCAGTCCTAATACATGAGAAGTTGGGAATGTTGTAACGTATGCCCGTGCGGAATTTGGACTCTTGAATTAGCACGATGTCGGGGGAGTAGTTTCGCACGACGTGTTCTAACTCGTACAATTTGGTCTTTGTCAGAGCGTTTGCGTTCCGGGATAGTATTTTCAGAACCCGATGTGCCATGATGCAGAGGAGAAAAAGAAGGGGGCGAAAAACCCCAATGAGATTAAAATTAGTAATCGTCCAGCTGCTCGGCTAAATTTTGGAGGGCGCTTATAATAGTGGAAAAGGTATTCTTCATTTTGTCTTTTTTGGGCACATTGCTGGAATTAACGGCTTAAGCATATGATTTGTTAGTATTTGGTAAATTCTTATTTTCGTTTACGGTGTTAAGTATCTGGAATTCTTCAGCCCTCTTTTTCCAAATATTTTGGTTGTGTTCTTCCTTAGTGAATTGCCTTGGTCTTTTAATACAATCATTCGAGCTTGCAATGTGAGCGTCGCCGCAATTGCAACATTTGGGGGAGGTGCTACTTGGTTTGGGGCATTCCCGACTGAAATGCGGGCCAGCACATTTTAGGCGTCTGGGATGTAAGGTGCAGAGATGTTGCGAATGCCCCCATCTCTGGCACCGAAAGCATTGAGTTACTTTCCCTTTTCTTTTAAAGGATTCTATCCTCACCTTAAAATATGATATTACTTCGATGTTGTAGAAGAGCTTATTTTTATCATTTTTTTCTAGATTAATGAAAAATAGGGGGGGGGGATTTTTTCTTTCCCTTTCGTCATTCTGGTAATTTTCAGTGGGTTAAAACCCAATATATTTAACTCCTCCTTTAGCTCTTCTTCTTTAAATTCAGCAGCAGCAGCACATGATTTGTGACGGGCTATCAAAGTAAACAAACTTTTTTACCCGATGTACATAAAAAAGTGCGTCGCAGTACAGTTCCTAAGCCTAAAAAGGCGAGCATCTAGTGCACCCGCCCCCCCACCCACACCCCCAACGCTGGCTGCGAAAACGCTGAATAGGGCTGCTTCTTTTCCTAAGGTGCTCAGCCCTGCCGGCAAAGCAGCCGACCATGACTCGGGCACCAAAAATCTTCTTATTTTCGAGGCTAGCCTCAAGGTGAACCCCGAAAAACGGCAGGGGACCCTTCTTGTACCTGAATTGCCGGACGGAGAGCGGGGTAAAGCCAGCTTCGACGAGTGCTTCCTTGACTTCGTCGCAGGAGGTATCGACTGGGATGTTCTTTATCACGGCTCGTAAGGGCGGAGAGTACCCGACCGTGGGTGCATGGAACTGGAGGTTCTTTTCCTTTGCGTAGTCCACGATCGCGGCATGCTCTTCGTCCGTCTTCGGGGTGATGCGGAGCTCGTCGCGAGCGAGGGAGACTTCGGGGTTGGCGACGTTCCGCTGTATGAGCTCGTCGACGATGAGCTTGGGTTTTTCTACGGCAACAAGCACCACCGGTTTCCTTTTCTTGGGGCATCGGCGGGGCGATCATTCTTGTTCGGTTGGGGAGCCAGCGCCGAGGGGGTGGAGACCTCAACTTGGCGCTCCAGACTTAGACTTAGACTTGAATGCAACAGGCGGGAGACACGTAGCCTCTTTACCTGACACTGTGGCAGAGTTAACTTGAAATGGATTTGAAAAAAGAATGGACCATGATGATGTGAAGGTTATTGAAGAATAAATAAATAAAAAAATTTAAAAATAAAAGTAAAAAGGAAAGAAAAAGTAAAAATAAAAGAAAAAGGCCGTCTTCAGGGCCACACGGTTAGGAAACATAAAGTGGATAAGCATACAAAGATAAATTTTAATTGAATTTATATATTTTTTTTTTGTTTGAATTTATAATTTTAATTATTTTGTCACATATAAAAACAGAAAACACAAGCACGAGGGTTAGTTAGATGAACAAAACATTAAGTTGCTACCAGCTGGTAGCGCTTTGGTAGGTAATGAGAGAGAAACTGGTGGGAGCGCCACCGAGAAGGAAACTGGTAGCGAGCCAGCGGGAATAAAAATAACTGGTAGTAGAGAAGAACCTCCGAGAGCAAAGAAAAGACGTTAAAGGGGATCATAGTAATATTGGGGGTTGGGGAGAGGATTGTTTTTAGTACTAAGGGTATCAAAATTGATGAGTCTGCAGCTAGAAGGGTATTTGTGCGTGAAGCTACTGTCATTGTTATTGAATTTAGCCTGGGCTTTGATAAGGGGGTTGGAGTGGTACACGAGGGAAGAATAGAATTTGCGGGACTGCTTAATGACAAGGTGGGAGATGGAGGGGACTTTAAGATCTCTATGGATGTCTCGGCCTTTGATAAGCCAACGAGCAGCAGTGATCTGCCGTAAAATTCTATTTTGGGTCGTTTGGAGGGTTTGCAGAATTTTCTTGGAGCTGTAGCCCCAAATATGAGCTGCGTACGTAAGAATTGGGCGAAGCGTGGAGGTGTACAGAAGAAGTTTATTTTTGGTGGGGAGGTGACTGTATTTGTTGATCAGATGTCTGATTTGGTGTGCACGAAATTTAGTTTTATTGATAAGAGAGTCCTTTTGCTTAGCGAAGTTGAGTTTTTGGGTGAGCTTGGTAGGGAAGAGCAACGTCATTAATTTTAAGTCTTTTGGGGTTCTTGGCCCCGCCTTTTGAGAAATGGATACACTGGGTTTTAACAGGATTGATTGTTAACACCCAATCAGCATACCACTGGGAGATTTCCTCGATGGGGGGGCAGTAACCAGGGGAGCAGTAAGTGGCGGGGGCTGGGAGAGTGTTGCTGCAGAGAAAATTGTTTACAGTGGAGGTAATTTCGTTGGCTATGGGGGTAGTAAGGGAGTTAGTGAAGTTAGTTTCGAACTGCTTGGCTAGAGCTTCACATTTTTCAGTATCAGAAGTTGCGATACCGGAGGGGGTGATGAGGTTGGGAATTGGATTTTTTGGATTGCTAAAGTTTCTGGCAAGACGATAAAGGGTTTTATTGTCGGGGGGAAGATTGGAAATGAAATTTTCCCAACAATGGGAACGAAATTGGGTGATAAGGAACTTGATAGTGGTATCAAGAGAGTTAATTTGGGATTTCAGGAGGGGGGGGGGGGTAAACGTGCGGGTCCATTCTTTTCGAAGGCGATTACGTTTTCTGATTAGACGTCTGATGTGGGGGGGGGGGGGAAGCCGAGACGGAGCCGTGCTGGAAATAACAGTTTTGGTGGCAGTGATGTAAGCTTCGTTGAGAGTTTTGGTTAGACTGTAAATTTCATTATTAATATCGGTTGCAGAGGTGAGGGGGGATTACCTGAAACTTTGTCGTGAACTATGCAGTAGAATTGGTTCCAATTGGTAGATTTGGTAAAATGTTGGGAGGTGGGGATGGCACCACTTAGGGAGAGGGTGAGAACAATGGGATTGTGATCTGAGGATAGAAAGGGGTTAGAAGTGATTAGATATGGGAGGGAGAGATTGGTTAAGGCAAAATCAAGGGTGGATGCTGTAGTAGGGGTAAACTGGGTGGGGGTAGTAGGGGCGAGGGTTGAGTAATTATTGGTAGTTGCGAAATCGTAAATTTGGAGGCCCTTAGCGTTCTCTCTGCCAATGTTCCATAAACGGTGTCGGGCGTTAAAGTCCCCCATGAGGATGAAGGTCTCGTAGCTGCCACAGAGAAGAGCAAGATCAGCAAAATTAAGGCTATTACCAGGGGGGATGTATACTGAGCTAATAAGGAGAGGCTTATCGTGGAGGCGGACCACAACAGCGGTTTGCACAAGGCTGGTAGTATGGAAGGTATGATCGTAGTGAGATATACTGTTTTTGATGTAGATGAGGGTACCGCCACCGCGGGAGGTAACCCTATCCGTGCGGTAGCAATTGTAATTGGCGACCTTGACCTGCTGAGCAGCATTTAGGTGGGTCTCCTGGACTAAAACCAGGTCAGGAGAGAACTCCGCGATGAAATCACGGAGCTCATTAATTCTGGAGAAGAGCCCATTGGTAATCAAGGAGACGATGCGCAAAAAATTAGTCGTCCTGGTCATCGCTAAGGCTATTGAGGAAAATTTGCTATAAGGCCTGCATTTGTTTTATCATACAAGTAAATATTTCGTTAAATTGTTGAATTTGGAGGGCTTTATTTTTTTTGGTTACTTTGGAGGGGGGATTTTTAGTGAGTTCGGCGAGAGTGTCATCAATATTAATAGTTGGGGTATTGGAGGAGGGATCGGAAGCGTTAACCTTTTCTTTATCGAGCAGCTCACGTCTGCTAGCCCAGATATTTTTGCGATTTTTGTCGCTTACAGTTGAGCGTTTAGGGCAATCAGTGGAGTTAGAAGTATGAGGGCCCTGACATAGGGCACAAGTGGTTGCAATATCGTTACTTTTACTACAATTATAGGAGAAGTGGTCCTGACCACATTTGAGGCATTTAGGAGGGAGGGTGCAGCAGCGGCTCGAGTGGCCGTACTGTTGACACCTAAAGCATTGCGTTATGTGCCCTTCTTTTTTCTTGAGAGGTTCAACATTAACACGGAGGTGGGAAATAGTATGTAGCTCAAAAATAGCTTTGCTCTCATCATTTTTCGGCAGGGAGACGAGGAAAAGGGGCATGGGGATCTGCTCTTTGCCTTTTTTCATTTGGACTACTTTCTTGGGTATAAGTTCAAGATCTTCAAGTTGTTGGTGAATATCCCAAATTTGCATGTTGATTGGGAGACCTCTCATGACAACATTTAGGTCTTTGTCTGCGGGGAGGGGGTGGGTATGAGAATCGAGTTTATGTTCCTCGATTTAGTTTCTTATATAACGGTAGGCGATTGGGGAGGGAGGATAGACTATAAGCATAGGTTCTTTGGTATGGGAGGCGTTACTGAGTCGACCAGAAATCTCACATTTACATAGGGTATTTAGTTCTTTTAGGAGAGCTAGCCCATCAGGGGGGTTGTAAATGTGTATGGGTGGCACGTGTCTGTCATTGGCTTCTTTGTACTTCCTGCTATTTTGGTTAGGGGTGTGGGCGTTGGGAAGAGAATTGCCCGCTCTAAGCGTTACTTCATCTGGATTTTGAAACTGATTTTCTAGGGGCATTTCTGCAACATTATCTTCTTCATTATTTACAGTGTTTTTAGCCATTTTATGGCGGGGAGGCAATTGAAAGCCTTCGTTATCGTCTGGGTCGCTGAGATTTCTCTTAGAGGCAGAAGGAGTTGGAGGATCCTGAATGGTTAAGGTGGGGGGCGAGACATCCTGGGTGGGAGGGACTACGAGGGATTCCGTAGTTTGAACGTTAGTGAGCTCAGGGAAGTTCTCTTCAACTTGATCAAGTTTAGTGCGGTAGTAAGAGAAAAGGTTTTCGCTAAGTTGATCTTTTTTAGCTCTACTTGATCTAATTTGTTTTCTAATTTGACTAATACTCTTACTGTCGTGTTTTTTAAGAACTATGGACTCGCTATTTGCTTTCAGGGTATCTAGACTTTCTAGAATAGCATTAATATGGTCTAAGGTAGTTGCAGAAGAAATTTTCCATCAAAAGTCTCCTTGGTCCATTTTATACTCTGACACAGTGAGGTAAATGAAGGCATACTCACCCGCGCTGTGTTCTTGAATTTGGCTCTTGAAGCATCTAGATCCGCATCGGGTTCCTGGTCCGTGTAAGCATACTCGGAAAGCGGAGATCTTGAGCGGGAGTCCTCGTCGCTGGATCGCATCATGAAGCGCCTGGGATCAGTAATAATGCCTTTAGAAAGGCCCTTCTCTCAGGTCTTAAATTTGGGATGCACCGCTTTCGCTACCTGACCCGTCCGTTCAGCCCGGCTGGCGGAAACGAGCCCGATCGCTAGGCAGTGGGGAGAGAGGGGAAGGGACGCGGCTAGAACCGGTCCACGGCAGGTGAAGGGTGATTGGCGCTCCAGTTCCTTGATGCGGCTTTTAAGCCACTCCATCTCGAGAAGCTCGCCACACTTGGTAGAGCGACGGAGAATGTTCGATCTGGCTTTATGTTAACAGGGAAGTCGAAGTCGTAGCTGCCCGGGTTTGCGGCGGAAAACTCCCGAATCCAGGTGAGCATCCGGTTTATCTTGTCAAGTAGGTCCGAGCAGAGCCATTGAATATTGAAGTCCAATGAAGTCGCCAGGAGCTTTTCGATGGGTATACTGTTTTCTTTGCATGTAGCGGCCCAAAGGCCATCGCGTTCGGGGTCGATTTCGAGGTCCGCGGGATCAATTTCCGACGGGCCTTTGCTCGCCTCTTCCAGTGCGGGGGTCGATAGCACGAGGTTAGCCCCGTGGGCCCTGACAAGGGCCTCGACTTCCCGGTCCACCTTCATCGGCGAGCCGTCCTTTTCGTCGCCGTCCGTTGCAGCGGAGGAAGAAGTTGACTTTCGAGATCGTTTACCCATCCTGTGTCCTTGAAACGCTGAGAGATTGGTGATGGAATCTATGTATCTATCTAGGGGATGGGTTGGGTCCACAGGGCCCTTTTGCCCGGTGTTAGTGAGGTGGTGGGAAGGAGTGGGTGTGCAGGAGTGAGGAGGTAGTAAGGGAGAGAAAGGGAAGTAACGGCCACATTGGCCGGAGAGACGAGGGGGGGGAGGAGCCGGAACAGTACGGGGAAAAGCGTTGCCATGGGGTAAATACGTGTCAATGAAAAACTGGTGGTCAGTATCCGACTGCAAAGTCCCGTATCAGGAAGATTTTTAAGTTTTTATGATTTTTTTTTCAGTAAATAAAAAAAACAAGAAAAGAAAGAGAGGAAGGAGATATAAACAAATGTACGGCCCGTCCCAGGGGGGCTAGGTGGTAGCGGATGAGGGCCCCGGGTGGGAGCGTCTCGGGTAGCTAAGGTTTTATGGAATGACCATGCTTTGGTCGGGGAATCTAATATTTCTGGATGACATGTTACTGTAAAGCAGTGATGGGGAAACTACGGCCCGCGGGCCAAGTCCGGCCCGCGGAAAGGTTTAATCCGGCCCGTTTAAGAGTGCCGTCGTGAGAATGTTTGAACGCGTTCTTACTTCGTAATGTGACGACCCGCATAAAAACTACCTGCGGCGATATCCAAAACACAATGGTATTCTGATACTCTCATGATAGTATTCTAATACTCTCCTGAAACAAACTTTTCATACAGTACCATTACTAGAATTTTATAAAAATTTTATCCAGATAATTTCCCAAATCTAATTAATCATGCAATGAAGATAATGACAATGTTCGGCTCATCTTATATATGCGAACAAATCTTTTCAACAATGAAGCTTAGGAAAACTTCTTTAAGAAACAGAATTACAGATGAGCACCTTTCATCAGTTTTAAGAATCTCTGCTTCGCAAATGGAACAGGACTATGATGAAATTTTGATGAAACAGTCTCAATTTCATTTTTCTCATGCACCATCAACCAGTAATGACACCAGAAAATAAAGTGATAATACTTCACATCAAGAACTACACTAAATTCATTTTATATTTTGTGCTTATAATTTTCTTACCTTCTGCTTTTTTACTATTAAAATAATAAGTGTATGTAATAATATATGTATATGTTTATAGAACACATAAATTTTTTAACGATTAAGCATTATTCTTTGGCCCGCTACGATTGTCTAGTTATTACAAATGGCCCGTCTTAAAAAAAGTTTCCCCACCACTGCTGTAAAGCAACTGATTACGTATTAGGGGGTTGTTGTGGAGTTCGAGTCTAGTGAAAAACTCCGTAGCCGTTTCCACAATGAACTGATTAAGGTAATTAATTTTTAAATCCCTGTGCAGGGCGTCAATGGAGACATACCAAGGGGCCCCCGTTATGCGTTTTAGAGCAGCATTTTGATGGGTATAGCATAGGTGATGGTGGGGAGGAGCAGGGTTTTATACATCAGGAGCTTTGTTTTTAAGGGTTAAGTTCTCTAGAGAGGATGATGTGGAGCATTCCTAGTTTGGACTTAGCTTTCTTGGCTATTTTAATTATGATTGTTAAATTTTAGGCTTCTGTCAAGAAACGCCCCGAGATATTTTGCTTCTGTCTGGTACTGAAGGGGGGAGCTGTTAAACAAAAGTTGTGGGGGAAGTTTTTTTATATGCCCTCTACTGAAACAGATGACCTGGGTTTTGCCCGGATTTGCCGGCAGCCTGTTCTTGATCTTGATATTGTTTCTAATATGCCTAGAGAGACTAGCAGGGGGGCCTCTAACAATTTTAGTAATAGTTGCGCTTTCTAAGGCTCTTTGAATTGAGCAGGTGAGTTCCTGAATGTTTTTATCAGTATCATCAGTAGAGCGTATTGGGGGGGGGGGGGTTCCCTTGAATCGAGT
Source organism: Octonoba sinensis (assembly GCA_038502835.1). Taxonomy (NCBI): domain Eukaryota; kingdom Metazoa; phylum Arthropoda; class Arachnida; order Araneae; family Uloboridae; genus Octonoba; species Octonoba sinensis. Next base: position 66,335,365 of record CM076605.1, on the reverse strand, counting down.
TGTAAACTGCCATAGTGAAATTCTCCCAGTGAATGGAGGTGCACGTATTTGGTTTGGCGGGAAGAGGGGAGTTGATGGCGATTTCTAACCACACAGGGTTGTGGTCCGAACTGAGCTCCGAGATGGACGAGATACGCATGTGATTTCTGATGTTTGTCACTGCAAAGTCAATCGTTGTATTCACTCTATCGCAGAAGTGGGTAGGGGAGTCAGGGAATACCAGCTTCAGATTTTCTTCTGCGCAAATACCGAAAAGAACGGAGCCATTACGGTTCGAAAAACCTGCACTCCACGCACGATGCTTGGCATTGAAATCGCCAAAAACGAGGGTGTTTTCGGCATAATTGAAAAGTGAGAGGAATTCAGTTTTAGAAAGGGAGTTCTGGGGGGGGGGGAGGTAGAGGGAAATAAAAACATAGTTTTTGCTGTCAATGGTGAGGTGAACCGCCGTGTTCTCAAAAGTGGTGGTGTTGATTTTGATTGGGTAGTGGGGGATATGAGGGTGGATCAGCAAGGCCATTCCGCCTCCTAATCGCAAGCGATCGGAACGGTATACCCAGAGCCGGGGAAGAACGTCCTATCGGACGGCTGAAGGTGCGTCTCTTGAACCAAAAAAACAGACGGGGCATACTCGTCAAGGAACTCCGCGGTCTCCCCGGCACGGCCGAGGAGACCGTTTGTGTTCCACGAGCAGACGTTAAGAACACCACTACCCATGGCTGAGAGATAGCACTGAGTTGAGTAAGCCCATCGTAGAGCATTTTCATATTGGCGAGTACCCCTTGGATAAGTTCGGGGGCTTTCTGGGCACCTTCGACTAGGGCCGTGATTGAAGTTGCAGCGGTCGCATATGACTTGGGATGCGCACCTTTGTTTTGAGTGATCTTGGGTGGGGGGGGAGAGTAGGGGGAGGGTTACGATTACTGTTGGGATCATTGAATACCCTATCCGGGGGACGTCTAGGACAACCCCGGTGGTTTGCCGTATGGGGCCCGCCGCAAAGGGCGCACTTGGCCGGGGAGCTCTTGGGTTTAGTGCACTCTTGGGTTTTATGACTTCCAGCACACTTGAGGCATTTGAAGGGGTTTAGGCAGAAGTAGCTGGAGTGAAAGTATTGCTGGCATCTATAGCATTGGGGTGGGCTGTTTTTAATTTTAAGGGACCCAACTTTATTTTTGAATATGCCAAGGGACTTGACATTGTATATTCTTTCGTTAAAGTCTGTTCTGTGTGGATAAACTAGGAATAGGGGAATGGGGGCCCTATTTTTACCTCTCATTTGAATGATTTTAATTGGGTGGAAATTCTGTTCAATTAGTTCTTTTGTAATGTAGTCTATGGGGGTATCTGGGGAAAGGCCCCTGATAACTATTTTTAAGTTCTTTTCCTCACTAACCGGATAGGTATGGTGGGGGATTTTTTTTTTCATCCAGATATCTTATTATTGCTCTATAAGAGTCAGAATCTGGGGTGATAATTTGTTGTTTAGTGCCGTTGAATTTGATCTGGATTTTTTGACTTGTCAGCTCACTTAGCACTTTTATCAATTCAATGGAGTTGCTAAGGTCCGAAACAAGAATGGGAGGGGGCCTGGTATCTTTTCTCAATTTTTGGAGCTTAAACCCCTGTGAAGAGCCCTGCTCTTCGCCGACGGGGGTGTTGGGATTGGGCTGTTGGGAACCAGCAGCGCCCTGCGTAAGTTGCTCACCGTTGGGTGAGTCACTATTATTTTCCTGCTCCATAAGGGGGGGGGGGGGAATCATCTATATTTTGGTCGTCCAATTTAGGAAGCTTGGCCGACATATCGGGGGTTTCAGAGTCTTCTCTCGAGTCCGCAAGGGGCTCAAACCTATTCTGCGTCACTAACTCGATGTTTGGGGTTTTTGCCTTACGTTTATTCCCTTCCTGGGACCAGTTGCTGAAAGAGTGTTTAGCATGGGCCAGTTCAGTCTTAAGTGATTGTACTGAGTTGGAGAGGTCAAAAATCTCTTGACGATGCTTCTCCCTTTCAGATTGTAGAATGCGGGCCGTGATAGCATTCGTTAGATTAGTAACCTGCAACAGGGGGACCACCAATTTAGGATCCTGGGTGTTACTTATGCCATCGCATAGGCTCTGGGCATAAAGCCGAACTTCGTTTAACAGGTCTTCTAGTATCTTGGGGTCAGCGTTAGTATTAAGGGTGTTTAGAAAATTAATGAGAACGGGGTCGGTAGGAGTAGTGAAGTCCGTAGTGGCACTTACCAACGGAGGCACACCACGTTGCACTTGTCCGTCATCATAGGGTCGGAGCTGCAGGCAGGTAAGCTGAAAAGTAATAAGCTGTGGGGAATCTCCTCAAAAGGGAGTGCTTCTCATAAAAGTCTTGAAAAAGACTGAAGCGGAATCAACCCCAGTTGGCCGGCCACGAATTGTGCGGTCACGGACCGAGCAATCGAGCGGGCTCGCTGGGGAAGAGGAGGCCTAAACCACTGCCGCCGTCGAACCGGTAGCACAGCAGTCGCACCCTGGGGCACGAGCTAGTGTGAGGGAGGTCCGCTTAGGCGCGCGTCCAGCAGGAGAATGGTGATGGAAACGGATCGGATCGGACGTGAATGTTGAGCTGGGGCGGAACGAAGCTCCTTTGCCAGATATAATGAAAAAAAAGGGGGGGAGGGGGAGTGGCGAGAAGGACGTGGCAGGGCGGCGCGGAGGCAGCGAAGTACCGGCAGACCACCGTGAGCTGAACAGAGTAGAGGCATAGGAAATGTTTAGGGCTGCAAAATGTGAGAGAGAAAGAGAAAAAAAAAAAACTTTTCAGGGCCACACGGGGAAAATTAAGCTGACATGAGGAGAGGGAGAAAAGCTGGTGGTAACGGAGGAATGACGGAGCGGAGGGAGCGGTTACAGTTTGGGACGGCAACCACGGCATGGGAGTGAAGGAGCGAGGGAACGCTAACGGGCGAGGGGCACGGCAGAAGCGGGGGAGCGTGCTACGGCATGGCTGGGAGGGTGAGCTGGGGATTGGGTTTGGGATGACGCGTCGTGCTGAGGGTGTCGAAGTCGATGTATTGGCAGTGGGAGGGGAAACGAATCTTGCAGTGGGGCGAGGGTTATTGAAGGTGGATTGGATGTTGATAAGTGGATTAAGGTGGGAGTGAAGGGTGCTAAAGAATTTACGGGCTTCGCGTATAGTTTGGAAGGAGATGGAATCAATGTTAAGGAACTTGTGCACGTCGTCGTTCCGAACATACCAGGGGAGGCCGCTAATCTGCCTAAGGAGCTTATTCTGAGCTACCTGCACATCTTTGAGAAGGGTTTTGGAAGAATGGCCCCAGAGGACAGCAGCGTGAAGGAGAATGGGCTTAAGAATGGTGGTGTAGAGGGTGCGTTTGCTATTAAGGGAAAGGTTGTTTTTCCTGTGAAGGAGCCCCCTCATGAGGTGGGTGCGCAAGGCGAGTTTAGCTTTGGTTTAATTTTTGTGTGTTTTGAAGGTGAGACACTTGTCGAAATGGACACCAAGGTATTTAATATTATCGCTATAGGAGATGGGAGTGTTAAAAATTTTGAGTTGTTTGGGGGTTTTTGCAGGGCCTCTTCTGAAGTGAATGATTTGGGTTTTATCAACGTTTATTTTAAGGTGCCATAGGTCGTACCAAAAAGAGAGCTTGTGTATATGATCTTGGGCGTGCCGAACCGCCGTGGTACTTCGAAAATGGCAGGAGAGGAGGGAGAGGTCGTCGGCAAACAGGGAGAGCTGGGTGTTGGGATGGAGGGGGATGTCGGAAACATAGAGGTTGAAGAGGGAGGGCCCGAGGACGCTGCCTTGCGCCACACCGCTGCTGATTGGACGAGGGGAGGAGTGGGAGTGGATAATTTTAACTTGGAAGGATCTATTATGGAGGTAATTGATTAGGAAATGGATAAGATTGGGGGGGGGGAGTTAAGCTTAATTAATTTATAGATTAATCCTTCGTGCCAGAGTTTGTCGAAGGCTTTACTTATATCAAGATAAACACCGATGGTGTGCTTTTTTCGGTTAATTCCATCGGTGATATGGGTAATGTTACGGAGGAGTTGATGGAGGGTGCTGTGGTTTGGGCGGAAGCCAAATTGCTCATTTTGGAGGAGATTATTGCTGTTTATGTGGTGGTCGTGACTGCGTTTAACGATTCTTTCAAAAATTTTGCTAAGAGCGGAGAGGAGACTAATGGGGCGGTAGCTGCTGACCTCGTTAGAGGGGGAACCGGGTTTGGGGATGCAGACAACAAGGGCGTGCTTCCAGGCGGCGGGGAAGTAGGAGAGGCGCAGACTGGCGTTAAAGTATCGGTGATTTTGTTGGGCCAGCGCCGCAGGCGCTCTTTCCCGGTGTGGCAGGGGACGTGGCGTGGAGGAAGTCAGGGTGCGAAGGGGGAGGTGGGAGTGGTCAGCACGTGCTGAAAGGAGAGAAATAAGGTGTACTGTCACATTGACAGTAATTAGTGAAAAGAAATACATGTTAATTGAAAGAGAGTATAATAATAATAATAATAATATAAGAAAAGAAGGTGAATATATGAGCTATATACATATTTACAGTATTTACAAGACCGAAGCAAAGAACAGTTCCCTCCAGCAAGGGAGTGGTATGAGAGGATGGATGGGAGGCAGCGTAGAGGAGGCGGAGCCAGCGCTAGATGCCTTCAGGAGGGCGGGGCGCGCGATTCCACTGATTTGCGCTATTGCCGATCCTACCGCGTTTGGTTTTGAGGACGTGGGTTAGGTACACAGAGTCCGAGGCGAAATTTGTAGCGCCGTGGCAGTAAGCGTGTTCCAGTTGTTCTCGTACTCTTTTGTTGGGGTGGGCTTCTAAATCGGTGAAGAAGTTTGTCGCCAGATTTCTTATGTGGGGGATGATGTACTCTATTTGCAGATCTTTGTGGAGGCTGTCATTGCTTACGAACCATGGGGCGCCTGTGATTCGTCTTAAAAATTTATTTTCGGTAATTTGGATTGGGAGGAGGTTCGATTTGGCTGTGGGTCCCCAAATGGGGCTGGCATAGTTAAAGGTAGGTTGGCTGGTGAAGGACTGTAATTTCTGTTCATTTGCTATCTCCCTCATTTACTTGAAGAGCACTTGAGCGAAATCCAGGCCATTCCTGACGAACAGTTCGGTTTTAGAAGTCATCACAGCACAATTCATCAACTGCTTCGCGTAACCAACTTTATCACGCATGGACTTAACACAAAAAAATTTACCATCGGCGCCTTTTTAGATTTAACAAAAGCGTTCGACAAAGTTTGGCACAAGGGTTTGATCTTCAAGCTGATTGAAATGGACGCACCCCGTTATTTAATATGCATACTTTTAGAGTTCCTCACAAACAGAAGCTTCAGTATTAAAATTGGTAGCACTCTCTCACTTCCCAGGCCAATGAACAGTGGGGTCCCTCAGGGCTCCCTATTGGGGCCTACATTGTTCAACATTTATACTGCAGACATCCCAAAAAACTACAAAGTAATGGTTGCAGTTTACGCTGACGATGTTGCGGTGCGCTCAAAACACCATGTCAGGAGACTCGCAGCCAGGGCTCTGCAAAACTATATGGACGAACTATACTCATGGTACACTAAATGGCGCATTAATTTAAACACATAAATTTTGTGGTCAACAATGCTGAACACAAAATCCGAGCACTGCGTCCCCTTATGAGATATCACAGCGTACTATCACAAAAAAAAAACAAAAAGCTCCTATACTATACTATCATCCTCCCAACTCTACTATACGGATCAATCATATGGGGATACGCAGCAAAAACAAACATATACAAACTGCAAGTCATTTAAAATAGACTAATCAGACAGATTACCAAAGCTGAAAGGTACCAACGTGGAAAAGACCTTCACCAGGAACTCCAAATATGCTCAATCTCCAGAAAATTAATCGCACTTGCTACCAAATTCTTCTCTCTTATCCCTTTTCATACCAACCCGTTGATTCAAGAACAAGCAGCTTTCCTGCACAGAAACGAGAAGTACCCGTACCCTCACCATACCCAATATATTGAATACGACTCTCTCAGTACTGCTAGAAATCCTCTCCCTAACCCTCAACTTGACCCCCCCCCCCTTAGTGGGGCGCCTACTGATGCTCCTCTTCTCTTTTGTATATAGCTCCTTCCCTTATGCTTATTATTATTATTGTATTCTAAAAAAAATAAAAAAAAATTAAAAAAAAAAATTAAATTAAATGTATTTAAAATGTTTAAAATAAGATATATGCAAAAACGAAGTAAACACCCACAGGAGTCGGACTATATCTAATAACATCTGACCACGTACTAGACGTCCTCAAGGAAGGTCCGATCTTGAAGGTAGTTATATAAAAGAAGAATCAAATAGGGGGAAAATTATGGTTAATGAGTTTATAGATCAGACCTGTATGCCAGAGCCTATCAAAGGCTTTACTGATGTCCAGGAACACCCCCACAGTGTGCTGATGGGAGTTAAAGCCTTCGGTGATGAAGTTGACGTTTCTCAGGATTTGGTGGATGGTAATGTGGTTCTTCCTGTACCCAAACTGCTCGTCGGGAATTATGCCGTGGAAGTCAGTGTGCGTCAATAATCTTTGGCTAATAACTTTTTCAAGAATTATACCTATAGCGCTGAGAAGGCTGATGGGGCGATAACTGTTGACATCACTGAGGATGGAGTCCTTTTTAGGAATGCAGATTATGATGGAATTTTCCATATTTGGGGGAAGTAACTGAGCTTCAGGCAAGCGTTAATAATTTTTGTTAGGCACGTAATGACTTTGAGGGGGGAGTTTTTGAGCATGGAAGTGGAGACGCCGTCGCTGCCCGGGGCTTTTTTGTTGACCAATGCTTTAATTATTTGGTTGATTTCTCCAGGAGAGCAGTGAGAGGTAGGGGCCGGGTAACTGTAATTGCAGAGGAAGTTGTTGACGGTAGAGTTAATAACACTGGTAATGGGGGAGGTAAGGGTGTTACTGAAATTCGCTTCAAACTGCTTTGCGAGAGCTTCACATTTCTCAGGATCTGAGGTAGCAATGTCAGAAGGGGTAATGAGATTAGGAATAGGGTTTTTGGGGTTGCTGAAGGGGGGGTTTCTGGCAAGGCGATAAAGGGTTCTGTTGTCAGGGGGGAGGTTAGAAATAAAGTTTTCCCAGTTGTGGGAACGAAATTGGGTGATGAGGTATTTAATAGTGGTATTAAGAGAAATCATCTGAGATTTCAGGGGGGGGGGGGTACAGGGTCCTGGACCATTCTTTGCGAAGTCGGTTGCGACTTCTGATGAGGCGCCTGATGTGGGGGGGGGGGGGGGAGTATGGACGGGGCGGTACTAGAAATTAGTTTTTGTAGCTGTGATATAGGCATCATTGAGGGCTTTGGTCAGATTGTAGATCTCAGTATTAATCTCGGTTGCAGAGGCGAGAGGAGGATTACCTGAGACTTTGTCGTTAACCAGGCAGTAGAAGTGGTTCCAATTTGTAGTTTTAGAAAAATGCTGGGAGGTGGGGATGGCGCCCTTAAGGCAGAGGGTAAGTTCAATGGGATTGTGATCAGGGGTGAGAATGGGGTTGAAAGTAATTAGGTAAGGGAGGGTAAGGTTGGTTAAAGCAAAGTCTAGGGTGGAGGCAGTCGTGGGGGTGAAGTGGGTAGGAGTGGAGGGGGGCAAGAATGGAGTAGTTATTGGTAGTTGCAAAGTCGTAGAATTGAAGTCCTTTAGTGTTCTCTCTACCAATATTCCATAGCCTATGTCTGGCGTTAAAATCGCCCATGAGGATAAAGGTCTCGTAGCTTCCACAGAGAAGTGCGAGGTCAGCTAAATTTAAGCTATTGCTAGGGGGATGTAAACGGAGCCAATCAGAAGCGGCTTATCATGAAGGCGAACTACAACAGCAGTATGCTCACCCACCCTAACGAAGAAATTAGAGCCCAAGACCGCTATATAAACCTTAACCAAAAGTACCCCTACCCCTCCAAGACCTGTCTCATAGACTATGATTCTTTAAGTACACGAAATAACCCGCTACCAAATCCTCAGCTTGACATGCACCCTTCAGCATAGTCGTTGGGCGTCGGCCCATGTTTCCTTGGTTCGTTTTTCTTTTTTTCTCTTGGTTCCTTCTTGTATATATGTGTATATAACTTTAAAAAAAAATATATATATATATATGAAAAAATCAAAAAAAAAGTATAAAATGTTGGGAAAAAAAAAAAAAGAAGTTATATATTGTCTATACTATTATTCTCAGTCGTCCGAGATGCGGACCCCCTTTTATTTCCCCTGCCCTTCGGGGACCTGACGTTCGCCTTCGGGCAATTTTGATGATTTTCCCCCCTGACGCTCACTAGCAAGGATATCTGGGTAAAAGGCCCCCCCTTGGGGGCCTGATCGCCCGTCCAAAAATCTAAGTGATGATGATGATGAGCAGTATGCTCAAGACTGGTAGTTTGGAATTTAGGTTTTTCATTTGAGCACCTAGGGCTAGAGCCACTACAGAATACAGGCCGACCCATCGCCGCCATTTTCCTGCCCAAGTTAAAGAACGCGCTGCCAGATAAGCGCCATTATCGCTGTCTGTGGTGCTTTTAACAGCTACGCCAAAAAGAAAAATTAAAGGGACTCCTTAGCTACTATATACAACAATACCGAAAATAGCTTTCGGATATATAAATATATATTGTACAGGCAATTTGCAATAACTCGAAATCCGATTACTCTAATATTGTAACTAATATTTTGTCGGGTCCCGACCCTCTTCGCTTTATCCTATGATAAGTAACAAAGTGAAAAATTCTTTCACTTCTGTCCCACTAGATTCGAATTATTGAGAATTGACTGTACACACACACACACAGATATATATAGCAGAAAGAGGTAATCTACAAATGCTACTTTTAGTTTCAATAATTATATCCAAATTATTTACCATAAACATTTAAATACTAAAATATAATGTTTACAGACTCAAGCACTTGAGGTGTTACTTTTTACAATTTATAATTATTCCCTTTGAAATTTTAAAAATTAAGTAAATGGCAAATAAGAAATTAAATTTAGATAATAATTCTTTTATATAATTAATTTCACTTTACACCAGTTACTATATCATTTTATTAACGGGAATAAACTATTTTCTGCGTCCAAATTGCGTAATAAATTTTCTGTATTGCGTAGGTGTATTAAAAAATATAATAGCCAATTTTTCATACTTGTGTCAAATATCATGCATTATTTTATTACAATACATTTCGCTCAAAAACAACTATACAATAATTGCTAAATTTACTGAATTTAATTCAATTGGCGACAAACACATTTCGTCGCCAACAATTGGAATCCAATTTTAACGCCAGCAATTTATTATTCATTTCTTCCGCCTCTCTTCATCTGTTGAAGAATTAAACATTCTCCATTTGTTTCTGGAGTAATTGGTGCAAATAACTGCAGCACAACTACCCATTTTTTTCAATCGACAAAGCTAACGAAACGCCAAAATCTCGTCTTAGCTAGCAGAACGTCAATACGACCCAGCAAACGAGTGGGCAGAAAAATGGCTGACGAGTCAGCTCGTAGTTATAGGAGCGTTACCTAGGGACAGACAGACTTGAATCTTGAGCAGGTGTGAAGCGAGGGGATTCGATTCGTAATATTTGTCGACAGGGACAGGCCACAGGAGGCCTTTTGCCTGTAACTCATAGTAGGGACTAGGCTTCGCTAATGGTAAGTGAGGGGTGGCCGTAGCCTTCATCGGGTCATTACATAGTAATGCCAAAAAAGAAATAAAAAGGAGAAGGATGAAGAGAAGGTAATGAGTCTCATTACGGGTTGTAGATCAATTTTCCGTCAGGTTGATTTTCCCTCGCAGCGGTTAATTTTTTCTTTTATGATTTTTTTTTTTGATATTTTCTTATTTTATATTTTTTCTTTGTTTTGATTTTTTATCATATTTTTTTTTTTTTCCACATATACGACATAAAGAGAGAGTAAAACAATAGAAACAAATTAATTCCGAGCAGGCGCGGCTCTATCGAGCCATATATCTAATTGCGGGTTAGGCAGTGGGTTATGTGCGGTACCCAAGGAGTCATAATTTATATGCATAGTTTCTGAGGGGTACTTGTACTTTGTACGTCTGTTGAAATAGCTTTGTTGTCTTCTGATTTCGCTGTTTTCGTGAGTTTCTACTTTACTATAGAAATTTATGGCTCTTTTGATGATATGCCTCGTGATCGAGTCGGTCATGAGTTCATGATGGATACTTTTCCCTTTCTCGAACCAATGGGCGTCAGCGATACTTCTCAGTGTTTGGTTCTGGATCACTTGGATCTTATTTATCGTGGTTTTTGCAGCATGGCCCCACAAAACAACACCGTAGAGAATGGTGGGTCTGAATATCTGATGATAAAGAAGCCTCTTGTTTTTTAGGGAGAGCCTACTTTTGTACCCGAGAAGCGGCTTTAAAATATGCGTCTTATGTTGGGCATTTTTCACAATATTTTCAACATGTTTGTTGAAGTATAACCCTGCGTCTAGCGTTAGTCCGAGATACTTAACTTCTTTTGAGTAAGGAATATTTCTGTTTTTAATTTTGATCTTGGGGGGGGGGGGGTTTTCTTCTTGGGGTGCTTTTTGAAGTGTATTATTTTGGTTTTGTCGGAGTTAATCTCTATTCGCCATCTGTGGTACCATTTGAGTATTTCATCGATGTGTCGTTGCGCTTGTTTAGCTGCGAATTTTCTCCCATGGTTTTTAGTCAATATTGCTGAATCGTCGGCAAAAAGAGCGGTGAGTGTTCTATTATTTTTGGGGAAGTCATGGGTGTAAACGTTAAAAAGTACTGGTGAGAGTACGGCACCTTGGGGCGTTCCTGCTTCGATATTTTTCTTTTGGGATAGTGCATCTTTGACTTTAACCTGGAAAGTACGTCCCTTCAGGTAACTTTTCATTAGCGCAATGGTATGGTGCGGGAAGTCAGTGTTAATCATTTTGTTGATTAGTCCCTCGTGCCATATTCTGTCAAAAGCCTTTTTGACGTCTAGAAATATTCCAATGGTGTTTTGATTACTATTGAAGCCTTCATTGATGTAGTTTATAACTCTCAGTAGTTGTTGTTCGGTTCCGTGTTTTTCTCTGAATCCGAATTGCTCGGGGGGAATGATGTCATTTTCTTCTATGTGTTTGTTAAGGATGTCTTTCACCACTTTTTCAAATATTTTTGATAGGTGAGAGGTGAGGCTGATTGGCCTATAGTTTTGTACATATCTAGGATCGCTTCCAATTTTGTATATGGGGCAAATAATGGCATTTTTCCAGGCTTTCGGGAAGTATTTCCTTCTAAGGCAGTTATTGAAGATTTTTGTTATGTTGGTTAGGGTATTTACGGGCATATTTTTAAGCATTTTATTTGTTATTTGGTCATCCCCTGGTGTCTTTTTGTTCGATCCATTTCTTATATGATTAGCCACTTCAGCAGGCGACGTAAATGGTATAACTTCATGGTCTGGGGGGTTTTCGAAGAAATCTCTGTTTTCCCGATTTACTCTGGAGATAATTCTTTCTGAGTAGGCGGTTGCGCTGTGCATAAAATTTAGTTCGAAATTGTCGGCTAGTGCCTCGGCTTTTTCCTGATTAGTATAATTGACCCCACCGGTTCCAGTTATGGGGGGAATGCTCTTGTATGGTTTGTTGAAGGCTCTGACGGCCTTAAAGATCGAGGCATTGGTAGCGCTTAGGTTAGAGAGGAACTCAGTCCAGTTGTGCTCCCTAAACTTCGCAATATGCTCTTTTAATATTTTTTGCATCCTATTGAGCTCTGTTTTGACACTGGGGTCCATGGTATTCTGCCAGTTCTTTTTAGTTCGGTTTTTCAAAATAATTAGCTTCCTGATGAAGGGGGGGGAGCTTGAGTGGGTTGTTTTCGATGTTCATCGTTGTTGTGGCTTGGTTGTAGGCCTCGATGATATTGCTTGTAGTTTTGGTAACGTTCAGGTCAATATCTCTGTTGCTAGCAATTCGGGGGTTCCCGTCAGTAAGTCTGTTTAAAATCTGGGTATATTGACTCCAGTTCGTAGTTTGAAATGTAATATTTTTCTTCGGCAGTTGGTAGTTCATATTTAGCATGAGTAGCACAGGGTTGTGATCTGAAGATAACTCATTTATAGTCATTATTGAGAATGGCCAGTTGTTGTTTTTTTACTAGTGCGATATCAAGCGTTGAGGGCGCACCGTGGCTATAGTGGGTGGGCTGATCTGGAGCAAGTACTTGAAAGTTGTTGTTTATGGTGAAATCTCTTATTCGGTTGCCATTCCTATTCGAGCGGCCTCTATTCCAATCACTGTGCTTTGAGTTAAAGTCCCCGAATAAAATCACGTTGCTTGAGAAGCTACTAATATCCAGGAGGTCATTTTCATTGATAATATTTTCAGGCGGGGCATAAACCGAAGAGACAACAATATTTTGGTTGTCCCCGATGTCTAGGAGAATTGAAGTATTTTCTACCGTAGTGGTATCGACTATGATTTCATGATGGCAGAGATTATTACGGATGTAGAGTGCGGTACCCCCTCCCCGACCCGTGCCTCTATCTCTTCTATATGAGCTAAAGTTCGCAATTCTATGGGTTCTATCTCCCGGCTTGAGGTGTGTTTCCTGAATGAGAATAATATCTGGGGAGTATTCCATAATGAATTGTTCCAGCTCACTCATTTTCGTCCTACTGGCGCTGTTGGCGTTCCACGAAACAACACGGAGGCTACACAAAGGGGCCATAGTATTAGGAGAGGTGCTTGTTCAAGTTTTGGACGAGCTGTTGCAGGTCTTGCATCATGCTTGTGACTAATTGGGGTAGTAAGGCAAAAGATTCCATATTATTTTTAACGAATTTATTTTTATCATTAGTTTCTTTTGGCTTGGCCTTGTCTGCATAGGTATTTCCTGCGTTAGTTGTAGGGTTACCAGAATTACTCATAAGCTCATTAACGTATGGTTTAATCATCTTGGGTTTGGGTACTGGCCTTCTTTCACATTCTCTGTTATTTGCAAGGTGGTCCTTACCACAATTGGCGCAAGTGGGTTTTTCGTTTTTGTCACGAGTGCAATCCCTGGTCCAATGGTTTTCACCACAAACAAGGCAGACTGGGTTAAGGGTGCATAAATGGCTGCTGTGGCCAAATCGTTGGCATCTGTGGCATTGGGCAACATTATTTTTCCTTTTTAACTGTTCCACTTTAATTCTGAAGTACGAAATGCTCTCTATGTTATATATATTCTTGTTAACTTCATTTTTGGGTAGTTGGACTAGAAAAAGTGGAAGTTTACTCTTGTCCCTGCCTCTGGTCATTTGTTGGGTTTTGTTTAAACTGAAACCTTTACCCTTTATTTCATTGTTAATCTCTTCAATGTTAAAGTCAACGGGAAGTCCCCTAATGACTACTTTTAGTTCTTTATCCTCCTGGAGTTGTCTTGTATGTGACTGAAAGTTATGTGCATCGGCATAATTTTTGATCAGTCGATAATTGTCTGCGTTTTCAGTTTCAATTTGAAGTTCGTTATTTCTTTTTATTTTAGCTAGAATCTTACTACCAGTTTTTTCTGATAGCTCTTTCAAGATGGGGGCGGGGTCGGGGATCCCAACTAGCGTAATGGGCGGAGCTTTATTTTTCCTGTGGTTCAGTTGTATGCTCTTATTGGCTGTACTGTTTTGTTCGCTAGTGCTTGCTTCCATGTTTACTTGCGAAGGGGCGTTAGTCTTTTATTGCTCTATGTTGCTGGGTCTTTTCAGCGGTGGTTTTTTCTTGTTATTATTTTGGTTCAGTGGGCTATAGTTATTAGCCAAAGGTATTTCTTTGTTTGTGCTTGATTCAGGGGGCGCTTTGCTTTTCCTAGGTGGTTCGAAATCAGTGCTGCCGTTTTCAATAGGTCTTTTGTTGGCTTGTTCGATAGCCGTTTCCTTGTTTTGCGATAGTCTAGTGACAATTTCAGTAAGATTTGCTAAATCTAAAGCAAGTTTTTTGTTTTCTTTATCTTGTTTATCTAGTTTGGTCTTGAGTTTTTCGTTTTCATTAGTATAGCTTATCAGTCTTTTATCGATCGCTGCTTTTGACTGTTCAAGGGATGTTACAATCCCGAAGAGTTTATTGCAACGTGCGTTGCATAATTGATCAAATAGCTTATAGAATTTTCCTATATTTATTTGCGTTTGTTCCGAGTTTCCTAATTTTTTAAAGTTCATTTTCTTTTTCACATTATCGAATTGTTTGGTAATTACGCTAAATTCTTCCTCATCACGGGCATTATTTATCTGGCGAGAGATCCTATCCTCATTAAAGCCTAGTTCCCTACAGAGTAAACTAAAAGGGCATCTTACCACCTCCTGTGACTTGTGTCCCACGACGGCCTGGTGAGACTCATCCTCCATTTCCTCGATTTCCTGGTAGTCCACGACTGGGTTGGCTGAATCCATGCCTAGGATCAGTAATATGGCACTGAGAAGTACCCTTCACCTAGGACTTCCTAAGGGGGATCCGCGGTCGATACCTGACCCTAACCGTTCGGCTCTGCCGGCGGAAAGAGCCCGATCTCTAGGCGGTTGGGAACGGGACACGGACGCGGTGCAAAACCGGTCCAGCAGCTTCTTGCTTAAGCGTCTTTCCTCCTCGGCTGCCTGTCCAGGGGCCTCTTTACCTGACGCTTTGAAGGAAGTAAAACATAAAGTGGACTGGCCAATGAAAATGCGCTAGGCGTAGTGGGTATGCAAAGAGAGGAGGGGGCGAGGGTCTAGAAAGAAAGACCGTCGTCAGGGCCACACGGTTAGTTGGGACGAAAAAAACATGGGTTAGTGAAAGTGGAAAAGCCTGTCTTGAACAGTAAAATAATTGAAATTTTTTTTTTAAATAATTTAAATAAAACACAGACGGAGCACAAATACACTACACTAAAAGAGCGGAGGACCGCTAGAAAAAACTGGTAGTTTGGGACATGGGAATAGGCTGTTGGGATAAAACCTGAGGAGGAAACCAGAAGGGGAGCAAGCACCAGGAATTAAGGAGGGTCATAAAAATACTGGGGATTAGGAAGGGGGTTATTCTTGGTGCTGAGAGTGTCAAAGTTCAGCAGCCTGCAGCTGGAAGGGTAATTGTGGGTATGCTCAGAGCTGGTGCAATTGAATTTCGCTTGGGATTGGATGAGGGGGTTGGGATTGGCATCAAGGGCTGCGTAGAATTTGCGAGATTCTTTAATAATAAAGTGGGAGATGGAGGGGGTTTTGAGCTCCCTGTGAATATCTTTGCCTCTGACATACCAAGGGGCTGCCATAATCTGCCTGAGAATTCTGTTTTGGGTGGTCTGAAGGGGTTTAAGAATTCTCTTGGAGAATGGGCCTAAGAATGGATGTGTAAAGTAGGAGTTTGCTTTTGCGAGGGAGATGACTATATCTATTAATCAGATTCTTCATTAAGTGGGCACGGAACTCCGTTTTTTTAACCAGCTTGTCTCTTTGCTTGGAAAAGATTAACTTCCTGTCTAAGACAATACCGAGGTATTCCACTTCAGACCTATAGGGGAGAAGATCGCCGTTCACTTTGATCCTTTTGGGAGCAGCAGCGCCACCTTTCGTGAAGTGGATGCGTTGGGATTTAGCCGTGTTTATCCCAAGCGCCCAGTCAGCATACCATTGGGATAGTTCATCAACATGCCTTTGCAGGTAAATTCTGGCATAATTTCTGCCGGGGCTCCTTGCGAGGACCGAAAGGTCTTCAGCAAAAAGGGACAGCATTGTTCTATTATTAAGGGGGATGTCAGCCATAAAAATATTAAAGAGGGATGGTCCTAAAGCGCTGCGCTGAGGAACACCACTTTTGATTGGTCTAGGGGAGGAGAATGAATTTTTAATTTTAATTTGGAAGGTCCGATCTTGAAGATAGTTATAAATGAGAAAGGTTAAGTAGGGGGGGGGGAATTAAATTTAATTAGTTTGAAGATCAGATCAGACCATAATGCCAGAGCTGATCAAAGGCCTTTTTAATGTCGAGAAAAATCTCAACCGTATGCTGTTGGGCGTTGAAGCCTTCAATGACGTAGTTTACGTTCCTGAGGAGCTGGTGGGTGGTACTATGTTTTCTTCTATATCCAAACTGCTCATCAGGGATAATTTTCTTGTCATTAGTGAAATTAAGAAGCCTGGCGTTAATGACACGTTCAAAAATTTTGCCCATAGAGCTGAGGAGACTGATGGGCCTATAGCTTGAGATATCGCTAAGAGTGGAATTTTTCTTAGGGATACAAATTACAAGGGCATTTTTCCAAATTTTCGGGTAATAGTTAAGGCGAAGGTAGCTGTTAAAAATTTTGGTAAGGCAAGTAATTAGTTTGAGAGGGGAGTTCTTTAGGAGAATTTGAGATGCCATCACTTACAGGGGCTTTTTTATTTGCGAGACTTTTGATGATAGTGTTGATTTCGTCAGGGGTGCAGAAGGAGTCGGGGGGAATTGTCAGTATTGCTGCAAAAAAAATTAAGCACTTCAGAGTTAACAAGGTTGGAGATGGGAGAGGGAGTAGCATTTGTAAAGCTCGTTTCGAAGTAGCTAGCAAAAGCCTCACTCTTCTCTTCGTCAGTAGTGGCGGGTCCAGAGGGAGTGGAAAGGGTTGGGATCGGCCGAAAGGGGTCACTGGAGTTTCTGACGAGCTTGTACAAGGTTCTATTGTTGGGGGGGAGGGAGGATAGAAAGTTGCCCCAGCTGTGGGACCTGAAATCAGTTATAAGGGTCTTGATAGTGTTATTGAGGCCGTTAATCTGAGTTTTGAGAGGGGGGTGAAGGGTCTGGTCCATTCTTTTCTCATTTTGTTCCTTTTGCTAATAAGGCGGCGAATGTGGGGGGGGGGGGCAGCCTAGTGGGGACTGTTCTGGAAATAACGGTTTTAGAGGCTGCGCGATAGGAGTCGCTAAGGGCCTTGGTTAGTTTATATATCTCATCATTTGCCTCAGACGCAGAGGTGATCTTGGGATTACCCGGGATTTTCTCGTGCACCAGGCAGTAAAAATGGCTCCAGTTGGTGGTGATCGCAACATGTTGGGAAGTGGGCGGAGCACTACCAAGAGACAGGGTCAGGGAGATGGGGTTGTCGTCCGAAGACAGAATGGGATTGGAAATAATTAGGTAGGGGAGGGTAAGATTCGTGATGGCAAAATCAAGGGTGGAGGTAAAATACGTAGGGGTGGAAGGGGCTAAAATAGAATAGTTATTTGCGGTAGCATAATTAAAGATTTGCTAGCCTCTTTGATTTTCTCTCCCCAGGTTCCAGAGCCTGTAGCGAGCATTAAAATCGCCCATAAGTAAAAAGTTAGGGTGGGTGCTGCAGAGGAGGTCAAGGTCAGAATTTTGAAGAGCATTTTGGGGGGGGGGGGTGTAGATGGAGCTGATTAAGAGGGGTTTCCCATGGAGCCGTACAACCACAGAGGTGTTTTCAATGCTGGGAGTAACAGTTTGATGTTCAAAGTGGGAAGTGCTATTTTTGATGTATATAAGAGTCTTCTCCGCCACGGGAGAGGACACGGTCGGTTCTATAGCAGGCGTAGTTGGCAACATTGACTCTATGGGCGGCATTGAGGTGCGTTTCCTGCACTAAAACAACGTCAGGAGTGGACTCCGCAATGAAATCGCGGAGCTCATGGAGGCGAGGCTGAAGGCCGCAGGCGTTCAGGCTAACAATACGCAAGAACCTATTCATCGTCGTCCTCGAAGCTGCTGATAGATTTGCTGGAGAGCTTGCATCTGCATAATCATGCAGGAGAAAATATCTTTGATTTGCTTGATTTGGAGGGCTCTATTTTTCTTAGATTTTTTGGTTGGGGGATTTTTGGTAAAGTCTTCCAACGCTTCATCTATATTAGCAGGGGTAGTTTGGGGGCTTGGAGCGGAGGGAATTTCTTTAGCTTTGTCTAAAATTTCTTTTCTTCGCTCCCAGATGTTTTTCTTTTTATTTCTCCCTGGAGCGGGTCTCTTGGGGCAGTCGGGGGAGTTCGACGTATGCTCACCGCCACATAGTGCACAAGTAGGGGCCGTATCGGGTTTTTTTTCACAGCAGTAGGTGAAGTGGTCAAGGCCACACTTGAGGCATTTGGCAGGGCGAGTGCAGCAGCGACTAGAGTGGCCATACTGCTGACATCTAAAGCATTGCGTGATCCTGCCTTCTCTGCGCCTGAGGGGTTCCACAGAAACACGGAGGTGGGAAAATGTTTGGATTTTGTAGACAGCTTTACTATCGTCATTCTTGGGAAGGCAGACAATGAAAAGGGGCATGGGGGATTGCTGCTTTCCCTTTTTCATTTGGGTTACTTTTTTAACTTTGAGCTGCCTTTCTTCAAGTTCATTTTTGATTTCCTCCAAGTCCATGTTAATAGGTAGTCCACGAATGACAACATTGAGGTCTTTGTCCTCGGGAAGGGGGTGGGTGTGAGAATCTAAGCTATTGTTTTCAACGAATTTTCTAATTAATCTATAGTCGAGAACAGTGGTGGGATAAAGAATTAGGAGAGGCTCGCTAGTTTGCTGGGCTAGACTAATACGGCCTTAGTTCTTTTTTTTGATTTCGTGTTGTAATGCGTTCACCGTGCTTTTGGTGTTGGGATCCTTAGTGATCGACCACATTTTTTTTACCTGTTTTTGCGCTTGATTAAATCCCGAATCTCAATGGGAAGTTTGATTGGGTCATTATTTATTACTTTGCTGAATTTCGCTGTTTCAGTAGCAGTCTGTATAATTCTTGTCAGTTTCCCAACTTCGTTGTCGACGTCCTCATGGGAGGTTACACTGTCTATTTCTTCAGTTAGGTCCCTAACCTTGCTCGTGAAGAGGCACCAATGAACGGTCGTGACCGTTTGGGTGGTGGTTGGGAGGCGTGTCCCGAAGCCTAGCTCTAATAGGATCGGGTTATGATCCGAGTTCAGTTCGGACAGTGATGAGATTTTGAACTGGTTATTAATGTTTTTGACAGAGCAATGTCCAGTGTAATGTTGATGTGATTTGCAAAATGGGTGGGGGTGTCAGGGTAATATATGTTCAGGTTTTTGTCTACAAAATAATCGTGGAGTGTCTTGCCGTTTTGGTTGGCTCGTCCATTGCTCCATAGTCCGTGTTTGCAGTTGAAGTCTCCTATGAGTACACATTTATCTCTGAAATTAAATAGAGTGTCCAGTGCATTTGTCAGACATTATTATTCATCCCCAGCCGAGCGTCCGAACTGGTCGGACGTGTTTTCTCTCCAGCTCAGCTCCGAGGTGACTCGGAACTCTCTCTGCGGTCCCACCCGCCGTAGGAAGCCGGGCTCACTACGCCGTCTTTTGCGTAAGCACTAGCGGGGCTAGCGGGTCAGACCAACCGCGGCCAATTTCTCTCATGTTAGAGCCCTTTTCAGGGCTAAACCCCCGACTAACATGACCAAGAATAAAGCCCTGATAGGGCCGAACGGCAACCCTTCCCGGCAGCGAAAGCTTAGCTCCGGCAGCTCTGCCTCCGATATTAGCAATGGAACGCCGAGGAAAGGCAAGCGCATGGATGCACTCCTTACGAGGCATGGTGTAGATATCGACTCACTAATGGAAGATATTGATAAAGCTTCAACAGAGGACTACGACAAGTTCAAGGATCTGGTGGGCATCATCGAGAACGCCATAGCTGAAGCCAAGACTATTGGCATCAACACAATGACCACGTGGGAGCAAGTTCAATTGATAAGAACATTTGAACTCCAAACAAAAGTGTGTCGCAAGCTGCATCTCCTAGCAGAGAAATGTAACGTACCAACGGAAGACCCCAGTATCTCCGAGGAAACAGAGCATCTACGACGTGAGAACGAGGCTCTAAAAGAAAAGATCCGCGTACTCGAAGAGGAAAAGGCGCGTCCCTCATTCGCCGATATAGTTCAGGCGGATCGCCCACGGAAAGAGAAGCCAGCTAAAGCACCAAAGGCACCCACTATCGCCCTGGCGAATCTTACCAACCCTTCGACTACCATCAAGGACATTTGCGAAAAGACTAAGTCACACTTCCAGGCATCAATACGTAGAAACGAAGTCTGGCTCCAATCTGACTCCAAAGAGGGATTCGAGAAAGTCAAGAAATACGTAGAAGACTCACAGCTCGAACACTGGACAAAGCAGACAAAGGAAGAAATCCCCATCAAAAAAGTAGTACGAGGACTACCTGTGGACTTTCCGGAAGAGGAAATCGCCGAGTCACTACGGGGTAACAACATAGAAGTAAAGAAGATCATCCAGTTCAGAAGGAAGGAGCACAAACTCCCGTTATTCCTAGTTATAACACCAAATGAAGAAAGGAATCAACACATCACGGAAATCAGAACGATAGGCTTCTTTCGCGTCAGATGGGAGAAAGTCAAAAGCAACCGCGCAACGAGTACGCAATGCTGCAATTGCCAAACATTCAACCATTCTGCACTGTCATGCCACAAAAAGCCGGTTTGCAGGTACTGCGCCGGTCAACACGATTCCAGGACCTGTCCCGACAAAGAACAGTCAAAGTGCTCCAACTGCGACGGTCCCCACCAAGCATCCGACTGGAACTGCCCCAGACGCCCAAAGCCTAGGTTAGCCACCAAGCCACCTGACCAGATGACGAAGCCAACGAAAAGTTCGCCTGCCGCTCCCAGCACCAGGTCGGTCCTAACACAGGTCATGAACAGCCTCCGGCTCCTGTGCGCAAGTCTCCCCGCCGAGTAACCGGTCGGTTGTCGTCGGCTCCTCCCCGCTCTCTTCTCCCTCCTTCCCTTGCCTGTCTTCATGCTCGTCTCGCTCACATCGACTTCCTACACACCCCTTCCCTCCCACCTATTCCCTCATACCGGGTAAAAGGGCCCTGTGGACCCAATTCATCTGCTCTCTCAGTGCATTTGTCGTTAGTCTGTTCTGCGGTGGGATGTATATTGAGGATATGAGATATTCTGTATCGTGAATCTCCACGACAGCTGAACAGTTTTCTGTGCCCAGGGCATCTATCTTCACCTCAAAGCAGTTGTAGCACCTTTTCACGCAGATTAGGGTTCTCCCTCCTCTGACGTTTCTATCTGTGCGGAAAATCGTGTAGTAGTCGTCACTGAGAATGGTAGTGACGTCCTTTACCTTGGCTGCCTTAGCATATGAGGGGGGGGGTTTCCTACTCTCCTGTTGTGCCTTCGTGTTGTTTGATCTATCTTCCGTGCGGTCTTTCATTGGGGGCTTTGTCGCTTGGAATTGAGCGGCTTGTCCGTCCTGATCGTAGTTCTTCAGCACTCTGTCCGGGGGTCGCTTAGGACAACCCCGGTAGTTTGCAGTATGGGCGCCTTGGCATAGCGCACATTTCGCTGGTGTTTTGGGTGACTTTTTACAAGCCTTTGTGGGGTGATTCTCCCCGCACTTAAGGCACCTATAATCATTCGTGCAGTGCTCGCTGGAGTGGTAATACATTTGACAGCGATAGCACTGTTGTGGGGAGGACTTCAATTTCAGCGGCTCCACTGTGATCCTGAAGCTACCTAATTCTCTTAACTGGTACATTTTGTCGTTATGGGCTGTATGTTGAAGGTACACTAAATAGAGAGGCAGGGCTCTGCGATTTTTCCCCTTCATCTGTATAACTTTGATGGGGCTAAACCCCACTAGTCTGAGTTCTTCCGCAACGTAGTTTTCCGGAGTGTCTGCCGACAAACCCCTGACTACCAGTTTTAGGTTTTTCTCCTCATTCACCGGGAAGGTATGATGTGGAACATTTGCCTCTTTAAAGTATCTGATCAACGATCTGTACTCGTCAGTATCAGGCGAGATTACCTGGTGTTTCTGACCATTGTACTTCATCGTGACCTTTTTTCCCGTTATTTCATTTAATTTCCTAACAAACTCTACGGAGTTTGAGACATTAACAAACCACCGCCAATACTAGTTTCTAGACTTTTTCAACTTCGCAGTCTGGAATTCACCGGAGGGGCCGGGTTCCTGATTCACAGCGTCTGCGTGCACTTCAGTGTCCATGCAACCCTCTTCAACAGTTAATTGCTGGGGGGGTTGGACGCTACTGCCTGTCCCGAGAGTGCAATCATCGGGGGAGATCGCCTGGAGTTCAGGGAACGGATCCTGAGCACGATTTCTATCTCTCTTGGGATATTGTACTGACTGCTCACTAGCGCTTGGGATCCCGTAATCGACTGGGACTTGGCTACCGCTTGGGATAACATTGGCGCTTGGGATCATGTAAGCACTTATGCTTGAGTTTGGCTCATTTTCTTCAGAATTATTGTTAATCCTTTTGGAAGACTTGTCTGAGTTTGACCTAGTTCTTTTCTTATTTCCCTTCTTCTGCTCCGTTCTGAGCAGCCGAATATGATTTTCAAGTTCGTTTATTTTGTTTAAATGCAATTCATTGGTAAGGTTAAGTAACTTGGTGCTTGCCATCTGGGCTGCAGCAACTGCTTGTAATAAATCTCCTACCAAGGCGGGCTCATTGCTAACAATGCCACCTAAATGGGCTACCCAAACATTGGCTTCATCATATAATGCTTGGAGTTGTTCTAGGGACAATGTGTTGTCGGTTAGTTTTGTTAATAGCTCAAAGATTCGGGGGTCCTGGCTGTTAGTGGGATTAGGAAAGGAAGCCATGCTTACCCCTGATGTGGTGTCTGATGAGATGTGTGGATGTTGGTCATCAGAGTAGTCCATCATTTATGAGTGTTGAATCACACTGTAAAAAAGGGGAAACTCCTCCAGCAGGGGAGTGCTTCTCATATAGCCCTTAAAAGGGCTGAAGCGGGTTCAACCCGAATTCGCCGGGACGAGTTGCCCGACCGTGATCGCGGCAACCGAACGGGCTAGTTCGGGAGGGGGAGTCTTGATCCGTTAGTCGAATGATGTATGATCCGTACCCATGGGCACATCATCATCATAGCATAAATTTGTGCTGGGCCGTTAGGCCCCGGGGGGCCTTTTACCCAAGGTCAATGCGAGCAAACTTCGGAGGGAATCAATCATAGCCCGGAGGCTAACTTCGTTGTCCCCGAAGGGCAGGGATTGGTCCAGTCATGGACGGGGGGGGTGGTAGTTACATAAAATTATTACAAGAGACAGTTTGGTAAGAGTTAAATAAAGATAATAATAAAAGTTTTTTTTTTTTTTCCATTTTTCTGGCTTTTATAATTTTTTTTTTTTTTTTCTAGTTAGTAGTGATAGTAATGATATAGTATATGGTTAGTAATAAGTAAAAAGCTCCAAGTAGAAGTCACAGCAAGTTTAGGTTTTTTTTTTTTTTTTAGTTTACCATTTAATTAAGTTTTCTGAGTTTTCGGTTGGAACCAACAGGTACAAACGTAAGAAGGGAGGACGACAAGAGCCGACAGCGGCTGGGTCTAAGCCCGGGGGTTAGGTGTTCATGGTTAGGCTAGCGGGGTCGAGCTGCGGGTTTGGGAGAGGGTTATTTCTCGTGCTTAGTGAGTCGTAGTCGAGTAGACAGGTGTGCGCGGGGTAGGGATATTTGAGTCTGCGGTTTGTATAGTTCGTCTGCTTGCGAATCTCTTCATTTGGGTGCTGTGGGAAGCTATTATAAAATTTTGTCGCATTTTTTATAATAAGCCTGGAGATGGAATCGGTTTTCATTTCGGAATGGATTGATTTGCCTTTTTCGTACCAGCGTGCTCCGGAAATTTGTCTAAGTGTTTTGTTTTGTAGCCGCTGAATTCCTATAATAGTTGTTCTTGCTGCGTGGCCCCAGACGTTGGTGCCATATAAAATTGTCGGTTTTAGGACTTGGTTATATATTAATAGTTTATTTTTTGTGGTTAACTTGCTGTGGTAGCCGAGGAGAGGTTTTAGGATATGGAGTTTATGTTTCGCAGAGTCGAGCTTTTCTTTAACGTGCTGATTGAAGTAGAGGCCGCAATCGATGGTGATGCCTAGGTACTTTATTTTATGTTTATAGTTTAGCCTGGTTCCCAGAAGCTCAAGGTGATCCGGGCCCTTTTTCTTTTTGTTTTTTTTAAAGTGGATGGCTTCGGATTTGGTTGGATTAATCGTTAATTTCCAGTTTTTGCACCATTTTTCAATATTGTTTAACTGTTCTTGCGCGTATTTCTTCACTAATTTTTTTTGTCTATGGTTTACAATTATCGCTGCGTCGTCTGCGAAAAGGGCTGTAATGGTTTTGTCACTGGTTGGGAAATCGGCAGTATAAAGGTTAAATAGTAGTGGCGATAAAATGGCCCCCTGTGGGACGCTACTTTTAATTTGTTTGGTTGTGGAGAGTGCCTGGTTTAGTTGAACTTTGAAAGTTCGACCTTCGAGGTAGCTGATCATGATCTTAATTAGGGGGTTGGGGAAGTTTAACTTGATTAGTTTGTAAATAATACCTTCGTGCCAGACTTTGTCGAAGGCTTTTTGGAGGTCAAGGAAAATTCCGATTGTGGATTTACTGTGGTTTAAACCATCAACAATATTATTTATAACTCTGACAAGCTGGTGGATGGTGCTGTGTTTAGGTCTGAAACCGAATTGCTCGGGCGGGATTAAATTGTGGGTTTCTATGTGGTTTTCTAGTCTGGTTTTAAGAACTTTTTCAAAAATTTTAGAAGCATGAGATGTGAGACTGATTGGTCTGTAGTTTTGAGTGTTTCTTGAGTCGCTGGAGGGTTTGGCGATGGGGGTTATTCTGGAGATTTTCCAGGCGTTTGGGAAGTAAGAGTGCTTTAATGAGCAGTTAATAATTTTTGTGAGGCAGGTTAAAGCTTTGATAGGCATGTTTTTCATCATTTTATTTGTGATTTTATCTAGGCCGGGGGTCTTCTTGTTTTTGCTATTTTTGATTAGCTCGGCGACCTCTTTTGGGCTGGTGGGTGGAGGGGGGGGGGGTCGTGACTTGGTGTAGAGATGTAATTTGCAATTTCGGTACGGATTTCAGAGTAGTAATTGTCATCAGGGGGGTCGGGGGCTGGTTGGAAGTTTTCTTCGAATGTTTTGGCGAGGATCTCGGCTTTATCTTTGTCAGTGCTGTAAACATTGCCGTTTTTGTGAATTGAGGGGATTTTTTTGTAGGGGTTTTGGAATGCCTTTACGAGTTTATATAGGGACCCAGTTTCTGGGGTTAGACTGGTTATGAAATCGGACCACCTATTTTCTTTGTACTGTCTAGTAATTTGTTTAATCATTTTTTGAAGTCTATTGATCTCGGTTTTGACTCTGGGGTCCCTGGTTTGCTGCCAGCATTTTTTTTTCTTGTTTTTTTCAATGATGAGTAGGCGAGCGTAGGGGGGTAACCGGATGGGGGTGTTTTTAAAAGTTTGGGTGGTGGTTGCTTCTTTATAAGCACTAGTCAGTGCGTTTGTAAATTTTTCGACCTGTGTGTCGATATCCTGGGGATTTCTGATTTGGGGGTTTCCTTCAATTTTTTCATGAACAAGGTTCGTAAATTTATTCCAATTTGTAGTGGCAATGATTTTTTCATTTTTTGGGATTTGGTAGTTAAGGTATAAGGTTAGGATGACGGGGTTGTGGTCAGATGATAAGTCTGGGTAAGCGTTTATTGCGTACGGCCAATTTCTTGTTTTAGCGAGGGCGATGTCAAGTGTTGTGGCGCCCCCGTGTCCGAAGTGGGTGGGTGAGCTCGGGGCGTAGATTTGGTAATCGTTTTCCGTACTGAATTTTAAGAGCTCGTCCCCTCGTCTATTTCTCCTGCCAAGGCTCCAGTCGGGGTGCTTCGCATTAAAGTCCCCTAGGAGAAGGGTAGTTGGGTTATGTTCGCCGATTTTTTTTAGTTCAGCGTTATTTAGGATTGTGGTGTTTGGGGGGGCGTATATGGATGAAACGGTTAGATAATTATTATTGTTCAGCTGAAGGATGATGGAGGTGTTTTCAAATGTGCTGGTGTGGATTTTAATTTCATTGGTGTTTAGGCTACGCCTCCTCTGCCTATGCCTCTGTCATTTCTGAAGCACGTAAAATTTGGGATTGTTCGAAGGCGGATCCCAGGTTTAAGGTGGGTTTCCTGTAGTAGAATAATATCGGGCGAATGGAGCGCGATGAAATCTTCAAGCTAGTCGCATTTAGAGGGGGAGAGCCCGTTTGCATTCCAGGTGAGGAGAGAAAGAGAGCTAATTCTTGCCATGATTATGGTTTTCAAGGTACACGTTTAAATTCTGGACTAAAATTTGGAGATCCTTCATTAGGCTAGCGATAGTTAGGGGGAGGGTTGCTAGGGCTTCAATTTGGTTTGATGGGGTGCATGGGGGTATTTCGGCGGTCTGTTTTTTAGCAGCGGATGCATAAGAGGGGGGGTTTGTATTGTTGCTGATTTGGGTTATTTTATCGGCGCGGGATCTAGGGTTTGGTCGTCTTATGCAATCAAGGCTATTTGCGAGGTGCTCTCCCTTGCAATTTGCGCAGGTGGGTACGCCATGGGCACGAGTAGCAAGGTCCAATAAGAATGAATGAAATGAATGTCCGAATAAAGAAAAAGCAAAAATCAACCATTGGCAGTACTTAGCTTAAATTTCCTAAGGGGTTGGAACATCTAGTCTCCGCGAGCGAAGCAGTGGGGTGCCAATCGTCTATTGGCTGAGAAGGGAGAGGCGCCGAGGCGTGGGAGGAGCATCTGTAGTGGAAAAAGACTGGTAGTAACCAAGGTTCATCTTGAGTAATGGAGGCGCTTGGGATTCGCGTGCTCACAGCAATTAGTTTTTCGAACTTTTATAATTTTTTGGTAGAATGTTATAAAATTTTATACTTATTTTTATATAGACAATTAGGACAACATACGAAAAAAGAAAAGGAAAGTGGTAAATGAAAGGGCGACAGCTAGCCAGGGTTGAGCTGCGGATTTGATAGGGGGTTGTGCGCCGTACTAAGAGAATCATAGGAGATATGCATAGTTTGATGCGGGTAGGCATACTTATCAGTTTGATCAAAGTAGAGTTCTTGATTGCTGATCTTTGGGTTTTTATGGAGTGGAATGCTTGAGTAGAAATGCTTCGCAGACTTGATGATGTGCCTGGAGACCGACAGTATATTTAGGCTTCTGTGGAGGTCTTTGCCTCGATCGAATCTATTGGCAGTGGTGATACGGCGGATAAGTTTGTTTTGAACAACTTGGAGCTTTTGAATATTTGTCTTAGCGGCGTGCCCCCAGATTTGGCAGCCGTAGAGCATGGTGGTAAGTATGATGGCGTTGTACATCAGCTTTTTGTTCTTACGGGAGAGGATGCTGTGATACCCGAGGAGGGGGCGCAGGGCCCAGACTTTGTTTTTTGAGGATTTTTCAATATTGTCAATGTGCTTGTTGAAGTAGAGTCCCTGGTCTATTGTTAAGCCTAGGTATTTCACCTCTCTTGAGTAACTAATTGGCACATTTTTAATTTTGATTTGGTCCGGATTCTTCTTTCTGTTATGCTTTTTGAAATTTATATTTTTTGTTTTGGTTGGGTTGATTGTAAGCCTCCATCACTCATACCATTCAGTCAGCTCATCGATGTATTTTTGGAGGTTCTTCGCCGCGAGTCGTTTGTTGTAGTTTTTGGATAGTGCAGCAACATCGTCTTCGTAAAGGGCGAGTAAGATATTGGGGTTCCTAGGAATGTCTGCAAGGTAGGTGTTAAACATTGCTGGGGCTAATAGGGACCCTTGGGGGTCCCTATAAAATATATTTATGAATTAAAAATATATTTATCAACCCCTGGGGGCCCCTATAAAATATATTTATCAATTATATAAATAAATATATTTATTTATATAATTGATTAATTATTCTTTTTTTTTCCAAGTTCAGCAATGAACATTGATTAGATGAGAGTACAACTCAAAAATTAGTAGGGTTAGTAAAGGTGTAAGTAAGCAATATCCCAGCCAGGACGTGTGTCAAAAGACTACAGTAGCAGCCCTTGGGAGCAAGGGTGAATGTGTGGCATTAGGCAAGCACGGCGCGGGGCCTTCGCCGATTCTCGGGCGCTCCGGGATCGTAATCCGGTAGGCTGTCAAGAAGCGGATTCCCAACTTTGGGGAGGTTCCTATGGAACCTCCGAGCAAGATGTTTTGAAAAATCTAGGATGGGGGGAACGCTAAGTTCCTCCATTAATTTGTCAGTGCGAAAATACTAAGCGGCACGAACAAACATGCGCTGAAATTTTTCAATGCGTTTAAGATTGGAGGGGGCAGTCATGGCCCAGATAGGGGCAGCGTAGGTGAGTAGGGGGCGGAGACACATTTTATAAATTAATAACTTATTGTCCACAGAAAATACACTACGTTTATTAATAAGGGGGTAAAGGGAGCAGTGGCTCTTTTGGTATTTTTTCCTACTAGCTTCAATATGAGGCCCCCAGGTAAGATTTCTATCAAGCGTGAGCGCAAGATAGCTCACGGTAGAGTCCCAACAAATAGGGTTGACATCAAGATGGAGTTGGAAGGAGGGATTGTCTTTCCTTGAGAAATTTACCGCTACACTTTTGTCGGCATTGACCCTCACTTTCCAAGTTCTGAGCCAAATATCAAGGTGATTGAGGTGTTGTTGTAACGCTGAAGAGGCTTCTTTAGGGTCCCTACTAGTTGCCAGTATACAGGTGTTACCTGCGTAAATGGCTAGGTGGGTGTTGTGCATGTGTGGGATGTCGTTCGAGAAAAGGGAGTATAATGTTGGCCCTAAAATCGACCCCTGACTGACACCACCAGTGATTTTCCTAGGACCAGAGTGTGTTTTGTTAACACGAACGACAAAGTGCATGGGGTAACCCAAGGCGTATGAGTTTGTAAAGTAGTGCAGGTATCCAAACCTTATCAAAGGCTTTCGCTACATCAAGGAAGAGAGCCACAACAGTTCTATTTTGCAGGCTGCTTCCCTTAATCAGTTCAACAACTCTTAGGAGCTGATGGGTGGTGCTATGAAGCTTTCTGAAACCAAACTGCTCTGCTTGTATGATGCTATGTGCATTGACAAAGTCAAGCAATCTGTTGTGCACACAGAATTCCGTCAGACAGACAGACGGGAGATGTTGATCGGGTGAGCAGGGCCGAGGGCCCTTTCGCCCGGTATGAGGGAGGGGGGAAACATGGCGAGCACATGAAGCTCAGAGTGAGGGGAGCAGGTGTGAGGGGGAAAAAGCGGTGGAAGCCACCGAAAGGGCCCGGAGCAGGGCTACTTGCTGAGGGCAGCACTGAATTGCTGAAGCCTCTTCATCATAAGATGGATCTCTTCCTTCATGCTGGCTTTGAAGCTGTGGTCCGGAGCGGGAGCAGAAACCTTCTCGCGGTGCGTTTTGGGACGTTTGGGGCAACTGAAGTCAGACGCACTGTGCCTTCCCCTGCAGTTAACGCAGGTCGTTGAGTCTTTTTGGCTGCATTCACGCGAGTCATGCGACTCGGCACAGTACCGGCAGTTGGACGATTTCCTGCAGTTGTAGGCCGAATGGTAGAAGCCTTGGCAGTTGTAACACTGCGGGATGCTGTTTTCTTTTCTTTTCAGTTTTTCCCATTTGATTCGGAAGGATCCAAGGTACCTTACGTCTTCAAGGTTGTTGTTGCATTCCAGATCTGGGGCAATGATGGGGAAAATCGGGAGTGGTGTGTCTTTTTTATGGAATTGGACTATTTTTGATATTTCAAGGCTCTTCTCCGTAAGTTCCATCATGATTTCATCGGTGGAGTAATCAGCAGGCAGTCCTTTGATAATTTTTTTGATGGGGGGGGGGGGGGGGTGTTCGTTATAGTGCCCAGTGCTCCATGTTTTTATCTTTTACGAAATTTTCTACTTTGGAGAACTCCTCCTTTGTCTGGGCTTCGATTTTCAGTTCATCGTTGAAGATTTTTGCTTTGAGTGAGACTCCTGTAGCTGCAGTAATTTCCTTGATGATTTTCCCTTTGTTTTCTACTTTAGCGAGGTTGAGGAAAGGGAGCTTTGGTTCTCTTGGGATAACTTTTTTTTTTCCCGCGGGGCGGCGTTGGCTGTCACGTTGGTGTAAGATCGTTCCTTCATTTTCTTTTCCTCTTCTAGAACCTCGATTTTCTCCTGTAGTCTTTTAATTTCTTCTTCCTTCGTTTCCGTGAGCAAGGTAATTATTCTGTTGTTGACGTTGAGCAGCAAGTCGTTGAAGTTTAAGAAAAACGATGCTTCTTGTGCGTTAAGTCCTTCAAGCCCTGCTTCACAGTAGTCGGAGTAGAGATCGCAGAGAACTTTCCTGAGAGAGAAAAGCGTTCCTGGCTCCTTACATTCGGAAATTTCGGTCCTTATGTCCTCTTCGTTGTAATCAAGGGAACGTGAAGCTTCCTCGAATCTGTTGCTCAAAACAACGCCTCTGCAATCTGTGTCACTGCCGCTATCGCTGCTCGTGCTGACGCGACGTTGCTTCTTCCTGCTTTTCTTCTTGTTTATCTCCTTGACGTTGAGCGAGATAAGTTTCGGAGCGCTCATAGTGCTACTAGGGGATAGCTTTGAAAAAAGCTTTTCACACTAAATGAAAGTAAATTACTCTCGGCCTGACCCGCTAGCCGCGCACGGCGGCGTAGTGAGCCCGACTAAGCGTAACCGGGACGGGAAGAAGGGAGAACCAAGGCACTACCTGCGTCATCATTAGGCTTTCCAGGTTTTAAAATGGCATGCACAGTATAATTGTGGCAAGAGCCTTGGGAGTACCTGGGGCGTGGCCCCCTACCTCCCTGTCATACCATTGGTTCATTGAACCTATCAGGTGTTGCCAGAAATAACTAGGCGTGGTTAGTAAGGTTAAACTCACAGTTAAGTATTAAAGAGTTAGTAAAAGCTAATAAAGAATTTAAAATGAATAATACTTTAATATAATTAATAGTATCATTAATTGATTATACAGTCAACTCTCGATAACTCGAAATTGAAGGGAAGAAATAAAAACTTCGAGTTATCAAAAATTCGAGTTATCAAAAATCTAATAAATTTCATACTTTCATTCTAAAAATAAAAATTTGAAAGCACATAATATTAAAAAACACATACATACCAAGCTTAACCCAGTTTCTTCTTTATTTAAAATATTTTTCTAGTACAGTTCGTTTTTTATTAATTTTCTTCTCGTCATCAATGACCTTTTCTAAAAGGGAAAGCGCTTGAAACGTGTTTGATGTTATATCAGGCCGGGACTCGATGAATTCCCTCATCAGTTCCATTGCCTTCTCTGCCTCTCTGCACGTGATCTTCTTTGGCTGCTCAAGTTCTTCAAATTCGTCTTCTTCTTCAGAAAGCGGTCTGCATTCTTCAACAATTTCTTCCTCTGTCATCCTTCCACAAACTTCCACGTTGTCGTCGATTTCCGAAAAATCTTGGAAAGTTGTTTTTTGGTCTATCATTAACGCTTTTGATAAGATATTCCATTCTTCGCATTCAGAAGTGCTGTTTCCGTTCTGATCTTCTTCATCAGGCTGGTCATCTTCATCTTCAGGTGGTTGCACAAAACCTGCTTTTTTGAAGCAATTTGCTATAGTCTTGCTCTCAACACAATTCCAGGCTTTATCGGCCATTCTCATTACCTGAAGTACATTTACTGATGGGATGATTCCTTCTTCGATTTCTGTTATGCATTTTTTTATAACTTGATGTCGGTATTTAATTTTAAAATTTTGTATGATCCCTTGGTCTAGCGGTTGCAGTTTTGATGTTGTGTTGGCAGGCAGGAACTCCACTCTTACAGATTTCAAATTGGGTATGACGCTGCTTGGTTTGGCTGTACAGTTGTCAATAAACAAAACAATTTTCCGTTTTTCGAGCATCATTTTGCGGTCTAAGTTCTATACCCATTATCCGAAAAGTGCGGCGGTCATCCAAGCTTTCCTATTAGCTTCATAGTCCATGGGGAAAGATTTAACCCCTGAAAAACACCTTGGCTTTTTCGATTTACCGATCATGACTGGCTTGAGCTTTTCAGATCCATCCATGTTTGCGTATAATAACAGAGTAACTCTTTCCTTGCTGTGTTTGCCGCCACTACAAGTTTCGCCTTTCACAGCCATTGTTTTGTCAGGAAGGCACTTGAAGAAAAGCCCTGTTTCGTCAGCATTAAATACATTTCTAGCATCATATTCCTCTAAAATTGGAGGCAATGTCTTCATCCACTCTTTGCAAACTTCTTCACTAACACTGCCACTTTCGCCACACACTTTGTAAAATGTGATGTTATTTCTTTTTTTAACGTTTTCAAACCAACCGCTGCTTGCTTTAAATTCAGTGAGTCCTAGTTGCTTTGCGAAATTTTCCGCTTTTTCTTTCAGAATACTCCCACTAAGTGGAATGTTGTGGGCTCGGCAATCAGTTATCCATTTCATCAGACACTTCTCTACTTCAGGATATTCAGCACTTTTCATCCTTCTTCTGTTTTCTTGATTTTCAGAGAAGTTTTTCAGAATAGTCTCTTTGTTTTTCAAAATTGTTGACAATGTGCTTGCTGGAATTCCAAAGTCCTTCGCAATTGCAATCTTTTTCTTTCCTCCTTTATCAACGGTATCAATAATCCTTTTTTTTTTCTGCAATTGAAAAGGTATTGCATTTTCGTTTAGTGGACATCGTCAGCGAAAATTGAGCACTAGCAAACGATCAGATGTTGACTGGCAAAATGGCATTTAACTGAACAACGGAATTTAGACAATGAAATTTTCTCAGAATGCATACTCGCCCACAATAATATCCAATAGGCTTCAGATCCTTTGTTCATGCCCCTCCCTCCCCCCCCCCCCCTCCAACTCCGAAAGAGAAAACACCGGTGCCAGTAAGGCGGGCTAGCAACTTCCAAACAAAAGAATGCGTCATAGGTGGAATTCCGATCTCAATTCCTATGACAAAAGAAAATGAAAATAGCAATAGGTAGAGGTTTTTGAGAGAAAAAAATTATGTGAGTGTATGTTAAGAAATTCGAGTTATCGAGAAAAAGGAATATTAAATTCGAGTTAAAGAGATAAAATTGCATTATAAAATTCTGAAGGTGAAGGGAAAAAATTTTTTTTCGAGACATCGAGAAATTCGAGTTATCAAGAGTTGACTGTATATATATATGTTTTTTTTTTTTTCCTCCAAGTTTGGCAGTGAATATTGGATAGGTGAGGGTACAATTCAAAAATTAGTAGGGTTAGTAAAGGTGTAAGTAAACAAAATACCAGCCAGGACGAAAGTCAAAAGACTACCCTTGGGAGCAAGGGTGAATGTGTGGCATTAGGCAAGCAAGGCGCGTGGCCTTCGCCGATTCTCGGGCGCTCCGCGATCGTAATCCGGTAGGCTGTCAAGAAGCGGATTCCCAACATACGGAAGCGGATCCCCCCCCCCCATTCCAAAATGGGGAGGTTCCTATGGAACCTCCGAGCAAGGTGCTTTGAAAAATCAAAGATAGAGGGAACGCTAAGTTCCTCCAATAATTTGTCCGTGCGGAAATACCAAGGGGGATCCCAAGCGGCACGAACAAACGTGCGCTGAAGGTTCTCAATGCGTTTAAGATTGGAGGGGGCAGACATGGCCCAGATAGGGGCAGCGTAGGTGAGTCTACCGGGGTTCCTTGCGAAGACCGAGAGGTCGTCAGCAAAAAGGGACAGCATTGTTCTATTATTTAGACAGACAGACAGACATGCATGGGAGTCGGGTGGATAGGGCCGAAGGCCCTTTTGCCCGGTATGAGAAAGTGGGTCATGACGAGCGAGGTGGGAGTGGTAGGAGGGGGGAAAGAGGGGCGGCGAAAGTGATGCCGCGGAGGGCAGGTGTCAGAGGTGCGGCCAATGAGCGCGTAGGTGCAGCGTGAAGAGAGGCAATTCTCCAGCGAGCGGGTTTTGTAGAGTTTTGCAATTTTTTTGAGGTTTTTATATAATTTTTTTTTTTTTTGAAATATAGGAGAATAAAGAAACACAGACGGGACAACACAAAACAAAACAAAAAAAAAAAAAAGCTAAGGATGGAAGAGGGCGCCGGGGCTAAAGTTATATCTTATTTCCATGGATGCCGCTGGTAGGCGGTGTGTGTTATTTAATTGATCATAAAGGATTTGTTCTCTGACGAGGGGATTTTCGCTGAATTCAAGGGAGGTGAAGAAGTTGGTTGCAAAATTTATGATAAACTGGGGGATGGTTGACATATTTAAATCGTTGTGGAGTGTTCTGTTACTTACGAACCAATGAGCACCCGTGATTTTTCTTAGGGCAAGATTTTGTAGCACCTGAATTTTTCCGATGTGGGTTTTTGCGGCGTGGCCGAAGATAGGGATTGCGTAAAGCATAGTGGGACGGATTATGGTGGAGTAAATAAGTTTTTTGTTTTTAAGGCTGAGCTGGCTGTTTTTGTTTAGCAAGACGAAGAGGTATCTAAGTTTTATTTTAGCTCTTTTAACCACTTTTAAAATGTGGGTTTGAAAAGTAAGCTTGTTGTCAATTATAATACCAAGATACTTAACCTCCTGGCTGTAAGGGAGGGGGGAGTTGTCTATGGTAATTGGTTTAAGAGGATTACGAGGGGTGCCTTTAGTAAAGTAAAGGACTTTAGTTTTACCTGGATGAATCGCAATTCTCCAGCGGTTAAAGTATTCAAGTACTTGGGTTACATGGTATTGGAGGAAATGGTGGGCGTGATTTTTCTTGGGGTCAGCAGCGATGATAGCAGTGTCGTCCGCGTAGAGACAGGAAAGAGTGAAGGGGTTATCGGGGAAGTCGTGGATATATAAGTTATATAGAAAAGTTGAGACTGCGGAGCCTTGGTGGACCCCCGCGGCTATTAGGCGTTTAGAAGAGATCTGGTTGAAAAGTTTAACTTGGAAACTTCTGTGATGCAGGAAAGTGTGAATTAGCTTAATAAGGTAGGGGGGGGGAAGTTAAGTTGGATCATTTTATAGAGTAGGCCTTCATGCCATACTCTATCAAAGTTGGTGGGAGGTAGAATGCTTCCTTTTAAAACCAAACTGGACGTTGGGGATAATATTATTAGTGCTCAGGAATTGGTTTATGTGACGCTGTATAACTTTTTCCGTCACTTTAGACAGTGAGTTAAGGAGGCTTATAGGCCTGTAGTTTTCCGGGAAATAGAGGTCGGAGTCGGGTTTGGGAATCGGGCAGACAAGAGCGTTTTTCCATAATTTTGGGAAGTAGCCATAAGCAATGATTTTGTTGATGATTTTGGTGAGGCAAGTGATTGCGTTAAGGGGGAGGTGCTTTAGATAGGCGTTTTTAATGCCATCTTCGCCGGCAGCTTTACGAGTTTTCAGATCTTTTTTAATATTCATTATTTCGATGGGTTCGGTGGCAGGGGGGGGGGAGGTGGGGTTATTGATAATGCCATTATAGTTGCTAATGGTTCTGTTTACGTGATCGATAGTATCATCGTCGTAAGTATCTGCGTTGAGTTGGAATTGAGATTCCAGGCTATCAGCAATAGCTTCGGCTTTTTCTTCAATCGTATAGACGACTTGGCCGTGGCTAGCGTGTATGGGGGGCATTCTATTATTTTTTTTTTTTGCAGAGACTGTTTATCATTTTATACATGGCTTTGGACTCATCGTTAAGTGAGTTGATGAAGTCTTTGAAAGTGTCGTTTTTAAACTGGGTCGTTTCAAGTTTAATTTTCCTTTGAAGTCGGTTTATTTCGGTTTTGACGCTAGGGCACTTAGAGGTGTTCCAAAACTTTTTAAGCTGATTTTTCCTTTTGATCAAGCGGAGAGCGATTATGTAGGAATAGGCATACATTGCATCATCACCTTTCATTGACCGCTCTAAAGCTTCCACATTTCCTAAATTGAAGCTCTGAACAGCCTCACACACTGCTAGTTCTAGCCTTGTTCGAGAAACGAAAACTTCCTTGGGGTACTTTCGCCAGATTCAGCTGTGCGAACTCTCATTTTTGGTTCTGAGTTTTGCCTGCTCCGGGTGAGAATAATATCTGAAGCGAGACGCTGGTAGACCGGCATAATTTTTTCCACTACAAGCTGTGACAGCTGAACTTTCAACTTGTTGTGAGACTTTGGTGTTTCACCTTTAGCAAGTGCTTTCTGAAAAAAGCACCATGATGTTTCCCCTTCGGGCACTTCGCATGGTTCGACTTTGCGTCAGTCGAGGAGCAATGCAGCTGACTAGCATAAATTGCCGATTTCATTTTTGAAATGTCTGGAACATTGACACTAATTGCCTTTCGGTAATAGTTCTGGAGTGATACAATGTTCTTAGCAGTCTTTAAAGCTACCTTTTTTTCCCACCAAGGGTAACGTTTTTTATGCGCCACTCCTTCACTTTATTTTAAAGAGCAGTTCCCAGCCTCTTTGCAACGTGGGTCAAACATTCCTCTTTTTCTATAGTGACATCGTCACCATAAATTTTACTGTCTGAAAGCTGCTCGAATGTCCTTGAATCTCCTTCACTGATGATGGAAGTGTACCTCATTTTACACTCTGTGATGGATCTTCGCCACAATATGAGTGCAGCATCGACCTCCATTGCACAAGATGACCCGCTGAAATTCCTCTCGCACTCATCAAGGTGTGCGGCATACCAAATTGCAAATTCTGTACTTTCTTCTCCCAGGTCGCGTTTGGCTACAATGCAGTTCTGGCAATATTTAGATAAAACTTCGTATAGAACAAGTCCAGTGAGAATGTCAATGACAACACCGAGACCCAAACTTGATGTATGGCCTCGTTTTTGCCAGCTGCCGTCGTAGGAAACACCAAAGTCCAATACGCAGTTCTCGTCTTGCAGCGAACTCTGCACTCTGTGGGCACTTCGAACAAGTTCCCGAGATTTCTCCAACATTTTTTGCTTTATTTCAGTGTTGTCCTTAGACACATTATGAAGGAACCTATTGAATGTTTTCTTGTCCATGGACGGCATGTTCAAAACACTAGAAAACTGCTCTAGTGATGCATGGCCTCGACCAATGGAAAGGAAAGCCTGCACAAGCTTAGCATTGATTTCAAAACTGCGATTGCTTTCGCTTCGTGCACTAGATGTTGTTCCGTATGACTCTTGGCATGCAGTACACAAAAGTTCTAGCTTCACAGAATATCCCAAGGATGAATGTCGCTGTAAATCTAGCGCACAATTTCCACAAATTGTGCACTTGATTTTTTGCAGAAGAGTGCACCAAGTTGATTTATGCGTCAGTATATAAGTGGCTGATGGTGCAGAAGCTTCACTTCCTGTATCATTTTGGGGAGCAACTTTTTCTCCGCTGGTTAAAATCAAATCTTCAGCTTGTTTGGACAATCTTTTCTGAGATTTTTGCTGCAGCTTCCTTTCTTCTTTTGTAAGGACGATCTTTCGGTTTCCTCCACTTTGACGAAATATTTTCCATAATATGGAATTCAATACGTTGAAAGGCAAGATAAAAATATAATAAAGTTATATTTAGCTGTGAAAAAAGCTGTTTTTTTTTAGAAAATTGACAGGAAATCAAAAAAGAAATGAGCAGAAAACCAACGTGACGAAAATGTAAACAAACAATCTGATTATAAAGTCACAGGGGGGATGCAGTTAAAAAGTACCGTTGTCAATCAGCTTTTGAATATACTAATTTTAAAATTCATTTCCGATGAAGAACCTAAATATTTATTTCCTAAGAAAGAGGTCTGCTGCGTGCAAGTTTCGTTTTAAAACTGGTCAAAAGGGGGCGTGGCATCCTGATCGGAAAACTAAAACTAGCTTATAACTCTTGAAAAAATGATCAAAACTAAAAACTATTTTTTCCACAAGATGAGCAGCAAAAAAAGTATTTAAAAGTACCATAAACAAAAATTTGAATTTGTTGTATATGTCTATTATCGACAGAAGGCGCCTTCGGCGCAATTTGTCAGTAGACCCAAAAATCTGTAACTTGATGAGTGTGTTATGCTAGCCGTCATGTTGATAGTCGTTGTCTCATTAATAAATCTATATATACTTCGTAATGTCATTATCAAGAATTTAATTACAGTAATCTTATCCAAGATACTTCACTGGCGACGAGGATGGGATTACGAAGTTTTATCGGCAAGTTTTTTTTTTTTTTTTTTCTAAATAATGACTATTTTTGTACAGACTAGAAAGAAGTGAGTGTAACATCACCAGGATTGTCACTCATCTCCCCCTGCATCTTCGGTCTCCTTCTGGGTGATAACTGTTCCAGTGGGAGTGGCCAATGCTGCCACTAAGGTGTTGGTGTAACTGGGGAGCTGAGAGTACTCTATAGCCTCCGCATATCCTCGCTTCATGTACTCGTTGTGTCGTCTCACAATACGCAGCACATATTCGCCCAGTGCCTCAACTGCTGGGGTAGTGGTGTGGTCATCCCAATCTTGTAATTTGCCAAAGATGGTTGGGTTTCTTTTCCTATTTGAACTGCCAAATAGATCAATAATAGGAAGTTCTGACGGTGTAAGAATCTCATTTTCTTGTTCTCAAACAAGAATTTGGCAAATGGCCAAAATTCAGAAATGCTGAGGCTGTGAAAATCAGCATAAGCATTGATAATGCAACCCATCCATTGGGCCAATGCAGGTAATGCCACTAGATAGGGATGGCTGCTTACTATGAAATTGTTCACTAAAAGGAAGTGATTCATCTCTGATCCCTGCATGTAGCTGAGGAGGATCTCAGCAATTTCCTTCCAGGGATTTGCCCTTTGCTTTGAGGCATGAAGAAGTGTCAACACATACCTCTTCCTCAATTCTCTTTGTAACTTAAGTTTGGACTGCATAGCATTGAAATTTTCTAAGCTTGGGAAGTGCTCTGTCTTGAACGGCAGACCAGTAGACCCTGCTGTGTTCACAAGTGAAGCTTGTCTCTTGTCTAACCATTTGGAGAAGTTTTCGGAGGACAGCTGTTTGGTCATTCCAGCAAGGATCACGGCAAAATAAGCACGGTAGTCTCCATCCAACAGAACGTCCGGTGGGGGCATTTTGGAAGCTTCTCCCAATAAGAGAACAGGGTTCTCCACCAGAGGAGGCTACTCACATTCGTTGGCTACTCCCAGGATCCTTCTCTTGAGGTCCTCACTTTCCACATGAAAGCCTGATAGCATGGTGACGTCATCATTGCTCTTTAACTTTATCATGGTTATGTTATGCCCGGTCGACACCTCATTCATCTCTCCGGCGAGAGTGGGATCATCATAGATGTTGTCCAGGAGTGATACAGAGACACCCATCGTTGTCAGGGGCTCGTTCTTTTTTTTGCTGAAGTTTGGGTCTTCTTGGGCAGTTGGGATCCGAAGCGCTGTGCTTGCCTTTACAATTGATGCAGGACAGATTTTCTTTGGTTATGCAGGTGCGCGAGTCATGAGAGTCTGCAGAGAAGCGGCAGCTTGGATCCATTTCCATTGTTTTTTCGTATTTTGAAGGTCCACTGTAGCCTTCAGAAATAGTACCCCTTCTTGCTGCAGGATAAATATATTTTTAGAGTCTTTTGTACTGCATTGCCGGAACATAATCCTTTAGAGTATCCTCTTTTCATATACGTTATTTGATCCTCACTTAACAAATTGGATAGTTTTTTTCTGAAATTTTCCAATTCCTTCTCCTTTTCCCGCAGCCTTTTCTGTAGAAGGTTCACTTTCCTTTTGAGGCGTTCAATTTCTTCATGGTATTCTGCAGTAGGCGGACTTTCCTTAGAAATTGATGTATCTGTCTCATGTACTAGATCAGCAACTAAAAAGAGAAACAACCTTTTAAGTAAAGTACCATTGGAACTTTCAATTAAGTATAAGACCTTTGAAGCACTGACCTATATAACACTTTTCTCAATAAACTGTAGTTTTTTCTTTTTTTTTTAGAAGGAAACAATAAGTTGCGCATTCGAATCCTATATTTTACACTACAAAAATAATAAAACTCCATCAAATTAAATTTTAAAACAGAATTTCGAGCTTCTTCAGCAAAAGCCCAGCCTCAATATTTCGTCGGCCAGATAAAGAGTTCCCAACTCTGACTGGTAGGTCCGCCTCTGGAGGAAATGAAACAGGCAGTGTATCAGATTGGTGGGGAATTTTAAGGCGATCAATTTAAATAGTAGGCCTTTGAGCCATACTTGATCGAACGCCTTCTCTATATCGAAGAACATTCCTAATGAGGCTTGTTTCGTCACGTTAGCATGGTTAATTAAATTTGCTATCCTGAGTAGTTGGTGGGTCGTAGCATGTTTGCTCCTAAAGCCGAATTGGCACTTTGGAATTATTGCATTGTTGTTGCAGTGAACCTGAAGATGGAATTTAATTATTTTCTCCACTAGCTTATCCATAATCCTGAGCAAGCTGATGGGACGATAATTTTGGGGGAATATGTGGTCCGAGTCTTTCTTCGGGATAGGCACTATCACTGCTTTGCGCCAGTCGTTCTTAAAGTAGCCGCCCAGTCTCAGGATGGCGTCAGTAATTTTGGTGAAATTGCAAACCGCGTTAAGCGGGAGATTTTTGAGGTGAGTAGGGGCGATATTGTCATCACCGGGGGACTTCCTGTCTTCCAGGGTCCCTATGAGTAGCGGCATCTGCAATATTGTAGTAGACATGTTAGCGGTAGGTGGTGTTGGGTTTCTGAAGAAGCTGCTCCTGGGGAATCCGAAATCCCATTGGACGGACGGACAGTATAGTTGCTCGGGTAGATAGGGCCGAAGGCCCTTTTGTCCGGTATGAAGGGGGGACAGGACGAGATGCATAAACACGGTGTGAAGAGAAGGTGTGAGGGGGGGGAGAAAAACGGTGGAAACCACCCAAAGGGCCCGGAGCGGGGCTAGTCCTTCAGGGCGGCACAAATCTGGTTCAGTTTCAGCTGCAAGGCCTGGATCTCGGCATGCGTGGAAAACTTGGGGTCGTCGTCAGGGGCTCGTTCCTTTTTTTGCTGAAGTTTGGGTCTTCTTGGGCAGTTGGGATCCGAAGCGCTGTGCTCGCCTTTACAATTGATGCAGGACAGGTTTTCTTTGGTTATGCAGATGCACGAGTCATGAGACTCTGCACAGAAGCGGCAGCTTGGAGACTTTCTGCAGTTGAATGCGGAGTGAAAATATCCCTGGCAATTATAGCATTGGGGGATGCTATTCTCCTTTCTTCTTAGCTTCTCCCACTTCATTCGGAAGTGACCTATGTATCTTTGTTCCTCTATGTTTTTGTTACGGTCGATGTCAGGGGCTATTACAAGGAAGATCGGGATCGGAGAACCACCTTTCTTGAACTGGATGATTTTTGAGATTTCCAAACTTTTGTCTGTCAGGTTGAGCATGATTTCGTCCGTGGAGTAATCTTTGGGGAGACCCCTGATTACCCTTTTGATTAGAGGGTGCTCGGCATAGTGCCTTACCCAATGCTCCATTTTCTTTTCATTCACGTAATTTTCTATTTTGGTGGATTCTTCTTTCGTTTCCGCTTCAACCTTGACTTCGTCATTGAAGATTTTAGCCTTTATTTTTGCACCAGTTACAGCAGCTATTTCTTTGATTACTTTGCCAGGGTCCTGGATTTTTGACAGATTTAGGAAAAGGAGCTTGGGGTTTTTTTTTTCTTTCTTTTCCCGTAGGATGGCGCTGGCTGTCACTTTGGCGTAGCTTTGTTCCCTTGCATGCTTCACCTCTTCAAGCAGGGTAATTTTTCCTTTTAGGCTTTCCATTTCAGCTTCGTATTCTTTTTCTTTGCTGTTTTCAGGAGGTTTCTTTGAGGAGGGAGATTAACTTTTCGTTGATTTGATGTAACGTTTCATTGAAGTTCAGGATATACCATACTTCTTGGCCGGTCAGTCCTTCAAAACTTGCCTTCTTGAATACACTGTAGAGGTCGTAAAGAGCTTGTCTTGTAGATTGGAGTTAAGCTGGGTCTTCGCATTCCTCTATTTCTAGTTTAGTTGCTCTATCTTCGTATTGGTAAGACATAGTAATGTCTTAGAATCTGTTGGCTAAACCATATCCTCTTGAAGCGCTGAAATTCGACTTCATGCTGCTAGAGCTGCTCGTACTTCCTCTTCGTTTTTCCTGCTCTCCATTTTCGCCGTGAATTTACCGGTACTCATAGTGCCACTTAGTATAGCTTTTAAAAAGCTTTTCACACATAGGATAGAGAATCACTCGGCCTGACCAGCTAGCCGCGCACGGCGGCGTAGAGAGCCCGACTAAGGAGTAATCGAGACGGGGAACAAGGGAGAACCGTAGCCCTTCCCTTGGAGCTGGTAGAACACATCCGTCACCTACGGACGTTGGTGCTGGAATGTGGTGAAAAGTGTAAAAGCCAGACAGACAGGCAGGAGATAGAGAGTTGGGTGTACAGGCCCGAAGGCCCTTTTTCCCGGTGTCAAGGAGTTGGACGTGG
Source organism: Octonoba sinensis (assembly GCA_038502835.1). NCBI lineage: Eukaryota > Metazoa > Arthropoda > Arachnida > Araneae > Uloboridae > Octonoba > Octonoba sinensis. The sequence continues at coordinate 66,293,119 of CM076605.1, read as the reverse complement.
CACGAGGAGACATATTCCCAAAAAGGGGAGGAGTCAAATGTAGGGGTGTCGAAGGGTTGGACGTGCAAAAAGAAAAGGATAAATATAAAGACATGCAAGGAGAGTGAGTATAAGGGAATAAATGCGAGTATATGAGAATAAATGCGAGTATATTAGATTAAATGCGAGTAAATTGGAAGGTTGGATATGAAATAAATAAAAGTATATACAATTATTTACAGGTAAAGGACCGAACGCTCAAACTGCACCTCCAGAGGAGGAGGGGAGGAGGAGTAGGGGAGGTATCAGGGAGTGGCTTAGGGTTAAGTCGCCCTAACGGGCAGTGGGGTGCGTCGGCACCTAGGTTTTCGAACAAGTTTGTAGGGGAGAAGCATTGAGTTTAATGGATAGGGATGAGTTCCATTACTCGTAACATATTCGAGTTGAGTCTTATCAGGGGGTTATTGCTTTTATCAAGTTGGTATAGAATTGAGTGGCAAGGTCGATAATGCAGTTTGTAATGGGGCTTACATTTAGGTCTCTGTGAATAGCAGAGTTTCTTACGAACCATCTGGCAGAGGTAATTTTTTGTAAATCTTGGCAAGGAAATTTTATTGCGATGAGATGCAACAATGCAGGTATCATCCGTAAAAAGGTATGTTAAAGTAAATGGATTTTCTGGGAAATGATGAGTATAAATATTGTATAATAGGGGTGATAAAACGGAACCTTGTGGTGTTCCAGCAACAATTCATTCATTATGGTTACTCTTAACAAACAAGTCGCATTTTGCACTAAAATGATTTCCGTTACGAAAATCTCACTTTATCTTTTGAGAAACAATATTATTAGCATATTTGAATTTACCACAAAAGTCTTTCTTATTACTTGGCACAATATTTTTAACTGAGCGATTTATGTTTTCGAGTACTTGACATCTTTTCAGCAAAAAATTAATAAATTCATCCCACGGAGGTACATCAATTCCGCTGAGAGTCATTTTGAATTGTTTTCGTGATTCATCGTCTAATTTTTGAATAATAACATTCATTAAGATAGCTTCACTAAGAGGGTGTAAATCGAGTTCTAGCTGCTTGAGAGCTCTTAAATGATTAGTAATCGTGTCAACTAACAGTCTTAATTCTTTGGATGATTCAAACTTTAACTTTGAATGGTTCAAAAGTTCAGAAATATGACCGTATACTATTGAACGCTTGTTTTTATATCTGTCCTTTAATGCATTGAACAGAGAAATGTATGAACCATCAATTGTTTGTAATTTATTAGCGCTACCTTTTAATGCCGACTGTAAGCAATATAACTTTTGAGAGTCTCATAATTCAGAATTACTATCAATCAATGCTATGAATTGCAACCAATCAATATACAATCCTCAGAGCTCTTGCAAATTTCTAGACGGCAATTTAACTTTACTGCTGTTAGTGGTCGCCCTATTTGCAGGAGTATTCAAATTAGTATTAGGTTGAAGCAATTTATTCAAACTCTCCTCTATATTTTTGAGTTCAACTTGCATTTCGTTGGGGAATTTCTGTTTCTGGAAGGTCTGCGCCGAACAGTATGGCATAGCACTCATTTCTTAATTCGTCTAGTTTACCTTTCAAACTTTTGATGGATGATAGCTTCTTTATTATATCGTCATGATCCGTCGGATGATTTTCACCCCCAAACGCATTTTGAATTCTAGGGATTTGTCCGCGTAGATATCCTCTATTTCTATTCAATACTTTAGCGAGAGGAACAACGGAAGGCGTAGTTGGCGGCATTTTGTCTATTCCGAAAGTAAGTATATCCACTAAAACTCCGGACGACTTGACCACAAATATGACGATTAAGGAACAAAAGTGGACTATAATTAACAACTAAATTTCTTTCTACATAAAAACTGAATATATCTGTATTTTGCAAATGCTCAGAAGAGCGGCTAAAGAATCAACATACTTCTTTCATGAGTGATGTAGATACATTGAACCTTTGTGCAACTCTCCGCTAGAGGGCGCGCGGGACATGCGCAGACATGTGTGACTGTTGTTACCAGCAAAATACATGCTAGGAAAAACATTGCCCAGCATATAACAAAATTTCATAAGTGCCAGAAAAAGAACCTCTTTGCAGTGTCCCCTAGCATGTATGGTGCCACATGCCTTGTATTCTACAGTCTGGTGCACATATTTAGTACTTCTTTGTTTTGGATAACATCAACAATAATATTTGTTGTCCCATTAATAGTTTCGACTTGTTTTCTGCTTAGTTTATAGGCACGAACACTATTCATCGCTTTCCGCAAAGTTAAACTGGGCTCCCTTAGTAGTCGTTACTGCATTCCCATATACTTTACACCTAGTACTATTCTATCACGAATTAGACTGGTTTCCTGATTACCAAAGTTACAGGAGGCAGCAAGAGTTTTTAATTCTGTCACATAACTATCGATGCTTTATCATCTTTTTTGACACATGAGAAAAATTTGAACCTTTCGAATACCGTACTATTTTGTGGTAAACAGTACTCATCAAATTTCTTTAAGATCTCCTCGAATGACTTTTCTTGATTTTCTCGTACTTAAAAGTGATGTAGATATTTTTTCCTTCTTCTCCTAAGAGGTATAACAATATTGCTATTTTGACAGGGTCTGTCCTTTTTTTTTTTTTTTTTTTTGTGATGCAAGAAGGGAATTCTGTAGTTTATTTTTCCATTTCGTCCAACTCTCCTTTAATTTTTTGCCACTGAAGGACATAATTCCAGGGGTCCGAAGGTTTCCATTTCAACTTATGAGGGACGCCAGGTAAACACGCGGCCTCGGCACGTAAAGTTGTGAGGAATATGCAAATGAGTGGATCTGGCAACAGCCATTGTATATATCGCCTGTAGAAATGAACAGTGTCATATCTGCAAAATGCATTTTTCAGGAGAGGAGTTTAAACTTTTTACAATTTGTTTTATTTAGTTATCTTATTAGTTTTAATGATTATTACAATAGATTTTGTTTGGAAAATAATTATTGCTTGTTTCTCTCACATGATGGATGTTAAAAGATGTCAAAAAGTTAGAAATAACTGTAAAAAATGCAGTTATGACAATATTGCACCAAAAAATAGTTTGTAAGTTATTAAAAAGTAGTACAGTGACTAAGTATTGTTCGTTCCTGTTGCTAAATGGGGATAAAGCTACTTGTCTCCGATTAATATTTTTAGTATTTTTTTATTTAGACTTTTTCCCTTGGAACATGCTTATATTACTTGATTAATATAAGCTTTAATTAGGCCATTATACTACCTATAAGTTATCTGAAAAAAAGCAAGCTAAAGAGTATTTAAAAGAAAAGTAAGACAAAATATAAAAATATTAAAGTTTATTTACTTAGGAAATAGGTACGTAATTCTTAATGAACTTAAAATAGGTACGTAATGTTTTTTTATGAAATGCACATTATGTGATAGTTGTGCTGCAGCACCATTAACAAAGCAACCAAATAAATAAAAACATTGGAATGCATACTGCTGAAAGGTAATAATAAATCAGAGATGGAAACCGCCGTATCTACTAACCCGACGGTATTTATCTTAATGAAGGACGTCAAAAAATGAAAATTTGAAATGAATACTGTCGTAAGTACAAAGATAAAACAACGTAAAAAAGCACAAATTTAGAATAAAAAGAGACGCAAATAGCTATTTCGAAGCTACAATGGAGCCTCTTCTTTAGTGCAAAAAAGAAACGCTCAACACGCAGCTAGAAAGCTGTGAGTGAACAGGCAAGAACCAGCAGCAGTGCGGCATTTGAGTCGGGCTGATTGAGTCATGTGAACCCATTTACCCGAAAATCAATAAATGGCAGTTCGTTACGTTTTGGATCCTAAGCGGTAGTTCATCTAGTCTCCGCGAAGCGGAGCGGGAAGAACGCCAATCAGCTATTGGCTGGGGGGGGGGGGGGGGACGCGCAGAAGCGCGTCAGCAACTGGTTGGGAAGAAGGCTGTCGGTTGGAATGGGAAGGCCGATAGATGTTGTACGGCTTGTTTGATCCCGGCTCACAGGAGTTAGGTTTTTGAGCTTTTTTTTATTTTGTTGTTAGCATTTTATAAAATTTTATACTTTTTTTTTTGGTTAAATAAAAGTGAATAAAAGAAAAAACATAAAGGAGAAAAGGAACTATTTACAAGACAAAACGTAGACGAAATCGGAACAAGAGCAGCGAGAGGGAGCACTAGGGCTGGTCGAGCTGAGGGTTGGAAAGGGGGTTGTGAACCGTACTTAGAGAGTCGTAGTTGAGGAGCATGGTCTGATGGGGGTAGGCATATTTGTCAAAATGGTCCAAGTACAGGGCCTGAACATTGATTTTGGGATTCGTATGAAGAGGTATTTGGGTGTAAAAATGCTTAGCAGACTTGATAATGTGTCTCGAAACTAAATATTATGCCGAGGCTTCTATGTAAGTCTTTACCTCTTTCAAGCCTGTTAGCACTGATGATCTGTCTGATCAGTTTGTTCATGTTGGTCTTGGCTGCATCCCTCCCATATAGGGGAGCCGTAGAGCAGGGTTGGTAGAATTATCGTATTGTACATCAATTTTTTGTTGCTTCGGGAAAGAATACTGTGTTTACCCAGAAGAGGATGTAAGGCGTGGACTTTGTTTTGAGTTTTTCACAATCTGTTCGACATGCTTGTTGAAGTAATGGCCCTGGTCAAACGTAATTCCTAAGTATTTCACTACTTTAGAGTAGCCGATGGGAACGTTGTTTATCTTGATTTATACAGGACTTTTCTTTTTGTAACTTTTTTTGAAATGGATAATTTTTTTTTTGAAGTGTTGATGGTAAGCCTCCAGCGGTCATACCACTTGGTGAGTTCATCCATATAATCTTGCATATATTTAGCAGCAAGACGCCTGATGAAGTTTTTTGTGATGGTAGCAACGTCATCAGCATGTAGAGCTAGTAATATATTCGGAATTTTGGGTATAACAGCTAAATATATAAGGAATAGCAGGGCGCTGATAGGGATCCCTGAGGGGCGCCACTTCTCGTATTGCGGGGAGAGGAAAGGATGCCATCAAACTTAATACAGAAAGTGCGAGCAGATAAGAAATTCAGGATTATGCAAGTCAAAAAAATGTGGAGTGTTAATCTGAATTAATTTGCAGATGAGGCCCTTATGCCACACCCTGTCGAAGGGTGCCTTGGTCGTATCCAGAAAGACTCCAATGGTGCATTTTTTCCTGTTTAAACCCTCGCACATAAAGTTTGTGACACGAAGGAGCTGGTGAAGGGTACTGTGCCTGGGTCTGAAACCGAACTGTTCTTCAGGAATGACCAGATTTTCGTTGACGTGGGCGTCTAAAAGATTCTTAATTATTTTTTCGTACACTTTAGAGATGGTGCAGAGCAGGCTGATAGGTCTGTAAGAAGAGGGGTCAGTCTTGGGGATCCCCGGCTTGTGAATGGACACAACTATTGCTTTCCTCCAAACCTTGGGGAAGTAGTGCAGCCTTAGAGATGAATTAAAAATTTTGTTAGGTTGGTCAGCTGGTTGTTAGGCATGACTTTGAGTGCGCGGTTTGTGATGCCGTCGCATCCGGGAGCTTTCTTGTTTGGAAGGTTCTTTATAATTTCAGCTACTTCCTTCGGTGCGATGATTGGGGGTGGGTGCTGATCTGGAGGGTTTAGGATGAAATGAGAGATTCTGTCGTTAAAAAAGTTTTTAAAGTCTTGATCAGGAGGGGGGGGGGGGGTAAATCCTTAAAACTTTCGCTTAAGGGTTTTCAGCAAAGGCCAGGCAAAAACCACTGCACTTCCCAAATTTTTGTCGGGCGTACTGAGTATGGAACCCATTTTCCGAAAATCGATAAACAGAGGGAACTTGCAGTTTAATTTCCTAATTAAGAGGCACTTCTAGTCTCCGACCCAAAGGGGGAGCAGGGAGGGCCAATCACAGTTGGCTTAGGGGGTGCGCCGGAGCGCGGGGGAGCATCTGATAGGGAGAAGACGAACTGGTGGTCTTGGGAGAAGCAAGTAACTTCATATTTGAATCCAGCATCCCAAAAAAAACGGGTTTTTTTTAATTTTTTCCCAAAACGACACATACAAAAAGAAATAGGAAATGGGAAACCGAAACTTTAGGCGCAAGGAATTTGGACCACTAGTCCGTGACTAACTGCGGGTTAGGGAGGGGATTATGCACGGTGCTCAGGGAGTCATAATCCAGGAACATAGTATGGTGGGGATAAGCATATTTATCGGATTGATAAAGGAAGAGTTCTTGTATACTGATAGTTGGGTTGGGGTGAAGGGCAAGTTGGGAGTAGAATTTTTTTGCATTTTTGATGATAAATCTGGATACTGAGAGAATATTTAGGTTTCGATGCAAGTCTTTGCCTCTTTCGTAGACAGTAGCCTTGGAAATTTGCCTGATAATTTTATTTTGTATTATTTGAATTTTGTAGATGTTAATCTTTGCGGCGTGACCCCAAATAGGAGAGCCATAAAAAAGGGCAGGGAGGATGATGGAGTTATACATGAGTTTTTTGTTTTTGTGCGAGAGCACACTATGAAAGCCTAGAAGGGGGCGAAGAGCAAGAACTTTATGTTTTGAGCTTTTAACCATGTTTTCGATGTGTTTATTGAAGTACATACCCTGGTCAAACGGGATGCTAAGGTACTTAACCACACGGGAGTAGTTAATAGTTTCGTCGTTGATTTTTAAGGGGATCGGGTTTTTCTTCCTGCTGCTCTTTTTAAAATTGATAATTTTAGTTTTCTTGGGATTAATTGTTAGACGCCAACGTCCATACCAATTGTACAGATCATCAAGATACAGTTGCATGTTTTTAGCAGCTATTCTCTTGTTGTAGTGCTTCGACAAGGCAGCGACGTCATCAGCATACATAGCAAGTAAAATTTCCGGCCTTCTTGGTATATCAGCAAAGTAAATATTAAATAAAGTTGGCGCTAAAAGGGACCCTTGCGGAACACCACTAGACATAGTTCTGGGGGAAGACAGGATGTTTTGAAGCTTGATTTGGAAAGTTCTAGCAGTGATATAATTTAGGATTATGCAGGTGAGGTAATGGGGGGTGTTAAATTCAATTAGTTTAAAAATGAGTCCCTTGTGCCAGACTCTATCGAAAGCCTTAGTAGTGTCGAGAAAAACCCCAATCGTGCATTTTTTTTTTTTTTTGTTAAGGCCTTCCAAAATATAATTTGAGACTCTAAGGAGTTGGTGCAGGATGTTATGCTTGGGACGGAAACCGTACTGCTCATCGGGAATAATGAGGTTGTCTCTTACGTGAACCTCCAGAAGGTTTTTTACAATTTTCTCATACACTTTTGAGAGGGAGCTAAGTAGGCTGATCGGCCTATAGGAGGAGGGGTCATCTTTAGGGTTGCCAGGCTTGTGGATTGGCACGACAGTGGCACCTCTCCATACTTTGGGGAAGTAATGCAGTTTTAGCTAGGCATTGTAAATTTTAGTTAAGTTTGTCAGCAGGTTGTTGGGAATAAATTTCAGTACTTTATTTGTGATCCCATCAGCACCAGGGGTTTTTTTGTTTATGAGTTTTTTAATAATCTCGGCAACTTCGGTAGGTGCGATAACAGGGGGGAGATTGGGAATCAGGGGGGTTGAGAATGAACTGTGATATTCTGTTGTTAATAAAGTCTTCAAAGTTTTGGTCAGGATGGGGGGGGGGGAAAGCTTTCACTCAGGTTATCTGCAAAGGCTTCAGCAATCTCGTGTTTGTCCGTAATAACGGAGTTGTTAACAGTCAGGTTATCAATGGCCGTACTTTTGGCTTTAAACAGATTTATACCTCTGTATAGAGTTTTGTTATCTGGGTGATCACCCTGTCTAATAAAGGGGGGGAATCGTAGGGGATCGTTTCTAATTTTAATCTGGGTGGTGGCCAGATTAACTGCATGAGAGATAGCCAAAGTAGTGGAGTTTATTTCACTGTCGATTCGATCAGCATCTGCTAAGTTAGGGTTCCCTGCTACAGAGTGTTTGAGAATTTTATTCACTTTGAACCAATTTATAGATGGGATGGTAAACGTAGATTTTGGGATAGTCAAGTTCGAGCATAATTATGACGGGGTTGTGGTCAGAAGAAAGCTCATCGAGGCTATCGATGAGGTACGGCCAATTATTGTTTTGGGCGAGAGCAAAGTCTGGTGGAGGAAGAGCCACTACTAAAGTGGGTGGGGGGAGTCGGGAGCGATGATGGGAAAATCGTTATCTAACGCATAGTTTATGAGAAAGTTTCCTTTCGAATTATTGTACGTGCAGTTCCAGCAGGAGTGATGGGCATTGAAAGAAAGTAGAGAATTATGGTTTAGCTGGGAGATCATATTTAAGTCGCTTGCAAAGATATTATTTGAGGGGCGGGTAAAAATAGAAGGGGATTGTTACGTAATCATTTGGGCCAATTTTGAGACTGATACAAGAATTTTCTAGAGAGACTGCTAATGATGTGTATGCAATAATCAAGAGCTCTTCTGACATAAATAGCTGTACCGCCACCGCTGCCGACGGCACGGTCGGTCCTAATACAGTGGAAATTTGGCAAATTGTATCTAACTCCCGACTTGAATCTGGTCTCTTGTGCCAGTATAATGTCGGGAAAGTACTTCATGACGAGGTTATTCAGTTCGTACAATTTTGCCTTAGTCCAGCAGCGTTCCACGATAAGATTTTTAAATGGCGCTGAGCCATGTTGGGAGAGAGAGAAGGGGGAACAAAAAAGCTAGAGCTCGTCGAGCTGATCTGCAAATTGTTGGAGGGCAAGAACGATACCGGCGAAAGTGCTCTTCATAGCATCTGTTTTTGAGTTTGAGCCGGCAACAGCGGCGTAGGAGTTAGCTTGAGGGCTACTGGGGTTTTCAGTCTCGGCCGTCAGGGCCTTAAATTCTTTTACTCTTAGGTTCCAGTTATCAATGGTTTTAGACTCTTTGGTTTTTATCTTGGGCCTCCTGACGCAGTCAAAAGAGCTGGCCAGGTGGGCATCGCCGCAATTGCAGCACTTGCGGGTAGTTGACTGGGGTTTTGTATATTCCCTACTAAAATGAAGGCCGGCACACTTCAGGCATGTTGGGTTTAGGGAACATAGGTGTTGGTGGGGATGCCCCCCCCCCCCCCGCTGACAGCGGAAGCACTGGGAGGTCTTGCCCTTTCTGCGGAAAGCTTCAATTTTAGCCTTGAAATATGATATAACTTCAACATTGAAAAATTGTCTGTTAAGGTCGTTTTTTTCAAGACTTACGAAGATAAGGGGGAGGGGAATTTTGTCCTTGCCCTTCGTCATTCTGGTAGCCTTTTGAGGTTTCAAACCCAGGCTGTCTAGCTCTTCCAGAAGGTCGTTAATCTCAAAATCAATAGGGAGACCTTTAATGACAGCGCAGATAAGGCGATCCTCTTCAAGCTGATGGGTAAAGAGCTGCAGATTTTTTTTTTTTCAGAGGCTAATTTCCTGATTGCCTTGTGCTGGTCCGCATTCTGCGGTTGCAGGGAAATTTCGTCACGTGTCACTGTACAAGTGACCTTTTCTTTAATGTTGAGGGAGATCTCCTCGAGCAGGGGCTTGGGATTTGATATGTTTACCAAAGTTATCTTAGGGGTTCTGTTTCTTTTTTTATTTTTCTTATCAGTTTGAATTTTAAAGGCAATATTGACTGCAACATTCTCTTCAGTCTGACAGTAGGGGGGAGAAGGATCCTCAGTCCTTGCGATTTTGTTTCTCGATTTATTATGGATTTCGAGTTCTGCCTGATCATCATTCTCGCCTTTTTTTGTTCGAATTAGATACCGTTTTCCCTTCTTCTAGAGATATAAGGCGTTGGTCATGATTAATTTTAACTGCATCGAAATCAGATTTTAAATTTTCGTACTTTTGTTTATAGCTTTCTAATCTTTCCGCGAGGTCCTTCTTTTCTTTGTTTAAATCGTTAAGTTTTTGGTTTTGCTTCTCAATTGTCTGAAGGAAAAGTTGGTTTTTGCTTCATGAGCCGAATTTAGGGATTCCCTAAGATTGGTTAGGAATTCGAAGTCGTCCTGAGTACTAGCTAGAAATTTAGCGTTATCTAAGTTCTTATATAATAGATTCATTTCGTTAATTTTAATTTCAACTTTCTTTAAGTCTTTTGATCTAGAGATTTGAAAGTTAGTTTTTTTTTAAGTTAAAGTTCCTCTTATTTACGATTTGGGTAAGATAAAAAGGCATGCTCACCGACTCGAAGTCCGCCGCCGTCTTCAACTTCATATTTCTCTGGTTTTCCATTTCGTCTAATTCCAAGTCCGAATCAGCGTCGTCGTTATTTAGGGTGTCCATAGGGAGAGCAGTGTACTCGTTGGAATTATCCATTTGAGCTTGGCTGGTCGATGAATCCATTAGCCTCGGTTCGGTAATATTGCTTTGAGAAAGGCACTTTACCAAGGTCTTTCGAATAGGGAAAGCCGCAGTCGCACACCTGACCCTAACCGTTCGTCAAAGCCGGGGGAAAGAGCCCGATCACTATGCGGCGGAGAATGGGGGTAGGACGCGGCTAGGGTCCAACGCAGCAGTCGAGAAACAGGACCTTCCTCCTCCTGTGTCTGTCGTCTCTCCAGGCACGAACAGACAGACAGACCTAATCGAATCCTTTTGAGAAGCAGTGAGAGCACTAAATTTAAAGGCTTTCTCAATTGGAGCAACCAACATAGGAAAAGAAGGTTTTGAAGAACAAGCAAAATTGTTATTCAGTTTGAGAGCATTGATCTGATCAGAATTCAGAAAAGGTTTTGAAGAAAGATTAACAACACAGTTCAGATTCACCTTTGGCAAACCATCAAGAGTATCAACCGCATTAATAATGCAAAGAGATTCAAACTTTTTCTGAGGAGTAGATCTATGTTTAAAAGTGGACTGAAGAACCCTATTCCAACTTTTTCTATCGATTGAGTCAAAGTCAAAGACCGAATTCGAAAGTTTGATATGCAAAGCAAACAATTCTTTTTCAATGACAGCAACTTTTTTACGAGTTTCCTGAATCAGCGCTCTTAAAAGAGCCAACTTGGAACGAAAAAGCACATTGTTGATTTTAGGAGAAAACGAAAGACAACAATTTAAAGAAATAAACTTAGGAATAATTCTCATACGCTTGCATCTGCAAAGAAAGGACAAATGATCCAAAAACCTATACTTCTTGAGTCTAAGACTGCAAAACCTGTTAATTTCAGACATAATAAAATCAAAAAATGTAGTAAATGACCTTAAAAAGTAAAACATCATTCAACTAGTTCTGAGGTACAGACATTTCTCCTGCTTTTTGGTTGTTTCTCCTGCTTTTTCATTTTGTAAGGTTGGCAGGTCTTAGAAGTCAGCGGTAGAAATTGGAACAGCAATAAACTAGTACTAGTTATTAAGTCACGTAATAAACCAGGTCTTAGAAGTCAGCGGTAAAAATTGGAACAGAAATAAACTAGTACTAGTTATTAAGTCACGTAATAAACACACACACATGGCAGAAGATGGCGCTGACGGACTTCAGCTCTTCAGCGAGCGTCATGAGGTTGTTACAAGCTTTGTCCAGGAAAGTTGGAATTTTCTGGATCTCAGCGAGTATGGTGTTGACGTCCTTAACTTTCGCCACATTGGCGTAGGAGGCGGGAGCGCGAGGCGCCGCGGTGGTTTTGTCGGTCAGTGATTTCGGGGGGGGGCCCGCTAGGTTTGGGACTCACATTTTTGAGCTGCCCGGTCTGGCCTTCTAAGCTTTTATCCTTGATCACCCGATCAGGCGGTCTTTTGGGGCAGCCTCTGTAATTTGCGGGGTGCGCCCCTTGGCAAAGTGCACATTTAGCTGGGGTTAGGGGGGATTTTTTGCATTCCTTTGTGGGGTGCCCCTCTCCACATTTCAAACATCTGTATTCATTCGTGCAGTGGGTACTGGAATGATGATAGTTCTGACATCGGTAGCACTGTTGCGGTGATGCCTTTATTTTTAGTGCTTCGACAGTTATCTTGAATTGACCTAGTACCTTCAGCTTGTACATAGTCTCGTTGTGTGTGGTGCGGTGTAGGTAGACGAGGAATAGGGGGAGTGCTCTGCGGTTTTTCCCTTTCATTTGGATGATTTTAATTGGGGAATACCCAGCTACCCCCAATTCTTCAGATATGAAATTGACGTCAGTTACTGCTGACATGCCCCTGATTACTAATTTTAGGTGTTTTTCCTCGTTGATGGGGAAGGTGTGGTGAGGCACATTTGACTCGTTGAAGTGCCTGACTAGCAGACGGTAGGCGTCGGAGTCTGGGGATATGACTTGGTGTTTCTGCCCGTTAAATTTCAACATTATTTTTTTGCCTGTCAGTTCATTGAGGCTTTTGGCGAATTCGACCGGGTTTTGTACGTTGGAGACCAGAATGGGTGGTGGTTTGAGGGTTTTCTTTGGTTTGGCTAATTGAAAACTTCCGGAGGGCCCGTCGTCTTGATTAGGTATATGGTTTTCTGGAGTTACCTCCATATCTCCTTCTTCGTCGCCGAGCTGCGACACGGTCTGCTCTAGATTTGGAGATGCTTCAGCAATAGCCGTGGGGTAGTAAGTGCAAAGTCTAATAGCTTATCACCGTTAGAATTTTTTCTGCCGTGACTCCATATTTCATGTTTAGCATTCCAGTCGCCGAAGAGGATAGAGTTTTGGAGGGCGAGTAAATCCCTAAGGAGGAGCGTATGATGGGGGGGGGGGGGGAGGTAAACTGAGGAGATGCAAATGTTGAAATTATTAATTTGCAGGATAATAGAGGAGTTCTCTAGTTGGGCGGTATCGACTGGCCTGAAATAATGGGTGAGGCTGCGATGAACAAATAAAGCAACGCCGCCGCCGGGGCCTGAAGTCCTGTCGGAGCGATGACAAAAGTAATTTTGAATATAGACTTTGTCGGAATTCTTAAGATGGGTCTCCTGTACCAGGAGGATGTCAGGGGAGTGTTCAAGAACAAAGGGGGCGACCTCCCCCATTTCATGGAGGAGGCCGTTGGCGTTCCAAGAAACAATAAGCAAGGAAGACCTAGCCATGAGGGAAGATGTTGCTGAGCATATTGAGGTCATGGGAGAAGGACTGGAATCCCTTGACAATGTTCTGGATGAGAGCAGGCACTTTACTGAAGTTTTCCATGAATTTAGTAACGTCCTGGATGTCAGTTTTGCTAGCAGCTTGGGCGTAGCTTTTTTGGTCCGTGTTGGGAGTTTAGAGGGGGTGGGTGGCTTTGGTTTTTAGGGGTGGGGTTTTTGGTATAGGGTACAACCACATTATCCTTCACAACGCGATCAGCAGGGCGTTTGGGGCAACCGTGGTAATTGGCCGTGTGCTGGCCGGAGCAAAGTGCACATTTTGCAGGGAGCTCTAATGGTTTCCTGCAGAGGCGGGTGTCGTGGCCTTCTCCGCATTTAACACAGCGGAAGGGGTTTTTGCAATGGAGGCTTGAGTGCCAGTACTCTTGGCAACGAAAGCATTGTGTCGGGGACGTTTTTAGTTTGAGGGGCTCCATTTTGATATTGAAGCAGCCTAGTATTTTTTCGTGGTAGATTTTAGCATTTTCGTCTGTTCTCTCTAAGTATATCAAAAATAGGGGGAGTAGCTTTCGCTCTTTCCCATGCATTTGTGTGATGTTAGTCGGAAAGTATCCAAGTTTTCCCAGTTTTTCTTTGATGTACTTGATTTTGGAATTTATGGCAAGTCCTCTTATCACAACTTTTAGGGGGTTTTCCTCATTAATTGCATAGGTATGATGGTTGATGTTATGTTCGTTTAGATAAGCTACGATCTTCCGATAAGCCTCTGAGGTTGGGGGGTTAATATGGAATTTCCTTCCGTTATATTTTAAAGTAATTTTTTCATTTAGCATTATTTCTGAGAGGGTTTTTGCGAATTCGACTGAGTCCTCTAAAGTTTCAATTAGGATAGGGGGGGGGTTTGAGTTTTTCTTAAGCCTTTGTAGTTGGAAGGTGTTATTTGGAGCATTTTGGTCTGTTTTAGTTGGTTCCCCTTCGTTTTCGTTTAGTTCTAAGTCATCGTTGGGGGTGGAGAGTTCCATAAGTTCGGGCGACAAGGCCGAGTTAGTAGCATTTTGCAAGATGTTATCAACAGAAACCTTTTTACTGAGCTGGGCTTCTTGATTTTTGTTGGAGTTCGTCCTTTTCCTATTTTGCTTTTTATTTTTAGTTTTTTGTTCTAAGGGGCTGACTTGTTAGTAGTTTCAACATTAACTACGGTGCTAGTCTGCGGAGGGTTGAAACATTTAATTTTATTGTGTTCAGGGTCAGCCTGATTCATTGGGGGGGGGGGGGGCGGAGTTTTTGATGTTTTTCAATTTTTGAACTTCTTTGGCCAGGGCAAAATACTGGTCCTGAAGTTTATTGTATTTATCATCTTGAATGTTATTTTGAATTTAAATTTCTTTCTTAGCAATAAGGGCGCAGAGCCTACTGTAACGAATTAGCCCAATTTAAGCGCAATCTCACAGGGGATGGTGTGAAGGAGTTGCAAGGGTAGCGGCGATGAACAAGGTCCGCCAATGGGCGACCGGTGAGTGGGAGAAGGTGGGGTCAGCGCTGGCTACCCTCCGGCGGCCGTGGCGCATGATCCCTACGCCTTCTGGCATTGTTATCTCCCCCGCGTCGCCGGGAAGGGTCTTGGTTTAGATACATGGTGTCCGACGGAAACCTTGTATTGCCATGAATGTAGGTATAGTCCAGCTGCATTCTTACAAGCCGGTTGGGATGCGTTTCAATTTTGGTGAAAAAATTTGTGGAGATCGATCTAATGTGGGGGATGAGGTAATTGACTTTTAGATCCTTATGTAAGGTATCGTTACTAACGAACCAGGGGGCTCCGGTGATACGTCCGAGAAAGTGGTTTTCCAGTATTTGAAGTGGTGCGAGATTTGTCTTAGCAGTAGGTCCCCATATAGGGCTTGCGTAATCAAATGTCGGGCGGATGACCGTCTTGTATAGCCTGACTTTAGATCTTAGGTCCAAGCCGCTATTTTTGTGTGTCAGGCAGTTCAGCAGACCAATTTTCTTCTTGGTTTTGCTGTGGATATTGCTCGTATGTTTCACGTAGCTTAGGTTGTTATCAAGCGTAACCCCTAGGTAGGTTACGTCGTTTGTGTACGGGATTGTTATCTCGTTGACGGTTATGGTTTTCAACTTCCTGCTGTAGCAACCAGTATTGAAGGATACCAGTTTGGTTTTGGCTGGATTTATCTTGATGCGCCATTTGTTGAAGTAGACTTCAATTTCGCTTATGTGCCGCTGTGCTGCTGCACTGCACTTCAATTTGATCGGGCGTACTGAGTCAGGAGACCCATTTACCCGAAAAGCATTAGAGGATGGAACATGTAATTGAAGATCCTAAGCAAAAAAAACACATATAGTCTCCGCCGAGGCGGAGCAGAGAGGGGGTGAGCTTCCTCACCCAATGTACGCCTCGAGCGCCCGAAGGGCGCTCCGAAGGAGTGCGAGAGGGTTTTCGTCGCTGCGGCGGGGAGGCCGGCGGTCTCCGTTCGGTCGAATGGGGGGATTGTTCATCGACTTTGGGTGCAAAGCGCAGTCCTTAGAGCTGGCGGGGTGGCCGCCTCCGCAGTTAGCACACGTCGCTGACTTTCCGCGGTGGGGGCATTCAGTCTTCCTATGGGAACCAGCGCAGACCACACACCGCTCCTGCACAAAGCAGGTGTGGGAGGTGTGGCCCCAACGCTGGCAACGAAAGCACTGGATTCGCTGGCTTCTTTTCCTTAGGCGCTCGGCCCGGGCGGTGAAACAGCCGACCATGACGCGGGCACCAAAAATCTTCGTGTTTTCGGCGTTGTCCACTAGATGAACCCCGAAATACGGCAGGGGACCCTTCTTGTTCCTGAACTGCCGGATGGAGAGCGGGGAAAAGCCGGCTGCGGCGAGCGCGTCCTTGACTTCGTCGCAGGAGGTGTCGGCCGGGATGTTCTTCAGCACGGCTCGTAGGGGCGGAGAGTACCCGATCGTGGGTGCATGGAACTGGAGGTTCTTTTCCTTCGCATAGTCCACGATGACGGCGTGCTCTTCGTCCGACTTCGAGGTGATGCGTAGCTCGTCGCGGGAGAGGGAAACTTCGGGGTTGGTTATTTTATTGGCCCTTTATGCCGACGATACTGCCGTTCTAACGAAACACCATAATAGAAGACTTGCAGCGTCTACCTTGCAAAAATATCTCATTGAACATGCCCAGTGGTACAAGAAATGGAGAGTTGACCTCAATCCCACCAAAACCAAGATAATAAATTTTAAAAATACAAAAATAAAAAAACCTCAAACAAATGACGATTAATGGAAATCAGATTGGTTACTCTAGAGCAGTAAAATATCTGGGGATCACGCTCGACATGGGAATGTCCTTTAAGAATCATATTAGTAATGTGGTAAAAAACGCGGAACAAAAGGAATATGATCTAAAACCCCTCCTTGGTTATCGGAGTGAGCTCTCCCAGAAAAATAAGAAATTGATATACATCACGATCATCCGCCCTACCCTTCTTTACGGTGCAGAAATTTGGGGTTTTGCCGCGAAGTCCAACATAAACAAACTGCAAACTATACAAAATAAGATGATTCGTCAAATACAAAAAGCAAGTAGATACGATCGTGGCAAGGACTTGCAAAATGATATTGGCATTTGATCTATCTCCCGTCATATTATAAAAATAGCAAAAATATTTTACTCAAGCATCCTTTCCCACCCCAACCCCAAAGTACAAGACCAATGTGCTTTCCTCAATAGAAACGACAAGTACAGATTCCCTCACCAATCCCAACACATCAGTTATGATTCCCTCGGCACAAGAAGAAACCCCCTTCCCAATCCGCAGCTTGATCTCTCCTAGAGGGTGTGTCTCCATATTAAACTATGTATGTTTTGCTCACGTCTTTCCTCCTTTTACTCTTTTCTTTCTTATATGTAAATTTTGTTAATTATTAAAAAAAAAAAAAAAAAGAGAAGTACAAATCTAAAACAAACGTACAAAATAGTAAAAGATGAAAACTCCCCACAGGAGCTGTGTTTTACACCCGGCAAAAAACTAATAAGTACCATACGAACGTACGAACGTCATTTCCTAACAGCTTCCACACCCTGCTCCGCCTACGGCGGAGACTAGATGTTTTCTTTAGTCAGGAATACTTGTAAGTTATCAGATCACTGGCCACGGATATCGGGTAAAAGAGTATCGACACTCTGTATGCCCGCTTAAAATGATGTGCTGCTGCTGCTGCTCTGCCCCTGTGATGTTTAGTGCTGAGTCGGGCAGCGCCGTAGGCGCTCTTTCCCGGTGTGGGAGGGAACGTGGCTTGGAGGCAAGTCGGGAGCGAAGAGGGAGTGTATGTGCGACTAGTGCGGGCGGGGAAAGAGGAGGAGGAAGAGAGGAAGGAGAACGTCTACTTGACGTGGAGCAGTGACATGTAGGTGACGATTACAAAATATATATGAGCGAGGTAAAAGTATATACATATTTACAAAATAATATACATATGTACACGACCGATGAAAAGCATTAAACGCCTTCCCACAGGAGATGGTGTGAAGGAGTTACTAGAAGTATCTGCGAGGAACGAGATCCGCCAACGGGCGGCCGACGAACAGGACTGGGCGGGGTCAGCGCTGGCTACCTTCCGGTGGCCGCGGCGCATGATCCCTACGCCTTCTGGCATTGTTATCTCCCCCGCGTCGCCGGGAAGGGTCTTGGTTTAGATACATGGTGTCCCACGGAAACCTTGTATTGCCATGAATGTAGGTATAGTCCAGTTGCATTCTTACAAGGTTTTCCAGTATTTGAAGTGGTGCGAGATTTGTCTTGGCAGTAGTTCCCCATATAGGGCTTGCGTAATCAAATGTCGGGCGGATGACCGTCTTGTATAGCCTGACTTTAGATCTTAGGTCCAAGCCGCTATTTTTGTGTGTCAGGCAGTTCAGCAGACCAATTTTCTTCTTGATTTTGCTGTGGATATTGCTCGTATGTTTCACGTAGCTTAGGTTGTTGTCAAACGTAACCCCGAGGTAGGTTACGTCGTTTGTCTACGGGATTGTAATCTCGTTGACGGTTATGGCTTTCAGCTTCCTGCTGTAGCAACCTGTATTGAATGATACCAGCTTTGTTTTGGCTGGGTTTATTTTAATTCGCCATTTATTGATGATTATATGATAGGAAACGTCGGCCATAAGTGGGCGCAGCTAGCCGTCTTCCGGCGGCCTCGGCGCGTGATTCCTGTGCCGGGTCGGGTCATTTCTTCTTCTCCTTGGCCGGAAGACATGAGCAATGTACACGGCGTCAGATGGGAACTTCGTCCGGCCACAGTTGTGTACGAACTCGACTTAGACTTAGACTTAGACATGAATGTAACAGGCGGGAGACACGTAGCCTCTTTACCTGACACTATGGCAGAGTAAATGTCATAAAATGGAAATGGATTAAGTGGACCATGATGAGATTTTGAGAAAAAACACAAAAGAAAAAATAGAGAGAAAAAACAAAAACAAAAAATAATAAAATAATTAAAGGCCGTCAGGGCCACGGGGTTGGTAAGCCTATGGTGATTATATGAGGCTGTAATTTTGTCTGTCATTGTTAGTATTCAATAGGTTTTTTTTTTTTTTTTTTTTTTTTTTTTTTTTTTTTTTTTTTTTTTTTTATAATTATATAAGCATAAAGGATTCAGTAACAAGATAAATAAAAGCAAAACTGAAGCAAAAGCTACCAATGAGGTAGCGGTAAGTTATTGTTATCCGAGGGAGACCCCTCGTCAAAAGAAACTGGTAGCGAGCCGCAACGAGACGTCGAAGGAAAAATAAAAACTGGTAGATGAAGAATACTTCCCAGGAGCAACGCAACAAATTAGGGCGGATCATAAAAGTACTGTGGGTTGGGGAGGGGGTTGTTTTTTGTGCTGAGGGTATCGAAATTAATTAATCTGCAGCTGGAGGGGTATTTATGTTTTAAGCTGTAGTCGATTAGATTATACTGTGCTTGGGCACGGATTAGGGGGTTGGGGTGGGACTCTAAGGAGGAGTAGAATTTACGGGACTGTTTTATGACAAGGTGGGAGATGGAGGGGATTTTGAGGTCTCTGTGGATGTCACGGCCTTTGATAAACCAGCGAGCTGCCGTGATTTGCCGCAAAATTCTGTTTTGCGTGGTCTGGAGAGTTTGTAGGATCTTTTTAGAGCTATAGCCCCAAATGTAGGCTGCATACATGAGGATGGGGCGGAGCGTGGTGGTATACAGGAGCAATTTACTTTTTAGGGGAAGATGATTGTACTTGTTGATGAGATGCCTGATTTGGTGGGCACGAAATTTAGTTTTTTTAATCAAGATATCTTTTTGTTTGGCAAACGTTAGTTTGCTGTCAAGAGTGACACCCAGGTATTTGATGTCAGGGCTGTAGGGGAGCAGCTCACCGTTAATTTTAAGCCTTTTGGGATTCTTGGCCCCTCCCCTGGAGAAATGGATGCATTGGGTTTTGGTGGTGTTGATTTTTAACGCCCAATCAGCGTACCACTGGGAGATGTCGTCGATGTGCCTCTGCAGGTAGGCTCTGGCATAGTTACGGCTAGGGTTCCTGGCGAGGACAGCTAGGTCGTCGGCGAAGAGAGACAGACATGTTCTGGGGTTGCTGGGGATGTCACTCATGTAGATATTGAAGAGGGTGGGCCCGATCACGCTGCCCTGCGGAACGCCACTTCTGATGGGGTGGGGGGGGGAGTATGAATTTCGAATTTTGACTTGAAAGGTCCGATCTTGAAGGTAGTTGTATAAAAGAAGAATCAAATAGGGGGGAAAGTTGTGGTTGATAAGTTTGTAGATCAGACCAGTGTGCCAGAGCCTATCAAAGGCTTTGCTGATATCCAGAAACACGCCCACGGTGTGCTGATGGGTGTTGAAGCTCTCGGTGATATAGTTTACGTTACGCAGGATTTGATGGATGGTGCTGTGGTTCTTACGGTATCCAAATTGTTCGTCCGGGATGATGCCGTGGGAGTCAGTGTAAGTTAGTAACCTGCGATTAATGACTTTTTCGAGAATTTTGCCCATGGAACTGAGGAGGCTGATTGGACGATAGCTATTGACGTCGCTGAGGGTGGAGTCTTTTTTGGGAATACAGATGATGATGGCATTTTTCCAGATTTGGGGGAAGTAACTAAGCTTCAGGCAGGCATTAATGATTTTCGTGAGACACGTAATTACTTTAAGGGGGGAGTTTTTTAGCATGGAGGAGGAGATGCCGTCGCTGCCCGGGGTTTTTTTGTTGACCAAAGCTTTGATAATCTGATTGATTTCTCCAGGGGAGCAGTGAGGGATGGGGGCAGGGTAACTGTAACTGCAGAGGAAGTTATTAATGGTAGAGCTGATTACACTGGTAATGGGGGAGGTAAGGGTGTTACTAAAATTTTTTTCGAAGTGCTTAGCGAGAGCATCACATTTCTCGAGATCAGTGGTAGCGATGCCGGTAGGGGTAATTAGATTTGGAGTAGGGTTTTTGGGGTTGCTGAAATTCCTGGCAAGGCGATAAAGGGTTCTGTTGTCGGGGGGGAGGTTGGAAATGAAATTGTCCCAGCTGTGGGAACGAAATTGGGTGATGAGGTATTTTATCGTTGTATTTAGGGAATTCATCTGGGATTTCAGGGGGGGGTATAGGGTCCTGGACCACTCTTTGCGGAGACGGTTGCGACTACGGATGAGGCGCCTGATGTGAGGGGGAAGTCTGGACGGGGCAGTACTGGAAATAACAGTTTTGGTGGCAGTTATGTAGGCTTCGTTGAGAGTTTTGGTTAGACTGTAGATTTCATTATTAATGTCGGTTGCAGAGGAAAGGGGGGGGTTACCTGGAACTTTGTCGTGTACTATGCAGTAGAATTGATTCCAATTGGTGGATTTGGTAAAATGTTGGGAGGTGGGGATGGCACCACTAAGGGATAGAGTAAGAACAATGGGATTGTGATCAGAGGATAGAGACAGACAGACTTGGATCTTGAGCAGGTGTGAAGCGGGGGGCCTCTTTACCTGACGCTTTGATAGGAGAAAACGTAAAGTGGACCGGCCAATGAGAATATGTTAAACGTAGTGGGAGTGCAAAGGGAGGAGGGGGCGAGGGTCTAGTAAAAGACCATCGTCAGGGCCACACGGTTAGTGGGGACAGAAAAACATGGGTTAGTGAAAAATGCATGTCATAAACAGTAAATTAATTAAAAATTTTTTTTTTTTTTTTTTGTTATATTACAGCATAAAGGAGCACAAAACGCAACACAAAAGAGCGGAGAGCCGCTAGAAAAAACTGGTAGATTATGGCATGGGAGAAGGCAGTTGGGATAAGACCTGAAGGGGAAACCAGAAGGGGCGAAGGCCTCAGGAATTAAGGAGGGTCGTAAAAATATTGGGGATTGGGAAGGGGGTTATTCATGGTGCTCAGAGTGTCGAAATTAAGGAGACGGCAGCTGGAAGGGTAATTGTGAGTATGCTCGGAGCTGGTGGAGTTGAATTTCGCTTGGGATTGGATGAGGGGGTTGGGATTGGCTTCAAGGGCTGCATAGAATTTACGGGATTCCTTGATGATAAAGTGGGAGATGGAGGGAATTTTGAGTTCTCTGTGTATATCTTTGCCCCTGACAAACCAGGGGGCTGCCATGATCTGTCTGAGGATTTTGTTTTGAGTGGTCTGGAGGGGTTTAAGGATCCTCTTGGAGCTAAACCCCCAGATAAATACTGCATAGAGGAGGATGGGTCTAAGAATGGAGGTGTATAGAAGTAATTTGCTGTTTCGAGGGAGATGGCTGTATCTATTTATAAGATTTCTCATTAAGTGGGCACGGAACTCGGTTTTCTTCACCAGCTTGTCCCTTTGTTTGGAGAATGTTAGTTTCCTGTCAAGGATGATACCAAGGTATTCCACCTCAGACTTGTAGGGCAGAAGATCACCATTCACTTGGATCCTCTTGGGAGCAGCAGCGCCACCTTTCGTGAAGTGAATGCATTGGGATTTGGCCGTATTAATCCCAAGCGCCCAGTCAGCATACCATTGGGATAGTTCGTCAACATGCCTTTGCAGGTAAAGTCTGGCATAATTTCTGCCGGGGCTCCTCGCGAGGACCGAAAGGTCGTCGGCAAAAAGGGACAGCATCGTTCTATTATTTAGGGGGATGTCTGCCATAAAAATGTTAAAGAGGGATGGCCCTAAAACGCTGCCCTGAGGAACACCACTTTTGATTGGTCTAGGGGAGGAGAAAGAATTTTTAATTTTAATTTGGAAGGTCCGATCTTGAAGATAGTTGAAAATCAGAAGGGTTAGGTAGGGGGGGAAGTTAAATTTAATTAGTTTAAAGATCAGACCATAATGCCAGAGCTGATCAAAGGCTTTTTTAATGTCGAGAAAAATCCCAACCGTATGCTGATGGGTGTTGAAGCCTTCGATGACGTGGTTTACATTCCTGAGTAGCTGGTGGGTGGTGCTATGCTTGGTCCTATAGCCAAACTGCTCATCGGGGATAATTTTACTGTCGTTTGTGAAGGTGTGGATCCTGGCGTTAATGACCCGTTCAAAGATTTTACCCATACAGCTGAGGAGACTAATGGGCCTGTAGCTGGAGATATCGCTTAGAGTGGAGTTTTTCTTGGGGATACAAATAACCAGGGCATTTTTCCAGATTTTTGGGTAGTAATTAAGGCGAAGGCAGCAGTTAAAAATTTTAGTGAGGCAAGTGATTAGTTTGATAGGGGAGTTTTTAAGCATTAAATTTGAGATGCCATCACTGCCAGGTGCTTTTTTGTTGGCGAGACTTTTGATAATTGCGTTAATTTCATCAGGGGTACAGAAGGAGTCAGGGGAGTTTACAGTGTTGCTGCAAAGAAAATTTATCACTTCCGAGTTGACGAGGCTGGAGATGGGAGAGGGGGTAGCATTAGTGAAGCTCGCTTCAAAGAAGCTAGCGAAAGCCTCGCTCTTTTCTTCGTCGGTAGTGGCAGGACCAGAAGGGGTTGAAAGGGTTGGGATCGGCCGAAAGGGGTCACTGAAGTTCCTAACGAGTTTGTACAAGGTCCTATTATTTGCGGGGAGGGAGGATAGGAAGTTACCCCAGCTGTGGGACCTAAAATCAGTAATGAGGGTCTTAATTGTGTTGTTGAGGCCGTTGATCTGGGTCTTGAGAGGAGGGTGAAGGGTCCGGGTCCATTCCTTTCTCATCTTGTTTCTTGTCCTGATGAGCCGACGAATGTGGGGGGGGAGCCTAGTGGGGGTAGTTTTTGAGATGACCGTTTTAGAGGCAGCACGATAGGAGTCACTGAGGGCCTTGGTAAGGTTATAGATCTCTTCGTTTGCCTGAGACGCAGAGGTGATTTTGGGATTTCCCGAGATTTTTTCGTGCACCAGGCAGTAGAAGTGGCTCCAGTTTGTTGTGGTCGCAACGTGCTGGGAAGTTGGCAGAGCACTTCCGAGAGACAGGGTCAGGGAGATGGGGTTGTGGTCCGAAGACAGAATTGGATTAGAAGTAATTAGATAGGGGAGGGCAAGGTTCGTGATGGCAAAATCAAGGGTGGAGGAGGTAGTGGGGGTGAAATACGTTGGGGTGGGAGGGGCTAAAATAGAGTAATTTTTTGCTGTAGCGTAATTAAAAATTTGAGAGCCCCTTTGGTTTTCCCTTCCCAGGTTCCAGAGCCTGTGGCGAGCATTAAAATCGCCCATGAGAATAAAGTTGGGGTGGGTGCTGCAGAGGAGGTCGAGGTCAGAATTTTGGAGGGCATTTTGGGGGGGGATGTAGATGGAGCTAATTAAAAGGGGTTTCCCATGGAGTCGGACAACCACAGAGGTGTTTTCAATGCTGGGAGTGTTAATCTTCTGTTCAAGGTGGGAGATACTATTTTTGATGTAAATAAGAGTCCCGCCGCCACGGGAGAGGACACGGTCGGACCTATAGCAGGCGTAATTTGCGACCTTTACGCTATGGGCAGCATTGAGGTGCGTTTCCTGCACCAATACGACGTCGGGAGTAGACTCCGCAATAAAGTCCCGGAGCTCGTGGAGACGAGGCTGAAGGCCACATGCGTTAAGGCTAACGATGCGAAGAAACCTATTCATTGTCGTCCGTGAAGCAGCTGAGGTAAATTTGCTGCAGAGCTTGCATCTGCATTATCATACTTGAAAAAATATCTTGAATTTGTTTGATTTGGAGGGCACTATTTTTCTTGGATTTTTTGGTTGGGGGGTTTTTTGTCAGGTCTTCTAACGCTTCAGCTATATTGGCGGGGGAGGTTTGGGGGGTAGGGGGAGAGGGACTTTCCTTGGCTTTGCCAAGAATTTCTTTTCTACGCTCCCAGATGTTTTTCTTTTTGTTTTCCCCTGGCGCGGGTCTCTTGGGGCAGTCGGGGGAGTTGGATGTGTGCTCGCCACCACATAGTGCACACGTAGGGGCCGTTTCAGGGCTCTTTTCGCAGCAGTAGGTAAAGTGGTTTAGGCCACACTTAAGGCATTTTGCAGGGCGAGTACAGCAGCGGCTGGAGTGGCCGTACTGCTGGCATCTGAAGCACTGGGTGACCCTGCCTTCTCTGCGCCTGAGGGGCTCCACAGAAACGCGGAGGTGGGAAAAGGTTTGAATTTTATAGACGGCCTTGCTATCGTCGTTCTTGGGTAGGCAGACTATATAAAGGGGCATGGGGGATTGCTGCTTTCCCTTCTTCATTTGGGTAACTTTTTTGATTTTAAGTTGCTTTTCTTCAAGACCACTTTTTATTTCTTCTAAGTCCATGTTTATGGGTAGGCCTCGTATGACAACATTGAGGTCCTTGTCCTCAGGTAGGGGGTGGGTGTGGGAATCTAAGTTATGGCTTTCTATGAATTTTCTAATCAATCTGTAGTCTAGGACAGTGGTGGGATAGAGTATTAAGAGGGGCTCACTAGTTTGCTGGGCTTGACTAATGCGGCCAGAAACCTTATCGTTGCATTGCTCATTGATTTCTTTGAGGAGGGTTAAGCCATCAGGGGGGTTATAAATGTAAATGGGGGGTATGTGCCGAGCACCGGGTTTTTTGTATGCGTTACGGTTAGATTGGGTAGCGCTATTGTCATCAGTTTGAGGGGGGGCTTCAACTCTGTCGGAAATCTCTTTTAGTTCGTTAAAACGGTTATCTAGGGGCATTTCAGGATCATCGCCGGTATCAGTTTGATTTTTAGCAATCTTGTTTCGAGGAGGCTTCCTGAAACCTTCTTCATTTTCATCAGACTCGCTGAGAACTCTTTTAGAGGAGGAGGGGCCGGCTTCAGGATCGATGGCCATATTTTCAGGTGGGGAGGAATTGCTGGGAAGGGGATTGGGTAAGCTCTTGGCCTCTGATTGGCTGGGGGCGAGAGCCGGGAAATCCTCAGAGGGGCAACGTTCCATGAGGTGAGTTAAAAGAAGGTCGAAAAGTTCATCCTTCTTGGAATGGCAGGCTTCAATTTGTGACCTAATCACTTTTAAACTTCTGCTTTCCCTTTTGCGGAGAGGGATATTATCAGCGTGTAGAGCAACATATTTAAGGGACTCTAAAATTAGGCCTACTTGGTCTCTAGTTGCCGCGTTAGCAATCTTGCGGTCGTAGGTTTCTCTAGTCCACTTTACGTCCTTGCAAAGCGCGGTAAAAGAAGGCATACTCACTTTATTTTTCTTTTTAAAGCTGCTCCTAGAGGCTGCCAGTGCCTTCACCTGCTCAGCATCCGAGGCTTCATCAGTAAAGTCGGAGTCATCCATGGACGCATTTGTATCAAAATCAATGCTGGAAGGCATGTTTATCGGGTGGGAGGGTGCGCAGTAATATAGCCCTTATAAGGGCTCTTTGCACAGCAAAGCGAAGAGCTCCCGCAACCACGTGGCCTGTCGCCCTGCCCGGATCAGCCTAAGCCGGTCCGCAGTCGATCAAGCCCCGTCGAAAACGAACAGCGTTAGAGTGGAGCCGGTAACACCGGACCCGAGCTAGAGAGCGTGCGCCTAAGTCGACGCCCAGTCCCAGAATGAATGATGAAATGATCAGAGGATAGAATGGGATTGGAGGTGATTAAATATGGAAGGGAGAGATTGGTTAAGGCAAAATCAAGGGTGGATGCAGTAGTAGGGGTAAAGTGGGTAGGGGTGGTGGGGGCGAGGATAGAGTAGTTATTGTTAGTTGCGAAATCATAAATTTGGCGGCCCTTGGCGTTTTCTCTGCCAATGTTCCATAAACGGTGCCGGGCATTAAAGTCCCCCATTAGGATGAAGGTCTCATAGCTGCCGCAGAGAAGAGCAAGATCAGCAGAATTTAGGGAGTTACCAGGGGGGATGTATACTGAGCTAATGAGGAGAGGCTTATCGTGGAGGCGAACCACTACAGAGGTTTGCTCCAGGCCGGAAGTATGGAGGGTGTTGAAGCTCTCGGTGATATAGTTTACGTTACGCAGGATTTGATGGATGGTGCTGTGGTTCTTACGGTATCCAAATTGTTCGTCCGGGATGATGCCGTGGGAGTCAGTGTAAGTTAGTAACCTGCGATTAATGACTTTTTCGAGAATTTTGCCCATGGAACTGAGGAGGCTGATTGGACGATAGCTATTGACGTCGCTGAGGGTGGAGTCTTTTTTGGGAATACGGGATGATGATGGCATTTTTCCAGTTTTGGGGGGGAAGTAACTAAGCTTCAGGCAGGCATTAATGATTTTCGTGAGACACGTAATTACTTTAAGGGGGGAGTTTTTTAGCATGGAGGAGGAGATGCCGTCGCTGCCCGGGGTTTTTTTGTTGACCAAAGCTTTGATAATCTGATTGATTTCTCCAGGGGAGCAGTGAGGGATGGGGGCAGGGTAACTGTAACTGCAGAGGAAGTTATTAATGGTAGAGCTGATTACACTGGTAATGGGGGAGGTAAGGGTGTTACTAAAATTTTTTTCGAAGTGCTTAGCGAGAGCATCACATTTCTCGAGATCAGTGGTAGCGATGCCCGGGAGGGGTAATTAGATTTGGAGTAGGGTTTTTGGGGTTGCTGAAATTCCTGGCAAGGCGATAAAGGGTTCTGTTGTCGGGGGGGAGGTTGGAAATGAAATTGTCCCAGCTGTGGGAACGAAATTGGGTGATGAGGTATTTTATCGTTGTATTTAGGGAATTCATCTGGGATTTCAGGGGGGGGTATAGGGTCCTGGACCACTCTTTGCGGAGACGGTTGCGACTACGGATGAGGCGCCTGATGTGAGGGGGAAGTCTGGACGGGGGGAGTACTGGAAATAACAGTTTTGGTGGCAGTTATGTAGGCTTCGTTGAGAGTTTTGGTTAGACTGTAGATTTCATTATTAATGTCGGTTGCAGAGGAAAGGGGGGGGGGTTTCCTGGAACTTTGTCGTGTACTATGCAGTAGAATTGATTGAGACAGACAGACTTGGATCTTGAGCAGGTGTGAAGCGGGGGGCCTCTTTACCTGACGCTTTGATAGGAGAAAACGTAAAGTGGACCGGCCAATGAGAATATGTTAAACGTAGTGGGAGTGCAAAGGGAGGAGGGGGCGAGGGTCTAGTAAAAGACCATCGTCAGGGCCACACGGTTAGTGGGGACGGAAAAACATGGGTTAGTGAAAAATGCATGTCATAAACAGAAAATTTAAATTTTAAAAATTTTTTTTTTTTTTTTGTTATATTACAGCATAAAGGAGCACAAAACGCAACACAAAAGAGCGGAGAGCCGCTAGAAAAAACTGGTAGATTATGGCATGGGAGAAGGCAGTTGGGATAAGACCTGAAGGGGAAACCAGAAGGGGCGAAGGCCTCAGGAATTAAGGAGGGTCGTAAAAATATTGGGGATTGGGAAGGGGGTTATTCATGGTGCTCAGAGTGTCGAAATTAAGGAGACGGCAGCTGGAAGGGTAATTGTGAGTATGCTCGGAGCGGGTTGGAGTTGAATTTCGCTTGGGATTGGATGAGGGGGTTGGGATTGGCTTCAAGGGCTGCATAGAATTTACGGGATTCCTTGATGATAAAGTGGGAGATGGAGGGAATTTTGAGTTCTCTGTGTATATCTTTGCCCCTGACAAACCAGGGGGCTGCCATGATCTGTCTGAGGATTTTGTTTTGGGTGGTCTGGAGGGGTTTAAGGATCCTCTTGGAGCTAAACCCCCAGATAAATACTGCATAGAGGAGGATGGGTCTAAGAATGGAGGTGTATAGAAGTAATTTGCTGTTTCGAGGGAGATGGCTGTATCTATTTATAAGATTTCTCATTAAGTGGGCACGGAACTCGGTTTTCTTCACCAGCTTGTCCCTTTGTTTGGAGAATGTTAGTTTCCTGTCAAGGATGATACCAAGGTATTCCACCTCAGACTTGTAGGGCAGAAGATCACCATTCACTTTGATCCTCTTGGGAGCAGCAGCGCCACCTTTCGTGAAGTGAATGCATTGGGATTTGGCCGTATTAATCCCAAGCGCCCAGTCAGCATACCATTGGGATAGTTCGTCAACATGCCTTTGCAGGTAAAGTCTGGCATAATTTCTGCCGGGGCTCCTCGCGAGGACCGAAAGGTCGTCGGCAAAAAGGGACAGCATCGTTCTATTATTTAGGGGGATGTCTGCCATAAAAATGTTAAAGAGGGATGGCCCTAAAACGCTGCCCTGAGGAACACCACTTTTGATTGGTCTAGGGGAGGAGAAAGAATTTTTAATTTTAATTTGGAAGGTCCGATCTTGAAGATAGTTGAAAATCAGAAGGGTTAGGTAGGGGGGGAAGTTAAATTTAATTAGTTTAAAGATCAGACCATAATGCCAGAGCTGATCAAAGGCTTTTTTAATGTCGAGAAAAATCCCAACCGTATGCTGATGGGTGTTGAAGCCTTCGATGACGTGGTTTACATTCCTGAGTAGCTGGTGGGTGGTGCTATGCTTGGTCCTATAGCCAAACTGCTCATCGGGGATAATTTTACTGTCATTTGTGAAGGTGTGGATCCTGGCGTTAATGACCCGTTCAAAGATTTTACCCATACAGCTGAGGAGACTAATGGGCCTGTAGCTGGAGATATCGCTTAGAGTGGAGTTTTTCTTGGGGATACAAATAACCAGGGCATTTTTCCAGATTTTTGGGTAGTAATTAAGGCGAAGGCAGCAGTTAAAAATTTTAGTGAGGCAAGTGATTAGTTTGATAGGGGAGTTTTTAAGCATTAAATTTGAGATGCCATCACTGCCAGGTGCTTTTTTGTTGGCGAGACTTTTGATAATTGCGTTAATTTCATCAGGGGTACAGAAGGAGTCAGGGGAGTTTACAGTGTTGCTGCAAAGAAAATTTATCACTTCCGAGTTGACGAGGCTGGAGATGGGAGAGGGGGTAGCATTAGTGAAGCTCGCTTCAAAGAAGCTAGCGAAAGCCTCGCTCTTTTCTTCGTCGGTAGTGGCAGGACCAGAAGGGGTTGAAAGGGTTGGGATCGGCCGAAAGGGGTCACTGAAGTTCCTAACGAGTTTGTACAAGGTCCTATTATTTGCGGGGAGGGAGGATAGAAAGTTACCCCAGCTGTGGGACCTAAAATCAGTAATGAGGGTCTTAATTGTGTTGTTGAGGCCGTTGATCTGGGTCTTGAGAGGAGGGTGAAGGGTCCGGGTCCATTCCTTTCTCATCTTGTTTCTTGTCCTGATGAGCCGACGAATGTGGGGGGGGAGCCTAGTGGGGGTAGTTTTTGAGATGACCGTTTTAGAGGCAGCACGATAGGAGTCACTGAGGGCCTTGGTAAGGTTATAGATCTCTTCGTTAGCCTGAGACGCAGAGGTGATTTTGGGATTTCCCGAGATTTTTTCGTGCACCAGGCAGTAGAAGTGGCTCCAGTTTGTTGTGGTCGCAACGTGCTGGGAAGTTGGCAGAGCACTTCCGAGAGACAGGGTCAGGGAGATGGGGTTGTGGTCCGAAGACAGAATTGGATTAGAAGTAATTAGATAGGGGAGGGCAAGGTTCGTGATGGCAAAATCAAGGGTGGAGGAGGTAGTGGGGGTGAAATACGTTGGGGTGGGAGGGGCTAAAATAGAGTAATTTTTTGCTGTAGCGTAATTAAAAATTTGAGAGCCCCTTTGGTTTTCCCTTCCCAGGTTCCAGAGCCTGTGGCGAGCATTAAAATCGCCCATGAGAATAAAGTTGGGGTGGGTGCTGCAGAGGAGGTCGAGGTCAGAATTTTGGAGGGCATTTTGGGGGGGGATGTAGATGGAGCTAATTAAAAGGGGTTTCCCATGGAGTCGGACAACCACAGAGGTGTTTTCAATGCTGGGAGTGTTAATTTTCTGTTCAAGGTGGGAGATACTATTTTTGATGTAAATAAGAGTCCCGCCGCCACGGGAGAGGACACGGTCGGACCTATAGCAGGCGTAATTGGCGACCTTTACGCTATGGGCAGCATTGAGGTGCGTTTCCTGCACCAATACGACGTCGGGAGTAGACTCCGCAATAAAGTCCCGGAGCTCGTGGAGACGAGGCTGAAGGCCGCATGCGTTCAGGCTAACGATGCGAAGAAACCTATTCATTGTCGTCCGTGAAGCAGCTGAGGTAAATTTGCTGCAGAGCTTGCATCTGCATTATCATACTTGAAAAAATATCTTGAATTTGTTTGATTTGGAGGGCACTATTTTTCTTGGATTTTTTGGTTGGGGGGTTTTTTGTCAGGTCTTCTAACGCTTCAGCTATATTGGCGGGGGAGGTTTGGGGGGTAGGGGGAGAGGGACTTTCCTTGGCTTTGCCAAGAATTTCTTTTCTACGCTCCCAGATGTTTTTCTTTTTGTTTTCCCCTGGCGCGGGTCTCTTGGGGCAGTCGGGGGAGTTGGATGTGTGCTCGCCACCACATAGTGCACACGTAGGGGCCGTTTCAGGGCTCTTTTCGCAGCAGTAGGTAAAGTGGTTTAGGCCACACTTAAGGCATTTTGCAGGGCGAGTACAGCAGCGGCTAGAGTGGCCGTACTGCTGGCATCTGAAGCACTGGGTGACCCTGCCTTCTCTGCGCCTGAGGGGCTCCACAGAAACGCGGAGGTGGGAAAAGGTTTGAATTTTATAGACGGCCTTGCTATCGTCGTTCTTGGGTAGGCAGACTATAAAAAGGGGCATGGGGGATTGCTGCTTTCCCTTCTTCATTTGGGTAACTTTTTTGATTTTAAGTTGCTTTTCTTCAAGACCACTTTTTATTTCTTCTAAGTCCATGTTTATGGGTAGGCCTCGTATGACAACATTGAGGTCCTTGTCCTCAGGTAGGGGGTGGGTGTGGGAATCTAAGTTATGGCTTTCTATGAATTTTCTAATCAATCTGTAGTCTAGGACAGTGGTGGGATAGAGTATTAAGAGGGGCTCACTAGTTTGCTGGGCTTGACTAATGCGGCCAGAAACCTTATCGTTGCATTGCTCATTGATTTCTTTGAGGAGGGTTAAGCCATCAGGGGGGTTATAAATGTAAATGGGGGGTATGTGCCGAGCACCAGGTTTTTTGTATGCGTTACGGTTAGATTGGGTAGCGCTATTGTCATCAGTTTGAGGGGGGGCTTCGACTCTGTCGGAAATCTCTTTTAGTTCGTTAAAACGGTTATCTAGGGGCATTTCAGGATCATCGCCGGTATCAGTTTGATTTTTAGCAATCTTGTTTCGAGGAGGCTTCCTGAAACCTTCTTCATTTTCATCAGACTCGCTGAGAACTCTTTTAGAGGAGGAGGGGCCGGCTTCAGGCTCGATGGCCATATTTTCAGGTGGGGAGGAATTGCTGGGAAGGGGATTGGATAAGCTCTTGGCCTCTGATTGGCTGGGGACGAGAGCCGGGAAATCCTCAGAGGGGCAACGTTCCATGAGGTGCGTTAAGAGAAGGTCAAAAAGTTCATCCTTCTTGGAATGGCAGGCCTCGATTTGTGATCTAATCACTTTTAGACTTCTGTTCTCCCGTTTGCGGAGAGGGATATTATCAGCATGTAGTGCAACATATTTGAGGGACTCTAAAATTAGGCCTACTTGGTCTCTAGTTGCCGCGTTAGCTATCTTGCGGTCGTAGGTTTCTCTGGTCCACTTTACGTCCTTGCAAAGCGCGGTAAAAGAAGGCATACTCACCTTATTTTTCTTTTTAAAGCTGCTCCTAGAGGCTGCCAGAGCCTTCTCCTGCTCGGCATCTGAGGCTTCATCAGTGAAGTCGGAGTCATCCATGGACGCATTTGTATCAAAATCGATGCTGGAAGGCATGTTTATCGGGTGGGAGGGTGCGCAGTAATATAGCCCTTATAAGGGCTCTTTGCACAGCAAAGCGAAGAGCTCCCGCAACCACGTGGCCTGTCGCCCTGCCCGGATCAGCCTAAGCCGGTCCGCAGTCGATCAAGCCCCGTCGAAAACGAGCAGCGTTAGAGTGGAGCCGGTAACACCGGACCCGAGCTAGAGAGCGTGCGCCTAAGTCGACGCCCAGTCCCAGAATGAATGATGAAATGATCAGAGGATAGAATGGGATTGGAGGTGATTAAATATGGAAGGGAGAGATTGGTTAAGGCAAAATCAAGGGTGGATGCAGTAGTAGGGGTAAAGTGGGTAGGGGTGGTGGGGGCGAGGATAGAGTAGTTATTGTTAGTTGCGAAATCATAAATTTGGCGGCCCTTGGCGTTTTCTCTGCCAATGTTCCATAAACGGTGCCGGGCATTAAAGTCCCCCATTAGGATGAAGGTCTCATAGCTGCCGCAGAGAAGAGCAAGATCAGCAGAATTTAGGGAGTTACCAGGGGGGATGTATACTGAGCTAATGAGGAGAGGCTTATCGTGGAGGCGAACCACTACAGAGGTTTGCTCCAGGCCGGAAGTATGGAGGGTATGATCGTAGTGAGATATACAGTTTTTGATGTAGATGAGGGTACCGCCACCTCGGGAGGTGACCCTGTCCGTGCGGTAACAATTGTAGTTAGCAACCTTGACCTGCTGAGCAGCGTTAAGGTGGGTCTCCTGGACTAAAACCAGGTCGGGAGAGAACTCCGCGATGAAATCACGGAGCTCATTAATTCTGGGGAAGAGCCCATTGGCATTGAAGGAGACGATCCGTAAAAAATTAGTCGTCATGATCGTCGCTAAGGCTATTGAGGAAGATTTGCTGCAGGGCCTGCATTTGTTTTATCATGCAGGTAAATATTTCATTAAATTGTTGAATTTGGAGGGCTTTATTCTTTTTGGTTACTTTGGTGGGGGGATTTTTTGTGAGTTCGGCGAGAGTGTCATTAATATTGATAGTTGGGGTATTGGAGGGGGGATCAGAAGTCTTAACCTTTTCTTTGTCGAGCAGCTCACGTCTACTTGTCCAGATGTTTTTACGATTTTTGTCGCTTATGGTTGGGCGTTTAGGGCAATCAGTGGAGTTAGAAGTATGAGGGCCCTGACATAGGGCACAGGTGGGGGCAGTGTCTTTACTTTTACTACAATTATAGGAAAAGTGGTCCTGACCACATTTGAGGCATTTAGGAGGGCGGGTGCAACAGCGGCTCGAGTGGCCGTACTGTTGACACCTGAAACATTGCGTTATATGCCCTTCTTTTTTCTTGAGTGGTTCGACATTAACGCGGAGGTGGGAAATAGTACGTAGCTCAAAAATAGCTTTGCTCTCATCGTTTTTTGGCAGGGAGACGAGGAAAAGGGGCATGGGGGTCTGTTCTTTACCTTTTTTCATTTGGACAACTTTCTTGGGTTTAAGTTCGAGATCTTCAAGTTCTTGGTGAATGTCCCAAGTTTGCATGTTGATTGGGAGGCCTCTTATGACCACGTTTAGGTCTTTGTCCGCAGGGAGGGGGTGGGTATGGGAATCGAGTTTATGTTCTTCGATGTAGTTTCTTATATATCGGTAGGCAATTGGGGAGGGAGGATAGACTATAAGCATAGGTTCTTTGGTATGGGAGGCATTACTAAGACGACCAGAAATCTCACATTTGCATAGGGAATTTAGCTCTTTTAGGAGAGCTAGCCCATCAGGGGGGTTGTAAATGTGTATGGGTGGCACGTGTCTGTCATTGGCTTCTTTGTACTTCCTGTTATTTCGGTTAGGGGTGTGAGCGTTGGGGGAAGAATTGCCCGCTCTGAGCGTTACTTCTTTTAGATTTTGGAACTGATTTACTAGGGGCATTTCTTCAACGTTATCCTCATCCTTATTTGCCGTGTTTTTGGCTATTTTATGGCGGGGAGGCAATTGAAAGCCTTCGCTATCATCGGGGTCACTGAGATTTCTCTTAGAGGCAGCGGGAGTTGGAGGATCCTGAGTGGTTAAGGCGGGGGGCGTGACATCATGGGTGGGCGGGACTACGAGGGTTTCTGAAGTTTGAGCGTTAGTAAGCTCGGGGAAATTTTCTTCAACTTGATCGAGTCTTGTGCGGTAGTAGGAGAAAAGGCTTTCGTTAATTTTATCTTTTTTGGCTCTACTTGATCTGATTTGTTTTCTAATTTCCCTAATACTTTTACTGTCGCGTTTTTTAAGAATTATGGACTCGCTATTCGCTTCCAGGGAATCTAGACTTTCAAGAATAGCGTTAATTTGATCTAGGGTAGTTGCAGAGGAGATCTTTCTATCATAAGTCTCCTTGGTCCACTTTATACTCTGACATAGCGAGGTAAGTGAAGGCATACTCACCCGCGCTGCTTTCTTGAATTTGGCCCTTGAGGCTTCTAGGGCCACGTCGTTGTCTAAGTCCGAGCTTCCGTCTTCTGATAGCGATGATCGGGAACGGGTGTCATAGTCGCTGGAGTGCATCTTGAAATGCCTGAGATCAGTAATAAAGCCTTAAAAAAGGCTCTTCACACAGGTCTTAGAGGGAATAGCCGCTTTCGCCACCTGACCCGTCCGTTCAGCTCAGCTGGCGGAAACGAGCCCGATCGCTAGACGGTAGGGAGAGCGGGGAAGGGGACACGGCAGAACCGGTCCGAAAACGGAGGGAATGGAGTACGAACTCGAGCTGATCCCGCACTAGATTATTGGGATGCCATTCGAGCTTCGTGTAGAAGTTTGTGGCCACTCTGCGCACATGTGGGATAATATAGTCTATTTTCAAGTCTTTGTGTAAAGAGTCATTACTGACAAACCAGGGGGCTCCGGTAATTCGCCTCAGAAATTTATTCTCGAGGACTTGTAGTGGGAGTATATTTGATTTTGCAGTAGTTCCCCAAATTGGGCAGGCGTAGTCAAATGTGGGGCGTATGACCGTTTTATATAGGCGCGTTTTCGCGCGGAGGTCTAGCCCGCTGTTCTTGTGTGTGAGGCAATTCATAAGTCCAATCTTGTTTTTTGTTTTGCCACAGATGGCTTTAGCATGACTGGCGTATGTTAGTGCTCTGTCGATGGTTACTCCTAGGTAGGTGACTGCATTTGAGTAGGGTATCACAGTGTCGTTAACTGTAACCGGCTTGATTTTTTTCTTTTTACTTCCAGTTGCGAAGGATATTAATTTGGTTTTTTGTGGATTAATTTTTATTCTCCACCTAGTAAAGTATTCCTCTATTTCGTTTATATGTCGCTGCAAAAAGAGCTGCGCATATGGTCTGCTGGGAGCTATAGCGAGTACCGCCGTGTCGTCGGCGAAAAGATAACTTCTCGTGTCTTCGTTCTTTGGGAGGTCATACGTGTAGATTGTGTAGAGAGTTGGCGATGCTGCGGAGCCTTGAGGGACCCCCGCCTCTATATGTCTTCTTCCAGATAAGGAGTTTCCGACTTTGACTTGGAAAGTCCGTCTCTGGAGGAAATGGAAAAAACAATG
This sequence comes from Octonoba sinensis, assembly GCA_038502835.1. Classification (NCBI taxonomy): domain Eukaryota; kingdom Metazoa; phylum Arthropoda; class Arachnida; order Araneae; family Uloboridae; genus Octonoba; species Octonoba sinensis. Next base: position 66,257,397 of record CM076605.1, on the reverse strand, counting down.
ATTTAAATTGTGTGGAAATTTCAGTATTATCAATTTATAGAGCAGGCCTTTGTGCCACACTCTGTCGAACGCCTTTTCTATGTCAAAGAAAATTCCAAGCGCGGCTAGCTTCTTAGTTTTGGCGTAATTGATATCGTTCGCAATCCGAAGTAGCTGATGAGTGGTAGCGTGCTTATTTCTGAATCCAAATTGGTAATCAGGAATAATAGCGGTTACTGAGCAGTGACGCTGCAGATGGTGTTTACTGACCTTCTCCACAGCCGTTATTCTTAGTAGACTAATCGGGTGATAATTCTGCGGGAACGTCAGATCTGAGTCTTTCTTTGGTATCGGGACGATCACCGCGTTTCTCCAGTCATTAGGGAAGTAACCGAGTCTAAGTATTGCATTTGTGATTTTGGTTAAGTTGATAACCGCATTGAGTGGTAGATGCTTCAGGTGAGTGGGGGCAATGCGGTCGTCTCCAGGGGATTTCCTTTCTTCTAGCGCCCCTATGAGAAGCAACATCTGTATGGTTGAGATTGCTATGTCGGTTGTGTGAGGTCTTGGGATTCTGAAAAAGTTCCGTACTTCACGGTTAACTGTCCTGATCGTTTCTTCACAGTATTCGTTGGCATTAGGTTGAAACTGACTCTCCAGTGAGTCAGCTATGGCATTTGCTTTGTCCATTTCAGAGAAAACCAAGTGTCCGGTACTGCCGTGCAGTGGTGGCATCTGGTTTTTTCGGTTAGTTATAGCCCTTGACATCCTATACATATCTTTAGGGTCTTCGTTCAATGTTTCTAGCAGACATGTGGAGTTTTTGTTCTTTATTTCTTTAGTTCTTTTCCTAATATCATGTTGTAGTTTGTTAATCATGTTTTTGGTAATGGGGTTTTTCGTAATAGCCCAAACTTTTCTGAGCCTATTTTTTTTTTTTTTATCATGTCTCTAACTTCAGTGGGTAGTCTAGTAGGGGTTGAGTTCACCACTCGGGTGAACTTGGCTGTTTCTAAGGCAGTCTGGATGTTATTGGTCAATTCCCTTACCTCTCTATCAATATTTTCAGCCGATGGGATATCTATAATTTTCTCCGTCAACTCGTTAACTTTTTTGGTGAAGAGCTGCCAGTTTGTCGTTGAAATAGTCCGGCTGGCAGACGGAAGATGGGTCCCAAAACTGAGTTCGAGCAGCACGGGGTTATGGTCGGAATTGAGCTCTGAGAGTGAAGTGATTTTAAACTGATTATTTACGTTTTTTGAGATTGCTAGGTCTAACGTGGTATTAATATGATTTGCGAAATGGGTGGGAGAATCGGGATAATAAATATTTAAGTTGTTGTCAATGAAGTAGTCGTGCAGCGTTTTGCCGTTAGCATTAGCGCGTCCATTACTCCATAGACTGTGTTTGCAATTGAAATCGCCTATTAATATGCATTTGTCCTTGAAGTTGACCAGTGCGTCAAGGGCAGTAGTTGAGAGCTTATTGTTTGGTGGAATATATATAGAGGAGATTAGGTATTCCGTGTTATGGAAATTGATGACCGGCGAGCAGTTTTCAATTTCCGGAGCATCAATCTTGACTTCGTAGCATGAGAAGCCTTTGCTGATGCATAGCATAGTTCCCCCTCCTCTGACATTTCGGTCAGTTCGAAAGATATGAAAGTTGGGGAGCCAGAATCGCTCTGCTCCCCCAAAGTGGGTCTCCTGAATGCAGAAGACGTCGGGAACGTAGTCCTCGACGAAGGTAGGTACCTCACCCATTTTCTGGGCGAGGCCGTTCGCGTTCCATGACGCGATTGTGAGCAAAAAAGGGTTATGCATGCCGGAAAATGGCACTGACTTCTTTTAGCTCTTCCGCCACTTTTAGAACGGACGCGCATACTTTGTCGAGCATGTTGGGTACTCTTTGGACGTCACTGAGGATGGTAGTGACGTCCTTAACCTTGGCAGCCATAGCATATGAGGGGGGTTTATTACTCTCCTGATTTGCCTTCGTGTTGATGGGTCTATCTTCTGTGCGGACTTTAATTGGGAGTTTTGCCGCTTGGGATTGGGCGGCTTGTCCGTCCTGGTCGTGGTTCTTCAGCACTCTGTCCGGGGGTCGCTTTGGACAACCCCGGTAGTTTGCAGTATGGGCGCCTTGGCATAGCGCACATTTCGCAGGTGTTTTGGGTGACTTTTTACAAGCCTTTGTGGGGTGATTCTCTCCGCACTTAAGGCATCTATAATCGTTCGTGCAGTGCTCACTGGAGTGGTAATACATTTGGCAACGATAGCACTGTTGTGGGGAGGACTTCAATTTCAGCGGCTCCACTGAGATCCTGAAGCTACCTAACTCTCTTAACTGGTACATTTTGTCATTATGTGTCGTGCGTTGAAGGTACACTAAATATAGAGGCAGGGCTCTGCGATTTTTTCCCTTCATCTGTACAACTTTGATGGGGCTGAACCCCACTAGTCTGAGTTCTTCCCCGACGAAGTTTTCCGGAGTGTGCCGACAAACCCCTGACTACCAGTTTAAGGTTTTTCTCCTCATTCACCGGGAAGGTATGGTGTGGAACATTTGACTCGTTAAAGTATCTGATTAACGATCTGTACGCGTCAGTATCAGGCGAGATTACCTGGTGTTTCTGACCATTGTACTTCATTATGACCTTTTTCCCCGTTATTTCATTTAGTTTCCTAACAAACTCTACCGAGTTGGTGACATTAGAAACTATTATTGGCGGTGGTTTGTTAATCTTTTTCATCTTCGCAGTCTGGAATTCCCCGGGGGGGGGGGGGGGGGGCGGGTCACATCGTCTGCGTGAGTCACATCGTCTGCGTGTACTTCAGTGTCCATGCTACCCTCTTCAACAGTTAATTTCTGGGGGGGCTGGTCACTACTGCCTGTCCCGTGATTGCAATCATCGGGGGAGATCGCCTGGAGTTCAGGAAACTGATCCTCCTGGCTCGGCTGGGCACGGTTTCTATCTCTCTTGGGATATTGTACTGACTGATCACTAGCGCTTGGGATCCCTTGATCGACTGGGACATGACTGCCGCTTGGGATAACATTGGCGCTTGGGATCACGTTAGCACTTATTCTTGGGTTCGGCTCATTTTCTTCAGCCTTGTCGTTAATCCTTTTGGAAGCCTTGTCTGAGTTTGTCCTAGTTCTTTTCTTATTACCCTTCTTCTGCTCCGTTCTGAGCAGCCGAATTTGATTTTCAAGATCATTTATTTTATTTAAATGCAATTCATTGGTAAGGTTAATTAATTTGGTGCTTGCCATCTGGGCTGCAGCAACCGCTTGTAATAAATCTCCTACCAAGGCGGGCTCTTTGCTAACAATGGCACCTAAATGGGCTACCCAAACATTTGCTTCATCATACAATGCTTGGAGTTGCTCTAGGGACAATGTGTTGTCGGTTAGTTTTGTTAAAAGCTCAAAGATTCTCATTCATTCCAGTCCCAGCGTCCGTAGTAGTCGGACGTGTTTTTAGAAGGCTAAGGGAGCGACTCCGGTTTCTCCCATCACCTCCCGTCCAGGTTACCCTTAGTCGTGCTCTCTACGCCGCCGATCGGTACGCCGTTCGCGCGGCTAGCGGGCCAGGCCGAGTGTGATCTCTCTTTATTCTCAAGTGCGAAGAGCTTTTTTCAAAGCTATCATCGCAGTAGCACAATGAGTTCCAATAACTTTACTTCCAGCTATGAAAAAAGAAAAAAGCAACGACGAGGCAGCGCTAGCAGCAACAGCAGCTCTCACTCGAGTCTCACCGCCTCAAGAGGAATGGGTGGAAGCCACATCAGGTTCCAGGACATCACTCAAGCCTACCATTTCGAGGAAAGGACTCTGATTTTAGAAATTGAAGAATCGGATGACCCTGTACAGCTAAAATTAATTAGACAAGCCCTGTTCGACATGTACGCGGAGTTTAAGCAACAGGGTTTCGAAGGACTTAACGGACAAGAAATCTGGTTTCTTTTGAGATTCAACGAAGTACTGCACCAGGCAGACGAGAAATTAATCTCCTTACTAACGGAAGCTACCGAAAACAGCAGAGAAAAAGAATTTTCCGAGGAAGTGGAAAAACTCAAAGGTAAAGTATCTCAACTCGAAGAGGAAAAAGAGATGAGAGAAAGAAGCTACGCGGAAGTGGTCGACAGCGCCATCCCACGGCAGGAAAAAGAAGCAAAATAGCCAAGACTTCCCTTCCTCAACCTAGCCAATGTCCAAAACCCAGGAATTCTTATTAAGAAAATAGCAGACGAAACGGGCACGAAAATCAAGGCAAAGATATTCAAGGATGAAATTAAAGTTGAAGCAGAAACCAAGGAAGACTTCTCCAAAGTCGAAGAGTTTGTGTTCAAAGAAAAAATGGAACACTGGGTCCGCCACTACTCTGAGAACCCGCCGATCAAGAGAATAATACAAGAGAAGATACGAGGACTGCCCTGCTACTACTGTACAGACGACTTCATGTTAAGCCTAACAGAAGAAAGTCACGAAATAGAAAAGATTGTACAGTTCAAGAAAGGAAGGGATCCCCTACCGATATTCCTGGTTATCGCTCCCAACATTGAATGCAATAGAAATCTCGAAGAAGTGCGATACGTGGGCCATTTCAAGATAAACTGGGAAAAGCTAAGAAAGAAAGAGAACAGCATCCCCCAGTGCTACAACTGTCAAGGCTTTTTTCATTCCGCTTACAATTGCAGAAAAGCTACGTGCTGTAGGTTCTGCGCCGAGCCTCATGACTCACGCTCATGCACAAAGAAGGACTCCCTATCATGTGTCAATTGCAAGGAAAGCCACAGCGCCTCTGACCCCAGCTGCCCTAGAAGACCCAGATCGCACCAGAAGAAAGTTCAAGCCCCAATCACCACCAGCAACGACAGGACTTCCATGCATGCTGAGATGCAAATCATGATGCGGAAGCTCAACAGGATTAGCGCCGCCCTCAACTTGGACTAGCTCCCTGTGGTCGCCGGCTCCGCCCTTCCTCTTTCGCTCCTCCCCTTTTTCCTCCTACTCTCCCAGTAACTCGGCCTTAGGGCGACCCTTCACACCCCTTCCCTCCCACCTATTCCCTCATACCGGGTAAAATTGCCCTAACGGGCCCTGTGGACCCAACCCATCTTGCCAATGCCAATGCCAATGCTCAAAGATTCGGGGGTCCTGGCTGTTAGTGGGGTTAGGAAAGGAAGCCATGCTTACCCCTGATATGGAGTCTGATGAGATGTGTGGATGTAGTTCATCAGTGGCGTCCATCATTATGAGTTGTGGATCACACTGTAAAGAAGGGGAAACTCCTCCAGCAGGGGAGTGCTTCTCATATAGCCCTTAAAAGGGCTGAAGCGGGTTCAACCCGAATTCGCCGGGACGAGTTGCCCGACCGTGATCGCGGCAACCGAACGGGCTAGTTCGGGAGGGGGAATCTTGATCCGTTAGTCGAATGTTGACAGAGCCGTACCCATGGGCACGAGTAGCAAAGCACGTCCGTATTGGAATAAATGTGAAATGTGAAAATCAGAAAAAATCTGTGTGAATAAAAAGAAATGTGGGGGAAGTGCTTGAGGTGAATAGGGGCTATTTTATCCTCTCCAGGCAGCATGAGTAGCAACATTTGGTACACGTTAACTGCAGGTGGGGGGGGTGGTCGGTGGAGGGTTTCTGAAAAACCTCCTGACCACTCTGTTCACCTCCGCTATCGTTTCTTCACAATATGCTTCGGCATTATGTTGAAATTGCTGTTCCAGTGAGTCGGCAATAGCATTGGCTTTGTCCGACTCCGAGAACACTAGGTGTCCGGTGCCGCCGTGCAGGGGAGGCATCTGGGTTTTTCTGTTGGCCAGGGCCCTGGTCATTTTGTACATATCTTGGGGGTTGTCATTTAGGGATTCCAGCAATTCCGTGAACTTTTTCAAATCGTTGGTTAGTTTTTTAATGTTGTGCTGCAGCTCATTTACTAAGCTCTTAGTAGCCGGTTCCTTAGTTATGGCCCAAACCTTCCTGAGCCTATTTTTCCTTCTAATAAGAGCTCTGATCTCGGGTGGCATCCTTGTAGGGGCGTTATGAACAATTTTTGTGAATCTTGCGGTTTCAATGGCAGTCTGCACGTTTTTTGTTAGTTTCTCAACTTCGGCATCAATTTCTTCAGGGGAGGAGATTGATCCGATTGTTTCCGTTAGATCGCTGAGTTTTCTGGTGAAGAGATCCCAATGCGTTGTCGTTATTGTTTGGCTTGCTGAGGGGAGGTTAGTCCCGAAACTCAGCTCTAAGAGTATGGGATTATGATCCGAATTCAACTCTGATAACGAATTAATTTGGAGCGGTTATTTACATTGTTGCTTAGTGCAATGTCGATAGTAGTGTTCACATAATTAGAAAAATGGGTGGGTGAGTCCGGGAAGTATAGATTTAGGTTTTTCTCAATGAAGTAGTCGTGTAAGATTTTTCCATTGGCGTTGGCTCTACCATTGCTCCAAAGGCTATGCTTACAATTAAAGTCGCCAATGAGAATACATTTGTCTTTAAACTTTACAAGCGTGTCCAGATCAGTAGGGGTGAGCTTGTTGTTGGGAGGGATGTAAATGAGAGAGATTAGGTATTCTACGTCGTTTATACTACTGACCGCTGAGCAGTTTTCAATGGCATGCGAATTAATTTTAACTTCATGGCATGTGAAGCACTTCTTGACACACAGGAGGGTATCCCCCCCCCCCCTCCGCTATTCCTGTTACTTCTGAAGGTGACGTAATTTGGTAGCCAGAAACGTTCGCGACGAATGCGAGGCCGTTCGCATTCCAAGATGCGATTGTGAACACAAGCTGCCTACCCATGCCGGAAGATGGCGCTGACGGATTTGAGTTCTTCTGCAAGCGACATCATGTTGCTGCAGGCTTTATCCAGTATGAAATTGATTTTCTGCATCTCGCCCAGGATGTACGTAACATCTTTGCCCTTGGCCACGTTAGCGTACGATTGCGGGTTTCCTGATTTCTCCGCCGGCTTGTTGGGAGCGCTCTTGGGAGGTGGCCCTTCCCGCTTGGGATTGGTAGTGACTGTTTTCAGTTGTGCATTTTGCCCATCTTGATCTAAATTTTTAACTATACGATCTGGAGGCCGTCTGGGGCAGCCCCTGTAGTTGGCTGGGTGCGCACTTTGCTGGGGTTTGGGGGGGTTTTTTGCAATCCTTAGTGGGATTCCCTTCGCCGCATTTTAAGCACCTGTACTCATTAGTACAATGGGCACTTGAGTGATAATAATTTTGGCATCTATAGCACTGTTGTGTTGTGGCGAGGTTTTAATTTTTAAGGCTTCTACGGAGATTTTAAAGCTGCCTAGGATTTTGAGCTTGTAGAGGTCCTCGTTATGCGCTGTTCTTTGTAAGTATACCAGGAATAAGGGGAGGAGCCTCCGGTTTTTCCCCTTCATTTGTATTACCTTAATTGGGGCAAACCCCGCTAAATTGAGCTCAGTAGTGATGTAACTAACTTCCAAGTCGGCCGACAGTTCTGCCGCCGGATAGGAGATGGCTCAGGGCCCGAAGGGCCCTTTTACCCGGTATGGGTGAAACAGTGTGAAGGAGTGGGTGGCAAGGGGTAGGGGTGGTGGTCAAGGGAGAAGAGAATGCCGGAGCCTCATTGGCCGGAGAGTTGGTGTTGGGCAGTGCCGAAACATGAACGGGAGAGCAGGTTAGCAAGGAGCAAATTGTGTAGAGGAATAGTGAAGGTATGAAGGGGGGGGGGGTGCCTGCAAGCACCTCGTAGCAGGAGAGGTTTTTTTTTTTATAACACATAGGTACAGGACGAATCAGTACGAACACAAGGACAAACAGGGACAAGGGGCAGGGTTAAAACATGGCCCGGTGGAGAGGAGCTAAGTTGGAGCCGTGGAGGGGGGGGGGGGGGCAGGCGTGCGGTGCCTTCTCCGCCGCCTGAGGTCGAATTCAAGAAACAGAGATTGATCGGGAAATCTGATCGTGTGGGTTGTAAGGTTGCTACTCTGTAGCTGGTCCCGAATGAGCTGATTTTGATGGGCTTCGATATTGGTGTAAAACTGCGTTGATGTATCTATGATAAACTGATTAAGGTAATTTACTTTCAGGTCTCTGTGGAGGGCGTCTATGGATATGTACCAGGGGGCGCCGGTTATGCGCTTAAGCGCGGCGTTCTGGACAAGTTGTAGCTGCATTAAATTACTTTTGGCCGCCGAACCCCAAAATGGGATGGCGTAGGTAAAGGAGGGGAGTAGGAGGGACTTATACAGTTGGAGTTTAGTTTTGAGGGAGAGGTACTTTTCGTTGGTAAATATGATATGAAGTAAACCTAATTTGGATTTTGCTTTCTTAGTTGTGTTTCTTATATGTTTATGGAACTTTAGGCTACGGTCGAGGGTATTTCACTTCGGAAAGGAAGGGGAGGGGGGTGCCATCCAAAATTAGGTGGGGGGGGAGGATCCTAATATATCCCTTGCTGAATGCAATTACTTGGGTCTTTTCGGCGATTATCTTGATCCTCCAGTCATTAAAGTAAGATTCGATGGTATTAAGGTGTCTCTGGAGGGTATTGCGGACACGTTATCTGTTCCACGACTTGCACAGCACAGCGGTGTCATCAGCAAACAGGCTAGTGACAGTAGTGTCACTTGTCATCATCATAGCATAAATTTGTGCTGGGCCGTTAGGCCCCGGGGGGCCTTTTACCCAAGGTCAATGCGAGCAAACTTCGGAGGAAATCAATCATAGCCCGGAGGCTAACTTCGTTGTCCCCGAAGGGCAGGGATTGGTCCAGTCATGGACGGGGGGGTAGTTACATAAAATTATTACAAGAGACAGTTTGATAAGAGTTAAATAAAGATAATAATAAAAGTTTTTTTTTTTTTTTTTTTTCTTTCCATTTTTCTGGCTTTTATAACTTTTTTTTTTTTTTTTTCTAGTTAGTAGTGATAATAATGATATAGTATATGGTTAGTAATAAGTAAAAAGCTCCAAGTAGAAGTCACAACAAGTTTAGGTTTTTTTGGTTTTCCATTTAATTAAATTTTCTGAGTTTTCGGTTGGAACCAACAGGTACAAACGTAAGAGGGGAGGTGAGGCGGACGATAAGAGCCGACAGCGGCTGGGCCTAAGCCCGGGGGTTAGGTAGTCATGGTTAGGCTAGCGGGGTCGAGCTGCGGGTTTGGGAGAGGGTTATTTCTCGTGCTTAGTGAGTCGTAGTCGAGTAGACAGGTGTGCGCGGGGTAGGGATATTTGAGTCTGCGGTTTGTATAGTTCGTCTGCTTGCGAATCTCTTCATTTGGGTGCTGCGGGAAGCTATTGTAAAATTTTGTCGCATTTTTTATAATAAGCCTGGAGATGGAATCGGTTTTCATTTCAGAATGGATTGATTTGCCTTTTTCGTACCAGCGTGCTCCGGAAATTTGTCTAAGTGTTTTGTTTTGTAGCCTCTGAATTCCTATAATAGTGGTTCGTGCTGCGTGGCCCCAGACATTGGTGCCATATAAGATTGTCGGTTTTAGGACTTGGTTATATATTAATAGTTTATTTTTTGTGGTTAACTTGCTGTGGTAGCCGAGAAGAGGTTTTAGGATATGGAGTTTGTTTCGCAGAATCAAGCTTTTCTTTAACGTGCTGGTTGAAGTAGAGGCCGCAATCGATGGTGATGCCTAGGTACTTTATTTTATATTTATAGCTTAGCCTGGTTCCCAGAAGCTCAAGGTGTTCCGGGCCCTTTTTCTTTTTGTTTTTTTTAAAGTGGATGGCTTCGGATTTGGTTGGGTTAAGCGTTAATTTCCAGTTTTTGCACCATTTTTCAATATTGTTTAACTGTTCTTGCGCGTATTTCTTCACTAATTTTTTTTGTCTATGATTTACAATTATCGCTGCGTCGTCTGCGAAAAGGGCTGTAATGGTTTTGTCACTGGTTGGGAAATCGGCAGTATAAAGGTTAAATAGTAATGGCGATAAAATGGCCCCTTGCGGGACGCTACTTTTAATTTGTTTGGTTGTGGAGAGTGCCTGGTTTAGTTGAACTTTGAAAGTTCGACCTTCGAGGTAGTTGATCATGATCTTAATTAGGGGGTTGGGGAAGTTTAACTTGATTAGTTTGTAAATAATACCTTCGTGCCAGACTTTGTCGAAGGCTTTTTGGAGGTCTAGGAAAATTCCGATTGTGGATTTACTGTGGTTTAAGCCATCAACAATATTATTTATAACTCTGACAAGCTGGTGGATGGTGCTGTGTTTAGGTCTGAAACCGAATTGCTCGGGCGGGATTAAATTGTGGGTTTCGATGTGGATTTCTAGTCTGGTTTTAAGAACTTTTTCAAAAATTTTAGAAACATGAGAGGTGAGACTGATTGGCCTGTAGTTTTGAGTGTTTCTTGAGTCGCTGGAGGGTTTGGCAATGGGGGTTATTCTGGAGATTTTCCAGGCGTTTGGGAAGTAAGAGTGCTTTAATGAGCAGTTAATAATTTTTGTGAGGCAGGTTAGAGCTTTGATAGCCATGTTTTTCATCATTTTATTTGTGATTTTATCTAGGCCGGGGGTCTTCTTGTTTTTGCTATTTTTGATTAGCTCGGCGACCTCTTTTGGGCTGGTGGGTGGAGGGGGGGGGGGTCGTGACTTGGTGTAGAGATGTAATTTGCAATTTCGGTACGGATTTCAGAGTAGTAATTGCCATCAGGGGGGTCGGGGGCTGGTTGAAAGTTTTCTTCGAATGCTTTGGCGAGGATCTCGGCTTTATCTTTGTCAGTGCTGTAAACATTGCCGTTTTTGTGAATTGAGGGGATTTTTTTGTAGGGGTTTTGGAATGCCTTTACGAGTTTATATAGGGACCCAGTTTCAGGGGTTAGGCTGGTTATAAAATCGGACCACCTATTTTCTTTGTACTGTCTAGTAATTTGTTTTATCATTTTTTGAAGTCTATTGATCTCGGTTTTGACTCTGGGGTCCCTGGTTTGCTGCCAGCATTTTTTTTTCTTGTTTTTTTCAATGATAAGTAGGCGAGCATAGGGGGGTAACCGGATGGGGGTGTTTTTAAAAGTTTGGGTGGTGGTTGCTTCTTTATAAGCACTAGACAGTGCGTTAGTAAATTTTTCGACCTGTGTGTCGATATCCAGAGAATTTCTGATTTGGGGGTTTCCTTCAATTTTTTCATGAACAAGGTTCGTAAATTTATTCCAATTCGTGGTGGCAATGATTTTTTCATTTTTTGGGATTTGGTACTTAAGGTATAAGGTTAGGATGACGGGGTTGTGGTCAGATGATAAGTCTGGGTAAGCGTTTATTGCGTACGGCCAATTTCTTGTTTTGGCGAGGGCGATGTCTAGTGTTGTGGCGCCCCCGAGGCCGAAGTGGGTGGGTGAGCTTGGGGCGTAGATTTGGTAATCGTTTTCCGTACTGAATTTTAAGAGCTCGTCCCCTCGTCTATTTCTCCTGCCAAGGCTCCAGTCGGGGTGTTTCGCATTAAAGTCCCCTAGGAGAAGGGTAGTTGAGTTTTGTTCGCCAATTTTTTTTAGCTCAGCGTTATTTAGGATTGTGGTGTTTGGGGGGGCGTAGATGGATGAAACGGTTAGTTAGTTATTATTGTTCAGCTGTAGGATGATGGAGGTGTTTTCAAATGTGCTGGTGTGGATTTTAATTTCATTAGTGTTTAGGCTGCGCCTGACAAAAATGGCGGTTCCTCCTCCTCTGCCTATGCCTCTGTCATTTCTGAAGCACGTAAAATTTGGGATTGTTCTAAGGCGGATCCCAGGTTTAAGGTGGGTTTCCTGGAGTAGAATAATATCGGGCGAATGGAGCGCGATGAAATCTTCAAGCTCGTCGCATTTAGAGGGGGAGAGCCCGTTTGCATTCCAGGTGAGGAGAGAAAGAGAGCTAATTCCTGCCATGATTATGGTTTTCAAGGTACACGTTTAAATTCTGGACTAAAATTTGGAGATCCTTCATTAGGCTAGCGATAGTTAGGGGGAGGGTTGCTAGGGCTTCAATTTGGTTTGATGGGGTGCATGGGGGTATTTCGGCGGTCTGTTTTTTAGCTGCGGATGCATAAGAGGGGGGTTTGTATTGTTGCTGTTTTGAGTTATTTTATCGGCGCGGGATCTAGGGTTTGGTCGTCTCGTGCAATCAAGGCTATTTGCGAGGTGCTCGCCCTTGCAATTTGCGCAGGTGGGTTTTTCAGCTTTAGGTCGATTGCATTCGCGTGTCCAATGCGCCTCGGCGCAGATTAGGCATACAGGGTCGAGTGTGCACATATGAGAGCTATGGCCGTATCTCTGGCACCGGTAGCATTGCGATATGTGCTGAGTGTTTCTTAGATGTTCGATTTTGACTCTATAATAGGAGATTTATTCAATGTTGTAAATTTCTTTATTTTTTCCGTTTTTTTTTTGGGGAGGTAGAGTATGAATAGGGGGATTTTTTCTTTTAGTTTGCCTCTGGTCATCTGGGTTATTTTGTCACAATAGAGTCCTTTTTCTTCTAATTCTTTGTGGATATCGTCTGGTTCGTAATTAATGGGCAGGCCTCTCATAACAACTAGTATGGCTTTGTCCTGATGTAGTTGCCTAGTATGTGATTTGAAATTGTTGTTGTCGGCATAGGTTTTGATTTTACGGTAGTGGAGAACGCTTTTTGTTTCGACAACTAGCACACTTGTCGGGAAATCAGCTGTAAATAGGCAGTACAAGGTTGGGGAGAGGGAGGAGCCCTGCGGAGTCCCCGCCCTCATGGGGTGTGGCTCCGACAGAGCGCCGGGGAGTTTCACCTGAAATGATCTGTTGCGAAGGTAATGGTAGATTAAATTAATTAAATAGTGGGGGAAATTCATCGAGATTAATTTGTGCACCAGGCCTTCGTGCCACACTCTATCGAAGGCCTTTTAAATGTCGAAAAAAATGCCGATGGTAATTTGGTTTGCAAGGTATCCCTCTTTAACGTAGTTAATCATTCTGAGTAGATGATGGGAGGTGGAGTGTTTGGGTTGGAAACCAAATTGGAAATTAGGGATAAGGTTGTATTCGTCTATGTGCTTATTTATGTATTTTAGAATAACCTTTTCAGCTATCTTTCATTTGGATTTTCACTTGAGCACCTAGGGCCGGAGGCCCTTTAATCGCACATATAATATCTTGCTTGTGTAGGGTTGGAGACGAATATTGATGAGAGGCGGGGATAGCGCTCAGCTGGGCCAATCAGATGCTAGCATCCCATTGGTCCTTCCAGTGTGGCGGTTAGGAGTCGCGGTTGCAGTGGGGTGCTTAACTGCGCCGGCTGAACGAACGCAGTTTCCCCCTCAGCTGCAACCGGTAGCTTCCGAGCAATCATGCCCGGGGGATGGCGTCCCATTCCGTGAGCACTTTAATTTATTTTACTAAGAAAAAAGTTTACGGGGGTATGAAAAATAAAAGAGATATGGGGAGAGAAGGATTTAGATTATTTAACAAGATTTAAGAGATTTAATATCAAAGTAATTAAGGGGGGGGTAAAAAAAAGTTAAGGGGTCATAAACAGTTAAAAATCAGGTTGAAGAGCGAGGCATGCCCTCGGCCTTCGCCTGTTGGTCGGATCAGTGCGGTCATATTCTTCAATAATTTGAAGTAGGGGGTTGCCAATCATAGGAATTCTATTATAAAGTCGAAGGCTAATTTTTTGAATAGACCGAATGAGGTGGGGTATGCCTAGTTCATAGTGAACTGAGGCATTACGGACGTACCAGGGTGAATTTGTTATTAATTTAAGGGTTTTGTTTTGAGCGGCACAAATGCCGTTAATGGAGGTTTGACTTGCAGCGCCTGCCCAAAGTGGGCAGGCGTATATTAATTTTGGTCTCAGATATGCCTTGTAGATCAGTAGCTTGTTATCGATGGATAGCACTGATCGTCGATTAATTAATGGCATTAAGGCCATTTTCGTCTGAGTGTAGTCACTTTTCAGTATCTGGGAGTGTTCCATAAATCTCAGCTTATAGTCAATCCACACTCCCAGATACTTATACTTTTTCCCCCAGGAGATGGCGCTGCCGTGCATACATATTCTTTCAGTTGGGAAATTATAACTGTTGAATGGGATGGCGAGACACTTATCAGGGTTTATTTGTATTTTCCATTTTAGTAGCCAGCACTCCAGTGAATTAATGTGCGTTTGAATTGTTTCAATGGCTGTGTTAATATTTTCGCTGTGAGCCAGGATTGCTGTATCATCGGCAAAAGTGAATAACTCAGTGTTGTAGAATCGTGGGATGTCGCTCGTGTAAATATTGTATAATAGAGGCCCGAGTAGGCTACCCTGCGGAACAGAACTTTGGATGGGCCTCTGTGTGGATATTGTTTTTTTGACACGAACGACAAATTGCCTATTCGTAAGATAGGACGTTATAATTTGGGTGAGTGCATGGGGTGCCCCAAGGTGTACGAGTTTATGTCTTAGTCCGGGTATCCAAACCCTGTCAAATGCCTTGGCTATGTCAAGAAAGAGGGCAATTGAGCGTTTGTGTTTGTTTTGTGCAGATTTAATGGATTCAACGAGCCTAAGTAGTTGAAGTGTTGTGGAATGTTTGGCTCTGAATCCAAATTGTTCTGGTGGTATTATGTTGTTGTGGTTAATCCACTCATGTAAGTGCACTGAAATGCAGTGCTCCGCAACCTTGGAAAAAACAGGGAGAAGACTAATTGGCCGATAATTTTCAGGCTTATCGGCCGGTTTATCTGGTTTATGTATCGTTGTTATCACTGCTAATTTCCAAGATGCATTAAAGTAATCTAGAGCTAGTGAGTGATTAATTAATTGCGTGAGTGTGAAGATTGTGCGTAGGGGTAATTTTTTGAGGATGGTGTTTGTAATGCCGTCAATGCCCGGGCTTTTCTTGACTTTGGCCTTATCGACATATTCCAGCACTTGGGTTGGATATACCCTGAGTGTGTTTGCGTAATTTCCTAGAAGTAGTCCTTGTATCGTAGTGTCAACTGCTTGTTCTGTTGTCCTGTGATGTATGTCATTATTAGTGAATTGATGTTGAAAGTGATCCGCAAAGAGATCTGCCTTTTCAGCATCGGAGTATGCAACCCCGACTCGGCCGTTAAGGGGCGGAATGTAAGACCTGCTTCTCTTCAATCGTTCAGCTGCTTTCCATATGGAGCTGTCATCTTGATTGAGAGAAGACAGGTAAGTGTTCCAAGATTTGTTTTCATGTTTATGTAGGTGTTTTCGGAGTTGGCTACTGACTCTGTTAAGAACAGTTTTGTGAGCTGGATCTCGCGTTCTCTGAAAGAGCTTCTTCGCTCTGTTTCTGTACCTGATCAGGTCACATAGATCGGATGGTAAATTGTGCCTGCTATTGACCGTAAATAGTTTTAGAGAATTACGGTCAAGGGTTTGTTTGATAGTTTCTGTAAATTCAGATACAGCTTGATCCAGCTCATACCCCGTGTTAATGTTTGCGTAGTCAAAGTGGGTGGAGTTAAGATCGGAGGTGAATTTCCTCCAATCAGGGATGAGTCTGCGAGGTTCTGGTGCAAGGAGCCGATCGGTGAGAAAAATGAACTTGACCGGGTTGTGGTCCGAGCTAAGCATCGCAAGCGATGTAGCTTCGAATTCATAAGGGAAACCCTTAATTAACCCGAAGTCAATCACAGAACTCGTCCGATCAGTTATCCGTGTAGGTGTAGGGGGAACTGCAAGAGTTAAGTTTAAGCGTTGCGCTAAGTTGAGTATGGTGTTGCCGTAGTTATTGTTACTCCTACAGTTCCAATAGGTATGTCTAGCGTTGAAGTCTCCACAAATCATAACATTGGCATCAAGAGAGAGCAATTTTCTTATATCAAACTCAATCTCTTGTGTCTGTGTGTTTCGTGATCCATTGCTTTCCGGGGGTATATATATGGAGACTACAGTGTAGGGGCAAACAACATCTGAGGTAATCTGGATTATAGTGGCTTCGACTCTCCTCAGTGTTGGTGTTGCAATGATGTGATGGGGTATATTGTCCCTGATAAGTAGTGCCGTCCCGCCACCCTGACGTACTCTATATCCTCTAATATCAATAAGGCGTCCAGATCTAGGTCTGTCATTCCTGTATATACAATATCCCTCCAGGGATGGGTCAGCCTCCCCTGGGGAAAGGTGGGCTCAGAGAGAGCTACAACATCAGGGTACTGATCCACAAGGAAATACCTGAGTTCGGGGACCCTGGTACGGAGACCATTGACGTTCCAACAGACAAGGCGAAAAGACATCAGGCAGAGTTATTAGCTTTAGGCTCTGCCTGCATAAAGGCCTCGACGATGATAAATATTTTGTCCAGCCCAGTAGGAGCTTTCTTAACTGCAGGGAGCACCTGCTTGAGTATTTGTAGGAAGTTCTTAATATCAGAGTCCGAGAAAAGTTCTCTGATCTCCTTGATTACTTCGAAGAAGGAGAAGCTGTCTCCTACTGGGGTGGGTGTGGCTTTAGGAGTCACCGGAGCAACCTTATTGGTTGATCTCGCAGAGGTGCTAGGAGCGGGTTTTTCCGCTGGGGGAGATGCCGCGGCGGCATACGAGAGGTCCGGCCGTACCTCTTTAATTTTTATCGGGGGCCTTTGGGTCCCCTTCTTAGCGTCACCAGGTTTCTCGACTGGTTTTCGGGTGTTATTTTGGAATATTTCACAACCACGGTAGTTGGCCGGGTGTCTGCCTTTACAGTTGCAGCAAAGGGGGGATGGCATCTTCTGTTTGTGGGGACAGTCGGTGGTCAAATGGTCCCCTGCACATTTTACGCACCTAGGCGGAAGCCTACAATTAAATGAGGAATGGTGCAGTCTCTGGCAAGCGTGGCACTGAGGAGGCCCCTTCCTCCTCTTAAATGCCTCAATCTTTACGATTGTGTGCAATAGTTGTTTCACCTGGTATATTCCATCAACTCCTTCATTCCTCTTAAGAAGGACTTGGAAGATGGGTATTGGGATGTTACCCTTTCGGGTCAATTGGGCAACTCGCACAACGCTAAATCCGAGAGCTTCAATATCAGCCGATATGTCCGATCGCTCGGTAAAGTTTGGCAGCCCCTTAACCACCACTTTAAGGGGTACCTCGGCTTTATATGGGGTGACATAGTGGGGTATTTTAGCATCTAAAAGGTACTGGCTGAGCTGCCTATGCTGATCGGGTGTGTCAACATAGAAGTTTGCAAACTCCCCAGAGATTTTGACTCTAAAGTCCATCTTTGAAGATGCCTTTATGTTTTCCAGCCAAGACTTATAATTTTGGGTCGGAAATTGGGTACGGATAGGGGGGGGGGGGGTTTTTTTGCTGAATTGGAGGCAGGAGGTGGCACCTCTGCGGTCTCTTGCTCCATCATTAGTTCTCCCTCATTAGTGAGAGGAGCAAAGGAGTTTACACAACTGGTGGGCTCTACAGGTCCCACCAACTTGGGTTGCTTACAGGTTTTATTTGGTTTTTGAAACCCTTCATCCTCTGCTTCGTCGTCCATCCCGAGATCAATCTCGAGAGGACGCTTAAATGAAGCGCTTGGGAGGGGCTGGATGAAGTACACTTCTAAGTTAGGGCAATTTATCACATACGTGTGGATCATGGAGTGCTCACGTATAGGGGTAATAAAGCCATGCTTACCCCGGGCTAGGAGTCCCAGAAGTAGCCTGTTCCTATGCTCCTCCCACTGTCGAAGGGATGTTTCATCCTGGCAGTGTGCGATCTTCATATCCAGGTGCACCAGAAGGTCTTCTCTCATAGAGAGAGTGTCAGTACACGTTATCTCTCCACGTCTGACATAAGATGTATAATGCGCTTTAAGCTCTTGGCTTTCTATAATTTCTTGCACTGTGTGCCTCGTATGTACATTCTCAAAGTTGAGAGCCATGGTCTAATCAGTCGGTGTCAAAAACAAAATCAATCACGTCCGGAGGGGGAAGCTACTGGGAGCGCCTTGAAAAAGGCGGTAGCGTCACACAGTAACGACCTGGATGTACCGTTTATAAGAACACGGTTACACCCCGATCAGAACTGCGGGGAAAAGGTGAATCTTTCGAATCAAAAAAGCTGGGTCCTATATAGTAGAAAATTCAGGCAGCGCCGAAGGCGCTCTTTCCCGGTGTGAATGGGGACGTGGCTTGGAGGCAGACTAATGGGCGAAAGGGAAGGTGTGTCGGAGCGGTGTGGGCGGGGTAAGCAAAATAGAAGAAGGGGAGAGAGAAAAGAGAAGAAAAAGGAAAAAGTGAATTTAAAAAAAAAAAAAAAAAAAGATTAAATAATAGTATTTACAGTTATATACAATTGTACATGACCGAGCTTAAGTGCAATTTGTCCAGCGGATGGTGTGAGTAGGTTGTATGAGGACATGTAGAGACCGCCCAATAGCGGGGCGTGTGAGCAGCGGAGCTGCGCTTAGCTGCCCTCCGGCGGCCGCGGCGCATGGTTCCTCTGCCGCGTGGGATTCCCGTTTCTTCTACGTCGGTATCTTCGCCGGGTTGGATTGTTCGAAAGGTACATGGAATCTGACGGGAACCTTGAGTTACCTTGTGCGTACGTGAATTCAATCTGTTCTCTGATCAGCTGGTTGGGTCGAGATTCTAGACTGGTGAAGAAGTTTGTCGCTACGTTTCTGATGTGTGGGATTAGGTATTCGATTCTGAGGTCTTTGTGCAGGGAGTCGTTGCTGATGTACCACGGGGCTCCCGTGATGCGTCGTAGAAATTTATTTTCCAGGATCTGGAGTGGCTCGAGATTTGAACTGGCAGTAGGCCCCCAAATGGGGCAGGCATAATCGAAGGTGGGGCGAATTATCGTTTTGTAGAGCCTGGTTTTACTTTTTAGGTCCAGACCGCTATTAGCGTGTGTTAGGCACCTGATAAGACCAATCTTCTTTCTTGTTTTACTGGTAATTTTTTTTGTGTGTTTAGAATAGCATAGGTTAGCGTCAATAGTGACTCCTAGGTATGTGACTTCTTTGCTGTACGGAACGATGGTCTCGTTTACCGTAATTGGTTTTAATTTCTTTTTGGCTTGTCCTGTATGAAACGATATCAGTTTGGTCTTGTGCGGATTGATCTTGATTCGCCACTTATTGAAATATTCTTCAATCTCGCTAATGTGTCGTTGTAGGTAGAGGTGGGCGAAGCGTCTGCTGGGTGCGATGGATAGTACTGCTGTATCATCAGCGAAAAGGTAGTTTTGTGTGTTAGGGTTTGGAGGGAAGTCGTGGGTGTAGATTGTATATAATAGGGGCGATATGGCGGAGCCTTGGGCCACTCCCGCCTCTATTTTTGGTTTTTCGGAGATCGTGTTTCCGATTCTGACTTGGTAGGTTCTCCTCTGTAAGAAGTGGAAAACACAATGTATGAGGTTAGAAGGGAAGTCCAGCGAGATTAGCTTGTAGACTAACCCCTTGTGCCACACTCGGTCGAAGGCTTTTTCTATATCGAAGAAAATTCCGATATTAGCCTGTTTACGTTTTTTCGACCTACTTATGTCGTTAGCGATGCGAAGTAGTTGGTGAGTAGTGGCATGTTTGCCTCTGAAACCAAACTGCCAGTCAGGGAGGATGTTTCTAGCGTCGCAGTGAAGCTGTAGTTGGGTCTTTATTATTTTCTCGATTAACTTTGCCATGGTGCTCAATAGGCTAATTGGCCGGTAGTTCTGCGGGAAGGTGGGATCGGAGTCCTTCTTCAAAATGGGTATAATGATGGCATTGCGCCAGCTGTCGGGATAGTAGCCTACTCGTAGGATAGCGTTAGCTATCTTGGTGAGGTTTCTGGCAGCATTTATAGGAAAATGTTTGAGGTGGGTAGGAGCTATGCCGTCTTCTCCGGGGGATTTTCGTTTTTCCAGGGCCCCGATCAGGAGCATCATCTGTATGAGAGTGATGGGGGAGCAGTTGGAGGTGGGGCGAGGGCTTCTGAAGTATCGCCTAACTGCCCTGTTGACCTCTGAGATCGTATCCTCGCAGTAGGCGTCGGCATTCGGTTGGAATTGGGTTTCCAGTGAGTCGGCAATGGTGTCGGCTTTCTCTTGTTGTGAGAATACACAGTGTCCGGCGTTGCCGGGGAGGGGTGGGATCTGTGTTTTCCTGTTAGCCAGGGCTCTAGACATTTTGTACATATCATTTATGTTATCGTTGAGGGATTCAAGGAGGTCAGTAAACTTCTTGCTTTTGTGTTCTTTGATCGATTTTTTAATTTCTTGTTTTAGGCTATTGATTACGCTCTTGATTGCGGGGTCCTTGGTGATCGTCCAAACTTTCTTTAGTTTGTTTTTTCTTACGATTTTCTCTCTGATCACTAGGGAAAGGCTGACAGGAGTTGCATGGATTACTTTAGTGAAACGCGCGGTTTCGATAGCCGTTTGGACGTTTTTTGTTAGCTTCGTAACTTCACTGTCAATTGATTCCGGGGATAGGATGGGCTCAGTTGGGTTGGTTAAGTCGCTTAGTTTGCGGGTGAACAGATCCCAATGTGTTGTGGTAATCGTTTGGCTCCTTTGGCGGAGTGCTCCAAAGTATAATTCTAATAGGATGGGGTTGTGATCCGAATTTAGCTCTGAGATTGAGGTGATCTGGAAGTTACTGTTGATGTTTTTGCTTAGTGCTATGTCGATCGTGGTATTGATTGAGTCGGTGAAATGGGTAGGGGTGTCAGGAAAGTAGATGTTGAGGTTATTGTCTACGAAATAGTCATGTAAAATTTTTCCGTTCGGATTGGCCCGGCCGTTGCTCCAAAGTCTGTGTTTGCAGTTGAGATCTCCTAGCAGAATGCAATTGTTGCGGAAGTTGAAGAATGAGTTTAGGTCATGAGTTGTGAGCTTGTTCCTCGGGGGGATGTAGATGGAGCTAATTAGAATTTCAGTGTCATTGATGTTAGCGACCACCGAGCAGTTTTCAATGGCTTGCGCGTCGATTTTCACTTCATAACAATTAAAGCACTTCTTAACACAGATAAGGGTGCCCCCGCCTCTGTTGTACCTGTCGCTCCGGAAAATAACGTAATTTGGTATCCAGCAGCGCTCCGTCCCCCCAAAATGGGTTTCTTGGAGGCAAAAGATGTCGGGAGAGTGGTCCTCAATGAACTGGGAGACCTCGCCCATCTTTTGGGCGAGGCCGTTTGCGTTTCAGGACGCAAGAGAGAGCATACGTGGACTATTCATGGCAGAAGATGGCGCTGACGGACTTCAGCTCCTCAGCGAGCGACATGAGGTTGTTACAAGCTTTGTCCAGGAAAGTTGGAATTTTCTGGATCTCAGCGAGTATGGTGTTGACGTCTTTAACTTTCGCCACATTGGCGTAGGTGGCGGGAGCGCGAGGAGCCGCGGTGGTTTTGTCGGTCAGTGATTTCGGGGGGGGGGGGCCCGCTAGGTTTGGGACTCACATTTTTGAGCTGCCCGGTTTGGCCTTCTAGGCTTTTATCCTTGAACACCCGATCAGGCGGTCTTTTGGGGCAGCCTCTGTAGTTTGCGGGGTGCGCCCCTTGGCAAAGTGCACATTTAGCTGGGGTTAGTGGGGACTTTTTGCATTCCTTTGTGGGGTGCCCCTCTCCACATTTCAGACATCTGTATTCATTCGTGCAGTGGTCACTGGAATGATGAAAGTTCTGACATCGGTAGCACTGTTGCGGTGATGCCTTTATTTTTAGTGCTTCGACAGTTATCTTGAATTGACCTCGTACCTTCAGTTTGTACATAGTCTCGTTGTGTGTTGTGCGGTGTAGGTAGACGAGGAATAGGGGGAGTGCTCTGCGGTTTTTCCCTTTCATTTGGATGATTTTAATTGGGGAATACCCAGCTACTCCCAATTCTTCCGATATGAAATTGACGTCAATTCCTGCTGACAAACCCCTGATTACTAATTTTAGGTGTTTTTCCTCGTTGATGGGGAAGGTGTGGTGAGGCACATTTGTCTCGTTGAAGTGCCTGACTAGCAGACGGTATGCGTCGGAGTCCGGGGATATGACTTGGTGTTTCTGCCCGTTAAATTTCAACATTATTTTTTTGCCTGTCAGTTCATTGAGGCTTTTGGCGAATTCGACCGGGTTTTGTACGTTGGAGACCAGAATGGGTGGTGGTTTGAGGGTTTTCTTTGGTTTGGCTAATTGAAAACTTCCGGAGGGCCCGTCGTCTTGGTTAGGTATATGGTTTTCTGGAGTTACCTCCATATCTCCTTCTTCGTCGCCGAGCTGCGACACGGTCTGCTCTAGATTTGGAGATTCTTCAGTAATATCCGTGGGGGTTGGGATAGGCAGATCGGGGAAATGCCCCTCGTCATAGATGTCGGGGTCTTGGAGCGTTTCCCAAGTGGGAGCGTTGACGGAGACCCTACTGTCGCTTGGGATAACTGCGCCATTTCTGGCGGAAATATTCTCATGGATAACGTCTTGGTTATCGTTTTGCCGTTTGCTGGCTTTGTCAGATAGCGATTGTTCGCTTTTTGGGGTTTTTTTACGACTCCGTACGGAGTTTGCATATTTCGTTTTCAAGTTCCTTAATTTTGATAAGGTTGATTTCGTTGGTTAAGGTTAGGACTCTTGTGCTAGTCACCTGTGAAGCTGCAACTGCTTGAAGCAAATCGCCAATTGTAGCAGGGTTTGCGACGACCTTATTTCCTAGGATAGCTACCCAATTATGTAGTTCATCGTTTAAGGACTTAAGCTGGTCGAGCTCTAATTTAGTGTTAGTTGCTTGATTGATTAGTGATAAGAGAATGGGGTCCTGTCTGTTAGTTGGGTTAGGGAAGGAAGACATGCTTACCCCAGATGTGGATGGGTGGCCGCTAGTGCTCGAATCAGAGTTAGGGTCCGACATTGCTGCTGTAGAAGAACGGCGCACTGTAGTAGACACAGGGGAAACTCCTCCAACAGGGGAGTGCTTCTAATATAGCCTTTAGAAAGGCTGAAGCGGGAGCAACCCGATTTCGCCGGAACGAGTTGCCCGACCAGAGGCCGCAGCAACCGAACGGGCTAGATCGGGAGGGGAAATTTAGACGTTCACGATGAGATGGCGACGCCGCGCCGGGAGAATCGCTCGCAGTCCGTCGGACGAATGGAAGCTGCCGTACCCTCAGGCACGAGTATGAAAGTACGTCTGCCTTGGGCGAGAGCAGGAGAAAGAATGAATAAAAAGATGTGAAAAAGCTGGGTGCAGCAGCAGTACGGCATTTGAGTCGGGCTTGCAGAGTAAATGAACTCTTTTACCCGAAAGGTCATTGGGATTCAGGCACATCAGATGGGGGTCATAGATGGAAAAAAACATCTAGTCTCCGCGAGCGGAGCAGGGGGGTGTGAGCATCGTCTCACTAGTGGTTATTCTCGTACGCCCGAAGGGCGTCCAAAAGTACCGCCATGAGGTCAGCATTTCTATGGGGGGATGAACGGGAGATTTTCTTTGGCATCGTGGATGGGCGCAAGGCGCAGTCCTTCGAACTGGCTGTGTGGCCCCCGCCGCGGTGAGGACAGTCGTTCTTTCTGTGTTCGCCGGCGCAGATCACACACCGCTCCTGTACGAAGCAGGAGTGGGAGGTGTGGCCCCAGCGGTGGCAGCGAAAGCACTGGATTGGACGGCTTCTTTTTCTGAGGCGCTCGGCCCTGCCGGCGAAACAGCCGACCTTGACGCGGGCACCAAAAATCTTCTTGTTTTCAGGGGTATCCTCAAGGTGAACCCCGAAAATCGGCAGTAGACCCTTCTTGTTTCTGAACTGCCGGGCGGAGAGCGGGGTAAAGCCAGCTGCGACGAGTGCTTCCTTGACGTCGTCGCAGGAGGTATCGACCGGGATGTTCTTGATCACGGCTCGTAAGGGCGGAGAGTAGCCGACCGTGGGTGCATGGAACTGGAGGTTCTTCTCCTTTGCGTAGTCCACGATCGCGGCCTGCTCTTCGTCCGTCTTGGGGGTGATGCGGAGCTCGTCGCGGGCGAGGGAGACTTCTGGGTTTCCGACGTTCCGCTGTATGAGCTCGTCGACGATGTGCTTGGGTTTTTCCACTGCAACAAGCACCACTGGTTTTCTTTTCTTGGGGGCTTCGGTGGGGCGATCCTTCTTGTTCGGTTTGGGAGCCAGCGCCGGGGGGGGGTGGTAGCTTCAACTTGGCGCTCCAGTTCCCTGATGCGGTTTTTAAGCCGCTCTGCCTCGAGAAGCCCGTTACACTCGGTAACACGGCGGACAATGTTCGATCTGGCCTTGTGTAACCAGTCAATAACCTGGAAGTCGAAGTCGTAGCTGCCCGGGTTTGCGTCACAGAACTCCCGAATCCAGCCAAGCATCTGGTTTATCTTTTGAAGAAGTTCCGATCTGAGCCATTGAATGTCGAAGTATATCGAAGTCTGCAGGAGTTTTCCGATGGGTATTCCATTTTCCTTACATGTGGCGGCCCAGAGGCGATCGCGTTCGGGGTCGATTTTGAGGTCCGCGGGATCAATTTCCGTCGGGCCACTGCTCGCCTCTTCCGGTGCGGGGGTCGATGGCACGAGGTTTCCCTCGTGCCATCGAGGTTTCCCTCGTCGAGGCCCTGACAAGGGCCTCGACTTCCCGGTCCACCTTCATCGGCGAGCCGTCCTTCTCGTCGCGGCTCGTTGCAGCGGAGGAAGAAGTAGACCTTCGTGATCGTTTACCCATCCTGTCTCTATGTGTTCTCTCATCTGTCCGTGTCTCTCTCGAATGGTGTCTCTGTGGTGAACCCAGCTGGGTGCTGGGTTCAGACAGACAGACGGTAAATGAAGTTCGGGTACACAGGGCCGAAGGCCCTTTTGCCCGGTATCAGTGAGACAGACTTTTGGAGTAGACCAATCCCGTGAAAGGGGCGGAGTCAGGGGTGTGGTATGAAGGGTTAGAAAGAAGAGAACAGGTAAAGCAGTTTTAGAATATATATGTGGAATAAATGCGAGTAGATATATCAAGTAAAAGCAAAATATGGTGAAACAATTTTGGTAGAAGCGAATAAATGCGAGTAGATGCAGATATAAACAGTATTTACAGTATGTACAGGGTTCAGCAAAGTTCCACCATGGGCGGAGAGGTATCAGGTTGAAACAAAATTATCAGGTCGGAGCCGGCCGGGGCCGCCGCCGCCTACGTTTCCATTCCAGCTTGTAGGGAAGAGTCGTCGCACGAGAAGGATATGGATGAGTTCCAGAGTTAGTTACATACTCCAGCTGGGCACGTATTAGAGGGTTGGGGTGGGTTTCCAGCTTGGTATAAAATTCAGTAGCAAGCTCAATAATGCAGTTAGTGATTGGGTTGACGTTTAGGTCCCTATGTATTACTGAGTTCCTGACAAACCATCTTGCAGAGACCATTTTCCGTAAGACGCGATTTTGAAGAACTTGCAGTTTCCATAGATGAGTTTTGGCCGCATGCCCAAAGATCATGATTCCATAAAGAAATGTTGGACGGACGACCATGGTGTATATGAGTTTTTTGTTGGTTAGGGATAAGGCATTAGGCCTATTTAGGATAGAGTAAAGGTATCCAATTTTTGTTTTAGCTTTTTTTGTGACGTTTTGGATATGTTTTTCAAACGTGAGTTTGGAGTCTAATGTAATTCCAAGGTATTTGGCCTCATGGGAATATGGTATTTCTTCGTCGTCGAGAGTGATGTTTTTGGGCCTGATACGTACAGTACCTTTACTGAAGCAGATCAGTTTGGTTTTCTCCGGATTTACAGCAATGCGCCAGTGTTCAAAAAATTTCATTACTTGATTCACGTGACATTGTAGGATTTTCGCTAGATATCTTTTATTATGGTGTGAAGCTACTATACAGGTATCATCCGCGAAAAGGCCTGTCATGGTGCCAGGGTTCTCGGGAAAATCATAGGTATAAATGTTATAGAGCAGTGGCGAGAGCACCGACCCTTGCGGCGTGCCAGCGACAATTGTTCTTGTTGTAGAAAGTAATGTACCAATTTTTACTTGAAAAGTACGTTCATGCAAAAAGGTATGCACTAATTTGATCAAATATTTGGGGAATTTTAGTTTTATCATTTTGTAAATGAGTCCCATTTGCCAAACTCGGTCAAATGCTTTTTTTATGTCAAAGAATATACCAACCGACGTCATTTTTTCGTTGAAACCTTTGATGATGTGATTCGTAATTCGAAGAAGTTGATGTGTTGTTGCGTGATTCTTTTTGAATCCAAACTGGCAATCAGGTATGATGTTATTACTTCTAACGTGATCTTCCAGGAATTTCTTAATAATTTTTTCAGCAATTTTTGCCAGGGAGCTGAGGAGGCTTATTGGCCTGTAGTTCTGAGGTAAAGAAAGTCCTGCGTCAGTCTTCGGGATTGGACATATTAGGGCGTTTTTCCAACATTTCGGAAAGTAACCAAATGCCAAAATTTTATTTATTATTTTTGTTAAACACGTAACCGCATTTAATGGAAGATGTTTTAGTGATTTATTGCTGATATTGTCGTCACCCGCAGATTTACGTTCATTTAAATCTAGGATGAGTTTCATGATTTCAATTGGTGGGATAATAGGGGGAGGAATATCCACAACATTAATCGTGTTATTAAAACGATGTATCGTGCGTTGCACTTTGTCAATGATTTCCTCATTGTATGGTTCAGAATTATGCTGAAAATTATCTTCAAAATTATCAGCTAGTGCCTCGAGTTTTTCTTCAATCGTGTAGACTAGCTCACCTTGACCCGAGTGTATGGGGGGCATAGCACATTTTTTCTTGACAAATCTTCTTATCAATGAGAACATGCTTTTTTTATCATCATTCAGGGAGTTGAGGTTATTATTAAAGTTTTTTTCCTTGAATTCCCTGGTTTCTTTCTTTATCTGAGCTTGCAGCCTATTGACTTCAGTTTTGATGAGTGGGCATTTCGTTATGCACCACTGTTTTCGGAGACGATTCTTAATCTTAATCAGTTCCACAGTATTCCTAGGCAGCCTAGTTAGATGTTGGGTACAACTTTTCGTGTATTTGGCTTTTTCCATGGCTTCATTGATGTTCTTGGTTAATTTCTCAACGTTGTTTTCAATATCTCTGAATGAATTTATTTGCGGATTACCGCTTGTTGTTTGATGTACAATGTACGTAAAGTATGGCCAGTTAATTGCAGATTGATCCGAGCTTTTGGTCGGAAGGGGGCAATTGATTCCAATCTCAAACAGGATTGGGTTATGGTCCGAATTAAGTTCATTAAGAGAAGTAACATTATAGTCTTGTTGAAAATTTTTAGCAAGTCCGAAGTCCAGTGTGGTATTGACATAGCCACTGAAGTGGGTTGGGCTGTCCGGAAATAGTATCGATAAATCATTATTGATGGAGTAGTCCAACACCCTCTCACCATTTGGATTTTTTCTTCCAAGACTCCAAACTGGATGTTTACTGTTAAAGTCACCAATTATAAGTGAAGTGTGGGAAATGTTAAACAAAGCATTACAATCATTGGGGTCGAAAGTATTGTTTGGTGGAAGATATATGGACGCAACACCAAGGTGTATATTGTTTATATTCAGCACAACTGAAATACTTTCAAGATTTCTGGTAGCAACAGGTCGGGCATAGTGATTTAAGCTTCTCTTGACGAAAATTGCAACACCACCACCAGGACCGTCCATACGATCAGCTCGATAGCAATAATAGTTCTGGAGAAAAATGTTCCTTGAGTTTACAAGGTGAGTTTCTTGCACCAGGAAGATGTCAGGGGAATGAGAGTCAATAAAGGTAGTGACCTCCCCCATTTTTTGGAGGAGGCCGTTCGCATTCCAAGAAATGATAGACAAAAAGGACCTAGCCATAATTGAAGAGGTTACTCAGGCTATTCATTTGCGACATCATCGTTTGCATGCCCTGCACGACATTTGCAATGATAATGGGTACTTTACCAAAGTCAGCAAATAAGTTTGATAGATCTTTCATTTGTGTGATTTCCGAGTAAGTTGGGGGTGTCTTGGCAACAGGAGCCGATTTAAGAGTAGTTTTCTCAGGGCGGGCCTAACTGGACAGTTTCAGGGGGTAGTTTTCAAGGGTAGCGCTGTGGCTACCAGGCGGATTTTTTAGAATTCTGTCCGCGGGGCGCTTGGCGCAACCGCGGAAATTCGCAGTATGATTTTCCCCACAGTTGGCACATTTGGCAGGAGATGCCCTCGGTTTGGTGCAAGCACGCGTATCGTGTTCTTCTCCACACTTTAGGCATTTGTATGGGTTTTTACAGTATATGCTAGAATGCCAAAACTGTTGGCATCTAAAGCATTGAGTGGGTGAGGTTTTGAGTTTTAATGGTTCGTATTTAACAGAAAAACAGCCTAGGAATTTTTCATGGTAAATTTTTGCGTTTTCCTCTCTTCTTGGAAGATATATGAGATAAAGGGGCAGTAATTTTCGCTCCTTTCCGTGCATTTGGGAAATGTTTATGGCATAGAAGCCTCTGTTTTCTAGTTCTTCTTTTATAAAGCTTGGGTTAATGTCAATGGGTAATCCTCTGACAACGACTTTTAGAGATTTCTGGTCGTTGAGGGCATATGTGTGATGGTTTATTTCATTTTCTTCCAAGTATGCTGTGATCTTCCTGAAAGAATCTGAGTCGGGGGTCTTAATATGGAATTTACTTCCCGTGTATTTGATGATAATTTGTGTTCCTGTTAGCTCAGACATTTTCTTAGCAAAGTCTACTGAGTCAGGGATATTTTCAACTAGGATGGGTGGGGTTTTATTGTCTTTCTTGAGCCTTTGGAGGCGAAAATTTTCGTTATTGATAATTTCATCACTAGATGGCGTGTCAATGTCATTTGCTTCCATTAGGGTTGGATTCATGGCCGAGGCGCTGGCTTTCTCAAGGATTCGTTTGATTGGTTCGTCAGTTTCCGGGGGCGGTACTGTAGCGCTAGACAGTTTTTTAGCTGCGTTGATTTCTGGATCTGAGTTCATCCTCTTAGTCTGTTTGCCAGCATTGCTGGGGCGCATTCTAGGGTCTTTAGGTGCAATTTTTTCAATTTTGTTGCTTACATCAACTGCGGATTTTAATTTGGGCGTTTTTTGTTTCTTTATCACATTGAATTTAGTGGGTTTATCGAGCGACGAATCTGACTTTCTCTGGGGAACTGGCTCCCTGAGAGCTCTGAGTTCATCGCGAATTATTTTTATCTCATGCCTGAGGCTTCTCATTTGCATATCACTGATTTCAAGCTTTTTGTTTGCAATTGCAGTGAACACATTACAGAGTTGAAAGATGCGATGGCCTATCAGGGGATCACAATCTTTGATGTAATGGTCATTCAGGGTGGCCCTATAACTTTCACACTCATTACCGAGCAAGTTTAGGGAGGGAATATCATTAGTGTTAGTGATAGTATGAAGAAGTTGACTAAAGGTTTTGGAGTCTGAGTTAGTAATAGATAGAAAAAGAGGGTCTGTCTCACTCACCAAGGAAGATTGGCTGGCTGGCGTCGTATCCATCGTAATTCCCGGCGTGGCACAGTTTTTCAACAGAAAAGGGAAAACTCCTCATAAACGGGAGCGCTACTCATAATAGTCTTGAAAAAGACTGTAGCTAAAGCGACCCGTTTTCGCTTGAAGTGATTACCCGGACGAACCAGAGATAATCCAACGAGCTAGACGGGAAGGGGATCGTGAAGGATTAGGCCTGCAGGTTGATTCACAGAAGTCCCGAGCGGAGCGGCTAGGCGGGTCCTACGGACGAGACATCAAGTGCGACCGTCACGGGCGACATCAGGCGAAGGGGCGAATCGATGAATGAATGACGAACGTACTGACGTCGAGTATCGGTGATTTTGTTGGGCCAGCGCCGAAAAGGGGCTCTTTCCCGGTGTGGACGATCCATGACGTTGAAGGGAAATCAGGGATGGTAGATGGTGTGAGGGGGGAAAATGAACGAGACGAGCAGGAAGACAGGCAAGGGAAGGAGGGAGAAGGGGCGGGAAGGAACCGACGACAACCGACCGGTTACTCAGGGGGGGAGACTTGCGCAAAGGAGCCGAAGGCTGTTCATGACTTGCGCTAGAACAGACCTGGTGCTGGGAGCGGCAGGAGGGGCTTTTCGTTGGCTTAGGGGATCTGGGCTGGGGGGCTTGGCGGCAATTTCCCAGGCTGCGGCGCCTGGGGCAATTCCAGTCGGATGCTTGGTGGGGACCGTCGCAGTTGGAGCACTTTGACTGTTTCCTTTTTCTGGACAGGTCCTAGAATCGTGTTGACCGGCGCAGTACCTGCATACCGGCTTTTTATGGCATGACAGTGCAGGGAAAGATTAAATGTTTGGCAATTGAAGCATTGCGTAGTCGTTGTGCGATTACTCTTGACCTTCTCCCATCTGACGCGGAAGAAGGGCCCATCGTCCTGATTTCAGTGAGGTGCTTTATTCCTTTCTACATTCGGTGCAATAACTAAGGGAAAAACGGGAGTTTCTGCTCCTTCCTGTGGGAAATGAATGATCTTAGTGACTTCTATGTTGTTATCCCGGAGTGACTCGGCGATTTCCTCTTCCGGAAAATCCGGGAGGTAGTCCTCGAACAACTTTTTTGATGGGAATTTCTTCCTTTGGGCAGCTTTTTTTCCAGTGTTCGAGCTGTGAGTCTTCTACGTACTTTTTTAACTTTCTTTGAACCCCTCTTTGGAGTCCGATTGAAGCCAGACTTCGTTTCTACGTATTGATGCCTGGAAGGGGTGTCTTAGGGCTTTTCGCAAATATCCTTAATGGTAGTCGAAGGATTAGGGGAGATTCGCCAGGGCGATGGTAGGTGCCTTCGGTGCTTTGGCTGGCTTCTCCTTCCGAGGGCGATTTCCCACCCGCACTATATCGGCGAATGAGGGTCGCGCCTTAGCCTCTTCGAGTTCACGGATCTTTTCCTTTAGCGCCTCATTCTCGCGACGCAGATTTCTCTATTTCCTCTGTGATACTTTGGGGGCTTCCGTTGGCATGTTGCATTCCTCTGCTAGGAGGTGCAGCTTGCGCCACACTTTTTTTTTGGAGCTTTATAAGTTCTTATATTTGAACTTGCTTCCCACGTGGTCATTGTGTTGATACCAATAGACTTGGCTTCCGCTATGGCGCTCTCGATGATCTTTCCCCCAGATCCCTTTAACTTGTCGTAGTTTCCCCTGTTGAAGCTTTATTTAATATCTTTTTCCCGTGGGATGATATCGATTCCGTGTCTTGCAAGGAGGTTTATCCATGCGCTTGCCTTTCCTCGGCGGGTTTTATTGCTAATGTCGGAGGCAGAGCTGCCAGGGGCTTAGCTTTTTGCTTTACGGGAAGGATTGCCAAACGGCCCTACCAGGGCTTTATTCGTTTGGGGATGTTAGACGGGGATTTAGCCCTAAAAAGGGCTCTAACATGAGAGAAAATTGGCCGCGGTTGGTCTGACCCGCTAGCCCCCGCTAGTGCTTACGCAAAAGGCGGCGTAGTGAGCCCGGCTACCTACGGCAGGGGGGGACCGCAGAGAGAGTTCCGAGTCACCTCGGAGCTGAGCAGGAGGAAAACACGTCCGACCAGTTCGGACGCTCAGAATCCGGAATAAAATGTGTTGGAAAACTGGCTCAGCATTTTTGGGAAAAAAAAAGGATTTATCTCGAGCTTACAGAGAATTTGTTTCTCTTATTCCCTAGGTCGATTATACGATGAAAATCAGTTGGGGGTCAAACATGGAGAAAGACATCTAGTTCTATCGCGAGGCGGAGGTTAAGGGGGGGGTGTGTGGGGATCCGTTTTAAAAAAACTTTTTTTACAGCTCTTTGTTGCGCCAAAGGGCGTGAAAGCATCGCCAAACCTAAATAATTAGGGATTAAAAGCGCCTTGGAATTCGCTTTTATTGATTAAATTGCAATGGTACTTTTTTTTCCTTGTTAAATTTTTAAACATTCGGTCAAAGAATATTTTTGGAATCGTTGAAAAAATTTGTTAACAAGGCTTTTTTCAAAAATTTTTTTTATGCCTCTCTGAGGGGAGTTTTTAACTTTGGGGGGAAATTGAAAGCCCAAACAGTTTGCGGCAATGTGCTTTTTCTTTTCTAGGTGAATTCAAAAATTTTTTTGTTTTTCCTTTTTTGGGGTACCTTTTTTTTAAAAAATTTAAAATCAATCCTAAACAACAGGAGTGAAAAGGTAGTAACAACAAAGCATTTATTCAAACTTTAAGAAATTTTCAGAAGGGGGGCCTTTTCTTCTAATTTACAGATTCCGAAACCCCGGAAGAAACCGCCCTTTAAAACGAATTACGTGCGTGGAAAAAAATTTTCTTTTTTTATTTTAATAATGAGGGGGATTTAAAAGGAAGGGAATAGATTTTTGCCAGAAGACTCATCTCTTTTCCGGGGTTGAAAATTTTCCTTTAAAAACCTAAGATTTTGGTTCTAAAGCCTGCACCAATGAAAAAGGGGGCTTGTCTGGAGCCGGATAGGTCGTATCAATTGAAAAACATCTTCAATACAACTTCGGGTATTTTGGGCAGTGTTAAAGAATTCCCCAAAAAAGGGCCCGTTAATTTGCAGGGTTTCTTTCCCCTTTTCACGTACCCTTTGTTGGAAAAGACAATCGCTTTTGTTCCCTTTTTGGATTTTTCCCGGGAAAATCTGCAACTCGTCCCTAACGAGCGATACTTCCGGGGAGGGGATCTGTCGCTTGGTTAGTTCCTCCATGCTTTCTTTAGGCTTTTTCGCGGCGAAGATAATGACCGGCTTTCTTTTCCGGGGTGCAGGGGCCGGAGCGGTATTCCTTTTCGATGGGGGTACAGGGGTTCCAGTTTTAGATTCAAGGCCCTGCACCCGCGTGCGAAGGCGTGCTTGAGTCTCCATGTCCTGGATCCGCGAGCGCAGTCGCTCTATTTCCTCGTTGTGGTCGTGCTTAAGTATCCTTAGTTGGCAAACGGAGTAGGCCTTGTGAAGCGTTTCAAAAGTGGGCAGATCTTCGCTAGTCGCATACCGTTCTGGCTTGTGAAATACGGGACGCAACACGTCAAAGGCGTCGATTATCTTCGGGATAAAGTACTGCCTGAGTGAGGGGATGTCACTTGATTCCACGTAACTTAACAGTTTGTGGATGGGCAAACCATTGGCCTTACAAACCTTGACAAAGAGACCGTCTGTGCGTACGTTGACTTCCGTGTCGGCCGGGTCGATATCTGGGATCGGTTTGTGCGGCTTCGATGCGGGGACCGATGTCGCGGGGTTATCCCCGCGGGCCCTGAGAAGGGCCTCGGTGTCCCGGTCCATCTCATCCGCCCTGTCGTCCATCTCGTCGTCGCTCCTGGCAACGGGTTTTGGAGACGTCTTTCTCGAGCGCTTGCCCATCTTCTGTCTGTGTCTTGGTTCTGTGTCTGTCTGTCTGTCTGAATCAAGCTGGGTGCTGGGTTCACCCTTTTTTTTTATGGAAGAAAAAAGGATTTATCTACGAACCAATCAGCACGAATCTTTGTTTCATCTTATCTCCTATTCGCTCTTTCGCATGACGTCAGTCCCTGGAGTTTCTGAACTTGCTCAAACATGTAGATGACATCATAGCTTACATGAATCGACATGTAGGAAACAGTTTCTGTATTGTGTTTAAGTGGGTGGTATGGGAATAAGAAAAAAAAAAATAAAGTGGGAAGACATTCCTGTTCTCAAACGATTAACAAATTTAATATTTACATTTGCTTTAGTTAGACAGAACAGTTTTTTTTTTTTTTTTTCAAACGGCATGTGAAATATTTAAATTAAATATATTTTATGATATAAAAGACAATGTTTTCCTTTTGAAAAGAATTCTGTATTTATTTTCAAATTATTAGATTGATTTTAAAGTTGTATCTAATGTTTGTATACATTTGTTTTTCATTCTTTTAATTTTTTAAACATTCGGTAACAATATATTTTGATTAATATTTTTGAGTATTTTTTTTTTTTTTTGAAATAACTAATGAAATTAAAACAATGCATTTATATCAAATTATGAATTTTTTATATGCCATCTCTTTAGTAGTTTTTAATTGGATTGATTATAATAGTAGAACTGAGATTTGTAGTTTTGAAAGTTAGAAAGCAAAACATGTTTCAGGGAACAAGTGAATGCTTTTAATCTTTTTTATTGAATTCTAAATAGTTTTTTTATATGTTTTTCATCTTTTTGGTGTACCAAAATATTTTTTTTTTTTTTTTAACTAATATTTCAAATAATAATATAAAAACAACAATAATGAAGCAGAAAGTAAGTAACAACAAAGAACATTTATTCAATTTAAATTGTAAATTTACAGAAGGCATTTTTGGCCATTTCAATCATATCGGATAAGTTTACAGATTCCAGAAACTCGGAAGTTACAAAGCTTAACATTTCGACATTGGGAAGATGTTTCAGTGGAAAATCACATACTTTTTTTGTATTACCTTTCTGCAAGTAAATGAGGTTTTATTTCTAGGAGACTTGAATTGAAGACTTTAATAGTATTGTTTGCCATCGCGACTTCATCATCGGTTTCCAATGGGTTAGTTAAATTATACCTTGAAGCGATGTCGGAGAAAAATAAAGATTTCATCATAAATACTAAAGCGGAATTTTCTTCATCCAATGAAGCATTTTCAGGAGCTTGGTCTGGAGCCGGATAGTTAGATATTAATTGAAAAACATCTCTGAATGCAACATTGCGATATTTTTCTTGCAGAGCAGATGTTAAAATTGAATGTCCCAGAAAAAATAGTGAGTCCCATTGTTCATTTTCTAGGGTTATACTTTCCGCTTCTACACGTGATCTCACGTTTTAAAGTTACAGAAGAATCAGACAGATCGAAAACAATTTCGTTACCGTTTTCTGGATCTTTGATTCCGAGCTGAGTTTCTGAATATACACAGACAGGATCATTTTTAGGCTTAAAAGGGACATCAAAAAAGAATTCTGCTAGCGGGTTTTCGTTTTTTATACTTCTTTCTTTCAGATACTCACACTTGAGGAAAATCGAGAATTGAAGAGGCGAAAATGTAATTCCTTCTTTAGTTGGACAATATTTATCTCCAAAATTTTTGTATTGGCGAATATGTATCAAGGTTTGTTTCTTAAAATAATTGATATTAACGAATACACCATTTTCCAGTGCAAAGTTCTTTTTTAGCCCATTTTCAGTACGGACTTCTTCGAATTCAAATTTTCGTTTTTGGGAAGCCATTGCTGGGAAAATAAATGTAAGGGTAGTAACGTGTGGTTAGGAGTGAGTCCACTCTCTTCTTATAGAGAACTGACAGAATTACACTCTGCTCACGCTTATATTTAGGGCAAAACAACAACTGAAAGCTAATTGGTTCTTGAAAATGACGTCAGGAGCGTTAAACTCATCTCATTGGTCACTTTGACCTGTGCCAGCGCCACATAGTGGTCAGAAATCATATCATGATGTAACGAGAAATAGCATGTCCAAACATGTATTGAACGAAAGACATATATTGCTAGTACGTATTCTTTGTAAGGGAAATCCCCCAACTTAAAATATACGAAAAACAGTTTACGTTCTTATAAACATAAAACATATTAGAAATTCTTTAATATTGTCAAGAACAGAAGAACGTT
The DNA here is from genome assembly GCA_038502835.1 of Octonoba sinensis. Taxonomy (NCBI): domain Eukaryota; kingdom Metazoa; phylum Arthropoda; class Arachnida; order Araneae; family Uloboridae; genus Octonoba; species Octonoba sinensis. The sequence goes on along the minus strand of CM076605.1, from coordinate 66,221,953 downwards.
TATGCATTTAACTTTTCTGCAATAATTAAAATAGTTTTCTTATACACAAAAACATAATTTAATGATATAAAATGTAATCCAAATATATGTTGAGTAAAAATTCGATCAAATTTTTATTTTTTTAAATCAGTCATACATTTATTGAAAAGTTATTATTATCATTATTAACGAGACAGAAAAAAGAATGAGAAAGAGAAAAACAACATAAATCCATAATTTAATTTATGATTGACAAGTTGAATCCGCCCCCCCATTAGTAGTAGAAAAGTGGGGCTCTCAGGTCGCGGATTTTGCGGATTCAGCCAGCTTCAGGAGCGGGGATTCTGCGGATTCATGAATCCGCACAATCCATGGCCTGAGGCTGGCTGAATCCGCAAAATCCGCGGCCTGATAGCCCCACTTTTCTACTACTTATCAGCCCTGCATTTTTTTCTGTAACATAATTTTTTGCTGCGGTCAATCTTGAAAGCCACGATGCAGATACAAGCGCATTAGAGCATTGCTCACATTTTAGAAACTTAAATTTTCTTACCACGAACCCAGCAATATAGCCTACCACTTGAACATTATGCTCAGATAGTGTTTCATTGATAGGTAGATCTTCATCAATGTCCAACACTTCTTCAGATGTTTGATTTTTATCGCAGGTAACAGCTGAGGTTACATTTAGTATGCGAACATCTTCTAATGGTGAGCAATTGGCATACCTACTAGTGCTGATTTGACCTTGAATAAGTAGTCGTTTGTAGGCATGTTTAAATTGAAACGCTGAAGGATTGTTGTTGAAATCACCACGAGATCTTATTGCGCTGAAAAATGTTTCTAGGTGATCTTGACTTAATTTGTAAGCTAAAACATAATTTAATGTCGGTTTCTTAACAACTAAATTGTCAAAAATACCAAGTATACTTCTTAAACTAATAATTAAACCAAGAAATCCTGTTTTTAAGGGCTTCTAACATTAAATTCTCCACTTTGCAGCTTCAGAGTTCGTAAATAACCTTCGGTATCTACCACAAACTCTTTACCTAAGGTTTCGTTTTCTGGCTTCAATGGACTTTTAAAACCTTTCGAAAATTTGCTTCTACTATTTAAAAGGTCAAACACATCGTTGATTATGGTAATAAATTTGGCTGTGCCCTCTGAATTTGAAAACTGAGGTATTTTGCAAATGTGGTTTAAATAATTTAAAGCAACAGCTACGCTGTTGCTTAAAGTTTGCTTAGCTAATTTAAGTTTCATTTTTTGATCCTCCCACATAAAATGTTGTCGTCTAGTTTTAGTTTCAGCAGGCAAACCTTCTTTTTCTTGATGCTCCACTAAAATTTTTAAGTAAGACCATGCAATAGGATTTCCTAACTCATCATAGAAAACTAAACCAGCAAAGGCATTTCGCACTAGTTTAATCATGTGAGAAGGATCCAAAAAATAAAAACTGGTTCAGACGTAATGGGGTGAGGAAACCAAGGTTTAATTTCTGAAGTGAATCAGAGTCGATATTGGCCCCAAAATCTATAGCCGTGGACTTTACCCCCTTTATATTCAATAATTTTGCGAATAGACATCTCGTCCATAATTAATGAGCAGACCAAGGGTTTCTTACTTTGGCTTACACGACACTTAATGGCGTGGAAGGATTCTTCGGTAAAGCCCGGCTCACCATTAACTTTTGATAGCCGTTTTGTCAAAGTTTTGGGATGAGGTAGAACATTTTTGAACGTTTTCCGTACAAATTCATATGCAGTACTCGAATAAAAGCTTAAAGCCAAAGCAAAACTTCTGAGTTCTGAAGGATATGCGCAATTTGAATGTGTTTCTTGCTGAAGACGAGAAACAATGGACTTTGCAGTTTCCGGAATCGATACCTAAAAAAAATAATGCATTATTTTAAATTTGTGCATCATTCAACAACAGATTCACACCATAAAAGTATTTATGAACAGTATATTAATTTCATATATCGTGTAATAATGATTGATTCTGAATTTAAACTTAATATATCGTAAATTGTAAGAGCAATTGAGAAAGAGGTAAAAATAATGGTAATATTAACTATACAACTATTTCACAGAATTTCTAATATTAATCATGTACATTATCTTATCCCAAAAAGTTTCATTAAAAGAAGAAACTATGAAATTCTTTTAATGCATTCAAACAAAAGCCTGAGAAAGATATTTTCTTACATTCAGTGTATAGGGCAGCATTTTCACAAATCATGCACTTTTCTTGGCATATACGTAGTGAAGAGGGTAGATCATTCACTCTCTTCCGCAATCTGTTCTTGTTTCTCCCTAAAACTGCAATTTTTTTTTTTTTTTTTTTCTTTTAAATCACGAGAAGCGGCTTTAAAAAATTCAAGAGCTTGAGCTGGGTCATTCATATCATCAGCTATGTAAAATCTACTGTGAGTATTTTTCTCTTTTTATTTCGCCTAAAAAAAGAGGGGACACTCACTAGACGCACAATACACACATACAGACACAATCAATTCAAAAAGATCAGCGGAGCTTGTAAACATCAATCCTGCAATAAAATGTAATGTAAACTGCAATTTAAATAGCGCGTGTTTATCGTTGACAATATGATTTGCAGTGGCGTACATACCGCCCCCACAACCCCCAAGGCGCGGGGGGGGGGGCGCACGAGGTTTTAGGGCACCCGCTCCAGAAAAGAAAAAAAACTCCACGAGATACAATATATATGTCTAAATGTTTTTATACATATTTTTTTAGCTTTTTTTTTTTCCGCTAATGCAATGTCACTCCTAAGCTTTCTGAATAAAATTCTTTGCTATTACGGCCACATAATGCATAATTAATCCCCTCTCACTTCCTCTTTCCTGTGTACCTGCATATTATAGTATAGGGATCTCTCATACTTATGGCGCGGGCGCAAGAGAGCGCTCAAAAACGAGCATAATAAGTGAAAAACGAGCATAAATAAAAAGCGCGCAAAGGGAAAAACCTCAAAATGGAGCTAAAAGTAAAACACCAGCTCAGTGTACACAGTAACTGTTAATTAATATTACATTATGCATACAGTCATGGTGAAAATTAGGAAAAGAGATTACATAGTGTCAAAATGCAAATACGTATAATGCGAGTTATGTAAGTACTGTACATTTGTTTGAACTATAAGAATATGAAATTGTACCCAGATATCATTTTGTACTTAATATTACTCCCTCACAAAATAAATGATTGTTTTTGTGAATTTTTAAGAAGAGTTATTCGAGTTCATCAAGGCGGGAAAAGTTCGATCGTTTTCAGAATTGACCTGCTGGTAGTTCGTTCAGAGGTGTAGCTAGGGTTTTCAGCGGCCAGGGACAACTGAAGATTTTGAGCTTGTATTTTTGCTCAGTATGCTTTATATTGTGAATTATTAATAAAAGAACTAGAAATATTGTAAAATGAAAGCAGATGCAAAAAGATTGCCTCACGATTGCAGCAAAACGCTCTTGCTGTTCGTAACAGGCGACATCAAAGAAACGAAAAAAATAAGCTTAAAGTAAAAAATGTTCAGCAAATAAAGACCCAATGTGAATAATTTTAAACATTAAGATAAGTAAATAAATGAATTGAAAAAAAAAAGAGAAAAACTTATTATATAGAGTTTACGAAAGTCAATTTTTGGCAAAATGGCTGCTGTTTATTTCTTTGCATCAGGCTTGAGGTCTTCCTTAAGGGGTCCTACAGAAAAGAGAATACGCCTGTGGCTGAGTAGCGTGACTATTGGACATGACCCCTTGGCAAAGGGGTTATCTGTGTAAACATAAACTAGTAGTGGTTCAACCACCAATCAGGTTACTCTAGGCTTGAAAATATGCGACTATCAGGCTGACTCACAATTTAAAAAAAGTAAGTCAATTTTTGGAAAATACGAGTCAATTTAGATGGTAGTTTAACGAAAGAAAGGTCCCGCAGTGGACCAATCGGCAGAAGCTCGGTTACCGTAGAACACCGAAAGTGAAGCAACATCGACTTAGGTCAGTGTTTGGGAGGGTGACAACCTCTCGCGGCTGGTTCCTGTGAGGCCGTGTTCGCTAAAGGGAGCTGATGCACGTTAAATAGGTCATGGCTCCAATGTCCTCCAAGTGAAACGATACCTCTGCGGGTGCTAACCCCAGGTGACGGTCTCTTATCTGGGAGCTGGTTCAAAAAATTGAGAGACCACATATAAAGGGGCGGAAGTCGGACTCCTGCCTATAAGAGCCCCGTTAGACCCAGGAGCAGCGCACCCATTCTTCCTCGCTTCGCGCGTGGATACAACAACAACAACGAAAGAAAATTTTTTTTTTAAAAACGCTGTCGTAGTCATGATGATTTTACCCTGAAATATAAAAAGTTCCACACGAACATATGGAAGGTTGGTATAAGGAATCTGTAGATAATCAATTAAAAATTTAGATAATCTATTCAAAACTTTTGGGGTGTGATTGTATGTTATTACAAATTACATAAAACTTTTTTTTTATTACAGATTTACAAAAAAAAAGCTATTTGGAGACATTGTCTTATCTCGAATGTTTTAAATTAAATTCTTGTTTTTATTAAAAAGGTGAATTTTATTTTCAAACACACTTCTGAATGCAAGAGCAATATTTTCTTGTTGAGTAACTTTTTGTGCAAATAAGTAAATGCTTAATTACATCAATTTAAAAAGTCAAATCCTAATTCTCTGCCATATTATTCCTTCAAAAATTTTAATATAAAAGTAATGATTGGTTTAGAATCAACCGATTATTGCCATGAGGAGAAGAAAAATACCGGCAGCCATTTTGCCAAAAATTGAATTTCTTAAATTCTTCATAATTAGTTTTTCTTTAAAATTCATTTATCTACTTATCTTAATGTATAAAATTATTCACGTTGGGTCTTTATTTGCAGAATTTTTTTTACTTTTAGCTTATTATTTACGTTTCTTTGATGCCGCCAGTTACGAATAGTAAGAACGTTTTGCTGCAATCGTGTGGCAATCTTTTTGCATCTGCTTTCATTTTACAATATTTCTAGTTCGTTTATTAATAATTCACAATAAAAAGCATATTGAGCAAAAATACAAATCAATTTTTCAGTATTAGAATGTCTTTAGGTCGAAATTTTACCCAGTCAAAATTTGACTCTCATTTCCCAAAAATGAGTCATTTTTTTCAAATAATATTGATTTATGCGTCAAATGCGAGTATGCGCGAGCCCTGCAGGACCCGACTCAAGTTTCTTTACTTTTAAATGCTAAATAAAACTCCAAAAAAGCTAAATTGAGGCTAAAAATGCGCACATATCACCATGGTTTTTAACTCAAATTTGAACCCTTTTTTTCTCCGGCTTACGAAAAAACACCCTTTTAAAAATTTCAAGTTTGGTAGAGAAAGCTTTCCTCTATCTAATGAAAGTTAAACGAAGAAAATTCATTTGGTTCCCCCTCAGATATGATGGTTCAAAAGTGATCAAAATTGGCCATTTTTGAAAACCGCTGCATGTTTAGGTAAATATATAAATCAAAACTTAACTTAATGAATTTTTTGAAATTTTCAGAATATGTCGAAAAGTAGTTGACTTAGATATATACCAAGTTACAAGTGTATAAGTTTAGCTACTGACGAGTTAGAGCAGTTATAAAATTTTGAAAATTTTTGTCAAATTCAATTTTTAGCCAACTTTGACTGAACACAATAGAAAAGAACTTTCTTGGTGGTCTTTCAAACTTTGCCATTAGATTAAGCTCAAAAAGTTGTCTGGGTAAAAAAAAATTCGGAGTTGTATTTTCATTATGTGCTCTCCAGGTATATCCAAACATGGCTACTTAGTTCGTTCGTCAATAGCACCCATCTTGGTTCCTGAACTTAGGCGCCCCTTGCAACTTGAGTTTTTACTTTCAAGGTCTAAAAATTTGGTTAGCTTAGTTTTATACCTACCAGAATCTTCGTGCAAAATTTTATCAAAATGGGTGATGGTCGAGTGGGGACCACTGGTCCAGTTGACGTGGAATGACCCTACTTTAAGATAGTGTGTTATTTACTCGTATTATTAAGATAAATTTCATTTCAAACTGGTAAGTGCACGCAATGTTTCAATTCGTTACTTTTTCTAAAATCAGCCTTTTAATGATAAATATGATTTTAATTATCTTAAATAAAATTAATGGTTATAAATACTCGAATATACCATTTACCGTAGTGTTTTTATTTCAATCTTTTGTAATAAGCCAAAGAAAGGGCGCACTTCTAAATCTTGCGGGGAGGCGCACCTAAGTCTATGTACGCCACTGATGATTTGGTTTTGTCACTTTTTCAAAAATATTTTTCAAGCATTCCAAATTAATTTAAAAACTTACCCCGCATTTAAAGGGTCGGTGTAGCATGTTGATATTTCATCGTTTTCAAAAACTGTTACCAGATTTTCTTTTAAAAAAAAACGAGGGGGGGGGGGAATAATCAGGGTTGGTGGTGGTGGTGATGGTGGAGGGAGAGCGAGATAAAGAAGTTTTAAAAAATTCTATCTATTTTTATAAAGAATGGATCTATTTTTATAAAATTTATTGAGGGAGTGCAAAGGGAGACGCAAACAATCCAACAAACGCACATTTACTCATCTCATACTACTTACAAATTTTTAAGCTAAAGAAAATCAGGGAGGCTTAAGAATGTAGTATATATAACATATATATAATGTATGTATGTATAAGAGTAAAGACCCATTAAACGTTATTAAAATATTATTCCGTATTATATGAAACACATTTTTTTATTATTATATTTAGTTAAGACTAACACGCATTTGACGGAAAGCATTCCAGAATAGCTCAAAAACTTACCTATCATTTAAAGGTTCGCCATAACTTCTTAACATTTCGTTTGTTTGAGAAACGTTACTTGGGCTAAAATAAAATAGTAAATAGTATGAACACATAACATAACCCATACACATATGTGATATACGAATAAAAATATTTTATGTTTGAAAACATTATTTAATATTATTTGCTAGATTTTTTGTAGAATTATTATAATTAGTAAAAACTAACAAGTATTTGTCCAAAAGCATTCCAGAATAGCTCAAAAACTTACCTATCATTCAAAGATTCTCCACAACTTGTTAACATTTCTTCTGCTTGAGAAACGTTACTTGGGCTAAAAATAATAGTAAAACATATGAACACATAACATAGCCCACACATATAGGTGATATGCGAATAAAAATATTTTATGTTTGAGAAACAATATTAATGTTATTTGCTATATTTTTTGTAAAATTATTATAATTAGTAAAAATTAACAAGCATTTGTCAAAAAGTATTCCAAAATTCCTTGTGGAGCAAGAAATTCCGATCTCGTTGTAATTTGAATTAAACATTGGCACTTCTTGAACAGATCCAAATATATATTGCATATATATATAAAATTATTACTAAAAACAGTGGGAAAAATTAAACCTCCACGAATGAATTGAATGACACTGATTCAGTTTTCTCCTCTGTATTGCTGTTGTCTACAGAGGAAAAGAAGTAGGGAAAATGAAGAAAGAATGTACTATGTCAAGTTCTGTACGTTAAGAGCAAGAATCTGAGAGAGTGTCACACCTGTGATTCATGCCATCTCGGATTTTTCTCAAAAAATTATCAGCTGATGCTTGTCTTATGGAAAGACCAAATCCAGAATTATTTGTTCTAAAGTTGAGTTGTTCAGCTTTTATGGACCCCCAAAGGTCAATTTTTAAGACATGGAATTCGTTATGAGCCCCAACTCTTTGCGCAAACAACCTGCCTCCAAATTCTTTTTAGATATGAAACATAAAAGGGTCAAACTTTATATAATGGAGGATAAGATTGTGGCAAGTCGTTGCCGCAAGGTCACTGAAGTTCATAAAAATATGCGTTTTTGGCATTTTTTAGCATTTTTAAGGCCTGACAACGTCTTGCGCCTTCTAGTACTTTTGAAAAATGTAACTATCATTGAGGCAAGTTGAATACGCTTTTAATAAAATAGGGCCAAAATCTGGAAAATGTCGCAATTTACCAAAATTCAAACTGTCATAACGTCTTGCGGCATCGATATATTGAAATACTTTTTTTGCCATTATTTTACTCTATTATTGGTCTCTACAAAAAGTAAAATCCGCTGAGGCATGTTGCGTTACAAAAATTTCAAAAATTTTTAACTTACTAAACTTTATTCACGAAAAAAAATGCATATAGTTTGCTTCATAGATATTTTAATATATTGTGACATATCTCTGTCATATTACACATATGGTGTAATTAGGATATTTATTTCCCTATTTTATTAAAAGCGCATTCAACTTTCCTCAATGATAGTTACATTTTTTAAAAGTGCTAATACCTACCTTTCAACTGACACCACTTTTGCCATGGCAACTAGAAGGCGCAAGCCGTTGTCAGGCCTTAAAAATGCCGAAAACGCCAATTTTTATGACTTCAGTGACCTTGCGGCTACGAATTGCCACAATCTTATCATCCATTATATAAAGTTTAACCCTTTTATGTTCCATATCTAAAACGAATTTGGAGGCAGGTTGTTTGCACAAAGAGTTGTGGCTCATAACGAATGCCATGTCTAAAAAATTCGCTCAGTTTTTGCCCGCACACATTGACCTTTGGGGGTCCATAAGAGCTGAACCACTCGACGTTAGAACAAATAATGCTGGATTTGGTCTTCTCATAAGACAAGTATCAGCTGATAATTGTTTGAGAAAAATCTGAGATGGCATGAATCACCCCATAATGCTAGGTGTGACAGTTTCTCAGATTCTGGCTCTTAAAAGAAAAAGCGTTCAGAATTTGAGACAACCTAGAATTCTGAAGGTGGAAATCGCAACTTTTTTGGTGCATTGGGAATTTTGATTGCAAAAAAACCAAATCTGTTTTCACACTGGTACAAATTGCACAGTAAGCCAAATTTACAAGTTTCCTACAATTAATACTATTTCTAAAACAAGTTTTACATTCACAATGCACATGTAACGGTGCGAGAGTGACTGTGAAGCGCCGGGAGTCGAACCAAGATTGTTTTGGTGGTAGCCGTATTCTTTACCGCTTTCCCAAAAGGCGCGCCCCCTGGGCAGGAGCAAAGAGGGCTATTTGAAGGACTGAACTCGCACCGCTAGTTACTCCGCCCCCAGTGAACGAGTAGGGGAAGAGTGAACTATATTTTACCACAGATGGGTGCACCAGTGCGAGAGAAAGGCTGCGTGAGTGAGTGAAGTTTAGGCCTGTTTGCTCGGATCCGTGGGTGGGCTCAAGTGCGAGTGCGTGCAGACTGCACGAATGCGTGCGAGCAAGTCATCTCGTGGCGCCATCTGTGGAGTGTTCGGGTCTCCATTGCTGCGTGCGTAAATGCCGGGTCACCAGATGTAACGGTGCGAGAGTGGCTGTAAAGCGCCGCGACATTCCGTATTGCGGTGCGTGCAGAGCCTTTGGCTCGATCCCTTAAAACAACAAAAAATTTTCGCCAATCCTTCGCAGCCAAGGCGGAAGACGGAAATCACGTGACATAAACAACATGGCTGCTCGCATGTAACTGAATTGCTCCCAGTAAACTTTGAACTGTGCTTTTTAATTCTAAATTAAAGGTTTCAAACAGGGTACTTTTCGATCTTTAGTTTTGACTGAAAAATGATAATGAATTATGCAGGAAGTGTTTTGCTAAACAAGATTTAATGAATAACATAAAAGATATTTCATCAATTGCATACGAACTTTCGCTGCGCTGAACTTCGTACTCCGAACTCACTGGACGTAAACCGCGTTGAAATTTAAAATTGTACTGTCCTTGACGGATTTTCAAATTTTTATAATGCTAATAATTAGTAGAAATAGCTTGGGAATCTCTGAATAGTATGATCGCTACTGAGAAAAATATAGTTGATCAATTGTCTGTTGGTGATTATTGTGCACGTCACTAAAATATGTTATTTTGTTAACTTATTATTTATTACTCCTTAGTACAGATGTTTTCGTTGCGTAGTAGTGTAAAACCACGTCCAGTTTGATGAAACAGGGTTATTATTGAATAATTAATGAATGCTTCTTAGCAAAGTTTAAATTAGTAAACTAACTCCAGGAACGACCGACCCGTAAGTTCATTAAATAAATTATTATTGTCATAATTTAATAGTTGTTTTATTGAAATTATTTCATATACGTTTTTAATAAGTAATAATTTTATTATTTGCATCCTGAAGCGCACAATTTTATGAGTTGATAAATAAGTTTCCTTTTACTCAAAGAATGTATGTACAATAGTTTTGTGACTTCTTAATGCTGGTTTTTGCACAATTGGTTTTGCGCAATAATTTTTCACACGGGCAAGCATTTTACTTTTTATTTAGTGTTGAGTCAATTAGTATTATTTGTATGTTCAATGGATAACCGACTTAATAAAAATATTAAAATACTAAGACTTGCTAAATGTTTGCTTTTATTTGGATATCGTATGTTGATGATTTCATTGTGCATATTCTGTATGATGATAATCGAGTGTGGTAAATAATAAGAAATAAAAATGACGTCTAACCAATTTGAACATTGAAGGGAAAAATCAACTGGATTATAGATTTATAAAAAAAATATCACAACAAAGAAAAACAACAAAAAAATTTTAAGCAAAGAAATTTATTTATCTCATCAATTCTGAAAGAGCAATTTTCATTTTTATTCCTTTAATAACTTCTACCTTTTAACTAAGTAACTACCAAACAACTCGAATAGTTGAAATAATTTTGTAAACCACAGATTATTTAATTATTTTTTTTTTTTTTTTGCTCTCCTGGCCAAATAGTCATTTCATGACCTCGTCGAATATTCTGCTAGGCCGAATATTTGGTATGGTAAAATGTGGAATAAGGATCTTAAACATTTAAAATTGTATAGTAGTTATTTCAAAATATTGCCTCCTTATATAGTTTTGCTAACTAAAACTAATTTAGAAAAAATACTTGTTTAGACATTGTTTTCTAGGTTTGACTGAACAAAAACAGATTTTTAAGTTAATAATATTGTATTTTATACTTAGCATTTGCTTTCGAAAAGCTGGCAATAGTTAATTATGACGGAGAATATGAGACTTTCATTTTGTTTTTGTTAACAAAATAGAAGTCAGACACTGCTTGAGTGGACTGATTTATAGTGAATATTGGGTAAGAGATAAATGTGAAAAGACTGGAACATATCATGAATATTAAGATAGCATAAGTTGTTGGGGATTTTGAAAATAAAAATGTATACAAGTTAAATGCATTAAATTAAAAAAAATCTTTTATGGGTATCTAAAAAACTATAAAATAAAAATAGTAACTTTTATAACTTTTAAAACATCTTCATAAAACTATTTTGAGCAAAATAAAAGTTCACTAAGCAATGGCATTTCTTTAATTTGAATTAAATAATTAGTAAAATAATGCTAATGGTTACATTAGAACCTGCCTTTTCTGCTCCTCTTGTGGGTGCAATTCTCAGTTTTATTGCATTCAAAACAATAGAAAAAATACGTCTTTCAGATTCTTAACAGACAATTAAGTTAAACATCATACATTAATGTGTGGAATTGGTGTTCCACATTGTGAATACTTTTAAATTTGAGAAGTACTTTCTATTACAACATATTTCTAGAAATTAGAAGAAATAGCCGAATATTCGGTACCAGGTTATTTGGCCAAATCAATATTCGTTACATTCCTAATTCAAACATTTATTATGAACAAAAAATGTACTAATAATTACGGCAATGTTTGCAAAGGTGAGGTGTCATGCACACATAAAAAAAAGTTACACTCTAGCTTTTCTGCAATCTATGCTCATGCACACATAAAAAAAAGTTACATTCTAGCTTTTCTGCAATCTAATGCTTCTTTAATTTTAACCCTTGTGCTTCATGCAAGAAAACAGATTGGCTGTTCCTCAAAACATATAAGACATAATAAATTAATAATTCAAAATAGACAATACTCGTTACTGTTTATATATCATAATATATAACAATATAACTGTTTATATATAACAAAAGAAATGCTTTTTTTTGTACAGAAATATTTTCTTTGTTATTCTTTTAAATACCTACACTTCTAATTGAAACAGCAAGTACTGTAAAAGTTAGTATTAAGCTTTTAACTTCATCATATTAGTATCACATAGAAAGTGGTGTATAGTTAAATTTCAAGTAGATTTTTTTTCTGCTTCACAACTAGTAAGAGTAAAATTTCCTCAGTAAGAATTATTCATGCAAAAAACTGTGAGAATATGGCCGAGATGAATAGATTTCGGAATTATAGAACATGGAATAACTGAAACATTAGATAGTAGATATCAAATAATGCCTTGCATATGAAACAAAAAGCAAAATATGTTAATTTATTTCTAAGTATAATTAATTACTAAAAATTATATAATCCAAGCCCTGAAAGAATGGAATTTAACAGCTGAACTTTTGAATGTTCTCTGTAAGACTATGTTTCTTTTTCAGTTTTATTAAACTGCTATGATGTATTGTGTGTGGTCTTCCTGATGGTACTCTTCTTGATCCATGTGTAATTCCAGGCCTTCGTCGACTAATTGACATGGGTTGGACTTTAATTTTGTGCAAACATTTTTTTTTTTTTTGCATGAAGTGCTAGCTGCATTGTTTTAAAACTAGCATTGATTTCATCTTTGCCTTTCCTCTTTTGTAGCTCTGCTTGTAATTTTATAATAGTTGACTGAGGAACATCTGCTTCGAGCATTCTTTTAATTTCATTTAATAAACTTTCTTTTTCTTTCGATGTGGCTATTGGACTAGTAATTAACTGTGGTGAGGTTGTAGCTTTAGGACTTTCATTTATTTCACTAGTATCTTCAATATTTTCCATTTTTTGATTTTCTGTTGCAATTTTTTCAAAAGAAAGAAAGAAGTTTATTGGTGGACAGTCGTCTCCACAGGCAAGAAAAGCAATTTCATGTCTCTCTTCAAAGTTTAAGACAGGAGCATTTGGTAAATGAAGGTTCAAATTGGTCTGCAGAAAAAACTGATGTTTACATAGAGCTCCATTTTGACCTTGAAGGCAGGAACAAACTCCTATTTCTGTATCCACAGTGTAGAATAAATTGCTTGACTTTGCTGGAATTTGATACACATGTTCCTCAACTTTCACACAATCCTGAAGTTTCAAATGATTATTTTTTTTTTGAAAGTTGGGAACATAATGAAAACTTGTTTGTTTTTCTTCTACTATTTGAAAATTCTAATAATCTCAACTTGAGGTATTCTTCCCAGACAGAAATACAAAACTTAGTCAGAGCTACTACATTAAAAGCTTTTGTTCTGGAAAGAATGACATCTTTCCAGATTCTCATTGATGCTTCTGCATAATTATTGGTGTTGTTACCCCTTGTCAAAATCTTATTCCTTTCAAGTTGAAGCCACTCTGCCTTTCGTAAATAAAATTTATGAAATCTCTCTCTATATTTAGGATATTTACTAGTACCTTCCTCAAAGTTCTTCATTGAAAGTTCAAGTTGTTCATTAGTTTCAGCATACATAACCTAAAATAAATTAAATAACTTATAAGGATAACTATTAATGGAAAAGAATACAGATCAAACTGTTCAATCAAAACTGCAAAGCAAGAGAAATAAAAAAAATTATAAACAGCCACATGTACATCTACTCAATGCCGAATTTATGACTATGTCATTCTGTGTTTCAGCACATGGTTGAAAAATTCAGGGGATGGTATTTGCTTTTATTTTTCAATTTATTTTAAAGAATATTGCAAAAGTTATTGGGGGGTAGAAAAAAAAGCAGAACATTCGCCGAAATGTACACTATACTATTATAGCGCAATCTTCCATTCAATGCTTATAATGTATTCAAGTATAAGACTAGCCTGGAAAACGGAGGCTTGTTTTCTTGTTTGTGCTGATGGGGGGCATAGTGCATATAGGGAGGGAGGCAATTTGCTTAGAGCATAGGGGCACATAACAACTTATATACCGGTCTGGACATACCATACATATTTATAAATAAATATATATATATATACATAACAAAACATAAAAGGTAACATTATACATTTGGTAATTGTTTCAGCCTGCAATACATTGTAATCATTGTCTCACTCAAATTAAAAAAGCAAATGTATATAAAAGATTTATGATTTTTATAAATATTTTCAGAAAATTTAATTGTTTTTAAGAAGTAAAATGTATTTCATTATTTAAAAAAAAAGCCAGCTTATTTAGTGTTAACATTTCATTATGTTTTATAATAATAATGAATTGATTGACTTACATTTTGGAACAATTTCATCATTTTCTTTTTATCAGTTGGGAGGATTTCATCATTTGTATATATCCACCTCCACTCTGCTTGCGCCACATGAAAGTGACATAACAACTGTCTAGCATTTGGAAATGCCATCTTAAGTGCTGTTTTTTCAGCTGTTGAGTCATCAGTCATGAATATAAGAGGTTCCTAAAATAAGTGATAAAAATAATGAGACAAAATGCATATAAATAGGATAGGTTACTTCATTAATGAGGTAATGCATGCATTAATAAAAGGATACACAAATAAAATAATAATAGATTATATTAGTACTTGTTCTCCTCCAAAACGTGCTGGGAAATGCAGTTTCAGCAAAGTAAATGCTGCTAAATATCCATGTGTAGTTTGCGATTCATGGATTAAAGCAGCAATAGGAAGTTCTCCAACTTTTGTTGCTGTAAGCAGAAGGGTTAATGTAGATCTCATGGCGTCACAAGTAGAAGTTGAGTCTACAAACACAGTTTCCTTGCAGGCATTCAGTCTATGAATTCTCTTCATGACTGTTGTGACAATGAGAACTGCCCAAGTGCTGCTTGTTTCCACTACAACTGTTGCTCCTATTAAAAGAAATTAATGCATGAGAATATACTTATGTAAGTTTTATTTCTAAGAGGCCGTGGGGAAAAGCGTAAAGTCTTACCAGCACTTTCATAGATGGGGATTTTTTCTTTTATTTTGTCCAATGCATTTATTGGAGTTCCCAAATTTTTCACCTTCCACATCTTAAACAAGTGATATAATTGCCTGCTGGTAGGATTTATTGAAGCATTTGCTAAATTTTCAACAAAGTTTTCCTTTGTCATTAAGTGGCTCTCATGCAGTTTCTTAGCTACAACAGGTGTTAATCCATCATTGAAATGATCAAAAAATTTCTCTTTTATCTGCAAAACACAAATTTTCAATCTATGTATGCATGTATGGTTTAAAAGAAAACAAAACTGTAAAGGATGTCAGTCTTTCGTGCTAGAATTTTTAATTTTTGAAATTTTGTTTGATTGCATTCTTTTACCAATATAAGTTCTAGAACTGTAGACATTGAATCTATTTATCTTTCTATCTATCTATCTTTTATATATATATAGGTGAATTACATGTAAAAAGAGACCATCTTTAGGAAACATTAAACTGAAAATTTTTAACAAGTATAACTTTCTTATGTTTTTTGGTATACAGAAGTTATTAACAAGCAATCTTCCTACCCCACTGTGAGAAAAACCTTTTTCACAATAAACAATTTGGCTGTCAGTGAAATAAACTAGTTTATATTTAATACTTTACTTATTATATTCTAATTATTTAAAGTTAACTTTTTGCTTCCAAATGTTGGGTCAGTTATTGTGGAATACACCTGTGAATATATATATATATATATATATATATATATATCACAGAAAATGATAGAGGAAGTTCTGCTTATTCATTTTTCAATAGGTGGCTCACTTTGCCTGCCTTTTTTTAAATTAAAATTAGTCAACAAATAAAAGTGAAACCCCATTATTGGCTCAAAATATTTTACACATGTCTAGCAAGATCGCTTTACCTCAAGTATTTTTTTTTTTTTTTTTTGGGGGGGGGGGGCAGCGCGAAATGGGAGTGAAAACTCAAAACTTAGTGAAAAATGTTCGATAGCATTATAACTGTTTCTTTTTGTTTACGGCGGGGGGGGGGGGGAATGTTTTCAAACTTGAAGAAAAATTGTCTACTGGATACTGGATATAAGAAAATAACATCGGTTAATAAATAATTAATTTAAAGAAAATCGGTTTCTTACGATCGAGGATTTAGGAAGTACTGATTTGAAAATCCGTACTTCCAAAATCTCTGACAAAACTAAAAAGTAATTTTTAAAAAATCACCTGTTTTAAATGTAATATATTCATGTCAATAATTATGAAAAAAAAAAAAAAACATTAATAGATATGATTTTCCTGAATTACAACTGATCTTTCATTGAGTTATGGTAATGAGGATAGGGTCATTAAGCAAATTAACAATAAAGTATTATTACGTTACAGGTCCATAAAAAAAATTATGTTTTATATAAATTATAATTTTTATAACCTACAAAATTATTAAAAATCGAATTTTAAAATAAATTTAAATATAATTTTTAATATCCGTATTTGTTGGTGTCTATAAAAATAGACACTAACAAATTAGGGTTTTAAAACTTTGAGCATGAGCTTAGGATACATATAAGAATAACTTATTACAAGAATATTACAATTGTTAATATACACATTTGCTTTATATATAGGTTTTTTTTTTTACATTTAATATTACTGTATTACAAAGATTTTTAGAATTGGTTTGAAATTTAACAATTTGCTTTTTGCTAGAGATTTTTCAGTCTTTTTTTCCCCTGTAATGATTTAAGTAAGAAGGAAACTAGTATAAATAAAGAATAGTAATTAAAAATTCCTTAAAAAGTACTGAACTCAAAAATTGCGTTTTCTAAATAAAAAAAATCAATTGTACCTCATCATTTACCCTTAGCATTCTTAACGCATCTGCTGCATTTATTTGATGAGTGAGCGCAAAATGGATTTCAATTTCTGCTGCTAGTGGCGGCTTTTTCTTCAGGAACGGGTCGTTCTTTTTTGTATTTTTGTTGATTTTCTTCACCAAAATTGAAATTTTTGCTGTGCAGTTGGTGCTTCTTGTTGATGAAGCCTTTTTGCGATACCCTGAATGCTGGCAAACCCACGTTTTTCGATACATTACTCTGAAATTAAGAAAACATATGAATGTTTGTCCTGAATAATTAATATGTGCTAAAAATAATAATATATAAAGAAACGAGTTTAGACTTACTTGATCGGATTAGTATTTGAGTTATAAGTTATCCACTTGGTATTAGAAATTTCTCCAAAGTCCCTCACGAATTCTTCAGCACTACATTCGGATAATATCGTCGATCGAATAATTATTCGATTTTGCTCTTCCCTACTAATTTTTAAATTATATTTCTCCGTGAGAAAAGGTAGGATGGACTCTTGGAAATGGAGCAAATCCATCATTAAAACTCCTTTTTAAAGGATTTATTAATATATTGATCTTTAATACTTTGCAAAAAAGAGTAGACGTATGAAGCGCTGCAAAACTAAAAAAGCCGTGCGATTCGTAGGGTTGCTGTGTTGTTCTGCGTCTAATGTTTACATTCGGGGGTGTCCACATTTCGAACTGAATATTCGCTAGTTTGGTGAAAATCGGCAGAGGCTCCGCAATACGGAATGTCGCTGAAGCGCCGGGAGTCGAACCAAGATCGTTTTGGTGGTAGCCGCATTCTTTACCGCTTTCCCAAAAGGCGCGACCCCTGGGCAGGAGCAAAGAGGGCTATTTGAAGGACTGAACTCGCCCCGCTACACGCATTTGGAATACGATTTTGCATACAAATATTGCAAAGGTCTGTTCTTTAAGACATCTTTGTTATGATATCAAAACTAAATTTAAATAAATAAATAAAATAGATGCTTCAAGTTATTCAACTCGATACAGGCTTGAGTGTAAGAAACGTATGATTTGTATTCTATCCAGGGGAGCAACCAGAATTTTCTCTTCGGGGATGGGGAGGGGATACTATATGTATTACTGGAATCAGCAGTATTGTTGAAAAATATTAGAAAACTAAGGGTTCTGGCGGGGGGGAGCAGTATATATTATTATGATGGGAACTAAATTGCTATAGAAAATTAGTCATCCAGCTTATTATTTAAATATTTATTTAATAATAAACCAAAAAAAAATAATATGTTATGCCCATTATGAAACATCTCTGTTTTTCATGTAAATAGACATGTTTTTCATTACATGAAAGACAAAAATATTTCATAATGATGTTTGATATGATGTTTCATAATGAAAGACGAAGATGTTTTATAAAAAAGATGCCCCCCTCTCATGCCCTCCTTCCATATACGCCCTTGCAATCAGTAGCTTATTGTACACAGATTTCCTTTTCACCCTTTGCCCAGTTTTTTTCAGGAATAGTAAATATGCTTCCCAAAGTAAACGTTTGATTGCGCCACTCCCCCTGTTGTCAGCAACTATTGCTTGATTTCTTACTTTAGTTCCTGACTCCTTTTGAATATTTGGCACCGGAAAATAATCAGCACCAGTTCGTATGGCGTACTTAAGTACAACGTTTCGTTTGATTTATTGCATCACTATCACTGCTGCAGATATAGCAGTCAGGTTGATTGATAAAAACGTTCGACTACACCTCCATTTTAGAGCTGTTTGTTTCAAAAAGTGGTCAGTACCAGTAGCGAGAATTTTTTCATGCAAGGATGCAGGCTTTGCTTTTCAAAGGAAAGGTTTTCATTTATAACACATACATTTATATACACACATATACAAACATAGTTTTAGTGCTTCATTGAAGGCCCACTTCCATTCTGCCCCCCCCCCCCCCCCCCGCAGCCCCATTCCACGCTGTCTACCTATTAGTTAGTGACAGTTTATATAAATGCCGATTTGCACATCGAATTTCGTTACCTAACATGCATCACGTTTTGAGTTGCAATTCCAACAAAAAATATTCCTTGAGATACACGCATTATGTAAATACTTTTCCGAAATGCTTCATTTATATTAGGATTCTAATAAGCGATAGTCTTTATTTTGATAGGTTTCAGTGATAAATTTGAATTTTAATTTAAAAAAAAGTGAAGTTTTTAGACTTTTTGAACTTGTAGATGATTATTTACCTTTAGAGCCATTCCATTTCAGATCAGGCAGAGGGTGTCACATGACCCTCACAAATTTTTTTTTTAAATACAGTAGTTGCACCTAAGGGACATATAAAATATTCCAAAAGGATTAAGCTAAAAAAAAAAATTATTTTTCTAGTTACTGCCTTTTAAAATTTGGAACAAAATTGGCCGTTTCCAGAAAATCAGCAAAACACTCACTTTTAAAATGGCCTCTGTTTCAAAAGTTTTTAACCGATTCAAATAATTTTTTTCTATAAATAATGAAGGGATGGTATTTTATTTAGACGCTAATTTGAAAAATCTAGTTGGCTTCATTAATAAAGAAAAAACGTTTTTTTGAAGTGAAAAAAAAATCGCATTTTTACCGATTTCATGATTTTTTTTTTCTTATGAAAGAAATAAGAAATTTATTTTTGACAAAACAGAGGTGGCAATCCAAAGTGCTGTTATGGAAGTTTTGTATCAAATTTTATTATAATCCTGAGATGCATATCCGCTCAGAATTTAAAGTTTGAAATTTGAAAATGTTCAAAAATTACGGTTTTTGAACTGTGATTACTCAAAAATGCCAAGATATTTTACATGATTTTTCAAAAATGGCCTTTTGTGCGTTTCTCAAAAAAGACAGAAATTCAAACTTGTACTTATTTAATCACTTTAATATAAGATTTAATCAATATTTATTAATAAATATACCATATTGATACACAATTGCTACAGCTAAATTGTACTTAACCTTCTTAGAATTTAAATATTACCTTGCACAAAGTGTAGTCACCGTGATTCAATGCTTGTTATTTTGTTCATTCGAATTACTAATTTCAAACTCACACGCTTTACATCAAATATGTTACAGCACTGATTTACATAGTTTTAAACACATATGTAGTTATGTACTTCAAGCAAAATAAGTAGAATCAAGTTCTTGAATCATCTTCTACTCGTTATTACCAAAAAAAAAAATGCTAAGACTGGAAGAGTTCAGATGGTGTTATATTTCATACTTTCAACATTACTTTATATTGGTCTAGTTTTTTTTTTTTTCACCATATTCTTCTGGCTATTGAAATATTTTTTCTAGATTATCTGTGTACAAATTATTGGATAGTGTCCCTAAACCATCGGTGACACATTCCTAATTTGTCCATTCAATAATTATCATTCACACGTTCAATAAATTTTCCTATTTAGAAATCATGCATTGAGTTTCATTTGTTTAAGAGACTGGTAGTTTTCTAACTGCTTCCCACTTCTTGTTTGTTCGTGCGTCCCATGTAAGCATTACTATTTTAATGATTTTTACTATTTAGCAGTATTTTAGGATTTTTTTTATTATTATTTTCAATGGCAGAGGATACAATCAATATACACAAAAGGGCAAAAGACATAAACAAAATAACAAAAAGTAAAAAGAAGACCGAAGTCATTTCCTCAAAAGTTCCCTCGCACGCCAATATTTGGCAGTCTCGGTGGCAAGTCCGTGAAGTGCTCTACAGCAGTTTAGATGTTTTCGATTCATTGGTTCTTTAGAATCACACAGTCGACAATCGGGAACGTCATAAATCCGTAAGCGATACAAGTGCTCACTCAGGCAGTCGTGAGCTGTTAGGAGACGAAAGGGAGCTACAGTATCGCGGCGAGGCTTGTCTGGAATTGCCTCAATATCTGCCTCACTCCAAATCTTATCTTTTATACTTTCTCGTAGCCTGGAAAAGTTATTCATTTTCATTCTGGATTTTATATATAATTTCATGGAGTGGTAGGACAATCCAGAACAATTTGGGTGACTCAGTTGGGTGTCTTTTCGAGCAAGTAAATCAGCCTGCTCGTTACCATAGGTGCCACAATGGATCGGAATCCACTGGATGACAACACTTTTGTTCTTCTGAGCTAGAAGTCTGATGAGCTCCCGGCACTGGAGTACATTAAACGACAATGTGTTTCCCTGTGAACTAATAGCTTGGATTGCAGCCAAAACTTATAATGGATAGACAATAGTTGTTTCAATGCAATAAATAAAGCCTGAACTTCGCCATCAAAGGCTGTTCTGTATTTCCCGGCTGATGCATAAAATGAAAACAGGTCAGAAAAAACTCCAGAACCTGCTGCCGTGTGTAAGTCAGAATAGGAACCGTCTGTGTAAACATGCAGCCAATGATCTTCTGGGTAATCGATATGAATGGTTTCCAGTGCCAGGGGCTGTCTGACTCTTTGTAATGGTATTTTTAAGATTTAAATTTGTTACGATTTCACCTGATTCAATCGGGTTTGGTGGGTTTAAGTTCTTTTGAACCACATCTCAAAATTTTCTCTAATACTCTGTACCTTTTGGATTAAACCAAGTTGTGTTTTTAAGTTTCTTGCTTTTGCTTGATAGTTTATCCAAAAAGAAATATAGTTTCGTATAAGTTTTTCGTACAGGAGCAAAGCTCTTTCTTCAGTGATAACTTGGACAGGTTTATTGTTTGTTAGTAATAGCATAGCCGCAATTGGTGTTGACTTTACCGCACTATTTACAAATCTCAAAGCCTATTTCTGAATTATTTCTAGTTTTTTAAGACGGCTTTCACTGCATGTTATTAGAGGTTCGCAGCAATAGATGATCAGAGGCAGCATAAAAGTTTTATAGGTTAGATTAAGAGTCGATCTGGCACATCCCCAAAGCGATCCTGCCAAACACTTTAGAATATTGATCCTGCTGAATACTCGCTCAGTTAGTGCCTCGATGTGGGCTTTCCAGTTTACTTTATTGTCAAAAATTACCCCCAGGTATTTAAACTCGTCTGTATTTTTGAGTATGGTGTCTCGATAAACTGGGTTAGGGCAAAAGGTCTGGTGGGTCAGCGAAAAAGATTGGACAGCAGTTTTATCAAGATTAACGATCATATTATTTTCAGTACACCAAGTCGAGAGGACGTCCAGTGCCTTATTTAACGTACGCCCAATTATTAGTCCTGCATTTTTCTTTGGTGCTTGTGTCCAGATAATCAAGTCATCTGCAAAAAGTAAGCATTTTATACCCTCAACAGACTCCAGGCAGGAAACCAAGTCATTAATATAGATGTTGAACAAAGTACAGCTACTAACTGCACCCTGGGGTAAACCTGTCTGGAGATGATACGATCTAGAAAACCTTTTGCCATATTTCACCTTGCAAAGGCGTTGGTCAAGAAAAGATTTCAACCAGTGGAACATTCTACCACCAATACCAAAATCCATACATTTCTGCAATAGTCGCTCTCTCCAAACTAAGTCATATGCGTTCTTGAAATCTATATAGACTGCGGAAAGAATATTTCTGCTCTCCAGCGCATCCTTCACTGATTGGCTAAAGAGGGCAACCTGGTCATTTGTTGATCGGTTCAAACGAAAACCAGCCTGCTGGGACGCTATCAGTCCGTTTCCTTCGAGATACCAATTTAATCTGTTAATTACAAGCCTTTCCATGGTTTTTGCCATGATGCTTGTCAATGAAATTGGTCGGTAATTTTCAATCTTCTTCACATCTTTACCTTCCTTCAAAATTGGTATGATGATAGCGCTCTTCCAGATAGAAGGGATGCAACTTGTCTTCCATAAATAGTTAAAGGCCTTAAGGATAGTCTATCTTGCCTTCGTACCCATATACTTTAGGAACTCACCGTGGATATAATCTCCACCCGGAGATTTCTTTAATGCTAGTCTATTTATAACTGTGTTTAATTCATGGTAGTTGAAAGGAATGCTAAAAATGTTATTAAGGTCCGCGCCATTAATTTTAGGCTTAAACGTATTTCTCAATCTTATCTTCAGATGTCTAGACGTTAATCGGGCGTATGAAACTTTCTTTTGAATTTCGACGTAGGTGTGGTCAAAAGCATTTGCTATATCTCTGTCGTCGGTTAAAGTTCTGCCCCTATAATTCATTGGCTCCTTTTTAGTAGTGGGCTTTTTATTTTGTAACTGAGATAGAAATTTGTATGTTTTAAGGATATCTTCCTTATAATTTATATTGGAGGTTCGCAGCAATAAAAAACTGTCGAACATAAAACTGTCAAACGATTTTTTCTTAGCATCCAGAATAGCCTTCTTAAAAGTTGCCGCTTGTCTTCTCCAGCTAATAACATCATTAGAGCTTTTAATAAGCCAAGCGTTATTTCTTAAACGATCACGCTTTTCCTTCAGATATTTTAGATCTTCAGACCAGAAGCATTTATACTTCTTAACTTTACCTCTAGGTATACAATGTTTAGCGCATGCTAAGATCACGTTATTATTTCTAAAGATAAGTTAACTAGGATACTGGCTGAAATCAAAGTTCTCTACGAAAAGTCTTTCGTCCGTTAATTTTTCATATTTTTTCCAATCAGCCTTTTTAAAATTCCATGAAGGGAAGCAGTGATCTTTAGCAAAGCTTCTGAGGCGTGCAACAACCTGCCTGTGTCCCGAACCGGGGTCTTCAATAACTCTGTTAAATATGTGTAAACCTAAGTTTAATGCTGGCTTCACACCTATGGACTCGGAGACAAGATACACGCGCCGTCGCTGCGTCGCCGAGAAATTGTGTCCGAGACACTTCACATCTGGCAGCGGCGGAAAGACCGCGTTCTAACTCGTGCATGCTCAGTAACGTTTTTATTTTGTAAACAAACTGCATTTCGCGCGCGCTTATTTTCCGTTTTCAGAAAGACATGGCTGACGCTAAAACAAAGAGGCAGTTATAGTTCACTCACAGACGTCTATTATTGTGTCTGTTGAAAAACAATAGACGTGAATGGGTCAGAAAGATCCATAAAAAACGTGTAGAGCAAGGAGCGTTCCATAATTTAGTTGCGGAAACGCGCTTATCTGACACAGATAGCTTCTTTTCATATTTCCGAATGACTCCCGGTGTCTTCGACCAGCTCTTGTCATTGATTGGAAGCAGCATTCAGAAAAAGGACACACGTTTTAGAAAGTCTATATCAGCTGCTGAAAGACTATCTATCACTCTCAGGTAAGTTTAAAAAATGTTCTTTATTGTGCTCACAGCATGGGGCTAATGGCCTCATGTAATGCCAAATATTGTTATACGTATGTTGATATTGGCTCTTATAGAAAACAAAGTGACTCAAGTGTGTTTACGAATTCCGCATTTGGGAGAGCTGTTGTGGAAAACTCACTTGACCTCCCAAATGACAGGCATATTTGTGCAAATGGCAATCCATTGCCATTTGTTTTTGTGGCGGATGAGGCCTTTCCGCTCAAGCGGAATATAATGAGACCTTACCCAGGGAGGAGTAAGACTCACAATGTCTCGCCGTGCCTTTAATTACAGGCTATGCCGGGCTACGAATACGCCGAATAATAGAAAATACGTCGAATTTTACGGAGACCAATTCTCGCCTCTGTGCAAACAACAGAAAATATTATAAAGGCCGTAGTGTGCTTGCACAACTTTGTGTGCAAGACTGAAATAAATTCTACGATTTGCCAGAAGCGCTATTTGCCTTCTAACTATGTCGACTCCGAAGTAGATGGTGCAGTTGTTCCAGGTTGTTGGAGGAACGAGGTTCCGGCCAGCGGTTGGAAAAATCTGGGACGGGCTGGCTCAAATTCATTTCATATGCTCGCGATGCCAAATTAATTCGCAATATGAAATCTATTTTCATACTAATCTTTTGCCTTGGCAAAAAAAAGTTGTAGAAAGAGGATCCTTGCAGCAATAGCTTTTTCAGGTTTTTAATTTTTATGAATTTAACCGCTAGTCCAAATATATGCATATATATGGACATTTCACGGTATATGGGACATTATGTAAAGTCTGTAACATACGATTGTATTCTATCTTCTGTAACTTACGCTAGTTTGTCTATTTTTGCAAAGATAAAAAAATAACTTCTCCAGGATATTTTTTATGC
Organism: Octonoba sinensis; assembly: GCA_038502835.1. Taxonomy (NCBI): domain Eukaryota; kingdom Metazoa; phylum Arthropoda; class Arachnida; order Araneae; family Uloboridae; genus Octonoba; species Octonoba sinensis. The sequence continues at coordinate 66,197,042 of CM076605.1, read as the reverse complement.
TATAATGTTAGACTAGTATTTGTGGGCGGATAAAACATCAATATAAAGTTTGCAAAAACCTCTTTGTAAGTTAGCCATATCGGAAAACGACTCTTTTACTCTTTCAATAAGGTTCTTCTTTTTTCTTCTCTCTGATGTAGCCATTTTATAAACAGTATGTATCTTTTGGAAATCTTTAACCTTCATAATTAATAACATATTTATCTTCATTTTAACCAAGTACTTCACTTTTAAATTTGTATAGGAAACATTGTAAGTAATTCAGTTAAATTTCTGTAATGACTTTTTAGATAATTGTAAACAAAAAAAATCTAATTACTATTTGAAAGTAATGTTAATACATGAAGCTATATTTAAATAGTTACAAATGTATAAATGCAAAGGGAAGAATTGACCAAAAAAAAAAAAATCTAACCTCTATAAGTTGACCTCTAAAGGGTTGCACTGCAAGTGATCATCTTACAGAGGTTGTACTGTATAAACATGTTACGGACTCTACATAATGCCCAAATACTCTATATGCTATTTACATAATTTGAAATATTTCTTCTCATATCATTACTGTCGAGGGCATCAACTTTGTGCTGCAGCATCTTTTTAGACATTTTGATAACTTTTATAGTAATAGTGTAAAAACTCAACAATTTAAAGGAAATTACAAATAAAAGAAAAGAATATCATTTAATCGCTACTAAAATGCGTTTTCTTTCAAAGGAAATAACTGTAATTACATCACAAAAACAAGCTAATTTAGTTAAATGAAGTAGGGGGGAAATTATTTGTAAATCTTTTTTTTTTTTTTTTCCTTCTTTTTTTAAAAACCTGAAAAAGTTTTTTGCAGCAGGATTTCCCTGCAGTTTCGTGGTTCACTGTTTTATCTCTTTTAAAGGATTTTTATATGATTTTTTTTTTTTTTTTTTTTTGCGTACAAAATATTATTTTAGTTTGTCATATGTTCTGTACCCCCATACCCATTTATTTACGCATTTATTGTCACTTTTAGTTTGTTCTACTTAATGATAAAATCAAAGCAGTATAAAATCCTTAAATAATAATTTTTATTATAATTATTCAGAATTGTTTTTTTCAGCTTGCACTAACTGCAAAATCTTTATATGTAGGTCCAATTTTTTCTTATCATCAAAGGATTTTAGATGATGTTTTAAAGTATTGCAAAAGGACTCATCAATGTCCTCTTGCAATGACTTCTGTAGCATCATGTCCGTTGATGCAAGTGCATCCATCAACACTTCATTTTGCCTTTTTCTTTTATTTTTGTTGGTGAGAAAGGCTCCCTCTTTCTCCTTCTTTGAGGTACTTGGAGTGCCTGAAAAGAAAAAAAGTTTGCATCTGGAATGTAGCTCAGAAAACATAAAAAAGTACCTGAGAGTTCCAGCTTTACCTTAAAACATTCATTATTTGAAATTACTCGCATGACAGTAGGACCTTCCCAATATTATCCAAATTTTGTAATAAATTATTGCTTAATGATACTTTTATTTGACTTACTTCGAGTAATTTGTTCTTCATTCTGGACACTGGAGTCCTCCTGAAATGTGTACATTTCATCATCTTCTGTAGAACAATAAGACAATGCATTAAATTTTCTTCTTCATTGTTAATATATTATTTGTTCTATAAGCATTTTAATTGAAAATTTGGAAATGAAAAAAAAAACTTGCACCTGAGAAAATTTAAATTTCTTATTTTTCAGTCATACATATTTTTATTTCATTTTTATTAAGTTGGAATTCATCATTACTGTACTTGTAAATTACATTTGTATGACATGCTTGGCATTTTTAGAGTCATCAAGTGTATAAAGGGAAGCCATTATGTGGCATAGTTTATGTGATAATGTTTATTTAATGTGTTGTTTTTTATGCAATAGGATCTGCACTAAAATGTCTTGTAGATAAATTACAAAATTTGCATGATATACACATTTTGTATAGTTTGTTAATGCTTAAAATAATTCCTTAACATAAATGATATGTGATGTTAATAATAAATATTTAAATGGCATACAATACTTGGGCTTATTCTTATTATGTATTGTAAACCTCAATGAGGAATCTAATCTAGTAGATTGATAAGTGTAAGAATTTAATGCTACTTCATAAATGCCAAAAGTTATACTAAAAACAAAAAGATTTGTTTATAAAAAATTAGTTAACACTTTATAACAGAAAATAAGTTGGTTGTTGTTGGGATATATTTGCATACCTAAGTTTATGGACTGGTTGCTAACTTCGGTAGTACAGTCTTCATTCACGGGAAAGTTGCTATATGTCCTGTAATAAAAGCAAACAAAAAAAATTGTAAAAGGTAATTTTATTATTGGAGGGGGGGGGGGATTTTTATGAAATAAGTACACATATATATGTAAGAACGGCAGTCCCGTTCTATCTTCTACAGCAGTGGCCGCTAAGACCCATGTAAGACGAGGCACAGGGCTTCGTTGCAATTCTTTATTGGTACATTTTAACACACAACGATCATAACATTAATATTGTTGGAACGAAGGACATGAAGTCATCAGCACGTTTCAAGAAGCAAGCACCACGATTTTCGTTCGGGCAGTCGTATTTATATGGGGGAAAATCTCTTAGACTGCAGACAATGTTCCCTACACCACGTGATGGCACGTGGTTTAAATAGGAGGGCCATATGGAAAATAAAATATATTATTGGCTTTAATCCCGTAGACAGAGGCTGGCCTAAGTCTACGGGGAAAAAAATAGTCTGGAGGGAATTACTGAGGGAAACCAAATTGAGCTTAGGCATGACCATATATGGTAACGCGTTAGAGAAATTTATGAGTGGGACAACCCTGAGTTGTCAAGTTTAATATGGAAAAAGCCAGACAAAGGACTTCTCCATATCACAGCCTGACAAAGGATACAAAGGATTTTTCCATATTACATCCCCCTTCCCCAAAAGTTCTATTACGTTAAATATTGAAGAAGTGAAATATCTGCAGCCTTTTTCCCCACATAAATTTATGTATTAAATTTTATATAAACATATCACATTTTGAATGAAATACTATACAGTTACCAAAAATTACTGAACATTTTCATCACAGATTATTATACTCTTACTAAACGATATTTACAAAATTGTATTTACAGTTCAGTTTAATTACAGTTGGATTATTCTGTTGCAGTTCAAAAGTGAATAACTTATATCACATTATTCATGTGATAGTTTGAAATTTGTTGGTGGGTAATATTTCCTCAATCTTGACACATGTACTATGTCTGATTTTTCTTTGCTGTGTGCATTTGGTTTATTGATTTCATAAGTTACGTCCGTAACTTTTCGAAGAATTTTATATGGTCCACTGAACGGTTGCGAAAGTTTTCGTGAATTCGGATATTTGAATTCTTCATATATCACAAAGTCATCTGCATTAAAAGTTTTGTCGACAAATCTGTCATCGTAAGAGTATCATGAAAAAAATAAAATATATTTAGTTCTTTCCACTGCCAGTTTTCTAGCTTCCTCAACAGGAGGATAAATGTCTTCATTTACTGGATTTTGAAAAGGCACTGTACCGTACATTAAATACGCAGGTGGGAACTTCGTAACTGAGTGTGGAGTTAGGTTGTATTCTTGAGTCACCTGCTCTAATAATTTAGGCCATGGCATGTTTCCAGAAGCTGCGTTCACTTTGCACTTTAGGCGAGTGACTATTGTTTGGTTCAGACTTTCCACCTTACCATTTGTCTCTGGTCTATGAGCTGTGGTTAAAAGCTGTTTAATTTTGTGGTGCTTTAGAAATTTCTTGAAATGAGATGAAGTAAATGATGGATTTCTATCACTTAATACACTTTTAGGTATTTGAACACTGAAAATTTGTTTAAGAAAGTTGACGTAAGTTTCGGTAGTGATTGATTTTGATGCAAAAGACCACATGTATCTAGTATGATGATCTATAAACAATGTTAAATATTTTTTCGTGGAATTGTAGTAGTTGAAACCACCCACACTATCTACTGCAACGAGATCAAATGGTTTATCAACTTGAGGCATAGACTGTAAAAGGCCAAATCTTTTTTGTCGAGGCTTTTTGTTTACCTGACAAATATGACAATGTTTGTTAAATCCAGTTATATCTAATGTTATATTTTGCCAATAATATACAGGCGTAAGTAAATTAATTGTTTTTTGAATTCCCGGGTGTCCAAACTTTTCATGGACAGCCTCAAGTAATTTACGGCGTAAAGAAAAAGGAACAACAATTTTAGTAAAACCCTTTTTACGCAGGCATAACACGTTATTAATTTCGACAAAATTACCAGTTAAATTATCATTTTTTTGAGCCTCTTGAATTTCATCCAATTGCAGTAAATGCGAAACGTGGTTTCCTATATTTTTTTCAACACATTCATTATTTACAGGTATATCTCTTGAGAGCATGTCAGCCTCGAAGTTTGTGGTGCCTTTCGTATATTTAATATCATAGTCATACATACTTAATTGTATGGACCAGCGGAACAAACGACCTTTTAAGTTTTTTACATTTTTGAGCCAAACTAACGCCGCGTGATCGCTATGTATGACGAATTTATGGCCAAAGAGGTAGTGGTGGTACTTATTTAAGGCGTCCACAACAGCTAGACATTCCAACTCAGTAATATTATAATTCTTCTCGTAATCTTTTAATGAGCGGGAATGGAAAGCTATGGGATGTAAGGCACCCGAACTGTCTGGCTGTTTTAATATTGCTCCCACACCAGTTTGACTTGCATCACCACAAATATGACATTCTTTTTTAGGATCAAATATTTTTAAAATTGGTTTACAAATTAAGGAGTTTTTCAAAACTTGAAATGCTTCTTGGCATTTGTCAGTCCATTGCCAAGTTGTATCTTTTTTCAGCAAGTGGTTTAATGGATTTCTAATAGTTGCATATTTATCTATAAATTTATGGTACACATTTATTGAACCCAGAAATCTTTGGAGAGATTTAACATTTTTAGGCGGTTGTAATTTTTTAATAGCCTCAATATTACTATTATCGGGCGTTACAATACCATTACAAATTTCATACCCTAAAAATTCAATTTTAGTCTGTAAGAAAGAACATTTTGATGCTTTTAACTTTAAATCTTCCTGTCTGCATATCTCAAAAATTTGTTGAATATGATCTAAATGTTCTGAAAGGGTTTCAGGAAAAATTATTATGTCATCAAAGTAATTGGCTGCAAATTTTATTTTATGTTTTGTAAGTATTCGACGCAAAGTTCTTCGAAAAATACTTCCTGAATTCCTGAATTTTTCCACCCGAAGGGTAATTTGTTCCACTCATATAAGCCACTATTAGTGACAAAAGCGAGCTTTTCAGTATCGTCGGGATTAATTGGTGTATGCCAATATCCGGAAGCCATGTCTAATTTGGTAAAATATTTGCTTTTTCCCTAATTTATCTACAAGTGTTTCTATCAGGGGTAATGGTTCTGCGTCGGACTTAGTAATTTGATTTAATTTTCTGTAGTCTATACATAATCGACTTTTTTTATTTTCGTCTCTTTTAAAAACTAGTGTAACAGGTGCAGAATACGTCGATGAGCTTTCTTTTATTATATTAGCCTTTAATAACTCTTGAATTTGATTTTCAATTTCTTCTTGTTGCTTTGGGGAAGTTTTATATGCCCTTAACGACACCGGTAAGTCGGATGTTAACCTTACCCGTTGAGGTTCAATTCTAATTGTTCCAACATCATATTTATTTTTGGAAAATATATCTCCGTAATTTCGCAATATTTCTTTTAACTTTGAATTTTCCTCAAGTTCCGAATGTCCATCGACAGGATCGCGACATTGTAGGCCTCCAATGCCGCAACCAGTCCCAGAAACATCGGACGAAATACGAAAATGCTTATTTTTTTCGCAACTAATTTTTTCATTTCCATCTTTCTCCAGACAAGTTTTCTTTTCCGTGCTACTCTTTTTCTTTTCATTTTCGTTATAATGTAATTCCGTCACCCTTTCCTTAGTTTTACTTTCTTTCGGATCTTTCACTCTTTTAATTTCCTTATTAATTTTCTTGCGTATTTTTCCCGTACTATTATTTTCGTTTTTATTTTCTTTTACTTTATTTCCACAGTTCCTAACTAGGATTTCAGGTAAAATATGCAAAGACAAGTCATTCGGTTCGGAATCAGAAAAGGTGATCAGTCTTCTCTGATCCTGCATAACGACACGTCCTACACAATCTATGACCAAACGAAATCCCACGCAACTCTTTAAACCTAATATGGCATAAGGTAAATCGGTGTCTAGAACATAAAATTCCACCGGTTTAACTATATTGCCGATCTTAAGGTAAAGAATACACGTTTGGTTAAGCTGTAGCATTCCCTTCGTTTGTTTTATTTTTACAGCGATTTTTTTCTTTAATCGAAACATTTAATGTTTTTGCAATTGCACTCGGGATGATATTTAATGTTGAACCGGTATCAACATTTAAATAAATAGTCTTTAAATTCGAATTTGTATTTTGAGTGTACGCGTCATTAGATAATTGATAATCATTTTTAAATTTCGCCTCATTTTTAATAATATACCCAGGTATTATTAATTGTCATACTTCGTTAACTCTCTGATTTTCTTCTCTTAATTGATTATCTTTTTGCTGAGGCGGTAGTTTAAATCCAGCATTCGATGTATTTGGCTTATTCACACAAGTTTGTCCCCAATGATATGCGTTGGAGATTCCTTGTTGTGCGCAAAATTTACAAGGATTAGGGGGTAACTCCCGCGAAAAATGTGCAGTCTGTCTTTTTACTGCATTTTGTCTTTCATTATAACCTACAAACCTAGGTTTATTCTGTTGGTAAAAATTAGGTTGGTATACATTGTTACTATCTTGACGAGAATAGTTATATCGTTGACGAAAATTACTTTGGTCTTGATTTTTTGGCATCCAATTTTGATAAAAGGGGGGCTTCACCCTAAAAATATTTTGTTGCTCCCCTTTATAAGCGGACTTGGGTGTTTCATGTGGAACTTCATTTATTAATTTTGAAACTACCTGAAGCCATTCGGTGGGAGTTTCTGGCTCTTTTATTACCAAAAATGCCCTAACTTGGGCAGGTAGCCCAACTGAAAGCCCCTCAAGGATATGTTGATTACTAAGTTTTATTTTTCTTCCCATTTCTACTTTTTCCGTAAAATAGGAGTACAACTCTTTCGGATTTCCAGAAAATTTTAAATTTTGAAAATCAAGAAAACTACTTGCTGGAGTAAAGTAATGTTCTTCAAAAATTTGAATGATTTCATGAACGGAATTACAGCAAAGGCATTGATTGATGTAGAGCTTTAACGCTGAACCGCGAATAACGTGATGGCACGTGGTTTAAATAGGAGGGCCATATGGAAAATAAAATGTATTATTGGCTTTAATCCCGTAGACAGAGGCTGGCCTAAGTCTACGGGGAAAAAAATAGTCTGGAGGGAATTACTGAGGGAAACCAAATTGAGCTTAGGCATGACCATATATGGTAACGCGTTAGAGAAATTTATGAGTGGGACAACCCTGAGTTGTCAAGTTTAATATGGAAAAAGCCAGACAAAGGACTTCTCCATATCACAGCCTGACAAAGGATACAAAGGATTTTTCCATATTACATCCCCCTTCCCCAAAAGTTCTATTACGTTAAATATTGAAGAAGTGAAATATCTGCAGCCTTTTTCCCCACATAAATTTATGTATTAAATTTTATATAAACATATCACATTTTGAATGAAATACTATACAGTTACCAAAAATTACTGAACATTTTCATCACAGATTATTATACTCTTACTAAACGATATTTACAAAATTGTATTTACAGTTCAGTTTAATTACAGTTGGATTATTCTGTTGCAGTTCAAAAGTGAATAACTTATATCACATTATTCATGTGATAGTTTGAAATTTGTTGGTGGGTAATATTTCCTCAATCTTGACACATGTACTATGTCTGATTTTTCTTTGCTGTGTGCATTTGGTTTATTGATTTCATAAGTTACGTCCGTAACTTTTCGAAGAATTTTATATGGTCCACTGAACGGTTGCGAAAGTTTTCGTGAATTCGGATATTTGAATTCTTCATATATCACAAAGTCATCTGCATTAAAAGTTTTGTCGACAAATCTGTCATCGTAAGAGTATCATGAAAAAAATAAAATATATTTAGTTCTTTCCACTGCCAGTTTTCTAGCTTCCTCAACAGGAGGATAAATGTCTTCATTTACTGGATTTTGAAAAGGCACTGTACCGTACATTAAATACGCAGGTGGGAACTTCGTAACTGAGTGTGGAGTTAGGTTGTATTCTTGAGTCACCTGCTCTAATAATTTAGGCCATGGCATGTTTCCAGAAGCTGCGTTCACTTTGCACTTTAGGCGAGTGACTATTGTTTGGTTCAGACTTTCCACCTTACCATTTGTCTCTGGTCTATGAGCTGTGGTTAAAAGCTGTTTAATTTTGTGGTGCTTTAGAAATTTCTTGAAATGAGATGAAGTAAATGATGGATTTCTATCACTTAATACACTTTTAGGTATTTGAACACTGAAAATTTGTTTAAGAAAGTTGACGTAAGTTTCGGTAGTGATTGATTTTGATGCAAAAGACCACATGTATCTAGTATGATGATCTATAAACAATGTTAAATATTTTTTCGTGGAATTGTAGTAGTTGAAACCACCCACACTATCTACTGCAACGAGATCAAATGGTTTATCAACTTGAGGCATAGACTGTAAAAGGCCAAATCTTTTTTGTCGAGGCTTTTTGTTTACCTGACAAATATGACAATGTTTGTTAAATCCAGTTATATCTAATGTTATATTTTGCCAATAATATACAGGCGTAAGTAAATTAATTGTTTTTTGAATTCCCGGGTGTCCAAACTTTTCATGGACAGCCTCAAGTAATTTACGGCGTAAAGAAAAAGGAACAACAATTTTAGTAAAACCCTTTTTACGCAGGCATAACACGTTATTAATTTCGACAAAATTACCAGTTAAATTATCATTTTTTTGAGCCTCTTGAATTTCATCCAATTGCAGTAAATGCGAAACGTGGTTTCCTATATTTTTTTCAACACATTCATTATTTACAGGTATATCTCTTGAGAGCATGTCAGCCTCGAAGTTTGTGGTGCCTTTCGTATATTTAATATCATAGTCATACATACTTAATTGTATGGACCAGCGGAACAAACGACCTTTTAAGTTTTTTACATTTTTGAGCCAAACTAACGCCGCGTGATCGCTATGTATGACGAATTTATGGCCAAAGAGGTAGTGGTGGTACTTATTTAAGGCGTCCACAACAGCTAGACATTCCAACTCAGTAATATTATAATTCTTCTCGTAATCTTTTAATGAGCGGGAATGGAAAGCTATGGGATGTAAGGCACCCGAACTGTCTGGCTGTTTTAATATTGCTCCCACACCAGTTTGACTTGCATCACCACAAATATGACATTCTTTTTTAGGATCAAATATTTTTAAAATTGGTTTACAAATTAAGGAGTTTTTCAAAACTTGAAATGCTTCTTGGCATTTGTCAGTCCATTGCCAAGTTGTATCTTTTTTCAGCAAGTGGTTTAATGGATTTCTAATAGTTGCATATTTATCTATAAATTTATGGTACACATTTATTGAACCCAGAAATCTTTGGAGAGATTTAACATTTTTAGGCGGTTGTAATTTTTTAATAGCCTCAATATTACTATTATCGGGCGTTACAATACCATTACAAATTTCATACCCTAAAAATTCAATTTTAGTCTGTAAGAAAGAACATTTTGATGCTTTTAACTTTAAATCTTCCTGTCTGCATATCTCAAAAATTTGTTGAATATGATCTAAATGTTCTGAAAGGGTTTCAGGAAAAATTATTATGTCATCAAAGTAATTGGCTGCAAATTTTATTTTATGTTTTGTAAGTATTCGACGCAAAGTTCTTCGAAAAATACTTCCTGAATTCCTGAATTTTTCCACCCGAAGGGTAATTTGTTCCACTCATATAAGCCACTATTAGTGACAAAAGCGAGCTTTTCAGTATCGTCGGGATTAATTGGTGTATGCCAATATCCGGAAGCCATGTCTAATTTGGTAAAATATTTGCTTTTTCCCTAATTTATCTACAAGTGTTTCTATCAGGGGTAATGGTTCTGCGTCGGACTTAGTAATTTGATTTAATTTTCTGTAGTCTATACATAATCGACTTTTTTTATTTTCGTCTCTTTTAAAAACTAGTGTAACAGGTGCAGAATACGTCGATGAGCTTTCTTTTATTATATTAGCCTTTAATAACTCTTGAATTTGATTTTCAATTTCTTCTTGTTGCTTTGGGGAAGTTTTATATGCCCTTAACGACACCGGTAAGTCGGATGTTAACCTTACCCGTTGAGGTTCAATTCTAATTGTTCCAACATCATATTTATTTTTGGAAAATATATCTCCGTAATTTCGCAATATTTCTTTTAACTTTGAATTTTCCTCAAGTTCCGAATGTCCATCGACAGGATCGCGACATTGTAGGCCTCCAATGCCGCAACCAGTCCCAGAAACATCGGACGAAATACGAAAATGCTTATTTTTTTCGCAACTAATTTTTTCATTTCCATCTTTCTCCAGACAAGTTTTCTTTTCCGTGCTACTCTTTTTCTTTTCATTTTCGTTATAATGTAATTCCGTCACCCTTTCCTTAGTTTTACTTTCTTTCGGATCTTTCACTCTTTTAATTTCCTTATTAATTTTCTTGCGTATTTTTCCCGTACTATTATTTTCGTTTTTATTTTCTTTTACTTTATTTCCACAGTTCCTAACTAGGATTTCAGGTAAAATATGCAAAGACAAGTCATTCGGTTCGGAATCAGAAAAGGTGATCAGTCTTCTCTGATCCTGCATAACGACACGTCCTACACAATCTATGACCAAACGAAATCCCACGCAACTCTTTAAACCTAATATGGCATAAGGTAAATCGGTGTCTAGAACATAAAATTCCACCGGTTTAACTATATTGCCGATCTTAAGGTAAAGAATACACGTTTGGTTAAGCTGTAGCATTCCCTTCGTTTGTTTTATTTTTACAGCGATTTTTTTCTTTAATCGAAACATTTAATGTTTTTGCAATTGCACTCGGGATGATATTTAATGTTGAACCGGTATCAACATTTAAATAAATAGTCTTTAAATTCGAATTTGTATTTTGAGTGTACGCGTCATTAGATAATTGATAATCATTTTTAAATTTCGCCTCATTTTTAATAATATACCCAGGTATTATTAATTGTCATACTTCGTTAACTCTCTGATTTTCTTCTCTTAATTGATTATCTTTTTGCTGAGGCGGTAGTTTAAATCCAGCATTCGATGTATTTGGCTTATTCACACAAGTTTGTCCCCAATGATATGCGTTGGAGATTCCTTGTTGTGCGCAAAATTTACAAGGATTAGGGGGTAACTCCCGCGAAAAATGTGCAGTCTGTCTTTTTACTGCATTTTGTCTTTCATTATAACCTACAAACCTAGGTTTATTCTGTTGGTAAAAATTAGGTTGGTATACATTGTTACTATCTTGACGAGAATAGTTATATCGTTGACGAAAATTACTTTGGTCTTGATTTTTTGGCATCCAATTTTGATAAAAGGGGGGCTTCACCCTAAAAATATTTTGTTGCTCCCCTTTATAAGCGGACTTGGGTGTTTCATGTGGAACTTCATTTATTAATTTTGAAACTACCTGAAGCCATTCGGTGGGAGTTTCTGGCTCTTTTATTACCAAAAATGCCCTAACTTGGGCAGGTAGCCCAACTGAAAGCCCCTCAAGGATATGTTGATTACTAAGTTTTATTTTTCTTCCCATTTCTACTTTTTCCGTAAAATAGGAGTACAACTCTTTCGGATTTCCAGAAAATTTTAAATTTTGAAAATCAAGAAAACTACTTGCTGGAGTAAAGTAATGTTCTTCAAAAATTTGAATGATTTCATGAACGGAATTACAGCAAAGGCATTGATTGATGTAGAGCTTTAACGCTGAACCGCGAATAAATTTCTGAAAATTTTTTAATTTCCAACTATCATTTAAGTTGTTCTGAGCCGTTTGCTGGTTAAAGTGAGCTAACCATGCTGAAAAATTTATCCCTAACTCTGGTTCAAATAATAAAATTTCAGGTGAGCTACTCGAATTTGTGTCTTTTATTTCAATTTTTGAAGTAGAAGAGCCATCGGCCAAACTCATCTCTTTTATTTTATCACTAATCGTTTGACATTCTGAATCCATTTTTATTAAGCTTAAATCGGCAGTTGCCTCTGCTTGAGTTTCGGCATCCTTACGGTTTAAGTTATCTCCATCCATGTTTGAATTTTCTTTGTGGGAAGACTCTAAGTCAGAATTTTTTTCATTTTCAATGGTCTTGCTCATTTTACCATTACGTAATAACATAATTCTAATAACATACAAATTTTTGACATTTTTCCTTTTTTACCTTCCCACTTTAACAACAAAAATATTCCGCGTAAACAAATGCATAACATCTAAAATATATAGAGAACTATTCATAATACTGCAAAAAATATAACATAATTTCAATTACACAGCACATTGATAAATTTACTATTTCAAACATCTTAATGTCAAAAAAAAAAACCCGTGCTGACAAGATCCCTTTTAAAAATTTAAACCGATAATTAATATATCATCAAATAAAGAACTTATTCTTCCAAAGCACATGATCAATTTATATCATAATAAATTCTAAAGCAATATCATGTAAAAAAAAAACCCAACGGGAGAAAAAGATATTCATATAATTATAAGATATTTATGAAGAAAATTCGAAATATTACCATTTTGGAATAACACATTAAAAATTACTTTATCCAAATTCACTTTAGCACATGAAAGTAATTTCAATTCTAAAGCACCACACATTCACGATTCTTTGGTGAAATCACGCCGCAGAACGCAAGCACTCTTCGCTTCTAAAAGCCACAAAGGGGGCGAGCTTCTCCCCACTCGGGGAAAGGAGCGCACATCGGTTCATTGAACCGTCTAGAAAGATGATCCACGCTGCTACGACGTCGCGGCACATTTCAGATTTAGTATTGCTTTTCTTCGATTGTTTTTTTTTCCTGCAGGAGCCCAGATAGGAACATAAATCCTACCGGCTTGTAAGAACGGCAGTCCCGTTCTATCTTCTACAGCAGTGGCCGCTAAGACCCATGTAAGACGAGGCACAGGGCTTCGTTGCAATTCTTTATTGGTACATTTTAACACACAACGATCATAACATTAATATTGTTGGAACGAAGGACATGAAGTCATCAGCACGTTTCAAGAAGCAAGCACCACGATTTTCGTTCGGGCAGTCGTAATTATATGGGGGAAAATCTCTTAGACTGCAGACAATGTTCCCTACACCGCGTGATGGCACGTGGTTTAAATAGGAGGGCCATGTGGAAAATAAAATATATTATTGGCTTTAATCCCGTAGACAGAGGCTGGCCTAAGTCTACGGGGAAAAAAATAGTCTGGAGGGAATTACTGAGGGAAACCAAATTGAGCTTAGGCATGACCATATATGGTAACGCGTTAGAGAAATTTATGAGTGGGACAACCCTGAGTTGTCAAGTTTAATATGGAAAAAGCCAGACAAAGGACTTCTCCATATCACAGCCTGACAAAGGATACAAAGGATTTTTCCATATTACATATATATATATATATATATATATATATATATGAGAAACTTACTGTTTTTTTTCTTTAATATGAGGGTGCAGAAAGGACATCTCAGCCATGAAGTGCCATTGCTTCTTATGCCCATCACTTCCGCTGGGTAGGCCTTTCCTTTCCCGCACAAAGGAACTCCTCAAGTTCTTCCACTTTTTCTTAATACAGGAAACTAAAAACATAAAGGGAAACAATTACCTAATGCGAAATTGCTGCAAATTATTTTACAAAAGAACCATAATTATGGTAAAAAAGAAAAACATTTTCTTAATTTTAATCCGATGAGTGCTTTGGAAGAAAATATTTGTATAAAGTTGATCTTTATTGTAGAAATCATATCGCAATTGAATACATTTAAAATTTGATACAAATACAAAAGTGACGACCAGCAACAGGCTCGGGGCCCAGCTAGGCTGGTCCTAGTCAATTTAGCAGTCCCCAATAAACATCAAGAGATTTCTTAAACGTTTTTACCCCGCTGCAATTAAGAGTCGCTTCTGGTAAACTATTCCAAGTGCCTATAACCCTATTGAAGTAGTAATTTTTCCTAATTTCAAGATTAGCCTGAGATTTGAAAAGCTTAAAACAATGACCTCTGGTTCTACTATCAGCACATAGCTGCAGTCCATCAACATTTCCCATTTTAATGAATTTAAACAACTGAATCATGTTCCCTCTAACTCTCCTTTGTTCAAGACTATACATATTGAGCCTTTTAAGCCTAACCTCATAATCTAAGTCTGAAAGACCACTTACCAATCTTGTAGCCCTCCTTTGAACCCTTTCTAATAAGGTAATATCCTTTTTTAGGTACGGAGACCAAAACTGAACAGCATATTCCAAATGAGGTCTTACCAAACTTCTGTATAGTGGCAATACAACTTCCTTAGACCTGTTCGAAATAGCCTTATTGATAAACCCAAGCATCCTGTTAGCTTTGTTACTTACTATGCTACACTGCTGGCTGTACTTGAAGTCGAGACTACTCAATACTCCTAGATCAACAACTGCTTCTGCTTCCCTAATGATGGAACCTTGTAAATAATAGGTTGCATGTTTATTCCCATGACCAAAATGAAGCACTTGACATTTCCCAATATTAAAAGACATACCCCACTTAATTGCCCACCTAGAAATTTGATTTAAATCCTCTTGAAACTGATTGACTTGTTCTTCCGTGTCCACGATTCCCATGATTTTGACATCGTCAGCAAAAATATTCATGTTCCCAGAAATACTCTGAGTAATATCATTAATAAAAATAATAAATAATATAGGCCCTAAAACTGAACCTTGTGGAACACCACTCAAGACATCAATCCACTGAGAATAATTGCCCTTCACTACTACTCTGTTTCCTCCCAGTCAGCCAATTTTTAACCCAAATTAAAGTTTTCCCACCAATACCAATATAAGCAAGTTTGCTAAGAAGAGCTTCATGCGGTACTTTATCAAACGCTTTCTGAAAGTCAATGTAAACAACATCTACGCACTTTTTATTATCTAATGCCATGGTAACCTTGTCATAGAAATGCAACAAATTAGTTGTACAGGACCTACCCTTCCTAAAACCATACTGAAAATCAGTCAACACTCCATTTGCCTCCAGGAAATTCACTATTTTAATTTTTATCAGAGTTCCAAAAATTTTACAAAGAACTGAAGTAAGACTCACAGGCCTATAATTTCCTGACTTAGTTTTAGACCCTTTTTTGAAGAGCGGCGTTATGTTTGCCAGCTTCCAATCCACTGGCACAGTCCCCGAGTTATATGAAGATATGAAAATAGTCAAGACAACATCCACTAATTCCTCTGCGCATTCTACTAAAATTTTTGGATAAACATTATCAGGTCCTGGAGCCTTATTTGCTTTAATCTTTTTCAAATGAAACAACACATCATCCCTAGAAAATACAAAATCCTCAAGCTGTGTATTAGCTTGCGTCTTGCTTATGTCAACTGTTGAGATACAGTTTCTGTTAAATACACTGGAAAAAAAATTATTTAGAATATCAGCAATATCCCCCTCATTTTGAATGAAGTTCTCATTCTCATCCACTAGTGGGCCTACCTGAGTATTACGAGCTTTCCCTGAATTAGCATAAGCAAAAAATTTCTTAGGATTCCTTTCGATATTATCTGCAAGCTTTTGCTCTAATTCCCTTTTCTTACTCCGTACCAAATACTTGAAAGTACGTCTAGCTTCACAATACAAAATCCTGTCAGCATGGCACCCAGTTTCTTTAAGTCGCCGAAAAGTGGCCTGCTTATAATTGAGAGCTTCTTTCACCTCCCTAGAGAACCACATGGGCCAAATTTTCGTGAAATCCCCTTTCTTTCTAAAAGGAACATAATCCATCACTGTTTTCTCCAATTTCCCCTTAAACTCTTCCCACTGAAGATCAGCTTCACTATTCTCCAACCCAGAAGAAAAAACCTCTTTCAAACCCTGCCTAAGTGCAACATAATCAACATTCCTGAAGTTAGGTACAAATCTGGAATTTTCACCTTTGTGAGCATCGAAGCTGGTCCAAAACCTAATAGTATTGTGATCACTATCCCCAATATGTTCCCCTATACTTAACTCCTGAACAGAACTTCCAACATCACAAAAAACTAGATCCAAAACAGCACCATGCCTAGTCCCCTGGGTAACAACTTGATCCAAAAAACAGTCACCAATCACTTTCAGAAAATCTTCTTCCGTACCATTGCTAGTGTAAAAACTATACCAGTCTATGCCCGGGAAATTGAATTCCCCATCATGATGACCGAGCCCTTACCAGACATGTCCCTAATAACACTATACATATCCTCGTCTTGATCCTGACTAACATTAGGCGGCCTGTAAACATTCCCCAAATGTAACTTCTTACCCTTATTGCTCAGCAACTCCACCCAGACCATTTCAATATCCGTAGGCTTATTATTAATGACCAATTCATTGCAAATAAAAGTGTCCTTAATATAGAATAAAACCCCTCCACCTTTCTTACCCAGCCTGTCTTGCCTAAACAAATTATATCCAGCAATGCTCACTAAATCCTTATCATCATCAGTAACCCATGTTTCCGTAATTCCAATAATATCCAACTCCTCACCTGCGATAACACTTTTTAACTCGTCCATCTTATTCCTGATACTGCGAGCATTAGTATATAGAAACCTGAGCATGCCCATTTTGCTTGTCTTAAACATTTTATGATGCCTGAAATCACTACTATTAATGTTACTATTGCTTAATATTTTACCCTCATTTTTAAAACCTCCAGAACACAAGTCAACACCATGACATTCTCCAACCCCCCCATCCAAAATTAGTTTTTTGATTCTGAAGCTTCTAAAATCATATCGCTAACCTTAACTACACCCCTAGAACTAAGATGCAGACCATCCCTCGCAACCCAATCACGCTGACAAGAACTCCAAACATCAATGAACCTGATTGAATGCTTTATGCAAAGTTTCTTAAGAATCAGGTTCATGCTCCTAGCCCGCTGATTTAACCAGCCCCTATGCACCCCATACCTGGGAAGCAAACCAACTACCTGGACATCAGTCGAAAAGTTAGTTGCTTTATCCAATAGGTTCTCCCAATCCTTAACAAACTCCTCGTTTGTGCTGTTACCGACTTCATTAGTCCCCACCCACAGAGTAACTGAATCTCCCTTCTTAAACATTCCCTTTTTCTCCACAACTTTATTTACATCCTTCACCCGAGCCCCTGGTAAACAGCACCTAGCCACCTTGCGCCTAGTTCTCCTGACCACATTACCTATCCCGCTCACCATAGAATCCCCTAAAATGACACCCTCTGTTTTTATGTCTACAGTTCTACCTTTCCCCATACTAGATCCTTCTCCTGCAACCTCACTCTCCCTAACAAGCCCATCACAAGAAGTTCCCACCTCTTTTATAGAATTTTCACCCAAGTTATTTCCAACTAATTGGGCTTCCAATGCTACCACCTTGACACGTAACTCTAAAAATTCAGCACATTTTGTGCAAATATATTCTTGCTCTGTAGCTGTATTAGCGTTTCCCTCCAATTTACTAAACATCTCACGCCTATCACAGCAAATCCACCAACTCCCATTACCATTTTTAATTTCCTTCATTAAACATATAACTCCCATAGCTCAATACACCTAATGCAAACAATCAAAAAAGCAAAATAATACACAAATCAGCAAATTTAAGCTACAACCCTGATTAAAAACACAAATTACATAGAAAAATGCAAATAGCTTGAATTTAAACACAACTAACTACAGTAAACCACAAAACCAGGCTGTTCCCCAAGACTTACAAAATGTACACAATCACCACATGGTTAAGCTTAACTGAAAAAATTGAATTACACCCCAAAAAAGCAAATAGAATGAGTTTCAGTCTCACAAAATTAAAACATACTAACTACATAATAAATTGCAACAAATATACAAGTAATTAAACAGAAAATATCCAAAAATATATAAAAGATACTTAATTTCAGCAGGAGCAAAAACACTGTCATGCAACACTTCGAATAGAATAGACCAAGCTTTGGACGTAAGACTTCTTCCACTTCTCACTTTAAAGAACATAAAGCCGATCTGCTTGTTCTGTTCCACCGCGGGAATACTTATGGTCTGCTAACTGAATTTTAGAAACGGTTCGCATTTCATTTTTTACATGGGGGCGAAAAATTTGAATGGTTATTTTTATTAACTAGGTGCAGACGAAGAGCATTCATAGAACTGTTCCATTGATTTCAAGTCATGAAACTTTTTTAAAAATTTAATTACTGTGAAAGAAATGCTTAGTTTTGCAGCAACTGTTATTTTTCCTGTTTGCCAGGATTTTTTTTTCGGGGGGGGGGGGGGGAGGGGGGCATATGGCAAAGAGTTTTTTTTTTCTCAAAGCATTTATAATATTCAGATTGACATTATTTACCTTGTATAGCTTAAATCCCCCTTCCCGTTGGCTACGACTATGGGAAGCAGAAGAACTAATTAAATTTTATCCAAATGGGGAGCATTATCTTATCAGATTGTTATTTATAGCATGTAAAACTTCCGTCGGTTGGGGGGGGGGGTTAGCCCCCTGACGGCCTTGAATTATGAATTTTTTTTTTTAAATAATAGATATATTTTATTCATTTTCACTACTATCGGCTATTGTCCTAGCGAAATCATAACAAAATCGAGAAATTGAACGTTCAGACAATTAGTATTAAAATTAAACGAGTTAATAGATTTGAAAACCAAATTTAGAATTTCTGTAAATTAAAAAAAACCATCGACGTGCAACTTCTCAGAAAGTGTCCTCCACGAATTGTCTTTTTTCTCGGCGCCCCGAAAATCAGCCCGACTTGCATCGTACAGCCACGGACACTCTCACAAAATTTATAATTTGTTCTTCCATTTTTAGCCTACTTTCCCGTAAAAGTAAAAAAAAATAATAATAAAGCATGAAAGAAGGCTTAATGTATCGTGAAAATATCGTTAAAAATCAAGAAAAGTCAAAAATAAGTGAAGTAATTAAATAAAGATTGAAAAATAAAAAATTTGAAAGTAGGGTATTGAGATGGGGAAAAAGTGTGTCTGTCGGTCTGTCGGTCTGTCCCCCCCTAATAACTTTTGAACGAATTGTCCGATTGGAAAAATTCTTTTTGCATTCGAAAGATCTCGGCGAGGACATCTCATTTCTATATTTTACTTTTTGATTTGAACAATTTTTTGTTCAATTTTGAACAGTTCAAAAAATTTTAACATTAGCGCCTATGGACAAAATTGAAGCAAATTCTGTAAACTCTGGGCACAAGAGCCAAGTTCCTATTGCAAGCTTATTGAAAGGAGTTCTCCGAGTGAAATATTGATTTGAACAGTTTTTGTTCATTTTTGGACAGTTCAAAAAATTAGCACAGAGCTTACGGGGAAATTTCAACCCTATATAAATCCTGATCTAACGGACCGATTTGCTTGGAACAAACTTTATCGGAAAGCTCTTATAACGTAGAACATGTAGAAATAGAAAGTTTATCCAGAACTTACGAGCCTATTTTGCTATGAAATTTTTTGATCGGGTTTTTCAAGGATATTTCTCAGTGACTCAATGAGTGAAATAATGAATGAATGAATAAATGAAAGAGTGAAAGAATAAATCAATGAATAAATGAATGAGGAAAAGAATGAAAGAATAAATTATTAAATAAATGAAAATATAAATGAGTGAATAAATACATGAATGCGTAAATGAATGAATAGACACTTGAATGAGGTAACGAATGAATGAATAAATGCATGGCTGAATAAATGAAAGAATGAATGAGTGAGTGAATGAATATGTATTATCCGTTGAAAAAGGTATATTTTCAACAATTAGAACTAAAGATAAATAAGAAAGAGAGAGAAAGAGATAGCTAGATTATAAATTTGAATTTGGTGTATTCGGGAAAGTAGGCTCGTATAGTTCTAGACGGAACTTCTTGTTTATGAAAATATGAATTGCGAAAAAGCCAACAACCAAAATCAAACATAGAGTTGCAAGCGAAATTTTGCGCGGAAGCGTGGGGCAAACGAATCGTTGATTCTGATTGGCTACGATGCTTGGCGACGGACACAAAAGTTGGATTGTGTCCAACTCTTGAACACAGGGAGACGAGCGACGGCAACAAAATGTATCCCACGTACTGCGCATGCGCAGAGGCGTGGAGACGGAGATTTCGTCTCCGTGTCCATAGGTGTGAAGCCAGTATAAATCTCAGGAAATGCAGCTCCATTTAAATGCACCTTTTTTAAAGGTTAAATTAGTTTCAAATTGCTCTATTAATTCCCTATCACTGTGTGAAATCTTTTCATTTTCATTAGAAATTCCCAAAGAATCAAGCTCCCAAAATTTCCTTAGGCCCCTGAGCTCCTCCATATTTTCTATTACCGCTATATTTTGCGAACAGCTACGAATGGATCTCAGCTGTGACCCTGCTATAACCCATCCAAAAACAGTTTTTATTGCACTTAACCTCCTATCAATTTTAATCCTCCCACTCAAAATAAAGTCCCAGAACAAATCGGACCCTATGAGTATATTTATAATCCCTATATATTTATTCTCTCCCTCTGTACCAGAATCAGCCATTTTCAGCCCTTGCTCTAAAATAAAATCTAAAACTTTGGGATCTGGCCCGCCAACTAAAGCACCTGTAATTCGTTGCGTAACTAGAGCCTGAATTTTTCTCTTAAATTTAGTACTTTTTTTTTTTTAATTCAAATTCTACAACGGGATAAGCCCTTTCCGTTGACCTTTGCATTCCGAACGAATAAACAGTTAATAGTTCATGGCCTATTGGTTTCAACCCCAACTTAGTTGCTAAATTATCGGTAATAAAGGTCCGTTGGGAACCATTAACCAAAAGAATTTTAGTATTAAATTTAGAATTAATTTCAACAGTGCACGTTTGCAAGTTATGTTTACAAAGCTTTCCTCTAAATCCTCAACATTTACGTTAGTATCTTCCATCAAACTATTTATTTTTTTTATTAACTTGGTCGTATTAGACCTTTCAATAGTTCGCTTTTGCTTCAGCCTGTCCTCTTCCGCCATTGAGACCCTTATTCGTTGAACAAATGAGCACACCCAGAGCGAATTCCAACACGTCAAGCGAGACCAACTACAATTAAAAACTCAAAAAGCAAATTATTCCTCTTACCTTGCACGTGCTAGATGCCTACGGGTATAAATTTCTTCAATAATAGTTTTCGGCCGTTGCACCATGTTAAATATGTGCAAACCTAAGTTTAAATCTCAGGAAACGCAGCTCCATTTAAATACACCTTTATTCTGCATTAGTACAAGAACCAGTATTATCAGGCCTGGTTGCCTTCAACATACACCGTCCGGAGTATCAGTGGTTCAGCTAGTTAAGCTCTGTTACTGCCACTTATATAGCTGATACGGTTACAGGTACGTTTGCAGTATATTTCTTTACAAACTCTACGATTAGTATATGTACTAATATCGGAAGACACACACAGAAGATCTGGAGTGCTACTCCTACCATTGTAGTGTATATAAATTGGAGGGTCTTCAGGGTTATAAATAAGATCAAATGGACACGAACCCAAAAGGTCTTCAACCTCCAATCCTGCAGCATTATAGGCTTTATATCCCCATCTCACAGAGTGGGCATTCAAGTTGCGAATTACGATAGTTTTATGAGTAATATTTAAGCAAGACAGGTTTGGTGTGCTGGCAGGGGGCATATACAAGGCATATGTAGCTGTGAATATGCGCTAATAGACTGAGTTAAAAGACTTTTAAAAAATATATATTTGAACAACATAACTATTTACAATATGGAAACATTGAAACATTAACAAAACCACTTTGAACATTTAACTTGTTAATTATTAAAGACTTAATTTGAATGTCCTGGGACTGCATGCTACATACGGTAATTGAAAGCCGTGCGGGTAGTGCCACGATTGGAAGTCGGACGTCCTGCAGTGAAAAAGTAAAAGTAGCCGCTGTCCGTTAACCGAGAGTTCTTTATGTGGCAATTCCGCCAGGCGGCGAAATTTGCATATTGGCGCGTACAGCATATATTGTAAATTGATACCCCTCCTTCCAGGGTATTTTAGGATTGCCAATGTGAGATTAGGTGTGTGATCAGCTTACGACACATGTTCCACATCATTTATTAGTAAAGAAAAGTTGAAATATATTACAAGAAAACTATTTACAGATACTTTGGAATCAAAATGAAATTGGATCGGATCGTCTAAGTTCGGTTCGCCTTCGTGCGACCGTTCGGCTCTCCTGCTCGAGAACGACTGTTACTCTGTCCCTCTGGCGGCGACTCTTCGTTGCCACAACGCTCGGCCATCGACGTATGAGGTCCTCCGAATACATAAATGATAACAAAAACATATAAATGTAAAATAAAAACTAAAATAAAAGGTTCCTATATACAAAATAGTACTTTCAGTTCACATTAGACCAGGGCTTCATGTGGTCAGCTGAAGTAGAAGTTTTTTGAGGTCCTTCATGAAAACCTACTTTTTCAACATCGTACCTGTCATGTGATTTTACCTTGGTTACCTTGTAAGGTCCTAAAAACTTGGTTCGTAGCTTAAGACCACCACCTAACTGAGTTCTTTGAATTGCCACTAAGTCGTTTATTTTGTAGATCTGAGCAGTTTTGCGACCTCTATTGTATTGACGGCGATTTTCTTCTTGAAGTTTAAAAATATTCGCTTTGGCCTCTTCGCGAATAGTTTCTTTCTCTTGAATCAAGAAATGAAGAAATTCTTCCTCAAGGATTTCTTTAACTCGTTGGTCAGCCTTGTTCCTCATTTTCACACCTGTCATCAGTTCAAAAGGAGTGAATTTTGTGGATCTGCTGACTGTGCTGTTAATTATTCTTTGAACGTCCGGAACAAACTTGTACCACTTTGTTGGATCGTCAATTGTCAGTTTAGCAAGGACTGGAATGAGGGTTCCATGCATTCGCTCGATCTGGCCGTTAGCTCTGGGTACTCCGGTTGTGATTTGTATGTGCTGTATTCCTTCATCTTTGCAGTACTCTTCAAAATCTTTGGAGGTGAAGGCAGATCCTTTATCGGAAATTATTCTGTAAGGATTCCCAAACACAGCTTGCTGGATCTTTAACTTTTGCAGAGCCTCTGCTGCTGACGTTGTTTTGACTGGGTAGAACCAGACGAACTTGGTGAAAGCGTCTACCACCGTGAAAATGTGTTGATAATTTTTGTTCGTAGATGGAAGAGGACCGATGAAATCTACGTGAAAAGTGCTCAAAGGTGTGCTGTCCTTTGGAATGGGATTTAAAAGACCTTCTCCTTTGCCTCGCTTTCTATTGCAAAGGATGCACTCAACGCAGTTCTGAATGACATGTTCAATTTTCTTTTAAGCATTCGAGATATGAAAGTCTCTTTTCAACAAATCTTCGGTTTTTTGAACAGCAAAATGTCCATTATTGTGGATTCCGCGAATGATTTCTTGTTCCATCGCCTCTGGCACAACGATGAGTTCTCGACTTCCATCTTGCAAGTATAAGACACCATCCCTTATAAGGTAATCATTTCTGAGTCCTGACTCGACCAGAGTTTTTAGCAAATGAAGTCGTTCATCAGCTTCTTGAGCTTTCGCGATCTTACTGGAAATTTCGCTTTTGGAACGAGTGACCATGCAAACAGCATTTCTGCTCAACGCATCTACGTGCCTCATTTGTTGACTTGATCTATGGATAATTTCATATTCGAATTCTTCGAGTAGTAGAGCCCATCTGGCTATCTTTGGTGTCAGGTCTTTCTTTTGCATTGTTTTTTGGAATGCATCACAGTCTGTGACTATTTTGATTTTTGTTCCCAGGAGGTAACTTCGAAATTTTTTTAGTGCTTCGACGACTGCCAAAACTTCAAGCTCATAGCTAGACAATTTTTCCTGTTGCGGTGATGTCTTTTTACTCATGTAGTGTATAGGATGTAAGTGTCCATCATCAGATTGTTGTAGTAACACTGCACCGAAACCATGACTGCTTGCATCCGTATGTAGTTCAAGAGATCTGCCTTGCTGAAAGATATGAAGTACGGGATTTTGACACAAAAGGTTCTTAAGTTTGTCAAAAGCCTGTCTCTGCACTGGCCCAAATTCAAATTTTTCTCCAGAACGAAGCATATCACTCAATGGTTTAGCTATTTTTGCATATCCTGGTACAAATTTTCTGAAATACCCTGTGAGACCTAGGAAGCTCTGCATTTGTTTTTCATTTTTAGGTTCAGGAAAATTTTGAACGGCATTAGTTTTATTTAACGAAGGACGAATCGTACCTTCTTCAATGACGTAGCCCAGAAATTCAATTTTCCTTTTCAGGAATTGGCATTTTTTGAAATTAATTTCCAAACCATGTTTTGATGCTACTTCTAAGACACGATTAAGCTTTTGTGACCCCTCTGCTTCGTCACGGGAAGGTATTATAAAATCATCCATGTATATTACAACTGTATTATCCCTAATTAAATCTCTGAACACATTTAAAACAAAGCGATTAAATACCCCAGGACTCGTAGACAAACCGAATGGAGTACGTAAAAATTCAAATAATCCCGCATGACAAGTGAACGCTAAATATTTTGTACATTTTTCTTCAACTGGTACGTGAAAAAATCCGTTTTTTAAGTCTAGAGTCGAGAAGACTTTTGCTTCCCCCAAATGATCTAGCACTTCTTCCATATGAACCACAGGGAATAAATCCTTCACTATTTTCTTATTTAATTGCCTGAAATCTACACATAGCCTATGCGTACCATCGCGTTTTTTGCATAATAAGATTGGTGACGAGTATTCAGAGCACGAAGGTTTAATTACCCCCATCTGTAACCATTCGTCAATTTGTTTATCAACAATTTTTTGCTCTGCGAAAGGTAATCTAGACCGCTGTGAAACTGGAATGTCATCCTTTAATATGACATTTAAACGCACATCATTCTGTTTGGGTTTTTTAGCCGGCTCATATTTCTCTACTAGTTCAACAATTTTTTCTCGTACACAATATTCGGCAATATGACTAAAATCGGGAGATGCGTTCTCTAATACCGCAGAAAAAAATTGTAACGTACATGAAATTTGTGAAGAAATAAATTCAGAATTCAACTGTTCTTTTTGAACATCAACCAATTTATTTGGCTCCAAGAGTGAAAGAAAATTAGGCGGAAATAAACCGTCAAATTCTAACTGATCGGAAATAACAGCTTCGAGTTCTACAGGTTTTGAATCTTTATGCAAAGCAAAACTAAACTTAGCTGTCTGAGCCACAATTTTGTTACCAAAACAAGTTTGAATTACGATATCATCTCGCGTAGCTTTCGAAGGAAATAAAGATTTGTGAGCAATTATAAATTCGCTTCCACTATCTTTAAGAAATTTTATTTTTTTCCCATCCATGAAAAGATAAATAAATTCCAACTCACTTCGGCTCATATTTAACGCACTGGCGCCAACACTAGATATAGTAGCATGAATCGGATTCTCGATTTTATTTTTTTCGAATCGCTTTGGACAATCCCGAGCAAAATGAAAACTTTCCCCCTTCCCCCCGCACACATAGCATATTTTTTCTGCCTTGTTCGGAGTTTTATTTTTGTATTTATTGGAGGCGTCATTTTTTATTGCTTGCTTATGGTAATGCGTAACCTTCGTTTCGTTATTTTGCAATCCTAGACTACATGACTCAGCTAATGATTTCCCGCTCGATGAAAAAAATAAATCGCATTCACGACCTAATTCAGTAGGCAAAAACCAAGATTTACCCTCTCTAACACTTATATATTACTTAGTTTTAAAATCCAATGTTTCATACAATTTATCAGCATCAATTAAATTACACAATTTCCTAAAGTCTTTTTTTACTTCCCTTATTTGACAATAGTAGTCAAATGTGGCAGTTAATCGTGACGCAAATTGCACGTGCGACTCATTGGGAAGACGTTTAGCGTTTTTAAAATTACATAAACATTCTTTTGGTGTCGGCTGAAATTCAATTAAAAACAACTCTTTCAATTTTTCATAATCCGACAATTCTTCCTCGGTTGCATATGTTAAAACATTTCTAGCTTTGACCCCTAGCAAATTAATCAATATTTCTGCCTGCAAAGCTATCGGAACTTCTTTTGTAGCGAACGCTTTTTCCAATGAAGTAAAAAAC
Organism: Octonoba sinensis; assembly: GCA_038502835.1. Lineage (NCBI taxonomy): Eukaryota > Metazoa > Arthropoda > Arachnida > Araneae > Uloboridae > Octonoba > Octonoba sinensis. The sequence continues at coordinate 66,170,592 of CM076605.1, read as the reverse complement.
AAATGCATTTCTTCGGGTCTCTCAGGCACCGAAATAATTAGTGTTCTTACACTATGAATAAGAGTCTCTACACTAACCCGCGCGTTTGTTTTTTCTACAGGATTCGATTGGTTGTGTACCGACTGGTTTTCTAATTTTCTTAGCTCTATTTCTTTCTCTAATTGAGCTAATTTTATCCTTTCAATTTCCAATTGAGCTTGTTCATTGGCTGCATTTATCGTACGATCCTCCACAATCGACTTGAGGACGCTACGCACAAAGTCAATATCATTTTTAAAAATATCTGAATTTTCAATTAAGTTTCTAATATCTTTAACTGTAGCATTATCCGGTACAGTTTCACCTAGCTCTTCAGCTAATAGTTTAAGGTCAGCTTTCCTGTTATTAAAAATTCCACTCATTTTGAAACCAAAACAGAAAGTTTACAGTACCTCAGTTGATGAATCCGGTAAATGGCTGTCGGGTGTCTTAGGTAGAACCGGTCGAGTCCCCATGTGAGATTAGGTGTGTGATCAGCCTACGGCACATGTTCCACATCATTTATTAGTAAAGAAAAGTTGAAATATATTACAAGAAAACTATTTACAGATACTTTGGAATCAAAATGAAATTGGATCGGATCGTCTGAGTTCGGTTCGCCTTCGTGCGACCGTTCGGCTCTCCTGCTCGAGAACGACTGTTACTCTGTCCCTCTGGCGGCGACTCTTCGTTGCCACACCAATAATGTTTTGATTGTATTCCTACAATAAATTTTACGTTTGCTGTTAAATGGTATTTGATGTAAAGCGTGTGAGTTTGAAACTGGTAATTCGAATGAACTGAATAACATGCATTAAATCACGGAGGCTACACTTTGTGCAAGGTGCTATTTAAACTCTAAGAATGTTAAGTACAATTTAGCTGTAGTAATTGTGTAACAATATGGTATATTTATTAATAAATATTGATTAAATCTTGTATTAAAGTGATTAAATAAGTACAAGGGCAATTTAAATCAGGTATGGTCTGCTTTTTAAGAGGTCTAACCTATCGGAGGCAATGGCAACCCCTCTTCCATGGATAGTGCTGTGTCCATTTGTTTATGACTATAAAAAATTATTTCATTTATATTTTTTTCGCCAGCTAAACTAAAGCACCATATAAAAGGAATTTTAGTTTCAAATGAATGTTATTTATACTCATTTCGGAAACTAAGTTAAATAAATGAATATGATATGCATTGTATTAGAAGTATGCATTTTTTGAAAAAGTACTCTATTTCATGAAAAAATTAAAAATGAATCTATATGCAAAATTTACTGTGAATACCCAACTAGAAAAGGTTTGCAAAAAAAAGTGCAAAATTTCTGAGCGTATTTGGCACCTCTGATTGTGCATAAAACTTGTAAACTGAATTGTGCATAAAATTTGTAAACTGAATAGTGCATAAAATGTGCAAACTTAGTTGTGCATAAAAAGTGCATAGCAGTATCCATGCATTTGTAAACTGAATTGTGCATAAAAAATGCATAGCAGTATCCATGCATAGCAAAAATTCGTGGCTCCATCTATGGGTCGTCTGAGCAACCTTCCCTAGTGGAAATGAATGAGACGGGAACTGGTTTAGAACTGCCGACCTGTAGTACCCATAGACATAGGAAACCGGTTCGCTTTCGCTCACTTAACTAGATGGGTGACGGAAGTGACTACCGAAGAACGGGAAGAAAAATGATTCTCCTTTGAGTTGGACACGGGCGCCATATGGTGGGCAAGTGTGTTGCATAGGAGCACTCGCATACTTGGCCTCTCAGCGTTTTGGATAGCTGAAAAGATTCTGGCCTGATTAAATGGAAATTCATCACAAAAATTAGATGAGATACAAGACAGAGAAGGTATCCATTTGGGAAACAAAATAAAGAAAAAGCACATACATTTTGAAAATCAAAAAATGAAAGTGAATTTATAGCATCCCAAGTTCTAAGTTCGTCGATGTATGAAGCCTTGCTGTTCTTAGAAAAGGACTTGAAGCATCCCGATTTTGTAGGAGCAGCAGCGACTGCTTCATTTTGCCAGTACATGGGTAGGTTATTTAATCTATTGAATAGCACAAATCCCTCTGAAAAGGGATACAAAGTTGTTCTTAGGCTTGAAAACGAGCACATTTGAAGCAGATTCCTTGTGAAAGCGTGAAAGGAATTGTAGACGGCTATGTTTATACAAAAAAAAAAAAAAACTAAAGTACCTGGCTACTTATAAACTCAGGATGACTTAGAATTTTTTTTTTCTAAAATTAGGCAAAAAGGAGGCTCAAATAATAGCCCCTCAGCTGTGCGACTTCGAGCAGCGCACAGACAGCTTTTGCTCCACCTAGATGTGAAAACTCTGTAAATACAAACTGTATTTTACAAGACGATACAGAACTTTTACACTATGACCATGGAACAATTTTTGAAAAAACATTTTCACAAGATGAATGCACATTTTTGCAGTTTAATGTTTCGTTTGACAACGGTAAGTGATTTTAAAAATGGCTTAGGATTTTCGCCTACAGCAAGGATGTTGTCACCTATATTGCCGGCTTTTTCTCAAAGTCAGTCTCGGTACGTATTAAATGTAATGAGTGTTTAAAGGTCATTCGATCTAATGATAACACATCGATTGCATATTCAGCACTATTTACTAGGAAAAATAAAGGAGGATTGACGAAACCGTCAAGGGATGTAGTTAAAATTTGCGAGGAAACGGAGAAGTGCATCCGTAAGCACCTTAAAAAAGGCTTACCAAAAATGGTCAAAGTATAATAAACAATAACAAATTTAGTACTAGCTAATTTTACTTGCATTTCCCAATTTAAAGACGCGAGTCACGGTGATAAGGACAAAAAAACAGAGCACGCATTTAATTTAATAAAACTAATTGCAAATCATTATATTAAAATCAGATGTCACCATATTTTAAAGACTCTCAACGACAAGCGTTGTGGAATCAGGCAAAAATTAACAAAAACCATCCGTTTTAATAACGATTAAACAATTCATTAATAAAAATTTCATACCTAAACTTTTTCAGTAAACATTTTATTTTAATTTTAACGTTAATTTAAAAAAAAAATTTAGTACGAGCAGATAAAATTTTCTATTTGTTTTCTATGTTTTTCTTTTTTCATTTTAAGCTTACGTCAGAAATTACATTAGCAATTCCATGAAATAAAATTGCGTTGAGGCTTTTTTTTCCCCTTCCTAGTTCAAGTTGTTTAAAAGTATTTGCATAAGGTCAAGGTACTATTTAAATTTATTTGAAATTCTAAAATAACTTTTTAATTGCTCTTTTATGTTACTATTTTATTACTAAGAATGCATTAACATTTTCACTTGTAATTATAATGTAGCATTTTCGTTTCCGAGATTCAAGTACATGTTTATGTAATGTAATGCAGCGTGACGTGACAAGGGTGAGGTAGTACGGTTAAAAAACTGGAAACATATGTGACATCTTTTATGAATGACCCCTAATTATGAATAACACACAGGAAGACGTCACTTCAAAGAAAGGTGTTTTGTATTTTTTTATGACGAAAAAGGTTATAAATCTCTTAAGAATTTTAGTTTGCACCCGATAGTAAAAATTGCATATAATCAGAATGTGTTTTATCAACGATTGAGTTCTAAGTGTTTCAAAGTTGTGATGATATTTTACGATTTTCAAGCCTATGTATCTTATGTTCTTTTCGTTCATTAAAAATATTTTATAAAGTTTACTACTAATAATTTAAAATACTTAACTGACTACGAATGATAAAATGTTTGTTATCATGGCTTCAAAACCTTTGCAAGCAATGTCATTCTTTTTTTTTTTTTTTTTACATTTTCTAATTTTTTATCAATTATAAGTAATTTACCCACCATTTGAAAGTTTCATACAATTACAATAAACTTCGTAAATATGCACGTTGATTTAAAATCTCTTTATTTGAAATGAAGCGAGAATTTATCCCAACAAAACATAAATGAAAAAAGGGCCAAGTTCGATAGAACAAAAACGACCTTCGGAGTAATCATTGTCGGCGATAAAAGAACTGATATCTAACGGATGCCAAGTTCCATAGCAGATCCTTTGATCACGGCTGTAAAAGTGTTCAATGTTCCTTAATTTATTTAAAAACATTTTTTATCGGATTCCTGACTTGGCAAGTGTTAATTAAGATAAATTACATTCAAAACATATAACTCATTCAATTAGCAATTTTTAATAGTTAATAAAATCATGTGGCAAGCTATTATACGTAGTTAATTTCTAATTGCCTTCTTATAGTCTTCTTGAACGTAAGTTATCTTAATTAAAACTTGCCAAGTTAGGAATCCGATTTAAAAAAATGTTTTTGAATAAATTAAGAAACATTGTACACTCTTACAGCCGTGATCAAAGGATCTGCTATGGAACTTGGCACCCGTTAGATATCAATTTTTTTATCGCTGACAACGACTACTCCGAAGGTCGTTTTTGTTCTATCGAACTTGGCCCTTTTTTCACATTTATGTTTTGTTGGGATATCATTAAGTTTTGAAAAGCTAAGATTTGTGTTTTTATATTGACGATAAGTTATACCAAATTAAACCAAGCTAAATAGTCGCTATTAATTATTTAAGATTTTGTTCGTTTGTTTACATTTCTCCGTAATAAGTCCGTAAATCCATCTTTACTTAATTAATCTTTTTTTTAAAACGTTCTAAAGTTCTGTATAACTACGACACTGGATTCTTTGTCCTCAGCTTGAGTTTAGCCTTAAGTCAAAAATTAAAGCTGAAAGTGAATTAATTTCAATGCATCAATATTTTCCTTCAAGCGCGAGAGAGTATTGTTTATGTTAACGGCAGACAAATATGGCTGCCGTTTGAAGTCGTTAGGTATGATGCTACTTATAAGTATGCTAGTAACTTCAAAGATAATGTAATTTTTTGAAGTTTCGGATTTTTTGATTTATATATGCCAAATTGTCTACCTTGATACCAAGTTTCAAGTTTCTAAGTCCCCTAGAAGTAGGTTAGGTTTTTGATGAGTGAGTGAGTGATAAAAATGACACTTTTTTCAGACCTTAATAAGTGGTACATCAATGAAATTTGATATTCTAGGGGATAAGGGGATCGCTATTAGACGTACAAAATTTCAACTATGTAGGTCTAATAGTTTTTGGGTAATGATAGGGTCAAAAGCAGCTCGAAATGGTTCGGGTAACTATACACATTGGCCGGTGTCGCCGTTTCTACATTTGGCTGGCTTTCTGAATTTGGCGGACACACTGCCGTGTGTCTAGATTCAAGATGGGAAAGGTGACCTAAAAAAAATTTCCGTAGCTATACATTTTTTTTTTGTTGTTGTTGTTTAAGAAGAAATATATATACTTTCATTTTTAGTTTTCATAAGACACCAAATAACGAATTAGTTACAAATTGGGAAAATAGTAAACCTATTTTTTGCTTTTGAATTACTTTCTATTGTTAATTTAGAAGAAAAAGTGCTTTAAAAGCATATTTCCTCTGAAAGAAATATTTCATTGAAACTAGTATTTGAAGACTGAAAAAACCCTAAGAGGAAAACGAACCGTAAGTATTCTTAATCATAGAGTTAAGAATATTCCTAACTCTATGGTTAAGTGAGCGGCAGCGAACCGGTTTCCTATGTCTATGGTAGTACCACAATCCAACGCTGGAACCATTGCGCCACAGACTCAACTGCTTGCGGAAGAAGTTATGCTATCTTATGTATTTTAATGGGACAAGACTGTACCACCCCCAGCCCCCAAATAGACAAAATTCACGAAATTTTTGAAAAAGCAGAAAACATAGGAAAAGAATATGGTTTCGTTCTGAAGCTGCCAAGAATAACTTCTTGTCAAACCCATCGTTCAAATATGATTTCTGGTTGCTCAACTCCAGAATCATATATAAGTACAAAGATAAAACAACGTGAAAAAGCACAAATTCAGAATAAAAGTAATGCAAATAGGTATTTCGAAGCTACGAATAGAGCCTCTTCATCAGTGCATAAAAGAAGAAAAAACGCTCAACACACAAGCAAGATGTGAGTGAAACTCACAAGAGCGGTTCACTCACATCTTGCTTGTGTGTTGAGCGTTTCTTCTTCTTTTATGCACTGATGAAGAGGCTCCATTCGTAGCTTCGAAATAGCTATTTGCGTTACTTTTATTCTGAATTTGCTTTTTCACGTTGTTTTATCTTTGTACTTACATTTTAGCACAAAGTATTTTGATCATTTGTCTTATATCCAGAATCATATTTTCGAATATCTACATTCATACCATTTTTAGATTCCTTTATTGGTGCAATAGAACATAGATTTCCAAAACATAAAAATATTTTGTCAAGTTTTCAAGTGTTATTTCCTACGAATGCTTCAGATCAGCCTTCAGAAGAGACAATTGAAAAATTGAAAAATCTGACAAAATTTTATGAGAAAGATCTGGTTAGTAGCCCAGAAGAATTATCTGCAGAACTGCATCTATGGTATCGACGCATTTATCGTTTTCAAAAATCCGATTGACCAAACCAATGCATTACATGGATTAAAATGTGGGAAGACAATGCATTACCAAATATAAAAACTCTATTACACTTATTGTCAACGTTACCAGTAACAACGTGGGAAGGAGAAAGGACCTTTACGACTTTAAGAACACTAAAATATGACAGAAAAAGAACTAAATGGCTTAGCCATGTTGAACTTTCATCGCGAAAACACACCGTCCGCAGAAGATGTTTTGAATGAACTTATAAAGAAGTCGAGAAGCTTAAGACTTGAAATTAGGATAGAAATTGTTCAATGAAAAGGTCCCTCAATTTGGGTTTAATTAGAATATTAATTCGTTAATTTTATTTTTTAAACAGATATTACTGTTGGAATATGATAAGGTTATTATAATTAAGATAAGGTTGCTAAAATTGAACTCCATTATTTATCAAATAATAATATTTCCATATATTAATATTATAGAATTTAGGCACAGAATTTGAAAGACCCGTGAGGGTGTAGAGCTATTTTTCAAAACATTTATATCTTTAAATATTATAAATCTCGGAAAATATTCTACAGGAACGATAATTCTATTCCATGCTTCCACAGACTAATAAATGGATTATTTTCTTTCTTCCCCACTCCCATTAAATTTCTTATCATAAATCATCTAAATATATAACATAATGCATTCATAAAATATGAAAAGATTTATTTTGGGATGTGAAAGCGGGGGGTCGTGGATGGAGGGTCGTGGAAATGAAAATCGGCACCAAGTGAGCGCGATACAAAAATACTTTATAAACCTAGTTCCACAAACTTATTTTTTAACTTTGTTCACGCTTATCGACATGATCCTTCGAAGTTTGAAGTTTTGGGCGTTTTTCTAATATAACGTAAATGCAAGTTAGGTTCCTTTTAGAGAGCCCCCCCCCCCCTACTTGGCACTCATCTCCTGCCAGATAGCACGATAGATCGTGTAGAGTTCTTCAACAAATTACGTCACTAGTTAACTCTTCTGTTTCTTTTGAGATTTGTGTTTTGTGCTTTTTTCAAATTCAATAAAATTTAAGAAACCAAAAGCAAAATGTTTCTCATTTCATACGGAATATAATGGTTTTTAAATTATTTTTAAATATTCAGAAATAAAAAAAGTTATAAAGATTTATGTAAAGCAGTATTTTCATGAAAAACCACTAAAGATGTGACTTGGAAACGGCTGTAATAAAATATTTCAAGAATTAAAAAACTTTTTCTTAGCACTAGTTTTGGGGTCTCAAGATAACAATAAATTGACTGCCAAAATTCAAAATTCTGCCTAAAAAATCAAAATCATCGAGGAACATAGCCTGGATGATTTCACATGGATTGACCCTAATAAGAAAAGAACAGCTGGCAAAAAGTGATTTTTAAATTTAACAGTTATATGACTAATCAAAAATTGAATAGTTATGTTCTAACCTTGAATCGTATTAAATGCATTTGTAACTATTCTTTACGTATGGCAAAAGAAAAAAGTATCAAGAGCATTTGAAGATAACATATTTTCTTAACAACGGATAAGATTTTTTTTTATAAGTACTAGTTTTATACATCTGAAATGCTGGAGAACTTTTTGCAAATTGCAAACCTTTGGTGCCAAATTATTTCTTTCCGGTTTTTTTTTTTTTCAGATCATATAACTAAAAAATTACAAAATGCATCTCGTAGTAATTTTTTATGATATGCTCAAAAAAAAAAACTGAAGTATAAGAAATGATCATACTTGCCCTTTCCAATGATATGCAAAATAAAGATGTAAAGTGAAAAACTAGAAATATGCACTGATCCCCATGACCAACTGGGCTAGTTTCTCATGTCTCAATCAATCCATACTAAAAATTATCATTTGTTTAACCTCACAGTGGTTTTCTGTTATGTATGTTAGTTTGAAATGTTTACCCTATAAAAGTAAATTATCTTTCATTCAAAAATGCATATTTGGCGTCAAATGTTTACAATTTTCTCTATGTGCCTACCCTAAAACCCTCGTTTTGGTGAAAATTTTCAAAATTTTTTTTATTTGCTACTTTAATAGGACATACATTCAGGATTCCAAAAAAGCTTTACTTTTGTTTTTGCGACATCTAGAAGCTGAGATATAGCCGTAAATACACACCGGAAGTGAAATTTTCATAACCGGAAGTGATCATTTAAAGAGACACCTTAATGTAAACAACGGCATTAAAACAGCTGTTTTTTTTACTTTCAAGCGATGCGAAGGCTCAATTTTGATTTAAAGTGTGAAATTACAATTATTTTTGTTTGAAAAATACTTTTAAAAATATTGGCAACATTTTTTTAGCGTTTTAAATTGGCAGCATTTTTATTGTTTTGATTCTGTTTGCCTTGCGCTTTCCTTCTGCTGTTTACGATCTTGTTCTCTTTCAGTTACTTACTTCTTTAAGTGATATTCTTTAAGCAAATTATTGTATTTTTTTTTTATAAATTGAAGCTTTTAATTTTAAATTCTTCAAGATGGCGAAAGCAAGATCGGCGAAAACTAAAAAGCGCCGTTTTTGTGGTAACCAGCACACAGTTTCAAAAGCATCAGATAGGAATCTTTCTTCTGCTAGTTCATCGAAATTGAACATTTTTGAAGTTGAAAATGATATTCCAAAGCATGATAAGGCGGAAATGTCTGGTAACAGAATTATGGATATTAAAACTTTAATTAATATCTTTTCAATTCTCTGCTGCCCAAAATGTTATGATTCTGGATTGACATTGACAGAAGATTCGAAATTAGGCCTTTGCTCCAACTTCTCTTTAGTTTGTGCTTGTGGGTTCGTCACAAGATTTTCTTCAGTACCCCGCAAAACGAAAACAATCGGCTTGAATGTTCTCTTAGTGCTGGGACTAAGATTGATTGGACGAGGGTTTAATGCAGCGAAGAAGCTTTTGTGTACTTTAAGTATACCTTGCCCTTCCAAGGCAACTTTCCGGAAGCATGAACTGAAACTCCTTCAAGCAGTTAAATTTGCCTCTGAAGAAAACATGAAATCAGCATCTGAAGAAATTAGAAATTTAAAAAAGAACGCAACTTGCGGAGTGTCTGTAGATGGTACGTGGCAGCGGCGGGGTCACATGCCCCTAAATGCTTGTGTCTCAGCAATTTCCGTTGATTCCGGTAAGGTTTTAGATGTTGAGGCCATGTCGCAGTTCTACCAAATGTGCAGTGTAGGAAAGAATCGTGAAAACCATGTATGCTCAAACTATACAGGGTCATCCGGTAACATGGAAACTGTGGGCGCTTACCGAATATTTGAAAGGTCGGTTGTAAAAAGAGAACTGGTGTATGACGAATATTATGGAGACGGGGACTCGAAGGCTTTTATGAAAGTAAAAGACATTTATGGGGAAAACTCTGTAAGTAAGTAAGCGGTCACATCCAAAAGCGAGTAGGCTCACGGTTAAGAAAATTGAAGAAAAGTACCAAAGGCCTTGGTGGAAAAGGCAAACTCACCGATAATTTTATAGACAAATTACAAAACTATTATGGAATTGCTGTTCGCAGCAATGTGGGAAATCTCAAAAAAATGCAGTCGGCTGTCATAGCTGCATTTTTTCATTGCTGTTCCAGTAGTGAAAAACCGATGCATGGTCAGTGTCCCGAAGGTCCCGAAAGTTGGTGCAAGTTCAAACGAGCCTTGCATCGTGGAACACAATGCTCAGAAAAATCATCAGGACTCCCAGATAATATTATAAAAGTAATAAAACCAATTTATTTAGAACTTTGTGACAGTAATTTACTAAAAAAATGTTTACATGGCCTAACACAAAATAATAATGAATCATTTAATAATGTTTTGTGGAACATAGTGCCGAAGGAAAACTTTGTCCAATTTCAAACTCTGCTATTAGGCTCTCACATTGCAGTTATACTGTTTAATTCTGGGTATATGGGGCTTGTACCTATTTTTGATAATTTCAAAATTGAAGTTGAACCAGAAATATTAAAATGTTACAAGGATATCGATGAGGAAAGAATAAAAAAATCAAACCGGCAAATGCTACAAACAACAAAATTGTCCAGAAAAATGTTGAAAGCTAAAAGAAAATCCAAACTAAGTAGAAATGAAGCCAAGGAAGGCTTGACTTACAAATATGGTGAATTTTAAGGTAGAACATTTTGTGTAGAACTTTTTGTGCAAATTTGAAATCTTTATTTGTGTTTTCTGAGAAACTGCGATTTTCAATTTTTCTGTTTACGAAAAACATGATTTCTTAAAATTTTCTCATGATATTGAAGTAAAATTTTTTATGTATATTCAGCTCATTTTGGGGTATGTTATGAAGCACAAAATAACTTGTAACTATGTATTTATTATTTTTACAGCTCTTTTTATTGGAAAAAATGACAATTTAATTTTAAAAAATCATATTGCGTGCAAAAAAAGGGTATATTTTAGTAACTTTATAAGGTATTGTAAACATTTTGCTTCATAACACAGGCAAGTGTTATACTAATATATTGTTAGAATTAAAAATGAAAAATAATCATTCAAATTTGTTTTAGAAGGTTTAGCGTAAACCTTAATTTTTACTAAAATTTTACTAAAAATCACCTAGTTCTTAAAAATTAATAAATTTTAAATTAAAGTTGGACTTGATTTCATAATTTTGTTTCTTGTTATAATTGAAAACATGTCTGTTTCATTAAAATTTCATATTTAAAAAAAAAAATGTTCCGAAGGTAGGCACATACCTTGCAAAAAGTTCTCCAACATTTCAGATGATCAAATCTAGTGTTCATTAAAAAAATTCTTAATTGTTAAGAAAATACGTTATCTTCAAATGCACTTAATACAAATCAAGGTTAGGACATAACTATTCAATTTTTGATTTGTCATGCGCATAAAAGGGTTGAATTTAAAAATGACTTTTGAAAGCTGCTCTTTTCCTATCACCATGCACGAGGGAGAAAAAACTGTTACCGCTGATTTATGATGTCTCATACACATAATTTTTGCAAAAAACTCAGGATTTTAGCAAGCCAAATTATTTTAACCGTGTGTAACTACACAACTTAAACAACATGCGAGAAACAAAATATTAATTAGGTAGTGTTTTGTAATGAGTTAGCAAGCCAAATTATTTTAACCATGTGTAACTACGCAACTTAAGCAGCATGCGAGAAGCAAATTATAAATTAGGTGGTGTTTTGTAATGAGTTAGCAAGCCAAATTATTTTAACCATGTGTAACTACGCAACTTAAACAACATGCGAGAAGCAAATTAAAAATTAGGTGGTGTTTTGTAATGAGTTAGCAAGCCAAATTATTTTAACCATGTGTAACTACGCAACTTAAGCAGCATGCGGGAAGCAAATTATAAATTAGGTGGTGTTTTGTAATGCGTTAGTTTCAACAAAGCATTTTCCTGGTCTCTTGGAGTGTGTTGTAATGGGATTTCACTGTATACAGTAAAACCCGTTTAAGAAGTTCCCACTTAAGGAGTTTCCCCGTTTAAGAAGTTTTTAATTTCGGTACCAGTTTCATTTCCATCTCCCTAATGTTAAAATAACCCTTAAAAGTTCTGATTTTATTTTTTCCCGCTTAATAAGGTTTCATATCGGTCAATTTTTTCTTTCAAATGACACTTTAGACTTCTAAAGTTTCTTTTTTTTTTTTCACGTTTCTTTCAATCTACGTAGTTATTTTTCTTTCTAATGGAAAAAATATTAGGAGAAGAATTAAAAAAGCTGTTTTGGTCAGCCTTTTCTCAAGGGTACCCTTTTCTCAACACCAAAAGTTCCAGATGAACAGGTGGCAGAGAGGATTAGTCAGTTATTACGAGAACAATGATGACTGATCAAGGGAGAAGGGAATGTTTGTAGAGTCTGTTATGGGGGTTGTCTATTTTCTGTCTAATTTAAACATTGTAAAATAATATCATCCCAAAATATCATAAAGTGTACTCATTGTCAAACATAGAGCCTGCCCGTTTAAGAAGTTTTCCTGCATAAAAAGTTTTTTGCTCTTGGTCCCCTGGAAAACTTCGTAAGCGGGTTTTACTGTATAAAAGTGAAATAACTACACATTTATTTTTCATTTAGCTTATATAAACAAAAATTTGTTCAGTAGTCAAACAGTCAACCAATAAATGAAAATTGTTTAATTTCGTAAAGCATGTATTTTCTTTTTCATAAACATGAACAGTAGTTAGTTACAGGTAATATCTAAGTTTTATATTTGCGCATTAATTGAGACCAGTTATATTCATATCGTTTGCAGTTTTTTTTTTTTATTATTATTATTATTTTTGTTGGTAAACATTATATTTAAATAATAATTAGAGACAATTTATAACCATTTCTCTTGTTTTCCAATATATATAGAGTAAAATCTCCTTACAGTGAATACTGTTACAACAAAATTTCCGTTAAAACGAAGCAAATTTTTAGTTCCATTTTAAATCCCAATATGATAATGTATATGACGTTATAACAAAATTTTTGTTTCAACAAAGCATTTTTCCGGTCCCTTGGAGTGTGTTGTAATGGAATTTCACTGTATATTTAAATGAAATAACTACACATTTATTCAACACTTTGCTTATATACATCAAGTTCTTCAGTACTCAAACGGTTATCCAATAATGAATATTGTTTAATTTCATAAAGCACGTCTTTTCTTTCCCATGAACGGTAATTAGTTACATGTAAATATCTAAGTTTTATGTTCATATCTTTTTAAGCTCATTTTTATATCCTTTGTATCATGTGCTCTTGTAAATTTCAATCTTTTTTCCTCAAGAGTTTTTTTTTAGGCGAGACTTTCTGGGAGTTCTGCTGTAGAAACCACACTGCCAAGAGATTATTAGTGATGAAACGGTCTACAAAAGTTCAAAATCATGTAAAAATGTATGTTTTTATGTAAAAATCATGTATGTTTTCAAAATGTAAATAAAGTTGTGTATATGAACTTTTTGCATTCATTTCTCCAAAAAAAATACATCATTGTTAGAAGTTACACAAATTACATTTTAATTCCATTAAATTTTGTTATTTTTAATTAAAAAGAGTACAGATAAATGTACTTCTGTATTAGTAAATGTAAATGTTTATACTATTAAACTTGAACAAGTTTGCTTGCAAAAAGTTTATATTAATTTTTAAAAATTTAATTTCATCCATGCTATAACTGACATATTTATTGCATGAAAATTGAGGGGGAAAAAAGAAAAACAGCTCTTAATCTATAAAAATAATTTAACTTTGTGCAAGTAAACAATAATAATAAAATTACACGTTAATTTAAAGCACAAATGAGCAATAAAATGCAGACATATGTTTCGGGATTGCTTGGAATCCCTTTTTCAATGCGACAGGGAGCTTCTAGATGCAAAACATCCAAATGAAGCAGACAGAACAACAAAAACAAAGCTTATATAGCCTAAGAATTATCTGTAAACCAATGAGTATAAAGGCAGCGTGAAGTGGAAGTAGAAGTAGCAGGAAGACACCAATAAGAGAGCAACAAACGAATCCAGTTGAAAGTACAGGAAGTAAAAAGGAATATCGATAAAAATAAAGCAAAAAAGACGACAGCATGCATAAAAATTGCAAAAATAATAAAATAAAATACAAAGAATAAAATTGAAATAAAATAAGTACAGAAACTACCAAAACAAAATGCAAAACAAAGTACACATGTAAAGGAGGGGGAGGGGGGAAGGAGAAAAATAGACACAAAAAAGGAAAACAACAAGAAAACCTAGAAAGAACAACAAATTAAAGAAATTTATGCCAGACCTGTGAAAAATAAGGAGTTGAAGAAGAATCATTAACCAAATTAGAACTATTCCTGTTAATATGATAAGCTTCCCAAAAGTCAAGCTCTAAAGGGGAAGAACATTTTTGAATAATTTTACCAGAATTGAAATCAAAAGAGTGGTTGGAATTCCAACAATGTTGAGCAATGCTAGACTTATTTAACTCTTGCTTTCGTACATAACCTTTATGCTCATTTAAGCGAATTTTCAGAGCACGTTTTGTCTGCCCAATGTAAGAAAGGCCGCAACGGCAACTAATTTGGTAAATACCCCAAGTGTTAAGTTGATCGACAGGATCCTTAAGAGAAGAGAAGGAAAGTTTGTTACTAGGAGCAAAAACGACTTGAAATTGAAACCTTTTTAGGATTTTAGCAATACGGAAACTGACAGAATGAAAGAATGGTAACACAACCAAATTCTTTCTAGAAACCACATTATTGGGACCAGAAGTTTTCTTAGAAAGTTTGTTATGAATAGAATCAATTAAAGAGTGAGAAAATCATCTATCAACAGCTACAGCTTTCAGATAGTTGAGTTCAATCTTGAGAAGCTCAGGAGAAGAGCAAATATTAATAGCACGATGGACCAGAGCATTAAAAGCCGAATATTTTTGGTTGGGAGGATGAGACGACAGTCTGTGAGGAGGTAAAGAAACAACAAAAGGTTTACGATAGACAGAAGTAGTGAAACCAGACTCACTCTTAGAAATAAAGACATCAAGAAACGCGAGGCTACTATTAAGTTCTTTCTCACAAGAAAACTGGATATTAGGATCAATGGAGTTCATAATAGAAAGAGCATCATCAATACCTAACAAATTACTGTCCGTTAGGACAAAACAATCATCCACATAACGAACATAAAATTGAAATTGCAATTTCTGGAACAGTTTTTCCTCAAAATAATGCATATAGAAATCACTTAAAATAGGACTAAGAGGACTTCCCATAGCCAGGCCATCTACCATAGCATAGAATTTACCATTAAATACAAAAGTGCTCTGTTGCAAGCACACACGAGTAAGGAAAACAAATTTCATTCCGCATATTGTTACGTTGTGTATGTTTCGCACTTGTTTTTGAATTTTGTTCTTTCTGTTTATTTTTATTTATTGAATGGTTTAGCTATTGTTTTCCCCTTATGTTTTTGGTTATTTTGATTCTGGTTATGTCTCAGGTTAACAGATTTTGTAATCTACGGATTAAAAAGGTTCGGATTTTGAACCATTTAAAATTTCTCCAGTCTTGCAGGCGCAAGAAAGTTATTCCTAAGTTTATCACCTTGAAGTGTAATTTACCGCGTTCTGTTAGGGTTGATAAGGTAATTTTTCGTTCTAAATTAGCGTTACTTAGAGCTTCTATCCAAGAAACTAGGAAAAAACTTTCGTTCATAGAACGTGAACTTTATGATTTACATCTTTCTGTATCTAATTCTAATTTTGATTTTGAGTCTATTGATAGAATGTCATGGGCAAGAGCTCTTCGTTCATCCGACAGTCACAAAATTACTTTAAATAAGAAATTTACTAAGTTGTGTAACGTTTCAAATGTTCCTGTTCCGGCTGATTTGCCTCTTGTTAATAGGAACACGGTTGTAAATCTTTCGAAATTTCCTTTGAATAGTAATGAAATCAATGCTCTGAAATGTAATAACAATTTTGCTTTGGCTAAAAAGCCTTCTTTTTCTGAACTTATTGCTCCGGTTGAAAAAGCTTTCAAATTTAGTGCCTTAACTTCCACACAAAAAGAGTCGGTTCGGCATCTTATTGCTTCCAATGTTGATTTCAATTCAAAAGTTCCTAATACTGGTTTTACCCATTCTGTGAAACGATGTGTCAATAAATTAGTTTCCAATTCTGATTTGGTCATTACCAAAGCAGACAAGGGTGGTCAGATTGTTGTTCTTAATAAATCATCTTATGTTGAAAAAACTAATGACTTAATTGCTTCTGGTCCTTATTCTGAAATATATAAAGATCCTAGTGACAAAGAGTTAAAAGCTATTTCTTCTGCTGTTAAGACTGTTCATTCTATTCCTTTGATTGCTAAACGGTCTGTGATTCCTTCTGTTGCTAATTGTGCACGTTTTTATGCTTTACCAAAGGTACACAAGGCAGGTATTCCTTTCAGACCAATTGTTTCCAATATTGGCACTGCTTCATATAAACTTTCCAAGTATTTAGTTTCTGTGTTTTCTCCACTTAGAAGTCAGAATGTTTTCACTGTTAAAAATTCCACCGATTTTGTTAAGAAACTTCATAACTTCGTTCCGAATAATTCAGTTATGGCCTCTTTTGATGTTAATTCTTTGTTTACTAATGTTCCTGTTGATGGCGCTTTGACTTGCCTCAGGAAAAGGCTTTCTGAATTCCATTTTACTTCTGTGGAAATTGAGGAATTAGTTTTCCTTACTCGTGTGTGCTTGCAACAGAGCACTTTTGTATTTAATGGTAAATTCTATGCTATGGTAGATGGCCTGGCTATGGGAAGTCCTCTTAGTCCTATTTTAAGTGATTTCTATATGCATTATTTTGAGGAAAAACTGTTCCAGAAATTGCAATTTCAATTTTATGTTCGTTATGTGGATGATTGTTTTGTCCTAACGGACAGTAATTTGTTAGGTATTGATGATGCTCTTTCTATTATGAACTCCATTGATCCTAATATCCAGTTTTCTTGTGAGAAAGAACTTAATAGTAGCCTCGCGTTTCTTGATGTCTTTATTTCTAAGAGTGAGTCTGGTTTCACTACTTCTGTCTATCGTAAACCTTTTGTTGTTTCTTTACCTCCTCACAGACTGTCGTCTCATCCTCCCAACCAAAAATATTCGGCTTTTAATGCTCTGGTCCATCGTGCTATTAATATTTGCTCTTCTCCTGAGCTTCTCAAGATTGAACTCAACTATCTGAAAGCTGTAGCTGTTGATAGATGATTTTCTCACTCTTTAATTGATTCTATTCATAACAAACTTTCTAAGAAAACTTCTGGTCCCAATAATGTGGTTTCTAGAAAGAATTTGGTTGTGTTACCATTCTTTCATTCTGTCAGTTTCCGTATTGCTAAAATCCTAAAAAGGTTTCAATTTCAAGTCGTTTTTGCTCCTAGTAACAAACTTTCCTTCTCTTCTCTTAAGGATCCTGTCGATCAACTTAACACTTGGGGTATTTACCAAATTAGTTGCCGTTGCGGCCTTTCTTACATTGGGCAGACAAAACGTGCTCTGAAAATTCGCTTAAATGAGCATAAAGGTTATGTACGAAAGCAAGAGTTAAATAAGTCTAGCATTGCTCAACATTGTTGGAATTCCAACCACTCTTTTGATTTCAATTCTGGTAAAATTATTCAAAAATGTTCTTCCCCTTTAGAGCTTGACTTTTGGGAAGCTTATCATATTAACAGGAATAGTTCTAATTTGGTTAATGATTCTTCTTCAACTCCTTATTTTTCACAGGTCTGGCATAAATTTCTTTAATTTGTTGTTCTTTCTAGGTTTTCTTGTTGTTTTCCTTTTTTGTGTCTATTTTTCTCCTTCCCCCCTCCCCCTCCTTTACATGTGTACTTTGTTTTGCATTTTGTTTTGGTAGTTTCTGTACTTATTTTATTTCAATTTTATTCTTTGTATTTTATTTTATTATTTTTGCAATTTTTATGCATGCTGTCGTCTTTTTTGCTTTATTTTTATCGATATTCCTTTTTACTTCCTGTACTTTCAACTGGATTCGTTTGTTGCTCTCTTATTGGTGTCTTCCTGCTACTTCTACTTCCACTTCACGCTGCCTTTATACTCATTGGTTTACAGATAATTCTTAGGCTATATAAGCTTTGTTTTTGTTGTTCTGTCTGCTTCATTTGGATGTTTTGCATCTAGAAGCTCCCTGTCGCATTGAAAAAGGGATTCCAAGCAATCCCGAAACATATGTCTGCATTTTATTGCTCATTTGTGCTTTAAATTAACGTGTAATTTTATTATTATAGCTCTTAATCTATTTAACGATATAAATGTGTACATGATTTTACTTTATGTGTAAATCTTTCAATACTCAAAGCAATTGTATACATATCAAATACACTCTGGACCAGACTGTGATGGTTTCTTTCTTTATCTCTTTCGTTCAGATGCCTTAAGTTTTTCAGTTTACAGGTTTGTGAATTGTGGAGAAAACTATGTTCATCAAAAAATTGCACATGTTTCAAATGAAAAAAAATCTACCAGCATGTTCAAGGTTTCATAAGTTTCATTTAGTATTACTTTTTTTTAGCAACTATAAAAGTTGTCCAATTATCAACAATATAGCCAAACAGTGATTCTTTTTCAGTAGTAAAAAAGATAAAAAGTCTTATTGCAGCTTTGAGAAAGAACCTTATAAGTTAGAAAATGTATAGATTTGAAAAGAAACTTCTATTAAATGAGAATTTTTAATATTTATAAATAATAATTAACTTCACTAATATTAATGAAGCATTATTATTATTTTTTCTATTTTAAAGCTATAAAATTAAGAGTTCAAAAATTGCAATTTTTGTATAAATAAATAAATTATTTATAAATATCAATATTTTTACTGGTTTATTGTAGTTATTTTATTTATAATTCTGAGTAAAAAATTTTTACTCACAATTATGTATGTAAAAACGTCCCATATAACTGCATTCAGCCTGTAAAATTGGATATTTATAAATAACTTTTTTCATTGATACAAAAAGTTGCAATTTTTAAACCTTTTTACAGCTTAAAAATATAAAACAAACATTATATCCAGATCATATCCTATTGGATATCTCAAATACATCTAGAAGATCTAAAATACACATCTACTTAACAGTTACAGGATATCTAGAAGATATCTGGATATGATATCTTATGGACAGGAAAGAGGTATCCACAGCGTATCTGTGAGCCATCCAAAACCTCCCCTGCTTATCTCTAAACTGTCCTATACACGTCTGGACATCCAGACGTCCGTGGACGTCCAAACGCTGCAACCTTTTCTACCACTTCTGGATATTCCTGGATCAGTTGGACATGCCACAGATGTCCACAGGATAAGCTTCATATCCAACTCGTAATCCGTTAGATATCTACAGGCTGTAGTGTGGAGATAGGTGGTTGTCTGGAAAAGTTCGACAACGGTTGATAAATCAATTTGCGATTGTTGAAGTTTTTTACTAACAGTATTAAAACGTTCTAAAATTGTGTTCCAAACAAAGACTAAAAGCGCTGTTTCTAAACGTCTCAACTTTTTTTGCAGTCTAATAGTTTCGGAACGTGTACTTGCTTTTTCATCTGTACTACTTGTTGCAATAAAATTAATTGTATCAAGTATACCAGGCCATTCTTTTTCTAATGCATAGCGTGCATCACGTCGAGCAGACCAACGAGTTTTAGAAAGACTTTTGAGACTTTGATTTGTCCTCTGAATCAAAGTCTCCCAGCGATGTGTAGAAATCGTGAAAAAATTATATAATTCTTGCACAGTAGAAAAAAAATCAACTGCTTCAGGGATTGATTCAGCTGCGCAAGTTCCTACTAAATTCAATGAATGTACAGCACAAGGAGCATAATCAGCTAAAGGATTTTAAAAAATTAAATACTATTAAAACTATAAAATTTTTACAAAAAATTGAAAAATAAAAAAATTCTTGTATGAGTCAACTGACACTTCTACAATTTATCATGGTGTTTTGTTTTATAATAAAGAGCAAACAAATGTTACAATTAAGATTTGAATGAAAAAATATGAAATAAACTAATTTCGTAAGTAAATAATATGCTAGCATTTTAAAAAAAGTTTTTTTTAATCTTTTTGTTAGATATTTCAGGTTTTAGTACTAGCCTGATTAATTATTTTAACAAAGAAATGCTCCCCTCAAATGTTCTACGTTGAATGTCGTACAATCTTTTATTTGGAGCAAATAAATTTTTATTCTAGTACTTTTTATGCAACTCTTTCGTTTGACTCGTTTTCATTTAAGTAATTGGCGATTCTTTATTATGTCACCATTGAAAACCCATTATTTTCAAAACAGTTCAAAAGTTGAAAATAAAAGTTTTGATAAGAGTAAAAATAAAATATAATAAACGAATTTTGGATCAAAAATTGTTTTCTTGCTTGTATATGGTAATGTGCCTAATCTTGCGATCACGATTTTCAGCAATATTTTCGTAACTGGCATGAAGATTCTACCGTTCGTTCTTTCCGGACAGTCTCGAGCTTTTACCGTGATCATTCTTACTTTTAGTTTATTTAAAAATTATTTTCATAGTTTAAGGTTTGAAGTTCCTAATTATTTGAAATTTGAAATGATTTTGCTTATATATTTAATACAAATACGAAAAAATCGTGATTCGCATAATTCAAATTCCTGACTTGTCTGTGTTTTCGACGATGTAAATACATTTTCCACATGTTTTTGATGATGGAATAAATGATGCATCAAATTTTGAAACGATCTGATTAATACAAAAATGTATCTAAAAAGACTTTTGAACACTTTCAAATGAACTGTTTTTATGCAGTTAAACGGTCTTCAAAATGCGTTCTCTGATTGAATTGTTTTAGAGTCGCAATATTTAAAGTGCTAAGCTTCAAAATATATTTACTTATAAAAAATGAATTTTTGGGCGTGTATGTTTAGGCATTCAGTATTACGGAGGTAGCGACTAATGCGCTAGCGCTGTTGATTTTAACACTGGGAGAAAGTAAGTTAAAGCGTCCCGGATTTTGCGCCGCCTACCGGAGATAATAAGAAGCGTAACAATGAAATTAAGTAAGCTCTTAATAATGGCATAATTTAAAAGATGCTCGCAAGGTTAAATATAAAATTAATTGTTAATTTTCAGAGAAAACATTTGAATAGTTTACCCTAAACTAACGCTAGATGGCGTTGATCTCCGGGACATATCTGGCCAACAATGTGACTTCAACATTTTGAGCCAACGCTTTAGGCATTTAGTATTACGGAGGTAATGGTTTAGTACGATCTCTTTAAGATAATTAGAAATGAATTTTGCGTGCATCAAAAAGGAAGATGAAATCTCAAACAAAAGTAGCAAAAATCATGCTATTTAAATTTTACTTCTTTAATGGAATGTAAATATTGAAATTTTTATTCTCAAAAATCAATTCACTAACAGAAAAACCCATTGCTAAGTTGGTAAGCCATGAGTGCCTCGAGGGGGGGCATGGCAAAGACTGCGTAGCTGAAATTTTTAGGATGGAAGGGGGAGAGATCCGAAAATAATTCTTGGTGAAGGCAACCATTGTTCTTAGGGGAGTGGGAACCCCAGTGTAAAAAGTATTATTTTGAGTACAGCAAAAAACATTGGTAAATAAGAAATCGAAGGAAATTCTTAATAAAGTACTTAAAAAATAAATAAGTAAATAAATAGAATAAGTCATTAAATGTCCTATTAGCTTTAAGTTATATATTTTATATATATATATATATAAATGTACAAAAGTAATTTTTTTAGTAATAATGATCCTTAATAATGCACACGGGAAGAGTTAAAATCCCCCTTACATATTAATTTTTAAAATGACAGAAGGTACCAAGACCCCATAAACAAATACACAAATAAACTCTGGCAATAGTTTAAAGAATTTAATTTAACTCTATTTTTTTATATATCTGTAAAAACAGGAATTGTATAGTGTTAAATTTAAGCCAAATATAAATATTTCCATACAGCACAAGAAGCAGAGCCTGAAACAAATATTACAATGCAATATACGATTAATGCAATATATGTTTTTATTTTGACTTAAATACACGCCAGAGCATTCAAATATTTTGTTAAAATAAATAAATACAAATACAAAAGTGACGACCAGCAACAGGTTCAGGGCCCAGCTAGGCTGGTCCTAGTTAATTTAGCTGTCCCCAATCAACATATCAAGAACTTTCGTAATGAATGTTGGGGTTGAATCCAAATGAGTGATCTTTATTACAATAGAAATTTTTGTTGCGAAAAGTGCTTTAAATGCGATTTAAGATTTTTTTTTACAAAACTCAAAAGAAACAATAGTAAAAGCGCCATCTAGGAAGGAGGAGGCGCGGTTTAAGCCTTCTACGGAGTGGGATCGGTTAATATGCGTTTCACATCTCAAACTTTTAAAACATTATGCTGTATTATTTGTTTTATGCGAATTTCATTATCTTTTTATCTTTCAAGCTGACTCCCGGTCAATTTTTTGTAATTTTTCTATCCACCAGTTTTCTCGTCAATTGCAAATTGGAATGTATTTTAAGTTCAGTCTCATATTTTTCGCATAGCAATGTTCCATTTTTAAATATTTTTGCAGATTCTCTTTTTGTCCCTCACAAATTTGGCACTCGTTTTGCAATTTATTCCAATTTTTCAGGCTTTTGGGGGTACATTATGTAGTTTTTTGATGCGTTTTCATCTACCAGAATTTGTTTTCTCCCTCGCTCTTTGAATAGTATTTTAGAAGTGTCAAATGGGGTTATTTCGTTAACTCCTTTTACTTGCAAGGAAAAAAGCCTTGAATTCCTTTTTGTCATTTTAAATATATACCATAACTATATTTTAAGAAACAATAGTTATTTAGATAATAAATATGAGCTAAAATTTTAAATTTATGTTTAACTTTTCAGTACTAGTAACAATAGACACTGTAACCGCTACATACAATATTTCTGTTTTGAAAACAAGTCGTTGTGATGTGACTTAATGACGCGTTTTCTATCTAATTAATTAATGAAAATGTAAATGAATAATTTTTTCTGATTAGATTCAATTTTATGTTCATTTGTATCATCTAAGTTTGATACTGTGTAGAATACCTACTAAGTAATTTCGGTAGTTTTTGCTTTTCAAATGCGTATTGTTAATGTTGAGCTTTTAAAATGGAAGTATGAAAGGCGCCTTTAATATAAATATATATATTTACATACATATACTATTATATTTGTTACTGGTAATGTGTGAGAATTGGCTTAGCAGTCCCTACATGTATGTATAAACGTACTTGTTGGAAAATGGTTTAAAAGCTAAGGTTCTGAGTGAAGGTTGTTTCCCTATTTCCCCCCTTCCCCATTTTGGTTCCGGCCCTGTATCCCTCCATGTAAAGAAATTTTTCTTACAAATCACAACAATGAAAACAAAAGCTTTACTTTATATAATTTCTTATTAAATTACTAAAATTGCTTAACTTGTGATTTAAAATTGTAATAGGGTGAAAAATAGGGGTCTTGGTTAGGCAATATTCCTTTGTATATTCGGTAACTTTTTTGTTTCAACTCATATTGTTTACTTTGAATTTTTAAAAGCACAAGTTGTTAAATACTCTTTCCAAAATTTATTTTACTGTTGTGCTGCTTTAGTTTTAAAAACAATGAAACACTAGATCTGTACCTACTATAAATTTATGAAATAAGTTCCTTTAAACAAAATGACAGTTTTTAAAATAACTTTCAAGTATTAAAATTATTTTTAAACTGATTGTGTGGCTGTTGTTGCAAAACATAAACTATATATTCTGGTCATTTGGCTGTGGTCCATTTAGAATTCTGGTTTTTCTGCTCAACAATGATTTCTAAAATTTTAAAATGATCACAGTAGAACCTTTTTGATGGTCAAAAATTAATCTTTCTTTATATATCTTCTTTACAGGCTAATACCGTATTGGCTATCAATGGCACAGCTAGAATTTTTTTCCTACAGTTATCTATTTATAGTTTTGGTTCATAAGTCATACGTATTATGATGTTACCATACTAAGATTGACATCATGGCTTCCAAGCAAAGGTTCTTGACAGGAGAAGGGAGCAAAATTAAAAGGATTATTATTGAAATTTTATCTCAGTTCAGGGGGGGAGGGGGCAATTAAAGGCCTGGTACCAGAAATCGTGCAGCAGGGCAACGAGCGCTGTAGATTTATCTTGAAGCTTGCAGATTAATTAACCATCTTACAATATATTTTTTAAAATGCAACCAGGGAAAAAGTTTTTGGGTTTTTAGATGATTATATTTTTCCTCCCATTTATAAATTGAATAAATTTATTTATTGTCAGGTATTTTAAAATGTATAGTTTGCTATTTTTTATGATTGTAAATTTGGTTTCACATCATTTGGTGCCGCAGATAAATTTTGACTTCTGTAACTTGTGCTGCTGATTGATACAGGAAATTCTGCTACTGAGATTAAAAAGGTTTAGTTTAAACCCTCCAGAACGTTTGATTTTAAATCATTGCTAATCCTAGTATGTTTATATATTACAGGGAAAAGCATATTAGATTCCTGCAGTTGGGACAGCCTCCATTTTTCCGCTCTGATTCCCAGACATAATTATGTTCACCAGAGACAATGTTTCTATAATTTTATTCTGTATTATGTACCTTCACATACATATTTTGTTCTGTTTCGAACATAGTATTTCCACTGTACTTGCGTATATTTTTTAGATCTGTGTTCTGGAACTATACACACATTTTCATGTAATGCTGAGAAATGTAGAAACATGAAGAAAAAAAAAGTATGATGGTAGGAAAAAGAAAAGATAGTTCCAAAACTTGTTATATGTAGAAATTTTATTTTATAAACAGCTAACTTATTAAACATATGGTGTTAACACTGACATCAATGAGTAAATTTCTTTCTTAACAAATGGAATTAAAATCCACATTCTTTCAAGACATATGCAGTAAATTTAATTCTATTATATTAAGCAAGTAATATATTTTTAATTTTAATATTTTGAATTGGTTTGAGCAAGTTCAATAATATGTGTAGTGTTTTGGTTAGGGTAACAGGTTAAATAGCTTTAAAGAGCTATTTTGAAGTTCTATTATATGTATTGCAAAAGAATATGTTAGTATAATAATTTCAATAAAAATAATTTATTTTTAAAAAAAATAATAATTTATAACATTGTTTTCAGGTTTGACTGAGCAAAAACAGATTTCCAAGTTATAATATTGTATTTTATAATTTTATACTTGGCATTTCCTCCCAAAGGGTGGCAATAGTTGATTATGATGGAGAATATTGGATTTTTATTTTGTTATTATTAACAAAGTGGAAATCAGACTTTGTTTGAATAGACTGATTTACTGTGAATATTGGGTAAGAGAGAAATGTGAAAAGCTTAGAATATATCATTAATATTAAGATAGCATAAGTTTTTGGGGATTTTAAAAATAGAAACAGGTATGTAAAAAAATCCATAAAATAAAAATATTAACTCTTATAAGTTTTGAAATATCTTCACAAAACAATGAATATTTTGTTAGTTATCCTGAGAAACATATCACAAAAGGAACTTGTGGGTGATTGTAATTTACGTGATTGTTATGACTCCCCAAGGGTAACTTCATGGGGGTAGATTCATGCAAGGGTAAATTCATGCCCGATCGGAAGTTTTTCATGCCCCGGGCATGTTGGGCAATATAATTCTTGAGCCCTGGCAACCTGGCGTATATATTACCATACTAGGATTAGCAATATGGTTTAAAATGAAGGGTTATTAGGGAGATTTCTTAATGTTTCTTATTAGTTTTTCAGAAATGATAGAAAGTGTTGAAAAAAATTAAGTTAAAATAATGTAAAATATTCATCCGCTCCTTAGAGATTAATGTTAAAAATTTTGAGAGTGACAAAATTTAATTCCTGTTAAGAGGGTGCACATTTCTCTTTGTTAATGCTGTAAAAGAAATAGAGAAAAGGTGGTTAGTAAAGTGGGAATACTCTATTTCTACCAAAATAAGTGTTTCTATTCTAATGATGCATATAATCGATTATTGTACAATATTTACATACATCTCACACTTGATTTATTATTTTTTATAATATTGGTAACTTTGTATACAAATGAACAGAGTCCGACAAAAGTGCGAAAATCTTAGGAGCCAGGGAAAATTTTTAGGAGCCAGCTATAATATTTTCATTTGCGAACTAGTCGGCAAGGCATATTTTTTAGTCGCCCGGGCGACTAGGCGCCCGGAATTTGCCGGACCCTGCAAATGAAGGGTTTTCGCGTTATTACCGAAATTTTTCAGACCCCTGCCCTGTGGATTTTTAAGGACTAGATCTGAAAAAGTTGAATGGGAATCCTGCCCTCCTGTCCTGAATTTCAACCCCCAGGTTTATTTTTTCACTACTAATGATACGATCTTAATTAAATTTATCGAATTCCAATGCCGTATATCTAAAGCCATCAGATGTCGGTTACCTTTCAGTTGAACAGCTGCTGCTCGTAACTGTTTAAAAGTTGAAATTTTTGGAAAGCTTGTGATGATTTTTTTTTATATATTTCTTTTTTTTTAATTTAAAGTGTGAGTGTTCTCACATAATCAAAATTAGAATTCATGCATTAAATTAAGTAGTTTATTGTTTTATGAATTCATTACAAAACTGGGGAGATATGTTTTAATTTAATTTTTTATTATTAGGCTACATTTTCTCCCTCATAAATTTGATGTAGTTCTTTTATGTTTATTGATCAAAAGTGGATTTTTGGATAATTCTCTCTATTGCATTTCCAGATTTGGTAATTTTATAACCGTGTAGCTCTTGAGGATTCTCGAAGTCTCTTTCTCAGTCTTCAGAGCAGCCAACTGGTGGAAAAAATTAATTCAAAGTAACTTATTTAAAATTATGCGTTTCATATCTCATTAAAATAATCATTATGTATGTATAAATTCATTTATTAAAATCCTATGTTAAGTGTTTTACTGGATTAATCAAACTATTTTAACATATGCTTATCAAAGGGTTCATAATTTTTCTGGTTTAAATTGGATTTTTTAAAAAATTAAATTGGATGTCATTAAGTAGGCTTTAAAATTTTCAGGTATTAGTTACCCTGTATTTATAAACACATTATAATGCTTAAACACTGTGGGAAAATAAATTTTAAGCTATGCTAATGGCACTAATTATTTTTTATTAAATAAATATGGGTAAACCAATTTTTAATACAATTGCATGGTTCAAATCAAAACTATAATTTTGAATGCAAGGAATAATATAGTAACCAGAAAAAATGAACAAGTTTAATTCAAATATTGAAAGCTAAAAAAATTGAATAATTGTCAGGCAATTCATTGAGAACTAAGACATGGAAGGCAAAAATTTAAATCTTTTGGAACCTTATGAAATTTTATTGATTTGTAGTAAATAGTACAAAGTTTTCATTCTTTTGAAATTTTTTTCAATTTTACATCTTGAATAAAACTAAAAAGATAAGTTTAAACACATGTCGAAATAGTGCAGTTTACGGTTAAGAAGTTTTGGTTAAGAACAATATATAAAATTAATTGAATGTCTATTTGTTTAGGGCTTGTTAAGGACTATAAATAATATTCTTTTTAGAAATTATGTTAAAATTATATATTAAAAGTGTATTAATTAACTAATTATAATGAGAGGTATACAAGCTGTAATTCTGTTACCAAAATGATAAAGTTTATTTTTACTCTGAAAATAATACTGCTAAAAATGTGATATTCTGTATTTTCTTAGTGGTACACTAAAGCATTAAATCAATATTAAAAACGTTGTGATTTGTTTTTAATTAGTGGTATAATTAGCGGTAACGGAATTATGCGATGAGTAACAGAATTATGGTAACGAAATTACATTGAATTTTTTGTGATATTATAAAATTCCATGGAGTTGAAGAAGCAACTAATTTTCATGATTTTTTTTTTTTTATTGTATTTCAACTTTTTAAATTTAAAGTAAGGATTCAGAGTGACGAAACTTAACAAACTAAAACAACTAAACTTCGCTGTACATTTTAATTTATTTATACTGTGATGAAAAGAACTCATGTCTTCCACTTAGTAAGCAATATTGTAAACAAAAATTAATAAAAATGGCTTAAACTGCTAAAAAAATGAAAAGGTATCGAGAAAAATTAAAAAATAATCCAGATAAAATAAAAAGAATAAAAGAGTAGGATAGGAAAAGAAAAAAGTGACAAAACTGAGTATGAGTAAGAAGAAATTAGTTAGTGAAAGAATGAAGAATAGAAAGCATGTTCAAGAGCATAGAATGAGAATTTAAAAAATTACAAACAGCAATACATTTTCTCACAGTTTTAAGGAAAGGCCAGTAACAAATCTGATGATGCCTCAAACATTGAGAAAAGCTAAACGATCTTATTTACCAAAATTTTATCAGCAAATATTTACCAAAATCACTAAGGAAAAGGCATATATTGTGCTACAGGAACTAGCGTGTGGTATTGGATTCTCTCAATCCCTCACATACGTAGTATTCATTTCGGGACCGTTCATAAATGTCATGCTTTTTCCCCCACATACTTTTTTGTTTCTAAAGTATTTATTAGCAATAAATACTATTTGTTCTTTAATATTTGGTATATTTAAGTCTTCCTCAAGCAAATGTAACAGGAATGCAGAACATGCATATGTGATTAAAGTTCAACCTCCCTCGCCTTTGTCACATGTCACGCTATGTTGCATAAGCAGGGATGTCACACTTCTTGTTACCCACTCCCCTTCCCTTGTCACAATTTCACAAACGCCCCTCCCCCCTCGAGGAGTGACATCATTTATGAATGATTCCTTTGCTAAAGTTAATGCCGAATATAAGCTGGAACTAAAAAAGTTTTTTAGATGACCTTATGCATATGGTGCGTACGCGGCATGGAAAACCTTGAAAGTCCTTGAATTACATATTTTTTCAAGGCCTTGAAAGTCCTGGAAATTTGGAATAATGTACAAAAATGTCTGGCAAGTCCTTGATTTTCTCATTTTTACTATTTCTTTGCAACTTATCATATATACTTTTATCTGGCTCTCTTAAGATGACTTTGATTATGTTGAAGATGAAAATGCTTTAATGACCCTTCCTGAACCACAAATGGAGTGCAGGGTTCCTTTAACGTTAAAAAATGAGTTATTTGTAAAAAAATAAAATTTAAAGTAAAGTGGTAATGACATATCTATTGTACATTGTTATTAGAAATAAATTCCTGAATTATAAAATCCTGATTTTCAGTAGATGTAATCCCGTTACCATTAATGTAATTCCGTTACCATTCCGTTGCAATACAAAATATCAGCTAATAAGTACAATCTTAGCAATGCATGTTTTTAAAGTATATCATCTACTTAATTTAACCCACATAAAATAAACAATGGCAGCATAATTAGATTCAATGGAATTTGTCTGACTAAACATCACTTTTTTCTTAGTCTTTCTCCTGTAATTCCGTTACCGAACCTTTTTAAATTTCTCAAAAAATTCTGTATTGTCTTAAGCTCTGTCTTGTTATGTAAATACTTTTTTTTACACTGAGAGCACTCTAATAATTTTTCTGTTGTATAAGTTAAAATTACTTGGAATATTTTTTAATTTACCCATATAGTAAAATCATATGTTCACTTTATTAATTAGTGCTTAAACCTGTAACTTTTTGTTTAATTAAATATCTTTTATTGAACATTTCAAAGATGTAAATATTTTGTGAAAAATCCTTCAGGTTATTATGGAATATGGCTGAAATGTTTACTGTTGAAGATATGTATTCTTAATTTTATACAGTAGAATATGCATTTAAGCACTAATATTCTGTTAAACACTAATGCTCTGGATTGTTAAACTTTTTTATAACAATATTCTGAATTTCTGATAAGTGTTGTCATTAAAAACACATTATGGCAATCATGATTATTATGAATTACAGTAAGAATGTGGTTAAATGAACTATGCTTTGCTTTGTTCAAGTATTTGAAGAGAGAAATAAGTTTCCTAGCTTTATTGGTTTCTGAAATGATCCATTACAAAGTTCAGAGTGAATCAAACCAAATGTTGAAAAAATTATTTAGAAGCTTGTGCATTAAATAATTGTTCAATCATTTCTACAATATTTAAGATCCTTTTCCAATTCTTTCCAAATATTAACAGCCGTTGACAAAGGGCAACCCTTCTGTTGTATTTTATCAACAGTTTCTGAAATAAATTATAACTTTCATAAGATCATCAGCATTCCGTCTAAGTTAAGAATTTGTGACTTTGTTATCGACACTACCAAACTATCATCAATTTGATTATGCTTTTCTTCATAATAAAGACAGGAGTTGATATATTTTTTTTAATATGCAAATACGCAATCTGACATTGTGTTCCAACGCACCTCTTGAGGGAATATTAAGATCTACCTGCTGCTAAGTTTTGCATTTGCAAATTGATTTTTTCTAAAGTATTTATTAGCAATAAATGCTATTTTTTCTTTTATATTTGGTATATTTAAGTCTTCCTCAAGCAAATGTAACAGATATGCAGAACATCCATATGTAATTAAATTTCAGTCAGGCTCGCTTTGACGCTTCAGGCGCATACCCTTCGCATTAGAAGTGTTATCTGTCACCAGGCCTTCACACAATACTTTTAAATTCTTTCACTCTTCAGCACACTACTTTTGACGACTTCTATGAGGTACTCAATTGTGTGTGGACAACCAGATGCATCCATTGTGTTGACAAAAATGCTTTCCTTTTATTGTAACAGCAGCACATAAAAGTGGTTCGTTATGAATGTTTGACCACCTATCTATACTTAAGTTAATACTCTGTCTATTCAGATAGTCGGAAAATTTTTCTTCCTCTTGATTGTGTATTAAGTAATACTTGACCTATCTCGTATTCATTTGGAGCAGTATACGATACCCTGGTCCTAAAGCAGAAATCTTTTTGAACTATGAATGTTGAACATAATGAAAAGTGAAATTGGGTGCATTCCTTGCTACTTCCTCACCTAATATCTGTTTTTGAGTCTTATTTGTTTTTCTCTCATAAGCAGCTGGCAATTGATCTCCCATTAGCAGCAAAAGCTCCCCAAGTCATTACATAGCCGCCACCACTTTGAATAAAATGTTTCACACCGAAGACCATGTCAAAACTGACCTAAACCAACTACAGTGGAACCCCACCATTCGTCTGCTTCTCTACTCGTACAACTCGTTATTCGTCAACTTGTGCAAGTAAAATTCAACTTGTTCGTATGCTTGTTCCGCGATTCAGGCAGCGCCAGGGGCCTTGGTTACCAATTTGGCTTTTTTAAAGAAAAGAATCAAGAAATTATGCTCTTTTTGAACTCCTCGGGAAATGATTTATTTGACGTTTTGAATTTTTTAAAATTTTAATACTTTTTGAGATTTTACTGGCAATTTTAACTTTCTAAGGGGAGAAGCAAGAGGAAGTGGGCTGAGGAAGTTTCTCCTCCAGACGAGGAAAGTAGTATGAAAAGCATTTCCCTTGCAGAAATTAAAGAGCTGTGTTACCACTGGGAGAAAACAGAGAGTGGTGGAAAAAATAGCATCCTAACACTCTTGTGGTCAACAGGATCATCAACTTGTTCAACGACAGTTATTGACCCTTTTAGAATAAATTTAAAAAATCGTCTAAGCCGGACAACATTGGACAGATTTTTAGAGAAAGAAACCCAAGATTCTATTTGTGCAAAAAGACAAAAAAAAAAGAAAGAAAGAACAGCAGAAAAGGAGAAAACACCTGTAGGAATGTTACCTGATGCTTTTAAAGGAAGGTGATTCCTCTCCCACACAGTAACAGCAACATTTCTCTTTCTCTCATCATTCCATTTAAGCCATCACCTCTCCTTGGTACCAGTAAAGTGCAGTTAAATTCTTATTTACGTATAATTTCATGTACAGTGCTGTACGTTCGTTTTTCATAGGTTTAAATAAGCAACCATCTGTGGGTCTGTCTGGAACAAACTAATCTAATTTACGTTGTATTTTATGTGAAAAAATAATTTCCCATTCGTACAAATAGCGATTTGAACTGCCCCTGGAATGAATTGTGCGCAAATAGCAAGGTTCTACTGTATATCATTGAAATTAATATTTTTCCACCAGGAGAAAAAAAAAACATATTGCCATTTATCCGCAAAAGCAACATGTTTCTTTGCAAACTCTAGGTGTTCAATTTCTCCTGTTTTTATAGATAGGTAACCTTTCATTTTACAAAATTTTAGATTTCAGGCTTTTTGATTACTTATCATGTGCAGTTTGGTTGGTGCAAGAAAGAAGGCAGCTTGAGAAGAAAACCATTAATAGCCCTCACTTGTCAAAGAGAAAATGCAGAATGTCCTCAATGCATATTATACTTGAGTGCAATTATGGATATTTTTTATAGAGGGATTTATGTTAAATTTATAGAAACAGGGTGCGTATGCTGCCTGGAAAACCTTGAAAGTCCTTGAATTACATAATTTTTTTTCAAGGCCTTGAAAGTCCTGGAAATTTGGAATAATGTACAAAAATGTCTGGAAAGTCCTTGATTTTCTCATTTTTACTATTTCTTTGTAACTTATCAACAGGAAAATTCACCTTTCTTCAAATTCCTACCTGCAGACATGTGATTTTTCCGTAGTTTTGGTAATTTTGGAAATTAAAAATTTTGCTTCCGCAAAAATTCGTAATTTGGATTTCTTTTTCTCTATTTTTTTTTACCCTATGAACATTTTTGAAAGTAGCTTGCGTACATTCCTGCGAAGTTTCACAAATTACGAGTAAAATTTACACATTCGATTCGTTTGTGGCGCTTTTAAGTGTCAATCCCGATTTTTTTCAGCACTTCGAAATCTGGTTGCATCGACTTCGGCAAAACTTCCTAGTTCTCGTTTAATATCAGATTCTTCCCCTTAGACATCAATAAATTTGAGCTTATCTATATTTTTAATCTTTCCTAAGTTTTAGCTTCTGTAAAGGACTTGCAGAAACGACATTTTGCCACGCCCACTCTAAATGTCGTGGATAATCAAGGAATTTTTAACTTTTAAGTTTTAGTGATACATCTGTTGATTATAATTATTAAATATTAGAACCTTATTAAAAATCTGTTTTAAATTTTTTTTTTTTCCAAAAAAAAAAAAAAAAAAAATTAAAACAGTTTTGTTTTTGTTTCGTTTTTTTTTTCCTTTTTTTTTTGCATGCAATTTGAGATGTGTTTAAATTTTAGATCGTTTTTAGCATTACGGTTCTTCCCCCCTTTCAAGTACTCATTTTACAATGTTACAAAATTAATAAATAATATTTATTTCTAGTTTAATTCAATATATAGAAACATGTAAAAAATTCTTCACGCCTAATTTTGAAGTTATTTCATTTCATTAAAATTTTTATAGTTATCAAGTTAGTGTGAAATAGTTATTTCAGTTTAAGAAGTTATTGCTCAGGAACATGTTTATTTTTTTTTAAAAATGCCATGCCATTTCCACACCTTATTTTGGTTAGACATAATGCTCAAATAATTTTTTTTTATATTAAAGTAATGAGTTGACTTGCTTAGTATTTAATAATTTTATTGCATAGTAATTCATGCTTGTAATAAACTTTTTAATAAGCTTTTACAAAGCGTTATGTCGTGATTTTTCCGTATTTTTTCTCAGTGAGGCACATGTCTGACCTGACAAGCAATAAAGCTATGGCTCGTTACATACACAGCCGATACAACACATAAATCTCATTAATGTGCGATCTGATAATTTTTTATAGTATTGAATATGAAGTTATTTTATTATAGTTAGAGTGCTCTAAATTAAATAGTATTAAAGAAATATTTCTGGCTTGTAATGTAACTTGTATTCGAAGTGGTTAGATTTACTTCATTTGAAACACTTGATTTTTGCTATGCAGAGTTCTGGAAAGTGCTTGATTTTTAGTCGGAGAATAGTGTACGCACCCTGTAGAAAATACAAGGGTATAGATCGGAGCTTTCCAAACTGGGTGTCGCGTATTAGCATCAAGGGTGTCGCGAGATTGTAAAACAAATGAAGAGCTTATGATAAAATAATATCAAACGTCCTTTTCTTGGTTCAGTGTAAACAAAGATCCGATAGTAACCGCGTGATCGATATATTGATTTCTACAATTTGTGCATGTAACTTCCAGAAATCCTCAACAAAACAAATGCTAGTCTACAAGGTAAAGATGTAAATATCCTTACCGCTATAGACAAAATAGCAGCCTTAAGAGATAAAGTAGAGGTATGGTTGAGAAAAACAAAAAAATTTTGACATGTTTCTATTAATGTCTGTAGTTAGTAATGAAATACAACCATCGATTCATGACCATTTACTGCATTTGAAGGTAGATTGGATGAATGTTTTCCAACATTAGATATAAAGCAATATCGACTGGATAGGAAACCCTTTTTTGCGTTTTCCAGCACTTGTGAACTTCAACTTGCGGAAGAGGAGGAACTGGCAGACCTGAAGATCAACCGAACTTTAAAACTTACGTTCCAGGAATCAGATTTGTGTAACTTCTTGATTTCTATTCGGCACGATTATCCTCAACTAAGCAGGAGGGCACCCCCATCTTCATTTTGCTGCAGTTTTGTACAACATATTCGTGTGAAAGTGCGTTTTCTGTTATGACTAATACAAAAACAGTTAAACGTAGTAGTTTGAGAAAGTTAGATGAAGAAATGCGTGTGAATTTGTCTTACATCCGACCTAATATAAGACAGATTTGTAATGGTCGTCAAGCCCATGTGAGCCATTGAATTCTTGATAGTGTTGGAAAATTTTGTATCTGTGAAAAAAGTGTTTAATGTATTAATTATACTGCACTTCCAATTCGCATATGAAATAATTATTGCTTTAAAATACCATTTGTTATGATAAAATCACATCCGTTTTATTAGTATCAATGAAAGGGTGTCTCGTTAAATTGTATGTACTGGAAGGGTGTCGCCATCAGGGAAAGTTTGGAAAGCTCTGGTATAGATATATGCATGTTACCAACTTATCAGTATGTCTCAAATATCGTGAAATGCCCCAACAGTCTTAACAGTATTTAAATATAAAGAATAAGTTAAAAAAATTAATATTGTAAGTGTATAAAAATGTTGTCGTTGGAAACTTTGTGTATTCCATGTGTGTTGAGCCGAAAATCACAAACGTAATTAACGTTCCGCACATTTTATTTAAGACACCTTAAACAGCTACACAGGAAACATTTGTACATTCAGTAAGAAGGTTATGAGCTGCGCTCTTGACTGCATCCTTGCCTACGCACTCTCTCTAGGTATGGTTCACATTCTCGGACAGTCGCAGTTTCCGTTAAGTGTCCAGGGAGTTTGTTCCATGACTTAGACACAAGGCATACAGTATTTTAAAACTTGGCTTAGAACATAATTAAAGCAACTTTAGAAATTGTAAAAAAGGCCACTGGTCCAGAGGCAATATTACTGATCCACTTAAAATTAACCAAAATATATAGTACTTTAGTTAATGTTGCAGAGCACGCTGAGTGTGGTTTAACTCCCTGGCGGCTTTGGCTGGGATATCGCGGCCTGAGGAATGTGCGGAAAAGCAACGCCTCCGATGCACCAGGGAACCTGTTTGGGAAAAGGGGAAGGAATATCGCAAGTATACGCTCCAGACCATCTTGATGTGGAAAAAGCCCATCGTAATATCATGGCTTCAACCATTTTGAGAAAGATTTATCATGGCGTGACGTCACAGCCTAAACCGCCAGTGGGTTAATACATATTTACAAGAAATAACTGCCAGCAGGTTTTAGCACAACACAAACATTTATTGTAGTCACTAAAAACACACAACTAAAATTCGAACATGTCTTCCCGGTAATACTTAAAAACCCTACACCACGGCTGTTGCCAAATGCATTAACCAAAACGATACGATTACACCATGGAGGTTTAGATTGTTCTTACACTTACAACAGTTAAAAATCATCTCATTTTTACATTTTTAATTAACTGTAGCTAATTGATTCAATTGCTGATCAAAACACCGAGGTGTTAAATGTTACTATGCAAATAAAGTTTAAGAAAAATAGCATCAATACCAGAAAATGCCAAAATTTATTTTAAATGACAAAAATCACACTTTTTGTCACTCGGGGCAGATACATATTTTTCGTTTTTTTTTTTTTTTTTTTGCTGCTTCAAGCCAAAGAGACGCAGCAGACAAGGGATCAAGACTCTTATGTCCAATGTGAAATTGGGAATTAACATCCTCCCATGAAAATTTCTGCTGCTCTTGCCT
This sequence comes from Octonoba sinensis, assembly GCA_038502835.1. NCBI lineage: Eukaryota > Metazoa > Arthropoda > Arachnida > Araneae > Uloboridae > Octonoba > Octonoba sinensis. The sequence continues at coordinate 66,134,237 of CM076605.1, read as the reverse complement.
TTAATAAATCGACCTCACCAAGGAAACCCATTCAAATGCCACATCCTCTAATTCTAGGCCAAAACCTTGTATTATTGAAGAATACTCTTTAGTAACAGCTTGCATCTGTTCTTTGCCGTAATCAGGCTGAAACTCTTTGGGCTGCTCTGCTAAAGATAAAATTTTGAAACAGAAGCAGAGTCTGTTTTAGATGAAGCACAGCAATTTTCAAGTTGTAATTAAAGGGATTCATAAAAAAAAAAAACTTGAACGTCCCACTTAAATGGGGTAACCACCGAGCTCCACCAACCCGTGTGGATAGTTTGGGACAAGTTCTGTATGTCCCAAAGAATATGTAGCTTCATGAAGTTGAGCCTGATTAGCAGGAGTATTATGATAAAAGTTCAAAAAGAAATTCTTCAACTCTGCTCGGCTAACAGGTAGGGGTCTGGTAGAGAAAAGTAATCAGGGAAAGTTTTTAGAGTGTCCTTAATTGCTAGTTCTAATCTATGCACCATACAATGCATTTTTATTAAATGTGGCTGTGCTTCGGGGAGCCTTTGACCAACTCCTTTTCGACATCCTTGCATAGTTGCTTCGCCATACATTGTCCAGAGCTGCCAAGTGCTCCGAATTATCCGGATTCGTCCCGATTTTTTTACCATGTTCCAAAAATACGATTTCTCCCACCAAAATCCGATTTTTTTTTTTTTGGGGAAGAAAGAAAATTATTGTACTCTTTCTCCCCCCCCCCCCCTCATTTGCTGTGATGAAACAGCTATGCCTTTCCCTCTAAAACGCAAATTCTGCTGTTTTATGCGCCGAAACGGCGATGTTTTAAGGAAACTGCACCAAATGGAGGAAATACTTCTAATTACCGATTTTTTACGCATTTCCGAAATCCAACTGCATCCACTTCAGTAAAAACAATCTAATTTTTTTACTACATATTTCGACCACTTAGACGTCAATAATTTTGTGTTCACCATTATTTTTGTTCTTTCTTTTATGTTTTATTTTTGTAATAGAGGACTTGACGCACCCTATTCGGAAATTGCAATCGAGGTGCATCTGAGTTCATTCAAACTGGCACTTTGTAAGAATTAACCTTAATTTTTAGTAGGCTTTATATTTGGTTAATGAAGAATTTGGAAAATGAAATTGATCTAAAAAGTTGTTAAAAGCATTTTGGATGGTGTTAGAGTCTGCAAATCAGGGGATCCTATACTGGAGAGATTGGGTCACAGCTGAGAAATTTGTGAGTTACCACAATTCAGAGGTTTCAGACATTTTATTTAGTCTTTCTTAAAATGTTTTCAATCATGTCAGTTATTGTGCTTGTTAAATATTGTAGAGCCTCATTAATGTTATAGTTCTAAAAATATTTACTCAAAATAATTTTTGCTTTTCCACTTTTATATACTTTCATACGTATTTTAAATACACTTATATCCTTTAGTAACAGTTTTTTCTTTCATGTCAAGTACTCATATGATAGATATTTTATGAAATAAAAAATATTAATCAAAAATATTAAATGACTTTCTAAGTCTAGCTAACAAAAGGTTACATTCTAAACTGAGAAAAATATTTTATAAGCAGACCATGAGAAAAGCCATGCAAAGCGAAATGCTCAATCAATAGTAGAAGTTTTTCTTACGCATGATGTGTTCCTATTTTTCCCCCGAAGTGTTCCTAATTTTTGTCTCCCAATGTTGGCAGGTATGCATTGTCACAAACATCCTTTAAAGATGAAAAAATTGCTTCAGCAGTTGCTTGACTTAGAAAGCAAATATTCAAAAACTTTACTAATTGTTTTCCCTGAATACAATACTTTACATATATGCTTAGTTGTTGTTTCACAGATGAGTCTGTTGATTCATCGCATATCAAAGAATAACATGTTGAACTCTTCACATCACTAATCAAAGCTTGCAAACAAGCTTTTGCAATGAAAGATTTGAAGTCGTTACAGGCCTTGTCATTGCTATATGTTTCGCCAAAGTCCACATTTTTCATTCCATCCAACTGACGTTCCCACACAAAATCTGTAAAAGGTATTGCATTTTTAGCAAGAGCATGGGCAGTTCGAAATAATATTATTAGATGTTCCCTCTGTTTTTCATGTAACATCTGTAAGGCTTTACTGGTTTCTGATGTTCCTGGAGCTTTTTTTTAATTTTCAAAAGCCTCCACTGCTTTTAATTGAGAAGCACTTCGCTCTGAACAGAGTCTGCAGTCGGGTTGGTGAATGGGGCTCCTCAGCGAATGTTGGCATTCTGCCAAATGAGGAAAAAGGAAGAATACAAACGTTGCTGTTCAGTCTGCACTGATATCACGGGGAGAAAACAAATGAGTCTCCTGGCATTCTAAGGTCGATTAACAGTGAGCCCAGTGGAACAAGGGGGATTTTAGTGGTCTCGGACCAGTGGACCACCAGTAATTTAGAACGCTATACTGTTGCTAGTGACCTGAGGAGGTGTAACCCTACCACACTCCCAGTATTTTAGGAATAGAGGTCAGCAATTTTACTTGATAAAAATTAAGTCTTCACTTTTTAAAAGTTAAAAAAAGAATGAATAAAAAAATGCCACTTCTTAAAACTGAATAACACTCAAAATCATAACTCAACTTTCGTAAAGTCTGGAAAAGGCCGAACAGAGGTCAATATTTGTTTTGCTTAACATATAAGACAAACAGGAACACTTTAGTCAGTGATTGATATAGTTAAAGTAGGCTGTACTTGGTTTAACAAATTCTCATTGAAACTTTAATATAATTTAATTTGGAACATTTGGCATCTTTCTTAACATGTGTGGTTGTTTTGTTTTAGTACCACTAATATTTCCCATTCGAAAACCAGACTGAAATAAGGGAGGAGGGCAAAATTCAGTTTTGCAGAAATAATTGACATATATATATTAGTAAATCAAGTGGACATAAATAGCATTCTGTTCATTTCCGATACGAAAATATTACGCACAATGACAAAAAATATGACGATTCCCTTGGGGATTTCGGGGGTTGAACCAATGTATGTTATATTGTGATGTAACGTAGTGATATACATTTTTAAAATCGTTAGTTGGGACAAAGATTAAAAAGTAAAATAATGTCAAACAATGCTGTAATTAATGGTTAGAATAAATTATTCATCAATAAAATACATTTGTTACGGATACTTGAAATGAGCTTTTCAAAGCGGTAAGCGAGAGAGCCTATTGGTGAGGGGGAGTGAAGTATATGAACAAGTGAGTGAAAAAAATAAAATCATGGGGCTGATAAATGCACGGAAATATAATGTTTCATCACACTATCTAGTGGAAAATATCTTTTTGTATTCTTCAGAGGCTTTTATTCATTGATACTCTGTTAATTCATGTTCTTTAATCTAAACTTTGGCTTCAAATTATTGATTTTAAAGTAACAAGAGATATCTAGTAAATTAAACTCTCTTTAACTGAAAAATGTTTATTTTTTTATAACTAATGCCGAAAATACTGGTACTTTACCGCAGCAAATACCGGTATTATAAAAATGCAAAATAACATGAAAACCAGTATTCACCAAGCCAGTATTGCAAATACTGGTTTAAACAATAAAAATAAAATGATGCTCAAGAAATTAACATACTGTATGCTTCAATTTAATTGTTCATTTTAATTTTCAAAAATTGATCTTTCCTCCTCCTTTATCAGTGCTGAAAAGGAAATGTATTATTTTACTGTCAATAATTCAAAAGAAAATAATTTCATGTATTCATTTTGCTTTTATATTTTGTTTTGTTTGTATGGCTTAGGTATTAAAATAGCTTTTTATAGCTTTGTGTGCCTTGACATAGTTTTATATGGTTTGAAATAGATATTTCTTTTTCAGATTTCAAGAAGAATTTTGAAGAATATTTTGCATCAAGTACTCAACTCTATCCTCAGCATATTCTTCATGTTCTACAATACTCATCACATCCGAAATTATATATTTCAGTGGTCTTTGCAATGTCTTAAAAATTGAAAAGGCAGTTATAACTTCAGGTGATTACAAGAGAAAAGAAATTTTTGCAAAATTATAGCAGTTTTTATTTAATGAAAAACCTGAATATTGTTACGTTCTCAAAAGATGCTAGTATTAGGTTTTCACACAAAATTTAAGTTGTCTGAAATTGTAATGTATTTGCGTATTTGCTGAATGATTTACAAAATGTACGATTATGTTTTAAAATTTTTAATGCAAATGATATAAAATGCCTGGAAAAAAATTAAAGAAACCTGGAAAGGAAGAACAACAATTGATAGTAAACAAGTCTTCAAAAAGAAAGTTATCTAAACAGAATGAATCTTCAGAGGCTGAGGAAAATGAAAATACTATTGTGTGTAAAAAGAAAAAATTATCTCCTCAAGGTGGAAAACAAAGAAATGTAAGACGTCGAAGAATTTTAAACGCAGGCCAGAATGATAAACATAATTGTGAGCAAAGTGAGACTGACGTCAAGAAAACAAAAATATCAAGTAACGAATCTCAAAGCAGTAGCGCAGTTCCAGAGATAGAAGAAAATGCTGATGCACAATTAGATTATGTGCCTGTTACTGAGTTTAGAGGGAAGGAAACAAATGGTATAGTCGAACATAAATTTCAAAAATGCCATCAAGTCTGCCATAAATCTGCTGAAAGCAAAACCAATGTTCCCGATTTAGAGGCATTGCATTTTATGAAGTGTGAGTCGGTTTCAAGTAATGACATGTTCACAGATGCTTTAAGTGAACAAACTTTTCATGATAAAAGCAAAGTGTTTGAACCTATAAAGAAAGTAGCAAAAAAGTGTGAAAGTATGTCTTACCAAAGTTCAGATGATGTTCAGCATACTTCATTAGGGAAACCAAAGCAGAATAAAGTTAAATTAAAAAATGATATCTTGAATAAGAGAGTAAAGAGGGAAAAGAATATAAAAAGCAACATTATAAATGAAGCAGATATTAATTTAGAAAGTGTTGATAATTTAAATACTACGTCCGAAATTTTACTCTCTAATCGCTTGCAAAACAATCGCTCCAAACCTTGCAATAATGTATTTAGGAGCAAGAAATCTGGGACGCAAGGTGGAAAAAAAAACTCCAAGCTACAACGTAATTTGATTTGTAGCTCAGGTGTGGATTTTTATTTCGAGTCTGAGGAGTCGAGTTCAAACGAAAATGAACATGCTCAAATGACCATTACTTCTGATAAGGATATGGACTATTTACCCATTGTAAGTGAAAGAAATTTTAAAAGTAGAAATAAACAAATTAAACAGAAAAATGTAAAAGTAAGCAAGGAAAGTCAAAAGAGTGTTTCAGAAATGAATGAAACCAATGAAGAATTAACAAGAAGTACTAATGAATTGCTAGTTGAATTGCTGCAATGTGCACAATCTTTCATGCTGCAGGATAAGCGTGACAAATTACTTTCATCTGACATCCTACATGCACAAAAGTGCCTTCTTAAAAAGCCATTAATTTATGGATCCATTTACTGGGAAAATAATTCTAAAGTTATAGACTTGTCTACACTAATGCAGCCTGAAAAATATGAAGTACAGAGATTTAGTTCAAACAAAACTCAGACTATGAATCCAGATTTTAGTTGCTTGTCCGCTTGTCCACAGCTACTGCAAAAGTATTTTATAGCTATTACAAAAGCTATTTTTCACACGGATAGACATTTATTTAAATATGCAGTTAATGATATAAGGCAAAATTCCAGCATCTGCCATCAGCAGCTTTTCCCCTTATTTTATAAATTAACTGTTAATGGAATTGAAAAGTATTTTACAAATAGGTTTTATTTGGAAAGAATTTTTGCTGTTGTTATTTCATTGATTGAAAATGACTGTTTGCGTAAGCAGAATAAACATTATGTACAGAGAATCATATATTCACTACTTGATTATTGTATCATACAAATACCTACTTCAGTTCAGTGTGTGAACAATTTCTGGTCATCTGCTGATTTATCTGCAGATTTTCTTGTGAGAGTTATGAGAAAATGTGAGACATTTTCTAAAGAAATGTATGATTCCATTTTGTTGTACTTGGAGAACTTATTTCAAGATACTTCAAAAGAATTTTATAGTTATTATAGTGCTTTGGCAATTCTCATAGCTTTGGGCCCTTTCGCTGTCTTCCAAGCAATATCAAAGAATTTCTTACCATTTTGCAACCATTTAAGCAATTATGTAAAATTTGAAGGAATTGTTGAAAATTCTGTACAACATGAGGCATTGTTAGTTTATGGCCATTTGCGCTCAGCTATTGAATTACTTGTTAAGCATTGTTCAAATTTCAATTATTTTAAATCTGCACACTTTATACCTTTTGAATCTAGCTCACTTTATGATGTGAATCAGAATTTTCACAAAGAAACAGAAAAAATATTAAATTTTCTTTTAAGTACGAATGCACTTCAATATTTTGGTGACTCATTATCATCCCGTTTCCCTCTTCTGACAAATTGCTTTGTCAATGATGTGCCATTATCTCATTTTGCTGTGCAACTAGAGAAAGACTCCTTAAGCCCCAGAAATACCAAACAAGAAATTTCGGGTTATAATGGGGAAATATTAAATTGCATTAAAATCATTTCTCCTAATAGGAACTTTCCAAGTCATGTCACTCCTACCATTACATACATTAAAGAAAAAAACATGAAACCAAAATTCAAAAATGGTCATTTTAGAAATATTGTAAATAAAAGACGTCTCAATCATTTGAAAAGTGGCATTGGAAATCTGTATTTGTTTTTATAAGACTTTTATTGTTTCTTTTAATCTTTTATGTTTTAAAAGAATGTTGACTGTTGTAAATCATTCAGATTTTGTAAATATCGATATTTTTACTGGAGTAAAAACTTTTGAATATTGTATTATTGCTTTAGTTAACTTTCTTTTTAGTTTCACTTTTTTCTTTTCTTTTTTTTTTTGTACTGTACTATTAGTGTTATGTTCTCTCATGCAAGCATACACAGCTCTTTGAAATTGAGGTGCTTTAACATCTAGTACTATGAGCAGAATACAAATACAATAATTCTTGAAATATGGCTCAAGTAGAGATTAACTATGTCCAGATTCTTAGTTGATTTTTCTATTTTTTAATTTGATGTCTTAGTTTAGAATTGAAAATTATAAACAGGTAATTTGTTGCAAATAAAAAGCAGTTCATTTTAATCACATGCAAAGCATGGCAATAAATTTTAAAAGTATTTTCAGCATAATGAAAATTAATTGATGGGGTTTAGTAAAATAACTTTTAAGTGCATTGACATCAAAACATTTGTGTCAGAATCTTTTTTTTCTTCTTTTTTTGCATCTATATTAATTTTTGTAAGTAAATTAAATTCAGCAGTTGAAGTTTTTGGCTTTTTTTTTCATCTCTTATTGGTTGTCCATCAAATAGTTTTTTAGGTAACATAAGTGTATTATGCAATACTCGTTGTTAGTGTTAATATGGTCATTAATATCCCAATTGAAAAGCAATCAATGTGTTCCTAATATTTAATTCTCATCAAAGAATAAAGATTTTGTTCTTTGAAAAACAAAATCGTACGAGTTTAATCTAAATCAGCAGTTCCCAAACTGTGGTACATGCACCACTAGTGGTATGCAAAGCCTCTCCAGGTGGCACGCGTGCAGGCAAAAAAAAAAAAGGAGAAGTGATTTAAAAAGGTAAACATAAAAATCAAAATTAACTAAAAAACGGTTTGAATCAGTCAACCGAAAGTAGCGTGAGCGGTAGACTAGACTGGGGCGATGCGACTGCTAAACACTATAGGCACCAAATTTTCAGTTCTGTTCAGAGAGATTTGGCTGAAAGTAAAAAATGAATTCCGGCTATTGTCAAGAAAAGCATTGCTGTTTTTCATTCCGGTCACAAACATTTATCTATGAAACTGCTTTTTCCAATATGATATTCATTAAAAATAAATATAGAAGCAAATTAAATATCGAGCCAAATTTCAGGTTAAAACTAACATCATCTGGATTAAGACATTGCCTCGCTTGTGTTTACCATGAAACCTTTTCCTTTTTTTTTTCATTTTTTTACTTGATTGGTATTTTGTACTTAAAGACGTATTTCTGATGCTGTTTTGCAAGTACGTATTAAAAATATATTTTATAAATTTCATATATTTTATATGTATAGCAGTGGTACGCAAATGGTTTGCAAGAAAAATGGTAGTACGCGAAGAGAAAAGATTGGGAACCGCTGATCTAAATGGTTATTGTTGATATAAGTGATCTAGAGGCACTGGAGTCAAAAGAAGTCTGTGTTTTGTAGTGAGAATACCATCAAATATGATGAGAAACAAAACCACTATGACATAAACATATGTTGAAAAAATAGTTTAAAACCTAGGGTTCTGGGGAGGGGGTCGACTCTTTTTTTTCCCCAGCCCCATCTTGGTTGCGGCCCTGTATCTCTGTATGTAAAGATTTTTTTTACAAATCAGCTTTACAAAAAATACAAAAGCTTTACTTTACATGTTTTTTAAAAATAAAATAGTTTAACAGTTCTTGTGACTTCAAACTAATGGGGTGAAAAGAAAAGTCCTTGGGAGGGCAATGTTCTTCTGTCTATTCTGTGACTTTTTCGTTTCAGCTCATATTGTTTACCTTGAGTTTTTAAAAGCAGAATTTGTTTAATACTCTTTCCAAAATATTATACTGTTGTGCTGCTTTAGGTTTGAAACGTTAGATCTTCTATGCTATAAGTTTAAGAAATAAGTTCCTTTAAACAAATTTTTTTTAAATAACTTAAAATTATTACAATCATTTTGTCAAAAATAATTCTATGGCTGTTAATGCAAAACATAAACTATATTAATGTCATTAGCATGTGGTCCATTTAGAATTGGGATTTTTCTGCTCTTCAAATGATTTCTACAATTTTAAAATGATCACAGTAGAACCTTTTTGATGATCAAAAATTAATTTTTCTTGATAAATCTTCTTATACTGGCTACTACCTTATTGGCTATTCTATGGTACAACTAGATTTTTTTCCTGGAGTACCTATCTATAGTTTTAGTTCATAACAGTCCATATGTATTATGTTACCCTACTAGGATTGGTGTCATGGCTTCTAAGGAAAGGTTCTTGACAGGAGAGGTTAGCAAGATTAAAAGAAATATTATTGACATTTCTCAGTCCAGGGGGGCAATTAAAGAGGGGTTTAAACCCTTCACGGCATTTGATTTTAAATTTGATAATCCTAGTAAGTGAATATGTACAGGGAAAAACATTAGATTCTTGCAGTTAGGACAGCCTCCATTTTTCCACTCTTATTCCCAGACACAATAATGTTCACCAGGGACAATGTTTCTATGATTTTATTCTGTTTTCAACAGCTTGGTGTTCTTGAACTATACACATTCTTTATGTAATGCTGAAAAATGTAGAAACATAAAGAAAAAGAGTATGGTGGAAGGAAAAAGAAAAAAAAAAAAAAGAGAAGTTTATTTTTCAAAACTTGTTACCTGTTGAACTGTTTATTTCATAAACACCTCACTTATGAAAATTTATGGTCTTAACAATGACATCAATGAGTATTCATCTCTTTTTAGCGAATAAAATGTAAAGAGTAAGGATTATTTAAAATTCATTTTTTCAAGACATATATGAAGTAAATTGTGTTACATTGAACAAGTGCCCAGCAGCAGAATTTGTTGTATCAATCTGCAGCACAAGTTTCAGAAGTCAAAATTTTATTTGTAGCACCAATGATCTGGAACCAAATTTCCAGTCATAAAAAATAGCAAACTATGCCTTTTAAAATAGTTGACATACAACAATAATACACGCAGACAATAAATAAATGTTCTGATTCAACTTATAAGTAAATTAAATCTACAATTCCCCATGCAAATTATGCAAGCTAAGAGAAAATGAAATAAAGACGCAACACGGTTTAATATTTGAAAATTATTTATTGTATAACTTAGTAAAAACAGGGTAAACATTTATCTGAATTATTAATTACCCTACTAACTACTTTTGAAGTAACGTGTTTAAAAGCAAACTTTGTGGGCACATGTTTTAATTGTTGAAAGTAGGAAATCCCATATTTTCCAATTGATGAAGCTTTTAAAAATTTACATATGTTCTTAAACCCACTTTTAGGACCATTGAGCATAATAAACACGCAATCTGATGGGCCAATGACCCATCATTGCCTCTTGGTCTGTTTTACATCACATTACTTATCATTGAACCCCAACTCTCACATATTGCTTCTGATGCAGGAGTTTATATACAAAATGATAAAAATTTTAAAATAAGGGGCAATTTATTTAATTAAATTTTTGTAAGGTGGCAAATTAATCTGCAAGCTTCAAGATAAATCTGCAGCGCTCGCTGACGTGCTGCGCGATTTCTGCTACCGGGAACAAGTGTAATATATTTTTAATTTTAATATTTTTTTTGTGACTGGAACAAGTAAAGCATTGGTTTGGGAAAATGTAATATGTTTAGTTTTATGATTAGAGTAGTAGTCGCAGTAGCTATAAAGAGCTAATTCATTAAAGGCATTGTTAAAATAATAATAATAATAATCAAAGTTGTACTTTAATGTATAATTTATTGAATAACCAGTACATTACCACCATGCAGACTAAGATAAAAAAAAATTATTCCTATATTTTGTAAAACCATACTCATGTATTAGCAAAAGAGCTATCATAAGTAACTGATTTCCAAAACCATAAAAATATAAAACAGCGCAAAATCTATTTCTTTTTTCTTTTCTCTTTCTTTTTTAAAAATTATTTTCACTTATTTCAAAGCAAGTAGTTTCGTTATCTTGGCCGGAGGGGGGGTGGGGGGCTTGAGAGATGCAATAGAAAGGGAGATATAAAGTAGGTCGTAATACAATAATTAAAAGTTTGAAAATCTCATGGGAAAAGATTATGTGGATTATACCCAGTCGTGCAGTCGAGGGTGGACGCCGTCCCGCTATTTGTTATTTTGGCTCAAGCGTCTCCCCACTTATATTTCATTTTAGCGTAAGCGTACCTCCACTTTTATTTCATTTTAATGTAATGTTATTTCCTTTAATGCTTCTGAACGGCTCAATTATCAATGAGATATTTACATGTTTCTTTTTCCTTACTTCTTTTTATTTTTCGTTTTTTCTGTGTAATGAAGATTATCATAGTAACTGGAAATCACTCGGTATGATTGACTTCAGTTCTTGAAGGTGTTTGTATTTACTTACGGGAATTGGAATGACTTTTTTGTATAAAGCAAGAGGTGATGCATCTTGTGCAATTACCTTAGGCCTTCTTGGTAGTTCCTCAAAATCTCCACCAAATGTTAATTTATATTTTATTGTGCCATAGGCATATTTTAGGCAAACCAAATCCGTAGCAACATCATCGTCTGTTTTTTTACCTGGACGTATTCAGTCATAATATTGCAATTTCTTACTGGTGTAGTCTTTGAAAAATCGGTAATCTACATACTTGACATCATAAGGAAATGGCTTTTCCCTAGCCTCTTTAGTTGCAGTAACATAATCTGCAGGCACATAAATATCTTTGTTTTTTAGAACTCTGTCGATACACGCATGGACACAGAGTCCATGCGTGTATCGACCATAGTTGTATCAACCATAGTTGTATGGCCTTTTGTCAAATACTTCTGCTGTATTTCTATATGAGTTTGAGTAGCAAAATATAGCAGTGCGTTGGCCATAGCGACATTCCTATTTCTTCACTCCCTGGAGGAAGTATTTCATTACTTGAGAATAAAAAATCTTCTTTGTTAACGTCAATAACATCTTGGAAAAATTTGCGCTTGAAGTGCAGACACATTTTCGCTATTCGTAGAATCACTGCTACGCTCCTGCAAAGAAGGTTAACTACGCCGGCTTCAATATATATACCTACAAGTTGTACGGCCGTCGCTATAAATTATGATTGGCAGTTTTTTCTCCAAGGAGTGCTCTTTTAAATAATCTACCAAACAACTGGCAAAGGAAGATGCAGAAAGTTCAGCTTGCGTTTCATTCCACCAATAGTTTATGCATCGGTGAGTTACGACGTTATAGATCGTAAAATTGTGAGAGCAGAGCCTGGTTTTGTAGTAGATTGACCCTGCTTTGGTCATAGGCGATAACTTCACTGCTTGTAAATCTATTGTCATCATGTGACACTTATCATTTATTGCATCTTCTTTATCAGTCTGTTTCTCAATCCGAGTACTTTTTTTTTTTTTTTTTTTGGCCATATGAATATTTCCACGTCTCTTCATCGATACTTTTTGTTTCATAGGAACAGCACGTGTCACACCTATCTTTCCTAGGTTGGAAAACAGGTATACTAAGTTCTTGAAGGGTTGTGAAAAATTTATTTTCACTGACAGGAGCGCAATTGTCATCTGTACACATTAAAACGTATGTGTCATAAGGATGTTTTTTTGAAGTGAAAATTGGTTCCAAATATAACTTGGAACTTCTTTGCCTGCAGTAGTGGCTTGGCAGTTCATTAAAGTACTTTTGGAGATGTGTGGTTTTTTTCGTTTTGAGTTTCTTTTTTTTCTCCTTTCGGAAACACTACTGGTACCCAAATCATTTATTGTATCAGCCTCTCCCTTTGCCTTAGTGTGCAATGTAACTAAGTTGTGAACCATCCATTCACCCAAACCTAGGGTATTTAGAAATTGCTTTTTGCATACAAGCTTTCTTACACCATCTTTGGGCTTTAAAGAGTAAAAGTAGGGAGAAGCGCGACGAGACGATTCTCCAGGTTCTTTAGATGTTTTTTTGGCAGGGACAACATCTACTAATGAGTAAACATGAATCTATTTCTGTTCCCAACTAAGTTCTTTCCAAAAGTAGTTGAAAATCTTCTAATGTTGTCTTCAGTAAATTCATTACAATGTCGATTTGAAATTTTATTACATTTTTCAGACATACATGGTGGACCCATGGTACGTTGGTTACGGTCATGGAAATGAGTTACTTTCTCGTCCTTGTCCCTTTGGTTGCCAACATATTTTTCACCTCTCATCCTTGCTTTTTTAGCTACTGAAAAGGGCCCCTTTTTTTTTTTCGCGAGCCCGTCGCAATCGCGAAAATTTAAGCCTCGCGAAATATTTTTTTTTCCACCTCAAATAATAATAAAAAATCAGAAATTTTTCACTTACGTACCCAAAATTTAATGATTTATTGTACAGTTTCAAGCTTTTTCTTGAAAAACTTTCTTTCTTATAACTATTTTCTGTATAATATACAACTATTTCTCGAATATAAAACAATAGAATTAATAGAAGGCAGTTCATTCACTTACAATATTTATACCAGCTTCTTTGAAGCCATTCAAAATTATCTCGTATTTGGCTTCAATACCGTTAAATACGCGCACAAGCCAAGAAGCGTGAATCGGTTTTAGTCTTGATATTCGCAAGTTCACAGATTCTTTTTCCTCTAGAAATTGAAGCTCATTAGAATAACACTCAATAAACTCATTCTTGAGCAAACGCTTGAACTCGCCATTTACAGTTAAGTCCAAAAGTTGGAGCTCTCCTGTGCAGGAAGCGGGCACAAAAACTGGAATAATATTCCTCTTCTCTAGTTCAGTCAGAAAAAGACGATCTTGGTGGGCCTTAAAAACGTCGAACAATGCTACACCAGATTGTTCTGGAACGAATCCGAGAAGCTCTCTCTGCTTATCGTAATAAGGTACAAGAATTTTCTCGATGTATCGAATCATTGTGTCAGTATTACTCCAGTGCGAATCGATGTGCCACACGTCCCATTCCGCGGGAAATGTAAACTTTGGATGACAATTTGTTGTTTTTCCAGCGTATAACAATTGTGGTGGAAGTAGGTTTCCAGAAAGGGAACATGCTAACAAAACAGTCATCTCCCTTTTATCTTCCATGCCGATTATAGACACTTGTTTCGAACCACGTTCATCCAACGTGTAATCAGATGTAGGCACAAACTTTGCGTTTGTCTGATCAAAGTTAGCGAACATCTCAGGGGGAACAACATTTTTGTCGATCACTGTATGAACACGCTTAACGAATTCGTCGCGAATAGCTGGGAAGTCTGGGGGCAGTTTTCGTGCAGCCTTGGTTCCCTTTCTACGGACGAAGCTCATTCTTTCCAGCAGGCTTCTGGCCCATCTTGGGTTCAAATCGAAAGCGTTTAGCAGAGATGGATCATGTGATTTCACAATTCCTTTTGCAGCTGCAATAACAATAGTGCGGTTCACTATTCTACCAGCTATCCGCAATTTACGTATGTATGTTTGAACGCTTGCATCGAAATCACTAAGTTTTAAGGGGCGACTGCGGTTACCGTGCGGTAAAGTTGTTACATCGGCTTTAGATTGTTTAGATGCTTCAATGTACTGTTTCTTTATGCTGCGAATGGTTGATTCACTCACCGGCCTTCCCAGTTCAGAGGTGAAATGTTTCACTGCTGCAGAATTTCCGTTCATAGTAGCATATCGGCCCATTTTGGATCTCAGCACTTCGTCACAGCATACTGCCCACGTTTCACTCCACGTTTTGCTTTCAAACTAGTAGAAACCTCAGTATTAGCGGATATTATTTCTTTTGATTCAACAAAAGACAGCGTTTCTTGCATCCGGAAGCCCTGCCGGCGCTGGAGCGCCTATAGGAATTTTCTCTCCCTTGTCCGTCAACTGGTACAAGTACTTCCACATTTTTTTTACGGCACTAATAACACGCTCTTCTCAATTTTCTATCTCGCACTCACAGGCATGGTAACACCTGCTCGAATCGAACACTTCTTTTTCAAGCAGGTGGTGGACATGGACGATCCGCGTCCGAGAAAAGCGAAGGGGGTAGGGTGATTACACTTTCGGGGCAAAAGGGGGAGGGGGTTCAGAAGTCCTAATATGATAAAGAGTGTGGGCAAAAAGTTTTTTTTTTTTTTTTTTTTTTTTTTTTTTTTTTTTTTTTTTTTTTTTTTTTTTTTTTTTTTTTTTTTTTTTTTTTTTTTTTTTTTTTTTTTTTTTTTTTTTTTTTTTTTTTTTTTTTTTTTTTTTTTTTTTTTTTTTTTTTTTTTTTTTTTTTTTTTTTTTTTTTTTTTTTTTTTTTTTTTTTTTTTTTTTTTTTTTTTTTTTTTTTTTTTTTTTTTTTTTTTTTTTTTTTTTTTTTTTTTTTTTTTTTTTTTTTTTTTTTTTTTTTTTTTTTTTTTTTTTTTTTTTTTTTTTTTTTTTTTTTTTTTTTTTTTTTTTTTTTTTTTTTTTTTTTTTTTTTTTTTTTTTTTTTTTTTTTTTTTTTTTTTTTTTTTTTTTTTTTTTTTTTTTTTTTTTTTTTTTAGGACAAATGATCCAAAAACCTATACTTCTTGAGTCTAAGACTGCAAAACGTGTTAATTTCAGTCATAATAAAATGAACACAGGAAAAAAGATACATGATCAAAAGGCCCGTTTAAGCCAAAAGTATAAGACAAATTATCAAAATGCTTTGTGCTAAAATGTAAGTACAAAGATAAAACAACGTAAAAAAGCACAAATTCAGAATAAAAGGTGACTCAAATAGCTATTTCGAAGCTACAATGGAGTCTCTTCATCAGTGCAAAAAAGAAACGCT
The DNA here is from genome assembly GCA_038502835.1 of Octonoba sinensis. Taxonomy (NCBI): domain Eukaryota; kingdom Metazoa; phylum Arthropoda; class Arachnida; order Araneae; family Uloboridae; genus Octonoba; species Octonoba sinensis. Next base: position 66,118,663 of record CM076605.1, on the reverse strand, counting down.
CAACACGCAGCTAGAAAGCTGTGAGTGAACAGGCAAGAGCCAGAGAGACAATACTGTCGTATCGGATGTTACGTCAGTAGTTCCATGTGTTATGAGTGCATAAACTACATGGATTTTGAAATTAAAGCTGATAAAACATTGTACTTGCAAAAACTGCGATGCCCCCTTGAAATTCTATAACCAACCGAATTATTCGGCAAAAAGGCGGTGTTGACGTGTGAGAATTGGCGATTCCAGCCAAAACGCATAGTGACACTAGTGTTCTCTAGCCTTAATTTTTGAACATTTACTTGCAACAGTATTCTCAATTTAAAGAGCGCAAAAATCTGAAAATTTTGATATAAAAACCATTTTTGCAGATGTGACACGCGATATAAGTGTGTGTTGTGTGCGTGAAGAAGGTCAGTCGGGTTTCCGACCGTCGATTGTTTTATGTGAATAAAATGTGTTTTTAGTAAAATACGTGTTGTTCTTTTGACACAGAACAAACATTCATCGTCTATTTTTTGCATTTCATAGCGCTGTACAAGTATATCATTTTAAAATCATGCATCTATGTCTTACTCAAATATTATGTAAAAAAAACTTATAGAAAAAATCAAATTAATTATAATTATAGAAAAAATCAAATTTAAGTTTCAAAACAATTAAATGTTTATGAAATATTATCCAATCTTTTTTCTGCTTAAAAAGTAAACATCTCTTCTGCGCAGAAGCAAATTGTGTGAATACTTTTTTGCATTGAGATATTCTTAGTGAATCTAAAGCACATACATGCAATATATTTTTTGCAATTTGCTTCATAATTTTGTTCTTACACTGAAATGAAATTCCTTGAATAGAGAAGTCAGACATGCCAACTCTCCTGCTTTTCAGTTTAATCTCCTGCCAATGCAGAAATTTCTCCTGCTTTTTAAGAAAGAGAAAAAGTCTGCACTTCTCTTCAATTACATTCATCTCTTTGTAGTAAAAATTTAGAATACTTGAAGCAGTTTTGTTTTCAAAAGGTTTTTTCTGGCCGAAGTTTCATAACATTTTTTTTGTTGTTGTTGTTTAGTGTTTGTGTATTTCATGACCGCATCAAAACTCATGTTGTAATCGTTTAAATATTTTTATTTCATGTTCTAAATTATCTTAACAAACAAAACACATTTGAAAAAATGTAGTAAATGACCTTAAAAAGTAAAACATCATTCAACTAGTTCTGAGGTACAGACATTTCTCCTGCTTTTTGGTTGTTTCTCCTGCCTTGTAAGGTTGGCAGGTCTTAGAAGTCAGCGGTAGAAATTGGAACAGCAATAAACTAGTACTAGTTATTAAGTCACGTAATAAACCTTGTATATAAAAATGCTGGGAATATGTATGTAAATCTTTAACAATGGTTTAAAGAATATTGCAGTTATCAGACTTCGGCTATGTTAGTGGAATTTAAGTAATTTTTCAAAATCAATCTTTTTATTTATAATCTTTTACCAAGCTGCTATTACAAAGATATGTTTCAATTGATCAAATAATTTTTTCACAACAATGCAAAAAAAAAAAAAAAGTATTCGAGTGTTTTGAGTTGAAATAATTGTTTGTATTGATGATCAATACATTTTTTTAAATTTTTTAATAATGAAATGCATGTTAAATTTTTGTTTTTAACTTACATATAATAAATAAATGAAAAAAATTAAACAAAATTTTAAAAGAGATTCAAGAATATTGAATGTTTATCTCCAGATATCTTTAGAAATACAGTAAATGGACGAACGTTCTGCCGTGGTTCCTTGCAAAGAAGCTGTGTCGTCCACAAAAAGGGCAGTGAGCGTCCGGTCGTTTTTCGGGAAGTCATGGGTATATATGTTGAATAACGTTGGGGATAAGACTCCGCCATGAGGCGTTCCCGCTTAAATACTTTTTTTGCTCGAGAGAACTTCATTAATTTTTACCTGAAAAGTGCGGCCCTTCAGGTAACTTTTCGTTAGTGCAACAAGGTAATGAGTGAAATCTGTGTTTATCATTTTGTTGAGCAGTCCTTCGTACCAAATCCTATCGAACGCTTTTTGTACGTCCAAAAATATTCCAATTATGTACTGATTTGTATTGAAGCCTTCATTTATAAAGTTAGTGACTCTCAGCAGTTGTTGTTCAGTTCCGTGCCCCTCTCTGAAGCCAAATTGTTCCGGGGGTAGAATTTCATTATCTTCGAGGTGTTTGTTCATGTGTTCCTTGATAATTTTTTCAAAAACTTTAGAAAGGTGGGAGGTCAAGCTGATTGGTCTATAATTCTGCACATAGCGGGGGTCAGTTCTAATATTATGGATAGGGCAGACGATTGCATTTTTCCACGCATTCGGAAAGTAACTCCTTCTGAGGCAGTTATTAAAAAGTTTGTTTATGTTTGTAAGGGCTTTAACCGGCATATTCTTCAGCATTCTATTTGTGATATTATCGTCCCCAGGGGTTTTTTTGTTTGCACTTTTCTTAATGTATTTAGCGACCTGGATAAGCGTGATGAGGGGGACATTCTCATGTTCAGGTGGGTTTTCGAAGAATTCTCTGTTTTCTCTGTGTACTCTGGAGATGGTCCTTTCAGAGTAAGCGGTGGCGCTATGCATGAAGTTTAACTCGAAGTTTTCCGCCAGAGCTTCTGCTTTTTCAGCGTTTGAGTAGTTTATTCTTCCGGAACTTGGGATGGGGGGGGGGGGGGAGATGGATTTGTAGGGCTTACTGAAAGCTCTAACGATTCTGTAGACTGAGGCATTCGTAGGACTGAAATCAAATAGGAACTCGTTCCAGTTATGCTCCCTGAATTGTGCTATATGCTCTTTGATAGTTTTCTGAAGTCTGTTTGGTTCTTGGATCCATACTTCGTTGCTAATTCTTTTTTGTTCTATTTTTAATTATGATGAGTCTTCTAATGAAGGGGGGGAGCTTGAGAGGGTAGTTGTTGGTATTCCATTCGGTGGTGGCTTGGTGGTACGCGTTAAGCATACTACTGGTTGTTTTAATAATATTTAGCTCGATATCTCTTGGGCTGTTAATTTTAGGGTTGCCATCTATTAGCGTATGTAATATCTGCGTGTAAAGACTCCAGTTAGTAGTGTGGAAGGTATGATTTTTTCTTGGGGGTTGGTAATCCATGTTTAGTATGAGTAGTACTGGATTATGGTCTGACGAGAGTTCGCTAAGTGAAACTATTGAGAAGGGCCAATTTTCATTTTTGACAAGAGTATTTTCCACAGAGATGGTATTGATAATGATTTCGTGGTGAATGAGGGTATTTCTGATGTAGAGGGCGGTACCCCCTCCCCTACAAGTACCTCTGTCTCTTCTATAGGCATAAAAATTTGGAATCCTATGCGGACTGTCTCCCGGATTAAGGTGGATTTCTTGAATTAGAACTAAATCTGGGGAGTAGTCGGATATAAGTTGCTCTAATTCATTCATCTTCGTTCTGTTTGCACTATTTGCATTCCACGAAACCAAACGGAGGCTGTACAAGGGGGCCATGATTAGGAAAGGTATTTGTTAAGGTTTTGCACGAGCTTTTGGAGATCTTGCATCATGCTTGTAACGATTTGCGGAAGGGCAGCGAAAGCTTCAATGTTGTTGTTAATGTACTGGGCTTTATTTTTTATTTCTTTGGTTCTGGCCACTGCGGCATAGGTTGTTCCAGTATTTTGAATAAGGTCGTCTTGGAAAGGTTTGGTAGGTTTTGTTTTGGGTACTGGTCTTTTCTCACAATCTTTGTTGTTAGCTAGGTGATCTTTCCCACAGTTAGCACATGTGGGCTTCTCATTCTTGTCCTTGGTGCACTCTCTTGTCCAATGGTTTTCTCCGCATACTAGGCATACCGGATCGAGAGTACAAAGGTGACTGCTATGTCCAAAGCGTTGGCACCTATGACATTGGGCTATATGGTTTCTCCTTTTCAGCTGTTCAACTTTTATCTTAAAGTAGGTGCTTCAAGTGGGTGGGAGCAATACAGTCGTCCCCAGGGGACTTTGTCTTCCAGCGCCCCTATGAGAAGCAACATCTGCACGGTTGATATGGACATGTCAGTTGTAGGAGGTCTTGGGATTCGGAAGAAGTTACGTACTTCCCGATTGACTTCCCTGATCGTTTCTTCGCAGTACGCATCAGAATTGGGTTGAAATTGATTTTCTAAGGAGTCTGCTATGGCGTTGGCTTTATCCATTTCCGAAAAGGCTAGGTGTCCCGAGCTGCCGTGCAGTGGTGGCATCTGTGTTTTTCGGTTGGCTAGAGCTCTTGTCATCTTATACATATCTTTGGGATCATCATTTAAGGTTTCGAGCAGACATGTGAAGTTTTTGTTTTTAATTTCTTTTGTTCTTTTCTTTATCTCGTGCTGTTGTTTGTTAACCATGTTTTTTGTGATGGGGTTTTTAGTAATAGACCAGACTTTTCTAAGCCTGTTCTTTCTTTTGATCATCTCTCTAACTTCTGTAGGGAGTCTGGTAGGGGTTGTATTCACCACTCGGGTGAACTTGGCTGTTTCTAATGCGGTTTTGATGTTGTTGGTTAGTTCCCTGACCTCTCTATCGATACATTCTGGCGATGGGATATCCGTAATATTTTCCGTCAGATCGTTGATTTTTGAGGTGAAGAGGTGCCAGTGGGTCGTAGTAATGGTCTGGCTGGCAGTCGGAAGATGAGTCCCGAAACTGAGTTCTAGCAGCACGGGGTTATGGTCAGAGTTGAGCTCCGAGAGTGAGGTTATTTTGAACTGATTATTGACATTTTTGGAGATGGCTATGTCAAGTGTGGTGTTAACGTGATTGGCGAAATGGGTGGGTGAATCGGGATAGTAAATATTTAAGTTGTTGTCTATGAAATAATCATGAAGCGTTTTCCCGTTAGCGTTAGTGCGGCCATTGCTCCATAGGCTGTGTTTACAATTAAAATCACCTATTAAGATGCATTTGTCCTTAAAGTTGACCAGGGAGTCTAGAGCAGTAGTTGTGATCTTATTATTTGGTGGTATGTAGATAGAGGATATTAGATAATCAGTGCTGTGAAAATTGATAACCGCCGAGCAGTTTTCTATTTCCGGTGCATCAATCTTGACTTCAAAACAGGTGAAGCCTTTTTTGACGCATAGCAGAGTTCCCCCTCCTCTGACATTGCGATCGTTGCGAAAAATGTGGTAGTTGGGGAGCCAGAATCGCTCTGCTCCCCCAAAGTGGGTCTCCTGAATACAGAAGATGTCCGGATCATAGTCCTCGACGAAAGTTGGGACCTCGCCCATTTTCTGGGCGAGGCCGTTCGCGTTCCAGGACGCGATGGTGAGCAAAAAGGGACTAGGCATGCCTGAATATGGCACTGACCTCTTTAAGCTCTTCTGCCACTTTTAGTACCGAAGCGCAGACTTTGTCGAGCATATTTGGAACTCTTTGGACATCACTGAGGATGGTAGTGACGTCCTTTACTTTGGCTGCGTTAGCATAGGAAGGCGGTTTCCTACTCTCCTGGGGTGCCTTCGTGTTGGTTGGTCTTTTTTCCGTTGGGACTTTAGTAGAGGGCTGGGTCGCCTTGAATTGAGCGGCTTGGCCGTCCTGATCATTATTCTTCACCACCCTGTCCGGGGGTCGCTTGGGACGACCCCGGTAATTGGCAGTGTGGGCGCCTTGACACAGCGCACACTTCGCTGGTGTTTTGGGCGATTTTTTACAAGCCTTAGTGGGGTGGTTCTCCCCGCACTTCAGGCACCTATAATCATTTGTATAGTGCTCGCTGCAATGATAATAGTTCTGACAGTGATAGTACTGTTGAGGGGAGGACTTCAGTTTCAGCTGTTCCACTGAGATTCTGAAGCTCCCTAATTCTTTTATATGGTACATCTTGTCGTTATGGGCTGTACGTTGGAGGTACACTAGATAGAGTGGCAGGGCTCTACGGTTTTTTCCCTTCATCTGCACCTTCCTGTTGCTTCGTTTAAAATGAATAATTTTAGTTTTGGACGGGTTCAATGTGATGCGCCATTTAGTGTACCATGAGTATAGTTCGTCCATATAATTTTGTAGAGTCTTGGCAGCGAGTCTCCTGACTCGGTGTTTTGAAAGCACCGCAACATCGTCAGCGTAAAGTGAGATCATGACTTTGTTGTTTCTTGGGATGTCTGCAGTGTATATGTTGAACAATGTAGGCCCCAAAAGGGAGCCCTGAGGGACTCCACTGTTCATTGACCTGGGAAGTGAGAGAGTGCTACCAATTTTAATACTGAAGCTTCTGTTTGTGAGGAACTCTAGAATTATGCATATTAGATAATGGGGTGCGTCCATTTCAATCAGCTTGAAGATCATACCCTTGTGCCAAACTTTGTCGAACGCTTTTGTTAAATCTAAAAAGGCGCCGATGGTACAGCTTTTAGTGTTAAGTCCGTGCGTGATAAAGTTGGTTACGCGAAGGAGTTGATGAATTGTGCTGTGTTGACTTCGAAAACCGAACTGTTCGTCAGGAATGGCCTGGATTTCGTTCAGGTGCTCTTCAAGTAAATTCCTCACAATTTTCTCGTAAATTTTAGACATTGCACATAGGAGGCTAATCGGCCTTAGCGGATTGTCTCTTGAGTTCCCAGGCTTGTGAATTGGCACGATTGTAGCATTTTTACAAATTCTGGGGAAGGATCTGAGGCTTAAGCATTTGTTAAATATTTTTGTAATGTTCGTAAGTACATTGTTTGGGGTGATTTTTAGTGATATATTTGTTATTCCGTCATTTCCGGGAGATTTTCTATTTCTAAGTTCCTTGATTATATTAGCAACTTCTTGCGGGGCAATAACGGGCGGGGTGGTGAGTTCAGGTGGATTGACGAAAAAGTGAGAAATCTTTTCATTGACTCTGTTTTCGAATTCGGCATCCGGGTGAGGGGGAAAGACTTGGAAATTTTCACTGATACAGTCTGCAAATGTCTCAGCAATGGTAGGCTCGTCTGTGATGTAGTCATTATTAATCTTTATTTGGTTGATTGGGCGTCTATTGTTTTTGAAGAGGTTGATTGCTCTGTATAGGGATTTGTTCTCAGGCTTTAGATCTTTTATGATGTTCTCCCATCTGTCATCTTTAAAGTGTTGAATTAGTGCTTTGATTTCATTTTGAAGTCTATTGATTTGAGTATTAAGTGAGTTACTCCTCGATATTTTCCTCTCTTTTCTTAGTCTGTTCTTCTGGGTTATAAGCCTTCTTATAAAGGGGGGGGGGGAGGCGCATGGGATCGTTTTTAATTTGGACGCACGTTGTAGATTCTTTAATCGCGTATTGAATGGCTCTAGTAGCGTTTTCAATTTCATTTTCAAGTTCGGCAGTATTATTGATGGTAGGATTCCCTGGTACCGAGTTCTTCAGTAGCTTCTTGACTTTAAACCAGTTGGTGGTGGGAAAAGTGATAGTCTTTTTTTGGTAAGGTATCATCTAGTTCGAGCATTAGGAGAATAGGGTTATGATCCGATGACAGGTCGTCAATACTTTCAATCATGAATGGCCAGTTATTATTTCTTGCAATGGCAAAGTCTATTGTAGAGGGGTTACCCGTGCCGAAGTGTTTGGGAGAATCAGGAGTGATGATTTGGTAACCGTTATGACACGCATAGTTAAATATGAAGTTACCCTTTGCGTTGTTATTTATGCAATTCCAGGTGACGTGATGAGCATTAAAGTCGCCCATCATAACCACATTTGAGTTTAGATCCTTTATTGACGTGAGATCGCTATGATATATGTTATTTGCAGGGTGAGCGTAAAACGATGCACACAATGAGCGATTCATTTTCGCCGATTTTTAGTTTGATGCACGTGCTTTCAATTGAAAGCGTTTGTGTTGGGATAACTTGATATTCGAGACTACGTCGAACGTAAGCCGCAGTTCCGCCGCCGGTCCCAATGCCACGGTCAGTCCTAATACATGAGAAATTGGGAATGTTGTAACGTATACCCGTACGGAATTTGGTCTCTTGAATTAGCACGATCTCGGGGGAGTAATTTCTCACGACATGCTCTAATTCGTACAATTTGGTCTTTGTCAGAGCGTTTGCGTTCCAGGACAGAATTTTCATAACCCGATGTGCCATGATGCAGAGGAGAAACAGAAGGGGGGGGGGGGGGAAAGACCCCAAAGAGAGTAGAATTAGTAATCGTCCAGCTGTGTGGCTAAATTTTGGAGGGCGCTTATAATAGTGGAAAAGGTATTCTTCATTTTGTCTTTTTTGGACTCATTGCTGGAATTAACGGCTTTCGCATATGATTTGTCAGTATTGTGTAAATTCTTGTTTTTGTTTTCAGTGTTAAGGACCTGGAATTCTTCAGCCCTCTTTTTCCAAACATTTTGGTTATGTTCTTCCTTAGTGAATTGCCTTGGTCTTTTAATACAGTCGTTCGAGCTTGCAATGTGAGCGTCGCCACAATTGCAATATTTGGGGGAGGAGCTACTTGGTTTAGGGCATTCCCGACTGAAATGCGGGCCTGCACATTTAAGGCATCTGGGATTTAAGGTGCAGAGATGTTGCGAATGGCCCCATCTCTGGCACCGAAAGCATTGAGTTACTTTCCCTTTTCTTTCAAAAAGGATTCTATCCTCACCTTATAATATGAAATTACTTCGATGTTATAGAAGAGCTTATTTTTATCATTTTTTTCTAGGTTAATGAAGAATAGGGGGAGGGGGATTTTTTCTTTCCCTTTCGTCATTCTGGTAATTTTCAGCGGGTTAAAACCCAAAACATTTAACTCCTCCTTTAGTTCTTCTTCTTTGAATTCGATAGGAAGCCCCTTTATGACGGCCCTGAGCGTCCTGTCTTCTTCCAATTGGCTGGTGAAGGACTGTAATTTCTCTTCATTTGCTATCTCCCTCATGAGTTTATGTTGCTCCGAGTTTTCTGGCTCGAGGGCTATCTCGTTATTTTTTATTGTGCAGGTTATTTTGTTTTTGAGATCTTTAGAGATTTTGTCAAGCAGGGGCTTTGGATCGTTAACGCCAATCAAGGTAATTTTAGGGGTCCTGTTCTTCTTCCTTGTTTTTTGAATTTGAAATTCGTTATTGGTCATTATTGTCTCATTATTATCATTTACCGGAATTTCATCTTCAGTGTGTGCTCCTGTGCGGGCAACTTTGTTGGTTCTCTCTACTGGATCTTCATTATCTGAGTTTAAGCGTTTTTTATTGTTTGTTTGGGGAAGGTTATTTTCTATTCTTTCCCTTTCTAGTTGATACAGCCTCTCTTCGAACGTAGCTTTAAATTCTTCGAGTTCCATTTTGATTTTTTCATAATTTTCCTTATAACTACTAGATCTTATCATTAATTCATGGTTTGTTTTATTTAAACTATTAATTTGCTGTGTCTGCAAGTCAATTTTACATAACATAAGTTTGTTTTTAGTTTCGTGGGCTGCGTTACGTAATTGCCTGGTCTGGGAGAGGTATTGGAAGTCACTCTTATCCTCAGGGAGGAAGCTAGTGTTTTCTAAGTATGCTAGAAAGTTATTTGTTTGAGTAATTTTAGGTTCTATATCATTTACATCTTTAATCTTAACTAGCGATTTACTTATACCCTCAAGATTTAATTTTTTGATCTGGACAATCTGGTTGAGAGAGATAGACAAACTTACCGCCCGGAAGTCTTCGTTTGTGCTGCCAGCTACCAGCGTCTCCACATCTGTCTCAGGGCTCTCGATGCCCATCTGCCAGTTGCCCAAACATGTTATTTTCCATCATCGCCCTCTTTTCTTTCTCTTGACTCATGCCTCTGCGCAGTAATAAGGCCTTGAAAAAAGCCCTTTGCAAAGGTCTTTAAGGAGGGGGTACCGCTTTCGTCAACCTGACCCTAACCGTTCGGCTCGGCCGGCGGAAAGAGCCCGATCGCTAGGCGGTAGGGGAACAGCGGGGATGGGGACGCAGAGAAACCGGTCCACGCAGCTGAGGTAGAAAACGTCCCTCTCGTCGGACCGCTCCTGTGGGAATCGCAGCTCTTGCTGCAGCAGTGCGGCATTTGAGTCGGGCTGATTGAGTAATGTGAACCCATTTACCCGAAAATCGATAAATGGCAGTACTTATAAATTCGGATCCTACGTGTTAACACTTCTAGTCTCCGCGAAGCGGAGCGGGGAGAGGGCCAATCATCTATTGGCTGTGGGGGGGGGGGGGAGGGCGCCGAGGCGCGCAAGCAGCTGGTTGGGAGGAAGGCTGTCGCTTGGGATGGGAAAGCCGGTAGCTGGTGTGCGGCTTACTTGAGCCCTGCTCACAGGAGTTGGGTTTTTGAGCTCTTATTAGTTTTTTTGGAACAATTTTCAAGTGTTTTATACTTTTTTTTTTTTTAAATTTATTATAAGATAAAAATAAAGGAAGAGAGAAGAAACATATAGGAGAGAGAGAAATATATACAAGGAAAGACTTCGATGAGGACGGAGCGCTAGGGCTGGTCGAGCTGAGGGTTGGGAAGGGGGTTGTCAACCGTACTGAGGGAATCGTAATTGAGGATCATGGTTTGATGGGGGTAGGCGTATCTATCCGTATGGTCTAAGTAAAGAGCCTGCACATTGATCTTGGGGTTAGAATGGAAGGGAATCTGAGCATAAAAATGCTTTGCAGTCTTGATGATGTGTCTTGAGACAGAGATAATGCCGAGGCTATTATGAAGGTCTTTGCCTCTTTCACGTCTGTTGGCGCTAGTGATCTGCCTGACCAGTTTGTTCTGAATAGTTTGAAGTTTATTGATATTGGTCTTGGCTGCATGCCCCCAAATGGAGAGCCGTAGAGCAAGATTGGTAGGATAATTGTGTTATACATCAGTTTTTTGTAGTTTCTTGAGAGAATGCTATGATAGCCCAGAAGAGGCCGTAGGGCGTGAACTTTTTGTTTGGAGTTTTTAACTATCTGATCAATATGCTTGTTAAAGTAGAGGCCCTGGTCGAATGTGATGCCCAAGTATTTCGCTACCTTCGAGTAGCCAATGGGGACGTTGTTGATCTTGATGTGGGTGGGGCTTTTCTTCTTGTAGCTTTTTTTGAAGTGAATTACTTTTGTTTTTGAGGTGTTGATGGTTAGCCTCCAGCGGTCGTACCACTTGGCGAGCTCGTCCATTTAATTTTGCATATACTTGGCTGCAAGGCGCCTATTGTAGTTTTTAATGATGGCAGCCACATCATCGGCATAGAGGGCTAGTAGGATATCCGGGTTTTTAGGAATGTCAGGTAGATATATGAGGAAGAGCTGGGGGGCTAATAGGGAACCCAACTCCCCATATTGCGGGGAGAGGAGAGAATGCCGTCGAACTTCATGCAGAAGGTGCGATCAGATAGAAAATTTAGAATAATACAGGTCAGAAAATGTGTGGTGTTGATCTCTATTAATTTATGTATGAGGCCCTTATGCCACACCCTGTCGAATGCCTTGGTCGTGTCCAGGAAGACTCCGATGGTACATTTCTTCTTGTTTAAGCCTTCGCAGATGAAATTTGTAACTCGCAGAAGCTGGTGAAGGGTACTGTGTCCGGGCCTGAAGCCGAACTGTTCTTCCGGGATGACGATATTTTCGTTTACGTGGGCGTCTACCCGACAAACATACATGTCTGTCTGTCTGGGGGAAGTTAAATTTAATTAGTTTGAAGATCAGACCATAATGCCAGAGCTGGTCAAAGGCCTTACTTATGTCGAGAAAAATCCCAACAGTATGCTGGTGGGTGTTGAAACCTTCAATGACATAGTTGACGTTTCTGAGGAGCTGATGTACTATGTTTTCTTCTGTATCCAAACTGCTCATCAGGGATAATTTTATTTTCATTAGTGAAAGTAAGAAGTCTGGAGTTGATTACTCGTTCAAAAATTTTGCCCATGGAGCTGAGTAGACTGATGGGTCTATAGCTGGAAATATCGTTAAGAGTAGAATTTTTCTTGGAGATACAAATTACTAGAGCATTTTTCCAAATTTTCGGGTAGTAGTTGAGGCGAAGGCAGCTGTTAAATATATTAGTGAGGCAGGTAACAAGTTTGAGAGGGGAATTTTTGAGCATAATATTTGAGATGCCATCACTACCAGGGGCCTTTTTATTTACGAGACTTTTGATGATATTGTTGACTTCATCAGGGGTGCAGATGGAGTCGGGGGAATTATCAATATTGCTGCAGAGAAAATTGAGCACTTCAGAGTTAACAAGGTTGGAGATGGGAGAGGGGGTTACATTAGTAAAGCTCGTTTCAAAGTAGTTTGCAAAAGCCTCACCACACTTCTCGTCATCAGTTGTGGCAGGGCCAGAGGGAGTAGGGAGGTTTGGGATTGGCCGAAGGGGGTCACTGAAGTTTCTGGCGAGCTTGTACAAGGTTCTATTGTTGGGGGGGAGGGAGGAGAGAAAGTTGCCCCAGCTATGAGACCTGAAATCAGTTATAAGAGTTTTAATGATGTTATTAAGGTTATTAATCTGAGTTTTAAGAGGGGGATAGAGGGTTCTGGTCCAGTCTTTTCTCATCTTGTTCCTTTTGCGAATAAGGCGGCGAATGTGGGGGGGGGGGGGCAGCCTAGTAGGGACTGTACTGGAAATCACGGTTTTAGAAGCAGCACGATAAGAATCGCTAAGGGCTTTGGTCAGCTTGTAAATTTCCTCATTTACTTCAGACGCAAAGGTGATCTTGGGATTGCCCGAGATTTTCTCGTGCACAAGGCAGTAAAATTGATTCCAGTTGGTAGTGGTAGCAACGTGTTGGGAAGTAGGCAGAGCGCTACCAAGGGCCAGGGTCAAGGAACTAGGGTTGTGGTCCGAAGACAAAATGGGTTTGGAAATGACCAGATAGGGGAGAGTTAGATTCGTGAGGGCAAAATCAAGGGTGGAGGTAAAATACGTAGGAGTGGATGGGGCTAAAATAGAATAGTTATTGGCGGTTGCATAATTAAAGATTTGCGAGCCTCTCTGATTTTCTCTACCCAGGTTCCAAAGCCTGTGACGAGCATTAAAATCACCCATAAGTAAAAAGTTAGGGTATGAGCTGCAAAGGAGGTCAAGTTCAGAATTTTGAAGAGCATTTTTGGGGGGGGGGGATATAGATGGAGCTGATAATAAGGGGTTTGCCATGGAGCCGGACAACCACAGAGGTGTTTTCCATACTGGAAGTAACAATTTTGTGTTCGAAATGGGAAATACTATTCTTGATGTAAATAAGGGTCCCTCCGCCACGAGAGAGGACACGATCGGTTCTATAGCAGGCTTAGTTAGCGACAATGACCCGTTGGGCGGCATTGAGGTGCGTTTATTACACCAAAACTAAGTCAGGAGTAGACTCCGCAATGAAATCGCGGAGCTCGTGGAGACGAGGCTGAAGCCCGCAGGCGTTCAGACTGACAATACGCAAGAACTTAGTCATCGTCGTCCTCAAAGCTAAGATAAATTTGCTGGAGAGCTTGCATCTGCTTAATCATACTGGAGAAAATATCGTTGATTTGCTTAATTTGGAGGGCCCTATTTTTCTTGGATTTTTTGGTTGGGGGGTTTTTGGTAAGGGCTTCCAACGTTTCATCTATATTAGTAGGGGTAGTTTGGGGGGTAGAATCAGAGGGAATGTCTTTAGCTTTATCTAAAATTTCTTTCCTGCGCTCCCAGATATTTTTCTTTTTATTTTCACCTGGAGTGGGTCTCTTGGGACAGTCGGGGGAGTTCGACGTGTGCTCACCGCCACAAAGTGCACAAGTAGGGGCCGTATCAGGGGTTTTCTTACAGTAATAGGTGAAGTGGTCAAGGCCACATTTGAGACATTTGCCGGGGCGAGTGCAGCAGCGGCTTGAGTGGTCAAACTGCTGGCATCTAAAACACTGCGTAATTCTGCCCTCTCTGCGCCTGAGGGGTTCTAGGACACTCTGAGGTGGGAAAAAGTTTGGATTTTGTAGATGGCTTTGCTTTCGTCATTCTACGTCCTGTCTCGTGTTGTTGTGTCTGTGTCCAGCTCTTGCTCTCTGTAGTTGCTCCTTTGGGCAGCGCCGAAGGCGCTCTTTCCCGGTATGAAGGGGGCATAGCTTCGAAGAAGGTCAGGGATGGGATTGGTTGGATGGGAAGGGAGTGGCTGGTGTGGGCGGGACAGAAAAGAAGAGAAAGAAAATGAAAATAAACATAAACATACCGTCAACTCGACGGGGTTCAAAGGGTACATATGAGCAATGATAAGAATATATGAATAATTGGATAAATATGGTATAAGCTATTTACATAAATACATAGTTCAAGGAGCTATCCCCTGTGAGAGCAGGATGGAGTGAAAGTACGTGAACAGTGACAAAGTATGAACCCAGCTCTAGCTCCCTTCGGGGGGCCTAGGCGCGTGGGATCTCAGACGGGTGGGATCCGCGTCTCTTCGCTGACGCTTGCAGAAGTCGTGCTGTATGTACATTGTGTCAGAAGGAAAGTTAGTGCTCCCATGTATGAAAACGAAGTCCAATTGATCCCGTACTAGTTGGTTGGGGTGACTCTCTAACTTCGTAAAGAAGTTAGTGGCAATATCCCGTATATGTGGGACTATGTAATTCACCTTCATGTCTCGGTGCAGCGTGTCGTTGCTGACATAACAAGGCGCGCCAGTGATGTGCCTAAGGTATTTGTTTTCGGCTATTTGTAGTGGTAGCAAGTTCGTTTTTGCCGTTGATCCCCAAATGGGCCAGGCGTAGTCAAACGCAGGCCGAATTACTGTTTTATACAGTCTAGTTTTTGCTTTGATGTCTAACCCACTGTTTTTGTGGGTTAGACAGTGCAGTAATCCTATTTTTTGTTTTGTTTTCACATGTAGTTTCTCTAGGTGTTTGCTGTAGCAGAGGGCTTTGTCGAGTGTTACTCCTAGATACTTCACTTCCTTGGTGTAGGGTAGACACAGACAGACAGACGGTAGATGAATTTCGGGTACACAGGGCCGAAGGCCCTTTTGCCCGGTATCAGTGAGACAGACTTAGAGAGTAGACCAATCCCGTGAAAGGGGTGGAGTCAAGGGTGTAGTATGAAAGGATAAGAAAAGAAGGTAACATAGGTAAAGCAATTTAGAATATATATGAGGAATTATGCGATTAAATTCGAGTAGGTAAGCATAATATCAAGTACTTGAAAAACATGGGTAAAGCAATTTAGAGTACAAATGAGGATAAATGCGAATAAATGCGAGAAGATGTAAATAGTATCAAGTAATAACAAAACATGGTGAAGCAATTTTAGAAGATAAGGGGCAAAATGCGAGTAGATGCGAATAGAATCAGTATGTACAAGGTTCAGCAAAGTTCCTTCATGGGCGAAGAGGTATCAGGGTGAACCATAAGGTTAGGTAGCCCGAGCCGGCCGGGGCCGACGCCGCCTACGTTTCCTTTCAAGCTTGTAGGGAAGAGTCATCGCACTAGATGGATATGGATGAGTTCCAGAGTTAGTTACAAACTCAAGCTGGGCTCGTATTAGAGGGTTGGGGTGGGTTCCCAGCTTGGTATAGAATTCAGTAGCAAGATCAATAATGCAGTTAGTGATTGGGTTGACGTTTAGGTCTCTATGTATTACAGAGTTCCTGACGAACCATCTTGCTGAGACCATTTTTCGCAAGGCACGATTTTGAAGAACTTGCAGTTTCCACCGATGAGTTTTGGCCGCATGCCCAAAGATCGTGATTCCATACAGAAATGTTGGTCGGACGACCATGGTGTATATGAGTTTTTTGTTGGTTAGGGATAAGGCATTAGGCCTATTTAGGATAGAGTAAAGGTATCCTATTTTTGTTTTGGCTTTTTTTTGTGATGTTTTGGATATGTTTCTCAAACGTGAGTTTGGAGTCTAATGTGATTCCAAGGTACTTGACCTCATGGGAATACGGTATTTCTTCGTCGTCGACAGTGATATTCTTGGGCCTGATACGTACAGTACCATTACTGAAGCAGATCAGTTTGGTTTTCTCAGGATTTACTGCAATGCGCCAGTGTTCAAAAAATTTCATTACTTGATTCACGTGACGTTGTAGGATTTTCGCTAGATATCTTTTATTATGGTGTGAAGCTACTATACTGGTATCGTCCGCGAAAAGGCCTGTCAAGGTGCCAGGGTTCTCGGGAAAATCATAGGTATAAATATTATAGAGCAGTGGCTAGAGTACCGACCCTTGCGGCGTGCCTGCGACAATTGTTCTTATTGTAGAAAGTAATGTACCAATTTTTACCTGAAAAGTACGTTCATGCAAAAAGGTATGCACTAATTTGATCAGATATTTGGGGAATTTTAGCTTTATCATTTTGAAAATGAGTCCCATTTGCCAAACACGGTCAAATGCTTTTTTAATGTCAAAAAAGATACCAACAGACGTCATTCTTTCGTTGAAACCTTTGATGATGTGATTCGTAATGCGAAGAAGTTGATGTGTTGTTCCATGATTCTTTTTGAATCCGAACTGGCGATCAGGTATGATGTTATTATTTCTAACGTGATCTTCAAGGAATTTCTTAATAATTTTTTCTGCAATTTTTGCCAGGGAGCTGAGGAGGCTGATTGGTCTATAGTTCTGAGGCATAGAAAGTCCTGCGTCAGTCTTGGGGATTGGACATATTAGGGCGTTTTTCCAACATTTCGGAAAGTAACCATATGCCAATATTTTATTTATTATTTTTGTTAAACACGTAACCGCATTTAATGGAAGATGTTTTAGTGATTTATTGCTGATGTTGTCATCCCCCGCAGATTTACGTTCCTTTAAATTATGGATGAGTTTCATGATTTCAATTGGTGGGATAATAGGGAGAGGAATATCCACAACATTAATCGTGTTATTAAAACGATGTATCGTGCGATGTACTTTGTCAATGATTTCCTCATTGTAGGGTTCAGAATTATGCTGAATATCTTCAAAATTATCAGCTAGTGCCTCGAGTTTTTCTTCTAACGTGTAGTCAAGCTCTCCTTGACCCGAGTGAATGGGGGGCATAGCACATTTTTTCTTGACAAATCTTCTTACCAATGTGAACATGCTTCTTTTATCATCATTGAGGGAGTTAAGGTAGTTATTAAAGTTTTTTTCCTTGAATTCCTTAGTTTCTTTTTTTTATCTGAGCTTGCAGCCTGTTGACTTCAGTGTTGATGAGTGGACATTTCGTTATGCACCACTGTTTTCTTAGACGATTCTTAAGCTTAATTAGTTCCGCAGTATTCCTAGGTAGCCTAGTTAGATGCTGGGTACAACTTTTCGTGTATTTGGCTTTTTCTATGGCTTCATTGATGTTCTTGGTTAATTTCCCAACGTTGCTTTCAATGTCTCTGAATGAATTTATTTTCGGATTACCGCTTGTTGTTTGATGTACAATGTACGTAAAGTAAGGCCAGTTTATTGCAGTTTGGTCCGAGCTTTTGGTCGGAAGGGGGCAATTGATTCCAATCTCAAACAGGATTGGGTTATGGTCCGAATTAAGTTCATTAAGAGATGTAACATTACAGTCTTGTTGGAAATTTTTAGCAAGTCCGAAGTCAAGTGTGGTATGGACATAGCCACTGAAGTGGGTAGGGCTGTCCGGAAAGAGTATCGATAAATCATTTATGATGGAATAGTCCAACACTTTCTCGCCATTTGAATTTTTTCTTCCTAGACTCCATACTGGATGCTTACTGTTAAAGTCTCCAATGATTAGTGAAGTGTGGGATATGTTAAACAAAGCATTACAATCATTGGGGTCGAAAGTATTGTTTGGAGGAAGATATATAGACGCAACACCAAGGTGTTGATTGTTTACATTCAGCACAACAGAGATACTTTCAAGGTTTCTGGTAGCAACAGGTCGGGCGTAGTGATTTAAGCTTCTCTTGACGAAAATTGCAACACCACCACCAGGACCGTCCATGCGATCTGCGCGATAACAATAATAGTTCTGGAGAAAAATGTTCCTTGAGTTTACAAGGTGAGTTTCCTGCACCAAGAAGATGTCAGGGGAATGAAAATCAATAAAGGTAGTGACCTCCCCCATTTTTTGGAGGAGGCCGTTCGCATTCCAAGAAATAAAAGACAAAAAGGACCTAGCCATAGTTGAAGATGCTACTCAGGCTATTCATTTGTGTCATCATCGTTTGCATGCCCTGCACGACATTTGCAATGATAATGGGTACTTTCCCAAAGTCAGCAAATAAGTTAGAAAGATCTTTGATTTGTGTGATTTCCGAGTAAGTTTGGGGTGTCTTGACACTTTTTAATACATCTGGAGCCGATTTAGGAGTAGTTTTCTCAGGGCGGGCCTGATTGGACTGTTTCTGGGGGTGGTTTTCTAGGGTAGCGCTGTGGCTACCAGGAGGATTTTTTAGAATTCTGTCCGCGGGGCGCTTAGCGCAACCGCGGAAATTTGCTGTATGATTTTCGCCACAGTTGGCACATTTGGCAGGAGATGTTTTCGGTTTGGTGCAAGCTCGAGTATCATGCTCTTCTCCACACTTTAGGCATTTGTATGGGTTTTTACAGTATATGCTAGAGTGTCAAAACTGCTGGCATCTAAAGCATTGGGTGGGTGAGGTCTTGAGTTTTAGTGGTTCGTATTTTACAGAAAAACATCCAAGGAACTTTTCACGGTAAATTTTTG
The DNA here is from genome assembly GCA_038502835.1 of Octonoba sinensis. NCBI lineage: Eukaryota > Metazoa > Arthropoda > Arachnida > Araneae > Uloboridae > Octonoba > Octonoba sinensis. The sequence goes on along the minus strand of CM076605.1, from coordinate 66,100,116 downwards.
CGTTTTCCTCTGTTCGTGGAAAATATATGAGATAAAGGGGCAGTAATTTTCGCTCTTTCCCGTGCATTTGGGATATGTTTATGGCATAAAAGCCTCTGTTTTCTAGTTCTTCTTTTATAAAGCTTGGGTTAATATCGATGGGTAATCCTCTGATAACAACTTTTAGAGATTTTTGGTCGTTGAGGGCATATGTGTGATGGTTTATTTTAGTTTCTTCCAAGTACGCTGTGATCTTTCTGAAGGAATCTGGGTCGGGGGTCTTGATATGGAATTTACTTCCCGTGTATTTAATGGTAATTTGTGTTCCTGTTAGCTCAGACATTTTCTTAGCAAAGTTTACTGAGTCAGGGATATTTTCAATTAGGATGGGTGGAGTTTTATTATCTTTCTTGAGCCTTTGGAGGCGAAAATTTTCGTTATTAATAATTTCCTCACTAGATGGCGTGACGATGTCATTTGCTTCCATTAGGGTTGGATTCATGGCCGAGGTGCTGTCTTTCTCAAGGATTCGTTTGATTAGTTCGTCAGTTTCAGGGGGCGGTGCTGTAGCGTTAGACAGTTTTTTTGCTACGTTGATTTCTGGATTTGAGTTCATCCTCTTTGTCTGTTTGCAAGCATTATTGGGGTGCACTCTAGGGTCTTTAGGTGCTATGTTTTCAATTTTGTTGCTTAAATCAACTGCGGATTTTAATTTGGGCGGGTTTGGTTTCTTTATCACTTTGGTTTTAGTAGGTTTATCGAGTGACGAATTTGACTTTTTCGGGGCAACTGGCTCCCTGAGAGCGCTAAGTTCAGCTCGAATTATTTTTATCTCATGTCTGAGACTTCTCATTTGCAAATCACGGATTTCAAGCTTTTTGTTTGCAATTGCAGTGAACACATTGCTGAGCTGGAAGATACGGTGGCCAATCAAGGGATCGCAATCTTTGATGTAATGATCATTCAGGGTGGCCTTATAACTTTCACACTCAAAACCGAGGAAGTTGAGGGAGGGGATATCATTAGTGTTAGTAACAGTATGAAGAAGTTGACTAAAGGTTTTGGAGTCTGAGTTAGTAATAGAAAGAAAAAGAGGGTCTGTCTCACTTACCAAGGAAGACTGGCTGGCGGGCGTCGTATCCATCGTAATTCCTGGCGTGGCACGGTTCTTCATCAGAAAAGGGAAAGGGAAAACTCCTCATAAACGGGAGCGCTACTCATAATAGTCTTGAAAAAGAATGTAGCCAAAGCGACCCGTTTTCGCTTGAAGTGATTACCCGGACGAACCCAAGATAATCCAACGAGCTAGACGGGAAGGGGATCGTGAAGGCTTAGGCCAGCAGGCTGACTCACAGAAGTCCCGAGCGGGGCGGCTAGGTGGGTCCTACGGACGAGACATCAAGCGTGACCGTCACGGGCGAAAATCAGGCTGAGAATAATTGTGTAGGGTATTATGATGTCGTTTACTGTAATTGATTTGAGCTTTTTGCTTTTACAGCCTGTGTCAAAGGTAACTAGTTTAGTTTTCCTTGCGTTAATTCTTATTCGCCTCTTGTTAAAGTACTCAACAATTTCTTCTATGTGCCTCTGTAGGTAAAGATGAGCGTACGGTCTACTAGGTGCCGTAGCAAAAACCGCAGTGTCCTCCGCAAAGAAAAATGATTCTGTGCGAGTATTTGCTGGGAAGTCGTGTGTATATATGATATAGAGTGTTGGGGAGGCTGCGGAACCTTGAGGTACCCCGCCATAATTCTTCGTTGGTCAGAAAGAGTTCTTCCCACTCTGACTTGGAAGGTCCTTCTCTGCAGGAAGTGAAAGATGCATAAAATCAGGTAGTTGGGAAATTTTAGGGTAATCAGTTTGAAGAGTAGGCCTTTGTGCCATACTCTGTCAAACGCTTTCTCTATGTCGAAAAATATTCCAAAGGTCGCGTGTTTGGATTTTTTTGCTTGGTTTATGTGGTTAGAGATTCTTAGTAATTGGTGCGTAGTGGCATGCCTATTCCTGAACCCAAACTGGCTGTCAGGGATGATATTGTTCTGGTCATAATGGAGTTGTAGTTGATATTTTATGATTTTTTCAACTATTTTGGCCATTATCCTCAACAAGCTAATGGGCCTGTAGTTTTGAGGGAAACTGTGGTCTGCCTCAGGCTTTGGGATGGGGACCACTATAGCGTTACGCCAGTCATTTTGGAAGTATCCCAATTTCAGGGTGGCATTCGTTATCTTGGTTAGATTATTTACCGCGACCATCGGCAGATGTTTTAGGTGAATTGGCGCTATGTTATCGTCACCTGGTGATTTTCGGTCCTCCAGGGCCCCGATGAGTAGTATCATTTGTAAGACATTTATGTTGATAGCATCGGTAGCGGGTGGGGGGTTTCTAAAGAACTTGCGCACAGTGCGGTTGACTTCCCTGATTTTCTCTTCACAGTATTCTTGTGCTGGAACTGACTTTCCAGGGAGTCGGCCAGTGTGATTGATTGCCTTCTCTTCAGCCGAGAAGGCTAGATGTCCCGCACTTCCATGTAATGGAGGCATGTTTGTCTTGCGATTTGCTAGCGCTCTGGTCATTTTGTATAGATCTCGCGGTTCGTTGTTGAGAGATTCAAGTAAATTTGTGAATTTTTTGTTCTTAATTTCCTTAGTTCTTTTTCTGATTTCGTGTTGCAATGCTTTCACCGTGCTTTTGGTGTTGGGATCCTTAGTGATCGACCATATTTTTTTATCCTGTTTTTGCGTTTGATTAACTCCCGAATCTCAATGGGCAGTTTGATTGGGTCATTTTTTATAACTTTACTAAATTTTGCTGTTTCGGTAGCAGTCTGTATAATTCTTGTCAGTTTCCCAACTTCGTTGTCGGCTTCCTCATGGGAGGTTATGCTATTTCTTCAGCTAGGTCCCTAACCTTGCTCGTGAAGAGGCACCAATGCACGGTCGTGACCGTTTGGGTAGTGGTTGGGAGGCGTGTCCCGAAGCCTAGCTCTAATAGGATCGGGTTATGATCGGAATTCAGCTCGGACAGTGATGAGATATTGCACTGGTTATTAACGTTTTTTTGACAGAGCAATGTCCAGTGTTGTGTTGATGTGATTTGCAAAATGGGTGGGGGTGTCAGGGTAATAAGTTGTTGTCTACAAAGTAATCGTGGAGTATCTTGCCGTTTTGGTTGGCTCGTCCATTGCTCCATAGTCCGTGTTTGCAGTTGAAGTCTCCTATGAGTACACATTAATCTCTGAAATTAAAGAGAGTGTCCAGTGCATTTGCCGTTAGTCTGCTCTGCGGAGGGATGTATATTGAGGATATGAGATATTCTGTATCGTGAATCTCCACGATAGCTGAACAGTTTTCTATGCCCGGGGCATTGATCTTCACCTCAAAGCAGTTGTAGCATCTTTTCACGCAGATTAGGGTTCCCCCTCCTCTGACGTTTCTATCTGTGCGGAATATCGTGTAGTAGGGTAGCCAGAATCTCTCCGGTCCCCCAAAGTGCGTTTCCTGTATACACAGGACGTCAGGGTCGTAGTCTTCGATGAACTGAGTGACCTCGCCCATTTTTTGAGCGAGGCCGTTTGTGTTCCAGGACGCGACAGAAAACAGAAGAGGACTACTCATGCCGGAAGAAGGAGCTGATTGTCTTAAGGTCCTTGGCTGTGTTGAGCAGTGATTCGCAGACTTTGTCTAACATACTTGGGACTTTTTGGATATCACTGAGTATGGTGTTTACGTCCTTTACTCTTGCCGCGTTGGCGTAAGTGGCTTGTTTTTTAGGCTCGGCAGCAGCTACTTTGTGGCTTTGCTTGGGCGGGGGGGGGGGTTGGTGATAACAGCCCGCAATTGTGCATTCTGGCCTTTTGCGTCATGATCAACAATTTCCCTGTTGGGGGGCCTTTTGGGGCAACCCCTATAATTCGCCGTGTGGGCCCCTTGGCATAGGGCGCACTTGGCTGGCGTCTTGGGTGATTTGGTGCATTCCTTGGTTGGGTGCTTTTCCCCGCATTTTAGGCATCTGTACTCATTAGTGCAGTGCTCGCTTGAGTGGAAATAATTTTGGCAGCGGTAACACTGCTAGAGTGATGTCTTTATTTTTAGGGGCTCTACTGAGATCTAAAAGTGCCCTAGCTCCTTGAGATTATACATGGAGTCGTTGTGGGCGGTGCGTTGCAAGTATATGAGATAAAGGGGCAGGGCCCTGCGATTTCTACCTTTCATTTGGGTTATTTTGATGGGGTTGAATCCTACTTGTTTTAGTTCTTCATTGATGAAGTCAACATCTGTGTCTGCTGATAGCCCTCTGATGACCAATTTTAAGTTCTTTTCCTCTAAAACGGGAAAGGTATGGTGTGGAATATTGTTTTCGTTAAAATGTCTGACTAACAGACGGTACGCGTCTGAATCTTGTGTGATCACCTGGTGCTTTTGTCCATTAAATTTTACTAGAACTTTAGTTCCTGTGAGTTCATTTAGCCCTTTGGCAAACTCAACCGAGTTAATGACGTTTGAGACTAAGATGGGTGGCGGCTTGGTTGCTCGTTTAAGCTTGGCGAGTTTAAATTCATTAGAGGGACCAGCTGCCTGACCGCTGAGGTCCTCGCTATCATTGGCGTCATTAGTTATGTTTTCTACCACTTGGGATTTCTCAACCGCGTGGGATTTTCCAACCGCTTGGGATCAGTCGGCTACTTGGGATTGTTCAACCACTTGGGATGGGGTTAACTCTTGCTCTTCTGTCATGTGGACCTCTTGATCCTCAGCAGTAAGCACAAGGGATTGATTTTCTTCTACAATTGAGGTCGTGGGTGGTTTGGGATCATTATCCCGTGTGTGACTAGGCTGCCCGTTGGAATCGGGAATTTTAAATAAGCTTCTAACGGGAGTTGCCCCGTTGTTGGGATTACGGTTATCGTTGACTCGTTTGCTGGACTTGTCTGAAAGCGATCTTGTCCGCTTTTTGGAAGTCTTCTTACTCTGGGTCTTAAGCAGTTGAATTTCATTCTCAAGTACTTTAATTTTTTCGAGATTTGTCTCATTGGATATTTTCAGTATTCTTCTACTGACTGCTTGGGCAGCCTGGACCGCGACTAACAGGTCTCCTAAGGCTGAGAGGTCTTCGCGCACCTTATTATTTAAGACTCCTATCCAATTTTGGAATTCAGTATCCAAGTTAAGGAGCTGCTGTACTGTTAGTATGTTATTATTAGCTTTAAGCAGAAGGAGGGAGAGGGTGGGGTCCCTACCGTTAGTAGTGTTAGCATTGGAAGCCATGCTTACCCTAGTCTTGCTGTGAGATCCACTGGGAGGCAGGTCTTTATGGGGCTCCGACATGTCGATGTCAGCAGTAGCGCTGGGACGGCAGGTTGTTACTTGGGGAACTCCTCTTTAACAGGGAGCGCTTCTGATAAGGCCTTGAAAAAGGCCGAAGCGGGTTCGACCCGACTTCGCCGGCACGATCTGCCCGACCTGTGGCCGAGGCAACCGAACGGGCCAGTTCAGGAAGGGGGTAGGCCTAACCGTCAATCACCGTCTTCTTACACCCAACGGTGCGGCTGCACAGCTGGCCGACTACGATCCCAGAGCGTTCCCTCTGGGACTGGTATGAAGGCATGACCGTCTTGGGCGAGTTGTGTGAAAGTCTGAATGTGTCCAGCTCTTCGGTTCGGTTCGTAGTATTTGTGACAGGGGCAGGCCGCTGGCAGCCTTTTGCCTGTAACTCATTGTGTGGTCTAGGCTTCACGCGTGGAAGAGTAGGGGTGGCCGAGGCCTTCATCAGGTCACTACCGGGGTAGTGCCAAAAGTAGAAGAATTTAGAGGAAAAAAGGGAAACGCAAATCACGTTGGGAAGTTTTACTTAGATTTCTTCATTGTTTTTCCATGGCAAACATCCATGATTACATAAGCACAAGGGGGGGGGGGGTCCACTCACAGCTAGACAATTTTTAATCATTTTGATATATTTTTTTCTTCTTTTGCAAAATTTTATATATATATATATATTTTTTTTTTTAATCTATATTCAACAGAAAGAAACTAAACACAGAACAACATAAAACGAAAAGAAAATAGCAAGAAAACGTCAAAACTGAGCAGGGGGCGGCTCTATCGAGCCATATATCGAGTTGAGGGTTTGGCAACGGGTTATGCTCCGTACTTAGGGAATCGTAGTCAATATTGCTGGTTTCCGCTGGGTATTTATATTTTGCTCTTTTATTTATGTAATTACTTTGCTTCTTGATTTCTCTATTTTTATGATTTTCTATCTTGCTGTAGAATTTAATTACTGTCTTAATGATGTGTCTTGTAATGGAGTCGGTTAATAGTTCTTGGTGTAAACTTTTGCCCTTTTCGTACCAATGAGCGTCCGCTATACCTCTGAGTGTTTTGTTCTGTAGTACTTGAAGTTTATTAATAGTAGTCTTGGCAGAATGGCCCCACAGGACCACTCCGTAGAGGAAATTTGGTCTTAATACTTGGTGGTTCGTTATCATCATTTGATACAGGGACAGGCCTCTGGCGGCCTTTTGCCTGTGACTCTTGGTAGGGCTAGGCTTCGTGGGGTGGACCTATAGGGGTGACCGAGGCCTTCGTCAGGTCGTTACCGAGGTAACGCCAATAGGGAAAGGGGAGGGAAGAAACAAGGGTTTGGTTAGCTGTCGCTAACGGAGCATTTAGTTTACATCACTAAGATTATACTTTGCTTACGTCGATGGGAAAAGGAAGGGGGGTGCCCCTCAGCAGCGAGTTAAGATTTTTGAACTTTTTTACTTTTTTTGTAATTTTCAAATTTGTATTTTTTTATTTTTTGCATAAATATAATAAGAAAGAGGACAAAAATCAAACATGAAGAGACAAAACGGAAAGAAAGGCTAGCTCTGAGCAAAGTTGGCTCTTGCGCGCCAGATGTCAGGTTAGGCAGCGGGTTGTTCGCGGTGCCTAGGGAGTCGTAATCGATATTTATCGTCTCTGCCGGGTACTTGTATTTCCCTCTTTTATTGATAAAATTTTTTTGTGTGCTTACCGCTCTGTTGTGATGCGATTCGACTCTGCTGTAGAAGTTAATCGCGGTTTTGATTATATGTCTAGTAATTGAGTCAGTTAATAATTCATTATGTATACTCTTCCCTTTTTCAAACCAGTGGGCATCGGCGATGCATCTTAGTGTTTTGTTCTGTAGCACTTGAATTTTATTGATGGACGTTTTCGCCGCATGTCCCCACAGGGAGACTCCATAGAGGAAGGTCGGTTTCAGGATTTGGTGGTATAATAACCTTTTGTTCTTCAGGGAGAGCTGGCTTCTGTAACCTAGTAGGGGCTTGAGGAGGTGAGACTTGTGTTTTGCATTCTTGATTACGTAGTCAATATGTTTGTTAAAAAATAGACCTTCGTCGATCGTGATTCCTAGGTACTTTACGTCCTTGGTATTAGAGATCAATTGGTTTTGCACTTTAATTCTTGGGGGGTTCTTTTTCTTCGTATGCTTTTTAAAGTGTATAATTTTTGTTTTAGTAGGGTTGACTTCGATCCTTCACTTTTGGTACCATTTCAGTATATTGTCAATGTGCCTTTTTGCTTGCTTGTAGGCGAACATTTTACCATGGTTTCTTGCGATGCGGCCACATCGTCGGCGAATAGTGCTGTGAGAGTTCTCTCGTCTTTGGGGAAATCGTGTGTATAAATGTTGAATAAAATTGGCGAGAGTATGGCCCCTTGGGGCGTTCCCGCTTCTATGTTTCTCCTTTCCGAGATCGCATCTTTTATTTTAACTTGGAACGTGCGTCCCTTGAGATATTTTTTGATTAGTGAGACCAGGTGGTACGGGAAATCTGTGTTTATCATCTTGTTTATAAGTCCCTCGAACCAGATTCTATCGAAGGCTTTTTTGACATCTAGAAAGACACCAATGGTGAACTGGTTTGTATTGAACCCCTCGTTAATGTGATTGATCACTCTTAGTAGCTGATGTTCTGTTCCGTGGCCTTCGCGGAAACCGAATTGCTCTGGAGGGAGTATATCATTTTCCTCAATGTGCTTGTTAATTAATTCTTTGACAACTTTTTCAAATAATTTAGAAAGGTGTGAGGTGAGGCTAATAGGACGGTAATTCTGGACATATTTTGGGTCACTTCCGATTTTGTGGATGGGGCATATAATTGCATTCTTCCACCTTTTGGGGAAGTAAATAAATTTCAGGCATTTATTAAAAATTTTGGTGATATTTGTCAGCGCTTTTACAGGCATATTCTTAAGCATTTTGTTCGATATTCCGTCGTCTCCTGGTGTCTTTTTGTTTGCGCTTTCTTTAATGTAGCTGGCAACTTTGAATGGGGAGGTTAATGGGATATTTTCATCTTCTGGGGGATTTTCAAAGAATTCTCTATTCTCTCTATTGACTTGCCCAATGGTTCTTTCGGAGTAGGCCGTAGCGCTGTGCATAAAGTTCAGCTCAAAATTGTCAGCTAGAGCCTCGGCTTTTTCCTTATCTGTATAGCTCACCCTTCCTGCATGCGAGAGAGGGGGAATTTTCTGGTACTGTTTGCTGAATGCTCTTGCTGCTTTGTAGATAGATGCATTTGTTGGCGTTAGGCTGGAGAGATACTCGGTCCAGTTATGTTCTCGAAATTGGGCTATGTGGTAATAGAGCCTTTTGTTTTTAAGCGACATTTTACTTTTGTAACCCAACAGAGGCTTCAGCAAATGAGCTTTTCCAGCTCTTGACAGACAGACATGCATGGGAGTCGAGTGGATAGGGCCGAAAGCCCTTTTTCCCGGTATGAGAGAGTGGGACATGACGAGCGAGGTGGGAGTGGTAGGAGGGGGGAGAGAGGGTCGGCGAAAGTGATGCCGCGGAGGGCAGGTGTTAGAGGTGCGGCCAATGAGCGCCTAGGTGCAGCGTGAAGAGAGGCAATTCTCCAGCCAGCGGGTTTTGCAGAGTTTTGCAATTTTTTTGAGGTTTTTATATAATTTTTTTTTTTTTTGAAATATAGGAGAATAAAGAAACACAGACGGGACAACACAAAAAAAAAAAAAAAAAAAAAACTAAGGATGGAGGAGGGCGCCTGGGCGCCGTGGGTTAAAGTTATATCTCATTTCCATGGATGCCGCTGGTAGGCGGTGTGTGTTATTTAATTGATCATAAAGGATTTGTTCTCTGGCGAGGAGATTTTCGCTGAATTCAAGGGAGGTGAAGAAGTTGGTTGCAAAATTTATGATAAACTGGGGGATGGTTGACATATTTAAATCGTTGTGGAGTGTTCTGTTACTTACGAACCAATGAGCACCCGTGATTTTTCTTAGGGCAAGATTTTGTAGCACCTGAATTTTTCCGATGTGGGTTTTTGCGGCGTGGCCGAAGATAGGAATTGCGTAAAGCATTGTGGGACGAATTATGGTGGAGTAAATAAGTTTTTTGTTTTTAAGGCTGAGCTGGCTGTTTTTGTTTAGCAAGACGAAGAGGTATCCAAGTTTTATTTTAGCTCTTTTAAACACTTTTAAAATGTGGGATTGAAAAGTAAGCTTGTTGTCAATTATAATACCAAGATACTTAACCTCCTGGCTGTAAGGGAGGGGGGAGTTGTCTATGGTAATTGGTTTAAGAGGGTTACGGGGGGTGCCTTTAGTAAAGTAAAGGACTTTAGTTTTACCTGGATGAATCGCAACTCTCCAGCGGTTAAAGTATTCAAGTACTTGGGTTACATGGTATTGGAGGAAATGGTGGGCGTGATTTTTCTTGGGGTCAGCAGCGATGATAGCAGTGTCGTCCGCGTAGAGACAGGAAAGGGTGAAGGGGTTATCGGGGAAGTCGTGGATATAGAAAAGTTGAGACTGCGGAGCCTTGGGGGACCCCCGCGGCTATTAGGCGTTTAGAAGAGATCTGGTTGAAAAGTTTAACTTGGAAACTTCTGTGATGCGGGAAAGTGTGAATTAGCTTAATAAGGTAGGGGGGGGGAGTTAAGTTGGATCATTTTATAGAGTAGGCCTTCATGCCATACTCTATCAAAGGCTTTCCTAATATCGAAGAAGATGCCAAAGACGTGGAACTTCTTGTTGAATGCATCCGTAATGAAATTAATAAGTCTCAGAAGTTGGTGGGAGGTAGAATGCTTCCTTTTAAAACCAAACTGGAAGTTGGGGATAATATTATTAGTGCTCAGGAATTGGTTTATGTGACGCTGTATAACTTTTTCCGTCACTTTAGACAGTGAGTTAAGGAGGCTTATAGGCCTGTAGTTTTCCGGGAAATGGAGGTCGGAGTCGGGTTTGGGAATCGGGCAGACAAGAGCGTTTTTCCATAAATTTGGGAAGTAGCCGAAAGCAATGATTTTGTTGATGATTTTGGTGAGGCAAGTGATTGCGTTAAGGGGGCGGTGCTTTAGATAGGCGTTTTTAATGCCATCTTCGCCAGCAGCTTCACGAGTTTTCAGATCTTTTATAATATTCATTATTTCGATGGGTTCGGTGACGGGGGGGGGGGGGAGGTGGGGTTATTGATAATGCCATTATAATTTATAATGGTTCTGTTTACATGATCGATAGTATCATCGTCGTAGGTATCTGCATTGAGTTGGAATTGAGATTCCAGGCTATCAGCAATAGCTTCGGCTTTTTCTTCAATCGTATAGACGACTTGGCCGTGGCTAGCGTGTATGGGGGGCATTCTATTATTTTTTTTGCAGAGACTGTTTATCATTTTATACATGGCTTTGGGCTCATCATTGAGTGAGTTGATGAAGTCTTTGAAAGTGTCGTTTTTAAACTGGGTCGTTTCAAGTTTAATTTTCCTTTGAACTCGGTTTATTTCGGTTTTAACGCTAGGGCACTTAGAGGTGTTCCAAAACTTTTTAAGCTGATTTTTCCTTTTGATCAAGGAGACAATTTCTTTGGGAAGTCTTTTGGGGTGATTGGTTATAGTTTTAGTAACTTTAGACTTTTCTATTGCTTGTTTGATGTTTTCTGTGAGTTTTTCGGCTTGTACTTCGATGTCGTTAAAGTTAGAAATTTTTGGGTTACCCTCGGTGATGCTATGCATTATATGGGTAAAGTAACCCCAGTTAATTGTGGTAATAGTTGATTTGTCAGTGCGGAGGGGGGAATTCAAGGCGTTTTCCAGGAACACAGGATTATGATCGGAATTCAGTTCCGGGAGGGAGTCAATTCTTTTGCTGAAGCTAATATTTTTAATTAATGCAAAGTCGATTGTCGTGCTGATGTTATCAGTAAAGTGAGTCGGGTCATCAGGGAAGATGATGTCGGTGTTAGTAGTAAGTGCAAAGTCTAATAGCTTATCACCGTTAGAATTTTTTCTGCCGTGACTCCATATTTCATGTTTAGCATTCCAGTCGCCGAAGAGGATAGAGTTTTGGAGAGCGAGTAAATCGCTAGGGAGGAGCGTATGATGGGGGGGGGGGAGGTAAACTGAGGAGATGCAAATGTTGAAATTATTAATTTGCAGGATAATAGAGGAGTTCTCTAGTTGGGCGGTATCGACTGGCCTGAAATAATGGGTGAGGCTGCGATGAACAAATAAAGCAACGCCGTCGCCGGGGCCTGAAGGGGGCGACCTCCCCCATTTTATGGAGGAGGCCGTTGGCGTTCCAAGAAGCAATAAGCAAGGAAGACCTAGCCATGAGGGAAGATGTTGCTGAGCATATTGAGGTCATGGGAGAAGGACTGGAATCCCTTGACAATGTTCTGGATGAGAGCAGGCACTTTACTGAAGTTTTCCATGAATTTAGTAACGTCCTGGATGTCAGTTTTGCTAGCAGCTTGGGCGTAGCTTTTTTGGTCCGTGTTGGGGGGGGGTTAGAGGGGGTGGGGGGCTTTGGTTTCTAGGGGTGGGGTTTTTGGTATAGGGTACAACCACATTATCCTTCACAACGCGATCAGCAGGGCGTTTGGGGCAACCGTGGTAATTGGCCGTGTGCTGGCCGGAGCAAAGTGCACATTTTGCAGGGAGCTCTAATGGTTTCCTGCAGAGGCGGGTGTCGTGGCCTTCTCCGCATTTAACACAGCGGAAGGGGTTTTTGCAATGGAGGCTTGAGTGCCAGTACTCTTGGCAACGAAAGCATTGTGTCGGGGACGTTTTTAGTTTGAGGGGCTCCATTTTGATATTGAAGCAGCCTAGTATTTTTTCGTGGTAGATTTTAGCATTTTCGTCTGTTCTCTCTAAGTATATCAAAAATAGGGGGAGTAGCTTTCGCTCTTTCCCATGCATTTGTGTGATGTTAGTCGGAAAATATCCAAGTTTTCCCAGTTCTTCTTTGATGTACTCGATTTTGGAATTTATGGCAAGTCCTCTTATCACAACTTTTAGGGGTTTTTCCTCATTAATTGCAGAGGTATGATGGTTGATGTTATGTTCGTTTAGATAAGCTACGATCTTCCGATAAGCCTCTGAGGTTGGGGGGTTAATATGGAATTTCCTTCCGTTATATTTTAAAGTAATTTTTTCATTTAGCATTATTTCTGAGAGGGTTTTTGCGAATTCGATTGAGTCCTCTAAAGTTTCAATTAGGATAGGGGGGGGTTTTGAGTTTTTCTTAAGCCTTTGTAGTTGGAAGGTGTTATTTGGAGCATTTTGGTCTGTTTTAGTTGGTTCCCCTTCGTTTTCGTTTAGTTCTAAGTCATCGTTGAGGGTGGAGAGTTCCATGAGTTCGGGCGACAAGGCCGAGTTAGTAGCATTTTGCAAGATGTTATCAACAGAAACCTTTTTACTGAGCTGGGCTTCTTGATTTTTGTTGGAGTTCGTCCTTTTCCTATTTTGCTTTTTATTTTTAGTTTTTTGTTCTAAGGGGCTGACTTGTTAGTAGTTTCAACATTAACTACGGTGCTAGTCTGCGGAGGGTTGAAACGTTTAATTTTATTGTGATCAGGGTTAGCCTGATTCATTGGGGGGGGGGGTGGAGTTTTTGTTGTTTTTCAATTTTTGAACTTGTTTGGCCAGGTCAAAATACTGGTCCTGAAGTTTATTGTATTTATCATCTTGAATGTTATTTTGAATTTCAATTTCTTTCTTAGCAATAAGGGCGCAGAGCCTACTGTAACGAATTAGCCCAATTTAAGCGCAATCCCACAGGGGATGGTGTGAAGGAGTTGCAAGGGTAGCGGCGATGAACAAGGTCCGCCAATGGGCGGCCGGTGAGTGGGAGAAGGTGGGGTCAGCGCTGGCTACCCTCCGGCGGCCGTGGCGCATGATCCCCACGCCTTCTGGCATTGTTATCTCCCCGCGTCGCCGGGAAGGGTCTTGGTTTAGATACATGGTGTCCGACGGAAACCTTGTATTGCCATGAATGTAGGTATAGTCCAGTTGCATTCTTACAAGCCGGTTGGGATGCGTTTCAATTTTGGTGAAAACATTTGTGGAGATCGATCTAATGTGGGGGATGAGGTAATTGACTTTTAGATCCTTATGTAAGGTATCGTTACTAACGAACCAGGGGGCTCCGGTGATACGTCCGAGAAAGTGGTTTTCCAGTATTTGAAGTGGTGCGAGATTTGTCTTGGCAGTAGGTCCCCATATAGGGCTTGCGTAATCAAATGTCGGGCGGATGACCGTCTTGTATAGCCTGGCTTTAGATCTTAGGTCCAAGCCGCTATTTTTGTGTGTCAGGCAGTTCAGCAGACCAATTTTCTTCTTGGTTTTGCTGTGGATATTGCTCGTATGTTTCACGTAGCTTAGGTTGTTATCAAGCGTAACCCCTAGGTAGGTTACGTCGTTTGTGTACGGGATTGTAATCTCGTTGACGGTTATGGTTTTCAACTTCCTGCTGTAGCAACCAGTATTGAAGGATACCAGTTTGGTTTTGGCTGGATTTATCTTGATGCGCCATTTGTTGAAGTAGACTTCAATTTCGCTTATGTGCCGCTGTGCTGCTGCACTGCACTTCAATTTGATCGGGCGTACTGAGTCAGGAGACCCATTTACCCGAAAAGCATTAGAGGATGGAACATGTAATTGAAGATCCTAAGCAAAAAAAACACATCTAGTCTCCGCCGAGGCGGAGCAGAGAGGGGGTGAGCTTCCTCACCTAATGTACGCCTCGAGCGCCCTTCGGGCGCTCCGAAGGAGTGCGAGAGGGTTTTCGTCGCTGCGGCGGGGAGGCCGGCGATCTCCGTTCGGTCGAATGGGGGGATTGTTCATCGACTTTGGGTGCAAAGCGCAGTCCTTAGAGCTGGCGGGGTGGCCGCCTCCGCAGTTAGCACACGTCGCTGACTTTCCGCGGTGGGGGCATTCAGTCTTCCTATGGGAACCAGCGCAGACGACACACCGCTCCTGCACAAAGCAGGTGTGGGAGGTGTGGCCCCAACGCTGGCTTCTTTTCCTTAGGCGCTCGGCCCGGGCGGCGAAACAGCCGACCATGACGCGGGCACCAAAAATCTTCGTGTTTTCGGCGTTGTCCACTAGATGAACCCCGAAATACGGCAGGGGACCCTTCTTGTTTCTGAACTGCCGGATGGAGAGCGGGGAAAAGCCGGCTGCGGCGAGCGCGTCCTTGACTTCGTCGCAGGAGGTGTCGGCCGGGATGTTCTTCAGCACGGCTCGTAGGGGCGGAGAGTACCCGATCGTGGGTGCATGGAACTGGAGGTTTTTTTCCTTCGCATAGTCCACGATGACGGCGTGCTCTTCGTCCGACTTCGGGGTGATGCGTAGCTCGTCCCGGGAGAGGGAAACTTCGGGGTTGGTTATTTTATTGGCCCTTTATGCCGACGATACTGCCGTTCTAACGAAACACCATAATAGAAGACTTGCAGCGTCTACCTTGCAAAAATATCTCAATGAACTTGCCCAGTGGTACAAGAAATGGAGAGTTGACCTCAATCCCACCAAAACCAAGATAATAAATTTAAAAAAAACAAAAATAAAAAAAACCTCAAACAAATGACGATTAATGGAAATCAGATTGGTTACTCTAGAGCAGTAAAATATCTGGGGATCACGCTCGACATGGGAATGTCCTTTAAGACCCATATTAGTAATGTGGTAAAAAACGCGGAACAAAAGGAATATGATCTAAAACCCCTCCTTGGTTATCGGAGTGAGCTCTCCCAGAAAAATAAGAAATTGATATACATCACGATCATCCGCCCTACCCTTCTTTACGGTGCAGAAATTTGGGGTTTTGCCGCGAAGTCCAATATAAACAAACTGCAAACTATACAAAATAAGATGATTCGTCAAATACAAAAAGCAAGTAGATACGATCGTGGCAAGGACTTGCACAATGATATTGGCATTTGCTCTATCTCCCGTCATATTATAAAAATAGCAAAAATATTTTACTCAAGCATCCTTTCCCACCCCAACCCCAAAGTACAAGACCAATGTGCTTTCCTCAATAGAAACGACAAGTACAGATTCCCTCACCAATCCCAACACATCAGTTATGATTCCCTCGGCACAAGAAGAAACCCCCTTCCCAATCCGCAGCTTGATCTCTCCTAGAGGGTCTGTCTCCATATTAAGCTATGTATGTTTTGCTCACGTCTTTCCTCCTTTTACTCTTTTCTTTCTTATATGTAAATTTTGTTAATTATTAAAAAAAAATAAAAGAGAAGTACAAATCTAAAACAAACGTACAAAATAGTAAAAGATGAAAACTCCCCACAGGAGCTGTGTTTTACACCCGGCAAAAAACTAATAAGTACCATACGAACGTACGAACGTCATTTCCTAACAACTTCCACACCCTGCTCCGCCTAAGGCGGAGACTAGATGTTTTCTTTAGTCAGGAATACTTGTAAGTTCTCAGATCACTGGCCACGGATATCGGGTAAAAGAGTATCGACACTCTGTATGCCCGCTTAAAATGATGTGCTGCTGCTGCTGCTCTGCCGCTGTGATGTTTAGTGCTGAGTCGGGCAGCGCCGTAGGCGATCTTTCCCGGTGTGGGAGGGAACGTGGCTTGGAGGCAAGTCGGGAGCGAAGAGGGAGTGTATGTGCAACTAGTGTGGGCGGGGAAAGAGGAGGAGGAAGAGAGGAAGGAGAACGTCTACTTGACCTGGAGCAGTGACATGTAGGTGATGATTAAAAAATATATATGAGCGAGGTAAAAGTACATACATATTTACAAAATAATATACATATATGTACACGACCGATGAAAAGCATTAAACGCCTTCCCACAGGAGATGGTGTGAAGGAGTTACTAGAACTATCTGCGAGGAACGAGATCCGCCAACGGGCGGCCGACGAACAGGACTGGGCGGGGTCAGCGCTGGCTACCTTCCGGTGGCCGCGGCGCATGATCCCTACGCCTTCTGGCATTGTTATCTCCCCCGCGTCGCCGGGAAGGGTCTTGGTTTAGATACATGTTGTCCGACGGAAACCTTGTATTGCCATGAATGTAGGTATAGTCCAGTTGCATTCTTACAAGGTTTTCCAGTATTTGAAGTGGTGCGAGATTTGTCTTGGCAGTAGGTCCACATATAGGGCTTGCGTAATCAAATGTCGGGCGGATGACCGTCTTGTATAGCCTGACTTTAGATCTTAGGTCCAAGCCGCTATTTTTGCGTGTCAGGCAGTTCAGCAGACCAATTTTCTTCTTGGTTTTGCTGTGGATATTGCTCGTATGTTTCACGTAGCTTAGGTTGTTGTCAAGCGTAACCCCGAGGTAGGTTACGTCGTTTGTGTACGGGATTGTAATCTCGTTGACGGTTATGGCTTTCAACTTCCTGCTGTAGCAACCTGTATTGAATGATACCAACTTTGTTTTGGCTGGGTTTATTTTAATTCGCCATTTATTGAAGTAGACTTCAATTTCACTTATGTGCCGCTGTAAATAAAAATGGGCAAAGGGCCTACTAGGGGCGGTGGCTAGTACTGCAGTATCATCGGCAAAGATGAAGTTGCTGGCGTTTGAATTGCTTGGGAAGTCGTGAGTGTATATTGTGTATAGAAGTGGCGATATAGCGGAACCCTGAGCCACACCCACTTCTATGCTTCGTTTGCCCGGCAGGGCGGTTCCAACTTTCACTTGATAGGATCTCCTTTGTAAAAAGTGGAAGATGCAAAATATTAGGTAATTTAGGAACTTGAGATGAATTAATTTGAAAAGGAGCCCCTTATGCCATACGCGATCGAATGCCTTTTCTATATCAAAGAAAATGCCTAGGCAGGCCTGCTTATGATTCTTGCATACGTTGATCGCTTTGGCGATCCGTAGCAGTTGGTGTGTGGTGGCGTGGCGGCCTCTGAACCCGAATTGCCACTCTGGGAGGATGTTGTTGTCATCACAATATGCTTGGAGATGAAATTTCAGAATTTTTTCGATAATCTTGGCGATTACACTCAAGAGGCTGATTAGCCTGTAGTTCTGAGGGAAGGTTAGGTCGGAGCCTTTCTTGGGAATCGGGACGATAATGGCATTCCGCCAGCAGCTAGGGTAGTACCCTACGCGCATGACGGCATTGGCGATTTTAGTGATGTTCTCGACAGCATTCAAGGGGAAGTGCTTGAGGTGAATAGGGGCTATTTTATCCTCTCCGGGCTCCGTTTCTCCAGCGTTCCAATGAGTAGCAACATTTGGTACACGTTAACTGCAGGTGGGGAGGGGGGGGGCGGTCGGTGGAGGGTTTCTGAAAAACCTCCTGACCACTCTGTTCACCTCCGCTATCGTATCTTCACAATATGCTTCGGCATTATGTTGAAATTGCTGTTCCAGTGAGTCGGCAATAGCATTGGCTTTGTCCGACTCCGAGAACACTAGGTGTCCGGTGCCGCCGTGCAGGGGAGGCATCTGGGTTTTTCTGTTGGCCAGGACCCTGGTCATTTTGTACATATCTTGGGGGTTGTCATTTAGGGATTCCAGCAATTCCGTGAACTTTTTCAAATCGTTGATTAGTTTTTTAAGGTTGTGCTGCAGCTCATTTACTAAGCTCTTAGTAGCCGGTTCCTTAGTTATGGCCCAAACCTTCCTGAGCCTATTTTTCCTTGTAATAAGAGCTCTGATCTCGGGTGGCATCCTTGTAGGGGCGTTATGAACAATTTTTGTGAATCTTGCGGTTTCAATGGCAGTCTGCACGTTTTTTGTTAGTTTCTCAACTTCGGCATCAATTTCTTCAGGGGAGAAGATTGATTCGATTGTTTCCGTTAGATCGCTGAGTTTTCTGGTGAAGAGATCCCAATGCGTTGTCGTTATTGTTTGGCTTGCTGAGGGGAGGTTAGTCCCGAAACTCAGCTCTAAGAGTATGGGATTATGATCCGAATTCAACTCTGATAACGAATTAATTTGGAAGCGGTTATTTACATTGTTGCTTAGTGCAATGTCGATAGTAGTGTTCACATAGTTGGAAAAATGGGTGGGTGAGTCCGGGAAGTATAGATTTAGGTTTTTCTCAATGAAGTAGTCGTGTAAGATTTTTCCATTGGCGTTGGCTCTACCATTGCTCCAAAGGCTATGCTTACAATTAAAGTCGCCAATGAGAATACATTTGTCTTTAAACTTTACAAGCGTGTCCAGATCAGTAGGGGTGAGCTTGTTGTTGGGAGGGATGTAAATGAGAGAGATTAGGTATTCTACGTCGTTTATACTACTGACCGCTGAGCAGTTTTCAATGGCATGCGAATTAATTTTAACTTCATGGCATGTGAAGCACTTTTTGACACACAGGAGGGTACCCCCCCCACCACCCCCTCCGCTATTCCTGTCACTTCTGAAGGTGACGTAATTTGGTAGCCAGAAACGTTCGCGACGAATGCGAGGCCGTTCGCATTCCAAGATGCGATTGCGAACACAAGCTGCCTACCCATGCCGGAAGATGGCGCTGACGGATTTGAGTTCTTCTGCAAGCGACATCATGTTGCTGCAGGCTTTATCCAGTATGAAAGGGATTTTCTGCATCTCGCCCAGGATGTGCGTAACATCTTTGCCCTTGGCCACGTTAGCGTACGATTGCGGGTTTCCTGATTTCTCCGCCGGCTTGTTGGGAGCGCTCTTGGGAGGTGGCCCTTCCCGCTTGGGATTGGTAGTGACTGTTTTCAGTTGTGCATTTTGCCCATCTTGATCTAAATTTTTAACTATACGATCTGGAGGCCGTCTGGGGCAGCCCCTGTAGTTGGCTGGGTGCGCACTTTGCTGGGGTTTGGGGGGTTTTTTTGCAATCCTTAGTGGGATGCCCTTCGCCGCATTTTAAGCACCTGTACTCATTAGTACAATGGGCACTTGAGTGATAATAATTTTGGCATCTATAGCACTGTTGTGGCGAGGTTTTAATTTTTAAGGCTTCTGCGGAGATTTTAAAGCTGCCTAGGATTTTGAGCTTGTAGAGGTCCTCGTTATGCGCTGTTCTTTGTAAGTATACCAGGAATAAGGGGAGGAGCCTCCGGTTTTTCCCCTTCATTTGTATTACCTTAATTGGGGCAAACCCCGCTAAATTGAGCTCAGTAGTGATGTAACTAACTTCCAAGTCGGCCGACAGTTCTGTCGCCGGATAGGAGATGGCTCAGGGCGGTCAATGCCCTTTTACCCGGTATGGGTGAAACAGTGTGAAGGAGTGGGTGGCAAGGGGTAGGGGTGGTGGTCAAGGGAGAAGAGAATGCCGGAGCCTCATTGGCCGGAGAGTTGGTGTTGGGCAGTGCCGAAACATGAACGGGAGAGCAGGTTAGCAAGGAGCAAATTGTGTAGAGGAATAGTGAAGGTATGGAGGGGGGGGGGTGCCTGCAAGCACCTCGTAGCAGGAGGGTTTTTTTTTTTATAACACATAGGTACAGGACGAATCAGTACGAACACAAGGACAAACAGGGACAAGGGGCAGGGTTAAAACATGGCCCGGTGGAGAGGAGCTAAGTTGGAGCCGCGGAGGGGGGGGGGGGGGCCGGCGTGCGGTGCCTTCTCCGCCGCCTGAGGTCGAATTCAAGAAACAGAGATTGATCGGGGAATCTGATCGTGTGGGTTGTAAGGTTGCTACTCTGTAGCTGGTCCCGAATGAGCTGATTTTGATGGGCTTCGATATTGGTGTAAAACTGCGTTGATGTATCTATGATAAACTGATTAAGGTAATTTACTTTCAGGTCTCTGTGGAGGGCGTCTATGGATATGTACCAGGGGGCGCCGGTTATGCGCTTAAGCGCGGCGTTCTGGACAAGTTGTAGCTGCATTAAATTACTTATGGCCGCCGAACCCCAAATTGGGATGGCGTAGGTAAAGGAGGGACTTATACAGTTGGAGTTTAGTTTCGAGGGAGAGGTACTTTTCGTTGGTAAATATGATATGAAGTAAACCTAATTTGGATTTTGCTTTCTTAGTTGTGTTTCTTATATGTTTATGGAACTTTAGGCTACGGTCGAGGGTGATGCCCAGGTATTTCACTTCGGAAAGGAAGGGGAGGGGGGTGCCATCTAAAATTAGCTGGGGGGGGGGAGGATCCTAATATATCCCTTGCTGAATGCAATTACTTGGGTCTTTTCGGCGATTATCTTGATCCTCCAGTCATTAAAGTAGGATTCGATGGTATTAAGGTGTCTCTGGAGGGTATTGCGGACACGTTTTCTGTTCCACGACTTGCACAGCACAGCGGTGTCATCAGCAAACAGGCTAGTGACAGTAGTGTCACTTGTCGGGAAATCAGCTGTAAATAGGCAGTACAAGGTTGGGGAGAGGGAGGAGCCCTGCGGAGTCCCCGCCCTCATGGGGTGTGGCTCCGACAGAGCGCCGGGGAGTTTCACCTGAAATGGTCTGTTGCGAAGGTAATGGTAGATTAAATTAATTAAATAGTGGGGGAAATTCATCGAGATTAATTTGTGCACCAGGCCTTCGTGCCACACTCTATCGAAGGCCTTTTAAATGTCAAAAAAAATGCCGATGGTAATTTGGTTTGCAAGGTATCCCTCTTTAACGTAGTTAATCATTCTGAGTAGCTGATGGGAGGTGGAGTGTTTGGGTTGGAACCCAAATTGGAAATTAGGGATAAGGTTGTATTCGTCTATGTGCTTATTTATGTATTTTAGAATAACCTTTTCAGCTATCTTTCATTTGGATTTTCACTTGAGCACGTAGGGCCGGAGGCCCTTTAATCTCACGTATAATATCTTGCTTGTGTAGGGTTGGAGACGAATATTGATGAGAGGCGGGGATAGCGCTCAGCTGGGCCAATCAGATGCTAACATTCCATTGGTCCTTCCAGTGTGGCGGTTAGGAGTCGCGGTTGCAGTGGGGTGCTTAACTGCGCCGGCTGACCGAACGCAGTTTCCCCCGCAGCTGCAACCGGTAGCTTCCGAGCAATCATGCCCGGGGGATGGCGTCCCATTCCGTGAGCACTTTAATTTATTTTACTAAGAAAAAAGTTTACGGGGGTATGAAAAATAAAAGAGATATAGGGAGAGAAGGATTTAGATTATTTAACAAGATTTAAGAGATTTAATATCAAAGTAATTAAGGGGTCATAAACAGTTAAAAATCAGGTTGAAGAGCGAGGCATGCCCTCGGCCTTCGCCTGTTGGTCGGATCAGTGTGGTCATATTCTTCAATAATTTGAAGTAGGGGGTTGCCAATCATAGGAATTCTATTATAAAGTCGAAGGCTAATTTTTTGAATAGACCGAATGAGGTGGGGTATGCCTAGTTCATAGTGAACTGAGGCATTACGGACGTACCAGGGTGAATTTGTTATTAATTTAAGGGTTTTGTTTTGAGCGGCACAAATGCCGTTAATGGACGTTTGACTTGCAGCGCCTGCCCAAACTGGGCAGGCGTATATTAATTTTGGTCTCAGATATGCCTTGTAAATCAGTAGCTTGTTATCGATGGATAGCACTGATCGTCGATTAATTAATGGCATTAAGGCCATTTTCGTCTGAGTGTAGTCACTTTTCAGTATCTGGGAGTGTTCCATAAAGCTCAGCTTATAGTCAATCCACACTCCCAGATACTTATACTTTTTCCCCCAGGAGATGGCGCTGCCTTGCATACATATTCTTTCAGTTGGGAAGTTATAACTGTTGAATGGGATGGCGAGGCACTTATCAGGGTTTATTTGTATTTTCCACTTAAGTAGCCAGCACTCCAGTGAATTAATGTGCGTTTGAATTGTTTCTATGGCTGTGTTAATATTTTCGCCGTGAGCCAGGATTGCTGTATCATCGGCAAAAGTGAATAACTCAGTGTTGTAGAGTCGTGGGATGTCGCTCGTGTAAATATTGTATAACAGAGGCCCGAGTAGGCTACCCTGCGGAACAGAACTTTGGATGTGCCTCTGTGTGGATATTGTTTTTTTAACACGAACGACAAATTGCCTATGCGTAAGATAGGACGTTATAATTTGGGTGAGTGCATGGGATGCCCCAAGGTGTACGAGTTTATGTATTAGTCCGGGTATCCAAACCCTGTCAAATGCCTTGGCTATGTCAAGAAAGAGGGCAATTGAGCGTTTGTGTTTGTTTTGTGCAGATTTAATGGATTCAACGAGCCTAAGTAGTTGAAGTGTTGTGGAATGTATCCAATTCACAGAATTGAAGTGTTGGCATTGAATTGTTGGCTCTGAATCCAAATTGTTCTGGTGGTATTATGTTGTTGTGGTTAATCCACTCATGTAAGTGCACTGAAATGCAGTGCTCCGCAAACTTGGAAAAAACAGGGAGAAGACTAATTGGCCGATAATTTTCAGGCTTATCGGCCGGTTTATCTGGTTTATGTATCGTTGTTATCACTGCTAATTTCCAAGGTGCAGGAAAGTAACCTAGAGCTAGTGAGTGATTAATTAATTGCGTGAGTGTAAAGATTGTGCGTAGGGGTAGTTTTTTGAGGATAGTGTTTGTAATGCCGTCAATGCCCGGGCTTTTCTTGACTTTGGCCTTATTGACATAGTCCAGCACTTGGGTTGGGTATACCCTGAGTGTGTTTGCGTAATTTCCTAGAAGTAGTCCTTGTATCGTAGTATCAACTGCTTGTTCTGTTGTCCTGTGATGTATGTCATTATTAGTGAATTGATGCTGAAAGTGATCTGCAAAGAGATCTGCCTTTTCAGCATCGGAGTATGCAACCCCGGCTCGGCCGTTAAGGGGCGGAATGTATGACCTGCTTTTCTTCAATCGTTCAGCTGCTTTCCATATGGAGCTGTCGTCTTGATTGAGAGAAGACAGGTATGTGTTCCAAGATTTGTTTTCATGTTTATGTAGGTGTTTTCGGAGTTGGCTACTGACTCTGTTAAGAACAGTTTTGTTAGCTGGATCTCGCGTTCTCTGAAATAGCTTCTTCGCTCTGTTTCTAAACCTGATCAGGTCACACAGATCGGATGGTAAATAGTGCCTGCTATTGACCGTAAATAACTTTAAGGAATTACGGTCAAGGGTTTGTTTGATAGCTTCAGTAAATGAAGATACAGCTTGATCCAGCTCATACCCCGTGTTAATGTTTGCGTAGTCAAAGTGGGTGGAGTTAAGATCGGAGGTGAATTTCCTCCAATCAGGGATGAGTCTGCGAGGTTCTGGTGCAAGGAGCCGATCGGTGAGAAAAGTGAACTTGACCGGGTTATGATCCGAGCTAAGCATCGCAAGCGATGTAGCTTCGAATTCATAAGGGAAACCCTTAATTAACCCGAAGTCAATCACAGAGCTCGTCCGATCAGTTATCCGTGTAGGTGTAGGGGGAACAGCAAGAGTTAAGTTTAAGCGTTGAGCTAAGTTGAGTATTGTGTTGCCGTAGTTATTGTTACTCCTGCAGTTCCAATAGGTATGTCTAGCGTTGAAGTCTCCACAAATGATAACATTGGCATCAAGAGAGAGTAATTTCCTTAGATCAAACTCAATCTCTTGTGTCTGTGTGTTTCGTGATCCATGGCTTTCCGGGGCTATATATATGGAGACTACAGTGTAGGGGCAAACAACATCTGAGGTAATTTGGATTATAGTGGCTTCGACTCTCCTCAGTGTTGGTGTTGCAATGATGTGATGGGGTATATTATCCCTGATAAGTAGTGCCGTCCCGCCACCCTGACGTACTATATATCCTCTAATATCAACAAGGCGTCCAGATCTAGGTATGTCGTTCCTGTAAAAACAATAACCCTCAAGGAATGGGTCAGCCTCCCCTGGGGAAAGGTGGGTCTCAGAAAGAGCTACGACGTCAGGGTACTGATCCACAAGGAAATACCTGAGTTCGGGGACCCTGGTACGGAGACCATTGACGTTCCAACAGACAAGGCGAAAAGACATCAGGCAGAGTTAATAGCTTTAGGCTCTGCCTGCATAAAGGCCTCGATGATGATAAATATTTTATCCAGCCCAGTAGGAGCTTGCTTAACTGCAGGGAGAACCTGCTTGAGTATTTGGAGGAAGTTCTTTAAATCTGAGTCAGAGAAAAGTTCTCTGACCTCCTTAATTACTTCAAAGAAGGAGAAGCTGTCTCCTACTGGGGTGGGTGTGGCTTTAGAAGTCACCGGAGCAACCTTATTGGTCGATCTCGCAGAGGTGCTAGGAGCGTGTTTTTCCGCTGGGGGAGATGCCGCGGCGGCATACGAGAGGTCCGGCCGCACCTCTTTAATTTTGATCGGGGGCCTTTGGGTCCCCTTCTTAGCGTCACCAGGTTTTTCGTCTGGTTTTCGGGTATTATTTTGGAATATTTCACAACCACGGTAGTTGGCCGGGTGCCTGCCTTTACAGTTGCAGCAAAGGGGGGGATGGCATCTTCTGTTTGTGGGGACAGTCGGTGGTTAGATGGTCCCCTGCACATTTTACGCACCTAGGCGGAAGCCTACAATTAAACGAGGAATGGTGCAGTCTCTGGCAAGCGTGGCACTGAGGAGGCCCCTTCCTCCTCTTAAATGCCTCAATCTTAACGATTGTGTGCAATAGTTGTTTCACCTGATATATTCCATCAACTCCCTCATTCCTCTTGAGAAGGACTTGGAAGATGGGTATTGGGATGTTACCCTTTCGGGTCAATTGGGCAACTCGCACAACGCTAAATCCGAGAGCTTCAATGTCGGCCGATATGTCCGATCGCTCGGTAAAGTTTGGCAACCCCTTAACCACCACTTTAAGGGGTACCTCGGCCTTGTAGGGGGTGACATAGTGGGGTATTTTTGCATCTAAAAGGTACTGGCTGAGCTGCCTATGCTGATCGGGTGTGTCAACATAGAAGTTGGCAAACTCCCCAGAGATTTTGACTCTAAAGTCCATCTTAGAAGATGCCTTTATGTTTTCTAGCCATGACTTATAGTTTAGGGTCGGAAATTAGGTACGGATAGGGGGGGGGGCTTCTTTACTGAATTGGAGGCAGGAGGTGGCACCTCTGTGGTCTCTTGCTCCATCGTTATTTCCCCCTCATTAGTGAGAGGAGCAAAGGAGTTTACACAACTGGTGGGCACTACTGGTCCCACCAACTTTGGTTGTTTACAAGTTTTCATTGGATTTTGGAACCCTTCATCATCTGCCTCGTCGTCCATCCCGAGATCGATTTCGAGAGGACGCTTAAATGAAGCACTAGGAAGGGGCGGGATAAAGTAGACTTCTAGATTAGGGCAATTGATCACATACGTGTGGATCATGGAGTGCTCACGTATGGGGGTAATAAAACCATGCTAACCCCGGGCTAGAAGCCCCAGAAGCAGCCTGTTTCTTTGCTCCTCCCACTGTCGAAGGGATGTATCATCCTGGCAGTGCGCAATCTTCATGTCTAAGTGCTCA
Organism: Octonoba sinensis; assembly: GCA_038502835.1. Taxonomy (NCBI): domain Eukaryota; kingdom Metazoa; phylum Arthropoda; class Arachnida; order Araneae; family Uloboridae; genus Octonoba; species Octonoba sinensis. The sequence goes on along the minus strand of CM076605.1, from coordinate 66,074,524 downwards.
AGTAAGTCTTCTCTCATCGATAGTGTGTCAGCGCAAGTGATCGCTCCTCGTCTGACATATTTCTCGTGTAATGGGCTCTAAGCTCTTGGTTTTCCATGATTTCTTGCACTGTGTGCCGAGTATGTATGTTCTCAAAATTGAGAGCCATGGTCAGGATCAGTCGGTGTCAATCGAAGCAAAAAAAACAATCTCGTCCGGAGGGGGAAGCTACTGGGTACGCCTTGAAAAAGGCGGTAGCGTCGCACAGTAACGACCTGAGCGCACCGTTTATAAAAACACGGTTACACCCCGATCAGAACTGCGGGGAAAAAGTGAAGAGGCCTTTCAGACGGGCGGTAGTTTGAGGGGCAGGCAGCATCGGTTTTAGTTTTATGAAAAGGCACGATCAGTGCTTTTTTCCAACAATTGGGAAAGTACCCTAGCCTGAGCATGCCGTTGATGTATTTAGTTAAATTAGTGATCGCCTTCAGGGGCAGGCGCTTGAGATGGCAATTATTGATATTGTCGGGGCCTGGGGCCTTTCGATTTTTAGAACTTAAAATAATATCTATAATTTGGGCGGGGGGAATAACTGGGGGGGGGGCAGAGATGTTAAATCTATTGGCGTAAAAACTGTTAATATTTTTGTTAACCATATTTATAGTATCATTATTATATTGGTCGGCATTAAGATCAAACTGGTTCTCAAGGTGATCAGCCAGGGCTTCGGCTTTTTCTTGGGGGGAGAAAACGAGTCTACCAGAAATAGCATGGAGGGGGGGAACGTCAGTAAAGGGCTTGGTACGGGATTTAGCCAGCTTGTAGAGTGCTTTTTTATCTTCGGCAATGTCGTGCATGTGATTGAGGAAGCACTTTCTCCTTTCTCCTATGGTTGGCTATCTCGCGCTTGATAACACTTTGAAGGTTATTTACCCTATTTTTAATATTAGGGTCCTTGGTAGCTTGCCACTGTTTCCTGAGTCGATTCTTTTCCCTAATGCGACTGGTGATGTGGCTGGGAAGTCTATTGGGGGGGGGGTTGACGATTTTAGTCACTGTAGACTGCTGAATGGCTTTTTGGGTAATTTCGGTCAGTTCCGTAATATTGTTATCGATGTCATCCGTAGAGCGGATGGGGGGGTTGCCTTTCACTAGATTGGCTACGGCGGTAGTAAAGTTGTCCCAATGAATGGACGTGCAGGTATTGGGCTTGGGGGGGGGGGAGAGGAGCATTTAGGGCTATCTCCAGCCAAACGGGGTTGTGATCCGAGCTTAACTCCGCCAGGGAGGAGATCCTCATCTGGCTATTAATGTTGGTGATTGCAAAATCGATTGTGGTATTGACGAGGTTGCTGTAATGGGTGGGGGAGTTGGGAAACACAAGTTTGAGGTTTTCCTCGGCGCAAAGGTCGAAAAGGAGGGTGCCATTATTGTTGGTGTTCCCGGCGCTCCAAGCCCGATACTTGGAGTTGAAATCGCCGAACACCAAAGTTTGTTCAGAAAAATTGAAAAGGGAGAGGAACTCCCGCTTAGACAGTTGGTTCTGGGGGCGGAGATAAATGGAGACAACCACTAAAACTTTGTCACCAACAGTTATGTGGACCGCGGTATTCTCGAAGGTTGTAGAATTAATTTAAATGGGGGATATGGGGGTGGATGAGCAGGGCCGTGCCGCCCCCCGAACTAAGTCGATCGGAGCGGTAGATACGGTACCCTGGAAAGAACGTCCTGTCTGAGGGCTTCAAATGGGTCTCTTGCACAAGAAAAAGAGAGGGGGCAAAAAGGTCGAGGAACTCCGAGACCTCCCCGGCTTTGCCGAGGAGGCCGTTGGCGTTCCACGAACAGACGTTAAAAGCACCACTACCCATGGCTGAAGATAGCACTGAGTTGAGTAAGCCCATCGTAGAGCATTTTCATATTGGCGAGTACCCCTTGAATAAGTTCGGGGGCTTTCTGGGCACCTTCGACTAGGGCCGTGATTGACGTTGCGGCGGTCGCATATGACTTGGGATGCGCACCTATGTTTTGAGTGATCTTGGGATGGGGGGGAGAGTAGGGGGAGGGTTACGATTACTGTTGGGATCGTTGAATACCCTATCCGGGGGACGTCTAGGACAACCCCGGTGGTTTGCCGTATGGGGCCCGCCGCAAAGAGCGCACTTGGCCGGTGAGCTCTTGGGTTTAGTGCACTCTTGGGTTTTATGACTTCCTGCACACTTGAGGCATTTGAAGGGGTTTGTACAGAAGTAGCTGGAGTGAAAGTATTGCTGGCATCTATAGCATTGGGGTGGGCTGTTTTTTATTTTAAGGGACTCAACTTTAATTTTGAATATGCCAAGGGACTTGATATTATATATTCTTTCGTTAAAGTCAGTTCTGAGCAGATAAACTAGGAATAGGGGTATGGGGGCCCTATTTTTACCTCTCATTTGTATGATTTTAATTGGATGGAAGGTTCTGCCGCTGTGCGGACGGACGGACGGACAGTAATGAGATTCGGGTGGATAGGGCCGAAGGCCATTTTGCCCGGTATGAAAGAGGTGGGTCATGGGGAGTGCCTGGTAAGCGGAAGGAGGTGAGTGTGAGGGGAAGAGAAAAGAGCGGCTTGAAAGGGAGAGCCGAGGGAGAAAGGTAGCTGAGAAACGGCGAACATGTGTGCCTGTGAAGGTGGTGTTGGCAAAATCACTAAAGCAGCGAGGGTTTCAATTTTTCAATTTTTTTTTTTTTTTTTGTCTTTTTCAAAAAAATTTTAAAAACTTCCACAAAAGGACAACACAAGACAAAACGAGACACAACAAAACATTAACGAAGAAGGGCGCCGGGGCGCCTTGAGTTGAAATTGTAGGTGATGTACATGGAGGAAGCAGGAAGGCGATGGGTATTGTTGAAGTTGCTGAAAAAAAGTTGATCTTTTATCAACGGGTTCTCACTGTATTCCAAATTTGTATAGAAGTTGGTAGCAAAATTAATTATAAAAGATGGTATAGATTCAATGTTGATGTCGTTATGAAGGGTGCGGTTGCTGACGTACCATTCAGCGCCCGCAATCTTTCTTAATGCCAGGTTTTGAAGGACTTGGATTTTTCTGATGTGTGATTTAGCAGCATGACCGAAAACAGGAATGGCGTACAGCATGGTGGGACGGATGATTGAGGTATAGATGAGTCTTTTATTTTTAAGGCTGAGCTGGCTGTGCTTATTAAAAATGACAAAAAGGTATCCCAGTTTAGTTTTAGCTTTTTCGACGACGTTCTTGATATGGGTTTGAAAGGTTTGAGTCGATGGTGATGCCAAGATATTTAACTTCATGACTGTAAGGAAGAGGTGAGCTGTCGATGTAAATTGGCTTAAGGGCTTTTCTTATGGTGCCTTTAGAGAAACAGACGACTTTGGTTTTACTTGGATGAATGGCAATTCGCCATTTGTTGAAGTATTCTAAGATTCTATTTACATGGTATTGAAGGAAGTGTATTGCATTATTTCTTTTAGGGTCAGCTGCTACAATACTAGTATCATCTGCATAGAAGCAGGTTAGGGTGAAGGGGTTGAAAGGGAAATCATGAATGAAGAGATTGTACAAAAAAGTTGAGAGTGCAGAACCTTGTGGGACCCCGGCTGCGATGAAACGCTTGGAGGAGAGGAGGCTGAAGAGTTTAACTTGAAAGGTGCGTTTGTGCAGGAAGGTGTGGATGAGCTTGATAAGGTATGGAGGAAACTTGAGTTGAATCATTTTGTAGATAAGGCCTTCATGCCAGACGCGATCGAACGCTTTTTGTATGTCGAAGAAGACACCAACAACGAACTTCTTTTTGTTGAGGGCGTCAGTTATGTGATTGATGAGTCTCAGCAGTTGATGAGAGGTAGAATGCATGCGTTTGAAGCCAAATTGTTCATCCGGGATAATTTTGTTTGCAGTAAGGAAATTAATGAGATATTTTTGAATAATTTTTTCAGCAATTTTGGAGAGTGAGCTCAAGAGGCTGATGGGCCGGTAGTTTTGTGGATGATGTAAGTCGGAGTCAGGCTTTGGGATGGGACACACCAGAGCGTTTTTCCATGTATTAGGGAAATAGCCGTAAGCAAGCATCTTGTTAATAATTTTTGTGAGGCAGGTGACTGCATTCAGTGGTAGGTGTTTGAGATAAGCATTTTTGATGCCGTCTTCACCAGCAGCTTTCTTGTTATCTAGGTTTTTGATGATACGCATGATTTCAATAGGAGCTGCAACTGGGGGTGGAACAGTGGGGTTATTGATAACCTCGTTGTATTCAAGGATGGTGCGATTTACATGATCAATGGTGTCGTTGTCATAAGCATGAGCATTAAGTTGGAATTGATTTTCTAAGCTGTCAGCGATAGCCTCAGCTTTTTCTTCATTTGTGTAGACCATTTCACCGTGGCTGGCATGTATGGGAGGCATTCTTGATTTTTTCTTACAGAGGCTATTAATCATTTTGTACATGTCTTTGGGTTGGTCATTAAGGGAATCAATAAAGTTGGAAACGTTATTATTTTTAAAATTCTTGGTTTCGATTTTGATCTTGCTTTGCAGCCGGTTGATTTCAGTTTTAGTTCTTGGGCATTTAGTAATATTCCAGGTTTTTTTGAGTTGATTTTTCCTTTTGATGAGAGAAACGATTTCTCAGGGAAGTCTAGTAGGATGGTTGGTCACTTTCTTGGTAACTTTAGCTTTATAGATTGCATCGACAATGTTTTGGGTGAGTTTTTTGGTATGAGTCTCAATATCATTGCAATTCCTAATAGTGGGGTTACCTTCTGTAGTGCTGTGCACTATAAAAGTGAAGTAACTCCAATTGATGGTAGTAGAAGTGGATTCCACAGCAGGAAGAGGAGAGGTGAAGGCCAATTCGAGTAGCACTGGATTGTGGTCAGAGTTTAGTAGCGGAAGAGATTCAATTCTATGTGTAAAATCAATGTTCTTGAGTAAGGCAAAGTCTAATGTTGTACTGATATTATCCGTGAAGTGGGTGGGCTCATCCGGGAAGATGATGTCAGTGTTGTTATACAGGGAGTAATCAAGAAGTTTAATGCCATTAGCGTCTTGTCTCCCGTGGCTCCAAATTTCATGTTTAGAGTTCCAGTCTCCGAAAAGGATGGAACTGTGGGAGATGCTCTGCAACATGATCAAGTCGCTGGGGAGCAGGGTATTATTTGGAGGGAGATAAATCGAGGAAATACTGATGTTAATGTTATGAATAGTAAGAATAATTGTAGAGTTCTCGATTTGTGTGGTACTGATCGGTCTCACAAAGTGCGTAAGGCTACGGTGAATAAACACCGCAACACCGCCTCCAGGGCTGGACGTCCTATCAGAGCGATGACAGAAATAATTCTGCAGGAAAATATTATCAGAGTTCTTCAAATGAGTTTCCTGCACCAGGAGTATATCAGGGGAATGTTCAGAAACGAAGTGATTGACCTCCCCCATTTTATGGAGGAGGCCATTAGCATTCCAAGAGACAAGCAAAAGAGAGAACCTAGCCATGTTGGAATAGGTTACTGAGATTGTCCATGTCTTGAGCAAGGTACTGAAACCTTGAGACAATTTGTTGGATCATGGAGGGGACTTGCTGAAATTTTTCAAAGAAGGAGGCAACGTCCATAGAATCTTTGTTGGAAGCCGCCTTGGCGTAACTTTTTTGATTTGAGCTGAGAGTCTCTGTTTGAGAGAGCGGAGAAGGAGTTTCAGTAGGCGGAGCTTGAGCTCGAGTGGGAGGGGTTTGGTTCCTCAGAGGCGGAGCTTTGGTATGTGGAATAACAATGTTATCTTTGACAGTCCGATTCGGTGGGCGTTTCGGGCAGCCATGGAAGTTTGCAGTATGCTGGCCAGAGCAAAGAGCACATTTCGCCGGAAGCTCTTTAGGCTTCTTACAGAGTCTGGTTTCGTGATTTTCACCACATTTGAGGTATCAAAAGGGACTAGTGCAATAGAGGCTCGAATGCCAGAACTGTTGGCATCTGAAGCACTGCGTAGGAGCGGTTTTCAGTTTAAGAGGTTCCATTTTTATCTGGAAACATCCCAGCATCTTTTCATGATAGATTTTAGCATTGGCGTCTGTGCGCGGGAGGTATATGAGAAAAAGTGGTAGCAATTTTCTTTCCTTTCCACGCATTTGAGTGATGTTGGTGGGGAAGAATCCCATATTTTCAAGTTCTACTTTAATGTATTGGGAATCAGTGTTAATTCCAAGCCCGCGAATGACAATTTTGAGCGGTTTATCTTCATTGATTGCATAGGTGTGGTGGCAAATGTTATTTTCCCTTAGATATGCCACTATGATCCTATAAGCACTAGGGGTGGCGGGGTTGAAATGATACTTATCGCCATTATATTTTAAGGTAATTTTTTCTCCAGTTTTTTCTGAGAGAGTTTTTGCAAATTCAACAGGTTGGTCGAGATCCTCGATAAGGATAGGAGGAGGTTTAGCTGTTTTCCTCAACTTTTGAAGCTGTAAAATGTTGTTATCAGTAGTTTGATCCGAGCTAGTGGGGTTTTCTTGAGTAGAATCTAAATCGTTGTTAGATTCAGTGGGGGTTGAGAGTTCCATAAGCTCTGGAGACAATGCAGACTGAGTCGCATTCTGAATAGCATTTTCAACCGAGACCTTCTTAGAAGCTTGAGGTTCTGGGTTTTTGTTTGAGCTCGTTCTTTTGCGGTTTTGTCTTTTGTTATTAGACTTAGCCTTAGGCTCTAAAGAGCTGAATTTGTTAGCGGTGTCTACATTGACAACCGTTTTATTTTGCGGAGGATTATAACATTTAGTTTTCATATTCTCCGGATCCGCCGAATTGGTTGGAGGAGGGGGAGAGTTCTTATTGTTTTTCATTTTCTGGATCTCCTTAGCCAAGGCAAAGTACTGCTCTTGGAGTTGATTGAGGATTTCTAGATTATACACAAGCTTATTTTTATCATTCTTTTCCAGGCTGATGAAAAATAAGGGGAGGGGGATTTTTTCCTTTCCCTTTGTCATTCTCGTTATTTTTTGAGGAAAAAAGCCTAGTAAGTTTAGTTCCTCCTCTTGGTAATCCATGGGAAGCCCCTTGATAACAGCACGTAATAATCTGTCTTCTTCTAGTTGGTTTGTAAAAGATTGTAACTTATGCTCGTTTGTTATATCCCTTATAATCTTGTGTTGAGCTGAATCTAGGGGTTCAATAAAGATTTCATTTTTTTTAACAGTGCAAGTAATTTTTTGATTTAAGTCCTTTGATATCTGTTCCAAGAGGGGCTTTGGGTTTACGACATCTACAACGGTAATTTTGGGGGTCTTATTCTTTTTTTTTTTTTTTTTTTGTGAATTTTGGATTTGGAAATTGTTGTTTACATATCTCGTCTCGTTTATGTTTTCATTTGTGGGTTCATCTGAAGAAGATGGTTCGCCTGTCCGTGGGATCTTATTTGTTCTCTCTTCAGGGTTTGATTCGGAAGTGTCCGGGTTTATCCTTTTTTTCCCCGATGCTGTTGGAGTAATTTTAGTTCTCTCCTTTTCTAACTGGTAAATTCTTTCTTCGAAGTTAGTCTTTAGCTCGTTTAATTCTAACTTAATTTTTTCGTAATTAGCTTTGTAACTCTCAGACCTAATCATTAATTCGTGGTTTGTCTCATTTAGGCTATCTATTTTTGTTAATCTTTTCTAGTAGTAATTTAACTTTTGCTGTATGAGCAGCGTTCAGAGTTTTCCTAAGTTCTCTCCTAAAGAGGAAGTCCCCGTCACCTTCAGGGAGATAATTCATATTTTCTAAAACAACGTAAAGGTTGTTTATTTTAGCTATTAAGTTTTCGATAACTTGGAGGTCTTTACTTTTAATTAGCGTTTTGTTAACTTCCTCGATATTGAATTTTTTGTTCTGGAGCACCTGGTTAAGAGTAATTGATACACTCACCCTAAGGAAGTCTTCTTTTTTCCGGCTCTCCATTTTCTCATTTCCATCGTCAGGTTCATTTTCTCCGGTGTCCATGCCCAGCAGGTCGAAAGGGTTTGCCGTAGGTAGTAATCCGTTCGGGGTGGCCATGCCTGCAAGCGGTAATATGGCCTTGATAAAGGCCCTTTTTACAGGTCTTTTGACGAGAGATCACCGCGGTCTAACCTGACCCCAATCGTTCGGCTCAGCCGGCGAGAGGAGCCCGATCGTCTAGGCGGTGAGGGATCGGTAGAGGGGGACGCAGCGCGGCTGGTCCTTACAGTAGGTGAAAGCGTCCTTCCTCCTCGGACGACGAGCGGGGAATCTCTCGAATCAAAAAAGCTGGGTGTCGTATCGTATTTGTCGTATTTGTGATTGGTTTGGGCAGCGCCGAAAGGCGCTCTTTCCCGGTGTGGATGGTCCATGACGTTGAGGAGCTCAGGAACGGTAGAGGGTGTGAGGGGGTAATATGAGCGAGACGAGCAGGAAGACAGGCAAGGGAAGGAGGGAGAAGGGGGCGGGAAGGAACCGACGACAACCGACCGGTTACTCGGCGGGGAGACTTGCGCAAAGGAGCCGAAGGCTGTTCATGACTTGCGCTAGAACCGACCTGGTGCTGGGAGCGGCAGGGGAGCTTTTCGTTGGCTTAGGCATCTGGGCTGGTGGCTTGGCGGCAATCCTAGGCTTCGGGCGCCTGGGGCAATTCCAGTCTGATGCTTGGTGGGGACCGTCGCAGTTGGAGCACTTTGACTGTCCTTTGTCTGGACAGGTCCTAGAATCGTGTTGACCGGCGCAGTACCTGCATACCGGCTTTTTATGGCATGACAGTGCAGAATGATTAAATGTTTGGCAATTGAAGCATTGCGTAGTCGTTGTGCGATTACTCTTGACCTTCTCCCATCTGACGCGGAAGAAGCCTATCGTTCTGATTTCCGTGAGGTGTTGATTCCTTTCTTCATTCGGTGCTATAACTAAGAATAGCGGGAGTTTGTGCTCCTTCCTGTGGAACTGAATGATCTTCGTGACTTCTATGTTGTTACCCCGGAGTGTCTCGGCGATTTCCTCTTCCGGAAAATCGGCAGGTAGCCCTCGTACAACTTTTTTGATGGGAATTTCTTCCTTTGGTTGTTTTGTCCAGTGTTCGAGCTGTGAGTCTTCTATGTATTTCTTAACTTTCTCGAACCCCTCTTTGGAGTCTGATTGAAGCCAGACTTCGTTTCTACGTATTGATGCCTGGAAGTGTGTCTTAGTCTTTTCGCATATATCCTTAATGGTCGTTGAAGGATTAGTGAGATTCGCCAGGGCGATGGTGGGTGCCTTTGGTGCTTTGGCTGGCTTCTCCTTCCGAGGGCGATCCGCCTGCACTATATCGGCGAATGAGGGTCGCGCCTTAGCCTCTTCGAGTTCGCGGATCTTTTCCTTTAGCGCCTCATTCTCACGTCGCAGATGCTCTGCTTCCTCGGAGATACTGGGGTCTTCCGTTGGCATGTTGCATTCCTCTGCTAGGAGGTGCAGCTTGCGCCACACTTTTGTTTGGAGTTCATAAGTTCTTATTATTTGAACTTGCTCCCACGTGGTCATTGTGTTGATACCAATAGACTTGGATTCCGCTATGGCGCTCTCGATGATTTCCGCCAGATCCTTGAACTTGTCGTATTCCTCTGTTGAAGCTTTATCAATATCTTCCATTTGTGGGATGATATCGATCCCATGTCTCACAAGGAGTTCATCCATGCGCTTGCCTTTCCTCGGCGTTTCATTGCTAATGTCGGAGGCAGAGCTGCCGGAGCTTAGTTTTCGTTGACGGGAAGGGTTGCCGTACGGCCCTACCAGGGCTTTATTCGTGGGCATGTTAGTCGGGGGTTTAGCCCTAAAAAGGGCTCTAACATGAGAGGAATTGGCCGCGGTTGGTCTGACCCGCTAGCCACGCTAGTGCTTATGCAAGAGGCGGCGTAGTGAGCCCGGCTACCTACGGCAGGTGGGACCGCAGAGAGAGTTCCGAGTCACCTCGGAGCTGAGCTGGCAGGAAGAACACGTCCGACCAGTTCGGACGCTCAGAATCCGGAATGAATGTGTTGGAAAAGCTGGGTGCAGCAGCAGCAGCAGTACGGCATTTGAGTCGGGCTTACAGAGTAAATGAACTCTTTTACCCGAAGGTCGATTGGATACGGGAACATCAGTTGGGGGTCATAAGTGGAGAAAACATCTAGTCTCCGCGAGCGGAGCAAGGGGGGGTGTGTGCAGCGTCACACTAGCGGCAGCTCTCGTGCGCCCGAAGGGCGTGCAAAAGCATCGCCAAGAGCCTCATCGGAAGAGGGCTTCCAGCGCCCGGAGGGCGCTGCGGAGCAACGCAATGGGCTCGTCCTTGTAGTGGGGGGGGGGGCGGCCCCCGGAACGTTGATTTGTGCCCAGGCTCTTCATTGTAGGCCGTCGAGGGCAGTTCTTGAAACTGGCGGGATGACTGCCATCGCAGTTTGCGCATCGTGCTTTTTGCCCCTAGGTGGGGCAGTCGTTTTTCCTGTGTGCGCCGGCACAAACCACGCATCGCTCCTACGCAGAGCAGGAGTGAGAGGTGTGGCCCCAGCGCTGGCACCTGAAGCATTGCAGAGGGCGGCTTCTTCTATTTAGCGGTTCGACCCTGGCGGCGAAACCGCCTACCACGATACGTGCGCTGAAGATTTTCTTGTTATCATCCGAGGGGGATAAATGGAAGCAGTAGATGGGCAGAAGACCCGCTCTTCCGTTGAATTGTCTGACCTGGATTGGTTCGAAGCCTGCACCGATGAGGGACTCCTGGATCTCGTCGCAGGTCGTATCAATCGGGAGGCCCTTCAATACTCTTCGGATAGGGGCTGTGTAGCCAATCGACGGGGCGTGAAATTGCAGGTTCTTCTCTCTCGCGTACCCTGTGATGGCATTCTGCTCGTCGTCGGATTTCGGGAAAATCTGCAACTCGTCCCTAACGAGCGATACTTCCGGGGAGGGGATCTGTCGCTTGGTTAGTTCCTCCATGCTTTCTTTAGGCTTTTTCGCGGCGAAGATAATGACCGGCTTTCTTTTCCGGGGTGCAGGGGCCGGAGCGGTATTCCTTTTCGATGGGGGTACAGGGGTTCCAGTTTTAGATTCAAGGCCCTGCACCCGCGTGCGAAGGCGTGCTTGAGTCTCCATGTCCTGGATCCGCGAGCGCAGTCGCTCTATTTCCTCGTTGTGGTCGTGCTTAAGTATGCTTAGTTGGCAAACGGAGTAGGCCTTGTGAAGCGTTTCAAAAGTGGGCAGATCTTCGCTAGTCGCATACCGTTCTGGCTTGTGAAATACGGGACGCAACACGTCAAAGGCGTCGATTATCTTCGGGATAAAGTACTGCCTGAGTGAGGGGATGTCACTTGATTCCACGTAACTTAACAGTTTGTGGATGGGCAAACCATTGGCCTTACAAACCTTGACAAAGAGACCGTCTGTGCGTACGTTGACTTCCGTGTCGGCCGGGTCGATATCTGGGATCGGTTTGTGCGGCTTCGATGCGGGGACCGATGTCGCGGGGTTATCCCCGCGGGCCCTGAGAAGGGCCTCGGTGTCCCGGTCCATCTCATCCGCCCTGTCGTCCATCTCGTCGTCGCTCCTGGCAACGGGTTTTGGAGACGTCTTTCTCGAGCGCTTGCCCATCTTCTGTCTGTGTCTTGGTTCTGTGTCTGTCTGTCTGTCTGAATCAAGCTGGGTGCTGGGTTCACCCTTTTTTTTTTTATGGAAGAAAAAAGGATTTATCTACGAACCAATCAGCACGAATCTTTGTTTCATCTTATCTCCTATTCGCTCTTTCGCATGACGTCAGTCCCTGGAGTTTCTGAACTTGCTCAAACATGTAGATGACATCATAGCTTACATGAATCGACATGTAGGAAACAGTTTCTGTATTGTGTTTAAGTGGGTGGTATGGGAATAAGAAAAAAAAAAATAAAGTGGGAAGACATTCCTGTTCTCAAACGATTAACAAATTTAATATTTACATTTGCTTTAGTTAGACAGAACAGTTTTTTTTTTTTCAAACGGCATGTGAAATATTTAAATTAAATATATTTTATGATATAAAAGACAATGTTTTCCTTTTGAAAAGAATTCTGTATTTATTTTCAAATTATTAGATTGATTTTAAAGTTGTATCTAATGTTTGTATACATTTGTTTTTCATTCTTTTAATTTTTTAAACATTCGGTAACAATATATTTTGATTAATATTTTTGAGTATTTTTTTTTTTTTTGAAATAACTAATGAAATTAAAACAATGCATTTATATCAAATTATGTTTTTTTTTTTTTTTTTTTTTTTTTTTTTTTTTTTTTTTTTTTTTTTTTTTTTTTTTTTTTTTTTTTTTTTTTTTTTTTTTTTTTTTTTTTTTTTTTTTTTTTTTTTTTTTTTTTTTTTTTTTTTTTTTTTTTTTTTTTTTTTTTTTTTTTTTTTTTTTTTTTTTTTTTTTTTTTTTTTTTTTTTTTTTTTTTTTTTTTTTTTTTTTTTTTTTTTTTTTTTTTTTTTTTTTTTTTTTTTTTTTTTTTTTTTTTTTTTTTTTTTTTTTTTTTTTTTTTTTTTTTTTTTTTTTTTTTTTTTTTTTTTTTTTTTTTTTTTTTTTTTTTTTTTTTTTTTTTTTTTTTTTTTTTTTTTTTTTTTTTTTTTTTTTTTTTTTTTTTTTTTTTTTTTTTTTTTTTTTTTTTTTTTTTTTTTTTTTTTTTTTTTTTTTTTTTTTTTTTTTTTTTTTTTTTTGAGATAAATATCAGTTACAGGCGCCAAATTTCCAGCCATGTTACCGTCCTTCTCTACTGAAAGCTTGAATAATTTGTTCAATGTTGTACCACCAACAAGTCTTGCTGTAACGCCAGTCAACGCGTCAAATTTTACTGCCTTATGTCCATAGCAGCGATTGACTTGGTGTTTGATTGCATTGAAAGTAAATGTTTTGCCAACTCTAGCTCCTCCAGTAACCATTAATTTGAGGGGAATTGGATCACTAGCCTGTTGTTTTTCAATGCTTTGAGTAACTTAATTGTGTAATTCGCGCTGCTTCAAATTCATTGCTGCACATCTCTTTTGAAATTGTTCATTTGACATTTGTCGATCTGCAACTTCTTCTTCTTCTATCTCCGCTTCAACGAATTCTTCTAGATTCTCAAGAAGGACGAAAGCATGGGCCTAATTTAAATAGTTTCAAGTTGTCTGTCTTGTGCACGATAAACTTCCAAATATCCGTTGGTCTGTCGCAATCCTTTTTCCCGAGCAAGAAAGGCCTCTCGAGCATTGTGCCCATCAATCAAGTCATTCTCTGAATAGAATGAAACGTATTGCACGGGTAAACTATAGAAATAGTTATATGGATCCACATTCAGAGTTCATCGCAAACTCTAGAAGGCACATGTTGGGGAAATCATATCCTTGCTCTTGCTGTCTTGGCCGGTTTTAGCTCATACGGCAACCGAGGATCCTGCATTCTTACCCTACATGGCCCTCCCCCTCCCCAAATCTGATCTTAATCAGCTAATCCGAGCCAAAACTAGAGAGGACTGGCAGTACCGCTGGAACGAAGCGGATGCTGGTCGCCGATGGGATAGAAGTCTTTGACTTCTATCCCATCGTTCGATTTTCTCCAAGGGTCAGCCAACGCTTTGAAACGGTTTTCGTTTCTGGCCTTTTCGCGAGCTACCTCTATCGCTTTTCTCTTTCTCCTTCACCTCTTTGTTCATGTGATGCGGTGGGTACACTTGACCACTTTATTTTCGATTGCCCCTTAGTAACTAGATTTCATATTTGGGCACGCGCATCATTTTCTAATATAAGCGTTATTCGCGACGTGTTTCAGCATTCTCACGCGCCTCCTTCCTCCTTGTTTCTGTGATCTCGCTGCTCTCCTGCGAAAGTTATCTTTTTCACGGCACATGAGTTATAACTTTAACTTTTCATTTTGTTCTTGCTTCTCCTTAAATTACTATACTAGCATCGGTGCACGTTGGCACATATTGTTTATACGTGCATAGTGATTGATTATCGTTTTGTAAAGTATTGTATTCATCTCTCCCCCAAGCTGTCAACCATTCAAATATGCAATCAAGTCTTAGTGACAATCAAGTCTAAGCCAATTCTCAAATTCATGTATACATCGTGTGCATTTAAGCCTATGTTATCTCGCGTGCCCCGGTATTTCTTGGTATCCAAAGGCTCATTTTTATTCATGCTCAGTATCGAACCAGAGTGTGTATTGACTGAACTCCACTTTATGTAAATCTATTTTGTGTAATCTCTGTAATCAAATTTAATTGCTATTTTACAAATTGTTATGCATAGCACAACCACCTTTTGTGCCTTACTTATCATTAATTATTTATTATTTAGATATTATTATTTTCATAATTTTATTTAATTTCTAAAATTTGAATTCTGTATCTATGTGTATTATGCTTCATCATTGCAATTAGCAAATTCTAACAATCCTGTGTTGCTCGTGTCATTGTAAAAAAACCCAAAAAAAAAAAAAAAACCCACCCGTAATGCACTGTAATTCATACAAATCAACAGACTTTTGACAAAATAGCATTATTTTATGTTGAGCATTTTGAGTGCAATAGCATTGAGACCTTATGCCAGCTACACCACATTGTTTATTGTAATTGTATCATGTTATGTTCTTTAACAAAATTGCGGAGCTGGGCACGGTTCCGCCGGGACGCCCACGGGCTCCATGTCGGGAGTTGGTTGAACTCTCCCGGAACCCCATTTGCTCCTGTGAGGGCTTGACCTCGGGAGCATCTAAAAATACGATACGCCTGATAATGGCAGGCGCGGGGAGTTTCGGGCGCGCATGTCTTGGCCGGTCGACGTATCGATCAAAGATGTTGGAGCAGAGTCCACTTGCCTGATTTCCTTCAAATCGTAGCACCTGATAGCGTTGTTCAGATTTTCTAATTATAAAAACATTCAATGAATAATAATTTTCTGTTACAATTTTTTAAAAAATTCGCAAAATAACACCTTCTCTTACTTATCACATTTCCTCTTGTATTGAAAACCCTTTCGGAGGGCACACTTGAGCAACGTACTGACAAGTATTTTTTAGCAAGTTTGCTAATATTTTGGAAGGAACCTTGATTTGCTTTCCCGCGTTTCAATGTATCATCGTCCATTCCTAGTTTTGGAATGCATAAATATTTTTCAATTTCTTCTTTTTTTAATAGTAGTAGGGTCACTGGAATTTATATTCTATTTCGAATAAAAGGAAAAGGCCATTCTTATTTTTGGGAGGCTCTAAATTTACAACTGTTGCCCTCATAATCGATTCTGATCTATTTAAATTTGTTAATTCAGTCCTGATACATTGTTTCTGATAAACCTAAAGTAAAAAAAGACATGTAAGTGTTTTTAAAGGGAGGGTCAACAAATCAGGTTTTCATTAGCGAACTTGAACCCTCTTCCGAAAGATATTTCTTCACCTTTATATTTTTCGAATTCACTGGAAATTTTGTTTTTTAGTGTTTTCTTAAGTTAGGAATCAGCGGTATCAATTTGTATTTTTTGTTTTTAAATTTTATTCAATACTTTAAGAACGACAGATGAAGTGACATAGTTTTCATAAGCTAATGTCTCATTTGTATTCTGCAGTACGGCTGTAATTTTTACTAAACTCTCTAAATTTGCAACTTCGAAACCTTCTGGCGTAAGATGTTTTTTGGGGGTTAAATTCTACAGCATTTTACAGATTGGAGGCTGGTTGGATAAGAATCGTTCGCATAACTTAGTTATTAAGCATTTTCGTGTTGGACAAGCTAACGGTAAACTTTGGGTATCGTATATTAATAGTTCTTGGGCTTCTGTCAGATCCCTCTTCATTTTACAATTGTGTATCATTGAATATTGATGCGATTTCAAACGTATAACAGCCTTTTTTTTACAGCAATTATTTCTATAGCTCTATTTACACCCATGTTGATGGCGTAGGGAAAACAATACATGACACATTTCTGTGCTTTCAATTGCGTGGACAGTGTTGGCTCCATTGTCAGTTGCGCACAAAACAACGGATGACAATTCCAGATTACTAGTACATCTCTCAAAATTTCTTTAAATTGGAGGCAGCACAAGGGGACAGGCAGATAAAAGCTCCCTGTTGTCATTGAGAAAATACAATGGTATTGCCGCCTATGGATGTACTGCAATTGAAGTCCAGCAGACGCAAGTAATTGAAAAATAGCTTCCTTTGCTTTGTGGGATCATTTCTCGCAATTGTACAACCGCATCATTGCAGATGCTTTGTACTATTGAGAGATGCTTTGGATGCTTCTAGAAGCTACCTATCGCATTGAAAGAGGGATTCCAAGCAATACCGAAACTTATGTCTGCATTTTATTGCTTATATGTGCTTTCTTAACGTGAAAAAAAAAATATTACAGTTTACTTAGCACAAAGTTATTTTTATATTTTATAACTAAGCTTGTTTGTAAACACAAAAACATGAATATGACACCCAAAAAATAAAATATTAATTTCCATTTATATAACTTGTAAAATGAAGACTAGAAATTGAGCACGTTAAGTTTTTTTTTAAGTCAATTGACATCAATGTCTCACTTTTTATATATATATTAATATATATATATATATATAAATATATATATATATATACCAGTTACATTATTACCACAAACTCAAAATTCACTCTTTGCTCAATATGCCTTTTTTCTGTATTCAATATTTACTAATATGTATAACGCCATACTTTTATCAAAATATACTTCAACTTTATTATATTTCTTAGTAATTATGTGCACATCAAATTTTCTTACTTCACATGACAAAAGAAATTTTGAATAACAAAAAAAAAAATGCAGTCCCAAGAATTTTGAAAGTAGACAAAATTTAACCAAGCAGATAAAGGGGAAAATATGTATTTTATACATGTATATAAAATAAGTTATAGATATAAATGAAAAGAAATGATAATTTCGGGACATGTAAAGAAGCATTAACAAAACGCTAAAAAATACTGATACAAGATATAAAGAGACAAAAAATCAAATGAAACAAATAACTCTCAGTGTGCGGGGAGCATAACGTATGCATAAGAAACCAAGAAAATTACTCCTACAGCTTTCGGAATGTGTCGCAGAAATGGCATGTAAAAAGGAAACTTTAAAAATAAACTAAAGCGATTTTGTTACAAATAAGCTAAATATGCGGTTAATTACGTAAAAAGAAATGAAGGAAATAACGTAAAAAGCTTAAACGTGAAAAACTAAAACAACGTGAAACATGCCACCAATACAACACACCGGCCCATACCTGCAGGACGTTGGTTCGAAGCAACGATTCTACTCACCTACACTCAGAGATAAACGGTCGAAAGATGCGACGACTAAAGTAGAAAACACGAATATTTTCCTTGTCGTTCCGTATCCGAAAGCGCATGATTCGACATTCGTGTCAGACATCCATCCGCTGCAGCACGTCCAGGTTGAGAGGCCTTCCATAGAATTTTCAGAGGACTTTAACACGTTGAGTGCCACGTCAGTCACCGGTGACTGACACCGACCTTTCCGTTCAGGCCGCATCAGTCACCGGTGACTGACGTGGCCTGAACGGACTGACAAGAAGTTACTGACATTATCATACCCGAAGTGGAGTTCAATGTAATCTTATCTCTAGCGGGCCAAACTATAAACAAAACAGGCGAGGGGGCTAACGTGTTAAATGAATGCTTATATAAGCATTCCCTTTCGAATAGAAATACCTTCCACTATGCTAAAAAACAATGGTCCTAATAAGTTTTAAAATTTCCATCGAGTAAATTCTAATTTGCCAGTATTGCGCTTCGCATTGCAGTACTACGATACCTGCACTCGCGGCCTGACGGTTAAGTCGCTATAAAACCGCGTGGCACTCAACGTGTTAACCACGACCCTTCATAACATTCGTAGTGTCGCCGGTAGGTCAGTAAGCATGTGCGTCGTACATGCTCGTATCCCTCTTGAACATATTTACATAGTATTTTATGAATTCATGTGGGAAAAAGTTATAATACAGATTTGCGGAATTGATAAAAAATTTCTTTATTTAGTTAGATATTGTTAAAATCTGTTTAATTGATTTATAATGACGTTAGTAAAAATTCGTTTATTTAAATTACTGTGCCAATGCGGCATTTGTATAGTAGAAAAATTGAAATCTTTACGTTTATCGTAAAGATCGAGATTTAGTTTGTATTTTTAATACTAATACAGATAGTATCTAAGAAATTAACGCTGGATGCAGTATTATTGGTTTTGTTTAATGTAAGGCATTTTGGGTATATATTATAGTGGATATTGCAAAAATTTGAATTGATTATTACAATATCGTCTATGTATCTGTAAATCTGAAGTTTCTTATTATAATTGACAACATAGTTGTATTCATAAAAAAAAAAAAAAAAAAAAAAAAAAAAAAACAAGAATAAGTTAGCAGCGGTGCTGGAATAGTTAGTTCCCATGCCAATACTGTGAATTTGTGTGCATATTCGTCAACGAGATCAGCAACATCTACATTGTCTAGGCCCATGGTGCGACCAATGGATAGGACCTCCTTTCAATGGATTCAAAGCTCTCAAAGTCTCGCTCTAAAACAACATCTGGCCTTAGTTTTCTCCAAGCTGAGTTCAATGTTCCTTTAGTAACACCTTGCTAGGCAATATCTATAAGCTTAAGACAGATCACAATGTTGTAATGATCCTTCGAAAACTCCCTCAATGTTAGGTTCGTATTTTCGGTAACTTCGAAGCAACGCTTGAAAAGATGGTTCGTGAAAAGTTTCTTAAAATTGGAGATAACATGTTGATCCATGGGCTGAAGGGTAGACGTTGTATTGGGGTAGCAGAAATTTAAACTCGGCTAAAAGGTCATCCATCCTCAGTAAACAGATAGTAAAATAATTTTAAACTGAATCGAGTATATCTAAAGAAACAACGCAAAGTATTACAATCCTCATAAGTATATATTCAGTAGCCAGTTAAATATATACTATGTAACATTAAGAATTTACTTATAGAAAAAAAGATAAGCTTTAAAAGAAAGTTTCCTGCCAATTACTTGACAAAAATAAATATAACAAAAATTTCAAAAACAGCATTAAAAAGCTTGTGTTGCCTCATTTGATCCTTTTTTCTACTTTCACAAAAAGCAACTTCAAACAAATGTGTACATATTTCATAATTCTAGCAAAATTTACAGTCAAAAACTTTCTTTTCATTGCGTTTTTAAATGTGGTAACAATAATAATTTCAATAAATGAGTACTTCGCTCATGGGCTGCTATAGCGGCACAACTCAAAAAATCATGTTTTGAGATAAGTGGGCTCAAAGTTTTCATTGCTAAGGAAAATGCATAAGAAATGTTTCAGTGTGCTGCCATCTTATGGCCTAATAGTGGATTATGAGTTATCCTAGTATTGCTGCTGAAAAGAATGTATTTTCATATTTACATCTGTTCTTAGTCCAAAACACGTGTTTTTTGAGTTGTGCCACTATTGCAGCCCATGAGCGACTTGTTTAACTCAAAATATACAAAAAATAAACATTTTTGAGCTTAAACCTGAATGATTATTCACATAAAGCTAACCAACCCAAAAATGAACTTCAGTTCACACCCATAAGTTAGAAGAGTATACATACTAAAATAATGTAAAGTACACAAAAATAATCTAACATGATTTTTCCTTTCATGACAACACATTCACATATAGGGGAGAACAGGAAGAGTCCGAACAATTTTTCTTCGCGATTTTTTTCTAAGTTGCCAATACAGCTAGAAATCTTCAGAAAGCGTTTTCTTGTGTCCCGAAGATTCAGACTTACGTGAGATTTTTTTAATTACCTAGAACGCCCTGTATACGGACAGTATGAACTTTAGTGCAAAGAGGGAAAGTTGTCTGCGGTCTCTCCGCATGGGGAGACTCGGGACACATGGGAAAGCATGAAGATCAGTGTTTCAAAAAGTTGACACTCAAGTTACTTCTAGACAAACAATGAAAGCTGGGTATGCAATAAAATATGACCAATGACCTTAAGAATTAAATGTTTAATAAGAAAGCTTTAAGAAACAATAAGCAATAATTCACAAGAAATATATTTACATAAATCTGGCGGGAAAATTTGACGAGTTTTGCTGAATTGTTGAGGAGGTTCAAGGTGCCCTAAACTGAGGACCATTCATAAAAAATGTCATCACGGACGGGCTACTTCCACAATAAACCGTCTTTTATCATGGCTTTAACCTCCAGTCCGTCATCTAGCACATTTACAGTCACGCCCGGGAAGACGTGTTTAACTGCGACATACCGTATTTATGCGAATCTAATGCCCCATCGAAATTAATGCGCAACCCCATTTTAAAACTTTACATTCGCCGTCAAACAATTTTTTTGTTATTTAATGTGCATCAATGGTATGAGGAATTTATTGAATCTTATTTTATACAACAATGGATTTGTATATCAGGGGACAGTAGACCTTAAAACCCATTTTTAAAATTTATTATTTGAGAAGTATGAAATTTGGCATCATTATAACTTATATAATCAACATATGGAATATCATGAAAAAAATCAGCAAATGTATAAAAATTAAATTAAATTTTAAAATAAAATAAATAAATTTTAAAAATGATCCTCGCGCTTTAAATTTTGCTTTTTTAAGCAATAACAGCTTTTGAAAGAAAGAATGGGACATTACGAACAAGTATAATTACTCCTATAAAGGACATTTTAATAAATACTAAATATTTTGGTAGTAAAACCAATGCAAATATTTAGTAAAACCTTGCATAAAAATAAAAAATAACTATAAAAGAATGCTGTCATTTGTTGCGATTCATAAATAACGTAAGTTAAAATTCATGTTTTACTTTATCAAATGCATCCAAATATCTAATGCTAATGTTACACATTCCTATTTTGTAGTTACCCTAAAATCTGTGAAATTTCATAATTATTTTTTAACTATACCAAGCTTTTTTTCAAGTAATTCAATTTTCCTGTTTTGATCGAGATAAAACTCATGAAAAATTTTTAAGCTTTTGAATAACAATAATTCAATTCTTTATGTATCGTCAATAATTTCTACTAGTGTTCAAGATTGGATTCCTTTACGAACATAAAATATTTGTATATTATTCTTTTCAAGTAGGTATTGTACATTAAAATATTATAATGATAGAGAATAGTAATACGAAAAATGTGAAATTCCTTACAGAAATGCACAAGTAAAATTTATTTGTAAATTGAATATGACACAATGTGGGTAAAAATTTTCCAGCAGCATATGTTTTGCCTTCCTGTTTTGCATTTGCAACATTTTTAATAGAGTTACAAAAATTTTTGGCGTTTCTAGTTTGTCTCCATTCAGTCGTGCTTTTCCTTTTACTCTGATATAATCGTCGATTGTCACGTCGTTGTGCGATGGTTAATGACAACGAGCTTAACTCTTTTTTTTCCATTCCTAAGCTGTTTAAACAACCAAAGTTGTATTTGCTTATGGTGCAAATCACAGACATTTCTAATCTCTTTTTTGAAACAAATGTCTCTTTGGGGCAGTTTTGCCATATTAGGCTGTGTAAAGATTCATTCGAATTCTGGGTTTTACCAGAAGTGCATCGTGACAGCAATTTATCACTAGCCAGTCTTTTATAGACTGGCAAAATTTTAGACAGAACTTCCTCAGACTGTTTTCATTAATGTATGGGATTTTGGTTTTTCCTTTTTTGAGATTGCACGCTGATAAAAGCACCAGGATGTAGCTCCTTCTGGATATTTAGAATGTTTTGGTACTTTATCTGTTGAAGAACAATGTAGAAGTGTGACATAAATAGCTTTTTTATTTTATCTTTATGAGGCACATTGTCTTTTGTTGCTTTACGGTAGTATTTTGAGAGTGCTAAAATTGTGTCTTCTTTCAGACTACCGGCTTTTCGCCCGCCAAGAGTGATACCTTTAGCTCTCCGTTCTTTCACTTTGTTATGCAGTACTGTGCCCAGTCGTTTCGCCACGTGATTCATGCACGCTTCTTTTTCAATTTTTCCATCATTCCCATAAATGTTCAATTCAACTAAACGTTGATGTGTTTTTGAATCCCCATCGGAAAGTACCCCAACTATCTCATGCCGCAATATTTTATTGATCGTTTCCAGATCAACACTGCAGCTTCCATTTCCATGGAGTTCCGGTATGATTTTTTCAAGCATTCTGATAAATGTTTCTCAAACCATATGTGCAACTCGGCACTATCATCACCAAGATCTCGTTTTGCCGCAATGAATTCAGTACAATACCGTCAAACGGGGTGACTATGTGCCACGTTTTGACGTTTTCATGTCATATTTCCTCTAATTTTTCACCTATCGGGTTGAGTATTTAATGCAACATAATTACACATCTTAGCTTTCAATTCACATATTAAAAATGATTCTAAGATATCATGGAGAGGAGATATAATTTTTTCTTAGTGGCACTTACTCACCCCGCACATGGGGGTGACTAAGTGTCACGCATGTTTCCTCCTCTTAAATCTATTAGAAACGATCGCTGGCAACTTCTCACCCTTCAGAATTCATCTCCTTGTCATTTTAGCTATTATAAGTTATTTTTTTTATGAGTATACCTTCAAATTTTAAAATAAAAAAGGCCGTACATATGAAAAAATGCTATTTGGTAAAGAAACTCTTCAAAATGTTTTTCAAAATAACTCAATTTATTAAACGAAACACAAACTACAAATTTGAGATAGAAAATCTCTCTTCAGTCAATCCGAATTTAGAATAACCTGAAATTTGTCGGGATTTGATAGAGGTTCGGGAGGAGAAATCTTCTTCAGGATTTGTTTCTTTTTGTACCACAAAACATCAGGGGTGTCAGGCATCTTCCAGAATTGTCCACTTTTCTCCAGGCAGTTCACACATGCCTCGTTGTTACTGTCGAAATCAGAAATCATTTGACCCGGGTGCATTTTTCTTTTATATTTTACTAAAACAAAGTTACCTTGCACAGGGCCAGTGTTTTTTGCTTCATTGACTGATTCACTGCCTGTCAACGGTTGACCAGAGACTGTTGTAGATAGGTGGTCAACATCTAGGACATCAATGGCACTCCAGAAACTTAAAAATGACCAAAACACTGCAAAATAAGATGGCACCTAGTCACCCCACACTTCATCGAAAATTGAATTAAGGGTTATAACCGGTAAACAAAAAGTCATTTTGAAACGTCAAAGCGTGTAGAATTTCTTCGATAGTTTGGTAACAAAAAAATGAACTTATCTTTTTTCTGGCTGCTTCGGAAATATGATTACCAGACCACACTTCTTTTCCAGATCACAAATCCACGTAGACACAAACAATAGTAGATATAATTTATGTTATAATTTGATTAGTGTAGTACCCCAATTTAAATAGTCCTACTATCCCGCTACCTAGTGGTAGTTTTCCTTTTTCGATCGGTTAATTCCTCTGGCGCCATCGGCCGCTTGAGTTCGAAAACCCAGGATGGCACCGAGTCGCCCTGTATGGAACTTTGTCACCCCGTTTGACGGTACTTCGACAGAATTTCATAATCCAGAATCAGCCCGGTCAAAACGTCGATTACAATACCGATACAGCGATGTATGGCCACGTTTGTGCCAGGTTCCGTCATAGGAAACAGTTATATCTATAATGTCACTGTTACATGCACTATTCAATTTCTCATGCTTTTCTCGCACTATATTGCGACTGATTTGAAGCATGTCTTCTTTAAAAAAAAAAAATTTTCTTTACACAAACTATGTATACATTTCACAAATGTCTTTTTATCCATGGCATGTATTCCAACAGCCATGGAAAATGTTTCTAATGCCGCATGGCCCTTTCCCATTTTTTTATTTGCATCGAAGCATTTCGAGTCACTTTCCCGTGGGCTTGAAAATACCGAGCTAAATACTTTGTTGCAATTTTTACAAAGTAGCTCGATTTTAGAGGAGAATACATATGCATACTTTGTTGTTACATCTAAAGAAGTGCTCTGACAGTCATCACATTTAACTTTATTCAGCAAACATGACCACATATTGTCATTCATAAAAACATATGATGGTTCTTGTGTCATGCTTTCATTTTTTACGAACGCTGATGTAGATGGGAGATATTCTTTCAATTTACAAAAGGAAGCACTACGAACTTCGTTATTAGAAGCAGGAACTTCGTTATTGGAAGCAGCGTCTGATAAAGATAAACTTTCTGCTGTGGAAGATTTGTTTTCTCTCGAGTCTTCACACCCATCATTTTCTGTTTCATTCTCCCTTTTTTCCCATAGTTTCTGGACTACTTTTTGCATTGCAAGCCCTTTTTTTGATGGCCTAGACTTGGACTTATGGCATGCATAATAATAAAATTGCTAACAAAAATACTATATAATTTCTAAAAAGATGAACAAAGAAACAAAGAAAACACTACAAATCGACGTTACTATTTTAAAAAGAAAAATGAACTATGAAATTGAAAACATTTCCGCAACGAGCAAAAATTTTCAGAACGATACGATGTTTGTAAACACATGTACACTGAACAGGATCACAGTTAACGTTAGTGTTGCCAACTTCTAAAGTAGAAAAAAACTTCTAAAAATAAGTTATGAGGCTTGTCTGTAAAAAAAATAAGATAATCCTCGCAACACACCAAAACTTTCGATATTAACATTTCGACAGCTGTCAAAAAAGTGGGTGTTGCCTTTTGTTTACAAAGTTCAAATCCCTATAACTCGGTCAAAAATCATCATAACTGAAAAATTCTTTCGCGTGCTTGTACCTCTAGGCATAAATTAATTTTTTAAGTTAAAATTCAAAAATAACTTTTTTTAGTAGATTTTGACGATTTTCAAGGTCTACTGTCCCCATAAACTATAAATCAGTGGTATGATAATTTTATTTAAATTTAGATACCATATTTTATAAAACAATGGATTTATACATAAAATATAATAAACAGAGAAGAATGTCATAAAGTCATATGACATTCTTCTCTGTTTGCCCTCCATTTCGTGACTACGTACTCTGCAGTTTGTATCCTCTATGCAATAATGTGCCAACGATAAATGTAACGGTAAACGTAGTCGAGAAATACAGTAATTAAATTTGGTTCGCGTCATCGCCGAACTGCTGACTAGTTTTGCACTCGAATCTAATGCGTACGCCAATTTTGAATACTACATTTGGCCAAAAACGATGCGCATTAGATTCGCGTAAATACGGTATTCTCCTACGATTTTTTGAATTGGCACTTCCTTTTGATGTTCTTCGTCTCCTGAATATTCCGAAATGTCAAGATCAGATGACGCAGAGGGCACGTCGATGTCGCTATAGGAGCTTGTGTCGTGTCACAGTTGGGTCTCCTTTTTTTAACCCTTTAAGCGTTTGCGACGTAAAATTCTGTTGCCCAGTAAGGTATCTAAAAGCTCGTGCAAGGCAATATTCTGCCATCAATTCGCGCATGAAGAAAAGACCTTGCACTTATCAAACAGTTGCCTTCAGCAAAAGCTGAGAATGTAGCTATTCTTCGTGCTTTTAGTTACATCACTGGGCAACAGAATTTTACGTCGCAAACGCTAAAAAGGTTTTAACTATAGCTTTTTTTTTGTTTTTGTTTGAAAGTCAGTGTGCGTTTTGGTTTGGGTGCTAGCTCCTGTTCCCTTTCTTCCTTTTCAGGAGTGTCCGTGCGTATCCTGCATACGGGAAACGTACAAACAGAATACAAGGGGAGACTCGGGACAAATGTCCTGAGTTACCCCAAGCAACATTCTTGAAAAAAAGTGTGATCTGACACAAGCAAATGTGTACGTGACGCCAGTTTAAACACACATAAATAATAGCTTAAATACCCCACTTTCGGGATAAATTCGAAAAGAAAACATGACTTGCCAATTTACTTAATGAAAGCTTAGCTACTTGCCGAAAAAGTTTAGATCAGACTATGCGAAATCACCTTTTTTCACTTCACTGCTTCACTGCCGTATTTTGACTTGACGGGCAGACATTTGCATATGACAATAATAGTAGAATACTACCAACATAACAGAATTATTTTTTCGTGGGATAACCAATAGGTTAGGTCTAAAACGTGCTGTCCGTAGTCTCAACCTGTCCGGACTCTCCCCTACACAAAAAAAAAAAAAAAATGTTTGTACACACATTACCAAAACAAAAAAAAAAAAAGAGCTTTTGTTATGCCTAGCACAAGCTGTCAAAGAAATTACTCGGAAAAAAATGTTTAAGAAATATTTTATGCCAAATGAAAGAATTCCGATTGTCATGACAAAATTTTGAACTCTATTTTAAATTTTCAAATCTTATGTTCGACACCGCATTCATAAAAAAAAAAAAAAAAAAAAGGCAGAGAAAAAAACAGAAAAGGAAGTATACTAAGGATAGTTTCACATTCACAGGAAACGCTCATGCAGTCCTTAACCAGACGGTTCCAAGGTGCAATTTCCAATGCAAAAAGGGGCAAAATAAAAGAAATACGGCCGCTTTGGGCATCCATTACTTACCAACGACACGAATACCACAATCCTCTGACGCAAGTGCATAGGCCATCTGGCAATTGTATTTGCACCCAAACGAAACGCAACATGAGCTGCTCTGACCCACATTGATACACCAGAATAGAAGTCCTGACGCGACGTCTTCCGGCATGGGAAAATGAAATTATCTGGTCAAAGAATGGAACACATCGTACAAAAACATAAAAGCAAACCTTAAGGCCATTTTCACACAACAAATTTCATTAAAAATGAAATGCATACAATTAAAAAACCTAAGTAGTAGGGGTCTGAGATGGGGAAAATGTGTGTCTCTCGTTCTGTATGTCCTCCACCCCTATAGCTTTTAAAGGAATTGTCCGATTCGAAAGATCTCGGCGAGGACATCACATTTTATTAACTTAATTTTTTTATTTGAACAATTTTTCGTTCAACTTTGAACAATTCAATAGATCTTAACATTAGTGCCGCCTATAGGGAAAAGTGAAGCAAATTATGTAAACTCTGGCCATAAGATCCAAGTTCCTTTCAAGAAGTTTTTTGGAAGACGCTCTCGACGGGAGATATTTTTTTATTTGAACAATTTTCGTTAAATTTTGAACAGTTCAAAAAAAATTTAATTTTGAGAAATTTGAATTCTGTATAAATCCTGATCTAACAAACTAATTTGTTTAGAACAAACTTTATCGAAAAAAGCATATGACGTAGAGCATGTAGAGATACGAAGTTCATCCAGAACTAAACGAGCCTATTTTCCCATGACACTTTTTGATGAGGATTTTTAAGCACATTTCTGATTGAATGCATTAATAAATAAATGAGTAAATAATGAATGAGTGAATGAATGTGTATTAGCGGTTGAAAAAGGTATAATTGAAATAATAAAGAAGTAATGCTGAATGGGAAGAGATTTCTAGCTAGATTATAAATTTGACGTTCGTATATACGGCAAAGTAGTCTCGTATAGTTCCAGACGAAACTTCTTGTTTTATTTAGTATTTATTTATAATCTATTTGTTTTGAAGAAAAATTGAGAACATTTTACATAAGCATTTGATCTCACCAGGAAAAAACTATACTAGGGGGAAGGGGAATATATAAATTTGAAAATAAATAAACCTTCTTTTCTGTCTGTAGAGCAGAATTTTCAACGTTCACACATGAATGTCAGATAGCTCAGGGTCGGCGCTAGGTTGAGACGATGAGGCGTCCGCCTCAGGGCGCGTCGTTCTAAGGGGCGCATTGGCCATAAATACTGACTGCATCTTTTTAAGTAACAAACAATTGTTTTTATCTCAAAAAAATTAAATAATATTTAAACTATTTAGTTTTACAAATGATACATCAAAGCTTCATCTAATTTCATTTTTGCATAAACATATATTACACGTTTAATTTTGATAAAATCAAACATAGAAACACATCAGGAACATCTTGAAACGTTTCCGTTTCTTTCTTTCCTTTGTTGAAAGGATCGATTCTTTACTGGGTTTTAGTTCTTGTTTTGCACATTATCCTTTTCTCCACAGCGACAGGCGGCTTCAATGTATCCGGAGGGCGCGCTTTATAAAAGCTACAGATGCAAATTGGTTTCATCCCGACAGTCGCAACTCTTTCTTTTGTGTGGTCGACGACTGACAATCATAAAAACGGTAAAGAAAGATTGATGAAGTGGGTGATGAGGTAAACAGATAACTTGAGGATAATAAAGGACCGCGAATGATGCCACACATGTTCA
The DNA here is from genome assembly GCA_038502835.1 of Octonoba sinensis. NCBI lineage: Eukaryota > Metazoa > Arthropoda > Arachnida > Araneae > Uloboridae > Octonoba > Octonoba sinensis. The sequence goes on along the minus strand of CM076605.1, from coordinate 66,046,322 downwards.
ACCACTGGTTGATGACACTCATTTCGCCTTAAGGGGCAAGTGTGTCAATTGACCCCCTCTGCGCAGAGTGAGTTACCAAACACTCAAGCTGCTTTTGATATTTTAAAAATGGGTGATTAACAGAGTAATTTAAAGGTTTTAATCCCTTGTATAGATTCCTCTTATCTATAATTCTCATATTCCGGTTGTTCGCATATGAAAAATTCGGAGAATAATCTAACTTAAAGCTTTTTCTAGGAACTGTAATAAAGCACTGGCAGAATTATGATTGATGTAGTATTTTTGCCTCCGGTCAGAGGAAGGGGTCTAAACAGAAAACTATCAGTGCATGAAATAGAAAAGGCAAATCAGTGCAAGAATGAAAATTCAACCGTGCAGTTGTGTTGAGAACTGAGATAAAATGATCAAATTCTAATCTCAGAACTAAAAGTTATGTAAGTTACATTTTTAATATTATTTTCGCATTGATAAAATATTAACCAACACTAAAAAAGCAATGAAAAAAACTAAATTATCTGGATGTGCTTATAAAAAATTAAGATTAGAACGGGAAGCACAAGCTACTAGTTCAATAGACAAATATTTATTGTCCAGTGGCTCAATAGCGAAAGAAAATGAAACCAAAATAGGTCACTGTATCGTATCTTTGACTACTGTTCCAACACCAACAGAGACTGAATTTGAAATAGAACATGGCGTCATATCTAACGAATCTCAAAAGGAAGATAAGACTTCTGATATTAGCATTTCAAGCTCCTAATCAACCACAGAAAAATGAGCATTTACAGGCGGATATTTTTTCAGATCCCGTAGATTGGATTAACATAAATTCTTCCGAAGAAAAATATCGAAACTGGTCCAATCCAAGTAGAAGACTTAAGTTTCCCAAAAGATGCCGATGGCCGACATTTTTCTAAGAAATTTTACGAGCGAATAATGGCCATATGGTGAAGTTCTCCGAAGAACATGGCTGCTATATTCTTTTAAATCAGATGCGCTTTTTTGCTTCTGCTGCAAGCTATTCGCAAATTCTGAAAGCAAATCTGAAAATTGGATTTCTCTTGGTGTTTCAGACTGGAAAAACATTTCCAGAAATTTGACTTTTCGTAAAACATCAGTAAGTCACATGGAGTGTTACCAGAGATGGACAAAAGCGGACTACAGATTAAAAAATCTTCAAACTGTTGACAAGGAACATGAAAGAATGTTTAATTTAAAACGTCAACGTTGGAGAAATATTTTGAAGAGAATCATAGCCGTCATACAATTTTGTGCATCACAAATAATTGCTTTGCAAGGATCATCTGACAAATTATTTGAAAAATGCAACGGAAATCTTTTGGAACTTTTGGGTAAATTTGACACAATTACGAATGAGCATTTGCAAAAATTAGCATTAAAGACAAACTGTGTACATTATCTGAGCAAGGACATCTAAAATAAAATTATTATTCTATTAGGACAAAAAGTACGAAATGTAATTCTTACAAAAGTTAAAGAAGCGAAATGTTATACTACTGTTATACTGGATTGCATCCCAGATATCTGTAGAACCGAACAGATGTCACTAATTGTTAGAATTGTGTCGACAGACGATAATGATACTTATGTCCCCAAAGAAGACTTCATAAATTTCATAGAAGTACAATCCACAACTGGGTATGATCTATCAAATGTATTATTGCAAGAACTGGAAAATTTAGGACTCAGACTGGAAGATATGAGGGGACAAGGTTATGATAATGGCGCTAACATGAAAGGCATCCACTCTGGTGTGCAAAAGAGAATTTTGGACAAAAATCCGAGAGCATTTTTTGTGCCCTGCTCATGCCACTCTCTAAATCTCGTCTTAAACGATGCCACATCCGCCTCAGGTGACATGATAAACTTTTTTTTCAATAATACAAGAGCTATACGTATTTTTTTCGAGTTCCACACAAAAATGGGCTGTGTTGAAGAAACATACTACTTTAACCATAAAAAGTGTCAGTTGTACTAGATGGAAAACTCGTGTGGATGCTGTAGTACCTTTGAGATATCAAATGGGAGAAATATATGACGCTTTTGTCGATATTTATGCTGATGAAAAGAGGGACATTGAGGCACGAATGAAGAGTAAATCATTGGTAGACAAAATATCCTCTTTTAAATTTATTTGCAGTACAGTTGTTTGATATGATATTTTGTCTTAAATTAACAAAGCTTCAAAATCATTGCAAAGCCCAAAATTACTTGTAAATGAGTGTGTAGAAACATTAGAAAATACGTTGAAGTTTCTTGAAGAACACCACAAATGGTTTTAAAGGAGTGATCCGCTCAGCAACAGCTATTGCAGAAATCGAGGAAATTGAAGCTGTTTTTAGTACTTGCTCGCAAAGAATTAGACAAAGAAAAAAGCAGTTTTATTATGAAAGTATTGACACACCAATTGATGATCCATTAAAGCATTTTGAAGTATCTTTTTTTAATCATTTAGTTGATGTTGCAATTAATTCTGTAAAAGAACGATTTTTTTCAAATGAAACAACAATCGGAGATTTTTGAATTTTTTTACGATATTCGCAAGTTAACCACTGAAACAGAAGAAAATGTATGGAATTATTGTGCAAATTTAAATAATGCTCTAACAGATCCAAATTCGTTACCGGATATTGATCCTCTTGGATTACGAAATGAGTTTGCAGTAATTACTAATTCTCTTCAAAAAACAGTTTCTACTCCAATTCAAGTACCGAATTATATAAATAAAAACGGAATAGAAAATTACCCTAACTTATTTACTGCATTGAGAATATTGCTGACTTTCCCTGTTTCTGTTGCTACTGCTGAGCGTTCGTTCTCCAAATTAAAAATCATTAAAAATTATTTGAGATCAAATATGGCGCAAGAAAGATGAACAGAACTTGCATTATTAAGAATCGAGAGCGATATAGCCAACTTGATGGACGTTGATGATATTATCGACGAATTTTCCAGGAAAAAATCTCGTAAAGTTGTTCTGTAAAAAGAGCATTCAAGCAGACAATTTTTGTTAATGCTTGCTCCCTTTTTCTTGCAATCAAAAAACAATTTGACTGTTGCTTTTTATGCAGTTTTTGGCTTCTGGACAATTAAAAACCGATATTACTTTTGCTTTTTATGCGGTTTTTGGCCTCTGGACAATTAAAAACCGATTTTTCTCATCCGATGTGGTACCACCTTGTCGTGGTGGATGGGCTTTCTACTAAGAGTGCCACAACTTCCGAATGTTCTAGCAATCATTTTTCTAAAGAATTAAACTATACTGTAATTGAACAGTACAGTTGGGTTAACTTTCCAACTCAATAGCCACCCCATTTGGACTTCAAAGTTAGTGGTAGTCTAAACTATCTATTTTATGACGAGCAAAACGCAATCTATTTCTTTTTCTCTTTTTTTTATTTCTCCTTTTTTAGTCCATTCTCATCAGCGATTATTTTCCTTCAGCTTTTTGAAAGTTAAAATATGTATAATTAAAGTTTGTATCGATCATTTTTAATCTCTATTGCTTCATAATATATAGTAGGGGTGGAAAAAGTTTTTTGTCTCAGGGCGCCATTTGTGCTAGCGCCGGCCCTGACATAGCTTGTATGTGTCCATTCTGATCTTTATTGTTTACTAACACATTTCACTAAAAAACATTCTTTCTTCTCGATAGTCTAGTATAAATTTTCGTAATACATGCTTTCCAAAAGAATGTCTCTTGCTTGATTTTATTTTTTTATTCCTCGCTTCTGTTGTAGAACTACTGCACCAAAACAAATCCTCGAAATCCTAATTCCTAAAACAGCAGAAGAAAAGAACATGCTGTTGAAGCCACATTTATCTAGACAACAAAAGAGAACTTAATCTTGAACCATGCATAGATTATAAGGTCGACGCATCTTCAAGCACTATTTTACCGCTTATTAAGAAGTTCTAGTTTTGAAGGATAAGATTTGAAGGGTCCACTGGAAAAATGACCTAAGTCACAAACTACTTTTTGAAATTTGCTTTGTTTTATTCAATTATTTTATAACATAAATTTTAATTTTAACTGTACGAGCCTACTTTTCCGTAACACCCAAATTCAAATTTATAATACATAATTATATTCATTTATAATACATAATTTATAATAAAACATAAAGCAAAGTTCAAAAAGTAGTATGTGACTTAGGTCGTTTTTCCAGTTGCCCTTCATTTGTTTGTGCTTTTGTCGGTTTAATGTCAAACGACGCTAGCTTCAAAATCTTATTATTCAGGATAAGGACAAAAAACTACTTTCGATTGATTTATTTTGTTTGTATTTCTAACAGAAATGAGTGAACGCACAGTAAAATTTACTAGTTTTTGACAGACCTGATGTTTTTTCAATTGTTAAATTGGTGGTAAAACGTTTTTAAAATGTTATATCGCCGGTCCGGAAGAACAACGACGTAACTGCAAAAATTTTGCAAATGCAAATAAGTTCATATACAATATCAGAAACACATCCCTTACACAGGGGAACATGGATGAACTAACAATTACAAGTTTGTGTCTTCTAGAACAACGAACAATTTTTAGAGTAACAATGACGTAACTGCACTTAGGGGTCGAAATATTAGGGTGATTAAATCCTAATCCCTGGTAAATGAAAGTAAAGTATATATCCTACATACTCTAATTATACCATTATTTTCTGTCACTTACACCCTTTTCAATTACTATAAGTTGTATACAACTGCAAATCGTTTTTTTACTCTCCTGTAAAATTGAAGTTTTTGCAATTACGTCACTGTTCTTCCGGAACGGCGATATAGTGGTTATTCTTTTTTGTGGTACTATGTTATGTAATCTCCAAAATTTTGCGAGAATCAGCAGATCAAATTATTGAAGCTTAACTTTTGACAATGTTTATACTTAAATTCTGCAATTTAACGTTCATTAATATTTGTTAAAGAATTTCTTTTCTTTTTTTAATTTTTTTTCATTGTACATAATTTATTGCTATAAAATTAAAATATTTTTCTGTCCTCCAATGGGGCTGCATATAGGTCACTAGGTCTGCCTTTTTGCAGACCTAGTACCTAGTGCATTCCCCGGAAATCGGCATCTTTTCTTTCAAGTAGCACCACTGTCGGCGGATGCCATAACCACTCTGAGAATTTTGACTGTTTCCCCTAGATGGCGGAACCTGAGCTCTAAATTGATGCAGGTTGCACTAGGAATTTAATTTAGCCGAGAGCATCCAAGCCAAATGTCTACTCAACTGATCTTTTACATGCCGCATAATCATAGGACATGGGCGCAGACGATTTTCTGCATCTTGAAAATCCACCGACTTGGGCCAGGTTTGAACCTGCGAACTTGGGCGTACGAGGCCTGCTCCTTGCCACTACGCCACCCTGTCGACAATTAAAATAAAGAAATGAAGCGTTTTGCAAATTGTTATTTGACATACATAATACTATTGTCTTCATTAAGTTTTTTAAATGCACAATGAGATGTTACAAATTCTTCCAATGATGAAAAGTCATCATTAAAGTTGCAGGCTTTGCGGAGAGAATCTTCTTTTTTTCTGCTTTTTAGCCAGGGTTCGTTAATTTAAATCAGCTTGATTTAAATCGTGATTTAAATCAAGTGATTTTCTTTAAAAAATCATTGATTTAAATCAAGTGATATGTTTTTTCAAAAAAATCATTGATTTTGCAATGTTAGAAAGTGTTGTAAAAATGAAATACGTTGCAATTACAACCACTTTTTTAAACAAAACTTCCTATGTCTATCTCTCTGGGTGCATAACATAATTCATAAGTTTAGAATTAATTACTATTTTTTAAATTTTACAATATTACTCTTATTCTTCGAGCATCTTAACAGCAAAGCATCAATCACTCAAATTAGAATTCATAATAATCATGAACCATTCTGTGTTTTTTAACCTTAAAAATAGGATTTTAGATCAATTGAATAAATACCACACAATAAAGAATTCAGAATGATAGTGCTTAAAACAATTGTTAGAATTTAGAATATGTATCCTTTAAGTTTTATCCATGTCCCCTAATACCTTAATGTTTTTTTTCCTTCTAAAATATTTTTTATGATAAAAGTTTTCAATGAAAATATTTGATTAAAACAAAAAGTTTCAGATTTTAGTAATGGTGTAAGCATATGATTTTACTAAATGGGTAAAAATATTTCAGGCTTTTTCAGTTATAAAATAGAAAAATGATTAAAGTACACTCAATTGTTAGTTTTTTTTTCAGCTTTCAACAGCAAAATAATGCAGATTAAAAGTGTTCATTTTCTCTGTACTTATGAGTGTACTATTATTCCTGGTAGCGTTAAGTTTCATTTGAGTCATGCATTTGTATTAAAATTTGTTTATCATTATTGTTATTAAAAAATATTTATTGCTGTGAAAATAGCTTAAAGGTGTTTTTGTATATTGATTGTCAGAACATATTGTTGCTGTGAATGTAACATATTAAATATCCAAAATACTTAAGGTCTTTTTTTAAAAAATCAAAAAAATCCGATTTTTTTTATTTAAAAAAAAAATCACGAACGCTGTTTTTAGCCCTTTAGCCATTTTATATGAGAATGACTCATCAAGAATCTCTTTGCTGCTTGTTTCAGGCTGCTTCTAAAACCAACAAAATAAAAAAAGGCTTAAATTTTGATGAATATTTGAAAAATAGCGTTGACTCTGAAACTGAGTAGAGAAATATATTAAGTTAAGCAAAGAAAGGAACCAAAAATTCAAGGATGTTTCTGTTTTTCCCCCGTAATAAATTTTGAGCTTTTGGAAGACGCTCCAGACGATAGATATTTTTAATTTGAACATTTCAAAAAAATTTAACTTTGGCGCCTGCTGGGAAATTTGAACTTGCAATTTAGAAGTTGCTTGATAAAGCTCATAATGTCCGACCTGAAATCCGCAATAGTCTAAAATCCGCACACGATTTGAGATGTAAACAATGAAATTTAAAATTGCATGTAGAGTAGAAATTTAAGATCGAAATTTATGAAAATTAAATATTGTTCAGATTTTTTAAGTTTTATTTCCATAAGCTTTAATTGATCCTTGAAGGAATCCCATAACCGTAAAATATGGCAACTCGGCTACATAAACGTTCGCCCTACTTCTAGTCGTTTTCGAATTAACTTTCTTCAGCTCTCGCTGAATTAACTTCGCAAGTTGTGCCATTTCCTATTAATTTCAGATTCTGGCACAGCCATCTCGAAGCTAATTGCTTCCACGGCATCTTTTCATCTATTTCTTTTCCTATAATTTGCGTTGAAATTATCCCTTAAACAGGCATGCGTTGATACAGTTTTATTAACTGGAAGATTGCTTCAAGCGCCCCAACAGCTCTCTTTGGTTTCCATGATGAAGTGTAGCACAAGTTCGATCACAATCAATATTTCTCTACAGTTTTGTCGAATGGGAGCAAGTGTCGCAATTTTAGTTCACACGTGCGAGACAGTAACAGCTGCAGTTACTTTCCAACAGGGGCTTACAGTTTTTGTCATGGCTGTTCAGACAGCGACAGTGAATAGCTGGACACATCTTGCGGAGGGAAACTCTCGTCAGAATACGTCTTAACACTGACAACAGCGCCATTGCGGCTGGATTTTCACCGACAATTACCGCTAAACTGTGTCAGTGGTTGCAATTCAGCAATACATTAACTATGCGACTCACACAGACGGATTTTTTCCGCGGAAAAATTTTGTAAATTGAAAGAAAAATTCCATTAAAACGTTTTTGACAGAGTATATTTTCTAAAAAATTAAAAGATACACACTTATATTTTAAAAACCACCAGCTAAAAAAATTTGATCTTATTGTAATATTAACTATCTACTTCCAAGCCAACATAAAAAGCATACATTTAAAAAATGTTAGAATGCGTTTTGTAAACAAAATATCATTGCAACATCATTGAAGCAGTAAGCACATGGTAAGTGACATAGTTCTCCTTGCTATGACGTGCAGTTACATATGATCGCCAGCACCCAATGGTGGCAGCTCACTTTGCGGATATTTTTTCGGGAAGTTGTATTTACGGTCAGAGACCCTATTTTAGGAAGAGAGGCGTTGGACGTTTTACTTAACGGTCAAGTCGGCTAATTTTGCTGTAGCTGCTTATAATAACGGGCACTGAACGTTTTTCTCAAAGAAGGTAGTTAGCCGTATAAATTGACGGTCAACTCTCCGAATTTTACTGGGATTTCTTAGAGTGTAGTTGGCAAGCAAAAGAAAGCATCATTGCGACCATGGCATCTCTTCCCAAAGTACCCGGCTTCACCCACGCAAACGAAAATGGAGATAACTAGTTTTCAGCTGCTCTCTATCTCCCATTCAAAGTGGCAGGCCAAAGAAAGAATTTCACTGAAGCATCGGGCCTCAATCCTGCAGTTGAGAAGGGGGAGGAATAGTTTTCAGCTCCTCCCTATCTCCCGCGCAAAGTGTTCACGAGCCAAAGAAAGCATCTTTGCAACCATGGCATTTTCCCCAACCATCCGGTCTCACCCACGCTTTCAGTTCCTACCTTCCATGGAAAATGTAGAAGCAGTTGACGAACCAAAGAAAGCATTTCCCCGAAGCATCCGGTCGCATTCCTGCATTTGAGAAAAGGAAGAAATAGTTCTTAGCCCCTTTCTATCTCCCACGCAAAGATATTTCACGAGCAAAGAAAGCATCTTTGCCTTCTTGGAATCCTTCCCGAGCATCCGGCTTCACCCCTTCAAGCCAGAAGGAGGGCAATAATTTTCAGCTGCTCTCTATCTCCCACGCAAAATTTAGAGGTATAGTTGACAAGCCAAAGAAAGCTTTGTTCAAGCTTTGCATCTTTCCCAAGCATAGGGACAGTGCGTGGATGATAGAGAGAAACTCAAAACTGTTCCTCCCCCTTCGCGTCTGCAGGCTGGAGGCTTCGGGAAGATGCCTTCTTTGGCTCGTCAACTACCTCAACGCTTTTCGTAACTACAACTTTAACTCCTAAATAAGCACATGAAATTTTTTACGAGTAATTGCTTTACGAGTTATAAATATACGAAAAATACGAGTTATTGTTTTCGGTGAATTGAGATTGATGCAAAGGGAATTTTAAGAAATTATACTAATAGACCATGCAAATAGAACTACATAATTGTAGAATTTATATTTCAGCAGACAAAGAACTGTTTTACATGCCTTAGTTTTGTTGATGATCATGAAACTTAGTTATTGTCACAAGTTCATGTTAGATGTCCTCTCGCACGTTTACCAGGAATTATGGCAAAAGAGAGCGGCTCTTGTGAAGGGAGGCACCGTAAAGGCAAGAATCCATCCTTGTCTCAGACAAGACATGGGGGATGGAAGCACAATCTATCATTTTAATTTTTTGATCCAGAAAATAGACCTAACAATCCCTCTTCGATCCTCGCTGAAGACCCGCCATGTAGACTTGGTTATACGTGCATGTAAAATCAGTGGACCCCACTACCTCGCCCCCTTGCACAAGCAATCCTAAGGCCTCGGCTAACAGGTAGGGGTCTGGTAGAGAAAGGTACCCCCAGATGCATTGGTTTGTAACGGGACCTTAGAGGACTTTGTGACAACGGGGGATTTAACGAGCACTAATTACCATTTGGGTACACAGAGGGTTTTCAACTAGCTGGTATCGTATCAGCGACCGAGAGTGGGCAGTCCTCGACGAAACTTATACATAAGCACTGCTGCAAGTGGAAGATTGCAGGATTTTAGCAAAAATCTGTTCTTCAACCATGGAGCCGTACTATATGTGCTTAGACAGTTAATGGAGAAATATTTTATTTGTTTTTCATTACGACAAGTAATTCTTGATTACGAAACATTAAACAAAATCTGTCTAAAACATTCACTCCCCCCTATTCGCTTGTTTCTGTATTGTTGAATGGTATAAGGTATGGATAATCATCGTATGAAGTATACCAATTATAATAAATTATCTTTATGCATAAGTAAACTGATAGAAATTTTCACCTTAAGAAGAAGCACAAATAAGCATTAGAATGCAGACATATGTTTCGGGATTGCTTGGAACCCAATTTTTAATGCATTGAAAAAGGGATAAACATATGTCTGCATTCTAATGCTTATTTTGTTTTCTTAACGTGAAAATTTCTATTACATTATACCAATAATATCAAGAATTTCATCTTTAGTTTGCTTTCTGTTTTACTTTTTAAATTATCTAGAAATAGAATTGTTGATTTAAGTGGCATGATATTTTAGGAAAGTAAGCTCCAAAAGAAAATTGAATAATTTTTCTAGATATTTCATGAAAAACGTTTTAGATTATGTGATATTTTGAGAAAATTTGTCTATAGTTAGAAGGATTTGCCATATTTTTTATTACCATTTTGAACGAAAACAATGTTTTATTGCAAAGGTAGGAAACATTTATGAAGTATGTTTCGAAGGTCAATTTTGTAAAGTTATTATATAGCATAACGTACAAAATTGACCTTCGTTAAGCTATACGTTACGTTATATAGCATAACGTAACGTATAGCTTAACATATTTAAAGCAATTCCATTTGTCCAGCAGCTTTTCTTTCAGCCGAGAGAGAGAGAAAGTAGCATCTTTAAGTTCGTTTTGGGAAAACAATTTTTGATTCGGCTCAGTTGGATACTTGATTTCATTTGGAAAAAACTACATATGGTAGAACTAGTATATCTAATGCAGTCAAGTGAAAACGTTATTTTAAAAATATGTATGCGATTTTGTTCAGATATTCATTCAGATAAAGACGTACTGTTTTAAAGATAAATGATTTCCTTGTTTTGAATATATTTGTTGAGGCAAAACATAAAAACTTACAATTTTGATATAAGATTTTCCAAGAAAAAATCCTTACTTTTAGTGTATTTTTTCTGTATGAAGCAATATCTTTTCTGAATTATAAACAACATTTGTTTTGTAACGAATTATATCAGTTTATTTATATATTTTTAGCGAGTTCAATTTTTGAGATTGCTGTTCTGATGTTCATCAAGAATAATGTATTTTTGCTTTGTTGTTGTTGAAACATTTTCCACCTTATGAAGAAGAGATTAAAACATTTAAAGTCACTGACTGAAATTATTTTTGTAACATTCTTCTTATTCCCGAATTTTAATATTCTTATGAATTTTTCATGGTTTCCGCATGCTGTTTAAAAATATTTCATTATTCAACAGCAATGGTTGAAAAATTGTGGTATTTAGATATTTGTAGTCACATTTGAGAAGAATAATCTTTATCAATGCTCTGAGTAATTGAATGTTGTTGTTGTTGTTGCTTATCCTCATGATCTGACATTAGTCGGGTCAACTCCAATAAGTTGTTGACAGTCAGAAAGTCGATGACAAGAAGAGGATTTGTTGTTAAATTCGCCCGGGATAGTCCGAATCAAGTATGTGATTCGGTGAGCCTGGATGGATACAGCATTTTTGCAAGTGGGGTAAATTTTTGTGCCACGTTCGAATGATAAACATTTTAAGTGACCAGTTGAGAGTCTGGCTATGGCAGTCTGCGAGCTTCTATCGCATTTGATTTCCAGAAGAGTACCAGGAGATGTTCCGGTATACCACTGATGCGTAGGTGGAGTTTGCCAGATTGACTTTTGTTTCGATTTTTCATTGGAGTAAAGTTCCTGATAAGTAAGTGATGAACCAGTGGGCATATCTGCCTCACTGCCCTCTTTGGCCAAACGATCTGCGACCTCGTTTCCACAAAAATTAACATGTGATGGAATCCATTGGAGATGGACGTCATGTTTCTGAGAAATCTTTTTCAATTTGAGCAGAATAGATATACTAGTTTCATCGTTTGCAGAGGACCAGCCACTAAGATGTTGAAGTGCACTGCGGCTGTCCGATATAATCCAAAGTTCTCCAAAATCACTATCATATGATAAGATAGCGTCCAGCCGCTTCCTTAATCGCTATTAACTCGCTCCAGAAGACAGAGCAAGTGTCAGGGTTACGTTGCTTTATTGATTTTCTAGACGATGGGTCCTAATATAAATACCGCTGCCAGTACGGTCTTTTGTACGACTACCATTGGTATAAACTTGCACTGCATCGTTAGGAATGCAACTAATAATTTGCAGAGCCAACTGTCTAAGATGGTCTTCGATGTGAGTTTGCTTGTTTGCAGTGGAATTCAGATCAAAAATAAACTCTTGGCAGTCCCTCTGAGGGATCATCTTAAAGATTGAGGTTCAACCTCACGAGAGATCAGGTTTTGAGATTCCGCCATGCCAAACGGAGTGAGTTTCTTAAGCCTTTGATTGTTGTGCCAAGTGTGTAGATATAAGGAAGTACGATGATTGGGGCCGTAGCTCAAAATATTATTATAGTATTTTACTAAGCTAGCTTTTCTTCTAATATGCAAAGGCTGTAAGTTTGTCTCGTACAGAGCTAGCTATATCAGATGGGCAGCTATTTCTGAGTCCTAGAGTGATTCGAGCGGCACTCAGTTGTACTCTTTCTAATTTCTGAAGATTTGTTTCAGACTCGCAGGAATAAATCGGATAACCATATTCCAGAATAGATCTTATAAGCGAAATATATGTGGTTCTAAGAGTATTTGCATCAGCACCCCAATCTCTGCCAGCTAGGTATTTGAGAATGATAAGGCGTTTACGAGCTTTTGAAACCAGATGGTCAATATGTCTGTTGCAGTTGAGGGGGTGTACCTGGGCGGAACGGGCGAAGTATCGGGAGAGTATTCTCCTGGTAGGGCCACCCAAGGCGTGAAGGCCGTTCCATTATGCTCAGCTAAGATCTGCTAGCAAAGAAGCTAAGACAAACTTCTACCCTTGGACTTGTCCATGGGTGCTTCAGACTTTCGTCCAACAGAAGCTGCACATTCCCTCCTCCTTATGACTTTGTTGACAAATGAAACTGATGCTGCATCGTCCGTCGCGCAGAATAAACAGGGACACGTTCGGGGTTCAGGCAGACGGCTCCGCACGAAAAGTGGTGGAGTAATTGAATAGTTTCGTGTACCTCAAGCAAAAATGGAGCAAGATCTGGACAACTAGTAAGTGAAATATACATAAAAAAAACGAGTTTTCTTCATTTTCTGAGAAAAATCAGTAAGTATGTCAGCATATGTCATTGTTTACGTTAATTGGCCTATGGGAAATAGCTTTTTGTCCTGTTTTGTCCTTCGATGCTTATAATTTTTGATAATGCCTATAAAATAGGGGGGGGGGGTTTCAATTAGAATGTGCTTATCTCTCTAGTCTGGCACAAATGCCATATCATCTATAATTACGACACACATTATGATTGGGTGTCATTAGTACTTGGTTTATCAATTTGAGATACTTGAGTGGTAGGACGCTCACTCTTTTTAGTTGGTAAAAGCAGATCCTCTTCAGGTGTGAAGAATCCATGTGGAACTTCCTAACCGGGCCGGCCCAGCCAAAAGCGGGGCCCGGGACGGAATTATTTGCGGGGCCTATATATATATATATGTGTGTGTGTGTGTTCGTGCGAGAAACTAGGCTGAAAAGTTCCAATAAAATAGTAGTTAGCAACCATAAATTATTAGAAGAAATAAGTTAAACTAAAAAAGAAATAAGTTAGCAACCACTTATTTCTTTTTTGTTCAAATTTCGATTTCTATCTCCTACAACATATTGATTTCTGTTGAGTATTTTACAACTTAACGTTACAAGCACTCACGTTCCATATGAAAAATGTATTATTTATAGATTAATAAATAATGATAATAATAATTAAAAAAAACTTACAAAAATTTCTTTACTTTCTTGAATGCCTTAAAACAAATTCCTTTACAACTTTCTCAAAATTTAACTTTTTCACAAATTCCGATTCAATCGATAAGATTGCCAAAGACGTCAATTTTTCTTGACCCAAAGTAGACCTTAAATATTTTTTTATTAATTTTAGCCTGGAAAAAGATTTTTCAGCTGTTGCTACGGATATTGGCTGCGTTAAAATTACTCTAATTGCAGAGAAAAAATTAGGATACAGTTGTGACAAATTATTTTTATATAAGAACCGGGCAGTTTCCAGTATTGAGCTGTTGTTTGGCAAAATTCGACCGTAAATTAAGAGTTCTTCAAAAAAAGTCTACACTCTCAATGTCATCTTTTAAGACCTGACTTGTAATATGACAATAATTTTTGAGCTCTATCTAAGTTTTTAATATTGTTTGAATTATACAGAAAACCAAATGTTTTTTTATGGGCATGAAAATTTTCGAATCTCTTCTCGAAAGATGTCATAGCATTACCTATCAGTACAACGAAAAACTTAATCCTAAAATTATCTTCAAAAGACAAAGATTCATCATCAACTCCTTCATACAGAAATTGTCTTAGTTTTCGTGCTGCACGCCGATTTTTGAACTCTGGCGTAACTTTCAATTTTTTTGCAAGAACTTTAGCTTTTTCTAATGACGAAGAAAATTCCGGTTTCTCTAAATTGTTCATAAAAATTCTGGCAAACCTGTAAGGTGTAGGTTCACCATACTTATCTCCATATTGAACTTTTGTAATAATTGGCTGACCACATGATCTTCTTTCAGTATTTCATACCATATTACTAGGCTGAGAAGTAATTCGAAAGTATTTATCTTTTTTTCTACAGAGGAAATTTCCGCTTTTGTTTTGCTATCGGCAGTGCTTGCTTTTAATTTCTTCCGGGCACGACAGAATCCCGGTACTTGCAAAATGATGGCCCTTACACTTGCAAAACGACACTCCCATCTAGTTTCTGAAAGGGGTTTAGGAGTAAGCTTCTTTACAAATTGTTTTAGTATGTTCCAACGTAATACAAAACATGCACAAAGATATTGTACAAACTTTGTATAGTTCCAAAAAAAAAAAGAAGTAGCCCAGACAGATGAATTTGCAATGTCTCCGAGGATCAAATTTAAATTATGGTTTCCACAGGGTATAAACATCGCATTATCGTTCTTTTCTAAAATATGTGCTTGTACTCCATCATATAGTCCTTTCATGTTTGCCCCGTAATCATACCCTTGTCCCCGACAATTGCTTAATTCCAGACCTTCTGTTTCTAATATGTTCTCAATTTTCATTGCTATCCCCTTTCCTGTCATGTCTGATAGATTCAAAGCATATTAATTGTTCTTGAACTTACAATGTCTGTTGCAGTTCATCTAGATTTACGTACCTAATGATAACCGAGAGTTGTTCTTTGTGACTCACATCAGAAGTGCAATCTAATGATCAGGGCTGGTACTTTTCCGGCCGTAGGCCGGAACTCCGGATATTTTAAGGCTTTTAAGTCCGGAATTCCGGATTTTCAAAAATTATTTCCAATTTTTTTAGCGCTATCCTGAAATTAAACGCCATCGCCACTCTCACAAAAATACGTAACTTTGCCGCCCATCGTGCAATAGGATGGCTACGGCTACACGCTTCTTTTTAATAATTCTACGGGCGCAATCCAGTTTCAACCCATGTGCAGTCACATCTGTAAAGAGTGCGATTCTTCCGTTCGGTAACTGACATCACGTGTGTAAACTGCGCATCGGTTGAAACCGGCATATGCTGAGCTGTAAAATCGTTTGTAGCGAGTCTACTTTCGGGAATCTGACTTTTTTATTATCTTTGAAGTTTCATTTTTAAATACGGAAACATCCTTGCATAAATTAAAACACAAAGAGCTAAAAAACATTCGCCTAAATTTTGCATCAAATTTTCTGTTTCAGGGTCCGATAGCACTCCGGCTCAGTGAGGTATAAACGCGTTGAACTTAACTGGAAAAATAACGGATCGAACCGTGAAACTTGTGTACACTTGTTGACATGGTTTTTTTTTTTTTCAAATGCGATTTGGTGCTACTGGTAAATTAAGTTGCTGACTGCTGATAATGAAAATTTTAACAAATAGTGAAGGTATTGCAAAGTTAGATGCAGGTGTTAAAAACAAATTTGGATTTGACTGGCTGGAAAAAGATGACTACTTAGGAGAGACGTTATCCGCATGGTGCAAGAAAATCGATGTTTGTGGGTTATGTTTTTGTACCTGCTGCAATAGTTCAATCAGCTAGGCCACAGAAGGAGTGAAAGCTCTTTTAAATCACTCATCTACTTCTGGACATAAAAAAAAACGCTCTGCAGTACGGAATTCACAGAATTTAACATCTATTGTACCCAACAATGACGAAAGTGTAGCTGATCGCAATCTTGATTTAGCGACGAGAAAATGCCGAACGGATGCACTTTTAACATCGTTTATTTCAGAACATTCCCTGCCGTTCTCAATGGCTCCAGATATATTGCAACTGGCAAAATGTTTGGCCAAAGACATGACAGCGCTAAATGCTACTCAGATGTGCCGATCTACAGCTGCCTATAAGCTAAATTATGGATTGGCTAAAACCATAAAAGAAGAGCAAATAAATGCACTAAAAAAATCTTTCTTTTCTCTTAATATTGACGAGTCAACAAATGAAGCTTCAGAAAGCATTTTAGCTATACTCGTGCAATATTTTGATGCTCAAGAAAAATCAATTACTTTGCGCCATCTAGCAGCGGTGAAGTTGGAGGCTTGTTCTTCAGAAAATATATATAATGCTGTTGTTAAAGTTATTGAGGAAAATGAAATCCCATGGAACAATTTAGTTTCTGTTCTAATGGACTCGTGTAACACAATGAGAGGCGTTAAAAATGGAGTTGAGAAACAAATAAGGTCTAAGAAAGCACCTCACCTGTTAGATATCGATGGTGACACCTGTCACACGGTTAATAATAGCTCAAAAAAGTTTACAGAACCGTTCATGAAGCACCTTGAAATATTGTGTGACAATATTTATTTTGATTTAAAAAGCAATGACAAAAGGAAACTTTTTTTTAAGATGTGCCAAATAGTTGGCGTAAAACCTCTCAAACCTTTGTCTAGGCCTGATCATAGGTGGCTTTATATATTAATAGTGTTAGAACGTCTTGAATATCTGTGGGACATTTTAATTTTGTTTTACAGCTCATGGTTTGATGCTGAGGAAATGCAACTTTTCAATGAAGATTTATTGTTTGTTTTTAACAAACATAACTTGTCTGAGTCACAAACAGCAGAAATTAAGAAAATTCAAACAGTATTAAAAAGAAAACCTCTAACTGAAGATGGAAAAAAGAGAAAGCAAAGGATAGTTGACAGGCTATTTAAACAAAATAAGAAAACTCGGTTACATTTAAGTATTTATAAGGAAGTGTTGCCTCATTTTAATAACTATGTCAAATTGTTTCAGGCAAAAAGAGTGTTGTTGCATTGTATTCACTCGGAATTGTACGGTTTGACAAAGCAATTCCTAGCATTTTTTATCAAGCATGAAATACTGGCGAAATGTGAAACAATTGATGACCTCACAAAATTAGATTTATCCAATGCTAAACATTATTTATCAGATGATTTACTGTTTACTGGCTCAGATGCACGTAAAATAATTAAAAAAGCCAGCAAGAATGATCCATGCGTAAAAGAATGCATTGAAATGCTTAGAGCGGCCTATACAAGGTGTGCTTCGCATATGCTTCAGAAATTACCATTGAAGAATTCATCATTCATAAAGTTTACAGGCTTAGACCCAACATTAAGAGGCCAAACTACAACATTCTCCGCGCTGAGTAAGCTCTCTGATGCTATGCCCAATGTCATTTCTGAATCTGGAACTTCAGAGCTGGATAAAGAAATTAGACTTTATCAGACTGATGTTTTAATCAGTCTAAATAATGATGCTGCAGCTGTAGAAAAGTTTTGGTTGGAAATTTTCAACATGAAGATGCTTTCTGGATTGTATAAATATCCCTTATTGTCAAAATTAGTTAAAGCTGTTTTGAGCTACTTCCATGGACCTCTTGTGGAAAGTGTTTTCAACCACATGAACAACATCATGACTTCCAGCAGAACATCCTTGAATGTGGAGAGCTTAGATTCCATACAAACAGTAAAGTATTATTTAATGTCAAAAAATTCTACCTCATGTGAAATGTTTGGCTCAGACGACCCTATGCATGAGCCAGTAAAGAAAGAATTGAAACTCAATTTGTTAAAAAGTCGTGAATCCTACCATAATGCTTTGGAGAGAAGGAAACCCTCAACAGCCACTCTTCAGAATGCACCATCATGTTCTACATCTGCTGTCAAAGAGATAGTTGTTGTGGAAAGTGAAATAGAGCCTGTAGACTGTGGAGGCAATAATGAAAGAAAAAAGCGTGCTCTTTCACATGAGGAAATTAGTAGTAAACCTGTTAAGCAGACAAAAATTGCTAGTTTTTTCAAGAAAAATTAATCTCAATTTGTAATTAAAAATGTATTACAAATTTATCTGTATTAATTTTAATTGTATATTTATGTATGGGATAACTCAATGCTATAAGTAACTTTTGTAAATACTTTTCATGGTGTTAAATTAATATGCATTTACACGTGGAGAAAGTAGTGTTCATAGGTTTTGTTTTTAAACATGGTTATTACTCATGAGAATTTTGCACATTTGTGTGAAAAAAGGGTTAAACACACATTGTTTTTGAAAATTTTGTGAAATATGTTAAGTTAATTTGCAAAATGTGATGAATTTTTCATAGGTTTTATCTGTATTTTGTTTGGAACTGTAAGATGGAAGTTATGCAGTTAATAGTGCATTCAGTATGTTCTTCAAAGATTAATAGATCTGTTGAATACATAAAAATTTATTCAATTCTTACAAAAGATGTACCTGCATTTTTATGTGACAAATGACGATTCAGAATATAACTTTTCTTTACAAATAGTAATAATACCGTACATATCCATATATAGCTTAAAACTTTGTTTCAACCTTAAAGATTCTGCAAATTAGTTTCAGGATTTTTTGGGGAGGGCCAGTACCACCCCTGTTCTGGACTGAAACATATTGTGTACTTTTATGGAATGATGATAAAACTATCATTATTAGGCACAAAATAAATGTAAGCTGTACTGATAATATTCTTTGCTGAAGATGTGTAGCACATAGTAGAAGGAGTCTGGAATTTAAGTTACTAAGTTAAGCATATCATTTAAAAAATTTTCCAGGGAGGGGGGCGAAGCTAGGTCTTATATGCAAGGCATATTATACAATAAGCAAAATTAGTAAACACTGGTATGTAACACTATTTCTGAAAGTAACCCCCCCCCCCCCTCTAGATAGCCCAAATGATGGGCCTAAAGTAAGTTGGAAACTTCTTGGTCCCCTTAAACTAACTAGAAATGATACAAAAAAAAATTAATAATTTAATGACTGGCATGTCTAGCATAGATTGCACGTGGGTTGGTAATTTGTGGTGTCCCCTTCCCCTGAAAAAAGTTGCATAAATTTGTAATTTTCAGCTTATATTATTTATTTTCAGTAATTCAAATTTTAAAAAAATGGAGAACATTTTCAGAAATTCTATTTTTTATTATTTGGTTAACTGAATATTTTGACTGGTCTTTGAATATTTTCCTCATCCAGCTGTTCAGCTGGCTTTTGGATTTTCCTAGTTTTAGTTTCAACGCCTGTAGGTGGTATTTCTACCATTCGATAACAAGCCTCCTAGTAGCGTACTATGAAGTCCTCTTTAGATGTTCCCCATCCATTCTTTTCAGTTTGCACAGAGGGCAGATCTTGTCAGAAGCAAGTTTAAGGTGGTGGAGATGAACTTGCAGGTAGTCGTGTCAGTGATTAGCCGAAATCGGGCGATGGCCAGGGCTCTTTCAGTACGTCTTGGTAATTGTCCCAACGTGGCAAAATTTTCCCTCTTTCTGCCAATACTGAAGGTCCTAAGGTCTCTTAGGGTGAAATTGTTTACAATGGTGGTAATGACTTTTTTTCCCTGCTAAGGGTGAGTGGTATGTCTGAAGGCTGATCCGATTCTGCTCTTTTCTTGGCTTTAAGGACAGCTCTTTCATTACCAGAAAGTTCGATGTGGCTAGGTACCCATTGAAAGCATACCACCCACCCAATCAAAATGAGTTCTGTGAATTTTAATGCGGCACCAAATTGCTCTGAAGCACTCGATGGGAGTATTACTGCCTTGTGCTGAAATTGCTGCCTGGGAGGTAAAGAAAAAGACCGCTTTTCCTGGTGCCACATTGATGTGAAGATTTTGTGGACTGCGCATACTTCCCATTTACTCGCTGCTTCCTCAGCTTGTTTGTTAGGATGTCACTCCAAATTTTATCATATGCAGCCTTAAAGTCAACTAGAACAGCAAGGCACGATTGTGTTCAATGGAAGCCATCCTTGCTGCCTGGGTGAACTTCACAACTTGTCCTTTTTCCATTAATGAGGCACTCGTGTGTGCCTTTTTGATAGATAAGCTTTTAGGAAAGTCTTTAGATAAAGGAAACAAGAAAAAAGACTACTATTCCTGGTGCCAAATTGATGGTAAATAATTCATAAGCAGCTTTTCCCTATCGAAATTGCTCGCATTTCTCCCCTCGGCTGTTGAGAAAGATGGCAGGTCCAGCTCCTCTTGTTTATAATACGTCGGTATATGTGGAAGAAATCCTTGCAGCCTAGGTGAACTTCACAACTTGGTCCATAGTAGACCTGTGTTTGTGTAATCCCACTTGGCAGTCACTTAAGGCACCTTTACATTCCAAAACATCACAGTCTGCATTTAGCATCTTTACAGCATACACTTGGAAGCGATATTGATCGGTAGCTGCTACGGTTATTTGCAGGCTTCCCTTTCTTCAACAAGGACACTGCCTTGTCTTTTTTCCATTAGTGAGGCACTCGTGTGCGCCAGGTTTGATAGATAAGCTTTTAGGAAAGTCTTTAGATAAAGGAAACAAGAAAAGACTACTATTCCTGGTGCCAAAATTATGGTAAATAATTGATGAGCAGCTTTTCGGACTGCGCTTATTTTCCTATCGAAATTGCTCGCATTTTCCCCCTCGGCTGTTGAGTTTTCGAAAAGATGGCCGGTCCAGCTCCTCTTGTTTATGATACTGTCGGTATATATGTGGACTTATTGTTTGGAGGGATATCTCAAGCAGATGGTTTCCAAAGCACGCTCTTTGTGCTCAAAGGGACTGGCCTCTGTTTTCTTTGAGATGAGGTTGATTAATTCTAGGTATACGGAATGCAATGCTTATACAATGGCTGTGTTATCGCCTCCAGCTATTATTCTTAACGCATTGTTTTCAACAACATCGTATTTAGCAAGGCTGGCGTTGCTGTCTAGACTTCATTGCTGAGCTCTAAAATTGGTCGAATGTACGTCCTTTATGCTGTAGATAGTGCGTCTCGAGTAGCACCTCATGTAGTAGCCGTATCCCTTTTCAGGAGTAGGATTCGTTTCTGACTCTTCTCAACTGTCTCTTTGTTCTGTACAGAAAAGGAGAGCCTCACATCAAGATCCATTCAGAGATATTCATATAGTGAGACTTGCTGAAGAGGTGTACCCTTGTCCTGTAGATTTGATCTGGGGGGCCCCCGTTGACAAAGTAAAAATTCCATTTTATTCAGCCTTGCTCGTGCTTCCAGGTTTTTTTCAAGTGTCTCATTTAATGCCTCCACAAGTGAGTTAATATTGCTGCCTGTAGCCGATAGGACGTCATCGGCAAAAAATGGCATATTACACCAAGTAGTTTCTGTAATGCAGTCTTTAGGTCGATTGTCATGGTGATGAAAAGAAGGCGTCTGAGCCCCGCCCCTTTAGGCAGTTGTTGTCGCAACAATTTGTAGGGAGAGGTGGCATTTCAAAATTTGTACCGGATGTTACGATCCGACTGGAAGCTCCACAGCCAATTGAGCATGTTCGTATTCACTCGCTGCATCCTCACCGGTGGGTACACGCCTGCCACTCCAGATTTTATCATATGCAGCCTTAAAGTCAACTAGAAAAGCTCAATTGTTTTCCATACAAGCCATCTTTACCTGCCTCGGTGAATTTCACAACTTGATTCATAGTAGACCTGTGTTTGGAGACTCCCGCTTGGCGGTCCCTAATGGCACCTTTATATTCGAAAAAATCACAGTCTGTTTTCGGCATCTTTACAGAAAACACTTTAAAGCGATATTGGTTGTTAGCTCTTTAGGTAATTTGCAGGGTTTCCTTTCTTCAACAAGAACACCACTTTGGCCATTTTCCATTGATGAGGCATGTGCTGCTGGTGATTGATCTATGCTCTTTCCCACTGACAGGAAGCCAGTTGATCCTGCATAGTTCTTGTTCATCGCTGTGGTGACTTTGTTAATACTGACTAGGAGTCTCCCGTTTTAAATAATTGGTTCCAATATGCTTAGAGGATTTGTCATTATTCAGCCTCAGATGTAACGACAAACCATGTCTCCTTTATTTTGGCTAGATTTTTTTTAAATGCGTCTGTGACAGTGATATTCTCTTTACTTAAAGTCTTTGCCCCATCTTTAGAATTGGATTAGGGCCAGAATATATACCTCTTGATCTTAAAAGCATCGTATTTTGTGGCCACACTGTGCCTTGGAGTGTTGATGCACCATAATAAGGAAATATCATTATTGCATCCCTTAGCGAGTCAGTGACCGTGGTATGCTCTTTACTTAAATGTCTTTGCCCCATCTTGAGAATTGGATTAGGGCCAGCAAATATACCTCTTGATCTTAAAAGCATCGTATTTTGTGGCCACACTGTGCCTTGGAGTGTTGATGCACCATAATCAGGAAATATCATTATTGCATCCTTTAGCGAGTCGGTGACCGTGGTATGCTCTTTACTTAAATGTCTTTGCCCCATCTTGAGAATTGGATTAGGGCCAGCATATATACCTCTTGATCTTAAAAGCATCGTATTTTGTGGCCACACTGTGCCTTGGAGTGTTGATGCACCGTAACAAGGAAATTTCATTATTGCGTTATTTAGCGGAATGGTTTTAATTTTCGTAATGTCAAAGACATTGTCAACCTTCAAAGCTTCTTTAGAGTTGGTACTTTGTGGCACACAGGACGAGCATATTTTTTCAAAAGAAGACGAAAGAGGTTCAGTCTGGTTTGTCAGTGTTTCCCCATTTTCAGGATATTTGGTATTCTCTGTACTTTGAAATTCTGAGGGAGTACTAAACTTTTCTTCCTCTTCAGAAAAGGAACTTGAATTACTGGATTTGTAATAATTTTCTAAAGACCTTTTCTCGGAAAGTGAGATGTTTTCAGATATGAAACTCTCCGATGCCACTCGAGAAGAGGCGGTCCTTGAAGTTGACCCGCTTGTACTTGGCTCTTTTTCTCGGTCCATGTGAAAGCTCTCTATGGAGTGCTTCTTTTTACCTCGGAAGAAGTTGTGATATTTTGAAAGCTTCCGTTTAAAGCAAGACATCTAAAAGAAAACACACATACATGTTATTAACATGAGCCAACCATTGCGAAAAATGTTCACAAGATATCTCATGCAGTCACGATGTCACTTAATATGTAGGACTGTGGGATCTAGGTAGCTTTTTTTTTTTCAATATAATAAATATGTTTTGTAACCCCAGAGTAAAAAATTGTGGAATTTCGCACCACATAACTCCAAAGCGGAACTGGATTTTTTTTAAAGACAGTTAAATGTTGTACCGTATTTTTAAGGAGAGATTTAAAAATGTGAAAACTGGATACAATGTTCAATTTTATGTAATTCCCGGCAAAATGTTCATGCTTCGACTCCTAAATGGAACCGGAAGATATGTATTGACTGGTTTTTAAATTTCAGTCGGTGTTTCTCATGCCAGTCCACAACTTTCATACACCCTTGGAAAAAACATTTTTTAGTTCTGCCCTAATATATATCTTTCACGGCACTTTTATTTAATGATATACTATTCTTTTGCTTCTATTCTTTTTGTTTGTTGGTTTATTTATTTATTTTTAAGAAAACAGAACGGCAATATCACATTAGTTAGAAAGCATTGTATGTATATATATATATAGTCTTATGCAATTCTGAGACATCTTGAAAAAGAAGAAAAAAACCCAACTCTGAGCAACTGCCTCATTTTGTAACCAAATTCTAATGACTTAGCTTTAACCTCTGTATTGACTGTAGGCAACGATGCGTTCGATCGCTGCTTTTGTAATTTTCTTTGTAAATGATTTTTTTTTTTTTTTTTGAGATGCACGCTTTTTCTTTTGGTTACTATTTTGAATCCAAGAAATCGAATAAACCTAGTTTATAGTTGATAAAATGGTTTTAAAAAGTAAAAACAATTAAATATATTTAAACAAAAAAAAAAAACTCCGTGTTTAATATGCATTTACACGTGGAGAAAGTAGTGTTCATAGGTTTTGTTTTTAAACATGGTTATTACTCATGAGAATTTTGCACATTTGTGTGAAAAAAGGGTTAAACACTCATTGTTTTTGAAAATTTTGTGAAATATGTTAAGTTAATTTGCAAAATGTGATGAATTTTTCATAGGTTTTATCTGTATTTTGTTTGGAACTGTAAGATGGAAGTTATGCAGTTAATAGTGCATTCAGTATGTTCTTCAAAGATTAATAGATCTGTTGAATACATAAAAATTTATTCAATTCTTACAAAAGATGTACCTGCATTTTTATGTGACAAATGACGATTCAGAATATAACTTTTCTTTACAAATAGTAATAATACCGTACATATCCATATATAGCTTAAAACTTTGTTTCAACCTTAAAGATTCTGCAAATTAGTTTCAGGATTTTTTGGGGAGGGCCAGTACCACCCCTGAATAATATAATTGTAAAATATTTTGCCTTTTTTATCAGTTCTACAATTTGGAACTTAGTTTCCTTAGCTAAGGCCGAAATAAATTCGTCCTGAAATCTGTGGGATAACTAAAAAGGAGAAGATGTTGCCATCCTACTGCCCAAATGTTCTTTCATGACGGTGGCAAATTTCGCGATTAATTCTATGAACCCTAAGAAGTTACCATTATGTGGTGTATATAAAACGTCACTGTTAAATTGTGTTCCGCCAAGTATAAAATTGCAGAAACAATTCGCTCGCAGACATTCTTCATGCATTGCATTGCACTTGTTATCATTTTTTCATGTTCTTCAATCTGGCTTCCACTAATTCCTACTGGCAAAAAAACTCTTGTGGAAGCTTTTAGCAGTCGTTGATGCACACCAGCAGAACAAAGGATTACTTGGACAATGGAAGAGAATCGTCACTTTTCCCTGATCCAAGAGTGAATATAGCCCAAAATGGTGCTTCCCATCAAACCCTTCCTGCTCTCGGATAGCCATTTCATGAATGACTAAAGCGAAGAGCTGATGGGCTGCAGATTTAATTTTCAACTCCAGAGCCTTGAAACTTTCTTTAATGAAGCCTGGATCTCCATCAATTACTCAGTACTACCTACAGAGTGTCTCTGATTTGGGAGAGATAAGCTAAATGTGGGACGAACATATTCATGTGCTCGAGGCGAGTAAAAATGAAGAGTTCGAGCAAAAGCTCTCAACTCTTCTGAGTATGAGTTAGCACTAGCCAATTGTCGGCCAAGAACTCTCAAACATTTACTTTCGATGCACTTTCTAACACTAATAAAAGTTCACCGCTATTCATGAAATTTTTCTCTTTTAACTCCTTTATTATCGATTTATAATTTGCAATTCTTTTTAATAAGTTAAATATTGCATATTTTTATTAGATATGCATAAACACAAATGTTAGCAGTTCGGTTATAATATATATTTGGTGATTAATTCTTCAGAAATATAAATGTCTTCTTTATCAGCTGACTCGTCATTTCTATTTGTTGTCAAGGTTTTATAAATATCATGTTTAACAGGAGAATAAATTTTAGCAGGTTCATGTTGTCTCTTCCTTTTTCCCGTGTCACAGTTCCACCTTTAGGATATAACAAAGGCTGATCTATATTTTTCAAACTTTGTGGTTTTGCTGCTACAGATTTTCTAATATTAATTGCATTAAATTCTGAATCTTAATTAAGAACCGTCAGACGATTCCCTGTTTTCTGCCATTCACATTGATATTAGTCTCGATCATTTTGATCTAACGAACAACACAATTTGAATTCAAGCAATAACGAACAAGTTAGTTGAAAAATTACGTACTTTTTGACCACGATAAGAAAAATTCATTGGGAAAGGATTTTAAAATTCCATTTTCTAAAATAGGGGGAATAAAAGCGATTTTCTGCTAATAACGCATTGGCTTTGTGCCAGCACTTGCTAGTGTATTTGAGTTGCAGTTTTGCAACGATTTACTTTAAAAATGGAGTTAATCAAACTGGCCTCTGGAATAAATAAATTATTATTCAACAGCTAATAATTGTTTTTTATGATTCGTCTCGAAAAGGTGCTTTTTTTTAAAGTAAATGTACGAGATGCTATCGTTTCGGAGTACAAGCATCCCTGACCCTTTACCTTTTTTTCTTTTTTTTTTTTTTTCGATTGTTCGATAGTCCATTGTTTTAAAAGTTATTTAAGGTGTACCTTTGACGTGCCACGATATACCAATGCTGTGGAAAGTTTGCAAAAACAGTCATTTCCCATCTCCATGTGGAAGGCCGCTTGTTTTCGTCCCCTCTCTTTAGTAACACTATTCTTCCTACTCTTCTTATAATAATTTGGTATCAATTCTACTGAGTTTGGTTGATTTTTTTGTGCGTACGATCAACAGGTGTCCTTCTGAAACATCGCAGTCCAGAAAGATATTAGCAAAGTTTTCTCTGCTATATTTTAAAATATTTGTTTTGGTGAAAATTGTCATAAGAAAGCCATTTGTAACAAATTTCGTCTCCGCTTTTATGCACTAATTACAAATTGTTCCCATGCAAGATATTTTTTGTTGTGTGTTCA
Organism: Octonoba sinensis; assembly: GCA_038502835.1. Taxonomy (NCBI): domain Eukaryota; kingdom Metazoa; phylum Arthropoda; class Arachnida; order Araneae; family Uloboridae; genus Octonoba; species Octonoba sinensis. The sequence continues at coordinate 66,019,546 of CM076605.1, read as the reverse complement.
GCAATTTGGTCCATCCTCCTGGAAAAATTTTCCTTTTTTTTTTTCCAAAAAGGTATTCAATAAGGAGCTTTGCCTTTGCATTTGGGACATATTTCAAATTTTTATCAGACACTTTTGCATGCACATCTTCTGATACAAGAACTTGTGTAAGTTGTGCTTCCCACTCATCCTTGTACGACTGCAAAATGTATGTTCTAGATTTGTAAATAACCTTCGACTGTCATCTATGTTGTAATCTGTAGAAAAAAATTCTCTTTTTTTTTTTTATGTACTACTCAAAGGAGTGCGCTGAACGCTTATCAAATGGCCCCGGCAGTTTGCCTCGTTCTCTGCTTTTTGTTTAATCCAATCCCATATTATGCCGAGTTGTTGTTATCAGATCTTTTAAGTTTGATTGCATGGTCGAAGTTTCGGCCTTTTGACCTTTCATGTAGCGTATTTGTTTATCTTTAATTATGATTTTTAGGCAAATGGTGGCGTACTTTTTGAGTTTCACTTATCAAAATTCAGAAGAAGGAAAAAAAAACGAGAAAAGAACAGATTTTTCTTGATTCTGGAATTGTCCCACTCACAGAAATATTCATGACCCTTTGAAAATTTGTGTCCGCTCTAACGAAAGAGTTATGCTTATACTTTACTTCACGTTAGAAGTTATAATAATGATTTTAAAAAACTGACTATCAAAGCTACGGAAACATAAACCATGTGGATACTATAGAAAAATATATAGGTAAATATGTATATTTTTTGTATATTCATATGTATGTTAAGAATAAACAGCAACATTGAGCTATTTGTTCTAAATAACATAGTTTAAAAATTTGATAATTTTAATGCGTGCATGTAAATATGCTCATCTGCAATGGGTTTACCTATCACGTATGACACTTGTGTCACAGGTCACATTTATGTTAATGTTTCAAGCACTGTGCTCAACACTTTACCGACCGATAGCCTATTAATCGGCTTTTTGTTGCCGATGCTTACCGACCGATCGCCTATTAATCGCTTTTTTCTCGGAGCTACTTAAAAATACCCTATCAATCGGTAGCCATGGCGATAAACAATTGCCATTTGAGGCGATTCTTTCGTTACTTGTGCTACATTTACACAGCATTTTAAAATTTTAATGCGCTTTCTAACAAACTTTTTGGGTATTTTTTAGGGTTTTTTTAATTTTGGCTAATAAAAGTACATGTGTTCTTAGTATGCAAAAAACTTTTTGAAAATATATAATGTTTTGAAGTCTGTTAACAAAAATTTTGAAATTTCGTTACGTGTGTTACTCTTAATGTATGTATGAACAGTACTAAATTATTTTTTTTCATGGAATGATAGCTTATCAAATATGTTTGTAGTAATTTTTAAAAATATTTTTAAATTGATGAAACAGACGTGTTACGTGTGTTACCAGAACTTTACGTGTTGTACGCCCTATGAATTTTTCAAGAAAATAATCCCAAATGTTTCACTAAAAGATATATTTATTTGTAATTAACATAAAATATAAGTTTATTTTAACATATGAAGCAGCTCATAGTTTGAAGGAAAAATTAACCCCTGCTTTTCCTTGGTTTAGAGAGTAAAACAGAGTGTTGAAGCATGTACTTCGTCAAAATCATTATTCTCTGTAAACACAAAATGTCTTTTCCCACTTTTTCCCGTAAATATTGTATTTTCAGATATCCATTTGCATTTTTATGTCCATTTGTCCGTAGTATCCAAGATGCAACACTTCCCATTCAGCAATGGTTTGTAACCTCACAATTACATAACAGTTATAATCTGAAATATATTTTAGTTGAGCACCCCCGACTGTTATTTGGAACTTCAATATTAGTTGGCCGCCAATCTAGAATATCAAGAGGAAATTCTAGCAAAAATTGATTGTTTGTGGGCCATAGTTTTCAATATGATCAGGAGATACCTGTATCACATCCATACATTTTATGCCGTGGATAACACTTACATTTTCCCATGGATTGGATGTTTTAATAAATTCAGTGATTTTATCCTCACTTATATGCAAAATAGTTATAGCAGGCATTAATTGACTGGCTAATTTTGCTAAGTTCTCAGAGCTTTGTACAATGCTGCTATTGCCTTGACTTAGCACTAGCACTTTGCTTCCAACTAATGATTGGCTCTGCTAATGCGAGTAAACAAAGTTTTCCCGTCAACAGAAACTTTATGTACAAACCATTTTGCGTTTTTTTTAAATTTTACACTAAGAATTGAAATCTTTGATTCTCAAGAAGAAAAAATTCTAAAATACTATTTTTTAAGAATAAGACAAAAATTAAGTCATATGAATGAAGATGAGTGTTGAGTTAGTTCTATAACCATTTAAGCAAATAAATCTTTTAAATTTCTATAAATTCTAAATAAAATTATCATTTCAGCTCATTTTGAACCTTTTTATAACAAACTGACATAATACATTGGTAAAACGCACCTAACGGTAACACAAGTAATATTTCGTTACGTGTGTTACCTTTGATAAAATCAATTATTGAAAAATAATTAATCATGATTTAAAATTTTGCAGTTTTTCCTTGAAAAATACTAATCACCTTAATTTATAAAATAAAGTTTAAAAAAAATTCTATTTTATTAAGCTCATTATTACAAAAAATGTATAATTTTGTTACGTCTGTTGCTCCGTAATTACCTTGCCTTCATTAAGTAGCTTTTAATAAATAAAACATGTAGGTAGGCGAAATTTCAAAATTTTATATGAACGATAAAATGTTAATACAGTGATATATGGTATTGATAATTATTTAATGATATTTTATATTCTCAGAAGCCCACGAAAATACACATTAGCAAAAAAATGCAATAAATGAAACATATCATTTATTGCATTGCAGTGGATCAGTATGTTCCACTTATTGTCAAAATTTTAAGAAAATATTGTTTAATAATTTTTTTAAAAGATCGCTATTTTTGGAAACTGCACAGTGTCTAGATACTAAATATGTTTCATTTTTAATATTGCGACAATTTTGAATTTTGAGTCCAGAGGACGACTTTCTGTGGAATGGCCCTTTGCATTTCTGCATTTTATTATTAGTTTCTGCATTTTATTATTAGTTATGAGCTGGGTCCGACAAATCCCGGGCGACTAAAAAAATGCCTTGGCGACTAGTTCGCAAATGAAAAGCTGGCTCCTAAAAATTTTCCCTGGCTCCTAAGATTTTCGCGTTTTTGTCGGACGCTGGTTATGAGGTTCATTGCTCACTTGCGTTCAGACAACAAGGGACTTTCAAATGAGTGAAAATTGGTCAAAAAATTGGTTTTTCTTTTTTGTATTTCTTAAAACTAGACGTTTAGCTGAACATCTTGGGGGGAAAAAATTTTTGAATAGGCGACAAATTGACGAAGTTATGACACTTTTTCTATTGGCCACGCCCACAAAACTTAAGAAGAAAAATTTTTATTTTAACATTTTTGAACTATTTGCTGGGAGTTTTACAATTTATATACTAGAAAATATTGATTACTGTATGAAAAAGATTTTATTTCTTAAAAAATGCTCGTTAACGAAATTAATCGTTGAAAATTTTAAATTTTGACAGTTTTGCTGTTATTTTTTTTTTGCTTCAAATTATTAGAATAGTTATTCAAAAAAGTCTTTGTTATGCATTTTTATGTAGAATTTAATGAATGTCATTAAATTTTATTTACAATAATGATGGAATTCGTTATTTTATAAAAAATGCTCGTTGATACGATGAAATTAGTCATTTCTATTTTAAAACTTGAATGTAATTATTTAAATTTTTGAGTATAATACTGTTTTAAATATTTCATAAGACCTCATTTATGAGGAATTTGTGTTCAAAATTAAAATTTTGGTTTAGTAATGAAAATTGGAACAGTAAAACAGTAAATGTTGATTTTCTCTATGTCATTTTCCGCATGTTTACCAATTTCAAATTGTTCCAGTGTAATAAAATTTCATTTTATTTTGTTGAAAATTTTACACCCAAGTACTTAAGAAGTTTGTTAACATTTAATTGGGAAAGATTTTGCAATCTTGTAAGCTGTGTCAGATATATTTCTTACATTTAATAGCAATATGTAAATTTTTTCCCGAAAACGGTAAAGTTTGTGGAGTTTTTTTATATATATATATTAATTTTTCCTATAATATATATAAAAAAAGTACTCCCAAAAAAATTTTTGCCGCAGTTTTATTTGTAATATTTCGTTAGTATTTTGTCATTTTGATAAAATGACACGATTAGTAAAGTGAAAAAAAAAAACGTTAAAAATTCATATTCTAAATTTTAATATAATTTAAAAATTTTGAATAATTTCATAAATTATGTTTGTGTAAATATTAGCAATACATAACTATACTGAAAATTTCAAACAAATCGATTACTGGATTTGAAAATTACTGGGAAAAAACTGATTGTCTCTTGTTGCCGTAAGTGCGTTGCTTCCCCAGGGAGAATCTGCGGCTGAGCGGCCGGTCGGACGTGCGTATGCTGTTGAACCGCTAGCGGTCGGTAAAGTATTAAGTTGAGTAGATGAGTTAGCTTTTTATATGATACATTTAATTTTTGAATTATATTATGTGCTTACCGGGTCTTGGGATAAACATTTGGTATTATCTTTCTTGTAGCAATCAGTAGTTGTCAATGTATTGTTGTTTGTTACTATTAACTTCAATCATTTCTAAACAACTGTAGTTTTATTGGACTCAATAAATATTTTTCTCTTATGAACAATCTACGTTTTATAAATATTCTGCATTTTAGAGCTTACTAATTCATCGTGTTTGTATCACCATATACGCATGTTAGCCAATAATAACTGCTTTATTTTTAATTTAGGACTTTTTCGTCTACTTTGCCGCAAAAGTAAAAAAATAAAAGAAGAATGAAAGGTTTGACGATATCGTAAAAATATCGTTAAAAATAAGAAAAGGTCAACAAAAAATAGGAAAAAGTCAAAAATAAGTTGAGTAATTAAGTAAATATTGAAAAATAAAAAAATTGAAAATAATGTTTTGAGATGGGGAAAGTGTGTCGGTGCCCCCCGCCCCCCAATAACTTTTAAAGATTTTTTTTTTTTTTTTTTGCGTTAGAAAGATATTGGTGAGGACATCTCATTTACCTATTTTAGTTTTTGATTTAAACAATTCGTTCAATTTTGATCAGTTTAAAATATCTAAACATAAGCGCCTATGGGCAAAAATAAAGCAACTTCTGTAAACTCTGGGCATAAGATCCAAGATCCTATAAACAATTGTATTATAAGGAGCTGTCGGCGTGAAATATTTTTTAATTTGAACACTTTTTTGTTAATTTTTAAGCGGTTAAAAAAACGGGGAAATTTCAATCCTATATAAATCTTGATCTAACAGACTCATTTGCTTGGAACAAACTTTATCGGAAAGATGTTATAATGTAGAACGCATACAGATACGAAGTACGTTCAGAACTAAACGAGCCAATTTTCCCACAAACGATATGGATTTCTAAGGATATTTCTGAATGAATAAATGAGTGAGTCAATGAAGAAATAAATGAATGAGTGAATGAACATGTATAAACTGTTGAAAAAGGTATATTTGAAGTAATTAAGAACTGAAGCTAAGTGAGAAAGAGTTAGAGAGCTAGATTATCAATTTTATATTGGTGTATATGAGAAAGCAGGCTCTTATAGTTTAGACGGAACTTCTTGTTAATGTTGGACATGTGAAGAATATTTTTTCCTTTACAATTCGGCAGTGTTCTGGTAGGAATTGGCAGATTTAAGATCTGGAAATCAGTTGGCTACAAGCCATTAATTAATAGAATTTTCAAACACGGTTAAAAAGCTTTTGTTAAATAAGTTTTATGCCAACAAATACTCAAGGCGTAACAATTATTTCATCCGCAGTAGTTAAGGTACACATTTTCAAAGCCAACGTCTTTGTTTGTTGAGTAGTTGAGTTTGCTTTTTGTACAATGAATTTAATTTTTGAAATATATTATGAAGTGCGTATCTCCTTTGGGTAAACCCTTGGAATTCTCTTTCTTGTAACAAGCAGTATTCGTCAATTTTTTCGTTTGTTATATAAATGATTATGGTGGTACTTTTAGTTATCTTAACTCCAATAATCCTACATAGATTTTACATGGAAAAATTGACATTTTTTTTTCTTTGAAAAGTACAAATACGTTGCCATTTGTTTAAAATTCATTTCTATGATTCACTTTGAGTTTATAAATTAAATTAACTCGCACACAAGCAGATGATTTTTTAGTTCCAATTCAAACTATCCTGTTTCGAATTTTTATCAGAAGTATTATTAGTTAGAACAGCTTTCCCGCCTCCTACTCCCCACCCCCCTTTGTCCCAAATCTTTGTGCTTTTCTTGCATTTCCTGCAATTCCCATCTTTAGCTTCCAAAAACAGTTTTAACGCAATCAAGCTGCCCTATCGCTTGCGCAGATAAACAAACAGCCAACCAAAACTCCCTTTTTTCCTCATTCCTTCAACTACCCACCTCAAAAACCCTTTCCTACCTCCTTCCACCCTCTAAAAGGAAAATGAACGATTACTTCGAACATCTCAAAAACAATGAGCGTCCGACAACATGCGTCTTCGGTTTATTTTTAGTTCCAGTTCCTTTGAAATTATCGATCCCTGTTGCGCTTCCCGCCACCTGAGCTCAATCGTCATCTAGCATCCATCCGTGCCGGACATCATTTTATTTCTCCCGGAGCACATTTTGATCCCAAATAGTTAATCTCTTCTTGATCCCCATCTCTATCCGCCACTCTTTTCTGAAACAGCACTTAACACAAGTAAGTTGGACTATCCATTTATTCTCAACGCGTTACATAAGTGTCAGCTGACATTTCTACATGAAACGCGATATCTGCCTTTGTTTGTGCATGTGAAATCGTGAATATGGAGAAATTCTTTAGATAATTCTTAAGATACCGTAATTGATTTTTTTTAACCTTTTTTTCTTTCTTTCACGCGTTCACAATGTATTGCCAGTTAACATTTTTTAAGTTAAAATACGATCCTAATATCAAAACATACAGTTTCATGTGAAATGATACGCAAAATTAACTCCTAAAAATATATTTGACGGAAATACAACTGACATTCTCTACAAAACAAGACCTTTGTATATGAAATTACGGACATGGAGAATTTCTCTAGATACTTATTAAATAAATGATTGGTAAAATTTGTTTTTGTACCTTTTTTTCTTTCTTTCACGCTTCGTATTTTGCTGTAACGTATTCACAATTTATTGTCAGTTTGCATTTGTTTTGGTCATCTATTGCCATTAACCTTTTTGAAGTTTAAATACGATCCTGATATCAAACATCAAGCAGTTTTCATGTGAAATGATACGCAAAATTAACTCCTTAAAATTATTTGACGGTAATACAACTGCAATTCTCTACAAAACAAAGCCTTTGTTTATGTGAAATTATGAACATGGAGAATTTCTTTAGATACTTATAGATAAATGATTGGTAAAATTTGTTTTTGTACCTTTTTTTTTTCGCTTTCACGCTTCGTATTTTGCTGTAACGTGTTCACAATTTATTGCCAGTTGACATTTATTTTGGTCATCTATTGCCAATCAATCTTTTTTAAGTTTAAATACGATCCTGACATCAAAACATGCAGTTTTCATGTGAAGTAATACGCAAAATTAACTCCTTAAAATATATTTGACTGTAATACAACTGACATTCTCTACGAAACAAGGCATTTGTATTTGTGAAATTATGAACATGGAGAATTTTTTTAGGTGCTTAAAGATAAATGATTGATAAGATTTGTTTTTGTGCCTTTTTATTGCTTTTGATTTTTGTTTTTTGGTGTACTGTGTTCGCAATTTATATCCCAATAGACATTTCTTTTAGTTTTTCTATTGCCCAATCATTTTCCCGACTGTGAACAGTTCTCTATCGGAAAAGTGTAAAGTTGGGCTAGTCGGTGCTTGGTTGGGCTCCCCTTCACTGTCCGTAAACCAGCTACTTCTTTCTCCGCGTCTCTCTCTTCTCGAGAAGAATGGTTACAATTGTGACTTTAAAATTAAAGTAGTTTTCCGCATCGAAGCTTTTTTTTTACGTGCTTTGTTGGGCTATACTACGTATTTTTAATTTTTCAGAGTTTAAGCATTTTTTGTTCCTAGAATTTTAACATTTTTGATCAAGACTCCAGTAGATAAATCTATGTTTAAAACTTTATAGTTGTTATTTATATATTTTTATGATATTTTAACACTTCGTACATAGTAATTTTGTGATTTCAGTCTAAGTTTTAGTATATAAACCTACATTTTTTTACGTTTTGTATTTAGTAATTTTATATTTTTGTGTTGCTTTAATACGTTATACTTAGTATTTTTACATCTTCATTGAAAATGTTAGTAGATAAATACGTTTTACCATTCTGCAAATGCATAACACTTTTATTTTGGGAATTTCAGTACTATTACTTTTTCGTTCTAAGTTTTTCTGAATGCATTCAAGTTTTGAAGCTTTATAATTTTCTTTCATGCATTATTGTTTTGTATTGCGTATTTTTCACTGTTTTAGCATTTTACTCTTCGAACTATTACATTGGACAAATCTGTGTTTTTAAGTTTTATTATATAACTCCGAATATTTTATGTTTTGTATTTTGTACTTTTACATTTTAGGTGTCGTTGCTTTCGTATTTTTACATCTTCATTCTATACATTTTTGCATTACGTTTTAACATTTTGCTAACTGAGTAAAAATAGTTCAGGCTTTTTCATTTATAAAATAGAGAAATGATTAAAGTACGCATTGTAAAAATTAGGTTCACACAATTATTACTTTTTTTCAGCTTTCAAAAGCAAAATAATTCAGTTGACATGTGTTTATTTTTTCTGTACTTATGAGTGTACTATTATTCCTGGTAGGGTTAAGTTTCATTTGAGTCATGCTTTTGCATTAAAATTTGTTTATCGTTATTATTATTTAAAAATATTTATTGCTGTGAAAATAGCTTAAAGTGTGTTTTTGCATATTGATTAACATGCCATATTGTTTCTATGAACGTAACGTAATAACAATCCAAAAATTTAGGGTCTTTTTAAAAAATAAAAATAAAAAAATCACAAACCCTGCTTCATATTAAAATTCATTTTTTTTTCATATCAATATTCCTTTTTTTTTTTTCCCTACCACATTTTCACTTTTAACCCTGTGTAGATATAAAGACCGAAAGGGCCCCACACAGGAGAAAATTCTGGTTGCGCTACCGTATACTCTTACCACTTATTTAAAAGTCGTAGTAATATACAATTATATTTATGCATTTACATATCACCAATAGGTATTATACGATTTGGGTACCGTGAGACAATTATAATTCTTCCAAGAGTGCCACAGCTAGGGAAAGTTTGGGAACCCCTGTGATGAGTTATTGACACGTTTCAGATATATTTTTGAACAATTGGGCTAAGTTGTCAAAAATTAGTTTAATATTTTCACTTTTGATGTTTATTAAGGATTGTTAACAGGCGGAAAAATATATAAAATTATCTTTTATTTTCAGTACAATCTTGATTTTGAAGTTTTTTTAAGGACATTATTTGCTTGTTATTAGTGTGAGCTCTCAATTGTCAAAAAGTTGAATGCTGCATTCAGGTATATTTTTATGTCAATTATTAAAATTTATACATGTCTTCAATCGTTCAAAAAATTCAAATAAATAAAGAAAAAATCAAATAAATAAATAAGGAATAAAACTGATAAACGAATTTAATTCCATATGAAAAATTAGAATCGGTGACTACGCACAAGTTGCTATTTTATCACACTCACACACAGCTAATAATCATTTTTATTTAAAGCATATTCATCACAATGCACGAATAGGTCATTTAAAGTAAAAATAATTATCTTAAATTCATGTAAATCCAAAAGGTTCATCTAGCACACATCTTTATTAATAAGAATGTTAAATCTTAGAATCAGTTCTCATTGTATAGATTGGGAGATTTGATTAGTACATCTTTCTATATTTAGTACCAATCCAATCTTCCTTGATTTCAAAACACTCAGTTTTTAAGAGGAAAATTCATTTTTGTTTCTTTTTTCTCAAAATTACTGGAAAAAGATTTTTGAATTTAGTACGTTCTATTTTAAGTATACAGAATTTTCAAGTCTACTGTTTATTAAGAGTAAAGAAAGTGAAAATCCCTCTTTTTTTCACTCTTTTAAAACTTCAGGTCTTTTTTCTTGAATATGCATTATTCATATGTAGCTGCAAAAGAAGCTAAGGGGAAAACTGGGGGGGTTAAGCACTTGAAAAAGCTCCAGAAAATGAAAAAAGAATAAAGAAAAAAAGTCGGAGGAAAAATTAGTATATAAATTAAAGAAATTTGTCTAAAAATTGAAAATTCACAAAAATACCGGTTCAAATCTGTTTAACAGAAAGTAACCAGGGATTAAAAATCACTGAAATGTAAAAGGAATGATATGAAAATTGTTTCTACTATGATTAAAACATCAATAGTAAGAGAAATAAAGAATATGCTTGATCCACTTGTAAAAAAAGTTTAAATATAAAACATAAATAAAAGATTTTAGTTTTAATTAATATTTGATTTTTTTCTTGCTTTTTTGCATGCTACGTGATTTAAGAGCATTATCTGCATGCAAACTGCTACTACACTGTATAGTATGTATAATTTTTCTCTCTATTTAAGTTTTTAAAGCGTAATCATAATTTCCTGAATTTTTTACTTGCGCTTTGTGTCAATTATTTAAAGAAGCAATGCGCAGAATTTATGTATTTTTTTCCTTAACAGAAAGAAGCAGTTTTGTTTTCCTATATTTTTTTTAAATGATCAATTCTTCTTTAATTTTAAAAATCAATTTTGCAAGGGACGAAAAGGGATATCAATTTTGATATTCCTTTTCATTTTGTTGTAAAATTATGCCTTTATACATATCGTCGCTTGAAAAGAATAGTGACACAACTCAAAAAATGCCGAAAATGATATTTTTAATTGATAATATTTTTTTAAAAAATGATCTTTTATATGGAATAAAAAACCAAAGTTGCCCGTCGATAGCATAAGTGTCTTTTCAGAATGAAAATAAAACGCCTTTTTTTTTTTTTTTTTTTTTTTTTTTTTTTGAACAGAGGCATAACTCATGTTGTGTTTCGACTGATGCGTGGGTAAGTACTGCCAATTTTATTGAAAATAGGGCACAACTCCGATTAGGTCCTAAGTGAGTCCCTTATAGAGCAATAGAGACCCATTTTGTGTTGTGTCCGTATTGCTATTAATGTAGGATTTTTTCATAAAATTTTATTTTGGGCAATCGAGACATATTTGAAGTTGTGTCTGTATTGTTTTTAATGTTACAATTTTTTAAAGACCTTTTCCGGGTTATTACACTATTCCTCAAATTGTTGTTTTAAAATAATTGTTGTCTTTATTCGAAAGAGGCACAACTCAAAGTCTCCTAAATTTGATTAAAATTTCTAGGAACCCTAAAAGGCTAGCACAAAAACTGCATAAAATAAACAAAAATAATAGTATTAACCAGTTTTAAGGGGCATTACAATAATTAGGAATTATTATGAATGAAACGACAATAAATTACATATCGCAACAATTTAAAAACTGATCTCCTGAAAAAGTTGCTTTTTTGAGTTGTGTCACTATTCTTTTCAAGCAACGATATGCATAATGCCTTAAAAACATCAAAACCACTCCCTTTTTTTTTCATACTGAAATTATTTTTATTTTCATATCAATATTCCTTTTTCCTTCCACATTTTTACTTCTACGCCTGTGTAGAGACAAAGACCAAAAGTGCACCACACAGGAGGAAATTCTGGTTGCGCTACTGTATTTTTTTACCACTTATTTCAAAGTCGTATTAATATACAATTATATTTATGCATCTACATTTCAAGAATAGGTATTATACGATTACGGTACCGTGAAACAATTCTAATTCTTCCAAGAATGCCACTGCTATTAAAAATTTGGGAACCCCTGTGATGAGTTATTGACAAGTTTCATCAACCTTTTGAACAATTGGGCTAAGGTGTCAAAAATTAGTATTGCAAGTTTCCAAATACGACTGAAAAAAAAAAAAAAAAAAAACGAATAAACTCAAACAGCCCTAAGCTTTAAAAGGGTTCTAAATCCTTGTAATTAATTTTCATATCAATATTAATTTCTTTTTTTCTACTACATTTTCACTTCTACCCCTGTGCAAAGACCACAAGTGCACCACACAAGAGAAAATTCTGGTTGCTCTACCGTATATTCTTACCACTTATTTCAAAGTCGTATTAATATACAATTATATGTATGCATGTACATATCACGAATAGGTATTATAGGATTAGGGTACCGTGAGACAATTCTAATTCTTCCAAGAGTGCCACAGCTAGGGAAAGTTTGGGTACCCCTGTGATGAGTTACTGACAAGTTTCATCAACCTTTTAAACAATTGGGCTAAGGTATCAAAAATTAGTATTGCAAATTTCCAAATACGACTGCAAAAAAAAAAAAAAATAATGATAATAATCTCAAACAGCCCTAAGCTTTAAAAAGCGTTCCGAATCATTCTAGTTAATTTTGCCTCACCCTTGTAAAACCATTTCTCACCTTTCAAAATATTAGTGCTTCTTACATTGGCTTTCTACCTTATCGTTTTGGCTGCAAATGTCAAAAAGCATCCAAGTTTTTTTTAAACATTTTTAACTGAAGCATGAAAAGTATTAATTTAAGCTACTGGAGCACTCAAATTGTCTTTCTGTCAAATTCCACAACCAACTTTTATAATATTTGTACTTCCCCGTATAATTAACTTCAATTTATGTTTACTCGCAATTTGTTAGATGCAAATTCCATTCTTTTTCTTTTCTTTTTCGTTTTGGTAAGCTGCAAATCATCCATATCTAATGGAACGAAAGAAAAAACATCAACACCCAAATAAGAAATGTGAATTTTAGATAGTCCCAGCTGTTCACATGTCTTTAAAAGTAATGAAATTGAAAAAATAATCTTTAAACAACAACAAAAACCCGTATATTATATCGATTCTTCTACTTGCAAAACCATTAAAATTGAAAAGTGTGGTTTTTTTTTTTTTTAAATATATTAAGCAATTCAGACTGAGTGACGTGTTTTGATTGGTACACAGTTTATTCAACAAAAACAGTTTAATTTTGCAGGTCTATAATTTCATATAAAATTGTTCAAATTATTTAACTAATCCCCAATTGGAGGACTTGTCCTCAAACAATTACTATAGTAATTTTTTTCAGTTTAAGGGCATGGCGCTATTAATTTGATCTTTAAAGTAAGGACAATTTCAAAATATTTATTTCAGTGTTGAAAATTCTGAAATTTTCGACACTTAAAATTCAACATATTTTCCACTTTTTAAATTGATATTACAGTATAATAAAATATGAATTAACTAGTAAAAGTGTAAAAGCTAGTCATGTCTGATGATACCATTGCATAGTCAAACGAGCATTTTCTTCCTGAAATACCTCTATTTTATAACTGGAACCAAAGACATTTTTACAAAAGCAAGATGTGAAATTTTGAACATGGAGAATTTCTTTAGATACTTAAAGATAAATTGTTGATAAAATTTGTGTTTTGGTGCCTTATTCTTGCTTTTGGTTTTTGGTGTACGTGTTCACAATTTTATTGCCAATAGACATTTGTTTTGGTTATGTATTGCCAATTAATATTTTCCATGTTTACATACGATCCATATATCAAAATATCGTGTTCGTGTGAAATAATACGTAAAATTAATTTCTTTAAAAAATTTGACAATAATACAACTGACATTCTGAACGTAATGCTTTTGTATTAGGGATGTAACATATATTCTGCATTCGGCCTGACCGAATATTGATGGACTATTCGGCCTAATAGTTCTGCTACAGTGTAGAAATGTAAAAGAATAAAGAAATTAGTAGATTTAAACATTAAAAATTCTATTATAGTTATTGCAAAAGGACACATTGAGGGAATATAGATTTAACAAATAAAAATTATTTGGAAAAAAACTGCTTTTTTGTAAGCATTATTTTTAGGTTTGACTGAACAAAAACATATTTTAAAGTTATAATATTGTATTTTATACTTAGCATTTGCTCCCAAATGTTGGGAATAGTTAATTATGATTGAGAATATTCGACTATTATTTTATTATTATTAACAAAGTGGGAATCGGGCTTTGCTTGGGTAGATTGATTTATTGTGAACATTGGGTAAAAGAGAAATGTGAAAAACTTAGAATGTATCATGAATATTAAGATAGCATAAATTATTGGGGTTTTTGAAAATAACTATATTATCCAATTAAATGCATTGAATTTTAATAGGTCTTTTTAAAATAGATATGTAAAAAAAAACCTTAAAATAAAAATATTAACTTTGATAACTTTTAAAATATCTTCTTAACTATTTTGAGCAAGGTAAAAGTTCACCAAGAAATAGCATTTCTTTAATTTGAATTAAATAATTAATAAGATAATGCTAATGCTTACATTAAAACCTGTCATTTCTATTCCATTTGTGGGTGAAATTCTCAGTTTTATTGCATTCAAAATAATGCAGAAAATACATTAATTTTATAGTTTTAGATTCTTAACAAACAGTTAAATCGTACATCATAGATTAATGTATGGAATTGGCGCTTGTGAATACTTCAAATTTGACAAATACTCTCTATTACAACTATTTTCTAGAAATTTTAATATTCGGCCATCGAACACTCGATCTTCGGCCTAAGACATTGGCCGAATGTTAGGCTTCGGCCTAGAAGAAATGGCCGAGTATTCGGCTATTCGGCCAAATCACTATTCGTTACGTCCCTATTTTGTATGCATGTGAAATTATGAATATTTAGCAATTCTTTAGGTACTTAAAGATGTATGATTTATAATGTTTGTTTTTTGTTCTTTTTACTATGATTTTCATTTAATTTTCGGCCTTGTTCACAAGTTATTGTCAGTTGACATTTGATTTTGTTATCTTTTGCCAATTTATATTTTCAAAATTTGAATGCAGAAAATTTTACAGAAGTGTAAAATTTTCTTTTAACATTTTAGTGTCTGACGTATCAGTATTAAATATTAATCTCCGGTGACTGAAAACTTTATAAGTCAGGGGTTCCCAAAGTTGCTCCCTCCACAACCTTAGGTACCACATCGAAAGATGAGGTGCCACAAGATGCTCGTGTATCTTTTTTTTTTTTTTTTTTCTAAACATACAAAGAAAAAGTGGTGAAGTACTTTTATAAATTTTAGGTATCGGCTTTAATCTTTGTTTTTATATTCTCATTGATGCAACCAAGAAAATTTATAAAAGTTCAAACCCGTCCCAAAGCCCCTAGATTTAAGTCATAATGCTGATTCTATTCTCGTAATATATTTATGTAGACTAAAGTCCCAGGGCTCCTGTTTTTCCTTTTTTTTTTTTTTTTTTTTTTTCAAAGAGTGCTCCTTTTTTTTTTTCGTTTGAATTCATATTTTTTCCCCTCCTGATCGGCACTTCTTTTTTTTTATTGTCCTGAATGTTGTTTCCTCAGCGGTTTCAATTCGCATCGTATGATTCCTATCTTCAAGACCAACTGGATAACCAATCACAAACATTTTAGATGAGCGGCTGTCTTTTCGCCTAAAATGGCTTCGCGTGTTTGAGATTTCAATCCTTCTGCATCTTTTAAATATATCAATTTTCTTAATGTTTCGAAGTTATTTTAGCATGTTCTTTTAGATTAGCTCATTTTATCCTTTGTTTTAATAGTTAATAAATTAATTTAGTTTACTTTTTATTTATTAATGTGTGTTTGCTCTTTTTTTTTTTTTAAATTTTTACTGAATGAACTCTTTTTTATTTTTACTTCTTTATTTTTACTTTTTTTTTTTTTTTTTTTTTTTTTTTTCAAAATATATTTCAGTATGTTGAAAGATTTTTATTTATTTATTTATTTTCTTTTTTCATTTGAAAAAAAAAACTTATAGTTATTAGCAATTTAGAGGATATAAAGATCTTTTAAACATTAATGTATTAAATTGGATGACATTGAAAAATATTGACAGCTAAAAGACCTCAGCTAGTATTTTTGATTATATTGGGAATATTCCCAGCTAATTAGCATTGTTCTTAACAGGTTTGGATGCAGTGTGTACATTGAGCATGCAATATATAGACTTGGGTACAATATATACTTTGAGAATGCCCCTGTTTCAGTCCAGTGGTGATTATGTTCCGGTTTTTTTTCATCCTAATTCCTGAAATTCGGTACTTTCAAAATTTCGAGAGTTTTCAAATTACCGAAAATTGGAGGGGTTTTTTGTTTTTTTTTCATTGATTTTACTTACTTCAAATTTCCTACGATAAAAAATGTTTTATTGTTATTGATCAGAAGAACACAAACTCGTTCTACAGCTACGTCCATGTTCCCTTGTGTAAAGGGTGTGTTTCTGATATTGTCTATGGAAGTATTTGCATTTGACACATTTTTGCAGTTACGTCATTGTTCTTTCGGAACGGCGATATTATACCGCTATTAAAATACCATCCTAATGTTATTCTACTTATAGAAATTCTTATATTTTCCATATATATTTAAAATCCTTCATTTTAAATAGCGATTTTTTTTGCATCCGCTGTTAAAATTGGATTTTTTTTTTTTTTTTTTTTTACTTTTGACGTTTATTAAGGATTGTTCAAGGGCAAAAAAATATATAAAATTTTCTTTTATTTTCAGTACAATCTTGATTTTGAAGTTTTTTAAACGACATTCTTTGCTTGTTAGGAGTGAGAGCTCTCAATTGTCAAAAAGTTGAATGCTGCATTCAGGTATATTTTTATGTCGATTATTAAAATTTTTGCAATTTGGACATATCTCCAATCGTTCAAAAAATTAAAATAAATAAATAAAAATTCAAATAAAATTTTTTCTCTCTATTTAAGTTTTTAAAGCGTAATCATAATTTCCTGAATTTTTCAATTGCGCTTTGTGCCAGTTATTTAACCCTTATTCTCAGAAAGTAGCATATATGCTACCTGGGGTTTTCCCCTACTTTCTATTTGTTAAGTGACGTCAGCACGTATGTTGCATTGTTATTTACTAGCCCTTATTCTCATAAAATAGCATATATGCTCCCTGGGGTTTCCCCTTTTCTATTTGTTAACAAATAGAAAGTAGGGGAAAACCCCAGGTAGCACATATCCTACTTTATGAGAATAAGAGCTAAAGAAGCAAAGCGCAGGGATTTAGGGATTTTTTCCTTGACAGTAAGAAGCAGTTTTGTTTTCCTATACCTTTTTTAAATGATCAATTCTTCTTCAATTTTAAAAATATCAATTTTGCAAGGGAAGAAAAGGGATATCAATTTTGATATTCCTTTTCATTTTGTTTTAAAATTATGCCTTTATACATATGCATAATGCCTTAAAACATCAAAACGATTCATCTTCTTTTTTTCACACTGAAATTCATTTTTTTCAAATCAATATTCCTTTTTTTCCTTCCACATTTTTACTTCTACGCCTGTGTAGATATAAAGACCGCATCACACGATTGTTTATTCTTACCACTTATTTAAAAGTCGTATTAATATACAATTATATGTATGCATCTACATATCACGGTGTTATAATATTAGGGTACCGTGAGATAATTCTAATTCTTCCAAGCGGGCCACAGCTAAGGAAAGTTTGGGAACCCCTGTGATGAGTTATCGACAAGTTTCCAAATACGACTGCAAAAAAAAAAAAAAATAATAATCTCAAACAGCCCTAAGCTTTAAAAAGCGTTCCGAATCATTTTAATTAATTTTGTCTCGCCCTTGTAAAACCATTTCTCGCCTTTCAAAATATTAGTGCTTATTACGTTAGCTTTCTACCTTATCGTTTTGGCTGCAAATGTCAAAAAGCATCCAACTTTTTTTAAAACATTTTTAACTGAAGCATGGAAAGCATTAATTTAAGCTACAAATTGCCTTTCTGTGAAATTCCCCAACCATCTTTTATAATATTTGTACTTCTCCGTATAATTAACTTTAATTTGTTTACTCACAATTTGTTTGTTGCAAATTCTATTCTTTTTCTTTTCTTTTTTGTTTTGGTAAGCTGTAAATCATCCATATATAATACAGCGAAAGAAAAAACACCAATACCCAAATAAGAAATGTGAATTCTGTTTACATGTCTTTAAAATTGATGAAATTGAAAAAATAATCTTTAAACAACAACAAGAACCCTTATATTATATTAACAAAACCCGTATATTAAATCGATTTTTCTACTTGCAAAGACATTAAAATTGAAAAGTGTTTTTTTTTTTTTTTTTTTTGAATATATCAAGCAATTCAGACTGAATGAAATATGTTTTAATTGATGCAAAGTTTATTCAATTGAAATACCAGATTTTCTTTCAAAAAATAAAAATAAAATAAAATAAAATATTTTTAAAAACATTTCATGTCAAAGACAATTTCTTCAGCATATCTTCATGGTTAATTTTCAGATATTTCTTTTAAGAGGTCCTAAACATGAATGCAAATACTGTATCTGTAACAGCTGTTTTGGGATTTTATTATGGGTATGGGTATAGTTGGCTTTGCATGTCTGTCACGGTGTAATGCTGGACACGTCATTTATTGCACCTCACTAAAAAAAATTCATTATTATTAATTCAAGAGGTCCTAAACAGGAATATAAATACTTAACGCTTTGAATGTCTGTCACGGTGTGATGCTGCACGCGTCATTTATTGCACCTCACTAAAAAATAATATATAGGGTATAGTTGGCTTTGAATGTCTGTCATGGTGTGATGCTGGACACGTCATTTATTGCACCTCACTAAAAAAAATTAATTATTATTATTTCAGTTAAGAGGTCCTAAACAGGAATATAAATACTTTATGCACACAATGCTAGGCTTCATTTGGATGTTTTTGCATCTAGAAGCTCCACTACTGCATTGAAAAATTGTCTTGTAAAATTGTTTAAATCGTTTAGCTAATCTCCTATTGGGGGAATTATTCTCAAACAATTACTATGTTAATTTTTTTTCTCAGTTTAAGGGCAAGGCAGTATGAATTTGATCTTTAAAATTAGGACAATTTCAAAATATTTATTTCAGTGTCTAAAATTATGTAATTTTTGGCACTTAATATGTTCAGTACTTGAATTGATATTACAGCATAATAAAATATGGATTAACTAGTAGAAGTGTTAAAGTCTGATTATACAATTGCATATTCAAACGGGAATTTTCTTCCTCAAATACCAGTATGTTAAACCTGAAACCAAGGACGTTCATACAAAAGCAATACAAGACAGATACCATTAAAGATTTCCTTATACTTTTTAAAATGATCATTTTAATTCTGAGGGCATTTAAAATATAACACGTTCCTTCCATTCGATAAACGAAGGGCTTTTTACCAGAGTGCAGTAGCTAGTGAGTTCCTAATTGACCACTTTGTATGAATGCCCAGCGACATTTTGGGTCCTCATAGCAATATGACTTCTTTCCTAAATTAGTAATAATCGAATCATACGTCAAATTTGATTTTTAAAATTTAATTAATTGAAATGTTTTGAACTTTATGCGTATTTAGAAGCTGTGGGATATTTAAAAATATGTGGATGATTTTCAAAAAATTGACGGTTTGATGTCCGCAGTATAAAATCTGAATTTCATGTCGATAAAACTATTATTATGCCATTATAAAAACCAGTAGGAAAGCATCATTTCATAGTTAATTAAATGCATTCATTACATTTTTTCCAAGTTGGGAAATAGTAGGCTTTTTCTGTTACTTTAGTTGGAAAGAAATTTAAAATTGCGTGTCCGAAGCAAAAAAATCACAGAACCAGTCTTTTTTTTTTATCATTCCAAGTAATTTTTTTATTCAATATGAAAAAAAAACATGAAGTAATATGTGTTTACTTAACAAAAATGCAAGTGATTTTAGTGAAATGTTTATCTAATATTTTAAAATTCAGAGAAAGTTTTTGTCCGGACATGCAGCTCATGAGTGTTACCTCGAGAAAGTTCCTATCATTCAACTTTCAAAATATTTAAATATTGTAATTATTTTCTGTGGTAGAGAAGCCCAGTATGTTTCTTTTAACCTCGTATCATCTAGAATGGGTTAGTTTTATTCCTTTAATGTTTTATAGTGGAACATATAATTCAACATGATGCGTATTTTTATTACTTCTCAGGAGTGTTACCCATTTATTTCCCAATAATTTTTACAGCATAAAAATAAGCAATTCAGCAATAGTGTATTTCTTGTAGAGGAATCACTCGGTGCAATTAAATTTTTAGGAACACAGTCAAAATTTTTTTTAGTAAAGAGCTTCTTAATAAACCTCATGAGTGTTACTTGTTAAGAGAAGGAAGTAACAATCAAGATTGAAAACAACCAAATAATAAATAAATCTGCAGATATAGATATTTGTTGAACTTTAACTCAAACTATTTGTTTTTTATTCAAAATTATATTGTATTTCTATATATATATATATATATATATATATATATATATATAAAAGAGACACCTTGACACAAAATTTTTACGTTGGCAGATATGATTTTTGTGGGTTTTTTTTTTTAAAGATATGTTTTATTCTTAAGGGGTTAATAAAGAAAAACTCCCGTACTTGTAACCCCCTCCCCCCCCCCCAAAAAAAAAGAAAGAAAGAAATGAGTAAAAAAAATAAACATTTGTTCGGGTATGCCAGTTGTTACTTTATGTAAACAAGAAAGTGATGTGTTGCAAACTATTATCTTCACTTTACTTAAATTAAAGATATGGTTTGCAGAATTAGAATTATTTATTTTGATATTTTTACTGCCTACTTTAAAACTGAAATTAATTTTTTATTAGTTCTGTCTAAGAACATCTATTTCCGAATCAGAATCATGAGAGTCGTGATGTTTTATTACATTTTTAATGTAACAGCAATTAATGGGGTAAAATAATTTCAATTTTGGTCTCTCATTTTATAATTATTGTTATTTTTATTACTATTATTATTATTTTTGGTGCCTTATGGCAAGAGGATTGCTTGTTTGTCTCATGAGTGTTACTGTAGCTAAAAATTAGAATTTTATTAATGTATTTGTTAGTTAATAATAAAAAAATGGTTTTCTAGTTGTCTATCCAGTTACTTCTTATACCTGCAGTGAAGGCATTTAATTTTTAATAAAATACATTTTTATTGAAAGTTATATGCTTCATTTTAGAAACAAAGTAACACTCATGACATAAAGTGCAATTAAAATAGTTTAAAAATTTTAAATATGTCAATTTTAATACTATTTTTACTTATTACAAAGTATTTAAGATTACTTAAACTAGATTTCTTAGATTAATTATTGATAAGGATTATTTTGCAGAAAGTTTAACAACGGTAACACTCATGATAAAAACAATCACTTGTCAAGACACTTTTTGAAATATCTAAAATATAAATAAATTAACTCGAAAAAAACTACTTGCTCAGAATGCAGTAAATTATAAGGTATTCATACGTAGGCAAGTTTTTATGTTTGATGCAACAAAAATTTTCAGATTGTGTCAAACCCAAACCGTCAACAAATTTAAAAATCACCCATGTATAGAATTTGCAAGTTTCAGACCACAGAATCGAATATCCGGCAGGTATACATCATGCGAGGGACAGCGAATATCCGACAGAATCAGTATTCGATGCATCACCGAACGGTTCCGAAAATGTAACAATTTCCGTTTTGAAATTGTGAAAATTTTGTAGACAACCTGTGTAAGTTCCGTATCCGTCTTTTTCTCAAGGAGAATGAACCTGGCTCTCAAGAAACTTTGCATAAAGCATTCAATCAAGTTCATTGATGTTTGGAGTTCTTGTCAGCGTGGTTGGGTTGCTAAGGATGATCTGTATCTTAGTTCTAGGGGTGTCGTTAAGGTTAACGATATGATTTTAGAGGCTTCAGAATCAAAAAACTAATTTTGGATGGGAGGATTGGAGAATGTCATGGTGTTGACTTCTGTTCTGGAGGTTTTAAAAATGAGAGTAAAATATTAAGCAATAGTAACATTAATAGTAGTGATTTGAGGCATCATAAAATGTTTAAGACAAGCAAAATGGGCATGCTCAAGATTCTATATACTAATGCTCGCAGTATCAGGAATAAGATGGATGAGTTAAAAAGTGTTATTGCAGGTGAGGAGTTGGATATTATTGGAATTTCGGAGACATGGGTTACTGATGATGATAAGGATGTAGGGTGAGCCATGCTGGATACAATTTGTTTAGGCAAGACAAGCTGGGTAAGAAAGGCAGAGGGCTTTTCTATGTTAAGGACACTTTTATTTGTAATGAATTGGTCATTAATAAAAAAACCTAAGAATATTGAAATGGTTTGGGTAGAGTTGCTGAGCAATAAGGGTATGAAGTTACATTTGGGAAATGTTTACACGCCACCTAATGTTAACCACGATCAAGACGTGGAGTGTTATTAGGGACATGCCTAGTAAGGGCTCTGTCATCATGATGGGGGATTTCAATTTCCCGGGCATAGACTGGAATAGTTTTTACACTAGCAATGGTAGAACAGAAGATTTGCTGAAAGTGATTGATGACTGTTTTTTGGATCAAGTTGTTACCCAGATGACTAGGCATGGTGCTACTTTGGATTAGATATAGCTTTTGCTGTGGCTTCAAAGGAGCTTTTAATGTCTAAAGTAGGGATGTAACGAATATTCGGCCACTATTCGGTATTCGGCCTGGCCGAATACTGGGTAAGGTCAAATTCGACCTGGCCGAATATTGATGGACTATTCGGCCGAATAGTGCTGCTGCAGTAAAAAAGTAAAAAAAATAAAGAAATTAGTAGATTTTTAAACATTTAAAATTGTATTATAATTATTGCAAAAGAATACATTAGTCCACTATAGTTTTAAGAAATGAAAATAATTTAGAATAAACTACTTTTTTTTAATCTTGTCTTAGGATTGACTGAGCAAAAACACATTTTAAAGTTGTAATATTGCATTTTATATTTAGCATTTGCTCCCAAAAGCTGCCAATAGTTAATTATGATATATGAGAAATTAATTTTGTTATTATTAACAAAGTGGAAGTCAGACTTTGTTTGGGTAGACTGATTCATTGTGATATTGGGTAAGAGAGAAATGTGAAAAGCCTAGAATATGTCATGAATAATTAGATAGCATAAGTTATTGGTGTTTATGGATATAAAAATATATTCCAGTTAAGTGTTAAATTTTAGTAGATCGTTTAAAGAAAGGTATGTAAAAAACCCCATAAAATAAAAATATTAACTTTTATAACTTCTAAAATATGTTCATAAAACAGTTTCGAGCAAGGTAAAAGTTCACTAAGCAATAGGAGTTCTTTCATTTGAATTAAATAATTAGTAATGCTTACTACCGTAAAACCCGTCATTTCTATTTTGCTTGTGGGTGAAATTCTTAGTTTTATTACATTCAAAACAATAGTGAAAATAGATTAATTTTAAATAGTTCTAAATTCTTAACAGAATTAAATCATACATCATAGATTGTGTGTAATTGGTGTTTGACTTTGTGAATAATTTTAAATTTGGCAAATACTTTCGATTATAACGATTTTCTAGAAATTTTAGTATTCGGCCGCCGAATATTCGGTATTCGGCCTTGAAGAAAGGACCGAATATTCGGCTTCGGCCCGGAAGAAATGGCCGAATATTCGGTATTCGGCTAATTCGGCCAAATCACTATTCGTTACATCCCTAGTCTAAAGGTAACTCTCTAATGTGATGTTGAATGGCAGATATCCAGTAGGCGTGAAGTTGACTCTCAAATATCTGAATCAGTCACTGATAGAAAAGACTGGGAGATGTCTGCCTGCTATGCTTATATTGATTGAGGCGTCATAAAGCATCCGCTCTCTCTTCCCATCTTTAATCCAGCTGAAGACAGCGCATTTGGATGTGTTGATGTTCAGGCTACGGGACTTCAGCTGGGGCTCGATTATGGGTAGCATGTTTTGGATTCCTTTATCATCACTAGCAACGAGGACGAGGTCGTCTGCGTAAGCCAAGTAGTTGATGACCTCATTACTTCCGATGTTAAACCCTTCATTTGACGGTAAGACTTGCAGAACTTCGTTGAAAACCATAAGAAAAAGCAAGGGACTCAGAGGGCCGCCTTGCCTTACCCCTCTTGATGGTATGAGAGGTTCGGAAACTTTTCCTCTAAAATAGAGGAAAGTTCTTGTATTTTTATAGATGAACCACAGGTATCCTATGAAAGTTTGGGGACGGTTGGTCTTACAGAGCGCTCGAAAAACTGAAGAGTGATCGACGGAGTCGAAGGCTTTTTCCAGGTCCAAGGCCGCCAAAGAGACAGGGTGGTGTTCTTCTCTGGACTTCAGTAAGATGGTATTCAGTAGCCGCACGCCTTTGGCCACTCCATCAAATTTGCGAAATCCAAATTGATATTCGCTGATCTTGATGGAATCTGCCATACGTGATGTTAAAATCTTATGAAATTGACGAATCATCACCGAAGAGATAGAGAGAGAACGTAACTTCGCTGTTGAGTCGGCCTCTTCTTCCTTCGGAATAAATATTGTGCGGGAGTCGATTACAAAGGATGGGGCCCACTTGAGGATTGGCCAGCATGTATAAAGCTCGCACTCGACTTGGGATCCTCTCCAGCGAAACAGGGGTGATTCCATCCGGACCGGCAGAGGTGGTGAAGCGCGTTTTATAATCGTCAACTTCTTCAGGGCTGATAAATTCTACGTCCATCGTCTTAGTCGATGGTACAATAAAGTGGTCGGCATGAAAATTTGTTTTACTGAAGACTTGACTCTAGAAGGAAAAGACATCTTCAGAAAGGTTGACTGACGTTGAAGCTTTGTTGTAGATTCTGGTTATATGCACTTTGTCTGCACCGTTTATACAAACGCTGAAGTTCTGCGTATTCAAACTGCTATCTCCTTCTTGATGTGCATTCCTTCTCAATAGGTTTCCGGCGATTTACACTGCGTGCTCCAGTTGCCCTAGGGGAGAGTAGTAATAGCACAAATTGGGTCGACAAATTTTTCGCTCTGGTCGGGTCTGTCTGTACTGAGCGTAATTCTTCGTCCAGCAGATTTAGCTCATCAAAGGAGGAAGGAGGCTACAAGTCACGTCTGTTGTTCAATTCATCAATCCAGTACTCAAGACTTCCAATTATAACAGTTTCTTCCATCATTCCCCATTCATCAGAGCCATCAGGTGGAGTGCGACGGCCCTTAAATTCTCCAGTCAAAACAGGAATATTGTTGTCAGTCGGAATGTGGGAGCTGTCCGGTGAAGTAGCAGTTGTTATATCTTTAATGTCATGGCACACATCCGGCGGCTGGGAGTAAGATGGTCGTATGCTAGAATCAGCAGTCATCGGTGTGGTATCAGTAATGTCATCGTCCAAAGATGTATAACCTTCATCAGACACGCCAGCTGGTGGATCCGGAGGGGAAGTCTTCAATTGTTGAACCAGCAACTTGTATTTTGGATCTCGACGCTTCCCTGTAATTGCTTCCAAGGTTGGTAGACGAGAGGGGGAGGCTAATTCATGTTATCCCCAGTGGCAATTAGACAAGCCTCGATCTCAGCCATCCTATGCGTTTCAGCGTCTGTATATCTGGCCTTGGTTCTGGACGTCAGGAGATCTTCAACAGCTTTTTGATGGAAGTTCACTGCGTGGGCCCGTCTTCGATGAACGCCGAGACCCCTCTTGGTAGCAAAATTTCGTTGACAGTCAGGAAACCCAAACGGACCGTTCACGACGTCTTCTAGGAGACCCACATCACTGAGAGAACCCGATAGGCCGGCGCCGTCAGCGCTAGCCTCTTGCCTTGTAGAGTTACTTGAGACGTCTCGTACCTTCCCGACAGCAGTGGTGTTAGCCCTCTGATGTCGGTAGCTCTAAGCTTAATCACATTCGGTTCAAGGGAGCAAGTCCCTGTTGATCCGGCAGGGGCACCAGTAGCGGATTTAGGCCTAGGCCCGTGAGGCCCGGGCCTAGGGCGGCAAATTTTGAGGGGCGCCAAAATTTTTAAGACGACTAAATTTAAAAACCGGTTGGGTTTCCTGTCAACTGTAAGTTTAAAGTTTATTTTATTGCGCGCGCTCTTACTATTTAAACATAGTACCATTTTGAGGGTAGAATTTCTTTGTTAAAATAATTAATCAGGCTAGTACTAAAATCTGAAATATCTAATAAAAAGATTTTTTAATGCTAGCATGTCATTTATTTCGAAAAATTAAGAGTTTTTTTCATATTTTTTATTCAAAATTTAATTGTAACATTTGTTTGCTCTTTATTATAAAACAAAACATTAATTCACCATGATAAATTATACAAGTGTCAGTTATCTCATACAATACGTTTTTTATTTTTCAATTTTTTGTAAAAAAATTATAGTTTTTCGTAATGTGAAGTCCCCAACGATCAGTATGATTGATCAGTTTTGAAAGGTCCCAGAATGAGTTTGAAAAATCATAAGGGGGGCGCCATATCGTCTTGAGCCTAGGGCGCCCTCAAACCTAAATCCGCTACTGAGTGGCACGAAAAGCCAGTGAAGGCAGCAACCAAAGCTCACTCTCGCGGAAACTCCAGATCAGGGTCTCCTCCCCCACTTAAGGGGTGGGTTCCTGAAGTGGTCGCTTAAGAGAGTTATAGTTACTCCCTTTTTTTCCCCTTCCCCCGAGGACTTCGCAGAAACACTGCTATCCCTACCCAGTGGCGAAGCACACATACTCATCCGATTCCTTTCTTCTGAGCCTTGCGGGCCGTCATGTCGCGAAAGGACCGCCATATCCGTCCATTTCCTTCGAGCGTTCGCACCGATAAAACTTTCAGTTCTTTTCTCTTGACAATTCTGAGTCCCATTAGATCCTTCTTTGATAAGTTGCAGATGTTACCACACCAGCTAATAGTGAAGATGGTCATGTGAACGCCGGCGGGACGAAGTCCTCCCGTATGATCTCGTATTTTTTACATTTGTTTTTATGAGCTATCTCCAGCGGGTACTGATCGTTAATAACCTGTACGTCGGTTACAACGACCCTCTCTGAGTTATAAAGCACCAGGTCTGGTTTCAGGGTTCTCCCTTCAGCTTGGAATACTGGCTCCTCGTGAACGGTAAAATCACGATTACTTGCGGACCTGTTAAGATACTTGACGAATGCGTCATGCCTTCGTATCCTCAGACCGTGCAAGGCGTGACATGTCTGAAGGATATGATTCAATGTCTCCACCTGCTGCCAACCTCTACTGCACAGGTTGCCGTTGTTAGGGCTCCCGCGAGACGAATGGGCTTTGGAGAATAACAGGTTCAGCCTGGCATGGACACACGTCATGAAACCCCGCCCCGAAAGGAGGCGAGATCCCTCACGTAGCCATGTGTGCGCATGAGGACCATCCGATGATGATTGGAGTCCGACAATGTCACAAGTACTTCCAAGACGTTTCTTCCACATGGTATTGATCTTCATCTTACTTGTTAGCATCTTACCGTTATAATTCAGTAAGGTGTTCTTGATGTACATATTTCTCTTAAGTCCCAAGGCAGGGATAGTACATCTAAGGGCTGGGATCCCAAGACCACCTTTTTTTTCTCCCCCCCCCCCCCCGAGGACTTCGCAGGAAACACTGCTATCCCAAAAAACCCAGTGGCGAAGTAACTACAATCATCCAACACCTTTCCTCTCAACCTTACGGGCCGTCATATCGCGGAAGGCCCGCCACATCCTTCCATTGCCCTAAAGCGCTCTCACCGATAATATTCTTAAGTCCTTACTCTTTATAATTCTCAGTCCTAAAAGATCCTTTTTTGGTGAACCACAGATGTTAACCCGCCAGCTGATGGTAAAGGTGGTCATACGCACGCCGGCGGGGCGGAGTCCTCCAAACTGACCCCTAAGGACCTCATACTTGTGTCATTTATTCCTATGTGCTACCTCTAGTGGGTACTGGTCATTGACGAGTTGGATGTCGATTAAGACAACTCTTTCTTTATTGTAGAGCGCTAAGTCTGGTTTAAGTGTCTTTCCTTCCGCTTGAAATGTTGGTTCTTCATGGACAGTGAAGTCGCGATTACTGGCTGACCTATTGATGTACTTTGCGAGTGCGTCATGCCTCCTAATTCTCAGGCCGTGTGAGGCATCACACTGTTGTAGAATGTGATTAAGCGTCTCTACCTGTTGAG
Source organism: Octonoba sinensis (assembly GCA_038502835.1). NCBI lineage: Eukaryota > Metazoa > Arthropoda > Arachnida > Araneae > Uloboridae > Octonoba > Octonoba sinensis. The sequence continues at coordinate 65,991,271 of CM076605.1, read as the reverse complement.
AACCCCTTGAACGTTGGTTGTCGCTGTTAGGTCGCTCGCGAGACGTACGGGCCTTAGAGAATAGTAGGTTCAGCCTCGCATGGACACACGTGACCCCGAAAGGATGCGAGATCCGTCACGTAGTCATGCGTGCGCTTGCGGAACATCCGATGACGACTGGAGTCCTGCACCGTCACAGGTTCCTGCAAGGGGCTTCTTCCACGTGGTGTTGATCCTTGCTTTGCTTGTTATCTTCTTCCCATTATAATTTAATAAATTATCCTTAAATGGTCATATTTCTGTTTAGTCCTAGAACAGGGATGGTCCACCTCAGGGCTGGAATTCCAAGTCCCCCATCTGCCACACTTGCATGAAAAATTGGCGCTGGGACATCGTTGAGAAGAAGGAGAACTTCTCTCACAAAATTTCGGATCTTCACATCCATCTTCCGCAACGCACCTGAGTATAGTTTACAAAACAACATTCGATGATAAAATTTGGGTAACAGATGGTTATTTAGAAGGTAGATCTTCTGTTGAGGCTTGAGTGGTGATTTTTTTCAATGTCGCGAGGTCAGCATCCAAAGAGGTGTTGTAGGGCAGATGGCCATCGAGGCGAAAAATCCACCCCAAGGTATTTGAACTTGTCTGTAACTGCCAGGGCCGGGAGTAACCTCCCATTAATCCGAACAGGGCCGCTGCGTCGAATAGCATCCTCTTCCGTTTACCATCCTTCAACCAGTTGAGCGTTGCAGATTTTTGGACATTTATTTTGAGACCTCTCTCACATAGCTGGGGCACTATTAAATCCACCATACTTTGAATTTCCCTCAATTCGCCGGCTACGAGAGCGAGATCATCCGCATACGCTAAATGATTCTTTTATCAAAAAGAGCATTGAGCTGATTGGGTCACCTTGACGTACTCCCCTGGTTGGGGTGATAGGATCCGACACCTTTCCCTTGAAACAAAGAAAAGTCCGGGTATTATGGTAAATGTACTACAGATAACCGACTATCGTACATGGGACCTTCGTCCTACAAACCGCACGAAAGATTGAGGCATGATCAATCGAATCAAAGGCCTGTTCAAAGTCTAATGCCGCCAGGGAAACCGGTTGGAGTTCTTTCTTCGCTATCTGTAGGCTGGAGTTCAGTAACCGGGGCCTCTCGTGACCCCATCAAACTTCTGAAATCCGAATTGAAATCTGCTGATAGTGATGCACTTTGATATGCGCGCTGCTAGTATTTTGTGAAATTGCCTTATAAGAACTGAGGAGATGGATAGGGGTTTCATCTTGGCCGGGGAGTCGGCTTCGTCTTTCTTTGGAATAAAGATCGTCCTTGAGTCCACCACCAACGAAGGTGCCCACTTCAGGATTAGCCAGCAACTGTAGATTTTCTCGCGGACTCTCACTGGTATCCTCTCAAGGGCAGCTGATGTGACTCCATCCGGGCCAGTCGAAGTAGCGAAACGGGTCTTCTGCTCTAAGATTTCCTCCGCAATATTAAACTCGAATTCCAACTAATCGTTCTTTGGCAGCGTTAACTCCTCTCTCTGAAAGTTTGTCCGGGTAAAAGTTTTCTTCCAAAACGAAAGGACATCATCTTCATAGAAATTTATCGATGTCGAGGCATTGTTAAAGATGCGATTGAACGCACTTTGCCTGTTTTTGTTATGCAGTCTTTGTAGCTCTGCGTATTCGAATTTCTTCCTCTTTTTCGCTGAAGTGAAGACTTTCTGTCTGGGTTGGTAATATGTTTTACTGCTCGGTCCGGTCACATTAGGGGAAAGTTTTAATAGCAGAAATTGCGTTGAAAGTCTCTTTCCATCAAACAGAGTTCCTCATTCGAGGGGAGCAGTCGTAAGGCATGACCACTGTTGAGGTCATCTGTCCAGTATAGTCTATCGTTCCGTAGATCAGCGTGTCGTCCGTCGGCTCAGTATCCTCACTTCGGATAACCTTAGCTCTGGGCGGGGTCGGAGTACTTTCAGCTAACATAGCATGGTCAGGGTCTGCATCCAGAGTCTGGGGCAAAGGTGGGGTATCCTCAGTCGGTGCAGCAATTGGAAGGTCGTCTTTTTCCGAATCGTCAACATCCTCTGGTCCCTTTTCGTCTGGTATCGGAAGGCACGCCATTAGTTGCTCCACCAGCCTCTTGTACTTGGGATCTCTTCTTTTTCCTTTGATGGCTTCAATGGTTCTTGTCTTCAGATGGGTGGCGAGCACCTGGTTGATATTTGGGCCAGTCCCAATTTGGGCTTCAATCTCAGCCGTCCTGTGAATCTCTGGGTCAGTCCATCGGCTCTTGGTCTTGGATGTCAGGAGGCAGCAACTGCTTCACGGTGGAAATCTTCCGCATGAGCCCTTCTGCGGTGGACAATGAGTCCCCTCTTCGATGAGAACGATCGCTGGCAATCTGGACAGATGAACGGGTCCTCCACAGGATCGTCAGAAAGTGGTCCTTCGTCATGATGAATCATCGAGCCTGCGCCAACAGCGCTAGCTCTTTGGCTTGTTGCATTACTTGTGACGAAGTGATTCATTCCCAACAACAGGGGTGTCGGCAGCCCTGAGCTTAATCACTTCGGTTCAGGGGAGCAAGTCCCCGTTTATCCGGTGTAGGCACGAGAAGCCAGTGATTCGCTCAGGGCAGCAACCAGAGCTCATCTCAGGCGTGATTCCAGATCGGGGTCTCCTCCCCACTTAAGTGGTCGGTTCCCAAAATGGCCGCCTAAGAGTGTCATAGTTACTCCCGCCAGAGAGCAGAAGAGAATCGCAGTTAGTCCCGCCATTCACCTGCGCTTTAATGAATTGTATTACTTTGACATTCAGAGCACCGGTAGAAATCACATTGCGTAGTGCTTTCTTAACGTGAAATTTTTTTCAGTTTTAGTACTCTTGCTTTCTAATGAAAAAAGTGTCATGCTGTCTGCCTTGATGATAATAAGAAATTGATCCGAAATTTACTAATTTAAACTACTTTAGCAATAAACACGCCGTTTTTACCCAACTAATGACCCTTCATTTTAAATGTAGTTGTGTTTTTTCTAATCCCAAACGATATAACCTTACTTACACCTGCTCCATAAAGCCAAAAATCTCCAAAAAGTCCAAAAATAAAATTGGATCCCTTAAATTTTCAAGATGAGAAAAATTTAAGCATTCAAGAATATGGTTGGGAGTGTCCTGAACAGCTTTGCACAAAGACACTCCGAAAATAATCTCTCGCCCTGTTGAAAGGTAAGAGATTTTATGTGGCCACTCAAAAAAACGTGAGAGAGCCGTCTGCTGTTTCCTCGATACATTGAGCTGATGACACCATCGAGATCTCTTTCCCAAGTACCATGGATGAGCAGGTGGAACACTCCAAAGTGCATTTATTTCCATCCTTTTGATAGAGGATATTTCCGTGTAAGTTAAGCGGGAGTTGCTATGCAGGGTGTCAGCAGAGGTAGTTTTGGCCAGTCTATCTGCTATTTCATTACCGATTAGTCTAATGGGAGGGAACCCATTGAAAGTGTATAGAATGTCTGTCAGAATCCTTTTTGCTTTCACCAAGGAACGACAGAATTATAGCTTTTGGGCAGAATAAGTGTGCAGATATTTGGTTATAATGACATGAGCAGATTTTTACAATACCTCGAAAGCGGGCTACTTTGGCCCTGGAGTCCTTCTTTGGCCCGCACTTTTTCATTTTATCTGTAGGCCATTACTATCATTCAATTTGTTATGTACTGTTACTACGGCTAATGTGGCCTCTCTTTGCTGGAAACTGTCGAAATGAATTTTAAACTGTTTCGTGAAGGTTAGCAGAGCATATGTTCCGGGCCAAAGAAGGACCCCAGAGCGGAAGTAACACGCTTCCACGGTATGGAATCGAGAGGAACTATTGTTCATATAATAACAAGGTTGTCATATTTGCAAAGGTTGTCATATTTGTAGCGTGTCAGTTTTCTTGTGGGAGAGCAATACATTGCTAAAATCTCAGGAAAACTAAAGTTTCTTCTACTCCCTGAAATTTTTAAGAGGGGCAAGATCTTCTCCTCAAGCTCTAAGAGATTTTAATAACAGTTTCAAGTGTAAGACGTAATGAAGAGATTTTCAATTTATATCCTATACACGCTGATTTTCACTGTATTTGAATAGTAGAAGTACTGATGGTTACAGTAAATGAATATTTCTGAAAAGTGTATTCGTTTCATTTAATTGTCTAATTTTCAGAGGAAAGGGTAATAAATTCTTGAAAACCTCATTGCATAAAATCTCTCTGAACTTCATTGTTCTAAGAAGTTCAAAAAATAAATGTACTAGATCCACATCTTTTGTATTATTCATTTAAAAAATGTATGATCCACCCCTTTTTTTTTTTTATCTCTAACTTGCATCAAAACACATCTTTCTGCAGCAGTGGCGATGCCTTGCGAAATCGAATGCCAGGAAAAAGAAGAAGAAAAAATGAATCGAAGTTTGCGTAACCGATTCCAAGTAAACACATCCAGTATGGAAGAGAGCGCGTTGTTAGGGGCAACGGAGTGGGTGGTTCTGAACTGCCGGCACGCCAAAAAGTCCTTTACAGAAAGCCTTCTGTGAAGATTATTCACGTGTAATATTCATCAAGGGATAGTGTTTAGTGGTTTAGCAAATTTGATTTTAAAAGGACTTTCTTATTCCTGTAAACAAGCCGAAATTCAATCTTTTGTTCGGGGAAAAAATTGGATGAAGCTTAAAAGGAACTTTTATTTATCAGAAAAAAAGTTTTTCCTTTCAACTTAAACGATTCATAAAATTTTGCAAAGAGTTTAAATGCAAGTACTAAGCAAATCTACTTTCATACCAGGGCGGGTGTGTTTTAAATCAGGGATCAACAGCTATTTCAATATCAAGGGAGTAAAATAAAGTTTGAAGTCAGTGAACTTACGAATTGCTCTTTCATAATGCGTCACAAAAATTGTTCTTTGAGAAAGACAGTAGTAGTCTGTAGTTCCTTAAGAGTACAGACTTCTTTCTTTCAGAGACATTACATTATGATTATGTTACTGCACTATTTTAATTTTTCTTAATGACTTATTTTGTTGAAGTACAGTGTTTAAATTTCAAAACTGTATAGTCCTTTCTTTGGCGTACATTGTAAATGTAATTTAGAAAGAAAATATTAAAATAAATAAGAACATCGAAAAGACATAATACCCCGTAGTAAAATGAGTTCATAAATATTTAAAAACAAAAAATTTGAAAATTAAATTATGAGAAGATGAGGGAGATGTTTGCCTCAAGAGTTTTTTTTTTATTTTATTGATGCTGCTTGCTCTGAAAGTAACACATAAGTTTTCCCCTTTTTGAGTGTGTTTTGTGTGCACACATACACCGGGAGGGGGGGGGCACGACGGAATTTGATGCTCATTAGTGGGCCACAGCTGAAGAACTCCTGACTTAGATTAAATAGAAACTTCATTACTTGCTCACATTCGACTTCTACTTCGTCTATTTATTATACGCAAATATTTCTTGTTTATGCCACACGTTTCCCTTTGTACCGACATTGTTTCACCGGATAATTTTGCAAAAACATTATTATTTCGAATTTTAAAGCAAAAGCTAACCATATAGTACTGCATAACTGAGTTATTTGTGAATTCAACTGTTTGGGCTTTCATAATCGATCGGATTACTGCAAAGCCAGCTTCATGCTTATTTTTGAACCAAACATGACAAAATATTAGATATGTATCATCTTTCTCACGGTGTCTTTACTTTTTTAAGATCAACAGAATCTTTCGTAAAAAATGTAGTTTCTTTGTTTTTCGACGTTGTTACCGTACTAGGGAACAATCCATATTTTTTGCCCTCTGTAGATTTTTTTTCTCTTCACATTGGAATTTATTTACGGTCTCTGGCTTTTCAGGAATTGTTAATACTCTTTTTTATGCTCGCCTTTTTAAAATTAAAATGCAAAATACAAATGGTCGTATTAAGAGAGTCCAACTGTATATAATGAGAATTGATGTAAGCCAAACCCCCAGAAATTTTGCTTGATTTCAAACATTTATGTACAAGTTTTTCTGCTCTTTATTAATTACGTCAAATGAAGTAGTAATATGTTTTGCAATGCAATTGATTGACTTTTATTTTTCTCCTAGATTTTTCAATACGAAATCAGATGTAGTTTCAGATGTCACCGAATCCTTATCAAGCCTCAAAACATCAACAAAAGAGCTTTTGTAAGAATTGAGCTTTAAACTAAAGAGCTGTGATTCTCATTTTCATCAAGCAAACATCATGAAGGGATCCTTCCGATTTTATTTAAACCGCATCCCGCTAACATCCGAAGAGTTGTACAGTAAATTCCTACTCTACTGTCTTACGCAGAAACAACTTGGAGAGTACGGGTTTCCTATTATACATCCTCAGAAACCAAATGAAGTCGTCGTGTATAAAAGTACGCTGTTTGGAAACTCACATAATCCTGAAACACAAATATGCCGTTGTGGTAAGAAGTTGTCTTTGCTGGACGAGGACTGGCACATTGCTGACGAGGGATGCGCCTATCATCCGGCAAAACGGATAGCATTTGGACCTGACCGAGGACGTTATATGTGCTGCAAAAAGATATCGCATTACGATGGCTGTGCCATGGGCCAACATCATGTCAGTTTTCATAGTCCAATCGAAAATGCTACTTTTGTTACTACCGCTCTGAAAGAAGTTGCTCAGCTTGACTTGAATGATCAAGCAACCGGTAATCCTGCTGCAGAATGCATTGCGTATGCTCTTAAAAATCCTGAAGAGTTGCTGTGTGATACGGAAAGTAAAACCCATTTGCAGAATGACATACCTTCCCCAGCAAGATGTCCTCCGGAGAAAATGAAAACCACCTTGAACATTTTTTCTTTGGACTGCGAAATGGCTTATACTACTGGAGGTATGGAGGTGGTAAAGGTAACGCTGGTTAATATTAGAGGCGAGGTTGTTTTTGATAGCTACGTCAAACCTAGCCAGCGCATTCTTGATTACAATACATTTTTTAGTGGAGTTACTGCAGAGAACTTGGATGGTGTTACTATGAATCTGAAAGACGTGCAGAAGTTTCTTCTCAATGTGCTGAATAAAGATTCAATTTTAATTGGTCATGGGTTAGAAAATGATCTGCTTGCTTTGAATATGGTGCACGAAAGTATTGTGGATACATCTTGTATGTTTCCACACAAGGATGGATATCCCTTAAGAAATTCTTTAAAATTTCTCGCTGAAAAGTATTTGCACAAAGAAATTCAAGGCAGTTGGCGTGGGCACAGTAGTGTTGAGGATGCCAAAACTTGCATGGAGTTGGTCTTGTGGAAGATTTACATGGAAACAAATAAATTAAATGAGAGACATTGGAGTGTTTCGAGGAGGCCTAGTTATCGATTTATGCCATGGTCTTCTCAGAAAACTATGGCACAGTCTCACACTGCTCCTCCACGTACATGTGATCCCAACATATATAAGAATCCTGAAGTTGAGCTCCAAGTCGAAGTAGTGCCTGCTATATCGACTTTCGTAGCTCCTTGTGGTACATTCTTCCTTCCGGTTCCAATAATGGCTTTTCCTTCATTCGTTCAAATATATTGTCCTGTCATCCCATTACAATATGGCTGAGCTTGAACCAAAGTCGACTTGAGCACTGCTCTGCCATTCGCCTATTGATTTTAAAATCAGTATAATTCCAAATACCACCCACATCTTTTTTTCAAAAAAAAATGCAAATTGGGCTGCATGTTTTAATTGAGGATTTAATATTGCGCTATCATGTTATTTTCAGGTTTACCACAGCGCAGTTTACTGGATTTTACCGCGCTTCAATGCTGTATTTTCCTCAGAGCTCGGGTTCTTACAGCCTCTGTATGTTCAGTAAGCTGCTGATGCAGTAAGCTTTTGTTCTTTCTTTTCTTTTTTTTTTTTCTTCAATACAATTTAATTTTATTTTAGAGATGTTTTATGAATTAGTCACGTATAGAATTAAGTCAAATTTAAAGAAACTTTTTGTTTTCAAAATTGCACTTCTTTTTTTTCCCCAAAACATTGTACCCCTAAAAGTAAGGGTGCAGATCATATTCGGGGACAGGTGGTATTCGGAATTATATTTCATTTTCCCATTCGGTTAACTATTGCTTTTCAAAGCTTTTAATCTTTCTCATTACTGTATGAACTTTTTTATAATCTTAATGTCAAGTATGAAAAGCGTGTCTGCGTACAGCTTCAAGGTATTTGCCTAGTTTTTATCGATTGGACGAGGTATTTCGTCGAAAACTCACAGTATGAGTGTTTTTTAAGTTCATGATTTTGGGTGATTTTTAAATATCATCAAATGAACTTGGTTAGAGAAATACTTTTTAATCGTTGATTTTATCATTGTCTTCTCTTAAAGAAACTTGATAAATATTTTTTATTTATATAGACCACAAATGCTATTTTAATGTATGCCATTCGAAATTTCTATGTGTGATGCGTTTAAAAAATATTTTTGATACTCTGAAGGAGCGTTTACAGCAAATTTGACAAAACATTGTAGAAAACTAAACATTGTCAACTGAAAGTTGCTCTTCTGAAATTTAGAGCAACTGGTGGAAAACTTGTTGCTCTTGAAATTGAAGCAAGTAGAACCTGTTGCCAAAGAATTGGCGCCCCGTCACGTCCGGGGCGCCGTGAAGGGGGAACAGTTCTCCCCTAGTTTCCTACAATTTGCTAGCGCAAAGCGCGCAGAAACAAATCTTCCACTTTTAGTTGTCAACTTTTTTTTTTATCTTTAACCGACACTCCGCGGGGAACCAAATTTTAGTGGGAGACTTGTCTCTCCACAAGTGGCGGAAAAAGTTGCTGTATTTTGCAGAAAAAGCAACAAATTGCCGCAACTTGTGAAAAACTTAGTGGAAGACTTTGGTGTAAACGCTCCTTAAACCCTTGTTAAACCGCGCACATTCTCCTCTTTGTATGCGGTTGGATGGAAAAAACGTGAGTAACCATTAAATAATTTTAATTAGTATAACACCGTCTACATTTAAAAAAATCATTTATTTTACACTTAAAATGTTCAAAAAGTAGATTAATCCATTGAAAAATTTCGAAATCTAGGTTTGAATTCCCATTTTAAATGCTAATTGTTATATTACATTTCGAATTTATTTACACACATCCCTTACTTACAAAGTTTTGAAGAAACTTGATTTTTTGCTAACAACTTTTACAGTATGCGAAGAAACAAACAGTAGTGAACAGTGAGACAAAGTTCAGAAAAGCGGAATCTATTAATCTGAACACTTTAACATCTAGCAGCAACAAACATCAACTTCGTTGCCAAAAACTTCTCTGTTTCACTGTATATTACTCTCCTCAACTTTTAGTTTACAGTTCATCTCCTGTTACTCAGGTTGCCGTTTTAATTGTTTCTTCTTAAGAACTGCACGGATTAATAAGGGATTAATTAAATGTTTCTCCTTGCATTTGTTGTTCTTAACACTGTTGCTTGTGATAGTACTTATGATCGTACACTAACATGTAAAATTTGGATAGTTTCATGACTTCTGATAAATGATTCTTATGTATTTTTTAGCACTGAATTCGGAAAGGAAATTCACCTTTTTCTATCACGCGAGGAATTTTCGAAAACGCGAAATTTCAAAATTAACAAACATTAAAAAAATGAGTCTTCAAAGTACTTAAAATGTTTTTTCTAAAAATTTTATTCGTTCTTCTTCTTCTTCTTCTTCTTTTTTGTCTTGTATAGGCATTTTATTGAATAGACAGTTGACTGATCTAAAGAAGAGAGCAGGGACTTGCTCTTTGTTCTTTAATTTCTGGCATGCCTTTATTTTTAAGTATGTTTTATACTTTGTTTAAATATGTAAGTTAATTTCCTTGAATATTTATTTTATTTTGATGATATAGACCATGTTTTTGCAAACCATTCATCCTCTTCAGCCATTCTTAATGGGGAAATAGTTAATTTTGTTCCAGGTGTCGATTATTTTGATGATATAGGCCATGTTTTTGCAAAACACTCCTCCTCTTCAACCATTCTTAAATGGGGAAATAGGTAATTTTGTTCCAGGTGTCAATTATTTTGATGATATAGGCCATGTTTAAACCATTCCTCCTCTTCAACCATTCTCAATGGGAAATACTTAATTTTGTTCCAGGTGGTCGAAATCTTCCAGCCACTCATGTTCTGCTTCATTCTTTTCTTTTTATATGCTGTATGGGATTCGTCTCGTTGCCTCAAACAGCAATAGTCGGCCTTTATAGTAGCAGTCTATTTTCTTGATAACTAATTTGCATTTCTTTGATGTCCTGGTAAAATCTCCCATATATCTTCTTACTACTACTTGTTTATATGACGGGGGGAAATGAAGAACATTTCCGAATTCAACGCTAAAAATCATTGTAAATCATTTCACATGATATCACAGACATGTGAATAACAATAAAGGGTCATCATACGACTTTAGTTATGATGATACTAAAAACGATATTGTGATGTTTAAGAAAAAATAGTTGTGAATTCTCTCATTTGACGTGATTTACAAACATGTCAGTGAAAGATTTTAAAGAATTTCAATGAATCTTTTTATTTTTATTAAACATTTAGCTCTTTATTGACCAGAGGAACAGAGAGAGACTTATGATTTTATTAATCTACAAATCTTATGTTAAGTAGTTTTACGATGAAAAATGACTATATTTTTCGTCTATTTTGAAATCTTCCTCTTTGCAAGTTACTATTTATCACTTACGATAACCTCCTTACAGATTTTAACGAACTTAATTAGTTTGTGAATCATTGGATGTTTCGAACGTTTAATAATGTATATGACTTGATGACAATTTGAATTTGTATCAGATATAAATGTGATGCCACTTTGTAAAGACAATAATAGGCTCAATTTTTACTTAGGCAAGTTATGTGATATGTAACAATTTCTTAGCTTCTTGAAAAAGAGAATTTTAGAAGATATAACTTGTCATACAACACGCCTTTTCATTGGACGTATCGTGATAAACAGACTTTAGCTACAGTGAATATTTTTTTTCTCAGAACTTCAATAAATGTACAGAGAAAATCCTATTATGAAGTTTGTAAAAGCCAATAGAATGAGGTTTATAACGCATGCTTTAAGAATGAACCCAGAGAAGGAAAAGATTTGTAACCACTTAGACTCAAAAATTAGAAGAGGCTGGCCAGCAGGAAAGAATAAAGGAGGATCGGTCTGACGAAACCTTGAGTTACTAGATGCTATTGTTGGGCCGATGGTAACGGAATATTTCCGCTATCAGTTCATCTTTGAAGGCAACTAACATTAGTGGTAACGTTATGCCGAATGTAGTGTAGTTGAAGTTACTGCTAAAGTCGAATTCCATTTCGTTATGGTTAAGAAGACAAAGCAGTTTTTAGATATATCTTTTCATTTTAGTGAGAAGTATACTTAGTCATATCAAGCTTGGGGAAAAATATATATATATATATATATATATTGAGTGATATTGCTAGTGATAAGTATTCTAACTCCCCTTTTAGTAGTTTTTATATGAAACAAAAGAAAATTTTACCTTTTTTTATATTTCATACGGGGATACATTAAATTAAAAAATGTGTTAGCATGAGCTACATGTAAAAATAGCGTGTAAAAACATCAGAAATTATTGCAATCTAAAAAGAAAACACTTGGTAGGCTCACTCAGCAATTGTATGTGACTCTTATTATTTTTTCAAGAAAATTTCCAGTGCTCTCATTTCTAATTTTCGTCATTGTTTTTGTGAATATATTGGAGTTAAAGTTTTCCATTGGTATTTCCAACAGATACTTAAATTTCATTTTCCCACAAGATTTTAAAAACTCATTAACATATTCTTGTCGCTCGGAAGCGGCGAGGTACTTAGAAAAGGGCACTAACTAGAATTCAAAGTATCAAGTGTTAAAATATTAAAGATTATCCGTATATTTGTACAAAATATGCATTTACACTGATGCTATAGATATTATTTGTATTTACATGCTATTTTCATGAATTGTTATTTTATGTTCATATTTTTATAAGGAAAACTTGTCGCCAACAATGATTTGTGCCAAAAAAGCTAAATTTCATGTACCAAAATCATTACAAGGATGCTGTAGCGAAATTTTCTATTATATATTCTACACATAAATAATTCATGTACACATGTATAATACACATGAAAAATATTTATTTAGACTGTTGTTCATCGTGGAGCTTACATTTCTTGGTGCTATACCCGAGCTATTTTGCGATTTTAAATCGCATGTGAAGAAATAAGCATTTATGACCAACATGTCATTGTTTGGAAAAGTACATCGCTATATTTTTTTTCATTTGGCCAGTTGTATATAAATATATCAGATTCTCGAAACAGTTGGTCTGGTATTTACTGTAACTTCCAAGGCCATGCCCAAGGGGAGGGTTTTAGGGGTTAAACCCCTTCCCATTGGTAAAAATCAAGAAATTGTAGAGTTAAATTTACTTAAGTGTTAATTTCTATGCACAGCGCTTTTCTTAAAAAACATTATGTCTGGATTTTTGCAACAACTAACAATTGTCCTCTCTTTGTAAAGTGAAATCATATTTCAGAAAACTGGTGGCGGAGGAATCGCTCAAAGCATTCACTGCAGAAATAGTGCTCCTTATAAGGAGGTCATGATGAGCCTGCCCTTTCACAAAACACATGTTGTTGCAATAAAATAGCATAATATTTGTTTCTCATTTTTACAATATATTGCGTTGTGAGCAGATGAAACGATTTAATTCAGAAGAAACTAAAATAAATGAACATTGTCGCCATTAAAACGAAATTAATTATTTGGCACATTGGTGTGTGTTTTAGTAAGGCTAATGGGGAAAATAAAGCCATTCCCTGTAGGAAATCCTAGGCTCTGGCCTCACTTTATATTTTCCTTATGAATCCATAATGAAACAGGGGGGGGGGGGGAAAGAAATCCACGCTTTGCCCTATGTTAGATTTACCACATTTCCAGGTTCAAGCAAATTGGACCCAGAGAGTGGCTTTAGGTACTCTTCATCTTGGTTATGTAGTACCTTCCCCACAACCTCACAGTTTAGTTTTTTTTGACAATTATCATTTATTAGAAAGTTATATGTTATGCATCTGTGATGCATATCCTCGTTAATACAAAACAGATGGTCCCCTCCATAGAATGGATGAATATATTGTAACGTGTTGTTTGATGTAATTTCATATACTTCTTCATATTGGTGTTATTATTGACATTAAACACTCATAGAATTTTAAAGTGTTTTTAATATGAACACGTGTATAATGTGGCTAACAAATAACTATTCTGTGATCATAAGAATTGTGTATTTTATAAGAATTTTAAGGGAATTTTTGTCAGTTTATGTACGTAACAAAGAATAATTAAACATGTATATACGTATATGGAGGGATTTTTGTCGTAGTCTCCTAAACCTAGGTCCTGCGAGCTAGGTGTGAGGCGGCAACCCTACCAAGCCATTTTGAGGATTTAGAATTTCTCGCTGCAATGTACATTATTAGGTTCATTAAACAGTAGGCATCTTCTTGATCTCTATCCATTCGAACCTAATCCCGTTCTATCCCATTAGAACCAAAGTGTAAATTATTCTGATGTACCTTAATACAAAAGCAAGTTGTATTTTCACTGAATAGTAGATATTTAGTTATTGTACTTAAATACAGTTTTTATCTCTTTATTTTATTCCAGCGGATTCAAACGAAATTTATTTCACTGTCCATTATTCGAAAAAAAAAAAACGTGCACAAAATTATGTATAATATGAATTAATGCTATATATGGATTACATGTGCTCTGCTTATGTCTAGTCTAATCGGACGCACTTTTTCTGTCTGTTTTCTCTATTTATCTTTTAACCTTCAGCTGTTGTGTGCGATCTGAGAGAAAGCGCAAACATTATGATACATTTAATTTCACCTTTAAAAGTCGAAAATCGTTTTTTCTTATTTGACTTACATTGCGTAAAACTAAATTATTTATGTTTAAAATTGATTAAAATAAATGCAAAGTGCAGAAGTAATTGTTATCATAAACATTTAATTTAGTACATAAAACTTACCGTGTTAAAGTTTTTTTTTTTTAAGTGGTCTATGAGATCACTCACAGCAGTTGCGTCAAAATATTTGTCACAGCAATTAATGGTTAATCCCTTATCTTACTGCGGTTTGCATCTGGAAACTGAAACCATTTTCCCATTTAAAAAGAGTTGTTTCAAACCCCTTAATCCTTAAATAATGAATTTACAATTTATTACAAGGACGTATCCAGTGGGAGTAACCGAACAGTTACTTTAGTAACTATAATCAAAGCAGATTAAGCGTACACGCTTAATGTCCTACGTAAAAAGTTATTTCAATAGTGATTTAGTCATTTCTCTACCTGCACTTGGGGAATTCTAAGTTCTCGAAATTGCTGTCTCATTTTACTCTTACCTATCACAACTGTATAATCAATAAATGTGTGCATTGTATTAGGTTCCTCATTTGTAAATGCAATAGTGACAATCCTTCGCTGTTTGGCATATTTTCTTTTTTTTTTTTTCCTCCAAAATTTTCCAAATTACTCCCTTTTGACACCTCCGCCCTCAAAAAGCCAAAAAATAAAAATGTCATGAGAACATTTACCTCATGAAGTGGTTGGGATGGTAAAGAGTCGTCTTATATAGAAAGTATTATGTAAAATTTCAATTTTTCTCAGTCTTAAATGATACAATCTGGAGAATATATAAGTCTCAAACACTCATACCCCCGAAAATTTCTACCACTGATTGCATAGGATCCTATCGTAAAGTTTTAAAGGAGAAATTTCCCCGGGTAGGCGTATTTTACGGGGAAGGGCTGTTTTGGTATTTCAGCTGTGTTGTAAGTTGACATATCTCACTCCTGCATTTGGAACCTTTGCAGATTTATTAATTTTATGGATAGATGTATTGCATATCGTATGTAATGAGCTGATTGTATTTAAATTTAATCTTATACTTATAACTGTGCTGAAGAATTAACCCTTCAACCCTTTTTTAAGAAGTGAACAATAATAATTATTTTCATATGCAGATATGGAAAGAATATTGAAGAAAATGGCTTGCAATTTTTTGATAGAAGCAAAGGAAAATTTTTATTTTGTGTATCTGCAATATTGCTTGTGCGAAATTACAAATTCACTCATATCCTAAAATAAATTTTAAAAATATGGAATCTTAGCAATAATATCAACGGACCCTTGTCAAACTCGAATAAAAACTGAAATATATGTCTTGCCTTTACAGTTGGGATGTTTTCACGTTGTTCTCTTTGCACCCCAGACTGGCAAGTAACTAAAGGAGACCTATTCTTGACCTTGTAGCAGCGAAGATACTTTCCTATGATTTTCTTCGTCACTATTGAGTCCGAGGTGTTGAATCTGTCACACTTTTCTAGTTCTGGACCAATCCTACAGAGTTTCCACTAAAATTTTCCTGAATTGTTTTACCTTTATGTGTTCAGTTATGTAACAGATACTACTGTTGGCCAAGGTCCATTAGGTGTTGTTTCGCGTTGCTATCTTGACTTTAGATTTAGATAGCTCTCGGATAGAAGTAGAGAGTACGAAAGTAAACAATAATTACTACGCTCTATTGCAGGTATATAAAGTAAAAAACAAAAGATGTATGAATTAAATGTTTATCACCAGCATACTCTATGTGAAGTTTCGCTAACTGAAGTTCCTAGATTTTTTTGTTAGATATTTTCTCTCAGATCAGTAATTGGCGCCAAATTAACAAAGCTAAACGCAAAGAAAAAGTTGCCTTTAGTACCAAAACTAAAGCAGAGCGGTTGTCAAGTCTATTTTCTTAAGGCACACATCTTTACATACGTGCAAAGAAGCTACCATTGTTAAATTACAAGGACAGCGGAGAAAATCAAGTCAAACTTTAGCTCTGCAGATATACAAATCCGCGCAGTGAAGGGTTAAAATTTTGCATATAATAAATGGTGTGTGTGATATCCTATGACAAAGTAAAAATATATATCATGAAGGCAGACTTTAGAAATTAGAATTGAACAGTATATTTTTATATACATATATATAATTTAGCACCATGATTTTAAAAAAATTAAATACTTGTACTAAACTTGTTACGTGTGCTTTCAGTTATTCAACAAAATCATTTATCGTTTCTAAAATTTTGATTCACCATCAGTGAATGATATCAAAAAAAAAGCATAAATTAGTTAGATATTATTGTTTAGGTAATTCTTGGTTGCTTAGTTTTTATAACTAGAAACGGAATGATAAAAATGGCGTCCAAAATTAAAATTAATATTTTCGTCCACGAAACGAGCTTATTCCATAACAGATGTCCGCTCGATTGAAGATAGACTATTAGTTTGATGTGAGATGTAATTGTGATACTTGCATTTGCATATGATGCATGGCTGTTAAATGTGATATAACACCACTTTCTCATCGGGCGGAACGCTTACATCGGTTTTTAAATGTAAAAGTTGAAAATGATTCAATAATCCTTTATCAATGCTGCAAAAACTATTCTCGAAAAAAATCATT
Organism: Octonoba sinensis; assembly: GCA_038502835.1. Lineage (NCBI taxonomy): Eukaryota > Metazoa > Arthropoda > Arachnida > Araneae > Uloboridae > Octonoba > Octonoba sinensis. The sequence goes on along the minus strand of CM076605.1, from coordinate 65,974,685 downwards.
CAATTAAAAGCGTGGCTTTTTCTTACTGGCCGTGATAATGTACTTGCTAGAATTTCTCTTATCTGTTGTACTGTTGTAATCTTGAAATTTGAAAAATTTTACTAAATGTATTTTATATAGTGAATATGACTCGGATCTATGATTAACATAACTATAATACTTGTGCTTATTTGTGAAAAATGGATTTTTCAAAAGCTTCATATACGTCATTTTATTTTTATTGTGACTTTGTTTCACATGTCGTTTTATATAGTGCATGCTACCTTTAATGTATGAGAATGGGTATAACATGCATTCAGCGTTGTATAAATTCAATTCAATGCAGTGTTTTCAGACTTATTTTATATATCTTTTTCGCTATAGACAAAATAGATGCTTTGAAGCGTGAATGTATTGTATATTTCTTTATTGTTCTGTGCTTCATCTGACATATGCGTCAATCAGACTCGTACAGTTCAATTTTGAAGTTCTTGTATTGCTATCCATTATAGATTTGTTTACTGAAATGATTAAATAAAGCTATTGTTCTGCTCTGCCATCTTAAATCTTGTCCATCTTAAAGTATCAATAAAAATATAAACCGTAGTTGTTAACCCCTATTTTGTAAAATATCAACCCTTTTATGCATATATATATATAGATATCGCTCATGGCCTGCAATAGTGGCACAACTCAACAAACAGGCGTTTTGGACGGAGAACATATATAAATATAAAATACACACTCTTTTCAGTAGCAATACCAGCACACACACACACAACTCATAATTCAATATTAGGCCGTAAAATGGCAGCAAGCTAAAGCATTTCTTATGCATTTTCCCTAGCAATGAAAACTTCAAACCCACTTATCTCAAAACATGATTTTTTGAGTTGTGCCGCTCTTGCAGCCCATGAGCGATATGCCAGCTCGGTGGCGTCGGGGTAAGCAAGCCCTGACTATCATACTTGGGGCCAGTGGCCTGGGCAAGAACTTTCCAAGGGGCAGGAAATTTTTCCATAATATTTTAAATTTCTTTTTAAAAAATTGCTACATAAAATATTCAATTTAATGAATAATAACCGCTGGAAATTTTTTACAATAACAGGTTATTCTTAATAATACCCAATTTCATATTTACCGCAGTACACACACACATGCATACATATCGCCTATAGAAATAAACAGTGCCATATCTGCAAAATGCTCATTTTTCAGGAGAGGAGTTTAAACTTTTTACAATTTGTTTTATTTCATTATCTTATTAGTTTTAATGATTATTACAATCGATTTTGTTCGGAAAATAATTATTGCTTCTTTCTCTCACATGATGGATGTTAAAAGATGTCAAAAAGTTAGAAATAACTCAAAAATTCAGTTATGACAGTATTGCACTAAAAAAATACAGTTTGTAAGTTATTAAAAAGTAGTACAGTGACTAAGTATTGTTCGTTCCTGTAGCTAAATAGGGTTAACACTGTCCAATCCATTAAAAACTACTTGTTTCCGATTAATATTTTTATCATTTTTTTTATTTAGACTCTTCCCCTTAGAACATGTTTATATTATTTGATTAATATAAGCTTTAATTAGGCCTTCATACTACCTATAACTAAAGCAAGCTAAAGAGTATTTAACAGAAAAAGTAAAACAAAATATAAAAATATAAAAGTTTATTTACTTAGGAAATAGGAACGTAATTCTTACAATTTAAAACTTAAAATAGGAACGCAATTCTAATTATTTTTTATGAAATGCACATTATTGTGATACTTGTGCTGCAGCACCATTAACAAAGCAACCAAATAAATAAAAACATTGAGATGAATACTGCCTTATGCACCAATCAACCATAAGTTTATTCGACAAAACTGCTGAAAGGTAATAATAAAGCAGAAATGGAAACTGCCGTATCTATCAACCCAACGGTATTAATCTTGATGAAGGACGTTAAAAATTGAAATGAATACTGTCGTATCGGATGTTACGTCAATAGTTCCATGAGTATATAAACTACGTCAATTTTGAAATTAACGCTGATAAAACATTGTACTTGCAAAAATTGCGATGTTATCTCGTTCAAATTCTATAACCAACCGAATTATTCTGCAATAAGGCGATGTTGACATGTGAGAATTGGCGGTTCCAGCCAAAACGCATAGTGACACTAGTCTTCTCTAGCCTTAATTTTTGAACATTTACTTGCAATAGTATTCCCAATATAAAGTGCGCAAAAATCTGAAAATTTTGATATAAAAGCCAAAAAAAACGATTTTTTTGCAGATATGACACTGTTCATTTCTATAAGCAATATGTGAACCATTCAAAGGGGCAGGAAAAATTAAAAGTGCCCTGTGCATGAAAACTTGTAAGTCCGGCCAAAATTCTCGTGCGGCGATGATACCACTCTTTGTGGTGCCGCTGAAAGAGTTGGTACCAATCTCTAGGAAAGCACTAGGTCTGCAATGGTTAAGAACCAATATATACGCAGCCCGTTAAAAATAATATATGCAACATATCCAGTTACGTGCAGCCATTTATTTAATCGAATGTCTGTTGTTAAATAAATCGTTGCCGAAAATCATCAAACAGTTATTTATTTGCAGTCTCATCTTTACAAGACAACTTCTTATTTTAAAACACTAGTACAATGAGCGACAACACAAAATAAACAGCACAAGACAAACATCAACGTTTAGACAAGAATATTTACAACGTGAATTCCAGAGATTTCTGCGAAACTGTCTTTTTATAATATTTTGAGGTCTCCGTCACGGGATGGATTTACTGATTAACGATTCGCCAGCCCCGGCACAATTTGCTCTTCTTAAGCGGTTATCACACGACAGGAATTTTCAAGCAACCGTAACTTCCACCTCGTTCTATCGGCAACCTCAAGAGAAAATTTTCGATCCGGAGTTTCCTACAGGTTTGCACCCGGTTTCTCGGACGGTTGCTCATAACGAGCTACTATTTTCTAATCTGTATCCTCGTGTTAGGCATATGTTTACAGTTTTTATACGTGATATTTCGTTCAAAGAAGTAGGTTTCTGCATTCAGGGGCACTCCCATGCAAGGTTACGGCAAGTCAATGGGACCTCCCAAAAATTGTTCTTATTTCGCAAATTCTGACAAACCATGTTAAATTTGATAATTTGGTATAACAATAGTTTTTAATTTTTGACGGACAACTATACAGGGCCGGCGCTAGGCTGAGGCCGTGAGGCGCCTGCCTCAGGGCGCGTCGATCTCAGGGGCGCACTGGCCATAAATATTAACTGCATCTTTTTAAGTAGCAAACAATAGTTTTTATTTCGAAAGTATTAAATAATATTTAAACTATTTAGTTTTACAGATGATGCATCAAAACTTCATTTAATTTCATTTTTGCATTAATATATATTACAGGTTTAATTTTGATAAAATTACACATCAAGAACTTCTTTCCTTTGTTGAAAGGATATAATTTTTACTGGGTTATTCCTTGTTTGCCCTTGGTATGCACTGTAGTTGTGAAATTTAGCTCAAAATCAAGCTGGCATGGTGGCGTCGTGGTAAGGCGCGGGACTCGTACGCGCCAGGTCAGAGGACGAGCCTGGCATTGTCGGAGGATTTTCAAGATGCAGAAAATCGTCTGCTCCCATGTCGTATGATTATACGGCATTTAAAAATCCCTTGAGTAGACATTTGGCTTGGATGCTCCTCGGCTAAATTAAATTCCTAGAGCTGTTTGCATCAACGAGAGCTCAAGTGCCGCCATCTGAGTGTCAAAAATTTGAGGTAATGGTACCACACTTATTGTGGTGCCGCTGAAAGAGTTGGTACCAATCTCTGGGCACGCACTTGGTCTGCAATGGTTGAGGACCAATACCGCAGCCCATTAAAAAGAGAAAAAATAATAATAAATTTCTCTAATCTGATGACAATTGAACCTCTTGACACTATTTTGCGAAAGTATTTTTTCTTTCTTTTTTGAGCATAAGATATCTTTTTTAGCACCAGATCTGCATTGTACTGCTCATGATAATTTTTCGAACAGTAATTGGGTAATATTCAGCGTACACGTAAAGTAGTTGAAATTAGGGATGTAACGAATAGTGATTTGGCCGAATAGCCGAATACCTAATATTCGGCCATTTCTTCCAGGCAGAAGCCGAATATTCGGTCCTTTCTTCAAGGCCGAAGCCGAATATTCGGCTAGGCCGAATACCGAACATTCGGCGGTCGAATATTAAAATTTCTAGAAAATCGTTGTAATCGAAAGTATTTGTCAAATTTAAAATTATTCATAAAGTCAAACACCAATTATACACAATCTATGATGTATGATTTAATTCTGTTTGATAAGAATTTAGAACTATTTAAAATTAATCTATTTTCACTATTGTTTTGAATGTAATAAAACTAAGAATTTCACCCACAAGCAAAATAGAAATGACGGGTTTTACGGTAGTAAGCATTAGCATTATTTTACTAATTATTTAATTGCAATGAAAGAAATACTAGTGCTTAGTGAACTTTTATCTTGCTCAAAACTGTTTTATGAAGACATTTCAAAAGTTATAAAAGTTAATATTTTTATTTTATGGGGTTTTTAGCATACCTATTTTTAAAAGATCTATTAAAACTTAATGCACTTAACTGGAATATGTTTTTATTTCCAAAAACCCCAATAACTTATGCTATCTAAATATTCATGATATATTCTGGGCTTTTCACATTTCTCTCTAACCCAATATTCACAATAAATCAGTCTACCCAAACAAAGTCTGGCTTCCACTTTGTTAATAATAACAAAATGAATTTATCATATTATCTATTATAACTAACTATTGGCAGCTTTTGGGACAAATGCTAAATATAAAATACAATATTACAACTTTAAAATGTGTTTTTGCTCAGTCAAGCCTAAAACAAGATTAAAAAAAGGTAGTTTATTCTAAATTATTTTTATTTCTTAAAACTATAGTGGACTAATGCATTCTTTTGCAATAATTATTATACAATTTTAAATGTTTAAAAATCCACTAATTCCTTTATTTTTTTACTTTTTTACTGCAGCAGAACTATTCGGCCGAATAGTCCATCAATATTCGGCTGGGTGATGAAATGACTATTCGGCCAGGCCGAATACCGAATAGTGGCCGAATATTCGTTACATCCCTAGTTGAAATGTTAGTGACGGTCTGTCTACCAATAATAGATCATGGGTCTAACAAATTTCATCAGTAACGACAAAAAAAGAAAAGTAGGTTAGAGCTTCAATCTTTTTACAACAGGTTTATAATTGGTCCAATAATAGCTATTTCTTCTGAGCAACCTTTCTCTATGAAATAATGCTAATTTGTCACTGCGGTTGTCACAAAAGGGTTCACTACTAATGGTCTGAGTCAGTAAGAGTATTTTTCGTTGTCTCAGTAATCAGACGGCATGCAATTTTATGTGGCATCAAGTTTAGATAGAACAACTATTAAAAGCTGCAATCAAGAGTTTAGAATTATATTCAAAAATAAGAAATTTAGCCGTTCACTAATCAGGTTGGTTTTTTTTTTCCTTTTTTCAAGACAAATTTAGCTTATTCGATATGTCTCTGCCTCTGAAACGTTACAAGATAGTCTAGATATAAAGATAAAATAAGATCTACAAAATATCTTCAAATCTCTCCAGAATGTGACTTTTTCTCAAAACAATTTTGAAATCATTTTTAGTGGAAACTCCTCGCTTAAATAAGATCTGGAGACAAATTCACGGGAAGAGGACTCTTTTCACTATCAAAATGCTAATTGTCTCCAGATTATAAGCATTTTGTTTGTGATTCGGAAAACTCGAAATCCGGAAGTATCAAACTTCGGAGGATTCCGGATTCGGGACTCTTTTGTACTTTAAGCGCTGTTTTTTTACAACCAGAATACTAACGCATCATGATGTCAATTACTTTACATCATCCAAAAATAATTGAAAGGCTGCGGGGAAAAACGATCGAAGTCCATTTTTTCACAAATTGAGCTTTCAGTGCATACGCAACATATTATGGACGAATGAATATGCGATTTCATTTAGGCAAGAAATATGTAGACGACCCACCCATTGAGGATGCTTCTGACCAGCAAAAATGATCAAAATCCAGAAGTTGAAACTAGAAACGTAATCCTGAGAATTTTGGGATTTGTGATATTGAGTTTTCAGTGGTGCAGGTAGAATACTATAAATAGAATGAATATGCGGTATCATTTAGGCAAGAAATATGTAGACGACCCACCCATTGAGGATGCTTCTGACCAGCAAAAATGATCAAAATCCAGAAGTTGAAACTAGAAACGGAATTTTGGGATTTGTGATATTGAGTTTTCAGTGGTGCAGGTAGAATACTATAAATAGAATGAATATGCGGTATCATTTAGGCAAGAAATATGTAGACGACCCACCCATTGAGGATGCTTCTGACCAGCAAAAATGATCAAAATCCAGAAGTTGAAACTAGAAACGGAATTTTGGGGTTTGTGATATTGAGTTTTCAGTGGTGCAGGTAGAATACTATAAATAGAATGAATATGCGGTATCATTTAGGCAAGAAATATGTAGACGACCCACCCATTGAGGATGCTTCTGACCAGCAAAAATGATCAAAATCCAGAAGTTGAAACTAGAAACGGAATCCTGAGAATTTTGGGATTTGTGATATTGAGTTTTCAGTGGTGCAGGTAGAATACTATAAATAGAATGAATATGCGGTATCATTTGGGCAAGAAATATGCAGACGACCCACCCATTGAGGATGCTTCTGACCAGCAAAAATGATCAAAATCCAGAAGTTTAAACTAGAAACGGAATTTTGGGATTTGTGATATTGAGTTTTCAGTGGTGCAGGTAGAATACTGTAAATAGAATGAATGTGCGGTATCATTTGGGCAAGAAATATGCAGACGACCGACCACCCATTGAGGATGCTTCTGACCAACAAAAATGATCAAAATCCAGAAGTTGAAACTAGAAACTTAATCCTGAGAATTTTGGGATTTGTGATATTGAGTTTTCAATGGTGCAGGTAGAATACTATAAATAGAATGAATATGCGGCATCATTTGGCCAAGAAATATGCAGACGACCCACCCATTGATGATGCTTCTGACGAGCACAAATGATCAAAATCCAGAAGTTAAAACTAAATACGTAATCCTGCGAATTTTGAGGTTTGACGTTGAGTTTTAAGTGCATACAGGTATATTATTATAGGCAAAGTGCATATGTGATATCATTTGGGCAAGAAATATGCAGACGACCCACCCATTGATGATGCTTCTGACGAGCAAAAATGATCAAAATCCAGAAGTTGAAACTAAAACGTAATCCTGAGAATTTTGGGATTTGTGTTTGAGTTTTCAATGGTGCAGGTAAATATTAAATAGAATGAATATGCGAATCATTTGGCCAAGAAATATGCAGACGACCCACCCATTGATGATGCTTCTGACGAGCAAAATGATCAAAATCCAGAAGTTAAAACTAAATACGTAATCCTGCGAATTTTGAGGTTTGACGTTGAGTTTTAAGTGCATACAGGTATATTATTATAGGCAAAGTGCATATGTGATATCATTTGGGCAAGAAATATGCACTTCTTTCTATCACATTCATAGGAAATCGATAATGCAAATTAGAATATAGATGTTTGCTATGTTACAAAAGTTGTGGAACTAATTGTATCTAATGGTAAACATTAAATTTCGTATCTCATATGCCTATTCTCCCCCCCCCCCCCCCTCTTCGCCCTCTTCCTTTTTGGCTACTTTTTTTTATTATTCTTCGACCATAAATGTACACTGCGTAAAATAATTTTTTCCTTAAGGGGGGAACATCAAAAGAAAACATTTAGTTATTTTGAAACTTGAAATCGCTGCGTTTCCGGTTGCTTTAATGAAAACAATGCACTAAAAAACAATACTAATCTTTTTATTCTTATTTTCCTATCTTTCGGAAATTAATCCAGACAACAAAGATCTGTCCCGTGCTTTAAAACCAGTTTTTTTATCCTTGACCGTGAAAAAAAATCCCAAAATTCAAGATTAATAAAAAAAACGCAGAACCCACCGAAATTATTTCCACCTGGGTGGCAATGACTCAACCCCTTCTTCCACGCGACTTTATTCTGCACAGACACAACAAGTAGACACATCCCAGAACGTAAATACACTTTTCCACTCTGCTCCGGTAACTCAGGGTTGCTATGTTTGGCGGCTTATCGCGCTAGTTTTTCTTTATTTCAGCTCAAATTTTCCCTGCCGATTGAAAAATCGTATGTGTAGGGAATTTTATCTAAAAATAACTTTCCGATTCCTAAGAAATGGAAGAGATTATACTGAATATTTCTGGAAAATAAATGAAATCAAAGAGGAGGAATGTAAAATTAAATTTCGTGTTTCGAAATAGATTTAATATCAAATATTTTCTCCCTGTTTTATCAATCCCCATTGGAACAAATAGATACCTAATTCGATTGTGATCCATAATACGTACCTGAAAGTTGTTTTTATTTTTTGCCCCTGCGTATTAATTCCGTTGATTTTTTTTTTCCTTCATCTCCCCGGAGAATGAGGGAGGGAAGAAGTTGCAAAATGTAGAAAATATTACATTTTAAGACAGTCGATTACAAAATTGATCTTTTTATCCCAAGATTGTTTTGTACAATGGCAAATTTTTGTTTATTTTTAAGAAATATTTTTTTACAGCGTTACATAAAAGACAATTAGCACTTAGCCCAAAAAAAGATCTTACCTTTGGGATCCTTCATAAATTATATCCACGCTTCGAGGGGGGCACCATTCATGAAATTATGACAACGTGTGACAAGAGGAGGGGAAGGGGTAACAAGAAGTGTGACATTATGCTTATACAACATAGCGTTACGTGTGACAAAGGGGATAGGGAATATGTAGAAGTGGGACATTTTGTGCAAAGGGTGGGGAAGAGGGTCAAATATATGGGGGAAAAAGCGTGACATCATGCTTGTACAAAATAGCGTTACGTGTGACAAAGGGGATAGGGAAGATGTAGAAGTGAGACATTTTGTGACAAAGGGGGGAAAAGGGTCAAATATATGGGGGGAAAAGCGTGACATCATGCTTGTACAACATAGCGTTACGTGTGACAAAGGGGATAATGAATATGCAGAAGTGAGACATTTTGTGACAAAGAGGGGGAAGAGGGTCAAATATATGGGAAAAAAGCGTGACATCATTTATGAACCGTCCATTTCCAGAACAAATTACTTTGGTACATTTAATGCAATCAAAACGATAGAGAAAAGTACATTAATGAATATGCAGTCGAACCTCTATTTCGTCGCTTGAAAAGAATAGTGAAGCAACTCAAAAAATACCGAAAATGAGATTTTTAATTTATAATACTTTAAAAAATTGATCTTTTATATGGAATAAAAACAACAGTCGTAGATAGCAAAGCTGCCGGTGTATGGCATAAGTGTCTTTTCCGAATGAAAATAAAACGCCATTTTTTTTTTTTTTTTTTTTTTTTTTTTTTTTTTTTGTTTTGTTGTTGAACAGAGGCATAACTCGTGTTGTGTTTCGACTGCTGCGTGGGTAAGTACTGCCAATTTTAGTGTAAAAAGGCACACTTCCGATTAGGTCCTAAGGGATCTAGTCTCTTATAGCACAATAGAGACCCATTTTGTGTTGTGTCTGTATTGCTGTTAATGTAAGATTTTTTCATAAAATTTCACTATGGACAATAGAGACATATGCAGTTGTGTTTGTATTGATTTTAATGTTGCAATTTTTTTAAAGACCTTTTCAGGATTATTACACTATTCCTCAAATTGTTGTTTCAGAAAAATTGTTGTTTTTATTCGAAAGAGACACAACTCAAAGTCTCCTAAATTTGATTAAAATTTCTAAGAACCCTAAAAGGCTAGTACAAAAACTGCATGAAATAAACAAAAAGAATACTATTAACTATTTTTAAGGTGCATTGCAATAATTAGGAATTGTTATGAATGAAATAACAATAAATTACATATTGCAATGATTTAAAAACTCGTCTCCTGAAAAAGTTGCTTTTTTGAGTTGTCACTATTCTTATCAAGCAACAATTTGTTTTCGAATGTTTTCCTTGGCCGTAAGAATATTTAAGGTTTTCCATATAAAAATACCTGTAAATAACGAAGTGCATTCTCTATTTAACTAGAGCCACTACAGAATAGTTATAGGAGGCTTATATTTAACGAACTTTTTCTCTGGTAATCTAAAAAAAATTTCCACTCTATTTTTCAAGTATTTCTTTCTTTAAACACCTCTTCTGGAGCTTATTGGAATAAAACTAGTTTTCTCCAGAAAGTATACCCGGAAAGTTAATAGAATTGCTATTCTCTTCATTTTACATAATCCGGATGGAGGTGGGTCTTCCGCCCAACCTTTCGAGGAATTTCCAGGAATTCGCTGTCTTCTCTTTTTTATACCCTTGACATTCCTTGAACTTCTGGTAAAGATTTTTGTTCTTTAACGAAAAGGTTTGGAAACAATATAATAGACATTATAAATATTTATAAGAATTTTTAAGTACCTTGTCTTTTGGCGATTTTAAATGTTAAAACCGTTAGGAAAGAAGTTAAATAAATTTCCCTGAAACTTAATTTCTTATTAACAAGAACTGAAGAAATTTATTGTCAACATTTTTATAAAAAGAGAAACTAACTGAATTTTTAATCAATAGTGGAACACAAGTGGCATTAATTACTTCAGTAATCGACTCATTCTCGTTTAAGTAAAGTGATTTGAAAACTTTTAAGTTTTTATAAAATCAAACACTTTGAATTTCTAAACAATGCAAAAAGTGTTCATTCATGTTTTGATTTTGACTTCTTTTCTTTTTTTGTAATAGGCTGCTGTTGGCTTTCGCCAGTTGCAGACATCCTCAGAGATTGGTACCATCTCTTTCAGCGGCACCACAATAAGTGATGTACCGTCGCCGCATGAGAATTTAAACCTCCAATTTCTCCACCTGGAAGGGGGGGGGGCACCCAGAACCTGTTGATGCGAAATTGCACTAGGAATTTAATTTAGCCGAGGAGCATCCAAGCCAAATGTCTACTCAAGGGATTTTTAAATGCCGTATAATCATACGACATGGGAGCAGACGATTTTCTGCATCTTGAAAATCCTCCGACACTGCCAGGCTCGTCCTCTGACCTGGCGCGTACGAGCCCCGCGCCTTACCACGACGCCACCATGCCAGCTTGATTTTGAGCTAAATTTCACAACTACAGTGCATAAGCTATGAACATTGCTGTTTTTTAATTTTTATTTGGGCTGTATGAGTTAAAAATTCAAAATCTTCAACTTGACTTTTCGCACTTACAATTAAACATAAAATATAAGTTGAATGCTACACCAGTTATCAGAAAAAAAAATTCGCAGATCAATATGGAAAAGTATTTAACGTAGAGGAGAGTTGGGAGGAGTGGGACATATTTATGGTTATTTTTTTATTATTATTCCAGTAGTTCAGACGTTAAGTCAAACTTAGAATAAAATTGGAGTGCAGTTTAATATTATAATCATATGTTTTTAAGATTTAGGCCATTAAAAATATTTAAAAAGACGGCAAAATAAAAAATAACTTTTATGTAAAAATGTACATATTTTAAATAAATGTAATATAGTTGTCCCATGAGACACACATGAGGGAGGAATAGGGCAAGAAACAAAGGACAGGGTGGCGACAGAACCGAAAAATCAGGGAAATGTCAAGGAATTCTATAATGTTTTATGGAAAAATCAGGGACTATTTTCTTTGTTTTTGATTTATCCCGAACGGTCTTATCTGTAATCATTAATATTAATCAACGTTCCCTTGTTAAAATTCAATGCTTAATTTATTTTACTCAAAAAAAGTTCTTTTATTGGCTGTTTTTCACAGTTTTCGGCCACATACCGAAATATGCGATCTTCTTGCATCCGCGATGGGAACTGAACTTTTCAATGCTTCTTATGCTTTGCTAAAAGTTAAACAAATAAAATTTCTTTTTATTTTTATTAAGACTTGAATTTGAAATTTTCAATCGAAATTTCGTGAATCGTGTTCGTAAGGACGAACTTTCAAACGCCGAGGCTATTATATCTAGTTTTATTTTTCGTTTCAATTTTTTAATGCATGCGTAATTCTTCAGATCGTTTAAAATACTTAAAATAAAGAATGATACTGTTACAAAATGTGTTTAAATTTGAAAAAGTTAAAAAATATATATCAGTAATGATTTTTGTTTTCTAATATATCAGTAGTCATCTGGATTTCTTATCCTTTTCTTTAATTGACTTCAGGAGAAGTTAATTGGTATTCAGCTGAAAGTACCTTTACAAATGTCTCAAAATTTTCATTAATATTAAGCCCTCCATCAGATGATATAATTCCATTCAATTTGGAACAAAAATGCTTTAAATTTATTAATAATTAGAAGCAAAACAAATATGTGTTGTGTATATATGCATTGAAGTCATTGAGTTTAAGTTTCTCTATTTTATTCTTATTTGAAATATCTTTAAATGATTAATTGTGCCTTCAGTACTGCAAACGTAGATGAATGATCTGAAATATCAATTAATAGAGTGCTAGCTTAAAATTTCAGAAGCATTAATCAACATAAGATCTTACAAAGTTGAAGGAGTGATGAGTCTGGTAGGTTCGATTACATTTTGAATACCCTCAGAAAATATTAAAATTCAGATAAACTTGGACTATAATTATGAAGTCAATATTCATATCTCCCGTTTCACCTATATTTTTATTCATTAAATTAGCATGATGAAAAATGCTTTCTATTTCAACGAGAGAACATCATTAAAGTCTCCTTTGGGTGGTCTTTGAATTACAGTAGTTATTAATTGTTTATTTTCGGTGGTAATGATTTGAAAACTGTCTTTTACAAATGAGATCTCTTTATTAAGGCAGAAACATGTTTAAAATTTTGCGTAAAAGATGGCTATAACAATAATCAAAATCTTCAAAATAATTAATAATAGTGTTCGCCCAGTGGTCGAAATAAGGGATATAACGAATATTCGACCACTATTCGGTATTCGGCCCTTTGGCCGAATACTGGGTAAGGTCAAATTAGGTCTGGCCGAATATTGATGGACTATTCGGCCGAATAGTTCTGCTGCAGTAGAAGTGTAAAAGAATAAAGAAATTAATTAATTTTAAACATTTAAAATTGCATTATAATTATTGCAAAAGAATACATTAGTATAAAGTTTTAATAAATAAAAATAATTTAGAAAAAAAAACTACTTTTTTTAAACCTTGTTTTAGGCTTGACTAAGCAAAAACAGATTTTAAAGTTGTAATATTATATTTTATATTTAGCATTTGATCCCAAAAGCTGTCAATAGTTAATTATGATGGAGAATATGAAAAATTTATTTTGTTATTATTAACAAAGGGGAAGTCAGACTTTGTTCGGGTAGACTGATTTATTGTGAATATTGGGTAAGAGAGAAATGTGAAAAGCCTAGAATATATAATGAATATTTAGATAGCATAAGTTATTGGTGTTTTTGGGGGAAAATATATATTCCAGTAAAGTGTATTAAATTTTAATAGATCTTTTAAAAATAGGTATGCAAAAAACCCCATAAAATAAAGATATTAACTTTTAAAACTTTAAAAATATGTTCATAAAACAGTTTTGAGCAAGGTAAAAGTTCACTAAGCAATAGCAGTTCTTTCATTTGGATTAAATAATTAGTACAGCAATGCTAATGCTTTACTCCTCTATTGCGGACACTAGTGGAACCAAAATATTTGCCTGTAATAGAGAGATGTCCGCAAAAGAAGGGACGAATGGCAAAACTGACTGCATTTGAGGGGTTTCCATTACGAAGAGTTTTACTGTACAAGCACTCACTTTCAATTTAATCGGGAATGCAAAAGGCTAATGCAAATCAACGAACTTGCGAAACGTTGATTCGAAGCAAAATACTGCGTCACACACCGCACTTATTACTTCACTTCATGTCATATTAGACATTGTTAACTTCAAATTGCATTTTATTTTGTTTGACATTGCAATGGACGTTTTATTATCAAGTTAAGTACTTATATATGCTCTGGAAATGGATTTACTGGCACTCTGCGAGCCACATGAAGGATTATTTGTGGCTCTCGACTCAACGAGTATATAAAAAAGCTAGAAGGAATATTGACGGAATTCCAAAATAGATTTCAAGCCTTGAAATATTTTAAATCGTCTCTTGATTTTTTTCTGAATCCATTTTAAATTAACATAATTCCAGGTGAGTTTTCCATTTCCAATATAATTATGACCCAAAAAGCATCTGGAGAATTAGAATTAATAGATGCATGAATTTTAGAAATTTGTACCAGAACCGAAGTATCCTGAATTAAAAAATGCAGCTTATTAGTATAATTTTGCTTTGACGTTCATTTAACAAATTCTTTTCCCTTTTGTTTTGCTCTTGATATTCCTTCTTTGAAATTATGAATAGTGAAAAATGTATTGAGTACTGTAAAAATATTGTAAATTGCAGATGTCAGGACTAGTGCGAATGTGACGAATAAAGATTTCTAATAAAAAAGGCTTTGAATCTACGTCGAAAGTAGGAGAGAGAAAAAAATGAATTATTGCCAAAAAAAAGAAATGTACTGATTACACTAAGATTCATCAATGGCTACTAAATAAAAAAAGGGGGGGAAATCGGTCCACAAACAGAGACGTAAATAGTAGTTAACTGTTATATCCTGCCTATTTATATATAGATTACTTTCAATCCCCTACGGTCTCTGATGCAAATGAATGAAGAATTTTTATTATGTAGTATATATGTAACGGTGAATGTCCGAAATCGGAAAATGGTTGACAATGACCGGTGAGTGTCGACAGTCACCGGTGAATGCCGACGTTTACCATCTATCAGACTGGAGAATGTCGAACTTCTCCAATTTCGGACATTCGCCGTAACATTTATAATTTGTTGGTCCCGAGTTTCGCTGTAGTAAGATAAGCATTGCTCGGATTTATCTACACCACGCCCGTGGATGAATTATAATCGTTTACCATCTCTTGCTTATTTTTAATATTTTCCGTTTGTACCAATGTTGATACCTAATAGTATCAGCATTGTGAGTCGTACTGAGCATGCAGACAGGAGTTTTGTTCTGCCACTTAACGGCACACTCTTACCCTTTTTGGAATGTGAAATGAGTTCGGTCGTCTTCAACTTTCTTTTTCTCATTTGACTTGGTAAGCTTTTTCTAATTGCTATCATCTTTCCATAATTAGCAGTTTTGTCGTTTGTTGTCATCTCTGCAAGTTCGGGAGAAGTGCAAAAATTATCTATATATATCCTTTACCCAACAAGTCGTGTGAAAATGTCATGACACTTGAGGTTGCCAAACCAAATTCTACGTACAAATCATTGAAGACTGTCTCTTTTCCAGTGTATACGATAGAGTTCCAAATGCATCCACTCTTAGATTCACAAAGCTCGTAACTTTTTATTCCAAATCTCGCTTGTTTAGTGGGAATGCATTGCTTCCATCCCAACAGTCCGTTATATGCTATTAAATGGCCCATCGGGATTGATATCTTGAAGTACTGTAGATAGGCACATCTCCTCGTTAATGTTTTCCATTAATATCATATGGATTCAAGATCCACCAGGTAAGCACGTCAGCTCTAATTTCTCGATTGATGTTCACAATAATTGTCTTCGGTCTTTTGTGTGTCTTCGGTCTTTGAAAAATGATTTTGCAACCAGCGGTTGTGAATCAATCTTCCACGTCTGGTTGAGGATATTATTTGATGCTTTACCACATATACTTGCCGATTAATTCGAACACTCATGCTAGATTGCAGAGCCACATCAAGAAGGGTTCAAGCGTCTGACTTGTGAATGACTTCAATGTAGTCCAGAGTGTATTAAACGCTTATTTCACCCACCAGTTTTTTTTTCTTTTAAAGATTGCCTGCGGTATCATCCCCTAGCTCTCTTTCATTTATCAAACTTCTCATTTCAGAACGGTTTGAATTTTTTTGGTTTAGTATGTGGGACTGATTTAAGTGCTCAATTTTTTTTCTCCACGAGCAGATAAGTTTTTATTTCGTCCATCTGCCAGATTGACGCCCCGAATTTCTTGGTGCGTCCAGTTATGTTCTTGAAAGACTCTGCATTTGTTTCTTGTCTTGATTCTTCAATTTAGATATTTCTTTTGGTAGCAAAATATCTTTTCTTTTCACTTCTTCATTTTCCTTTCTGAGTTCTTTCTTTCTTTCTTTCTTTTTTTTTTTTTTTGCTGTATGATTGATGTTTCATTTTCTCTTTTTTCAAAGTTAGTCTGTTGCGTTCAATTCGCAATGAATGTGGGAGTAGACACTGCCCCATTCTTGGCTTAGTATTTTAAGGCTTTTGACTTAACGAAATCTTTTAATGAATCCATAAAATAGTTCTTCAAATACTCTTTGGTAACATAATCTGCATCCATGGCTAAAGGAAATCCAGAAATAAGCGATTTCAACAACTTGATAAGCAACTTGAACAATTACTCACAAGCACTTTCGAAAATAACCGCGCTTGAAGAAATTTCGCCGCTAGCACTCAAACTTCCACACATCACAACAAACGTTAGTTTGGTCCCAAAGCTAGCGTCAACGTGTTAAATTGAAAATCTGATTTGGATAACATGATTCAGTGCAAACCACGATCTCTATCAGCATAAGCATTGATGGCCTTTTTGAAGGCATCAGCGCTTTGTTTGATTGCTTCTCGAATAGCTGCATTTCGTTCTCGATCAGCTTCAAGGCAAACTTCCCTTTCTTCATCTAGTACAGGGGTGGCCAACCTGGTGCCACGAAGGATTATTTGTGGCTCTCGACTCAACGAGTATATAAAAAAGCTAGAAGGAATATTGACGGAATTCCAAAATAGATTTCAAGACTTGAAATATTTTAAATCGTCTCTTGATTTTTTTCTGAATCCATTTTAAATTAACATAATTCCAGGTGAGTTTTTCATTTCCAATATAATTATGACCCAAAAAGCATCTGGAGAATTAGAATTAATAGAGATGCATGAATTTTAGAAATTTGTACCAGAACCGAAGTATCCTGAATTAAAAAATGCAGCTTATCGAATTATTTCAATATTCGAAACAACGTACTTAAGTGAGTCATTTTATTCCACTTTAAAATTCGTGAAGTTCAAGTACTCATCAGTATTAACTAACCAGCACCTCAAAGAATTACTGAGAAGTGCTGTCACCAATTATTCACTAAATTTTAAGAGAAGTGAAATAATAGTGTTTAATTTTCAATATTTAAATTCAATACACATACTTTGTACTTTTATTTATATGTTTTCAATAAATATGATTTCTGCAAAAAAAATACTTTTAATACCTTTTAAATACGTATTTAATTGCGGCTCGAGTAAAATTTCAAATTTTGAAAAATGGCTCGGACTGTCAAGGAGCTTGGCCACAACCTGATCTAGTACAATAGTACAGCTTTTAATTAAAACTCGTTGCGAAAGTGGTTCTGTTCGTTAGTCTTCAGTCTCTTTGGGTTATTGCGCCTCAACCTATCTATCTTTAAATGATTCTCTCTTGCAGCCGAATTTTCAACTGGCAATAATATGCTGATTATTTTACAATCCGTGCCCAGCTTTAATCTTCTAGTTCTTTGAGCTTCCCTTTCTCTTGCTTTTCGTTTCTGTCAGAGAATCTGCTTATGCAATCATACCCATATACCTTTCGCTCCCCGTGATGGCCTAGAGTTAGGATGTTGGGCTTCCACCAGGAAGGTCGCGTGTTCGACACCCGCTGAAGACCCACCATGTACACTTGAATTGATACGTGCACGTAAAATCAGCGGAACCCACTACCTCTCGCCCGGGGAAGGGCATCCCCAAGGCCTGGTGCTGACAGGGAAGGAGGTTGGAGCAGGAAAGTATACCTTTCCGCGTCTCTCCTGTCTTTGAATCTCTTTCTCTTCTTCAGTTTGCTTATTATATAGTGCTCTTTCTCTTTGATTGTGAAATCTTCAGAATCAAAGAGACTCTTCTCAGAATCTCATGCTCTTCTGGAGTTCCGTTTCCAGTTTCACTCAGCTTAACATTTTTCACTTTGCCAACAAATAAACGTTCTTCTCAATTTCTAAATTTTTTCAAAATTGTCTGTGACTGATTTAATTATGAAAAACGAACTCTTTTTAAGGTGATTGCCAGTATTCTGTACAATCCGGGTATACTATTATCTTTGTTTTCGTGAAGTTTTTTGAATGCCAATGAACTCGTAAGTGCTTAAATCCAGACCTTTGAAGCACCGAGGGCTTTCTTTCCCGATAGGTAACTGGCTTTAATTTTGTGCCATCCATGATGTTTCCTAAAATTGTTAAGAGCGTTCGTTGGGAATTTTCCCATCGGAAGCATTTTCTTTCCGTAAAATCAGTTTTATCCGTCAGAGCTCCATAAAACGAGCCGATTTCATCAACCTCGTAAATGTCACAAGACTCATAAACTTCTATTAAATTGGGCACTTCTGAAGCCACTTTCGCAACCATCAGTATACATATCCATAGATTCGCCCTATATTATTTTTTAATCGCCCTATATTATTTTTTAAATGTCATGCCGCCTTCGGAAACGATTTATATCCTCCTGAGACCCGAGCAAAATAAAATATACATATTCTCTCAACTATTAGTTTTTCTAAGCAATTGGGCATTAAAAGTCATGTTTTTCAATAAATTAATAAATTTTTAATTTTTTAACTTTTTTGGGGGTGGGGGGGGGGGGACATGTAAGTAAATAAACTACCGTTGCCAAATTCTCAAAGTTTTAAAGTGATTCTCTACTTCTCCTTTATAATTCCAGTACATGTCTTGCTTGCTAAAATAAAATATGTCACAACAGAGAGAAAAGCAAAACATCCATTTTATTGGATGCCAGGTCTCAGGAGGTTATATACGTATACAGAAGTGATTTAACATTTGAAGGCTATCACAAAAGAGAAAATTATAAACATGGACAGTTTACAAAATTGATAAAATTTATCCCATATTTTGTAAATTTTGCTTTTGACCCAAAACTGTTCTGAACTTAAAAAATTCGTGTTTCAAAGAAGGGTGCTCCATCACGGCTAAGCGAACAGATCTGGCTCTTTGCATTTAAAATATCGTATCAGTTAAAAATTGCAAAGAGAAATTAATGAGCAAGAAAAAGGATCAAGGAAGGGTGACTTCCAAATTAAATAATTGCAAACCTACTATTCGCGCCTATAAACGTCTATAAATATTTTCTAATTCTTCGCAGGTAAGCTTTGTACAGTTTATGCAGTTCTAATACAGAAATACGCTGTCAGGGTATCTGTATCGCTGAACAATGTTTATTTCTTGATTGATGTAAAATTCCGTTATCTTTTTATTAGTTTGTCATATGTCCATAATCTCACTTGCACCCATATCTGGATGAATCATTAAATCTTTGAATTAAAACCAGTTGGAAACGCAATGTACGTATTTTGAGTCCAATCTCCAATCATTCTAATTACAACTGCTGATAATGAAACGAGGAGGATAATTCTAGAGCATGAGTGATAGCGAAGAATTATCCCTTTTAACAAGTAGTACTTATTGGAGTTTTACTTGAAAAAACAATCAAGTCAAAAATGGAATCGTGGGGAAAAAAGATGTTAAAACAAAAGCATCCGTTTCCAAAGTTCCATTTAAACTAGTATGATTTTAAACACGACGCTATACCTTTCTATTTAACAGGAATCTGCTCTGACCAGCGGTTAATTGACGTTATAATGGATTTGATATTTGAACCTGTAAATTCTGTATATTTTTAAACACCCCAAGCTTCCAAATCCATTGTATATTTTCAAATCATGCTAATTAATTAATTTCCAAATCAAATTTCCGTTTGACAAGGAAATGAAATATTCCTCTAATTTCCGGATATCCTTCTTGACGTGCTGGATGACCGGATCTTCAGTGCAATGGCCGGATAGGATATTTTTAAAATCGGCCAGATATACGATGCCTACTGGAAGGGGGAGGTGCGGCCCTGTTTTTCCCTCCCCGTCGGTGCTTCCCTGTATATATATTGTGGGCGTGTAGTTGTGAAGTAAAACATTGTTATGAGTAAAATGAAATGTTATGACTTGACCCTCTGACCGATTATCCCGCGACTTCCGCGACGTATATGTAGCGAAAATTGCTCATCCCGCGACTTCCACGGGCATGAGCTTTTTAATTGTATTAAAAATATTAATCCGCTGTTTCATCGTTAAAACGTCAGTAGTGCAATTTCTCAAGTATTTAGACATTAATTAAGGTTTGATTCCAGAGATGGGGCTTTAGTTGCATAAAGTAGACCAATTTTTAGCGAATCGAATTCGCTAAAAAAAAATGAGCAGGATTTTTTTTTTAAATGAAGAAATAGAAAGCGTCATATGTAATTCTTTCGCGACGAGGTACATGGGACAAATATACACTCTCAGAAACAGAATCGTCACTTTCGAGGACTTTTCAATCGTCAAACAAATTTCGTCAATTATAACGATACTTTCCTCGCGCGATCACGTGACTTTAAAAAATTACTATAGAAATTTTGGCTATTTGACGAGAGGTTTACTCGGAGCATTTTTCACGCAGCCATTTTGTCAAATACGACGAAAGTTTCGTGAGATTTGAGCATGCGTTCCTGAGAGTGTACAGTATTTAAAACACAGGGTGGGGCAAAAGGAATGACCCGGTTTTGAAGGGTTATGAAAATAACTAACACAGTTTGAGACTTAAAACTTTTAAATTTTGATCTGTATATAATACCATTTTTTTACATTAAGTTTTGAATACCACTTAAGCAAGATGGCTGCCTCCTGCAGCTATATATTGATGCAGTCATTTTTTCCACGCAGAGACTGCATCGTTGTGTGCATTTCAATATCCCGCGCAATGTAATGTTAGGGTCCTAAGCTTTTTTTTGTGCGGTTATTTGAAGGAGAAAGTTTCCCATACTTTAGAAAAGCTGAAGGACCGAATTATCGAGGAAATATCCTCCGAACCCCCTTGAAATGCGCAGAAAAGATTCCAAAAATTTCAGAAATGGACTGCATGAGTGTATTAGTGCTGAAGGCCACCATTTTGCTGAAGTGGTATTCAAATCTTAGTGTAAAAATATCGGATTGTATACAGATCAAAATAATCAAAAAAAGTCTTAAACTGTGTTAGTTTTTTTTATAACTCTTCAAAACTGGGTCATTACTTTTGCCCCACCCTGTATAATACACACACAGCAGCGGGGGATCTAAGAAGTTTTCCTTGGTTGTAAATGCAACACATTTTCTCTTTAAAATAACATTTTCTAACATGAAAATTAATTTTTATACATCGCCGGCATACTTTAGAAGAGCTGAAGGACTGAATTAGCGAGGAAATATACACCAAATCCCCTTGGAATGTGCAGAAAAGATCCCCAAAATTTCAGAAATGGACTGAATCAGTGCATTGGTGCTAAAGGCCCCCATCTTGCTGAATTGGTATTCAAAACTTCAAAATGGGATCATATACAGATCAAAATATAAAAACTTTAAGTCTCAAACTGTATTAGTTTATATATATATATATATATATAAACACTTCAAAAGCAGGTCATTACTTTTGCCCAGGTATAAGAATGAATGAAATGATGACTCTACGAGAAGAATTTTTTCAGGAAAATTGTAAGGCCATCTAGTCAAACAAAGAAATATTCAGATTTTTTTCTAATGTTTTCTCTTTGCTATCGCATCAGTGAAAGAAAATCATATTTCTTTCAGTGAGATAGATATATGTTTATAATATCTCGTCTTTAACCTCGCGAACGAATCTTATCTTTTTCGCTTCACTTGTGAACGGAAATGTTTACTGAATTGAACATCCTGCATCTTTCCATAATTTGTAACGAACACGCGTATAATCTGTCATCAAGTTCAGGGCTTATCAAACCGTTAAATTCAGCGGCACTTTGATTCCAAAACATCTGCTTCCGAATCGCATCGGTTTGTTTATTCTGCTCCATTTTAACTCTCTGGAAATGGAAATTTCCTGCTTTTTGTAGGCACCAAAGTATTTTTGCTTGACCTATCTAATTAACCTATTGCAATCGACGTAGCTGCTCGTCCAGATTAGGGGTTCCCAACGGTGGATCGCGACCCCATGGGGTCACGAGGCTTTTCTCATGGGGTTGCCATATGATTTCAGATTTTAAGTTACAAAAAAACTTTACCACATTGACAAAATAACTCTTTCTTATACTAAATATGTTTCTGAATTATTTTGTGCTAAACTTGAAAGCATCAATTACAAAGAAATTTTGTGACATGACGATTTTCGTCATATCCCACCAGAATGAAATCCATCAAAAAATTTTAAGAGAAAGAAATGTACGGGAAAATGTTCAAATAATATAGGGGAATATTCAAATAATATGCGAAAAATATTCAAATATAGTGAAATATTCAAATAATTTACAGAAATGTTTAAATAAAAGTAGTGTCTTTCATTATTTGGCGACAACCAATTTTTGTTTGAACCTATGCATTCTTTTTTGAGAGTAGTTACGTGAAAAAAAGGCAATTGAGCCACCCCTCTAGACGGGATTACCTCCAAAAATTAATCAGCAATATTTCATATTAGGGTGCCCGTGTGCACCAAATTTAGTTCCATTCTAAGTAATAGATTTTCATTTAGATTGTACACAAAAAAAGTGAATGTTTCAATCCAACCCCACTGTAAATTTGTTTATTTTAGTTTCCTTGGACATTATAACATAATCTAATTGTAGGGTTGGATTCAGTGACAGCTTGAAATTTAACGTATCGTTTGTGTCAAAATGCTTGCGAGAAAGTGGGCACGCGTGTACATATATGTTACCGGCAATGTATGAAATCCGGCATTCTTTACCATACCTAGGCATTCTATCGAGTGCCGTCGTTTCATACTAAAAATTCCATAGAATGCCGGCGTTTCATACTATTAATTCCGGCGTATGATGCCGGCGTTTCATACTAGGAATTCTATGGAATGGCAGCGTTTCAAACCTTGTCGGTAACATATGTACGGGGAGTGCCGGCGTTTCATACGTAGCCGGCAACATGTGTATGGGGTCGCGATTTGTTGGGGGGGGGGGTTGTTATATATATATATGGGTTCTTATTTGTTGAAAAGGGGTCTCGACGTGGAAGAGGTTGGGAACCACTGGTCTAGATGCTGCACGAAGCAAGACTTATAAAATTATATAATATTTTTTGAAATCTTGACGAAATAGAATAGTTTTTCTACTGTGACTGAGACCAGAAACGATGTGCATAATCAAAAGATTTTTGTATAATCGAATGATCGGATACTGTGTGGTTCCATCCTATAAGCGAATAATCAGCATTTGAGTCAATGTTTCAATTAAGCGGTTATCGACTTATTAAACCTGATGCGATTGTTACTTATGTTTTTCATTTTTTAGTGTTATTTGACTACAAAACTTATGCACTTATATTCGTACAATTTCTCTGTTTTGTTTTGATGTTCCATTGTCGAAAATGTCTATTCACTTAAAGAGATGTTGGAAATGATACCAACTATTATGACTTTTTTAACGGCAGAGCGAAAAGGAAAGGTACTGTTACTTATGTATGTAAGCTTGCAGGGTTCACACTGGGGAAATATACAAGGTGGGATTTTTGAAATTTAAGTGGGAAATTTGTGTTTTTAAAAGTATTACTAAACTGTTCGAACATGATACAATACAATATATGTATAATAAAAGATGAGAATCTAATCTATGCTCAGCAAGGAAATAATAAACATTAACAAGGTTCACACAAAACGGATCGTTCACAAATTAAACTTTTCAGCGACCAAAGAAGATTCCCCTTTCCTATTCCTTTTTTTGACTTTGTCCTCTGTGAATAGAAGGTATGAAGATAAGTCTGCATTTCCATAGGCCTTAAATTGTTCAATAATCCCAAAGAATGAAGAAGTTGTCAATCTTTACCCCATCTTATTATATACGATAAATAGGGTTCCTAGATTCTTCTTTTCATTAATAGAGATAAGATGGCCGTTGAAAACTAACATACTCCATTTAGTTTGTTTTGAATCATCAGTTTAGAATAGTAGTTTTGTTTGGCGATGTTTTGAACGCGTGTCCGCTAGTTGTGGGAACAGCGCTCAAAAGAACTTTTTTTGAGTGGGATTTAAAAAAATATTGCGGGAATCGCACGGCCTAGCGCGAACACTGGCTTGTATTTACGTATGTTCCATCGTATCGCCTAAATCACCTGATTTCGATGAACGAGGTGCAATCAATTCGTTATCACGGTTTGTTTATTTAATTATAGTTTTTTTTTTTAGAAAAAAATCCTTAGAACAAACCGATGCAATGTAAATGTACGATCAAAAATAATTGGCAGCACCTGCGCACGTGATTGATTAGTGTGTATGATTTTAATTATTTCACTATGGCAATGGAAATATAATTTCATACCATTCTGTTCCAAAACTGCTGTAATTTGAACACAATAATTAAAATAATTGGTTAGATTGCGTGATGAAACGCACTTTGCTGATGTGGATAATAGGTATGCTAGATCAAAAACATTCAAGTTACAAAGGCATACTAATTGATAAAAATAAAACGTTATCCATTTGAAGAAAATCACCCCCTTTCTCCCGCCACACATATTTAAAGTTTCGCTTACGGTAGCTTTGAATTTTAAAGATTTTATTTATTTCCATACTGCAAGAGAAGTATATTTTTTTCTTCTCCAAACTTGAGCGTATACAGGGTTCGGTTGGGTACCCCTAAAAAAAAAAAAAAATCCTGGATACGCTACTGGTTCCAAATGTCCTAATTTAATTCTTTCAATTGTTTTCAAATCTTTTCTTCGCAATCGTTAAAAGGGGGGCGGAGCGCTCTTCTAGAAATTCTGTTTGGTACGTTTCTTTAAGCAAAAATGCATCATAAAGTGTTAAAAAAAAATATCACATTACAAAATAATAGCTAAAAAAGAAAGGAGTAATATAATTAAAGCAATTAATTAGCTTATTATGTCATTAAAGTTGGTGAGGTTTCAATATTCGAGTTGGAAAACTATCCATTAATCAATTATCAATTTTAGACAGTTGGCGGTTACAAAATTCACGTGATCACGATATGTATTGTCAGAATCCATCCAACAGTCATGCAGGTAGATCGGCACAACCAAGAAATGAACGAAGGTCTCTTTTTCTTTTCAAGTGTTATAAAGATCTGCGATATTCAAGCGGTAGACTCATCATAAGAGATCTCACAAAATATCAGTCCTACAACTGCATTAAGGTGGAGGGTTTTTATAAAATAGGAAAAACCGTTTTAAGGACATTGGTTACGAGGCTGTATCCAGAGGTTTTCGCAATGTAGCATATATTCGTCCCTGAAAATTTCCTTAACATAAAGGCGTCAAAGTCAGCCGCACCTCCCCCCCCCCCCCCAAAAAAAAAAAGAAATTCCGGATACGTCCTTGGGAAAAAGGCTACAATTTATTTAGAAAAGAAGGAAAAAAACTGGCTTTAAAACTGATTTTAAAAAAAGAATCAAATTGTTTCATATTTGTTAATTGCGCTAAAAAATAACAAACAAATTCATTCTTCAAAGAATATTAATACAGTACAACCCCTTTAAAACGCGGGTGTCGGGGGACATGCTTGGCACCCGCGTTATAACATAACCGCGGTATAGTGAAACTATTCACGAAATAATACCGCTTTTGTTACATCATTTTTAACTTCATCAATTACTTTTAACTTTTCTTCTTTGCTGCCATTTTATGTACTATAATTGATGCAAGAAGCCCACATCTCAGCTGCGCAATCAGTCTATCAAGCGATAGGTTAGAAACCAACTGTGTTCCGAGAAAAAGAGGGCTTAAAAATCTCTTTATGTTGTCAACAAGGAATTGTGAAGGGGTTATGTTATCAACCTGGGCTTCTAAGAAGAAATTGGATTTTGAAGGGGTAGAACGCACTTCTTAAAGAAACAACGTTTTAAGCCTGCATTCACTTTAAAATATGTTTACGTTTCACCAATGTTAAAGAATCTGGAATATAAAGGTTGATAATGATATAACAGAAGTGACACTCATAACTAGACCTTTGAAAATGGAACATAGTTAAACATTGAACTGAGCAATTCCTGACAGATTGAGCTCCGCCCATGTCAAGAGAAACAAGTCAGAGCCAGTCAGGGCTATTGCAGCCAATTTTGAAATCGAGCTATGTAGTGTCCTAGGTTGAAAGACAGAAAAAGCGTGAATTAGGTGTATGTCAGTCCTATCACAATAGGACTTTATCTGTTTTATATCAGTGTGTCCGTTGGGGCGATGGGAGCTCTTTGGCTGGAAAATTTGTTTTCTCGGAAGAGACTGCTGACTGACTTCCCATATAATAGTAAATGAAGGAAAAATCTCTAAATGGCAATGATAAAGGGTGGTTTAAATGTCGGGGCTCATGATAGTAACCACAGTATATCCGATTCCGCTGTATAATGGGGTTTTATTGTACTACTTTGAAATATAATTTTTGAACTGGCGTTAAAACGATAATCTTAAGAATTATACTCATTATGCAATGAAGGAGAGTTCGGAAATGTAGAGCTACCTAGGCAGCCCTTGGTTTTAACTTTTAAGCCATATTGATAATCCTTGTACAGTAATATGTATGCACATAATCCCACCAGACCTCTACCTGTTAGTCGAGGCCTTAAGGATTGCTTTGACACGAAGCTGCTATATTTATCCCATACTAGTATTGGTACTGCGGCTTAAATTCAAGAATTGAGACACCTTCCAGAAGAAAATCTGTTTGCTTTAGTGATAGTCCTAACCGTGACACAAATCTATACCGTATGCTCCAAGTCCAAGTAGCATTGCAAGGCTTTCAAAACGCTTGGTTTATTCCCGAAAAAAATCGTTTTTTCCCCCGAGAATTTTAAGCAAAATCGGAGAAATTTCAAACTTCCAAAAAACTGGGAATATTTTATTTTATTTCATTTTGTTGTTTGAAATGATTTTAATGCATCAATAATAAATATTTTTTTATAAAATTTGCGTTATAATAGAATGACTTTACCGAAGATTATTGTTAAAGCATTTTAAAACACACAACATTTTATTTCGTTGTGTTGGTATTCGCTGCAACATAATGTTACTTTTGGGAATGAAAAAATGGAAGTTGTTAATATGTTTTATATTTGCATTGTAAAATTTGATATTTGTTTAAGTCATCAATAACAAACAAAATAACACATAAAAAACATCTATAATCAACCTTTACAAAATTCATTGAAATGTATAATAGTGCTTTAAATAGTGTTTCTTATCGAAAATTACTCCTCCAAATGTGTAGGTAAAGTTGCAATAAAACTCTATGAATAAAACAGATACGTTATGTATTATTTCTTATAGTAATTTGAGATCTAGGAATAAAGAATAAAAAAAGATTTTGAAGGTTATTCTTATTTTTTGCAAAGTAACCAAATTTTTAGAATCAATAATATACTGCAATAAAAAAAGCCTGTTGAATTTACAACTTAATTTTCTCAATTATAGGCTTGATATAAAAAGTTCTAATAATATAACGTTACAATGTTATATATTCTGTAACAATATTTGAAGACTGAAAACACTTTTATATTGAGTAAATAATTTATGATTATTTGAAGAAAGATTAAGTTCGTTTTTTCCTCTCAAAATTCGCAATGTTCCCAAATTTCCTAGTTTCATCCCGAAAATTTCCGTGTTTTTTCCCTCACTTCTAAATTTACTTATTTTTTGTATCTCTAACTCCAAGTAATCAATTTGCATTAATATAACGTACTATCTATTGTTCGCTGTAGGTCCAATCTTTTGTAATTTTGCACGAAAAAAAAAATTTGGATGAGAAATTCCTAAATGAAAACATTAAAACGGACAAAATGAAAAAGAATTATTGTTGTCGACTTGAAGTGAAGCACAGATGCTACACTAAAAAGAAAAAAAAAAAAACCCTTATTTTGTCCCCACATTTTTTTACAAATTAAACTTTCATTAACACATGCAGACGTGCATTTGACAGCACTGCAGTTCACCTTTAACCACCAGAAGTAAGTACTCCACGTGCATCAAAGCGTGCTGAATTTTATAAAATGTATTACAATAATTTTGATTCAAAATCACGAAATAAATACAATGAAGTGTGGGGTGAAAGTGATCATTTCAACACTAGATGGCGCTACACTACAGCGAGCAAAAAATTGCAGACATGCCAATTATTTTATGTTGGGTCATTCATAAATGATGTAACGATTCGAGGGGGGCGGGGGTTCAAGAAAGTGACAGGGGGGGAGGTAACATGAAGTGTAACATTGTGCACTTTAATTCCATAAAAACAGTTAAAACCAGCAAATTAAATTTATTTTTAAAGTTTTTTTTTTTTATTTCCATGATTTGATTTTAAAGTTTCATTGATTTTATTTTGTGTTGAATACGCCGATGTACCCGAAGAGGTACTATTAACCCCTTCCCTCTTTCCCTCTCGCTCCCGTCAAAATCACGTGCTGGAGTGTTCATTTTTTAAATGTTTTTCTTGAGAAGAATAGGCGCTTCTGTTGTTGTTCTCTTGAAAATTATCCGACCGTTTAGGGTTTAATACTAATTATCTTCTTTGTCGTAAATTGAATCTCATTTTACACAAAGTACACACACAATCATTATTATTATTATGCTCACAAATGCCATTAAAAGCTCAAAAATAAAATTAGAATCTATAACGCAGTGCTTTGTTTTTGAACTGCAACACTGCGAGTACATATAAAGGTAACGTGTGACAAAGAGGGGGGTAGGGGTATGTTGAAATGTGACAGTGACAGGGGGGAGGGGCTCAAATATATTGAAAAACGTGTGACATCATTTATGAACGGTCCCTAAGGCTGTAGTGGACGTAGGCATGTGTTTTGCAAAACTTCCAGGTTTACGTCATATTAAATAGGGTAAGATCGTTCGAGCAGAGGTCCCAATCTTTTTTTTTTTTTTTTTCGCGTACCACCATTTTTCTTACAAACCATTTGCGTACCGCTACCACTCCGAATTAGCTTTAATATATACAATAGTAGAATACTAATATATTATGGAAAAATACTAGGGTGACTAGGTAATATAAATTATACAATTTTTGATAGTTATTAATAGAGAGAAAAGCGTTTATTAAAATTAAGCTGTTTATAAAATAAGATGTATGAAATACATAAAATATATTTCATTTTCGGAGAAAATCCCCGAAGCACCATCAGAACAGAAAGCAACGCAATGCTTCCCAGTCCAGTCTTTCTCTTCATTTTTTAACCTGCACGCGAACCACCTGGAAAGGCTTCGCGTACCACTAGTGGTACGCGTAGCGCGTAGCACAGTTTGGGAACCGCTGCGTTGGAGGGTTTATTTATCAGTGATCTCGACCCTCGGAAACCTCTGTGTAACCCTCATGATTCAGTATCTCTGATTGCTTAATGATTTTAAAATACTTGGGTACTTCACACGTTTTCGTGATGTACATTCATGTGTAAGTAAATAGAGTAATGTGTACTGCGCAATACCACACATACATCTTATACACACGCACTCACCTCCCTGTCATCCTCATTCCCCTTCAAGATGATCTGGTGATTCTAAAAGCAGCATGTGTGTGTGTGTTGTGACTTTAGATCAAAAAATGGTGCAAAATATTTATGCACCATTTAATAGGGTCAGTTGGGGAATTGTAAACGCTTTTTCAATGTTTTAACTTTTGATCCTTCCCTACCTCTTGAATGAATTCAGAGATAAAATTGTGAGCATTGTAGCCACTACTGTACTACTTTTGAGTAAATGTGTGCAAAAATTTTGACTTTATGACTATTTGTTAGCGAATGAGCTCGTGTTTACAATTACCCCAGTGTGCTTACAATTACCCCGGAGATTTGGGGTAATTGTAAACAGTGATTTATGTTCTAATAAGGTTGATGCAAATGGAAAATTGTTTCATACACAGTCTGCTTGAAGGCTTAAGAAGTTCCGGAGCAATGGTTCTCAATCTGCGGCCAACAGGCCGCATGTGGTCCGCTGAGTTATGTTATGAGTCGGATAAGATCATTTAACGAGAAATTTCTTGCAAAAAATTAAGTAATACGACAAATTTATGTAAAGTTTGTCCTTCAGTGGATTAGTCGGTTAAGTTTGGATCCCACAGAACACCGAAAGTGAAGCACAACTGGCCATGGTTAACGCTTGAAAGGGTGATCACCTCCAGCGACTTATTACTCTGAGCCCGAGTGCGCTAAAGGGAGCTGTGCACGTAAAATACATCGTCGCTTCAAATGTCCACTAAGTTAGAAATAATTTCCGCTGAGGGACCAACCTAGGTGACGATCTCTCATCTGGGAGCTGGTTCAAAATCATTAAGCCCCTCTGAGCCAAGTGTACTTCATTCTAGCGGAACACATTAATAATCAGTAGGAGCTTCCTTAATTCCCTGTCGCCCTGCAAGGGGGGTTTGGATATCCAAGTGACATTAGCAACAACAACAACATTTATGTTAAATAGACACAAAAGTGTAATTTGCATCAAAATATAATACTTATTGTCCCCCTAAAATATTGGAAATAGGATAAATTTTTAAGTGTTTACAATTACCCCAGAGTTCGAAATATATGGGGTAATTGTAAACACCTAACATGCACATGAAAAACAGCAGAGAGGATTAAATTCATAACTAAATGTTTTTAGCAGCATTCCATATGACAAATAAAAATGGTTGAAATCGCTTACATCGCTTTTGTAGATGAGCTATAGAGGAAAATGTAAGATCACTAAATTTTGTTAAACAATTTTTTTCACAGTACCTTTTTCAAACAATAGTGCCGCCTCCACAGTTGTTTCGAAACTTACGAAACTATTTCAATGTCTTCCCTATGTTTCCAGTTTATCACTCACAAGCAGTTATGTTTTCAAAACCACCGCAAGTGTAGTTATAAAGCTTGTTTACAATTACCCCATGTTTACAATTACCCCAACTGACCCTATTATATGTAATATATTCTTATTTCTTTCGATAATATAAAGTACAGTCAGACCTCGATATAAAGGTTTTTGTTATTTATTTATTCCAACGGGGCTGCATATGGTTGCTAACCATTTTGCAGACCTAGTGCATTCCCCGGAAATCGGCATCCATTCTTTCTAGTAGCACCACCGTCGGCGGATGCCATTACCACTCTGAGAATTTTGACGCTCAGTTTCCCCTTAGATGGCGGCACCGGAGTTCTAATTGATGCACATTGCACTAGGAATTTAATTTAGCCTAGAGCATCCAAGCCAAATGTCACTCAAGGGATCTTTTACTTGCTGCACAATCATACGACATGGGCGCAGACGATTTTCTGCATCTTGAAAATCCACCGACTTGGGCCAGGTTTGAACCTGCGAACTTGGGCGTACGAGGCCTGCGCCTTATCCCTACACCACCCTGTCACCTCGATATATGGTCCCCCTCGGGACTTCACGAAAATGACCTTATAAACGGAGTAACCTTATAATGATTCTGTATGTAATTTTAGTCATAGTCTATATGTGATTTCACATTCAATGAGCCGGGACTTTAGAAAAGTGACTTTATATGCGGAGAGATCTTATACGTGGGTGACTTTATACCGAGGTCTGACTGTAAAGCTTAAAATCCAGCACTTTAACTATGAAATGCCAAAGGCGTGTCTTCATAAAAATGTTTATTTAAGGAATCGGAAATCAAATAAAGGACATTGCTCTAATCTAAAAATAAATAATTACTAACTACTATTTAAAACTTGAAATAAAATCTTTCTTCCAATCAGAAATAGAATAAAGCATATTGTTGCAATTTTACTCATGCAGTCGAAAAGCAAGTGAAATTAACTCTTTTGTGTGTCAAAACAACTAATAAATAGTGTGCTGTTCTTTGTTTTAAATCTAGTTTCCGAAATCACTTTTTCTATAAATAATCGCATCTTAAAATGAGATATGGTTTCTCAGGAAACATTTTTAGTTTAATTGTAATGATGCGTTTATGCTTTAAGATTATTTTCAATAATTATTCATCTATTTTCAGGTCAATTATTTATTCCTCATTTAGTTTGTTCGGTTGTAAAGAGTGATATTTTTATACTTCGCTTATAGAAATGAACAGTGTCATATCTGCAAAATGGACATTTTTCAAGAGAGGAGTTTGAACTTTTTGTTTTAATTACCTTATATATTTCAATGATTATTGCAATCGATTTTGTTCAGAAAATAGTTATTGTTCTTGTTTTCTCTCACATGATGGATGTTAATGTCAAAAAACTTAGAAATAACTATAAAAACTAGTTATGACAGTATTGCACCAAAAAAATACAGTTGGCCTCTAGCCTTAATTTTTGAACATTTACTTACAGCAGTATTCCCAATATAAAGAGCGCAAAAATCTGAAAATTTTGATATAAAAGCCAAAAAAACGATTTTTTGCAGATACGACACTGTTCGTTTCTATAAGCGACTTGTGTGTATTGCTGTTCACTGATATCGCTAGAGCTTGGTGGAAAAGAGGAAAGAAAATAATTGACATTATTATCGTGTTTTTAATGGGGTAGAAGACTTGAATATCAGCTCCAGCGATCTGACATTAAAAAAAGTGTGCATTTCTGGAGAAATTCGGGCACATTATTGTTATTAAGAAAACTATTTTTGCAGCGCGGACGCAACATTTGGAAGCAGGAAGTGAATTTTTGACTGCTAGAATACGTAAAGTATTAAATATAAAATAGTTCAATTTACTGTCTTATGCAGCTATATTAACGTATGATTCTTGTCACGATAAATTCAATTATTGACCTCCCGAACGCTCAGCTTATATATTTTGGAACGTGTCCCAGAATCCTTTGCTGGGACAACGTGAAATGTTCTAGAACATGGTAACCAAAAGTGACTGGGCTCCGACCCTAATAAACAACACTGCGAGGCCAGAACCTGCTACCTTTGTATTCCGGAGAGTACTTTACAATCGTGTCCTAAGTGCAGCAATATGATGCACTTATTTGAAATCTTTTAATCCTACTTTTATGAGGAAAAATTTAGGGTCTTTTTTTTTTTTTTTTTTTTTTTTAACTGATCAAAAATGAGCAACTAAAAAAATATCTCACTCCGAGATCCAATAACAATTCACGCTTCTTCCAATAACAATAAGCTTGTTCTTAGAAACTTGGATCTGACGCACAGAGTTTACATAATTTTCCCTAAACGCTAATGTTAAGATTCTTTGAACTGTTCAAAATTGAAAAATATATATATGTTCAAATAAAAAAAATTAAATATGGAAATGAGATGTTTTCGCCAAGATCTTTCGAAATGCATACACAAAAAAAAAATCTTTCGAATTGGACAATTCCCTCAAAAGATGTTGCATGGGGGGGAGGGGGCAGGCAGACCGACAGACACATTTCCCCTATCTGAAAACCCTACTTTCAATTTTTTTTATTTTTCAATTCTTATTTAATTACTTCACTTATTTTTGACTGTTCTTTATTTTTAACGATATTTTTACGATACATCAAGTCTTTTTTCACACTTTATTTTTTACTTTTACGGAAAAGTAGGCTAAAAATGTGTCCTAATACTCATCTAGTGACAGCCGAATTGTTTATTGTGAAGCATTTTTCTCCCACCAGGAAGCAGGAAGAGTGTTTGCAAATAACTTTCGAAACACATTTAAAAAATTTTTAAAAGGTATAATGTTTATTAAAATTTTTCATTTTAATGTTCCGAAAATAAGCTCTTTTACACGGGGTTCACCGTAGATAGTGTTGTTAGACATTACGGGCCGTTCACAAATGATGTCACACTTTTTTTCAATATATCCTCCCCCCTTTGTCACATGTCACGCTGTATTACAGTAGCATAAAATAGGTTTAAGTTGCTGATTTTAAATGTTTTATAGAAATCAAAATGTACGATGTCACACTTCTTGTTACTCCCTCCCCTCCCCTTGTCACAAACTGTCACACTTTCTTGAATCCCCTCCCCCCTTGAAGCGTGACATCATTTATGAATAACCCCTTATAGCGGCGATTTGTATGACATAATCAAATAACGTATATCCCTTGTAGACAAACTCCACACCAAAATTTGTTCAATTCCCATTCTCTGTATAATTCATTGAAGAGCTAATACTATTCCTTACATCAAGAATCAAGTATATGTATAACTACTGATGTTGAAATCTGTTTCGTTTTTTAAAAGTTTCCTTTTTTGCCTGAATCCGAACTGACTCGCACATCTAAATTAAAATCCAAAATAGAAACGCTGGAGATTATTTTTCTTTCTGCTTGCTTTAGCTGAAAGTTCAATTGTTGAATTTTGTTTTCTTCCCGAAAAACCAGTTCGTGACGCATCAGTACCAGAGTGGTAACCAAAAGTGGAGTTTGCTGCCGTTTTCACGAAGACAATGGTTAGGTAATGCTCCTCATTCCAAAAGATAGTAATATTGATTTTATTCGCAATTTAAAAAGTTAACCCCTAACCGCAGTTTAAAAGTTAACCGTTAAAAAGTTAATCAAGACTAAGGCTTTTATCATCCTGCTCAAAACTGGCTTCTATAATTCTATCGTAAAAAGGGGAACCATGCTTCAATTTCTGAAAGGTTTTTGTTTTTCTAAATTTTGCTTTTGTTGTAAAATTCAGACTTTTTTCTGAAGTTTACTTTTACTGTGCCGGAAGGGTGGCGTAGTGGTAAGGCGCAGACCTCGTACGCCCAAGTTCGTAAGATCAAACTGGGCCCACGTCGGTGGATTTTTCAAGATGCAGAAAACCGACAGCGCCCATGTATGATTATGCGGCATGTTAAAGATCCCTTGAGTATCCGTTTGGCGTGGATGCTCTCGGCTAAATTAAATTCCTAGTGCACGTTGCATCAATTAGACCTCAGGTTCTGCCATCTAGGGGGAAACTGAGCGTCAAAAATTCTCATGCGGCGATGGTATCACACTCATTGTAGTGCCGCTGAAAGAGATGGTACCAATCTGGGGAACTTTTGCAGTAAGAATTCGCTAAGCATTTTCTTTAGCACACAGGGCAGTCCAGAGTTTAATCTTCAGTAACACTTGCAAAAGAATGATAATAAACATACCCGTTCCGGGTATGTTAGGAACGTCCCCCATGCAGGCGGCAAAATTAAGGGCGCCAAATTATTTCGGTATCCTGTAAAGTGGAAGTTGCCAATGCAAGGATGAGTATATCCAGTGACTTTTTGTCTAGCATCATTCTACTATTCTTTCCAATACCATGTACTAAAGTAACACCTCGCTTAAAGAACTTCTTTAAGAGACATTTTTGCGGGTAACAAATCCTTTGAATAGGGACCTCAATATCTCTACCTCCGATTGACGGACACTCTACCTGAAGGACATTCAGAAAGAAAAAATTAATACATTAACGGATAATTAATGTTGATACGTACCCTGGATTCAAATGCACTTTTATACCAAGTTTCACCTGATAATTTTATTTGACTTTTGGAAACATGTATAACATGTATGTATTCTAAAATGCTTTCCCAAACCTATTTGTGAATCCTTTTTCCTCTTATAAGGCATTCGTGTTTGCTCGGTTCTAAGAAATAATACATGGCCCTTGAAAAATTTTCTATAAAGAACTTGAGAAGGGCATACTATTGCATAGTAAATTACACGCTACCAAACAAACCACGTATTACTTTGAATAAATTTCTGTAAACTGCAAAAGGATGCCATTACTACTTTTTTACTAAAATTGAAATATTTTAATGATTGTAATTCCGCGTTTTATTTAGCATACATGAACCATTTTTAGTAACTAAGCTTAAATATTTATAGTGCGTTTATTGTTAAATTAAACCCAGTTAACGGATACTATCTGGTGCATACTCGTATACCATACCTAGGAAGGGACATCTCTATTTAACCTTATCACCAAATCTTGTTATGACCTGAAGTCCACATGAAGCCCATGCTGTAAGTTGCTATATTTATGTGTTTT
This sequence comes from Octonoba sinensis, assembly GCA_038502835.1. Classification (NCBI taxonomy): domain Eukaryota; kingdom Metazoa; phylum Arthropoda; class Arachnida; order Araneae; family Uloboridae; genus Octonoba; species Octonoba sinensis. The sequence continues at coordinate 65,938,574 of CM076605.1, read as the reverse complement.
AATTATTTTAAAAGTTGATTCTGCACTCTTTTAATTATATTGAAAGCGACCAATGCTTATTCTGAGGCATTTATTTAACTTAATCAGTTTTATTTATTTGGCCAGCATAGTGTTGTTTCCCCACGTACAGTTTTGCTTTTGACTACTGGTGTCCGCATACACCCCAGGTCACCGTGATAGGGTTAAGGGTCAAAATATCCCTTTAGTGTCCCTAATTGGGAAGCTCTACTGTATCGCCAACACAATGCACCAGTGTTGAATTTGTAATGGTATGAGATCATTCATAAATGATGTCACGCCTCCGAGGGGGAGGGGTTTGTGAAATTGTGACATGGAGAAGGAGGGTAACAAGCAGTGTGACGTCATGCTTACAGGGCCAACGCTAGCATGAGTGGCGCCCTGAGGCAAAAAAACTTTTTCCCGCCCCTATTATATATTATGAAGGGATAGAGATTAAAAATGATCGATACAAACATTATTATACATATTTTAACTTTCAAAAAGCTGAAGGAAAACAATCGCTGATCAGTGTAGACTGAATAAGGGAAAATAAAAAAGCAATAAATTGCGTTTTGCTCGTTATAAAATAGATAGGTTTGACTACCACTAACTTTGAAGTCCAGCTGGGGCGTTTGAGTTAGAGAGTTAACCAATTCTACTGTTCAATTACAGCAGCGATTCTCAACCTGTGGGGCACGAGAATATCCAAGAAAAAACATTACTTTAAGAAATTGAATAACTGACTGAAAAGAAAGCACACATACGCATAGAACACAAAATACATTTCGACATATTTAATAACTTATTGAAGTAAAACAATTTACTAAATTAAAACTTTCTCAACCAAAACCTACTAAATTAAAAACAAATTTAATAATTATTAGTAACTTCCTTGGGCCTGTCTTTCAAAGCAAAGTTTTTCGAAGGAAGGCTTAATATTAGAAATAACCACCCTCAGTTGTTTCTATATTTAGCCGACATCTATAGTTTGTCTTCAAAGAAGCCACAGCAGAAAATCCATGTTGAAAATGGTAATAGAATGCGAAATGCTCTTGTTTTAAGTGCAGAAAAATCATCCTCTACTGCTGCCCAAACTTCAAATAGTGATTTATTACTAAATGAATTTTATTATTAAAATTGCTTGTTTTTACTCTTGTTTTGGCAGTTAGTTAAAAATTATTCAAAAACAGAATCGGTGCTCCTATACATTAATGTTGTATACATTTTATGGTGGGGGGGGGGGCGATGAAAATTATGATAGAAAATTGGGCAGCGAATATTGAAAGATTGAGGAACGCTGAATTACAGTATAGTTTAATTACTTAGAAAAATCATTGCTAGATCATTCGGAAGTTGTGGCATTCTTAACATAGAAAGCCCATCCACCATGACAAAGGTTTTACAAGGTTGAGAAAAATCGGTTTTTAACTGTCCAGAGGCAACGAACCGCACAAAAAGCAACAGTAATATCGGTTTTTATTTTTTAAATTTTTTTGAGGTAATAACTATTCTTTTTTTACTTATAAAAATTCAGTCAATATTTATGGCCAATGCGCCCCTAAGAACGACGCGCCCTGAGGCGGGCGCCTCATCGCCTCAGCCTAGCGCCGGCCCTGCATGCTTATGCAACATAGCGTGACATGTAACAAAGGGGGATCCGTTGAAGTGTGACATTTTGTGAAAAAGGGGGGAGGGGAGTAATATATGGGAAAAAAGCGTGACACCATTTATGGACGGTTGCTATGGTGTTCATCCTCTCCAATTACAATTTTAACATCTTGAAATACTGATGATAGTGACAAAAAAAAAACACCCTACACGCAAACTCCCAATTCCTCAGGAACGAGCCTCATAATGGTAATGCATTCTTTGCATCATAAAAAAGTACCTATTAGATTTGTTGCGTTAGAATTTTCTTAGGATTTTACTTACTATAATGGGAGTGTAGAATTTAATTTCTGGAGGCACTTATTTAGAAAGAATAGAAAAGACCGTATTGTAATTTGCTTAGAACCTCCTGTCTTACTAAGATTTACATTCGATGTATTAAAATTAATACATTTTTCTGCTACTTGTAAATGTGGAAATTAATCTTCACTGCAGCTTAACCACTTTTCACATTTGGCACGCGTCGCACTTATTAAAGCATTTGCCCGTGTCAGACCCGGTCGAAAGTTACCGGCAAAATGTACACATGCCCGTGTCTCAAACGGGCGATCTTGTATCTCGAGTAAATTTATTTCAAATGCCCGTCTGAGATCCTTTTGCACTTTGTTTGAAAAATAATTTTTTATGTAACTTTTACCCCATCCTCCTCTCTCTAGTCACCCGCTTCGAATGAAATTTAGAAAGACAATTTATACTCTAGCTATATACTTCTCTACTTCACCCCTTTACCCTGTTAGCACGTGGCCTTAGGGCTGCCCTCCCCCGGGCACGGGTAAGTGAAGTTCGACGACAGCTCGTGGCCGACCGGAGGTAGATTAGCTGGGCGTCAGCCCAGCCTTCCTACATTGGTGTGTGGACCTGGCCCTCCTTGAGACCCCTATGCTTGAAGAGTATCATTGAAGGGTTGTGGTTCCCACTATAGCTATATACTGTTTTCAACCAGACCCCTACCTGTTAGCTGAGGCCTTAAAATTGCTTGCGCACGGGGCGACACTAGCGTAGATAAAAGGGATGAAACCCGCTGAAATGGTGAAGATTGTCTAGAATTTGACCAATTTTAGTATAAAACAATGAAATTATCTCACTTCTCCCGAAGAAACCCCCCTGAAATGGTGAAAAAAGTCTAGAATTTGACCAATTTTTCCTGTAAAGCAATGAAATTAGCTCACTTCCCCCGAAGACCCCCCCCCCCCCAAATCAGGGTCTGGCTACGCCACTGCGGGGCCAGGTAGTGGGGTCCACTGAATTTACATGCACGTATCCCCAAGTGTATATGGCGGGTGTTAAGCTATATACTGACCTAGATGGCGGCACCTGAGCTCTAATTGACGCAGCCTGCACTAGGAATTTAATTTAGCCGAGAGTATCCACGTACAAGGCCTGTGCCTTACCACTACGCCACCCTACCAGCTGTATGCATGTGTATTAACTTACTTACTTATGTGTCTGTGTGTGTGGTTTCAGGTCCTACAGGTATGCGCACTCATAGATGGTCCGATGTCAGCAGAAACGCACAATTCCTTATTTCTACATACCACTGTACAGGCATGAGCACATAAAAAATAGGATCAAAATTCTTTCTCAATTTCAGAACACTGTATGATAACATTGGCTAATTTATATTAACATCCATTATTATAATGCACAAATTTGCAAAGAATATTTATGCAAAAATATTTTAAAAGTACTAAGAACATTTTGCTCAATTCAAGAAAATGAAACAGAGAAAACTAGCGTAAATAAGCTCTGAGTTTAACTTCAACTAATAAAAATTGGGGGAAAAATAAATTTTAAAAAATCTAGATCAAAAAGTGTGGGGTGTGGCTGTGTCATGGACACGGCCGTGGGTTGTACGTGAATACGTTTATGTAACGGCTTCTATTTTTTTAAATAAAATATTTTTATTTATGTATTTGGAATAAAAGCAAGGAAACAAAAAATTATTGTGTTACAATATAACTATTAATTATAGGTCTGTGATACGAAAAGTACGGCAAAATGGAATACAAGATTGCTGACAAACGTCATAGTGAAACGCGCACTAGCTGCTGCCCAATGTGTCTTCATAATCGACGATCGTACACAATTTATGCCTATACAGTCCGTTGTCGATGTAGAAACGATTTCATCATCCCCTTGCTTAATTTCAACCGCCCCAGCTGCAGATGTACTGGTACCGTCGTTGAACCGCACGGCCATTCATTCTTTTACGTTCTGGGCACTGCTTGACTCGGTCATTTGTGATGTTTTATTATTACCATTCGATTGTCCTTGAGAAGCCCTTTCCAACCGTATACGCTATTTGTATTACATTTTGGCATTCCGACGCGTATAAGCCAACATTATCTGTATTTTTGATAGTTTTTTATTTTAACACCTTATTATATTCACTGTCACCACGTTAAACTAATGTTTTATATGTAATCGATAGATGTTGACGACAGCTGATAATTAAAACTTAAACGAACATCGTAGATTCTCCGAGTCAACAGCTATACTAATTGCAAATCTCGAAATCCAGCAAAATAACCTCAAAATGGCGGCACTTCCCCCTTCACCCCCCGCGATGAGTCACTGTTCTCGCTTATCGTAATGAATTCTTTGATCCTTTAGTTATCCAGTGGTATAATTTAATTTTGGATGTAGAAGATAGATTCGAAACTACAACGCCAAATTGTATCCCCCGATTTTGTTATTAGATTTTTTGGATTGCCTCCGTTTAGTGGCAAATTTAAAGACCTATTCACGTCAAAAATGTAAAGCGCTTTTATTCTAAAAATCTGAAAGAAAGATAACGAGGACATAGAGGGAAGAAGGTGGGAGGGACGAAGTAGACAAATTTTCCCACGAAATGAGCAGCTTCTTGAACATAAAGTTCTGAAGGAAAAAAACAGTAGAGATTTTTGCGTTCTTTTCCTTGAGTAAAAACAAATATCCGCTAGTGCATGCATTCATTGTATGGCTTTAGTAACTTTTATTTTTATATTATGAAAGTGTGCTACTTCAACGAGTCTTGAGAGCTCGTTTAATTTGCCCCAAGGGGCCTTTTCATAAATGACGTAACGCTTTTTTCCCATATATTTGACCACCCTCCCCCCTTTGTCACAATATGTCGCATTTCAGCGGACCCCTCCCTCCCCCTCTTTGTCACGCGTCACGCTATGTTGCATAATGCATGATGTCAACGGTAAATAAAATTTTATTCCTCAAAATTACAAGAATAAAATACATTATTCAATGCGTAACCATTAATATTCAAATTGCATTTTGATAATTCCGCAAAAGCTTCTTCTTTGTAGCTTATTTAGTTGTTATAGTATTACAAGGTTCCTCGGGAAATGTAAATAAGAGCCCGGAAGAGCATCTAAACCGAAATCGAAGGGCGAGCTTCCTCTGGGTCGTGCAACCGAAACTGCAAGTTCAGTGGAACGCTCTTCTCCTCTTTCAATAAGTTTTTCTATTTTTAAGCGTCGATTGATGGAGAAGGCATCAAAAGGCGACCATTCTTCTGTAGACCGAATTTCCCCGTAAATTGCAAAATTCGGGGCACCTTCACCATCCGGGACTCTCGTTTTAATTGCATCTATTTCCGATTTGCGCATTCTAACACTTGGCAATGTAGACACCGCTGCATCTTCTGCTTCCTTGGGGCATTCCATACCGGAAGTTGTTTGTCTGAAAATACATGACCGAACAAAATTTTTACATGCCCAAGAGAACCCTTCGTCTAAGAAAATTAGTTATTAAGACAACAATTTATATCCCACGTGTCAACAGTTTTTTTTCTTTTTCTTTCCAATGGAACTGCGGTATTGGTCCTCAACCATTGCAGACGTAGTGCGTTCCCCAGAAATTGGTACCATCTCTTTCAGCGGCACCACAATGAGTGTGGTACCATCGCCGCATGAGAATTTTGACGTTCAGTTACCACTTGATGGCGGTACCTGAGCTCTCATTGATGCAAAATGCGCTAGGAATTTAATTTAGCCGAAAGTATCCATGCCAAACGGATACTCCAGGGATCTTTAACATGCCGCATAATCATACGACATGGACGCAGACGATGTTCTGCATCTTGAAAATCCACCAACTTGGGCCAGGTTTGAACCTGCGATCTTGGGCATACGAAACCTGCGTCTAACCACTACGCCACCCTGTCGGCTGTCAGCAGTTTTTAAAAAGTCAGAAAATGGCTATTTGCATTACTGATCTAGCTTAAGGGAGCTCTAATCTCGGCTTAACAGTTTTAGCAAACTTCATCAACTGTTCGCAGCTCATATTTTAAGAGGCTGCTATGACATCACGTATTCACTAGGAAGCGTGCAATGTCAGGGCGGTCTGTGTCCCTTAAAGTGGCTACACACGCTCAAGCATGATTGCACAAACATACTTGAGTCCCTTTAGATTAAGCGTGTGTTCTGTAAAAATCTGCAGTCCCTTTTAGATTAAGCGTGTGTTCTGTTAAAAATCTGTGTCTTTAAGAATCGTATACCTGTAGAATTTAGTTTATTTTTATGTATCTATTACGTCTTATTTTTGACATTTGAAAAAGCAAATGCTTAAGTATATAAAATTAAGTAACCAGCAAAGCATATAAAAATGAATATATAAAAGATTCAAAACATCAAAAAGCCATTGGTTTTGACAAATTACTGTAAATTATTGCGTTAGTCCCTACTAATAAGAACTACATTCTGACATTTTTTTCTTCCGAATAAAAAATTAGATATTTTTTTTCTGGCATTGAAATAAAAAGAGATTGAAATAAAAATTTCGAGTTTTTGCGATTTTTCACTTAATGGACATACAGAGTACCGACGACAAAGCCACTAGCTAAATGAGGGTTCCGAACTTTTTATATCCCCCATCGAACATCATTTTTCTAAGGTTCGCACGGAAAAGTCTCGTCTTATAGTACTAAAAATGTTTATTTTGTGACTACATCCCAAAAACTCGAAAAATGGACTTGAGATACTATGGCTCTTACCTCTCAGGTACAAAACTGTTTTTCGAGATTTTTCAGGAACGAAGTCTTCTAAAATATCCCCGAGCTGGCATTGCCTCGACGCCTCTGTATCAGTGTCGTAGTCAAAGGAAGACGCCGGCGTACGCTTTTAGTTATGAATGAGTGAATGAATGTGTGTAAACCGTTAGGAAAGGCATGACAAATTAACGAACTGAAACTAGAAGAGAGAAACAGCTAGATTATCAACTTGATATTGGTGTATACGGGAAAGTATGCTCGTACAGTTCCAGAAGGAACTTCTTGTTGAATTTTATTCCGCCCCCATCCCCCCTCACACAAAAATTTTGAAAATTTTATTTCGTATGCTACTCTATATCAGTGGTTCCCAAAGTTGACTGGGCTCGGACCCATCTAACAAAAATTTCTAATCCTGGGCATCACCTCTTACTGTCTTAGAGAAAAGAGGGCATAAATATTGGTAATGCTCAGACCTCTCGTGGCGAGTTGTGGAAGTATTTAATGCTCTTATTTTTCTGATTGAAATATTTAAAAAAAAATTTTTTTTCTTTTGGTGTTACCAATATGAATGAAAAACTGTTGAAATAAGAAACACAACCTTAATCCTTTTATTACTTAAATACCTACACCTGCAAGGGTTTTTTTAGAGTTAATTTCAATGGAGAAGGATGTATTTGTTTCTTATTTCTCTTCATTAAAGTTTTAGCATCAACTTCAACTTTAGTTACTTTTATTCGCAGACTTTCTGTTTTTTTTTTAAATTCCTGTATACAGTGGCGAGGGCCCACTCAATATTCGCTTGCGACCCACCAGTGGGTCGCGACTCATAGTTTGGGAAATACTATATAACTCGTTCGTATAATGTACACATCACAAAAAAAAAGAAAAGAAAAATGCCATTAAAAAAAAACTCGTCATGTAATTCGATTTCTCGTCGGAATGTGAACCGCAGATTTCTGTGGTATACCGCTAGTATCTGCGGTTCATAGCATGATCGATTGCTTGCGAATATCCTAAGATCTGTTCTGGAATTTTGAGCAAAAGATTTATTTACTTTTACTTTATCGGTGATTGATCGATTTTCAGACGAAACAAAGGTAGATTTACTTTTTCCAAGAAATAAAAAATGTTGATTTAGATGTTTAGAGTTGATTTTATTTTTTTGGAAAATATCGAGGAGTGTGGATGGAGGGAGATTTAAAGGAGTAGTACAAAAATGTGTATTTGTGCTCTAAAAACACGTTGCAAATTTTTTTAGATTAAATTTCAAGTTTGTGTAATTATGTGATAACATTGTAAAACAAATTTGAACTTTTTTTGTCCTTTAGATGAAACTATGTTATTATATATAAACAAAAGGTGCTTGATTCAATCCAAATCAAAATGGTCCATCACGTACCATTTTTGCTGGAGACCCGCTTCTCATATTTATACAATTTGGTTATGGAAGAATAACTCAGGCTTACTTATTGAAAACACAAACAGTAAAATGATTTTTTTTTTTTTTTTTTTGGCCGATTCTTCTTGTGGTCATCTATTGGTGTGCCCTGATAACAGATTAGCAATACAGTAAAACCCCGTTAAAACGCGGGTGTCGGGGGACATGTTTGGCACCTGCGTTATAACAGAACCGCGGTATAGTGAAACTATACCGCGGAGCCATATTCACAAAATAATACTTGCTTTTGTTGCATTATTTTTAACTTTATCAATTACTCGTAACTTTTCTACTATACTATATTTTTTTTCTTTTCTTCCATGCTGCCATTTTATTCACTGTAATTGCTGTGGAAGAAGCACACATCTGAGCTGCGCAGTCAGCCTATCGAGCGATTGGTTATAAACCAACTATGTTCCGAGAAAAATCTCGTTATGTTATCAACATGGAATTGTGAAGGGGGAGATGTGTCAAGTAAAAATTAGATTTGGAAGATAAGGAACGCGCTTCTCACCAGGGAATATGTTTAATTTCAGGAATGCTAAAGAATCTGGAATACAAAGGTTGATACGCTATAAAAGAAGTTACACACTTATAACTAGACTTCTGAAAATGGAATAAGTAGTTAAGCATTGAGACAGATTAAGCTCCTCCCATGTCAAGAGAAACAAATCAGGGCGATTGCACCCGATTTTGAAATCAAGCTATATGTTCTAGGTTGAAAGGGGATGGGTGCTCTTTGGCTAGATTATTTGTGTGCTAGGGCTGGCTTAATTTACAATGGTGAATAAGGAATCACCTTTAAATGGGAATGATAAAGGTTGGTTTAAACGTCGGGGGATGTGATAGTCACCGCAGTATATCAGATTCCGCGGTATATTGAGGCGCGTTATAACGGGATTTTACTGTATTCAATTCATATACTTCCATTCTATCGACCGCTGAAATACTTTTCAAACAGAGATGTCCTGATGAAACCTTTCCCCATGCTCAGAATTAATTGCACCAAGGTTTTGAGAAAAGAAGTCCTTACTGGAGTCCAAAAAGTGTAGTTTTTATGAAATATAGCAACCTAATAATACAAAAGCATTTTATCATGTCTCCAGCAAGATTTTCGTAGTTTTCAGTTTCCAATTAAAAGTGAGCGCACTGATTTAAAAGACAGCCTGGCGGATTTTTCGGCTTCTGACTGTTTCTTTTCATACTCTCCATCATGAAAGGACTTCCTTAAGTTACGGGCCAATAAAAATCCTTTCTTTTACTTTTGCCTTACGTAAATTATTGAATTTGTTCCTGAGATGCAAGAAAGCCACTCCTTCTCTGTCCAGAGCTTTTACAAGTATTTCGAAAAACCGAGTTTAATGTGCAGATGGAAAAAGGCAAGTTGCAGATTTACAAGTGGCTCATTTGATATGTTTTTTCACTTGTTATTTTGTAATTCTGAAACTTACTTTGTGTTTACAGAATATGCTACAGGAATGAACAGGTGAAAAAATGCTTAGATGGAGGAGCACTGATAAACAAGCGCCACTCTGCTGAATGGTGCTCATGTCCTAATGCTTGAAATAGTACATTCACATCACAGCAGCATAGTATTTTTTCTTTCCCCGGAAAATATTCTACAAATTGCCTTTGTCGTCTTGTAAAAGACTCAAAACTTCGGAAGTTGATAAAGCTTTTGTTGCCAAAAATGTCGCTAAAGTAACCCAACTTCATTAAAGTGGTCTCTAGAATGGCAACGAGCTCACTGTCAATAAGAAAGATATAATTTATAATAAATTAAGTCGATGAATTACAAAAAATAGGAACATTTATCGGGAAAATATGTAAAAAGCTTTTGGGAAAATAGTACGTGATAGGCAAAAAATAACTGCAGATTCGTAATTTTCAGACAAAAATACATAAGAAACAGACATTTTCATCCAAAGGACATTTTTCTTGTGGACAGTGTAATCGCTCTAATACTATCAATAATTCGATGGTCCTAGCAGTGCGTCATTCTAAATAACATTAAACCACATTGATTTTAACGCATTAAACAAAATCTACTCGTAATAGATTTAATAGAATAGTTTTTTTTTTTTTTTTGGGGGGGGGGGGGTTAGAACCGGCTTCAAATAAAAAATTGTGAAAATACATTAATTGTTTAAACAACATCGATACGACTTTTAAACATAATTTTTGAAGCTGGTGCAAAGTTCTGACGGTCTAATTATTATTACGCGATGTGTTATTTTACATTGAAATTGTCGCAGAGTCTAAGCTATTTATATTTAGATTGATTCATGAGTACAACGTATTTTATGTGTCATAATTTTGCACCGCCTTCTAAAACTACGAGTATGTTTAAAAGTCGTATCGATGTTTTTTAAAGAATGAATTTATATTTTACTTTTTAGCGTAATTTTTAACTTGAAGTCTGTTCTATTTCTTTCCCCAAAAACTATTTTATTTTACTTTTTAGTGCCAGATGCATTTTTCATACCAAGGGGCGAGACCTACACCCTTGGTCCATTAAAAAGAAATCACAAAAATCGGTTTATCCAGTTCGAAGTTATCGATGCATAAACAAACAAACAAATAAAAAACATACATACGGTTTGGACTAATAGCAAACTTCTTGTTAAATTTTATTTCCCCCCCCCCCCCCCTCTTTTTTTATTTCACACAAAAACTTTCAAAATTATATTTCGTATGCTACTCTATATCAGTGGTTCCCAAAATTGACTGGGCTCTGACCCATCTAACAAAAATTTCCAATCTTGTGACCCACCTCTTTGCTGTCTTAGAGAAAAGAGGGCATAAATATCTGATCCTCTAGTGGCTAGTTGTGGAAGTATTTAATGCTCTTATTTATTGTTCTAATTGAAATATTTAAAAAAAAAAAAAAATTTTTTTTGGTGTTACCAATATGAATGAAAGACTGTTGAAATAATAAGAAACACAACCTTAATCATTTTTTTTAATTACTTAAATACCTACACCTGTAAGGGTTTTTTTACAGTTAATTTCAATGGCGAAGGATATACTTGTTTCTTATTTCTCTTCATTAAAGTTTTAGCATCAACTTCAACTTTAGTTACTTTTATTCGCAGGGGGGCGTACTGGTAAGGCGCAGCCCTCGTATACCCAAGTTCGCTGGACCAAACCTGGCCCAGATGCAGAAAATCGTCTGCGCCCATGTCGAATGATTATACACCACGTAAAAGATCCCTTGAGTAGACATTTGGCTTGGATGCTTTCGGCTAAATTAAATTCCTAGTGCAATCTGCAGCAATTAGAGCTCAGGTGTCGCCATCTATGGGAAACTGAGCATCAAAATTCTCAGAGTAATAATGGCATCCACTGACAATGGTGCTACTTGAAAGAATGGATGTCGATTTCCGGGGCATGCACTAGGTCTGCAAAATTGTTAGTAACCATATGCAGCACCGTTGAAATAAATTAGGGGGGGGGGGAGTTGATAGCCTCCTCGTTTGGGAAGTCGGCTAAAAATTAAGAATCTGTTTCGCATTAGAAGATAAATATTACAGGCAAATATATTTATTCATTCATCTGGCAAAACAGTATGCTGCAGTAAGAAAAATAATTTAAAATAAATAATGTAAAATGAAAAAGTTTTAACTTTGATTTTAGATCAAATCGATTTAAGGGGGCTGGGATGATCTATACTGACAATGTTAAATTCAACAACTTTATGTTCTTGTAGCAACCATAGACGAAAGAGACTTGCAGTTTGTTTTGTTTTTAAGGTTACCTTATCCTGTCCTGTACAAAATAAATTGTATACATTTTGACTTTTTAAATTTTTCTTATTAGTAATACTTTTTTTTTTTTGTAAAAATTTAGAATTTGTTTAATTTTTTAGTACTTTTAATAGCCTAAATGTAATTTTTCAAAATTTTTTTATTGTATTTTTACAACTCAAATTGTGCCCAATATTATTAGGAACAAAACAAAGAAAAATTATATTGACATCTTGTTACACGGGCGTCACGACCTATGGGGATTCGGGGACGCGTCCCCCCCAATAGTTTGGCAGAGGGGACAGTCTCCCCCTTTCACACGAAAATTTAGAAATAAAAGGACCCAGTAGTGTAGTTCTGGAAAAAGGTGCTGGGACGCTTACATATACAAGCATCAAAAAGTGGGGGTGCGCTTATGTTAAAATTCAAAACAAGGGAGGGACCATGCACGTATAGATTTCAAAAAGTCTTACTGTTTTATTTTTTATGTGAACATTCTGGAATTTAATCTTGTGTCATTCTCCATTTGTGATGGGACCAATGGGAATCCGAGAAAATACGCTTCCCGTCGCATCAATATTTCCATATGGAACAAATTAAGAGTTTTGTAAACTTGTTAAACATGAAGAGTAATTAAGTAGTGCAACAAAAATTGCAAACCCGCGTTTCGAAATGTCTTCAGTGCATGTAAAATATGTTACGAACCCTTATTTCTACAAATTGGGGAAACATTTTATGATAAGTTTGAAAAACATGCACTTTTTTTTTACCCAAACTGAGCTTCACTTTATACCAGTGGTCCTAGGCCTAGTCCAAAAAGGAGGAAAGGGGAAGGTCCCGATATTTTTTTTAATATTTAAAATCAAATATGAATGTTTTTGTCTAGAATAAAAACAGACAGCTTGTTCCAGAGCCTTTTGGAAAATGAATCTGATGTCCCGTTGGAAACACTTGTAAAATTAGACCTCTGTGTCGAACAAGATGGATATATCGAAGCTCTCAAATTGAAGAAATACTGAAAAAATATTCTTTAATTATGGACACGTTGAGTCAGTTTGATGAAGACGTTTATGATGGCGCTAGCAGTCCTTAAGCTGCTTTCGAAAACGGTTCCAACTATCTGGGATTAGTTTTGGGGAAACAAACCATTGATTTGCAGAATTGAACACATCCTTCCAAAGGAGGAAAAGTACAGTAGCTGGACTGGTCAAATCAGTTCAAACAGATGCTAATTACTTGGAAAAGATGCGAAACGACGCTGCATTTTCCACCATTTTTGATGACTGTGTCAAAAAAATGGAACTCGGACTAGAACCCCTAAAATTGCCAAGAAAAAAAAAAGACCTCCTAAGCGGTTTGATGGCCTGCGATGTCACGATTTTTCTTCATTTGCAGAATACTATCGCATTGAATTCTTTTACTTGCTTGATGTGACAATTGCCGGACTAAAAAATCGTATATTGAATCAAAGGTAACTCAAAAACAATTTGAAATAGAAAAGATGCTACTACATGAAGAGAATCTGGAGCTTGCTGTAAACTACCCAGAATTTAATTTTTCAAAATTAAGGATTCGACTTTTCAAAGAGGAGTTTAAAGACATGACTTGCGCACATGATGTTAGAAAAGCCTTACTAAAAATAGAAGCTGGATCTAGGCGATTATTCTCTAATATAGAAATTCTGGTACGACTCTGCTGGTGTCTCCAGCATCCAGTTCTGAGGCGGAAAGAAGTTTTAGCGCGTAAAAAAGCTGAAGTTGTATTTGCTCTCAACAATGACACAAAAGCGATTGAATCACGTTGAGATGTGCTTCGTTCATCAAGATGTCATCGATCAAGTTGATACGGCAACTGTCTCAAAAAAATTTATTTCTACCAAAGACTGGAAGAAATATTTTTGGGTCAGAAAAGAAATGAAATAAGTCCGTATGCATAATTAATTATTTTTTTCTTTCTCATATGCTGCAGTATTGGTCCTCAACCATTGCAGACCTAGTGCATTCCCAGAAATTGGTACCAACTCTTTCAGAGGAAACCCCAATGAGTTTGGTACCATTGCCGCAATTTTTGACGCGCAGTTTCCCCCTAAATGGCGGCACCTGCGCTCTCGTTGATGCAAACGGCACTAGGAATTTAATTTAGCCGAGAGTATCCATGCCAAATGGGTACTTAAACGATCCTTTACATTCCGCATATACGACAAGGGCGCAGACGATTTTCTGCACCTTGAAAATCCACTGAGTTGGGCCAGGTTTGAACCAGCGAACTTGGGCATAAGAGGCCTGAGCCTTACCACTATGCTTTTAACCCTGTCAGCACCTCATTAATTATAAACCATATAAAATGATTCTGTACAGAGTAAAATAAACCTTTTTTTTATTTATTTATTTATTTTTAATAAATATTTTTAACATTAATGTTTTCTGAACACATTTCATTTCTCTAGATCACATCTAATTATTGTTGCAAATTAAGTTTACAAAATAAATAAATAGTTAGCACACTTTGTATCGATAGAAAAAATGGGAAATACTATTGCTGAAATAATAAAGAGTTTCAATTACTGTTTGGAAAAATTAGGAAGACAAGTCAAAAATTGGCGTCGTCCCCCTCAATAATTAGACTGATGTGACGCCAGTGTCTTGTATGGTTCTTGAGCGACAGGTACATATGATAAAAAAACAGTCTTTTGTATAAATCACGTTTAATAACTACAGTACTATAAAAGGTAGAAGTTTTTTATACCTTAGTACATTCCAGCACCATAAGATGGACAATCTGGATCTTCTAGCTCCTCAAAACCATTCTCTAGTTTAAATTTAACTTTGTCAGTACAGGAAGGACCTTATTTACCATTAGGCCCGTGAGGCTCGGGCCTAGGGCCCCCACCTTGAGGGGGCCCCTTAATTTAGGTTGGTTTTTTTTTTTTGTAATTTAAACTTTTTTAGAAAAATATTTAAAAATAGCATCTTTCAAAAACAAACTGTTCTGTTGCTTCACAGAAAATTTGTATTATTAAATTATTTAAAAACCACAAGGAATTTTCACTTTGGGGCCCCCAAATTTTGGTCTGACAATTTGAAATTTGAAAAAAAAAATCGATTTTGCACTTTGGGGGCCCCCAGATTTTATTCAAACATTTTGTAATTTAAAAACAAAATCATTTTGCACGTTGGGGGCTCCCAAATGTTAGTCTGACTCTTTGACATTTGAAAACAAATTAGTTTTTGCACTTTGAAGGCCCCCAAATTTTGGTGCGACTCTTTGAAATTTGAAAAACAAATTTGCTTTTGCGCTTTGGGGCCCCCAAAATGTTATGTTTAAAAAATGTTTGTCGCGTGAGGGGCCCCCAAACATGAGTTGTGCCTATAGTAATTCAAAATGTAAATTGGGCCCTGAGTATAGGTCATCACAGTCCCCTTAAGCAACGGGGTGCAGAATATGATTTCACCATATTAGCCTTAGACAACAAGTAATGTTTTTAAAAAAAATTTTAAGTCAATTCCTACTTTGGTCAACAAAGAAAATATTTATTTTAGTCACTTTTTATTAACATTATTAATATTTTTTCGTTTCTAAGTTATGAAGTTGATGGTGGAATTTTTCATTCTATCCATCTTTTCTACGGGAATCAACGAGTTCTTTGTAAAGAATCAAATTTCTTGTGCTAATGCTTTAAAAATAGTGACAATGGCTTCAATATTTCTAATGAAATCCACATAAAACTAAAATTAATAACAGTTAATTTTAATTAATGAATTAATAGTTAAGAAAACTATTTTAACATCAAGTGTCATCCACTACAAGTTTGAAAAAATGTATTTGAACTTGAGAGGATGAATAAAAAGTATTTCATTAACGATTGAAAATTTGAACAAGATATGGGGAGAGTGAACTAATAGTACGAATCGAATGAAAAAATAATGTGGAATTCACTTTCGTACTACCATTGTTGTCTATAGAGGGCTGCTGTTTTTGTTTTCCCCCCTATGCTCTGCAGTTGCGCAGACGAGAAAAGACAAGTTTTTTGTCTTCGTCGCCTTTGGTGTGAAAGCACCTTTACACGCTACAGTATGCATTTTGAGTTTCAATCTCTAATAAAAATAACGTTGTTCATAACTTCAACTGTCCGTATTGATGTGAATCTAATGCGCATCGTTTTTGCCCCAAATGTAGTATTCAAAATTGGGGTGCGCATTAGATTCGAGTGCAAAACTGGTCAAGAGTTCGCCGATGATGTCAACCAAATTTTTTCGCCGACAAACAATTTTTTTATTATTTAAAGTTTTAAAATGGGGATGCGCATTAGATTCGAGTGCAAAACTGGTCAAGAGTTCGCCGATGATGTCAACCAAATTTTTTCGCCGACAAACAATTTTTTTATTATTTAAAGTTTTAAAATGGGGATGCGCATTAGATTCGCATAAATACGGTAAATACAGCGGACGCTCCGATGGGGCTACTGCTGATGTCGACTAAATATGGAATCCAAGAAAATACATGAATAAACGAGATGTTCAAGAGGTCAAATATAAGTACGGTGGAATACCGTTACAAATACAGTAGAGCCGCGGTTATCCGAGCCCCGACTAACCGAGCTCTCGGTTAACCGAGCTACATTAGTCCTTGCAAAAAGCGCCCTTTTTTTTTTTCTTTTTGGCAAGGCCAATGGCGTTGTCACTGACTGACGTTAATTGCTTTTTCACTTTGCTAGTGTTCAATTACGGTTTGTTTATTTTCGTTTGTACTGTACTGAATTGGTTACGTGATGAAGGCTAAGCGCAGACGAGCTGTTGTGTCTTTGGAGACTACATTACAAGCCATCAACAGACTCTATGAAGGAGAGACCATTTAAAAAGTGGCTTTAGATTTGGGTGTGAGAGAATCATCATTTCACAAATATGTACAGTAAATGCCTTTTTCCACATCTTTGACTACGTTTTCATTCATTTCACCCGTTTTTACCCACGTTTCCCTCTCGATTTGGACAGACTCCTTGTTATCCGAGTTTTCGAATATCTGTGGTACCCTTGGTCCACGGATATAACAAAGGATAATAGAAGCTCTATTGTAACTCCAAAAGAATAGGAAAATAATTCGTTGTATCGGAAAATATGTTATTCCGAACAGCATTTAAAACAGTACTGAGCATTAATTTCGTCTTTTGGATAGCTCGTTGCATCGGCATTTGCTGTAACAAGATTTCAATAACATATGAAATAGACAGAAAAAAAAACAATTTGATTGTTTTTATTTATTTATTCCGGCTTTATGCAATGTTATAACAGTTAAAAAAGTTTCTAAAGCCTAAAAATTTAGTCGTTTTTTAGCATCAAACATTTAATCCCTTCCACCTCTTCAAGTAATTTTTAACCATTTTCGAAGCGAAATGTTTTGAGATTCTTGACGTCTTCTCAAATTTCAAAATGTCGGCTATTTCAAGAAATTGTAAATTTAAATTCGGAGCAGTTTTTCCTGGTACTGAACTTTTCACAATCATGATAATTTTTAGCCCGTGGTTTCGAGTTCGCAAGACATTCTGTAAAATTAAATCTTCTCAATTTAAGAACGAAATCTCGTTACTGGAAACAATCGGCGCAGGAGCGAGAATTATTTTTAGAATAAATGACGTCGATTTGGACGTCACGTCTTTATTTATGAGCAGATATTTCCATATTTTTCGCCGGTTGAAATTTCATTGGAAATGAACACAAAAGGCATCAGTGTTGGATTTCAAAAATACCAAATGTGGTCTACTTGAAATATCGCAAACTGTCGCTATTTTTGCCTAAAAGGAATTGTATTACTTTCCCGTTTTCGGAAAGCTTCTTAAATACTTTTTCTTTTGGAGCGTATGCCAAGGACCCTATCCATTTCTTTCTGCATTATTTTAAGCAACTAATTCAATGCAAGTGTTATAATGTGGTTTAAATAAGGAAAAGGTGGAAATCTACGTGCAAATATGAAATTGTATCAATTTCTTTTATCTATATTTGCACCAAACTTTATACGCACGTAGATTTTTTTATCTATTGTATGCAACACGTCTTATTTACCAGTAATCCTGTTTCTATTTATTCATTTTAATTTCTATTTATTCCTGAAAATGTCTTATCCCTATCCCCTAATTTAAAATAAAGTAGAGCCTCGATTATCCGAGGTAATGTGGACTGAGGGTACCTCGGATAATCGAAAACTCGGATAACACGGACTCTGTCCAAATCGAGAGGGAAACATGGGTTGAAATAAATGAAAATGTCGTCAAAGATGTAAAAATAGGCATTTACTGTACCTATTATGAAATGAAAAAATGACGTTACATACATACAAATATCTAATTTTATATGTACGCATCAGTAGAGTACATGTTCCAGTTAAAGTTGTGTCTTGAAGAATTCTATATATATAGTATTTTTATATTGTTTTCTGCTTAACGGTTGTTCTAGGTCTTTATATCACCAAAAAATAATTGGATGACTGACGTCAGTCAGCGCCACCGCCATCGGCCGCCAAAAAAAATTTTTTTTTTCAAGGGCAAATGTACCTCGGTTAACCCGGAACTCGGTTAGTCGGGGCCCGGATAACCGAGGCTCCACTGTATCCTCTTTTTTTTTTTTTAATCTATATTTATATTAAACTATTTTTTGTAGATATTTTACCTATGTTTATGCATCACGTTTTATTTATCAGTACATCTCTTTTTATTTATTAATTTTAATTTTTATTTATTCCTCAACTTTTCCTTATCCCAATTCCGCGATCCATATATGTTTACACATTGGAAATTTTCCCAGTTGTCGCTTGCCATACCTCTTATTAAACTTTCAATTTATATTCCTTTACTTCTAATGTTATACCATACCTGTATCTCTCAATTTTCTATTTTGTCCCCCTTACATGTCTTTTCGCAACTTTCCTTCCAATTTATATAACTTTACCTTAAATCGTCGGTGCCCTGATGAAAAAACACTAAGTTCATTTTAAAAATACGGACTACTGCTACTGCAATAAATTAGAGTTTGCAATTAGTTATTTCATGATTTCAATACACTTTTCATGTATTCAGCAGAAGAAGAAAAGAACCACACGAAATTTTCCGGTTTCATATGAAAATCGTTGTAATAAGATATTATATTTATTCAATGATTAACCGCTTCCCTTACAAATGTTTTTGAAAAATATTGCAAAAAATCATCACGTTTTTTAATTTTATTATTAAATACAAAGAAACTTAACAAAACAAAATATGTAGGTTTTAAGTTGAATTTTTGTAGGTTTCAAGTTCAATTTAAGTTCTGCTTCTCCCGAGGTTTCTCGGGATAATAATTAACTGCAACCTATGCGAACCCGAGATAACTCGGGATAATCAGAAAAAGCGGTTAATTATTTTATTCATTGATTTCTGTATTTCGGTTATCACCAAATACAATTTTACTAGCCGTTTCGGCTAATAGACGCGATTCAATTTCTATGCCGTTTCATGCCAAGTGCCTTCGATGCCCTTTTCTGTAAAGCAAGATGCTTGCTTAACCCTCTCCTGCCTGCATTTGTTTTTATTTCTTTTATAAAACAAAATTCATATACTACAAACCAATTTATAGTATCTGAGGATTGTAATGTAATAATTTATTTTTGGAAATTTTTGTCCTGTATAGTCAAAAATTTGTGTCCTTGTATGAGGACGTTTTATGCTTTCTTGTCATATTTATTCAATATAATAATAAACACGGCAAAACTGAGTATTCAAACTTCATGTATAAGGAATAAGAAGCTATAAAATAATACTAAACTTCCCAGTAATGTAATAAATGCTTCAAAATAAATAAACAAAATTTGATTTGAAACTGAGATTTTCTCACCTTTCTTTATCCTCAATGGACTTTTAAAGATATATTAGTCTTTGAACTGTGTTGAATACCCTATGAAACTTTTTGTGGATTCCAAGAACTGTTTGGGAGTCTCCAGATGTAACGACATGAAAATTGCAGCACAAAAGAGAATCTGAATAAAAATTAAAAGCAAATATTTATGTAACCTCATATGAGGCTTACATGCGTGAGAGGGTTAAATGAATTCAGTGGTAATTTAGAAAAACTATCTGTATGTATTTTTCTACAAACGTCTATCTATCTTTCTGCTTAGCTATCTATGCCTGCCTTTCTATCTTAACTGTATAACTATATTTATTCTATCTATCTGTTCGTCTCATTATTTCGGCAACTGCTGATGTAAATTCGGCGGCAGAATTTTAATTTCATCTTCAATTAAAGTTTAAATAATAATAATATTTTTATATATTACATATATTCAATTGCGCATCGCATTTGGAAATGTATTCACTTTATTGATAAGAATTAAACCAGTCACAGACAATTTTGAGAGGAAAAAAAAGAATTAAAAAGAAAATTGTTTCATTTATTTAAAAACATATTTCAGCCTTTAATCCAAAATTGGGCAAAAAAATATTGAAGAGCGTTAAAATTCACCTGACAATTACCAAGCATTCATTACACCAGTATTTCCCAAACTATGGGTCGCGACCCACTGGTGGGTCACGAGCGAATATTGAGTGGGCCCTCACCACTGTACACATGCATTAAAATAAATGGGAAGTCTGCTAATAAACGTAACTAAAGTTGAAGTTGATGCTAAAACTTTAATGAAGAGAAATAAGAAACAAATAAATCCTTCCCATTGAAATATCTTTGTAAAAAACCCTTGCAGGTGTAGATATTGAAGTAGTAAAGAAAATATTTAAGTTATGTTCCTTATTTCAACAGTCTTTCATTCATATTGGTAACACTTATAAAAATATTTTTTTAATATTACAATTAGAACAAATAAGACAGCTTTAAGTAGTTCCACGACTTGGGGGTTCCACGCTACTGGGTAATCTGAGCATTACCAATATTTATGCCCTCTCTTCTCTAAGACAGTTAAGAGGTGATGCCCAGGATTAGAAATTTTTGTTAGATGGGTCGGAGCCCAGTCAACTTTGGGAACCACTGATATAGACTATCATACGAAATAAAATTTTGAAATTTTTTGTGTGAAATAAAAAGGGGGGGGGGCAGTAATAAAATTTAACAAGAAGTTCCTTCTAGAACTGAACGAGCATACTTTCCCGTATACACCAATATCAAATTGATATTGGTGTATACGGGACTTCAACTTTGAGAACATGACTTGCATTACACTCAGGGCCGGCCAGACGGTATTCGGCGCCCTTGGACTTTATAAAAATAGTCGCCCCTAGCCCTCTTTCATCATACAAACTAAAATACTAATAAATTCAATTGTGTATAATTTCAGTGCGTTTTCCATTGTTTTAAAAACTTTAATAATTACATACATGAAAGAAATAGCTTATTTTTCTTCTTTCTAATGGGCTACTGTTGGCTTCTGGTAATTGCAGACCTAGTGCGTTTCACAGGGATTGGTACCATCTAACCATTTCTATCAAGCACCCCAGAGGGTGTAGTACAAACGCCACAAGGGAATTTTGACGATAAGTTCTTTCACTTATGACGATAAGTTCTTTCACATGGAGTATCTGGGAGGAGTCACTATTATTGGGTCTGCCTATGTTAAGACAACTAGAATTGTTGAATTAATTGTGTGAAACAGGGATTATTGTTTTGTTTTTTTTTTTTTCTCTGACGTTGAGGCGCCCCCAAGATGCTGACGCCCTTGTATTTTGCACACTTTGCACATTGATAGGGCCGGCCCTGATTACATTATATCCGAATATAAAGATTTTTCAGATATATTATAAAAACCGAAATGTGTGCCACTTGCCCAAAACAGCTTGCACTTAAAAAATCAGCAAAAGTTAAGCGACAGATTTCTCAGACGTATACCATCCGGTTTTATTCCAATCTGTCCTTCCTCAAGAACCCTTCATGTCTGCGGGTGGGTACTGTTCCTACAAGCATAACACAACACTATGTTCACAGCAATTTCCTCTTCCGGCGGCTTTGCATTTACACCCTACCTTAAGCATACTGAATGGCCGTCTGTCGCTCTTTGGTACATTTTCCCATGAAGACAAACTCATAAATTCATAGAGAGCACGAAACGAAGAACTGTTATTTCTTCGTTTTTCACCCATATTTACTCGAACTTTGACATAGAGTTGATTTATTTTTTGGTGCCCGCCTTTTCTTGCAGTTAGGGGATATACCAACTCCAACTCTGACAGATGGCCGTTACGAAACATTTAGTCAAGTTTCCATTTTCCTGTCGGATACCATAAGACGAAGTCAAAGGACACCGTGGCGCTTCGATTCAGACGCCTAACAGCCATATGTCACGTTCCGAAAGAAGAAAAAAAAAAGATTCATCCTCTTCTGCACCTTTCATCTGTGCCGATAGGAGTTCACCATGGGTGTGATGCCACTTTAGTTGCAAAAATAATGAACGTAATACGAAACTGGCCATTTTTTTGTACTTTAACTACATAGGTCTTTTACAGAACAGCTTCAATTTTTACAACTATGTATAGTTAGGCTTGCCATACGTCCCGGTATTTTGCTCTTGTCCCGGTGTCCCTCCCAGTTTTATCAATGTCGCGGAATGGATGTAAGGTGTAAAAAGTAATGAATTTATGTTTTTAAGAATCTTTTATGAAGACATTAAGAGTCTTTAAGATGACAGAGCATTAATGAGGGAGTTCACTGCAAGAGCATTGATTGTACGTAAAATAAACTTTGGCCTTTCTTGCTCTGACTTTTATGAAAAAGTCAAGCTTAACAAAGGCATCTTGAAAAAGGTACATTCAAGTCACAAATATGAGTGATTTGAAAACAAAGAATAACATTGTTAACTTATTAATTGCTTTTTTAGTTTGACACAAATATTTTTTTGAAATGGTTTTGGTAGTCAGGCAAAAAGTTGTAGTTTAAAAATAAAAAACTTAGTGATTATGTGTTCAATTAAACAATTTTATGAAGCATTTTAAACTTAATTTTATTAGCACTTCTTTTTAGATGGTAGACCAGAAAAAAATATCATTAAAAAAGCAGGGTAAACTAACGATTTAGGGTTCCACATTCCCCACTCCCGTTACTTGCGAAGCTTAAAAAAAGGCCTAAAACTCACCATTTTGCTTTATTTTTTTTTAAATTTCCCGAGACCAATACCTCTGGCATACCGGGGGTATTACATACCCCCCGGTATGCCAATTTCATATTAATGTGTCCCGGTTTTACTAACCAAAAATATGGCAAGCCTATGTATAGTATACACCAGGGCTTGAAAAATCTTTAAAATGTGACATGGCCCTGCCGGGCATGTTTGTCTAAAAAATTGTATGTCCGAACAAAATTTTAGCATGCCCAGAAGGTTGTTTTATTGCATACTAGCCGATTCCCCACAGAACATCTGCGGGCTATAAGTTCAACAATCAATCTAAACATGAGAATAATCGTTTCACATATAAAAGGTGTTGCCAGCCAAAGAATCGAAAATTAACCATTTTTAAATCGTAGAAAAAATTTTAAAATTCGAGAGACTTAAGAAAAGATCGCTAGATATGACAATGATCGCTAAAGTCTGTAAATTACGATAATATATACTAAATTATGTTAAGTTTCTTGGCAAATCATCGGTCAAATTTTTAAATGTCGTTTTATCATAGTTTTTATTTTCCTTTTTTTTTTTTTTTTTACATGATGGCAGTATCGTATCGCAAAATTTAATCGAATTTGGTCCACAGTTAGTGTATATATATATAGATTGATAAAAATATTTGAATTTGTCGTATAGCATTA
The DNA here is from genome assembly GCA_038502835.1 of Octonoba sinensis. NCBI lineage: Eukaryota > Metazoa > Arthropoda > Arachnida > Araneae > Uloboridae > Octonoba > Octonoba sinensis. The sequence goes on along the minus strand of CM076605.1, from coordinate 65,914,967 downwards.
ATCAGAAAAAAAACTTAAATTCACAGCTTTATATCTGAATAAGAATTATTTTAACGTTAATCTAAATCATTAAGAAATTACATTACAAATAAATAATTTGTAATAAGTCGATGCAAGTCAAAATTTGCAAAATCTAAATTGTATTAAATTTTTTTATTGACATGCATGTCCGTCAATTTTGAGCTCCAGTAAGGATGCGGTAATATTTCAATAAAATACGACATAAAAGTTTTGGAAAAAATATTTATTGAAAATATTATAGAAGATTCATGCCCGATCATAATTTTAACATGCCCCCGCGCATGTCCGGCAATATAATTTTCGGTATACACAGTGTGTCAAAGAATTCTTAAGACTAGGTTCATAAAATAAAATGAAAACTAGTAATTATATTTTTTGTACGTATTTTTATTCAAAATAAGCTCTTTTGGCTTCAGTGCATTCGTTACAGCTATTTAACAACGCTTCGAATGCCTGTTCCAGCTCACATTGTGGGACTGCTTCCAAAGCTCGCGTCGAAGCTGTTTGTATAGTGTCGATGTCATCAAAGTAAAAAAAAAATAGTAAACACAGATCTGAGGTTTTGTCAGTGGATTAGCTGATAATTAGGGAGTTTCACGAATGCTCGATATTACAGCTAGCGCCACTGTAAGCTTCGTTCCAGCTGTAGTCTTAAAAATTCTTTGACACACTGTGTACAAACAGCTTCGACGCGAGCTTTGGAGGCAGTCCCACAATGTGAGCTGGAACAGGCATTAGAATCGTTGTTAAACCACTAACAAATATATTGAAGCCGAAGGAACTTATTTTGAATAAAAATACTTTTAAAAAAAAACATTTCTAGTTTTTATTTTTTAATAAACCTAGTCTTAAAAATTATTTGACACACTGTGTAGTTCGTTCTAATAGAAACATACTATATGGTTGATTACTTCACATATTTTTTTTTCTTTATTTTTAACGATATTTTTACGAAACATTAAGCCTTCTTTCATACTTTATTATTATTTTTTTTTACTTTAACGGGAAGGTTGGCTAAAAAGCAACAAAATACGTGCAAATTAATAAAAATTCATTATATAATCAAAGGCTGGACGGGGGTAATTGCACCCTCCTGAACCCCACCCCCAGCTTACAGGCCAACAGACGGTGGAAAAATTAATTTTCGAAAGTGTTAACTCAAATTATAAAGACAAAGGGATTCATTGTATTATCTGACAATTCTGTCATTCATAAAACTTCTCAGCATCATGTCTGCCAGTTTCAATTATAGTTCGGAGGTTTCACTTTAAATAAGGGTTGCCACATTTTCCGGACGACTTTCAGCCAGTTGCGAGAAATAATTTAGCCGAAATTAGCCCATTTTCTCTGAACTCGGTTAGTTCAAACTCTTGCTGATATTATTGATCTGGTTGTTGTTATAATGCCAATTAGATACCCAAGCTCTACATCGGATATTCATTTTGTCGGATATCCGGTTCTGCTGCTTGAAACCTATAAATTCAATACATATTTTTAAACATTTCCACAGCTTCAAAACACGTACAAGTTTTTTACTTCACATACATTTTCAAAACATGCTAGTTAATTAATTCTCGAAAATTAAATTTTACTCGCCGGATTTTTCGTGTAGTGTGATCGGATCGGATGCCGGATATTTAAGAAACGTTTGGATGCCGGATATCCTTCCTTCTGAATGAGAGATTCGATCCCGCTCATTCACCCCCATATACAGGTCCGCCCCTGTATATCGCTGCTTGAAAAAAATAGTGACACACCTCAAAAAAGCAACTTTTTCAAGAGACCAGTTTTTAAATTGTTGCGATATGTAATTTATTGTTGTTTCATTCATAACAATTCCTAATTATTGTAATGCCCCTTAAAAATGGTTAATATACTATTCTTTTCGTTTATTTCATGCAGTTTTTGTGCTTGCCTTTTAGGGTTCCTGGAAATTTTAATCAAATTTAGGAGCAGGGCCCGCGCTAGGCTGAGGAGAGGCTTTTTCTCCTTTTTTATTTTTTCCTTATTCAGTCCATTCTGATCAACGAATGTTTTCTTCAGCCTTTTGAAAGTTAAAATATGTATAATTATAGTTTGTATCGATCATTTTTAATCTCTATTCCTTCATAATAAATAGTAGGGGCGGGAAAAAGTTTTTTGCCTCAAGGCGCCGTTCGAGCTAGCGCCGGCCCTGTTTAGGAGACTTTGAGTTGTGTCTCTTTCGAATAAAAACAACAATTTTTCTGAAACAACAATTTGAGGAATAGTGTAATAACCCTGAAAAGGTCTTTAAAAAATTGTAACATTAAAATCAATACGGACACAACCCCAAATATGTCTCTATTGTCCATAACAAAATTTTATGAAAAAATCCTACATTAGCAGCAATACAGACACAATACAAAATGGGTCTCTATTGCTCTATAAAGGGATTACATATCACTTAGGACCTAACTGGAGTTGTGACTTTTTTCAATAAAATTTGCTGTGTACTTACACACGCAGCAGTCGAAACACAGCACGAGTTATGCCTCTGTTCAACAAAAAAAAAAAAAGGCGTTTTATGTTCATTCAGAAAAGACACTTATGCTATCTACGGGCAACTTTGCTATCTACGACTTGGTTCTTAATTCCATGTAAAAGATCAATTTTCAAAAGTATTATCAATTAAAAATGTCATTTTCGGTATTTTTTGAGTTGTGTCCCTATTCTTTTCAAGAGACGATATGTATATAGGACCAGCGTGATATGTATATGTGAAAAACCACCATTCACTACATTTTTTATTATGCTAGTGCATATTGTTCCATGCAGTTTCACATCTTCTAAAGCAGCGTTTCCCAAAGTGTGTTCCGCAGAGAAAGGCAGGGGTTCCTTTGATAATTTATTATGTAAAATTATGCTCATAAAATGTTTAGCGATGAACTTTAGCTTAAAGTGACAATTAATTCCCTTTCTGAAAATAAAAATACATTTGAAGAAAGTAAATTCAGATGAGAACCGATGGTCACCATTTTTCAACTTTTTAGTTGACTTCGAAAAAGTTCCAGGGAAGTTAATTGGCACTTTTTTCGGAGGATGGAAGTGTAAGGGGAAGAGGGATAAACCTTAAGGGGAGGTCTCCTACTTAGAATTTTACAACACTAAAACCTTTAATTTAAAATAAGTAGTTTTAAATTTACTACCTGTGTGAGGAGGGAGCTATCGTTGGTTTGTTGCGAATCTGAGACTTCACAAACACACATTTATTGTAAATCTACATGACACAAGGATGATACATATTTACACGGAGAAAAATACATAACTCCGAACGTTGTTCTAAAACTCCAACTCTTTTTCCGCTCGAGACTCTGTTGCCACCTCTTTTTATATAAAAACGTATAAATTAGTTTTTAGTTCTGAGAGTCGCTACAGCTATAAATTAGTTTTTAGTTCTGAGACTCGCTACAGCTATAAATTAGTTTTTAGTTCTGAGACTCGCTACAGCTATAAATTAGTTTTTAGTTCTTAGAGTCGCTACAGAGCTTTGTTCAGGTCGTTAAATTTGATTTTCAATGTGAACACTAAATGGGTTCCTCAAAGGAAAAGTGAAACGTTAAGGGTTCCTTGAGCAAAAAAGTTTGGGAACCGCTGTTTTAATGTACCAGGGACGGACTGTGACTCCTAAAAGGGCGGTGGACCAGCTAACCAATGGGCGGCAGCCTTTACTTTAATAAAATTATAATAATGATAAAAGTAGCAATAATGAAATTAAATATGTGACATTATGAGGTTTTAATGCCTCTTTTAGAAAACTTGAACTCCTAATATAAGTCATACAAGAACAACCACTACTTCCGGCATAGAAACATAGCTTCATGGCATAACTTAGCTTGTTTTGCCTGAAACGCTTATGCTGCAGTTTTAGTTGAAATTTTGTTTTAACTGGAAAACGGGGCGACTATTTTAATTTATGTAGTAAACTTCTATAACTTAATGCCCGAAGCAGACTTTTGCTTTGAAATCTTTGATTCTTTATGTGAAAATACTATCGCCTGCCATTTTCACTCAGACACGATAGTTTTTTTTAAAGGAGCAACAGAAATACTTTAATTGCTACGCATTACTTCTTTTCACCTTTTCAACAAAAAAAAAACCGCAAAATATTTAACTTGCCTTGTTTTTTTTTTTTTTTTTTTGCTTAGACCAAAATTTTTAAAACTTACCAAGAGCATTGGTTATAATATGAACAAAAAATCTATAATGCAATAATATAGTGCAAAACGGGACAGGCTAGAAATCTGACCATGCCATACAAAGCTCTAAAAGGTCTGAAAAGAAATACAGACAATTGATTGCTCACGTCGGAGGTATAACTTATTCAATAAAAAACAAGTCTTAACTGATTGAATGAAGACATAATGTGTATAAACAAATAAGTTAAATACAAAAAAAATTCGGATTATATTAAAATGCAAGGTTATTCCTTTTTATGTTTGTTCAATTCCTTTTTTAAATAGGTGGAAATAAAATTACTGTTAATTAATACAAGAACAAAGGAATCTACAACGAAAAGAAAAATTCTTTACTGCACTTTTTGTGTAATATTTTTAAAATGTTCCTTAAATTTTTCTACGCCCGTTAAAATTATTTTTTCAGGCACATAGAGATAGAGGCACCAGATTTACATTTGACACAATCATTGAGAAGACGAAAAGAAAGCAATTTTGTTAAGAATCAGGCCCTTCAATGAAATACTTAATCTGAGTTATTTCTTATTTTTATAGAAATTTAACAATAATTGATTTGAAAAGTAATTTTCAGTTGGATTTTTCGAATAAAAATTATTTACAAAAGAGTGCTTAGTAAATTAGAAATATAGCGCAAATTAAAACATACACCGATTCGAAGAAGCTAATTCTAAATAATAATAATTCAAATTGCTACTTTGCACTGCTTATTTTATATACTAATTTATTAGCGATATTCTCATATTACTATTATTATTATTATTCAGAAACACCATTCAAAAGTTTAAAACTAACAATCGGTTTACATTTAACAATGACAGACGTTTCTGAAATGTTACATTTGAATCTAATGTAAAAATAATATTTATAGTTGGATACTGTTAGTTATTGTTTGTAACGGATTTAAAATGTGAGACAAGCAATGTATGTGCAGTTTATATTTTGATGTAATCTTAAAAGTAGGTAGTAAGAATGAAACTAATCTACTTTGACTCTTGAAAGCCTGTTTCTTACCATTATATTATATTTTTTTTCTAACATTATAAAGTTTCTGTGGCAAAAGTTTATTTAGAGCAGTGCTTCCCAACCTTTTTTCCCTTGCGATTGCGAACTCCTTCTAAGTTCCAAAAGATGGCGAACCCGCTTCTGCAGTCGTTAGTAACTGTGACAAAACTAAAATTTATTAGCACGTTTATTTGCCACATTGTACAATACTTCATAACAAGAAATGAAAACATAATTATTGCAAAGCATCTTAGTTTAAATAAGAAATTAAAATACAGCTACAAATATTTTTTTGATTATTACATTTTTATTATTTGTTCTTTTTGAATTATTATTAGGGCAGTAGACATATATATTCCTTACAAAATTTTGAATTATTTTTCCGGCAGGTTCCATTTTGCGGATAAAATATACAAAATTTTGGAAAAGTTGGAAATTTAAAAGAAAACAAAAATTTACGTAATTTCGAAATTTTAATTGCTATTTTGTGATAACGCAGGAAAGTTGGAATAAAGTGTTATAAATGTGAGTCCATATTTTAAATTAATGAGTCAATACCTTCTGGTTCCAGTTTAGGATTATGAAAATTAAGTCTAAAATATGCAAAATTTTACATTTTATGCAGTAAATTTACATATTTCCAACTCGTTCTTTGCCCTTGCAAAGAAAAAGGGGAAAATGGTTTTAGAAAAATACGTTCTAAACTTTAAAATAAGTCAATATCTTTCAGTAAAAGTAGAAATAAGTGCATTTCAAATTTTGTATGTGTGATTTCTATGCCAAATCAGTACTTTTCTGTATTATCTGGAAAACAATTCATTTTTTCAAAATCATTTTTGCACTCCTTCCTAATTAGTATGTAAATTTTTTATTTTGTTTTTTCTTCGACGTTAGCAATGAAAAATTCCGCCATTATAATATTATTTCCGTAAACCCCTTTTCTACACCGCGCGAAACCCTAGGGGTTCGCGAACCACCCGTTGGGAAACGCTGATTTAGAGTAAGGGTTAATACAGTTTTATTAATGAATAAACAAATGTTTAGCACATTAGTTACGTAAATGACACGTTAAAAATTATGCGTAAATAAATATAATACTTTTACTTCAGTAATTTCAAATATAGTACACTAACCATATCGATTGATTCTTGTGAAATATTATATTTGTATAAAAAGTAATAATAATAACAAATTTTAGGCAAATTTCTTTAATAAAAATCATGTTTTTTTTCTTTTAATGATTTAAAACACCTATTTAAATACCTCATTTAAATCATCGATTTAAAACACTTGATTTAAATCACCGAATCCTGCAATTTTAATTGTGCGAAATTAATGTTCAATAACTTTACTTTTAAGATAGTTGCGATAAAAAATTATGTGCTATTTTTGGCTATCAATATAGGTAAATAAAAGTAGGAACAATAGTTAAATTGTTTCTATTTTTATTGTAAAATTAGATACACAATCTTAAAATGAAAATAACTAAAGTCAAATTTGAACTGAGTCAAATTAGTCTGTTTTGGAGCGAAATCTACTTTCTAAAACAAATATAACTCAGAATAAAATACCGGAGCAGAGTTCCACCTAATGGAAAAGTGTAGAAACTCCTTCCCTGCATATAAGAAAATTTTAAAATTAAATGAAACGCCCTATAAGTTTCATCTAATGGAAATCTAAAAACAGTTAAATTTTTTAATAATTACTATGTTTTTATTAGTTATTAACACGTGTAGTGTCACATGCTTTTTGAAATTTAGTACATGAATCACTTTTTGAAAAGTAAATGAATTTGTTTTTACTGTAGTAACTGCGTCCTTGTGTTTTATTTTAACTGAACATCGCCCATATGCCTTTTTTAATTTGAATATAGCTCTTATGTTCGCGTCTGTCCACACTCTGTACTCCCTCGCCCCCCCCCCCCCCCGCCTCCGCCCAACATCACAAAATAAAACATGTGGGTCAACAAAATTTCATACACGTTTTTCAATTTTACACAATCAAATGATTCCCAAATTGTGCACCGAGAAGCTGAGAAGTCTTCTCAGGGCACCACGAAATTTTCCAATAAACTTCCAAAAAAAAAAATTAGAAGTTTGCTCATTATGAAACTTTAGCAATATTTCGCAGCGCCCTATAATAAAAACACGGGGTGTCCTATAATAAAAAATTGAGGCTTATGCAATGCAGGTACACTAGTTTTATTTATTTTCATGCGTTACTTATGATTAGCAGGGTGATCACCCTTTCAGAGCGTTCGGGTACCCCCCCCCCCCTAAAAAATTACGGAGCCCCTCAAAATCGGCAACCTAATAAACTGGCCAAAAAGAAAACTCAGTTTTTTCCAGAAATATATGAAATTCCAGAGAATTTTTCACAATCAAAGAACTCACTAATTGTGGAAGATCATAAGGACAAATCAATAAGATAGATTACAATTTTTTCATTGCTGATAAAAATCTCCCACTTACTTGTTTCATCAATCACTTTGTTGTCTACTTTGAGTACCCCTGTGTCTAGTCTAAATTTTATTTAGGGAAGTGAATCTTTATTCCAAAACGGGCGCCTCGACTCGACCCTCGGGACAGGTTCGCGAATCCTCATAGACCTATAGACCATAATGACACTTATGCTCTCAACTGTCCCCTCACCCCTTGCCCCGAGCCTTAGCAAAACATGTCCCTGAAGCATATGCGTCCTAAAGCGTCCACAAATGCGGTTTTGCCTGGGAAAGTCGTCTTTTCCTTTCTTAAAGCTAGATTTGGTCACGGATTAAAAGCAGATTGTTTCATTTTTTTCTCTTATTGTAAATTATTAGGGAGGAAAAAATGTCGCAAAGAATTTTTTTTTTTTTTTTTTGGAGGCGTCGAGATGAAAGGGTGCACCGGGACATGTCCCGGTGGGCCAGTCCGTCCCTGTAATGTACTATCTTTACCATTTTCTGTTATAATAGCATTCAAATGATCAACAGAGCGAATGCTACAAACTGCCAACTGAACACAATAAATGTATATAAATCTCAAAGCAAGCAAATCTTGGTTGAAATAAAGGAAAAACAAATAATCAACTTTAATATGGAAAACTAAATTCCAAATTAGCCAATATTAGACAGAATCCTTTGTGGCTAGTAATTGAAAATACTTTGAGTCAGCACCATCTTAAACTAGCCATAATAACTCATTTTAACCACATCTGACAACCCTGCTTTGAATTCAAATAATTCCCTTCGATCGAACCTACGAACCCATTTTAATTATTATCTCAACCTAATTCCTATATGCCCACCTTCAATGCAGACACATTTTGGAGGAGCTATTCGCAATCATCTTAAGTCATTTTGTCTATTCACAGCTGTTGTTCCAGACATGTCTCCAGACAAAAAGGCGGCACAGTCTATATTTAAGAAAGGAAAGAGAGAGATCCAATCGGAAGCTTACACTGAAGATTTATAGCCCACCTTCCGTTAAAAGCTTTTTTTTTTTAAGTATGAAAGAAAGCTTTATATATCGTAAATAATAAAATGTCAAAAATAATTGAATTAAATTGTGGCACTTCGAAAGTCTTGTGTTAAGAAACCACAAAATAAAGAATCTAAACTTAAAAATTGGTAAGTAGGGTTTAGAGATGCTGAAAAAGTGTCTGTCGGTTTCTTTGTCTTTCCCCCCCCCCCCCCTCCCACCGCCAGTAACATTTGAGGGAATTATAACATTGGAAAGGTTTATTCTTTTTTGCATTCGAAAGATCTTGGCGAGGACATCTCATTTCCATATTTTATTTTTTGATTTGAACAATTTTGCGTTCAATTTTGAACAGTTCGAAAAGATTTAACAGCGCCAAGGCATCATTCATAAAGGATATCACGCTTCGAGGGGGAGGGGGTAATGAAATTGTGACAAAGTGTGACAAGGAGAGGGGAGGGGATAACAAGAAGTGTGACATCATGCTTATGCAACATAGCATGACACGTGCCAAAGGGGAGGGGGTATGTTGAAGTGTGGCAAAGGGGGGGAGGGAGGGATTTAAATATATGGGAGAAAAGCGTGACATCATTTATGAACGGTACCTTATAGCCCACCTTCCGTTAAAAGTTTTTAAAAAAGAGTATGAAAGGAAGCTTAATGTATCGTTAATAATAAAAAGTCAAAAATAAGAGATTTAAATAAAGAATAAAAAATTAAAAATTGGTAAGTAGGGTTTTAAGATGGCTAGGCGAAAACGTGTGTCTGTCGGTCCGTCTCCCCTTCTCCCCCCCCCCCCCCCGGAAGCGTTTGTGAGAATTGTAAGATTTGGAACTTTTTTTTTTTTTTTTGCATTTGAAAGATCTTGGCGAGGACATCCCCTTTTCATATTTCATTTTTTGATTTGAACTATTTTGAATAGTTCAAAAAAATTAACAATCAGCGCCAACAGGAAGATTTGAATCCTATATAAATCTTATCGATTGGAGCTTATGACGTAGAACAGTGTTGGCTCTTCTATATGTGCACATAAATAGGTAAACCCCCAAGGAAAACGCTGGAATAAATTCATTGAAGAATTAAATAAAATAATGTTATATACGTCTCCACAATTTGTCAATTTCCAGGATGAATTTCTGCCGCCTATACCACTCCTTTTGTATTCCGCCAATTCGTAATTGAAGTACATAGGTTACTAAAAACCTTTGCACGCGGAGAGGGATAATACAAAGCTCATGCTCATCATATTCTCTATCGCACATCTTGAGCTGTGTTCTTGTGTTTTGCAACCCAGCAACTTATGAGAAAAGGTTTGCCATATTTGGCTATCTATCAAGTTATTTTGATATTTGGATCCTTGCTAAATTTTGCCGAAACCGTCGCAAGTGAATTGCGCGAAAGGAAAGATAAGGGGCGCGGGGGTCATGACCCCCCCCCCCCCCAGACCTAAACCATAGAAGTCGTTAATAAATGTTTAAGAGGCTTTCTAGATATCTTCTCAAATGAAAAATGACGTAAAATACTGACATGATAAATGACGTAACTAAATTAAATGAGAATGTTATAAATTTATCGCCTTAAGCAATAAAATAAATAAATAGAAAATAATGATAGAAAGAAAGAAATCAAAAAAGTAAATGAGAGGGGGGTGGGGGAGACAGAGAAGTGGATTTAATTACGAAAATTGTACTTGACTCTATTGTGATCATCGTTCAAAGATATATAAACAAACAATATTGTGGTTTAATCACTTTCCAGGGTGTTATTTATTTATTTATTCATTTTTATTTTATTTATTTATTTTTTAAAACCTTATGAGTTTTTTTGTTTTTTTAGTTGCATTGCTTTCCTTAAATTTGTGAACTGTATTTTTGACTTGTAAGTTATGTCACATCCTCATTTATCATTTTCAAAATTTGTTTTGTGAACCTCCGTTTGACTGACATACAAATCTTATCCAGAACTAAACGTGTCTTATTTTTCCATGAAGCCTTTTGGGCTGGAATTTTAAGGATTTTTCTGAATGAATAAATGAATGAGTGAATTAAAATATATTAACCGTTGAAAAAGGTATACATATTTGGGATTAGTATTGTGCGCTTTCGGGGTAATTCCAATTCTATATAAATTTTGATAATCTAACAGACGGATTTGTTTGGAACAAACTTTAACGAAAGGTTTTATGACGTAGAACATGTACAGGTACGAAGTTCATCCGGAACTAAAGGAGCCTATTGTCCCAAGAAACTTTTTGATTTGGATTTTTAAGGATATTTCTGAGTGAATAAATAAATGAATGAATGAGTGAATGAATATGTATTAACCGTTGAAAAAGTATGTTCGAAGTAATTAAGAACTAAAGCTGAATGCGAAAGGGAGAGAGATAGCTAGGGGGGGGGGGGAGTCAGTCATAAATGATGTCACGCTTGGAGTGAGAGTGTGTGAGAAAGTGTGACAATTTGTGACAAGGGGAGGGGGTAACAAGAAGTGTGACATCGTATAATTTGAATTCCAAACCATTTACAATCAGCAAATTAAACTTATTTTATGCTAATGTTATACAGTAAAACCCCGTTATACCGCGCCTCAGTACACCGCGGAATCGGATATACCGCGGCGACAATCATGTCCCCCAACGTTTAAACCACCCTTTATCATTGCCATTTATAGGTTATTCCTTATTTACCACTGTAAATAAATCCAGCCAGAGCACACAAATATTCGAGCGAAAGAGCTCCCATCCATAGAGATGAGATAGCCTACTATTTCACCTCTATGTTCCCATCCTCCCCAGCACATACACTAACCAATAAAACCCCCTGTTGTGATAGGCCTGATGTACACCTTTTTCATGCTTTTTCTGTATTTCAACCTAGGACACTATATAGCTTGATATCAAAATCGGGTTCAATCACTCTGACTTGTTTCTCTTGACATGGCGAAGCTCAATCCGTCAGGAACTGTTCAGTCCAACGCTTAACTATTCCATTTTCTGAAGCTTAGTTATGCATGTGCAACTTCTTTAATAGCGCTATCAACCTTCGCGCGCGCGCGTATTCTTTAGCATTCCCTGAAAAGTAAACATATTTATACTCCAGTGTATGCAGGCTTAAAGTATTGTTACTTTGAGAAGTGCGTACCTTCCCTTCCAAAAGTTTTTCTTGAGACATCTCCCCCTTCTCAATCCCATGTTGTTAGCATAAAGATATTTTTCTCCCTCTTTTTTTTTTTTTGTCTCGAAACACAGTTGGTTTACAACCTATCGCTCGATAGACTGATCGCGCAGTTGAGATGTGTGCTTCTTGCACAGCAACTAAAGGGGAATAAAATGGCAACAAAGAAGAAAAGAAAAAATTATACTATAGAAGACAAGTTATGAGTAGTTGATAAAGTTAAAAATGATTAAACAAAAGCGAGTATTTTTTCGTGAACATGGTTCCGCAGTATAGTTTCATTATACCGCGGTTATGTTATAACGCGGGTGCCAAACATGTCCCCTGACACCCGCGTTTTAACGGGGTTTTACTGTACTGCATGACATGTGACAAAGGGAAGTAGGGGGTATGTTGAAGTGTGATATTTTGTGACAAAGGGGGGCGGGGGGTCAAATATACTGAAAAAAGTGTGACATCATTTATGAACGGTCCTAGATTATAAATTTGATGTTGGTGTTATACAGGAAAGTAGCTCCGTATAGTTCCAGACGGAACTTTTTGTTCCTTTCTTTTTTTTTTTTCCTTTACTTTTTTTTTTGAATAGACTATAAAGATAAAAATAGTTTAATAATAGATCAATTTTTCTGGAACATGTAAGAATGTAAACTGGGGGAGGGTGTACTTTTGAGCAGTAAACGAATGTATAGTAATAACAACGATGTAACACACAAACTTGAAGAATAAATCGTAAATGCGTTGTTCGGGGTTACGAAGAATCATTTTTCAGTATGAGGTTATCGATGAAAAGTACATATCGCAATGTTGCCCCCTATTTATTGTGATGTAAAAACTCGTTTGCACAAAAGTGGTCAGCTTATTTTGGCAACTCAGTTTATATATGTACAGTCGAACCTCGTCATCACGACACCCTGCGAACTTTCTATAAAGTATCGTCATTAGCGAAACGACGTCTTAATCGGAATTGCTTTAATACTTTATCTACTGACTGTACTTATAAGTAAAATTCTCTATAAATTCCTGCCAGAAATCATTTTTTACCAATATTCTGATGATGTTTTGCAGGAACACTTCGAATTCCACTTTTTCATGATACATATCAGCAAGGGTTCTTTCTATAAAGAGCATTTTAGCGAAGAAAGGAAGATAGTTCTGAAACCGATGCGGTGTTTTGAACTGCCATTTTGTTCAGATTGCTCCTTTTTTTTAGAGTTTCATTCCAGAAAAGTAGTAAAACTCAAGAATTAACTCACTGATTCTTTTTTAATGTGTTAGTTAAGAACTTAGAAAACTATTTGACGAAATATTTTGATCAAAAAGCATATGTAACTAATTTAACAATTAAAATACTCTGTGACGCTTATTAGCTGTAAAGAAATAAATTCTTATAGACAGAGCATTTTATTTATGTAAATCCCTTAATTTTCAGTGTAAATACCCAAACAAACTATTTATGTAACAAATTCCTGCAGATCATAATGCAATACATAAAGGGTTGAAACACATAATTTCAAGAACATATAATGTAATACCGCATTTAAGGGCTATATTAATCATTTGACATTTTAAATAAGATTCAATTACCGTCATTTGTGTTTAATAAGACAAGGCAAAAGAAAAGGTCACGCTTTTTTCACATATATTTGCCCCCCCCCCCCCTTTGTCGCAATATGTCACACTTCAACGGACACCCGTATCCCCCTTTGTCACATGTCAAGCTATATTGCATAATGCATGATGTCACACTTCTTGTAACCCCCTCCCCTTGTCACAGTTTTATGAACTCCCCTCCCCCCTCGAAGAGTGACATCATTTATGAAACGATCCCTTACTTATATTACGACCCCTTTATTATTTCGCACTAAAATATTCTCTAATAAGGGTTGCTTAATTCTTGATTTACAACTTAAAAATCTTCTGTATATTTTGTACAAAAAGTCAAAATCTTCCTGTTTAGCTTCTTCAATCGAAGAAAGGCATTTTTCTATGATATCAATGCAATGCAACACCTTTGATTCATTTGGAAGTTTCTCCCCCAATTGTAAAACCCCTTTACTTTTGACCACTATCTGAAGGGACCATGAAAGCAAATTCCTTCTTTTTTTCGAACAAAGAAAAATGCTTTCTCACAAATTGCCAGTCTAAAAGAGCTTAATATGATAGCACTCATTTTTAAAAGCTCATTTACAATGACCATTCAACTGCAGTTAAATAGCCATAGGGATTCTCCCCTGTCCTGTCTCCTAAACACTTTCTGACCGGAAATTAAAATCTGTGTACGTCCCTGGAATTTCAGAAACAAAAGTCGAGTTTCAAAATGTATGTTTTCCTTGTCCATTGTCCCTTTTATCCTTTTCTGAAGTACTGCTGAGTAGAAATTTAATCCTATGAGCAATGCCGGAATGAAAGTCGTCACTCTTTTCTTGTGCCTGTCAATGTTATCAATTGTAAAAATTTTTCTGCACTTCAAATCCCAATTCGAAGAACAAGTAAACCTCCAGGGCAACTTTATCTTTCCACCTGTCGCTTTCAAACCTCCTGTGCACGCCTTGCTGGTTCGCGGTTGTAGGTAGGTTCGTGGGGGCTGGGGATTTTCTCGACTATATGGATTGATAACACTTGTCACTAATCCATATTCAGGAATTCTAGGATAAACTTTTCGTGAAATCTTCATTATTGTGCTAAAAGGTTTCAGTTTTAAAAAATAAAATTGAGTCCGTTTTAACATTTTGAACTGTCGTCATAAACGGAATGTCACAATAAAGTAGTGTCGTGGATTGTGGACTTATTTAGCATTAAAATTATATATTGCAAGTTCGGCACTTGGAAAAAGTGAAGTGACATCCGAAGGAACGTGTCATCCCGCTGTCGTTAAAACGAAGTTCGACAGTACATAATATACTATGTACAGTAAAACCTTTACAGTTGACCACCTTTGTAAGTTGGCCACCTGTCTAAGTTGACCACTTTTGTCAGGAACGGAATTAGCACTATATTATTTAATGCAGGTAAACCTTTGTAACTTGACCAGCTAAGTTGACCACCTGTCTATATTGACCACTTACGTACGCCAAATTTGGGTGGGAGTATCATAGAAAAACCTTTGTAAGTTGGTCGCCTAGTTATTATTATATTTATTTGCTTATCTATTCTTGCAAAAGTAAAATAAAGCTAAAATAACTTCTCCAGGATATTTTTTATGCTATAATGTTTGACCAATATTTGTCTGGATGGATGAAACATCAATATAAAGTTTGCCTAAACCTCTGTGTGAGTTAACCATACGAGAAAACTACTATGAACACTTAAGCACTCTTTTGTTCTTTAAATAAGTTTTTCTTTTTCTTCTAATTGATCTAGCCATTTTGGAAAAATTATGTACTTTTAAGGAATCTTTACGATCAAATAAGTAACTTACATAATTAATAACCTATTTATCTTTATTTTAACTAAGTGCTTTAATTTTAAAGTAACGTTAATACATGAAGTTATATTTTAATTAGTTACAAATGAATAAACGCATAGTGTAAGAAATAACAACAACAAAAAAAAAATCTCCGCCCTCTATAAGTTGACCACTAAAGTGCTGCACCGCAAGTGGTCACAGGTTTCACTGCATATATATACGAGGGAGACCGGGAAAAAAATTGGTGCTCATAAATGGACCACAAGTATTAAATATATGTTATAGATAAATAACAATACATTGAGAACCACTGGTCTAAGTATTGCTCTGTGAACTGAACCCATGCCAATAACGCAGATATATGGGAATCGTCAAAGGCAAAGGATTGGCGAGAGGTGTAAATCTAGTGAGAAAATGTTCCTTATATTTGATGGTTTGCTCTTCTTTTGTCGACTCTTGTATACTTCAAGAGAGCTTTGCATGAACACGAAGAAAAACTTATAATATCTCCCGCTAATACAAATTTCTCTTAATTTATATATGGGCTCAATGTTGTAAAGGTAACTGCTAGCTAATATAAAAATAAATACTTATGGACTCGATATAATTTGACACAAGTTCCAAATTTTTGGATCTTTATCGTTTCCCTTTCCTCGTAGACAGTGAACACTTATTTAATTACCCTTATTGTAAATTCACAATGAAAACAATATGATCAGTGATATAAGTGTAGCAGGCTTTCCACATATCTAGTTATTTTAATTAGTGCATAGATAGCCATAGTGACATCCAAACTAACCAAAATTTGATTTTTGTATCGCCATCTCTGAAGCAACTGTCTATCTATTGTCTGTTCAGCGAACCTACATACCGAAAGTAAACAAAGTTTTCACCACATTTGTCACTTTTTATCTATTTTGTGATTGCACACAAGGATGCTGCAGAAAATGAAGAAAAAATACGGTGCTTAGGGACCGTTCATAAATGATGTCACGCTTTTTTCCCACACATTTGACGCCCGTCTCCCCTTTTGTCACAAAATGTCACACTTCAACGGACCCCCCCTCCCCCTTTGTCACATGTCACGCTATGTTGTATACGCAGGATGTCACACTTATTGTTACCCCTCCCCCCCTTGTCACACTTTGTCACAATTTCACGAATCCCCCGAAGCGTGACATCATTTATGAATGATCCCTTATGTGTTTTGGCATTACAATGTCAAGACACACATTTGTCACAATTATTTTCACCACTACGTGGTTTATTGTCGCCAAAGTGGGTACTTTACCAGATTCTCTGAATAGACAATTTGATATTTCAAAATAAAATTTTGAAATATAGACACATACACATAGGTTAAATTAAAAAAAGCATGGGATACAAAATAAAAGAATTAGATAAATTACAATTAATTACAAATACAGTAAAATCTCCAAAGTTGACCACCTCTCTATGTTGACCGAAATTTTATAGTTTGGATGGTCACAACACATTTTCAATGGAGATTTACCTCTCTATGTTGACCACTTTTTAGTAGGTTATTTGAAATAAATTTCTATAACTTACTCTCTGTAACCTGACCACTGACGTTTTCTTGAATTTGCCTTTTCCCACGTTTATTCTAAATCTGGTTTCCAGGAATTTCTTTATTAGTCATTCGGCTTATCTGAGTAACACTCGCCCCCCGTGTAGTGCTCCATTCATTGCCTTCCAGTATTATACAATAAGAAGGAAATGCTGGAGATAGTGTCCAGCCTTTTGTTAAGGAGGAATAATATTCCAGACCTTTGAATGTTTTTATTTCTTGGACTGCATACATTGTCTGTAATTGCTGGAATCTGGAAAAAGCTCAGGGAGGGGGGGATGTGCGTGGAATTGAAGTACGCAGAATTGAAAAAAAAAAAAAAACGTGTATTGTTTTTACAGTTACCTAATGAACAAAAAGAGCACTCGAACAATAATTGGATCGTTCCTTAAAAAATTGTAAAATATTACTGTACCTTTAGTAAAAATAAAAATGAGTAAGTGCTAAATTTTTCCTTAAAAAATACTAAAATAATTTAATAATTAAATCTCTAATATTGTACTACATTTTTTCTAAAAGTTTCCTAAGTTTACCACCTCCGTATGTTGACCACTTATAAGTACAATCGCTTAGATGTTCAACTTACGGAGGTTCTACTGTAGAATTAAAATTTTACTATGAATAAAATTTTAATTCTAAATGTGTACGTCACCAATGTAATGTGTTCTTTTCTGCAACAAATGGGGCTATAGCTGAATTTTCAATTCGTTTCTACCAGTGTACAAATGGCAATTGGGCAAAGTGTGGTAAACTGTGGGAAAACGTGTAAAGTGAAAAGAATAAAATAAAAGGAAATGATGATATAACTTAAATATTTTAATTTCCTTTGCAAATTCGTGGATTCTGCTAAATTTAGGCTCGCCTGTATCACATTTCCTTCGTCAGTTAAAGTATTCAAATGCTCTTCAAGTAGCAATTTCACTTACGTTGTATTTTGCAAGATAATTTGCTTTTTTTGCTCTGGAATATTTTATCGTTTAGAATTTGTCTCATTATAGTTTCTTTTGCTAACTAGGACAAAAACAACGAAGTTAGGCTATCTCATGTGAATCTTATTTTCAAATAAATATGATACACCTCTGACAATTAAATCCTTTTCCGAAAAAGTATTTATCCGAACTTTCATCAAATGGAATAAAATAAAACGGACCAATTTACTTCGGGGATCAGACCATTTGAAAAAATAATCTGATCCCCCCTAAGTTTTAAAATGTCTCATCTTGTTTTTATATATTGATTTTTTTTCTTTACAATTTCACAATCTTTGAACATAAGTCATGGGAATATTTGGCCTTCGAGTCTACATCTTCGGAACACTGGGCCATTTTGATTCAAAAGAATGTTTTTATAGTTTTCCAGTATTGCAATAAAAATTTCAATATTTGCAGCATTTAAGGTATTCCCACTATCACTATATTCTCTATATGACAAAGTTTGTCAGGGGTTTCCATTTTGAAGTGTGGTAAGCCACAGTTGCGCTTTTTCTTTCGTGATGAGGAGTTCACGAAAATCTTTATGCCATCATAGAATTGGCAACATAAAGCGAGCCAAGTGTTTGGGGGGAGGGGTTTGACGTTGGACCCTAAGCCCCTTCTCTCGTTGCACCCTTTGTAACCTTAACAACAGCGATACACCAAAAATCCATACACCAAAAATCTGTTATACCGACAATTCACGATGTCAAGGAAAAGAAGACATGTTATTGCTGACTTTCTATCATAAACCAACAGAAGTCACTGACCTGACCTTCATTTGACCACTGACTAACATTAAAACTTCCTTTCTTGCTACAGATTCAAGCACATCGAACCTGCGAATCTTTCCCTAAACTCGCTCCGCGTAGGTTACCTGGAGACGATCTTCACCCCACAACGCTCTCTTCTGTAAAACGGTTTTCTCTGCATCGCTCTGTTATCGAAGAGGAAAGTGCTTCGCTGCTGTGTGTGAGAAATTAAAATGTTTCCCGAGCAGGGGCGTTTAACCCCTCGAAACACGAGTTTTTTTATAGAAAAACTGGGAAAAAATGAGCGAGTTTTCTCTGACAGTAAATGAATATATAGTTATAGTATAAATTGCTTTTGGCAATTTCAGTTGTAGGGGTGACTAGAGAGCAGGGGGGTGGGGTAAAAGTTATAAAAAATTATTATACAAACAAAGTGCAAACGGATCTCAGAAGGTCATTAGAAATAAAATTACACGAGATACTAGATCGCCCGTGTGAGACACGGGCATGTGCAAATTTGTCGTTGACTTTCTCCCGTGTCAGACACGGGCAATTGCGTTAATTGGTTAGTTGTGCCATTTCAAAATGAATAGTTTGACGATGTAACCAACACATCTTGCTTAAGAAATCGTTTTAAACAAAACATACATTTTATTTTAATTATCCGCCTCTAATTGTCGGCGCATTTTGTATATCTAATTTCTTTGAGGAATTTTCTTAGGGGCCGTTCAAAAATGATGTCACGCTTTTTCCCCATATATTTGACCCCCCCCCCGCCTTTGTCACAACATGTCACACTTCGGTGGACCCCCCCCTCTTTGTCACATGTCGCGCTATGCTGCATAATGCACGATGTCACACTTCTTGTTACCCCTCCCCTTGTCACACTTTGTCACAATTTCACGGCCCCCTCCCCCCTCGAAGCGTGACATCATTTATGAATGATCCCTTAAAAATAAACCGACTTTACACTTTCCTACGTTTTACTTCAGACATGATGGCACCTAACAGAAGTGTCGCTAATGGCACTTAGGGATCATAAATGATGTCACGCTTCAAGGGGGCAAGGGGGGAGAGAGGTCAAATATTTGGGGAAAAAGCGTGACATCATTTATGAACGGCCTCTTACATATTCATATAATAAGCATTTAAATTTAATAATTCATAAATTACGCATTCGTAAAATATATATCATAAAGTTTGCAATTATGTACCCATTTTCTTTGTGCTTTTAAGTGATAAAATCTTGCACTTTTAATGTTAGCAAAAAAGCCCTAGTCGAGGGACCTCGCCCTTAAATGTTGATGCATACAAGTCAAATTTTACATGATAGAAAGAATAATTCTTAGCATTTTGCTTTAAATTACATTTCGTAACTTGTACGTGACATTTCAGAACAGTTCTCTCTATCTCCTATTTTACTCGGTTTTGGAAATTTCAAATAGAAATGTTGCACCAATTGACTTAGAGTAGGGGTATTCAACCCGTGGCCCGCCGAAGATATTTTAGTGGCCCGCCAAACCTTGAGGATAAAATGAAAATGAAACCCTTTTTTTTAAAAAAATAATAATAAAGGGAGAAGAAAAATTCGGAAGACGATTCAAAAATTCAGTTACAAGGGGAATAGGACGCTGTATGAGAGAATAAACTCGCTCGTCTACTTGTAGATTTTAGTCTTTCGTAAGAATAATATTTTCTGCTTGCCATACTCATTGGATTCGCTGCGCTCAATCTGAACTTCAATTAGCAGATTTTCAGTGTGGTTCTGCTGCAAAAGATAGGTTTTTTAGTTGACTTTTATTAGAGCTACGTGTCCGAAACGTGTATCTTGGAATAGGAATACGTAAACAGTACTGTTCATGCCTTCTATCTTTGGTAGTATCTACGTGTGTACAGTGCCGGAGCTAGGGGGGAGGGGAAGCTGGGTTACATGCCCCGGGATGCGCTTCCGGGGGGCGGCAAATTCAACTGTAATGCACAAAATAAAATATGATAATAAATAAATAAATAAAAGTAGAAAAAAGAATAAAAAAAGAAAGAAAATGTTTAATTTAAAAAATTTAACTTTTGGAAAGAGAGAATTAAAATCCTAGTTCACGCCCTTCGATTTGATCATGATCGGCTACTTTGCCAACGATTAAAATAGATTAATAGAATTATTTATTTGTATAAACTGTTGGAAACTAAAGATGAGGTACACTGAATATGTCGCGCCGTTGATCAGTCGGCCGATCAGTTTACTGCGGAAGGCAAGGATTCTTGGGAAGGAAGTTTTAAGGGGCGGCCAATTTTGCAATCTCAAAATTTAAATATTTAAATCCAAAAAAGTCAAGGTTCCCCCCCCCCCCCTTTGTAATAGTGAAATATAAATCATGCCATGCTCGAACAATACACTAGGTTTGTTCTAAGTTTTTGTTCTACACTAGTTCTAAGCGGGGGGGGGGGGGACTTGTTAGTGTCGTTTAAGAATTCAGACACTTGGCTCTTCGATATGGATGTTAATAATTTTGCTCCCCGTTTAAAATTTCAAATTTTTTTTTTTTTTTTTGTTTTTTTTTTTTTTTTCCTAACATTTTTGCAGTCCCAAATACGTCTACTAAGGTCTCAAAATGCGCCAATTTGCATATAGCTTTCAAAATTTTCCCGAGGGAGAAGCCCCCGGACCCCCTTCAACTGTCACAACGTAATATATCCAGTTAAGGAAGGGGACTCTTCATATGGCTCTACCCTCCCTAATGTTCAGCTGAAAAGATCTTGCCGTGGGAACATTGACGAAAGTTTTATGGGTTTATCAGTGCCCCCCCCCCTCCCCAAGTGAAAAATCCTCTAGAAAATGGCCAGCGCATGAAATATGAAAAATTATTGGATGGAGGGGGTGGCATTTTTAAGTTTTGCATCGCCACGGAAAACTCAAAGATCCAGTACTGCGTGGGAACAGTCATTTAGTCAAATGTAAAACACACAATCGAAAACAATAACACATCTGACGGATCAACATTTGTAGAATACATTACAAATCGTAACAACACAGATTCTTCCGGCTGTCGAAACTTTAATAAAGCAAAAACAATGTCAAATATCCTATTCAGACTGAAGGGACTAAAATTCCTCCAGAAATGTTATGAGTTCGTTATTATTATTTTTTTAATTGTCAATTGATTTTTTAGCCCTGTCATGTACCATGTCATTTTATAATTTAAAGAATACAACGTAATATTTATTCGGCTTTTTATTGAACCATACTTATTTTGAATAAAAACCACTCTGAAATTTTCTGTCCGACACTACTTTTTTTGACAATTTGTGGCCCGCCTATCTTTATGAGCTTATTGATGTGGCCCTCTGTTTTAGGTCATAGTTGAGCTTAAATTCGTTTTTATGAGCTTTAATTTGCTAATAATATTCTCAAACAAATCCACAGGTTGGGGAAAGTTTCTTTCAAGCTGTTTTGGGGATTGTACTTCAAGATATCAATCGGAGATATATTTTTTTTTCAGATAGGTAAGGTCTAAATTGTACGATTTCTTCACACAGATCTTCACTAGTAATAGGTAAGGTCTACATTGCACGATTTCTTCCCACAGATCTTCACTAGTAATAGGTAAGGTCTATCATTGCACGATTTCTTCACACAGATCTTCACTAGTAATAGGTAAGGTCTACATTGCACGATTTCTTCACACAGACCTTCAATAGTAATAGGTAAGGTCTAGGGATGTAACGAATATTCGGCCACTATTCGGTATTCGGCCTATTCGGCCCTTTGGCCGAATATTCGGCTGGCCGAATAATCGTTTCATCACAGAGCCGAATATTCGGCCTGGCCGAATACTGAGTAAGGTCAATATTCGGCCTGGCCGAATATTGATGGACTATTCGGCCGAATAGTGTTGCTGCAGTAGAAATGTAAAAAAATAAAGAAATTAGTAGATTTTAAACATTTAAAACTGTATTATAATTATTCCTAAATAATACATTAGTTTATAGTTTTAAAAAATAAAAATAATTTAGAAAAAAACTACTTTTTTAAAACCTAGTTTTAGGCTTGACTAAGCAACAACAGATTTTAAACTGTAATATTGTATTTTATATTTAGCATTTGCTCCCAAAGCTGGCAAGAGGTAATTATGATATATGAAAAAATAATTTTGTTATTATTAACAAAGTGGAAGTCAGACTTTGCTTGGGTAGACTGATTTATTGTGAATATTGGGTAAGAGAGAAATGTGAAAAGCCTAGAATATATCATGCCTATTTAGATAGCATAAGTTATTGGGGTTTTTAAAAATAAAAATATATTCCAGTTAAGTGTATTAAATTTTAATAGATAGGATTTTAAAGATAGGTATATAAAAGATCCCATAAAATAAAATAACTTTTATAACTTCTAAAATATCTTCATAAAACAGCTTTAAGCAAGGTTAAAAGTTCACTAAGCAATAGTACTTCCTTCATTTGAATTAAATAATTAGAAAAATAATGCTAATGCTTACTACCATAAAACCTGTCTTTTCTATTGCACCTGTGGGTGAAAATCTTAGTTTTATTACATTCAAGACAATAGAGAAAATAGATTAATTTTAAATAGTTTTAAATTCTTAACAAGCAGAATTAAATCATTTATGATAGAGTGCGTGTAATTGGTGTTTGACTTTGTCGATAATTTAAAATTTGTCAAATACTTTCTATTACATCGATTTTCTTGAAATTTTAATATTCGGCCGCCGAATATTCGGTATTCGGCCTAAGACATTGGCCGAATATTCGGCTTCGGCCTATTCGGCCTAGAAGAAATGGCCGAATACTCGGCTTCGGCCTGGGAGAAGTGGCCGAATATTCGGCATTCGGCTATTCGGCCAAATCACTATTCGTTACATCCCTAGTAAGGTCTACATTGCAAGATTTCTTCCCACAGATCTTCACTAGTAATAGGTAAGGTCTACATTGCACACTTTCTTCACACAGATCTTCACCAGTAATGTCGCTCTCTTCAGCGGTTAGACGATTCTCCAAAGCAATACAGTAGAGCCTCGATTATCCGAGGCAATGTGGACCGAGGGTACCTCGGATAATCGGAAGCTCGGATAACACGGGGTCTGTCCAAATCGAGAGGGAAATATGGGTTGAAATGAATGAAAATGTCGTCAAAGACGTAAAAAAAAAAGGCATTTATTACTGTACATATTATGAAATGAAAAAATGACGTTACATACATACAAATATCTAATTTTACACGTACACATCAGTAGAGTGCATGTTCCAATTAAAGTTATTTCTTGAAGAAGTCTATATTATATTTTTATATTGTTTTCTTTTCAACGGAACTGGCTCGCTTCTTTGCTGCCGTTTTACGCAATGGTTGTAGCCGTAAAAGGTCTGTTGGGTCCTCAGTGGCTGAACGGTCAGATCGACTGGCTCCGGTGCCTCCCTGCGCGGAGAGAAAGAGGCGTGGGTTCGATTCCCACCTTGCCCTGGGTGTATTTCCTTCTTCGTATATTAAAATCTGTTGTGCTGTCTTGTTCTATCTGTCATATTGGACGAGAGTTTGAGGCATATCCTTGAGAATAGCAAATAAACTCGAATATTTATGTGACCTGAAATGGTCGTAAACAAACAAACAAAAGGTCTGTTAAAGTTGTCTCTGACTCCGACTGTTGTTCTAGGTCTTTATATCACCAGAAAATAAAATGAAAATGCAACTTACGGTCATTGGATGACTGACCCACTATCCGCAGCCAAAAAAAAAATTTTTTTTTCAAGGGCAAATATACTTCGGTTAACCCAGAACTCGTTTAGTCGAGGCTTGGATAACGGGGGCCTGTACTAGAGTTTCTTTCAAAAGTTGCTTTCTATCTTGAAAATAATTTACCTTGTGTAATAACTTCCATGATGTGGCATAATATTTTAATGCTGTGAAGTGATTATTAACGGAACTTATTGCATTGTCCAACAGGGGAAAAACACTTCTCTTTCAAACAAAAGCTATATATTTGCGTTGGAAGAAATGTCATCATCTCCTTCATAGTGAAATAGTTTTGCTTTCTTCCGCAATCGTTAATCATTTTTGAACTCGGCTGGTTCAATACCGAGTTCATTAAAGATATCTGTGACATAAACCTTTGCTTCTAATAGTCCATTTCCCCTATATTGTTTTTTTTAAAATTGCAGCACTTTGTAACTATATCCTGTTGTGAAAAAGTGTCAAAATCTTTTGATTGCGTGGACTGGCTTACGACCCTTTTTTTTTTTTTTTTCAAGAAGACAATATTTATTAAATAGAAAGAAATTAATTGTTCAGACAACATTAAACTTGGTCTGTTTCGGCTCCCCCCCCCCCCCCCTTGATCTAGCGCTACGGGCGGTCATTCGCCGCCCTTTTTTGAGTTAATGTGAAACTAGATTAAAGAAAAAATTGGATAATCGGGATTGACCTCAACTGTCATTACTTCAGTATATGGAACATAAATTTGCAATTGTTAAATCAGTTGTCCTCGCCCCATTGGCTTGGGAAATATAATGTATTTATATCTATGTACATGTATATTGCTGTCTTTTAATGCAATATACATTGAGTTTGAGTAGCCTTTGCTCCCCCCTGGAAAATTTTGAAATGACGAGCCTGCTTCCTTGTTTCTCAAGCAAGATTAGAAGAAAAAAAAGCGCGGAAATGTTCACAGAATATAAAAAATCTTGTTATAATTGAAGTCGAACTCGGTAATAACGAGAGTGTACAGACTGACTATTTGAAAAAACCGTGTTTTTTAATACAAATCTTGTTGCATAAAAGTGGATTAAATAATATTATATTTTTTAAAACCCTTACTTTTAGTCGATTTTGTTTATAAAATGAATATTTTCCGTTTTATTTTCGGCGTTGAAAGTAAAGTGAAAGTAAGCCAAACTTTCAGTAAGTTTCATGATTTTTTGTGCTATAATCTAACTCTCGTGAAATTTCAAGTTGTTTTTCACCAAAATTTTAATGAAATGTCCCAAAACTGGTTTCCAAAGAGAGATTTTCTCATGGAAAAAAGAGCTCGCTAAATCCGAATTCAGTTGATAGTAACTGGTTTTAATATAGGGCTACCAACATTATACCAATAATTTATTTAATGCCCCTCGGCGAAACCAGGGCTTTGTTTAAATCCAACTCTCGCAAAATTTTATGTTTTTTTTTTTCCCCCCCCAAAATTTCTATGAAATCCCCCGAAACTTGTTTCCAAAGAGACAATTTTGCAGACCTTCTCATGAACAAAATGGTCACTAAATCTGAATAATAACTGGGTTTTACATTGAACTATTAACATTCAACCAATGACTTAGGAATCACTCATAAATGATGTCACGCTTCCAGGAGGGGAGGGGGGCTCTTGAAATTGTGACAAAGTGTGACAAGGGGAGGGGAGGGGGTAACAAGAAGTATGACATCCTGCATTATGCAACATAGCGTAACGCGTGACAAAGGGGCGGGGGGAGAGGGTCCGCTGAAGTGTGACGTATTGTGACAAAGGGGGGGAGGGGAGTCAAATATATGAGAAAAAAGCGTGACGTCATTTATGAACGGCCCCTTATCAGTCGCGCTAGAGGAAATTCAGGTCCCTTTTCGGACTTTTCAGAAAATTCCAATCAATCAAAACGGACTCTTCACAAAATTCCGAGCTACCAAATCTTACTTTTTTCAGAATTATTTATTAAATTAGCTGCAAAAGGATAACAAAATATTTTGTCACTGTATATTTAAATTTTGAATTTTCACAAAATCATTTGATTTTTCGCAAAAATCTTTTTAAAATTCACAAAAAACTGGACCCTGTTAAAAATGCTGGATCGACCCAGGCTTATTTAATTTTCCTCACTAACCAGGGTTCTCCATAAATCCAGGCTCGCTATTACCGAATTCAACTGTATTTAGAACTGGGTCTAAAATTGGTTAAGCGAAGAATTTACCTTATTTTACTGACTTACAACACGCCCTTTTTTTCTTTGAAAAAATGTCTTAAAAAATCATATGCCTCTTATATTCTCAAAACTGATTTTAAAATTCTCAGTGATAGGTTTTAAACTTCCACCAGTCTTAAAGTTCAGAAGAGAAATGTTCACATGATGACACCTATGAATTTACATGATTTTATAAAACAGGTAAATTATTTTTTAAATCTGGCTTTGCAATTACATAATAAATGTAAAAATTGTTGTTCAGAAAAACTGCGTTTTCCGGTAAAATACGGCGAGTAAGTTTTGCCATAAATGTTTAGAGAAATGTTAGATAAAAACATAGCACGATCAATCTAGTAAGGATCGAATTACATGTACAAGTTTCTGGAACTTTGATAAGAAAAAAATATTTTGATTTTATTTTAATTAAATTGTGCGGTTGTGTCTCGAATGACCTGTTATTTGAATTACATTTTGTTGGTTCGTATCCGTGAAATTAGGTGTGTATGTACAGCATATGTATCGCATTTTTCATACTTTAATTTTAACAAAATCTTATTTTTTTTATCGTGGGTAATTCCATGGTGACTAACATAACAGGAGCACAAATATTTTGATTTCATTTTTCCTCTCCTAGCTTAATTTTTATCATGATACCATAAGCAAGGTGTTAATCTTCTTTGCACCGATAGGTTGTTCAAGAAAATGCAAAAAATTGATATTATTATTTTTATTTTTGAGATATGGAGGGCATTTTTATCAATGTGACTAACATAACCATTTTGCAACCATAAAGATTTTGTGTAACATTCACAGACATAATTCTCTGAAACTAAAACAATAAACTAATTATTTTCATCTGATATTATCTATGTGAAAGGCTATTGTTATATTATCATGTGCAAATTTGACACACATTTGAAGTACATTACAAAAAATAGTGTTTAATAAAGCTTACTTGTGACTAACATAACATGTAAATACACATTTAACTTAAAATGGTATAGGTAACATTAACACAAATAAAGGATTGCTAGGAGTGGCCACCCCCCTAAAAAGCTACAGAACCCCCAAAATCAGCTAAACAGTCATCCAATTCACTCCCCCCCAAATGCCCCCTCCCCCCCAAATTAGAAATTTCACTGGCGAAGTCCGTGCCATGCCCCCTTCCTGGTTGGTACCCCTGAGTATACAAATAGGATTTTATTAAAGATTGACATGTGTATGCAGTAGCGGATTTAGGTTTGAGGGCGCCCTAGGCCCAAGACGATATGGCGCCCCCCTTATGATTTTTCAAACTCATTCTGGGACCTTTTAAAACTGATCAATCATGCTGATCGTTGGGGACTTCACATTACGAAAAACTATAATTTTTTTACAAAAAATTGAAAAATAAAAAATGTATTGTATGAGACAACTGACACTTGTATAATTTATCATGGTGAATTAATGTTTTGTTTTATAATAAAGAGCAAACAAATGTTACAATTAAATTTTGAATAAAAAATATGAAAAAAACTCTTAATTTTTCGAAATAAATAACATGCTAGCATTAAAAAAAGTTTTAAAAAATCTTTTTATTAGATATTTCAGATTTTAGTACTAGCCTGATTAATTATTTTAACAAAGAAATTCTACCCTCAAAATGGTACTATGTTTAAATAGTAAGAGCGCGCGCAATAAAATAAACTTTAAACTTACAGTTGACAGAAAACCCAATCGGTTTTTAAATTTAGTCGTCTTCAAAATTTTGGCGCCCCTCAAAATTTGCCGCCCTAGGCCTAAATCCGCTACTGTGTGTATGGCAAGTATGTTGACTTGTAAACAAAATTTATATAAGTCTTTCAATAAAACTGTTTACTTCATAAGCAGAATGCTTGTTTGAATAGAATGAGATAAATTATTTAAAGAAATTATTATTATTAATAAGAAATTAAATGGATTTTTTTGTTCTGAAAATAATTTTGAGGTTTGTTTAAAATTTAGATATTTCATATGTAATCATGTTATGTTAGTCACACTCAGTGATGTTATGTTTGTCACACGTACTACTACCAGAAAAAAAGAAAATTATTAATGTTCAGCCTCATCAATCTGACTGTACCCATCACATAGAAGACATCAGGGGGGGGGGGGGATTTATAAAATATAATAATTTCAGGCAAATAGCTAATTTAATTCATGTTTTTGTGACTAACATAACAAGTAAATCAGATTGAACACTAATTACCATTGAAGCATTAATTTTAATTAAATGACGAAAAACTATGTTTTGTTATAAAGAAAAAGGACCATGCTTCAATGACAAAAAGAAAACTAAATTGTTATTTGCAGTTTTACTGATAAAATATAATTATGAAAAGTGAGAAAAATGCGAGACATTTTGAGTAATTACATATGTTGTATTGACAGCTAATTTTTATAGGTTTTGAGTAAGATTTTACAAAAACTGAAGTTAAATTCTAAAAATTTGAGAAATTAACTTTAAAATGATGTATAACATAATATATATATTAAAAGTTGAAAAAATCATGTCTGGGTTGACGCTTACGTGGAATTGCCCTCGTCTTACACATCGATTAAAATGGAAACTTAAATATTTTTTGACGGCATTAAAAGCATTAGCTATGAAGACCTGGTAAGGTTGTAGGTTAACCCCTATTTTTTATTCATTTATGTTAAAAAAAGAGCAAAATATTGTTCAAGAACCTTACAAATTAACTAAAAAGACTAGTAAATAAGGTTTAGTGAGATTGAGATTTTTTTTTTTTTTTTTTGCAACCGGGTTTTCACCCCATATGTGTTTTATCACATTTATTTTGACAGCCCATTCAATATTTAAAATGTACATTCTAAGGAAAGGAAAAAAAATTGCAGTTCCAAATAAGTTCTTAAATTTTAGTTTTTTCCATGTTTATCTAACAATTTTTCAAATGCTACTCGAAACACAAATGCACATTCGAAACCGAATGTAATGTTGATGTGTTTCTCTTTCTTTTTGTAACGAAACACGTTTTACAGCTTTTAGGTAAGAAACGTAAAAAAACACAAAGAGGTGTAGCTCTTTCAATTGTGGGGGGGAAATCCCTACAGTTGGCCAGATATTTGGCGTGATATTTGGAGCTTGGCGACCGGAAGTTTATCAACCCCTTTCACTCATCACTTCAGCTGCTGTTCTCCCGCTCTGAAGTTGCTCCGTGTTTTCTAGGGAGCGTGTCGTGTTTGATTTGGTTCTTATCCAAATTTACAAGTTTATTAATGTCGTGTTTGCCTGTTTTGCCTAAAACTCAATGGCTGAACTTCGTTTATGATCTGTTCCGATGCTCTGGGTACGGTAAGTAAAATGGTTTTTATGATCGGATCGGTTTGTTGTTCTATGAATGCTACCACGTGTTTCGTCGCGGCGCGCAACAGCTTGCCTGTTGCGGTGATTCATATGACGAAATTATGTGAAATATTAAAGAAATAAATTCTTTGCTTCTGCTGTATATTTTTATGTGCAAGTATTTGTTGTTGGTGTTTTTTTTTTTTTCATTTGTTTATTTATTTAAATATTTATATTTATTTTGGTTTGTTTTGAATTCGCCGGGACAATAGCACTTTTTAATTGAGATTCCACTTTACATTCTTAGTGGAACTTTGTAATCTTTTCCTCTCCGTAAGAATTATTACATGTGCCAGTTGTTAATTGTTTTTAATGCGATAAATACGGCTACTATGGAATAGTTTCGTGATCTGCTGGTTTGTTCTGAGTTTCAAACCATGTACATTATCATAAACGCGCGAAAACTTGAATATTGTTGCGTGCTGAATGCTCTATTCCGAATGTTATAAGCAAAATAAAAGCACATATCATCATCTGCATCATTTTTTTACCTGTTCTTGTTGATTGTATTTCTTGTTTTTGTTGTCTTATCCAGTTTTTTATTAATCCAGAACTTATAGTTCTATTTTTGAGAAACATAGTGTTCTAAGTACACTGTTTCTCGGGGGGGGGGGATTGTGTGTGAGATGAAATATTCCAAAAGAATTTTTTGAGTAGCTCCCAACTTTATCATTCATCAATTTCTTGCTTACCTGTGGTTTTTACTATTATTTAGAACTTGTTGCTTCAAATTTTTCAGATATAGAGTGTTGTAGTCTAAATTTTAGCCATTGTAGCCTGTCGAAAAAAGACCAGTATATGGAACAGCTTTTTACCAAGTTTATTACTTAACTTCAAATTATTATCAAGTGGTACAATATTTAATATTTTACCAATAAAATATTGTAACAAGGGCATAATGCAGGTGCAGAATTTTGTGGGAAATTTCTTTCTGATTTCATCCATTTCCAAGAAAATTTGCCAAAACGTGTTAATTGAACCAAATGTATTAATAGTTGAAAATGTATGAAACTAAGAACATATATTAAAACAAATGGACTACAATATTACATTCATTGTGTGTTCTATGTTAAAGCTCAGTGTTACATTGAGAATATAAAATTTTGAACTTTTAGTTTACTGTCATACTTTTGATCTTTAATGATTCTTGCTTGCCCTTCAGGAAGGAAGCAATGCCCCTTCTGTGCCTGAGTAAGGGAATCACAACACTAAAAAGGTTGAGAAATGAGTTTAAAGAATTTAGAAAAATAAGGATAGAACAATGTCAAGTTACAAAGCAAATTGATCTAATATCAAGATTTTAAGAAATGAGAGCTGGTTCATAACTTTTTTTATTGGGATTTGCTCCCTTCATTTTAAAATTTTCCAAGAGAGGACATTTCATGAGGACAAAATATTCCATGCTCTAATTTATCTTTTTATAAAGTTAGTTGTAAAGTGTTCCAAAACTGTTTCTTTTTTTTTAAAGTGAACATGTACTTTATAAAGTATTAAAAAGTTTTTAGTTTGTTCCTATAGACTTTTGCATGTTGTTTAGCAAATCATTATCTTCTATTTTTTCTTCCTCTTTTGTTGTACAGGTCCTCCAAGATATAGAAAAAGTAGTTTGCTGCTGAAATTTTGGACTAACATTAAGGGGAGGTGACTTAATTAAGTAGTAAGTATTATGAATTTTAAGTATTACTTATGAAACTTGGCTTGAACATTCTAGTTTTTATTTAGTTACCAAATATGGAAGTTTCGAAACGGGGGAGGAAGAGACTGCATTCCCTCGGGTTTTCACTAAGAGGGGTCGCCAATTTTATTTTAGTGATGTTGGCAAAAGAAAAACTCAGTCTCATAGAATAAGTCATAGTCTAATAGAATTAAGTAACAAAAATTATTATAAAGTGCTTTTTCTATAAAATGTAAATAAAAAAGCAATATTAACATATTATTGAGGAATATTGGCAAATATACTTTATTGAGGCTTCCAAAATGCCTCTGAAATGTTCATTTCAACATTTGAAGGGAAAAAAAACATTGGTGCGTTAATTTAAAGCTGCTTGATATAAATCATTAAAATTTTCTTTTTCTAAAAATTGATTTTCATGTTAGAAAATGCTATTTTAAAGATAAAATGTGCTGCATTTACAACCTCTATTTCAAGTAAAACTCAGTACATCCCGCTGTCTGTGTGTGTATTATATAGGGTGGGGCAAAAGTAAAGACCCGGTTTTGAAGGGTTATATAAAAAAACTAATACAGTTTGAGACTTAAAACTTTTTTATTTTGATCTGTATATAATCCCATTTTTTTTACATTAAGTTTTGAATACCGCTTACGCAAAGTGGCGGCCTTCACCACTAAATACACTTATGCAGTCCATTTCTGAAGTTTTTGGAAACTTTTCTGCACATTTCAAGGGGTATGGCGGTCCTTCAGCTCTTCTGAAGTATGCCGGTGATGTTTTCAAATTACCCCACAAAAGAAAAGAAAACTTAGGGACCGTAACATTACGCGAGCTATTGAAATGGACACAAAGATGCAGTCTATTCTCTCTGTGTGGAAAAATAGACTGCATCAGTGTATTGCTGCAGAAGGCCACCCTCTTGCTGAAGTGGTATTCAAAACTTAATGTAAAAAAATAGGGTTGCATACAGATCAAAATTTAAAAAGTTTTAAGTCTCAAACTGTATTTTTTTTTTATAACCCTTCAAAACCGGGTCATAACTTTAGAACTAATTAATATTTTTCATAATTTTATCCTTACTTTTCAGATGTCTTAATATCAAAGCATAATTCATTATTGTACAATTCGTATTGCAATTCATAGTAATCATCCACTTAATGTGTTTTAATTTTAATAAATATGTTAGTTCTACTTAATGAATGCTACACAACAAATAATTCAAGATGATAATGTTTAAACCAAATGGTTTTTTTTAAAAAACCACTTGGTTTAAACCAAATCTTTTTTCATTTATTTTACACATTATTAAAAATTGCAAAATCCAATTTGTGCAGAAATTACAAGCACAGCACTGGATAATTAATGAATTTGTAAATTAACAAACTTTTTTTTAATCAGTACTAATTTTTCTCATCTCCTATCTATACATGTCAAACTATATGTGTTTTTCCAAAATTAGCTCTGAAAAAGCTAATTTGAGAAAAACTCGTCTCGGTCATTATAAAAATTAAATGATATTGCAATTGTAATTCCTGGAGTTAAAGAATATATATTAGAAATAATAAAGTATCTTCATAATAACCAATTTGCAAATGTATGTTACAGATAACAATTTTTAAAAAAGCCAAACTTTTTTTCATTTATTGTACACATTATAAAAAATTGCAAAATTCAATTTATGCAGAAATTACAAGCACACCATTAGAAAAATAACAAATTACTAAATTTGTACTATTTTTTAAAATCAGTGAACAAAAAAAATTTCCTTTTTTTTTCTAAATTTTTCTTTTCCTTTTTAAAAATATATTTAAGCTTTAATCAGAAAAAATTAAGTTTGTACATTGTATTACTTTTATAAAATTGTTTTTGTTTTTAAAAATATATTTAATCGGGAAAAATAAAGTTTGTATTTTAAAAAAATAAAAATAATGGTGATATTTTCTAAGCCATTGTTGCTGATTTGTATAAGTGTTTTCATTGCTAAATCCGGTTAGTGATTATTTTTTTTACTTTTAAAGTTAAATATATCTGTAGTAAGATACTTGTTGATATTACCGATACTGTAAATCAACACACATTTTTAAAAATATATCTTTTATTTTTGCTTATTTTTTATTGATTTAGTAAAATATGCTTTTGAAAAACTCAACGCGAAAATAATTATTTCTTTAATAATTTGCTGAAAGGTCTGTATAAGTAGAGTATTAAAATTATAATATGTTAATACAGTAAAACCTGTAAAGTTGACTACGTTTGTAAGTTACCCACCTTTCGAAGTTGACCACTTTTGGTCAGGAACGGAATTAGCCCTATATTATTAAATGTAGGGAAGGGATACCTTTGTAACTTGACCACCTGTCTATATTGACCACTTATGTACGCCACATTTGGGTGGAAGTATTATAAAAAACTCTTTGTAAGTAGGCTGTCTAATTATTACTATATTTTTTGTTTATCTATTTTTGCAAAGATAAAAAAAAACTTAAATAAGTTCTCCAGGATAATATGTTTTATACTATAGTGTTAGACCAGTATTTGTTTGGATGGATGAAACACCAATTTGAAAGTTTGCCTAAACCTCTGTGTAAGTTAACTGTTTGAGAAAACTACCTATGAGCACTCTTTTGTTCTCTAAATAAATTTTCTTTTTCTTCTAATTAATCTAGCCATTTCGAAAAACTATGTATTTTTAGGGAATCTTTACAGTAAACTAACATATTTATCTTTCACTAAGTGCTTTAATTTTAAAGTTTTATAGGATACATTGTAAGTCATTCAGATTAAATTTATCTAATGGTATTTTAGATAATTGTTAAAAAATAGCTAATTACTAATTTTAAAGTAACGTTAATACATGAAGTTATATTTTAATTAGTCACAAATGAATAAACGCATAATAGTGTAAGAAATGGCAAAAAAAAAAAAAGAATTCCACCCTCTACAAGTTGACCACTAAAGTGCCACACCGTAAGTGGTTAACTTACGCATGTTTCACTGTAGGTAACTTTCAGAAAAATAAAAACTATATTTATAAGGTAATTAAAATTCAAGGTTTTAACTTAGTTATTTAATTAATTATCAATAAATTAATTACTAATAACATTTATTCATAATTAATGACCTAAAATCTCCATGATTTTCCAAAAGTCAAATTGTTTTTTCTGCAAGTGCTATTTAAACCAAAAAAACCGGGTTTTTTGGTTTTTTTTTCAAAAAAAATAGGTTTTTTTCCAACCCTGGTTTAAAACAAAGTTGTTTAGAATTTAGAATATGTTTTCTTAAAATGTTTCATCCATGCTCCATAATAGCTTAAGTTTTTTTTCCTTGTG
Organism: Octonoba sinensis; assembly: GCA_038502835.1. Lineage (NCBI taxonomy): Eukaryota > Metazoa > Arthropoda > Arachnida > Araneae > Uloboridae > Octonoba > Octonoba sinensis. The sequence goes on along the minus strand of CM076605.1, from coordinate 65,880,064 downwards.
AAATATTCTTTCATTTTAGAAATTTTCAATGAAGATATCAGGTTTAAACAAACAGTTGCAGGTGGATGTAGTGAACATATGGTTTTACTAAATGGATAAATTAAAAAATATTTCAATTTATTGCATTTGTAAAATGGAAAAAAAGGGGGGCATTTGATGTAAAATTAAGTGTGCTGTTCTTTGATTTTTTTTCCAGCTTTCAACAGCAAAAGAATTCAGATTAAGTTTGTTCTTAGTAGGGTTAACTTTCATTTGAACCATAGATTCATAGTAAAATTTTACTCATTTTTATTATTAATAAAAAAAAAATCTACTGGAGTGAAAATAACTTCACTGCAGCAAGCTTAATGTTTAATGTTTCATATAACTTTTATAAGTGTAACATGATAAATATCTAAAGTTTTTAAGGTCTGTTTAAAAAAATCTGATTCAAATAAAAAAAATTAGGGTAGCAATTGGGAGGTGGGTCATAAAACCTTGTCACTTCCTTTGACCTCACCAAAGATAATAAATAATTCCATTTTTAATGCTTCAAAAAATTTTCAGGGGGGGGGGGGAACTTGTTGTCCTCTTCCTCTAATATCATTGAAGTTCATCTACAATTATGTTCATAGAGAACTAAATCTTCAAAGATTTTTGAGCTGTCTTTGTCTTTTGAAGTTTCACACATGTTTCAGGGCAACCCCGAAACGGTCTTGTTTTGAGATAGGGTGTAATATGCAATTTATGACTTTAGCTTTGAAAAATTTCCGAGATGGGGCCATTCCTAACATGAAAGGGAGCCTAAAATTGCATTTTATTTAAATTTTAATTCTGAAAAATTCAGTGGGAAAGCCCTAAACATGTGTATGTTTTGGTGTTGCGAAAGATGGCAGAACATAGACCCCTGCCCTCTCTTTATGTTGACATCTGTCGACTACTATTTAAGATGTTTTTAATATTAATGTACAAAAACTTAGAGAAATAAGTTAAAACAAATTATGCTGCCTTGGTGATTAGTTACTTTGGTACTTTTTTTTTTTTACAACACTATCAACTCTTACAAAAGGACACTTTTATGTAATAGAGATATTGACAACTTTTTTACTTCTTTCATGTAAAATATATTGTTTTAAATCAGCATTTCAGAGAAATATATTATTAAATATTTATTAATTACAACTAATAATTTCTATTTATGCATCACTATTATTGCACTAGCTATAAATTGATTACATTAGATAATTTTAGCTTTTGAGCGGTAAAGATCACCTGTCCTGTCCAAAATCTCAACGCTGACCAAAGCCATATCCAGAATTTTTTTTTACGGGGGGGGGGCTTGACACACTTATGTCAAGGAGAGTTTCTGAAATATGTTATATTGTGAAAAATTTTGGGCGCCCTCCTGGATATGGCCTTGACCCTGACACAAGTAAACATGTTGTTTTTCTTTTCTATATTTGTTTTTATTTTAATCTTAACTCGTTTAAATTCATTTTTTATTTTATTTTCACCTATGACACTACTACATTAGGAGATAATTGGTTCTATTCAAAATTATTGCATTTTTTCACTTAATTAATTTTTTATGGAAATGTTTTATAGGGCAGTATTCAGGAATAATTTTCTGAAGTCACGATTTTTTGTTCTTTGTTATTGAATGAAATTTAATTATTTCATTTTGTGCCATGCTGGAATGCCTGCGACTTTTGGAATGGGAAACAGATATGCCTTACCACCTGGCTACCAAGAAATAAGTCTTGTTTAATCTCATTTTAGTTTTCCGCCGACAAGCCTAGATCTTGATTGTTTTTTTAGTCCAAAGAAATATTTATTAGCCGATTTTATTATGTTGTTGATTTCGGCTTTCAACTTGTTTTGATCATTAATAGTTGTTCCAAGGTATTTGAATTCTCTAACCCTCTCAAAGGTATGACCATTTATGCAGAAAGGAGTGGAGTTCACCGTCGAGGACGCGACTCCCATGACCTTCGTCTTGTCCTCATTAATTTTTGTGGCAGGGATTTCTATACCTCGAAAGGCCTCTTCCCAGGCCAAACAACCTCTTTACAGGCCCTGCAATTATTGTCCGGTGCAAATCATCTGCACAGGACAATAATTGTAGTGACCTATTCCAGAAAGAATTATTTTATGCATCTAAACCTAAATAAAATACTTTTTGATTAAATTTTTATTGGTTTTTTTTCTTACTTTTAGGTAATTTTAGTTGTTTTCCTTATAATAAGGATGTTACTGATCCAGTGAAACATTTTCTATGTGCATGAGTAACTCTTGCAAATAGATCACTTGCAACTTTTCAAAATGAAGAGCGCATTCCAATGAAAGAGTTCAAAGTATGGGTTTAAAAAATTTAATGGCCTTCTAATGAACGGTACATTAAAAAGAACGACATTGCCCCTCGCTAAACAAATTCTTCCATTGGCAGGTCATTTATACAGGCATTAAGTAAATACTATGTGTACTTTTTATATCTTTTATATGGTCTAATGCATTTTTCAACCGATTGGATTTAGCATTTTTAACCAAAATTTTAGGTTACCCATAAGCTTTACAGTTCCTTTTTGCATCAAAAATTGCTTATAAATTGTATAAGTTATAAATTTTAGAGGTAATCTTGTTTTGATAGATATTCTCATAAAAATTCAAAATTTTATTCATCTTCTATTTTTTAAGTATACAAAGATATAGACACATGCAATCTCTTCAGTGAATGTTCCGAAAAGATTATTAATAGAACCAATTGTTGCACCGATAACATACTCCTCGAAAGTGCACTTAAGCAGTCTTAACCTTGTGATTCTAACAATAACAAATTTAAAGTGTTCTGTTTTTAATTGGAATTGAAGTTGAAGTACACAATGTACTAGTGGGTTTTTTTTCCTAAAATCATTTAAAAAATTCTTTTTTCTGTTTGTTAGAACTTGTGTACCTGTAGTTGGACAAGAATTGTGGACTCCAGTTGAACAAGAATTTGTGATGGCTGAATTGTGTGAGCAATCTCATAAGTCTTTAAACTATGAGGAGATATATGGCAGGCTTCTCCATTATACTTTGAAAAAAGAAGAGCTTAGGATACTAGGTTTTCCCTATGAAACTTCAGATGGAAATGTAAAAAGTAGAGTAATTTTTCAACGCTCTGCTGATCCTGCTGAACAACTGTGTCGCTGTGGTAAAAAAATCTCTTTAGATGAGCAGAATTGGTTTTTTGATGGACAGGGTTGTCTCTATCACCCTGGGAAAAGAGTTTTGAAAGGGCCCTCTGTGGGCCAATTTGATTGTTGTAATAGAGGAGGTGCAGAAGGCTGTACGTTCAGCAACTATCATGTGTCTTCTTTCCACCCACTGGAAAACGGTTTCATTAAAGCTAAAAGTAAATCAATGCAAAACAAAAATCAGCCCAGCAGTATCTATGCCCTGGATTGTGAAATGGTTTACACGGTGAAGGGTTTGGAAGTGGCACGTGTCAGCGTCGTGTCGCTCGGAAGAAAGGTTGTATTCGACACATTTGTCCGACCGCACAATAAGATTTTGGATTTCAATACTCTCTTTAGTGGCATCACATTTGAACATCTCCATAATGTAACCACCACTTTGGAAGATGTGCAAACAGTTTTGCTTGAACTGATGGACTCCGGAACAATTCTTATCGGGCATGGGCTCGAAAACGATCTCTTGGGTTTAAATCTAGTTCATGAAAATGTGATAGATACTTCCTTTGTGTTCCCTCATAAAAACGGCTTTCCGTTCAGACAATCGCTTAGAACGCTTGCTTCGAAGCACCTAGGAAAAACCATCACTAAACATGATAGTGTCCAGGATGCTGCAACTTGCATGGAACTTATTCTGTTGAAAATACTTTCGAAGGAAGAGAGAATTCCTTCTGATCAGTCATTTACCTCCATGTGTTCAATTAATTCCAGTTTGCCAAAATGTGCTTTTGCACCTTTACCAAACAGTGCACCATTGTATTTCCCACCAAACCGGAAACCTTTCGATTATCCCTCCTCGAAGCATTTTCGAAAGTCTGGTATGAAACCGAAAGTTCCTCAAGAACCCACCTCTTGTGTTTATTATCAATACTGGTCATTAGTTGAAGTTACATTTGTTCCGTTTGCTGTTCTTCCTTATTGACTTTGTTTCAGAAACCTTGAGTTTTATACCAAAATATTTTGGTAGACGGGAACATGTTTTTAAGTATGCATTTGATCTTGAAATATATTACATTTGCTAGTAAATTATAATTGTCTCTTGTGTATTAACTTTTTAATATTTTTTTACAATGTACTCTTGGTGGTTAGATTTCATATTCTGACTGGTGTGATTTTTATAAGGCCTTTTATAAATAAATTTTAAAAATATTATGAATACACTAATGAAATTTAAGTAAAAGAAGAAACAGATTTCGGTGTTGGAGCTTTTTACTTCAATGAAATTTGATTTAATAGTTTTTCAATGGCTTTTTTAAAAAAAGAATTTAATGTCTTTATTATTAAATTTTTCAAAAAGTTCAGTGGTCAATATTAATACCAACCCATTACTGACCTTTTATGTTTCTACTGGATGAATTCACATATATCGGTCTTGAATTCTCCAAAAATTCAGTTTTGCTTTTTCTAGTAAATTTTTGCAAGATGCATCTTGATACTATATTATCTATCTACAATTGGCTTTTCATCTTTTCTTACAATGGGCTGATGTTCTTCATTCTATTTAGTAAAATATTGGAATGCAATGGAATGATAGTGTTCCTCTTTTTTTGAGAGAACTTCTATTATAAAATATAATAGTTTTGGTTAGATTGCAGAAAAAAATTATGTTCGTATTTTGCATTTGCAAATATTGCTAAAAAATATGAAGAAGTCCGAATTAGTACTGTATTTTTTTATTTATTTAATTTCTTTTTCGAACTTGAAAAACAAAATTTACGTACTTACTTCAAACAGTCTATTTTGCTTAACATGGTATTTAATCATGTCAACTTTCCCTTTTTTTATTTCTAGAACATTTTGGAATGATCATGAATATTTAACAGATGAGCACGTCTGTATTTTATCTTGTTTAAAGTGTAAAAATTACTGCTACAAGGCCAGATGTTGTACATATGCAATGTTGTAAATATTATGAATGTCAATTTATCTGCACAATTTTGAATTAATTGTTTTTTTATGTATTATCCTACTAAACCTTCCACTTCTCGCACTCCACTTTTATGAGGCATTCTTTGTCAATTTTTAAAATATTGACTCTTCCTATATATTTTTAAAACATGTTCATTGCTAGAAGTTTTATTTTGAGCTTATATTATTACTTTTGTACCTTAAAGAGGCCTGTTGGAATGTGTAAAAAAATTTATTTTATGCATAAAGATGTTACATGAAATTGATGAATTTAGCTCGGAAAAGTGTTAAGGTTTGTGAGGGTTACATATGTTTTAGCATAAATATATGCATGTAAGATGAAAAGCTTCGGTGTCTATATTTCTGCCATGATTTAGTTCCTTGTGTTATTTTAATTGTTTTTATCATGTTTACAATTATTAACTTTTATATTTTCGATGAATTCATGTGTCAGTTTTATAAAAGTTGCTTGATTTTATAAAAATTACATGATCATTGTATACATGTATCGATATTTTGTAATGCGAAATTTTAATTTTTCATTGAATAAAATGTTGTCTGTTACCATCTGAGTTTTAGTTTTAGTGTTTTTATTTAGTATTCTATTAATAAAATTGTTATATTATGAAATACGCAAATTTTTTTTCCCAGGAGCCTAGAGTTTTAAAATATTTTCATCCCTGTAATGTGTTAAAATTTTTAAATTGTATGATGTGTGTTCTATGTTATATTCCTTACTTTCAAATTACACCTGTTTAGTAAGAAAAGAGGTTTTTTATTCGAAGAGCATATTTAAGAGAGAAAAACGGACTTTATAAATATATACAGTGAAACCCGTGTAAGTTGACCACTTGTGGTGCAGTACTTTAGTGGTCAACTTATAGAGGGTGGTGATTTTTTTAAGCTGCATTTATTCATTTGTAGCTAATTAAAATATAGCTTCATCTATAAACATTACTCTAAAATAGGATTTTTTTTATTTTTTTTTTTTTTTCAATTATCTATAAGACCATTAGAGAAATTATCCTGAAACCCCTTATTAATTATGTAAGTTACTAAAAATATATAATTTTTCAAAATGGCTACATCAGATAGGAGAAAAAAAGAGAAACCTGTTTAAAGAATAAAAGAATGCTTATAGTGGTTTTCCCTCTTACCGTTAACTTGCAAAATGGCAAACTTTGTTTCACCATCTCCAAACAAATACTGGTCTAACATGATAGCACAAAAAATGTCCTGGGGAAATTATTGAGTTTTTTTTTTTTTTAAATCTTTGCAAAAAAAAAAAATAGTTAAATATAGTAATCAGGTGGTCAAGTTAAAGGTTTCCCTACATTATATAATATAGGGCTAATTCCGTTTCTGACAAAAGTGGGCAACATAGACAGGTAGTCGAAGTTCTTAATCTTTCAATTTGGTTTTTAAGAAAGAAACAATAAACGATTAGTAGAACTCGAGTTTAAGAACAAGTTTTTACTTAAAACGTAATTTAAGAAGTTTCGCTAAAGCCATTGCTTCTTAACATAATACTTATAAAACATAATTATTAATAAATAGACCAGGGGAGGATTCTGATTCGAAAATTAAAAATTAATTAATCTTAAGATTAGTGTGACGATACAACTCTCAATTATTGAAGGAGAGACTACTCTTCAGCCAACCTTCCGATATTTAAAAATTGTTCTTTATAATTTCCCAATGTTTTTAAAATTAAAGCTTAATGTTTTTGTTTATGAGCAAAATCCTGGGCTACCAATATTAGCGCTTCGCGACCGCTCATTGCATATTTTACTTTGTGTGAGGAAATGAAATTTTTAGTTGCTCCCCTCCCTTCCATCGATCACGAATTAAGCAAAATGCATTATTTGGAGATTTTCGTTCAATTTCACCGTGAAATCGGGAAAAAATTTGCATGCAATTTTAAAAGATCTCTAAATAATAAAATTTTAATTGTATTTTCTTGGTTTCTATAAGGTCTAAGTAAAAACTTACGTTTAGGAAACTTGCCAACATCGAACACCTGCTTCGCTGAAAATGAGCGTGCAGTGCGTTACAATCCTTTTGCATCCTATAAGTATTTGAGTTGTTTTAAAAATCAAAAGGTATTTTAACATATGCTACCCTAAATACTCACCTGATTACATACTTTTTATTTTAAATTCATAATGCATACTTTTTCCGAAAATTTCACGTTAAGTTCAGAATTTTTTTTTTGCTCAGAATCACCCACGAAATCGAGCATAAGAAAACATTTAAAATTTTTGGTCACATGTTTGACTATTAAATTAATTAGATAAATGGTATGATTCCCGTCAAAATAGCCGGAGCATAGCAACTCAAAGTGGTTGCTCCAGAAGCCCGATAAAAATACCAAATTCCTGTCCCAATCCACATTTAAAACGCCGGAGTACCAAATTGAGTAGTTGTGTCTGTCAATGATAAGGCAAGAGTTCAAGATACTTCCATTTCACTTTCTTCCACCTTTACCACATATATTACAGGAGTTAAACAGTGTATCTCTCGTGCGAATAGAAATCACTCGGACGAAGGGGAGCGCCTATGGAATAATAAAGAGCTCCTGACACTAACAGAAAACAGCTTCGTACGCAGTTGGTTAAAGGACCCAGCATCTGCCTACGGCTTCGGAACGGGTTCAGAATTCATAATATGAAGTTCTCTGCGAGAGTTGATCGGGTAAGCTCCGGTTGGGCAATTGGAAAAAAACTCTCTGGAATTTTCGAAGAGGCGGGACATGCGCCCCTAATCGTTCAAGAGAAGAAAAAAGAAAAGATAAGGCTTGGGAAATTATAAAATATTGTAGTCGTGCAATGTACTTTCTCTTCTGCTTGCAGCGATGTTGCATTTTTTGTCACCATTGACCTTGTTTACATTTTGCAGTTGAAAAATTAATTTTATTGAAAAAAAAAAACGGAACAATCGAATAAATCAACAAGGTCACAAACGTCAATCTTTAAGGGCGGCAGCTATTAACAGGAAATACAGAAAATTACGATATTATGTATCATTTGGTTCAGAAATCACAAGGAATATCACTGCATGCATTTACAGCAGCGGTCCGCAATTTTTTTGCACCTAAGAGCACATACCAGAATATCGGTCGAATGGCGGGCACCATTTATTTTTTCAATTTAAATTTATAGTTGGTGGACATAATTAATAATTAGGGCTCGACCGATGGCACTTTTTGGCCGATGCCGATTGTTGGCCGATGGTTCCAAGATCGGCCGATGACCGATTGCCGATTATTCTCTTCTTCCATCGGCAGATGCCGATGGCCGATGGAAAAAAAAGTCGCTTTAAATCATTAAAACGTGTAGAATGCTTGTCAAAAATGTCATTTAAATAACTTATTTATCTTTATGTTTATAAAAACATAAATGCATTATTCAAGTACCGTAAAACTGTTTGGGGGAAGTTTACATAATAATTAAAACTAAAAGAATCACTCGGGATTCTAGTAAAGTAATTAAACTATTTGGATATTTAAATAAAATTAAAAAATGCTATATCAGAGGAATTTTAATTCTTGTCTTATTTTTGCAAAAAAACTCAACAACTATTGGATCCGGGTCGGGATTCAATAGTTGTTTGGGATCCAATAATTCCCTTTCCTTCAACATTTTCTCTTAAAAAACATGCACTGCAAAGGCCTTTATTTTCTTTTTTTTTTTCCATGGAGAGGAATGCAGATGTTACAATACAGACTAACAAATAATGTGGGTTTGTAATCTTGTTGCAATTTAAGATCCCCGAAATAAAAACATATTTTGAGCACCAGCAGTTTTCTGTTGACAAATAATCTTCTGAAAAACACGTGATCGTTTATAAAAATTAAGATGTATTTTGAAAAAAATATATATTTATATATACGTTGTCAATTTTTGAAATTAATGAAATTGTTGCCTTTTTATTAAGGTATTACTACACCCTGTCGCGCGAACTCGTTTTTTACGAATTAAATTCTTGAAAATAGCAGGTCGAACTTGGACACATAAAATTTCTATCATTAAACATTTATACTGAAAAATTGATTCGTATTTCTATCAATATGTTCTATCTTGTAAAATAGCTATAAAATAACAAGAAATATTCTAAACTGAAAGCAGATGCAACGAGATTGTTGTACAATAGCAGATAAACTGTCAACTGTCTAACACGAGGCATCAAAGAAGACAAAAAAAAAAAAAGCTCTAAAAAAAAAAAAAAAAACGAAATATAAACGGGGAAAACTTCAAATAATTATCGTATAAAAAACGTTAAGATGTATTTTGAAAAAAAAAATATGCATTGATCAATCTTTGAAAATAAAGAAATTTTAGCATTTTTATTAAGATGTTATTACATCCTGTCGCGCGAACTCGCATTTGACAGTTCAATTTTTAAAAATTGCAAGTCGAACTTGGACACATAAAATTTCGATCAATTAACATCTATACTGGAATTTTTTTTTCTTAGTTTTGACCAATCTTTTCTATGTTGTTAAACTAAAAATGAATTAATGAGAATAACCGCACACTAAAAGCAATATGCAACGAGATTGCTGCACAATTGCAGAAAAGCTGTAACAAGGGGAATCGAAGAAGCAAAAAAGAAAAAAACGCTAAGAGAAAAAAAAGTTTACGCTGGAGAAAATTAAAATTATTATCGTAAACTTTGATTGAGTTGACTTTGTATTGTTTACAATTTCCGAATAATAAGAAACATGACAACTAAAAGCAGATGGTATAATATTATTGCACAATGACATCTAATGCACTATCATTATTAAACAAAAAACGGACAAAAATGAAGCAACTAACCTAGTGCGAAAAACAAATAGCACTCATAAGACGCCTCTATTAGTTTTACTTTAACATATTCTGTTTCGCGAGCATTTTGTTCAAAGAGAAATAATTTTAATAATGAAGGTTTTCCGGCAGCGATCGCTTAAACTATTTTTCCGAATTTATTATCAAATACTTTGTAGAATGACATTATTTTTGAGATTTTTTTTTAACTGATGTGCTGCCTGTTATTGTATGAAGTAGAAATCTAGCTATGGAAAAAAAAGAAAGTTAAAGACAGAATGTTTTTTGGAAAGTTGTCCCTGCGAAAAACATCGGCCTTGCATCGGCTTTTAGATGTTTTTCAAGGCCGATGGGCCGATGTTTTTCTAAAGTTAACATCGACCGCCGATGCCGATGGCAACTTTGGTGAACAATCGGCGCCGATGCATCGGCGAGGCCGATGCATCGGACGAGCCTTATTAATAATGCACAAAAAAATTAATTTAACATAAGAATATAATTAGTATGATTATTCTTGTGTAAAATGATTATTAAATTGCTTGCAAAACATACGAAGTATAAAAATTATATCTAAAATATATAAAATACAGTCAATGTGATCTTTGCATTGCATTTCACTGGCCAGCGCTTCATAATTGGGAGAACATGATGACATTCCTGCTCGCAAGCAATCGTCAAGGTGTTCATCTGTAAGTCGTAATCTATATTTTGATTTTATGATATTCATTGTCATTTATCATTAGAGGGTTATTTATAGTTATATGGCGTTTTATTCATATACTCTAGATTCTAAATGTTCTCTAGTTTAAAATGGAAAACTGAAATATTTTATCGTTGGATACAAGCAGCGGGCGCACGTAGACCGATCGACGGGCGCCGTTGGACCCATGGTGCCTGCGGGCATAGGTTTGGGGACCCCTGATTTACAGTGAAAAAGTCCTCTTTATAGTGATAAAATTAAAAGATCTTGGCATTTTTTAGCAACTTGCACTGCTAAAAAGTAATAAATCATATCTAACATGAAATTCATACTAAAAGGCCGAGAAAGAAAACTTCCAATGGAAACCTCATTAATCATTATGAACTGTAAATGTGTGATTTGATTTTAGGAAATCCTGTGCATATTGCGCAATCTTCATTTACATGCGTGGGTGATTCTTCGTGGGGAAAATTGACTTCTGTAAAGAGCTTTCATTTGATCAGTTAAAGGATTTTTATCAATGTATATATATATATATATATATGTACTAGGGATGTAACGAATATGCGGCCACTATTCGGTATTCGGCCCTTTTTCCGAATATTCGGCTCGCCGAATAATCATTTCATCACCAAGCCGAATATTCGGCCTGGCCGAATATTAATGGACTATTCGGCCAAATAGTTCTGCTGCAGTAGAAATGTAAAGGAATAAAGAAATTAGTGAATTTTAAACATTTTAAATTGTATTATAATTATTGCAAAATAATACATTAGTTTATAGTTTTAAAAAATAAAAATAATTTAGAAAAAAAACTACTTTTTTTTAAACCTAGTTTTAGGCTTGACTGAGCAAAAACGGATTTTAAAGTGGTAATATTGTATTTTATAATTAGCATTTGCTCCCAAAGCTGACAAGAGTTAATTATGATATATGAAAAATTAATTTTGTTATTATTAACAAAGTGGAAGTCAGACTTTGTTTGGGTAGACTGATTTATTGTAAATATTGGGTAAGAGAGAAATGTGAAAAGCCTAGAATATATCATGAATATTCAGATAGCATAGGTTATTGGAGTTTTTGAAAATAAAAATATATTCCAGTTAAGTGTATTAAATTTTAATAGATCGTTTAAAGATAGGTATGTAAAAAACCCCATAAAATAAAAATATTAACTTTTATAACTTCTAAAATATCTTCATAAAACAGTTTTGAGCAAGGTAAAAAAGTTCACTAAGCAATAGTAGTTCTTTCATTTGAATTAAATAATTAGTACAATAATGCTAATGCTTACTACCGTAAAACCTGTCCTTTCTATTCCCCCTGTGGGTGAATTCTTAGTTTTATTACATTAAAAACAATAGAGAAAATAGATTAATTTTAAATAGTTTTAAATTCTTAACAAGCAGAATTAAATCATACATCATAGATTGTGTGTAATTGGTATTTGACTTTGTCAATAATTTTAAATTTGTAAAATACTTTCTATTACAACGATTTTCTAGAAATTTTAATATTCGGCCGCCGAATATTCGGTATTCGGCCTAAGATATTGGCCGAATATTCGGCTTCGGCCTAGAAGGAATGGCCGAATATTCGGCTTCGGCCTGGAAGCAGTGGCCGAATATTCGGTATTCGGCTATTCGGCCAAATCACTATTCGTTACATCCCTAATATGTACACATGTGTTGTGTGCGGGGGGGAGCACCTAAGTATATAATTTTTATTTTTATTTCGTAATGAGTACTTCTGTGTAAATTTGTGTTGTTTCGAATTACCATGTTTGCATGAAATATTGAATTGAGATTAATAGTTACAGTTCTACCGTCAACCAAAGCTATCTGCCTGGCAGAGTGCCAAGAAGAATCCATTCATGTTCAAGGGAGGAAGTGCTACCACAAGGAATGTGCCGTTTTTATCCTCGTTCTCAGACTCAAACTGATCTTGATTTTGACGACTAAAGGCTCAGGTCAGAACCAGAAGGTCCCCATTTCGAAACTCGTAGTTTCAATCGTTGCTTTGAAAAATGAGAGCGTGGGAACATGAGATTAGTTATGATACGCCATATAGTCTTCATCAAGTTGTCTTTCGGGTGCGAGTTTTCCTGATTTTCCTCATTTTTGCAGTGTTACCAAAAATGAAAAATCAAGCTTATGCATAAATACTAAATTGCGATGACAAAGGCAGTGCTAGTACAAGACGGGTTGTTAAGAGAATCATAAAAAATATGTCTTTCTTCAAGCAGACGAATAAAAATAAATATTAATTAATTAAAAATCGTTGCACATTGAGAAATTATAAATGATTGATATTTTATTTTCTAAGATACTAAGAAAAAAAGTGTAGAAAGGTAAAATTTGCCGCCTGAGCCACTATCTATTCTGCCCAGTTAAAAATTCGGCCGTATTCTTCAACTGTTCGCTTCATGTTTATGTTTTATAATTTATTTTTATGTAATTATATTTAATTTTCGCAATTCAAGTTTGTCATTTGAAATTATACATTGGGTTCACTCTGACCCGCTGTTGATTCATTTCTAATTTTTTTTTCTAATTATGATGTACTTTTATAATGATTCACTTCTAGAATGCTTATTCTTGAGTTGGAAAAAATCCGTATTTTTTCTTTTTCCTTTTCCCCTTTAACTGCGTATTCAAAACAAAATACTATAAAACCTATCCTGGATGCACCACTGGCGAAAAAACAATTCTATTATTTCGATTTTAAAGATTTCAAGAAGAGTAACGGAGTTTTTTCTCTTTTAAATTGCGTTTTTAAAACAAAATACAATAAAACCTATTCTGGGTGGACCACTGGTGAAAAAAAAAATCTATTAATTCGATTTTAAAGATTTCAAGAAGAGTAACGAGTTTTTTCTTCTTTTAAATAGCGTTTTTAAAACAAAATACAATAAAACCTATTCTGGATGGACCACTGGTGAAAAAAAAATCTATTAATTCGATTTTAAAGATTTCAAGAAGAGTAACGAGTTTTTTCTCCTTTAAATTACGTTTTTAAAACAAATTTCAATAAATCCTATCTTGGAATGGACCACTGGCGAAAAAAAAAAAAAAATTCTATTGATTCGATTTTAAAGATTTCAAGAAGTTTAACGAGTTTTTTCTCCTTTAAATTACGTTTTTAAAACAAAATACAATAAAAGCTTTTCTGGATGGACCACTGGTGAAAAACAAATTCCATTACTTGGATTTTAAAGATTTCAACGAATTTTTTTCTGACATGGGGTTGCCAGGAGGCGAAAGAGAGGGGAGTGGTTCTCGCTGAAAGGCGATAATTCAAACTCTTTTGAGGGTCTCCGATGAAATCTTTTCTTGAGCTCATGAATGTATCAAGCCAGATCAAGCGCAGAACTGCGGAATTTTATACCTACTTGTTGAAATACTTATGCGAATATACGAGACATAGGAGGCGTTTGGGGCTGGTTTGATCATGATTTATCAATCTTCTTTTACGGGGCATTTCTGCAGACGATTTTGGTGATTTATTTTATTGTTAAACATTAAATGGTGCAAAGTTAAGTAATTTTGGCTTGACCGAAAATTTAGTACGACCTTATCCACATGTTGATCTTGACAATTTGATTCCACTTTCCCGTGAAACTCATGGCCCTACTCGACTTGGAACCAGAAGGTCATAGTTTCGAGCCGAAGTGCTGTACTTTTTTTTTCCTCTCTCTCTCTCTCTCTCTCCTTGTTTATTATTTATTTATTTTTTTCGAAACACGAGAAGGTTATAAACTCCTGCTTTTCTAAAGAACATTCAAATGCAATTGCACCACAAATACGGAATGCGTAGGAGAAATCAGGAAAACTCGCATCAAACATGCAACTTGATGAGGACTAGATAGAGTCACAGCTAATCTCATGCTCTTACGCTCTCATTTTTCAAAGCAACGATCGCAACTCCGGGTTTCGAACTCGGGACCTTCTGGTTCTGAGCCTGGTGAAGAGTACTTTACGAAATCCTTTGTTTAAGTTTTCCCAATTGTTCGCTAACTGTTATTCTGTTTATTGCAGCTATTATTTTCCGCTTCGCTGCATGAAGTTTTTTTCTTTTTGGTAAAAATATTCTACTTCTGTAGAGTCGCTCCCATTTATAACGAAATCGGAAAACCCAATGAAAATTTCGTTATTAACTGTAATTTCGTTGTAAGCATTACCGAATACTAGGTAAGACCGGGGAGAGTCCGGGCAGGGGGAGACTATGAACAGCACGTTTTACACCTAATTTTAATTAATGCGCAGCCATTTGCATATGAAAATAATAATAGCAGAATACTACAAACATAACAATTATTTTTGAGCGGGAAAACCAATGGGTTAGGTGTAAAATGTCCCCCTGTCCGGATTCTCCCCGGTCTCCCCTACGCCGTAAAACAAGGTGGAAATGAGATTTTTACGTTATTACAGCAAATTCGCTATAAACGAGCACGACCTGTATGATTTCCACTCGACACCAACACCAGTCCAAACTTATGAGTCCCCTTTCCCAGGTGGGCAACCACCCCCCAAGTTTAATGGCTCAAATCCTCCTACACTCCGTTCGACTCTTCCGGATGCGGGAGATCCGGTATCACTTAACCGACGAATATACACCGGATACCTCGCTCTGACGTTTGAACCCTGTAAATTATATACATGTTTTTGAATATAACATCACACAACCCACAGCTTGCAAATATGTAGCAAGTTCGTAGTTTACATATATTTTCAAAACATGCTAGATAATTAAATGTTAATAATCAAGTTTGACCTGCCGAATGGCCGGACATTTCGTGCAATGAAGATCCAAAACCGAAATCAGACTCCGGATATTTACAAAATTATTTGGATACCGGATATTCGATGCATAAAAAACAGAAAATACGATGGTTGGAGCCTGAGTAGCCGAGCGGTCTCAGAACCAGCTTCCGCTGCCTGCCTGCGTGCAGTGAAAGAGGCGTGGGTTCGATTCCCACTTTCCCCTGGGTGTATTTCCTTCTTTGTATTGTAATATTTTATTGTGATGTCTGGTTCTATCTGTCATATTGGACAAGAGTTGGAGGCATATCCTTGAGAATAGCAAATAAACTCGGAAATAAATGTGACCTGAAATGGTAGAAATGGTCGTTTACAAACAAACAACTTGCGCCATAGTCCTGTCTTGTGGGCACTCCTGCACTTTTCTTTGGGAACGCTTTCCGAGACCTCTGTTGCCACCACGACATAGGTCCACATAGAAGCACGTTTTCCTTTCCCCAAGTTAAACTCGAAAAAACAACAGGTGGACTGAATGAGCTTCTACATCATCCAAAACTGTCTGGCAGTAAAACAGATTACAAAACATTCTAAAATGTTCCTTATTTCATCAGTATTTCGAGAAACTTTCGTCGATTTCGCAGTATCTGCTCGGTTTGCAATTTGAATCAAAGTTTCGACCATGGCAGGTCGGCATCAACTTTTGTGAACAATTTAATCTTCATAACTCATGGCTGTGGTTTTTGACGTACGTCAGTGCTTCAATCATGCGGAAAAAAAAGGTACGTTGTTTACTTGTTTTAATGTATTTCTCTAATATTTCTGCATTGTGTGACAGTTTACTGTTCTCAAAGTTTTTTTTAATGTGAAATCCCACCTTTGTTGCACAACAGAGCTGAAAAATTACATTGCTTCTAAATGGTTGCAGGGTTGTTTATGTCTGTAGAAAAGCATCAAGTCTTCGTACTCGATAGTGTTTTTTACATAAGCGTAAAACTTGAACTATTTTTAGGGGCAAATATGTTTTATTTACACTATAATTTCATTTTAATCGATGGCTTAGTGCGAAAAAGTGGTAATCTAGGCAATTACAAATAGTAATGATTTTTTGGGAAGCTTTAATGCGCATAATAGTTGTGTTTCAGAAAAATTAAGAACAAGTTTGTATTTTTACGATACACGTAACTTTGAAAATTCTCCATAAAATTAGCCGAAGTCACTTACCACATTTGTGTGCTGAGGCATTGATATCTTTTTTTTTTTTTTTTTTTTTTTTTTTTAATTTTAAAATGTATGCTGGATTTCTTTTCAGTATTTTCGATTTTTTAAATCTGAAAGTTTAATGCAGTTGACGTTAAATGTGCACAGGGACGTAACTAGAGGGGGGCAGACAGAGCGTATGCCCCGGGCGCCAGATTATTTTATGGGCGCTAAATTGACTAAATGTGTGTTTACCTAAATACATATACTTTTTTTATGTATCTAAGGGGGGAGGGGGCGCTAAATCCTGGTCTTGCCCCAGTTAGAAAATGACCTAGTTACGTCCCTGAATGTGCCAACAACACGGGACTCTTAGATCTTTCTAAATTGAAACGCCTTTTTAAATAGTAGTGTTACTAAATTGATGCATAGACGTATCTGCATTATTTCCCTGTTGGGGTATTTTCAAATTGTCGACAGTATTCATGAATAATTACAATTAGATCGACAGTACTGATGGATAATTAGATCGAAAGTATTCATGGATAATTAGATCGAAAGTACTCGTGGATAATTAGATCGACAATACTCATGGACAATTAGATCGACAGTACTTATGAATAATTAGATCGATAGTATTCATGAATAATTAGATCGACAGTATTCATTATTAATTAGATCGACAGTATTCATTATTAATTAGATGGACAGAATTCATTAATAATTAGATTGACAGTAATCATGCATTACTAGATGGAAAACTTCCGTTCCAAAAATCATTTTTCGTCCTCTATTTTATGATCTGTGCAACATATTTTTTTTATTTGCCTTGTTCTAAGTTGACAAAAGTACGATGTGAATTATGTAAAAATAAACCCTAAATTTATTGCGAGTCAGTATGGTGAACATGTGTTCATATTCGGTCTTATCACAAAATCCTAGAACCATGCAGTGAAACGGTGCGAACCTAAATGTTATAAAATATTCATTATGTTCATATTTACAGTTTTATATTTAAGGTACTAGCATTTCTTCGTGTATCTAAATTTTTCTGCACTTACATTATAATAAACTATTATTTTTTTAAATAAAAGAAAGGGGGAGGAAACTTTATTAACCCAGTGACATACAGTGACTTCTCAGAGGCGTCAAAGTCCGCAATGCACCTGAAATCGTGACATTTGTCAGACGTCAAGGAATTCAAGTTATTGCAAAATTATTGTAAGTGATTTTATTCGTATGTCAAGGAGTTATGTACAGGATATAAAATGAATTCATTAATTACACACTAAGAAATTCAAATTTTCGACGGTTAATGTCCAGCTTTATTCAAACATTTCGATAACTTAAATTCTAGATGAAAATCTTATTCTAAGTAATAGATAACCTATGCCTCTATTGCGCGATTAAGAACGGGAATGGAATAACCTATGCCTCTATTGCGCGATTAAGAACGGGAATGGAATGCGTTGAAAGTAAGGTAAATAGTTAGTATTATAGGGTTGAATTGCATTGAGCATATGCAAAATTACCTGTGTTTAATTCTAAAAATCATGTGTGCTATCCCTTTTTTTATTTATATAGAACTAAAACGGCCATTTATCGCTTTTTTTTCCCTTCATCAATTTCCTCCCAGTTAATTACATCTGTACCTCAGGATCGGACTACCGTATAAGTCACCAGACACGTCATTTCAAAATTTTCCAGGGGGCGCAAAGAGTATAAACTCAAAAACTCAATGGGTATTGCATTAACCCCCTAAAGCACGAGTCCTTTCCGGAAAAACTGGTAAAAAATGATCTTTTTTTTTAATCTATGACCGTATATGAATATTTGGGTATAGTGTACAGTTATTTTTGTAGGGCGTGGGATTAAAGTTATTTTTAAAAAATGTTATATCCATAAATACATTATATTTCTTAAGCCAGGGGGGCAAATGCCCGTGACCCTCTAAATGACCGGCCTGTGAATCATATTATCACTATGTTATGGTCCCTAGCGAAAGCCTTTCTCTGTGGGGTTATTTGAAGGTGAAAGTTTGGAAACATCGCCCCCATGCTTTAGAAAAGCTGAAAGAGCTTAAAATGTACAGAAAAGTTCCCAAAACTTCAGAAATAGACTGAATCAGTGTATTGCTGCTAAAGGCCGCCACCTTGCTGAAATGGTAATGAAAACTTAATGTAAAAAAAATGAAATTATATACAGATCAAAATATAAAAAAAATTTAAGTCTCAAATTGTATTAGTTATTATTTTATACCCTCTCAAAACCTATTCCGCCCCACCCTATATCATTTTCCGACACACTACTGATACTTTTCTCCATCGGACACCCTTGCACCTTTCAGCCGAAGCCTTAGGTAGAACTACTGATACTATTAGCAGAGCTGGCCTTAAGATTTTTCTAAATCGGAGGTGTTTTTGGTATAAAAGAAAAGAAACGCTTTGAATTATATAGGGGTGCCCATCAGCTGGAAGGGTCTTTTGAAAATTTCTTTTGAAAAATATTGGGAAAAAAAATCTGGAGTCGGAGACGGACACTTTTTTAAGCGACTCTGACTCCTTTACCTGAAAATCTATCCGATTCCGCAGCCGTGGGTTCAAATTTGGCAGACAGCCTATCTTGATCCATCGTATTTCTTACTTTATTTTTTCGTGATTTCGTTTCCTTTCTCAGTTCTTCCAATTCCCCGATGCAACTAGAGTTCGGAAAAAACGTTGGTCCTCGAAAAACTCATAGAGAAGAGTAGGTACAAAGACTCTGGGGGCTGTGGGCACTTCAACCACGCCTCTGTCCACACCACACTAACTTAGAGGCGCCACAGGCCAAAGGGGGCCATGGCCTACTGTGCCCATCACAGCTATCGAGACCGAGGGCCCTGTGTAGAAGCAGGTGTTCCGGTCAAGTGGTCGGACCTGACCCCCAGTGTTAGTTCCAGGGCCCGATTAAGGCAGGGGCATACGGGGCAGCTGCCCCGGGCCGCACATCTGAAGGGCCCCCAAATCAAACAAAGTTCATATTGCGTTTCCTTCTTTAATGATTTTTTTAAAACAAAATATCACTACAGTGTAAAATCTGTCAGTTTTATGCTAGTTTCTTCATTAATCTATTGTATGAACGCAAAAATTCTAAACGTATTTCGTAAATCCATGGCTTCCTAGGGCGGAAATTCAGCTAAATTTTCGCCATTACGTCGGACAAATTTGGCCAATCAAAAGCCTGTTATTCTTGCATATCTCAAAATGCGATATGTTTACAAAAATACTATCTTCTGATTGGCTTAATTGAGCCATCATAAAAGCGAAAATGTAGCCCTAATATCAGCAAGGGTATGAATTTTTTGCGGTTAAATCAGTTAGTTAAATCAGAAAACTTCCATAAGATTCGGTTTTTTATTGCCGAAGTGGTGAAGCAGAGGGGGTCCCCAAATAAGTTATTGCCCCGGGCCCCAATTAGGATAAATCGGGCCCTGGTTAGTTCCCAAGCGTGCTTGGTCCTCCTTTTATCGACCCCACTGAAGGGAGGAAAGCAATGCCCAGTCCGGGAATCGAACCTCGGACCTGTGGCATGGTAGCACAGAAGGCTACCACTCAGCCACTGGGCCTCCCACACTACACAAGCCCCACCATATAGGGATAGTATGGGCAAACAACCTTTTAAAAATATGTATAATATTACAAATCTGCGCAGCTCAAATAACTAATGTAGGTATGTCAACCAAATTAAAATTAAAAATGCAAATTTTTGTAAAAAAAATATTTATGCGTTAAAAAAATTAAATATTTAGTACTTTTTTTGCAAAATTCATGAAAATTTTCCACATTAGGCCCTATTTTCCCTTATTCCATTCATACTATGCTCAAAAAGCAACAAAATGCATACAAATACATAAAAATTCATATTTAACCCGGGGGGGGGGGGGGGTGTATTTGCTCCTCTTGACCTCTTCGCGACTCTTATGAACCAGTCCCACTCTCTTTTAGAGGAAAATTCTGGTTGTACCACTTGCTCGAACCATATATGAAACATGAAAAGAAATGTCATCTACAAAAGCTTCCGAACGAAAAGCGTTTTATTCGAATCGAGCTGTTCCTTCTAAAGCTTAGACCATATAGTCTAAGCTCTAATGTTATCTCGGGAGTGAGGGGGGGGGGTACGCAAGGAGACACATATTTCCTCCCTCTTATAACTCTGCCCCTCAAAATTTCTTGAAATATTTTTTTTTTTTTGCTATCTTTTCTTTTAAAATGAATTTTTTAAAGTTTTTTCCCCCTACATTTTAAAGCTTTCTTTTTTTTTTTCCTGGCTTCTTTTAGGGATTTTTTTTTTTTTTTGAAACCTTAAGCCTTCTTTTTTTTATTTGGTTAATTTTATGGGTAAATAGGATTAAAAAGGGAGATCATAAATTGCTAATATGCAATTAATTTCTAGAAGGAAAAGTTATGTACGCAAGCAGACACACATTTCCTCCATCTCATAATTCTACTTTCAAATATTCTTAAAATAATTTTATTTTCGGAATTTTTTTTAAAATTAATTTTATAAAAAGATGTTTTTTTCCTATTAGATATTAAAACCCTCTTTCCTGTTTTTTTTTCGGTATTTTAGGGATTTTTTTTCGAAATATCAAGCCTTCTTTAATTCTTTTATTTATTTTTTTAGTTAATTTTATAAGAAAATAGAATAAAAATATTACGATTACAATGTAATTATTTCATTTATTATTAATTTACTAAATCAATTCCTGTACTATATTTCTAAGAAAAGTTTTATCAACAATTTTTAATGTTTTGTACGGGAAAAATTGATAAATCCTTTAAGATTTTTACACATGCAATTTTACAGGAAAAGAATGAGTTATGGACTCAGTATGAGAACATTAATGCGTCTAGTGTCGATAGATGGCGCTACGTACTATTTTTATTTGGGAATAACATCGCATTGTTGATTCGGTTTCCGCTTCTTTGTTTCATATATTGAAACTAATCCACGTCGTTCTATATTAAAATGAATAAATATCAATTATTAAATTAAAGTGAAAATTTAGTAATTACGTATCTAAATTGTATTTTATAAACAAAAGAACTGAATAGTGAAAAATATAGTTTTTGTTTTATATTCTTCTTACATAATGAGGAAAAATTCGCTCGCACAAAATTTTATAAGCAAATTACTACTGAAATGTATTCGTAATGTGTAATACAAATAAAACTTCGGTTTTCTCCTTTTTATAATTCTACTATGCATTACATAAAATACTCAAAAGTATTTAAAATATTAAAATAATATCCCCGGGCAAAAAATTTGCTGGATACACTGGATGTGTTACGCATTATATGTATATGTAAAGAAGTTTCAAAAATATAAATTTGGAGACCATTCATAATTAATGTCACACTTTTTTCAATATATTTGACACCCCCCCCCCCCTTGTCACATGTCACGCTATATTACATTAGCATAAAATAAGTTTAATTTGCCGATTTTAAATGTTTTTGTAGAAATCAAAATGGACGATGTCACACCTCTTGTTACCCCCTCCCCTCCCCTTGTCCCAAACTGTCGCGCTTTCTTGATCCCCACGCCCCCCTCGAAGCGTGACATCATTTATGAATGGCCCTTTACTTTTTATTAGTATTATTTTTTTAATTGTAAGGATTATGGGCCGCAACATATTTAAATCTCCTAACTTAAATTTTGTTTACAAAATGTAGTACCTATTATGAGCCAGATATTCGATTCTTTCGGCACAAAATACAAATATTTTTTTTCTTTAAATTGAAATGAAAATATTAAACATGTTGTGTTATTTATTAATATAAAAAGAAGGCCCTTTGTTTTTGTAATCATATAGGATGTATCTTCAAAATTGCTGTGTCAAGTCTTAGAACTGAATTGCGTTACACATCTTAATTATAACTATTATTTTTCTTATCTCAATCTGAATGACTTACATACGATGTTTAATTTTTTTTTTTTTTTTTTTTTTTTTTATTTTAAGAACAATTTAGAATGCACTGTAAACATCATTTATAAATCGCTTTTTTCCTTTCTTTTTCTTATTCCACTGCACTTAATGGAAAATGCGAAAGGTTTCTCTATTTTAATTTGTTTATTTTTGGAGTGGGGGTGGGCTGCGTCAATTCAGTTTACATTATGACTAGTTCACAAAGGAACCACAACTTTTATTCCAGCTAGTTTCAGTTAGAATAGCGAGGAAACGGTAAGTACTAGCAATTCCGTGAAATTTCTACTCATTTGAACGGTGGAGACCCGGGAGGGATTCTCAGATTTACAATGAGCGAAATTTCTTCTCGTCTTCGTACTATTTACTCTAAACGTATTTTAACGTACTGGTTAATGAAAGCCATATTTCTAATTATGTAGGACAATATGGGCAAGTGAAATAATTAAGAGAACTTGCAGATTTCGCAAAGAAATAATTGGAAATTTATTTTGAAAATTACAGCACATAAAGAAAGAACGATGTATTTTATACTAGAACTTTCATTGAAATATTTTTTACTTTAGTCGGTAAACTTAAAATGAAAGTGGAAAATTATCATTTTTCTTCCTTGTATGGACAAAGCAAAATATTGAAATATTTTCCATTTCGTTATTAAGAAATTTTCTTTGAATGAATGAATTAATTAATCAATCAGAATATGAATGAATGAATGAGTAAATTAATAAATGAATACACAAATGAAAAATTAAATGAAGAAAAAATAATACAAAAATGAATAAATATTAAATCAAACAAACTTGTTGTTCTCCCCCGAGTTTGAGCCCCTAATTCACATCTCCCTTGACGCCCAACACTGGCATTCCGACAAAGCGAAATAAGCTTGTTTCACTTTGCCCCACATTCCACGTGCACTTGACAAATTCCATCAAATACGTATTTAAAATTAAAGTAAACCTAATTTCCGAAATAATAACTACTGCACTAAACATTTAGAAGGATTAAATTAATATTTAAAATGTTAGTAACAGGCACTTAATCATTTTGTAATTTAAAAAAAAGAGTTACCACAAAATCTTCCGATATTAGTATCCAATTTTTAAAATGGCTTATATTACCATATATCCTAATCTTCAGAGGTAACTATTTTCTGTCTGAAATCAAGTACATGAACAATTTACATACAGTAAAACTCCGAAATTCCGGGATATCCGAACGATTTTTTTTTAACAAGTTTGTTTGAAAAACACGTGCAAAAAAAGAGAAAGTTATTTGTTTTATCATAAAACAATTACTATAACCTTATTTTCTATAATTAGTTGAAAAAGTAACAAAGAAGTACAGCCCCAATAAGTTAGGATTTGATGAGTTTTGCTGTTTTTCAAATATTTTCAGACAGGTAGTGCTGCAAGTAGCTCTGTTAAGTTACTATAGGTTAATACTCATACAATTCATCAGTTAATTAACCGTGTTCGTAATCATATAAAAACTCATATAATTAACTACAAAAACTTCTTCATGAACTAATTATTTTTCATGAATATTAAACTCACTCAATTTACTGCTTTGAGGGTTGAATGGAGATGATTTATAAAAGGAAAATCTTTGGAGAAAGAAGAGGATGATGGGTGATACACAAATTTGGGTAGGAGTATTATAAAAAGCCCTTTGTAAGTTGACCGCCTAATTATTAAAAAAAACTAAAATAGCTTCTCCAGGATGTTTTTTTATGTTATAATGTTAGACCAGTATTTGTCTGGATGGATGATCAATAGAAAGTTTGCCTAAACCTCTTTGTAAGTTAACAAAATGGGAAAACTACTATGAGCACTCTTTTATTCTTTAAATAAGTTTCTTGGTTTTTCTGTGATCTGATATAGCCATTTTGAAAAATAGTATATATTTTTAGAAAATCTTTAGCATCATATCAGGCACTTAGAAGCAAAGGAGTGTAAGTGACCAAAATGAAAATTTTGAGATAGCTAGTGCAAATGATAAATTAAACACCCTTCTGTTTTGTGGGAAAGAGATTTTAGTGGTAGCTTTGACAGATACTGCAAAAAAGTGAGGTTTAAAAAAATTACCAAATAAAAGCTGCATTCCGTTTGGTGGCAAAGGGATGCAAGTGCACTTACATCCGTTTGCCTCTAAATAAAATTATTTGATTTTTCAGTTAGTTAAAATACGCAATGCAGACGATCTATTTACAAAACTTAAAGCGGAGAAGAAATAATAGGAAAATAATTCTGAGTTGTTGAACAATAATTATAAAAACAAGGGTTAAATCGTCTGCAGATTTTATTTTTGTCATGCTTTGTTTTCGGAATTGGCAATTTGTCTAATGGCAATGATTTTTAGTTTGTTGATAAATATAATTATTCGAAATTTATATTATGCAGTTTTTAATGGAGTTTATATCACTAACAAACGATCTTTATTACTGTATAAATTAGCAAAATGTACAAGACACGTTTTTCATTGAGTGGCAAAGGGGTGTAAGTTAACTAGTTGGAAGCAAAGGGGTGCGAAAATAAGCTATTTTTAAAAAAAATCCTACGCTAAATCTAATCATCAGAAACACTTCAAACTTCATACTTAAACTAACACATACATATAGGACTCGAAAATAAAAAAAATATTTATACGAAGAACCTCTGGAATTTAGTATAGGGATTACACTTCAAACGAGTTTTACTCAAAATGATACTTTAGTCACTTACATCCCTTTGACTCTCACCACCTCATATAAGTATCTGACATAATTAATGTGATATTTATCTTAATTTGAACTAAGTACTTTACATTTGAAGTTGTATAAGATACATTGTAAGTCATTCAAATTAAATTTCTTTAATGCTACTTTAGATAATTGTGAAAAAAAAAGCTAATCACTATTTTAAAGTAACGTCATTACATGAAGGTGTATTTTAATTAGCTATAAATGAATAAATGCATAGTGTAATAAAATAACAAAAAAAAAATCTCCACCCTTTATAAGGTTGACCACCGGTCTAAGTTGACCACAAAAGTGCTTCCCCGCAAGTGGTCAACTTACACAATCTTCACTGTGTTTGTGGAAGAGAAAGTATAAAATTAAACGTTTAAAGATTCAATTTTATTTTTATGTAGCATCTTTCAAAGTAAAGTAGATTATAACTTAACTTTTTATGTTACTTTCAATATTTAACTTTACGCTCAGTCTTATTTTCAAAACTTAGAAATGTACCTACATTTTTGATGTTCTTCCCTAAAGTTTAAAGTGGTAAAAATATTTTTATTTTTTCTTATGAAAATAAACGTGCAAAATTTTTCGTGTCTGCTATTTTAATTGACTTATTTTCGCTGGCATCTCTCCCTCTTCTTTGGGGCAACTCACCTCACATATAGGGAGAGATGGCCGAATGCCATCTTGTAAATTTTCTTCTGCTACTCAAAAAAAAAAAAAAACATTCACATATTAAATTGCGGTATATAACATTTCAATAATGTTACATGAAGTTTAATAGCAGGATTTCTACTGATATTATTGATAACATGAAATTTGGCAGCCACTGCTTTTATGGGGAGGGAGCAATTCTCCTCGAGGCATCCTACCCGAAAACAGAACCAAAATTATGTAAGAAAAAAAAAACGTTCCGGATAATCGACGTTCTACAGTATTTTTATTTGCCAATCGCAGAATTTTTAATATGAAACACACACCATTTCTCTCATAATATTCGATCTTGTAAATTTTCTCCTGCTATTTAAAAGTAAACATTCAAATATTAAATTGCAGTATATACAGGGTGCGGCAGTATAACTTCCTTTTCTCAAAGCGCAAAGTTTTATGAATCATAAATTTTTTAAACAATGTAGATATACATCTAACGTTTTATTTTACGCAGTTGTGAAAATCAAATAAGGTGGGTGACGCCCCCCATTCCCCACTCACTGAGAGTCTATTTCTGGCGGTTGTCACGATTTGCCAGCATAGCAGCGGGTATGTTTGCAATTTCAGCTCGGATGTCGGAGTTTAGGTGCTGTGGGGTTCTTGAACGGTTGGCATAAAGGTGGGATTTCAAAAACCCTGCAAGAAAAACCATAAGGGGTTCAAATCGGGGAGCGTTCTAGTCACCCAAATTACGGAACATTCGTTCGAAAAGTAGGTTTCGACGAAAAGCGTACGCTCCTCACTTTTTCTAGGCATGATGGTGACCGACCAAAGTTGGGAAGAAAACTTTAGAACCATCCCTCTAGAATGAGATCACTCCGCCCCGCATTAACATTTATGGCCCGACACGCGCGCATTTTAAAAAAGGAAATTATGCTGCCGCACGCACCCTGTACATCTGAACTATATAACATAACACTCTTCCTAGCAGAATTTCCACTGATATTATTAATAGTTTAAAATTTAGCAGCCACTTCTTGAATGGTGGGGCAACTCTCCTCGAATCACTCGAAAACTGAATCAAATTTATGTAAGGGAAAAAAAAAAAAACTTTTCGGATAATTGACGGTCTGGTTAATTGGCATCCGGCTAATAGACATTCTACTGTATTTGTATTTGTCAATCGGCAAATTTTAAATATGAAAAACAATCTATGAAACTCTCACAATGTAGTTCATATAACGATAACTAAAAAAAAAAAAAATCGTACTTATGCACAAAAGTGCATGCTAAAATAAATGCAACAGGGCCCTATTTCGGTTCACATTCACATTACCACCGCTGCAACTTGTGCAAACGTCAGGCAGCGATCAGCTGATTCCAGCGATTATGACGTAACATTTACAGCGCGAAATTAAAAAACTATAAGCACGGTTGTTTTTTTATAACTGTCCATCTTTATGACGAAAATTGAATTTTTAAAAATATTATTGATTACATAGAGGTTGACTTTATATGAAAAAATACTTTTTATATGGGGTTCCACTGGCATGGCCATTGGAACCCAGTTTGAATACCGCTGATCTATCTGTATAGCGACTCATCTGTTTTTTATTATCTTTT
This sequence comes from Octonoba sinensis, assembly GCA_038502835.1. Taxonomy (NCBI): domain Eukaryota; kingdom Metazoa; phylum Arthropoda; class Arachnida; order Araneae; family Uloboridae; genus Octonoba; species Octonoba sinensis. The sequence continues at coordinate 65,852,521 of CM076605.1, read as the reverse complement.
TACAGAAATACTTGGCTATTGTCTGAAAATTACTTTTCATTTCATTATTTTATTTATTATTAATAATCCATGTATATATTTCACTTAACGTGGACCAGTTACGATTAAATTTTGCAGTACGATACGATACTGACGTCATGCAAAAACAAACTATGGTGAAACGATATTTAAAAATTTGTTTAATGATTAGCGTAGAAAAGTAACATAATAGTTGTTTTTATTACCGTAATTTACGGACTTTAACTAATTAATATCTATTTCTTAAAAATTATTTCCATTCATAACTCAATTTTTAATTTCCGATTCTTTAGAGTGGCAACACTTTAGTTTGTTTATATCGAGCGATCATTCTCATTTCTATATCTAGCGATCCTTTCGAATTTTAGTGTTTTTTACAAGTTTGATTGTTCAACTTACAGCCCGCAGATGTTCTGCGGCTCTGTTAGTAGTATCAGATTCATTTTGACACAACAGCCTATGCTCGTTTCAAAGAAAGTTTTACGGCTCAAAGACAAGGCTTTTTTGTAAAGAAAGAAGAATATTCATTGCCAAACATTTACGACTAAAATATTAAAAGCCCCCTTATGATGTCTTTATCTTTTTCCTCTTATTTTTCTTCTTTCTTTCTTTTCCTTGATCACCTTTTTTATCCTTTTTACTCAAACCAAAATTTTTTGGAATTAAAAAGTAAAAATTTGAACATTTCATGATTTTTTAGTTCATAAAAGAATTTTGAAACTCAGGTGCTAAATACTGCTCTAACTATAAATATATTATTGTAGTGACGCGATCTAGCAAAAAAAAAAAAAAAAAACCGCTCGAGACACAATTTGGAAAAGGCAACGCTGGTTTAAATTATAAATCTCAAAATAATTTGAGCTATTAATTATTTTGAGATATATAATTTAAACCAGCGTTGCTCATTTAAACCAACGTAAGCTCATTTAACTTCGGGTTTAAAATTCCTTATTTATTTCTCTTGAAAGCGCTCAAAGGACAATTAGGTCTTTGGTCTTTTGGGCCGTATGTGAAAATGCATTTAAAAAACCTTTTTGCGTAAAAAGGCATTAAATTTTTTTAATTTAAATTACTGTTCGGAAATTTCCTGTTGTAATGATGCAGCTATTAACCATTATGATATGAATGTTTTAAATATTCCTTTTCTATTCATATTTGCCAGAATTTACGATTTAAATGTTAACTTAAATACGAGAAATTTTATGCAATAAGTTTCACTCATTTTTACGAAAATTCTATAATACAGAGCATTGCCCTTCCTCATTCTGAAACGCTAGTTTCAGAAATAATAATTTGCTTTAAATTATTTGAATAATCACGAATATGAAATTTAATTCGGAAAGAAAAATCATTGCACGAATTATTTTCTAAACTGAAATCCATTGTCTGCCTAAAAAGTCTTTCACCTCAAATGAAAAGTCGAAAATAAAAGCATTAAAAAAATGAACAATTTTAAAAACTCTTTCATATATTCAGAGGAAAACATGAAACGAAAGATTGAACCGAAATTCCGACTTTAATCATAACCTAAAATTTCACAGTGAAGTCACGAGTTTATTTTTTCCTATTCTTTATGTGTATATTTTTATTCTTCCCCACACTCAGGTGCGAAACGTTTTCTTCTGTAGGATGCTTAAGCGAAAGGAAGTTTCACAGTTTCACCTGCTGGAGGTTGGCTGCAAATGTCGAGCTCAACACGTGATCTTGTTTTGGTTTCGTCGCGGATGTTTCATGCGTAGTGAGACTCTTTGTTGTGGATGTCCTTGAAAGTTTTATTCGATACATTAAGGGGGACCGTTCATAGATGATGTCACCCTTTTTTTCAATATATTTGACCCCCCCCCCCTCACCCGCTTTGTCACTAAGTGTCGCACTTCAACAAACCCCCTACCCTCCTTTTGTCACATGTCACGCTATATTACATTAGCTTAAGATAAGTTTACTTTTCTGATTTTAAATGTTTTTATAGAAATCAAAATGTACGATGTCACACTTGTTACCCCTCCACTCGCCTTGTCACAAACTGTCACACTTTCTTGAACCCCCTCTCACCTCGTAGCGTGACATCATTTATCAATGACCCCCAAGTTGGGCCGAAAATTTTCAAAAAAAAAAATTCTCAAGTCATCTTGCCAGAACAGTTGTGAATTGGGGATACTAACAGAAAAAAACGAGCCTACTTTCCAGCAAACAGTAATTTCAAATTTACAATTTAGCTGTCTCTCTTTCCCTCTTATCATTTAGCTTTAGTTCTTAATTACTTCAAATATTCCTTTTCAACGATTAATACACATTCATTCTCTCACTCACTTATTTATTCACTCATTTACTCATCAATGTATTTAGTCACTCATTTATTTATTTTTTTAATTTATTCACATTCATGTATTTATTCACTTTTTTTTTCATTCATTCATTTTTTCACTCACTCATTTATTCATATGGAAATATCCTTAAAAATCCAGATCAAAAAGTTTCGTGGGGAAATTGGCTCGTTTAGTTGGGGATGAACTTCCTTTCTGCAATCGTTCTACGTCAAAAGAGCTTTCCGATAAAGTTTTTTCCACGCAAATCCGTCTGTTCGATCAGAATGTATATAGGATTGAAATTTCTCCGTATGAGCGATAATGTTATTTTTTTTTGAACTGTTCGAAACTGAGCAAAAATTGTTCAAATCAAAAGTTATTTCAAGCCAAAGGAACTAAATGAGCCTATTTTTCCTATGAATGAATGAATAAATGAGTGAATTAATGAATGAATAAAGAAATTAATTAATGAGTGAATAAATGAAGAAAAAAAGTGAATGAATGAATGAGTGAGTGAGTGAATGTATATGTATTAACAGTGGAAAAATTTGTATTTGAAGTAAGGGCTAAAGCTAAATCAGAAAGAAAGAGAGAGATAGCTAGATAAGATTATAAATTTTAAGCTAGGTGTATACAGCAAAGTAGGCTCGTATAGTTCTAAATGGAACTTCTTGTTAGTCTCTCCAATTCGCAACTTTTCCGCTCTATTGCGACCTGAAACAAAAATTTTTTTTTGAGTTTTTGAGACCCACCCTTGTGTACATTAGGGTGGAGCGAAATCCACTAAACACGACGGGCCGAACAGCTGGTAGTGGAAAAGTTGTGTACTTATACCACTTTTCTACTTCACTCCTTTACCCTGTTAGCACGTGGCCTTAGGGCTGTGTACTTATACCACTAAGAAAGTTTTAGCACGACCGGCTGATATCTTTTGCCGCACTTTCCAGATGGCATAATTTCGTAATATTTTTGCACTCGGCTCTTCCGACCCATTGAGTTTTTGAATTTTTGGAGAATATTAAGCAAAGAGGCACTTTCTCTAAAATCTTATATTTTCATCCGAGTTCTAGAGCAGCCTATTTTTCGAATTGCTCCACTTCGAATTCTAAACACTTGTTCCCGCTCCACTTAGTGAATTTAACTTTAATTGGAATAACGTTATTGATCTCTTTCTGTAGTTAATTTTTTATGTGTTAAAAAAATAAAAACTTGCTGATAGATTATTTATTTATCAATAAATTAATATTTTGCACGAAAGAAAGAAAAAATGGAGCCGTGGAGCACAACAATTTCTTTTGGCTCCGGTTCCTGCCCGATTTTCATCTATCCGTCGACGGTTTTGCCAAGTTAAGTTTAGTGCTTTTCGCTCCACTCTAATATATATCTACGTGTGTGTTTGTGTGTATTGCATTGCAGCTTATTAGGTAATGAATTCAAGACAAAAAAAAACACAACATCCGTATTATTTTAATGAAGTTACTTCTCATTTGTTAGTAATTTTTATATTCATCAGCAAGACTGGCTTGTTTGAAATTATGCTGATGTTACCAATCAAGCGTTTATTTTATGACATATTTCCCTTTAATAATTAAAAGTCATCTTAAAAACCAAAATATTGAAGAAATACACGTGTTTTGAGAGGAACAAGGAATCCCTTTATTAATTTATAAATCAGAATGTAAGAAATTCTTCTCTGATTTCCTAAATTCCATGTTTTTAATTAGTATCGTAAGAACTTCTTCTCAAAAAAAAAAAAAAAATTGTTTTTAGATCACTGTGATCATTTAGTCACAATGAGGCTTCGTTATGACTGCCTATTGACCCGAAGCACACAACTTTTCGCAATCAAAAAAGTTACTTATAGCTTCGAAACACGCGCATTTTTGCAGTTTGTGCATCGCAGCCATTTGATCTTGCTGATTTACTTCCGTGCTTACCCCTTACCCTTTACAGGTAACGAACATTTAAATTCATTTCATACAATTTCAATGAAAAATAAACTTAAACGCTAAAAATTGCAGTGATTTTGTAGTCACGTGTTTCGAGGCTAACAAGTAACAAGGAGCGCGTTTATCAACGAATTGAAGAAGTTAGTTTATGCGTTGATAAAGAGGTTCCTTTTTAACCCAGAAACACGTGTCTACAACATCATCGTAGTCTGTGTTTTTACGTTGATTTTCTCGTCCATTATTTGTTCACAAATGTAAACTGTTAACTTATTAATTCAGTGTTTAGTTTATACAAAAGAATATTCATAACGCAGAAAACTTTTATAATTTAATGGAGCGCACATTGTTTACCTCTCCTTAATTATATATTATATTTCATTGGTTAATTGTTTACTTCTTATTTATTTAATATTTATTTAAAACGTAAGAACATCCTTAACGCAGAAACCTTATATAATTTAATGAAGCATACATTGTTTACCTCTCCTTAATTATATACTATACTTCATTGGTAAACCGTTTACTTCTTATTAATACGATATTTAATTCAAATATAATAACAGTCATAAGGCACAAATATATATATACAGTTATTTAACACATATACAGTTATCTTCTTATTGGTTCAATATTTGTGTGTGAACTGTTCACTCCTTATTAATTCGATATTTAATTTAATTTATACGCGAAGTTGTTCATAACGCAGAAAACATTTCTACAACACACATAATCCAATGAAACGCACAATTTTGGAAAGGTCTTTGGACTATATTCATTAAGCTACAGGGGAAGAGAGAGGGGGCGCGGCAAGTACAATTAAGAACTCATCAAATCGTGTTCAAAAAAGAAGTAAATGAAAAAGAGTAAATTGGCGTAAATTGAGATGGATCGATGCAACTGGTCAACGTGGCTCCGGTAATCAACAAAATTGGCTGCAGTTCGAAAACAAAAAAGACTAGAAAGATGAGCTTGAACGCGTCAAATTGAAAGAGTTCTACTCCCCCCTTGTAATGTAATTGATAATATTTACTAGAGTGACAGTAAAACACAGGTATTCATGGGATACACTTCATAAATACGTCGCACAATCAAGAATGCTGGTTATTAATTCCGTGAATTATTAATTTCGAAACTAAATTAATAATTGATCAGTCATTAATTATAAATTTCATTATAAAAGTAATAAAACTGTTTAACAGAACAGCATGATACATTGCAAAAGTTGCATTACTATGTATAAAGAAAATACTACAACAATGAAAATATATGGGGATAGGACATTTTTCATAAAATTATTTTTTAGTTTTATTTCTACTGATATAGTGTTGAGAGTTTCAGAATGACATCTTGAAATATTTTCATATAGTGTTTATAAAAATATTTCATGCTAACCATTAAATATTAATTTTATAAACCAATTAAATTAGCACGAAAAAATATCCCATCCCTTCATTTTGTGATGAAGGGATGAGATATCTTTTAAAAGTTAAAATCTATACAATTTTCAAAGATGCTTTGAAGAAGAAAACACTAACAAAGATAGTGTGTCCTCATGTGTACCTAATATTTACTGAGCTTTATGTATCGCTTTTTTTATATATGTTAGCGTAAGAAATCCAAATTAAAAAAAAAAAAAAACTGATTTTACGCTTCCAGTTCCGCCAACCATTAGTGGTGGAGTCAACTCGGCAACTATATCTTTTTTATGGTGCGTCCACACCAAGGACGACAGAGACGTTTTGCGTTTGTCGTAATCAGGGTTGCCAGATTTTCCAGACGACTTTTAGCCAGTTGGGAGAAAGAATTTAGCCAAAATTAGCCATTTAAATTAATTCGGTTGTTGTTGTTACTGTTGTTGTTATTGCTCTCAATTGTTGTTGCCACCAAAGCTCTAACTCGAATATTCATTTTGTCGGATATCCGATGTCTCTTTGCATGACAGATTTGTACCGGATATCGGATCTCCAGTGTCTCTTGTCTGACGGATTTGTTCCGGATATCCGGTTCTGATGTTTGAAACCTGTAATTTCTGTGCATATTTTAAATATTGATTGAAATTAAAAAAAATCAAATAATAAACTTTAATGTGGAAAACTAAATTTAAAATTAGCCAATATTAGCCAGAATTGTTTGTGGCTAGTGATTAAAAATACTTTTAGCCAGTAGCATCTTAAACTAGCCATAATGGCTCATTTTAGCCACATCTGGCAACCCTGGTAGTAATAGACTTTTGCTGTGTTCATCAAATTAATACACAAGAGATAAGTGACGTCAGAAATCAACAAATCACGCTCGTCTGTGGGAAAGCCCCATTTAGTGACGCAATAAAGAAAACCAACCAGAAAAAAACGAGGGTGTGGTTATTAAATTAAGAAGAACCAATGATGCGAGCTGAAATGTTTGGTTGCAGTCCTACGTCTCTTGTTGCACCAGGTGTGAACGCACCCTAACAACAATATAGAAGTCAGTTGCACGAGGGAAAAAGACATTTCTGCTTTCATTTTCCCTCATAAAGAGTATTTTAAAGGCTTCCAAAATAGTGATCTATCACCTGGGAGTGCCCATCGGCGAGGCGGAGGTTCATGGCACCGACTGCGCCATTGAAATTTTTAGGGGGTGTTTTCAGTGGCTTTAGGGGGCTCGATCAAGTGTTTAGCCGATTTGGGGTGGTCATGGTTTTCGTGGGGTTCGTAGTTTTTATGGAAGTGCGCCATCGCTCTGAGGGCACCCTGCATTTGATGTAAATTTGACCAGAACAAAATCGAAGAGTAAAATGCAACGTGCATTAACAAAATTATGCAAAAGATTGCAGGCACATGAACACGTTTCGACGCTACGAGGAATCCCTTTTTTTTAAGCCAAAATGAGGGGTCTTCTACATGAAAAACTTTAGCGGTTCCTTGTGACCTCGAAACACGTGTTTACATTATTTTTTCCTTCAATCAACTTATCTACTAAAGCAAGAAATGTATTTTTCATTTTTAACTTCGCAAATTCCAATTACCGTTCTCCATCGAAGGTATCGAATATCCGGTATCCGACCGAATTTTCAGCATCCAGAATCCGATCGTGCTATGCACGAAATATCCGGTTACCTGGCATTTCAAATTTGATTTTTTGAAAAGTTAATTAGCGTGTTTGGAAAATATATGTAAATTGCAAACTCTCTGCGTGTTTGTTAGCTATAGCTTATAGGATGTTAAAAATATGCATAATAGAATTTACAGGTTTCTAATATCTGAACCAGATATCCGGCACGAAATCCAGGTGGGTTCACCGCGGAAGGGGGCCATGCAGTAGATTGCACCATAGAAACTTTTAGGGATGGGTTGTTTTCAGGGGTTTGGGGGAGGCTTGGCCGATTTGGAGGGATCTTTGGTTTTGAGGGCTCAGTAGCTTTTTAGGGGTGCTCCATAGCTCTGAGGGTGTGGGCACCCCTGCGGAACCGTCAGACCGGCTATCCGGTAAAATCAATATCCGGTGTATCCCTAATTCTGACCTTGCTTCCCCCCCCCCCAAAAAAAAGAAATAATCCTGAATGCGCTTTATATTTTTAGCTCTCTCTCTGTTATATCATTCACTCTTGTGCAGAGTTGTTAGTTTTTGAAACTTTAATTCGCTTATTTCCTGCTTGGTGCTTGATCAAAGGGAAAAGGCCCTTCTTCCATTTTATTAAACCTCAGTTCCTCATAAATTTAATTTATCTAAGAATCAATTTTACAATTTAACTATACTACTTGGTCTCTGGATGGGAATAAAAGCAATAAACAAATATATAAAAAAATGTCAAATTTTATTGAAAGAATCGAAAATACAATTATAAAATAAATACGTGAAATTAAAATTATTTGAATAATGAATATGTGTAGAAGAAAATTGCGGTGTCAATTAGCACATGTTCATATTTTCCATATCACTGTCTGCTTTTCTTGTTTTTTTTTTTTTCTTTTTGGCAATTACTATTTCGTTGTTTTGAAAACTGATCTCTCACTAGCATTTATTACTTTGACAACTTTCAGTTAAAAAGAAATGCAGCCTTTATCTAACAAATGCGCTATGGGATCAAATTTTCGAGCTTACAAAAGCCTTCAAAATAATTTGCTAAATATTTAACAAATCCTCAAGGTTCACATTTATCTGAATTCTAACCTAACAATGGCTTTCCTCCTTGTTTTCTATTTCAACAGAGTTCAAAAATCTCGAAAGACGTATTTGTTTTGAAATCGTTTTTGTACTTCAGAAATATTAATATGCTGTTTATACACTATTGAATCTCATCAACGTCTGTTATTACGAGGAAAGTTTAAAGGCCTTCAACTAATTCAACCGGAAACCCATAAAATTCAAATTAACACCAATGAACCCAACAGTTTCTTGGTCCCCGCTTGATTGCTCTTCTTTTTTTCTTCACTTCACTTCCGCTCAACACTGAATTCACAGCCTGCGAACTTTTTTTCGATTTAGCAAGACCGGTTCAAATCGACATGAGCCAACAATTTCGACTGACAAACTGGTTTCGAAACCAGCATTTCAGCAAAGGACCAGAGATGCATTTGAAATGCATTTTTTAAGCAAGAGATAATTTTTATTTCGAAAGAGAGTACTTCTGAAAAAGAATTCATCAACTAAGTGAGTGAAGATGAAATCTCGAAATGGTGATAACAAACCTTTTTCAAGACAGCTTGGTGAAAAAAAAGCATTAATTAATCGTCTGCCAGTCTAAGGCCTTCAGCTATCAATAAGTTCTAATTATTACCCAAAAAAAAAAAAAATATTTAGTTATTTTCTAAATTTGTTAAGATTTTTTTTTCACAGTTCGTTTCGTAGTATCGAAAGTGGCTGCCATTAAATAGTCACACACCCACAATCTTGGCAGTCTTTGTCTAATATGATATAGGATCAACGCAACAAAAAATATGTTGTCAGCTTCTCAGGAATAACTGAATTTTTGGCGAAGCATAATTTTCAAAATGTTCGATGCGCATTCCTTTTTGCACAATCCTCACAAATCGGCTTAAATATATGCCAATATTGTAAGGAACAAAACTTTGTTAAAATAAATTTTTACACGAGTAATATTTTGTGTTCTCATTACTGCAAAAATAACATTAACATATTTTATAAAGAAAACTACTTTAAAATTATTAGGTCAAAGAACTAACTTTTGTTTTATTAATTATGCTTGAACTACAATCTAAAAGAACCATGCAAATTTTTAACATTTAAATAAATTTTAAATACTTTTAAGAAAAAAAAGGAGAGAGGGAGAGAGATTCTTTTATTTATTTATAGGAATACGTTAGTCTACAAAATTTTGCACACGACACTTAGAAAATTAATGTTTTGTGTTTTAGCGTCCACCCTCCCTTTAAACTATACTCTACCCCAAAAATAAGCAACATAAAATAAAATTAGCGTAACTGGGGGAGAAGGCAGGTCGCACATTACAACCAATAATCGCATAAAGCTGTTTTCCAAATAATAAATCGTAAATTCATTAATAAAGAAAAAAAGCTTTGCTGGTAAAGTGCTTACAAAATCGGGAAAATCAACTAAAAAATGGAAGATCGGGAGATTGGCTGAAAAGCTGTAGTCCACTTTAATAATTGGGAGAGTTGGCAACTCTGTATCGTCAAACAAATTTTAAGATTAATTAATTGAAAAACTTTTGGAAAACCGAATTAATTTTTAATTTTCGCATCAGGTTCTCAAAAATTTTAGGAAATTTCGCATCAAAATCAATCTTTGCGGTAATCGATAATGCTGCTTGAAAAGTTTGAAAGGAGGAAATATTTTGTTGCACTGTACTAAGAATCATAAGTTTGCAGACTACTTACTAATACTGATTTAACTGAAATAAAAAAAAATATATCAATCCTTAGACAACTAACATTTAATAAGTAAAGGTACTTTTACAAAACAATTTTGCTTAGCACTATCGTCAAGAAAAAATTATGCCATATAATATAAAATATTTTTTCTTCTCTTTCGTGTGCTTTGAAAGCATTTAAACTTTTTCGCCATTGAACAAACGAATGAAACGAAGTAGGTTCCTTTAGTACTAGATTCTTTTTTTTTTCCATTTATCGTATGTTATTATTATTGATAATATAAAATAATTTTTATAAAAAAACAGAACCGACTTCAAAATATAAATTGCGCTAAAAAGTGAAAAATAAATTCATTCTTTAAACAACATCGATGTGACTTTTAAACATAGTTTTAGAAGTCGGTGCAAAATTAGGATGGATAAAATCTTTTGTAATCATGAATCCCTATTACAAATATCTATATTTTCGCAGAATTAATAACAGTTCCAATATGGAGTAGCAAATGGTGTAATGGTAATTAGACTCATAATTTTGCACCGACTTCTAAAACTATGTTCAAAAGTCACATCGATGTTGTTTAAAGAATGAATTTATTTTTCACTTTTTAGCACAATTTATACTTTGAAGTCGCTTCTGTTTTTTATAAAAATTATTTTATTTTATTCTTTTTAGTGCAAATACATTTTGTATATGAATATACTCTATTTTCAAAAAAAATCCATATCAAAGGGCAAAACTTCTTTGAATGAATGGCACTAAAAACTAATCATTTGTATAATTTGTATGATAAATTCCCTTTCGATGTCGATTTTAGCAAACAAACTGATTGGATTAATTTTTACCACAGAGAAGCCTTCAGTCAAACTCTTGCTGTAATTTCTTTAAATGTTATAGCCCATGACAATAAACATGTTTTCAACAATGACTTTTATATTTATTAATAGATTTCCTAACAAAGAAAAATCAAGCCAAGCCTTTCCAATTAAAATAAAAAATACTTATTTTTCACCCGTAACGTTTTTTCTAAAAAATAAATGTAGTCAGATTGATTTGCAATATTTGAGTCGCCCCTCTATCGATTAAAACGATACAACCCTCTATCGATTAAAAAAAAATCATCAAAATCGGTTCATTCAGTCAAAAGTTATGGACGAAAAAACAAAGAAATACTACTTTTCTGCCCATAACTTTTTTCTAATTATCGAATATGGTCAAACAAAGGTACGGGACCTATGAGAAACCACCCTCGATCGATTAAAAAAAGAATCATGAAAATCGGCTCATCCGGTGAGAAGTTATGAGTGGACAAACAAAACAAAAAAAAAAAAAAAACCCACATACATACAGTATGAATGTATAACCTCCTTCCTTTGCGAAGTCGGTTAAATTACTTCATGCAAAGGAAAGGTCTTCTGAAAACAAAAAACCCCTCGGGTGAGGCGGGGAGTAGAACAACTTTGTCTTTTATCACATTAAAGGGTGGGACGGGGGAGGGGGTATAAACCAAGTTGTCAACTTATTATAGTGAAAGATCAGCTGATTTGGGGGGGGGGGGATGGAGCTGGTTCGTGAAATTGTGACAAAGTGTGGCAAGGGGAGGGGAGGGGGTAACAAGAAGTGTGACATCAGGCTGATACAACATGGGGTGACGTGACAAAAGGCGGGGGAAGGGTCCGTTAAAGTGTGACATTTTGTGACAAAGGGGGAAGGGGGTCAAATATATCGGAAAAAAGCATGACATCTTTTTTGCACGATCCCTTATCAATATTATCATTTACACAATGACAGCTTATTGGTATGGTATAATCCGTGTCGATTCAGGCAGGGGGGTACCTTTATAGTCTCAGAAGTTTTTGAATTTCACATATGTTAAAATTTAGAACTAAGTGAGTTATAGGTATGTTTTTGTTTTGCTTAAAAAAAAAATCCTGGCACGAGATACAGTCCACCAAAGATGGTGCCTCCTGCGCAATTTCTCATTTGCGATTTTCGACAAAAATTTTCAAGTGCTCTATTTCCTCTATTTCCTGAACGTGCAAGATATTTTGATGCGATTTTTTTTATTTGAAAGATAATTATATTGTTTATGATAAAAGGCTAAATTTTAAAATATCTTATAACTTTTTTCGCAGCAGCCTTCTGAACTTTTTTTTTAAAAACCATTTTTTTTTTTTTTTCACAAAAAAGCCAATCTCAAACATTTTAATTTTTTTACTGTTGGTTAATACCATTAAGTAACTACATTCCCTGAAAAGGAGAGCTTCCACTTTTGCGTTTAACGGTTTTTAGAAACAATTTAAGATTTTGTCATATATTTTATCAGTTTTGTTAATAACATAGTCATATATTGGTCTCATTAAGTCAAAATTATATTAATTTAATTTTCTTTGACATGGTGTTTAATTCTTAATAAATATTAGCGCGAAAAAATCATGACTTTTTTAAAATTTAAAACCAGATTACTTATCATACCCATAAACATAATTTAAGATTGACATTCTAAGTAAAATGCAATGAGTATAATATTTAAGTGAAAAAAAGAATTTTACATTGAAAAGTATATATTTATGCTAAAAATTTAGAAAAAGAAATGAAATACACTGTACTTTCAACCCAATACGCATGTGTAGGAAAAATTAATTACTGCATATTCGCCAGGTTGTTAGCAAGTAACGTAAATATATGTATAACAACCATTAAAATTATTAATGTATATCATTTATTCATATTCACAAATTGATTAGTAATTAAATTTATTTTTATATAACATATACAGTTAGGTATTTTCTTGATTCCATTTTCCATGAAGTACTTTGGAAAAAGAAAACAAATTTGGCTGTCTTTTCGACCCCAAGGTTATTTTTTGAGCTTGTTGTTGAACAAATCCAAATGTAGAAAACTTTAGTTCAATTGCTGCTGAAATGAGCACCTGAATTATTTTTGGCTGTTTATTACCCATAAATTCTTTTACAGCAGTTAGTTTCCACACTTAAATGCTGACATAGGCAGCAATTTCTTTTTCAAATTAAATTTCACAAAAAGGAAGTGCAAATTATGAACTTCAAGCCATTACTTCATAGTTCAGTGTTTTCTTAAACCAAATTTAATTGGCTCTTAAACCTCTTATTTTATATCTTGGTGTTAGAGATGGCAAAAAAAAAAAAAAAAAAAGAAAGCTGTCAATGCATGTTCATATTTTTTTAAAAAAGGTATTGTATGGTTACTTTATCTTGCTGATTTAGGTTATTTTCTAACAGCTTCGGCTAATTTAGTTATCTTCTTCAAATTATTTAAAGCAGTTAAGATTGGTTTTAATTGATTAGGCAGATCCTCAACATTCTGTTCCATTGTCCCATTGAAAATATTTTGATATTTATTTCTCTATTAAATTCGTATTTCCTTCTTTAAATACCTGCAAAAAAATTAGCCAATTGCTTATGTAACTTCTTATGGAACGATATATTAACTTCCATTGTACCTCTGAAGGTAAGATGAATGCCATTTCGCTACTATCAGGACAACATAATTAATGAAATTATTTTTTCTTGTTTTGAATTGAGAAGATGTTTATTGTCCCCATACCTCACAACTCATAATGCTAACTCAAATAAGCAATAAATTCTTCAACATTTTGTTTGATTTCATTTTTGTTAGAACTATTGAGTTAAATCAATGACTTTTTTTTAAGTAATCTGCTTTAAATTATGTACAGCCTGATAAATATTAGAAATATCTATTCAAAAAAAAAAAAAAAGAGGAAAGAAAAAGCACTACAACCAAAAACATATTAAAGCTTACATGGACATGTTCCAGAACATACCATTTCCCAAAATTATGTTGTAAGTTATAGATAAAGCAAATAGTGGTGTTTTGTGCAAGTGCTTTGTTTTTGTTGACTTCCTTATGAAAGAAAAGGAAGAAAAATGCTAAGTGATTGAATCCTAAATTGATTCCCCCCCCCCCCCCTAGTAGTGTTCCTCATTTATTTTCTTAACATCAATAGCAAGATATGAAAATCGAATATAAAAAGTTATGTTTTACTAAATAGCACATACATTAAAATTAACAACTAATAGATTTGAACACTAGCTCTGAAAAAATTATATTTAAAAAAACAAAGGAAATCAAAAAATATTTTTAAGTAGCAGGCAATAAGATTGGGCAATGGTTGTCTGTCTGTTTGTCTACTGGTAAATTTCTTCTGTGGGATGTGGGGGATATGTTTCCAATATTTATTAAGAAAATTAAATTAATATAATTTTGACTTAATGAGACCAATATATGACTATGTTATTAATAAAACAGATAAAATATATGGAAAAATCTTAAATTGTTTGTAAAGACCGTTAAACGCTAAAAAGTGGAAGCTCTCCTTTTCAGGGAATGTAGTACTTAATGGTATTAACCAACAGCAAAAAAATAAAAAAATTTTAAATTGGCTTTTTTGAGAAAAAAAATAATTTTTTTTTTTTTTTTTAATTTTCAAAAGGCTGCAGCAAAAGAAGTTACACAGATATTTTAAAATTTAGCCTTTTATCTTAAACAGAATATAGTTATCTTTCAAATAAAAAAAACCGCATCAAAATATCTTGCACCGTTCAGGAAATAGAGCACTTGAAAGTTTTTGACGAAAATCGCAAATGAGAAATAGCGCAGGAGCCACCATCTTTGGCGGCCTGTATCTGGCGCCAGGATTTTTTTGGAGCAAAACAAAAACATCTCACTTAGTTCTAAATTTTAACACATGTGAAATTCACAAGCTTTTGGGACTATGAAGGTAAGATTTCATTTTTACCTGCCTGAATTGAAACGGACTATGCCGTACATATTTTTTAGTTATTTACATCTTGGGAGGCGAGGAGCTGAAAATTATTCAAACAATCAGTTTGAAAGGCAACAAGGTATCTCATTACATGTGCATTGATAGAAAGAAGCTTACAATAAAAAATAAATGACATTTGAGTGAGGATCGTCATGCTTCATCAATTTAAAACCCTTAAAGAGCATTGAGAATTTTGTTGTAATATTTTTTATGTACTTTTTTTAATGTAGTGGAATAGCAATTGTTATTTGTCATATTTTAAAGAACATTTTAGAGTATAATTGTACAAAATGTATCAGGAATTGAAAATTGGCACAGATATCTACCCTTGTGTAATTTTAACAGAATTATTTAATTTATTAAGTAGCAAATAATAATTAAAAAAAATTATCGATGTGTTTAAAGTTTTTTTTTTCCTTTAATTTACAAAAAGAGGATCGACCCCTGTAAGGTCCCATCTCTAAGAAATTTGACATATTAATTTTAGGGTTAATTCCTTTCAATTAATTTAAACTTATATCAATTTTAAGATAGTCTTATCAGAAAAAAATATAACTATCATATAGATATAGATATATTAATAGGTATTTTAGCAGAGAAACACTGAAAAAAAAAAACATTAAAACATTATCTCTAATTTTAGTTAAATTGACACAACTCATAAATAAAAGCAAGAATTAAAACATTAAAAAGTTTAATAAAACCATGAGTATACACAAGTGAAATGTATGAATGACTCGGTAAAAAAAGATCACTAGGTACAAATGGATGGTATGTACAAATGTCGTAAAAAAGATGATTCCGATGAATAAGTTAAGACATTCAAAAACTGTACAGTTATGTTACAGCTAAAAAAATGACTATGAGTATACATAACACTTCTGCGTAAGGTATTCAGTCTGTGAAAGGTATGGATAGTGCGGTCGCTGCATGGAATTCCGTCTGCAGTTTTGGTCTGGATAGTAACTGGCAAGGTAGGACTCATCGAAGTAGAATGGATAGCTGTTGTTGATGAAGGGATAGAACACCATCTCTGGGTGGGTTTCTGGTGGCACATTTTCCAGGACGGAATTCTCGTTCTCGTCCACGATGACTGCTGGACGATTCTTAATGTCCGACTGGATCTTGTACAGCATGAGTTCCATGCAGGTCCTGGCGTCTTCGATGCAGTCGTGGCCATTGGAGCCTTCTTGGATGGATTTGTTGAGGAACTCTGAGGACAGTGACTTGAGGGACCTTTTGTACCTGACCCCGCGGCTGTGAGGAAAGGCGACGGAAGTGTCGACTATGTTTTCGTGGATGAGCCTTAACGCCCTGAGATCATTTTCGAGACCGTGGCCAACTAGGATGCTATCTTTGTTGAATAGCTTGAGTAGGTAGGCCTGGACATCCCTCAAAGTCGTCGTGACACTTTTCAAATCATTCGCCGACACCCCGCTGTAGGTGGTGTTGTAGCACAGGACCTCCTTTTCCGGCAAGACGAAAGTTTCGTAGAGTGTCAAACCGTCGATTCCGACTATGCCGACCTTGGCGACTTCGAATCCGTTCGTGGTATACAACATTTCGCAGTCCAATGCATAAATGGTGCAGGATTTCTCTGCGTTGAGGTGCTTCTTTTCTCTCGTTTTCACGAAGTCTGAATCCTTCAAGGAGCTTTCCGCTGTCACGTGATACTGGTTCTGAATGCATCCCTCTGATATGTAGTTTCCATTGCAGCATGTATAGGTGGCAGCTTCATTATTTCCTCTAGGGTGGGGGCAAAATTGAAAGTTACTTTTATGAAAAATATAGTAAGTCAGTGATACAAAAATCAATAAAATTAAGATTTATAACTTTTATTAAATAATTGAAAGCGACTAAAACTAGCTTAAAAAATGCATTGGAGAATTAAGCTTCCAACTAAACTAACTTCCTAAAGCATTACAAAACACAAAGGTATTAAATTGTATATCCTAAATGTACAGAATTATATTGTACGGCATGCTTGCACTTCATGTGTACCAATTTATAACGCATCCCTTTAAGAGTGTCAATATCCTTTATTTAGCATTGTTATACACCTTTTTTAAAAAGTGCTCATGTATTGTTTTTGCACAGCATCTAATTAAAATTCATTCTAGTTACAACATTTAATCAACTTTTATTCAGAAAGCTACATACATCACTAATTTTCAGTATTTTTATAAATCTTTACTTGAATCAAGATGCTAAGAGTTTTTCAAAAAAGCTTTAATGAGTGTTAAAAGGGGTAAATAATTGATACAGTGTTAACTTTTCAGAATAATTGAAAACATTCATACATGGGCGTTATTTCATTTAAGAAATTTAGTGCATTTAAATATTGTGAACTGAAATATACAGCTATCAATCGAAAATCTCACTTTCTAACAAGATATAGTTACGTTGTTTATAAACTGTTGAATATGAATAGAATATTTTAGGTGTTCATAAAATACATACTTAGCCTTAGAACTTCTTCGAAAATTTTCTGAGGCATTTTTGATCCCTCCAGTTTCCCAATAAACAACTTATCCAACAACAACAACAAAAAATCTTTTAATGTTTTTCAAAAGTTAGAAGTAGAAATTTTGGATTTTAATTTTATTTTTTCAATCACTACTCTTAAATTTTTGCCTTCTAACTTAGTGATTTAACATTAATGACAGCCCAATTTTTTGGCACCCTTGTTCCAAAATAGCTTAGCAAGACAATGAAACTGATTCTGAAATGTCTAGGAATAAATAAATAATTAAATAAATAGACAGTCACAAAAATATTGTTTGATTGTACTTTGACCTGTGGTAGCCAAAGCAATTTGGTTTTTGACACTAATAAAGATCAAAACAGAAGTGAGACAGCAAAATTTTGAGTGACAATAAAAAAATATTGACAATTTATAAGTTATACTGAAATTACCAGTATGTGGTATACTTGTGTACTGGGGTTGCAATCATTAGTTCGTATGCCACACAGGACATGATAAAGTGAATTCCCCATATCATATGACGAGCAGAAGTGGTACATTCAGGGTTGGGGTTTTGGATAGGACAGGCAGTTTTTACCGTTCGAATTTGTCTTAAACTGTCCAGAAGTATGTTAAAGCTAAAGGGGTCTAATCTAACCAATTTACATTGCAATATCAGTAATGCATAAATATAAATTTGATAATTAATGAATATTTAATAAAATTTTTATTTGAGTTATTATAAATGTTAATTTTTAAAAAAATATTTTACACAAAACTATTTACTAAAGTGGTCTTATGCTATAAGATGTTAAGAGGGTCAAATAAACTAGATTACAGATTTTTTTTGTTCGTGTTATTTATAAATTTATTCTTAATATTTAGGTCAAATATTTTGTACAATGTATGCTGCTAAGAGAAGAAAAAATATACCAAAGTTGTAAAAGACTTTTATATAGAGGTACATTTTTATTGAAGAGTTACAGCTTCAAGGTAACAGATTAGAGTGCATAAGTTTTGTAAATTTTTAACATATATTTGAATGTTCACATTAAAAAAAATTAGTTTTAAACTAATTTTTGTAATTAATATAATTTATTACTTAAATGCATTTTATTCGGTTTTTTTTATATTTGTTCACAAACTTATAATTTCACTAAAAAGATAGTTATGGACACATTTAGATAGGACAGTAAAAACCATAGTTTTCACCGTAGGTGCCCAAAACCTTGCCAACCCAGGGTACATCTTATAGCAATTTAAAAAGGGCTGAAGAGATCTTATAAATTGGGTTCCTTCCATCGGCTTTTTTCAAAAGGCAACAGAAGAGTCGTGAAGAGAGGTCATTTTTCAATGCGCAGCAGTGTCGTGACACTAACCTAACTGAATTGAACACAACATTCATTTCTTTCAACATCACGACTCGTCTTGGCAGACCCAAAAGTATGAAACATTTTTTAAAAATATTTCTCTTTGTGTACTCACCTATACGAGGGTGTTTTGGATGGATGGTAACGGCAAACTGTCCCGGATTCATATCTCCCGTCAGAGTGGATCATGAATGTGGTACCACACCGACAGCAGCTCCTCTCTGGTGCCGACTTTCGGTACTTCGCGCTGACCATCACTTTCCCCGCTGTCCGAGGGCTGTCCAGAGGAAACTCGTACAGATGCAACTGCTCTCGGGTGAGGGCATGAGGCTTGAACTCTTTATAGAAGCTGTGCGGCTCCAAGCCCATGTCGAGGTAGACTTTCAAAGGAGAGTAGACTTTGGTCTTTTCAGTAACGTCTCGTTTCTGCGATCCGTCTGATTTGGTGGATGAACCTGGAAATATTTTAACAAGTTAATTTGGAAAAGCCTAATGCCAACTCTATTTGATTTATGAAGAAGTTACATTTTTGTTAAAACAATCACACTCTGAAATTTATAAAATGCAGACAATGACATTTTAATGATTTAAAAACAGCTAAATATAACACCTGCATTAAAGTGTCATAGGCAAAGAGAGATAAATAAAATTAAAAATGTTGATGCCAGCAATTTTTGATAAAGATCCCAGACATTTATATATATCATAACTGCTAAAGTCTTTTTTTACTAAACTGGAGAGAAAAACTCTACTTATGAAAATTAAAGTTCGAAAAATAACATTTCCAGTGAGGTACTAACAAGTATCTACAATTAAGATAAATATTTCACTGTAAAGAATGAAATATAATTTTGTAACATTTTCAGTTTACGCTTTTTTTTAAAAAAAAATCTTTTAATTTAATGAAGTACATTTAGCATAAATTCAGAAACATTCTAGCTCTATAATTTGAAAAATATGTTTAAACCTACGACTACTAGTATCTACGCAACCATCAACCCAACCCCTCTTATGTTATACCAATATAACTTGTTTCCACATATTTTTAAAAAATTAAAGCACTAGGAAGAGTTCAATTGTTGTACATACCATCACTACAATCATCCGTCTTAAACTTGGATTTCGCAAAATTTTTCTTCTTTTTTGCTTTTTTGCAATTCTTCCTAGAAAGTCCAGGAGGCACGGCAGGTTCTAAAAAGAAAAAAAAGGGATATTAGGTTTTAGAAATAAAAATACATTAAATGCTGTAGTAAATTTAGTTTTCAATACAAATATGACACATAGCAATTTTCTTTTTGAATACATCAAACAAAATTAATATTCCAAACATAGTGATGTTAAATAAACATTCTACGCTGTTTGGCTCCTTTTTAATAAAATTCTTGAATAATAATAACAGTATTAAATCAATAAAATAAATAAATAAGAAACTGAAAAATTTGGATTGAAAATACAGTATCGAAATTTATTTAAGTAGCACTTAAGTTTAATTTTTCCAGATGGTAGCAAAAAAAAAAGTTTTTTTTTTAAAGTATTTTTTTTTTTTTTTTTTAAGTATTTTAAGCCGCGTTTGATTAAATTCTTTCAAAAAAAAGCAAAATTCTTCAAAGAAAAAATTTCAAAGCAATTTTAAAAACTTTCAAATATATAATAAAACAACATATTTTGAATACGTTATTTACCATTTGTTATTAAAATATCGTATACAAATTCTAAGCAAATTTCGATTTTTATTAAATTGGGAAAAGTTCAATAACAAGCAGTAGTGATGAAGATATTTATCAGAAAAACATTTAGAGCCATTTCAGTGTTTTGCAGTACCAAATTAATGTTTTTGAAATTCCTTCAATAAAACTTTATATTTCAATTAAAAATTCTATTTTAGTTGTAGGATTCCGAAGAATAAAATTCAATAGTCTGAGTTATTATAAAACGCGTATTTTCGTAACACAAAAGTCTGATTGTGTAAATCAAGTTCCACTCTTGCCAATACTAGTTTTTGAATTTTAACAAAAGGAAAAAAAACTTGTTTCTTTCCCATTAATTGTTGAAAAAGAGAATTAATTCAACTTTAAAATGAAGACTGCGTTCATTTATTTTGGTTTTGGTGCTGGAGTTGTTGCGCATCTATTTTAATATAATAAAATTAAATCATTTAAAATGACTAAAATTACCAAAATAATCATTGCGTCAGTACTTTTGTTTCTTTCTGCTCACTAACAACATTCGTAATGTAACCTATTTTAAGTTCAGGAAATGTGACTCATAGTCCAAAAATAAGGCCGAAAATACAAACGAAAGTTAAGATGCAATTTTATGCAAATAAGAATATTTGTGCTGGTTATTTGAGTTGATTATAACACTTAAACCATGACATTTCAAAATATGCATTATCAATCGCGATAAAATATCATTCTAACAAAAATATTATTCAATTTTTTATTTCAACCATATTTTAGTGTTATGTTTCAATTTATATGCGTTTTGATTTACTTAATTTGTAATGCAGGCAATTCAAGCAACGATTGGTCACGTGGCACCGATGAGCAATGTAAAAGGAAGCCGTAGCATTGATTTACATTGAGTTCGACAAGTCTAATTAAAAACTAGGCCTAAATAAAGTTCTGCTACATAACATAAAATTAACACTAAATACAACACTAAAACTCTTGTAATAATTAATAAATTTCTTTTGCAATGATTAAATTAAATGTAAAGTACTGGTTTATAAGCAGAACAAGCTGTGAAAATAGTCTAATTAATTTTAAGATAACTAATTTTGCCTAGAACTTTACGTAGAACTCAATTGAAAATGTTAGTAAACAAAGAGCGGATATCAAGTGACAACGATGATCGCTCATGAGTCCCTCTAGCGGTTAACTGACTCCATTGAGCTAACAAGCATTAAATAACTTGTTTAATAGTACAAACGAAAAACTAAGAAATGTCATTTTTCCTATTACTTTATTATGTTTATAAGACTAACATATAAAAATAGAAAAGTTATCATTTGATAATTGAAATGATTTTTTGCTGCACCTCTTGGTGACTAAAGCATTTATACTATGCAAAACCTTTTGGTTAACGGTGTAGTTTCCTTTTATCTCCATAAGGACCGTTCATAAATTATGTCACACTTTTTATTAATATATTTGACCCCCCTCCCCCTTTGTCACATGTCACGCTATACTACATTATCATATGCACTCGCAGTGTTGCAGTTCAAAAACAAAGCACTACGTTATAGAACACATTTCTAATTTTATTTTTGAGCTTTTAATGACATTTGTGAGCATAATAATGATTATATATGCATTTAATTTGTATACAGTGAGATTAAGTTTACTACAAAGAAGGTATTAACAGTACCTCAATCAGCATCGGTGTTTTTCATACAAAATGAAACTTTAAAATTTCAATTATGGAAATAAATGTTTTTATAGAAATCAAAATCAACGATGTCACACTCCCTCCCCTTGTCACAAACTGTCACACTTTCCTGAACCCAGCCCCCTCGAAGCGTAACATTATTTATGAATGACCCTATAGATACAATTCCACATGAGTGGCTAGCTTTCCCGCCTTTTAAAATTATTAAACAGGAAATAATAATAATGAGGCCAAATATTCTGCTTAATTAAAAAACAATCCTTTACTTACGTTCCTAACCTTTATAAAATAAAGGAACGCTTTTGTATGGTACCTTTTAAGCCAATCAAGTTTGGTAAAAAGAAAAATATTACTAATTAAAAATGTATAACTCATTTAATTATTATGGAAATATCAAAAATTATGCATTTTTTTGCTCTACATTATTAGCGACCCCTGAAAGATTTCAGCACAGCACTCATTGTTTATTAAGACTGTCAAATTAGGTAGTAAAAACGATTAGCATACCGAATTAGTAATACATGTGAAGCTTTACAAATCCCATTTATTAATTTTTAACGCAAAAAAGAAAAAATCTCTATTTTTGTAGAAGGTTATGCAAACAATTGCCTCAGTGATTGAAGATAAGTGATAAAACCATTGTATTTTCAATCGCCACTTTTTGTTTTAATCGTTGCCGCAGTACACCAGAAACTCTTTGTGAATTACCTGTAATTTCAAGTGCGGTTGCGGTTCACGTATTTCTCTCGTTTGATTTATTTCATTTTGAAAATGCACCTCATTTCGCATTTCTTACGCGATTTATCTCCCCCCCCCCCCACAGTTTCTCATCGAAATAACTTCTTTTCACACCCCTCCCCCTACTAACTAAGGCTGATACGTGACAGAATTGCAAAAAGGCAAAATAAATTTTTAAAAGGAGCATCTAGAATATTCTTATGAAAAATTTAAAATAAAATAACCAGAAACTTAAAAAGCTTACCTTCGTGCTAAAACAATAAAAGAAAGCGCTATTAAAGTAGTACACAATTTGCAAAAGTGTTCCACACATGTTTCGGGGTTACAAGGACGGGGGGTTACTAGAGAGGATCCTACTATTACTAACTCCGGAAACACGCGTATAAAATGTTTTTGCACGAGAGCTAAAAACGTAGATATTTCTTTAATAAAATATGATAAACGTGCTGAAAAACCAAATATCCAGGTGCATAAGTTTTTATAAAAAATGCCCCCCCCCCCCCCCCCTCGACCTGCTTTTCCAGATTCAAAATAGTTTTTTTTTTTTTTTTTTTGTGACTTGTTTTAGCGACGCATGCAAGCTCTCCTAAAAACTACGCTTTGCAAAAATAACTACAAGGGTTTTAACTGATAAAATGCGCAACAGCTGAGATAACACATCCTTATCGCAATTTGCTGTCATTTATCAATATAAATTCATTCTATTTACACTACGAAAACACTTGCAGCCAACCTATAAAGCAGCAAAACAAAATAACTTTTTTTCTATCCTTTAACAAAATTAAAAAGGCTTGCTGGAGAAGTAAATCCCGTTTAACTCGGTACAGAAAAAAACAAAAATAAAAAACACGCGCATAGAAACAAATTTGCATTAATACTGGGCACTGTATTAAACGTTATTCCTTTCATTCCTCCCCCCACTTTGTGTGCGCTAATTACCTTATTATTATTTATTTAATTACCCTAACTTTGTAAAAAATCAAATGGAAAATTATAAATCTAAAACGTTTTAGCAATATGCTAACAAACTGGCATTTAGAAAAAACATAAAAAGGACAGTCAAAAACATTCTATTTGCAATTAACGACCTAACTGTACTTATCAGTTGTACTTATCAGCTAATTTTATCTTTTTATCAGATATTTATAAACAAATATTTGATTCAATATTTCTTCCAAAAATATTTTTAAACTTTGTGACGAAACATACTTAATCATTAAACAAAGCAACGATTACAATTACTTGGTGATAAAATAAATTGACAGTAATTCATTTATCGATGAGAAAACCTTTAATTTCACTAGTTTATTTCAAAGTTTTGCATAAGGGATAGAACTATAAAATGACGACACATTTGATCAAGGAGGGAAAAACTATCCATCTTGAACTATACCATAGTTTTAAAAATTAAAGTAAGAATTAAAGTAGGAATACTCACAGGCGCAACGAATCGTAATAAAATATGTACTAGGATTGAGAATACGGCGCATGGGGCGAAGGGCTCTGGGGGGAGGGGCCATCTTTTTTCCTTTTTGAATCATTATCATTCTTTTTGAAAATAATACCTTATAAATGTACTACAAATTTTTAAAAATGGAATATAGTTTTATTTGAGTGACATATGTAAGTTAAACATGAAACACAAAAAAAGTTTCGTTTCTTTCGCACTGGGATTTTCCTTTAAAAAACAACAACAATAGATTATGCCGAAGTAGTATACAAAAAGTAGAATATAAAGAAATATAGGACTGAAAACTCTATTTAAAATAAATGTTGGGACACTTTTTCCGATTTTTTTTTTCTTTTTGAATAAAATAAAATATAGGAATTATAGGCGAGCTGCGACCACCGCAATAGTCAGCTACTGACAATTGCGTCATTGATACAAATTCTGACCTTCAGGATAATTGCTAGGGAAAGAACGCTACGTTTCTTCAGCGATTGTAATCAAATCGACAAAAATTTCTAGGAGAAAAAGAACGATATTCACTCCACAGGCTGAATTCGTGAACTGAAATGAAATGACAAGAAAACGTCTGAAACTGTAATGAAGGCACTTTCATACCTGAAGCAACGCCACTTTTTAGACGGAGAAAAAAAGAAGTTCAAGGAAATATATTTTACTTTAGCAGAAAAACATGCGTCAGCCTTTACGCAAACGGAATTCTTTTTTGCAATCCCTTTCCAATTCGAGGACAGGGGGGGGGGGGGGCGAGAGATTTCTAACTAGAGATCGGAAAAGAACGGAAGTATGAAAAACGCAAATAAATGTAATTTAATTTCTGATTGTTAAAATTTCCTCAGCCTCCAATTAAAATTTTGTCTCCGTATAATTTTAAGGAGAAAATTTAAGAGCATCCAAAACAAAAATTGGAAAAGATTGAAGCGTTACTTGATGGGAGTTTCATAGCGTTGGGTATTCTGGTAAAATAAAAATTTTAAAAATAAACAATCTCTAGTACAATAATGAAACTTTTAAATAAATCACGGAAGTAATTGCTGTGTAGCATAATGAGTTAATATTAGAAGCCATTATTATTATCAATTTAAAATAATAATAAACACTAATAACTTGTAGCAGCATAAAAAAAAAAAAAAAAAAAAAAAAAAAAAAAAAACAAGCAAAATAAAAATCAATGCAGCATTATTAAAACTTGTGGATGGAACGAAGTGTTTCAATAAAAAATTTCATTAAAATTTTTACTTAAGAAAAAATAAAATCGAAATTCACGGTTTGACAGCTGACGGGGGGGGGGGGGGGGGGGGGGGGGGACTCTGAAAATGAGACTTATCAGGGCTGAAAAAAGCCGAAATGTAAGAAAAGGAAAATTTGCGCGTTTATCACTTTCGTAACTAATAATTATGATCCAATATGATTAAAAATATTTGCCTCTTTTGAAGTAGTCCAAGTTCTTTTGTAAATAAAGGGTCTTACACAATATTCAAAAACATAAACATTACACGAAAATCACTTAAAGATCTTATGACGAGTACTGCTTTTAAACAAAAACTATTGCAACTTGCGGCATAGCAGTAATTAAAACAAACCCATTCACTGTAACCGTTTACAAACACTTAAATGTTTCCTGATAATTTACAAAGAAAGACATTCACCTTTCGCAGACGATACACTTGGATACCTAGAAATAGCATAGGACAACATA
This sequence comes from Octonoba sinensis, assembly GCA_038502835.1. Lineage (NCBI taxonomy): Eukaryota > Metazoa > Arthropoda > Arachnida > Araneae > Uloboridae > Octonoba > Octonoba sinensis. The sequence goes on along the minus strand of CM076605.1, from coordinate 65,826,469 downwards.
TCGGTGATGTCATGCTCTTTGATGCGAAAAGTTCCGCAAACATTTCGGAGGGTAGATGGGGAGGAGAATTCTGTTCCGAGTGATGGAAAAGTTTCCAAACGATCAACACATTGGCATAAACAAACGCGGACGCAATGGTTAAACATGAATGTTTCACAATCATAGCTTTGGAAGTTTCATTTCAATTGGGAAGCACGTGTTTTCCCCCTTTTATACTTTTTGAAGCACACGTTAATACAGTTATTTGATAATGCGATTAAAATCTACATTTTACTTTTTAAAAAAAATTGTTAGCCCCAACAGGTGCAAATTTTGAACAATTACATTCAGTTAAAAATTTCTTAAAATTCTATTCCCCCCCCCCCTTCTAGAATATATTTTCAGTCAATGGCTCCATGTGAGAAAAGGATCTACAATTTTTTTTTATATTTGACATTAATTTGAATGTTTTTATCAAAGTTACTTCTCTTTAAAATGAGTTTAAAAAAAAACGTGTAAAAACTTGACGTCACACGTGGATACAGTTTGTTGTCAACATTACTTTTCAGGCGATTTTCACAACAGCGCAATGAAAACTTGAATCGTTGCCAAATGACGATCATGAAATTCTGAGAGCTGGATGAAATTCCATTTGCTGCTGGGAGTCGCAACAGCGCGGCGTGTTTTTTTGGCATTGAAAATTTGGCGCTTCGGAGGAAAAAGATGAGCAACCAGCAGCAGGGCAATGAAACAAACGCGGTTGCGCAAAACTAGGTTTCGGCGCAGCGAATTCCTTCCCCAACATTTTATTTAGTGCTGTTATTAATACCTCGTAAAACAGTCAAGGCCGGTCAAAGCCTACAGTTCTCTAGTTTGTTCGCCTGCGGGCAAGGTTTCTTTGTTCATTTTGAAATCTGCTAAACTAACTATACATCATACATAAAACACTAAAACAAATATCACGGTGGAAAGTTCACGAATAGAAATTAATTCAATTAAGAATAAAATAAAAATATTCGCCTAATTTAAAGAAGACTACTTTAGAAAGAAAATAAAAATTTCGAGCCTTAAAATTTTCAATTTGTTACACTTGGAAAAAGTAGTAAGAAAATTGAAGAATTTAATTTTATGTTTTGAATAATCCCATTAACAGTTCTCACCCTTAAAATATTGAAGCTGAACAAATAAAATATATATTAAAGCTAAATGAATAAAATATATATTGAAGCTAAATAAATAAAACTTTTTGCGATAGATTGTAAAAGCTGAAATAGCAATAATGGTTGCAAACGGGGGGGGGGGGGGGGGGGGGGGCGTGTTTCAGGATTACAAAGTTCTTGTCGGTTGAATTTTTTTCCGTTTCAAGCTCACTTGTTTTCTATTGAAAAAGAAGTTCCTTGAGACTTCGAAATACGTGTTTTTTTTTATTTTGATTGTTACTTCTGCCTTTTTACATTGTTTTTCAGTTTTCTTCAAGCTTAATTTTATTCATTCATTTATTTATTTTGGGAGGGAGGTATTTTTACTTTGAAATTTATTTTTATCAGTGCTCATACAGTTTTTATTAAGTATATTTTCAATTGTTTTATCATTGAAGGAATTTCAATTTAAAGCACTAATTAAATTATACATGATTTTTTTTATTCTAAATTTATCTGCAAGAGCAAATTTGTTGTCATAAGTTGTGGCTTTCACTGAACTTAGAAAGAAAAAAAATTAAAAAAACAGTTATAAATATTTCTAAGTTTTTCATTCAATATGAACTAATAATATTAATGATATATGAAAAAAAACTTCCATGATGTATATCATGTGAAAAAATAAACTAAGTATCCATGTAAAAAATAAATTAAGGAGGGTATAATTCAATTAAAATATTAATTTTGATAAAAATAATATATATTTAATTTTGTAAAATGTTGTAATCCTGAAAAAAGATTAAAAATGCATCACAAAACGACCGTAGGTTAGCGAAAATACCGACTGTAGGTTCGCTTAAAAAATATTCATATTAGGAAAAGTCAAAATTGAATTCCAAGAAATTGTTTTCCCGATATCACGGACCCCGAAAACACCAACCAAGGATAAGTTGCGAACTGACACTGAAGCTGACGTACGGATTTTAAAGTTAATTAATCAATATAAGCCGGATCCACCTTTTCTTTAAAATATGCAAAATTATATAAAAATATTGCCCATTTTCACCTTTTAGTGAATTTTCAGATCCCCCCCCCCCCCCCCCCATCTAGTTCGGAAAAGTTAATGAGCGTTATGAGAAATAAGCGTACAAAACTTAAAAATGATCTTTTTATGTATTTCGGTTGCAGTTTGTTGTTCAATATAACAAGATCACAATTGAATTATAAATCCACTTTTGCTGCATTCGTTTTTTTAGGTGCTTTGTTTTACGAATATAAGACATGCGTAAGAAAAAGTCTGTAATAGTGCACACAAAACAATAAGTGTTTTTTTTTTTTAACATCTGAACAAACTTAAAAAGCTGTCGTCCATGCTCCTAAATAAAAGAAATTTCATTCCCTCAATTCGTTTAATGTCTAATTATTGTAAAAATGGGGCAAATGTAGATAACAATCACCATTTAGTAATGTTTCATATTTCAACCCGAGTGGAACTAAAAGATATTCATTAATTGATTTAAAATTTTATACGTATATTTCTCATACAATTTCTCACTATTGGAAGACAAAAAAAAAAAAAAAAAAGAAAAGAAAGAAAAATGAACCCATATCTTTGCTGCACTGTTAAATACTTCAAGGATGAAGAAATAATAATAATAAAATTAATGCGTTTTTCTTTTTTTAATTTATTTTTTATTTGTTAGGACTATAGAAGGGGTTCGAATTATCGACGGGCTTCGGAAAAGGAAAAGGGTTCGTAACCATTGACATAGAAAAAAAAAATAATCTTGTTCACTTGAAAATGACACAAAAGTAATTCATGAATTACAGGAATTCTTTTTTATCGTAGTAAAGTATTAGTTTTTTAAGGAACCGTATTTGTGATAGTAATTCTTTTTTAACAGTCTGTTTACAGAATCGCGAATTTGTTTTTTGTCTGATTCAGTTCACTTTCAGTAAAAATTGATAATTTTAGAAAATTAAAATTCTGTGAAGGGGGTAAAATGCCAATGGATAAATTTAAAATGAAGTACGAATCTTAACACAGGAAAATCGTATCGATGCGTTTATGCACGAAGATTACGTTTCGATAAATAATAATGATAATGGAAGCACCATTGAAAAGTCAATCTGACTTCAAATAGAATAAACATCAAAAATTGCACCTGAAGGCATGAATTAAAGCTATGCCAACAATCTGTAAAGCAGAAAAATTAACAGCTCAAATAATACCAGATGTAAAAGATATTTTTATCTTTCAGAAAAGAATTTTTGTCAATAAACATTTTTAATTTTCGTTCTCAAAATGTCAACGATTATTGCTGGAATATTTTGCACATCCATATGGTAAATAAACGTCTCCTTGTCTCCATACAATCATTGTTTAGTTCGTTATCATAATTGTAATTTGAAATGTATAAATGGAAAAATTAATATTTAATAGCAAATACTTACCAAAGTCTAAAAACATAGTTGGCAACTCTCAGGAAGGTAAACAAAAGAAGTTGGAGTTAAGAACAAGGTGTGATGCAAACGCATGAGCAGTTCAACGCATCAAAACAGCAAAGACGAAGTCGAGCTCTGACGTATCGCAAAACATATGACACGTTCACTTCTCAGACATCAAATCTAGTCATGAGACAATACAGATCGCGTAGAGTTATCGTACACACTCCCAAAAGAGAAACTCCGCAGTGTATGTACACACCTTGCTTGGTAAACGATCTGCTCCGTTCTGAGGCTTTGTTTTCGCGGCCGGAACACGCAATAAAAACGAATGACTCAGCCACCCAGAGCGCAGGGAAAAGTGGCGCGAACTTTCTTTCTCAACTTGAAACGTTGGGATAGGTGACCTCATCCGACTCCGGAGTTATCTGCGAGGCCAAACATCAGCAGCCATTGTTGGTCATGGCTGCCAGAGTTTGCGTTTGATGGAGAAATCGCGATGTTCGTGCTGCTCAAGGAAAAACTGAGCAGAAAACAAGCGTTTTGATAAACCGTTAATCGCTTAAGCCTTTTCTCGTATTACAGCACAAAGCAAGGTCAAATAAACAAAAGATATTAGCATTAATTGCTGGAAAACAGCGTTCCACAAAGATGGGTTTAAATAGAATATTTAATGCTCGCTTCTACAACAACATTTATTAATGTTTTTAGTACGACAGTAAGGTTTGCAATGAGGTTGTTTTCTTTATAGAGTTGGGGATAAGAGTTTTTAAGAAATAAACGATTAATCCACAATATTTTGGAATCAACACATCTGAACGTTAATAATGGGGATAATATCTCTTTGGATTATTTTGATAAATCTTTTACTTTCATTTTATACTAGATTCGGTATTATGTACAAATTTTCATGCAATCGGTCATCTCTAAGAAAAAGATACATGAAAAATACTTGAAAGGTTTTGTTTTGAGATACTCTTTAAAATAATAATTAAATTAAATAACAATAACAAACACGTAACATTTAGATTTAGAGCAGACAGGAAAAAGCATCCGAACAACTAATCCACCGATTGTTCTCTCCGATATAATATTTTTAAAGTGAGTTTAAATTTTGTTTATTTGTTTTAGCTTTTTTCTTTCTTTTTCCAGAATTTGAAGAAATAATGAATTAATTAAATATTTTGTGTCTAACAAATCTTGGTGATAATGTTAATAACACATTCATGTAAATAAAAGTATATAGATCATGTAGTACTAATTATAGTCAGAGAATTAATTCAAGACGCTCCTCCTCCCTCGCTTCTTTTCAATGTTGCACAAATGTTTACAAATAAGACTGAATTTTGACTATTTAAGCATCAAAATAAATTCTGAAAAGCATAACGGTTCAAGCAAGCTCTTTTTCGTTAGAAATTAAGCACTGCTTACAGTTGCTTAAGTGTCGTTATTATTATTATTGTTGTTATTATTTTCAGGAATCAAGAAAATTCTAAAACTTTGAATTTTAAATTTGCTTTGAATATCTAAACTATTACTTCTGGGATAATCCCTAAATTTTCGCAAAATATTTTAGTCATTTTTTAAACATTTTAAAGGAAACTTAATCTTTTTTTAGTATTTTATGAATCTAGTATATTTAGTTGCAGGAGATGTTTTACTCCTTTTTGAATTGCACCAAGAATAAAAACACACTGAATTCGTCAATGTTTAAATAATATTAATAGTTCGAATTCCAAACAAATGACCCACGCAATATTACCTTAAAAAGTATAAATGCCCAAGAAGGTTGGTTACCTGTTAAACTTTTAACTAGAAGTAAATTTAAACTTTAATCAGCAACAGGGTATACGACAGAAAATAAAACCAATGAAACTAAAAACAAATTATTAAAAATAATAATAATTAATTTGCTGATTTTAAACGTATTTTTAGAAACCAAAATATGTGAAGTCACACTTTTTACTCACTCTCCTCCCCGCACGAGGCGTGACGTTCTTTGTGAATGACCCATAATAAATCTTAACTATTCGGAGCAACCAAAAATGTCGCGCCTACGAGGTTTGGTGTTTCAGAAATAGTGCTCTCTATATTGACAAAGATTGGCACGCCGATTCGTGTTACCACCTGGAACAGGTGAATTCAATTTGCGATTTTTAAAATCACTGATTGCGTTTATCGTGCATAGTAAATTACGCATGGCTCATGGTCACCTTCAAACGCTTCACAGGACAATGAATATTCCGCTTCTCATAAATTCGGTAATATATATACTTTCCCATGTTATATTTGTATTCAGTATGTATTCAGGTTTCTTGGAGGTTTGATTATCGCTTATGAAAACTGCTTTTACGAGGAAATAATCTACGCCTCAAAATTCATGTGCGTGAAACGAAGAGACCTGCATCTTTAAGAAAATTAAATGTTCTTAATAAAATATTTGGAGAGTAATGTGAAATATCATGCAGTTATGCCGGAAAAGGGGGGGGGGGCGAAAGAAAAAAAAGTATGGCTTTCCTTCATAAATACAAAAAATATATATACATGTACATATCCCCCCCCCCTTTTTTTTGGTTGAGCAGGGGACAAATGCAATTCAATTTTTATACATGTGTTGTTAATGTTAAACTTTTATCAGCTGAATTATTTAACTTAAACAAGTCTCATCAGATAAAAAGTAGATTTCAGGAAAACAATTCCAAAAAGAAAAAGAAAAAAAGAGAGAGAGAGAGAAACATTAATAGTGAACAAAAAAAGAAAAGAAAGAAATCGTACGAAAAACAAATCTTTTGTTTCTTTCAGTTTTCTAGCCACGACCAAAATACATTCTCAAGACTGTCTTAAATTTTAAGCAAAGAATCCAAATTTTTGCCCAGCATAATTGCTCATCTGCAACTTCTACTGTAACTGAAGTGCAATTTTGCGTCACCCAATTCGCAGAATGGAATGATCAACGTGTAGGAAGCGTGTCCACCAAATCCACGTCACCCCAAAAATTACGAAGAAAAAGATGGAAAAGAACACGTAGCTTCAGCATATCGATGCTTTTTATGGCGCCATCTAGTGGCAACATTGTAAAATAAACTAAAATGCAAACTTACTACAAACTCATATTCTCATGAGGTATATTTTTAAATCCAATAATTGCAGGGGAGGGGGGGGGGGGATCTTTTCTCCTTCATAATAGAAAAGGTAAAGGTATGTTTAAACGTAAGAAATTGAAAATTTGCGGGTTTTCAACTATTTTACTGCGTGATTTTGACACACGAATACTTTCAAAAAACATTTCTAATACCAATTTTCCGCAGTGTGTTTGAGAAAAAATTGATATTCCTGAATTCCCCTTTTTTTCAGGAGAGCTGATATTTTTTCTTTATTTTTTTCTAATCTTTTAGTGAGTGTTGTGAGTTGTCGTACATTAATAAAACAATTTTCTCAGCCTCAAAAATGCTTGATCATATTCAATACCAATTTGACTTACGGTGTGTCGCGTTGCTTTTTTTAAATTTAAAAGGTGCGAGAATAACAGTCTTAATGCAGAAAAAGAGAAAATGAAAAAAAAAAAAGCAATTGAATTAAATAAATAAAACAATAACAGCAATAAATAAATGAAATCAAAGCTTACCATTTACAGAGGACTCGACTGTAACATTCTTTCGTTGTTGCTTTTTTTTGCCCTTTTTCGTATTACTTTCCGAATGGGTAGGGGGGCTATTAAGCGTAGGGGTAGGGAGTTTTTCATCTAGGGAGTTAGCAAACAATGGAGTTAGTTCTTATGTAAAGAATTTGCAGATTAAAATTTCATACATATTTTCATGTCGATACCTCAAAATATGTTTTAGAAAGAGCAAATTAAAAGTACACTTCTTGCCAGCGATAAATAATCAGGAATTATGCAGGTAATTTTAAATCTAGCATTCATGATCAGAAAATCTCTTATTTATAAAGAGAAATGTATGTAATGTAAATGTATGTAATGCTTTATTATTCCTTTATGAATAATCAGGAAATTTCAGCAATATAATACTGCATGATGCATGGTATGCATAAGTAATCATAACACTTTTTCACATAAAAATAGCATGATATATTCAGAAATTTCTTCTCTATGCAGAAGATTCACAAATAGTATCTTTTTATGCAGGTTTTTCAGAAAGAAAAATCATTGCATTCTAAATAATCAGAAAATTTCTTCTTTAAACATAATGTACACTCAAATAGCATCTTTTTATAAAAGTTTTTCAGAAAGAAAAATCATTGCATAGTAAATAATCAGGAAATCTTCTCTATGCGTAATATACTTTCAAATAGCATCTTTTTATGAAAGTTTAGAAAATTTCAGAAATATAATACTGCATTATGCAAAAATAATGCATAATAAGCTATGCATAAATAATCAGAACAGTTCTGCACATAAAAAGAGCACTATATATGTATTATTATTATCAGTAAATTATCAGGAAATTTCTTCTCTATGCATATTATATTTTCAAATAGTATCTTTTTATGAAGGTTTTTCAGAAAGAAAAATTATTGCATTGTAAATAATCAGAAAATTTCTTCTTTATGCATAATGTACAAATAGCATCTTTTTATGAAATTTTTCAGAAAGATAAATAAATCACTGCGTTGTAAATAATCAGGAAATCTTTTATATACATAATATATTCTCAAATAGCATCTTCTTATTCAAGTTTTTAAGAAAGAAAAATCATTGTATCATCCATACCATGGAAATTTCTACTATTATGAACAGCATTATGCATATAACTTTGAATTATGCATTAATTGTCAGCACATGTCTGTTGCGTACAAACAGCCTTAAATATATAATTTTAAATGATCTATGAATAAATAAGCAGGAAATTTCTTCTTTATACCTAATAGGCTCTCAATTTACCTCTTCATTTTATGCATGTTTTTAGCATGAAAAAAATGATTGTACTATAACTAGGAAATTTCTGCTAATATATTAACATTACATAAGGGATGAAATTTTATACTATGCATTGCTTATGAAAACACCTCTGCATATAAAACGCAGCACTACATATATGTAGTATTAAATGATTTGATAAATTATCAGGAAATTCCTTTTCTAAGCATAATTATACTCCCAAAGAGTGCCTTTTTAAGCATGTTTTTGATAAAGGAAAGCCATTAAACTATAAACAATCAAAACATTTCTGTAATATAAACTGCATGAAGCACGGGATGCCAAACAATACAATTAGAACACTTATGCTTATTGAAACTGCATTATATATGAAATAGCAATTATAATTTGTATCTATAAACAGTTACGAAATTTCTTCTGAACTCCTTCTTCAGTGAAACAGGATCACTTTAAGCAAGGTTTTTAGGGGGAAAAACCAAAGAAAATTGCTTCAGAACAAGAAATAGTTGATACTAAAAACATCAATGCAGGAAAATGAAAAGCCCTTCCGTAAATCTCTTCCACTAATTCAAACATACGTCATCCATGTAGATTTACCAAACGAAAAACAGTTAAACTGAGAATTAGATAAAAATTCAACTTTCTTCTCAATTTCAAAGGCAAATAAATAAACGAGAGGAGAACGGGCTTTCAATTGCCGGTCTTTAACGGAGCTTTTACAATTGCAATTCATTTTCAACTAATTTTGATTTAAAATATATTTTCCATTCCATCTCCAATTTCCTTCTCAATATCTGCGAAATCGAATGAACGAAAGAACAACGGGTGCAAATCTTTGAGGGATCTTTTTCGATTTAGTCTATTATGATTTTAAATAGGTTTTCCTTTATCATTCATCCAGTCTTCGTATTTCAGTTCTTGTAATTAAAAGTGAAATCCTCTCAATAGTTTCGACAACATAAGCTGAATAAAAATACATTTTCAATCCAGCAAAGTCCGTTGACCACATTTTGTTACACTAAGGAGCTATTAGAACCCATCTCATGATCGTACGTAGTACGTTGTTAAATATCGTCACGGAATTATGTCCATTCCCCAAAATTCAAGATTATTTGTTAAGGAGCTATAGATAAAACTTTTTTGAAAATTCAGTTAAAGGTTTGTGCAATTTGAGTTCAATTTTTGAATTCAATTGCTCATTTGGTTTTATTTTAACATGCCTTGTTTAAAACAAATATTATTTGATATCGTGTTTTAGAATTTATTAAACTTTTTTATCAACTTGGGGGCCGTTCATAAATGATGTCGCTTTTTTTAATATATTTAATTCCCTATCCCCCTTTGTCACATGTCACGCTAAAAGTCATTGGCATAAAATAGGTTTAATTTGCTGATTTTAAATGTTTTTATAAAAATCAAAATGTACGATGTCACACTTCTTGTTACCCCCCCCCCCCTTTTCACAAACTGTCACAGTTTTTTGGACCCCCTCCCCTTGAAGCGTGACCTCCTTTATAAATGACCCTTTGCTTTTAAAAATCCTTTTGCCCACCTCAAATGCAAATAACGGATGCAATAACACGGTTTCTTTAAATTAGGTACGTACGTTAATACTTTTTTGCAGTAAACTTTGAGCATTTGCATAATAGAAAAGATGAAAATTTATTTAAGCATGAAAAATTGGAAGTCCCCTCCCCCCTCCCCCCGCCTAGTCGTTTACTTCACGATTTCGACACATCTATAAAAAAAAATTCTAATTTCAATTTCCTACATATATTTCCGCTTTTTCTCGGGGGGGGGGGGCAGTTAGGGGGTTGCCACGGTTTTTGAGAGGCCTCTTAGTGTTTTTGGGAGGGATGGGGACTCTCTTGGTTTCTACAAATATTTGTAAACAATTTATGACCAACCCCCCCCCCCCTTTTTTTTTAATCGCGAGCGGGTTCTTTTTTCTGTAGTTATTTTGTACGTGTTGTACATACATGAAATAAATAACTTTTTCCGGAATCGAAAATGCTTGCCCGTATTCAAAATCAGTATGAGTCACGCTGTGCCGCGTTGCTTTTCCTTTTTTTTTTTTTTTAATAATGGCTTTGCACAAGAACTTTGGTCTGAGAATAACGCAGTTGCAACGGATAAAAGGGGAAAATGAAAAATATAAATAAATAAATAAAATTAATTAATTTTTGTTACAATAAATAAAAGTAATAGCAATAGATCAATTAGGAAAACCATAGCTTACCATTTAGAGATGATCCGACTGTTACATTCTTTCCTTGTTGCTTATTTGTGCCATTTTTCGTATTATTTTCCGAATGGGGAGGGGGGCTATTAAGCGTAGGGGTACGAAGTTTATCATCTATGGAGTTAGCAAACAATGGAATTAGTTGTTATGTAAAGAATTTGCAGAGAAGATTAAAACTTTATACATATTTTCATGTCGATACCTCAAACTTGTTTTTGAAATAGCAAATTTAAAGTACACTTCTTGCCACCAATAAATAATCAGGAATTAGGCAGGTAATTTTAAATTTAGCATTCATGATCAGAAAATCTCTTATTTATAAAGAGAGCACTGTGTATGTAATGCTTTATTATTCCTTTATGAATAATCAGGAAATTTCAGTAATATAATACTGCATGATGCATGCTATGCAGAAATAATCATAACACTTCTTCACATAAAAATAGCTTGATATATGTAAGTACTTCAGAAATTTCTTCTCTATGCAGAAGATTCACAAATAGTATCTTTTTATGCAGGTTTTTCAGAAAGAAAAAATCATTGCATTCTAAATAATCAGAAAATTTCTTCTTTAAACATAATGTACACTCAAACAGCATCTTTTTATAAAAGTTTTTCAGAAAGAAAAATTATTGCATAGTAAATAATCAGGAAATCTTCCCTATGCATAATATATTTTCAAATAGCATCTTTTTATGAAAGTTTAGAAAATTTCCGAAATATAATGCTGCATTATGCAAAAATAATGCATAATAAACTATGCATAAATAATCAGAACAGTTCTGCACATAATAATTTCAGTAATAGAATAAATACTGCGAGATTCATGGAATATTAAATCTATGCGTAAATAATCATAACACTTCTGCACTTAAAAACAGCATGATATACGCAAGCACAAAACAATTTATCAGTAAACAATCAGGAAATCTTCTCTATGCATAATATAATTTCAAATAGCATCTTTTTATAACATTTTTCAGAAAGACAATGCAATGAGTTGTAAATAATCAGGAAAACTTCTATATGCGTAATATATTCTCAAATAGCATCTTTTTATGCAGGGTCTTTAGGACAAAAAATCATTGTTGTATTATCAAAAACCCAGAAATGTCTGCTATTATAAACAGCATTATGCATGTCATTTTGAATTGTGCATTAATCATCAGAACATGTCTGTGAAAACAGCATTCAATACATACTTTCAACAATCAATCAATAAATAAGCAGGCAATTTCTTCTTTATGCATAATAAGCTCTCAATTTGTCTCTGCCGTTTTATGCATGTTTTTCAAAACAAAAAAATTATTGTACTATAAATAATCAGAAAATGTTTAGCTAATATGCTAACACTGCATGAATGATGAATTTTTTTTAACTATGCATATGCATTGATTATCAAAACACCTCTACATATAAAAGCAGCAGAACACGTATGTAGTGTTAAATGTTTTGTTAATACTCTATCAGTAGATTTCTTTTCTAGGCATAATATACTCCCAAAGAAGGCCTTTTAATGCATGTTTTTCATAAAGGAAAGCCATTAAATTATAAATAATCAGAAAAGTTCCGCAATATAAACTGCATGAAGCATGTAATTTTAAACAATGCAATTGAAACACTTCTGCTTATTAAAACTGCCTTGAAATTGTAGTTATTATTTGTATAATAAATAGTTACAAAAATTTTTCTGCACTCCTTCTTCACTGATACAGGATCACTTAAAGCAAGGTTTTTAGGGGAAAAAAACAAAGAAAATTGCTTCAGAACAAGAAATAATTGATAAAGAACATTAGCTCAGGGGGAAAAATCCATTCTGTCAATATCTTCTACAAGTTTTAAACATACGCCATCTATGTAGATTTATCAAACGAAAAACAACTAAACTGAGAATTAAATAAAGATTCAACTTTCTTCTCAATACCTAATGCATATAAATGAGACTTGATCGCGCTTTCAATGTGCAGGTCTTTAAAGGAGCTTTTACAACTGCAATTCCATTTTCAACTAATCTTGATTTAAAATATATTTTCCATTCCATCTCCAATTTCCTTCTAAATATCTACGAAAACGAATGAACGAAAGAACAACAGGTGCAAATCTTTGGGGGAATTGTTCAGATTTAATCTATTATGATTTTTAATAGGTTTTTCTTCATCATTCCCGTGTTCGTCTTTCAGTTCTTGCAATTAAAAGTGAAATCTTCTCAATACAGTTTCCACAACATAAACTGAATAAAAATACATTTTTAATCCAGCAAAGTTCGTTTACCACATTTTCTTTCGCTAACGTCAATTCACAAGCTATTAGAACCCATCTCATGATTGTACGTAAGCACGTTGTTAAATATCGTCACCGAATTATGTCCATTACCAACAAGTCACTGTTATTTGTTAGGGAGCTATAGATAAAACTTTTTTTTAAATTCAGTTAAAGTTTTGTGTAATTTAATTTGATTTCAATTAATTTATTCTTTGGGAATTCAATTGTTCATTTAGTTTTATTTTAACAAGTCTTGTTTAAAAATGATATTATTTGATATCGTTTTCGAGGGTTCACTAAACTTTTTTTTATGAACTTGCCTTTGAAGATCGTTTTGCCCACCTCAAATGCAAATAACGGGTGCGATAACACGGTTGCTTAAAATTCAGTACATATATTATACTTTTTTCCAGTAAACTTTGAATATTTGCATAATAGAAAGGGTGAAAGTTCATTTAAGCATAAAAAATTAGAAGACTTCACCTTCCTGCCAAGTAGTTTACTTCACGATTTTGAAATACAATTAAAAAATATATTTTAAATTCTTATTTACTACATTTATGCAAGTTTTTTTGGGGGGGAGGCGGTCAGGGGGTTTAGCCAATTTAGGGGGTCCACCACCGTTTTTGTGAGGCCCCTTAGCGTCTTTGAGTGGATGGGATCACCCTTGGTTTCTACACTTATGCTTGTGGAAAATTTATATGCCGATTTTCCTTTTCTTTTCTTTATCGCGAGAGGTTTTTTTTAATTATTTCGTACGTGTTGTACATTCATTAAATAAATAACTTTCTCAAAATCGAAATGCTTGCTCGTATTCAATATCAGTATGAGCCACGTTGTGTCGCGTTGCTTTTTTTTTTTTTTTTTAAAGCTAAAAGCTTTGCACAAGTACTTTGGTCTGAGATTAACGTAGTTGCAACGGAGAAAAGGGGAAAATGAAAAATATAATTAAACAAATAAAAATAATTAATTTTTGTCACAATAAATAAAAATAACAGCGACAGATCAATAAATAAAATCAAAGCTTACCATCAATGAAAGAACCGAGGGTAATATCCATTCTTGCTTTGTTCTTTCTGTTGCCCCTTTTTCTATTTTTGCCTCCAGAACGCGTAGGGAGGTTATTACGCGTAGGGGTTTTATCATCTATAGGAGTTAGCAAACAATGGAGTTATATAAACAATTTAGAATAAAATTTTATACATTTTTTATGTAGAAACCGTAAACTAAGTAATGGAACGAGCGAATTAAATGTCCATTCCTTGGCATCAACAATATGATCAGGAATTGTGCAGGCAATTTTAAACCTAGCATTCATGATCAGAAATCTCATTTATAATTATTATTAAGAAAGCAATATGTATGTAATGCTTTATCATCCACTTATAAATAATCAGGAAATTTCTGCTAATGTAACACTGCATGATGCATGAAATTTTAAACTATTCATAAAAAATGAGAACCCTTCTGCACACAAAAACAACGTTATATATGTAACTATAAACAATCAATCAATAAGCTATCAGGAAATTTCTTCTCGAATGCAACTCTCAAATAGTTTCTTTTTTATGCAGGTTTTTCAGAAATCAAAATCATTGCATCATAAATAATCAGGAAGTCTCTTCTAATATAAATTGCATGATTCATGTAATATTGAATTATGCATTCTCAGAATACGTCTGCATGTAGAAACAGTTATTATACATGTAATTTTCAACAATTAATCAATAAATACTAGGGAAATTTCTTCCCAATGCATAATGTTTGTTCTCAAGTATCGTCTTTTTATGCAAGTTTTTCAGAATTAAAAAAAATTTCAGCACTATAATATATCTGGAAATTTCTGATAATATATAAACACTACATGAATGAAATTTTCAAATAAGCATGGACCATCAGGACACTTGTGCATATAAAAACAGCACTACATATATGTCATGTCAACAATCTACCAATAAATAATCAGAAAGTGTCTCCTTTATGCATCACAAGCTCTGAAAAAAGACCACTTTACAAATGTTGTTTGGAAAGAAAAGTCCACTGAAAACTGCTTTAGACCACCAAGGTTACTGCTAAGCATATCTAAGCGAAAAGACTAGCAATTTTTCGAAGAGAAAACATGAATGCTCGAAAAAAATCCATTCCGAGTTTGATGAAAATACAACTTTCTTCCAGATATCTATTCAGGTAAATAAACGAAAGGAGAACGCGTTTTCAGTGTGCAGATTTTTAAGTAGAGCTCTTATAATTGCAATTAATCTTCAAATAAATAATTTTGAGTTTAAACAATTTTTCATTCCAACTTCGATCACTTCTCAATATTTACAAAGCAACAATTTAACACATTTTCAACGTGGGAATCTTCAACAGAGCTTTTTCCATTGCAATTAATCTTGAATCCAGCTTGACTTTACCCCGGTTTTCATTCCTTCTTCAACTTTCTCATTATCTACGAACACAAATAAATGAAAAGAGAACGCGTTTTCAGTCAGCATCCTTTTAGGGAGAGCTCTTCTTTAAATATTCTTGAATTTAAACAGATTTTTTATTCCATCGCCAATTTTCTTCTCAAGATTTTCAAGAAAATAAATGAAAGAATAACATGTTTTCAACGTGAGAAGAGCTTTTTCAATTGCAATCCATCTTGATTTTACCTCAGTTTTCATTCCTTCTTCAACTTTCTTATTCCGCACGAACACACAAATAAACGAAAAGAGAAAGTCGTGATCAAGTGAGTCGATCTCACTCGAATTTGAACATTGTTACCGAATTAGTCCACTAAGAGTTACAAATAATACCATAAAAATGGTATCGAACTTGAAAATGAAACGAATTCTCACAAAACGGAAGCGAGATCATTCCGGGGGCCAAAAATAATAAAATAAAGAAACCTAATATCAACAATCTATCCATCAGTGATGGTGATTTTTTTAAGATTGTTTGCTAACTGGCCATCGAGAAAAAATATCACCCCCTCCCTGCGTTTATTTATTTATTTTTTTAACTTACCTTTCTTGAAAAGTATAAACTTGCTTGTGATCGCTATAAAAGGCCCAAAGCTTTTGTTTGTTTGTTTACTTATTTACTTATTTTTTTTAAAAAGAGTTTTTTTTTTAATTGATTTATTCATTGTGGATTAAAGTAGTCATTTAGTTTTATTTTGGCTTAACTCACTTCCCCTTCCCCCTCCCCCAAGAAATGCAATAACAGGTTTCTTTTGTTTGATAATTTGAGGAGAAAACTCTTGTGACTTAAAATCTTTCAAGGGTTTAGATGATTTAAATTTAATTTATTTATTTATTGGGAATTTAATTACCTATTTAGTTTTAAAAGAATACGTTTAACGCATATATTTGATATAATGTTTAACAATTTACATAACTTTTCTATCAACTTACCGTTGAAGATCGCTTCCCCCCTCCTAATGCCATAACGGATCCATCACAAAAATATCAATCGTGAAATCATACCCCCCCCCCCCCCGCCCTCCCTTCAACGATATATTCATCTATTATTCAATAAGATCATCAGCACATAAACTATATCCCAAAATTAACAATATTTTTTACTGTATCATAATCACGCGATTTCCCAATAATGCTAATAATCTATAATCACATCCTCTGTTTTTTCACAAAATAATCATAACTAAATAGATAAAAATAACATTAAGAAAATAAATAAATAAAAAGGATAGAAAGTTTTATACTCGTCGCTTGTTCTCAAAAATTAAAAACTCACACAAAAGTGAGCTGTTAAAATTTGTCGGTTTGTTGCTACCGGTTTACAACGATGAAATATTAAACGCACATTTCAGCCATGGAGCGGTAAATAAGAATTTGATTCACTTACTTTTTTTCTTTAAGTAATTAATCTTCACAAAATTTTAAAGAATTGGGAGGCTAATAGTTCTGTTTATTTTTTAAACGTTTGAAAATAAAAAAGTTTAAGGGACTAAATAATTTTTATAAACTCTGGTACAACTTTTACAATTCTTTAAATCGAGATTATTTCCTTAAAAAATGCCTTACAAGGTATAATAAAATAATACTCTTTTTCATAAGAGTAAAAGATTCGAATAGTGATTAAAAAAAAGGAAAGCAAAACAAAGACGTTATAAAGCTTCAATATAAGATGCAATTCGGAAACATAGAAAGAGAAGTGAAATGAATAATTCGAACCCCCTATTTCTGGTCCAAAAGCATTCAATGAATCCAAAACTGAAACTCAAAAAGTAGCAACAAAAAGTACAATGATAAAAAAATATTTCACTTGCACCTGCTATGGGCCGAAACATCTGGAAAGCTATTGGAAGGAAAATTGCCTTCTACATTTAAAAATTACATTTAAATAAATAAAATATATTGGATGAAGCATCTCAAAAGAAAAACATTTAATTCCAAGATAAAGAGGAAAAAATCAAATAAATATTTTAAAGAACATTTATTAAAAAATAGTAGAATGAATGCATTGTTAATGCGTTAATATTTCAAGAACTTATTTAGGAAGCATAACAAAGAAAGAGAAAAACGCTACTTCATTTTGAAACTTTAATAAACTAAAATACGGTTATGTATGAAATAAAGATAAATCATTCATAAAGCATTTAACAGATAAAGGATTAAAATATACAGATAATTAATTGAAATTGTAGTAAAAGCAGAATAGGGGGAATAGAAAAATAAAAGAACATCTCACGTTCTAATTGAAAATAATTACATATTAAAACAATTAAGCTAAGATGATCGGCTTAAAAATAAGTAAATATTCAAAAAAAAATTTGTTCTACAGTAATAAATGCTTTCAATTTAAATTCCTCTGCAGAAAACAAGTGCCCAGTATTAAAAAACTAAATTTTTTTTTTAATTTTTTTTTTATTTATTTATTTTTTTTTACTGAAATTAAAGACAATTAAGGCAAAGGGATGTAAGTGACCAAACAACAATTCTGAGAAAAACGCGTTTTAAGTTCAGATGTTATGGGACCTTTAATGCTATTTTTTTTACTAAATCATGTTTGGGGCAGCACCTGTTACGGCTACCCCTAACATCTGTTACCACAATTTAGAATAGTGCTTTATACTATCTATCTCCCAATTTTCAATTTTGTCACTTACACACCTTTGCTTCTAGGTGCCTTAATTTACGTAAAAAATATTTGCTTATTAACCAAAATTACTTATTGTTGTAATTTTTTGTTAATTAAAATATTAAATGGCTGACGTTTTATAAGGTCTAATATTTAGTATACCTTTCGTTTAGTTTACTTTTAGTAACACTTTTTCTGCCGAGATATTACTTTACAAATACGAAGGGCAATGTTTAAATGGTTGTAAGCTGTAGACTATTATTTTTGTCTTTCATAAAAAAAATAAATACAAATAGGGGGGAGAATTTATCAGATTTCTTTAAAATACTAAATTATTAGCACTTTTCTTTAAAAAAAAAGCATAGGATAAAATAACATTGACTGCTCTTATTTAGTAGCCATTTCGAAAAAAAAAAAAAAAACTAAATTTAATGTTTTAATACGCAAATGAAAATTAATCACCCTTTTATCTTGAATTTATAACAACGATGGCTCCATTTTTTTCTAGTTCTATTCAATACCTTATATAGAGCAGTGACTCCTCACAAGTTTTACCGTAACTTAAAATACGAAAAAGAAAATATTAAAAGGCATTTCTATTTTGATTTCGGGATCAGCGTGCTGAAAATCTTTAGGAGAACCACTAAGCTTAACACTATTTTATGCGTAGCTATGTTTCCACAATTCGTTTTAACGGAGAGCAGTAAGTAACATTAAGTTAAGTGGGAAAAATCGACAATTTTTACCTTTGTCAAGGCTGGACTTTTCTTCACATGAATTGGGCTGTTTTGGAGCATCTGAACCATCCTTGCGTACGAAACGACGGCGGCGAACAAACTCTAAAAAACAAAGAAGATCGTACATATAATTGTTAGAAAACTGTTAAATTACCATACATAAACATATTAATTTTTAATGAAAAAAATTGCACCTTATTATAGGTTTCAACCTAATATATTAAATTCTACCTAAATATATCTAATAGTACACGCCAACAAATCCAGCTTCGGGAATACGAGGAACCCTTTTACCAAAGTATGAAGTTTTGAGCTTCGCAATGTAGTAATTTGAGCGAAGCTTGCTACACACTGATTTGGAATAGGTCAGTAAATCCCCTCCAGGCGCGGACACAGGAATAATATTTGAAGGGGACACCAGGTAGTATCAAGTGGTTCTCCATCGTAAAACGTTTCTCATAAGAGTTTATAGGTATTTTCATTCTTTTTTAAAACCAATTTACCAACTCGCAGAAAAACTAGTAAGAGTTATTTAATGGGCTAATTACATATTTCTTTAAATCCTTTGAGAAGGGCAAGCGACCCCTGTGCCCTCTCCTAAAATCCGCCACCGACCCCCTCTCCAAGCATTCTTCGTTTCAACCATATTGCCAATCCTATCACAATATATGCGTGTATGTAAGCACCCCCTCCCCCAGGGTTTTGAATCTGTAATTTTAGATGCTAAATGAAATGTTGTGATTAAATGACGATTGCTTTTGCAGTCTTAACTTATTTAAATCAATTTTTAAAACATAAAATATTTTATGTTATGAACTTTAGACCGAATCAACGAAGTGATTTTCGATAATTAAAGTAAAAATAAGTATTCTAAAATGTTGCCGGGGGTCTCTCAGAGCGCACACGGCAGCTGAAGTTTAAGGTGGCTAGTCAGTTCTGAGATACGATCGATTGCAAGGTGTTTTCAAAAGAATGTGGGGTGGGCATAACAAATTATCATTTAAAATGAATGACAAATTGTGTTAAGCTTCTCTTTTATCCCTCTGAATTAGATTGTCCGGTCAAAATGGAAACCAGTGCCACAAAAATTCGAAAACTATAACGTTAAAATCAGCATTAGCACAGGCAACCTGCGAAAACAATAAGAAAAACGTAGGACTCTCGGAAGCTAAATGCGATGCGAAAGCAGGCTTAACAAGTTCTAAGAGAACATATGTTTCTATTGGATTTGAAAGCGAACTGATTCCGAATTGCACAAAGGAAAGAGGCGAGGGAGGATCCCGGGAATCGAACGGAGATCGAGCAAGGTCAACCGTTCGGAATCGTCCTTCCTAAGAACAAGAACTAATAAGAGCGGAATCGGTGAACCGGCTCACGCACCGCGTTCAATAACCCCTAAAAGAAGAAGGATGAGGTGTGGGTTCTAGAGACGTGTCTGCGAATGCGGTCAATGAGAAATTCTTTTTATCTTTGAGGTGGAAACGGTCAGAAATGTCAACACGTTCCTGATTTCTCCAACTAGATCAGCAAATGTTGGAAGCAAAGCGGCGCTAGTTAGAAGCTTGTTCCCCTTACGAAATTACAAGGGAAGAAAACTAACTGAAACTAAAACTAATGGATTAGAATTGATTACATTTAATGGGTTATGAAAGGAAGTTTACTATAAAATGAAATGCAGTTGATCTTGTTTGTCTGCCAGTAGTAAAATTTAATGTAAACAATTAACAAGTAATAGTACAGTCATTCAGGGTAACTTTAAACCATGGGATGAACTTTGAAAAACGCCATATTTTTTAGTATATTTAACTCAATTTAAAAAAATTTTAGAGTAACTGATTTTATAACCAATTTGCTGAGTGCAGTACTAGAGCTTCCAGTTCTTAAAAAAAAAAAAAAAAAAAAAAAAAAAAAAAAAACTTCAGAATATTTGTAAATTAAAATATTATTACTAGTTTTTTAAATATCTGCTCTTCTGTATTAAAATTTGAACTCTTAAATTTAACTTTAAAAATTTATAGTTCATTTTTAATGGCAACTCATTGCAAATAACTAATTCACTTACAACTGAAATGATTTTAGTCATTAGTGATATTTTCGTGTGGAATTTCGATGGTTAAAATGGATGGAATTGCAACCAATTACAAAACAATGGTTACAATTCCAACCATCAGACGTAGAGTGGGTAATAAAAATGAACTGAAAATTATCTAAAATAAAACTCAGAAGTTTGAAAGTTTTATATTAATAAACAGTTATTCAATAAACTTAATTTATTAAAATTAAATTTAGTTTTCAAAATTCAATATTTCAAAATTATTAGATTTTTTGACATGTTTAAAATTAATTAATTTAGGCAGGAGGGATACCCACTCGGATTCCTCTTCAGCTGTGTCAGCTGAAGATAAATGTGTTGCTTCGGTGAAAACAGAGCTAAAAATTTTTTTTTTTTTTAAAAAGCTTTTTTATTTTGTCGAGCCTTAGGTAAAGTTTATACTTAATCAAGCCGACTGGGTGTACTATGTAAAGTTTAATCCAAAAGTCCAATCCCAAGTTGTAAGGTCTCCTTCATTTAAAACCAAGAGCTTACAGTAAACATGTATAATTAACATTCAAAAAGTCATAAATTGAAGTCTTAATATCGTGCATACAGGTACACATTTACTTTAGCAATAAAATTATTTTTATACACTTATTGCAAACTCTTAAAACAGTTAATTTTATCATTAATATAATAATTTTCATCAAAATTAGCCGAATAAAAAATAATCGCTCGGTACAGGAGAGCGGCTGCATGCTTTCAGAAGTACGATTAAATACGTACTTAAATAAAATTTTTCTCCTTCTATCCAAAAAAAAAACCGTACTCAAAAATAAATAAAACAAATGTAAGCGTAATGACATATTTTATCGTTCACTGCATTGTGATTTGAAAAAAAAAAAGAACAATGATATCTAACCAATTCAGTTCTGAAAACATTTTTTCCCAAACAAACATGCTGTGCATAATGGAACTTTTTAAAAATATCAATTTATTGTTTCGTGCTCCACATGTCAAGACTAATTTTTCTTGCAATCTTAGCAATTCTTCACATATTGTGATACGAAATGAGAAAATGTCAATTAAAGGAGGCAATGCCTGAAGTACAATAAAATTTCAGCAATAAAACAACTGCCACTTAAATTATACGAACCCATCACTACACTTTTGCCCTTAACGCGCCAGAGAATTTAATAAACCTTGCAAAGTCACCTTCAGGCACTAATCAGTGCTTCATCGCTATAAAGTTGTGTTGATACTTTATGACCTTCCAATAAATCTCATTTTTGAGTAAGGACAAGAGAAAAAAAATCTAAACCTCCATCTTATCTGCAATAGAAGGAAAAAGAATGTTCTTTGCTCCGTTGAACTTCTCTACCTGTTGAATCAGAAAGATAAGTTTTCCCCTCTCCCTCCACTACGTTAAATGTTCGCACCAAACAAAGAACTTTACAATTTCTGCGGGCACATTAAATGTTTAAAATATATGTGATGCGATAGATGTATGCGTTGATGCAAATATATGTCAACTGCATCCCCCCGTCTTGGGAAATATAATGTATCTATATATATTTGTAGGTGGCAAAAAAGGATTTAACAGTGGACTGTAATTTAAATTTTATTGAAAGAAGACATCAGAAAAAATGTTAGCAGTGCCAAAAAAAAAAAAAAAGAACGCTTCGTGCCGTTTTTGAATTTTAACGCACGAGAAGAAAATAGCTCCCTTCACCTCCTCTCCAGTAGGCTGGAAAGGAGGAGCCCCGTAGGCCTCCAGTAGGCTCCCATAAGCGAGAAAAATAAATACATTTCATTAAGAGAGGTTTGTCAGTTAGCTCTGCCGGAAAGGAGATCATGGAGCAACTAGGAGCCAACATATATGTAACATGTATTTTGTTGTTTATTTAAATGCAATATATATTGAGCTTATACCCGTTGCTCCCTCTGGCACATTTTGAAATGACGGGCCTGGACGGGGGTGAACTTCTCTCAAAATAATTTTTAACAAAAAGTTCAAACTTTAAATTAGGAAGGTCTCATAATGTTTGGCTTAAACTTTCTCCGAAATGAATTCCTGTATAATACGCCCCTTTTCTGAAAAAGCTCAAAAAATGCTGAAACAACAAAAAATCTGTTTTCTTACGGGAAAATTTTCGAACTAATTAAATAAAATATGGCTATATAAAGATTTTAAAAAATGCCTTCCCACAAAGAATCCAAAAGAATGAACCTAAAGAACCATTAGAATTTCTTTATAACAGAGCTAATAACAGTTTTTACTATTAATTTTTATTCGAATACGGGCACAAAATGTTATAAAAAATACAGCTAGTCAATGAAAAATGCACTATAAAACATTCTCCCCCTTCCCGCCTTCACTTCTGTTCATAATAACCATTTCTTTCATAGAGGAAAAACTCTGTATGTTTCCTGAAGCAAAGATTATTTGTTTAAACATTTAAAAACCGCGATAAAATTAAACTATACAAAATAAATAATATGAAAAGATCTATGAAGCACTCAATCGACCTATATCTCTCGTTGTTACACCATTATTTGATAATTGGATTTCATTTTCTATAACCAACCATTAAACAATAACAAAACTATCGCATAAACAAATTAAACCAAATCGCACTAACCCAAATCGTAGTTAAAAAAAGGAAGAAAAAAAAGAAAAAAGAAAATGCATCGAGATAGAGAAGTGGAAAAAGAAACGGGGGAAAAGTCGCCGAACGCGTGTTGAGACGCATCATTCCGTGCGCTATTTTCAGGAATGGATAGGCGCGTTTGTTTTTAAACAAACCGTCTGCTGAAGGTTACTCAACCCCGACCCACCTACCTCGTATTTTTACCTTTTCAACCAACAATATTCAAGCACATTGGTTCTTTTTGCAATATGAAAGGCATTCCATTACTGATCTGATTCAAAAAAATACCTTCCTGAACTTACAAAAGTGATTTTTTGCTCGTATTTCAATTCACTCATTATTTAACGCATTGAA
The DNA here is from genome assembly GCA_038502835.1 of Octonoba sinensis. Classification (NCBI taxonomy): domain Eukaryota; kingdom Metazoa; phylum Arthropoda; class Arachnida; order Araneae; family Uloboridae; genus Octonoba; species Octonoba sinensis. Next base: position 65,802,640 of record CM076605.1, on the reverse strand, counting down.
ATTCTTCTGAATTTCTTTTTGCGGTAGGGCACATTGCAATTTCCAACTTGAATAATTATATAATGTTGTAAAACTCCGAATGATTTTACAATAATATTTGACAATTTATTTATTTTTTATCACTATTATTTATTTATTTATTTGTGAAAAAATAGATAAATATTTATATCTTTCATTGTAGTAATTACTTGTTTTAAATTAACGACAGTTAATATTTCTGTTTCTAAAATATTGTTTTTTTTTTTTCTTTTGGATGTGAGGGGGGGGGGGTGAAAATTTTGGTTGATTGATCGCTTAAAGTTGAAACCTTGGAAAGAATTTTTTTTTTTTTTTTCAAAAACTTATAAACTAGACATTATACAGTCGCTTAATTATCAAGTACACATATTACGTTAGCGTTTCAATCGGAAGGATATCCGCTTTGGCGAGCGCAAATTTTGGGAAGGGTAACTTTATTTTTCAAATCTAAAAGTTTTCCGCAAGTCATCATTAATAATGAAGAAGAGACATGTAATCACACGCAAGTTATAATAATGAATTTCTTTGAAGCTCTGACGCAAAACGTGACCGGTCGTGAAATCTGTACTGCCCATGACACTTAAATGAAAAAGCTTTTAGGACGCTTTGAACAAAGCATATGAAAAGATTTTACGAAAATAAATATAATGCCACAAAAAGAGCTCGTTCATTTAAGACCTATTTTTGGCAATTTAAACGGAAACCGTAATCAAGCCTTCGAATGAAAAATACATAATTCAAAAGACACTGCAATTCATGCCAATCAAGTTCACGGCTGAAAAAAACACTTCGGCGGGCGACGATTACTTAATCACAGACTCCAAATGGCAAAGAAAGTCCCTTTGTCCTACTGACCAACTACCGTCTGCAAAATAAAAACTTATTTGATGCCCGTGACCCATATCTTCGAGCCTTTATGACGTCATTATGAGAAGGAAAATATTTCTCATATTCACAAAGAACAAAACATGTTAACATGCATAACTTCAACAATTAAATGTGTCTTCCTTTTCGAAATTAATTTGAGAAGTATGCAACATAAAATGCCAGCACGTGCAAACTTCATAAAATCACAAAAGGGAGCGTATTTTATTTATTTTCTTGAATCGAAATCAAATCATCCCGCAAAGGAAACTTCAGAAGTAACAAATGAAAAGAAATATGATTTTTTTAAAAATTATATTTGCAATGAAAATCACTACCCGTTTATTTTCTATGACAGTAATAAAACTGCGAAATTTAAGAAAACACCTTTAAAAATTCAACTAATTTGTGTGTCTTTTATTCCGATACACGAAATTGAATTATTCTTCTAAGTTTCCTTAAATTTTGCACATTTTTTAGTTGGTAAAATATAACAATCTTAAAAACGGCAACAGGAGGGAGAAAAGGAAGAAAGAAGTAACGGCGATTGAATAAATAATATGTGGAACATTAAAATCACGTAATCCTATATTTTAAAGCAATAGCGAAATAAAATGAATGTCATTCCATTTGTAGCATTCCGACCTGGTTTTTCAGAACAAAAACGAACTTTGAAAAGTGTCAAATATTCCCAAAAAATGGATTGCACACATTTATGCATTGACACCCTTATTTAACCAAAAATTTAAGTTAAAAATGACAAAACGCATTGAAAAAAAATTGCTATTTAAGAAAATTATAAAACTTCGAAAAGCAAAATTTTACACAACTCTGACTTGAAGAAAAAAAAATCTAAATACAGTCATTCAGGGTAACTTTAACCCACGTCATACTTCTAAGTATTCGACTTAATTTAGAAATTAAGAGTAGAAAATTGATTTTATAACCTACTTAGCTGAGTGCAGTACTGGACTTTCTTTGTCTTAGTTAAATGTACTAAAAGATATAACGTGGTTCAAAGTGACTGACTTATTTATCACGTTTATTAAAGAGAAATATAGATTTAATGTATCATTGCAAATCATCCATCATAGCCTTATCGCATTAAGAATGAAAATGAAAATGCAAAAGCTAGGGAGTATTGCAATTGTCAGACATAACATCGCATACAATTTTTGATGGGCATTGTGACTAAAATAAGTAAAAAACCGTATTGCATTTCAAATTGAAAGTGCATGAAAGTGAAAATATTCTTAGAAATCTAAATTTTTCTTCTCTGCAATGCTGCATTTGCTAGGCAGCCCCTTCCATCCCGCGGTCATCGGTCATTGCCGATTCATTTCGTCCTTGGTAGAGAATTCTATGATTACGTGCGCGTTTGCCGTTATGCTAAACAGGCCTCGGCTGTGATTTCGTGGTGGCACGCGTTAAATATGAAACAAAGACTAATGTTTAAAACAAAAAAAAATGAACAAATACCAGTTGGTTTCTATTTACTTTTTCTCCTTCTACGTATTGAGGCATACTTGTTTTTTTATCGCCACTGTCCCCATCAAACGATTACGAACTTTGATCTAGAATCGTTACATCAGAAAGGCAGTAACAAAAGTTCTTTTAACCACTTAACGCATTTGCCCGTGTCTGAAGGGGCGAAAGTTACCGACAAATTTGCACATAGTCTCACACGAGTGATCTGGTATCTCGCGTTATTTCATTTCTAATGACCCTCGGAGATCCGTTTGCACTTTGTTTGCATAATAATATTGTACATAACTTTTACCAAACCCCTCGCGTTCTATTCACCCCTTACAACTGAAACTGCCAGTTAAAATAACAATAAAAGCAAACGAATTACGAAACATAGAACAAACGAGCCTAAAAACATCTCGAAGAAACAATAGAATAATTGAATCTTTAAAAGAAAAAAACTAGCAAATTACAGTGTGCGCACATATATCATATCAAATACAAAGAATAGCGTCAAAGTTTACGAGCCGATAGGAAATTAACTTTTAAAGATTGTTTGGTAAGAAATACAGTACAAACAAAACTAAAAAACAAGAGTACAAAATTCAAGTTTGACTATTCCATTATTTTTCAACTTCAATAAAGGAGAAGGTAATGTCATTTCTTACTTAAGAAATAATTCTAAGTGTATCATAACAAGCACTTAAATGAAGTAAAAAATAATCAATTACTCGATCGAGTAATATTTGTCTGGAATTTCAAATTAAGATAAATTTAAAAAAAAGATACAAACTGTCGAAGCTGAAGTAAAATATTTACACGTAAATACATTTAACGACTGGAACCGTCTTTCAGGGGTGAATTTTGGAGGGGGGGGGGGCAGATAACTCTCACCTTTTTACTTTCAGCCCACGCGAAAATAAATTTAATAATTTCTTTCTTTTTCGTTTTTTATTTTTGGACGTGGATTAAAAATTCTGAACTAATTTTATAATTGAAGCAAGGATTTTAATATACAGATGTCGTGTCTTAAAATTTTTCCTTAATCGAAAGCTTACTCGTGCAATCTTGACATACGTCCGAGACCGCTGCACGCGATTGAATAACTAAACGAACACTGATGTGGAACATCCTCTCATCACTTTCGAATATCCGGCTTTTCGTTCGTTTCGCCGCATAGGCGCGGTCCCTATCCAACAGCAAAAAAAAAAAAAAAAAAAAAAAAAGCTCTTGGAATAGACAGAATTAAAGAACACGCGATATCTCTGGTCTCTCCCACGCCACGTGACACAGTCGAACTTATGACGGGGAAACAAATTTCATAGAAAAAAAAAGCCTGCTAATTTAAGTTCATTGCATTCGGCTTTCTTTCAACATAAAGCTATAAAATGCAGTCATTATGAAATAAATACAATTTTCTAAGGGAAACTTGTAAAAACAATTAACTATTTTTAAAAACAATTTCGAGGATTTAAGTATAGGGCAAACGGGGCAAATACATCGCCTCCTCAGAAAGGGGACCTGCAAGCCATAGCATCTTTAGTCCATCCTATGTAAGTTTACACTTACATACACGGAATTACATACATTCGCACGGAAAAGTCTAGTCTTATAGTACCAAAAAAAAAAAAAAAATACTACTTTTTGACTAACTCGCAAAAACCCGAAAAAAATGGACCTAAAATACAATGGCCTTCAGGTACAGAATTATAAAGATTTTAATAATAGGCTAAAAGTAAAGTAAAAAATCAGTTAACAAAAAATTAGAGAATGATGCCAAAGAAATTATTCCAGTTATGAATGATCCCTTAAAATAACCCCTTAATTAAAAGGTTAACAGACACCAATTTCTAAGTTTCAGTATAAATTATTGGCTCTAAATATAAAATTACCATCGCGGCAGATGCATAGAGATATTTTTACTTTTCTTTTATGACTGCTTGCTTGTAATGTTGCAGTAAACCAAGTGAGATTTAAAGCGGAAAACAGCTGTCTACATCTGTAAATAAAGTGTCCAAATCTTTTTCAGGTAATGAACTGAGAAAGTAGTATGATGTTGCGCTTAACTTTACGCATAAAAATTCAAGTTACCTTTCCAATTTTATGCCGTTTCCAGTCTTATTAAACTAAATAATGATAATATTATTAGATAAGAAAAATAATGAATCATAATCTGTTTACGATCTTAAGGCAGGTTTGAAAAAAATATATATATAATAAATAAAAAATAATTAATAAAATAATAGACGTTAAAACGTTTTTAAATGTACAAAAATAAAACTAATGTTTTAAGTGTGAACGAAGTATTATAATATTATGGTAAAAATTTATCGTAAGAATGCATGTATATTTTATAAATAAAATACAGAAAATATTAAAAAAAAATAAATGATAACGTGTCAATCCCCCCCCCCCCCCAGTTACGAAAATTTATCAATTTCTCGAGTACTCGAGTAGCGAGACTTAATCTTTCGCAGACGATAAAATAATGAAACGAATGTGAATAAATGAATCTCATTCTTTCACGTTCCATTGTTTTGCGTCCCACTATTTCTCTTCATTCACTGAAAAATTGCAACGTTCAATTACAAATGACAACTAGTACGTTAACGCGTTACAAAGCACCGCTTAATTTCTGCCGGAATAAGACTATTCTTTTAGGCATCATTTCATGCTCCCAGATAAGTACTGGACACAATTGAATTCATAAGTATTTACACAATTGGTATTTACACAGTTGAATTCAGAAAATTGGAGTCGCTATGAAACACACAACAAAAAAAAAAAAAAATGGAAATATTAAATACAAATGTCTGCAGAATAAAAACAAACACTGACGCATTTTGCAAAACTATTTATAAACCTATTTAAATCAAATAAATAAGTAACTATAAAAACGGATTTCATTAAAATTAGTTTTGCGATAAACACCAATTGCAATATTGAAGAAAAAAATTGAAAAGAAATAGAATAGAAACAATGTAAGCTCTCAAACCAAGTCGCTCCCCCCACTTTCCCTTTCAATGATGTGATTGAAGAACGTAAAAAAGAGGCGAAATATTCTGTTATTTTTCCCATAAACATTATAACCTTGATAAGATCTCAAATTTAAAAATAAATCTAACCATCTTTCGTATAAAAGAAGAGTAAAAATAACCAAATGCTTTGTCTATAACTTATCTGCACCACTTCCTCTTCTTGAAAACATAGGACAAAACACCGGATGTGATAAGTAAGAAGTTAAGGTTTTACAGTTTGTCGGACAAGAAGTGGAACAGAAAAGAAAAATCACTTCCGATTCTAAATATGATACAGGGATTAACTTAAGAAACAAATAGGAGAAAAAAATAAAGGTAATAAAAAATGAAAATTTTACAAACTGCAATGTGGTTTATAGAAAATATAAGCGTAACCTAGTCATTGATAAATGAATAAAAAATGAAATAAAAACTGAAAAATAGAGAAAAAGAAAAAAAAATTTATCGCTTGTAAACGAAATAGATCTATCAATTTTATTGGAAGCAAAATTAAAATTGGAAAAGAAAAGCTCAACGATTTGAAAGATTAATTTAAATCACAAAAAGTAATAAACAAAACGAAAGTGTCAATAAAAAGTAAAGTACGGTCAAATGAAAAAAAGGAAAGTACTTGGTTTTATTTTTTAAAAAAGGATCCAATTTTATACTGGGGGAGAGCAAGTGAAACAAAACAGAAATTAAGAGAAAGGAAACAATAAAGAAATTAGAATTTAGGAGTGAATATAAGGGATCATTCATAAATGATGTCACGCCTTGAGGGGTAGCGGAGGTTCGTGAAATAGTGACCGCGGGAGGGGGTAACAAAAAGTTTGACATCATACTTATGCAACATGGCGTGACATGTGACAAAGGGGGATTAGGGGGTTCGTTGAAGTGTGACATTTTGTGACAAAGGGGGGGATGATGTCAAATATATGGGGGAAAAGCGTGACATCATTTATGAATGGTCCCTAAGTAATTTAATTATTGCTGACTAGTTCATCTCTTCTTCCATTAAACGGTAAATCTCAAATATGAACAAGAAGTTCCGTCTAGAACTATACGAGCCTACTTTCCCGTATACACCAAATTCAAATTTATAATCTAGCTATCTCTTTCTCTCTCTTTCTTATTTATCTTTAGTTCTAATTATTGAAAATATACCTTTTTCAACGGATAATACATATTCATTCACTCACTCATTCATTCTTTCATTTATTCAGCCATGCATTTATTCATTCATTCGTTACCTCATTCAAGTGTTTATTCATTCATTTACGCATTCATGTATTTATGCACTCATTTAGTTATATTTTCATTTATTCAATAATTTATTCATTCATTCTTTTCCTCATTCATTTATTCATTGATTTATTCTTTCACTCTTTCATTTATTCATTCATTCATTATTTCACTCATTGAGTCACTGAGAAATATCCTTGAAAATCCCGATCAAAAAATTTCATAGCAAAATAGGCTCGTAAGTTCTGGATAAACTTTCTATTTCTACATGTTCTACGTTATAAGAGCTTTCCGATAAAGTTTGTTCCAAGCAAATCGGTCCGTTAGATCAGGATTTATATAGGGTTGAAATTTCCCCGTAAGCTCTTTTAATTTTTTGAACTGTTCAAAAATGAACAAAAACTGTTCAAATCAATATTTCACGCCGAGAACTCCTTTCAATAAGCTTTCAATAGGAACTTGGCTCTTGTGCCCAGAGTTTACAGAATTTGCTTCAATTTTGTCCATAGGCGCTAATGTTAAAATTTTTTGAACTGTTCAAAATTGAACAAAAATTTGTTCAAATCAAAAAGTAAAATATAGAAATAAGATGTCCTCGCCGAGATCTTTCGAATGCAAAAAGAATTTTTCCAATCGGACAATTCGTTCAAAAGTTATTGACACACTTTTTCCCCATCGCAATACCCTACTTTCAAATTTTTTTACTTTTCAATCTTTAATTACTTCACTTATTTTTGACTTTTCTTGATTTTTAACGATATTTTCACGATACCATTAAGCCTTCTTTCATGCTTTATTATTATTTTTTTTTACTTTTACGGGAAAGTAGGCTAAAAACTACAGTAAGAAAGTGAAATACAATATTTTGAAACAAAGCGAAGAAAATAGCACAGGCAAACGAAGAAATGCTTCAGAACATAGGAACTTAAAATTTAAATTAAGTAATCGGGCGTAGAAATTAAAATTTAAGGAAAACAAAAAAAGAAAAGGGTAGCATTATTGAAAAAAGATAACTTAAAATGTTGAAAAAGGGGTGTGAACTAAGATTAACTGTGTCACATAAAACACGGAAACCCATAACCGGCCCCCTCCCATCCGGAACGATCCAAATCTTTCCGTGGGGGGTTGAGTACGAGTATAAACAGCAAGTCTTTGTTCAGGAATTCGCCAGGTGATAGAATTACAGCTGCTGCTGAGAAACAGCTGTTAGCAACTAGACATCTCCTTCCTCTCCTTCCAAAGCGCTTACGTAACTTTTTAAGATTGCCAGAAGCTGGCTGAAAAATTTGATGCTCCACAAAAAACACCCTAATAGTTATTTAATAAATTTTTATTTATTTATTTTCATGTCTCTTATTAGATTCCCCCCCCCCCCTCTCTATTGCTGGAGATGTGATGGTTTCTTTTTGTGATTTATTTTGAAGTGTTTTCTCGGAAATCTAGTGAGACATGTGTGCGTATTGTGTGCGAAAGATCAATTGACATATAATTCTGAATTTTGGGTGGAGTTCATCTTAGGAATCCCCCCACCCTCTACTGTTTCTACAGTTACTTTTTACACAGTACGGACGTTTCATCTCATTTTCATTGTTTTGATCAATACTCGATTTTTTCAAACTGTGCTCCACCATTGGGCACTTAAATAATTCATGTATTTTAACGGTACAAAGTAAAAAATGTTTTGCTCCCCCCCCCCCCTCCCCATGCCCGTAATAGGAAATCAGAGCAGAAAAAAAAAAAAAAAAGAAATAGTAATATCGACGTTCTGCAAGCTTAAATGACGAAGCTATCTAGCACTATCAACGTTATTTTGTCGTTGTATATACTAAATACAGTACATAGCTGCGAAATAAAATTTAGTTATCCGCGTTGAATATCCAATTTCCTAAGTACTCAATTTTCTAAGTAAGCCTCAACCTAGACAAAAACCACAAGAAAAAAAGTCACCGGTAGTTTACGGAGTAAGCCTAGTAAAAGAAAAAAAGCAGCAGACGATGAGATGAAGTAATAACAGTTGACGCCATGCAACCTCAATTGCGGAAACGACATGTGGGACTTGTGCGTCCCGTGGAGAAACGAGTAAATCAAATAAAATTCAAGAAAGTACGAACAGAAAAATTAATTATTTAAGTCATAACGTTGAGTAACATCCTACCAGCAAAGCCTTCCGTTCACAAAAACAATTGCAAAATGGTTGTAAAATTAATTAAATATGAATGTATGGTAACGGTTAATGATGCATTTCGTACCTCGGCTTTCCGGGAAAGACAAAAGTTCTCTCAGATATTAGAAAGAGAAAAAGGAAACAGTTTGTAGTTTCTAAACTGTAAAGAACAGGTGGCAGGTTTAGGGAAATACTCACCATCAATTTCTCTTGTCAATATTCTCCTTGCTCCCGTAAAAACTATCGTACTTCCTATGCCCCAATTTCAGTCACATACTTTCACATCAGTAGAAATTTTAACATTGAACGCTACCATGAACACCTTAACTGGCAAATCTTGTACAGCTACAAATAGGTTTTCAAGAACCTTCTACAAGCCTCAAAATAAATGAGAACACCCTTTCTCCCCAATCCCCCCTTTGTACCACAGAAGCAAATTAGTACACATCTAACAGCAACAAGAAAACCTTTTGCTCGTTAGAATGATTTTTTCTTTTTATCTTAGTTAAAATTCTCAATGACCAATAGTATTTTATGCCTGCACAAGCAGAAATGCAGTAAATGGGACTTTCGTAACTTTTACAAAAATGATTAATTGTGCATATGTTCGCAGATAAAATAGAAAGGCAGAGAAAGTCGTAATTCATAACAAAAAAAAAAAGGCAATAAAAAAAAATAAGCTGTAGTAGAAACCTAAAATGCAAGCAAAACTAATCACTCAATAAAAATAAAGTTAATAAAAAAGAACAAAAAAAACATACCGATTTCCTATCGAAACAGTCATAACATCCGTTTTCAGACGAAGCAACTGAGTATTAATTGATACAATCAGCTCAAAGAACTCTTCCAAAGAACTGAATATTTTTCTACGCGACATTCTGAGCGCGGGAACCGAATGCGTAATCAATGGTATCAGCTGAAATGACTACAAGTTTGCTTAGCATAGCAGTATCGAAAACCCGGCAACTAATTCTTCATTCTAAAGCGCACATCGTTTAAGGGACGCATAAGTAAGCGGGAATGGCCACCGCGCCCCAGAGCCGTTGGCCTTCAACCATATTGCAAAACCTATTAAGTTATATAAAAATATGAACCTGAAGCTTGTTTTCCTAGTCCAGGAGAAAATTCTGATTGCGCTAATATATCTTAAATAAACCAATTCCTATTATTTATTTACTTTTTAAACATTTTATATTATCAACAGTTCATACGAAACGGCAACAGTTATGAATTTATTATTTGGGGGAAGGATGACATTGCAAGGAGTCGGCTAAAAGTTTGGAGATGGACCAAAATTGCGGTTTCACTAAATTCACCACTAGAAATACGCAATACAAAAAAAGGGGAAAAAATCGATCACATAAAAAGAAAACACAGATCCTTGAGAGGAGTCGTAAACCAGTATTTCACAAAATATGGAGTTTTTGAAGTGAAGGAAGCGTTTCAAGGCGACCATAAACGTGATTAAATGAAATGGGACACTTAAATCTTTTGTTTGTTAACAGTCCATTTAAACAAAAGATTTTGTAAGTAAAAAAACTAAACAATTATTAGTTTCACTTCACTACAATTGTGTAACTGCAGTTACACTTAATTAACTGCTGAGCCGAAAGGGGTTTCTCTGAACTGCAAACGTTTTTTTTTTCTTTGAAGACACGCAGAAGCTAAAGGGAGGGGGGGAGGGGAGGACTTTCAAGGTCGCCACAGGAAAATAATGAAACATGTATAACACTGCACGAAGTTTTGGCAACCTCAAAACCTGTCTGCATAATCCGAAATCTCCAGACTTTCACACAAAATCATGCACGAGTGATTTCTCTCCGCAAGAGAGAAAAGAGTATTCAACACGAGAGATTATGCAAGTTATGGCATTCGATTAAATCATTAAACTCAACTTTAATACATCGTCTTACTTCAGAATCTTACGATTTTAAGTTTCCCCTATTTTTAAAAATTTATCAAACAGCAAAAGGATATGTTTTAAAACACTGTAGTGTCGAGTATTATTCAAATTAACTCAGAATAAAAAACACTTTTAAGTGTTTTTTATCCCTTAGTGCTCTTTAGTGACTTTTAAGCAAAACTACTGTTGTAATAAATTTAATAAATCTCACAATTTTTCTTAAATTAATTAGGAGCTTAATTATTATTTCGGATTATAAAAGCTTCTAAAATAGATATCTTCACTACCTAAGTAGTAATTATTACTATCCTTTAACTGAAATTCAAAATTGTAGAAAATGAAACATAAACAAAACAACACGCTATGAGTGAAAAGCACGTTTGAGGCTCTATACGCAGCGACTTTTGCAAGCGGACCGACAATATGATCAAATGCACAGGTCTTAATTATAACGGAGGTCTCGGTATCTACAATTACCCGAAAAATATTATTAATTTTTTTGTATTGGGCTTTAACTAGAAAAATATATGAAATAAAGGAGTAATTAAATAGCGCCAAATGGGTCGCCTGATCAAAATAGATACAAAGAAAGCTAATCTGCTTGAAATCGATAGCTTTTCTGAAAGCGGCGATAAACCGTACAAGGTGGTAAAAGATACAAACAAAGTGATGTTCCGACCGTGTTGTTGTTTCTCTTTGGCCGCCTAATCGACCTTGAAGTTGTGTGCGAATTGTGATTTATGGATTACATGGATTAAACGGGAGGGAGCGATAAGGCTGGGCTGTAAAGCTTTACGTAATGCCAAGGTTTATTTTGTTTCGTTTCTAGCTCTTTAAAGAACTCCATCAGCTGACGAATGAAGCTCTCCCTAAATTGCTAAAAAACGCACCAACATTCTCTGTAGTCAGTCATATGGCTTTACAATGTATCTAAAGCCAATGAACGTCTCTCACGTTTATTTTAAAGAAGCTCGTCTATACATACATATATATAGCCTCATTAGCGTAATATAATGAATAAACCAGATGAAATGCGACTCTAAGAGAATAACATGATAGAGAAATTAGTCCTCATTTACTCCATAGGAAAAAATGATTTGTCAGCAACCCCCCCCCCCCCTAAAAATTTTTATATGGTTTTGGAGCATTGGGGATAACGACCCCTATGGGGGTCATAAACCTGACGAAAAAAGCTATAAACATTATTTTATAAAATAAAATATTTAAATTTTAATCAATGAATTATACACATAAAATATTGTAGAAAATTTTGGCTTTAGGAGCCACAACGCCAAAACGTTTAAAAAACTACGTTTAAATTATTAAATAGTTTTTGAACAATGAATCTCGTTTTAAATTGACTTCTTTTTTATGGTTTTAAGGCTAACTACCAAATAGCTTTTTGAGTAATCCCTAACGGGTTAGGAAAGAAAAAAGTTTTCAGTTTTACAGTAATATTTTATTTTACTTATGGTGTCCGATCAAATAAAAATAATTACTTTTCCTCTCTTTGACAAGGGACAAGCTAATATTGCCTGATAAACGAAAATAAATGATTGAAAAAGGAGCTAAATAAAATATTATTCATCGCGAAAAATATTTTTAAAAGCCACAGATGGTAAAAAGGAAGTTAGTCCAAACAAAGCACCAATTCGAGTCATAGTTTATATATTTATATGCGTTTTATAGCTTTTCTGCATTCATGCAAGAAAGAGTGGTGGCGAGATTTCCTGGAATGAACTTTATTCTAATGCTTCTACGAATTGCGAAAAGTTTTATTTCAATACGCACGGAAGGTGCCTTCGTGACACACCGTACTAAAAATCGTATTGGTCAACAAATAGAAAAATAATGGAAAGTAGAACATACGGAAACTTTAAGAAAGTAACTTGAGAGTGCTTTTGCTAAAAATGTACCTTCATCACTCTTGAAGGAAATAAGTTGAAGAAGGTAATTAGTGCAAATATTTATGGAGTACTTTAAGCATTAAACTGCTGTACAATAAATTTACGAGTCCATTCAAATAAAAATTAAGAACTATTCTATTCTAGAATCAGTACTATCAAAACTCCTTTTAAAGAGCTGTAACTGCTAAAAATAGGTTTATTGATGCACCCTTTTAACTTACATAATTGGTTTAAACCATGGGGGAAATAATAATTTACTTCAGTAGCATTTTTATTTATTTATTTTCTATTTTATTTTTTTACTTATTTGAACTTTTATCAGAACGCCGGCATGAAGAGAGCGAACGATACAATGGGGGTTGCTGCCCAAAATATTCAATTACATTAAATTTCCAAAATTAAGATTGTCTTTCAATTTACTATTTCAAAATGTTTACATTTTCAGTTTTTATGCATTTTTGTTTTCGAATCTGTATGTATTACGTTAATATTTGCTCTGTATTTTTTCATTCCTTATTTAAAAACGAAAAGAACAAAAAAAACATTTTAAAAATTCTTTAAATTTCGCAAAACATTTTTCTATTAAAAATAATTAAAAATTTACAAAAAAAAAATAAACATTACATTAAAAATATACATAAATGTAGAAAGAAAGGGAGCAGAAGGGGATCCTGTGAACCTTGGATAGCAATATTCAAACGAAATTTTATGCATAACAGAACAATGTCAATTAATCATAGTTTCTAACTACCAAAATTTCAACCCCCTCGTCAATTCCTGTCAGAGTCCGACAAAAATGCGAAAATCTTAGGAGCCAGGGAAAATTTTTAGGAGCCAGCTATAATATTTCCATTTGTCGCCACCTGAAAAACTAGTCGCCACGGCATTTTTTTTGGTCGCCCGGGCGACTGGCGCCCGGGATTTGTCGGACCCTGGACATAACTTAGCACTAAACAAAGTGTATTGACATTATAAATCATAAGTAACAAGCAAACTCTGGCGGTGTACAGGATTTTTAAAGAGTTCAAAGGACAAAAAGAGAGGTATTGTCTCAGAGAAGAATAGAAAAAAAAAGTGGCAGATAATCGAGCTCTTCCGCGTTGTCGATTCGATTGCTTTCGGAAGAATGGAAAAAAGAAAAACAAAAAAAAAAAAAAAAAAGTGTTGAATTACAATACAAAGCATTAGAATTCGTCAAATATTAGTGTAATCAATTAATGAGGATTCTCAAGACAAACATTTTTTTCATTCTAATTATAAATTAAAACATTATTACTGCTATTTTAAAATTGCTTTTTCTTCTAATGATACGCAAATACCGCCCCCCCCCCCCCTGGAGCTTTGAATCTCGGGAATTCAAAGTAACCTTGGATGTTCCATAGAACGGTATCAATCTAAAAATGCAATCTAAAACAAAGCAATCTAACAATGCAAATTGGACTCAAATTGTGCAATGTTACATTATTCTTTATTTATTTTGTTTGAGTTACACATTATTCACTTTCAACGCCAATTATTTTAACACAAGATGTGTGATATGAATGCTAAATTTTTAGAAAAATTGTTATAATTTTAGAAAATCAAAACTATGCACAGTAAATATTTGATGCTCTGTACGTACTCTCAATCCGGTCTAATTTACGGCGCAGTGAAATTCTACATTTAAACATAAAAACAGTTAGTGTTCTTCTAATGATTGCCGCTAATAAATAAATACGAGAATTTTCACAAACAGATCAATCACATCACGTTTTGCGCACAGCAACAAAACCTATGTAGCAATATGTAAAAGGATCGGCGACAGGATCGCGAAACAAACACAATGAATGTAAATACCGCGTTCTTTGAAGGCAAACGTTTAATTCCAACAATTTATTACACCTTGATTTCATACTTCGGGATGAAAACAATTGCTGCACGACTCAAAAATGTTTCAGAATAGATTTTGAAGTAAAACATTCTAAACCTCATGAAACAAAAAATGCGAAATGCGATTGAATTAATCGAATATTAAGGAATCATAAAGCCAAATCCAAAATAAAGAGAAACTACACTTGATTCGGGTAAGTCAAGAATTATGGGCTGAACATATATAAAACTGTCTTTCATAAATTCAAATTACTTCAAGATTAATATTTTAAATAAATATTTTAAGACTACTAATTAAAAATGCATAGCTAAATTATTTTCACGAAATGCATTAGTGCCTTCATTTTTCATGCATTTACTCATTTTCATACACTCTTAAAGCTTACTTTGCATTTAGGATGATAGTATTAACAGACAATTTATAGAACGAAACGTTTTCAAAACTAAATAAGTGATGGGATAAAGGGGAAAAAAATACAATGCTGTTTTTTTTTTCTGGCTCACTCAATATTAAAGATCCAAATTTGAAAAAGTTTATCGCAAAATTTTCAATCTTTTTGTTTCATAAAAAGAATAATTAAACGCGAAAAATGCCCACAACTCTCTACACATAAAATTTTGGATCATTCATTACGTTCTTGCAGACCTGAATATAGCACACACACAAGAAAAAACGATGGCTAAACTGTTGAAGGCAAAAGCAAATAATGAATAAATTTACTAAATGACACGCGGATAAACACGCTCTGAAAACATGGATTGCGTTTTCTCAGCTTTTACTATAATGTTTAGCTTGAATTCAGAGTCGTCTGCGAAAACCTTTGGCAAAGTCACAAGTCACGCCTCTAGGATGACGTAATGAAGATTGTTGTTAAACTAAGAATGGTTCTCCGCTCCGAAAGAACCGGAAACTGCGTAATTTCCAAAAATTTCATTAGGGATATAAATAATCATTACATATTGGGTTTCCATGAATGAAATATTTAGAGGTGAACTTCGCGGAAACAGGGATGGATCTTCGCAGGTCTGCAGGAGTTAAAAACTGCTGTCCACAATGGAGTTAATGAAAGCTGTTTTAGACCAAATTGTAAAAAATATTGCACACACGAATTTTGGGGTTAAGAAGAAGTATTAAAGAACAAACATTTTCCCACCAGGTAAAAAAAGAGACAGGGGGGAGATATATATACAGTGAAACGTGTGCGTCGCAACACTTTAGTGGTCAACTTATAGAAGGTGAAGGGCTAATTCCGTTCCTGACAAAAGTGGTCAACTTAGACAGGTAGTCAACTTTACGGGTTTTACTGTATATAAAATAAAGAGAGATTTAAAATAAATCTTGAAATTGAAAAAACCTTTCAAGCATGGAACTTAAAGAATAACGAACGTTTCGCGTAATTACTTCAAGCTTAATTTTAAAAAAAGAATAAATGAAATAATAGTTTATATTACATTTGAAAAATACGACCAGTTCCTGTAGTCATAAATTTTCCTTTTCACAACAAGAGTCAGAAAAGCACTCAATCAATAAAAATCGGATTCATAATATATCTACTCTTCAAGGGCTTGTATCATTTCTTATAGCAGCATTTTCATTGAAAACATATCATATAAAAACGTAACCAGGAAACGATGAATTGAGGAAAAATCAATCGTTCGAAACATCGATTCTTGGAAGGTCACAATGCGAGAGCAAGTAAAATCTTGCAGACGATATCAAAGTGTTGGCCTCTTGCCCGAAGGAAGAAAAACATTAGCGCTTGATGTAACGGTGCACTGGGAAACAGAAGGTTAAGATGCAAGGCGAGTGAGTAAGTTCAGTTAACGCAAACAAACAGAGATTTTTTACCCCTTTCGAAAATATTTTGTAAGGGAGGAAGATGGATAATTTCCTTACTTTTTATAGATATGGGGATTCTCCTCCCCCCCCCCCCCAAAAAAAAGAAATGTCTTTAAAGGGAAAAAAGGGGGAATAAACAAATAATGGTCTCTTTAAAAAATAATACATAAGGAAAAAAGATTCAAAATACATATACTAAAACTACTACATTGTTAAAAAAAAAAAAAACAAGTTTTGAGCTTGGTTATTGAAAGACCAAGATGTAATAGAACCTAGGTTAAATGAGGGAAACTAAAATAAACTTTTGGTTTAACGTTAAAAGTACTCTATAGAATCCAGCGATTACAAACCTAACCCAGCAAGAATTTTTTTCCCCATGAAAATGCTTTTAAAAATATGTATTCAGGAAAAACAGTATAGTGGAAAACCAGGGTACAAAAAATTTTATGTTAAAATCTGCAGAAATTTAACTTCTACAAACCGTCAATCGCAGGAAAAAAAATACTTTTTGTTTGGTACAATATATAGTGAAAAAATTAAAAATGTCAGCTTAATGAAATTAAAATTAATGTTTAGCAAGATTTGAATTTAGAGTAAAGGCTATTACGAGCACTAGTATTTAAAGAGTAGCTTCATGCTCCTTACAAAAAAAAATAATAATAATAATCACCAGTAATAGCTTTCATGGAATTGAAGGGGAAAAAAAATTATTAAATGAAAAAGAGGAAAGGGGGGCTCGAAAGACCAAGTACTGCGACCAGAGGTCTATTGTACTAATAACAAATAATTATCAATAAACATTAGTAACTACAGACTATCTATCCTTTCGGATTGGTAAGAATGACCTCAAATCTTTAAAAAGATATTATTAGCTGAAATAAAAAAATAAAGTACAAGAGTTGTTTTGGGGGGGGGGGGGGTTACAGGGTATATCATGTTTTCAGTCGTTTAGTTTTAAAAATTTAAGCTAAATAGACCCCTCCTCCCCCCCCCAAAAAAATACTGTACTGTAGTTGTGACAAAAAACTTTGGTTAAAATAAAAATAAGTTTTGTATTAGCATCCCCATTTTGTATTAGCATGGGGATATGAATGACTTCAGATATGAGGATATGACTAAAAAAAATAATGAATCTGAATTTGATGAATAACAAACCATGAGTGAAACACATATGTTGGGGCACGTTGGCCCAGTCTGGATTATTTTAATGATTATTTTAATATTAGATTTTTGAAATGCATTTTCTGATCAACAGCTGGCTCTTTATTTCGTTATTTATTTCTTATTTTAATCATTTCACTTTATCCTTATTCGTACATTGTTTTGAATAAATTGGATTTTAAAAAACTTTTATTTAAAATAAATTTTGCAGCATTGGTGTGTGGTCAAAATGTTTTTTTTTTTTTTCTCTCTGAAAAACTTGGCCAAAATTGAAACTCATACAGCATAATTTATTGTATCAAAGATATATTGTCTTTAAAATGGAAAAATTTATTACATCTGAAAATATCATTAACGATTTTCGATATAAGTAAGCAAAACAGAGAAAAATTCTCAGAATCCAAGCTTCAAAAAATTTTAGTAAAGAGCCACATTATTAGATAGACGCAATGAAGAAAAGAGCACCCGTAATATTTCGATGAGGTAACAGAACATAAAAGTAACATAATCCTTATTTTGCCAGAACATTGTGTCTGTGGGGCTTTCTATTTCATCAGTATTCCTTAAAATATCCTATGTTAACTTTTAACATGCATTAAATTTCATCTTAATTCAAAAATGTTATTTACAAAAGATTGAATTCTTTTAGATATAAAGATTAAAGATCTCTTTAACCTTATGCTAAAATATCAAACTGTATATTTTATCTTTTGATGATATAAAAAATGAAAACTTGAACAAGATACCCTAACTCCTCATTAAATAATAAACGTCCCTACCTAATTTTCCATGAAAGGTGGATGTTTAAAAAAATTAGAATTTTTAAAGGATTTCCAACAATATGCATTCATAATTATTTATTACTTTTTTTTTTTGGGGGGGGGGGGCTATATGTGCCTGTTTTAAAAAGCGGGGGTGGTAGGGGAGAGGGTAATAGAAGATTCTTTCCATGGAACATTTGAATGGAACATTTTTTTAAAAAATTTTGTATCGAAGAATAATAGTAGAAAACTTCGTTAAAACTGAAAGCAGCATTAAATTCACTAAAAGCAGTATTCAAACTTTTAAAAATTCTTCATGGGTTATAAACAGGGTATGATTTAAACTATGTGATCAAAGTGAGCATTCTAAACATCCTGAATTTTATTAGATAATTTTCTAAATTATTTGATTATAAAATCAAAGCATTCAAATTATGATGTGTATAAAAGAAAAATATTTCAAAGCTATTAATTTTTAATAATAAAAAAATTAATCAAAAGCACATCATTTTGATAAAATGTATGAAAAGATGTCCTCAATATAGCAAAACAAAGCCTCCCTGCATATTAAATAACTAAGTACTCGGTGCCAACTTTAGGAGTTGTGGCAGGAATAGGTTTTTAATTGTAAATCTTAGGTCAAATTTTTGGAATACCAAATTCAAATCATTTAAAGAGGGTGGGGAGGGGAAGAAAAAATATAAAAGTAAAATTTATAGACTGATCTTCCAATAAATAGCAGCATGCATTAGTCAGATAGTTTAAGTTAAATCTTTTGAAGTATTTAATTTATAATTCACATATAATATGTATTTATATATATTTTAATATTAAATTAATGTTTATAAAGCGAGTTTTTACTTTTTGCCATGATTTTTTTTTCTTCTAAAATGGTAATTTAAACAGAAAAAAGATATAGGTCAAAATAATTTAACTGCAATTCCAGGAAACTGCTTAATCGAGAATGAGCTAAGCAATTCGCGCAAATCGAAAAAATAAAAAAAAGATGCTTTAAAAAAACTAGTGAACATTGAACCTCATGGCATGCTTTTTAAATTTGAGCAAACATTTTTCTGGCACTTTTCTATTTTGTTTAGTTTAACCTGCAGTTGAAGATCATTTTTAAAAGAATTTGTACATTTATTTTTAATTAACCAGAATAAGCACATTATTACTAAAAGAGCAAGAGAATAAATTATTGCTAAAAGAGCAAGAGGATAAATTATTACTAAAAGAGCAAGAGGAAGAGAAGACAATACGAAATGATTCAACACTATGGAAAGAAGAAATCAAGAGTCCGAAAGGTTCCTTTCCTACCTCGCGGCAAACGTCGTGAGTTCCCCACCAACCCTACCAGTGTTTTTTTTTTTTTTTTTTTTCTTTTACGGGCTGCGGAATCGATTTTTTCCCGCCAACGGAGAAAAGTCCTTTGTTCGCGGCAGAAAATCCCACGTGGTAGAACGGAAGCGCGTTTCTTTATTTTATTTTTTACATTGCTAACACCTGGAGTTTGAGCAGGTATTTTTAATTGAATTAAAATTGAACAAAAAGTTTAATTTTTATTAAGATGAGCCAAAATTTATGCTGAAATAACTATAAATATTTAAAAAATGATCAGATACAAAAATAGATTGCAGATAGCAAAAGTTTCCATTACGATCAAATTTAAGAAAAATTTTAGCAAAAAAAATAATAACTCAAATAATTATTCTCTTGGGAAAAATACTATTTATACATCTCAAAAATTGAACTAGTTAAATCTATAGCTTAAATGACAAATTCGACTTATCAAAGAAACACAACACAAATTATTACCGAAATATTCAATATGAATTTTTTTTCTTTAAGTAGGACTAATTATAGTTTTTCGTAACTTGTTATTTTTATAAAAAGTTACAAAATAGTATATGTTAGAAGGACAAAATTTCTACGCGTTATAAGGTAAGAATTACGTTGTGATTTTAACAAACTCCGTGAAAATTTATGAATCCCGTACGCGAAAAAGAAAACAATGCAAAATATTACCTAAAAATGGGTGGGGACAAAATTCTATAATATAGCATAAAACAAGAGAAGCCCAGAAATGAAAAAATATATTGTCAAAGCACAGTAATTTGAAGGAAAAAAAACTCCGGAACAGGTAAATAAATAAAATAAACCACAATAAATAACATATGAAAATGGAACCCCAATAAATTATAATATCTCTAAAAGCAAGCGTCGGGGCATTAAAACCGAGATTCTATTCATAAAAAAAAAAATCGAACTTGGGTAAACACCTTTAACGACAAGACTCCATAATTTATTTCAACGAAAAGCCACGAACGCCAGACAAAGAGCTCACTACTTCGAAAAATCAATAAAGCAGGCCCTACGGTTTCTATTTAAAGCATCATCTTTCTTAAATGGAATGAAAGTTTGCGCGACAGAAATAATTCATTTACGATATTATTACTTAAAGTATAATTTATGCTACAAAACTTATTAAATCTTTTAAAAATAGTAATTTCTAAATACAATCAATTATAATACATTGATATTTGAAAAGCTGCTATTTAAAGCTGTTAGATAATAAGGTGAAGATTGTATTTCTTTGACAAACAGAGTCGGTATTATTGTGGTAAATATTTTATTACTGAGCGAAAATTTCATTAACTCATTCGAAAATTTAAAAAAAAAAACAACACTAATAAAATACTTAATTGTAAACTATCGATATAAAAATAATAAAATCCTAACCAACTTTATAACTTGATTAGTAAATCCTTAGGTAAAAGCATTATTTTAAACACAGCGAACTTTTAAAAATTGCACTCACAAACAATGCACAATATTACGCATAAAATGTAGCCAGTTTTTTTATGATTTTTTCCCCTCTAACTCGTACACAGAACAGGAAAAAAAAAAAGATTAAGAATGGGGTTTCTTTCATATTAAACAATACTTATTACTGCAGTACTAGATGTCAATATTATTAAGAAATTCTTTAAATTAGAACTCGATTTAGACACGATATTTATATAAACAATTAACAGAAATATATTTCGATTTTAAAAATGAAAAAAATCAATTGTTTAACTAATGTTTAAAAAATGTAAAAGCTTAAAATATTGCGAAATATACAATTCTAAAACATGAATTTAAAAAAATGGCTGCATTTCTTCAAAAATAAGTAAAATACTAGAATTTTAGAACTTCAGATAATGCAAAAGAATATTCATTTCAGTACAATATTATTCTCAATAGATTAAAACGATTCTAATTAATGAAAGATGAATGTTAATGTTCTACAAAGTTAATGCCAATCAATAAAAGCTATTTTCAAATAATAAAATTCCAAATAATAACTAATACTCTAAATTAATTTAGTAATTTCAACAATTGCATGAGCAGTTTACCAAAGTAAAATATTCTTCTGTTTTCGGAAGTTCCATAATTCCACTAACTTTAAAAACGAAAAGATTATAGTTACCTGGAACATAAGAAGAAATCCGGCAATTTATGGTATTCGATCCCATCTTTCTCACTATACAATAAAATCCGGTAAAGCAATAAACAATAGCTAAAACGCTATCCAAACAGTCAGTCTTAATCAAAAGACAAAATAATACGACGATTAATACTATGGATAGACAATTTGCGTCAGCTAACGGAATAACTAAATTTCTGACTACAGCGATCAGACTAGTACTCATGATTGAATAAATAGCTACTACAAAAAAATACAACTCTCTCCGAGCGATGCTTCCTCCGAATGACTAAACGCGCGGTTTTTGGGGATGACCTTACCTTACTTGGGGTAGAAAGTGATGTCACAAATATGTTAGCGCCATCTGGCGATAGCTCAGAGATACGACGCGGGAGAAATAACCAGCAGGATTCAGAAAAATAATCGCTGAGCAAGACGTTTTTGCACGAAAAACGAACTCTTTGGTTGTGAACGATGATTACGATTTTTAAATTTAAGCTCACATTTCGTGTTTCAAATAACTACAACTGAAGAGATTTATTTTTTCTCATCTTCACCAAAAGAATTCAAGAACAAAGTTTCAGTTTCGAACATCTATTTATACATTCAATTTGTATATTACACAAACAGAAAGTTATAATTTAAAAAAATATATAAAAAATGGGAGCGACATTTTACAAAAAAAAAACTTTTCATTATACCGTGTGAACTATAATCAAACAAAGAAAATAATATATTATATTCTAAACCTTTCTTGTCAGAAAAAACTCTAGGAAAACCATTAATTTCTTAACAGCTAATGATGCTACGGTAAGAGGCGAAAGCTTGTGCAATATTATTTATTTTTATGAATGGTGAATAAATTATTATAAATTAATTGTTCGCAGTGTTACGTGTTTTTCTAACACATTTCAATTCTATATGTTTATTTTATAATTTCATTTTTGTTCAATTTTAATTTAATCTTTGTCAGAATAAGCTAGGAAAAACTTGAATGCAAATTACTATATGTAATGCTGTAACGAATAAAAATTGCGAGGAAAATTAAACGAACAATAAAAAATGTCAGACTAATGCTTTGTTTTTTTAATTTTAAAACAATATAATGTTGTAAGTACATATGTATATATATAACGGGGACGGACAAAAAATTAAATCTGGAAATAAATATAATTTTTAAAGTAATAAACCCCGGATTATATGCAAACACTCAATTGTAAATATTTGCTTCTTTTGACGTTGCTGCATAAAAATAAATGCACGAAAACATTACTTTTAAAAAATAAATGCATAATAAGAAGCCCCATGTGAAACCATTCGAGGAAATAAAATACTGCCCTTTTCAGAAGCTTGCAAGGGAAAATAAAAGGAAAGAAATATTTCCAAGGCAATGAGAGACTCTTATAATTATGACATTTCTAGAACGGGTATAACTGGTCGGAGGGACCGAGATTTTTGAAAAGTAAGAACACAATTACATTTTTTGGAATTAGTTATTCGACTTTTCAGGATTCGTCAACAACAGAAAAAAATCTACAAATGTGCCTAAAATAACGAGTAGTAAAAGTGTACCCATAAAGAGTTAGATCTTTTTCTTTAATCATGGAACGGATTCGGCAGCTTATTCCATTATTTGTGAAAAAGGAAAGAAAGTCGAATTCAAATGTATTTTAGTGAAAATCAGTAGAAACGATATGATAAACAAAACGCAATCTAACTACAGAAAATTTTGAAGAACATAATGTGACTAACTGCAATAAAAGCAATTAATGTGCATACTATTTTTTGTGTGACTAATTTTTCTAATATATATTTGTCGGTTGGACAACAAAATGCAAAAATTGAAAAGTCAAATCAGTTTCATTCAGAAGAGACAACTTTTCTTGAAGCAAGTATAAAATAAATAAATAAAATATTTCAGTTTCTATAAGCCGGGTTCTAGCAATAACTTCGTGACTACTGCTTAAAAGTATTGATTTTATCATTAGTTTGAATGTTTATTGTTTTATTTAATATAGTTTTGCTTTGAAATACAAACTATATTAAATGAAATAATATCATGTAACCCCAATAAGTATAATTGGGGTTAACATGAGATGTAATCCCCAATAAGCGACTTTTTCCTCGGGGAGCATTCATAAATGATGACACACTTTGAGGGAGGAGGGGGTTCGAGAAAGTGTGACAAGGGGAGGGGAGGGGTAGCAAGAAGTATGACGTCGTACATTTTAATTTCTATGAAAACAGTTAAATTCAGCAAATCAAATTCATTTTTAAAGTTGTTTTAATTTCCGTAATATGATTTTAAAGTTTCACTGATTTCATTTTGTATCAAAAACACCGATGCTGATTGAAGTTTAAATTTACTTCTAGTTAAAAGTTTAGTAGGAAATTTTCTCAGGCATTTACTCTTTTAAGACAAAATAGCACGGGTCAGTTTTTCAGAATTCTAGCAATTAATCTTTTTTACTATTAATACTAATTATCTTCTTTGTAGTAAAATTTATCTCATTTTATACAAATTAAGTGCACATATAATCATTATTATTATTGTGTTCACAATTGTCATTAAAAGCGCAAAAGTAAAATTAGAAACGTGATCTAGAACGCAGTGCTTTTTTTATGAACTGCAAGTACACATGCTAATGTAATAATATAGCGTGACATGTGACAAAGAGGGTATGGGGTATCTTGAAGTGTGACACTTTGTGACAAAGGGGGTGTCAAATATATGGAAAAAAAGTGGGACATAATTTAGGAACGGCCCCTTGATGCAAAAAAGGAGAGCAAGAAAGAAAAAGAAAAACACCAAGTGTGGAACATACACGTTGGTTTTTTATCGCCAACAATCATAATGCCTTATGAACAGAAACAATTCCAAAAAATACAGGGAAAATATTTTTTTCATTTATGTGAAAAAAATAGCGCTAAACGAAAAATATCGCCAAAATACAAATATCGCCGGTGTTATATCTGTAAAATTTATATTCTCGAAAGTAATGCAAAATATACTCACTGCAACTATCACGTGACTTAATACACTGTTCTTCACGAAAGCAAAAGCAGGTCTTTTGTTTTACTACTCCTTCCCCATTAGCCACAAACTTGCTAGTATCAAAAATATTAACCATATTCCAAAATTTAGAACTGATATTATTGTATAAGAAAGTGGGAACTGTAAATGCAGTCTCCAAGCTATTTCTGTAATTAAAAATGCAAACCTTGTCACTCTCAGAAAACATGGCGGATAATTCTTTTTATAGTCTCCCTTCTAAAAATCGTGCCAAAATATTGTTGAAAATCCCATTGCAGCGTTTACAGCCTTACTTCTCGGTTAAATTTTATTTTTCGAATTATATTAGCAAGAAATACTACGCACTTTCCCCCGCCGCACTGTATCTGCTAAAATGACTAAAATGGTTTTGTTGTTTTACGTAATCTAAATATTTCAATAATGTTAATGGTTTCAGAATATTATGCTCAAAATTATGCCTTAATCCTTTATTAACCAACAAAGAGTCAGATTGTATTGTTGAACTTCGCTTAAATGTTTTTTATTCGATACAATATTTTAAAAGCTGTTTACCAATCTGACGCAAAAAATGAAATATATTATTATGGAAGAAAAAAAAATAGAACCGACTTCAAATTAAGAATTGCGCTAAAAAATAAAAAATATATTAATTCTTTAAACAACATCGAGACGTGTTATAAACATAATTTTAGAATTCAGCTCAAAATTATGGCAGTCTAATCCCCATTACACCCTAAACGCAATATTGGAACTGTTGCAAACTCCAGACCATTTATGTATATTTGTAAGTTATTTATGCATATAAAAGATTATAACTATCGTTATTTTGCCCCGACTTCAAAAATCATGTTTAAAAGTCGTATCGATGTTGTTTAAAGAATGAATTTATTTTTTACTTTTTAGCACTCTTAAATTTGAAGTCGATTTTTTCCTCAAAAATTATTTCATTTTATTCTTTTTAGTGTAAATACATTTTGATATGAAGAAACTAAAAAAAAAAGAAAACATATGAAACAACACGTCCACTTTGAGTAACTAGCACTATAAAACTATTATTTGTATGATAAATTCCGATTTGAAGGAGATTTTAAAAAGTCCGAAGCAGACTGAAAGAACTAAATTTTGGTTTCAGAGAAGCCTTCATTCAAACTTTTATTTATAATTGTTTTTAATATCACTGCTTAATGGTAACAAAAACTTTTTAACAATGAGTTGTATATTTATTATTAGTAATTTACGATAAAAAACCAAGCCAAACTTTTCAAATTGAAAGAAAAATACTATTTATTTTCTTTCTAGAGAACAATTCAATTGAAAAATTTTTTAAAGGTAATATTGATGTTTACAGAATGAACTTATTTTCTATTCAGAGCTATTTACAATTATATAAATTATTGCTGTGATATTTCAATTTTTTATTTATTTATTTTATTATATTTATCTATTTTTATATTGTTTATTTATCTATCTATTTCTTACTTTTATTTATTTTTCTATATATTTTTTATTTATTTATTCCTATTATGTTTTAAAATTGATTTTCTTACCCACAGTAACCACAATGTAAATTGTAAAACATTACCAATGAGCTGATGCATTATCAAATCTAATGTTGTTCGGCTGAAATTAATAATAAAATTCCGTAAGCCCGTTTCGGAGTCACAAGAAACTCCTTCCTTATATCCTCAAAATGTGTCTAGAATTTTCATTGGAAATTTATACCAAACAGTGCAGGATTTGATCATTAATTAGGGATCATTGATCAGGATTAATTTGAATTGGGGACCATGAGGGTTCAACTCCTGCACTTATTTTTCAATTTCATGTGGATGTTATATATATTGGACAGAATAAAGACGATGTACGCTTTAAAATAAGTTCCAAAGATTATAGGGTTGCAGTTTTGCAGAAGTTTAGGGGGAGGGGAGGCTGCTTTTTTCCAACTGATTGACTCCAAACTGTGTTATTACCGTTTTGCAAATGGTGATACATTCAAAACGTACTAAAAAATGAATAATAGTACAATTATTTCAAATTTTGCCACATTAAGTTAAAAAATCAAAAGCTTGTTGCTAAGTTAGAAATAAAGTATTTAGCAAGAGGGAAAAAAGACTCACTATTTATATGGAAAGATTTAATTTTACACTTCCTAATTTTTATCATCTATTTTAATTTTAAATTGAAAAATTAGCTATTTCTTTTCTTTAAAACATTTCATTATAGCTTGCAAAAAATAGCAAATTTGGTCAAAATAACAATGTATGGACAAACTGAAATTCTGCTGAATTTTTAATAGTGTTATTTTAGGAAATTCAAAAGGTCGTGGGAATTGTTTGATTCTCTGCTTCCAAGAAAAGACAACAGGTGCATTTATTTTTCGACAAGGAGCAAGCATTGAAACGCCATTCAAAGTACAGTTGTACTTTGTTAACTCCTGAGAAATATGTCTCCAAAAAGGATTTAGCAAGGTTCTATTATTCTAGTACAGACTGAATCACAAAGCTGTAGCTAAATTCTTCTTATTCGATACTGCACGGAAGGAATGGCTTTTTAAATTCATCTCTATTCAACCATATAAAATCCCATCCTCGAACTGACAGATGAAAAGAAAAGTTTAAGTATCTTTAGAACCGATGGCGCTTCACAGAAGAAAAGAAAAAAATTCATCAATTAATGGAGATCTGTCTTATAATGCCTTTCAATCACGAAGACAACCAGGAAGTAAAACGCCATCTTATCTCCAGAAGGTGAGGGGGTTGCCAGGAAGGGGGCTTAACCAAACTCGGAACATGCCTACATATTTTTCACTTTCCAGTTCTCAACTGATAACTGGAACTGGATGGCGCAGGAAAAGTGAACAGGTTGGGGTACAAAGACACAAAGCACCAAAGGATGCCGTCTTTACATGCACGCCATAGCAGCATTCTGAGTTACCATGGTTACCGTGCATCGTGAAAGCATTTCAGTCCCAAATTTTAAACACCTGACGGGATTGGAATTTACTTTTTTAGTTCCTTTCCAGGAAGAGAACCCAACAGGTGTATTGAACGTTGACCTTGAGAATTGCTAAAGGCAAACTGTAGTTGAGGGAGGGGAGGGACTGAGTGGGTGGAGGGAGAGGTTTCGCGGGAGGAGTGATGCGTAAAAGAACGAGGCCAGTGGGGTTGACTTTCCATTGCCGGTCAAATAGCAAAAACAAATTTTACTTTTATAAGGCCATAAAAAATATAGGATGTTCTTTCGAAATCTTGCCAAACAAATCTCCGAAAAACAAACAGCGACAAAAGCAAATAATGATGTCAACTGATTTTGTTTAAATGTAATCTCAAAAAATGGTTATCATATAAATGTGGTTCAAGAAAGTATGACAGTTTGTGACAAGTGGAGGGGGGAGAGTAACAAAAAGTGTGACATCGTACATTTTGATTTCTTTAAAATCAGCAAATTAAACTTTGTTTATACTAACGTAATATGGCGTGACATGTGACAAAGGGGGTAGGGGTATGTTGAAGTGTGACTTGGTGACAAGGGGGGTAGGGGTCAAATAAATTGAAAAAAAAAGTGCGACATCATTTATAAACGGTCAAAAACATAAATTGATGAATAGATTTAATTAAAAGAACATAAATATACAGGGCAAAAAATACACTTGTGTATGGGCATCTTCGTGAAGCTGTTGGGATAAAAAGTATTCGAAGTGAAGTTATCTAATCTACAGATGTAGATGAAGATATCAGATAATTCTATCAAAGGTACAGGGATCAGGGAGGTAACTAAAGGGGGGGGGGGGCGCACACGGGGCCCGTGCCCCGGGCGCCAGATTTTTGAGGCGCTAAATTGACTAAGTGTGTGTGCGTATTTAAGTATGTGTGGGTTTTTTTTGTGTGTATGGGGGGGGGGGGGACGCTAAAGCTCCTTTTGGAAAGGACCTAGTTACGTCCTCGCTAAGCTATCTTTAACTACAATTTGAAAAATTATTATAATCTTAGCAACAAAGTAAATAGAAGAAAAATGAAAAAATATAAAAGCAAAGTAAGATATACAAAAAAAAAAAGATACAAACAAGTGACAAATAAGTGACAAATAACATAACAAGTGACAAATGTAATAGTTAAAAACATTTGTCACTTGTTATGTTCCTGCAGTCATGGCAGGGAAATATTCGAAGCAATCAAAGCTACAAATAAAAATATCAATTTATTATGAGCTGAATTACATAATTTATTTTGTTTTGTTTAATTTTATTTGTTTTGTTAATTTATGTTTGAATTTTTTATTTAATTAATTAACTTTTATTTTTGAATTTTTTATTTAATTAATTAACTATTATTTTTAAATTTTTCTGAACTTAATTACTTTTTATTTATTTATTTATTTATTTTTAATTAACAAAACAATTTGGTAGCTTAAAAGCATCAGAAATTTAAACATCTAAATTTCCATCGTCCCCCCCCCCCCCCCCAACGTCAATTCAATTTAGTTTAAAATAGGGATGTAACGAACATTCGGCCACTATTCGGTATACGGCCTGGCCGAATAGTCATTTCATCACCCAGCCGAATATTCGGGCTGGCCGAATACTGGGTAAGGTCAAATTCGCCCGAATATTGATGGACTATTCGGCCGAATAGTTCTGCTGCAGTAAAAAAGTAAAAAAATAAAGAAATTAGTAGATTTTAAACATTCAAAATTGTATTATAATTATTGCAAAAGAATACATTAGTCCCCTATAGTTTTAAGAAATAAAAATAATTTAGAATAAACCACTTTTTTTTAATCTTGTTTTAGGCTTGACTGAGCAAAAACACATTTTAAAGTTGTAATATTGTATTTTATATTTAGCATTTGCTCCCAAAAGCTGCCTATAGTTAATTATAATAGATAATATGATAAATTCATTTTGTTATTATTAACAAAGTGGAAGCCAGACTTTGTTTAGATAGACTGATTTATTGTGAATATTGGGTTAGAGAGAAATGTGAAAAGCCCAGAATATATCATGAATATTTAGTTAGCATAAGTTATTGGGGTTTTTGAAAATAGAAACATACTCCAGTTAAGTGCATTAAGTTTTAATAGATCTTTTAAAAATAGGTATGTAAAAAACCCCATAAAATAAAAATATTAACTTTCATAACTTTTAAAATGTCTTCATAAAACAATTTTGAGCAAGGTAAAAGTTCACTAAGCACTAGTATTTCTTTTATTGCAATTAAATAATTAGTAAACTAATGCTAATGCTTACTACCGTAAAACCTGTCATTTCTATTTTGCTTATGCGTGAAATTCTTAGTTTTATTACATTCAAAACAATAGTGAAAATAGATTTATTTTAAATAGTCCTAAATTCTTAACAAACAGAATTAAATCATACATCATAGATTGTGTGTAATTGGTGTTTGACTTTGTGAATAATTTTAAATTTGACTAATATTTTCGATTACAACGATTTTCTAGAAATTTTAATATTCGGCTTCAGCCTATTCGGCCTTGAAGAAAGAACCGAATATTCGACTTCGGCTTGGAAGATATGGCCGAATATTCGGTATTCGGCTATTCGGCCAAATCACTATTCGTTACATCCCTAGTTTAAAATATGCTGCTTCATTTCATTATTGATGCATGCTGTACATTGAAACTTGTTTCTGCCGAACGTAAATTAATAGCAGGCGTTCTGAAAAGATAAGAGTCGAAAAGCTAGTCAGAAATCTTGCCATATGCTTGGGATCTTGGGATTACGAGGGGAAGGAATTCTACGAAAGGAGTAGGGGAAGGGATGGAATACACTTCACAAAGAAACAACATTTTGAGCCTAAATACAATAGAAATTGAGACAATGTTTATGAAATAATAAGGATGTTCAATAGTAGGCTTTTGAGGGGAAAAACAGTATTTTAAAATAAAGTTTCCAAAAAATTGGAGGTAATGCTTGCGATATGTCTTATTCCGAGGTTTCAGGGGCTTATATTTATGTATACGTATCACTAGTATTATTATTATTAAAGTAGTTATTTACCTTCTTTAAAAAACTAATTCATTTTTTTTAATATCAAAAATTCGAAAAGTCATAGAGTTCAGAATGGTTTATGTGGAAATATTTCTAAAATTTAATGAACTTGTTGACAACAAACTGAGGGGTCGTTCATTAATGATGTCACGCTTTTTCCCCATATATTTGACCCCCCTCCACCCTTTGTCACATGTCACGCTATGTTGTATAATGCATGATGTCACACTTTTTGTTACCCCCTCCCCTTGTCACACTTTGTCACAATTTCACGAACCCCCCCCCCCCCCCGAAGCGTGACATGATTTATGAATGATCCCTAAACTTAAAAAAGAGGGGAAGAAAAAAAGAAAGAAAAGTTAAAAGCTATTCGCACAGCAAAATAAGTATTAAAAAATGTAAAACAATTTTTTAAAAGTAATTTGCCCTTTTTTCTTTCTTTTTTTCTTTTTGTATGTATTTCGAAAGCTTAGTTGGTCAACTGCTGACAAAGCGACTAAGCTCACATGATTTTGGTGTGAATATCCAAGTAGGATAGGTTGTGAACGAGAGATAAAAATCATCGTACGCGAAAAAGAAAAACTCTTAGTAAAGTTATTAGCATATATCCTTAGTCGTAAATTATTTTTCAAACTACTATTCATCATGGAAGCTAACTTTATTCATATAAAAAGTTTTCTTTCCTTCATGCGCTAGCTGTTGAAAAAGAACGGATGATGATTCTTTGCAATAAATTATCATTTGCTCAATGTTGTAAAACATTATTTGGAATAAATCAGAGTGAAAATGAAATTGGCGATTTGCATGCGCACGTGGCTTGCGTTTGCGTGGGTTGGAAAATAATAATTATTACCAAATATGATTTCCCAGATCTTTTTCCTTTCTTTCTTTCTTTCATTTTTTTAAAAAATAGGTATAGAACAGTTGTTTTTTTTTCTTTATCCCACTCCCTTTTTTGCGGGGGGAGGTGAGAGGAGTACGACAGCATAAATGGACTGAATGATTGCAAGCACTTGCGACTGATTTGTGAACATTCACTCAAGAAATACAGTGAAACCTGTGTAAGGTGACCACTTGCGGTGCAGCACTTTAGTGGTCAACTTACAAAGGGTTGAGTTTTTTTTTTTTTGTCATTTCTTGCACTCAGCTTTTATACATTTGTAACCATTTGAAATATAGCTTCGTGTATTAACGTTACTTTAAAATAGTAACTAGTTATGTTTTCACAATTATCTAAAATATCATTAGAGAAATTTAACCTGAATGACTTACAAAAAGTATACAACTTTTAAAATAAAGTATTCAGTTAAATATCTTATTAATTATGTAAGTTACTTATTTGATGGTATAGATTTCCGAAATATACATAATATTTCAAAATGGCTAGACCAGATAAAAGAAAAAGGAAGAAACTTATTTAAAGAATAAAAGAAGGCTGATAGTAATTTTCCCATTTGGTTAACTTACAAAGAGGTTTAAGCAAACTTTATATTGATGTTTCATCCATCAAGATAAATATTGGTTTAATATTATAGCGTAAAAAATATCCTGGAGAAGTTATTTCACGGGTTTTTTATCTTTGCAAAATTAGAAAAACAAATAAATATACATAATAATTAGGCGGTCAACTTGCAAAGGGTTTTTTGCAATACTCGCACCCAAATGTGGCGTATACAAGTGGTCAATATAGACAGGTGGTCAACTTAGGTGGTCAAGTTACAAAGGTTTTTCTTCATTATATATATAATATAGGGCTCATTCCGTTCCTGACAAAAGTGGTCAACTTAGACAGGTGGTCAACTTTACAGGTTTGACTGTAGCTCTTTTCCAAAAATGTTGAAGTAGACCTCAATAAATTACCGATATCGTTTTGAATTTTCGAGATATTCAATTGAATTTTTTTTTCTGCGTTGCTTCGTACACTTGAGTTTGAAATTATGACATTTAAAAATTGCTATATTTCGCCTTTGCGCAGTAAAAAAATAATTTCTTTAAACGTTCATAATTTAAATTCTTTATTTAAAATTTCAGTACAATGCTTCACTTATATGCTGTCAAGTTTTCTGAAAGTTTGGTACCGCTTTTGTGAAAACGTTGTGAGCTATAAGCCAAAAACTTGTGAAGGAATTTGGAGAAATGCCTATACTTTGGTGAGTGTAAGTACAATTTTTACAAAAAATGCACAGAATGATTGTACAAGGCTATTAAACTATTTTTTGAAATTTACAGATTGTTTCCAGCTTTTTACAATGCAGAATTATCCAAAGCATTTTTCTTCTTTTTCAAATCCGTTGACGGCCAACTAAATGCAAGAGCGAATGAATTTTTAGTGGAAAAGTGTGAACATGGCCAATAAAAATATGACCAAATAAATAAAACAACGGGTTTTTCTCGTCGGAATGCGTTTTTAGTATGAAATTACGAAAACTCTGTAGTGGGCGTATTTATTTGGCCAGTGACTGTATGAAGCTTGAAGCGTTCAGCGTCAGGTGGCCTAAAAAGGATCATTCATATATGATGTCACGCTTCGAGGGGGGGGGGGAGGGATTCAAGAAAATGTGACAAGGGGAGGGAGGAGAGGGTGTAACAAGAAGTGTTACACCGATTGATTTCTATAAAAATATTTAAAATCAACAAATTAAATTTATTTTAAAAGTTTTTTTATTTCCATAATTTGATTTTAAAGTTTCATCGATTTCATTTTGCATCGAAAACACCGATGCTGATTAAGTTTAAAATTTACTTTTAGTTAAAAGTTTAAAAGGAAATCTTGACTATTTATACTTTTAAGATAAAATAGGGCGTTGTCATTTTTTCAAAATTCAAACAATTAATATGTTTTACTATTAACACTAATTACCGTCTTTGTGCTAAATTTAATCTCATTTTCTAAAAATTAAGTACCCATATAATCATTGTTATTATGCTCCCAAACGTCATTAAAAGCTCAAAAAGTTACAGTGTAATTTATAACCTCGTGCTTTGTTTCTGATCTGCCAAACTACAAGTACATTGGCTAATATAATATGGGATCATTCATAAATTATGTCACGCTTCGAGGGAGGAGGGGGGTTCGTGAAATTGTGACAACAGTGTGACAAGGGGAGGGGAGGGGGTAACAAGAAGTGTGACATCATGCATTATGCATAATAGCGTAACATGTGACAAAGGGGGGAGGTCCGCTGAAGTGTGACATATTGTGACAAAGAGGGGAGGGGGTCAAATATATGGGAAAAAAGCGTGACATCATTTATGAACGGCCCCTGAAGGAAAATATAGCAAAAAATATAAAAGTATCAAAAATATTCATATCAGTAACAGGGGATTTTCGTTTATTTCATAAGAAACAAAATGATTCCCTTTTCAATTGTTGTCAAGCAAAGCAGAAGTATTTATTTTGAAAATTAAGGATGGAAATTAAAAATGATTGAAATCACACTAACCCTTTGTTTGAATAATAAAATCCCACCTTAAAAGCCAAAAATTGTAAGTCTTTATATATATATATACTATATATATACAGCATGTCAAAGAATTTTTAAGACTACAGCTGGAACCAAGCATACAGTGGCGCTATCTGTGTTATCGAGTATTTGTGACACACACTCCTTAATTATCAGCTGATCCACGGACAAAACCTTAGTTCATTTGTTTACTATTTTTTTTTTTAACTTTGATAACATTGACACTATACAACCAGTTTCAACACGAGCTTTGGAGGCAGGTCCACAAGGTTAGCTGGAACAGGCATTCGAATCGTTGTTAAACTGCTGTAAAAAATGTATTGAAGCCGAAAGACCTTATTTTGAATAAAAAATACTCAAAAAAAAAAAAAAAAAACAGTAAAACCTGTAAAGTTGACCACCTGTCTAAGTTTGCCACTTTTGTCAGGAACGGAATGAGCCCTATATTATATAATACAGAGAAACCTTTGTAACTTGACCACCTAAGTTGACCAGATGCCTATGTTGACCACTTACGTACGCCAAATTTGGGCGGGAGTATCATAGAAAAACCCTTTGTAAGTTGGCCGCCTAGTTATTATTATATTTATTTGCTTATCTATTCTTACAAAAGTAAAATAAAGCTAAAATAACTTCTCCAGGATATTTTTTATACTATAATGTTAGACCAGTATTTGTCTGGATGGATGAAACATCAATATAAAGTTTGCCTAAACCTATTTGCAAGTTAACCAAGTGGGAAAACTACTATGAGCACTCTTTTACTTTTTAAATAAATGTCTTCTTTTTTCTTTGATCTGATATAGCCATTTTGAAAAATATAGATTTTTCGGAAATCTTTAGCATCATATAAGTAACTGACATATTTATTATGATATTTATCTAAATTTTAACGAAGTACTTTACTTTTGAAGTTGTACAGGATACACTGTAAGTCATTGGAGTTTAATGTTTTTTAACGATATTTTAAATATTTGAAAAAAATGCTAATCACTATTTCAAAGTAATGTCATTACATGAAGCTGTATTTTAATTAGTTCTAAATGAATAAATGCATCTCCACCCTCTATAAGTCGACCACCTGTCTAAGTTGACCACTAAAGTGCTACACCGCAAGTGGTCAACTTACACAAGTTTCACTGTATATATAACTACTAGTTTTTATTTTATTTTATAAAACTAGTCTTAAAAATTCTTTGACACACTGTGTATGTATATATGCATTTATTGAATTAATAAATTGCTGGAATATATTTGCAGGAAATGAAAATATTTCTTTAAATTAATAACTTCTTTCGTGTAATTATCTATTTTTACCTACGGGAAAGTAGACTCGAAAAAATAAAACGCTTCATAAAAGGTTGAAATTTAAAAACTGTATTGCAACAAAACTCAAAATAAATTAGTAGGGAAAATATTTAGAAAACTAGCACAGTAACGTAATCGTTACAGAATTTGTTTCTGAAACAAGAGCTAATAACTAAAGTACTTATTTTGCTCATTTTAAAACAAGTCACATAAAATACCTTCTTGCAATCATAGTTGTAAATTCTTCCTTCAAGGACTAATTACAAGTTACCGTATGTTTCCTGAAGTTTTAAAAACACGTCTGGGATTGTAATTTTAAAATCTGTTAAACTTTTCTATCCCTCTCTGAGGACTTATGTACGGTAAAACAAGGCCGTAGCCAGAAATGTTTTCCGGGGAGGGGGGCCTGACTTTGAAACACTAGTGTTGAGGGGAGGAATATATGCTATATTGCGAAAATTTTCGAGATTTCGGCGGCGGGGGGGCGGGGGGCCGGATACGGCCTTGCAGTAAAACCCCGTTAAAACGCTGGTGTCGGGGGACATGTTTGGCTCCCGCGTTATAACATAACCGCGATATAATGAATCTGTACCGTGAAACCATATTCACAAATATACTCGCTCCTGTTGCACCACTTTTAACTTTATCAATTACTCTTAACTTTTCTTCTATTGTATAATTATTTCTTTTTTTCTTTGCTGCCATTTTATTTGCTGTAATTGTTGTGCGGCACACTTCTCAACTGAGCGGTTAGTCTATTGAGTGATAGGTTATTCAGATTAAATTTTTCTGCTCTTGG
This sequence comes from Octonoba sinensis, assembly GCA_038502835.1. NCBI lineage: Eukaryota > Metazoa > Arthropoda > Arachnida > Araneae > Uloboridae > Octonoba > Octonoba sinensis. The sequence continues at coordinate 65,766,346 of CM076605.1, read as the reverse complement.
AGACTCCTAAGCTAAAACCACATCAACTGCAACAAAAACAATTGTGTTCTGAGAAAATGTGGGCTAAAAATCTTAAATTATCAACATGAGATAATGAAGGGGGAGAGATTCTAAGAAAAACGTAGATTTGTGTGAAAGGGGAGGAACGCACTTTTCAAAGAAACAATGCTTTAAGCCTTTATACACTCTCACGGAGTAGAGAATATGTTTACTTTTCAAAAATGTCAAAGAATCTGGAATACAAAGGGTATGTTCTAATGATAACGGGTGGATTAAACGTCGGGGGACATGATAGTAACCGCGTTATATCCAATTCCGCGGTATACTGAGGCGCGGTATTACGGGGTTTTACTGTATTTAACTAATGCAAGTCCTATGTTTTGTGTTGAGGGGTTACTTTATTTATTTATTTTTTTTTTTTTTTTTTTTTTTTTTTTAAGATAAGCAATATTTTATCGTTTATACACTAGAAATATACAGATCGTAAAAGTTTTATGGAATGTTTCCCTGACTAACAGATTTTTCAAGTTGGGACCAATCAAGCTTCTCGCCGTCCTCCCAAGAAACAGGGCATCCCAACTTTCATATTTTTTTCTTGTGTCCCTCAAAGGGACCCGCATTTAGAAAGTGAAATTTGTAGCACAGTTATATGAGAAATGCTTTAACAATTCTAAGATAATAAAGATTCAACACTGAAAAAAAAGCAGCACCCCATAGTCAAGAGGCGTTTTATACACATTTAAGCAGTATTTTATTATTTTGAATTAAAAACCAATTGCACACTATTGTCTTATTGTTTTAACACATTAGAGTTTTAATTGAAACATTTTAATCTCTATGAAAATAGTTATGAGTCGAAGCTGGAAAACATCAAGGCATTATCAGGAAATGTATAAAATATATTTAACTGTATTTTATGATTTTAGCATGTGAACTAATTACATATTGTAATACTATTTCATTATTAATAGTGTAGTTGTAAATGAATTTTTTTTTTCTATCATTCGATATTTGAAAAAAAAAAAAAAAAAAACGTGATCAAAAAGTGTATTAAAGGTGTTTTTTTACTACACTTTATTATTTTAAAACGCTAAGAACAGACCGCATTGTCTTATGCTTAATCAAGTTTATTAGTTATTTTCTTTAATTTAAAAAAAGTTAAAGGCTTCTAATAAACAAGTGAAAATAATACAACACTTTATAACTCGCAGTTAACAGCTATTTTCCACAAAATGGGATAGTAATATAGTGGAGCTCTTACTAGGCAATGTGGAAAACAAACGTGAGTTGCTGCAAGAAACAAGAAACATTCGCAAGTTCATTAGTCAGTTGGTTTATTAAACACGTCGACACCTACCCCCCTGCAGTGCCTGATTACCGCAAAGGCCAAATAGGCCGCGGCCTTCGGCCCCAAGTTTTAGGAGGCCCCAAGTATTAATAGAATAATCTCCAAGCTTATTTAACTTTATACATTATGCCCAGTTTTTTTTTTTTTTTTTCGCACCATAGGGGGCCCCAAAATAATGTTGTGCCTTGGGCCCCCGACTGTCTTAATCGGGCCTTGCCCCCATGGTAGGTTTTCCAGTTTTCCTATAAACGTCCGTTTACTTGATATATGCTATGTTCTTTTAAAACTAATCCTTGTTGTTCAAACTTTGGTTCCTACAAGTAAATAAAGAAATACTTCAAAAGAAATAAGTAAATGGAGTGCTTTGAAATCGATTTGAATTTTGGAGAATTTTGTGTTTGAAGCTAAGAGGAATACAATACACATCATTTCAAAGCGATAAGTAACCATTATTAGACTTATTCTCTCCCCTTCTGCTTTTGGGTCCAGCCCAGCAGGGTGCAATTGAAACTTGGTCAGAAGAGAGGACACCTCGAATTCCAGCGGAGACAGTGGATTATACACCATATATTGTGTACAGTGGTTACTTTCTTCCAAATCGTTAATTCCGGAAGAACTTTTCTGATAAGAAACTGGCTACAAACCATTTATGGTCAACCGTATTGACATTCACCTGTCAATCATACACTGTGTGGGGGAAATTTCGAGGATTTGATTGATTCTCTGAAAAAACTGAAGATCAGGGGGTTTGTTTACTCGTGAGAAATCGTCTGGGTGGTCGTGTGGTTGCTGTCACATGACAGGAAAACAGGATAACTTAAAAAGAGAGCACATAATAGGAGTTCGGCTAACTGCTGATCGTATATAAGCTTTGATCCTGTCACTCAAGATGTAGGATTGTCCCAATAAGTGCAATGGACTTCCACTGAAAATAGAAGGAGATTGTGTTTTGCACCTGCTGTGGCATATTACCGTGAAAGTCAAAAATTGCAAAGGCAGGTGCTGGGTGTACCATTAGACTGAATTACACAGTTGTTAGTGCAAAATTCTAATTCGAGCCCAATCACTCTTTTCAAGTTTGACATTGGGCATACAAGCGTAAATTGTCAATATGTTGAGAGTTTGAATCAAGAAAAAAAAAGTAAATGATTAATGAAGTGTGAACTGAACAGTAGTCGGGCTCAAAAATTATATTGCGCGACATGCAAAAATTGCCCGGCAGGGAATGTAATTTTCAACCACATATATCTTTCCAAAACTTTATTATTTCGACGACTAATTATGTAATATTTATTTATAATGTAATTTTTAATGCTTCAGATTAACGTCAAAATAATCCTTGATTCAGATATAAAGCTGTTAATTTAATTTTTTGTCTGATTAATGCTATACAACAATTTCAAATGTTTTTATTAATATGCAATAAAACAAATTCTGGCCATGTAAAAATTTGGGTCGGGCATGTCTTTTTTAGGCAAACATGCCCGGCAAGGCTTGCAAAACCTTTAAAAGTTTTCGAGCCCTGGTGAATAGTAAGATTATTTACAAATGTAAACAGGTAAACAGGCCTTATTCAGTTTAGAAATAATTTAGAGTATAATATATTTTTAAGAGACAAAAATATTAGAGCCTGTTGAAAACAATTCATTTAAAATAAAAGTAAAGCCTACTTCTGTGGTTGAATATTTACGAGTAATATATTTAAAAGCACAGAAACCTGCTTCATTTGACCACTTGTGGTGCGGCACTTTAGTGATCAACTTAGCCAGGTTGCTTAACTTATAGATGGTGGAGATTTTTTTTCTCTTCGCCATTTCTTACACTATGCATTTTTTCATTAATAACTAATTAAAATACTACATTACTTAAAATACTACATTGTTTTTTTCCAGAATTATCTAAAATATCATTAAAGAAATGTAACCCGAATGACTTGCAATGTATCCTATACAACTTCAAAAGTAAAGTACATTGTCAAAATTAAGATAAAGATCATATTAATTATGTCAGTTACTTATATGATGCTAAACGCTAAAGATTTCCTAAAAATTTATGTATTTCAAAATGGCTATATCAGATCAAAGAAAAAAGAAGAAACTTATTTAAAGAACAAGAAGTTCCGTCTAGAACTATACGAGCCTACTTTCCCGTATACACCAAATTTAAATTTATAATCTAGCTATCTCTTTCTCTCTCTTTCTTATTTATCTTTAGTTCTAATTATTGAAAATATACCTTTTTCAACGGATAATACATATTCATTCACTCACTCATTCATTCTTTCATTTATTCAGCCATGCATTTATTCATTCATTCGTTACCTCATTCAAGTGTTTATTCATTCATTTACGCATTCATGTATTTATTCACTCATTTATTTATATTTTCATTTATTCAATAATTTATTCATTCATTCTTTTCCTCATTCATTTATTCATTGATTTATTCTTTCACTCTTTCATTTATTCATTCATTCATTATTTCACTCATTGAGTCACTGAGAAATATCCTTGAAAATCCCGATCAAAAAATTTCATAGCAAAATAGGCTCGTAAGTTCTGGATAAATTTTCTATTTCTACATGTTCTACGTTATAAGAGCTTTCCGATAAAGTTTGTTCCAAGCAAATCGGTCCGTTAGATCAGGATTTATATAGGGTTGAAATTTCCCCGTAAGCGCTATGTTAATTTTTTGAACTGTTCAAAAATGAACAAAAATTGTTCAAATTGATATTTCACGCCAAGAGATTCTTCCAGTAAGCTTGTTCATTGGAACATGGATCTTGTACCCAGAGTTTACATAATTTGCCTCATTTTCGCCCATAGGCGCTAATGTTAAATTTTTTTGAACTGTTCAAAATTGAACAAAAAAATGTTCAAATCAAAAAGTAAAATATAGAAATGAGATGTCCTCGACGAGATCTTTCGAATGCAAAAAGAATTTTTCCAATCGGACAATTCGTTCAAAAGTTATTAGGGGGGGACAGACCGACAGACAGACAGACAGACAGACAGACCGACAGACACACTTTTTCCCCATCTCAATACCCTACTTTCAAATTTTTTATTTTTCAATCTTTATTTAATTACTTCACTTATTTTTGACTTTTCTTGATTTTTAACGATATTTTCACGATACATTAAGCCTTCTTTCATGCTTTATTATTATTTTTTTTTACTTTTACGGGAAAGTAGGCTAATAAATGAGTACTCATACACTCATAGTAGTTTTCCCATTTGGTTCATTTACAAAGAGGTTTCAGAAAACTTTATGTTGATGTTTTATCCATCCAAGCAAATACTGGTCTAGCATTATATCATAAAAAAGATCCTGGAGAAGCTATTTTAGTTTTTTTTATCTTTGCAAAAATAGATAAACAAATAAATATAGTAATTATTTGGCGGTCAACTTACAAAGGGATTTTTATAATACTCCCACCCAAATTTGACGTACATAAGTGGTCAACATAGACAGGCGGTCAACTTAGGTGGGGAAGTTACAAAGATGGTCAACTTTACAGGTTTTACTGTATGACTAGTATATTTAAATTTTAGTAATGACGAATTGTGATGCAAAATTTGTCTGCATTTTCTGAATGTAACTCGTTGCGTTTTTGTTCAGGCACATTCCCTGAATCTGAAAATCGTTTTTATATTACGCATTTGAGTGAAGGTTTAACTCATGAAAAGGAATAAATTAGAGGAAAATTGAAAATTCCATTTAAAAGTATAAAAGGTAACGGGAAAATGACAGTATCAAATTAACTATAGACATGTGCTAAAAGTTTATTAATGTGTTCGTTTCGACAATGTCATATTACTTTATACATAGTAATCCTGGGGGATGTACAACAAGGAGTTGGTTTTGGGTATTGCCATTTCTGCTACTCCAAAATCACGATCGTTTGGTAAAAATGATCAAAGATGGACTTGCACCACTTTCAAAATAAGCATATTTACATTGCTGTAGGGCAGTGGTTCCCAACCCCCTTCTAAAATCCTAAAAAAAATGGCGAACCCCCTTCTGTAGTCGTTAATAACTGGTAACAAAATTATAAAATTTGCTAGCACATTTCAGGCACTTAGAAGCAAAGGGGTGTAAGTGACCAAATGAAAATTTTGAGATAGCTAGTGCAAATGATAAATTAAACACCCTACTGTTTTGTGAGAAAAAGATTTTAGTGGTAGCTTTGACAGATACTGCAAAAAAGTGCGATTTAAAAAAATTACTAAATAAAAGCTGCATTCCGTTTGGTGGCAAAGGGATGCAAGTGCACTTACATCCGTTTTCCTCTAAATAAAATTATTTGATTTTTCAGTTAGTTTAAATACGCGATGCAGACGATCTATTTACGAAACTTAAAGCGGAGAAGAAAAAAAAATAGGAAAAGAATTCCGAATTGTTGAATAATAATTATAAAAACAGGGGTTAATCGTCTGCAGATTTTATTTTCGTCATGTTTTGTTTTCGGCAATTGGCAATTTGTCTAATGGCAATGATTTTTAGTTTGTTGTTAAATATAATTATTCGAAATTTATATTATGCAGTTTTTAATGGAGTTTATCACTAACAAACGATCTTTATTACTGTATAAATTAGCAAAATGAACAAGACACGTTTTTCATTTAGTGGCAAAAGGGTGTAAGTTAACTAGTTAGAAGCAAAGGGGTGTAAGTGAAAATAAGCTATTTTTTTAAAAAATCCTACGCCAAATCTAATTATCAGAAACACTTCAAACTTCATACTTAAATTAACACATACATATAGGACTCGAAAATAAAAAAAATATTTACACGAAGAGCCTCTAGAATTTAGTATAGGAATTAAACTTCAAACGAGTTTTACTCAAAATGATACTTTAGTCACTTACATCCCTTTGCTTCTCACCGCCTCATTTATTCTCCATGTTTCACTGTCATTCATAACAAGAAGTAAATATACAATTGTAAAACACCTAAGTTTGAATGAAATCTAAAATAATAACTACAAGAAAGTTACTTTTTTATTTGTTCTTTTTAAATTTTTTGTAGGTTAGTAAAACTATATTTTTCGCAAAAATATTTTTACAAATAATTTTTCCAATAGTGGAAAAAAGTTGATGAATAGCAAAAAAAAATGTGAACAATATTTAATAATTTTTTTGTTTCCACTTTCGGTTTGAAAAAGGACAAAAATAATGGAAATTTGCAGAAATATTTATATAGGTGTAATTTTTCAACTTCTCATTGCAATAACGCAGAAAAGTTGGAATAAAGCGTGACAAATTAATTAGAATGCTAAATTAATCAATAAATATCTTCCGGTTACACTTTTGGTTCTAAATATGCGAAATAAGTCGAAAATAATGCGAAATTTTACAATTTAGTAAATTTTCATTTTCTCCTCTTTCTCGTAAAAAAAGGGGGGAATGGTAAGTTAAATATAAGTTCAAAATTTAAAATAAATCAATGAATATCTTCCGGTACCACTTTGTGATCCTCATATCCAAAATCAGGCAAGAAGTAGAAATATAAGTGTTTGCAAATTTTGTAGTATGATAAGTGATTTTTTTCATAAATTGCCTTTCTGATTTTAAATATTATCAGAAAGGCAATTTATGAAAACAATAACTTTTACGCTTCGTTCTAATTTGTATATTAATGTGTTACTTCTTCTACGTTAGCAATTAAAATTCCGCTATTGCAATATTATTTTCGCGAACCACTTTCTACACGTGGCGAACCCCCCGGGGGTTCTCGAACCACCGGTTGGGAAAAGGGCTAAAACTTACCTCAAAAATACTGTGGTTCTGAATTGTTTTTGATTACAAATTGTTTACAGATTAAAAGATCATAAGTTTTGTATGTAACTGCCATTATCTTCATTTTTTTTTCAAAAATGGAGGACCGGCCTTCAAAATAAACGGCTCAACCACGGAAAATGTTATTCATTTTAGTAAAATTTACAGAATCAGAAACTATAAAAAACCGACTTGACCAAATTGGTTTCGGAAATGCTCATTTATTATTTTCTAAAAAAGTAGCATTATTCAGTAATATATTTTTAGTTGAAGAATTTCCTATGTATTCCTGCAAATTCAAAATTATCTGGAATTTGTTTTTTTTCTGTATAAGACATTGCTCTACGCAAGGCTTTATTATCGCTTGCGCCAATCGACAATTGTCTCGGGCTTCAGAATTTGAGGAGGGGGATGCATAATATATATATATATATATAAAATATTTTAATATTATGCAGCTGAGATAAAATTATCTTACATTTACAATAATTTATACGCTATTATTTCCCGTTATTTTTTCGTACCGGCAATTGCTATTGTTCATATTCTATTTTTTTCTTCGGTTTTCATATGTATTCTATTAATTAAAAAGCTTTATTATTGTAAATATCTAGACTAATAGGACAGCTGAATATTAATATATTTGGTGCTCTAAAGATTTAAAGACCATATATAAAGTTGGGCATTGAGTGCTTTACCCTTTTAGTTTCTTTTTTTCCAAACTTCGGTCCAAAAAACGTCAAAATTTTTTTGTTCATTTTACATTTTTAAGTAGGAATATGTTATTAAAATTAACATTTCTAATATTTTTCAGCATTTATTACAACTTTTTTTCCTTTAATGAAAATAATCAATTTTTTAAATTCCCTTCCTGCTTATATGAACGCCAAACAGGGAAGTTACATTTACAGTTAAAATAGTACCATCATTTAAAAATTAATTATTCAATTCTTACATCGATAAAATAATCAGACGATTGGTAAAATATAGTAAAAAAAAGCTGTACACTGAGAGATAAAAATTCGCCTTCTGATAGAAAACATATGGAGAAAAAAAAATATATATTCAGCACTCTATCCCCCCCCCCCCCCCCCCAATCTCTATTCTGATTGGTTCAGGTTTTGAACCAATCAGAATAGAGATTGCAAACTGTCATTTACTTTACAACTATCGGATTTGTATGAATAATGTGTTACTAAAATAGAAAAGATACGGGCGAAACAATGAAAGCGAAATAGAAATCAGAATGCCCGTACGGGGTAGGGAAGGGGTTAATGCAATTCTTTATTTTCAGAATAAAAGTAGAATATTTTCTGCAGTTCATATATTACTATTTATAAATGAAACTTAAAGTGTTAAAATAAGACGGCTGGAAATACATATTTATTTATGGGACCACTATAAAGGTTAAACTTTATTGTCCTGATTTTGCACTCAAATTGGAATGAGGAGGCCCCGACGTATCTCATTTCCCGTTCACCATGTCCTCATGATCGGGGCTTGGACTTTTAGTGTCTGTATTTCCAAAAAAAGCTTTCTTTGTCAATACTAGATGTTAGTTTTCGTCAGCATTACTCTTCTTTCTTAAGCAACACAGCATTTCGTATCAGTTATACTCGTATTTATGAGAAGATACCATTTCACAATTTCCAAACACAGTTCCTCAGAAAACTCATTTTCTGTTCCATTTTTGGTAACGATATTGTTTGCTCATTTGGAAACACTATGCTAGGTAGAAGCTGCGTCATATCAGTTTTCCACCTCAAAGGAATTGTGGGATCGTTATCTAGATTTGCGACAGTGTTTTCATCCATCTCCAGTAGCAATTAACTTTTAAGTTCTTAAAATACTGTAACCTAATGATTTCAAAATTGAAGCTGAATTTAGACACATGCTCTCATTTCATAGACGATCTAATGATGTCAAAACTGACAATCAGTATACCCTCATTTATTTTCCAGTACCATGGCCCGACTATCAAGTTTTCCTGCCCACTCTAGCCCAGGGCACTGACAAATTTTCCTGCCCCCTTTGAACGGTTCACTTACATATATGCATGCATGCATACGTGTACTACCGTCAACGTGAAATTGGTTATTGCTTAGATTAACCTCTCATTAGAAAAAATTACCGGCGTTTATTAATAATTAAACTGATTATTTTAAGTTGCAATTTTTAAAAAGAAATTTAAATGATATTATGGAAAGATTTCCTGCCCCTAAAATTCTTGCCCAAGGCACGGGCTCCGTGTGCCCGTACGATAGTCATAGAATCTGGCCAGTACTGTTGCTGATTGTTAGTTTGCATCTGTAATTTGTTGCACAATCAAATTGACACGCAATATGTGACTTTGTTATTTATCAATATCATCCACATAAGAAAAAGGATTCGCAGGAAGCTCAAATGGGAATAGATATGGATACTGTTTATTAAGATGAAGAGAAGTATATAAACAGTTAATCTTCAATTTTTAAGAACTTCTATATTGTAAACACTCACTATTTCGTGAATAGTTTACCAGTCTTCTACTGAAACTATGCTTTTTGATTTACGGACTTAGATTTTATGACTATTTTTGTAGTCTCAAAGAGTTCGCAAAATCGAAAGTCAATTCTAGATGTATAATCTCTATCTCTACTAATAATAAAGCTGCAAGTATGTCTGTGTCCGGCGTAGGGCCAAGACCGTTCGGCGGATTTTCATGAAATTTCGCACAAAATTAGTTTGGAACATGGGGGTGTGCTTGTGCCTTGTGCACCTCGAAAAGTTTTTTCTGAAATTCGAATTTGTTCTTTTTTCATTCCAATTTATAGATGAAATCTTTACTAATAATAAAGCAGCAAGTATTATGTCTATGTCTGTGTCCGGCGTAGGGTCAAGACCGTTCGACGGATTTTCAGGAAAATTCGCACAAAAAACTTTGCATAGTTTGGAATATAGGGGTGTGCATCTCGAAGAGTGTTTTCCGAAATTCGAATTTGTTCTTTTTTTATTCCAAATTATAAAAGAGAATTGCATAAAATGTGCCTTTTCTATCTAAGAAATTATCGCATCCTTTCAAGCTTCATAACATTGAAAAGCCCGCAAAAAAGTGTTCTAGAAAGTGTTTTGGCTCTTTGCTAAAATTCGAAGCCTCTAAGTTAACTAGGAAAGAACTTATAAGTGTTTTAGGCTGTAGTTCAAAATTATTTTTTCACGGCTATTAAATTTAATTTTATTTTCTCCAGACGATTGATAAAGCGCTTGCTTTCTATTAGCCTACTTTCCCGTAAAAGAAAAAAAAATAATAAAGCATGAAAGAAGGCTTAATGAATCATGAAAATATCGTTAGAAATCAAGAAAATTCAAAAATAAGTTAAGTAATTAAATAAAGATTGAAAAATAAAAAAATTTGAAAGTAGGATTTTGAGATGGGGAAAAAGTGTGCCGGTCGGTCCGTGTGTCCCACTCTAATAACTTTTAAATGAATTGTCCGATTCGAAAAATTCTTTTTGCATTCGAAAGATCTCGGCGAAGACATCTCATTTCCATATTTTACTTTTTGACTTGAACATTTTTTCGCTCAATTTGAACAGTTCAAAATTTTTTAACATTAGCGTCTATGGGCAAATATGAAAAAAACTATATTAACTCTGGACATAAGAGATTTGAGTTCTTATGAACAAGCTTATTGAAAGAAGCTCTCGGTGTGAATAAGTTTTTGATTTGAGCAATTTTTGTTCATTTTTGAACAGTTCAAAAAAATAACATAGCGCCTACGGGGAAATTTCAATCCTATATAAATCCTGATCTAACGGACCGATTTGCTTGGTACAAACTTTATCGGAGAGCTCTTATAACGTAGAACATGTACAGCGAGAAAGTTCGTCCAGAACTAACGAGCCTATTTTCATATGAAATTTTTTTATCGGGATTTCCAAGAATATTTTTGAATAAATGAATGATTAAATGCATAAGTGATCTTTGAAAAAATGAGTGAATAAATGATAAAAAAATAAATGCGTGCATAGATACACGAATAAGTGATTGAATGACTGAATGCATGAGTGAATGAATGAATGTGTGATGAATGACTGAATAAATGAATGAATGATTGAATAAATAAATGAATGAATGAGTGAATGATATGTATTAACAGCTGAAAAAGGTATATTTGAAGTAATTAAGAACTAAAGCTAAACGATAAAGAAAGAGGGCGAGATAGCTAGATTGTAAACTTGAAGTTAGGTGCATACGGGAAAGTAGGCTCGTATAGTTTTAGACGGAACTTCCTGTTTAATTTGAATTGTTACCATGCCGATTTTTAATTTATCTTTCTTTTTTTATAATTTGATCCTTTTTTTAAAGAATTAAAATTTATTTCTTCCGCTTTTTAGCATTTTGAGGAGCAGCCGATTTTTAATTAATGGATTAATTTGGGGGGGGGGGGGGTTTTAATTCTTCTTTTTTTAAAAAAACGAATTAAAAATTTTTCCTGCGACTCACAGGCGATCGATAGTTTTATTTTGATTTCCTTACTTTGACATGTATTTTATGGGACCATTCTTCATACTGCACAGGGTTTTTTTTTAAAAGAAATGTTACCTTTTACAGCAGTTTTTGTTCTTCCAACTTATTATAACTACAGTAACCCCTCGTTGTATTCCTCATTCGGATCTATCGCACTTTTTCTATGTCACCTAAAATTTGAGTTCACGAAAGTAAAAGTATTGCATTTGGGAATAAAGCTCTTTCCCCCCACTAAACAAAGCCATCGAACAGGAATGTTTTCCTTTCTTCTGAATTTGCTGGAGTTACAATCTGCAGCAATTCTCCTCCCCCTCCCCAATTTACATGCCTGCAGAATGATTCCACTCAAACCAGTTGACGTTTTACTTGTCCTTTTTGTATTAATCCTAACGCCCATCGATAAATGAAACTGACAGCTGTTTACTGCCCAAGGAGAAAAAATACACCCATTTCTGGATACCATTTAGTACAGAAAGGATTTGCACTGGGCTGAACAAATCCAAATTATACAATCCCCTCAACCAAGAGAGTGATAGGTGAAGGAATTTTCTGGGAAGAAAATGGTTGCCTGTATCTTTGACATCGTTTTCACACCATGCTCTGGTGGCATGCATAGGCTGACTCAATTTACTTGAAGTGTTGAGTTCTTTCTAACGGCATCGCGTATATGGCGCTTTTTTGCTGTCCCTCAACAAGCGCGATATATCGAGGGGCTAATATATTTGTATTTTTTATTATTATTATTTTTTTTTCTATCCATTGAAATAGCACACATGTTGTTTGCCTATTTGCGCTCAGATAAATGCTTTTCCCGCTTTCAGTTTTGCTTGCTGCTGTTAGTTTCTGCTAGAGTCCCGTCAAAGCGGTATCATTTTCCTATTGGTGGAAGGTTTGAACCCTCTGCCCTTCGTCCCATAGCTTTGACGTGGAGACGATTAAATGCCATGAAAAAACACGAGAATCCGTAAAATTAAAGGCAAATACATTTTAAAAATTATTTTATTATTGTTCTAAAATGTTTAAAATATAGGAATGTAGCTTTATTTTGGGCCATATGCACCTATTTATTTAATTATATCGTTGTTAAAATAAGCGCATGCTTTCCGAATGCTAATATTCCATGTTGACTCGCTATTTTTGGCCCTAATTGTCAATTTCCCTAATAAATAAACAGCCAGTATCCTAAAGTAATTAAAAAACATCGCTTTAAGTTTAAGAAAGTGTTTAAATTTAGTAAAATTAAGTTATTTTAACGAATACTTTGTATCTCCGACTTGGCGTGATTTGCTTATGCTTGGCGACTAGTGGAATGTAAACATATCGCCCGCTTCCACGCATTCCTGTCAGTCAGTTACGACTGGATTTTATTAAATACCCTCCCACTCTCTCGCTATGCAATTGATGCAACCATTTTGATCTTGAAACAAACCATGCTGTAATAGAAATATAATTTCACGTTAATTTAAAGCACAAATGAGCATTAAAACGCAGACATATGTTTCGGGATTGCTTGGAATCCCTTTTTCAATGCGACAGGGAGCTTCTATATGCAATTTGTATCTAGAAGCTCCCTGTCGCGTTGAAAAAGGGATTCCAAGCAATCCCGAAACATATGTCTGCGTTTTAATGCTCATTTGTGCTTTAAATTAACGTGAAATTATATTTCTATTACTGTTTACTTGCACAAAGTTAAATTATTATTAAACCATGCTGTATTTTTGAATTTTGTACTTTTTTAAAGTAATATTTTCTTCATACGGTGTTTAGGCAAATATATTTACTTGTTTTGATATTTAAACAGCTGCCCTAAAAAATGTTCAGAAATTTATGTATTCAATTTTGCTTTGTGAAGGCCTTTTGTATCATAGGATTATTGCTATTAACTTGATAATGGAATTGTTTGAATATATTTCTGAGTGGCAGTAAATCAAATTCGGGAACTTGTTTATTTCTTCATAGCGATATCATTTTATGAATCTGAATGTTTGAGATTTTATTATATTTAACAAATCACACATGTAAACTTTGTTTTTTGTTGTAACTTGAAGACAATTATAGTTGCCACATAAATTTAAATTAACTCAAAATTTTTGCTCGGAATTTATGATTTTGACTTTTATTTTGTTAAGAAAAACTTTCTTTTTTCTTTTCTTACGAAAATATTCTTGATTATTTTGTATTTGAATATTGATGCATAATGCTGGTAGATAAAAAAAATCAATGTGGGTTTTTGTTTCTTTGTCATACGTGTTTAAAATGTGTAATGTTTCACATTATGTGTTGTAGTCATGTTCTAATTACCTGAACACCTGTTAGTAGATATAACTGACTTGGCTTCGTGCTTAATTCTTCTTGAAATAATCATTTAAATAATAAACTGATTGTGAGAGAAGAAAGTCGGAGCCGAATTTTAAAATATAGGCAGGGTAGGTAGCTGTGTAGGAGGCCAAGTTTTACTGCCCTTCAAAACCAATTATCAATTTCAAAAATGTTCTATAATGGTATCTTCATTTTTCTACTAAATTACTTGAAGTTAGGGAGTTACGAGGGGGGCAGGAGGGGGTGCATATGCGGAGCTGAATTCGGCCTCGGAAAGTTTTCCGTATTTGTTCTTAATTTAATGAGTACCTTCATGGGGAAATGCATTTTTTCGCATAAGGGATCATTCATAAATGATGTCACGCTTCGAAAGGGGTGGGTAACAAGAAGTGTGACATCAGACTTATACAACACAGTGTGACAAAGGGGGGAGGGGGTCATATACATCAAAAAAAAAAAAAAAAAAGCGTGCATTTATGAACGGTCTCTAAGTACATTATTTGTTCATCTCAGTACATTTTTTAACATAACTTTTATTTTACATAACTCAGTTTTATATAAAAGTATCACTGATTAAATAATAATTCTAAAATTTTTTTACCAATTCATTATTTTACCATTCACACATTTCTAGCATTACTGTTTTAAATTTTCTTTTATTTTCCCCAAGAAATGGAAAAAAACGAGTAATCTTTTAATGATTTATTAATGCAATATTATCAACACACACACACACAAAAAAAAAAAGAAAAGAAAAATACTTTCAGAATTAAAAATCCAAGAAATTATATTGAAAATAATAAATTTATAAATGTATGCATTATTTATTTTTGAATCTATTAAAGAGAAACAATTTCCATGTTCTCATATTTAACATAACGTAATTTAAAGCTGCGAATGATTAAACTATCCTGGACTTATTGAGAACAAATATATTTTTAAAAAACGTTTGTGGCTTACGAAAAAAGTAGCTTTGAATTCAAACAGAAATTTTGCTTTCAAGTGCAGAAAATTTCCCGTTTACGATTATCGTTTAGCGGAATTCCTTGAACGAGCATGAAGCCAACCTTGCACTCGGCGGCAACCCTGTTTTTCGTCCGGACGCAGTTTTCCCCCGATCTGTCGTTACTCTAAAAACTACGTTTTTATAAAGGAACTGTAGTTTCTACAAGCTACAAAATTTCGTCTCTCTGTTTTACTGTCAATGAATAATAGATAAAAATTAATTATACTAAAAATTTATTACTTTAAACTATTCTGATGGATTGTAATCGTACTTTTTGTGTGAGTACTTGAACTAAACAAACAAAATGCGTTTTTTAAAAAATATTTTCTTTTGTTTCGTTTCTTTCTTTCTGTTTTCCTTTTTTATTGTGGGTGTTTTGTAAAAAAAAAAAAATATGCTTAAATGTGTAGGATTGCAGGTTGATTGCCGTGAGCGGCTACTTTTGAAATAGATGGTATGCTACACATTTTAATAAAATAACATAATTTACACATAACAAAGGTATCACTTATATACACAATGGCGAACCAACTGGTCTTTTCACTTTTTAAGACGGGCATAGCCGTGCTGGTACTCCAGATGGGACAATTCTGCCGCATTTTTTCCCACCGTTTTCCCACTACAGGACAGTTCCGCCGAAGGAGTTAGGAAAGTGTAATTACCAACGTGTTGTGTTAAAATTAATTCCAATTAAGGAGTGTGCTTTTTCTCATGCGCAAATTGTTCTGCATCTCTTTAGCTCAAAATTATTTCCTGTACACTTTTTTCCACTGTATTTTCTGCTAAAATATTATTACATACGTTCCATAAATTGCGTCGCTTTCGATAACTTATAGCGCTTTTAAACTGTTAATAAGAATTAAATTTAAACCTCAATCAAACCGATTGACAAACGTTTATTGCTATGACAATAATGATTACATGTGTACTTAATTTGCAATAAAATGAGGTTAAGGTTTACAACAAAAAAGATAATTAATATAGAACAGTAAAATATATTGATTGCTCGATTTTTAAAAAAAATGACCCACACAATTCTATCTTAAAAGTGTAAATGCCCAAGAAAATTTCCTTTTAAATTTTTAATAATAATTAAATTTAAACCTCAATCAAACCGATTGACAAACGTTTATTACTATGAAACATGGGGGAGGGGGGGGGTCAAAATTTGCTTGAAATGAATTGTTCTCTAAACTTCTGGAACATTCATTTTGAGGAATATGCACTATACATTATTCAGCATCGAAACACAGTTTTGTTTTCATGAACTATTTTTTACGTAATCCATCAGAAAATCGTTGTCTTATTTATTATATTTATATCCAGTCTCATCAAAGTCCGTTTTTTAAACGATTGGAACGGACTGTATAAGTCAGTGGTCGGCAACCAATCGATCGCGAGCCCATTTTGTGTCGATCGCAACCGCATTTTGGACAGTTTATAGTTTTAAAAAAATGAATAAAATAACTTTTGAATTGGATAGCGAATTTATTTTTTTTCCCTTCAGAAAATGTTTATTAGTTTGTCGGACCATTCACCGGACCTAAAAAAACTTAATGTGACGACTGACATTCTATATTATTTTTAACTACGCTCTGGGTGAGAGTTAATTCAAGAATAACTTCATTTCACGTGTCTGTTTTAGTTAAAAAACAAAACAAAAACTAACAGGTTTTTTTTTTATCAAACTCAAAAGAAATAATATATTCGTATTGTTTTGATGCGAGTTAACAAACCATTATTTTAGACATTTTAAAGTAGATATTTAATAAGCATCAAAACTTGATCTGACAAGAATTAACCTACAATTTGAAGACAGGCGCAGTCCTAACATGCCCTATTCATAGTGTATAACCCCCCCCCCCCCCCCCAGGTCTTCTGCGTCGATCTTGGTGTTCGCCGAAATTGGAAAGTAGATCTTCAATTAATTTGGGTTGCCGACCGCTGGTATAAGTGATAGCAGAAGAGAATTTTAACTAACTCAGAAGTATAGAAACTAAGTGAACGGGAGTTTATTTAAGAATAATAAATTTAACGGTTTTAAGGAAATACATTCAATACGAGTATTTGTTTAACTTTTCATAAATAGTTAACGAAACATGAATCTGAATTAATATTTAAAAAAAATGGTTGGCTTTATTTTACTCTTATTCCCGAAGTGATAATGAAAAATAGTTATGACTATTTCCACGGAATTTTTGTGCTTATATAAGTATGTTACTGTACATGTAGCTGTAGCGCTCCAGTTTTTCGTTTTACCATTGGGTGTGATCAATGTAAATTTTTCCATTCGTCCATTTCTTGTAACATTTTTTAGTTTGAAGTGAACTTTAATATGCACAATTTTCGCTGAATAATATTTTTAATTTGAAGTGAACCTTAATATGAGAAATTTTTGTTGCGCGATATATTTTAAATTTGAAATGAACCTTAATAGTATTAGTAATTTTCGTTGACCAATATGTTTAATTTTAAGTGAAACCTAAAATGAATAATTTTCGTCGAATAATATACTTTTACTTTGAAATGCACCTTAACAGGAAAAATTTTCGTTGAGGAATGTATTATCGATTCAAAATGAACCTTAACATGAATTATTTTCTTTGAAACATAGTTTTAACTTAAAGCGAACCCTAGTAAGGTAAAACCACCAGTAGTTGACACCTTAAGGATTCTTTTGTCTGTTTGTTAATATTGTTTGGACCGAATTCACTGTAGGGGAAACTTATAATTAGTGATAGCTGCACAAACTAGTCCCCTATCATACTGTTACAAGAATTACATTAACAAAATGAATAGAAATTTTTTATTTATTTATTTTTTTAAAAGGACAATGGGTCAGTAGTTGACACCAAGCGGAAACAAGAATACTTAGTAGTTGACACTTTTTATTTTCAGTAGTTGACACTCTACTCTTCATTTATTGAAACTCTTTAGTAGTTTACACATGGTGTTTTTATGTAACCGTACATCTTCCACAGCCGCTTTCATTGCCTCTTATGTATAATTTCTAAAATTTCCCTTTGTTGGAGGCATCTAAAAATTGGAAGAGGGAGTCATTCAGTAGTCGACATATTGTAACTCCAATAGTTGACACCTTTGTCAACTATTGGATATGATGAAATTATATTGCTAGCCATAAATTGACATCCCATGTCAACTACTCAATATTATGTCATGTAAGGTTTTAGTAGTTGACACAGGGCCAAACAGCTATTTTTTTGTATTTTAGATTATTTTAAATAACTTTATATACACTTCATGTCCAAAACAAAGTACTAAATACCTGCTTAATCTCAAATTTAAATTGATGTTTAAATTTTCAATGCTTACCTTTCAGCGTGTTCTTAGCAAACTCAACAAGGAAATTACAATAAACATTCGAAAAATGTGCACTGTTGTCATCAGACGATTGCAGCAGAACCGGCGCTGAACATGGCGGAACAAAAGTTCACATCGCCACCACTAGAGAGCTATACTGCACAGACAGAAAAATAATAATCATCTGGTGCCTTTTTTTTTCGCTTATTAATGATCTTTTTCTTTATGAGTGTCAACTACTAATCCAGTGTCAACTACTGGTGGTTTTACCTTAAGAGTAATTTCCATTGAGCAAAAAATATCTTTAAATTTGAAGTGAGTTCCAATATGAATCACAGTGGTGCATCGCTTATATGACACCGGAGGGGATATCGAAAAACGATGATATTTTTTCGATGATATTAATATTCTGATTGATATTTTAACCACCCCACAGAGAGAAATCACTCTTGCATCTTTTCGCAAAGGGAAAAAATCACCCTTTCAATTCTTCGCATCCCCATTGTTGGGTAAAAAATTCATCACATAGTTGGGTAAAAACGGTAAAAAAGAAGAGGGGAAAAGTATAGGGGACTTATTTTGGAAGTATAGTAATAATCCCTCACTTACACAAGCAGTTTCGCGGACGGATCCCAAGCGTTAACAAACCATGGGAAGAAAAGCGAATTGCACATGCGTAGGAACGATAAACTGACGGCGAAAGTGCGTTTTTTAAAATAACTTACAGTAAAAATTAATTTTATTATTTTAATGGATTATTTATTACTTTTAATAAGAAGTAAATCTAAGGTTTTAATCCCGTCGGTGTTTGCGATACAAAATGATCAATAAAACTTTAAAATCAAATTATGAAAATCAACAAAAACTTTAAAAATAAATTTAATTTGCTGATTTTAAATGTTTTTCCAGAAACGAATATGTGTAATGTCCCACTTCTTGTTACCCCCTCCCCTTGTCAGAAACTGTCGCAATTTCCCGACCCCCTTCCCCCCCTCAAAGCGTGACATTTATGAATGAGCTCTGGTCAGAAGTACTGTTTCTCTTTGGAAGTGAAAGTATATGCCACACTGTGTTAGACAATAAACAATTAATGTAGTTTGGGGGGGGGGGGGATGATTGCTGGGAGGTGTTGAAAATTGCTATATTTTCTGAAAAGTCTCTAGAATTTCCCTAAAAATCGCCAGAAACTATAATTGATTAGCGAAAAAAATTTAAAAAAATAAATTACGACCGTAAAATTTTCTAAAAAATTACGAAAAAATGGTAAAAGTTAGCAGGTTCGATACTGTGTGGAACCTATTGCAAAATATAGGTCATTTTCTTCTTGTATTTGATGCAGAAATAAATAAAATTAGAAACCGAAAACATATGTTAATACTTACACTGAACTTCGAAAGTACGCTTGAGCTAATATTGGAAAGGCAATATTCCCGAGTGATGAATCGGCGATCAGAAATCGGAAAATCAAATG
The DNA here is from genome assembly GCA_038502835.1 of Octonoba sinensis. Classification (NCBI taxonomy): domain Eukaryota; kingdom Metazoa; phylum Arthropoda; class Arachnida; order Araneae; family Uloboridae; genus Octonoba; species Octonoba sinensis. The sequence goes on along the minus strand of CM076605.1, from coordinate 65,746,593 downwards.
TGTCGCCATTTGTCATCGGTTTTCTCGGTTAATACGATTTGGAATGTAAACTTTTATCATTCTTTAGAATGCTTTCAGCAGCAATGCTACATGCATTAAGGCGATGAATATTGTGCTGTGTCTCAAAAAGGTAAACTTCTGCAAAATACTGAAAGAATCCGTCACTTGTACATAAGCAACTATTGTCCACAAGACCTCTACCTGTTAGCCGATGCCTTAGGATTGCTTATGCACTGGGCGAGGTAGTGGGGTCCACTGATTTTACATGCACGTATCCCCAAGTGTACATGGTGGGTTTTCAGCGGGTATCGAACGCGCGACCTTCCAGATGGAAGTCCGACGCTCTAACAACTAGGCTTTCACGGCCTTGTGGATATGCAACTGATTTATCTTTCGAATCATTTAAAAAATACTTTTCAAGATAGCGCTGGTAAATAATTAAAAATTGAAATTATGCTGAAAACGTATTTTTGTAATGAATGTATTAAAATTTTTTCATTGTTGTTATACAGTAAAAGTCTGTAGTAAAGAGAGAAATTTAGAAAATACTTGCCAAAGTATTTACTTTAACTGAAAACTCTTTTGACCTTAACTGATTATTCCAGTAAAATTAAATACTTTCACGAAAACTTTTTGCAGAATGTTATTGATGACTTAAAATATCATTTCTAAGGAAAACATAGGCATGAAACAAATTTGAAATCGCAGAAATCGTTTAGTGGAGTTTTATGGTAAAATAGCTAAATAAAATAAAACAAATAAATAAACGAAGAAATGTGCACTGTAAGCTTCGTGAAGAACAACATGCTTCATTCTTTTATTTTTACTTTCGTGCTTTTCATCCAATGGAAAAACAAATTCAAAAGTAACAACCAGCAACAGGCTCTAGTCTCAGCCAGGCCAGTCCTAGTAACACCCTAGTGCAGGGTGGGGCAGAAGTAATGGCCTGGTTTTGACGGGATATATAAAAAAACTAATACAATTTGAGATTTTATTTTGACCTGTATATAATCCCATTTTATAACATTAAGCTTTGAATACCACTTTAGCAAGATAGCGGCCTTCAGCACCAATACACTGGTGCAGTCCATTTCTGAATGTTTGGGAAACTTTTCCGCTGATTTCAAAGGGTATGGTGGATATTTCCTCGTTAATTCGGTCCTTCAGCTCTTCTAAAGTAAGGGGGTGATGTTTCCATACTTTCTCCTCCAAATAACCCCACAGAAAAAAACTCAGGGACCGTAACATCACGCGGGATATTGAAATGCACACAAAGATGCAGTCTGTTCTCTCTGCGTGGAAAAATAGACTGCATCAGTGTATTTCTGCAGAAGGCCACCATCTTGCTGAAGTGTATTCAAAGCTTAATGCACTAAATGGGATTATGTACAGATCAAAACAAAAAAAAAAAAAAGTACGGCCGTGGTAGCTTAGCGGTTAGGATGTCGAGCTTCGGATTGTAGGATCTCGGGCTCGATACCCGAGCTGCTGAAGACCCACCATGTACACTTGGGGATACGTGCATGTAAAATCCGTGGACCCTGAAATCCCGAGGCAGTTCCGAGGGTACCGGTGGGTGGAGATTTTCCCTTCACTTCACCCATAGGTCTAAAAAAGAAGGTGGCGTATTTGTGGTATTGCATTATAAAAAACAACACTATACTGAGACACTCGTATATAGGAGCGTAGCAATTTTAAAATCAGGGGGAGAGTCATCACTCAAACAATTTCTTTCCATATGCTCAAAATTATTTCCAAGAAGAACTAATTAACAATTAAAAAGTAGTTAGTATTCACTCAGTGATTTTTTGTAATTAATAATAATAATAAATGAATATTTTTATAGATCATTAACATAAATTCATAGTTTTCACAAAATAACCGAAATCCTTACGCAGTATGATTTTTATTGGGGGGGGGGGGGAGATTGGGCCCCCTGAGCCCCCCCCTCCTTTCCTACGCTTCTGCTCGTATAAATGTACATTATATTTCTGAAGCCATAGAAGGAGCGATACTACCCGTTGCTGTGCTCACTCAATGACGAGCCTGCTTTTCAGAAAGTGATTTTTAAAACTAAATTTTGATTGATATTCAGTCATTCAGAGTAACTTTGAACAACGTTATATTTTTTTTTGTATAGGGTAAAGCCGGTAGAGAAGGTACACAACTGGAAAACATGGTAAAAAAGAATGAAAACGTTGATTTTTTTTTTTTTGTTTTTGCAAAACTTTTGGTGAATATTATACATTACATTCCCTCTGTACGCATTTCGGTCACTATTTCCTTATGCTGAAATTTAAAATGACAGCAGGAATACAGCTGAGTCCTTTGCTGCTCTCCTTACAGTGCGGGTCAGATTTCGCACTTGGGTGGTTTACACACATGGGCTTTCGATAACAAGTAGAATATATTAAGGGGACTTGGCACCTTTCAAATGTAGAAAATCGATGAAAATACCGATATTTCAATTTTTTGCTTAAAATGTGGTTTGACTCTCCTAGTATATCTGACCGGAGTTTTGAAGCGATATAACCAATATAAATGTAGTTAAGAAGTAAGAGAATTCAAATATTTTTGATGTTTTAGTAGGGCTTTGAATTCTTTAAACTGCGTTTTCTCGGCTTGTGTTTTTTCGCAATATTGTAGTATTAAAATGCTAAAACTTTTACATATATTCATGTAGGAACTTGAATTTTTTTGTATGTGTTCGATATGATGCGTTTTATAAAATTAAGGATGGATTTTGCTATACATTTGCAAAAATTTTTTTTAAAAATGAAAATGTAACAAAAGTCGCTTTTTTTCTGTGTTCTACCATCGATGTAACTTTAAAACCTTTTTTCTCAAAAACTAATTAATTAATAGCAAAACAAATATATAAAATCGTAAACCATTCTATATTAAATACTTTAAAAAAATTTGGTAAAAAAAATTCAAGAAATGAAGCAGAAGAAGGAAACTTAAAATCGTTAAATTATTTAAAAAAAATTAAATTTTAAAATTTTCTGTTAGTTGAATTTGGATTTTTCACGGTGAAAATCATTTTGCTGAACAATGATATGTATATTATGAACGAACTTCATAATATACAAATGAAATAGGTAAAAGTTATTAAATAAAAAAAATTGTCAAAAGGTGCCAAGTCCCCTTAATAATAACTGCAAGTAAATTTTAAAAATAGTTGAAGAAGCACTTGCTTAAAAAATATGTTGCAGTACTTACATCACAATGAAAATCAGAGGAACAGTATTGAAAATTCAAGCCTTTACATTTGGAAAGCAAACAATAAAACCGACGTTGTATCATGCACTTTCAGACAAAAAAAAACTTATGAATTTGAATAGACACTGTGCTGATGTGGCTGTTCAACTACGTAGAATCTACGTGCACTTACACTTCCCCTTCCCTGCAAAAATTCAAGTGCGCCATCTCTCCAACCGCGGCGGCAACTCACCAGGCTTTACCTTATTTGACTTCAAGGAAAAAAAAAAAAACCTGGAAGGGTCCAGTGATGTATTCAGCTGACTAGATCAGGGGTCTCCAAACTACGGCCCGAGGGCCACATCCGGCCCGCGGACAGATTTTGTCCGGCCCGCGGAGAGCTAGCATACTTGAAAGAAAACTCCTTCTAGAGAACATATTTATTTTTTTATAGCAAATTAAATTAAGTTTACTGAAGTAATCTATTTTTATGTTGAATAATTATGTTGTAGGGTAATCAATATGGCCCTAAGGCTGGAAAGTTTGGAGACCCCTGGACTAGATTATAAAATCAGTTTTCTTCTCTGTCGAGTAATTTTACGAAATAAGTTTGCGGTACTGTACATGGATAATTGTATAATACAGTACAGTATTTCTGAAGCCATTGCTTGGAAGCTATTTTTCAATGCTGGTTTGTAGTTTTTGGAAGTTGTTCTATGCACTATCATAAATTATCGAAATCCTGTGATGTTGTAAGATTTAAAAAAAAAAAAAAGAAAAAAAAAAAAAAAACAACCTAAAATTATAAACTTCTTTTTTCTAGTTCAAAGTTGCATTTATATTAAAATAATTTTTTTTAAAATCATTTCTCTGACGTGGTACAAAGTTGTACCCTAAATAGAAGGATCACTCTGAAACAGGTTAATATTTAGTTTAAATGGGTTTTTATAATTATTATTTCTTAAATTTTGGTGACTATACAATACTTTAGGAGTTCTTCAGTTTGATATCAGTAAATGCAATAACAATATTCAATATGAGTGGGCAATTAAAAATAGAAAAATTTTAGGCACGCAAGGCACTTTACGTTAGTCAAGTAGAGAATTACACAAGATGATCACATTAAAGTAAATTAAAAATTGATTTATAAGCATGGGACAATACGGAGTACGTTTCAAGTTCGGGATAAAGAGTGAAAAACCGGTACTTTGTCGATTATTTCACATTTTAATTAATGTCACCCTTTAAAATAGTCGTAAGGCAATCAACATAAAAACATGGGCGACGGGGAAATCAAAAGCATAATACACAAAAGGAATTTGAGATTTCTCACTTGAAGCGGCTGAAACGCTGCAATTCTAATAAAAACTAGTACGACAGATGATCTAATAAAAGCGCCAATGTTTCTGCATTTTCAACTGGGAGAAAATTTTACAACGTCAGCTTCATTTAAAAATAGTACTGGTAATTTGATACAGATGAACTCTTAAGTCCAGTAGACTGTATCACAGAAAATAGATAAACATCAATTTCGACGCAAAATACAATATGTTTCGTTGTTGAGTGAACTTCCAGAGATACGTAGAGGAAAAAGAAAGAAGAAATTAAAGCTCCCATTTCCCCTTGCTTTTGAAATAATAGCATTTTGTTTGTAGTTTTCTTTTACAAGGATGTGGAGTACGGAACAGTGGAGCAGCGAGATTTTGCTCCAAACAGAAGCGGAGTCGGAACAAAGAAATTTGTTGTGCTCACTGCTCCGATTTTTTTAAACTTTTTAAATTTTTTATCATGTAACAAAAGTAATTGACTAAAACAGAAAGAGATAAATAATATAGTCTATTCAAATTATTCTGGAGCACGGAGCAGTGGAGAAACGTGATTTTGCTCCAAACTGGAGCTGAGTCGGATCAAAAAAATTTGTTGCGCTCCATTGCTCCGATTTTCTTTAACTTTTTACATTTTTTATCATGTAAAAAAGTAATTGACTAAAACAAAAAGAGATAGGCAATATAGTCTATTCAAATTATTCTGAGCTCAGAGCAATGGAGCAACGAGACTTTTCTCCAAACTGGAGCGGATTCGAAACAAAGAAATTTTTTGTACTCTACTGCTCCGATTTTCTTTAACTTTTAAAATTTTTTATCATGTTAAAAAAGTAATTGACTAAAAAAAGATAAGTAATAAAATCTATTAAAATTATTCTGAGCACTGTTTCTTTCAGGCATCTCTCTGGGATGCTCAGGGGGGGAGGGCACTGCCCCCTCGGAGCTACCCAACTGCCCCCCCCCCCGGGGAAAAATTCAGATCACAAATTTAAAAAAAATGAAAGAGAAGAGAGATTCCACTTTTAAGAGTTCCAGTGGCGTAAATAACACCCCCGCAACCCCCGCGGCGCGGGGGGGGGGGGCCGCATGAGGTTTCAGGGCGCAAGCTCCAGAAAAAAAAACCAAAAACCTCCATGAGTTTCAAATATATATAATAAATATTTTTATACGTATTTTTTAACATTTATTTTCTACTAATGCAATGTTCTTTCTACGCTTTCTGAATGAAATTTTTCGCTAATGCGTCACATAATGCATAATTAATCCCCTCCCCCTTACTTCCTCTCTCCTGTGTACCTGTATATTAGCGTATCGTGATCTCTCACTTATGTGCGGGCGCAGGGGCCCGCGAAAAAAAAAAATGCAAGTTACGTAAGTACTGTTTTATTTTCTTGAACTGTTTTATTTTCTTGAATATGAAATTGTACCCAAATTTCATTTTGAAGTTAATATTATTTTCTCAGAAAATAAATTACAATCGAGGATTGTTATTGTTTTCGTGAATTTACAAAAAGAATATTCGAGTTCATCAAGGAGTGAGAAAGTTCGTTAGTTTCTATAATTGAACTGGAAGCTCGTCTTTTTGTCATTTTAAAAAGCAATAGCGCTCTAACACTGAAGATTTCGTTAGCAATCACTGCCACGTGCTATCAGGGACGTAAATGAGGGGGTGGGAGGGGGGGGGGGCGTGTGCCCCGAGCGCCAGATTTTAAGGGGCGCTAAATCAAATAAGTATGTGTGTGTGCTTGTGTGCATATGTAATTTTTTTTCTTACTAAAACTAGCGGGGGGAATCTAGTTTTAATTTTCTTTAAATAATTAAAGAAAAAAAAGTTAAATTCTGAGTCAAATTTAGTATTGGTTTAACGGGAATAAAGAGTAGATGGGATGGACGAAGAGAGAAAGAGGGGGTAGGAGGGCTCAGTAACTAGCGCAAATGTATTTATTTCTTAGACAGAGACCAATGTTAAATGTTTGTATCTTATCTAAAGAATACCACACTCGGAGAAGGATTCTGCGAAAATAGGCCCTTTGTTTCCGCAATAAAACCACCAAACTGTCCCAATATTGTTGATGTCTTCCTTTTAGCTATTTATTACAGTGACGGGTGCTTGTCTAAACTATTGGCGCTTATAACCCCGATATTTTCACGCATTATTAAGATAATTTTCATTCCAAGCTGGTAAGTGCATGTAATATGTTTCAACTCGCTAACTTTTCGAAAATCTGCTTTTTAATAATAAATACCCGAATATCTCTTCACCGTAGTGTTTTTGTTTTAATATTTTGGGGTAAACCAAAGACAGGGCGCACTTATAAATCTTGCAGGGGGGCGCACCTAAGTCTATGTACGCCACTGAGAGTTACGTTTCAGAAACTATCTTATTAGGGAAGAGACATCGAACACTGTCATAGTGTTCGCACTGTAGCGACACCAAAAGTAACCTAAAAAATAAGAATTTATTTTGAAAAAATTGCGGGGAAAGAATAACCAAACTAATTTCTGCTTCCTCTAAAATCACTAAAGAATCTGGAAATTGCATTGTTAGGAAGATTTCAAAAAGTTTACTGAGGAGAGAATTCATTTTTAATACTGCCGTTTCGAAAATTTTCTTAGGGGAGAACTTCTGAAACTCCTTCCTCTAACGTCCCCAAAGAGCCTAAAATTGCATTCTCAGGAGCTAAATTGCGAAAAAATTACGGGGGAGGACCCCCGGACCCCTCGCTTCAGAGATATCCTGAACATTATGGTTTTAAGACCAGTTTTTAAATACTGCCCTAAACTTCACCAAAGATAGTCTAAAAATGCACCTACTGCCTACTGTATATGGTCTCAAAATTACATATACCATATAATATATAAAATATATTCATATTTTCATCATTGCTAGCCATATATATAAATATATAAATATAAAAAGGTAATGATTTTGGAAGCATACACCGCCCCTCCTAAAATAGACTTCATTCATTTTATAGAAGCTTGCAGATAACATCGAAAGGACTCCTAAGAAATTTTTTGCTTATGCTAATTCAGGGAAAGTTCGTAACACTCAGGTAGGCCCACTAGTGGATGAGAACGAGAACGTGATTCAAAATGAGGGAGATATTGCTGATATTCTAAATAGTTTTTTTTTCCAGTGTATTTAACAGAAACTGTATCTCAACAGTTGACATAAATGAGACGCAAGCTAATACACAGCTTGAGGAGTTTGTATTTTCTAGGGATGATGTGTTGTTTCATTTGAAAAAGATTAATGCAAATAAGGCTCCAGGACCTGATAATGTTTATCCAAAAATTTTAGTAGAATGCGCAGAGGAATTAGTGGATGTTGTCTTGACTATTTTCATATCTTCATATAACTCGGGGACTGTGCCAGTGGATTGGAAGCTGGCAAACATAATGCCGCTCTTCAAGAAAGGGTCTAAAACTAAGGCAGGAAATTATAGGCCTGTGAGTCTTACTTCAGTTCTTTAAAATTTTTGAAACTCTAATAAAAATTAAAATAGTGAATTTCCTGGAGGCAAATGGAGTGTTGACTGATTTTCAGTATGGTTTTAGGAAGGGTAGGTCCTGTACAACTAATTTGTTGCATTTCTATGACAAGGTTACCATGGCATTAGATAATAAAAAGTGCGTAGATGTTGTTTACATTGACTTTCAGAAAGCGTTTGATAAAGTACCGCATGAAGCTCTTAGCAAACTTGCTTATATTGGTATTGGTGGAAAAACTTTAATTTGCGTTAAAAATTGGCTGACTGGGAGGAAACAGAGAGTAGTAGTGAAGGGCAATTGTTCTCAGTGGATTGATGTCTTGAGTGGTGTTCCACAAGGTTTAGTTTTAGGGCCTATATTATTTATTATTTTTATTAATGATATTACTCAGAGTATTTCTGGGAACATCAATATTTTTGCTGACGATGTCAAAATCATGGGAATCGTGGACACGGAGGAACAAGTCAATCAGTTTCAAGAGGATTTAAATCAAATTTCTAGGTGGGCAATTAAGTGGGGTATGTCTTTTAATATTGGGAAATGTCAAGTGCTTCATTTTGGTTATGGGCATAAACATGCAACCTATTATTTACAAGGTTCCGTCATTAGGGAAGCAGAAGCAGTTGTTGATCTAGGAGTATTGATTAGTCTCGACTTCAAGTCCAGCCAGCAGTGTAGCATAGTAAGTAACAAAGCTAACAGGATGCTTGGGTTTATCAATAAGGCTATTTCGGACAGGTCTAAGGAAGTTGTATTGCCACTATACAGAAGTTTGGTAAAACCTCATTTGGAATATGCTGTTCAGTTTTGGTCTCCGTACCTAAAAAAGGGTATTACCTTATTAGAAAGGGTTCAAAGGAGGGCTAGTAGATTGGTAAGTGGTCTTTCAGACTTAGATTATGAGGTTAGGCTTAAAAGGCTCAATATGTATAGTCTTGAGCAAAGGAGAGTTAGAGGGGACATGATACAGTAGTTTAAATTCATTAAAATGGGAAATGTTGATGGACTGGCAGCTATGTGCTGATAGTAGAACCAGAGGTCATTGTTTTAAGCTTTTCAAATCTCAGGCTAATCTTGAAATTAGGAAAAATTACTACTTCAATAGGGTTATAGGCAATTGGAATAGTTTACCAGAAGCGACTGTTAATTGCAGCGGGGTAAAAACGTTTAAGAAATCTCTTGATGTTCATTGGGGACTGCTAAATTGACTAGGACCAGCCTAGCTGGGCCCTGAGCCTGTTGCTGGTCGTCACTTTTGTATTTGTATAGAAATGATTTTCTGTAAGAATTTTACGCTGAATATTAAAAGTGTAATTTTTTAAAACGCCACTGTTTTGTACAAAACAGTGGGGGTAGCTAGACCCGGATTTGGGGGGGGGGTTTCCTTTATGATAAGTGAGCTAATTTCATTGTTTTACAGGAAAAATTGGTCAAATTCTAGACAATCTTCACCACTTTCGGGGGTTTCTTCGGGAAAAGTGAGCTAATTTCATTGTTTTACTGGGAAAATTGGTCAAATTCTAGACAATCTTCACCATTTCAGGGGGGGGGGGAGGGTATCCCCAACAGCCCCCTTATCTACGCCAAAGCTCTATAAGCCAGTCTTTAGTAAGGCATGTTGATTAGACTTTAGTTTGCACTACGTAAATTTGGTTCCTTTGAATGTGCGGAATTTTTTTACAAAAGTGTTAGTAAATAAGATGAATCTTATATTATTGATAGGAATTATGGAAATGTAGTCCCTTATGCAATTCTTCTATTTGATTAGGCATTTTATTATTATTACACATAACACATTCAAGAATAGATGGTAGGTGTCAATAAGAACGCCAGAACTCCTATATGCGCCACAAATTAGTCTGACAAAGCGGCTTATTATCGGGGAAAAAGCTTGCTTTGCATTATTTTCAGCGATTGTGACGGCTGGTAGTGAGGCTATGGTGTATCCAATGTCTTCTATTTCGCAATTTGGCAACACGTCGTCAGTTTGGTTTCGGAATTAGCGTCGCTGTCGCTGGTGTTTGTCAAAATGCCGAAACGCGAAAACACAGAGGCGCTTTACGAAGTTGACAATGAAATAAAAACTGTATATGAATATTGTTTAGCTGCTGGCTTGACACATGAGGAGATTGTCGAACGAGCTGGACCGTTGCTTCGTCCGTTAAAGAAAGAAGAATGGAGGAAAAGGATTATGATGTTACTGAAGATAGGCATATGCTGCTTAGCTTTGTCTTACACGTTGTCTTCTGATAAAGTTTTTAGAATGGTTATGTCGAATGCCAGACACATGATGTTTAAGGTAAAGTTTTAGTGTTTGTAACTATACGTGGAAAGCCTTTTTGGCTAAATGTATTAATAAATTCGTGTGTCTCAACAAATCAAAATATTGATGAGTTTTAAAATCTCTGATGCTATGTAGTGGCTTAAAAATTAATTACTGATCCCATATCAGTAAATAAACAAAAGAAGTTTTTCTCTAATCTTTTGTATAATGTTACATAATTTTGGAGCTGTTTCAAGTTTTGTAATAAAATCGCTTCATTCCTATTTTAACCTATTACAAACATGACTGGTTTCAAAACTAGTGGTTTTACTTTTGATTTTCGAAATGAAATTAGTGGTGTATTTTTGGAGAGAAAAGTGGAGGGACACTTACAAATGCCAGCATAAGTCATTGAAATCAAACAGGTGGAATATACTTAGTTTAAAATTTAAAAGAGTGAGGGGCCGCTCCTGTAAGTATAAAAAGTATTAGAGTGCTTTACCCCTCGACATACCATTGAATAAAATATTTCATCATTGGGTCTACAAATGTACGTAATTGTGCCATGTTTGTAGAATTGAATCTTCCAACATTTTTTTGAGCAGTGATGTCCAAGAAAAAAAGTAAGTTTCTTTTTTTTGGGGGGGGGGGGGGGGGGGACACATATAAATTTAGAAAAAGGTAAGAAAATGATTGAGTCAAAACAATTTAGTTGAGATATGTCGTCCTTTGGCATGAGTACCATGGCATGTGTCCATGAGTACACCATTGACTTTTTGTCTTTTTTTTTTCTTTTGTAGAACTTGAATTTAAGTGATGTTTTATATTACCTATTACTATTTCTGCTTCACACTCAAAAGTGTCCTAACATTTAAAATCCTATTCCATTTTTTAATTTCACAGACAAGTATATTCGCAGGTCTGAAAAAAAAATTTTTTTTTTCTTTTTGAATGTATTTGAGCCATGGCAGGGGAAGTTATTGAATTTATTTAGAACGACAAGTCAACTTATCTCTGGTCACTGCCGTAGATAAGGGGTAGTTTGGAGATAAAACCCCCTGAAATGGTAAGATTGTCTGGAATTTAACCAATTTTTCTTGTAAAACCATGAAATTAGCTCTCTTCTCCCCAAGAAACCCCCCTGAAATCTGGGTCTAGCTACATTACTGTCTGTAGTTAATGAAAAAATTAAAACAGAAAATTTATCATCATACTAAACATTCATACCCTTTGTGAGCAACTGAAAAAAAAAAAAGAAATTATATTAATGTTTTATTTTGAAACTATTATGTGGCATTTCGTAAAATTGGCTTTAAGTTTATGAACATAATTTCAAATGGTTTTCCGTTCTAGATTCTTCCTTTGTGGGATTGGACAGATCTTTACTCTGAATCATGCTTAATGGATAACCCTTTATATTCAGATGAACAAGTGATTGTAACTGATTGTGAGGTATTGTATGGTTTTTTTATATTAACCATTTTGATGCACAATTAAATTGTGTTTTTGCAGGGTTCCATTACATAGCGACTTTGCATGAGGTGAATCGGCTGCATGAGAGTCTGTCTGGGCTATCTGAGAAATTCTCAAACAGCCCAGAGAATTTCTGAGCTATTTCCAGCCCAGAATATCCCAGCTATCTAAGCTCCACCATCCTGTTCCAAATTTTAGCCACTGATGCTGTTTCTTTCTTTATCTATTTAATTACAATGAACAAAGAAGTATAAAATGTTCCGTAGAAAGTACCACATTTCATAATGTAACAGCCTATGGTTTTTCAATAGCAGCAGCAATATCAGTTGCTATGGTTCTACAGAGGCCTGGGTTTGAAAAAAATCCAGAATTTTTTTTCCAGGAAGCCCAGCCTACCTGTGTTTTTTTTTTTTTTTTTTGAGAGGGGGATGAAAAATCTGAGTTTTTTTCAGGAAACCTCTAAATCTAAACTTCACAATTTCTATTTTTTTCTCTCATAGAGCTGAATATTATATTATTAAATCATGAATCACTGCTTTACTTAAAATATTATGTAATGAAATTTTGAAATTTCAAAAAAAAAAAAGAAATTTAAAAACAATTATCTTTATGTATGAAATAGTATCAAAATTACTTTTTACTTAAATGTGACTATTTAAAAAATTTTCTTCGTCCTGTGCAGAAAAAAAATTGTCTGAGTAATACGTTTCGTATTAAAAGAAGTGTTCCTTGTAATTTCAAAGCATATACAGTAGAGTCTCCATAGTTCGAGTTTCCCATAAATTCGAGCTAGCGAAAAAATATCGGCTTAGCTCCCAAATAATGACCAACAACAGCGAAACTCGTGCAAGAAGTACCACATCTGGTTTTTATTGTTATTCGACGGTTAATGCGTAAAAATATCGAATTGGGCTACTTTTATCCATGACTGGTGACCAAAGATTTCATTAATGAGTAGGCTGGCTAGTTTTAGATTGATTTGAAATGGTGGCAAATTAAAAAATATAATTAACTTTCAATCATGTAACTGTATGTATGTACGTTTTTCCTGTAAATATACAATACTGAAATTTAAAATTTGCTTTACTCCCTTTTACTTATTTATAAAATGTTACGATTTCTATAATTCGAGTTTTCGATAGTTCGAGGTAGCTCCGGTCCCGTCCACCTCGAATTATCGAGACTTTACTGTACATGCAATAAAGTTTTTGACTAAATTTCCTTTTCACAAATTTATTCTCTCATTAAAATGAAATTTATTGCCGAGAGAAGTTAGTCAATAAAAATTTGTACACTACTAAGCTAGTAATTATTAAGTTTAGCAATAAATTATATATATTGAAATACAGAGAATATAATATAAATATTCAAGAATGGTTACAATTTAAAGAGCACTGCAGTTCCGGTAGCAGAAATTGCGCAGCACAGCAGCGAGCGCTGCAGATTTATCTTGAAACTTGCAGATTAAGTAGCCATCTTACAAAAAAAAATTTTACTTCTCCTACCTTACTAACTACTAGTTAATTGGGTTATTAATAAATCAGATAAATGTTAACCCTGTTTTCACTAACTTATATTATAAATAATTTTCAAATATTAAACGGTGTTGTATTATTCTCTTAACTTCATTTTCTCTTAGCTTGCATTAATTGCATGTTCAATTTTAGATTTTATTAATTAATTTATAAGTTGAATTATTATAATATTTATTTGTCTGCATGAATTATGTCAAGTATTTTAAAATGCATAGTTTGCTATTTTTATGATTGTAAATTTATTTGCACATCACTTGGTGCAGCAGATAAATTTTGACTTCTGAAACTTGTGATGCGGATTCATACAGAAAATTCTGCTACTGGGATTGCAGTTATCATAGATATTAGCTTCATTTTGGCTAATTTGAAGTGTTTTTTTAAAGTCAAACTTTACCTTTGGCAACCTTGCACCAAGCTGCTATTAAAAAAAGATCTCCTGTTGCAGTTTATCAAAAGAATATTTTCGATAACGATGCATGTTATCACTGAATGTTTATCTACAAATACCTTAAGAAATACCTATATGAAAGAGCAAATTGTTCCAAAAAAAATTCGACAATTTCAGGTCTTGGTAATATTGTAAGTACGTATAACTTTTATTTTTGAGTAAATGTTTTCCTTATGAAGTAAATTCTTAAAAATCCTGCTTTACCGAGGTAGTTGGTTTTTTCGGGCTGCTGCCACCTTGACAAACCCTGACACAGGCCCATCATTTAGGGGTTTAGAAGGGAGCAACTGTCCTCCCCCGTGGCTTTGAGAATATAATGTGTTTTGTTAATACATAAAGGGAACATAATGTAATTTTAAATTCCCTTAAAAAGCTAAATTTTATTTTGTTTTATATGTATAATTCTTCATGGAGTTTATAACTTTATGAATTTCAAAACACTTGATGCTAACTGCTTAATGTAAGTATTTGTAAGAGATTTGATTTAAATTCTTTTTTTTAAATTCATAGGCTTGTGAAGAAATTTTTAACATAGATTACATCAACAAGACTACTCCAGAAGAAATATCACAAGATTACATCCAGCGAAATCTTCCTGTAATTGTAAATGATGCCATGAATGATTGGCCATCTATGAAAGATTCTTTTAACATTCTAAACCTTACAGAGGTATGCTTCTTTTTAAGAAATATTTCCATTGGAAATGTAATTTCTGCAAATGACATTTCTTTACACACATAACATTATTTTACACATAATTTTATCAAATAACTATTCCTCTTTAATTTAATACATTTTGATCTTTCATGTGTCGACTATTTAGTGTTCACATTTTTTTAAAAGAGGGGCTGTGTGAATTTATGAAAAACGGCACCTCTTCTTACATCTCATGGCATTATGATTATTAGTACATTGGGTGCCGTGAGGGAAGGAAATTTAGGGGAGTTTACCCCCTTCCCAGAACCTTTTGTTATGACTAAAACTACTACGGTCAAGTGAAACATTTAAAAAAAAAATTGTAATAAAACTAGCATGACCCGTTGTAGATTTGCAATGGACCTTATTCTGTATAAACAAATAGAAATACATCAAATCTATCTACTTCCAGCTCCATTTTCTTCCACTAAAAAAAATGGTTTCTTTCCCGAAACACACTATTGAAATTTTTACTAAAAAACTTGTTTCAAACAATGTTGGACTTATCTCCAGCATTATTGGAAAGGAGGTAAATATTCACCATTCAAAGTATATATTACCTTAAGTAATAAATGTTTTTACTTTATTTATCAGTTAGATTTTTATTACTACATTATGAATTGAAAAATGTCTCAGCAATGGAGTTAGAGAAGAAGAGAATTTAATTCAGTTATGTGTTTAGAAAAATTTATGAATTTGTTAGTTAGCTAAGTAGTATCCAAATATTAAAAAACTCGGTATTTCCTTCATTTAGTGTGTTTCTATGATCTGATAAAATGACTTGAGAGAATATTTCAGTCGTAGATATTAGCAAAGTTAGCAGCATTTGAGTTGAGCAAAATCCCAACTCATGCTTCCTGCAAAATTTCAAAATAACTGATTTTTTCGTAAATAAGCTAAGTAATTCATTCAAAATTATCCCATTTAACCTATATCTCAGAGACTGAAATTTAAATATTTAAGTGAAGAAGGACACTTCCCTTTAAGCTTTATGTATGGAGGGGATCTCAAATTTTTGGCAGGGTGCAATGCTTGATTGCTTGAACTTTTTGTATATTTCTGCATTCTAAAATCAAATGTTTGATGTCTATATTTTTTCATTGGTTCATAAATTTTTTAACCCTCACTTAACACTTGTTTTGTTAAATTATGTAGAGTTTTTTTTAAGTTCTAGCTAAGCCAAATTAAAAAGCAAAACAATTTCATGCAATGTTTTTCTTGATTTGTTTTTACTCTTTATAAAACACAAAAAGTTCTTTTAACAATAATATAAAAAATTATTTTCCTAAACTGTAGACTAATGTGAAAAACTTTGCAAGAACAAATTTGAATTCCTGTCAAGGATGCAAATTGATTGTACACTTCATTTAAACGTAATAGGAAAACAATTTTCCCCCTCATTATGTTTAAAAATAAGTTTCTCACTTCAGAAGTACATGTAATTAATTATATGCAACAATAGGTGTAGGCACGGCACTTCTCAACCAAAAAAAAACTTTTTTTTTGTACTTTTTGAACAATATCAATACTTAAATTCTGGCTTAAAAAAGATCATACGGCAGGTTTACACATGAACAACTTTCAAAAACTGGGACATGTTTTTGATTAATGTCTAATCCTTTGAACTACGCAATAAAAAACAAACAAATACCGACATATTCTGATATAATTTTTTATACATTGTACTGTAGGACAATTAAATATTTAAATTACAATAAAACTGAATTAGCTGAAAAGTGAAAAGCTTAGTTTTGGATACCACCTCAGAGCAAAAGTAGAGTTTGTTAAAAAATATATGTAAATGTTGTAAAGGTACAAGAAATTTAAAAAAAAAATAATATTATTAATTTGGATAAAAAGCTAAAATTAAAAAAAAAGTTGTTAATCGAGAAAAAGAGCCATTAACTAAAACTGCGATCACAAAATAGAACGGTTTACAAAAAGTTTGATCACAAAAACGAAGTCATTTTTTATACGAGTATGAAAACTGCATTTCCAGTTCTTATTTCTTCGAAAGATTCTGAAAATCTGATGATATAAAGGTAATGGAAACATCAGATTCCTTGAGTTTGTTGCTATTTAAGATTATTTTTGCAATGCATAGTAATATTAATTACTAACTTGTCCACTTATTAATAGAAATTACCTTTGTATGGTTAATAATAAGAAATTAAATAGTATTTGATATTTTACAATTAGTAATTATGACCTGTGTAATTGAAATCTACGTACCCTTGGTCTTTATCATTCTTTTGCAGTTGCATATTTTTGGAACACAAAATGAAAAAAACCTCTAATAGCATTTGAAACAATGTTGATTGAAACAACTATGATTGAAATTATCATGATAAATAGGAAATTGATTTATATTTGCTGATCAATGAGAGTCTTATCATTTATGTAGCTGAATTATTCAATCATATAATGAATATAAATTACTGATTATCAGTGTTATTGTTTTAAAACCCAACTGGCTTATTGTGCATTAAAGAACTTGAGCTGTAAAAAAAAAAAAAAAAAAGCCTTTATATGTCTTTCTTTAAATGTTTTTTATTTATTCAAGAGCACAACAAGTAAAAACAAATTCTTGCATAATGCATGAGTTATGTTAATTGCTCTTTTTGGCTCTAGTATTATTAATTGGAAATTAATTCAATAATATATGTGTTTACACCATTACTGCTTTTCAAACTGAATAATTGTTAATCTCTTTGTACTTGTGTGCACCTAGAAAACTTTTTGTTTTTGCCTTTGAAAACCCAATAAAGGAAAAAGTTATGTATGTCTTTTGAGCATAGGCCTTTATATGACATTTGAATGTTGCAATTTTTCCTTTCAGTTCTTATTATTAGAAATATGGTCCATCCTTTTTATTTTACTATTGTTATCTTAAAAGAAATTGTCTTGGTAAATTAAAATTTATTGGTTTCTCTTTTGAATAAAAATATATCTGTACCTGAGGGCCATAGTGTCTTAAGTCCATTTTTCAATTCTTTGCGAGTTTACACATACAGAGTACCGACAGCAAAGCCGCTAGCTACATGAGGGTTCCAAACTTTTAAAGCATTCATCGGACATCTTTATTCTAAGATTCACATTTAAAAGTCTAGTCTTATAGTTCTAAAAATGTTCATTTTTTAACTTCATCTCAAAAAACTCGAAAAATGGACTTAAGATAATATGGCTCTCGGGTAGATATGAAAATCCCCACTCCTGTATTTGTAGGAATATTTTAAAAATATATACAGTCGATGACTCGATATAACGACCATCTGCGTCCCACAGGAAAAGGTCTTTATAATGAGTGGTCGCTATAAGATGTAGAATTTTCTAAAAAATATATACATGCATCATGCATGTTCCGTAGTTCCATTAAAATCAGTGCCTGATTACCGCAAAGGCCAACTAGGCCGCGGCCTTGGGCCCCCCAAATTATAAGAAAAATTGTTTAACCTGATACATTATACCCAGTGTTTTTATTTTTGGTACCATAGGGGGCCCAAACATAACGTTGTACCTTGGGCTCCCGACTGCCTTAATCGGGCCCTGATTAAAATTGGTAATTTTTCAAAGATTCGAACTAAATGATATATTTTTTTAATCGTTGGAAGTAAAAAGAAATATCAGTACAAAATATTAAACAGATTTTAACGTAGAAAATATTGGAAGAAAAAAAATACATTCATATTTCTGGAAGCAAAACTTCTGAGCTGACATGACACTTGGCACGGACAGCATGACTCCTCTTATTTCAGAGAATCGACCCTTGGAACATTTGATTCAAACGACAAACTACCAAAATACATCTGTCAACCCTTTTTCACGGAAATTCCACCGTTTGCTCCCCCTCTATTCTTTCCCTACTGTGATAAGTGGTAATCCACCCCCCTGACAAAGTTGGACAAAACACTGAAGACTTCATGCAGCTCTACGCACAATATAATCAAGCTACAAATTTGGAAACATGCTCTATTTGAAAAAAATACCAGAAATACTGTGTGCTGAATTCGGTCGCTGTATTGGATTAGACAATAAAAAACGGACGTTATGCCGAAAGCAAATTAACATAGAGTTCATAGAGATAAAGTTGGGACTTTTACCACTGGTCGTTATAATGTAAGGGTCTTCATAATGTGTGGTCGTTATCATGATCGTCAGTAATCAAATTTAAGTGTGAAAAATATTAAGCATTAAAAACGAACTTTTTTTGTGAGAGAACAACATTGCAATTTGTAATGCACATAAATAACATTTGTAGTTTTTGTGGGTTGCAACCCTGTTATCTCACATTGGCTGTAAAACAATTTAAAGTGTTTCGTAGATCTTTTTTTGCTAACATTTGTTATCACTTACATATACGGAGCAAGAGTGAATAATGATTTAATTGTACAAACAATTTTCTTTTACAGGGGTATCTTTTTATGAAAGAAGATGTCTGTATGTTCCATTCAAATCTAAGGGTTGAGAATCACAATAGACTTTTCCGAAAATTACTTAATGAAGAATTACAAAAGTGGTATGCTCACTGGTAAGCTGAATTTCTCATATGTATCAGAGATTTGAATATTTTTTTTATTTACTGCCATTACGTGTTAAGAGTTAGGTTTTCTACACACATTTTAAAACATTTCTTTCTTAACCATTTTTTAAGGACATTAGGTTACCCACTTACTTCCTTTATTACAAGATCAGGGTTCTGGCTGACAAAAAAAAAAAAAAAAAAAAAACCAGCATCAATGCAGAGAGCAATTATTTTGAGTGGGCAAAGCAACCTTTTTTTCTGTTGCCCTTATTTGAGTATAATGGTATTTTTCAGACAGTTTATTTATAACAACCCATTTTTTTATTTTATCGTATTAATGCATGAGTTTTTAACTCATTATTTCACTATTTTGTTAACTTTTCACAATTAACTATTCAATTTGAAAATCTCAATTTATGCTGCTCTAATTCTTAGAAGTGAAATGCAATCCCATGTTCTAATAAAATTTTCTCCTGACAGAAGCAATCATTATTCTTGTTTTCAACAAAACTTTTTTTTAAACTGACATACCATGTATTGATAGTTATTGAAATTATGTTACTTTCATAATAGATATTCAAGTTTTGGAAAATTAATTAAATTTATTATTTAAGTTTAAAAGTTAGTTTACATGAGTGAAATTTAATTCTTAAAAATGTAATTTACATATTTTAGGGAAAACTGCCAAAAAGCATCTCAAAAGTTCTTGAGGAAATTCTACTCTCGTCCTTATTTTCTACCAGGAATAATTCAGATAACGGAATCAAATTGGATATTCATGTCATCTGGCTATGTTGGAAAAAAATTCAAAGTGGTAAGTAATAAGGAAATATATTGTTCTAGAAATTACATTATGTATTGTTACGATTTATGTATGATTAGATTCTTCCTCCATATAGTTTAGCATTTTAAAAACAATATGTAAACTGAAATTTAGAAATTCAGTTAATTACATTTCTCTATTTAACTGATGATGGTACATTTGCTTTTGGGACTGGACAATCTTTTGAATGGCCAAAAGATTTTGAATATACAATATAGCAACAGCTATCCAAGCCCCAACAAACCAAGTCCTGAGGTACATAAGTCTTAGCGTGGGCCAATGGCGCCCCCACCCAACAGAAAACACTTATGGACTTCTCTTCAAGAAATAAATTTTTAAACTGGAACCTGAATGTATGTAGAATTACGTATTTTTCATTTCATAATACAAACAGTAAATGCCTTTCTTCACATCTTTGACAACGTATTCATTCATTTTACCAGTTTATCCACATATCCCTCTTAATTTGGAGAGGTCCATATTCCCTCGGATAATCTGGGCTCTTTTCTATTTAAAAGCATTTTTTTCATGCTTAATCTCCTTTTTTATAGCTGTATTAGAACACAGCATTTGTAGTGTTTCTTATTTTTATTGAAAAAAAAGGAAAATTTCCTTTACATTTAAAACTGGAATTTAAAGTGAAAAAAAAAAAAAAAAAAAACTCTAAATGAATAAATTAATATAGCCTAAGAGACCTGGACCTTAGAAACAAATCTATTATACCTCATTCACAAAAATTAGATGAGTAGTTTAGGCGATACGGCGGAACATACGTAAATACAAACTTAGACACATACATGTATAGACTACGAAAAATATAACCCTTTCTTCTGGCTCTGCATAGTTAAGTAAAAAAAAGGGATTCAAATGAAAAGTGGAAAAATATTATACCAAAGCAAAATTTTGCTCTTGTTAGTAAATAGGTGCCAGATTGTGGGAATACTACAACATTTTCTTTTCATTCTTTTAAAAATAGAATCCCTCATTAAGCAGTAAAGGCAACCTATGTACTTTTCAATCTCTCTCTTTTTAAAATTAAAACTATTACATAGAAGATAAGCTTTTAATTCAACTGCACTTTGTCTTTTCCAATAAATGGTTATGGAATTTTTGTGTTCCATCTTTATGTACTTTCAAATGAATTTGCAAAGCTAAGTCAAATAAGTTGACACTTTAAACAGGTTAACACTAAAACTATATATAATTCAATATTGTAGAACATTTTCAAATTGTTTTGTTTACCAGTTACTTGATAAAAATTCACCATTTTTTTTTGCAGTAAAAAAAAAAAAAAAAATAAATCCTGTAATCAAAAATAATTAGTTTTCATAAAATTATTAAAAATGTATGTATACTGAATAATGATTACGGAGTAGATCACTTGCTTTGTTTGGAAGAAATATTTAAATTTTGTAATAAAACAAAAATAAATATCTAATTATTTAACTTTTAGATTGATGTTCTACCATCCCTAACTTTTATGTGGGTAGCCCAGGTTCGAGGATACAATAGTATCCGTTTTGAGCCCAAGGAGCCATGTGACCGGTATTGCAATGTTCTTGAAGACATTCTTGAGGAAGGTGAAATCGGTAAGTAGAAACATGTATCATTATGAACTTATTAATTTTAAAAAGGAAATGGCCCTGCAAATAAGGCAGGGAAAAACAGTTTACTTGTTATGCTGATCTACAGACTTTTTTAAACCTTTAATTTCTGTGACAAATATTTTGACACAGGTGCTGTGAGTGGTCTCATAGACCTCTTGAGAAGAAGCTTTAAAATAGGTAATTTTATGCACTAAATTAAATGTTATGATTAAAATAACAATTATTTTTCAGTTTTAATTTATTTAAATAAATTTTTTAAGCATACATAATTTAGTTTTATGCAATTTAAGTGAAATACAAAAAGCGATTTTTGACTTTTAACAGGTGAAAATAATGATTTGGTGATCTTTATGCGGTCTCACAGACCACACACAGCAGTTGAAGGTTAGACGAAGTTGACAGTCAGCCTATTTTAAGTTTTTAAACATTTTCATTAGGAACAGTTATTGGAGTACGCATTACACATAAATGATCTTTTAGGTAGAATGGACGGTGAAATATTTTGAATAAAACCCCCCTCAAAAAAAGTATGCCTGTTGTTTACTTTTTAGCGTTAAAATGTTTTTTTCGTCCTGAAATAATCTAGTAGATGAAGAGATAAAATATAGTTTGTTTTGAGCATTCCCCCTCCCAGGCAATCAACATTTTTAATGCTGTAAAGATCAAAGTTTATTTTTTGAAATGAAATTAGCTTTTATCACTACAATATACTGATAGTGCTGCCTCCTGGAGAAGATGACCATGTCATTGCCTAGGTAGGCAGGTATTTAAGGGATGGCAATTTTTGCAGTGTCAGATTAAAAAATATAATAGTAAAATTGAAAAATGTCCAGCATTCATCACCTAAATTCCACACCCAACCTTTCAGTGTATTCGTTGTAGGATTACCATGTTTTACCACTCGGCACAGAGATGGAATTTTTAAGAATTTCTTAGATAAGAAGGGTATTAATAATAGGATATATCTTTTCCCCCTTACAAAATTTGAAAAATATCCAATTTCAGTTAAGTAAAAAAATAAATTTAGTGATACATTTTATTATTATTCTTTTTGGAGTGGGGGTGGGGGTGGGGGGGGGACAGAGACAAAAGGGGGGAAAATGTACAGTCAACTAATCACAATCACCATGGGGAGGAAAGTTAAATTTAAAAATATCACCTAACTGTGAAAACTACACAAACAGCATCACTGTCAACTTCAACAAATAATGAAAACAGAAGTTAATACAATAAAAAAGTATTTGCTTATTAATTTCATGCAAAATGTAGTCAGCACATCAAAATTAATGCCTAAAAAATAAAATTTATGCCTTGCTGCACCAAGGTGATTGTGTTAACAGACAAGATCCAAACACCTATGCTTGTATTGATATGTTTTTTTTTATTGCAAGTTTCAGTTTAATTAGTTATAGGGACATTCCATGACAAACAAACAACCTGACTGTTTTTAAATTTTCAAGAAGCTTTAAGAAATCAAACCTTTTGAGATCCTAAATGTGTAAATGAAAAAAAAAATATTCTGGTTTATTGTCGATGAGTTATTAATTTTTTGAACTATGAAAAACAGCTAAAATTTGAAATGCCGTAATTTCAGTTCTATGGGCCTTTCAATGTTAAAGAATTGTGTAAGCGCTCATTTTCAAGTGAATTGAATGGCATTTGATCTGATTGAGACTTAAAGACTAAAAATATGTTTTTTCCTCAAAAGTTTAAAAAAGTTTTGAGATAGTGTTTTAAAATATTTAATGTGTTATAAGGATCATCCAAAAGGTTTTCAGGGTAGGACCATGATGGGATCAGCAGTTACAGCAAAAAAAGTATGGCATTTTTTTTTTCTTGTGATTTATGTTAAAATATTTTGCAGATAATATCTACCTCAGGGCCAGACTAATATAACTTTAAAAACTGAAAGGCATGATTTCGTTGCCTAGTAACAAAGCTGTTATATGAATTAGGCTACAAAACATTATTGTTGACATTTTTAGCTTCTTATGTTCTAAAGTCTGGATTAGGTAAATTATAACTTCTGAATCCCTTTACATTCCATAATACTTGTCAGTTGTTTAACTACATAGCCTGTTGTTTTCCATAACTGCTAATTTTATTAGGTTTCACTCAAATTTCTGTGATGCGTTTATTAACACACCTTAAAACATATTTTAGATGGACTGAATTTCAAAAATTTTCAGCACAAGTTTAAAAAACTTCTATATTATTTGCTGTAACTGCTGATCCCATCATGGCCACACTCTGAAAATTTTTGGGTATATTCCTTACAACAATATAACAATCATATTGTTTTAAAAAAATGAAAGATATGTTCAGTTTCTTTAAAATGAACTCTGATACAACTCTCTAGACCCCATAGAACATAGCACTGCCAGCAAGTTATAAACGGCTTTTTTTTTTGCAAATTTCTAATATTAATAGAATTATAAACTGTAAAAGATAAAATTTAGAAATCATGCTTTTTGGCCATCCTAAATTTATATATATATATTTCAAAAGTTTCATAAAATTCTGGGTTGATTTGACATGGAATGACCTTATAGTAATAGAATAAAATATAACTAGATTTATATTTGTTTTTCTCATTTTTAGTTTTGTTTAATCCTGCCATTTGGAGTCTTTCTTATCTTCCTGGAGAAGGAACAGAAAACTTGGCTCTTGGTGCTGGAGGATTTTCTCATTTTTCTTAATTTAAAGATTTTAATCAATGATAATTGTAAAGAAAAGATGTAGAACAGCATTAATCACAAAAATAAAACATTAGAGAAGTAATGCTCTTTACTTTACACAACATATTTACATAACATTATATATATATACGTACATTGCTAAATTAATTTTGCTTCTTTGATGTCACAGGCTTTTTCCCTTTCTTTTTAAATTTCCGTTTCATGGAATTTTGAATTATTTTTCTGCAAGATGAAATTTGCACTTTAAAATCATAAGTCTCGAAAGAAGTAGAAACACTAGAACCATCAAAGCTGTCATTTTAACAAGTTTCAAAACTTTCATTATGCATCAATTTGTTACTAATTTTAATTTGACCAATGACTGCACAGTACTATTAGATACACTAGTCTAATGCAAAAATCTGTTTTTTACTTATTGACAATGTTCACACTTTTCAGTAAAATAAGTTCCTACTTGCATTTAAGGGACATTCAACAAATTGAAAAATGAGAAAAATACATTAGATAATCCTGCAATGTAAAAAGCTGTAAATTTTCAAAAATACTTTAATTGCCATATACAATTATTCTGTATGTATTCATTTTCGTAAGCATTCTACATACACTCATGAAGATATAAGGAATTCTTTATATCAGTGGTTCCCAACCTTTCATTCTTTGCGAACCCCTTCCAACGTTTGAACGTTAATGGCGAACCCCCTTCCACAGTCGTAAGTAACGGGTAACAAAACTATAAAATTTAATAGCACATATATTATCCATGTTACACATTAGTTAAAATACACAAAATTCGCAAAAATTGGGAAATTTACAACAATATTGAAACATATCAATTTCTCATTGTGCTAAAGCCGAAAAATGGAATAAAGTAGGATAAATGTGAATACAAAACTTAAAGTTAATGAATAAATAACTTCCGATTCCACTTTAGGGTCTGTATATAAGAAATTAGTCAAAAATAATGCAAAATTTTACTTTTTGCTAAATTTTCATATTTTCGACTATTTTGTTCGCTCTAGCGACAGTGGGAAATGATAGTAGAAACAAACGTTCGAAATTTAAAATAAAACAATGATTATCTTTCGATACCACTTTGAGATCTACATTTTGGACAGTAACAGTAGAAATAAGTAGTCAATTTTGTAGGTATGCTTTGTATGTCAGTCCACAGCTTTTAGTTATTATCTGGAAAATAATTTTATTAAAAAAAGGTAATTTTTACAATGTTTTAATTGTGAATGTAAATTTAATATTTCGGTTTTTATTTTTTTACGTTAGCAATTAAAAAATTCCGCCATTGTAACATTATTTCCGCGAACCCCCTTTCAACATCACATGAACCCCTAGGGGTTCGCGAACCACTGGTTGGGAAACGCTGCTTTATATAAAAATTTCAACTTTCTTCACATGAGTTAGGCTTATAGCATGCTAAGTTTTCCACAAAATGTTATCAAACTTTCAGAAAACTTGACAGCACACAAAAGAAGCATTATAGTAAAATTTGAACATTAAAAAATTATGGTCTTTTACAGTGCATGTGGGAAAGGTTGCTAATTTTTAACTTTCATTGCATAAGCCCCAAGTATACAGGGCAACTATAAAAAATATTTTGTTTTATATCTTGAAAATTCAGAAAGATATTGATAATTTAGCGAGATGTATTTTAACAATTTTGGAGAAGACTATTTTCTTAAGGGACTGTTCAAATCTGTCGCATAAGTTAGCAATTATTTAGTGCATGTGCATTTATGAAGAATTCCGAACCAGCCTTACTAAGAATATGGATGGTGCGAGTTTGTTAACAAATATCCAATTTTTATCGCAGTATAAATGCACATAATGATTGTGAGCATGTACGACTGATTGGTAAACATCCCCTTAAGAAAAAGCTCGTTCCTAAAAATATAAAATATACTTCGCTAAATTAACAATATCTTTCTGAATTTTCAGATTATTGAACGGCATTTTTTCATGAGTTTTCCTGTATACTTTAGTTTGAAATTTAACAGTTACAAAATTGCTATCTTTTGCACTATCTCCCTTTTTCAATTTGGTGATGGTCCCGTAAATGTGAATGAATTTTTACTGGAAACTGTGAACATTGTAAATTGAAACATGACCAAAAGAGTAAAAAAATGATCTTTTCACTAGACTGAGTGTTAAGGATGAATATTAGGACAAGTCAATACAACTGAAAGTACTAGTATAATAAATGAACTACTTTGTGCATAAAAGTTTTGAAGTGGTCAAAAATCAATTTGATTCTTCCAGTGTTAATGGCACATAAAAGAATAAATTACACAAGCCTGCAAAACTATGTAATTTTTGCGTTGTGGACAATCTTTTTTTTCCAACATGTCGGGGTTTTTTCAGTAACTGTACGTTTCAAAATTTCCAACAAATCAAAAACCACAAATTAAATGAAACTAAAAATGCTACTTTACAAATTATTTAGTTAACGATTATTATACCTAAATAGACTAGGGAGGTAAAAAGGTACAGGTTTCTCATTGACTCTCCTTAATTTCTAATAAGAATAGCCATGAAAAAGCTGCAATTTATTTTTAAGGCATTTTTCAGTTTATTTAATCAGTTTTTAATGAGGTGGATCATCCCTTCAAAAAGTCCTTCTCTTTGCCACACTTGATAAGCAATGTATGTAAAATATTTATAACTTTAATCCTATGTGCTGAAGCTTCTTTTCTTCGGCTCCTTGCTTTTTTTTAAAAAGTAATTTTTTTAAATGTACATAAATTAGCAAGTAAAGTTCCATGCATTCTGAACAATGTTCATTTTTAGACAAACATTACGTTTTGTTCTTTTGAATACAAAGAAATGAAAAGCAAAATTTAAAATATCGAATATTTTGTATATGAGAGACAAATGAACTTTTCTTTATGTTTTATTATAAATTATGAATTATAAATATTTGTATTATAAATTTGAATTTGGGTGTTATGGGAAAGTAGGCTCGTACAGTTAAAATTAACATTTATGTTACAAAATGAATGAATAAAACATAAAGCAAAGTTCATCAAGTAGTGTGACTTAAGTCGTTTTTCTAGTGGATCCTTCAAATTTTCCAACACATTTAGTTAATGTGTGCTATAAACAATATGTATGTGGGTAACATTTTTATCTCTTACATTGTAAAATGTTTTGCTTTTCAGGTTGTTCTAAACTGCTAAAATAGTTTTATAAATTAAAGGAACAACAACCACTTTATTGAAAACATAATAAAATAAAATATTTTTACATATTTTGTCTTGAAGAAGGGGGAGTATTTTCGGAAATCATGACATACCTCATAAAATCAATAGAATAAATTTTAAATGCCCTAAAGACAAAATTTAGGCTTGTTTCAGAAATTAAAGGGTGAGTTGAGCCCCTATCCCATTTTTTTTTAGACAAATAATCTAATTTAAAGACTTTTTTCCTTTGCAAATTTTGAACTTGGTGGGAAAAAAAACAACTAATGTGATGGGAAAAATACAGGTCATTTTAAAATTTAGAGCCGAAAAATGCATTAGAATCAATCAAAATCTAAAGCACAAAACCGTTGCAGGCTTGTGTTGTTAATAAAATCTTTAAAAAATAGTTATCACATGAATATTACAGATTACATTAAGTATGCTAGTATTTTGAAAATTAAAATCCCTTCAGCACGAAAGACCATGCCTGCAATAATACTTCATGCTGTTCTTTTGTATGGTGGATGTATAGTGGTGTTTACTGATCGTAAGTTGATTTTCACAGAAGTAATGATTGCTGTAAAATTGTGCAGATGGTTGTGATTTTAAAAAGGTCAAGTTATGAAACATCAGCTAATAATAGCAGATTGGCCACTGAATGTCATTCTGGTGCTAAATGACCTAGTATATATGTTTAAAACGTTTTAGGTCTTTTTTTAACTGCTGAAAAAGAATCTGTTGAAAAGAAGACTGGTAATCTACGAATTACCAGTCTCTGGTAAAGAGCATAGTTTTGCAAATGGTTTTAGTTAAAGAAAAGAAGGATGAGAGCATATGAAGCAATGCATTAAAATGAATGAATTATACTTTAGCTCCTGAGAGTTACACAAAAACTTTTTTTAATTCAAAAATCAGACATATCTATGGTAGTAATCAATTTATGTATATTGTTTCCTATTTTAGTTACTAACTGAATATGGTAACAAAGAAAAATTGCAAGAATTCTATATATATAAAGAGATCAAAATTTATATACAAATATTCAGTTACCTTTTTTTGGCTTCTTTCTGTAGCTGATATGAAGGAACATTTGATATTTTTTCTCTTTTGATGGGGCGTACTATTTCTCCCTTGTTTTTCCTTAAAAGAAAATATTATCAGAAAACAAAAATCTGAAATGCAATTAAATTATTAAACACATTAAAACAATTTAAAATAAATATTGCATTGGCAAAACATTTTTATTTATTTAGTTTTTTAATACTTAGTAAATTTACAATCATCTCTTGAAACAAGACAAAAATTTCAGGCACTTACAAAGAACAAAGTTGAAATAATTATCAAGAAAATAGTTATATGCAATATTGGCATAAGTGAGTTGATCCCCGCCCCCTGGCTACTACACACAGTTTATCATATTGATAAGATGATAAACATTTATTAGTTTACTAAACATTAAACTTCAATCCAAATACAGAGAACCTAACATAGTGAAAGTGATTAAGGTATCTCAGATTAGGTGGTTAGGACACATTTTTAGATATGACAATGAAAATCCTGTTAAGAAATTAACTTTTCAAACTCCAAAGGGAGGGAGGAACACACCGAGAACAAGGTGGATAGATAATTTGGAAAAGTGACTGAAGAAATTGGGCGTCAACAGATGGAAAGCCATGGCGGCAAGTAGATCTAGATGGTCGGAGCTGACTGAGATAGCCTTGGCTGGCAAACGGCTGTAGTGCGTAAGAAGAAGAAACATTAAGCACTACAAACCATTTTCTAAATTAACCCATTTTCGGCCAATGGTGCGTATACGCACCATTTCAAGAAATATTTTTTTATTGACACTGTGGTGTATATTTTTCAGTAATTTTATTTTTCTGCTATTTTTAAAGGTTCTGAAGACAAACAAAAAATAGTGACTTAATTAGAGCAAGCTCTTTATGCTGAGAAATTTTCAAAAAACACTAATTTTTCAACTCGACACGATCATTGACAAATTCTACTTTTTGAAAATGTATAACTTATCTATTTGAGTTTAATCATATATTTTTATAATGGCCTTAAGTGGCAGGTTCTGTAAAAAAAATTAAAATAATTATCAGTAAAAAACTTTAAAATTTTTATTTAAATTTAATGGTGCGTTAACGCACCATTGGCCGAAAGCATGAACAAAAACCAAAAATTGAAAAACCCTTGTTTTTATGCAAATTTTGGCCTTTTATGCCATATTTTGGCAGGCAATCATCAGAAATGTTTATAAAGAGAAAGCCAGTAAGGTTTGGATTCAAACTTTGGTGTCCGTGCTCATCTGATGGATACCTTTAGCAATTCATACCCTATAGAGGTGCTGAGACTAACAGTGATTTACAAAATATGTCAATAGGAACAAGCGTTGTTTCGAAATGAGCGTGGTTCCGAAACCTGAAATGCACACAATATATTTTGATAACTTTTTCTCTTCTTACGCTTTATTTGACATTTTAAAATAAAAAGTTCTTTTTTTATTTGGCACAGATCTCGAAAATCGCATATCTGGTTGTATATTGGATGACTCCAAAAATATGAAGAAAAAACAAACATCGTGGTTCCTTCGATTTTGCCTTCAACAAAGATGCAGAAACGTGTGCAATCAAATAAAACGACAATGCTGTGGTAACGATTGTTACTAATAATAATGCGACTATTTTGCGTGTTATAAAAACCAAACGATACAGTCGCAAAGAAAGAATGTTATTATTTCCCAACCGAACGTTATTACGGATTACTATGAACATATGAGAGGTGTTGACCTTCATGACAATGACACAGCATAAACATTCAAGGTAAAAAATGTTGGTGGCCATTATTTACAAATATCATTGATAGCGTTGTAGTCAATTCATGGAATCTGCATAGAATTTCTACTAACAAAAAGGGCACTCATATAGCAATTGATCTATTAAAATCTGAATGCAAGAACAATATATCTGATGAAAATAAACTACAAATGACTAATCCTAATAAAGGGCGCCCATTATCCGCAACTCTACCGAAAGAAATACGGACTGATAGTCAGCCATACCCTAAGTGAACATGAAGAAAAAGCCCCCGTAGACGAGGTAAGGTACGTAAAGCCACATGATTTATCTGTGCCTCGAATGCCGAGTACATTTGCATCCAAAATGTTTTGAAAGTTTTCATAAAAAATATAATATTTCATTATAATACAATTAACATGGTCCTCAAAATTGCATTTCCAGTTTCAACTTTTTGTCAGAGGCGTAGCTAGGTGGGGGAAAGGAGGGACACCTGTTTCAGGGCGCAGCGTCAAGGGGCGCCAATTTAATGTTAATTTATTTTATTTTTAAATGCGAAAAGAAAATTACTTGAGCTGAAGAGGTGTGAATATGTTCGACAAAAATGTGGGAGCACTGCAAATCATATCGGGAATGACCAATGTAGCACAGGAGTGCGTGGGAAATCAGACAAATAATTTTTCGAAGCCAAAGTGTCCCATTTTCCCCTTATAAATGAATGGTCGCTAATAAAAATGAAAGTTAAAACGGCTGCTTTTTAGAGTTATTTATTATTTAGGAAGCATAAAAGTTTTTAAATTCCCTTTAGGGGCGCCCCTAGGGGCACAGGAGGCGCAAAATCTTCAGTTGTCCCCGGGCGCTGAAAACCCTTGCTACGCCTCGCTTTTGGTTCATTGATTCGGGCAATGGTGCGTATATGCACCATTTCATTTCTCAAATAAAATATTATTTTTCATGTATGAAACTTTTTTGGAGTCTTAATGGATTTAATTTAAGCATCTTTTAATAAAAATAATATTACTATGCTCGGCCGGAAATGGGTTAAAAACAAGATATATGTGTGCAATCTATTCCTCGAAGCTTTAGTATTACCCCAATTTTGTAGATAAATATGAAAAGGATTTCAGAATAGGATAGATCATGACAGCTAAAATTACTTTGAAATTAATTTCTACAAAGAGATGAACCCATTTTGAAGTAAATTTAATTTGGGGGGAGGGGGGAGGAAATGTTTTCCCGAAGAAACAACCTTTGGGATTTTTAAGCATTAAAAGAGTAGCATGATTATAAATGAATATAATATGAGGTACTCTGTGCTGAAGTGGCTTAACCAACAAACTGTTACATCTTCAGTATTTGTAAGAGAAAGAAAATAATAATAATAATAAATAAGCATTTTATGAAAAAATGTTTGCAGTTATCATGCTCTAGTGGAAACACCTCAATATAAAGTTCATAATATGCATAAAAGATTTACCATCTCCAGTATATGATTAAGTGGCAAAAATTATAGAGGTATATGATAATTAACACTATTGGAAAACATTTTTTACTAAAAAGTAAAAAAACTGATCTTTGTTATACAGTGATCCCTCGTTTTTCACGGTTAATGGGAACCAGAACCTTCCGCGAAAGCTGAAAAACTGAGAAGTAGGATTTGCCCCTAGGAATTTTCGTGTATGCAGGTACACGAATGTTTTAAATATGTAAACAGTATTTATACTTTACACATTTAAGACAAAAATTACAACAGTATGCGTATTTATTTAAACGTGTCCTTGCTAATTAAAAAGGTTAATTACAAAACCTTATAGTACAGTAATAAGCATTGCTTTCTGAGAGTCTTGTGTTGCTGGGAGCTTTTGAGAGCCCATGTTTGAGAGATGAGTCAACTCATCTCTTTGTTTGACATGAAGTCAAACTTTGTCTCTCACGCATCAACATGAAACAACGCTCCTTTCCGCAATGTGGCTGCCAATATAGTTGTATTTTTTCATTTTCATTTTTTTAAATCAATATTTTGGAAAAATCCGCAAACCACTGCAGCCGCAAAACATGAAGCGCGAGGTGGCGAGAGAACACTGTAATACGTTGGCATCTTTATTATAGCCATAATTAGACTGGTTTTGAGTGATATAACACCACCAATATCATAACTTATTACTTATTCATATTAGATTGCAACATGCTTCCAATTATCAAAAATTAAAGTTTGTCACTAGCAGAAACTGGAATGTTAAAACCTGAAACCAATTAGTTTTATTTTTTTTAAATTTTAATACGACCCAAAACTTGATGCCTTGAACATTTAATAATTAGTTATCAAACAATGATTGTAATTGCACATAATAAAATCTCACGAAGTTACTTTGTATGAAATGTGACATGAGAATAGAAATTAATCAAAGAACAGATATATACATTTGCAACTTATGTATGTTTTATTGTACAAGCCATGTATGCCTTACGGTGAAATTTTCCTTTATTTTTTGTCTCACCAATGGGAGAGAACCATGGGGACCAGCCCCAGAGAAAGCATCGGATGTCTGGTGCCGGAACAATTTTTAAATACCCGGAATCCCATCCTGCCACTACACGAAAGATCAGATATCTGACATTTCAAATTTATCTTTAAAATTTAATATAAGCATGATTTGAAAATATATGCAAATTAAAAATGTGTGGAGGCTTTTTGATGTTTAAAAATATGCATAGAATTTACAGATTTTAAACTTAAGAGGAGGATACAGATTCGTCAGACAAGTTATACCAAATTTCCAAAGTCCTGCAAAATGATGAATGCACAACTGGTCTCAAGCTAAGATTTAGAATTTATTCAAAATAATTCTTAGTTACTTACTGAGGGACCAAAGTGGACAAAAATGTGGAAAATAAATTGAAGGCCTAAAAACCAAAATGAAACCTTTATGAGATTTTCGAAAATAAATTAATGCCTTCTTCGGGGTCTCTAAATATAATACAAAGTTTAAAGCTTTATCAAGGAGATGGAAACCCTAAAAAAGAAAGAAAATGGAGACGGAAGCATTATTACTAAAAAAAAAAAAAAAAAAAAAAAAAAGATGTAAGGTGCCTGCTTACTTGGGATTTCTTTTGAGTTTCATGATATAATCTGGAACTTCACATCCAGCATTCTTCATCACTTGTGCTATGCTGTAATTAATAAAAAGTGAAAATTCAGAACAAGACGGTAAGTAAATACAGTCTTTAATATGACCATGGCTAAAACAAACATTTTGTTTGTTAAGTTTAGCTCAATTAAGCTAAATATCTCATGCATATTACGAAGATTAAGATAAAAATTTGGGCTAAGACTAACAAAATTTCGGACCCATTCAAGTAAAATTTTGTGTTTGCATTTTGTAATTTCCTTTTTTAGAAATTGTTAACTTCTTCGAACGGGTTCTTCAGCAGGTGTCGCTAAAACAGTTTTGCATAATGAAAATGACACCCCCATCCTACTAAGCCCCTTGGCCTTTCATATAACATCAATACATAAATCTGCAATTCATTAGCTTTTTCTGGTTCATGCACGAAAAATTTCTCTAGTACCTTTTGCGACAAAAGGTACTAGTAATACTTTCGGAAATCGTACATTTCCTAAAAATCCAATGTTGCTTTTCCCCCCTTTTAATCCTTCTAAAACTAATGATGGCGAGCCTCAAAAGAAAAAGCAGCTTAAATGCTTATCAATCAGCATTATCAAAATGACAACATACAGATGGCACTAGGCATTTTGTGCAAAAATATGCGCTGCATGGCAAAATTCAATGAGCCTAAAAAAACTTCTAAGGATTTTTTTTCTTCAAAATTGTTAAATTTTAAAAAGTAAGTTTAGTTTTTTCAATGTATTAGTAAAAAAAAAAAAAAATAATATATTTTTACTGTTTATTATAACAAGTTGTAATTTGTTTTAAAATATAGACATGCATATCTCTTTTTTTTCCCCCAAACAATTGTAGTTATTCATAGCTGTTACGAATAACGGCTAATACAAACAAATTTAGGAATTTTTGGCATTTCATCTTGACCGAGTTGAATTGCATTAAAATAAAAGTTTTTTGAAAATGGTGAAAAATATTGTTTTAGCAGTTAAATAAAATTTTTAAGATGATGATTTTAAGATTTTTTTTTATTATGTTGTCCAAACATAAATACTCAGAATTGACTCTTCTTTGAAGTTGAAAAAAGAAGGCGTTATAAAATAAAGTTTTTCTTCATGCTCCTTTTTTTTAAAAATCAATGCACATTTTGCTTACGTATAATTTTTTCTCAAGCAGTTTTCTTTTTATTTCTGTACAATTTAATTCAATATCTGACCGAGTGATTTATGGTAAAAAAAATGTCATTCAGATTAGTTTACAATTTATTACTTTTATGGGCCTGGATAAATGTTGAAAATACCAGGTTTTATAAAAGGGCTTTTAATATTAAACCAACAGGCTATTCGCCCGGAGTTCGTGAAGTGAATTTTCACCTCATTAATCTGGGCTCGCAATAACAGAGTTTGACTGTACTATTGTTCTGTGGCTGTAGTACAATTTTTAGTTTAATTCAAAATAATATATAATGCTATCCAAATGAATACATGAATGAGACATTTAAAAATAGAAAGTTTGTTTCACTAAAATAAACAGAAACTAAGGGGTTGGGGGGAGGGGGGGACTTTTTTTTAAAAATTAAGTTTGATATTTTAACAGTTCTATTTGATAGAGTACAAACATAAGAAGAACAAAGATTTCTAGTTTGATAACTATCCTCAAAAAATTTAAATAATAATATAATAATAATAAATTCAATTCTACTTCAAAGTAAGGCTCATTTAGATAATAAACTAAAATTTGTACCAGTCTCTCGGAAACCCAACACAACTGAAGCTGACACCACAATAGATCAATAAAAACTGAATTATCAAAAAAGAAAGAAAATTCTTAATGATCCTTATTTTTCATAATTAGAACAACAAAAGGGCATACATATATATTCATTCTTTAGTGTAATAATATGCTGAAGATTTCAATGTAAATAAACTTTTATTTTGCTGGTTGCTTTTTTCTTACTTTTTATTTTTCAGATGCAACCATTAGAAAGAGTGGAACTGTGATTCAAAATAGCAATGATATTCCACAAAGAAGTAAAAAAGCTGCATTCTTACTAGGAAGGAAAAAAAAGGGTTGAAAACTTAAATTAACAAAAACTCATATTTATGAGACTTGGATTTTTGACAATCGACTGCAATTAACTATAATATCACTTTTTATGGATTATCAGACATACTGCAATTTTTCTGAAAATATTTATCAATAGATCGCAAAGCCAGGGTTAAAATAATAATAATAATAAAATCTAATTATAAAACAGAATTAACTCCTTCTCCCCAACATTTTAAAGACGGTCGGGAATATAAAATGGAACAATGGACATCAGTTTTGAGTATAAGACAACTGAATTTTGAAGTCAATTACTTGAAGAAATAGTGCATTTTAACAGTCAGTATAAATACTGAAAGAGACAAAGAGAGGTGGCAATTACCTCCTTAAATTAGGAACATCATCACTGGTAAAATATGTGATTGCTCTGCCTTCTTCTCCAGCTCTTCCAGTGCGACCTTTAAATGTATTGAAATTATTTTATTGGGCATGAAATATCAGCATAGAAGGCATTACTCATTTTGAAGTTTCAATCAAAAGTATCTAAAGTATTTTATCCAACACTTAAATCCTACAATTAAAATAAATAAAACACAACTTCCTGAATCCCCACTATACAATCAATTACACACAGAAAGGCAATAGAAAACTCTGCTCTGATAAGCAATAAAATGTTTTGCTGCTATGTTGGAAAAAATAATAAAATAAGGTTCATTGCATAAATGATAAACATTGCATGTAAGTGTTTCATTTTGAGGATTTTCTTGAATGGTTTTTCATCAGAAGTCCAAATTTTTTGCACTAGAAAAAAAAAAGTTTTGTGGAATCCCAAAAATGTGTATGCAATTTTTATTGCAATACTGTATATATTGCAATACTGTAATATATATACATATATATTTTATATTACATATATTTTATTACTTGTTTTTATACATTTTCCCATACATATAGGATATATCTGGGAGAGATGGACCAGTCAAACATTTCTTTAATATGCAATTTCAATAATAGCGCAACTACCTCAGTCATGCACGTGTAATGTTGGAGAATATTTAGGTTTATAAATAACTTTAAATGTAATATCCACACATAGAGTCTAGGAAAGATCTTGATTCTCACCCAGGCTATCGAGAGAGATAGATCAGATTTTCTATAGAGAAAGTTGAACCATACAATATTGAACTTAAAATTTTGTACAAAGGCACCATGATACCCTCAGTAGCACATAAAAAGGAACACTAATACAAAACTGGGAAACTGTTTGATTTTTAGATTCACCACCTAATTATATACCTCAGATACATTAGAAATAATATATGATGAAGTTCCTCATCACTTCATCAGGACTTTCGATGGAGGTTCCCCTAGGAGCTCCCTTCCATGGAGGTTCCCCATTTTATGGATAATATCTGAGCTGAAAACACTTTGGAACCCCCCTTGCTAACATTCTACCATACTTATGGGAGCATCTGTTTGTGGCCAAGAAAAGCTGAAAAATCAATAATTTTAACTTGGTGTGTTTCATGCGTAACCTTTCACTTTTAATTGTATGATTTAAATCTATTAATAGTTCCCAAAAAAACTATTTTTATGTTGAATATTAAAAAGTCAAATAGTAATTAACAAAACTAAATATTAAATAATTTAATTGTAAGTAAGATAATTTAATTTTCAAGCATTTATAAACTTAATATATGTACAATTATTGCATTGAAC
The DNA here is from genome assembly GCA_038502835.1 of Octonoba sinensis. Taxonomy (NCBI): domain Eukaryota; kingdom Metazoa; phylum Arthropoda; class Arachnida; order Araneae; family Uloboridae; genus Octonoba; species Octonoba sinensis. The sequence continues at coordinate 65,709,630 of CM076605.1, read as the reverse complement.
TATCTTTCCCATGTATATAGTTCTTCTCATCTGTACTACTTTGACTGAGGTTGACCACGAGGACCATTAAAAAAAAAAACAGGATCTGCATCAGGATTTTTGATAAAAACATCATACAAAATAAACAGTGAAATGTGGAATATATGGCTTATCAAGAGCGACGAGAAGACATGGTCCGGCTCACTAGGACTTACCCTATATACATAACTTATCATTATTTTTTTCAATCTGAAATAAACTGATTTTTTTTTTGACAACAGCAATAGCAAGAACTAAAAAAATTACCTATTCGATGAATGTATGAAATTGCAGTGGGTGGAAAATCATAATTAACCACAAGATTAACTCCTTTGAAATCTATACCTCTACCCATCAGTTCAGTACATATTAAAATCCAAGTTTTTCCATTGATGAAGTTTTGAACAACATTATCTCTTTCTGCTTGTTTTAAATCCGAATGTATGACACTGATTTTTAAATTGTCATAAATCAATTCGGTATATAGCTCTTGTGCTCTTTCTTTGCTTTGGACAAATATCATCATCGGCGGCATAAAACCCTGTTTTTGAAATAAAAACAAATTTAAAAGTTTAGCTACTGTAAGTTAATAAAAAACAGTTAAGGATACAGCTAAAAACACTTGATTAATTAAAATACCAGCCACATGCAGGAAATTTCAGTAATTAATGATAAACTTTGAATTATGAAAAATGTTTTACCTCATTTATTAAATTTCTTAGAGCCAATAATTTTCCTCCTTCACATCCAACAAAAAAAAGTTCTTGCTTTATAGTTTCTACAGCAGTATTCCTTAAACAAAATTGCAGTTTATTTCACTGATACAATGTTAAAGTTAATGAAATGCAAGAATGATACAATGATGAAAAAAATCACATTAAGTTAAATAGGTAGATCTTTTGATATCTTTGCAAAACTTTTTAATGCATTTAATCTTTTTCTTTCTGTTACTGAAACCTGAATTATGGATTGTGTAAAGTAAGACATAGCAAAAGCAAATTAAATATCCTGAAAAAAAATAATTTACAATGTTATAACACAGTAATACATAAAGTAAAAACAACACACACAAAAGATGATTACTCAGAGAAGAAAGGTATTTTTTCAATTGCAATAAATATTGGGACTGGGTACAGATACGGCAGTGTATTCTATGATTTCTTAGATAATCATACAGCGTTATTCAGCGATTGTTTTATGTAAGCCACATGTGCGTTCTCGATAACTCGGCTACCCCCTTCTTTTTAATATCCGTCTGAATAATGTACGGTGTAAGGAATGTTTATGAAACGTTTCATTTGCATGTTGTTTATGATTCTTGCACAATATTCTGTGGACAAACCAATTTTCAATGTTTGGCAAATTTTGGATTCAATTTTCGAGTTTCAACACATAAATATAAAAATCAAATTTAAACAGCATTTCATAATTCCAACTTCAACAGTATTTAAATTTAAGAAAATAATTCGATAAAAATATTTGTTTCATTATTTTAAAATGTTCAATAAATGCAGAAAAGTACTTTTGATCTGCATTTCGTAAAAGTTCATAATATTAAAAAATTGGTGTGAAATGTGATTTTTAATCTGGTTATTAGCAACTTATTAAGATGTATTTTCTAAGAAGTACTTTCAAAACACAAAGAGGTCATTCCATTTCTTTCATGATTTTTCATGTGAAAACCTGAGACGGCCTATGAATAATCGTTGAGCTGGGTACTTTGCCGTACCCCCTCCCCTGCGTGTCTCATTTAACTAATCAACAAATTGCGGTGTACCAATACGCTAACTATGTCAGATTGGACCGTGAATCTGCATCTGGAGCTAAAAATGCTTTTGTGAGAGTAACAAAGTAATGATAAGATTTTGTCAACATGAAAAAGGAAATGAATAAAAACAAAATTCCCCCCAGATAAAATACTAGATTCTTTTTTATCAAAGTAAATTGTAAATTGACAGTGAAATCTCGAAAATCTGAAACTTTGAACTAAAATTTTCTATTAATCAAAATTCAGCTTTTTGCTTTAAGGAATTACTTTTTACATGTAATAAGGCATTTGAAAATTTTAATTCAGGCAACTATGAATACTACCAATATACTAGTGTACTAATGGATTTCAATTTCTAGTTTGCTGTTATAGCTTTACTTTTTATAAAGTCCCCCCCCCCTTTTGGTAGCAAAAAAACAAAAATTAAATTGCGCATTAATCTGAAACTTGGAGCTTTCAGAAAATCAATTTTCTGAAAGTGGTTGGTCGAATTTATTTTTAATAATTTTGGTTCTATTGCAATATTCAAAAAGATAGTGAGATGTGTTTTGCCTTGAAGGTCACTCCTTTCTAACTGAAAATAAGGATTATTATAACTTCAAAACATCTAGCTGCAATTTTAAGCTTTAGTTGATGTCATGGGTGAAAGTAAAAGGATTTCAAAGGGCGGAAGTTCTGTAACTCCAAAATGCATTTTCTAGAAATTTTGTAAACAAATTGCATGCATTAATTATTTATCCTTTTCCCTCCAATAATAATAAGATTAGTATTAGCAATAACAATATTTAATAATTAAGGTGGGAACTCAAGTTGAAGATTTTAAAAATCATTCTTTTTTTTTTTTTTTTACAAAATTACTAAATTTATTATAATTACAGGGCTCCCACCGCCGTAACACAATTTGTAGCAGCTTTCGGAGCAGGTAAAATGTCCTTTTTGTATTAGTTTGGAGCAGAAGAACTTAACTTTTGTATCAGTTTGGAGCAGAAGAATTTAACTTTTGTATCAATTTGGAGCAAAAGAAATCGATTTTTGTATCAGTTTAAAAGCCAAAAATATCAAATTTGTATCATTTTTGGAGGATTTTTTTCTTTATTTTTTAAATATTAAATGGCTGTTTTAAAGCGATGTCATTTTCATACATCAAGGGTAAGAGCAGTTTCAAGTCTTCAAAACGATTGGAAATGTAACCGTCAGTCATCCTTCAAAAACTGGATTATTTTTATATTTCTTATGCTTATATATGCATCGAATGATGTCGATTTTAAGGTTAAAAAAATATAATATCTAAAATTTTTTTCCAAAAATTGCTATTTGGCGCAAATTTTGCGGAAAAACGCATTTTGTAGCAGCATGTAGCAGAAAAATCGTTTTGGCGCAGTTTTGCGCAATTGGCGCAGCCGTGGAAGCCCTGTAATTACCAACATCATCACATATTAAGCTTTTAAATGAAGCTGTATCGGGAAAACATTTATAACACAATTAAATCTATATTAAAATACTTTAGTTCTAAGTATTCTGTCCTTTTCCATCTAACAATTTACAAAAAAAGAAAAAAAGACGGAAAATTATCTATAGATGGAATACTTTCACCCACCATGAATGTAATTTTTAACATTTTCATTTTTAGCTGAAAGAAGAACACTAAACCTTTACTTAGATTTAGAAAACTAAAATCCAGAAGAAATCATAATCTACTCAAAACATTTTTTCCCATCCCTCATACCAGATTAATTCATAATGCTGCAAAGCAAATAAATATTGTCAAAACTTGTAAAAACAATTGCTCTCTAAAGTACAGGCAAGGGAAAACACAAAAAGAAGAAAAAATTACTTTGTTCCAATAGAAACAGATACCAAACTGTCAAGAGAAAGCTTGCACCATTCTTCAACATCATGACTAAACGTTGCACTAAACATGGCCCTTTTTAATTCTGCTGAATCACAAGCATTATAAATCACAGCTAGTTGCTCTCTGAATCCTTGCTTTCCAACTTCAAATAATTTATCACATTCATCAACAATAAGCCACTGAACTCTATATTAAAAGACAACAATTAGATAAATAAAACATAATAATAATAAAGTTTATCACATACAAATATTATTATTTTCAAAAGGTGTTTTCTAATTATTATAAAAGAAAGTTTGTGTGTGATGTACAGATGAAGTTACCGCATTTACAGACACAACATTTGGCAAAACAGCAATTAGGGGTGGATCCAGGAATAATTGTTGCAGCACACAGGAGGAAGTAAAAAGTAATTCTTCCTTCCTAAATATTTTCACAATAAAGTTCCCATCAGTGTTTTTATGTTATTTAGGATCCATTAAAACCAATTAATTTATATTTAAGAGCAGAAAAATGTGCAAAAATATTTTAATGGAATAATTATACACTTTTCTTATTCCTGCAAAATCTGCCACAGACAGAATTTTAAAATATTACCTATAGTAATAGTTTTTTAAAAATATTACCTATAGTAATATTTTTAATTTTTCAAAAAAAAAAAAAATATTTTAATAAATTTCAATTTTAAATATATAGAGATAAACATATCAGTAATAAAAGGACTATACTTACTTATTCAAGTTTATTAAAGGAGGGTCATTTTGTAACAAGTAAATTAGTCTATTTGGAGTTGATATCAAAATATCTGCAAAAAGAAAAAAAAAATAGTTTCATGGAAACTATTTACACTTTACACTATAGAACACAACATATATAAAATGTATCACGATTTATCAAACTAAAGAAATACCTACCCCCTTTTATGAAATAAATATTCAAACAAAATGTAAAACATTCATACCATGTTTTTTAAAAATTTTTGGATTTTCTTTTGCAGCATTTACATCCTCTATTATAAGAGTACGTAACTCAGTTCCCTCTGACAAGCGTACAGCAAAACCATGGATTTGTTTGGCAAGCTCTCTAGTAGGTGCAATCACCACTGCTCGCAAGCCTCCTTTCTCAGAACTCTGTTAGAAAATTTCGCATTTTTAAGAATTTGCACAACAATAGCAACACTAAAAAAAGTTTTAAAATAAATAAACTCTTTTATTCTTTTAAATAAGTTTCTTCTATCTGATTTTAAAAAAGTATGTACTTTAAGGAAACCTTTACCATCATATAAGTAACTTACATAATTATTAAGACATTTATCTTTATTTTAACTAATTGGTTTACTTGTTGTACAGGATACATTGCAAGTCATTCGGGTTAAATTTCTCTAATGATACTTTAGATAATTGAGAAAAAAATTTAGCTATTTGCTATTTTAAAGTAAGGTTAATACTTGAAGCTATATTTTAATTAGTTACAAATGAATAAATGATTAGCGAAATGAAAAAAAAAAGGGAAGAATTTGCTGTGGAGAAACTTTGTTATAGGGCAAGTTTAACTTTTATAGGGAGATTTTTCAAACGTTATTCTAGATAACATAAAAAAATCGTAGTATTGGCAGTATGCTAATGGAATGCAAACTGTTAAACATGTAAGAATGTAAAATATATTAATAAAACTCAGATGTATTCGGATTAAAAAAACATTTTACCTTTAGATTATGAATCAATGGAATAAGAAAAGCTGCAGTTTTCCCAGATCCTGTAGGAGCACATGCAAGAATTTGTCGATTCTAAAATAGGAAAAGTTATTTTTTTGGCTTTCAAAATTTGAGGAAATTTTCTTTTAATTTATAGGTTATTATATGAATATTGAAAATAAATAAATAAAAATAAATAAATAAAGACAAATATTTTATTTTTTAAAATGTGTGTGTGAATGCTAAGAAATAATTTTTATCATAAACTAAAAAATAATTGCAAGTAATTAAAGCCCAAATGAGCATTAAAATGCAGACATATGTTTTGGGATTGCTTGGAATCCCTTTTTCAATGCAATAGTGAAGCTTTTAGATGCAAAAACATCCAAATGAAGCATGAAAATAGAAGCTCCCACTATTGAATTGAAAAAAGGATTCCAAGCAATCCCAAAACATATGTCTGCATTTTAATGCTCATTTGTGCTTTAATGAGGTGCAATTATTTTTTATAGTATACTTGTGCACAAAGTTCCTTTGTTATTTTTAATCTTTATCTTATTTTTATTTTTACTATATTCTTTTGATGACTTTAACACTAACTTTCAGTCACATTAACTTGTCCTACTTACTCTGTATTAGGAAAAGCCAATGCAATTGAAAGTTGCACTATATTTAGTAACAAATTATGTAAAATGGAAGCTTGGAAAACTGAATGGCTGGTCTGGTAAATCTAGTGTGAAATATATTCATATTACAAGATATAAGTATATGACAAAGAAAAAAATAGATATAATTAAAATACCTTTTTTAATTGATTTTTCTACATTTTAATATTCAATAAGAAACTTTAAAAAAATTATGTTCTCATTTAAAACTTCTCTGCAGAAATTCTATGTTACAAACATTGAGAAAACATTTATCATCATGATAACAGGTTCAAAACATGCTATGATGTCATTAATAAGAATTAAAATATTTCAGAAGTATTTTAAACATTTGCTCACATGCAACATTAAAGGTATCGCTTGCATCTGAATTGGAGTTGGTGTGGCATATCCCAGTTTTTGTACATTTTCCAGAACACAAGGCATTACATCAAAATCAGCTGTTAATTGATCAAATTTCTCCAAAGGATCTGGAATATCACTGCCTTCGACATATATCTTATGTACCCTACGAAAATGTATGACCTATGAGACAAAAAGAAAATTACAATTTTTTTTCCCCCGAGCAAACACCAAATGTGAGGGAAAAGGTTGTGATGCACAAAACCACAAACATATTGCATGCACATGACTCTGGATTACAAGGAATTTTTTTCAATGCAAAATGTTTCTGAGTTTCAAACTACAAACAGTTGTCGACAGATGTTCAATATATTTTGTAATAATGTGCATTATAACATTGTTCTCTCATATTTTATACACTATTAAACTTCAAAAAGTATTAAGACATGGTTGATAGTGAAAAATAATGGCAAATGCTCAAAATAGCAATAAAATTGCACACACATGTTTTGGGGCAACATTTAAAAGATGTAAACTTTTAAATGGAAAAACATTCCAAAAATGCCTTAGTTTAGGAAAATAAAAATTTGAAGTCCAAAAATGTTATTCAGTCAAAACAGAGGATTAGCCATCAACTGTATTTGCTACATTTCTTTTAGCAATTCCTAATGGGTTTCTTTTATCAATTGTCTTTTCATCCAAAAGTTCATATCTTTTTCATTAAAAAAAAAAAAAAAAAGCCCAAAACATATTATTCAATTGTTATTGCTATTTTATGCTTCTAACATTGCTTTTTGCTTTTAACATTCAAACAAGCTTTGTAAAACAAACTTTGTTTGTTTCACTGTGTCAATTTTGTTTGATGCTGAAACAAACTTAATGAAAGAAAATTGTTATAACTTTTCAAAACAAAAAATACTTTTGATCCGTGGCAAGGGGTTTCATGCAATTTTCCTGATAGCAGACTTGAATATACTTGAAATGATATCTAAAAGTTTAATATTAAATAGAGATGATATTTCCACCGGAAGTGTTAAGAAATTAGAAAAAATACAAGGGGAACAAAAAAGCATAAACCAATAAACCCTCAATTACTCAGATTATTTTTCAAAACAACAAAATGAGATATTGAAAAGATTTTCCTAAATGCTGTGAAAAAACTGCACTTTTGAAGTACCTCCAGGAATGCAATGATGGAGGAAGACAAACGAGCCCCACCCCTCCCGAACGCATTATATATCTGGTTTCCAACCGATTGTTAGGTATGCAAAATCCAATCTGACCATCCCACTAAAGATACAGTTGCTTGGCATATCAATTCGAAATTTGATTTTTAAAAGTTAATTAATCAGCATGTTATGGAAATATATGTAATTTGATATTTGTTTATTTTAGAAAAATTTTCCAATTTATTCAATTGCATAAAAAAACTGAAGTCTCCAAACTGGCAAAATTTTTCTTGACACTTTTTGGTCATCGTTTAAATGGACAAGCACCTAAATCAAAAACTTACAATGTATTTGGCATTTTTGGGATGTTTAAAAATATGTATAAAATTCATGGTTTCATGCATCAAAGCCAAATTATCTGGGTTTCCAAATTTTGGGTTTTTTCTGGTACAGATCTACTTTATAGCCCAGGCATTTACAAGTACCCAAGGCAATTACAAGTACCAAAATACATTAATGCGGTTTTTACAGAAATACTGAGTATTGTTCAGTAGCCGAACAAATTCTTAATTATAATTGGAAATACTTGAAACCTGATAAATATAATGTATTTTTTTGTAATTTATTTGTTAGAAGTAATTATTATTATTGCCCTTTGCAGATATAAAATGTTTTGGTTAAAATGATTTCAGTTTGAGTAACATTTGAGTTGGGTTTTGATATTCCGTTATGAATAGGCTAACAGCTAAATCCTAACATATTAGTTTGCATATCACTGCCATCTGTTAAAATAAAATTAAAACACACACACACAAAAGAACTGAAATTGGTTACTTTTTTCCTTGGCTTCTTTTTTATCGATACTGCTATTCTATGAGAAAGTCACTCTGACCATGACCAATTCATCAAACTCTAGAATTTCATTTTCATTTGGAACAGGGTTTTCTTAGTTTTTGAGTCACTGAAAATTACATTACAAAGGCCAAAAGTATTTTCCTTATTTTTAAGAGAAGTTTCTAGAGCAATTCCCAATTTCCCATCTTCTGTTCTTAGTGAAATTTTATACCTCTGTAAATAAAAAATGAGTAGAGGTTGCGAAAAAATTTCATTCTCCCAAGTCTATACCAGTAGTACCATGCTGTAGGCCGCGGTAGCCTAGTGGTTAGCACGTTGAACTTCCACCTGGAAGGTTGCACGTTCGATACCCGCTGAAGACCCACCATGTACACTTGGGGATACGTGCATGGAAAATTCGTGGACCCCACTACCTCGCCCTGTGGGCAAGCAATCCTTAGGCCTCGGCTAACAGGTAGGGGTTTGGTGGAGAAAAGTAGTACCATGCTGGCCCACCAACTCTGTGCGCAAGCAGTCCTCAACTAACAGGTAGGGGTCTGGTGGAGAAAAATAGTACAACTCTGCTAAAATATGAGATGGTGAGATTTTGGCCCTGTGTTAAATTGACATAGAATGACATTTTTTATGATCAATATTGATAAAAATGTAGCATTTATTAAGCCCCTTATACTTTTATTAAGGAAATGTATATTTTAAAACAACTGTAATGTAATTTATAAGCTGTAATACTCATTAAAAATGTCAAAATATAAAATAAAATATATTTTTATGAATGTCCTGCCCAGTGGGTATTTGCTTGTCCACGTGCAATATAAATATAGGGAAAATTGCTCATCCCGTGATTTCCATGGGCATGAGCTTTTTAAGTGTATTTAAAATATTATCCTGCAGTTTCATCGTTGTCAGTAATGCAATTTCTGAAGTATTTGGACCAGGGATGCACAAACTATGGCCCGTGGGCCAAAATTGGCCCACCGAGCCTCTTGAATTGGCCCGCTAATGTAGTTGATAAAAAAGAATAATTATAATAACATTTTTAAAAAAAGACGAAAGAAAAAATAATTGTAAAAAAAAGCTTACGAGATTTCAAAAAAGAGGAAAACTAAATGTAAGAAGCATGTTTACCTGCATAGATGCTCAAATTTCATACTTGTGTAAAACGACTTTGCTTTTGCGAACTCGATTTTAATCAAGAATTCATTTCCACAGTGGCAATTTTTGTTGCCTTAATATCAATTTTAAATTCTTATTACCTTATTTCAGCTCTTAAATAAATAAAAAATATATAAAAAACAAAAATAAACGAGGTTTAATTTTCACACGATCAGCTATTGCGGAAAATTCATGAATCTGCTGTATAGTCCAACTTTTGTTGAAATTTGTCTTCGAATACTGGCGAGACAATTAAATAAATGTATAAGAATGTAGTTACTTATTTCTTTCATGCTTAATTATTGAAAAAAAAAAAAAATAGAGAAAATGTCATTTTTATCAAGTATCGGAGATTTTTTTTCTCTAATTTTCATCTGCAAGTAAGTTGACCCCCCCCCCCCCCTAAAAAACATCGTTTTTAGACTAAATTGTTCGACTTATAAACACTGAATATGTTACTTGAAACGGAAAAATGCGCATTTTTAAAGACATTTAAAAAAATTTTAATTTTTACTAAATGGGCAAAAAAACGCGAACTTTTCAAAAATGGCGGGAAATTCACAAAAAAATTCCCGGTTTTCTGGTTTCCGGATAAGAGGTTCTATACTGTATTACTATGCCAATTTAACTGATAAGATTTTGTAAATGTTTAGTTAAAAAAACAATTTCTACTAGCCAAATTGCCTAGTAATAATGAGTAAATAAAAATTTATAAATTAAACATTAATGTTCATAATTAATAATATCAATGTGAATAATTATCTTAAAAGAGTATAAAACAAAGTCGCTTCCCGTGTCTGTACACTGCGATCTTTTAAAGTACGCAACGGATTTGAATGCGGTTTTCATCAATAGACAGAGTGATTCAAGAGGGCGAATCATAGACCAGTTAGAAAAAAATCCGACAAGTTGTTTTTTTTTATTCCACTTTTACGCAAATTTCCCCATAAATTCCCCAATATGGGGGTGACAAAAACCTTGCACATATTAATATAATATATCAATCGAAAGCGCCGATTTTTTTGTACAAGATGAAATCTGTTCGAAATTTCTAACTCAATAAGAACGCCAGTTATAAGCTTTTTAGGTCAATTTCTTAAGGCTTAAATTGACCCAAAAATAATAATTAGCAATTTCCTCAACTTCGGGTGAATAGTGTTAGCTTAATTTCATTATAAAACTTATTTTCTAAAATAGTTCAGTCTAATAAAGATAAAACAGTAGTAAAGCATATTTTCGATTTAACGATTTTCTCAATTTAGCAATAGGTTTTAAATTCGAGATAGAACTTAATAAAAGTTCTGTCTCACCGATTTTACAATTTCCTTGATTTAGCAATAGCATTTTAATAAATATTGCCTCGAAAAGTTTACGGACGTATAGTTTATTCTAGACTTCAAATAACGTGGCGAATGACGACACAGTACAATTTGACTTTTTTAATTAGGCGTTGGTGATAAACCGGCGATAAAGAATACCAACAAAATTGTGCATGCGTTTTTTTAGGTAGGGTTTATAGTATCATTTAATTATAAATATTATCACCAACGATTTCACCTTTCTGGTACCGCTAGAGAAGATTCATTTTATTATGAAACTTATCTTTTGGTTAGCGAGACAACAGTTCACCATATCTGGAAAATATATATTATGATATTGCATTTTCATTTTTGCAATCAATCTAAGTTCATCGCTGAGACTCATTCCAGATAAAAAGTAACAACAAATGACGCCGTGCTACAATTTGGCAGTTATAAGTACCCTCTGGTGACAAATCCGACCCTACTCATGGAATTGCTCCTTTTTTATAACTGATCCTTCTACATGTTCTATTACTTTTCAAGCATTGACAAATAGACACATGGTGCTTTTCAAACACTGCAGGCTGCAAGCTTTATGCCGCAGGAGATTTTCTCTATACTCTTAGCAAGGACAGCGGCGTATTCAACGTTTTTAAAATTCAGCCTGGGCAGCGCCGTGCAGGCACCGGTAGTTTTACTTTATAAAGTAATTTATCATCAAAATTTAAAAATTTTATTGTTGATATATATTTAGGAAAATTTTATTGTTGATATGTATTTAGGAAATGAATAAATAAATAACGATTTTTTACATTAATTCACAAAATCAATTTCTAATATGCAGAAAAACTGGTGATTAAAGGATTTAAATTTAATTATAAGCCATGGAACAAAATAACGATAGGTTGATTTTTGATAAAGGAATCAGTTTAACTTTTTTTTATTGTCCATGTAGCAATGTATGAATTAAATATTACTATGCCAATTTAACAAATAAGATTTCGTAAATGGCTAGTTAAAAAAAAAATTCTACCAGCCAAATTGATTAGTAGTAATTTTGAATTGCAAGGATTTAACGTGATGTACAGACTCATAGCATTTGTATTTTGCTATTTAATATACGTGTGTTTATTTCTTCTGCATTTATATTCACACTTTTAATTAATTTCTCATTTTAACTCTTAATATATATTTTAAATATAAAATGTCAAAGAAAAATTATTTAAATTATAAAGAGTTATAATTTAGAGAATAATGCCGTGTTAATTACCTTTTTATTCCATTTGTTTCATTTTCATAATTTGAACACATTTTTGTAAAAATTTTTAGTATTCCTTTTCTACCATTTGACCAATCACTTCACTGATATATAAATGTTATGCAATTAATTGTTTAGAAATCCTATACCTCATTTTGCTTCAATTCATTTTCATTATTTTTTAAAAACTTTTATTTAATAATCTGTTCTGGAGTACAGTAATTATTAATACATGTAATTTGTACATATTACCTCTAAATAAAAACTGAAATACATAGTTTCAGTTTTTATTTAGAAATAAAAATAAATGTATTTTTATTTCTAAATAAAAGGGCCCCCAACCTGATACTTTCTAATTTTTTGGCCCTTCACCCAAAAATGTTTGTGCATCCCTGATTTGGTCATTAATTAAGGTTTTATTTCAGATAAAGTTTTAGTTGCAGAAAGTAGACCAATATTAAGCGAATGGAATTCGCTTAAAATTGGTCTAAAAAAATGAGCAGTCAGAGGGGTTAATATGAATATACCGGGAAAAATTCCAAATGCATTTGACAGTTTAGCAAAAAATCTGCACCAAGTAGAGTGTAGGAAAAACATTTCATACTATACAAATGTTAGATGTAAAATAATTTTAAAGGCGGCAAAGAGAAAAGAAAATTACCTCTTCTTGTCTAATCTTAAATTGATGCATTGCTGACAATCGCTTTTTATCTTTTTTAATTTTCACTGGAGATTCCTTTATGTCTTCTGAATCAGACATGTCACTGATTTCTGCAAAAAATAATTATTAGTACAACACAGTGGCGGAACATGATTTTGTAGGGCCCCAGGCGCAACTTGATCTCGAGGCCCTCCATTGACCCCACTGAAAATAGGATGGTTCACTCACAAGAACAATGTAGAACAACCATAATGTTTTTTTACTTGGAATCAACAAGCATGTAATGACTTAAAAGGATGATAAATAACAAAAAGGTATATATGTATATTTATATTATATAATATATATTTTGTACTCAGTTATTTAAAAAAACAAAGAAAAAGAAAATCTTTCATCCTGGTTTAAAAGAAAAAATAAATAATTCCATACAAGAAAAAAGAAAATCACAAAAATTCTGCAATTTATTGTTTGTAATTTTATGAAAGGCGGTTTGGGGTCTCTCCCCAGGGAATGTTTTAAAATAAAAAAATAAGGACGCAGGGAGTATCGTTCCTGCGGACGTCTTTGGTAGATAAAAGAAAGTTTCTGGCACTCGCCCTCGAAAAATTTTGAAAACAAAAGTTTTAAAAATTCAACTTTAGCTATATATTTGGTGAAGTTAAGGAAAATCCTAAGAACGCCAGTTTATTGTCTTTGGTAATGACAGTTAGCGGGGGATTTTGAAGATTCTCCGGTTGGATATTTTTTGAAAACTGAAATCTTAAAAGCGCCTTTAGTTTGGATGAATTTAAATAATACACATAATTAATATTACTCTTAAACAGAAGAATACCCCAATGGTTTCCGTCTTAAACTCGCCCGTAAACTCAACAAGTAACATGCATAACCGACAGACTTGCAGGCAAAACCACTGGAGCCGTCATTTTGCAGTACATCACTTGCCCAATACATACTCTTGGGAGGAGGAGCTACATATCTTTCAAGGGGGTTACCATTGCTCTTTGGAGCATTGAGCACCCCTGTTGTGTATATCTATGTACTACACAACATATGACGCATGGGAAAAAAATCTATAACAATATTATTAGAAATTTTTATATTAAAGTTGAGTAGTATTTCTCTTTGGCATTTTTTAGTGCTTCAGCTCGACAGTAACACAAATACACTTCGTAATATAACACCACTTTAGTATTTACTATTCTACACAATTGATAAAAGGAAATACTAATAAATAACAACGTCAACTCTTTGATAATCAAGGGCTTCACGATTCAGCTCGATCTATGTCTCAATGTCCAAAACTCTGGGAAGGTTTTGTTTGGTTATTTTTAACACCCACCACCCCTTTAGGAGGAAGGGCCCCACAGGCTGATTTTTCTCCTCGGTTCACTCAAGATAGGGGGACCCCGGAAACTTCAAAATCTCTGGGAAATAAATTTTTCTCTGTACAATGGATAAGATAAGAAACTATTGGATTCGAGTCTTTGCAGCCATGTATGAGGGGTTATCTTATTCCCGCTCTTCCGTTTCAAGTCTGACATCCCTGTAAGGGAAGGGGGCTTCCCGATATACTTTTCTGCCGTTTTTCGTTCCTTCCAAATAGATCATGCAATTATGGAACTTTTATTGGCATCCAATGATCCATCGCATGGTTGTTTTCCAGTACCCACTATGAAAATACTGGGTGTCTCAAAATAGTCCAACTATTTTGATTTAACGCAATTTTTTGGTCCAAAACCTCGAGAAAAGTGGGCACTACAACCGTCTTACGTGGTTGCAACAAGGTACCACGGCGCATACCACTAACAACTCGCAGGCAGCGCTGCAAGAGTTGTTTCCCGAAAAGTGATTTCTCGAAGAGGTGACATAGAGTGGCCACCACGGAGCCCTGATTTAACCCCACTTGATTTTTTCTTGTGGGGTTATCTTAAGAGTGTTGTATACGAGAATAATTCACGAACTTTGGTAGATTTGAAAAGAAATATTGAAGAGAAGATGAGATTGATTCCTCTACAACTTCTTACAAAATTCTTCAATAATGTCCGCACAAGGTTTGAAGAATGTCGTCAAACAAACGGTCGTCATTTAACTAATGTAATATTTAAAAAGTAAAATTTCCTTGTTTGTTTACATTTTGGTATGAATAAATAAATGATTTCAAAGAGCATTTTTCTAACTGGTGATCGAAATCGTTGGATCGTTCTGAGACACCCAGTCGTTTAAAATTTGCCCGCAAGTATTTCTTTTTATTCTCATATTAACCGACAATTAAGATTCAATTTTGGTTCTGAGAATGAGACACTAGATGGTTTCGAGGCGCCTGCTTTGGTGAGGCCCCAGGCATGGGCCTCCTGCGCCTGTGCGGTGATCCGCCACTGGTACAACAAAGAAATAACTAAATGGTGCATCATGAAATCAGGGATGCCCACCAAGGGTGTCATGGCACAAAATACACAGGCGGCTAAACATAGGGCATCCACTTTTACTCATCTGCCATTTTATTGGTTAAATTCTACTATGTCGCAAATCTTATGACGTCGGCGCAAATGAAGAGAATCAAAAGTTGTACAGTTTCGGATTGAGCGTGTTTTTCGTTGCAAGATACTAAAACTGGCAGGTGCATAGGAAATGGGAGGGGGGATCAGGGGCTTAAGCCCCTCTATTAGAAATGAGGAAATTTTTTATTTCAATGCTAAATGAGAAAACTGCTTTTAAAGAGAAAATTTTAAAATAAAAACCAAAATTTAAAGACTTCTTGCACTAATATTTTAAATTTAAGAACTTATAAGTCTTATTATATTCTAAATATGAAATTACTCTGAAATACATAAGAAGTGTGTTTGAAAATGCACTTCCCTTTTCCTGACTCAACTACAGAAATTTACCGACTACAAAGACATTTAATTGTGTTATTTTCCTTTTATAAACAGATAGATATAAAACAAAAATGTGCTATTGTTCTTTTACATTAATCACGTTTAATAAATGTATAGTTAAATCAACGATACTGCATAAGGATTTCGGTTACTTTGTGAAAACTATGAATTTATTTTAATGATCTCTAAATGTATTCATTTATTACTGATGTTATTTTTAAAAAAATAATATTAATAATAACAAGTGAATGTTATTTTTTTTTTTGAAAAAAATTTGTGCAATTGGAAATGTTTGAGCCGCTTTCTCCTCCCCCCCCCCTGATTTTTAAATTTGACTATTTAGGACCTAGAAATGTATGTAATTATGCAACTTATTTCTGGTAATAGTTTCTTTTTCTTTTTCTTTTTGCTGCTATCTCTCAATACACTTGACTCTTCTATATTTGAATGGATAATTATATGTCATTATGGAAGTTATAGAGAAGGTAGCTATATACAAATTGATTTTTTAAACTGTTTTACAATGCATATAATTCTACAACTAAACAAAATTAACAGGAAAGATTAAATTACTGTGGAGGATGGGAATAGTAGTTTTAGATAGGATAAATGAATTCATGAACCAGCAAATCAATCATATGACGCCTTTTTTTTTTTTTTTTTAAAGTTTCATTCAACAAACACCAAAAATGAGATAAATTCAGTCATAGATGTTGCAATTTTTTACTGCTCAAGAGAGTAATTTTATTATTACTCTTTTTTTTATTCTATTCAATTAATTAATTTATTTACTCAATGTTAGACAATTAATTGTGTTTATGTCTTTCTTTTATTTCTATATGATTAGCATCTGTTATTCTGCAGTGCTTGAGCGACCCACTTCCTTTTCTTTTTTCCTTCTCCCCCCCCCCTCCTCCTCCTATTTTTTTAAAAAAATTTCTTTCTTTTTTTTATTGATTTTGGGTGTTCAGTAAAATAAAATATTTCGAAAAATAATAACGTTATTAGTTTCCTAAAACTTTTAGGCACACATAAAACAACCACTATAGATTTTCAGCATTCAACGCGTAGTCTAATGCAGTGTTCCCCAACCTTTCTATCACCGCGGACCGGTCAACGCTTGAGAATGTTACCGCGGCCCACTGGAGGGGGGGGGGGGGGGGGGATTCATTGTGTATATTTTAGTTTATTTTGAGTTATTAATTTTTATTAAATTGTATTTAAACATTTCTTCAAAATAAAAAAAAAACAGTTACACCAAAAAATGTAAAGTTATTTAACATTTCTTTATTTTTTACTTTAACACTTACTAGAACGTTAAATCAATGAGAACTCTGAGCTTGTTTCTTTGCAATGAGACGGTTCCATCTGGGGGATGTTTTTAATTTGGGGTATAAACCTAGGAATTCAAATTCAGTTTCAATAAAATGGGCGGCCCGGTACCATTTGATCCACGGACTAGTACCGGTCTGCGGACTGGGGGTTGGGGATCACTGGATACTAATAAAAAAGGCAGACACTTGTTTCGGGGCTTATATGGAGTCCTTTTTCAGGGCTAAAAATGTGTTGTAGATGAAAAGATATTTATCAAAATTGAAAAAGGGGTTCTTTGTACCCCCGAAACACGTGTCGGCAATTTCTATTGCTTTTTTTTCATTTTTTTTTTTTGGCGTTTAAAGGGTTTTATTTTGTTAATTACACTTTTTTCACACTTTAAATCAGTTTTGTCAAATTGCATGTTGGCCTTTTTTTTTTCTTGAGTGTTTATGTTGGGCGATACTCATCCCTGTATAAGGGCGTAGCGAAAGACCCTTATGAAGAATAATATGTTAATTAGTTTAAGAATTAAAATAATACATTAGCCTCAGTGAAATCTGAATATTGCTATTCATGGAATGTTTTATCAGATACAAGGGTAATTTTCAATTAAAAAAAAAACTGATATTTTCACATTTTTTTTGAAAAAGTATATATTAATGAAAATTATATGAACCCCCCTCCACACACATAATACATACGTGCTATATATATAAATTAGCCCGAAAGATCTTACAAGTGATTAAATAAAAACAAACAACATGCAATTTGATGTGATGACCAGACAGTTATATCATTACTATAGAAGACCATTTTTTTTAGAAACATTGCTCTGAGTTTTTCAAAACGCAAAATATTCTGCATCTCGCAAGACAGAAGGAAATAAAGCATATATATAGATAATACATTATTTGTCGAAGAAATATCAAGAATTATAAATTAAAAACTTTTCAAAAAACTTTTTTCTTTCTTTTTTTTTAATTTTCGGTTTTTAAAAATGTTTAGAAAATTGGGAGAATTTCAAATCAGAATCATCCATACAAGAGTGCAGAAGCAATCTCTACTACATTTCCATTGTTTGCCTTTTAAATACTTAGATTTTGTAGCAGAACAAAATTTGTGTGCACTTAAACATATAATACCGCCCTTAACATGACACATGACGTCATGTTCCTTAGCCAATGAAATGTCGGATGAGTAAAAGTGGATGCCCTATGTTTAGCCGCCTGTCAAAATACACCACTGAAATTTTTGGGGAGGTTGTTTCCAGGTTTTTTTTTTTTTGAGGGAGACAGCATTGTTTTAGGGTACGATCCATAGCTTTTTTAGTACGATCCACAACTCTAAAGTGGGGTGGGGTCCCTAATGAAATGTTATGAGATCAACAAAAAATTAACAGAATTATGAAAGACTTCGAAAAACTTCTGTTATTGGAAAACATTTTAGTAAAATAGAGGCAATTTGGTACGAAAATTTAAATTTATAATAATATGCTGTTTCTTGTGTTTAACAATCTACTTAAAACAAATAACATAATTTTTTTTGTGAGCCAATACTTTTGTATTGGATGTGAATGCACAAATTTTTTAAAAAAATTATTAGTTTAGGTAGAAAAGCTTTATGAAACTCTGATCAAGTTTATATCTTTTTATGAGTCATTGTTTTACTTAAGCATTTCTTTTTTCATGATGGTCAATAGAGAAGAAAAGCATTATAAGAAATGTTGCGACAGAAAAATGAGCATCAGGAATTACCCTAATGTTGAGAACTTGGAAGAAATACATTGAACACTGATTTTAACCATATTTAAAGTATTCTAACTTACAACTTTTTTCTCGAGAAAAATATAATTGATAATTATATGCTAAGGTAATAGAAAATACTTGCCTGACGTGGGAAAATCATCTTTCACATCATCATTAGGTACCTCGGTTTTTTCCGATAGTTTTCTTCTATTTTGCTTGTATTTCTACAACATTATAACAAAAATATTGCGTGAAAAAAGAATAATCGAACTACGGAACAGAAACTTGACCAAGACAAATACTTTTATAATATTATAAGCAAATAAAGACCCAGAGCAATTTAGTAGCTATTAAGAAGCAACTAATAAAATTGAGTAATAGGATATGTTTATATGTAACACGTGGGGAAGATCCTTTAACTCAAGAGTTAGTGAAACATGGCATATGAAAACACAACACTAATTTACATTAAGAATAGAATACGAACCTTCAGTTTATTTCTTCGGCGTTGCTTTGGATCTATTGAAGTGCCAAATGCAAGCTTAATAAATAATTCCAATGAATTTAATACACTCATTGTTTCATTGAGGACAGTGTTTTCACGAACGGATAAAAAGCATTTATTTATTTAGACTTCGAATTCAGCATTAATGATGCCATCTAGCGGTTAACTGTATAAGTTTTTATCCTAAATTTTATTGGTTAGAAGTATTTATGACTTATTATTCTATTAAAATTCTAAATTGATATAAAAAAATTAATTTTAAAATATTGGGAGAATTTTTTTATTATTTATTTATTTACTTGTTCCATTACAATTAGAATTAATATTAATAAATCTGAATGAGAGGCGAAGAAAATAAGTAAATGCAAAGCGTTTAAAATAAAAACTGTTACAATTAAACTATTATATTCGTTTGTTGATAAACGTAGTTTTTGAAATAATAGCATTGAAATATTTTTTTAATCCCAGCCAGAGTTAGAAAAGAAAAAAAAGAAAACACACATACAGTATTTATGAATCTATCCTAATTTTGCACCGACTTCTAAACAAATACATCTAAACAGTTTTTTCCAAATAATATGTCTTTTCAATATTCTGCAACACAACCGTAACGGTAAATAATTGCGCAGCATTGCGATCTACAGCGTTATTAAAGTACCAACCGCAATGCAGCCATTGGAAATCCTTTATCGCTATTTGGCTTCCGAATGTGCGCCAAGGCGCATGCGCATAGACTGGGGAAATTTAAGGATTCAGACCTATCCCTATGTTCTTGAATTTTCTTTGAGGCTTGTAGACAAATAAATCTGGTTGTTACAAAAGTATTGGTAAGTTCCTAAACTTTAATCAATTGTTTAAATTGATATCCTTAATTTCTTCCACTAGCATTAATTTAATATCGTAAAACTAATGAAAGTTGTGAGCATTTTAAGGTCCATGTTCGTCTGTGTATGTTTTTAAAAAAGAAGAATTCGTACTTTGTAAGTGCAGTCATTCAGTGTAACTTTGAATCATGGGGGGTTGGACCACGTCATCTTTTTTTTAGTACATTTGACTTAATTTAAAAATTTAGAGTTGAAAACTGATTCTATACCCTATTTAGACGAGTGCAGCACTAGACGATCTAATTGCTCTTTTTCAAGTATACTAAAAGATATAACGTGGTTCAAAGTTACTCTAAATGATTGCATAGGCACTTTTTACTAAATTTAATATTCTAGGTTCAGTAGCTGATATACACATTCAGCATAGACTTGGGTGATGTTAAAATTGAGTGAAAAAAAGAGCAGGGTATACAGCAGGAGGGGCATTGAATATTCGAAATAAGAATTTAACTTTCGGAGTCGCTATCACATGTGAAATAAGTTTTTTAAGAGGCCAAAAAATGAAAAAAAATCTGGCCCTTTTTCTTTTTAATTTTAAATCAAACATGTAGGAGGCTATAAAATAATATTTTAATAGAAGCAATGCACATGCAGCATAACATAATTTGTGCTATTTATCAATATACTTTTATATTTCAGATAGTCCGAACTCAAAAAAAACTTCAACCTGCTTTCCTAACTTATCAGATGCTTGAAAATAAACCTATAATTGAATGAAAGGCTATTTTAGGTTAAAACTAGGAAAAGGCTTGAAATAATGATTGAAATTTCTAGGAAAGTACCTGATTACAGCTGTTTTCTTCATATCAAAAAATAAATTTTCAAATATTGCCTAAAATACATGTTGGCAACTATTGAAAGTGCACCAACATGTGAAAACAATTGTAATTCTTAAAACAGAAAAGGGCAGCTTCGAGACTAAGACAAGAATACCGGATACTGACCTGTTTCACGAATCCTGTACTTCCTTGTGTCTCCTTTGGATGTTATAGAACAGCGGTGGCTAACTCCTTTGTCATTAAGGTTGATTTTGTGTTAAAAATGTCTCAGAATCTATCTTAGAAACTTTTTGTTAGTTGATTAGTGGAGAGGTAGGAATAAAATATTAATTAGGAGTTAGAACTCTAGGTGGGGATGGCAGGATTTCCACCCAAATTTCTCGTATCCTCTACTAGAAAATTGACCACGCCGTCTGCAAAAAATTTCAGTGAAAACTAGGGATGTAATGAATACTGATTTGGTCGAATACCAAATATTCGGCCACTTCTCCCAGGCCAAAGCCGAATATTCGGTTATTTCTTCTAGGCCGAAGCCGAATATTCGGCGGTCGAATATTGAAATTTCTAGAAAATCGTTGTAATTGAAAGTATTTGACAAATTTAAAATTATTGACAAAGTCAAACACCAATTACACACAATCTATGATGTATGATTTAATTCTGTTTGTTAAGAATTTTTTAAAACTATTTAAAATTAATCTATTTTCTCTGTTGCCTTGAATGTAATGAAACTAAGAATTTCACCCACAGGTGCAATAGAAATGACAGGTTTTATGGTAGTAAGCATTAGCATTATTTTACTAATTATTTAATTCAAATGAAAGAACTCCTTTTGCTTAGTGAACTTTTACCTTGCTCAAAACTGTTGTATGAACATATTTTAGAAGTTATAAAAGTTAATATTTTTATTTTATGGTTTGTTTTACATACCTTTCTTTAAACGATCTATTAAAATTTAACACACTTAACTGGAATATATTTTTATATCCATAAACACCAATAACTTATTCTATCTAATTATTCATGACATATTCTAGGCTTTTCACATTTCTCTCTTACCCAATATTCACAATGAATCAGTCTACCCAAACAAAGTCTGACTTCCACTTTGTTAATAATAACAAAATAAATTTTTCATATATCATAATTAACTATTGCCAGCTTTCGGAGCAAATGCTCAATATAAAATACAATATTACAACTTTAAAATCTGTTTTTGCTCAGTCAAGCCTAAAACTAGGTTTAAAAAAGTAGTTTTTCTAAATTATTTTTATTTTTTAAAACTATAAACTAATGTACTATTTTGCAATAATTATAATACAATTTTAAATGTAAAACCTACTAATTTCTTTATTTTTTTACATTTCTACTGCAGCAGAACTATTCGGCCGAATAGTCCATCAATATTCGGCTACGCCGAATATTGACCTTTCTCAGTATTCGGCCAGGTCGAATATTCGTCCAAAGGGCCGAATACTGAATAGTGGCCGAATATTCGTTACATCGCTAGTGAAAACTTGCAGTGCCACACGTCTTCACGTGTACATAGTTACCAATGCTTTTATAAGAATTTCTAAAAAATCTCTTCCAAAAAGTTGCAATTTCCTCGGTATAGAACGTTTTGAGGGGAGTCTCCTCTCCTTGAAAATTTAAATCTTAGCCCCTGATTAATGATATTTGATTAAAGAACATGAAAGTAAATATTTTTAAATTATTCAAATTTTAAATATTGACTGTAGTTGTGTAAAGAAGTTATTGCAATAAGAAAGTCTGCTAATAATTTGCACAAACCAACCAGAAATTGTTCTCCAATCAATTTGTTGGCTATTTTTGGGGCATTATATAGCACATCAAACAAAAGATTTTAATGGGTTGTATAATACATATAAGACATAAATAAAAGTATTAGTTGTAAATTCACTGCTACATCATGATGTTACAGAAAAAGTACATAAATAATACAGATGAATAAATTGTGCCACCTTTCAAAAACAGTTGCTCTCTGTTATTTCCACATTTCTTTTGTCATATATTTATGAGAGATAGAAGTGCATGTTAAAGATTTCATAATTGCAACTGCTTTCTTATGTTTGCTTAGAATGTTGACCTTTAGATGTATTTTTTCTTGTTTCATGCTTTATGCTGTACAATTTGTTTCTTTTCTTTTTAGCCTGAACCAATATGATCGAGGTTACCTGCAATGATCGTTTAGGGAAAAAAGTTCGAATCAAGTGCAAGTATCCTTTAAATCCATGGCTTTATATTCGTTAATTCAATTAAAAATGTGTTGCATTTCAATTAAAAAAATTGGAACTAATGTGATATAATCCCCCCTTGGCGACTTTTTTGTTGGCGCCAAGAAACCGTCGCCAACAACAAGATTTTTATGTCGCCAACTTCAAATAGAATACAACACTCTTGGCGATGATTTTATCGCCAACAATGTCACATCATAAACATAGCAAATAGGTCGAGAAAAATCACTAAAAAACAGTAAAATACCAAAAATTGCAAATTATATCTTGCACACAATATCGATGCTACTATGTAATGCGCGTACAGCATTTTTCAACAACAATTCAATACATTAACGGATTGATAATTACTTGAAAAATAGAATTATTTACTGTACCAAAGCACTCAAACTTGAATAAAACCCTTCGTTAAGAGAACACGCAATTTATGCCCAATAATTACTACCGCAATGATTCATCATTGCATAAATGATATGCATTATTTAATGAAAAACATAATTAAAATATCGCACAATACAACGCAAAACCAATGTTTATTAAAGAAATATGTTAGAATTTTAAAATAAGATACTCCATTAGAAAATATATAACATTGATCAATTTAAGCACATATTACATCAGTCTATTGGAAGCCTACATTAAAACTAGCATAAAAACCGTTTCTTGAAAAAACACGCATTTTAGGCACAATGATTATTGCAATTAATTTCATTGCATTAAAGGATATGCATTATTCAGCGAAAAACATAATAAAAATATTGCGCAATTCAAAGAAAAAGCAATGTTTAATAAAGCTATCTGAATTTTAAAATACCACCCTAGACAACAAAATTAATAGCGGTCATCACTTCAAGTACATTTTGCATTAAACTATTGGGAGCCTACCATTAAAAATACCATAAAAACCATTTGTTGAAAAAACACTCATTTTATGCACAATAATGACTATTGCAATTAATTATCATAACATTAAATGATATGCTTTATTCAACGATAAACATAGAAAAATATCGCGCAGTTCCAAGCAAAACTTCAAGTACATTTTATATTAAACTGATGGAAACCCACTTTATCAAAACCAGCAATGCCATTTATTACTACAGTTAATATTTTAGAACAATTGAAAATTCATTGTTTTATAACCTTACAAACATATAAAATAAGCAAATAATAAATTTAGAAAAATAAAGAACTCACTTAAAAAAAAAACCCGTTGGCTTTTCAATATTAATCCCAAATCACTACAAACTTGCTATCCAATATAACGAAATGGTCTGAAAATTACCACTTAATTTTTCATTGCTTTTAGTCGCAATTAACCAAACTTATGCACTTATCAACCAAAACAATTTCATACTTCAGATAGCAGAAACACCAAACGACGTTTCCGTCCATTTTAACACATTTCGAAAACATGGCGCCTTAACAAACTATTGTAATATAGAATCATTCATCTGGCCATAATAGAAAACAATTGAACCAAATTAATGCACCTTAACCCTTTACATTCTTCCTTTAGCAACAGGAAAGATCTCCACAAACTTTAACCATAAAATAAACTACTAAAAAGCTACTTATTAGTAAAAGAAAATTTCCTAAAAGTCCAACCATCGCACCCAAAAACACCCATTGCATCATCCACTTAGGGTTGCCACACATTACATTAGCCAACATCGATGGCGCTTGGTTACCACAAAAAGATATCGCCAACCGAAAACCATTACAAATTGGCGCGCTAGCTCGAATGTCGCCAAGGAGGGGGGAGGGGGGATTATATCACAGTAGTACCAAAAAATGTTGTATATTAACCAGGGTTGGGTTTTAGCTGTCAAAAACTTGTTTTTGATCTGACATAGGTTTAAACCAGGTTTTAACCGGTTTAAACCATCTAAAACCCCAATATAATTTAATTATGCTAAAAATAAAAAAAGATGGGCTGTTAATAATAGCAAGATACGGCATTGTTTGTGTTTAATTATATATTGTTCCGTAGTTTTAGTATACATTGAATTATAATTAAATATTAATTTATATACTTTTCTTTGTTTATGACTTAAATATTAATTTATATACTTTCCTTTGTTTATGACTTAATTTTCAATTTTTTACACATATTTCTTTCTGGTGTGGATTTTTTGCATATTTGACAAGAATACAGGGGGAAATTAAGAAAAGATGTGTTAGTGTCAATGTCAATATTTCTTTGTACTAGTAGCAAATATCTTTGAATATGCCCTATCCTGGGAAAAGTACATACCTTCATTAGATTTCAATTGTGTTGGATTACTTTCTGCTTCTATCCATAAAAAAGTTTAAATATCTAAATTTATTTCTGCAAAATATTAGATTAAACTTGCACAATTTTAATTACTACAAATATAATTAAGGATTTATTAACTGTACATCTTTGCTGAAAATAATTAAAAGTATGCATTCACAATTCGTTCATAAAATCAACTTATTTAATGAGTCATATTCATTAAATAAGTGTTTGACAATTTCTATTAAAAATTGTCACATTATAGTCTATTATCAGTTCACGTTCACGAAATATTCTACAAATAGAAATCAGGGTTGGCAGGTTTTTGACATGCGACGATTTTAACTGGTTTTAACCATGGTTAAAACCGGCTTGCCAAAAACCTCCCTGTCAAAAACGTCAAAAAGTGTCAAAAACATAATTTGCTTAAACCTAATGAAACCTAAATGATTTAGCATAATTGGATAGACTTTAATCAATAAATTTTAAATAAAGCAGCATAAATGCATTAAAACTGCTGAGTATAAACTATAAAAATATATTCTTGCTGTAGCGCAGGCAGAATCTATGCCTGAAAGTGATTTTATTCATAAGAATTGTTTTTAAAAATTAATTAATTGTTCTTTAAGTGTACAAACACGGGTTTTTGTTTTCTGATGCTGTAGGAGGGGTTTTAAGTCCTAAAACGCATCTTTTGCTGTGCCCTGCCAGTGCATTCCTGAGCTACATTCTATTTGTAGAATATTTCGTGAACGAGAACTGATAATAAACTATAAAGTGACAATTTTTTTAATAGAAATTGCCAAACACTTATTTAATGAATCATTTTATTGTGAATGCATTGTTTAATTATTTTCAGAAAGATGTACAGTTAATAAATCCTTAATTATATTTGTAGTTATTAAAATTGTGCAGGTTTAAACTAATATTTTGCAGAAATAAATTTAGATTTTTAAACTTTTTTTATGGATAGAAGCAGAAAGTAATCCATCACAAATTAAAATATAATGGAGGTATGTACTTTCCCCAGGTTAGGGCATATTCAAAGATGCTTTCCTACCAGTACAAAGAAATATTGACACTACAGCAGCTTTTCTTAATTTCTTAAAATGCACATAAGAAATACTTTTAAAAGATTAAAAATTAAGTCATAAACAAAGAAAAGTATATAAATTAATATTTAATTATAATTCAATGTATACTAGAACTAAGGAACATTATAATTAAACAAAAACAATGCTGCATCTTGATATTATTAACAGCCTTCTTTTTATATTTTTAGCATATTTAAATTGTATTGGGGTTTTTGACGGTTTAAACCTATGTCACGTCAAAAACTAGTTTTTGACGGCTAAAACCCAACCCTGAATAGAATGTATGTTATGAATTAAATCACTCTCAGGCATAGATTCTGGCTATACTGCAGCAAGAATATATTTTTGTAGTTTATACTCGGTAGTTTTAATGCATTTATGCTGTTTTATTTAAAATTTATTGATTAATGTCTATCCAATTCTACTAAATCATTTCTTTGATTTTTTTTTTTTTTTTTACGAATTAGGTTTTTGACATTTCTGACAGGGAGATTTTTGTCAAAAACCTGCCAACCCTGATATTAACACATTATCACAAATCTAACTTATAACAAGTGTTTTTCTCAATTTTATACCTTCGAGCTCTATGTGTAAATAACAGGGGTGGTACGGCCCTCCCCAAAAAATCCTGAAACTAATTTGCGGAATCTTTAAGGTTGAAACAAAGTTTTAATCTATTATATGTATATATACGGTATTATTACTATTTGTAAAGAAAAGTTATATTCTGAATCGTCTTTTGTCACATAAAAATGCAGGTACATCTTTTGTAAGAATTGAATAAATTTTTATGTATTCACAGATCTATTAATCTTTGAATAACATTCTGAATGCACAGTTAACTGCATAACTTCCATCTTACAGTTCCAAACAAAATACAGATAAAACCTATGAAAAATTCTTCATCACATTTTGCAAATTAACTTAACATATTTCACAAAATTTTCAAAAAACATAAGGATAGCCCTAAAAAAAGTGAGAAATAATTTTTTAAGATCTGGAATTCCGGATTTAAAAGTCTTAAAATATCCGTAGCTTCGGCCTACGGCCGGAAAAGTACCAGCCCTGAAATAAGTAACTAATACGCAAATAAAAAAAATTGTTTACTGTGAAACTTCTCTGTAACAATCACTCTCCATTCCTGAATGGAATGTTTGTTAATGGAGGTTGGTCATTCTTAGAGGTCATTTCCAAATATGCAAGTAACAAATACATAGCATCAAAAGACATGATTTTTATTTTGATAGACACACTACGTCAAGAAAAGTTTTAGGGAAGAATATATGCTATGTTAAAATTTTTTTCAGAAGGGTGGAGAAGCCCCCCATCCCCATTTGTTTCAGTGTATATATTAGTACGATTTGTATAGTACGATATACTGTCTGACGAGTCTGATTCGGGCCATGAATTTTATATCAGGCTTCCTTTCCAAGGGTGTTTGCAACCTCCAATGCTTTTCGCTTCATCAAAGTTCCATTTATTGGAATAGTTTTCAATCAAGTTGATTTGACTCATTTGTTTATAGCTTTGTTGAAAATATCTGCCAACCTGCTTTCTCTCTTAGAGGGTTCTCTAATCTCACGTGCAGGACTTTTTAATGTCAAGTGTATTTAGTAAAAACTCAATGACATGTTTCAAATTAATCCTTGGAGTAGGAGGTTGTTTAGTAGAGGTGGTCTCTCACAGAAGTTTCACTGTATATATACTTATCTGTTCATGTATTTAAATTAATGGCTTCTCTATATTTCTTTTATATTAATTTGTGTATCAGTTCAATTTTACAATGTCTAAAAAGTTAATTTTACGATGTCGGTATTTTACTAAAATAATTGAAAGTTCATTGGTTTGATTTGGTTATTTCACTAGACTGATCAGTCCATTAATTTTTAAATTGCTTTTTTTTCTGTGTTTGCTTAAAAATCCTTAACTACAACATTAGCGGTGATGATACAATTGGGGACTTAAAAAAACTCATTTCTGCTCAGACTGGTACCAGATGGGATAAAATTGTTTTAAAGAAATGGTAAGTTAGAAGTAAATTTGGAATAGATGTGATAAGTGAACTAAAAAAAAAGTTTTTATTCATTGTTTTGCATGGTTACAGGTACACAATTTTCAAGGATAATATTACTTTGGAAGACTGTATCCTTTTCGGAAAAAGTAATGATTTTTGTGATGGCAATTTCATATTTTAAATGATTCACTTAACACTAAAGAGTAATTTATAATAGTACTGCCAAACACTAATGTTTTACTCACAACTACATCTACTGTAATATGCATGTTATGTATTGCACATCTACCTTTTATGTGATAAAAGTTATATAAAAAATGACTAGTGATAAAGTTTTAGTTATTGTATGAATTTGATTAAGGGTTGTAATTCAATTTAAGGAATTATATTTGGTTCAGGTTCAAGAGAAATGATTGTGTTTCCATAGTAAAATTTATTAAGATGGATACTTAATGGAATGAAAATTGATCCTACAGTTACTGTTGCTCTTGCAGTTTTATTTTTATCCTATTATTATACTTGTTGTACATAGAAAGTATCAAGAAAAGGTTAGAAAAAAAGTTTTATTAAAGATATTCCTGCAAAAGTTAAAATCCTTTCAAAATAGGATCCTTGAGCATCAACATATTTCTGATTATTCCACACTTCAGGCTCTTTGATAATTGGATACCAGAATGTTTTTGCATGCTTGCAAGACTCTTTGATGGCATCTAGGATTCCATGATGTTGTCTTTTGAGGGTGGTTTTTACTGTGGGGAACAATAAAAAGTCTGCTGGGGTTAAGGGTTGTACATTGGTTGGAAGACCGTTGTGATATCGTTCTTGTTCAGGAGGTAAATCTCCAAAAAAGTGGATTGGCTAGGTACAGTTTCCAATTGGCTGCTTTCACTAGGATAACCCTTCTCAACTTTCACGTAAAAGCAACATTAACTATCTAAGTAAGTCTTAAACTTATGCTCTTCAGAATATTATAGAATTTGCCTATCAGAGAGCACTGAAATTTGCTGGCCAAAAGTGTGTCAATGCTCAAGGAACATGCTTTGAAGAATTGATTGAGATGTTTTGTATTGATATTTCTTACAATACACTATCCTAGCTTTTCCCCAATACCTTTTGTATGCACCTTGTACTGTACACCATCACATGCATGCTCTTGTAATCTCTTTAAGGCGGCGCTGGACTCAGCCTCAGAGGCAACGGAGCCAATGCTAAGTCTACGGGGAAGTTGATTGATCGTTGTTAATTTGCATTTCAAAATTTCAGCAAAATTTTTTCGGCATAAGATTCTTTACAACGTAACAAATAGCGCGCGTTTTTAAAATTTTGTCCTTCTCTTAAAATTTAATTTTAAATAGCAGTTAAATTTATGAACTGAAAAAATACGAGGTGCTTTTTGTTTAAACTCTTCATAAGAACTCAAGATCAAAGATTAACGCAAAATGAAAAAAGGCGCGCAAGACAGGAATGTTTGGGCTTTTCAGATGTATTGTGAAATTGTGACAAGGGGAGGGGGAAACAAGAAGTGTGACATCATGCTTATGCAACATAGCGTGACACGTGACAAAGGGGTGAGGGGTATGTTGAAGCAGTGGCGTACGTAGAATTTTTTAATGGGGGGTTCATAATTTTCTGAAACTACTAAAAGTAATTCAAGTATATAATAAAGCACTATTATTTAGGGGTCCAAGGGGAGTTTAAATCCCTAACCCTTCTGCGTACGCCACTGTGTTGAAGTGTGACATTTTGTGACAAAGGAGGCGAGGTCAAATATATGGGAAGAAACGTTACATCATTTATGAACGGTCCCTAAGATTGCCTGCATTGAGAAAACTAAACAAGAAAAGGGTTCTGATTACCTAACATGTGGCAAACCTGAGTATGAAAAAAAAAATAGATAAATAAACAATTGATAAATTTCCTAGTGGGGCCACCGACCGTTTTAAATTTATTATCTCTCTAGGGACCGCTCATAAATTATGTCACGCTTTTTCCCCACATATTTGACCCCCCCCCCTCCCCCACATGTCACGCTATGTTGCATAAGCAGGGATGTTACACTTCTTGTTACCACTTCCCCTCCCCTGTCGAAGCGTGACATCATTTATGAACGATCCTCTATATATATTTCATTTTTCAAATAAAAACATCATAACGAAAATCACAGGCAAGTATATAAAAATGCATGGGTATCCAAATTACGTTTCAAACGAATGAGAAAAAAAAGAGAGAGAGAAGGAAATATTCAAAATGTTGTAATAAAAAGTCAAAGTCACATCAATAGTTTGTTTGAAGGTAAAAAAGCAAAAATTCAGAAGTAAGGTTTAGGAATCATGATATTTAAGATAAAACAAATCGGAAAGAAATATTTAAAGTATTTGTGTAAAATAATACCACAGTGTGAAATGTATAAGTATTTTGCTGAGGCCGCAAACGTTTGTATTTTAAACAAATAAAAAATTGAGTCGATATTAGAAATTTCACAATAGAAATCAAAGCAATCAAACGTTTTTCAAAAAAGAAAAATCAGGATAGGAATGCTACAGCATTTTTATGTGAAATAAATTAAAGAAAGCAAGGGTGTGGTGTAGCCACTAGCCAAGGGATGATGAAGTCAGAATTCCCTTCCTCACACACATTGGACACATTTTTTTTTGTGTGTGTTAGTTATTCAATTTCGAAAATTTTTTGTAGAAAAGCTTTCGAACTCTCTTACCTTTTGACGTCCCGTACGTCACTAAAGGTAGCACAACATGCATTTTTAAGATTTCAAGATTTTAAAAAAATTCCTGGAGAAAGTTCTTTAACCCCCATTATTTTGATGTTAGCAAATTGAATTTCAAAATAATTCAGTAAACAAGAAGTTCCATCTGGAACTATACGAGCCTACTTTCCCGTATACACCAGCTTCAAATTTGTAATCTACTTATCTCTCTCTCTCTGTTTCTCGCTTAGCTTTAGTTCTTAATTGCTTCAAATGTAGCTTTTTCAACGATTAATACATATTCATTCAATCGTTCATTTATTCAGTCATTCATGTATTTACTCACTCATTTATTCATTCATTCTTTTGCTTATTCATTTAATCATTCATTAATTCAAAAATATTCTTGAAAATCTCGAACAAAATATTTCATAGGAAAATAGGCTCGTCAGTTCTGGATGAACTTTCTATCTGTACATGTTCTACGTCATAAAAGCTTTCCGATAAAGTTTGTTCCAAGCAAATCGGTCCGTTAGATCGGGATTTATATAGGATTGAAATTTCCCCGTAGGCGCTATGTTAATTCCTTTTGAACTGTTCAAAAATGAACAAAAATTGTTCAAATCAATATTTCACGCCAAGAACTTCTTCCAGTGAGCTTGTTCATTGGAACTTGGATCTTGTAACCAGAGTTTACATAATTTGCTTCATTTTCGCCCATAGACGCTAATGTTACTGAACTGTTCACAATTGAACGAAAAATTGTCAAATCCTGTCTTTTGACGTCACCAAAGATAGCCCAATATGCGTTTTTGCTATTTCAGTTTAAAAAAATTTCTGGGGGAGAGTCCCCAACCCTTGGTTCTCCTCCCCTCACATCCTTGAAAATCATCAAAACTGTATTTTTAGGGCTTCATCTTGCAAATATTTTCAGCTGTCTTTTAACATCCCAAAAGATAGCCCAACATGCGTTTTATGACTTGGATTTCAAGCAAATTCAGTTTCGAATAGCCCCTCTTTCTGCGGAAGAAGCACTTCATCCACTTGTCTTTGACTTCACCAAAGATGTCCTAGTGTAAATTCCAAAACATTCCGGTGGTGTGTCCCCCTACCGTATAAATTGTGATTTGAGAATTTAATTTTCGAAAATTTCTAAGAAAGAGTCCAAAATCATCCCACTCCCCGGTTTTTGACATTGTGACGGCCCTGGCTACTCACCAGTTTCAAAAACTTACGAAGTAATTACTTGATCGCTTGAAACTTGTTTGTATAAACGCTGCTTCAGCAAGTAAGAAATAAAAGGAGTGATAAACAAACTTGTGATTTACATGAAACACATGTTCATTTTATCATTATTTTGTAGGTACAAACAAAAATTAATTTTTTATATTTTAAAATGTAGTAAATCCTTTTTTGGGATCATTCATAAATGATGTCATGCTTCGAGAGGGGAGGGGGGGGGGGTTAATGAAATTGTGACAAGGAGAGGGTTACAGAAAGTGTGACATCATGCTTATGCACCATAGCGTGGCATGTGATAAAGGGGGGAGGGGTATGTTGAAGTGTGACATTTTGTGGCAAAGGTTAAAAATATGGGGGAAAAGCGTGACATCATTTATGGACTGTCCCTTTTCTATGTCTGATAATATTTTTAAGATAATGTATAAATTTTTATAAATAATTGTTAACAAAAATAGTTTTTACTTTAGTTTTCATTTAGCTTGCAAATCATTCAGTATCGCAGTTTTTTAGTTTTATATTAAAATGTAAATTATATTTAAACAATTTCACACAGTACTGTATTTAATAAATGTAGGCTTATTATTTAGTAAGGGCTCTTGGTTTACCCAATGACTTTTTCTTTTCTCATTGCATTTTATAGTTTAACATTATAGTTTCTACATAATTAAGGTATAGTAAAAATAGTATGAAATTTCGTTTTAATAAACATTTAATCAAGCGAAACCTCAAAACATTGATTTTTTTTAGGTTTAATATTCAAATATTGCTTTAGTTTTACTACTTTATAGGTTCCCAAATAAAGCAAAATACGGTTTCCAGACACATAATCCAAGGAGAGGAGGGGGATACGGGATCGAGCTCTCCCCCCCCCCAGAATGCTGAAAAATACTTTGTCAAATGAGTTCGGAAGGGGACAAAGTTTACACTAGAACACACACAAGGCACCCACCCCCTACCCAGAAAAAACATAGACCTGTTCCCACACACACACAAGCATTAGATAACTGAAATGTGTAAAAATAATTTGGTAAAAAAAGAGATTAAAAAAAAAAATAATACACAAACCATTGAGAGAAATCATTGAAATAAAATTGAGCATTGGTTTTAATTTAGCTGCTATTAATTTTTAACAGACTTCACAAAGGAAGGAGGTTACACATTCATATTGTATCTATGTCGTAACTTTTTTTTTTTGTTTGTTTGTTTGTCCACTCATAACTTCTTACCGGATGAATCGATTTTCATGAATTTTTTTTTTAATCGATCAAGGGTGGTTTCCCATAGGTCCCATACCTTGGTTTGACCTTATTCGGTAATTAGAAAAAAAAGTTATGGGCTGAAATGTGGTCATTTTTTTGCTTTTCCATCCACAACTTTTGACTAAATGAACCGATTTTGATTATTTTTTCTTTGATCGATAGAGGGTCATCTAACTCAAATATCACACATCAGTTTGACTACATCTGTTTTTATAAAAAACGTTATGGGTGAAAAATAAGTGTTTTTTCACTTTAATTGGAAAGGCTAGGCTCGATTTTGCTTTGTTGGGAAAGTTGTTAATAAAAATAAAACTCATTGCTAAAAAATATTTTGTTGCCATTAAGGTGTAATATTAAAAGCAATTATAACAAGAAATAGACTGAAGGCCTCTCTGAAGAAGAAATTAAATCCAATCAGTTTGCTTGCTTTAGTGACCCTTTAAAATCTATTTTGAAGTGAAATTTATCTTACAAACGGTTAGTTTTTAGTGTCATTCCCTCAAAGGTTTCCCTTTTGATATGTATGTTTTAAAAATAGAGTATTTGTATAAAAATGTATTTACTCTAAAAAGAATAAAATAAAATAATTTTTGGAAAAAAATAGAACCGACTTCAAACTATAAATTGCGCTAAAAAGTAAAAATATTATTCTTTAAACAACTACGATACGCCTTTCAAACACAATTTTTGAAGTCGGTGCAAAATTATGATGGATTTTGATGCGTGATTCCTTTTGTAACTATGAAACAATTACAAATATAAATAGCGTAGAGTTTGCAACAGTTTCAGTGTAAAATAACGCATGGTGTAATTATAATTAGACTGTCATAATTTTGCACTGTTGTTTAAAGGACAATATTTTTTTTACTTTTTTTAGCGCAATTTATAGTTTGAAGTCGGTTCTATTTTTTTCCCAAAAATTATTTTATTAAGTATAACATCTCGGAAACTTCATGCATTCACAGTTACTTATTCCCATAATGCAACATTATTTTAATTATTAGTGAATTAAGAGAAATTCTCGAATATTCTCCTCCATGAGAATACTCTCCAAAAGATTACTACCGAGAATTTTGCGTCTCAATATGTAGTCAACCTTTTGTCAATTTCAGGGGATGTTTTTTTACTTACACAGTTACTTTCAGAAAGAACAAAAAAAGTTTGTTTAAATTATTATTTTATATTTTTAAATTTTAAGGAAAAAGATTATTAGTTGATCCAATCATTTAATAATATTAGAAAAAAAAATAATGAAAAACCCATTACAAAACCATTAAATCTATTATATCTTCAAACTCAGAATTTTTCAAATCCCAGCAAAGCAGTTTGAGTTCTGGGTCTAGTCTTGAAACGAAGTAGAGGAGAGTTCGGTCAATACTGCCCGAGGGTATTTGGGTTGGCGGATGAAAGCAGAAGGCTTGATGATAGAAGGGAAAAAGAACCCCCGTTGAAGTGTCATGACAATTATTTATGTGGGGAAAACAGGAAAGGACCTAGAGATGTCACTCATGTCACTATATTCTCCTCAACTTCTCTGATTGGAAGTTCTTCTGTCAATCATGGCAGTTTAAGCACATGCCTACTTGACATGCAGGAAAAATTGTTTCCAGTGAATTTAAACTGACGAACGAAGTCCAGCGGCCCCTTAATGGTCACAATTAAGTGAAAGCAAAGTCAACTGACACAATCACATAAAAATACTGAATAATTATTTCAGGTAACTTTTAAATGTATAATTATAAGAAAAATTATGAATACTTTATAATTAGGTTTTTATTTAGCAATGATATTGAAATTCATAACAGTTGATTAGTTTAACAGTTATTATATATTAAGGATGTTTGATAAATGGCTCTTATTCTTATGAGAAAAATAGCCTAATATGTTACTTGTATTTTAAATTAAAATTAACATTAATGTAGTGGTTTTTTAAATATATAAACTAAATTTTATGATTTTTGTTTGATCATTAAGAAGTCACAATTCATAGTATAATTATCCAGTGCAAATCAAATAAGTAGCAGTAATGTAAGAACTAAAGTTATGTGGCTTAAATTCCTTGATTGCAGCATATTTTAATGTTATAATTCTAATTTCTTTAACTTCACTTCAGATGAAATTCATGATGGTATGAATTTGGAATTATATTACCAATAAGGATCAGACTATTCATATTTCAATGTATAAATACTTCTCTTCATGTTCTTGGTTTTAAATATTATGCTTCATAATGCTTTGTATTAAAATTTTTATGTGAAATGGTGTCTTTTTTTTTTCCAAAAGTTTTATTAATGCACATTGCACATGTTCCATAATTCTATCATCACACATTCATTATATTAGAAACAGAATAAAAGAATAATAGGATCAAACTTTTATGAATCCTTTTGGGGACTTTACCATCCTGTGATATTACTTGTATTATTTTGTTTTAGGGCACCTTGTCTGTGATATGCTTGTGTATGAAACTACTGGGATCACATATGAATGTAAGATATTACATTCCAAAAAACCTTTCAGATATTTCTCTTTCACTGTATTTTGTTCTTTCCAAAATTATAGGAAACATCAGCTAGTTAAAGGATTTCAATTTTGTTAGTATGAAATTTGAAAAAAAAATATATATATATATATATTTCTAACATTACTACTATATACCAGTGATTCTCAAACTGTAGGGCAGGCATGCTACCTGAGGGTTCATACCTTACAGGAGGGCGATGCATACAGAAAAGTCGAAAATAATAGATTAGTTAAAAAAGTTAATTTTCTAAAGCAAGCTAAACAAAATACATTCTGACATAATAAAAAATAAAATGCACATTTCCACTGATGTAATATATGGTACTGCACCACAAGTTTAATAATTACTAGTGACTCCCATAGGCTCGTGGAGCAAAGCTTTTCAAAGGAAAGTTTGTTATTTATAAAGATTGGCACTCTTAAGGTTTTTCTATATTTGGCCGAGATTTATATTTGGTCTTCAAAGCAGCTTACTGCATAAAATCCAGTTTTACAAAGGTTGGACGTGGTACTAGTATACGACAGCGTTTCTTAAATTTGTTCCACAGAACCCTGGGGGTTCTTTAACCTTCCTGTCCTGTTGAAAAAAGTTTCATTTTACCTGCCTGGGTCGATTCGACCCAGTTCAGTTTTTTATTGATTCTAGCTCATAATATATATTTTTTGAAGCTTATTTTTGCATTTGTTTAGAGTTTATTGCTTTAAGAAACATTTGTGACATTTTAATATGTACCCGCCCCCGTTTTTGCTGCTTTCTGATATAATTCACACATAGAAACATTTGTTCACGGATTAGAGCTTTTAGTATTCTACAAATACTTATATAAGTAATAAACTATGTTTATAAATACTAACAAATAGTATGAACATAAAGATTTTATTCCAATTTTTATATAGGAATTTGAAATATTTTTTTTACAAGGAACAAGATTTGCAATACACGTTTACATGCTCCTGGCAGAGGAAACCTTGGCATGATGCACATGTTATTTATGCTTTGTGAGCCTTTTTGGACCACAAATTTTACACCTTCCACATTTAGATGCAATGTTGGCTTTAGTGCTATCCCCCGAAACAATCTGTATTTTGTTTGAGAAACTGGGATGTTCTTTCTCATTCTTTAGTTTCTATAAGCCTCAGTAAACTTTCCCTAGTTCTCATGGAAAGATGTCTTTTGAAAAGTTAGTTTTCATTATATGACAGATTCACATGCATGAAAGGAACATATGCATTTATTGCAGCCATGTCAATAGTATTGTTAAATAAAGCAACTGGCCATCTCCTAGTTTCTCTTTTGCATGAATATGTGGCAGCTAATTTATCTGTGGTATCAACAGCACTTTTGGTTTCATTGTAGTGGAGAATGATTTTTTGTTTCCTTTCTGTGTCGTCTGAAACTTGGCAATTGTGATGCATAGTTGAAAGAAGTATGACTGATGTATTCTTCTTTGGAAGCATTCTTCATTGGAACGTAAGAGACGAGTCATATCTTGTTGAAAACCAAAAAATGATGCATTATGTTGCTCTTTCCCATAATGGGGACTGAAATTCTGCATGAATAAATGTCTTATTTTTTCTTACAGTTCCCACTAAAATTAATTTTTTTCTTTAGTAACTCTTTTGCCAAAATATAATCTGAAAAAATTCTCCACTGTGATATTTCAAGCTACTAGTCGTAACACAACCATCCTTTCTTATTTCACTTCCTGACCTTCCCCAGAAGGTTTTCTGGTGTAAGCTTCAGCAGCATAAACATAGGCAGTTTTTGCACATGACATAAGCCACAATTTTATACCATATTTACCTCTAGTCTTTGAAGACATATATTGTCTAAAGTATATTGTCCAAGTTGTAACACATATATCCAAATTTTCGAACATTTCTAGGTTTTTTCGCTTTATATTTCTGCTCCATAATTCTAATGTTCTACAAAAAGCATTGGTTTTTTCACTTGTATCCAAATTATGTATAATTCGTCTCAGAGTTGGAGATTTGAGGCCATTTTATTTCTTAAATATATCGACCAAGTAGCTCAATTTTCACGACAAATAAACCATCTTGAAACTTCTCAGCTTCGTTTTGTTTTCCTCTTCTAGAAAAATGACAATTTCATATCTTGATTCACAAACATGTTACGAAAATTTCCCTTGTGATAACCATCTTATAAAACAGCAACAATGATGCTGCACATATGTCTTCACATAGTAGAGAAGATGTGTCATTACAATTGAAACAATTCTATGTATGAAATATTCTTTAATTCTTGATCAACTTTGTGATATACAACTGCTGTGAATACAGTTACTTGCTCAGGTAACCAATAAGACTTCATGATCTCACTCGGTTGCTCAAGGGCATAATTTTCTGCAAAGTGACAATTTTGCCAGCTTTAAGACTATCTTTAAGGTGTCCGCATGTTGCCATTTAGCATTGTATGAATGCCTAGCAAATGTACTCATCTGCTCCTTGAGTATTGCTACACCTTCGAACAAATTTGTTTCAATCATTTCTTTTATGAGATGTCCATCACGAGTGGTCCACTGAAAGAAAACAAGTGTATCTTCACTTATGAAATGAAAATCAGCATTAACACCACAGATTGTCTATAATTTTAGGACTCGGATCTTTATATACTTTTAATGTGATCAAAACTGTTGTATTCTTCTGTGATTGATATTTATTGACACTCCAAATTTGGATAAAATTGTTTGCAATGAAATATTTTTTCTAGATGTCATGCTGGCAAATGATTCTGTCACTGTAAATGGATGTAATTTTTTGTTACCCGGATCCTTAGTTGACCACATGTTGCTACTATGCAAAATTCCGTTGACGCAATTTAGAAGCTCTCTTTGAAATCTTGAATATCTCACATGTAATCTGTATGTACAGTTTACTTCATTACTACCACGAACAAAACATAAAATTCATTGACAAGTATTTTAATATTATTGAAAGAAGTTTTACAAGGGGTGTCTAAAATTAAAATTAATGACATTGATGATCTCCTCTTTTGAAATCTCTTTAACTCTAGACATTTTGCCGAATTAAAAAAATATTGATCTGTCGGTCAAAACAAGCAGAAAAAAGATTCAAACCCCCCAAAAAAGGTAAAAAGCAGGCTATACATATTTTCAAGAAATGCAAACAAATGTCTGCTGAAAAAAATACTTTATTAATAATTTTCTAAGGTAGGTATAATGGGACAGGCAGCACTAAATTTTAAAAAAAATTCTTTTTTATTTTCTATTTTTTTACGATATATCCGAATAAATGAATAAAAAAATGTACCTGAATCATTTCTGAAAATATATGAATGGTACTTTAGCTTGGGGTGTCATTTATGATTGATGTGTATATTTTTGGGACCGACTATGTAATTTGTATGTATAGTTTACTTCATTACTACCACAAACAAAACATTAAATTCCTTGACAAGTATTTTAATATTGAAACAAATTTTACAAAGGGTGTCTAAAATTTAAATTAATATTTTAAACGACTTTTTCCTGCTCTTAAAGGCGCAATTACCTGAGCTGCATACTGCCGATGCAAGACCTTACTGCCTCCTGAATTTGTGAATGGTGGTGAACATGCATAACATGGAGGTGAACAGAAGCCGATATCTTAATTATGCATTTTGTTTGGCCTACTTCAAGCACTTTGCTTTCATTGTCAACTTCGGCGTACTGGCCAGTTGGCAAGCCTGGGCAAGTTAATCTTTTAATCAAACACACTGCGTGCAGTTTGGTCGGATACCTTCACTTTGGATTTTATCTGTTTTTTGGTTTTGTATTAGTTTTCTATTCAGATTTTCTTTGGACATCTGTATGGTCTTGGTGCAAAAATTGGTTTGCGTCCACAGTTTAGCCTTTTCAGGCTCAGTTTTTTACTTGAAGCCACTTTCTGCTTTATATATATATATTAGCGATACCCGCACGGAAATGCCAGTTTTAAAAACTGAAAAGACCAGTTGGTTCGCCATTATGTATATACATTGTTATTTATTAAGATGCATAGAATTTCAGAATTAAAAATTAGCCGCGCACGGCAATCAACCAGTAATTCTATATATTCAAACAACTTTATTTTTTTTGACAAAAACCCACACTTAAAAAAAAAAAAAAAAAAAAAAAACTACAAAAGAAACGCGATTTGTTTCTTTTATCAAGTACCCACACAAAGAGAACGATTATAAGACTTTCAAATAGTTTCAAATCATTTTAAGTTTAATTAATATACTTTTTTTTTTGCATTTTTATCTATTATTCATTGACCGTAAAACAGACAAAATTTTGTTGTTTGCAGAAACTAACAGCATCATAGAGGAGAACAACTTTCAACCGAGCTCAAATAGTGAAATGACATCCATACGTGCTAATTTTCTTTATATAATGCCGTCTCATCGGCATTAAAAATCTGATGAGGTGAATAGCCTCCTTCATTGATAATTCTAGCTAATTCCAGCTTATAATTCTCGGCAGCCTCAGCATCTGCTGAGGCCTGTTCTCCTTGAAACTTAATATTGTGTAATGAGTACCTTTTTTTTAGTTTTCCAAACCACCCTTTACTCGCGACAAACGAATGATTTTCTAGCTCTGCAAAAGAATGCCCAATATTCCTTAAATGTTCATAGATTTTAAGTGCTTTCTGCTTGATAAGATTTCCACTGATAGGAATCTTTTTGGCTATACAGTCTTCCAACCAGATCATTAACGCCCGTTCCATTTTAACCAGATTAGAATTTCGTGTGCGAGTAACACGTTTCGCACCTAACGGACAGCCATCTGCTAGTTTTCCTTATATTGTCTGCATTTTTCTTTAGGGTTCGAATTGTAGATTCATTCAACTTGGTTGATTTTGCAACCGACGATAGTTTTTCCCCGCCTTCTAAACGATTTAGAATTTCGATTTTATCTTCAAGAGATATAAACTTTCTTTTAAACCCTTTCCTTGTTTCTTTCGTGTTTGACATGATGCAAATCTAGGGTTAATAATTACTTTATTTTTATTATATCTGAACAAATGAAGAATATTACTTACAGTATTGTGTAATGTTGTCCAATTATAAACCACAAATTAAACAGCAAAAAGCTGAACGAACGGACGGTGCAGAAAATTTTTTAGAAAGACTTGGTCACCAACAAAACGTGTGCACTGTGAAAGAGCTCTGAAAAGACTAAAACCGATGTCGCTATGAGATAAGCCGGAGATAATCTTTATGTAAACATATCTAGTTACTGTGTCGCGATCCCACTGCCTGGACCTACATGAAACTGGCGCCATCTGTTCCCTTATAATTCAAATAGGCCCTAATGAACTAAACAGATTAGGCTAAACATTCTTGGGCTACGCGGAAGGAACTTATGGGATGCTGTTGACGGAAACCGCGTTCTGAGAGTACCGCGTTATAGGAGGACTGTCGCATTTTCAGCTCCGCGTTATAGGAGGGTTGACTGCACATGTTGACCGCATGCAAATATAGCATGCATCGGGACAAACGTGGTTTTCACGATGGTCGTAGGGGCTCTCACAATAGAATATACTTCCGTAGTAGGCATTCAAACGTTTGATGACATCATAATGTCATTTATACAGAAGTGAATTGATTCTCTTGCTCCTTTCTCTTCCTTTATACGAGAAACGAAACCTGCAAAAATAATGTTATTAAGTAAGAAATTCTCGTAAGAATAAATAAACTAAATGTCTTGAAATAATTTTTACTTACCTTGTGGAGATTTTCAGAGAAAATCATTACTATTTGAACATCTAAATGTTCTTCAAACTTTGCTACCTCAGCGTATATAATGGCCCCAGAGGTACTCCCGCCGCTTCGTGAACTTCACGGGCACGATTCATTAATGCTACACGACGTGTATCCCGCAGCACTTAAATCAATTCCTCATCATTGTTCAAATGAACCAGGGCATAAACTTGCTCGTCCATTGGAATTGATAATATCGAGTGTTTATTAAGTCGATCGACCTTTACATTTGCAATACGGGTTCGACCGGAACTTACATCTCGACGGATTCTGATC
This sequence comes from Octonoba sinensis, assembly GCA_038502835.1. Classification (NCBI taxonomy): domain Eukaryota; kingdom Metazoa; phylum Arthropoda; class Arachnida; order Araneae; family Uloboridae; genus Octonoba; species Octonoba sinensis. The sequence continues at coordinate 65,667,402 of CM076605.1, read as the reverse complement.
ACATCCGCTGAGAATCCAGAACGTAGAGCAATCTGATCCTTTGACTGCAATACTTTAACCTTTTAAACGCCGTAATTCAAATTTTTAATTTTAATTTTTTGCTTAAATGTCTCAATTTACATCTAGTATAGCTAATCTAAACATATTTTGGCGGAAAAAAATTTTCTAAGTAGGGTTTTCAGGATGTTCCCATTTGGGAACATCGGCGTTTGGAATGAAGTGAACGGAGGGATTTTCTCGAAAGGTTATTTATTAGAAATGGATGGAAAAACATGATTATTCTTTGTTTATTTTACATACCATTATACTTTTCTCTTCTGAATGACACTTTGTTTTCCTTATAGTCCATGGTATTGGGGAAAGCAAGATGAATGGAGTCTCTTTACACAGGCAACAACGCACTGCTTTCGCACGTTCTTTTGGCAAACCGCGCAACGTCCCTGAGTGAAGGGGGCAAGATTATGGCCGTTTTTCTTTTCAGAAGTGAAAGTTGTGGTTTAGGTCCAGGCCTGCTTGACACCTTCAACTGAGAATTTAGTAAAGCCATTGTGATGTTGCGGCGGAATTCGAGGTGCGACAACTTTCTTTCAGTGCCTTTGTGGAATTCACAGTGAATCAACCAGCTCGCAACTACTCCCATATTCAAAGCATTGGAAAATAAGTTCCACCACCATTTTGTACTCCTAAGCTGTGGACGGTAACTTCCTAATAATCTGTCTAATAGATCAACTCCGCCCATCCCTTCATTGTATCTCTGAATCAGAGCCGGCTGAGGTACCCAATGAGGCTCCCATGCCCTGCTCCACCCGTAGGTTTCTCAGGGATCTAGCAAGCTAGGGAGACCTCTGTTCCAACCATTGTCGAAAGCCAACCAGCGACCCGTCCGTTCCTCGTGTTTTATTTTTTAGTTTTACATTGTTGGTGCGAATGCACCATCTCTTGGTTATTATATAGATCAAACATATTTACAAAGTGTTGCCAGCCCGGGCTGGCGGCCCTCGGGAGATACAGGAGATGTTTACATCTTCTTACATGAACGGCCCGAGACCGTGTCTCTCTTTTAACATTTTTCTTCCTTCAGTCACGTTTGGTGTTATGCTGTCATAGTTGGGTTTGGTCTTATCTTTCTCCATCTTCCTCCTGTTTCCTTCGTATATGATCTAAAGCTGGTACTTCTTCATTGGCTTCGTGGGCGGACATCAATCTGAAATATGGGGGAGGCGAGTAGCTTCTGTTTCACATTATTACAATATTTAATAAAATCTTTATTGTATAGGTACCTGTTCCCTCTATTATTGATTTCATATATCGGTGGATGCGCGTTATTTGTTCTAAGTTCTTCTGTAATTCTGCAATTAGTTAGATAGTGTCTTGTCGTCCCAATTTCGTCACAAAAGGTGCACATGTTGTTATTGCTTATGTTGAATCTGTTTAGATAGTAGGGTGTTTTAGCATGATCTGAAATGTATTGGTTTGTGATGGGATCGGGATTTCTTACTCTACATAGTATTGGTATCTTTTCATTTGTTTCTCTTCCATTTTCAGTTATGTCCCACTGTGCCTGCCACTTTACTTTAGATTGGTTTCGTAGTATTGTTTTTGCTCTTCCTTTAGAAATGGGTTTTGGGTTTATTACTTCTAATTGTGTCGCTTCTTTCGCTATAGCGTCAGCTTTTTCGTTTCCTTCCCACCCAGCGTGCGCTTTAATCCAATGAAAGTGTATTTTGATGTTGTATTCTCTAAGTGTTTTGAGGATAGCAAAGATTTCAATCTCTATTGGGGTGTGTTGTTGTCGTGGATGAGCTAATCTACTTAATGCTGCTTTGCTATCCGTATGGATATGTACTTCTGATCCTCGCCTAAGATTCTCACAGATGGTTAGTGCCTGTTTGATTGCAGTGATTTCAGCTTGATAAACTGTGTTTTCGTTAGCTAGTCTCTGTGAGTGTTGCATAATAAGTGTATTGTAGTAGTACACTGCCACGGCACAACCTGTTTTATCATTTAGTCTAGATCCATCGATGAATATACTGTACTCTGTGAGAAGTTCTGGAGGATCAGTGTCATATTCTATATGTGTGATGTCTGCTGGGTGGTAGGAGGCTTCTTCTATTTCTAGTCCAGTATAAGTTAGGGGCTCTCTACCCGTTTCGATTTCATCTATTATTCCCATTTTAAGTTCCAACATATTTAGTTTTTCTTCGATTATGTAACTTAAGGGGGTGTGATCAGTTAAGATGTGTAGTGTTTCGGAGGCTGTGGTCCTAAACCAGCCAGTCATTGCTATTAGCCAATTTCTGATGGAATTGTTTATTTGTATCCTGATTTTCTTTATCTCTTTCATTCTAACCCCCCAAGCTCCGTACCCGTGTTGCAGTATTGGTACTATTACAGTGTGTAAAATCCTTTTAATAAGTCTGTATCTGTCTAGGTATTTAAGTCTAAAGATTATTCTTTTGTATTTATGAAGTAGCACATCTACTTTATTTCTTTTATCCCTTAAAAACTGGGAGAAGTCTAGAGTTTTATTTAGTTGTATTCCAAGATATATGAACGGATTTCGTTTAGTGGTTAATTTTATTCTTTTGTTCTCCAGTAGGTAGGTGTTGGTGTGCTTGGAGGAGGGGTCACCTGGTATGGTTAAAGCTTGGGTTTTTTCATGATTTATATTGAGTTTGTGTTTCCTACACCAATTAAGTATATGTGTGGACCCCTTGTTAGCTATGTTCTGTAATTTTTGGAAAGAATTTGCCTGAGCCACAAGGAGTATGTCATCTGCGTAGCAGAAAATGGTGGCGCCTTCTAGGTTAAATTCCAATAATAGCTCTGAAATCATTTTGTTCCAGTAGACCGGTCCACTATTTGACCCTTGCGGGCAACCTTTATTAATTTCTTTGGTATATAATCTGACGTTCTCTATATCTGAATATGTAACTTGCCGGTCACTGAAAAAATGTTTGATTAATTCGAATAGATTGTGGGGTATGTTGTTACGCGCTAATATATCTAGTAAGGCTGGCCACCACACATTGTCGAACGCGCCTTTTATGTCTATTTTAATGAGCACCGTATGTTTCTTTTGTTTCCTATTGTCACTAATTAGTTTTACTAGTGCCCTGAAGGCCTCCTCCGTGCACTTCCCTCTTGTGAAGTCATATTGGTTCTGCGGAATTTTCTTGTTCTTAGTCAGGTGATAGGTCACTCTATTTGAGATTAGCTTGTCCAGTATCTTCCCTAAAGTGTTTAGAAGTGATATGGGTCTATATTTATCTTTAATGATTTTGCCCTGTTCATCTCTTTTGTTTATAAGTATTACCCTGGCTATTTTCCATATTTTTGGGAAAGTGTTTAGTTCAAGACATTTATTATAAATTTTTAATAATAGACGAGAATTAGTTTTAAATAGTTCTTTTGCAAATTCGTTGGAGATGTTGTCGATTCCAACAGCCTTCTTATTTTTTAGAGAGTTTATTACTATTTGTAATTCGGCTTTAGTGAATTTGGTATCGTCTTGCGTGCTACTTTTCTTAGGTTTCGATCTTAATTCCTTCTGTTCTGCTGTTTCCTGTTCTTCTGTATCCCTCTTAAATATTTTATCTATTATTTCTTTGATTATAGTTCTGTTTTCCTTATCTTCTAGGTTTTTAATTTGTGTGTGTGTTCTTATTTTACCTGCTGCTAGTTTATAAGCTAAACCGCAAGGGTCTGACTTCGTGTCTTCAATTAAATTTTCCCATGAATTTTTCTTATTTATCATAATCAATTTTTTATAAACCGCTTTTTGTTTCTGATATTGTAGCTTTATTTTATTTAGACTAGGGGAGTTATCTTTCAATGCTGTTTTATACTTCCTTCGGTATGCTCTGGTCTTCTTTCTTTCTATGTTTAGATTATTGTTCCACCATACGTTTCTCCTATCTTTTCTAAATGTTACTGATAAATTTTGCCTTACTACCATTTCCAAATCTGTATTAAAGTCAGACCCTACTTTTTCAAGTTGTTCCCTGTCAAAACAGTTATCTAAATTTTCCTCTACAGTTTTAAAGCGGCCACTGTTCTTTTTAATTAATTTAGCAATCTTAATTCTGCTTTTACTTATTATAGTTAATGCTTTAGGGGGGCCCAATTTATCTAATTCAAAAGTAATTAAGCAGTGGTCGCTGAAAGTTTCCCCAGTGCTAACTTTCCAGTTTGTAACCTCTTGTGTGTTTTTGGAGGAGATAATGGTTAAGTCGATCCATCTTCGACCGATTTTGGCCAAGAAGGTTGAATCGCTATCATGTGAGTTAACTACTTCTAGGTTATTTTCTAGCATCAAGTTAAGAATGATGTCACTTCTATTATCTGCCATGGGAGCACCCCATAAAGGATGGCTAGAATTAAAATCTCCGATGTATAAGTTAGATTTATCTTTAGTTAGGTGAAGGAGACGCTCTAAAGTGGCGCCTCCTTTATCTGTGTCTCTGTCAATGTAGATCGAAAGGAAGGTGAATTCGTCTTGGTTGTAATTTATCTTGATTCCTGTTATGTCTTCCTCGTCTATTATGTGTGTTGTGTTTATATTTTCAGTGACCAAGATAGCTGTTCTTCCTTTCGGGTGATGGTAGCTTGTCCAGGATAATGGTATGTTTTGTACTTTGTTATTTTGAATTAGTGGTTCCTGGATCAAGTACAAAAGAGGTAAAACTTTATTGTTAGCGACTATCCCCAAGTTCCCTAATGCTTTTCTGCAGTGATTAACATTCAGTTGCCCAATTAAGAATTCTAGAAATGGTAGTTGGTTGATTCTTTAATTTTGTCCAGTTGATGTCTGAAAATGGGACAGTGGGAACTAATGGGCTCGTGCACAGGATCTAAATTACCCCCCAACTCCTCCTTATTGTGGGCATCACATAGGACGCAAAAAGGGGTCATTGCGTGGCAACTAGTCCGGGGGTGAGGGCGAGAGCACTTTGTGCATACCTGGTTCTGGTTGGCGCAGGTCGTGCTTATGTGGCCAAACTTTAAGCACTTGTGACATCTGCGGGGTTTTGTGAATTCTTTTGATTGGAAAACTTTCCAATTGAGCATTAGCTTGCCCTTTTTTACGTTTATAATTTCATTGAAAGCCTTCCCATTAATGTCGAAAATGGCATGGTAAGACCCTTCAATTTTTGATTTGAATTTAAATTTAAATTTGGCCTCGCACCCCGGAGCTAAGTTTTTAATGTGCTCCTCTAAATCGGGGATTTCCTCCTCCGAGGTGTTATATACTAGAATTCTAGGGCTGAGGACTATTGGGCGCCTAACCTCAATTTCCCTAAGCTTGTCTTTTGCCTGGAATTCAGTGATCAATTTGTCAATATCGGTGGAATCCTCCCCCTCTACTATGACCTCTTTTCTTCTGTTTTTCTTTATCGCCTTAATTTTGATGTCTAGGGCCCTTATATTGATATTTTGCTTCAAGAGTTCTATGGTCTGATCCTGATTTATATCTTCTTTTCCACTCTTGAAGATTGCTACCCTAAGCCGAGAAGGTTGGGGTTTTTGTTTGGGTCTATTTGCGGTGGCGGGGGATGCCGCTACTCCCGCGTATGAGGTCTGGGTTGGGCTAGAGGGAGGGGGGGGGGGAGCTCTTAATGAATTTCTTTACTTCCTCAAGTTCTTTTACAAGGTGGACATACTGGGTGGCGAGCTTTATTATGCAGGTGTACATTGTATCTATATTATTGACCACTGACTGAAAGTCCTCGTTGTTTAGGGCCTTTTTTTTGGATTTAGTCTCAATCAGGGTGTCCAGACACTGCACCTTAGCCACCGTCCCCGTTATGACATCAACATGTTTGCCAATTTTGATACTATCCTCCTCCATTACTACTGTTCCCGTTAGCTCTGGGTTTCTAGTTAATGCAGATATGGTCTCCGCCAGTCTGCTGCTTGCCTCACTGCCGATAATGCCTATGATTCCCTCTGCTAGTTTCATGTCCAAATTTAATGGCACATTATCGCTGTGGGCCGAAGCCGAACTAGCAAGATCTAAATTCATTTTTGTTGTACTATTCATATAAGGTTTTGCCAACAGTACCTTTTAGGGATTATCCCGCCCTGCCTAGCGGGGTCCCCAGCCCTTTCTAACGTGCCAGTGACTAACCGCCGTGACTTTGTTCTAGAGGGGTCATGGCTGAGAGAAGGGGATACGTGCCAACTCCTAAGAACGAGCACTGGCCCGTTCGACAGGCAGTGACTTGTGTCACCTCCTGCCAAGCGGGGGGTTTCTCGCATCCCCTCTCCCAGCAACGACTCCCTGAACTAACGATCTAGCCAAGGACCGAACGATTTACAAGAAATCGATAAAGTCAAGGTCCGACCTACACTCAAATCAGCCGGACCCGAGAGAGGGCCGCCCAAGGGGGCAAAAGGCTGCCTACCGAAAAGCAAAAAATTAAAAAGGAAGTCACGGTAGGACACATCTCCCAAGTTATTCCCCTAAAAAATGAGAGAAAACTGAGTTACAGGATGTTAGGCTTCCTGAAGAGTAAAGACGCTGTGTTTGATCTAAGTCCCTATATAAAAAAAAAAAAAAAAAAAAAAAAAAAAAAAAACCGCTATTCCCCCACCCCTTTAATAGTCGGGCTCCTCACAAACCTTATACTAAAGTAAAAAAAAAAAAAACATTATTCATTCCTACAGAAAGCTAGAACTCCATCCCCTAACAAAGCTAAGTCCCCGTCTCCAATAAATAAATAAGGAAAAAAAAAAAAAAAACAACAACCTAGGTTTCCTTCCCCATCCCCAAATAAGGCTAAGTCCCCATCCCCAAGTTAGGCTATGTCCCCGTCCCCAAATTAGGCTATGTCCCCGTCCCCAAATAGGCCAATTCCCCGGCCCCAAGTTAGGCTAAGTCCCCTGCCCCCGATTTAGCAGAGTCCCCGACACAAATTAGTCCAGGTTCCCCAAATTAGTCCAAGTTCCCCCAAAAAGTCCAAGTTCCCCTAAATAGTCCCAGTTCCCCGATTTTGACCAAGTTCACCAGTTTAGTTCAAGTTCCCCAAAAAATTCCAATTACACTTAATCCATGTTCCCAAATTAAGCTAAGTTCCCCGAATTAAGTTCCCCAAACTACCACTCTTCGCGAGAGGACCCCATTAAAAACAAAACAATCCCCCTACTCTGCAAATTTATCCTCTTACATCTATTTTCCCTACACAACAAAACTTTAAAAAAAAAAAAAAAAAAAACTAAATTAGACTATCCCCCTTAAACTAATCAAACTATCTTTTTCCCAAATATTCCCATTAAGCATGTTTGCCCTACAAAAAGCTAAGTTCCCACTCAAAAAAGGGTAAAAAAAAAAAAAAAAAAAAAAAAAAAACTAACTCACTCGTTGATCAAACCACAGCGTAAAGTACTACCTAGAGGCAGAACGAGGACTTAACCAATTTTGGTAAAAAAAAAAAAAAAAAAAAATAGCAAGCAGCCAACTAGCGAAAACGATAAGTCCCTACTTTACAAAATCAGCCGTGAAACCTAACCATGTACAGCCTGATACCCGTCGAGAGATCAATCTCCCCCCACGACGCTCGACGCAGGCAATCTGGCAAGCCAGCCCTGCACGCGGAACGGTCGTGACGAGTAGGATTTCGACCCCACTTCCGTGCACCCGCTGTACGTCTCCTCAGCAGCTGGGGTCACCTAGGAGGGAAGGACACGGAGCTTAGGGCCCCGGCCTGTTATGGTTGCCACACGGTACGCCTCTTAATGAAGCAAACAAGGGAGGAGGTCCCTGAGCGGCCGTCGTCCAGAACGTGAGTCACTGAGTGTCTCTTTTCCGGCCTCCGACCGCACCTACTTACCCTACGGGTGAAAAACACCAATGTACCGTGCAGCGGGCAACAAAAAACCTAAGGGGACTCAACCGACATACCGTCGGTTACAGTAACGAGTCCCGGGAAACAGCTGGGTAGATTATGCTTAGTACGGCCAACCGTTAAGGTCCGCCCAGAAAGAAGTCGGTCCGGCAGAGTGTCTGAGACTCTCTCGCTAGACTTCCCTCAATCCAGACTTCCCACATGGAGTACCGGTCCAGCAAGAGCCCGAAAGCTCCTATACCGGACTTTCCCCCACCAGTCGTCCTCGGCAGAGTGAGCCGTGCAGTCGGTCTATACAGTCCTGTTGCACGGTCGAACCCCAGTCCACACACAGCCCATCTTGACCTGTAGCCGCACGTTTTCCGGGCACCTACCTCTCAAGCCCCCACACCAACGACAAGGTGCATAATCCATCGTGGGGGGCTGGCTGAGGTATATCAACTCTTTTCTTTTCTTTTCTATTCTTGAGTATCTTTTTGCTTTAGAGATTGGCCCATGTGTAGCATAGTTTGAAGCAACCGTTACCGCAGAGCTATCATTCCAGCGGCAGACAAAAACCTTCCCATTGGAACGGAAGTCATATGTCCCTCTCTCTGTCTTTTTCATATCCTTGGCTGATCGAAGAGGACACTCTCCAGTTCTATTCTCTCGAATAGTTCCAACGGCTCTTATCTTCAGAAAAGTCAGTTGATTCATCAAATTGTATGATGTAAAAAAATTGTCAAAAAAAAAAACCTTGTGCTTTTCAGGATGTTCCACAACAGACAGCATGTCCATGACGACTCTTGATCCAAGTGGAGCATCTGCCGTAGCTCCATTCTGTTTTCCAGAATATATTTCCATCTTGTATGGATATCCATTTGATGAGCATATCATCCAAATTTTGTACCCAAATCCGATTGGCTTTCCTCGTATAAACATCTTACAAGAATTATGTCCGTAATACGGTACCATTGATTCATCAATGCAGAGCTTATGGAAAACTCCAAACTGAATTAAATTTTTACATAATTCATCATATATGGGAGCAATCTTTGCGAGCTTATCATCTGATTTCACATCTTTGTTGTTATCCACTAGATGAAAATATATTTTTAGTTGACGAAAGCGAGACCGGCTCATTATCTTCGAGAATATTTGAACAGACGTGTCCTCAGAAGTACTCCAATACAAGTCCTCTGAAGGTACGGTGTGATATCCATTTAAAATAAGTAGGTCAAAGAACTGCAGAATATCGTTACTGGTAACAGTTAGTCTCTTCCTTTTGCAGGGCATATAACGTTGTCATATCAGCGAGATGTTGCATATAATCTAAAGGAAGTATTTTGAAAAATAACTGCAGAGAATCTATTGCCTGAAGGTCGGGGAATTTTTCAGTTAATTTTTCGAGGTTTTTTCCCGAAAGATTTTCTTCAAACTTTGCATCTTTTTTCCATCTGGGATAGGGTTCTTGTTTTCGCTTCTTTGCTTTTGAAGCCAAGCATGAGGGTGTGCTTCCCTTTTGATCTCCTGAATCGTGAAGCTGGACATCTGAACTATTTGAACCTCTATCTTCATTGCTAAGCATCACGTCAACCTGGCCGCAGACATCTTGAGGATGAACTTCATTTAAGGCTTCATCGTTGATATGCTCTTCATCACTCAGATTCGCGTTTTCGTCAGGTGGCAAAATACAAAGATCAGGCTCGTGTTCTCAGCGAGTTCGCTGTTGGATAGGCTGTGGAAATAGTCTAACGCAGCTTCTAATGTCAAAAACTTGCGAGGCATCTCTAGATGGGAGTTTATACGGAATGATAATTTAAAAACACTAAACAGATGAAAAGTACATTATTCTGAGTCTAAAAACACAATCGTTGGTACGTATAAAACTCTGTAAAAGAAACAGGTCGTCGAAACAGAACGAGTCGTGAAATAAAATGCTGAAATGACACCGTTCAAAGCTCATCAAAAGGCCCTTATCTTTATTTCCCCGTTAGTCACGTGATAAAAACACCTGTAATTCTGAAATAAAATAAACGACAAAAAAAAAAAAAAATTGAATAGGACCGAACATGTGTTGGAGGGGGGGGGGGGGGATAGGCTTCAAAACAGGTGTTCCACAAGAAAATATTTGTGAAAGAAAGAGGAATCACACACAAATTTTGCGAGTGACCCGAAAAATCCCCTCAAACACTATACTCCAAACGCCGATGTTCCCAAATGGGAACATATCGATTTTTACGGAAATAACTCCTTAGAAATAATAATTGGAAATATTTTGTTAAGTTGATAAGAAACATATGTCCCCTGGCTACTAAATAACGCTAATAAAATATTTTTTCTATTTTCTTCTTTAAAAGCAGAGACAGAAAAACTTAGACAAATTCTAAGTTCAGAAATTCAGTAAATTTGGCTTTAATTCTATAAAAACATTAAACATTTTCCAGAAAATTAGGAGCACCTAAAATAAATTCATACTATTCTGTGTCATTTCAGAAAATATGGAAACTCTAAACAAATAATTGGGTTACTAAAAAATTCACAAAGAAATGTTCACATTTGGGAACATTGGCAGGTAAAAGGTTAAGTATTGCAACCATGACAGTTTCCAGGGTGAGTTCTGATACAAGCATCAGAGGAGTTGAAATAGGCTTGTCCAATTTTTCAGCTTGAATGCACATGCGCATAAGATGTGTGGGCCTCAGTCCTTCACTGGTACGACGAATGAGCAATCTGAAAAGTTCCCTAACGGAACTTAAAGCTGCAGTCATCGGCGTGTTTCGAAGGCTCTCCGGTAACCTTTCCAAATCCACGCGAGCTCTATAGGTTACGTGGCAAACTTGACTTGTCGCTTTCATTCCAGCGGCCTCGAAGCAACTCCATTTGCAATGCAGCATCCATATTAAAGAAAAGAGAAGCATTCATGTTATTCAAATAGTAAGAAAACAAAAAGACATAGAATTCAAATAAATATAATGATGCCAAAATAAAAATACTTAAAAATGGAACCTTCACTGGTTAACAGTGGTTTGGTTTTGGTGCCAAGGATTGTTGAGGTGATTTCATATGAATTCGATGCCCTGAATTCAAATATAGCATTAGTTTTTGCATAGCAGCTCGAGTTTTTAAGATATAACATTTTAGTAAACTATACAAATGAAATCCTTGGATTAACACGATTAATTTGGTTCTCATGTTGTAACTTATTCCGGACACGATATCATTAGTAGAAATCTTATTGGGTTGACCAAGATGAATGTCTTTCTGTTACTTCTTGACTTAATTGACAGACAGTGTATCCCAAACTATGTTCGGCATTGCTCTGTTTATAGTCTATCTATTTCGGATATCATTTGATAATAAGGAGGGTTCACTAAACAACCAAACTAAACACGGAATTTTTATTCTATTATTCAAATATTATTATATTCAAAGAAAGAGAAAAGTCATCAATTCAGCCAATTACTCACTGAACACCTGGGAAACTTCTTTTCCGTGACATTCTTGAATGAATTTTGTCACAATCTCGTTTTAAAGATCAGAAGTAATCTGCCATCATATGGCTATCCCATATGAAGTCCAGGCTTTTCTCTCAACCTCATTCATCGAATGTATGAAGGCTCTCTAATGGTTCCTGATCTCAATCCATTTTTGGGTATTACTTTGGAGCAGCCAGTACAAAATGACTGACTGCTTTTTGAATAATTCCAGGCATATCGCATCATATCTTAAAAAATATTAACTTATACATATAGTATCAATAGTATATACACTGTCTAAATCGTCTGTATCTGCAACCACAAGTATTCTGATCATCCGTCGAGAAGGCGCACCTTATTGGATGAATGGGTGACGTCGCTCAGAAAATTAAGATCTGCTGTAGCCAATCACAGGAGGTCGTCAACAAGGATTCGTTCTGTTTTCAAAACACTGCATTCTTTTTATTATTGAGGAAATTTTTCCGCTGTTCGGGATTATTTTGCTTTTCGTCGGTTTTCCTTTTTGAGAATGTTTCTTATTTGTGAGCCATCAAATATTCCTGCTTTAATTTTTCCGTACTTAACCGAGGCATTTTCTTCCATATATATGCAAAGCATGATCCATTACAAACTGCTTCATAGGACCTAGTTTAATATGCAGTGGAGGGAAGAGGATTTTCTCTCGTGCGACTAAGTGGTTATTAATGATATTCTTATCCCCAATGTCTATGTTTTCTCTCCTAGGCCACTCTTTTCTGACCCAGTGATGTTTTGTTTCTGCAATCCCAGAAGCACAAGAAGAAAGGATATTTGGTGTTGCCACTTTGCTGTCCAAGGAGGAAATTTACCATTTTTAAGTCTACACAAATCACCCATTGATGTTCATGATCCTTTATGTTGTGATATCTTCAAGGAATCGTAAAAATACCAATAACGAAAAAATGAACACGCCTTTACTTTTTAGAAACCTATATTTTAAACAGTTATTATATACAAAATATGATTGTTGAGTCTCCTCGGATTCGCAGCCCGAATCCTTTGGTGAGTTGCACAGGCGGAGTTCACCACGGAACTCGTTACCTCGGCTTTGCAATTAACTAAATTATTTTAAAGTTCTCGTCCTGGAAAAACAGGATCAGGGGGCGCTGTCATTTGTGCTTGTCGTTGATTCGTAGACCATTAGGCGTCACAAGTCAAAGTCCACTTTGATTAGTGCAGCGCTTGGCGTCCGGTTGTCTCGAGGCACACGCCTTCGTACGTCACCATGCAGTAGATGAAACGAGTACCGGTATGCCTCCACGGAAATCACAGGAGGTCTCAAAGAACCTATAATGTCAGAAACCCAGACTAGCTGGCTCGTCTGACAATCATTCCACCGCGTCCACAAACCGATCAGTTCGGAAAAAAGGGGGGCTTATTTCAGGATAGCACAATGTTCTTCAAAACCAAAGCTATGGTATCGTATTCTTTCATTTTTACTGAGTGAGTATTTGGTATTGAACCATATTTGTTCCTCTTATGTAGAACAACGCATTTCAAACTTCGCTTAGAACTGTCAATAAATAGGCGCCAATCATCCGGAAAATATTCTGGAAGACCCATTTTTCCCAGGAGACCTCTAATATCGCGACAAAATACAAGATTTTCTTCTTGAGAGAAGAAGGGTAGCAGATCTTTGTCTCTTGTACGATAAATTGTAATTTTGGTTTCTGGTTCAAGTAAATTTTTATCCTTCAACCTATAAGCCAGTACTTCAGAAGTTTCTTTCGACAAGTTGAGATCTCTGATGAGGTCATTCAGCTCAAATATCTGTGAGGAGGAGTATTGAGCAATACTCCTCCTCTCAGAGCTGTGGTAGCTAGTGAAACGTTGGAATTGGTACTTCTGAGTGAGAAATCGGACAAGTCCACTTGTTACGGTTCTTTTGATTCCAGTAATAAGTCATCGAAGGGATTTGTGGGTTCTCCCCAAACCATTGGTGCTCCGAATTTCAGACTCTTCTTTTTTCCGGTACTCCACTGCCTTAAATGCTCTGCACATGTTTCACAGACCCCATGCAGTGCCCAGGTTTTATCCTGTTCACCAAGCAAAATATCCAAGATAAGCTCTCTTTACAAAGTCACAAACAAATTTTCTGTTTTCCGGAAACGTGCACTCTCCATAGAATAAATAACAATAAAAGCGTCTTTTCACAAAATTTAATTTAAAAATGAAAATCACATAATAACACTTTATGTTTAATTAAAATGAATTTTTGAACTCCATCACAAATGAAATTTTTCTTTTCTACGAAATGTATTTATATTTCGTTTCTGTTTCAACATTATGGATTTCATTTATAGTTATTCTTTGAATTTTCCTAGTTTTGTAATGAAATATTTTTAAAGTGAATTCAGAGTATTTTTTTCTTTCAGAAATATCTTCAATGAGCTTCAGATATTACTACGTATTAATAATAAATTTGCCAATTTTTTGTTTGAAATTTTTATTACAATGAAAAACAACGTTAAAATGACAAAACATTTTATTCTACTGTTCGCTGAGATTTGCACTTTTCGATATTATATTTTACACTCTTATTTCTTGTTTTCCCCCGATGATGATATATTTTATTTCCAATTGGAATCGTTAATACACAAGAGAAAAAAAAAACCTCTAGTTTATATTATTCTTCATAAAGACTAAACATTTCCCAATCATTATTCAGGCTCTCCCCCCTATTTCGATGACATAGAAGCAGACCTGACCCATGCGTAAATTCGAGAACAGTCTTGGCTAAGAAAATTGGACAGTAGGCGATGACATTTTATTTTTAAATCTACTATTTACACATAATACAAACGTTTACATTTGGTTACGAATAATTTCATTCAACTGAAAGTACATAAAAGTGACAATTATTTAAAGTGGGAAAAAGCGTTCGCTGGGCATAATTTTTCTCTTACAGATATTAGAATTTTATTTAATTGCACATAGGTTAAAAAAGGTTAATTAAATAAGTAAATAAAATTAATTAGCAATTACAAAAACCAAGATGGCAGTGGACACCACGTGTAAGATCACGGATCCAATATGCGGTGTGATGACGTCACACATGACTTCACTCAACATGGCGGATCAATGGTGTCTTCAGCATTTCTTTTGCTTCTTTTTGCTTTTTGGCTTCATAGGAAGCAGCTGTTTCAACTCGGAGCTTATCTGTTGTCACTGCACGTTTAACCATGTCTTTGCTGATTTTTACATTGAGTTTACGAGCAGTGTGCAAAAAGCTGCTTAGGCCATCGTTGAATATACATGTATCAAGGCAAGCAGCAATTTTTGCCACAATATATATCCCAAACCAATTATTTTTGGGTTGAACTTCCATATGAGAGTTTAGTGACTCATTAGGATTAAGTTTTGCCACCTAAGCACCGCCGAAGTAGTTTTGCATTTGCAAGATCTTTGAAGACTGGCTTCACAGCTGCTGCAACTGCTTTTGGAAAAGCAGTTGCAGCAGCTGTGCATTCTTGTGGTCTTCCAGCATTCTTGTGGTGCAATTAATTTAGAGTGTTATTATGTTCGGCACGTTTATTGGCGCACCAAGAGTTCTTTTTCGCCACTTGAACATAACCAGTGTTTTGGTTCGTCATTTGCAAATGAGCCCGTATAGCCCAAACAGCAGTACGCACTTCTTTTGAATCATTTTTATGCTTATGTATGGTATTCCCGTAAGAGACAGTCCATTTTTTAATTGTCTCCTCAGTCAGCCTGCCTTTTCCACAGATTGGTTTCAGGTCATCAAGTTTTTTCTTTCCGTGTAGCACTTTTAATTTCCTTAGGCTGCTCCCCATTCTTTTTTGTATGTGGCCAACACACTCAATTTTTCCAATAACAAAGTCTTTTAAGATTTTTGTTCCTTAGTCTTCAAAAATGTTTTTGGGTCGCCGTCACCTATGCATGATTTGTACTTCACACCTAAATCAGATTCGGACCTGTTGGAAATTTTCAGCATTCCGCTGACGTCCATACTCCCAGTATATGATTTCGCCCATGGTGATATCGCCGGCAAACGTTTTGTTGAAAGGCAAGAAGACTCTATAATTTTTTATACCGCGGCTTTTTTCTGTTCGTGTCGCATGCTTTACAAAATGAAGATAAAACCTCCATGTCTATGCATTTTCCAGTTTCGGAGCCAATACGAGTGCAGAGTTCAATAAGCGACGTGTGTCCGCGGGTCTTCCATGTTCCGTCTCCTCTTACTAGCAATTTGTCTGGTATTTTTTGATAATGCTGCTTGTCTGATTGACGTCTGTGCTACATATTCAAAAGCAGATGCAATTTTGCCATTAATCGCATCAAAATTTTGATATTTAATGGTCCTGAAACCGCTTAATGTTTTGCTACTTTCAAGGTGTGCCAAATCAAAAACTAGCTTTCGCACAGCACAGTCCTTTATCATCAGCAGGAATCGCTAAAATGAACCATTTTTTGATTCCGTCTATTTCATTATTTACAATTTCTCTCCTTCCCCAACAACATCTCGGCATGTAGTAATAATATTCGTTACAAAGCCGCTGTGTAGCTCTATCTGATCTTTGCTCTGAAGAACTTTTAAAACTCCGGCTGGAATTTTTTCTATGGTCAGTTTTTCCAGCGTCACCATCCGCGTAGAGATAGGCTTGTGCAAGCGGTATGCTCGAATACAGAAACGGATTAAATTCGTTCTTCTTAAACCATCACTCTCTTTCCAGCCAGATGCGGTAAAGTTTCCTCACGTGGTCTGTTATTGCCGCCAACGGAGTCGCTCGTAATTGCGGCGGCAGCAGTTCAGGAAGGATCCGGGCACGAATGTGAGTTTGTTGGCTTGGCATTTCTGGTCCAACGACCATAACGGAGTTGAAGAAATAATATAATACTAGCTGATTCTCCGCCGAACATCTGCGGGTTATTAGCCATTTTAAAAAACGCTTTAAAATTTAAAGCCGAAAAAAAAAAACCGCTAGATATAAACAAACTAAGATGTTGCCATTCCAAAGAATCGGAAAGTAAAAGTTGAGTCATGAAGGAAAATACTTTTTAACAAATAGAAACAAATGTTTTACAGTCCGTAAGTTACGACAATAAAAACAAATATGTTATTTTTCTATGCTAATCATTAAACAATTTTTTAAATATCGTTTTACCATAGTTTTTTTGTTGCATGACGTCACTATCGTATCGCATTGCAAAATTTAATCGTAACTGGTCCACGTTAAGAGAAATATATATATAGATAATGGCAGTTTTTAAAAAAACTGAGTAACAACGAAAAAAATTGTATGTTCACCAATCATCTTTGTTAAAAAAAGAGAAAGAAATATAAAAATAACTAACAGCAACAACGAAAAGGGTTAATAAAGTAAAAAAATAAAACTTATAAAAACGAATATGTCTATGAATAATATTTTCATAGAACAAAATACGTCATCTGCCATTTCCAAAAAATCATGCGAAAGTGCTCCTGGAACCTATAGACCGTGGGCCGTGTCTGTAAATGAGCGATTTCGTTACACATATCAGGTGCGGATACAGACTAACGTTCAGGGGGTCATGCTCAGAAATATTTTTAAGTTTGAAAATTTAATGGAACTGCTTGGGAGTAATTAAAAAGCTTCAAATCATCCAGAATAAGGCGTTTGGACGAACTGTATAACTTTTAAATTAACGGCAACATTATAACAAATATTTTCAAATTGTATTAATTAATTTTGTAGGAAATAAAAGGAACTGATTTGAAGTACTTCCTTAAAGAATTTAAAAAAATCATTTAAAGAAATTCCTGTAATTAGTTAAATATAGTATTTGAACATTCTGCACTTTTGTAGTGACGATCTTAAGAAATTTTAATAAAGAACCTAAATTTAAATAAAAGAAAAAATATTTATAAACTTATTGACAATTACAATATGGCAGTTTATATGCCAATAATTGAAACAAAATATTGATGATAAACATTCTTATATAAGTAGGGTTTTAATATAAAAAAAGCTTTAAAATATGAACAAAAGGTGACAATTTATACGCAGGCCCGGAGTGGCTCCTTCTGGGGCCCTCGGGTAGGTTCTAGAAAGAGGTCCCATAGCAGGGTATTGAAACCCTCCCCCCGGAAACGGTGAAACGATGAATCCTTTTTCGGAAAACTTTCTAAAATTATGTGCCTGGAAACTATTCTGCTCTATTTTAGGACTTTTAAAATCGCTAAACGAAAGCTACACACACATATATAATGTCTTAGATTTTGCTTGACTGTTTATCAAAACGAAATTTCGTAATATTTTTACAATATTTAAACTGGAGAAATTATAGCAGTAATTTATAAAATGCAATGAGAAGCGGGGAAGTCTATAAGTAAGCCAGAAACACTTACTAAAGAAACATCTATTCATTGGAAAACAATGTTGCCTTATGTTTCAGTACTATATATGAAATTGTGTTAATACAGTTTTCACTATATCATAAAACGAATAAAACTGCCCCACTTCATGCAAGTTAAATGAAAAGTATGTTTTTAAAGCATTATTAAAAAAATTATAATATATTGTCCGCAAAATATTGTATCCTCAAAATATTACCAAGCAGAAAAAAACGAATTTACCTCATTAAACCTCTTCAGCAACTATATTCATTTTGTATCACTTTTATTTGAATATTTCTGACTGACAAACGTTAACAACGTAGTCTTAAATATTGCATGTTATTCTCAAAGCTTATTTTATTTCAGTATTGTACAAATAAACAAACTACTTCAAAAATAATCCCTTTTATTATGCAGCGTTATTTTTTTCAATTTCTCGACAAAAAGATATTACATTTGGTTTGGGTTTACCAACTATTGCATTAAATTTGGAACTCCAGCCTTCAACAGCATTGTTTGTTCGGTGTCTTTCCTTAGAAACATTCCAAATCTCGGTAGGTAAATTGGTGTTATCTAACCAGCAATCCACAAAATAATCTATAAAGTCTCGAACTTTTTCATCTGTAAACTTATCCTCTATTATAATAGCGAATGCGTCATCAAGGTGCTCTAAAGGGAAGTAATCGCTTTCTTTGCAAGTTTTACTTACGTTGTTGTCATTTTTATAATTTTCGGTTAGGCACAAACTTTGAATTTTTCTCCAAAGACATTGTCCGAAATGGAAAGCACCTCCTAAAATTTTGTGTTCGGGAAAACTTTGATCCATACTGGACTCATCTGTGGTCTCCATTCTTTAATACTTTCGAGCATGCAGATGTATCTAGCTTCCGGGTTGTCTGGTAACAGGATAAACTTTAGTCTCTGTTGAGGAATTTCCAATGTCTACTTGTATAGTATACAGTTGAACAAATTCCCGAGGACAACTTTTAAAAGTTTCGTCAAAAAAATAGGACTTTCCTTCCTGGAGAAGTACAAGCGCTTCGAGAATCTGAAAAATGACAATTCTTTTATCATTATGACCTTGTCTATGATTAGAAAGCTCAAGTTGTCTGAAAACTTCAAAAGATCTGGGGAAAAGTCAATTGAAGTGGCATTTGAAGTATTTTGCTCCGAGCCTAAAACATTCCTTCGAATTTTACGCAAATTGTGCTTCATGTTCTCATACTTAGGCACTTCGGCAACAAACTCGTATCCCTTTTCATAGAGATGTGCAAACTCTTTTCGTTATGTTCACGCAACTGGTACCGATTTCTCTTCTCTTATTTTTCTCTTGCAGCTATTTACCTCGACTTCAATTTCAGCTTCGTTTGGCACACATGTATGGGAAATGCTACATCAATCTATGACGTCATAATTTAACGTTGCTCTAACTCTTCCTTTGCATTTTTCTTTTCTTTTCTTTAATACGCAGTCAATAAATTTTATCATTCACAGTTCTGTGAACTCTATACACATATCTATTCAAAATCAAAGACTACTTTCCATTTCGTGTAGCCAATATCGTTTTCTCACTCATAGCGATAATTGCGCTTTTTGTAGTTGAATTCCAAGCAGTGCGAAGTGAAGAATTTCAAGCAGTTTGAAGTGCAAGCAATCAAGATCCTCCTTAAGGTGTTCTTATATACAGTGACTCATGGGCAGAAGTAATGACCCGTTTTTAAGGGGGTATTAAAAAAAACTAATACAATTTGAGGCATGAAACTTTTTATATTTTGATCTGTATGTAATCCCATTTTTTTACATTAAGTTTTAAATACCACTTCAGCAAGATCCTTGTGTTCATTTCTATATTCCGCGTATTGTTACGGTCCATAAACTTTTTCTGTGGGGTTATTTGAAGGAGAAAGTTTAGAAACATCATCCCCATACTTTGGATGAGCTGAAGGACCGAAATATCGATGAAATATCCCTCGAAATGTGCAAAAAAGTTTCCCAAAACTTAAGAAATGGACATAAGATAATAGTGTCCTTCCATTGCTAGAAAAGTAAGCAAGGTTTTAAATCACAAGAAAACGGGTACATTTTTCTAAGAATGAGACGAGACTGTTGAAGAATGATAAGATTAACACTACTATATTCGTGCCCCCTCTTTGAAAATAGTTTGCGATTTGTTCCATTCTTTTAAACTTTGAGCTAAATGACTGAAGTGCCAGATGTTTAGCTTTTCTTACAAAAACAAATTTGTACACCTTTCGGTTTTCAATGGAAGCAAAGATAGTTTTCTTTACCTTCTTTTGTTAGAAGACAAAGATAAAATTGTAATTGATGTAAAATATAGTAACCAAATTCTTTGTAGCGAGCCTATACAAGAGGGGTTAAGGATCTTGATATGTGACTGTTATGTTTAGTGTGATTAAACACGACTCTTTGGTGTACGTGGAAAATACTCATGCGTGATTGTAGTATGCATGTGTGAACTTACTGACGTTAAATTTCATTGCTGTTAGCCATATTTTTTATGTGCAGACATGAATTTAACAAATTTCGTATACATTGATCATGTATTATAGGTACAATATGTTGTTCATCATGTACAATATGTTAATAGATTATGTTGAATTAATTTCCATATTATGAAGTGGGTAACTGCTAACACAATTTTCTACGCAACATCAGGTTGAAGCAGCATGGGTTTTCGGAGCACTATAAAAACCGCTGATGACACACCGAACGCATTCTCGACAATCCTCCTTGCTCGGCTTAATCTGTAATTGAATATGCAATTGGGAGGGGGGGGGGGGGGGTTTGGGCAGTCGGATGGATACGGCTTCATTAACTTTGGAAACAAAGCAAACGCTGCAACTCGAAGTATCACATATAGTATCTTTCTGGCTCGACCCGGCAGCACTTGATGATCTGGAAATTGCGAACTGATTTATTCAAGTTTTCTATGGAGTTCACAATTTTTAAAAACTCCGCTGTTTGAAATGCATCCTTAGCATCCAACATTAGCATACAGGAAATTATATTTGGCATCTACAAGGGCAAGCAAGACTACGCTAATACTACTCTTGTAGTTAAAGTACTCGCTGCCACTACCTATTGGACACTGCAGGACGACATGTTTGCCGTCGATCGCTCCCAAACAATGGAAAATTCCACAATGTTCGAAATTGATCTGTAATTATCATCCATTCCTCTTCCGAAGATGGCATCTGTAAAAGAAAACAATATAGGTTTTAATCTATTTTTAAAGTATACAAAGTATTCAGATATGGTAATGGTTAAAATGCAGAATACAAGTTTATTATATCAAAAAATCCTTTGCATTTCTTTGTAATCTCGAAAGACACAACATTGCATTTTTAAACTGCAGAAAGAGACATGGGCAGTACTGTGGTGTGTGTTAGTCCCATTACTAACATAAAAATGAGTGTTAATACGAAGCTCACAAACTTGCGATTTATATTGAAATTCCATATTTCGGATGCATAAAAAAAGCTTCTTTGCACTTAACTCATCTAAATTTATTAAAGCGAAGGTGCACCAGATCTTTAGGTGTCATCTGAACTCCTGGCATGTTGGTACCGCTACTAGCACAGAGGTACCCCGGTTGCTAAAGCTCCGCGCATGCGCTACTAATGTCCTAAAGCTGGTCCATTTACTTTTGATTATGGTATTGAATCATTATTTGTTTTTAAATACTGGTGTTTAACTCTCTTAACCGGTAAGGGGAATTTAATTGAATATCTTTGATGAATCAATTTCTGTTAAGCAAAAAGATTTTTTTTTCTTTTGGCCAAATTTATATTAAGAAAGAAAAACAAAAACTTACCTTTAAATGTTCCTCCAAACTGTATTAATGCTTCACACATTTCTGGCACAAATTAAAAGAAATTGATCGTTTTCATATAGAAATAAGTATTGCAAGCTAATTTATGAATCGCCAATCGTTAAAAATTACAAAGTAAATGCTAATTGTTCTTCCACTGATATTGCTTTACGCAAATGAGTGTCTTTTTTTTTTTTGTGACAATGAGCTCTATTAGCTTCAACAGGAGCTCATAGTCCTCCAAATTCATTCGAACTAAGTTCTTGAACTGACCAATGGAGGTTTTGAATCTCAACTCCAAAATCAATTTCATTCCACCTTTCCCTTCGCGATTCCGATAAATAGGGGTAATCCACCATCTTCTATTTTTACCTCTTTTTTTTCTCCTTATCTATAAGAAGCATTGACTTTAAAGCTCTAATTCGGCAGAAGGCCGACATTGTTTGTTTACGTTCGCGCGTACACAGTGGATCAGGTAGGCTGTGCTGGTTTCCGTCGACTGTCGAAGTCGTTCCCCTTCTCGCACCCTCAGCAAGCCCTCGACGAACCGGTGTCTTGTTTACAAAAGCTGTGCTGGTCTCGACGTAGAGTCGTCCACAGAGCAAGTTTCAGCCGAGTTCATTTGCAATCAATGTCTACTTGTGTAGTGTACAGTTGAGCAAATTCCCGAGAACAACTTTTAAAAGTTTCGTCGAAAAATAGGATATTCCTTCCTGGAGAATTTCAAGTACTGTGAGAATCTGAAAAATGACAATTCTTTTGTCATTATGACCTTGTCTGATTAGGAGGCTCGAGTTGTCTAAAAACTTCAAAAGATGTGGAGAAAAATCATTTTACACAAATTGTGCTTCATGTTCTCATACTTAAGCCGGATGGCAACAAACTCGTATCCCTTTTCGTAGAGATGTGCAAACTCTTCTCGATATATTGACGCAACTGGTACCGATTTCTCCTCTTGCAGCTATTTATAGACTTCTTAACTTCAATTTCAGCTTCGTTTGGCAGTCATGTATGAGAAATGCTACATCCATCAATGACGTCACAGTTTAACGTTGTTCTAACTCTTCCTTTGCATTTCTCTTTTTTTTTCTTTAATACACAGCCAATAAATTTTATCATTCATAGTTCTGTGAATTCTATGCCCATATCCATCCAAAATCAAAGACGATTTTCCATTTCGTGTAGTCAATATCGTTTTCTCACTCATAGCGATAATTGCGCTCTTGGTAATGAATGTCCAAGCAGTCTAAGCAGTTTAAAGTGAAGAATTTCAAGCAGTTTCAAGTGTAAGCAGTCAAGCTTCTTTAAGTGTTCTTATATACAAGGTGGGGCAGAAGTAATGATCTGGTTTTGAGGGGGTATTAAAAAAAAAAAAAAAAAAAACTAATACAATTTGAGACTTGAACTTTTTAAATTTTGATCTTTATCTAGTACCATTTTTCAACATTAAGTTTGGAATACCACTTTAGCAAGATGGAGGTCTTCAGCACCAATACACTAATGCGGTACATTTTTCCGTGCAGAGAGCACTGAATCCTTGTGTGCATTTCCATATTCCGCTTAATGTTACGGTCCATAAGCTTTTTCTGTGGGGTTATTTGAAGGAGAAAGTTTAGAAACATCACCCCCATACTTATACATATTCCTTTATATTATTATACATTAAAGAATTGTTTCTTATCTTTGGTTAACAAGCGTTTAACGTTGGCAGTACAGGCGTGTGCATGGGGAGGGAGTGGGATGCGTTATCACAATTAACATATTAACATTCATTAATGGTAAACTTTGCTACGAGTGTCACAACCTATGGGAATTCTGGGACGCGTCCTCCCCATGAATTTGGCAGATACTGTATGACAATAAAGTTAAGGTAAGAAAAGACTGCCGTCGTTCCTGCCATTAAAGATACCGTAGTGACGCCTATGAAAACTGTGAAGTGTTTTATTTTAGATGTACTGAGTTAGTGCATCTAAATTGCTTATTTTCGCTTTACTCATCAAAAGTTTACTTGCTGGAGCACCTAAAAACCCCATATACATTCATAATCTGATACCCCAAGCAGTCTAGTGGTACCCAAATTTCTAAAGCTCTGCACAGGCTTATGATTACAAGCGAGACTTTTTAGCAAATCAGGCAAAGAAAGCAAAATTTCAGATACACATTGTATATAGCAAGTGCACATTTTTATCATATGTAGAAAAGAAAGATATCACACCTTTAAACATTCCTTTCGGTTTGGGGCATGCAGATGAATTGTGGCCGAAGTTTGGCGATCGCTGTGCGGCCAGATCTCCAACAACAATTTGAAATGTTCCTGTTGCGTAAAAACGCAGAGTAAATAATAGCTGCTCCATAGGAGACCAGAGCATTATTTAAGTGAGTTTCGTGCTCTATCTGGTTGCCAATTAATTTTCAGAGTTCTGCTACACTGTTTTTCGTCCTTCTGTGGAAACTCCACATCATGTAAAGTTTTAAAAAAATCTTTTTGTTTTTACATTTTCTTTTTCTTCGTGATTCTTTTTTTCTAGTAGTTTTAAATAACGTACTTGCAAGAAGCGACCCTCCATTGCTTTCATGGATGTTTACAAAATTTCTTCAATGCGCATGCACAGAAGCTTTCAACCCTGGTCTGGAGCTTATTTAGGTGTGATCTGATCACGCATGGTTACGGCGTAAAGTTAAGGTTGACGTATTAAATTATTAACTTTTGTGAGCTCCTTCTGAAGCTTTTCATTGAAACACTGGTTTACTGCCGGACCATTCATTCCAGTTTGGTCCAACCTTTTTAGTTTAAATTTCCCACAGCTGATAGAAATGCCGGATACAAATCCTTTGCTGTTGCATGACCCATAAATATTGATGTAAAATATCTTGTAACTGCTTGTTAGCGTAAGTAACGTTGTAACGTTAGTAAAGTCTAATGTAAAGATTCATCAAGTAACAGAGTGAAGTAATTTTTACATCCTTAAAGGTAACATGCATGATTCTTTAGAAATGCGGTGCTAAACCAAAATGGCAAAAGTATGCCACTTTTTTTTCACCGCAGGAAAATGTTTCAGCAATTTTACTATCAGGGAACATGGTTTTGAACAAATTATCAATATCATCGCTCTATTTGTATGAGTAATGGTTGGCGATGATTTTTAAACACCATAAAATTTTGGCGCGAATTCGCTTTCAAGCGCCGGGGAGCAAGGTGCAACACTTCAACGCCCTTGAAGTGTTCTTCTTTGGTTTATATCATCTGACGGGGTTTGTAGCGGAGAGACTTAAGCAGCCTTTAAACACACGTTCTTAACCGCGGTCCGGACGGCGAGCCATTCAGATCCGCGGTCAAGAGCGTGCGTGTAAATGCAATTTTAGGACGCTCAAGAACGCGGTTAAGAATGACTCAGATGTGCGCTCATGATCGCGCTCCAAGAAATGATGTATTTTACATACACGTTCTTAACCGCACATCAAAGTCGGAGGATTGGACAATTCTGCAGGCTGTGGCTTCTGTAGGGGACTTCAATGGAACGCCCCGCATCTGAACGCGTTCTTGCGCGCGGATAAGAATGTGGTGCATTTTGCAACACATTATTGAACGCCACGGTTTTACTCGCGTTCTTGACCGTGGCTGGATGCGCCACGTTCAGTCGCGCGCTTAAGAACGTATGTGTAAAGGGCGCTTTAGTGTCGTGAAGCTCGACATATCTTTCTAGAATAACTAATGTAAAATATAATGTATATGTTGGCGTTTTAGTATTTGTGATTGGTGCAACTATTACAAGTGTAAAATGTTTCTGTAATTTGTTATTTGTAACAAATAGTTTCTTTAAAGTTGCGTTTCAAGACTTAAAAAAAAAAAAAAATGAAAATTCTGCTTTCTAAATTATTTTTTGACACAAATATGAAACACAAAATACCTCTCTCGTTTGTGTAAGCGATTCAGATGCAGTTGAGAAGTCATGTTGACTAAATTCCGGAAGGAAGGTAAAAACATTTAAATTTGAATATTTTTATATTAATTAAATTGGAATTTTATGACAATTCAGTTTAGAACAAACCTTCCAATTCCATTTCTGTCTGCGTCTTGTCTTTAATTTGATGAAACATCTAAAAAAAAATTAATTACCGCTCATGATATGGGGATACAATATCTAGCTGTACAAGAGAAAAGGTTCAATACTTGTGCTTATGTGTCCAGACCCAAGTCGGCTCAAATACTTCCTATCAATGCCAACACGCTCTGTTCTAAAGGAATTAACCTGAGATGAACTGGAGATTCAACTCCAGTTCGCAGTCGACTGTTACTAGTCGGTTAAAATTAAGTTTTTACAAAAATTACTAAAAAGGCAAGAATGTTAAAAAATTTATAAGTAATCGCCTAATTTTGATACAAAATTTTGAAGAAACAAAAATCAAAATTTTTCAATATGGCATTGGTAGCGAATGTACGGAATCTACTCAATCATTTCAAAGTATTTCAGGGTTCGTACGGTCCTTAAAGGTCCTTAGAAAGTCCTTAATGTTAATTTTCATTTTTAAGGCCTTAAAAAGTTCTTAAATAGTCCTTATTTTTTATTCCTGGTGCTTATTAAAATAAGAAGGTACCCATGCGCTTCATTTGTTTTGTATTCCACAAAAATCATACTTCTTTCATTTCAACTACTTAATCGAACCTCAAATGTGGTTTGCTCGGGAACGGTACTATCGAGGCTTTTGGACAGACCCAAAATGGCGGATTGACAGGACCGATTTACATAAATATCAACGCATTTTTAATTGCAGTGCTTTTTCAACTGGTAGATAAATAAGTAACTTTTTTTTTTTGAAAAGGTGTAACTAAGTTATATATTTTTACAAAAAAAAAAAAAGTTCGTTGATTTTGATAAAATGCTTCAAATTACAACACCCAATTCAGTTAAAATAAACTTGTACCCACCCACATGGCAGCTCCCAATTTGCTATCTCCTGCAATTGTATGAAAAAGAAAATCGAGCTACATCTTTAAAAAAAAATTAAAAAAATATTAGCAGACAAGTCGAATCAAAGCACCAAACATTTGTACAAAATGCAATGGGACCCAGTAACTGGGCACCATTTAAGACCACAGAAAAACAAATCACACAAGTTCCCCCATTTTGCTTTAAAAAAAGAAAAGAAAAAGGAATAAAATTTGAAAAACGGACGTTTAAGGATTCAAGGGGGAAAAAAATTAGGCAAAGGTGCGCGGTGCGCTTAAAGAACCGATTTCATTTTTTAACATGGTTGGGTTTTCTTATTCTGTCTTGGTTTCTTGAGTTTAGCTCATGTAAGAAATATATCTACAAGATTACTTCTATTTGAATCAAAACTTACTGGTATTTATTGATTTAACAGTTTCTTAAATTAATATATTTTCCGATTTTACAACATCAACAAAAAATCGGGTATTTTTGAAAAAGGGCCGAATTTTGGGATTTCAAATTTGGGATTCGATACTATTTATTAAGTTTAGTTATAAAGTAAACAATTTTTTTTCATCAAAATTGTTACTAAATCTAAATACTACATTCTAAACAATTATCAATAAAGCAAGTAGGAGCAGCTCTTAATAAGTAATTAGTAAATGAATATTGCTTTTGAAACCCTCTTTTTTAAGTGGGGGGGGGGGGGGGGAATACTTCAAAGAATCATATCGTTGACATCTAGCTCAATAAAAGAGATACATTTAACTAATATGTAGGCATAAAAACTTTTTCTTTTTTGCGTTTGGCCAATTGCATGTATGATTATCGCATATTTATGATGTTAAAGGTAAAAGAATGATTTATTTTTATTATCATTTTGCTTACGTCTTACACTGATAAGCGCCGAGTTGCCAACTCTCCCAATCGCTTTTCAGCTGATCTTTTGCTAAACAGTTTGTTCTCCCATTGTTTTTTTTAGATCAAATAAATTCCCGTATCGAAAAAATTAATATATTAATTTTTTAAGTAATACAAGTACAAATACAAATACAAAAGTGGTGACCAGCAACAGACTCAGGGCCCAGCTAGGCTGGTCCTAGTCAATTTAGCAGTCCCCAATGAATATCAAGAGCTTTCTTAAAAGTTTTTACCCCGCTGCAATTCACAGTCGCTTCTGGTAAACTATTCCAATTGCCTATAACCCTATTGAAGTAGTAATTTTTCCTAATTTCAAGATTAGCCTGAGATTTGAAAAGCTTAAAACAATGACCTCTGGTTCTACTTTCAGCACATAGCTGCGGTCCATCAACATTTCCCATTTTAATGAATTTAAACAACTGAATCATGTCCCCTCAGCCTTTTAAGCCTAACCTCATAATCTAAGTCTAAAAGACCACTTACCAATCTAGTAGCCCTCCTTTGAACCCTTTCTAATAAGGTAATATCCTTTTTTAGGTACGGAGACCAAAACTGAACAGCGTATTCCAAATGAGGTCTTACCAAACTTCTGTATAGTGGTAATACAACTTCCTTAGACCTGTTCGAAATAGCCTTATTGATAAACCCAAGCATCCTGTTAGCTTTGTTACTTACTATGCTACACTGCTGGCTGGACTTGAAGTCGGGACTAATCAATACTCCTAGGTCAACAACTGCTTCTGCTTCCCTAATGACGGAACCTTGTAAATAATAGGTTGCATGTTTATTCCCATGACCAAAATGAAGCACTTGACATTTCCCAATATTAAAAGACATACCCCACTTAATTGCCCACCTAGAAATTTGATTTAAATCCTCTTGAAACTGATTAACTTGTTCCTCCGTGTCCACAATTCCCATGATTTTGACATCATCAGCAAAAATATTGATGCGCCCAGAAATACTCTGAGTAATATCATTAATAAAAATAATAAATAATATTGGCCCTAAAACTGAACCTTGCGGAACCCCACTCAAAACATCAATCCACTGAGATTAATTGCCCTTCACTACTACTCTCTGTTTCCTCCCAGTCAGCCAATTTTTAACCCAAATTAAAGTTTTTCCACCAATACTAATATAAGCAAGTTTGCTAAGAAGAGCTTCATGCGGAACTTTATCAAACGCTTTTTGAAAGTCAATGTAAACAACAACTACGCATGTTTTAATATGTAGTAATTTTTAGCGACCAATTTGGCTTCGCGATCATTCGCTGTGGGGTTTTGTTGTGTGGGAGATGATGGTATTTGCTGCGTTAATCAAAATTTGTATTTCGTGAAATTTCTTAATTTGCAGTAAATTGTAGGAATCGACCCCTTCTTAAACCTATACACCATAGTTGCCAAATGCTTCGGTTTGTCTAACTTTTTCTGATTTTATTTGTGAACTTCGAAAATTCGCTTTTTTGCAAAAAGATCCGATTTTTCAAGCTGATGTACAAGTATTTTTATCTAAAGGGATTGATTGTACTACAAAACAAGAAACCCTTTTAAGGAACTTTTTAAAAAGATATGTATTAATTTACAGGAATTTTCATAACTTATAATGCGAAAGTGTAAAAACCTATTTTCTGGAAACTTGCTAAGATCTAGCACGTGCTTCGCCGAAAATTGCACGCAGATTTTGAGATTTCTATCATTTTGCATCCTGTAAATATATCAATTATTTAAAATGTTTACAGTTGTTTTAGTACTGAAAGTGCAGCCTTTAGTCTGCTTGTTTTATTTTTTATTTAAAAAAGTTGTTCAATTTTTGAAACTTTATTTTAGTTAAATTTTGATAGTTACCATTTGAGGGTAATGTACAAAGTTTTAAGCTCCATTTTTTTTTCTTTGTATGTTGTTTCCAAAATGAAATATTTTTTTTCTGAATTTTTGTAAGCTCTTCTAAATAATTAAAGTTATTTTTGGCAGAGATAAAAATTTAAGTAAGCCTAAATTGAGATGCTGGCAACATAAGTTAAGTAAAATGAAAAAAAAAAAATCTGAATTAAACAAAAATTCTCAAGACAAAGTGCAGAGTTTTCTTTAACAATTTTTTTAATTTAAATTGTTTTTTCATTTAACTTGTATTTTATAGCACTAACCATTTTCGATAATTTTTCATGTCATGATAATTTGCTTATATATGATTAATGCTAGTGTTGTGTGCTTCTTATTACCAGCTCTAATAATTATTTAACTCCCTGACTGTATTGGACATTAGCAAACAAAAAGTCAAAGAGAGCTCCATAAAAGTGTTTGTGTTGTGTTCCTTATAAAAATAAGATGTTAAATCAATTTCCTCTTTCAATAATGCTTTCTTCTGCAATAAACATAACAGTTTGTATATTTCGAAAAATTTGTGAGGTCCTTAAAATTTTTTGTAGGTCCTTAAAAAGTCCTAGAAAGTCCTTATTTTTTGTTTTGCCAAAAGAGTACGAACCCTGTATTTGCAAGCAGGTAATAGAAATATAGCTGAAGCAGTTACTATTAATTACCCCCAAAAATACAGAAAATTACATAAAGCAACAAAATTAAGTTCAAGCTTTTAAAGAAAAGCACAAACAGGCGTTATTTTTTTTTAACCATCTCTTATCCCTCAATGCAAAGCAAGAGATACATAACAGTGATTAATAGATGATAATAATTATTATCATTATTAATACAAAAAGAGTAATATATTTAAATTGAGCAATTGACTTGAAAGATTAGAAGCAGCTAATTTTATGACCGCTGCATTATAAATTAGAGGTGATTCTGTTTCTAAATCTTTTTCCAGCTTCTAAGATGTTTCTCGGAGTGTATGGAGCCTGCGTAGAAGAAGGTTGAATTGTAGGATCTCCTTCAGACCCTTCCCATTCAACCTTTTGAATAATGCACGTATTGTGCAGGACGCAGAATGGCCAAAATCATCCTGGATGCAACATCAGGCTGGTAGTGCAAAGTCCTATGGTGCAATAAACATCCAAAGCGCGACTTTAGTATGCCATCGCACCTTTCCACGCAAGATCTTGTGGAGGCATACTTCCGATTGTATCAATCTTGAGCAGAATTTTGAGTGACCGCAAACGGTGTCATGAGCCACGGCTCAAGTGGGTTAACACTATTACTTGAAAGGATACAGAAAGGAACATTTCACTATCGTCACAAGTCATATGTTTTGAGAGTCAACTTAAAAAAATTGCTGTCGGGAAAATAATATATCGGGACGCCATGATGTTTCCAGAAACAAACTTTATACTTATTACTAACACTTATATTCTTATGACCGGTGAAAGATCTCTTCCTCCATTTCAATAAATTACATGATATAAAATACAGACAAACATGACAGAAAATGTTTCAAAAGCTAGCAATTCAGTTAAATCTTAAAAAATAACGTAAGAAAGCAAATAGCAATAAGACTCCGAAATTTTGACCATGCACTCGTCCAATACCGAGCAGTAGCAAGAACTATATGTTTATAAGTATCACTGAAGTTAAAAAAGCTTCATTTATAACGTATGGCAGTCATACCTTTATATGTAGTTCATACCATGCCAAAGACACGAATCTGCAATTTTGATTAATCACCCCTTTCATGTGACAAATTTGTGCTTGCAGATAACCTGCCAGAGACAAATTGCCTGCAAAGTGGTCTCTAAGATTATACTTATAATTTGAAACACCGTTTTGTTTCCTGAGCCATTTTAATACTGATTGAAAATTTCAAAGCAATGATTTTGAACATTGAAACTTTGGCAAGATGGGAAAAATATGTAGAAAAAAATAAGTCTTCTTCAACATCTTATAATTGTAGGAGAAAATAAAAATATGAAGCTTTTACACTATTTATTAAACTTTTGCTCTAAGCAAAACTCGCTTCTGACGAGCGTATTCCTAGTATCGGAAAGAACTAGAATACATTGATAAGTTGTTCTTAATTTTGATTTTCATCAATTATCCTTTCTTTTCTTTTTTGATACATCTTGAAAATAATTCTACTTTTATAAAATTTTTGACCCTACGCAATTTTTAAAAGACCAGACTAGATGGGCATTTTTCGTACAATTAAATTTCATGCTGAATTTTATTTGAGAAATTATTACACACTCAAAATCCATATTGCAAAACTCTTCATGTATATATTAGTGATTCTTTTTGTTCTTTAAGACTACCAATATCCGGGCAAAGTTATGAACATGTCCGCAACTCCTATTGCTTACTCTGAAACTCAACGCGAACTTTAAATTCATATGTTGTTGTTGCTAATCTCGGAATCGTCTAGTAAGCTAGACGATTCCCATGAATCCGAACACATCCAAACAGTCCATAAAAAGACTGGGGTCTCGCATGATCTCTTCTTTACTGAACCCCAAGCAAGTCAGAATATGCGCAGGAGAGGCCATGTCTGCCGAACAACAATGACGTTCAGGATAAGTTTTTTGGCCCTGGTTGAAAGTAAGGGATCCAGTGTGGCCACTCAAGAAGCGCGAAAAGACAGTTTCATGGGCTCTCGGTCTAAGATTGAAAGATTCCCCCGTTTTTTTTTTTGCAAAATACCAAGAGTGATCGGGAGGAGTTTTTATGGGTTTGTTTAATTTTATTTTTGCCAGGGAAGAAAATTTCACTAAAGGTAAGCTTCCGACAATGATGAGTGTCGTCTTCAGCGGCGGATTTGGCCAGGAAGTCAGCTTTCTCATTCCCCTCAACCCCAACATGTGAGGGAATCCATTGAAAGTGTATTGAGTGTAAAATTAACATTAATTGTGGCCAACTTTTTCCAGTTGAAATAGTTAATTACAATCAAAGTGTTAATACCTAACATATGTCTAAGAAACATAATTCCTCATCAAGATAATAAATAATCATGTTCTGTGTTAAATTTGGAATTTCAATTGTTTGTATTAAATAAATTTAAGGAATAAGTTGCCCAAATTGTAAAAATTAATCTTACCTATTAGCTACATGTTGGCGGAATCTTGTTGATGCTTATTTGCCAAATACATCCTAATTTGACAGCCCCTCCAAATGAACGAATCAAGAACACTTCCTTGATATCCAGCTATTGCAACCCAAGATTAGCATCTTTGAATCCACAATCTGAAATGAAATTTGATTTGTGAGAAACCCTCTGCAATCGCAAATAAAGTATGCAAATAAAATCGGTGGATATTAACTACATAAAAAAAAAAAAAAAAAAAAAAAAGGTAAGCTAGAAATGAAAACAGAAAATTAGTACATTTGTCCCTTCAATGAATTTATTTATTGATAACCTATTCAACATTTTAAACAACTTTTATGAACCAATAAAATGATATTCAACAACAGTAAAAATACAAGTCTAAAGCACAGATCAAACGTAAGAATAAATGAAAATCACATTACAATAAATATTCGTTATTTTCAGCAGCCACTTCTGTCTTCTGTTATGCTTAAAAATGAAAAGCAGTGGCATGGCTATTTCATTTACAACTAATAGAAAAAATTATATTATCCTATTACATTCTTGTTTAATCAAGAACGAACATTAATAAAAATTTTAATCCAATATATTTGCCATACAGTTATATATGAACTCTGACTTTTATGTAATTCGTTCAGAATTAGAATTTATGAAGTTAGGAAACATTAGACTGTTTCACATGTTGCATAAAAGCTCTGTCGCTACACGTTTAAACTCATGCCACTTTACAAGATTATTTTTTGTAGACTGAATTACTAATTAAGAGGAAAGAGGAATTAATAACTGATGTGGAATTCTAAAACAAACACGTAAGGGGATTGAAACGATATTAAATTAACAATCATCGTAAACAATCTAGAAGTTTCTTACCAATTGAACAGCATGATATATCTTCCGGTTAATATAGGAAGAGTTGTTTAACAATATACGCAGAGTCATTCCTTTCATTTGTGGAAACGATAGCAACATGTGTGCAAACAATTGCTCCCACCACTCCAGGAAATCCATACGAAGAATAAAATCCAAGTTTTATTTTCTTCGACTTCTTCCTGAGTGGTTGGGAAACTAATCATTGTAGGAAGCAGGTGGTCCAGAATGCTCTGAGCCACAACCTTGATGTTACGGCAAACATTTTATTTGCCTACCGCCAGAAACAAATCATTCGCAACAGCTTGCTGATAGCTTCCCGTTGCGAAAAATCTTAAGCTCTTAGAATCTGAAAGAAAAAAAAAATATGAAAGCAACATATATACGCCAAGCGCGGGTCCATGCTTCATTTTTCTTTTAGCCTTCATCATTTTTCTGGACAATTTTGTTGTTTGTAGCATTGGTCGCTTTGATTTCTTTATTCTCTCTTCATCAATTTACTTGAAACATTTAAATATTTCTGGTTCAACTTTGCACCTGTTTTTGATCATTTAGAAATCAAACTCCATCTACCCAGAATTAAACAGTATAGCTGCCATGTGAGAGCTTAATAGCAGTGTTTGGAATTGAACAAAGTTTTCCTTTGGTAAAATGTTACACGAAACATTATTAAACGATTCAATATTATTTTGCGTTAGGCCATGTAAACACTTTTTTAGTCAGTTGCTGTTGCAAAGTTTTAAAAAAATTGGTTTTATAACTTTTATAATCTTATTTGAGCGTCCTGGGTTTTTATTCTGAGCATTGTGTTCGTGTTCCGTGACGCAAGGCTCGCTTAAACTTGCACCAACTTTCGAATCTCTCGGGACACTGACCATGCATCGGTTTTTCGCTGCTGGGACAGCAATGAAAAAATGCAGCTATGACAGATGACTGCATTTTTACTAGACTTCCCACAATGCTGCGAGCAGCAATTCCGTAATAGTTTTGCAATTTGTCAGTAAAACTATCGGTGAGTTTGCCCTTTCCACCAAGGCCTTTGGTACTCTTCTTCAATTTCCTTAACGGCGAGCTCACTCGCTTTTGGACGTGACCAATACATTAAAGTTTATTGCATTTATGTTTGGTGTGTCATGAATTCCAGGCACTTATCAGTTTTTTTGCTTTCTTAAAAGCAAAGAAACAAGTTTAGGGTTGTAAAAAAAAAAAAAAAAGTATGCATTTATTGATATGCGTCATGCGTAAAATGTTGGTTATTCATTTAATTTTGACATACATAGATTTAAATTTCTAAAAAAATTCAAAAAACATTTCCAGGCTATAGAATTATATGCTGTGTCATTCCACACTAATTAAAATAGATTAATTAGAAAAATTAGGTAACCCCCCCCCCTCCATATAGATCCATTTGACTACATAGTGCTTTCTAATTAAAGACGTGAAAATACCAAAGGTTTATATTTTAAGATTATTTATTATACACTATAAACATTTACAAAAAACAAAATTATTTACAAGAAACAAATATTTAAAAAATAAATAGGGAATCTCGTATTACTAGCCATCAAAAATATTGGTCTTTGAAGAATAATACTCCAATTTGACTTGCAGAACTTTCATTTTGAGTTCATGCTCAGCTTTTTTAAAAACATTGTCCTGCTCGATGCAACGCATTCGCGCCTCATTCTCAAGCTCTCGGAGCCTCATTAGCTGCTGGCTTTCTGCTTCTATTGCTGCTTTACGAGCTTCCGCTCCTACAGCCAATGCCTCAGCAGCTTTAACTGAGGCGTTTGGTTTTCTTCCTGTTTTGGAAAACCGAGTTTTACGCGTTGAGGTTGACTCTCCAGTGGTCGGCATTGAAATCTCCTCCATATTCTGGTGGTGCATCAGATTCATTTTCCTTAAAAATAAATAAATAAATAAGTTACAGTAAGCACATGCTCATCCAAAAATAAATAGCATTCATCTTCTAGCTTCAAATTATCAAAAGCTTCTGAATCGACTTGTATTTAAATTCTTTCTTCATGTTAGTAAAGGTACACAAAAAACATTTTCTGGAGACATGTCATCAGTGGGTATGTAATGCATAACAATATCAACGGCTGCTTTGCTATGACCATTCAACACCTTTAATTTTCTATTATGAAACAAAACACTGCAAATTTAAAAAGTAAAAACTTGTAAGCAAATAAATTTGTTTCATTTCTTGTTCAAATAATTGTCACGTTGAAATATACCACCATGAGAGGAAAAATATCGCTAAACTGTAAACCAGACGCAGCGCCAACAATAGTTTGAGTTCTGAGGCAATTGGGCAGCAAGAATGCGTGATCATTCCACGGTCTATGGAGCGGTTGAGAAACATTTGTGGCGCGTGCGATGAAAACGCTGTTCAGACTTGGTTTTCCAACTCGTGTGCATATAAATCCTAATGTGGATGTGTCTAAAAAGTTGCGTGTCATACTTTATTACCCTTAGCAAAAATGAGGAAGATCTGATCATTAGCACAGAAATGCAGAATATGGGGACTAAATGAGAAAAGCTTCTTCAAAATGTAGAAGGGTTGGCAACTATGCAATATAAAGGTTAAATATTAAAAATAAAGAGTCGACTTTACTTTAGTTCTCATTTTAAGGATAAATGATTTATTTGAAAGTAATGGCGATTATTTTTACTGCAATATTAAAAATTATGCAAACAAATCAGTGACCAGAAATCCGCGAAATTGCTTAAACACAGAAAAGCCATACTGTTTTTTAAGATTCATCTGCAAACTTATCTCCTAATTTTAAAAATTAAAGGTTGGGAATAACATTTCATTGTCAAATTATACTAATGGCTCTACATTTCTTTCAATTTTTTAAGCTTCAAGAAGTAACTCAAAGTTGTGCTGTGTTTGTAAATACATTATATTCTGAAAGCCGAGAGAAGAAGGTGCAGATCTCTTCTGAACCCCCTACGTGAGGGGCTGATGCACATCTATGTATAGGCATTTACAATGAAATTTGCATTCACGTGACCAAAAAAATACAAGTACTCACAAAAAAGAACACTGTAGTATTGCTAGTATCTGCTGGAATACCTCCACCCGTCTTCTAAGAGAATGTCCGAGTCATTAGCTGAAAGACAGAAAGATTACTTTAATACTTTCATGATATGGATTAAACTTATCACTATATAAATCCAAGTTATAACATTGAACTACATTGTGTGGATGGAATAAAGTTTTTGGGGAGGAGAATAAATAGCAATATATTTCACTCTTTTATATATTCACCTTCTAAAATGTTCAATTATCTCGTCTATGTTTTCCAAAACTCTACAAATACTTAGTTTAATTCCCTTATCTTAATAACTAATCCGTACGCACCCATTAGGAAAGTTTCCACACATGCGAGAGAAGAAATATGAACAATGATTGGTTTGCCCGAATATGAAATCATAATCAAACCATATATATTGTACATTGTGGATCATAATCATATCAAATGCACAAGTTCAATAAAAAAAGTTTTAAAATTCAAAACTTATATGCCCCTTCCTCCCTCATAAAATGATAGAAAAGGGCTATGCATAGATATGCATTCTTGCATTTAAAACTTCAGAAATTAAGCACTTTTGTACGAAGCATCAAATATTATTTTGCTCAGTAAAATAGTTGGAGAAAGGCTCACTTACTATAAATAAATTTCACAATTTTTTCAGCGGCTCAAAAAGCTGTTTCATTTGCTCAAAATACCCTATTTTTCATTATTAAACAGTTTACTTTATCTGCAAGTTGCAAAAGGTTTCATTTTGAATGTGGAAAACA
This sequence comes from Octonoba sinensis, assembly GCA_038502835.1. Taxonomy (NCBI): domain Eukaryota; kingdom Metazoa; phylum Arthropoda; class Arachnida; order Araneae; family Uloboridae; genus Octonoba; species Octonoba sinensis. Next base: position 65,630,373 of record CM076605.1, on the reverse strand, counting down.
TATTTTAAAATATAAAATTCTTACGGGACATAATATTGATCGCACTTTTCATTTGATTTTTTAGTAATAATAAGGAAGCAACTTACCGATTACTGTCTGGATCCGCTGCTCGTATGGATGGTCCGAGTCATATTGGCTTGGCAGTGGAGTGGTTAGTACTTCCAAATTTATTATTCTTTCGTCGATTGAAGACAGAAAGGATCGCTTTGGGCCTACCCCTGTTGAAAAAAATATCAACCTTTTCATTCGCTTTTCGCTTTTGTGCGCCCTGCTTTAAGTTTTTTAACTTATATTTTAGCTGTTTGGCTGTCCGGTACGGGACAGAGCCAATACAATTATATTCTGAAGCCAATCGTGCCCAAGCATCTTCTTTCTGCTTATTAGCAACTGCATTTGTACTTTTACATTCGATGATACTTTTGTATTAATCCACCAAAGCTGTCAACATTTCTATTTCAAAAACTGAAAAATTAGTTTTTGACTCTACGGGAGTAGCCATGTTGGTTTATAAAAATGGTGTGAGTACGCGAGTCCGAGTATAAAAAATGTCACATGATTCATAGCGGCCAATCACAGAAGCCTTTTCATCGATGAGGAAAAAAATCACCAAATTCATCTCTCCGCGCTTGCAGAAGGTTGGAGAATAAGGACGGTGAATTATTCGCGATCGCGCGATACTTCAATTCGGGAATTATTCCGCAACCAATTCATGATTGTGAATAAGGCGGATACTGGTGTCGATGCATTATTTCGTGCTGCGCGTGGAAAAGTACCCAAGAAAGACATCAGGACGTGGTTTACGGAAACCGATGCATATACGTTGCACAAACCGTTCGAAAGAAATTTCCACCAAATCGCGTCATCACTCATTCCATCGATCATCAATGGCAAGCAGATTTAGTGGATGTTTCAAGTTCACAAAAGCATAATCGAGGTTATCGATACATATTGACCTGTATAGACATTTTATCAAAATATGCCTGGGCGAAACCATTGAAACTTCAATCTGATCAAGGTACTGAATTTGAAAAATGTTATATTTCAAAAGTTCTTGGCGGAGAATCAAGTTAAAGTTTTTTACTACATTTACGAAAAGGCATCAGTCGTGGAAAGGTTTAATCGCACATTGAAAACGAAAATGTGGACATATTTTACCAGTCGAAATACGTATAATTTTATAGACGTTTTAGATGATTTGGTGAAAAGTTATAATATTACCACTCTACTATCAAGAGAACACCAATTGAAGTGAATGCAGACAATGAAAGGGAGGTGTATTTTACTGTATACGTTGATGTTCGACATGATGAAAGAACACCTTGTGTTTACACCGTTGGAGATGTTGTTCGTATTTCAAAGCAAAAGCTGACTTTCGAAAAAGGATATGAAACGAACTGGACGAAGGAGATTGTTTATTGTTACCGAATGCCTGAAAAGGGACATTCCCGTATATCGGCTGAAAGATTTATTCGGAGAACCTATTCAAGGAACTTTTTATTCTCAAGAACTGCAAAAGGTAAAATTGAAGGAAGATTATACAGTAGAAAAAATACTGAAAAAGAGGAAAATGAAAAATAAGACTGATTATTTTGTAAAGCTTCGTGAATATCCAGATAAATTTAATCAATGGATTCCTGCCTCTCATTTATCGAAATTATAAATGTTAGAAGTGACATTCTATTTTCTCATTTAGCATCATGAGTTTCTACATGACACTTCCGAGCGATAGCTCCATGAATTATTTCCCAGAGAATAAGATTTCTCATTTTATTACGCGATTACCAACACCCATAGAATTGACGGGGGAGTGGGTATGCGATCTCGTCGAGTTTATTTACCCGCGCAGTTGGCATAATGTGAATAAAAGCAATAGTCTTATTGGATTCATCTTGGAGACAATAAGGAAATGGGTGGAAACATTCCAGCCGGATGTTATAAAAACGTACCCGATATTTTAAAAGCCATCGCCATTCCCGATCATGAAAATAAAATATCTTTTAATTACAATCATGTAACGAAACGCGTTCGAGTAAGAGTGAAAAATAATGCAAGAGTCATTTTTCATAATGGATTATCATAGATGTTAGGCCTACAATCATCAGTGGACCTCCCGATGAAAATATTAAACATACTGTGTTTAGTTCTCAAATAGCCGATCCAAACGCTCATTTCAGAGTATTAATGATTTATACTGATATTATCGAACCTCAGATCGTCGGAAACGTTTTCCCGCCATTATTGAGAACAGTCAGAGTGAGTGGAAACGATGAAGAAGTCGTCAGTGTAGAATATGAGAGACCTCATTATTTACCTGTCAATCGGAAAACTATAGACACGATGGATATCGTTATAAGGACGAACAGCGGAGATTTAGTGCCATTTGAACACGGGCGCTCGTACGTGAAACTTCACTTTCGTCAAATGTACAGTGAAACTTCTCTGATCGGCCACCCTGACGTTCCGTGAAAATTTGGCCGCTCTGAAGAGTTAACGATTAATAAGGTAAAGTGTTATGTAATATAAAATAATAAACAAGTCTAACACATATTTCTAATATAAAATGAATTTTGAGATTTATCTAAAGAGATACATGTAATTTTATTTAAGAAATTTTCTACATTTTTAAAAAAAAATGATCGATCTTGAGACAGCTTTAAATTTGTCATTTGTCGGAAACGATAATATTTTCAAGTTCGTTTTTTAGCTTAAAAAGTAAATCTCTAACTGATTCGTTTTCCATTGCGTCAGAATTTCTAATCACTTCATATATTTTTACCAAAGTCTGTTACGTTGAAAGTTTAGCTTTCTCACAAAACGTGTCAGAACATTCCTCGTCAGAGCCGGCATTAGCGCCTGAAAGGCACAAAAATTCATTTGTAAATTTACATATAAAAATTGGTTAGTAAATTTAAATCTATCTAAAATTTAGGTTAGATTTGATTTAAAACATTAAAAAAAAGAAAAAAAGCTTACCTTCGATAGACTCAATCAAAACATGTTCCTTCCAGTCGGCACTGCAAGCATCAAAGCACTCCGCTGCTTCTTCGTGCTGGAATGCTTCGGGATCGTATTGTATTCCATCGAGTTTCGAGAGCTCTTCTAATTGACCTTCTGCCGTCGATTCATCGAGTAAATCTAATAGTCTCTCAATTTCTCTGCTACTGATCCCACAGCTAACGAAACATTTCGTGATCATTTCTTGACCTATCTTTTTCCAGGAGCTTTTGATCCAGTCAACAGCGTCCCCGACAGAAATGTTCTTTGAAAGTTCACTAGCACTTTTTACATTACACAGTTTACTTTTTACACAGACGACATTTTTTAAAAACAACCAGAGCCTGATGGCCTTCATCCGGTTATCCGGTATGACAATTTTGATTTTTGGAAATTAATTCGCATATTATAAAAATTTATGTAAATTAAAAACTTATTTACTTATTTAAAACGCGCCTCTTTGATGTAAATCAAGCTTTGATGTAAGAGCCAAATATGTTGTTCCACAATTAATTGCTGACCTTGGTCCGCAATTTTCTTTTTCAAACAGAGATATTTTAAATTTAGTATTTTAAATCTCTTAAATGTACAGCCAAAAAGTTAAATTCATTACGTGGCCTTTTAAATTTAGGGGCCATGGTCCTGGAGCTCCATGTGATAATCAGGCCCTGTACATAGGCTGAAGCATGGAGATTCCCTCGACTTGTATTACTTAGGTTTTGTATCAATTGGTTAAGTGCTAAAATATATTTTACTGCAAATACAGACGAACATGTACAATAATATCTGTATAAATATATATTTCAAGTTCTGAAGGGAAGAGAAATTGCTCGCAATCGGCGAAACTTATGTTTGCAATATAGTTTTCGTGTTTCAACATTATAACGTTGTTACTACATTCCTTTTTTTTGTCATCAAAAGGTACGTTAATATTATTCAAACACTAATCAACATTACGAGAGTACCCTTGGCAGAACCAGCTATCTTCTCTGGGATCTTGTTGAATTCCTTCACACACCCTAAAATTAGAGTTTATTAGTAGTAAAAGGAGACAAAGTACACAAGAATAAGCAAATTCCAACAAAAATATGGCTGCTAACCCTTACATATGAACCAAGATAAGCAATTATCACATCTAACAGAATTTGAAGCTATTTCAATGCTTTCACAGCAAGTGCTACATGTGTATACGTTTCTCATCTTTTTCACTTGAACTGAAAAATATTTTTTACAGAATGTATATGGTATATATATTTTATTTAATACCTATTGTAAAGTAAAATAATTGCTCAGAATTCAATATTCGGGTTTCTCGTGTCCGGAAAACTTTCAGACACATCTTCAAAATCTAAAGCGACATCTAGTTTACATATTTATGAATTAAATATAGATAGTGAGCTTAGAAAATTTTGGGAAGTAGAAGAAATATTAACCGCGAAAAATAAAACTCTTTCATCGGAAGAAGAATTTGTGGGAACTCATTTTCAGGAAAATTATTCAACAAATTCGGCTGGACGCTTTGTAGTGAAGTTGCCTTTTTATAAATTAAAAACTACTTTGGGTGATTCGAGACCCGCGGCAATTTCACGCCTTCTCGCGATGGAACGGAAATTCAAGTCTGATCCAGAATTCGAAAAACAATATAAAGAATTTATGCTGGAATATGAAAATTTAGGTCATATGGAACCAGTAGTTGAAACTTCCGCTAATCTCCTTGAAAATGAACAGTTCTTTTTGCCTTATCGTGCTGTTATCAAGGCATCCAGTACAACAACCAAATTGCGTGTAGTTTTCGATGCGTCCTGTAGAACTACTACTGGAATTTCGCTGAATTCAATTTTGGGAGTGGGTCCCAAATTACAATGTGATATTTTCCAGATTTTATTAAATTTCGGATTTCCAAAAATAGTTTTTACAGCGAATATTGAGAAAATGTACCGGCAAGTCTTGGTGTCCGATGAGGACCGACCATATCAGCAAATCGTTTGGCGATATAGTGCCAATGATAAAATCAGCACTTACAGATTAAAAACTGTAACTTACGGTCTGGCTTCAGCCTCTTTTCTGGCAACCAGATGTATAAAGCAAATTGCACTTGATATCCAGGATAGTAATATATCGCGTATATTACAAGAAGACGTATACATGGACGATCTTCTGTCGGGGTCATGTAATGTTTCAGACTCAATTGCGACCTGTAAAGAAATCGCGTCGATTTTGCACTCTCGTGGTTTCAATCTAAGGAAGTGGAATTCAAACTCCCCAGAATTACTGGCTGAATTTCGTGAACAGTGTTCAAGGGAGGCTAATTTGGAAATTAATCCTGAAACAGATGCAGGTTCTAAAGTATTGGGTTTGTTTTGGAATTCATCTAGCGATACATTTAAATTCAAGGTTGCGTTAGGATTAAAGCCACCCTACACTAAAAGACGAATTCTTCAAGAATCGGCCCGCATTTTTTAACCTTTGGGATTGCTTGCCCCGTGTATCATTATGATAAAAATGTTTTATCAAAAGCTGTGGCTCATCAAGGGGGATTGGGACTCTCCTATTCCACCACAACTAGTACACGAATGGATGAAATTTCAAAAATCATTTAATGAAATAGATCAAATCACCATTCCTAGATGTGTAATTATAGATTCCAAGAGGGATATTGAATTACATGGATTCGCAGATGCATCCTCATTAGCTTACGCGGTTGTGATCTATAGCCGTCAAAAAGTTAACGAATCTATAAAAGTTTCTCTAGTCGTTTCTAAAACAAAGGTTGCCCCAATTAAGCAAGTATCCATTCCGAGATTGGAATTATGTGCAGCTCACTTATTGTCCAAGTTATCTCAAAATGTGCTGAACACTTTGCAGAATTTCAACATTCGCATTTTCGCCTGGCCAGATTCGAGGGTAGTTTTATCTTGGCTATCTGCCCATCCACGCAAGTGGAAAACATTTGTCGCTAACAGAACCTCTCAAATAATCGAGGTTGTTCCCGCCAGTCATTGGAATCATGTGTCGTCGAAAGACAACCCGGCAGATATCGCCTCCCGTGGTATTGACCCAAAATGTCTCATAAAATGCAGTTTGTGGTGGTATGGTCCACAGTGGTTAACTTTAGATAAAATGCATTGGCCAAAGGCTGAACTAAATTTGTCTGAGAGTGTCGAGGCAGTTAAAATTGAAGAAAGAAATGATCCTGTATTTGCTTTTCATAACCGTTCAGAAAATCGGTTATTTACATTTATTCGAACATTATTCCTCATTGTCTAAAATAATTCGTATTTTGGCATATTGCCGAAAATTTGTTAGGCTCTGTAGAAAAAAAACGGAGCTTCCAATGAATGCTTCAATTGGTTTGCTTAGATACGCAGAAGTGAGAGCGGCTGAGGAAATGATCATTCATTGGGTACAAGATATACATTTTTCTGAAAACAAGCAATGTATTGAGGATCAAGATTCTAAAAAAAAGCATAGTCCTCCCCCCCCCCCCTTTACGTTCACTTCTCCCAGTTATAGATGAAAACGGCCTCTTACGGGTGGGAGGACGCTTACAGAATTCTGAATTGCCTATGAATAACAAGCATCCACTAATTCTTCCTGCTCAACACAAATTTAGTGAATTACTAGTTAAAGAGAAACACGCTACATATTTGCATGCTGGTCCTACAATGTTATTTCATATCATAAGGCAATCTTATTGGATAATCGGAGGAAAAAGATTAATCAATAGATGTATTAATCATTGTATAAAATGTCACAGATTTAGGACTGGTACTGCGACTTCACAGCTTATGGGCAATTTGCCTAAGCCCAGAGTGACTTTAGAGCGACCTTTTATTCAATGTGGCATAGATTACGCGGGACCCGTCTCCATAAAATTTAACAAAGGACGTGGTGCCAAAACTACAAAAGGATATATAGCTCTATTTGTGTGTTTATCCACAAAAGCCATACATATTGAAGTAGTTAGTGATTTAACTACTGACGCTTTCATTGCTGCTTTACGTCGCTTCAGTGCTCATCGTGGCACACCTCGTCACATTTACAGTGACAATGCCACAAATTTTCAAGGAGCTTATCGTAAGCTTGATGAGTTGCAGCGGACTTGGATTACAGTCCCTAACTCCACTTCAGTCATGAACTATTTGTCTCAGTCTTCAATTGAGTGGCACTTCATTCCTCCTGCTGCTCCTCATTTTGGAGGGATCTGGGAGGCAGGAATAAGATCCGTAAAGTTCCACCTTAAGAGAATTCTAGGGGAAGTGGCTCTCACTTTCGAAGAGCTAACGACACTAGTCACCCAAATAGATGAGTTATTAAATTCTCGTCCTATTACGTGTGTAGATGTCAATGATATAGCTTTTATTGATGCCTTGACTCAATCGCATTTCCTTACAGGTGATGTAATCAGTTCAGTTCCAGATGCGGCGACCCTCTCTGAGCAGAATTGGAAAGGAAAATGGGAACTCCTTCAGAATATAAGACGGGGCTTTTGGAAAAGATGGTCAAGAGAATACCTGTCATCACTGCAAAGTCGGCAGAAATGGACATCACCACTTCCGAACGTAAAAGTGAATGACTTAGTGCTCCTGAAGGAAAATTCACCTCCCGGCACGTGGCCATTAGGTCGTGTAATTGAAGTTCACCCTGGTCAAGATAACTTAGTTCGAGTGGTGACTGTGAAGACAGCGAAAGGAACTTTCAAGAGACCCACATGCAAAATTTCACCGCTTCCTATATATTAGGACTAAAGTCCTAATAGGGTGGGAGTTATGTACGCGCCAATATGCAAATTTCGCCGCCTGGCGGAATTGCCACATAAAGGACTCTCAGTAAATGGACAGAACTACTGCTACTTCCACCCTTTCACGGCTGGACGTCCGGCTCTTAATCGCGGCTCTGCCCTCGTAGCTTTCAATTGCTTCATGTAACATTCCGTCCCAGGACATTTAAATTAAGTCTAATAATTAACAAGTTAAATGTTCAAATTAGTTTTTAATGTTTCTATATTGGAATTGTAGTTATGTTGTTTAAATATATATATTTTCTAAAGTAACTCAGTCATTTAGCAAACATATTCGCATCAACAGTCCTAATACTAAGAAAATGAATGATATGTCACTTAACGCTCCAAATGTATCTTCCTACAGCAATGAACCATCAGTATCATTTGATAATGAAGGAAGTGAAGAGTCATCAGATTCTGAAGACGATATCAAGGAGCTAGATGATCTTTTTGCCAGAATCAAAATTTGCAGGGGAAAAAATAAAGCTGCCTTTAAACCTGCAATAAAAAAAAAATGACTGTGAATGCGAAAAACTTGCTGCAAGTGACAATGCATTATTGAATGCGATGCATTTCTTTGGAAAGTATTTAAGCCCAACATCCCTTTTATTAAAGCAAAAATAGAGACGTGGTGTTAAGATTCCAATACAGCCAACTGCTTTGGCTCGTAGAAAGACATTGTTATGCGGCACTAGCAAAAGAAGAGCATATCTAATTCATCTGGAATTCCAAAAACTATAATCTGAGGAAGAATTTTTTTACTCTGTGTAATGCACATTTCTTCTCCCAATTGCTTATCAACAACACTGCAAAACTTCAAGATCCTGCTTGCTTTTACAACGAACCAAGAGCTTACCTTCTCTCAGGACTTTCAAACCTTCAATTCCAATTTGCAATCGTGCTGGATCAATTTTTGCTTTCAGCCGATCCTTCAAATCCTCCACAGTCTGCTGATTTAGCGGCTTTATTATTGCACTATGTGCCGGTCGCTTCGTCTCGGAATGATGCACAGAGCATGCGGCGGCCTCGACGTAAGCCTTCCCGGTAACAGACCTAGGTGTTGTTACTTGGAAACATTAAATGCTTCATTTGTTCAATTAAAGCATATATAACCGAATTGTATCCGTTTTTCACTGCATGAAGGTCAGCTATAATCTCCAGAACTATTTGCTTCACTTCTTTTCGCAATTTACCACTTGCTTCACACAGATTTTGTAATTTTTCAATCGCAGCTAAAAAATGAGAGTCCACCACACCATCCGCCATCTTGACTCACTTCCAGAGAGAGGGGGAAAGTTACTACCGCGCGTTCGGGGAAAATCGGATGGGACACGGGTGTGAATTCTTTTGAGTTCTGTCCGATGCCTCACGAATGTACCCAACCCGAACCACTCGATAAACCTTCGTGGGTGGCATCGCGCAAAATAAGAATCATTCACTCTGCATGCTGCGCAGGTGCTCTTGTTTGGCATTGCGCCAACAGCCTGTGCTACTTCTCTTCCCGCCTTTTACCGCTCCCACTTGCGTTCATCAGACGATCAGCAGAGATGTTATGTTTGTTAGGGAAAAGTCCCAAAAACAAGATTCAGAGGGGTGTGTGGACCACGCCTTAAACGTCTGGTAAAAACATGAGGAAAGCATTTTTTTAAAAATAACAAATAGATTTATTTTAACACTTAAAAATACAAACAACGATTATAGAAAATTTGATTAAAAGTTCCCCGTAACTGTACAGTACGGCAAAATAAAAATTTATACCACATTAGAGTTCATCTTTTAAACGGGCTCGATTATTTCGTATACACAACCTTGATGATTTATATCAGGAAACCCATGGCAGGTCAAATTCTTTCCACTAGGTACTCTACATATCATCACAGTCGAAAAACCAACTATTCAGGAAATAAGGCACTCCCATTTCAGTAAATCATCCTTACGTAGTAGATGACATGTCTATCCAGACAGCACGTCCGCGGCACGTCAGAGTCAAAGCCGACTGGCTTATCGCTGGGACCAAGATGCGACGAGAGAGAGAGCAGAGATCGGATGGAATCATCACAAAGCTTTTATAGCAAAAAAAAAAAAAAAAAAAAACGTTCCATCCGTCATCGATTCATTTGCATTTTCCAACTTGAAACATCCTGAAAAAAACTTCAGCAAACAATCCTTCCGTGTGAGTGGCAACACCATTTTTACGAACTCGCATCGGAAATAAATAACATTAACGGGAAACTTAACTGTGAGAATTCACTTTTTTTTCACTGTTCGTTTAACGGTTAGAACCGTGAAAGTTGTTTATATTTTTAGCACATGTTATCTTACGGAGGTCGGGATGTTCGGCAATAGGTATTTAAAATGAGTTTCACCCCGAGCCCTGGAGATAATTCCCCGTACATGTGAGTAAACATTTTGCATTAGGAACGTCAAGAAACATTAATAATAAAATAAAGTAGGCATATTTTGCCAACAAATTCCCCCCTTGATGCTCCAGTGCAAAACTGGAACACACTTTATACATTTAAATTACCAAGTACAAATTGTAAATATTGTAAACATTTTGAGCATTTGAAAAAATTGTTTAAGCATATTGTGAGACAGTTGAAAAACACATTTGGAGAAAATTTACACCTTATTCCAACTTTAACATATTTTTGCTTACACTTTCAAGCTTTGCTCGACTTAAAGGTTTGGTGAAACAGTTGGCTGGGTTAAGCTCACTAATTACATGTTTTAACTCAAAGCAGTTATCAAGTACAAGATTCCTTAAGAAATGCCACCTTATATCTATATGTTTGGTTCTCGAATTTTCTATTGGAGAGTTGGAAAAGTAAATTGCGGCCCTGTTGTCACATTGTAGGATGCTTTTATTCAATTTAAATTCAGTAATGTTTGCTTTAAATACGTCGGTTAAGATCCGATCAAGTCAAACAATTTCCTTAGCTGCATCGCAAGTGCCATATACTCGGCTTCCATGGTCGAAAGGGGAACGCACTTTTCCTTAAAATTTCTCCAAATTACAGGTACGTGGTCAATAAAAATTACTAGTCCCTCCATTGATACTCTGTCGTCTCTATTCTTTGCATAGTCAGAGTCAGAAAAACCATTTATCGTGATATTTGCAATGGGCCCTAAATTGAATTTCTAATTACTAGTAAATTTTAAATAACCTAAGAACGCATTCCCAGTGTCTCACACCTAGGTTTGCCTGAAACTGGACAAAACGTTTACAGCTAACTTAAATCGGGTCGGGTTTTTCCGGCTATGTAGGCTAGACCCAGTGCCTAAAAGGTATGTCTGCCATCTCCTCCTCTTCTGCACTATTTTTGGGACTGTCGTCCTTTGATAAGATAAAGCCATTAGCCATTGGGAGCATGGACAATGTATAATTATACTTTTCAAACATGTCACACACCTTAGAAATGTAATTTTTTTGATGAATGAATAAATTTCCCCCTTTCTGAATAAATTCTACGCCTAATAATTTTTTAGTTTTCCCCATTTCTTTTAAATCATAAAAAGCCCCTAATTTATTTAAAACTTCCCTTATTTGCCCCTGATCTTTGGAAAATAATTATGTCATCTACATAGATGAGTAAAAGTTTTTGATTTTTGCATAAGTACACGCAGTTACAACTTGTCAGCTTTTGAAATTCTAGGCTTTTATAAACATTATCAATTTCGTAAAACCAATTTCCTCCTGACTGGTGTAACCCATACAAAGACTTATTCAATTTACAGACATGATCTTTCTCTTCTGGATCAATACAACCCTCGGGTTATCTCATAAAAATTTCCTCTTTTAAATCGGCATATAAATAAGCATTTTTTACGTCTACTTGAAAATGTGACCAGCCTAGTAAACACACAAAAATGGTAAACACGCAAATGAGAGAAAAATTAATTACAGGGCTAAAAAAACTTCGGAATAAGAATCCTCTTGGACTTGTCGGTTTCTAAATGCAACGAGCCTGGCTTTATACCGGACAAATTCGTCCTTCTCATTAGTTTTTAAGTCATAAACCCACCTATTTCCTAAGATTTTCTTTTTCGCGGGAGGTGGAACCAACGTTCAAATTTTTCTTTTTTTAATAACTTTAATTTCCTCAGCCATGGCTTTTTGCCACTCTTTTGTTTCACGAGTTTTCAAACTTTGTTTAAAATTGCTAGGGATTATCACCTCCAAAAAATTAGCCTCTCCTACTGTTTCATCTCCATTTTCACTATTACCCCAATTCCAGACTTCTCATTCTTAGTGCTGAAATAAAAAAAATTCGGCTCAAATTCTATTTTATGGGATTCGCAGTACTCCGTAGCTTCTTTGTTGGATCTTAATCTGACCCTCTCCTCTTCAATAGAGTAGTATATCACCAGTTTTCCTGGGGACTGCCTGTCTAATCCAACGAATTTCAGAGCATAATTTTTCGCATTTCTTAGGGGAAACTTCCTGATCAGTAAAAATTTGGTCCTCGCTATGAGAATCTTCGAATGGTTTTACGTAACTGTAATTCTTCCCCCTTTTCCGAGGTTTAGTTTTTTTACCCCAAATTTGGGTCTCGTCAAATTTTACATTTATAGTTTCTTTCACTTCCCGGGTTTCTGGATTCCAGATCCTGTATCCCTTGGTATTGATAGCATAACCAATCATAATACCTTTATCACTCCGTCGGGCGCGCTGTATCTCACAGATACATTTCGTAATAGCAATGCGTAAATTTAATTATGAAAGTTTTTCAAAAATGTCTCTTTGTTTTTGATACCAGGCTCCACCTTCCCTACACTTGGATCCTTACCTCTCCTTTATTTCCATGCAAAATACAATGAAAATATTAAATTACAGCGCAAATACTTACAAGCAAAAAGAAATGTAAAGTAATAAAATATATGCGTACAATAGGTGTTTTCATATCATTATATTAAGTGAAAATATTCTTAATTGAAATATTAACTATTTAAATAATTTTAGGAAATGAAAAAATAATCCGACTCGGATAAATTTGGTTCATCAATTGCACTTGTTTTAAAAACATCACGGTATGTTCTAAGCAGAAACCTTCGCTGCATTTTAGGCACTTATACTTCGCTGCATTTTATTTAGTTTACCTAGTCTTTTTGCTGAATGACATTCTATAACCAGCATGGCATTCCATGAAATCTCCTTCGTCCTTATTTAATTTCATTGAAAATTTCTGAATCTAAATCCTAATTTTAATCAAAAAATAAAATTTTATGAACTGTTTCAAGATCTTTCTGATTATTTAAATCTAGAAAGCGTTTTTTACTCATTTTCAAAAGCAAAAATTAATAAAATTAGTATAACAAACGAAAAACGTCATCTGGCGCGCCGTATCCCACAGATACAAACCGCAAATGAGCCCCCAAAAGCCGGGTGGGGGGAATCCCTTGACACCTATTCCCACAACATTCCAGGAGACCTAGTGACCGGAAGGGCAGATATTGCTCTGGTCAAGGTCGTGACAATCCTCCTTCGATTTAAAAGAAAGTAATTTCAAAGCTTTGTATCTGTGAGATACCGCGCGACCGACGGAGTGTTATAGGCCCTCATATCCAGTTTCCTGAGTTTCTGTTTCGGTACCCCGACGTATGGCATACATCCAAAAACCCTGAGATGTTTGACAGATGGCTTACGGCCACTGTAAAATTCAAATGGAGTTTTTGACTTGCCCTTTAAAATTGTTCGGTTACGAACATAATTGAAACATAACGCCACCTCGGCCCAAAAATTCTCAGGTAACCCTGAATCTTTCAAAAGAGTTCTGACCCCGTTCATCAGAGTAAGATTATACTTCTCTGCGACTCCAATCATTTCCGGACTGTAAACATTTGTACGCTGAACTTGGATTCCCTCATTCCTGAGGTGGGCCTCAAAACGGGAATTTTGGAATTCTTTGCCGTTGTCAGATCTGATACATTTTATTTTCTGACCAGTAAAACGTTCTGCCCTCTTCTGGAATCTTAGCTGGAACCAGAAGAGGGCAGAAAGTAATCGAAAGTCTAATCTTTAGATTTTAAAGAATAGACTACAGATTTACGGGAAAAGTCGTCAGTGAGACTGAAAACATATTTTGACCCCCCTAATGATGGAGATAGCGGTCCCGTCAAGTCCATATGAATTAAACCTAACGGTGCCTTTGATTGCACCTCCTGAACAGGCTTGAAAGGCACACGGCGATATTTAGCCAATTTGCAAGGATCACAATTCGTGAGTCTTGCCTTTTATGTCAAGTCCAAATACACAATTTTCAGATTTGACGATGGCCTCATTGTTAATATGGCTGAAACGTCTGTGCCAAAGTTCTAAGCTCAAAGGGTTTAACTTTTGTTCATTAACTTGATTTAAAATTACATTATTATTACATTTCACGCATGAAAAGTTTAATAAAATGCAAGTTATTTTTTAAAAATACATCAAGAACTTTAACATCCCCTTTGAAAACTGAAAGTTTTCCATTACAACAAGAAAATTGAAAGCCCCGTTTGTCTATGCAAGGCCCGGACATTAGGTACTCAATGCAAACTGCAGCCATGCCGTATATAGCATCGATGGCCTTCCCGGACTACCCACCAGTAGAAGGGGGTGCGACTGCAGCGCTGTCCTCCTCGAACTTCTCACAAACTCTCTAGACACTTTACAACCAGCACCGGCCATAAAGGGTTAGGCTGGCAGAGCGTTGCCTACCTGCTTTACCGACCCGAGGCCACAGTCCAACTACAAAGTTGGCCTTACGTCACCCGGATCGGATAGTGCTATTTTAGTCGCCTCTTACGACACGCATAACTACGCTGGGGCTATTCTATCTTTCCCGGCCACCGTACAGGGGGGGGGGGGGCGGGGCGGACAGTAGGTTTCTCCTCAAGCCCGGCGCATAGAAAACATCATTTAGGGTAATTTCCCTCTCTTTTCCTTTAACTTTAATAATGAAAACAACCCGACTAATACCTTCTATTTGGCTTTGTATACCCCCAAAGGCAACTTCCATTTTAGTGTTCTGAACCCCATTTAATTCGGAAAACAAAGCCTTATTCCCTCTAAAATGGGCGTAGCCCCTGTATCTAAAACCCATTCTTCATTGTTTTCCGTACTCGGTGTCGTTTCTAAACCTTCGGGGTTAACTGTACAGTAAAGGCCAAATTTTTCATTCTTAGGTTTAAATTTTGGATTTTCATTTTCCTTTTTAAAGAAACTCTTATTTTGATTTTGATTTTTATTCTTATGCCAGCATTTATTGGCCAAATGTCCCGACCTTCCACAGACATAACAATTTTTATTTTTATATTTCCCCCCTGAGGATACTCCAGCTCTCCGGGTAGCACTCATAACTAAAGATTTATTAGTATTTTCCGAGTTTAAATATTTAATTCGACCTTCCTCGGCGCCACTAATTCCGTTAAAACATTCGAAAAGGTGAATCGTTTTTCCTCCCAGCGATAAATGTTTTGAACGATACCCTGATAATCTTCGGGTAAATTTCTTATAAGTTGAAAGCTTTTCAACTTTTCGTCCATAATATAATTTGACTCCTCTAATTGTTTTAAAATAATTTTAATCCTAGAGGCGAACATCCCAACGCTCTCGTTCGGCAAAATTGTACATGAAAAAAAATTCTTCCCATAAACTGGCCACTCTGGCTAGGCAAGAAGGCTCAAAATTTTGCTTTTAAGTTTGCCATACGGCCTGGGGATCCTCTAATTCAAAAATTAATTGCTTTAACTCATCCTCCAAATTTAAGTATATTAAAGCTAAAGCCTGATTAGCTTTCTTCTTAACTTCAGGTTTTTCCCTGTCTAATTATTTGGTTTGAGTTACGTCCCATGGGTCCCGTTCTATTAAAAGCCTTTTCATATCCCTAGATCAGGTGGACCAATTTTGGTTACTTAACTTTTTAATTATTCTATAATCTTTATCCATTTTTAAATTTTAAGCTTTCTCAAAAAAAAACCAAGACACAGAGGTGACCACAGATCTGCTACCACTTTGTTAGGGAAAAGTCCCAAAAACAAGATTCAGAGTGGTGTGTGGACCGCGCCGTAAGTGTCTGGTAAAAACATGAGGAAAGCATTTTTTTTAAATAACAAATAGATTAATTTTAACACTTAAAAGTACAAATAACGATTATAGAAAATTTGATTAAAAGTTCCCCGTAACGTTAAAATAAAAATCCATACCACATTCGAGTTAATCTTTTCACCGGGCTCTACTATTTCGTATACACAATAGGGTGTCCCAAAAAAAAACAACTTTCAAAACTTTGAACTCTCATCCCCTAAAAAGTTTCCTTTTGGGAACATAAGATCCCAGGTAAAATTTTAGAACTCGAAGAAAATATTTAGGGGTCCCCCAAGAAGGTCAAAGTTTTCAAAATCAGCCGAAATTTAACAGTATTTCACAAAAAAACCAGTGGCCACTAGCGCCACCTACAAATATCTAAAATGTTTCAAAACCTTATATATAACCATTTATATATGCAAAAAAATGCCTTAGATGTATTCATTTAAACAATATGCAAACAATAAACTTTAATTGTAACCATATTACTCTAATCAGATAGAGCCTTTGTTTCCCACATAATCAGACTGAATATTGATTGCTTCTTTCAACAAAGGAATACTCAGCTAACATTATTTTGTGAATTATGTCAATTAGTACTGGAAAAAATGATTATGTATGGCTTATTAGATATCCTACTGAAACCATCAAAGGTGCACGACTTCCAACAGGAAGAGATGTAATGAGAAACTTTATTTACTTTCATTGTTCTCAAAACCACACAATCAAAGATAGTGCTGTTCTTGTGTATGATCAAATTTTACCATTCTGGGAGAAGTCTAGGCTGCCAGTAAGGCAAAAACATCACTTTATACAGAAAATCAAGCAAACCTAATGAAACATAAACAGAAGTAACGCAACAGACCGGGTAAACCAAAAGCTAAATTGTGAGTGCCTTGATAAATTATTTGATATAAGCCATGCCAACTCAGAACAACTCATCAAGAATAAAGAGGATTAGCAGTTTCTGAAATTACAACAAAAATCAAGAGAGGTGAATCTGATCCAGTAGACAGACAATTACCTTTATGTGAAAAAAGATCAGCAAAAGACTAGAAAAGTTTGCTAAGCGAAAGGAAGTTGCCATGCTCACTACATCTCATGAGCCAACTTCTTCTGTCACAACTGCAAATAAATGCGACTCTTTCGTCGTCGGTATGTGCTTTTACACAACATCAACAAATACTGGGAAGTTAAATGAAGCATGTACTGTTCTTGAAAGAAAAATGGGTCGAAACCTTTTATGGTTGTCCTGTCGACATCATATGCTTGAAGTGTTATTGTCAGCTGTATTTCACGTATACCTGGAGCCATCTAATGGACCTGACATAAATATTTTAAAGATATTTTTAAAAAAATGGCCCAAACTTAAACCATCATGAACCAAAATCTCGAAAAACACACACAGTGGCAGCACCTGATACTTTGAAAACATTTATTTCAGATCAGTTACAAACTGCTTCGAAACACCTACCAAGAGATGACTCTAGAGAATTTTAAAATCTTTCTACTTTGATGGTTGGAATAAATGTGACGAGTCCCATTCGAAAACCAGGTGCTTTTCATAGAGCTCACTGGATGGCTAGAGCTATTTATTCTTTAAAAATGGAGCTCTTATTTGATAGAAATGAATTCATAATGGAATTATCATCCCGTAAATTTCAAGGTTGACAACGATTCAATCAATTTGTTATATTGGTGTATCTTAAATCATGGTATACATGTCAGTCGACTGTGGATGCACCCGCAAATGACATTTTATTAATTCAAAGGTTGAGAAAATATAGCGATATCGAAATACGTGCAGTGGGTTTAAAAATAATGTTGTGGCACTCATGGTATTTGAGTGAAGAACTTGCAGCACTTTGCCTGTTTTCTAAACTTCTTAGTGATGAGGAAAAATCTGTAATAGTTACAACAATCTCGAATAAAAGGGGCTCACATTTATTACAAAAATGTCCTCAAAAATTTGTTGATTTAAGAATTTCTCGTAATTTCTTTCAGTTGTTTTCCTTTCCAAAGGCTGGTGAACTACAACGAAAATGGATCAACGCAATAAATCGGCAGGATTTCGTACCTACAAAGTACACTAAGGTAAGAGACCAATTTTTAATTACTGTCAAATCTTAACGAATATTTATAAAGTGAAATTTTAACATGCATTCTTAAACCGAAATATGCATACACATGTTGCAGCGTTCGGTGATTTAAATAATTTTAAAAAATGAATTTTTTTTTATCAGATTAGAAATGTGACTCAAATTTGGTATTTTTTCAAAAACTCCATTATGCAAGCTTTATAGTTCACAAAAATTAATTTCTAAAATTAGAATAACTGAACTTGGGAAACTAATTTTTAAAACACAAATGCTTATTGTTTGCTGCTTTAAAATCCCTTGCGCTCCCCCCCCCTCCCTCTATTCCTCTAAAATTTCATCTCCTTTATTTTGTAAACTGCTAGGTAAAATAAGACAAAAATATAAATCAATTTACAGACAAGGTCTAGCAGTATCAAACTATATTTTTTGTTTCTATTATAGATGTAATTATAACACTTCATTATAGTTCATTAATAATATCAAATTTAATATATGTTCCTTTGTGTGCTAATAGTTGTCTAATTTAAGTTTCAGTTCAGTAAAATTAGTTACAGCTAAGAAATGCGTGAAATTTTTCTAAAAGCATATTTCTAATATACATTAGGAAACGTTACTTATCTTAGGAATAACACATTTGTATAGGATGCAGTCTTGCCTGTTGTTTTTTTTTTTAACAATTTGAATTAACTGTTCTGAAATGATTTGGAAGTTTTTCTAAATAAATTAGTTGTTTTATTTGTGTTCGCTGTTTTAGGTCTGTGAACGTCATTTCCACGAGAGTGAAATTCGTAAGGAGGCAGAAGCCTATGATGAAAAAACTGGAAGGAAAATTACAGCTCCGTTAAAGCGTTTCCAATTGAATGAAGGTGCCATTCCTTCAATTTTTCCTGATTGTCCATCCTACATGTCCTCAACCAAAATTGTGCGAGAGGATCCAGAAAAACGTCGGGAACGCATCGAAAATGACAATCTTAGTCAGGCTATAAGCGACAGTTATGAAGTGCAAAAAGAATGGGATGCTCAAAATACGTTCACATGTATTCCAACGCTACAGAACCTATTAGAAAATAGGGAAATTCCCAGTCCATGGGATCTGATTAGGAAAAAGGACTGCGTGATATTTCTGTGGTTTGACTTCAATCCTGTGCCAGATATGAAAGCATCCATAATAATAGATGAAACTTTAGACTTGAAAGTATATCGAGGAAAAGTACAAATAAAAAAAATTGGCAAAATGAAATTATCCAATGGTGTCAAAACTGTTGATGACATTTTTTACGTTTTAGAAACGCTCCCAATTCTTGATGTAAAATCCGAGAGAGATATGCAAAGTGTTATTGCATCAGTCTCTGAAACTTTACAAGAAATAACCTCGGAGTGGGACGAAGAGAAGTTGCACACTATAAAATTTGCGTGCGAGCAAATTAAGCTTTGTTGCCAAACAAAAGAATGTCTAAGGTATTCTCCTGAATTAATGATATTTGCAAGCATTCTGTATACAATATCTGCACATGCTTATAGATTTTTAAGGAATTCCACCAACTTAATTTTGCCACATCCAAGAACCATTCAAAGGGTTTGTTCATCTTTAAACACCAGTCCTCACTTTGAAGGTGAAAATTTTTCTAAATATTTAAAATCTAAATTTCCTTTTTTAAATTCCTCCGATAAAATAGTAACATTAATGCTCTATGAAATTCACATAAAACCATATTTAGATTACAAAGGTGGTTATATTGTTGGTATGGCTGAAAACATGGAGACCTTAGCTACAACTGCACATGTTTTAATGATTCAGAGCCTCCTTTCCTCCTATAAAGAAGTAGTTGAGATTATTCCAGGAAAAATATAACAGC
Organism: Octonoba sinensis; assembly: GCA_038502835.1. Taxonomy (NCBI): domain Eukaryota; kingdom Metazoa; phylum Arthropoda; class Arachnida; order Araneae; family Uloboridae; genus Octonoba; species Octonoba sinensis. The sequence continues at coordinate 65,610,576 of CM076605.1, read as the reverse complement.
AGAAGAATTACATAAATTTATTTTGAATTGTGTACTCTCATTGGAAAATTTAGGTTTTAATGTAATTGCAATTGTAACATAATACAGTCAATAGAAAAGCTATGAATTTTTTTTCTTCTCCTCCTAAATTAAACATTGTTTATCCTCATCCAGCAGATAATAGTAGACCATTTTTTTATGTAATTGATTCTGTACATATTTTTAAATGTATCCGCAACAACTGGCTTAATCAAAAAAATTGTGAACAGGCATTTTACTTTCCAGATTTTGAAAATTTATCCCTAACACTTAAGACGGCTTCTTTTTTGTCTTTAAAGAAACTACATGAAATAGAGAGTGTAAATTTAGTCAGTTACTCTTACAGCTTAAATAGAAAATCCTTATTTCCCACTAACTTTGAGAGACAAAATGTTAAACTAGTTATGAATATTTTTAATGAATATGTAATTCAAGCTTTACACAAAGTTGGCAAAGACAAAAATATTTTAACCCTCTCGTGCATGGAAACCTCATATGAGGTTACCAGGAAAAAATAAATATTATTTCAACTTATTTTAATCCACAGTTGTAGAATAGTCCAGCATAATGATCAAGTAAACTTTTTAAAAGCTGCAAAAGATGGCTGCACGAGCTGAACAATTCAATTTTAGGACTTAAAAATAGCCATTTTGTTTCAGCACTGTAAGTCAAAAAGCGATACTTGTAGAAGGAATCGTTCTGCACTTCCTTTGAAAATATCGAGTAAGTAAAATTATTTCCTTTTTTTCTGAATCATTTTGATTAAAATAGGTATAAAATGGTCGCATATTAGCAATTTTCTGATTAATTAAGGCTTTTTCTATTGAGAACCTCAAATGAGGTTACCATGTAGTTGTGGTAGCTAACAACTTCGGCTGCATGCAAACCTCATTTGAGGCTACCAGTACTGTGATTAGCATCAATGCTTAGTCCTACAAAGGCACTATTTTCTAAATGAATGGTACTTTAAATATATAATTATAATAATAAATTATTGTTTATTGTCATACTTTTTGCAATTCATAAACATTAATTGTATGATTAATTATTTCATATTATTATTTATGTATTGGTAGGTCATTTTTAAAAATTATAATTATAAATTATCACAAATAATATTGTTAGTAAATTAAACCTGTTTTTATTAATTTTCTGATATGGTTTTCGTTATTTTCTTTTAGCCTTTGTACTTTCTATGATGGATGATAGGTTGAGATATAAATATGGCAGACCAAAAAAACGGGTTCTGTCTCAAAAGGAAATGGAAGTAATTATGGATCAACTTTCTGATTCTGAAGATAATCTTTATAAAAATGATGCTGAGATTGATTGCTTTCCAATTCAGAATAATGTGAGAGAGTCGACAAGTGATGGACAAGGATCTGAAACTGTAACAACAGAATCAAATAGTGATGAGGCTGGTAGTGACAAAAAAAAAATTCAACCCTGCTACGAAAGCTGAAAAGAAAAAAAAAGTTTGTAAAAAGAAACAGACGTTGGAGGGCTAACAAAGATAATGATTTCTCAAAAGAACCACCAGAATTTTAACCAGAAAAAGAAAAAAAAATTTTTGGAGAAACTCCTTTGGATTATTTTTACAGACTGATTCCCGACTCTTACTTGGAAGAAATGTGCTTCCAAAGTAATTTATATGCAACGCAGAATGGGAAAGAAAATTTAAAAATTTCCCTTAGTGAAATGAAAGTTTTTCTCGGTATAAATTTAGTAATGACATATGTGAGGTACGCTAGACTTCGTCAATATTGGAGTACGGTCGGAGACTTACGGCTAGGCATAATAGCAAACTACATGTCTATAAGCAGATTTGAAACAATTAAACGTTATCTTCACTTTCAGGATAACACTAAGATCCCCGTAGATAACAAAGACCGCCTGATACGGTTGCGGCATTTTTTAGATCTTAAAACTTTTCATGAAGCGAGAACTCCAGAAGAATCTCAATCAATTGATGAAATGATGGTACCATTTAAAGGTCGTTCCAACCTAAAGCAGTATATAAAATCGAAACCCAAGCCAAGGGGATTCAAAATATGGGTTCGTGCTGGAGTTTCTGGTTATGTTTATCGTTTTGAAATATTTCAAGGAGCAAATGGTAGTAGAAGTCCTCCATCTAAAGAATATGGTGCAGCTGGTGATGTAGTTTTGAGATTGAGCCATGATTTAGCTGAGAGAAATTATAAATTGTACTGCGATAACTTATTTACTTCCATTCCCCTGATTGAAGAACTGAAAAAACGAAAAATTTAGTTTGTTGGTACAATTCGAGCCAATAGAATGCTAGGCGCAGATGAAAAGTTGAAGGATGCTAAATCTCTTCTGAAAGAAGGAAGGGGGTCAGTATCTGTGACTTCTTCTGGGGAAAATATAACTGTGACTCGATGGGTTGACAAAAGCATTGTGCATGTAGTTTCATTATTTGCTGGAGTGCAACCGATGGATAAAGCAAAGCTTTTTTCTCAGACAACCAAATCATTGATCGACATAGCAAGGCCTTAATGCAGTATGCATTTACAACTTTCATATGGAGATGTCGATTTAATAGATTCCCTTGTGGCACTATATCGTCATTCTCAAAGAAATAAACGGTGGTATATGAGAATATTTTTTCATATGCTGAATGTTGCAATAGTCAATGCTTGGCTACTTTGGAGAAAAGACGGAAAGAAAAAACATGATTTGCTAGAATTTAAAAGTAGCATAGCATCACGCCTCATTTACACAGGTAGCTCAATGATACCAAAGAAAAAAGGTAGGCCGAGTAACAGTCCTTCTCCTTCGAGTCGACGATAAAAAGAAGAAAATTATCAAATGTCGCAAAAGAGTTGCGGTTTGATAATGGTAACCACTACCCGAAGAAATCAGAAGAAAAATTTGCCTTAAAATGCAAGAATGGAAGCTGAAAAAGCAAAACGCGATACACTTGTGGCCCCTGTGATGTTTATTTAAGCCCTGAATGCTTTGAAGAGTTTCACAAAAAATAATTTTTCTTGAAGTGTACCCTTTGTTGCATATAAGCCTCATCTGAGGTTGTGTCTGTAATTTCTTTAAAATTAAAAAAAAAGAATAATTCTAATTTATTTCCTGTTTTCTGATTTATTCAAAGCTAAATTGTAGGTTAAAATATTTTTTTTGATAATTATTTAATAATGCATGAGGGGGTTAAATTCAGAAGGCACTGCCAAATTCATTAAAATTATTTATCGTTGGTGGTGCATTGTGAATGTGAAAACCCCTTTTAAAGGAGAGAGACTCCGCGATGATTTTCAGCAACCAGTTTCGGATTTTAATTCAGATAAAGTAGAATACCTAAATAAATTTATCAAATGTTTAGATTTTTGGAGAGCTCAAAATTGTTCAACTGGTACTCTAACAAAAGAAACACATTTAGCTTTGACACATACAACACAAGCCCTTATTGAAATGTCAAAATATTGCCTTAATGACTTAAAGTTTAAATATTTTCTTTTTGGAAAAATTCAAACAGATTCTTTGGAGGAACGTTTTGGGAAATATCGGTCATTAGCTGGCTCCCAATATTTGGTGTCAATGCGGCAGGTGTATGAAGCTGAGGCAAAGGTACGGCTACAAAACTTTATCCCCTTAACACTAACCTCTAGTTTGTATGGGATAATTAGGATTAAGGATGTAGATGGTGATACAGATAATCACAATCAGTACTGTACAAGTTTTGATTTAAATATTTCAGATTCCGATTTTAAAAATGTAGAGAACTTATTACCTGTTTTAATTTTTATATCTGGTTATTGTGCTCGTGTGGCTTTAAAAAAGCTGAAATGTGAAATTTGTGCACCTTTCTTAGTAACGGAAAATACTTTAATTGTCGATTAAAATTTTGACTTAATTATTAACATGGATAGAGGAGGCTTATTATATCCGCAGGAACAACTTGTAAATGTTGTAACTTGTTGTTACATTATTGTTCAAAAATTAATTTCAAAAGAAAGTGAAAAAGAATTTCTGAGTGGTATTAATCAAAGACAAACGGTATTGAATTTAACTATGAAGTATGCAGTGTTGCATGAGCTTTTTGTTGATAGTTGTCAGCACCACAGTACAGATACAATTATAAAGTATTTGGCATTTTCAGCATCAAATACGTTTTTAAACAATTATTGTAAAAAGATAAACTATTCTAAAAAAACTAATGAGGCAAAGGCAAGCAATAAAAAAAGAAAACTTGCTACACTCTCCACATGTACAGAAGAATAATTTTTCAGATAGTAAATAGAGATTTTGTTCTCAGCACTGTGTTTAAATACAATAATAAATTTTAAGTTTATTTTTTTCATAAACAATTATTAAATTATGTTATTCTTGTTTATTCATGACAGTAGATCTTTGTTCTTTGTATAATTTTTATTTATAAATATTACATGCATCAATTACTAATATATTTACCTCTTATTTTAAATAATGATAAATTTTCAAATATGCATATTCATTGCAAAAGACGAATTCTAATCGTGTCTCGGTTTTGGATGTGGTTTATAACCTGATATTGCTTACGAAGATATTTCAGTGTATAACTTTTGTACGCCGCTGCTATTTTCTTACATGTGCATAATTTTTGTTAACAGTGTTCAAACTTAAGCTACTTTTCGTATATATATATAACTTTAAAATTGTTGAATAAAATTTTTGTGATACATTTTGTGTCTCCATTATTGTTTATTTAACTTAACTCTGTTTTTCTAACAATATTATAATTTATCCATTATTATTAATTGCTGTGGGAAGAGCGGAACATTTCAATTTTTCTTATTAAAAGTGCTAATGAAATCATTTTTATTTCATTAACATTTTCTTTATTGCTATGTATGTTTAAGACTTTTAAATGTGAGTTAGGAGTGAAATGTAACTCTTAAATCTTAATTTAAAAGTTTAAAATGCCATTTATTTCATTGCAGATTTTTAAAAAAAATAACAATCCATGTTTAATTCCTTTTAAAACAAGGTAGTGATTATTTTTTTCTGTTTTTATCTAAGTATGCTCAAAACATTTTCTTTTTAATTAGTGCGATATATTCGGGCATATTTGAATCTTTTCAGGTATGAGTATTGCTGAATAAATCACTTTAATATTCATACAAACGTAAGATTTTCCATATAAGCTTATTTTTAAACACTGCTTTCGAAGTTCGCGTATCCATTGGGCCGCTTGCCTATTCCCTGCTCTCAGTGACGTCACAAAGGCGTGTCATGGCCTTCTCCCTATTTAGGTGGCGCTGGCTGAACGCGATATTTCATTAATTCAGGGTTTTAACCAAACAAGAAATGAAGAGCAGAAACAATTTTCGTTGCAAATAATTTAAATGCACAGAAAAAGCTTCCCCCGGTGCAATCGTCAAAATTTTTTAGTATTTAGTCCTTTCTTTTGCATGGTTCAAAGTTGTAAATGTATCATATTTTGTGCTCTTATTGGTAGCATTCCTGTTACGCGTTTTTCAAAGGGTGCTGATGCGCCCTGCCCTATTTTGAACAGAAAAATGCGCCGTCTTTTTTTTTTTTTTTAGATTTTGAAAGAAAATTGGATTGGACGAAGATTTTAAGGCAAGATGCATCGGCGCCGATTGTTCAAAAAAAAAAAAAAATAGCCATCGGCATCGGCAGCCGATGTTAACTTAAAAAAAAAAAAAAAAGTCGGTCCATCGGGCCTTAAAAACATCTAAGAACCCTCATCCTTACACGTAAGATCGTTCAATTGCACGTTATTAATCTTAAGTTCATCTACTACGTACTTTTTTAACTACGTATATTTTAAACGTTTATTTCCAGTTATCGCGCTATTTTAAAGCAACGCATTTTCAAAATGGCACGGGACAATTTGAGCACTCAAGAATCCTTAATTTTACAAGTTCAAACAAAATACTCTATTTGATTTAAATGAATGTGTTTCTTTGCATCAAAATCAGGGGATTCACGTAACACTCAACACAAAAAAAAAAAAAAAAAAAAAAAAAAAAAAAAAAAAAAAAAAACGAATTTGAAACGATGAATCTGCCACCATCAACGGCTGAGGTGGAGAGAGTATTTTCTCTAGTAGCATTAATTGTGTCCACTTACAGAAATAGACAAAGTAGAAACTGCTAACAATTTATTAATGATAAAGCTAAATGTCAGTATAAACTATGATTCAGCTGCTAAAAGTTGACTCACTAAAAAAAAAAAAAATTGTACATTTTTTTCTATAATAATGAATATTTTAAAACTACATTTCATAGTCATTTTTTCTGTTTTAATTTATTTACTTATTCCACTGAAGTTTTTTCTGATTTGCTAAATTGTATTTAATTTACTAGCAGTTCTTTCTAAAATTAAGGAATTTTTTTCTTATATCAGCATGGTAAATAAGATAAAATTATAGTTTTAATTGTTACTGTTCACAGGTATTTCAAAGTGCTTAATTTTACTTAAAATTCTTAACTATTTTTAGAGTGATTTATTTTCTTTCTTGTTCCAGACAGTTGTTGACCTAACTTGTTTCCTTTTTTTTTGGTCCATTATTTTTATTGCTTGTTTTAATTTAAATTTATATGGCTCTTTTTGATGAAATTTTTATCAACTGCTTAGGAAAATTTGATTAAGCATTAGTATTTAAAAAATTGATCTCGATAAAAGCAACAATTTACCTTTATAATGAACAAATACAGGTGGGATCTTAATTGTTTCAAAAATGTATCCCTTGTTTTGTTTTCATATTATGTTCCTTTTTTTTAATTAATTTTGTTATTAGCATTGCTATTATTTTTTTGCAATAAACCCCATTAGCAACAAGTTCATCCCTAATTGACCACATCATTTCCTTATTTTTTTGAAAATGCTTAAAACTTCCTTTGCAATGGCGCATCCCTCGTCTAACAAACCTAAGCAACCCTCCGAAAGTTGGCAGTCAATCAATGGCGTAGTACGCACAATCTCTCCTGGTAGTCACGCCTGAGACAGATGTCTCAATTCAGTCTCAATAGACTGAAAATTGTAGCTATCTTTTCGCTGGCATATAACTTTCTGAAGTTGTTATTTTGTAAGATACTTTCATTGTTTACCTGGTTTAAGAATTTCAAGAAAGATAAGCATTTGAATATAGATATATACACACACATAAGTATTAGTGGTTCAAAATATATATAATGCATTCCGGTGCGCAGTGCAAGTGGTAGGTCTTAACATGTTTTTACACTTAACATGTAACTTCGTGCGGCGATTAGGAAAGCGCCTTTTCACATTGCAAAAAGTGCCCCCTTTTCCCAAAAAAGGTGCCCTTTTTTGAAAAAAATGTGAACACTACATACTTAACTATGGAGTTAGTTTGTTACCCATGGGCATTGGGTAACAAACCAACTTGGCATTGAAAACCACTAGAAATTTACATGAAATTGATTCAAAATTACAGAAAACCCCGTTTTTGGAACATCCGATTGCAACCAAAAGCGGATTTGTACAACTAGACCGTGTACAGGTCTTACATACAAAATTTCAACCTTCTATGACAAACTGCTTTTGAGATTAGAAAAGTTGAAAAGAAAACCAGGTGGTGAGCACTGCAACAAATTAAATGAAAAAGCACAAAAAGTAGGAATTCAAGCCCCTATTGGAGATGAAATGGATGATGATTTTAAAATTCAAGCAACTAGTTTTCTTGATGAACTCATGCAGAATATTTCCCACCGCATGGAAAATGCATCTGTCATTAGTTCTCTTGGTGTGTTTGACCTCCGCCAGGCCCAAGAAGAAGATCTCCCAGCATTGTATGGGACAACTGAAATAGTTGAACTGGCACGGTTTTTTGAGATGAATGAAGACGACCTATTGATTGAGTGAGATGATTTTAAATCAATTTATTTATCATCAAAATTAGCATCAGACAATCTGTCGCTGCAAAATTTATGCCACGTCCTGCATAAGTCAGAAGAACGCATTGAACAAAGATTTCCTTTGATACAAAGTTTGATTAATATAGGCATTACTAAAAAAAATATCGTACATTTTTTTCTCTGATGAATATTTCTAAACTATATTTCATAGTCAGTTTTTCAATTTTCATTTATTTATTTATGTTTTCACTAAAGTTTTTTCTGATTTGTTAAATTATGTTCATTTACTAGCACTAGCAGGTTTCTCAAATTAGAGCATTTTTTTTTCTTATGTCAGTATGGTAAATAAGATAAAATATAGTTTTATGTTTTATTTGTTGCTGTTCACAGGGGCGGCTCAGCACAGGTCCTTCAAAGTGCTTAATTTTACTTAAAATTCTTAACTATTTTGAGAGTGATTAATTTTCTTTTTTGTTCCTGACAGTTGATCAAACTTGTTTCCTTTTTTTTTTTTTTTTTGTTAATTCTTTTTATTGTTTATTTTAATTTAAATTTATAAGGCTCTTTTTGATGAAATTTTAATAAATTGCTTAAGAAAATTTGATTAAGGATTATTTTAAAAATTGATCTTCATAAAAGCTACAAATTACCTTCATAATGAACGACGAATGCAGTTGTGAATTTTGTCTAATTGTTTCAAAAATGTATCCTTTGTTTTGTTTTCATGTTATTCTATTTTATTTAAATTTATTTTATTATTATCATTGCTATTATTATTTTTTTTTTCAATAAAACCCATTAGCAACAAGTTTCCCTGACTGACCACAACATTCCTTCAATTTTTTGAAAATGCTTGAAAACTTTGCAATGGCGCAGCCCTCGTCTAATAAAGCTAAGCAACCCTCCAAAAATTGGCAGTCAATCAATGTCGTAGTCTGCACAACCCCTCCTGGTAGGCACACCGGAGATAGCTACAATTTTCACTGTATAACCACCTATCTTTTTGCTGGCATATAACATTCTGAAAATCTGATGTTGTTACTTTGTAAGATATTTTCATTGTCTATTGAACCAGGTAAAAAAGATGTTCAAGAATTTCAAGAAAGATAAGCATTTAAATATATATACACACACATAAATATTAGCGGTTCAAAAAATATATAATGCATTCTGGTCCGCAGAGCAATTGATAGGGCTTAACATATTTTTACACTTAACATGTAACTTTGTGAGGCATTACGAAAGCTCCTTTTTACATCGCAAAACGTGCCCATTTTTTTCAAAAAAAAGTGCCCTTTTTAAGAAATGCACCCTGCCCTTTTTTGAAAAAAAAAATGTGAACACTACTTATTGGCATTATGTTTTCAATTAAAGTTAATATTGTTTAATACATTGTTGAAATGTATATATATTATCTCTTTAACATATTGAAAAACTGAATACATGTTGAACCATTTCAAATGCTCCTAAATGGTTTTACTTGATATTTGTTTAATGTAAAATATTGTTAAATTTTGGTCGATTTTGAAAACCTTGACCTTCTTGGGGGACCTCTAAATATTTTCTTATAGTTTTAAAATTTTACCAGGGATCTTATGTTCCCAAAAGGAAACGTTTTAGGGGGTGAGAGTTCGAAGTTTTGAAAGTTGGCTTTTTTTTTGGGACACCCTAATACCCAACCTTGATGATTTATATCCAGGAAAACCATGGCACGTCAAATTCTTTCCACTAGGTACTCTACATATTATCACAGTCGAAAAATCAACTATTCAGGAAATAAGGCAGGCCCATTTCAGTAAATCATCCTTACGTAGTAGATGACATGTCTATCCAGACCGCACGTCCGCGGCACGTCAGAGTCAAAGCCGGCTGGCTTATCGCTGGGACCAAGATGCGACGAGAGAGAGAGCAGAGATCGGATGGAATCATCACAGAGCTTTTATAGCAAAAAAAAAAAAAAAACGTTTCAACCGTTATCGATTCATTTGCATTTTTCCAGCTTGAAACATCCTGTTTAAAACCTCAGCAAACAATCCTTCCGTGTGAGTGGCAACACCATTCTTACAAACTCATATCGGAAATAAATAACATTAACAAGAAACTTTTAACTGTGAGAATTCACTTTTTTTTTTTCACTGTTCGTTTAACGGTTAGAACCGTGAAAGTTGATTACATTTTTAGCACATGTTATCTTACGGAGATCGGGATGTTCGGCAATAGGTATTTAAAATGAGTTTCACCCCAAACCCTGGAGATAATTCCCCGTATATGCGAGTAAACATTTTGCATTAGGAACGTCAAGAAACATTAATAATAAAATAAAATAGTCATATTTTATTTTATTATTAATGTTTCTTGACATTTGCCAACAATGTTTGTTGCTGCATAGAACGAAGTGCGAATGAATTTGGATAGTGAGAATCGTTACTTGTTAATTACGACGAATTTTTGTTTTATGGTGTGATTGAAAATTTTGTATGTGTGCGATTTCAGTATGTTTATTAGAATGAATTTTCTGGATTGAAAAAAAAGTACTTGTCAACACGAGCTTCTCGAACCGTTTTTGCTTTAACGTTATACAGATACAAAATACGTTTGGCTAGCGATAATCGTTAGTTCAGAATTAAGATTGATTTTTTTGTATAATGCTTTAATTTGTATTTTTTATGCGGGAACGATGTAATTAGTTGTTTGTTAAAATGAATTAGTGAGAATAAAAACTTGTCAACACGTGTTTATCAGGCCAATAAGGATACGACTGAATTTCCTCTGGCTGATCTTATATTCACAATGTCTGGCAGAAAATATTCGCTTTTTAAAAACTCATATACTGTCGACCATCCATCTATTATACAATCCAGGAAGGGCAACCACTTTGCATTTTGCTCTTTGTGAAAATGTTATTTTTCTGTCGCCCGTAAAGGAAAAGGAGATGTTCTTTACCACATCCAGACAAAAAAGCACATCGAAAATAAAAAGTGTATTGAAAATAATCAAAGTTTGAATTTTACTGGAAGGGGAATTTGTATGAATTTTACATTGGAAGAGGCCAGTGCCTCTTCCAATGCCGGTATCCAAGCAGAATGTTTAATTCATTTTTAATAGAACACAACATACCACTAAGTTCTGCGGATCATGCAAGGTTGCTTTTCAGGAAAATGTTCCCTGATAGTGACATTGCAAAAAAATATGCATATGCACGCAACTAAAACCTCTTACATTGTCAAAGAAATTGGGAACGCATTAAAAAATATGTTGATCTGTTCGATGCAGAATGGTCCATTTTCGATTGCAATCGATGGCAGCAACAAATCTGAAAAATACTACCCCATTGTTGGTCACCCTATTTAATGCGTCTGAAAGAGTTTTTCAATCCCATTTATTTAGTGTTCCTGTTTTAGAAGGAGATAGCACTGGAGAAAATGTATCTAAATTGGTCATCAATAATTTGAAAGATGCAAATGTACCATTAGAAAATTGTCTCGCTTTAAGCGTAGATAATGCTCATGTCATGACGGGGAGATTTAAAGGCCTTACAGCGTTTTTTAAATATGAAGTGTATCATATTGTGTGTATTGGGTGCCAATGTCACCTAGTAAATTTGACTGCAGAAAAGGGTGCAGCCTGCCTTCCTAGTGAAGTGGAAGATTTTTTAATAGATATCTATTGCTACTTTCATCGAAGTTCTAAAAGAAAAGAGAATTTTGAGACAATGTGTGATTCTGAAATGAGGAAGATACTGAAACATGTGTCCACAAGATGGTTATCCCTCAGTAAATGTCTGACGAGATTAGTTGAGCTGTGGAATTCATTATTAAAATATTTCCAAGAACTAAAAAGAGAGAAAACTGCTGCTGTGGGATCTAGCCTGAAGCACTTTAGGATTCCGAAATTAAATGAAATTTCTTGTTCCTCCAATAAGAGAAAAAATGAAGACCCAATATCTCTTAAAGTAAACGTTGTTCTATCCATAGAAGAGGGTTGCCACAGCTTTAAAAAGGTTGGACTTCTGCCTGTTGGTCCACGGAGGGTATTTTATTTCCCCTCAGCTACCCAAAGGTAGAACCAATGGAGCCCCCCCCCCCCCCTATCCGCCACCCGGGGAAGCGCCCTCTAGTGGTTACCGGCTCTCCCGAGGGCAAGAGCATAAAATTGAAACATCAGATCTGCGAATTAACAACAAGCAGATCACTTGCCAAAACCCTAATAAGACTGAGAACTGGACACCTTAGGGGAATGAAAATTCAGCCGGGTGGAACAAGAGCCTACCCCAGCTGCAAAAACTTTGACACGGAACTAAGTCCCGAACACGTCTTCTCTTGCCCGGCCATCTTGGCGAGAATTCAACAGATTAGCGACTCTCCCTACGAGGACCTTTATTCGGACAATTGCCTTCGCATAGCTGAGACTCTGTGGACCGTACATGGCCCTATTTGACATTCCGAATCTACTATCCATAGACACGACAACAATATGAAGACCCAACTGAAGATGTACATAAAAAGAAAAAATATGTGAAAGAAATTAACATTGTCCCTAAAGTAACTGTTCTGCAAAACAAACAGTTGTTATTTAACTCTACCGCAGTACAAGGCTCAGCTGAACATGTAAATAAAAGCTTGTATTTTCTAAAAAATCTCCGAAAGAAAGTAATATTGCAATTAAAGTAACTGTCCCGTCATAAAAAGAATTTTTATGTTTTTGTCTGATGACTTGCATAGAGCTGTTTCTGCATTTTTGATATTTATTTTGCCAACATTTGACAAAACAAACATGATATTTCAAAGTAGCAAGCCAATTATACGCTTGGCTAGATCGCTTCTTCTGAATCTCCTTAAAGATATCTTATCCAAATTTGTGTTGCCATCTGCTATAAAAAATGCTGCAAGTATTAAAGGCGTAAAGCATGATGCTATTGAAAATCAAAGTCTCGATCAAGACATACTCATTGGTAGAAGTGAGGAAAAATTGTTTGTGGTTTAGCTTCATCCAAAAAGGCTATATTTTTCTCTAGTGTTAGAAAGTTTTATGTTTCAACATGTGATTACATGGTACAGAAATTTCCAATTGATGATGAAGTATTTGTCAATGCTGACGTGGCTGACTTAAATTTAATTGAGACGGCGTCATTTTCCAAAGTGCTTTTTTTTTGTGGGAAAGTTTCCATTTATTACCTTAAAAACAATTCAAATGACAAATGAAGAAGCTTTAGATATTCTTCAAGCTGAATTTCGTAATCTTCAACTTGAAGGTACTCCTAAGGATATTTCAGAAAAAGAAAGAGCCGACACCCAATGGTATTTAATATCTAATCTGAAAGATGATGTTGGCCGGTTAAAATTTCAAAATATGTCTAGAATCGTTCTTCTAATACTTAGCATTCCTCACAGTAATGCCGAATGTGAGAGAATCTTCAGTTATGTGACTAAAGTGTCAAACAAATTTAGATCAACCATGGCAAGAGAAACTTTAGAAAATTTGTTGATCAATAAATGAAACCAAAAAGGCCATTGTTATGAGCAAAACTTTGACTCTGATTTTTTAAACAGGGCCAAATCATGCACTGCTAATGCATTGCGTAAAAATTAATTTCGCACCATTTTCAAATTGTATATAGCATGTAAATTTGTATATAGAATTGTTTATTCCGGAAGTGCATAATTGTAGTATTTTTAAATTATAATAATTTTTTACATTATTGTCAGTCTATACTTTCCTAAAGAGGATGTGGAGCAGTAAAATAAACTCGGGTAAATATAACCCTTTTTTCATATTTTGTATGACACTGCTGTAATATTTTTTGATTAATATTTTAAATGCTTAAAAATATGAGGTACTTGGTACGTTGATAATGTTGATGTGCCAACAATTGTAGTTGCAGGATTTTCTTGCACAAATTGCAGGATTTTTCATTTCTCTTGGTTGGCAGGTCTGCAATGGGAAACTTTAACACTACGTCACTAATTAGTATAAATAGCAATTTTATCAATCATCTATCACTTCTATTGCGTCCTTGTTGCGGTTAGACGTTCCTATTCAGCCCTTAGCTTAAAGCTTTTTATTTTAAAGTTATATTTTGATAACTTCTAAGGTTAGACAATGGACTCCTATGAAAACATAGATTCTGGTTCTAAAGATGTTGCTAATGTAAGTATTCATTTGTTTAATTGCTTAATTCATTCTTAGATTTTAATTGTTAAATTCATTCTTAGATTTTAATTGCTAAATTCATTTTAGTATTTACTTGTTCAATTAATTTATTTAATTGCCGAATTTATTTTAGTATTTAATTGTTGAAAGAAATTTGTTATAGTAAATTAAATTGACAGTTAATTATTTTGAATGAAATCTTAATTATTCAACTGTACCAAACATTTTATAATTCTTAAGTGAAGGATTTAGTCGAAGTCGAACTGCGCGTGAATTATATTTTTGGATCGGGGGAAACTGTATGTTGTGTTTTCAGATTTCGCGAATGGGAATTGTATTTTTGGAAATTGTATGGTGTGTTTACAAGTTTCATGAGTTAGAAACAATGCGTTTTTCTGTTAGGATTTTCAGGTCCGTTTATATGGTAAGGGACCGTTCATAAATGCTGTCACGCTTATTTCCACATATTTGACCCCCTGCTCCCTTTTGTCACAATATGTCACACTTCAGGGGACCCTTTCCCCTTTTGTCACATGTCACGCTATGTTGCATAATGCAGGATGCCACACTTGTTACCCCCTCCCCCCTCGCAGCGTGACATCATTTATGCATGATCTCTAAGTGATGTGTGTAGGGTGTTAACATTGAGTTAGGAAATAGGTTAGTGAAATGGTAGTTTTGGCTTTTGATTAAGCATTATTCTAAAAGAGATTCTTTTTATCTCTTTCGTTGGTATGCCCCACTTGCTCCAAATCCTTTTCACGAAAGGACAATTTGACACGGCATGAAAAGACCCATACAGCTGTAAAGTCTTTCGCTTGCGAGGAATGCGGACCTACATTTGCACGAAATGGCGATTTAAACAGGCATATGAAAGTGCACAACCCTGCTACAGTTGAGTGCCCCGACTGTCAGCAACAATTTCCTCGGCACGACAATTTAAATGCTCACGATGCTCACTGTCCAGGCGCAAAGCGAGTATAAGTGCGAACACTGAACAAGTGCTCAATAAAAAATCAAATTTACTGAAGCATATCAGAGTCATGCATACTGCCCCTATTAAACATAAGGCCGTTAAACAGGGTCCGACCCCCAAACGCCAAAGGCAACAAAAACCCTCACGTCGAAGTGCTCTCGACGTATTTCCATCAGAGTTTGTTACTCCATCTGATAAAAATGCAGAGGAGTTTTTAAAAAAAATGTTTTGTTGAATTACGTCCTCAAATCTTAACATCTGAAATGAGGGATAAGCAGCCCATTAAATGGAGAATCCTAATGAAGGCCTTTCTATCTAGAATTGGAGCGGATGGTGAAGAAGTCATCTCCATATTTCAGCTGCAAATTCATAACTGAATTAATAGCAAAAACCGTCCCAGTACACTTAGAGGGGGCCGTGATAGCCTAGTGGTTAGCACGTCGGACTTCCACCTGGAAGGTCGCGCGTTCGATACCCACTGAAGACCACCATGTATAGGGATATGTGCATGTAAAATACGTAGACCCCACTACCTCTCCCCGTGCGTAAGCAATCCTAAGGCCTCGGCTAATAGGTAGGGGTCTGGTGGAGAAAAGTACATTTAGAGGAAGCCATTGCTTCTGTAGAAAAAAGTTTAGATGTATTTAAGTGAAAATCATTTGTGTTTGTGTTTCATTCATAATAGACCACCTAACCTGCAATCACCTAAACTACAAGTTCCCTTCACAATGTTCAGAGCCAACCGGAAGTGGGAAAATACGATGAGATTCCAGATGTGACATTCGTCGAAGCATTTCCTTCAACCTTCAGAGACTTTTTAGAAACAAATACATTTTTCATTATTGATGATTTAACGTCTGAATGTGGAAAAAACGAATCCTTTATTAAGAGGACTTTATTCAATTAGGATCAGGGTGGGTCCTTGAAAAAATACAAAATGTGCACATTATTGTCGCTAAGTACCAGCCCTTAGCGGCAAGTTCTTATATTCGCTTTCGAGAAAAATTAGCATCTAAAAAGGCCATTATTAACATTCAGAATGAAGACTATAAATGCCTCACATGGTGCATTGTCTCACACAAATTGAAAGTTGAAAGCCATGCTGAAAGAGTCGCTCATTATGAAGCTCATGAAGCTGAAATTAAGATGGATGGGATACAATATCCAGTACCCATAACTCAAATTTCAGAAGTCGAAAAAATGAACAACCTCAGAATTAATGTTTACGGGTATGAATAAGAGGAGGTCTTCCCATTATCTATATCAAAACAAGAAAATAATGAATGTGTAAATTTACTGCTAATAGCCAACGAATTGACTCATCACTACTGCCTCATATCTAATATGTCTAGACTCTTGGGAAATCTCACCAATCATGATGGAGCACATTTCTATTGCTACAGATGGCTGCATGGATTTTCTGAAGAAAAATTATTAAAAGAACATATTTACTGCCAAGAACATACAGCTCAAAAAATAAAAATGCCTGAAGAAAATGAAAAGTATTTAAATTTTGAAAACTTCCATTACGAACATCCCATCCCCTACATTATTTATGCAGATTTTGAAAGTTTGATTGTCAAAATGAATTCCTCTCAACCCGACCCCTCTACATCATTTACTGAAAAATTAGGCAAACATGAGCCTTGTGTATTTGCCTACGTCATTATTGGACCTAACGGGAGAAGTTTTAAGTCTATTCAAACATATAGAGGACCCAATGCTGTAGAAACATTTATCGACAAGATTTTAAAAGAAGAAGAAGAAATTGCCAACATCCTTATAAAAGTAGTCCCCATTCAAATGATGCCACATGATTGGGACAATTTTAGACGAGCTACCCATTGCATATTGTGCAAAAAATTATTACTTAAGGACCGTGTACGTGATCATGACCATCTTACTGGTCAATATCGTGGGGCACTGCACGGTCTTTGTAATTTAAAATTTTGGCTGCAAAAAAAAAAAAAAAAACGTATTTCATAACCTGAAGCATAACGATGGGCATTTAATTATGCAAAGATTTGGAAAAATCGAAGGGCACGTAATAGCCAAGAACATGGAAAAACATATTTCTTTTTCGGCTTCGAAAAAATATGATAACAAAAGAGTGACTCTGCAGTTTATGAATGCCAGCCTTCAAAGATTAGTGGCCAATCTCCCTGGAGGTAAATTCAGAATTTTACAAGAAAACATACCAAATTCTAATATTTCCCTCTTGCTACGTACCCTTACGAGTAAATTTGAAGAAACTTCTCTCCCATCTATTGATTCATTCTATAGCACATTAAGCAATGAAAATATTTCTATGGAAGATTACAAACATGCTACAAATGTCTGGTCCTCCTTTAACATTCAAAACATGCGCGAGTATCAAGACCTCTATGTAAAGAGTGATGTTTTACAACTCGTCGATATCTTTAAAAAATTTTGAAAAATTTGCAAAACGAATTATAACTTAGACTGTGCTTACCTCATGACGACTCCAGGATTAGCTTGGCAACCGAATTTGAAAATTAGCCAACAACCTCTCGAATTGCTCACAGACCTTGATATGCATTTATTCATTGAACGTGGCATTGGAGGGGCAGTTTCTATGATCAGTCATAGTCAAGCTATGGCAATATTCTTGACTGATTATAACCCTGATGAAGAATCTAGTTGTATTATGTACTGGGACGCCAATAATTTGTACGGGTGGGCCATGTCTCAGGCTCCACCCTATGGCAATTTTGAATGGGTCGCGCCTTCAGAGGAAATTATTAACGAAATTTTGAAAACACCTGAAGATAGCAATGTGTGTTATATTCTGGAGGTTTATCTTCTTTACAGCAGTCATAATCATAATAGGCATAACAGCTATCCACTTGCTCGAGAGAAATTAAAAATTCAAAACGAAATACTGTCAAATTATGCCTTAAATTTAATAGATTCTTCACCATCATTTATTTCCACCACCAAACTAGTTCCAAATTTATATGATAAGAAAAACTACGTTTTATATAATAAAAATCTTCAACTTTATTTATCATTAGGCCTTCAACTTTCTCATGTTCATAAAATTTTAAAATTTCAGCAAAAACCGTGGCTAAAGCAATGTATTGATTTTAATACAGAGCACAGAAAAAATGCCTCATCATCATTTGAAAAAGATTTTTTAAAATTTATGAACAATAGCGTCTATGGAAAAACTATGGAAAATGTAAGAAGACATATAGATGTACAACTAACAAATTCACAAAAGAAAGCAAAAAAAATTAGTTGCAGCTCCATCATTACAATCATTTAAAATCTTCGATAATAATCTGGTTGGTGTTCACAGATTAAAAAATACAGTAATATTAAATAGACCTATATATGTTGACTTCACCATATTAGAATTGAGTAAAATATTATGTATCAATTTCATTATAACTATCTTAAAAACGTATGGCGAAAATTCATCTCTCTTCACAGATACTGATTCTTTAACGTATCATATTAAAACAGAAGACATTAACAAAGACATGGCTCTGCATTTAAATTTAATCGACTTTTCTGATTATCCACCTGACCATCCGCTCCATAATAATACATATAAGATAAAAATAGGCTGCTTCAAGGATGAGTTGAACAGCAAACCTATAAAGGAACAACACCATCAATTTCAGAAGAGATATGCAGCATCGCATACAAAGCGAGAATCACCATTTATATTCAATATCTTGCAACAAAAAAAGCTTATCGCCGTTTGATGAAAAACGGTTCTTCGATCAATAAAACGCTTTCACTATTCAATTGAAATGCATGATTAATTTGTAGTTGTTTACAAAATCCATTACAAGACAGTGCCAGCACTTCATTTCTGGAAATGAAGCTATTACTTTTATGCATCGTATTGAAATGAAATAATTTATCCATGAATTCAAGGAAAGCTGCTGGTGTGAACATGACTGTTCCATTCGTGAATGAATCTTCAATTTCGATGGAAAATTCATCTCTGTGTAACAACACATTCAAATAAATTGCACTATGCAAGTCGAAATCTTTTTTTTTTTTTGCTTTGATGCAGCACTGTTGATACTTTCTCACCTTTCATATAATCAGTGCGCCAGTTGTTCACAGGAAGAATGTCACAATCTTTTAATACATCTTTTACTACATAGAAATGTGGAGCTTGCTCGTTAGTCTCCTCGGATGTAGGAGCGTTCATCTCCTTGAGTACGGGAAGTTCTTGCAGGGGTTCTGAAGTCATCTCCTTGGATGCAGTTCTTGTAGGGGCTCTGAACTGACTTCCTCCTTGGATGCAATGGCTTCTTGCAGGGGCACTGTCGATGAACTCTCCCGGGACGTGGGCTGTGCGAGTGCAGGGCTCTCCGTAGACTCCTGGGTTGCTGGCTGTGTAAGTGCAGGGGTACGCGGAGGTTCTCATCCCAGGTTTTAGGAACCGTCTGCGAAGAGAATGGTCAAACGAAGGCATTTCCAATTCAAAGAATTCCATATCTGACGAGGACTCGGAATCTGCGGCAGGGGCGAGTGGTGCGACGGCAGCGGCTTCTACTACGGGCATTTGATATTCCATTCGTCGACGCTTCGGCAAAGGTTCAATTTTTTTAAATATTTTACACATAATTCGTTTTTATTCAAAATAACGGGAGGAAACATCTTGTCTGTTTTTCAAACTGCGAACTAATCAAATAAAATTAAATTAGCGCGAGACAGTAGCAATGGTACTTCCGAACTGCGTGAATCCTGCGTTCAATAGAATTAGTTATGGTAAATTCTTATAACAAACTTTCTAAGAAAACTTCTGGTCCCAATAATGTGGTTTCTAGAAAGAATTTGGTTGTGTTACCATTCTTTCATTCTGTCAGTTTCCGTATTGCTAAAATCCTAAAAAGGTTTCAATTTCAAGTCGTTTTTGCTCCTAGTAACAAACTTTCCTTCTCTTCTCTTAAGGATCCTGTCGATCAACTTAACACTTGGGGTATTTACCAAATTAGTTGCCGTTGCGGCCTTTCTTACATCGGACAGACAAAACGTGCTCTGAAAATTCGCTTAAATGAGCATAAAGGTTATGTACGAAAGCAAGAGTTAAATAAGTCTAGCATTGCTCAACATTGTTGGAATTCCAACCACTCTTTTGATTTCAATTCTGGTAAAATTATTCAAAAATGTTCTTCCCCTTTAGAGCTTGAATTTTGGGAAGCTTATCATATTAACAGGAATAGTTCTAATTTGGTTAATGATTGTTCCTCAACTCCTTATTTTTCACAGGTCTGGCATAAATTTCTTTAATTTGTTGTTCTTTCTAGGTTTTCTTGTTGTTTTCCTTTTTTGTGTCTATTTTTCTCCTTCCCCCCCTCCCCCTCTACATGTGTACTTTGTTTTGCATTTTGTTTTGGTAGTTTCTGTACTTATTTTTATTTCAATTTTATTCTTTGTATTTTATTTCATTATTTTTGCAATTTTTATGCATGCTGTCGTCTTTTTTGCTTTATTTTTATTAATATTCCTTTTTACTTCCTGTACTTTCAACTGGATTCGTTTGTTGCTCTCTTATTGGTGTCTTCCTGCTACTTCTACTTCCACTTCACGCTGCCTTTATTCTCATTGTTTTACAGATAATTCTTAGGCTATATAAGCTTTGTTTTTGTTGTTCTGTCTGCTTCATTTGGATGTTTTGCATCTAGAAGCTCCCTGTCGCATTGAAAAAGGGATTCTAAGCAATCCCGAAACATATGTCTGCATTTTATTGCTCATTTGTGCTTTAAATTAACGTGTAATTATATTATTATTATTATTGTTTCTATTGTTTCAAATGTTTACATAGCTTTTCAAATGCATATTTATTGCAAGAGCATATTCATCTATGCAAAAATCATCCCATTCAAAAAATAAAAATGACAGAGGTACAAGTTAAATTTTTAAATTTCGAAAATTTTCATTATCAGCACAACGTCCCATATATTATTTACGCGGATTTCGAAAGTTTAATTGTGAAAATGAATACGGTTCAGACCAATTTATCAACATCATTTAGTGAAAAAATTCATCACCATCAAGCATGTGGTTATGTCGTAGTTTCACCTGACGGAAAATCTGTAAAACCGCCAACAATATACAGAGGTCTTGATGCTGTAAAAATTTTATTCAAAAAAATATGAAGAAGAGGAAGAGATTGCTTCAAAATTAACGTAGTCCCCATATTCATGACATCTCAAGATAATGAAGATTTCAAGAGAGCTAAATACTGCAACTTATGTAAAAAAACCCTTAAATGCTGATCGTGTCCGTGATCATGACCATCTCTCAGGTCGTGGCGCGCTTCACAACCTTTGTAATTTGAAATTTAGGCTCCAGAAAAAATTTCCCGTAGTGTTTCATAATTTGAAACACTACGATGTACATCTCATCATGCAAGGTTTCGCGAACTTTCAAGGGCATGACTTTCATGTCATTTTCAGCCGAAAAATATATATCTTTTTCGGCTAGTAAAAAATATGGCAATTTTAAAATATCACTCCAATTCATTGATAGTTTACAATTTGTTAATGGCAGTCTTCAAAAACTTGTTGCCAGTCTTTCAGAAGCTCAATTTTCAATTTTGATAGAAAACATACCAGATGCGGATATTTCGCTGCTCTTACGCAAAGGTATCTATATGAGTATATAGATTCCTTCAGAAAATTTGAAGAAACGTCACTGCCCGAAAAGAGTAAATTTTACAGTACACTTACAGATGAAGAAGTATCTCACGAAGAATATGTTCATGCCCAAACCGTCTGGCAGAAATTTAATTTGAAGAATATGGGCGAACATCACGACTTGTACGTCAAAAGTGATGTTCTACAACTAGCCGACGTGTTTCAAAACTTTAGCGAAGCCTGCAAGAAGCTTTACGGGTTGGATTGCGCTCATCTGATGACGTCTCCAGGACTGGCCTGGCAGGCCGCCTTAAAAATGAATAATCAACCCTTAGAACTCCTCACTGATATTGATATGCACCTGTTCATCGAGAGAGGCATACGTGGGGGTGTATCTATGATTAGTAAACGTCATGCAGTAGCAAATAATATATATTTAAGAAATTTTAATGCTGAAGAACCTTTCAACTATATAGTATACTTAGATGCTAATAACCTTGACGGATGGGCCATGTCTCAACCACTCCCCTATGGTGGCTTTCAATGGGTCGTTCCAACAGAGAAAATTATTCAAGAAATTTTACAAGCACCTGAAGACGGCTCCTTTGGCTATATTTTAGAAGTAGATATTGCGATGTACTTAGGATATAGTACTTGCGATGAAATCATGAAATGTTTAACTGTTATCCTTTGGCTCCTGAAAAGATGAAAATTAAATCCGAAGATCTCACAAGCTATGCATCGAACTTATTAAATGGAAATAAATTTATTTCCACTATGAAGGCAATTCCAAATTTAAATGATAAGAAATTTTACATAATATATTATAGAAACTTACAGTTATACATTTCTTTAGGATTACAAATCACAATAGCACATAAAATTATAAAATGTAAGCAATCTGCATGGCTAAAAAAATATATAGAATACAATACAGAGCAAAGAAAAAATTCAAAAACAATTTTCAAGAAAGACTTATTCAAGTTAATGAACAATGCAGTCTATGGGAAGACCATGGAAAGTGTAAGAAAGCATATAGGTGTCCTGCTCGTGAATAGTGAATGAAAAGCTAAGAAACTTGTTGCCCCCCTTTTCAAAATTTCAAAATTTTTAATTCCAATTTGGTAGGAGTACGTCGCTTAAAAAGTTGCATTACATTAAATCGACCCCTTTATGTGGGCTTTACCATATTAAAATTAAGCAAATATTCATATGTATAAATTGCATTATCAGCATATGAATAATGCATATGAAATATTAAAATTTGACTAGAATCTATATTTTCTAATAGTTTAGCAACTTTTTATTTTTTTGAGATCCCTTTCGCTCTCTCCCCACCCCCGCAGGCACATACAGGCAATTCTGGCTCGTTGTCAGACTCCAATAACGGATGATACACAATATTGTGTAACTGAGGAATGATGCACATAATTTATTTACAGCATATAATTGATACATCCTACTTTTTACTAAAAAAAAGCAATATTTGAGTATAAATGTAAATAAAAACAAAAACTGACTGTATCAATGTATAAATATTGCAATTCAACTAATTACTTAACAATAATCACTATAGTAATAATATTGATAATGACTTAACATGTATATATGTAAATTACAGGGAAATTAAACCTTGAAACAAATTAATAAAAATTACATAATTAACACAAATAAATTTATCTTTTTCGAATCCGCTTAGAAGACCCGGGTTCATCAGGTTCAGAACTTGTAGGAGGTAGAAGAAAGCTGTCGTCCTCAAGCTGTTCCTCTCCATGTTGTGGTGATTCAATAACCCCTTGGAACAAGTCATCATCTTCTACAGCGTCTTCCAATGATGAAATTTCGGCAACATTTTTCACAATTCGTGCCACTGCAGTTTTTGCATATACTAGCGCATTTCAAACCTGCCTTTCGACAAGAACAGGCGCCACTACAACGTTTCTTACAGGTGCAAGACACGTTCTTCAGAAGAGTCTGAGGAGCTGACTCGCTTTTTGTTTCAACAGGCATTAGACAATCCTTTCTGGGTTCCCAACCCCATTGCTCCGGATTGAGGTCGTTGCCTACCCAACTTTGAATTTGGTGGTAGCACCAATAGGAATGATAGCGCCCAGCATCGCACGTAGGAGGTAGTTCTGCAAGATCAATTTTTATGCTGAACACTGATTGTGCAAAAAGATTAAATCTTAAAGCGTCCAAAAATTTGGAAGAATAATTAATTTCGCTTGTGTACAGTGTTTTCAGAATTTGTTACGTCATCGTGACGGCTGAGTGGATCCATAAATACGTGTAATACGTTAATGACTCCTTTCATTTCAGGAAATTTGTTTATAATGTTGCACAATTTAATCTTGCCTTGGCCAAAGATAGCCGACGTCGTATCGCATCCACTAAATGCATGGAGGAATAGAACACTGCTGGAGTCGAACTTATATGATTTAGTCGAGTAAAGCAAATCACCAGCACTCCCCCTGGTTTTAAATAAAACAAGTTGCTGAAGGACTGTCCTAACGCTGTCATCAACACTAAGAGATCAATATCCTCTCCAACTATAATAACTTTTTCAATTACCTTCGCTTTTGAAAGGACAGTGTTAACAATTAGTGAGGCGGCATCTTCTTGGGCCTGCTTGATTTCAATGCTACACTGTTCAAAATGTGTGCTTAGCAGTTTAATCAAACGACTCTTGTTTTGATCATTTGCCAAAAATCTTTCTTGGGGGATTTGATTGGTCATGTTGACTTCAAATATTTCTTTAGGGAACACCTTCATTCTCCATAATCGTTCAAAACTTTTGGTGCCAGTGCGTGTAGGATATCCATCAAATACAACCAAAACTTGAGGTCCATAATGCCTGTTTAGAAAGGAAGAATAACTCTGAGATATGGTAGCAAAGGTAGCACTGTGAGGCCAAATTACTTTATGTAGGAGATATCCCCCATCCACAACAACTAGCATTTTCCCCTCTGTAACGTCGACAACTCAGCTGGTTAAAATACACTCACTCTCATTCTCAATTTAAC
This sequence comes from Octonoba sinensis, assembly GCA_038502835.1. Lineage (NCBI taxonomy): Eukaryota > Metazoa > Arthropoda > Arachnida > Araneae > Uloboridae > Octonoba > Octonoba sinensis. Next base: position 65,585,930 of record CM076605.1, on the reverse strand, counting down.
CATCTTAATTTTATTCTCATCACATAAATTTTTCATGCTACCTTATGTAACAACGAACTCTACAACCGCCATTTTACACACACTTTCCACACAGCTTGGAAAGGATTTTTTTAATACCAAGTCACATGACATCTAGAGGGCGCTACGCCAACACAGAACTCAATTTAAAGTTACTCAAGGAGCGCGGTATTACAACACAGAACATACCGGCCCCCATTCACATGTTTACTTAAACATTCAATAAACAAAAAATAATAATAACATATAAGCATAATAGCAATACAAAAAAAAAAAAAAAAAAAAACTACTACTTAATTTATTCATAGAAACAAAAGTAGATCATTCAGGTGATGGTAAAACACAAATTTTCGAAATTGCTCCTTTAAGAGTTCCATTTTGAGTTTTTAATTTTGCTACTCTTATTTTTCCATCTGTACCATAGTACACCTCAATAATTTTACCTACAGGCCATTTATTAGTAGGCAAATATTCCTCGATTAATAAGACCATATCACCCTTTTCAAATCTCCATTTTCCGCGTTGTTGTACCTCGCTTAAATAATTAAGGCGCCATTTTTGCCAAAATAATTAAACCAATTTCGAAAATTTTCGCCATTTCTTAAGTCTATTTTCCTTCATATTTGTTAAGTTAGGTTCAATAATTGAATTTAATGATCGATTGATCATGAAGTGAGCGGGAGTTAAAACTCCAAAATCTTCTTCATTCGCTGTCAGTGGACATAAGGGTCTCGAATTTAACACTGCCTCAATTTGAGTAATTACTGGGAACATTTCCTCATAAGTCAAATTTGAGTTTCCCACAACTCTCTTAAAGTGATACTTGAAAGCCTTTACCCCAGCCTCGCAGAGACCTCCAAAATTTGGTGACCTGGGAGGTATAAACTTTCACTCTATTTCCTCATTTGCCAAATATGCATCCGGCTTTCTAAGTAATTGAAAAAATCCTTAGAGTAAGTTATTGGCACCAGTGAAGTTAGTTACATTGTCGGAGTAAAGCCGAGAGCATTTACCTCTACGAGCTATGAATCTCTATAAGGCGGCAATAAATGATTCTGATGTTAAATCCGATATTATTTCGATGTGCACAGCTTTAAATGTAAAACAAACAAATACAAATATAGATTTTTTGCAAGATAGTTCGATGTGCATACCCAACTTTAATCAAGAAGGGACCACATAATTCCACGCCAGACACATTGAAGCAGTAATCCAATTGGACTCTGTCCTTAGGCAGATCGCCCATAAGTTGGTTTGCAATAATAGGTTTTGCTTTAAAGCAAGGGATGCGCTGGTGAACTACCTTTCGACACATAGACCGACCATTTTATCGGTCAAAATTTTTCTCTTACCAAACTAAGTAGTGTCGAAGCACCAACAAGTATTTCAGATGATAATATGTAATTATACTTACAGTAAGTTTATTGTTTTGAGGCAAAATTGCCGGGTGCTTTTTATAATAAGTTACACTAGCATTAGAAATAAAATTTCACGTTAAATTAAAGCACAAATGAGCATTAAAACGCAGACATATGTTTCGGGATCGCTTGGAATCCCTTTTTCAATGCGACAGGGAGCTTCTAGATGCAAAACATCCAAATGAAGCAGACAGAACAACAAAAACAAAGCTTATATAGCCTAAGAATTAACTGTAAACCAATGAGAATAAAGGCAGTGTGAAGTGGAAGTAGAAGTAGTATTAAAGGCACCAATAAGAGAGTAACAAACGAATGTAGTTGGAAGTACAGAAAGTAAAAAGGAATATCAATAAAAACAAAGAAAAAGACAACAGCGTGCATAAAAATGTGAAAATACATGAAAATTGCAAAAAAATAAAATAAAATACAAAGAATAAAATGGAAATAAAATAGTTTTTTTTGTGTGTGCCGCATCTCTTAAAAGTTAATGAGATATTTAGCTTCATTTTAATTTAAAACTTCTTAAAAATTAAGGAGATATTTTACATTTGTTCTAATTTGGTTAATGATTCTTCCTCAACTCCTTATTTTTCACAGGTCTGGCATAAGTTCCTTTAATTTGTTGTTCTTTCTTGGTTTTCTTGTTAGTTTTCCCTTTTTTTTTTTTTTTTTTCTCCCCCGCTCCCCCTCTTTTGGCATGTGTACTTTGTTTTGCTTTTTGTTTTGGTATTTTCTGTACTTATTTTATTTCCATTTTATTCTTTGTATTTTATTTTATTTTTTTGCAATTTTCATGTATTTTCACAGTTTTATGCACGCTGTTGTCTTTTTCTTTGTTTTTATTGATATTCCTTTTTACTTTCTGTACTTCCAACTACATTCGTTTGTTACTCTCTTATTGGTGCCTTTAATACTACTTCTACTTCCACTTCACACTGCCTTTATTCTCATTGGTTTACAGTTAATTCTTAGGCTATATAAGCTTTGTTTTTGTTGTTCTGTCTGCTTCATTTGGATGTTTTGCATCTAGAAGCTCCCTGTCGCATTGAAAAAGGGATTCCAAGCGATCCCGAAACATATGTCTGCGTTTTAATGCTCATTTGTGCTTTAATTTAACGTGAAATTTTATTTCTATTACTTTGCACAAAGTTTAATCATTACTACACTAGCATTGCCTAGTCGTCCTCCAACTCGTAGGATGCCTTTATCGTCCAAAAAGGGATTTAAACCCTTCAACTTACTCTTTGGAGGCACTAATCCCTTGAGCTGCAGACCTTTAATGTCTGCACTAAAAGCTTGGCTTTGGATCAATATTAGAAGACTATCCTCGGCTGCTCGTAGCTCTTCCGTGCTAAGGGGTCCTCTATTTCTATAGAGGGGATTTCTACAATTCTCAACAAACCTAAGAATAAAACTAAAAATTCGTAATGTTAATATATAATTATTACTATGAGAAAGAAGCTTATGAATTAGTTCATTAATAATAACAGAAAAGTTCAATTGCTCGTAGTTTAAATGTCCAAGATTTTTAAGTTCAATAATTCACAGCTGGCTTCTGAATTATTGACTGGAGGATTGGGATAGTCATTGTTCATCAAAACACAAGGTCCATTCCACCACAAAGAACAATTCATGAGCTTATCAGGATCTATTCCCCGTGAAAAGACATCCGCGGGATTTTGCTCGGACGAGATGTGACGCCACTGTTCGGGATTAGAAATTTCCTCTATCGTAGATACTCTGCTTCTAACAAATTGTTTGAAATCTATTGGATCCTTCTTGATCCACGCTAGGACGATTGTGGAATCAGACCACCAATGGACGGTATCCACTGTCACTTTCATCGCTGCTAAGACCTTTTTCACAAGTTGTGATAGTAAAACAGCAGCACATAATTCCAACCTAGGAATTGTCAAGCTCTTGATGGGTGCTACGCGTGATTTGCTAGTTAATCTCACCATGACCTTTCCCTTTTCATTTCTTGATTTGCAGAAAACAGCAGCACCGTAGTCATGCTCTGACGCATCACCAAAACCATGAATTTCTATAATGGATGGGAGTTCAATCACGATACGTCTTTTAAGTTTGATGTCCTTTATGCACTTTAACGATAATAAGAATTGATGTCATTCCCAGGCCTAGAAGTGATATTTAGGAAATAAAAATAGGAAATACTGGAATCTTTAAAAAAAATTATAGGGATTTTTTAGAAAATATAGGAATTTAAAAAGGAAATATTACAGGCTATTAAACATTCTTTAACAATTGCTCATAATAGATGAAATATATATAATCCCACATCTGTAAGATTAATAATGCACAAATACAAACATTAACATACATAAAATTGTTTACATAACGCAAAAAATTTGTTTTAATTTGAATTGGTGGTCAAGTATTATTTTTATTAATTTGGCTTTCATTATGACCTCTACTGTTAAAATTTATTTAATGAGAAAATAAAATTCATTTTTATGAAAATGATGTGCATTAGAAGTTTGATATCTGTAATTTTGAAAAGAAATAGGTTATATAAAATTGCATTTACATTTATTGTTAATGCAAGTATAAATTAATCTTTTACTCAAACTTTGGAATATATATGTATAGTATAGTATAGTATATAAAATTTTAAAAAAAAAATCAAGTTTGGAACAAATATTCTTACCAGTCTATTTCTGCACTTTTCTCTATGCCGTTTCTAAAAGTATCTGCGGTATAACTTAAAACATTATTTATGTTGAACCATGATGGAAAAGTTTGAGATGTTACATTTTTAAAACACTTTTATTTACACAATATTTACATTTTCACTCATTTTTCATTTATTACTTTCAATGAACAAATTAATTAAAAAAACATTTCAATTAAACGATGCTTATGTTGAACTTTTTGCATAAGAAATATTTAATAATGTTACCTTTCATGATTTAGAAACTTATTGTAACTATTGAACATACGTAATCATAAATAAGAAATATTACTAAGACTTTTTTTTCAGCTTCAGCAGTTGATCAGTAAGAATTTTAACCTTATTTGTCCCAGTTTCAATCATTGCAGAAACAAGGTTCTTCTAATGGAAATTTTTATTTTTTATAGCTTTTTGCAACCTTTCGTTTCCCTCTCTTAACAACGCCTGAGCTGCACTCAAATATTCTTTCAACATTTTAATTTTATCTTTTATTTCTGCAATTTCTTTGTCGGAATCAAGTTTGGCTTTCCTTTTTAGCTGTCCACTTTCTGACATTTCGGCTTGTCTCTTTGCTTTTACTTGAGCTGCTTCTTTTCTTTTCATCTTTGTACACTGAATGTGCTTTACTAACAGCATTTAATAACTACATGGTTATCTGAATATTTAAAATGGAGCCACTTCACCCGATATCATCTTTTACAAGTCGTAATCCAACTATTGTCTTTTCCCCCAAGCTGGATCTTCCTGTAGACACAATGGCGTTGTTAACAGAAAAGCCCCTCTCCAAATCGGCATTGCCGTGGGAAAGTGCGAGGCAGGACTTTACTAAAGAAGCCAATTTTTCATATTTCATGGCTCCTGTATGCTTGTCTGAAAGGATTAATACCTTCCACCAAAAGGAATCAATTCGCTCATACTTTACCGAGCGATTCTCAGAATTCGTTGTTTTGAGAAAATTGGTACAAAGTTCTTCAACATCTTCATCAACCCTATACATTTGCCACTCTTTGACTATATTGTCGATTTGCTTGTCAGTAAGCTTCAGAGGCGACATTTTGACACACAATCGAGCGACAGCATTGTCAGAAGCCTCCTTTAACATTAAAGGATGAAGAGTTTCTAAATCCTTTAGAAAGCTGTTAGTTAAGGGCAAATTTTTCCTTAAAGAGACGGTCAAAGCGTGAAGAAAGTTACAAAATTCAAATCTGATGTTCTTTTTATCGGTATCTTAGAACTTCGAAATAATCCTCCTAGCACTAAGCCCTATGTCCAACTCCTTCAGTGGTTTTAAATTATCAAAATCATCAATATTGATCTCCAGTAATCTTTTGCCTTCATTTGTGCCTAAACAATTTTCTTTCACAAATATTGCATAATACTTCTCAAGAGCTCATTCATTTTACTATATAAAAGATGCACTAAAGGTCCTTCATTCGGGAAAAGTTCCAGATATGATTGCAGAGTTGGAATTATGTCTGCCATAAATTCCAGATATGCAAGTGTTAGAGGATCTTTTAATGTTTTCACAAACCTCTGGTATCGTGCATTTGTTTGAACGCATGAAAAAAAATTATTCTGCTGAGGCAAAAACTTTATAAAATATTCAATCAATGATGGATATACTAAAATTATTCTGTTTATCACAGGTCCCAATGTAAGCCACCTACAGCTTACATGGCATAGTAAAAAATTTTTGTTCACAGTCCAAAAGTTCCTGGATCGCTTTCAAATCTTTTCTTCTGGCTGCACTCAGTTTGACGAAACCAAAAATATCATTCGCAAACTGGTCAATATCCAGCGGTAAGGCTGATAGTGCTTTAGAAAACGAATTAGATACTTTGTGAAAAGAGCATGAACCAAAATCCACCAGTTCCGGTAAATGCTCTTAAACCAACTTCTCGGTTATTTTTCTCGCAACAGATACATTTACATTTGGACCATCCATGCTTAGCATTAATAGTTTATCTAACGGCAGTTTGTGATCATTCGATGTATTTATTATATTGGAGCTAATGATTTCTGCATCTGCATGCCCAAAAAAAAAAAAAAAAAAAAAAACAGAACTTAACACTTTACCGACCGGTAGCGGTTCGAACATACCATGCCCTTTCACCGCCCGCTCAGCCGCAGATCGTCCGAGACACCGGCTCGGTTTCGGCCTAGACTGACGCGCGGGAATATATGCGCTTTTCTTAAACTCTGGTAAAATTGTACGTTTCGGGTTATTATAGGGTAACGAAATTTAATAACATCTTTTACTTTAATCATATTAGTGTTAAACAATATTTATTTTCTCTATTACAATCGTTTTCAGTTTATTATTTACATAAAGTATACCATAATCCATATAACAATATTTGTCGAAAAAAGAAGTTGTTTAATATTTTTTTAAACTGTGATAGCGCTCCAAACAGTCACCTTTGTGTAGTGGGACGTTGCAGTATTTACAAGCGAAACCTGTTCTGCTTAGTTTTTTTTTTACTTGCACAAACTCTGTATTGTCGTAGGGGTTTTTTTCATTGACCGCTGGTCACTATATTTACTAGTTTATGCTTTCCGAAATTTGCCAGTCTTCCGGGTTGATCAAATCGGGATATGGTTCTTGTGGGTTCGGAATTAGGTAGATCCTTACCTTGTTCTTCCGTTTCGCAGTCTTCTATTAATGAAAGTGCCGCTTTGTGCAGAAATTTTTTATATGCAATCTTCTGTCCGTTCAGAGTTGTATATACTTTAAAGGAGTTAAAAAGTGCCCAATTGATGAAGAACATTACGACACGTTTCGTCCATTTTACATTCTGCACAAATGGCGGAATCTAGAAACAGAAGCAGGACATCAGATCGCCCCGTACAGAAGCCTATTTCAATAATACATTATAATAAATATATGAAGGGCGAAGATCGCGCAGATCAATATCTGTCCTATTACTCCATTTTTAGGAAAAGAAAAAAATGGACGAAGTGTGTCGTAATGTTCTTCATCAATTGTGCACTTTAACTCCTTTAAAGTATATACAACTCTCAACGGACAGAAGATAACATATAAAAATTTTCTGCACAAAGCGGCACTTTCATTGATAGAAGACTGCGAAACTGAAGACCAAGGTATCTACCTAATTCCGAACCCACAAGAACCACATCCCGATTTGATCATCCCGGAAGAATGGGAAATTTCGGAAAGCGTAAACTAGTAAATATAGTGACCAGCGGTCAATGTACAAAACCCCTACGACAATGCAGAGTTTGTGCAAGTAAAAAAAAAAAAAAAAAAACTAAGCAGAAGTTAAGAAGCTAAGAAGTTCGCTTGTAAATACTGCAACGTCCCACTACACAAAGGTGACTGTTTCGAGCGCTATCATAGTTTACGGAATGTTTAAAAGTAAATACAGTAGTTCTAAGGCCAAATTACTTTACCGAAATTTCTCGCGCAATTAAATAACATAGTTGTACATTGTATGGCGGATACCAGAGCAGAGAAATCATTTATTTCGGATGAAATAGCCAATAAATATTTTAAGTATAAGCCGCGTAAGTGTTGGTATCATGGGAAGTTTTTCAGCAAGTGGAACTGAATGTAAACTCGAAGGTCAAATATTGTTGAATATGGAAATAAGGTGTGAAAATAACTAGGGAGTTTTTGATAATGAAAAATTTGCAAGTACCTTGTATTTTGGGTGTGGATTTTATGCGGAGATTTGGTTTAAAACTAGATTTTGTTGATAAAGCTTTAACGTTTGAAAATTTACAAGAGGGTAATACAAAAGAAAATTCTAGGGACTCAGCAGTAGATTCGCACCATTCTCAAATCACGGATTCGGACGTGGTTGCGGACTGTTTATCGAGAAATGCTGCTGAGTTTCAAAGTCAAAAAATACAATGCGCGGTATTTACGTCATTAGTAGTGAGCTCGAGGGAACAATTAATTGGAGAACAAAAAAAGGATTCAGAGTTAGGATATATTTACAAGTATTTAAAAGATCCAGAATCTGTTGAAGAAAACTTAAAACAAATTAATGAAAATAAATCCACATCGTATGAGTTAGTTAAAGAAATTTTGTATTGTACGCAAAAGAAAAATAATTGTAATGAAATTAGAGTAGCAATACCTTCAAGTCTTAAACTAACAGTGTTAAGGGAATTTGATGATAATGCTATTTCAGGGCATTTAGGTTGCAGAAAAACTTTTGCAAGAGTAAACGAAGTTTGTTATTTTCTGAAAATGAGAGATTTTGTAAACGGGTACGTAAAAACTTGTGATATATGCCAACGTTATAATTATGATAATTCATTACCAGCAGGATGTTTAAACCCAATAAAAGACAGCATTCCTTTAGAAAATATAGGGGTTGACTTAATCGGTCCCTACCCACTCTCAATAGAAAACAGATACCGATATGTATTAGTAGTGACAGGTTATTTTTCTAAATGGGTAGAATTAATACCTTTAAGAAAAGCTTCAGCTAAAGCTGTATGTGATGCATTATTTGAAAGTTTTATATCAAAACACGGTGTTCCAATTCAAGTAATATCGGATAATGATCCTGGATTCATTAGTGACATTTTTTCAAAAATATGTGAAAGGCTTGCAATTAAAACATATAACTACTGTACCTTATAGGCCGCAATCGAATTCAGCGGAAAGAGTAAATTGTACTTTGATACAAATGATTAGTGCTTTCATTAAAGATTATCATAAAATGTGGGATAAAAACTTGCAACTGTTTGCGTTTGCCTTAAGAACGGTATGCATGACTCGACAGGAAAATCTCTGTCAGAACTGTTTTTGGGAAGAAAACTCATCACTCCGTTTAAAATACTTATGTATGCGGAACCGCACAAACAGGAAATATTAAGTGAAAGTATTGAGAAAATAACAAAAGAAGCGCAAGAAGCGTTGAAGAAATCACAAAAATGTCAGGAAAAATATTATAATCTCAGAAGAAATTAATGGAAGTTAAACCTGGCGATAAAGTTTTAGTGAAAACTCATTTTTTTAAGTTCGGCTCCTAGAAATTTTGTGAACAAGTTCGCTGAGAAATATGAAGGACCTTCTGTGGTTAAAGAAGTCAAGAAGTCAAATTTAGTCGTACAGAAAGCAGATCTTCTTGAATTGCATCCAATGATCTCGATAAAAGAATCTTCCACTTTTTCTCAGTATCAATTACTTCAAGGACAACAACCCTCCAATGATACTTACTCTTCAAGCATGGGGTATCGAGGAGGGCCAGGTCCACACAGCAAGTAGTAACGGTGGGCTGACGTCCAGCTAATCTATCTCCGGTCCGTCACGAGCTATCGTCGAACTTCACTTACTCGTGGGCCACGTGCTAAGAGGGTAGGGGTGGTGAAGTAGAAAAGTATCCATTACTTCCAAGGCTGTGTCATCTATTGTTTTGCCCAGTTTCAGCCTCATTTCTAAAGTTTTCCACTTTTTCTTGCTTTTCCATATGTTCGTTTGTATTTTCATGAATAGCTACTTTAGGATTTAGTTTCCACCACTTCTGAAATCCAGTCACAAATGCAGCTTTTTTATCATTAATACTGGTGGCAGCAAACAAACGGCAAGAGAAACAGTACAGGTTGGTAGAAAGAGGAGAATAAACCATCCGCGTTCTCAGAATTTTTCGCCATTAAGCATTTCCTCGTAAAACCATTCTTTTGAAGAAGTCTAGCATCGCCTCTCGTTTTTAATCCGTGTCTAGAGACAACTAAAAATGGTCCATCTCTGTTGTGGAAAACATCACTTCCTTTCTTTATAATTTCAATGGGAACATTATCAGGAACGCGTATATTCCAAAGTGAGACATCTCTCATCATATTACTATTGTGTTTCACGCTGTCAGTATGATCACTATCATTTTCACCATCCTCTTCTGATTTGCCTTCTTCAAGATTTGTCGTAATTTCTATGCTGCTGCCAATGTTTTCTGAGGATGAGCTCATTTTATCTGAATCATTCTTTGCCTCGTCAATGTAAGAATCATTTTCTTTTGATGAATTTTGGTTATCGCTTTTTGTGACGTATTTAAAAATGGATCCAGATATGCTCTGAATAGCATCAATTTTCGCCTGTTTTGCTGAAACCCACTTTTTCTCTTATTTGTATGGACTCCCCGAGGCATATTCGTCTCTATTTTGGTATAAATATTCGCAGCTAAAAAAAAAAAAAAAAAAATCCCATTAGAACCATGGGCGTCATTTATATTTAAGATATTTTTTGGCAGCGACTGATTATACATGTATGTAACTTATATCACTAGGTTAAAATGCTACTACTCTGACCCTCATCCAACTGTTCCGTGACTCTATTTATCTTGTTCAAAGCCGTATCCAGGAATGTTTTTCGGGAGAAGGGGCGTAGGCTGATCTTCTAGATACGGCCTTTATCTTGTTTTATACTAATCATTGAGCCAAATGATTCTAAAAGCATAATTTTTATTAAAAACCTTTTACAGGATTGGCACAAAAATTCGATCTTCAAAGTGCTCAGTTTTTGTGGCACTACCGATGATTTTTAAGGCTAATAGATTATATCTTTTTGAATTGGTCTTCCGAATTTAATTAACGATGTGATAACAATCATATAAAAGCTCACTTTATTATAAGTAGTTAATTTATCTATTTAATAACATTTTTGTGAGCATTTTAGTGAAGTGTTAAATGTATTGGTAGTATTTAATAAATTTTATTTTCTGTATTTTGTCATAATTTTTAGATTTTACTCGAGGAATTAGACAAGAATTATAAATCTCATTAGTTATAAAAAGTTAAGAACTGTATTGTTTGCATAATTACAATAGTCATGAAACTAAGATTAAGTGCAGAATTTTTTATTTTTAGAATAACAAGTAAAACAGTAGTAATTACAAATTGTAAACATATTTTGTAATTTTTAGGACAACTTATTATTATACTTAAATTTACCAATCTGTGTCACGATGAACCGTGACATTCTGAAATTCTTACAAATAATTATTCACTTCTGCCATTTCCAAAAAATTGCATTCACCAGTGTATACAAAAAGTGCAACTTTTAAGCGACTTTCTCCTGACCTTGGCCACCCGAGTGACAGTCCCCTCATCGTAAATTGTCAACTACTCCTCCCCTTTTCTTCTCCTGTGTTGCCACGCAATGCATTATTGCGAAGACGCAACCGCTGGCCCTCAACAATTGGGGTTGTGATGTTTTTTTGCAAAAATTTTGCTGAACTTTTGAAAAATTCTGTAACCGTGGCATACGGCTTATAAAAGGATCCCACAAGCTGAAGGGGGAGACACTCATTGACGCACAGGACTCCTAGACTCGCACTCGCGCACAGAGACCAAGGGACGAAGGAAAACTTTCACTGCGGATGATGCCTGTCGCTCGGCGCGGGAGCCCTTTTTACCTGACTTGATTTTCAAAGGGGCCTCCCTCCGTGATGTGCATGCCGACGCTTCGACGAACGACAGGGTCCCACTTCGTTCGGCCGTGAGATTTACCTCAACTAATTGAGCGGGGAGTTGCGTGCTAAAAAAGACCTTTTACCGTGCCATTATTGCAGTAATGTTTATAGAACTATCATATTGAATGATAAAATGAATGATACTGAGGACTCGTAACATATATGATATATTAATAAAACTAATTAGCGCAATCGCAGAGGTTGGTGAGTCATTTTTTTGTGTTTAATGTTTTCTTCCATTACCTCCTGGTGTTTTGCAAGTAAACTTTGTACTACCACTAACGATCAGGCCCTTATTTATTCAAAATTACATCTTCTAAAACTATCCTTTTGTGTTTCCCGACCATAAAGATTTATTTTAACGGGGAATTTTTCGGCATATATTATTAAATAATTCGTAAGCAAATGCATCAGTTTCCAAATATTTATTCCCTTGGATCACTTGAAAAATTCCCTTTCTAGCAGGCATAATTAATTTTTTTTTTTTTTACACGCGAGTAAAAAATATGAGGGGGTCACCACGACAATCTGCATGCTTGCACCTATTTTACAATACCGTATCCTTGTACCCAGACAAGGGGCGGGTTTAGTGGGTCTGGACCTTTCGTGAAATCATACTTTTAGGTTGGTTCTTTTTTGGGGGATGGGGGGGGGGGGGGTGAACACTTGTCCTTCCAGCTATTTGAAACCCTGAGAGCTGTCGGCTTTGATACAACTGGTATGGTGGTTCAGAGTATGGACGGGGCAGGTAACATGCGAGAACAATTTAAAGGATTGTAATCTTTTGCGCTTAGAGAATGTCCCGAAGCATTTTATATTTGGTGTTGTTCACACAGATTCGCTTTGGTTGTCGAGAAGTCAATGGATATGTTTCGTCAAATAAGAGACATGTTCTCTATCCTTCAAGAACTTTATGTGTTTATGTCCGGCCACAGAAGACATCACACATTTATTGAAAAGCTGCATAAAGTGTCAACTCATATAAGCCAGAAGCGCTTGAAAATAGTCCATACAACTAGGTGGTCAAGCAAAAGTGATGCGATAAATACAGTTTTAAGTCTCTATAATGTCCTAACAGAAACATCGGAAAAAATATCTAAAAACGAAAATACAGAAAAAGACACAAAAATGATGCCAAAGGTCTAATGAAAGCGACATCAGATTATAATACCATTGCAGCTATGCAAATAGCCGCCGAACTCTTTAAAATACTTTTACCAGTTTCAATCAAAAAATATCGATTACGGAATAGTACCTACTGTTGTTAGTGAGACCACGGCAAAACTAGAATCCATAAGAAGTGACGAAGAATTGAACAAAATAACAGGCCGCATTACAAGTTTTATAAAGGAACACAACATCCCGCAAATCCAAAACCAAAGAAGTCGAAAAATGAAAAGGTTCATGGACGAACTCTCGGTTGATGAGACGCTAACCGACCCAGTTGCGAAACTTAAGAGTAGAGGTATGGGTTTATTAGACCATATAGGTGTGAAATAAACATGTCGTCAGGCTCCCCAAATCTGACAATGCTATACCAAATTATCCTTTCGCTGCCAGCAACAAGCTGTTCGGCTGAAAGAACAGGTTCCGAAGCAGCATGGGAGACGTTTGGTTGTCCAACATGCTCGTTTTAACCACCGAAAAGGACATTCTGAAGGCAATCTGTAAAATGTTGATATAATAGAAAAATTTGCTTCTCTCTCAACAAGCGTGCAAAGAACAAAATTATTTCTTTTTAAAGCTCATCAATATCTTAAGAATTAATGTATAATAATCTATAAAAGACACCACTTGTCAAATATTACTTTTTCTGAGCTTTTATTTGTAGTTTTTGTTCAACTGACATGTTTGATGGGATTTAACTTTTCAATTGCTAAGCTTTAGTTGTGTACCGGTACCTAACACTTAATATATTATGATATAGCCTAGGTATAAATATAGTATATAGATATTATATACATATATGAATTTTTTGTTTTTAGTGGCAAATTTAATGCGAGCATTATTATGTATACTTAGTAGTTGCAACGACGCAACTGGATGGCCGATGTCTTCAAGGTAGTGGAGTTATAAAAAATGCCCGAGGAAACTCGAGTACCTCTCTCAGAAATATTGTTAAGAGTTAATAAAAATAATTACTTAGCTTAGAACCATTCGCAATGCTTTTACAGCAATTCGTAAGTAAAATCATTTAAAAAGAAAATAATAGAAATTGAACTGTTAGTAAAACCCCCCCAATTTTCACCACAATTCCCCCCTCCCTCATATTCAATAGAATTCCGAAAGCATGAAGAAGGCTGTTAAAAAAACACTTAAAATGTTCTTCTTTGCCATTTTCAACCCTTCTCACGTGAGGCAAATTTAGAAAAGTTTCCTATAAACGTAGTTAACGTAACGCTAGCCTGTACCCCCCTCCCCCTTAAACTGCGTCACGTGGTTTTTGAACGGCCCCAAGGGTATGGTAAAATTTTTTTTGGGGGGGAAATGCGCCATAACCTTTGGGGGGAGGGATGGGCACCCCTGCTTTAAAATTACTATTTGTGCGGTATTTGGCTGCAGCACAAGATCAGAATTTAAAGATGGCAATATTTCGCTTCATAGGTAAGTTTTAAATTGTATTCAGACTTTTTTTTTTTTTTTTTGCATATTACATTGTTGTTTTTGTAAGTGTGATGTCGCATCGATAAATTGATGTTATGTTTAGTTTAATGAAATTGCATGCCTTCAGTCTTGGATCGAGCGGGGTACAATTAGGGCAATTGCCTCTTCCCGAAATCTGTTTTTTTTTTTTTTTTACTGCAAGCTGTAATTGAGGGAGTGGGAGTTAGCAACGAAATGTGTTGAAGAAATGTCCTTTTAGGTTTTCCTCCGGGGGAAGCTAACCCTTAGTCCATGCATGGGTATGTATTGTATTAAATATATGTTTGTTCCAGTATTTAACTAAATAAATAGCAAATATTTACAATTACGCTCGGCTACGGTTTTGTGTATGTGTAATGTACTTAAAAGTACATATTTTATGGGTAATACAAATGAATCATTAAAAATATTTACACATACAATTCAACATAAAATTTTAAAATATGAAAGTTCTCGCTCCTTCTGAGCTTGGCTTCTGGATCCCTGCCTGCGTGCCTGACTATGAGAAAAGAAAAATATTTATGTTCTGGATTTTGATTGATAAAATCAAACATTTATCTATTGGCATTTCTTCAAATTTTAAAAGGCAGATATGAACTCTTCGTAAAAGCTTTTATATGGTAATAGACATGGATGTTTGTTTGTTTTGTTCTGCAAGAGAATTTTTTTTTTTATTTCCATGCACTAGAGTAAACATGTTTATAAATTTTTAATTTATAGATTCCCAAGAAACCCTGCAGTGAAAGATGCTTGGATTAAAGCAATAAGAAGATCTGACTGGGAACCGTTAAAGTATGCTGTGGTTTGTTCTTTGCATTTTGAAGAGTCATGTTTCATACATGACCTCAAATATAAGAAACCGCATAAAGGACGCTATCCCAACTTTGTTTCCTTCTTACCCATCATATTATAAGAATCAAAAACTAAGTTATTGTATTCGTCTATATGTTTTTATTTTGTGCTCCGGCTGTATTTTGAATAATTAAAATGTACAAACTTTTTAGGAATGAGTTGTGTATTATCAAACGAAGTTGGAACGTTTAAAACATTTTAATAGGGGAGAGTGGCTCACCTTGGGACAGCTTTATTTTTTGTCTTAAATTTTAAATTAACTCTTAGCTCTTGTATATGCAGATAGATGGCAGCACAGTTATTTTGTCAGATGTGTTTTGATTCCATTGATGAAGCAGGTAAGAATTTATTAAGATTTTTCTTTTGAGAACATGTCTAGTAACTTTCATGTAAAATTTTGATGAGTTGTAAAGTGGATTTTTAATGAAAATATTTTGAAATAAAAGGTATTATAATGAAATTTAAAGGTTTCTCTATAAAACTGACGTATAGTAATTGTTCTGGTGCTAAACCTAAAAGCATGGAATTCTAAAATTTCATAGTGTGTGTATGGTACAACCTTAAGACAGGTGGAGGTGGTCCACCTTGGGGACACAAGATATGCCTAACTAACTTAACTTTTTTTTAGCCTTTCAATCGAGATGTTTTTGATGACAGTGAATTTTTATCAGCTTTTGTCACTGACAGGCCAATTCCATCAACAAGTTTATCCCTTCAAAGTATTTGAGGCCCTAGTTGCAGACTTGTCCATACCTAAAACACCTGAATGTGTGCGACCATTTCCAAAGGCAGGACCTCGAAAGGCAAGTAACCGAGGAAGAAAAAGAGGAAGACCAGCTATATATACGGACATCCCCGGAAAAAAAAAGCACTTGAAGATGCTATCACTCATAATGGAAAGAACTCTGAAGTAAAAGAGAAACAAAGTATGAATAAGAAAAGGAATAAAAGGATCAAAAAGAAGTTTCAGTTGAGCATTAGTAGTTGGTAAGATGAAGATTTAATGCTGTCAGGAGTTGGTAGGAAGTAGTAAGTCTGGAAGAAAACCAATGATTACTGATTTATGCAATGATGACAGTAGTGATGATGTGTACAGCTTAGACGAAACAAAATTTAATATAGGAGATTTTGTTGTTGCCAAATTTGCTGGCAAAAGGTATGTTGTTGCTTTCATAGGTCACGTGGAAAAAAATTGACGGCGAGGAATGCGAGTTTTCTTTTTTGAGACGACTAAATCAATCACTGACATTTATTTATCCTGAAAAAGAGGACACGAAAATATAAAAGACATTTTATTAAAACTGAAATCCCCAGAGCAAAGCACCGAACGTTCTTTGGGTTTCGTATTTGATTCCAAAGAATTAACTTCAATTAAATATAAAATTTGTTAATTTAATTTGTGCGTCCAACTAATTTGTTTGTTGTTTTGTAAACAAAATTAGAAAATATTAATTTCTAATTATTATCTTTATCACTTGAAATACTTTTCTGTTCTTTAATAAATAATGCCAAGTATATTGTAATTCAATAATTGAACTTTTCACATTTATTTTTAATTGTCCAAGGTGAGCCACCAGGTGGTAGACCTTGGGACAAAGTACAAGTTTATTTACTATTTTTGAAAAAATTTTCTATAATGAATATGAGATTAAAAATTATTCAATAATGTAGGCAAAGGTAAAAGAATATTAGGTAAAACTTTGACAATAATTCATCGATATCAAAAAATTAGAAAAAAAGAAAGAAAAAAAAGTGCCCTAAGGTGAGTCACTCTCCCCTAATTTCTTTCGTCATTAGAGGTTGCTAAATTGTTGTAATTAATGGTTTAGGAATTTTTCTTCCTGTTATTTTACATTCTAATCTAAATAATAATGGATTTGATATAAAATAAAAGTATTTATATTTAAAATTTAATCGTTTGAAAACAGCTCCATTCTCCAGCTATAAGTTTGAATATGTTGACATGATTATGGCACAAAAAGATAAAAATAAAGCACTGTCGAAACGTACCAATTTTGTAAATATAACACCCTTGTGGTGGCTTAGCCTTGCAAAAGATAAAGATGAAAATGTCTTGCAAGATTATAATTAAATTTTGTCCCTATTTTCTAATAATAAATAGTAGGGCTCGACCGATGGCATTTTTTGGCCGATGGGCCGATGCCGATTGTTGGCCGATTGTTCAGAGATCGGCCTATGGCCGATTGCCGATTATTCTCCTCTTCCATCGGCCGATGGCCGATGGAAAAAAAAAACGCTTTAAACCATTAAAACGTGTAGAATGCTTGTCAAAAATGTCATTTAAATCATTTACTATTTATTTTTATGTTTATAAAAGCATAAATGCACCGTATTCAAGCACCGTAAAATTGTTTGGGGGAAGTTTACATAATAATTAAAACTGAAAGAATCACTCGCGATTCTAGTAAAGTAATTATACTATTTGGAGGTTAAAAAATTAAAAAATGCTATATCAGAGGATTTTCAATTCTTTTTTCTTATCTTTGAAAAAAAAAAAAAAAATACTCAACAACTATTGGATCGGCTCGGGTCTAATTCCCTTTCCTTCAACATTTTCACTTTATAACATCAGCACTGCAAATGCCAAGTGCAGCTGCCTTTATTTTCTTATTTTTTTCATGGAGAGGAATGCAGATGTTATGACACAGACTAACAAATAATGTGGATTTGTATTTTTAACGAAACTGTCAACCCCCTCCTCTCAGCTTTTTTTCATGATCCCCCCCGTTTTTAAAAGAAAAGCGGGAACGATTACATGTTTATTTTTCATTAAAAAAGTTATTTTAAGCTCTTTTTCTGAAATAAAAATAAAATTTTTAAAAAATTCGCTCGCAGTATTACCCCTTGTATAGTATATCCCTTGTTCATAGCCAAAAAATACTGAATATTGCTTTAAAAACATAGACGTGAGATTTTTTGTCATTACAAATGAATCCTGGGTCTTAGGAATTAAACTTATTAGATTTTTTTTTCTTATGAGTTGAAAATTACACTAAAATACTTGACATGTTCTTTATATTTTCATGAGCACAATGTAAGGACACCGAAATAAACCAATATTTTGAGCACCAGCAGTTTTCTTTTGACAAATAATCTTCTGAAAACACGTGATCGTTTATAAAAATTAAGATGTATTTTGAAAAAAAATATACATATTTTATATACGTTGACAATTTTTTAAATTAATGAAATTGTAGCATTTTTATTAAGGTATTGTTCCACCCTGTATCCCAAACTCGTTTTTAAAAATTAAATTTTTGAAAATTGCAAGTCGAACTTGGACACATAAAATTTCGATCAATAAGCATTTATACTGAAAAATTGAGAAAAACTGTCAACTGTCTAACACGTGGCATCAAAGAAGCCAAAAAACAAAATGTATAAACGGGGAAAAATTAAAATAATTATCGTACAAAAAGTGCTAAGATGTATTTTGAAAAAAATATGCATTGATCAATCTTTGAAAATAAAGAAATTTTAGCATTTTTATTAAGATGTTATTAAATCCTGTCGCGCGAACTCGCATTTTGAGAATTCAATTTTTAAAAATTGCGACACATAAAATTTCGATCAATAAATATTTATACTGGAAATTTTTTTCTTATTTTTGGCCAATCTTTTCTATGTTGTAAACTAAAAATGAAATAAAGAGAACAACCGCACACAAAAAGCAGATGCAACAAGATTGCTGCGTAATTGCAGAAAAACTGTAACACGTGGGTTCGAAGAAGCAAAAAAAAAAAAAAAAAAAACGCAAAGAGAAAAAAATTTACGCTGGTAAAAATTAAAATTATTATCGTACATTGATTGAGTTGACTTTTTATTGTTTACAATTTCGGAATAATAAGAAACATGACAAACTAAAAGCAGATGGTATAATATTATTGCACAATGACGTCGAATGCACTAAGTCAGTGGTTCCCAACCTTTTTCGCCTTGCGAACCCCTTCTGACATTCGAAAGTTAAGGGCGAACCCCCTTCTGCAATCGTAAATATCTGGTAACAAAACTATAAAATTTAATAGATTTATTATTCATGTTGCACATTACTTTATGAAAATATAATTGGAAAACATCAAAGTTTAACTACAAACTACAATAACTTTGTTTATTTTTTAACTTATTAACTAGGCAGTAAACAGGTATTCGTAAAAAATATCTATAAAAATTATTTTCAAGATAATGTAAAAGAGGTGTAGAATGGCATGAGAAAAAAAAACGTAAAATTTTGAATCGATAAATAAATACGAGTATCTTTCGGTTCTACTTTCGGGTTATAATATACAAAACTCGCAAGTTGGGAAATTTACTACAGTATTGAAACTTGTATCAATTTCTCATTGTGATAAAGCCGAAAAATTTGAATAAAGTGGGTTAAATGGGAGTGCAAAATTTAAATTTAATGCATAAATATCTTCCAGTTCCACTTTGGGGTCTGTATAAAAGAGAAAAAATAATTTTTATAAAAAAATAGAACCGACTTCAAATTATAAATTGAGCTAAAAGTGAAAAATAAATTAATTTTTTAAACAACATCGATGTGACTTTTAAACATAGTTTTAGAAGTCGGTGCAAAATGAGGATAGATAAAATCTTTTGTAATCATGAATAAATTACAAATATATATATTTTCCCAGAATTAGCAACTGTTCCAATATGAAGTAGCAAATGGTGTAATGGTAATTAGACTCATAATTTTGCACCAACTTTTAAAACTATGTTTAAAAATCACATCGATGTTGTTTAAAAAATTAATTTATTTTTCACTTTTTAGCGCAATTTATAGTTTGAAGTCGGTTCTATTTTTTTATAAAAATTATTTTATTTTATTCTTTTTAGTGTAAATACATTTTCTATATAAATACTCAATTTTTTTAAAAATCCATATCAAAGGGTAAACCCTCTTTGAATGAATGGCACTAAAAACTAATCATTTGTATGAAAAACTCCGTTTTGAAGTAGATTTTAACAAGCAAACTTATTGGATTTAATTTTTGCCTTAGAGAAGCCTTCAGTCAAATTCATGCTGTAATTGCTTTTAATACTATAGCACAATGGCAACAAACACTTTTTAAACAATGTCTTTTATATTTATTAATAATTTTAACAACAAAGAAAAATCAAGCAAAGTCTTTCCACTTAAAATAAAAAATACTTATTTTTTACCCGCAACGTTTTTTCTAAAAAACAAAAGTAGTCAGATTGATGCACGATATTTGAGTTAGACGACCCTCTATCGATTAAAGAAAAAATCGTCAAAATCGGTTTATTTAGTCAAAAGTAATGGATGAAAAAACAAACAAGCACAGCCTTTTCAATTAAAATACAAAATACTTTTTTTTCACTCGTAACGTTTTTTTCTAAAAAACAAATGTAGTCAAATTGATTTGAAATATTTGAGTTAGACGACCCTCTATCGATTAAAGGAAAAATCATCAAAATCGGTTCATTTATTCAAAAGTTATGGATGAAAAAACAAAAAACGTACTACATTTCTGCCCATCACTTTTGTTCTATTTATCGAATATGGTCAAACGAAGGTACGGGACCTACGGGAAACCACCCTCGATCGATTGAAAAAAAAAATCATGAAAATCGCTTCATCCGGTGCGAAGTTATGAGTGGACAAACAAACAAAAAAAAAAAAAAAAAAAAAAAAACGACATACATACAATATGAATGTATAACCTCCTTCCTTTGTGAAGTCGGTTAAAAACATACTACATTTCTTCCCATTAGTTTTGTTCTATTTATCGAATATGGTCAAACGAAGGTATGGGACCTATGGGAAACCACCCTTGATCGATTGAAAAAAAAATCTTGAAAATCGGTTCATCCTGTGCGAAGTTATGGGTGGACAAACAAACAAAAAAAAAAAACGACATACATACAATATGAATGTAAACCTCCTTCCTTTGTGAAGTCCGTTAATTACCCGAAAATAATGCAAAACTTTTACGTTTCACTAAATTTTCATATTTTCGACACATTTTCGCGATAGCGTGGAAAAAGTGGTAAATGATAGTAGGAAAAAAATTTTAAATTTAAGGTAAAACAATGATTATCTCTCGATACTACTTTAGGACCTAAATTTTGGAAATCAGGTAACAGCAGAAATAAGTGCATTTTAAATTTTGTAGGTATGCTTCGTATACCAGTCCACAACTTTTACTTATTATCTGAAAAATAATTTTGTTCAAGGGGACTCGGCACTAAAAATCGGTCAAAATCTCGATTTTGGGATTTTTGCTTCAAATTATACTTCATATCTTAGAGAACGCTTGTGCAAAGTTTCAAAGTCCTACGTACACTCTAAGATATCTTATTTTGGATTTTATATGAGCATTTTAACACTTTTTTTACTTAACCAAAAACTTTAAATACCTTCTCAGCTTCGCTTCTATGCATATTATGTGATAGTTAAAAAGCTAAGGTTTTTTCAAATATGTATCTATTCACTTGAAATTTTTATTGCTTGTTCCAAATGTTCAACTAAATGTAACCTTGAAATTTTTGATAAATTTATTAGAAATTATTTTAATGCAATTTAACTTTAAAAAATCTTGCAATACCGAGAGTTTTCTTAGATTTTTTTCAGTTAAAAATTTTTTTTTCACGAACTAATAAAGACATCAAAAATTCCATACTACAAAGGGAGGAGTATAGTTTCTTCTTTCTTGTAAAAAACATCCAGGCAAAAATCTCCCATTTTAAAAAAAGAGTAGCGTTTTAAAAATTTTTAAATTTTGTGAAATTTTTTTAATTTTGAATTCTTTGGACTATTTTTTTTATGTTTTTCTTCTATAGCACATCAAGTTAGATTCGTAAACATACATTACCAGTCAATACACCTTGAATTATGTTCAATTCGAGACGGTGGATTTTTAGGTGCCGAGTCCCCTTAAAAGGAAAAGTTATTTTTACACTTTGTTTTAATTGCGTATATTTATTTATTATTTCGTTTTTTCTTTACGTTAGCAATTAAAAATTCCGCCATTGCAATATTATTTTCGCGAACCCTCTTTCTACATCACACGAACCACCGGTTGGGAAGCGCTGCACTAAGTCATTATTAAAAGAAAAATGGACAAAAATGAGGCAACTAACCTAGTGCGAAAAACAAATACGTAGCACTTATAAGAAGCCTCTATGACTTTTACTTTAACATATTATATTTCGCGAGCATTCTGCTCAAAGAGAACTATTTTAATAATGAAGGTTTTCGGTCAGCGATCGCTTAAACTTGTTTTCCGAATTTTTTATCAAATACTTTTGTAGAAAGACACTATTTTTGTGTTTTATTTTTTTAACTTATGTGCTGCCTGTTATTGTATGGAAATAGAAATTGAGTTATGGAGAAAAAAAGAAAGTGAAAGACAGAATGTTTTCTGGAAAGTTGTCCCTGCGAAAAACATCGGCCTTGCATCGGCTTTTAGATGTTTTTTAAGGCCGATGGGCCGATGTTTTTCTAAAGTTAACATCTGCCGCCGATGCCGATGGCCGATGGCAACTTCGCTGAACAATCGGCGCCGATGCATCGGCGAGGCCGATGCATCGGTTGAGCCTTAATAAATAGTGTTCAGTATTTCCTGTTTTAAATTTGGGAGGAACTCTGGTTAGGTATCTTTACCGAGAAACAAATTTATGTTTAGTGGTAAGTCTACTAGTTTGATGAAAATTTTAATATTGAAATCAGGACTTAAGTCATTACTATTAAATGTAAATGACGTATCCAGTAACCATGACGAGAGGGCAACACTTGCCTCAGATCTGCGTAACAACGACAACTGCGTAAAAAGACGTGAACTGTTCCGCATGCGCGGAGGACGACGGGAGGCAGGGAGAGAGACATAAAGGACGATGAAATGACGTGTTGGGCTTCTTTTTTTTTCCTTGTTGTGTTTATCATTTTCTTGTTTTTGTTAGTTAATTAAATGTTTTGTTGCTCTAAGTCCCTAGCATCTTTACTCGGATTGCCAATGATCCTACATTAATAAGTCCTTGAAATCGGACGTTTCAACACTTTTATATACTGGAACACTATTAATTTTACTTCTTATGTATTATGCTACTGGTATTATCTCTTATACTATATTTATTATTATTATTGATTGGTAATAATGCAATTTTCAGTCGCGGCTTGTTTTAAACATTAATATTTTCATCAAACTAGTAGACTTTACCACTAAACATAATTTCGCTTGTCGGAAAATGTACCTATCCAGAGTTCCCCCGGGGAGAAAAAACGTTTTAAACAACAACAACAAACATGTTTTTTTTCCAACCATGATATCAAACAAAACTCTCTACAGTTAACTTTTGTTTTAAACTAGTTCTTCATCAGTGCAATAAATTTATGGGCTTGCCTTCTATTTATATTTATCAAGACATGTTGAATGACTCTATTACAAATCAAAACAGGAAATAAGTACATAAAAAACATAATTTTTAGTTCATTTTCGTAGCAGTATTTTTTTTTTTTTTTGTCATAAGCATGATTTAACGTCTTATTATAAGTCTAAGAATAAATTATTAGGTACAAATTAAAATCGCATGTTTATAAGTGTTTAATAAAAGAATGTTTTTTATGCTTCTTTCTATCCTAAATTTTAGGTACAGATTAAAATTACATGTATAAAATTGCATGTTTATACAAAATTGTGTGTGTTATGTGTGAAAATAAAAAAAATTATAGGGTCAGTTGGGGTAATTGTAAACAAGCTTCATAACTACACTTGTGGGGGTTTTGATAAAACTGCTTGTGAGTGATAAACTGGCAGCATAGGGAAGACATTAAAACAGTTTCGTAAGTTTCGAAACAACTGTGGAGGCGTCACTATTTCAAGACAATATTTGGTTAGGGATTCTAAAGAAACTATGACATCAAGTTCTTCGAGAACTTCTGTAGAAGAAAGTATGATACTAGAAACAAGTAACTCAGATGAAGATGTTTCTTTGAAAATAAAGTTAGAAAATGTTTCCAATCGTTATCAAGCTGCAAAAAAGAAAATAAAAATTCTTCATCAAAAAAGGAGAAGAGACCAGAAGCGAAAAGCAGATCTTGTGGACATTATTTCAGCACTGAAAAAGAAAAATTTTGTTCATGAAGACAATCTAGGCATTTTGCGAAACATCCCAGCTCCTAACAATAAGTCCCTTCATCGACAGCTATCTAAAAAGTTACGAAAGTCACTTCCTGTCAAATATTCCAGTGAGTTATGAGTTTTTGCTTTGACCCTACACTACTTTTCCCCTCCGGCATATAGGTACGGTCGCAAAGTCTCCAATACATGCCTTCCTCATGAAAGAACTATTCATAAGTGGTATCAGAATACTGGTGGAAAACCAGGTAAAGCACTTGGGGTCTTGAAAGAAATTGTGGCATTGGGAAAGAAGAAAAACCCTGAAATTATGTATGCCTGGAATTTTGTTATTGACAAAATAGCTATCAGAAAACACTTGGAATGGGATGGGAAGTCATATCATGGTTATATTGATTTTGGGAGTGATATGAAGAATGACTACCAGTAGCAAGAAGGGCTTTAACATTTATGGTAGTGTTCATCAATTCAAACTGGAAGCTCCCTATTGCGTATTTCCTAGTTGATGCGATAGATGAAAATCAGTTATCAATGCTTGTGGAACAAGCATTATCACTGTGTTTCGAAGTTGCAAATGTAACATTTGATGGCACATCAACAAACATTTCAATGGCGAATAAACTAGGATGTTCCATTGAATCCTCTTCTTTGAAAACTGATTTTGTGCACGCTCAATCACAAAAAACTTTCTGTAATGTTAGATGCTTGCCATATACTTAAGCTTGCCCAAAACACACTAGGAGATAAGGGCCATATAATTGACAAAGATGGGGTATTATTAAGTGGGAATACATCAAAAAAACTACATGAGTTACAAGAGACGGAGGGCTTTCATCTTAGTAATAAATTGAGAAAGGCGCACAATATAAGGGTTCAGATAGAAGTTGAAAGTTAGGTTGGCTGTCCAGCTGTTAAGCGCATTTGTGGCTGATGCTATAAAGCATTGCAAAAATGTTGATCTGGTTGCGGTTCAGATACAACTTTAAGGTTTTACGGATCTTATAAACTTTTTGACGTGTTAAATAGCAGAAACATGTTACATCGCAACTTAAAGGAACCATTGTTTGACGGTAATTTTGCTAAAGCGAAAGTCTTCTTAGGTGAAGCATATGAGTATATAGGGGGGCTAAATGATTTAAAGGGAAACAAAATTGTATCTTCCAATCGTAAAGTTGGCTTTGTAGGCCTTCAGGTTTGCATCAAAACTACAGTTGATCTATATGAGAGACTTGTTAACCAAAGCATTCTAAAGTTCTAAAAGCCAATGTACAAATTCAGACAAGACCATTTGGAGTTCTTTTTTGGATCGATTAGATCTTTAAGTGACTGTAATAATAACCCCACAGCCAGACAATTTAAACCTGCCTTCAAAACGTTGTTAGTTCATTGCGAACTATTTGAAGATTCTCGGGGTAACTGTTTGCAATTGGAAACAATTCCTATTTTACAAGGCAGCAAAAGTACAACTGTCGTGCACCAAACCTCTGTGATTTAACTTGCCCTGGTTCTAGACTGTCTGATGAAAGTGATGTCAAATATCTTGAAGATGATGAAGATGAGGGGTTTAGAAACCTTTTTCTGGATCATGATTATGTCTATGCTGCTGACAGACTGACATTGATCTGCGAATCAGCAGTAACATACATAGCTGGATTTGTTGTTAAAAAGTGAGAACTGAAATTGAAGTGGGAGTTTTGTGTCGGCGCTTTGCGTAATACGCAAAAAACTTCTTCGAAACAGTATTCCCTAACACCTCAAAAAAAACCATAGGTGAACTAGTTTATCCTTCAACTGATGTTGTAAAGATTCGTTTTTAGTGTGAAAAAGTTTTCAGAACTCCTTACAAAAAAAAAAAAAAAAAAAAAAACAATTGATAATTCTAAAATGAATACAACTGTCAGTGATATGTTACCAAATGTTCTAGAGTTTTGTATAGGGAAGCCCATTTTTCCTTCATTGAATGGCCTTATGTATGATCAAGAGATTTTCTCAAATCATACAGTATATTTAATTAAAGCCACAGCTGAAAAATATTTAGATTTAAGGTTAAAACATTGGTGTAAGCAATTGTCAATGAATTTGGTAGACAATAAAACACGCCATGTATTTACAAAACTCATTCTATTAAAAGGCGAGTAATTATTTGTTATCCATGTTTCTGTATTCAGCCAGAATTGTGTACAGTATAAATTTTGAATCATTCCTATATATATATACATTGCATTTAAATTGATTTGCATTTTTTATGTCATATTCCAGCCATGTTTACGTATATTTTATGTCATTTGCCTGCCATATTTCTGTATTTAGCCGAGTTTTAAAAACTGATCTATTTGATAAATTTTGAATCATTCCCATTGCATTTAAATTGATTTGCATTTTTATGTCATTTGCATGCCATATTTCTGTATTTAGCCGAATTTTAAAAAGTGATCTATTTGATAAATTTTGAATCATTCCTATTACATTTAAATTCATTTGCATTTTTTTATGTCATTTGCCAGCGCGATGTTTATGTACCCAGTGTCTGGGGGTATAGCCGGGGACTGGTCCTCCAGGTTGACGGTTGGGTATAGGGCTAACAACTCTACCATGTAAAAATACTCCATGTTATGAAGTCTAAAGAAGTTAATGCTAGTCTTCCTTCATGGAATTCGATTGAAAAATGGTTTTAAAGAGAAAGCCAGCTGGGTTGTTCCTAGTAGCAGGATGGCATTCTGCTCTGGTGACTACCTTGTTAGCTAAACATTTTAAACACAGATATATTGCCAATGATGCGTATAGTATGTATTTCAAGTACTTTTAAAAATTCAGAAAATTTTATTTCTATTTGTTGTAGTATCATATGCATTCAAATTTAACATTTATTTCTTATTGTAAATCTTAATCTATTGTAAATGTTTCTTATTGTACCATTTCTTTCTTATTGCAATGTAATATTTATTTATTATTCCTTATTGCAAGTTGCAATCAGGTATTTTTTCAGGTAACATTTACTTATACCGTTATAATTCTTCTACTTTATTGTTAGTCTTTGTTGTTAATAACTTTCTCGGACAAATTTAAAGTGCAAAAGTGGATAGACCCCTTCTCTTCGGGCTTGGTACTGATGTATATATGTAAAAAAAATTAAGACAAAAAAAAAAAAATCTTAGTGAATGTTTGTTTTATTTCTAGGAATATAAAACTTGCGTGTTAAAAAAAAAAACCAAAGCTATATAAATTATAGCCTAAAAATTAACATATCTGTAAACCTTTTTCAAACTTATTCTAAAAATGCATCTTGAAGAAAGTATATTTGGTGCTTTTTATAACAATTTTTTTAATTTCTTCTAAATATTTTTTTTAATTATTGATTTTGACAAATATGATTCAAAAGAAAATTAAGTTTCTTTTATATTCAAGAAAGTAGATTTTTGGTGTGTGAGACAAGCAATTTCGATATTTTATATTGTGACGATTATCGCTTGTCTATTTTTTAAATATGTATTAAAATATTCACTTCAACGAAGACAACTAGATCAACCTACCAACATCGTATATCCATTTAAAATAACAAGTTTTTCTTTTTGTTGTTAAAAAGCCCGAAAAATTCAGACGTAAATGCACAATATTCTTGTTAGAAAGCGCACTAAGTTCCGCTTTTCTCGTTTGTCTAATTGAGGAGCAAACAGTCAAACCGTGTTTTCTCCAAAAAAAAAAAAAAAAAATAAATTAAAGTTACTGATATTTATTTGAACTCCTCTTCAACTAGTACAAAAGTATGTTCTTATTTGTAACCAAAACAAGTTTTATCCTCTTCTAAATCTACTTAGAAAATTGAAGGTTCAATCACAAAGTGTTTTTTCCAGATCTGTTTTCAATCAAACACTGATTCCTCCAGCCAGCCAATCAGAGCAGTTCTCACTCGTCAAATGACCCACTCACGTGTACCAACAGAAATATTTTTTCATTAGCGCCACGGTTTGTTGACTTTAGAGCAGTGTGATTTCACTAAGTTTTTAATTTTAATTTGAGAATGGAAGAAGTAATAGATGGTGTTCTAGTGAGTACTGCAAATTGTGGAACTAGAAAAAGACAGAGAACTGGCAGGGAAAAGGCAGAAGAAAAAAAAAAAAAAAAAACGATATTTAGAACCCTCAGGTAACATACACAACAGTAGGCATTGAAAATATATTACTCGACATAGTTTCCTCCAGCAGATCGTGTATTCGGTCGTGTTGAGAAAATCCTCAGAAAAAATTTAATAATAACTTCGAAGAACTATGAGCTGTACAAAAAAAAAAAAGGTGATGTAAAAATATTGGGGACTGATTGGGAACTTTTTGATGCGAAATCACTTAATGTTTATTTTAAAAAATTACCATTCATATCAGACTTAAAAAGAATATTTTTAGAGAAAAGTAGAGGAAGTGTTAAGGTCAAAGGCTTCAAAACAAACAATTTGGATATGATGATGAACAGTCAGGTGCAACACATCTTAAAAAGGGGATTAATGCTGCTGTTGTAAAAAATGTTATCTGACAACCTCTTTCTCTTAATCATGCAATATCACTTGAAAAGAAAAAGGATGTAGATAAACTTTTAAAACTAATGTATGGCGAAGAGTGGCAAAATCAACCTGATTTTAATTGGTATAAAGAAGTTATAAATAATAATTTAACTGCAGGATATGAAGAAACCCAGGAAGTATGTGATTGCTTGGATGAAGATATTGGCTTAAAAATTTAAGAGCTAAGAGAATCTTTACAATTTGCAAATCTATTTTTCATGTCCTTATTTTTTTAACTTTATTTTATAATTATTATTATGATAATATAACTTTAATTCAATTACAGAATATTAAAGAATGTTTTTAATAAAATATGTAAGTTACATTATTTCCATTCAAAAAGTGTTTTATCCACGTTGGAAACATTTAAACCATGTTTCCTCCTCTGCGTTCGGTAAAAACGTGATTTCTCCAAATTTCAAATGCATATCTAATAATTAATTTTAAGTTCTTTAGGTAAATTCTGCTTACACATTTCCCTAGGGACCATTAATATAACTAAGCAAACTTTAATTAGAGTCTAAAATAAGTTATCTCTTAAGTTATTAGTTTTTTGTGTTTCCTGAAAATTTGTATCCGAAGGAGAAAGCATGGTTTGACTGTTTGCTCCTCAATTATTAAATAATATGAAAAAAATAACTTCTGCGAAGAATCGGTCAATCTACCAATATTGTTAATCACTTTAAAGTAACAACAAAGGTCTTATTAAAGATTCAGTTATAAATGCGCAAAAGATTAGCATAGGAATAGCAGTAAAACACGGTTTGTTTGGGCTTAATTCAACAGCGAAAAGAGCGATAAGGTGCTTCAAATTGCAACCCGATTTTCAAGCTTGCAGCAAGTCCATCTTCTTCTTTCGTCCGACGATCTTCAACGACGTCAGCAGCAGGAACCCTACTACTCAGCACAACTCGACAGGGGGTGGGACTTGCGATTGCACTCTACCCCTCTCACCTGTGGTCGTAGAACTCTCCTTCTTCTACTACTGATAACAATTTTTGTTCGAGAACTGTAAAAATGCGATTTACAGACATTAAATATTGTGAATCTAAGGACATGATTGCCGATATCGTCGCTTGAAAAGAATAGTGACATAACTCAAAAAATACCGAAAATGAGATTTTTAATTGATAATACTTTTAAAAATTGATCTTTTAAATGGAATAAAGAACCAAGTTGTAGATAGCAAAGTTACCCGTAGATATCATAAGTGTCTTTTCAGAATGAAAATTAAACGCCATTTTTTTTGTTGAACAGAGGCATAGCTCGTGTTGTGTTCTGACAGCTGCGTAGGTAAGTACTGCCAATTTTATTGAAAAAAGGCACAATTCCAATTAGGTCCTAAGTGATATAGGCCCTTATAGAGCAATAGAGACCCATTTTGTGTTGTGTCTGTATTGCTGTTAATGTAGTATTTTTTCATAAAATTTTATCATGGACAACAGAGACATATTCGGAGTTGTGTCTGTATTGATTTTAATGTTACAATTTCTTCAAAGACCTTTCAGGGTTATTACACTATTCCTCCAATTGTTGTTTCAAAAAAAAAAAAAAAAAATGAGTTATGTCTGTTCCGAATAAAAATAAAGTCTATTAAATTTGATTAAAATTTCTAGGAACACTAAAAGTTTAGCACAATTTTTTTTCTTTTTTTAATTTCCAATGCAACAGGCATTTACAGACCTTATTCTAATGCCAAACATAGATCAAGAGATATAATGATAAAAACATAATTAGAAAAGAAAAATCCATAAAATTAGAAAAAAAAAGAAGTTAAATTGTTCAAAGAGTCTCTGGCCTCCCAATATCGGGAATAGATGCAGCTCTTCACAAAGGCCGAACAGTCGAGGAGATGATCAACATCTATCACTGCACCACTGCTGCAGAGGGGGCAGGCAGGACTATCCACTATCCGGAACCGGCGAAGATGAGCATATAGACAATAATGTCTTGTCGTGAGACGGAAGGCAGCTACAGCGCTGCTTCTTGGGCGATCGGAGAGATTATGGATGGAATTTCTCTAAGATTTTTCCTTCGTCCAGGGGTGGTACTGGCCCTCCCCGAAAAATCCTGAAATTAATTTGCAGAATCTTTAAGGTTGAAACAAAGTTTAAAGCTATATATGTATATATACGGTTTTATTACTATTTGTAAAGAAAAGTTATATTCTGAATCGTCATTTGTGACATAAAAATGCAGTTACATCTTTTGTAAGAATTGAATAAATTTTTCTGTATTCACAGATCTATTAATCTTTGAAGAACATTCTGAATGCACTGTTAACTGCATAACTTCCATCTTACAGTTCCAAACAAAATACAGATAAAACCTATGAAAAAATTCTTCATCACATTTTGCAAATTAACTTAACATATTTCACAAAATTTTCAAAAAACAATGTGTGTTTAACCCTTTTTTCATACACAAATGTGCAAAATTCTCATGTGTAATGACTATATTTAAAAACAAAACCTATGAACACTACTTTCTCCACATGTAAATGCATATTAATTTAACACCATGAAAAGTTTTACAAAAATTACCTATAGCATTAAATTTCAACCGATGCGCAGTTTAATTTTACGCAAGCGTAAACGCGTGACGTCAGTTACCGAACGGAAGAATCGCACTCTTTACAGATGTGACTGCACAAGTGTTGAAACTGGATTGTGCTTGGCGTTAAATTTCAGGATAGCACTAAAAAAAATGGGAAATAATTTTTGAAAATCCGGAATTCCGGACTTAAAAGCCTTAAAATATCCGGAGTTTCGGCCTACGGCCGGAAAAGTACCAGCCCCTACTAAAAGATCGGACGAAGTTCGTCCGATCTTTTAGTAACCGCATCTTTTAGTTTAACTGCATGAAATAAACAAGAAGAATAGTATTAACCATTTTTAAAAGGCATTACAATAATTAGGGAGTTATGAATGAAACAACAATAAATTACATATCGCAACAATTTAAAAACTGGTCTTCTGAAAAAGATGCTTTTTTGAGTTTTGTCACTATTCTTTCCAAGCAACGATATATTGACTAAACCATTAGGTAAAATTAAATTTGAAAAAGTTGTGAGAAAATTATGTTTGACATAGCTGGTTGAGGTGGGGTGTTATGTTAAATATTATTTTTATTACTGTAAATTAGTTGCATAATACTGGTTGAGTATTATATTATGTGATCTTGATTTTCAGTATTGGCAACAGTTTTGTTTTAATTCTCATGTGCTATGTTTCTTCGTAATCACTAGTAGTGTGTTGAACCGTTTTTATTTATGTGTTATTTGCATTGTGTCTTAACTTTATATTACAGTTTATTACTTACTTTTTTCCATGTTTGATTCTAAGACAGAATAAATTTTATTTTATGTGAGGGAACTTCCTATCTCTGCTAAATATATCCAACAAAAATCACGTTTGGTAGGTTTTTGATCAACACAGTAAGTTAAAATTCCCATCACCAGATTTACTGACAAATTTAACCATAAAATTCCCATATTTCATTGTTGCGGATGAGGCTTCCCCTGTAAGGTAAAATTTACTTCGTCCATTCCCAAGACATTCCAGATCGCAGGGAGACGAAAGGATTTACAACTACTGTATCTGCCGAGGCAGACGAGTGGTTTAAAATGCCTTCGGAATTTTGGCAGCAAGGTTCAGGATCTTCAGATGTTCTTTAAATTATAGTGACACTAGTGTGAGGATCATGGTAATTGCCTCATGTGTTTTGTGTCATAATATATTTGGTTAATAGTTGGCAACACAATGTTTATGTTTTAGATTCTGGCAACGTTCTACAGATAGTTTTGTTCCACGTTGGTCTGGAAGTTTTTAAATAAATATCTGCTTTGCAATAGTATAATTTTAATTAATTATAGTTACTGCTATTCATCCTAAGTTAGTGTTTAGTGGAATAGAAATCACACATGGTGACAGAAGCGGGATTGAGTTTTTTGTTTTAAGTTAAAAATGTCTGACGATAGTGTAAAGGCTCGTCTTCCGCGCGAGTTGGAGGTAGCGGAGGATGGTATGGCGCGGAAGTGGAAATTATGGAAGCAAACTTTTGACTTCTATGCTACTGCTACGCAATTATCGACGAAATCCAATGAAGTTCAAGCGGCTTTATATATGTCAGCTATTGGTCCCGAAGCAACGGTCATCTTCAATACGTTCGACTTGGACGAGGCTGAGAGTAAAGATTTAAAAAAGATTATAAACAGATTCGATGAGTATTTTGCACCGAAATCTAATGAAACCTATACGCGATATTTGTTTTTTAATCTAATACAGGGCAAGCTGGAGACATTTGATTCGTATTTAACTAAGCTAAAAACCAAGGTAAGCGACTGTTCGTTTGGAGCTTTGCAGGATAGTTTGTTACGTGATCAGATTGTTCGAGGAATAGGTTCTGATAAAGTTCGTGAGTTATTGTTAGCGGAAAGAGATTTAACTTTACAGAAAGCTATTAATATTTGTAGGGCAAGTGAACAGGCTACTAATCAGTTGAAGGAAATTCATAGTGCGACCATTTCCAATGATAAAGAAATTCTTGCGATTCGGAAAACCAAAATTAAACCATTTAATGATAATGCTTGTAAAATGAAATGTGATTCTTGTAAACAAAATGAAGTATGTCGGCGTTGTGGCTTAACTCATGAGTTTAGAAACTGTCCTGCTTTTTATGTTATTTGTAAAGCATATTTGAAAAAAGGGTATTATGCTCGTCGCAGAACGAAATTGAAATATAATTCAGAGTCTCGTAATTTTTATGATAAAAAAATGCATGAGCTAATGGAAGATTCCTTTGTAAAACTAAAAGAAGCACTTCAAAATTCACCAAAATTGGCTTTACTATAATGTCAACAAACCTGTAGTAGTCTCTGTTGATGCTAGTTCTCATGCGATGGGAGCAGTTCTTCTACAAGAAGACCAGTGGCCTATTCAACTACAGTCTTGACACCAACTCAAAAACGTAGAGTGCAATGGTAAAGTGCTAGCGTTTTTTACCTTTTTGCAAGAGCTCTATAACGTTTTTTCTGGTTCAACTCATAGATGGCACATTTTGCGCGAAAGATTTAAAGAAAAAGGACAGTCCGTAACATTAAAGTCTCGTTCTACGACTAGGTGGTCAGCAAACTCTACTGCAACAACAGCAGTTCGAAAAAACTGCAAAGACATTTCAAATATTCTTTTGGAATTGTCGTTAGATGGAGAAGAATCTCCATCTACAAGAAGTGAGGCAAGTGAGCTGTTAAAAAAAAATTGGCCAACTGGAAACTGCCCTTTGTGCTACATTTTGGGATTCCATTCTCCAAAGAATAAACTGTGTGAGTAAGAACTTGCAGGCTCTCACTCTAGACCTGACAAGTGTTTCGGAATATTTTGATTCTTTGACTCAATATGTTGACTTTGTTCGGAATCATTTCGAAAACTTTGAATAAGAAGCATTTGAGTTATTGGGACATGCTGAATACACAACAAAAAGATGCACCAACATCCCTAAACGTTTGCAAGATGGAGAAAGTGAAGGAGTTCAATTAGATCCTAGAATAGACTTCAGGGTTTCTTGTTTTAATGTTGTTTGTGATACTTTAATTAGTGCATTAAATTCCAGGAAGTCTTCTTATGAAGTCACATTGAGCAAATTTACTTGTTTATTTGATGTAGAAAAAGAGAAAGCTATGAAGAATGCCAAAATTCTTCAGACGTCATATCAGACTGATTTAGAGGAAGAGTTCCCTGAAGAGTTTGTTCATCTTTTTCCGATTATTA
The DNA here is from genome assembly GCA_038502835.1 of Octonoba sinensis. NCBI lineage: Eukaryota > Metazoa > Arthropoda > Arachnida > Araneae > Uloboridae > Octonoba > Octonoba sinensis. The sequence goes on along the minus strand of CM076605.1, from coordinate 65,551,423 downwards.
AAAGCGAACTTTCCATTTCAGGCAAATTGAAGAAATTGCATAACCTTGGCATAAGTTAGGCTGCCCAGCTTATGATGACGAAGCATGTCCATTAACAAAGGAGGCAAAATTCAATCCCTTACAAAAAATGAGCAGCAACATGTACAAAGGGATGCTAAATACGAAAGAGACAAATATAAAAATTCGGAACATATACGATGCGTAAAGTATTTCATGCATATAATGCATCTATATACATAAATATCGACTCAAACAATCAGACTCATCTTTCAAACTTTCTCCCGTCACTTCGGACATCACTTGTCCCCTTCGATATCCCTCCTGAAAAATTCTCTCCGAGCCCGATCCCACCCTCGTGAAATCTGATATCTATCCGGTCAAAGCGAAGGGGGTGAAAACGAACGCCTTGGGAGACATTTCAGTAAGACGAGTGCAGTTCATTAAGTGCTTTCATTGTAGTATTACATTACGTGCTTTCATTTTTGAGCTCCCAAAAATGGAGAAAGAATTCATTGGATTGAAATTGTATGAATTGTTTAAAGAATCCCCTGACGAAGCAATTCATGAAAAGTTAGTTTATGGAAAACACAATAGCTGATATATAACTAACTGTCCGGATAATGGAAGAAGTTCTCTTAGCCGTTCCTTGAGATATTTTAAATCTGCTTTTAAAAAAAAGTGGTCTATAGCAATTCGCATGGAGGAGAAGTTTCTACAGAAGAATGAATCTTGGCTTGCAAATATCAATCAAGGTGCCGATCTTTTCTTCACCTAATGCAGGTCACCCTCAAAAAGATTTCGAAGAGTCAAGTGAAAGGAGTGAAGGACGCAGGAAGACTGAAGAGCTTCGACAACAGTCAAACTTTGATGAGCTGACATTTGCTGCAACAATGAGTTATAGAGCTGCTGAAAACACTGATGCTGCTGATATGATCATAAAAATAACAGAAGGTCCAACAAAAGCAACAAAATTTTAAAAGAAACTTGTAAAGTCCTAAAAAAAAAAAAGTAATAAAACATAGCCCTGAAGAAGCACTGGCGATTGGTATAGAAGCAGAGCTAACTAGACATCAATATGAAGTGATGTATAGTGCAAACAAAAATGTATACCCTTGCTATTCATTGCTACAAAAAGCGAAAGAACAGTGCTATCCAAAAGAACAAATAATAATATCTGATACGTTGGCTGAGGTTAAGCTTCAAAGTTTATTAAATCATACTGCTTTACGGTTATGCAAATATTTAGAAGATGTGTTAAATACTTTAGATGTAGAAGAAAGGCTTGCCCTAGAATTAATTTCCAAATGGGGTTGCGATGGCTCTCAGAAATCACAATTTATACAAAAATTTCAAAATTTGAGCGATAGCGATGCTAATATTTTTCGGAGCTCCTATGTGCCCATAAAATTTATTTGTAATGTAGGGGAAAAGAAGAAAAAGGTATGGCAAAAAACAACTCCTTCCTCAGTCAGGTTCTGCAGACCAATCCGAATGCGTTTCATACATGAAACTACAGATATTACAAAGGAAGAAATTCAGTATATTGAGTATTTTACCAGAGACGCACGTTAAAGGAAACCGAAATCATAGCTGATGATAAAATCATAAAAATTAAACACACAATGCTACTTACAATGGTTGATGGAAAAGTTTGCAATGCTGCAACAGGCACAACATCAACAATGAGGTGCTACATCTGTGGATCAACATCGAAAAATTTTAACAAATTTGATAAAAATTTTCCGGAAAACTCGGAAGCTCTGAAATTTGGTCTGTCAACTTTGCACACATGGATACGATTCTTTGAGTCAATCCTTCATTTATCTTATAAAATCCCAATTAAAAAATGGCAAGCAAGGAGTGAAGAAGAGAAAAAAAAATTGTAACGGACAGACACACATAAAAAAAAAAAAAATCCAAAAAAGTTCAAAGGCGAACTAGGACTGCTGGCTGATGTTCCAAAGCAAAGGTTCGAAACATCAAATGATGGGAACACAGATAGGCAGTTTTTTTTTTTTCGGATCCCGAAACAGCTGCAAGAATTAATGGAGTAAATTCAGAACTGATTGAAAGAAATGAAAACAATCTTGGAAGTGTTTTCAAGTGGACATCATATTGATGAAAAAAAAAAAAATTCAAACATATGGGGATGAAACAGCAAGGTTGTATATAAACCTTTACCATTGGTACCCCATGACTCCAACAATGCACAAAGTTTTAGTTTATGGAGCAACTGTTTTAGTTCATGGAGCAAAAAGCCATCCTACCCATTGGCCAGCTATCAGAAGAAGCTGCAGACAGTAGAAACCAACATTTCAGACTATACCGTGGAAAATACACCAGAAAATTCAACAGAAGTTTGCAAGAGATGTTTTGAATAGGCTTCTTTTAACCAGTGATCCGTTTATAAGCTCCTCTAGACGAAAACACAGAAAAAAGAGCAAGCCATTTAGCAGTGAGGCCCTAAAACTTCTTCATGATGAGCCTGATGTTGGCCCTTCTAATCTAAGCCAAAAAGACACTAATAAAAATTTGTATTTTTAAGGTGGCCGACTACCTTGGAAACCAAATTTTGAAAATTTTGATTAACACTTTTTAAATGTGGATTTATCTATGTATTATGGACTAAAACATTTGTTGAATGCATAAAAACAGGAAAAAAAAAAAAAAATTTTTTTTAATTATTTCTGAGGGAAAAATTGGTGAAATTCATTAAAAAAATGACTTTTGTTTTAAAAAACGCATAACTTCATAACAAACTATTATTTTTTCATCTTGTTTGCTTTATCATGTTCGTAAATATTAAACTTAGGGAATAGACTACAAATTTGACATAATATTAATTTTTGAATATTTTATAGCTAATGTTGTTACAGATTTGGTAAAAATGGCCAAAATTTTCAATTAATTATTTTTTGTTTGGATGTAAAACGTAAAATAATAGTTCAATCAGTTAGTTTGTAGTCTATTCCTAGACACATATATATAAAACATCCATGCAAAATTTCATGAAAATTGAACTAAAATGTTTTGAGTTATTGCATTTGGAATGAAAAAAAAATAACGAAAAACTGTTACAGGATATAAAACAAAAAAAGCAAGATCATCCTTTCAACAGTATTTCATGTAAAATAAACCTTTAAAACTTACTCTAATAATATTGGCTAACATTTCTACTTTATAAATAAATATGTTTTGCTAGATGGCATTAGAAATTTTTTAAACTCTATTTACAGTTATATACTATAATCAAACAAATCAAGTTTCCATATCCCGTATGCAAGTCCACTAGACTTCTTGGTGTATCACATGCATATTAACAATAGATTTGTATTTATTTAATTTGATGTGCCTGAAAACGATAAAACTGAGATGTAGAACTATGATTTTGACAAATGTTTAAGATTTTGATAAGTTGTTAAGAGTTTTAGAGCTTGTTCAAAAAATAAGAAATGCACATTTTGTTATATACTATTAGAAAATTCAAACCTATTTGTAGTCAGTGAAATGAGTTATGTACTGTAGATAAATGAAATACAATTTCATGTAATTTAAACAAAATCTTCCTTCTACAAATAATGTATTAAAATTCAAAAAAACAATTAAAAAAAAAAGCTTTGTCAAAAAAGCAAAAATATAAAGTTAAACCATGTCATATTTTGTACACATAAACGAGCCTGTCATACTAAATTAAAACAGCAAACCATAGAATAGAACCTTTTAAATTTATGAATAAAATCAAGCCGCTTATGAATAGTGACAAATATCCAAACATATTTGCAGGTATATAAGTAAACATACGCTTTTGAAACATTTCCAAACAGTCTAAGCTCTAGCAACAGTCCTTTCCCTTGTAAATAAAAATTAAAATCCGCCTGCTTTGTACGAAGTGCCCTCTTTAGTTTCGAAGTGTGTATTTCTCTTTTTTCGAGCTGCTTTCGAAATTTTTCTGCGCTTTTTAGCACTAGCTGTAGAGTTTCGTGAGGAGTCTGATACTCGTATAATGTCCAGAAGTGGATAACCTTTGAATGTGAAATGTCCTGGATTAACTTTCAACTCCTTTAAAACAGATAAATACCCTAAATAATTATTATTAAACTGAATAACAGCATCATATGCCCCAATTTTAATGCTTTCAATGAAACAAAAATATCCTTAGGCACACGCCTCCATATATTGCCATTGAAGGAGTCATTGGCATTTTGAGTTTTTCCATGGAGGCACTTTGATAGCAGTTCCCTGGAACACAGAGATAAATAAGTTCCTTTCACATTGTTCCAAATTGCTTGTGATAAGCCAGTATTTTTTTGTATGTATGGTTTTCCTCTATGCATTGCTCGCTGATATGCGCACCAGCTATCTTCTCCTAGAGACATTGACCATGTATCAAATTCTTGGCACTTGATGCGCAATGAAACAATGCAGCTATTGTACTTTGCTGCATTTTTTTCCAGATTTCCTATATTACTACGGATTGCAATTCCGTAGTAATTTTGGAGACGGTCCATGAAACCATCCGTAAGCCTTCCTTCGCCTGATAATCCTGGTACCTAGGTGTTTAGTTTTCGTAGGTGTGAGCCTACTCTTTTTTGGATACGCCCGATGCATTCCATTTTGACCACACTATCTTTCCTATACGTATCTTTAACTTTGTTAAAACATTTGGAGTCTCCATCTCCAAAATATGCGGAGTGACTTCGGTTTCCCATTAACGCAGCAAGATCTTTGTTTTATTATAAAGACATATTTAAATAAAATTGATAAAGTAGTGAAACAATTTAAAACAATGTTCCAGGAAAAGACTGGATAAAATCTTTTTTGTCACGTTACCCCAGAGTGAAGGAACGTTTTGCCTCAAACATTAAACGCAGTAGAGCTGCTGTGGATGAGGCCACTTTACGAGATTATATCACTAATTTGAAGGATGTTGTGAAAGACGTGCCTGCGGAGAATATATGGAATCTAGATGAATCCAATCTGACCGATGACAATGGAAAGAGCCGAGTCATATGTCGCCGTGGGACTAAATATCCAGAAAAAGTTTGCAATTTTTCCAAGTCTAGTACTTCGTTGATGATGTGTGGTAATGCTGCTGGAGAAGTCTTACCACCGTTTGTGGTGTACAAATCCTCTCAATTGTGGAATACCTGGATAGGAGGTCCGAAAAATTGCCGCTACCAAAGCACCAAATCAGGCTGGTTTGACGCAGTTGCATTCAATGAGTGGTTTGAAAGCCTCTTGTTACCTAAGCTGAAGAAATTACCAGGGAAAAAAGTTCTCATTGCTAACAATTTGTCTACTCACCTCAATATGACCATTTTTCAGAAGTGTAAAGATGAGGACATCCATTTTATCTGCTTGCCGCCTAATAGTACCCCCCTGACGCAACCTCTGGATGTTGCGTTTTTCCGTCCTATGAAAATAGAATGGAGAAAAGTTCTAAGGGATTGGAAAGCAACTCCTGAGGGCATGAGCTGTTCAGTTCTACCGACACAGCATTTCCCTCCACTACTGAAACGTGTCCTGGAGAATCTACAGCCTCACTTTAAAAAAAATCTTAAAAGTGGCTTCCGAAAATGCGGAATTTATCCATGCAACATACAGCCTTTGCTAGAAAGAATAGCTAGTGACAAACAAGTTGAGCCTTCAGCTGTTAGCTCAGCTTTCTTAGAAGCCTTAAAATCGACAAGAGATGCATGCTCCGTAAAGCCGCGGCTTACAAAGAAGAAAAAAATTGATGTACCAGCAGGAAAAAGTATATCTCATGATGAATCTATTGAAATGCAACCAAATCTCTCAATGGAAAAAGAAAAAGAACACAACCTAGTACTAATATCAGTAAACCAATAAAACGTGTTAAAACATCAAACAAGAGGAAGAGCCGTAAAACATGCGACAGTAGTGATGAGAGTTCCTTTGATGATGATGAACCTATTCTAAATGACAGCAGTACAGACGATGACGACTGGGAAACGGGAAACTTACAGTAAAAAGAAGAGGGAAGAGATAAATCGATCCACACAGGCAGAACTGACACCGGCCGAACATCAACTGAAACCAATCAAAAAACAGACTGATTCATTTTTAGTTGTAGTGAATAAAAACCAATGTTATCCAGGTGTAATTGAAAGTTTTGACGAGAATGGAGCGTTTGTGAATGTAATGATGAAGTCCTTAAATAACTGAAAGTGGCCTGTTAATAGAGATGTTCTGTATTATAAATGGGAAGAAATAGTTGGAGGTATAAATCCCCCCAAAATGATTAGCAAAAGAGGTGTGTTTTCAGTCCCAGAGTTGACTGATGGTTAAGGAGATTTGTAAATTGTACTTTTTTCTTCTTTTTTAAATATTACAGACATTTTAAATTTCTGTTATACCAAAAATACAATTTTTTTCTAGTTTTGTCTCAAACTGACAGCAAATTTTGTTAATGTGAATTTTTTTTTTCTCAATGTATTAAATGCAATTAGTTGAACTTGTTTGTATTTCAATCTGTTCTGCGGTATTATAAAAAAAAATTAAGTCCTGTCAGTTTCTCATGGTTCTAGAAAATGCCACAGTTAATTTGAATAAGGTTACTTTGCACCAGGTTAATATTCTTGCCTCAGATAATGTAATATTTTAGGTGGTCCAAAGTAACTCGCCCCTATGGCATACCTACCAACACTGGGAGACAAAAATTAGGAACACTTCATGCGTAAAAAAATTTTTTTTAAAAAGTCATGTAAGATTATTTAATACAATCTGTTTTTACCTTCTTTTGAAATTAAAAAAAAAAATCTGTTTTTACATTCTTTTGGAATTAAAAAAAAAAATCTGTTTTTATATTCTTTTGGAAGTAAAAAAAAAAATCTGTTTTTATTCTTTTGGAATAAAATTTATCTTTAGGAAGGACCATTAAAAAAATTAAAAACCCAAAAGCAGTGGTAGCTATTAAATGGATATCATATAGTATATAAATCACTCTCATTCATTCTTGGTTAAATTTTCTATTGATTGAGCTACAAAGCAGTTTGCTATGCAAGGCTCTTCTCGTGGTCTGCTTATAAAATATTTTTCTCGGTTTAGAATGTATCCTTTTGTTAGCTAGATTTAGAAAGTCCCTTAATATTTTTGATTAATATTTTTTATTTCATAAAAATATCGTATGAGTACTTGACATGAAAGAAAAAACTCTATTACTAAAGTGGATATAAATGTATTTCAAAATACGTATGAAAATATATAAAAAGTGGAAAAGAAAAAATTATTTTCAGTAAATATTTTCAGAACTATAATATTAATGAGGCTATACAATATTTAACAAACACAATAACTGACATGATTGCCAACATTTTAAGAAAGACTAAATAAAATGTCTGAAACCTCTGAATTCTGGTAACTCACAAATTTCCCAGCTGTAACCCAATCTCTCCAGTATAGGATCCCATGATTTGCAGACTCTAACACCATTCAAAATGCTTTTAACAACCTTTTAGATCAATTTCATTTTCCAAATTCTTCATTAACCAAATATAAAGCCTGCTAAAAATTAAGGTTAATTCTTACAAAGTGTCGGTTTGAATGAACTCAGATGCACCTCGATTGCAATTTCCGAATTGGTGCGTCAAATCCTCTATTACAAACATAAAAAATTAAAGAAAGAATAAAAATAATGGTGAACACAAAATTATTGACGTCTAAGTGGTCGGAATATGTAGTAAAAAAATTAGACTGTTTTTACTGAAGCGGATGCAGTTGGATTTCGGAAACGCGTAAAAAATCGGTAATTAGAAGTATTTCCTCCATTTGGTGCAGTTTAATTAAAACATCGCCGTTTCGGCGCATAAAACAGCAGAATTTGCGTTTTAGTGCGAAAGGCATAGCTGTTTCATCACAGCAAAAGAGGGCGAAAAAAGGGTAGAATAATTTTCTTTCTTCCCAAAAATCGGATTTTGGGGGGAGAAATCGTATTTTCGGAACACGTGAAAAAAATCGGGACGAATCCGGAAAATTCGGAACACTTGGAAGCTCTGCTATGGTCTACTTTGCACCACTTTTAAAAAATTAATAAAAAATATAAAATATATGGAAACTCATTTTCATGAACAAAGCACTATTCCTTCATTATCTAAGAATATAATAAAACTATTTCCTAAAGTCATGTTGCAAAATTTTTATAACTTATGTGAGCACTTAAAAAAAATCTCTAAAAAATGGTGCAAAGAGATGGTTTACGGTACCATCATTTCTAAATTTGATGCCTATGTTGCTACATTTAGAAATATCTTCTAAGTTTTGAGCATTTCTAGCTGCATAGGGAAATTTTATTTCCAGTCTCCATCGCTATTAATCAAACCAACTGGACTGCAGCATAAAAATGGATTTTCAGAGTGGACGAAAAGGAGCACTGTGCTACAGTAAGTCCAATTTCTTTTTCATACTGTTGTAGGGAGGACAGCTCGTTCACCGGTCCATATTTTATTGCCCTTGTTTGTATTGGCGAACTGTATATAATTCTTTTGACTAATTTTGAGGTCTTTGTTGTAATGCGTCTGTCTACAACAGAGCTTTCCAAACTTTCCCTGATGGCGACACCCTTCCAGTACATACAATTTAATGAGACACTCTTTCACTGATACTAATAAAACAGATTTGATTTTATCATAACAAATGGTATTTTAAAGCAATAATTATTTCATATGTGAATTGGAAGTACAGTATAATTAATACATTAAACACTTTTTTGACAGATACAAAATTTTCCAATACTATCAAGAATTCAATGGCACACATGGGCTTGACAACCATTACAAATCTGTCTTATATTAGGTCGGATGTAAGACAAATTCACATGCATTTATTCATCTAACTTTCTCAAACTTTTACGTTTAATTGTTTTTTGTTAGTCATAACAGAAAATGCACTTCCACACGAATATGTTGTAGAAATCTGCAGCAGTATGAAGAGTGCCCTTTTGCATACACATGACATTTAAGTTAAAATTCATTACTAAGCTGTTTTATTGTTCTTAATATTACTATTTATCAACTAAAATTATTTTGAGCGCTTTAATGTACAATTACTTTTAACGTACTACTCTTTATTTATTTCTTTAGTGTTCATAATTTTGTTTAAGTGTACTCTGTTACCAATAAAAAGTGTGCTCTGTTTCATCTATGATTTAGGGGGTAGGTTACTCACTGTATTATATAGTGTGAATACAGCATATACTGCTTTCTGGGTAATTCCGTCTTATTTTTGTGTTATGAACGAAACATTTTTGAGTAAAATTCTGGTATATTTATTTATTTATTTTTAATTATGAAAATATTAATGCAAAGTTTACAAATGTTTTTAGAACATTTTGTACAGCTGGAGCCACATTTTGAATATTAAAATCTTTTTTCGCACGGGACATCACGAATGTCCCGTACTTGTCGAAATTGTAATATTTTTTTAATAATAAACTATTGACCCTATTGAAAAGAAATTTTGTACCACTGCAGCTTCAAATGTACGGAGTGTAATAAAAAATTTTGTTCAAACATTCCCAGTGGGTAACACAAATGCTGTGGAATGACTCTTCTATGTTTTATTTTAAAAGAGATTCAATATTTTAAAGATTTTACCCACAGCTTAAATACGAGTAGAACACAAAAAGGAAAAGGACTTTTGAGAAAAGAGGTATTTATTCTAATGACAGAAAACTGCAATATACCAATATACATTGTTTTTCTACATAACCTTCCCGCACTTCATACATAGTCCAACGTTTCACAAGTTTTATTACACAAGGTGCATTATATTTGTATAAAGTGTATTCTCTTGGTTAGAAAACAGTTTAAAATTATATTAAAATTTAACAGTAAATATCAAACGGTTGTTTAAAAAAAAAAGAAAAAAAAAAAAAAAAGAAGGAATGAAACATACAGCTTGCAGTGAAACTTTTGAAAACACAATGTTTAAGTTTATTCTACACTTTTAAGTTTTCTGATAGGAATAGTGCCGAATTTTAGGTTATTACTTTTTTCAAAGTGTTAAGTATTAATGTGAAATAAATAAATTACAAATTCATATAAAATATTTGAAAAGATAAATCTTTTATGTAAATCTATAAGAAAATGTCAATGTAGTTATGCTAGATTGCTTTTCAAAATTGACAAGATTTTATTTTCCCTTATTAAAGAAAAACATCATAGCGTAGATAAAAAAAAAGACTAAATGTTAAATTAAAATTGGGTTAAGATGAAAAGTTATCAATTAAAGAATTTAAGATGAGCGTTAAAAGAAACGAATAATGTACAAGATATTTTCGAAGAAATTTTTGGTGCATGTTTTTTTTTGCATAAATTCGCAATTATTATTTTTTTTAATTATTCTACTTTTTTTTTCTTTACAAATATTGATTTATTTTAAGTAGCAGTCAATTGAAAAGAAGTAAGCCCAAAGCGAAGTGGCAGGGCTGGTACTTTTCCGGCCGTAGGCCGGAACTCCGGATATTTTAAGGCTTTTAAGTCCGGAATTCCGGATTTTCAAAAATTATTTCCAATTTTTTTAGCGCTATCCTGAAATTAAACGCCATCGCCACTCTCACAAAAATACGTAACTTTGCCGCCCATCGTGCAATAGGATGGCTGCGGCTACACGCTTGTTTTTAATAATTCTACCAGCGCAATCCAGTTTCAACCCATGTGCAGTCACATCTGTAAAGAGTGCGATTCTTCCTTTCGGTAACTGAAGTCACGTGTGTAAACTGCGCATCGGTTGAAACCGGCATATGCTGAGCTGTAAAATCGTTTGTAGCGAGTCTACTTTCGGGAATCTGACTTTTTTATTATCTTTGAAGTTTCATTTTTAAATACGGAAACATCCTTGCATAAATTAAAACACAAAGAGCTAAAAAACATTCGCCTAAATTTTGCATCAAATTTTCTGTTTCAGGGTCAGATAGCACTCCGGCTCAGTGAGGTATAAACGCGTTGAACTTAAACTGGAAAAATAACGGATCGAACCGTGAAACTTGTGTACACTTGTTGACATGGTTTTTTTTTTTCAAATGCGATTTGGTGCTACTGGTAAATTAAGTTGCTGACTGCTGATAATGAAAATTTTAACAAATAGTGAAGGTATTGCAAAGTTAGACGCAGGTGTTAAAAACAAATTTAGATTTGACTGGCTGGAAAAAGATGACTACTTAGGAGAGACGTTATCCGCATGGTGCAAGAAAATCGATGTTTGTGGGTTATGTTTTTGTACCTGCTGCAATAGTTCAATCAGCTATGCCACAGAAGGAGTGAAAGCTCTTTTAAAGCACTCATCTACTTCTGGACATAAAAAAAAAACGCTCTGCAGTACGGAATTCACAGAATTTAACATCTATTGTACCCAACAATGACGAAAGTGTAGCTGATCGCAATCTTGATTTAGCGACGAGAAAATGCCGAACGGATGCACTTTTAATATCGCTTATTTCAGAACATTCCCTGCCGTTCTCAATGGCTCCAGATATATTGCAACTGGCAAAATGTTTGGCCAAAGACATGACAGCGCTAAATGCTACTCAGATGTGCGGATCTACAGCTGCCTATAAGCTAAATTATGGATTGGCTAAAACCATAAAAGAAGAGCAAATAAATGCACTAAAAAAATCTTTCTTTTCTCTTAATATTGACGAGTCAACAAATGAAGCTTCAGAAAGCATTTTAGCTATACTCGTGCAATATTTTGATGCTCAAGAAAAATCAATTACTTTGCGCCATCTAGTATCGGTGAAGTTGGAGGCTTGTTCTTCAGAAAATATATATAATGCTGTTGTTAAAGTTATTGAGGAAAATGAAATCCCATGGAACAATTTAGTTTCTGTTCTAATGGACTCGTGTAACACAATGAGAGGCGTTAAAAATGGAGTTGAGAAACAAATAAGGTCTAAGAAAGCACCTCACCTGTTAGATATCGATGGTGACACCTGTCACACGGTTAATAATAGCTCAAAAAAGTTTACAGAACCGTTCATGAAGCACCTTGAAATATTGTGTGACAATATTTATTTTGATTTAAAAAGCAATGACAAAAGGAAACTTTTTTTTAAGATGTGCCAAATAGTTGGCGTAAAACCTCTCAAACCTTTGTCTAGGCCTGATCATAGGTGGCTTTATATATTAATAGTGTTAGAACGTCTTGAATATCTGTGGGACATTTTAATTTTGTTTTACAGCTCATGGTTTGATGCTGAGGAAATGCAACTTTTCAATGAAGATTTATTGTTTGTTTTTAACGAACATAACTTGTCTGAGTCACAAACAGCAGAAATTAAGAAAATTCAAACAGTATTAAAAAGAAAACCTCTAACTGAAGATGGAAAAAAGAGAAAGCAAAGGATAGTTGGCAGGTTATTTAAACAAAATAAGAAAACTCGGTTACATTTAAGTATTTATAAGGAAGTGTTGCCTCATTTTAATAACTATGTCAAATTGTTTCAGGCAAAAAGAGTGTTGTTGCATTGTATTCACTCGGAATTGTACGGTTTGACAAAGCAATTCCTAGCATTTTTTATCAAGCATGAAATACTGGCGAAATGTGATCCAATGCTAAACATTATTTATCAGATGATTTACTGTTTACTGGCTCAGATGCACGTAAAAAAATTAAAAAAGCCAGCAAGAATGATCCATGCGTAAAAGAATGCATTGAAATGCTTAGAGCGGCTTATACACAGGCATGAAAGTGCCGGCTGACAAAAAAAGCTGAACTTTTATGAATGCAAAATTACTGCAGTATATTAATTAAAATTACTGCAGAAGGATCACACGTTATCAAATGCATTAAAATACATAGGTATAAAATAAGTTAATAAATAAATCACATTCAGACAGCAACTTTAACTTACTTTTGAATGTATTTAAAAATTTTCTTCAGTATCTTGACATCTTTGAATTGTTAACAATAAGATTAAAATCAAGAGGAGGGGGGGGGAGGAGCATGTTTTGATAATTTAGCTTCACAGCAATCGTAATCACTTGAATTTTGAGCAAAAATGCCACACACATATAATTACCCAGTAGGTGTATGAACTACCTAAGACTTCGGCTAAAAGGTGCAAGGGTGTCCGATGGAGAAAAGTAGTATGAAAGAGATTTTCCTTAATTTCAAAGTTTTGTCTTCAGCATTCCTGAAGTTACATTTCTGGGCTGCCACACAAAAATACATTAAAAAAGTAGCAAACGATTCAAAAAAGCCGTCTAAAAATACTGACAATTTTTTTTTTTTTTTAAAGAAGCCTGTATGTATAACTCATAGCAAGTTTGAAAAGGATCCCATTTTACAAAACCCACATCCCTTTTTTACTCATAAATTTAAATTGAAAGTTCTAATATTACTCAGTAATAGTTACATTTAAAAAAACTGATCAAGCATTTTAAAAAGCACAAAATTGTATTAAGCCAAAGTAGTAGCATTTATTTTTATAAATAGGTGATATATTAGGATAATTTATTGATCTTTTTTTTTTTAACAATCTGTTGAGCCATCTGATCCAACTTCCTTTTTCGAGCTAACCTCAATTTTTTTTCAGCTGCTTTCATGGATTCAATTGCTTTTTGCTTGGACAATTCTGCACTTTCCAATATTTTTAAGTTTTCTTTTTTTGTCTCTTTCTCACTTTTTTTTATACTTAATTCATTTTTGTACAGCTTATAGGAAGTTCTTAAATTTCTGCACAGGGATTTCTGAACAGGAGACTGCAAATAATTCTCCCGTTTAAAAAACTGCACTGCAGATTTCCCACTTTTCAACAGCTTGTGTTGAACGGTTTGAATGGCAGACAAAGTGTCTATGCTCATGCGCCCACATTCTTGATCTAAGATATTGCTCATAGCACTAAAGGCACTTTCTACTTGGGGGCCATGAAAGCAGCTTAAAACAGCTTTTACAATTTTTGTTAACATTGGATATTTTTTACTTTTAAATATATGAGCCCACCATAGATCTATTCTGATTGGCTTTCCATTCTCTACAGGAGAGGGCAAGTTATTATCAATTTGATAATGGTGCACCTCTAACTCATACAAGGGCATATCAACCTCCTTTAAAACATTACTGATCAATTCAGGAAGTCTTTTCAATCTTGCTAGTGTAAGGTGATGACCTCTAGCAGTAGGATCAATAGCTGATATGCATTTCAGCAAAGGATTTTTTAACGGCAAAGTTTTCTGTAAATGTTTGCCACAGTTGACAAATGCTGCTTTAGCATTTTGTAAAAATTCTTTTATTTGTATATCATTGAACTTTTTAGAAGTGATGCTAGTTGTGTTTTTCCCCAGATACATTTGAGAAGAAGGTAACAAAACATGATTCTCAAACTTAATGTCCAAAATTTCAGACACTGTTTTGTCTTGTAAATATTCTGGTTTCACAAAAAGTGACAGAAACTCTAGAAATAGTTGCTTTTGTTCATCATACAATTTGTGAATTAATGGTTCCTTCATTTGAAAAAGACAAACATATTTCTTCAGTAATGGAAAAACAGATGCATAAAACTGCAGAATTAGCTGAAGTTTTCTTCTACAATAGAACAGTTTTTGAATAATTCTTTCTTTTCTTTTCTTACCATCACTTGTTAATTTCTTGTTTTGAAGGTACTTCCAAATTTCTTTAATTTCCTGCTTACCTTGGCTACTAATATCTCTTTGCTTAAAAACACTAACACAAATATTTAAATACAACAATCTGTCACTTTCATTTAAAAATCCATAATAAAATATTGTTAAACAGTCAAATATCATCAAATTACTTAATGTGACGTTATACATTGAGAGCCAGCGATGCTTTACCATATCCTCTACTGATGTATATTTTACATTAAAAATCAAACAGATCTCCTTAAGCTTTTCTCTGAGATCTGCAGACCAGTTGAAATCACTATGCAGATCTTTAAAATAATTTTCTGCAAATCCACAAAATGGTTTCGAGAAGGCTTTCGCTGCATTGTGGACATGATGACACGTATCACCGTCAATGTCTAATAAATGAGGAGCCATTTCGTTGCGAATTCGGGTTTCTAAACCAGATTTAGATCCTCGCATGACATTACAAGAATCCATTAAAATAGATACTAAATTTTCAAATGGCAATTCATTTGTGCTAAATAAATTCACAATCTCTTTAAATAACTGATCTGCAGTCACCCTTGAAACATTAATGGAGGCTACATGGTCAATTACAACTTTACTGTGTTCTGAGGAAAAATAGCTAGCTAAAATGCACAAAACCCTCATTCGATTATTGCTCGTTGCCTCATCAATATTTAAGGAAAATTTAACTTCTTTCAAATTTGAGATAGTTTCATTAAAAAAAGTTTTGCCCATACCCAGTCTCATCTTGTAAGAAGCTGCGGTACGTGACATTGTCAAATGTGACAAAGCTTTTTTGTCAGAAGCCATTTCCTTACTTAACTCTATCAAAACGGGAGCAACTGTGAATGGCAGATTATTTTCGGCTAGTACTCCTAGCAACATGCCTTCCAGGTTTGATACTCTGTCCGAGAGTGGTACATTTTGGCAAATAACCGCCGTCTCTTTATGCTGCGGATTCACTAAAAATGATGAAGGCAAAGAAAAATTATTTTTCTTGATTACCTCCCTCTCGGCATGCTTTTTCGTCTGCATATGGCTGCTAATTGCAGAATATCCTCGTTTACCATAATAAATGAAATCCGAACATATTACACATTTCGCTTTTCCACTTACGTTGATCTTTTGAATGCAGTCCTTCACAGTCACTTCAAATTCTTCATCTTTCACTTTTATTTTTACTTTATTATCCAACCATGCAAATTTAAATTTGTTTTTTTCCACGCAATCTATTTCGCGCGCTTTATGTTCTTCATGAACATTTAAAACATCCATTTTTGCTACAACATTTCTGAAAGCGTACCACAGTTGAAAAAAAAATTCGCCGAATCCAAATTCAAAACAGCACGTGGGACAAGACGCTGAAAGTAAAAGTAGAAGTTATTTACTTCAACCTACTGTTAGGAAACGAAAAGCGATCCTTATTGGAACGTACGTCACTAGCTCCACCCACCTTGACCCCGCCTTCATTCTGTACGAAGGCTGCTTATCGCTTTGGATCTGGCGGTAAAATATCGGCAGTAAAATCGGAGGTATCTGAAAGCGATAATCATCTCGCGTTGCCGAACCCCCCCCCCCCCCCTATTTTTGGTCATGAGATCTCGACGGTTTTGCATCGATCTCAAAAACAGCCAAAAAGGCTTTCAAAAAAGCGGATTTCCGCGGAAAAGCGGAAAACTTTCATGCTTGTATACAAGGTGTGCTTCGCATATGCTTCAGAAATTACCATTGAAGAATTCATCATTCATAAAGTTTACAGGCTTAGACCCAACATTAAGAGGCCAAACTACAACATTCTCCGCGCTGAGTAAGCTCTCTGATGCTATGCCCAATGTCATTTCTGAATCTGGAACTTCAGAGCTGGATAAAGAAATTAGACTTTATCAGACTGATGTTTTAATCAGTCTAAATAATGATGCTGCAGCTGTAGAAAAGTTTTGGTTGGAAATTTTCAACATGAAGATGCTTTCTGGATTGTATAAATATCCCTTATTGTCAAAACTAGTTAAAGCTGTTTTGAGCTGCTTCCATGGACCTCTTGTGGAAAGTGTTTTCAACCATATGAACAACATCATGACTTCCAGCAGAACATCCTTGAATGTGGAGAGCTTAGATTCCATACAAACAGTAAAGTATTATTTAATGTCAAAAAATTCTACCTCATGTGAAATGTTTGGCTCAGACGACCCTATGCATGAGCCAGTAAAGAAAGAATTGAAACTCAATTTGTTAAAAAGTCGTGAATCCTACCATAATGCTTTGGAGAGAAGGAAACCCTCAACAGCCACTCTTCAGAATGCACCATCATGTTCTACATCTGCTGTCAAAGAGATAGTTGTTGTGGAAAGTGAAATAGAGCCTGTAGACTGTGGAGGCAATAATGAAAGAAAAAAGCGTGCTCTTTCACATGAGGAAATTAGTAGTAAACCTGTTAAGCAGACAAAAATTGCTAGTTTTTTCAAGAAAAATTAATATCAATTTGTAATTAAAAATGTATTACAAATTTATCTGTATTAATTTTAATTGTATATTTATGTATGGGATAACTCAATTCTATAAGTAACTTTTGTAAATACTTTTCATGGTGTTAAATTAATATGCATTTACACGTGGAGAAAGTAGTGTTCATAGGTTTTGTTTTTAAACATGGTTATTACTCATGAGAATTTTGCACATTTGTGTGAAAAAAGGGTTAAACACACATTGTTTTTGAAAATTTTGTGAAATATGTTAAGTTAATTTGCAAAATGTGATGAATTTTTCATAGGTTTTATCTGTATTTTGTTTGGAACTGTAAGATGGAAGTTATGCAGTTAATAGTGCATTCAGTATGTTCTTCAAAGATTAATAGATCTGTTGAATACATAAAAATTTATTCAATTCTTACAAAAGATGTACCTGCATTTTTATGTGACAAATGACGATTCAGAATATAACTTTTCTTTACAAATAGTAATAATACCGTACATATCCATATATAGCTTAAAACTTTGTTTCAACCTTAAAGATTCTGCAAATTAGTTTCAGGATTTTTTGGGGAGGGCCAGTACCACCCCTGTTCTTTCTCACTCATGTTTAGCAACGGAGACTGTTTAGCAACGAACTCGATCTACCAATACCAGATATACATTTTTATGATTAATGTTTTATTTTTGCTAATTTTTTATTTTTCTGACAATTAATTAGTATTTCTTGTTTGCTGTAGGGATGTTTTTTCCATGGTTGAGAAACCTGCTACGATGGAGATGCAGTTCATCCTCTGAAAAACATAACTATGTCTACACTATGTGCGAAAACTGCTAGAAGACCCAGAAATTGCGAAATCTCGGCTACGTTGTGCAAGAAATGTGGGAGCATCAGTTCAGAGCGATGAAAAAGGAAGACGCAGCATTAAAATCCTTCCTGAAGTCTCACTATCTAACGGATCGACATAATCGAAGAGATGCGTTCTTCGGAGAGAGAACGAATGCTACTAAACTCTTCCACGAAGGTCCGGCTAAGTACGTTGATTTTACATCGTTGTATCCATGAGCAAGTTCTAGAACAAGGTATATATTTTAAGGGGAGTCGGTACCCCCTATGCCGACAATGCTAATTTGGGCAAATGTATGTACCTTTTTCTAAAAATGTATTAAAGATACAAGTATGAAATTTTTTCTACACTTTCAGTAGACCCTTTTTTTTTTACTGAAGTAAAGTTTTATAGAAATATGGCTTAGTTTTTTTTTTTTTTTAATTTTTAACTGTTTGTCACTGAATTTTTAAAAAAAATGCCGTTTTCCAACACGATATCAACTCTATTAACAAATATTTTTGATATATCAGAAAAATTTTACTTCAGTACATTTAGCTATATGTATGGAATATGTGGTAAAAATTTCAAAGGCTAACATAATATAGTTTCTGAGAAAAAGGTACATAAAGTTTCAAAAATGCCGTTTTGAGATATTGCAATTTAAAGGGGAAAATCTTGCCTCGTCAAAACATTTCAACACAATACCACTCAATATATACATTTTTTTCACCCTCTGCTTACTCTCTTGCCCTTTCATACCTTTAATCATTCTTTATTCCCTTTAACTGCTGAGAAAAGGGATATTTTGCCCGCAAAAAGCTTAACTTCGTACCGACATTACTATATTATACAAATGCATAGTACCTATTTCTAAAAATATATTAAAGATACAAGTATGAAATTTTTTCTACACTTTAAGTAGACCCTATTTCTCTATACTGAAAAAAAAATTTACTAAAAGATAGCTTAGTTTTTTTTTAAATTTAAACTATTTCACTGAATTTTTCAAAATATGCCGTTTCCTACCACAACATCAGCTTTATTAAGAAATATTTTTTGAATATCAGAAAAATGTTACTTCAGTATATGTATTTATATGTATATAATTCATGGTAAAAATTTTAAAGGCAAACTTTAAATAGATTCTGAGGAAAAGGAATATGAAATTCTAAAAACTCCATTTCGAGTTTATGCAATTGAAAGAGAAAAACCTTACTTGATCAAAACATTCCTGCCCCATAGCCTGCAATATCTGGACAGTTTTTGTTCTTCTCTGCTTCCCTTTTTCTTTTATGACGTCTTTCTTTCCTCTTTTCTTTAGATTGCTGAGAAAAGGCATATTTTGCCCTTAAAAGTTTCTCTTGATCGATACGCTTCAAAGCACGGAAAGTATGTTCGCCAGGCTGTATGTCCAAATTTTTAAGTACTTGCAACTTTGCTGCATTTCCCTCATTAAAGGTGCTAACAGCATCAAACACTCCAAGAGAAAGTGCTTCAATCTGCACAAATGTTGATTTGGGAACACGCGACCAAATAACGTTATTCACGCTTTCGTTTGGATTTTGCGTGTTCCCATGCACACATTTTTTCAACAATTCTGGGCGGGATAGATCCCTAAATACTGGTCGCATAGCCTCGACTACAGCAACAGGCAGATTGTTTTTATGGGTGTACACATCTCCTGCAGCTTCAGCTTTTCTAAATCCACACCACGTATCAGTACCAGTAGGGCAGAAACCATGCTGCGAATTTTCATCAGTTGACAGTTTATGCATGAAAATGTCCCGAACAGCTTGGCGCATGGCATGGACGCTGGTGAGGTTTCGTCTAATGGCCAAACCGTAATAGTTCTGAATCTTATCGATTTGGCTGTCAGTCAAGCGATTTTTCCCGGATAAGCGCTTACCATCTGATAAGACTTGCCCCTTCATCTTTTCTTTTAATCTTCGAAGTCTTGAGCCCATGCGCTTCATAACGTGGCCAATGCACTCCAGTTTTTCAATGGGAAACTCATCTCCATAAACATTTTTTTCTTTCACTGCATCAAATGCCTTGGAGTCCCCATCACCTAAGTACTTTGTGTACCGTGCATCATGGACTAACTCGGAACGTTTAAACATATTACACGCACCTTTCACTTCCATCATACCGCTCGATCCATGAAAATTACTTTTGCAGTTCGTTTCATGATTCTGCTTGTTTTTGCACGTACAATATTTACTAAGTACTTCTACGTCAATCACCTTACCGGTGTCCATACTGGTGATGGTAACTACGCCATTGAGTGAGGTATAACCTCGCTTCTGCCAAGTTCCGTCTACAGCCACAGCAATGTTTTTATCGTTATTGTTTTCCACAATGGCTTCTTTTGCAGCTCTTTGCATAGTTTCATCACAAACTGCCTTAGTTGCGGTTAAAAGCCTCCTGTTATATTGCTGAAATCTTGTAGGTGGCTGTGGAAGATTCATGACAGCGCAAAACATTCGACCAGCTTCAGCACCTTTTCCGATTGAACGCATTGCGTACACAAACCTTGTATTGATAGTGGGAATCTGAGTTCCTTCATGAAATTCAGAGGAGCTAAATTCATCAGAATAACAGCAGTTCAAACATTTTAAATTAAAGGAAACTGCCAGGCCAGAATTATTTTCCTGAACCTGCAACTCTAGTCCACTAGTGCAATTCTTGCAAGAAACTGAATTTCTAAATACACTAGCAAGCAGGTTAATGTCCATAATAGCATTAATGATACCTTTATTTGTATCATCGGGTGAAAAACTCTCATCAAGATTCGGAATTTTTCTTTCTTTAGCAGAAATCTCATTTACTGTGTTTTCAACGTCAGGAACAGCTGTGTTTTCAATGTCAGAAACAGCTGAATCTTCAATATCAGGAACACCCTCGACTGATTTCTTAGAACGTTTATAATACGTTCCTTTCCTCTTTTGAAAACTCTTTTCGATCGTGGCATAGTTAAATATGTCTTCTAATTAAATAAGAAGAATTTAAACTGCATGCAAAGTCAGAACAGTGCACAATAAAGTCAAAACTTTCAACTTTGAAATTTTCAAAGAGCAAAAATCCAGCGCAATCGAAGAGATAGATCGATAAAACGTGGTGTAAACAACGTGGGAAAATGTAAACAATCAAAGCCTGAATACAAACACAGTTACAGTTAAACTGCTGACCAGCTGTAAGTTAAATAATAAATAATAGTTGAGGCTTTGCAGATGCAGCCTTGAGTAAAAGATCCAATGTTTACATTTTCGTCTGTCAAAGTAGGCGTGGCACGTCATTTAAAGGTCTGTTAGTATTTTTTAAATCTTATTTTAACTTACTTCTAATTTGAGCACGATCAAAAGGCTTGTAACATTGGAAAGGTAAGAAAATGAAGTTTCATAATATATAAAAATCAAAAAATCGAATTTTTGAAAGTATTTAGGGTACTGACTCCCCTTAAAAGTGTTATAACTATTTTTTATATTTTAGATCGACTGATGAAACAATTTTATTTTCAGGTCAATAAATACTGTACGTATCTTGTTAGACACCCGGATATTATTACAGAGGACTTTAAGGATGTCAATCATTAGTTTGGCCTTGTTCAATGCCGAGTAATTCCCACTAGAGGGCTCTATCTTCCTGTGCTTCCATACAGGTTTCAAAGCAAATTGATGTTTACTCTGTGCAGAACCTGAACAGGAAACAAATCAGCGCCCCTGTACACACACAGAAGACGTGTTGGTTAATTTTTATTAGTTTAGAAATTGTTTTCTTTTTTCAGCATCTCTGGAGACAGTTAAAATGTACTTCACTGTAAAACTACATTTGTGATCCGTCATTGATTTGACCACGTTGCTTCTTCCGTTAGGTATGACGTCATATTTTAACCTCTGACGTCATTGCCGGCAGCGAATGGCGGTTTAATCGTAGCGGAAGTTCCTTTTTGTTTTTTGAGATGGCAATACTCAAGTAGTGACATGTTTTTCTTTGGGTTCAAAATGTACTGCGTGCGAATGGAATGTTAGAGAAGTAATTGAAAGTGGTGTTGGAAAGCGTGCTGTCTTTTCAGTGAGTTTGGTCGGCTCGTAAATGCCTGGTTTTTGGATGAATGATACTAGTTTTTAATTATGTCTACCATTCATTGAAGAAACTCGTCGTCTTGGCATTTTGTACTTTAACTGATTTTAATATGTTGGTTGTTTGTTTTTTTTTATTTTTTTTTTTTTACTAATTCGAACTTTAGAGCATAAATTAGCATATCGCTGGCGATATGCATGATAATTGTTTTTATTAATTTATTACTGCTAACCTGGAATTAAAAATAAATGTTTCTTTGACTTGCTGACGAATTTTCTTTCTCCACCTGTTTCAAGAACACGGAACTTTGTTCTTTAATTTACATTCTCGCAAAAGCGAAGAAGTTTAGGGGGCCGACAAAACGAAAAAGCTCTATCTGGGACTTGGGTGAAAGAAGAGGTAAAATTGTTTATAAAGAAAGGGTATCGCGTAACACATGTAAGTATTTCTCTTACGTTATTATTTTCCTTTTCACGACACAAATTTTTTTTAAAAATTAAGCAGGAAAATAGAGGATGGCCGTCTGATTGTGCTACAGATGCGGAAAAGCTAATTACGTCTCTCAATACAACGTAAAGGAAGGCGTTGAATTAAATCCGACAAATATTGAGAAAAATCCATTACTTAGTCAAATTGGCTTTGCACAATTTTTGGGGACGGTAAGTATTTTCTAAATAGTTCTTCCCCGTATCTTTAAGTTTCAGAGAGAAAATTGTTCTAATTATTTTTTATTTACAGGTGGGGCATGAATGTAAATAAAAAGCAGCTGCAATATGTCAACACCTTACCAGATTTCAATAAAACACTCAATGATGCGATGAAATATGTACTTTAATTATTTAGGTATTTTGTTATTTTCAATATTCAATTGAACATAAAATGTAATATTTAATTCATTCTTATTTTCCTAATGAAGGGCAGCCACTTCATCGGAAGGAAAATAAACAGTTTTTTTCTTTCGAATTTTCATGGAAATTTCTATTTTTTCAAATTAGCGTTTGCATCCAATTCAGATTTGGATGATTATATAATTTCGGCTTAAATAGAAGACTGAAAATTTGAGCAAATGTTTGACGAAAGTCGACTATCTACGGAGTTCGGAACTTTCGACGAGTATACCTGAAGTAATTAACGTTCTCAATTGAGGCTTTCGAGGTACAAAATGCTGCACTAGCCACTTCTGGAATAACTCAGCATTAACATAAGCTGATTTCTTGCTCATATAAGCATCTGAACCCGGGGAAAGTCCATCATGAAACTTTGGTTTTTTGTTTACTCCCTTTATAATAATAACTGGAGGGAGGAAACTTCCAGAGGCATTGCAGCAGGCTATTATTACCGACATAGTCTCTCCTTTTCCCCGGATAGAGTGAACTAATTTCGCGAATTTCGTAGCAATATCTTTTCCAGGTTAAAATGGATGCCGATTACCGGGGTACGCACTAGGTCTGCAAAGGTTAGTGCATACGCAGCCCCGTTAGAAAGAAAGAGAGAAAGAAAAAACCTTTTCCAGGTTTATTATTTAACTAGATACCAGTTTCATCAATGTTAAATAGGGTCTGGCTTGTCCAGTAAGTCATGCTCTAACAAAAATTGAAGCAAGAGTTCAAACATCTTGTTAACGAGACTAGCGCTCGCCATTCGCGACTATATATTTTTATTTGGCGTTCACAAAATGTTATGTCGGTAGCCAAAACTGGCGACTAGAAAGGTTTGTAATTTATTATTATTTCTTTAAAAATAGGGCTTTGTGTAATTTTGTGACTAAGTGTAGTTTGAAGTATATGCATGCCCATGTTTGTATGCAAAATGAAGCCGCGGTTGAGGAGGACGGGGAACAGTTTGAAACATGGTTCAAAGTGGCTACCAACAGTTGTTTTATTGTTTTATGTTTACCGGTCACTGGCCACCATCAAATATTTTTGGTCTCAAGCATTAAGGGGAGGCCTACTCTAAAACAATACAACACCAAAAAAAAAAAAAAAAAAACCATCAAGCGTGGTTTCAAACTTTGGTGCCGGGCAGATATGTTCGGATATATATATTAAGTTTGACGTTTATCAAGGAAGGGAAACAGACAAATAGTGATACCTCAAAGAGAGGATTTGGACTGGGCGGGACAGTAGTTGTTAAGGTGACAAATAGTCTGGCAAGAAAAAACCATATCATCATCATGGGCAATTTTTTTTCTTCCGTGCCACTATTTGAGTATTTGAGTATTTGAAAACGAAAAATATATATGGAGTCGGCACCATTGGGTTAGCCAAACTTATTGATGATAAAAAAAATAAAACGAGGGGACTTAGATTATCAAATATTTGATCAAGGAATATCCATCTTCAAATGGAAGGACAATCGATCCGTACACTTTTTTTCGAATTATCATGGAAACAACACTTGCAAAGTCCAAAGGAGACTCAAAGATGATACCAAAATTGACGTTACCGCACCCATTGCTGTAAAAGACTACAATGGACACATGGGGGCAATTAATAAAGCCGACATGTTACGTGTTATTTATGATAGGGACAGGAAATCGAAAAAATGGTGGCACAGGCTTTTTTTGCTATGTTAGAAATGACTTATGTAAATTCATATATTTCATATGTGGAAGTGCGTCGTGAGAAAATGTCATCCCTCGAATATAAACGCTGCATTACTAAAGGATTACCAACAAAAACGAAAAGGGAGACCTAAATCTAATGAAATGAACCAACTTTTTGTGCAAAAAAGAGAAGAAAAGGAAATTTGTCTGTTTGTAATGATGTTCGTTTGGAAAAATAGAGGATGCCATCGGCCAACATTCGCGTCGAATCGAGGACGTTGTGAATTCTGTGCACTCGAAAATATTCAATCAAAACCACATTCAAAATGCTCAATATATTTTGTGCGTAAATGAAAAAAAAAAATCGTTTTTATGATTACCATAAAATGTGAATTTCTACCCTTTTTATGTATAAAATAAAATTATGGCAATTTGATAATTCCTTTGTTTTCTTAGGAGTGTTTTTTGGTTATTTAGCATTTTTCAGAGGTTAAATTTCATTAGAAATATCATCTGTAGTTTTTTTCTATTATGGGAAAACTTATACATGGTGTACAGACGGTACTTTTAAGTACCACTTTAATTAATTAGTTTTAACAAATTAAATTTCACACCGGGGAGACTTTTTTTTTCTTGTATATTCTTAAATTATCAATATGGCAGCTAAAAAAATAATATTTATAAAGAAATTTTCAGTATTTCATAATGCAGTAGATAAAGGGTTAATAAGAGTTTGAAATTCTAAACTAAATACCGTATTCTATGCTAAATGACGTCCGTTAATTTATTTATTTATT
Source organism: Octonoba sinensis (assembly GCA_038502835.1). Classification (NCBI taxonomy): domain Eukaryota; kingdom Metazoa; phylum Arthropoda; class Arachnida; order Araneae; family Uloboridae; genus Octonoba; species Octonoba sinensis. The sequence continues at coordinate 65,526,097 of CM076605.1, read as the reverse complement.
TATTTATTTGTGTTCTGGTTTTTAATTCATGCATGAAATTAAAAACTTTCAGCTTTGTCACTCTGTATGATCATACATATCAATCTTACATTCAAAAGGCCGGCTCTCACAATTGCACCATACCATTTGTAGTACCATATTTTTTTTTATGTATATTAATCGCGGAATTCTTTGTGTAGATCTGTATCTAATTGGTTTGGTATAGCACCACAAACGTTATGTTGCTTTGTACAAAGAATATATGCCACACTTGTACAGATTGCTTCGGATGTAATTAGATGGCCACAACTCCAGAGTTGGATTTAAAAGAGTTACAGTAGTCTGTGGAGTTATTGGATGCATTGATGGCACGCATGTTCCATCCAAAGTGCCATTAGTGCATCCTGAAAGCTACTTTAATCGGAAACAGTATGCTTCTATAATTTTGCAAGCTGTGGCAGATAACAAGTACGTTTTTTTTTTTGTTGCGGAAAATAAAATAGAATCCTTTTTCTATCCATGCAAAATCAACATTTGCGGCTTTACAGATTTAAGTATTTTCAAATTTTAGCGAAAATTTCAAATTTTAGCGAAAGAAAGAGCGATTAAGTATTTTCAAATTTTAGCGATTTTAGCAAATTTTATGTTTCATTTTTATTTTTATTTTACCCACAAATTGAGATGGCGTGTTGATGCTGGGTATTAATATTATTTAACACTTGATTTTGCTATTGTTTTTTTAAATTGGTGAAATATTAATTGCATATAAAGTTGAACCTCGTTAACTCAAATACTATTAAAACCAATTACTGCTAAGACGAATTTCATTTGCGATCCCCGTCCTAATGTATTAACAAACAACGCTATTTTCTTCGTTTGAGCAAAACACGCTTAATCCGAACTATCGGATAAGTCGAACTATAATTTGTGGTCCCTACCGTTCGAACTTCAATTCAATACGAAACAAACAAAAGTAGTTTTTCCCTTTTACCAAACATCGAAAAAAAGGATAATTCATCACAGTGCCTTAACAATTTAGATGCCACTGGAAACTTCTGGATCAATTCTTCAGGAAAGAGTTGAAACTAATTTGTTATAACGGAGTATTTTAAAAACAATATGGTATATATCTACGATTATTTTGAAAGATTTTCTCTTGATATGCAATTTTTTGAAGCTATTGCATTTTTACTTTTAAAACTTTTTATTTGAGAACCAGAAATTGTTTTCTTCTTAAGACAAATTCGAAATCTATAGCATTGATTTACATGTACATTAGGAACGTAAATTGAGCGTTGTGTACTGGAAGATGGCGAAAATTCCTCGTTTGCTTTGCTTTCTAAAAAAAAAAAAAAATCATTGTTTTTCGGATATGACGAACTACGGTTGAGACGAATTTATTTTAAAAGTTAATTTGGGTTCGTTTTAACGAGGTTCGATTGTATTAGCTACGTCGTTATTGACAATAGCAAAGATGCCAACCAACATGGATTGCCCTTAATCACTACGAAAAATAGCTAAATTTTTGAGTTTAATATGGACTGTAAAAACGCTAAATATTATTAAAAAATAATAATGCAGAACGTGATACTTGATTCATAATGAAATTACAGCAATATAGTAGAAGAATATTTTAAAAAATGTAACAATCAATGTTTTTAATTATTTTTTTACGAAAAATCATATAACTTACTTAATCATATAGCAATACCTAACTTTGAAATTTTCTAATACCAGGGGATTTGTTGTTAATTTAAAAAACCTATCTTGAATGTTTTCCTACCTTCTACTACATCTTGCATGTCTGTATACATAAAAATGCAGTAACGCATTAAGTTTATATGCTCATATTCCAATTGTAAGACACGACCAAAAATAAATGTCACATTTCTGGAGCTAGTTATTAAAATTACTAATTTTTGTCCAAGAAATACATTTCTGAATTATGTACAAACATGCCGTACAGACATGTCTAACTTTTTGGTCAAGGCATGTTTTTACATAAATCGAGCTATTTCTTCCTCTATTGTTGAAGTAGACATGAAGATGTGTATACACACCAAAATTTTATTAAGTTAGTTTAATATTTTAGTACCTGAAATAAAAAAGTTGTGTCGGATATGATGAAAGATATATACAAGTAACCAAATGTTAATGGTCGATTTGGTACTTAAGTGTAGATATAAAGCAGAAATAGAGTAGTGTATCTGTTTAGAAGTTAATCACATATGTGGTTGCAAGATGTTTTTAGTATATGTGTGTATAAATATTTATACACATTAATGCTGATAAATTGTTATACCTTGAACTCACATGTGCAAATTCATTGATTGCTATGCTGGAGAAGTTTTGATGTTCATGATTCACTGTTCATGATGAGTGTTTAAAAAAATCCAGGGGAGAAATATGGCTGTCAACGTCCGGCATGGCTATCATCTTTTAGGAAATGCGGCTCATCCTTTAAGGGATCACTTATTGGCACCTTTCAGTCAAAAGGGCTTTTGGATTATTGAAAGGTCGATTTCGCAGGGTGGTGCGGCGGTATGTGGATACAACAAAAGTGCAGATTATAGCTGCTATTATTGTAGCGTTCTGTGTCCTTTACAACATTTGTCAAAATCAAAACGATGAAATGAACCAGATATGGAATCTGACGATCTTGATGATCAACATTCATAAGGTGTTAATAAGCGCCTGCAAATCATGCAGCTTTTAATTTAATTTTTTGCTATATTATTAATAATAAAACTCATTTGTACTTTTTGTTTAGAACTTTTCAGAACTTGTTTTGCAAACTTAATTTATATACATCTCAGGGAATTGGCATTAAAGTTTTTAAATGCAGCAGTTTGATTTGGGTAGCTTTCCTCTCTGCACTTTATTTGATTGTATGTATTGTTCAAAGATCGAGCATTCAGTCAATTTTATTACTTGTATTTTTGTGGCAACATCATTATATGCTGTATTGGATTTTTTGTATTTTGCAACACCGCGTCTCTTAGTTTTGCTATGTAAACAGTAAGACTCACTGTTCTTTTACCTCGCATTTTCTGCAGTAAAATCTTAGGTTCTTTTTGGTTATCACTTTAGTATTCGTTAATTTTATAACAGGTTATGGTTTTTAGCGACGCTTAACTGCGCAATTAAGTGAGATAACTATGACGACATAACTGAATAGCAGATTTTAAATACAGTTTCATTTCCCACTAATTTTGAGTTTTTCGGATTACAACATTTCCTACTGAACTGTCTATATGTATACCGTATGTATACCGTTTTTTTTTTTTTTTTTTTCAATACTTTTCCGCATTTCTTAGTGAATATCGATGCTAAAAATTTTGTGCATTGAATTAAGTTGGAAGGACCGTCCAACTGGACAGACTGGAAATTCGAAGTGAACTCTATTTGTATTGAATGACTATGCGGGCCTTTTCGAGGGTTCGTTTATCGAGCTAACTGCACCGGGAGAAGACGCAAATGAAAAAACAATAAGAGAGTTTCAAAGAAGCGGCACAAACGTATGCAAAAGCAAATGCGAAAGCTTCTGTGCCTATTCGCACTAATGTATCAGCGAATGTGTTGAACTAGATTCGAATGCATGGTAATTCTGCACTATCGATATGGAATGTATTGTTAAACAATTTGAGAAAGTGTTATGGCGTAAAATTGGACACTCTTTTGCAACAATTTTTCACCTTCCGGATCGAAAAAGACGAAGATACAATGCAATCACTCGCACGTTTACGTACACTGTGGGTCGATCTCCAGCGCGAGCAAGAACTGAGTGGCGAAGGGAAGTTACCACAGAAGTTGCTAGTACCACGAATCTTATCTATTCTTCCTGATGATGAATATCGTGAGTTTAAATCACAGTGGGATTCGACGCCAACGACGGAAAAACTGAACGAGCAGATTAGTATGTGGCTACAAAGACGAAATCAAGAGCTTAGAGGCGATACTACGACAACATTTATGGCAAATGCTAAGTATAACGGAAAGAGATGGAAGAAGAGTGAAAACACCCACGTTTCTAGTTTTGGGTCAAATTGTTATAATTTCTTCTTACGATAAAAGAGTTCTGTCTTACCCTCGGGGTCGATGGGAGGCACCTTGCCTCATCCCTCTTAAGAGCAACAGCTATTATCCCACAAAGTCCACTAATATTTTCAAAAAAGAAAGAACTTAATATTTGGTCTATGTCTGTCAAATTACAACAAAATGTGCTCATACTTCTGATTAAATATAGGAGTGAAGCAATGAAAGGTATACAAAATTAAAGAACATATATTTAGCATTTATTAAATCTATTTTTTAAAAATTTATCCTGAAATAACTTCAACATTTTTGTACTGAATTCCCTTTTTTTTTTTGCGAACTTCTCCTTTTTGAATTGCATTCTGTTGTATGTCGCATCCGCCTCTTTTAAGCATTTTTTCCTTTCAAGTTTGTGATATCTTGAGCTCAATCAGGGTATTTTCTTTTTCTTTCTTTGAGGGTCAGTTACTCTGCTGATGGTGTTGAACGGGAGCTCCGCAAATTAGTTCCATCAGCTATGTAAAATAGTAATACGAATAAATTATTATTATTAATTATTAACTCTACAATTTTTGAAAATGTCATTACATTCAATAATACTTAACAGATCAGACATGGATGTCAGTAGGGATATTGTGCTGCAGCCCATTAGCTCATAAAAAGGAATGCTAAAACATAACTGGCAAATTTTTGCATTATAATAGCTTTATTAATTGACAATATGCGTGATTTTCAACCTCTTTTCTAAATGAAACAGTGGAAAACTGCATCAAAAAATGCTAATTAAATTGCAATTTAAGGGCTTTAATAATATTTAAAACACTCATTAAATTGCTATGACGTCACTCGTAACGAAAACGGAAATCGCTGACAGTTACTCCTGTGACGTCACAATTCATGATCCTCGCAGGCATGCTATCATAACAAAGCTAGTTACTTATTTTGCATCACTGGAGAAGAAGAAGGTGAGAATATAAAGTTTAAACATATTATGATAAAGGGTAGCATAATGTCAATTGAAAAGAATCGAAAAATATATTTATATTTAGGCTTACCTGAAAGGAGTATTTTCATAATACTATTGCTTCTAAAATTTTCAAAAGTGCCACTGCGAAACATTTACATTGTTTTGAAAATATCAAACTCGATTCTCCGGTTACGATCCTGGGGATAGATTTTGGTATCGGCCAAAATCAGACTAGTCGCATTTTCCCCAAAGCAGTTGAGAAAAATGCTAATTTTTTTCGTGAACTCATCTTCTGGCCCGAAAAAGATTTAATACGACGAAAGTTGCCCATAGCCTTCCGGGCAAGATATGGAAAAGTGGGTTCAGTAATTGACTGCTAGGAAATTTAAATCGAAAAACTCACAGATCCACTGCATCAGAGTTTGACTTGGTCCAAATTACTGCAAATGTAATACATTCAAGTACTTAATTTCATGTACCTCTGACGGATTGGTGAGTTTTATTTCTTGTGGCTACAGCAGGAGAGCTACTGATGTAGCCATTGTCCAAGATAGTAAGTATTTGGAAATGCTTCAATCTGGTATGCATGTAGTGACAGACCGTGGGTTCAAACATGTGTCCAATGCTCTGTAAAAATAGACAAGTACGCTTATAAGACACCACCCCCGTGCTCACAAATGTAAAGTGCGCAAAAGCTGAAGTAAAAGAAAAGAAACATATAGCAGCCTTACGAAATACACATTGACCAGGTAATCGGAGGGTTACGAGAATTTCAATTTTTGGAACCTTACAGTTGTATCGAGATACATTTGATACCATTGGTGGATCATATTATTACTGCTGCATATGGGGTAATTAGCAGAGAAAAATAATTAGTGATTTAATTAATTTTAGATTGTGTGTTTATTGAGATGGATCGTTAATTTTCTAAACAAATACGAATTGGCAAAAATGTATAGAATCCGTATACAAAAGAATTTCCGTTTGACAAAATCGGATTTTTCCGAAAATACGGCATTTTACACATTTTGCTCTAAGGACTTCAGCGTCATGCACGGCGGCCGCAATGATTGCCGTCGCCACGTATTTTGAAAGATGTATGAAAAATATGGCATATCTGTTAGCAACACGAGAAGTGTCTCTGACTCCTTCAAAGAGAAAGATGATTTAAGCATCATCAAAGCAGAATGCTTGTTCTCCAGATTTTTGATGGAGCACAATCTGTCACTATCTGCTGCAGATTATGCAAAACCCTTATTCAAAAAGATATTACCCGATTCAAAAATAGCTGAAAAATACGGTTGTGGATATTAAGATTGGTGCCACTATTAAAAATATGTCAACAACTACTGTTAGCAAATTTATTTTCCTTTTAAGTGGCGAAGAGTCCTATTCAATAAACACTGACGGAAGTGATGATTGTCAAGACACGAATTTTCAGTGTAGGGAAAAAGGACTGATTCTCGTCCAAATTTGGGTATTTCCGCTTTAAGAAGCTTTGCTGGTAGAGAAAGTTGATGCGTGTAAAAGCTGAAGTGAGCAACAGTTCTCCAAATGTTTTCTCGTCGGACATGGCACCAGCATTTTACAACTATTGGACTCGCATAATGGGAGAGCCAAAGAATCATGGACTTGGCGCAAAAACTTGTGTAAAATCAACAGCAAGGAAGAACAAGTGCATTGTTACAAGTTGATGAATACGTTATTGGAAGAACGAAATATGGCAGCAATTGATGAGTTACTGAAAGCTGCATTTAGCGAACTTAATAATAATGTTAATACTACTGCGTATGCAAATTATTTCAAAGAACATTGCATGATCATATTGAACAGTGGGCATTTTGGCACAGACTCCATAAAGGAATGAATACTAACACGCATTGAGAGCGAATGCATAGAACCATTAAGTACATTTACTTACAGGGCAGTGTGACACAACAAAATGTGAAGACGCTTATAAAGAAGTGAAACGCGGGATTTCTATACGGAGCGCGGCGGAAATGCACGAACGTAATCGTATGTCTTTGTTACGATACATACGTAAACGCGATGGAGCCGGAGCGGGTCAAAATGAAGACAGCGTCAGCATGGGGTATGTGTCTCATAATAAAGTGTTCTCTGAAGAGCAAGAACAGCAACTGTCAAGATATATAGCACGTTGCGCGAAAATGTATTTTGACCTTTCTCCTGACGAGGTACGGAAGTTAGCTTTTGAGCTTTCTATAATATAATCAGAAGCGACCTGTTACTTGGCATGAGAATAAGATGGCTGGTGAGGAATGGTTTCGTTCATTCATGAATAGAAATTCTTCACTGTCTGTTCGTGTAGCTCTAGCTACTAGACTTCAAGAGCAACAAGCATCAATAAAACAAATGTGGAAGCTTTTAATGACAATTTTAAATTGTTATGGACAGCCAAACCTATGAGCCACAGGATGTATACAATGTTGACGAAAGAGGCGTCGCCACCTTACATGTCAAGAATTAAATACGATCATCTAGTACTCCCTAAAGGCCAGTCTAGACGCTACGTTTTGCACAAACTTTTGTCTGCACAGTTCAACACGTTGCAGATAAAACGTTGCGTGTAGATTTGAAAATTGCGCAATTTTGGATCTGGCACAAAGACGGCACGGTTGCAGCGATAACTTAGCTAGAGAGCATAGATATCCTTGAACTGTGCGGACAAGTCGACGAGGGTAGCACCCCTTTCCGATTTATTTTGTTTCTCAGTTTCAATTCGTCAAGCGACAATCGCTGACCAGCGGCAATGTTCTCGGGAGTTTCTCACATAATTTATTGCAATATACGAAAGTTTCCCATGCATTTGACGTGTCAAATCCAAGGAGTATAGTGAGAGGGATAAAAAGGGGAAGACTTATGAGAGTAGTGGAAACATTAAAAAAAAAATGATGCCGCAAACAGGGAAACAGTTGTAAAGATAATTAATTCTTTGAGAAATGTTTACCGTAAAGAATTGGCAAAATTAAATAAATCGATTCGATCTGGGGCTGGAAAAGACGATATCTACAAACCATCTCTCTGCTATTTTGATTTATTACATTTCCTAAATGATCAGGAGACACCAAGGCAGTCTAGGAATATCATGGATGAAAATGAAGAGTCAGCAGTTGACGAACCACCAGAACAGGCAAGAAAAAATAGTCCTCTATGTAATCACTTGACCACTCTGAACACCTGGTACTTCTAAGATGTTCCAGTATTTTTTTTTCAAACTGACACCATGCTGAAATTGACAAGAGTAGTACGTCCTCCATGACGATATCACACAAAACTGAGTGAAATATACAGATATCATGCACCATGTAGAAGCTTAAAAAATTGCCACGCAATTGTGCTAAACGTAGCGTCTGATCCGGCCTGAACGATTGGCATTACCTTCTTAGAAATACATAGTAAAATTCTTCTTGATTTTACATCATACTTAGAAATTTCCTTAATTTTAAGCATACACAATCTTGTGTTTGGAGCTAAAAAAGCTTGATTGTAAGGGTTTTGAACGTGTTTCAAATTGCTAGTTCGTTTGTAAACTCATTGATAAATTAACTGATAATCTGTTTTGCAAATTAAAATACTTCTCAATTTAAAAAACCCCTCTAGTTAGACTTTACATTTCAAAGTAGAGGAAAGTCAACAAGAGTCAGCCTCGACTGTAGAAGCATTCCACTTTTCGACTGCTGAATAATTGCAGTCATCGATCTTTGAGCCATCGACATCTACAATCACAGCAACCCCCGTCGCTCCACACCTCTTTCAGGAAGAGAAGCAGACCTCTCTCGCAAAAGAAGGCGAACGCGGGGTTATGGTGCTAAACGCTGATAGATCCAAGCAGCTCATTGATGCCCAACTTGCGACTACTTCTGCTACGGCGAAGCGCTGGAAAAATTTGTTGACAACCAGTAAAAACATTATTAGTTGCCGACCGTACTGCATCTCCTTATGAAAGCACTGCTGACAGTGAGCGAAGAAAGGCAGTTGGTTATGAAAGCACTGCTAACAGTGAGAGAAGAAAGCCACCTGCTTATGAAAGAATTGCTGACAGGGAGAAAAGAAAGGCAGCTGCAGTTGTAGCAAATAATAGCAAATCATTTCTGATAGTAGTTTACTACAATAGGGGGTTATACAATTGTTGATGGGGTTCGCTTGTTGTATAGATTTTGTAATAACTCAAATTCGGTTTGTATTTATTATTTTTAGCCTGTCTTAAAATTTTGGTCAGGTAATTTATTACAATTTGCAAACACTGTCCGTAGTTTTCCAAATGATACAACACTAAAAACATTTCGCATGTCTTTAAAAAATTAATTTATTAATTTGTTTTTATTTTTTACACTTGTATTTTAAGATTTTCCATCGTTTTACATCATTATTATTAATCGTATTTTTGCATATTCGCGTATTGTTAAAAAATAAATAAATAAAATTAGTATATTTAAAATGTCATTGAAAAAAGAATAAAAAGATTCAGAGTATATCTGTGTATCCTCTACCAGATGCCTCTACCAGTGCATTCCTGTGGAGACTCCCTTTTGCCTGGCCTTTCCAAGTAAGAGATTCATTTATTGATGTACCTCAATCCCATTACATTCGAAAATTGTAGTTTAAAATGTATAAAGGAAATGTTTATTTGAATTTTCTACATATTATAGAGAAAGGGAATTAATGAGTAATTAAGTGTACATATATATATGTGGGATGCGAGTGCGAAGAGACATTGACAGCAGCGCCCTCTGGCGATAGGGAGCGCAAGCAGTTAGTTTGAGTAAGACTCCGTTCAGTGTGGACGTAAGCGCTGCGGTGCTCGGATTATGTTGTTCGTAATTGAAGCTGTTCTGTATATAGTTTTGTAAATAGGAAAGTGTAAATATAGTCAGTTTTTATATCTTTATAGTGAGTTATGATTTTAGAAACCCCTAGACACCCAAGACAAGAGCCTATATATATATACATATATATGCATATAATATTAAAATAATTAAGCATATATATTTTCACGAAACAGATTTGCGATGGCTGATGTCAGTGCTGTTAAAATTCCTAATTATAATAGGGCAGATCCTACCTTATGGTTTGTAATGTGCGAAAGCACGTTTGCGCTTGCAACTCCTAAAGCTATTACCGAGCCTGTAACAAAATATAACTACACTGAAGATCCAAAAAAAAACTGGTACAAGCATGCATATGCAAATAAAGAGATCTGGAACCAATCAGAGTACAGCGCTGCGGTCGGTAACGCGTATATAAGACCACTAGTATCTGGCACAGTTGTTAGATCGATTGCCGCTGCTACAATGGCAGGTTATCAAGATTTAAGTGAGTTTGAACGTGGTGTTATAGTCGGCGCACGAGAGATGGGGCATAGCATCTCCGAAGTAGCGATGAAATTTGGATTTTCACGTACGGCAATTTCAAGAGTGTAACGTGAATATCGGGAATCCAGCAAAACATCGAGTCTACGACATCGCTGCGGCCGGAAAAAGATAATGCAAGAACGGGACCAACGACGACTGACGAGAATCGTTAAACGTGACAGACGTGCAACTCTGCCGCAAATTGCTGCAGATTTCAACGCTGGGCCATCAACAAGTGTCAGCGTACGAACCATTCAACGAAACATCATCGATATGGGCTTTCGGAGCCGAAGGCCCACTCGTGTACCCTTGATGACTGCACGACACAAAGCTTTACGTGTCGCCTGGGCCCGTCAACACCGACATTGGACTGTTTCGGACTGGAAACACGTTGCCTGGTCTGATGAGTCTCGTTTCCAGTTGTATCGAGCTGATGGACGTGTACGGGTATGGAGACAACCGCATGAATCCATGTACCCAGCATGCCAACAGGGGACTGTTCAAGCTGGTGGAGGTTCTGTGATGGTATGGGGCGTGTGCAGTTGGCGTGATATGGGACCCCTGGTACGTCTAGATACGACTCTGACAGGTGACAGGTATGTCAGCATCCTGTCTGATCACCTGCACCCATTCATGTCCATTGTGCACTCCGACGGACTTGGGGAATTTCAGCAGGACAATGCGACACCCCACACGTCCAGAATAGCTACAGAATGGCTCCAGGAAGACTCTTCTGACTTTCGACACTTCAGCTGGCCACCAAAATCCCCCGACATGAACATTATTGAGCATATCTGGGATATCTTGCAACGTTCTGTTCAGCAGAGATCTCCACCACCCCGCACTCCTATGGATTTATGGACATCCCTGCAGGATTCATGGTGTCAATTACCTCCAGCATTACTTCAGACATTAGTCGAGTCCATGCCACGTCGTGTTGCGGCACTTTTGCCTGCTCGAGGGGGCCCTACCCGATATTAGGCAGGTGTACCAGTTTTTTTGGCTCTTCAGTGTATGTATTGCCAACTTGCATCCTGAAGTGGCATCCTTAGTAAGGGATATTTTAATGAAACCTGATGCGGAAGACCCGTATAAAACATTAAAAGATGCTTTGATAACTCGTTCGGGAGAATCCTCCCAACAGGAAATCCGTCAACTCCTGTCTGGAAAAGTCCTAGGGAATAGAAGGCCTTCAGAACTACTACGTGATATGCAGCGCCATGCCGAGAATCTGAATATACCAAAAGAGCTCATGATGGAGTTGTACCTACAGCGGTTGCCAGCGTCAGTACAATCAATTTTGGCTGCCGTCACAAACCTTGATGTAGATAAAGCCGCGGAAATCGCGGATAAAATTCTTGAGGTGAACCCAGCTCCTGTAGAAAATTTTGCCGTTTCACAAAATAACGTTAACTCTGTCGAGAGCCAAATATTGAGAGAAATAGAACGTATAAATAAAAGAATAGACGATCTTTCTTTCAATAGAGGTTGATCGCCTTTCCGTCGTAGTAATAGGCGTAGTTTCCGCAAACAGAGCGCTTCTAGAAATCGCCATTCTTCGGTTTGCTGGTATCATCGTCGATTCGGCGATAAATGCAAACCTGAGAAATGTGTTGCGCCCTGCTCATTTCAGGGAAATGCAAACGGCGAAGAGTAATGGCGGCATATTCTTTGCCTAAGGTTTCACGTCACCTGTTCATTAAAGAGAGAAAGAGTAATATTTCCTTTCTCATCGATACAGGTAGCGATGTAAGCCTCTTACCAGCAAACAATTTCATAAAAAGAAACTCGCCCAACAAACCCTTTTCGCGGCAAACTCTTCAAAAATCAATGTTTACGGACAGAAGTGCCTTTCATTAAATTTAAATTTAAGAAGAGAATTTGTTTGGAATTTCCTTGCAGCGGATATCAGCACACCAATTCTTGGAGCAGATTTTCTCCATTACTTTGAATTGTTACCTGACTTGCGAAGAAAATGTTTGAGGGACACCAAAACAAATATTTCCATTTTAGGGCAGGTGAAACACACAGATCTAAATTCCGTAAAAACTATAACTGGTGATAGCGTTTATCACAATCTTTTGAAAGAATATCCAAATATTACAAAATTACCAAACCCCGATCAACCGGTTAAACACAAGACCTTTCATTACATTGAAACGGTCGGTCCCCCGGTCACAGCAAAACCGCGCCGTTTGGCACCCGATCGCTTGAAAATAGCTAAGGCGGAATTTGAAAATATGATCCGATTGGGTCATATGAGACCCTCCAGTAGTAACTATGCATCTCTACTTCATATGGTACCCAAAAAGAATACAAATGAGTGGCGGCCTGTAGGAGACTACCGATCTCTTAATTCCCAAACGATAAAAGATAAGTACCCAGTTAAATGCATCATGGATTTTAGTGGTGAACTACATGGAACAAAAATTTTTTCTCACATTGACCTCGTAAAGGCTTATCATCAAATTCCCATCTACCCACCACACGTGCACAAAAGTGCAATAGTCACCCCATTTGGATTGTTCGAAAGCACAGTCATGCAATTCGGATTGACAAATGCAAGTTCAACCTTTCAAAGATTCATCGATGAGGTGACTAGAGATTTGCCTTTTGTGTACGCGTTTGTGGACGATTTATTAATTGCATCACAGAATGAAACAGAGCATTTAAATTATTTAAGAATGCTATTTGAACGGTAGAATGAATATTGTCTTTCGATACAACCTTCAATATGTACTTTTGGGAAATCAGAGATTGATTTTTTGGGATTTCGAGTTTCAGAACATGGCATACAACCCCTACTCGATCGAGTTCAGTGCATTCTCGACTTTCCTCAGCCTCAATCATTAACTCAGCTTCGTAGGTATTTAGGAATTTTTAATTTTTATAGGTGTTGCATACCTAAAGCTGCTCAAGTATTGGCTCCCTTAGTAAAATTTTTGGAAGGGAATAAAAATGCAAAGAAAGCCCGTTCTAAGGTTCAAAAAAAATCTGAAAATTTACAATGGAACGAAGAGGCTGAAAAATCTTTTCAAGAGTCCAAACTGGCCATTGCAAATGCAACCCTTTTGAGGCATCCCATCCCAGGTGCTCAGTTAGGTTTATGGGTAGATGCAAGTGATTTTTCGGTAGGAGGTAGCCTCATGCAGAATTCGAAAGGAAATTGGGAACCATTAGCCTTTTTCTCAATTAAACTCAACAAAACAACAAAAATGGTCAACTTATGATAGGGAATTATTTGCAATATATTCTACCATTAGAAAGTTTAAACATATGCTAGAAACACGTAATTTTCCCATATATACCGATCAAAAACCATTAATTTATGCCTTTAAACAAAACCCTGACAAATGTTCACCCAGACACTACGTCATTTAGATTTAATTTCTCAATATTCCACTGATATCATGCACGTGGATGGTCGTGAAAATATCGTTGCAGACGCATTGTCTCGAATTGAAATAAACTCAATTACAAAATCTGAATTTCTAAATTTTGAGGAGTTTGCCGAGAAACAAAAATCGGATGTAGAGGTACAACAATATGTGAATGATACGAGTTCTTCTTTGAAATTATCAATGAAGCCATGTCACACCACGGGAACAAGTCTTCTCTGTGACACTTCAACTGGTTTTCCTCGACCCTTTGTACCTAAACAGTTCCGGAGGCAGATCTTTGACCACCTTCACAATATTTCCCATCCTGGCGTGGCGGCAACAACCAAGCTGATATGCAGCAGATACGTCTGGCCACATATGAAGAGAACAATCAAATCATGGGTTCAAGCTTGCGAACAGTGCCAGAGATCAAAAGTACAACGCCACACCAAGGCACCGCTTGGAACGTTCGAGCTCCCTGATGCTAGATTTTCCCAAGTGCATCTAGACCTGGTCGGCCCGCTTCCATCATGCAACGGAAGTACATACATCCTGACCATGATAGACCACTTTTCTAGATGGCCTGAAGCAATACCATTGCCTGATATAAAAACAACAACCATCTGCCGTGCCATTTTCGACACTTGGATTTCTCGCTTCGGTTGCCCAACCGTTATAACGACAGATCGAGGAGCCCAAATGTTGTCTAATCTGTATAAAGAATTTTGCAACTTACTTGGCACTAATCGCATTTAAACCACAGCCTACCACCCAATCGCGAATGGCATTATTGAACGCTTCCACCGGCATCTAAAATCTGCTGTCAAGGCACACGAAAACACAATGTGGACAGAAGTTCTTCCAATTGTGCTCTTAGGTATCCGTTCCGCTGTCAAAGAAGACGTAAACGCCTCTTGTGCAGAAATTCTGTATGGCACACCTTTACGTTTGCCAAGTGAAATGGTGTACCATTCTACACAAGTTGTGTGCAACGAACCTTTCGTGACAAACCTTGTGAACCTAATGAGACAGATAAACCCTTTTGCTAGTGTTCCGCATAGTGAACCAAACATTTATGTACATCCTTCATTAATGGCGTGCACTCGTGTATTTTTGCGTATCTATCGTGTGCAAAAACCATTGTCACAACCGTATGCTGGACCATATAAGGTGCTTCATCGAAATCAAAAGACCTTCAAATTAAGCATAAACGGAAAACAATCAACGATTTCAATAGACCGTCTAAGACCAGCACATATCATACCTGATGTGATACAGAAAAACTTTTCTGATGCACCAAAGGTTACCACTGCAAAATCTGCCACATCACATGAGTCGCGTACACCGCACACAATAACGCGGTCAGGCAGACGAGTTCATTTTCCAGATAAATTGGTTACAAGTGTAAATATTTAGTGATTATTCCTATAATTGTTTCAACTATTTATTGTCAAATTTCATATACAAGTTTATTTCAAGTTATTCATTTATTTTCAAATTTATACTACCTTGCTTCAAATTTCTCAATTTGTGTATATAGTTATTATTTGTGTGCTTAGCATTGCATTCATGCTTATAGAGTCCAGTATGTTTATATATTTGAAATTGATATTGTACATAATCGTTCCTATGTCACTGGGGGGATACTCTGTGGTGATCTCCAATGTAGATGGCGCCACATAATGGAGCCATATTCTCTAAATAACAAATATTATGTGTAAAATATCAAGAGATGAACCCTATACTTCGCAGGAGTAAGTCGCAATAAAATTCGGTTAAGCGCAACCTATGCATGTGCATTATTTCACCATAACTACATAAATATCATCGGTGACATTTCCTCAGGTATATCGGTTTATCGGTAGTGAATGGCCGGAACAAGACAATTTCGCCGCAACTCTTTTCCCCTCCCTTTCTTTTAATATGTAAAAATGATTGAAATACTACTATCGCTGTCGCTTCAAACCTCTTTCAGGAAGAAAAGCAGACCTCTCGGAAAAGAAGGCGAACAAGGGGTATGGTGCTAAGCCCTGATACGAGCAAAGCAGCTCATTGATGCCCAACTTGCGACAGTTTCTGCTATGGCAAGAATTGCCGAAGCGCTGGTGTAATAAGAAAGGCAGCTGCATTTGTAAGGCTAGCAAATCATTTCTGCAAGTGGTTTACAGCGATACAATTGTCGTTGTTTTCAAGTTTTAGATTTTATAATAACTCAGGCATGAAAGTTTTCCGCTTGTCCGCGGAGATCCGTTTTTTTTTTTTTTTTTTTTAAAGCCTTTCTGTCTGTTTTTGAGATCGATGCAAAACCGCTGAGATCTCAGGTCAATAATGGAGGGGGGGGGGGGGGATCGGCAACGCGAGATGATCATCGTTTTCAGGTACCTCCGATGTTTATGCTGATATCAGGCTGCGTTCAAAAACACGCGAGCGGTCGTCCCGGTGCACCCGATAAGCCCGCAAATGTTCATAAACTCCATTCCTGAGCGCTCTGGTCATACCCAGAGCGACCGAGGTTTTACGGCGGTCGTTTGAGTCAAGTCAGCGATCCATTTTCTTTTCGCTCTTTCTCGTTTCCATTAAAGCACGCTACACAGCCATCATAATGAGCTTAGACTCAAGTTTTTTATTCAAATGCAGCGAATGCGACAGCATATTTACCGATCAGGAAACCTGTAAACTGCATCTTATTGAAAACAAGAAAGAGGACAATCATAAGATGAAGTACAGACATGGTTACACTCCTCGTGCAAGAGTTCCGAAATCACGAGAAAAAAATTCAACGACATCAACTTGCAGTCGAATAAAGTAAGCTATTAATTTTTTATAATTAAATACTCTATCAGATGATCGTAGTTAAGAAATCGGTTTTCTTCGTTTTAAATCGTTGGTATATATTCTCTTTGTTGCATATTACAAGACTAAAAAAATATACGAGTATTTTGAAGATTAATCACATAAAATTTAGTTCGAGTTTAATAAGCTTAAACTCGTTTCAACTCCAGATAGCTCGAAAGAAATGTCATTGAATTGAAATAAGTACTATTGATTTGAAAGAATTGTGGAGTTGACATGGGGGGCGGGGGAGTATGTACAAAATTTAATTGTTTTCTTTTCGGAGAAAAAGAAGTTCGAATATATTATGAAAGTTTGAACAAGATGACACATTTCAACCTTGTTTATGAAGTCGAAATGATTTTAGTGCTTTTATCAATAAGCACATTATGGGAAAATGACTTCAGACAGGCTGTATGCCTTCTAAAAACATTTAGGATTCCTGACTTACTACCTTCCCTATGCCATCGCCTCAATTATCATAGTTTGTTAAAATTTGTCCAAAATAGTAATCACTTGCAATATTTGTTCTGCCTTTATTTGTTTTGTTTTTTTATTAGTATTGCCACTTGTGGGATTTCTTTTAAAAGCTAGTATCCTATTTTTGGCTCCCTCAACTTTGGATGCACAAATGGAGATGTCATACTATTTTTATCAAGTTTTGTAAAATTTCCTACGTAAACACTAAATTTATCAGTTTAGTTTTGAAAATGTAATTATCATTAATAATTGTGTAATTTAATTTTTATTTTTTGTTGGAGATGCTGTTTTAGATTTTAAGTGTTACTGCACAAAATACCTTCCACATTCACTTCTGAAGGTATATTTCAAATGTATAGTATGATAATGTCATTTTAAACAGAAGACAATGTAACTTCTGTTTCAGAACAATCCTACTTTCCGATGAAATCATTCTTCTTCCTCCTCCGATGACGCAAGATATGCCATGGCTTCACTCGTTATATACTGGCCGTTACAACCGCTCTAAATGATGGAAAGCGACATATTTCCTTGATGTGCCAATGGGAGGAGATTTTACAGATCCATTTGGAGCATACATTGAGTGTTAGCGCTCTTGGCATCTAACATCTATACTTTGAAGCTGCTATATTTTTGATATCTTGCGCAGATAATTTGTCATTTGTTGATGACTTCAATTTTTAAATAATAGATAATAATGAAAAATTGACTAATCAAACAGAAAGAATTTGCGTAAGAGATTTTATTTCTATAATTCCTAACAATTATAAAAGATCCATCTTATTTACTAAAATGTTTGCAAAACATTTCTACACATTACAACGAACAAAATTAAATTCACACAATACAAACTAATCATTCTAATCATCATACCTTTCAAAGATCGTGCGTAGATATTTTTTTCACAGATAATTTATAAAGTAATACAGTTGATATTCTGTGTAAAGTGTCCGAACAGAAAACTGTTCTATATACAATGAAGGTAGTTTATGAAAAGGTTACATGCATCATATAGAATTTCATTTGTCAATTATCCGATATTTTTAAAGATAGAATTCTTTTAAAAATTAAAATCTTAAACAGTGTAAAAAAGGCTTTATAATATTGAATTCTATTTAAAAATAAGTAGAATGCTCCTTACTTTAATAATGATTTTAAAAATGCAAAATTTCAACTTGCAACTATTAAAGAAATTTGATCACCAAGTTTGGCAATAGTGCAAAATTGAATGTTCTAATCACAAGTATGCTTTAAAAATCTGTATTAGATTTGTATCTGTATTGAATCTGTGTATTTGAATTGTATCCCCCTTGGGATACAATTCAAATACAATTACCAGTAAAATTATCCACAAGACTATTAACTAAAACTTTTTGAAAGTTTTTAATCAATAAAAATCGCTTGGCTTGTTAAGAAAACTGGTTGATAATCCATAGTAGGAGCTATTTTCCCAATCCATGATACTTAGCACGCTTGAAGTTAGCGTGGTAAGTGTAAACAACATTCTAAAACTCTCATCGTTGAGACTATGTTGGTATGTTACCATGGTAAAGAAGCGTTCCAAGCAGCCAGTACAGGAAACTCCATTTTCCATTCAATATATAGGATTTTTGCACATTAGAATATCATATCAATATATAAGAATATTTTGGCCCAATAGGCAGGTCAGTTTTTAGTGTAATGGCACTGAGCAAGGTCGTCTTTGTATATTTTTGTTTTGATGATATAAATATTTTCTTTAATATTTAGGTTTGGAGAATGATTGCTGCGAACATTCATACACTGGGATACCAAGTTACTTGCTCCCAGTGGCGATGATAAATGGCACAGCTTAAAGAAAACATACAGAAGGCATAAAGACTTGGCTTCGAAGTCGGGAGCAAGAAGGGTCAAGTGGCCATAGATCCTGCACCTTGATGAAGTGCTGGGAAGTAAACTCGATATCAGTCCTATCTGCATCATAGAGAGAGAGCTCGAGAGAGGAACTCACATAGTGTAGTCTTTTCATTTTTATACACCCAATGTATGACTTTTTAGTTCTTCATGTGGCTCAAACCAACAAGTTCAATGTTTTGAATAGGGTACTTTGGAATAGGTAATGAGTTGTAATTTTGGCTCGGTATTAAAAATTCAATCACTTCTACGCGAAAGCTGAGCATTTTAAGTTCTCAAAATTTATTTGAATTGAAGTACTTTTTTTCTAACTAATCGCAATTCTAAGTCAAATGATCATTCTTAACCCTACACTCGAAAGAATTTGTGATTGACATTTGGACCAACCATAGATATCTGAAGCACATGCTTCGTATTCAATGAAGGCGTAATTGAATCTGTAAAAGCTTTTCAAAGAGCATCAGAAGTGGCACAATTCAAAAAAGAAAAAAAAAAATGACGTGTAGAATCAAGTGTTTACTTCATCAGTTTCTATCTCCCAAAAATGGGCATTAATGTCCATTTGTGTACGTTGGGAAACTTTATTTAAAGATCCACCAAATCCTATGGTGTAATGTTTCACCTTCGATAACTTAACCTTACACTGCGCCGTGTTGTTTTTTAAACAACACCTCCATTTTTAGTTCACTAATTTTGTAATATTTTTAACATGTGGCGCATTCTTTCGTTTCATTTTGTATGTGTGATCATATTATTTAATATAGTTTCCCCTAGATCTTGTAAGCTGAACTCAAGGTTCATCTTTTTTCACAAAATCGTAAGACATGTTGATTTCGTAAAAAACATTAACTTCTTAATTTTTTTTTCTACAAATTTTAAGCAAAAATTGTAAAAAATAGTCCCTAATTGCTTACATAGTTTTGAAATAAAATAAATATAAGTTGTGCGAAATATTTCGGTAAAATATATATTAAGGCGCTTTTTTTACTTGTTGTTTTAAAACAACACCGCGCATTCGGGGGCAATTTTTATGCTCCTGCATTATTCGCAGTATAAACAAGAACAGGTGTCACAGGTTGTTCTACTTCACTTTATTTAGTATCTTTTAGAAGATTATTGTTAAATATTTCACAAATTGGCTTAAAGTGGTCGATTGAATTTTGTTTAAAATCAATTCACGCTCAACCAAAGAAGAGACGAACATTATCGCATAGACCCCCTACAAATATTAGGTTTCTTGGTTAAAATCTTTTAGTGAAATTATTATAAAACTTTATTGGTAATTAAAGTAAAAATTTGCAGATGTAACTGATAATTATGAGTTACATCTGCAAATTTTTACTTAAATAAATTTTCATATTTTAGTGCTATTCTATGATTGTAATGCATGCCTATTTATTATTGATTTGGTTTCATTTGTTAAAATGATAATATATAAAAAAATTATTATTGTTACTCCTAAATGCGCAGTGTTGTTTTTAAACAACATGTCAATTTTTCTCGAATTCTACTTTTCCGAATTAAATAAGAATTTAAGTATTTTTCCCACTTATAACTAGCACAAACAAACAAAAATATTTTACAAAGAAAAAAAATTGCGCAGTGTAGGGTTAACAATTTTGGTTTTTTATCTAAGCTTTTATTACTGAAAAAAAGAAAACATTCTAAAATTTCCAGCATTTAGTGCAATGTTTTAAATGCAATAAAATTGATAATTTCAACCGGAAATGGAATACACATAAGATTTTTTTATTGACATTTATTTAAAGAATGTATTTCATTCCAATTTCAAAAAGTACCATTCTTTAGTGTACTTTTCAGATGTTCCAAAAAGTTAGAAAAAATGATCAATTTATTTAAAGAAAAATTTGGGAAGGAATAAACTTTGATGTGTAAATAAAATTTTGGTTTTTGAATTATGTGCCTTTTTTACTTTAATTCTATCCTAAAATCAGCTTACTAAATTGTAAAAATGATTGCATTCTTGTTGACATGTTACTGAAAAGATCTGAATGTTATAAATGTAAAATACCTGGGTATTTATGAATTTAATTGCTATGTTATTATTTTCATTTAAAAAAAATTATATACATTTAGAACACAAATTATGTGTACATTCACAATAGTTAATTTGTTATTTACTAAAAAGAAACATTCATTTCATTGAAGTTATAGTTTGGTATCCTTTATTCCAGAATGGTTTCGTCCTTCACAAATTCATATATCAGTTTATAATTCCAAGCATTTTTAGTTTCATTTTGTGATTTAAAAAAATAGCTGAAATTGGTGGGGGGAAAGTTAATATTTATAATAAAATTATCTTTTATATGCAGCAACTATCATAAAAGGTCAATGATTTAGAAAATGCTAAAGCAGCATTTGTCAACTGCGGCAAACATTTGCAAAAAACGTTGCCCTTAAAAAATCTTTTGTTAAAATGCATGTCGGCTATAGATACTACTGCCAGAAGTCATCACCTAACACTAGCAAGACTGAAATGAAAAGACTCCCTGAATTAATCACTAATGTTTCAAAAGATGTTGATATGCCCCTGTATGAATTAGAGGTACACACATATCAAATTGCTAATAACTTACGCTCTCCTGTAGAGAATGAAACGCCAATTAGAATTGATTTATAGTGGGCTCATGTATTTATAAGTGGAAAACATACAATGCTATCAAAGATAGTAAAAGCTGTTTTCATGGCTCCCAAGTACAAAGCGCATTCAGTGCTATGAGTAATATATTAAACCAACAACACGGGCGCATGAGCATTGACACTTTGAGCATTGTCTGCCGTTCCAACCCAAGCGTTGAAAAGTGGAAAATCTTCAGTGCAATTTTTACACAGGAGAATTATTTGCATTCTCCTGTTCAGAAATCCCTGTGCATGAATTTAAGAACTTTTTATAAGCTCTACAAAATAGAATTAAGAATTTTAAAAAAGTGAGAAAGAAACTAAAAAAAAAAATTAAAAATTTTGAAAACTACAGAATTGTCGAAGCAAAAAACAATTGAATCAATGAAAGCAGCTAAAAAAAATTGAGGTTAGCTTGAAAGAGGAAGTTAAATCAGATGGTTTAACATTGTTAAAATTAAGAGTAATAAATTATGCAAATAGTTTCACCTATTTATAAAAATAAAGAGTAATAAATTATGCTAATAGTTTCACCTACTTATAAAAATAAAGGCTGTCACATGCTACTACTTTGGCTTTTACAATTTTGTGCTTTTTTTAACGCTTTAGCAGTTTTGTAAATGTAACTACTCCTGATTAATATTACTACATTCAATTTAAATTTGAGTAAAAAAGGTATGTATGTGGACTTTGTAAAATGGGATCATTTTCAAACTCGCTATCAATTACATATACAGGCTACTTAAAAATAAAAAAACATTTCAGTAATTTTAGTCTGCTTTTTTAATGTTTTTTGTGTGGCAGACCAAAAATATTAACTTGGGAAGTTCTGAAGAAAAAACTTTGAAATTAAGGAAAATCTCTTTTATACAATTATTGGGTAATTATATGTTGGTGACATTATAGCATTGTTGCTCAAAATTCAAGTGATTAATGTGAAGCTAAGTTATAAAAACATGCATCCTCCCCCTTCTTTTTAATCTTATTGTTAACAATTCAAAGATGTCAAGATACTGATTTGCAAATAGAGGACATCTCCAGCATCTTAAATAAAAGGGATAAGCTTATGGATAAGCAGTGGGTGGAACTTGGTAAATTACAAAAGTTCTGATAGTATGCCTAAATATCAAAATATATCCAAAGTAGTGCTTTTTATATTAACCATTCCGCACTCAAATGCAGAGTGCGAAAGTGTCTTTAGTGAGAAAAATTCTTACAGACTTTAGATCATCAATGTGTAGCAGAATGTTGGATAGTTTAATTATCTTGAAGAGTAACAGCTCAAAATCCTGTTACAAACAGGTTTTCAGTGAGACTTGAAATCTGCAAAAAAGGCAACAGCAGGAGTAGAAGCTTCTGCTAGTGCTTCATCAATTTAAAGTTATCATTGAGCACTCCCTGTACTTTTAAATATGTAAATTAAATGTCAAGTCCATTTTCATACTCTGCCTATATAAATACTCGAATATTCCATTTGAAAGTGAAAGAATGTATAAGCATCAAATAATCAATTAGAATATTTTGTTCAAGTGTCATATATGAAGCTTGAGTGGTATAAAAAGCATAACGTAAGTATAAAAAAAACTAACTTGAAGAAATGCTTTAAAAATAATATTTTTAAAAGCATATTTTTGATTTACTTTATGTGATTTATCAAGGTTGCAAAGAATGGTCGGATGCGTGCGTACAAATATCGCCGCACATTATGCTCATTTCCATTTTTGAAAGTTGGCAGGTATGCCGTAGTAGTTAGTCTCTGTGTATTCTAATAAATAGACAAAGAGGTTCAAATAATAAGAGAACATGGCTAAAACAATGTTGGTACATGTAAAAAAAAAAAAAAAATGGAATGTACTCCACAATGCATTTCGAAAGAGAATTGCTGTTGAAGAGTTTGAAAATGTTGTAGATTTTCTGGAAAATTTTTCATTCTTGGTTTGCAAAATTCCCATCCAGGAGAGAAGATTTACTAAAAACAAATTGACAGTTTCAGTTGTGAATATTCCCAAGTTTTACGATATTTGAGCAGAAAATTTCTTTCTGTTGTTACTGTATGTCAAAGAATGGTCTATCTTTTCCCTGCACTTCAGTGTATTTTCTTGAACTGCCAAAGCAAAGAAATAACTCGCTAAAGCTTGATAGATACGCAAGCTTCAAAAAGGCTTTGGAAGATCCGCTACTACTTGTATATTTTTCCTTCCTTATCGGTGTTGGTTAATGTTTGAACACAGTTTGATACTTTTGCATCAAAAAAAAAAAAAAAAGAAAGAAGAAAAATAAAACTTTGATTCATATTTTGTACAATGAACTGAGTGATTTGTTGTTGGATCTTATGCCTCGATTCGTCAATGAAGGACAATTACTTAAGCAAATATAAACAAAGAGGCATTGCCACTTAAAAAAATTGATGTAGGTAACAGTACTCGTAAGGTACTATAGTATTGGTAGAAAGCAAACGAAAGGAAATATTTCTATATTGAATGCTAAAAAAATTATGTTGTCACATTTGATTACCTCTCAAAAAAATTGACAGCATTCGAACTGAAATGTGCCTGCCGTATGTGCGTGTAGCACATTATGTAAATGAACCTATTCACCCACAGGTGGCGTTATTTTTCGTATATAATAGGCTGTGAGGAGTTTCCATTCTGTTATATTCGGTTCCGCGTGTTATTGACTAAGTTCTTGTAAAGTCCGATGTGACTATGTCTAAGTTATGTTCATACCAGCTCAGTGAGGCGTTTTAGTTATTCTATATTTAACGAAATTAATGTTTTGTTCATGAAGAATGACTTTTTACTAACCACATTGATGCTACCACCATCGGTTATGGGCCGGTGCAACGAAATGAGTCATAATTGAAGCAGTATGTTGAAGTAATTTTTTTTAAATGCATTCCCATAATATTAAAAATTTAAATGGCAGACTACAGTGAAGCTGTCCTGGATATGAGAGTTAATGCGGATAAATTTGACGGACTGGATTACCGACGTTGGGCAGTCAAGATGCGTGCAGCTTTGATGGGACTTCCTATAACCAGATTGCAGAATTCGTAAAACCAGATGTGAAAATTGCAGACGCGAAGGAAGTAGTTAAGTATCAACGCTTGGATGAATATGCGTATTCCCTGATTTATAGTCGTCTTGAAGAAGGATATCAAGAACTCATTGATGTTACTGTAAATTCAACTGAAGCCTGGAAAGTTCTAAAAGATAATTTCGACATGCAGGCCCGAGCAAGATTAGTGAAAAATTTAGATGTTTTTTTTTTTGCATTAAATTTAATTCAGAGACAGAAAACATCGGAATAATTATTTGAGAGTAAACAAGCTGCAACTCGCTGTAATAAAAATAATCATAACATTGACGATTTGTATAGATGTTTCCAGTTAAATACAGATTTACCAGATAAATTTAATGGTGTTGTTCAGAAATTCATCTGTTGATTTCACGGTTGAAAAAATTTCTTCTAAATTTAAAAAGAAATTTAGTAAAAGTTTAAAAATGAATTTTTAAGGTTCTGTTAGTGAATCTAATGTAAATATTAGTCAGAGTTCAGAAATTCTAGTGTATTCTGATTGAAATGTTGGATTTGTACTAAGTTCAAATACTACTTTTGTCCTGGATACGAATGTTACTAACCATTTCATTAATGATAAGAATCTTTAAACTTTATAAGAACTTTAGGGAAATAAAAGAGCACAATTTGTCTGTTGCAACTAGAAATTCTCACGCGCTAATTAAAGGTACTGGTACCTTAAAAGTTCCAGTAAAATGTGATGGGAAACTGGGAGTTAATGGATTGGTTGCAAGAAGTCGAAGCAGATGTGCATAAATCGATATGCATAAAATTCCATAAAAATTTTCACTGAGGACGGGTAACAGAGCTATTACTAGCCACGCGAAGGGAGCAGAACATCAAAAACGGATGAAAGAAGACCCTTAATTATTCTAAAAGAATCGGAATTTTTTTCTGTTGTCCAGTCATCTCATTCTGCAGAATCTATCCCTGAAGCAGCTGACATTGTTCCTGAACAGTCAAATTATTCTCAGCCTTTGCCTTCAATTGCATTAAAAACATACTTACAAACTGATAGTCATTAGAGCGGAAATATTATGGTGCTTGCAAACTATAATGAGTTATAAAAGTCTGATATCTGCTAGTGCAGATGTTTTTCACTCAATTTTACATAGAATTGCTAAATATTTCAAAGGCAATTTAATATTTAACCCTACACTGCACAATTTTTTTTTGCGGTTGTTGTCAATTTTGTGAAAAAAGAGCCCAGTTTACAAGATTTAGGGGAGACTATGTTAACAGATATGATCTCACATACAAAATAAAACGAAGAATGAGCAAATTGTTAAAAACGAAACAAAAATAGAGGTGTTGTTTAAAAATAACACGGCGCAGTGTAAGGTTAAGTTATCGAAGGTGAAACATTACCCATAGGGTTTGGTGGATCTTTAAATAAAGTTTCCCAACGTACACAAATGGACATTAATGCCCATTTTTGGGAGATAGAAACTGATGAAGTAAACACTTGATTCTATACGTCATTTTTTTTTTTTCTTTTTTGAATAGTGCCACTTCTGATGCTCTTTGAAAAGCTTCTGCAGATTCAATTACGCCTTCATTGAATACGAAGCATGTGCTTCAGATATCTATGGTTGGTCCAAATATCAATCACAAATTCTTTCGAGACCTAAAAGCAGAAAATGCTAGGAACGAAGATGCTCCTATTACTATGAACATTGGCACGTGTAGACTGCACACCATGCATTGTGCATTTAAAACTGCAATCAAACGGTACAGAAGAGGCAGTCATTCCTTTTTTTCGAGCTCTGTACAATCTATTTAAAGACGTACCAGCTCGGCGAGGCCTTTATACAAAGCTTCTTGGTTAAAAACTTTCTAAAGAAGCTTCGTTCGGTACGATAGCTGGAAAATGACGATGTTGCTCAGCGACCCATTGACATTCTGCCCCACATCATAACATTCGTCACAACAGCTCAAAATTACAAAAAGGCGCAATTGTCTACACCTAGCTTTAAAACAGTTGTGGATAGCTTAATGATCCATTGCTGTCAGCAAAATTAGCTTTTTTTATATCTTACACATCTGAGGTTGAACCATTCTTAAGACAGTACCAGACAGATGTACCTATGGTACCTTTTTTACATACTTCTCTCACTTCTGTTCTGAAGTCGATAATGTCGAGATTTATAAAACCTGATGTTTAAAATAATACAGTCAAACTTGTCTATCTCGAACCTGTAAATCTCGAAAACTTCTATATCTCGAAATTTCTGAAATTTCCTTCGCATACTATCTAAATTCAGTGCATTTTACATTTTTATCTCGAAAAAATTTTGTTCGAAACCTGTGTTTCTCGAATTTTGGGAAATAGGGTCAGTTACAGAAAACAATGAAGCCTCTTTTGCAAAAGAGTTTAGGAAATCATAAATTCTGTGGCCGCACAGATAAAGGAAGCTGGAGGGGACTTTTCCTGGAATTCTGGTCACTATCGCTATTCTACCTCTCTCCTACTGTCATCTCTCCCGGGACGCCTCCAGTCATCATTGTTTAGCGTTTCCAAGAAGCGAGAGTGCAATGGAGGGTTTGGTTAAGCAGGATGTGACCACTAGGGGGTCAGCTTCCACACACATAGATAAGAAGTCTGGAAAGTTGAAATTCATTCCTATTGTTGATTTTCTTCCGTGGTACGTGGTTGGCAAATGCGAATATGGCAGGAGTAAAAAGAAAATTGAATGTTTTAGAAAATGAGGATAAAATGAAAATTCTGACATTTTTAGATGAGAACCCGTTGATGAAAAAAGGCGAAATCGCAGAAAAGTTTGGCGTGCCAGCCAGCACTCTCTCGACAATTATCAAAAACCGTGAAAGTATAGAGCAAAAGTTTCTAAGCAACAAAAAAGGAAAAAAAAGGAGAAAATGCAATTTTCCGGATGTAGACGCATGCGTTTTGAAATGGTTTACACAGTGCAGAGACCAAGGAATCCCTATCAGTGGGCATGTGATACAGAAAAAAGCAGAAGATTTCGCTAAAGAACTTGGACATGATTCAGAAGAATTCAAAGCCAGCAATGGATGGCTCGAAAGTTTCAAAAAGAGGCACAACATTGTTTTCCGCAAGCTTTGTGGAGAAAGCGCATCAGTCCCAGAAAATGTATGTGAAGAGTTTATAAAAAATATTCCTCATCTCGTAAAAGGATACAAACCAAAAAACATTTTCAACGCTGATGAAACAGGGCTATTTTATCAGTGCTTGCCAGAAAAAACTGCCATGTTCAAGGATGAAGAGTGTAAGGGGGGGGAAACAAAGCAAAGTCCGTTTAACCCTGCTGTTCGCTGCAAATGAAGACGGCTCAGAAAAACTTCCACCGCTGATGATCGGACGCTCAGAAAAACCTAGGTGTTTTGCTCAAGTTAAGTCTTTCCCCTTCAAGTACAAAGCAAACAGAAAAGCTTGGATGACTAGTGAAATCTTTGGTGAATGGTTGAAATCTTTAGACAAATCTATGTGTGCCCAAAAGAGGAAAATTATACTCTTTGTAGATAACTGCAGCGCACATAACAACTTGCCTTCTTTGAAAAACGTATGTGTAAAGTTCTTCCCTGCTAACACGACTTCCAAACTACAACCTATGGATCAAGGGGTAATAAGAAGCTTTAAAGCGAACTATAGAAGACAATTAATCCGTAAGCTAATCGATGCTATTCATGAGGGAAGTGTTCTTCCAAAGGTGAACGTGCTAGACGCCATAAGAATGACCGATTATGCATGGAGATGTGTCACAGAGAAAACAATCCAAAACAGTTTCAAGAAAGCGGGGTTCGATAATCAATGCGAAGAAGAGAAAGAGATCAGCGATGAGCACGGAAAAGAAGCTGAAGAAACTGTTGATGAAGCGGTGGAAATTAATTCTCAAGAATGGAGAACCTTGAAATCAGGATTGAATGTTGACATTTCTTTAGAAGAATTTTTGCAAGTGGATGATACACTAGCAACATGTGGAACCTTGACAGACGCGGAGATCATCGATAATGTGAAAAACATGTCAGAAGACGAAATCGAAGAAACCGAAGCCGATTCACCTAAAGTGACAGCGAAAGAAGCTGAGAAGGCCGTGGAACTCTTGACAAATTTTCTTGAGGCTCAGGAAAATGTTGGCTCTGACAGCTTTGCAGCTCTTGCAAATATTAAAAAGTTAATTGAAGTGAAGAAAGTTAGGCATCAAAAAACTTTGAAGGACTATTTTCATTGAAAAATCATTCAGCAGTATGTATTTATCTACAATAAAAGTAAGTATTATTATTATTTTTTTTTTTTTGCATTTTTTTGTGAACCTGTATAACTCGAAACCTTTTTATCTCGAATTTTTTTCCCTTCCCGTGAGATTCGAGATAGACAGGTTTGACTGCAGTATTAATATTAAACAAATCAATCTTGATGACAAAAAATATTTTGCCCGCTGAAGAAATTGATTTGGGATACGCTACTCGTCAAGCAGTGAGAAAAAAAATAGTCAGGAAAATCCTAAGTGCTGATATTTTAAAGTTTAGAAAGGAATGTTTTATGTCCCTAAAACATTGGGAAAATCTACTATTTCCTATGCATTAAAAGAGGTTTTAATATGTTTTGATCCATCTATAGCTATTAAGGAAAACATTCGGAAAAAGAAGATAAGTTTATTGACAAATTTTGAAGAGCATCGACAAATTAGCAGCTTGCTAGCTGGACAAGCAGCGATTAATTTTGCAAATTCTCCAATCAAAAACAAGCGTACTTCTCATATTGACATCAAGTATCATTTCTTTCGGGCATGGCTGTGATTTACGAATTACAGCCATGGAAAAAATTAGAAGGACAAGCGAAAAGTCGCCAATTCTAGGAGTTTCTTGGCTAGAAAAGTATGCACAAATTTTTGTGCTAAGAATACGTAAAAAAGAGACATTTTAAAGCAAAATTTACTCCAAAAATTTTGAAAATTATTGTAATACATGAAATTTTAAGATTTTAATAGTTTGCTACTTGGAAAAAATTATAAGGACATACATTTCTTTTGAAATAGAAAGCAAAAATTTGCATATTTAGTTGTATCATATGATTGTTTACAGCAACCTAAAACTGTTACGCAGTAAAATTTTTCACTTTATCTCATTCTTTATCATGCCGCGCAGCACGCAACTCTCTGAATGTAAAAAAGGACAAATTATTGCATACAGAAAATGTGAAATGAGTGGACGTGAAATTTCAAGGAAGATAAATAGATCTAAAACAGTAATTTATAATTTTTTGAAGAATCCAAAGGAGTATGGAAAGAAAAAGCGTACAGGTAGGCCTCCCACTCTTACTATGCGCCAGAAACGTTCACTTATCCGTCGAGCTTGCGTAAAAAAAAGAGTTCTATTCAAATTAAAACAGAAATGAATTTACCATGCACTAGCCGAACAGTGCGTAATGTTCTGCAAAAGAATTCCAATGTTAGATATGCTAAACTACGGTCACGTCCACCACTTACAAAACTTCATAAAAAGCGTAGATTGGAATTCGCTAAGAAATACGTTTCTTTTGGGTCTAGATGGAAAGACGTCGTATTTTCTGATGAAAAAAAATTTAATTTGGACGGACCAGATGGTTTTCACCATTACTGGTATGATTTGCGAAAAGACAGACCATTTTTTCCAAACGACAGTTCGGAGGTGGTTCTGTGATGGTGTGGGCAGGTTTTGCAGCCAATGGAACAACACCAATACTGTCCATTCGAGGTCGCTTGAATTCAGATTCATATGTTGACATGTTAGCTGAAAATGTATTACCTGAAGCACCCCTTATCACAATTGGTGATTATTTGTTTCAACAAGACAATGCAAGTTGCCATGTGTCTCGTGCATCATGTTCATGGTTCGAGGCCAATTCAGTGAAACTTTTGGACTGGCCGGCAAGAAGCCCTGATTTAAACCCCGTAGAAAATCTGTGGGGCATTTTAGGTACAGAAGTG
Organism: Octonoba sinensis; assembly: GCA_038502835.1. Classification (NCBI taxonomy): domain Eukaryota; kingdom Metazoa; phylum Arthropoda; class Arachnida; order Araneae; family Uloboridae; genus Octonoba; species Octonoba sinensis. The sequence continues at coordinate 65,495,493 of CM076605.1, read as the reverse complement.
TATAAAAATGGAACATAATATGGAAATAAAGACGAACTGATGTCATCCATTAATTTAAAGTGGAAAAACATTTCTAAACAAACTTTAACTAAACTTTGAGTCAATGACTCGACGATTAATAAAGGTAATTGAGAAAAAAGGTGGTTTTGTAGAATACTAATTTATTTCGAGATAAATGTGTTAATGTCCCTATATTTTTTTCCACATTTCATATAATACATTTGTATTAATTTGTAATTTAATTTCATATTAACAAGTTTCTAATGTTTCCTAATTACAAGTAGTTAATTAAATTTGATTTTGATTTTGTTCAACGTGTCCTTCTAATTTTTTCCATGGCTGTAACTGTTTACCTACTTATGAAGATGTAATGTTGTGTTACGTATGGAAGAGCCGTAGCAAACCAAAACAATACAATAACCTAGTTAGTGACACCTGTGAAGAAGTTGCTGAGAAGGTGATAAAACAATGGGAATTAGCTTCAATTCCGATTATAGACTATCGTGAGATAGTGAAAAAGATTAAAGCATATCATGATAAGTATAGAAACTTATTAAAACCATTTGCATCAAGAAAAAAATTTTTAAAAATTATTGTGATAAGATAAAACTATTCAGAGAGAATTGCAAGTCCCTTTTTGACATAGCAACATGCAAGTGTAAATCTTTTGACTCTTGTAACTGTGAAACACAGCGAAAAATACCAATAGCAGAAAGCAATTTTTTGCTTGATTAACGCGCTTATCGAAAGATGACCATTGGCAAAATTGATGTGAAATCATCGAAAAAAACCTTGATCGAAAAAATGGAAAGAGGAAATGGGAATTGTTTCTGGAAAAAAATACAATGTCTATTCCTTCCATCAGCACATGCCCACCAGTAAGAAAGGAAAAGAAATAGTGTTCAAATGAAACATATCAAGAAACTGAACCGAGTTTCGATAGACGCTCGGTAATCGCTATTCGACAGACGAATAGCGATTTGAAGCAGTATTCCGTAGTCGCTAAAACTTCAAATAGGTACAAAATTTCTGACAGAGCTGGAGCAACGATGATCTCAGCTACACTCCAAGATATTGGCTTGGTTTCTGAAAGTGACTTATCGAAAGTTGTGGACAGGAGTAAAATTAGACGAGCCAAACAAAAAGCAAGAGCTCAGCTAACTAATACAACCTTAGGGTTGATATCGAATGTAATTAAATAGGTTTATATTTTGATGGCCGTGAAGATAAAACTCTTTTCATGGAGGACTCAACGAGAAAAGTTGTATGAGAGTCTAATCTGCACAAACTTAAATATTTGCATCCATCAGTACATCTGCAGTTGCCTTGATTCTGCAATTAAGTGGGAAATGCGCAAACATATTTACAAAGTTGGTGCATTTATTAAAAGGCAATGTGACACCAATCCTGCACCAATACATGAAGATGATAATACAAAGCAGTTAATATTTATCTGTGCAAATGATGAAAATGACCTTTTAATTAATCACTTCAGGAAATCTGAAACAACACAAGGCAATCTTGCTAGTGATAGGAAGTCATTAAAAGATGAGTACAATAAGGTTATTTCAGATTTAAATGGAACCCAAATTGCATTCATGAAAAAAAAAAATCTTGTGTACATTAAAACAATGTCGGCAGCTATGAAGAACAAAGATCATACAGACATTACTGCACTGAACAATGAGCATTGTAATAAAAACATTCAGCCGCAGCCGCAATTTTTTTTCTACGAAAAGAAAAAGAAATAGCACAAAAATAAGCATGATGCCCTCTTCAGGGGAAATAAAATTACCGTGTCACTTATGATTGCAAGTAGAAGTTCAAATGAAAAGCCGGATAGTTTAATGTTGAACGTTAAGAGAGCAATAATTGCGTAATTTAGATTATTGGGTCATTCCATGTCAAATCAACCAGTCACTCAAATAGACCATCTCGGATTTTTCATGAAACTTTCATGGATTATGCTGTTTGATATCCTAAATTCAGATCTACTTTAAAAAAAAAATTCTCTCTCCTTTTGGTTAATGAGATATTATTATTTTTTAAGTCTGTAAAAAGACACGTTTTTTTATTCATCTGTTGTGCTTAAAAATGATAACAATTTGAGTTGTATGGGGTCAATACAGTTGGTTAATAGCTCATTTTAAAGTGAATTGTATGAGCTTTAATTTCACATGAAACTTGAATATTGTACTTTAATTTTTAAGTTTTTTTTAAGTTAGTGTATTTTAAATATTTTGAAAAAAAATGTTTTTTAATATGTTTTAGTGAATACATCCGAAAACTTTCAGAGTGCGGACATGATGGGATCAGCAGCTATAGCAAATAATGTAATGACACTTTTTTGTAAAAAAAATATTCTTTCTTATATTTTTTATGAGACTTTTTTTAGATTACTTTCTTTTAATTTTTTAAATCATATTTTATAAAATTTTCTTTAAAAGCACTTATCTTATTTATTATTTCTTAACTAAGCAATTTCTAATTTAGTAACATTTTATTTAAAAATTATGATTTAAGTTAAAATGATTAAAAATTGAAAATGAAATGTATTAAAAACATCTAAAGAACAGCAGATCATACAGCAGCTTGTTTACACAAGTGTGGAAACACTCCCTGACATGTTCAAACAGGTGCGTGACTCATTAGTCCAACAGTTGAAGGAAGCTGTTCCTTCTTCTGGCTTTCAGATAGTAAAGTAGGTTGTGTTTCATGTGTTTATAATTGTGCTTTTTGAAATTTTACTTAATTGTTTGTTTTTTAATAGATGTTCTCAGATTTTAATAGTTATAAAAGTTGATTATTTAAAAATATTTTTGTGCATAAAATTGCAAATTAGCAACACTTCCAGAGAGTTGGACCTTAAAGCAAATAGAAAGCGAATTTAAAGTGAAATTTCCTTGCTAGAAAAGCCAAGAAAACTCATGAAGGACAAAGGAATAATGTCTGCTCTAGATCTAAAACCCGGAAAGGCATTAAGCCCAGAGACAGCGAATCTAGTGAAAAAATTTTATGAATGATGAAATTAGTCGTCAGATGCCTGGTAAGAAAGACTTTGTTTCTATTAAAGTGGATGGAAAAGCAATTCATCTCCAAAAGTTTTTAATCTTAAATACCTTAAGAGAATCTTATGTGCTATTCAAAGAACATTATCCTGATAAGAAAATAGGCTTCTCAAAATTTTGTGAACTTCGTCCGAAAAATTGTGTTCTTGCCGGATTAGCTGGAACGCATTCAGTTTGTACATGTGCTATTCACCACAATGCAAAATTGATGATGGCTCAGTGTAAATTGGTCAGAATTGATTAACAGACAAACCAATCAAAACTTATAGACTTACTTAGTTTAATGAATAGTGAAATTCCTACAGACAAGTGTTATTTCCCTTAATGCAACAACAGTCCAGATACTAAGAATTTGAAATCTCTTTTTGAAGATTCGTTTGATACTGTAACATACAAGTAGTAGATACATATTGATAATAGGACTGCACTTGAAGCAATAACGAAACAAACTGAAGATTTCTTAAATTGTTTGTTTGATAGCTTACCCAAACAGCGGAAACATGCTTTTTTTTATTGCTAGCAAACAATCTGCTTATCTGAGATGAAAGAAAATCTGGTTGAAAATCAATGTATAGTATTATGTGATTTTGCTGAGAAACTACTCTTTCATTCTAGAAGATGCTGAACAAGGTTTTCACTGGAACAATGCACAAGCAACGATAAGATACATCCTTTTGTTGTATACTACATGGAAAATACCAAGTTACAGCACCTGAATTTAGCTATCAGTTTTTTACATATGAATTTATCTATTAGTTAGTTCCTGACGGAACAAGCACAGTGTGGAACTACACGTGTAAATGTAACGAATTTTGTGCTCAAGAATTACTCATGTACTCAAGATTAAATAAATGTTGAGAAATGGATCAACTGATGTAATATAATATATATAGCAGACATGACATGGTGTCAAGAAAGATTTTCATTCATCGAGTGTGTCAGAAACCATCGTTGCTAACGTGGAAAGGTGAGCATCTGATAAAATGATCCAGTTGATGTTCGAATTATTAATGTGGATACAATACTGCTGATTGCTAAAAGATAAATAATGCCGACGCGATGGAAAAAGTTTTAAACCTTACGGGACTCTAAAATTTTCCGTGGGAAATGCGAAAGAAAGCTGGAGAAAATGGAAGCAGCAACTAGAAATTACCTGCTCGCCACGGAGAAGGAGAGCAAGCCAGATAAAACTAAGATCGCCATTCTGCTAAGCCTGCAGAAGAAGCGGTCGAAATCTTCAACACCTTCCAGTACAGAGAGGGAGAACATGAAAATAAATTCTACGATATGTCGATAAAGGCTGAAAATTACTGCTCAGTTCTCACCCAAGCAAAATATCGTGTTCGAAGTTTCTTTTCGTGCGTCCAACGTGAAGGACAGGCGATGGAACTATGTAACACGATTAAAGACTGTCCTCAAATTGTGAATTTGGAGACCAATACGTAAGTCTCATAGGAGACAGAATTGTGCTTGGAATAACAATCCGAAGTTCTGATGAAAATTTTTTTTACCGAAATATCAGATTTAACCGATACTGATGACTATATATATGTACCGGCATCAAATGAGATTGATGTTTCTTTTGAGGCTGATGTTCCAAGTGGAACTAACGATTTGATCAACAAATACCCAAAACGTTACATTGGCATACCAAAACAGTTTCACATATTAGAAATGTTAGTCAAACATACTAAAGTGTCTTAAAGGGGTATAATAATATACGTGATAAAAATCAAGTGTTAAACAATTTGAGGGTAATGCTATACTTAAAATAATTTCTCATAAGTTGATTTATTTTCACGTTAGAAAACGAAATGTAGAACTTTTGCCAATATCGGCTTTTTGGAACTAATAAGCAATACAGAATAAAAAGCTGATGTTGTTCCACGCCCAATCCACAAAAAAAAAAGACATGAGGTTGAAATTTTAAAATTCCTTAAATATGGCTGAAATCTTGCTCATTAACTTTTAGATATGTATATTTTCAGATTTTATAAAAGAAAATTTAAAATTTCCTCTTTTAATTAATGAAGTGAAATTATGCGTTCGTGAAACTGACTAGTTCTAAAACCTAAGTTTCATGGTGGTCTTATAAGCTGAAGAAATTATTCTGCTGAACTCCAATTTTTAATACTAGAACTAACATCTATAATTGACAGTTTTTATCTATAGAGAAGAATTTACTGCTCTTCCATATAAAAGGTAAGCATATTTAATTACTCTTAATTACTGTGTCACACCCGCAACAAAAAAGAGATATTCATATATCTCACAGAAAATTGACTTGCATATATAAACTGAAACTTAGTATTTAAAATAGTTTTACTAAGATACTTTAAATTGCATACACAAAGTAAACTAATTAATGTTAAAATTACAGTAATTAAGTGTTGCGGGTGTGACGTGAAATCTACGTCACACCCGCAACAACTTTTGTAATTCAACATTAATGTAATATTTAAAAATTAAAATTAACATTAAAATAACTATCCTAAAAGTATGTAGATGGCAGCATTATTAGCTGCCCTTTTTCTCAGTTGTTTGAAATCCTTTGAATGATAATCAGAATTTCACATGAACATGTGACATTGTATAAACTTAGATGTATTGTAATTTTGAGAAGATTATAGTAGTTTTTAGTGAGAAAATTGGTTCTGATTAAATAATTTTGTGTATCATATATATCAAAGTGTAAGTAGATTCAATTATCCTTTGCTTTAGTTGTGTGAAACCCCAGTTAATGATAGCTTTAATATAAACATGTGACATTGTGTACACATATTGATATGTCAAAAGTTTGAGTGGATTATGTTACTTTATACTAACAATTAGGAAAATTAAACTGCTTTTAACTGATATGAAATTTACAAAAACTGTAAATACATAAGATTAATTTTTATTAAAAAATAACATCCTCAAAACAATATTTTGCAATTTTTGCTAAAAGAATACTGTCATTTGGAAGGCTTACAAATTTCTTTTCAGTTCATTTTTTTAATAGTGCATATAAGTTGAGTAGATAGTTTAAAATTAAATTCAAGAATAAATTGAACTTTATGTAAATTAATATTTAATATTAATATAATAAATTGCATTAACACTTTTTTTTAAATCAACGTTAGAAATTTCATGTAGGTTCTATAATGTTATAGACTGTTTTTATGTAAAATTTTATATCTAGGCAATTTGTACATTTTTTTTTACTGAAAAATGATCCCCTTAAATATGCAGAACATTTGCAGAAAGAAAAAGAAAGGGATAAATCTAGAAGAGAAAAAAAAGAAGACATTTTTAAGGAAGAACACAGTAGCAGCAAAGAAAGCCCAAAAATTAAAGCGTGAAAAACAGAATGAGAGACAGAGAAGGTGTAGGGAAAAAAGAAAGTCCATATTAAGTACTACACCATCCACAAATAGCAATTTTGGAAGTTATCGAAGTCCACAAACATTTGGTAAAGCTGTACTTAGAGCTAAACGTAATCTTCCGCATAGTCCAAGGAAAAGGTTTGCTATAATTAGAAAATTAGCAGTTGAAGAAATTTGTGCTGCAGCTACAGTTGAAAATTTTCGAACTCTCTGTGGTAATCGACTTTTTTAACAGAGATGGAATTAGTAGAGAATCACTAAACAAGAAGGATTGTATGAAAATATTAATTAATGATGAAAGAGTTTTGAAGATGAAAAGACATTTAACCATGACAATTAATGAATGCTTCAGTTTATTTAAAGATGAATACCCAAATTTAAAAATAGGGTGGACGAAATTTTTTGATCTCCGTCCTTCCCATGTATTTCCTTCATCAAAGATGCCCCATAACACATGTGTGTGTAAATATCATGGAAACATGGCCTTATTACTTGAAGTTAAGGCAGAAACTTTCATTGTATAATTTTTACAAATGACTGATATTAAGTGACTATAATTTTACGAAATATGAATTAATTGCTTTTCTTTTCTTTTTTTCTCTTTCCTTTAGTGTTAGCACTGAAGCTTGGTAAAGGAAGAGATTTAATAAAAGACAGTGTATGTGATGCAGGGCAAGAAGATTGCATGCTAAGTCTATGCTTTCCCCCTGCCCTAATGTTTATGACATTATCAAATCAAAAACTCCTGAAGAAGATCATAATTTGTTTACAAAATGGAAACAATGGAAATATATTGATGGCCGACCAAAATTGGTTGAAGAATCGGGATCTATGTTGAATATTGCAAATGCGATTACAAGCCAATTCCAAGCATATAAAAAGCATTGCTTTATAAAAGATGTGCAAGATCGCCATTTTCAGTATATAAAAAATAATCTAGTAATGGGTGAGGCTGTATTACAAGTGGATTTTGCTGAAAATTATTCGACTGTGATACAGGATGAAATTCAGGCAGCGCACTGGGCACATGCACAAGTAACAATATTTACAACACATGCAATATTTTATGATAGCTGCAAATCCTATATAATTGTTTCAGACAATGTAAATCATGGAAAATATGAAGTATGGAAGTATATGGATGTTCTGATTAAAGACATAAAACAAAACCAAAACATTAAAATGATACACATGTTTTCAAATGGCTGTGCAGCCCAATTCAAAAATAGGTATAATATGTTATCTCTTTCATATAATCAAAATGACTGCGGAATAAAAAGTACATGGTCTTTTTTTGCTACAGCACACGAAAAAGGAGCTGTAGATGGGATTGGTGCAATTGCAAAACAAATGGTATCACTAGCTGTACTTCGACGTTCTTTTGTAGTTCAAACGTCCTCAGATTTTGCTACATGTGCAAAAGATGTTTTATCAAAAGTTAAAGTATTTTACATTTCAGAAAGTGAGCTAACTTCAAATAATAGAAAAATGCTTGATAAAAGATGGAAGGAAGTAAAAACAGTACCCAACATTCAATCGGTACATCATGTTGTTCCAATAAATATAGGAACAATTGATATACGAATGACCAAAGAAAGCAATCACAAAAAAATAAAATTCCTTAAAAAATTCCTTCCTTGAATAAAAAAATTCCTTCCTTGATAAAAAAAATTCCTTCCTTGAAATTTTTTAAGCTTATGTTTTATTTCATGTCACACGCGTCACACCCGCAACAGTAATTTTGAAAATTTATCACATTAACAAGAATGAAGTAAGTAAAATATTTTTTTCATAAAATCATTATTTAAACATTAATATTTAACATTAAAAAAAAATAGTTTCAGCGGATCATATAATTCACGGAGTTTTGGTGTTGTGTCTAGTAAAGTGGAAATGCATGTCCGTTTTGTGTCACACCCGCAACACATACAAATTATTATTTTTTTATAAGTAAATAAAATATCAGGCAGTTTATTTTTTTGTATTAATATATATCAGTGCTATATGTATTCATATGCATATTAATTAAAAACCGTGCTTCAAAAACTTTTCACAGATAGCTAATTTAGTTTGTGCAAATGTCACACCCGCAACTTTGGATTGGGCGTCCATACATCTTTGATTGTGTCGCATTTACCGGTATTCGGATTTACCGGTGTTCTTTGGTTTGAGCAAATCAATAGCACTGCTCGTTTTTCGGTGCATTAGTGAGAAGAAATGAGTAAACGAAGTTCAACTTTTGGGACGAACTGCTGCTTTTGGACAGAAGAAAAACTAGCCGTTTCCTACAACTCCCAGAAGGTACCCTTAGAAAAGACAAAGACTACATTATATAAATCAAGTTTTACCCCATTTCCTATTGAGGACAAGCAACGATCACAAAAGAAATCACATATACAACCCCTTATCTCATACCGCGAAAAGTGACTCATCCAAGAAACTTTCACTCGAAAACAGTCATTTATCCTTATAGGTGACGGTCCCCTAACTGGGTGTCGAAAAAGGGACACTTTTTAAGAATTTTCTAGACCTTGCAATGTGTTAACCACTTCCCAGTTTTGCCCGAACGCCGCTCGGGCGACGTATTTTTCTGCTCTAATCCTCTGATTCTCCCGATATTTTTGCTTGATTAGTTTGCAATGCTTCTAACAGATGGCTCTAGTAGTCCAGTAAAGATCTGATTGCAAATCTGGTTTCTAGTTTATTTTTTACTGTTTTTCTTTTACGCGGGAAAGTTGCGAATTTTGTTTTCAATCAATCTGTTTATCGTACAGCTTGCTGCAAATTCTGTTTCTTTTGACGCTGAAATAAAGAAGAATGAGTGATAATGAACAGCTCATAACAGATGATAACTCTTATAGTGGATCAGACAGTGAATCTGAAATTTCTCTAAATGATTCTGGAAGTTATGAAAGTTCTTTTTCGGACTTTTCTAGTGATGAGGAAACGGAAAGTTCGGATGACCTAACTCAAGTTCGAAACTTTTGTGAACTAGATATTACTAATCCTCCTTCACCTCCACCGCGATTTCCTTTCACAGCAAATCCAGCTGTTCATTTGAATATTGATCTAAGTAATGGAACTCTACAATTTCTTGATATTTTCTTTGATGATAATCTTCTTGAAATTATAGTTTCTGAAACCAATAAATATGCAGATCGGACCATTCGGAATAGTAATCTGCGAAGGAAAAGCAGAGCAAAAAAATGGGAACCAACAACGAAGAACGAAATTCAAGTGTTTCTAGCTTTGAATATTTTGCAAGGAATTGTGAAAAAGCCGGATGTTGAGCAATACTGGAGTAAGAGACATTCAACATCAACTCCATTTTTTACAAAAATTATGTCTTATCGACGCTTTTATCTTATTCACCGGTATTTACATTTTTCTGATGATACCAAATTTGATGCTAAAACACATGAGTGTCCAAAACTGCAGAAATTGTGGCCGATCATCAAGCATTTGAATACTCGTTACAGAGAAACTATCACACCTGAAAGAGATGTTACAATCGATGAGAGTTTGATGCTGTACAAGGGAAGATTACACTGGAAACAGTATATACCTCTAAAGAGATCACGATTCGGCATAAAAAGTTTTGTTTTATGTGAATCGAAGTCAGGTTATGTGTATCAACTTATTATATACACTGGGAAAGATACACTTTTTGATGATAATTACCAGCATTTGTGCAAGTCCTCTCAAGTAGTGATGACTCTTATGCAGCCACTATTGAATAAAGGATACTGCCTAACGACAGATAACTATTACACATCACCAGAACTTGCAGATATCCTTATCAACCGTCAAATAGATATATATGGAACCCTCAAACTTACCAGAAAAGACGTCCCAAAAGAATTCCAGAAGAAAAAATTAAAATTAGGCGAAATCTGTGCATACCAAAGAGGAAAAGTCTGTCTAATCAAATGGATGGATAAGAAAGCTGTATCTCTATTATCCACAATACACAACCCTATAATGATTGAAGTGCCATCTTACAAGAATGAAGTCAGAAAGAAACCAAAGGTAGTGATGGAATATAATAATACCATGGGAGGTGTAGATAGAATGGATCAGCATCTCACCAATTATCCAGTCACAAAGAAAAGAGGAAAGAAATATTACAAAAAAATATTCTTCCACCTTTTAGATGTATCGCTGTGGAATGCATTTGTTTTATACCAGAAGCATGGAGGAAAATACTCGCATTTGAATTTCAGACTTTATATAATAGATCGCCTGATTGAAAGACACGGGACTGTAAATGAAAAAAAAGGACGACCAGGAATTTTGCCCAATCCCTTACGATTGACTGAAAGACATTTTTTAGAAGTGATTGGTCCCAGCGACAAAAAATTGAGACCGACAAGGCAGTGCTTTGTGTGTTGCTCTAAAAGAAACGATTTCGGAAAAAGAGTGAGAAAAGAAACTAGATATTTTTGTCCCGACTGTGATGTTGGTCTATGCTTGTCACCGTGTTTTAAAATTTATCATACAAAAGCTGAATTTTAAAAGATATTAGATGTAAGTATAATGATGAATTCTCTTTTTTTAACATCCATTTTTGTAAAGTGTTTTTCCCAGTTTGCTTAATTCACCGGAAAAAAGCCAACTTTAAGTAAAAATGCAATTTTTTCATTGTAAATAAAAATTATAATAATTTCATAAATTCAACACGTATAATAGTTTTGACTGTTGATTTGAGTTTATAAAATCGATTTTAAAATAAAATTGTTTTTTAAAAATATGCTTGTTTTTTGACACAATATGTCAGAAAAAAGAGACTGTTAAGTGGTTAAATTCTTGCATTCTAAAAACGCTAACCTCGACATGGGGTCCCAGATCATTGTGGGCTCTGATTCGTCATACTTGAAGACGCTAGCCTCGCCAAAAAACAGTGTTATGTGATTGGTTGAGAAGTTTCTTCCCTCACGGTTTGAAAACAGCTGCGAAGATACTTGACTACAATTTCTGGTACTGAAAAGTTGTGCTTTGTGTGCATCCTCCTGCCGAAGCGCAGATGGAGTTCCCGGGGCCAAATGCATAATTAGGATGAGTATTTTAAAATAAACTAACTTTTATTCTTACCATTAATAAGTGTTGGTACCATGTTTTTTTCTTTAGCTCATTTTTAATTGAAACTTATTCGCCTTCATGGCCCGACAAAAGTGCACGAAATTTGTAACTGTTCTATTGTTTGCTGGCAGCCATTTTTGCTGACCAGAACACTCATTCCGTGAACAATGCATTGAAAATGCATTTGTCTCATTTATTTTTTCGTAGCTCAAATGAAAATCATAAACTGGCATGCTCTTAATATTATTGATGGCTGCATTTATTATTCTTAATATCTTAATTCTTTATTCTTAATATTTTTGAGTAGTGCAAATCATCCGAGTTATTAATATCTTGCACTAAATTTATCTTAAACTACTCGGTGAGCAAAAATTCGTTCAGTCTGCAATTCAGAGAACATAGTGAATTTTTTTTAATTATTTTTCTAAATCCATTTAAATCAAACTCGGCAGACTTAATTTTTCTCACAAAATATTATGCAGCTAATCTGTTCTTTAATACATATACACACATAAAATAAAAAGGAAAATAAAAGGAGTGAGCTCCCTAATAAAAAAAAAGTAGAAGTGAATTGTATGCCAAACAAGTGGAACGGATCTTACACGACACACATTCATGTATTTATATACTGTCATTTTGCAGTGTATTCTAGAACACTCGAATGCTCGAAAATCTAAACATAGATTGTGAATTTTATCATTAGGTTTTCTTTACATATAAATATATGGCAGAGCCGAAGTAACTATTGTGTTCTATAATTCGAATATAATAATCTTTGATTATTTTTCTGTGAGCCTAAAGAGTTATTTAAAGTGCCAAAAATTTACCCGACATACAAAATTACTCGAAGTGCCAATATTCAAAACATCGCTTATTTATGTGTGTACCTATTTTAGTATTATTTTGCCATAAATTTTTGTTCTACTTGAAACAACTAAAAGTGCCTACAACTGAGCAGAGAAATAATTCACAACAAAGTGGACAACAATTCCACTAATTTGCATTTGGCCAATCAATTTCATGAAAAATTTATCGTATGATAAAATCTGTTGTAATGAGCCAAATCTGTAATTCAGTGCATTATATTTTGAAATTAATGTCAACTTGAAAATTGAAATATAATGGTGCCACATTATATTACTCAGTGCAGTAATAATGAACTCTCACACATATTGCTATTAGCTTGAATGCATAATAATGCATTACTATATTTATGCACTGTATTTGAATTGTCATTGATGTCTTTCTGTAAGCTAGCTCATTTCATACACCATATTGGCAAATTGATTGAATATGAATATTTACATAGTGTGGCAATTTAATAAACAACTTTATTTGTGAATTAAGCGTTATCTTAAATTCTCCATCAAATACATACACATTTATTTTCAGCAATACTATAAATTATTCTTTGCTGATTGAACTGTCGAGTAACATATGTCTTTTTCATTTTCATCGAAGAGAACATTCTAAAAAAAAGACAACAGTTGGTCTCAGAATATGAAAACCATATATTTATCAATAGCAAAGGATTCTTAGTAATCTTTCGGGTAGTGGTCTTTTGGGATAAAGGTATGTAAAGTTTATTATTTTATTTCATCTGGATCCTGCCTGGGCATACCTCCCATCTGCAGACCCAATGCCGGATTTCTACATGTCGCGATAGTGGTTAAAGTTGTTGTTGGGGTTGGTTTGGATTCTGGTCACTTCCAATGTGCTGTGATTTGTCACACCACTACTGTTTTGCGTAATTAAGCTTTAATAGGTGTTCCTGGTATTTCTTCCCCCCCCCCCTTCGGCAACTTTACCACAATGTACACCATAAGCTGATCAACTTACTAGATGAGGCGGTGATCACCAGTGCGGATCTGATAAATTTACAATCTGTACTTATGAAAAAATAACAAAATTACTTGGAACCGCTTGTACATACTCTTTTCTGAAATATAAGTATTTTTACATTTTGAAATGCATGAGCTTTTGCGAAATGCATCAAAGGTCATGGGAGCTACTATGGATGTGAAAAATGTATGCAAAAGGGATTTTGTATGATTAGGAGCATTGTTTTCCCGGAAATGCAAGCAGAGAATCTTACTCATGCAGGCTTTGTGCTTCGGATTCAAGAAGAGTATCATATTCGTGTTAGCCCCCTTCTTGAATTAAACATAGGATTGGTGTCTCAATTACCTCTGGATTACAGGCACTTAGTAGGTCTTGGTGTCATGCGTAAGCTTTTGCTCTACTGGTTAAGAAAGGGTGACCGAACGGTCCGTTTCAGCATTCTTCATCAGGCCTCCAACAGAAAACCTGCGCACTCTTGCTCATCATACACCAACTGATTTCAATAGGAAGCCACGGTCTCTAAAGGATATTGACAGATTTAAGGCAACGGAATTTCGTCGATAATACTGTACACCGGACCAGTTGTCTTTCGAAATATTCTTTTAGAAGATGAACATAATCATTTTTTATTTTTGCACGTGGTCATTTAAATTTTGACAGACAAAAGAAAATCACATGACCAACGATATATTTCATACGCAAAGCAATTATTAAATTTACTTGTACAAGATATGGCAAAAATTTATAAAGAAGATTCAATTGTTTACAATGTACATAATTTAATCCATTTGGCTGATGAAGTGCGTAAATTTGGTAGCTTAGATGTTTTCAGCTGCTTTCCTTTTGAAAATTTTCTATTTCAAATAAAATGCATGATTGTAACTCCAAATCGGCCATTATCGCAATAATTCAGAAGAACATCTGAAATTAAAAGCGTTGAAAAAAAGGAAATAGCAGCTCCAGTTATGAAACTACGCAACTCTCCTTCTGCCGGACCATGTTTAGCATTATCTGGAAAGCAGTTGCAGGAAGTTATTTACAATGGCTCAACAATAAGTTCTTCAAATGAATGGAATAATATTCAACTCGGTAACAAAAGAATAATCAAAGTTTTGAACATTATTCAAAGCAACTTTTTGTGTGTAGATTCAGATTCAGTACATGTCATAGGCAACCAATATCATACTTCGAGATTATTACACAAATTCTTGTAGCTCGCAACGACAGAACATTTATAAAATTGGCAAGCTTACAAATCATCTTAATAGCTACCCCCTTTCTTTGTTATGCATAAGTGTCTCGTTTGTCCCCAAATGAAAGTAGCTATTTCATTGAATCACCAAATATTGTAAATAAGTTTGATTATATTTTCAAATTTTTAAAATTTTATTACTTTTGCATTGATTTATATTAATTACTTGATCAGTGGATGCGACCCACTTATAAAAAGCATGCATATAGTGGATACGACCCACTTATTAAAATCGTGCATATAGTGGATACCAACTATAAAAAAGGTGGAGCGCCATAAGGAGAGGAGTCCGCTTCCCGCGCTCTGGATGTGCAATTGCCAGTGTTTGAAATAAGAATTAAAATCTAAGTGCACAATGATGGTTTGAAAGTTTTCCATGTGTCAGAATGAAAACGCCTGTTGCCTTTTTTATAATAATCAAATGTATACAAGGTTATTAAAAATTTCCAACAACGCATGCAGTACTTGAAGTTTTAAATATATAATAATATAAAGATAAAAGAAACTTTTCTTTCTAATTAATCAGATTGCGATTGTGAGAAGACAAAGGAAAGTCTTGATGAGATTAAAAATTCTATACACAAAATTTTGGCATCTAAGCTTTCAAATTTGAACTGTGCCATAAAATGCACCGAATGATTTCTTATTTGTAACCCTGATAATTGTCTACTAATGTCTCCTTCATAAATGCAAATGGAAGACAATGCTGTGTCTTCCATAAGTTATCTCATACGAAGGAAGCTAATCAACTGAAATTCAGATACTCTACCTTTAACAGAACTATTAATACATGCATGACTTAACATTAGTGTACTTTATTAATAGTTATTTCTGACATTTCAAATATTATTTCACTCTCACAATTGAGTTTTGCTTTTAAAGTTTTGAAGCTTAATATTATGCGTGTGTACTACTTGTAATATGGTATGAGCGTAGATTTATTTATCATTATTGTTATCATTTAGCAATACAGCATCTTATTTGTTTTTATTTAGAGTGATCATGGTGAAAAAATGTGCTACTGCTGGATTTCTTAATGACAATAACACCATCAAATATGTGGAAATTGTGTCGTCTGGTCGGCTTATTGGAGAAAGACGCTGCAGATGGCCTGAAGATGCGACGAAACAAGTTATCAAAAACAATTGTACATTGCGTTGTTCCAGCTGAGAGCTGGGAGACTCATTCAGTAAAATTATATGGAACTTTTATCTATTTATGATAGTGGAATGTTTGAGCAAATTCTAAAGATTTTTTGAAAATATATCAGCAATGTTTATTGTTTTCAATCAAACATAACTTTGAAAAATACGCTTGGGAAAGAACTTACCCTGTGTTTATGAAAGAAAATTTTAATTGCCAAATGAGTATGTGAATCAACATATATATACAGCGGTGGTAATTTGTAGTGTCACACACCAGTGGCTTAGCTAAACGCAGACTCCGGGGGAGGGGAGGAAGCTAATTTCATTGCTTTACAGGAAAAATTAATTTGTTAAATTCTAGACAATCTTCACCATTTCAGGGTTCTTTCACCCCCCACACACGCACATGTAAAAAGAAACTTTGTTGGTCGCATTTGTAGGTTTGTAGTTTATATTAATTCTTATAGCGCAAGGAAAAAATTTTGAAATATTCCATTTCATATTTTTTAGTGCAATTTTCAGCAATACATTTCTTTTCAGCTATGATGTGTTAAAATAGCACCAGTAAAATTCTATAATTCAAGCATACGTATTTTTCAAAAACTCTTTGAATCATTTTGTGTCCCTCCCCCTTAGCACTCCCCAAAAGGGGATCACCCGGTGCGGATCCCCCCCCCCCCCAAGTAAAGATGCTACATATATATACAGGGTGATCAGCGAATACGCCCTGATTTCAAAATTAAATATCTCAACAACAAAGATCAATAGAATTATGCGGTAAACGGTACGTTTATTAGCAAAAGTGTAAAAATGGTGTGCAGAAGTTTGGAAAATTCAGTTACAAAACTGTTAACAGATGGCGCTGTAATCGCAGTGCTACCTTAGCAATGTATAAATAGCCTGTAAAGTGTGCTTCGAAGCTTAAAGCGATCACGACTGTTGCATAGAGATAAGAAGCTAACGTACAAATTGAAAGGATGTATACTATTGAACAACGTGTTTTTTTGGTATTGGAGTACCACAGATTAGAACACAGTCCTACGGCAACAAGGCGCAGTTTCCAAACGCGATTCAATGTTCCAGTTGGACCCAATGCGAAAACGATTCGCATGCTCTTCGCCAAATTCGAACGGACTGGCAGCGTGGATGATGATCGAAAGGGAAATGTTGGGCCTACGCGAACAGTAGTTACTCCTGAAAATGAAGCCAAAGTTTGTGGAATTGTTCGGAAAAATCCTAAGAAAAGCATCCGAAGAATTGCATCAGAGGCTGGTTTGAAGTACACGAGCACGCAAAAAATATTGAGAGGTAGCCTACGGATGTTTCCATACAAAATCCAAAGTCATCAGGCTGTACCCATGACAGCTGTGCGACAAAGGGTTGACTTTGCGAATCAGATTCTCACAATGATCGACAACGAAGGATTTGATGTGGGTAGCATCTGGTTCACAGATGAAGCCCATTTCCACTTGAATGGATTCGTAAATAAACAAAACTGGAGATTTTGGGGTTCCGAAAATCCCTATTTGTGTGAAGAGAAATCACTGCATTCGCCTAAAGTTACTGCATGGGCTGCGGTATGCGCCAGAGGCATTATCGGACCCTTCTTCGTGCGAGAAACGATTACTACTGAACGCTACGTTACAATTTTGGAACAATTTGTCAGCACACAACTAGCGTTGGAGGATCGACCAGGTATAGATTGGTTCATGCAAGATGGGGCTCGACCACATCGAACAGATAAAGTTTTTCGCTTTCTTCATGAATACTTTGGGAATCGAGTAATTGCGTTAGATTATCCAAAATGTACAAACACAGGAATAGATTGGCCTCCATATTCTCCCGATCTAACTCCTTGTGACTTCTTTCTGTGGGGCGCATTGAAAGACACTGTCTATAGAAACAAATACGCTACTCTGGATGAGCTTGAATCGGCGATTGGTGTTGCATGTGATTCCATTTCCGTTGAGACATTGCAAGACGTGATGTCAAATTTTATTGTTCGTTTACGCCACCTCATTGCTTCGAACGGTGAACATTTTGAAAAAATTGTGTTCTGATTGCAAAGACTGCTTGATTTTATTATTTTTTGTTTAGCCTCCTTTTAGAGAAAGAGTTTTCAGCGCAGAGCGCCATCTGTTAGCAGTTTTTGTAAATGAATTTTTGAAACTCCTGTACACCATTTTTACAGTTTTACTAATAAACGTACCGTTTACCGCATAATTCTATTGATCTTTGTTGTTGAGATATTTAATTTTGAAATCAGGGCGTATTCGCTGATCACCCTGTATTTGTGATTGATTTATGTAATGCATATTTAGCTTTTTTTTTTCTGCTTCGATTCATTTTCTAGAGCCTCAGAAAAAGCAGAACTTTCTAGAAAGTTGTCGAGTCTAGAAAGTGACTCTTCTGAAGCAGAAGATTGTAAAAACATTAAAAAGAAAAAGAGAAATGCAAATCCTCCATCAAGGTTTAGAGATGAGTCGGACCTATCCAATGATGAAGAACCACCATCAAAAAAAAAAAAGTAATTAAAAAGTCCAACGAAAATGCTCGGAACATGCCAAACGAACTAAGATATAGTCTTTCTGTACCTCCACCTGGTAAAAAAAAAAGTTGATACTTTGTCATAGGTTTTTGGATTTTTTAAGAATATTTTCTGCTTTGTTGTTTTTCGAGACAATTTCACCAATAGTGCTTGTGTGGAATTATACGTACAGATGGTTGTTTTTTTTAGTGTCATTTATACTATACATTTCCTTATTGTACATCAATTATATTGTTTCATGTATCTCGCCATGCATATCTATATTTTAAAATGACTTTCAGTAAAATTTTGTTTTGCATAAAGTTTGTTATTTAAAATTACTTGCAATTTCCAAATAAAAGATTTTTTTCCATGTTTTCTGTCCCTGGATAAACTGTAGCATGTCATCTCTACAGAGTGCTCATTGTTAGTAAAAGATTTTAAATTTTGTTTTACCTTCTCGCCAGGGCCGATTTTCATGTTTTTTTTTGCTGTGAGGCAGCGCTCGAATTTATGGTGCGCTTCATCTAGTGGCGCGCCCGATGAGACAAACTAGTGCGGCTCACCGGTGATACTCCCCGCCCGATGAGACAATCGAATCTAGTGCGTGCCACCGGTGGTACGCGCCGCCCGATGAGGCAGTCTAGTGGTACGTGCCGGCATGAACATGTTAAACTTTTTAAATTTTTTTTTATAAAAGTAATTTTTTTACATGCTGGCTTTTTAAACATTTCTGATGCATTATTCACTGTGTGGAATACATTTTTCACTGGATGTTTCAAATTTTACTCTGTATATAATTAAGAACTTAGTATATTAAAAAGATTGTTGTCGCTGGACCTTATCTAACAACTAAAATATACTTTTTCCTCCTTCCCCCCTTCCATGTTAGCATAAATGGAAGGGGGAAGTTAGTTTTACATGCACGTATCCCCAACCGAATTTTATTGTTTCTTTCAGTCAGAAAGCTGCCCAGTTTTCTACAAGAAGTGCTTCAGCCACCTTTTTTGCTTACTAACAATGCAGTGGTCAAGATAAAAAAACAAAAATAGGAACATGAAACCTATTTGTTCAGTGGGGAAAAAAATAAATTAAACCAGAACATGTTCTTCAGTATTTGCATATATTTGCTATCAAAAGAAAGGATCAGTGGTGGATTTTCAAGGGGGTACCCCCCCCCCCCCCAATTCCCAACTTGAAAACCCACTACTGATCCTTTCTTTTAACAGCAATAATACATTTGAATTTCTTACAATCAAAACGCATAAAGAATAATTTGCTGTTTAAATGCTACAGAACATATTACTTTAAAAGAGGTAATTTTGAGAGCTGTTCTTCAGCAAATACACTCAAACATCGTTAACGCGAATTCGACGGCGACGCTAAAATTTTTCGCGTTAACCGATGGTCGCAGGATTTTGAATTCAGTAAAAATGTTTGTTTCTTATGATACAGAAAATATAGAAACCAAAAGTATATTAATACAAAAATGCACACACACACATAAGAATTTATATTTATACTTCGATTAGGTAATTTATATGAAATTTACTAAATTAGTATTAAAACGATTATCAGAATGAAAGTCCCGCAGTGGACCAGTCGGTAAAAGCTCGGTTCCCACAGAACACCGAAAGTGAAGCAACATCGACTAAGGTCAGTGTTTGGGAGGGTGACAACCTCTCGCGGCTGGTTGCTGTGGTGTCCGTGTACGTTAAAGGGAGCTGGTGCACGTTAAATAGGACGTGGCTCCAATGTCCTCCAAGTGAATCGATACCTCTGGGGGTGCCAATCTCAGGTGACGGTCTCTCATCTGGGAGCTGGTTCAAAAATTAAGAGACCTTTGAAAGGGGCGGAAATCGGACTCCTGCCTATAAGGGCCCCGTTAGACTCAGGAGCAGCGTACCCCTTCTTCCTCGCCACGCGCGAGGACTCGACAACAACATCAGAATGGAAGAGTAGTTTTATTTACCTGTGCAGACATTACTTTTTAAAAAATTGCGTTATAGATTTTTGCTTCATTTTTTTGAAATAACATCTTTTTACAAAAGTATCGATGATACTATAAACTATTTAACGCATGTGAGGCATTCCTTCTCTTGCTGCATTAGATATTATAAATGACATTTATTTGGCGTTAATGGAGTTCGCGTCAATGGGGTTCGACTGTATATGTAAATGCTCCTTTTATTATTCTATCCTTTCTTCCTGAAAGAAATTCCATAGGTAACCAGCATTCATAAGTGGCGCGGTGCCCACGGGTTATGGCATTGACCAATACTGTACCATGGCAGTACTGGCCGATGTCGGGTAAAGTTGGGTCGGCCGACGTAAAATGGGAAAGGTTTTTGCAATATCGGCCAAAGCTGACAGCCGGTATTGGCCAAGACAGGTTGCAGAATTGCCCATTGTAAAAACTTTTCCCTTTTTATGTCGATGTCGACCGATTCTTTACCCGACATTGGCCAATACTGCTGTGCTGCTGGGGCTTAAAGTTTTTTCTTTATTTATTAAAAGGTTTAGTAAAACTTCGCCGCTTCAAAATATGGACACCTTATGTCCACATAAGTACAGTAAGTGAATCATCAGGTTCACATATTTTGTAAAATATATGTTTGATGTTATTTTATTAAACTAATATTCGTAATAAATGTTTGTAAGTATTTTTAATTTTAATTATAGTATCCGCGTACGTTACATTACGTATTCAGAGTGAATGTACACCTTTTCACAGGTTTGTCAGATGCTGAGTGAGTAATGTAAAACATTTGCATCGAGAAATTTTAATTTTTAAGGGGAGGTGGGACCTGGGGGGGGGGGGACATTAAAAAAATAATAATCAAAAGAGAAAATAAAGGTGGTCTAAATTACCTGTGAATTAACTGTCAAATATTTCCTTATGTGTTTGTTCGCTGTTTTTTTTTCCTAGATTTTTTTAAGGATTTGCTCATTATAGGGCTGAAAAAAGGAGGCGACTGGACAGAGGAAAAATTGCAGAATGCCATTCAAGCCGTACACAGTGGGACATCATTTGCCAGTGCAGCTAAAGCAGCAGGGACTCCAAGGACAACTCTCATGGCAATTTGTGTTTACGTGAATGATCAAATTGGAACGACAAAGTTAAGCCGCAAATTGGAGGGTTTGGAGTACAAATGAACGAAATTATCTTTTAAAATTTTTTTAAATCATAAATTAAATTTTAAAAGTTCAAAGAGAGAGTTCATTATTGCACTGAAATTGTACATAGTTAGTGCATGCTATTGCGCTGCTAACTCTAAAATGACAGAACGTTGACTTGGTTCACTTGAATTCTGAACTCTCCAATTAATGCTCGAAAAAAGCAGCAAGCTGAACTTAATTCGAGAATATTTAGACTAGCAGACGTTGGAATGCCATGCCAATTACTGGGAAATTACTACGAAGGAGAATTTTCTCCTATACTGAGAAGATGGGTTTGAAGCACATTTTCAGCCAAACAACACAAATGGCTGGAAAGAAGTGGTTGGCAACTTTCTTGAAAAACAACCCACTTGTTCCTAAAAGGAAGAAGCTGAACCGGGTAATTGTTTCTGATCATTTTCGGAAACTGCAAGCGTGCTTGGAAGAATTGGATACTCTAAATCAAACGCAACACATTTATAATATGATGAAAAAGGGCGCCAGCTTACTATTCACCGTCAACAGAAAGTTCTTGTTCGAAAAGAGGTAAAAAGGGTGCATTTCATTGCACCAGAGCATGGAGAAAATGTACCAATTGTTTAATGCTGTAATGCCCTCGGCCACATCATTCCTCCCATTGTGCTTTTCAAAGAAAAGAGGACGAAAATAGAATGGAAGGATAACATGCCTTCAGGAACAGAAGTTATGATACCCCTAAAGGCAGCATGACCACTGAGGTATTCTGCACTTGATTGGAACATTTTGCCAAGTTTAAAACTGAAGGCCCCACTGTTCTTGTTTTTGATGAAACCATTTCTTATTTGGACGCAGAAATCGCGACAAAGGGACAATCTAACACTCTACTGCCTGCCCAGCAACACGACTCATGAATTGCAGCCATTGGACAAAGCTGTTTTTAAAGTTTTTGAATCATACTGGGATGATGAAGAATCGCTGCATTTGACTCGTCACTCTGACAGACATCACTCGACTTCGATTTGGGGAAATCTTTAGGAAGATTTGGAATCGTTCGATGACTCTGTCGCACATAGCTTCAACAACTGGTTTTCAAGCAACTGGAATTTTTCCTTTTAATCGAAAAACAGCAAGTTCTTGGAAATTTTCTCAATTCGAAAAAAATGACAATCTTGATTTATTAGCTGCCGTTCTGTCCACCTGTTTAATCCAGAAAACTAGTAGCTTTCTTACAATTCCAAAATAAATAAGATACATGGCATCCAAGGGGAACTGTGTAACCATCCCAAAATCAAGTTCGAGCAAAGGTGAAACACCTGTACGATTCTTTGCTTGTGTGATTGACTGCTTCGAAATCTGCATCTGATCTCTTAACAGTTTCTATTTGTAGAAACCTCACTTGTCTGTTGACTGATGTTCCTTTTATAAGGATTATCAGTCACAATATGCATTATGGCTTTCAATGTATTTCATAAAAACTCTTGCTGGAGCACCACAATTAAAATGAAGGATTTTAACATTTTTCTCCATTTTGGATAACTCTCGTATGCATCAAAACATTTCCTTCTTTTATAAAAGCTTAGAAAAATGTGGAGATCCATCTTGGCTTTGGAGTGCCACAATAGCAGGATTTAAGAAAAGGCACAATTGTTTTTAATCTAATAATGCAAGAATAGGCCAAAACTGGACTGGTGAACGATTGAATAATGAACGACCGTCAACATTTATAATATGCAATTTTACTAAGTTACCAACAAGCATATCTTTTAAGTTGAGCTCTTTTAACGCAGGTAGATATCCCATAATAAAAATATTGCCCATTATGTACATTTTGAATATTACTAGTACGTCTTGTGCCCAATGTACGGTTATCCAAAGGAAGGGTAGGATCTCTCACCAGGAAAAGTTTAAACAAATCATTTAATGCTGTATATATTATTTTATTTTTTACGGCTAAATGCCGTTATTTTGTTGCTAAATCAGAATTTGCTTGTATTGTCGAATGTACCCTTATAGGGCTTGCACTACACTGAGTAAAACATTCTTTAACATCATGTGCCGATTCATGTAGAAGATTTGAACAATCGTCTGAGGAACCTTCATTTACTTCAGATTCGTAAAAAGTCCCAGTTCGTGCAGGTGAGATCAAATTAGTAGTTTCTTCCTCAAAAGATTCAGAAAAAAGTCTGCAAACAATAAAAAGAGCGCAATTTGAAAATATTAGTATGAAGGAAACTATTATCAAGAAAATTTGGAAAGATTAAAGCTATGCAAAAGCGTACTACTTCTTATAAGGTCATCGCACATATGAGGTCACTATTAAAAAGTTCTAACCAACTGAATATAAAATTTTGTCTATTTTATTATTGCTTACAAGGTCAGTCCATAATCTCCACACCCACTTATAAGGTTCCCTTGGGAAAAATTAATTTGTCTTTTTCTTTCAAAAAGTTATTATGTACTTGTTTAGATTTTCCGTAAAATCAATCTCTCTCTCCAAAAGTCCCCCCCCCCCCCCAACAAACTTGTATTTCTGAAGAAAAAGAGGGAAATCAGCCCATAACTACGGAAGATGCTCTCCGGTCAAGCCCCTAGTACTATACTGCAAAGTGACAACGGTCGGGAGTTTAGTAACAAAATCGTAGAAGAAGCTTGCGCAATGCGGCCGAATATGAAAGTTGTGTAGAGTAAGATTAGGCACAGCCAGAATCAAAGTTCGGCTGAAAGTACAAACCAGGTTATTGAAAACACGCGTTCATGGTTGGATCACACCAGTAAATGGTTCGAAGGGTTGCGTTTTATACAATTAACCACTACATTGTCCAGACCATTTATTTTCAGTTTCGAAGCTTCCATTTTAAATAACTTGTTACTACTTACCGTGCAACTTTCAATTGCATTGGCTTTCCATAATACACGGTAAGTAAGACAAGTTGATATGACTGAAAGTATTATAATAATTATTAGCAACTTGGTGCAAAATCTGACTTGAAAACGTCTTCTTTTCCGAATGAGTCTATCGACCATCTTAGAACTGAAAAAGAGCTTCAGACATTAACTGATACAGTTAATAATGCTTCCGAAAACAACAGGGCGAACTAGAAAATGTTTCTAGTGTGTACAATAACGATCTATCTAAAAATGACCCGCCATCTGAAGTTAATTTTAAGACTCGGAGAGAGAATGGAAGCAGCGATTGCTCTATTCCAGACGGATATTTTATGCAGGCAAGAGCAAGTAAGAAAAAGTAGAATGAGTCCTGAAGAAGGTTTAGAATTACAAGCAAGGTAAAACGTTGAAAGTTTCAAATCTTAAATTTACTGCTGGTAAAGTTGGTGACACTGTGAAACTATGATTACCAGAGGTTGACAGAGCAAGAAGTGATAACCGAAATTTGTTAGCGGTGATATTAGCAGTTCAAAATGAATAGCTTTATCAGTTAGGAACGAAGCAAGGAAGACTTTCACAGTTGTATCAGCGATTTACCGCAACATATATTATATATAAAATGTGTTGCACTTGATAAGTGAGGAGAAGAATTGTGCGAATGTGATACATGTGTCTTATTTCAAAATTGGTCGTACTTTATGCCGTCTTAAATCTCAAGAATTAAATATAGTCATCTAATACTCCCTAATAATTGGCATTACCTTCTTAGAAATACATAGTAAAATTCTTCTTGCCTTTAAAATTAAGAACATTTCAAAACATGATATAAACACACTACATAATTATTACATTATTGGAGCTAAATTAGTATATGTAAGCTTTGGATCAAGCTTGCATTCCATTAATTTTGCACCTTCACAATCTTTAATAAAAATAGAGTATACTGCCTTTGAAAGATTGATATCCATACTAAAACCCTATAAATTTTAAACATATTTATGAAACTTGGATGCAAGGGCTGTTTGATTAGATTAATGTTGATAGAGAGAACTATAAAGACAAGCAAAAACAGAAAAATAAAAATGCATTTTAAACTAATTTGTAATAGAAGGTTAGAGGCTACGTAATAAACACAAAATTGAAAACAGCACTGACAAGTTCCAGAGTGTTGTCTATTTCACAAAATACAAAGGTTGAATAGGGAGCATTTTGAAATTTAAACTCCCATAAGAATATTGCTTCCAAAGTCTTTGACAGACATTATAAACTATTGTTTTATTAAGGATTTTTTTATCAATAAGACTTAATGAGTATGAACAAAAATTGTTGTATTTTATGGGGTTGCATATAGGTTCTTAACCTCTGCAGACTTAGTGTGTTGCTCCAAAGCCAGCCTCCTCAAAAAAAAAAAAAAAAAAAACCTTGCTACGCTACTGGCCATTGACCACAGCAGAAAATTGAAAACCAGTTTCTTCACAAGAGAAGGGAGAGCATGCCTTTTTGATGTTGTGAAATTGCAATAAGACGTTAATTTAGCCGAGTACTCAAGACAAACAAATGCTCAAGAATCTTTAGCGTGCTGCATAACCATATGACATACATACTGTCAATTTTTTGTACCTTGAAAACACACCGACTTCGGCTGGTTTTGAAATCATGAACTTGGGCATAAGAGGCTAGCGCTTAACCACTACACTACCCTGATGGCACCAGAAAAGTAATACAGCATAAAAAGCAAGAAAGGTTTTAATCATAAAAAAGTAAAAAATTTTAGATATTCTTAAACCAAAAACAGAGAACCAGAAGTACTAAATATTAAGCTCAAACATATTATTCAAGTTTTTTTCTTACATTAATGGCTATTGAATACAAAACATAAGCAGGAAGTATGAACTTTTAAATCTCTGTATAAATTAAAATTCACATTCACAAAGAATTGGCTCCTACACACAATAAACATCTGATTAAAGTGTTCACTACAGTTTTGAAGGTAAGTTCACTTTTATTTATTTCGTTTATATTTCCTTGCGTTATAGTGTACGATTAGCCAGTTTTTAATCATATCAAGGAAGAAAAATAACAATCTTATGCTCATGTTGTAGATCTGAGCATGTTAAAGCAATGTTTATGAAATTTACCTTTCTCTATAATAAATTCACTTACAGGTACTAACCTGTTTCTTGAAAAAGCCTATTGCAAACTCATCCCCATATGTAAGAAAATGCAAAGTGTTACACTGTTTTAGACCAACCAGAAACACCGGAAAATCTGGCAGCCCAGATAAAAGTCTCAAAATTACACTAAGAGCCAAGCAACTTTCTTTTAGGAAGACTTTACTGTATTTTACCAAATAATTTTTTGAATATGTTAAAACGAGTTCTACATAGGTGGACATAGGTTACAACTATACCCACAGTGAATACAGTATGAAAGTTAAATGCAATTTTTGTATTATTTACATCTTCGTCTTCCTTACAGAACACAACTCTTTGTTTTTAAAATACAATTATAGGTAATGACATAAATTAATTGTTCATCATTTGTAGGTGCTGTTACACGCATGTATAAGAGAAATTTATGTGCTTAATATTTTATATTACATTGTTTTTTTGCATCCTTTGATATTATGCCATATCATTAATTTTCACTCAATCTTTGATGTCAATATTAATTTCAGAGTGCGGAACAAGTAGAGTTACGGAGGAGCGCTGTGTCCCGTGCTCATAAAGAACTGAGTACTCTTCTTAGTGTATAAATTGCATTTTGAAGAAAACTGCATTGAAGAGTTTTACGAAACTACATTCTAAGTTCGCATGGCACTGTTCATAGAATCAGAAGAGTGCGATCTAACACTAAAGAATCAACTGTGCGTACAATTTTCCAACTTTGCGGTAGTGCTTAACGAAACAAGTGAAGAACAGAAAGACTATAAGTCGTATTGATAACAACACAGATGATTCTTGACTTTGAGCAGACTGCGTTGAATCAAGTATGAGATTTTCTGAGCTCGTACACCACAGCCAGTAATACACTATTACCAAGTTTTTTTTTTAGGGCAGTACAGTTCACGAGAATGTCATGACTTGCAATGTCATGACATGCAAAATGTACAGAAAAAGATTTTCCCTGAAAGGGAAAATTGTTATCAATGAGCATTTAAGTATTAAAGTAAGTTTTTAATTGTGAAAACTTTAATTTTAATGTAATAGACTTTCAATCATTCAGGGTAACTTTGAACCATGGGGGTTAACATTCAACCAAGTCATACTTTTTAGTATATTTCACTCAGTTTTCTACTCTTAATTTTTAAATTTACTTTATAACCTATTTAGCTGAGTGCAGCACTGGAACTTCTAGTTTGTTTTTTTTTTAGTCAAATATACTAAAAGATGTAACGTGGTTCAAAGTTACTCTGAATGGGTATTAATTTTATATAACATAACTCGGAATTATTTTGAAGCTGTTCTTGAAAGAGAAAGTAGTAGATGTCGATGCAAGTTAAGAAGGAGGTGTTCTTGAGATAGTTTGTATAATCTGTGTAAATGTGTTGTCAATGTAAATAAATGCCCTTTTTTATATTAATTAGTATCATCATTGAACTTTGAGCGTCTACCCTCTTTCTTTAACACGACAATACACCAATTTAGAAGGCCCCCGCACTGCCATTCTACGACACAAGTATTAAAAGTATCGATGACTTATCTACTTTGCTCCAGAAAGTTCATAACTATAACCTTTCCCCTGGATTTTCTGAAAACAGGTATTTAACCTACAAAAAGAATTGCTCAACTTTCACTTATATTCTTTCTGTGCTTGTTTTTTTTTTTTTTTTTTTTTAAATATTTTGTTCTTGCTTTGTTTTCTAATTTTAGAAACTAGGATCAATGTCTTGTATATAAAGATGATCTGACTCCTCTACAGATTTTCAGAAACTGTTTTTCAAGAAAGAGAAGAAGTTTTGATATGTAGCGATACCAATCTAGGTTACGCTTTCAGAAGAAATTGTCTTCCAAGTGGAGGAATATAAAAATAAAATATCGGCAAATGTTCAAACTAAACAATTATTAATCTTTATTCAAATATTTAGCAACTAAAATCCGTTGAAAATAGAGTAGTGTACAATGTTGCAATATACTGTTCGTTTAGTCTTTTCGACGTTATTTATTTTGTCATTAATTATGTCAAAAATTTAAAAGAAGGTATCAAACTAATACAGAAAAGATGTGCAGCTGCCTCAGGAAAAGGCATTCTTCACGAGGTCCAGAAAGAATCGGCCCGTGCCTGTATCAAGGGTGCAAAGTTAAAGAACCCTAAAGGCATGAGATACTCTTAATTGGATCTATGAGTGCATTCTCATGCGAATCAAAAGTAAAAAATTGCATAAGAACTTAAGGTCACACAAAAATGTTTGGCACTTCCAACTACATGCACCGTAACCAAATATTAAAGACACCATTCAGGTGCGTACGGATTTTACTAAGTAGTATTTGAATGCTTGAGTAAAAAAAGCACTTGATATGGATCCTGCAGAAAAAAAGAGATCTATTTTTAGTTTCAAAAAAGTAAATTATCTTGTCAGTAATTAATCAGTTTTTTTCTCAGGTGTGTTATTAAAAGATGAAATTAAAATATCGGAACGATTAGTATTTGATAGCAACACATTAAAGGTGGCTTTACAAACTTGGGTCAATATACACCAGATCACCAAAAAACTGAAAAAGCTGATCACGCTTTAGTGTTTATGTTACAACCCTTCAAAGGACGATGGGTGCAAACCCTTGCATGCTTTTTGTCAAGAGGTGCTGCTGCAGCCTCAGAACAGAAAAGTAACTTGTAACTCACATTTTTCTTGTACGATTATGTTCTTATTTTTAAAAATAGTATTCAATATGTATCAAATTTTGTTTTATGTAAGATCTGTATTGCAGTACCATCTAATAGAATGTGTGCACTTGATCGAAAAGAAAGGGCCGTTTGTTAATGCCATTATTAGTGATGGAGCATCATGGAACTGCAATATGTGGGTTCACTTTGGAGTAACTGCAGAGAATGTTAGTTGTTTCCATACCTGTGATCCAAAAAGAAAATTGTGGTTAGTTTCAGATTTCCCGCATTTAATAAGAATATTAGAAACGCCAGCACAAACAAGAAACTTTTACTGGTAGTTATGGCTGTCAAAAGTTCTATTTTTAATACTCAATATGCAATATTTTTTCCCTCATGGCACTATTACTTTACAGACACCTGATGGCTTACTGGAATTGAAGCATTGGGAAGCAGTTATTGCCAATGACAATCCTTCCAGCTTTACCTTGAAATTTTCTCCAAACCTGAAGCCAATTCATCTAAACGCTCAATAATACTATCAGAAAATGAAGGTTACCATGGCTTTTCAGGCTGGTTGCTAGTTGATTTTCGTTCAATTGAGTTGAATTATTTATATCACGTTTCATAATCTGTTTCTATTCTTTTTTTAGCAATTCTGTTGCATCAGCCATGGAACGTTTTAGTACTCAGGATTTCGATTTACAAACATGTAAAATTACGGTGAATATAATTCGGAAGATTGATGGTTTGATAGAAGCATTGAACTCGTCAACTCCTAAGACTGCTCTACAAAGGGACTCCTATGCACACAAAGTAACTTATCGTCTTTTTTTATGCAGTAAGTTTTTTTATCTTATTTTTCTAAACCTATGTTTTTTCCCCTTCTTAGGCAACTGAAGAATTTCTGACTTTTTTTTTTTCAGTGGATGTAATTTGCAATTGCTAACAAATTTTTCTTTTCAAAGAATACTGCTCACGGCTTGAAAGTGACACTGAAAGCGACATTAGAAATTCTTGACTTTTTAAATGTGTCTGCAATTTTAACTATATTGACTATACGGCTAAACCAACACCTATGCACTTAAAAAAAATTACGAATTTTTGACATTTTGATAAATTTTCTCATAATACTCTTTTTCAACCCTTCAGTACGATGAGAAACGCCACAAAGAAGAGCGGCGCCTTTTCTGTATTTAGCTCTTCGGAAGCAACCGGAGTTTATCATGGAAGATTTCATCGCACAGGCCTTTTCATCAATTAAACGTCAACCAAGTAACCGGACTCTTGCAATAGCAAAGAAGAGCGGTGTTTTTATCTAATTAATTCTTCTGCGGTTCAAGCGGATCTAGGTTGTTACTTATCGGGAGGGGTACTTCTCATCAATTAAACTTTTGCTGATTAACCGGACTCGTGCAATTTAACTACGTCAGTGATCTGATCCGTAGCAATACTGTGGGATTGCAGCCTATTGCTTGGCGACGTAAGAAAATTGGTATCATCTAAAATCTGATTATATATGTTGCAATAGTTTCGAAAAGAGAGGTATTTATTAGTGAACTATTTCAGTTTTGGATTTTTCAGCAACGGTGTAAGACAGATTTTCTGTCCGCAGTTTTAGACGTTTATTTTCTTCTAGTTCTGTTGACTTTATTGCCGATGACAATGTCTTCTTTCCCAAATAAAAGAACACTGGAAGATGCTTTTAGCAATGTAAGTAAAAATGTTTGTGATTTAATTTCTCCATTTCTTCGCATTTTGGAAAATTTTACTTTTTTTTTCTCTTTGAAGTATGCAGAAGAAGAATTAAGGGATTCGACGATGACGCAAGTCATTAAATGTTCATGTAGAATGTTCCATACATCGCTTATAGAAATGAACAACGTCATATCTACAAAATGGACATTTTTCAAGAGAGGCGTTTGAACGTTTTACAATTTGTTTTATTTAATTGCCTTATTTGTTTCAATGATTATTATAATCGATTTTGTTCAGAAAATAGTTATTGCTCTAGTTTTCTCTCACATGACGGATGTTAATGAAATCAAAATTTTCTTAAATAATTATAAAAAATAGTTATTACAGTATTGCACCAAAAAAAAAAAAAAAAAACAAAGTTGGCCTCTAGTCTTAATTTTTGAACAGCAGTATTCCCAATATAAAGAGCGCAAAAATCTGAACATTTTGATATAAGAACCAAAAAATCCATTGAAGATGTGACACTGTTCATTTCTATAAGCGATATTTGCTTTCTTGCTGAATGTATTTTTATTTGGGTTGCTCATATTTATTGATGAGCTGACCCAAGAATTTTTGGAAATTAATGACGATAATTCGAGTTTTTTTTTTTATTCTGTCTTCTTTCATTTTCTCTCCTTCACTCGTTCTTTTTCATGGATTGTCTAAATAAAGCATTTTAATGAAGATTTTCTATTCCTCATGCTTTCCTTTATTTACTTGTATATTTCTGTCGTCATTACTGAGCCAACGCAGTCTTTCGTGAAAGCTTCACAAGTGTTTCATGAGTTGCCGTTTTATTACCAAGTTGGCTCCGGATTTGAGGCATTCATTTTTTTTTCCTGAAAATATTGATATACATTGATTTTACTTAAAATTTGAATTTCATAGATGTTAATTTATATATATGTATTGCAGAGTAGGCCTGGTCCCTCGCATGCATGCATATGGTCGAGCGCGATGAGAAGATTCGTAAAGTGGAATTCAAGTTTTATTCGAAATTATATTGTATGAGAATTGAAAATGTATAATTTTACTATCATACAATGTTTTTCTTTACAGTCGGAGAATGCCATACATTTGGGAAAAAGCATTCTGTCAGATGGAATACAATATTTCAGGCAAATCAAGTGCTATACAGAGCTCGGGTGGATCCACAGCAACTGCCTAAGGAGCTTCTGTCCAACCCTCTGGCTGCTACATGGGAATCGGTAAGGCAGTTCTTCCGGCTGTTAATCAAAAGGTCCATTATCCTGATCCGATTTTGCATACAAGCGGAAGGTTTAGATCGTCCCATATTGACGAGAGTAATGACCGTTTATGATCTGACGCTCCAGACAATATTAGCTGCCGTCCAAGTTAAAAAAAAGTGTTATAGTCGAAAGACCAAATTATGCTCGATTCTTTGTGGACATTGTCGTGATGTGGGTTTCGGATATACGAAAAGTAGTAAATGTTGAAGTGGATCGTATAGGAAAGCGATATATTATTATAGCAATTCCAGCAGACAGGGAAGGCTTGTATTGTGCAAAAGCTATTCTTTACGCACTAGCCCATTCGCACAAAGACATGCCTACTATTAAAGTGCTGCAGAATCAGCGTCCTGAAAAAGCACCTAAACCGTATTACTAAATTTAGTTCAGTAAGATGTTACATGTTTTCTGGGCAAAAAAGGCAGAACGGAAGATTTCTACATTCTCACATTTTGGAGTGGCTTGAAGACTTCTTGCACGTACACAAAGTAGACAGCTTTATTAGGGTTCAAATCCCTAATTTTGCCGTAGACCCCGAACTATAACTCTATAACGATATAAATGGTGCATGGTCCTTGCGGCATAATTAACCCCCATTCTCTGTGCATGAAAGGTGAAAAATGTTCAAAAATGTTTCCACGTCGATTTCTAAAGGATACTTGTACAGGAAGTGATTATTCTCTTATCGCCGTAAAAGTAAACAAGATGAAGAATTTACTGCAAGTACTGAACTAAGCGGCTCTCGAGTGTTTATAGACAACACATGATATTGTCCATTGCTTTCAATCTTGAATGCTCAATTAATGTGAAATACTGCACAGCTCCATTAGTACTTGAAATACGTCTGCAAGTATATGAATAACTATTGTGACAACACTTAAATTCGCCATTCATGAGTATTGCCCAGCTGTTGTGCATCTAACAGTTCATAGAGAACGGCCAACGAGTGTACCATACCAAAGAAAATGCTTCTTAAAAGTAAATTTTTCAAATTTAATTTTTTCCCTAAAATATATATTTATAAGTTAATTCATGAGAAATCTCTTTGTAATATTGTTACCTGATGAAATAAAATTTTCTTACTGGCTTTTTTTTTAAATGCTTTATTTTATTCATTTATTTATGGTGCCCCGTAACCTTGCATTTTGTCCAAATGCATGGTGATTTTTTGTCCTGTAAATCCGCCATTTTGGGGTCACCTGCGGAAACTCGGTAAATTCCAAAAGCTGGGATAGTGCCGGTGCCGAGCAGGACAAATTCGTGGTTCGGTTAAATAGTTGAAATAAAAAAAGTTTGATTCATGTGAGAGATGCAAAAGTTCTGAAGAAATCACGTATTTCCAATGCTGGAATGTTCTCAAACGGATGACTCACATCCAGTCGGTAGAGCATCAAAGATAAATTAACTTTTTAGAGAAAATACAGATATTGTAAAAAAAATCGTATGCTGTACAAGAAAATGTCAGGGCAATCTAAATCTCTCAATAAGTTCTTACTACTAGATCGCTCTGACTTCGGGTTATGAATGACAGAGCCGAAGCAAATTCTCCCCAAAATTACAATCCTTATGTTGCAGAGGAACTAGAAAAAGAGGACGTTAGCGACATGCTTTTCCCCCTCTGCAACAAGCGTGATGACTTCAAAATAATAAACTCCTATAAATCCTCTAATAACAACAAATACAACTATGTAATAGAATGCCGCCCTCCTCTATTCCATTCTCTCTTACTACAAGGCTCCCTACACCATGGGTGGTCAACATTTAAAGTACGAGAAAGTTTTGGGATAAAACGATGTGGCATATGCCAATCCTACCACCAAACAGTGCCCTCGTCGCCCCAGCTGTAAGTACTGTTCCGGGGAACATGACATCACTGAGTGCATCAACTGCTATCGTAATGGACTCACTTTCAGGGATCACGGTGCAAACTCCCGTAATTGCTACTCTTTCCAAAATTTAATTAAGACACTTAAAGCCAGAATATCCTATAATTGAATTGTGCGTGTAAATCTTGTTCACCTACCTTTTTTGCTTATATTGCACCTTACTTTTTAAAAATCTGGACTATAGCAACCCGTTTCATGTGAGTAATAATAGCTTCTAATGTTGTACTATAATGGATTATATATTTGTCTAGAGAAATAAAATTCGGAACATAGTTTCTTTTGTTAATTTCCTTTTTTTTTTTTTTAGATCATCTTAGTACCGGAGTTACTACGCAAAGAGTTATTGATGACATTCGTAATAATGTTGGCAGTCATCTCAAAGGATTGATTTATTAAACAAGCAAGATCTTAGATACATATTCTGAAACTTTTATCTTTCGAACTCGGAAATACTGTGTCATAATGATAAAACTGTTGTCAAACTGTGGATACAAACCTCCACGGATCAAATCATTTGATCGCATTTGAAGTGGGATAACCTTCAGCTGTCATATATTACAAAGATCAAGGGGAAACGGACAATGACTTACGAATATTGATTTTATGATAGTTTTGATGTCGGATATGCAAAAGAAAATGAGCAGAGATTTTGAGAATGACGTCTGTGTTGACAGTACACATGGAACCAAATGCCTATGACTTTCAATCCACAACAATGCTAACTATAGATGAATTTGGGGATGGATTTCCTATTGCATTCTGTGTCGGCACACGAATCCATGAGGTATCGATGAGAAAATTCTTCCAGTACATCAAAAAAAGTGTTCGAAGTATTCATACGAGGACATTTATGCCCGATGATGCACTATCGTACTATAATGCTTGGTCGGTTGTTATGGGGAAGCCAGAACATCGTCCTATTTGCTTATGGCATGTTGATCGAAACTGGAAAAGAATATTAAAAAAAGTCAACGGGATGAAAGAGACGTGTACAAAATGTTAAGAGTTCTTTTGAAAGAAACTGATAAAGATAAGTTTCTATTGATGGAACAAACATTTCTGGCAGAAGTACAGGGAGAAAATGGTATGAGAGAATTACTCCAACAGAAAAGAGATGTGGGCATGTTCATAACGGCTAAATCTAAGCATTCAAACGAAAATATAAAGTTTCG
Source organism: Octonoba sinensis (assembly GCA_038502835.1). Lineage (NCBI taxonomy): Eukaryota > Metazoa > Arthropoda > Arachnida > Araneae > Uloboridae > Octonoba > Octonoba sinensis. Next base: position 65,460,319 of record CM076605.1, on the reverse strand, counting down.
TAATATATTTATTTTGAGGGTAAAAACTGAAAAGACTAGACAAAACGCTACATGAATTATTGAAATTAATGCGGAACAAAGTTTTCGATAGACTTATAAAATTCGAGAAAAAAGCCTCCAACCATCAAAATAAGAAATATAGCCCAAAGTCTTTCGGAAAGACAAAAATTTCATCAGAATCTACCTGTTGATATTTAGCAAGTAGATTCTGATTTGTGGACTGTTAAATCAGCCAGCAATGCAGACAAATGATGCATTTAATTGCAAAATGAACTGCAATTTGCTTTGTAGTGATTGTAAAATATGCGTTCACATGTTTTCTTGCTCTTGCCAAGATAATGTGTATAAGGTGCGTCTCATAAATATAAAGACACAAATGTTTTTGAAATTACATTTCACTTAATCAGTATAAAAAAATTTAATTTTATGCCTTACATTAATAACAATGCAATGTACAGTAGAGCCTCGGTTATCCGAGCCCCGATTAACCGAGTTCCGGGTTAACCGAGGTACATTTGCCCTGGATTTTTTTTTTTTTTTGCTGACGATGGCGGCGTCACAGACTCACGAAAGTCATCCAAAGGCATAAGTTGCATTTTAATTCTATTTTCTGGTGATATAAAGCCCTAGAACAACAGTCGGAGACAACATCAACAGACCTATTGCGGCTACAACCTTTGCGTAAAACAGCAGAAAAGAAGCGAGCGAGTTCCGTTGAACAGAAAACAATATAGTATAGTACTATATAGTATATACTATATAGACTCGCATGAAGTTACAGATATGTTTTTTTGAAAAATCTTTGAATATTTGTTGGCAAGCGTTGAAGCCAAACTGTCCTTGCTGTGAGTGGAGATGAGCTCGATAAGTTAGCAAGCCTTACTTGCAGACACGGTACCTGAGTTAAGTGAAATTAATTACAATAATGTTAATACAATTACTGCTCCAATTGAGAGCAATGAGTACACATTTTTCAGTTACAGATTTTGGAATTTTCTATAAAAATTGAGGAATGAACTACTGCTCAAAATTTGCGTAGCCGTTCTCTCTCATCGTATCGTGGTAGGTACCGGAACAACTCGTTTAGGTATCGCAGCAATTCTAGAAGTCATAGAACACATAGGAACGGTATTTGTTATTTTCACAATCGTTTCGGACATTGTGCTCGTAAATGCGAACCACCTTGATTATTTTCCACTTCGGGAATTGACGTCAGTGCATCACAGTAGCGGCGTGTGACAGCACATAACCTACTCTGCACAGTCGCTTATGTATTTATGAGCCCACTAGCAAGACAGATTATCTTATTGATTCTTAGACTGATGTATCGGTTATTCCTAATTACACTAAAATTACGCCGGTACCCTTCTGCCTGTTCGCTGCAAATACTAAAATGTCAACTTTTGGGCAAAGATTGGTTGGATTAGAAACTAAGCAGAAGTTTTAAATTGGACCGGACTAAACGAATGGGACAAGTGAGAGTTCAGAGACCCGGCTGTAAACAAGGCTGGTCCAGGACAACCTGGTTAATCTACATCATAAGCTTCAACAGAAGAGCCTCCGATGGCAGCGGCCCCGATTTTAAAATACCCCAAAATCGTTTTTACTGAGGGAGATTTTGGAGTGCAAGTAATCATAGGGCCGAAGAAGGTGACGATGGTGAAACTTCAATCTTGAATAAGTTCAAGAATTACCGCATGCAATTAAAGCAAACGAAAACAAAATGCTGAGAAGAAGAATTGATGATAATCCCAGTTAATTCAATTTTTATTTTATATATTTTGAAGTAAAATCCTGCTGTCATGTGTACATCTTCCATTAAAAAAATTTCTGTACATAATTATTTTAGTTTACTAAATATTTGTAACCATAATTCATAAACGTTATGATATGCATTGAAGTTTATCTAATTAAAAGAGGCCATTGGTACTCTTCTAAACAAAAAAAAAAATCAATAGAAGTAAAATAAAACCAAGTCGCGGCCTTATTTATTTGTACCGTTTTAACTGAATAGGATATTTTTATGCGAGACCTTTAACCGGTCGGTACGAGCGAATATCCCCAGGTTCATTACAAACGGAATTTACTCCCAATGGTATCACTTAAGAAATTATGAAGATGAAAGCAGCTTGCATCATCTCGACAGCGGCACATACAATAGGCGATCCTTTTAGTGTACCACGGTGATTCATCGAAGATATTACAACAAAAACAGCTCCATGCACAAGCGGTTGTGCTGGGGAAGTGTATTTCGATGTTTCTCAAGGCAGTTGCAGGGTCAATTGATCAGCTCAACTCGTGCTTGGATTTCGGTGGAAAGAGTTTTAGGTGGGAGAGCTCATGCTACATCTTTTTTTCTATACCGGTAACGATGTAACCATCGGCGTCAGTTGTCACAGCGCTCGATCTCCTACCTGCCGCCTCCGTTCATAAAAAAGTTTCCCAAGTGTCTTCTACCAGAAACTATGCCATTCCACAAAAAGAAGAAACCTTACTGTTATTGGGTATAGAACCAATGCGAAAACCACGAAAAATAGTTTTAAAAAACTGCATTACATTATTAACCATTAGCTAAAAACAAGTAATGAGATTAATGCATTACCTAATTTTACAATAATATGAATTATCTACATATGGTCTTTGAAAAATTTCAACATAATCGAGAATCGATACCTAAACTATTTTTTAAAGGCAGGTAGCGCCATCTACTAACAAGTTGAAATTGTACAAGGGTTGGACTTCGTGACAGAAGTGCCGAATTTATACTAGTCAAAATCAACTCTATATAGAAACATCAGAGAGGCTCTGAGTGATTCATCTCTATCTATAAACGGAAAAAATGTAATTTTGTGCGAAAAATACACGTTTTTTTTTTTTTTTCTTCAAGTCAGTCATACTGATGAAAACGATAGAATCATTGTATTCGGTTCTAAGGATGCTTTTAAAATGCTTTAAACAAGCATTTAAAAGCATCCACCTTTTAACCGCCTGTTTTTCTCCACCAGTCACCCACAAACCTGTTAGGCGTAGGCGTGCCGAAGCTGGGAGCTGGTGACTATCAGTCGTTAAGCAATTGCTTGCATTCGAGAAGAATGCATTGTGGTTAAGTTGGTAATTTCGAACATTATCTCTTAACTGTAGATTCACTCTTCCTTTTCAGCTCCAGTTATCTCCACAACTTCGTATACAATGGAAGAGACTTGTTCTTACCGACAGATATGCCTACCATAACATTAAGGCACTCACCTTATTTATGTACAATCATTATAACAGCATGATGTTCACGTGATGTTACAAATGTTTTTTCATATTGCAAACTGTAGACTGTAGCAGACTCCAGACGAACCGGATATCCGAGAAGCGCCCCTGCAACCCGAGACGAGTGAATCCGCAGATGCGTCCTTGCTGTCCGAGATGAGCGAATCTACAGAAATGCCCCTGCAACCCGAGACGAGTGAATCCACAGAAGCGACCTTGCTGCCCGAGATGAGCGAATCCACAAAAATGCCCCTGCATTCCGAGACGAGTGCCCACACAGAAACGCCCCAGGATTCCGAGACAAGTGCCCCGAAAGCGGAAGACCCTCCAGATCCCCCCTTAATGTTTTATGAACACGAGATGCCGCAGTTGAAGCGTATGTGAGCCGACAGTTCGACATTGGAAGATTTCCCACTGCTTAACCAGGCTGAAATCCACCACCCACCTCTCCGTGGAGGAGAAAAGTTCGCAACGCAACCCCCTTCCAACCCGAATTCGAAGAAGGGTCCACCCACAGAGTATGCCGCACCAGAGAGCGTCAATAATGCACCCCAAGGATTCCCCGTGGAGTTTGCTCCGTCTGTCGAACTACCTGACAACGACTTGTTGGAGAAACATCTTATTAGGAGTGCTATTCATCGCTTCGAAGAAAGGAAAAAAAGGCCTATGATCCTCAATTTGGTGTCGTTCTATTTGTAGTATTAAAAACAAATAAAGTATAGTGATGCAAATAGAAGATTGTCATAATGGAAAAAACATTAATTTTACACCTTACGCTTTCATCGAATTCATAAAGAAAATGTGCTCATTCAATCTGATGCACAAAGGCGTTAGTTTTGTTGCGTGTAATGAGGTGATTGTCTTCAAATTGGGTGGACAATGTAAAATGTATCCAGTGGATACTGCTGAATCAAGTGTTATATTCGATAACGACGATTTCGTACTGCATGAGGAATCGGTGAAGTGTCTAACAGATAAATTTCCGAGCTTTTGGAAAAACTTCAAGAATTGCTGTTTTCAACTATTTTGCCGAGAAGAATTCAACCCCAGAAAAGTATTCGGAGAACGAATTCATACTGAAATTGGTGAACTTAGTGAATAGTATGAGAGGATGTCTCAATTAAAACTTTCAATGTGCTGGATGTAAAATATCACACCCGTCACAGGGGATATTTTAGTATTTAAAATGGCACAATTTCCTGTCGTGAGGGCAGTGTTTAGTGTGTTCGAGAAGAGTTTGCCAATTGAACTCGTCAAAAAAAGAAGCATATTGTTGAGTGCAAAGAAACTAATTACCGTATCGCTAGCACGCAAAAGAATGCCTGCTGGGTGGAGAGGGAAACAGAATTTAATGCAACATTTGGAGTAAAACAACGAACTGCGAAAGAGCTCAAGCAGTGCCATGAAAATCTTAAGAAAAGATCAAATAAAGTGTGAGGGAAATTTTTGCGTGAAACTATCAACACTGGAGGGCGAAATAATCCGTGCTCTCCCCCAATGAAATTCAATGCAAAATTCTTGCTATGGGAGTGCTGAATACATCTCTAGCAACACAATTTGATTGTAATGCCGAATACATCGCTTCCAATCATGATCAAGATACGTTCACTGTATATCCTACAAACATAGAACTGCAAATTGACCCTTAAAAGCATTTGACAGTAGTAATTGTGCCGCCCAGCGAAAGTACTGTGAGGCGAATAAATTTGTCATGCCATGGAAACCAATATCAAACTTTTTAATAAACATGAAGAAATAGTGGGACATTATGAACATTAACAATCCAAAAAAAGGAATATTTCAAAGAAATCAAAACAGTCAGCGATGAGAGACAATTTTTTTTAGAAAAGTTTTTACTCTGGTTAACAACCTGGCAAAACTTAAAACTCTAGATGTGGCTACCTCAGCGAAGGGAATTTTTTTGCAGTGATGCATACTACGAAATGCATGATCAGCACAATCAGAGATCTGCTTTCTACAGATTTTTCATACGTATGTTCTTACAGCGAAATTTCAAAGGGACATCTTAGAATCCCGTTTCGGAGTGTACCACCAAATGTCAGTTAACAATTACTATCCATGTGGCAGGAGGTAATTGAAAGTGAACGAAAGCTCCGCATCAAAAGCATGCTTATGCTCTTGTTTCCCGTTCAGTCTTTAATTTTACACTGCAGTACCGGCAAGATTTCTCCATTTAGAAAGCACTGCAAAAGTAACGAATGCTAGAGTAGCCCTTAAGCTATGTTTTAATAGGGCAGATGATGTCAAAAGGGAAGCCCGTTTATGGGGCTCCCTTTCTCACGAAAATATTGTGCAATTAATTAAAGTTAAACGAACAGGGAATTGTCTTATTTTTATCATGCCGTATTATCGGCAAACCCTATACTCGCAGAGATGCCACTCGAATCTGAAAGTTTTCAGTAGTAACCTGAAAATTTTTCAGTTGTTTTCAGCGCTTATCAGTAGTTAATAATACTGGAGAAACGTGGATGCAAAAACTACTCGATATTCAACCTGAAAGCCAAATATTTGCCTCCGCTGAACCATGGTGGAAACAGAATCCAATAAAAAAAAAACCTGATAACTCCCTGATTGGGCTCCAAAAATTTCCCTGATTTGAAAATTTTAATTGTGAATTACATAGCATCATTGCCATGTGTAATGACAGTATCACAGTGGTGAAACCAGAAAAAATATTTAGGGGGGGGGGGATGACACTACTTTTCCAACTGAACTTTGTGCAATTCCTCTTTTTTTCAGTGAAGGAGAGAATAACGTTAATTTTCAAAGTAATGTAATCTGCAACTGCTGAAAGTTTTAAATCTAAAGTTTTTTTTAGAGTGAAAATCACTCCCCACCCCCCATCATTCTTTTATGCTTATATTACTTTATTTTCTCAAGATGCATATTGTTCTTGTATTGAGTAAAGAAAATTTTTTTGAAAAACTTCCAAATCATCACTGACGGGCATGGGCTCTCTGTGCCCTTCCACCTTGTTGCGCCACCACAGTATAATGCACAGTACCAAACCCCAAATGCGGCACACTGGAGAGCAGTGTTAAGTCTAATTTAAACACGACCAAAAATAACGGATTCTCGGAAACAAACGCCGACACGCCTCTTTTTCATAAGATTGCAATGTCTTCTTAACTCAAACACAAAAAGAAGTGACCTTTTTTTTTGTTGCTTAATCGGAGAAAGCGCGCTTGAAATTTCGAAGACGAAACTCCGGACGCTTGCCGGTTTGAATAATTTTTCCTGAAATGAAGATTATTTTTCAATATAAAATACAAATTTAATTCCTAACTGAATTCGTTAATTAATTTAGTACCAAATAGTTAATAACCAAACGAGCAAGCGACATACGCAACGAAGAATGCAAAACGCAACTGGTAACGCACGTGTCGTTGTCGTGCAAGTGTAAAGTAAAAGCGAAACTTTGCCCGAACTCTCTCGCCGAGTAGAACAGGGTTGCTGTAAATACTCCACGTGGGAAGAAATTCCGGTTAGAACCGGAATTTTGAGCTATCTACCATCGCCAATCTCCTGTTGTTCGCAGCTCTAAACTACTACGAATCGTCAGTACGCGCTTGGTTTGGCGAATGTTGGTGAACCGTTTTTTTATGTGCGCGCCAAGAGCGAAAAGTTAAATTCGGCTAAAATATTGTATTTTCCGTAGAAAAAAAAAGCGCTTTCCGTAATTCGTAGTCGACTTCAAATTTTTGTATTTTTCCGTAGATACTACGGAGAATCCGTAGCATTCGGCATCTCTGTACTCGCGAGTATATCAAAATGATTTTCGTAAACAAGCTGAAGCGTTACAAAACTTTGAAAATATTATGTCTCAAATTATAAATGTTTTTATGTACATACATAGTGAGCGTAAAGTATACCTCGATCTTAAAGGAGAGAATATTGCGCTCACTGAAGAAATGAAAGTGAAATTGCTGGATTTCTCCACCCTGCGCGTGAAAAACGAAGAAATTAAAGCTGACATTGGAGTAAATACAAAGTTATTGCCCCTCGAAATCAAATTGCAAACAGATAACGAGTTAGTTGACGGTGGATGAATCTAGATGTGGCTACCTCAAGCGAAAGGACATTTTTCGCAGTGATGCATACTACGAAATGCATGATCAGCATAATCAGAGACATGCTTTCTATTGATTTTTCATATGTTCTTACAGCAAAATTTCAAGGGGACATCTTAGAATCCCGTTTCGGAGTGTAGCACCAAATGTCAGGTAGCAATTACCATCTGTGCAGGAGGTAAGTGAAAGTGAACGAAAGCTCCGCATCAAAGGCATGATGAAGCTTCATTAAAAAAAAAAACTGTGGAACATTTTCAATCAAATCTCTTCTTTCAGATTTTTCGGTTGCAACTGGAAACCAATTGAATGATTTTACAGAATTTGACGTGTTGTGTGGTATTAATAAAGCTGAAGCATCGCAAAGCGAAATTGGGGGTCATTGCATAGATAAACGAGACATTTCTTGTGAAACTTGCCGAAACATTTTTAAAGTAGACATGCCTTTGACAATCGATGTTAATGAAAATGTTCCTCTTCCTTTTGACTCTGATGCTTCCTATATAAATTTATTAATGAGAGGTGGTTTGAAGAAGCCGTCATCAATTGCAGTTAAAGTGTTAATACTCATACATTGCTTGTGTATTTTCAACAAACTGATATCTCGAGATAATGAAAACAATGTTCCTAAAGTCTTCAACTCAATACAATGCTCTTATTGGATTATTTTTAAAAAGCAGGAATAATTGAAAATTATCATTGTGAGGTATGCGAATGATTTTTTCTTTTCTTTTCTTTTTTTTTTTTTGATAAAGTAGAAAAAATTGCTAATATGTTTGGAAATATTTGCCTGAAAAATTACTGCAATAAGTTAAATAATAAAATATAGTTAGTTTAAATGAGCGTACAATTATAAAATTTAAGAAAATGTAAATGACTACAAATGTAAGCATGTATATTAATAAACACTTCTTTTCAATGCAGTTAAATATAACAATAATACAAATGTTAAGGAAGCCTGCAGGTGTGTATTTAAACTTTGTGTACGTATCTCCTTCATAATATTTTAATTCATTTATGTAAAAAGTAAAATTTTATTCTCAAGATTTTTTAAATGGTGCTTTACTGTTTTAGCATATATTTGTTCCTAAAATAAATTTCACGGAATGCATAACTTTTGAAATTTACAATTTTAATATGCCTCTTTCGTCAATAATTTTAATTTTATGTAAGCAAGAAATTAGACAATTAACAGTATGAATTCTGAGTAATTTTCTGGAACTTATTTTAATGCCATAAGTAATAGTTTCAGTTTTTGAACTAATTTGTTAAACTAGAGTTTAAACCGTAAACTGAACAGCACGAAAAACTTGTTGACTGTGAACCGACATGAATAAAAATAATCTTTTAAATTTTTAATGAAAAGAAAAAGTTTCAATTAAGTTCCTTTTTTTCTTTGGTGAACTGAAATGTGTTTTAAGCTAGCTCAAGATGATGTTTGATATTTGTATTGTTCTGGAAACTCCCAAATTACTAATTAATTGTCTTGTAAGAATTTGTTGGGTTCAAAATATTGTGAGAAAGAAACCTGGGTTCTCCTAAATTGATTAAACATATTGCCTATTCAAAATTTTGCAAAAAAAACCTTTTTTTTAAATTAAAAATGAATTAGATTTGTGTTTAACTACATATTGTCATTGCTGTAATTAGTCAGTGATGGATCAAAGAAAAAGAAAAATCCTAACTTATTATGATTAAATTTTTTATGTTAGTATAATTTTACTACGACTATTGCAAAAATTAAATCTTGTTTAAATGTGTTTTGAATGTACCCAATAAAAATGCTTCATTCATTCATTTTACTTTCTAAGTCTAGAGCAGTATTTCCTAAACTACGGGTCGAGACCCACTGGTGGGTCACGAGCGAATGTTGAGTGGACACTCGTCACTGTACACATGAATTTTAAAAAATACGAAGTCTGCGAGTAAAAATAACTAAAGTTGAATTTAATGCTAAAACTTTGATGAAGAGAAATACATCCTTCACTGAAATAACTTAAATAAAAAAAACCATGCAGGTGAAGGTATTTTAAGCAATAAAAAAATATATTTAAGTTGTGTTTTATTCTTTTCAAGTCTTCCATTCATGTTGGTAACACTAAAGCAATTTTTTTGAAATTTCGATTAGAACAAATAAAACAGCAATAAGAAGTAGTTCCACGACTCACCACTAGGGGATCTGAGCAACACCAATATTTATGCCCTCTTTTTTCTAAGACAATTGAGAGGTGGGTCCCGAGATAGGAAATTTTTGTTAGATGGGTCGGAGCCCAGTCAACTTTGAGAACCACTGGTCTAGAGTATGCACGTTTATAATTTAGATTTACATTTTACCTGTTGTAAATTTGGAAAATAACTCTAAACCACTTTAAAAAGATTTGAGTCACTTATTTTTTCTTTTATAGAAAAAAGTAGTTTCATTTTTTCACGTTTACATAAACATTTATTTTTAACAACTTTTAAAAGTTAAAATATTGAGTCACGTATTACAGATTATTTTTTTAATATTTTTATTTAGGAAACGGAAAAACCTTTTTAAATTGGGTATAAAACCTTCTACAATGCTTTTACATTATGTTGTATTTATGCTTCAAATGTCTTACTAATGAAAATCAGAGATACGTGTTTTCAACTTTAGAAACAAATCACTAATATATATCACGTAAGTGTTACCAATAAGTATTCGCTGTATGTTTGACAGGGAGAAAGCTTCGACGGGTGTGATGAGTCATGTTTCTGCTGTCAAGGCCTTCATCTTTTCCATGGATAACCGATTTCATGTATCGGGTATGAGGTTATACCTTTGAATAGGCACTAATAAGATGGGGACCCAAAATAAGGATAATGATACCCTCAGCAACAATGACAGCCTTAGACGTGGGGCTTCTGAGGTTAATGAAGATGGTCCTCCAACTGATGAAGATGGAGAAGAAAATGACACAGGAGGAGAGACTTTCACTGCAAGCACCTCTCGGAGCGGAGGAGGCTGAAGGTTGACGACACTCTACATTGCCAATTTTCATTCCTCTATTCCTTTTAATGCGGTTCAGACGTCTCTGTTCTTCACATGGCTTGCTCAAGTAAAAATAAGAGCTTTCAGGAGTGATACTAAGTAGATTTCGCACATTGTTATAAAATTTTGTGATCTAGAAGCAGAAAACGAGCCAGTATAATTGCCAGGGTTTCAATTAGCAAGATTCAAAAGATTCGCCGAGAAGCACAGAATGAAGATATTTCTGAATTTTGCCAACCGGAAAAGAGAGTTAAAAAAAGGATAGTTTTGAAAGAACATCTTTCGATAAATTTAACTGCATCATTATTCGACGAACTATTCAGGATTTTTATGTTAAAGAAAAAAAAATTCCATCTTTGAATAAGATGCTTCCATTTATAAGAAAAACGATGAACTTTAAATGGAATAAGGAAACTTTGTATCGACTGAGTTGGAAGAAGCGTGCTGTTGAGGCAGCTAAGACCTGCAACAGGTTGTTACGCTTTTAAAGAAGAAGGAAACTTTGCATCAATTTTTCCATAAAATTGGACTTATTTGGAAAAGATGTGAAAAAAAAAGAGCAAAGTATAATTGGAACGGCAAGATATTATTCTAAAGAGCCAACAATATTTGAGAAACATTAAAAGATACTGTAACGAAGGTAGACCTATTATTTATTTTGATGAAACCTGTGTAGGCAGTAATTAGACCTTCAATAAGTGCTGGAAATCAGAAGAAGTGAATGGCATGCTTCAGACAGGAAATGCTACACGTCGTATCATCGTACAGTGAGCAGGAGCTTGTTTTTTTTAGGAAGAAGGGGACTGAGTGTGCTAGAGACCTGTCAGAAGCATTTCCAGCCGCAGTTAAGCCTTTTAAGTTGAAAAGCATATTTCAAATTTCCATGGACGACCCGAACGCAAAGTTTTTTTGTTTTTTTTTTAAGAACTTCAAAAGCATATTCTTGAAAAAAATCCTGATGGTTCTGAAATGCTAACTATTGGATCTAGTGGATTGCATGCATTAAACGTTGCATTTAAGACTGGTGCAAAAGCCAATGTTTGTTGATATTTGAATTTTTCAAATTTCTGTGTTATCCGTCAGCTGCTGCAATAGTGGAAGTTGAGACAACAAGAGCCGATTCTTCGAGGAATGGAGAATCCGCTATTGTGGTGGACGGTAGCTAATAATAATTTCAGTTCATATTCAGTTTGATTTAAAACATTTCGATTTTTTCATGTAACTAATAATCGAAATTTGCATACTACTAAGTTATTTTGAGAAAGTAAATGTTCTATTTCTTTCAAAATTGTGATCATTTTTAATTTTCTATTGTTTATAGGTAGGCTTGCCATACGTCCCGGTTTGACCGGGACAGTCCCGGTATTTCGCTCTTGTCCCGGTGTCCCGTCCAGTTTTATCAATGTCCCGGAAACGGCTGTCAGATGTAACAAATAATGAATTTATATTTTTAAGAATCTTTTATGAATAGGTTACTTTTCTAGAATCAACATTTTTAACCACCGCGCACCGTGTCAAAGAAGTAAGAAGTATTTTAAACTTATTTTATTAACACTTCTTTCTAGATGGTAGATCAGAAAAAAAATTATCATTAAAAAGGGAAAAAAATCTTTTTAAGTAAATAATTAGGTAGCAAAATTTCCTTTTTTTTTTTTTTAAAGGTGGGTAAACTAACAATTTAGGGTTCCAGATTCCCCACATTCGTTACTTGCGAGGCTTTAAAAAAGGCTTAAAATTCACCATTTTGCTTCTAATTTTTTTTAAAAATTTCCGGGGGAGGGTAACCGGACGTCCTCTTCTGGGGGTATTTCATACCCCAGACCCTAAGTATGCCCATCCGATATTAATATGTCCCGATTTCACTCACCAAAAATATGGCAAGCCTATTTATAGGTCATTTATTGTGTAATTCATACATGTTTATTGATTATTTTTGAAAGAAAAAATAGTTTTTGTAATTCTTGTACGCTTGGAGGTGTGGCTGGGGGGGGGGGGGGAGTGTTTTGCTGTTTGATACCAAATTTTACATACCTTGTCTTTAATATAAGATAATAAATAAATAAATCTAAATATGCTGTAAAATTTTTATGTAAAATAGTTTCAGAAGCTTCAGTCAATTATTCATATAATGTTCATAACAAACTTAACTGCATTTAAGTGTTTCCTCATCCAGAAATAAAATTTAACGAGCATTCATTTCACATCTTTATGAAGCTTTATTCAAACTACACATTACATGTTTCCACTCTTTACCATCTTAACTTTAATTGACATGTTTTTCTCAAACAAAAATAGTATAGTCACTTGCTTGCACACATTTCTTGGTGCTGTATAAATGTCATAGAAATAATGTTATATTCTTCATTTTTTCTTGCAAAAGAAAGTACATTTCAAACAAAATCATACAAAGCAAAACAAAACATAGCAAACAAAATAGCAAAACAAAACATATAACTAATAGACATAAATTAACATTTTTTATTTAAAAGAAGATTCAGTTAAGAAACTGATCAAAAGCAAAAATAAGAAAAACGCTGTATTTTTTTAAAAACAACATTGGCACTTAATGCATGGTACAACTTTTATTTCATGTGTCATTTTCTGCTCAAACAGATATGTAGTATGTGTTTAGTTTGAATTAATAAATATCTTCTCCTGACAGGTGCAGCCGGAGGGTATCAGTAAACTGTTGCGAATGACTGTCTCGCAGTAAGTCAGATGACGGTAAGTCGAAACATTAAGTCCATTAACAGAGCAAGCACCATGGAGCTGAGGCAAGAGGAAATATGTATTATACTGTAATTTAATATGTATAAAATTGAAACTGAATTTTTATTGCCTCTATTATAATTTTTAAATGTTTTTATTTATTCTATATGTTTCATAATTATTTTTGAAATCAACTAAGTTTGAAATTAACTGTAACTGTTGCTGTGGTTGGATTGTGATTTTTCCGGCAACAGCCAGGGTTCATACAAGATTTGCTTAATAAAAAATAAGGACTTTATAAGGACTTTGTAAGAACTTTGTCAAAGTAGAAAATAAGCAGTGTTAGCGAACATATATCGTGACATTTATAAACTTATCATGATGTATTTTTACCAAGCTATGAACTCTGTATAGAATTCTTATTAAATGTATCATAGACACTCCCTTGACTCACTTCTAAAAAGCTTGTGGTAAATGCAAAATATTGAAAAATTTAAAACTGATTATTCTACAAAAAAAAATATGCATAAACCAGTTAAACAAATGGGAAAAAGAATTATGACTATAAAGAATTTAAAAACAAAAATAATGAGAAAATCTTCCTTCTCCTTACAATCATATATTTCTTCTTTACATACAAATGGAAACAATATTACATAAAATTTATAGTAGTATTATTAAAAATACTTACATTAATGTTACTTGAAAACTACTAAAAAAATACAAGTGTGTAGGTTTTAATTGTGTTGTAAATGATAGCGAGATCCTCTCTTTTGAGCTGACAGGCAAGTAATGAAAATCACAGAATTAAGAGTAATTTATAATTTTGTAAAATTAAGTATGATACTTATAAACAATACATTTTTTTCCATTACATTTTTTAATTTGTGGGATGTTAAGATTGCCATTTTCTCATGATCATGAACAAATCAAAATTATGAAGAAATATAATATTTGATTCTCATTATACTATGAAAACGTTTTAGCTTGAGTGAAAAGAAAACTTTGTTATTTGTGAAAAGATAGATACCATTGCTGTTATAATTTTAGCAGAAGTAAATTTGCACTAGCAAAATAAAGTTTATGTAAATGTTTTAGTGATATTTATCATAAAAAGCAAATATTCATATAAACATCACATTTCCCAACATTAATTACAAGACATAGTTGCTATAATTTCAAAATAATTTTGTTACTAGATTTACCAAACCAGTCATTTTGACTGTTTCGAAGCTTCCATTTAACATAATTTGTTACTAATTATAGTGCAACTTTCAATGGCATTGGCCTTTCCTAATGTAGGACAAGTTAAGGTGACTGAAAGTTTTATTATAATTAGTAGCAACTTGATGTAAAATGAAAGTTTAGAAATGGTTGAAAATGGCCCGGTATATGCTCATATTTTATTCTGGAGGACGCCACTGACCTTCTCCTTTCCTCAGTTATAACCACTTCATGTAGGAGATCAATTTTCTTCCAACTTTGAAATATGATTTACTAGGTTGGAATTTACGAAAAATATTTGAATAAGACAGAAATGGATAAAAGTAGTTATTTTCTGCATCAGTTATGGGTTTTGTTACTTCAATAAATAGAATATTTTTTTTTTAAATCCTGCTTGTAGTCTTCCTTCCTTCACCTATTATCACCTAACTATACAAAAAGCGCAGAAAATTGTAACTAGATTAATGAACTTCTAAGATCAAGAAGAAGCACTATCAAAAACCTTAGTCTTATTTTTTCTCAAACTTAACAATTATTTTATAATATTGAAAAAATCTCCAACAGAAGATTGCTGATTTTTTTCATGCTTTTTAATTATGAATGAAAGCAGAAAGAACTGCCAATTTATTTTGCAACAATATTATAATGAGTACTTGAAAGGAAAAACCTCTAATGCTAAACACCGCAAAATTTTTTAAAAAAACTTATAAAATTACATACAAAGGGGGGGGGGGACATTTTAGACAAAAACATTTTGTTAACTAGATTATTAATAAGGTTGTAATATATAATAATTACAATTAACAGATATAATCACTAATAGGTAAAATAACTTTCGAAAAAACTCTTATATTTTCGGGAAAAATTTTAAGTGGGCGTGGCAAAATTACGTCGGTGCAAGCTCTTTACTACAGAAACTAGAACTTAATAAAGATAAAAAATAATGGTCAGCGCAAAGTTATTGATACCCACGAGGCAGAATCGGACAGTAAATGAGAACTAGGACGTTTCACCGAAGCCGATGACATCGGATTTCGAAATGCATAAAAAATCGGGACCGAAACTTGAAAGTGCAAAAAACTGACAAAATGCGTAAATTTTACTCCTAATTTGTAAACATTGTTGGCTATGTATGTTGTCGCGTTTCTTTCAAAGATTTGCATAGCAAAAAAAGAAGATAGTTTTCCAAAATTATGGATTTTTCGCGGAAACTAAATTCTTAATCTCCAAAATTATCGAAAATACGGAATTCAGTCAAAATACGAAAAAATCACATGTCTGAAGAAGTTAAAGCCCAAAAACTTATTTTTACTATTTCAGAATAAAAGCAACCATTAACAAAAAACATAACTGAAAAACGGACCCTTTACAAAAATCGCGATGACAAAAATCAAACTATACGTTTTCGATTGTAATTACATTTCATTTCTCTTATTTTTAAAACATTTGTAATATCTAAAAATCTGCTGCAAAAACGTTCCCTATTTTTCTTTGAAAGTAGGGAAGTCTACTTACACGCGGGTTTCCGTTTGTTTGTCTGAACGTTAGGGGTTCGGTTTACATGCGAATGGATAATACGCAAGTATATACGGTAAGATTTTCGTAAAAATAAAAAGAAATTTTATTTGTTTACATCATAATTAATCTTAAAAAATAATTGAAAGGAAAACAATATGATTCTTGTAAAGGAAGTAAAACGATTACGCAAAGAAAGGAACGCATTCGTTTCTTTGCTTGCACGTGGAAATTAGGATTACGTATTTTTTGCTGCAATGACGATGAACTTTTACGAAAAAAAAGGATTGTAAATGAAAAATAAGGACTATAAGGGTCCTTATTAAGGAGTACCAGAATGTAAGGAGTTTATAAGGACTTGTAAGGACCGTGCGAACCCTGACAGCGAGTTGTTATGAGAGAAAAAAAATTTCATCACAAGGAAAACACGTGTACTGATATTTGGTGACCCTGGACATTTTTTTTTTTTTTTTGGAACTACTGAACTCATAAAAACAGGCTGACATCAGAAGGAGAATCAACTAAATCCACCGAAAAGCTGGAAACGAATAAAGTGAACGTAAAAATCCCTCCTTTTTGGACGGAAAGCCTGAAATATGGTTCTTTCAGGTGGCAGCACAGTTCTCCATTAGTGGCATAACGAGTGAGGAAACCAAATTCAATTACCTTGTGGCTCAGCTCGAAACGAAATTTATTGAAAATATATGGGATATAATTAAAGATACCGGTTAGACGGACAAATATGATACAGCCAAAACCCGGCTGCTCCAAATGTTAAGGAAAGCGAAAACCTACGAATTAAACGTCTTCTCACAGGACTTGAACTTGTCTTATACTTTTGGCTTAAACGGGCCTTCTGATCATCTATCTTTTTTCCTGTGTTCATTTTATTATGTCTGAAATTAACAGGTGTTGCAGTCTTAGACTCAGGAAGTAAAGGTTTTTGGATCATTTGTCCTTTCTCTGCAGATGAAAACGTTTGAGAATTATTCCTAAGTTTATTTCTTTAAATTGTAATCTTTCGCTTTCTCCTAAAATCAACAATGTGCTTTTTCGTTCTAAGTTGGCTCTTTTAAGAGCTCTGATTCAGGAAACTCGTAAAAAAGTTGCTGTCATTGAAAAAGAATTGTTTGCTTTGCATATCAAACTTTCGAATTTGGTCCTTGACTTTGATTCAATCGATAGAAAAAGTTGGAATAGGGTTCTTCAGTCCACTTTTAAACATAGATCTACTCTTCAGAAAAAGTTTGAATCTCTTTGCATTAATAATGCTTTGCATTAATAACTCTTGATGGTTTGCCAAAGGTGAATCTGAACTCTGTTGTTAATCTTTCTTCAAAACCTCTAAATTCTGATCAGCTCAATTCTCTCACACTGAATAACAATTTTGCTTGTTCTTCAAAACCTTCTTTTCCTAAGTTGGTTGCTCCAATTGAGAAAGCCTTTAGATTTAGTGCTCTCACTGCTTCTCAAAAGGATTCGATTAGGCAGCTCATTGCGAATACTGTGGATTTCAACTCGAAGTTATCTTCAAATACTTTCAGCAAGCATGCTAATAGTTCCGTCGAAAACTTGTGCTCTGATCCTGATCTGGTTATTACTAAGGTCAATAAGGGAGGTCAAATTGTTGTTCTAGATAAAAGCTCTTACTTAGATAAATGTAATGATTTACTTGGTTGATCCTTATGTGACACTTCGAAAAGACCCCAGCACTATTGAGATAAATTTGATTAGTAAGGCTGTAAAGTCTTCTCCTGTCATTTGCGATTCTTCAAAAAGGTCCTTGATTCCTTCAGTCGCACACTGTGCCAGATTTTAAGCTCTTCCTAAGGTCCACAAACCTGATATACCTCTCCGTCCTATTGTCTCCAATATTAATACTGCTTTTTATAAACTTGCTAAACACTTGGTCTCCATCTTTTCTCCTCTTTTGAATGGTAATTCTTTCACTGTCAAAAATTCCGTCGACTTCGTTCATAAGCTTCGTGATTTCAAACCTTTTGGATTAACTATGGCTTCTTTTGATGTAAACTCGCTTTTCACCAATGTGCCGGTTAATGGCGCATTGGATTGTCTTAAATTGAGACTTCAGGAATATCATTTCTCTAGTTTTGAGATTGAAGAACTTATTTCTCTCACTCGTGTTTGTCTTGAGCAAAATACGTTTGTATTTGATGGTGTGTACTTTCGTATGACTGAAGGTTTAGCTATGGGTAATCCTTTAAGCCCTATTTTAAGTGACATTTATATGCACTATTTTGAGACTAAATTTTTCGAAACCATAAAGTTTCCTTTTTATGTCCGTTATGTTGATGATTGTTTTGTATTGCTTGATCAGAAGCAAGTGGATATTGATCATTTACTTGATAAGCTTAATTCCATTGATCCTTGCATTCAATTCACTATTGAAATGGAAGTGGATAGTTCTCTTTCATTCTTGGACGTTTTAATTACTAAAAGTAATGACGATTTTATGACTTCAGTGTTTCGCAAGCCCTTTGCTGTTACACTACCTCCTCACAAATGTTCTTCTCACCCCCCAAACCAAAAGTTGGCCTCTTTCAAGGCTCTTGTTTTCCGTGCTTTGAATATATGTTCCTCTTCTAACTTTTTGGATGCTGAGCTTTCGTACATTAAGGCTGTGGCTTTGGATCGTGGTTATTCTCCTAAGGTCGTTGATTCTATTTATAACAGGTTAATTAAGCCTTCAATTTCTGACAATGTTTCTAAGTGCAAGCCTGCTTATACTATTATTTTACCTTTTTATCCAAAAATCAGTCAGCAAATTGCTAAAATATTGAAGAAGTTTGGGTTTGATACTGCATTTTCCCCTGTGAATAAAATAAAATTTACAAATTTGAAGTATCCCATTGATTTGCACAACAACTGGGGTATTTATAGTATTTCTTGCAAATGTGGTCTGTTTTACATAGGTCAGACTAAACGTGCCTTAAAGCACCGTCTGAAAGAACATGAAAATTATGTTAAGCGTAAAGAACTTGCACGTTCTTCCATTGCCCAGCATTGTTGGACTTTAGATCATTGTTTTGAATTTTCTTCTGCTAGAATTATCAGCAAATGCTCTTCTGTCTATGAACTTGATTTTTGGGAAGCTTATCACATTTGGAAAAATTCTCATTCTGTAGTAAATGATTTTTCCAGCACTCCATATTTTCCTGACATTTGGAAACAATTTTTATAATTTTTCTCTCCATTTTTGGTTTTCTCCTGCAATTTACATATTCGTTTCCCGCCTTTTCCTTCGGGCTCTGTTCCCTGCCTTGTTCCTAGCCTCTGATTGGCCAATGGCTAATCCGACACATTTGGTATAAATACCGGTGTCTCTCTGGTTATTGCCTTGTTCACTCACAGCTTTCTTGTTTGTGTGTTGAGCGTTTCTTCTTCTTCTTTTATGCTCTGATGAAGAGGCTCCATTTGTAGCTTCGAAATGCTATTTGCGTTAATTTTAATCTGAATTTGTGCTTTTTCACGTTGTTTTATCTTTGTACTTACTCGTTTGGTGTAGTTTAAATTTCTTTTTGCATAAGGACGTAGTATATGATTGCCAAGTCCAAACGCTTCATCCCCTACGACAGAGAATGGAATAACATCTCCGACATTATCATTAGGCAAATGCCTTCCGGAGGGAATATTTAATCGGTTTTGGGACGGCCGTTTACCCATTTCTGATGATTTAAATATTTCTGAATCACTATCTGTTCCATAAGAACCAACGTCTATATATACAAATTTATAATCTGCGTCTGTCCAAGCCATTAACACGCACGAAAAAAACTTTTTGTAGTTAAAATATGATGAACCGGAATGTTCTGGCTGTATCATCCGTATATGTTTGCCATCAATTGCTCCAATGATGTTTGGAAAGTTTGTGCGACTATAGAATTCGTCTGCGATTTTAATCCAGTCGCCTTCTTCTTTGGTTGACATATACAATGGTTGAAGTATATTCCATATTTGCTCACATGTAGTTTTAGTAATATCTCGTATTGTAGAAGCTCCCATCAGATAATCAAAAGATAATGTATTGAAACTAGCTCCTGTAGCCAGATATCTGTAAAAAAATAAAAATTAATTATATTTCAATATCTGTAAAAAATTAAAAATTAATTAAATTTCAATATTTTTCAGGTCGTGATGTGCAAAAAAATGGGCTAATTTAAGGACTTGCTTTCGTCGCGAATTAACCGCTCTACTTTGAACAGTTATTATTTTTACTTCCATGCATGGAAAACCGACTTACTGAAGATAACCTGGAAGAGGACAATTCTCTATCAAATGATGAGGATGATGATCAAGCTGGTTCATCCACTCCCACCCCTATTCGTCAGCGGAAAAAGAGACCTAATGTACCGAAGCAGACGGACGTGGATGAAGCATTATTAAAGGCATTAAATGAGCCTAATACTGATGAAGATGTGAACTTTGCTTTGTCACTGGTCCCTTCACTCCAAAATTTAACCGCAGAAGAAAAACTTGATGCTAAAATAAGTATTCTTAACGTTTTTAAACAGATAAGATTAGCTAGGTGCGTTCAGTCTACTTCTACGCCAACATGTACGTACAACAGAGTACAGCAACCCTTATACTCTTTTCCAATTTCGCAACCGACAACCATTCAAAACATTTCATCACCTGGCAACTCCAACGATACAGCCCAGTCTTATTATTCAAATTTTTCAGATGAATCGCAAATATATGACTTGTAAATAACTTAATTTCTCAAAACGCCGAATTTTGTAATATTAATACTAATAAAAATAGTTGAAAAGTATTTGGTTTATCTTACCTTATCGTAACGCTCAATCTCTCCTCCACAGGTATAGAAAGTCTTAAATTTGTATCCTCCTTCGCTATTGCTGGTCCAATTAGCTTGACAAGTTCATTGAAGCTGGTAATGCTCATTCGATAATAGGCGAAAAAAATTTTCGGGTAATCAAGTAATTTGGAATGCATAGTGTAAAATTTTCCACTAACTAATCTATCACTGAGAATGGGAAGCACCCAATACTCTCGGAATCTCTTCTTGATTTTCCTCCTCCGGAGTATGATGAGAGCAATAATTTTTCTAGACAATATTTTCATTGTGCGACCGCTTCAACAGTCAGTTACAAACTAGTTCGAGAATAGTCGGCCGGCTGTTGGATAGTCTGCGCCCTGTTCACCAACCAAACTGTTTAGTTGGCTCGGTGTGCGCACTTTCAGCCCAACCCGACTAAACTATCGGCCGATAAAAAGTCTGCAGTCTGCGGGGGCCCTTACCTTTTGAGAGAGTCTCTTATACTCATTGCTTGGTAAGGGGTAAGGTTACGTATAATATTCTTCAAAACTAGGAAGAGCTAAAGGCATATTTTGCAGCTGCTGAATATGATACTTCAAAATTTGAGATCAAGTACAAAGCAAGAATGATTTTAAAAATGCTTATAGATAATAAAAATCTTTTGTATTTTCACTTTGCGACTCCAGTAGTACAAGAATTTGAAAAATTCAATAGCCTTTCTCAGAAAAAACCGAGCAGATCCTCAAGAACAACATGATGCTAAGTTTCTTGTGGTGACGGTACGTTCAAGTGCTGCCCAAAACAATTCAAATTTAGTCTTCACTCTGATATTGGCATCACCCCAGAAGTAAAGCGACAAATATTGTCTTTTGCGTATATGCTTCATCCCGATAAGAAAGAAGTTGCTTCTGAAAGATTATTTTCTCTTGAAAGAAAAATTTTCTTTATGGTCCCCTAAGAAACTTTGACCGAAGTAGCTGATTACGAAGTAGCTGTAATGAACGAAGCAAAAACAATGCATTACTGGCTCTGAACTTAAAGGATGTAATTTCAGTTGAATGATTACGATGCGGTGGCGAAGGGAGCTCCTGCCCAAGCCCATGGGTGTTACGAATTTCGGTCCACAGCTTCAAAACAAGTGGATGGATCTCAAACACAGAAGAAAACAAAAAGCTATGCGACTAAAAGAAAGCCAGGTGAGGACCGGTGGTGGCCGCGGAAGAACTGCCCCCAAAAGCTTAATGGGACGCGGCACACGCCGTTCTCTGTGAAAGCATACCGAGATGTATGCCGTACCGAGCTTACCAAACTTCGGAGAGAGAGTACATCATTGGCAAGACTACATGTTCCCAGAGAACAGTTTGTATTTCGATGTTTCTCAAGGCACAGTTGCAGTGTTAAATGATCAGCTCAACTCGTGCTTGGATTTCGGTGAAAGAGTGGGAGGAACAGGAAGCTAGAGTCGGAGAGAAATGCGGGTTCACAAGTTTCGAGCATGCTAAAGCTCAGTTTACGAAGACAGTTCAGGCGAAATTCCCAACCTGGGTCCAGTCCATTCGTTGGGAGGCCGTGGCAGTCTAGTAGTTAGAGAGTCGGACCTTCCGCCTGGAAGGTCGCGCTTTCGATACCCGCTGAAGCGCCACCATGTAGGTGGACCGGTGTTACGAAGGTCTGTGAAGTTGCGCAAGGGGACCGGTTACGTCCCCTTGCAAGCAATCCGAAGGCCTCGGCTAACAGGTCGGGGTCTGGTAGAGAAAAGTCCCTTCGTTGGTCACCTATGGGGTTTTCAATAAAAGTTCTTTTGGGGCCTACTACCGACTGCAATGGGCAGTAAGTCAAGTCGAATCCTTCCATCTGGTTCTTTTCAGAATAGGACAAGAATTTGACGCTGGCTAATGACGACGACATCAGCACTGATTTATTCGATATTGTGGACTGGGAAAATCTTACTTATTCGGACAAGAAAAATAAAAGGGCCGATCCTAATGTTCAGTCAAACACCTTGAACGTCCGAAAAATAATATACAATTAGATTTAATGTCAACAGGATTCTACTGAAAGAGCCAAACCATTATTTTATCAATCGATTGTTGCCGAGGTACCACAGGTATGCATTAACCATTTTTCATGCTCGTCTTTCAGAATTGATATGTATACTATACTTTTTACTTCGTCATCTACCGACTCTGTTTGGTCATTGACATCAAAAGACACGGCCCTCTTTTACGCTGCTTCAACTCTGTCGTACCAATTCCAGCATGTCATCTGAAAATTTGTCAATGGATTCTGACTGGGAAAAAGAGGAACCTCACCATCGAGTAAGGAATTATTTTGCTAAGGAATTACTATAAGCAATGTCCAGACTCGAGCGCGGTTCATCTGAATGGGGCTCGGGCGCTAAAGACAAGCGCAAAAACTCAGTTTTAATCTTATGACAATATATGTCAATCGGCTACTCCCTCTACTACTACCATCACTTTACGTTTATCTTTTCTGTACAGCCTTTTGCACATTTGAGACAACCACAAACCCTCTCGACCCATAAAGTCCCGAAATTTTTTTTAAAATCTTTATTTTGGTTTCACGCTGGGTCGCATGTAACAAGAGGCTACATCGTTGACAGGACTAGATGGTTCCCAGAGGAGGGTCTGTACTTCGATGTTTCTCAAGGCACAGTTGCAGGGTGGGTTAATTGATCGGCTCAACTCATGCTTGGATTTCGGTGAAAGAGTGGAGGAACAGGAAGCTGGAGTCGGAGAGAAATGCAGGTTTACAAGTTTCGAGGATGCTAAAGTTTGGTTTAGGAAGACAATTCAGCGAATAGGTGAAATTCCCAACCTGGGTCCAGTCCCTTCGTTACTCGCGAATGGGGTTTTCAATAGACGTTCTTTTGAGGCCTACTACCGACTACAATGGGCAGCGGCTGCACGTCAGTAAGTCAAGAAGTCGAAGCCTTCTATCTGGTTCTCTTTAGAATAGGATGGAGGGTATTTTCTTTTCTTTGGAAAGTGGGAGAAACGATAATAACAGCAGTTGTTGGGAAAGAAATTGACACAAGTCAAGTAAAATATTTTTTATTAATTGCTTTTTTTATAAAAATATCAGTTTGTATTCTCAAAGAAACAAAATTAAAATAATTTTAAACAACGCTTGTAAAATATTTATACTCATTCAGATTCCATGTCCTTCAACAAATATTTCTTTGTAGAGGACAATATTGAGGCAGCAGAACAGCAAGAGCTGGATGAGAGCCAATTAAATGGAAGAGGTATTTAAGGGGTTTTTTTTAAATATTACATTCAATTATGTTTCTCAAAACCAAAAAGTAAAAACTTATGGAATTAATTTATAGTGGCAAATTTTGCTTAATATTCAATGTTTCGGAATACTTATAAGTGTAAGGTGTAATAAATTTATATCATATTTCTGTGTCAGTTTCACGTCATTTAAAATACATATCACATGAAATTACTGGTTTTTCTTAGTTTTGTTCTATTATAACATTGATTTATCTTTTTTGCACAAAGGTTAGTCCTTTGATATGCTTGCTTTGGTGCTGGTTTTATGATGAAGAACTATGTAAAACAGGGAATCCAATTCTTTTATTTCAATTTGGTATAAAAAGCCGCATACACGTTAATTTTCCGTAGCAGAAAGTTTAATTTTCTATTGGGGCACATGGTAAAAGCTGCGTTGTGGCAAAGGTGATATTGCATAGGGGTTCTGCCCAATGATGAAGTCGAAGGGAAATAGCTTTTTTCCTTGAACCTTTCAACTGGCGCGTGTATCTGAGAAATAAACTGGCGAGTAATTTGGTTCATAGCTTTACGAAAACGAACATTAAGAACTTCTGACTTTAGAGGGTGTCTGCTTTTTTTTTGTATTAGGGTGATTTTCAAAAAGATTGACGGTTTGATGTCCGCAGTACAAAATCTGAATTTCATGTCGATAAAACTATTATTCTGCCATTTTAAAAACCAGTAGGGAAGCATCATTTCACAGTTAATTCAATGCATTCATTACATTTTTTCCAAGTTCTTTTTCTATTACTTTAATTGGAAAGAAATGGAAAATTGCGTGTCCGAAGCAAAAACTTCACAGAACCAGAGTCTTTTTCTTATCATTCCAAGTAATGTTTTTATTCAATATAATTTAAAACATGAAGATATGTGTTTACTTAACAAAAATGCAAGTGATTTCACTGAAATGTTTATCTAATATTTTAAAATTTAAAGAAAGTTTTTGTCCGGACATGCAGCTCATGAGTGTTACCTTGAGAAAGTTCCTATCATTCAACTTTCAAAGTATTTAAATATTGTAATTATTTTCTGTGGTAGGGAAGCCTCGTATGTTTCTTTTAACCTCGTACCATCTAGAATGGGTTAGTTTTATTCCTTTACTGTTTTATAGTGGAACAAACAATTCAACATGATTAGTATTTTTATTACTTCTCAGGAATGTTACCCATTTATTTCCGAATATTTTTTACAGCATAAAAATAAGCAATTCAGTAATAGTGTATTTCTTGTAGAGGAATCAATTGGTCCAATTAAATTTTCAGAAACACAGTCAGAATTTCTTTTAGTGAAGAATTTCTTAATGAATCTCATGAGTGTTACTTGTTAAGAGAAGGGAGTAACAATTATGATTGAAAACAACCAAATAATAAGTAAATCTGCAGATATAGATATTTGTTGAGCTTTAACTCAAACTATTTGCTTTTTATTCAAAATTATATTGAATTTCTATATATACGAGTATATATATACAGTGGTACCTCCTTTAAGGGACACCTCTAATTAAGGGACATTTTTTCTGGTCCCAGTCCCTTTGAATAGGGACTGCAATGTATTTACCTCTGAATAAGGGACACTCTATTTAAGGGACATTCTTGGAGAAAAATTTCCAAAATTCAAGTTATATAGATAAGAAAATTTACTGGAAGCTAAAGTTCTTTTTTTTTTCTTTTCTAAAAATTAACTTCTGAAAGTTGGTATGAGTCCTATAAGCATGAACAAAGAAACAAGTGTATTTTAAAGTACTTGACAAAACCTACTTGTAAAGACTTCCCTCTTTTGTACAGTGGAATACATGCGTGTTCAGCAAGGACCGACAGTACCAACAAGTTTTTTTATGCAAGAATTGTAAAAAGTGCACTGAACGTCATTTCTACTGTATTGCCCAAATTACGTACTTTTAAACAAACCCATCTAACAGATTACTTCGAATAAATTTCTGTAAGTTACAAAACTTTGGCAATGCGAAATTTATGCTAAAATTTCAGTTTTTCAATGAAAAAATTTTAAATTTCAATAATTTCAACTTATATTTCGTATGCATGAGACATTTTCAGTATTTAAGCTTAAATGGTAACATGTTTACTATTAAAAAGTTAAACTAAGTTAATACACCATATGTATATGCATCAATTTATGAACCTCCGAGGAAGGGACACCTCCATTTAAGGGACAAAATTTCCAGTCCCCTTAGTGTCCCTTATTGAGAGGTTTTACTGTATTTTTTAAAAGAGGCACCTTGACACAAAATTTTTAAGTTGGCAGATATGATTTTTGTGTGTTTTGTTTAAGATATGTTTTATTTTTAAGGGGTAAATAAAGAAAAACTCCCGTTCTTTTAACCCTCCCCCCCCCCCAAAAAAAAATAAAATAAATGAGTAAAAAATAAACACTTGTGCGGGTATGCTAGTTGTTACTTTATGTAAATAAGAAAGTGATGTGTTGCAAACTATTATCTTCCCTTTACTTAAATTAAAGGTTTGCAGAATTAGAACTATTTATTTCGATATTTTTACTGCTTACTTTAAAACTGAAATTTAATTTTTTATTAGTTCTGTCTAAAAACAACTATTTCTGGGTCAGAATCATGAGGGTAGTGATGTTTTATTACATTAATGTAACATATCTATTAATGGGGTAAAATAGCTTTAATTTTGGTCTCTCTTTTTATAATTATTGTTATTTTTATTACTATTATTATTTTTGGAGCAATATTGCAAGAGGATTGCTTGTTTGTCACATGAGTGTTACCAGATCTCACGAGTGTTACTGTAGCTAAAAATTAGAATTGTATTAATATATTTGTTAATTTTTAATTAAAAAATGTTTTGCTAATTAAGGCTATTCAGTTACTTCTTATACCTGCAATGAAAACAGTTAATTTTTAATACATTTTTATTGAATGTTATGTGCTTCATTTAAGAAACAAAGTAACACTCCTGAGATAGTCCAATTAAAATAGTTTAAAGATTTTAAATGTCAATTTTAATACTATTTTTACTTCTTACAAGGTATTTAAGATTACCTAAACAAGATTTTTTCGATAAATTATTGATAAGGATTGTTTTACAGAATGTTTAATAACGGTAACACTCATAAGAAAAACAACCACTTGTCAAGACACTTTTTGAAATATCTAAAATATAAATAAATTAACTCGAAAAATACTACTTGCTCAGAATGCAGTAAATTATAAGGAATTCATACGTAGGCAAGTTTTTATGTTTGATCCAACAAAAATTCAGATTGTGTCAAACCCAATCCGTCAACAAATTTGAAAATCACCCATTATCACTTTACTAGTATTTATTAACATTAAACACATTTTTATTACGCTAATTTTAACCTTCCAGCGGGCGCGCGTGTCAGAGGTATCTCTCAAACACGCGCGCTCGCTGGAAGATCAAATTCAATTATCAAGTTATTGTTCCATTCCTTCGATTTTGGAATGGTACGAGTTGACTGTATTGTCAGTATTGTCATTAGGTTTTTGAAATGACACATAGAACACTCAACCAGGATTTTCTTCTTTTTGTTTTAAACAATTTTAAGACATGTATTTAAATACCCAACTCCTTTTTCTTTATATTTTGCTTTTAGTAACTGAAGCATTGACTAATCGTTTGTTTTTTCAGATTTTTACTTCCTTGTACAAAGTACAGAAAATATTGTAAACGCGAAAAATTTCGCACTCAAATTACAGCCTATATTTGTATTTTAATCACAAGTTAATTAGCTTGTAGTTTAATTTTTCACAATATCCGTATGTATGTACACCCGCACGTGCATATGGGCCACTGAAATAGCAATTTTGATCATCCCCGAGTTCGTTTTGACGAGTTTTTTCGAGCCTTTTGTATGTACCATAGTGTCCTGGAAGTAAATCACTGATACAGAAAACACAGAAGACCCCGGAAATTACACTGAAGGTAGTGACGAGCTTTTGGACTGAATGATGAAATTGCCATTGTCTGAGGGAATCCAAACAATAAACGTGAATAGACGAACGCTGACGAACACGAGATTACTGATGAAATTATCGTTAAGATACTCAACACAGAAAATGAACCTAGCGAAGATGATTAAGACAGTAGCGATGAAAATCATCATGTAAAAATATATCATACAGATGGACTAAAACTATTGAATATATAGAACAAGAAGAAGAGGAGACACCAACCTTTCTGTTATCCCTAAAAAATAGAGAAACATTGCTGCAGAAAAGCGCTGAAGTTGAGAACAAAAAACCAACGAGGATTTTTTAAAGTAAAAACTCTTTAATCCTCGTACAGTATGCTTTAAGTATTTTTAAATTATATGAATTGCATGTGGTGTACTTGTATGCGTTTTGTATTTGCTAAATAAATTACATTTATACCTACTGATTTTTCCTTTCCCTTTTTATACTTGTCGCTTCAACCGAGTTTGTCGGTTATTAGAGTTCGTTGTTGTGAACATTAATTTGGATAATCGGGAATCTACTGTATCACAATTCGTCGTTGGCATCGGGTCGGGCAATCTGTACTCGTGAAGCGTTATTCTACGAATCTTCTGAGATGATCTGTTCTGGCACTCTTATGCAAAACAAGTCGCAATCTTTCCTTTAAAATAAAAAAATTTGAAACAAATAAATACGTTCATCGAACAGGATTGTACTTCCCACAAGAACGTTAAATTCAATAGTTGTCCCGCAATCGCAGATTAAGGATTGGTTAATAGCTGCGTAAACATGTGCGAGCAAATGATCAGAAATCAGAGTGAAGAATTAATCTTTTTGCGTATTTATGACATTCAAAATCAATATGCATCTTCGAGAATAAAAGCAGTTTTTACGATTTTTTTATATTATAATGAAAGCATATCTCTTTTGGAAAGTAATTGCTCTTTCGTTTAATATAGGTCATCTTTTTTTTTCCTTCAGCAACCTTCAAAAATGGTTTTAAAAAAAGTAGTTTTTAAATGGCGTTAATGGAGCTTCATTTTAATGAGGTTTTAACTTAATTTTACAAATTTTAACGGATGGTATGGTAATCTCTGTTACACGCTATCGCCAATATTTCGAGTTAGAAGTTGAAAACAGAGATCAAATGCAACACATGTAATGCGGATTTTATTATAAAAGGTATTTAATACATCATAGCATACATGTGCATGGCTTAAAGCGCAGAAAGTGATAATAATGCGATACAGCGCAGAATGCGGCGCGCCTCAGTGACTTGAGCTCAGACCTGAGAGCACCAGAATCTGGCGATGCAGGATATCGTGCAGATAGTGGGAAATCTATCTATGCGCTTCAAAATATGACATCAAGAAAGATTGCCCCCAAAGCAAAAATAATTTAAGAAGTCACAGTTCCGAAAATTAGCGGTGGGAAGAGAGGGGTAAATCGAACAAAGGTGTCAGAAAAAAAATCATAAAGAAGAGGGAAAGGATGACGTGATAGTAGCTGAAGTGAATATTGGGCGTAGCATTATAGAACACTCGGGTATCCCGCCAATTACTCCACTAGAACGAATTAAAATTATTGTGGAGGGAAAAATAGTGGCAGCATTAAAGGATTCAGGATGTCAAATAACGGTTATAAAGGAAAGCATATTGTGTAAAGAGAGGAATAATCGAAAGGGACAATTATATTGAAACCAGCTTTTGGAGCAGAATTTAGCCACGTAAATTTTTACAATGCCATTGGGAGCCAACCCTAATGTTATTCATAAATCTATATTGTGCGCGATTACACCTCATATCGATGAAGAAGTCATTCTTCACCCACAAACTTTAAACATGTTGCTACATTCTCAATCAACCAAGTAAAACATTGCTCTTTGATAAAAACAAGTGTATACTTTCATTTATATTAGAATGCTTTTTCGTAAAAATATTAGATTTATTATTGATATTCGTAATTTTAAAATATTATTTTTATGACGTTGCTGTCATGTTCAAAAATATTTATGTTGTATTTTCAGCAAGAGTTATTAGTTTCAGAGGTTGCAGTGAATACTCTAAAAATACCTCCCAAACCTAAAACTACTCACGATAACAATTCTAACAAAAATAACACCCCCAACACTACCTCCACCAATACTAACAGAACTAATCGTAGGGTAAACAGAAATCCAGGTCTAGCTTAATCTAGTACAAGATGCGAACAACAACCACACCTAAGCAACAAACTAACGCGCATGCTGAACCTTGCCAATACAACGTACACAAAATGAACACGAACTAAATCAACAGCCCAAGGAACAGAAGCCTAACTGACCAAACTACTAACCCAATCTTGTGCACTGCAACCTTAACCAAGCAGCCATCAGGTGAACAGCAACAGGTTGCAGTTTCCAGCTAATGAAGACCACAGTGATGACAGGACGAGCTAACTGTACCGGCCAGGGAATATAAAGTAGTACCAGGTTCAGGGAGCAAGAGATAGTAAGGCTGGACCAGCGGTCAGTAATCCTACCTCGGCACGGTTACGCCGAACATACGCGCTCGACGACCTCCTTGCGCCCGGGGGAAAGGCCTCGTGCTAATAGGGGGAGGTATATGGGGGAGAAAAGTACCATACACACATGAAACAAGTTCGACAATTTGCCAGTAGAGAGCCCTGAACTCGCCAATAATGTCAACTCGGAACTGCCTAAGCGTATGATCTCCAAGCCGAAGAAAATACCTTCCTTCCACGATGTTCCTGAAGCTCAAGTGCTCTTGAGGAAAGTCTCTCAACTTCGTAAAGGCGTAACGGCCAAGTTCGTAGGACCCAACATGTTCTTCTTCGAAGAAGAGAACCAAATTTCCAGTCATTGACAACCTTTAAAATCAAAGAAACTTCAACTATCACAGCAGGCATATTTCTCTCCCTAAAAACCTCTCAAGGCAGTCATCAAGGATCTCCCTCTCAACTGTGACCTGCTCTATTTAAAAACGGAATTCGAAAAAGCCCAAGTGTATGAAGTGCGCCGGCCGCCACAGATCCTTTGAATGCACCAAACCAAAGAAGAGCCGGCGAAGTGCGCCCTGTGTAACGACGACCACCCTTCCAATGATCCTGTCCGCCACAACCTAAAAAGTCTGCTCCGAGAAATTTCAAGCCCCAAGCTGTTAACGCCTGGTCCTACCTATTTACGGCTCTCAAAGATCCCAAAGCCAATGCTCCCGCGCATTGCAGCAACGGAAAGAAGGCAAAATAGACTTTAGAACGCTCACCACCATGAGCAAGCTGATGCAGCAGTTTCGTGTCATCATGTCCGTTTTTGCTGCTCTCCAGAGGCCTTAATCATACCTCCGCCTTCCCTATTGTGCCTTGCACACCCTCTCTTACGACGTTCTCCCATGATTTCAGGCAAAGAGGTTGCGCCCCACACCTACTCAAATATAATGTTCGGCTCAGTTGTAAAATCACCAAAAGGATCCGGACTGCATACATGTTGAAGGCTAGCCAGGCCTAACAACGACGGCGTTGTTTATGAGATGGTTATAAAAAAAGTAGTCTTTAAATGGCGTTAATGGAGCTTCATTTTAATGAGATTTTAACTTAATTTTACAAATTTTAACGGATGGTATGGCAATCTCTGTTACACGCTATCGCCAATATTTCGAGTTAGAAGTTGAAAACAGAGTTCAAATGCGACACATGTAATGCTGATTTTATTATAAAAGATATTTAATGCATCATAGCAGACATGTGCATGGCTTAAAGCGCAGAAAGTGATAATGCGGTACAGCGCAGAATGCGGCGCGCCTCAGTGACTTGAGCTCAGACCTGAGAGCACCAGAAGCTGGCGATGCAGGATATCGTGCAGATAGTGGGAAATCTATCTATGCGCTTCAAAATATGACATCAAGAAAGATTGCCCCCAAAGCAAAAATAATTTAAGAAGTCACAGTTCCGAAAATTAGCGGTGGGAAGAGAGGGGTAAATCGAACAAAGGTGTCAGAAAAAAATCATAACTTGATAGTAGCTGAAGTGAATATTGGGCGTAGCATTATAGAACACTCGGGTATCCCGCCAATTACTCTACTAGAACGAATTAAAATTATTGGATTGTATAAGATTGCAAATGGGTTCGCAAGTCAGCAGCTACCCACGACTCGGAAAAATTGGTCAACAATGGAAAAAGAGGCCTATGGTGTATTATTTGGCCTAAAGAAATTTGAAAACTGGATTTTCGAACCCGAGACAAATATAATGACTGATCATAATCCTCTGAAATTCCTTTCAGTTGCAATTTCACACAGTCCAAAACTTATACGATGGGCACTGGTGTTCCAACAATTTAGCATAAAGCGCCTTGAAATGGACTGACAAACTATAGAACTTTTTAGTTCCTGTTCTGTTTTGTTTTTATCCCTGTTGTGTTTTTGCATTTATGTGTATTCAAGAATTTTTTTCTGAAGGAATTTTCATGTATTTAAATACGTCCGACATTGGCTCTGTCACATCGGCCCTTCTGGCAAAATTTCATGCTTAAGAAGGGGGCTATGTCAAAGTCAACGAGTGCAAGGGGGGAGGGGGTGAGCTGAGGAGAAGCTCTAGCAAGAGAAAAGGGAGGCATTCGACCCTGGTAGGTGGACAGAGGGTTGCTCTCTCGGAAGCGGGGTAGTGTTTTTTACTGGCCCACTTCAAGGCCAGGGTAATCATTCCTATTATGTATATCATCATAACCTACGTTCTTGTACATAAACCATCATCCGCGTGTAAATGAAGGACTATCTTAGAACTTTGGGTGTCCACCTCTTTAACACGGCAATACACACCAAATTAGAAGGCCTCTGCTTGGCCATTCTACAAGAAACTATAAGAGATTTCACAAAATGCAAGCAGGCACAGTTCGACAACACCATGATTAAGTAACCTTAGTAAAAACAAACTAGTAACAACAAGGACTACAAACATTACACAAAACGAAATATAATTTTATTGATCCAGAAAGTGCATGTAATAATGAATATTTCCTCCCATAAATGAAAATGTAGAATATGAATCTTTCATATATACAAAAAAGTGTAAGGAAGATCCTTCTTCCTTCAGAGGCCTTTGTTATTGATTTGCAGATTCGCAAGCATCAATCCAATCACTGTATACATCCACTGGTTCCGACAGATCTGCATCATAGTTCAGGAATGTAAATTGTAAAAAAATAAAAACAGTATGATTAACACTGGTAGGTATATACATCATTGCGTACAGTATGAGATTAGTTCTTAGACTTTGTAAAGTTAAACATGACACTAAGAGGTAAAAAAAAGATGCATTACGAGTAACTCTAAAGGACATATACAAAAAAATTGATCAAAAACAAATGGAACTCAAAATGGAAACTGATAATCTTAAAACGATAATACAAAGCAGTATAAAAGTCGGCAACTAAAGCAAGGCATGTGTGTGTCGTGTGAGGGAAAAGACACTGAAATTGAAAAGTTAAAAAGCTGTTCAAGCTCAATAAATGTCAAGAGGACAATTTTGATATTACTGATAGCCACTTAAACTCTGATATATTACTATAGCAAATTGACCCAGGGGTGATGGATAATGCTTTTCTTTTGTGGTTCTTACCATGTTTAATTTCATTTTGGACTGGAACATTAGAAGTCTTAATGTTAATTTGGACTACCTTAAGTTTGTCATCGCCTGGACTTTGCCCTTAGTGAACTGTTAACTTTGTTAACAAAACAGCTCACTCCAGTACGGACTCACATTACAAAATTATCTCTTGCAAAAAACAAGAAGGAAAACAAAAGATGGCAATGGGGAAAGTTCTGTGCGGGAGGCTTGGCGTAGGAGGTTTTTTTTTAATCTCTCCATCTATCACCCAAATTTTTTCCGCCGTTACCACTAATTATGTTTATTTTATTTATATTATTTACTTGGACACTTCTACAGATGTTTAGTGTTATTATTTCCCAGCAACCTTTGTTAAGCGACCACCTCCCGTAACAACTGCGTTTTGCCAGACGAGAGGTGGTCACTTTTCAGAGGTTCACTGAAAAGAGAAAATATTAGTAGAGGATGTAGAGTAACACATAAACTTAAAAGTTCAACAGTAGATGTATTCAAGCATTTAAAGAAAGCCTCAAGAAAACTTTTTAGAAAATGCAGCAAGAGGTTGTATTCTTTTAATAACCGGCATCAAAGACCATAAATAAATAAGAAAGGATACAATTAATAGAAGTCTGAAAATCTTCAAGGCATACTCCACAAGTGATACGACCTGTATTCCGTTGTCGATCCCTGAAAGAATATAATAATCTTGAGTATAACACATATCGTCCTATTATTTTACTAATTCCATACATTTATCTAATTTTATTTTAATGCATGAAAGAATTTTCCAGCAAGCACATTTTTAACCAAATATTTAATTTACTTTTGCTTCTAATGAACAGAGGGCATCTCAGTCAACCGAGATTGAAGAACAATTTGTAAATAGTCACTTAAAAATGACATTGCAAAGATTTAAAAATTATTAACAGATCTCATTTTTACAAGGTTTAGCTACGCTATTTAGTTGCATTAATGAAAATTGCAATTTTGTTTTAAAACTGAAGAATTTACTCAAAAAGAAAAAAGTTAAAAGAAGAAAAATATTGGAGCAAATATTGCTACTGATTTTCTGGAAACTTCATAAAAAATGTTTCAGGAGTATTTTTAGAAAGAATTATCGGCTACATTTAGTATCTCTATTGATACTCAATCTGAATTTGATTTGCTTAGATAACTAGATTGAGTTGAAAATTAAAAACTTTCCTCATTTGACAGGCCCCCCTATTAACTTTACATTCTTTTTATAGTGAAAAACAAACAAATGAATGTAACTGCTGTAAATAGTTTTACAACCTGTAATTGGAAAAATATAAAAAAAAAGGATATTGAAAACTCTGGAGACAAAAATTACTCAACAAGACAACACTTTATGGTCCTTTAAATTGGAATCCATATCTTCAGTATGGTATATCAACACCTCGGTGCCAGTCAGCTAGACCATTCGCATGTCGTGCAGATAAAATCTTATTTTTTTAATGCACACATAATACTGCATCAAATTCCTTTTCTAAAATATTATATGCGCTAAAATGCTATAATTCATGCATAAAATTGCTTCTCTAAGTGATTTTTAAAAGAAAAACTACGTATTGAAGATAAATTTTTAAATTTTAAAACACATGTAATGTGACACTTGCGATTCCACTATAGTTTACAAGTCAAGATAATAGATTCAGTTATTGATTTCACATTCAGTACATAAATAGCATGCCTGTAGTAAAACTTAACATTCATTACATCCATGAGGTTTACCCCTAAATAATTCTGGTGATTTTCCACCTTCCCTTACATGACTTTCTTCAAAGAGCAGGGAGGGAAAAGATAACAATGAAGCGACCATGCAAAGCTTGAAAAATAATAAAGGAACTCTGCGCACAAGTAAATTGTAAAAATTGCATGGTTCTTAAGCACAAATGAGCATCAAAATGCAGACGTTTTTCGGGATTGCTTAGAATCCCTTTTTCAATGCAGTAGTGGAGCTTCCAGATGCAAAAACATCTACAAGCTCCACTTACTGCATTGAAAAAGAGATTTCAAGCAACACCGATACATGTCTGTATTTTACTGCACATCCATGCAAAACTTGTTTAAGTGATTCTCCCACCCCCACTGCCACAATTCATTTTCCCAGTTATTTTTTCTGACATGATTCTTTTTAATTTGGAGTAAAGAAAAAATTAATGTTGCATTTTTTTAATAAATTCATTTAAACTTGCAAATGATCATTTTCTTGCATGATTTTAAAAACTTTGTCATCTTGAAATTAAAACAGTAATATTTTACTTGTTAATTGTTAACGTCACTTCCATGCCACGTAATAAATTTTAGATGAGCTTGTTATTGTTTTAAAAACATGCTTTAGTTAATCCTGTATTATTTCAAATATTTTAATTTTTATTGTAAGAGTTATCTTTTAAATTTATGCCAGATTTTTTCCACTAGTGCGCAAATCAGCAAGCTTTGTATCATAAGGACAATATTAGATTTGTCACAGTTGAAGATTCAGTTCAAAACAGTAGCCTTGGTGGCTTTTGTGACAGCCCTTTATCGAAAATAAATATTTGTTTTGTTATTTGAATAAGAAAACATAACGAAAGTAGGAGATTAGTTTGATAAAGATAAGGTAAAATGACTTAAATTGCTATTTAGTACAGAAATGGAATAAAAAAATTCAAAAATATTTTCTTAACATTTTAACTGCTATGTTTTGTAATTGTCTAAACAATTCTTGACAAACATTCATTGTCATATGCATCTTTTGTTCACCTTTTACTTTCCTTTATTCATATACTGTTGTTTGGTGAACTTTCATTTTCTACAATTTAACATGATGTTGCCAGATAAAGGTGGGCCCTTGATGTGTATCATTAACAAATTTGCAATATTGCCAATTAGTACCTTCGATTGTTCATTAGATACAATGATGTTCATTTGACTAAAGGAGTGCTCACCTAAGCCAATCCATTCCTGGCGGGAATTTTTCGATAAAAGATTTTAAAGGAAAAAGTTCAGCAGGTACGACTTTTCGATTATGGACGCACAAACATAACTGCCTTACTTTATTTTCCTAAAACTTACATCAAAATGTGTTGGCCACATGCTTTGATGGAGGCAGGGTTGGCAAAAACCCACTAATTTTTTATTTTGACCGGGGCACTGGTCAAAACTGGTTTTAACCGTGCTTAAATGGTTTTAACTGGTCAAAATGGTCAAAACTTTAAAAAAAAAAAAAAAAAAAAGACATTTTGAACATTTTTTACATAGTTGTTTATTACTTTAATGGTTAGATGCAACACCCCCAATTTAATAGGCAGTAAGTAAAAATAACTTAAACTGAGAAATAATAACAGCAACCAAGGTTGAAATTGAAATATTGTTTAAAAAATAAGCTTAATGACGAAAATAAATGAGGCAATAAATATTATAAATTAAGAGGGATTGCAGTTTCAATATGCAGTATCCAATTTCCAATGTAATATGAAATAAGGATGCTATTTAATAATGTAATGAGGGTAATTCTCTGCAAATAGGCCATATTGATGTAAATGGAGGA
Source organism: Octonoba sinensis (assembly GCA_038502835.1). NCBI lineage: Eukaryota > Metazoa > Arthropoda > Arachnida > Araneae > Uloboridae > Octonoba > Octonoba sinensis. The sequence goes on along the minus strand of CM076605.1, from coordinate 65,423,324 downwards.
TATTTCAAAATTTTCAAAAGAAAATTAATAAGTTATTTATTCAACATAGAGTTTGAAGATGGCTTTATTATATTATCTCATAAATTTGAAGCATTAATTAAAATAAATATTTTTTTCAATTTTTAAACATATGAAATATCATTCCCTCACATGCAACCATTACCACCTAAAAATACTAAAAAATTTATTTCTTACTGAAATACTGTATACTTTTCTTGTTTGACTTTTATCTTCTAAAATAAACACTTAAAGTGTTAATACTATTGTATTAAAAAATTTTTTTTGTCTTTACATGCAATTTTTATTGGCCAAAAAAGTTTGCAACTCATATTTCAAATCATTCCCTCACTCATTGTAATTCAAGATTTTTCAGCTAGATGGCATTACTATACAGATAGAAACAGTGCACATGTACTGAGCACATGTTCTCAGTTGTCTGTAAAACTAATTTCAGCCATCTTGGAAAAATTCTTCATTGTGTAAGGAGGAACTGAATAAACAGATTGGGTAAGTGTTAAGATGATATTATCATTCCCTCATTTAAATTTATAAAGTTAATTTAATTCCTAAAAATATATTAATGGGTAGTTTAATTTTCTCTAAAAAGTTAATTTGAGAATATGCATTGTTTTTTTAATTTTATTTATGGGTACAAATTTAAAAATCTAATAATGTTAGTTTTATCAGTCCCTCACTGGTCATTCCCTCATGTGAGGGAATGATGCTTTTGTGAGGGAATGGTTACTGTTATTGTTAAAGTCTAGTTATAAAGATATTTTTGTTGCATTTTATTATTTTTTAAAGCAATTAATGATTGACTTAATACTAAACTATTTCAAGCTAAATTGTCAAATGAATCAAAGTATATTTGGGATAAATATTAAGGAAAAAAATTAACTTTTTGATATAGGATTAATATTGGTAGAATCTATTAATTTTAATACTTGGAAATTTTGTTAAATTTGACAATATGAAATACTTAAATTATTTAATTTCTAAATAAGAAACATAATGTACTTTAATTTAAAAATAAGATTTACAAGTTTAATCAAATTTATATTACTGTTTTATTTTCTTATAGTTATCATGGCAAAAAAGAAAGTTGATGAAAAGTTGAGAAAAAAGGAATACGACAAAAGAAGAAGAGAAAAACTAAAGAATGATCCTGTAACAAAAAAGGAAATGCAAATCAAAGAGCGTATAAAATATTTACAAAAAAAACAAAAAGGACAGGTAAAATCAGTTTCAGAAATGACTAGGCGGGAATTAAAAGCAAAAAGAAAAAATTGGAAGAAAACTTCAGAAAAATATAGAAAGAAAAAGAAAGAAGAAAATTTATCAAAAACATCAGAAATTCAAACTTTAAATGAATTAAGCATGCCATCAACTTCTAAAAGTACATCTAGATTAGTAAGTGGAAAAAAACTTAGAAGGAAAAATAGGATGAAAATGATACATGAAATACAATCGTTAAAACTTCAGTTACATGTGCAAAAGAAAATTGCAAATAAATATAAGTCAAAATTTTATCGAATGAAAACAAATACATTCTCAAAGAAGGATATACAACTAACACCTAGAAGCAAAGTACAGAAGTTATTAAGAAAAGAAAGTGTTTCACCCGCCATAAGAAAAAGATTAATTTTTGGTGAAGCTTTAAATGCTCAACTATCAGAAACTTACAAGAGTTTAGGCCAATCACATAAAAAGAAGCAAATTTTTTCCAAAATGGTTGTTGGTAAAATTACAAGAAAATATAGGCTTATTAAGCATCATTTATCATTTATGAAATATAAGAGTTCTAAAACATATGAAAATTATATTAAAGATGGTGTGACAAAATATTCTAGGGCAATAAAAGAGTCTCGCATTAAATTAATTGAAACACAAGTTCTTGACTTTTTTGAGAATGATGAAAACACCAGGCTATGTGCAGGAAAGAAAGAATGTATCACGAGAAATAAAATAAAGCATCAAAAAAGGTTTTTGAATGACACATTAAGGAATTTGCACAAAAAATTTCAAACGGAAACAGGTTACATTATTGGATACTCGACATTCTGTAGGCTTAAACCATTTTGTGTTGTTAAGCAAAGCGCAGAAGATAGAAATACAGTAAAATGTATCATACATGCAAATATGGAGTTTATTGTCAATAAGCTTAAATTTGAGAAGCTGATAAATTGCTCAACGGTGACAGATGTTATAGATGAAATTTGTTGCAATCGTTACAAATCAGATTGTTTATTAAGAAAATGTAGTACCTGCAAAAAGTGCACACTAAAATTTAATGATTTTGATGAAAATAAAAGCATTTGTTTAAGCAAATGGGTGTATAAAAATATTACTTATCATGTAAAAGGAAAAGAAAAATCAGCAAGGAAGCCTGAGAAAGTAAGTTTAGAAATGTCAGTAAAAGAACTTATAAAAGAATTCAATATTCAATTAAAATTTTTTCTAGTACACTGTAGGAATATAGCCCATCAGTATGAAGCAGTCAAAGAAATAAAAGCATCCCTATCACAAAACTCTATCTTATTGCATATAGATTTTAGTGAAAATTTCAATTGCAAATTTGCTGAAGAAATACAGGCCATACATTTTGGAGGAAATCGACAACAAGTAACGTTACATACGGGTATTATGTATACTAAAAATGGTGACTCTTTAATTAAACATTCCTTTTGCACTTTGAGCAAATCTCTCAGGCATGATGCAGCAGCAGTGTGGGCTCACCTAAAATCAATTTTAAAATGGGCTCTTAAAATAAATAATCAAATTAAGGATGTGCATATATTAAGCGATGGTCCATCTTCACAATATCGGAATAAAAAAATATTTTATTTGATTTCTAACCACTTATCAAGTCTCCTGCCAAATTTATCCACCTGTACATGGAATTTCAATGAAGTAGGACATGGAAAAGGTGCTCCAGATGGTGTGGGAGCAACTCTGAAACAGACTGCAGACAGAGTTGTAGGAGAAGGACATGATGTTGAAAATTTTGAAAAATTTATGTCAGTGTTGAAGATAAAATGTACAGGCATAAAATTAAAAGAAGTCACTGAAGATGAAATAGCTGAAATAGATAATCTGTTAAACAATCGTGAAATAAATACATTCATTGGAACTCGAAAAGTCCACCAAGTTACATATTCAGATGATGTGGAATATCTTTTTTTTCGATCCTTGACCTGTACTATCTGTTTACCAGGAAGAATGTGTTCACATTTCCATCTAGGTGAAGGCTTTAAAAAAATTTCAAAAACAAGTCAGAGTCAAGAAGTTCAAGATGCAGAAGGTAAGTTGTATTTCTTTTTTTTACAGACTTTGTTAGACGTTTTGATAGTATAATTTAATTTTAGTGACACAATAATTAAAATCTTAAATATATTTCATTTTGACAGCCAGTTTTAAATGCATGGATTGGATAACTGTGAAGTATGAAAATAAAATGTATCCTGGAGAGATATTGGAAATAAATGAAAATAGAGTTAAAGTAAATGCGATGGAGCCCACAGGCAATGGAAAGTTCAAGTGGCCTACCAAAGAAGACATCCATGACTATCCTATATGTGACATTGTAAAAAAAATTGAACCTCCAGTGCCTTATGATAATAGAGGGAGTAGATTTGTTTTTCATGAGCAAAACCTTGATTAAAATTGTCATTTTAAAACATGTTTATCACAAAAACTGTCATTCCCTCACTTTATGATCATTCCCTCATTTTAATAAAATTTTAAAAATCTAATAATTATAGTATTTTTTAATATTAAGTGTGACGAATATTTTTTCCTTATTAAATACCTTTTCTAGTATCTTGCTACAAAAAATTAGAAATTTCTGACGTTATTTTTATTTTTTTTTGTCACTATATGAAAATGGCCTATTTGTGTAGAATCACCCATGAACTTTTTTCTTGCATCATCCATTTTCTCATTGTTTGATTACTGCTTCTGCCAGCCCCTTTTTATTGATTGGCTGCTACCAAAGCTAGCATGATGCAACCTTTCATCATACTCATAGTAACATCAAAACATTGTTTCTTTTTCATGCTGATTGAATTGTGAGTTTTATTTGAAGATTGTGGATAATCATGAATCAGATATTGATAAAAACATCACAAAAATAATAAATGATGTGTCTATATATAAAGAAGCGAAATCGTTATATAAGCAACTGAAACCCGTGGCTGCTGCACTGAATAATCTGCAATCTGAAGAGGCTACTATTTCTACTGCTTGTTGCGAGTGGTTAAAGCTTGTAAACAACGATGAACTACAACCTTATGCTGACATGCTCAAATTTCAGTTCGAACAGGCTATCACACCAGCTCATATTCTCGCATATTTGTTGGATCCAAAATACATGGGAGAAGGACTGACAGCACCACAACAAGAATCAACACGCATTTGGTTATCAGAACTGAATCCTGCCTACCTCCCATTTGTCATTTCCTTCCAAGCTGAAGAAAACCTGTTTCCAAGATCATATTTCACTTCTGAAGTGCAAAACAATGTAAAAGCATCAATATGGTGGAAATCAATGTAAAAAACTATGATCAACGAAGACTTTAAATTTTGTCATCCACCTTCACAACTGCCCATCAAGCTCTGCTGGCATTGAAATATTGTTCTCAAATTATAGTTTTGTCTAAAACAAATTACAAAACAGATTAGGCTTAGAAAAAGCCTCCAAACTCGTTGTTTGTTACAAAATACTAAACAAAAAGGGGGCTGCAGCAGAATTAGATTGGTAATTGTTTTACCATTGTTTGCCACTTTCAGTCACTTCAGTGCATCAAAAACACAAAATGGCTACAAATAAAGAATTTGATTCATATTCATTTTGTTTGTTATATCTTGCAAATATGGACATATGACAATATGATACAATGCTGCGCAGCATGGGTACTCTCAAGCTAAACTGGACAAGTAGTATTCTGCATAAACAGGGGATCATAATAACATAACACATTACAGTATTATTTGAGTTTTGACCATTTTGACCACTTTGGGTGGTCAAAACAGTTTTGACAGGGACGGGTTAAAACCGGTCAAAATAGTGGTTAAAACCGGCCAACCCTGGATGGAGGACAGTCGAATCCTCTAATAAACTGTTCTCATTTTCATCACTCTTCAGATCATCTACAAAACTTTGCAGAAATTGCCCGGGACTGATCAGTAATAGTTTTGGATAACTTTTTAACTCTATGCTTTCAAACATTTCCTCTTTCTCTGCTTTCAAAGCTTCTATGTATTTATCATCTTCTGATGGCTTCGAGTTTAAAATTGAAATTGTCAGTTTTATTAAGTTGTTTGCTTTTAAAAGAGTCCAGTTATGAGCTTGGTACTGCAAAGACAAATTTCAAAGTTGAAAAACTTAGGTCTGATATACGATGCATTTCAAGAAAAATTCTTTGCTGCCGAGATATTGTTCTGTAACTACTTGCTACTCATCTACAGGGTTCGCACTAGGCCGCCGATTCCCGCAATATTTTTCGAAATCCCACTCAAAAAATTTTTTTGGGGAGCTTAAACTTTAAGAATCCTACTTAAAATTTTGGTCAAGGAGGAAAATCCCACCTTGTATTTTTCCCCAGTGTGAACCCTGATCTAGTACTTAAAATACGGCCTATCTTTACCGCTTACACCAGGGATGCACAAACTTTTTTGGGTGAAGGGCCAAAAAATTAGAAAGTATTAGGTTGGGGGCCAAAGTAACGTAATGTTTTATTCATAAAAATACAAGGTGTATTTCAGTTTTTATTTAGAGGTAATATGTACAAATTACATGTATTAATAACTAGAGATGCAACGGATATCCGGCTGACAGTATCTATCCGGCCGATCCGGCTAGTAGACCGGATATTATGATTATCCGGCAGTAACATTAGGCCCGAAATAAAATACTAAGTAGAAAGGTATAAATGAAAAATATGTATAATTAATTCATCACAATTATTGTAGAAAATGTAAGTTTTACATAAGAACCAACATTTTTTTCAAATACAGTGGAGCATCTTTTATACGTTTCTCATTTCTACATTTTAAAGCTGGTTAAAATAATAATATATATATATATTTCAATTTTAAGAACAAAAGAAATATTTTCATAATTATTAATTTTTTCTTGAAGTGATAAATGAAAGAATGGGAAAACTGATTACTTGAATGTAAAATAATAGTTAGAATAAAACAATTAAGGGGTTTTTAAACTTATGTGTAATCGAAAAAAAAAACCAACTAAAAAGACATTTATTTATAGTATTTATTATATTGAAATATAAAAGTTAAAGTCAAGTGTTGTAAATTCATAACAATTTATTTTTTAAATAATATAAAAAGTAGATTGCTAAAACTATTAAGCCTAATTTTTAATTTTGATATTAGTATAAATAAATCTGTTTCATTAATCTGTAGTAGATTAATTGATGTTTGGTTCCAGCCAATTATCAATTTTAAATATACTATCTGTTTTATTCTAATATAATTAGAATTGCAATGTTTTACTCAATGGTTGTTGATATTTGGAAACTCAGAGTCAACTTTGTTTTTTAAAGTTGTTTACTTAAAGAAAATTGTTAAAAATAAGAACACTTAACTTACTAAAGAGACAGATTTATTTACAGTGACATTAAAATTTAGTACTTACTAAAAATTTCTTTTCAGTTTGATTTTTAACATAAATAAGTTTGACTCTTTAACAGGTGTTTGTTTTTGCCACCTACGTATACTAAAAATATTCTATCAGTGGTTTTATTTAAGTTAAGCACAATACTCAGGGCAGATAACATTCTTCAACTAAGTGTTATTTACGTAATAGTTATTGTTATTCAGAAATTGAAAGTTAAGTACTTTTAATTGAAAGTTAATTTGAAAGACATATATAATCATATAAGCAAATAATAATGGTTTTTGTCTAATCCAATTAAATATAAATACTCATTAAAAAAAATACTGTGGCCGGATACCGGATATCCGGCTCAAAGTATGACAGGATATCCGGTATCCGGCCAAATTAAGATCCGTTGCATCACTATTAATAACTACTGTACTCGGGAACAGATTATTAAATTAAAGTTTAAAAAAATAATGTAAATGAATTCAAACAAAATGAGGTGTGATTTCTAAACAATTAATTGCACAACATTTATATTTTTGACAATCAATGAAGTGATTGGTCAAATGGCAACAAAGAGGAATACTAAAAATTTTTTACAAAAATGTGTGCAAATTATGAAAATGAAACAATTTGAAAATAAAAAGGTAATTTAAACTTAGAAAAACACAGCATTATTCTCTAAATTATAACTTTCTTTATACTTTATAAAATGTCAAAGAAAAATTATCTAATGTAAAATTTAAAATATATATTAAGAGTTAAAATGAGAAATTAATTAAAAGTGCGAATATAAATACAGAAGAAATAAACACACATATATTAAATAGCAAAATCCAAATGCTCTGAGTCTGTACATGACGTTAAACCCTTGCAATTCAGAATTACTGCTAGTCAATTTGGCTGGTAGAATTGTTTTTTTAACTAACCATTTACAAAATCTTATTAGTTAAATTGGCATAGTAATATTAAATTTATACATTGTTACATGTTAAAAAAGTTAAACTGATTCCTTTATCAAAAATCAACATTATTTTGTTCCATGGCATATAATTAAATTTAAATCCTTTAATCACTAGTTTTCCTGCAGATTAGAAATTGATCTTTGTGAATTAATGTAAAAAATCGTTATTTATTCATTCATTTCCTAAATACATATCAACGATAAAATTTTCCTAAATATATATCAACAATAAAATTTTTAAATTTTGATGATAAATTACACTTTATAAAGTAAAATAATTATTCATATTGATATTATTAATTCTGCAAATTAATGTTTAATTAATAAATTTTTATTCATTCATTATTACTAGTCAATTTGGCTAGTAGAATTGTTTCTTTAGCTAACCATTTACAAAATCTTATTAGTTAAATTGGCATAGTAATACAGTACAGAACCTCTTATCCAAACCAGGAATTTTTTCGTGAATTTTCCCGTAATTTTTGAAAACTTCGCGTTTTTTTTGCCCATTTAGTAAAAATACGATTTTTTTTAAAAATGCCTTTAAAAATACGCATTTTTTCAATACAAATAACAAATTCAGTGTTTATAGATCGAACAATTTAGTCTAAAAGCGATGTTTTTTTTAGGGGAGGGGGACGTCAACTTACTTGCAGATGAAAATTAGAAATACAGTCGACGCTCGTTATAACGACCACGCATTATAAAGACCATTCCATTATAACGACCAGTGATAAAAGCCCCAACTTTCTTCCTATGAACTCTATGTTAATTTGCTTTCGGTATAACGACCGTTCTGTATCGCCCAATCCAATACAGCGACCGCATTCAACGGACACTATTTCCGGTATTTTTCCAAAAAGAACATGTTTCTAAATTTGTAACTTGAAATGACCTTGATTATAGTTTACTGACAAGCTGCATGCAGCCTTCAGTGTTCAGTCAGTCCAACTTTGACAGGGGGAGGGGATTACCACTCACCATAGTATGGAAAGAATAGAGAGGGGGAGAGAGCACGTGGACTTTACGGATTTTAGGAAAAGGGGTTGACAGATGTATTGGTAGTTTTTGTCATTTGAATCACGTGTTTTCCCAAGGGTCGATTCTCCGAAATACGAGGAGTCTTGCTGTCCGTGACTGGTGGTGTCATGTCAGCTCAGAAGTTCTGCTTCCAGAAATGTGAATGAGAGGGTTCGAGAAAAATTAACCTGCTCTTCAACCTGAATGTTGACAGGTTCCAGGTCACGTGCCTTGGATTAGTTATCCTCTGGGGGAAGGAGCGAAAAAAGAATAAGGTTCTTCAGTGAAATGCATACTGCAAACAGGAGTTGCATTTTCGCTATTGAACGAGATGGCAGGTTCAAACAAGCGCAATGCGATATGTCTAGATACTAAAATTAAAATCTTAAATGAAGTTGATAAAAAAGTTTTAAAAAAATGCGAAATTGCTAGAGTTTTCAAAATTCCCAAAAGCACCTTATTTGGCATCATTAACAACCGGGACTCAATTTTAAGAAAAGAAGAAATTGGAGTCAAATCTTCTAGAAATCGGTCCCGTGAAGGGAAATTTCAGAAGATCGAAGAAGGTTTATATGAATGGTTGAAAATAATGCGATCAAAAAATGTCCCAATAGATGGAAATTTGCTGAAGTCAAAAGCTCTAACTTTTGCTCAAAAAATGGACATTGACGAAACTGTGTTCAAAGCTTCGGACGGATGGTTGCAAAAATTTAAAACCAGACATGGTCTTTCATTCCGGAAGCTTTGTGGATTTAAAATTGATATTAAGGCAACAAAAATTGCAACTGTGAAAATGAATTCTTTATTAAAATCGAGTTCGCAAAAGCGAAGTCGTTTTATACAAGTATGAAATTTGCGCGTTTCTGCCATGTAAATATGCTTCTTACATTTCGTTTTCCTCCTTTTTGAAATCATTTATTACTGTAAAAATGTTTGATGATCAGATTTTACGAAATTAATAATTTGATAAACAAAAGATGTCCGGTTCAGAAAGCATCCAAATGGTGCTACACCCGAACGATGACAAAGAGCAAGATAGCGATGAAGACGCAAATAATGACATTTTGCTTGCTATGTCTAACGATCGTTGCTTTGAATTAACTAAAGAAATCATAGTAGGAATGGGACAAAATTCTTTTATAGACGAAATAACGCACATAATGGCTGTTCGAAAAATCCAGCAATTGAATTTTCGACCATTTCCCGATAAGCTATATTGTTCTGAAACTTTACATATAGCTCAGAACCAGATGACAATGCAATATTCTACCACTTTTATCATGATTTGAGTAGTTTCCGAAGTATTTCCAATAAAATGCAATCAAATATGGCGATTAGTTCCGAAAATTGCAACCAAAATTCAGTAGCGGCGTTGCAATCGTATTTTTTTACTACGATTTTCCGTAAGCTTTTCTTTAGATTTATTTTCTTTAGTATTTTATTTTATTTTATTATAATTATTCTTTTTTATCAACTATATTAGCGGGCCAATTCAAAAGGGTCGGCGGGCCAATTTTGGCCTGCGGGCCATAGTTTGTGCATCCCTGGTTTACACACATAGCACATTAGAAATTTCTATTAACTGTTGCTGGTTTTTCGCAGATTGGTCCATATACATTATGAATTTCTTCCAAAGAAGCTTTAAGATGGTTAATTTGTTGTTACACTATTTACAGTATTGTTGACTAAAAGTTCCAACTACTTATGATTCATGCAATGCTAAGAAAGTATGGATGGATATATTACTCCGAGTCTTACAGAGACTTCCAACCCAGCATTACACTTGCAACATCCGAGACAAAAGCAATCCAATTAGTTTTCAAATATTCTTCAGTGAAGCCAGCATTTTCAAACATTTAAGAAGAACGTTTGTGATTGCTTCTGCAGTCTGATTTTCTTGCTCAATCAAATCCAGAAAAATAAATCCTGGACTAGATATTTGATCACTTGAAGCTTTCCAGTTTACCGCTTACACTAAATTAAGACTCATGGTGGTGGATTCATCAATGAGAACAGAAAGTTTGCAATATTGTTTTCCCCACTATGCTTTTCATTTTGTTTGAAATGCATGAAATGATTTGCAGAGCATATAGAGTACCCCCCCCCCCCTCCCCATGTCCAATCCATTACATTTCTACATGATTCCATGTCCAATTTATTACATTTCTGCAATTCAACAATAGATGTCATATCACTGAAAGGTCTTTGTTTTGGCAATGTAATATACTATTATATTAATTTGTTGTTTATAAATCTGCTGTGATAACTTGTTTCTCAATACCTTTGGGAAGGAACTTTACCTATTCACTTAATATAACAATGCCTTTAACTTTCAATATGCTCAGTCCTCATGATAAACTGCATTTGCACTGTGCAGCTCAGTCTTCCTTCCTTAGCATCTAACAATTTTTACTTCATTTTTAATTAATCAATTTGTTTTTTGTTCCAATCTTGTGGCCATTTTCCTGTCGCAGTACTTGTGGATTCCAAGAAATCTGTTTCATTATTTTATAAGTCGTCATCCAAACGTTCAGATTGTGAATGACTCACATTGCAAACAGGCATCAATGTCATGACGAACAGTCGTAGCAGTGTTCCTATAGGATGTTAAATAAGTAATATTTAGGCATTTGAATGAAGTATCCTATAAATTTGATTAAAATAGAAACCTCTTAAAGTTGAATTTTTCTCTTTCTTTCTTCCTCCTCCGACGCATCTACACATGAACCAGTAACCTTTTCTTCGTTAGTAAACAATTTTTCCAGTTTATTTTTTTATTCTCCATTAGTCTTGTCCCTCAGTTTAAGCTAAAGTCAAAGCAATCCTAATTACTAGATGCAATTTTAAATAGGCATATTTCAAAATATATGAAAAATGTTTCATTTTAAATATTTTTCAATCTAATTAGCAGATGGAACCCAACGCATATAATAAAGTTTTTGTTTGTTTTTCTGTGGCAAATTGTATAGAAATAACAGAAATGCTTGGAACGTTTTTTTTCCTTGGACGAATTTGTGCATTTTGTCACCTGTTTTCCAACAGATTACTTTTGAAAAACTAGGCATTTTATTATGTGATATATAACTGAGCAACTTTACCCAATAGATGCGGAATTTATTTCATACGGCACTTCGTGTGACGTGGATTCTTAGCTTGTTTGAAAAGATCAACACATGTTTTGCCCACCTTTACAGATTTTGGCTAGTTGATATAAGGAATGCAAAGGGTTAAATCCATGAAAAGAGGGACATAGCTACAGAAAAATATGTTCAAACATAGATAATAAACATATTTTTATATTCCTAATATGTTGAATTATTATATTTTCATGCAAAAAAAAGTTGGAAACAGTGTTTTAAATTCTAAATAGCTGTTTTATGAAAGCGTGTGCTGTTTCGATATTTAAAGTATATGATATGCTGATTTTCAAACTTCAGATTATGCTATAATTAGGTAAGTTTGAAATATTTTACACTGATTATATACATTTTATATATGTTAACTAAGTTATTAATACTCTATTATAATTATAAATTGATTAATAATAAATAAAAGCAGAAAAAAGGGTAAGCCTAATTTGAATGTATTGTGAGTCACAAAAACTTGCATTTTTCTTTATAACTAACTTATAAATTGACCATATTCTGTATAACTCAATATTTTGCTCCTTTAATGTACACTCTTGTATTAAACCATCTCAAAATTAGGTTAAAAATATCTTTGAAATATATGGTATTGTGTGACTCACAATACCGTAATGTGAGTCACAATTCTTGTTATATATCACTGTAACTGTTTTCGTGCCTGTAACCGAATGGCACTCGCGGTGTGGAATCGAAGCTACCAACATGAGTCACGTTGCGGCTCTACTGTACATCTGTATTTTAATAAATTAAATCTTAAGCTCTTATCAAACTTATGTTTAATCATGAAAGTGTAACTGGTTGCCTAACACTCACAACAATACTATAATGTGAATCACAGCAGTAGGAATCTAGTGTTTTAATTTAAAATACTGTCAGTTAAAGGCATATACAACTATTTTAAGTATTTATCAATTTCTCAGTAGCTCTTTTATATTATTTATAGATTTAAACATGGATTCTAAAAAATATCGTAAACCAATGACTGCTGCTGAGCGTCAAAGAAAAAGATAGAAGATGAAGGCACCTATAAAGCATACAAAAAGAAGCATTTAGAAGAAGTGAAAAAAAGTAGAAAGAAACAAAAAGAAGCATTATTGAAATTACCAAAATCTGTTCAAAACAAAATACAAAGAGAAAAGAGAATAGCTGTAAAGAATCAAGTAGCAGCATTCAGAGCAAAGAAAAAAGAAGAATAAAAAAACAAAAGAAAGGAGGAATCACCACAATTAAATTATTCAGCAAGTGCTCTTGGAAAGGCAACAGCTAGAGCTCGTCGTAATTTGCCATCAACTCCAAGGAGAAAAGAAGCAGTTATTCGAAGATTGTATTTTTTAGATGTTTGTAAGAATGGAATTTCTCATAACGAAAATGAAACTTCTACACCAATCCCCATTCCTCTTCTATTTCTGCAGAAAATACTGAACTGGTACAAAATTTTTACCAAATAGAAGATATAAGTCGCCAAGCACCAGGCAGAAAAGATTCTATCACATTGAGGCAACAAAATCAGAAATCAAAAGTTCAAGTGAGGCACTTGTACAATTCCATAATGGAGACGTTTCAACTCTTTCAAGAAGATTACCCCGATATTAAAATTGGATGAAGTAAATTTGCCGAATTAAGACCAAAACATGTATATACTTTGTAACAAAATGCCACGTAATGTATACTTAAGTAAATATCATAATTTTATAGGAGCACTGTTTTATCTACACCAGGCTTATCCCAATATTTTTCCAGTGCACTCTAATAAATTTCCTGAAACTATAATTTGTTCGCCATCTACAAAGAGCTGTTGGTATAACAGTTGTGAAGACTACAAAGATGCGTTGGGATTAAAAAAAAAATACATTGAAAATGCCAAGATTGACAACCTGAAGTATGCAAAATGGTATGAATGGAAAAATGATAAGCAGGAACATGTTCAAAGGGTGTTAGAGGAAGGAACCCTGGCAGAACTGATTTGCACATCTGCAAATTTATTCTAATATTTTTGGAACACTGTTACATTAAAAGACACCAAGCAAAGGAATATAGGAACCATCTTAAAATTGTAAAATCCAAATGTGAAAATACTGATACCAAACAGAAAATAGCCTTAATTCAAGTGGATTTTTCAGAAAATTATACATGCAAGTGTCAAGATGAGATCCAACGTGCGCATTGGCAATAAAAACAAGCGAGTCTATTTACTATTGCAGTATGGCATTCTGGTGCGTTTAATCCCTGTATATTAGCATCAGACAATAGAATTCATGAGAAAGAAACTGTTTTTGCCTACATTGATTATGTGTTAGAAAGTTTACCAAAAGGTACCAAAGTAATTATTTGGTCCGATGGTCCGTATTCCCAATTTAAAAATCGATATGTAGCAGCAGCTTTGTGCGAATTACAAAAAAAAAATACAATTTTGTAATTAAGAGGAATTATTTTGCCACTTCACATGGCAAAGGGCCAGTTGACGGCATTGGAGGTGCAGTAAAAAGGCAGGTTTGGGGGGCTGTGAACAGCCAAAAATATATTGTTGCAGATGCTAAAAGTTTTGTTGAAGCTGCAAATGCTTCATCTAATGTAAAAGTTCTGTTACTCAAAAATTCTGAAATTGATATCAGAAATAAAAGCTTAAAATTATAAGAAGTATTTAAAACTGCTCAACAAATTCTAAATATTTCAAATATCCACCAATTAATAGTGAAGGATGGGAAACTTCAAACAGATAAACTAACAAATATAAATTCACCTAATGCGTTTTTAAATCCAAAAGTAGGTGATTGGTTTTTAGTAAAAAATGATTGTTATCCGAGAGAAATTAAAACAATAGACAATGCTGCTCAAGAATATCAAATAGAAACTATGGAAGCAATTAGAAAATTTCGGAAGTGGCCAAAACAAAAAGGATGTTATCTTTTATGCTAAAGATAAATTAGTTAAAAAATTAGGACATCCAATACAGTAGAATCTCGATAATTCGAGGTGGACGGGACCCGAACTATCGAAAACTTGAACTGTAGAAACCATAACATTTTATAAATAAGTAAAAGGGAGTAAAGCAAATTTTAAATTTCAGTATCGTATATTTACAGGAAAAGTGTACGTACATACAGTTACATGTTTGAAAGTTAATTATATTTTTTAATTTGCAACCATTTCAAATTGCGCTAAATGTAGCCAACCTACTTATTAATGAAATTTTTGGTCACCAGTCATGGATAAAAGCAGCCCAATTCGATATTTTTACGCATGAACCGGCAAATAACAATAAAAACCAGATGTGGTATTTCTTTCACGAATTTCACTGTTTTTGGTCATTATTTGGGGAAAGATAAACCGATTTTTTGCTGGCTCGGATTTATGGGAAACTCAGCTTATCGAGACTCTACTGTACGTATTAACTCTCGGCGACATTTTAAATTTGAATAAATTTTTGTATTTGCTATATTTAATTTATGTACTTCAATTAAATTAAACTTTTTTTACCTTCAAGTATCATTTTAGATTTCCTTTTATTAATTCACTTATAAATTACATGCTGCTGAAATATATTTTAAAGGTGTTTTGTATTTTTATTGTTGATGTATTGTGAGTCACAAAATTAATGTAATGTGTGAGTCACATTGATTTTATTAAGTTGCTACTCTGATATTCTTTCTATCTAAAATCAAATGGGGTCTAAAAACACTTTACTCTAAGTACAGTGAAACCTTTCCGAGCGGCCACCTGTGAATAGCGGTCAACCCTCCTAACAGCCACTTCTTCGTTCAACGGAATTTTTGGCCCGTAGGTTTAATGTTAAAATAACCCTTAGCACCGCCCACCCAACCCCCTTTGAACGGCCTCCGAGTGGGTTCGTCCATCGCATTCTTGCAGAGAAATATACTCACTCCCTTCCTAAATTTATTAGTCAAATTTTTTGTATATGATTTTACAAATGAATTTTTGTGCCTTTGAGGCTCTAATTCCGCATCTGACAAGGAATTTTCCGACATGTTTTGTGATAATGAGCAAGCTAAACTTTCAACTTAACAGACTTTGGAAAAAATAGACAAAGTCATTGGAACTTCTGACGCAATGGAAAACAAATCAGCTAGAGATTTACTTTTTAAACTGAAAAACGAACTTGAAAACCTTATTGTTTCCGATAAATGTAAAAAGTCTCAAATTCTAATTTTTGTAAATGTAAAAAGTCTCAAATTCTAATTTTTGCAAATGTAAAAAGTCTCAAATTCTAATTTTTGCAAATGTAAGAAGTCTCAAATTCTAATTTTTGCAAATGTAAGAAGTCTCAAATTCTAATTTTTGCAAATGTAAAAAGTCTCAAATTCTAATTTTTGTAAATGTAAAAAGTCTCAAATTCTAATTTTTGTAAATGTAAAAAGTCTCAAATTCTAATTTTTGTAAATGTAAAGTCTCAAATTCTAATTTCTGTAAATGTAAAAAATTTCTTTAATAAAGTTATAAATATCTCTTTAGATATATCTCAAAATTCACTTTAAATTAGAAATATGTGTAAGACTTTTTTATTATTTCATATTACATAAAACTGTACCTAATTAATTGTCAGCTCTTCAGAGCAGGGTGTAAATGATTTTAATCAAATGATTAAAATCATTGATTAAAATCATGATTTAAATCAAATGATTTTTTTAAAAAAATCACTGATTTTAATCAAAAAAAATCAATTTTGTGTATAGTCTTGAACATTTTTTGTATATTTTTCTAAGTTTCAAACATAAACAAGTAAGTAGACTGTTCTATATATTTCTCAGATCTCACTCATATAATTCAACATTTCTACTTTCAATGTGACTCATTTGCTTTTAAAAACAGTTTACATATGATTACAGCTATGATAGCAGCATGGAACATTACAAAACAAAAACAACAACAGCAGCACCAGGAGTGGAAGTTGTAGTACATATTGTTAGTTGAAGTATAAGTGTATATTTTTTGGTAGAAGTTGTAGTGCTAATTTTGAACTTTATTTTTGTTTTGCACCATTATCATTCTTTGAGTTGTGAATTAGTGTTTGTTAGCATACTTAGGGTAGCTGGGATAGTCATTTTTACTTATTATTAGCTTTAATTATAATTTGAAATGTCTGCTGGAAGGAAAAAAGATCCCATTTGGGTCTATTATAATGAAAAAATTGAGTTAGGAAAGAAAGGATCTAAAGCAATATGTAAATTATGCCAAAAAGAAATGCAAGGATTGGTATCAAGAATGATAATGCATCATGAAGTGTGTGTAGCAAAAAATGAAGTTGAAAAGAAGAAAGATTGTGAACAAGAAAAAGATGCTTTAGGTAATAATTTTTTTATTATTATTATACTGTTATTTTTTAATTCATATCATAATATTTTAAGTTCTTTTTTTACATTAAAATAAAAAATAAATAGAATTACACTTATGGCTCCTTTTCCTTTCTTACACAGATGTTACTGCTACTTACAACAGAGGAACAGATAATAAAGCTCAAATTGAAAGCCAAAATCTGCCAGATCCTTGTAATAAGCGTATTCAGTGTGATGAAGATTTGACTGCTACTGATACTGACATAAAGATAAAGAAATTCAAGACTACAGATATTAGCCCATTTATTGTGAAAACACCAACCAATCTCAAAGATACACTAGATTTACAAGTAGCCAAATTCTTTTTTTCCTCCAACATACCTTTTCGTTCTGTTGAAAATCCACATTTTCTTAAGCTAATACAAATGCTAAGACCTGGGTATAAACCCCCGAGTAAAATTGATTTAGGCAATCGTCTCTTAAATGCTGTTCATGAACATGAGATAGAAAAGATTACTGGTGAATTATCTGAACAAACGGTATGTATGTCAGTGGATGGTTGGTCTAATATACACAATCAACCATTACTTTGTGCATGTGTTACTACTATGGAAGGTAATACTTATTTAGTAGACACAATCGACACATCCTTAACATCACATACTAGCCAAAATTTAGCTGCTGCTGTTACACAAACAATAATAAATGTAGAAAAAAAATTTAAATGCCGTGTACGTAGCTTTGTTACTGATAATGCTTCAAATATGGCAAAAATGAGGGACGAATTAAATGCAAAATTTGATATAATATCATATGGCTGTTCAGCTCATTTGCTCAATCTTTTGGCAAAAGATTTGCAAGATTCCATGCCTAATGTAACAGAACATGTTTTACAAGTTATAACATATTTCCGAAATCATCAAATAATTAGAGCTAAATACAATGAGCTTAAAGGTACTGGATTAATTCGGCCAACTGAAGTGCGCTGGAATTCTATGTGTGATTCATTAGAAAGCTACATCAAGAATTGGTCAACTTTCATGCAAGTTTGTGAGGATAATAGGGATGATATCGACACCAATATCAGGTCAAAAGTCATGAATATGGCAATTAAAAGAAATGCAGAAGATATGCTTTTAATGTTAAAACCCATTTCTGTGGCATTAGATAAAATGCAAAAAGATAATTGTAGTTTATCAAATGTTGTCAACATCTGGAAAAATTTAAAGGAAACTCTGAAAGATTCTAATAATAATTGCTGCAAAAAATTTTTTACTAAACGATATGAACAAGCGTTAACACCAGCTCATTTCCTAGCTTACCTCTTGGATCCTAATTCTGAAGTACAATGTTTAACACTAAATGAAAAAGATCAAGCTGTAAACTTTGTTAAAGAAAAGTATGGAGAAACCTCCTTATTAAGTATTTTGCTAAAATTCATTGTACGCTCTCCTCCGTTTAATGGAACTTTGTTTGATAAAGAATCTCTAGAATCTTTAAACATCTTGGAATGGTGGAAATCAATTGCGCTTCTAAAGAACTGTGTAGGTCAAAAAGAGTTTGATGCAATACAGTTGTTATGTACTGCAAAAGGAACAACTGCAGGGATAGAGAGGATGTTTTCCACTTTTGGACTTGTACATACTAAACTACGGAATCAATTGGGTGTAGAAAAGGCAGCTAAATTAGTCCTTATGTTTAAATCTTTAAATAAAACTAATTAAATGATTGTTTAAATAATTTGATATTGTAGATGTAGAATTAATAATTATCACATATTGTTTGATAAACAATTTCTTTCTTGATTTGTAGTTTGAAATCATTTTGTTATTGTTTATTTCTTATTTCACCTTTTGCTTTTAAATTATTAAGAAATATTTTGTTGATAATGGTTAGTAATGTTTATTTCCAATGTATACCATAAGTAACAATAGTAATACAATACAACTTTAAATCTATGGTACACAAAATTGATTATATTCCATAGAATTGGAATTATAAAAAAATCATGATTAAAATCAAAAAAATCCGATTAAAATCAAAAAAATCCGATTTTTTTGATTTTTTTAAAAAAATCATGATTTTTATACACCCTGCTTCAGAGCGGCCAACCCCTTTGAGAGGTCAAATTTTCACGGAACGTCAGGGTGGTCGCGCAGAGAGGTTTCACTGTATAAAGATTTCCATTAAAATGTATATTCTAAATTATAAGAGTTTGGAAGAAATATAAGTTTTAAATAAGTGCTCAAATTTTATGTCATTTACACTGTATTGTGAGTCACGTGAATATATTTATATAGAATTCTTTATAATATTGAAATATTCTATAAGCTAAAATGTTATTTTAATTCCTATGAAAAATCACTTCTAAAAACAAAAAAGAAAAACTAATATGTTTAAAAATGCAAAAATACTAGAGCACTTTCAATGGAAAAACTTTTCAAATTGTATTCTTAGTCACAAATGATTAACCCAGAGCATATCTTCATCCACTCAGCCCTTACAAAGAGATTAATCTGCTACCATCAAAAAGTAACAAGGGACCATTTGAACAAATTTTAATATGAAAATCTTTTTCTTTGCTTCTGTCCTTTTGTTTATCCTTTGTACCACTTTGTGTCTGTATTTTATTATTTTTCGTGAATCGTAATTCTGTATGCAAATTATTTGATATGATAAATGTAAATTAAAAAATTTCCAACTTACATTTTTACTTCACAAGATTTTTCATGATTACAAAAAGGGCAATTAAATTGAGTCTCCAAAGGCATAATTGCTTTCTGCTTTGGAGGAGGCTTTCGCTTACTTCTTCTGCGACCCATGGTAAACTCTCTAAAAAATAATAAACCTCTTAACATACTTCAAATTTTTCATTTTTCAAAAAACAATAATGTATAACATAATCAAAAAATAAGAGTTATAGCAATGCTTGTAAATATTTTTCAAAAACTTTAAATGACAGGACTTAAAAATTCCATTTATTTTTATTCATTGTCTAATTGTTATTTTCTATATTTTTTGCCAGAAAATACAATAATTCTTTCAAGTTTAACCATCACTAAGTAACAGAAAATCTTTTTTTAAAAAAAGTCTCATTTTATATATTATGTAATACATTACCAAAATTATTAGCAATGAAAATAATAATATTTGTAACCTCTAAACACACGGCTGCAAATTTTGCACTTTAAGTTTGTGTTTCGATTGATTGGAATTTTATGGAAGAGTCCGAAAACAGACCCAAATTTTATCTGGCGCAGCCCCTGGGCTGAGGCTTTCGACAGCCAAAACTGCTTTTGGACAGGATAGGTGACTTTTACTGTTTTAAAGCTAAAGGAGTCTAATCTAATCAATTTATATCTAATTCAATAGTAGTAATGCATAAATATAAATTAGCTATAATTAATAACTATTTGATAATATTTTTCTCCAAAATGTTAATTAATCCCTAACTTGTCGATTTTTTCACCACAAGTGTTCCTAAAAAAGCATATTTTTTATTGCATATAATTAAAGCCCTAACTTGGTATAAAAGGAAAATGAAAGATTTTTTTTTTAAATTTAATTATTACTGAATTTATACATTTTTCTATTTCATAACTTTGAAACAAAAATGCCCTTGAATGACTCTCAATCTATTAATAAATACGGCGAAATCAAAACAAGAAAGGCGGAAATATCAATGCCCGTACCCGTACACTGTACGGGCGAACCAGTTAAGGCCATTTTTGGGTAGCCAGTTAAAGGGTTAAACGGGCAAACCAGTTAAAGGGTTGTCCAATATTTTATATGACTAAACCCTAAATAGATTAGAAGTTGAAGAGTTGAATTCTAAGGAAAGGCAATTAAGCGAGATTCGAGTGGGTTTTGCCGACTTAATGGCAAGTCGTAATGCGACTATGCGTAAGATGAGTATCCTGAAGTCAACATGAAAACCTAGGTCTAACAGGCTCTCATCAGTCAAGTTCACCTTATTCTACTGCAATTGAGGTGGGTGAATCATCAAAGAAGAGTAAAATCACAGACAAGAAATTTCTGCAAAGCAAATGTTTATGCAACTGATAAATTGGTGATCTTAAATCTTTAGCACACTCGTTATGTAACTTTTCAATCGACAGTATTTCTTTAATATGGATATTTACAATAAGTCTCTTATTATCAAACCTATTTTCCAGAGCTTTCAATAAGACATGAAAAGAGACATCAGTCGACATTAATTGAGCACCATTTGGAGAACAAACCATGATAGTCACATAATGCCTAAAGGTTTAGATTTGCAAGGATAACTAAATCACTCAAAAACTTTGCCTTCTCATACTAGTCAGTCTACAACCATTAGACAGCTGTATTTGGACCTTTTAAAACATACTATATTGAAATTACAAATGATTTCATGAAATGCAATCCAAGGAAGCAAATAACTATATATGACATTAGTTGGTAAAGCATACCCAAAAGCATTTACCCTATAAATATAACAAAAGAGTTTGCTTCAACTGGCATTCACAGAGGTGGAAATTCAGGTCCATTTTGTCAATCCCTTCGTAAAATTCCAATTATCCAAAATGGACCCTTAAAAAAATTCAAAATCAAAACGGACCTTTCACAAAATTCCGAGCTTCAAAATCGAACATTTTACACCATTATTTATTATAAAAATGGCAAATAATGCTTCAAATTTTGATTATTATATGTTTGCTTTTTCACAAAAACCTCTAAAATTCACAAAAAACTGAGCTGGTTATAAAATAACAGATTGACCCCCAATTTATCTTTTTGATACATCTCTATTCAGTGATGTCGATTACCTAGGCCCAAATGTTACAAATGAACTACATACTGCAACATGTTTTTTTACCAAAAATTATTATTGTTGGAGATGATTCAAGCCATGAAACCATTGCTAGACTTTCATGTAAATCATCCTGCTCTTCATCAATCTCTCCAGAGGCCCATCATAGCAAAATTTTCCAGGGAGGGGAGCAAAGGACAAATTTAATGTGTATTATAGCTTAAAACCATATACATATAAATTGTATTTTTTAAAGTTGGGGGGAGGACAATTGACCGTCCCCCCCTGATCGCCCAAATTACGGGCTTGCATAAAAATTGACAACCCCACAACAGCTACGAAGTCAAGACAACTACACAGAGTCGAGAATTTTAACTTATATAGTTATATTAGCAATAAGTATAGCAGCAATTCTTTTTCTATTTTTCTTCAAATTCAATTTTATGGTTAATCATAACATTAAACTAAAAATCGTTAGGCACATTGATAATATTTTGGTTGTCAATCCCAACCTAAGTGATTTTTCCCAATTTTGTTTATGAGCCATTTCACAGTATTTTCTGAAAACATAGAGTACGCAACATGACATTTTTTTTTATAACTACGTAACTTACAGTTTAATTATCACTTAATTTTATTTTCAAATTATTTGAAAATAAAATTTAGTCCAAACAAAATACTGTGAAATGGCCCTTATGCAAAATGTTTCACGATTAATAAAACAAGCAATAATTATGACAATATCAATTTTTGGATATATCTGCCAAAATTAACCAATATCTACATTTGGATCTTAATGGCAAACACAACTAATTTGATTTCTATACCACCTTGCTGCCACATTGGCACAGCAAACTTAATAAAAAAGATTATCAGTATAAAAATCAACCAGCCCAAAAGGCTTCATAAAATTTCTATTTTAACTTTCTAACAAATTTTTAAAAATTTAGTTTAACTTTATTACTAATTATAAACTCGAGGCGACTCTGTATACATGTTGCTATTTAGCGGCAGTAACTTTTTGTGACATGCAAAAGTAATTAAAATTTCCAAAATTTTAATTGGTTAAAACTAAAATGCTATTTTATATTTATTTACTTTTGTTTGTTTTAACTATTTACTTAATCATTTCAGATGAAGAATAAATAAATAATTTAAAATAAATATTAACTAACAAAACGCGTGTTATTACATATGTTTATGTATTTACTATCTCTAGGCTTAGTTATTTAACTGGAAGGAACAAAATTAGAAGTAAAACATTTACTGCTTATGCAGGCATGTAAAACATTTAAGCATAAACATTAAGTCTCGCGCATTTTGTTACAAAATACAATAAAGTTATTTCAACAAAAGATATCATTGCATCTTTCCAAACCATTGTTAAATATTTAAAAATTAAAGAATTTTTGACGCTTCGCCGGGGAACAGATACGAAATGTGGTACAAGAAAGGATAAACATTAATCGTACCTTTCTTAACAAATTGTAAATCCAAACAAGTCAAACAAAATTATCAAGACACACATTAATTATCAAGAAAAGGAAAAGAATAATATAAAGTGATCGAAGTAGCAGTAACTTTTGTTAGCTTTAACTAACAATAACAAACTGTACCTTGTTTACGATACGACTCGATAATAACGGTCGGCACTCGGCAGCTCGTGCCTAATAATCCGTCGGAAAGGTATACATGTCTCGCCAAATTTGGCGACAAATGAATTTTCAAAACTGAAGGAGAGACCTCAGATTTTTGTATTCACGAAAAATAAAAATTTTTTTATTTTTCGCAGGAGCATATTATCAAATACTATATTCATAAAAACAACTTCATGTTTGAGAGTTAAGACCAACAAACATCGATATTTACTTTTCTCCACCATGTTTCATACCTTGCTTTTTAATGTGCTCTACGCATCTAAGTCAATTCGGTAGGTAAATTCAATCACTTAAATGAACAAGCAGATATTATATCAAAGCATAACTTTAATGAGTCAAAATACAAACTGGCTATTTATGTCTCGTTCGTTCTATGTATATTCATCACGAGAGCGTAAGTTGAGTTGCATACATAAAGCTGGCCATTCACGGACACTCCAATCATCCAAACAGCGCACTCCAAAATCCGTTCGTGAATGTCGAACTGCCCTTCCACTTGGATGGCATCGCGCCGAACGTTGGATATCCAACCGCGCCAAAATCCAACACTCCGCTCTGAAGTTCCACCGCTCCATCGCCTCGTGAATGTGGAAACCCGTTTGGAACGGAACCACATGGAGTCGGATTTTGGCATTCACGATCGCGCCAGCCATCCAAAATTATTCATTCTGCTTACAGCAGCCATTGAAGAAAGTCGCATTGAAAAATGGCTCCGTCTGCGGAGTTTTTCTTCGGAATAATCCGGTGAATAAATTAATTCACATGCAATAAAAGAGTTTCCATGCTTGTGGATAAATGAAATAAAATAAAAATTAAAAATAATTAAATAAAATAATTTCTATTTAAATCGATCTTTTTTCTGGGTCCAGGAAACAAGTTGAACAAAAAATGCCGCCCTTAAATTGCAATAATAAATAATAAGTAATGACTTTTCAAAAGCTTAAAAGTTGGTAACACAAAAAGCTAATATCAGAAACATATTTTGATATTTTTAAAATCTATTTTTTTTAATCTCTAAAGCTTCGAATCTTCACACGATATAAGATTATTAGTTAATTAGAACACGAGCTATAGCTTTTTTACTTAGATTTCTTAACGCTTTCCTTAACGCAAATTATTATTCAACACTTCTCTCAACTCCTTGTGAATAGACAACTTTTATATATACATATATTTTTTTTCTTTTCGTTTCTTCTCTACTAATAATAAAGCAGTAAGTATGTGTGTGTGTCTGTGTACGGCGTAGGGCCCAGACCGTCCAGCGGATTTTCATGAAATTTGGCACGAAATTAGTTTGGAACATGGGGGTGTGCACCTCGGAGAGTTTTTTCTGAAATTCGAATTTGTTCTTCTTTTATTCCATTTTATAGCCGAAAGTTTCATAAAATAGTCATTTTCTATGGGAAGAAATTATCGCATCGCTTCGAGCTTGATACCGTTGAAAAGCGCGTGAAAAACTACCCCGGAAGGAGTTTCGCTCTGCGTGCGAAAATTCGAAGCCTCTAAATTACCTAGAAAAAAAGTTATAAGCATTTTTCTCTGCAGTTCGAAATTATTTTTTCACGGTAATTAACTTTAATTTTCATTGTTACCATGCCGACTGACTATTAATCCTTTTCTTTAACGAATTAAAATTTTTGCGGTTTTTAGTATTTTGAGGAGCAGCCGATTTTTAATATATTTATTTCTTTTTTTGGATTTTGATTATTATTTTTTTAAAGCGATTGGAGATTTATTTCCTGCGGCGCACAGGCGGTTGATAGTTTTATTTTGATTTCCTTATTTTGACATGTATTTTACGAGACCATTTTCCATTCTGCACAGAGGTTTTTAAAAGAAATGTTATTCTTTATAGCGATTTTTGTTATTCCAGCTTATTATTACTATTTATACTTTCATTTATTTTAATTTTTTTTCGCCTGTGAATTAGCACATATGTTATTTTCCTATTTGAGCTCGGATGAAAGGTTTATTCCACTTTCAAAGCTTTGCTTGCTGCTGTTTGTTTCTGCAAGCTACCAAATTTCGTTTATCTGTTTTAAGCCGGGTCCAGACGCTACGTTTTGCACAACTTTTTGTCTCCGCAGTTCAACACGTTGCAGATAAAACGTTGCGTATAGATTGGAAAAGTGCGTAGTTTTGAGTCCGGTGCGAAGACTGTACAGTTGCAGCGATAACTGAGCTAGAAAGCATAGATGTCTTTGAACTGTGCAGACAAATCGGCACATGTAGGCGGTAGCACCCTTTGCCAAATCATTTGGTTTCTCAGTTTCAATTCGTCAGGCGACAATGGCCGACTCTCGGCAATGTTCTCGGGAGTTTCTCACAAAATTTATTGCATTATGTGAAAGTTT
The DNA here is from genome assembly GCA_038502835.1 of Octonoba sinensis. Taxonomy (NCBI): domain Eukaryota; kingdom Metazoa; phylum Arthropoda; class Arachnida; order Araneae; family Uloboridae; genus Octonoba; species Octonoba sinensis. The sequence continues at coordinate 65,397,477 of CM076605.1, read as the reverse complement.
CCCATGCATTTGGCGTGTCAAATCCAAGGAGTATAGTGACAGGGATAAAAAGGGGGACGGATATGAAAGTTTAGTGGAAAAATTCAAAGAAATTGATGCAACCGCAAACAGAGAAACAGTTGTAAATAATTAATTCTTTGAGAAGTGTTTACCGTAAAGAATTGGCAAAAGTTAATAAAGCAATTCGATCTGGGGCTGGAGACGAAATCTACAAGCCATCTCTCTGGTATTTTGATTTGTTACATTTCCTAAATGATCAGGAGACACCAAGGCAGTCTAGGAATACCATCGATGAAAATAAAGAGATTGCAGTTGTCGAACCACCAGAACAGGCAACAAAAAATATTTATTTTATGTAATCGTTTGACCACTTTGAACGCCGGGTACTTCTGAGACGTTACAGTCTTTTTTTTTTAACATGACACCATGCCAAAATTGAACAGAGTACTACCTCCTTCATGACGATATCGCACTAAACTGAGTGAAATATACAGATATCTCTGCGCCATGTAGACGCATAAAAAACTGCAGCGTTTTCATTCAGTATTAAGACTGCATAGACAAAAGGTTGTACAAAACGTAGCTTCTGGACCCGGCTTTAATGTCAATAAATAATAGATAAAAATTAATTATACTAAAAATATATTAATTAAAACTATTATAATGTATTAAAATCGTCCTTTTTGTGTGGGTACTTGAACTAAACAAATAAAATGCGTTTTCTTTCAAATATTTTATTTTTTGTTTTGTTTCGTTTCTTTCTTTCCTTTTTCCTTTTTTATTGTGCATGTTATGTAAAAAAAAAAAATGCTTAAATATGTAGGATCTCTGGCTGATTGCCGTGGGCAGCTAATTTTTAATTATGTGGAATGCTATTCATTTTAATAAAATAACATAATTTACACCTAAACAAGTTATCACTGTATACACAATGGCAAACCGACTGGTCTTTTCATTTTTTTAACACGGGCATAGCCGTGCGGGTACCGCTAGTAATAATAATAAACACTCTTTACAGATATCCGAGTTCAGAGTGAATACCACTGCTGCGACCTTGACCCAGAGAGTAGCGTACATACAGCTAAATTAACTATTTTCTAAAAATTTCTTATTAATCCAAAATTTAGTATTTTCTGAAAAGTAAATAGCTGTCCATATTAAAATCAAATTTGAAGTATAAATAAATAAATGAAACTATAATAGTGAATAATAGCGATAAACGCAATTTTCGACCAACACGTGTTCAATATCGGCACAGTTCAAAAAAGAAAAGCCAGAAACTATTAAAATAAAATGCAAAATAAGCAGATTTAGGGCAGCATGTGTGAAAAAATATCTTCTACTTTTGAAAATAATTGAAATTTGTACCCGATGCAAAAGGATTAAAATCTCTAACGTAGAATCCAATTTTTGGCGAAGCACGTTCACGATTTTGGCTGTTTCTATTTTTATACTTTTTTTCTTTTTTAATTGTTAAAATGAAACTACAAATAAGCAGAGTTAAGGTTGTGCATGCAAAAAATATCTTACAACTTTCAAGATAATTGAAATAATTGCAGAATGGTAAAGGATTGAAATTTCAAACACGGTAAGCAATTTCCGGTAAAAATCGGAGGAAAAACTAGCTTCCGAGTGGCGCAAAAATTAACTCCTATTTTTTTCTTCTCTATTTAAATTTTAGTGGACAAGAGAATTTAGGAAAAGGTCACGTGTCAAGATTAGAGGTCGGGAAAGGGTTTTAGCATTAGAAAATGGTAGCAACATTGGCGACTTCAATGACAACAATGGTCGCCAAAACAAGAAAATTGGTCGCATTAGGCGATTGCGAATTTTTATATAATGAAAAATAAAATTAACTTAGAATATTGTATTTATCTTGCAATACTTAACAAGCTAAAATTTGTTTAAAAGTAGTAGAGTGTTTTTGTAGAGTGAAAATAGGCATTTTTTAAATTTCAATGCGTATTACCGATTTTTAAGGCGTGAAACACATTTGTAGAGGCGTTAACGCGATCTCTACCCGTACCACAGAAAAGTTTTGCCAACTCGTCTATTGACGTTACCCGTAGTTTAAGGTTTAAAGAATTCTTACGATTCAATATGTATAAGAAAGTTTATAAAATTACTGGTAGAAGAGGCCTTACAAAATGTGGCGTGGCCTAAAAGTGTGCGAACTCTGTTTCATCAATTCAGTAGGGTCGATAAAATGAGGACCGAGTACGCTTCGGGACTAAATACTGGGGATTCCACGTCAGGGCCACTTGACCAGAACATCTTTTATTGCACCCCAGGGCCCTCGATCTTGGAAACTGGAATGGGCACAGAAGGCCGTGGCCCCCAACGGGCTGTCGCGCCACTGAGTTTTTTTTTTAGACATTAAAATCTGAAAATGACTAGTGTAAGGCAGTTGACTTTCGGAGCAGACCATCATTATTTCTAAATTACTTAGTGCTTATGCATGCATACTTATTAAAACAATAATTACAAAAATAAAAGACTTTTTCATTTAAAGGAAACATTAATTTTTGTTGCCTTTTTTTTTCTCAATTTCATGCATTCCTATTCTTTGAGCAGTTGAACAACTTCTATTATTCAAACTAAACATTATGCTCAATTTAGTCATTCAAACGCGTTCGATCATTTTATGATGAGTGAATATGACCGGATTTACCTAGGGATTTAAAAAGCTGCGATATGCTATCGGTGGCACCTGTAGAAGAATTTTCTATAAAGTCAAAATGTCCGAAGCCAGGGTTTAATAACTGCTTAATTCCTCCCCTTCCCCAGCCATTTCGTAGGTGATTGTGAGGCATTTAATTGTGAGGCATGATGTATATTCTGTACCGTTATTTCAAAAAAAAAAAAAAAAAAATCGACAGGGTGGCGTAGTGGTAAGGCAGTAGGCCTCGTACGCCCATGGCCCAGGTCGGTGGATTTTCAAGATGCAGAAAATCGTCTGCGCCCATGTCGTATGATTATGCGGCATGTAAAAGATCCCTTGAGTAGACATTTGGCTTGGATGCTCTCGGCTAAATTAAATACCTCCAAAGAAACGAATCCGTAACCGTTTCAGAACAATTAAATAACTGTCCTCCTTGTGGAAGTCGGTTAAAACTACTATTAAAAAAATCGTCAAGGTAAAGTTAGATCACAAAGCACGCGCAAACGATTTTTTGGGGGCGGAGGAAAGGGCGAAATACCATTAATTACCACACCAGGTGATCTCTGTGCTAAGAACGACGCAGCTGAAAGCACAATCATTGGCTGTACGAAAATATAAACGAAAAACTAATTAGGAAATAACTCTTAAAGGGACACAGGACCTTTGAAATAAAAGTTTTCTTTCTAAAATCTTTCTGTGCAGTTGGACATATTTTATCATTGGTTATCTACATATTGGCTAAATTTTAAGTATTAAACCAATTAAAAATATTTTTGCCTAAAAATCTTTTCAAAATTATTAAAAATATGAAAAACACAAAGAATGAGTTCTGCTCTGACATTTCATCCAAATTTCATACAAATCTGCATATAGATATATAACAATAAGAAATATAAGAATAATGTAAACACTTCCTGGCAAACAGTTGCAGTTTAATCTTATAAGATTCGGGAAAAAAAATTAACTTCCAGCATACTTTTTCAAAAATTTTTGCTTCTCGCTAGTTAAACCAGTACAAAATTTTTTTTAATAGTTGCCTCATAAAAACCAATGCCATAAAATTTTTGTAATACCCTTAAGAAACTTTACAAACAGTTGTAAGCAAATTAGTCAAAAATTCAAACGCAAGAGTTAGCTTTTTTGTTTTAAGAAAGTAGTTCTTATTTCAAAGTCCTTGTGTCCCCTTAATTTGAAAATATGTTTACCTTTGGGGCGTCACAAGTTAAGATTATTAAGTTGAACGGATGGCTTTGAAAGAATAAGCTTACTTCTTTTGCTTAAAAATAGTAGTTCTTTATGCTCGGAATTATGAGTAACGAATTCTATAACGTTTAAAAAAATTAACTCAATTTGAATCGTTTAAACTTAATATGATGGTAAAATAAGCAAAACTGAAACACAGAAAAAGGAAAAAGTAAAGAATAAATGTGAACACTTAACAGACATAAACGGATGCACAATGAGGAATGTTAAAAAAAATATTTTAAAAGGGGAGGGGGGATAAAGTACCGAATTTGTTTCAAAAGAGCAGTCATTAAAAGAATAATAAAAAATATCAGCTTATAAAAATGTAAAGAATATATTGGTAGATTTAACATTTTTTTACAGCATAAACTCAATTATAAATGAAGGGTATCAGACACAGTAGGTAATGTCTTGTTAACAAACCCCCCTCCCCTTAAAAAAAAAAAAAAAAAAAAAAAAAGGAAACGAAGTACAGACATTTCGACAAATGGCGTAATACGCTGTTTATGGCCAGATTTGAAGAAGTTAAATAAACATTAACTACATTCTTGTACTTTTAATTTGTAGTAATCATTTAGAAAGAATTCCATCCCCTGTGAAATTACCCTTAATTAATGAAGTGAATATGTCAATTTAGTTGCTTTAAAAAAAAAAAAAAAACGTTGTTTCTTGAAATAGCGTATAAAACTTAAAATTATGTTTTTCGAATGTGTCTAATTTGCTTCTAAGCAAAAAGAGAATTCCTGGATAGCTTTAATTTTAGAATGCTTTATTTGGAAGACTTTGCTTCTTTGATAAAATTATATATTATCATTTATTAACGCTTCCAAAATACTTGCACGTCAGTTAATTTTAAAAATCTTTTTTTATGTCTCAAAATATTTGCTTCAATACCTTTTATAATGGTTTTAATTGTTAGTTTTAATCTCTTAAAAAATTTCACCTGTTTTACATCCAAGCAAAAATGCATAGTGCTCAGGATTATAAGGTGCTGTTCACGAAAATTTGGCTTTAAGGTGCTGCCTTAATGATGAAATGAATGACAAAACTGATGGAATAATGTAGCTTGGAAAACCGGTCGGTTTCAAACTGTTTTTTAGAAGATTTAAAAATGCGTTTTCCGAATCCAGATGGAAATGCACTGTCGCCGATCTAAACATCACAGTAAAGCATAATAGCGATAAGTTGGTCGAACTTCAGCAAGTGTTTGATAGTCGTTATGTTTGACATTTGTTTCAGGTTTCAAGAACTGTCAAGACACTATAGTGTTGAGTGGTAAGGTATAAATTATAGATGCCGAAATACTTAGCAGGCAATATCATTGACACGAGAGAAAGCATGAATGAGAGGATCGTTTTTTGGGGTTAAAACAAAGGCATGGCTTGCGCAGGGGTGGATTCAAGAAGGGAGGACCAGGAAGTAAAAAGTTGTTCTCCCTCGTAAAAGACTTTATAACAAAGTCGTTATAAGAGATTTCATGCATTTTGGGATTCCTTAAAACCAATTAATTTACGGGATCCGTGTGGTTTAAATCGGCTATAGCGTATTTCCATCTAGATTCGGAAAATACATTTTAAAATCTTCTCAAAAACAGTTTGAAAACGACCGGTTTTCCAAACTACATTATTCCATCCGTTTTGTCAATCAAAAAAAAAATCCTTTGCTGCATGGTACCGCTAGTATAAAATATTTGTTTTGCAATGCAATCATTTGCACTCTTTTCTTTCTTGTACGAATTAAAGGAAATATCAGGTATGAATGAATTTTGTCATTTTTTTTTTTTTTTTTTGTGATGTCTGTACTTAAAAAATAAAAACAAAATATAGTTTAAAACAATTGGAAAATATTACGCTTTTGTAGCAATATGTACTAAAAAGTTTAAAATAATCTTTGAATGCAATATGTTCAAGTAGCAATGGGATGTCCCACGTCTACGTATAACAATTAAGAAATTTTTTGAATGAATTTAAAGTAACTGGAATATAATTCTTGATCAAGCTATTTATTTTAATATTGCTTGTCTATTTACATTTTGATAATGATTCTACATTAACGAGAAGAGTTTAGAAGTTTTAAAACTACTATCGAGCACCCTAGCCTTTTTCTTTTTTTAAATATGAAAATTAATAATTTGGTAAATGATTTTACTCTGGTTGTTTGAAGTTCATTCTTAAAAATTTAGTTATGCTTAGTTGTTGGACATCCCATCGCTACTGAACGTGTTCTCTATAATTCAAAGATTAATTTTAACATTTTCAGTTCATATTGCTACATAAACGTATTTTTTCCTGGTTTTACTAAACCATAATTTTATTTTTTGTGGAGCACTATGTTGTTTGTATTATTTTGGTTTGTTTGACGTTTTTATGGTCCCAGGTCAACAGACCACTATTAATTTTGAGCTCTGCATATATATATATATATATTATACATATATATATAGGAGTGCATAGCTGGTTCAGGAATGCCAATCAGTTACTTATATTCAGAAAGAATCTTGTATCCACATAAAATGTTTCAATTTAGCAACTAATAAATTAATAATAAGAGTTTGTTCGATGAGTTCATTCCAAAAACTTATTTTACGCAATGAATATTTTATTTAGTTTATAATTTTAATAGTGTATCTTTTAATTTATCCCCCTCCGCACGAAAAAAAAATGTAAGTAAAATAAAAAAGAGCCCTTTCCATATTTAGTTTATCAAACAAAATCAACGGTGCAGTAAGACATTAACTGGAGAAAACGCAAACACCGGGCCTCGAACCGAGGATACTCGGTGTACAAGACTTGTTCTCTAGCCATTCAGCCATCGTCACTACGTAGAACATATGTTTACGCATTCCATAAATGTTTCTTTTCAACAGGTCAACTTCATTAAAATTGAGATTTTAGTTTTTAATTAGATCCAAACTCATTTTTGGCCTAAATTTTTTGTATATTGGCGAAAATCATTTTATTTTTTGCAAAAATGAAACCATAAACAAGCTTTAGAAGCTCAAATTATGCGTTCGCTCATTCACAAACAGTTCGGCAATCCTATGTATCCAATTTTTGATTTACGTGTGAATGAATTTCTATTTAGGAGGCACTGCTTACGCCACTTTTTAAAAATTATTTTTTTATATACATGAAGATTTGAACTTGTAAATCTTTTTATATTTTAACAGTAACGAACTACGGTAAGGCTTAGGATGACGCGGTGCGGTGGTGCGGATCTGCCGTGAATGTTTTCCGAATTGTTCACCTATCCAGATAGATGAGCTCCAAACGGCTTCGCTCCACATTGCTCGCTCGTGAATGGCCGAGCTGGCCATTCACGGGCTCTCCAAACAGCGCGAGAACACTCCAAAATCCGTTCGTGAATGTCGAACTCCCCTTCCACTTGGATGGCATCGCGCCGAGCGTTGGATATCCAACGCACCAAAATCCAGCACTCCGCTCCGAAGTTCCACCGCTCCATCGCCTCGTGAATGTGGAAACCCGTTTGGAACGGAACCACATGGAGTCGGACTTCGGCATTCACGATCGCGCCAGCCATCCAAAATTATTCATTCTGCTTACAGCAGCCATTGAAGAAAGTCGCATTGAAAAATGGCTCCGTATGCGGAGTTTTTCTTCGGAATAATCCGGTGAATAAATTAATTCACATGTAATAAAAGAGTTTCCATGCTTGTGGATAAATAAAATAAAATAAAAATAAAAATTAATTAAATAAAATAATTTCTATTTAAATCGATCTTTTTTCTGGGTCCACGAAACAAGTTGAACAAAAAATGCCGCCCTTAAATTGCAATAATAAATAATAAGTAAAGACTTTTCAAAAGCTTAAAAGTTGGTAGGACAAAAAGCTAATATGAGAAACATACTTTGATATTTCTAAAAACTATTTTTTTTAAACTTCGAATGTTCTTCACACGATATAAGTTTATTAGTTAATTAGAACACGAACTATAGCTTTTTTTTAATTAGATTCCTTAACGCTTTCCTTAACTCAAATTATTATGCAACACTTCTCTCAACTGCTTGTGAATAGACAACTTTATATATATTTTTTTCTTTTTGTTTCTTATAAAATATTTGTTTTGCAATGCAATAATTTGCACTCTTTACTTTCTTGTACGAATTAAGGAAAATATCAGGTATGAATGAATTTTGTCATTTTTTTTTTTGTGTGTGTGATGTTTGTACTAAAAAAATTATAACAAAATATAGTTTAAAGCAATTGGAAAATATTACGCTTTTGTATTAATATGAACTAAAAAGTTTAAAATAATCTTTGAATGCAATATGTTCAAGTAGCAATGGGATGTCCCACATCTACGTATAACAATTAAGCAATTTTTTGAATGAATTTAAAGTAACTGGAATATAATTCTTGATCAAGCTATTAATTTTAATATTGCTTGTCTATTTACATTTTGATAATGATTCTACATTAACGAGTAGCGTTTAGAGAGACCTGCGTCTTACCACTACGCCACCCTTTCGGCAAAGAGAGAGTAGGAATATAATTGCAATAAAGCTGTACTATCTGTGAAACTTTTAATTTGTTTATAATTTAATCTGCTCGAGATACGAAGGGCAACCTGAACGTCTTTAAAATTAAAACAATCACAATAACTTTATTAAAACAAATTCAACCTTTACATTATCTAAAATTGAAGTTCTAAACAAATTCCATAAATTAATTCAGTTCAAGAGGGTAGATCAATTGCACACACACACACAGGTCTCTTATACTCTCCCTCAGTTTTAATTACTCAAGATCAAACAAGTCTGTGGGTGTACTATAAACAATCAATAAACATGAAATTAAATGATATATTCTTTTACAAGAATCTTAGGGAAATGCACGCGCCGGAGTGATCGGGTAATAGTTGATTTTTTATTCAATTGTGGCAATTCCTTTTCGGTAACTTTTAAAAGGTGAGGGAGTTTGTTGTGGTTCTTCTGAAATTTGAAAAGCAGGTTTAACTCTATCAATTGATACGGTACTACGTTTGCCATTTAGCTCTATGACAAATGTTTTGTCTGAACGTTCTATTACCCCCAGACACAACTTTGCTTGTGAGAGATATAATTCTCAAAGCCCGTTCGGATGCATCATATGAGGAATTAAAGACTGCTATTTTGGATCGTTGTGGCAAAAGTCAAACTCAAGAAATACGAAAATTGCTCGTTGGAGAGCAACTAGGAGATCGGAAGCCTTCCAAATTACTTAATGAAATGAATCGTCCTGCTGAGAATCACAGCATTTCACCCAGACAACCACTGATATCTCTGAGACATCCAAAAAGATCCAAAAAACATCCTGGCTATCTGCTGGATATGTTGGATATCTCACAGATATCCAGATAGTAACATGTTTTGGATATAGATATTGGGACATCCTGTGGATATCCAAAAACATCCTGGATATCTGCTGGATATGTTGGATATCTCACAGATATCCAGAAGGTGACATGTTTGGGATATAGACATTTGGATATCCTATGGATATCCAGACTGTTACATGTATAAGATATAGATATTTGGATATCCTGTGGATGACTGTGAGATATCCTCCATGAATGTCTCAGGTATGTCCAATTCATATCCCTGAGATGTTATTTGACTTTTGGATACTGTTAGGTTTATTTATATTCACTCTGCTGCTCAAAATTGTTATATTTAGAGATTTCGTGGTTAATTAAGGTAAATAGTTTTTCTTAATTTTTTCTGTTAAAACTGTGTGCTGAACTGAGAAAATTAACTGTAATTTTCATATTGCTGCAATGCTGGTGAGTAGTGTAGTCGGATCAGATTTTGTTGTTTGTATTAATATATTTTATATATTTTTGTGTTATATTATGCTTATGATTATTAAAAGTAGTTCAGTTTTTGATTATTATTTAATTACTTGATTTAATTGCTTTGTCGTAATTCCAGGGACATAATATTTCCCTATTTTTACTTGCAGGGATATATAATTCATCAGTATTTTTAATCTCACGCGTGTAATTAATCAGTATTTTTAATTTCACCCATGTAGCTTTTATCATTTTAATTTCAGGGATATAATTTGTCTGTATTTTTAATTTCTGGTATATAATTTATCTGTATCTTTAATTTCAGGTGTATAATTTATCTGTATTTTTAACTTCAGGTATATAATTGCTCTGTATTTTTAATTTCAGGCATATGTAATTTTTAACAGTATTTTTCATTTGTCATGTAAATTATTTCTACTGAATTCAGTAAGATTTGTTGGATAAAGCAATTTTTATGTCTTAAACTTGTCGTTTGGGTGAGGCAAGAAATTTTATTCTTTACAATTGGGATACAATTTAGAAGTTCATTCTTATTGGGTCTATTGTGTGATTATTGCTATTTGTCCTTAGTTTGTAGGAAAATCATGCCTAAAACTAAAGTAAACAAGCGATTACATTGGAGAACTTATAAGAAAGTTAATGAATCTGTAAATGATGTGTCTATTGATTAGCAATCAACATCTAGTAATTTGACTGAGCAATATCATGATTGTAGTTCTAATGAAGCGTCAGGTTTTCCTTCTGATAGCTCGTATGAAAGTTCTGATAGGGAACTTTGCTTAGTGTCCGACTCTGTGTGAGGAAAGTTCTCGAAACCGTGTGTGTGAACAAAATCTAAATTTGCTGAAAGACTCGTCTAACTGGTCAGTTGAGAATAACATCTCATACTGCAATTAATGGTTTATTAAAAACACTTAAGAAATATCTATTTGGGTCTGATTTACCAAGCGATGCACGGGAACTATTGCAAACTGCTAGGTCTAGCAATTAAAAGTGTCTCGTCTGGTATTTATCACCACTTTGGTATTGAAAACGGAATAAAAAATATCATTCAAAATATTAAAGGTACAGTTCTAACACAATCAACAATTGAATTACTGGTAAATGTTGATGTACTTACTATAGTTAAAAGTTCCAACAGTCGGTTATGGCCAATTTTAGGTCCCTTAAGCTATACTGTGAATTTTCCTTGTGTGTTCTCCATTGGTGTATTCCATTCCTATGAAAAACTCAAAAATCGTAATGAGTTTTTAAGTGATTTTGTGTGTGAAATGAAACATCTAATCGAAAATGGTATATCTATTGATGGTAAAATGTGTAACATACATCTTAAAGGAATAATTTGTGATGCACCTGCTTGAGCTTTTGTATTATGCATTAAAACAATGCCCCCTGCATCAGGAAGCCCGTTAACAGGCAAGTCATGTGATCAGCAGAAGGCCAGTCTCTCAGTCTCCGTTGCTAAATACGATGAGTGAAAAAGAACACTTCGCTTCGCGCTTATTTCTTTTCAATTGACTGCTACTTAAAATTAATCAATATTTGTAAAGAAAAAAAAACAGAATAATTATAAATAAAAATTGTGAATTTATGTAAAAAAAAACATACACGAAAAATTCAGTCATTCCAAAATAACTTGTACATTATTCGTTTCTTTTAACGCTCATCTTAAATTCATTAGTTGATATCTTTTTCATCTTAACCCATTTTTAAGTTAACCTTTAGCCTTATTTTATCTACGCTATCATGTTTTTCTTTAATAAGAAAAAAATAATATCTTGTCGATTTTGAAAAGCAATCCACCATAACTACATTGACATTTTCTCATATATTTACATAAAGGAATTATTTTCTCAAACATTCTTTATGAATTTCTAAGTTATTTATATATTTATTTCATGTTAATACTTAACACTTGGAAAAAAGTAATAACCTAATATTCGGCACTATTTCTATCAGAACTCTTAAAATGTAGAATAAACTTAGCCATTGTTTGTAAAAGTTTTACTACAAGCTGTATGATTCTTTTTTTCTTGTGTTTTAAACAACCATTTGATATTTACTGTTAAATTTTAATATAATATTAAACTGATTTCTCACCAAAAGTGCATTATATTTGTATAAAGTTTCTAACCACTTTATACAAATACCTTGTGTAATAAAACTTGTGAAACGTTGGATAATGTATGAACTTGTGAGGGAAGTTAAGTAGAATAATAATGTATATTGGTCTATTGCAGTTTCCTATCATTAGAATAAATGCCTCTTTTCTCAACGTCCCTTTACTTTTTGAGCTTTACTCGTATTTCAGCTGTAGGTAAAATCTTTAAAATATTGAAATTCCTTTAAAAATAAAACATAGAAGATTCATTCCACAGCATTTTTGTGCTACCTACTAGAAATGTTCAGCGGCGTAGCTAGCATAGGTGACACCCGGGGCGGTTATCCGTGGTGTCCCCCCCCCCCCCCCCCCACGCACACACACACACACCAAAAAAGAAGAAGAAAGCCCAGCAAAAAAAAGAAGGAAAAGATACTGTTCTTGTCATGGGAGTTATAATATTTAATGTATTTGTTGACAGCAATGGTGTGTTTAGCAGTAAAAAACCTCTTTGAATATTTTTGTAAGGAAACACTTTGCTCAGTTAAAAGTAGAAAAGAAAATTATTGAAAAAGAAATCCAGTTCAAGATATTTGTTTCATTATATGGAGCTTTTAAAGATTTACTGTTTCCCCCTTCGTGGCCCGGTGTCAGCCCAGAACGAATGACACCCGGGGCTGCCCCCCCCCCCTCTTAGCCACGCCACTGGAAATGCCTGAACAAAATTTTGGTGTATTTAATTTTGAAGATATTAATGAAAAGTTTTCAAATTTTTTTATTAACAATTCGTACATTTGGAGCAATAGTGGTACAAAATTTCTTTTCAATAGGGTAAATAGTTTATTATTTAAAAAATATTACAATTTTGATAAGTACGGGACATTTTTGATGTCCCGTGCGAAATAAAATTTTAATATTCAAAATATGGTTCTAGCTGTACATAATGTTCTAAAAAATTTGAAAACTTTGCATTAATATTTTCATAATTAAAAATAATTAAATAAATATACCAGAATTTTGCTCAAAAATGTTCCTCACGTAACACAAAAATAAGGTGGAATCACCCAGAAAGCAATATGGGACCGTTCATAAATGATGTCAGGATTTTTTTCCATATATTTGAACCCCCTCCCCCCCCCCTTGTCACAAAGTGTCACACTTCAACATAACCCCTCCTCCCTTTGTCACATGCCACGCTATGTTGCATAAGCATGATGTCACACTTCTTGTTAGCCCATCCCCGTGTCGCTACATCACGACCCCTCCCCCCTCGAAGCGTGACATGATTTATGAATGAACCCTATGCTGTATTCACACAATATAATACAGTGAGTAACCTACCCCCTAAATTATAGATAAAACAGAGCACACTTATTATTGGTAACAGTACTCTTAAACAAAATTATGAACACTAAAGAAATGAATAAAAAGTAGTACGTTAAAAGTAATTGTACATTAAAGCGTTCAAAAACAATTTTAGTTAATAAATAGTAACATTAAGAACAATAAAACAGCTTAGTAATGAGTTTTAACTTAAATGTCATGTGTGTGCAAAACGATCAAGAACCGAAATCAAGTTTTCTAACTTCATCAAATATGATAAGCATAGTTAAACCTTGTCACACATAAATGACATACAAACTAACAGATCAAGTCGGTATAGTTTCAAATTGCAGAAGGAGGAAAGTTGAAAGTCGGTCATCGAAAATTAAAACTTATTAACTATAAAACTTTAATTCCACAACATTAATGACGAATGATAATGTAACACATCGCACACCGGCAAGAACAGTGACACAATTCAAAAACGAAACAAATTCGTAAAACGGGATTTATATATTTCCAGTTTCTATATTCTTCTAATCGTACTATAAATTAAAGAATTTAATTACTTACTCTGGAACGGTGGTTTGAAGTTTTTGCTCATCGTCTTTGATGTCCACACTTTTTTAAAGAACTGGATCTTTCATAAATTTGATATTGTCCTTCTGTCCGGAAGCATAATTGCATAATTGCCCTTGCAGCCGTAAACGGCACACTTGTAAGGCATTTTAAAACTTTGAAAATTGATTACAAGAAGATAGTAGAAACGATAACCAACAAACATACAACAGGACTCAGTACCGGAAGCAGCACAACGGCAGATTGATGGCCTTCTCAAAATCACGTGACTTTATTTAGACTACTGCCGTGCAAAGGCTTCCTAGATATAGGGGGCGCTGATTAAAAGCCATTCTGGGTATTCGAGTTGTAACAAATGTTTTGAAACTGGTATATTTTATAAAAATAGAATTTGCTTTCCTAATGTTAATTTCACTGAAAGAACTGATGTTGATTTTAGAAATAAGGATCCTGATGATGAACATCATAAATATGATTCTATACTGTTGGAGATAGATACTTTTTGCCTTGTTTCACATGTTCCATATGAGTATATGCATTTGATATGTTTAGGGGTCATGAAAAAGTTAATTAAGCTGTGGTTGAAAGATGATTTAAAATTTAGACTTGCTAATAATCAGGTAGAAAGTGTGTCAAAACAACTAGTAGAACTTAAAAACTGTTTCCCTAATGATTTCGCCCGAAAACCTCGTTCTTTAAAAGAATTTGAACGTTGGAAAGTAACAGAGTTTCGTCTGTTTTTGTTATACACTGGGCCAGTGGTTTTGTCAAATGTTTTACGTAAAGATCTGTATGAGCATTTTCTGCTTATGCATTGTGCAGTTAAAGTATTAGTTACTGAGCCTAACAGAGAGATGGTATCATATGCTCAGGCTTGGTTAAAGTGTTTTGTCCAAAGTTTTATACTCCTATATGGTAAACAACATGTATCTCACAAAGTTCATGGGTTATTGCATCTTTGTAAAGATGTGGAACATTTTGGCGCTCTAGACAATTTTAGTGCTTTTCAGTTTGAAAATTTTATGAAAGAGTTCATATGACTTGAACTCTCGGGTTTATTCTTTTAGCAACAAACAACTTTGCCCCTATCGCCGAAACATTCGGTGATGGGCAGTGGTGTAGTCCTGAAAAAAAATGTTGGGGGGACGCTCATACATACGAAGATAAGCAATTGAAATAAAAAAATGGGAGACGCTTATGTTAAAATGTAAAATGTTTGGGGGGACGCTTGTATTAAAATAAAAAGGTAGGGGGACGCCGTCCCCCCTCGACTACACCACTGGTGATGGGGATGTTTTACCGGTTAAGTTACCAGTAAAAAATATAGAGGAACTGCAATGCTTAGAAGGTGCGCTTTTGAAGCCAGAGATTTTCAATTATTTGGTATGCATTAGTTTCTTTTAAACCAAGGCTTTCAGTTGTATCTTGAATTAATTTTTCTATGAATTTTTATAGATTAACTTTACGTCAAACTGTGGGGGCGTAACTGTAGACTCCACTGTAAAGCGGATCATGAGAAAACTCCTGACAGATATAGTGGCACAGGAGTTCAGCTGGATGGGAGCGAAAGGAAAGGGTGTATTTTATAAGCTGCAGCTGACAAGAGTGATATTTGGTATTAATTTATATGTATAAAATAATATAAATCATTTATATACATTAAAAATGAATACATAACTGTTGGATATACAATTATCATTAAAGTATTTTGAGGTTTATCTGTAGTGCTCTGATTTGTTTTCAAGTTTTTGTGAATGTAGCCGATAGTCAAGGATTGTTTAAAGAATTTTCCTTGAAGTATGAACTAATGAAGTCATGATTTTATTGTGAAAACCTTGTAACAGCTACACATGTTCTGGAAGGAGAGGGGTGTGAAAATACATGTTTATTGTTTGGCTTTCTTGATTATCAAACAAAGTTTTTGATTTTGTTTACCAAATTTCTTGTTGAGTAAATTCACAGTAATTTTTCACTTGTTAATTAAATTGCTATTGAAATGTAGTTTGCTATTTTATTTTTCTTATTTATTTAAATTCTGCCTTGCTACCGGGTTTTTTTTTTTCTGGGTAACAATCAACATTTTGTATTTAAATAAGTTTTTTTTTCTTTATCCATGTGCATGTGCGTATTTTGTGCGTAAATTGGACAAATGAGAAAATTCCTTTTACATTGTTATGAAGAGAAATTTATTCTATGTGTAAAAATTCATTCTTGAAAATTAATTTTTTAGAAGCAACTAGGCGGAATGAGACGGTAAAAAATGCTGCAACGGATGCAGCAGTGGAAAATGCGATTAAAAATTGGCTTCGCCATGCAAAAGCACGGCATACGAGAGTGGCTAGAGAATATTCTTCCAACTCCCCATCACTTTTGTGCAACACTTTTGTGTAAATGAATCTGTTTTGTATAAAATCTATTTTGTAATATCCTGTATATAATTTTTGTGCCTTTTCAAAAAAAAAAAAACCCCCCACTTGTTCAGTTTATTTTTTGTCTCACAGAACAGCAGCCTACTCTTAGTCATCTTTAAGTCAAAAGTAATACATTTTTGAGAACAAATAATATTCGTATCGCTCATTGAGTACCACTTGTTTCTAGTGCAATGTCCAGAGTTACATCAGTAAATTTAATCATAATTATATCTGAATTATAATACTGAAAAATTTAATCATAATTATTACTGAATTTGTACAAAATTAAAAAGGAGTAAAGTTTAAATTTCCTAAACTGAATGTATGAAAATTGTGAGTAATCATAAGTACTCGAAATTAATGCTCTAAATGGATGTAAAATTTTAAAAACTTGTCTCATCTTTCAGAAGTAGTTTTATGAAGGAAAATTTTTTATTTTTTTTAAGTGCTCTGTTTTTTTTATGAGCTATTTAATACGGGTTCACAGAAAAAGATAAAAATGTTTTGTCAATACTATATAATTTTTGTTACATTTCTTGCTTATATATGTAAAATATCAAAATGTGCTAAAGATTTATTGCATATGCATGAAGTGTATTGACCTGTAGCCTAATATATAGCTCTAGTATTGAATATTCATTAAAAATTTTAATTGCTTAGTCATATTTTCCTAAAGTGAAGATTTGAAAATAAAGTATAAATATTTTCAAAAGTAGTTATAGGGAAATAATGGCTATGTAATTATAATTTGTAATGGAGTAATTTACATTGCTCAAATATATGTTATGCTATAGGCTTTGTACTCTTTTTGCATATGTAATAAATCTGTAGCATATTCTGATGTTTTATAAATACCTATGAACCATTCATTTGAGACCTCCTATGGATATCCAAGCTATATCCCAATATCCAAGAGATGGATGTCTCTTGGATATCCTAGAGATAACCTTAGGACGTTAAGATGTCTATGGGATATCTGTTGGATGTTTTCAGGATATCTATGAGATATCCTGGATATCCATGGGATATCTAATACACGTCGCGATATCGCGACGTCTCAGGGAGGTCCAATAGCTGCAACCTTTTTGACGTTCTGTGGATATTCAGCAGATATGTGGATGTCTCAGGGATATCTCATGGATGTGGTTATATCTACTCATCTTATCCAAGAGATATCCTATGGATGTAATTTGGAGATTCATGGCTGTCTGGGTCATATGCTTCACTCCTAGAACTTTTCCTTCAACAATTGCCATTGAACGTGCAATCAATCCTTGCTTCAGTACAGCCTCTCGACTCAGAAAAAGCTGCCAGTATTTCTGACAGAATAATGGAAGTTATATCCCCGCAAGTGGAAATTTCTCCTCGGAAATCCAGTGTTCAGTCGGATACCAGTACAGTTGAATCGCTTGCTCTAGAAGTGCAAAAACTTCGTAAGAAAGTTTCTACGTTACGTAGACAACGAAATTTCTCTCGAAACCGGAACCAATACCGGAATCTAAGCCCCTCAGCCCGTGCTGTTTGGATTCAACCCCTTGCTGCTGCAACCATAGGAAAGTCAAAGAAAAGGCCAATAAAGCACTCCCCCATGTTCTTACGCAGAAAACGAAACCGGGAAAGTGTCGTAGCGACATATATTGTTCCTTCCGAACCACGTCCGGGGCACCATCTGTGGGTGTTCGTGAATATAAAAGCGTATGATGACTCCATGAGACAAGCTCGTTAGTTATAAAATAAAACTTTTTATTTCCAAACACAACAAAATAAGGCACGTGTAATCCAAGCCGGAGCACTAGAGCGAGTTATTCTCGCAGAGAATCAGATCTACTGCGCGTTGCCAGTCGGGAGAAACTTCGCTTCGCCACAAGTCCATCACGTCCTTCCATTACTTGCATTATGCTATCCAAATCCCATTAGCGAGGATTGTCTTATGCCTACATTTTAATTTGGATTGAAGATAAAATCCGTCCAGATGAAACTGATTAAATAATTTCAGCTGAAATTCCGGAGCCTACAATTAATCAAGAATTGTTTGACATTGTCACCAGTCACATGATCTATGGGCCGTGTGGTATTCTTAACATGAGATCGCCATGTATAGAAAATGTAAAAAGCGTTTTCCAAAGCTATTTACGAACGATACTATTACTGATATCGACGGTTGTTCATAATATCGTCGCCAAAACGCTGAAAATGGTGGACACACATTCACAATGTGAATTTCAAATCCTACAAGTTAAAATTGACAATCAATGGGTGGTACCATACTCGCCATTTCTTTCAAAAACGTTTAAAGCTCATATAAATGTAGAACTTTGCAGTTCTGTAAATGCCATCAAGTATATTTGTAAATACGTGAATAAAGGCAGTGATTTAGCTGTCTTTGAAGTACAAAATAGAAATGATAATTATGAAATTTCACAATATTGACTAGGTAGATACACCAGCAACAACGAAGCTAGCGTATTCTTAGTTTTCCCATACACGAAAGAGAGCCTTCCGTCCAGGATCTTGCAATACATCTTGAAAACAGTCAACGGGTATTTTTCACAGAAGAAAATGTTCTCCAAAGAGCACTTGAACCACCAAAAACAACTCTAAAGTCTAAAGCAGCCATTACACACACGTTCTTAACTGCGTTCCAGACGGCGAGCCATTCAGGTCCGCGTGCAAGAGTGCTTGTAAATGCAATTTTAGGACGCTCAAGAACGCGAATGACACTCAGGTGCGCGCTCATGATCGCGCACCAAGAAATGGTGCTTTTACATACGCTTTCTTAACCGCGCATCAAAGTGGGATGATGGACAATTCTGCAGGCTGTTGCTTCTGTAAAAAAAAATTCCTTTTGCTGTGTTTTCTGTATGAAATAGTGATGCATGTGTATTATTTGTATATTAGTTTTATTTTATGTATTACATTTTATTGTGCTTAGAATTTTACAATACAAAGAATCAAAATTATCGAACAATTGAAAAGAAAATGTGCATATGTTACTTTTAAAAATCATAAATGAAAAAAAAATCCCATGATTAAAGCATTCTTTGTTTCCCAGAATTTTCTTCCAAATATTTGATTTTTTATACTATGAAGGATTGAAGTTTAATACAGACAATGTAAAATTTGTTTCTCTGCAAATTTGAAGCAACTTGTGTTATATGCATTTTTAGTGCAGAAGACTGTAAACTTATATATGAAATTATCGGTGCCTGACTTTTTTAGATTAAAATTATTTTTTTCTTTTCAGAAGCAGACGATAAACTTATGCATAAAATTATTGTTGCTAGATTTTTTCAGACTAAAATTTTTTTTTTTTTCTTTTCAAGAGCAAACGATTTAACTAGATAAAGACAATTATTCTTTTTCGTTGACTTTATTTTATAGCATTTCGAGTTAAACTGATCAACGAATAAATTAGGTATGGCAGACTCTCGATGTTGGAACAGAGAATTTTTATAAGAGCTCTTAGCTGTATATAAAGAATTTCCTTCGCTTTGCAAGATAAATAGCAAGAAAAATTTTTAAATGTGGCTTGTGATAAACTAGTATCTTTATGTAAAACGGTTTTCCGGAAGCGAATCGCGAGTTCGTTGTTAAAAAAAATCAAAGTCTGCGTGGTGCTTTTAGGAAAGAATTAAGAAAAGTATCTGAAAGTAAACGCAGTGGTTCTTCTGCAGATGGTACATACGAACCGATTTTATGGTACTATAACCTTTTGCTATTTACAAAAGACCAAGAGACTCCATGTGAAAGCATCAGTAATTTAACAACCGATGATCTATGCCCTGCGAAAGTGGTCGGTACGAATGAAAATGAAAAGCAAAGAAAGTACTAATGAAAATATTCTTTCTTGTACATCGATTGAACGGGAACATCAAGAACAAGTAAGAATATTTTATTTGATGCCTTATTTATTATAAGTGCTATTTTATAACTTTTAAATATTCATTAATAAGATGAAATATTTTACACTAAATGCTCATAAACACTTCTATTACTTTTCGGGGGGGAAAATCGGGACGAATCCGGAAAATTCGGAGCACTTGGCAGCTCTGTGATGATGAACCCGAAAGTGCCATCGAGGACAAAATTCCGACGCCTGCTCAGATGAGGGAGGCACTTCGAATCTTACGTCTAGGTGTGCAAAACAAAGCCGACGCGGAACACTTTCATAAACATTATGATTATGAGCGATTCGTAAATGACTTGCTTCGAAAGAATGCTAAACAATCGACAATTGATGATTTCTTTTTCAGTTAATAATTAACCTTTTGTACATTTTCTATTGTTTTCTGCAGTTCATCATTAAATATGCAAGTATACTAACTAATTCTTTCTCTTTAGTGTACATTAATTTCTATTAAATACTATAGAGTTTTACAGCAACAACTCCTAATTTAAAATAATTTTAATACGTATGTAAAAAAATCATTTTTTAGCTTTAATTTTCTTTCGTGTACTGTAATCAATCGGTTATTGTTATCAAATCATGTTCGTCCCGATGTGAACACATTAAGCGGCGTCTACTGTATATGTATAATTTCTTTTGCGTAGGTGCGAACCAGAAAGCTGGCTTAGAAATACATGTCAACTCTGATAACTAATATATATATAAATAGTTAATTACTGCATTTGTACCTATTTTTAATGTTTTGCATCCTTGATATTTAACTTTACGTTAAATGTTCCCTATCGCATGCCATTTCTGCGACACATTCCGAAACCTGTAAGACTTTAATTTTTCGAGTTCTTAAGTATACGTTATACTCTCCGACCACTGATGAGGAGAGTAAATTGTTTGTCTATATTTTTGTGGCTTTTTATAGCTCGTTTATTTCTCATTGTTCGTTATTTATGGCCTTTTGCCATCGTTATTTGTTTACATGCACCGGAATTTTCACTCGAATTCATTTATATATGTAACTTACTATATTAAAGTTTGCAGTACAGTGCTGCTTTAGCGCCTGGTGCATACTTTGATTACTTCATACACTTAACCGGGCTAAACCTATATTTTATGTTATGGTTTATAAGCTGTTTATAGCGCTAATCATTGCATAATCTCCATTTTTCATTTTCCGGGCATGTTTTACTCTTTTTTCTAGTTTTATTCTCTGTTTTGTTTTTCTGCACTTTAACCTAAGGCTAACAAAAATACCTCATTACAATATAACGAATGATACCTGTATATGATACAGCAATGAATACAAGGAATTTATTGATAACAACCACCTACATATTACAAGATGATATTATATAAGATGATAACATCAAACAGCTACTATCTTTCGATACAAAATTTAGATTAAACCTGACAACGCCATTAACACATTTAAAAACAATTTAAGTATTTTTATTCAGCATGTGATGTATAAATATTTCATGCCTTTCGAGGCATTTCTCGAACGGAAACACGGATTCTCAAATGGAATCTCTTCGCAAAATCAAAACTCAATAACAATTATTTTCTCTATCACAATATCAACAGAAATGATTTTCAATATATCAAAAAACTACAGGAAAACTTCATCTTTGTCCCAGTAGACAAAGCTTTCAACAATTACGCGATAATTTGAAAATATTTTTACATACAACAAATTAACGAAGAACTAAACAATACGCTATAATATAATAAGACAGATCTTGACATCAGTATATTGCATAATAAATTTTCCGCTGCACACAAAAAATTCAAAACCTTATTCGCCAAAAATTTCTGCACGTCAAATACTTCCAGACTTGCTTTCTTATTCCTAACTCCGAAATTCCACAAATAGCCAACTAAATTCCGTTTCATTTGTAGTACAAGCAACAGCATCAGTAAACATCTTAACAAACGATTTCAACATTTTTTAGAAACTGTTTATATCTTTATCAAAAATAAATGAAAAAACACCAGCAATTTCTGGATCGTCGACAAGTTTCGAAATTATACCTGAACTACGAAATTTCGTCCCTACTATGCTTAATAGATTCGACTTCGAAAACCTTTTCTGCAATATCCCAATTAACAATCTGTACGAAGTTCTCGAAATTGATAGAAGCTATTTCATAAATCTCTGTCATTTCTCTTTCAACAATAACTACGTCTTATTTCAAAATAATATCTTTAAACAATTTCACGGTATGGCATGGGGACTAACTATTCAAGTACAGCAGCTAACTTATTTCTGTTTTTTTACGAATACAGATGTAATCAAATGTAATACAAAACTTCAGATTTTCAGATACATTGATGATATTCTTATAATCAACTAGAATTTTTACAATATCTACAACAGCATATACCCAAGCTGCCTAAAGTTAGATAAAACCAACAAGACTTCATCCAGATTCAATTTTTTAGACATCAGTATATGCATTTTAAACGACGAATTACACCTCGATCTTTACGATAAATGTAAAGATTTCAATTTTTTCACTATTCAAATGCCGCATTGGCACAGCAAGTTAAACAAAAAAAATTTCATAAACGTAATTATTAATCAATTGAATCGATTTTATAAAATATGTAGCAATATTTATTTACACAAGCAAATTTTTATGAACTCTGCAAATCTGTATTACAACAATTTTTTTCCGCTTGAATTTATAAAACACTATGTTAATACCTTCAAGAATGATGCGCGCATGGATGACGCACATGCTCACTGACCTACCGGAGACTCTGCTTGCCGCGAAATTATGATGGGTTGTGGTTAAGTTCTACAGAAGGCCTCAAGCTAGATGTACCGCTGCAAAGAGAGGTCAGACATGAACGTCGGATCTTGTGCTTTTGGAAAAGGAACTACAATGTACATATTTTGTGCATTTACTTTTTTTTGTCTCATCTTTCGACAGTTCATCTTAGGAAGTAGGTGAGTATTAATCGTTACTTCGAACCAACGTCCTGCAGGTATTGTCGGGTGTGTCGTATTGATGGCCTGTTTTACGTTTTTTAAATTGTTTTTTTACGTTTTCTTACGATATTTCCTTCATATTTATGTTATTTCCTGCACTTTTTTATCATTCGTATTTTGTTTGTTAATTACTGCATTTGCACCTATTTTAATGTTTTGCATCGTCGCTTCGTTTATATTTAATTTTACTTTAAATATTCCCTATCGTATGCCAGTTCTGCGCCACATTCCGAAACCTGTAGGACTTTATTTTTTCAGGTTCTTAAGTATACGTTATGCTCCCCGCCCACTGATGAGGAGAGTGAATTGTTTGTCTATATTTCTATGTATCTTTTTCATGGTTCGTTATTTGATTACATGCACTGGAATTTTCACTCGAATTCATTTATATATATAACTTACTATATATATATCATCAAAAGGAACCAATCGTATCAGTAATAAAATATTTTTAAAAATTTAAATCTTCAAAGTATATTTTCGCATAATGGGAATCAATCCACATTTCCCCATCATATTAATTGCAATTTATTAATGTATGATATTTTTTATTCTGGACCAACTTAATTTGATTTGCAATTTTATTCATTTATTTTTTTTTTTATCTTACGTTTATATTCCTTTATATATATCTATTTATGTATATTTCTTGCAACATAGTTTTGAGTAACTCTGATTAAAAATGGAAGGTTTTAGAAAATATTTAGTTGCATCAACTTGTTTATGTTAATACATTTATATATGTGTGTATGTGTTGGTAATTTGATTTTAATGACAAACAAAATCGTCTTGGGCGTTGTGTGCACCTTTCTCTTAGTATCACAATACAAGGATAAAGTCTGCTGAACTTCCTCTTGCAAGAGTTTCGTTCTTCATCTATTTCACCCCAACGAGACAGTCATGTTGTACTGGAATACGTGACGGGATTCGCCTATTATCAGTGCTCATACAGCAACAACGATTGGAATGCATTCATCGAAGAATTGCGCTTTATTTGTATTTCCTGCTACTTAACCACCTAGCTTTCTATAAGAAGAGAAATGTACTGTGTTTGCAGTTGCTGTCTCGCATGCTCGCTGTATAACTCGTCTGGATTCGCTCCGATTTTCATTAGAATACCATTTTCCTTTTCTTACTGTTAGTATTTATTAATTTTGCCGTAAATTGAAGAAATTCTACATGTCTGATATGGATACCAATCACGAGAGTTTAGATAGTAGAACTCTGGCTTATTCCTTTTTTTTTCCGATGAAGAAGGAAGCAGTTCGGATAATGATCTACAATGTGCTCGTGGTTGGTGCAAACTGGTCAATGAAAGCCTCTTCTAGGTTTCCCTTTTTGGAGTTCCAGGATTGACGTTTACTGTGCACGATCTTGAAAAAACATTGGGGCATTTTCTGCACTTTGGTCAGGAGGTGTTATTAAATGCAAAAGAAACGAACGATTTTGCAGATGAATTATTATTGAATTCGGATGTCACATCCAAATCCCGTTGTCTTTCTTAGAAAGAAGTCACGAAAGAAGATTTGCTAATTTTTTTCTCTTGTTCTCAAGGGCATAAATCGTAAACCAGAGCTTGAGATGTGTTGGATAAAAGATCTTCTTGAGACTCCGTATTTGGATGGTACTGTAACTGAGAAACGGTTTTTTTATTATGAAATTCTTGCATTTTTCAAATAACGAAGAAAATAAAAAAAAATATCAATTTCACTGACATTCTACTCACGAAATTCAAAACTTAGTTTAATTTAGAAAGAGACATTTGCGTTGACGAATCTGCTGCTCCACAAAGGTAAATTATCATTCGAGCAAATATATTACTTCAAAACTAGCACGCTTAGGCATAACATTTTTTAGGTTATCCGAATCATCTTCAGAATATAACTCTTTCGCATTCATATTGGAGCAGATACGATGTACAACCTAAAGTATAAGAACTACAAGATGTCAAAGTGTGTAATGACACTCGTGGAGAGAATATTAGGAAAAGTCATTGTCTAACTGTAAATATTTTTTATAGTTCACCAGAACTTGCAGAATTACTTATTCAAAATCAAACTGATGTATATGGAACTCTGCGATGTAATAGGAAGGACCTTCGTATTGATTTTAAAAGATACAAGTAAGTAAAAGAGAAACAAGTATTCTGATTATGAATGCTAGACTGAAAATTCACTGCAGAATTCCTGATTATATTGTTGATGTAAAAAAATGTACATTTAATTTTCTCTTTCCGTTACCTAATTTAAGGTTTCTACAAAAAAATGTATAAATTTTGGTTCTAAATTCTTTACATAACAAGTAACTCTATAGATGATAAATCTACTACGCTTAATAACATCCCTACATGTTCTGAAGATAATAGAAAAGGGGCAACAAAAAGGATACCAAACCAAGGATGTATGTCACACTCGATTCTTTTATTAATGGTAAGCTTTGATTTTATGTATTAATTTATTTTTATTTATTGTGACAAATTAATTTTTAGGCCTTCCAAAATGGCAAAATGTCCTCACGTGAATGGACAAGAAAGCTATTTCAATACTTTGTATCATACACTCTGCTCGTTTGATTGACGTTGCACTAAAACCACGCGAGAAAGAAAAGAAAAAGCCTTCAGTCGTAGTCAACTACAATCAAAAAATTGGAGAAATAGACAGAATGGATGCCTGCACATCCAATTACTCCACAGAACGAAAGCAGTAAAAGAAATTGTACAAAAAAATATTCTTTTATATCTTAGATCTCGCAATATGAAACGCCTTTGTTTTATACGAAAAGAATGGCGGCTCTTTAGATCACATGGGCTTTCGTTTTAAACTAGTCCGAAATATATTGTTGAACAATACAGAAGAAGCAACGAATCTGTAAATTTGAATAGTTCCGAAAAGCTGAAGAATCCTTTAAGATATACTGGATAGCACTTTCCTCGTACAATTCCTGCAACATAGAAGAAAGCAGAACCCACAAGATGTTGTGCTGTATGCTTTTAAAAATGACTGCTGTCATATTAACCTCTTTTAGACTGGCTTATTTGTTAGATAGCATCTTTCTTTGTTCGAAAAGGCATTTCCTTTCACGGTACAGTCAGATAATGGTCAAAAGTAAAGTGGTTTTACAGTTGGGGGAGTCGTAGAAAAATGCCTTTCTTCGATTGAAGAAGCTAAACAGGAAAATTTTGAATTTTTACAAAATACACAGAAAAATTTTAAATTGTAAATCAAGTAAGCAAACCCTTATTAAAGAATATTCTAGTGCGAAATAAGTTAGGACGTGCAAAAGAAAACTAATAAATAATTCAAAATAACGTTAATTGAATCTAATTTAAAATGTCAAATTATTAATATAGCCCTTAAATGCATTATTACATTATATGTTCTTTAAATTAAGTGTTCTAAAGCAAGGTTGTGACGTCTGTTAATTGCCAAGCAAAAGCATCCTTTTTAAATTTTTCAGATGGACCGGGTGAAAGAACATGAAGAAGAGAAAACCCCAGCGGCAACCGGCAGGGTAAAAAGAAGGTGGCGTGAACGAATTTGCTCCATATGTCAAGAACCAGGAAAACATTATACTATGAAACTCACCATCTGTGGTCACTGGTTTCATAGGCGATGACTAAATCAGTAGCTAAATAGAAGAACCACCTGACCTTATTGCCGCGCAACAATTCGTCACAGACCTTGACACATTCCTAAAGAATAATCCTGTAACATTAATTGCTAGCTGTAAAAAATTTAATTAAAATATTTAAAACATTACTGGAACATTCTGTATTATTATCATTTTAATATGTTCATCTACTTTGCCATTGATATTATAGATACATCATACATGAAAGTAACAATGGGACTTTCATTAAAGACATCGGGAGTCTTTATGGAACTTTCGTCAATGACATTCAAGTCGAAAAACGCAATGTGTGCAGTAAAACCGGGAGATGAGATCTCCTTCGGGAAATTATCGGTTATGAATGGTCCTTTCCAAGCAATTCTGTGCTCGGACCATGTTCCAGAAATTCCAATTTTAAAGGACTCGTATTATGAAAATGATATTTTTCTTTACGAAAATTTAAAACTTTAAAGAAGCCTATTCCTTGCTTCAATGGGTTAGGATAACTATAACCTTGGGGTACCTTAGGGTGCCTTTATCTTTAGGATATTAAACATAGAGTACCAGTTTGGTTTATAAACAATTTAAAATATCTTCATCTATTTTGCTGTGTTTTCAGTTACTGTTTCGCATGCTCGCTCTATAACTCGTCTGTATTCGCTCCGATTTTCATTAGAATACCATTTTCTTTTTCTTACAGCTAGAATTTATTCATTTTGCCGTGAATTGAAGAAATTCTGCATTATGTCTGATATGGATAGAAATGATGCAAGTTTAGATAGTAGCATTCTGGCTTATTCCCCTTTTTTTTCCAATGACGAAGGAAGCAGTTCGGACGATCATCTACAATGTGCTCGTGGTTGGCGCAAACTGGTCAATGAAAATCTCAGGCTCCTCCTAGGTTTCTCTTTCGCGGAGTCCCAGGATTGAGGTATGCTGTGCACGATCTTGAAAACCCATTAGAGTATTTTCTGCACTTTGATGAGGAGGTGTAATTATTAATTGCAAAAGAAACGAACGATTTTGCAGATGAATTATTAATGAATTCGGATGTCACATCAAAATCCCGTTGTCTCTCTTGGAAAGAAGTCACGAAGGAAGATTTGCTATTTTTTTTCTCTTGTTCTCATGGACATTAATCGTAAACCACAGCTTGAGATGTATTGGTTAAAAGATCCCCTTCTTGAGACTCCGTTTTTGAATGGTTCTAGAACTGAGAAACTTTGTTTTTAATTATGAAATTCTTGCATTTTTCAAATAACGAAGAAAATAAAAGAAATAAATCAAAATCAAGAAAAATTGAAAATTTTACTGAAATTCTACTCACGAAATACAAAACTTCGTGCCATTTAGAAAGAGACATTTGCGTTAACAAATCTTTGCTGCTCTACAAAGGTCAATTATTATTAGAGCAAATATATTCCTTCAAAACGAGCACGATTAGGTATAAAATTTTTTAGGTTATCCGAATCATCTTCAGGATACATCTCTACCGCATTCATATTGGAGCCGATACGATGCGCAACCTAAAGTATGAGAACTATAAAATGTCAAAGTGTGTAATGACACTCGTGGAGAGAATATTAGGAAAAGGCCATTGTTTAATTGTGGACAACTTTCATAGTTCAACAGAACTTGCAGAATTACTTATACAAAATCAAACTGATGTATATGGATTTCTGCGATGTTATAGGAAGGACCTTCGCATTGTTTTTAAAAGTGACAAATAAGTAAAAGAGAAGTATTCTGATCATGAATGCTAGACTGAAAATTGCCTGCACAATTCCCGATTATACTGTTGATGTAAAGAAATGTACATTTAATTTGCTCTTTCCGTTACCTAGTTTAAGGTTTCTACATAAAAATATGTAGACATTTTTGTTCTAAATTCTTTACATAACAAGTAACTCCATTGTTTGCTAACTCTGTAGATGATAAACCCCCAACGCGTTCTGAAGATAATAGAAAAGGGGCAACAAAAAGAACAAACCAAGAATGAATATAACACTCGGTTCTTTTATTAATGGTAAGATATGTATTGATTTATTGCTATTATTTTTATGCCTTCCAAAATGGCAAAATAATGTCCTCACGTGAATGAACAAGAAAGCTATTTCAATACTTTGTACCATACACTCTGCTCGTATGATTGACGTTGCACCAAAACCATGCGAGAAAGAAAAGAAAAAGCCTTCAGTCGTAGTCGACTACAATCAAACAATAGAAGAAATAGACAGAATGGATTCCTGAACATCCAAATTACTCCCACAGAACGAAAGCAGTAAATAAATTTTACAAAAAAATATTCTTTCATCTCTTAGATCTCGCAATATGTAACTACTTTGTTTTATACGAAAATAATGGCGGTTTTTTTAGATCACATGGGCTTTCATTTGAAACTAGTCCGAAATATTGTTAAACAATACAGAAAGAGCAACTTATCTGTAGATTTGAAAAGTTCTGAAAGATAACGTATCACTTCTTGTGTGAAATAATGGTAATGATCGGATGGCAAAACACAAATTGCAAAGTAGCTCGCCCACTTGAAACGCGAACTGCAGCAACGATTTATAGCCTTTCTTCATCGGCCGAGTATCGAACAATTGCCAACTGGCTTAGATGGAGCAAACGTTCGGTGCGTGAAAATGTAAAGGAATTTTGCATTGTGTTTGTGGAAATGTTTATGAAAGAGTTCACATTCCCCTTTCGAACAGTGAGGAAACAGGATATAAGTATATATAAAATCCACCCCTGAAGCTAGGGTGTCGATTAATTTCGTTGTCTCTCTTAGATCTGGTACAACCTAGGATGATCAAGCCGGTTTGATTTTTTTTTTTTATTGTTATTATTAGTAGATAAATAATGGGGGTTCAACCCCAGCAGGCGCAACGTGCCACGCCCCCCTTGCGCCTGCCTCCTCCTCCCCTCCCCCGCCTCCTCCGGCCGAGTGGGGTTGAGTAGTTGGGTTCCTGAAGTCGTAGAAGATGACGAGGGTTTTTACGAGTTGAGTTGTTTTTCTGACACTGCGTCTGAAGTTTAGCTTTTTGGGGATGGCAACGGTGATATAGCGGTTGTCATGACAACAGTTACCATGACAACGAACTTGTAATCTTTTTGAATTGCTCATGGCGCTATCTAGTGAGAGAAATATTAATTATTATTTTTTTCAGACTTGCTCGTTTTCTGATGCTATACTCATGGCGCCATCTAGTGAGATAAACATTACTTCATTCATTTAAATATATTTTTCGGACTTGGAATTATTTTATTTAATTTCTCTTTCCTTTGATCGGGAATCGAACCCGCATCATCAAAAGATCTTCATGGCAGTCAAATTGTAAACGCGCAAATTGACTATGCCATGAAGACCTGATAGCTACAGCGCTAAATTGAATGTTAATATAATTCTCTTTCAGATGTTTGAGAAGACTGCCATCTAGCGAGAGAAAACTTTTTTTTAAGCATAGAATATTTAATGATTTCCATGACAACGTATTTTTACGAAGAGCCTCCTAGTGACAAAAATAGGAATAATTATTTTTCGGACTTAGTCGTTTTCTGAAGTTATTTTTGATTTCCAACTTAGGTTTTCACAAATGGCAACATGTTTTTAGTTTTAATTCCAAGGTTTGAATCGCTCATGGCGTCACCTAGTGAGAGAAATTATTTTTTGAACTTAGAAATTAAAAATAACACCGGAAAACGACTAACTTGGGTTTTTCACATTAATTTTTTTTTTTATTTCAAGAGTTGAAGCACTCATGCTGCCGTCTAGTGAGAGAAAACTTATTTTTTTTGGACATTGAATATTTTACTTCATGAAAGTGAAATTAATTTAATTTTAAGTTGATGGTCCCACCACCATCCCGATGTGACTTTTAATCACACCCTATCAACTATTTTGTACTCGTTCATTTAATTTGGTCGTTTCAAAACAATTGTAAATATTCAAGCAATTACACATAACGGAAAAAATTGACCCTAGAAGTGGAAAAAATATAAAAGTATCATGCAGTGAGACTTCACTTCTACAGTCAATTTGTTTTTTAGAATACATAACCACATAATTTAGACTGCATTAGATGAATAATCCTATTAAAAAAAATATTGTATCATTGAATTCAAAATAATCTGCAAAACAAGAGAACGTTTCATAGACTCTAGCTGTTGAATAAAATAAGTCTCAAACGGAGACTTAACTTCTACAGTCAGTGAAACACTATAATATCTCACATACGTGAAAATCATCAATTAGAATCTGAAATGAAACACGCAAATTTTTTCCTCAAGATATTGAAATTCACACATCTCAGACCATTTAAGTTGTAAAACCCATTCGAGAAAGCCGTGAATGCTATGTTTTTTTTCCCCTTTCATTGTATTAAATTTAACTGTTGTGTTCTAGCGAGAATTAATTATTTCCATCAGAATTAAATTTCAATTTTTAATCAACTTATGGTATTAATTTAGTTGATATTAATTAAGGCTCGACCGATGCATCGGCCTCGCCGATGCATCAACAAAGTTGCCATCGGCCATCGGCATCGGCGGCAGATGTTAACTTTAGAAAAACATCGGCCCATCGGCCTTAAAAAACATCTAAAAGCCGATGCAAGGCCGATGTTTTTCGCAGGGACAACTTTCCAGAAAACATTCTGTCTTTCACTTTCTTTTTTTCTCCATAGCTCAATTTATATTTCCATACAATAACAGGCAGCACATAAGTTGAAAAAAAAAAAACACAAAAATAATGTCATTCTATAAAGTATTTGATAAAAAAATCGGAAAACTAGTTTAAGCGATCGCTGCCCGAAAACCTTCATTATTAAAGTAGTTCTCTGAGCAGAATGCTCGCGAAATAGAATATGTTAAAGTAAAAGTTATAGAGGCGTCTTATGAGTGTTATTTGTTTTTCGCACCAGGTTAGTTGCCTCATTTTTGTCCGTTTTTCTTTTAATAATGACTTAGTGCATTAGATATCATTGTGCAATAATATTATACCATCTGCTTCTAGTTTGTCATGTTTCTTATCATTCCGAAATTGTAAACAATAAAAAGTCTACTCAATCAAAGTACGATAATAATTTTAATTTTTAGCGGCGTAAACTTTTTTTTCTTTGCGTTTTTTTTTTTTTTTTGCTCTTTCGATTCTACGTGTTACAGTTTTTCCCCAATTGTACAGCAATCTTGCTGCATCTGCTTTTAGTGTTATTTCATTTTTAGTTTACAACATAGAAAATATTGGTCAAAAATAAGAAAAAAATTTCCAGTATAAATATTTATTGATCGAAATTTTATGTGTCCAAGTTCGACTTGCAATTTTTAAAAATTGAATTCTGAAAATGCGAGTTCGCGTCATATTATTTAATAACATCTGAATAAAAATGCTAAAATTTCTTTATTTTCAAAGATTGATCAATGCATATTTTTTTTCAAAATACATCTTAACATTTCATATACGATAATTATTTTAATTTTTCCCCGTTTATCTTCGTTTTTTTAGCGCATTTTTTTGGCTTCTTTGATGTCACGTGTTAGACAGTTGACAGTTTTTCTGCTATTGTACAACAATCTAGTTGCATCTGCTTTCAGTTGTTTAGATTATTTCTTGTACAACACAGAACATATTGTTAAAAAATATGAATCAATCTTTTAGTATAAATGTTTATTGGTCGAAATTTTATGTGTCCAAGTTAGACTTGCAATTTTCAAAAATTTAATTCTTTAAAAACGAGTTTGGGATACAGGGTGGAACAATACCTTAATAAAAATGCTTCAGTTTCATTAATTTCAAAAATTGTCAACATATATAAAAATATATTTTTTTTTTCAAAATACATCTTAATTTTTATAAACGATCACGTGTTTTCAGAAGGTTATTTGTCAACAGAAAACTCCTGGTGCTCAAAATATTGGTTTATTTTGGTGACCTTACATTGTGCTCATGAAAATATAAAGAACCTGTCAAGTATTTCAGTGTAATTTTCAACTCAGAAGAAAAAAAAATCTAATAAGATTAGTTCTTAAGATCCAGCATTCATTTGTAATGAAAAAAAAATCTCACGTCTATGTTTTTAAAGCAATATTCGGTACTTCTTGGTTATGATCAGGGGATATACTATACAAGGGATAATACTGCGAGCGAAATGTTTTAATATTTTATTTTTATTTCAAAAAAAGAGCTTAAAATAACTTTTTTAATGAAAAATATGCATGTAATCGTTCCCGCTTTTCTTTTAAAAATGGGGGGGGGGGGGGGTCATGAAAAAAAGCTGAGAGGAAGGGGTTGACAGTTTCGTTAAAAATACAAACCCACATTATTTGTTAGCCTGCGTCATAACATCTGCATTCCTCTCCATGAAAAAAATAAGAAAATAAAGGCAGCGGCACTTGGCATTTGCAGTGCATGTGTTATTGTTGAAGGAAAGGGAATTAGACCCTAGCAATCCAATAGCTGTATTTTTTTTTTTTTGGCAAAGATAAGGAAAAAGAATTAAAAATCCTCTGATATAGCATTTTTTAATTTTTTTAACCTCCAAATAGTTTAATTACTTTACTAGAATCGCGAGTGATTCTTTCAGTTTAATTATTATGTAAACTTCCCCCAAACAGTTTTACGGTGCTAGAATGATGCATTTATGCTTTTATAAACATAAAAATAAATAGTAAATGATTCAAAATGACATTTTTGACAAGCATTCTACACGTTTTAATGGTTTAAAGCGACTTTTTTTTCCATCGGCATCGGCCATCGGCCGATGGAAGAGGAGAATAATCGGCAATCGGCCAACAATCGGCATCGGCCCATCGGCCAAAAAATGCCATCGGTCGAGCCCTAATATTAATACATTATTAAGATTATCTCTTAATTTTGAACATATTTTATTTTTACACTTGTAATTCTTCCCCTAAAATGCCAAAGACTGGATTAAATGAGAACTGATCAAATCTCTTCTTGAGAAAGTGTAGATTTAATGTGAACCAATCAAGTCAATTCCCGAAACTTACTAAATTTATGCCAAAGCTAATTATAGAAAAGTTTAAGACTTTGAAAATGTGCATCAGTAGGTTTATACAAACATATTTAGTGATACTTTTACGAAAAGAGGTGATTTATTCTATACTTAAACATGGGTTTACATTCATTTTACAGTTTTCTATGAATACAAATCAATGAATTTATATCAACTAAGACTATATTTACATTATAGATAATCATCCTTTAATCCATATTACACCGCTAGATTTTTCACAAGTTTAAGAGTTTGCATAAAATAATAGAAGTTAGAACATGTTCAGCAACTCGATTTTGTATAGAATGATAAGCAAATGTTTTATATATTCCAATATATTTATTTTATTTGTTTTTAATTTAGTTTTTTCATACACATTTTAACGTTTCAAACGACTACAATCTCAGAGATTATTGTAGCAATATGAATCATGATTAAAGAAACTTTAAAAAAATAGTCAAGAACATATTACTAAATTTGTAACTGTAAAGCAGCTTAACAACACGATTGATATATAATACATTTAACGAACATTTCAGCTATTCAAAACTTTGTCTTTAACATTTAACGAATTTTGCATTTATTCAAAGAGTTATTTATTTTCAAAACTCTGTCTTTAACACAGTTTTTATAATTTACACAGAATAATACAACCGAGAAAAAACATAAGAAACTATTTGCAGCGCGACTTTCATATATTGGAAATGTTTATTACTAAAGTACGAAGAAACTTTACGTTTTAAATTTCATGTTTTGAAAAAGTCTATTACTACTTACCTACATACAAACATGGAATCTCTACTTTAAGACTAAGCTCGTATGGATATAGACCATAACTTAAATACAGAAATGTCTAAATCGTACCAAACATAAGGTACAGAATATGAAAAAGTTAGAAATGTTAAGATCGAAGACTTACATTACTAACTGAAATAAAGAAACTCAACTTTCAACTAGCTCTGCAAAACTAAGATTCTTCTAATACAAATTGAAAAGTACCATCTATACAAGACGGTGAAACTTGGATTCGTCTAGTAAAACTTGTCATAAAAAGTATAAAAATACTTAAATTTACTAAAACAAAAGTTTTCTATAGCAAAATGTTTAAAATTAACACGAAAAATGTAGAAGAACTTAGCACAAACCGCTAAAACTGAGAAACTTCATAAATGTAGAAGATATAAGAAAAAACGTAGAGAAAATGAAGACAAAAGAAAAATTCACCAATACATATCAAAAATAAAGCTAACTGAGATATACAAACGTATGTGAAAGTAAGATCGGAGAAGGTCTAATCGCGATAAAACTTGCTGTAGAAGTGATTAAACTCTGAAGGATATTTCATTTCGAAAAAAAAAAAAAATTAGAAGAAACTTTGAAAATATTTTGAAAATAAAAGAGAGCTCGAGAGAAAAAATAGCCTCCGTCTTCATTCAAGTCTCAGAAAGAAGTGACTCAAATCATAATTAAAGTCTG
This sequence comes from Octonoba sinensis, assembly GCA_038502835.1. Classification (NCBI taxonomy): domain Eukaryota; kingdom Metazoa; phylum Arthropoda; class Arachnida; order Araneae; family Uloboridae; genus Octonoba; species Octonoba sinensis. The sequence goes on along the minus strand of CM076605.1, from coordinate 65,362,350 downwards.
AATTCGTTAAAAGTGTGACGTAGTTAAAATTAATCAGTTAGAATCAATGAGTGTATTCAAAATGATATCTTGACAATTGTCCAATGAAAATCAGTATATGTGATGAAATAGGATTTTATCAACTTTCCAGAGAAGGTCATATACCGAGTGTGATTTCACTCTTTAATCTCAGTGAGTAACTGATATTACCCTGAATCATAGATAATGTTAACCTTGGAGAAGCTATGACTTCATATCGAGGTCACAGCACCCCTTCTATGGTTCGGGGCAGTGATAAGACGTTTCCCCACGATCGAGTCATTTCAACTTGCTACTTCATCGAATGCGGTTAGAGCGTATCGCTTTGCAGTGCATTTTTTCTCCGTTTCATTGGGACTTCGTTTCATAACTCCGTTCTTGCGGTAATTTAATTTATTAGTTCCAAGATGTTTTCTCCCGTTAGTTTGAATGAGCATGGATTAAACGTGACAGTTTGCGACGAATTCTACACTCGTGATGAAGCAGATGAAATATTTGCAGAGTTGTTAAAACTTCCATTTCATCCCATAAATGTAAAAGTCCGCGGGAAAAATTATTGTCCGAAGCGAAAGTCATATGCTTTCGGAGATAAAGGTTTAAACTATTATTATTCTGGGACATCGAATCCCGCAGAGCCTTGGTCTCCACTTATGCTAAAAATTAAAAATCACGTCGAACGCGCTTCAGGAAAAAACTTTAACTATGCACTGATTAACTACTACCCCGATGGAAATTCTGGAATTGGAGCCCACAAAGATAATGAGAGCTGCTTGGATCTTCACAGCCCTATCGCATGCTTAAGCTTCGGCGCAACTCGGACCATTACTTTTACCAGGCCTCATTATCAACCAACAGATATTACATTGCAGCATGGTAGTGCATATATTATGCACCCACCAACAAACAGACTCTTCATGCATGGAATAAGGCCAGAACTGAATGTGAAGGACCCACGCATAAGCATCACATTCCGGAAAATTGCTACCGACTCGGAGCCCCTGCCCAAGCGCCGCCGTATGGAGGTTGAGATGGAAGCGCCCACTACTATTCAGAGACCCGTGGAGACGATCACCCCTGACCCCTTGGAGACAGCCGCCCCAGCGCCTACAGAGATGTCAGCCCCAGCGTCCGAGGAAGTGTTCACGCCCTTGGTGATGATAGCAGAGCCGAGTGCTACAAGTGAAGAGTCCCTGCCTAAGGCGAGCGCCCCAGCGTCACAACAAGAAGAGGATAGCCCCCTCCTATTTTACGAAGTCGAAATCCCTAAGATTGAAGGAGCGAGTCGTAGCCGATTCCTAAAACCCGTGATGAGTGAGCCTACACTTGTACAGCCAGCATCCCAGGAGTCAACGGAGAGCCCCGTACTCGCACGGCCCGCGTCCCGGGAGATTTCATCGACAGAGCCCCTGCAAGAAGCCCCCGCGTCCGAGGAGATGACTTCAAAGCCCCTGCAAGAAGCCACCGCGTCCGAGCAAGTCCCCCATTGTGATATACTACAAAATATAATGAAAGACTGTGACATTCGTCCAGACCACGATTGGTGTACCGACTATATACAAAGTGAAAAAGTGCTTTCTCCAAAGAGAAAAAAAAAAAAATTTCAACTTGCACAACGGAATTTATTTAAATGTCGTTTTAAACAGTGCCGAATTCTCGATAGAAATTGAAGACGAATTCACGAATCACGCAGTTGTGTTCACACCAGCAGCTTTCCTCGAATTTATGGATAAAGTATTTCATTTCAATATAAGCTATAAAAGTAGTAGCTTTATTTCCAGAAATGAAGTGTTGGCGCTCAGTTGTGGTGGATTTTGCAAACTTATGCAAATTAATCCTGCGTTTCAATTACATAGTGAAAGTGTGTCATTGTCTGAAGAAGTGATAAAATATTTATGCGAGAAAAAAGAAGATATTTTTGAACAATTGCATAAATTGTTCTTCTCGTATGTTTTGAAAGAATTGCTACCTAGTGAATCTTTCAGTATTGGTGATAGTTCAATTCTTTCAGATGAGCGTGAAGAAAAGTTAAAGCAATGTTTGCGAGATGGAATCACAGGGTGTGTAAATGAACATTTTGAGTGCGAGGGATGTGCCGTTTCGCATTCCTCACAACGCAGACATCCATGTATGTCTTTAAATGTTTCTGAAAAGTATAACCTGATGAATGTGAATACGCTTTTATGTTTGGATGTTAAAATGTTAGCTACAGCCTTCAGAGAAAAAAATATTTGTTTCGATGATCTTGATAAAAATATGGATTGGCATATGCTCGATGATTATGCTTCTAATCTGTAAGTAATTTTTGTAAATATTTTTTTACTTTTTGTTCAATAAATGTATGTTTTCAGTTTTAACCATTTTCTCTGTTTCATTTATATGTTAAGTTAAATTTATAATATTTTAAAAAATAATTTCAAAGTGAATAATGAGCCGGACAATTTTTAAATATACGTCTTTATTTATACATACTATCCCATTTTACATTGGAATTTCGCTTCCTTCTGCGAAGTTTTGGTGTAAAAACAGGTTTCACATCTTCATTTAACATATGTGTTGGAGATAATTTCAAATCCAACAAATTTTTATTTTTCACAAAATGCTTAGGCACATTCATTTCTTGCAATGAACTTAAAAATTCATTCACCCATGGTACATGAATATTTTTTTCATGACTGAACATTAAATTTAATAAGTCCGCAATGTTTGTATGTTCCATTTTCTGATTTTTATAAATGACTTGCCCTTTTTCATTCCATGTCAGAATATTAGAGTGTCTTTTCATAATGTCTCAAATTTCTTGCTTGAAGTAAATATTGCTTATTAATACTGTTTAATATTGTCGACTCATAATCCTGTGAACTTTCTTCTTTCTTTCTCACATCTTCCTTTTCATTATTTTCTTGAGATGGCTGTATCCATGGAGAATTAAATTCCGTGAGTTGTAATTTCTTTTGTAAAATGTCATTATATCTCATCACCTTTTCATGTTCTTCCAAGTTGCTGTTTAAAATCTTCATCATTTCTTTATCCAATTCACTGAGTTGTTTTGGTGATACTGTGTGTTTATTCACCAGTTCTTCCGGTACGAGTGCAAATTTCTTAGCGTGTTCCATTGAGAAGGGTGGCTAATACACTGACTGCCGCAGGAATTAAGAAATTTAAAAATGCGCCTTTTTGAACGACTAACTTGCGTTTCGCAGACAAAGCAATGTTTGGGGCCGCCAACTTGCGTAGTGTCGTCTTGTATTTAGAGAGCTTCTTTTTTTGATGTTTCGACAATGGAATATTACCTTTCAATGTGTTATGACAGCATTCGCAGATAGCTTTAATACAGTTTAAATCAATCTTTCGTAATAAATCCTTTTGAAGGTTTGTAGGACAAATTTGTAAAAGATGAAGTTGCTTGAGCTGTTGCTTCGTCACAGCCATGTTGCTGTATGAGCACCTCTTCACGGGGGTCTTTTCTTTTATATTATTTTTCTTTGATAGATATATTGTGTTTGATTGGGTAAAATATCTGTACGCAGTCTGAATTCTTCAGCTGTATCGTTTTTCAAGTCGATGAGCAGATATGAAAATTTCTTTTTCGTTGCATCTTCATACACTTCTTGGAAAAATTTGTTTTCCTAAATGTGTAATTTGTGCCATGTCTCTCCTGTTTTAAAAAAGAATAATATAATGTGCATTTAAAGTAATTTCACGCATTTCTTTTCCTTTATGAAAAAAATTTTGTGTGATGAAAATAACTGATATGTTTAGATGATGACTTCCGCGAGTAAAAAGTTTAGTGGTGGATTCATTTTTTCCACATTCAGACATTAAATCATCAATAATGAATAATGTATTTGTTCCTAAATAGTCTTTGAAAGTTGAAGGGAATCCTTCGACGAATGTCACATCTGCAATCTCGTCGTACAAGGGCTGGTGTATCCCGTAAAACCACACGACTTTATCGGGTACTGTGGAAAACATTTCGCGTCGAAATTTTAACAATTGAGATATGAAAACGCTTTTACCGCTTCCAGTAGGCCCTGAAGCAATCATTGTGAAGGGAACCTGAAGTTGAGGTGACTTGTAGGTTAAGTTCTCCATCGTGAATGACACATAAACACAACTGATTTTCCCTTAAATATATTTATTGAAAGAAATTTGGATGTACATGAAAATGTTTAGCAACAAAATTATACACTCGCTTATCATTACACACATGTGTGTTTACAAAAGCAGTTATCATAGATTTTAATGAAGTACCACGACACTTGGAATATAAATAATAAATACAATATTGACGCATACAGCAGTGGAATTACTTTGCAAAGTCATGGGATTATATACCACTTTTGAAAATTGTGATACAAAATCGTGAATAGGTCCTTCAAAATAGAATGGACTATAACCATAGGAGTCAAAAAATTCCACTTTATCTTTTCCCTCGACATAAATTGCAATCCAATGCGACCCTGCCTGAGATGCTGGGTCAAGGTTCGCTACAAAACATGCCGGAAATGTATGAAAATCTTTCGGCAGTTGATCGCTCGGAAATACGTCTAAGAAATAGTTTTTAGTAAATGGATCGCGAAGTAGAATATTTCGTATTTGTTCGGAATCCATCTTAATTGGCAAAGTCACACAGAACGTGACGAGATTTTGTAATTTCGATCACGTTTTGAAATTCAGCATAAATAATTAATGAAAGAGTTTCAGCAATTGCTTTATTAAATTTAATTTCCACTCTTAAATTCCCTTGATGTTGTAAATTCAAATGGGAGCTGGAACATAAATCGGCATTCAAATTGAAGCTGTAGATTGCATGTGAGTTGGCATACTGTTCCCGTGACAAATAAATACCTTTATCACTATTAAATCCATCGAATAAACTGTGATAGGCTCGAATGTAATTATTATTCTTAAAATCTAATTCCATGGGTTTGCTCGGTACGGGCTGCCCATCCACATAAATAGATATAAAATTCACATCATGATGTGAAAACATGAAGGGGTTCTTAGAATATTGACCGTTCATAGCAGCGTTTTCGACACATGTGATGATTACTCTTTTAGGCATGACACCTAAAAAAACATTATCTTGCATGAAGGAGAAACTTCCCTTTGAAATTGAATAGGCTTTACACAAGACTCTGTCGATGGGATATTTAGCTGAAAATTTCTCCAGTGCTTTTGCATGTCCAAGTAAAACTCCTGGGTTGACTTTGACTTTCCGAATGAATACTGAAGCATGCTAAAATATCACTTTATAATCGGTGTCCGTTTTTGTAGATAAAAGGCAAAATGGTGCACTGCTTCGAATCATTTTAATTTTAATATCCACCAAATTCAACATGAGTCGATTCTGTTGAAAAATGTCACAATGTAATTGTCCTATCATATCGAATGTTTTGCTGTTTTTGCTGAGTTCATATCGAGATTTCACTCCTTCGTCCGCATCGTCAGCTGTAGGATCGATTTTTTCAGGATTCAACTCCTTGAAGAACATTTCACAGGTAAGTAAACTTTTCTTTGCATCTTCTCCATAATTCAAAAGAGTTTCAATGTATGATCTGAATGGATATGTATTACTTGCAGATGAAATATTTCGCTCGTTGAGACTGACGTCTACTTGAGAAAAAAGAGAATGTAAGAATAAATTAACTGGAACTACGGGTTCTTTGTCGGGTAACGGGGACCCATCCGCTTTGACAATTTTTGTTTTGACATAAATGTAGGATGCACTTAGGTCGTTGTATTCTTCACCACTTCCTGAGATGTTGAACTCCACGGGGCCTCCATCGCGAATATTTGCTATGGGGTGATATTCCACAAATTGTCTTTTTTCAATAGCAACTTGAGTAGGCGGGAGAGTGAAAAGATCTAATTCACTCTTCACACATGCAGGAGAATCTTGATGGATGAGTGAAGACATTTTATTAGGAGAAAATATCGTGTGCTTTCACCTTCTTGGTTTTGCGAAAACTGACGCGTTTCTTGGAAAGCTTGCGCTTTTTATTCCTTCTGCCGGATCCGATCATTGTTTTAATTTTAACTGCAGCTTTATCTGTCAAATTCTTACTCGCTTCTTTCAATCGTCGTCTCGCTGCTACTTTTATGTTTTCTCCACGCGATACATCGTTAAACACATCCACTCCACTACTTAAAATCTGTTTTCCGACTGCTTTGGCACCCGATTTGAAAAGTGGGACGGCCGCCCTGAAAAACGATTTGAAGAGACCCCCGAAGCCATATCCTCTCTGATAGGGAACACCTTGATAAAAATTAAGTCCGCTTCCTGTTTGATTCGTATAATAATCCTCGAAGGATTTTTCACAACAACGGTATGGGACATACATCATGAGAGATACTTTTGACGAAAGTGAAGTTTCACGTACGAGCGTCCGCGTTCAAATGGCACTAAGTCTCCGTTGTTCGTCCTTATAACGATTTCAATCGTGTCAATAATTTTCCGATTGACAGGTAAATAATGAGGTCTCTCGTATTCTACACTAACGATTTCTCCATCGATTCCACTCACTCTGATTGTTCTCAATAAGGGGGCGAAAATGTTTCCGACAATTTGAGGCTCGATAATATCTGTATAAATCATTAATACTCTGAAATGAGCGTTTGGGTCGGCTATTTGGGGACTAAACACGGTATGCTCAACATTTTCGTCTGGAGCACCACTGAAGATTGCTGGAGGAAACCCCAACGGCGGATCTAAGGGGGGGGGGGCGATGGGGCGATCGCTCCCCCCCCCCCCTTGGGCTGATTCAAGTGGATACTACAACGACACTCCTAAGTGAGTTTTTACTCTTTGTGCCCCGGGACCAGCCATTTTTTTTATGTTCTTGGAATCCCAGCCTAAACGCCCTTCAAGTTCTATGCTTTCCCCCTGTTCCTTTGTCCTTTAGTATTGCTGAGTTGCTAATCCTCGGAGTAATGGGAAAGAGATTCCCTGCTCTTTTCTTCTACCTATCAAACTGGTGACAGCTTAGCACGTGGTGTAAATTCCTGCAGCATTTACGCTAAAACCTGGAGTCTGAAACATTTCATTGAACATTCATAATTACAGATGTTTATATAAATTGCACATACTCGTTGATGGTTCTTTTAGCACATATTTAGTATTACATTTTGAAAATTTTAGAAAATATATTACTAATAATTGCTATTATTTTGTAATTTAGACATATCAACTCAAATTTAGAAAATGTATTTACAAGCCTACATTTTTCTTGAGAAAGCTTGATGGAAATCCTAACTCGGTTAAAACTTGGCTAAGAAGCAGAATGAGTGATGATATACTCACTGAATTAGCGTTATTGCATATCCATAAAGATATTACATTGGACGTTGAAAAAATTAGAGATTTGCGAAAGCAAAAAAACGTCAGCTTGTGTTTTTTTTATAAGGGCTTTGAATAAACGTATATGCATTGAAAAAATGTGCTAGTAAAATTTTAAATAGCACTACACTAGCATTGTTTTTGTTGTTCCTGCTGTTTGAAAAAAAGGGGGGGGGGGCGGAGGGACTGTTGAAAAGGAATGAAGAATCTGCTCCATCCATCCTTACATTGAACCCCGAGATTTCCAAAATCGGGCCCCCCCCCCTTGAAGATTTTCTAGATCCGCCCTTGGGGAACCCCAACATCTGCGATAATCCATTATGAAAAATGACTCTTGCATTATTTTCACTCTTACTCGAACACGTTTCGTCACATGATTGTAATTAAAAGATATTTTATTTTCATGATCTGGAATAGCGATAGCTTTTAAAATATCCGATACGTTTTCATAACATCCAGCTGGAATGTTTCTACCTATTTCTTTCTTGTCACCAAGGTCAAAACCAATTAAACTATTGCTCTTATTCACATTATGCCAACTGCGCGGGTAAATAAACTCAACGAGAGCGCATTCCCACTCTCCAGTCAATTCTATGGGTGTTGGTAATCGCGTAATAAAATGAGAAATCTTATTCTCGGGGAAATAATTCATGGAGCTATCGCTCGGAAGTGTCACGTAGAAACTCATGATGCTAAATGAGAAAATAAAATGTTACTTCCAACATTTATAGATTCGATAAATGAGGTAGGAATCCATTGATTAAATTTATCGGGGTAGCCACGAAACTTTACAAAATATTCAGTCTTATTTTTCATTTTCTTCTTCTTCAATATTTTTTCTACTGTATAATCTTCCTTCAATTTTACTTTTTGTAGTTCTTGAGAATGAAAAGTACCTTGAATAGGTTCTCCGAGTAAATCTTTCACCCGATATATGGGGATGGTTTTTCTCACACATTCGGTTACAATAAATAACTCCTCAGTCCAGTTTGTTTCATATCCTTTTTCGAAAGTTAAGGCGTAAGAGGCTCGATAGGCTACGCCGCTTTGATATAGGTTATGCCGCCAAGCTTGTGCGCAAAGTGTCGTCAGACGACCAAAAGACCAACGAGGTCTTTTGGTCGGTTGGCCTGGGGCGACCTCGCTCCAGCAGACTTCTTTTTGTTCCTTTGAATTAAGGCAGCCCTGAAAGGAACCAGTTTCTCGTCCATAGAAGAGATCCCCGAAGACTCCTTCCGGGGCGCGTATCGGTCATTGCAGAGTCGCTGGAAAAATGTGTAGAGGCCTAAGGACACTACTTTGCAGAATTTTAAGTGTTATTGCAAATTTATTCAACAAATTAAATTTTAAAAAATTGCATTACTTTTGGAACGCACCCTATATTAACACAACCTTTACATATGTTTTTAAAAAGGCCCTTTTCATTGCCACACAAATGTACATGAAAATAAATGCTTTCGCCTCATGTCATATTTTAAGATTTCATTCATTGTAATTTGAGAAATTAAGAACTGTGGTTTGTGCGTAGAAGAGAAGCCTGTAATCACAAGAAAAAAAAATACTTGAGGCCCATTCAACAAAAAAGAACAGGATTGACCGTTCACTTCATGGACGTTCCTAACATAATACACCCTACTGGATATAGCGGAGAATTACCACTATAATAACATTTTTTACAAGCTTGAAAAAAAAAGGCAGATGCCTACTGGTTCTCAGCCAACAAGTACACAAAATGAAATTCCCTGACCTGAAATGTTTCATAGTAGATTGCTGCATTTACTCCCTACGCCGAATGTTGGATTTTGACTGTTCTTAATAAATGAGGTGATTTTAGAGCACTTAGTGGCTTAATGCTTTACATTCCAGGCTGTGTCGCTTCTTTAGAGTTCTTTTGGCTATCGATTTATGATTTATTGCGCACATTGAAATTATTTCCCCGTTTCTAAATCTTTACCACTCGGATAATTAGATTAAGCGGTTATTGGCAGCATGGCTTAGCTAATCTACTTTTCAATCCACTTTTAGGCTGAAATAAAGTTGGCTTTTTATGTTTTCAGGATCATAACGGTATAAAAGTTGGCCTCAGGCAGCCATCGATGTACTCATTGAAAGTTTATTTCGCCCAATCGAAGACGGTATAACTACCCGAGTAGGACACATTAGAGATGGCTTGTAAGCTTTGTTAGAAACAAAACAAAAAGAGTGTGTTTTTAAATTCGGTTCAAAATTTTCTATCTTCTATAAAGAAATAAAATTCTCATTGGCTTTTAAAAAAAAATTCCCTGGAAACTTTCGGGTAGAGCAGGGCATTTGAGATTCATTAGGTAGCCGTTTTACCACTATCTACAATATCATCAAAGTTAAGATAACGACGTAGAATTAATTCTGAACAAGTTTCCTGATTTAGAAGAGCTGATGTCCGACAACATGAAGTGCACTCTTCACAATGTACGTCTGAAGGGCGTTGATCAGATTAATGTCTGTGATGTGAGAAATATAATTTGAAGAGATTGCCGACAACGTCATGTGACCATTTGGTCCTGTCCTGATGTGACTCATTTTTCAACATCTATTGCTGATGAATTAAATTAAAGCAGTGGCCAGCCTAGCAAAACTAAAGCAAGTATATTTAACACATGAAAGACAAAACCCCTAAGCTGCTGATTATTTTATCAGTGACTATTGTCGATTGGGGTCCGTTTAAAATTAGGTCAATAACGGGATTAAATTTGCTGGTGCCGTTTTTGAAAAGAAAATCTGTTCATTCTATAAGTCCCTCGGTGAGTGAACTTGTTTGAACTATGCTGTTTTCTTCATCAGTTTTTAAACACAAAAAGATTTCATTTTCAGAAATATTTGGAACCTTTTAGGCTGTCTAAAACTTTGTCAATTTTCTTTAATGGGTAATGTGCGTTCACAAGTAGATTTACCGCTACCCTTATAATCATCACAAAGAGAGAACGAACAGAGTTACCTGCTTTAGAAATCACAACTAAGGGTGTTCTAAGTCACCAGTACTTGATTTTGTAATTATTCCGGCTGATTCAAGATCATTTAGCTCTTTTTCAACCTTTTTCCATAAGGCATAAGGCACGTTTCGGTCTGGAAAGTAAACTGATTATGCTCCTTTACTTAATTTTAAACTGAACACAAAGTTAGGTAAGCAGCCGATCTTTTGTTTGGATATTGGCAAGATGACTTGTAGCTAATCTACAATTCAATCCACTGTATGTTTCAAGGATTTCAGGCTGAACTAAAGTTGTTTTTTTATGTTTTCAGGAATATAACGCCATATAAGTTCAGGCAACCATCAATGTATTCATTGATAGTTCGTTTCACGCGATCGAGGCCGGTATAACTACCCGAGATGGGGACAATAGAGATGGCTTGTAAACTTTGTTAGAAATAAAAAGAGAGCCTTGCTTTTAAATTCGGTTCAAAATTTTCCCTACCTTCTGTCCAGAAATAAAATTCTTATTGGCAGGGTATGGACGATTCATTGGATACCCGTTTTACCACTATCGATCCTGAAATGTGCATGATTTTTTGTTGCAATTTCACTTTTGGGGAGTGTATTTATCGAATTCATATCAATTTATTTTCTTCTGTATTAACGGTACTGATTCAACAACGAAGATTTGAAGAGAGAAATCGGAAATTGTCCCAAGTGTAGTAAGGATAGAAGTCAGTTGCTACAAATCTCAGCACTGTAGAACTATGCCTTGATTTGATTGGGAAAATATAAGGGCACACAAAGTTAACGAGAAGATGCACAAAAACGATGTCCTTGTCGTCAGGAATCTATGTTCCAGACATACTTCACTAAGTATTGATATACTTTTTCCTTTTATGTAATCTTTTTGTTTTGAAGAAAAGGAATTTTGTTAAGTCTTTATGTTTGTGTCCCCTTCTAAATTGTTTTCGAAGGCTTTTAAATGTTTCCCCTTGAAGATGAATATATTTTTGTAAATGCTAATACATTCCAGTACAACAATGTAATGCTACGCATAAGAAAATTTGTCTATCATGGAAAGATATTGTTCTTAAAAAAATTGTCATGCAAAAATATTTTTTGTGTGATGGGAGAAATTAATTATCGTTTATGAATGCTTTCTTCAAAATTCAAATGCAATTAAAAACAGAAGGAAATTTTTTCCGATATATCTCAGTAACCAAAGTGAGAATATTGATGTATATTCATCATGCATAATACAGAAAAATAAGTTTTCGTAAGAAATGAAAACACAGTACACACCCTAGTGGCTATAGTGGAGTAGTACCACTGTAACATAACCTATACATGAATATATATATATACATAGATTTCCCTCTTTAAGGCCATTTTCAAAGGAGAATAAAAAATGAATGATTCACTATGAAAAGGAAAGATTCCGCCTGATGTCATTTTTCAAGGCTATACATACATTTGTAATATGAGAAATTGTTAGGAACAGTGACTTATGCTAGGATGAGAAGGCTGTAATAGCAAGGAGAAAAAAGTAAGACAGCCATTCATAAAAAAAAAGAACAGGATTAGCTTTATGGACGTTCCAAACACAATACGCACTACTGGATATAGCGGAGTAGTTGTCAATAGCCCACCCAGGAAGCTCATGAGGATTCCTTAACTCAGTTGAAAGCATAGTGCTATCTATAAATACCATCATAAAAAACATGTATGGGCTATTTTTAAAATTTCAAATATGGTTGGATATCTTAACTCAGTTGAAAGCATAGTGCTATCTATAAATACCATCATGAAAAACATGTATGGGCTATTTTTAAAATTTCAAATATGGTTGGATATCTTGGGGCTTCAAGAGTGACATGACGCAACTTGCAATTTGTATTCGCAAATTTTTTAACAGTTTTTAAAAAACAAATTTATAACAGATTACACTCTTCATACAGGGGTAAAACTAGTTAGAAGGTTTAAAATATCAACTTTACTAACAAAAATTGATAAAATGCTGACCAAATATAGACTATTTACTGACCAAATGTTTTAAACCACTGATCAATTTCAGTATAATAATCAGCAATATTGCAAATATATATCTTGTTCTGCAGTGTAAACCTAATAATGAAACAATTTTGCTTCAAAGTTGTAAATTATATATGTGTAATATTATTGTTACTGCACAACACTGTAGACTTGCTGTAACGAGGAAAACAAATTTATTGTCTTGAACGTTTGCAAGACTTATTAGATTATTAAAGGCAGTGTTTCAATATCAATCACATAATATCATTTTCTTTTAAAAATCCCAGAAAAAATATTTTTAAAAATTTAAAACCATGAAATTCCAAATGCAAAATATCAATCAATTGCACATTCACCCATGCTATCTTTTAGTTGGGAAAAAAGAAAAGGAAACTATACTAATTTATTTTTGAAAATAAATTAACATGTAAAAGAAAGGAAATCAAAGACTGCTTTATCTTCTGATACAGTTGTACAAATAATGACTAACCCTTTAGGTCAGTATTTCCCAAATTTTCGACATCTGGGTACAGATTCAAAAATTTTTATAATACCAAGTACACCACATCAAAAAAAAAAAAACATCCACACACACTTAAGTGTAACAACAAAATATTAATTCATAAGAAAACTGATCAATGAGAAGGATGAAATTTTGTTTGTTGAAAAAATTATCATAATTTGTCAGGACCCCTTTTTAAAACTGGATACACATGTTTAGTTTGAAACTAGAATGATGCTAAAATTACACATCTCACGCTTATTTTTTACCAATCCGTTTAAAGCCAATCCAGTGGTGTAGTCCAGAAAAAAAGTTAGGGGGAAGCGTATGCATACAAAGATAAGCAATTGATATCAAAAGTGGGGGGACGCTTGTATTAAAATAAAAAGGTAGGGGGACCCGTCCTCCGGCATCCTCCCTCGACTACACCACTTATTCCAACTGTTCTTCAGCCCACATGTCACGAACCTTCTGTAAATGATGCTTGTTTACACCAAAAAAATTGATTTTCAGGTCCACTAATAAAATCTCTAAATGCTATGCTCCTGCTTTACTTTTCAAAATGACTCAATCATTCTTTCCAGCCCAACTTGGTATAAACTGATGAAGCGGCAGAAATGAGTCGACATCTCCATTACCATTTTTTTTTTTTTTTTTTTTTTTTTTTTTTTTTTTTTTTTTTTTTTTTTTTTTTTTTTTTTTTTTTTTTTTTTTTTTTTTTTTTTTTTTTTTTTTTTTTTTTTTTTTTTTTTTTTTTTTTTTTTTTTTTTTTTTTTTTTTTTTTTTTTTTTTTTTTTTTTTTTTTTTTTTTTTTTTTTTTTTTTTTTTTTTTTTTTTTTTTTTTTTTTTTTTTTTTTTTTTTTTTTTTTTTTTTTTTTTTTTTTTTTTTTTTTTTTTTTTTTTTTTTTTTTTTTTTTTTTTTTTTTTTTTTTTTTTTTTTTTTTTTTTTTTTTTTTTTTTTTTTTTTTTTTTTTTTTTTTTTTTTTTTTTTTTTTTTTTTTTTTTTTTTTTTTTTTTTTTTTTTTTTTTTTTTTTTTTTTTTTTTTTTTTTTTTTTTTTTTTTTTTTTTTTTTTTTTTTTTTTTTTTTTTTAAAAGTCGAAAATTACTTTTTTGTTTTTGTTTTATCGGATTCACTCTCTGGTTTATGTGTTCTTGAATTGTTTAGAATAAAATAACAGATTTTTCTTCCTTTTTTTCCAATTAATTAATAACATGAATATTCATTCTTTAAAATATTCCTAAAATAAAGTAAGTATATTTTTTTTATTTAATGCTCCATAAATTTGAGGATTAAAATATTAAAAGAATTAATTTCTCAACCATTGAGACAGGTATGCTTTTGATTCTTTTCTGTGGGTCTGTTCTTTTATAATTTGGAATTAAATTATTATAAGTGACTTGGTCTTTCAGAACAAATAAAATAAATTCATAAAATTTTGAATGAATTTTTTTCTTTTTCTGTAAAAAATATGCAATGCACTTAATTTTTTTCTTAAAAAAAAAAAGAAGGTATATATTCGCGTTTTAGATTTACCGAGTGAATATCGATAAAAATATAATCACATCTCTTTTGCTTGTAGGCATAAAAATCCCTTCATCTGAAGAACTAGCAGTGGTAAAAAATTTTCTTAGAGAGAACTATGCAGATGAAGAGACAGAATCCGAGACAGAAGCCAATGTATCTTAAAATAAATTTAATCGTGAAAGCAAGAAAAGTAAATTAGAAATTTTGTATCAATACAGAAAAGCATACAAGAATACGTATGAACTTTTTGCTGCTGTAGATTCGTTTGGCTGTAGCACTGCTACCTGCGAATCTACGTTTTCAACACTAACAGCAATTAATCGTCCCCAAAGACTTTCGATGACGCATCAACGAATGGCAGATCTAGCTTACTTAGCATTCGAAAGAAAACAGACTGAAAGCTTAAATTTACAGGAAGTGCTTAAAAAATTCAATACGAGCAAACAAAGAAAATTACAACTATACTAATTCTTTTTCTGTAATGTCGGTACATTATAGTAAAAAACATTAGTATAGTTGTAATTTTCCTTTATTTTCTTACATGTTTTATGCTTCAATATCATACTTTGAATGATCTTTCATATTAAAATTATCTTTAAAAAATGTTCACTTTTTTATGGTATTTCATATATTTTATTAATTTACAAAAGACATTGTTAAAATAAGCTTTAAAAATTCAATTCTGCCTTTTGAAAATTTTAATCAAGTATTTCTTTTCAGATCATATAATTTCAATATTGAATTAGTTTCATTAATTAATTGCTTAATTAATCAATTGATCTAATAATTACATTCATTATTTTAAATATATTATTAATTTAAATTTTAAGAAAACGCCCAAAACGGAGCATAAATTCTATCATGTTAGAAAAAAACTGAAAAACTAGCCTACGCCTCCTGTCCAAAAGTTTGCCCCCCCCCCTGGAGTCAGCGTCTGGCTACAGGCCTGATTCATTCACTTATAATAAACTACTTACAAAAGCATAAAGGCAAATAATAGAATTTCATGCAGTATTATTGGAATTTTCTAAACAAATTATATGTTTTAGAATATTACTTTTAATTCCAAAAGAAAGTATCTGTTACACACTTAATCCATATATGTGGGTGGGCGATCTTTCCTCGTCCGGAAACAAACGGCGCTCAAAGTCTTACGATTCACGCGCCCGTATGTCGTGAACCTGGCCGCGACAGTATCAATCACCAATGCAAGTTTTTTTAACTATTTCCACTTTAAAATTCTTGTCGATGTAAGGAAATACTGAAATGCTCTACATACTGAATTTATATAATGAAAATAAGGGAAAGAAGATAAAGTACCGTTTCATGATTATTTTCAAAGTTGCTGGACAGTCAGTATTTTTTATCAGTCTTTTTTCCTTTGTCCTGTATCGAGGATCTGTTTTGTGTTGACATCTGTAATCGTGACGGTACAGAATATTTCTTCCAGCTGCTTTGAAGGTACGTGCTGTCCGCCAAACATATTTGGATTTCTCTTCATAATCTTTCAACCACTTCTACATTAAAGTATAAAATTCATTACGAAGTAAATAATTATCCTTACATGATGATAATTTCGAAGTTCGTTGGTTCGTAGAAGTGAGTTCAAACATTAACAACACAGAGTAGGTTCAACAACTTCTTTATTTTTCGAACTGCCTTGGCTTCTTACACACAATTCAGCATCACAAAGGCGCCCTCTTGCGGCAAGCTTTAAATGGCTGCAACAGACTCCCCCCGATGAACCGAAGGTTCATCTGCATAGTTATATTTAGACAATAACCAAATTTTATATCAATATTAAAATTCTATTAATATTATTAAAATTCTCAATATTCTTACTAAAATTCTTAATATTCTTACTAAAATTCTTATTAATCCAATTAAAATTCTTGTTATTCTTTAAAATGCAAACTATCTTAAATTGCACACAATTTTATCTTCAATGAAAATATTAACTTCAAACATACTTAAAACAGTTAATAACATAACAAATCAATTAAACACTATTAAACACTGAAAGAGAACACTTAACATGATTAATCACAATAAATTCAACTCAAAAATTCAGTCATTAATTTCCAGTTTATACAGAAGTTGGACCGGACGTTTCAACAGCCCTGTTGATGTTTTAACGTAGCATGACCTTATTTTTCCATCGCGTCCTTTAAACACTTCTGTTACCTTACCCATTTTCCACATGTGTCGAGGTTCACGAGATCCACCTAAGAGCACAACATCATCAATTTTTACACTTTGAGTATGAACAGATGATAACGAATGACTAGATCTCAAGGTTAATAAATACTGTTCTTTCCACCTTCGCCAAAAGTGCTCGATCAACGTTTGTTGGTATTTCAGTCTTTTACGCAAATCACTCGAAGATGAGTTGCATGGAAGAGTTCTTGCAGGAGGTGAAATCAAACGTCTCCCTATTAAGAGATGCGAGGGTGTCAACGGAGATGGTTCCATAGCATCATCGTACACAAAGGTCAAGGGTCTTGAATTTACGACAGCCTCAACTTCCGTCAGTACTGTATTCATTTCTTCATAAGATAATAGCGCTTTGCCCAATATCTTCTTTAAACAAGTTTTGACTGTTCGAACCATCCGTTCCCAAAACCCTCCCCACCAGGCTGCTAGGGGAGCAATTTACTTCTATTATAATTTTTACCACTGCTGAAATAATCTTGCAATTTTGACTGATAAAGCTTACTCCAATGTTCTAATTCTTTTTCCGCTCTTTTAAAAGTAGTAGCATTATCAGAATAAATCGTTCGAATCATTCCTCGACGGTTGATAAATCGTTTAAAAGCCAAAATAAAAGTCTCTGTACTAAGATTCAGTACAAGTTCAAGGTGTACCGCACGACTCGTAGCACAAGTAAACAAACAAATGTATGCCTTTCGTGTCGTTTGTTTATCCTTTATGTATATGGGTCCCGCAAAGTCCACTGCCGACACTTCGAAGGCGGCAGACTTCATGATGCGATCTGCTGGCAAAGCTGTAACTTCACAAAATGGTTTTGCTCGATATTTTTTACAAATCAGACACTTCCTAATGACGTTTTTTGCAATTTTCGTCGCTTTCAATATCCAAAATCGCTCTCGGAGGTTTGTTAAAGTTGCGGCTAAACCACAATGAGCAACTTTTTCATGGTTATCATAAATTAATAATTTCGTAATTTCATTGTTATTTGATAATAAAATTGGATGTTTCTCTTCCTCTGTCAAGTCTGAAAACTGTAATCTTCCGCCCAGTCTCAGTACATTCTTCTCATCCAAAAACGGACTATAGCATTTAATTTTAGAACTATTAGCTATTTCTTCACCCTTCATTAATGCCATTTTTTCCTAGAGGAAAGTAGATTCTTGTGCATTCCTAATCCAATAAAGCTCAGCTTCTTCAATTTCATGAACACTTAAAGAACCAATTCTTTTATCTGTATTTTGTGCATTGTGAATAAATCTTTTTATATAAGCTGTTACTCTTAGAGTTTTTCTGTAACTTCGGTATCGCTTCAAATCAAATAGATCTTCCTCAACCATAGCCAATAATGAAATCTCGTTTTTTCGCCTTTCCAAGTTTAAGGCTTCACCGTTAAGATCCATAGATGTTGGTTTTGGCCAGTTTTCTTCATTCTTTAACCATTCTGGTCCCGTTAACCAAAATTCACTTTTTTTCAAATCAGAAATGCATTTTCCTCTCGTTATTACATCAGCAGGATTTTTCTGACCAGGGAAATGCTGCCAAATGCTCGGTTCCGTTAAAGACTGGATTTCAAGAACTCTGTTTTCTATAAATGGTTTTCACTTACCAGAAGAACTTCTGATCCAACAGAGTGCAACATTACTATCAGTCCAACAATGATAGCTGACCTTGGATTGCAATCTTTCAAAAATAGGTTTGATGTGAGAAATTAAACGCGCTCCTATTAATGCTGCAGTCAATTCAAGTCTGGGAATAGACAATTTTTTAAGGGGTGCTACTCTGTTTTTGGAAACAAGAAACGCCACTTTAGCAATTTTACTTCCATCTAGGTACCGAATAAATATCACGGAACCGTAAATTTTTGCACTGGCGTCCGTGAAACAATGAATTTGCACATCACTCAGATTTTCAATTTTATCTTCTCCAAAACAATGTCTGGGTATCTTCAAAGTATTAACTAATGGCAATTCATCGTACCAATTTTTCCACTCCCGAGCTATATCTTCGGGTAATGTTTCATCCCAATGAATTCCTCGTTCCCATAATTCTTGAAAAAGTAATTTTACCCGAACCGTGTAAGGAGAGACAAATCCCAAAGGGTCAAAAATTCTGCTCGCAGCTCTTATTAGCGTTCGTTTAGTGCTATCAGATTTCTCAATAAACTGAATAAGATTTAAAGTATCAAATCCAAAAACATCATTTCGTGAATTCCATAAAAGTCCTAACACTTTTAAGGAAACCTCAGAATGTTCCGAAGTACTTATGTCAAATTTTAAATTACTCCATTGACATTCCAAAAAAGACGAGTTACTCTTCCACTTTCTGAGTCTCATACCTGATTCTTCCATTATAAGTTTCGCTTCTTTAGACATTTTAAGAGCTTGCTCCTCATTTGAAGCTCCGGAAAGTAAATCATCGACATACATAGATTCTTTCAGCATTAAACATGTTTCTGGATATAAATTAGAATACTGATGAACATGATATTTTATAACGGCTGCTAACAAAAAGGGACTGGCGGTAACGCCAAAGAGTACCCTAGTTAGTCTGAACACTCTCGGTACTATTTGTGACAGATCATCTAATAAATCATCAATCCATAAAAACCGGACTACATCACGATCAGTCTCTGCAAGGCCAATGTTTAAAAATGCCTTTTCTATATCTGCAACAAATACGATTCTATGGAATCGAAATTCTAGAATTAAATTTAAAATATCGGGGTTAAGGTGTGGCCCTGCGTGCAACACTTCATTTAGTGAAGGAGCATGAGGGGAATGCGAGGAGCCATCGAATACAATCCTCAACTTGGTTGTATCTTTATACTTTCGTATAACGGGAGAATGCGGTAAAGAATACGTAGGCTGCCCCGTATCACAATTCTCATTAACCTCTTCCACAATTCCCAGATTAATGTACTCATCAATTACAGCTTTATATTCAATATACAGCGAAGGGTCTTAATAAAATCTTCTAATTAGTGAATTTAGTCGTTTTCGGGCATTATCGTAATTATTAACCAAGTTGCTAACATCGTGTTTCCACGGAAATTCAACTACATATCGACCGTCCTTAAAAGTCAAAGTTTCTTCAAATTTTCGAAGAGCTTCTTCATTCGAAATAGATCGTTTAGATAGATTATTCTGGATTCCCAAAGACTCCAACTCCCAAAAGGCTTTTAACTGCGTTGATAATTCGGCATCTTGATCATTCGTAACTATAGAGCTCAACACTCCAATAGATGACGTTTCATATTTCAAGTTAGAAACGGGACCATGAATTATCCATCTCATTAATGTATCAATTAACATTACTTTTTCATTTAAACGCTTTGTCGTACCAGAAACTATCTTCCAAAAGTAATCCGAACCAATTAAAATATCAATGTCATTATCCCTATATTCTTCTCCGCAATCTGACAATTTAATGCCCAAAGACTGAATTTGTTTAAGCAATTCTTCATTAGGTACATCTATTAATGTATTACATATTTCTGGGGATTCCAATGCTTCAATATTTAACCACTTATTTTCGTCTTCTACATTACGCAGAGAAAATTTCACTCTACGTCTCGTAACGTTAATTGGAGTACTATTACCAAAAGTGTGTAAACTTAATTTTTCACTAGCAATTGATGGCAAATTTAGTTTCTTTGATATTCTTTCATGAATAAAACTTCGTTGGCTTCCCGAATCAAAAAGACAGCGACAGTATTTTCATTTTACACTCCGGATCGACTATTATAGCTCGAAAAGTTTGAAGAAAAACAATTTATGTTTCTCAAATTCTCTAGGATGAGGAATAACAGATGTCAATACTGCTTCGGAATTATTTACTCTATTTTTAGACCGACTGTTTAATTCATTCCCAGGATAAGCTTGTTCACATAAACCCCTACGGTGGCTTTGTTTTTTATGACACACGTTACATTCATTTTTGGACCTACACAATTTCTTAACGTGATATTTTTTATAACATAAGAAACATCTTCCGTTTTGTTTCAAAATGTCCTTTTTCTCATGTATACTAAATTTATTACACTCATCCGACAAATGATTACATATCCTATTACAAAACACGCAAAATTTTTCAGTAACAGTATTCAATGCAGTAGTTGAAGACCTTATTTCCCTATTTTTATAATCATACCCATTAAACCTTTTCGGTCTCTGAAATTCGCTTTCGTAAGTGTTTGTATTCCTATAATCATCAAATTTAGTTTTAGATAAAGTTAAAGTCCTTTCCCTTGATTCTACTTCTTTTTTCAAGAACTGTAATAAATCTGAAACTTTATTTTGTTCTGAATCATGAGATCTGTTAAAATCTAAAGCTATATCATTTGGAATACATTTAATCAAAACAGGAAATAACAGTACACCATAAGAGTCGGGCTGAATACCAAGACTTTCTAAAGCGCTTATTTCGACCGAGCAAGTATCATATAATTTGCGTAAAGAATATACGTCTCTTGAACTTTTACACGGTACTAAACCTAACAGGTTAGACATATGCCTATCTATAATTAATTCCTTTTTCCCAAAGCGAGATTTTAAAATACCGATAGCTTTTTCATAATTCTTTGCTTCAATGAACAAGCCTGAAATTACAGTTTCTGCATCCCCTAACAAATAAGATTTTAAATAATTAAACTTTTCAACATCATGCAAGGATATGTTATCATGGATACTACTCTTAAACTGTGCCCAAAAATTAGGCCATTTGGCAGACATTTCCGTTAAATTTCTCTATCACTAACCTTGGAAGTTTGACAGAGGTAGAAACATTTAATCCAGAAGGGTTCGAATTCACGGGATCAGTTCTTGCATTAGTATCGGCTCGTAATTTCTTGAGATACTTGTTTACCTGGGCTTTACACATCAAAGTATCCTCTTCATACTTTTCAGTTTAAATTATTTCTGCTTCTAATTGTTTTTCATCATTCATTATATCTTCTATTACGCTATTTAGCCTTTTTAAACCTTCTTCCTTTTCAATTAATAACTCGAGTGTTAGTTCAATAACATCAATGTTCGGTATTTCTTTGTTTATTAATGCTTCTATCTTTTTAATTACTCTGGTCGTAGCTCCTCTAAGCGAAGTACGTTTCTTAACACATTTTTCCAAGGACTCCATAATGATTCAGAATTTGCTTACCTTGTAAATTTTTTCAAACTCAATAATTCTTTACTCACTTCAATCTAAATTTCGCGGTGTTTCGGCACCATTTGATGATTTCGAAGTTCGTTGGTTCGTAGAAGTGAGTTCAAACATTAACAACACAGAGTAGGTTCAACAACTTCTTTATTTTTCGAACTGCCTTGGCTTCTTACACACAATTCAGCATCACAAAGGCGCCCTCTTGCGGCAAGCTTTAAATGGCTGCAACACATGAAATAGATTGCAAAAAAGTATCTGCCTAAATGAATATCCAATGTAAACCTTTTCTAATCTTGACCTCATCTCTGAAAAAAAAATCGTGTGCAGGTACACCCCCCTAATAAGTTTGAACTCCCTTGTCTCCTTTGAATTAAAGTTCATCAAATAAAATTTTTATTTATTTAGATATAAATCCAAATAACAATAATAGAAGTTGAAAAAATGAGTGAATGTGGTAAAAAAATTATTTTTCATAAAAAGAGGAAAGTGAGAACAGGTTGCTATGAATAATATATCCAATAAATAATCTACAAATAATTCAGACAGATTAATGAGATACCTTGGCTTCGTCCTGTGTTTGTACGTTTTTAATTCTGAACGATATTGTAAAGTTGCTTCCTTCTTTACTTTCAAAAGCAATAACCTTATATGCATAATCATCTGGTAACAAACAAATATCTGGTGGCTTAATTAAAGCCATTAGTGTAATTTATCAAAAAAAAATGCGAACTCTAGCTTTGCAAAGTCAAAACTGACAACAAATGACGTCACTTTTTAGGTTAGCCAATCCAAGTAGCGCATCGATTACTGCTAAGAGTTTCCTTGTTGATATTGTGAGCTTGCGTTGGGAGTGGATCTTCACTCTTCACTTCAATCACGTTAGTGACTTTAACTCAACAAGTAACGGAAGCGAGCAGTGTAGCCATCAGCAGGTCAGGAGGAATCGGTGCTAAATCAAACTAAAAAAAGTTCTAGATTTCAATACATTTGGCAAAAAGGTGCTAAATCAGCGGCACCACCTATTTCAAAAATGCAAATACAAAAATTCTTGGTAATAATATACGTACTTTACGAATATTTTTAAAAACTATCATTCTTCATTAAAGTTTCATTTTTGTATAGTATGAATAATGCAGGGGTGTCCCGAGCAAAATGATGCAACCTCTAAAAAGCTAGAGCATCCCAGAAACTACCCCCTCAAAAATCAGCTTCCCCCTTAAAATCACTGAAAAAAGTTTAATGACCCATTTCATGCGCAGTAGCGGATTTAGGTTTGAGGGCGCCCTTTTTCTTTCGTAACAGTATATATTAGGGATGTAACGAATATTCGGCCACTATTCGGTATACGGCCCTTTGGCCGAATAATCATTTCATCACCAAGCCGAATACTGAGTAAAGTCAATATTCGGCCGAATAGTTCTGCTACAGTAGAAATATAAAAAAATTTAAAAAATAGTAGATTTTAAAGATTTAAAATTGTATTATAATTATTGCAAAATAATACATTAGTTTATAGTTTTAAAAAATAAAAATAATTTAGAAAAAAAACTGCATTTTTTAAACCTAGTTTTAGGCTTGACTGAGCAAAAAGATTTTAAAGTTGTAATATTGTATTTTATGTTTAGCATTTGCTCCCAAAGCTGGCAAGAGTTAACTATGATATATGAAAAATTAATTTTGTTTTTATCAACAAAGTGGAAGTCAGACGTTGTTTGGTTAGACTGATGTATTGTGAATATTGGGTAAGAGAGAAATGTGAAAAGCCTAGACTATATCATGAATATTTAGATAGCATAAGTTATTGGGATTTTTGAAAATAAAAATATATTGCAGTTAAGTATATTAAATTTTAATAGATCGTTTAAAGATGGGTATGTAAAAACCCCATAAAATAAAAATATTAACTTTTATAACTTCTAAAATATCTTCATAAAACACTTTTGAGCAAGGTAAAAGTTCACTAAGCAATAGTAGTTCTTTCATTTGAATTAAATAATTAGTAAAATAATGCTAATGCTTACTACCATAAAACCTGTGATTTCTATTCCACCTGTGGGTGAAATTCTTAGTTTTATTACATTCAAAACAATAGAGAATATCGATTAATTTTAAAGAGTTTTAAATTCTTAAACAGAATTAAATCATAAATCTTAAACTCATGTTTGTGAAAATTGCAACACCATGAAGGACTTACGCGAGTGAGCTGAAATTTTCAGGAAATGCAAAGTAGCGCATGATATGCAAATGATTAGAATTTCATATCCGTGCGCATGCGTATGCTGAGCAGCGCCCTCTGAACGGCGGATGGATCCGAATAAATAGACGGCTGTAGCGAGGCGTGTATGGTTATCGGTGGTTATCTGCTAGTGGTAAACGTTAGCTCAATCTTTACTTATGCCTCTTCGACGAAAGAGAGCGAGCTCGTGATGTGGACAGTGAACAACTATAATATGCAGGTATGCAACCCAGGAAGGGCGGGGTATCATGCTTATGTGACATATTAGTGAAGAATTTCATTTAGGAAGCGTAGGAGTGACATTGCATCTATAGAAAATAAATCTTTAAAAAAATATGTATAAAAATATTTACATGATACTGCATAGTTTTTTTCCTCATGCCGTTTTTTCCCCTCTTTGGAGCGTGCGCCTTAAAATATTGCAAGCCCCACTCCCTAGCGCCGCGGGGTGTTGTTTACACCAAGGATCCTACGGTGGGAGTTCAACATCTATTTCCAGTATATAATATAATAAAATTGCATGTTAAATATTGCAAAGTCATTGAATGATTTACATTTGAAGAAATAATATTTTGCAACTTTCATAACGAATTGTTTGTAATTCATTTTTTCGCGAAATGTTTTATGGTAGGATCAGTTGGGGTAACTGTAAACGCTTTTTCAATGTTTTAACTTTTGATCCTTCCCAACCTCTTGAATGAATTCAGAGATAAAATTGTGAGCATTGTGGCTACTACTGTACTTCTTGTGAGTAAATGTGTACAAAAAATTTTGATTTTATGACTATTTGTTAGCGAATGAACTCGTGTTTACAATTACCCCAGAGATCTGGGGTAATTGTAAACAGTGATTTATTTTCGAATAAGGTTGATGCAAATGGAAAATTGTTTTATACACAGTCTGCTTGAAGGCTTAAGCAGTTCGAGAACAATGGTTCTCAATCTGCGGCCAACAGGCAGCATGTGGTCCACTGAGTTATGTTATGAGTCGGCTGAGATCATTTAACGAGAAATATCTTGCAAAAAATCAACTAATGCGACAAATTTATGTAAAATTTGTCCCGCAGTTGATCAGCCGGTTTAGCTTGGATCACACAGAACACTGAAAGTGAAGCACAACTGGCCGTGGTCAACGCTTAGGAGGGTGACCACCTCCCGCGACTGATTACTCTGAGACCGAGTGTAAAATACACCGTCGCTTCAAATAGTCCACCAAGTTAGAAATAATTTCCTATGAGGGACCATCCTAGGCGACTATCTCTCATCTGGGAGCTGGTTCAAAATCATTAAGCCCCTCTGAGCCAAGTGTACTTTATTCTAGCGGAGCTCAATAATAATCAGTAAGAGCTTCCTTAATTCATGGTTGCCCTGCAAAGGGGCTTGGATTTCCAAGTGGCATTAGCAACAATAACAACAGTTATGTAAAATAGACATAAAAATGTAATTTACATCAAAATATAGAACTTATTGTCCCCCCAAAATATTGGAAATAGGATAAATTTAAGTGTTTACAATTACCCCAGAGTACGAAATTTCTGGGGTAATTGTAAACACCTAACTTGTACATGAAAAATAACAGGGAGGATTAAATTCATAACTAAATGTTTTTAGCAACATTCCATAAGACAAATTAAAATGGTTGAAACCGCTTACATCGCTTTTGTAGATGAGCTGGAGAGGAAAATGTAAGATCACTAAATTTTGTTAAACAACTTTTTTCACCATGTCATTTTTAAACAATGGTAACGCTTCCACAGTTGTTTCTTAACATACGAAACTTTTTCAACGTCTTGCCCATGTTGGCAGTTCGTCACTTACCCGCAATTAAGTTTTCAAAATCCCCACAAGTTTAGTTATGAAGCTTGTTTACAATTACCCCAACTGACCCTATATTACTTTGAAAATGTTTATGTATAACGATGACGAAAAAAGAAGAAATGCAAAACTAGTAATTTTATAACTTTACTTTAAAAACACAATGCAGAAGAAAAAGCATATAAATATATACATACAAGGTAAAAGTAATAAATATTTATGCACAATTCGTTTCATTTTTATTATTCACATGGCTTATAGTATGTTAGAACTTATAAAATTGTTCTTAAATATAAAGACCAACAGAGGGCGCCTGAGACGGTGGAATTGAAGTATTGAAAAACGAAAGGATTACGGGAAGGAGATGAGAGTGAAGTAGATGAAGTATGGCGAATGTTAAGTAGTCTGTAAAATACTTTACGTTGTGTATGTGTGCGTGTTTTGTGATATGTCTATATTAAATAATGAAAAAGATGACAATGACTACGTCTTTGCTTCTCCTTGCGCATCTCCCTCAGTTACAATGTTCGAAAGTTAAGTAAAGTTTTAACAAGTAATTATCAAGGTAATGAGGGGGAAGATCAAGTTTGACATCTAATGTTGCATTGACAATTGACGATTTGTACTCAGGAGTAAGTTTAGATAAACCTTTTATTTATTTGTTTGGTGGAAAATACCTATTTTGCATGAGCTTTGATTTTTTTGTTCTGTGGCTCCCTGCAAATTTTTCTTTTCAGAGTTATTCATACTCATTAATGTGATATATGATAGATATGATATTAGCTTAGACTCCAAAATGACGCGCCAAACTGATCGGACCGTCTGGATAGCAGGTAGGCGATCTTTTATTTGTTTTATTCAGTTAAGTATTTGAAAGTAAAAGAAAGTTGTTCTCATTCGTGAATTGCACTTTACGCAGTGAATAATTTGTGTAGAAGGAACAAAATTAGTATTTCAAACGTATGATGGAATAGTTTTGTTTTCATTCATGATTAGAAAGTATTACGTATTTACAAAGTATAAAGTAATTATAAAGTAATTTCGGTGGTCAACGTATTTCGATTCCGAAAGTAATGTTTATAATACGTTTCAGTAGACGTTAACGTATGAAGTATTATATTATTAAGAGTCGTTTATGAAAGTTTTGTATGTATTACGGTATTTTCAATTGTTCGATTTTGTTTGAGAACGAGAGATATAATTATTTTAAGTAACGTATAAAAGTATTTTATGAAACAATGGCTTTCTTAGCAAAAAGTAAAAAGGTTGATTTAATTGAACTCGCATCAGAGTTAGGACTTGTTGTTCCGACAGATGCTAAAGTAATCGATTTAAAACGTATCATAACAGAAAATGAAAATTTCGACGAAGAATTCTGTCTGAATTTATTGAATACATTAGCCGAAGAACGAATGGCTGCGGAAGTAGAAAGAAAAGCAGCTGCTGAGACAGCAAAAATTATAGCAGATCGTGAATACGAACTAGCCAAATTAAAAATAGAGCATTCGCAGTCTGTAAGTAATGCAGATTTAACTAATATTCTGGTAGGAAATAGGAACGTACATTCAGATTTTCGAAAATTGATGCATGAATATAATATTAAGGACGGCGATATAAATTTTTAATTATATTCGAACGTCAGGCTAAACGTATGGGTATTAGAGAAGAGGATTGGGTGTCACATTTAATTGGGTTACTCCCTTATGAAATTACGCAACTTATTGCGCGGGAAAATGAAGAGAATTCTAACGACTATGCACACGTTAAGGCTTTATTATTAAAAAGGTATAAGTTAAGTCCTGACAAATTTAGAGTAAAATTTTTAAATCATGTCAAGAGTTCGGAAAGTACATGGAAGGATTTCGCATTTGAATTGCAGAGCTATTGCACCGAATGGGTAGCAGGCGTCGGTGTTACTGATTTTAATAGTTTGAAAAATTTAATAGTTACGGAACAAATGAAAAGAAAAGCGAGTACTACAACGCGTGAACATTTTATTGACGACTGGTCTAAATTTAATGATCCAGACCAATTGGCAGAGAAATTGGACAGTTATGATAGTGTGAGGTTTAAAAATAATAATAAATGGGAAAGTACATCAAATCAGAACTTTCGTTACGACAAATCAAGGATAGAGAAGAAATGTACTTTAAATGATGATATTAGGGATAAAAAGAAAACTGTAAATACTAGTATTAGAAATGAAAAGGGGCAATTTAAATGTTTTAATTGCAATTTTTATGGACATATAGCTAAAGATTGTCCTCAACCAAAATCTGTGATTTATTGTACGAAATGTAAAAAGCAAGGTCACACGCAGCGCTCATGTAAAGCTGACGATAATCGAAAAGAAGAGAGCAATAATTTATCTGTTAGTCAAAATGATCCGAGTTTGAACGCCACGATGGCTCCTACTAATTATATGAAAGATGCTTTTATTTATGGTTGTAAAGTTCAGGCTTTAGTAGATTCGGGTAGTAGCAGCTGTCTTTTAAAAAAAAGTATTGCTACGAAATTGGACCTTGATTTGGTGCCTGATAAAAGTGAGTTGTTTGGTTTCGGTAGTCAAAATAAACCGGTGACGCGGGCAATTGGCAAGGCTGTAGTTAACATTCGTGTTGATGACGTAGTGGGAAAATCTATTACTTTGCTCATTGTTGAAGATGATTCACAACCATGTGATTTAATTTTGGGTAGGACTTTGATTGATTTACCGTATATTGCATTCGCGCGTGTTGGAGGTAAAATACGATTCGGTTATGCAGATAACGATCTGTTTTCAAAAATACAAACGGACGTAAATGAAAATAAAGTTAGATTAAAAACAAAACAGAAAATTGAAGTTGAGGGTAATTCAATTAATTTAATCAGAGCAAGTACTGACGAAATTGATGGTGGACTTATTTTAGTTAAAGGTATAGGCCAAAATTTTGACTCCGTTCTTGAGGTTGTTAAAGGTGAAACGATAGTTCCGGTGATTAATTCGGAAAATTTTACAATAAAAATGAAACAATCAGTGTTTAGGTAGGGAAATGGAGGTGAATGAGGAGAGCATTGGCATGGCAGAAACAGAAAAGTTAAGTGAAAAATTAGACATTAATACAGTTACCACGCTTAAAAGCCCTATTGATATAGATGAAATAAAGACTGAAAAATCCCTGTCTACAGATAAAAAGGAAGATATTTTAAAACTAGTAAAAGAATACAGAGACTGTTTCGCATTAAATATAAGTGAATTGGGATGCACCAATATAATCAAAATGGACAGTAAGGAATGCGATGGTAGTAAACCAGTGTTTCAAAAGCCATTTAAAACTAACTCAAAAGAACGACAACAAATTAAAGAAATCGTTTCGGAGTGGAAAAAAAATGGAATAGTTTCAGAAACAAGATCACCCTATTCAAGTCCAGTATTACTAGTCAAGAAAAAAACTGGCGAACAACGATTAGTAATAGATTATAGAAAACTCAACGCACAAACTATTAAAGACAAGTTTCCGCTTCCAAAAATTGACGATATTCTCGAATGTCTTGGAGGAAGTAAATATTTTACGACATTGGATTTGGCCAGTGGCTATCTCCAGATACCCTTGACTGAAGAAGCGAAATTAAAAACTGCTTTCATCACCCCAGATGACACGGGTCAATTTGAACGAATGATCTTTGGTTTGGCCAACGCGCCAGCAGAGTTTCAAAGGTTAATGAACTTTGTACTAGGTCCTTTGTTTAACCGAAAGGTTTTGTGTTATTACTTAGATGACATACTAATACCATCAAAAACATGGTCTGAGATGATCGAAAGACCTACTGATTAAAGACCAACTGAGACGTTCCAGAGCCTTTCCGTCTAAAAATGCAGCGTGGACGTCCTAACGCTATCACTGTGGCTCTCCTGGTGCGTAATGGGCTGAACTCAAAACGTACCAATAGTATTAAATGTGATTATTGTGGCCGAGAGTTTCGGACCAAAAAATCTTTAAAAACACATTTACGCACCCATACTGGTAAGTGCTTTTATTTATTTATTTTTATGAAATAGTAATCGTTAAACGTTCTCCTTCTTTGCCATTCATCTGTTTAATGATATCTTTCATGTATATACAATTATATGTATGCATGATTAAAGACATATCAATCGTATATCCTTGCTGGTGATTTAATGGGGAGAAAATGTCTCCAAGAGTTTTATTGTTTTTAAAAGTTGGATACTATCAACCTCAATCTGTCATTAACTGTTCAGTTCAATGCATAATTATCTTCCATTTTCAGAAGTATACCTTTATATTCCAGATTCTTTAGCGTTCCTGAAAAGTAAATATATTTTCCTGTCTGAGTGTGTGTGTGTATGCAGGCTTAAAGCATTATTTTTTGAGAAGCGCGTTCCTCCCTTTAAAAATCTATTTTTTTTCTTAGAACCTCTTCACAATCCCATATTGATATTATAAAAATATTTTTAAGCCCCTTTTTTCTCGGAGCACATTTCGTTTATAACCTATCGCTCGATAGACTGATTGCGCAGTTGAGATGGTGTGCTTCGTTCACAGCAATTACAGCGAATAAAATTGCAGCAAAGAAGAAAAGAAAAAGTTAAATTATAGAAGAAAACTTACGAGTGATTGATAAAGTTAAAAATGATGCATCAAAAGCGAGTATTATTTCGTAATATGGTTCTGCGTTATAGTTTCACTATACCGCGGTTATGTTATAACGCGGGTTCCAAACATGACCCCAGACACCCGCGTTTTAACGGCGTTTAACTGTATTTCAATCATAAAAAAAAAGTTGGAATAAAGTGTGATAAATGCGAGTTTCAATTTAAAATTAATAAGTAAATATCTTTTTGGTTCCACTTTAGTGTGTATAATAAAAAGTTAGCCTAAAGTAATGCAAAATTTTACATTTTATGGAGTAAATTGGCATATTTCCAACTCTAACTTAGCACTTGCGATGAAAAAGTGGGAAACGGTAGGAGGAAAATACGTTTAAAAATTTGAAATAAATCAAGAAATATTTTTCTGTACCAATTTCTGATCCAGATTGGTATTAAATTAATGATAAGTTTGACTGTGATCCAAATTAGAAATCAGGGATTAGTAAAAATAAGTGCATTTAAAATTTTGTGTGATGCTTCCTATGCCAGTTCTCTACTTTCCTGCATAAGGACCGTTCATAAATCACTTTTTCAATATATTTAACCCCCTCCCCCTTTGTCACTAAGTTTCTCACTTCAACGTACCCCTTCCCCCCTTTGTCACATGTCACGCTATATTATATTAGCATAAAATAAGTTTAATTTGCTGATTTTAAATGTTTTTATAGAAATCAAAATATGCGATGTCACACTTTTTGTCACCCCCTCCCCTTGTCACAAACTGTCATACTTTTTTGAACCCTCCTCCCCCCTCGAAGAGTGACATCATTTATGAATCACCCCTTATCTGAAAAGCAATTTTTTAAAAAAATAATTTTTACTTTTCGTTAGCAATGAAAAAGTTCGCCATTGCAATAATTTTTTCGAGTACCCCCTTTTCGCACCGCACGAACTTCTGTCGGTTCGCGAACCACCAGTTGGGAAACGCTGATTTATAGTATTTGTTTATTGTGATGATGATGACAAAGATCGATACTGGAGGGCAGGTTATTGAGTGCATGACCTTTAAAATATATTTTATTTGTGGTAAGATGTCTAAAATATAAATTATCCAGGACGGATACAGGGTTCTTATACTAATCAAAGAAATTGCTTCCTTTTCATATCTATTTTCTGGAGAATTTTTTCTAAAGGAATTTTTTTTAAAAAATAAGTTTTAGTTTATTATTCATATAATCTTTCATAATACTTGACTTGGTAATTGCTTATCCGTGTCTGATGGTATAATAAAAAATAAAAACATGTCGCTAGCGAAACAAAATTTTGCAAGGTTTGTAAAAATAATAGCAAAGTTTCCTGTCTGTCTTCTCTGCATATTTAAAAATTACACTATGCGGATGCCTGATTGTAGAATAATAAAGTAAATGTGTAGGCTCATGGCTCACATATTTTACAGGGACCAGAGACCCTTTACCAGATCATGCCAAAGGACCCCACCCCCCTTTTCATTTTCGTCAAGCCCAGAAATAGGGATGTAAAGTATTTTTTAATCGCACTCTCTTTTTTTTTCTTCATTCCACGCTCCTTCTGGGGGCCATTTCATGGTGGTGTAGATCAGGCGCCGAGGATAGGAGGGGCTCAGGGGTCTTAAACCCCCCCCCCCCCCATTAGAAATCAGGAAATTTTCATTTTAATGTCAACTGAGGTACAGCTGCTTTTAAAGCGAATTTATTTTAATGATCTATAAAAATATTCATTCATTTATTAGTGATTTTCTGTAATTAATATTAATAATAATGAGTGAATATTAATTACTTTTTAATTGTTAATTGGTTTTTCTTGGAAATAATTTTGAGCATGAGGAAATGAAATTGTTTGAGGCCCCCCTCCCCCATGATATTTAAATTGCTACGTTCCTGGTGTAGGTGGTAGGATTGAAAACTGAGCCGAATTTCTAAATGAACGGAGTTGGCAAATTTAACTTCTAATACATTTTTTGCTAACTTTTGGAAGTACAATATTAGTAGGTTTTTATTTTCTAGCGATAGCTCTTAATTATACTGAGAATTAAGCAAATGAAAAATACACTTGCTTCAATACTTTCTAATTATTATCAAAAATTTACAAAATAAAAATGAAATTATATTCAGTTTTCTCAATATCTAGTCACATTTAACTGATGGGAACTTAAATTCATGTTTGAAATTAAAAACGAGTTACGCATGCAACAAAAACTTTCCTAATAGCTCGATTATTAAATAAATCATATTTTAAAATATTGATCAAACCATAATTATTGCTCTTGAAAATTTTCCCCGACTCCTTAAACGATGAAATTGGCTCTCTCGCTGATATAATGTGTCAATTTTACCCTCGTATAATTATAAAACATGTGTTCTCTAAGAACAAGTTTACGCATTGATTTTCGATGACGGACTTATTTGACAAATAAATTACTCCAAGAAACAGAGTTTGGATTGAATATTTTTCAATCTACATACCTTTCTTTAAAGGATCTATTACAATTTAACACACTTAACTGGAATATATTTTTATATTCAAAAACACTAATAATTTATGCTATCTAATTATTCATGATACATTCTAGGCTTTTCACATCTCTCTTAACCAATATTCACAAACAATTAGTCTACCCAAACAAAGTCTGACTTCCACTTTGTTATTAATAACAAAATTAATTTTTCCTATATCATAATTAACTCTTGCCAGCTTTGGGAGCAAATGCTAAATATAAAATACAATATTACAACTTTACAATGTGTTTTCGCTCCGTCAAGCCTAAAACTAGGTTAAAAAAAGTAGTTTTTTTCTAAAACTATAAACTAATGTATTATTTTTCAATAATTATAATACAATTTTAAATGTTTAAAACCTACTAACTTCTTTATTTTTTTACATTTCTACTGCAGCAGAACTATTCGGCCGAATAGTCCATCAATATTCGGCCAAGCCGAATATTGACCTTACTCAGTATTCGGCCAAAGGGCCGAATAGGCCGAATACTGAATAGTGGCCGAATATTCGTTACATCCCTAGTTTAAATACGCAATGCAGACGATCTATTTACGAAACTTAAAGCAGAGAAGAAGAAATATAGGAAAAAAATTCCAAATTGTTGAATAATAATAATAATAAAAACAAGGGTTAAATAGTCTGCAAATTTTATTTTTGTCATGTTTTGTTTTCGGTAATTTGTCTAATGGCAATGATTTTTAGTTTGTTGATAAATATAATTATTCGAAATTTATATTATGCAGTTTTCAATAAATTTTATATCACTAACTTTTCATTTAGTGGCAAAGGGGTGTAAGTTAACTAGTTGGAAGCAAAGGGGTTAAGTAAAAATAAGCTATTTTCTTAAAAAATCCTACGCCAAACCTAATCATCAGAAACAGTTCACTTCATACTTAAACGAACACATACATATAGGACTCGAAAATAAAAAAAAAATTTATATGAAGAACGTCTAGAATTTAATATAGGAATTAAACGAGTTTTACTCAAAATGATAGTTTAGTCACTTACATCCCTTTGCTTCTCACCACCTCATATTCTTTCTTTCTTTTTTTTTTTTTAGGTGTATGCAAGGCCGTATCCAGAGGGTCCACGGTCCCGGCCTCCCGAAATTTTTCGCAATGTAGCATATATTCCTCATTGAAACTTTCATCAGCATAGGTGTTTCAAAGTCAGAGCCCCACACCCCTGAAAAAAAAATTTTCTGGCTACGGCCTTGGTTGTATGATAAAAAATTTAAAATTGGAGCAATGGAGCACAAAATATTTCTTTGCTCCGGTTCTTCCAGTTTCAAGCAAAATGTCGTTGCTTTGTGCTCCATATTTCGCTGTAGATTCTTGATAAAAAAATATTTTACCAGTATTAAAAAAGTTTTAATGCATACCCGCCAAGATTGGTATTTTCGCCAGGACGGTATCAAAAACTGAAAAAAATCGGTGCAAAAATGAAAAAAAAAAAAAAACCCCGGGAAAAAAATACTTGTTGTACTTAAATAATGTGCAGCAAGGTCTTTAATTTACTAAGAACCTAAATAATTAAATTATCTTTGGGTATTATTGAATGCCTTTATTTTGCTAATTAATAAATAGTATATTTAAAACAAATATTGAATAAAAGTCTCAGACACAAATTCAGAAAGTAGTTAAAATTAATTGAAAATTACACAAAAAAAATTTTATGAATCGTTTACAAAGTTTTTTCGAGCCTTTACTTTTTTATACTTACTTTGGTTTTTTTGTTTTATTTTTTCTTAATAGTCCGTTCGGGTGCAAAGCTTTCAAGCTATTGTCCTCGATCGTTCACAATAAATCGTTTGTTTCTTTATATTTCACTAGATGTCTCCACTAGGAAATTTAGTTATACAGTCGAACCTCGTCATCAGGACACATTGCGGACTTTTTATAAAGAGTCGTCATAAGCGAAGCGACGTATTAACCAGAATTGCCTCAAAACACATAATTTAAAAATCATATAATGTAATAACGCATTTCACGGCTATATTATTCCTTTGACATTTTAAATTGGATTCAATTACCGTCACTTTGTATTATTTAATAAGCCAGGACAAAAACAGTGAGAAAAGATGCTTTTCATTTCGCACTAAAATATTCTTCAATAATGGTTTGCTTACTTCTTGAATTACAATTTAAAATTTTTCTGTGCATTTTGTACAAAAAGGCAAAATCTTCCTGTTTAGCTTCTTCAATTGAAGAAAGGTATTTTTCTACGACATCAATGCAATGCAACGCATCTGATTTACTTGAAAGTTTCTCCCCCCCCCCCTGTAAAACCCCTTTATTTTGACCACTATCTGACTGGAAAGCAAATTCCTTCTTTTCGAACAAAAAGCTTAATATGATAGCACTCATTTTTTGAAGTACTGCTGAGTAGAGATTTAATCCTATAATCAATGCTTCCAGGGCCCAACTTAGACTAATTAGGGCCCGGGGCAAAAACTTATTTGGGGCCCCCTCTGCTTCAGTTTTAAAGTTCATTAAAGGAGGAACCGCAATGAAAACTTTCTATTCGATTTGGGGCCCCCTCAGATGTGGGGGCCCTAGGCAGCTGCCCCGTATGCCCCCGACTTAATCGGTTCCGTGTTAGTTCCAATAGTGGGAGTTCCGATAGTATTAGTCTCCTCCAACACCCCCCCTCCTCAAGAGAAAGGGAAGGGGTTATTGCGTTCTAGGAATTACATTTCCCGACCCTACAGGGGGTATTCCATGATGACAGCTGTCGGACCAGTAGGACAAGTTTTAACCGTGAAGGGCGAGTTCTTTTTGTGTGGTCACTTGGTCAGTATATCGAGTGCGTTTGATGACCGAAGCAGTATTTTTTTTCCATCATAAACGTGGTAGATCTTTTGAGTGTAATATGGAGTTAGCGGAAGTCATTCTTACAACTGAAGGAACACCTTGCTTACTTTTGGATGGTTACCAACACAGGATTAATTTTAAAAGCAAAGAAACGATATCTTGGTTATGTTTGAAGAGTGAAAAAACGAAATTCAAAGGAAGAGTGAAAACATCCCAGACAATGTTATTCTCTGTAAGACAGAGCATTCGTGCATCCCAAATTTGGCTGAAGTGGAAGTTAAAAAGACTATCCAAATATGTAGAAAAAGAGTGAGATGAAGTGTCGGTGCCAGTACACAAAATATTTCGTGAAGAAATGAAAAGTATTTATGATAAAGGATATGACCTGGTCTCAGAAGTGCCATCATATAACAATGCAAAGACGTCATTATGCTCTGAAAGAAGAAAAGTTTTAGGCACTGTCGAAAATCCAGTAAATAGCAGAGACATTAACTTTAGTGAAGAAACGATATCTTCTTCAATTGGATTTTTTAACAGATGAAGGTAAAAGGGTTTTGGTTTTTTCTGGTCAAGAAACTGAGTCTCTTATGACAGAAGGAGACTTTTTTCTTCGATGGAACTTTTAAAAGCTGCCCGAAACAATTTGCTCAGCTTTACACAATACACACTGACTGGAACAGCACAAGCAATGAAACAAATGTCTATCCAGCAGTATTTGCGTTATTACCGGATAAGAAAGAAACTACTTACAGCCATCTATTACGCAAACTAAAATCTTATCTACAATGGAACCCTTCAATGGTAAAACTAGACTTTGAAACGGGAGCCATAAATGCTTGCAGAAAAGAATTTCCAAACTCAACAATATCTAGATGTAATTTCCACTTTAACCAATGCTTGTGGCGAAAAGTTCAAAATTTAGGACTATCCAGAGGAGGTAATAGCAGCACAAGGAAATATGCTTTTTAGCTACATTCTTGCAGTCTCGAAAACTCAGTTTCTCACTTCTGTTTTGCTCATTGCAAAATATTCAGCTTTGTTGGAACCTGTAGTTAATGCTTTACAGTCCGCTGCTGAAGTGTTCAGAATATGTACTACGAATTGCTAAAACAATAGACACCGCAAAGATGCACAAGACGTTGCGGAGAAGCTTCTTGAAGAAGGGAGCAAGATTGCCTCTAATATTGATGTAAAATTGTCTGCACAGAGATGCGTTGCAAGACAGCAGCATCTTTCCAATATACCAGCATCGAATAACTTAGGAGTATTGGAAAAGATCTCTAGTTATTCCATATTTAGATTCGTTAATATCTTCGCTAGAACATCGATTATCGGAAGCACCAGCTTCTCCGTCATTGTGTATACACCCATGTAACACACTGCAGATGGAAATGAACGAATTTAAGACGAAAGCAAAACAATTCTCGTGCTTTTATCTCGAGCTCATTTTTTCCAAAAGCAGGACAGATATGAACAGAAAAGAAATCGTCTAACATTAACCATCATAACTCAAATAGTATTTTTAAACAAAAATGTGGAGTAAAAGCAAAGATCCTCCTTCTTTGATAAAAGTAAAAACGTATCTAAAAATTAAATAAAATTAATGTATTTTTAGAAAATTTCTTTGATTACCTTCTCTTAATTTTAATACGTTGCAAAATATGTTAAAATTTACATCTCTTTCACAGTTCTGATCTTGGAAAGGTGATTTGTTTTTCATCTCCCTAAATTAACTCTTACAATTTTACAACAGCATGTGGCAGAAACCATCTGTAAAAATTCATTAGACCTAAAAAGTGTCTGGTTGCTTATAATCAAGAATAACTTTCACTTTACTAGGTAAAGATTTAATACCTTCAGAAGTAATTAAATGACCTAGAAAATTTAATTCAAATTTCCCTAAATCACATTTTGATGCATTTAATATTAAAGCATATAAATTAAGCTTGCTAAAAATTTCCCGAAGATGCATTTTATGCTCTTCAAGAGAATCAGAAAAAATTAGAATATCATCTAAATAAACATAGCAAAACGGTAAACCACGTAACACCTCATGCAAAAAGCGCATGAATGTTTGGGAAGCATTGACCAAACCCTAATTTAGTGTATTCAAAAAGTCCCGACGGGCTCGCCACTGCAGTTTTTGGAATATCAGGTTCATGGATAGTAATTTGGCAACTATGACAGTGATGACCGAGGCAAATATTCTCGGTCTCGTCACATTGCGCGGAATACTTCATGTTAACTTTCCGGAAACTGAGTCCAACATTGAAGCACGTCATGCACACGCAATTTATAATGCTTTGTTTGACCCTTCATCACCAAGTGAAGAAAGCGAAGATTCGGATCCTGGCTGTGACGACCCTACGGATCTTGATTATCGGCCATACAGAGGCCTTAGATTACCTGTAACAACAATGCCCAGGCGATCGGAACGAATTAAGCAGAGGACGGGCACCCCAAACGGTGCCCCACCGAACCCAACAAAAGACGCATTTCAGTGCTCCCCCAAAATGCTAAAAAATGCAGCCGACCTTGCAATTTTAACAGTAAAAAACATCCTAACTCTGCCATATATGTTATGTCGGAAATGTTTTCAAATTCCAGCCGACTGTTTATTTATGACCGCAAAACAAGCCAGAAATTCTTGATGGGGCATGACGGAAATCTCCGATCCCGAGTCTCTCTTATTTCTTGAAAACGAAACTTCACATCTGCGTTTTCACTCTTCGCCGCAAACAATTCCAAAATTCCTGAGGACGGAATGCTTCATCAGCAACTTGACCTCGAACTGCGAATAAATTTGCCGTGGACATTTGTCGTCTCTGACGTTTCCTTCCCCATAATTGGATCGGATTTCCTTCAACATTTCAACCGTAGGTTTCAACCGAGAGGTGTAGATCAGGGGTCTCCAAACTTTCCAGCCTTAGGGCCATATTGATTACTCCAGTAAATTCCAAGGGCCAAAACCATATTATCATTAATTGTTGCCGGTGGTAAAAAGTTGAATCAGTCCACTAGTGGTGTAAAATATGATTACTTTTTTGCCAGATGCCATTAGCTAGCTCTCCGCGGGCCGGACAAAATCTGTCCGCGGGCCGGATGTGGCCCTCGGGCCGTAGTTTGGAGACCCCTGGTGTAGATGGACAGTTCCATCTGGTTCCATCTACACCTCTCCTGCCATCCGTCCTCAGTGGATTCGTTACACTATTCATGATAAGACTGCCTTCTCGGAAATTGACTGAATTACTTCATTTTATAGTCATGAATAGAAATACCTTTTCTCCACCTCTTTCGTGACGTCTAATTATCAATTATAACTAAACCACCTCTGCCTCTCCTTATCTATGCTATAAAGTGTGTTTTGTTTTTGTCAGTTTATCAGATACTTTTCAGAGTTTTATCATTCTGTTTTTCTGTGTTTTGTATCAACATTGTATTCCTTTCAATAAAGTTATAGGTACCGTAATCGGGGTACTATTAAGGTAAAACTGAGAAGGCTTTACAGTTAGTCGGACCGTGATTGGGGGCAATTTTCAACATTTCAACCTGCTTATAGATCTTCGGAAAAAGCGCTTGATTCACCCAGAAACATTACATATCCTCAGAAGTGTTCATCCTGCTACTCAAGCATCAGTGCATTTAGTGAGTGGTCAATAGTGTGTGTTCGTTTCATTTTTTTCATTCATTCACACAAATCGTCCATAATGAATAACGTGTTTATTCCAAACAATTCCCTATAATTTAAAGGAAATCCTTCGACAAATGACACCTCTGGAATGTCATCGTACAAGGGTTAATGAATGCCGTAAAACCACACGACTTTGTTTTTCCTAAACATTTCTCGTCTAAATTTTAATAATTTGAAATGAAAACGCTTTTTTTCCACTTCCGGTGTGACCAGCGTGAAGGGAACTTGTGACTTGAGTGGTTTCATCTTAAAACAAACACAAATGGTTTTTATTTAAATACATTTATTATTATTGAAAGAAATTTGGATGAACATGAATGCGTTTAGCAACAAAATTATACGCAAGACTGTTTATGAATGTGGTTAACATGAATTTCAATGAATGATCGCCATACTTGGAATATAGATATTAAACACTATACAAAGTAGTTCCACAGCTGTATGTGGACAATAAAGTCAAGGGATTACGTATCACTTGAAAAAATCTGGATACAAAGTCATGAATAGGTCCTTCGAAAAATTCTAATATGTGCATTTGTTCTATATAGAAAGAGATCCAATGCGAACCTGATTAATTAAAGGAATTGACGTTTGCGACGAAACATGCCGGAAATGCATGAATATCTTTCGGGAGATGAGCACTTGGGAATACGTCCCAGAAATACTTTTTGCCATTAGTTTATGAAATTTCTCTAACTGCACATCGAAAATAACTTTTGGATTTGTAGGCGATAGGAAAGTCAAGCAGTTATTGTGTTCCAAGTCAATAACTCAAAAGGAGGCTTTAACTTTGAATGTGCATGGCAAGGATTTCGTTTTGACGACAGTTAAAAAAATCCTCCAAAAGTAGCCTATAAGCTATGCCATTGTCAGAAATTTGTCTTGCATTGATCCACGAATGTCGAGTCGAAACAGTTATGATTGTCCCACCAGAATTAAACGTGTAATGTCGAGCTTATGCAGAGTTGGTCATATGAAGAAATCAGATTCTGATGATATTTTGTTGCAGATTAGCTCATTCATAAGCAAGACTGTAGCTTCTAATTCTTCAAAGTTTCCAGTATTTGAACCAGCTGGAGAGGTTCGTTTAGATATAATTTGGTATCAATATAAAGGAGAACATAATGAGAAATTGTGGAGTGTAATACAAACTGTGTCCCTTTTATCTCATGGACAAGCTGAGGTTGAGCGTGGCTTCTCTTGCAATCAAGTGTTAGAAGTAGAAAACTTAAAAGAAGAATCTTTTGTTTCAAAGAATTTATGAAGTATGCTCATGTTTCGGAGTCTTTTGTATTTCTCGTTCAGGGGCAAGACACACCTTAGTGAAAAGAAATCTGAAAGAGAAAAATGAAGCAAACTAAGAGGAAAGCTTCTTTCAATGAACTAGAGAAATTGAAAACAAAAAAAAAAGATGCTTGGAAAATGCAACTGTGTAAGTTCATCTATCAATCGAACAGTTTTCGACGCTCTGCAAAGGAAAAAATACAGCTTGGTGTTGTTGATTAAAAAAATTGCGAACATGATCACAGAATTAAAGGAATGCTAGTGCTTTATTAGATTTTGTTGGAGATTCGCTAGAAAATCAAACAATGAAGTTTTTTTTTTTATTGTTCACTTCAGATTTTTTTTTCTTTTTTGCTCTGAGTTAAAGAACTGTTTATTACTTGAGTAGCTGTGCAAATTCAAAAAAATATACTTTCTAGACTTTCAATAATTAAAATTTGGTGCAGTCTATTTATAATCAAGATGTGCATTTTTTGTGCTAAGAAAAAATTCAGGTTCTTCATGTGGAAAAGGTCAGAAAGGCCATACTGTAATAGCCTCTTGAACCATATAATCATGAAAGTTGTCCCTAAACGGGCAACATAATTCCCATTCCTTTTTTTAAAAAAAATATTTTATTTAAATAAGTCATGCATGTCCTTAATAAGCAATGTTATACAGCAAGAAATTCTGCAGTTTTGTTTTTGAAAATCATATTTCCTCTATTTCAAGATGTGAAAGCTGTAACACAAGTATCTATTTTTTATTGTTTGCATGTTACGGCTAACATTTACATGTAGGACCAACCACACTAGGCCCAGAGCCAGTTAGTGGTAAGACTTCTATGTTTTTTAGAAGTGTGTGTAGTTGGAATGAAATTCATCATTATAACCGAAGGTATAATGATGAATTTTGAAGAATCTGCAATGAATTCCATGCGAGAGGTGTTTCAACAGACGAAAATTTACGGGTGCAATTACCATTTTAATTAATGCCTGTACCGGAAAATTCAGCAACTTGGGCTGGCATCGGATTACATCCAAAACAAAGAAATAAGACTGCATTTACGAATGGGAGCAGCATTCGCACATTTCCCTTCAGAGGAAATTGATGAAGGTTGGTTGTTAATCCAAGCAACTGCACCAGATGACAAGCGTTTACAACGTTTTTACGACTATTTCGTCAGTCAATGGTTAGTTAATAAAGACATGGAGATAAGTGCATGGGAACGACTATTTCGTTAGTGAACGGTTAGATAATGAAGACATGGAGATAAGTGCATGGGATTGTTTTCAAGCTCGACATGGAACAATGCCGTAGAAGGGTGGAATTTTAGATTGAACAATATAGTGCAAAGAAAATATTTGAGCTTCTAACAATTTATTTCACAGCTTGAAAGAAGAAGCAATCTGTGATAATTTTTTCAATGATAGACAAAATTTAGGCTTGCAACCGAAGAAACGAAAAGTTCAATACATGAAAATTGATGGAAAGATAGAAAAAGCTTTTTAAACTTATAATGCCTTTGAAAAATCTTGCCAAGTACAGAAATTGGAGTGACTAAGTTTGATGTGCGTTAGAAATGTAATTTTTCTCATAAGTTCACTATCTCCATTTATTAAAAAAACGATGAAAAAATATTTGTAAACACGCCAGTGTTTACTGTCAATCCTAAACCTGGAAAAGTGGGAAGGTAAATTTCATTCCATCAAGAAGCTCTTTTAGAACTAAACATGACTATTGCGTCGTATATCAACATCGATTCCTTTACTTTCTCTCAATTAGTTTTTAGGCTGAATTTTTTAATAAGTTGAGTAAGCAACTATGCGAGAAAAAAAAATTCTACAATTTTACTAACTTTGAAAGTAATATTTTTTTTTATTTTCCAATGAAAATGAAACACATTCCACGCATAACAAGAAATAAGTTGGAGTTCAAAGGATAAAGGGCAGCAAACCAAGGATTTTATTCTTCGAAAAAACACACAATTTTTTTTTTCTTCATGTGATATGACTTGTTACAACTGTTATAGAAATAATTTTGGCAATGAATATTTGTACGACCATGAGGTGGATTTCAGTAAATTTTCAATCCTTTTTTCTTTCTTCGTATGTATTGTAGACATTACAATGTATTTAAATAATTTTAAATTAAATCATTAAATAAGAAAAGAGAAACTTTTCTTGTAAATTGAAGTTTATGGCAGGTGCACTTCAGTCATACTATGTAACGTACAGGAAAATTAATCTTTAGAAATTCATTGCAATGAAATTTTCATTTTGAAGGCAAAATTTAAAAATGAACCTATGCAGTTTCACATTACATTATTTGCAAGCAAGGTTCGAAAGTATAATTTAACATTCCTAATAAAAACATTAAATATAAGGCCAAAAAGATTCTTTCAACAATATACGAAAAAATACTTATTGATTTCTAAGAGTATAGAGACTAGATTATCAGGTACAGAAACAGGTAGGGAGGCAATTTTTGTCCGAAAAGACAATTAGTATTAAAAATTAAGCGAGATTGCTCAAATTGTTTCAGAAAAATAGAGTTCTATTTCGAATAAAAACAACAAAGTCTCCTAAATTTGATTAAAATTTGTAGGAGCACAAAAAGGATAGCACAAAAACTGCATGAAATAAACAAAAAGAAAAGTATTAATCATTTTTAAGGGGCATTACAATAATTAGGATTTGTTATGAATGAAACAATAAATTACACATCGCAACAATTTAAAAACTGGTCTCCTGAAAAAATTGCTTTTCTGAGTTGTGTCCCTATTATTTTCAAGCAATGATATCTTGCTTGTTTCGTCTGAGCAGAGTATTTGTCAGCTGCGCTCAGAAGAGAAACAGATTATACAGAATATGTAATATGTTTTGATGAAGCTTTGAATAAGTTTCTCAAAAGAAACAAATTGACCTCATAATAAGGTATTGGGTAAAAATTCCAATATGGTATGCTGTAGATATTAAAATGATCTCTTTTTAGACCCTTCAACACCTCAAGACTTATGAGAAAATTTTTGCAAATGAGTACAGGCACAGTGTCTTCCCATAGCAAAACTAATCCAAGAATCATTGGATGGGCCAAATGTAAATCTGAAGATATCCAGACTATTAAATGAAGAAATTTTATCAGCACATTCCTGTGCACTCCTAGATTTGGATACATGTGGCTTTACATGGTGCTTTGAGGGCAGGGGATAAATCCGCTGGTAAGGCTCCAGATGACTGTTTTCGATCCTTATATCAATTTTTTTAAGATTGCCCCATTAATACAGCGGATTTTACATAAATTTCAGGGTGTAAAAAAAAAAAATGATGCAAGGTGGCTAAAAATGGAGATGAAACCGAGAGAGGTATAGAAATATGCAATGACATTAAAAAATACATTAAGAAATCCAGAGTTCCCAAAACTCCGACTTTGGAAACAATCCAAAAGGCGTCACAAA
This sequence comes from Octonoba sinensis, assembly GCA_038502835.1. Classification (NCBI taxonomy): domain Eukaryota; kingdom Metazoa; phylum Arthropoda; class Arachnida; order Araneae; family Uloboridae; genus Octonoba; species Octonoba sinensis. The sequence goes on along the minus strand of CM076605.1, from coordinate 65,318,210 downwards.
ATTAAATGCTGCTGGCTAAAATGGCATTTTATTCCCATGTCTTCTTCATTAAATACCTTCTTAAAGAAGTACCAGACGAGTAAGCCCCTCATCCTCTTTTTGCATTAAGATATAGGGTCAGTTGGGGTAATTGTAAACAAGCTTCATAACTACACTTGTGGTGGTTTTGAAAACTTAACTACTTGTACTCATACTTTGTAATGATCTTTCGTGATTAAAACTATACATTTTAAGTTTACTGGTTTTTATTTCTTTAGGAAGTCAAATAGCTCAATGTGATTGCATCTTTTTTTTTTAAATAAATATATTTCAGAGTAAATAGTTTTGTTTTAAAAATTGGTAATTTTTTAATAATTTATTATATCCTCTTTGACCATGTAGATCAATTAGTTTGTAGAGCTATTTTCCTTTTAGCACGAAGCCATAGGAAAATGTATACATATAGTCAAATGCGACTCCATAACTCTGCCAAAGCCGATCCCAAGCCCGGTTGAAAAAAAGAGGAGGGTGCCAAAATGTCCATGGCATAAGCCTGCTCTGTGTCAGAATGTCTAGTGGTGTCCTGAACTAGCCCTGTGACTCACCGGGCAGAACGGCTGGAGTGTGCATGGCACATGGCAACTAGGGTTAAAAGTTGTTGCGAACTGTTCCTCTCGTGGAGTGGCGACCCGTTTTATTTTTGCCTTTCACCTGTGTAGAGGGTCCATGCAGGTGGTGACATTTTTTACCCTCAGTAAATTTAGTTTTATGGAAAAAAAATTCAAAAAACCCGGTGGCAAAAATCTAACCATTTCATTTGGCACCTAAAAAGCTAACCGTTTCAGGTGCAGTGGTACCCAAGCCGGGTCCCTCATCTGAAGACAAAAAACCATCCTCTTCAATTCTTGTTGGTGCTACTAAGGTGGCTCACAAGACTGAAAAAAATGCTTCAGCTTTCGAAGGTATCACCCCGGCCGTCCAAGAATCCGGAACAGAGTCCAAAGAATCAGACTTCCCCAGCTGTTACTGCCTTGGCAGCCGGCAGGGAAAATCCTCAGAAATTGACAAAAAGGCAAAGGAAAAGGCTAATGAAGGCTGCCAGGGACGTAAAACATCAGGACCTAGCAGACAAAAAAACCTAAGGCCACGAAGAGAGTAAGGGTATCTGAACCCGAAACTCCTTCACCTTCCGCCAAACTGCCTGCTATAAAGAAATAGAGAACTGAACCTGGACCATCTTACAGACAGGCTCTCTCTAGACTGAAGATGGCTGTCATTAAGACCCCTCACCCAGAGGAGAAACTTTTGAAGAAGGATGTCGACAACATCTTTTGCGAAATAGATGATGCCATCAATGAAAATGCAGGAGGGTAAGGGCCCCCAAATCAACTCTTCGGGGTTGGTTGGTGATGCCCTTATCAACTGTGCAAACGACACCACAGTAGCTTGGCTGAAAGACTTCATCTAAAAATAAATGGGAATAAATGGCGCGAGCTGGGGATAGAAATATTGCCAGCTTTGCAGCTGCCGAAACCCGTGAAGATACTCTTCAAAACTTGCAATGTCAACATTGTCCAGTTAGTCAAACTGTTCAACCGACTTAGTTTGTGCAATGAGGGCCTCGACACGACAGAATAGCGTGCGAGGGACAGCTCAGTCTCTAACAACATCGCAAAGTAGATACTAGAAATTGACCAAATATCTGCCCAGTACATCCGGGACTGAGATATGGGGCTCTATGCAGGTGCCTAAGGTAGAAGTCTTGTTAAGATCCTCCATGACCCTCAAACCCCCAAACCAGCTACTGCAGTGGCCATAAACACTCATGGGACCACATTAACATCTGTGGAAGACTCAGAGTGCACTGTTGAGGCACCTATGGAGGACTCCTAATCTCTTCCGTCAATAGAGGAGCCGTTGCGGTGGAAACTTCTCCCGTAAAAGTAAGTGATTTTGTTCATACACATCCTAACGTCTTCCCCAGAATTATTGCTAGTGTTTCTGGTGAATCAAGTTGTTCACTCTCTACACAAATTCATCTTCTAGGTCTCACGGAATCTGAACATGAATCGGATAGCATCCTAAAGGGTAGCCTTTCTCCGATGGTTGATACTTTGCTTGCAGAGTGACCTTGTGATGTTCTGTGTTTATGGATTGTGCTATTAAGATTGCACAAATCAATCTACACCATAGCTAGTTGGCACCTGCCCTTTTAAACAAAGAACTGGCTGAAGGGAGAGCAGATGTTGCATTAATGCCTGGACTAACAGGTTGGAACCGTGACAAAAAAATTATTACACATGAAAAGATTGAATGGGCAATCAACTTGTTCATGTCTTTAAAAACACCTGGAGTAGATGAGAACCTACCTTACTTTAAAAAGGCATTGATATCATTATACCACACTTGTGCATAATATTTAGGTCCTGTTTGGTAAATAGCTATGTCCCTACAGCCTGGCATACGTGCAGAGTTGTGTTCATACCTAAACCGGGCAAACCAAGCTACAATGAAGCTAAAGAATTTAGGCCAATTAGCTTTATGTCGCTTCTTCTCAAAACCTTAGAGAAGTTGATAGACAAGCACATCAGAGATGAGGTGCTGAAAATCAACCCCCTCTCCAGACAACATGCCTATCATCCAGTTTGTTGAAAGTATTTAACTAATACACATCAAGACCAACTTCATCCAATAGTATTGTTTTAAATTTTGTTGAAGCCTATTTTTTTTCAGTATTTACAATAAGCAATGCAGAAAATATATTATTCTACCACAAGGCAGGAAAAAGAAAACAAAAAGTTACAGGCAAGTAGGGTATGACAAGGTTAGTCACTAACACACCAAACAGAAAAGAAATAGAAGAAAGAGGCAAAATGAAGAAACAATATATGCAAAAAAAGGACTCTTTTTGAAAAAAGTACAACTATTGAGAAAAACAAAGGTTACTAGAATCTGAAACTTCCGTGTCCTAATGCGCGATGCCACTAAGTCCTCGATCAAGTCAAGATACTATGATGGAAGAGCTTGATCAGAAAATACGGGTTAACGACTGGGTGGTTGTCAAGTCTTGCGGTAAAAAGATGTAATTACTGATTACGTAATTCCTTTTCCAATTCGAATTTCGAAGGACGGGACGTAATTATGCAGTTACGGTTAAAGCACACAAAAACTGTAGCTCTACTTCCGAAAGATTTTCCTTTAAAATCTTACTAATGTCTGTAAAAGAAGCATTTATACCTCTATGTATTAATAATAATGAAGTATTTAAAGAAATTTTGTCAGCTGAAGCAAATTAAAACGACTGTTTGAATGTCGCTCCAGGCAGTACACGTCACTCCGACAATCTGCAATCAGCCTGTTTCCATAGCAACTTTATTTCATTACATTCCTGTGTTTCGTAGTTACATTACTATTCATATTCACCCGTCATTTCTTCTTACTTTAGCTGCATTATGTGAACTTCTTTGAAACTAGTTTATTTGGGGCAGGTATAGTGCCCTATTTAGGTCAGTTAAGACTTTTATCCGCAGGAGCAAATGTTTTGAAGAATTCTGCTTTAAAGGTTTTCATATTTGCAGCTGTTTGGATAAAATGCTTTCTGATTTTGAAGCTGCAGCACTTTTAGGATTGCAGAAATATTCAACTGCAAGCTGTAAGCTTCAAGAATATGGTACTGCAGGATTTCGTGACAAGTAATTAATTGACTCATTATTTTTATTTCGAGCTTATTTCATCATTATACATTATGTATCTCAATTATTTCATTTCTGTCCATTTACAATATTTTCTTTACATATCAGTTGGATGCTTTAGTTGCCTCATGTCCCTAGGAGTCTCTAGGTTCATATTATTCAGAGGCTCTATTGCTCCTACACAGAGGAATTTAAAACTGTCTACTTAAGAAAAGTGTCCTTTAAGCATTGTTTTTTTTTTTTATCGATCTCAACCTTTACCACCCTGGGTCTGCATACTGCCTGTACCATGTCTTATATTGACTAGTTTGAAAAGACATCAATGTGTTGTTTATTTATTTGTTAAAAATAGTTTACATTGAAAAAAGGGAACAGTTATAAAATTGCATATTCCTTTCTAATTCAGTGCCTAGGTTCTTTTTTATTTTTCTTTTGTAGAAAATATTTATTTAATTAAATCTGAATTGCAAAATGTTAGCCAAGTGTAAATTTTGATCCTAATCATTAAGTCCTTTCCCGAGATATGTCAGATATAGAAATACTAAATTAAATATCGGGATCTAGAGCAGTCGCTCTTTTGGTTGCTCCACTCTGAAATCTAATTTTTTGCTCCGACTCCGCTCCAACCAAGGCCGTATATAGAGGGGGTACGACGCCCCCCCCCCCCCCCCCGAAAAAAATTTCTGACTACGGCCTTGGCTCCAACTTCGAGTAAATTTTAAAAAATTATATTATTTATCTGTTTTTCGTTAATATATTATTTTTTTGATAAGAAGTTTAAAACTTTAAAAAATAAATTGGACCAGTGCAGCATAACAAATTTCCTTGCTACGGCTTTGCTCGAGTTTTGAGGAAAAGCTCGTTGCATCACCTTTCTCGCTCTTGCTCTTCACTAATACAGGGATCTGGAGCTATCTAGGTATATGCTGTTTATCTAAGAACTTGTATTTATACAAATCCAGGGTAACACAGGGTGTGATGAGACTCATAATTCCAGGGCCGCGCCAGCACGAATGGCGCCCTGAGGCAAAAAAAACTTTTTCCCGCCCCTACTATATGTTACGAAGGAATAGAGATTAATTATGATCGATACAAACTTTAATTATACATATTTTAACTTTCAAAAGGCTGGAAAAAACAATAGCTGATCAGAATGGATTGAATAAAGAAAAAATAAAAAAACAGAAAAATAAAAAAAACAATAGATTGCGTTTTGTTTGTCGACTTATAAAGACACTTAAATAGAGAAGACACTTTCTGGAACTGCAAACACTTATAAAGCGCAAACTCTGGATACATTGAAGCCGCCTGTCGCTGTGGAGAAGAAAAAATGTGCAAAACAAGAAATAACCCAGTAAAAAATATATCCTTTCAACAAAAGAAAGAAAGAAACGGAAACTTTTCAAGATGTTCCCGATGTGTTTTTGTGTTTGATTTCATCAAAATTAAACCTTTAATATATATTAATGCAAATTGATGCATCATTTCTTGTAAAACTAAATAGTTTAAATATTATTTAATTTTTTTGAAATAAAAACTATTTATTGTTTGTTGCTTAAAAAGATGCAGTAAATATTTATGGCCAATGCGCCCCTAAGAACGACAAGCCCTGAGGCAGGCGCCTCACCGCCTCAGCCTAGCGCATAATTCTTTCTCTGGCTTATGGAGAAACACCTTCTCAAAAACTTCAAGGTTGGAAGAGAAGGCTTTCCTCTAATGAAAGTTGAATGAAGAAAATTCATTAAGTTCTGCCTCAGATATGATGGTTCAAAAATAGTCAAAATTTTACATTTAAAAAAATAGCTATATATTTCAGGTTCTTATATGTCGAAAACCAACTCTGTTAAATTCTTTAAATTTTCAGAATTTTTTGAAAAGTAGTTCGGTAGGAAATATAAAAAATTATAAACTTGTAAGTCTAGTTGCTGATGAATTAGAACAGTTTTAATTTTAAAAATTATTTGTCAAATTGAATTTTCAGTCAACTTTGGCGGAATACAGTAGAAAGAGACTCTCCTTGTACTTTTTCAAACTTTGCTATTAGATTAAGTACAAAAAGTTGTTTAGGTAGAGTAAATTTCAGGGATCTGCTTGTGCTTTTGTTTATCAGTGGCTGCTGCTCCAGGTACATCCAAATATAGTTACCTGTTTCGTTCAACGGTAGCAGACATTTTGAGCCCTTAACTTAGATGTAAAGGTCAAGACTCAGAAATTTTGGAAGTGGCCAGTGGCCACTAAACTTGATTTACTTGGTGGCCACCTATGCGTCATAAAGCAAAAGTGTAAAGCGTGTGGAGGAGGGGAGGTGAATGGCGCATCAGTGCACTACAATTCCTTATGTGTCTTATTTTCAGTGAAGAAAACAATATTTTGTTAAAACTATCAAGTCTTCAAAAAAATGTATATGACTTTCAAATTGGAAAAAGAAAACACTTGCTTTCTTGGCGATGGCAAATTACAGAAATATGAATTTTTGCAATATAGGTTTTCATGTTTAATGTTATAGAGCACAAAAGATGTAAATGCAAAATTTTAATTGTTTCATCATAGAAGCAACAGATAACAAAAATCTAACTCACAGAAACAAGCCTTTTACAAAAACCGCGATCACAAATACGAACCATTTTCGAACACAAGTATAAAAAAATGTATATTTCCAGTTCTAGTTTTGTTCAGTACATTTTATTTTCATTCTTTTCAACACTTTTTTTTAAAGCTTTCACACCATTTTCAAAATGGCGCGACACTTAAGTCCGATTATATACGTTTAAGCGAAAGTGGCGATTTGAAATGTAAGTGTGAAATGAAAGCTATGAAAAAATATCAAGATTAAGATTGTTTCCTACTATATTTAAAAGATTTATATGGCAGAGAGAAGGAATTCAAAAAGAAAAAACAATAGCGTAAACAGGAAAAAATTTTCGCCATTTTTTTCCTTGTTAAAAGGGAAATGAAGACTACCGGCCGAAATTCGGTTACTTGAATGCCGAAAATTGATACGTTTTTATTGAGCTTGTATGCATGAAAGAAGCAAGAGTTATAAATTCTATAGATTGTATTTGAAAAGGAGGTATTTACTTTAGAAAATTTTTAAAAAAAGGAAAGGTGGCGATCTCACCTAATTGTTTGAATTGCCATTTTTTCAAACAAGGTCGCTACGTGGCGACAGCTAATCTTGACTTTTACTTAGATGCCCCTTAATACCTAACTTTCGTTCTCGCTTTCAAAATCTGAAAATTTGCCTTACTTAGTTTTATACCTACCGGAAACTTTATGCAGAATTTTATCAAAATTGGAGATAATCGAGTGGGGATGATTTTTAAAATTGGTCCTGTTGACATGGAATTACCACATGTTAAAAATGTATTTTACATTTTCCGCAGAAAAGTTGACTTGTTCGCAAAGCTATTGTTTTTCCTTGTAATTTAACCTGTTGATTCGCACCATAATTGTAGAATCGATGAAGAAGTTAAGTTTTTCCACAATTCATTACCCTGATTTTTAATTAAAAATTTTTCTTTTCAGATCCAAGGAGTTGTCACACGTATTATATCGTATGGGCTTGCTTGCTGTTTTAAGATCTAAAGCTAAAAATGGTAACCTGTCATTTTCTCTCCTTGTTGTTTTTTTAAAAAAAGGTGTGTGTGTGTGTGTGTTTTTTTGTTTTTTTTTCAAGCTATTACTTACAATAATAAGAAAAAATAATCCAAAGAAATGTCTTATGTCCAGGTACAGACTTTCCATGCCGTCAACAATATAGAAATCTGAGTTAGTTTGAAAGCGGTATGAATTAATAATAAAAAAAGAAAATAAAATAATTGCTTGATATCTGTAAAACTGATATAGTCTTATTTATGGTTTCAATCTTCTGGATAGGGAGGTTTAGATTGCATGCATAGTACATTGAAACTGTTTTCAACATTGTAAACTTTTTTTTTACATTGTAAATAAAGAAAATCAAGAATTAGTTCTAAAAATAATTTTGTCTTTTTTTCCTCACTTAAGGGGATGTTATTGGATTGATGATCACTGCCTCTCATAATCCCGAAGAAGACAATGGTGTTAAACTATGCGATCCTACTGGAGATATGCTTGGTAAAGACTGGGAGCTCTTAGCAACCAAACTTGTAAATTCAAAGTCAGTTTCTTGTATTATATATGTTTCAATATTGTTTCTATAAGGAAATGTATTGCAGCACTTAGATTTTGTTATTTGTTTTGTAAGATACTGTAAAACCTTGATACAACTATACTTTAAGGACATGATACAATTATCACTATAAAGGGGCATATTTTCATATAGAGACCAGGAGTCGCATCCAATAGCGTAACTATAGGGTGGCAGAGCTGCCAAAATGACACGGGCCCCGGCCCGATGGGGTCCCCAGCCCAAGATGCTGCGTGCTCAGAAGTAACCTTACACTTTTAACAAAATTTAGCAAATATTATAAATTTCATACAAGTAGTTGAATTAATTAAAGTTAGATACATCTAAAGACCATATACACATTCAAATAAATTAAGATTTATATGTATTCATAAGAACAGGATCAATTTTCGAACACATCCATTGGTTGCATAATTTTTTGCCGTGGTGCTTTGGTGGCGCTGGCGAGCTACTGATGCTTGGGGAAATCCCGCAATTTGTTAACCGCGACCAAGAAAATACTGATCTGCTAAAAAAAATTCTAAAAATTGTTGAAATATTTATATGAAGAAGATGTCTGAATCATTTCCCAGAGAAACTCTCAGTTTTTGGTTCACTTTCAGAGATAAAATAAAAAAGTCTTCGTGTATTAGAGAACTTACAGATAATGAAGCATTTTATGTCATACCTCTTTCCTGAAGTATGTAGTACAGCATTAAAGTTATTTGATATAATTCCTGTGACTACAGATGGTGCTGAAAGATCATTTTCGAAACTAAAATTTATAAAAACCTATTGAACTCTATGGGACAAGACAGGCTGTAACTTGGCTATTCTGTCTATTGAAAATTTTATGGCATAATCTTTAAGCTTTGATGATGTTATTGATACTTTTGCACAGGCCTGTAGGAAAGGGGGGCAGGGGGCTTAACCCCCCCCCCCCATTAGAAATTGGGAAAATTTCATTTTCATTAAATTTGTCATATGCCTTTAAATTTTAATTAAAAATAAAAATATTTATTTATTATTTTTGATTTGTGATTTTTTGTAATTAATATTAACAATAATGAGTGAATACTAATTACTTTTTAATTGTTAATTGGTTTTCTTGGAAATAATTTTGAGCATTTGGAAATGAAATTGTTTGAACCGCTTCCATGATTTTTAAATTGCTACGCTCCTGCTTTTACGAAACAGAAAGCTCGAAGAAAAGAGTTATATTAATAAATATCTTGTTAAGATTAAATTGTTATTTTATTATAAATATGTAATACTTATGCTTTTGAAAATTAAATTTATTAGATATTTAACTAAAATGCACATAGTATTAGAAATACTGTTGGGTAATTACTTCAGTGATTTATTAAAATTATATTTTGCACAATTTATGGAAAATGGTTGCCATTGCCTCAGAGTGGACTTCTGCCTGTTGGTCCACGGAAGGTATTTCATTTCCCTTCTACCACCCACTAGAAAACTAGTGGAGAGGCTTTCCCCGATCCGTCACCTGCGGACGCGCCCCCCAGGGGTTACAGATAACTCAAGATCTTACCCATTCTGCAGAAATTACCCAGACACTCAAAATTAACTCCCGATGATCTATTTGACTGTCAAGCAATTGCTGCTTCTCTTTTTGGGCTTGGCGCACCACCTCGAGACGTAATATACAGCCCCAATGCCCATGAACTGGTGTCTCTCATCTCGAATAGCTTTGGCCCTATGGGATTTCCTTTTCATGGACACGACAACAACAGCATTTATCAAAATTAAATTACAACGTAACAATTTTTTCTAGGGCCCATCCAATGAATTTGCAGAATTTGCCACGTGCCTCAGATGGTATAGTTACGCCACTGGTCTCGTCAGAGTAAATTCAGCTTGGTTTTCTGACCCTTCACGGAATTCAAATTGACCAAAACAGACCCTTCACAAATTTCCCGATTTGATATATTTGTAACATAATAATTTTGAAAAAGATGACTGAACTGTGACAAGTGGAAACTAGACAATAGCTTTTCTCGTACTTTTTACTGGCTGAAGGAATAGGGTTTTTCATTCCAACTTTCTAAATAAAGTACACTTTGACTTGCAGAACATTTTTTGAACATTGATGAGCAGAACATTTTTTGACATTTGATGAGCGAATAAAAAAATTTCCTTTTGTTTACTGGTGATTAGAAATGAATTATCATTGCAGAGGAATAGGAATTAAAGTTTTTTCTTAAAAGGAAAGGGGGGGGGACATATTATATAGCTTTATAACAATGAAATATTATTAAATTGAAGGATGATTTGTACTGCATGTGAATTTATGGGAACCACAAAATATTGTCATTATAAGAGGGTTTATCATTGCATCGAGCACTGTTAAAGCAAGGTTTTACCGTAATTCATATTAAACTTTCAATTCTATTTGGAAATATCTACTACTCAACTTGAAGGTTTCTTTACCTAATACAATATCATAAATTTTGAAGCTAATCTTAGGTTCTTTTTTTCTTGTTATTCACTCAAAAAAGCTTTTTATTAGTCTTTTTAATTGTTAGTTTTTACTTTCAAAATTAAATTTAAATGTTAGTCATAGAATTGAAATTTCTTACCACAAAACTACATCTTACCAGATATTCTTTTTCAAAATTATAATTATCAATTGAAGTTTTTTTTATGTATAATGTATTGTCCCTTTTTAGCCATTTTTGAGATTTGATTTGTTTTTGTGTGGGGCAACTAGTACCATATGTAGTACCTTAATACTCAGACACTACCGAATATTTGTAAGAATTTAAAATAAAATTTAGTTATTTAAAAGAATTAAATTTTTATGAATATTTAAAAGCAGCATTGGAGGAATTTTCAATGGGTAAAAAAATACTTAAATATAATTTTATAATATGCAATCATTTGCTATTGCTTCAATAATAAAATGTAATGTATTGTATATAACAGGCAAGAAAAACTCCACATATATAATTAAAGTAATAATAAAATATAGCTGTGTATTTATGTGCTCTTTCTATCATCCAAAGACATGAATCTGCAGTTTTATCTATTTGGCTTAACTACCGTCTTTATATCAAATTGGTGCTATTAAGCTTACAAGGAGCCTCTTGAAACCAAAGTAATGTTTTAGGTAATATTCATAATCATAAGTCCGTTATTTACTTCAATATTGTTTTGTATCTTTATTTTTGTTATTTTATTTCGATAAATGCATCCTTTTTCTTTGCTGTATTGTTAAGTATTTTTTCTTTTTTAAATGTTTATTGAAGGAATGAAGACCTGGCTGAAACTTTGAAGAAAATTGTTACTTCCAACAGCATTGATTACAATATACCAGCGAATGTTTATTTAGCAAAAGATACAAGGTAATATGTTTGATGTAAAGGAAAAAAATTTCTTTATCATATGATTTCTTTAAAAAATATTTTCATCATTATTTATGCAGTGAAACTTTAATAAGTCAAAGTTGCAGGGAGTAAAAAAACAATTTGGCTAATCGAAAACCACAATTGAAAATTGCGCTATAAAATAAAATCAAAATACTACCACTTACATTTATTAGTTGTATAATGCATACAAAAGGATTTGCAAAATAACGTATTAGGCTATATGTACCTCTCATATTTAACATAATTTTTTTATAAGTTGGTCCATAAATTTATTATATTCAATTTACATACAACATTTATAACTGAAATATAAAAGTTTTGTATTCACAAAAAATTAAATCTGATATCTTATTTCTTGAAGAAATCTGTAATTAAACAATGTGGATTTCTTTGAAAATAGATAGCACTTTTCTTGAATGAAGAAGTTACTTTTGATAAATGTTCTTCTTTGATATTTTTAAGCATAACAAGAGAGAATCAAGAACTCCAGGGCAAGATTTTATTGAAATGAGCATTAGTGTTGTTGCTTTTTTTGTATTTGTATGGAATATGGATGGTACTTTATAATGGCTCATGTTTTTCGTAGCTTTTGTTAATAGGATCATTACTGGTAATTTATCATGTTCTTGATAAAATGACTTCATCAGTTTGGTATTCTGTCACTAAAATTCTGTCCTTAACACATAAAAAAAATTCCTGAAATTTGTGTTTATATAATCATGATTTTATTCTTTGCTTTTTTCTTTAAATATAAATCTCTATTCATTTGGCAGCTCTTAAGTTATTTAACTTAAGCACTTTAAGAAATCATATCTTAAGCTAGTCATTTTTTTAAGCTCCCAAAGCATTCAGGAATCAATAAAATATTATCACAAATATTGGACGGTAGCAATAAAAGATTAAAAAAGAATCGCCCTTCAAAAGCAGGTTTTTAAGACAAAAAATCATCTAGACAAACGGCAGTGTGTCAGAAACGGCAACGCTAGCTAATCTGTATATTTACCCGAACTATTTATTGCTAGTTTCCACCCCATCATTACTTAATCGTTAAAAACTATTAGACCTATATACTTGAAATTTTGTGCATCTAATAGGAATCCCTTGATTCACTAATGTAGCAAATTTTGTTGATGTAACTCTTATAGTTATGGAAGTATTAAGGTCTAAAAAGTCATTTTTGGCTTAACTGAAGACGAGTACTAAAAATCCAGTTTTTCGTTATCAGGAGCGTAGCACTTTAAAAATCATGGTAGGGGCTCAAACAATTTTATTTCCAAATGCTCAAAGTTATTTCCAAGAAAAACCAATTAACAATTAAAAAGTAATTAGTATTCACTCATTATTATTAATATTAATCACAAATAATCACTAATAAATGAATATTTTTATATATCATTAAACTAAATTCATAGTTTTCACAAAATAACCGAAATCCTTATGCAGCATGATTTCTAATGGGAGGCGCTTAAGCCTCCTGAGCCTCCCCCTTTCCTACGCGCCTGGTCGTTATACAGAACTTCTCAATGCTTTAAATAAAAGATTAATTAATTAAAGATTGACTTACTGACTCATTACGGAGAAATATAAACAAACAAAAAATCTTTAGCTTAGACAAAAAACAATTTAGTTTAGTTTAATTTAGTATAACTTATCGTCAATATAAAAACACAAATTTTAGCTTTTAAAAATTTATGATTGCCCAACAAAACATAGATGTGAAAAAAGGCCCAGTTCAATAGCACTTTCAGAGTAGTTGGTGTCGGCGATAAAAAAACTGATTTCTAACAGGTGCCAAGTTCCGTAACAGATCCTTTAATCCAGTGGTGTAGTCGAGGGGGATTGCAGGGGCACGGCGCCCCCCTACCTTTTTATTTTAATACAAGCATCCCCCATTTTTTTAACATTTTAACATAATCGTCCCCCCACTTTTGATATCAATTGCGTATCTTCGTATACATACGCGTCCCCCCAACTTTTTTTCAGGACTACACCACTGCTTAAATCATAGCATCTGCAAGAGTGTACAATGTTCTCTAATTCATTTAAAACCATATTTTATTGGGTTTCTAACTTATCAAGTTTGAATTAAGATAAATTACATTCAAGAAAACAATAAGAAGACAATTAAAAATGAACTATAATAGCTTGCCACATGATTTTACTAACTATTAAATTTCTAATTGGATGAGTTAAATTTTATGACTATAATTTACCTTAATTAAAACTTGCCAAGTTAGAAATGCAATAATAGAAAATGTTTAAAAATAAATTAGAGAACATTGTACACTCTTGTAGCTCTGATTAAAGGAGCTGCCATGGAACTTTGTACCTGTTAGATATCAATTCTTTTATCGCTAACACGGACTACTCCGTTGGCCATTTGTTCTGTGGAACTGGGCCCTCTTTTCACATTTATGCTTTGTTGGGATAATTTTCTCCAAAAGAAACTTTTGTATTAAAAGTAAAAGCAAACGTGATTTTGATTTTTCATCAATATAATTTTTCATATTGCATATTTTTATTTTGATTAATAGACATCTGAATAAAAATAATGATGCAATGATTAATAGACATTTGAATAAAGATAATGATGCAATGAATCATAGACATCTGAATAAAGATAATGATGCAAATATTAGCTCCCCCCCCCCCCCAGTAAAGTTACATAAAAACTTACATATGCTATAAATGTTAGGCACTGCCATAATACTAACCCTGGGGTGCCAAATTATTGCAATCAGACAAAGGGTGAAAAGTTAAGAAATGAGGATGGGAACTTTTTTAGCCTACTTTCCCGTAAAAGTAAAAAAAAATAATAATAAAGCATGAAAGAAGGCTTAATGTATCGTGAAAATATCGTTAAAAATCAAGAAAAGTCAAAAATAAGTGAAGTAATTAAATAAAGATTGAAAAATAAAATATTTGAAAGTAGGGTATTGAGATGGGGAAAAAGTGTGTCTGTCGGTCTGTCTGTCTGTCTGTCTGTCGGTCTGTCTGTCGGTCTGTCCCCCCTAATAACTTTTGAACGAATTGTCCAATTGGAAAAATTCTTTTTGCATTCGAAAGATCTCGGCGAGGACATCTCATTTCTATATTTTACTTTTTGATTTGAAAAATTTTTTGTTCAATTTTGAACAGTTCAAAAAATTTTAACATTAGCGCCTATGGACAAAATTGAAGCAAATTCTGTAAACTCTGGGCACAAGAGCCAAGTTCCTATTGCAAGCTTATTGAAAGGAGTTCTTGGCGTGAAATATTGATTTGAACAGTTTTTGTTCATTTTTGAACAGTTCAAAAAATTAACACAGAGCTTACGGGGAAATTTCAACCCTATATAAATCCTGATCTAACAGACCGATTTGCTTGGAACAAACTTTATCGGAAAGCTCTTATAACGTAGAACATGTAGAAATAGAAAGTTTATCCAGAACTTACGAGCCTATTTTGCTATGAAATTTTTTGATCGGGATTTTCAAGGATATTTCTCAGTGACTCAATGAGTGAAATAATGAATGAATGAATAAATGAAAGAGTGAAAGAATAAATCAATGAATAAATGAATGAGGAAAAGAATGAATGAATAAATTATTTAATAAATGAAAATATAAATAAATGAGTGAATAAATACATGAGTGCGTAAATGAATGAATAAACACTTGAATGAGGTAACGAATGAATGAATAAATGCATGGCTGAATAAATGAAAGAATGAATGAGTGAGTGAATGAATATGTATTATCCGTTGAAAAAGGTATATTTTCAATAATTAGAACTAAAGATAAATAAGAAAGAGAGAGAAAGAGATAGCTAGATTATAAATTTGAATTTGGTGTATACGGGAAAGTAGGCTCGTATAGTTCTAAACGGAACTTCTTGTTGAAGTTGAGCTTATGTATGGTGTTGTTAAGATGCTTTTGTGATAAGTTGTGCTTTTGTACCGCCTTCCTTAAAAATGAAAGAGAGTTCATTCTAACTGAAAACTTTTAAGTATTTTTATCGTCTTCAATTTCCATGAAGTTATTGCGATGAGAAAGGAATCAAACAATAGCGTACAATTAATTTGAAATTTTTTAGTTTTTGAGATTTTCATTCTTAGTTTGTAGTAAAATCAGCCTTTCTTCATGGTTTTAGAATAATATTTTTTTGTTTTTTTAATTCTAGAAGTAGCAGTCCGTACTTAGCAGATGCAGCAGTTGATGGAATTGGCATTCTTCATGGTCAAGTAAAAGATCTTGGTATTAAACTTAAGTTTGAACTTCTTAATTTAATTATTTTTATTAAATTAATTAAATAAAATGTTATTAATACTAGAAAATAAATAAAATAATGTATATGGGATGATTTCATTCACTTAAAGAAAACATATACTCTTACACTTTTTTCATATGATGCTGTTACCATAAGGTTAGCAAATGTACTAAAATATGCATCAATGGTGACTATGTTTACTTCCATTAGCACATAAAACAAATGCTAATACAAAACAAGTTACCCTTTGCATTTTAACACCAGAAAGACAGCAAATTTCTGTAAAGACTAAAGGGCCCTTCCGGGAATTTTGCGTTTTTGCATTTTTCTCTACTCCCTACACAACAGCTCAGTGTGTAATAGTGTGTTACGGCACTTTCTTTTTCACATCAAAATATATAACTTATTTCTTTTTCCTGCTACAGCCATTAGAATAAACCTAGAATTTAACTATTTACCTTGTAAAATACTTTAGGGGTCACAGTGGTCCCTCCCGTCATTCTAGGTATAAGGTTCAATATTTGCACTTCTATGACTGTAATACTCGAATGATTAAGTAAGCACTTAAATAGGATCATATTAAGAAAAGTCCGAAAATTGTAATACATTCGGTCAATTTTAATTGGAATTACTGAACAGAAAGTACTGAGAGGGGCCACATAGTCACCCTCCTTCTTTCTAGTGCTGCATTCATTAATACCATACAATAGATGCATTACAAAAAAGTTTCCATGGATGGGCTTCTAAAACCCCCCATCTTATGTGCATAATCTGAACTCCAAGCACATTGGTCTTCCACTAATAGGGCTCGACCAATGCGTCAGCCAGGTTGATTATTCAAAAAATTAGCCTTTGGTATCGGCGGCCAATGTTAACTTAGGGAAAACATTGGCACATCAGCCTTGAAAAACATCTAAATGCTGATGTTTTTCATGGAGGAAAACATTTTTAGATTCTTATTTCTTTTTACTTCACATTAAAAAGCACCAAAAACGGTTTTCGTATAACTAGGCAATAAAACAAATTGAGAATTTTCTGATCACCCTACTATATTTCAATTGAAATTTCCTCTCATCCTTTTCAAATACTAATAACAATAGATACAAACTTGGATAAATAAAAAGTAAACAATCATAAGAAAAGCTTAATCATCTGAAGTGATCTTGTAATGGACTTTCCAAATCTCTCTATTTTCAATCATTTTTCCGCTTTCCTGATTTTCTCAAATTTCTCCCACTTTTTCGATTTTTTTTTTTTACACATTTCTCCTAATTTTCAAACACTTCCTATTATGCCCAAACCAATCAACTTGTAATTGGAAAAGATCTTCTTCTGAATTCATATTTTACTTTTAGTGCAGACTTAATAAATTGGTTTTTGCAGGAAAGTCTGCCGCTTTTCCGTATGGATCTGCCTTTTTTGTTGTTTTTAATAACATCCATCAAAAAATGATGCCCAAAAGTATGAAGGTGGGGAGAAAGGTTTTTGATTTAGCGGATTTTCTCAAGTATTTCATTAACTTATAACAAAGATTTGTAGCAGTTTATAGGAATTTTCATGACTTTTAACTGGCATTATTTTTTAAATATTTTTATCCCACTGTAATAATTTGTTTAGAATCAACCACCACAATGAATGGGGGGGGGGGGGCAGGAACACACACAGTTCAGTGCCATTTTGGGGGGGAAAACTTGATATTTATTAAACTTTTTTTTTTTAATTTCTAATTTTAAATATTCGAAAGGATTTACATTCATCTTTTATATGTTGTAAACTTTGTATTTTTACCTTATTTTTATTTTTCTTAGATACCACATATTATGCATAATATTAGCACTTGTTGTTACTGTGCAGCAATCTTTTAGCATCTACTTTCGGTTTGTGATATTTCCTATTATTTTATTACTAGTTCACAAAATTAAAGCATACTGAGTTAATATTTAAAGTTATTTTCAGTCTAAATAATTTTTTTTAATGCATAGGTTGGCATGTCTTATAATGCACAATAATAAGATGCAGCATTATCTTATCTGTAAATTATGCATTGCTTGGTTTATCTTCCAACTTTTTTCCAACATTCCAAATACTTTTACCTGAGAAATATACTCCAAAGAAATATAGTACTTGTGTGGCAAAGTGTAATTAACACAATTTAGGAGGGAAAAAAGGACCAAAACTTTGTTTTGGTACATTAGCTAGGCTGTGGCATATTCAGACGCAGAATGCTCACTTTATAAAAATATTTTTGTTAATCATTCCAAATGTTTTGGTGGTTTAAAGAGACCTTTTGCCATTGGTCGATGGAAAAGACAAATGATCTGCCATCCTTGAACAATCAGCTTCAGCCCATCAGCAAAAAATGCCATCTGTAAGCGTTGGCCACTAGCACAGTGATGCCAATAATTACTAAAGCTCTTATGCACAAACGTATGCACACAAATGATCAAGTTGAAACTTTTTTTATTTGTAAGACTAAGTAAGTTTTAATATTCTCTTTTTTATCTTTGTAACAAACATATATATATTTGATGTTGTGCATTTTAGAAATTTGATTCTTTATAGGTTTGTTAACTACACCACAACTGCATTATGTTGTATGTTGTAAAAATAATGAATCTTATGGGGAGCCATCAGCAGAAGGTTACTATAAAAAACTGTCGAAAGCATTTGAAACCCTGAAGAATTTTCAAAAAGTAAGTCTTTTTACTGTCATATATTTGGTTTAAACATAGATTTCATTTTGTGTGCAAAGGAAGGAAGTAATTGGTGTTGAAAAAAGCAACAAAAATGGGCTCACTTTCTCATAGGTTTCAAGTAATGGAGAAAATTTAGAAGTTTTTGAGGGATTCAGGCAAAATTAAAGAGTTTTAATGATCTTTAAAGAGAAAATTATGATTTAAAGAGCATATAATCTCTTTTTATTAGCTGATGTTCTGTACTTTGTTGTTAGAAAGTTAAACATCTGTGATATCGGTTCTATCACTATCGGTCTACACTATCAGTTTTAAATTCAGTTACTCTTCTTCTTCTTCTTATCCAACGCCCACTCTTAGCTGTTGGGCCATTAGGTGATGTGCTGACCAGGATGGCTGTGCTGGTGTTCGTCGACTGTCGAAGTCGCTTCCCTTTTCTCCCCCTCAGCAAGCCGTCGACGAACTGGTTTGTTGTCTACTATAGGTGTGCTCGTATCCTCATAGAGTAGCCGCGCAAGTTTCAGCCGAGTTCATTTTCTGACATCGGAGGGGGTGTGGGAATGACTGATTCTGACCAATGACATACGCTCTACGTGTTGCCATCAGCAATCGGCGACGGCGCGCGTGGTTTTACTTTCTTTGGATACATTTTTCGATTTGATTTCTTTGGATTCTATTTTGCGCCTTTATCTTCAAAATATAAAGAGCTACGTTTTTATTCTAAGTAAATTAGTAGTACATAATTTTTCTATACTTAGCGTAGCGGAATAATTCGGTTTTAAAGAACTCGAAAAAAACAAAAACTCTCTTCCGACAACTTTATCATGAATAATTTTATGAGGGAGAACTCCTTTTTACACCACTGTGTTGTTTAAATTTTTTATTAGCTATAAATATAACTATAAAAATTCAATATGTTAGCTATAATGGTTAGAAAAATACTAATATACACATTATTCAATAACTAGGCTCAGTTAAGGGATCAACAGTAAAAAAAAATCATTATTTTAAAATTAACTTGCATACATAGTCTCATTAGTGATTTTTTTTCTAAGGCCTTTAGTTCTGTAGGAATTTTTATAATAAAAGCAAAGTACAATGCGTGATCTTTTTACTTTATTCTGGTATCACTTCTTTTTTTATTTTAATATTTATTTATTTGAATATTTCTTACTTGGTGTAAATTTGGTTACTATTTGTTTATTTAGATCTGTTAATATTAATTTGTGAGTTTGCTATTTTCTTTTAAATGATATACATATATATAGTATAATTTTTAAGCGTTTAATATACATTTCATTTTAGTCTTCCATTTTATAAAATTAAGTATGCGCTTACTTGAGGTGAGTGGCAGTGAGTTTTTAAAAACTGTCACTTACTTTTTAAACTTTTATATGTTTGATGCTTGTCCGATTACTTTTAAGAATGACGCTGAAAGGCTATTGATTCATATTATCATATTGTATGTTGTTTTTCCGTATCTCTACTTGCAACTCGTGTCAGATGTTAACATCGGTCTAATAATAAGAGTCGAAGGGAAGAAAATCCCAGAATTTCCAACAGAAAGAAGTTGTAAATGTGATTATATACTTTTTACGGGTCTACTGCGACTAGATCAGCACACCGGAAATCGAGTCGATAGGGGAAAAGGCGAAAAATTGTTCCCTTTCGATGATAGCACCGCCTATCGGTCTACTAGTCGCGTCGACTCGACGATACGAGCACATGGGCCCAGTAGAGATGGGCTTGATATATTTTATATCCGACTTGAATATTTAAACTTGATATATTTTATATTTGCTTCCTCCAATCCAAAGTAATGTTTTTAACCATAATTTGTTATACTATACAAATGGTCCTTTTTTCCAAAAGTTTCAAATATTTTCTTTGTTTTACTTATTTAAAAAACTTTTTCAAAAGGGAAAGCTTTGTGAAAGGTATGAATCTGAAGTATATGTGGATGGTGCTAATGGTGTTGGAGCGCTCAAGATGAAAGAAATGCTTCCGTACTTAAAATCCTTAACGGTTCACATACTTAATGATGGTTCAACTGGAGTGTTGAATTTTAAGGTATGTAAAATAGGTTTTGTTTCCTTGCTATATTATTACTGATCTGGATAAAATAAACAAAAATATCTGCAAATAATGATAAGCATTGCACCAGCTATCATTTTTCAGATGTTTTCCATATGCTGCTAATTCCTCTCTTAACTTAGATACCTTATTCAAAACTATTCCATATATAAAATGATTTCATCTCTATTGAATGAAATTATTTCCCACTGGTCAGCTAGGAGACATGCTTCTTTGTGCCTTACCACTATGCCACCCTGTCGACTGAACTCAAGAGATGTGAATATGTTCAACAAAAAAGGGGGAGCATCGCAAATCATAACGGGAATGACCAATGTAGCACAGGAGTGCGTGGGAAATAGCTAAAGCAGAGAAACAACTTTTGAGTTGGAGTTGAGATGTTTTGTAGGGATCACCCATCATGACTCTTTAGGGGCTAGTTGCATTTTCTTTGAGAAGAAGAGATAAAAGATACATCCTGAGAATCCAGAGAAGGTGGCTTGAAAAAGAGGGAAAAGATATAATTTTGCGAAACCAGTGTCCCATTTTTACATTAAAAGTAATTGGTCGCTAATAAAACTGCAAGTTAAAATCTACTTTTTATAGCTATTTATCATTCAGGAAGCATAATTTTTTTTAAAAAAATTCCTTTCCAAGGGTGCGAGGGGGGAGCGCAAAATCTTCAGTTGTCCCCGGCACTTAAAACCTTAGCTACTCCTCTGGACTGCCGCCTGTAAATTTCGAAAAATTTTGGTGAAACTTGAGGGGAAGCTGTATGTAGATATTGTTAACACTGACCAATTATCTTTATCTTTAAAATAAAAAAAAACTTCTTTTTATAAAAGAGAATTTTTCCACTTCAACCTTTTTCTACTTTGACAGCACCTACGAAGTTAAATGCGCTCTGTCTCTCTCTTTCAAAAGGTTTAACATTACTCTCAAAAGTGTGGATGAATATTTTTTGATATTATTTTAATTTAATTTTTGAACTCTTTACTACGCTTGTAAAAGCGGCTCATCAAAAATGTTGTAGGTATTAATGTACTCCTTTTATGCCAACAAGGGCACAATTTAGGTTATTTGGAAGGTTAACTTCCCTGGAACTCTTGGTTTTAAGCCATATTGCTAATGCTGGTATGGTGTGTGTGTAAGAATTGCTATATGAAACCTCTCCTCCTCAGAGAAAATTCTGGTTATGCCACTGTGTACCATTTTAATGAAAGTATAATTTATTCTGGACTGTGATTTTAAAACTTTTACGCTATGGGACTATGAAAGGCGAAAATAGTCGGATAATATTGCTATTTTTCGTCTCTTCCAAAAAAGAAACTTGCACTCCCCTCCATATATATAACTTGGAGGGGAGTGTCTCTCCCTATAAAAATGTTAAATTTCACCCAGGAATATATTTTTGATCTCTAAAATGTTCATGAAATAATCCAGTTTTCATAAATGTATACATAATTTTTAAAAAGTGCAAAAGTAATGTTTAGTTGTACATAAATCTTTTTTTATTACATACAAAAGATATCTTAATGCATTAAATCTATTGAACTATTTTTTGTTAACATCCCTGTTTAGTGAATGTTAATGAAAAGTTTTTAATCCTATTAGTTTTATTATATTTTCTTCTTTTTCCTTCCTAAATTATTAGGTTAAACACTTCAGAAATTGGTTTTAAAATATTGTTGATATAATATTTTCTAGTTTCTGTTGATTGAAATTCTGCACAAATATTTATCAATTTAAGAAAAAACTATACATTTAAAAGGACACATTTAATGAGGCATAGGAAAAAGAATATATAAATAGAAGAGAATTTGCCTATATGAAAGGATGGCATGTAATAAAGATTTTGATCACTTAAAGCATAAAGCTAAATTTTGATTTTTAATTATTATATCAGAAACCCAAAATGAAGTACAGAAGGCCAGAGCTCCCCCCCCCCCCCCGGCAAAAAAATCTAATAAATGCAATGCATGTACTGAAGTATGTTGAGAATGCATATTTAAACAAGCCACATACAGAAACAATATGCAAAACAAATTTGGAATTAAAATATATGCAATGAATGCTCTCAAATTTATTCGAGATTGTTTTAGCAGAACGTTTTTAGAATGTTAAGAAAATAGTTTCAAATTTCCTTCTCTATGCAACTGAAATGTTTTCCATAACATCCATTTTTATTAAAATTTAAAAAATG
The DNA here is from genome assembly GCA_038502835.1 of Octonoba sinensis. Taxonomy (NCBI): domain Eukaryota; kingdom Metazoa; phylum Arthropoda; class Arachnida; order Araneae; family Uloboridae; genus Octonoba; species Octonoba sinensis. The sequence goes on along the minus strand of CM076605.1, from coordinate 65,295,786 downwards.
TAAAGGACTGAAGCTTTAAAAGTAATTATTAATTTGATAAAAGTGAACTTTGATTCATAGAATGAAATTTCTTTTAAAATCTTTCAAATAAATCTAGCTTCTGTCTTGCATAAGAAATGAAAAAAATTTAACACCTTACACCTTTACTTAGTTACTGCCTGTGAAAATTGGAAAATTATGTTATTTGTTTAAATATCATTAATTTATTATCAAATTTTATTATTCTGATCAGAATGTATCTTATAGTGTGGAGCTGATTTCGTGAAAGTTGACCAAAGACCCCCTGAAGGTAACTTTTAGTTTCACATTAATTTCCAAATTATGCTCTTTATAAAAATATTACATATTCTACTTTATTTCTGCTATGTATATAGATACATTCTTTTTTCTTTTTTTTTTTTTTTTTGAGAATTTTGTTGTGAACAGATGAATAATTGGGATTTTAATATATTTCAAATTTGTTTGGTAACCTTGAAAAGTATTTAAAAATCTGTATTAATAATTTTTAATTTTATTGCTATTTCTTATTTGTGAACTCTGGTCAAAATACCTGTCCATATATTGAGCATTGTTTTAGTGCATCAAAAGATATTTGAAAATGGAATTCAACAAATAAAACAAATAAATATTCATGAATTAAAAATAGGTTTTTTGAAAAATGAAAATTATTCTGATTTGTTATGAGGTACTAATATATGTCCAGTCTATTTTATTCAAATACATATAAGGATTAAGTAAAAGTTTGCTATGAGATCTTGGAGTCCTAAGTTACGTCTAAAATATTATGTATGAATGTGTTATTTAATTGCTATTATAAATAAAACAAATTATCATCTATCTGTCAAAGTTGTTTAATTACTACACGTTATTACACTGCTTGACAATTGCTAAGGAACAGTTACATTTTTTGGAATAATTAATAATATACATTGATTGAAGAAATGAAACTGAGTACATATTTAGTAGAGACAGTGTGCAATTATTATCATGCAAAATGGTAGGGATATCGCCACATCGAAAAAATAAGAAAATTAAAATACAAAGGATGGCTCTTGGATGCTTTCCAAACGGCCACGCAAAATGGGTCTTCTTGCCAAAATGGAACAGATAAGTGTACCTCAGTACGATGTGTGATTACCTCGGACACTAATACACATTTTGCATCTGTTATGCATGCTTTCCATTAAACTATCGAGGAGTACTTGGGGGATATTGTCCCACTCTTCTCTTAAGGCGGTTTTCAGTTCTTGCACGTTTCGGGGAGGGGGTGTTCTTTGCAAAACACGCCTGCCAAGGGAATCCCAAGCATGCTCTATAGGATTTAGGTCCGGGGAGTTAGCAGGCCATTGCATACGGACAATATCTTCACTCTCTAGTGTGTCCGATACTTCAGCACTTCTGTGCGGTCTCGCATTGTCGTCCATAAACAGAAAGTCTGGACCTACCACACCCCTAAAAAGACGAACAAAATCCAGAATAATCTCTGTGCAATACCGCTGGGATATGCTGCCTCACTCAAAGATGTGAAGCGGTGTTTTGCCATTGTGCATGATGCCTGCCTACACCAGTACACCTGGGCCATAACGATCACGTTCATGAACATGCTGTTGTGCATAACGTGTTCCCCTCTCTCTCCACACTTAACTGGTGGCCAGAATCACTCATCACAGTGAAACGGGATTCCTCAGAGACATCACTCTGGACCACTGCTGGTGACTCCAACCAATATGTTCCTTACACCAACGTAATCTTTCTCGACAATGAGGTGATTGAAGCTTGATGCATCGAATAGGATTCCGTGCATACAGACCAACTGCATTTGATCATCATGAGATGGTTCTGGCAGAAACGTGTACCGGTAGCGGCTGCAAGGTCTGCAGCTATCTGGCTTGGAGTGGCATTTCTGTTCCTTTTCGCCACTAGGGATACAAATCGATCCTCTTGAAGTGTGGTATTTCTACCACGACCATCGGCATGCTTTTGCATAGCATTTCCACCCTCCAGCGGGCTTTTTTAATTGCGAGATGACACTTTTTGACACTCCGATTGCTGTGGCTACAGTAGTGACACGCTGACCTGCTTCCAGCCATCCAACTGCTCATCCACGATCGTAAGCACTCAAATGATGTCTTGCAGACATTTTGCACTTGATTATTGCAACACAACACTGAATTTCATAGAATTAACTTCAACAACATTTGGTGTTTTTTTGGTCAAACACGTAACAACATGAATTTTCGCATGAATGAAGAGCTTGTGTGCACTGCCTTTTATACAGGTACTGGGTTCCACTCTACCACGCCCTCTGAACTTCATGTTACTGTTATTGGTCGGGTGTAGGGAAAGCTACTTTGCATAAAGCAGTTGTTCCTTAGCAATTGTCAAGCAGTGTAGAAATAGTAAACATGTCGAAACTTGAACTGTTATTGTTCAAAAAATATCAATCGTTTTGTAGCTTGATATTATTTTTTAACAAAACTGTTAACTGTTTGTCTTTTATTTAATAGGAATTGAAATTTTGGATGGGAAACGATATGCTTCTTTCGATGGAGATGCTGATAGATTAGTTTATTTTTATGCAGACAAGAATGGAGTTTTTCATCTCTTAGATGGAGATAAAATTGCCACATTGGTATTTCATTTTCTGTGTTACCTCTAGATACAAAACACAATGAAAGCTTTGAGTTAACTATGTAGATATCTTATTATAATGAATGAATTCAATTTGGATCTGTTACATAGTATTTTTTGCAGAACATTGCTCTTGAAAGTTTTTTAAAATTTCTGAGATACATGTTATCACATTTTGCACTCTCCTTGTTTATGATTGGTCAAATTATGAACAAAAAGTTTGAGAAAAAGTCAAAATAAAGAAATATTAAATGTCTTGCACCTAAGCTACAGAGAATTATGAGCAAAAAATAGGAGGAAAATTTAAATAATATGCAATTGTAAACTAAAAATTTTATTTGGAAAATTTTTCAAATTTAAAACAAATGTAAAAAAAATAACTGAATAAACTCTAGTTCAGTGGTACTCAATTTTTGGTGCATGGCAATGGCTGCATTTTTGTGAGCGGCCCATTAGAAGTAGTCAAAGAACTTCTTGAGTTTCTCAACTTCTTAAGAAGCGCGTTTAACCTTGAACCATGCACTTTTACTAGTTTTTTTATTTTCTCATCTACTATATTTTCTAATCATTATAAAAAATCTTGTGATCTACTGTTTTTTTTTTTTTTTTTTTAATTGTAGCGACTTTGAAATCAAGTTATTTTTTTTTGTTTCAGATAGCAAAATATATCAAAGAGCTTGTCGAAAAAGCGAACCTTAAACTTGAAATGAAAGTTGTTCAGACTGCTTATGCCAATGGTAGCTCCACTGACTACATTCAAAATATCTTGGTAAGGATAAAGTTTTTTTTTTATTGCTTTGTATTTGGGAAAATTAATATTTTATTTTAAATATTTCATAATAAATAAATAAAGGTCCACCCACCATATAGATCAGTTTTTTTCCTAAAAATTGCAGTACATTTTGAGAATTGTTCTACATTGTGAAATGTAGAACATAGTGGAATGTAATGTTGTAAATTGGCTTCTGGTTCTGAATGTGCTTCATTTTCTTATTTTTAATCTTACTAACATATTAAGACATAGTCTTCATCGATGAAAATCTTGTCCATAACCATCAAAAAGAAGCATAACTTCAATTTTATTAGCAATGTGGGTTAAAATCTTTTACTTAACTTACATATTTTTTCCTTAAGATTATTCAGCCCATAATTGTGCAAACTTCTTTATTTAAATTCTTTTAATACTATGATTTTATCGTATTTGATAATATTGACCATGCATGCTCTTTTATGATTCAAAAGTTCGGGTTGGCGACAATTCAGAAAAATTTGCCACATGCCTCATAATTCCATAAATGCTGATAATGTTATAGCATTAATTTGTATATGAAATTTGATAAACCTATATAAAGCTCTCTCTCTTGCATACATAATGAAATTTATAGACGGACAATAGTAACAATATCTTAAATTTGAAAAGGTATGAAGGGGTTGATGCAAATTAAAAGAAGTCTAAAAATTAAACTTGGACTTTGAGCCTCATATTCAAGCAAACATGTCAAAATGCATTTGCTTCTGGGAAACGTTCTACTATTATTTTCAAATTAGCCTTTCAGCTTGAGGCCAAAAGGCTTGAGGAGAAACTAAAGTGCATTATTTAATAATAGATAAAGTGGTAATCACGAGGAAAAGGAAATATTATTTGTAAATACGGCGATGTGGGGGGGGGGGGAGTAATTTCATCTGTCAAAATTCCAAAATTGGTCAAATTTTCAAAATTCTTGAGAGAATTTCAAGTTTTCTATTTCAAAAAAAGGTTCCAATGAATTTAAAAACATAACTTCAGTTTGTATCAGAAATTTTTTGTAGAAATTATTCAATTGAAAACAAAGAAAATGAAGAGGCACAGATTGATTTATTAATGATTGATGGGAGCAATCGATACATCATCACATAAAAACTTTTTCAGTTGAATAGATTATGTATCACTCTGCATATATAATTTGAATCACCGACACTGAATTTAGTACCATTTAGTTTTCAATTGTTTATTTTACTATGTTAAATTATTTTTCATAGCAAATCTCACATTCATGTGTTTCAACTGGAGTAAAACATTTACATGCTGAAGCTAAGACATGTGATATTGGAATTTATTTTGAAGCTAATGGACATGGAACAGTATGACAATTTTATCACTGTAAAATCATTTTTCTTGGTGAATATTTTGTAGTTTCTTTTCTTTGCTTTCTTTCCTATATTAAATTTATTAAACTCATTAAACTGAGAAAAGAATTAAACCTCCTTTTATTGAATCTAGTTTAACCAAATGTTTTGCCATAAACCAGAATGCCTGAAAATAGAAAGAGGTGGAAGGGTGATCAAAATTTTTAAAACGGTATTTTTACTATATACTGCCGAGTCATTATTTTTTAAAATATTTTATTCTTCTCTCTCTCCATTCACCATCAAATAAAAAACTTTGAATGTAGATCCAAAACTGTATTGGAAGGTGTACAACAGGTGTACAACATCGTGTATCTTCTGATTTGTTTAAAAAACAGCTTAACCTTCTACTTACAAGATTTCACAGTAATTCGGAATCTGAACTAAATAACTTCAAAGCTTCTCTTAAGTATGATATCAACTTTGTTGTATTCTGAGTGTGAAAGTGGATTCAATGTAATGAACAACATCATAAATTATTTACGAATTTTCTGCCAAAAGATATGTAAGATCTTGGTTGATAAATCACAGTGCCTCATTGATACGCAATTGAAAACAGAGCAAAGTAGAGATGAATTTGCTTCTTTGTCTTATGCATTGGTTGCATTTAACAAAGGGGATATTTTCAGAAAATAAAATTTTTTAGTATTTATTTGCTACATTTTAATTCAAGTTACCCATCACCTTTCTCTAAAATTTCTCGTGCAAGATTAAATTTATATTTGTAATTCACTTTTTATAACTACAGTATTTTATTAGAAGTAACAATATTTAATGTAACTTATGTTGCAAATGATGTTCTCAAAGTTCTGAAGTAAATAAAAGTAAGATGTTGAACAGTTTTTGTATTTTTCAGTAAAATGTTACTTCAAATCTTGATATGGTTTTCAATTTTTTTGTAGTTGTTAAAAGTTTAAATTTGAAAGCATTATTTTTGTAAAATAAATACCTTCCTTCACAGCACTAACTATTTTATACTTTTTTATTTTATAATAATATTTCTTCAAGAACCATGAATTGTATTGGTGACTTTTTAAGATTAAGAATGTTTCACTTCTTAAAACATTCATATTTGAAGTTTGTTTAAATGTTTATTGAAAACATATGCGTTTGAGAATCTTAATTTTTCTTCATCCTGTTTTAATTAAAACAATAAATTAATTTCATTTAAATATTAATGTTTTTAATATTTTTATTTTCTTGTACTATTAGTTGTTTGTCTAACTAAGTGCATATTTTTTTCTTTTTCTGTGCCATAGGTAGTTTTTAGCAAGCATGCAAAAGATGAAATTAAACACATTGCATCCAAGTAAGTGATTTAATTACTTTAACACACACACACATATATATATATATGTGTGTGTGTGTATGTATGTATGTATGTATATATATATAAATTTTGTTGAGATTAAGATTGGTATTACTCGTCCTTTTTTAGTATTTCAGAAATATGTTGTTTTAAATTCTAATGGTTGACATTAATACTGTAGTCTAATTTGTGAGTAGGCATTAGATTAAGCTTATACAGCACTTCATTATTCCAAAAATTGTGATTGTGAGTCATAAGTAATGCTTCCATCTTGAATTTCTTTCTTTTACAGCTAATAGACTATCTATACATGGTATTAAGGAGTTTATATAAATGTTGTAATGAACACTAGCAATATGCAGTAATGGGCAAAACCTTCTTTTTTCAAAATTATTTTTAAGTGGGTTTAATGATATATCAGTGTTCAGTTTTTGGTGGCCACATTGAATGGTAGATTTGTGTGGAGGACAGTTCAAGCTGTGATTTGTAATGACTTTATCTTTGATATATTTATTTATACATTTTTTTATCTTAGGTTGCATCAATTTTTAATCTAGCCTCATACATGTAGTTTTTACTTCAGAAAATATGGCCGTAATGGTTTTCGTAGTTCAACTACTTTTTGCTTTTAAATTTACACCTATAAAAATTCACAGTATAGTAATTAGGCTCACATCTCCAGAAGCAATGGATTGCCCAGGAGACTTCTTCAAAAACTTTTAAAAATTAAGTGAATAAAATATTAAGTCCTTCTAGTCTGAATGAATATATCAAACTAAAACATTTTCTAGGGCTTACTTGCATTTTCAAAGAATCCCACACTGTTGGATGCTATTTGAAGCACTATTTCTACTTAAAAAAATATAATCACCATGAGAAATTTGTAAGGTTTTAAAACTGTTTTCGTGAAGCTGTATATACAATCTTGAGTACTTTACAAGGTGTAAATGATTGGAGCAAGTGAGAAAAAGTAAAATTTTATGTGAGCACAATAAGGTGGTCCTGAAATTATTTAATGCAGTACCAGGAGTGCAAAGTGCCGAAAAAAATACCCTAAACAAGCTACACTGCCATTTGGCTAAATGCTATTGAAAGGACAAAGCAGCTAATTGTACTTGGGGATCATTCATAAATGTCACGCTTTGAGGGGGTTCATGAAGTTGTGTCGAGGGGAGGGGGGAAAAGTGGGACATCTTGCTTATGCAACATAGCGTGTCATGTGACAAAGGCAAGTTGAAGTGGGACATTTTGTGACAAAGGGGGGAGGGAGGTCAAATATACTGGATAAAGCGTGACATTTATGGACAGTCCCTTACTTATTTCAGGCAGCATTAACAGGCTTGCTTCCGACCCCGTCCCAGTGTGTAATGTCAATCACTTGCCACAGTGCCAAGCACATGAAAGAGTTTTTACAGCATTGTGTGAGATGATGTATCAGTTAGCCAGTCATGAGCTCACGTTGGAAAAGCTGCTCTTCTTTTGCAAGCGCTCTGCCACAGTGGGCATTTCAGGTCTGTTTGTCGTGCAAAGATTCATCCCTAAGTGAACGGCAGTGAGGCAGCTAGTGCTAGAGGCTGGAGCAGGGTATGAGAGATATATCTGTGACCAGCCTCCCGTTTACGGCAGAGAAGGCTGCACCTTTGTTTTAATCTGCTTCAAGCTGCCTTGTAGTAACCTACAAGGTGTGTCTCTTGGTACTTTTCTCCATCGGACACCCTTGCACCTTTTAGCCAAAGCCTTAGGTAGGGAGCCGATGGCCGTCGGTCGACTACGGTGGCCCCAGTTGCGCCGAGGTAGTTCTGGACTGATATGCATACAACAACCCCGCCAGCCCAGCTTCCCTACCTCTTAATGTGTGGACCTAGCCCTCCTTGATATCCTTATACTTAAGCAATACCATTGGAGGGTTATGGTTCCCTATGTCTCTTGGTACTTTTCTCCACCAGACCCCTACCTGTTAGCCGAGGCCTTAGGATTGCTTACGCACGGGGAGAGGTAGTGGGGTCTACGGATTTTACATGCACATATCCCCAAGTATACATGGTGGTCTTCAGTGGGTATCCAACACGCGACCTCCCAGGTGGAAATCCGACGTGCTAACCAATAGGCTACCACGGCCCTATGTCTCTTGGTACTTTTCTCCATCGGACACCCTTGCACCTTTTAGCCGAAGTGTTAGGTAGAGAGCCGATGGCCGTCGGTCAACTACGGTGGCCCCATTTGCGCCGAGGTAGTTCTTCTGGACTGATATGCGTACATCAACCCCGCCAGCCCAGCTTCCCTACCTCTTAATGTGTGGACCTGGCCCTCCTTGATATCCTTATACTAAAGGAATACCATTGGAGGGTTATGGTTCCCTATGTCTCTTGGTACTGCATGATGTAAAGGTTCATCCTTAAAGTGACTGGCAGCGAACGTGTTAAAACTTAGTAGTGCTAATTTTTAAATATTATACCCGCTCTTTAAAATTTTCATCTAAAACACTTAACCATACTCAGTGGCGTAGATAAGGGGGGTGTTTTGGGGACAACCCCCCCCCCCCCCAGAAATTTTGACTTGGATACGGGATGGCTTTAGATGGACATCACCGTGGTGTCCGAAAACTTTCTTTGAGACCTTAACTCTCTTTACGCTTTATAGTATTCTAAAAATATTTAATTTTTAAAATAACAATTGATTAGAAAACTGCTTTAAAAAAAACGCGATACAAGGCAAAAAAAAAGACAATTATCGAACCTTTGGGTTGTAAAGTCGTACTAGGTCGTACCTAGGGTTTCAAATTTGTCGCAGAAAAGAGCGCGAAATTCGCAGCAAATTTTGGGAAATGCTCGCGAGAATACAAATATAATGGTATAAAATGTATCCAAAACCCTATTCTAAGAGCATCAAAATGTGATATTTTCTCAGAATATCAGAAGCATGTATAATTATCTGCATCTGAGAAATATCTTAAGGGTGTTTAGTGAAAAAATATTGAGTTTATTATGCTTTTATTAAGTCATCATAAATAATACTATAAGATGCTAAAATTCCAGCAAAATGAGCTATCATTTCCAGACGTTTTTATTCATGGAAATAAGTCTGAAAAATCTTCATTATTTTTTAAACTATAACTAACTTGATCCATTTAAAATTAAAATTTATATAGTTACGTAATCCCTTTCGAAATGCTTTCAATGAGAATTCCAACCAATATTAATATTTTTGGTCTTGCATAGGGTGGTATAAAATAGATTGAAAGTTGTTTTTGCCACGTGTTACAGCAATTAAATTCATTAAATTAATTCTTTCACAGTGTGTAATTTCCTCTTAATACTATAGTTTCTTTTATATATTTTTGCATGTATATATTACAGGAAATATTCTTTGTTCTTTTTAGAGGGAATGAAATTCAGAAACAAATGGCTGAGAAGCTCTTAAATACTATTGATCTTATCAATGAAGTAAGAATTATTTTTAATTGATTAAATACTTTACATACTATTCGATTGTTTTATGGTGAAGTAGTCATTGGCTTTGTTAACTTGATCTTTGTGATTAAGATTTTTGTTCTAGCAACAAGAACAATTAGTTTTTTAAAGTTTTTATTTTTGATACAACCCAAAAATTTGTTGAGAATATTCTGTTTTAATAAATTTAGATTTCTTCATGCTGTATGACTTTACTTTATGTAACTTTTTTTTATTATTTGTTGTGTTGTTTTTTTAGTGTTAATAGCTTTTGTTTCTGCTTTTTTGATTGTTGTTAAAAAAGCTGAATTATTTGCTGCCAAATTATGGCAATGAATATGATATTGTTTTCATAATAATTGATTGGTTTCTTTTTGTATACATAAGTACATATTTTTAGGCTGCTTCATTATGTAATAGTTTTTGTCAATAAAGAGAACAAATGAATTATAAAGGATGAAGCATTTGTAATAAGTAATGGCACAAAAACATTGTTAATGTGTTAGAAAGTGAGCTTGTTTAATAATATCTTTATTGAAACAAAATGTAATCTGAAAAAATATCCTGAAATTCAGGTAGCTTTTAGAGGCATGGCATAGAATATTATATCCCAACAAAACCTAAATGAAAAAGGGCCAAGTTTGATAGAACAAAAAAACTTCAGAGTGTATTTAAAAACATTTCTTTTTAGCGGATTCCTAACTTGGCAAGTGTTAATTAAGGTAAATTACATTCAAAAAATTTAACTCATCCAATTAGAAATTTTTAATAGATAGTAAAATCATGTGGCAAGCTATTATAGTTAATTTCTAATTGTCTTCTTACGTCTTCTTGAACGTTTTTTTATCCTAATTAAAATTTGGCAAGTTAGGAATCCGATAAAAACTGTTTTCAAATAAATTAGAGAACATGGTATACTCTTACAGCTATGATTAAAGGATCTGCTATGGAACGTGGCACCCGTTCAATATCAATTCTTTTATCGCCGACACCGATTACTCCGAAGGCCGTTTGTTCTGTCGAACTTGGCCCTTTTTTCACATTTATGTTTTGTTGGGATATCATTAATTTTTGAAAAGCTAAAATGTGTGTTTTTATATTGACGATAAGTTATACTAAATTAAATCAAGCTAAATAGACGCTATTAATTATTAAAGATTTTTTTTTTTTTGTTTGTTTACATTTCTCTGTAATAAGTCCAAAAGTCCATCTTTACTTAATTAATCTTTTATTTAATACGTTGAAAAGTTCTATATAACTACTACACTGGATTCTTTGTACTCAGTTTGAGCTTAGTCGTAAGGCGAAAAATTAAAACAGCAGTGAATTTCAATGTAAGAATTTTTTTTCTTCAATTGTGAGAGAGTATTGTTTATGTTAACGGCAGAAAAATATGGCTGCCTTTTGAAGTCGTTAGGTAGGATGCTGCTTATAAGTATGCTAGTAACTTCGATGATAATGTTTGCTCTTTTTTTTTTTTTTTTTTGAAGTTTCGGATTTTTTCCTTCATATATGCCAAATTGTCTACCTTGATACCAAGTTTCAAGCTTCTAAGTCACTTAGAAGTAGGTTAGGTTTTTGATGAGTAAGTGAATGATAAAAATGGCACTTTTAAGATCTTAATAATTACATAACCATAAGAGGTACATCAATAAAGTTTGATATTCTAGTAGTTAAAGAAGATCCCTATTAGACATGCAAACTTTCAAGTATGCAAGTCTAATAGTTTTTGGGTAGTAATAAGGTCAAAAGTAGCTCAAAATGGCTCGTGTAAATATACACATTGGCTAGTATCGCCGTTTCTGAACTTGATAGACACACTGCTGTGTGTCTAGGTCACCAAAATTAAAAGAAACAAACTCGAATGTAATGCTAGGCGAAGTTAACTACTGAGAAAAATTCAAGCAACTATTTAGAATTCTGGGACACATATATTTCTTGAAAGTGTTATTTTACTGTGATATGTAAACACCAGTGAGAAATATATTTTGCTTACAATTAGTAAAATTCTGTAAAAGGGGGAGGTAGTAAGAAGAGTAAAAGAATTTTGATATTAATTCAAAAAAAAAAAGTTTAGAATGTTAAAGTTGTTGTAAAGTTGCAGTAGAATGTTAGTCATTGGCATTTTTATTTAAATGAAGCAAAATTTCTGTATAATAAAAACAGTTTTCCATACCCATAAAATTACTGACAATTATTCACAGCTAACAGAGATGAGTATCAGTGATAGGAAGTGACGGTAATAACTGTACGAATGGGGAGTAACAACAATTGATGTTACAGCAAAACCGTCAAAAGTAGCTCATGTTTTTCGCTATGAATGCAGTTTCTGACGACTACAGTAGGTAAGGCAGGTACATTCGATTTAGCATTAAGATGTGCCTCTAGTTCATGATTACTCTGTGGACTTTCATAGCAAAAATTTAATTACCTGAAGCGGCGGAAAGTTTCGGATATCTTAAAATATCAGGGAAATTTCACTTTGGTGCATTGGTAATAAAATTCTTTTTTTGCATAAAAATGTTTTTCGCCTTCACTAATTTAAAAGAATGTAAACATTAGTGTTTAAAAATGGTAGATCTCTACCCTTCATCTGATTTGTAAAATAAATAGAATACTATTTTTCATTACTTTTCAGACTGTTGGAGATGCTATATCAGATCTGCTCCTGGCTGAAATTATACTTTCTGATCTTGATTGGAATGTTAATGATTGGAATGCTATGTATACTGATTATCCTAACAAGCAGATGAAAGTTAAAGTTTGTATCTATTTGTAATCTTTTACTTAATTTAAATTGTGCACTATTTCAGTTATATTTAAGAAAAAGTTCAACATTTTTTAAAGAAATAATTTAAATTGCCGGTTATGTTTCTTTTAAAACTGGAGAATTGATATATAATGAATGTTCGAATTTTAATTTTAAAATTAAGTAACAATTTTAAGAATTGAAATTTTTGCATTTAAATTACAAAATTTCCTGTATTTTGTGACATATCAATAATGACTTTTTTCAGCATTACTTGTATAATGTATTTTGTTCACATAAAACAAACATTAATTAAAATGTGTCTTTACTTTCTAAATATATCTCTACCTTGTTTTTTTTTTTTTTTTTTTTTTTTTTTTTTTTTGTACTGTTTAGTTTAGCCTTTTACATTGTCATCTTTGTCAGAAATTCTACCCAAGAATAAGTCTTTTTTTTTTTTTCCAAGCTTGATTAGTGTTATAAGAAAAAATACAGTGAGTGCACTCAAAAATGAAGAAAATATTCTTTAGCTCTTGCCACAAATTTGCAAATCTCAATCACCATTCTTGAATAGTAATGAACGTGTATCTTGACTGAATATATGTCCAACTTCTTTTTGTGTAAGTTGTATGTTGACTCTTGTATAAGTACCAAAGCAGTTAAAATCAGGTATGCAATCTTTAAGCACAGCACAGTTTACAATTTAAATACGATCTGTAAAAGAAAAAACATTATAGAATTTTCAAGAACTTTTAGAACAGTGAAATTGATTTTATCAATAATTTTAATTTCAGGTTCCTAATCGTCAGGCTATTGTTACTACTAATGCAGAGAGAACATGTGTGAAGCCTGCTGGTTTACAGAAAAGTATTGACTCTGTTGTTGCTCAATATTCAAAAGCTAGATCTTTTGTAAGGTAAATGTCACATATTCATTCACATTTGCAATTGTGAATTTTCTGTTGGAAGTTTCCAATGGACATTTTTTTTTTAATTTCTCCTACATTTAGTTATAATATTTATTTTTATTTGTTTTGATGTTCAGTGTAAAAAAGTAATATGAACAATAAACTACTTTTGAGAGCAATATATGATGAATTCATAACTTCAAGTACACATAGCACATAATGAAGCTTATTATATAATGTCAGTATTCTGTTGCTTCCAAAATACTTAACATAAGAACTTAGTCTAAGTATTTAGAAATAAATTTAATTATTAATTTAACGGCATTTCTTTTTTTTTTCTTTTGTATATGTAGTTTTTCAATTATCAATATACTTAACATAAGACAATTTATTAACTTAACATATTTAAATGAGAACTTTAAAGTAAGTATCATCAGGATTAGTTGTAGTAATTCACTAGCGTTTGGGAAAAGGCACATTAGTCAAAAAAATGGCATTTTTTTACTTATGGGATTTTTCCCAAACACTAGTGAATTTATACTTACTGTTTTGTTTATTTCTTTAGTTTTTTTTTTAATAAAATAACATACATTTTTTGAAGAAAAAGAATACAATTTATTGTAAATTCACAATTCATAACCAATTCTTTTTCATGATTTTTGACACTTGAGAAAGAAAATGAATGAGAAAGTAAATTTTGAGCTTTTTTTCTGCGTGTGAATAATTCTCAAGAAGTGATAGACATAAATAAGTATAACTGAGCATAGTTAGTGCTTCAGACAAGACTTGCTAATAATTATGATAAGAATAAATGATGCCATTAAACTGACTAATGGGACTTGATTATTATCAAGAGCACTTTTTTTTTACTTGCATACTTGTTAGCTGAAATTCTTCCTTTTACTGTTTTTTCTCCAGTGATATAAAAAATATTCTGAAATACAGATTTAGAAAGTTAAAATCTTTGTTTTTAAGACTTAAAAAAACGTTAAATTCAAAATTTTAAATTCTAACTTCGGCATTGAGAAACAATAAAGTCTGCTAAGCGTGGGGGGGGGGGGGGGGGTGAGAGGCTTTCTGGTGGAAAAATGCTTAGTTTTTCATGCTAATGTCTCAGATTCATATTCTCTATAATAAAAAATTAATATTTATGATTTTCATGAACATTAAAAAAAAGTTTTGTTTAAATATATAATAGTTTTCCTTTTAAATTTGTGATTTGTTTTTATTTCTTTTAGGCCATCGGGTACTGAAGATATTGTGAGAGTTTATGCTGAAGCAGAGACTAGGGTAATTTTGTATTTGTAAGATTTTATTCTTTTGAGTAATAATTGTAACAAAACAGTTTTTGGACTTTATTTGTTTACCTTTATTACAAGAAATGTAATAAAGGAACTAAGAAATTAATCAATAAGTAAGAAATTAATCAGTTTTTTAGCTGTTTTGCTATTCTTTTTAGTCTGATGTACCTTTCCTAATGGAGGCAATTCACCGCTAGAGGGACACAAGAGCGATCCTCGTAGTCACGTGATATCCGCTCTTTGTTTACTAAAATTTTCAATCGAGTTCTATGTGGAGTTCACTAGGCAAAATTAGTTATCTTAAAATTAATTCGACTATTTTCACAGCTTTTTCTAATTATAACCCAGTATTTGCATTTAATTTAATCACTATAAAAGAAATTTATTAATTATTACAAGTTACAGTGTTGTATTGTGTTAATTTTATATAATGTAGAAGAACTTTATTTAATCCTTGTTTTTAATCGGATTTGTCGAACTCGATGTAAAGCGATGCTAGGGCTTCCTTTGTTTACATTGCTTTGGCTTCCTTTGTTTACATTGCTTTCATCGGCGCCACGTGACCAATGACGTGGCTTGAATTGCCTCCATTATACTTGTTTGCTAAAAAGGCATGGAACGTGTGTTTTAAAGTGATGTACATGAATTCAGTTGATTTTAATTGCTAAAATGTTCTTACTAGTTTTGTAGGAATTGTTCAGAATTCAAGCATTTATCACTTTATTATTTTCAAATCTTGTTGTAATTTTTTATTCTTTTTTAGGAGGATGCTATCGCTCTTGCTGAAGAAGTTTGTTCATTGGTGAAGAAATTCACATCTGATTAATGTAAATAGTTTTGAATGGAAGATATTAAATATTTTTTTACTTGTTTTTTGTGGTATTTTACACTATAATCCATGCCCCTCACCCCACACTTACTTTTTTTATATTAATAAACATTGTCGTTAAAAAAAGAAAAGAAAAAGTTATAAATTCAAGATGAATGATTTCAACCCTCCCAAAAAAAGAAATTAATTAAAATATATTTCTCAAATATTTTCCTATTTGTTTTATGTTTTCTCTTAATAAAACATGCGACAGAATGATTTTGGGTAAATATGTTCTGCTTGAATGTCGGAAATCAGATAACCGTTTTAAGAAGCATTATTTTTTTACTGCGTATATTTGTTTTTCTGCATTTTTGTTACTCAAGTTAATTTTGAGTTTTGCATTTGCAAGTTCATTTTCTGTATCATAATATAGTTGAACAGTATTTTTATTTTCGAAGATTTATTTATTTTTGGTAAACTTTGGGCGAAAAATTAGAATTGTCTTCAAGAAAATCTTTCCTTCAAGGGATAATTGCTCCAGATAAATCAAAAAGATAGGATTTTAATGTTGTGTCATTTTTATAACGTCAAACTTGGGGGGGGGGGACTAATAATATCGGTTTAAAGATTATTTGTATTGAAGATTCTGCTGGTTCAGAGTGGGGATGTTCTATATCTGTTCTTTGCCAAACCTATAATACTTATTCGACAAGTGATCGAAAATGCTTTGTGTTAATTATGACGTAAATGGAGCACAAATTCCCAAACAAATAATACAAATAACTAGCTACAATGGAGCCTCTGCATGAATGACGGAAAGAAAAGTTCTCAACACACAACAAAAAAGCTGTGAGTGAACACGGCAACAACCAGAAAGACAGCCGGTATTTGTGCCGAATGGGTAAAATTAGCGATATAGGAACAAAGACAAGAAATGAAGAAGAGCAATCAGAGGCCAGGAACATGAAAAGAGGGAAATGTGTACAGGAAAAAAATTATAAACGTTTCCAAATATTAGGAACAAATAAGAGTACTGGAAAACTCATTTACTAAAGAATGAGAATTTTTCCATGTAATCAGCTTTCCAAAAACCAAGGTCATAGACCAAAGAACATTTACTGATAATTCTAGCAGAAGGAAATTTAAAACGATCAAACGTCCAACAGTACTGAGCGATCAAAAAGCGCGCAAGATCTTTACATTTAACATAAATTCTCATGTTATTTCAGATGGTGCTTAAGACCATCTGGAAAAACCCTCAAAGGTCTTAAGTTTAGGCAGAACCTTCCATATCCACCTGGACTTGAGTAAAAGCGTGTTAAAAAGGAGAGGACAATGAAAGCGTTTGAAAATCAGTAGCTTATGAAACTTTAAACTCCCTCCACCCGGCTCCACATTGGCCCCGGGTTTATGCAGACGTCCCTAGAACTAGTGATTGCGTCAACGTTGAATTGTGAGTTAGTTTCATTTTACTGTCCTAGTGGTAATTTTGTGTGAGCCTTTGATGGAGAGGGCACGGCGATCCGTTTGGCCCTTTTGCAGCTCGTTTGAAACAATTATCTAATGTAGCAATTCTTTCTGCCTCCAAAGCTGCTCTTTAGGCTATCGATTCGTCACATTCCTCGCGATCACAAAGGTATCTATGATTACATTGACTTTGTGGAACAACTATCAAATGACAACAAAGCAGTTATCTTGCAGTAGATCAAAGCCAACTGCGGAATCGAGGGGAACGAGGAAACACCGTCTAGAAATACAAAAGCAAAGAGACGGTATTGAACGAGGCCGCTGATTTCCTGGCCTATCCTACAGACAGGCAAACATAATCTGGCCTACCATTCCATCAGGAAAATAGTCAAAAGAAGCAAGAAGTACTCCTTCTTGCAGGACACTGCCACTAGAAATAGTCACAAATCTTGGGATAGCCATGTCTATGATATTCCCGAGTGTCCCAGAGATAGGGCTTGGACTGTAGCAATGCTACGACTTTGGGCACGATTATTAGCGTATAAGCAAGCACCTACAACCTACGCAACTTGGCTCCCGACCCCGTTTGTCTTCTGTGCGATGGCCAGGAGGAGATGGACATGCTTCACCTTGCCTCCTCTCCTGGCCTGCCTCCGGCTCCCTTGTAGGAGTGCTACTGGACTGCCAGGCATAAGTTGATGGACTTCACCTGAGGGATCATTAATAAATGATGTCACGCTTCGAGGGGGAAGGGGTCGTGAAATTGTGACAAGGGAGCAACAAGAAGCGTGACTTCACGCTTGTGCAACATAGCGTGACACGTGACAAAGAGCGGTAGGGGGTCCGTTGAAGTGTGACATTTTGTGACAAAGGGGGAGTCGAATATATGGGAGAAAGAAAAACAAAAAAGAAATGTATGTGAACAAATATCATTAAAACAAAACCTGATTGAAATCTGCAAATCTACCACGGCTTTCACCAAATGAGAAAATAAAAGTTGGAAAAGTTCTGTTTTTTGTTCAAAGAAAATAATAAATCATAAGGAAGGAAAAAAAAATTATCTTGTGCAAAAAACCGCCCGTCTTCGCTTCCCATATAATCGAGCTAATATGAAAAGTAAAAAAAACCAAACAATCTGGGGGGGGGGGGTTGGACGGACCCTCCCTGTGGGTACGGCCATGTACTTAGCCTAGTAGCCTTCCTCTGAACCCTTTCGAATAGGATAATATCTTTTTTTAGATAAGGAGACCAAAACTGAAGATCACACGCCAGATAAGGTCCTTTTCGAAACTCGGCTGAACTTCCTTAGACTTATTCGAAATCGGAAATTCGTGACTTCTAAATAGAGAATTTAATTTTTAAGTCCCAAATACTGCGAATATGCTATTTTTTGTGTTATGCTTTTGATCTTCAAGGGCAACTATTTTTCGCATATTGAAAAACAATTTTTCAACTATTTTTCGTATATTCATTTCGCGAAAAATAAATTAAATTTAAAAGTATATTATCCTTGCTCTAATATCTATGGCTCGTAAGATTTCTAAAGTAAATATAAAATAAAATAATTTTTATAAAAAACAGAACCGACTTCAAATTATAAATTGCGCTGAAAAGTGAAAAATAAATTCATTCGTTAAACAACATCGATGTGACTTTTAAACATAGTTTTAGAAGTCGGTGCAAAATTATGATAGATAAAATCTTTTGTAATCATGAATCCCCCCCCCCCCCAATTACAAATATATACATTTTCGCAGATTTAGCAACAGTTCCAATATGAAGTACCAAATGGTATAATGGTAATTAGACTCATAATTTTGCGCCGACTTCTAAAACTACGTTTAAAAGTCACATCTATGTTGTTTAACGAATGAATTTATTTTTCACTTTTCAGCGCAATTTATAATATTAAGTCGGTTCTGTTTTTTTATAAAAATTATTTTATTTTATTCTTTTTAGTGTAAATACATTTTTTATATAAATACTCTATTTTTAAAAAAATCCATAACAAAGGGCAAACCTTCTTGGAATGAATGGCACTAAAAACTAATGATTTGTATGATAAGTTCCGTTTCGAAGTCGATTTTACTAAAAAAACTGATTGGATTAATTTTTGCCACAGAGAAGCCTTCAGTCAAACACTTGCTGTAATTGCTTTTAATATTATATTAATGCAACAAACACGTTTTTAACAATGACTTTTATATTTATTAATAGATTTCCCAACAAAGAAAAATCAAGCCAAGCTTTTCCAATTAAAATAAAAAATACTTACTTTTCGCTCGTAACGTTTTTTCTAGAAAACAAATGTAGTCAAATTGATTTGCGATATTTGAGTTAGACGACCCTCTATCGATTAAAGAAAAAATCATCAAAATCGGTTCATTTAGTCAAAAGTTATGGATGAAAAAACAAAAAAATACTACATTTCTGCCCATAACCTTTTTTCTAATTATCGAATATGGTCAAACGAAGGTGCGGGACCTATGGGAAACCACCTTCGATCGATTAAAAGAAGAATCATGAAAATCGGTTCATCCGGTGAGAAGTTATGAGTGGACAAACAAACAAACAAACAAACAAAAAAAAAAAAAAAACGACATTTATACAATACGAATGTATAACCTCCTTCCTTTGTGAAGTCGGTTAATAAGGAAGATAATTTGACCACATGACAAAGTTGCCATTGTGGTAGTTTAAGACGTTCGCTGCCGACCACGCTCCAGCGAGTGATGTCAATTTCTTGTTACAGTGCCAACCACGTGCGAGAGATTACAGCGTTGTGTTAAGTGATGTCTCAGCCAGCCACAAGCTCGCGCGAAAAAAGCTGCACTGTTTCAATTGTCCTCCGCCGCAGTGGGCATTTCAGGTGTCTTTATTGCGTAAAGATTCATCCGAAAGTGGCTGTCAGCGAGCGTTAGAGGCTTAAACGTGGTGCGAGTGATGTCTTGATGTCTCAGTAACCAGCCACCCGTCCGCGGCATTGAGGGCTTCGTCTTTGTTTCAATCTGCTTCAATCCGCGTTGTATGTTAGGATACTACGGTATGTAAAGGTTCATCCTTAAAGTGACCTGCAGCGAACGTGTTAATAAGATAACATTCTACATACATATATTAACGGAACGCAATCCGCCACAATATAAAAGTAGAATTACAGTAACATATTACTTTACACTGAAGAAACAAAAACAAAAAAAGAAAGAAAGCCCATATGATGTAACGAACAGATACGCATTGCAAAAAATAAATAAAGCAATAAATAGTGAAAAATAATTGTAAAGGAGAGCAGAAGTTGGGATAGATCTTAAATGTTTTCTTTTTTTTTAAAGAAAATAAAAAAAAATCAATATTTACTTTCCCATTTTGATCACTTTAGCTTATCATTTAATTCTAAGAATGAAGATAGCTAAAGCTGACGTGTGATATCCATACGACGACAGATGCAAACTGCACACCTGTTGAAGTGATGTTCTGTCCCAGAAGTCTCGCCATGGAGAGGACTTTTCCGCTACGGTATTATCGTAAGGAATTGCACGATGACGGTTGTACACAGAAGTAAGTTTTTTTTTAAATCATAAGTTCTGAAAAAAGCATAAATATTTTTTAGTTCTTAATTTTAACGTAGAAACTATCTTTCGGAGTGATACATATCATTATATCGTCTTGTGGATAGTGTGAAGTATTTTGCTGTTATTTATTTCCATACGAGAAATAGCAAATAAGTTGAAAAACGAACATTGTTAAAGCTTCTTAAAATTACCTAAACGTGTTTCGAGGCTTTAAAGAACCCTTCAATGCAGAAAGAGTTGGTTCCTTTTGCAGCTGCTGCTCAGCATCAGAAGCTCAATTTTTTTCCATTGGAGAAACGAGTCTTTGTAACACCAAAGCTCGAGTAGACATTAATTTTTCAAAATTTCTGCTTCAATAAGTTAATTTTTTATTTATATATTCAATCTATTGAATAGTTTAGGGAATCCTCCTCGAGTTTTATGCTTGGTGTTTTTCTAGTTTTCTCCTACGCAGTACGCATATGCGTGGTAGCCATCTTAAGATATCCCTTAGAAAGGCAGCCTTCCACACGTAAATAAAGTGTTTCGTGAAATGGTAGAGTGACGTAATTGTTGTAAGCATCCGTCAATCGTACCGTGAAATTGCAGATCTTTAAAGAAAAAATACGTATTAAAATGAAAAAAAAAAAAAATGTTTTGCTCAATATACAGATTCATGGGCATGGTTGCAACGGATCCTGTGGCTGCATATAGTTATCCTGTGGTGTCTCTTGTCCCTTTTCACTTATCAAACTGTCGCTGAAGAAAAAAGGAGGTATGCCTTTCAGGATGCATGTGATCGCTATTCGCTGGATGCTGTTTACTATGAAAAATTCAAACCAATAACCGCTGAAATCTTCAAAGGTAAGTTCAGCTCCTACATGTGACATAAACTTTTAAGTGAATGATAAAATTCATGATTAAAAGAACCAACTTTCATAAATACAGAATTAAAAGGAGTCAAGTGGGGGTCTAAGAAACTAGAGGGCCCCAGCCTGCGCCTGTTGGGTAATCAGGCCCTGCATCGAATCGTTAGTAAATCCCCCCAAGTGGGATACAAAATCCATATTGAGTGGTTTGGTTTCTAAGCTCAGTCAGCTTCAAAAAGTTCTCTCAGAAATTATTTGTTACTGTTAGTACTTATTCATTTTTTGGTTGAAAAAGTGCAAGAAAATTGTATTTGTAGGGAAGATGTGTGTGCAACATCTCTACGATAATTGATGTTTAGCAACATTATTTGTAGAAAAGGATATTTAATGCGCGAATTAAATAATTATATCTATATAACTCTTGGGAATCATAAATATATAAAAATTTAACTAACGTGATATTGAAAAGTACATTTTTTAATATATGATACTGATGATGACAGTGGGATGAAGTTAGTTAGCTTATGTTATTAAAAAGAAAAGGGAAAAAATAGGATTTAAAAAAACGTTCTGATTTTTAAAATTTACAAATATGACGTTGCAGTTAATTATATATATATATATATATATATAGTATATGATACAGACGTTCTTTACTGAAAAATTACTAGTTTAATATGTAAAATTTCCTGGCTCGGGGAAGGGGTAAAAGAAGTCTTTTTTTAATTTTCATACTTTATATTTAAATTAGCTTCTTAAATTTAAAGATTTATCCTAAATGTAGGGTTTTAGGCCTTCTCCAATAGCCGCAATGCATGAAAGTCAAGTTTTATATTATCTGTATGTAATACAGTAAAAACCCGTACAAACGCGGGTGTCGGGGGACATGTTTGGCACCCGCGTTATAACATAACCGCGGTATAGTGAAACTATACCACGGAACCATACTCACGAAATAATAACCGCTTTTGTTGCATCATTCTTAACTGTATCAATTATTCGTAACTTTTCTTCCCCCTATAGCATAATTTTTCTTTTCTTCTTTGCTGCCATTTTATTCACTGTAATTGCTGTGCAAGAAGCCCACATCTCAGCTGCGCAATCAGTCTATCAAGCGATAGGTTATAAACCAACTGTGTTCCGAGAAAAGGGTTGCTTAAAAATCGATATCGCTATAAAAGAAGTTACGCACGCATAACTAGACTTCTGAAATTGGAATAGTTAAGCATTGGACTGAACAGTCCCTGACAGATTGAGCTCGCCTATGTCAAGAGAAACAAGTCAGGGCGATTGCACCCGATTTTGAAATCAAGCAATATATTCTTGGTTGAAAGACAAAAAAAGCATGAAAAAGGTGTACATCAGGCCTCTCACAATAGGGCTTTATTTGTTCGTGTGTCTGGTGGGGGATGAGTGCTCTTTGGCTAGAATATTTGTGTGCTCGGGCTGGCTTTATTTACAATGGTAAATAAGGAATCACCTTTAAATGGCAATGATAGAAGGTGTTTTAAACGTCGGGGACGTGTTAGTTACAGCGGTATATCCGATTCCGTGGTATACTGAGAAGCGGTATAACGGGGTTTTACTGTATTAATTTTAAAAAACGCAAGAAGTGGATGAAAATTAATATTAGTATCTCTTTTTATTACTAAAAAAATCAAGAATTTTTCATTTTATTCTGATTGAAAGATAGCGCGTCACATAATCCATTGCCTGATCCCATGTCATTGCTTGAAAAATTTTCTAAAAACTATTATTACGTAAGTCATTATATTGCGCGTGACGTAAAATGGCTTTGATTAACACCAACTTGCACACAAAGTAACCGTAAACGAAAAAAAACATAACAATAACAGTATTAATAAACATAGAATCTGATTAAAATATTATTTGTTATTACTAAATTTAGGCACGTTATTTGTGCCAACACCTTTTCGATTAGTATACATTTTCATCGCGGAAGTTTTTCGTGTGTTGGAGACCAAAAAAAAAAAAAAAAAAAAACCATATCTGACCACCATGAGGCCCCAAAAATTTGGGGACTTGGAATAGGATATTATAAGTCCCCAATAGGATATTCCATTTGATAATAGGTTTTTCACACCGGGAAGAATTTATTTGCAATTTTCAGTGCTGGGAGTAATAAGAACACACTTAAAATAATAAGCACGATCCAATTAATGATGTGATTTTTGAATATGTTGCTCAAATGCTTTTTATTTTTCAGAGCAACAGAATTTTGTTAACAAAATTGCAGATTTAGTATCTGATAGCTTGATCAGAGTTATGGCAGATTTGCCCGACAGAGATGTTTCCAGCAAGTAAGTGAAAATTTTGCTTATTTTGCTTCTTTGGGTGAGAACTTTCAATTTTGAAAGTCTACGTAACCAATTTACTTCGTTACTATAAAATATATTAAACGTCGCAGCTAGTTATGTATGACCCAAAATTCTGTCCTACTTAGCACTATATAGTTCAAATTATGCATTCAAGTTTTTTAATTCGTGATAAAATAGTGGAGATAAATTTTCCCCAGAATTCTTGGTGCCTGCGTTCAATAAATTTTAAATCTTAATTAATGATCTAAAATGAGTAATGTTGAAAAAACTAATATTATTAATGTTATGTTGTAGGGGGTATACCGCATTTCTCATGCAGTGCGACAAAGATTTCATTGCTGTGTCAATCGGAGTAGAACTAAAAAGCTCGATTTTAAGAAAACTCCATGCTCGATATCAACGGTACAGGCCGCCTTGACGTCACATGCGCATGTAACGATGTCTGGAGCGAGCACGCACACACTAGCACTAGAGAACGTGTGACAATACACTGTTAAAAAATACCTGAATTTTCAGTGTTTTTTGACTTATTTTAACGGAAGATTTCCGTAGTGCTTCAATACATGGTTTTTCCTTCCGAAAACGGAAATATCACTTCCTGAAAATACGAGAACGGAACTTTTCCGTTTTACGGTTGCTGTATTTTCACAACCTGTGTGTATTAACGGAGGAAAAAGAAATGGAACTTCTGTCAAATCTCGGGAAAATATTATCTGAAACGGAATATTTCCGGCAACTCTGCTGCCGTACTTCTTCCGTTATTTTCAGGAGATTTTTTTTTAGTGTAGAGCGGCCTGAGACGGTGGGATAGAGTGTGACGTTTCCTTTAAAAAAAAAAAGGCATTAACGCTGCTTTCACATCAACTGCGAAGGCAGCAAAATACGTCTGTTGTAGTAGATTTGCTATGGATGTCACAAATAACATCCGGGATTTATCTATTTCACAGTCTAATCACGATCTTCTTCGTGAAAGTAAGTTGTTATGCTGATGGAATAAAAACTGCCAATGAGGGAGCAATTGGCAGAGTGAAGGCATATTTATTAAATTGTAACCAATGAGGTGCTCTGAAAGTCTGCGAAAAATATTTAGTGCTTCTCTTTTGTAGGTAAATCAGCATCACTTTAAGCATGTATTTTCATAGTATAATTCAATATTATAGTAGTAGTAAATTCATTATTATGAAGATGGTAATTTTTTTTTTTTTTGCCTGGTTACTTTTTTAGCGAAGAACGTAGGATTTTCAACCAATTTCAATCCGTAAAATCAACGTTTGGAAGTCGGGTGAAAAAAACTCACCGCAACATAACGTCTATTTGGGAATCACTGGTGAGCACACACTTCGACCTCATGTACGACAACGGGAAAACTTCGTTGCAGGAATACCTCAACAAGACCCTCAACATGACAGGTAAGCTATAAATTTATTGCTAAGAAACATGGAAATTGAATGTTTGTATGACAGGTAAGCATTTACCTGTTATTCAAACATTAAATTTCGTACTGTTACTACACTCACACAATTGCGTTAGTAAAAAAAAAAAAATCCTTATAGCACTTAATTTTTGTGGTTTTTCATTTAAAAAAAGGTGCATAATATTTTATTTTCTTTTTATTTACTTTTTTTTAATTCGTGCACAAAGAAACAGGAAAACAACTGAAATTACAGGGACTAATCAATGTGAACTATAACTAATGCTTATTTCGTAAATTTTCCTTGACCATACATTACCGTCAACTGCTGATGTCGGTTTCAGAGATCGCACAGCATTTTCAAATCGTTTTTTTAACCCTGAAAAATCGAAAATTGCTACTTTTATTTCACTTAAATTACCGCCTACAGTGCTGCCATTTGAGTTACTTTTCAGTAACCACTGATGTATTTTTAGCAAATTACACCGTTTTGAGAAAATCCTGAAATTTTCAATTTTAGAATCTTACTCTCAGGCTAGAGAATCTTTGGACTCGAATATAGGCTCTTTTGTGACGTTTATTAAAGCTACTGTAAGAGATGGACTCGATGGGATACGTGCAGCTGCTCAAGACGCTCTTAGACACGCAGAGGAAAAAAAGAGGAAGAAAGCAGCTGAAGATGACGAAGACAGCGAAGCAGAGGAAGAAAAGGAGAAAAATTTCTCTGACGAGGATGATATTGAAATCAGCACTGAGGTATGATATCATTATTATTATGATTTATTAATTTGTTTGTTTGTTTTATTTAGTATTTATTTATTTGATTTAATGGGTTCGTTATTTTGTAACTTTCTCTTGTACAGTAAAAAAAAAAAAAAAACTCAATATAATTTTGACCGTCATCCTGTGAACCACTAGATTTAGTTTTAGTAAAGAATCCTTTCAAATATCAATAGGACAAGAATGTCTTTATTGAACTAAATTGAAATTAGAAAACACGTAAAATATTTCAGTTCCTTAAAGCAAGAATCACTTTTCACTTAAAGTGTTTATTCATTTTTCGTTGAATATTGATTTGGAATATTTAACAGCAGAGGCCAGTTCAAAGAGAGTGCGATACCGAATTTCAACAGCACTGGCGGCTCCAGGGGGGGGGGGGGGTACGACGGTACGGCCGTACCCCCTGTTCTAACTTGAAAAAGGGGGCGCCAAATCGTACATTATTATGAGGGATTTCCCTGAAATTTGAATTTGTTTCCAAAATTGAAAATTGTCAAATCTACTGAAGTTTTCGAAAAAAAAAAAAAAAAATGCTAAAAACGGAAATTTTAAAAAGTCTACTAAAAATTTGAAAAGTTGTCAAATCTACTTTTTAATTAATGTTAAAACTTGTCTTTTTCTGTGATGGTAGCACTAACATATGACGTTTCCCCCAACGAGTTCCTTTTCTCCTCAAAACCTACTGAAAAAATTAGTATTTCAGTGCGAGGAAGGATGAATCAAGGAAGGTATATTTTGAAGTTTTGGATTCAATCATCACAAGTCTAGAGGAGCGGTTCTCCCAGGTATCCACGCTGTTAGCTTTCCAAGAAGTCTTCACAGCTCCAAAACCATCCGAGGAAAAAATCAGGAAGATTACCTTGTTTTGCAATGAAGAATACTCCACTTTAAGTGGAGAAATAAAGCTCCTGAGAAGTGAACCAAGCTTTGGACAGGCAAAAAGGTTTCCAATTCTACTGGAATGTTTAAAGTCTGCTTCAACTACTGAGTTATACCCGACAATCAAATCAATTGTCTCATCTTTCCTGGCAATTCCTGTATCTACTACCAATGTGGAAAGAGTTTGCTCCAAACTGGCCCTCGTCAAGACAAAGATAAGGAGCACCATGTCTCAAGAAAGACTCGAAACATTGATCCATATGTGTATTGAGCAGAAACGCAGCAAAAATATCAATATTGACAAGTGTATTGATAAATTTAAATCTTATGGGCCTCGTAATCTCTTCCGGTAAATATTGAAAATTAATTCCTTTTTTACTCATAAAAAAATTGCAGTGATTGGGGGGATACGGGGGGGGGGGTTGGAGTCAAGCTATTCTGAAGTACCCCCTGTTGAAAAACACTGGAGCCGCCAGTGTTCAACAGAACGGGTGAAAAATCAACTATCCCGCCACAAGATTATCATTGCAGTAAATCTAGATTAACAGACAATACTTTGGTAGAATAAAATGGAGTTTACATATTACCAGAAGCAATTTCATTTATAAGAGGACATTGAAAGAAAATTAATTTTACAATTCATTTAAGGTATCGATTATTTAATCTTTGAACAAAAACCACACACACGCACAACTAAACTCCTGCTTATAAATTTATAGGGAAACAATTCTTTTGCGCGTGAATATATGTATTATTTGTCTTCAAAATGACACAAACGAATTAACGCATATATATGAATTTGAGAAGGAGTTCGTTTCTTAAGTGGAATTCGCTTTAAAAATCGCGTTTCTTAAGTGGAATTCGAATCAAGTTAATGATTTTTATTTTATGTAAAAATTTCCTTATATGCCAGACTAAAGTAATGCTGTTAAAATATTTAGAGAAAGTATTGCACACATATATATGTTAGCACATTAAACATTGGCCACACGCCACTGCCAAAGTGCGAAATGGCCGGTACATTCGAGAACTGGTTGAACTTCGGGCCTTGGTGTAATATAATAAATATATATACATATATTTATGTATGTATGTGTACAATATAACTAGGGCAAAAAAATCAAAGACAGAGCTTTCTGGAGTTACATTGTGCGGCAGGTTAAGGCCCACCCTGGGCTGTAATGCCAATGAAAAAGAAGGTGAAAGGCAAAAACAGAAAAAAAATTGGTTTATATGTTCTAGTCTTAAATGTTCCCACGTTTGGAAAAAATCACTCCCCCCCCCCCCCCTCCCATTTGCAAATTTTCCGCCTAGTTATGATTTGCCAAAAACATGTTTAGTTCTTACGGCCCACTGTACTGTGTAGCATCTGAATGTTGTTTTTTCCTTTAAAAGCATACTCTTGCAATAAAAACCAATTTACAGTAATGCAGCGTGATTGAAACGGGAGTGGTTACTGGTTAGGGCGGGTCGAAAAAAACTGGAAATGGTTTTTTTTTTTTTCAAATCGTAATACCGCAGAAAAGTTGCGAATTGGGGAGACTGGAAAGGCTGAAAAAAAGAGACAAAAAAATGAAATTAAATTTGTTTATATCTTCCGGTAGCGCATGTGCTGCAAAGTTTACCGACATCTTGAAGAATTTACATTTTTACGATTACTTTTAAACTTTTTAAATTGGTCTCTGCTGAAATGTAGATAATGTATGAACAAAAAAAAAACGATACATGAAAATATCGCCAAAATTCTCAGATTTCGCTAATTCTCAGATTTTTAATCTGGCTTTGCAGTGTAATGATAAATGCTAAAAATGTAACTTTAAAAAAAATAATAAATTTCGACATATTAAGATCCGCAGCGTCTTACAGTCTATAAAATGCGGGAAATTAAAATAATTTTTTCATGGTATTTGCCCATAGCTCATTCCATACATTTTGACTCATTCCGCACTTTTCAAGTGTCAAGTATTTCCCATGCTAAAAATCGAGCAGGGAGTTGCAAAATATGTAAGGGCTGGTCCTTATGAATATTGTGATATGAGAGAAGCTCTATTTTACAGGAGGACAAAGAGAAGTTTCTTGAAACAAAGCGTCAAGAAATCGCCGAGATGATAGTCCCGGGATTCTTGGGAAATGTCACTTTGGAGGTCATCAAACGGAAGCTGGACCTACACAGGAAGATCAACGTCACATCAGACGAGAGAGAGTCCCCTTTCGATGATCTACTTTTTGATATTCTAATGGTAAGAAATACTTGGTTTTGTATTTAGGAGATATTATCTTTAAGTGTGTAGGATAAACCGATTAATAAATGAACAGTTCGACCCATTATTAAATGAACAGTTTGTAATTTTTTTTCAAAACTAAGGTTCCAAAAAAAAAAAAAAAAAAATTACATGTATTGACAACAGTAGTTTTCTTCCATGTAATTCCAAGCTAACAGACACCCGAATGCTTATTAGAAATCAAATTTTCTGTTCATTCTCTGATTATTTGCCACTTTTGCTGCACCACTTTCTATTTGCGTGCCCAAAAACACCTGAAACTACCATTTAAAACCCTCAATTTTTTAACAATATTTACACTCATCATAAAAAGGTCTTTGCTGTCACGCATCAAATGCTACATATAAGAAATATTATGATTTTTGTAATAAAATTGTGCTAAAGAGTGTTTGTTCATACACATTTTAGCCTTCTCTATACATTTCGGATAGCAAAGGGGAATGCCAGAGCCGATGTCACAGTACAAAAGTCTCAATCCAAGTCAGTTCTCTCTTTTAGTCCTAGATCTGACAGGGGTTTTGTAGGAAAGTTCACGTAGAGAGAATTTTTTATCAGAAATGCTTTGTAGGTGCCCTGAAAAGTGTTTTGGACTCGGGTGGACATCTTGGCATCCGCCACCTGGTACATTTTTTTGCTATAACGTCATCAATGATGGCGCCCGCTGTATGGCGGCCCGCTGTATTTCATCAATGATGGCGTCCGATTTGAATGTAATTTGCCCTTTTTTACTAATATATCCATAAGCTAATAAAAAGGGTTTTGAGACCATTTTGGACTTTGGTGAACACTTTTCACGTGATTCATTTTCTAGCTATGACGTCATCAAAGATGGCGGATGCTCGATCCCTCAAATGGCCATATCTGTGTTAATACTTGACCTATTTGCATGCAACTTGCCCTTTTTTGTTATTATTACCAACATGAACCTAATAAGAGGGGTTTGGGGCTCATTGGTACATTTTCCATTTATGACATCACCGAAGATGGCGGCCCCTTGATCACCGAAATTCTCATATCTATGCTAAGATTTGACGCATTTGCATAAAAAATTCGTCAAAAGGTTATAATTAGTATTTACAAGGTGATTACAATGTATTTTAGCAGTTACTGCGAATCAGTAAATAATTTTATTATTTTCTTACATTTTCTATCACTACATAACATCAAAAATGCAAGCAGTGGTTGCATTGAAACATGCTCAGATTCTCAGAAAAGGATTGCTATAAGTTGAATTTAAAGCCTTGCTAACACATTTGCAGAAGGAGAAACAGGATACTTCATTTTCCCGACAAATACAGGAAGATGTGGTACTATTCACCGTTATCATCTAGTGCTTTAATCCCTTAAAGCACGAGTTTTTTTTCTGAAAGACTAGTATGATATCAAACCTATTTCGGGAGGTAACATTCTCGATTGCTTGTGTCGAAGGTTTGAATATTCACTCTGAGTTTTCTAAGAAGCAAAACTTAGAACAAAGACGAAAAGTTTGCCTCAATGTTTAAATATATATTGCAAATAGGTAATTATTGATATGCTTCCCAATCCATTACACAATTTACTAACGAAAGCACTACTTTCACAAGATACAAAGGAAAATATATTAAATATTTTTAAATTCGGAGAAGATTTGCATTGTTTGCTGCGCAAAACACGATACGTGGACAAAACAGTGAGATTGTCAAGTACCATCCATAAAGTCATGCTGCCAGGATTTCATAGCAACACAACACAAAGTGTAGGTGCTACAGGGAAAGTTACCAAAAGGAAGTGAAGCAGTTTTTTTCACCGCGTGATACAAATGAAGGGTCCACTGGAAAAACAACTTAAGTCACATACTACTTGAACTTTGCTTTATGTTTTACTATAAATTATGTGTTATAAATGAATATAAATTATGTATTATAAATTTGAATTTGGGTGTTACGGAAAAGTAGGCTCGTATAGTTAAAATTAGCATTTATGTTACCCTTCAAATAGCTCAAGCTCGTCTCCGTTTGACACGCAAAAACTCTTTCGGTGTGAACTATCTGAAAATTGTACACTGGTTTAATGAACTGGGTTTAATGGCAAAGCCACAAAAAATGCATTGGTAAAAGAGCTCTGAAACTTGTATGGTGGTACAAGCAATGAAACCTCGTTCAAGACTGATTAAAAAACCTGTTATATAGTGGAAATCATGAATTCCTTGCCAAAAATTACGAAAAATGAAAAAAGAATCCCTTTGGCAAAGCAGTTTCTGCTTTTTCGTCATATATTGGAAGCACCACAAGGAATTGTGAAAGAGTCGATTATGTTTTAGACAGTTATCACAAATTTTCACCGAAAAAGCCTCAGACAATGCAGAAACATGGTGGCTGCATAGTCATAGATATCGCCAAAATCTCTCAAGACGATCCATTGCCTGTCCAACTCAGAAGTTTCTGGGGTTCATCAAGGAGCAAATTGATATTACAGATATTCATTGCCAATATCACTGATATCTTCTTTCATTGAGACACCATGTAATACCAACTACACCTTTAGTATCTTTTTAGGTGATGAAGAAAATGAGGTAATATTCAATTGAACATCTGTGCGGAGAGGAAGACAGATAAAACACCTTGAATTAAATTGCTTGACAGTAGATGAAGCAGACTGCAGAATGCTGATTCAATCGAAACATGAATCCTGAGTAAATTTACTAAAATCGTTCTAGTTGCGCTGACACTGACATCGCGGTGTTAGTTTTGTTCTACTGGTTTACTCTTTATCGACTCGGTATTCAGGAACTTTGGGTAAGCACTGGAAGTTGATAGATTCTTCGCGACTTTTGTCTGCCCATGATATTCACTAAAAAGCAGGCGAAAACTTATGTTCTTTGCTTCCGTCAATCCATAAGCTATTTGGATACGATTACACGAGTAAATGTGGGGAGGAGGTAAGTAGCACTTCCTTGCACATCTGTGGAATATTTAGAACATTTTGGCGTATCATCTGACTGGAAAATCATAGAACAAAGCCTGAACTCTGCAGAGGAATACTTATTGCATCTTTTACGAAAATGGTCATTCTGTAAAACTTTAGATAGATTTAGAGTGTGGCTGAATCATCATGCCAAACATATTGACAGTGAAAACTGGCCGCCTACAAGCACAAGTACTAAAGGTCATTTATTGGAAAAAACGAAATATGTTGCAAAAATACTCTATGTGCTGCTGGATTCTGTTAGCATGTTTTACTCACATGATATTCTTCAAAGAAGGAAAACTTGGGCGTAATTTGGCTAACAGCAGCGGCGCCTAGAAGATTAAGCAGGAGGGAGATAAACACTGTGAACATTTCACAGTCAAGCAATGTCATTATTGATATCTTAACTCCTGTCTCTGGTCAAGGAAGAAAACGATTTTCTCTATACCTCTCATCTTGCCGCTGCCACCATGTAATAATACTCGACAGGCTTTAAAGACGTTTATTATACAAGACGAACACAAGCGCGCGATACATACAGCTTACTCAAAACATTCTGCAAACACAAACTCAAATCATAGCTTTGAAAATGTCCACCAAAGTTCAAAATGGACTCAAAACCCTTTCTATTAGTTTAAAGGATGGATATATTCGTAAAAGATTAAGTGGATATATTCGTAAAAAAGTGCAAGTTACATGCAAAGCGGACGAGTATTAACATAGATATGAGCCATTTCTGATAGAGCGGCAGCCATCTTTGATGACGTCATAGAAAAAAATGTACCAGGTGGCGGATGTCCACCCGAGTCTAAAATACTTTCTTGGGCACCTACTAAGCATTTTTGATAAAAAAATTCTCCCCACGCGAACTTTGCTACAGAACCCTAGTCAGAACCTGGACTGTTTATAGTTGCCGTGAAATTGATCAGATAATCAGTGTGAAACCGTTTTCAGGTTTTTTCAGGCGCAAGATTACTATGATAAAAATATTTTTCGAGAAACATACACTGTAAAAAATTCTAGTTTAACCTTCCACACAAAATAAATGGTAAAATTTAGCTGCAACCAACATTTTGCGATAAGTCTAACCATTATAATGGCGTATTTTCACCATGAATATAAAACTAGGAACCATTTTATTGGTTCTACTTTAGTAACAAATGTTGGTTGCAGCTAAATTTCACCATTTTTCTTTCTTTCTTTCTTTTTTTTTTTTTTTTGGTGAAAGGTTGAACTAGATTTTTTAGTGTGTAGCCGTTGTGGAATTTTGTCGGGAAATCAACCAGAATCATCAGAGAGACGTCTTCTCTCAGAATACGTATTGCTTTCGAATAACCTATTGCTTCAGAATACATATTTGATCATATTCAAGATGCGAAAAAATTTCATGGAATAGCAATAGGCAAATAAACTGCTCTTTTTATTGTTCTTGCAAAAAAAGAAAAAAATGCATAAACCCTTCGAAATTTTGCATAATTTGAGCAGAAGCCGAGTTTATATTATTAAATAAGAGTAAATCAATGACAATGAGAGAAGAGTTCTACTTGCAATGGTGATCCTTCGTCAGTTCCGAACTCAAATAGCAAGAAAATTATGAGAGCTAAGATCTAAAATCGGGCTAAAGATACGTTTAGCGTTATTACTATTTCAGTCTAATGTCGGAAA
The DNA here is from genome assembly GCA_038502835.1 of Octonoba sinensis. Taxonomy (NCBI): domain Eukaryota; kingdom Metazoa; phylum Arthropoda; class Arachnida; order Araneae; family Uloboridae; genus Octonoba; species Octonoba sinensis. The sequence goes on along the minus strand of CM076605.1, from coordinate 65,262,277 downwards.
AAGAGTTCCCGAAACCTTTGAAGATCCATTTGCTTTCATGAAAAAGTTTTTACTTGTACATCTTTTATGTTGATTTCCTTGTAGCTAATTATAGTTTTATGAAATATTACGTAGTAAATTCCGCCTGTTTTAAGCACAGTTATGAATCTTTTTTTTTTTTTTTTTTGCATATAGATTCGGAATCGCATGCGTGCTATCATACAGCCAGACATAAGTGACGATAAAGGGTCAGTGGATTTGGCGAGACGAAGTGTGTACACCTACTGGGCAGAATTAGCGAATACCATGTACAAAGAGCGTGTAAAAAATGATAAAGAACAAAGAGAGAAAGAAGAAACAACAGAAGAACAACTTGGTAAAACTTTTTTGCTCCTCCAATTAAAAATTTTAGTATTTATTTCCTACATCAGCTAGAATCATTAACTCCGGCCAGAACCGATTTTTCAACCATACTGTGAAGAACTATTTTATTGGATTTTAAGCTCTATTTACTGAACAAACAAAATTCTACGTAAATTAAAATAGAAGTTTATTAAGTGGCTGAAATCTTACCAGTCAAAAACCAAGACCAAGAGCCTACATATAGTCTACATTTCGGTAAGATCATGACATTGAGAAATAAGGGGTGCATCCAGAACTAAGCAAACCTCTTTCCGCGTGTACAAATACAAATTTTGTAATATTATTTATCACTAAGTTTCAGCTCCAAATTATTTCACTTAATCCTTTCCATCTCTGATTTTATTATTAGAAAAACGAAAGATTTTTCTTAAATATGTGAATGAAAAGTTTTTTTTTTTCTTTTTTTTTTTGGCCGCTTGATTGAATCAAATTTTGAGCTCCAAAATTAAAAAGTAAATCCAACCAGTGGACTAATAGTAAGCAAATTTACTTTAATAATTGTTCAAATAGTTCTTAAAGCAAACATAAATACAAAAAAAAAAGGGAAAAAGATTAAAAAAAGGACAAATAGTAAGAACCTTCTAAAATTTTAATATTGATTAGTTCTTCTAAAATATGGAGATGACGAACTAAAATACTTTGCAGCTAAAAAAAGCTTTTTTTTTTTTTTTTTTTTTGAAAATAGTTTATCCTATATCTTTCAAATTAAAAAAAATCATAAGAGAGAAAAAATTACCGTGCTGTGGTAAAGAATTGAAATGCATTTGCAAAATAAAAAAATATTTTTCCACGAATTCTTTTTTCAATTAACGTAAAGGTTTGCTCCCAAAACGTTTTTCTCCGTTAATTGATCTTCTCTACTTTTGGGAATACTTCATGGCAGCAATTTAAATGTTTTGCGTAACATTGATATTATTTTCGTCCATTAATTGTCTCTAGAGAAAAGATAAAATTAGCATTGAAAACAGGTACTAGAGGAATATTTTTCTTGGATTTCAACAAACTTTTAACATTCTTGGAAATCTAATAATTTTCGAGACGCTCAAAAGTTAATCCAAAATTTAATTAAGTACATAAATACCAAGCATTATATAGCACTTCACTATCAGTAGCTGGAAAAATGTTATAAAAAACCTTTTACCTACATTGAAATTTCATTTTTTCAAGAATGCATTAAAAATTTGAAAAAAAAAAAAAAACATCATATGTAATATACGAAGTAATTCAAATTTAAGTCCCCTCTTTAAGTTTTGCGGATGACTTTTTGCGATATATAATTTTATTCTTTTAATTGGAGTATTTATAAGTATTAAAAAGAAAAAAGTTCTCCCTTGTACAGGAATAGTAAATGAACTTTAAACACGTTTAGCATTGAGTTTCCCTTATTCTTAGTATTAGTATTGTTGTTGTTGTTATTATCATTATCATTATTATTATTTTTTAAATTTTTTCACTTGTTATGGACCTTTATAGTTTATTTAAATTTTCAATTCTTTTTAACTGATGAAAAATTTTCATTAAAAAGATGTTTACAAACGAATAGTAACTTGTTATCATAATTATTCTTTCTTTCTTTATTTATTTTTCCTTTTGCAGTGGAAAACATGCTTGATATGATGGAAAAATATCCTTGATGCCGTTTCATGCGAATCATCTGCATTTGAATATGATAAAATATTATTGTGTAGTACATATTTCGGATTTGGACTGAGGCATGAAAACTTCCATTCATTTTGCATTAAATAATTTCATTGTTCATTAACTTTCATTTTGAAAATAAAAAATTATAAAACTTAGTTCATTTGTTTCATTTCTCTTAATAATAGATTGTAATATATCACAAATTTTTAGAATACAAAAAAAAAAAAAAAATGATAATCAAGGAAAAGATAAAAAAAATAAAGAATGAATGAAGGAAAAGAAAAGAAAAGAAGCCAAAAAAATAAAACACAATTGCACTTTGACTTAGTTTTACTTCGTGGATATGAGGTGTGTCAAATATCGGGAAAATATTATCAGAAACGGAATATTTCCGGCAAATCTGCTGCCGTACTTTTTCCGTTATTTTCAGGAGATTTTTTTTTACAGTGTAGGCTTGCCTCAGTTTTGCAAAAGTTTCCTTTGCACAGTGTCCAAGTCTGAAGCAAAACCGGATGGCACACCATTGTTCGAAATTAATGTCCCCCAATTTTAGAACTTACTAGAAAAACTTTTCCAAGATCAAAGTTACCACTGATATCGCAAAAACTCTAGCAAGTTCAAACTTGTACTGCTGGCCTTTCAGATGTTCACCTCTATGTGCCGCGACCCCAGTGTTACACTATATCGAACGTTAGGCAACCAGTCTCATTACTTAATTTGCACACCTCGTACATTACACGTAATTCATTATAATTTCGAAACGTATTATGCACTTACTTATGCGCACATTATAAAAAAATCAAATTAACACTTATGTATGAATTGTTTTAAAATAGACAGTCCAAACAATTTTTGTTAAAGACAGATGTATGGATATTTTTAACAAATTTTTCTAACATGTATTCTAAAAGGCTTGATTTATATATAATACTATTTATGATGAATAATTAATATTTAAAATATTATATTTAGCAAATATATTATGTACTAAACATATGTGAAACACATTTTTTGATTGCTTAACAATTTTCCTGCTATTTTCTATGATGGCAAATTTTCTTACGACAAGTTAGAAAAACGGTTATTTGTCGTCAATAATTTTCATATCCTTAAAAGGACTATAAATGGCTAAGTTATAATCAATGTTTAACTATAACTTCACATATAATAAGTAATCTCATTTCATTAGAAAATAGCGACTTTCTTTATAGACGAATACCGAATGCCAGGTCACTATGACACCTATTTTTTTCAACAATGGTATCTATTCTTTTTACCAGCTTTACCTTAAATGTCCCTAAATTAAATTATTTACAGACGTGTTTCAATATTAGTTCTAAATAGAAAAGTATAGTTTTCATTTGTATCCTCTCTTTCTAGAGTTCTACGATGTTTTAAAGAATAGCGCAATTTAATTAATCCATATACAAAGTTTTTCATTCGTTGTGTGTGTGTGTGAACACATTTTGTGGACGCTTTTACTCCAAAAGTAGTGCATGGAATGGAACGAAATTTAGTACACAAATGGATCCTGGTAAGAAGTGTTGCTGATTAGTTTTTGTCGCAAATCCCTTCAAGGGCGCATTCGAACGTTTTCGTCGTTAAGAGTGACTGCCATCTCTCTAGAAGTAATGGAGGAATTCAAACAAAAATTGATATTAATAAGAACCATAATGAAAGAAACTTCTTATTAAGGTTTGGCACCATTCGCTCTTAGTTGAGAGGAGCAATCAAATATTTTTCTGTTAAACGTGACTGCCATATCACATAAGATTAAAATTATATGACATTTGGTATAATAATTTTTATGAAAATTTTGATGAAGCAAATCCAAAATGTAATTCAATAAGATCAAAATATTAAATGAATTTGTTCGTCGAATAGTGAGGGGATGTCTGCGAGCATTTTCATGAACTGAATCCAAAACCTAATTCTGTGCCTTCAAATACGAAACGGTTTTGTTAGTCGTATTGTCGTATCTATAAAAAATTTCACAACGTAAACCTAAAATCCAAAGTTCTATCAGGTCAAAATTCAAAATGAAGTTAATTCGTTGTATCATCATGTATATGAAACTCAATGGATTATACTCTATTAATTTATATCAAAAAGGTGAGTTTCCACATGGAATTTTTACGCATAAAGGTATTGATTTTAATCATATCATTACAGTTGACAGGATTGAAATATTTTATGCTGCTATATAATTGCTCTATTCAAAAATAATATTTGAAAAAAAAAAAAGATATCTCGCAATATTTACATGTCCGTTAAACATACATAAATGAACAGAAATAAGTACTGTTAACTCCTTTTTTATTAAAACCAAAGTTCTAAAAAGTACACTCCCGACATAATGTAACTTATACAAATTTATTCATAAATGTACTTATTGAAAACATTCTGATATCGCAGTTGATAGGTATAATTATAAAAAAAAATTTATAATGCTAAATAATTGTTCAATTAAAAAATTAAAATAAGAATAGAAAATAGTATTTAAAACGTGTATAAATAAGCAAAACGCGAGCATTATTTATTTACGTTTAATTATAATAGCTATTATAATTATTTAAAATATTTTTTCGTTGCCTCTTTACTTAATAATGGCAAAAATATCGTTCTCAACCCTAAAAGTTAACGCATTAACGTCTATTTTGAACAAAGCTCTCAAGATCACGATAAGGCGCCGTTGTGTACATTGTAAATTACCTCCGAACTTAAGTAGGAAAAACAAGGAGAGTTAACTTTAAAAGTTCGATAATGTGCGTGGGTTATAAATGGAATGGCAAACAAATTTACCACCTACACGTCATGTTATGATAGAAGAGCACTTAGTCGACTATCGTGGTAATGTCCCCCCTCCCCCACACAAAGTATTTCAATTTGCTCTTTTCGAGGACATGAACTTCGTAATCTCGTCTCCAATTTTAAGTATAACTTTTTTCATCGCCGTTTTCGAAAAAAGTATTATCCCACAATCATGAATTCAAATTGTCATCACACTTTTCGGATTTAAATTTCGTCCCGGCATTCACCGAAGAACGGAAAATAAATCGTAAATGCCATCATTTAAGAATTTCATCTCACTTTTTTCAATGAGCTGAACTTAGTTATGGCTCCGTAGGTACATTTTGCATGATCCCCCCCCCCCCGATAATATTTAAATTACCGTAATGTCGTGGTTGAAGAGCTGGAGTTCATCATTTCCCTTTGCCGTGAGTTAAGGTTTATTTTAAAATTTAAATTTCATCACAACTCTCTTCAAAAAGCAGTGCCTTTCCTCCCTTCGGGAAATTTACCTTTTACCATTGCCACTACTTAACAGCTAAACTTCCTTATCAAACTTTTTAAGACATCATTCTTTTTCTTGACAAATTGTTACATCAACCAAAGAACAGACTGTTACATTGCTGATTCAAAATATTCAACAGATCAACTTCCGCCACTGTCTGTTCCGCTAAAGTAACTGAACGTAAATAATTATTTCTTTACATCACAAACTCTCAAAATAAAAAGAAAGACAATCTTTCTAGTCCTTCTTTTTATTCAAAATCAACCTTTCCCACATAATGCAAATTTAAAAGTAGTGCCAGGTGAAAATTTACACAATTTCATTACACATAAATTTTTCTTATTATCTTCTGAAATGAGCTAGGTCTCTAAATAAGTAATAAGATGAACATTTTGAACCATTTAAAATGCTTCTAAACTTCTTATTTGATCACTCCTCGTGTAAAAGAGGCAACCATCTATTTCAATTATTATTTTTATGACTTCACTTTTCCAAAAATGGGCAGGTTGTTGTGTTGACCCAGAGTTTGACTATTTTTAAATGAATAAATAAAACGAAAAATAATAATAAAGACTTGCATACTTGCAATTTAAATTATAAATTGATAATGACTAATAGCATTTATTACACATGTGCAATTTAATTTCCATGTTCTAGCCATTAAACTTAATCATCAGAGAAGAAGATGTTTCGATCTACTTCATTATCCAGGTGTCAAGCTGTTTAATATATTTTTCAACCGCCAAACCTTTATCCGAATTCATGTTTAGGAGCCATAAAGACAGCGTAGGCAAATGGGCGGAGCAACGATTACGTCATAACAACGTCATAAAATTCTGGCATAAATGAACGCGAAACAAAATAATCGCTATTATCGCCGATGAAAAATATTAGAGAGAAACACTGACTTTACGAGTAAGTTATCGATTGTTTTTGACTGCATAAGATTTTCTTTATTCCTATTGATTGAATTATTAATAATTTTTTTAAAATAAACCATTTTAGAGCCTAGTTTTTTAGTTTTAAAATTAAAAATTGACGTGTGAATTTTCGTCGGAAGGAAATAATCTCTAAAACTCATTAGATTCTTTTTGTTTCTTTTTTTCTGTTTGCACTGAAGAAACGTGTACGATTTTCTTATGCATTTCTGCCTTTCTTTCATCGGTTGCGTTCGAACAGCTAATTTTTTGATAATCATACAATGTAGAATTATGGTCGGAAGGAGATTGAAAGGTCAAAACTGTTAGGTAACTCAACAAATTCAAGCGTGTATCGATGTTTATGTACCAAAAGTATATATATATACTACGGGAAAGTGAGCCGAGGCAACACCCCCTGAAAGCCCTGGAGGCTTTCTAGCCTCCGGACTGAAACTATCGCGCAACGTCCGTAGGCCGATTTTCACCCCGCTCGTCAGCCGGTAGCATTCGTAATTTGGATATTACTGGATTTCGGCAGAAAATCTTTCGCATAAAAACAAAAGGATGCCATCACAAATTGCAGATTGAGTTCAACACATTTATATACTTATTCAGTATGGAAAAAAAAGTTAACATTTCTACTTCGAAAATAATTTACTGCATTCAGATAATTAACCTCCACTTTTCACGAAACATCATTGCTACAGTAGAATTGCAATTTTTAAACATTTTAGAGGTGTTATTTTGATACATAGATACTTATCCAGATATATTGAAGGATTATATTTTATTTAAGCTCAATATTTTAACACTAATGTTTGTTCATTTCCATATCAGAAAAAAAAATCCATTTTCATATTTTTAATAATATTCCTGAAATTTACGAAGTTATTTATGTCACACTTGCGTGATAAATGCAAATCTTGACTAAGGTTGTTTAGATACTACGACTTTAAAAATCAAATTGAAATGAAATAATAAAGTAAGGCAATTTAAAAGCAAGCAATAACGGAAAGCCTTCTATAGATTTTAAATTGTTAATGTCAAAATAATTTTCTAGGAGCCTGGTCACTTCTGAACAACGCTATACGACCACTTGAAAATAGTCTTGCCCGCCACATTCGTAAAAGAAACCAACAAAACTTAAGAAAAAGTATTTGCATAGTGTTCTTATCAAATTCCCACAATTACGTTTTCTATTCCGGTGGTCTTTTATGACTGTGTGACTGGAAAGAGGCTATTGAAAAGAGAAATTTTTGTCCGGCGGACATTTTATGACTCTCTCATCTCAGAATTCAAGAGATTAGAAAGATTCCCTTTTTACTAGAAAATAAAAGATGTTTTAAGGGCATCTTTGTGACATTACGCTATGATCTTTCTTTCTGAAGGCTACAGAAAAAACTGTGACGAGTAAAAGAAATGTTTCAAATTATTAAAAATCGGAATTACGCTTTTCACTCTGATGCGAAGTTCAAGTTAAAGCGAACTACAGAGGTAAATCATTTCCAAGCTAAATTATTAAGTTATTTTTTGGAAAAGAATTAAAAAAGGTCAAAAATAAATTGAACACAATTAAATCCATTTCTAAAATGTCTGTACAGAATCTTTGTCTTATTTTCTTGTAATAAACCTCAAACTTTTTAAACAGGGAAGTTTTTGAAAGAAAAGTTCATGCATTGTTTCTTTGATTGTTGTACGTGTTATGTTTGCGTAATTCATAAATTTCCCTTCTAAATATAAGAAGTCTCAAACATTGAAAAAGCTATAATACTGGAATCATGTATAAATTAGTGATGCCACGGTTTTTCAATGTATTTGACCTTCGCCCTTTGTCACAAAATGTCACACTTCAATGTACTCCCTTTCCCACTCACATGTCACGATATACATAAGCATATTGATTTGTAGTTCAGAAACAAAGCACTACGTTATAGATCTGATCTCCAATTTTATCTTGAACTTTTGATGACATTTCTGAGCATAACAATAACAATGATTATGTGTGTGCTTAATTTGTATAACATGAGATGAAGGTTTACAAGAAAAAAAACGTAATTAATATATAATGTAAAAACATTAATCTTTCGAATTTTGCAGAAATTAACGCGCTATTTTGTCTTAAAGTGTAAATGCCCAAGATTTTCTTTCACATTTAAACTTTAGAAGCTAATGTAACAGTTAATCAGCATCGATGCTTTCGTCACAAAATAAAGTCAATGAGAACACAAACCAGAAAAAAAAAAAAAGATTTCATAAGTAACACAAAAATATTTTCCTATACTAATAAAGTGTTTTTTTTAAGTATAGGAAAGCAATAATTTTTTATTATCAATTTTTAGTATAGAACTTAATTAAATTTGTTCTGAAATGTGTGCTCTACAAGTGGACTCTTCAGTGGACATTATTTGGTGGCTTGATTGCAAAAACAGGCTGATTAACAATGTGAGTTAATCGCCAGCGCAACAGGAGCAGTAGATTTCGGCCTCCGACTTCGGCCTACGGAGAGAAGGGAATCGCTTCTCCGAGAGGCAGTCCAGAGGCTTTCTAGTGTTGGCCGAGGGCGGTTTGTTTTCTCTGCTTCGATAATACGCTGGTAGAAAAACAACTTTTACAGCGTTCCTTTTAACTTGGATGTTACAATAAATACTGTTCATATTATCATTACGTGATATGTATTTAATAGCATTTACCATGAAAAACTACATATCATAAAAAATTAGTAAAATTAAGGTGGGGAGGGGAAAGGATAAGATTTATAATTTATGAAAGACTTGAAATTGGAAACTCGTGTAAATCGATTTCGGAGTCTTATTTCTAATGTCATTTCAGAGAGTTTGGTGCTGCCATCTGTTAACAAAATGCACAGTAAATATATAATGCCACTGGTATTGGAAACGAATATTTAACGAAATAAAACGAACTCTGAGCTAATTGTTGAAATAACATACTTTTCTGTGTGTAGCATGAAATTATTTAGTTATTATTATTTACAGTTAATTTAAAAAAACTATCTTTTACTTTTAAGAATTAAGAAAATAAGTATTGAATGAATTATAAAAATAGCAGACATAAAAATTGTCGCGCGGAGGCTTAGATAAAATTGCAAAATTAAATTTTAGTTTATTTACGTCCATCATGTTCTCTGCTTTTCAATATCTTGCTCTCCGTCTTTCTATTCATGTCACGTATTCGTTTTTGATAATTAACTTAAATATTGATTTAAAAAATAAATAAAAGTCCCTTTCATAAAAGCAAGAAAAAAAAAAAATATCTTTTCTGTTTCTAAATGTTTCCTCACTTATATAAACAACAGGTTTAACTCTAATTACCCTCATGTTATTCTTTTCTTTTGCATTCCACGAAAGTTTTTAATTGCAGTCAATCAACAATTTTTCGTTTTTGAAATGAAATGATTAAAAATTTAGTAAAAGAATGTAAGGGAAATTAAAAAACAAGCATGCATTTGTTGTTTTTGTTATATATATATATATATTTTTTATGAAACTCATTACTTATTTTCATTGTTTTATAATGAAAAATATTTTGTTTTGATCGAAAAGTACTTAGATTTGTGTGGATCTTTTTGTAATTTACTTATGTCAGAGAAAATATATACCACATTACGCGGGAGGGAGGGTGGACTAACAGGACCGGTTCCGCCAGAAGGCATCGGGTATCCGGTATCCGACCATTTTTTAAATATCCGGAATTCACTACATAAAAGCATGGTATTGTCCAGATATCCAGAATGTCAAATTTGACTTTTTAAAACTCAATTGATTAACGTATTTGGAAGGTGTGCGATGTTTAAAAATATGTATACAATCGGTGCGCTTCTACCACTTTACATTTTTACATTTTTATAGTGGTGTAGCGAGAAGGGATTATAACCCCGTCTCACGAAGACTTAAAATTATTATGTAAGTGAGCTCCCATCCCCGCATGAAAAATTTCTCGACTAAATTTTGGAATATTTAAATCCGACTTAACCTTGACGAAGTTAAGGAATTGATTAAGTAAATGCAAAACACTTTTTTCTTCACACACAAAAAGAAAAAAGGTTGCAAAAGATTTTATTGTTGAAATAAATAATTATTGAAACATTGCTTTCCTTTTTTTTTTTTTTTTTCATTCTAAATTTTCATTTTCATTTATTTATTTGTTCGTTAGGCAACGATTAAAAAGTAACGAAGAGCTTTGATTTTTGTGATATAAATTCCTACTAGACTGCCTAATGGCAGTCTAGTAGGCATAAGCACTTATTTCCTCGTTCCTGAAAGTTTTGTCTGCAATGGAGGGTCTTAAAATTTCCAACTCTCATTCTCATGCGTTTATTGGTAAACGAATCCGGTAGCTAAATTTTGGTCCGATGCTGAATTTAGCATTTCATAAAGATGGTATACCCGGATTGAGCTCTGGAATCATGTGATATTTGTTCTGCTTTGTTTTCGATATGACAACTCGTGTATCATTTGGGAAGTGTTCGTTTGTGACTTTATTTTGCAATAATTTACTTCTAATAGAGTTTAAAGAAAAGCTATTGTTATTGACCTTTCAAATTTTAACCGAAAGCCAAGTTGAAAATTGTTCTTTTGATAGCAAAACTTGACAGACATTACATGATTGGCTGGGATGAATCACACTACACCATCTTCATACAATACTAGCAAAGTCTGAATGCAATTGCAGGTTCCTTTAAAAATTTATGGCAAAACATCTATCGACAGATATTGAGCCTAGCAGCAGTTGGGAAAGGGGGTGAAGTGAAGTGAAGTGTGACTACTTCACCTACTACTGTGACCTCGGAGGTCTTTTCAATAAACTTAACGGATACAGAACTACTATCATTAAAAATTGTTCGTGGAGTTCATAGAGAATTCCTTTGTGTGTTTAGATTGTTTAAATGTGCTAGCGAACTTGTCTCTGCTTCACAAAATAAATTTTTATAAAGTCTGTTCAGAAATAAATTCTTTAGTTTACGCAATTGCATACACTGGAGAAAAATAATTTGCCCGAAAATACATGAGAATCTCATCCCTGGAAATCATTTATCCGGAGTCTAACGTAAAATTACAGAGAACTATAAACAGGAAACTACAAAGTCTTTTTTAAAAAAAGGAAATTATAGAGAATAAAAAACAGAGAACATTCTGTAAATTTATAGCAATAGATATTGTGCTGTCATTTGTGAATACGCTGAATTACTATTTCTGATACACAAAATCGAATTTGAGCTCAATTGAGCCCACGCTGTGTGATTCCTGTGCCTTAGGACGCTCTGCCAAAAACGCTTCTCGAGTTGGGCGGGCTGGCCGCCCAAGGCTAGGCTGCTGACTATAGCTGGAAAGAAACTGTACGCCAGCAATATGTAATGCATTTCTTGACAATTTTTAAACTGGTAATCACAGGTGCTCAGTTTTACGTAACTTAACAGATCTTTCTCTGTAGTTACACAGAGTGCGAAAAAACAAGAATTTTACCGAGTAACTATTAGTAAGAAACTTCATTATTTGATTTTGAAACAAGTTCTTAGTGAGTGTGTAGAAACACTCAGTTTCTTTTCTGTTTTTACAAAAATTTTTACAGTGTAGTTTATATTTTCAGAATAAGAACACTAGGAGACGATCCGTTATGTTCATTGCTGGTTGGATTCTACTGCTTTTGATGACAGCTCATCAGGCCATCCGAGTCCAGGCTAGGATTCGATACCAATCACTTCCCTTTGCCAAAAGGCCGGTAGAAGGTTTTGCTGAGGACACGCCTCTACTCTACAATGATAGTCCCGCTCTCATGAACAATTATTTAGCGTTCTTGAGTAAGCTGGCCAAGAAAGATCAGCCCACAGATGTGAGGCCTATGCAAGACTCCGCCCACACCCCAAAGAGAGACAATCGCAAGTTCCAGACGCAAGGATGGAGGTAGAGCGACGATAGTTGTACTGTATTTATGTGAAGAACAGTGAAAAAAACAAAATGCTTCACTTTTTATGAAAAAAGGTTGAGAAAATGTTATAGTAAATTTTAGTGAACTTGGAGATCTAACGAATTGAAAAATAAATTTACATATTGCACTAGCTGAAAGATCTTTATTTCATGCTATTGGAAACACAACTGAATATAGTAATCCTTTTTTGACATATATACTGTGAGAAACCACTTTTTTTAAAAATCATAATCCATTGTTTCTGCGAAATAATTATACATAGAAGAGTAACAAACTGATGATGATAGCGCTCATTTTTAAGCCATCAAGTGAAATGTGGTTTTTCTTTAACACAAGATTTACCAGGCCCGTTTTCAACCACTTCTAAACTTTCATTTTACACCAAGTTGCTACTAATTATAATAAAACTTTCAGTCACATTAACGTTTCCTGCTTACCGTGTATTAGAAAAGGCCAATGCAACTGAAAGTTGCTCTGCAGTTAGTAACAAATTATGCAAAATGGAAGCTTCGAAACTGTCAAAATGACTGGTCTGGTAAATCTAGTGTTAAAATTTGAAAGATTATTCTTTTTTTCTTTTTACTACCATTTTATTTTTATCATCAAATTAAAAAGTATTTCACCAGAGTCTTCATACGTATTTAGAAGACTGATCTTTAAGTATTCAGAAGACTGAATATATTTAGGTAAATTCCTGCAGTTCGAAAGGTATAAGTTCTCATCAGTTGACGTGGAAGTTAGCAGAACACCAGGACCATTTTTTCTGGTTTTCTTTTAACGAGTTAAAGTTTTATTCTTGTTCATTATACGGTACTATTATAACAGAATTATGTATTTGAAGTTTCAGAGGAGTGAGTGTATTTATTCTTGCTGTACGAAAGGTATTATGAGTTTTCAAAAGTTGACATGGAACAAAGTGACTACGAATTCGCACCACTAATACTCTTTCTGTTTTTCATTAAAGATGGTAAAATTAGGTTATTATTGATTATAGGATATTATTTCAACAAAATTATGTACTTTAGGTTTCGGAAGAGTGAATTTATTCATTCTTCTTGTCTGAAAAATGTTATAAGCTTTCAACAGTTGATGTGGAGGATATACGGACTACACATTCTCCCCACTATTATCACTCGTCTTGTGTTTCATTAAAGATGGTAAAATTTTGTCACTGTTGATTGCAGGAATAACGCAACATTTTTCGATTTTTTTTTCTTCTCTAAATACGCATGTATTTTAGTTCAAAATATTCCAAAGTTTTAGAGGGATAGAGTAATGACTATTTCCACCGAAAAGAAAGAAAGCAACAAGTAGATACTGAAGCATCATTAAAACAAGTATAAGTCGTTCCACAAAATGAAAAAAGTTTCTCGAAAACCATTTATAAACTTAGAAAACAAAATATTTATTGTAATTTTAAGTATTCTATTATATTTTTAACATGGTAGTAATCTCTGAGAAAGAAAACTTCTAAGAAGTCAAAACGTACGCTCAAAGTTTTTCCATTTATTTCCAAAAAATTGTGGTTTTTGATTGCGAAATGGCACTAATTAATTCCATACATCATAATTTCAAAACCAAACGCGTTCCGTTATGCGGATATTGAATGGGGTAGAAACGACACTATGACTCACAAACTTCCAAAATAAAGTGCGTACACGAGTTTCAAGGCTCAGAAAAACTCGTTTTTCACTGCGTTAGGTCGGATTACTTAAATAGAAAAGCTTAAAAGTTAATGTGTTAAAAAAAGGGGGTTCCTTATGTCCCGAAACACGTGTATGAAATTTATGCTGTAAACTTTTCTCTTATTACACCCGCATAATTTTATTTGTAACAAAATGAAATGCTTTAAAAATTGTATTATTACAAAATTTTAACTAAAAGATCAATAAACGGCTCTAGCTGAAGTTGCTGTTTTTCGTTTCTTTTTTTCTTTTTCTTTTTCTTTCATCTTAAGAAAGCGAAATATTTGTTGGATTTAATTGATTTAGAATAAACCATTTATCACATATCATGTAGAGGTTAGCCGAATTTTATAATCTAAGCTTAGTTTGAAAAGAAAACAGTATATTTTCAGCAAAAAATATTTGCAATGAAAAATCGTATTATTTGATTACCATTCGTTCTTTTAGCTAAAACTCCATCAGTTGAGTCAAATCACCATAAAATATATTTATTGTTTATAGAAAGAACTCCTATGCATCAGTTTTATCCTATAGATTAATTTTAATCTCTGACATTAATTATTTAGGGAGAGCAAAAACAAATTGATTTAAATGCATAAATAGTATCTTACCCTAAAGCAAATAGTGTATTGATTCCTTTGGATTCATTTAAAATACATGATTCATCGATTAATATTTTGACGGTTGTATGTAAATTTAATTTTAAACTTAATTATAGTTTTAGATACCGGACAACGTTCAACAAAAAATAATGATAAAGGAAAAAAAAGGTAGTTTTTAAAAATATTTTCTCTACATAAAATCAGAGAGAGTTAAATGCATTGAATCGAAGTAAGACCAGATCACATAACGCTTGGAAAAATGTCGTCTGTTAACATGATTATTTATTTTATTTTACATTTCCCTTTATGCAGCCGATTTTTTAGCCTACTTTCCCGTAAAAGTAAAAAAAAATAATAATAAAGCATGAAAGAAGGCTTAATGTATCGTGAAAATATCGTTAAAAATCAAGAAAAGTCAAAAATAAGTGAAGTAATTAAATAAAGATTGAAAAATAAAAAAATTGAAAGTAGGGTATTGAGATGGGGAAAAAGTGTGTCTGTCGGTCTGTCTGTCTGTCGGTCTGTCTGTCGGTCTGTCTGTCGGTCTGTCTGTCGGTCTGTCTTGGGCGGTCGGTCTGTCTGTCTGTCTGTCGGTCTGTCTGTCTGTCGGTCTGTCGGTCTGTCCCCCCCTAATAACTTTTGAACGAATTGTCCGATTGGAAAAATTCTTTTTGCATTCGAAAGATCTCGGCGAGGACATCTCATTTCTATATTTCACTTTTTGATTTGAACAATTTTTTGTTCAATTTTGAACAGTTCAAAAAATTTTAACATTAGCGCCTATGGACAAAATTGAAGCAAATTCTGTAAACTCTGGGCACAAGAGCCAAGTTCCTATTGAAAGCTTATTGAAAGGAGTTCTCGGCGTGAAATATTGATTTGAACAGTTTTTGTTCATTTTTGAACAGTTCAAAAAATTAACACAGAGCTTACGGGGAAATTTCAACCCTATATAAATCCTGATCTAACGGACCGATTTGCTTGGAACAAACTTTATCGGAAAGCTCTTATAACGTAGAACATGTAGAAATAGAAAGTTTATCCAGAACGTACGAGCCTATTTTGCTATGAAATTTTTTGATCGGGATTTTCAAGGATATTTCTCAGTGACTCAATGAGTGAAATAATGAATGAATGAATAAATGAAAGAGTGAAAGAATAAATCAATGAATAAATGAATGAGGAAAAGAATGAATGAATAAATTATTGAATAAATGAAAATATAAATAAATGAGTGAATAAATACATGAATGCGTAAATGAATGAATAAACACTTGAATGAGGTAACGAATGAATGAATAAATGCATGGCTGAATAAATGAAAGAATGAATGAGTGAGTGAATGAATATGTATTATCCGTTGAAAAAGGTATATTTTCAATAATTAGAACTAAAGATAAATAATAAAGAGAGAGAAAGAGATAGCTAGATTATAAATTTGAATTTGGTGTATACGGGAAAGTAGGCTCGTATAGTTCTAGACGGAACTTCTTGTTTAAAATGTAAAATGAAAAATACTCATAAAAAAGGAGTTGCTAATAATAATGATAATAAATGAACATATGTAATGAGATGGTTATAGAAGAAGAAAAACTATGTTTATTTTTTTATTTTATCAATTTATTATTTATTTTATACATATAAATAAAATTCATTTTGCTACTTCTTATAGAAGAACAAAGTATGTAATTAAATAAAGATCGTTTTCATTTTATAAATATTTCGAGTGGAAAAATGATGATTTCGTAAGCCATCTTAATTCTACACCTGAATGTTGTAGAACTTTAATGACTCTCTAGCTTAATTTTTAATTTAGAAACAATTAGTTTCCAAAACATAAAATGTTTGTCAAGGGAAAAAAAACTAGATTTCATTAAAGAAAAAAAAAAACTTTTATCTTCTTTAAGGAAGTGAAGAATTGATTGTAATAGATCAATATAGGTCGGTCATCGCATGCTACCATGACGTCATGACATGTCTCCGGGGCGTATCCCTGACTACTCTACTGAATGATCACGTGACCGCAAGCAAATGCCAGTCGGGGAGACCACTCGTTCTACAAAAATGGGGCGCTTACTTTTTTTTTTAGTTCTTTTATTTAGTTAATCATTTTCTTCTCCAGGGAATTTCTTCGCCGGGGCTGGCAGGAGAATTGGAAGGTAGACGTTGCTCGCCACATGTGTGTATGTGTGTACTTCTATACATGCATTACATGACATTTATCCACTATTTGCGGAAAAAAGAATTATTTTTGTTTGAGGCTGTGAAAGTAGTTTTAGTTAGTATTCTTCATGTAAATTAATAAAAATAATAACAATAATAACAGTCAGGGATCTGAAGAGGAGTGCGGAGCAAAGGAGCAACGAGATTTGTCTCTAAACTGGAGTGGAGCCGGAGCAAATAAAATTGTTGTGCTCCAGTGCTCCTATTATTATTTTATATTTTTTTAAGCTTTCATTTATTTATTTTTTCAGATAAAAAAAACTAATTAAAAAAAGAGGGATAAATAATATAGTCTTCTAAAATTTTTCGGAGCACGGAGCGGACCTGGAGTGGGGCCGGAGGAAATTTAGAAGTCGGAGCGGAGCAACTCAAAACAGGGTTGCTCTAGATCTCTGACAATGATGATAATTATAAAATTATCTTCCCAGTACTTTCGTGCGAATATAAGATTTGATATGACTTTTCAGTAAATTAAAAAGACTTAAAATATTTCAATAGCATAGGATAGGCTATGAAGTAAAATGTTTAATATTGAGCACAAATAATATCATTGGAAATCAACGTAATTAAATGCACAAATAGCAATAAAATTACAGACGCACAGTTTGGGATTAGTTAAACACTTTTATCTATTCCTGAAATTGTGAGCATTATTGTGAAAATCAGCTGACTAGAATTTCTATTTAAATACTTAATATTATTGGACTATATAGAGCGTATCTGCACAAAAGAAAGTTTACGTAACGGCTTTTGAAAACTTTTTACTGCCTTTGGAGGGCACCCAAAAAAGGGAAAAAAGATCGGTCATCCACAAATACAATTGCAATTCCAAGTTATATTTAATTATGTTTTAAATTACAAGTCCCAATAAATATTGAAAATGGGCACAAAATTTTTGAAAAATAGAAAAATAAATACAGTAGAAGGTAGAAAGAACTTTATTTAGTACATACAAATTAAAATAAATTGCATAACGCATGTTTCAGAGTTACAGTCAGCCCTTTTATGCGTACCCCTTTGCCAACCCCTAAATGCCCCTCATCACCTTTGGTCTCATCAGTAAAAAATATTACTTAAAAATCAATGAAAAATGTCTTTGAATTGTTCTTATTTTCAGACCCAAAAGTTTAAATTACTATTTCAAATATTTAAAAAATATGATAAAATTAGCTGACGTAATCGGCCTTGCGCGTTCTATTTTCAATCTTGCATAACTCCCTGGTGGGAAAAAGAAGAGGAATCACATGATACATATTCACCACTTTCTTCTGCAAAACTGATAACTTTAATTAAAATTCCACTAAATATGAGCAAAAATTTGGTTCTGAAAAAACCCTATTTAAATAATGACACAGTACCTAAAAATTATCTTTCAGGAACAGAACTGTCTAAAAATGATCATCAGGATGAGGACAACCGTCCGAAATCCTTCATGAGAATAACGTCAGCATTTACTTCTAAAACTCACAATCAACTTAAAAACAATAATATTTAAAAAAGCTCTATTAGAATGAGAAGAACATTTCCTTAAATTCCATATTATAATCCAGATATTAGTACCTAAATATCGCCATTGAAAGTAGAGCCTTATTGTGATCAATCATTAATGTAAAGTATTAAAAAAATTAACTTTTGTTTTTCATTTTTAAAATTTCTTGCAACTTCCTGAATTATATCTTTTTTGAAAAGATTTTTTTTTTGAGGAATACTTCTCAAACGTTCCAGAATAAAAATTAGCATGGAATTAACTATCTGAAACTTAGTAGAATTTTAATATCTTTTTTTAGCCAAAAACTCAGAAAAAATGACAGAAAATTCAAACTTAACAATTAAATTAAAACTGACTACAAACTTCAAAGTGAAACCCATGCTAATCTTTTGTTAAACATACTCCATGTTTCGCATTTACAAAGTTTTAATTCTGAATATTTAACTGAAAAAAAAGCATTGGTAATTTTACTAGACTTAGACGTAATTAGTCAAAAACACAAAGGAGAGAAAAATGCTTTTAAAGATTTTAAACGCAGTGCAGAATGAAAATAGCTAACGATATTTACAAAAACCGGAATACAGTGAAACCCCGTTAAAACGCGGTTGTCGGGGGACGTGTTTGGCACCCGTGTTATAACATAACCGCGGTATAGTGAAGCTATACCGCGGAACCATATTACGAAAAAAATACTCGCTTTTGCTGAACCACTTTTAACTTTATCAATTACTCGTAACTTTTCTTCTGTAGTATATTTTTTTTCTTCTTTGCTTCCATTTCATTCACTGTAAATGCTGTGCAAGAAGCACACACCTGATCTGCGCAATCAGACCCAGTCAGAGCGATTGCACCCGATTTTGAAATCTAGCTATATAGTATAGTAGGTTGAAAAACAGAAAGAACGTGAAATAGGTGTACATCAGGACTATTACAGGGCCTTATCTGTTAGTGTGTGGGGGGGGGGGGGGAGAATGGGAGCTTTTGTGGCTAGAATATTTGTATGTTCAGGCCGGCTTTATTTACAGTGGTAAATAAGGAATCACCTTTAAATGGCAATGATAAAGGGTGGTTTGAACGTCGGGAAACATGATGTCACCGCGGTATATCCGATTCCGCGGTATACTGTGGCTCGGATAATGGGGTTTTATTGTATCTTAAAGTATTGCTCATATAAGTTTGAAATTTTGTATGAGGCTTTAAAAGTCGAAATGTATAATTAGAAAAAGAAAAAACACGATATTTTGGATAACTGATATTATGCCCCCTTAAGTTTTTCGACAGAAGTGTTTTTTTTTTTTCTTTTTTTGAAAAACTCTCAAAATATGGTAAGTTATGTTGTTATAACGTTTCAAGGCTCAAAGTTCAAGAGATTCCTCTGCGCGCTGGTTCAAAATAAGGAGGCCTATCAGCCACTGGTATCCTTCTCACGGTGAAGCTTGAAATGGCAGGTGCGGAAGGGTATCGGAGGTTTAAAAAATAAATAAATAAACAACAATGTGCTTACTTGCATATGTTGCATTACCACAGGGCCATCATTTGCAACCAGATCTAGTTTTATCATTATTACTACGGGGCTCTCGCGCCCTGCGCGGTATCGCTCACCAACCCCACTGAACTGCTTGCGCAGCTCCTTCGGATCGCTACGCGAGTTCGAGCTCGCTTCGCTAGCTCATTACAAACTAAACTATTTTAGAGTAGCTTTATGGAAATAATCCGTTCTCTATCGGAAATAACGTTCTATACTGCACGCAACTCTTTGGAATAAAAAAATATATATCTTGTAACATAATGTGCATAGATTTAGCACAGTATCAGAAGCTTGGCGAGATTCCGAATGTCGCTGTTATAATACCCACGATTGAAATTGTACCTAAAGTTACGAAGTAATATACCCACTTGCGAGTGAATAGTAAGCGAATACTAAGCAACGAATGGATACTAAGCGAATCGTATCTTAAGGTCAAAATTCTGAATACTAAAAGCAAGTACTTATATTTTTAAGAACACGTTTTATTTATTATTATGGTTCTTGTCCCGCAGTGGACCAGTCGGTAGAAGCTCGGTTCCCGCAGAACGCCGAAAGTGAAGCAACATCGAGTTAGGTCAGTGTTTGGGAGGGTGACAACCTCTCGC
This sequence comes from Octonoba sinensis, assembly GCA_038502835.1. Lineage (NCBI taxonomy): Eukaryota > Metazoa > Arthropoda > Arachnida > Araneae > Uloboridae > Octonoba > Octonoba sinensis. Next base: position 65,241,944 of record CM076605.1, on the reverse strand, counting down.
GGCTGGTTCCTATGGGCCGTGTACACAAAAGGGAGCAGGTGCACGTTAAATAGGTCGTGGTTCCAAAGTCCCCCAAGTAAAACGATACCTACTGCGGTGTCAATCCCAGGTGACGGTCTCTCATCTGGGATCTGGTTCAAAATTAAGAGACCCCAAGATTTGAGGTCAAGTCTTCAACCCTCGTGGTTCCTCGCCCTAAAATTAAGCTGCACATCACCCTAAGCCAGTAGATTATTGATCTTCTGGACCTGGTAGTAGGCTTTCCTATGCCAGGGGGATTAGAAACAACATAACATTATAATTCTTGGCGACGACAGGAAGAATTTTAGTATTCAACCGTTTATTGCATACTTTAAGATTTGTGTAAAGATATTTTCATATTTGGCAACAAAGAAATCGTTGTTGTAAATATCACTTGGATATCCAAGCTCACCCCACAGAGCAACCGGAATTAAGACAGTAAGATAGCACCTTCCGCTTTTAATGAGCACCGCAAGGGTGGAAGTACGACTTGGCTCAAACACAGCTTATGTATTCTGATGATACCAGATGGCGCCACCACAAGTACGCGCCCTTCTTTTTTTGGCCTAAGAGTGAAAGGAAGGTAAATGCGCCACCCTCCGTTGCCCTCCGAAATGCCTCGGGACTTCAAGGCCCACGGAATTACATGCACGTATCCCCAAGTGTACATGGTGAGTCTTCAACGGACCGGGTATCGAACACTCGATCCGGTTGGAAGCCGGCATCCCAAATACTAGGCTACCACGGCCTCCAAGAAATCGTTTCAAAGCTTAAAGAAATGTAATGTCTTCCTTGGCGAAAACAATTTTAAAATATGAATGCATGTGAAAAAGTTATTGCCAAAAGTCTGTTATTGAAATATCCCCAAAAGTGTTGCCGTTTTAGATACTTAACAGTAAAAGTAGTTTAAATAACTCAAATAAAAGAAACGCATAACAATCGTTTCAGTTGTCAAGATAAGCCATAGTTTGAATTTTAAACGCGTGCGCCGCGGATGAGATCTCCCTTCTGATTGACTGCTGGTATCATAGTAGCTACGATTTGATTGGCTCCGCTGCCACCATCATTAGATTTTCATTGATATATTTACACACACACATACATATGCATACATGGATTATTATTATTATTATTTGTAACTCTTACTTTGTTTTACTTTTAGGTGTAATTAAGGCTCGACCGATGCATCGGCCTCGCCGATGCATCGGCGCCGATTGTTCAACAAAGTTGCCATCGGCCATCGGCATCGGCGGCAGATGTTAACTTTAGAAAAACATCGGCCCATCGGCCTTAAAAAACATCTAAAAGCCGATGCAAGGCCGATGTTTTTCGCAGGGACAACTTTCCAGAAAACATTCTGTCTTTCACTTTCTTTTTTTCTCCATAGCTCAATTTCTATTTCCATACAATAACAGGCAGCACATAAGTTGAGAAAAAAAACACAAAAATAATGTCATTCTACAAAGTATTTGATAAAAAATTCGGAAAACTAGTTTAAGCGATCGCTGCCCGAAAACCTTCATTATTAAAGTAGTTCTCTGAGCAGAATGCTCGCGAAATAGAATATGTTAAAGTAAAAGTTATAGAGGCGTCTTATCGGTGTTATTTGTTTTTCGCACTAGGTTAGTTGCCTCATTTTTGTCCGTTTTTCTTTTAATAATGACTTAGTGCATTAGATGTCATTGTGCAATAATATTATACCATCTGCTTTTAGTTTGTCATGTTTCTTATTATTCCGACAATTGTAAACAATAAAAAGTCAACTCAAACAAAGTACGATTGTAATTTTAATTTTTAGCAGCGTAAACTTTTTTCTCTTTGCGTTTTTTTTTTTTTTTTTTTTGCTCTTTCGATCCCACGTGTTACAGTTTTTCGCCAATTGTACAGCAATCTTGCTGCATCTGCTTTTAGTGTTATTTCATTTTTAGTTTACAACATAGAAAAGATTGGTCAAAAATAAGAAAAAAATTTCCAGTATAAATATTTATTGATCGAAATTTTATGTGTCCAAGTTCGATTTGCAATTTCTTTAAAAAATTTAATTCTCAAAATGCGAGTTCGTGCCACAGGATTTAATAACATCTTAATAAAAATGCTAAAATTTCTTTATTTTCAAAAACTGATCAATGCATATTTTTTTTCAAAATACATCTTAAACATTTTATATACGATAATTATTTTAATTTTTCCCCGTTTATCTTCGTTTTTTAGCGCATTTTTTTGGCTTCTTTGATGTCACGTGTTAGACAGTTGACAGTTTTTCTGCTATTGTACAACAATCTCGTTGCATCTGCTTTCAGTTTAGATTATTTCTTGTACAACACAGAACATATTGTTAAAAAATATGAATTAATTTTTCAGTATAAATGTTTATTGGTCGAAATTTTGTGTGTCCAAGTTAGACTTGCAATTTTCAAAAATTTAATTCTTTAAAAACGAGTTTGGGATACAGGGTGGAACAATACCTTAATAAAAATGTTTCAGTTTCATTAATTTCAAAAATTGTCAACGTATATAAAAATATATATATTTTTTCAAAATACATCTTAATTTTTATAAACGATCACGTGTTTTCAGAAGGTTATTTGTCAACAGAAAACTGCTGGTGCTCAAAATATTGGTTTATTTTGGTGACCTTACATTGTGCTCATGAAAATATAAAGAACATGTCAAGTATTTCAGTGTAATTTTCAACTCAGAAAAAAAAAATCTAATAAGATTAGTTCTTAAGATCCAGCATTCATTTGTAATGAAAAAAAAAATCTCACGTCTATGTTTTTAAAGCAATATTCAGTACTTCTTGGTTATGATCAGGGGATATACTATACAAGGGATAATACTGCGAGCGAAATGTTTTAATATTTTATTTTTATTTCAAAAAAAGAGCTTAAAATAACTTTTTTAATGAAAAATATGCATGTAATCGTTCCCACTTTTCTTTTCAAAAAGGGGGGGGGGGGGATCATGAAAAAAAGCTGAGAGGAAGGGGTTGACAGTTTCGTTAAAAATACAAACCCACATTATTTGTTAGCCTGTGTCATAACATCTGCATTCCTCTCCATGAAAAAAATAAGAAAATAAAGGCAGCGGCACTTGGCATTTGCAGTGCATGTGTTATAAAGAGAAAATGTTGAAGGAAAGGGAATTAGACCCGAGCAATTCAATAGCTGTTGAGTATTTTTTTTTTTGGCAAAGATAAGAAAAAAGAATTAAAAATCCTCTGGACATAGCATTTTTTAGTTTTTTTAACCCCCAAATAGTTTAATTACTTTACTAGAATCGCGAGTGATTCTTTCAGTTTAATTATTATGTAAACTTCCCATAAACAGTTTTACGGTGCTTGAATAATGCATTTATGCTTTTATAAACATAAAAATAAATAGTAAATGATTCAAAATGACATTTTTGACAAGCATTCCACACGTTCTAATGGTTTAAAGCGACTTTTTTTTTTACATCGGCCATCGGCATCGGCCGATCTTGGAACAATCGGCCAACAATCGGCATCGGCCCATCGGCCAAAAAATGCCATCGGTCGAGCCCTAGGTGTAATATATACCACTATATTTTTAAAGCGATATTATTTTACCGTCCCCATGAAATTGCAGACATTTTTATGTAAAAACAACGGCGGTCACGGTATTTGCTTCCAAATACGAGCACACAACAAGAAAATCAAGAAATCAAGTGCACAGGTCAAAACACGTGCACACACACACAATATATATATATATGTGTGTTTATAGAAAGAGAGAGAGAGAGAGCGAGACTTCTTCCGCAAGCGAAAGATAACAGAAGCACTGGTCTATCTCTCCGCCTCTATACAATTTAGACACAGAACTGAAGGGGAGAAAAAGTATCTTCGGGTTACTGTACTCCTGGTTGCTGCTACCAACCGCCTACAAAATTTTGAGACCTACTTATTTTCAAGCATATACATTGCAATTATGGTATTATTATGTCCTCAGTATACTCTTCTTTTTTAGTCATTAGCTTAAAAAACTAATTTCTACAACTACGTAATACCAGGGGCAATGAGTTCTAGTTGAACATTCGTAAAGCGACCACTTTCTTCATTCATCAAAATGCGACGTCTGTAATTTTTTTGTAATACATGTGCTAACTAAAAACTTTAACATTACCTTTCAGTATTCTAAACCTTGAACTAACCTGGCAAGAAATGTCAGCTCCTCATTTCAGCCGGAATACAAGACACAGGTGCACGTAGTAAGAAAGTGGTATTGGATTTCAAACCCAGAAGGGTTTGAAACCTATTTTTAATTTTAAATCTGATCAGATTTAAAACTCAGTACGCAGTATAAAATCTGACGGAAAATACTTGTTTGGTACACGAACCAAATTGTGCTCCTTTTCTCAATATCTTCTATAAGAGTCAAATCATGTGTTGGGGAAGGTTTCGTAGCTTTTCAGGGGGTACGCCATCGCTCTGAGTGCCTCCCTGATGAAAAGTAGATCCACATACAGTCGAACTAATAGTTCGAACTTGTGATGAGGAGGAATCGGAAAAAGAACCTTGCATTTAATGGAGGCAACGGGGTAATTGCTTCCCCCCCCCCCCCACACACACAGAACCAATTGTTATGAAGATTGTAGGAATAACGAACAAAAATGTTATAATATCACAACGTTTAGAACAAATTTTACAGGTGTATCAAAAATTTGGCCCCTGCAGCCTTGCTCAACAAAATCCTTCATCTGCGGCTGGCATTTACCGCTTTGTAGTTCTCTGAAATCTATCGAATAAAAGACATGAAAGATTGCTTGAATGACTTCCGCTGCGTTTCCGAAACAAAAGATAGGAATAGAATACAGGAAAAAGTGGAGCATTTCAGCTTCCGGCTCTTTTGAAGAAACAAAATATGGCAATATGCAATAATTATCACTCATGGAAGAACATTATCAATTAATAAAATTACTAGGGAAAAAACAATTGTGTGCAGCATATATTTTGTTTAAAAACTTTTTTTTTTTTCGTTTTTCGGAACTCATCTGTGAGTCTTCTCGTTGAGTACTGTAACCATCACTGCTGAAAACAAAATCATCCGGGGATTCGACTGGCGTCACTCTGTAGTCTTCTAGCTGATCGATTGACTAGCGAGTGGTCTGCTGCAACATGGAGAAGACTGTTGAGAAAGATGGGGAAGTTGTTCGAACTAGAAAAGATTCAGAAGACAAAGGAATGAAAAACTTCATATGGAATCCTACAACAAAAGAATTTTGTGGCCGAAATGGTGCCAGTTGGTGTAAGTTTTTTTCTCTGCTAACAGTTTTCACACCGTGTTACCCCGCCCAAATAACGTGCCTAACAAATTAAAGGCCACCTTGTTATACGGGGAAAAAATATTTTACTTTGTGATTGTAATATAAATGCATCTGATTATGGTTAACTATTAATGCCTTCTTTTTTATGCATTATTTGGGCATATTAATGCTTCATTATATGCCGATTCAATCCACTGTGCCGAAATTTTTCCAGAAGTCCTCTAAATGTAAAGGTCAGTTAAATGATCGGTTTGTCTAATCTTTACTGAACTGTATTAATTATGTTGTGAAACGATTTCATTTAACGAAACATGCTTATTTGTATGTTACCAATGCTGTGAAATTCTTTTGAAAGTTAACAGAAAAAGATTCTTGATTTTGATTATTAAAAACAACATAATGTACTATTTCGTATGTGAGAAAATTTTTACTTTTAAATGTCTTTCCGATTAGTTTTCCTTATAGTGCATGATGTATAGAGGCCATGGTAATTATTGGCATAATTGTGAGCTGAAAAAGTTGCAGTGTTACATTTTATTTTCATTTAATGTCTGAAGCATGATTTAGTGTTTAACATTCTTTTTTACAACTGCATGATTTATAATAAATTAAAGTGTATTAGAATTTACTAAGAAAGAGTACCTTGTTGATAGTCTTAAAAATTTTTGAAAAATAGTCATTTTGTGTTCTTGAACAACACTTCAGGGTGAAAGGTTAAAATTAATTTCATCAGATTCATTTGCTGTCATGGAGAAAAGAACTTATTAGTGCATTTTTTTGAAACTCATATTCAGAGATGGATTGTGTCTATCTATTCAAGAAATTGAAATAAAGAATCGTGGGTTGCGCTAGAGGAAATTTGGGTCTGTTTTCAGACCCTTCATAAAATTCCAATTAATCAAAATAGACGTTTCACAAAATTCCAGTCAATCAGACTTTAAACCATTCACAAAATAATGAGCTACCAAATCATACTTTTCACAGAAATACTTATTAAATAAGGAAGAAATAATAATTTTTAAAAAAAATTGAATTTTTGTAAAACCTTGCATTTTTAACCTTGTTAAAAATGCTGGATCGATCCTTGGGAATAGTGGAGCCTAAAGACTAATAGAGGGCAGAAAACAGAAAATGTATACTTAAAATAAGTTTGATGAAAAGCTTTTGTAGTACAGAATGGGAAGACGGGAAGAGATAATACAAGAGCTTTGAACAGTAACAGATTGGATAGCATTTAAACTGTGACATGTTTCCTTTTTTTCATATCAAAGTAAATATTAGTTTATCTGTTTGATTTAAATTTTTAAATCCTTTCAACAGTTCCTAAAATTCAGGTAGGATTCCCCCTACCCCGAGTTTTCTCAGATCCTGTCCATGATAATAAATAGTCCAGGTGGAGACTCCCACTTACGGAACATTAGAAAAAGATATGCTTTTTTGATTTATCTTTAAAGTTATCAATATTATTTCAAAAAGAAAAAAACACCAGTTATAATTTGTACGTAGTATTTTTATATCTAGGGATGTTTCGATAAGCAGATTGGCCCATTATTGATTGCTGATTAATTGGAAGAAGAGAGGTGCCAATTACTCAACTAAGAGGATTGCTGTCTTTAAATAAATTGGCAATGAAAAAGAAATTTTCAGTTATATTGCATTCAAAGCAATAAAAAAAATTGCACAATTTTTGATGTTTTAAGGATTTTTAACAAACTGAATTAAAGCATAGAAAAAAATATTTAAAAACTTTGACTACTTTTAAATTCAGAAAATACATTCAAGTGCAATGAATTTTGAGAAATTTTATTATTTGACTGAAATTTTAATATTCATCAGCCAAATATTCAGACTCGACCCGGGAGAAATGGCCCAATATTCGGCTATTCTGTCAAACCCTATTTGTTCCATACTTAAAATCATATACAAATTATTAATTTTCTTCTGAACCCAGACTTTTTCTCTTTGAACTTTAATCATCTGTTGGAAGTCGGATCGATTCATAACACTTTTATCAAAATACAAATATTGTGTGTTATTGTACATCTAGATTAAAAAAAAAAAATTCTGCTAAAGCAACAGAATAAAAATTTAACACATGCTCAGAAAAGGGTGGGGTGGTCATTTCTAATATATTTTTGTTTTCAGATTTTATGATGAACTCACTCCTATAAAACCAAATTTTGTAATCTCCCCCATATCTTCTTTCATTAGGGAAGAACTTGAGAAATAGGTTTCAAAGCAAAATAACACTTTTGATCTTCTAATTACCTAATGCATTGATTTGGTAGTTTTTTTTCCTGCAAGAAATAATTTAATTTTATTAATATTATCAGGAAAAAGAAAGGATATTTCTCCAGCCTCCTTTTTAAAATTCCAACATATATATTTGTTTGTTTATCCATAAAATCAATCTTATGTGAAAGATAACAGGTCTTGCATATTTTTAAAGGCAATAGTTACATTTTTATGAAAAAAAGAATTGATACATTTATGTTGAATTTGTTTATCGCCATTATATGTATATATATATATATGTAAGAACGGCTGTCCCGTTCTATCTTCTACAGCTGTGGCCGCTAAAACCCATGTAAGACGAGGCACAGGGTTTCGTTGCAATTCTTTATTGGTAAACTTTAACACACAAATATCATAACATTAATATTGTTGGAACGAAGGACATGAAGTCATCAGCACGTTTCAAGAAGCAAGAACCCCCGATTTTCGTTCGGGCAGTCGTATTTATATGGGGGAAAATCTCTTAGACTGCAGACAACATTCCCTACACCACGTGATAGCACGTGGTTTAAATAGGAGGGCCATATGGAAAATAAAATATATTATTGGCTTTAATGCCGTAGACAGGGGCTGGCCTAAGTCTACGGGGAAAAAAATAGTCTGGAGGGAATTAATGAGGGAAACCAACTTGAGCTTAGGCATGACCATATATGGTAACGCGTTAGAGAAATTTATGAGTGAGACAACCCTGAGTTGTCAAGTTTAATATGGAAAAAGCCAGACAAAGGAGACAAAGGACTTCTCCATATCACAGCCTGACAAAGGATACAAAGGATTTTTCCATATTACATCCCCCCTCCCCAAAAGTTCTATTACTTTAAATATTGAAGAAGTGAAATATCTGCAGCCTTTTTCCCCACATAAATTTATGTATTAAATTTTATATAAACATATCACATTTTGAATGAAATACTATACAGTTACAAAAATTACTGAACATTTTCATCACAGATTATTATACTCTTACTAAACGATATTTACAAAATTGTATTTACAGTTCAGTTTAATTACAGTTGGATTATTCTGTTGCAGTTCAAAAGTGAATGACTTATATCACATTATTCATGTGATAGTTTGAAATTTCTTGGTGGGTAATATTTCCTCAATCTTGACACATGTACTATGTCTGATTTTTCTTTGCTGTGTGCATTTGGTTTATTGATTTCATAAGTTACGTCCGTAACTTTTCGAAGAATTTTATATGGTCCACTGAACGGTTGCGAAAGTTTTCGTGAATTCGGATATTTGAATTCTTCATATATCACAAAGTCATCTGCATTAAAAGATTTGTCGACAAATCTGGCATCGTAATATATTTTATTTTTTTCATGATACTCTTTAGTTCTTTCCACTGCCAGTTTTCTAGCTTCCTCAACAGGAGGATAAATGTCTTCATTTACTGGATTTTGAAAAGGCACTGTACCGTACATTAAATACGCAGGTGGGAACTTCGTAACTGAGTGTGGAGTTAGGTTGTATTCTTGAGTCACCTGCTCTAATAATTTAGGCCATGGCACGTTTCCAGAAGCTGCGTTCACTTTGCACTTTAGGCGAGTGACTATTGTTTGGTTCAGACGTTCCACCTTACCATTTGTCTCTGGTCTATGAGCTGTGGTTAAAAGCTGTTTAATTTTGTGGTGCTTTAGAAATTTCTTGAAATGAGATGAAGTAAATGATGGATTTCTATCACTTAATACACTTTTAGGTATTTGAACACTGAAAATTTGTTTAAGAAAGTTGACGTAAGTTTCGGTAGTGATTGATTTTGATGCAAAAGACCACATGTATCTAGTATGATGATCTATAAACAATGTTAAATATTTTTTCGTGGAATTGTAGTAGTTGAAACCACCCACACTATCTACTGCAACGAGATCAAATGGTTTATCAACTGGAGGCATAGACTGTAAAAGGCCAAATCTTTTTTGTCGAGGCTTTTTGTTTACCTGACAAATATGACAATGTTTGTTAAATCCAGTTATATCTAATGTTATATTTTGCCAATAATATACAGGCGTAAGTAAATTAATTGTTTTTTGAATTCCTGGGTGTCCAAACTTTTCATGGACAGTCTCAAGTAATTTACGGCGTAAAGAAAAAGGAACAACAATTTTAGTAAAACCCTTTTTACGCAGGCATAACACGTTATTAATTTCGACAAAATTACCAGTTAAATTGTCATTTTTTTGAGCCTCTTGAATTTCATCCAATTGCAGTAGATGCGAAACGTGGTTTCCTATATTTTTTTCAACACATTCATTATTTACAGGTATATCTCTTGAGAGCATGTCAGCCTCGAAGTTTGTGGTGCCTTTCGTATATTTAATATCATAGTCATACATACTTAATTGTAAGGACCAGCGGAACAAACGACCTTTTAAGTTTTTTACATTTTTGAGCCAAACTAACGCCGCGTGATCGCTATGTATGACGAATTTTTGGCCAAAGAGGTAGTGGTGGTACTTATTTAAAGCATCCACAACAGCTAGACATTCCAACTCAGTAATACTATAATTCTTCTCGTAATCTTTTAATGAGCGGGAATGGAAAGCTATGGGATGTAAGGCACCCGAACTGTCTGGCTGTTTTAATATTGCTCCCACACCAGTTTGACTTGCATCAACACAAATATGACATTCTTTTTTAGGATCAAATATTTTTAAAATTGGTTTACAAATTAAAGAGTTTTTCAAAACTTGAAATGCTTCTTGGCATTTGTCAGTCCATTGCCAAGTTGTATCTTTTTTTAGCAAGTGGTTTAATGGATTTCTAATAGTTGCATATTTATCTATAAATTTATGGTACACATTTATTGACCCCAGAAATCTTTGGAGAGATTTAACATTTTTAGGCGGTTGTAATTTTTTAATAGCCTCAATATTACTATTATCGGGCGTTACAATACCATTACAAATTTCATACCCTAAAAATTCAATTTTAGTCTGTAAGAAAGAACATTTTGATGCTTTTAACTTTAAATCTTCCTGTCTGCATATCTCAAACATTTGTTGAATATGATCTAAATGTTCTGAAAGGGTTTCAGAAAAAATTATTATGTCATCAAAGTAATTGGCTGCAAATTTTATTTTATGTTTTGTAAGTATTCGACGCAAAGTTCTTTGAAAAATACTTCCTGAATTTTTCCACCCGAAGGGTAATTTGTTCCACTCATATAAGCCACTATTAGTGACAAAAGCGAGCTTTTCAGTATCGTCGGGATGAATTGGTATATGCCAATATCCGGAAGCCATGTCTAATCTGGTAAAATATTTGCTTTTCCCTAATTTATCTACAAGTGTTTCTATCAGGGGTAATGGTTCTGCGTCGGACTTAGTAATTTGATTTAATTTTCTGTAGTCTATACATAATCGACTTTTTTTATTTTCGTCTCTTTTAAAAACTAGTGTAACAGGTGCAGAATACGGCGATGAGCTTTCTTTTATTATATTAGCCTTTAATAACTCTTGAATTTGATTTTCAATTTCTTCTTGTTGCTTTGGGGAAGTTTTATATGCCCTTAACGACACCGGTAAGTCGGATGTTAACCTTACCCGTTGAGGTTCAATTCTAATTGTTCCAACATCATATTTATTTTTGGAAAATATATCCTCGTAATTTCGCAATATTTCTTTTAACTTTGAATTTTCCTCAAATTCCGAATGTCCATCGACAGGATCGCGACATTGTAGGCCTCCAATGCCGCAACCAGTCCCAGAAACATCGGACGAAATACGAAAATGATTATTCTTTTCGCAACTCATTTTTTCATTTCTATCTTTCTCTTGACAAGTTTTCTTTTCCGTGCTACTCTTTTTCTTTTCATTTTCGTTATAATGTAATTCCGTCACCCTTTCCTTAGTTTTACTTTCTTTCGGATCTTTCACTCTTTTAATTTCCTTATCAATTTTCTTGCGTATTTTTCCCGTACTATTATTTTCGTTTTTATTTTCTTTTACTTTATTTCCACAGTTCCTAACTAGGATTTCAGGTAAAATATGCAAAGACAAGTCATTCGGTTCGGAATCAGAAAAGGTGATCAGTCTTCTCTGATCCTGCATAACGACATGTCCTACACAATCTATGACCAAACGAAATCCCCCGCAACTCTTTAAACCTAATATGGCATAAGGTAAATCGGTGTCTAGAACATAAAATTCCACCGGTTTAACTATATTGCCGATCTTAAGGTAAAGAATACACGTTTGGTTAAGCTGTAGCATTCCCTTCGTTTGTTTTATTTTTACAGCGATTTTTTCTTTAATCGAAACATTTAATGTTTTTGCAATTGCACTCGGGATGATATTTAATGTTGAACCGGTATCAACATTTAAATAAATAGTCTTTAAATTCGAATTTGTATTTTGAGTGTACGCGTCATTAGATAGTTGATAATCATTTTTAAATTTCGCCTCATTTTTAATAATATACCCGGGTATTATTAATTGTCATACTTCGTTAACTCTCTGATTTTCTTCTCTTAATTGATTATCTTTCTGCTGAGGTGGTAGTTTAAATCCAGCATTCGATGTATTTGGCTTATTCACACATGTTTGTCCCCAATGATATGCGTTGGAGATTCCTTGTTGTGCGCAAAATTTACAAGGATTAGGGGGTAACTCCTGCGAAAAATGTGCAGTCTGTCTTTTTACTGCATTTTGTCTTTCATTATGACCTACAAACCTAGGTTTATTCTGTTGGTAAAAATTAGGTTGGTATACATTGTTACTATCTTGACGAGAATAGTTATATTGTTGACGAAAATTACTTTGATCATGATTTTTTGGCATCCAATTTTGATAAAAGGGGGGCTTCACCCTAAAAATATTTTGTTGCTCCCCTTTATAAGCGGACTTGGGTGTTTCATGTGGAACTTCATTTATTAATTTTGAAACTACCTGAAGCCATTCGGTGGGAGTTTCTGGCTCTTTTATTACCAAAAATGCCCTAACTTGGGCAGGTAGCCCCACTGAAAGCCCCTCAAGGATATGTTGATTACTAAGTTTTATTTTTCTTCCCATTTCTACTTTTTCAGTAAAATAGGAGTACAACTCTTTTGGATTTCCAGAAAATTTTAAATTTTGAAAATCAAGAAAACTATTTGCTGGAGTAAAGTAATGTTCTTCAAAAATTTGAATGATTTCATGAAAGGAATTACAGCAAAGGCATTGATTGATGTAGAGCTTTAAGGCTGACCCGCGAATAAACTTCTGAAAATTTTTTAATTTCCAATTATCATTTAAATTGTTCTGAGCCGTTTGCTGGTTAAAGTGAGCTAACCATGCTGAAAAATTTATCCCTAACTCTGGTTCAAATAATAAAATTTCAGGTGAGCTACCCGAAATTTTGTCTTTTATTTCAATTTTTGAAGTAGAAGAGCCATCTGCCAAACTTATCTCTTTTATTTTATCACTAATCGTTTGACATTCTGAATCCATTTTTATTAAGCTTAAATCGGCAGTTGCCTCTGCTTGAGTTTCCGCATCCTTACGGTTTAAGTTATCTCCATCCATGTTTGAATTTTCTTTGTGGGAAGACTCTAAGTCAGAATTTTTTTCATTTTCAATGGTCTTGCTCATTTTATCACTACGTAATAACATAATTCTAATAACACACAAATTTTTGACATTTTTCCTTTTTTACCTTCCCACTTTAACAACAAAAATATTCCGCTTAAACAAATGCATAACATCTAAAATATATACAGAACTATTCATAATACTGCAAAAAATATACCATAATTTCAATTACACAGCACATTGATGAATTTACTATTTCAAACATCTTAATGTAAAAAAAAAAACCGTGCTGACAAGATCCCTTTTAAAAATTTAAACCGATAATTAATATATCATCAAATAAATAACTTATTCTTCCAAAACACATGATCAATTTATATCATAATAAATTCTAAAGCAATATCATGTAAAAAAAACCCAACGGGAGAAAAAGATATTCATATAATTATAAGATATTTATGAAGAAAATTCGAAATAATACCATTTTGGAATAACACATTAAAAATTACTCTATCAACATTCACTTCAGCACATGAAAATAATTTCCATTCTAAAGCACCACAGATAACGACCCTTTCGTTTAATCACTCCGCAGAACGCAAACACTCTTCGCTTCTAAAAGCCACAACGGGGGCGAGCTTCTCCCCACTCGGAAAAGGAGCGCACATCGGTTCATTGAACCGTCTAGAAAGATGATCCACGCTGCTACGACGTCGCGGCACATTTCAGATTTAGTATTGCTTTTCTTCGATTGTTTTTTTTTTCTGCAGGAGCCCGGATAGGAACATAAATCCTACCGGCTTGTAAGAACGGCTGTCCCGTTCTATCTTCTACAGCTGTGGCCGCTAAAACCCATGTAAGACGAGGCACAGGGTTTCGTTGCAATTCTTTATTGGTAAACTTTAACACACAAATATCATAACATTAATATTGTTGGAACGAAGGACATGAAGTCATCAGCACGTTTCAAGAAGCAAGAACCCCCGATTTTCGTTCGGGCAGTCGTATTTATATGGGGGAAAATCTCTTAGACTGCAGACAACATTCCCTACACCACGTGATAGCACGTGGTTTAAATAGGAGGGCCATATGGAAAATAAAATATATTATTGGCTTTAATGCCGTAGACAGGGGCTGGCCTAAGTCTACGGGGAAAAAAATAGTCTGGAGGGAATTAATGAGGGAAACCAACTTGAGCTTAGGCATGACCATATATGGTAACGCGTTAGAGAAATTTATGAGTGAGACAACCCTGAGTTGTCAAGTTTAATATGGAAAAAGCCAGACAAAGGAGACAAAGGACTTCTCCATATCACAGCCTGACAAGGGATACAAAGGATTTTTCCATATTACATATATATATATTTGAATTTTTTTATTTGTACTTATATTTTAAACCAGATCACAAATTATTGCTAAGCTTGATTATTCTTTGTTTCAATTCCAGTGAAAATCACCGTATTCTACATTATATTTTACCTACTACTAGCAGGATTTTGGACTGTTATGCTTCTAATATTTTACCAAACATTGGATTATTATACACCAAAATGGACATTGGATGGTAGTCGAATTGGTTCAAATCCAGGTGAGGTTCCCTTATTCCTTTATTACATGAAACATTGTCCGTTATAGTTACTTAAAGATCTTTTCAAATTAACATTTTGATCTTGTCATATGCTGATGTGATTATTATTTTCATTAAGAAACAGTATTGGCATGGAGGAGATACATGTTCAATTAACAAACCTGTTAACCAATATTTCAAATCAATCCATTTTTTGAAATCTGCTAGAATGTATTATATGTTATATCAGTGGCGTACGCAGAATTTTGTCAAGGGTTCATAATTTTCTGAAACTACTAAAAGAAATTAGAGTATATAATAAAGCACTACTATTTAGGGCTCAAGTTGGGGGGGGGGGGGGTTAAACCCCTAAACCCCCCCCCCCTTGCATAGGCCACTGTGTTATATATATATACACACACATTGGGGGGACAGATTCCATCTTTGCTTTTCTGCACATAATGTACATACACAAAGAAAGGGAAAAAATACATTCAATAAGAAAAAATTGTACATAACTGGTACACATAAAAATACCTATATATAGGGGGAGACCAGGGTAAAATGGACCACTTTTGATAATTTTGAGTGCTTACACTCAAAGTAATGTTTTTTTAAGCCTTGAAGTATACAAGCACATTACCTATATTAGGTTTTATAATATACTCAATCAAAATTATTATACATACTTTTTTGTTTGAGATAAAATGGTCCATAGCACAGGGTACTGTAGAACGCAGGCAATTTTTTTTAAATAAATTAATGTGATACATTCTAATATTATAAAACATAAAGGAATATTCATGGACGAAAGTATTCAGTCTATAGACAGGTTTCAGTCTTTTTCTTTTATAAATCGTTAGACGGAAAAGGCCAGAATACTCGGAACTAAATTATTTATAATGTGTTAATTTTAAATGTGTTATAAATGTTTTTCGATACTGCTTCATTAAAAACGTAATATGTGATGGTGTTGTTAATTATAATACGTTTAGTTATTTTTGTTAAAATACTTAAGAACAATTTTAAAAATATTAGACTTGAGTTCCCACCTTAATTATTAAATATTCTTATTGTTAATATTAATCTAGTTATTGTCGGGGGAAGAGAAGAGAAATAATTAATGCATGCAATATATTAACAAGCTATTTGAAAAATTCATGTTTTTGGAGAGTTACAGAAATTTTTTCCAACTTCCGTCCTTTGAAATCTTTTTTACTTTCACTCGTGCGAATATTATATTGGTTTATTCATTTCTTCAATTTTTACATATAAAACATAAAATTAACACATATCGAAATTGGCAAATGATACACCGAAAGATTTTTGGGTCACTGAAAGTCTGCTGTTTTCTTGTGATACCTTGGGGTTTGCAGACTCTACAATATCTTGTACATGAACAAGAGATTTATCAACATTATCAGGGAAAATAAACACATTTTGGATAGGTTTTTGATACATGAATCTGACAAGGAAATAATCTTTGTCATTTTGCTCTGTTATTAAACCAATAAAATGAACCATTGTTTTTTTCATCAAAAATTTGACCAAAACATACTTGCTAACTTTTAATTAATTGTCAAAATTGCTGAAAAATAACTTAACATCACTAAGTTCTATATGACCAAAACACGTACATTCTTAGAATCACTTAAACTTTCTGCTATTTTTCTTTCTTTTTTTTTTTTTTTTGCTTTGAAACACACACACACAGACATGAATATTTATTAATTAATTATTTTTAGGAATGGTCTTTTAAAAATCAATTATCGCAGTTTAAATTTTGAAATAATTACAGGGTGATTCGCAAATGATGTCACATTTCGAGGGAGGATGGAGATTCTAGAAATTATAATTTTATGACTAGGGGGGGGGGGACAAAAGACATATAATCAGACACAATAACCATGGAGTGTATGTTCTTTCCTTCCCAAGCACAAACAGTAAGTAAAGTAATTTGGGTGCAAGACCAATAAGAGATGACTGAATTTCATTTTGATTCATTGTTTTATAATTTTCTGCAAAGTCCACTTGGATCATTATTTTTGAATTATTCTGTTCAACATTTAGCTTTTGAAATTGAAAAGAGTCGGCTTGCTTCCTTTTTATGTATGTATGTCGGAGAAAATTTGATATTTCTTCTTTTAATTCGGTAAAGCACTTCTCTACCCCCCCCCCGAACAGCTTTAAGCATTTTAGCATTATCGATTTCCCATTGGTACCATTCTATTTCCAAATCCTAGACTTCCTCATAATCTTCACACACAGTCAACCACAGTTGTGTACAATTGTTGCATTCAGAGAACATACAACTTTCATTATCCTGATTGCACTATTTTGACATCTGTTTAAACTTGTCTTTCTAGATTTATTTAAGACATTAAATAGAAAAAATTATCAAAAGAATGAAAACTTTATACACTATTTACTACAAATCGCCAAAATTTCATAAAGTTCTAAATGATTTAAATTTTTGCCATCCATGTCGTATTTCTCAAAGAATTGCCCAACTTTATCTGTATTTGTGCCATCTATACTGGTTAAAAATGAGAGTAAACTTTCGCCTTCAATTGGTTGCAGTTCTCCAAAAGAGACCAAAGTCAACTAAACTCATTTCAATGGCTTTAATGCACTCATTCGGTTGCATCTAAAATATTTAAATATTTTAAAGTATTTTGATGATTTAGCGAAAACAAATGCAAAATCTGAAAAATCATTAAAAAATTTAACAACTTCATATCTTGTGAGCTCAGAGAAGCACTGTTGCAGTAGCTATAATACTGGTATACTTGCTGGGATCATGTTGAGATGTAACTTTTCATACACAGCTCTCTAAGGAATCTGCCCATCTTGTCTCGCATACAGCTTTTAAACTTAAAAGGTTTAATTCCAAAGTTTTACCTACATGGAACAGCTCTCTAGTTGACTTAGCACTAGTTCTTTCTGCAAAAACTATTAACTCTTTAGAAGGGCTTTGTTCGCAGCTGTGTTACTCCTAATTGACTCGTTTAAGTGCAAGTCCAATATGTGGTTAAAGCAATAAACGGAGATTTCATTAACTTCACCAAACCATTGTGCTTTCCAATATTTACAGATGCCTCATCAACCGTTAAGCAGATAAGTTTTTCTCCCACTCCAGTATTCCAGCATCTTGAAGATATTTTGAAATTATACTACATAATCCAACAGCATCCCATTTTTTTCACCCAGACCCACAAAGGAATTTGTAATTCTTGCATCCTTATCAACATAAACAGCCACAATTGCTTCGTATTCAATAGTTTTTTTGTTGTGCTGCCATCAGTATAATTGCGATAAATTTAGCTACATTCAATGCTTGGATTACATTCTTCTGTAAAGAATTTGCAACATGTTTCAGAAGCACAGTAAAAGATGTTTTATTTTGGTATGTGGTACCCAAATCCACACCATTTAACTTTTGCAGTACACATTCAGAAGAAAATTCTAGTGCAGGTCTTATCTTTAATGGCAAAATAAAAAACAATTCTCATTAAACATGTTGCCTTTTTAAGAATACGTTGATTGATGTATTTTAACAGCTGGCAAATTGAAGCCTCTACTAGAGGTCTTACAGCTGCATTAGCTTTTTCTACGCACTGGAGAATTGACTGTTTACAGTCTCTTTCTTTGGGCATGGTGGTGTGAAGGATGAACACTTCTTTACAAAATTTGTACAGAATTTTAGGAGCCCATTCTGTACATACTTTACACCACATACCCCATAAATCAAGTGGGTATATCACTACATTGTGCAAAGTCTGTCATTAGTTCCTTTCTCATCATTTTTCATAATTTTCCATTCTTCTCGAAAATATCTTTTCTTTTCCAATTACAGTCTAACCTTCGAGGTGGAAGGGTGATGATTGATGCTGTCATTGTTAATAACTGTTGGATGAGAATTCAGACTCGAGTTGGTAAAATTGCAGGAATCACCCGACTGTATGTTGCATCAGATTTTGAATTTACTGTATCAACTTACTGTATTAATTATCCTACCGCATAAACATTAATCTGTATTATGTAAAATGTTACCTTGTATATGTTTTGCATGTGAGGTCCGCATTTTTTGGATGGAGAGAATGAGAAATTTTGGTCAGTTGTTCAAATGTGATTCGATAATATAACAGCCTGCGGAGTTTAGGTTTTCATTTTAGAACTTATAAAATTATATTTTTAAATTTAGTTCTCCAAAATAAATAAATAAGTGGCTAAGAAGAATTTAAAACTAACTCTAAATTGTTTAGAAAATAAATAAATTATTGAAATAAAACCGATTCCACAGATGCACTATAGAGCATCAAAAATGCAAAAAATAGGAGGTGGAGAGGAAAAAACAAAACAAAATTACTCGTCCCCAGGGATGCCTAATTTTTGTCGCTTGGAAAAAAAAAATAGAGTGAAATATATAAAAATCAATATGCAAAAATATTTTTGCGTGCCCTTGTCCCGCATTTTTTTTTTTTTCAGCTTTAGTTTTCATTCAGTCAACATTTATTAATTTAAATTTATGCCCGTAAGTAAAACTTCTAGAAACATTGGCGGCAAATAATTGTAATAGGTCTGGATTTATACGTTTGATGTTTTTAGGTGTAGGCATGCAAGAAACATCTGATCCAGAATCAATCAAAAATTTTAAGTGATCTTATATCAAAAACATAAAGGGGACAGGAATGAGCAGCTGTAGAATTATTCGTTGGCCCATAATAACATCAACAGCCAGATAAGTTTAATGAAACTGAATTTTCGTTGAAAGAACTATGTGCCTGGCACCTTCAAGCCTCAGAACCAAATTTGTTATGATAAAAACATAATCAGTTAGCATTGGATCGAGGATGCGATCGTCCATGTGAAGGGTAAAACTGTATAAAAGATTGGCTATTTCGTCGCTGAAAGTTATCTCTCGTGCTACTCCTACTGAGCCTTTCTACTTGGTTGCTTAGTGAAGTAATTTATGAGCTTAAACCAGTGCTTCCCCCAGGCTTGGGCGGGAGGGCGCCGCGCCCTGCCCGCCCTTGGATTCGGGAAACGCGCCCATCTTGCCCTTTTGTTAGTGAAATTGCGCCCTTCTTGTAGAGCTCAAAACTCGCGATCGTCAGTCGCCGAAGGCGACCAATTTTCACGTTTTTGGCGACCATTGTTTTCATTGATGTCACCAACGTGGCTACTATTTGCTAATGCTAAAACCCTTTCCCGAACTTTTATCTTGACGTGTGACCTTTTCCCAAATTCCCTTGTCCACTAAAAATTAAATAAAGAAGAAAGAAATAGGAGTTAATTTTTGGGCCACACGGAAACTAGTTTTTCCTCCGATTTTTACCGGAAATTGCTTACCGTGTTTGAAATTTCAATCTTTTTCCATGCTCGAATTATTTCAATTATCTTGAAAGTTGTAAGATATTTTTTGCATGCACTACCTTAAATCTGCTTATTTGTCGTTTCATTTTAACAATTAAAAAAGAAAAAAAAAGTATAAAGATAGAAACAGCCAAAATCGTGCACGTGCTTCTCCGAAAATTAGATTTTACGTTATAGATTTTAATCCTTTCGCATCGGGTACAAATTTCAATTATTTTCTAAATTAAAAGATATTTTTCACACATGCTACCCTAAATCTGCTTATTTTGCATTTTATTTTAACAATTTCTGGCCTTTTTTTTTTTTTTTTTTGAACTGTGCCGATATTGAACACGTGTTTGTCAAAAATTGCGTTTATCACTAATTATTCACCAGTACTGAATCTTTGTTATTGTTTCATCTATTTATTTACTTCAAATTTGATTTTAGTATTGACAGCTATTTACTTTTTAGAAAATACTAAATTGTGGATAAATAAGAAATTTTTAGAAAATTGTGAATTTACCTGGATCCAACTTCTTTAAAAACAATAAACAATTATTGAAAACTGTATGCTAAATAAACAATTACTGAAAACTGTATGCTAAATAAACAATTACTGAAAACTGTATGCTAAATAAACAATTACTGAAAACTGTATGCTAAATAAACAATTATTGAAAAGAAGTAGTATTATCACAAATCATAAAATAAATAAGGAATTTTCTTTTTAGTTTAAACATTTTACAAAATTAATAATGATAATAATGATCTCTTTTAGGGCCGAATGTTGCGAGATTTTTCGGGCACTTTTTGAGATTTTGGGGATTCTTTTTTTCACATCATTTTATGTCTCTTTTTTGGCTTTGGGTAATTTTTTGTGTGTAGCCTGAAACCCTTCCAAGGATTCTGTGCTTGATTATATTGCAACTCTTAAAAACTCTCATAAAATTTAGGACAGTAGGTTCCCAAAGACTATTAAGAAAATTCTTTTTTTCATCTTTATAAGGGACCCATTTGGGTCAAATATGCATTTATTACATCTGTAGATGTTGAGAAAACTAACCAAAATATAAGAGAGAATGCTCTTTCAAACAAGAAACTATTTATTATTCAAAATATGAAACAGCATTTAATAATCCCAATCTAATGGAGCTTTCTAGTTATTTCAAGAAAGAAAAGTTGTAAAATGTAATAAAACTTGCGGGAAAAAGTTGGCAGCGTGTGAAGAATCCATATATTAGACATTTCCTTTTTCTCTCCTTATTTTAATAAACATTTATTTCAATCTTTAATGAAAATGTATTGTATTGATTTTGCTTCTTTTAAATTAAAAAAAATTATAATACCATTGTCATTTTAAGCTAAACCATTGCTTTCAATTGGTATTATTGATTAATTATAATGGCAATTTTGTGGTTTTTAGGACATGTTAAAAATTTTAAAGGGCGTTTTCAGTGATTGTTTAGGTCATCAAAATCCGGGCTCTAATTATTATTACTGAAGCTTTATTGTATTAAGAAAAAATACATTCTTATTTTCTTATTATTCCTCAGAGGTGATCAGATCTTCAGAAGTACTGGAATGAACAGAAACACTCTCATAAATTAATAAAAATATATAACTCAGAAAATCCTTGCTAGTTATTTTATTGAATTTAAAATCATTATTGGTTGATGTTGCCTTGAATATACAAGCAGAATTTTTTCATGCTTTACTTCAAATATAGAAAACGATCTTAAAAATGAATATTGTATAATTAGTTTATATATATTTTTCAATGTTCAGTTTCACTGTGATGATGTTGATGTTTGACTAAAATGTTAAATTATGGCAATTATAAAGTATTACTACGGGAGGATTCATAAATGATGTCACGCTTCTAAGGGAAGGGGAGTTCCAGAAATTGTGACAAAGTGTGGCAAGGGGAGGGGAGGGGTAACAGGAAGTGTGACATTCTGCTTGTGCAACATAGCGTAACATGTGACAACGGGGGAGGGCGGTCCAACATGGAAAAAAGTGACATCATTTAGGAACGGTCACTACTTCAAATTACATGTGCCCTTTATTTCGGTAAGATGCCCTAAATTTGGAAAAGTGCCCTTTTTTTTACAGTAGCACCCTGCCCGTTTTCAATCCTGGGGGAAGGTCTGCGTTAAACCATTTGTGTTATCAATGATAGAATTAAAGGAATTGCACGGGGAGGTGTTAACATGGCTTGCTGCATATGTAGAAGCAGATGCAGCATACACGCCAAAGACTAACGGGTGAGAACGAATATCGGAGATCTTGTTCGCAAACCTATCCACTCATAATGCCTCTTAATTTTCTGAGCTTGTATGTACTATTGTTTGAATTTCAGACGGTAATCTTTGTAGGCAAAGATTCTTAATTAAATCTTCATCAAGGCCTGCCAATTCCCTCATTTTCCTTAGTAAGTGCAAAGGTTTATCATCCCTTAATTGCAGTTCTAAGAGAAATTTTCTTACTGCCTGTTTTTAGAATCCAAAAATTCTTGAATTTATCCGTCTTCAAGTACATTATATCGCTGGCAAGGGGATGAAGCTGAATATCAGAAACATTAGTAAGTTTTCAGGATCTATCACGGCAACAATGTTATTATACTTAGTTTTTAGTATTCTCGTTCATTATGGGTTAGTTCCATTTGTGACAGACAATTTTTTGTAAAATTTTAAGTTAATACTAATCCATCTTAATGAATTTTGGTGTGATGATACATATATGTACCTTATTTATAAAAAATACATAATTTTTAACTTAAATTAAATAATAATTATATTAATAAAAGTAAAAAGACTTTTTTTTTTTTTTTTTGACATACATGACAAAAAACAGACATGACTTTGAGGGACCTTTCATTATTAATCAATTTCACTAAATGGGGCGCATTTTAAGTTTAGAAATTTTAATTTATAAAAACAAGACTTAAATTTGTTTTGTGTTTTAAAAAGAATTCTAAAATATAAATAAGTGAATAAATAAAAATATATTTCATCATGTGACAGACATGACACATGAAAAAATTTAAATTATCATTGAATATTCCTTTTTAAATTTCAGTTCTATATTTCAGTAATGAAATACAATGATATCTTTTATGCATAATGTGTTATATTATTCCTCAAGATTTATAAATTCCTCGAGAACAGCAATGTAGGAGCTGCAGTAGTTGATACAATTTTCTCTCTTTTATATCATACGGCATGTTCATCTGGTTCAATTTAAAAAAATCCCTTTACTTCAGTGGGCAACAAGTACCTTATTTGATATTGCTCATTTATTATCTGTTATCAGACTGAGAAATTCTTCATTATCATAACTTACAATTATCCGCTGCCCACATTGCAATTTCAGAGTTTTATTTTTTCATTTTCTGAAGACAGTTCAACACCTTCACCAGATCTGAAATTTTCTACAGTCACCACTCACCATATCCGAAATTGAACAAAGTACCTTTTCCACAGTTGGATGAACTACTGTAAAATAAAATTCCTGATGAATATGAGCGAAAGCAATGTGCTTTTCTTCTTCCTGGCATTCCTTTTATTTCTCTGCCATTTGTAGCCCACATCTCATCCAGTTTTGTTTTTACAGCTTGAATTTGCTCTTCTGATTCATATGGGATATTTATTCCTGTACAAATTTTCTTAGCATTATTTTCAAACTCAAGCAATGTTCTTGGATCAGCCTCTCTGGCTCGGCTAACTTCTCGAACACGGCGCTTTATCGTTCTACCAAAATACAACCCTTACCATGAAATGTGGCCGAGAATGCCAGGAAGTATTTGAGTTGTTTCTGCAATAAATCCAGCACATCATTCAATGTAGCATGATTTTTGTTTCATATAATAGTTTTGTTTGCTGATTTTTTCCATTGCTTATATGAAACTTGAGACTCATGTTCACTTTCATCAATACCTTCTACAAATTTCTTAAAGAGTTTGAGGTCCTTGCACTCATTGCATGCATGTTTGAAGCATGCTGCTCTCACTATAATTGTTGCAAACAATTGTTTTCACAAAATATGCGGTACCGTAGGAAAAACTGGCGAAGATTCTAATAGTAACCTTATATTTTCATGATATATACAAACACAGGAATTGTTAGGTGCTTATTTTCATCAGCATATGTGTTCGAGTCTTGAATATGCAAATTTGCTGAGTCGGCTTGTTACAGACATGACAATTTTAAAACTTCCCCAATTGAGTTATTTTTCTAATTTTAATTTTAATTTTTACCACAAACTATTCCTAGTGATACAAGAAAATATAAAATGTACTATTATGCATTTTTTTCAGTTGGTTATTTTTTTAATTACAAAAGTATTTGTTTTTGTGATGGACATGGCACAAAACTTATATGAAATTTGACACTCTAACAAAAAGTTATATAAGCTTATAATTCATTTCACTCTAGCATTAGATTCAGGCCACAGTGAATAGTATTTTCAGCAGAGCAAATTTGGAAATTTTCTTGGAAATTTTAGTGAAATATATACTAAAAATTATCAATTTATATCCCAAAAAAACCTAAAATTTTACTTATATATCTTTCCAGGTCTTGGATTCCGGCCCCTACCTCACCCAGACAATGTTGATAGTACTTTGATTTGGTTTACTCATGGTGGTGGTTCATCTGGTGGATGGAATTATTGGAAAAATTCTTTAGATGAATACTTGAAACGTAAGAAATATTTTGATTTTACTTCAGGTGTAGATAAAATTTACTTGCTGAGGCTGTCAAATGTACATTTAGTTTTTTTAAACACTAAAAATAAGTTTTTTCTCTCACTCAATTAATATGCATGTAAATTTTGCTGATTTTTGTCTTTTTGCTTTCCACTATTTTATTTTTAAAGAAAAAGCAAATTATAAAGTAGATTCTTATTGTTGGTAATTATTAATTTTTTCTATAATTACTATTTGTTTTAATGAGTCCTTTCATGTCCATGTAAAAGTTCTACTAATAACTGCATACATGTATTTATTTTTCGTTGTAAAATATTTTTAAGTATTCCTCTGTAATCAATTGTTAAACTAATGAAAGTCATTCAAAATAATGTAATAAAGGATCTTAAAAAATAAAATCAGCATAAATCGGTATTTTATTTTTAGTTCTAAAACATCTTGACTAAAAAAAGAATTTATATTATGTAGTAAATGATCATAAATAAAAAACAAGAAACCCAGTATTTTATTTTTAGCTCTAAATTAACTTTTAATAATAGATAACATATAAAATATGCATTTTATGCCTCATGGATTTATTTTTATGTAATTTATAGCTAAGAATAAAGAATTTATCAGTTTTATACTACCATTTACCTGGTTCTGAGACATAGGGATATCTCCTGCTTTTTCCTTTTGTAAGGTTGGCAGGTCTGGGCGATGATACAGCTGCTACTAGTTCACAATTAAACTAATGTGCAAATGCTGCTAATCTAAAATTTGATAAGCTGTTAAAATAAAGAAATGTTTTTATAGTATAGTAAAACTCCTCCATAGCAAACACGGTAGGATAAAAATATTTGTCCAGAATAGAGTGGTGTCTGCAAAACAAGGGTTTTATGTTTTTTATACAGTGGAACCTCTGTAGCTCGACACGTGGATAAGTCGACTACCTCGGTAAGTCGACATTTTTTCTCCTAATGGTTGGCCCAATGCTAATTTCAAAGGGGCGAAAAACTCTCTAACTCGACACACAATTTCCAGGAGCCCCTGTAAGTCGACCTCCATTTTGTATTCTTTTTAAATTTTTCTTCCGGTATTTTTTCACGGTGTAGAATTCTGGGAATTTTACAGTGATGTTTCTTCGTCAATAAATCAATTATTTTCTGGAAAGTATTCCTGGAAGATTCCCTTTTCCCCTTGTACCCTGTGGAGCCTCACCATTTGTGAGGAATACGTGAATGTTGACTCTAAACTGATCCCTTCTGGACCTCTAGAAGATAGAGATTTCTTAGAAGCTATAAACCAAACTGCAAACCCGTTAAATGCTGAAAACGGATCAAGTTGCGGACGAAGATGACCAAAGTGCACCTCAGTCTAGGCGCAAGGCATTAAACTGTAGATGCTTTCTATGAACATAAGAAAAAAAAGTGAATTGCAAATTAGCAAGCTTAATAGCGTTGAGGAATTTATGTTTTCTCTTCAGAGGGAAAAACAAACAAAAATTATGGATTTTTTATCATGAAGTATTCTGATTTCACGTACCATGTTTATATATTTATTTATTTGTAAAGCACAACTTTTAAAAGCAGTAATAATAATAATAGATAAATAATAAATGGGGATAATTCCATTCACTACAATTGGCTTATATAACTTGAATGGTAAGTAAATAGTAATACAGACCAATACTAGCAATTGAAATTACAAAACCTCGGTAACTTGACACCCGCTTATCTCGACATATTTTCGTGTCCCCTAGGGGTGTCGAGTTATCGAGGTTTCACTGCATTTTAAAATTATCCCTAAGTATAATTATATTTATATTGTGAATTTTTTATTCTAGATAACTTTTTAGTTAACCAATCAAAGTGTAGAAAATAAATTAGTGTACAAACTTCTTATCTAATTTCATAAGTATTATGATGGTAGTTATCAACGGTTTTTTTTTTTTTTTTAATCCAGTACCAGTCAATTGGTAAATATTTTAAGTTTTGAACTTCTGAGAATCAAGGCCAAGCCGTTCTTCAGATATATCCACAAATTTATCAATTTTCAGAAAATTAATTTTTCTTCTCTTAACCATTCTATCTGAAAACTTTATTTTTGTTTTAAAATGCAATAAATCTGTGTTTATCTTATGTAACTGTAATCAGTAAAAATGTCAGTACACCTGTTTTGTTAGTAATGTTTTCAAAAAAGCATTGCTTCAATGCCCCCTTCTTCCCCCACTCGACTAAAATACTTAACATTGATAGCCATTCTAAGAACACTAGAAAACTAACCACTTTTCCAGTTAAATCATGCTTCTACATACTGTTATCCTATGAAAAATATATTTTGTTAAAATGGTGCTTCAAAAAGGCATAATTTGTCAGTAGTTTAAATAAGGCAATTGCAAGGAAAAGTTTAAAAATTGAATGAAACTTCTTAATTTTTTTTTATAAAGCATATTTTTTTTTTATCTATCAGGTGAAATAAAATTTAATGATTAAATTATTCTTTCCTAATGACTCATTTAGCTTGTTTCAAATTTTGAACTCCCTATATAGGATTGTTTGTTTAATTCTCAAGTTATAAATTTCTGCTCCCAAAAAATAGTGTCCTGGGTCCACAAATCAGGGTGTCCGATAAAGAGATTAGGCATGTGTCAAGAAGTCCAAGAAAGTTGGTATAAATATCTAGTATGTTTGTATACTAGTAATATTGATCCTCTATCAGGCCCGTCAATTTGGCAATGGGGGGGGGGGACACAAATGACTTTAGGAAATCACATTGAATTTATACGTGTTCTTATGTATTTCGTTGTTTTTTACCTATAATATACATTGAAAATATACCCCCCCTCCCCTACGAAAAATTTTGAAATGACGAACCTGCCTTCTATGTTTTGCTGCCTGGAAATTAATTGCTTGCACAAGAAGGGTTCCTACCAGAAAACATTTTACAGTATAAGCAAAATTTTAATGTGTCAAGTAATTGAATTCTGTAAATTAATATATAATTTTCACTCATTCAATTCTGTAAATTGAGATAGTTAAATCCTTCTGTAAAACTTATGCCTCTTTAGCAACTGCTAAGCTAGAAATTAAAATTTCAAAATTTTCATCAGCATTTGGAAAATAATTTCTATCAAATTTATAGATTTCTTTTCTTATTTATAAATGTGACTAAAGTGACAAGTTTATACTTTAAAAAAAATATCAAAACAAAAAAAAAATCTTGAATATTTCATGATTTTTTCTTTTACAATATTTTTTATAACATTTACTTTTAATTCAAATTTTTAAATTCATAAATGTTTTAATCTTTTACTGGTGTAGGCTTAGCTTAAACCTTTGTTTTTGTTTCTCCCCCTTCTGAAGCTTATAGAGGTGGAAGACAATTTGGTGAATATGTAAAATCGTGCAGTTTAGAAAAACGTGAGACAGAAAAGCATGTGTGCCAAGTAGTATTGGAAGACTTTGGTAATTATTGCACTTACGCTAACAATTTTGGCTATGATGTTGGTCGACCGTGTGTTTTATTAAAAATTAATAGAGTAAGTATTCAAGAATTATTGTAATTAAATTTTTATTAAAATGTTTATACTAACTATTGGGTATAATTCATGTCTAAAATAAATAAATTGCGTGCCTTTAACAGTCAACTTCTGTCATTCCAAGAAATATTTTTCTCACCTAGCTAGGGAAAAAGCCTATTCATTTTCTATGAGTGCCCTCTTATTATTTAAATTGGAAAATGCCTTGTTATTTCAGAATGATGTAGTGTGCAACAATTAAGTAAAACTAAGTCGAAATTTATTTTATAAATGTTCAGTACAAATTTGAAGTGATAACCTGCTAATTTTGCTTGAAAAGCTTAAACTGATCAATGAAAAGAAATATTGAAAGTGTAGGCATAAAATTAGCTTAATTTGGCTCTGAACATTTTCTGGAAAGGTGTAATGGAGAAATTTCCCTCTGAAATCACTGCTGGATATATTTCTTCACATGCTGGATATTCGGATATTTATTGCAGTACTTGTTTTCCTTGCTTATAGTTCAATAGTAATACAAATTATGAGGGGGTGCAGATATTTGGTATTTTACAGTATGTATATGTATGTATATATATATATATATATGTCTATCAATCTTTTACATATAAATATATATATGGTAAACTGAAAGTTTGAAAAACATATTTTAAAAATATTCTGCATCCAGCTCTTTGGAATTGGTAAACAAGAATTTCCCCCATCAATCTTAAAATCTAAATTATGCTTCTTTTAATATATTTTTTAATTGTGTAACATTTCTGCGAGTAATGTCTGAATTGACATTTAGAAGCAATGCAAGGTTTTTTTTTCTTTTTTTTTTTAAACAAATAATAAACTCAAAGAAATTGTTTATTTGGCAATGAAAAGGAAAGAAACAAAATAAATTATATATATATGTCTTGTCAATTCATGTGTTTGTTAGACGATATTCTGAAATGTTCATTATAAAGTTTAATTTTCTTATTCTGTTTGCTACAATTTGACATTTGCACTTGATGTTAATCATTTTATTTGTAATTAATTTTCCTTATTTGAGTTTTAAAAGTAATTCATTTTGTAGAAAATATTGCATATTTTCCTTTCTAGATATATGGGTGGGAACCAGTTCCTTACACAAATGACACATTTCCTCCAACAATTCCTGATCACATTAGAGAACATTATGATCCTAGATATGTATATATTTCTTGTGCAGGAGAGGTAAGTTGAAATTTGTTGCTCAATATATTTATACTTGCTTGCATTTATGTGATCAAAGTTGCACCACTAGTATCATTGTACATAAAGGAATTAACATATTAAACCTATTCAATATTTATTTACTGAAGATAAATATTATATCATTTTGAAATGAGATACATTTTAACAAAATGGCCTACAAAACAGGAATTCGCAAATTGTTTTCCATTTTCTAATCATTAAACTTATGTTCAGTGGTGAACACCCCTGATGAGGCCTTGTGCTTAAGGGGGAGTCTCAATGAGACAAAACTGGTGCAGTTATGAAAAAAGGGGGGCGATGCTTACCAGGGCTGGATAAGGTCTTAAAATGTTACATGACCTGCCTGCCGGGCATGCTTATCTAAAACATACATGCCTGAACAAAATTTTTCCATGCCCAAAAATTGCTTTATTGCATATTAATAAAGACATTTGAATTTGTTGTCTAGCATTAATTAGACAAAAATTAAATTCACAGCTTTGTATCTGAATCAAGAATTATTTTAACTTTAGTCTAAATCATTAAAACATTACATTACAAATAAACATTACATGATAAGTCGTTACAAGTCGAAATTTAAATTGTATTACCAATTTTATTGTTGACATTCAAGTCTGTCGACTGGGCAAAATTTAGTTCTGGTAAGGATGCGGAGATTTTTCAATAAAATATGAAGTAATGAAGTCCTGGCAAGAAATATTTGATTAAAATATTACATCCCCGGTAGGGAACTTAAGGGTAGAAAATTCACGCCCGATCGGAATTTTCACATGCCCCGTGCATGTTGGGCAATATAATTTTCGAGCCCTAATTCTTACAGATACATACGTGGGAAAGGTGTAGGGAGAACTTGAGTTAAAATTTAAAATCTTGGTGATTTAAAATTTAAAACAGTCTTGGAGGGTGTGCTTCAGTCACTGAAAATGAAGTGAAGGGCTGTCGGATATTAACCAGGCCAAAAAAAGCCGGCCGGCTTTTTTTTTTTTTTGTTTAAACCGCTTAAAAAGGCCGCCCTTTATTAAAATAAAAAATTTTCCAAAAAAGGATTAAATAAAAAATTATATTTATATCATTAGTACAATTAAATTATTATTGCAGTAGCAAAATATTTTAAACTAGAATGAAAATGATTTAATAGAACAAAAAATTTTTTTACAACAATAGCAAAAAAGAATGCTCTTTAGTAGAAATTTATTTAGATCCAACACAATTTAAAAGATTTTCAAAGATTTTCACTAAGCATTCAAAAGTTCACTTGATGCTGCTATATGAACTAAATATTACCAATAATTTGCTTTAATATTTAATTAATAATCTTTTGAGTATTTTAAAGCACTTTTTATGTTTTTTATTCCTTATTCAGCACTTAAACTAGTTCTCTGCTCGGAATTTAAAAAAAAGCTATTTGTCAAATAAATCACATAAAGAGCCCATCTTGAAGTAGACCAATTGGTCAACTTCAAGATTCTACTATAATAACATTGATTTAAAAAAATTTCTAATGCTATACATTAAAAAAAAAATCCATTATATAAAAGCAAGCCAACTACTTATTATATTCGACTTTTAAATTTTTACCATGAGTAGTGCTGTAGAAAACACTAGTTTAGTTAATTAGGATTATGTAAATATTTTGAAAAAGGAAAGGAAATACTTGCAGTTGTGAATAATAAAAACAGAAACTTCAAAACCACTCTGTTTTTCTTCTTCTCACCTTGAGCAAAAGATTTTTTTTTTTTTTTTGTAGTGTAAAATATATGCTAGAAGAAAAAATAATGAAAGTAGTTCTTTATTGTGAGCCTCGGATTTCTGAATTATTTTAAAGTAATTGAATTGTTAATATTAAAATATCAATTTTAACTGAGAAGTACACTTGAATCTGTGTAATATAGTTTGTCATATGTATTAAGGTATTGTGGCTAGTGGTTTTGCTTACTGACACACACTTGACTATAGAAGAAGCAGAATTTGATTCCTCTCCCAGCCTGGAATTAATTTCCTTCTCCTTTTGTGTTGAAAAACTATTGTGTACTAGCTATAATATTAGGCGAGGGTTTTGTAAGAGACTTGCACAAAATTAAGAAAACAAACCCACAAATGGTAATCAGTATTGTAAAATACATTCAGATTGTATAGCACAATTCTGAATCTCATTTTAAATAAACTTCATTAAAAGAAAGATTTGAGCTTCATTTTATACAAATTAACAACAGCAACCTAAGTTAACATAATATAGGTGCTAAATGGAACATCTGAGGTAAGCAAATACTTTAGAGAAGTAACAGTATTTCTGATGGAAACAATTAAAATATATGACATTTATAAAAATGAGAAGATTTCATATAAAATGAAATTATTTGTATCTTTTAAAGTTAGTACTAAAATTCATGACTAATCAGTATTAAATTTTTTTTTTCCAAATATCATTGCAGTGCTTGAAAAACTTATTATCCTATATAGCTACCAATATTTGTGAACGATCATGAAAAGTTACAAAAATTTTGAAAATCTGAAGACTTCCTGTATTTTTTTGAAAAATAGCCGTCTGTTTCAGCACGCATAAAGTGTTGTGATTTATTTGCTTAAGTTTTTACTTTTATTTAAAATATCCGACAGTTGCATAACTTGTTGCCCGTATCAAATATCCAACATTAATGTAAATGAGTTCTTTTCTTATAGAACCCAGCGGACAAAGAAAACATAGGTCCAGTTCGCTACTACCCAGAGAGGGGAGCGATCCCGCGTTACTACTTTCCATTCACCAACCTGGATGGTTACCTCTCTCCTTTCGTGTTCGTCCACTTCGAGCGTCCGGTATCAGGAGTGCTCATTAACATCGAGTGCAAGGCTTGGGCAGCCAACATCTGGCACGATCGGACTGATAGAATGGGTAGTGTGCACTTTGAGCTGCTCATTGACTGATTGAGTCTCTTGTCTTTCTTTTCTTTTCTGTTTTATGCTTGACCACTCGTCTCACTTTCTAGAAGAGGATTTATTTTAGAACTGAGAGGAAACTGAAAAAAAAATAAATAAATAAAATGTATTCTCACTTTGTAGACATAAGGATGTTCAACCATTTGGGGTGTTTCTGGGTTGTCATGCATGACCTGTAGTATTATGAACAGTTTATAAGTGTTTTGTACATAAGGAGTAAGTTATATTTTGTGCATTGAATCGACTAATGTTGTTTGGTTTTTGTTATGTTTTTGTCTGCTGGTTCTTCAGTCTTACCTCTTTCATATTATCCATCATGTAAGTGCACACATTATCGGTGTTCTATCATTTTTAAATGCATAGTTGACAATTTAAATGTTTGTGAATGAGGATTTGTTTTTATTATTTCTTTAGTTAGATAATTTGGCTCAAATAACACCATAGATTGTTTTGTGATTAAAGTTACATATAAAAATCTGTGCCACCAGTTTATCTATTTTAATTGTTTTGTTTATGATGTTTTTATCTTTTTAAGATGAAATAGTGTTGGTTTTTAGTTTTTAAAATTGCCCTTTGTTTTTGGACTGCACTAATCATACTTAATTTGTTTTTCCCAATGAATTAATAAAATCGAAAAAAATAAATGAGTAATTTTTTTATAGTGTATTTTAAAAAGATTTTACAATGAAAATGTTTAATATAAATGGTTTTTAGAATTCTTTCTATATCTTAATGTACTGGCATGAGTTTAAGTTGTCTTATTTTTAATGTAAAGTGCAATAATGTTCCCAGGTTTTTGTAATTTATTCTAGAAAAAATAAAAACATTAAAATTCTGGATCCCTGGCTTAATATATGTTCGTAAAATCGACTGGATAGATGGTTTTTCTTAACAGCTCACCAGTAAAGGAAGTTTTAATTTGCCCTTTTAAAGTGTCTATTAATTATGTTTTCTTTTAAATGGTCCGAACTAATTATTGCACGGCAAGCTTTTATGTTTGCTTCTTCATTGGTTGAACATCCTTTGTATAGATAAATGCTGCCTCTTAATTAGATTTCATAGTTATCATTAACTTGTGCCTAGCAGTGTGACTTGGTCACTCATTGTCTGTATTACAGCTTAGGGATCTCCTGCCATAGTAAAAAGTGAGGGACAATCGCCTCTCAAAAGACCTGTTTTCTTCTCAATTGCAGTTGCCCCATTAGACAATGCATTCACTGTAAATACTATACGAAGCAGGGAAACGGAAAAAATTAATTTTCATAACAAAATCTCTACTGAATCTACATCTTGGCAAATTTCATTGGAAGCATCTGTTTAAGAAAATTCCAAACATGATACCTCTTGTGAACTTTGCAGTTTTGATTTTTATTGGTGTACATTCTACTCAGGGTGTCTATAAGTCATAAATGTAATAAGTTGAAAGATGAGTTAAAGTTTCGGTATGCATTGCTTTTATGGAGTGTCAGTGGCACACACAAAGGGGGTGGGTTAGGTGCAGACTCCCTCCCCCATACCGCCCTTAATTTTTACCAGAAACTCTGGTAATTTAATTACATATTTGGTATTAATAATTAATTTTGCTAATTAATGATAATTATTGATTCAATAAGTTATTTTTTATTATTTTTTGTCCTCCATAATTGATAAAATCTAAATATGTTTGGTGGCGTATTGGGACATGATACGAGAGTGTGGACTTTTGCCCCTGGATCCCCCCCCCCCCCCCATTGAAAAATTCCTGTGTGCGCCACTGTTAAGTGTTCTACTTTGAAGATTTTATCTATTTTTATTTTACCGCTTGATATGATGTGTATATAGTATTAGGCATGTCAAATTGCCCTTTGTAAGCAACAACAGTTTGTAGTGGAGCATTTCTTTGTTTTGTAGAGATTGAAAGTTTGAATATTAACCAGCAAACTCCTTGAAAACAGAGAAAACAATGTTTCATGTTGCAAAAGGCTATTTTCTCTGCTCGAAGACTTTCATATTGTGTGCTGTTAAGTAAGTGGAACTAAGACTACAGAATCAAAATGTTTAGAATTTGGATTGGTTATTAGCCTGGAGGCTAACGTTCATTAAAACTTGTATTGAAGTATGAAAAATATAGCAGCCATCTTTTTGAAAGTGGCTTTAAATATTCATTGAATCACGAGAAACTTGTGTGTTTACATTTAAAAGTTTCTGTAGGCACCCTGATTCTATAAATTTAAAGGAAATCTACAAAAGTTTATTCCTATTGATTTCAAATTTTTCTGTTAAATATTTTATGAAATTTTAGTTGTTGAATTTTCTAAGTTCTGTATGTTATCAGTAAAAAAATTATTGTTTTGAAAGAATAACAAATTTTCTTTTCTTACATCTGAAGATATAAATTTTACCCTCTCCCGAATTTCACTTTGGTCATTGTTTTTGTGATGCATAAATTCTCTTATTAATGCATCTTTGTATTTCTGAAGAGTATTTATTCAAAAATAGATTCTACCCTAAAGTAGAAACCTACAGATGTATGTTATGTGAATGGGCCTAGAAGAATTTTTTTTACTTCTTAACACTGAAATAATGAGCGGGTTATGAATTATTTATTCACTATTTTATCTAAACATTTGAATATCATTCTGTGGTGTACTGAACATTCCAAAACAATTAATTGTTTGAATATTAATTGGGAAAAATTCATATAAATAAACTTTCAGCATAATTTTCAAGTGGTGAGCATAATTTATTTTCTTTTCAAATGTTGGGGAAAAAAGATGTTCTGAGTTTCCAACATTTTTCAATGATACCCATAGCTTGAAATTTGTATTTCAAAGTATAAAATTGAGTGCTGTTTATGTATTTGGTAAAATCAACTAATGTGTGCCGTTTAGTATAGATTTTTAGAGAATAGTGCGCTTGGATCTTATTGAATTTTATTGGAGTTAATCTCCCACACAGTCTTAAATAATCCTAGTATAAAAACTATTAGTTTCATCCAAGGAGCAGCACTAATGACACATATAAGTGTCTCATTGCACCAATAAAACTCCATAGTATTAATTTTTTTTTATCAACTGAAGTACAAAATGACATGAAATAAAAGTGGGATTTTAGTGATTTTTCACAAGCTGCAATGTCTTTCATTACACTGCCCTGTTGCAGCTGGCATACCTGAGAATGATTCTTGCATTCCAGTGGTTCTTGGTATCTCCGACTGAAAACGCGATTAAGTTAATATATCTGTGAAAGAGTTGATAATTATTTTCTGATTGTTATTTTGTTGTAAGATATAAGCAGTCCTGTGATTGATTTCATGTACATTTGTACTAACTCCTCTTGTAAATATCTCCTATGTTATTGACTGGCTCCATTATTCTTTCATAATTTATCATAGAGCAGGATTGATCTTTGAGGTGTTGCCACACATTTTTTTCAAATTCACATTTATATCTCCGGAAAATTTTTATGAAGAAAATGCCATTTTTATCTTAATGTAACATAACCTGACACAATTTTTGTGTTTTAACATTGTCTTTTACTTGGAGTAATGCCTTATACTTTCAATAAATTCCATACTCATTGCCAGTCAATAAGATGTTGATGTGGTGTATCAAAATTTTATTTTAACTGCACATTTTTAAAAGTTGTATTTCCTGATAATTATTAAAAAGGTGTGCCTTTTTAAAGTGTGAAGAAAGTAAGACTTAAGATGCATTGTTAATGCAAATGACTTAATATTTTTAAAATGTTCCTCTTGAATTTTTATTAGTATTATTGCACTTTATTTCTCATAAATGTAACTTTTTAATGCAATTCTTTTCCATGAACCAGTAGGTTTCCTAACTTCTTTTTGGCCATTTGCAATCATTAACTTTGAACTATTACCAAAATTGTGAAAACCTATTTCTTTTATCACTTTAAAAGTGACTCTGTGTGCATAAAATCATACTGTTTTGTGGTTTATGTGCATTTATCAATTCTGTCTAGTCATTTAAAAAGTTTCTTATTACATGCATGAAAGTTGTCTTTTTATGATGTAAATTTGCATCATTCTTTATTAAGGGTCTATTGTGAGCTTGAAAGAGATAGAAGTGTTTGAAAGTAAAGAAAAAGAACAAAGGAAAAAAAATGTCAATGTTTCATCTTTTGCTATCTTGTTATAGCTATCTGATTAGGGCACTTAAATACATATAACATAAATTAAGAATTGTTGTCGAAAGGTTCTTGTGTCTTGAAACACGTCTGTCTAAAAAACTAAACTTCAAAAATACTTGTCTTAATGAATTCATCAAGAAAAAAAAGGGGGCTTACTGTTTTGTGCCATAAATGTTGATACATAATTGGCAAGATCGTATTGCCTCAATTATAAATGAAATGTTATAAAAGGAGAACATGTTTATGCAACCCATGGGACAAACTTTATATTTTTAGCTAAGCTATGATTATCTACACTAAGAAGCTAGTGTCTATCTTTCAGGCTCCCACTATACACATATATATTTTAGATGCTTTCATTATCTACTAAGAACTTCCCTTTTTGTAGTTAATCTATTTTATTTTTTCAACTGCATTTTGTTCATACTTTGACTTAAGAATGAAGTCTGAAAGCAGACTTAGTATGTTCTATTGTTCATTTTTTTCGCCAAGTAGAATGCTGCCGTATTACTGAGAAGCAACCGAGACTTCATACCCTTGCTAAATCATGTCACTAAAACTAATTTATTTTTATTAAGCTACACCTACAAATTCGTGATTTTTTATCTTATTTAAATTATATTTTTGAACTTTCTTTTAGAAAATTTGCAATATTCAAATATCCTTTCTTAATGTTAATTGTTTTTCATTGGGTTTATTTCTTTTTTCTTCTTCTACCTTTTTAATGCAAAATTAAATAATAAAATGGCTGAACAATGCATTGTCATTTTATTAAATTCATGGGATTTCTCGATGTGTTTTACTTGTAAAAATATTGATTTCAACGCAAAGGATTAAGGAAAATTGACATTAAAAGTTTTTATGAGGTTTAAGTGATGGTATAGCAAGGGTTTGTGCTATGGTGATTTTTCTTTTAAAGTATACGAGAAAAGGTATGAGGAATTGATAATTCCTTAATTTAGTTTTGAAGAAAGATCTGCCAATTTTACATCTTTTTCATATTGAATCTCCCATCAACACTTAACATTTACATTAGGGGTCCATTTCTTGCGATATTTTAATTCCATTCAATTTGCTGTTTTTTTTCATGTGTTATTTTTGTTTGTGAGAAGATAAGGATCTATATACTGTTAATGGCTTTTATTTTCAAAGCCAATCATGTTAGATAAGTATTTATTGCATATTTACTAAAGCTTGTTAAAATCGACAACAAATGGCCTGTGTGATTTGCTGCTATTGAAACTTAATAGCTGGAGATATATTTGCCTCTTACCTATTAACGTTTTATTCATTGCCTATTGATATGCTTTTTAATGTATGTTCTTATTGCTACTGCCAAATGAAACTGTCAGGTGGAAAATGTTCCTGGGCTTAAAAAAAAAAAAAAACATTTTGGGGGGGGGGGGGGGGGGGGATTTTGTATCAAGGCACTATGAGTCATTTAAAATTTGCTTATGATAGAAATATAGAATTTATTTCTTCTGGAAGCTACATTGTTTTCATGAAAGTTTGGTGAAAATGGCTTGAAATTTTTTTTTTTTTTTAATATTCTAAAATCTCTTCTTTTTTTTTAATGTCGAAATATTGGTTCTCTGTGTGTTTATTGAAGGTTGATTCTTAATAAAATTACCACAAATCTTACGATTTGTGCTTGTTAATGAATGGAGGGGGTGGGTTACATTCATATGTATATTAACACATATGTGTTAATTTCTACATTCTAATTCTATTTAATCAACATTAAAAAATAATTTCTCTAATTTATGAAAATCAATAAGTTTATGAATGAATTCATAATTCTTCAGTACATATGGTTCATTGTATCATAATAATTGAACTGTATGCACATTAAGCAGTATCACTGTGAAGTATTTCAATAAATTCAAATTAATGTTTGAAGGAACTAAACTAAACTTTAGTTTTGTATATTGTTTGTGAAATTATATTGAATTTTCTTATTTGTGATAATTATTTTTAATCAGTATTTTGACCGGTGAATGGTTTTTCGGTATTTTATTTTAGACAAATATATCTTCTGAATGTTTGATGTTGCTTATGCCGTGGAGTTGTACGATTGCTACACAGAAATATAGATTATGTCACAGTTATGCTCTAGCTCATTCTATATTACTATCAAGAATCTCACTGAGAAAGAGTTTAAAATGAAAATAAAAGCTTAAGTGTACTTTTATGTAGTAAAAGAAAAATATTTCAATTATAAAAATATATGCCATGACATTGCAGGATGTTTCTTTTTTATTTAAAAAACTTTGCAATTTCATTGCAGTATTCCATGTTGTACTTATTTCATGTTTGTTCAGTTTCATTTATTTTGATATTCTATTTTACTTTGTTTGAAAAATTGTATTTTTTTAATCTCTTTTTTTTTTCTTTGAAAATTACTTTGTACTTAAAACAAAAATGAATTAGAATGGCTGTTTTATTATTGTTATTTCGATGTATAAAATATTTAGTTAATAAACTGTAATCTGGCAAATTTGTCTTTCATTGTTCAATACAAAAACATTCTCTTCATTAACAGTAGCTGTCCATTCGTACAGGGTGTCGTAGATATTGTCTCTTGTAAAAGAATGGAGAAACTTTATTTGTAGTACTAATTAATAAACATGCTATTTAATATAATTTTGATTACTAAAGCTCGCCATATTTGAAAATGCTGTAAAAGAACCCAGAGTTTTAATATGTCTGATGCTGTGTTTCTTTTCTTTGTTTGATCTGTTGACCATCGGAATGAGATGTCTCGTAATTACGTTTCAACCAGCGTTGGTAAATATCAGTATTTACTGTTCTGCAAATATTCAGTTTTTACCTGTGGGAAAAACTTGAAAAAAGTGGCTGCATTGGTAAAACCAAAAGAAATGATAGAACTAATGAGTAATTGCTTTTAAGTTGTCAAGTTAAGATCTGAAAGTAGTGGAGGCTCAGTTATTTCTAGTTTATTCCAGAAAATTAAATCAACATAATCTAATGCTTGGAAGTTTAAAATTTGTGGTGCAAATTTCCTTCATTTCTAGGTTGAATTTTCTGTGCTTAAAAATGAGTCTCTTAGCCAATTCCTTAACCTGAGGCCTGTGATCAGATATCATACCAGGAAGCAAATTTTCTGGTGGCAAAAAAGCAAAATTAAGTAGTTCTTTGCTTTCTGAGGACACCTGGCTCTATTTCATATCCTTACTACTCTTTCTGTAGAAATCATGTAGTAATTCTGAGATTTTTGAAAGACTGACTAGACATTTATAAGAAAATGACATTTTTAAAAGAAAAAAATGGAATGTTCTAGAAATTTACTAGGTTCCGTGTGTGGGGGGGGGGGGGATATTATCCGATCAGTCGAATATTAAACACTTGCCTGAGCGGTATGGTTGCCAAGCTATTAACACCTAGCCGTTCCGGCCCATAGTGTTTCCTGAAAATAAGACAATTTTTCCTAAATCTCTTCCAAACTCACCCTCTTATTCATGAAATCTTGAAACCTATCACATATTTGAGAAAAGTTTTTCCAGCAATTGAGGATGGTTTTCCTACTAGTGACATAACAAAAACATTAACGTTACTTGATTGTTTTCGTACAATAGTAAATGATCGGGAAAATATTTCGTCCGCGATAACCATTTTCAACTGCATCATATCTGACCCAAATCAATCAAAAGCTGTATTCTGCAAGTGCAAGAAGTAAGGTGATTTATGATATTACCAGGAAAATTTTCTCTAAGAAATTTTAATCTTAATAGACTGCCGATGTTAGTTCAGCCATGGCTGCCTGCGATCATATAGCGGCTGTCCAAACGGGCGAAAAAGTGCGTGCAAGCAGAACTTACATTTTCTGCCACTTCAGTCAATTGGCGCTGTTATCATGTACTTAAATGCGAGGATTTAAAGGTCTAACCATAGCAATATCATCGCGTAAAAGGCTTGAATTTTAAGTCAGATAAACATTTAAGTGTTGAGAGTAAAAGTAACTATCAAAATACGTTGCAGGGTTATTTATTTACCATTAAAACGTTTTTAATACAGAGGGGGGAAAAAAAGATCGTTTTTTTTTTTTAGTAGTAACACATGCAGACTTTGAAGCTGCTCGTTAAGATACAACTTTCTTACATACGTATACTTTTATATATAATGAACACAGAAAATTTCGCAATTGGCTGATCATATTATGCTTTCAGATTTATTTTTTATTTTGAACGACAATAATTGCGCATAATTTTATGAAATACATTTATCCTTTCACATTGTGTAGCACAAATAAATTGGCTACAGGTTTTTAAAAGCCGTATTGAATAGACTTTAAAGGGTTATTAGTTACTTTATTATTAAGCAATTTTCAATACAAACATGTTAATACTATTAAAGAACAGCTATTAAAAGAAAAATGACATAGGTTATGATTAATAAAGTTATTTTAAATATGTGTTAATTGAATTATTTCAATTCCATTTATTTTAAATTTAAGTATTTCAGGAAAATGGAACAGTTAGGTTGTGAAGTCATTTAACAAATAAAGATTAGTTGAATAATTATGTAATTAAGTAAATGATTTATGCAACATTTTTTTATTATTAACAGACTAATAGCATAATACTAATAACTAATATTGCATTGTATAGTATAGCTGACTTCAGTTAACTTCAACAGATGGATTATCATATAAGAGTGGCAACATTTTTTTTTTTTTTGCTGGTCTCATCTAAAGCAATTACACTAGTTAAATATTTAAAATAAAATCCTAAAATATTAAGTAAGAAAGGTCAAAGATTAGACCTTTGTATAAGAAAACGCTTCAATGAAATGAACAATCAAGGGGGAATATTTTCAAATATTACAATTAAAAACAAAAAATGAGAAATTAAAAATAATTACTTAAAACGCTTCATTATATGCAGTTCAGAGTTATCAAGATTATTCTTAAAACTTGTAACTGACAATACATGGGTGCCAACCCCCTAAGCAAGATGGTGCATAGTAATAGGTACGAAGTCCCCCAAAAAAGACAACTCCCCAAAAAGGCTAAAACTCGATGAAAGCATTCCCCACTGTCCAGGAGGTGTCAAAAATTTCATAAAAAAATTTAATGGCGCAAGTCTACGCCATGAACTTCCCTCGGGGACACCCCTGGATAAGAGCAATTTTTCTTTAAATTTCCCTTTAAACATTTTTATTTAGATGACTACTCCTTGACAGCAAAAGCAATGAGTATTCTCAGTCGGGGGGAGGGGGGGGGGGTGACCGTCCGCCTACTTTTTTATTTCTCACGATAGTCCCTGCACTTTTCAAAAGCCCCCTCCCCCACCACTATTTCATTACAATAACTTATGCTCTTATCTGTAAGCCTCCCCCTCCCACCTCTTTTTTATTTTTTTAGAAAAAAAGAAAAAAGAGGACCTGGACTTCCTCTGAATATTCTCAATTTTTAATGCTCCACACACATGTTTTGGAATTAAAAGGAACCCCTTTACCAATGCGTAAAGAGTTGACTTCAAAAATGTAAGTAATCCAAGTGTGTAAATCACTCGAATTACTTGGGGATCATTCATAAATGATGTCACGCTTCGAGGGGGGAGGGGGGTTCGTGAAATTGTGACAAGGGGAGGGCGTAACAAGAAGTGTGACTTCATGCATTATGCAACATAGCGTGACACGTGACAAAGGGGGGGAGGGGGGGGGGTCCGCTGAAGTGTGACAAAGTGGGGAGGGGGTCAAATATATGGGAAAAAAGCGTGACGTCATTTATGAACGGCCTCTTGCATCCAGATGCATACAACTCTATTCATTGATAAAAGGACTCCTCTTGTCCCGAAATATGTTTTCTGAAGTTTGGGCTATAATGACGTTTGTTTTCTTATTAATAATCTGAAGTACAAATAAATAAAACCAATGCATAAATAAATAAAACCAGTAAAGTTCGAGACATAAGGGGAAAATGCAAATGTCAGCCCTCACTGGTTAAAAATATCATCTAAAGCATCAAACTCTCGATTTCTATTTGTAGAGTAATTGAATAGGTGACATGGAGTGAAAAAACAATTAAAATATATGCATATAAACCAAGCGTAAATTTAGTAAATCCCTAAAATTATAAAATGTATGCATTCACTAATTTAATGCTTAGAAAAAACACTCCATTGCTTTCTGTCGTTTTTATTTCATTTACGATGAAAAATTTCTTTAAAATAAATATATATATGTTAGACACAATTAAACATCGGGAGACGTATTTCCGATCAGTAATGCGTAAACTAAAAATTTACCAAAAAGAAATCTTCATGATGCATGCTGCAAACCCGACGAAATTAATGCTTTCGTAATGTATTTCCATACAAAACTAGTACATGCTTGCAGCGCACCAGTGAGGAAAAAAATAACTATCGTTTGAACGCTTATTCCCTTTGTTCTGGCGCCGCGTCTGGACAGCCGCTATATGATCGCAGGCAGCCATGATTCAGCAAAGTACAAAAGATAACCGCCTATCAATTCTTCGAGAAATAGGGAGATATGCAAAGATCTTTCCGCCGCTCCTTTTTTTTTTTCCTCCGTTTCGTTTCACATTCCGTTTTGTTCTCCCGATTGCACAATTTCTGTTTTGATCGTTATGAATTGTTTTTTTTGACAATTTCAATTTGAATTAATTGAATAACATTCCGTATTTTTTTCTCCAAGATCAACTGGAATGACCAACTAATCACAAATACTTTTAAATAAACTATCACATCAACGAAAATTGCTTACCGTGCTTGAAATTTAAATCCTTTTGCATCTTGTACATATGCAATTCAATTATTTTGATAGTTGGACGTTATTTTAACATATGCTACCTTAGACCGCTTTTTTTTTTTTTTTGCTGTAAAAATTAATGTATACATTAATTTAATTTTTTATTTGTTTATTACTTTTACAAGCTAGGTTTTAAGTATTAAATTATGGGTTGTTTCTAATTGTTTTAAAAACTTATGAAATGTTAAACAAAGAAGCGCATGATTCTTGAATTTTTTATTTAATTAGAAGATATAATTAGATGGGTTTTTTTCGTCTTGATTTTTATATAACAGTTGTCGGCAAACTAGGCAAACTTAGAATATAAATATATCAGTCATTTATTTGGAGGACTTTGAAGGTTACCGACAATTAAAAGGCATCAATATTGGCGAAGGAATTAGAGTTATTATAAACATTAAAGGTACCCAACAACATTTTAGTGCCCAGCATTGTATTTTAAGAGATACCTGCAAGAGGAAGGAGAGACAATAGGCCAATAAGTACATTCTTGTTGGCCCTCTGCAAACTTCTTAAAGTAACTTTGCGTTTAGCAGATTTTTTTTTTTTTTTTTTTTGAAAGATTCCAGAGTTCCTGCTAAAATTGATAATGGAATGGGGTTGCCTGCGCCCATTGTAAACACCTTTAAAACTACATGTCCGATGTAGAAAAAATTGTCCATAAATGGATAATGTGTGTGGCTCTTTTTTCTTTAAAAAATAAAAAATCCTGTTCAAGCTGAAAAACCAGCGAGTTGACGAATTTCGCAACAATATTTAATATTAAAAATGAAATTTATGAGAAATTTAGCAATTTGGAAGTCTTATTGGCTCATCTATAGAAAGAAGGTTTCTGCGAACAGCCAATCAGTTATTAATGATCATAGAACCCTCCTCCCTGAGGCTTCTACTGTTCCAATCAGGTACATTAAGGATGTTGCAAAGACGCATGAGAGACCAATTGTCGTATAATTCTGAATACCACAGGCCCCCTGATTATGAGCTGCACCTTTATTATTAAGTGTGTATTTTTAAAAAATCATTTCATTTCATTTTGTCCGGTACAAAAAAAAAAAAAAAAAAAAAAAAAAAAAAAAAAAAAAAACGAACTAACCAAAAGAAAAAAAAATCTGCCTACAACAAACAAGCAATTGTCTGAATATAAAGACACACAAGAGCGATCTAAACATCATTTCCGGAAGAGGCAACCGGGCAATACAAAAGAAAAATGTTAAGCTATAAAACACATTTTGAAGGCGATAAAAATTATATGTTTCTGAGAGAAAAAATAGTGCTATAGAAGTGGTGTTATACAAATGTTTCCCCTTTTGTTTTTAAGCCGCGTTCAAGAGGAATCGTGCTGTAAAATGGACCTGTACGACCATTTAACTTTGCATGCACTGGGGTGTCTGAGCTTCTGTGGAACATGATCATTATTTTGGAATTATTCATCTCGATCACGACCTTA
This sequence comes from Octonoba sinensis, assembly GCA_038502835.1. Classification (NCBI taxonomy): domain Eukaryota; kingdom Metazoa; phylum Arthropoda; class Arachnida; order Araneae; family Uloboridae; genus Octonoba; species Octonoba sinensis. The sequence goes on along the minus strand of CM076605.1, from coordinate 65,197,151 downwards.
TTAATGTGCAAAATCTTAGACTTTTGCTATGATGGTTGTTTCTAGGCAAGTTTGTAATGTTTAAAATTGAAGATGCAACACATTAGGATCTGGACAGTTTGAGATTTGATTTTAATCAAATAGACAGACTTAGACTAGTCCGCCTTAGTTTTGGTTTGTACTGTTGACATCTTCAGCAGAGGAATGATGTTTCATATTATCTTGTGATTTGCCTTCATGACTGCTTATGTGTCAGGTGCTCTGATTTGAAAATTTTCTTCGTTTTGATTTGGCACAAGTTTTAACAAAATTTTCTACTTTGTGCGAACAGCTGGTATCATTTAAATTTTTCCCATTCACGTGCTAATTCGCTTTGTAGACTGATGTCCAGGTAGTTGGTTTGCTTCCCAGGTATGGGGTGCATAGGGGCTGGTTAAATCAGCGGGCTAGGAGCATGGACCTGATTCTTAAGAAACTTTGCATAAAGCATTCAATCAGGTTCATTGATGTTTGGAGTTCTTGTCAGCGTGATTGGATTGCGAGGGATGGTCTGCATCTTAGTTCTAGGGGTGTAGTTAAGGTTAGCGATATGATTTTAGAAGCTTCAGAATCAAAAAACTAATTTTGGATGGGGGGTTGGAGAATGTCATGGTGTTGACTTGTGTTCTGGAGGTTTTAAAAATGAGGGTAAAATATTAAGCAATAGTAACATTAATAGTAGTGATTTGAGGTATCATAAAATGTTTAAGATAAGCAAAATGGGCATGCTCAGGTTTCTATATAACTAATGCTCGCAGTATCAGGAATAAGATGGACGAGTTAAAAAGTGTTATCGCAGGTGAGGAGTTGGATATTATTGGAATTACGGAAACATGGGTTACTGATGATGATAAGGATTTAGTGAGCATTGCTGGATATAATTTGTTTAGGCAAGACAGGGTGGGTAAGGAAGGGTGGAGGGGTTTTATTCTATATTAAGGACACTTTTATTTGCAATGAATTGGTCATTAATAATAAGCCTACGGATATTGAAATGGTCTGGGTGGAGTTGCTGAGCAATAAGGGTAAGAAGTTACATTTGGGGAATGTTTACAGGCAGCCTAATGTTAGTCAGGATCAAGATGAGGGGATGTATAGAGTTATTAGGGACATGTCTGGTAAGGGCTCGGTCATCATGATGGGTGATTTCAATTTCCCGGGCATAGACTGGCATAGTTTTTACACTAGCAATGGTAGGGAAGAAGATTTTCTTAAAGTGATTGGTTACTGTTTTTTGGATCAAGTTGTTACCCAGGGGACTAGGCATGGTGCTGTTTCGGATCTAGTTTTTTGTGATGTCGGAAGTTCTGTTCAGGGGTTGAGTATAGGGGAACATATTGGGGATAGTGATCACAATACTATTAGGTTTTGGACCAGCTTCGATGCTCACAAAGGTGAAAATTCCAGATTTGTACCTAACTTCAGGAATGTTGATTATGTTGCACTTAGGCAGGGTTTGAAAGAGGTTTTTTCTTCTGGGTTGGAGAATAGTGAAGCTGATCTTCAGTGGGAAGAGTTTAAGGGGAAATTGGAGAAAACAGTGATGGATTATGTTCCTTTTAGAAAGAAAGGGGATTTCACGAAAATTTGGCCCATGTGGTTCTCTAGAGAGGTGAAAGAAGCTCTCAATTATAAGCAGGCCACTTTTCGGCGACTTAAAGAGACTGGGTGCCATGCTAACAGGATTTTGTATTGTGAAGCTAGACGTACTTTCAAGTATTTGGTACGGAGTAAGGAAAGGGAATTGGAGCAAAAGCTTGCAGATAACATCGAAAGGAATCCTAAGAATTTTTTTGCTTATGCTAATTCAGGGAAAGCTCGTAACACTCAGGTAGTCCCACTAGTGGATGAGAACGGGAACGTGATTCAAAATGAGGGGAATATTGCTGATATTCTAAATAATTTTTTTTCCAGTGTATTTAACAGAAACTATCTCAACAGTTGACATAAGTGAGACGCAAGCTAATACACAGCTTGAAGAGTTTGTATTTTCTAGGGATGATGTGTTGTTTCATTTGAAAAATATTAAAGCAAATAAGGCTCCAGGACCTGATAATGTTTATCCAAAAATTTTAGTAGAATGCGCAGAGGAATTAGTGGATGTTGTCTTGACTATTTTCATATCTTCATATAACTCGGGGACTGTGCCAGTTGATTGGAAGCTGGCAAACATAACGCCGCTCTTCAAGAAAGGGTCTAAACTAAGGCAGGAAATTATAGGCCTGTGAGTCTTACTTCAGTTCTTTGTAAAATTTTTGAAACTCTGATAAAAATTAAAATAGTGAATTTCCTGGAGGCAAATGGAGTGTTGACTGATTTTCAGTATGGTTTTAGGAAGGGTAGGTCCTGTACAACTAATTTGTTGCATTTCTATGACAAGGTTACCATGTCATTAGATAATAAAAAGTGCGTAGATGTTGTTTACATTGACTTTCAGAAAGCGTTTGATAAAGTATCGCATGAAGCTCTTCTTAGCAAACTTGCTTATATTGGTATTGGTGGAAAAACTTTAATTTGGGTTAAAAATTGGCTGACTGGGAGGAAACAGAGAGTAGTAATGAAGGGCAATTATTCTCAGTGGATTGATGTCTTGAGTGGTGTTCCACAAGGTTTAGTTTTAGGGCCTATATTATTTATTATTTTTATTAATGATATTGTTGAATTTATTTTAGCCACAGAGTTGTGCTCCGTGATTTTAACTGTTCGTTCATAAACTGCATCGTTTTCATGTTATATGCTTTGGCAACATCATTGTTGTTCCATGTTTGTTTAGATTCGCGTTTCCGTATATGTGATCTTTTTGCTTATCTCTCTTGTAATATGTTATTAGTATATATAAAATTAATTCCTTCATTATATTGTAATGTTATGTTCGAGCTTCTAGCATTGTTCCAACAGGTTATGGGCCCAGGATACGCATTATATTTAAAACATTATAATCTTTAAGTAGTTTTGTTTTCCGGTTGTATTAGCGTTACATAAAGTGGAAGTAACGATATGGCGGAATTCCGAAGTGATATCGTCAAATTGAATAATCAAAATTATTCAAACTGGAAATATAAAGTTCAGCTACTTTTAATGAAGGAAAATATATTCAAGAGAGTTATTGAAGATGAAAGACCAATTTCAAGTGGTGAATCGAGCACAAAATTAATAACTGATTGGGAAGCTGCTGATAATAAAGCACAAGCTTATATTGGTCTTACAGTCGAGGATGATCAACTTATTCATATCCGGGGTAAGACGACAGCCAAGGACATGTGGAACACTCTTAAGGAATATCATGAGAGAAATACATTAACAAATAAAGTTCACCTCATGAGAGTGATTTGTTCTTTGAAACTTGAAGAAGGCGGTAATATTCGCCAACATGTTACTCACATGCAAGAGTTGTTTTTAAAGCTTAGAGACATTGGCGAGAAGTCTTTATCTGACAATTGGAGTGTGGCGATGCTTTTAAGTAGTTTGCCTAGAAGTTATGATCCTTTAATTACTGCATTAGAAACACGTTCTGAAAGTGAACTGAGTTTTGCCATTGTTCAGCAGAAGGTTATTGCGGAATATGAACGTAGGCAACATGCAGTAGAAACTCCTAGTTCCTCTGAAAGAATGTTGAAGGTAAACCTAAGCAAAGATGCTCGGAAAACTTCCATGAAATGTTATTTTTGCAAAAAGTATGGGCATGCGAAAAGTGAATGCAAAAAGTATTTAAAATGGAAAGAAAGTCATCCAAATAAAGTTAATACAGTTGAACATAAAGATAGTTTGTTTACTGTTGGAATTCGATCTGAAAGTTGGATTTTGGACTCTGGGGCTACTCGGCATGTAACTAATGATAAAAAGTTTTTCACATCTTTAGATAGTTCATATGTTGATAAAATTGAAGTTGCAAATGGTGAATTAGTTGATGTTGTTGGCATTGGTAGTGGAAAATTGCTATTTGAGGATCGAGAAGGTTCAATTACAGAAGTTGTTGTTTCTGATGTGCTTTATGCTCCAAAGGTTATTGGAAATTTAGTTTCTGTTCGACAGCTAACTTTGAGCAATATTTCAGTGACTTTTGATAAAGATTGTTGTGAAATTCTCAAGAACGGAAAACAAATAGGATTTATTAGCACTGTTGGGAACTTATTCAAATTATGTCAACCACATAAAGTTAACACAGTGATTGAACATAAGGAGGATTGCATACATGCGTGGCACCGAAAAATGGGGCATCGTGATCCAGAAGCAATAAAGAAAATGCATACTGAAGGACTTTTAGCTGACTTGAATATAGTTGACTGTGGTATCAGAATGTCCTGTGATACATGCATGAAAGGAAAACTCACACGCTTACCATTTCCTAAAGAATCCACTAGCAAGTCAACTGGTCCTTTGGACTTGATTCACACAGATGTTTGTGGACCAATGCAAACAATGACACCCAGTGGTAAACGGTATGTAGTGACTTTTATTGACGATTTCTCTAGGTATACTCACGTATATTTATTGGCAAATAAATCTGAAGTTCCTGATACTTTAAAACGTTATATAGCACTTGTGAGAAACAAATTTGGAAGAAAGATCAAAATTATTCGATCTGATCGTGGAGGTGAGTATCTAAGTACACACTTAAGAAAGTATTTAGCTGATAAAGGAATTCAAACTCAGTTAACCGCTGCTTTTTCTCCTCAACAAAATGGTGTAGCAGAAAGGAAGAACAGAACATTGGTGGAAATGGCACGTTGCATGCTTATTGATGCAGGCTTACCAAATCAATTTTGGGGTGAAGCTGTGGTGACTGCTAATTTCATTCAAAATAGAGTTCTTACTCGAGCAAAGAAGTTAACTCCATATGAATTGTGGAATAAGGAAAAACCTAAAGTGAAGAACTTTCAAATTTTTGGCTCCAAATGTTTTGTTCATGTACCAGCCCAAAATCGTCGAAAGCTAGATAATACAGGAATAGAAATGATATTTCTTGGCTATGATGAAGAATCAAAAGCTTATCGTTGCTACAATTCATTTTCAAAGAAAGTGGTTATCAGTCGAGATGTCAGATTCAGTGTAGATGCATGTGAAAAGTATGAAGATTTCAAAAATGATGAAGAGGTGGATTCAAGTGTCATAATTTCAACTCCAGGAATCGAGGTTCAGGAGGAGATAAGTGAATCAGTTGATGAACCTCAGATTCGTGTTTCTCATAGATCAACTAAAGGCATTGCTCCGAAAAGATTAATAGAGGAAATGCATACTGCAAAAGACATCTATGAACCCAAAACCTATAATGAAGCAATTTCTAGTGAATTTAAAGAAAACTGGCTTCAGGCAATGCAGGAGGAGCTAACATCATTAGAGAAAAACGAAACCTGGGAACTGTGTAAACTTCCGGAAGATCGAAAGGCAGTTGGGAGTAAGTGGGTGTTTAAAGTTAAACGGAACACAAGCGGAGGCATCCAGCAGTTCAAAGCACGGCTTGTTGCCCAAGGATTTTCCCAGCGGTACGGGGAAGACTATGATGAGATCTTTGCTCCAGTTGTGCGTCAAACAACTCTACGCACCTTATTATCAGTTGCAGCAAAAGAAAAACTAGTAGTTCATCACCTAGATGTAAAAACAGCATTTTTGAATGGTAAACTAACTGAAACAATTTACATGAAACAACCTCCGGGTTTTATTAAAGGTGATACATCACAGGTGTGCTTATTAAAGAAGAGTATCTATGGCCTAAAACAAGCAGCTAGAGTCTGGAATGATGCAGTGCATAATGTTATTGTCAGTGCAAATTTCAAACAAAGTGAAACAGATCCTTGTCTTTATTCCCGAAGATCATGTGACAGTTGGTGTTATATTTTGATATATGTAGACGATATCTTAGTTGCTGGAAAATCAGAGGATGAAATATGTGCAGTTGAAAATATTTTATCTAAGAAATTTGAAATCAAAAATCTTGGTCCTATTCAACAGTATCTTGGAATTGAAGTTAAAAAGGATCCAGATGGGAACTTTGAGCTATGCCAATCAAATTATATCAAGAAAATTGCGCTTGATGTAGGACTCTCAGATGCCAAACCAGTGACAACACCAATGGATCAAAATTATGGGAAGTCAGAATATACAGACCTGTTGAAAGACAACACTAAATACCGAAAACTGGCTGGATCCTTGTTATATGTATCAGTTAATACCAGGCCTGATATTTCAGCAAGTGTAAGTATTCTTGCACAAAAGGTTTCTTCTCCAAACCAAGAAGACTGGACACAATTAAAACGAATTGTGAAATATTTGAGATCTACTGCCAATATGAAACTTAAGCTTAGTAATGTAAGGATTCAGAAAAATTCTGCACTATATGGGTACGCTGATGCAAATTGGGCTGAAGATCGTAAAACGAGAAAGTCCAATAGTGGATATGTATTCTTCTTAAATGGGGGTGTCATCAGCTGGTGTTGTAGGAAGCAAACATGTGTTTCATTGTCTTCTACAGAAGCTGAGTATGTAGCCTTGTCTGAAGCATGTCAAGAAGCTCTGTGGTTGCGACGTTTATTGAAAGACATGTATCAAGATGTTAACAGTGCGACAACAATCTACGAGGACAATCAGAGTTGCTTATGTTTGATTAAGAGTGGGAAGTACTCTAATCGTACCAAACACATAGACACAAAATACCATTTTGTTAAGGACTGTGTGGATAAACATCTCATTGAATGTGAATACTGTCCTACTGATCTGATGATTGCTGATTTGCTAACCAAACCTTTGTCACCTAACAGACATGCGGTACTCAGAAAGAATTGCAAAGTTTATGAAAACGAGGAGGAGTGTTGAATTTATTTTAGCCACAGAGTTGTGCTCCGTGATTTTAACTGTTCGTTCATAAACTGCATCGTTTTCATGTTATATGCTTTGGCAACATCATTGTTGTTCCATGTTTGTTTAGATTCGTGTTTCCGTATATGTGATCTTTTTGCTTATCTCTCTTGTAATATGTTATTAGTATATATAAAATTAATTCCTTCATTATATTGTAATGTTATGTTCGAGCTTCTAGCATTGTTCCAACAGATATTACTCAGAGTATTTCTGGGAACATCAATATTTTTGCTGACGATGTCAAAATCATGGGAATCGTGGACACGGAGGAACAAGTCAATCAGTTTCAAGATGATTTAAATCAAATTTCTAGGTGGGCAATTAAGTGGGGTATGTCTTTTAATATTGGGAAATGTCAAGTGCTTCATTTTGGTTATGGGAATAAACATGCAACCTATTATTTACAAGGTTCCGTCATTAGGGAAGCAGAAGCAGTTGTTGATCTAGGAGTATTGATTAGTCTCGATTTCAAGTCCAGCCAGCAGTGTAGCATACTAAGTAACAAAGCTAACAGGATGCTTGGGTTTATCAATAAAGCTATTTCGGACAGGTCTAAGGAAGTTGTATTGCCACTATACAGAAGTTTGGTAAGACCTCATTTGGAATATGCTGTTCAGTTTTGGTCTCCGTACATAAAAAAGGATATTACCTTATTCGAAAGGGTTCAAAGGAGAGCTACTAGATTGGTAAGTGGTCTTTCAGACTTAGATTATGAGGTTAGGCTTAAAAGGTTCAATATGTATAGTCTTGAGCAAAGGAGAGTCAGAGGGGACATGATTCAGTTGTTTAAATTCATTAAAATGGGAAATGTTGATGGACTGGCAGCTATGTGCTGATAGTAGCACCAGAGGTCATTGTTTTAAGCTTTTCAAATCTCAGGCTAATCTTGAAATTAGGAAAAATTACTACTTCAATAGGGTTATAGGCAATTGGAATAGTTTACCAGAAGCGACTGTTAATTGCAGCGGGGTAAAAACGTTTCAGAAATCTCTTGATGTTCATTGGGGACTGCTAAATTGACTAGGACCAGCCTAGCTGGGCCCTGAGCCTGTTGCTGGTCGTCACTTTTGTATTTGTATTTGTAGCAACCACTTATTTAGAAAAAAAAATCCGACTACTTTTCTTTAAGAGAGTATTTTTTTTTCTCTTTTAATATTCTAGACATATATATATACTATATACATGCATTATGTATATAAGGGTAAAAATTTGAACTTCAGCTGCCTGTAATGTCCTTTTTTACTAACAATTCAATTTAGCTTGCAACTTTTTATAGACTTTTAAATATGGTATTTATAATTGTTGGAAAGTATAACAAAAGTATGGCGCAGCATAAGCCTATGGATGCTCTTGCGCTAATAAACTCAAAATAACTAATAACTAAACAAAAAGATCAAGATAATATTAATTTTGTTAATCACATAGTTTTTTTATGATCCACTACTTATATTATATACCGTAATTTCAGACGGTGGAAGTATGTGTAGTATATTGGATATACAAAAACTTGAAGCGAATTCTTTTTTTTTAAAGAGAGTTTTATTATCTGTTGATTGCTTATTTAACAGTCGAATCCTTTGTAAGTACGGATGCGGATTTTACGGTAGTCATGCAAAGAAATATCGAGTGCAATTTTTGTAAGGAGAACATACAAATCCACAGCTTGTAAAGTACGATATTTGGTGCACTGAATTGATCAGAGCGTAGTTCTTTTTAAACATATCCCCTCTCGATTAATTGAAAAACATAAATTGGACCTGATGTTATTATTCGGGTAAATAAAAATAAATGAGAGCAATAATTTCTGGAAAAATATTTATTATATATATATGTACATAACACACATGCGAATATTTTCCTGCAGCGAACCAGTCGCTGAAAAAATCATTTCAGTCAAATATCAGTTACAGTAACATGGACAACATTTATAGTAATGTATTAGCAGATTTCTCTTTTAACAGCCGTTCTATAAAATCAATGGTAGCTTTTAAAAAATCCTTGAAACGATTATTGTCAATCTATGAATTCAAAAAACTACACATATGATGTAAGAAAAGTTGTTTTTGTATAACCCAAGTTTTTAAAAGTCTGTTAAGAGAAACTGCGACAGTATCAAATTAGTTACAAACATCCTGTTTTAAAGTATTGCTTAGAAAAAGGTAAGAATGATAGCATTGGAAATTTTAGATCTACGCTATCAATAATCGATTGTTCTTGTGTTAAATGATGAAGAAACTTTTTGAATGTAAAAACTTGATACGAAATGCTTTGAAGTAAAAACGTTATAAAAGTAAATAATATTATTTTGCCTTTTAACGTTGCTAGCGTGCCCTTGATTTTTTCGAGAGCCAATTTGAGGCGACTGGGTCAAAATTTTGCATTGGATTTTTTCTCTGGAAAAACAAAATTTCTTTGCTAGACAAGAACTATGTACATTTATGGATATACAAAAGAAAGTTTCATCAGAAGACTAGGTTAAAAGTTGGACTTCTAAGTTTTCCGAATCGGGCAGCTATCTAATTCTCGCTTGAAATTAGGCAGCCTCGCTAAAAGCTAAAAATTAGAAGCTTTTCTATTTCAAGTAATGGGGTATCTTAGAAAGATGGAATCCGTAAATTACTTGCAACTGTATCTGATGATTACAAAAGCAAACGTCTTTAGAAGGGTCTTTGCATGAGTTAAAAAATATATATCAATAAATATACTATGAACAACGAGACTGGATGAAGATTTTTTCCTTGTGTGATTTAAATTACTTAAGGAAAAGAGACGGTGGGTTTTCTCGTGATGTAAATTGCAACTATTTGAACTTGAAAATTAAAGATTCAGCTTATACCATAATATATCATTAATTTCAGAAGACATTGCGTTAGCTATTTATTAATAATAGTAAAAGTAATAATAGTATGAAGATAATAATAGCAAAAAGAACTCGTAGGAAAATATTTTCAACTCGTCAAAAAAAAAAAAAAAAAAGATTGCTATTACATGTGATGATGGTATATTATAAGGTAACACAACTATATGGTTGATTTAAGAGGAAGAATGACAGATAAAACGTCGAAGAAGCTTTAATCCGTAAAGAAGTTGACGAATGCAAATAAACTTTGAAGTTTAGAAATTTAATTTATTTTATTAGAATAAAATAAATAAAATTTTGTTTTTCATCGTCTTCTCCAAATAACGCGTACTACAATAAAACGCTCATAAGGATTATTTCTTTTTCAATCGCAAATAAGTTTCACTTTCCCTAGCGGTAGACATTTCACGGTTTGAAAGAACGTTCTCAAATCGGACTTAATAATAATTACTAGAGTGTCTAGAGATAACGCCTGAAATATTTTTTTAAATATTTCACATTCAGCGAATACTTTGCTTCGTTAAGAGCTTTCCATAAATATGCTTGAGCAAAGTCTTAGCCCACTTGGCGAAACAAACTGTCCATTCGTCCATTGCTATGACGAATGGATAATCAATCCATTTATTGATTATCCAATCGTTCGACGTCTTGAACAAATTGTCCATTCGTTTATTTGTTTTACAAGGCTAACTGACATTTTATAGTTTATTCCACGTGGCAGACACAGGCAGAGGGGAATCTGTAAAGCTTCATGAAGGGACAGTCGTGCTTCTGGGTAGGATTGAGGCTCATTAGTAAATGGTAGTTGTACTTCTGCAAACATTGGCTCTTCAAACCGCAATTCGTAGTCTTCTTGCATGGCCCGTTTGTTTTCCTGGTAAAATAAAAAGAAAATTTTAATTGTCCAAACAATTAAGATTCTTTAAAAGTTACTTTATTTCAGAATTATTTCAATAGCTGTTATTTAGTTTCTTGTTAAAACTCAAATGAATGTATAAAGAATCGGAGATAAGTATCAGTTTTTTTTAATAATTATCCTCAGAAAAGGTAGGGTTCTATCTATGGGTTCAGTGAGGAAGAAATATTTTTTTAATGACAAACTGAGAGTTTTAGGCTCTTAAAAGGGGAGTTCAGAATACAAAACAAAAATTCAGATTATGTGAATTTTTATTTTTTAAACTAAATAAAGTATACTGGGGCAAAATCTTATTTCGTGCTTTGAAACTATTTCGTATTTTGAGGCTCCACGATTAGAAACGTGGTTAAACGGCATTCATAATTGCTCGTCCGAAAAAGCATCGTTGTATGAGAAAGGAATACCACCGCATATAAATTGCAAAAAAAAAAAAAAAAAAAAAAACATCACTTTATGGGCAAAGAAGCATTGTTTCAAACACAAAGCAAGATTTATTAATGGTGCTATTCAATTATTAAGAAAATATTCATTCGTCATATAGGGGTCGCTATATACGGGAAGAAAACGATTTTGCAATGTGCAGAAAGAAACCTGAGGGGTGTACATGAAGAAATATCGTCATGTTAATATCAACAGTATCAAAGAAAACCTAAAGTAATAACATTGCTGCAATGTCGCAGAAAGCAAAATTTCATTCAAACTCCTGTAGTTTAGAAAATGACGTCATCAGATGTGTATAGAGTAAACACTAGTGTATAAAGAAATATCGCTTTTGAGTTTTGCATGTACGTTGCGTTTTGCGTTCTTGTTTTGTTCGAAACGGATGAATTGCAAATGTTTGAGTAAACTTGAGATGCGGAAATCATTGATTTGGCCTAAGTGCTGTGAACGATAGAAACTAAAAGCTACAAAAGAATCAGCAGGGTAAGAATTTCTAAATGAATAATTTACTGTAAACTTAAGAAAGTTTAAATTTTAAAATCATTTAACTTAAAAACGAGTAGTGAATTCTGTTCAGGGGGAAAAAAGGAGAAAGATTGTTGCTATGTGCAACTGAATGAAGCACATAAGAAACATACCTGCACATTTCAATAGGAACTCTTTGCTTGATGGCGTCGGTCTGCACGATGATATTCCATTTTCCGGAAGAATCCTTGGCTGTTTCAGGTCTCAAAAATCCCGTCTCTGCATCACACAGTGATCCCTGGTGGAAATAAGCTGCCCAAGACCATGCATCATGATTGCCGCGCTCCCTCGCTGATCTTTGGCTGCTGCTACAGATAAAAATTATATATTCATTAATATTATATGGTTTTGAGTCTAATTGGAAATGTTTGTTCATTTGGACCATATAGGTTTAGCCTACCGAAAATTAAATCCCAGGAATAGATCACGGATGGTACCAGGCCCATTTCCAAGACTCTGAAAATCCTTTCTTCGTCATATTTAGTCAAAGAAATAGTCGTGTGACAAATTTGTCAACTCGGCTTGGTGAGGGCGGTTCATTCACTCTAATAGACTTTTTTTCTCAATTTTTAAAAATCCATCCGTTATGCAGCCTTTCTCAAAAACTAGCCTGATATACTAATTTTTTTGTCACAATAATCTTGTCCTTTGTAAACTGCCAAATTCAACCACGACACCAATTATTTTGCCGAGATTCTGATCTTACTTCCGAAAAGCTGAAAGATGCCGCTTTAAAAAGATTCCAACAGATGGCAAAGCCAAACTGTCTTTATTTGTTTATGATGTAATTAGATTTTTCATCTGTTTCTCAAAATGGCTTCAATTCAGCGTGCTCGGAAACCCACTATCATAGAACATAATTAGACACTTTTTGACAATAAAATTTGTATACTTGGAGTCTGGTAATTTAATTAATGCAATTATTTTTTTTATTTAATTTGATTTCTTAGAACTGTGCTGTAACTTCAGGGGAGTTTCATATTTATGGATTTCAGTTTAAATTCGAGTAAAATGACAGTAATGGAAGAATTTCAAAATTTTCGCATTATCTACTGCTGTTTCTTTTTTTATGTATTTCAAAGAACGTTCATTTATTTCCGAAATATATGAGATTCGGAGTAAGTTCGACTTTAAAAAGGCTCTTATTCATTCTGTTATTTCTGTATGCCTTCACAGTCACAAGTAATCAAGAATTATTTTAATTGGTTCATAAGCTTCTGCCATTTCATTTTCTATTTATGTAACGGATAGAAAATTTAGTTCTATTATCTGTTTCCTAGAGAGTGATTTATAACCTTTTTATGATGAATCGATAAGTATCCGAATGATCGAGTGTTGTTATAGAATTTTTATCATTTCCTCCTTCTTCTTCCCCAAAGATAAACAATAGCGCAGGAATCCAAATTGTTATCTTACCTGTTGTCAAGCTCCGCCTTAAAATTCGAGTTGTCCGAAAGCTTTTCGAAGCTATGCGGAACTTCTACGTGCATCCTTTGAATCACATCTTGACAAGAAGCTATGACTTGATCTACGTATTTCCTGTAAAAGAATACAGAACAATGATTGTTGTAATTATTCATTTGGGGCTTTCAATTTTCTAAATTATTCTATAAATATGGAACACTTATTTAGGTAGTAAAATTCATGTAAAGGAAAGGCAACTCGTGTAATTTTATCAGGCGTAAAAACGAAACGTGACGTAAATTTCCCAAAATATAATTCAAATTCTGAAAACATAGTATAAATATTCGACCATCATTACGTTGAATTTTTTTCAATTTTTTGTTTTTTTGCAAAGTAGATTTTCGAGCATCAGTTATCAACTGCAGTAGCACAGGGATCAAAGCGACGTCTGATTAAAAACGATTTTAGCAAACACACGGAGAAATACATTGCTGTAAGAAGATTTCGATCACAATGATTTGTACAGAATCGTGAGTTTTCCTAAATTTCACGTTGCGCCTTTATTGTTTTCATAAAGTTTAAGGCCCGACTCTTGACCCATCGGTAACGCATTTGGCTCGCAACCACACAGTTCCGGGTTTTAATCTTATCTTTATAGTCGCTCCTTTGAGAAATGAGGTGGGGTGGTTGTAGTGCGTTGTCCAACCTCATCGAGTTTGAGTTTTCTGAATTTCTCCTATTCAGATGCAAGGCAGACATCCTTAAAAGCGTTTCAAGAAATCAGCTTTTTCAAAGGCATCGAAATAAACTTTGTCGGGTGCAGTTAATCTGCTGAGGCTTTTGAGCCAATAAACGACAAGCAAAACAAACATACAGAAAACATAAGGTAATGAATGAAAAATGAGCACCCTTAGATTATTATCACACCCGTTGAGAACCGTGAGCCATTTAACACAAAGCAAAAGGCACAAAGAAAACATAAGATGATGAATGAAAAATGCAAACATTTAGACTGGAAATTAAGGAAGAGGAAAACTATAAAATCTAACGAATGACGAAAAAGAACAGTTTCTAAATGCTCACTTTGGATATTTGTCTCCTAATTCGCACCATCCCAGGTCTCTGCTTCCGTCACAGTTGATGTCTAAAGTCTTCTTGGCGGCCAATTTAGCTTCTTCGCCAAGTGGAGAAATGACTTGCCGGCGTAATTGTGAATAATCAGAGGCCAATCCAGCACTGAAATGAAAGTAATATCTGACTTTTTTCATTTTTTACAAGATATATTCTTTTATCAGTTTATCTCTTGCAGAGTGTAATTTTTTGTTATAAACACACTATTTAGATTACTTTTAAGAACGTTTCACTGAAAAGGTGGTGTATGTGTACGAAAGGTCACATTTACCATCGGGTAACATCCGATACCACTGTCATTAAATTTATACTTCTTTTGGAGCATTGAAAGTTTAATTTCAACATAAAACTGAAATGAAGAGCGGGCTGAAATCTAACTTTATTTTATACATTGTAAAATAAAATTCTTTGATTGGACAATGTATATTGGTTAAGTTTATTCGATTGGTATCAATTTCAATTTTACCATAATTTTTGGTTCATTGAACCAAAATTTTGGTAATTAAATTTTAGTCTCCGTTTCAAATACACCACCATATAATAATTGACTGAACAGCTACATGTGGGTGGTATACGCGAAATAATAATAAAAAAACACACTTTAATAGGGAGACTGTCTCTCGTGGGCAGCAATTACGCTATGGATATCTGTATTTATTCATGCTGCAAGAATAGCCAGCTCATGTGTTCATTTCGGATTGATTCCCTGTTTCCCCATAAGCGCCACCTTACTTCTTCACATAATTGTTCTACGGGTCGGGACTCTGAGCGGGCAGGGAAGACACTTTACATCTATGTATTGATATTACTGTTTGGCAAAAGCTCTTACATGATATGAAGCATTGTTGTCCGGACAGTAACTTTCAACTATTGCACAAACTTGCCAGAGCGTAGGCAGAACACAATTACGAAAATGGTCTATGAAACCTTTCAGTTTACCAGGAACAATATGCAGGCCATACCATGAAAAACACTCCCTAACAAATACACCACCACCACCGAACAGATGCAAATCTGCTGGATTATCTTGGATCTCCGGTTAATATTGTAGGATAGTGTATTTTCAAAGTTTGCGACAGATGTAACATGATGATTCTAATTTTTTACTAACTAAATTTCATGCACTTGCCTTTCAGTGGAGAAAGTCAGAGATTTGTTGTCGTTCTTTTCAGCTAAGAATCGGGAATAGCTTGTTTTTCTGGATTTAGCCAAATCCGCATTCCCAGATTCATTCAAAGAGCGCTGCGCCGGAGCTTTTGCCGAAGACAGAACGCTGGCAGACACTTTGAACAGGGTAGGACGTGAAGACAGAACGCTAGCAGCAGTCAATATTGGAGGTTCCATGTCTTTGATGACAGCGCTTGCGATATTTTGAGAATTCAACCTGCAAAACGAGGTAAAGCAAACTTTAGAGGTATATTGCAACTTGGTAAGAGGAGATGTCCAGATAAGGTGTCGATGTCGAATGATATTGCATCAAATGGAGTACCTGCATTTCCTGGACTAATGTCTTAAAAATTTTAAAATACAAATGAATTAATTATTTTATTGTAGAAGGACATTAAAAGTATTTAAATGCAAGATTTGTCATTAATTTGGATAGATGTAATGTTCGAGTATATGTATGATAATGAGGTTTTATTATGTAATATAAGGTCTCCCTAATTGGAGAATTTTCAAAAATTATAATTGAGGATGGAGGCCTCTTAATATATGATTACAGAAAATGGAGGCTTTTTGTTTTGTGTTAAGGTAATTAATGTTTTATAATTCTTTCACTAAGTTACGAAAGCAACTGCTTTTTATTCCAAAACTTTTTTGGCCTAAAAACGTTGCAAAATATCAGTCGTGAATGACAGTTTAACTTTCTTCTTTTTGCCTACTTTCCCGTAAAAGTAAAGAAAAAAAGAAAAAGAAAGAAAGAAAGAAAAAGGAAAGGAAAAATATTATAAAAATATCGTTAAAAAGAAGAAAAAAGTCAAAATAAAAAAGTAATTAAATAAAAGATTAAAAAACAAAAAAAATTGAGAAGTAGGGGTAGGGCATGAGAAAAATGTGTCTGTTGGTCTGTGTGAAGGAAAAGATGAAGGAGAATCTAAGCTAGAAGATCACAGTGTTATGCATTGTACAAGTGTTTCTTGTAATTCTGAAACATGTACAGTGGAATGTGGGAAAGTGATCACCTTTATAAAGTGACCAACTACCCTGTCTAAAGTGACCACATCTGCAATACAATTTCTGTGCCTTAAAGTATAAAGATTAGTGAAAAGGTTCTGTATAGTGACCGCCTTTTTGAGAGGATCAGTTTTGTCGCTACCGAGGATGGTCACATTAGGCAGGTTCTACTGTATTTGCAATTGCTATAGCAATTTGTTGTTTTAACGTTGATTCATTGCTTATTATTTTTGCAGAAAGGTAAACTTTTTACATCTTACATATTATGCTGTTTTAATGATTGCATATTTTCTCTCACCTTTTCTCCTGTCCCGAAGAGCTTTTGATGATAGGTATAAATCCAGTTTGTACTTCCACTGGTTTGGAATTTGGACCAAGGGTGGTCTGGGGCTTCTCTGTTTCCTTCCTCGCTGGTTTCCTCTCGTCAACGTTCGATGCCGATGGGAAAGGGTCGGACTGGAACACCGGGTATTGCTTCCTGCCTTGTCTCGGGGATTGCTGGGGTCTTCTCTGCTGCGCGAGGGATCCGGGATGGACTTGCGCTACGCGTTGCAGTTGGGCTTTGTAGTCTTTTTCCAGGCGGGAAAGAGTTACCTGAGGAGGCGTTGCCACGCCGTCTCTGTAGATGGGCAGGCTGGGAGATTCTGAAGCAAGATAATCTACGTATCAGGACATGAATAATTAGAACTAAACGGCATTTCGGAACTTAAGAGACATAAGTAATAGGAATGCTGTCCAAAGCTACCTGCTTGAACCACATAACCAACCAAGAACAAATTTCGTTTTCTGTAATGAATCCCATTTTCTTCTATTGATTTACGTTATACTTTAGGTGCAAAAGTACTCCTGTGTGCATAACTTTAAACATTAAAAAGAAGACCTTATATATAAATATTGTGTCTATATTTACACCGTAAATAGTAATTTTAAAACGAATAAAACAAGAGTGTAAAAATAATATGCTATATTGCTTGCATATTATTAATTAAAATATGTAAAATTTTTTACTCGAGAAACTGCAATACGATATTCAATATTCTTCGATGTTGGCAACCGTAAGCAACACATGATTTTAACATAATTAGTGAAAGGAAATGATTCAACACATAAAAGAAATAGTTGATTAGTTTCATTAAAAGAAATAATTGTTCGTAAATTTCATTTTTGATTTGTACTTAATGGTCGATTCGTTAGGCACCGGGCTCGCGGCTCATGTGACACTGTCATGATACCTGTCAAATGGAAAAGGAGAAAAAAATAGATTTCCCTTCGTGAAGATCATCGGTGGTACTCAACCGGTACCCAGCCAGATAAATATAGTTCAGAAACTAGACAAGCTCCGATATAAACTTATTCTTGCGCAGCTACACACTAAAACAGCACTTTTCCCCCCTTTCGCAAGCAATTAAAGTTTAACACTAGAATTACCGCATTTCTTGTATACCTAGAACTACCGGGGTGGGTCATAGCTGACCCATGGATTTCAGTGATGTCATTTTTTATTTGCATGAGCAATACAGATATAAATAAAGTGTTTCATGATTAATACAATGATTTTGCAATAATTGGTTTATGAAATTTAGCTTCTGGAATGTTACTGAATATGAAATTTAGTCTATGGGTACCATAAAAAATTTAGTTTCTAATTTCAGAAAAATACTTAAATGATTTGGCGGTTCGCATGAAATTAAATATAAGAATTATCTCTTAAATAATATATGTGTTAATTTGAGTTACATAATATTCAGATTACTAAAATGTTAAATCACAATAAAAATTAAATATACATGGCATTTTACTTACATTTTACTTTCCGTAAAAACATTTCACGCAAACTGTAATAGTCTTAGTTTCTTTTTTTTTTTTTTTTTTGCTGTGCATAATCCACACACAAATTTTGAACATTTTCCACACAGTATTAGTTTTATTATCCTTGCATTGTTTTATCTTGCAGCGTTTTCGTTACGTTGAAACTTCTGGGATGGCCAGTGGGCGGATAACTTCTGCTTCTTTTGCAATATATTTCTCTCTTAGTTCCTCTGCTAATTTTAGAGTGTAGTCTCTTCTGCTCAGATTTGAACTTGTTGTCTCTCTATAAACTACCCATGCATTGATCACCGCTAGATCTAAAATGTTGAAGAAAATATGCACTGGCCAACGCCTTGATGCAGATTTCACGGAATATTTCGGCAATTTCAAAATTTCTTCTTTTGAAAGAACTCTCCTGCTGGGTGCCATCGTTAAGCATTTGCAAAACTGAACTGCCACTTGCTTCCGTGCAATTTTCAACAGGGGAAATATTTGTTTTACTTAGTTTTTAGTGTGTAATATATAACTGAGATAAGAAAACATTCTAGAACATTCCAATACAGAGAGACAATAGCTTCCAATCACACAAACTCACACATCTGCCTGACAGGTGCAAGCTAGATATGTGAAAACGCCCCTCCCCTTTTTCCCCCATTCTTAAAAGCAGGTGCCATACATCACCATACTTTATTCTTTTATAACTAAAAACTGTAGCGTTGAAATCTTTGTTGAAATAAAGGAAAAAGCCATTATCTTGTTCGGGTCAGTTATGACCCCTCACGGTAGTTCTAGGTATATAGACAAATAAATAAAAAAGTATTTATTGGATTTCAACTAAATTCGTTTTAAGGCATTACACTAAATATTTAGGAAAAGTCAAAAAATTTGAAAGCTTAATTTTGAAATGCCGCTGTGAAGCGAGCAAAAAATCACATATTGGGTCAGAGATGACCCGCCTCGGTAATTCTAGTGTTAATGTGCGTGAAACATTTATGCGCATGAGGCCAAGCGCAAAAAATGGTTGAGTGCCACTAGTATAGAATATAGTCTTCCTGATCTGCAATGCGTTACGACATATCGTTTCCACATTCTCAGACTACGACTATTCGACTATTTCTCTACGTCTTGATACCTTAATTATTTTAAATTACAAGATATTCTTTTACTATCGTATAAGAAACATTGTTGCACAATTTTTGGGTATAAAGAATCTTATTCTATTAACAATTGCTTTTTCTTAACATTCTAAGCGTATTCTAATTTTGAAACGACAATAAAATACATTGCAGTTTTCCCTGAACAAATAAAGATTAAAAATAGCAAAAAATAAACGGGGAGAGAGGAGAGAGAAAAGGGGAAAAAAGAGAGTTTTCAAAGAAATATTTTTTAAATGTCTTACAAAAAAGGAACAATGATAAAAAAAATAAACAGTTCATTTAATGATATTAATTGAATGTAAACGAAATTATTAATAAAATTTCTAAAGAATGTTTAGCTGTATTTAAAAAAGAGGGGGGGGGGAGCATGAATAAGTCTATTAATGTTAACAAAATGAGACAGGTAAAAGAATGCGTAATGAAAATAAAATATTATAGAATTGAACTATAACTAAATATTTTGATTCTGATGCCCCCTTCTGATCCGTCTCATTCTTCATGCATTTTTATAAGATGCATAAGATATTTATTTATTTTTTATTATTATTATTTTTGCTTCAAGAGTCAATGTGTATATATACATATATTACTCTCATCATTTTTTAGTAAGCTCTGCCCCCGCAATTACTAGATCAATATAGGTTATTTAATAAAACCTGTAGATAATTTTCACCTTGAAAGTCGGAATCAAATCTTGCTCCACTTGGTCCAAAAGAGAATCCGGAGAAAGCTCCGAAAGGTCCTTCTTGGGGAGAGAAGAAGCTGGTGTCAGAACCGCCGAAGAAGGGATCGAACTCTATTGGATCACCTGTTGATAGTCCCAGCAGGAGCCAGCCCGTGAAGAAGTGCAATACCATGATTAACAGAAACCTGAAACAAACAGAGGAAATTAATTCTTTATTTTTAAGCTTAAATTTTTTTTTTTGATTTCTCTCTCTTTCTAAAATTTTCGACGCAGCAGGCGGTAAAGAACACAAGTTTCACAAAAGCATTATTTATAGATAAAATTATGTACTTTATAAATAACTAAAATTATTGTTTATTTACTGGAATTATAAAATATAAAGTTTTGTAAAAAAAAATGTTTTCATGTTTTATAATAGGGCATAAAGTACTTAGTATTGTACTGTAAAATAACAAAAAATATTAGTAACATAAAAATTTAGAGAATTTTTTGTTTTTGTTGCAATAAAAATTTCAGAAAATATTTGTAAAGTGTAAGTAATGATAATAACATGTTGTATTGTTCTTACAGAAATTACATATAATTTTTAAATTTTAGGTTTTGGGAAAGCTTCTTCGCCTTCGTGCTTTCTTATTTCGGTATTTCACACTTAAAATTATACATATCAACACAACCGTGTATAAAACTGTTCTTTACATTATCAAGCTTTTTTTCAAATAAAAATGTTTTTTATTAATTGAATGTTTTTCCGGACTGTTCAATAACCCAGTTTTATAATTACTTGTAACAAACACTTATTTTAATGTTTTTTTTCTTCTCACGACACTAATGGTGTTGAGCAGCCAATTGATCAAAAGCCAACGTAGCGATTCTTATTTTTCTCTTTTTAAACGGAATTGGGCGTTTATAATCCGTCAGGTCTACGTCTAATCCATTAAATTACATTATTTAGCTTATTGCAGAAGAGCTTCAGAATGATGACTATATTTACAGTTCCTTAAACCATGAGGCGCAAGATTAGTGCAACGTTAAGGATAAGAAGAAAGAATGAAGGAAGCAATTATTAATGTGATTTACATTCTTATTTTTCTTTCTCTTGTTACTAATATAGATTAATCCTATTAAACTGAGTTAGGTTTCGATTCTTAAGCGTAGAACCGTTTCAAACAACACTTCAGCGTGTGTACTGGTGAATTTCACTTCAAAACAAAAAAGTTATAAAACAATGCTTGTATGCATCGATTTATAAGCAAAACGAGGATTAATAGAATGTAAAATAATCTCATTTAGCATATAGGTGTGGAAATTCAAAGTATGCTTCACATTACACTTTTTGATTGTCCCTTTTCAGAGTGAACAAAAAAAAGTTAATAAATAAATACATAAATAAACAAACAAAAGAGCAAGGATTAAAAAATGATAAGAAGTTTAAAAAGGAAAAGAAAAGACATCAAGAACTCGAACTTTTCCAGTCCTAGAAACTTGAGGGTTGTTGAAAAATTGCACTTTCGCGTGATTAGCTCTAAAACTTTAAAATTAGTTGAGATAATCTAGAGTAAATTTGTACCAAAAAGGAAATTGTTTTAAAAATATGTGTAATGAAATATGATGTTACAAAACAAATAAATGCAAAGGTGTGGAAACTCTTCTAAGACACAAAACAAGTCATTAAAACATACAGCTTGTCACGGCAGCAAACCGACAACCGGTATCTTCGTATCAACACTAAATATTCAAATGGCGTCCGGTCAAGTGATTATAGCTTACCCCAGTGGTGCGCAAACCGGGGGTCGCCAAAATACAAAGAAATTCAAATTTATGAAAAAGCTACAATTATACATTTAAAATAACGGTAATAATTAGGTATGTAACGAATAGTGATTTGGCCAAATAGCCGAATACCGAATATTCGGCCATTTCTTCTAGGCCGAATAGGCCGAAGCCGAATATTCGACCAATGTCTTAGGCCGAATACCGAATATTCGGCGGCCGAATATTAAAATTTCTAGAAAATCGTTGTAACAGAAAATATTTGTCGAATTTAAAATTATTCACTAAGTCAAACATCATTTACTCACAATCTATGCGGTAAGATTTAATAAGACTAAGAAACCGATAATCATTATTTTACGAGTGCATATTCGCGATCACTATCACGCAGCTTCAAAAACCCGTTACCTCACATTGACTTCTTAGGATGTTTAGTTTTTTAAAAGTATTTTTCATTAAAAAAATATTTATACCCATATGCACTAGTAAAGAATTGTTTCATAAAATTATGTGTTGATTCATCAACTGATTTTTATGATGTTACAACTTTTATAACATTTTTATCATGGTTTATAAGTTTGGTGCGGTATTCTAAAAAGGGCATTATTTCAGTCGATGACGTCACGACACTCTTTTAAAAACACCCTGTAAGAGCAAATCCCAGAAAGAATTTCAATGTAACTTTGTTGACGATTAAACATAACGTCTACTGTCTATCCAGGGGTCGCGACAAAATTTTACACAAAATAGGGGGTCGCAAATGAAAATAGTTTGCGCACCATTGGCTTACCCTCTTCGGACCCCAAACTAAGCACAAACAATTTTGACGCAATTTTTGGTTCTTTGATTTAAAAAATGATTACAAAACAAAATAACTAAAAAAATTTTTTTTTTAATTTAAATTAATAATTAGTTTAAATAATAACTAATGCCATTTTTCCATGTTTAAAACGAAGTAAATTATCTGTTGATTAATTTCAAAAACAATTGGGTGTTTTAGCTTTCAAATTGCACAAACAGTAGTTAATAAACAAAGTGTACCCAATTGGGTACACTTGGAATGAAGAGGTTAAAGATCGTCAAGGAGTGAACTTCTACGATCTTGAACTGTTATCCTCACAGCAAGAAGCTCCATAGTGAATACGATCGATCGTAACATATGGATATGTGCAGACCTTAAACTAGGAGCGGATTGATTATGGACAATGGTAATGACAATATGAGTAGACAGGTAATTCTAAGAAAATAAAGGACTCTAGTACCACTATAATACACTAAAGTTAAACTATATACAGGAGAACTGTATGCGAGTAGTGTTATGTACGGGAAATTGACGATTGCCGGTTAGTATAAAGCAAGACAAAACCATTAAAACAATACGATACATACGAAACAACGACAGATACGGGGACGATAAGTTGAGGTTCTACTAAATGAAAAATTTGTGTGTATGTATGTAATGTATAAATAATGAAAGATATAATTTTTTATATTTTAACGGTGAAATAATTTATAAAAATTTGTAAAGTTTAAAAAATTGTCATCAATTTCAATATTGATAAATTTACTTAAAAACTTAGCTAATTTTCAAGATAAGATTGGAATGTATCATATAAGAAGAAGCGCTATTTTGTTTTCTACTACCACCATAAACATTTAATCTGCCTTTTCTAAGTTTTACTAAAAATCGACTTGACTAAGGAGGGAAATGTTTCTCGTTTAGCGCATATGTTTTTGAAAATGAGAGATTTACGACCCCGAAATGTACTTTTCACCACTTTTTTCCACCAGATTTCGCCATTCTATTAATAAACTTCAAATTCAAGTTCCACTAACACATTGCGCACAGGAAGAAAAATTTCATAGATTAGAAATAAATAAGTATTTCTTCTCCTTCAACCGCATTTCAAAGATATAGAGTAAACAGAAAAGAAAAGATAACTCTGATGTCAAACGCAATTTCTTTTATCAGCATTATTCACGATGTGTTGTTCTTCAAAAGGAAAGATATTCACTTTTCTCCACGAGCTTCTAACTCAAAAGAGAAAAGACGCAACGGTTTCTAGGTGATTACCACCAAAAGCTTTCAATTCTTATCAGGAGTGCCCACGTTATCAAGAAGGTAGCAGAGATAAACTGCATACCTGGGTACGAAGTTCATATCATTCGATGGAAGCATAACAGAAAGTGCCGACGCCTTATTTTGCTCCCAGAAGCGCCACTTTTATTAAAAAATGGCGCAGTTGTTGTGGTTGTTTTCGTTTGCATATTTTATAACAAACATTTTCTCACAAGATGCTGCAAATTTTAGAGACCCTGTTTCGATGAGAGCTACAACTTATGTTGATATGAAAGTTTTTCGTTCGCAACTGCTGTATCCTCACGAAAGGAGATATCTTGTGGATACCATCAACAGAGGACAAGCTATCAGAGACACTCCGCTAACTTTCCGACTTCCGTTCTTCGGCTTCGACTTCAGGTACATTTGGATTCATCGTGATGGGTACATCCTGTTCAATAAAGGTCTCTTGGAATATGAATATCCTGTGAAATTTCCAAGCCCGTATATCAATGATCCATCCAGAGAGGAAGATCCTTCTTTGATCGCACCCTGGTTCAGTTACCAGGACATTCCTAGTTCCATAGAAGGTGCCGGTGTCTACTCCCAAATGGTCAATCTAGCCAGTGAAAAAAATTCGTCTTTAAAAGAAAGAATTCGGTTGGATTTTAGAGATGCCATGATCGGATCTGCAGATTTTGAACCAACATACGCCATGATAGTGACTTGGAGAAACCTGACTCATGCAAACAGGATGCCAGGAAGCACTCTAAAAACGAACACTTATCAACTTGTAATAGCTACCGATGAAAAAAGGACTTATGTGATGTTTAATTATGATGCTATAGGCTGGATTTCCGACAAAGATAACTACGATGGACAGAAAGGCATACCACCCTTTATAGGGTTTAATGCTGGAAACAGGACTAGAGCTTATGAATTTGAACCGTACTCCCAGCAGCCGAGGGTAAGTCGCTTACCTTCATTGGGCTTTGGTAACGGACTTAACGGGCGTTTCTATTTTCAAGTTGATGAGGAAATTTGGCCAGGATGTTGTATTGAAAGGTACTTGGACGTAAACTGGCCAACCAGACCAAAGCTTACATTTTTCCCTAGATATGGACCCATGTTGGGTGGAACTATGGTGAATGTAACAGGGCCTTGCTTTTTTGATCCAAGAAGCATAATCCGGTGCAAATTCGATACTCTTGAAACTGACGGAATTTACCGAAGTCCCAATCATGTGTCTTGCATTTCACCTCCAGTAATGTATCACGGATATGTTGATTTGTCAGTTTCTATTGATCAAGGACCATTTTTGTTTTACGGTAAATATTACGTGCAGCCTCCAGATGTAGTTGAAGCAGACGTCAACGTTCTTGATGGCAGTGATAAATTAGAAGCTCCTCCACGTTTTACAATCCAGTGGAAACACGAAAAATTGACAGCCGATACAAGAGCTGCATTAACTATATCATTGTGGGGCTACAGAGAAACAAATGAAAATTATCCCAAATTAACCTATATTGACGTATTATCGGAAGGAGCAGTCTCTAGTGGAGACCGCACCCACACCTTTGATTTAGAAGAGTTTAAGAACAGATGGAACTGGGATAAACTGGACATTACCTTTGGTTTCATTGCTATAAATTTAACAGATCCTGAAGTTCTGAGAGATGGTTCAGTACAGTCTCCTGTATTGTGGTCTGGTCCTTTACCACTAAGTTGGTACTTTAGGCACCAGTGGAGAAGAAAGTTCGGGAAAAATTGGAAAAAAGACATGTGTGAAGATTGGTTCTTCAGGGAAAAATACACTGATCGTTTTGCAATAACACTTTTTAGATGTCCTTGTACTTTAGAACAAGCTAAATTAGATAGAGGTAGATTTGCACCAGACCTTCAGTGCAATGAAATCGACAGAAAATGCGAAACTTTTCACAAATCTGCTTATCATTGTGTACGATCAGGTAGACCAGCCGTTGGTGGTGCTGGGCAGCTCTGTTGCTACGATGATCACGGTGAACTAATAAGAACTGGAGATACTATGTATGGCGGAAGGCCAGCAAGAGCTTTTCAATTCGGTAAGCATCCGTTTAAACAAAAGATGATGATACCAGCCCTTTCCTACTGGCTACACGACGTCATACCATTCTTTTTCTGTTGCAAATGGGCTGACGTTGAAGATGATGCCGAATCATGTGAAATGTTTAAATACTGGAGAACTTCTCAAGATTGTTCACTTTACCAACCGCCGGGTGTGGCTTCAGTATTTGGAGATCCTCACTTCCTTACTTTCGACAGAACAAATTATACTTTTAACGGCAAGGGTGAGTTCGTTTTAACAAGAGTCAATCATAGAATGCACAAGCTTGATGTACAAGGTCGGTTTGAACAGCCAGATCCAAAATATCACTACTTGCCAAAAATTAATGGAACGCGGCTGATGGCTGTAGCAGCCAGGGACAATATATCTTCGATTGTGGAATTTAGAGTAAGACCAACTCCAGCCAGGTGGCAGTATCACATGTACATTATAGTGGATAATGAGTATGTTTATTTTTGGGACAACAGTCTTCGAGTCCAGTACTTCAAAGGTGTGACTCTTTACCAGCCGGCTAATGTCTACAATATGTCCCACATTGTTGCTATGTTTGATTCGGGTGCAGGGGTAGAGGTTATGGTAGAAAATGGACACATGGCAGCGCATGTTTACCTTCCGTTGACTTTCATTAATAAAACTAGAGGGCTGCTAGGTAACTGGACGAGGAATCCTGAAGATGACTTTACCACCCCTGATGGAGAAGTTCCGTTTGGTCCTAACGCCAGAACTTATGATATTCATCACAGATTCGGTATGGAGTATCGTGTTTCAGAAATCGGCACCGACAAAGTGGGAAGATCTTTGTTCTTCCACAATGCCATACCTTTCTCACAGTACGACAACATGAGTTTTGTTCCAGAATATGAAACACCGCCCCCGATTCCGAAAAACTTCAGCTACAGACCAGATGAAATCGATGGTATCTGTACCTCTTCATCAGCCTGCAAGTTCGATTTCATAGTTACCGGGGATCGCGACTTCGCTGCTGCCACCAGAAATCACGAAAATTACGCTCAAAAATTGTCCATGGATGTTCGTAAAAGAACGATCCGGTGTCCTGAATTGGTAAAACCTCGTCATGGAAGAAAAAGTGAAATTCGATACTTCGTAGGTACCACGGTGCGGTTCAGCTGTGATGATGGGTTCCGTCTCGTAGGCTACGAAAACAGGAGGTGCAGGGAAACAGGGCTGTGGAGTTGGGGCGTAGATCCCCAGTGTATCAGTGAAAAAGATTATATCAAGAAAGTTATTGGAATATCTCTTGGTATTGTTCTGCCGATCATTATTCTCGCAATTTTGCTGTGCATATTTTTGGTCCAGAGAATGAGACACAGGAACCAACACTGGACTGGAGAGAAAGGACTTCAAGCAAACTCTATTCTTGAAATGAAGTCCAATATGAATAAAAATGGAGGAAATGGTTCTAGTAAAGTTTCAGACTTTTAGACATTTTTTGACTTTTCATTTAGTATATTTTAGACAGAAGTGCAGTTTTGACATCTTCATATCGTTTGTAAACCAACCAATTTATATAAACACAAAACCTCTCAGGTATGAAATTTCATTTTGGCACAATTTTTTAGTTTCTATTAATTTCAATTTATTCATAATGAAAAAAAACCCATTACACAATAATTTTATTTTAATGTTTTCAGATAAGTAAGTATTATGTACAGATAAACAGAATAACACAGCCCTTTAAGTTCAACTATTTTTATGACTATATTTGCCTATGATTTTATATTTAATCTAAATACTGAAACTGCTTATAACAATATTTTTGCAGCATAATAATAATAAATATCTGATGTAACGTCATCAAACTTATATTATGTTTAAAAGAGGGTCAAGTTTTGGCAGGTAAAAAATATAAAATTCTTGTAAGAAATTTAGTATGTGCATTTGAATATGAAATATAAATTGATATGTGTTCAAACTGTCAAAAATGTTTCAAATGCATTTTTCACAAACATTTCTCATCTTTTAGTAAAAATGATTTATGTCTTAGATCTCTTGAAGCATTTCCGTATATGAAAATGAGATAATATAGATATAAAAGCTTTTTCAAAAAAAAAAAAAAGATTTTTTTTTGAGAAAACTTTTATAGGTTAGTAAAGCTAAAAAATAGAGCAAATTTTATATTTTAAATATAGAGATGCATTTTATATTTTAAATATTTTACAATAAAAAGTGCGTTAAAAATAAATTTTCATGCTAAATGTTTCAAATCAATATGTTTAATAAACGTTCTTTTATATAACTTTGATCAAGATATTTTATTATTTTTTTCTCTGAGAAAGTTTTACCATTAAAATGTTTTACTAATATTTTCATGTAACTTTCATTTATGTATCATGTACTTTCATTAAATAAAATTATTTCTGTGTTTTTCTTTACATTTATTAGAATTACTAACATAATTTGTAATTGAATTATTACATATTTTCTTATTTCTGATTTGCTGTTGAATATTCTAGACGGCTTAAGAGTCAGTAAAGTAACATTAAATTTATTCACTTTATAGGGAATTACTTCAAATTTTTAGCTTTATAAAAAATTTTTGCTAGAACTAATTTAGATTTAAGTTCATCGTCTGTTTAAAGCCGAAAACTTTGTAGAGAAAAACAGATTTCTGTGCTGGTGGAAAAATGCGAAAGTTGCTTTATTTCAATTTGGTTTTAATATAATAATAATTTTAATACAAAATCAATGTAACAGTTTCAGTTATGTTTAAAAATTTACATAATTTTTACACTTATAACCAAGCAACAATATAAATTATTTCAATCCTACCTTAACCTCTTCATTCCAAGTGTACCCAATTGGGTACATTTTAAAATACAGTTTATTAACTACTGTTTGTGCAATTTGAAAGCTAAAACACCCAATTGTTTTTGAAATAATTCAACAGATAGTTAATTTCGTTTTAAACGTGGAAAACTTGGGAATTGGGCATTAATTATTATTTAAACTAATTATTAATTAAAATAAAAAAAATTTTTTTTTAGTTATTTTGTTTTGAAATTATTTTTTAAATCAGAAAACCAAAAAATTGCGTCAAAATTGTTTGTGCTTAGTTCTGGGGTCTGAAGAGGTTAACAATTAATAAGTCAAAATGTCTAAGATAGTTGGTGTAAGTTTTATGCGAAACCAGCCTCTGTTCAAAGTTAGCAATTTAGTACCATGTATTTTACCGGAGAAATGTGAGTACAGAAAAAGAAAAAAAAGAGAAAGAGAGGAGAAAAAATATATTTAAGAGCATCCCCATCTACTGATGTTTTAATCAAAAAGATTTGAGCTTCATATACGCAGTGGAAAGCTTTACATAAAAAATTTTACCAAGTAAAAAATATTCTGATATATATATTTTTTTTTTCTAATTTTGTGCATCTTTACGAAGATTATCATATTAAAAATATTGCAGTGTTTAACCCCTTAACACATTTGCCCTTGTCTGACACGGGCGATCTTGTATCTCGTATTTTGTTATTTCTAAGACCCGTCTTTAATCCGTTTGCATTTTGTTCGTATAATAATTCTTTATATCACTTTTACCCCACCCCTGCTCTCTAGTCCTCCCCTACAACTGAAATTGCCAAAAACAATTTATACTATACCTATATATTCATTTTCTGTCAAAAAAAAAAAAAGAACCCTCGATCATTTTTTACCAGTTGTTCCAAAAAAAAAAAACTCGTGCTTCAAGGGGTTAATGAGTTAAGATTATTAACTCTCATACCGATTACATTTTAAGTTTTTATTAGTATAAAAGAGCAATCAAGAAGCTAAAAGTTTACCTCGTTGAAGAAATGAAGACAAAAAACAACGTTAATGCACAAATAGCGATAACAATTTCATACACGTGTTTCGGAGCTCCTTGTAGCCCTGAAACACGTGGCAATTAATACTATTTGTCCAACGAATGTTGACTTTTTATTTAACACAAAAAGATACTTAAATTTAACTTTTAAGATACGTAGTTTACTTATGCACATTTATTTAAAAAGTTGAGAACTTAACAAAAACCGAATTTTAACATTTAGCGGAATAAAATCAAGCTACGTTTACAGAATTGATTTTTGTTTTGGAAAGTACACAAGTTTTTCTTCTTCCTTTCTCACTTTTTTTTGAATTAATTATTTAAATATTATAATGTTATGCATTTTGTCTAGCAGGTTTTTAGTATTTTTATTATGGAATATCTTAGAGAAGAATGTTACTTTATACTGCAGATTAACAACTCATTACATGTCCATGAAGCTTTAAGCGATTTTCATATTTCATAATCACAAGTTTACATTTTAAAACAATGTAAATTTACATTTAGTAATTCAAATAATAATTGCCCAATGCATTTATTCAAACCATTTTCTATATCAAAATAAAAAAAAATACTTTAAAGATATTTTGTAAGTGACACCTATATACTATATAGGTCATTATAAAGCACGTAATATTGCATATATTCTCAATTAATGATGACTTTATGTACATCATATGCGATTGCAGAGATTGGCGTCTATAATAATTAAATTAAACTTATTTATTTATTACTGTTATCATTATTTTTCATACCAGCAAGTTAAACAGAGTTAAAAATAGGTTCTGAGAACCTCGGAGCAAGTGTTTTAAATTTTAACTGCAAATTCTCCCATAAGCACTTGACTTTTTACACTATTTATTGAGTAATTGATGAATAGTTTTGATGACATTTAACATTTGCAAATTTTCTATATGATAGATTTACTTGCATGCTGTTGCGCTTAATCTGAAACTTAATTATGAATATGAATAAAATCGTTCGTAATTTACAATTAATATACTTTTCACGTCAAAGTATTTATTTTGTTAATTAAAAGAAAGTAACTTCAAATAAATAAATGAAAACATAGATATTTATTTGTATAATGATTCTCTCTTATAACAATATTTTTACAGCATAATAATAATAAATATCTGATGTAACGTCATCAAACTTATATTATGTTTAAAAGAGTGTCAAGTTTTGGCAGGTAAAAAATCCAGAAAACATATTTATTTGTATAATGATTCTCTCTTGACGGGCAGGTTCCTAGGCATCTTGTACCAAGCTATATCCGAAAGCTATTTTCGAATATAGCTACATATACAACTAATAGTAAAATTAATAATAATAAAATAACGTATAAATAATAATTTATAAATAATAAAAATTTGAAAAGGTTTAGAAAAGGAATTTAAAAATTGAAGAATTTATTCAACATTTCAATTAAATTTTATTTTGTCTGACAACCTTTATTCTGAAGGAACTGAGCATAAAAATTAAAGTAAAACTTTTGTTACAATAAATAAATAAATAAACAATAAATAAATGTATAAATAAAAAGATAAAAAAAGAATTGTTGAAAGTATTGTCATTTATTTATTGGAGTAAGCGCTAATCTATGATATAATTAAATCACTAAAAGTCAATTAAACAATAAAATATAATTTTAAATACAAAAATATTTAAAATTATAAAATTTAAAAAGTGTATTTTTTTTCTTTTCTTTCTTAGAATAAACGCTTCTTTAAATAAAACTGAGTTCAAAAGTATTCCAATCAACATTCAATTTCATGGAAATCATTTTAAAGCGTGTTGTTTTTCTGTAATATCCTCTATCAAGAACGAAACGAACTCATTTAATTTTTTTTCACTTTCTGATTTGTTCAATATTATAATCATAAATGTTTTTTTAAATATTGAAGCTCTTCACTATACAGTCTAGTAGATTTAATTGATATTTTATTTAATTTTTCGTAATTATTTCAATTTGCTTTCCAGTTCATTTCATCATCAAATAAAATGGAAAACATATTGAAATATTTACAAAGAAATAATTTAAAATATCAATCAAATCCACTGGATTCTATAACCAATTCTATTCTCATTAGTGAGAAGTGTTTTTTTTTAAATATAATTTAATGCTGTATATTAATAGTAAAAATTGCAATATGAATACTAAAAAGCAACGAATTTTTTTAGGATTATCAAAAATTATTTTAATTATTGCTCATTAAATTTTCTTATCAGTAACGAAATCATCATCATTATTATTATTGCTATTATTTTTATAGAGCTTTTAGGGAAGCAGCATCAAAAATAAACTTTTTCAGCAGTTGTTAGTTATTTACGTTTTATTGTTACAATTTTCTTTAAGGAATACATAAGGACCAAAAAAGGATTTCAGTGAATACTTTTAGTATTTCAAAACGGATTCGAATGCAAATTTTCAAGCATTCTTTTTGCATTTCACCCATGACACCGACCTTCATTCATTCACCAACCTACTTGTAAATAATGAGTTAACTATGCCAGGTCGCAGCAGACGATCAAAAATAAACGAAAAGAAAATTCCGTGGGCGTAAGTCCATTTGAGACTACAGTCCGAAATCGCTATTGTCCTCAATAAATAACGGAACTGAGATAGTTGATTTTGGGGGAAAATCCGTGGGAAAACTCCATTTTAAGTCTTCTCCTACTTTTCTTCGGTAACTGTGATGTCAGATAGAGCAATTTTTTTATTAAATATTTTGAATTTAGTGGGCAGAATTGGCAACGCGGATAAGCCGGCAGCTATGCAGTGCAGATCGTTTCGGTTCTTTTTCAATGTGCTCGCTGAGGCAGCCAAAATAATTTCCGCTCTGCTGGTTGCGACACTAATATACATGCCTTTCAATTTTGATGGATGATTCTACTTTCGCATATGATGACAGCTCTTGGGTAAAGAAATACACGTGCATTTTAGAAGATTATGGTATTTTCTCCTAAATAACCCAACAGTTACACAGATTTGAGTAAATGGAAAAAGAAAAAGGACATCTGCAAGATTTTGGGGGTTTACTATAAAGTTATAAAAAACAAGAAGTTCCGTCTAGAACTATACGAGCCTACTTTCCCGTATACACCGAATTCAAGTTTATAATCTAGCTATCTCTCCCTCTGTCTTTCTCGTTTAGCTTTAGTTCTTAATTGCTTCAAATACACCTTTTTCAATGGTTAATACATATTCTTTCAATCATTCATTTATTAAGTCATTCATGTATTTATTCACTCATTTATTGATTCATTCTTTTGCTTATTCACTTAATCATTCATTAATTCAAAAATATTCTTGAAAATCCCGATCAAAAAATTGCAAAAAAAAATAGGCTCGTTAGTTCTGGATGAACTTTCTATTTGTACATGTTCTACGTCATAAGAGGTTTCCGATAAAGTTTGTTCCAAGCAAATCGGTCCGTTAGATCAGGATTTATATAGGATTGAAATTTCCCCGTAGGCGGTATGTTAAATTTTTTTGAACTGTTCAAAAATTAACAAAAATTGTTCAAATCAATATTTCACGCCAAGAACTTCTTCCAGTGAGCTTGTTCATGGGAACTTAGATTTTGTACCCAGAGTTTACATAATTTGCTTCATTTTCACCCATAGGCGCTAATGTTAAATTTTTTTGAACTGTTCAAAATTGAACAAAAAAATGTTCAAATAAAAAAGTAAAATATGGAAATGAGATGTCCTCGCAGAGCTCTTTCGAATGCAAAAAGAATTTTTTCAATCGGACAATTTGTTCAAAAGTTATTAGGGGGGGACAGACCGACAGACAGAACACAGACCGACCCGACACACTTTTTCCCCATCTCAAAACCCTACTTTCAAATTTTTTATTTTTCAATCTTTATTTAATTACTTAACTTATTTTTGACTTTTCTTGATTTCTAACGATATTTTCACGATACATTAAGCCTTCTTTCATGCTTTATTGTTATTTTTTTTTACTTTTACGGGAAAGTAGGCTAAAAAATGTATGTACTATCAAAATTTACTTGCGATGTCTGTTACAATAAAAATAATAAGGAGTAATAGAATCAGTCCTGTATTGAAAAAATGCAAATAAAATAAATAAATATTTATATTAATACAAGATTTTATTTTTAAATGTTCTAATTTTTATTATCAAATTATTATTATTATTATTGTTGGAATTTTACTAAAAATTAAAAAAATAATAACTAATTTGAATTTTCGAAGGGGATTTGCGTGTGATCACGATGACTGAGTTTTATGCGAAATTTAATCCAATTCGTAAATTGGTCTGCATTTGTATAACGAACATACGAACACAATCGAGTTTTGTTATATACATAGACAATACTACATTATTTTTAGTTTTATATTGTCATTTATTTCGCAACATATATTTGCAACGTATACTGTTTTCTTAAAAATGTAAATACTTATAAAAAATGACCAGCTTTTTTTAAAAAAGACAGTTAATAAATAATATTTTCATTTTGAATTACTCTTTATAGTATTAAATTAGCAATCAAATTTTGAATTTTTTTTACGAAAATTATAAAAGAAAATTTTAAGTTCTTATAATGAAAATTAAGCATTTTAAAGCTTAAAGTAAATGACTAAACACAAAAAAACATGTAAAATTAAATTGCAGACACCTGTTTCCCATAACAGAGTCCCTTTTCCAATGCAATAAATGTGATCTTATAGATGAAAAGACACCCGAAAAAAAAGACGTTTTTTATGAGTCAATCATAGATTGTCATATTTTGTAAATTATCGAATAAAATATCAAATAAGTCCGTTTCATTAGGGAAAGAAATTATTGCAGATGTACTTTTTTAATACGACTTGAACTAATATTTTTTTCCGTTTGTTTTCACTCATAAGCTCACATCTTTTCATCGAGCTCATAACCCCGATACAGCAACAGCATTTAACTCGCATGATTGTGCGTTATAAGCAGGGGCCAAAATTCAAATTATAAATGGAAGGGAGATTCCCCACCAAGCTTTTTAAATGGAGAGATTAATCTTTTGGGAGGGAGGGGGAAAAAGCAGTATTATTTCACTAATTCATTTTTTTCCGTTTTGCTACATTGTAAAAGCCTAAATTTGTTGTGTGGGTGTTTTCAACTTTATCCATATTCTTAAAAATGGATTACTTTTACTTTACTAATTTAAATACTCTAAAATTTAATAAATCTTTAAACCCTAGTCATGAGTAATTTCTATTTCAAGTAAAATGGTATTTAAAAAACACGTATATTTAACGTTTTCAGGGATTCGTTCCTACGCACGTAATAAAGTACTTATAATATTAAACTAAGAGAATGCCAAAAAATATTCATCCACACTTTAGAGGGATTAATGTTAACTACTCTGAAAGGAAGAGAGCATTTTTATTTATGTTAATGATGCAAAAATATTGCGCGTTTAACTTCGTTGGGGCTGTAAAAGAAATGTAAAAAAAAAAAGGGCAAAAGAGAAACATTCTCTTTTTACAAAATTTTTTTTTCCATATTAACATGCATGTAATGTAATTAATCAGCATGCATGTAATTAATCAGCGATAGCAATATCTACATAACACCTCGCACCAGTTTTTAAATAAAATGAAATTGGGAATCCCGTCATCCCACCTTGAATTTTAGCCCCTGATGAACATTGATTTCTTTTTTCTTTACCTTTTAAGTTAGATCTTTTTCTGTATGATAATAAGCATACGAATTCGAGGGGGCTTTTCTTGTAGCCCCAAAATTAGGCCACAATACTCAAATACTCCATTGCAGCTTACATGAAGTTGATGATTCGATGGCGCAATTATGAACACACAAACACTGCTGTTGTGCGAAAGCGAATTAGAAGAAATTCCACAATCATATATTTTTTTAATCTTGAACATTACTTATCATTTTGGACGTCCAACATGATTTTTAGGATTTAAAACGATTTTTTTAATAAAATTTTCAAACACAGTCAAAAACTTTTGTCTGCAAATTTTCCCTGTTTATTTATTTTTCGAAAATTTTCATCTTTTCTAATTATACATTTTTCTAACGATCGGAGCTCCTATAGGTTTCCGCACGTAGTTTTAATATATTTTTGTAAAATAAAAGTTCACTATTTTTCCTGCAACCAAAAAATGGGTTCCTTATAACTCCGAAACATGTTTACAAAATTTTCGTTACAAGTTGTGGCAAATAAAGTTTTAAATATATTCAGCAAGGTAATCGTTTCAGTTCAACTTAATCATTCTCCAAAACGTTCCGTTTTAATGTACAAAAAAACGTAAACTACACAACAAAATGCACCAGAGATCCGATTATTAGAAAAATGTATAATTAGAAAAGAAACACGAATTCATTGATGCTCTAATAGCAAATTGTTTTTGGTAGTTACCTATCTAAAAAAAATAATATTATTGCTAATTGCAAAGAAGGAAAATAATACCAAATAGTTTTTAAGTACGTATTAAAATGTCATAGCTTTAACATTCTCTTTACATTCGTTAAAAAGTCATTGTAAAATCATTTTCCCCCTCAAAAAATGTTCGTTTTTTTTTTTCAAATTATTATTTAAAAGTTGAGTCTAGGAATTTTTGTTTTAATAATAATTGTAACATAACGCGCGGTATATTTCACTTATTTTCACCCTAATTTCAAGTCCTATTTAAATAATATTTAACCTGTTTTGTTCGCCCACTTTATATGCTATGCTTCGTTAATTTTACCATTTATTGGGTAAACTATACATAAAATAGTTTTTACGATCAATTTATTAGCATCATTGTACGTAGCTTCATTACTAACATTCAAATTTATGTATTATTGTTCTTAATTTAGCAGAATATCGTTTTAAAAATGAATAAAGAAATTCTTGTTGAGCTTTTTAACAATGGCGATGGGTGCTATGCATCCAGTTCAGCTGCGTCGCTTTAAATCATAATCGTAACCTAACGTAAGGAGGTAATGAAACAGTTGCGTTGGTCATTAATGTTTCCCAGCGTTAATTAAATTATATCTATTCTTACATAATGGATCATTAACTACGTCTGGCAAGGTAAAGAACAATACATCCTGTACCCATAAATGACTTGACCTAGCGACGGAAAAAGATATTAAAGAGCCTTCTAATTCGGTCAAAACTCTTGAGCTTGACCTAAAAAAAATGGCGAATGTTCTTCGACACTCTCGGCGGGAAAGGCAAAAGGAAACTTTCCTAAATTTCAGTCTTTATCCCTAAAGGCATCATGAATGCCGTTTACTTTTACACCACCTGCGGTGTTGTGTTAAAAGCGACAAGGAGGCCGGATGATCATTTATCTTATCTGGAAGTTCGTGGAAAACACCCGGGAAGAGTGTTGACGAACTGAAATTAAGCATAGCGGATAACAGCATTCACAAGTCGAATCATTTGATGAGGAAGATTTTTCGGGGATCTGGAGCAGGAACATCGAGATTTTGCTCGAATTGGGGCGGAGCCGGAGCAAAACATAT
The DNA here is from genome assembly GCA_038502835.1 of Octonoba sinensis. Classification (NCBI taxonomy): domain Eukaryota; kingdom Metazoa; phylum Arthropoda; class Arachnida; order Araneae; family Uloboridae; genus Octonoba; species Octonoba sinensis. Next base: position 65,159,933 of record CM076605.1, on the reverse strand, counting down.
TTGATTTGCTTTTTTGCTCCGATTTAAAAAAAGTGGCAACAGCAGTGGTCGTGCTCCACTGCTCCGATTTAAAAAAAAGTGGCAAAAGCAGTGGTTGTGCTCCACTGCTCCGATTAAAATTTTTGTCATATAAAAATAACTAAAAAACGATAAATAATATAATCTATTAAAATAAGTCGGAGCACGGAGCAGCGCCTTTAGCAAGTATTTAGAAGTCGGAGGGGAGCAACTCAAAAAAGTCGCTATTCCAAATCCTTGATATTGTTTCCACTGTTCTTGGTTTGACTTTTCATAACTTACGATTTATTTACTATTGTTTTATTGAAGTATTAAACAGTTCTCTTGAACAAGATAATGTTACTTCCCAGAATCTAAAGCAACCCCTTTTTTGAGTTGCTCTGCTCTTTGCACCGAATAATTTTAATAAATTACGTCATTTCTGTCTTTTTTTTTTAAACTTTAACTTTTTATCATATAAAAAAATTCGCTTAAAAACGCGATAAATAATATAACCTTTTAAAATTAGTCAGAACACAGAGCAGAGCCGGAGCAAATATTTAGAAGTCAGAGCGGAAGATTGTATTTATAAGTATTTATTAATCAATCAACAAACTTGTACCATCAAACAATTGCTAATTTAAAAAACTTTGTTCTGGTGCAAGAAGCAAGAAAACCAGATAAGATTCTTGCATCACTAAGAAACGCTTTATCTGTGAAAGATCACTTGTCTCTTTTTCCGTTGGAAAGTTTATGAGGTTCTTTTTCCCCAAAAAATAATTGGCTAGGTTATTTACCTTCATGTTAATCTGTCCGTAAAACTCTTCAAAGGAAATGCAAAAAGGAATTTTAATTAAATAGTGAAAGAAGATAGTGAAGATGATACTTTTAAATAAAAAAGATTTGTAAAAACATGGATAGAAACCTAATCTTGATTATCACGTGACGCAACAAACGAAGTTTTTTTTTTCCTTTCTCCTCTCTCCATCTTGTTTTTGTTGGGGAAAAAATTGACAGTTTGTTAGCACTACTACAGTTTTTTTTTTTTTTCTTCCCTTGCCGATTTGTGTTGTTAATATAAGAGCTAAAACTAACTTTAACTAAAAGTTGGTAACAAGAGAGAGACCAATGTTGATACCAAAAGACTATATCTATTGATGGGTGCTTATTTCGAAGTTAAGTGATTCTTAAAGAATTCGCGGTCCATTTATGAAGACGAGTATGAACGAAAAAAAAAAAAAAACCCCGCGAAATCACTGAGAATCAAAACTGATTTGTAGTTTATTTCAGGCAGAGATTTAAATACAGTTCCACAGGCGCCATTTATATGAAATATGGCCTTTTAGTAAGATGAAATAATGTAACGACTTTATAATCAAATAAATTGTTTATTCATTAAAAAAAAAAAAAAAACTCTTTTTGGGCAATCTTTATGTAGCAATGATGTATTTTTTTTTTTTTTTACAACTGCGTGTTTAGTAAATTTTAGAAATATCATCCAAATCTAGCAATAATAATAATAATAATAACAATAGTAACATCGTATGGCAATGATCACAATATTGACGATAATAGTGATTTATATTGATAGTGATGATAGTAATTAATAAAGTTTGGATGGTTCAAGATTGAAACAGTTCAAGCTAAAAATAGTACTAAGGTTGCAAATGCTAAATTTACTGCAGAAAGCTTTTAATTTTACGACATTAATTTCCTTATTGAAATGCTACAATACAGGGCTCGAAAAATTGTAAAAATTTTACATGCTCTACCGGGCATGTTTGTCATTAAAAAAATTTCATTACAAATAAATATTACATACTAAGTCGTTAAAAGTCAAAATTTAAATTGTATTACCAATTTTATTGTTGACATTTATGTCCGTCAACATGTCAATTTTGAGCTGCGGTAAGGATACGGTAATTTTTCAAAAAAAAAAAAAATTAAAATTAAAATAAATAAATAAAATAAAATAAAGTTTTGGAAAGAAATATTTGATTAAAAACTTACATGCCCTGCCGGGCATGTAAGGGTAGAAGATTCATGCTTTATCGGAATTTTAACATGCTCCGGGCATGTCGGGCAATATAATTTTCGAGCCCTGCCTGCAACATAGTACAGAGAAAATGCTGATTGTGTAAACTAAGGAAAAAATGAAAAAAATTGAAATTTTAAAGCAACTTTTTTCAAATTCACTTTTTTGTTCATCATTTACAGTTCATAATTCAGCATGTAAATGATAATTGTCATGAAGATTACGAAAGCAATTCAGCAATTTCTCTGCACTATGTTGCAGGCAGGGCTCAAAAATTATATTGCCCGACACGATCGGAGCATGTTAAAATTTCGATCGGGCATGAACCTTCTACCCTTACATGCCCGGCAGGGCATGTAAGTTTTTAATCAAATATTTCTCTCCGAAACTTTATTATTAATGAGTGATTATATTAATGAGTTTATTCACTAATGATGATGATGCTAATATTAACTGAAACATTTAATCATTAAGTTCGTTAATATCAGTTTCCGAAAGAAGTAAAAGTACACCTTCAATCAGTGGCCTTTTGCTTTTAAATGGCAAAAATTATGCACGTGTTTCATTTATATAAACAGTAGAACACAAAACTGTCATTCTCTTTTGATCTTCCAATATAACGTTCTCTAGGACGCAGCGTTGCTTATGAATTTTAATCCGAACTTCAAGAAATGGGCTGGAATAATATCAATTACTTTTGACGTAAAATATTTATGGCTTCTTTATTCCGTCGTCCTTTGACTGGCTTCAAGAGATTGAAATCAACACCTACCTTTGGTTTGTAGTTTAAGCAGATTAATTTTTTGCGGGAAAAAATCGCTGCAAAAAATTTAAAATATTGACATAACACTTTTACAGTATTATTATTATTATTGTCTTGAAATATCGTATAAAAATTTTACAGGTGGGGGAGGGGGAGAGAGAAAAAAACTTCACCTTGTTACCCTTTTACCCCTAAAAGGTACCAAAAACTTGTTACCTTTTAGATTTATTTTGACTAAAGATCGCTGCCATTCCCTAAAGTAAATAATTTTAACATTACGAAAAAACAAAATTCAGATTAAAAATGTTTTTTGCACTTCGTTTCACAATATATTAGTCTGCTTATTAATTCTGTTTTGTTGTTCAACGGAAACAAAAGTAAAATAAAATAATCTATAAATCAGGGCTGCGGGATCGGTTGATGAAAGGACGGACTCCGACTCCTGAAATTTTAAAACTATTGTGAGATAAATCCCGTAAAATATACTGTTTTTTACAATAAAGTTATTCCCATACGGAAAAAAACAGTTCCGACAACGGATTTCTACAAAAAATACTAGACGGATTTCTACAAAAAATACTAGTTAATACAGTGCACGAAAAATATTTGCTTCTCTAAATAACCCCTGAATCAAAAAAGTATAACTTTATGCATGAGAAGAAAACTGATTTCGAAGATCTACAATTCTTCAAAATTATGAAATTCTATAATTATTTTCAGAGAATATGATACAGTATAATATCGCTTTAAAAGTTGGTTTATTGTATTAACAGGTGTTCCTTGTAGAAGTACAAATCTTTGGTAGCTTATAATGAAATAATTCTTTTTAACATGGTACCTAAAATAATGCATGTTTTTTGCTCCAAAAATTACAAAACCATTTCAACTAAGAATTTAGAGAAAACTATTTGGCTCAAAAATCCTTTTGTACTTCTGCGGAATAATAAAAATATCATTGGAAAATTTAAAATATCAAACTCTGGTTTACTACATATCTTATTTTTTGAGCGAAAATCTAACTAAACTGAAGAAAAACAATTTTAATCATTGAAATGTTTATTATTATTAAGCATTATAATAAGTGAAGCTCTTTCGAAACTTAATAGCAGTTGATTTAAAGAATAACCAATTACTTTGTATCCCAAATGGATTCCAATAAAATTTCTTGTCATTAAAATACTTTAATTTTGAAACTAATCTGCTGACACGAATTAACTTTATCCTTTGTTCATCCAGTGCCTTTTCGAATTTGTTAAAATATGATAATTCTAAACGTAGTGTTGTGTTTCTCAGCACATTTTTGCTACAAATGATTTGTAGAAAGAATTACTACATTAAAATAACAAAATCAGCTGAAAGCGCAATATTTAATGTATTACAAATATTTTGTAATTTGTGTTTTCGAATTTAGAAAGTACTTTAAAATTAAAATTACTTCTTTATTGGTTATCATACGATAAAATTTAGATTTTAAAAATAAAATGAAATTTAAAAACTTCACATATTTTATTACAAAATATTTGACTATTCTCGTTTGTTAAAATATAGATATTTTATAATGCTCGACCGATGCATCGGCCTCGCCGATTGTTCAACAAAGTTGCCATCGGCCATCGGCATCGGTGGCCTATGTTAACTTAAGGAAAACATCGGCCCATCGGCCTTGAAAAACATCTAAAAGCCGATGCAAGGCCGATGTTTTTCGCAGGGACAACTTTCCAGAAAACATTCTGTTTTTGACTTTCTTTTTTCTCCATAGCTAGATTTCTATTTTCTTACAATAACAAGCAGCACATCAATTAAAAAAAGCACAAAAATCATGTCATTCTACAAAATTATTTGATAAAAAAATCGGAAAAATAGTTTAAGCGATCGCTGCCGGAAAACCTTCATTACTAAAATTATTTCTCTTTGAACAGAATGCTCGCGAAATAGAATATGTTAAAGTAAAAGTAATAGAGGCATCTTATGAGTGCTATTTGTTTTTCGCACTAGGTTAGTTGCCTCATTTTTGTCCGTTTTTCGCTTAAAATAATGATAGTGCATTAGATGTCATTGTGCAGTAATATCATACCATCTGCTTTTAGTTGTCATGTTCTTATTATTCCGAAATTGCAAACAATACAAAGTCAACTCAATCAAAGTACGATAATAATTTTAATTTTTACCAGCGTAAAATTTTTTCTCTTAACGGTTTTTTTTTTCATCAATCCCGCGTGTTAAAGTTTTTCTGCAATTGCGCAGCAATCTCGTTGCATATTGCTTTCAGTGTGCGGTTATTCTCATTATTTCATTTTTAGTTTACAACATAGAAAAGATTGGTCAAAACTAAGAAAAAAATTTTCCAGTCTAAATGTTTATTAATCGAAATTTTATGTGTCCAAGCTCGACTTGCAATTTTTAAAAATTGAATTGTCAAAATGTGAGTTCGCGTGACAGGATTTAATAACATCTTAATAAAAATGCTGAAATTTCTTTATTTTCAAAGATTGATCAATGCATTTTTTTTTTTTTCAAAATGCATCTTAACTTTTTTTTATACGATAATTATTTTAATTTTCCCCCGTTTATACTTCGTTTTTTAGGGCATTTTTTTTTTGGCTTCTTTGATGCCACGTGTTAGAGAGTTGACAGTTTTTTTCTTATTGTTCAACAATCTCGTTGCATCTGCTTTCAGTTTAGAATATTTCTTGTTTTTTTATTGCTAGTTTACAACATAGAACATATTGATAAAAAATATGAATCAATTTTTCAGAATAAATGTTTATTGATCGAAATTTTATGTGTTCGACCTGCTATTTTCAAGAATTTAATTCTTAAAAAACGAGTTCGCGCTACAGGGAGGAATAATACCTTAATAAAAATGCTACAATTTCATTAATTTCAAAAATTGACAGCATAATATAAATATAGATATATTTTTTCAAAATACATTTTAATTTTATAAACGATCACGTGTTTTTCAGAAGATTATTTGTCAACAGAAAACTACTGGTGCTAAAAATATTGGTTTATTTCGGTGACCTTACATTGTGCTCATGAAAATAGAAAGAACATGTCAAGTATTTCAGTGTAATTTTCAACTCACAAGAAAAAAAAAAAAGGCTAATAAGATTAGTTCTTAAGACCCAGCATTTATTTGTAATGACAAAAAAATCTCACGTGTATGTTTTTAAAGCAACATTCAGTAATTCTTGGTTATGAACAGGGGACGTTACGGCGAGCGAAATTTTTTAATATCGTTTATTTTTATTTTAGTAAAAGAGCTATTTCTAGTTAAAAAAACTTTTATAACGAAAAATAAACAAAATCTTTCCCGCTTTTCTCTTAAAAAAGGGGGGGGGGGATATTATGAAAAAATCTGAGAGCAGGGGGTTTGTTAGTCTGTATTACAACATCTGCATTCCTCTACGTGAAAAAAGTAAAATAAAAAATGAAAATAAAGGCATTTGCAGTGCAGGTGTTTTAAGAGAAAATGTTGAAGGAAAGGGAACTAGACCCAATCCAATCCATTAGTTGTAGAGCGTTTTTGCAAAGATAAGACAAAAGAATTAAAAATCCTCTGAAATAGCGTTTTTTATTTTTTTTAAACCTCCAACTAGTTTAATTACTTTACTAGAATCCCGAGTGATTCTTTTAGTTTTAATTATTATGTAAACTTCCCCCAAACAGTTTTACTGTGCTTGAATAATGCATTTATGTTTTTATAAACATAAAAATAAATAATTGTTTTAAATGACATTTTTGACAAGCATTCTACACGATTAAATGGTTTAAAGCGACTTTTTTTTCCATCGGCCATCGGCCGATGGAAGAGGAGAATAATCGACAATCGGCCATCGGCCGATCTCGGAACCATCGGCCAACAATCGGCATCGGCCCATCGGCCAAAAAATGCCATCGGTCGAGCCCATTTACACCATATTTTACCATACATTTTAGGCAAATATTAATTTGAAAAGCATATTTAAAGGGGGGGGGGGAGCATGCAAATAGAATTTTTACTCAATTTTGAATAATTTACACCACAGTTAATTATGAACGAACTATAGTTAATTATGAAATGAGGTCTTCTTGAAAAACACTTTTAATAAATTCAACGATTTAGTTATTCACAATTATTATGGCATAAAAGTAATACGAGACGTTTTATCATTTAAACCATTCAACCACACCAAGCCAAAAAAATAAAAATTTAATTAATTAAATTAAATAAATATACATAATTAAAACAAATAAATAATTACTTACATAAGTAAAATAAATACATAAATGAAATGAACAAGTAAAACCGTTGAACGAATCAAACAGCAGTTAATTCAAAATTTATATATATATATGAAAAAAAAAAACACACACACACAAGAAAAAAATTTTCGCACTGAGAAAATTGTCAAAATTACGAATGTTTGTATTTTATTCTGAAGAATGGAAAAAATAGTAGGAATAAGAATCGAGATAAATTATTCGTTGACTGTTATCACCGCTGAGCAAAAATTACGTCTGCTACAACCATCCAGAATCTGCTCTTTCAGTGAAAAACATCCCAGTTTTAATAATCATCTAAGTTTTATTTGAAGTATGAAACACTCTAACATACATAAGTTAAAACATTATCGCAAAGTTAAAACGAGTTTGACAAAACTATAAATATCTTCAATTAAACCATGTAAAACGTCCAATTTGGTTAATCTATATAAATAAAACCGAAAGTTTGTGTGTGTGTGTGTGTGTGTGTCTGTCTGTCGATCGCCTCCTGGCGAGATGGAACGTTCCAGAAATACGAAATTTTGTTTACGGGTACCTTGGGCCAGGTCCTCGTGCACCTTGAAGCGTTTTTCCTAAAATTCAAATTTGTTCTTTTTTAATTCCAATTTAAGCAAAATTGTTAATTTTAGGAATATCTCATCGAAGCAACGTCACACCTTTTCGATTTTTGCAGCATACTGATGCCCGTAAAAAACAGCACAAGAAGATCTCTTTCAGAAGTTCGTAGAACGAATAGGACACGCGCAATATTTATTTAAAGTAGTTTTCGAACTTTAAACCAAGGCTTACCTCTGAATTTATCTGCTCAAATTGCGTGTTTTCGCCAAAATAAATAGTACTTTTGTCGCCAAGTAGATGATTTCTGTTAATGTAAGATTGAGAAAATGCTATTTTATCTTTATTCATGCCGTTTTATGAGCAAAACAAATTCTGAAAATGCATTTCATTTTCATACATATCTTGTGGAAATGCAGAGGAATTTTAATTGAGGTTGATTCATCTTTCTTTTTTAGCGATTTAATATTTTAGTACCAGTTTAAGTTTTATGAAAGATATTATTTCGTGTGGTAGAGTGTCCGTTTTATAAAAGAAACAAATTCTAAAAAATCATTTCTTTTTTTATGACAATTTTGTGGATTATTAACTACAGACGATTTTCAATTACTTTATTTTGAGGTTGATTTTTTTTTCTTTTGTGGCGAATTAATATTTATTCCTTCGATAAAAACTGGGTAGGAAGGTTTCCGATATCGCCTATTTTTTATGAAATTTAAAATTTTGCCATGTGGTGATAACCTTTTTTTTCGCCACCATCCATTTAATTGCTCTCAATATATTATTTTGCGCTTCGTAACTTCTCCAAACCGAGCCAATAATCCTTATTAGTAATATTCTCATTTAATTCAATATGTGATTTACACTATAGGAAAATGGCGCATTTGCATTATGCTTCCATTACTATAGTGCAATTTGGCAATCTGCTTCATGTTAACTTCTTTAGGTAGAACTTTTGATTGATTCCATATTTTACTCAAGTGATTTATTTTCTAACATTTAGGTATTTAATTGTTTGTACGGGCTATTTGGCGACATTTGGACATAATTCAGATAATTCCTTCGACCAAGTTAAATTTCACATGTCACTATTGGATTATACTGAATATTTTCTAACTTAAATGTGCATGCTTATTTGCCTTTGGAAGTAAATGCTTTTCTTTCTTCCGTTTTTATCCGAATTTTATAAAAGTGCTATTTAATTAAATGTTCAGGAAATGACGATTTTGCAAGCGGGATTTTTAGGAAACTGTGTCCTTATTTTGATGAGGAATTTAAGCTAGCCTTGGTAATTTTAGGAATATCAGCTCTTAAAGGGGTGTAGCCTAATGAGTATTTTTAGTCACTGACGTCTTTATTGTAATGGAGATTTTTTTGGACTAATGTCCTTATTTTTTAGGGATGTTTAAGAATAGTTGTCTTTATTCAAGGAATGATTTTAAGGAATGTTTTCTTTATTGTAGCAGAGATATTCAGAAGGTTGTTATGTTGTTCTTCATCTGATGGGCATTTTTAAGGAGAATACTGCCCTTATTCTGATAAAAAATTTTAGATGTAGCGTTGTCTATATTGTAATTTCGATTTTTACGGACACCTGATACCATTTTGGAACAATTATCCTGATGCATATATGCATTTTACTTCCTGTTGCCCTTACTCTGATGGTAAATTTATGAACGGTTTTTGGCCTTTTAATGTGGATTTTTATGAACGGTTATTTTTGGTCTAAAAGGAATTTTTCGAGGCTGTTGTTTGCAATGCAATTGTGATTTTTAATGAGTTTACTGTTTAAATGGGATTTTTAAGGACTGTTGCCCATCTTTTACTTGGGTTTTTAAAGAAAATTTTTCTTTATACATTTACAATAGGATTTTAGACATGTGCCACTTCGCCTGAGAATGATGCAATATTATCCCGCGCAACGCCGGGCATATCAGCTAGTATAAAATAATTAGTGAACAAATTTTGGTGTGCTTACATATCTGTATGCCTACTTTAAAAGTAGTGAAAGAATTTTAGACTATGAAATAAATATATATAGAATTATTTAGTAAAAATATGACGTGACTGACATGACAAGAGTTGAAGATGATTTTCAAGATATGTTTTTACATAATTCGAAATTTTATTCCTTAGACTATTTTTAAAGAAAGCATGAAGATGTGTAAGGACACCGAAATTTATTTAGTTATTTTAATATTTACCGTATTTATGCGAATCTAATGCGCCATCGAATCTAATGCGCATCCCCATTTTAAAACTTTAAATAATACAGTAATCCATTGTTACGATTTAAATTTGGTTGACGTCATCGGCGAACTGCTGTCTAGTTTTGCACTCGAATCTAATGCGCCATCGAATCTAATCGCACCCCAATTTTGAATACTACATTTGGCCAAAAACGATGTCCATTAGATTCGAGTAAATACGGTAGTACCTGAAACAACAAAAAAGGGAGTGCTTCTTTTTTCAGGGCTGTCTTACAAGGAACTAATCACATGAGAAATTCTGACTAATTTTCTCTACTCAACGGTTTAAGTAACCATATGAAGCACAAGATTTCACTATACTTGAATTAAAACAAAAAAAGTTTGAAATTTAATTTTACTTTTATCAGTACGGTTTGTGGACGGAATGCGCTCTTTTGGGGAAGTTTGGTTAGTTGTTGCTTTTGTGGCCTTCCGCCGGACGACACCTATATTTGAATTCTACAGCAGGTGACACTCCAAGAATATTATTTTAACTCAAAGCTTAACCAAGGGTGCCCCCCTAAGACCGCTGGCGCACCCCCTAAAAAGCAACGGAGCCCAACAAAATCGATGACCCCCCGAAAAAAAGTCGGCCAAACCCCCTGAAATAGGGCTCCCACTCGTGGTCACCCCTGACTGAGCAATGATAAAGGAAATCGACTGATTAATTTGACATAATGATTCAATTTGCGAATTCTTAAAATTCGAAACTTTTTTTCATGCAAAAAGAAAAAGAACTACAACTTATTTTGTTTTGATACTAATAATTGAGCTCAATGCAAATGTTTTTAGCCATCTAAAAAGAAGTATTTTATTTTAACACATTTGAATCTCTGCTAAAGATGAATTTTTTCCTTCTTTTTAAATTTTGACATGAACACCAAAAATTTAAAAAAGTTATGAACACCAATATAGACATATTTCAAAATGAATTCTTTCTTCAAAGAATATATCTTCCAAATTACTGTTTGAAAAGTATTTAAATCAATTAGTTGATAATGCTAATAAAAATGTTTAATATCATTTCCAAATTATATGTTTTTAAGCACAAAATTACTTTTCATATGTATTAAAGTTAGTTTTAGAGTCAAACTGCACAAAATACTTGTTTAAAATCATACGAATATTCATTACTTACACGCAATGCATTCCATAACTTCATGTTTACTTTAAGCTTACAAAAACATGAAATAAACGCATGCAATAAAGTAAATGTAAAATTCGAAATATAAATTTTCATATTCAGTACAAGACATTTTAAAGAATATTTTTATTATGAAAAAATTGAGGAAAATAAAAGAAAAAAAATGAAAATTTTAAATTATTTATTTTTTTAGTATTAAATTACTTTTTTTTGTATGGCATTCTAAGAGTCACTTTTACAAAACTCAACTGTACAGAAACTAAATATTGCACTTAAATGCAATGTATTCCCTATCTGCATTTTTACTTTAGATTTATAGAACTATGAAATAAAAAATCAAAATATAAATTTAATGATTGATTTTATATTAAATACAATATGTTTAAAAGAATACTGTCAGTGAAAAAAGAAAAGAGAGGGAAAAAGTTTCTCTTACTTTTGAAAGGAATATTTTGTATTGATTCACATGCAATTTAATACGTACAAATATTTAGATTTCACTTGTTAAGATTTGCTTTTTTTTAAAAGCATCATTAATGACATTATTTGAGCATTAATTAATGAAATTTTATATAAGTTAGAAAACATAAATGTACTTTAAAAAAAAATACCGACATTTATTAATAAAATTTTATATAAGTTAGAAAATATAAATGTACATTTAAAAAAAAATCCCGACGTTGATTAATGAAATTTTATATAAGTAAGAAAGCATAAATGTACTTTTAAAAAAATCCCGATATTAATGAAATTTTAATATAAGTAAGAAAACATAAATGTACATTGAAAAAAAAAATCCCGACTTGTCAAAGTCACACTGAGAATTTTACTAACTGCAACTTACCTGAAAAACTCAGCAGAGAAGCTGCTTGTCCGCTGAGGCGAAAAGAAATGGTGTTCAAAAGACAAGATGATGGAATTGTGAAGGCTGAAGCGACTTTCCGATCAGTTTATACCGGTCAGAAGAAGTGAAGTGAGTAGGCTCATCAGTGACCTACTGACTCAGACAAACTGCATCCGGCAACTCCCCGGGGGAAAACAGGTGGTATACAATGTGACACTGCTCAGAATATGAATGGTTAATGTCCATAGACCCTCGGTGACCCACTAAAGCTTGGTTATGGTGATATAAGCTCCCGATCGATGAACCGACAATTAATAAATCGTCTGCGGTATCGACGTAAGTCAACGATCTGGTCTGGATGCATATTTATTTTTGTTTTCGAGACTACAACTTTTACTCTGTCTGATGCCGGTTGAGTAACCTAGACAGAAAAAACAAATGGAAATCGTATGCATGAGCATGAAAGTTGTTTTATTTACTTTCAGATGCCTCAAAATAAAATCAACATCAGAACGTGGCTGCGATTCCAACTTTAAATGATCAATTAATAGTTATTTACTCAAAAACGTTGTAGTGGGAAAAAAATTATATCGGAAGCTGCCTGAAAATCAGCTATGTTTCAGAGCAAAAAAAAAAAAAAGAATAATTAATTTACAAAAAAAAGAATGATTTTCTTCAACTTATATTTTAAAGAAATTAGTGCTTTAACCTCTTCATTCCCAGTGTACCCAATTGGGTACATTTTCTTTATTAGCTTTCTTTATTAGCGTGCAATTTGAAAGTTAAAAACACCCAATTGTTTTTGAAATTAATCAACAAATAGTTTACTTCGTTTTAAGCATGGAAAACATGGAAATTGGGCATTAATTATTATTTAAAATAATTATTAAAATTTAAAAAAATTATAGTTATTTTGTTTTGTAATCATTTTTTAAGTCAGAGAACCAAAGCATTGCGTCAAAATTGTTTGTGCTTAATTCTGGGGTCTGAAGAGGTTATAATGTTCTTAGAAAAGAAAAATATAAAGTTAAAGAAAAACTATTTGCTTCATAGGGTTTAAGTTGTACTTTATTTCAAAGATAAAACATTAAAATCAAGTCTACACGATTAAATAAATATATAAAAAAATAATAATTAATCTGAATGCTATTTTAATGCCATCTGCATTCCAGATTTTTTAAGTATGCTCAAAACAAGCCCATGCTAGCCTAGTGGTTAGGACGTAGGACTTCTACCCCGAAGGTCGCGTGTTCGATACCCACTGAAGACCCGCCGTGCGGTGGCCGGCGCAGAATAGCGCCGACGTAGCTATGCATGTCGTAAGGGGCGACTAAAATAGCACTATCCGATCCGGGTGACGTAAGGCTTGCTTTGTAGCATGACTATGGCCCCGGGTCGGTAAAGCAGGTAGGCAACGCTCTGCCAGCCCAGCCCTTTATGGCTGGTGCTGGTTGTAAAGTGTCTAGAGAGTTTGAGGGAGGTTCGAAGGAGGACAGCGCTGCAGTCGTGCCCCCTCATACTGGGGGGTAATCTGTGTAGGCATTGATGCTATATGCAGTATGGCTGCAGTTAGCATTGAGCACCCACTGAAGACCCGCCATGTACACTTGGGGATACGTGCATGAAAAATCCGTGGACCCCACTAACTCGTCCCCGGATGCAGGGCATCCCTAGTGCTAACAGGGATGGAGGCTGGGAGGAGAAAAGTATGCTCACTCTATTTAAGAAAATAATAAAAAAAACATTGCTTAAGTAAATGTAATTATTATTTCTTACTACCGAATTTTAAAATACAGTTGAACTCGCTTAGTACGAAACGCCGAAAATTCGCGAATTTGTTCGTATTAGCCGTTATTCGTAACAACCGTGAATAAGTAAATTAAAAAAAAAAAAAAAAACATTAGAAATGCATGTTTTTTTATTTTAAAAATAATTACTACTATTTATAATACAAAATAAAATAGTGAAAACAAATGATTTATTTTTACTAATATACACTTTTAAACCTTAACAGTTTGTTGACAAAAAGTGAAGTTATCTTTTAAAATTTAACAATTTTGGAAAAGATCCTTAACGGTTAGTTGTTTTTTAGATACGTAATATTATATCAACACATGTTTGGGCGTAAAATGCCTTGTGCCATTTGTACTTAGTGGTTTACGACTCAAAATAATCAACAATTTCTAAAAAAAAAAGAATTATTATTTGCAACTGAGAATTTTTCGTGAATAGGTCAAAATATTTTGTTTGTCTTAGCTGAAATTTGTATTTTAGCCTTCGTAATATGCTTGAGATATTTAGTGTAATTAAATAGTAAACCAAACTTAATGAACACATTGTTCGTTTTTGCCGTGATTTCGTATTAACCGTGTTCGTATTAAGAAAGTTCAACTGTAATTCGTCTGGGGAAAAAATCATAATAACATTCTAATGGTAAGACGTTTTTCAAGAAAATTGAAATTTTAATAAATAAGAAGAAATAAATGCACACGATATACTAAGTTGTCCAACTAATTATTGAAATAATTACTCGAAAGAAATTTCAGAAATTAAAAGTAATCAAAAGCTAAAACCACAGTTTTTTTTTCTTATTTTTTAAGCAAGGTGTAAATTGCCTAAATGAAAATTTATATCCCGTGTCCTACAACAATAAACCTTCCTATCAAATTAGAACATTTCTACGTAAATGATAATCTTCAAATTTAAAAGAAAATATGTTCAGGAAATAACGGTAAGATAAAAATGAGTGCGTTGTTCTTTTTTTTTTAGTTTATAGTTTAATTTTATACAAGATACATGGACGAGTCAAGTTAGAAAGGTTTGCACATAAAAACGTTCTTAACCCCTTAAAGGCACGAGTTTTTTCTGAAAAACTAGTATAGTTTAAGTTATTTTTTCAATTTCAGACTAGGAAGCGGGGGGTGGGATAAAGGTTACAAAGAGAAAAAATAGTATACAAAGTGTGAACGGATCTTAGACGGGCATTAGAAATAAAATAACGCCCGGGCATGGGCAAATTTTCTGGTAATTTTTGCCCGTGTCAAACACGGGCAAATGCGTTAAGGGGTTAAAAATGATTGTATATTAGGGAGGATCGAAGAAAACTTTTCCATTTTCAATGATGGGTAGTGCAGAAACGCATCGATGGCACAAAGTGCATATTAAAAATAAAATAATAATAATAATAATAATAAGTAAAAATTTAAAAAACATTGAATTGTACAGGACAATTCCCTCATTTGTCGCAAATGCATTTTTTTTTTTTTTTTTTTAAACATGCATTTTGTGATTTAGTCGAGATGTTGAAATGCTGTATTTCGCCGTATAGTTTTGGCCGAGATTTCTACGCATTCTGCAAATGAAGGAATTCTGCTAAACAGTTCAAATTTTTTGTGTCAACATCAATTCCGCATTACCCATCATCGTAAATAATACTTTTTTAAAAAATAAATTTTGTAAAAAATAGCTATATACCAATTTTGTCTTATGTTTTGCCGAAATTTAAACGCATTTGCGAAAAATCAAGAAGTTGTCACACAAACTTCAATTTTTTATGTGCACTTAGTATCAATGGCACATCCGTCACCAAAAATAGAAAAAATGTTTGTTTTTTTCGGCCCACTCTATTGTATATTTATTCTTGCTACAAAGTTCAGTTCGATTTTTTTACAGTTCTGCTAAGTTTAGTAACAGGAACTGAGGTGGGGAATCTAATGTGTGTATGACTAAATATGCTCATATACCAGGATTCGGGAATGCGACATCGATAAAAAATCGATATTTAATATCGATGTCAGTTTGGTAGTAAAACACATCGATCAAGAAACATCGATTGTTTTATATCGATATGCACGCGTCGGATCGTCTCACGGGACGGAAGATTCATTGGTTTGCTATAAACTAATCTACGACCCCTAAGATTTCATTTTTTTAGTTAATCAAAAAGGCCGGCATGGTGGCATCGTAGTAAGGCGCGGGACTCGTACGCCCCAGGTCAGAGGATCGAGCCTGGCACTGCCGGTAGATTTACAAGATGCAGAAAACCGTCTGCGCCCATATCGTATGATTATGCGGCATGTAAAACATCCCTTGAGTAGACATTTGGCTTGAATGCTCTCTGCTGAATTAAATTCCTAGTGAAATTTCGCATTAACAGTCTGGGGGCGCGCCCTTTTAGGTGGTGAAACTGGATGTCAAAATTCTCATGCGGCGATGGTACCACACTCATTGTGGTGCTGCTAAAAGAGATGGTAGCAATCTCTGAAAAGCACCAGGTCTGCAATTAGCAGAAGCTAACAGCAGCCCATTAGAAGCGAAGAAAAGTATGGTAATCAAAAAGTATATATAACTCCGTAATCTAACATTTTTGAATTGACCAATTCAGTTCAAGTTGAATGAAATGAATAAGTATCCAATGCACATTACATATAAAATACAAAATACGTAAGCATCATTAAAAACTAATAAGAATAACTGGATAAAATCATTTATTTCTCAAAGAACAATACAAATATTTAAAATAAATATTCAGATACTAACACAATATAATAGGAATGACAGTTATGCGACAAATTTTTAATTATTTGAAAGAACAACAGTAATATCTTAAATACAAGTTATCTCACAGAGAGTGTGAAATCTGGAAAATGCCAGATTTTACAGGAAAAGGGAAATCTGGAAAATACCAGATTTTACAGGAAAAGTGAAATCTTGAAAAATACCAGATTTTACAGGAAAAGTAAATCTCAAAAATTCCAGATTTTACAGGATGGGGAAAAGAAGAAAAAAGTATTTTTTTATTTTTTTTTATTGGTGGTTCTTAGCTAACTGCCAAGTATCTTCGTTCACTGTACCCCGTTTCATCGAAATAAAACTTGTATTTTAAGACACAAATAATATTTCATAGACTGAAATATTTTTTTTCTTTGAGTAATGCCACTGTTTTTGCGGGTGAGCGATTATATTCAAGGAATGGTAATTTTGAACATGTACCTATACCACTTATTTGTGCGATACCCTTGTGAAGATTTCCGAAACATCAATGTTTTTAATAGAACATCGAAGTTTTCCCGATCAATTTATTAGAACCGAGATCTGTTGAACACACATATGTTTTAAGAAACTAATTTTAAAGAGTTCATAATTTTCAAACGGAGAATATTAGAGCTTAAAAAATAAAATAAATAAACAAGTAAAATATCTGTAACTTGATAAATATGTGATATAATTATTCTTAGCAGTGCAATATTTAAAATAGCTGCAAAATATTTACTTTTCTTTCACAATATACAGTTTGAAATAAATAAATAAAATAAATAAATACTTTATAAGAAAATAAAACGACAAAATTAAAATTCCTAATTTGTATTTTAACTATGTTTATTATCTATGCAAAAATGACAACTCCGAAGGACATCTATTAAGAAATTAAAAGTTTACATTTTACGTAAAATATAAAAAAAGAGAGATTATAGCACAAAATCGCATACACGTGTTTCCGGGTTATGAGCCCCTTAGTCTTCAGTGCCAAAACGGTGTGAGTTTATAAATGACAGACATTCAACAAAAACCCAAGTTTTCCACCACTAATAAGCTCACAGCTTTTTTGCATGAAAAAAGGATACCTAACACCAAAATACGTGTATACAATTTTTTGCCTTAAACAATTTTTTTCCTTTTAAAAATCTTAAATATACTCTACTATTATTGATTTATGAAACCCTAACGCGTTATTTCTATAAGAATTGCACCCATATTATTGTAAGAATTACACCCATATTTTTGTAAGAATTACTCCCATGTTTTCCACCCATAAGCTCGAAGCTATTTTGCATGAAAAAAAAGGATACCTAACACCGGAACACGTGTATACAATTTTTTGCTTTAAATTTTTCTTTTTTAAAAAAAATCTTTTAAAATATACTGTACAGTTATTGATTGCTCAAACCCTAATACGTTACTTTAAAAAGAACTGGTTAATTTTGGCCAACAATCGCTTGGAACGAAATTCCTAAAAAGCGCATTCAGGAAAAACGATTCTTTTGTTTATTACCTTCAGTGGCAATGAAATGAAAAATGATGATATTTCTTGACATGAACTTCTTCAGAGACAGCAATGTCTCCTGAGAATTTGAAGGAGAACATGTCCACGATCCTCGTGTTGGTGCCAATGGTGTAAGCAACAACTTCTTCTAAATTTTAATTCGACTCTTAAATTTGCTACCAATTAACCCTTTGTACCAGTGTAAACTTGTAGGCAGCAAGAGTAAAAGGAAAAAGCAACGTAAATGAAGCGGAAATGGTCAAAATAATAATGCAAATACAGTGGAATCCGCTTAATTGGACCATCGGATAATCGGACCAGCCGCTTATTCGGACCAATTTCTAAAGCACCAAAACATTTCCTATTACATAAGCCTAATATAATTCGTTTGTTGGGACCAAAAATCCGTTTAATGGAGGCAATTCACCACTAGAGGGACTCATAAGCGATCATCGTTGTCACACGATATCCGCTCTTTGTTTACTAAGATTTTCAATTGAGTTCTACGTGGAGTTAGTTATCTTAAAATTAATTAGACTACTTTCACAGCTTTTTCTAATTATAACCCAGTATTTACATTTAATTTAATTATTATAAAATAATTTCTTAATTGTGACAATAGTTATAGCTCTGTATTTAGTGTTAATTTTATGTGATGTAGAAGAACTTTATTTAGGCCTAGTTTTTAATTAGATTTGTCGAACTCGATGTAAAGCCAGTGTAAAGCGATGCTACGACTTCCTTTGTTTACATTGCTTTCATCGGTGTCGCATGACCAATGACATTGCTTGAATTGCCAATACGGAAGCCATAATTTGACCGCGTTGAACGGATTTAAAGCGGGTCAACGAACACAAAAATTAATTTTTTAAACATTAATTAACTTTTAATAAAATCCAACGATACTAACAGGGGAGATGTTTAACAAAAACCAACTAGATGGCGGTACTAAGCAAAGGTCAAATGTTTGCTTTAAACATTATCATCTGGACAGATATGCAAATACTGTTGTTGATATGTCCAAGACAGAGTTTTTTCTTTCACCGGCAGTGACGTCATACTTTGTTTTCCGTATTTTTCTCGTAAACTATGGATCGTACAGGAACGCTTCTTTGGGCAGTTTTTATGTACTCCCAACGGGGAATCTAGCTGTGCAGAGTTTATGAGGTCGTTTTGGGACACCCCGTATAACTAGTAGTACGTCGGGTCTTGTTCCATTTTCGCGTAATCGGACCAGCCGGTTAATAGGACCAAAATGATAGCTTCCCGATGTGGTACGGTTAACCGGAATCGACTGTAGTTATTTCGAGGCTACAATGGAGCCTCCTCATCAGTGCAGGAAAAAAAAAGGCTTCACACACAACTAGTAAGTTGTGAGTGAACAGCAACAACCAGAAAGACTGCCGGTATTTATTTTAGGTATTAATACCGGCTGTCTTTCCAGTTGTTGCTGTTCACAACTTTCTAATTGTGTGTTGAGCGTTTCTTTCTCAGCACTGATGAAGAGGCTCCACTGTAGCCTCGAAATAGCTATTTGCGTTATCGTTTTGATAATTTGTGCTTTATTTAAGTTGTTTTTTACCTTGTACTCATATTTTAGCACAAAGCATATTTGACCGACTTCACAAAGGAGGAGGTTATACATTTATACTATATGCATGTCGTTTTTTTTTTTGTTTGTTCACCTATAACTTCTCACCGGCTGAACCGATTTTCTCGATTCTTTTTCTGATCTATCGAGGGTGCTTTTCCATTGGTCCCGTACCTTTGTTTGACTCTATTCGATAATTAGAAAAAGAGCTATGGCAAAAATGTAGTCATTTGTTTGTTTTTTCATCCATAAACTTTGGCTAAATGAACCAATTTTAATTATTTTTTCGTTAATCGATAGCGGGTGGTCTAACTTAAAATCGTGCATCGATTTGACTACATTTGTTCTTTGGAAAGAAAGCTATGAATGAGAAATAAGTAGGGTCAGTTGAGGTAATTGTAAACGCTTTTTCAATGTTTGAACTTTTGATCCTTCCCTACCTCTTGAATGAATTCATAGTTAAAATTGTGAGCATTGTAGCCAATACTGTACTTCTTGTGAGTAAATGTGTACTAAAATTTTGACTTTATGACTATTTGTTAGCGAATTACCTCAGTGTGTTTACAATTACCCCAGAACTCTGGGGTAATTGTAAACAGTGATTTATTTTCGAATAAGGTTGACAGACCCGGACTGGCTCCCTTTGGGGCCCTCGGGCAGGTACCGAAAAGGGGCCCCCTAGAGGAGGGTTCTTCCCCGGAAATTTTTTGAAAATTATGTGCCAGGAAACTAAAGCGACATTTTCACATTAAATGAGAAAAAGAAATCAAAACAGTGTTTTATGCTTGACTAACTGTTTAGTTCGACGAAATTTCATGCTATTTTTATTATGTCTCAATTACGAAGAAACTGTAGAAATTATAGTATTAAACTATAAAATACAATGAAAAAGGAAAAAGTCATTAAGAGTCATTCCATTTCAAATCAGGCAGGCAGGTCTAAAACTTGTCACATGACCCTCACAGATTTTTTTGAAAAAATTACAGTAGTTACAAATAAGGGACATATAAAATATTGCAAGAAAAAATTAATTTCTCTAGTTACAGACTTTTAAAATTTGGGACAAAGTTGGCCCTTTTTAGAAAATCAGCAAAACACTGACTTTTAAAATGGCCACTGTTTCAAAAGTTTTTAACCGATTCGATTAATTGTTTTCTATAAATAATGAAGGGATGGTATTTTATTTAGACATTAATTTAAAAAATCTAGTTGGCTTCATTGATAAAGAAAAAAAAGTGTTTTTGAAGTGAAAAAATCGTATTTTTTACCGAATTTATGATTTTTTTTTCTTATGAAAGAAATTTATTTTTGACAAAACAGAGTAAGCAATCTAAAGTGCTGTTACGGAAGTTTTGTATCAAATTTTATTGTAAGCCTGAGATGCATATCCCTTCAGAATTTAAAGTTTGAAATTTGAAAATGTTCAAAAATTACGATTTTTGAAGTGTGATTACTCAAAAAAGCCATTTTTTAAAAATCTGAAAATCTGTTCATTTGTTGCCCTTAAATTGCTTAATGAGCTGCTATCAATTATATTTTGCCCCAGATATTTTATATGATTTTTCAAAAATGGACTTTTTGCGTTTCTCAAAAAAGTCAGAAATTCAAACTTGTTCTTATTTAATCCCTTTATTATAAGATTTAAGCAATATTTATTAAGAAATATACTATATTGTTACACAATTACTACAGATAATACTTAACATTCTTAGAACTTAAATAGCTCCTTGCACAAAGCGTAGCTACTGTGATTTAATGCATGTTATTCTGTTCAATCCAATTGCTAGTTTCAAACTAACACGCTTTACATCAAATACCATACAACAGCAAATGTAAAATTTATTGTAGGAATACAATCAAAACATTTTAGGCTATATTAAAATACTGCTAAATAGTAAAAATCCATAAAATAGTAATGCTTACATGGGACGCACGAGCAAACAAGAAGTGGGAAGCAGTTAGAAAACTAACGGCCTCTTAAACAAATATAACTCAATGTATGATTTCTAAATAGGAAAATTTATTGAACGTGTAAATGAGAATTATTGAATGGGGCAAATTACGAATGTATCACCGATGGTTTAGGGACACTATCGAATAATTTGTGCACAGATAATCTAGAACAAATATTTCAATAGCCAGAAGAATTCGGGGGGGGGGGGGGACTAGACCAATATAAAGTAGTGCTGAAAATAAGAAATATGACACCATCTGAACGCTCCTAGTCTTTGCATTTTTGGGGTAATAACGAGTAGAAGATGATTCAAGAACTTGATTCTACTTATTTTGCTTTAAGTACGTAACTTCATATGTATTTAAAATTGATGTAAAGTGTGTGTTTAAAAGTAGTAGTTGGATTGAACAGAATAACATGCATTAAATCACAGTAGCTACACTTTGTGCAAGGAGCTATTTATGTTCTAAGAAGGTTAAGTATTATCTGTAGTAATTGTGTAACAATATAGTATATTTCTTAATAAAAATTGATTAAATCTTATATTAAAAATAACAACAAGTTTTAATTTCTGGCATTTTTGAGAAAGGCACAAAAGGCCATATTTGAAAAATCATATAAAATATCTGGGGCAAAAATACACAATATAATTGAATACACCTCAAAAACACTTTTTTTTCTTTATCAATGAAGCCAACTAGATTTTTAAAATTAGTGTCTAAATAAAATACCATCCCTTCATTATTTATAGAAAAAAAAAAAAAATCGAATCGGTTAAAAACTTTTGAAACAGTGGCCATTTTAAAAGTCGGTGCTTTGCTGATTTTCTGAAAACGGCCAACTTTGTCCCAAATTGTAAAAGTCTGTAACTAGAAAAATAATTTTTTTCTTGCAAAATCCTTTTGGGATATTTTATGTGTCCCTTAGTTGTAACTACTGTAATTTTTTCAAAAAAATCTGTAAGGGTCATGTGACACCCTCTGCCTGATCTGAAATGGAATGGCTCTAAGTAAGCCAAGAGCACTTACTAAATAATAGATCTCAATTAAGGAATCATTCATAAATGATGTCACGCTTCGAGGGGGGGAGGGGGGTCCGCGAAATTGTGACAAAGTGTGACAAGGGAAGGGGATTGGGTAATAAGAAGTGTGACATCATGCATTATACAATATAGCGTGACACGTGACAAAGGGGGGAGGGGGGTCAAATATATGGTAAAAAAGCGTGACATAATTTATGAACGGCCCCTTATTAAATGAACAATGTTGCCGTATGCTTCAGTACTATATGAAATCATTTGAATATAATTTTCATTATATTACAAAACTAAAAATCTGCCCTTCTGAATGATTTTCTAGCTAAATGAAAAGTCAAAATTATGTTTGTTAAGAATTACTTTTTTGAAAATATATACATTATCTTAAAAATCAAACATAGATTTGCTCCAAGTTAAAATTTAAAAAATATTATTAG
This sequence comes from Octonoba sinensis, assembly GCA_038502835.1. Lineage (NCBI taxonomy): Eukaryota > Metazoa > Arthropoda > Arachnida > Araneae > Uloboridae > Octonoba > Octonoba sinensis. The sequence goes on along the minus strand of CM076605.1, from coordinate 65,137,016 downwards.
CTTATACCTAAGAAAATAATAATAAAATGAACATTTATTTCTTTCAAATAACAAGCTTGTTTATCACTCCTTTGGTTTTTCCTGGCTGGAGCAGTGTTTCTACCAAGTTCCAAATGAACGAGTAATTACTTAGTAAGCACTTTACTGGTTATTGACTAGAAACAAATCAAGCAAAACAGCAATAGTTTTTAAATTTATAGCGTTGACTGATCAAATTCTTTGCTGCCAATTTTGACTTTCAGTCAAAACTTCTAACAGATATGTCTTTAAAAATAGTTATGGCATTAATTTATTTTGCTGCATTTTCATCTCCTTCACGGATCAAAAACTCATCAACAATTGCTGAAAGAGTTTCCTTGTTGTTTGCAAAGTTTGCTCCACCATCGTGGTTCATGTTTTTCTTGTAATCTGTATAGTTTGTCACGAAACAGTATATTATCTCTTGATTTGTTTCTTGCATACTGCTATTCTTTTATAGGACGCACTCAGAAAAAACGCCGACTCTTCAGAAAAAACGCGAAACTTTTTAATAAGTTTAGGACTCCCAAAGGGTCCTAAACTTATTAAAGTTCAAGCACCAGTACCGGATCTTGGAGTTTTGCGTGATGGGGCAAAACTTAAAAATGCCACCCCTCCCCCTCCAGTTAATTATTGCTCATATTTCGTAAATTTTTATGTTCTGGCCATTTTTTAGGGATTTTTCACCTTGTCGGGGCGGGGGCACTGATAAACCCATCAAATTTTTCAGGCTCAGAGAAACTACCAGGTTCTTTAACGCGAACATTAGGGGGATAGTGAATGAAGGGTCTCCCCTTAACTGGAGATATGAAATTCAGACAGTTGAAGGGGGTCCAGGGGGATTCTCCTCCTGGAAAATTTTGGAAAGTATATGCAAACTGGTGCATATTTTGAGGCCTTAGGAAACGCATTTGGGACTGCAAAAATATTAGGGAAAAAAAGAAGCAAATTAAAACTTTTTAAAGTTTATACGCTTTTACTCATAAAAATGCAGAATAAAATGAGCATTTTTTTAATAATCCGCCCCCTCTCCGCCTTCTTGCTAACGCTCATATCGAAGAGACACGTGTCTGCCTTCCCAAATGACACTTGCAAGCAACCCCCCCCCCCCCTCCCGCCTTTTCTCGAATGGACGCTTTGAAAATTTGTAAAAGAAAAATTATTACATTGTTTGAGCATAGCATGATTTATTTTTCGCTATTACAAGGGGAAAAAACCTTGACTTATTAAAATATAAGTTTTTAAATTTTGGCATTGCGAAATTTGCCGCCCCCCTAAAATTGCCTTCCCAGGAGCATTTGCCTGCCACAGGAGCCGGCCGACCCATCAACGACGCAATATGTTCAATATAACTCAATTTTGGAACTTCCAACGGTTTATTCAAATAAATAACTCTAAATTAATCGGTTTTAATCATGAGCAAAATAGCCGATCAATGATCAAATCGGAGCTCTGAACTAGGATTTTAATTCTCTCTTTGCAAAAGTAATTTTCAAAAATAAATATATTTCTCTTTTTTTATTGTATTATCTTTCTTCTTCTTTTTCTTGTGCATCACAGTTGAATATGCCCTCCTCCCTCCAGATCCGGCACTGCCTGGCATCCTTGAAAAATTACTTTCTCATTGTACCTTAGTCAACTTATTCACCTTTTATTTTTAAGCAATTTTAAAGAAAAATGTAATTTTTAACACTTATTAATATAGTATATTGCAAAAGGCAAAAACTAAAAAAAGAATTTTTTACTACTTTATAAAACCAAATTGGCCTTTAAAATAGAAGTCATGCAGCAATGAGTTAATCAGTAGAAGTAAAATCTTCGTCAAGAGCGCAATGAGAAGTTTGTGGACCCGTGGCGGTAAAATAAATATGGGGCAACCTTAAAATATCTTTGAAATCATTAATGTGAGTGCAAAGTAGTTGAATTGCTCATTTTTTCATCCAATTCCTATTCTGTACAATTTGCATGAAACATCATTTATTGCGAGGCCCTACATGTATCCATGGGGTCTACAGTATGGGGAGAAGGAAATTTGAAATAATGACGGGCCCCCGTTTCAATTCGGGGCTCCTTGGTTGGCGGCCGCCAGGTTCCCCCACTGGTCTTTGTTTCTGTTCTTGAAGTTGACTTATAGGTTGTGATCAAATCCGTTCACGTTAGCAGCTCCGACAAATGAGCAAGCAATAATATTTCATGTTGAAGTGCCCTATCTAGCTAGTTTTGATTTTACAAGCTCATACAAAGCAAGTCCAATTGAGCCATCGACCACTGTTATGTCTAAAAGTCTTAAAACTTTGTCAGATTGCGATAGTGAAACATCCTGGGAAAAAGCGTAATGAAGCAGAGGCAAATAGTTATGGAGTAATAAAAGATCTGTAAAAAGAAGTTCGGATAAAAAAATATTTTGTTCCCCTCCCCGTTTGGGGGCCCCCAATAGTACGGGGGCCCTCGGCGATCGCCGATGAGCCGACCTGGCCAGTCCGGGCCTGAAGGTTGATTCAAATGGAAAATTGTTTCATACACACTCTGCTTGAAGGCTTAAGAAGTTCCGGAGCAATGGTTCTCAATCTGCGGTCAACAGGCCGCTTTTGGTCCGCTAAGTTATGTTATGGGTCCGCTGAGATCATTTAACAAGAAATATATTGCAAAATCAAGTAATGCGATAAATTTATAAAAAAATTGTCCCGCAATGGATCAGTTGGTTAAGCTAGGATCCCACCGAACACCGGAAGTTAAGCACAACTAGCCGTGGTCAATGCTTGGAAGGGTGACCACCTCCCTCGACGGAGACTGAGTGCGCTAAAAGGAGCTGGGCACGTAAAATGTATCGTCGCTTCAAATGTCCGCCTAGTTAGAAATAATTTTTGCTGAGGGTCCAACCTAGGTGAAGATCTCTCATCTGGGAGTTGGCTCAAAATCATTCGGCCCCTCTGAGACAAGTATACTTTTATTCTAGCGGAGCTCATTAATAACCAGTAGGAGCTTCCATAATTCATAGTCGCCCTGCAAGGGGGGCTTAGATTTCCAAGTGGCATTAGCAACAACAACAACATTTATGTAAAATAGACACAAAAGTGTAATTTACATCAAAATATAATACTCATTGTCTCCCCAAAATATTGCAAATAGGATAAATTTAAGTGTTTACAATTACTCCAGAGTACGAAATATATGGGTAATTGTAAACACCTAACTTGCACATGAAAATTAACGGGGCGGATTAAATTCATAACTAAATGTTTTAAACATCATTCCATATGACAAATAAAAATAGTTGAAACCGTTTACATTGCCTTTGTAGATGAGCTGGAGAGGAAAATGAAAGATCACTAAATTTTGTTAAACAACTTTTTTCACTGTGCCATTTTCAAACAATAGTGACGCCTACACAATTGTTTCGAAACTTACGAAACTGTTTCAATGTCTTCCCTATGCTGCCGGGTTATCCCTCACAAGCAGTTAAGTTTTGAAAACCACCACAAGTGTAGTTATGAAACTTGTTTACAATTACCCCAACTGACCCTACTTTACTTTTTAATATTGGAAAAGCTTGCCTTGATATTTCTTTGTTGAGCAAATCATTAGGCAATTAATATAAAACTCATTGTTAAAGAGAGTGTTTGGCCATTAAGCATTAATATTAAAAGCAATTATAACAAGAGTTTGAATGAAGCCCTCTGAAATAAATATTAAATTCATTCAGTCTGTTTTAACCTCTTCAGACCCCACGACTAAGTACAAACAATTTTGACGCAATTTTTTGGTTCTCTGATTTAAAAAATGATTGCAAAACAAAATAACTAAAAAAATTCTTTTTTTTTAAATTTCAATTAATAATTAGTTTAAATAATAATTATTGCCCAACTTCCATGTTTTCCATGTTAAAAACGAAGTAAACTATCAGTTGATTAATTTCAAAAACAATTGGGTGTTTTAGCTTTCAAATTGCAAACAGTAGTTAATAAACAGTATTTTAAAATGTACCCAATTGGGTACATTTGGAATGAAGAAGTTGAGACTGAAGTCTGTTTTGAACTTTTAAAAATAAATTTCAAAACGCCATGTATTACACAAATGATTATCTTTCAGTGACAGCCACTCAAAGTATGATTTGATATATTTATTATTCTTTTTTATATATAGTATTCATAGGAAAAATGCATTTACACTAAAAAGTAAAATAAAAAAAAATATTTTTGAAAAAAAAAAGAACAGACTTCAAATTAAATATTGGGCTAAAAAGTGAAAAATAAATTCATTCTTTAAACAACATCGATACGACTTTTAAAAATGATCTTTGAAGTCGGTGTAAAATTGAGTTAGATTAAATCTTTTGCAACCGAAATCATGAATAAATTACAAATATAAACGGCCCGGAGTTCATATACCATTACGCCATAATACATGGCGTAATGATAATTAGATAATTATGCGCCGTCTTCAAAAATTATGTTTAAATTTCGTATCGATGTTGTTTAAAAACTTAATTTATTTTTACTTTTTTGCGCAATTTTTTATTTGAAGTCAATCCTATTAATTTTTTCAAAAATATTTTTATTCATCATTTGTCTTATAATTTTTTTTTCTTTCCATTTTTTTTTCTTCTGCAGTATTGGTCATTAACCATTGCAGACCTAGGGCGTCCCCAGAAATTGGTACCAACTCTTTCAGCGGCACCACAATGAGTATGGTACCATTGCCACAATTTTTTTGACGCTTAGTTTCCCCTAGATGGGGCACCTGAGCTCTCGTTGATGCAATCTGCACTAGGAATTTAATTTAGCCGAGAGTATCCATGCCAAACGGATACTCAAGGGATTTCCAACATGCCGCATAATCATACGACATGGACGCAGACGATTTTCTGCATCTTGAAAATCCACCGACTTGGGCCAGGTTTGAATCTGCGATCTTGGGAATACGAGACCTGCGTCTTACCACTACGCCACCCTGTCGACTCATTTGTCTTATAATTGTAGGCAACATACCGTTCGATAGCTGATTTTGTAATTTTCTTTATAAGTAATTTAAAAAATTCCGGAAATATATGTATTTTATATTTGTGTTATTATCTCAAATGCAAAGAATCAAATAAATCCGCTTTTATGAGTGATAAAAAGTTAGGAAAAAAATAAATAAATTACAGTTTTTAAAAAATTAAAAATTCTGAAATACGTGTATTTTATTTTTTGTTAACATTTTGTATCCAAAAAATCAAATAAATCAGAGTTGTTAGGGCTAAGTAACCTTTTTTTTTTTTTTTTTTTGACGTTTTAATATTATTCTAAAATTTGCAAAAAAAAAGGGGGGGGGGAGGGAGATCTTTAATTACTTTTTTTAAGTAGAGAAAAATGAATAAAGAGGACAAACACTTTCAGTTTTAAGGTCAAATTTTTACCCATGAAAAAACCTGCTGTTTGTAAATATGAAATCTAGCCTCGTGAACCTGCGCATTCAGAATTCATGATAGACTACTAGAATTACGGAGCTTCTCGCTGTTACTGGATATGTATAAACATTCAAAACAAGAACTTTTCCTGAATGGATAGGAAATGCAAAGAGGAAAATTGCATTAGCCTCATGGAATACAAAATTTAGGCCAGACCGAAGGGGGGAAAGAAACAATTTCGATAGGGTAAAGCATAATTCGAAACAGACGACTGTGGAGAATTAATGTAAAATTAATGCAGAAAACGAATTCGGGCCGAAAGTCTTCAGATGATTCAAGTGTACAAATAGTTCATTTATCAAAAGTGGTATTTAGAGAGTAGTATGTCATACAACGAAAAGGATTCCAGGTATTCTGGTGTTTCATGTTAATTTTTAAAAACAAACCTTAGGAGAGAAAGTGGGTCAGGTCTACCGTGTGTGATTTTAATTGCGTAAAAAACATCTTAATTTCAAGCCTAGTGTTATATTTCAACTAGTTCTTCATTTCAGCTGTGCAGTTTAAAAATTCAAAATAACTGAATCGGTTTTCAATAGATTTCCCATTAAAATGTAGGAAGTATTAGAAACGGATGATCAATTAATTTTTGTTACCTTTCCTTTTCAGAACTTGTTCTATAATTTTTAAAGTAAGTAATTTTTCAAGATGTGTTACGTGTTTTCTTCCGCATTTAAAATATTAAAAACCTCAACTAATTAAAACATGTAATAAGAAAGACTGTGAGAATTTTGTCTTCCATTATTTCTCACAATTGCTCTAGATCTCAGCTTCAGCAGAACAACAACTTTGCTCTTACTTTTAAAAGCTTAGAAATTTTTGGGGACTTAAATAAATTAATTAATTAATGAAAATGCCTTTCTTTTTTCATTTCTGTTGATTTTTTTCGACTACATAATACTAGATCCTGCTTTCCATTTCTCCCTGCAGCAGTTAGTTAAGTATTTCTTACGAGTGTATTTCATTTCCGGGTATATTTATTTCATTACATTTCTTAAAACTTATTTATTTTATTATCTATTTCAAACTTATTTATCGACAGAAAGGGTTCTTTTGAATAAAGACGAGATTTCTATTTTTCCTATTATATGGGAAACATTTTTGCCCTTAAAATTTTAGGACAAAATTGTCAACAAATAATCTTGTTTATAGGAGAAAATTATAAATTGTCAGGACTTTCGCTGTTAAAACTGGAAACATATGCTAGATTTACAACCAGAACGATGTTAAAGTTACTCATCTTATGCTTATTTTTGAAGAATCTGGATGAAACCAATACTAACTTTTCTTCTGACCTCATATGATAAACTTTCTGAGGTGGACATTTTTGTTTAAATCATGAAAATAGTTTTTCAGGATAACTTGTAAATTCTTTTTACAAATCAAACAATAAAGAAATGTTTTTAAATGAAAATTTTATTTTTTGTTTGACAATTTATTATTATCATTATTATTGCTGTTTTTAGTAGTTAATTACATCCGATAACTTACTCAAAAACCTAATTCATGATTATTGCATCAAAAAAAAAAAAAAAAAGAAAAGAACAAAAAAAGCTATCTTGACATTGAAAATAACTTCACTACCTCACACCACTGGCACCAAAATACAAACATTTCAGAATTTATTTTTAGGATTCGTTCAATAACATGAAAATAATATGAAGTTGGTAAAAAGTTTTTTTGAAGAAAAACATCACCTCCTAGTATAGCTTAAAATAACTGCTAATGACCCTGAGCCGATTTTCCGATAGGTGTCGTCCTTGTGCCTGAGGCGAAAGACAGATGTCGAATCGGAACATGCAGCCGTAGATCTATCAATCAAGCAAGACACCACTGCTCCAGACAGACAGCGTTAGAGCAGCAATTAGTATAGTAGGAGTTATTAGATAAGCTGTAAACGGCAGAGATGAAAGTTTGCGTGCTGCGAACCCCTTGGCTTCTCATCCCAATGACCGCGTTTGTTTAATAAGGTCGAGAAAAGAAAAAATGGAGTTCAAAGTGTCTAACTTTCGGTGCGGCGAGAAGGGTTTAATAGTGAGAGTCAGACGCTAATTGGGGCCGGTTCAATGAGAACGCCCGAAAATAAGACAGGCGTGGTCAAAAAAATATGATGCGTCTCAGAGAAATGATTGCAGAGATTTTGAGGCAGCAAAAATGTATTCATTAAATTACCTGAAAATTTGGACAGATGTGTATTATACGCCGGTTTCGGGTTACTTAGGACTCAACTTTAATTTTTTTTTTAAACATGGAATATATCAGCTATCTGGAGCAGCCACGCTTTTGAGTTGCTCTGCTCCGTGCTCCAAAATGGACTATTAATATTATTTATCTCGCTCTCATTTAGTTTAATAGGCAAATATGTATTTGAAATTTGAAGTTATGTATAGTTCTTTTTGTCAATAAATATACTATATTGCTTTAAATACACTGTATAACAAAAAAAAAAAAAAAGTCTGGGGAGGGGGGAGGAAAAACTCATTCATTAGTTTTAAGTTTTTGAATGCAATTCAAGAAAATAAGAAAAAGAACGAAAAAAGCGGAAGAGCAGAACAAATTTCCTTGCTCCGGCTCCGTTTCAGTTTCGATCAAAACTCCACACTACTTCGCTGCAGATCTCTGGAATATATATCGCTCACCGGAACTACAGCCCTCCCTACTTCAAAGTCCCAGAAGATGAAAGATGGCACCTTCTTGGGGAGAATATTGTCACCCCTGCTTGTGGCACTTATAGTAGCCCTGGACTAGCAAATTCTATTTATTAGCTTGAATCACAAAATTTAACCTCTTCATTCCAAGTGCACCCAATTGGATACATTTTAAAATACTGTTTATTAACTACTGTTTGTGCAATTTGAAAGCTAAAACACCCAATTGCTTTTGAAATTAATCAACAGATAGTTTACTTCGTTTCAAACATGGAAAATGGGCATTAATTATTACTTAAACTAATTATTAATTAAAATAAAAAAATTTTTTTTTTAGTTATTTTGTTCTGTAATCATTTTTTAAATCAGAGAACCAAAAAATTGCGTCAAAATTGTTTGTGCTTAGTTCTGGGGTCTGAAGAGCCCAGTAGTAGAATTTTCTTTATCGATCTGCAGCACAAGTTTCAGAACTAAAAACTTTTCTGCGGCACCAACTGATGTGGAACCAATTCTACAATCTCAAAAAATCGCAAACTATGCATTTTAATCCTCTCATGCATGCATTTATTTATTTGTGTTATATAAAAAAAAATTCATATGCTACAAACCAATTTAGTATCTCAGGATTGTAGTGTAATAATTTATTTTGGAAATTTTTGTCCAGTATAGTCAAAAGTTCGTGTCCCTGTATGAGGATGTTTCATGCTTTTTTGTCATATTTATTCAATATAATAATAAACATGGCAAAACTGAATATTCAAACTTCATTTATAAGGAATAAGAAGCTATAAAATAATACCAAACTTCGCAGTAATGTAATACACGCCTCAAAATAAATAAACAGAATTTGATTTGCAACAGAAATTTTCTCTTCTCCCTTGAATCCCCCATGGACTTATAAAGATATCTTAATCTTTTAGCTATCTTGAATACTCTATGAAACTTTTTGTGGTTTCCAAAAACTGTTTGGAGTCTCCAGATGAGGACGACATGAAAATTGCAGCACAAAAACGAATCTGCAAAAAAATTTCAAGCAAAAAGTTACGTCACCTCATATGAGGCTTACATGCATGAATGAGAGGGTTAAAATAGTTGACATATAACAACACTTGCAAACAATAAATAAATGTTATAATTATTCAATTTATAAATAAATTAATAAAATCTAAAATTGAACATGCAATTAATGCAAGCTAAGAGAAAATGCAGTAAAAACAACATCACACAGTTCAATATTTGAAAATTATTTATGTTTTAACTTAGTGAAAGCAGGGTACACATTTATCTGAGTCATTAATAACACTACTAACCAGTTTTTAAATATCATGTTTAAAAGCAAACTTTGTGGACACATGCTTTAAATGTTGAAAGAATTTTTTTTTCTTAATTTTTTGTAAGGTGACTAATTAATCTACGAGCTTTAAGATAAATCTGCAGCTCTCGCTGCCGTGCTGCGCAACTTCTGCTACCGGGCTGAAGAGGTTAAGGTGTTGGGCATTTCCTGCCCAAACTCAACATGAAAATACTAATACTTCAAGTACTAATATTTAGAATTTAATATAGAAGCAATAAAAAAATCTTATTTATTAGCACATTCAACAACTGCTAAAATAGATTACAACCCGTAGAAAATAGAAATACACAAATTATATCATTGTGGTAAGAAATAAAACATTTATTTTTATTTACCTTTCACGTTTTTGCATACAAAATAAGTAATAAAATCTATCGTTTTGTGTTGGAACCTCAAACATTCTGCTGTATTGATACGAAGTTCCTTGTAACCCCCTCCCCCTCAAAAAAAAAAAAAAAAATCATACAAACAATAATTTTGCAAAATTTGTGCTTTAATAACACTGATTTTATAATTCATAATATTACGATAATTAGCTAATTACGATAAAATACGAATAAACCGAAAAGCACCAACCAGAGAAATTGGTAGTAAGTATGACCATATCTCCCTGATTATGCCATTCAGTTGAAGGAGCGCAAATATAAATACTAATATATCAAAATGTTATGTATTATTATGGATATTACCTATATCTAATATATTATTAAGTATTTTATATTAGTGATCAAATACTAATATTAAATATTTAATAATATACCAAGTAATTAATAATACTTTAGAATTGAATTTACCAAAATGATATCGATTATAATTCATAAATTTTCAGATTAAATAACGCTATAACAATAATTCCGCCCAAAACCAGTTTCCTCTTGTCTGGTCGTTGCCATGATAGCAAGGCAACTTGATGGGACCCATTTTGGAGCAGGGAGTCTTAATACAGTCAACTCTCGACACCCCGAAATTGAAGAGAGAAATAAAAATTTTGAGTTATCGAAAATCTAATACATTTCATACTTTCATTCTAAAAAGTAAAATTTGGATGCACATAATATTAAAAAACATACGTACCAAGTTTAACCGAGTTCCTTCTTTATTTAAAATATTTTTCAAGTAATGTTTGTTTTGCATTAATTTTTTCTTCTCGTCATCGATGACCTTTTCTAAAATTGAAAGCGCTTGAAACGTGCTTAATGTCATATCATGTCGGGACTCAATGAATTCCCTCATCAGTTCCATTGCCTTCTCTGCACTTGATTTTCTTTGGTGGCTCAAGTTCTTCAAAGTCGTGGTCTTGTTCAGGAAGCGGTCAGCATTATTCAACACTTTCTTTCTCTGTCATCCTCTGAACTTCCTCTGTGTTCTGTGCACACTTCCACATTGTTGTCTACTTCCGCAAAATCTTGGAAAAGTTGCTGTTTGGTCAATTATTAATGCTTTTGATAAGATGTTCTCTTTTTTGCCTTCAGAAGTGCCGTTTCCTTTCTGATCTTCTTTATCAGGCTGTTCATCTTCATCTTCAAATGGTTGCACAAAACCTGCTTTTTTGAAGCAATTTGCAATTGCCTTGCTCTCAACACAATTTTAGGCTTTATCGGCCATTCTCATTGCTTGAAGTACATTTACTGATGGGATGATTCCTTCTTCGATTTCCGTTATGCCTTTTCTTACAACTTGATGTCAGTATTTAATTTTAAAATTTTGTATGATTCCTTGGTCTAGCTCAGCGGTCGGCAACCTAAACTGACTGAAGATCTACTTGCTAAGTTCGGTGAACACCAAGATCGAGTCGATGGACCGGTGGGGGGTATACATTATTAATAGGGCATGTTGGGATTGCGCCTGTCTTCAAATTGTATGTTAATTCTTGTCAGAACAAGTTCTGATGCTTATAAAACACCTACTTTAAAATTTCTAAAATAATGGTTTGCTAAAACGTTAGCTCGCATAAAAACAATACAAACATATTATTTCTTTCGAACTTGATAAAAATAACTGTTAGTTTTTTTTTATTTTTATTTTTTTAACTAAAACACACATGAGAAATGTAATTACATTCTTGAATTAACTCTCACCAAGAGCATAGTTAAATTGACGACTGACATTCCATATTATTGGAAGTTTTTTTTAGGTCCGGTTAATGATCTGACAAACTGATAAACATTTTCTGAAGGAAAAAATAATAATAAACTCGCCATCCAATTCAAAAGTTATTTATTTATTTTTTAAAACTATAAACTGTCCAAAATGCTGTCGCGATCGACGGGTTGCCAACCACTGGTCTAGCGGATGCAGTTTTTATGTTGTGTTGAGATTTTACCTCCATCCCCCCAACTCCGAAAGAGAAAACACGGGTGCCAGTAATAAGGCAACTTCCTAACAAAAGAATGCGTCAGGTGGAATTGGCGGCCGATCTCAATTCCTATGACAAAAGAAAAATCTGAAAATAGCAATAGGTAAAGGTTTTCGAAAGCTCAAGTTTTGAGAGGAAAAAATTATTTGAGTGTTAAAGAAATTCGAGTTATCGAAAAAAAAAAAGGAATATAAAATTCGAGTAAAATAGAGAGAATTAAATTATAAAATACGGTAGGTGAAGGACATTTTTGTTTTTTGACATTTCGAGAAATTCGAGTTATCAAGAGTTGACTGTATTTGACGGACGTCTGGAGAAGAACACTAGACTTTTTTTTTTTCTTCCAAACTCAGTCCCAATCCCTACGAGAGTGGATTGTTCCATGTTTGGTGCAGGTGTGGAAGGAAGAAAGTAAGACCACTTCCAATTGAAATAGTGGCGACATCTACTGACTTCTCTTTAAACTATATATTTTAAATACAACTTTATAATTAAAGATAAAAGAAAATATTTTTACTTGTTTGAGTCACTTTTTCAAGTTGAAGTTCTGATTGCACTTTTTTAATAGTTAATATTATCACATCTAAATATTTTGTTTCTTGTTTTCAACGAAACAAACAAAGAAAATAGATGAATAACAATTTCTTGTTTGTGTAACTAAAATTATTAACCCTCTAGCTGTCACGTCGGGTCATATTGACCCAGGAACAATTTTAAATTCTTCTCTATGCCTTTTATATGTTACATATTCTTACATTATATTGAAATTAAAACACAATGTTTTACATTTTTTTAATACCCAATTTACTACATTTATAATTCGGGTCTATATGACCAGACGTGAGGACTTGATAGGTGACAGCTAAAGGGTTCAACTTAATTCCCTTAATTCACTAAATTTTTTAAACAAAGCTATAAGGAAAGTAAAGAAATTTAAAAAATAAAGAATTTTTAAATAATTCAATCAAGGCTATAAAATATATTTCACCGAAACAAAAAGTTTTTAAATATAATTCAGTGGTAGAAGTGGGTGGACAAAAAGTGGGGGGGAGGACCAAGACATTGATAGAAAGAGCGTCTCCCCCCCCCCCTAATGAAAATTTTCATAATCTGACCAAAAAAAAAAAGTATTTTTTCTTTTTTTATTTAAATTCAACAATGATATTAAATAGTTTACAAGTTTTCTACTTTTATAAGTTTGAGCTCGTCTTTTCTTTGATAATTGCACTAACCTGTTCTCACTTTCGTCTTTTCATAAAATAGAATTTTTTTACCACATTCAGTCATGTTTTCAAATTCTATTGTTGCTATTTGGAATTATATCTAAATAAGTACTAATTTTATTCGTTGAATTTTAATTCAAAGGAGGCCAGGGAGTTCAAACTTATTAATGTACCGGGCCGTACCTTACACAGGAATTTTTTTTCCAGAGAGGGAGAGAGTGGGGGGGGGGGGCAGAGGGACCAAGGTCAAGATTACAGTAGGGATACATTGGATATTGATTTGTGGATACTGTTTTTTATTGCAGTTTCGTACTAACTACATTGTAATAAGAATAATTATAAGCTTCATAATGAATTTTGTATTTAAATGTAGAAGTGGTTGAAAGATTATGAAGTGAAATCCAAATACGTTTAGCGGACTGCACGTACTTTCGAAGCAACTGGAAAAAATATTCCGTGCAGTCATGATTACAGATGTCAACACAAAACAGATGCTCGATACAGGAGAAAGGAAAAAAGACTGATACAAAATACTGACTGTCCAGCAACTTCGAAAATAGTCATCAAACAGTACTTTATTTTCATTACAAAAATTCAGTATGTAGAGTATTTTAGTGTTTCTTTACATTGAAAAGAATTTGAAAGTGGAAATATTAACAAAAAAAAAAAAAAAAATTTGCATTGGTGATTGATATTTTCTTTTAGAATTAAAAAAAATAATATTCTAAAAGATATAATTTGTTTAAAAAAATCCAAAAATACTGCATGAAATGTTATTATTATTTGCTATTATACCATACTCAGCCGTTTATTTTAGGTGAAATGAGTGCTGATGAACAGCTGACTATAGCTGGTCTGAGGCCCCAAGAAGCTTTTCTTCAGTGCATTGAAATGGAAATTTAATTATTCCACGCTTACTTGAATTAGGATAATTTAAAAAATAATAAATAAACATGCATTGAAAACAAATTTTGATGTTGATCAGTGTCTGAAAAAAAAACTTTATAATACATTTTTTTTAACAATGTGTATACTTAACAACAATTTTGCCCTTTAACCCTTTATCTACCGACGGTACTTATAAGTACCATTCTCTATAAATTCCATCCCTGCAACCAATTTTACCAATTGTCTGATGGTACTTTGCCGGGACAGTCTTTACATTCCCCTTTTTCAGGATACATATCAGCAAGGGTTCTATAAAGAGTATTTTAGCGAGGAAAGGAACATAGATAGTCTTGAAACCGATGCTGTGCACTGAACTTCCATTTTGTTATTTTGTTCAGATTGCTCCCTTAGAGTTTCGATCCAGAAAAGCAGTAAAATTCAAGAATCAAATCAATGATTTTTTTAATGTGTTAGTTAAGAACTTAGAAAACTATTTGGCAAAATATTTTGATTAAAAAGTGTATGTAATTAATTTCACAGGGTAAATACTCTGTGGCACTTATTAGCTGTAAAGGAATAAATACTTATAGACTGAGCATTTTATTTATGTAAATCCCTTAATTTTCAGTCTAAATACCTAAACAAACTATTACTATAAAAAAAAATTACTGCAGATCATAATGCGGTAGATAAAGGGTTAACACGTTGACTGCCATCCTACGAGATAACTCGTAGTAGGTGAACTTGTTGAGAGAACAAATTGTAAGTTGTCTCGATTTTTTTAATTTTTCAATACATTTATAGAAAGTTAGTAATTTTATATTTAATAAAACGCTTTGTGCAATATGATGTGATTAAATTAAACTACCGTTTGGAGATCCATAAACTTCAAATAGCCCTGCCAGTCAACGTGTTAAATGTTTATTACTGTTATCCTGACTTCTACCTTTATTCTTCTTTTTCATGCTATGCATGACTATTCCTTCATAAACTGGAAAGCAAATGGTTTAATCAATTTTGTCGTAAAAACAAGGGCTTATGTGGGGGAGGGAATTCCAGTAAGATTCCAGGAGCCTTTGTGAACCTTCTTGATTTGAACTAAATGATAAGGAGTTATACTACTAATAAGTTCTTGTTGTCCTTGCATGTTTAAACAATATTTAAAACATTGCCTTACTTTTATTAATTTAGGTACTTCGTGTCTCCAAAATTAAAATTTCTTGATGAAGAAACAAAAATGTTTTCATGAATTATTGAATTGTATAGTTGGCCCAATCATAGTTCAAGCAGTGCATTTATTTCACGATTTCAGGATATGTCAGCCGATACAAAATTGAAATTGGAAACCCACTTCTAGATGGGCCATACAGCAGTATTTGCTTTAGAAATGTACATACTTCAAACTGAATTACTGCTTCCAACTACAGAAGACTCATTTACTTGCTACAGCTTCGACACTACTACCCCCCTTGTCCGTAATTCAGCCTCTATTTAACACGTTCACGCCGGGGCCGATTTTCATGTTTTTCGCTGTGAAATGGCGCTCGAATTCATGCTACGCTTCATCTGGCGGCGCCCGATGAGAGTGTAGAGTGCGGGTCACCAGTGGTACGCGCCGCCCGATGAGACAGTCTAGTGCGGGCCCCCGGTGATACGCGCCGCCCGATGAGAGTCTAGTGCGGGCCACCGGTGGTACGCGCCGGCGTGAACGTGTTAATGAAAAGTTCTCTGTCATTTGTGACAACAAAAGAATAAATGATGTTAACGATGTAAGAAATTTATTACAACAGTATTGCGATTCAACATCTGGTAAAGCTATAATGGAAGTAATTGACTCCAATGTAATGATTGCTTAATGTACTCTTATGCTACGAACGTTTGAAAACCTCCCACAAGTTCAAGAATTAGTTTTAGTGGATGCATCTGGCAGTATGGGCGATTCCACCATAGAATCTATTTTTCTCATCTCCAACAGTTGATGGAGGGGTTCCAATAGCATGCATCACTGCTGATGCAGAAAAGGAAATATTGTTTCGAATTGGAGTCCAGTTACTGAGCTCATGTTTTCCCACCAGTTTAAAAAATGAACCAAAGCTGATAGATGGAGATTTAAAAGAAACGAAAGTGCTTGATGAAATTTGGCCTGAAGTAAATATTTTACTCTGCCAGTTTCAAATATTGAAAGCATTTTGGAGATGGTTAAAAAATATGGTACCAAAGAATGAGAAGCAAGCCCTGTATTTTTCTATTAATAAGCTAGTTTATCAACCAGAGGATGAACATATTAATAAAATTAAATTGTTGCAATCAAAAATTGCCAAAGTACCTGAACCACATGTGGAGTTCAAAGACTTTATGGGCAACATGTTATAGAAAAGGCTTGCCAAAAAGATATAATAATACCACAAATTATATTGAAGTAGTATTCCGTATTTTGAAAGCTCATAATTTAACACAATTAAGATTTCAGCTTTTTAAGATATAGCAAGTCATTACTGTCAACTTCTCACATGCCTAAAAGAAACATATCTTTAATAAAAGATAATATTTTTGCAGTGAAAAGAAGCAAAATTACAAATTGTGCATTGCTTCTTTTCTTGGTTGGTTGGAAATACTGTAAACCTGTGCAAACACATAAAAGCTGTAATTCTTCTGCAAAACGAAACAGTGGTGGTGTGATATTCCATATTTCTAATCTGACAACAGTCTCCCCAGTAGACAAATGTAATATTCTATATTTCTAATTTAGCAACAGTCTCACCAGTAGACAAATATAAAGTCAAGACGTGTAGTGTAATTCTTTTATCGAACAGAACTTCTTAATTTTTATCATGGATATGTTTACTCCTATAACAATTTAATCGACAAAAGAATTACACTACACGTCTTGATTGTTTACAGTTGTCTTCTGGTGAGACTGTTGCCAGATTAGAAACATAGAATATCACGACACCAATAGACATCAACGAAGGGAACATCGAATAGCGCAATTTCCCATGGAGTGCTCAAGCATTTGTCGTCAAAGGAGGTCCCAGACAAACAATAGATTTACCGTGTTGGATGCCTATCCACTTCCCAAAATAGAGGAACTCATATCCCAGATAGCAACGTATCGAGTCTTTAGTAAAATTGATCTGAAAAATGTCCATCACCAGTCTCATACTAGACTCCGAAAGACACTTTACAGCCTTTGAAGCAGACGAAAAGCTCTCCCGGTTCCTGCGAGTGCCCTTTGGAGTCACCAATGGAGTTGCTTGTATCCAGCGCACGATTGATAAAATTATTCCAATTGAAGAAATTATCGACATCTTCCCTTACCTTGATGATGTCACCGTCTGTGGTAGAGCCCAAGAAGAGCACGAGAAAAATTTGGCAAAAATTTATAACCACTACCAAGAAGTACAACCTCCCGCTCAACGAAGAAAAATGCAGTTATTCTACCAAATCGATCTCCCTGTTAGGTTATATAATAGAAAACAAAACCATAAAGCCTGATAAAGAACGACTAAAACCTCTCTTAAGTTTGCCCATCCCTAAAGATTCTGCTTCAATTCAAAGAGCCATGGGCATGTTTGTTCATCATGGGAGGTGTGGATTCCATCTTTTTCAAAGAAGATTCGATCCCTTTTGGAAAAACGGCTTTTTTTCTATGTCTGAAGAAGCCAAACCTGTTTTCCAGTTCTTGCAAGATGACATAGCTAGCGCTTCTCTCACAGCCATAGAGGATGGTATTCCTTTTAGAGTCGAAACTGATGCTCTGGACCACGCCATCGGGGCAACATTAAGCCCGATTGCCTTCTTCTCCAGGACGCTTCATCAATCCGAGCAAAGGCACTCTTCCATTGAGAAGGAAGCTTATGCGATCGTGGAGTCTCTTAGGTACTAGAGGCAATCTTATCGGACGTCGCTTTGAAGTTTTCACTGACTAGAGGTCAGTAGCTTTCATGTTTAATCAGCAACATCTCGGCAAAATAGAAAATGAAAAGATACTACGTTGGCGCCTTTAACCGGCATCTTTTAAATTTGTTATAGTTTACAGACCGGGCAGCATGAAAGCGTCTGCAGACTCCCTGTCTAGAATAACGGCCTCCACTGATCTCCATAGTGATCTTAGGGATCTTCACGCAGCCCTTTGCCACCCTAGCATTACTAGAATGTACCACTGGGTCCGCTCTAAAAACCTCCCACATTCATTGGAAGAAGTCAAAGAAGTAAATATAACGTGTGCTATCTGTAATGAACTAAAACCACGGATCGTTAAAAATACTGGAACACTCTTTAGAGCCACTTCTCCGTTTGAAAGCCTTAATCTTGACTTTAAAGGCCCTCTACCATCTGCCTCTAAGTACCGTTATCTCTTGACCGTACTCGATGAATTCTCTCGATTTCCCTTTGCCTTCCCCAACTCGGATATCTCTGCAGATACTGTCATCTCTTGTTTGCATGCGTTGTTTTATCTCTTTGGAACCCCTGCTTATATTCATTCAGATCGAGGAACCTCCTTCATATTCCATGAGCTTTTCTCAAGGTATTGCGACTAGTCGCACTACAGCCTACAATCCAGCTGGGAATGGGCATGTAGAGCAGTACAAAGGGATACTTTGGAAAGGAATTGAGCTAGCCTTAAGGTCTAAAGGCCTTGCAATCCAGCAATGGGAAACAGTTCTGCAATCTGTTCTGCACTCCATAAGATCCCTGCTGTGTACTACTAATGCCACCCCCATGGATGGATGTTCTCCCATGTGAGGAGATCGCATTCAGGATGTTCCTTGCCCTCTTGTCTGACAACTCCTGGTCCGATCTTAATGAAGAGGGCCGTGGTAGCCTAGTGATTAGAGCGTCAGACTTCCACCTGGAGGGTCGCGCGTTCGATCCCCGCTGAACACCCGCTATGTACACTTGGGGATACGTGCATGTAAAATCAGCGGACATCACTACCTCGCCCCGTACGCAAGCAATCCTAAGGCCACGGCTAACAGGTAGGGGTCTGGAAGTCCCAACCACTTGTTCAAGAGGTGGAACTTTTGGAGGCCAACCGTGAATACGCCCATGTCCTGCTGTCTGTTGGTCGGGAAACAAGTGAGACCATCCGCCACCTGGCTCCAAGAGAAAATTTTCCCTTTGCAGAACCAACTATTAATGATGCCCCACTGGAAAGCCAAACCTCCCCAACACCAGTAGAAATGCAAGAGCTCACTTTGAATCCTTCGCTTGAACTAAAGGAAACGAGCCGTGAAACCGAGAACTCTCCACATTACTCCAATGACTGAAAGATTTCGACCTCCACCTCCGTTGTCCAGACCTCGACGTCGGCCCGCTTATTTGTCTGACTACATAACTAAACTATAACTCAAAAAACAATATTTAAAAAATTTTCTTTCCTGAACAATATATGCATTTGTTTTTTAGGTACTTAATAAATGTTTTCCATTTCAAGACTCTTAATATTATTATTTTTTTATAAATAATCAGGATATAACAAAAAATGTAGTATTAATGTGTAAAAATTAAAAAGATTGAAAAAAAAAATTATTGCTCATTTTTTCTTGTGGCTTACTAGGTACTATAAATTACGCACAATAAAAGTAAATCAATGTATGGAAGCTTTTCAGAGTTTCTAATACGAAATAGGAACTAAAAAAAAAAAAAAAAAAAACTTTTCCCCTTTAGATATAGCATTCACATTATGAAGAAATTAAAGCTACACTTTCTTTACTGTGAAGTATTAAACGAAAAGAAACATATATCATTTATTTTCAAATTAACATTCGCAATATATATATAATTATATATATATATATATATATATATATATAAACAATGAAAATTAAATACACGTATTTTGGGGTTGCAAAGCCATGTTCAACGCTCCAAAATAAAAAGAAGAAATCTTATTTGTTACTTTTGTCTGCAGTAATTAGGTTCTCTGTTTTTCGGATATTAATGAAAGCATAATAAGGTATGAACACGTTCTTTTGTTCAATCACAAAAAATAAAGCTTTTATGTAAAGTAAAGAGAAAGAAACTGAAAAATATGTTGAATAAATTCAAAAGAAATAATATATTCCACTCTGAAGACAAAAATAAACTATTAAATCGTCATCAGGAATAGTTTTTAAACTTATGAGAATTATTTACGTTTGTATTATTCACTAAATACTAATATCAAATTCTTTTATTTTCATTTGAATATTATTTCCTGAAAACAACACTAGGTGGCAGCACGAATATTCACCATTTGTGCTGCACAAATGGTGAATATTCGTGCTCCGTAATCTCCACTTTCCAGCACAAACAAATAAAAGCGGAGGTTTAGTCCTGCAGATATCTAGTCGTTTTTAGAACAACGGTTCTCAATCTTTTTTTCCGAGAACCACCATTTTTCTTTGCAAACCATTTGCATACCACTGCTAATATAACGTTATTATATAGAATAGAATATTAATAGATTATAGAAAAATACTAAGAGGACTAGGTAATATTAATCACACCAATTTTTATAGTTAATGCAGAGAAAAGCGTTTATTAAAATTAGGCTGTAAAAAAATTAAATATATAAAATATATTTTTAATATGTACTTTCCAAACAGCATAAGAAATGCGTCTTTAAGCAGAAAATACCTATCATCAGGGCCTTATTTACCAATAGGCCCGGGTCTAGGGCCCCCACTTTGAGGGGGGCCCCCTAATTTTGGTTATTATATTATTATTATTTTTTTTTTTTTTTTGTAACTTAAATTTTTTTAGAAAAATATTTAAAAATAGCATCTTTCAAAAACAAACTGTTAGTGAAACCTAAAGATAGAAAAGTACCCTCTTTGAAAATGTTAATTTTACAATTAAAAAAACACAGTTCATAATTTGCTAAACGCTATTCAGTAACATGCGAGCAGCCATGTTGTTTATATCACGTGATTTCCATCTTCCGCCTTGGCTGCTATTGGCGGAAAATTTTTGGTGTTTAGGGATCGAGCCAAAGGCTCTGCAAACACCGCAACGGAAAGTCGCTTTTGGGTGGCATTTGCTATTGAAAAACAAAATAGTAATTGCCCTGTGTGTGGAGTCTCAAATTTGTCTTTTTTTTTTATTTGGAAAAAAATATTTTGTTGGCCAAAATTTGGTACGCTCCCATATTTTTGTCAAGTTTTAACAGACTACGTTTCGAAAATGGACAAATTTCCTCTTGTTGGATTTTTATAATGTTTAGAAATATTAACGTAATTTTAAATCTATTTTTTGTTAATCTTTTTGCTCATTATTTGTAAAGCTCTCCTTGTGCTAGGTTATTTTCCTTCACTGCAAAAACCGATAATTTCACAAAAGTGAAATGAAGTGAACTGGTCTAGAACACTTGTTTACTTTTGATCTTGCCTTAGATATACGATTTATAAACCATGTTTTTTTGACATTATATATAGTTTTAAATTGTGAGATATATTAGCTAAAAATCTTACTATGTCTGGTCGAAAACACCCTTCAAGGTTTTCTAAGAGAAAACGTAAAGCGGAGAAGTTAGAAGAAAAAAAGGCCAATTTAGCATCTAAAAGACTGTTAGATAATTTTTTGGTTCATGAACAAAATGAGGAAACCATTAATGATCAAGAACAAGAGGTTTTTTCATCAAATGAAACAGATCAGAATATGTCTTTTAAAGAATCAACTACCAGGTCGATTTCTGAACCTGTGCCTACTTCCAGTGCATCTGAATTTGTACCTACTTCCAGTGCATTTCAACCTGTTCCTACTTCCAGTGCAACTCAACCTGTTCCTACTTCCAGTGCATTTCAACCTGTTCCTACTTCCAGTGCATCTCAACCTGTTCCTACTTCCAGTGCATCTCAACCTGTTCCTACTTCCAGTGATTCAGTGCAAGGTTTGTTTCCTAAACCAACATGTGATCCAGTATATGAAACAAATTCTGCACCAACTTGGGAGACGTCTGCAACCCGGCTTTTAACGTATCATATAGACCCAGCATTTTGGCCTGATGTAAATAACAAGATGAGAGACTACTTTGCCCAAAACAAACCAAAGCAGAATGTGGAATTCTTAAACAACTCTAGCCGTATTCAGGGTAATAAAGTTCGTACCTGTACTTCTAATAATTTTTTTCGAAAAAAGAAAAATGGGGAAATAGTCGAAAGAACATGGTTGGTGTATTCTCCTTCTTCAAATTCTTTAGTGTGCTATGTGTACAAATTGTTTACTAACAGTTGCGACGCTAGATCAACCACTGGATTTACTGCCGTTTGGCATCTCATGAAACGTCGATCACTCATCGAACAGCAATTAACTCCCTATCCCAGCTTTCATGCACATCTGGAAGAATCGACTGTCTTCTTGTGAAAGAAAATGAAAGCGAAAAGTTATATTGGCGAAATGTGTTGCTACGAGTTACTTAAGTCATAAAGTTTATAGCTGAAAGAGGTCTGTCCTTTTTTGGTGACAATGAAACTTTTGGATCCTGTCAGAATGGGATTTTTTAGGTATTTTGGAACTTGTGAGCAAGTTCGACCCCTTCATAGCAGAACCTATAAGGTCTCGTGGAAACAAAGGCCAAGGCAATGTCAACTATTTGTCATCAAGCATTGTAGATGAAATTGTTAAAGTAATGTCGGAAAAAGTTTTGAAACAAATAGTAAGTGAAGTTCAAGCCTCCAAATATTTTGGAATTATTCCTGACTCCACGCCTGATATCACCTACGTCGACCAGTTATGTCTAGTTGTCAGGTATGTGGACAAACAAAACCAACCAGTGGAGAGGTTTTTAAAGTTTGTCCCTATCCACAGCCATGCTGCAGAACATTTGTTCGAAACAGTAATTGATAGTTTTAAAGAGCTTGGCATTGATCTGAGCTATTGCAGAGGACAGTCTTACGATAATGCCAGTAACATGGCAGGAAGGTATTCTGGCTTACAGGCCAGAATAAAATCTGCATTCCCATATGCCGACTATGTTCCGTGTGCAGGCCCATTCACTCAATTTAGTTGGTGTAAATGCAGTGGATTCCTGCCAAGCTGCAACAAAATACTTCAGATTTGTACAAAGTTTGCACAACTTTTTTTCTTCATCATCGCACCGATGGGAAGTTTTGATGTCAAAATTAAGGGCACTTGGTGGTTTGAGCCTAAAAACTCTCTCGAATACTAGATGGTCTGCTAGTGCTGATGCTACTTTGGCTCTTAGGAGAGGCTATTCCATCATTTCAGACACTTTGATTGAAATGAGCAAAAGTAAAAGTGAAAATGCAACCACAAAATACGAAGCAAGCTGCTTGTTAAAGAAAATTCAGACTTTTGAAAACTGTATTCTCACTGTGATTTGGGATACGCTGTTACAGAGAATGCACGCAACAAGTAAAACTTTGCAAAGTCAAGGGTGCTCTGTCGAGTGTATAGTTCCTTTGTATGAATCTTTGGAGAACTTTATTAAATCAGTAAGAAATTCTTTCGATGCCATAGAAAAGCAAGCAGAAGAACTATTTGGTTCAACTTCCTACACAAAAAGCAAGAGACGGAAGGCTGACAATACAAAATTCTCAGAAAAAGATACGTTCATATATGAAAGCCATAATGTGATTTGTGACAGTCTGATTTCCAATTTGAGCAGAAGAAAAGATGCTTATGCATATTTGGAGAAACGATTTGGTTTTTTGTCATGCAAAAAAACTTTCGGACACAGAAAAGCGTGTGTCAGCAAAGTATTTCCAAAGTCTCTACTCCGAAGATGTAGAAGAATTTGAAGACGAATTTATACAATACAGTGAGTTACTTTCGAATGCAGATGGAGCAGCAGAAATGTTGCAAATGATTAAAAAATTGCAAATTGAGGATACTTATCCAAACATTGAAACAGCCCTTAGAATTTATCTTTCAAATTGTTTAGGTGAGCGTTCTTTTAGTGCCATGAAACGGTTAAAAAGCAGGCTAAGCGCATGCATGTCCTCTGAAAAGTTGGCAGGCTTAGCTTTGCTAACCATAGAAAGTGATCTGACTAAAGATTTAAAATTTGATGATATCTTGAATGACTTTTTAAGGATTAAAACCCGAAAAAAACTTATGTTAGATCTCAAAATTCTACTTTTTCAATGAGTTAAATGTATTGAATTTTTCACAAGCGAATTAAGGAATACTGTTTTTAATGTTTTATAAAGTTGCCATGTATGTATCTTGTGTTATGTTAGTGTACACAGAATAAAAAACCTGCTTGTGAACCTTTCTACACCTTAAATTTTAAATGTTTGATATAGTTAAAAAACAAGTTTAGTGGAGTTATTTAAATGTAATCTGTATGTTGAATATATTTTTCCAAACAGTTTAGCGTAACCTAATTGGAAAACCATCTACATGCAAGTTTTACATTTACAAACACATACTGAATGTTATGTTTAAAAAAATTTTGTTGCGTGAGGGGCCCCCAAATATTAGTTGTGCCTATTGTGATTCAAAATGTAAATCGGGCCCTGCCTATCATGTAAAAAAATTCAAAACAAAATTAATGAGAAGGTTGCTGCTGCATGGCAGATACAAGCGAGGTGATATCTGGTCCAGATAGAAGTTAGTTTTAATCTCAAATTTGGGTCGACATTTAATTTGCTTCTATATTTATTTTTAATAAAAATCATATTTGAAAAAGCAGTTTCACAAAGATAAGTGGTTGTGAACGGAATTAAAAACAGCAATGCTTTTTTTGACAATAACGGGATTCATTTTAGCTTCGAGCCAAAATTCTCTCAACTCTAATCGGGCAAATTCGATCATCAATCCTAAGGGATTGTTACAGATATAAGGAAGATGATCTTGATGACAGTATTATAGATTCACAAGCTTCTTTTATGAATGATACCTCTGGTGAAAATATTCAATTGTGCCCAAAATGGCACTTGCAAATAACACAACATGTTTTGTCCAAAGTTATATATCTTTAATATTCTGTCCTGCGTTATTTATCTGCCTGTATGAATGTCTTGCAGGCTTAGAAAATATTTTTGATGTTGAGGAAATTCCAGCCAATTATGAGGATGTTGTGGAAGTTCCCGAGCATAATTATTGTATAGGAGATGATCCAAACGATTCTGTAAAGACTGGTAGCACTCTTAAGTTTCTTTCTTGCATAAAACTGGACAGCAGAATTTAGAATATAGTGTTTTTGTGGTGTTATGTTTGTTAGCTTGAAGGTTTGTTGATTTATATAGTCCTATTTATATTAACAGTAAATACTTAAACACACACATATTTTATAATTTTATTTTCATTTCAGGTCAAATGCGATCTTACTTACAGAAAAGAGGGAAGGATTCTTTGGAAATAGGAGCCGAATTACAAAATAGCAAGCGATATATTTCGGATAAGATTCAAGAAATTTGCCTAAGACAGAATTTTAAAAAATCCGAATGATGCAACATTTTTGAGTTTGTGGTTTGTTATTTTTAATAAAAAAATTTGTTGTATAATGTTAGTTTTTCCTCTCCCTCGTCATCCTTCCTGCCAAACTTTTCTCCACCAGCCCCCTACCTGTTAACCGAGGCCTTAGGATTGCTTACGCGCGGGGAGAGGTAGCGGGGTCTACGGATTTTACATACACATATCCTCAAGTATACATGGTGGTCTTCAGTGGGTATCGAACGCGCGACCTTCTAGGTGGAAGTCCGACGTGCTAACCACTAGGCTACTACGGCCCTCAAAGAAGATACTATTGAATAGCAAAAAATTTTATTAGGAGACAGTAGTAAATTCATGCTGAAATAGCAAATAATAACAGAGCTGGCTGGTAGAAAAGTTGCAAAAATTAAAGCAAGTGATGGTAGAATGGTAACGCTAAAATCTCACACACAAAAAAAAAAAGAGGCAAACTTTTCCACGATGAACAATTCTGATGCAATTTTCTGGCAAGGAATCCCGTGCGTGCGGTGCCCAGCCAGAATTGCGGAACAAACAAACTCGCTCGATCTTATGGATTAAATCGCAAAATTGAATATAAGTGCTGCCCAGCTGGATGTCAACAGAACGGTTCGTTCCTTGCACGTTTTCATTTTTACCTCCTAGTTAAGAATCTCATGGTCTTAGGTTAATAACATGTTTGCATATGATTTTAAATAGTAATTTTCGTTGAATAAATTAAGCTAGTTTCCTTTAAAATAGTCTGATATTTTTCCTGACGCCGAAAACACCTTTTGTTGGTCACTACATTCAGCCTTTACCACTTTACGATTCACGCGCCTATACGTCGCGAACCTGGCCGCGACAATCGCGTAAAGAACAATAATTCCAGGAAAGCAATATCGAGAGTTTTAGGCGTTCAAGGTAATTACTATATTTATATTAAATGCATGCATTTTTACATTTGGCTTTGTAAAAGTATCGTTTATATATGGCTTTTATTAATGTAGAATCAGAATTTAAAAAAAGGAATATAATCCATATTTACAACGTGGATCCGCAGCTCAAAATACCAAGCCACCAAAGTGGAAATCCTTTTTTTCGATAAAATTTTTGTGTTGAAAAGAAAATATTTGTAGCTTCATAAGCCGCTTAAAATTATGTCGTAATACTATCTGTTTCTAAAGTTTTAATCCTTTTAGCATGCCTTCACATGAAAGGATTTCAATGTATCCACGTTTATTTTATTTTTTTGTTTCATGAACGAATGAGTTAACATTTTTTGAAATGTAAACATTTTTGTTCTTACAGCACTGAGGGCCTTTGAAGATGATCTTGATGACTGTATTATAGATTCACAAGCTTCATTTATGAATGATACCTCTGGTAAAAATATTCTATTGTTCCCAAAATGGCACTTGCAAATAACACCACGTTTTGTCCAAAGTTATATATCTTTAATATTTTGTCCTGCGTTATTTATCTGTCTGTATGAATGTCTTGCATTCTTAGAAAATATTTTTGATGTTGAGGAAGTTCCAGCCAATTATAAGGATGTTGTGGAAGTTCCCGATCATAATTATTGTATAGGAGATGATCCAAACGATTCTGTAATGACTGGTAGCACTCGTAAGTTTCTTTCTTGCATAAAACTGGACAGCAGAATTTAGAATATACTGTTTTTGTGGTGTTATGTTTGTTAGCTTGAAGGTTTGTTGATTTTTTAGTCATTTTTATATTAACAGTAAATATTTATTTTCACATATTCTGATATGTTTTTCTTAATATGTGACATAATATAGAATGCGAAAGAAAGGATAATTTTATTACTCATGTACTTTCCAGGTACAAAAAGAAAGTGCATTGACTGGGATGAATACCTTATGAATATGATAAAATCCTCAGATAATGAACTGCCAGAGAATGCTGGATATCATTATTGTACGTCAATTTTTCACAGAATGAAGACACTGAGCAAAATAGATAAATCAGACTTCAGGATACATACAGAATCATGGTTTCAAGCCAGAGTTCCTGATTTTGCAGAGTAAAACGAGGAGTAAACCTCTATAAAAATCCTGAGTTCAGCTGGCTCCGGCTTGCAGAACTCACACAAGGGTCTCTAATCTTGGGTTACAGATGAAATTTTATGAGATAGAAAAAGCATGATGGCTTCGATAAGAAAGGACTGCCGCTCCACCTGTACTTCTGCCTTCCTCGCCCGAGGATCAGAAGGTGAGTGATACTTTGGTTCACCTTTTGCCAAGTCTATTGATTTAATTTTATATTGAGACTGTAACACTTTGCAATTACTTCAATGATAACCCAGAACCTTACACATGTCAGGAAATAATAAATTGCATTAACGCCTTAATGAATGAGGCTAATCAAAATTCTGCAAAATTAACAGACTGAGATCAAAGTCAGATAATTGAATTGATGAATAATAAGTATATTGCTTTGCAAGCTAAAACTAATTTTACCATTAAAACTCGAGTCCTATCAAGTTTATCAGCTAAAGTCCAATTAGATGCCAGTAATGCAGAACTGAAAGCACTCAGGGTTGATTTCTATGAATACAAAAATTCTAAAAATGAAAAGTCGAATGCTAATGATAAGGAATTGCGTTCATGCGTGTTTAACTCACCCCCTAAGAGCAAAGACGCTAAAAGAGTTAGAAAAAAATCCATTGAAGGGAATAATAAAAAAACCATCAATTAAAAAACAAAATACAGAAGTCACGCCCTGCGAAGGCAGATCCTTGAACTTCCGAAAAAAAATGATGTAAATATGGACTGGCATCTTCCCCCAATTTACCTTACATATTTTCAGATTTTCACGCTTCATAAACAGAAATTCACTTGTAATTTTTCATATGGTTGTGGACTCATAAAGCACACGTATTGCATAACAAAAGTGAAAAACAAGACCGAAAGCAAAAGCGAGGATAAAAAATCAACACCATTTTAATTCATACATTGCATACTTAGGTGCCAATAAGCCATGTGTATTTGTAACATAAATTGTCAAAACTAGGGGTGGATCCAGAGCTTGGCAATACAGGCTATCACACAGTGCTGGCTCATTATTATTGACTTATAATCAACAAATTGTTCATTGGAAGGATAATGAAGATCCCGGAAAAAGCATTTCGCCCAGGGCCCAAAAAGGACTTGGTCCCGCACTGGTCAAATCTACTGTTAATGTGCCGAACCCAGCTTTTGCTATTTAAGAATTATTTTTTATTTTAATAAGAAATGCTTAATAAAACTTTTGTTAATAACATAAAATTTTCATTTAATGTAAATAGGAACCTCTCAGCCTAAGAAAAGCATTTGCTGAATCATCAAAAATTTGAGTTTTCAGCATGTGTGCCATTCAAGTTGTGCTATATTTTGTCCACAAACAATTTAAAACATCTATTTTTATATACTGAATTTTATTTAAATTCTTACTCAAAAAGTGATTGTATCTTAAAACAATACATTTCGCGAAGTTCTCTTTTATAAAAATCATGAATCCTCATGTTCAATCACTGTAAATTGTGACCAAATTAATAATTCATGTGAAACCGACTTTAAATATTTCTAACAATGTTTTTTTAATTCCTAGAAAACAGCATGATTGACAATTTTTACCAAATGTTATATTTATAAAGACTATGTCACAGTACTAACTTTTTTTTGCTTTACAGATGTTATGGAAACACTGCTTTGACTTGTACAGGCTGAAATATTGAAATTGTACATCTTAGATATTTTCTGTGAAAAAATATGTTTAAGTGAAATAAATAATTTTTTTTTGCGAAGGGAATCTTTTATTTCTTTTCTGTTCTTTCTTTTGATTCGCAACTTTTTGTTTTGAAAAGTTTTAATTTTCGGTACACAAACCAACATAAATGTCTCCTTTTGTGCCCATTATTAGTCTTCAAATTATTCATATATGTACTTATGTATGATCAAAATCTTGTGAAGTTCTTTCGTTTCAGTATCGCGATTAAGTACTTCAATAAATTTTTCCTTCAAAATTTTGTCTTGTGACTTTAATATGCGAGTACAGAATTAATCTGCAGTGTTGATTTATAGAGTAAGCCATTTGAAAGAGAAAAATGAAGAGGCAATGTTTTTCTTATGAGATATGTACTTATTAGCATAAGCCTATTACTTTTATAACAGCATTTAACATTCCTTATTAATCAATATTTAGTGTCAAAAGCACAATTTGTTTTCTACATCGGAAAAAGTATCATCTGTATGATGATACTCGTTGTATTTAGTGTACAAGTTTCAAAATGCAAGTGACAATATTTTTATTTTAGTATTGCATTTAAGAGCTGGCAGGATCCCAATTTAGAAAACTGCCCTTTTTAGGATTTTTAAAAATATTGCATATCAGGAGAAAAATAAAAACGCTAACGTGCAATTTGAGTGTTATAACAATGCCATGCTTCCTTGAAGTGGTTTACAGCTCATTTTGAAGAAATATTTCATCTAGTGCAATTAAAAGCAATTCAATTTAATCTTGTAGTTTCAAGAAAAATCAACAAGGTTTGATTTTTTAAAAAAAGTAATTGTTTAAAATATAATTTTTTTTCTAAACTGCAAATTTAATTTTTATCTTAGCATTGATTTTAAATCAAGAACAAAAAGGATTTAGATATCATTTTTGCTTCACAAAATCAGTATCATTTCCGGGCATATATTTGCAATTAATTGCACCAACACTCAGATATGAATCGAACGTTTTTTGGCATTTGTTTAAGCCTAATCCCGGAATTTATATCATGTTTGTAACCTTTAGTGCTTAAATGAACAACAAACTATTTCATCCTTCACCTTGAACGCCACAAAAAGAAATGAAAATTCAAAAGTCGGGACTTAGGATGACCACTTATGTGGCATTTGAAAATATGTGAAAAGCAAGCAGATTTTTAAAAAAGGCATTCCAAATATTCCGTAACAGTAAAAACTGGACCTACTTGTCCAGCCCTTATCAAAGTTACCAAAGAAATGGATCAGGAGGCCAGTCATATAAAAGTGAAATATCAATCGACACATACTGGCCGCAAATGTGAAGTGGGAAAACTTTTTTACAAGAGTCCAACATCGGAGGAAAAACGTCCAACATTGTTGGCAAGTTTTAAAGAAAAGGAGTTAAAGTAGAAACAAACAAGAAACTTGAAAGGTGACACTGTCAAACCAAGTATGAAGAAGCTGGGGGCCTTGTGATGGAAAAAAAGGCAAATTTAAAAAATATCCTAAACACGGAAAGAAATTGAGAACATTTACGAATTGTTTCCCGAATTGATAACTTTAACTCCTGTTAAGATATGTCATAAATTTTTACCAATGAACTATTTATTACATTTGGCAAAAATGACAGAATTTAACGCTGTACGAAAAGGAGAAGTTCTTGCTGTTGATGAAAATGTCATAAGACAATTTTTTGGTTGATATCGCCAAGTACCCGGAGAAGATCTATACTGGAGCACTCAAAAAGACTTATCTGGCCCAATTGTTTCTACTGTTATGCACAGAAGAAATAAATTCAGGAAGGTAAAAAAGGATTTTCACATTGTAGATAATAACACTGATATTAGGAAATAAAATATAGAAAAAACCCCCTTTAGCAGTTCGGAATTTTTCATTCCAAATTAAGCATAGATGAGTCAATAGTCCCGTATTACGGTCATCATTTAGCTAAAATGTTTATTCGTGGAAAACCAATCAGATTTGACTTCAATATATGGATGTTGCGTTCCAATAGCGGGTACCCATATGTAGTGAGAATTTATTGTGGAAAAAGTTCACCTATGGAAAACTTTCCTCTTGGACCTAGAGTTGTGTAGAAGCTTCTAACCAGCATTACAAACCAACCAAAAAAACATGAAATGTTCTTTGATATTCTCATGACATAAGCTTTTGACTAAATTAGCTGACAAGGGTTTTAAAGCAACCGGCACAATTCCCGAATTTCGGACTGGAAGATGTCCTTTAAAATCACCGAAAAAAAGTCTCAAAATTGGAGAGAGGTCACTTTCCGCAGTGATGGCCACGTTTATGTTCGTTGTTGGAAATACTGCTGTTGCGACAAAAACATCCAATTGCTTGACATGAGCCTGTCAGCAAAACTAAAAGATTTTGGCGAGCACAAAAAAAAAAAAGACACCAGACGTTTTTCAGCCACATCTCATAAAAATGTACAACGAAGGAAAGGGAGAAGTTGATTTGCTGGACAGACTACTTGGCTCATAGTGACCAGTGCTTAGAAGCAAAAAAAGGTATTGGAATCTATTCAGCAATGCACTAAATATGGCTGTTGCTGCTGGCTGGATTTTGCATTTGCATTCAGGTACAACAGCAGAATTCTCCCATCTTAATTTCTGGAGGGAGGTGACCTCTTCACATGAAAAGAAAAAAGCCATTGGGTGTCCCTGCACCGCGAATACATCATTCTTTAAGAAAATCTGAGGCACATTATGTTGTGCCTACCTCACAAGGACGTTGTGCTGTATGCAAGAATGCTACAAAAAAATGTTTTGAGCGCGACAAAAGACTGCATGAAGCACTCTTTCCTAGCTACCATGGGCAGTAGAAAAAATTCAGGACATTGAATCCGCGAACATTTTTAATAACTATTTAATTTTGTTTCAAAGAATTATGGTAAGATTTTTTATTCATATATTATTTAGCTTTTTATTCACATTATACTTTGTGTTTCCTAAACTACGGCACAGTGATACTTATTATTTTTCTAATGCAAATTTATTTCCGCATATTTTTAATGCCTTTAAAAGATAATAAATAATTTTATTCCTCTAATTATAATTCCTGGTTATCAGCAACATAAATCACTTTTAGAATTCAGTATTTTAGACTTAATTATTTGAAGCTTCGTTGCATATGAAGAACTTCATGAAAACTATCCCTGGAGTTACGGTATAGCTCGGCTATTTTCCCCTTGAATCAATGCTAATCTCAAAAACTTTATAAAATTTGCCTACGTCCTGAAAAGTAACAACAGTTTTCCAGAAGTCTTTTAGCATTAACCCTCCGTTAGGAGCGCGAATCTGTCAGATGCATAAATAAAAAAGCGACACAGGTAGATAGGAGATAATTTTTTGTATTGCTTCAGTAACAATCGATTATTTTCGAGAGGCAGGTAATATGCTAGTTTCAATAACAAATACTGCACCTTATATCAATATATTAGGTATGAAATGCGCTCATCGCTATTTTCTTTATGCATCTAACAGATTCGCGCGCCTAACGGAGGATTAAAAGTCTATTGCAATAGAAAGGGCATTAAGCTGGTGTGTAAAATTTGTTTAATCACAGGAAAAAAAACACACAAACAAATTAATTATACAGTACCATAAACGCAAGTTCATAAAGTGTTGCAAGAAATATCAAAATAAAGGAATTTGGTGAAATGCACAAAATAATTGTTTCTCGAGAGCACTACCGACGAGTTGAGATTTCGTTTAAACAACAGAGCTTAGGACTCTAAGTCAAAGAAAATAAAACGGTATTATCAGACAGAAATTATAAACACCTACTTTGTTAATTTCTAGTGTAGAGGCACAGCCCAGAAGATTACATAAGAATAAATAACTACATTAACAGTACTTTGCAAAGACAAACGTGTGGACATAAAAATTTTCAGACCGTGTGAATAACATAAAATCCAATACTACTTTAATGTTTGAAATTCCTTTTACAAATCTTAACTAAAGCTTTCATTAATTAAAATTATGTGGGTTAATTAACTTTTGCATTAACATGATGAAATTTTTATTGCGATTAGTAATCGACAAAATCCAAAATTTAAGAGAAATATTTTTAAAACTCTCGGGATTTCTTTGATAAATACTTTTTTTCGAAGAGAGGGTGGGAGTCTGTTTTGCATTATTAAAATTTAACTGTAATAAATTTTAAAGAATTGCCTAACTGTTGGGATACTATTAAATTTAAAAGTAATGAATTACCGACAGTTTTGTTATACTTTACTTTCTAAAATTGTCCTCCTCCTAGAAATTATGCCATTTAGGAACAATGAGTACTTTATCATTTGAATGGCATTTTGCTAATACTTTAATCAAGTAATTTCAAAGATTGGTTAACAAGATAATTCAGCATGAAACAAATTTTTAATGTTATTTTGGTCTTAGTTGGCATTTACCCGCACTGGAAACTGAATAATTTTTCGCCAATAGCTGATCACTTTTTCCATATTTGTCCAATTTGAAATCTTGACACAGAAAAACAACAGCATTTTTTGATAGGAACTTTTGATATGTTTTTGTAGAATTTAAAACTCAAGTTTCTGACAAAGTAAAAAGAAGTTTTTTAAATTTACAGTAGAGATTGCGTTCTTTACTAACTAAATCGATTAAATCTACAACTGCAGAAATGGAGAATTTTCCTAGTAGGTATACGTTTTCGATAGAAATAATAAAATGGGCCAACAATTCCAGTGACTATATTTTTATACATATGAAAGTTCTGTTTTAAAATATCCTAGTAAGATTGAATCCCACATTTCTGAACTAAAATTGCACAGCTTCAAAAAATGGATTTAATCGATTTAGCAAGGGAGCGTAGCTCATTTGATAAATTTCATTTGGACTATTACTATCACCATTTATGAACAATTCTTTATCCAGATAAGTCATAAAAAATATACTCTCAACGTCATATCAAAATCGTAATTCAAATGAATTTTATATAAGCGCACCTTAAGAATTGGAAACAAGCTTGTGGAGTAGCTTCAGTCCCTCAGGCTGCTCTTCATTCTGCAAATCAACTTGAGGCATTGGTCTTTTTTCTACGAACCTATAATTACTAAACACAGGAACCCAATGCCTTGTGACATCTTCATCTACTAATTTATTGTGATTTGGTTTCGTTTCGTGATTTTGGAGGGGTTCAGCTTGAGCATAATCCGGAGGATTGTTGTACTTAGAATCACTGTTTGGCTGACTGATGTAAATAGCTACAGGTGGTTTTCTATCATGAGGAGCAACAGTTGGAAAAGCATGTGGCACTTGGTAGTTTACTAATGGATTTTGTGCCTCAGTTTTTGGATAATCGTTTCCAAGGTTTGATTTGTCTTTGTTGTTTTCGATGTGTGTGTATTTGATTGGTTGTAAGTCGGGTCGGTCTTTCACGTCACCCACAGATTTTGTTGGAGCTAAATCAATCGTAGTCTTGGAGTCTTCCTTCTTCTTCACTGGAACCATCACTATGTGAATTTCTTTTTTGACATCTCCATCTTTTTTCTTCTCTTTTTGTTCCTTCGAGATATCCAGAGAGGTAGAATTAGTGAGATTCATTTTTGCCATAAACTGTTCGGTTATGTCTTCATGAAATATTGGCAGATCTTCCATATCATCTAGATTTGCCTGATTACCATAACCAGGATAGAAGTCCATGGACCTAGCTATAGGAGTAGCGTCCAATGATGCCCAACTCCCAGCTCCGCCAAAGCCAT
Source organism: Octonoba sinensis (assembly GCA_038502835.1). Lineage (NCBI taxonomy): Eukaryota > Metazoa > Arthropoda > Arachnida > Araneae > Uloboridae > Octonoba > Octonoba sinensis. The sequence continues at coordinate 65,102,212 of CM076605.1, read as the reverse complement.
CAGGACTATCAGCTGTTAAACCTATAGAAGTACCCAAACCCATCATCTTCAGAAAGTTATTGATGGAGTGGCCAACTGAGCCGAAACTTTGAGACACTCTAGGGCCATGCTCTTTCGTATCGGTAAAGTCTGCAAAAGCGTTGCTGATTTCGAGACCAGTTGCATCAATTCCTTCAACATTATTGAAGAGCGGCCTGTGTCGGGGAATGGAGGCTGCATATCGAGAGAACTGATGATTAACGTGTGGCAATATTCGGTTAGGCATTAGTGCTGAACCAGAAGGAGTTAAGTCCCCTATGAAAGGATTCCGAATATTCTGCTGAGCACCGTAATGCAAAAAATGAGGTTGGTTAGAAAAAGCTGTCATAGGTTGGAGATACGATGATTCAGGGGATAATTCACCTAATTGTAAAGATGAAGGATAACCTCTCCAAGGAGAATAATACGAATTTTGATTACTGTTCATCATTAGAGGACTTGAGTAACTGTTCTGATGGGCTCCGTGAGGTAAAAATGTCGGAAAGTTTGTTGATGGACTACCAAACCCGAAAAGATTCATTCTTAAAGGTCTAGAAATTGGGAACACGTTGGAAAATGAACTTTTCATCCTTTCAAACCATCCGCCATTATTAAACTGATGCTGGTACCCACTTCTTTGGAAGTAATCCGTATTTGCTGGATTTGTTTCCCTGAAAAAAGATTGAGGAGCCTGGAATGATGAAGTAGTAGAAGGCTGCAATTGCTTTTCATGATGTTTGAAATTCGCTTTTCTACCCTGCCTCTTTTCTTCTCGAGGAAGAGCTGGCATGCTTCTGGACGGAAGAGTTGGCATCGCTCTGGACGGAAGGTTGAAAGAAGCAGACTTCAGAATTTCAAGAATCTTGCTTGGATTGAGGGATTTGTGAAAGGAAGAGACGTTTTCTCCTGGAAGCAGACTGAAGTGGATTGGATTTCTGGGGTGTAGAATAATCATGGGCATTTTGCCGAGAGCACTGATGTCCAAATGTCGAGGGAACATGGAAGGCTTGGATGCCTGTGGAAAGGTACGTGGAGAACTTCCCTCGCCATTTATGGAAGGTAGGGCTTCCTTCTTTTCTGCTTGTTGTTCTTTGGATAATGTTGCCGTACATTTTATCAACAACAAAGACAGCACCAAAATATGTGCAAATAACTTTACCTAAAGAAAATGGAGGAAATTATTACATATATTTGCTAAGATAACTTGAGAAAAAAAATGATTAAATTGTAAGAAAAAGTTTTATTTCTGCACAGAAATATAAGAAAATCAACGTAACAAAAATGCTTTTACTCGTTGACTTTCCTCCTATAGTTCACAATTTTATGCATTGATAAGGAAGTACGACATAATCCTGAAACGCGTGGTAAAATGGAGCGCGGTCGAGCGTTATTCACACATTTTGAAAAGCAATTATCAATTGAAGTAGTTAAAAAAAAGAAGAAAAGAAATAGAAACAATTGAAAATAAAAAAGCAAATAAATTGTCTGCTGGAGGGAAAACGGATACATTCTTGGAACAGGGGAATTCAATGCTACTGTTTGAGTAAACAAAAGAACTGCGAGCCAACTTTGACAATGGGTCAACCAATTACCGGCTTCATGACTTTACTCACCCCCCTCACCGAGCCTATGGGATACTCAATACACACAAACATTTTCCATTACAGACTCAAGAATATTCAGGCCCATTTTGACGACCATCAACATGAAGTTAGTTTCATTTTAACGTTTAGATCACATAAGCTTACTTAGCAGGAATAAAACTGATTTTTTTTTCCTGAGCAGCATTTTTATGAATGATACAAGCATTCTTGGAGACCACCGTTGCATGTTTGTTTAATTTCTGTAAAACTATTTTATGAGTATTATTTATATTGTTTCAGCTTCTAGGTTAATCTACAGAACAGTTTCTCGAAGATGATGAAGTAAACCTTTTTTTTGTCCTTGTGCATGAAAAAGTATATAATATATTTCACACAAAGCGAAAAGAAAATCACGTTAACAAAAATCACCACATATTTAACATTTTCCGGTTTAGTTAATATAATAAATCTGAGGCTGAATCAACTTGACAAAAATTGTTAATGCATTTATGCAAAAGGAATGTGAATTGGCTTGTCTTAGCTCTTCAAAACAACGTACAAAAGGAAATCGACAAAAGCACTTTAAAGTTAAATTAATGCGTTTATATTATAAAGCTTTTGAAGTATATGAAATATGACTAAACGTAAGCCCCATAAGAAATGTTAAGAACTTAAACATTTTTTAGCCTTGCTTTTCTGTAGAAAACACAAACTGAATATTATTATTAAGAAACGAAATGTAGTCAAAATACCATTTTCTTTTTACATGCTTCGAGAAACTAGATATACATTTCTAGAACACGATGATAATGCAAGATTTTCATCTTTATTTTATTTTATGGTTTGTTTGTTCATGCGCAACATTTTTTTTCTGCAATTCTAGCTATTAGGGCCTGACGCAAAATGTTTCGGAAGACGATGAAACAGGTGTTGGAAAGTTACACAACACTCGTTCCTTGAAGCATCCCAAATATTTGATCAATTATCAACAAAACAAGTGGGAGCTGGAGATGAAGTAAATATACATTATCAGAGTCTCAATTTTACAACGTGTCTTAAAAACTGTCCCTCTCATTTTAGTTAGAAAATACCATAATAATGAGAAAGTCTCGCAGACAAAACATAAAATAAAAAGACTTGGTATTTTATGTAATGCTACACTTAATGTAGCAAATTATTTTTAAAACCAGAGTGCCTCCTCAACTACTGCCTGGAAAAGTTAACGGAGTTCCTTTAATATCTATACAAGGAGTAGCGAAAAGCTTTCCCTATTGTTAATTGCGAGAACTACAGCTAGTTTGTCTGCTACTGATCTATAAGTTTTTGTATGTGCACCGTTCCCAAAAGTTTAGACTACCAATGAAATTGTCTTTTGCATAAAAAGTAATAAGATATAATTAAAATTCCTGATATAGGTAATAAATAAAAACAGTTTTGCTGATATACAAATTATGATAAAAGGTTGGAAATTATAAAATGTATTTTAAATTATAAAACATTGTGCTGTCCCAAAAGTGCATTGGGACAGCACATTTATGCAACTCTGAACGGTTACAAGAACTACAAGCATCTCTGGTGTATTTAGAACACTGTAATAGAATATGTGTTCAGGAACAGTAATACTATAACACAATACAGCATTTCATGTTTTCTTTTACATTTTTATTCACAGAAGAAACTATTTTTATTTTCGTCTGCTCCTCCAAATGCAAGATAATTTTTCGGAAAAGACATTTAAAGCGTATTCTGATAACGATGCCACGTTCTAAAGACATTTCTAAAGATGAAATTATTAAGATTGTACATTTAAAAGCGGAAGGACAAAATCCTGTACAAATATCGAGAAGAATAAATAGATCCTTGAGCAGAAGTTATAGAGCAGGCAACAAGGCGGAAGGTCAGTAATGACCTGGAGAGGGTTTTCTTTCAACGGCCAAACATTTCTAGGATTTACGGACAGAAAAATAAAGTCAAAATTATCAGGATATTTTACATACCAATTTACTGCCAATTATTGCAGTACATTTATTTTCCAGTTCGTGTGCTTAGTCTCGGGACTCGCTTATGAACTGTCGTCCAATATGACAGATAGCACAAGACAATACATGAAAGATTTTATTACATCACAAAGAGGAAATAATAGAAATACACCCAGGGCAAGGTGGGAATTGCACCCACGACCTCGTTACTGCGCGCAAGCAGCGGGCGGAAACTGGTACTAAGACCGCTCGGCCACCGAGGCCCCAGCCAATTATGGATTTGCTAGCAGGACCGGACTGTGTTTTCCAACAAGATGGGACATCCATCCATACCTCCAGAAAAACGAAAACGTGGTTCATGCAAAACAATATCACACTATTAGACTGACCACCACTTAGTCCGGATTTGAATCCCATGGGAAACATATCGTTGCTTTGAAAGAATACTGTTGTAACTCAAGAAGAAAAAAAAATTAAAAATGATATTTTGGTGTCATTTCGTTAAAAAAATTATCTTTTTTAAAAAAAAACGAAGTATCTTTGTAAGTCTAATAGTTTGCACTAGGGAGCAGATAAATCGTTATGGCAAAGAGGCGATTCGGCATTTTAATTTTATGCAGTAAGGTTGTAACACTTAGTTGAGAAGCATCTTTGACAAGGGAAGTCACTTTTTTGTCAATAATGCGGTATTTTAACTTATTTGTAAGAATTATTCTTTAAAAAAACGAGGTATTTCGAGTTGTAGCAGTTTTCTATATAAAAACATATGTCATTGTAAAATATTGCGGTATTTTGAGATAAAGCAGTTTACCTTAAAAAATACATTGTTTTTCACCGTTGGCTTATTGTGGAACACCGCTGAATTTTTAGTTACAACAGTCTACCTAAAAAGTATTTCATAACGCAAAACAAATTATTCAAGGTATTTTGAGTTAAGGCAGTAATTTTTAAAATGATCATAGTCAAGTATCACTTTAAAATTTCATTACCATGTACTTTCTAACTTAATTTTAACTTACAGCGAATATTTAAAAACAATAATGGAATCGAGTAAAAAACGTGCCTTATTAACGCTTGTCGATAAAACATCATTCCAAAGACATATTTCTGTTTTTACAATAGTCTGTAAACCGGCCTAAGTTACTGTTATAATTTGTTATTGTATTTTAATAAAACGTTTTGTTCAGTGAAAAAGTTAGTTTTCTTTTTATTAAACTGATTCATTCCAAAATGATTTCAACTTTCGCCAAGAAATTAGAGAAATTTTTTATAGAATAGAGCTGCCACTCAAAGAGCTGAAACTTTTCTTTAAAAAAAAATGTAAGTAAACTAGAATTAAGTAATTGTAAAACGTAAAGAAAATACAATTTTTTGATTAGCTTTAAAAACGGTCACCGCTTTCCTTGAGATTTGAGAAATAAACAAAGGTTAAATAAAGTAAATCTCTTCTACTGAAAAATTTTACTTTTTAGGGTAGGATTACTACAAAGCATGGTACGAAATATCTCCTTCTGTAATGCAATGCTTAATTAATTCTATGGAACAACGTGTATTTGATGTTAAAAAGTATAGTGGCAATACAATTAAAATATTAAAAGTAAGTTTTTAGTTACTTTTATGAATGTAAAACCCAAAAAAAAAATTTACAGGTGTCTATACTTATGCGACAGCCCACTGTTATATAATATATTGTACATTTTATAATTTCAAACCTTGGATCATAATTTATATATGTATATCAGCAAAACTATTTTTATTTATTACCTACCTCAGAAATTATGATTGTACCTTATTACTTTTTATATGCAAATTTTATCGATTGTCTAAACTTTTGAGTAAAACTTAACACGGTGGGTGTAAAATGAATGATAAATCAGTAAATATTGCTTCAAGTCTTCTGAAACTTTCAGGGAGCATTTTTGAAGATTTAGTTTACTATTTAAATCAATTCGTTCGTACGTTACAGTTTAGGATTATTGTTATTATTTCTTTATATTGCTACTTATTAATTTATGTCAATTACTTTACCCTCGTAAAATTGTGGAATTAATATTATCGCTAATAATCCGACAGTAAATTTTGTATACTATTTACAAAACTTGGTTTCTCAATATGAATTTTACTGTTTAGTAATAGAATGTTTGAAACACTACGTAAAAAACAAGCATGTCGAAAAGGACAATTTCTAAATCATAGCAAGTAACAGACAAAATGCTGACATTTTACAAAATACAATCTGAAAATTCGGCGAAAAGTAGGAATATTGACCTCCCTGCCCGGTGTACAACAGAACATGAAGACAAAGAGTCTAGTTAGACGGTATCGTCTAATCTAAACCCTCTAAAATTAGAAAAAATATTTATATTTACAAAATTAAGTGCCTCATCTAAAATTTTATGAAATTAACGACAGCCGAAATGAAGGATGGTAATTACAGTAAGTAGTGAATAAATTTCATTCTATTGTTTAAAACTATTTTTAGCAGAGATAATTTTAGCTGTTCGTCTCCAAATGACATATATACGGAATATTTGACATCCTATTTGAATATATGTACAAAAGCAATTAAGATGTAACCTCAATTCCAACATTCGAAAGTTTCGAGGTTGATTTCCTTATTACGAGGGGCTGAGTTGTCTACCTTTCCTCTTCGGAACGGGCAAGGGTCAAAAATTTGACCTTGACATTTCTGATGAACATACACGGCAGAAGACTACAGCGCTGAAAGAAATCGAGGTTAAGTGGGGTTCGTGATTTTTATGTAAAGATGTGAAAATGGTTATGGCTTGTTGGGGTCTTTAACCCTCGTAACTGGGTTGGTAAGTGCCGTTCCGCGTGAGATTGGTGCATTTTGCAGTGCATCTAATAGCAAACTAGCTTGAGGGTCTAATATGATTTCGTGATAGATAGCGAGACAGAAAGTTACATGCACTTTCTTCTTATACTTAACTTTCATTCCAAAGAAGTCAGTAGCTTGCAAATACCAGGAAACAGGAGATTAATTTATTTGTTTATCCTTTATACTTCATTTTTCCCAAAAATACATTGCCGTATGAATAACAATTTTGTTTTGTAACATATATTAGTGAATCACACTTTAAGCTTGAAAAGAAGATTTGCCAAGTAGTTAACATTTAATTAAGTGCCATTTTAGTGCCCTCCCGGCAGCCTTTTGGCAAGTCTTTCTCCGCATCATACTTCTTTCAAAATCCCCATACCTAAAGACATTTCCATTTTTTATGTCGCATTTTGAAAACAACTCGATGCACACTACAGTTACTAAAAGGCCGGGTTTTTTCTTTTCTTTTCTTTTTTAATTTGTGGTGTGCATGCGTGTGTGTGAATTTGATTCCTCCCACCTCTTGTCCATAAGATATGAGAGGGGGAGTTCCTTCAGTTTTTCAAGCTTTTTTGCAAAACTGAAATTTTAAGAACAATCAGCATCAACATAATGGATTTAAATTGATAGAACACGTTGCGAGCTTTGTAAATTTTCAATATTATCGACATTTGCATCATTTTCATCAATAGGGCGAAAATAAAGGACAGCATCACTTATTGCACATGTGACCATTGTCCATTATCACAGGGTTTAAGTAAGGAAATAAGAGCCTCGGACATCAAATTCGTACCAGTAGAACTAATTTTTAAAGTACAGAATACAATTACTTAGTTATACATTAAGAGGTAATTACACATGAAGTACTGGTTGATTGGTTTTCTTGAGTTTCATGGCACAAGAGCTTCACTAGGCTATACTCCGCCACACTATTGCCGAAAAATTGGTGGAAAAAAGTCGAAAAGGAAAAATAAAAGAGCGCAAAACTTCTAGCATGATGAATAAAATTGCCAAAATAAATATTAAAAAGAATTTTAAAACCAACAAAAACATAGCAAATCAGAACAAGGACAAAATGAATACCGAACCTTCTATCCAAGATAGCAAGTCAATCTCCTGAAGGATGAGGAACAATTAAGGATAAAGTGCGATACCCAAAAGCTCTTTTAAGGATAAATGCATATTAGATATTCAAAGGAATATGATTAAAACTTGGACAATTGAAGAGAATATGTAACATTATGTGATGGACTTTCTCTTATAACCCCACCCGTTGACCTACCTTTAGTACATGTAATTTAGAGTGCAAAGTATTGGAATCATAGTTCTGCGCATCGTGCATACTATTTAAACTTAAATGCATTTGAATTTTTCCTTTTCGAAAAAAAAAAAAAGGAAAGTAAGAAAAAAAATGTGTACAAAATTCTAAATAGTTTCATAAGACTCCATAAACATATCGGAAAATGTTCTGCACAAATATCCTCAGCCAGCAGCAGAATTCAGTCACTATTTTGTTTTGATATTGCTCTGATCCCTTCTTTTAAATGAAATTAGTCGGGGGTGATTGGGGGAAGAATGTAAGCAGTTCCTTTATAACTTCTATACTAAACTGAAAACACTACTTGCAAAAGCTACCGACCAACAAAAAGAAGAACGAGGAGGTGAGGTAGTTGCTGTGACACTAAACTGACCCTTACATACAGTGTGTTGCCTAAAAGAGTTTTCCTGTTTTACTCCAATTTAATACGCAAATGTGGGGAAGCCACCTTCTATGTTCTGCAGAAAGGCAAGATTTCCTAAAGTTGCCCCCTTAGTATAAAAAACATGGAATGAGCAACAATATCGCTACTTGAGGGTCTTGAACCATGAAACACAATATAAAGATAAAACTTTATTACCTCGAAGAAACTGAAAAAAGACACAGAAGAGTCTTTTTAGTGGCATATCATGGAAGTAAAAAATCTTTCTTTCCTCTCTATAGACCGGATGAAATGCAACAAATTAAAAATTCCCAAAAGAAGACGTGCGAAAACCTTGAATTCGCATCTGCCGATTATGCTTAAGTAATGCAAATTTTATATTATTATTAGTTTCATAATTAAAAAGCAGGAACTTAGAAACAACATAAAATATTGTCTACCTTTGTTATAGAAGTTTTACTGAACATTTCTACAATAACATAAAAGTTTCACAACAATATAATTTTATGGGAAAAAGCAATAGAAATTCTACTCTTAAGTTATCTATATCAGTGGCGTAGGAAAGGGGTGTGTGTGTCTCCCTCCCCTTTCAGCAGGAGGTTAAGGGGAGCTCAGTGAAATTTCAAGAGAGCTTCATGATTGTGGGAGCGTGAATGCAATTTACGACTGTGGGAGCGCTTTTATGGAATAAGGAACGAATGGAGGGGCGATAAACAAGTCAAGTAAAGCCATTGTTGCACACTGGCCCCCTTTTCAGAATTTTTTAGCTAAATCACTGATCTAATATGTTCTTTTTTTAAGTTTAAGTAAATTGTGAACATATATAGTATATATAGTAAATATAATCATTCACTAAATTATTAATTTTTCCTTTATTGCTCACGTAATATCTCTTTTATTTATTTACAAGAAAATTTGTACTCACTCTAAATATTTTTAGTTAAAAGGACATGTGTTTATTTTAAATGATAAAGTCAGCCTTAGCGAAAATTCTATTATCACAAAGTAAAAAGGGCAGAGACGAAATTACGATTTCCTTACCAGAATTCCAGAATGCTTCATATCCGCTTGTTATTTACAACACCTATCGTCTGCAAAGCAAATTCCGCGGTTACATTCAACGGTTTAAAAAGACCACGTGACCAAGTCCGCTTTATAACTTGCCAATGCGGGTCAAGTTTCTCCGTTAGACCAGATACCTGACCGAAAAAGAAAAAAATCTTCCTTCCCGAACTTCTATGACCTCCCCGCTTCCTTCAAACTTGAACCCACTTAGGATGGATAAATCGACGTAAATGTCTTCTTTCTTTCTAGGTTTTTTTTTTTTTTTTTACTTTTGAGTTATGCCTCTTTTTCAATATGTTGAGTGCATTGGGACCGGGCATGCAAGAAAGACAAGGAAAATACATTTAGAATGCATGGTTTTATAAAATGACTCAATCCATATTTAACAGTGTGGGTTTTCCTCCTCTTTTCTCGGTCTAAAAACCAATTTCACCTTAAGCAGAAAACTACGCTCATATTTATGAAATTGAAAGTTTATCTATTTCACCAAAGGGTATGAATTTTGCTAGATAAAGAGAAATGTTGCACGTATGTAAAGACAGATATTTTAATCGGTAAATATTCTGTTATCGATACATTTTCATTCGTTGTGTTCCATAAAATACAACATACAATGTGAAACAAAAAAAACTTAAATCCTACACAAAACTAGAATAAATCCATGAGTGTTCAAGAAAAGAATGAAAGTTTTGTGCTTTACGAATTTTGTGAATCATTTTAAACGTAAACGGAAAGACTTATGCAAAACATCCAATTAAAAGATGTGAAAGAAAAAATAACTATAACGATTACAATCCCAATTTTCAGTAATTTTACGGGTAAAAATAGCAGCCAAAAATAAGGGTAAAGCCAGGAATGATTCTGGTATAGAATACAGGTTTCATCATGCAACAAATCTCATAAAAACATGAAATAAGAAATAAAACTACATCTTAATTTATAGTAAGTACATATGCATTAGGATGAGGCATTTTATTTTTTTTCTTTACAAGGGAGCACAGGATTAAAAAGGAGCTATATGGTCTCAAACTAACATGTATAAAGTTATACTACATTCGAATGATCATTTTTGCCTTCTGATTGATTTTGAAATTTCGATTCCCTCTCATACATATCTGTTCTATATACGAAAAAACGATTTGCCATATTGCTATACACTAGTTGTTGAAAGAACAATGAAAACTGGAGAAAACATAATGAAAAATTGAAAGAGAAGGCTCATAAAAAAAAAAGTAATGCAGAAATTTGATAGTAAGAAGAAATTTCGTGTCCTTTCAAGATTACTTTTAATACTGTAAAAGTAATTATTGCAAACGTGTTTGTAATAAATAAATGAAACTCTTATACATACTTATTTGTAATTATTATATACTGTATTATGTATACATATATTTGTAAACTTGTTTTTCAATTTTTCAATAAAAAGAAAACTTTCCTCTAAATATGAGTATTTCGAAGTCACTCCGGAGGTAGAAAATGACATCCTATTCTAATAAAATGTTAGATTTAATCTTAAAACACCACTAAGCACCTTTTCCTTGCTGTGCCTGATAGAAATCAAGAACTTTCTTTTTTCACCATAGGACGGCGACCCACCTAATTAATTACTTTTTTTTAAAAAATTCTAGCTTTTTCACCCCTTAAGTTTGTAACACAAACAAAATGTTTCCTCAGGGAAAAAGTAACTAAATATGGGGGGGGGGGACAGATGATTGTTAATTCTAAATTAATATTCAATCTTCCTTCCGCTAAGTGATTTCTAAACAAAGACTGTGGAGTATGTTATAAAATGAACTGGCCAATAACCTCTAGCGAATTAAAATGCAGTAGTAGCAAAGAACGTCTTTTCCTGTAATAGAGCCTTTGTTAGTTTTAAGGTTAAATAAAAGTGTAAGGTTAATTGTTTCTAGGAACAATTACTGCTCACGATTTCACTGAAAAGAAAAACTTTTTAAACTGGACACAAAAGGTACAAATAATGGAATTTGATTGTTACAGTGATGCCGATAGACTTCGAAAACTACGGGTCCGTGGGACCCGGGACTTCAAATTTACGGGTCCCTTTTCTAGAAAACGGGTCCCTATCCATAAAATAGCATATCATGATTTTAAAGATATCAGGGGTGGTAGCAGTAAGGATTTACATTTCCTAAGCTTTCAAAAAAACTTACTGAACCTTGATTTTTTTAAAATAGGTACTAAGGTACTGTATTGTCAGGCGTAGAAGAGGAAATGTGATTTATTTGGTTGTACTTTATGAAAAGTACTAGAATCAAACAGATATGGATACGTGCTTATTTTAACTGGGGTCGCAATGGAAAATGTATAAAATATAGGACAAACAGAAAAATGGTTTTAAAAAATCTTATACTATTTTAATAAAATGTGTGGATTATTAAAAGAATTAGTAATACATGAAGATCTAAATTATCATCAGAATGATAAAGAAAAGTTATAAAAAATATTTACAGGCTTTTAATTCAACTCTTTTGCACACTTCAGTTTATTATTTTCTGCATCAATTATGGTTTGTGCTGCTTCAATATCTTGCACAATTTTTCGTTTTAAAACTGCTTACAGTCTTTTGCTTTCTTCCTCTTCTAAGCAAAAAGCGCAGAAAAAGCGGAAATTCGGATTTGCGTTTGCGAAAACGATCAAGAGGAAATTAAGAGCTAGTTTTAAAAGAATAAAAAAATTCCGGTATTTGAGGAACTCCACCACTCTTGAGATATAAATGAAAAACAAACTTTTTATGACAAAATGTTTTCCAATGAAACTCGCAATTGATTCGATAACAATTCGACCAAGAGTTAAAACCAAAATCCCATATTTAAAAACTAAAAATTAAGTGATTGATTTTTGGTCGAATGACAGATTCGCGAATTTTCTGCAATGTCGATTACATGTATAGTAGCGCTCTTTCTTAAAATTGTGAATGCAATACGGCTATAACAAACTAAATAAGAAAATTGTATCGATTAATTTAATTCAAAAGAAAGGCTAAGCAAAAATCATAATCGCGAAAACAAAACCTTTTTATAACCGATTAAAAAAAACCTGCATATTTCCGACCTTATTTAACATCAGGTTGATTATACTCTTAAAGAAATCTTTGGGTATTTAATTTGCGAACTGTTCAGAAGAAATCAGTTCTGTTCAGAGCCAACTGTTTCGAATATATAAAACAAAATGGTGGCATCGATACCGAGCAGTCCTATCCATTCACTGCTGAAGAGGGTTCTTGTCACTACAAAGCTTCGATAAAGAGTTATGCGAGATACGTGCGGGGGAAGAGGGGTATGTGGAAAGATGTTAGGATAGTTCATGGAAAGACTCGTCACAGTCAAACACAAGGCTCAGGATACAGACGGCACGACAAAACTCGTCAGAACGGACTCGGGGATGGTCAAAATCGGTATTTCAGTGGTCCATACAAACGTATGTACATACGGACATAGTGAGAAAAGAACTCTTCAAACTGATTAATTTGTGACTAAAATGCAAATTTAGGCTGAAGTTTGAGTGCGAAATTTTTCGCGATTACAATACTTCCTGTACCAAAGGAAGTAAAAAGTACGAAAGTATGACGGCATAGAGCTTTTTAAATGAAAAGCAATGAGTACACAATATACACTGAATTTTCTGATAAGACATGCCTCAGAAAAATTCTTTATGAAGGCATAAAGCAGCTTTTTATGAGAATTAACGAGCCGAATGAGCAAAAACCGACTAATTTATTATTCTGGTCTGCGCGTGAAATTTTTTCGCTCTGCCAGGTAGTGGTCGACTTATCCAGACTGCCATGTAATAAAATGCAGAGTTTCTGGGACTCTACCGTACTAAAAATGTTTTATGGAACATAAATACTAAGAGCAGAAGAACTCCAGAGCCTCATCGAGAAACGTGGAGTACGTCAAACAATATCACTTTTTAAATACAGGGTGATTCAAAAGGACACACATCGCGGTATTAAGTTATTTTTGTTAACGTATTTCCGACTTCAAAAATATGGAGAGCTGCTTTAACTTTTTTGAGACTCCGATGAAAAGTGACATAAAGAATACTTGGTCACACCTTCAAATGGAGTAGATAGATTTTCAGAAGGGAAGTATTCCAAGTCAAAATTTAAAGATGTGGTATAAAGTGATTTCTGCAGAATATACCTTGCCGAAGAAAAGTATCCTCAGCTGAGAACACTTACTTGAAAGAAAAAATTATTTGCGAATATGAAAGACCTTTAAATGTAAATAGTTCTTCTCGATAATGAAAACTAATAAATTAAAGTATCTACCCAAAAGGATTACAGATAAAAATTTAGAAAGCACTCCGCTCCTGTATGGATCCAATAGTAGGAATGATCCCAACATTGATTATCATGTTTCTCAAGTTGAAGCTCAAGCTTTTATTAATTTCTGTTGATTATAAATAAATATCTAATCAATACATTATTGTGATTCATGCAACTTAATCATTATACTTTATTAAGTATATAACACAACATAAGCCTTTTCAGTTTTTCACAATTACCTAGTATGCCCACATTATTGGCTCATAATAAAGATATACAGAGGTACCAACTTTCCAGATACCAAGAGGAATCTCGCGCACTGTACATTGATATAACGAAAAGCCATGTGCTCAATGGGATATAGATTATGCATACACATATTACTTATATATATACATTTCTGTGAAATTTGGTTTCTCTTTTTCTTCATGAATATTATAAAATAAATGAACATTGAACTCATTGTTGTGAAAACTGTTCTTTCGGACTCGACCTCTTTCTACTCGTCGTGAAATAAATACACACGCACATAATGTCATATGCAATGACAGTAACACATTAAAATATGATGAAAGTTAGCTCCTCTATTGGACTCCTAGCCAATTTTTCAGCAACGAATAGAAGGTCCAACGACAGTACCTTTGGTTGCCCTCGTGGGCTCGGCGCCTATTTGTGTCTACTCATATAGTGTTACGCAAATAAAATATACTAATTGATCTCAGTTTTAATTAAAAGCAACATGACTTCTTTTTTTCCAATGCATCAGTAACCCTTATACTACCCTGTATAAGGGTGACTGATGCATTGGAAATAGTAAAACCACTGCGAATAATTCGTACAGAACAAGTAGAATTTGAGTTTTTTGAGACATCAGAAGGTGATACATGCAAAAGAGCTTTGAAACCCGAGAAAGAGGAAATGTTTGAAAGAATTGAGGTAAAAAGTAACCAAAATCTATCACTGATCAATCCCGGGCAATTTCTGAAAAGCCTCGTAGACAATTTGAAGAACCGTCTTCTGAATGATCAAAAAGAGAACAAGTTATTAGAGGATCTGACGGTCCTCGACCAAAGCACGTGGCCAACACATTTAGACATACGTTTCTGGGAGAAAAAAGTAGGAAAGGCTGAATGCATCATATGGATCCAATGCCCCCTTAAAATAGCGAAAAATTGGCAAAAGGTAAGTAATTTTTTTATGTATTCGCTTTTTATATATTATTTTCTTAAGTCAATGAATGGGCGCAGAAGCCATCGCTAATGAACTCCCGATGGAACAGAAGGGTACCGAGGCCCCAACATTCACGGACGAAAGCCCTAACTGTGCTAGTAGGCAATTTTCATCGCGGGGGAAAAATCGAGTAAAATATATAAGAAAAAATCGATTCGCAAAAATATTTTGGCACGTTCTATTGACGCCGCTATGTCTAAAGAATTTTTTCCAGAAAAGGCTAGAATGTTCTTCCACGTGGTAATTGGAAGGCAAAGGGATGTAGGAGGTCACGAGAGACCGCAGCAAATTTATCTCGGCGTTCGTCATGTTTTGTTAAGTATACTGAGACCTGCGACCACTTCTTTTTGATATTAAGCGTTATTTTTTCTATCAATCGTGAGAACGATGCCGAAAGTTCGGTCACTTAACGTCAAGTGGAAAAATGAATTCGATTGGCTTCGAATCGAAGACCAAAAATGTATGCTGCAAAGCAAAAATGAAAAATTCTTTTACTGTTGGGTACAAAAATTTCCAGCGAAGTGCATTAATTCGCCACATTGCCAAAGATTCCTCAGCGCAGCATTTAAAAGCCTTAAAAATCTTGAAACATCAAGACGCTTTCGAATTTTATAGTAAAGTTCAAAGGAAAAAACAAATATCAAAATGTGCTTCTTTGGACGAAATGCAAATTGTATGGCAAAAGAAGTAGCAGAAGTAAAGTTCACATCATTAATTGAACTCCAGGTAAGATTTTAACTTTTTCTTTGCAAATGTAAAAAAAAAAAGTTAGAAAAAATATTGTTCCATCGTTGTCCCGTAATTTGAATTTTCCGATTTTCTGGATTGCTTAAAAACTTTTATTAATGCCTACACACTAAAATATTCAAACCAACACTAAACTGTATGTTTTTCAATTTCAATTTAAAGGAAAAAGGAAACTACTGCAGAGTGAAGCTGATATTTCTTTTTTAATGAAATTTCATTACTGTGATAGATAACTATAATTATGCTTAACAAGAGAACGTGCTTTTTTTATTATCAACCCTGGATCACGTGATAAAATGTTGTTACACATAACGCGATTTTATTTCTTACTAGGCCTAATTAAAGTTCTACATTACACAAAATTAACACTAAATAAAACACTATAACTATTGTAATAATTAATAAATTTCTTTTAGCATGATTAAATTGAATGTAAATACTGGGTTATAATCCGAAAAAACTGAAAATAGTCTAATTCATTTTAAGATAACTAATTTTTCCTAGCGAACTCCACGTAGAACACAATTGAAAATCTTAGTAAACAAAGATCGGACATCACGTGACACAACGATGATCGCTCATGAGTCCCTCTAGCGGTGAATGGCCTCTATTGCATTGGCTTTTCCTAATGCACGCTAAATAGTACAAAAGGATGTGACTGAAAGTTTTTTTATAATTAGTAGCAACTTGATGTAAAATGAAAAGTTTAGAAATGGTTGAAAGCAGCTTGATAAATTCTAGTGTTAATTTTAAAAAACGTATTTTGCGTGATGGTTATTTTTTTTTTTTCTTAAATGTGCTGAGCTTTTTAATAGTTACTCGACTACTGGAAAATATCGCTTGGGCCAGCAGTGCTGCGATGCACATGGTATAGACGAACTTTTCGAATGGAGAGAAAGATTTAATTTCCGGCGGGAGAAGTTCCAGAGTGCCAAAGATTCCAGTTTACAAAGGTACGCAGAGCAGTTACATGCAAAGTTGATGACTGCAGCAGGGAAACCCAAAACTTGTTATAACCGAAAGTTTAGCCTCCGTAGAATTAATTACAATACCGGAAAGAAAGTTTAACTGCTACCCAGAAGAAGTGCTCAATTGAGTGGACTTTCCTTTTATTTTCAAAGGTATGTTATTTTAAACAGCTTATCAGCATCAAAGTACTGCAAAGCATTCTACAGTGTCACCCAAAAGTATACGCATAAATGAACTGGAGCCAATTTAACCCTTTTTTTCGTTTTTTACTGGAAGAATAATTTAAAGACAATTTAAACAAAATGTTTATTCAAAGGAATAAATGTTTTCCTATTACAGTAAAACCTGTAAAGTTGACGACTTTTGTCAAGAACGAAATTGCCTCTATATTACATAATGTAGGAAAAACTTTGCAACTTGACCATCTAATTTGACTACCTATCTATATTGACCACTTACGTACGCCAAATTTCGGTGGAAGTATTATAAAAAAAACCTTTGTAAGTTGACCACTTAATTATTACTATATTTATTTGTTTATCTATTTTTGCAAAGATAAAAAAAACTAAACCAGGATTCTATTTATGCTATAGTTTGTCTGGAAGGAGGATACGATAATATAAAGTTTGCCTAAACTTCTTTGTAAGCTAACCATATGGGAAAACTACTATGAGCATGTTTTTATTCTTTAAATGAGTTTCCCTTTTTTTTCTCTTCTACTTCTATAGGATGTGGCCATTTTGAAAAATTATTTATTGTTATTAAATCTTTTCTATCATTTAAGTAACTTACATAATTATTAAGATATTTATCTTTTTTTTAAACTAAGTACTTTACTTGCAAAATTGTATAGGATACATTGTAAATCATTCAGGTTAAATTTATCTAAATGAAATTTTCGATAATTGTGAAAAAAAAGCTAATTAATATTTTAAAGTAATGTTAATACATGAACTATATTTTACTGTAATTAGTTACAAATGAATAAATGTGATAGTGTAAGAAATGAAAAAAAAAATCTCCTCCCTCCGTAAGTTGCCCACATGTCTAAGTTGACCACTAAAATGCTGCACCGGAAGTGGTCAACTTACACAGGTTTTCACTGTATTTAGATAGTAAAATGCTCTTTCATTTCAATCTCGATTCGTCTTTTGCTGAAGTCTCTTTCTCTCTCATTTTAAAGAAAACAATTTCATTTAAATTGTGAAACAAAAGTTTTAAAATATCCGCATAATGCTCAAGAGATGTTACTTTAAAAAAATAAAAAATGAATAATGATTATATTAAATACTGGCCGACATGCCCGGCGTTGTGCGGGATAATATTGCATCATTCGTAGGTCAAGTGACACATGACCAAAATTCTGTTGCCAATACATAAGGAAAAATTTTCTTAGAAAATCCAAATAGAACATGGGCAACAGTCCTAAAAAAATCCCATTCAAACAGTAAAATTCATTAGAAATCATGATTGCACTAAAAACAACAGCCTCGAAAATTTCCTTTTAGACCAAAAATAACAGTCAATAAAAATCCACATTAAAATGCCAACAACAGTTCGTAAAAATTGCCATTAGAGTAAACAATGTAACAGTAACTAAAATGCACATATTCATCAGGATAAGTGTTGCAAAATAATATCAAGAATCTGTAAAAATCGCAAATACGATATATAACACCACATCTAAAAATTCCCATCAGAATAAGAGCAGAATTCTCTTTAAAAATGCTCATCACATGCAGGACAACGGTCCCTGAAAATTTTAGCTACAATAAAGAAAGCATTCCTTAAAGACCCCATTTGAATAAAGACAACTATTCCTAAACTTCCCTAATAGAATAAGCACATTAGTCCCAAAACAACTCCATTAGAATAAAGACGTCAGTGACTTAAAATACCCATTAGACTACAGGCCTTCAAGAACAGCTGTTCCTAAAATTACCAACAGTCCATCCCAAATTCCCCTTTAAATTAAGGACACCCGTTCTAAAAATCCCGCTTGCAAAATCGTCAAAACATTTCCTAAAAATTCAATTAATGATCCACAAAGGATAAAAATGAAATGAATTTTTAGAATTCGTTTCGTTGATAAAGCGGACACCCTACCATAAGAAATGTTTCATGAAATTGTTGAACTGCCACTATACTATTAAACTGCCAAAAGGAAGGAAATATATGCAATTCCACAAAATATGTATAACAAGAAGTTCCGTCTAGAACTATATGAGCCTACTTTCCCGTATACACCAAATTCAAATTTATAATCTAACTATCTCTTTCTCCTTCAGCTTTAGTTCTTAATTTTTTCAAATATACCTTTCTCAACGGATAATACATATTCATTCACTCACTCATTCATTCTTTCAATTATTCAGCCATTCATTTATTCATTCTTTCGTTTACTCATTCATGTGTTTATTCATTCACTTACTCATTCGTGTCATTTATTCCCTCATTTATTCATTCTTTCACTCATTCATTTATTTTTGAAAAATATCCTTAAAAATCCGGATAAAAAAAATTTCATAGGAAAATAGGCTCGTTAGTTCTGGATGAACTTTCTATTTGTACATGTTCTACGTTATAAGAGCTATCCGAAAAAGTTTGTTCCAAGCAAATCGGACTGTTAGATCAAGATTTATAAAGGATTGAAATTTCCCCGTAAGCGCTATGTTAATTTTTTGAACTGTTCATAAATGAACAAAAACTGTTCAAATTAATATTTCACGCCAAGAGCTTCCTCCAGTAAGCTCGTTCATTGGAACTTGGATCTGGTACCCAGAGTCTACATCATTTGCTTCCTTTTCGCCCATAGGCGCTAATGTTAAGTTTTATTGAACTGTTCAAAATTGAACAAAAAATTATTCAAATCGAAAAGTAAAATATGAAAATGAGATGTCCTCGCCGAGATCTTTCGAATGCAAAATTAATTTTTTGAATCGGACAATTCGTTCAAAAGTTATTAGGGGGGGGGGGACAGACCGACCGAAAGACCCACATTTTCCCCCATCTCAAAACCTTACTTTCAAATTTTTTATTTTTCAATCTTTATTTAATTACTTCACTTATTTTTGACATTTCTTCATTTTTAACGCTATTTTTACGATGCATTAAGCCTTCTTTCATGCTTTATTATTATTTCTTCTTCTTTTTTTTACTTTTACGGGAAAGTAGGCTAAAAATGAAATGAATTTTTAGAATTTGTTTTGCTCATAAAACATCATGAATAAAGATAAAATAGCATTTTTTCAATCTTACGTTAACAGAAATCATATAGTTGGAGACAAAAGTACTATTTATTTTTGCGAAATCACGCAAATTAAGCAGATAAATTCAGAGGTAAGACTTGCTTTAAAGTTCGAAAACTACTTTAAAAGAATATTGCGCGCGTTCTATTTGTTCTACGAACTTCAGAAAAAGATCATCTTGTGCAGTTTTTTACAGGCATCAATATGTTGGAAATATCGAAAAGGTGTGACGTTTCTTCGACGAGATATTCCTAAAATTAACAGTTTTGCTTAAATCGAAATAAAAGAACAAATTCGAATTTTCGGAAAAACTCTTCGAGGTGCACGAGGAAATGACCCAAGGTACCTGTAACCAAAATTTCGTACTTCTAAACCGTTCCATCTCGGCAGGAGGCGAGCGATACACACATACACAAACTTTTGGTTTTATTTATAAAGATTAATAAAACATGAACATATCCCAGAATCTCTCCCTCCCTTCTTAAGTTTCTTTTTCTACAATTTTTTTTTTTTTTTTTGGTACTTATTAGCTAAAAGATTGATAAAGCTTGAGAATTATCAGAATTTTTGTTTCACATAAAATAAAAATTCTTATAGTTAATAGAAACTCGATATTCTGAACTTGAGAAAATTTATTTGCATACCCTGATAATATGAATTGAACACATATTAAATAACTTCAGAAATTTTTGACAGAAGCAAATGAAAGTGAAGAACCAATTAACACTGCAGTAAAATTTTGTTACGAGCAGTTGAAATTGCTAACTTCATCAAAGTCGCGAAGATATTCTCCATTCATGCTATCGTGGGCATTTCAATTTTTACTAAATCTTCGGCAGTATACAACAAATTGAGCTCGAGTGCTCACTGTACTGTACTGTAACCTGCGATGGATTTCTATTGGTTTGACACCTTCACTACTCAAGAAACGAATCACTGATCGCTGTTCTAAACTGAGGCATGTTGATAGAGGTGCAGCCATATTGTAACTGATGTTACTGCTAGTGTGTGTGCAGCAAAGTCACTACCACACCTAGTGGTCATTGTGTGAACTTCAAGGAACATCCCTGCCATCTACCTGTTATGTTCACGTTTTCATTTGGACACAGATAAAACAATAAATGCAATGACGTCGATAATCGAGAAGTCATACCTCCTCAAGTTTTTTCTTTAAAATTCTGTATGGAAACTTTCTCACCAGAATAGCCGAGTGTGAGCGCTTATTTAGTCAAACGAAAATCATTGCATCTGATGAACGTTCAAAGATAATAGCCAGCAATATTGCAAATTTGTTAATGATACACATTAACGGCTCACCTGTATGTAAATGGTAACTTCAGTCTTATGTCAAGTTGTGGAAAATGCAAAATCACCTAACAGCAACGCACAATAAATCTAGGACAAAACCAGTAGAGACAACTCCACTTGGCAATGCAAAAAAAAAAAAAAAAACCACAAAGACGCGAGATGTTGAGTCATTACTAGTTTTACTGTATGGTGAGGACTTGGCTTCTTGTCCTATTATAAAGCCCATCATCGTAAAGGAAGCCGAGAATGGTTGCAATAATGATGATGATGACGAAGAAAGTGGATCTAACGACTGTTTGGAACCTGATATTGGTATATCTGCACATTTAAATCTTATGAATCCCTGCAAATTGTTTTGATAGCAATCTTGTATAAATTAATTAGATTAGGTTTTAACAGTTTAATACGTTAAAAAAAACGTGTTGTCTTTTCCTTAATTCGTTCAAAAAAAAAAACATGCCTAGAGCCAATCAAATGAGGACATGTCCTAAATTAAAAATTTAGGTCTTCCCACGTTTGAAAGCTTTCTCTTAAGAATTATAATGATACAGAATCAATCTATATAAATTTTTTTAAATAAAAGATTAGTTAGAAACACGTTTTCCGTGAATTCCCTAAACATTGTTTAGAATGGAAATGTGTGCTTTTCATTGGCCTGCTCCAAGAAAATCTGAAGAATTTTTCATATGTTCTGACGATAGTTGATTCAATATTATTTGTCATTTAACTACACAAGTCAAGTGTGAACTTTACTGTTTTACATTTCTCTGCGTACAGTGGTGTGTAGTGAATCCAATAGTTATTTGTGTGCCTAACTTGCCAATTTAGCCACATTGATATTGAGGTCTAAGAAATGTACAAAAAGCGACGAAAACAACATTTTCGAATGACTTTTGCCCTCAAAGCCATGAATGGCCAACCAAATTATTTATGCTAATATGTACTCAGTATAAAGTATCTAAATGTTAAAAAATTGACATTGGTCACCCACGGTATCATAATTTGCACCATATTCTAGACCATGAACTTTGACCCCTCTTCAAGAACATACTAATCATATTTCAAAGGGGACAGACTTCACTTTTTCCTATCACAGTACCACTAATGTATTCTAAAAGTTTTAGGAAAATTGAAGATATCAACTATCACAAGCTGTCTAACCTTAAAAAATAACTTTTCAGTATCATTAAAAATAGGTTGAAGAAAACTCTTAAAGTCAAATAATTCCCTGTACATATAAGGCTTAATTTAACGCAGAACTGATTTAATTTTGCACTGACTTAATTGAAGATATCTTAGAACATCTCAAAGTACCTATAACGTGTACAAAAGAAGATTTTGAACCGAGTTATTGTACTAGCTTTGAGATGAAGAACTTGCACAAGGCATTATAGATATCCCCAGTCAAATACAATGCGAAGCAAAATCTCCCTCAGAGATTAATAGTTTAGAGAAAAAATGTATCATTGTTTCTAACAGAATTTTTTTCCATAGTGCGGTACTCGCTAAACTTAAGCGCGGAAGAACTTTGACCATACACACACATTCCCCCAATACTATCTAATTCAGAGAACCTCATCCCAGTAGGGATGCTATTGAGAGATAGTTACCCGAATCCGACTATTCGCCCAGTAAAGAAGACAGTATTGAATGTGTAGATAGCACATCATCAGAATTTGAAATTCAACACATGTTCCATTGGTGGACATTACAATTTTTGATGCAAAGGCACTAAAATCTGTATGGCAGTTGAAATTGTTTTCATCAAAGCTGCGAAGATATTCTCCATTCAACTAATCATATGCATTTTAAATTTTTACTAAATCTTCGGCAGTCCAAGTGATCACCATACTGTATGTACTGTACTGTCCTCCTGTGATGGATTTCTATTGGTTTGAAACCTTCACTACTCAAGGAACGAGTCACTGATCGCTGTTCTAACTTGGTGCATGTTGATAGAGGTGCAGCCATATTGTATCTGATGTTACTGCTTAGTGTGTGTGTAGCAGGGTCACTACCACACCTGGTGGTTATTGTGTGAACTTCAAGGAACATCCCTGCCATCTACCAGATCAATCCTACAACTTTTCGGAACTTTATAGTACTTTTAAGGTTTTCATTTGATACAGCCTCGTACATCTGAGAGAACTTTAGAAAAAAGAATCCAAATCTGTCACTAAATATGCTCCAAAGTTGACGTTTATATCTTTACACCCTAGCAATATTGAGCGTCAAAATGTAAACTTATGTTTAAAAACTTTTGATTTAACTAATGCTTATGCTTTATAAAGATTTAATTACTCTGCATATGAAGGAACCATAGAATTTATCGAATAATTAACAAATGGTGGAGCATCATGAATAAAAAAAAACTCGAAAAGGTTATGAACAACTGGACAACAATAGCAAGCCTTTTAAGTTCATTTTAGACGACAGGTAAATTTATTTGGAAAAATGTATAAAATGGGCCACCTAACGGGAAAAAGCTTTGATTCCAGGTCAGAAAAAGAAACTTGGAAAATTGACTCTGGAAACGTTTTATTCATTTGAACATACCACAAAAGCTATTAGGGAAATAATTTATTATTCATCAACTGACATACCCTGTAATAGTTACGTCTGAACCGGAAAATACCAAACTGATCCTTTAGAAGGCAGATTTGGTCAGTATCGCCTGCTATGTGGTGGTAATTATAGTATTTCTGTGGAACAAGTTCTGCAAGCAGAAAAAAAATGAGAATTAACTATTTGCTGAAAATGCACTCAAAAGAATATGGCGCTTTTCAATTGAACGAATTTTTGTGCGATTTTTTCAGAAAAAGGAACACCAATCGATATTTCTGAAATTTATATAAAAGGTGTCGACTTTTGTAACATGACGGAAAAAGAAGATTTAATACCTCTATTTATTTACCTCTCTGGGTATGCTATTTAAATTGAAACCTCATTTAGAATGTAATCACAGCATAAAATTCATAACTTTTTATTAACATAGTTTTAAATAATTACTCGAAACTTAAAAATAGTAATGACAAATTAACTAAAGGCAAAACACGGCAGCTGAATACCATCAATGCATCCCAACAATAGTGCTCAAAACAAACTGTGATTATTAATAAAATTATTTTGATTGTTTTCAGTTCAGAAGAAGAAATGAAAAGAGAAAAAAATCTTTTTTGAGGAACAAAGTCCATCAACTAATGAGAAAAAGAATTTAATCAATAATGAAAATGATAGTTAAATTCTTTTAAAATTAGCCTCTCGATTGTACTTTTTTTGTATAAAAAACAATTGAATTTTTAAAAAACGTACTTCATAAGCATTAAATACTTCAATCCTGATTAAATTATAAACAATTGTTAATCAAGCATAAACAAATTCAAAGATCGCATCGCTTAGTGAGTTTGGCTTCTCCCTTCTTGCAGGCCCAGTCAAAGAGAGAGACAGCTTGCAGCGGTCCCGGGCTGACTCAGTTGTAAGTGCTATAAAAACAACCATGGAGAAACTTGATATTGATCTGAGCAAAGGTAGAACTTGGATAATTCGAAGCTGAAGGGACCACAGCGAAACTTGGAATCACAGAAGTCTAATTTTTGTAGCTTAATTTAAGGCCCACGAATGCCAATAATGTTTATTCCGTCAAAAACAACGTCAATAATATTTTCTGGAAAATCTCAAGGCATGTAGGGGAAGGTGTTGTACCTTTGACCATCTTGTACCTCTGACCACCAGTTATGTGCTGAAATCTAGTGGCTGTATAGGGAAGCTACTGGCACTAGTTCACAGATTTGCCACCAGAGGAAGACTTCTTTATGCATTGGGGAATGACAGCTGCCTTTCGTGGGAGATATTTTATTTAATTCATTTTTGCATCAGAAAAGTAAGTATTTGTTTATTTATTGTTTATGTTATAACATTTCTATTTTGCTACAATGAAAAGTGAAAGCGAGGAGTTGTTATTTGATGTTTATCCCGTAACTTCTCTTGAAAGTTTGATACTGATATTATAACCTATCTTTTGAGAATATTTATAAAATGGCTGGAAGTACTAATGTTGTACCTTTGACCATTTCATGTTGTTGTTCCTTTGACCAGGTCAAAGGTACAACATCTTTTGTATCCAGTAGTTATTATTGAAATATATGCTATTTTATGAATGTTAAACTACATTTTTGCGAAATGTTAGTGATAAAGTGCAATGAATTAAAACATAACACATAAAATAAATACAAATTAAATTTTAAATGTATATTTTAAAAAATGTTAGTAGGCCTTAATGAAGCTAGTCTACAGTCACATGTTTTTTTCCAGCCTGAACATTTAAAGATCTTTTTACAATGCCAAGAAGTAAAACTGGAGTGAAGCGGAAAAAGATAGACTCAGAAAATGTGCTGGTAAACAATGGCTTCGTGAATTCAGAAAAGGCACGGTGACAAACTGTCCCTTAGAAAACCTCAAGCCACCAGTTTGGCTAGATCCACTGCGTTTAATAAAGAAACAGTAGCTAAAGTTTTTACTAACTATAAAGAACTTTTAAAAAGGTACAAATTTGCTCCCAATGAAATCTGGAACTGTGATAAAACTGGCCTTAGCACTGTTCATGAACCTTCAAAAATTCTGGCTGGCAAAGGTAGAAAACAAGTGGGTGGGATAACTTCGGGCGAGAGAGGGACAACGGTTTGATGATTTGTGCGGTTAGTGCAACAGGTAACACCATACCACCCCTATTTGTTTTCCCAAGGGTTAATTTTAAACCCTTTATGCTGCATGGTGCTCCAACAGGTTCAATAGGGGACGCTTATCCGTCTGGTTGGTCTACAGAGGCCATATTTGTAAAATTTCTTAATCATTTTGTAACTCATGTCAAGCCAAGTAAAGAAAAACCAGTACTCCTGCTCCTTGATAACCACGAAACGCATGTAAATATTCCTGTTATTGATCTGGCAAGGGCTAATGGTATTGTTCTTATGACTTTTCATCCTCATACCAGCCATAAGATGCAACCACTTGACAGGGGAGTATTCGGCCCCTTCAAAACTTATTATAATCAGGAAGTAAACAACTGGATGCTCAGTCCGGGTAATGCTGGAAAACCTGTGATTATATACAACATTGCCGAGCTTTCTTGTAATCCTTTCCTTAAGTCTATGACACCGCAGAACATAATGAAGGGTTTCAAAGTGTCAGGTTTTGTACCCTTAAATGAAAACATATTTTCTGATGATGAATATGTGTCCAGTGCAGTCACTGATAGGCCAATTGAACAAAATGTTGCTTTGGACATCTGTGGGGCAAATACTGCAACTAACCCTTTACCTTTAGCATCCGTAGAAGATCAACCCACAACAAGCCAGGCTCTAAGTCCTTCCAGAACTATCACTAATGATATCACTTTGCCTGTAACAGTCATTTCACCAGAGGTTGTAAGACCTCACCCAAAACCAGAGCCAAGAAAGAGTACGAATAGAGGCCGAGCTAAAGGTAAATCAAGAATATTAACGGACACTCCCGAGAAACAAGCTATTGAAGCAGAAAAAGGCAAATATAAAAGGGAACCTTCAGCAAAAAAAAAAAAAAAAAAAACAACAAAACAGTGAAACAATCTAAACTATCAAAAAGGAATCTCTTTGATACGCCTACCGCGGTAGAAAATATTTCGGAGAGTGAAGACGATTTTGAGTTTTCTTCCGATGAAAGTGAATTAAACTTTGAAAATGAAATAAAAGAGTTTAATGACGAGCTTCAATTTGAGGACAAAGAACTGGAAAAAGGTGGTTACATTCTAGTTAACATTTCAACAAAGAAAACATCAAAGTTTTTTGTTGCACATGTAATCTCTTTGGAAAATGATACTGCTCAAGTCCAATACCTGAAGAAAACACAAGGAAACAATTTCATTCAAGAGGACCATTCCACATATGATATTGACCTACAGGATGTTGTCACCAAGCTTCCCAACCCTGCCAAATCAGGTGGATCAGCCCGGCAACGAAAATGTTTCAATTTTGGAGTAGATTTTTCATCCTACAAAGTAGAATAAGCATTTTTCTTATGTTTTATTAAATGAATAATAAGTTCTAGTTCGTTTTTTTACTTTTATATAACAATAAACTTTCATATGTAAGATATATATTTGTTTTATTTTACCTGTTTTGGTCTGAAAACCATATGCTGGTCAAAAGTACAACACCCACTGATCAAAGGTACAACAGTATGTTGAACCTTTGACCAATGTGTAACAAATTTTCTTCATTAATAAAAAGGGGTTAAAACTTCGAAAAATAAGTTTAAAAAATATTGATTCTATAGATAAAATCGTAACGTACCATATTTGATTAGTCTTTGAATCATTTTAATTTTAATGTCACTTCAAAAAATTTCAAAGTAAAAACTGGTCAAAGGTACACTACCTTCCCCTATATAAAATAATTAAACATTGTCTATATTTTTGAAAACCAAGGACAAATGCAATGTGGTTGGTGCTATCCCATACTCGTTGGCGATTTCAAATTTCGGCCACACTCCTCTTTTTACCTCGCCTTAAACTGGATTCACACAGCGCCACGGACGGACGAAATCCGACGGGAATAAACGTGGCGTAACCCCCCCCCCCCCCGTTTCCATGTTTACCGAACAGGAATGTCCGTTGTACGTCGATATCATGGATGTAAATGAATCTTTAATTTGCGAAGTTCGTAAGTATCCATGGTTATATGATAAAACGATAATGATTTTAAAGATCGTGTAAAAAAACAATAATGCCTGGAAAGCAGTATCACGAGTTTTAGGCGTTCAAGGTAATTACTATATTTATCTTCTTATATATAAGCGCCTTATTCTGTCTGTCTGTCTGTCCGCTATAGGATCCCAGGCCGTTTTACCGATCGGGACCACATTCAGCACGGTTAATGTTTACGACCCGAGAAACGCATCGCCGCAAAAATGGAAGTTGTGACTCAATTAGTTTTTTTTAAATTAATTTTTAAAAATTTTTCAATGCTTTTTTCGACCCGTTTTATTTTATTTTTGCATTGTTGCCCTCGTTTCCAACAGTATAATTACAGTTGCTGTGTGAACAAACAAATCAATGCAGTTGCCAGTTATTGTAACAAATGTAACATGTATACTAATAATACTCAAAACGGTTATCTAGCAAATTGAGTGAGGCTTCGCCGCATTTTCAATTTCCGTTAAAAATTAATGCATACGCGAATTTAATTTAATCCTTTCTTTCTTTTTAATTTATTTCTTTATCGTCTGCGCTTTTTTTATTTTTCTAATTAGAGTGACAGCGCTCTTTTTGCCCAGTTTCTCTAAAACTTTTGTTTTGAAAAGCATAATAAAATTTTCAATAAGTTATTTCGATGATAAATATATATTTTTCACAAACAATTTGATTATATAGTAGTGTGGGGCAGTAAGAAAAGGGGCGTCCTCGCCGCCTGACATGGGTAATTCCGTTTGAATTAGCAGACACCTTTGCACAAATCATTTTAATTACAATTTATAATATCTAGAATAGCGGTCATTTCGTATGACTGCCGTGCGTACTAGTATTTTATATGCATGTATTTTTAAATGTCTTTGTAAATTAATCGGTTATATATTGCTTTTATTACTGTAGAATCAGAATTGGAAAAAAAATGGATTCACTTGCATGACCATTATAGGAAAAAAAAAAGAGAATATAACCCATATTTACCAAGTGGGATCTGCAGCTGAAAATCCCAAGCCACCAAAGTGGAAATACCCTTTTTCGATGCAATTTTTGGACCCAAATTTTTGTGTTGAAAAGTAAATATTTGTAATTTCATACACCTCTTAAATTTTTTAGTAATACTATCTGTTTCTAAAGTTTTAATTGTACATTGTCTGTTAACTTTTAATTCTTTTAGCATGCCTTCACATAAAAGGTTTTCAATGTATCCCCATTTAGTTTTTTGTTTCATGAACTAACGAGTTAACATTTTTTGAAATTTAAACTTTTTTGTTGTTACAGCACTGAGGAAACCTTTGAAGATGATATTGATGACAGTATTATAGATTCACAAGCTTCACTTATGAATGATACCTCTGGTAAAAATATTCTAATGTGTCCGAAATGGCACTTGCAAATAACACAAAATGTTTTGTTCAAATTGATATATCTTTAATATTTTGTGCTGCTTTATCTGTATGTATGAATATCTTGCAGGCTTAGAAAATATTTTTGAGGTTGAGGAAATTCCAGCCAATTATGAAAATGTTTAGGAAGTTCCCGAGCATAATTATTGTATAGGAGATGATCCTAACGATTCTGTAACGACTGGTGGCACTCGTAAGTTTCTTCCTTGCATAAAACTGGACAGTAAAATTTAGAATATAGTGTTTTTGTGGTGTTATGTTAGCTTGAAGGTTTGTTGATTTATATAGTCCCATTTATATTAACAGCAAATATTTAATTTCACATATTCTGATATGTTTAATGTTTTGTTAATATCGGACATAATGTAGAATGCGAAAGAAAGGGTGATTTTATTATTCATGTACTTTCCAGGTACAAAAAGAAAGCGCATTGACTGGGATGAATACCTTATGAATATTATGAAATCCTCAGATAATGAACTGCCAGACAATGCTGAATATCATTATTGTATGTCAATTTATCACAGAATGAAGACACTGAGCAAAGTAGAAAAATCAGACTTCAGGATACATACAGAGTCATGGTTTCAAGCCAGAGTTCCTGATTTTGCAGAGTAAAACAAGGAGGAGACCTCTATAAAAATCCAGAGTTCAGCTGTTTCCAGCTTGCAGAATTCTCACGAGGGTCCCTAATCTTGGATTAGTTAAAACTTTTTGAGATACAAAAACCATGAAATAAAAAATTTATCACTAAGCTTCTAAACGATGAGAAAACATACTGACCTCTCTTGGAAATCGATATAAACTTTAAAAACAATGAAGATTTTTTTGAAATTCATTTTTTAAAAACAGGTAAGAATCCATTTTTAAAACTTATATGTTTATATTACTCAATTTGCACACATATGACATTTCATTAATTTTATAGGTCATTTCTGCTATGCTGTTTCACTTTCGATTGAAGGGAGATTGGAAGAAAAGTACATAACAATTCTAAAGATTAACAGTATTTTCTTTTTTAGTTTGTTACAGCATTATTCCAAGGATGAAAATTTTTGAAATGATGGCCTTCACTGAAAAACATAATTATTCCTCATTATAATCTTCTGGATCTTTTCATGATTTCATTAACATGCAATAGGCATTTAGTTCATTTTGTTCAATTAATGCTTAAAATTGCTCTTTGCTTTTCAAATTAACTTTTAATTGTTTTTCAAATTAATTTCTAATACTGTACTATCCCTTTATTTTTTTTTTGGAAATAGACCTTGGGGAACCCGCCGTGCTCTTTTAGCAGAAAGGGGTAATGCACCATGTATCCTACCTTTAAGGTGGTGTGGAAACGGGTACATTAATTTCCTGTCTGGAAAAATGTCCATTGCATTGGATGTAATGGACAAAAAGAAAAAAAAGAAGGAAGTACAAAACAACCATTTCCTGTAGAATATTTGCATAACAAGAAACATTTGTTACAACGTTTGAAACAACGTTAAAGTTTTGTAAGGAATGCATGGTTTACTCAAAGACAGTATGAATTTAGCTATCGAAATTGTACCTCAGTCGCTGTAGAAAAAAAAAATGACGAGCAAACTAGACCTCTCTCAGAATGAGCATGGTGTCACAAAGACAAAACATATTTTCTACCCATGATCTGACCATTTGAGAGATCAATAATCAGTCACATGTCAAAACATTGCGAAGAGAGGGATTAGGCATGATTCACTGTTAACCAGTGAAATTTAAAAGTACCTAAAGGACGTTCGGTCTCAGGGGTCAATGCGGGAGGTCAAGATGTTCCCAACGGGTAGATTAAAAGGGTGAATCTTTCACAATAGAAAGCAAGACAGAAATCTTGCTAATCTACCATTTGCAACAAACAAACAAATAGGGTAAAATTCAGCAGACAAAAAAGTATTTAATGTACTTTTGTTGGTTTTGGATGAGAAAAAATTTGGAATTAAAAAAGTTGAACTTTGAATTATCCAAAAACTTTAACATTAATTTGAATACAAAGTTCAAGGAACCGAGAGAAAACTTCGAATTAAAGACGTTTGAATTATCCAAGTTCTACTAGTTGGTCATCATATTGATGGTGCAGCTGTGATGACTGGTTGGAAAGGAGTTGTTGATGTACACTTACAGGATCCTGGTGCATCATCTTTAATACAGGTACATTGTTCTGCGCACCGAGTATCTCTTGCTTTGTCAAAAGCTACTAAAAACATTTCCAAATAAAAGATTTTGAGATGACTTCGGCACAGTTATACTACTTCTTTGATGACAGCCCAGTAAGAGAATCTGTACTAGGACATGTTTTCAATGATAAGCCAGAACAGGGTTCGTACGCTTTTGGCAAAACCAAAAATAAAGACTTTCTAAGGACTTTTTAAGGACCTACAAAAAATTTTAAGGACCCCACAATTTTTTCGAAATATACAAATTGTTATGTTTTTTTTAAAAGGAAGCATTATTGAAAGAGGAAATTGATTTAACATCGTATTTTTATTAGGGACACAACACAAACACTTTAATGGAGCTCTCTTTGACTTGTTGCTTTTCTAATGTCCAATACACTCAGGCAGTTAAATAATTATTGGAGCTAGTAATAAGAAACACACATCACAAGTATTAATCATATATAAGCAAATTATCATGATATGAAAAATTATCAAAAATGGTTAGTGCTATAAAATACAAGTTAAATTAAAAAGAATTTAAATAAAAAAATGTTAAAGAAAACGCTGCACTTTGTCTTGAGAATTTGTGTTTAATTTAGTTTTTTTTTTTTTTTTTTTCATTTTACTTAACTTATGTTGCCAGCATCTCAATTTAGGCCTACTTAAATTTTTATCTCTGCCATAAATAATTTTTTTTTAATTATTTAGAAGAGCTTGCAAAAATTCAGAAAAAAGCTTTTTCAACTTGAGAAAAATATTTCATTTTGGAATTAACATACAAATAAAAAATGGAGCTTATTCGCTTAAAACTTTGTACATTATCCTCAAATAGTAACTACCAAAATTTAACTAAAATAAAGTTTCAAAAAATTGAACATTTTTTTAAAATAAAAAATAAAACGAGCAGACTACAGGCTGCAAGTACTAAAACAACTGTCAACTTTTTAAATAATTGATATAATTTACAGGATGCAAAAAGATAAAAGTCTCAAAAGCTACGTGCAATTTTCGGCGAAGCACATGCTAGATGTTAGCAAGTTTCCGAAAAATAGGTTTTTACATTTTCGTATTATAAGTTTGGAAAATTCATGTAAATTAATACATGTCTTTTTTAAAAGTTTCTTGAAACTGTTTCTTGTTTTGTACACAATCCCTTTAGATAAAAATACTTGTACATCAGCTTGAAAAATCGGAGCGTTTGGCAAAAAATCGAATTTTCGAAGTTCACAAATAAAAACAGAGAAACTAACGGAAAACGGAGCATTTGGCAAGTATGGTGTATAGCAGTGGTTCCCAACCTTTTTTCCCTTATGAACCCCCGAAAAAACATGGCGAACCCCCTTTTGTATTGTCGTAAGTAACAGGTAACAAACCGATAAAATTGATAGTCCATTTATTTTAAATTTTGCACAATAGTTCACAAAAAAATGAAAATAACAACCGAGTTTAAATAAAAACAAAAGTTACTTTTTTATTAATTGTACTTTTTGAATTATTAATAGGGCAATAAACATACGTGTTCGCAAAAAATATCTTTAAAAATTATTTTCCTCATAGTGTAAGAAAGTTGTGGAATGGCATGAAAAATATATGTACAAAATTTAGCACCAACCATTAAATATCCCTCCCACTTTTGGGTTGAAATGTACAAAATTCGCAAAAGTTGGAGTACAGTGAGTACAAAATTTAAAATTAATGAATAACTAAATCATCCAGTTCCACTTTGGGATTTATATATCATATGAGAAATTAGCCAAAAGTAATGCAACTTTTACATTTTAGTAAATCTTTCATATTTTCGACACTTTCTTTGCGCCAGAGAGGAACTGGTAGGAGGAGCATACGTTCAAAATTTAAAATAAATCAATGATTATCTTTCGACACCACTTAGAGAATCAAATTTTCGAAATCAGGAAACAGTAGAAATAAGTACAATTCAAATTTTGCATGTGTTTCCTATGCAAGTCCACAACTTTTGCGCATTATCGTAAAAACACTTTATTTTAAAAAACAATTTTTACATTCCGTGTCCTAAATGAGAGCAAAAATTTATTATTTCGTTAAACTAAAAATTCCGCCATTGCAATATTATTTTCGTGAACCCCCTTTCTAACAAACACGAAGCGCCCTTAGTCGTTAGTAACGGGTGACATGAAAAATCATTTTTGCACTCTTTTCCTAATTTTACGTATGTAAATTTATTATTTCGTTTTTAGCCTACTTTCCCATAAAAGTAAAAAAAATAATAATAATAAAGCATGAAAGAAGGCTTAATGTATCGTGAAAATATCGTTAGAAATCAAGAAAAGTCAAAAATAAGTTAAGTAATTAAATAAAGATTGAAAAATAAAAAATTTGAAAGTAGGGTATTGAGATGGGGAAAAAGTGTGTCGGTCGGTCTGTCTGTCTGTCGGTCTGTCCCCCCCTAATAACTTTTGAACGAATTTTCCGATTGGAAAAATTCTTTTTGCATTCGAAAGATCTCGGCGAGGACATCTCATTTCTATATTTTACTTTTTGATTTGAACAATGTTTTGTTCAATTTTGAACAGTTCAAAAAATTTTCACATTAGCGCCTATAGGTGAAAATGAAGCAAATTATGTAAACTCTGGGTACAAGATATAAGTTCATATGAACAAGCTCACTGGAAGAAGTTCTTGGCGTGAAATATTGATTTGAACAATTTTTGTTCATTTTTGAACAGTTCAAAAAAAATTAACATACCGCCTACGGGGAAATTTCAATCCTATATAATTTCTGATCTAACGGACCGATTTGCTTGGAACAAACTTTATCGGAAAGCTCTTATGACGTAGAACATGTACAAATAGAAAGTTCATCCAGAACTAACGAGCCTATTTCCCTATGAAATTTTTTGATCCGGATTTTCAAGAATATTTTTTAATTAATGAATGATTAAATGAATAAGCAAAAGAATGAATGAATAAATGAGTGAATAAATACATGAATGATTTAATAAATAATGATTGAATGAATATGTATTAACCGTTGTAAAAGGTATATTTGAAGGAATTAAGAACTAAAGCTAAACGAGAAAGACAGAGAGAGAGAGATAGCTAGATTATAAATTTGAATTCGGTGCATACGGGAAAGTAGGCTCGTATAGTTCTAGACGGAACTTCTTGTTTTTTTTCTGTTACGTTGCCTTGAGAAACTCCGCCATTGCAATGTGTATAGGTTTAAGAAGAGGTCGATTCCTTCAATTTACTGCAAAATAAGAAATTTCACGAGATACAAAGTTTCATTAACGCAGCAAATATCCATCATTTCCCACACAGCGAACGATCGCGAAGCCAAATTGGTCGATAAAAATTTGCTAAATATTAAAACATTGCTTTAAAACAAATTTTCGATACGGGAATTTATTTGATAAAAAAAAAACAATGGAAGAACAAACTGTTTAGCGAAAGATCAGCTGAAAAGCGATCGGAGAGTTGGCAACTCGGCGCTTATTATAGTGTAAGACGTAAGAAAAATGATAAAATTAAATCATTCTTTTACCTTTAACAGTATAAATAAGTGATAATCATACATGCGATTGGTCAAACGCAAAAAAAGCTGAAAGGTTTTTTTTGCCTACATATTAATTAAATGTATTTCTTTTATTGAGCTAGATGTCAACAATATGCTTCTTTGAAGTATCCCCCCCCCCCCTCTTAAAAAAAAGTTTCAAAACAATATTTATTTACTGATTTCTTGGTAAGAGTTGCTCCTACTTGCTTTATTGAAAATTGTTTAGAATGTAAACGATTTAGAAACAATTTTTATGCAAAAAAATCATTTATTCACTTTGTAACTAAACTTAATAAATAGTATTGAATCCCAAATTTGAAATCCCGAAATTCGGCTCTTTTTCGAAAATTCCCGATTTTTGTTTATTTATTATATTTTTCCCTCGAGTCCTTAAAAGTCCGTTTTTTAAATTTATTCCTTTTCCTTTTCTCTTTTAAAAGCAAAATGAGGGAACTTGTGTGATTTGTTTTTCTGTGGCAGTTACTGGGCACCATTGCATTTTGTACAAATGCTTAGTGTTTTGATTCGACTTCTCTACTAATATTTAAATTTTTTTTTTAAGATGTAGCTCTATTTTCTTTTTCATACAATTGCAGGAAATAGCAAATTGGGAGCTGCCATGTGGGTGGGTACAAGTTCATTTTAACTGAAATGGGTGTTGTAGTTTGAAGCATTTTATCAAAATCCATGTAAAAATATATAACATTATATACTTATACACTTCTCAAAACAATTAAAGGATCACTACTTTGGAATGATCGTGTACAAGAATAAGTTTTATAATAAATATGAGAATTTGACCTTTGGTACTGGACACCTTTAATGAGAAACAACAGAGTTTGTTTTTGTTTCTTGGCTTTCAATTAGTATAGATAATTCTGATGTTTTTGTAAAGACACCGAAACAGGAATGAAAAAGAGCAAGAGTCCAAGTACTAACCAGTTGTCAATCGAACTTACAAGGTGCAGTTCACTCATTTTCTGTTTGCTTCGGCCTGTTTACGTACCATGGCAGGTGTTAGAAGATTTCTTTCTTACAATGATGTGACTAGGGCTGTCACATGGATTGAAGGTGGTGTTTCTCAACGTCAGGTGAGTCAAAGGTTCGGTGTAAGTCAATCAGTGGTTTCAAGACTTTGGATCCGCTACCAACAACTAGAGACTGTCCATATAAGGCCAAGTCAAGGACGGAGGAGGTCCACTTTAGCCCAAGAGGACAGGTATTTACGTCTAAGTGCCCTCAGACGCAGATTTTCAATAGCCAGGGAGCTGCAAAATGAGCTAAGATGAGCAACGGGGACCCAAATTTCCGACCAGACTGTAGGAAATCGATTTCGGGAAAGTGGATTGAGATCTAGACGACCAGTCCAAGTACCTCGGTTTACAGCACGTCACAAAAGAGAAAGAGTGCAGTTTGCTTGGACACACAGACGTTGGCACCTAAAGCATTTGCGTAAAGCACTCTTTTCTGATAAGTCTAAATTTACTCCTTTTGGTAATGATGGTCGGGCTAGAGTATACAGAAGAAGGAATTGACGTTTTATTCCCTGCTGCTTATCTTCAAGGGTCCCATTTGGAGGAGAATCAATAATGGTGTGGGGTGGAATAACACTCGATGATAGTACAGGCCTTGTAGTCATCCGCAACAGATCCCTGACCGCCCAGAGGTATGTTAACGAGGTGTTGGATGTCCAGATACGTCACAGAGCAGAAGCAGAAGGGCATAATTTCATTTTTATGCACGATGGGGCCCGTCCCCACACTGCAGGGATCGTGCGTCAGTACCTACAAGACCACAATATCACCACTTTGGGGTGGCCCGCTTGCAGCCCGGACCTGAATCCCATCGAACATGTCTGGGATCAACTGGGAAGAAGTATCCGGAGCCATCAAAACCAAGCCACCACTTTGGAGGAGCTGGAAACCGCTCTTCGAGAAGAGTGGGAGCGTTTGCCTCAAGAAAGCCTCAGGAGGCTTATAAAAACCATGCCCCGGCGAATCCGAGCTGTGATTTCTGTCAGAGGAGGAAACACAAGATACTGAGCCATTAATTGTAACACAAAAACAACTTTTTGTTTACTTTTGATTTTAATAATTAAAGGGTTTTCATTTTGATTTTGGTAGTTTTTTAATTCTCTCACCTATTCCCAATACACAACAAAAAATTATTCAATAATTTAGAAGGATTTGGTAGCCATTTGCATTGCCTTTCAAAATAATATAACATATAATCAGTTTTTTAACTGCTAAAAAATGACAAGCTTATAAAGAAGTGATCCTTTAATTGTTTTGAGGAGTGTACCTTTTCAAAAAAAAAAAAAAATTAAAAAGAAAACAAGTGTTATTTTTATTTACCTATCAGTTGAGAAAGCACTGTAATTTTAGTAAATATTGCGATGATGTTATGTAAATCGCCATTTTTGGTCCTGTCAATCCGCCGTTTTGGGTCTGTCCGAAAGCCGCGATAGTTCCGGACCCGAGCAAACCAAATTTGAGGTTCGATTAAGTAGTTGAAATGAAAGTAGTTTGATTCGTGTGAAGAATACATAAGATAGCAAAACAAATAGAGCACATGGGTACCTTCTTATTTAAAAAAAAAAAAAAAAAAAAGCACCTGTAATAAAAAAAATAAAGACTATTTAAGGACTTTTTAAGGCCTTAAAAGTGAAACAGGGTTCGTACGCTTTTGGCAAAACCAAAAATAAGGACTTTCTAAGGACCTACAAAAAATTTTAAGGACCTCACAAATTTTTCACATAATACAAACTGCTATGTTTGTTTATTTCAAAAGGAAGCATTATTGAAAGAGGAAATTGATTTAACATCGCATTTTTAATTAGGTACACAACACAAACACTTTTATGGAACTCTGTTTGTCTTGTTGCTTTTCTAATGTCGAATACAGTCAGGGACTTAGATAATTATTGGAGCTAGCAATAAGAAGCACACAACACAAGTATTAATCATATATAAGCAAGTGAAAAATCATCAAAAATGGTTAATGCTATAAAATACAAGTTAACTGAAAAACAATATAAATATAAAAAAATTGTTAAAGAAAATGCTGCACTTTGTCTTGAGAATTTGTTTAATTTAGATTTTTTTTTTTTTTTTTTTTTCATTTTACTTAACTTATGTCGCCAGCATCTCAATTTAGGCTTATTTAAATTTTTATCTCTGACATAAATAATTTTTTTTAAATTACTTAGAAGAGCTTACAAAAATTCTGAAAAAACTTTTTTAACTTGAGAAAAATATTTCATTTTGGAAACAACATACAAATAAAAAATGGAGCTTATTCGCTTAGAACTTTGTACATTACCCTCAAATAGTAACTACCAAAATTTAACTAAAATAAAGTTTCACAAAATTGAACAATATTTTTAAATAAAAAATAAAACAAGCAGACTACAGGTTGCAAATACTAAGACAACTGTCAACTTTTTAAATAATTGATATATTTACAGGATGCAAAAAGATAGAAGTCTCAAAAGCTGCGTGCAATTTTTGGCGAAGCAAGTGCTAGATGTTAGCAAGTTTCCGAAAAATAGGCTTTTACACTTTCGCGTTATAAGTTATGAAAGTTCATGTAAATTAATACATGTCTTTTTAAAAAGTTTCTTCAAAAATTTTCTTGTTTTGTAGTACAATCCCTTTAGATAAAAATACATCAGCTTGAAAAATCGGATCTTTTTGCAAAAAATCGAATTTTTGAAGTTTACAAAAAGAAAAAAAACAGAAAAACTAGGGGGAAAAGGAGCATTTGGCAACTACGGTGTATAGGTTTAAGAAGAGGTCGATTCCTTAAATTTACTGCAAAATAAGAAATTTCACAAGATACAAATTTTGATTAACACAGCAAATATCCATAATCTCCCACACAACAAAATCCCACAGAGAACGATCGCGAAGCCAAATTGCTTGATAAAAATTTACTAAATATTAAAACATTACTTTAAAACAAATTGATTTTTTAGATATATATTTTTTGTTTGATTTAAAAAAAGCAATGGGAGAACAAACTGTTTAGCGAAAGATCAGCTAAAAAGCGATCGGGAGAGTTGGCAACTCGCCGCTTATTATAGTGTAATATGTAAGAAAAATGATAAGAATAAATCATTCCTTTACCTTTAACAGTATAAAGAAGCGATAATCATACTTGTGATTGGTCAAACGCAAAAAAAGCTGAAAGTTTTTTTTTTTT
Source organism: Octonoba sinensis (assembly GCA_038502835.1). NCBI lineage: Eukaryota > Metazoa > Arthropoda > Arachnida > Araneae > Uloboridae > Octonoba > Octonoba sinensis. The sequence goes on along the minus strand of CM076605.1, from coordinate 65,063,199 downwards.
TTGCCTACATATTAGTTAAATGTATCTCTTTTATTGAGCTAGATGTCAACAATATGCATCTTTGAAGTATTACCCCCTCCCCACCCATACAATTGCAGGAAATAGCAAATTGGGAGCTGCCATGTGGGTGGCTACAAGTTAATTTTAACTGAATTGGGTGTTGTAGTTTGAAGCATTTTATCAAAATTCATGAACCTTTTCTTTTTGACAAAATATATAACACATCAATTTACTTATAACTTTTCAAAAAAATTAAAAAAAAAAAAAGAGTTAATTATTTATTTACCACTTGAGAAAGCACTGAAATTTGTAGTAAAAATGCGATGATGTTTATGTAAGTCCACCGTTTTTGGTCCTGTCAATCCGCCGTTTTGGGTCTGTCCGAAAGCCGCGCTAGTACCGGACCCGAGCAAACCAAATTTGAGGTTCGATTAAGTAGTTGAAATGAAAGAAGTTTGATTCTTGTGAAGAATACAAAACATAGCAAAACAAATAGAGTGCATGGGTACCTTCTTAAATTAACAAAAAAAAAATAAATAAATAAGCACCTGGAATAAAAAATAAGGACTATTTAAGGACTTTTTAAGGCCTTAAAAATGAAAATGAACATTAAGGACTTTCTAAGGACCTTTAAGGACCGTACGAACCCTGCAGAAGTTAAACTGAAAGAACCGAAAAATGTATGATGGCTTAGTTTTTATGTAGCTGTCAGTGCTGTGCTGAACAATTGTACAAGCACTTGAGTATATTGTGGACAAAACAAATGACATTAATTCCGTAAGAGCAAAAAAAAAAAAAAACTGAGAAAAATTCAAGTTTAACATTTTTATCTGACATTTCCTTTCCAACAACAAAAAAAAGAAGCTCCATTTTAATCATCAAATCTTAAAAATACCAAAAATAACCTCTGGAACAAATCGGTATCGATGAGAGATTTAATCTGATACTAATGAACGTTTCAAATCTTCAGAATCCTCCTACCGGCTGGAACTGATTTATGGTTCAATATTCAGGCTAGGCGTGTACTTACAGAGAGATAAAATATTACTTGAGTTAACAATAATTTAACTTTGTGCAAGTAAACAGTAATAGAAGCCTATCGGCTGTGTAGCTTATGCAGAGCTACCAAATTAAATTAGGGAACTTTTTATGAGGGCTGAAAAGGGAATAGCAATAGCAAAAGAGTAAAAGAAACATTACTGGCCATATCTATGAAAATACCCTCATAGTTCCGATTTATCTTTCCTCTGTTCAATTAATGTTCAACCGAAGACTTAGAAATATGTCCTAAATAATAAGAATGAGAATTCAAATGTCACTACAAACGGATACATTCGTCACAGACCTAGATATTTAAATGACTATTTATAAAATGTATGATATCAGTAATGTCTGTATATTACCTAGCCCTAATAGATTGTTTTATATATATATTTGTACATGTGTTTGATTGAGTACATAACCTCATAGGGACATGCCACTTATAAGTTGGTGAAGCTTTTGCACAATTTAAAAGAGAAAACAAAAATGTTTTGAACAAAAAATACAAGTTTTATAGTCTGCGACCAAAGAATGCAATGCTAATATCGGAAACACCACAATGTGTGTGTTTGCAAGTATCACACAAATTTTGACTTTCTGCTGAAATCAATATCAAGTGTGCTTCAGGAGTTTCCAGTATCAAGTACTGATTTACTCAATTTAATATGCTGTAATGTTCAAAGCGAAAAACGTATGTAAGGAATTTGTATGGATTGCCACAAAGATGCAGACACATTTGTAAATGAAGATAAATATCTGGTTTATAAGCAATAGAAAAAAGAAAACAGATTTTTAAAAGCAGTGAAAATTAAAGGCACTGAGATAAGTGCTTTAAACAAAAGGAGCTGAATAAACAGCTGCCTTTCTACAACCAACAATGCTTTGTAAAAGCAACTCAGTCCAGCTATTTTGAAGAGACAAAAAACATTGCAAAGCGTAATGCAGTATTACAAGTAGACTTTGCTGAGAATTATAGCGTATTTTCTCAGGGTGAAATCCAAAGTGCCCATTGGACTCATCCACAAATAACTTTATTCATGTATTGTACATGGGTAAGAAATATTTAGGGTTCGTACGCTTTTGGCAAAACCAAAAATAAGGGCTTTCTAAGGAATTTTTAAGGACCTACAAAAAATTTTAAGGACCTCACAAATTTTTCGCAATATACAAACTGTTATGTTTATTTCAAAAGGAAGCATTATTGAAAAAGGAAATTGATTTAACATCGCATTTTTATTAGGAACACAACACAAACACTTTTATGGAGCTTTCTTTGTCTTGTTGCTTTTCTAATGTCCATTACAGTCAGGGAATTAAATAATTATTGAAGCTAGTAATAAGAAGCACACAGCACAAGTATTAAACATATATAAGCAAGTGAAAAATTATCAAAAATGGTTAATGCTATAAAATACAAGTTAAATGAAAAACATTTTAAATAAAAAAATTGTTGAAGAAAACACTGCACTTTGTATTGAGAATTTGTATTTAATTTAGATTTTTTTTTCATTTTACTTAACTTATGTTGCCTGCATCTCAATTTAGGCTTACTTAAATTTTTATCTCTGACATAAATAATTTTTTAAAATTATTTTGAAGAGCTTAGAAAAATTCTGAAAAAACTTTTTCAACTTGAGAAAAATATTTCATTTTGGGAACAACATACAAATAAAAAATGAAGCTTATTCGCTTAAAACTTTGTACATTACCCTCAAATAGTAACTACCAAAATTTAACTAAAATAAAGTTTCAAAAAATTGAACAATATTTTTAAATAAAAAATAAAGCAAGCAGACTACAGGCTGCAAATACTAAAACAACTGTCAACTTTTTAAATAATTGATATATTTACAGGATGCAAAAAGATAGAAATCTCAAAATTTGCTTGCAATTTTCAACGAAGCACGTGCTAGATGTTAGCAAGTTTCCAGAAAATAGGTTCTTACACTTTCGCGTTATAAGTTATGGAAATTCCTGTAAATTAATATATATATTTTTAAAAAGTTCCAAAAATTTTCTTGTTTTGTAGTACAATCCCTTTAGATAAAAATACTTGTACATCAGCTTGAAAAATCGGATCTTGTTGCAAAAAATCTAATTTTCGAAGTTCACAAAAAAAAAAAAAAAAAAGCATAAAAACTAGGGGGAAACGGAGCATTTGGCAACTACGGTGTATGGGTTTAACAGGGTTCACACTGGGGAAAAATACAAGGTGGGATTTTCCTCCTTGACCAAAATTTTAAGTGGGATTTTTAAAGTTTAAGCCCAAAAAAAATTTTTTTTGAGTGGGATTTCAAAAAATATTGCGGGAATCGCGCGATTGCGCGGCCTAGCACGAACCCTGTTTAAGAAGAGGTCGATTCCTTCAATTTATTGCAAAGTTAGAAATTTCACGACATACAAATTTTGATTAACACAGCAAATATCCATCATCTCCCACACAACAAAACCCCACAGCGAACGATCGCGAAGCCAAATTGCTTGATAAAAATTTACTAAATATTAAAACATTACTTTAAAACAAATTAATTTTTTGGATTGATTTTAAAAAAACAATGGGAGTACAAACTGTTTAGCGAAAGATCAGCTAAAAAGCGATCGGGAGAGTTGGCAACTCGCCGCTTAGTGTAAGGTGTAATTAAAATGATATTAAAAATAAATCATTCTTTTACCTTTAACAATATAAAGAAGCGATAATCATTCATGCGATTGGCAAAACGAAAAAAAAGCTGAAAGTTTTTTTTTGCCTACATATTAGTAAATGTATATCTTTTATTGTGCTAGAAATAAACAATATGCATCTTTGAAGTATTAACCCCCCCCCCCCTCCGCCCCTTAAATTAAAAAAAAAAAAGTTTCAAAAGCAATATTTATTTACTGATTACTTGTTAAGAGCTGCTCCCACTTGCTTTATTGATAATTGTTTAGAACAGGGGTCTCCAAACTACGGCCCGAGGGCCACATCCGGCCCGCGGAGAGCTAGCATACTTGAAAGAAAACTCCTTCTAGAGAACATATTTATTTTTTATAGCAAATTAAATTAAGTTTACTGAAGTAATCTATTTTTATGTTGAATAATTATTAATATGACATCTACATTGATATGGTCATGGGCTAACTACTCATAACATTGTTGTAGGTTATTATTTACTAACTAACAAATTATTGAAATGAATCCAACTAACATTTTATACATTTTAAATGAAAAGATAACTTATAACAAGCATAACGACATATGAAATACTAATGAGATTTATGTAATTGAGATTTTCCACTGACAATAGTTTGTAGTTGTGGACTAATTTTACTTGTACCAATTATTAAAAGAGATTTAAGATGTTCATCAGTTAATTTAGATCTGTAAACATTTTTTGTGTACTTCATTTTGGAAAAGGTCTTCTCACACAAATAAGTAGTACCAAAAACAGAAAACAGCCCACGAGCAAATTTATGCAAATTATCAAATTGTGTCAGTGGAAGACACTTATAAAATTAAAACAAAGATAAGTTTTGATATTTGTTCTTAATTATATCACTGCACTGTAGATCAATCATTTCCATTTGAAGTTCCGGGGCTAGGGTTTCAATGTCAGTATCAAAAGGATTCTGAAAAATCTTAATTTGATTCGCAATGGCATCAAAGTCCGAGAAACGAGTATCAAAATTTATTTTCAAAGCACTCAAAGTTTCGATTGCAAAATCGATAGGAAACTCGGTCTCAGTGGTGTGGCTAAATATTTCACATGTTTTAAAATGTGAAAAACATTTACTTCGTAGTTGTGATTGAAACAGTATCAATTTCTTCCGGAATGATTTGATATTATTGTATAAATCAGGAAGATGCTGGTTTTCTCCTTGCAATCTCAAATTCAGTTCGTTCACATGTTTTGTCAAATCAACATAGAATGCTAACTTCCACAGCCATGCGTTGTTTTGCAATTCAGTAAGAGGGCGATGCTTTTCATTCAAAAAAAATTCGATCACTGCTCGAAGTTCAAAAAGGCGCTGAAGGACTTTCCCACAACTAAGCCAACGTACGGCAGTATGATAAGGTAAGTCATTTTCTCCAATCTCTTTAATAAATTGTACGAATTGTCGGTGATTCAGCCCAAAAGATCTGATAAAATTAACAGTTGATATCATAGGCGTAACTAGAGTTGGTGAAAGGGGGGGGTCACCCTAAAAATGTACAGACTAAACACCAATAAGAAGTGTAAAAGAGTTGAAAATTTACTAGTCATAAATACTTGTCTCTAAAGATATACTCCGTGTTTATTTCAGGCATCTCCCGGGGGGGGGGGTGAACTACCCCCTTGGAGCAAGTCAACTCCTCCCCCCCCCCGGCAAAAAAATTCATATCACAAGTTTTAAAAAAAGAAAGAAAAGAGAAATTACGCTTTTAAGACACTTTACTTTCAGAAACACTTTCAGGGAAAGGACATTGAACACTATCACGAGCGACACCAAAAGTAACTTAAAAGAAATAAGACTTTATTTTGAAAAAAAGTGCGAGGGGGAGGGTAACCAAACTCCTTTCTGTTTCCTCTAACATCACCAAAGTATCCCGAAATTGCATTGCTAGGAAGATTTCAAAAAGTTTCCTGGGGAGAGCCCTCGAACCCTTGCCTCCAGAGTTATCCTAAGCATTATAGATATAAGACCAGTTACAAAAATTTAAGTTGCAGAAGCCCCAAACACCCACTCCTCTAACTTCACCAAAGATCTAAACATACATCTACTATATATACATCAAAAAGCTATCATATATGTAAAAAAATTCATATTAACATCATTTCTAATCATATATATCTATATATATGTATATATAAAGGGTATGATTTTGAAGCATACACTGCCCTTCCTAATTCTTAACATGCTCCCCCTGCTCCGGAGCCAAGACAGTATCCATAATTTTTTTTCGGGGGGCCCAGACTTCGACACACTTATGTAAAGCAAAGTTTCAGGGAGGAATATATGATACATTGCAAAAGATTTCTGGGGGGCTGCCCGTGGGTCCCCTTCCCCTCTGGATACGGCCTTGATTCACAAAAACATTAAACATTCCTTACTAGATCTTTTAGTTTATTTTTTAATTCAAACGCAATAGAAAATTCAATATTTAGCGCTAAGCAATCTTCTATGTCCAGGCATTCATAATATTAAAACCGGGAAATAGTCGAATTTTAGAGAAAAAAATCCAAATTCCCCTACAAAAATGCTCATCCCCACAATAAATTTCTAAAAAATTTGTTAAATTTGTATCAAAACATACCTCAGAAGTGGAAGCGTCTGAATCAAATTTTCTTTTCTTTTTGGATCACGAACGTGTCCATCGCTGGAGTGCAAACTTATTATGTATCGAAAATAATTAAAAATGTAGCTAAAATATAAATAATACTTGATTGTAAATTAAAATGCAGCATTAAACCGTAGCAGTGAGATTGGAAACGATGAACGGATGATTTCCAGAGTCGTAATGCAATCAGTGATGGACCATAATAAGAAAAAAAAAACATTTAAAATATAAGAGACGAGAAACATCTGTAAATGAGAATGCAATGCAAATACAGTTCATCAGTTTTCCAATCGGCTCATCTACAAAAAATTTTTTACCGAAATGGGTCTTTGGACAGGAAGTCATAAATAAATACAAACTGCTCTTTAAGTTTCTTAATGAGTATCCCTGCCTGGCTTGAGGGTTTAACCCATTAGGACAATTGGACTTTAGGACTCCATCACAACAGAGAATATTTTCCAGGAAACTTATTACTTGTGCGATTGTATTCCCAGATTGCTGCCTTTGGGTAAAAAAGACATCAAGAAGGAAAGAAAACCCTCTGGAGTGATTGAAAGGATGTCTGTAGCCGCGTTCACATGGCACTTTTGTAACCGGCAAATCCCCTCTCCAATTCCGAAAAAACCCGTTTGGAAAAAACCCCGTTCACATGAGAAAAGAGGTTTTGTCTCGGAAAGCGGTTTTACCCATCATCCTTTGCGCACTGTTTACAATTTTTAGGCATGCTATTGCCGTTTTCTTGCTTTCGCTTTTCTGAATGTTACAGTTTAAAACAAATTCTAGGGAAAGACTCGGCTGAGGATGTTTTAGACCTGATTTTTTGAAAAAAATAATTGCATTCACGATTTAAAAATTACATATAATTGCTTTTGTTTAACATGTTTACATTGTTTTGTTAATGCTTTTTTGTAAGAGCTGAAATCTAGTATACGAAATGATGTATCTTTTGAAAATTAAGATTTTGCATTATAAAAAATGCATCTTTCTTAAAGAAAAAGGAAAGAGGTGTTCTAAGTAAATTAAGAGCATGAAAGATCGTTGCTTTTTTCTTACGATTCAGGAATATTTACAAACATTTTGCTCATAATATCTTAAAAGCAAACAAGGTTGCTAAGGGCAAACTGATTAACCAGAATATTGCCAATTGCATACATATGCTACATCTAGCAATCAATATCAAGACATTTTATTTTATGTACAGGTGGTGGTTATGCATCGTTTATGAGACAATTGAATATTAATTCCAAATATAGAATTAATTATGACACCCAAATGACTTATCAACAAATATAATCAGACAACAAATAAAGTTCATGATGTATTTGAAAAATAGAAATGATCAAGATTCAAGCTACGTGTGTTCTTATTAAAACCAAAAATTCAACGTTATGTATTTGTTTTTTTATTGCAGGGATGGTAACTGAATTAAATGGAGAATTGTTATCTTAAATAAAGGGGGAAAGACCGTTCAAAGCTCTGCATTTTCATATATATATATATATATATATGTGTGTGTGTGTGTGTGTTAAAGATGCAACGAATATTCGGCCACTATTCGGTATTCGGCCTGCCCAAATAGACATTTCTTGATTTAGCCGAATATTCGGTCTTTCCGAATACTGATCATTATTCGGCCGAATAGTTCTGCTACGGTAGAAATGTACAAAAGTAAAGAAATTGGTAGATTTTAAGCATTTAAAATTGCATTATAGTTATTGTAAAAGAACACATTAGTATATAATTTTAATAAATAAAAATAATTTATAAAAAACTACTTTTTTTAAACATTGCTTTTAGGTTTGATACAGTTACAATATTGTATTTTATACTTAGCATTTGCTCACAAATGCTGGCAATAGTTAATTATGATGAAGAATGTGAGACTTTTATTTTGTTTAGTAGCACAGTGGAAGGCAGACTTTGTGAGTAAATTGATTTATTGTGAATATTGGGTAAGATAGCAATGGAAAAAGCCTAGAACATATCATGAATATTAAGATAGCATAAGTTATTGGGCTTTTTAAATTAAAAAAATATATTCCAGTTAAATGCATTAAATTTTAATAGATCTTGTAAAAATAGGTATGTAAAAAGCCATAAAATAAAAATATACTTTTATAGCTTTTAAAATATCTTCATGAGATTATTTGGAGCAAGGTAAACATTCTAAACAATAGTATTCCTTTAATTTGAATTTAGAAATTAGTAAAATAATGCTAATGCTTACCAATTTTATTGCATTCAAAACAATACAGAAAATACATTAATTTTAGGTAGTTCTGGATTCTTAAACAGAATTAAATCATACATCATAGATTATTGTGTGAAATTGGTGTTTTACTTGGTGAGTACTTTTAAAATTTAGAAAATACTTTCTATTACCACGATTTTCTAGAAATTTTAATATTCGGCTTCGGCCTAGGAGAAATTGCCGAATATTCAGATAATTATTATATTCTATTTTTTTACCCGACTTCACAAAGGAGGAGGTTATATATTCATACCGTATGGATATCGGGTTTTTGTTTGTCCACCCATAACATCTCACAGGATGAGCCGATTTTCAAGATTTTGATTTTTTTTAATCCATCGAGGGTGGTTGCTCAAACGGAATTTATCATTCAAATGACTAGTTTTCAGTGCCATTCACTCAAAGAAGGTTTGCCTTTTGATATGGATTTTTTAAAAATAGAATATTCATGTAAAAAATGGGTTTACACCAAAAATAATAAAATAATGTCCCTTTCGGAAAAAATAGAACCGACTGCAAATTATAAATTGCGTTAAAAAGTGAAAACTAATTTAATTCTTTAAACAACATCGATACGATTTTTAAACATAACTTTTGAAGTCGGTGCAAAATCATGATAGGTTTTGATTCATGATTACTTTTGTAATCATGAATAAATTACAAACATAAATGGCCCAGTGCTTATAACAGTTTCAATGTAAAGTAACACATGACGTAATGGTAATTAGGTAATTGTGCGCAGGCTTCAAAAGTTATATTTAAAAATCGTATCGGTGTTGTTAAAGAATTAATTTATTTTTCACTTTTTAGTGCAATTTATAATTTAAACTCGGTTCTATTTTTTCCAAAAATTATTTTATTTTGATGTACATTATTTATGTATAAGTAATTTTGAAAATCTCAATTACTTTTTAAAAAAATTCTGAACAGTAATTTCTAACCCGGTTAGTTTTATTTATAAACACCACAGGGTTGTGTAAGAAACACCTGATATGGCACAGCCAACAAAATTATGCCTACATATTAATCGCATGCATGTGTCGTTTCCAAAAAGAAAAGATACGTTTTTAAAAGTTTAAACCTTTATGTATTTCTTACTCCTTAGTTTTAAAGACATTTAAGGACATGAACTAATAAAAATGAACAAACCGATGTCACTATGATGAGTACGACAAATTATTTCTGCGTTTCAAGATAAGAAATTACTTTTTCAATAATGAATGAAAAAATCAAAGTAACAATACTCTTCTACCTTAGTACTAACATGTATGGAAACGTACAAGACCATAGGATTTTTCATCCTAATTTTTCTTAAATTTATTACATCTAGAGATGATAAAAGATATACACAAAATTGAAAAATAAACATAGAAAAAATTACAAGTAAGAAATAATTTTTATTGCTATACTTTTAGCCTATTTCATTTAAAATCCTCAAGTTGCGCACACCATACGAAACGCGCGAATTGTCAATCAAAAGTTAACTCATGGGGAATCGAGAGTGCTGCGCGAATGGCATGCTGGGTAGAAACCCCGCAAAAATCCTGCTCTTGGGCAGGAGGCAACTAGACCCACCATTTACCCGGTAAAAAACCGGAATGCGGTGATAAGCAGGGTACAAGCGGGTTATAAGAATGCCATGTGAACGCGGCTTGTCTGTGTGTGGTACGGTGATTGAAGCTACCTTTCGCGCGCGCGCGCTGTTAACCCCCCCCCCCCCCACCCAAGGTGATAAGGGGGTTGATTATAACCTTATAACCAGATGAAAAGTCTTCTTTATTATGAGCTGCATACTTTGGCCATGATCGCAACCCTTCAGAGAAAAGGAAAAAAAATCATATGCATATGTGTTTAATTTTCTTAGGGGGAAAAAAATTGTGCTTTGCAAGGCCGTAGTCAGAAATTTTTCTGTGCGCCTAAATGTGCCTAAATAAGAACATACCCAATGGGGGGGGGGGTTTGAACCCCCAAAACCCCCCCCTGGTTACGCCTATGGTTGATATGACTGGTTTCAGAACTTCAGACATATCCAAACATTTTCCGCACAAAGACTGTTGATGAATGATACAATGTAAGACTATTGGTTTTGAACCACCGTCATTTTCTACAGCCTTTGACACAAGAGCGACCACTCCTTTATCTTTCCCACTCATGTTTTTGCCTCCATCAGTTGTAATACATTTCAAGTTTTTCCATCGAAGGTTCTTTTGCTTAATGGCCATTTCAACTCCTTTAAAAATATCTGAACCAGTAGTTGTGCCATGAATACTATACATATCAAGAAGTTCTTCATGCACTTCATAGCTTTTATCTACTCCTCGAATATAAATCAATACCTGAGCAGTATCTGACACATCCGTTGACTCATCCAAGGCCAAAGAAAACCACTCAACATGTCCATTTTTGTTGAACAGTTGAGAGGATCTATTTTCAGCGATGTCTTCTACCCTTCGAGCCACAGTGTTTGCTGACATACTGACAGTTTTTAATAAATTTACCTTTTCAGGGCACATTTCTTCGGCTACTGCGATTATGCATTCTTTGACCATTTCTCCATCGGTGAATGGTTTTCCACGTTTTGCAATTTCAAGAGCCACACGAAAGCTGGCACGAGTTGCAGCCTCTTGTTCAGTTTTGAGTTTTGTAAATAAAGATTTCTGCGATTTCAATCCGCGCTTCATAGCTTCGAATTTTTCTGTCCGCAAACTTCCTGTATATTTTGAGTAATTTTGAAAATGTTTTGCTTCATAATGACGTTTAATGTTATATTCTTTGAGAACGGCTATGCTTTCATTGCAAATCAAACATAGCGCCTTGTTACTGGACTCAATTACGAAATACTGAATGTTCCACTGATCTTTGAATTTTCTGCATTCACTATCAATTTTTCGCTTCTTTTCCATTCTACTAAATCACACACAAAAGCAACAATTCAAATAAAAATATTGTTACAAAGATGTCTTAAACTTAAACACGCACAAACACGTTTTAAGGAGGTACGCACTATTTTATTTCACAGCAGTGTCATAGGAACTGACTTGTGGTTGCGCCACTAGCCTTCTTATATATTTCACTTACTGCCATCTAGAAGTGAGTGGAAGACACCAGAACTTTATCGAACCAACGAGATTATTCTGTAAGTGCTATTAGCGCCATCTGTTAGGGATAGAAGGTACTACCTATTTCTGCTTGTGTCCACCAGATGTCCTGTCACGTTACTCCTCATGGCTCGCTCGTACTCTACGACTAATCTAGAAATTACAGATAATGACAGGAAAATTAATAATATGCAGTGTTGCCGTTTTGCGGACTTTAGTTCGATTTGCAGCCTTTTTTAAACGTGGCGTACTTTTTCGGACTTTTTTTTTCATGTAAAAAAATACTCATTCGTTACTTGAGTACTCGTTAGGAACCGAAGTAACGATTACTGAAGAAAAAAGTAATCAATGATTACTTGTGTATTTCATTACTTTTGTAATCAATGATTACTATGGCGATACGATGCGGGTACCCCATTATAACGGAACTTGTTCAACTTTTTACCACCGGCAACAATTAATGATAATATGGTTTTGGCCCTTGGAATTTACTGGAGTAATCAATATGGCCCTAAGGCTGGAAAGTTTGGAGACCCCTGGTTTAGAATGTAGATAATTTAGTAACAATTTTCATGCAAAAAAATATTTATTTACTTTGAAACTAAATTTAATAAATAGTATCGAATCCCAAATTTGAAATCCCGAAATTCGGCTCTTTTTCGAAAATTCCCGATTTTTGTTTAATTCATAAAAAATGTTCCCCTTGAGTCCTTTAAAGTCCGTTTTTCAAATTTCATTCCTTTTTCTTTTCTTTTTTAAAAGCAAACTGAGGGAAATTGTGATTTATTTTTCTGTGGTCTTAAATGGTACCCAGTTAGTGGGCACCATTGCATTTTGTACAAATGCTTGTGTTTTGATTCGATTTCTCTTACTAATATTTAAAAAAATTTTTAGATGTAGCTCGATTTTCTTTTTCATACAATTGCAGGAAATAGCAAATTGAGAGCTGCCATGTGGGTGGGTACAAGTTAATTTTAACTGAATTAGGTGTTGTAGTTTGAAGCATTTTATCAAAATCCATGAACCTTTTCTTTTTGTCAAAATATTTAACACATCAATTTACTTATAACTTTTAAAAAAAATTAAAAAAACAAGAGTTACTTATTTATTTACCATGTGAGAAAGCACTGAAATTTGTAGTAAAAATGCGATGATGTTTATGTAAGTCCGCCATTTTTGGTCCTGTCAATCCGCTGTTTTGGGTCTGTCCGAAAGCCGCGATAGTACCGGACCCGAGCAAAGCAAATTTGAGGTTCGATTAAGTAGTTGAAATGAAAGAAGTTTGATTCTTGTGAAGAATGCAAAAGATAGCAAAACAAATAGAGCGCATGGGTACCTGCTTACTTTAACAGAAAAAAAAATAAGCACCTGGAATAAAAAATAAGGACTATTTAAGGACTTTTTAAGGCCTTAAAAATGAAAATGAACATTAAGGACTTTCTAAGGACCTTTAAGGACCGTACGAACCCTGAATATTGTTCGCTTGTTTGTGATTGTCAGCAATGAATTGCAGCATGACAAATATGCTGTATGAGCATTTTTAAATACCATCTTAGCTAATTTGAAAGAAAATTTTCATCAAATACAAAAAGTGAAAATATTTTCTGATGGCTGTGAGGCTCAATTTAAAAATAAGTAAAATCTATCAAAGTGCTGTGTTTGTTTCAAAATGATTTAAACTTAACTTGTGAGTGGAACTTTTTTGAAACTTCCCACGGAAAGGGAGCATTGGGGGGGGGGGGGGGCTTGTGGCTTGTGAAGTCAAAGGTACAGTATATGGTTAAATCAAGGAAGGCTGTAGGAAATTCTGCTTTTGATTTTTTCAATTGTTCAGTGAAGATAAAAGGTATCAAATCTATTATGTGACATCTGAGCAAATATTGCAGTCTAAGTCAATGTTGTCTGCAAGATGGGAGAATACTGCATCAATTGAAGCAGTTAATTGCTATCGCCACTTTCAGGTGAGTGACTCTGAAAAGATTTTCATTGAAAACACTCCAAAGTCAACATTGAAACAAAGTAAGAGTCACTGAAATTCATACAATGAATTTTACTCCCAGCATGATCAGAGAATCCGACATTGTAGTTGGAGACTTTGTTCTGGTTTCACCTTGCTACTGCAGGCAGCAGTTACAGGTACTGCTTTAGTAGATCTTATTATGTTACTATTTTGGGCATCAACTTGGATAAAGAAGAAGTAAATTTAAAATATATGCAGGCAAGTGGACCCTATTGGATTTGGCCAGGAAATGATGATATTTCAACTGAGAAAGTTACTCCAGCAGCCCTTATAACAAGTAGTCATTATAAATTCTGAATCAGATGTATATGTCTTATTTCTAATAAAATGTAAATGCATATTGGCTAATTTCAAGTTTACTATGTGGACTAATTACTGCTCTTTAAAAACTGCTTCTTAAAAATTTGAAATTGGCAGTGTCACATCCATCACACAACAAAAAAAATTCTCAAATGTTAACAAAGTTAAAATTTATTATAAACATTAAGTAGCGTCCTACAGGGTAATTCCTAGTCACTCTTTTTCCGGGGTAATTAATGGTCATGCATGTTTTAGTACCTATAAACTGCTGTAACAAAACAACTGAAATATGGAAAATACTCCTTAAACATTCTATTTTCTTACGCAGGACATAGTATAAAAATTAATTGCAAGTATTAATGTCCATTTCATTTACTTATTTCAAAAAGAAACTTTATTATTTTTTGAAAAACCATACTTGTTCATTCTAATAGAAGAATAATTATGGATTATGTACATGTGCATATAAAAAAGTGTTATAAGTATTTAGTCATTTTCTGCTATATGTATAATCAGAATTATGTTTAGTTTTCCTTTAACAAGAGTTTTATTTACTATAAATGACTAGAACATACAAGATAAAGCTTCTGCAAAAGAAGCAAGAAATTGCAGCTAAAAATTTTTTTTTTAAAAAATGAGTGTCAAGAAAAATTCTAAAGGAAAAAAAATTAAAGCTAAACAGAGGCTTCACCATCAGAAAAAAGGCTGTATTTTGAAGCATCAGATGAGGAGCTAGAAAGATCTGTGATTGAGAATAGCAACAATCTCAATATATTCGGAATTGAACAATCACAAAAGACTTCAATGTTACTTAAAAACGAAGAAAATACTTAGAGATATTCAACATTCACTTCATGAACCAAAATATTTTGCTGTGTATTATGACATAGACTTTTTTTTACATTGGGAGAAATTACGAAAAAAGTAAATGAGAAAAATGTAGAGATTAAATTTCTGGAAAAAGGTGCAAGTAATTTCCGATGGCCGAAGCGATACAAGTTAGAAATTGTTAATGTAAAATATATATTTCTCGGAGCAGTAACTTTAAATGGAAGTACAGTAGAATCTCGATAATTCGAGGCAGACGGGACTGGAGCTACCTCGAATTATAGAAATCATAACATTTTATAAATAAGTAAAAGGGAGTAAAGCAAATTTTAAATATCAGTATAGTATATTTACAGGGAAAATGTACCTACATACAGTTACATGATTGAAAGTTAATTATATTTTTTAATTTGCCATAATTTCAAATCGCTCTAAATGTAGGCAGAGTACTTCTCAATGAAATTTTTGGTCATCAGTCATAGATAAAAGTAGCCCAATTCGATCTTTTTACGCATGAACAGCCGAATAACAATAAAAAGCAGATGTGGTATTTCTTTCACAAGTTTCGCTTTTGTTGGTCATTATTTGGGAACCAAGTCGATATTTTTGCGCTGGCTCAGATTTATGGGAGACTCGAACTATCGAGACTCGGATTATCGAGACTCTACTGTAATCCTTTTGTTGTAGACAAGAGTGCCATTTATAATGCCTACAAAGTTTATAATAAATACTGTCAATAGTCGTGGATTTTGTTGCTTAAATAAAAGTATGTTTCGAAATGCAGCATAAAATAGTGATTATTATTAATAATTTTTTAAATAAAAATTTGAGGGGTAGTAAGTAATCGTTGCCATGTTTACATTGAAAATACACGAAATAAAGATAATATGTCACATTAATTTACTGCTAACATTCATTACTACTAAACAAGGTGTGACCAATATTTACCCCGATGCCGGGTAATTATGGGTCACTTAATTAGGTCAATTAAACAAAGTGTATATTAATTATTGATTAAGTGAATACAACAATAGATAACACATTATGTAAGCTTGCTCCATGCCATATTTGGTAATATTATCTATTAAACTTTTGGAGGAGATATTCAGATATTTTTATTTATTTTTTTTTTCACTGAGAATTACCCCATATGACCCTATTAAGTTTCATCTAAATTTCCTTCAATAGGAATAAATGCTACAAAAATATTTTAAAATCCATCAAAAAGTCAAACCAGTCTTAAGATTATTTTTTTTTTTTTTTTTTTTAATTCAGAACTTTTGAAAAAAAATTTTGTCCAGTCATTAAAGCAAATGCAAAGGTAAACTGTTTTTTTAAAATGTCGCTATTTATAAGTAATTCATTGCCCAAAATAAAAATTAAGCTTTAAAACTGATGTCTGGGAGTCACACGCGTCACAATGGAAAGGCCCATATATTGCAGCCTAATTCTTCAAATACTTTAAGTACCTCATTTCTATGTTAAGCTAAATCAGACTTTTTTTAAAAAGAAGCCACTGCATTTTTTAAAAGTTTTATCTTTCATGAGTTATTTAATCTCTGGTAGTAAGAAAGGTCCTTTGTTAAATTTACACATCAGAAATTTTACAGAATTTCACCTTTAGGTAAAATCCTCTATTATTTCTGCTCATAACCAATTCAAAAAATAACCTGCAATATTTTGTATCTCCTGCCTGTAAACCGAGCAACATGAAAAATAAATTCAAGTTGCCACATATAATTGTATATTACCTTGAATTATTTCATAATGTTGTGACATATTATGCATTAGGTAATGAAACTGATGGGATTTTTTTATAAGCAAAAAGGACAAATTTATGCTTTTGACCAATCGATAAACAAACGGCCCTCCTCTTTCCATTACGAGTTGATGTCCATTTCTATTGAAAATAATGTAGTTTTATCAGAGTAAAAATTGTTGCAGAAAACAACAATAGAAATAATGTAAAAATAGAGAATGATAGCAGATATAGATTCCTCATGTCATGTGAAAGTATTTCAGAATAAGTAAAGTTCATACATGGGACAAACTATGAGTTTACCAACGTAATTGAAATTGTTATACTAATACCATACATACAATCTGCTTTAAATTATTTTATTGAAATAGAAGTATTTTTCAAAGTAATTTTCTCAGGAGATGTACATGCCTTCCTGAGATTCCTGGAAAGCAATCTGTGAGGCTAATAATATTTAAACAAATTTGACTAGAATACTGTCATATAAAGTCTACTTACATTTTCATGAGAATAACTTTTCATAATTCTTAGTAACACACAAAATGCAGTATCTTTCTCCGTTGGTTAGTTAGGGAAAGCAAATCTCTAATATTTTTTTTACACAAATTTATATTAACGTATTTAACAGTGATAATTTCTTCCAGCTTTAAAAAGAAAAATTGACAATATGTCAGATATTATGAAAATTTATTTCAGATTTTTAAAAATTGAAAAATAAGACTAATGCAAGTATATTGTGGTACCTAAAACAAACACAATATTCATTTGAAGATGTCTTTAAAAAGTTCATTTGCATCTCAAATAATAATAATAATATATGTAATAAACAAAAACTATACTAAATATGACTTATGTTTTCAAGGAAACATGAAGCATTCATATAGGAATAAAGCAAACATTTTTATAATTCAAGTTGGTAATCATTAGTTTAAAAGCAATGGGTGAGAAACATACAAGTTTACTGATATAGACCACATAAAAATTAATTTGCAGTATACAAAAATTTGTGAACAAAAAATAATAATAGACCATTTATTTACCAGCCACAAGTTCATTTCAGCCACAAGTTCATTGTAGTACATTTCAGTTATTAATTTTAACTATTTTGTCATTAATAACAGTTCTCAGATCAAAATGTTGAATTTTTTACTGTGAATTAATACAATCAAAACCTGCGAGCACTGCATTTGTTAAAAGAAATAGCCATTATTAAACTATTCAATACATATGCATAATTAATATTTTAATTTTTCATTAGGTTTACGAAAAAACTATTCAGAAATTTGATGTAAAGTATTTAAATATTATGAAAATTGGATAATGACAAAATTTCATCATGATTACAACTTGGAATAGAGAGTATTATTGCTTTAATTTTGACATTTTAAAATATGCCTTATCTAGTACTATTGTACTATCCGGTGTATATTTGTTACCTATTTCCAATGAATGCTATTTTTTTAGTTTAATGTATATTTGATTTATTAAAATTCCACTTAGATTTTTTTATTCCGATTTCTCCTTTGATTTCCAAGAACAAAATGCTTGTGTTATAAATATCAACAGTACTGCCACCCAGAAAGAATGTAACTTTCAGTTCCTTTTTGATGATGTAACAAAATTTAAAGTCAACCAATTGATTTTTGTAATATGATGTTTAGTTTGCAACAATAAACACATGTACCAGGATTTTAAAAACTAGTAAGTCGTAAATTTACTTTACTAAACTCCGATTTATCCTAATTATCCTTTTATTTTTATGTCACGCAAACTCTGGAAACCAAACCCATGCCGCCAAGAATGGAAAGCAGCAGGAGCTAAATCCCAAGAGTCAACCCCAAAGCTCTGTTCTGGTACTAAGAGAAAAAAAACTGTCAGGTGGGGGCCATACATGTTAGAATTTTGACTTGAGCCCC
Source organism: Octonoba sinensis (assembly GCA_038502835.1). Classification (NCBI taxonomy): domain Eukaryota; kingdom Metazoa; phylum Arthropoda; class Arachnida; order Araneae; family Uloboridae; genus Octonoba; species Octonoba sinensis. The sequence continues at coordinate 65,044,690 of CM076605.1, read as the reverse complement.
AGTCATCCTTTCAGAACCCCTGACCCTCATCTTTAACCAAGTAGAATAACTTTCAATTGTTCTTTTAACATTGCCGACCAATTATGTAGTTCTACAAGTGTGGCAGCAGTGACCCACTACGTGAAATTACATAAAACTACCTGAACTGTACTATAAAAATGCATAGCTGGTCCCTGGGGGATACAATTAAAGAGACAAGGGGGTGACAACAATATGTTAAGATTTCTACCATTCAACAAACTAAATTTCCTTCTTTTGTTGTGAAATGTTTCTACACATGAAAGCAGTTGATCAATGGGAATATGACCAATATAGTATAAACATATTTTTTTTAACTTCAAATCAAAGGAATCCTTTTACATTGAAAGAATGATGAAACCACGCTGACAATTTTGTTGGAATGTTTCAAAAGAACTCATATGATTTCTTCATGACATAAGACAGGTTTTCGTCATAGCTTGCTTCGATGAATATGGCACTGACTAACATTAGTAAAGTTTAGCTTCAGATCTGGAAGCAATTTTCAGTAGAATAATTAGTCATGCAATTACCTTTTTGACCTCACAAATATTTTTCAATTGCAATATAATTTTAAATATTTAGTGAAAAGTTTTAACATGTGGCCAAAGGTGTGGTTGAAAAAGTAAACAAGGTTATACAAGCATAAATAATAATGCAGATCACAATTTCACATAAAAAGTAAGACCTAATTGTTGTATTGCTTCACCTAAACAATATAGTAAAACATAGCAGACTATGAATAAAAAAACAAGTGAATTTGTAGCCCTGATGGAAAAAATTAATGAAGAGTAAACACTGATTGATTTGCTTCCAGTGATGGATTATGATTCAAAAGGTTGATAAGTTACAGGTTGGCAAAATGCTGAGCAATTATAAAACAAATCTAAAGGAGAAATGTTTAAAGAAAATGAGCAAGAGAAATAAGATGTGAGAAAGGGACAAGACAGCAAATTTCCAATAGACCATGTGTGTCAGTAGCATAAAATCCACCACCAAATGCTTCAAGAAACTTAACAAATAATGCATGTTACTTTGCGGAATTTCTTGTGTGCCAATTAGTTTGTCTAACTTCAAAATGTTCACTTTGTGAAAAGTTGAGTTAGCTCATTTTTCTGTCATATTTCTAAATCTAAGTTTAATTTCCCCAAATTTTACAACATTAACTAATATAAGTACTCATTAATTTTTGGTATTAACAATAACTAAACTTTTTGCCTAACCAGTTTTGTGCATTTATAAATCCAATTATTTTCATACATTTATGTACTTCATTAACAAATTCATGTGCAGCATGATTTAAAAATTTTAATTTCCATTTGAAAAAGTTAAAAGCTTTAAAAAAAAATAAAACTTTAGAACTGATTTAATTATATTTTACATTAAGATAAATCACAGGTCATCAATTCACTCCCATCAGATTTCATACTATATTTCTGCCAACAAGAACACCTGTGGTATTACTCGGGTTAACACCACAACAGTAGTGGTGAAAACATAAATTATAGTTTACACAACAAAAATAACAATATTATTGTCAATATGAAATATGAGTGCTGTAAAATGCTTTTCTTACATTTTTAGAGCAGATAATCGAAATGTATAATCTGCCCTCATTTTTAAAAAAATGCGAATCTGAAAAGTTTGGAATCATTGATTTATTTTTAAATGTCAAAATTACTTAAATCAACAGCAAAATATTGATAAGAGGCAATGAGAAATTCCTACCATTGCATGTGCATCAAGTGGGAGTGAAAGAAGATATTTTCCACTATAAGTTGATTGATTTTTCAACTTTTTCCTGTTTTAAAAGGACAAAGCTTCATTTTTAAACCCAAACTAGACATATTACTTTCTCAATGTTGCTCCACAAAGTTAAATTTAACCGAATGCAAAGCAATTAAATAATTTGAAATCAATATAAAAGCTTGCATAATATATACAAAAGAAAACTTAGGTATTACATTAATAACATACTAAGATTACGCAAATGTCATTCAAGCTTACGACTAAAAGTGAAATAATCATTAAACTGCGATGAAAAGGTTTTTGCTTAATTTATACATAAATTAACTTTGTTTATCAGCATAAGCAGCAAATATTGGTACAGCTCCGGAAGTAGCAATATTTTTGGCTTTCCTGGCTTTTTCACAAAGTTTATCCTTGTCAAGAAAACTTGATTTGTTTTCTGTAACTGGAGGTGGATACATATTTGTCAAGACATATTCCAGGCCTTTGCAAGTCTTATGAACATTCTTTTGGAACCTTCGAATCATGTACCTCTCAATAATACCTGGAAAATAGTACTTAGATGATGCAATCCATGCTTTCCGCTCTACAACAGTTTGTTTCTCTTCCCTTGGCTTATAATAACATTCTTCTTTAACTCTTGCAATAGCTGTACCGATGTTCCAGGTATATGTTTTTATGATTCGATTTTCAGGATCGATAAACGATTCTTCAAGAATAGGTTCATTTTTAATGGAGATATTGTATCCGAAGTAAGAAACGCGAACCGATTTCGTTAGAAGACGCTTTGTATGTAATATTCCACTTTCAACTTTACGGTAAAGGACATCTTCAGTTTGAACGTGTTTACTAAATGGGTTGGGGTAGCGGAACCAGAAAGCCTGAGCAACTTGAAACCATGAATACTGAAATATGTCTTCACCTTCAAAAAATTTCATGATTCTACTGCCATAAACACGGGTACCTATACAATTTAATGATTAAAAATAAAATCTGACGAAAATTTTCAACAGATAATCTCCAGAACAAATAAATAAATAAAGCGAACACGAGATAAAAGGGCACCCACCGGTGATTCGTTGATTTTTTTTTTTTTTTTACAATGCATGCTCACGCTGAGAAGAATAAAAGGTGTTGCCAGATGAGCTAACTTTGCATAACATCTGGAGTGACATCTGACCGATCTCAAGGCTTCTGCTACAACCTGCATGTGAAAGATCCCTTGAGTATAGAGATGCAAAAAACCGGGAAATTTGAAGTGAAGGAAAAAACTCTGAAATTGTCCGTAAATTTAGGAACATTGGGAATTTTGAGAGGATAAAATGATCTTAAGCTTTCTTAAAATAATCATAAATTATTTACTCAATATAAAACTGTTTTCAGTGTTCAAATATTGCATGGAGTAGTAGTACACAATACCCAGTATTTACAAGTAGTTAACTACTTCTTGTTAACTACTGCCGAACACTAATTTTTAGTAACGCTAGAAGACAGAGGTATCGGGTGTTCTCTGCGGGCAAAATTGTGAAATTGAAGTCAAGTCCTAAACACGCAATTCTTGGCTAGCTTTATGACGTTAGTGGAAGAAATCGACAGCGTGCCCCCCCCCCCTGGTTATTTCCCTATGCCTCCCTTCATTTCTTTTAAAAGGTTGTAGCAAATCCTTCTCCATTTTTTAAAAATGTTTCGCCCCATGTGTCAACTCATGAAGCTCTGACGTTTATATATCCACTTAAAAAAACTAAGGCTCGCTTGGGTTTTTAAAATGTTTTGTCTAAAAAAAATGTTTGGATATTACAATTCAGTTAATCTAAAGGTAATCTTGATAATGCAGATTGGTCGGTATTGCTATAATATTTTTAAAACGAATGATCTTTTTGAATTTAACAAAAAAAAAAAAAAAATCTTGCTCTATATTGCGATATTTCTTCAATTTTGATTATTTTTCAAAGACTTAGAATGTTTTCCTTCTCCCCCTACTCCCCTCTCTTTCTCTTTTACATCGCTAAATCGAAATTGGCTATCGTTTTTTTCGGAAAACTGCTCCATCTTGACATCGGCCCGGAATGCACAGCAAATTTGACTGGGATTGTAATAAAACCCAATGTAAAACCTCTTCGCTATAACTTAATCTTTTCATCTCGCTACTATAAGTTACTGATTTTAATATCTGTGCATATATCTTGTTCATATACAATGTATATCCCACATAGAAATGAGGGTTTTTTTAAGGAGGATCAATTTATTTTCACCCGAATAAAATTTAATTTTTCAAACTTCGTAATTTCATTAAATGCAATGATCTATAAATAATTTTATTAAATTGCGTTCGTTGACCAGACAAGGAAACTAACAAGATACTACAGAGGACAGATATATACATATATATATATTCAGTTTTAAGAACAAAATTTCACTTGCTATTGAGCCATTTTTAAAAGTTGAAATCATGGATTTCTTGTACTTGCAAGCTGAATTCAATGCCCCCTCAGGGGGTATTGGCTGAATGCTGAAACTTGAAAGCACAAAGGGAATGAATGGTCATTGTGTGGGCATGTGAGAGAAAGGGCGGTAAAGTAACGCCTCCGGCACACCAGAGGGAGCCTACTTGGAGAGAGGGGAAAGAATCTCGCAAATATACGCTCCTGACCATCTCGACGCGGAAAAAGTGCATCTTAATATCACGGCTTCGACCATCTCAAGAAAGATTTCTCATGGCGTGATATCACGGTCTAGACCGCCAGTGAGTTAAAAAGACATAGGACACCAAAATTTAAGGATCTTCTATTGGACGGATTCTGCAACCGCCCTTAGCAGGATAAAAAGAGAAGCTCCTTGGGGAACATTTGTCTGGAATCGAGTGCGAGAGATACGCGCTCCCACAGAAGTAGAACAATGGAGACATGTTCCAGGCAAATTAAATCCAGCAGACCTACCTTTTAGAGGATGTTCTGCAGAACAATTTGTACAGTTGAAATGGTCTGAGGAACCTTCATGACAGAGAAGCAGGGGCGGCGCCAGCTAGGGGGCAGGGGGGGCAGCTGCCCCCTGTCGGGGAGATCCTGCCCCCCCCCCCCGTCGGGGAATTTTAATAGTTCGTCGGGGAATCTCTTTGTATTAGCATTTGACGTACCTAATAAACATTTCCTTCAAGGATCAAATCGGAAAAAAATTTCAGGAAAAAGTAAAACTGTTTTGCGTCGTTTCAAGAGACCACCCATCCTGCAATTTGACCCGAGTCCCTCAGCATCTCGAAATACCATCCTGCCTATAGAACTCAATGCGGCTCCCAGCCTGCGGTCTGCTCTTGACAAAGGGAATGGAAGAATCATAGTCATGGGGGGGGGGGGGAATGGTGTGTATTTCACCCTTCAAATTTCTGTCAGTGGATAGAAAGCTTGGTCATTTTGTTAATGACTTTTCTCCATCGGACACCCTTGCACCTTTTAGCCAAAGGCCTTATATAGGTAGAGAGCCGATGGCCGTCGGTCGACTGCGGTCTAGGAGTCAGCATCGGGTTACGAGACGGTTATTATTACTAGGTCTAACGACATCAGCAGGGGTCGGGAAGGGATGAAAGGCATGAACATGAAAGGAAGTCATTCGGCAGTCACTGTTTCTTAAACATCTGTCAAGTGTTTCTGCTCTTCTCCTGCAATACAGACTAGTACTTTTTATTCTCCACTAAACTACTTTAGCATGGCAAAGCGAAAGGAGTTTACAAGTAAGCCATTACTGCATTATTAGTGTCATAACTATTTACAACTGTTATAAATAATATTGTTTCCTTAACTGCAAAACATATCGGGAATGACTGTCTGACCTGGGCGTAGATACAGCGTTTGCTCAGGAATGGGCAATTTCTTTGCGATTTTACCATCTCTCTGAAAGTTTGACCCAAAGTAGGAAAATTTTAGTTATACTATCTCGTTACTCATGCAATCTTTAGCAATACTTGCCTTCCAGGAGGGGGGCAATTGCGGATCATTGCCGAGCAACAGCTTGGAGTTTAATATTTTACTCAAATATTTCTCCAATTTCTCATGCTGTTCGTGTGTGCAGAATGCAGAATAATTTTGCCGAAAAATTTTCAGTGTGAGTCGATCTAACAATCAAGGTTGAGGTTCTTATTGTAATTCTTTTTTTTTTTTGCGAAAAATGCGGGAAAAGGGGGAGGGGGAGGCTGTTAAAAACGATTTTGAAATAAATTTACTTACAGCGTTAACTTGCAGTTTTGCAAATAATATTGTAGAATTGAGATTCATCTTTCCAACAAGAATAGGAGCCTGAAAATGACTGGCTTAATCCAAACCGCAGTAATCGGCTCTTGTCGGGCGGACCCGAACCTATAAAGCAACCAAGGCCGTATCCAGGGGGGGGGGCGACGCCCCCCCCCCCGAAATCCCGAAAATTTTCGCAATGTAGCATATATTCTTCCCTGAAACTTTCCTCAACGCTAGTGTTTCAAAGTCAGGGCCCCCCCTTCCCCGAAAAAAATTTCTGGCTACGGCCTTGAAAGCAACATTTATCTTTCAAGCTCAATCAGGTAGCCTTCAATTGGTAGAATTATATTGTTTGAGGAGTCCTATTAAATTTCCTTTTTTAAAACAAACTATATTATTTTTTCTATTTATGATTGCAGATTGTAGTCTGTTTATTTGCGAGTACAAAAATGGTGCAAATGCCAATGTGTACGTATGTAATATATTTTCCGCTTGAGGGAAGGGGGGAGATCAGTTTTTTGCCGCGGATGCATAGTTCATGTTTTATTACTAAAAGGTGAAGATAAGTGGTATTGCTCTATGTATTATGCGCCTTGAAACTATATTTTGAGAAGTAATGACATGAAGTAAAGTGGGACCTCCTGCTAGAGCCAACATCGATTTTCTATCATGGACTACTCAAATTGGCTTAAAATCTGAAAAGAAAATTTTGTGAAATGAAAAATATTACTTGGTATAAATGCCAGAGTAAAAGCAATTGGGTAAAACTTTCATGTGATTCAGTATCCATCAAAACTGAGCTAAAGAATTAGTGTACACACATGAACGTTTTTTAATATTAAATTTTGCGCAGAGCAGGGCCTGATTTCACACAGGGCACTCGGGGCACGTGCCCAGGGCCTCCTGATTTTTGGGGGCACCCAAATAGTTTAAATTTACAAAGAAATTTTTAAAAAATTCTATGAAACGTTTATTATTATATATATTTTTTTTTCTTGTGAAGGAGAAAGGAGAAATTTAGTTTGGCTACTGTTCCTTTAACGTACCTTTAAAGAGTTCTATTATTCGTATAAGATGATCTTAAATTCAATAAGTAGGGTAATTTTATTATTTGGTTAACATACTATAGTAGTATGTATGTATATATATATATATTGACAAGAAACAGAGTTTGTGTCATGCTGGTTTAATGGTGTGAGACTTACTGATGCCATTCAAGGGCTTTAATGTGTCGTAACACTTGTCGCTTACAACCTTTCGACACACATTTACAAACATATTTGATCCAAACCCAGGAATAGTTAGTGATAAGTTCACATCATACCCGCGGCACCACAAAACGCAGCATTTTAGTGACAGTACTCTTTCAAGTGTTATTGGTGTAGCAAAAAAATTTAATTTTTCAGTTCAAGCAACTTAGCGGGCCCCATTTTTTCTGTGCCTTGGGCCCCCAAATTTGTAAATCGGGCCCTGCGCAGAAGGTACATAAATTTCTGCTTCTTGCTGCAGCCATCTGTTGCTTTCTTTTCAAATGTAGGGCATTTTGATTGGACTTTTTTACATGCCATATATATATCTTGGGTCCTCATTTTTTGTAAGCAGCATCAGAGCACATATAGTTTGCTCTGGAAGATTTATTAGCATTTTGCTCATGTATAGCACTTTTTATTATCGCATATACTCGCCTATAAGTCGCAAAATTTAGTACAAAAAACGAAGTTGGAGTCTGCTTGCATTCGAGGCAAAACATCGAAAAATCTAGACTTTTCCCGATAAATTTTTTCCCCTCTTTTACTAAGCAATAAAAGAAAAGAATTCCGTCAAATTCTGATAGGATTTTATATTCTCTATCCACTTACTAAAGACTTTTAATAGCAGTAAAAAGTCAGCCTATCGGAAAAATGCGAGAAACGCCGAATTTCAATTTCGCGAACGTTCTGTATCGCCCGAAACTTAGAGCTCATTTTACAAAATAAATATAATGAAACTACGAGAAAAACAATATATTAACTTATTAACAATATATTTACTTATATTAACTCAGAATTAAAGCAACAACTAATAAAAACTCTAATCGCAAAAACGAACCCTTTTCAGAAAATCTCGAAATAACTTTTTTTAAAACTGCATATTTCCGATCCATCAACATGTTCATTACATTTTATTTTCCTTCTTTTCCCAAAAAAAATGGTGCAAAATATTTCCCGATTTTTCTTCAAAAAACAAAAGCTGTTTTTTTTCCAGCTGCCGATTTTGGGTCTTTCGAATTCCGGGATTCCGAATTTGGGGTCCTATACTGCATATATTATATATATATATATTATTTTTCTAATTTAGTTAAGAGTTGGAAAAGATTCATAGCAAAAACAAAAGTATGAAGGAAAGCGAAAAACGTCTTAAAGTCGGGGGGAGGGATGAATCTTCCGGTCACCTAAATGACGGACCTGTTGTCCCCCCGTCGGGGAGGCTTGCCCCCCTGTCGGAAAATCTCTGGCGCCACAACTGCAGAGAAGAAAATTGGCCACAAAGCACAGAAGCAGTTGATGAGGATTTGGTAAAAGTCGAAAAGCGAAAAGTTATTTTGGCAGCTCATAATTGTAAAGAAAACCCTAATGATCGGTATTACAGACCTTTTTCCTCTTACTTGAAAAATGTTTGCATGCTCGCTTGGATTCGCAGATTCTGCAATAATGCAAGAAAAATAAATCCTTCAAAGTCGCCAGACCTTTCTTGTTCTGAGATAAAAAAAGGCTGAAAACTTACACTTGTTTTTGATCCAGAAAGAAGTTTTTGAGGGACCTTCCGATCAGAGATTACGGTCTCTAAATGTCATTACTGATGACAATGATTTGCTGCGATTCAAGACGCGAGCCATTTATCGCCTAGATACCGAAGACTTCAAATACCCAGTAATATTGCCTGGCGATCATCCCGCAGTGGAGAACTTGATCCTGTACAAACATAAGAACTTAATGCACTGTGGAATTCAGATTTTGATGGCCCTTCTCCGTGAGAAGTACTGGATACTAAAAGGCAGAAAGTCTATTAGAAGAATCTTGAGTAGATGTGTTCGATGTAAACGTTTCAATGCCAAACCTGCAAGAACGAGCTTTCCGCCCTTACCGGAAGACCGTGTAAGGGATGCAGGAGTATTTGAAGTGACTGGGGTGGACCTCTGGCCCGTTGTTTCTTAGAGGCGGCTCAAAGACGTGGATAGCACTTTTTACATGTGCTGTATTCAGGGCGATCCATCTTGAACTTATCTGCTCATTGTCAACAGAAAATTTTCTGCTTGCCCTTAGACGTTTCACTGCACGCCGTGGACGACCTTCCGTCATCTATTCCGACAATGGGACGAACTTTGTTGGAACCAGTCGACTATTACGATGTATTGACTGGCATCAAGTAGATGAAGAAGGGAAAAGGAATGAAATCATTTGGAAGTTCATGCCACCATCCGCTCCATGGTGGGGTGGATGGTGGGAGCGTCTCGTAGGCCTAGTAAAAAACCTTTTGAAGAAAGTCTTAGGAAGAGCTTGCCTAAGATATGAAGAGTTGAACACCATACTCTGCGATTGTGAAGACATCGTGAATTCGCGACCCATCACATATCTTTAAGAAAATGACGATGTGAGACCATTAACCCCAGCTATGTTCCGCAGGGGTTTTGGAGAAAACGGAGTGCCAGATTTAAACCGCTTGGAACAGTCTCCCGAGAGTCTTCGTAAACGGCATCTCTACAAGTGTAAATTACAAGAAGATCTAAGAAATCGTTTTAGATTGGAATATTTAAGCCAGATAAGGCAACAAACAAAGAAACACAGAGCTTCCCACGAATTTAAGGTGGGAGAAGTGGTAATTGTGGAGTTACCCAATCAAAGGCGTATTAATTGGCCATTGGGAAAAATCACAGAGATATTTCCTGGTAAAGATGGTTTTGTTCGCTTAGTAAAAGTCAAGACGAAGAACGTGGAACTTTTGCGGCCAATCTAACGTCTGTATGCTCTCGAAGCACAGTCTCCCTTAGAAGAGGATTTGCAAAGAAGATTAACCACTGGAAATACCATGGAAAAGGCAGAACAAAGCCAATTTGTTAAAGATGATGAAAGCCAATTTGTTGAAGATGATGGAAGCCAATTTGTTGAAGATGATGGAAGCCAATTTGTTGAAGATGATGGAAGCCAATTTGTTGAAGATAATGGAAGCCAATTTGTTGAAGATGATAAAAAAGAATCAGAGTTCGATGAACTGACTTCTCAGGAAGTGAATGTAAAGAGAACCCAATTGGGACGAGAGATTCGGGTCCCGAACCGTCTGGATTTGTGAACTGATAGAACTGAGTTTTGAGTTTTCCTCACCGTTGCAAACTCAAAAGGTGGGAGTGTTGAGTAAATCATTTCCATGAAGCAGCAGCAACGTACCGCTCAACTTGAACAGCTGATTTTATGGAATAGAAAGAACGCGGATATTTTTGTAATAGATTCAGAATTAAGATCGCCGCCGTTGTTAAAAGCTCCTAATATGTTTCAAAGCAGTACCGTGTAAATAGTTTTTGTGTTACTTGCTTGATTTCATGTGAAATAAATGTTTAGTTTAGAGGTTTAGTTTTTGAGTCACTGTGAAAGAATCTGATTGTCACACGTATTTCCGTGACAATTATTTTTAACTTAATTTTCCTGAATCTGTTTCATCTTTTTTTAAAACTAAAGTAATGGGAATAAAAGTCTTATTATTTAGCAGCAATCTTTTATATTCGTTATGTAAGCTCAGTTTTTTAATATTTTAGTCAAATATATATACATATTTGACTAAAATATTAAAAAACTGAGACCATAGATCTCGATCGATCGCTTCTCACGGACCAATAATTTCGGACAAGATGCGGGAATGACTAATGGAGGTTGTCTTAAATATATATAATTGTTTCTTCATTCAAACTTAGTGGTATCTTGTTTTTAATGTTCTTCTATAAAGAGAAAACATTGTTTACTATTCCTTTCATCGGCCGCCAGACTATGACGTTATAAGCCACCCAAGTAGCATTTTATCTTGTCCTAAATTGTAACTTGATAGGCAAAAGAATGGGATAAGACTGGCAAACAATATTGGCTGTAACGTGGAGGGGATACATTTTAGTAATAATGGCCAATATTGCTAGTTCACTAACTCAATATTGGTTCACTAAGGTCAATATTGCTAGTTGAACCAACAATAATGGCCAATATTGCTAATTCAATCTTGAACCAATATTGCGTGCCAGCGTTACGCCAATATTGGCATTACTTTGGTGACTAGCTGGGAGTTACAAGAGCTAAACTGTAGTTAGGTATAATTATTACCATTTGTTTTTCAAAATCGGCTAAACATCACTGAGCAACATTCGTCCAATATTGGTTTACCAGAATACAGCCCATTTTTCACCAACATTGCTTTCCATTATGAGAGCAATATTTTTGGAGCAGTATTAAACCCATATTGGATCAATCTTGGCGTCCAGACTATATGCAATATTGCGCATGCAGCATTTAGTCAATATTGGCTCAACATTGGGAAAATCGCTCCAATATTGCCCAAGATATAGCCAACTCAAACAATCTTGCGCCAATATTAAGCCAACATTCAATGCTGCTAGGGCAGTGCTAAAGGCTTTCTATACAGAGGGTGTTGGCAAAACCCGAAGTAGCATTTCCTACTTACTTCGTCGCCAATGGGTGCCGAAGGGGATTTCTTGAGGCATATTTCCACATGCAAGATGCAAGTCCTTGTGGAAGTTCTTCTAGGACGTGATAGCAACGTGTATGAGTCTCTGTTATGGTCAATCCAAGAACCATGACGAAAGAATCTTGCTTTAAAATAACTATAAACGGCTTTCCCAGACAAGGTCGTAAGCAGAAAATGTTATTGACCGTTCATAAATGATGTCACGCTTTTTTTCGATATATTTGACCCCCTTCCCCCTTTGTCCCAAAATGTCCAACTTCAACGTATCCCCTCCCCCCCTTTGTCACATGTCACGCTATGCTGTATAAGCCTGATGTCACACTTTTTGCTACCCCCTCCCCTCCTCTTGTCACAATGTCACTGTTGTAGAGAGTACATGATACAACTCAACTCAACTCGTTCTTGTAGTATTATCATCAATGTCTAAATAAATGTTTATTGTTTGCTTTATACTTAGCTCTGAGATTGTGTACTATTTACCGATATTTACATCAGGTTATGGTGCCCAGCATGCTTTATTTTGTGCAAAATTAGTACATGCCTCTTTAGAAATTAGGTGAAAAACGATTTGATCACAAATTGGAACTGATTCTTGGAATTGAAAGTTCGTTAGGCCTAAGTGTCATGTCGGATCTGAAGATTCAGATTGAAAAGCTAAGTGGTTCTCAGAACTGGAGCAAATGGAAATGCTGATGCAGTTTGAACAATATGAACTGACAGCGATAGTTGATGGAAGTTTAAAATGTCCCGGAACATCAGAAGCAGAAGTGAAGAAGCTGAGTGAATGGCGCCGAGACAACGCGAAAGCGGCATCGTTGATTGCTTGTTCTTTGAGTTCTGCTGTGGCTGATCTTGTAATTAACCATTCAAGTGCCAAAGAGATATGGGATAAACTTGTTAGTGTGTACGAGCAGAGCAGCATTCAGAGACTGAATCTTCTTATGACACAATTCTTCCAAGTCTGTAAAGATAAAGATGATAATGTTGCGACGCACGCCGCCAAGGTCGAAAGAATTTATACTGACATGAATAATGAATTAAAACGCATTGGTTCTGGATCAATTCCGGTTGAACTGTTACATGGTAAAATTCTACTTACTGTCGGCCCTGAATATCAAGAATTCAATAATGTGTGGGAATCGCTAGATGCTGAAAAACGTACAACGAATAATCTTGTTGAAAAGCTGTGCACAATAGAACAGCGTGTCAAATCTTCTGCAACAGTGGACTACGGTGCATTTTCAGCTCGAGCTCCTGTTGAGAAAAACGAAGCTAGTCGTGGTGCTTTTCCAAAAAGTAATTTTGGAGCTGATGGAACGAAGAATAAGATAAAGTGCTTCAAATGTGGTGGTGGACATTTGTGTAAAGATTGTCCAAAGAAGAAGAAGTTTCCAAATAAGTATGTTTCTTCAAGAAACAACAAGGGAGCATTTACAGCATCTGTCGAAGGTACTCAGCCAGACATCTGGATCTGCGACTCGGGGGCTTCTCATCACATGACAGCAAACAAGCAGTACTTTGTAACTTATGAGCATTTTCCTGTACCAGTGGAGATTTCTCTTGCTGACAAGAACAAGATCTATGCATATGGGTCAGGCAGAATAAACATCAAAGTATGTATCCATGGAAAATGGTATGAAGCTCATATGGAAAATGTTTGGTATGTTCCAGATGTACGAAGACATCTTTTCTCTGTTCAACAAGCATCGAAGCACAATGTTGAAGTGAAAATGAATGACAGAAGTGTAGAGTTTCATCGAAATGGAGAACTTGTTGCAGTCGGCTCTTGGAAGGAGGGCACATACATTATGGCTATGCGTGTAGTAGTACCTGCATGTCCAGCTGAAATAAGTGTGGCAACAGCTTCTGAAACTTTACAACTGTGGCACGAGCGTTTGGGTCATCAGAACAAACGTCATGTTCGAAAAATATTGGATAAAATGGACATTCATGTGCCTTATGCTTCAACAAATGAGTTTTGTGATGGATGTGCTCTTGGTAAATCTCACAGAAAGCCTTTCAAACCACGACCCTACAGAGCTGAATCGGTGGGTGAAATAATTAATGCTGATGTTAATGGGCCCATGTCAACTGAGTCTTTGAATGGTGCAAAATATTTTGTGTGTTTTAAAGATGACTATAGCAAATTTCGTAAAATTTTCTTTCTTAAACATAAGAGTGAAGTCAGCTCTTGTCTGCGCATGTTTCTCAATGAAGCTGCTAATCTTGGCCATGTTGTGAAAGCATTGCGTTGTGATGGTGGAAGGGAATTTGACTGTGCTGAAGTTCGTCAAATTCTTGCTGATAAAGGTATTGCTCTAACGTTAAGTATTCCATATACACCGGAACAGAATGGTTCTGCGGAAAGGGAAAATAGAACGATTGTAGAACTTGCACGTTCTATGCTTGCAGTGTCTGAGCTCCCTCGATCATTGTGGGCTCATGCCTGTGAAACAGCAGTCTATCTGCTTAACCGAACTGGTGTATCTTCAGTAGAAAGTAAAAGTCCACATGAGCTCTGGACTGGCAAAGTAGTTCCTAGGTTGAATAACCTGCGAGTGTTTGGAACGGAGTGTTATGCACATATACCCAAGATCTTCAGACGTAAATTTGACAACAAAAGTGTCCCAGGTCATTTTGTGGGCTATGTAAATGATAAGGATGGTCATCAAATTTATGTGCCTTCTATGAATAAGATAATAAAATCTCGAGATGTGGATTTCAAGCCAGAAAGACTCTGTATAACTTCCATTTCAGTGGAGGAAATCTCTGAAGGATCACCTCAAGTGGAGGAAGACTTGGACACAGAAATGGAAAATTCAGTAGAAGACAGATCTTCAGATGTTCAAAGAGATGAGACAACAGTTCGACAGTCTGAAAGAAAGCGAGATGTGCCAGCTTGGATGAAAACAGGAGAATTTCTTTTTGCGAGTGCTGCAACAATAGATGAATCGGAAAACCCAACTACATACTCGGAAGCTGTTTCCTCTGACGAAAAGAACTTGTGGCTAGCTGCCATGAAAGAAGAAATAGATGCTCTACATGAGAATGAAACTTGGGAACTGGTCGACAAACCAATTGGTTCTAAAGTCATTAATTGCAGGTGGGTACTGCGAAAGAAATTTAAACCTGATGGAACTGTTGATCGGTATCGTGCACGTCTGGTAGCTAAAGGCTATGCACAGAAAGCTGGTTTTGACTACGATGAAACATTCAGCCCTGTAGCACGATATGATACAGTAAGATCTGTTCTGTCTATAACTGCAAGAGAGCAATTGCATCTACAGCAGTTTGATGTAAAAACTGCATTTTTATATGGAACTCTTCAGGAGGAAGTGTTTATGCTGCAACCAGAGGGATTTGAAGACAATAGTGGGAAAGTTTGTAGGCTTCGAAAGAGCTTATACGGTCTTAAACAGGCTCCTCGCTGCTGGAACATGTGTTTTGTGGATTTCATGAAGAAACAGGGACTGAAAGCTAGTGATGCTGATCCATGTTTGTTTGTGAGACAACACGAAGGAGCAAAACTAATAGTTGTCATCTACGTCGATGATGGACTAGTTGTTGGGACTGATGAAGTTGAAGTGGAGGAGTTTATGTGTAAACTTCGTCAGTCATTCAAAATCACCACAGGCTCCATAAGTCAATTTCTCGGTATGAACATAACCAGACTGTCTGATGGTTCGGTTTTTGTGAATCAAAGTACCTATGCAAAAAAGGTGCTTTCAAAATTCAACATGGATACCTGCAATGCTGTATCAACACCGTCTGACAAAAGCTACATGTGTAGTGACAAAAATGATCCGGTGATAGGAGATGAAGTTCCTTATCGTCAAGCCGTGGGCAGCCTAATGTATTTGGCTATCGTAACAAGACCAGACTTGGCCTATGCTGTTAGCGCTGTGTCAGAGAGTCTGGAAAATCCTAAGTCTTCAGATTGGTGTGCCGTCAAGAGGATTTTAAAGTACATAAAAGGAACTCTTGAATTTGGATTGCTCTATCAGGGAAATGAGCAGTCGGAGGATTTGAAAGCATATTGTGATGCAGACTTTGCTGGGGATATTAAGAAAAGACGTTCAAGATCAGGAGTAGTGACTAAGTTTTCAGGTGCTGCTATAAGTTGGTTGAGCCAAAAGCAACGAAGTGTAGTTCTATCAACCACAGAAGCAGAATACATTGCTGCGAGTGAAGCTGCAAAAGAAGCGATTTGGCTAAAGCGACTTTTTAGGGACATAGTTGACATCAAGGACTGTCCTTCTCTTTTCGTTGACAATGCTAGTGCAGTGAAGTTAGCTCGAAATCCTGAGTTTCACAAGAGATCGAAACACATCGAGGTCCGTTACCATTTTGTTCGAGAAAAGGTTCTCGAAGGTGAACTTAACATCGTTCATGTCCCAGGAGAAGACCAAATAGCAGATATCATGACTAAACCCTTGCCTGTTGCAAGGTTTACTAAACTAAGAAAAATGTTGGGATTGACTTCTATATCTTAATGTGTTTTTCTATGTTCTAATGATGTGTGAGTTGTGACATGTGGAGGAAGTGTTGTAGAGAGTACATGATACAACTCAACTCAACTCGTTCTTGTAGTATTATCATCAATGTCTAAATAAATGTTTATTGTTTGCTTTATACTTAGCTCTGAGATTGTGTACTATTTACCGATATTTACATCAGTCACGAGCCCACCTCCCCCTCGAAGCGTGACATCATTTATGAATGATCCCTTATTAGCTGAAGAATTTCAATCGTATTAGGAAGCGTCAGAAGGAGCGGCGAATAATTCGTCCACCCAACAACCTGGCCACCGTGGTGGCAACGGGTGCATTTTTTCACCATTGAGTAGGACAGCGATTCTCAACCTGTGGGGAGCGTCCCCTAGGGGGCGCGAGCACACTAGCAGGGGGACGCCGAGAATATCCAAGAGAAAATATCACTTTAAAAAATTGATTAACTGACTGAAAGGAAAGCTAACATACACAAAGAAAACGAAATAGATTTCAACATATTTAACAACTTATTAAAGTAAAACAAATTACTAAGTCAAAACTTTCTCAATCAAAACATACTAAATTAAAAACACATTTAATAATGATTAGTGACTCCCTTGGGCCTGTCTTGTAAAGCAAATTTTTTCGAAGGAAGGCTTACTATTAGAAATAGCCACTCTCAGTTCTGTTTCTAGAGATCTATAGTTTGTCTTCAAAGAAGCCACAGCAGAAAATCCAGTTTCACAAAAGTTGTTGAGGATGTTGAAAATGGTATTAGAATGCGAAATGCCTTTGTTTTTAGTGCAGAAAAATCATCCTCTACATTACTCGCATTTACTCTTGTTTTGGCAGTTAGTTAAAAATAATTCAAAAACAGAATTCAAAGTACTCAATATACATTACTGTTGTATACAGTGTATTATAAGATGGGGGCGTGATGAAAATTATGATTGAAAACTGCGCCGCAAATACTGAAAGGTTGAGAAACGCTGGAGTAGGATCCAAGCTAGGTACTCCTTTTATTATATATATACTAGCTGTACCCGGCCACGCGTTGCTATGGCTCAGTCTGATTTGATGGAAAAGCAAGAGAAAGCACACACTTCTAATATCTTTCATTTCACAATGCTTATGTTTCATTGTCTGAAAATATAGATTGTCTAGATTACTCATCTAGATAGAACAGGCAATATATAACTGTCCACGTGAGAAGCAATCCTTGTATAGATCTAAACTACTCAGTTTGATTGATTGGTTTTGAGCTTTATCTTTTTTTCACAAAGCTTGCGGGCAATTTTTTTTTGTCGTTCCATTGTCTGTGAAGAGTTTGATATTGTCTGGCTCCGCACATTGAAAAATTCCAATATATCCTTATCCAAACAGAAAAAGCACAAACACAAAAATTCTAAGTTAAAAAATTGCCATTCAAAATTAACAATCTTTGTTTTAAAGTTCCCCTTGGTCGTTAAGTGAAAAATACTAACAAAATACTTCAATACAAACACAAAATTTTTAAATAATAAAATATTTTTTATAAAAAAAATAGAACCGACTTCAAAGTATAAATTGCGCTAAAAAATGAAAAATAAATTAATTCTTAAAACAACATCGA
The DNA here is from genome assembly GCA_038502835.1 of Octonoba sinensis. Taxonomy (NCBI): domain Eukaryota; kingdom Metazoa; phylum Arthropoda; class Arachnida; order Araneae; family Uloboridae; genus Octonoba; species Octonoba sinensis. Next base: position 65,026,877 of record CM076605.1, on the reverse strand, counting down.
TGCGACTTTTAAACATAGTTTTAGAAGTCAGTACAAAATCTGGATAGATACAATCTTTTGTAATCGTGAATCAATTACAAATATATTTATTTTCGCAGAATTAGCAAAAGTTAAAATATGAAGTAACAAATGGGGTAATGGTAATTAGACTCATAATTTTGCACCGTCTTCTAAAACTATGTTTAAAAGTCGCATCGATGTTGTTTTAAGAAGAACCCTCTATCGAATAAAGAAAAAATCATCAGAATCGATTCATTTAGTCTAAAGTTATGGTTATGAAAACAAAGAAATTACTATCTTTCTGCCGATAATTTTTTTCTAATTATCGAACAGGGTCAAACGAAGGTACGGGACCTATGGAAAACCACCCCTGATCGATTTTAAAAAAATCATGAAAATCGGTTCATCCGGTGAGAAGTTCTGAGTGGACCCGTTGCCATTCAAAATAAGTAATCTTTGTTTTAAAGTTCCCCTTAATGTTCGAGTGCGAAAATACTTCAATACAAACAGAAAAAAACACAAAATTATTAAATCAAAATGAAAATAGCTGTACCCTGCCACACGTTGCAGTGGATCATTCTCCAGGGTTCACACTGGAGAAAAATAAAAGGTGGGATTTCCCACCTTGACCAAAATTTTAAGTGGGATTTTTAAAAGTTAAGTGGGAACTTTTCTTTTTGTTTTTGTCCTTAAAAATATTACTAAATTGTCCGATCATGATCCAATACAAACTATGTAATAAAAGATGATTATCTAAGCCTCAGCAAAGGAAGAGTAAACATCAACAAGGTTCACACAAAATTCGCGATCGCAAAATTGGCTGCTTTATAAAATGTAAGCATGAAAAACGTCCTCTGGCATTTTGGTTATTTAACAAAAATTCTTTTATGTGTGATTTTTAAAAAAAATTTTTCAAAATTAGTTTAGTACCCTCTATTTTTTCTGATCATATGACATTTTATCTATTGATGTTTTTCATTGAAAACGGTATATTTTAGAACCCAGCATTCTCTTGTAACCTTGTGACCAAGGAAGATTCTCTTTTTCCACTCCTTTTTTATATTTTTGTACTCTGTGAATAGAATGAATGAAAGATAAGTCTGCATTCACAAAGGGCTTAAAATGTTCAATAATCCCAAGGAATGAAGAAGTTGTCAATCTTTCCCCCATGTTATTATATGATAAATAGGGATCCTAGATTCTTCTTTTCATTAATGAGGATAAGATGGCAGTTGAAAACTAACACACTCCATTTAGTTTGTATTGAATTATATTTTTATTTATTAGATTAAGCTAACACTTTTCAACCAGAGTTGAGGAAACTGCTAATTATTATTTTTGAAACAAGGTAAGCCATAAGAAATAGAACTAAAATGCTTATAACTAACGTTCTTATTGACTTAGAAACTTCAAGCAAATTTCATCTTGTGCAGCGCTTTCGACCGATATATTATATAAATATGTGCAAGGCTTTTTTCACCCCCAAATTGGAGAAATTTGAGTAAAAATGTGTTGGCAACAGCCCGACGTTTTGCCGAGCAACATCTCGTTCTACAGAATTGAGAGTCGATTAACGGCCGTCGCCGGTGTAGTTAGCATTTCTTAAATGTCTTGTAAATATGTATAATAAATAACCCACTTTTCGTAATAAATTATATTTGTTGTATTGTGCCAAACATCACAATCACGTCAAGATACAACAACGTGGCGACGAGGATTTTCAAGAATCTTTTACATTTAAAAGTCTCGAAGTATCAGCAAGCGGAAAGAAATGGCTACAACCGAAGATTTGTTACAGCAGCTGACGGCTTTGGTAATCTCAACAAATAAACGACTTGAACTTTTGGAAGAAACCAGTCGTCAAAGTTCCTCAACAACTGCAGTTTCAAATGCAGCAGATAATATTGAGTTTTTAATGGAAACTTTGGCTAATGGAATCAGTGATTTTGTTTATGACGCAGAAAGTGGACTGTCGTTCGATAAGTGGTACACACGGTATGAAGAAACGTTCATTACCGATGCAGCTAAATTGGATGACGCCGCAAAGGTAAGATTGCTTCTACGTAAGTTAGACCTAGCATCTTACAATAAATATATCAATTACATTCTTCCAAAGAAATTCAAAGATGTGTCATTTAACGATACAGTTAGCCAGCTGAAATCTATTCTTAGTCCCAAACAGTCAGTATTTCATAAAAGATTTAACTGTCTTCAAATTAAAAAGAATGACTGGGATGATTTCGCCACATATGCAGGCATTGTTAATAAAAAATGCGAAGATATTGAGTATAATCAACTCGATGTAGAACAATTCAAGTGTCTTATTTTTATCAGCGGTCTTAACGCGCCAAAGCATTTTGAAATTCGTGCCAGATTGCTACAATTAATGGATAAACAATCTGCCACATCGCCAATTGACATTCGTAAATTGGTAGAAGAATGCCAAGCTTTCACTTCATTAAAAGAAGACGCAGCGATGATACAACAGTTCACCCCCGCAAAATCATCAATTAACAAAGTTTCAAATGAAAAACTTGCAAAATTTGGCGAGGAAAAATTTAGAGAATCCCGCACTGTAAAATCGTCTGATTTTAAGTTTGGAAAGAATTACGCCAAGCGTGGTGCGTCATCGCCAAAGCAAGATAACGGCGGACTAAAGTTGCCAAGATATCCTTGTTGGTTTTGTGGTGAAATGCATTTCGCAAAGAACTGTACTTATTCGAAGCATGAATGCCAAAAATGTCATAGAATAGGACATAAAGAAGGATATTGTAATAGCGGTCGCCAAGCAATTCCGACTAGACGAGGGAAAAAGAAAATAAAGAATTTTTCGCCAACTATTCAAGCGATTACAACTGGACAGGTGCAAAAGGAAATAACGACGTTTTCGCCAAATACTGAAGCCCTTTTTGCTGTAAATAAAATTTCTTTCGAAGATAAAAGGAAATACATTACAGTTAAAATAAATAATGAATTGGTTAGATTACAATTCGACACAGCTTCTGACATCACCATTATTTCTGAAAGTACATGGGAACAAATAGGAAAACCTATGGCGAACAAAACCAAATTTTCTGCCAACAGTGCATCTGGTAATCCAGTCAAACTAACTCATAGATTTGACTGCGAAATTACAATTAACGATACTACAAAAACTGGAACTTGTTTCGTGACAGAAGTGCCAAATCTTAATTTATTTGGAATACAATGGATAGAACTTTTCAACTTGTGGGATGTTCCGATGTCTTCAATATGTTGCAGTGTCCGCTCTGTATCGGACGAAAATTTTAATTCGCAACTTGTCAAGGATTTCCCTGCAGTGTTTTCGACAGAATTAGGTCGTTGTACAAAAACAAAGGTAACACTACAGCTAAAAGATGGTGTTCAACCAATTTTTAGAAACAAGAGACCAGTGTCTTATGCAGCACTTCCAAAAATTGAAGAAGAGTTAGATAGATTGGAAAAGTTAGGAATAATTTCACCAATTGACTATTCAGCATGGGCAGCACCTATCGTAGTAGTCAAGAAGCCTAATGGAAAATTACGTATATGTGCAGATTACTCAACAGGACTGAATGATGCATTAGAATCGAACAATCATCCGTTACCTGTTCCAGAGGATATTTTTGCAAACTTAGCTGGAAATTGTATTTTCAGTGTGATAGATTTGTCCGATGCCTATTTCCAAGTTGAAGTAGATGAACATTCAGGTAAATTGCTTACCATAAACACTCATAAAGGTCTTTATAAATTTAATAGATTGCCTTTTGGAGTAAAACCAGCACCTGGAGAATTTCAGAAAATTATTGATGCTATGATTTCTGGTCTTAAAAACACCAGTGCTTACCTTGATGATATCATGGTCGCAAGCAAATCTGTTTCTGAGCATAAACGGCATTTAAAAGAACTTTTTGCAAGGCTTGAGGACTACGGTTTTGTAGTGCGTCCTGAAAAATGTCAACTGTTTTTACCCCAAATTGAATTTTTAGGGCATGTAATAGATGGAAATGGACTTCTTCCAAATCCAAAGAAAATTCAAGCTATTAAAAGAATGCCTGTTCCAAAGAACATTTCTGAGTTACGATCTTTATTGGGAGCTATAAATTATTATGGAAAATTTGTACACAGACTTCAGCAACTCAGACAACCATTAGATAATCTTCTTCGTAAAGATATTGAGTGGAAATGGACTAAGCAATGCGACAAAGCTTTTGATGACATCAAGAAAATTTTGCAAAGTGATCTTCTTTTGACTCACTATAATCCAGAATTGCCAATCATTGTAGCAGCTGACGCATGTAATACTGGAATTGGAGCTGTAATACATCACGAATTTCCAGACGGTTCAAGAAAAGCAATTTTTCACGCTTCACGAACTTTGTCAGCTACAGAGCAAAAATACAGTCAAATAGAAAAAGAAGGACTTGCATTAATTTTTGCCGTAACAAAATTCCACAAAATGATCTATGGTCGGGAGTTTATTCTGGAAACTGATCATCAGCCTCTGTTACGCATTTTTGGATCATCAAAAGGTATTCCCGCTCATACTGCAAATAGACTTCAAAGATGGGCTTGTATCTTATTGGCCTACAATTTCAAAATTAGATATATTTCCACTGATTCTTTTGGTTACGCAGATATATTATCAAGACTGATTAATTCCAAAATCCAACCAGAGGAGGAAATCGTCATTGCCTCAGTTCATCTGGAAACAACAGTAAATCAAATTTTGGAAGATTCAGTTAATTCAGTCAACATCACACACAAATCTATCCAAGAAGAAATTAAGAAAGATGAAGTCGCTCAAAAAGTTATAGAGTTTCTTGACCATGGTTGGCCATCACATAAAAATCAAATTCCCGACGAGATTCAACCATATTTTAACAGAAAAGATTCTCTATCAGTTGTGAAAGGATGCCTAATGTTTGGTGAACGAGTCATTATTCCAGATAAATTTCGAAGCAGAATTCTAAAAGAATTGCACAAAGGACATCCTGGAATGGAACGCATGAAATCATATTCTAGAAGTTACGTTTTCTGGCCTTCAATAGACAAGGACATTGAAACTTACGTCAAAACGTGTCATTCATGCCAAACTTCTCGAAAATCACCAACCAAGACATTACTGCGTTCTTGGCCATTAGCAAAAGAGCCATTTGAAAGAATTCATATCGACTACGCAGGTCCAATAGATGGTTATTACTTCCTGCTCATCATAGATGCAAATAGCAAATGGCCTGAAATCTTCATTACGAAAACAATCACTGCATCTACAACATTGAAATTTATCGAGCAAACTTGTGCCAGATATGGAGTGCCAAAAATTATAGTTTCTGACAACGGTACTCAGTTCACAAGTAATCTTTTTGATGATTTCTGCAAGAAAAATGGTATACAGCACTATAGAATACCTCCACATCATCCTCAATCAAACGGTCAAGCAGAGATTTTTGTAGACACTTTCAAAAGAGGTATTAAGAAAATTCAGCAAGGGGGAGATCTACAAGCTGCTCTTAATACATTTCTATTCACTTACCGGTACACACCAAACAAATATATCGGAAATAAATCACCTGCCGAACTGATGCTTGGAAGAAAACTGAGAACAGTTTTGGACTTGATTCGTCCTTCTGACGACACAGCTGCCAAAATGAATGAAAAACAAAATTTTCAGTTTAATAAACATCATGGCGCAGAAAATAGATTCTTCAAAGAAGGTGATTTAGTTTATGCTAAAGTATACTCAAATAACAAATGGAAATGGGAGCCAGGAAAAATAGCAGAACGTAAGGGGAATGTCCTTTACAATGTGTTTCTTGAGTCGAATGACAGAATACGACTCGTTCGCTCTCATGCAAACCAACTACGCTATCGGTATGAAGCAAGTACAACACCATGTCCTAATTCAAATCCATTTGTTGACGAGTTCAGAGCCTCTGACTCGCTGCAGCAGGACACATGGTTCAACTCCATAACTGAGAGATCAGAAATAGATGAATCTCTATTGAGTGAGTTTGTTACTCCACCCGACACTTCAACAACTTTGCGGACCAGACCACAAAGAACCATCAAACGTCCTGAAAGATTCAAGGACTATGTCATGACTTAAAAGGGGAAGATGTTGGCAACAGCCCGACGTTTTGCCGAGCAACATCTCGTTCTACAGAATTGAGAGTCGATTAACGGCCGTCGCCGGTGTAGTTAGCATTTCTTAAATGTCTTGTAAATATGTATAATAAATAACCCACTTTTCGTAATAAATTATATTTGTTGTATTGTGCCAAACATCACAATCACGTCAAGATACAACAAAATGGAATAAAAAGAGGAACTACCTGTTGGATTTTTTTTCTAACGGGTCTATTCCTCTTGAATCACTTTGTGTCTACTGGCAAAATTTCAAAGCAATCGGTGAAGTACTTTCGGAGATTTGTTGTTATGAAGAAACGAACTTACATTTTTATTTATATAGATATATATACAATATACATATCTATGGCTTCAGTAGCATGTTGCACATGATCATCACATGTCGACTGTTTCATCTGTCTTTACAGTCTATTAAAAATTTGAAACCGAGTTTCATTTTCTACTGGTGTTCTTTAAGTCTAATTCTCTAATAAACATAAACACTCTTTACTAACGCGACAGAGATGGGGAGCTCGCAATTTTTTTTCGGGCCTTTGGCTCGCAAGGAGAAAAAAAGGCTTGCAAGTTGCAACTACTGTTCCATTGCCTTCTTTGTAGTATCTGTATTTGAGTTTCAAATTCTGAAGTTTTACCACTACTTCCATAATACTTATTAATGTTACGGAGATAACGCCTTCAGTAGACATTTCCCTAATAATTCCCCAATGCGCAATTTATAAAAAAATTATTTTAAAATAATAGCTTTTTCTGGTTTCTAGATGAAAATACGGCAAAATAGAATACTAGAACTTTTCTAAACATTTATTTATTGATCTACCCTCACGTTAACTTGCAGAAATGTTACTTCCACGAATTTAAATAATGCTTAACACTTTCTTCACTTTCTGTGCGGAAATTCTGCGAGAAAAAAAGCAGTGTTTTGGCTTTGGTTTTGCCCAAGGTTTTGCCATCAGCGCAGCCAGTCACTTGCCTGACGTCACGTTTGGTAGTGTGGAAACGTTTTGAATGTTTTCCTAATAACATCCGAGCTTGCAATGGCAGCATACAATGATTTCGTTACGCAAACGCAAAAGTAAATTTCTTGGTGCAGTATTTTTGTAAGTAAATATTTCTTTCTTTAAAGTTCCTCTTTTTTTTATGTTGAAACGATTGAATATTTTAACGGAAATTATATTTTATTCGCACATGAAAAGTTTAAAATATCTGTTAAACATTTTCTCAAAAAATTTTTAAATTTCGATTACCTCTCACATTACTCATGTACAATAAATAATCCTTAGAAGTGTTTTTACTTTACTCTTTCACATTGCAGTTTTATTTAGAAGGATAAAAGCACTTGCTCTTGACATTCGCAGGGGTCGTTCCTGGATATTTAGCTGGGACCGTTTTTGGTGAATTTTAAAAAGATTTTTGTGAAAAATGAAATAATTTTGAAAAAATTTAAAATACAGCGATAAGAATGTTTATTATTTTTTGCCATTTGTTTAATAAATAATTCTGTGAAAAATACGATTTGGATGCTCGGAGTTCTTTTGATTGACTTCTTTGGGTTTATTTTGATTGACTGGAATTTTGTGAAGTGTCAGTTTTGATTTATTGGAAATTTGTGAAAGGTCCAAAAATGGACCCGAATTTCTCCTGGCGCGACCTGTGATTCAAAAGCTGTGACAATGAGAATTTTGTCCTTCGTGTATAAACTTTTGCAACTTATTTTAAATTGAATAAATGCGAACTGTTTACTTTCCTGCTGTCTGTACACTTGCTGTGGCGGGGTGAGTTATCCCAACCCCAACGCTAAAATTAAAATAAACTTTTTTATATTTTTATGCAAAATTTAACAGTTGGAAACACTTTCGTTGCAGAAAAGGTTATACAAACTTCATATTTCAGTAATTTAATTACTTATGTAAAGAGCCGTAAAATTTCCCTTTTTAAAATCTGTAGACACCTTGTCAATTTTTTTCCCTAGGTCTTTTCAAAAATCTCTTTTCTCTTAAACAGCATTTTCATGAAATACAGATTTTAAATATTATGTATATTTTGGGTTAAAAAAAAAAAAAAATGTGTCTATTTTGACAAAAGTTGACTTAACCCTTTAACCTACGATTTACGTTCAAGAATTTTGGCCCGGAAACGTAAACAAGTTCGCAAGCTATTCCTGAATGGTGGCCCTTTCATCGTAGGTGGGCTTTGCCCGTAGTTGTAGGTTAAGGGGTTAATTGGAGAATATTGGAGACTCCTCATGTAATACACAAACAAATTGACAAAATCAAAACTCATGGTGTAGAGTGCTGTAAGATGGGGCAATGTTCATTGCTTAGGGTCTGAAGTAGGGCTGCATTTTGTGGATTTCAGTTTGTACAGGTCAGGTCCAAAAGGCATGTGAGCTGTGAAGCAGTTTAGTCCATTTTTGTGATATGCTATAATTTTATTTTAGCAATTTTTTTTCAAAATATAATTAAATTAAAAAAATTTGCACCCCATTGAGTTGAATAAGCTGGTAGAAAAAGTTCATTGATTTAAGTTTCCATCACATTCGTAATTGAGTCTTGCTATAGATGTATTTTTTTAAAAACAAAAATTCATTGTACCCATGCTCAAGATGGTAATCTGGTTTTCTCCCATCTACCATCTAAAATTTCAATTCTTTTAAGGGTACATCTTAATTTTGCTATTTATGCACAATAAACCTTGGGGCGGTCCAAAAATGGCCCTTTTTAAAAATTTTTAGATTTTTACTAGTCCTACCCTCCCATTTTGTTCCATTTATGTACAAAATAATTATGGTAAAGTTTAAGCTTATATTTTTGCCTGGCATTGATAGTGGATTTCCATGATGCAAAAAGTTGTTTGCGCCCATGTCGTGTGATTACAGGGCATAAAAGACCCCTTGAATCGACATTTGGCTTGTATACTCTCGGGTGAATTTAAAAATTTCTAGTGCAATTTTGAATTAATAGACTGGGCTCTCACCCTTTCATGTGAAGAAACCAGACGTCAAAAATCTCTCACGGCAATGTTACCACAATCATTGTGGTGTCGCTGAAAGAGTTGGTGCCAATCTGTGAGAATGCACTAGGTCTGCAATGGTTTAGAACTGCTATATACACAGCCCATAAAAGAAAAAAAAACTTATAATTTTAATATTTAGAGGTAGCTCAATTCAACAGCCGCAATTTTTTTTAAAACAATTTTATGCCCTAAATACAGATAGAAACAAAACTTAAGCTAACAAAAGAATCCAATTTTATTTCATAGAACTTTCCAGCATTTTGTAAGTTAAAAATAATTATAATACAACAGTTATATTTAAACAACTATTGATGGGTTTGTGCCATTATCTTCCTAACTCTGCTTCTTTACAATGCAGATAAGCTATGCTCTTGACAAGTCGCTCGATAACCAGCAATAAGAATTGTAATTGATCTTTAGTGTGTATAATTTTTAGTGCTTTGTGAAAATTCCCCTGAAGCTCCCAGATTTGTGGATTCAGTCAACTTATTCTTTCAAATAATAAATCCAACCACTGTTAGTTATCCGCAAATTTCATATCCCTAAAATTTTGCAGCAAAATCTCGGGATAATTTTCAGTACTACTTTTTTTCATTTATTTCTTTTATTGCTTTTACCATTCGGGGGTCGCGCCGGAGAGAATCCGGGCTCGCTTTCGGACCCTTCACAATATTCCAATTTATAAAAAAAGGAACCCTTCACAAAATTCCTATCAATCAAAATGGACCCTTCACAAAATTCCAAGCTTCTAAATCTTACTTTTTATGCCATTATTAAAGGCAAGTAGTTATGAAATTTTTAATCACTATGTGTTTAAATTTTCGCAAAATTATTTGATTTTTCACAAAAATCTCTTTAAAATACGAAAAAAAAAAGAAATACCCTGTTAAAAAATGCTAGATGCCCTGCCATTTGCCTTCCAATGCAGTGAAACACTTGATTGTCAACAAGAGCCAAGGTCACAAGATCCTGTAATAAGTACCAAAGGTGATTGGCTAATTTCTCTGATGCAATTTTGCTTATTTCTTCATTAATCTTTTTATACTATAATAAATATTTCATTAAGTTTTAACCATTATGTGGGGCATTTTGAGGCAAAGAAGCTATTATTCAAGCTTTCAATTACACATTTAGTGAAAAATACCTTTTGTGAGGCATTTTTTTTCTGGAATATCTGTCGGGAGTATCATTTTTTCTCTTCCTGATAACTGTGTCTACCTTTCTTGGACCCGACTTTAAATATGTTCGAACAATTTCAGGAAAAAATCTGTTTCCCAACTAGCAGCAACCCATGCATTCGAAACAAAAGTGAACTTTCGAAAAACACACTTGAATAAAAACCAAATCCTTTGTAGAATCTAGATATTATAAATATAATAGATCTATGAAAATTTAAAACTTATGTCAACGAAAATGGATAATTGTCGATGTGAATAAGAAAAATATGAATTGAAACGACTTTTTTACTTTTTCATACAAAACAAACCACACCTGGATATACAAGTCACGCATTTGAAAAATCATCATGAGATAGCCTTCCCTGCCCACTTCTTTCTTCCAATTGATGAGTTAGCATACAATGTGAAGTTTTTGGGCTATTACTATTACTATTGCCCAGCTTTTAGCCCTATGCTCAACTAGCCCCGCTTCTTCCTACTTATATTGACAGAAAATATTTATATTTACAGAACACATTTATGGTTACTGTTGAGCAGGGTTTGTTGATTTAAATCAGCTTGATCTAAATCTTGATTTAATTCATGATTTAAATCAAGTGATTTTTTTAAAAAAATCATCTACTTAAACCAAGTGATTTTTTTCAAAAAAAAAAATCATTGATTTGACAATGTTAGAATATGTTGCAATTACAAGCACTGTTTCAAAGAAAGCTTCCTAGGTCCATCTGTCTGTGTGCGTAACATATTTCATAAGTTTAGAATTAATTACTATTTTTTCAATTTTACAATATTTTTCTTATTCTTCAAGCATCTTAACAGCAAAACATAATTCATTCAATCATTTAAATTAGAATTCATAATAATCATGAACCATTTTGTGTTTTTTATTTTAAAATTAGCTTTTTAGATCAATTTAATAAATGCTGCACAATAAATAAATCAGAATAATAGTGTTTAAAACAACAATTGTTAGAATTTGTATCCTTAAAGTTTCATCCATGTCCCCTAATAGTTTAAGTTTTTTTTCTAAAATATTTTTTTATCATAAAAGTTTTCAATGAAGATATTTGATAAAAACAAAATGTTTCAGTTATTAGTAATGGTGTGAGCATATGATTTAACTAAATAGGTAAAGATATTTCATTCTTTTTCATTTATAAAATAGAAAAATTATTATAGTAGGGGAAGGTGGCGTACCTCGGACCAATTTTGACTTTTCAAATTTTAATTTTGTAATTATTCACCAAATCTAAATATAAATAGCTTTTCTAAATACTGTATGGTGTTGTATACAACATATATTTATTCCAAAATTTTATTAAAATTATATCAATTATATTTTTTAAAATTAAAAAAAAAGTGTATTTAGGTCCGAGGTACACCACTAGTAGTGTACCTTGGACCATTTATTAAAACTTACAGAAAAACTCAATTTAAAGTAAGAAAATCTGTTTATTAATCGATTAGACACATATAAACTCAAATAAACATTTTTCTTTTGTTTTAAAGCAGGGTTGTTTGGTTTAAACCAGGGGTCTCCAAACTACGGCCCGAGGGCCACATCCGGCCCGCGGACAGATTTTGTCCGGCCCGCGGAGAGCTAGCATACTTGAAAGAAAACTCCTTCTAGAGAACATATTTATTTTTTATAGCAAATTAAATTAAGTTTACTGAAGTAATCTATTTTTATGTTGAATAATTATTAATATGACATCTACATTGATATGGTCATGGGCTAACTACTCATAACATTGTTATAGGTTATTATTTACTAACTAACAAATTAGGGCAATTCCACGTGACTCACCTTACACTTTGACATTTTTTGCAAGTTATTAAAATCAATTTATTCTGAAGGATTTCAAAGAATTTTTACAAAAATTGGTTTATACATTAATAGAGACTCCATAACTCAGAATTAGTTGCATTTTTAACCTAAAGTAGACTTTTGTGACAATTATAGCTCTTTTTACAGCAGTGACTCACCTTACAACAAATTGGACACGTTTTTGAGGCAAATGTTATATACTAAATTTTCTCCTCTTCCATAGACTGCACATTAAAAAAAAATATTCTAAAGCATTAATAAGAGGTGTCAATTATGATAAATAGCTGAAAAAAACAAAACTGAGTACAATTAATTATGCAAGCTTAAATTATGTGTGTGACTCACCTTACAAAGTTTTGTGACTCACCTTACACTTCCTCCTTTTGTGTATTAGCTTCCAACACAACATTATTTTAAATGTACTTTAACAAATATTGTATTTTAATAAAAGTATTATACCTATCTTAACACCAATTTTGGGGATATTAATAAACAATAAATTTATTTTAACTTCACAGAAAACAATTTCAGAATGTATATGAATGAAATGATATTTGAATAAATTAAATACAGTAGAGCGCCGATTATCCGAACTTCCAATTATCCGAACAGCGTAATTTCTCTTTTTAAAATTTTTTTCCGAACTTCCAATTATCCAAACTTTTGCTTATCCGAACTAGGGTCGGTCCCGACGTGTTCGGATAATCGGCGCTCTACTGTACTTAGAAACTATTTATATTAATTATTACACTCCAATTAAGATGGAAAGGCAAAATTTCCTCTTGAATTTACAACAACTGGAGGGTTAAGTTTTCGAATTAAGTTTGACTGAGGATAAAATATCTTATCTTCAACAACGGGCCATTTCCAATGTTTGCCTGAAGGCTCCATTGTTTTAACCTCAAACTCTCCATTGTAAATATTAGTTATTTCCCCAGGATAAAGTTTACCATCATACTGGACTTCATACCAGTCCCCAACACTAACTTTTTCTGAAGAGTCAGGTGATTGGTCATTTGATAGTAAAAATACTTTGGATTCTTCGTTAATGACTTTGATGCAATGGTTTTTTTTTATGCCTTGTAGTAAAGGGGCATTGTCCCAAACTTTTCTCAAGTTAAGGAGGGAATTTCTTTTTTTGATATCTGCTTCATTAAGTTCAAAAGTTCTGATATTTGATCCAGCTATCTCTGTTGCTTTAACATAATCTGCAGCATCATTTACAATGCATTTCCTTTTCTTAACTTGATCAAATACCTGCCTTTTTGAACTGCCACCAATACCACCAACTGGTCCCTTTCCATGGGATGTTGCAAAAAAGTTCCAAGTGATTAAAACACCATAATTTTTTTCTAAGGTTGGCAAAGAACCTGCAACAAACCTGTTCTTAAACTGTGAAGAAGGGCCATCCGACCATATTTCAACTTTTTGTATTTCATTTGGCATATTATCTAATACATATGAAATATATGCAAGGACAGTTTCTTTTGAGTGCTCCAACACATCAGAAACTATAATGAGAGGATGGATGACACCTGTATGATACATTGCACAGGTAAGGAGACTAACTTGATTTTGGCTCCAGTGGGCACTTTGTATTTCGTCTTGAAATATGCATGTATAGTTTTCCGAGAAATCCACTTGCATCATGCATAAATCTCTCGGAAAATCCTTTGAAATCACCAGTTCATGTGTTACTTTGTATGAGTTGGCTTGCTGACGTTTTACATAACAGTGTTCTAAAAATTGTGGAACCATGTCTGAGATATATTTATAAAGTTCAGAAAATGAGCCAACCTCTTCTACCTTTTGAAGTGGATCATTATTGCTACTTTTCTTCCAGCAAAGCCATTTAACATTAATCTCATCAAACTCTGGCATTGGATATGCCTGATGAAATCCTTCTGCATTTTTACATTGTTGACATTCATTTAGCCAACAACTTTCAGAAGAAGGGTTGCAAATTATTCCTTCGGGAAATGAATGTGAATAAATTGGAAAATCCTTGTCATATGTGTGCAATGCATTGACAGCAATAATGAAATTTTCGTGATAAACACACATGCATACATTATGTGGCAACTGGGAACTTAAAAGAACATGCTTCGGTCGTAAGTCAAAAAACTTGCTTTTTCCAACAATGATAGTTGGATTATCCAATTTAAAAAGCTGAAACACTTCTTTTAATGTGCAGATAAGGTGTCGGGCTTGCATTCTCATTTTTACGCCATCTTTCCACAGCGTAACAACATCTTTACGACCAGGTGCCATCCGACTTATATCATCTCTCTCATAAAACATACAAATCTTATTTATAGCGTCTGGGCATAGAGCGGAAGATTTTTTGTTAGTTTTTGGCAAATCAAAAGATGAAGCCAATTCTACATTGCATTCACTGCTGAAAAGTTTTCGAACAACAGCTTGTCGATGGCGTGGTGATCCAGGCAGACAACGTTTAGCCCTGGCTACAGCTTTGCCAAACGCACTTGCAGTTTTATACAGAGTTGGAACAGGTGAAGATGACACTTTCTTATTTTTCTGTTCTCTGCATTTTTTCACCCAACCTCTGTTTTTGCTTCGTTCTTCTGACTTAATTTGTTCTTGTACAGCTTTTGGAAGCTTTTTAATTTTGTTTGCTTTTGTAGATCTGTATTTTTTCACATTTATGCAATGTTGTTGCTTATAGGCATCATATTTTCCTTCTTTCTTTAACTTTTCCCTTCGCTTTCTCTGGCGTTCAGCCGCTGTTGTTGGTGCCATAATTATTGTGGTTTTAAAAGAAATGCAGGACTTATGCAGAAATAATGAAAACAGATATATCAAAATAAAATGATTGCTGGTGTTAGACATGGGACAAAAGCAAATGAATGAATTGGGAAAAATGACAGAATGACTACAATTTAAGATTATATTTGCCAAAAATGCAGTTAACTTTCAACATTTACTCAGTTATTTTTCTTAACCAAATTGTACAGTAAGTAACTTTTCTCATGTATCAACTTTCAAATGAGCTAAATTAAGTGTTTTGGTCTATAGACAGTCAACAAAACACTTAATTCCTGTAGATGCTAGTTGAGACTCACCTTACGTGACTCACCTTACAAAAAAGAATGCATATTTTTGCTAAGTATAAAAGGTCAACTAACCACCAAACCTGCATGTTCTTTTATATTTGATTACAGGTAGGAGAAAATATAAAAAGAATCAATTTAAAGTTTTTATTTTCTTTTCAAAATAAAAAAACTAATATTTTTGTGACTCACCTTACAAAAAATTTACTGTGCACAAATCTTACTACTGACAGTTTATTTTAACTTGTAAAATTAAAACAACAGCATTAATATAATCTACTTAGATAATTCTTTCAAGAAAATACAATAACAGTTCAATATTACAATAAAACAATAAAACTTGCATACCTCTAAACTTGGACCAAAATTTCATCAAAAATTTTTGCACATGTGCTCATACAAAATGTAGTCATGCTAGAAAAAAAAGCTGCTCTAAATGTTGCCAATTTGATATTTAGAAACTTCAATCTATGTACAACAAAAATAAAATTGAGTTGTGATGTATTTCTAAAAAAAAAATTTTTTTGTGCTTGTCCCATGTTCTGTGGAACTGCCCATTATTGAAATGAATCCAACTAACATTTTATACATTTTAAATGAAAAGATAACTTATAACAAGCATAACGACATATGAAATACTAATGAGATTTATGTAATTAAGATTTTCCACTGACAATAGTTTGTAGTTGTGGACTAATTTTACTTGTACCAATTATTAAAAGAGATTTAAGATGCTCATCAGTTAATTTAGATCTGTAAACATTTTTTGTGTACTTCATTTTGGAAAAGGTCTTCTCACACAAATAAGTAGTACCAAAAACAGAAAACAGCCCACGAGCAAATTTATGCAAATTATCAAATTGTGTCAGTGGAAGACACTTATAAAATTCCAACAAAGATAAGTTTTGATATTTGTTCTTAATTATATCACTGCACTGTAGATCAATCATTTCCATTTGAAGTTCCGGGGCTAGGGTTTCAATGTCAGTATCAAAAGGATTCTGAAAAATCTTAATTTGATTCGCAATGGCATCAAAGTCCGAGAAACGAGTATCAAAATTTATTTTCAAAGCACTCAAAGTTTCGATTGCAAAATCGATAGGAAACTCGGTCTCAGTGGTGTGGCTAAATATTTCACATGTTTTAAAATGTGAAAAACATTTACTTCGTAGTTGTGATTGAAACAGTATCAATTTCTTCCGGAATGATTTGATATTATTGTATAAATCAGGAAGATGCTGGTTTTCTCCTTGCAATCTCAAATTCAGTTCGTTCACATGTTTTGTCAAATCAACATAGAATGCTAACTTCCACAGCCATGCGTTGTTTTGCAATTCAGTAAGAGGGCGATGCTTTTCATTCAAAAAAAATTCGATCACTGCTCGAAGTTCAAAAAAGCGCTGAAGGACTTTCCCACAACTAAGCCAACGTACGGCAGTATGATAAGGTAAGTCATTTTCTCCAATCTCTTTAATAAATTGTACGAATTGTCGGTGATTCAGCCCAAAAGATCTGATAAAATTAACAGTTGATATGACTGGTTTCAGAACTTCAGACATATCCAAACATTTTCCGCACAAAGACTGTTGATGAATGATACAATGTAAGACTATTGGTTTTGAACCACCGTCATTTTCTACAGCCTTTGACACAAGAGCGACCACTCCTTTATCTTTCCCACTCATGTTTTTGCCTCCATCAGTTGTAATACATTTCAAGTTTTTCCATCGAAGGTTCTTTTGCTTAATGGCCATTTCAACTCCTTTAAAAATATCTGAACCAGTAGTTGTGCCATGAATACTATACATATCAAGAAGTTCTTCATGCACTTCATAGCTTTTATCTACTCCTCGAATATAAATCAACACCTGAGCAGTATCTGACACATCCGTTGACTCATCCAAGGCCAAAGAAAACCACTCAACATGTCCATTTTTGTTGAACAGTTGGGAGGATCTATTTTCAGCGATGTCTTCTACCCTTCGAGCCACAGTGTTTGCTGACATACTGACAGTTTTTAATAAATTTACCTTTTCAGGGCACATTTCTTCGGCTACTGCGATTATGCATTCTTTGACCATTTCTCCATCGGTGAATGGTTTTCCACGTTTTGCAATTTCAAGAGCCACACGAAAGCTGGCACGAGTTGCAGCCTCTTGTTCAGTTTTGAGTTTTGTAAATAAAGATTTCTGCGATTTCAATCCGCGCTTCATAGCTTCGAATTTTTCTGTCCGCAAACTTCCTGTATATTTTGAGTAATTTTGAAAATGTTTTGCTTCATAATGACGTTTAATGTTATATTCTTTGAGAACGGCTATGCTTTCATTGCAAATCAAACATAGCGCCTTGTTACTGGACTCAATTACGAAATACTGAATGTTCCACTGATCTTTGAATTTTCTGCATTCACTATCAATTTTTCGCTTCTTTTCCATTCTACTAAATCACACACAAAAGCAACAATTCAAATAAAAATATTGTTACAAAGATGTCTTAAACTTAAACACGCACAAACACGTTTTAAGGAGGTACGCACTATTTTATTTCACAGCAGTGTCATAGGAACTGACTTGTGGCTGCGCCACTAGCCTTCTTATATATTTCACTTACTGCCATCTAGAAGTGAGTGGAAGACACCAGAACTTTATCGAACCAACGAGATTATTCTGTAAGTGCTATTAGCGCCATCTGTTAGGGATAGAAGGTACTACCTATTTCTGCTTGTGTCCACCAGATGTCCTGTCACGTTACTCCTCATGGCTCGCTCGTACTCTACGCCTAATCTAGAAATTACAGATAATGACAGGAAAATTAATAATATGCAGTGTTGCCGTTTTGCGGACTTTAGTTCGATTTGCAGCCTTTTTTAAACGTGGCGTACTTTTTCGGACTTTTTTTTTCATGTAAAAAAATACTCATTCGTTACTTGAGTACTCGTTAGGAACCGAAGTAACGATTACTGAAGAAAAAAGTAATCAATGATTACTTGTGTATTTCATTACTTTTGTAATCAATGATTACTATGGCGATACGATGCGGGTACCCCATTATAACGGATACCCATACGATACAGAAAATACATCAGCTTCCCCGTCGCTAATGGCATCTGGCAAAAAAGTAATCATATTTTACACCACTAGTGGACTGATTCAACTTTTTACCACCGGCAACAATTAATGATAATATGGTTTTGGCCCTTGGAATTTACTGGAGTAATCAATATGGCCCTAAGGCTGGAAAGTTTGGAGACCCCTGGTTTAAACCATGGTTTAAACCAAATCTTTTTTCATTAATTTTGCACATCATTAAAAATTGCAAAATCCAATTTATGCAGAAATTACAAGCATAGCACTGGATAATTAATGAATTTGAAAATTAACAAACTATTTTTTAATCAGTACAAATTTTTCTCATCTCCTATATATAGACTACCTTGTCAGACTATTTGGGTTTTTCTAAAATTAGCTCTGAAAAAGCTAATTTCAAAAAAACTCTTCTGAGTCATTATAAAAATTAAAATGATATTGCAATTGTAATTCCTGGAGTTAAGAATATATATTAGAAATAATAAAATAACTTCATAACAACCCATTTGCAAATGTATGTTACAGATAACAATTTTTAAAAAACCAAATCTTTTTTTCATTTATTTTTCGCATTATAAAAAATTGCAAAATCCAATTTGTGCAGAAATTGCAAGCACAGCATTAGATAAATCATGAATTACTGACTTTGTAAAGTAACAAACTTTTTTTTTTAATCAGTGCAAATTTTTCTTTTTTTCCTAAATTATTCTCTTCTTTTTAAAAACATATTTATTCTTTAATCTGGAAAAATTGTATTAAAAAATATATATAAATAATAGTGATAATTTCTAAACCAATGTTGCTGATTTGTATAAGTGTTATGGTGTAATCATTTGTGGATATTACTGATACTGTAAATCAACACACATTATTTTTAATGTATCTTTCATTTTTGCTTATTTTTTATTGATTTAGTAAAATATGCTTTTGTTAAAACACAACCCGCATAATAATTATTTCTTTAGTAATTTGCTGAAAGGCCTGTATAAGTTGAGTATTATAATGTGTTAATACAGTAAAACATGTAAAGTTGACCTTCGTTGTAAGTTGGCCACCTGTCTAAGTTGACCACTTTTGGTCAGGAACGGAATTAGCCCTATATTATTTAATGTACGAAAACCTTTGTAATTTGACCACCTGTCTATATTGACCACTTAAGTACCAAATTTGGGTGGGAGTATTATAAAAAACCCTTTGTAAATTGGCTGCCTAATTATTACTATATTTATTTATTTATCAATTTTTTTCAAAGATGAAAAAAAAAAACCTATAAGTTCTCCAGGATAATCTTTTTTATGCTATAATGTTAGACCAGTATTAGTCTGGATGGATGAAACATCAATATAAAGTTTGCCTAAACACTAAACCTCTGTGCAAGTTAACTATTCTAGAAAAGTACTATGAGCCTCACTCTTTTGTTCTTTAAATAAGTTTCTTTTTTTTTTTCTTCTAATTGATCTAGTCATTTCGAAAAATTATGTATTTTTAGGGAATCTTTGCAGTCAAATAAGTAAACTAACACATTTACCTTTAACTAAGTGCTTTAATTTTAAAGTTGTATAGGATACATTGTAAGTCATTCAGATTAAATTTATCTAATGGCATTTTAGATAATTGTTAAAAATAGCTAATTACTAATTTTAAAGTAACATTAATACATGTTATATTTTAATTAGTCACAAATGAATAAACGCATAGCATAAGAAATGACAAAAAAAAAAAGATCCACCCTCTATAAGTTGACGACTAAAGTGCTGCACCTATATAAGGTAATTAAAATTTAAGGTTTTAACTTAGTTACTTAATTAATTATCAATAAATTAACTATCAATAACATTTATTTACAATTAAGGAGCTAAAATCTTCATGATTTTCTAAAAGTCAAATTGTTTTTCCTACAAATGCTATTTAAACCAAAAAAACCCGGTTTAAACCAAAAAAACCTGGTTTAAACCAAAAAAAAACCCGGTTTTTTTTGGTTTTTTTTTTTCAAAAAAACCAGGTTTTTTTCCAACCCTGTTTCAAAGGCATTAATCAGTCATAATCATATTGCTTGTAAGTCTAGTTTAAGTCTAAAAAGTGAAAAATATTAACTTTAAAAAAATCTATATTAAACCATAATGTGATTATTGGTAAAAATGGCCACACTTATTTATAATTAAGATTGTAATTGGATAGATCAATTCCAAATGTTAACTTCTCAAGTTGCCTTTCTGATCCACCACATAATGTTGGGTGTGGTAGCTTAAGTATAATATCATTTCTGCCAACTTCATAAATGGTAGGATCCTCTCTTGTGAACTTCTGAGAGTTTAGATCTCTTTTTAGATATTTCACTTCATATACATTATCGGAACTGGAAATTATCTCAGCAATGAAGTATTTGATATTTTTCTTGCCTGCAAATTTTACTAATACAAAAGTTCCAATCTGAATATTGATCTTATTTGGATCTTCCAGCTCAGCAAAATATTTTTCTGAAAGACTGGATTCTTCATATAAATCTTCAATATTCTCTTGTTCCGAATCTGAGAAATAAAGATTCTTAGCTGGCTTAGTAAGGGCCTTTACTGCTTTTGTTTGTTTCTTAATTTTTTTCAGTGCCCTTATGGCCTTTTCCGCTTCAATGCGATCTTTTTCAGGCGTATCCGTTAAAATACAGGACTTTCTTTTAGGCCTTCCCCTACTGATTTGCTTTCTTGCTTGTGCCTTTGGATAAGGTCTTATTTCTTCAGGAGTGACAATGTTTGGCTGTGATATAATAGCTTTAGGAATTGATGGCTCCCGTTCAATGTTTGGACAATTTGACTCACCGATAAAATCATTTTGTGACTGATTTTCTTCTTGTTGGTACATTGAGCGATCAGTGACATTTGATGGGAGGAATTCAGTCTTGAAATATTTTATCATTCAGTGGGTGTAAGCCAGTAACCTTAAAGCCAGTACTTATATTTGATGGTGTAAAGGCTAGTGGGAAAGCTCGCCCAACTAATTCAGCCGCATCATAAATAGTAGCTTGTTTCCCAACATTACCTGGTGTAGCCATCCAGTCATTCATTGCTTGGATGTAATATGCTTTGAAAGGTCCAAAGACACTTCTGTCCAGTGGCTGCATTTTATGACTGGTATGTGGATGGAATGTAACTAATGTCACACCATTTTCCTTTGCAAACTTTATTGTTTGGACAAGAAATGTGGCTCTCATGATTATCCATCAAAAGTATAGCTGTATTCTGTTTACTTGCGCCACTGAATTTTATGAAATGCTTGAAGAAATCATAAAATAAGTCCTCATTTGACCACCCCGAGGGATTGGCTCCTCCTATTGTCCCTGATGGAGCACTTTTTACCGTATGGTCTTTAAAATATTTTCGAGGATATATCAACATTGGTGGTATAAAAGTGCCACCAGCATTCATTGCACCTATCATTGTAACATTAGCCCCTCTTTTAGCACAGGTCATACTTCCTACCTGTTTCACCTTTACTTGCTAAAATCTTTGATGGGACATGTACCGTTGAAATACCCCTTTCATCACAGTTCCAGATCTGAAATAGTGTTATTCCAGGATTTTTTGCAAGGGCATTTTTGTAATTTTGAAAAACAATAGCAACATTTGCTTTATTAAAAGCAGTTGATCGGGCTAAGATGGTAGCTTCTGGTTTCCGCAAAGCTAATTGCTTTGCATGCCTCTTTCGGAAACCTATAAGCCAATCTTTACTAGCCAATTTGCTATTTTCCCATGATGAGTCACATGTTTTTTTATTTTGCTTGGCAAACTGGTAAGCCAAAGTCCTAAAGGTCAAGATTCACGGTCGTCGCTCGCCACGTGGCGACCTTGTTTGAAAAAGTGTCGATTCAAAAAATTAAGAGCGATCGCCACCTTTCCTTTTTTTAATTTTTACAGTAAATCCTTCCTTTTCAAATACATCTATAGAATTTACAACTCTTGCTTCTTTCATGCTCACAAGCACAATAAAAACGCATCAATTCGGCATTCAAGTAACCGAATTTCGGCCGATAATCTTCATTTCCCCTTTCACAAGAAAAAAAAAATGGCGAAAACGTTCTTCGATTGCGTTGATTTTTTTTTTTTTTTTTAACCCTTCTCTCTGCCATATAAATCTTTTAAATACAGTGGAAAACAATCTAAATCTTGATCTTTTTTTAATCATAGCCGCAACACTTGCATTTCAGATCGGCCATTTTCGCAAAAACTTATAAAACATAAGTGTCGCGCCATTTTGAAAATGGTGTGAATGTTTGAAAAAAAAGTTTTAAAATGAATGAAAATAAAATGTACTGAACAAATTTAGAACTGGAAATATACATTTTTTTTATAATTGTGTGCGAAAATGGTCCGTATTTATGATCGCTGTTTTTTGTAAAAAGTTCGTTTCTGTAATTGGGATTTTTGTTATATTATGCTTGTATTATTAACAAAAATTTTACATTTAAATTTTGTACTGTATAACATTCAACACAAAAAAGTATATCGCAAAAATTCATATTTCCTTATTTTACCATCGCCAACGAATCTAGTTTTTTCTTTTTCCAATTTGAAAGTCTTTTTTTTTTGTTTTTGTAAACTTAATAATTTTGAAAAGTTATTATGTTTTCTTCACTGAAAATAAGACACATAAGGAATTGTGGGGGAGGGGGCATGTCCTCCCCACTTCGCATAGGTGACCACCATGTTAATAAAGTTTAGTGGCCACTGGCCACTTCCAAAATTTCTGAGTCTTGACCTTTACAAAGTCCTAACATCTTTAAGAGTTAAACCATATTGTAAATGAGAGGCCTTTAGTATGTATTCCACAAAGAGCTTTTTCTTCAGCATCAGTAAACATCCTTTTAACATCATTGTTTTGTTTCTATTCAAGCTTGATAAACCTGATTCTTTAAAGGATTTAAGGTCCCTCAGTAAGGTTGTTTTGGAAATACTAAACTCTTTCGCTGCTCCATTTCTAGTTTGTTGTTTCTTCATGACCATATCTACAGCTTTTTCAAGATCCTCTTTGGAAATTGGCGTTTTTTTACCCCTGTTTTGCTGCATGGCATCTAAAAAAAAAATAATTGCATCTAAGAACAAAAAAATCTTATTTTTCATGCCATAGAAGAATATTTGATTAATTTTATGTCTCTTTAATATCAATATAGTTATGGCTTATCACAAACCTAAATAAGCAACTACACGAAAATATTTAACACATAATATAAAATTTATTGCAAAATTGTTCCTTGAACATTTCCCAAATCTGTTCTTATTGTTAATAGCTTAAATTAAAATATAGTTAACTTTTTAAAGGAAACATTTTTAAGTACTACTTGAATAATGGTGTACCTTGGACCAGTCCAAGGTACACCACTTGTATCGGGTCCAAGGTACACCACTTGGTTATTGAAAACAAAAGTGCTAATCATGATGTTAAGGTTAGGCTTAATTTGATTACAAGTATATGGGGTTATAGCTAACAAGCTGCTTTATGATGCATAACACTCATTTCAGAATATGCAATGTATGTGTGGGTATAAAAATACATGAAAGCATCTGAGAAAAACTTACTTTTGGAAGGTGAATTTCCTTTTTCAGGAACTGTTAAGAAAGTTGAGCTTCCAAGCAAACAAAGGTTACTTCACTGGAGACCCCTGGTAGTGAAGTTTTAACTGCATGTGATACTGTTCAAATATCTAAACAAATAGAGCTAGAAATAGCATAGGTTTGAGGTACACTTATGTCCAAGGTACACCACTCTCCCCTACACTTGATGTAAAACTTAAGTACACACAATTGTTACTTTTTTTCAGCTTTCAACAGCAAAATAATTCAGATTAAATATGTTCATTTTCTCTGTACTTACGAGTGTACTATTATTCCGGGTAGGGTTAAGTCACGCATTTGTATTAAAATTTGCTTATCATCATTATTATTAAAAAATATTTATTGCTGTGAAAATAGCTCAAAGTGTGTTTTTGCATATTGATTAACATGCCATATTGTTTCTATGAATGTAACATAATAAATATCCAAAATATTTAAGGTCTTTTCTAGGTCTAAAAATTTAATTTAAAAAAAAAAAAAAAAACAATCACAAACCCTGCTGTAAAGACAGTATATAAAATAACATTTTTTTATGCAATTACTTTCTGTTAATAAAAAAAAAGTAAAGTCCTAGGAGGGCCCACCTCGTTCCAAAAGCGCCAATTTGGCGTCAATCTTGCAGAGCAATACAAGCAGGGTTAACAAGATTACGTACTCATCGCCAATGGGGTGGGCTCTCCTAGGATCCAACCATATTAGAATGAAATGGAAGGGTAGATTGAAAAGATTTACACCTTCAAAATTTTGGACCACCTTAATATACTTTCTGTTATTTATGCGACTAGAGCTCTGCTGCAAATACAAGTCTGAAGTCTCTCTTGAATTATTAGTAGTTTGCAGATAAATCTTTTTGAATTGTATTTTGATGTAATTTTTTTGAAGTGCTATTATTATACGTAAGCTTTGTTTTTACAGGTAGGAATTGTCGTTTTCCTTTGAAACATGAGACTTTTGAAATACCTACTGTACTCATGTTTACTTTTTGTTACTGCTTGTAGTGATGAAGAAGGTAATTTAGAATTTTTCTATTTAAATTATGTATCTAGTATTTTTTTTTTAAAAAATCCCTTTTGACAACTTCATCTTGTTTAAATGTCATGAAATATGTAAATACAGTTAACTTTATTGAAAATTATCACTTTAAAATAAATTATCACCTACAAACAAAATTAAAAACTGATTTCTTTTAAAGCGGGAAAAAGAAAATTACTAAATAAGGGAAACAAATATAACTAATTATTTTTTATACAAACAGGTACACCTAAATATTTCTTTTTTACATGAATTTAAATTTTTTTTCCGTATGTTTCAGGTTTTAAAAAAACAAAATTTATTTGCCGAAATAAAACCCTATCAATTTGTATGTTATGGGTCATTCTACAGAAAACCTGCAATTTGACTACATAAATTTTCAAATTAAAAAAATCAAGATAAATTCTTCAAAACAATCTGAAGGTTGGCTTATGATATGTATATATCTATAACATCTGTCGCACAGATCAACTCCGTTTTGATTTTGTGAAAAAAAAATTAAGAAGAATTTAGCAATCCACAGAAGTGATGACTATGTCCACAGAAGTGATATCGCTGAAAACATACAATTTCTGATGGGAAAAAAAGAAAAAGACAGCGAGTTTATGCAAAATAATTTTGGTACTTAATAATCAGACAAAATTTATTCACATATACCAGTAATCCAGTTGTTCTATGACAAAAAAAGAAAGTATAAATAAAAAATATAGACAAAACAAATTTTGTAACAGATTAAGTTACCACTACTAACTATGGAAATTTATTCTAAGTTTGGGAATGGTGTTAAATCATCCTCAAATATATAACAACCTCTTCTGTTCCTGGTTGGAAACTTTAAAATATTAATTACGTTTTTCTTATCAACTATTTCTTCATCAACCTGTTGAGGAAAAGAAAAAACTTTATTTCCAGATCTCCTTAAAAAGTTCACTTTGCACTCAGTCTGATGCTCTTCTGTAACAACTCCTGTATAATGCTTCTTAAAATTTTTCTTTACTTCAAAGCAGACAATCACATATTTATTTTCCATTGCTTCAAGTTCATCTAAATTGAAGCTGTTATGATCATCACCAAAATGAACAGGAATTTGAAGAATGAACACACTTTTCT
The DNA here is from genome assembly GCA_038502835.1 of Octonoba sinensis. Lineage (NCBI taxonomy): Eukaryota > Metazoa > Arthropoda > Arachnida > Araneae > Uloboridae > Octonoba > Octonoba sinensis. The sequence goes on along the minus strand of CM076605.1, from coordinate 65,000,807 downwards.
TCAGGTTTCCACGTTATACAGACGTCTCAGACATCTTGCATCTAGAAAGTGCTTGTTTTTCTTTGACCAAGTAATCGGATGTATTTTCATTGTACCTTTAAATGTTACGATATTTATTTTTTCTGAAATCTCATCAATTTTCTTCATTTCTACATCAGCATCTTTAGTGATATCAATCACTTTGATACCAGGGCATCTTGTTTTTAGCAGAGAAACAAACTCATCTTGTCCAGTAATATTATAACCATGTGCAATAATATTATCCGCAGTTCTTTTTAGCGTTCCTCCCACACCATCAGGCTCCCCCTTTCCATGACTAGTTTCTGAGAAATGCCAAACACATGTACTTGCTCCTGTTTCTTTTGCGATGAATGCTCTCAAGAGATAAAACATTTTTTTATTTCGATATTGAGTGCTTGGCCCATCACTTAGTATCAATAGTGTTTCTTGTTCAAGTTCTTGAAAAATTGGTTTCAGATGAATACATATAGCTGCTTAATCATGGCGTAAATTTTCTGAGACAGAAAGGATGTCCACAGAAGTGATGAAAACTTCTGATTTATTGAATAATTGTATTAGGCTTAATTCTATGAGTTTGTGCCATTTATAACATTTAGAACATCCTATTTTGTTTAATATGGCATGTTGAATAAAAAATATAATTTTAAATTGTTACTTTAAAAAAGGTCACAGAGGTGATGACATAAGCAGAACAGATTACAAATGAACATAAATACCAAATTCTTACCCAGAAGATTTCAAACTTATTCAAAGCAACTTGCTTGTATTTCCAACATGGCTGCTTCTTTTATTTGCCACTATGAAAAAATAAGTACCGCCGTCTAGAGAGTTGTTTTTTAAAATGTTTTTAAATGTCCACAGAAGTGATGCAAAACCTTGTGACAAGCTTTCTTTTTGAAAAATATTCAATGTGACAATAAATAGGGCAAACAATTTGTATGTAAGGTTAAATTCCTAAGTTTTCTAATGAAAATGCACATACTTAATCTATGTATGTGGTATAATACATCAGCTACAACTATTGAAGCAGTACAACTCTGGCTTGAGACATATCACCTTCTGTGGGTAGATTTTTTTACTATTTATTTTTTCTAATTTCTAAAATTTTTCAGTTATAACTCAGAAAACATTGTATTTTTACATGTTAAATAAAAAAATAAGCAATGTTAATAATAATTTATATTTTATTGTTTTGTGACTTAAAATGCAGGTTTTCTATAGAATCACTCTTATACTTTCTCAATGAGCAATGCTGTTTGCTCCTATGCATTTTTTGTCCCCAGTTTCACACGCTGTTAATCAAAATCCGTGGTGAGTTAAGTTTCTTAATCATGTTTCCCAATTCAGGAATTAAAATCTAGGGCGGGATGGCTGGATTCCTGCCGAAAGTGTTTAGAATTTCCTCCATGTAAATAGTCTGCACATGAGTCTCCCATTTGCAGAAAATTCAGCAAGAGTGAGTAATGTCACTTACCCAGTGATGCTGATGTTGCTTTATCTGTAGTTGAAGTCTCCTAATGGTAAAAGCCACAGCTTCTGCAAAACTTCTAACCATTTTTGACACTATTTAATATTGTCAACTCTTGATTTTATAAACTCGTGATTTATCAATTTACTAGTGAGAAAAAGTCTTTTATGTACTTTCAATTTTTTAAAAATAAATTTATATTTTTTAAAAGTAATTCTATATCCAGATTCTCTATAATAATCAATGTACTTTTTCTTTCCCTATGCTGTAAACAGTCTCCTCATTTTATTCAGATTAATTATATGTGTACATTCTTTTCTTTCAGATGTAACTGTTGAATTCAGCTCCCCTGAGATCAATAAGCCTTCAGAAAATGCAAAAAATGCTAGCCAGTTGATACTTACAGAAATTGAGGGACATATTAGTGAAAGGTTGTTACCAGAGAAAACAGTAAAAGATAGTGTTAATTTGACTGCCGACGGAAAATTGGAGAATAGCAATGGTACTGGCAATTCATCTGCTGAAGGAAAGACTGTTATTAAAGTACAATGCCTACCCAGACTTCTAGCTGAAAATGAGGTATGAAAATAGTTATTTATTTACATGTACTTTGAAGGTACTCAAGTCCTCCAAAGCTAGCTAGTTTAAAATATAGGTATGCTATGCAGTGTAATTAACAAGTGTCCAACTAAGCACGAATTTAAAAAATATTTTTAAAAAAAATCTTCAATTAAAGTAAAAAGTAGTTTCATGCTAAAAAGTGTTATTGGATTCGTGTAGCTCTAAATTTTTATATCGGAAATATTCATAAAGAGTAACTTTGTGAGTGAAGTTTTCTTCTTCACAGGGTTTTTTAGTTATGTTTCTAGTTGCTACTAGCCTCGACAGTTGTATTGTACCTATTCATTGTTTGGAAAAGTTATTCATAAATGTCCAAAAATTCGGAATCATGCCTTTATCATAATATAAACAATGTAAAAATACATAGCTAAATTTTGCTTTGCATTAAATTTGCAGGGGCTAGCTCAAATTTCTCCGATTCCCACTTTGAAAGTATACCTAGCGGGAGGTCTGAAAAAAAGTTTTTTATGAAACAAATGAAATGTGACTGGTATTTGTGGGCAATGGTGTTACAAGGAGAGGGTTTGTTACAGATTTGTAAATGAAAATGATTTCTGCAATTGACGTAAAAGAAAAAACTACAGCAATAGAAGAATTCATTCATAATTGCATAATTTTTCTCTTATAAAAATGCATTACCACTTGAAAGTATACTGTGTGATAAATTATTAAAAAAGTAGTTATTCCAGCATATATATCCAGGGGTCACGTCAGAGGAAATTCAGGTCCTTTTTTGGACCCTTCACAAAATTCCAATTAATCAAAATGGACCCTTCACAAAATTCAACTCAATCAAAACGGACCCTTTACAAAATTCATCTCGATCAAAACGGACCCTTCACAAAATTCCAAGCTTCTAAACCATTCTTTTCACATTAATAAAATAAAGAGGCAAATAGTAATGACATTTTTATCACTATGTGTTTAAATTTTCAATTTTCACAAAGTTATTTGATTTTTCACAAAAATCCTAAAATTTACGAAAAACGGACCTTGTTAAAACATGCTAGTTCAACCCCTGATATTAGAATGCAGATTTTCAAAAATTAATGTTCTAAAACTTTTTGCATTAGTATCAATTATTATCACTGATAAAGTATTAGTCATTTAAAGTTTCACCAAAATATGTTTTCTTAAATTCATAATAAATTTGTTCCATTTCTTCCACTCTTGGAAGAAATTTATTTCATTTAGGGCTGGTTCTTTTCATGTTTTTTTCCACTTTAGAAGAAACTTGCTAATCCTTATATATGTATATTTCATGATATATCTTTAATTTTTAATGTAAATAAAAAATACCTTAGATTTATCTTTGTTAATCACATTATTTAACACTACAGTACCAAACCCCAAATTCGGCATGCTCGGGACCGCCGCCATGCCGAATTTCGGAATTTTCTGAATTTCGGAATCCGATCCAAAATGGCGGATTTGCGGGACCAAAAATGGCGGACTTAAGCATACAACACTGAACATACGTAATTTCTATCAAATTGCAGTTTTCTCAACTACTTTTCTCCACCAGACCCCTACCTGTTAGCCGAGGCCTTAGGATTGCTTACGCACGGGGAGAGGTAGTGGGGTCTACGGATTTTACATGCACATATCCCCAAGTATACATGGTGGTCTTCAGTGGGTATCGAACGCGCGACCTTCCAGGTGGAAGTCCGACGTGCTAACCACTAGGCTACCAACTAGCGGACACGCGTTCAAAACATCGTGAAATGAAACTATTCTAAACTGATAATTCAATACAAACTAAATAGAGCATTTTGGTTTTCAACTGCCATCTTATCCCCATTAATGAAAAGAAGAATCTAGGAACCCTATTTATCATATATAATAAGATGGGGGAAAGACAGGGGTGTACTCCTAAAAAAAAAAGTGCCAGGGCGCTATAAAAAAAAAAAGCCAGGCGAAAAAAAAAATTTAAATAAGCGGGCGTTGCCAATTTTTCTTCCCTTAGAAAACGTATTGTAATCTATATTAAAAGCAAGTGTCTGTCTTTCTTTCTGTGTGTGTCTGTCTGTCTGTGGAATTTATCTATTTACAACAACGATACAGGAGGAAAAAAAAACAATTTATTTAGAACAACGACCACAGTTCCGCTTTTTCTTGACTAATTGTAGGACACTCGTGATTTACGTGTCGAGACTGATTATCCTCAGCATTTCTATGTTGAAGCAACCACGTTTTTACATATGGAATTGCGTCCCATTGTTTCAGTGGAGGGCCATTAAGTTTAATAAACATGGTTGAGGAGACGTGTTTTATTAAAAGTTTTGCGCGCAATGAAGTGATGATTAAATTCATGGCACTAAAACCTCGCTCACATTCACTATTACTGAAAGGAATTATTTTTAATATATCCATGAGAGCCGCTGATCACTAAACGCTCATCACCAATTTTATAACGAGTGCACATATTTCTTATTTCTTCTTCTCCGTATCTTGACATTGCTTGATCATCATCTTCGGCCCAGGTGTCAGGATTTAGAATTGCAAATTCTTTCAGCATCACATTGTATCTGGACTTCTCCTTCTCAAATTCATCATTATTTCTCGACCTTTTAGAAGCAGTCAACCCAAAACAACGACTTTCCAAATTGTTTCTGATGCTAGCAATAAACTGCTCTCTATTTATAGAAACAATCTTTCTATTTCTACTCAGATCTATCCCTTTAAAATTCATCTTTTCTGCAGATCTAATACATTCTTGCTCCTTAGATCCAGGTTTATCTCTCATACTTCCTATAACTCTAATTGTTCTTTTGATTAATGTATCGGCTCTGACGATAGTACAAAATCTTTCCTGGAGTTGCAAAGACAGAGCGGATAATTCTTCTAAAACGTCATAAATCAGGGCCAAGTCTTTTATAAATTCAATAGATTCCATTCTTTCAAACAGGCCTCTGTACTTATTGCGATCTGTACTTTTCCTAGAGCTGTCATTAGCGGCTTCTTTAAAATGTTTCACTAACGCAGTATATGTATTCCAAACTGATTTTACTGTCCGAAAACTACTAGAAACCCAACGAACATCTAATAATCTACCAATTTTGGTTAACTGTATCCCCAAATCTGCGGCTATACTCTTTAATTCATTTGAATTTTTTGGAGATTGACTATATAAAGCATATAAAGTGTCCATGAAAGATTTGAAATGATTAACAGCATTTATATCACTGATACTGTCATCAATGGCCAGTTCTAAACGGTGATTTAAGCAGTGCCAGATAATAATGTCCGGATTTTGTAATCTGTCTTTTAACAATTTGGAAACGCCTGAATTTTTGCCCAACATTGTACTAGCACCATCAGAAGTAAAACAAATCAAGTTTTTTTGTAAAAATTCCTCATTGAGGCCATATGACGAAAAACAAGCAAAGAGTGCTTCTAAAATAACTGGTGCAGATTGCGTATTTAAAGATATTAAGTCAAGAAATATAAGCTCTTCTTTTTCTTTGAGGCACGTTTGAATATAAATAATTAGAGCTGATTCTTTACCTAATGTAGTTGACTCATCAATTAAAACTGAAAATTTTTTGTCTTCCTCAATTAAATTAGCTGTTAATTTTTTTCTAAATTCTTTGGCTATGTGCATTATTATTTCAGAACCACTTTTACGAGAATGTAACGTAATCCCTAAATCTACTCCATTTTTCATTTGCAGCTCTATCAACCTCTCGTAATCTGAAAAGGGCCTGTTACTTTTTACAGTGTAATAAGCCGTGTATAAAAGCTTCTCAGTTTTTTCAATAAAAGATTCCTTCTGTTTAATATTGATTTTTTCCAATCTTGTTTTTTTGGCCTCCTCTAGAATTTTGAAAGCAGTTTTATGAGCTGTTGATAACTGATGAGCTGAAATTTTAGTCCGCAATGATTTAAGTTTTTGATTTCTGTCAGAACCATTAAAAATGACTAAGCAATTAATCCATTCTGGACTTAATGAGATACCTTGGCTTTTATACGAGCCTAATGTCTGTACTTCAGAACAATAGTTGCATCCTAAAAAAACATTTTTTGTTATTAGCCATGCTTGTTTCTGCTTCCGTTCCAACCATTGGCTTTCAGACCAAACTTTCCAAATACCAGTTGATTCCTTATTCTCTGCTTTTTCGACAGTTAACAGTTCATTAGTAGGGTCATTTTCGTTGGGTTCTGACATCGGCGGAATAGGTATATTCGTCTTTTCTGTTTCTTCACATATTTTGGTAGATGATGTCGAAGCCTCATCGTCTACTCTCGGAATTTTTGATGGAATCGATGAAAAAAAACTTGTGATTTTTTTTTCTGCAGTTCTCTTCATCATTAAACGTAAGAAAAAAAGACTTACCTAATCAGCTTTCTTGTTTCCGATGAAAAACTGTTTCTCTCTAGATCACAGTATGAGCACGACCACGGACTAGCATAGCGTGAGCACGACCAACGATTTGGCCTTCCGAATTGCTGAATACAAAAAAAAAAAAATAGCTCTTTTTTCAATCCTTATCTTTCCCAGAATGCTACCTTTGTATTGTGTGTTTCTCACGAGCTGGCACTTTTCTCCGCCGTCGGAACAGCCGAATTCATTTCCACGTGGGTTTGATTGATGAAAATACAGGTGTCTGTAAACGAAACAACCATTAATGTGCGCCAAAGCGCCGGCGACTTTATTTCGCGCCTAACATCTTTTCATCGTCTGCTGTTATTTATTTCTTGCATTGTTCCAACTCCTTTAAAATGGCCACATTTTTTCATTTTTATTGAAGCAAAGCGGGACAAATGGGATGAAATGAGAATTACAATTTAGTTATAATAAAAAGTTGGAAGTGATCTGAATCTCTAAACTTGTCTAAAACTTTTTTTTTTTCGGGGGCGGGGGGGGGGGGGATTTTTTTTACATACACACAACGGTAAAAAAAAAAAAAAAAAAAGTGGGAGGGATATTTTGATTAACCGGGGCGGCGCCCTGCCTTGAAAAAAAGTGCTGGGGCGTCGCCCCGGTGCGCCCTGGCCCCAGTACACCCCTGGGGAAAGATTGACAACTTCTCAATTTTTTGGGATTATTGAACAATTTAAGCCCTTTGTGAATGCAGATATCTTCTTTCATTCTATTCACAGAGGACAAAATCAAAAAAAAAGGAGTGGAAAAAGGGAATCTTCCTTGGTCACTGCAAAAGTTAGTATATAGTAAAACAAATTCAAACCACTAAAGAACCAGTTTTTCTAATGTTGACCTTAAAACAAAAAGGTAGAATGCATACACTTTTTAAAATAATCTTCTTCTCCAAAAGGGCATTTTAATTATGTTCTAGAATAAATTCGTTTCAGAATTTACGATCGCAAGAAATTATCTTTCCATAAAACCAGGATCGAAAAAAAGATGCATATGAAAGTACCAATGCTCATTAGCATACCTCCTATGTCCGAATTGATCACCCCTTCCTGCCTTCGCCCCCAAAGAAAAAAGAGTAACCATTGGCAAGTTAGCTCCATGGGAAAGAAGGGGAGAGCTAGAATTTCGTCCTTGAGTTCACCTCTCCCTCAGGAGCCACTGCATCTTCATCTTAGGTCATAAACTGTATGGTCTAAGATAAGGTCTTCATCGCTGTAGTACCAAGTTCGTACGCACGTAACCTTGCTTTAACGTGAAAGCAGAAGTGTTGATAAATTGATGAATAGACATTGCAATCCCCTTTTCCTGTCCAAGAAACCTTATTTTCGCTTTTCAACATGGTTTAGGAGAAGAGTTCTCAGGAACTAGCTCGGTCTCTTACTAGGTTTAGCTTCTGTAATTTAGCAAAATATCGGCAAGATCGCTTTATTTGAATGAAAATATATTGGCATGTGTTGTTTTGACAACTGCTTAGATAATATTTAACAAAAAAAAAATTTATTTCTTTTTGGAAAAAGTGCCGAATTTTGGGATCCCGAATTTGAGGTTCGGTACTGTACTTATATATTTAATGATTCTTCAGGCAGAAGACTTCAAAACAGAAGAATATTTGAGTTCTGTAAATTATGCGAAACTTATAAGAAATTCAGATCGTAAAAAATTGTACTATAAAGGTTTATAGTTTTAATAAGTTGAGTAATTATTAATTTATCATGTGTAATTAAATGTAGGTCTAACTAATATGCACTTAAGGTTTTTTTGAGAAATGTATTTATTTTGTTACAAAATTGTAACAAAACATATGTAATGTAACAAATTGTAACATTTTTTTTCCGCTTTGGAAGAACTTGCCAACTCTGAGTTTTATCTAAGATACAATTTGAGATGATTCAAGCACGTTTTCCATTTCAACTGAAGACTATCTTACCTTCTTCCAATGCTTTCCATTTAACGTTGTTGCTTTTCACAACTACGGTTTATTATTCTTTCTTATCATTATTAAGATCATTTAGTTTTTAGATTTGTTAAATAAAAGAATGTTATTCAATGTTGTAGAAGTAAAGTTCCGTTAAAAGATTTTCAAAGTTTTGTGTATTGAGAGGAACTGTTTATTATTAGAAGGTTCCTGTAATTTACCCTATTGTGTAAGAGTACATGTGTGCTGTAGGAGATCCTGTTGTGGGAGGGCTACCTGTATGCAAATTTGTCTCATTTAGGTTAAGAATTTAAAAAGTCTAGCCGTGTTTTTATTTATTAAAGGTGCGTGATGGTATTGAGATGAGGTAAAAAGTATTTGCCATTTTAATTATGTGGATGAATTCTGAGTAAGTAGTTGAGGACATGCTAACTAAGAGTTCAGTACTAAGTTTGAAAAATGCATTGATATATTGAACGTTTAATGGATTTTATCCCCCATGCTGGGAACCTCTTTTAGATAAAGGACATCCCCGAAAAAATCAATTTTTTTTTAATCATTCTTGTATATCTTTTCATTCAAAAGTTCTCATCCTTTTGTAGGGGATAGAAGGGTAACCTGTATGCAATTTTATTTCTACATTATTCTTCAATGATGATTTTAAAATTATGGTAAGGATAAAATTGTTTACTTTTTGTTTTGAACGTAGGTTCCAACTGTTACTTTAACGAATGGCAGTATGTTTTTGAAAGCATTAACTCCGTCCCCTGCCAACACAAGTAGTGGCGAATGTTCTGTGGTTTTATTTTACTCATCACAATGTGCTTTCTCTGCAAGAATGGCTCCACATTTTAATGCACTTCCCAGGGTTTTTCCTGACATAGCATTTTATGCTGTTGATATTCTTCAGACTGGAAAGTGAGTTTTTTTCTTCCTTCTAGTCATATATAGGTAAAATTTTTAAAAATTGCATGTATGTATAGTACTTCTCGAAAGGGGAAATTTTAATTTGTAAAATTTAACTTCTTTTTGTGAATGAATGTTAATAGGCCGTTATCGCGGCTAAGAATTATTCGTCGTAAACATTACTTTTAGTATGCCAAAAAACAAAAAACCATGCTGAGTGAATTCATTATTAATGCTAAGGGTTGCATTGCTTGAAATGCTGCTCCCTGCAATGTTTCTCAAAAGGTGATTTCATAAAAAAAGGATAGAAGATATAACATTAGTTTTGAATTGAAGCTCTCCTAGCCTCCCTTCCATTCAATGCATTACCCACTCCCAATATTCAAAAGTACTCTTAATGTTCAAAATTTACAAAGCATCATCCTAAATAAAGGTGGGAACACATTTTTAGAAAGAAAATTCATAAAATCAGCAGGAGCGTGTTTAAATTTGCCTTAAAAGAGAGGGGGGGAAAAAAGAAAAAAATGGAAAAAAATTGTAGAAATATATCTAAAAACTAAATAATAATAAATAAAATAAAATTCTTGTAAAAAGTACATACATTACTTTTTAAAAAATATTTACATTTATATTATTGCATTGTATTAAAACAAAAAAAGGAGAGATGAGGTTATAAGATGAGAATATGCATGTTTGTCAGACTCCCCTTCCCGTAAACTTTTGATCCAATTCAAACAATTTTTTTTCTCCAGTTTATACATAAGTTTAAACATACATTTTACAATTTATTTTTTAAAATTGCTACTTTTCATTCAAGAAAAGTTTCTTTTTAAATATTGTTTGATTGTTTAAAACTTATATGTTCATTCTTTTAATTTCTCTCTCATAAATTGTTGTATAATGGATTTTTTTTAAAAATTTCTTTTTTCTATTTTATATAAAAATGTATAATACATATCAATATTTCTCGTGTATCAGTATTCTCCATAGCCTAGTTTATCAACAATTAATAAGCAAAGTGGTTCGCAGAATTTGAATAAACTCGGATAATATTATTTTTTAAAATATGAAATGGGAGAAACCATTTCTCAGAGAAATAAACTGTTAGCTAATTCGGTCAAGTTTAAAATTGTAAACAAAAAGAATATTGATGCAGACCTTCCCCCAGGATTGAAAAAGGGCAGGGTGCTACTGTAAAAAAAAGGGCACTTTTCCAACTTTAGGGCATCTTACTGAAAAAAAGGGCACATTTAATTTGAAGTAGGGACCGTTCATAAATGATGTCACGCTTTTTTCCATGTTGGACCGCCCTCCCCCGTTTCACATGTTACGTTATGTTACACAAGCAGAATGTCCCCTCATCACACTTTGTCGCAATTTCATGAACCGCCCTTCTCCCTAGAAGCATGACATCATTTATGAATCCTCCCGTTGTAATTACTTTATTATTGCCATAATTTAACATTTTAGTCAAACATCAACATCATCACAATGAAACTGAACATTGAAAAACATATATAAACTAATTAGACAATATTCATTTTTAAGATAGTTTTCAATATTTGAAGTAAAGTATGAAAAAATTCTGCTTTTATATTCAAGGCAACATCAACCAATAATGATTTTAAATTCAATAAAATATCTAGCAAGGATTTTCTTAGTTATACATTTTTACTAATTTATGAGAGTGTTTCTGTTCATTCCAGTACTTCTGAAGATCTGATCACCTCTGAGGAATAATAAAATAAGAATATATCTTTTCTTAATGTAATAAAGTTTCAGTAATAATAATTAGAGCTCGGATTTTGATGACCTAAACGATAACTGAAAACGCCCTTTAAACTTTTTAACATTGTCCTAAGAACAGCAAAATTGCAAAAAATGCCATTATAATTAATCAAGAATACCAATTGAAAGCAATGGTTTAGCTTAAAATGACAATAGTATTTTTTTTAATTTAAAAGAAGCAAAATCAATACAATACATTTTCATTAAAGATTGAAATAAATGTTTATTAAAATGAGAGAAAAAGGAAATGTCTAATATATGGATTCCTCACACGTTGCCATCTTTTTCCCCGCAAGTTTTATTACATTTTAAAACTTTTCTTTCTTGAAATAACTAGAAAGCACCATTAGATTGGGATTATTAAATGCTTTATCATATTTTGGATAGTAAATACTTTCTTGTTTGAAAGAGCATTCTTATATTTTGGAGCACTCAACGTCTACAGATGTAATAAATGCATATTTGACCCAAATGGGTCCCTTATAAAGATGAAAAAAAGAATTTTCTTATTAGTCCGTGGGAACCTACTATTCTAAATTTTATGAGATAAGAGTTTTTAAGATTTGCAATATAATCAAGCACAGAATCATTGGAAAAGTTTCAGGCTACACACAAAAAATTACCCAAAACCAAAAAAAAAGGCATAAAATGATGTGAAAAAAAATCCCCAAAATCTCAAAAAGTGCCCGAAAAATCTCGCAACTGTTGGCCCTAAAACAGATCATTATTAATTTTGTAAAATGTTTAACTAAAAAAAAAATTCCTTATTTATTTTATGATTTGTGATAATACTACTTCTTTTCAATAATTGTTTATTGTTTTTTAAAGAAGTTGGATCCAGGTAAATTAACAATTTTCTATATATATAAAATTTCTTATTTATCCACAATTTAGTATTTGCTAAAAAGTAAATAGCTGTCAATACTAAAATCAAATTTGAAGTAAATAAGTGAAACAATAATAGTGATTTAATAATGGTGAATAATTAGTGATAAACGCAATTTTCGACAAACACGTGTTCAATATCGGCACAGTTCAAAAAAAAAAAAAAAAGCCAGAAACTATTAAAATAAAATGCAAAATAAGCAGATTTAGGATAGCATGTGTGAAAAATATCTTCTAATTTAGAAAATAATTGAAATTTGTACCCGATGCAAAAGGATTAAAATCTCTAACGTTGAATCCAATTTTTGGCGAAGCACGTGCACAATTTCGTCTGTTTCTATTTTTATACTTTTTTTCTTTTTTAAATGTTAAAATGAAACGACAAATAAGCAGATTTAAGGTAGTACATGCAAAAACTATCTTACAACTTTCAAGATAATTGAAATAATTCCAGGATGGAAAAAGATTGAAATTTCAAACACAGTAAGCAATTTCCGGTAAAAATCGGAGGAAAAACTAGTTTCCGCGTGTCCCAAAAATTAACTCCTATTTCTTTCTTCTTTATTTAATTTTTAGTGGACAAGAGAATTTGGGAAAAGGTCACCTATCAAGATAAAAGTTCGGGAAAGGGTTTTAGGATTAGCAAATGGTAGCCACATTGGCGACTTCAATGAAAACAATGGTGGCCAAAGCGTGAAAATTGGTGGCCTGCGGCAACTGGCGATTGCGAGTTTTGAGCTCTACAAAAAGGGCACGATTTCACTAACATAAGGGCAAGATGGGAGCGTTTCCCAAATCCAAGGGCAGGCAGGGCGTGGCGCCTTCCCGCCCAAGCCTGGGGGAAGCACTGGGATAAATGGTAGTGTCAAAAATAAGCGTCATTATAATTAATCTGCTGCCGAATAATCAGTAATTGGTCAATCTGCTTATCTGGTGCATCCTTAGATTCAACCACATGTTATGTAACATATACAAAATGCTATCAAATTGGTGACATTGCAAAATGAGTAAATATTTTACCATTTCACTTTGCCCTACATTCTGCTACTTATATTCTTAAATTAATTTGATTTGTGCAGAAGGGAGCTATCCTGTAATATCTCTCTCGATTTAAAAATTTTTTAACATAACTTTCTATTTTCTTGTAAATCTGTTGAAGTTTCTAATGTTTTGATTTCAAAGATAACAAAGAGAATAGTTTGAGAGAAATGTTTCAAATGTTCATTTTATGTTATATTTATTTTTATAGCATTCATGTGCGGTATGGACTAGTTTTTGTGCCAAATGTGATGCTGTTCCACAATTCCAAGCCTGTTGGCAGGTTTAATGAAACAACTCTTAACTTAGAGCAGTTTGTGAAATTTATTCACAAATTTACAGGTAAAATACCAAAATATTGCAATTATTTTATTTTTCACTGAAAACTAGATTTCTTTTTTAAAAGACCTAGACATTTGCAATGTCCCTGGATTTGTTTTCTTATTTCTTGCAATAAAATTGTCATTAAATTTCCCTTCTTCGAGCACTAGAGTTTTAGTTCTTAAGAATTTTCTGATTCATGCCCTTGTTTAGCCTGACTTTTCCTAACAATTAGAAATATTTTCCCTGATCCTTAAGGTGTCTTCCTTTAAATTTACCAGCCCTTGTGACAAGTCCATCTTAGTGATAAGCATTGATGACACTAATAATTGCCTAAAAACTGCCCGTGTTATAAAATGGGGCCCGGTTTGCCATTGTGTATATAACGGTAACTTTTTTATGTGTAAATTATGTTATTTTATTAAAATGTATAGCATTCCAAATAATTAAAAATTATCCGCCTACGGCAATGAGCCAGCGATCCTACACACTAAAGCATCTTTTTTACAAAACAAACACAATAAAAGAGGAAAAAAGAAGAAAGAAATGAAACAAAATGAAAAAGAAAATATTTAAGACAAAACGCATTTTGTTTGTTTAGCTCACGTACCCACATAAAAAGGACGATTATAATCCATTAGAATACTTTTAATTAATATATTTTTAGTATAATTGGTTTTTATCTATTATTCATTGACAGTAAAACAGAAAGACGAAATTTTGTAGCTTGCAGAAACTAACAGCAGCAAGAAAAGCTTTGAAATTGGAAAAACCTTTCCTCTGAGCCCAAAAATGTTTGCTAATTCACTGGAGAAAAAAAAAATGAATAGTAATATTAAGTTGGAATAACAAAAATTGCTATAAAGGATAACGTTTCTTTAAAAGACCCCTTTGCAGTATGGAAAATGGTCCCGTAAATTACATGTCAAAGTAAGGAAATCAAAATAAAGCTATCGATCGCCTGTGAGCCGCAGGAAATACATTTTAATTCGTTAAAAAAAAAAAAAAAAAAATATCACCCCCCCCCCCCAAAAAAAATAAATAAATTAAAAACCGGCTGCTCCTCAAAATGCTGAAAAGCGCAAGAAAGAAATTTTAATACGTTAAAAAAAATGGATCATAAGCCAGACGGCATGGTAACAATTTAAATAAAATTTAAAGTTTAATTACCGAGAAAAAATAATTTCGAACTATAGAGGAAAACGCCTATAACTTCTTTTCTAGTTAATTTAGAGGTTTCCAATTTTAGCACAAAGGACAAAACTCTTTCTAGGACAGTTTTTTACAGGCTTTTCAATAGTATCAAGCTCGAAAGGATGCGATAATTTCTTCCGATAGAAAATGACTATTTTATGAAATTTTCGGCTATAAATTGAAATAAAAAAGGAACAAATTCGAATTTCAGAAAAACTCCTTTCCCACCCCCATGTTCCAAACTAATTTCGTGCCAAATTTCATGAAAATCCTCCAGACGGCCTGAGCCCTACGCCGGACACAGACAGACACACATACTTGCTGCTTTATTATTAGTAGAGATAATGTGTATGTATATAATATTTTATTAAATGTTCTTTAAAAATAAAAATTAAGTTTTCTTTTATTAACTGTTATTTTTATTTGAGTTTCAAATTTGTTTCTTCAGTGCCATTGATCAGTTGTTATTCAATGGATTTTATTATCAGATAATTTTTAAGTACTGTCGAGGCTCAAAAATCCGCACAACTTGGGAGAAGTGGTTGTGCAGATTTCAGAATTTTGTGGATTTCAGGCCGCTTTAGTTAACTATGTTAAAAAATTTCAAAATTCCCAGGTGGGAATTATAAGCAAATAATGTGATATCTTTTTGTTTCCCCCCACCCTTAAACATGTTTAAGAATACTATATTTTTTACCACAAGGTAGCACTATTCCTTATTTCGGAATTTTCCGAATTTCGGAGCCCGACCCAAAATGGCAGATTTACAGGACCAAAAATGGTGGATTTATGTAAACATCAACATTGATATGCTCATTTTACTTCAAATTGCACTGTTTTCTCAACAAGTTGATAAATAGGTAACTTTGTTTTTGGAAAGGTAATATAAGTAAATCCATGTGTTAATTAATATATTTTGCCAAACTAAAAAAATAACTTATTCATGGATTTTAATAAAATGCTCCAAATTACAACACATTTCAGTAAAAATAAACCATACCCACATGGTAGTTCACCATTTTACTAATCACCTGCAATTGCATGAAAAAGAAAAGAGGAGCTGCATCAACATCTTTAAAAATATTAACAGAGAAGTCAAACCAAAACTCTAGCCATTTGTACAAAGTTACTTTGCACCATTTATGATCACAGAGAAACAAAGAGAGCAAATTCCTTTATCTTTCTTTCTCTTTGTTTTAAGGGAATAAAACTTGAAAAAGAACTTTCAAGAACATAAGGAAAAAAGTAATTAACTTTGTATATCGAAAAAAGATATTTAACTGAGCTCAAGAAATCAATTTTCATCTTTCAACATGGTAGGGTTTTCTGGTTTTATCTTGGTTTTCTGAGTTTAGTTCATGTAAATCAGAAACATATCTACTATATTGCTTCTATTTGAATCAAAATTTACTGGAATTTATTAAACAGCTCCTTAGATTAAATATTTTTTTTAATTGGTCAAGAAATTTAAAATCGGAAATTTTCGGGAAAAGTTATGAATTTTACGATTTTATGAATTTGGGGTTCGGCACTGTAATAATGTTCGGGGTATCTTTTTACTCTGTTGTTGAGGATTTAACATGCCTAAATATGTCATCGCCAGATTGTATCAAAAAATTTATATTAGTTTTACGTTTGCAAAAATGACTTTTCTGCAAAACCAGTTTGGGACAAAATCAATGCGAATTTCGGAAGTTTACGGATTTCAGATCGGCGGATTTGTGGCACTCGACTGTATTGTATTTGTTTTAAAAAAGAATAAGTCCCCAATTAACTCACCTTCCTTTTCTTATATTTTTTCTTTATATAATGGTGTTTATTATATTGTCATGGCATAAAATTACATCAGCATTTCTTTAAATATTTGTCTTCATGCATTATTATACAGTTAAAAAGCTGATCTGCCCCCACTGAGAACATTTTAATTTTTATTTTATTTTATTTATTCTTTATATTTTATGTTTTATAGTTTCAAATTGGCTTTCTAAAATATAAATTTAAAAAAATATATAAAAAGATGGATGGAAATATAAAAGCTAATATCTTTTGACATTGGTGTGTCACAAAATTTTGCTTTTGAAATTCTGTAGTATAAGTTTGTTATCTTATCTTAATGAGCATCTGTGTTGAATTTTTTTAAAATGAGGTTAATATAATTGTATGTATAAAATGTTATGGCGGACGTATTTAATGTACAGGTAGTGCATTTGCTAATAAATATTTTTACTTAGAACGTTAACCTGAAATTCTCTTTGATCTACATGGAAAAGTCATGGAAATTATTTTGGCTATTTGAGTATGAACCCTGCAAAACTGACATGGGGCCTGCCTTGGCTCTCAATGGCCCTGAACTCCTCGCTTAAAAAAAAATCCTGTTTATGTGTACATCACTGAAAATAGATTGTTCAAAATTTTCATTTGGCTCCTTGAAAGTCTTTGACTTTTTTTGTGACAAATGAGTGGGGACAATGATATATATATATTCAATTTTTCAGGTTTGGAACACAATGGAACTCTGAATGTCACTTCTGCTGATATGTGTGGGCCTGTTCCTACAACAATAGTAAAAAAAACAGACTATGTTTTAATTTTGGCATGGGCATTTACTATATGCTGTTTGTGTTTTGGATTCCTGAAATCATCCATTTGTCATCGCATTGTTGAATTTTTGAAAAACACATGGCAAGAAGCTGCTGCTGCACAACATGAACATGAGGATTGATATTGCAATGCTGCCATGTATTTAAAATTTTACAAAACATAATGTTGACTCTTTTATTTGATGAAAGAAAGTAATCATCAATGTATTAAACTTGTCTGGCTGGGAGTGTCCTCACTTCCCACCTATGAATCAACACCTGTTTACCTTACTAAAGACTAATGATCTCCTCATGATTAAGAGTGACTATGTTTTTTTTTAATGTGAATTCATCTCTAACCATAAGATGCTAAAAAGTAAATGAATAAATGTAATGATAAACAAAACTAAATAAGTGCATGTAAAAATGAACCTTAGAAAGGGATGAAACTTTCTGATTACTGATCTGGGTTGTTATACTTCAAGTCTTTCATATCTATATTATAAAATTTGCATCAAGCAGATGTCCTGTTATGGAGTCAAAAAAAAAAAAAAAAAAAAAAAAATAACGCCCTTCATTTCTTGTTTGCTTAAATACTTTTTCACTTTTACATCCAATGTATTTTTTTTTTCAAAAATATGTATTTATTTAGTGCTTGGATTAAAGACTGCATTATATGTGTAAGGGGTCAATCCATCATTTTTAAAAGGGTTCATTTTTTTGTGAGTTTTAAAAACATTTTTGTGAAAAACCAAATATTTTATTTAAAACTCAAAATTTAAACACTGATAAAAACAATTTTTCTTTTTATTTTTTCTGCCTATTTAATAACTAATTCTGTAAAAAGGACGATTTGGTAGTTCAAAATTTGTGATAGGGTCTCTTTTGATTGAGTTGAATTTTGTGAAAGGTCAAAGCGGAATTTTGTGAAGGGTCCATTTTGACTATTTGGAATTGTGTGAAGGGTCTGTTTTGATTAATCGGGATTTTGTGAAGGGTCCAAAAGCGGACTTAAATTTCCTCTGGTGCGACCCTTGTATGTGCAATGTTTTTGCTGTTCTTTCATTTAACAATTCTACTCTTATTTTAGTTCATTGAAATAAATTACTATACAAGGGCTGAAATTCAGGGATCTTCTGAAGATTTATAAAATTTTGATGAAAATGTGAAAATCCATTCTGCATCTTATCACTTGGATATTAAGTACCCATATTACCAAATTACTGTTCAAAAGAGAAAGAAAGAAATAAAAAACAATTTCGTTGTGAGGTGTAGGTGTGTATTATTAACACGTGATCAATCATAGGTATCTGAAATGAAAAAAATTATTTTCGTGAAAGCAGAATATCCCAGCATCCACTTTTTCTATTTCTGTTACAGCACCAACGGGATATAAATGTACAATCTTCTGACATGCAAAACAGGAATTGGAATTTTCACTCCCAAAATATTTAAAATTTATCTTTAAAGTGTAAATACATATTTTGGATGTCATTTTAAATTAACTTTTTCAGCACTTTAATATTTCTTGAGACAAAATGTCGGAAATGTTACAAATGCTAATGTACTCCTTTTATACCAACAAGGGAACTATCAAAGAGGTTTGGTGGATAAACCTTCAAGAAAACCCTAGTCGTATATTTATAAGTGTATTGAAATTATTTTTCAAAAATGCCAATTACGGCTATATTTGAAATATTGCCCCTGCTATAAGTAATCTTTTCTCTCTTTCCTTTTGATATCCATTTCTTTAAAAAAAATTTATTATGTTACATCAGTGAAATATTATTCTCCTGCATCATATGTTTTGGGTGTTGCATGGTACAGTTTGATAACATGCTCTTCAAAAATGTTCTGAAAAAATTGTTTTTGTGAAGGGATATGAGACTTAGTTTGATGCATAAATGGAATTGAGGGAAAATGTAGTAAAAAATTGCAATGAAAACTAACATTAACAGAAATTTTCTGCTTGATTAAGGTAGTTCTTCAAGTTTGAGTTAAAAATTGTACTTTGATTTTTCTAAATACTAGAAATTTTTTTGTACTTTTCTTCTCTCTCCATTCATTCAGTTTTGGAAAATGTTAACGACTAAAATGCTTTTAATGAGGGAATCAAAATGTTATTCCCTCAGCTTTGAAAATTGATTGCAATTGGCCATTTCTAGAATCTATACTTGTAAAAAATAATACCCACCTTTACTTTAGTGAGAGGTTGCTAGAGGTATTGTTTGTAGGAGAAGAAAAATGTGTTGGAGGAAGGGGTGGTGCATTCTTAAGAGGATGGTGAATATGGATGTTTTGTCTCTGTTCTTTGTTGTTCTTGTCCTAAATACATTTGACACATTTCAATTACTAACACAAAGTAATTAGTCTGTGTTTACTAATTAAAATGTGTTAGTAATTGAAATGTGTGGGATCTACAATTAGTTTCCATACCACCACCTCTATCTTCAACTTACTTTTTTTTTATCTCATAAATGCAATATGTGGGAGGGTCTCTTTCCTTATCTGCCAATTTTAATGCAAAGAATAATATCTCCAATTTTTCAAAAGATCCATCTATAATGTATAAAATATCTGAAGGTATTAAATAGTAATTCATGAGTGATAATGACTGTACATATAGCATTTTATGTTGTAATCATTTTGTACTTATCATTCATTATTGTTTAATTCATTTTACATGTTATACAATTAAAATTTTTTTGTGTAAAATATTAGTTTGATTCAATCTAAAGTAGAAAACCACTTTTCCTGTGATGTAACTTTCCATATGAAAATTAAATAAGTGTTTTTAAGTAAAACTTTGATTTGATGTTATTGTATTCCATTCCCTTGCACCTTTTCTTTCTGACTCATTAAATTTTGTCCATGTTGCACTTTCGGGGAAACAAGAAGCTGAGTCATGATGTATTTATATACATACTGTATATTCTACTTGGGTCTTTAATGTTAATTATGTTTTTTTTTGCATAGGAGATAAACATTTACTTTTCATTTCATTAATTACCACTGACTGAATAGTTTATTTCCAGTTTTTCAAGTGCGCCTCAAACCTTTTTTCGACTTTATAGTTTGTTTTAAAGGTGATAAATATTTTATAAGTATAAAATCTGTACAGCTTATGCTTTACATTGACTTTTTACTTCAAAATAACTAAAAAGGTTCTGTTTGCAATTTGGTATAGCAAAATATGAGCCATTAATTAGACTTTACATCCCTTGACATTAGTCCTATCATGTTTTCTTTTTAAAAAATAGCACTTAACTGTTTTTTGAATTATTTAAACTATTCTCTTGTAAGATTTATCTCCGTACTGTTTCTCTTTATGAACAACTAACTGTAGAAAAAAGTGCTAAAAAAATATTAATGCATGCTCTTTTCTTTCATAACAGCTAGTTGTAGCAGCAAGAAGCTGCTACACATAAATTTATATTGTGTAGTCATTCCTGTGTGAATATCTTTGCTTCTGCTATTTTAAATAAATTATATTCGTTTGCTTTTAGAATTAAGTTTTTTTAAGGATGTTTGAAAATTTTTGCTTTTTCATGTTAAAAAAATTTTGCATGTCTTGTAAGTAAATTATTCAAATGCTTTTGGGTTTGTTTTTAATTCAAATTTATAAGTTTTTTCATTATTGCTTATATTATTGTTTGAATAAACAAATAATTCAAATGTTTTGTGATTGATGATTAAATAACTTAGTTATAAATGCTAAAAATTATTTATCAATTTTTAGTTGCAAAAATCTTTAACTAAAGCTTACAAAAATTACATCGAATGTATTTTGCCATTTCTTATATCTTACAGAATTCCTCTTAAAAATATGATGAATATTTACTGAATTTAAATTTTATTTTCTCTTAAAAATCTCATATTTCAATTAAATTACTTAATATGTTGAACTGTTAATATAGCAAAACAAATTTTCATTTTGTTTTCTTTTTCAGGTGGTCTTGGCCTTTTGTAAAATGACAAAATAGACCTACATATTTGTTCATTCAATTCTTTTTGCATAATTTTTTTTTATAAGCTATAGATGTTTGTGTAAGGGTGATTCTGATCGAAAATTTCTGAAAATTTTAGAGAACCTTAATGAAAATTTAAAATTATTGGTTTTCCGAAAATTTTACATTTTGTAATAATGCTGTGTGTGTGTCCATAGATGTATGTTTGGTATATCTATGCACATGAGGCATATTCATACATAGTTAAATTGTTTCATTGATTTAGCAATTGAAGCATTTGCAAAACTTTTTATGCGTTGTACTTGTTTCTTGTTACTTCCGATTTCTTGTAGGATTTAAGTGTTGGCTTTATTTTTATTTTGTACTTTTTTATTAGAAAAAAATAATTTGTTTAATATTAGTTTATGGGAATTTTGTTTGCTTAAATCATTTGACTTTTAATTATAGATTAGTTTTCAAGATAGCATTAGATCAAAAATATTTTTCATACAAAATAAGAAACATCAGTGGTGTAGTCCTGAAAAAAAAGTTGGGGGGGACGCTTATGTATACGAAGATAAGTAATTGAAATCAAAAGTGAGGGGACGCTTATGTTAAAATTTAAAAAATGTGGGGGGACGCTTGCATCAAACTAAAAAGGTAGGGGCACGCCGTCCCCCCGCGTCCACCCTCGACTACACCACTGAGAAACATATTCATATTTCCAGGTTGGATATCTTTTATGAATTACCTGTGCAACTCTAGTGCAATAATTTTGTATGATGTAAAGTTTGCATTCTATGACATATGTACTAAAACTTATATTAGCAAAATTTCAGAGGCCAAATAATATCTAATTTTTACACCATAATTAATCAAAAATCATTTGAATTAAATACACTATTATTATATGTTACCCTTGTTCTGTTGGATTGATCTATTAAAGTGCATGTTTCATTTAAGTACCTGCATATCTTTTGCAAATGAAATATTTTTTGCACAAAATCATTTTTTGGATATTGATCAACATTATGTAACTTAAAATTTCTTTTTTATTGGATCACATATAGAGAGTTAAATGATTTCACGAATGTTTTATTTTAATTTTTAACATAAAAGTTATATTTTTGTTATAGTGTAAGTAGTTGGTAAAAAATAAAAATGATCAAAGCAAAAAATCATAAATAATATTTTAAACCTAACTAGATTGCCTTGACATTTATGTTATTTTATTTATTTTCTTTTGTGTGAAATAAAAAATATTTTCAGAGAAAAACTTAAAACAATTGCATGAGACAAAAAAATCTGTAATTATTAAAGTAACATTTTGTTTAAAAAATAAATTACTCCATTTGGAAGTATTGCTAAAAATATTCACTTTTATACTTTGATAGTTGCACAAAATCTCAACATGAAATTTCTACTTCATCAAGAACATAGTTGGCAAGAAATGTTTTAATCGTTTGTGTGAGAGAACTAGTTGCTGCTGATAGAATAATTAATAATACTGTCACATTTTTGAAAAAAAAAAAAAAAAAAATGCTGAATTGCTATTGAAAATAAAAACTGATTAAAATTTAAGAATTTGATTAAAAGCAAATGATTTTGATTGCTTTGTTTTCACATCCAATTTTCTTACTGTGGAGTTGGCCAGACTCCATGATATTGATGTTTAATCTCGGCTACTAAGTAAAAAACTTTGTGTTTCTGGGTTATTTTAAAGCTGCCTTCAATTTGAAGATATTCCTGTTGATACAAACTCATGATGATTTTGACTTTAAAAGACGTAAAATAAAGTTTCCATTACTACATGCATTTAGTTTTTTTTTGTAAAGCTGCAAAGTACTTTTTAGTTACATTCATGCTAAGCTGCTAGTAGGGGATATTTGAAATTCTGTGACAATTTCCTGTAGTTAAAAATTTTTTTATGAATACGATGTAGAAGTCTTGAGTAAAGCTAGGTTGAACGTGTTTTTATCTACATGGCTTGCAAAGTTATAACATACTTTTTATTTGAAAAAAAAAAAAAAAAATAAGTAAATTGGCCGAGGAAATAAAATTTGAAAAGTGGTTCAAGTGTCATATAAATAAATTCGTACAGTCGATTGTTTGCTAATAATATAGGATTGGATTAATCAATAAGCAAAATAGTCGCGTGGTTAGGCAAAAAGTAATTTTTGCTTTAAATTTTTGAAAAATTTAGTTTTTAAACCTTTCTCTTCTGTTTAGGAGTTAGTTAATAATTGTATTATTGTTCATAGTTCTTTCTGTTACTAACATTGCATCAGATGATTTAATTATATGCAGTCTGAGATTTAGGTATATTATAATTTTTAGGCTTATTTAAATTTTTATTTACATATATACACACTAAAATATTTTAAATGCTTTGAGCCTCTATTCAAAATCAAATTCAAGTTATCATGAAAAGTGTGATGAGGTCACAGTCATCACCACAGTCATTTTTATTGTTGTAAACTTATTTAATCTTGTGTACATGACACGAATTCCTTGTGCATAGTTTTTTGTCTAATGATTTATTGTATATTGATATATTTTTTCTTTACAGGTCGTCGATATTTATGTAATATATGTGGTAAAGTCTACAGACAGATGGGAACACTTAATCGACATAAAAGGAACCACACAGATTTCATGTTCAGCTGTTGGCTGTGCTCTTCTCAATTTAAAAGGAAAGATATATTAAGGCAACATGTACAGTCAGTTCATTCTAAAGTTTGTGATAAATTAAGTAAGGGAAATGATACAATTTTTGTAACAGAAATAAAAGAAGAAAAGATATAAATCAATGGTTGTTAATTGTTAAAAGATTTGGAGAAACTATTTACGATATGTGAAAAAACATGCTGCAATACAAATTTAGGTGCAATAACTTTGAATAGAATTACA
The DNA here is from genome assembly GCA_038502835.1 of Octonoba sinensis. Taxonomy (NCBI): domain Eukaryota; kingdom Metazoa; phylum Arthropoda; class Arachnida; order Araneae; family Uloboridae; genus Octonoba; species Octonoba sinensis. Next base: position 64,976,836 of record CM076605.1, on the reverse strand, counting down.
TTATTGTTCTTTTTTAAAATCATACTTTGCATCATAGTTAATTTAATTGTTTGAAATCTATCTTGATGACCAATATTTATTGACAAACTATTAATGATGTGTATGAGAATTTTTTTAACAAGAAATACATTTGACTGCTGATTGATTTCAAAACTTTGAATACGGAGTCAAATTTATTAAACTTAGAAAACAGTGGGGAAATTTTACATACAGTAAACTCTGAATAATTCGAAACTCGGGGACTTTGATTAAAGTTCGAATTACCGAGAGCGATTTATTAAATAGTTCAAGATTATGAGAGAAGAAAAAATCGAATTAGAGAGGTCACAAGCAATTTAAAATTGCTCTGATTCGACTCCTGCATACCTATTTAGATGTGCATGCAGGGGTCGTTCCAGCTTTTTTTTTTTTTAACAGGGTCCGGTTTTTGTGAATTTAAAAAGATTTTTGTGAAATGTCTAATAATTTTACGAAAAATCAAACTTTAAACTTTCACTTCAAATTACCAAGTGTATCAAAACGCATCTGAATCAATTTAACGAGAGTTTCTCAAAGTAGACCAGCTAATTTGAATTATCAAGAAATATAAATTATCAGGATTCAAATTAACAAGCGTTGACTCTATTTTGCAATAAATCAGACATGTCTCTTTTCACTATACGTGGCTAGAGATGAGAATTTTTCATTTTTCGGTAGTTTTCAATTTATCATATTTTCTTAAAAAGAAAAAGTTCTGCTTTTCTACTTTTTGAAAAGTTTTTATATTTTTCATTCACTGAATTTTTAATGAACGCATGTTTTGCTAGAAATTACTTTTATTGCATTAAATTGAAAACTTTTAGATACTTGCCAGCATCAGCACGTGCTTCCTTGAAAATTGCTTGCTATGTTTGAGATTCCAATCTATGCATAGGCGTAACTAGAGTTGGGGAAAGGGGGGGGGGGGGTCACCCTAAAAATGTACAGACTAAACACCAATAAGCAGTGCACAAGAGTTCAAAATTTACTAGTCATCAATACTTGTCATTAGCGATATACTCCGTGTTTATTTCAAGCATCTCTTGGGGCTTTGATTTCTATAAAAACGTGTAATGTCACACTTCTTGTTATCCCTCCCTTGTCACAATCTCTCGACTCCCCCCCCCCGCCGCCCCACCCGAAGTAGTGTGACATCATCCCCTATGAAGTTAAAAAACGAAAAAAGGAGGATTAATAAGCAGTTTCTCAGCATGGGAGGAAGAAATAAAAAGTTGAAACTAAAATTGCAAAAAAAAAAGAGGAGGGGGCAGCTAAAATATTATTTCGAAAAAATTACATAAAAACAACCATACCTCTCCTGCTTCAGGGTTTCTTCCCAAAATAGGACAAAATACTTTCACCTTTTCTTTTACTCATAATCAAAATTTGTGCGCAGGCGAGCGAAGGAGTCTTTTGCAAGACCACAAGAACCCACTAAATTCCCAACTGCCAAGGTCAATCAAGGTCTCTGTTTTATTGTGCAAAATGGTTGGGAAAAAAAGAGAATATGATTCGAGGAGAGGCATCCGCAAAGGGGCAAGAGCCCTCCCCCCGCCCCCCTTGTCGGAAGCGTTTCTATGTTGATTTGATTTTATGAATTGCTAGTTTAAAAAGCAAATAAAAGAACTAAGATTTGTTCCAGCAATAACAGCACAAACATTCATATCCCGCAATCGTAGAAACAGGGGTCCATTAGGCATTGGCTTACTTCCACAATATGGGTAGTTAGAGTGTCGCCATTTCCACGAATGTAACCTTCGGGCAAGGATGGACAAAGCACCAAACTGTTGTACGTATATTTATGGCAGATGTGGTTCCATGAGGCTCGCATTTTGCGAAAAAAGGATCACTATATTTCCTGTTTTTGTGTGGTCGGGTGATTAGAACCATATGCAGTCCTTAGGCAAGGAATCAATCCGTTATCTGTTGATGACACGCGGGACCTATCCTCTGGAGAATTGAGAGAAAAAAGGGTCTTTTTTTGAGTTCTGGTTTGTAGGCCCTAGATGTTTGAAGCGCCGTCTTGTCGTTTCCCCATTTGTAAAACAGAGGACTCCCCCTCCCGCTTCCAAACAGGTTGGTTCAAAGAACAAAATCTAATCATTATTTTTTTTTGTTTAAATTTTTTTTTTCAGACAGGTTAAAAATTTCGAAAGTATTTTGGGGAGGGGGCTCGGGTCCATTGCCCCTCCCCCCCTTGCTTACGGCTTTGCCTACAACACCAGTTTATCAGAAAACAAACCTCCATCAAAGAGGAGAATATTTTCCAGGAAACTGGTGCGATTGTGTTCCCAAATTGCTGCCTTTGGGTAAAAAAGACATCAAGAAGGTAAGAAAACCATCTGGAGTGATTGAAAAGATCTCTGCTGTCTGTCTGTGTGTGGTACGGTGATTAAAGCCACCTTTCGCTGTAAAATTCCTAAAGGTGATAAGGGGGTTGTTTATAACCAGATGAAAAGTCCTCTGTAATATGAGCTACGTACTTTGGTCATGATCACCCTTCAGAAAGAGGAAATAAAATCATATGTATATGTGTTTATTTTTCTTAAGGAAAAAATAGATATGTGCTTTGCAAGGCGTAGCCAGAATTTTTTTTGTGTGCCTAATAAATGTGCCTAAATAACTAAATACAAAATACGGGGGGGGGGGGGGGGGGGTTGAATCCCCAAAACCCTCCGCTGGTTACGCCTATGGCAGAAGTCACGTAAAATTATGTTTATAATCCTTTAATATTACTGTTATTAAACTGAAAAGGTAAGTTATTGAAGGAAAATGCTACGCATTTTGATGCTAAATGAGTGATGCATGAATCTGAATTTTTCAACTGCAGAAACTGAAGCACATGGCTCTCACAGCACAATGGTAAAAAAGAAAAGAAAGACATTGCACATCTGTAACTATTTTTTGCGATTTTCTTTCAAGCTATAGACGATACAAAAGGCTATAACGTTGCGTCTTAACCCCCCCCCCCCCTTCCCAACAAGTTTACATGCCTCGGTTCTCTCGGAATTTTAGAACCAAAAGAAATAGCAACCCCTCCACCAATTCCGAGAAACTCCAGTTCAACTTTGGCTACAAGTGCAGACTCGCCCCTAAATGACGATTGACAGATTCATCCCCCCTTATCACATGCATCCCCCCTTATCACGTGACTCTCCGGTTCAATTTCAGTTTCTCACGAATGTGAACTAGTGGTGGACCGTGCTCCAGGCCCCGAGAGTCTTGCCCGTTCTTCTCCTTCAACGTCCATCTCCACGATTTTGTCCGAGGAAAGAGATGAGGGGAATTCTACAGCTTGTCTCCTATTTTGTTCACACGAAGTAAAAAAAAAAAAAAAATTCCAAGCCCACAACCCGATTCACTTGACATAATTTCCACCAAGTCGAGGAACAAAAATGAATAAATAACTAAATACCCAATGGGGGGGGGGGGGGTTGAACCCCAAACCCCCCCCCCTGGTTACGCCCTTGAATCTATGTCTATTTCAATTTGTTCGAAATTTAGAAGTCATTTTACCTTATGCTACCTTAAATCTGGAGGGGGGGGGGGGGGAAATGTTCAGATCCTCTTCTTTAAAATGATCTGAGTGGGGAATCCGTCCTCAGATAAATCATGAAACCCCTTATGGACTCTACACTTAGTGATGCTGATACTACTGTATTTGTGATACCAAATTTATTAAATATCATATCATTTGTACTTTTAATGTTATAAAAGTAAGCAATTGTTGAAAATTTCAACGAAGTTGGGGGATGGGGGGAGCCAGAACATTGAATGCAAAATGTTAAAGTACGCAAAAGGTTGAAATAGTAAAAAAACATTGCGACTTTTTCTCCCTCTAGAGTTTTATTTGAAGTTAAATTAAAGCCTTGAAGAACATATCATCTGTGATTCTAATCCAAATTATTAATCTTAAGATTTCTTTTATGAGTAATATTTGTGTCTTTCTACTTTGGGATGAGCAAAATATTTAGAAAAACAATACTGTTTCAGAAAAGAAAAAAAAGACTCCCTGTGTTAATATTACAGGGGGGAGGTGTTCATTTAGTTATATAATTTATATTTTAAATTCGTGGTTCAGATGTTTTCCAAAAATTTTTGTGTGAAGTTCAGAAAATTGTTTTGTACTGAGAATCACCACTGGAACATTTGTTAGAAACTTATGCTTGTCGCATATTTAATATTTGTGTGCTGATTGTATAATTTTTAAATCCTTTGTCTGAAATTGATATGTTTTTTTGATACCTGTGATTCATTTTCATTCCTGTTTGTATCAATTTGTTACCAAGATAAATATATTTTGCATTTTTTCTTGTGATTTCATTAATTATCTTTCTCCATTGTGGAATTATTCTAAATATCCTTTTTGTAGGTTCAGAAAACTAAATTTCGGCACATTTCTCTAGTAATTGTGTTACTACAGTTTGAAGATTCAGTTATTTATGTCTTTATCTTTTTTCATGCAATTCCGAGGCCAACAAAGTCTTGAAACTTATTCTCTGAAATAATAGGGTTGGCTTCTTTAGACAGTTCATGGAACATAATTTTGATCTAGGTTGGACTTCTTAAAATTCAGTAAAACTGCTCTGAAAAAGAAAAGCTAAGTAGTTGTAAAATTTAAACTAATGTACTGTTGTTTATTTTTGGCAAACATAACATTTTTGTGAAGGATGCGATTTACTTTTAATTTTTATTAATTTTGAAATGTAAAATTATTAACTCCTTGAGGACAACTGTGATACTAATGTTCAGAAGAAGCAGACCCAACTTTACAAAAAAAAAAAAAAGAAGAATAAAAGCAGTATTTTGATGTAATGAATGACTCCTATTTTACAAGTTATTTATACAGCTGCTACTTTTTATGTTGTTACTTATTAGTTCACATGCTGATGAATTAGGAAATGCCTAGGGAACTTTGAATGTTCTTAGAAATGCTATTATAGTGTTCAAAAGTTGTGAATTAAAGCATTAATTGTTTCAAAAAGTGCTGAAATTATATTTGTACTCCATTCTAATCAAAAGAAAAGCAAAGTTTCTATGGAAAGTTAATTATTGGCTTAAAGAGTTCTCCATGCCATCCCTCTCCCCTGTTAACACGTTGCCTTTGGGTTGCCCTTCCCTGGGCACGGGGAAGTTAAGTCCAACGAATGCTCATTACTGCTCTGAGATAGGTTTGTCGGGCACCAGCCCAGCCTAAGCAGCTCTTGCTGTGTGAACCTGGTCTCCTTGATACCCAATGCTTAAAGAGTATAATTTAGAATTGGCTTAAGGAGTGAAAAAGAATTGGTAAATTAACTACAGCAGAAAGTAACAAATTTGTTTGCCAAAAAAAAAACTATCTGCCAAACAAATTCTTTGTCTTGTTCAAGTAGGGCTGCTGATTATGTCATCATAAATCACAGTATAAGTTCCCTAGTCGCATTTCTGACCTGCTTTCTCTCGAAGGCCCCTCTTCCACACACTCACCACAATCACATGTCCCCTTTTTATGTGAATCAGCAAAGAAATCGCTCAGCTTCCTTAAGTTATGCTAATATTTCTTGAATTTTACTATAGCTTTGGTATTTTTAAATGCATTTTGCTCTTCATTAAAATATTCATTTTGTATTTATTATGCATTTTACTATTTATTAAATTAAGAAAAATCTTAATTCTTATTTATAAATTGTTAAAATTTTTAGATCAGTATTTCCCAACCTTTTTCCCGTTGCAACCCTATCTTTACCAACTAAGATACCTGCGATCCCATTATCTTCTTGGTCTCCCACAAGAAATGTCTGTGCCTGTCTGTCACTATGGCAATGAGGTGTGTCTTGTTTTTTAAGAGTAATTTGAAAGACAATGTACAGTACACTATACACATACACTTTCGCACAATAATTCTGATGCAAAGACTATGCTGTTGGGCTGTAGCCCTACAGTATTGTGCATTTTGTGTTGTATTTACTCACTCTATGTAAAACTCCTCAAATATTATACACTAAATAATTCAAAAATTTGGAGACACTTCAACAAAAGAATAATACTTATTTAAATCCTACAAGAATCATCATACAAATTTCCATTTCACTCTCCAGAAACTAAAATTTCAAGTTTTTATTTTATTGTTAAAAGGGAGTAGACACATGGGGCCCTAATAAGAAACAATGCTGATTAGTTTGTGGCGGTAGTCTGGGCAATAGGGATCATTGCTTTTATTTGAAAATCTCTGGAAATAATTTGAATTTTTTCAAATTCTGTTCTTCATTTGAATATTTTTCATGTATTTGAAAAATATTTTTGTATATTATTTGAATTTTTTTTAAATTCTTTTGTTTCTTTCTTTTAAATATTTTTGATGGATTTTTATCTGGTCTGACATGACTAGATTATTTCTTTATAATTTATGCCATTAAGTTTAGCACAAAATAAATCAAAATTATATTTGTATAAGAGAGTCATTTTGTCTATGTGGCAAAGTTTTTTAAAATTAGAAATTTCAAGTAACTTACGACCCCATCTGGGGTTGCAATCCACAGGTTGAGAAGCCCGGTTTTAGGTGCTCGAAATTATAAAATTTAGCTCATGAAATATCTGGTGAAAAAGTTCTGTCAAATTAATTGATACTAGCTTAGGCTGTAACAATGGTTACACTTTACTGTATGAAACTAGAATACCAAATATTAAAAGTTCATAATTATTGATTTTTATAAATACAGCTTAGAAAGATTATTTCAAAAACATTTTTATTTAACTGTTTATTCCAAATTGGACATGATCTAACTGCTCCTGCAGTAGTGCCTGAAAGTGTAGGAAACATTTGCTGTTAAGCGTTATATTCCAGGAGTTGTATTGCATTGTTGATATTGATTTGAGGATAATAATTTAACAAACAATAAGAATTTAATAAACAAAGAATGAATAGTATTAGGCAATACATAATCGGAGCAGCGTGCAAGGCACGTATAATCGGAAGGATGGCCACAGCGAGAGTGAGTTCTCAGCTGAGTATATTCAGATCCACGGCAAGTGTGGTTGCTTGAGAAAGTTCTTGCTGGTCCTGGCGTGGAGATTTGGCGGGGTGCTGTTACCGCACACTCCCACTACAGAATCTTACTTGATGTAATTAAAAGTATTGTTTAGGAACTTTAGCAGTTCATCTAGTTCTCGTAATCTTTTCTTTAGGTTGAACTGTGTTTTCTTTAGGTTGAAGAGTTATATTCCGGGAGTTGTATTGCATTGTTGATATTGATTTAAACAATAAGAATTTAATAAACAATACGGATGAATAGGATTAGGAAATACATAATCGGACGTATTCAGAAGGATGGCTGTAACGAGATGAGTTCTCAACTGACTGTATTCAGATCCACGCCAAGTGGGGTTGTTTGAGAAAGTTCCTGGTGATCCTGGTGGGGCTTTGGCACCACAGATTCTTGATTCTATTAAATAGTTTGAGAACTAACTTTTTGCAATATAATTCTGACAACTTTCTCACCAAAATCATGTGACTTCAACTTTGCTCCTTGTAATGTTTGCAGAATATATGGTTTCTAAATGTTCAGTCTCCTTAACTCTTCCATGGCACTTCCTTTATACTCCTGCGCAGAAGCTTTACACTGTCTTATAATTCGTCCTCCGAAATCCCCCCTCCCCCCCCAAAAAAAACAACGTAAAGAGCTCTTTTCTATTAATGTGCAATATTGATTTTCATATAGTATTCAATGGAATTATGATATGCATTTATATGTGCAATAGCACATATTACCAGCATCTTCAACCAGCAAATTTTTTAGGTTTTAGCTAATGTTTTATTGCGTTTTCAAATTCTGGTGCTGTGTTTATTGCAGCAGGTACAACTTTTACTTCACAAAATATTCCTTCTCAGTTATTATACAAATCATTCAAATCTTCAATCAAATGCTGCAGATTTTAAACTTCAACATGAATTGTAGCATTTCTTTCTGGCCTGAAGTGTTTTACTTAGTTGTATTCTTCTTTTGCATTTTGAACACTTTGTAGATCTTGGCTTCCTTGCAAATTTCTGACAATTAAGTTTTACTCATTTATTTCATTAGTAGTTTTATCCATATTAAATAACATTCAAATGAAGCTGAACATTTTTGAAGGCCAGGTAATGCTGCTCACTTTACTATGGTTCAATTCTCTTACTTTATCCTCTTAACTTTGACACGACTTACAAATGGCTTTGTTATATATTCCATATGAAGTTGAATCTCAAGAACTACAAACATAAATGCTGTTGAATGGCTCATATTAAAAGAAAAAACTTTCCACAAGTAAAACCAAAATCAACACTTTGATTTAAAGAGAGAGGAAAAAAGCCAGCTTTCATGTATCTTGGAATTTTCCATGGTTGGGCAAAACTGAAAAATGCTGCCCCCCCCCCCCCCAATCTTCCCTTTAAATTTCTCTATCATGTTGTATTTACGTTTATTTTCAATATAAACACACTGAGGTAGGATAGGGTTTAAATTGAAAAATATATGTATATCCTATACTGAAAAATTCTAAATATACATTTTTAGTTAAAAAGAAAAATTATGTACCAAAAGCTGTAATTAAAAGCCTTCCCCTTCCCCTACTACGCCATATCCTAGTTTTCTCGTTTCATGGTATTACCGAGGCTTAAATTTTTGGCATATGCTTTCGGATCATATTAACCCACATGCAAAAATGTTCTGGCTCTTCAAATATTTACAAATCATAGAATCAAAAAAAAAAAAAAAAAAGTCTGTAATAAAAATCCAGTGATTTTTATCAATTCAAGATTCAATAGGCTAACGGTTATATTAATCCAGTACCTTAGCGTATACGGTGTTGTCAACTAAGTTACTATATTCTATAAAGATATTCTTGCCTGAATCAATTTCTTTATTTGGATGTTGAATTCGCAATGTCCAATTTTGTTAGCAAATTAGCTGCTCCTTCCACATTGTCGCTAATGTATATGGGATAGCTCCTTGAAGCATTTCGCCCTACATTTACTGAAACACTTGAATATGATGGTACGAATTACTTTTAATATTGATGAAAGGCTGAGCTGGCCATTTAGGTCTTCGAGATGATCACCAAAGGTTGCTAAACTAAATTACGACTTGTACCTGGAATGTGTTCTCTGTTCTCTAAAATGTCTTGCCTCTTTGGTGTCGGCTATCAAGGTGTCAGCAATCATTAGGGGAGACTGGGATTAGTTGATACATTTTGTTTTTGAGAATTTCTGATTTTAGTTCTATTAACTTAATTTCAGTTCAAGTAATCTAAGTTATTACCTTGAACTATCATGTATACCAAATACTAATATCTGTATCCATCTATCGTATAGTCTATTCATTTCATAAGATATTTTGACTTACCTTTACTGGTGATGAACTAATCACAGAAGAACAGAAAAATTAACTTTTACTGAAGTTTAATAAATTCACGAATGTTTACTCTATTAAGAAATAAGGAAAACTATACAAGCCAAACTTTGTCTTATTGTAAATAAGCCTATTGAGCTTTATTTTATCAGACATTGGGCTTTTACCAGTTATCCAAACGCGCATTGTGGCATTGTATCAATTTACCCCGTGTATCGTCTGCCCTATTGTTGGCTGGTCATTCACACTCTGCGACACCAACAAATTGTTGATGATCAAAACAAATGTTGCTGTTGCCTCAGATTTCTTTGGGTCAGGATGTTTTCTATCCAAATTTATGGCAACACTGGCATTTAACGTTTGGAAAGCATGCTTTACTCTCATTTTATTAAACCACCATTCCACATGCTGTTTTCGAGTCTTAGTAGCAAGGTCCACCTGCTAATCAGCTTGCAAGGTATACAGTTTTTTCACGTATTGTCAATTGATCAAAGTTCCTTCTAAATCAACCAAGCAAATTGCTGATGATCAAAACAAATGTTGCTGTTGCCTCAGATTTCTGGGAGTCAGGATGTTTTCTATCCAAATTTATGGCAACACTTGCACTTAACGTTTGAGAAGCATGCTTTACTTTCATTTTATTAAACCACCATTCCACATGCTGTTTTCGAGTCTTAGTACCAAGGTCCAACTGCTGATCAGTTTGCAAGGCATAGTTTTTTCACTTATTCCCAATTCATCAAATTTCCATCTGGATCAACGAAACAAGTTGTTGATTGATCAAAACAAATGTTGCTGTTGCCTCAGATTTCTGGGAGTCTGGATGTTTTCAATCCAAATTTATGGCAACACTGGCACTTAACATTTGGGAAGCATGCTTTACTTTCATTTTATTAAACCACCATTCCACATGCTGTTTTCGAGTCTTAGTAGCAAGGTTCAACTGCTGATCAGTTAGCAAGGCATACAGTTTTTTCACATATTCCCAATTGATCAAATTTCCATCTGGATCCACAAAACAAACCCTTGTTGGCTAATGCATTTATAATTAACTTCAGCATGTGGCATTTGTCTAAAAATACTTAAACATCCTTCTCAGTTTCAGGATGTAAATAACTTTTCTCCACCACACCCCTACCTGTTAGCCGAGGCCTTAGGATTGCTTACGCACGGGGAGAGGTAGTGGGGTCTACGGATTTTACATGCACATATCCCCAAGTATACATGGTGGTCTTCAGGGGGTATCGAACGCGCGACCTTCCAGGTGGAAGTCCGACGTGCTAACCACTAGGCTACCACGGCCCAGGATGTAAATAACTAGATTTCATTTGTTGTGGGGACAAATTGACTCGCAATAGAGTGACCATGGAAAAGTTGGCTTTCGTGGTTGTGTGCCATAAGCACTCAAGTACAGTGAACTCTCTATCCTGAACATTCAAGGTACCGTAAAAAAAAAAAGTGTTCATATCATTGACCATCACAAGTTAAATATAAAATTCGAATTCCTGTTCATTAGAGATGTTATGTTATCAGTTAAATTGAATTGCACAACGTGGTTCAAAGAATTTTGATTACTTTCCTGTTTTTGCCTATCTTTCAATGGCACACTTTTGAATAGAATTTAAAACTTATGAAATAAGCACATTCGTGCAGCGATATTAGCTATAAAACGTAGTTTTAGAACAATAAATAAGGCCTACAAATTTAGCGGCATTATTGCTATGAATGGTATTTAAAGAAGTTGGAATTCGAAGATAAACAATCGCTGAAAGCGTTTTTATTTTTTTACACGATTGTTTACAATAAAATGCTATTAATACCAACAATTAATATTTTTTAATTCAAAAATGAGAAATATTGCGATTTTAAAACTGTATTTGAGATTCTGATGTAGTATTTTCAGTGTGTTACTTATTATAACCATAATTTTTATTTGACTCAAACTTAACAGAAATTTCATATGTTTTATTTTTATTTGAATACTATTAGTACATCCATAAACGATAGAATCATTCATTAAATACAGATTCAACATTTTAATTATTTAAAATTTAAAGTCCTAAAACAAAGTTCCATAAATTCATTCAGTTCAAGATGGTTGATCAATTGCACAAGTCACTTAGAAGTCACATGACCGAACAGTCCTTATCAGAAATTTAGCTGGGGTAACGCGTTCGAATTCAAATTTCCAGGCAATATCCCAAGATTTACAACGTTAAAAAGTCAGGAAAAATTAGTCGGTAGTTCTTCAAACAACGCTTCACTTACAGAATCTTCCTTACAGCTCTTTTATAACTTGTTAACCGCTCGCAAATTCTCCCTAGCATGGCGAATGTTCAGCAATAAACTTCCTGGAAAACTTGTCAGATGAAGCGAAATTTTTAGTAGCAGTTCACAGGCACATTGAAAGGTAAAAACATTACTCGTCCTGCTGTTCTTACTCCCTGCAAGCAATCGCAATGATGAAAAATTGAAGTTCTCAGTGCGCAATACAGACAATCGTCCCTAGCCTCACTTGCGTTTAAATTAGATTTAAACGCAAATAAATTATTTGGAGACAGAATATTTTCAGCAGAAATAGCATCCAAAATCTATTCTCTTTCTAGAAGTAGTACCTTCATCTAGTCTAGATACCGGATTACGAAGCCGTCGATGCCAGTTAGACGTGTATGATTTTCTCTTCAAGTTCATTTCAGACCCGATCCGCGATCATTTTCTTACTTTCGTCATTCATATTTTTATTTCTGGTTAAATCAAGTTCTTTTGAATTTTTAGTTTTACTGTTTATTATCCTTAAGACTAGATTTTGAATAGTTTTGCGTCATATTTATCGTCCTTAAACGTTAAATCACTTTTAAAAGCTTGGATTAATCCTATATTGACGCAGGATGCCATTTTGCCCTCACACGAAATTTCCGAAGGATAAAAATTATGTAAATAGGCATTTTTGAACAGAAATAATTATTAGTTTGTAACACTAAGCTCATTACAGAAGATCATCCACAGTTAAGCGATTCCTTTTCGTTCGTGTTGAAAAAAATTTCATTATGGCAATTCGTTAGAACTATCTGCGGTGTTCTCTACTTCATAAATTTTTAATTTATTCTTCCCTGTACTTAAACAAATAAAACTATGGTGATTTTGACTTCTGCACGTAAAACAGAGATCTTTAATTGACGACAGTTTTTATTCACGTAAAACTTTTCAAAACGCTTAATGCAGCGATTAGAACTTTTAAGAACTTTCAATTTTGTTTGGGAAGTCATGTGCGCCATTATAAAAAATACACTGGTGTGTAAAACTTACGCAACAGATGTTTTTTTTTGCCATAACTCCTCGAAAAATCATCCGAGAGACATGAAATTTAGAATTGAGAGAGAGCAGTTTTGTACTTAAAGGATGATGAAAGCAAAGATGCTTTAAAATGAATATAATTAATACAATGTGTAATAAAAAAAAAACAGGCTTTATTGATGTCATAATATCGTTACACAAGATTGGATGCAGCGTTCTGGACGACGAGTGAATAGGCTCCCTTTGTAAAGGCGTCTGGTCACAGTAAACCGTGACACCTACTGCCCGTTGCTGTACACAGTTGCTGAGCAATGGCGTTTGCCGACTGGTTCCGACGATATATGGTCATCCATTGCAGTTGTTTTAATGGGACGGCCACCACCAACCTTTCTGACAGCTGTACCTGTGATTTGGAAGGCTTTTCCAAGCGCGCGAAACGACGCTTTTGTTGATTCCAAACTCTTCAGCTACACTGGTCACACTGCGCCCCTCCTCCAACTTTCCGATCATTCTCCCACGTGTGAAGTTGTCCACATGAATTCTTCTAGCCGTAGTGCCGCGCAGAGCTAGTGGTTAAATGCTCATAACTTTTTTTTCATAAGTGCAAACATCAAAAGTTTAGTATCAGGAGAAAGCTGAAATTTCAAACATTATAATAAATAAATAATATACAGAAAAATTGTCAAAAGTTTGTAGACAAGTATTTCAAAAATTGAAATTTTCATATTTGACGAAATACAGCTTAGCACGGCGCGCAGGGTTTCCAGCTGGAAAAAGTCTCTAAAATTTTGTAACTGATGTTGAACTATAGCTAAGAAGTGCTCTTACAAACTGGGCCTAAATTTAAAATCTAAGTAACGAAAATTTATTTTTTGAAAAAAAATTACATATTCAAAATTAAAAATTTCGCAATACTTTTTATCAATTTATTTTTTTGAAGAAAAAAAAAAAAAAAACTAAAGTACTTTTGTGCAAAAATTTAGGTTTAGGTTATGCAGAATAATGAAATAAACATGCATATAAATTTTTAAGCCATTATGAGTTTAAGTTGAGATATCCTGCGCAAAAGGGCGAAAAACGCCAATTTGAGAAAAAGCGATTTAAACATAAAATTTAACATTTACCAAAGAAAGCTCATATCTGGAAGGTTTATAATTTTATAAAATGCATTACACTCTCACTGAAGAATAAATTATACAGTATGATATATTTTTTTTTCTCATATAGGCTTTTCAGGCTTCATAGGAAGTGCATGTAGCCCGCGTTGAAGCAATTTCTCTAAAACACTAAACATTAATTTAGCCAATTGGACTTGTTATTAACCCTAATTTAGCTTCATATTCTGCATAATGAGTTTACCACACAAATAATTTTTTATGACACTATGTTTTTGAGACATTCTGCACAATAATAAAATTAAACAGTTTTACACCAAAGAAAGAAATCTGAATATTTAAACCTAATATTGTCCTAAAAAAAAAAAAAAAAAAAATATCACTTGCAACTTAAAATGCTCCTGCTTCATAACTTAAACCCTCAGTTGAGACAAAGATATCTTCTTCAGCAATTCTTTTTTTTTTTTTGCTTTTCTAGCTTCATAGGAAGCAGCTTTAACGCTCACCGAAGCTGTTTCAACACGGAGCTTATCTGCTGCCACTGCACATTTAACCATGTCTTTGCTGATTTTTGAATTTAGTTCATGAGCAATGTGAAAAAAGCTGCTTAGGCCATTATTGAATATTCATGTACCAAGGCAAGAAGCAATTTTTGCCACAATGTATCCTGACCCAATTATTTTTGGGCTGAACTTCCATATGAGCGAGTTTAGTGACTCATTAGGATTTTGAGTTTTGCCACCTAAGCACCGCCGAAGCAGTTTTGGATCTGAAAGTTCTTTGAAGATTGGTTTCACAGCAGCTGCAACTGCTTTTGGAACAGCATTTTTGTGGCGAAACTCATTTACAGCGTTATTCTGTTTGGCACGTTTATAGGCGCACCAAGAGCTTTCGCCACTTGGACAGAACCAGAGTTTTTGTTCATCATTTGTGCTTGACGAATGAGTACAAATAGCAGTACGCATTTCCTTTGCATCATTTTGATGCTTGCGTATGGCATTCCCATAATAGATAGTCCATTTTTTAATTGTCTCATCAGTCATCCTGCCTTTTCCACCGATTGATTTGCCGTCATCGAGTTTTTTCTTTCCATATAATACTTTTAGTTTCCTTAGCCTGCTCCCCATTCATTTTTGTATGTGGCCAACATACTCAATTTTTTCGATAACAAAATCTTTTCCATAATGTTTCTGCTCCTTAATTTCCAAAAATGTTTTTGTGTCACCATCACCTATGTATGATTTGTATTTTACACCCAAATCAGATTCGGACCTGTTGAAAAGTTTCAGCATTCCGCTGACTTCATTCTCCCAGCAGATTCAAGGTGATTTCGCCTGCAAACTTTTTGGTGAGAGAGAAGTAAGAAGACTCCGATTTTTTAGACCGCGGCTTTTTTCTGAACGTGTCGCATGCTTTACAAAAGGAAGACAAAACCTCTATGTCGATGCATTTTCCAGTTTCGGAGCCAATAAGAGTGCGGACTCCGATAAGCGACATGTGTCCGCGGGTCTTCCATGTTTCGTCTCCGCTTACTACTAATTTGTCCGGTGCTTCCGATAACGCTGCTTCCTCTACAGCTGCTTACCTCATTGACGTCTGTGTTACATGTTCAGCAGCAGATGCAATTTTGTCATTTATTACATTGTAAGCTTTCTGCGATACTGGTGCTGGTAGAGCCATAACATTGCAAAATGTTCTCAAGTCCCTGAGGTCTTTTCCTATACACCTCATTGCATAGATGGAGCGCCGATTTATATCTGGAACATTTTGTTTTGCACCAATCTTTCTGAACTTCCCAAAGATACCGTAGAGTTGCAAAACTTGCAATGCATTTCAAAAGTGCTGTATAACCCTGTGGTAGATTTTTCTTTGAGTGCCACAGACTTGTGGCAAACCTTGCAGCATATGAATTCTTGGATACTTTAAAAAAAATAACTTTCGTGTGACGTTGCTTTGCGAAGCCAGACCAAAAAATTTCTTTTCAGTAACGTTTGAAAGGAAGTCCACTATTCTATATCCCAAAAATTCAGCACGTATATTTTCCTTGAAAGAAACATTCACAGCTTTCATCGATGGCAAATTTCTTTCAGAAGCCGTTTTTGCAATATTGCTATCCAAGCGATGTTCACTGTTGCTTGTTGTCCACTGATTGCCGCGAAACTTTCTTTTTTTCGACCTACTTCCCGAAGCCCTTTTTGGATTCATTTCAACAAAATGACAGAATTAACAAAGAATAACAAAAAAATTAACAGATAAACTTAACAAATGAACAAAATATTATAGCAGAAGAAGCGCATCAGCGAAGAAAGAACGGAAGCACAGCGCGTTTTCGAGCTTACAAGGTCGCAAACAAAAATATTCGATAGTGTTGAGTAAAAAATTCCCTGTACCAAATAGAAATATTTAAATACTGAGGCTTGTCTAGTAGTTTTCAGCAATAAAATAGAGTAAACTGTTCGCAAAAATTAGCACGTAACAGCGCATGTGTGTTTACATGAGATCAGCTGACTCACAGCTGTTTTCGACTGTCAAATTCATTTTTGACAGTTCGGTTTTTTTGCGATAACTCGAAAACTATTTTGAGTATCATAATAAGTGAGGTATCAAAATATATTCACAAGTAAATTCTGAGTAACATTTATTTTTTTCAGAAAGTCGAAAATTTTGAAATTTTAAGGTCCTAAGACCCCTTAAGGTGCGCGCGCCAACAGCACGCGTTTTGCGTACTCCCACATTGCTTCTGACGCGTTGTTCCTGAAATTTGCATCCGCATGACCTTTCTACTGAATTACCATGTGCATTGTACTAATTGCAAGAACTCTTTTTCTGCAATTTCCATAGCTATCTGCTTAGAATTTACACTGTTGCTTAAGTTTTACACAACAGTGTACATACAGGTTGAGAAACGACAAGACAATGCGCAGAGTTTGTGCTCTTGTAACAACTCTCATATTTTAATCTTATAAGTGTTTATACCGTTGATTATCAAACGGGCTATTTCTTTCATGTAAATTTGATAGCTGCTCTCTACATTTTAGTTAATTTTTCTGTAACACCATTAATTTAAGAATGTCAATTCTTTCTTCATTTAATTTCTTTCTGTTAAAGTCTAGTACAAGACTTTTAGGCAACAACATTAAGATAATAGGCATTAAAATAACGTCGTACTGTTTGACATTCATGCATTCTAAGTTTCTCATTGCCATATCACGTTCGCCATTTATTTCTCGCAGAGCTGCGAAATTAAATCTCTAATTCCTAACTCCGCCTCAAGGCGGACGAAAAAAAAAATATATATACAAAATATAACTATGGTGAAATAAATAAATAAAAAAAACTTGGCCATTACAGGGTTAAGTGAACTTATAACGCTGGGTAAGTTTTGAATTTCATTTATGAACGAGTTAATTATAACATCTTTTCTCTCAAACCTCTCTTGTAATACTTTTACACTACTATCATAATTTTCATCAATTAACTCGAAGAAGCCAAAAACAACATTAATAGCACGACCTGTTAAATATGTTTTTAAAATTAGTAAATTTTTCAATTTTTGACAGTTGGGTATTTTTATGAATTGTACTGTCTCTCCCTCGAAGGAATTCCATAATTCATTCCATTGCATAGGATCGTCAGAAAATTTATCTTCGGTAATTGGACCATATTTACGATTATCTGTAGAAAATTGGTGAGAAAATTTTGTTTCATCCAATTTTGAAGTAGTAATCGTATCATTTTACTTGTAAGATAACAGTTTTAGTTTACATATACATTTGATACAATTTTCTAAATATTCATCGGTCAAAGGAATGTCTTTTTCAAGGAAATTTAGCCCATTAAATTTTCTGTTTGATCATTCAATAATTCTAACTAGTTATTCTTATCAGTTAAGTTTTCTAAACTTTTTTCTAAATCTTCATAAGTTACGTTAGTATCTTCTAAGTATTAACTTGATCGTGTTAGACCTTTCAATAGTTCGTTTTCGTTTCAGCCTCTTTTGCTTTTGAGACTTTTATTCACTAAACTAGTGAGTCACACTCAGAGCGAATTCAATTTCAAAGCCTCTCCATTGGAATACTGACATTTATTTAAGAATTTGTATTCCTACCTCGGATAGGGAAGATGAGCGCTTCCCCTTTGTAGGGAAAAACAAAATTTGTGGCCGCGGTTGCCACATCCTCCTGCCCTGAATAAGGAATTCAACAAATTAAACAATGCCATATTTAAATTCAAAATCCAAATTCAAAATATAAATTCAACAAAAATTATAACAATAAACTCACATTATGCATTATGACAATTTTCAATACAATATCAATTTTTAAACAATTACACTAACATTACTACACTGCACTACATCATGATGAAATACTTCAGATTTAGTGTAACACTTCAGTCACTATGAAGCACGTAACTTACTCATGGGGTCCAATTTTGAGGTTATACCATGTTATCCCTGGATTTGGCGTTTTATGATTCCAGAAGATGTCTTTACAGTTACTGACTTTACCTTGTCGCGCCCCTTGTGAGCCTCGATGATCTTTCGCAGCTTCCATAACTGCGTCGGAGCCTTTTCATCAGCTATTAATACTATATCATTCACATTAAATTCAGATTTCACATTTACTGGTTTATTGAAATTTGCACCCTTTAACTGGAGGTATTCTTTTTGCCATCTTTTCCAAAAATTATTTAATATTTTCTCTCTATAAAGAAATCTCTTAATTAAATCCCTTATACCTCTAGGCAATTCAAAATTTTCCTAACCTGACCAATCTGGTAATGCAGTTAATCTTCTTCCAGTTAAGAAGTTAGCTGGAGGGAGAGTTAATAGTTCGTTAGGTTCATTATAAACATAATGAACCTAATATGCGTTAGTGATCTTGAATTAATTACAGATTCCCGATTTTTGATAAAATGGTTTGCAACTCCTCAACTGAAACTAATGCCCTCCCCAACATTTTCCTAACGCGATTTTAGTGATACGAACTATTCTCTCCCAGTATCCTCCCCAATGCAGCACGTTCGTCTATGTATTGTCATTTACCAAAATATTTTTGCACTTCTGGATCAGTAAGGTTCATTTATACAGTCCTTTCAGTTCAGTTCCAGTACTTTTAAATGTTAATGCATTGTCCGAGTTCACAACCTTGCAGATACCTCTTCTAGATACTACAAAGCGTCTAAATGCAAGTAGAAAATGTTCGGCTCTTAAATGAGACACTACCTCCAGGTGGACTGCCGGCGTAATAGCACCTGTGAATAATGCAATATAGGTTTTATCATTGTCCTGTACATCTCATACTCATTGTACAGAGACCCCATGAAATTTACGCCTACGATTTCGAAAGCGTTCAATCCAATTGTTTATTAGCTGGTAATGGTGCTATTGTCTGGTTTCCTTGTTTAACTTTAAATCGTTTACAAGTTGGGCACTTATTCAATGTGGACTTTACTGCCTGCCTTCCACGTGTGGTCCAAAACTGTTCTCGCAATTGTGTGAGGGTGTCTGAAACACCTGCGTGACGCAAATTTTTATGTTCGTTAAATATTAAAGGTTCTGTGGATTTTGTTTTATTTTAATAATTATCGGATGCCTTGATTGAAGATCAAATTGTCTCGCAATAGAGTGGCCATGGAAAAGTTGGCCTTCTTGCCATCAAACGTCAATGAAGTAATTTTAACCCTTGTAACATGGACAAACTTTAAGCACTCAAGTACAATGTTATCCCTCTCCAAGCCAGTAAGTCCTTCAATGAAAAAATATCATACTTTCACTATCCAGTGGCTATTTACACAGTTTACTATCAAGGTAAGAGCTTGTGAGGCAATAGGTAATTGGTCATCCCAAATGTCAGTCCCCATGTCGACACATACGTTTGCGAATAGACATTTCATCCATCATCAGAATAGACTTCCTTATTTTTTTCTTTTGCCTCAGACACTTTCATGTATAATACTGTAATGGCTTACTTTGTAAACGCAGGCCTACCTTTGACAGCTCCATACCTTTTCCGAAGTGCAGCTGGATGGGGGCAAGCAGGTGTTAAAAACTTTCGTTAGCAGTTTTTTACCGGCTGTATCACCTTTGCTAATGAGTCTCAATCCAACAACTAAAAGGACATTCAAAACATATATTTTACCAATGTCGGGGATTGAAGTGAAGCAGTTCTTATACCCACATTTGCACACTAGAGAAAAGTTGGAGCAAACAAATTTAAAGTCTTCCACTAGCAGTAGGTTAGTTTCTAAACACAATGGACAGCAAAGGGCGGAAAATATCGAAATTAACACCGAAACGTCAAAAATTCTGTTTCCTTTCAGCTCATGAACTTCACTTTTAACTACTTTAATCTACTGCCGTCAAATTTAGTATTGAAAAGTTTGTTGGTGCAACGATATAAACCATAAATGAATAATAATAACATTTAAAATTATTTTTAAGCAAAAATAAGCTGGAAACTGAAACGAAACGGCAATGTTTACACTTACTTTAAGCGTGGCAAACACTTCAGTTCATTTAAATTCTACTTCCGTTGCTCTAAATTAGCCATAACTTCTATGCTACTTATCGTAAAAACAAAAGTGAAACATATTTGGAATCCCAGTAATATGTTCTTTGCAATGAAACAATAAAAACAAATTCGATAATTTTGCCGATACGAGGGTAAGGTTAAAAGTTCTCGGTCTGACATAGAGATGGCGCTCTCATCGGCAAAAATTTAGCTTTCCCGCCTTGGTGCATCTATCGTTAGTGCGTATGACAAATTTAAGCTTGTTCTCTCAGATAGTTTGTTTATACGAATTTTTGCAGTAGAAGTCTTGCGTGTTGTTCATTAAAATGGAAAAACTTGAATATCGTGCGGTGATAAAGTCCTTCGATTTGGATGAATTAACCCCTAAAGAAGTTCATCAAAAGTTGACGAAAGTTTACGGGGACTCTGCTCCTTCCATGTCAACCGTTAAAAAGTGAGCAGCTGAATTTAAACGGGGTCGCACAACCCTCGAAGATGACCCACGTGAAGGAAGGCCAAAAACCGCAACCACACCGGAAACCATCGAAAAAGTGCATGATATCGTGGACGAGTGAAGGTGAGTGAGCTAGCTGAGATTGTAGGGATATCAGAAGAAAGGGAGCGAAATATTTTGCACCAAGAATTAGGGATGCGAAATCTCTGCGCAAGATGGGTGCCGCATTTGCTGAACGCCAATCAAGAACAAATGCGCAAACGATTTTCAAAGCAGTCTTTAGACCGATTCAAAAGGGATCCGACCGATTTTGTGCGGCGATTTGTTACTATGGATGAGACATGAGTCCACCATTACACACCTAAAACGAAACAGCAGTCCAAGCAGTGGGTAGAAGTCGGTGGTTCAGCGCCTAAGAAAGCGATGTCGACTGCATCTGCCGGAAAGGTGATGGCCAGTGTGTTTGGGGATGCTAAAGGGATCTTGTTAATTGATTACCTTGCAAAGGGGCGAACAATCACAGGGGAAAATTACGCCATCCTCCTCGACCAGCTGGATGCCAAAATTCGTGAGAAAAGGCCTGGTTTGAAGAAGAAAAAAAAAATCATCTTTCACCAGGACAACGCACCTGCTCACAAAGGCGCATTGGCGATGGAAAACTGCGTGATTTTGGGGTATGATTTGCTCGGCCATCCCCCTATTCTCCTGATTCCCCCCTCAGACTTTCATCTGTTTCCACACTTGAAGAAATTTGTTTCTGGGAAGTGTTTTGCATCAAATGAAGAAGTTGAAAAGGCCGTAAATGATTATTTTCACAGCCTTCCAGACTCTCACTTCCGGGAAGGAATAATTATGTTGGAAAAACGCTGGACCGAGTGTATTGAAGTCAGTGGTGATTATGTTGAAAAATTAAATCATTATTTTACTGAAAATCGCAATCCTTCATTGTCAGACCGAGAAATCACCTTATCCTCTTAAAGACTTGTTTTCTCGTAGGCCGTGTATTTGAGAAAATAAGTATTTAAAATTAATAAACGTTTCCTATGCACCATTTGGCCCTTTACCAACTAGAAAAAGAAAAGCAACTCATTAACACCATCACAATGTTAATGCAAATAACGGTCTCGGCCCTACAAACCATGCGAGAGGACTTAAGGATTTTTTAAATTAATGTTTATTGCAAAAAAAAAACATTTTTAATTGAACTTTGACTTTCCTATTTAAATATTTATTGGCTGCAATAGAACGGTATCTTGGCACTTTGACCGGATTCGGCATGAATATTTTAAAGGCACGATTGACAAAATTCCAGTTTTCGTTTTTTTTTTTTTTTTTTTTTTGGGGGGGGGGGGGATGGCATATTGGTTTAAAACTTCTGATTTATTTATTTCATGAACTTCTTAACCCTTTTATTATTACTCGTACTTTTATTTGTATTTATTTGGAAGGTTTTTTTTAAATTCAATATTATGTGGAAGTTTGATTTTGCAATTATAATCCTTCACACTCAAGATATTCAATACTTTGCTGCATAATATATTTAATACAAGCACTCTTATTACAAGGTTACCTGATTATGCTTATCAATTGTTATCCTGTTATACAGTACGTTACTTCTTCATCAATTATTTTCATTTACTGGCCGAAAAGCTCTGTATGATTCTCCTGATTTAAGCAAATTTTTAAAGACTTGATTAAATTTTATTTTACCCTGATAATAATTAAAATAGAAACGATAACTCTGAGTAATACCAAAAGCTGTACAAGATCTTAAGTTAGAAAACCCATTCAAGTAATATTTTATTGAAACCGAGTAAGATTATTTTATATTCTTTCTTTTCAAATAATTAATATACCCTTGCATTCACTATCAATTCATTATAATAAATAAATGTTTTTCTTTTAAGTGATCATCGTCATGCTGACGCCGCAAGTTGTACATACTAACCGATTTTTGTTTTTCTATTTTTCAAATATACACTAATTTTTTTGAACGATTGTAAATATTCTGTATACATTACAAAGCTGCGGACTCAACTATTAAGATTTAACTCTGGTTAAAATTCTAGCCCGCTGAATGAGCTGGGTTGACATACCTGCGAAGGCGCAGTTCGTTTAACCTTTCAATAGAATACAGCAATGACGAAACGACTTAAAAATAATTTAGACTTTACAGTGACAACATTAAGTAGTCTTAACTATTTTATTGACGAAATCGTTTGCTCTTTCGCTTATTTTCCTCTTTTGGATTATCTCTAAAAATCGTCCCGCAGTACACGCAGACCATTTCTGCAGATAACGTTGCTCAGTCACAGACATATCCTGCTGGAAACGTTCACCATGTTCGTCGCGGAATTTTCTGCAGTTAGCAGGGAAGAAATGCAGATGGGCATCTAAGATATGTAGCATTTAGGACTTTCGACATGCAAATTGAAGCACACTAAGCTACGAAAATTAATTTCAGTCCTTTTTATATGGTACTGTTACAGCGCCTTCTCCTGGAGTCGAATATTCCGTAGCAGCGCCCCACCTGAACTCAAAAGAGTTCACTTCCAAGTCCAAATAATCTCACAATAAATAAAATTTACAAATTATAATAAACTACAATTTTACAAAAAAAAAAAAAAAAAAATGCAAATTTTAAATGCATACAATTATTAACTATCTTTTTTTTTTAAAAAAAAAGAACTATACAAATTTTAATATCAAACTATCAAGCAAAAATTAAATTGTACTCCGATTACCAAATTATAAACAAGTTAACTTTTCGGAATAGTTATTACAGACTCGCAAATTTCCTTCGACTCAACTTCATTTCTCAAAAATGTTAAACTAATTGTGAGGTTTCCGAAATTCTATTTATTTTTCTGTGAAACTCGAAAACTAAATCATGAAGCAATAAGTTTAATAAATACCCGTAATATCCCTCTGTTAAATTTAAAGCACCCCAATTTCTTAGATTTACTTCGATTTCATCGTACAAACGACGCAAATTTTTAACATTAAATGAACTTTTAACAGGTTCTAAATTTAATAACTTAGTCATGTAAGAATTAACAACATAATCAGAACGTTCATAAGGCTGTTTTAAAAAGCTTAATGCAAGAGTCGTAGTTTTTTTTCATGCAGCGCAAAACCAGCAACAACACTATAAACAGGGCTATAAAGAACTGATTTTAAATATTGAAATTTTTCAATTTTGGAAAGATAATTTTTTGATCCTATTGCGCTGTTAAAACAATTTAGGAATTCCATGAAATTATTAGAATCACCAGAAAACTTTGGTATGGTGTTGCCCTCGGTCCAATTTTAATTTTAATATTTTCCTTTGATAAATTAAATTTGTAAAAATTGTTAAAAGTCCACATTTCATACTGTGCTCTGTTGTAACTTTGTTATATACTGTGCTTTGTTTTTTCTTTTTCAAAGCTCGTATTTTTAAAAATTATTTCATATATTTTGTTAAAACGCATACTTTACGCTTATATGATTACTGTGTGGCGGGGAAGGGGTACTCTTTTCCATGGGGTCTCACCCATGCTACTTACGTCAGTGAGTCCATCCCACTATGTACTTTCTAGCTTACTTTTTTTTCGTTTTAAATGCTAATCAGTTTTGGGTTCATAATCTACATCGTATTGTAAAAAATAAAACCAATTTGTCCTTAACCAAATTATCAATCAAAAGTAGCCAGCTCTAAAATAAATAAAATTCCTTAAAATACATGTTATAGTTTATTAAAGTAATTTTAAATGTGTTTTTACTGATCCCAAGATGTGAAATTTTAAAGTCTAATGGTATGTATTATAAAGATGTATGTGATTAGCAAAACTTGATTTTCCCAGGAACCTAGGGAAAAAAATCTTTACACATATATATATATATATATATTATGTAATATATATACATAGGAATGGATATCATTAACTACCATGCTTAATAAGGCATGGGTACAGCATTTTGCTGAGAGGGGGTTGCTTTGTAATTTCACCTATCTTACATGAAAATTTATCTGCCCTTTGTATTATTTCAGCTAAGTACGGAATGAAAAGCATTAAACAGCAATTTTTATTTTCGAATGCAGTGAAAAACCTTTGTTACTCATTATGCTTCCGTGGATAGGTGCAGAAAAATATTTGAATTAGATTAAAAATTCAATATCTTTTCTTTCTTTGAGGATACCAAATATATTAAAAGAGGTTTATAGATCTTAATGTATAATTATTATAATCAAACCCGGAAAAGTCTATTGAAACTAGATAAGTTGTAGAACTATGAATTTTATGCTGTTTCCTATTTTTCGAACCAGAGAAACTCGCCTTAATAATTAAGCATTTTTCTTCCTGTAAGAAAAGAACGTAATTTTGTCATGTTTGAAGAGGAAAATTACCCTTTTTTTTTTCTTTTTAATGAAAAACCTTGCTTTGTAAAAAGAATCAACTTAATTTTCTTAAACTACCTTGAAAAACATACCTTTATACTGGATTATGCATCAATTGTGGTTTTCCTTAAAAGACTTCATAGGCTATGTTGTTCTAAATAGATAATCAGAAAAATTTAAAATATCCAATTACACACATGAATTATTAATTTTATCTAGAGTGGCATAGATCAGTGCTCCTATCTTATATAAAGATGCTATGGTCGTTGATGGCCTGTTGATTGAATCCGCCCAATGTCAGTGTTTCATCTGCCATTTTATTTTGGCTTTCTATAAGCCGATCTTGTGCATGGTTAATTTCTTCAAGCAGCTCAGCATCTTCATTTTTTTTTTCGCTTTCTCTAAGCCGATCTTGGGCATTGTTGATTGATTTCTTCAAGCAGCTCAGCATCTTCCTTGTTTTTTGGCTTTCTATGAGCCGATCTTGTGAATTGTTGATTTCTTCAAGCAGCTCAGCATCTTCCGTTTTTTTTTTTTTTTTTGGCCCTTGGCGTACTGCCGTTGGAAATACGTTTTGGAGTTTCAGATGGCTGCATGGAAATAGAAGCAAATTAAAGCTATGTTTTGTAACAAACGGAAAACTTTGTAAAAACATAGGATTGCCACATTTCATCATGTACAAATTATACGCTAAATTTTTACGTATACACAATGGTTTTTTAGACCCCCCCCCATTTTTTACACAATATACTTTCAAGTGGCAATAATTTTCATGCGAAAAACTTAGCAATTATAAATAAATTCTTACATTGCTGTATGGTTTTTTATTTTACACCAATGGCGAAAACCATATTCTCTTTACAAAGTTGTAACAAGCCATTTCCTTCCTCTTAAAATTTTGACAAATATTACCCATATATACCTATCAAATTTTGTGTTTTTAAAACACGCTTTTCTCCAAAAAAAAAAAAATCCTATAATTATTGTTTGTTTTGGTTTGATTTAATTCATTATACTAACAGTTTAATTCTACCACTTAGTTCATATACTTTCATTTTACACTCCTTTTATTTTCAGTTTTTTCTCTTCAAACTCCCCCCGCAAATTTCAGATTTTTTCATTTCTTCCTTTTTTTTTTAGTTTCTTCCACTGTCCAGAAGAAATCAGTTTTTGTTTTACACTTATAAGTTTTGCAGAATGGTGAAAAATCTACTCGAAAAGTAACTGCATTTTGAGAAATTTCAAGAGAACAATGAATTATTTGATAGCTTTATTGAAAGATTTGAAACATATTTAGATGTTCTGAAAGTTCCGGAAGATCTCAGAGCGAAAATATTCATATCGTTGTTAATAAAAGTGTTGTGGTGGGGTAGTCAGCAAAAACACATAATTACAAAAGCATATTTTTATTGAAAACTAATATTTTCCCCATACAATTGGTTTTACAACTCATCTCCTTTTATGGCTTGGTTTAGCATACACAATAGTTTTTAAATATTTATTTTTTACAAAATCTAAAGGAAGTACATTTTTCAACGGGATAAACCCATACGGCTTACTTCTTACATTTCTTAATAAATTTAGTTGATTAGTGAAACTACATTTACCTTTAAGTACAAGCTCCTTAGAAGCATTCCAAGTCTTTGTGATTCTTTAGGAACAGAAGAATGCTGTGCATGACATTATTGTGTTTCACTGGAGCAGAGGACATAATCTCATTTTCTATCAGCTTTTCTTCATTATGCGGCTTTTCCTCTTGTTGCGTTTTTTCTTGTTCTTCGTAGGACCTTTGCAACTCGGGAAACCTGACGCATTTCTGTAGAGCTTGTACATATAATTTTGCCTTCTCGCTCTCACCCGTTTTCTTATCTGACAAAACATTATGCATTTGTTTGTCGAAATCGGACAAATGTTCATCTACAAGTACTTGTTCTCAATCGGCTGGTAAAAGGACAAATTTTCGTGCGTTATCCATGAAGAAGAGAAGTCAACGCAGATATGGCAAAAGAATGAAGATAGACAAGAAACTTTCTCCTTTTTGAAGTAGTTGTCTCCTTTTTTTTTTAAGAAAGGCACTCTTTTATCAATGAATTTGTCCAAAGTTCTTTTATAGGGTGTCAAGCGATCTTTTTGACGTCTGGTTAATGTCACATTACCCCTTAAAGCATTCAAGACGCATTCACATACCTTTTTAATTAATCTGTTGGTGCATTTTCGTAGCAAAGCTGTTTTGCACTTGCTTTTGGTCAAAAATTTCAACGTTTCAATGTCCTGTGCTGTCCGCATATTGAATGCAATGAGGGAAAAAAGCGGGGTGTTGGGGGCAAGAAACGTTCTTCGATTCTAAATCACGTAGCGGGGGACAGACCACGTTATCCAAATTAAATATTTTATTTCCTGAAAGTCGTTGTAAAAAGCATGTTTTTTCAAGCCTTTTACATAGATGTCAGTATAAGCGGAAAATAAAAATTGAAGTATTGTATGCAAAGCATTATACAGCAATTCCCCTCTCTCCCAGCTAAGATGATGACGATTTCTTTCAAGCCAAGCTTTGGTCTGCTTTTCTTTTGTCGATAAACTATCCCATGAATGAGGAGGAAGAAAAGTCCACCGGGCGTGATAATCGTTGTAAACTGTGTAAAAAGCCAACTCTTTCACAACAAAAAGTTCCTTCTGATACTGAAATCCCTCAAACTCTATGACAAGGGCAGGCATCTATCTCTTACCAGGTGAATGACTGAAATGAAGAAAAGTCGAAAAAGTAGAAAAACAAGATATTACAACATGAAGGGGCAAGAATAAACACACTAACGAGGCTCGTAAACAAAATGTTTATCTCTCGAAAGTATGCCAGTGCGCAAGCGCAACGTTTCGTCTGTTTCAGGCCTTAATTCTACGAAAAGGTACCCCTAAGCCGGTAAAGTCGCATCATGAAAAATTTCTTGAAATGCTTTCGTGTTACCTGGAAACATTTGTTTAGCTAAATGCATGACCTAGCTTTTATATCTAGGGGTTTTATACAATACTAAATAGTGGGAATTCAGATTAATGTTTCGCCTTTCCTTGCCCTTATAAAACAAATTTTGAATAATAAATAGAGTTGAAATATTCTTATAGTGACCCTCTTTCGTAAAACAATTTGATAGTCGAACGTCATGACTTAATTCCGACATTAAATCGTTTATAACGATAATAGCATCTCTGATAGAATTTAAATGGGGAGTCAATCCTTCTACAAATTCCGCATACTTCATGGTATCAAAGAGGGGTTGATAAGCGCTATAGCAATAAATAATTCTTCCTGGCCGAGGGAAAGACATATTTTCTTCTAACAACCGTTTGACGAACATACTTTTGTCCGAACCTGTAGGGCCGCTGACAAGACAGGTTGAGAGATGTTTTAATCGTAAGAGCTCCATGCTGTAAATAAAAGAAAATTAAAAAAAAAAAAAAAAAAGCAAGCCACATTTTATAGAAAATCCACTTCTCCTGAAGAAAAAAAAAAGAAAAAGAATTGGCTTTGAAAAGAGCCTTTTTTTATATGTGGTTCTGAAAAGGGCCCTTTTTTTTCTGTGGTTCTAAATAGAACCTGGTTTTCAGTTATTAGTCTTTTTAAGAAAGACTCTTTGCCATAATAATTATTCCTTTTCATGTAAATGTGTATGGCCCTGAGAAGGGCCTTTTTTTTTTTTTTTGTATATTTCTTGTTTGAAGCGTCTTTAATGGGGATGCACTTCAATCTTCAAGATAGAATCTTGATGTCTTCTCCTGAGAGATTCGTTGGGGTCGAAAAAATTTTTTTGAGGCTTCAGTTCCAAAAACCCAATAAAAATTCAAAAAAATCATCGATTTTCATGTTCCTTTAAACATTCTTGAAAGGAAAATAGAATAAAAACTAAAGTAATTACCAGTATCTATAGGGCAATGTTGTTAAGTCTTGCTGGATGACGCGTTTCTTGTAGATCACCCTATAAAGCTTGGTCTCTGCTTTATTGATGAGGCGTCTCTTCTTAGCATCTTTCTTGATTTTTGATGGGTTAGGGAGTGCAAGGGTCTCTTCACTCATTTCGGATACAAGGTACTTTAGGGCGTCATAATATAAAGTCCTTGAATTTCGAAAATTCAAGGTAAACCTACGCACCTTGCAGCAAGTTTTGCCGGATACTGTCTCATATCCGTTATTTTTGGGTCCACCTGAAAAAGGAAAAAAAATCATCGATATAAGAAAAAAATAAATGCACTGCTTGATTTCTGAATAATTTAACAATAAAACCAAAAACTTACCAGACACAAATGTTTCTATCGTCTCTCCGTCCAGCTCGTCTGTAAAATCACCGAGGAAATTTCCCAACGGAGGATCATTTAAACCATTACTGTCATAAATAATTGAGTCCGTATCATGATACAACACGGCTTGTCCGAGCTTGTCCATTTCTCCGTACAGCTTGAGGCGAGCCCAAGCTGTGGTGAAGGCAGCGAGGAAGATGTTGGTGGAAGTATCTTGTTTCACGAAATCTTCGCTCATTTTCCAATGCACAGCCGAAATTTCCTCACTGGGAAAAAAAACGTCTTTGATCTGTAAAGAACAACATGATTAGTGACATACAAATAAAATAATTAAAGAAAAAAATCATTTTAGCAAAAAAATATTTAAACTCACTTTTTTGGTAGGATCAGACAGCATACTGTTGAACTCCACAGATGAGTTGACATAGGAGAGCTGTGCCTTGTTCGTATTAATACCCCAACTGAAAGAGAGAAAATCCTTTAAATTAAACTGTACAAAAGAAACAATCGTGAAATAAAAATAGGAAAAATATGATTACTTACCGCCTCCAGAAACTATTGAGGGCCAATTTAGCCACTTGATGGCGGCCTTGATTCTTCTGATTTTTTTCAGGATCCACCTGAATCCCTTCTCGCAATTTATATTGGTTGATCTAATTTGCTTTATCAGCATCCGTGACACACTCGGCGGGCCAATCGCTACTGTCCTGTTTAATTTTGAGAAATAGGTCGATGTATGACCTAAACAGGTAGTCGGACTTCTTTTTAAAGTCATACACTTCATAAATCTGTAAAAAAAAAGAATCATTACTTTAAAAGAAATTATGCTTTAAGGAGAAAAAAAAGAAAGATACTGACATCTGTCACGCGATACCTCTTCTTGATGGCCATTTTCAGCTCTTCGCTGACCCACGTACCAATCAACGCCTTTTCGGCTTCCGTATGTGTACAGGGGGTTTGATTTGTTTCCTCTGCACGGAGGAAACATCAGTTTCTGCAGGCATCGGTACGGTAGGACAGGCAAGTAAAGTCCCCGAGGCCTCTACATTGTATGAGGCCGAATTAATCCTCAACAGCTCTGAAATCCCTGGTGATTATTTCGGGGTGCCCAACAGGATAGGTACAATATTTGTTCACCTGAAAAAAAGAATCTTCAATACGAAAAAAAAATAAATAAATAAATAAAAACTTATCATACACTTTTACAAAAAAAAGAAAGAATAATTACACCTTTACGTTATATAACGAAAAATACCCATGTGTACAAAGACGTGAAATCGACATATTTTATCGGCCCTTGATGGAACAGGTTGATTGCATTCGTTCTCCCCCCAAAGAATGCATCCCTAGGATTGAGCCTATCCTACAGAGTGCGACTTCAGGAAGGAATTCAATGCCGGGTTGCCCCTTTTCATACCACGGAACTCATGCTCCCACATTTGAATAACGTGGTATCCGAGGTTTTGCAGCTTCTATACTGTTTCTTCAGTTTTGCTGCGTAAGGCTCCCATTGGTACATCCTTCAAAGGATAGTTTGTGTCTGGATCATAGCAGGTCTCACAACCATGAAAAAAGCATCCCTAAAGAGAGAGAATAAAATTTAGTTAATAAATCATTCTACATAAATTACTGATTCCTAAAATGTCTAATATATATTTTTTTCATACCTGGTATTGGTGGACTGTTTTGTCTCTGCGCAATACCCATCCACCGAAATGCCTGCAATTTTCTTCTCTCCGGTTCCATTTAGGACGTGCTGAATATGCATTCCCTCCGTTGAAGCGACCCAGTCAAGCCACCGAATGTTGTCAGGACTGTAGTTGGTCCTGCTCAGATATCCTTGTATAGGGACCATGGCAATGGTGTCGGCTTGAATGTGATGGCTCCGGTATGTGGCCATACACACAGACGCGAAGGTAATATATCTGGAAAAATAAAAATATATTATTAGATAATGCAAAAAGAAAAGAATTAAATACTCATAAATTAAAAAACATATACTTACTGGAACGGGTCAATTTTGGCCACCTCCATAAATTGTTTTTGGAACTCCATGCAGCACCGACGCAAAATATCGACATCAGACCTGTAAAATACAAAAAAATATTAACATTTTGCAAAAAAAAAAAATAATAAATCAACAAGGCTGGGGGGAAAAAAAGAGTTACCTGCAGTACTCCAGAATTTATTTTTGAAAATTGCATACGTTGTCCCTCTGCTCCTCATACCACTCTAAAAAGGCTGCCAGTGCTGAAGTTGACACAGTATCGGGGGTGCAAAAAGATGCAATCGGCATTCTCCCGACGTAATCCTGATTTTCCCTCCTGTTAAATAAGTGTGGGAAATACCCCCTTTTCAACTCGAAGAGTCCGAAACAACTCGAGTTTGGAAAGGGTCATTGGTAGAAAATTGAGGGAATCGATGACGCGTATGTCTACCTCCTTGTGATGGATGCACATCAGCATGGAGCCGTTGGGGGTTCCACTTCTGGAGCGAGTCCTTTCTCCGAGAGCCACGCCATGATGAAATGTCCGTCAAATCTGAAAGCAAAATAAATAAAGTACTAGTTAGTAACAAGAAAGAGAGATAAAAATTTCTTTACAAATAATAATAATGAAACAAAAGTGACTTACCCCTTCATGTTGTTTGCAATAGCAGTATACCCCTCATGTTGTGCTGAAAACAACCATGAGCAAAATTCTGCTAATGCTGAATACCCTTTGATTACCTTTTCCGTGGCCATCCGCATACTGGACGACCACGAAGTTTACGATATGTTCCCCAGATGTTTGATCGGTTTCGAAGTCGGAAAAGATGATTTTTTTTTTGCAGGCTTCTTTTGTATGCGGCGTATGTAGCATCGATGTTCTTCCGCTACCACGTACTCCTCACAGGATGGGCATTTGGTGGTCCCGCAACGATGACGGTCTTTCGGGCAGTCACGTCTACGGATCACCTTGCAGCAGTTTCTGCACTGGTAAATCTAGTTAAAGAAAAAATATAAGTAATTAATAACTTTTAAAATAATTAAAGTGATACAAAATAAAGCAAAGATGTACACACATATGTTAATGTAACTTACCCGATCGCAAATCGAAAGTTTTTGATTTCCTGAAACTCTTTTGTGGGCAGCAAAACATCTTCGGATTGACACAACCTATCACAATCATCACACCGTTGAGGCTCTACGGTGTCGCACCCCAACTTCTAAAGCAAATGGGGCAAGAATCTCCGCAGCGATGTTCCCAAATTTTGTGGTATGGCCTTTCACACTCTTCGCAATAGAAGTGTGCATTACAGAATCCTGTCAGGCTTTTGATCACGTCAAAATGCTCGTCATGAAGCCTTAAATTTATCCTTCGAGGACGCTTGATACCCTTGTAGTACACCTAAATAGAAAAACATTACAAATAAATTCATTATTTTTTTAAAATTCATTCATGTATTTCATAAAAATAATTTTAAATATAAATAAATAGGGTTAAAAATTTACTTAACTTGTCTAGGTTATCCGCTGCAAACCCCACAATTTGCACATTTAAATGCTCCTCAAATCGCGCCACTTCGGTGTAAGTACAAGGTCCGAACCGAACCCCAGCGGCTTCGTACAAGTCTTAAGCACTTTTCATTAGAGCAGGTCTCCTTCGATCCTGCAGAGTCTTGATGGCTGTTCAGTCGTTTTCCAAATGTGGCAAAGCGTAGACAATGGCCTTGGTACAACAAAGTCCTTCCTTGTCCGAAGGAATTGCCAAAATCGATTGCTTTCTGTGTCGATCCAAAGCAATATTGATGACTTTTCTATGTGCTCCGGCTTCCACATCTCGTTGAATCATCATGACATCGATGCTGAAACCAGCGTCCAGTTTGATCTTGCCCTTGGATTTAGCACTTTCATGACGATCGAAAGGACTTTTTCCACCGTCAGCTCGAGCCTTGCGATGAGTTGAGTCGAAATCGGTCTATCTAGGCCGTCCGCCTGGATGCAGATTCGGATCAGATCCGATGGCCTTAATCCTTCGGTAGCAGGTGAGATCAGAAGTGTGGACCAGCTGCCTGACCGATTCCAGTACCGTGATAACGGGGGTATCCCGGAGATGTGTCGGCAGGCGCTCGGGGCCTACACCGGCTTGGTACGTCACTTGTCCATCCTTGTATTTCTTGTTTCGGCGGCGGTTCCTTTAATCAAGCATGATAGTATCCTCTAACTAAAATAAAAACAATAATATCAATACACGCTTTATCACGTCAAAATACATGAAAGAAGAAAAATATACTTTTTCAAAAAAGAAAACACTTACATTTTCCGACAAAATGGTCTTTTTTTCAATAAACACTGATCCCGAAGTTGAAGGTCTAGCTTTACACTAAAAATAAATTCATTGTTAGGAATAGGAGAACCTACAAAAAACAAATCTATGTATCTATCTATCTATATAATCATAAGGCAACAAAGTGAATCGATCGGTAAAAAGGCGCACGAGTCAGCACACTTAAACAGTTGTGAAATATATTCATGAAATGAAATATATATATAATTTAAATACAATTAAAATTAGTGGGTATGTAAAAAACAACAATTAAATTTTAAACGCTGAACGTGGCGAATCATAAATACGAACATTAAAAAATTAAAATGAGCTTGCCTCTTCATCAGTGGGAGGGAGTAGGAAGCATATATAACAAAATTGCAGGTTTCTGAGAAATCCCAGCATAGCATGTGAGGAGTTTTTATTTATGACAAATAAAAAGAAGTCTGGGAGTTACAAGCAAAAATAATGAATAATCAAAATTTAACCAGTTATAAATCATTTTTAACAAGATTTAAAAAGAACATTTTTTTTATTAAAAGAAGTTTCGAATTTATGTGATATTGACTTTGAATCAAAATAGAAAAACAACATGCTATAGCCGAAATTTCCCCAGACCTGCAAAGCAAAACGATTAAAATACAGCTTCTAATTCTACTCACTTCCCACGGCAGGACCAGAAAAGGAAGACATCAACAGCTACCCGAGAAAATTACGCCATGTAATGGCTAAGTCTATCCGTGTCCATGCGTCAGAACTTGAGTTTCCGATCTTGCTCATAGACACAAACACTTAACATCCAGTAAGTGGCGTTCCAAATGATGGACTTTAGCCAGAAATCTTCATACCATGCGTGTCGGTGAGGTTACGTTATAGTTATATAGCAACTGCGTGACGTTACGCCAAAGCTTTAAACAGCTTAATGTAAAAATTAATAAAATTCAAAGGATAATTGTTAAAGTAAAAAAGGATTGCAGAGAAAATAAAAACATTTTTATCTAAGTTGTATTTGTTATTGCAGATTTTGAAATATCTGTATAGTTGACCTGTGATAATATTTATGAAAACTTTTTTATGCAAATTACTTTGCCAGTGCGGCATAGTAATAGTATTTAAATTGAAGTCCTTACGTTTATCATACACATCAATATTTAAATTACTGTATATAATATGTAATGATAGATCCAAAAAGTTAGTTTTATATGCATGATTGTTGGTGGATTTTAAATTTAAACAATTGGGATAAATTTTCTCTATCTCCTCTGCAATATCAAAATTGACAACCAGAATGTCATCAATATATCTGAATGCACGGATGCTATTATTATATTCCACCACATATTTAAATTCGTAGTAGAATAAGAAAAGGTTTGCTGCAGTACTAGAGTAATTGGTTCCCATTTCTATACCCTTTATCTGATTATAAATAAAATTGTGGAATTTTATAAAATTATTTTTAAAACAAAAGTTGCATAAATTAAGGATAAAATCCTTATACGTTAATTTCAGATTCTAGATGGAAAAAATCAAATAGTTTGTCTATTGCATGTACCAACAAATGAATTTGAATATTATTAAACAAGTTTTCAAAATCATTAGAGTATAAGAGTGTAGGAAGGGAAGCGATTAGAGCTTTTACAACATCCAAGCTGTTAATTGACCAAAAATAGCTGGTGTTTTGAAATTTATTTTTTAAAAAATAGTAAATTTGTTTCAAAAATTTTTGCAAATGTGTATTGAAAAAACTATTCACACTTCCAATAGTGCAACAGATGAATCGGAAGCCGGTTGCGGTTTTGTGGAATTTCGGTGTCAAAAAAAGAAAAGGAAGTTTTAAATCCTTAGGAACAGAAACGTTTTTTTCGAATAGAGAATTGCACTCCTTTGCAAAAGCAACGAAATTTTTGTAAGTAGAACTAATTTCTGTACCTAATGGTTTATATAAAAAAATGTGTGTTTCAATTCGGCCATACTTTTTTTCTTTATAAAAGTATTTACAGATAATGGCATAGTTGTTGGCCGCTTTATCCACTGGTACAAAGATGAATGATTTTTGTATATTTTTTATGTAACTCAAGTCTTTGTTACTAATTTTTTGATATTCAAATTCATCACTGTTAAGATGGGTTTTTAAAAAATACGTAAAATCAATTAAAATATTATGTTTCCATTCGGAAAAAGCTTCGAAAGGAGTGGAAAATGTATATGCTGTTTTTAATATAAAATCCTTAATATTGTTTGTGAAATTTTTTAAAGATTTTTTAAAATTTAATTTTGTATTTAATCTAAACTTTGCACCGAGTGATA
Source organism: Octonoba sinensis (assembly GCA_038502835.1). Classification (NCBI taxonomy): domain Eukaryota; kingdom Metazoa; phylum Arthropoda; class Arachnida; order Araneae; family Uloboridae; genus Octonoba; species Octonoba sinensis. The sequence continues at coordinate 64,940,796 of CM076605.1, read as the reverse complement.
GCAGTTGTCTTATATTTAGATTCTCAATGATATTGAGATCTCCAGTTAGGACATGTCCGTGATGATTATCAACATATTTTTTGAATTCGGACTCATGTCATAAACAACTAGAACCATCATTAGGGTCTTGACATGCAAATTATCTGTAGCTATAAATAGTTGCACTAAAAGGTTTACAGTACTAGAATGTATTTTGAATTTTGCAATTTTTTATAGGAAAAATATTACAAGCTTTTTAAAAAGAACTATTAATGATCTATATACATATACATATATATAAAACAAACTAACAAATGGGAAAAAGTTGAATAAAAAATACTTACTTCAAATTCAGAACCGACGTGGTAGTACAGAGGCATAGGGTTCTCTATGAAAACTTGACTAGAAAAACTCATCATCAAAATATAAAAAATGTCAGCATAAGATATTGGCTCACATTGAGAAAATAGAATAATATATCCATGGTAGATATAACTTACAGATTCGTGGTCATCATTGGTTTCAAAAAAACGTTTGAGTCAATTCTCCGATGAACTGTAATAAAGGAAATCAGCAAGCATTGAAAAACGAATACAACTAAATTTCAAAACAGAAAGAAAGTAATATAAAGAAAAAAAATAAACAAAAGTAAAATATTCTTAAATATACATAGTAAAATGTATATATCCTAAAGTAAGAATAAAATGAAAACAAACAGCTACTTATATAGCTGCTAGAAGCTTCTTTGAAAGATCTCTTATTTCGAAAAGACAGCAAGAACAGTCACTCACTGGACAACTGAAACAGAAAGCAAAACTGGCGAAGGGGTATTTATTGGTAAACTATTGCACCCCGATTTCAAATGACATCACGTATATGACGTTGCCAAATTGCAATCCCCTGAAACTGTGATATTGCACGAGTTTGACTATATTAACGTTTAATTAATCAAAAGACCCGGCACGATAGTGTCTTCCAGAGGAAACTTCCCAGCTCCAGTTCGACCCACTCCATAAAGAGATTCTCTGATGTGTTCCCCGGATGCGGTTGATTAAAAGCCCCGCAAGAGGTCTAGTTCCCTCTTCTTTCGGCTTGCACTGTGACACGAAACTCAGGAGGCAATACCTGTTGACGCTTCACCTTCTGACGCATTATGGATTCTCGAAGGGAAATGAAATCCTTAAAGTGAAATGAAAACAGATTGATAAATGAAAACAGATTACATAATGGTTTTAATACGACCATATTTTTGCAAAATCTGAAATAATTATAAATGGGATTTTCCCTATTTTTATGAAAAAATTAAATGATATTTTCAGTGATGTGACATTACACTGAAAACACATTTTTATTCTAAGAATTTTTAAGAATGTTTGAACAACTGTTCTTGAATATATGAATTCGATATTTTTCGTTTTTTTCTTTGGTCTGAAAGTGACATCACAATGAAAACACGTTTTATTTAAAAACTAAAAACTATGTACAAAATTAAAACAACTCATGAGAAGAAACAAAAATATACAAAAAACACAAATGATATGTTTTACATATTTTCAGAATTTCAAAAAATTTAAAAGCATTCGATGGACAATACCTTTCTCTAACTGAACTGAGAACATTTTCTAAATACATTTTTTTCAAAAAATTGTCTGTGATGTACATAGCCGGTTACAGGCACAAAAACTTTGGATCTTCCCAAAGTCGTTCTCGAAAGGACTCTGCAATGTCTGAAACTTCGCCCAAAGTTAAAGCCAGAAGATTAAAATCCTCGACACGATTTCCCCTTCTTCTGCTATTGTTTCAGGCTCTCTTAGATCTTTCTCTTTAAGTATTCTAGCAATGATTTCTTCACGAAGTTGGAAAAATGTTGCAGTCCCAAACTAACGTCCAGAGAGGCAGGCAGAGCTGTTTGAGCTATAGGCGTTTCTGTGATACAGTAAGGCGAAAAGAAATCCATCTTTCGAAAAACGTGATTCAGCGCATTTGTCAAAGTAAATCGTATTGTCGAATCATTTCAATCCACTGTGATGCAGATATCGTAATGCATCGGGAAATCGATTCCCCTGGTTTTATTGTTGCTAAACGGGAGAACTTGAAATTCACAAAGTCCAAACTTTCGATGGTTAACTCATGCTGAAATAATGTTTGCAGTTCCCTGGATGTTTGCGGCACAGTATTTCTTCCAAGAATGTCGGAAACCCACCATGGGCGCAAAGTTATTTCCTCAGTCGTGGGATATAGTTTCTCTCCACGCTCGACAAATTTTCTTATGTGCAGACTCACACTTTTGCATCGGAACGCAGAAGCATAAACGTAAACATCGTTTCCAATGGGAAACTCCTTCAGGCACCTCTTCTGCATAATTGGTGTTCCTGACTGAAAAGTAAGAAAAGAATAATTAAGAAAGGGGGGGAAAACCAACGTTCATATTACAAACTGATTTCTTACATCAAATAAATAGAGTAGAATTAAAAACAACACATACTTACTTTTATTTGGATATATTTTATAAATTTTTATAATTCGTATGTTTTGCAAGCAATTCAGTAATCACTAATTTTACACAAGAATATTAATCCTTATTATATTCATATGTTAAATTGATTCTTGAATTTAAATTTTTTGTGCATTATATGTAGTGTGCATTCTTATCTCATCTCTGTCTTAACTATAAATTTATCTTTCAAAAATAAATAGTGCCTGCCATTCAACTGATATTCTAATATGTGCTCTTAGGTACAAAGAGGTTGGGGAGCCCTGGGCTAGAGGTTTGCCTGCGATGCCAAGCGTCCTCGGTTCGATTCCCGGCTGGGTAAAAATGCATTTTAGACTGCATTAAATATCCAATAGTCAAATTAAGTACAATGTGCTTAATGTGATTAGTTTGGGTCACCGTGATTTTGATAACAATAACCGAGTGATAACAATACACGATAAATTACTAAATTTCAAAATAAAAATGAAAAAACTCACCTTATAATTATGTACAGTTTATTATCCTTTAAAACATAAGAACTGTATACATAATTAAGAAAAATGATCAAATGTTGACTGTCCACAATTTTTTCTAAGAAGTTCATTGATAAATTGTTCGTAATCATAATGTTTTTTAAAGTCATGGGAGCGGTGATGTACTCCACTTGCAACACTTTCAATGCATTTCTCATTTTAGCACTTGTAGAAGGTTGGTCAATATCAAGAGATTCTTCATCTGACTCATCAGCAATTCCATCATTCGTCTGTTTTTCTATACAATCTGACAGACTTCAGATTCTGTTAGTGTGGAAGCTACTGGAATGTTTTGATCTACTTCCACCCATGACTCGAACTCTTCAGTAGTCATATTCGAAGGAATTTCTTGAGATTTGACTCTGAACGAATGCCTGAAAAGTCAAAGTATTTTTTCTGTATAAAATAAAAATTTCAAAAATTACAGTTCCAAAAAATAAAACATGAATGATTTTACCAGGATTTGTGAAGCTTTTGAGTAGGCGTTCTTCCCAATTTCCAGTTAAATCATCATAACATTGCATATTCTCCTCATACTCTGCTGATTTCGGATCATACTGTATTTCACAAACCGCTGAAAGTTTCCTTAGTTCATCCTCGCAATTATTTTCGACAACTGCGGGAATGTTTCTTTCAATTTTCGTGTTTGTCATTCCACATGAAGCAAAACAATTTTTGATACTTTCTGGGGTTATTTCTTTCCAAGCCTGTTTTAGCCAATGTACAGCATCACCAACATTAATTTTTTTAACAAGTTCCGATTGTGTTAAAGAATCATCCAGACGAGAAATTATTAATCTCAGGATTAATTTTCTGCATTCCATCTTCAAGCACTTTATAATTTCCATAGCCAGCGGCTAAAGTCTTCCAGTCGTATTGGGTGGCTTATGCTTTTTAATTTTAAGTTATGAGATTGACAGGTCGCATTGTCAAGAGCTAAACATTTCTGCCTTGGTTTGTCATTTTCTGGTCTATGTTTTTCAGCCACTCCTCAAAAATCAAACTTGACATCCCAGCTTTTTTATTTGATTTATACGTTACGCCTATGTTGTTCAAGTCCTTGCCCTTGAAACAGCGTGGTTTTGCAGACTTCCAAATTGCTAAAGGATTTTCATTTTCTCCAGTGGCGCTGGCACAAAATGCAATGGTTAGTTTCTCTTTAGGTAACTTACCACCTTTTGCGTCTTCGTTTTTCAACACCATACTTTTGGTTGGCAAAGCCTTAAAGAATAAACCAATTTCGCCCATATTTAAGATATCCTCATAGCCTGCAAGAAGTAACGGTCGTTTTGGGTTCCAGTCCTCGCAGAGAGTTTCATCTATGTCGGCGGTTTCCCCGCACAAGGCGCGGAAAACTACGTTGTGCCGAGTGCGAAATTTATCAAGCCATCCATTGTTTGTAGAGAAGTTTTCAATTCCTAGAGCATCGGCAATCTCTTTGGCTTTTTCCTTTAATAAAGGTCCAGTTATAGGATTTTTTTTCTTTTTTGCGGTCTTAAACCATTCGAAAAGAACGTTTATGTCAGGGAATTTTTCTTGGACGCATTCGCTTTGCGCCATGTGATTTGAAGTTTTCCCATTCTTTTTTAAGAGATGCCTTGTCTTTAATAACGCTATTAATCTACGTTTTGCCGCAACTAAAGATTTCAGCTAATTTTCTTTCAGAGTGAGAAACAATATTGTTTGAGGAACTTGAGATGTATTTCTGACAACAGAGGCCGTGCCGTCTCTCATGGATGACCTCCTCGCCAGTGTAAATAACAGACTGTGGTTGCTGAAAATTTTGCTGTACCCCTGTCGATTGAAATCTGTTTCTGTTTTGAAAACGCGGAGCTGGAAAAGCATGATTTTGAGTGTTAAAATTAGCGCGAGGCCGAAATGGAATTCTAGGAGTAAAAAAAGATGAATTTGGTTGATGAGTATCATTTGGATTTTCGGTATTTTGAATTTGAGATTTGTAATATAAACTGCAATTAATCATGAGGTGGCTTGATTTTCCACAAAAAAGGCAAAAATTGATTCAGAATTTGGAATATTCTGTTTCGAATTTTGTCCACTAGGCTGTGAAACAGATTTTTCATCGGCAGAAGTATTGACCCGTGCAAATATAGGACTCCTTTAGTGAGTGTTGTGTATCACCTCACATACGACAAGATTATAATAGTTGACACATTGGGGTTGTCAAAACTTGAGCATTTTCTGTTAATGTGTCTTGTTGTTTTTGTGCATTTGACATAATAGGACTAATTTGGACAGCATTAGCCGTATTTGGTTGATAAGAAGCTTGTGACAACTTAATTTGTTGTTTTTGTCAACATGACTTTCAAAATTTGATGTGTCGTCATCAATAAGTTTATCTTTTATATTTATAGTCAAAGCCGCCAAAAATTGTAGGGACTTGAGTCAAAGAGGCCATATTGGGTATGAAATTGTATGCAGTATGTGTAGCACACTCAACGCGATGAGCAAGATACTGAATGCTTTCATTTTGTTCAAACTATATTTTAAAATTCAGACAGTGATATTGCAGCAGGGATATGAACTTTAAAAAAAGCCCTCAATTTGTCACATGCCTGCTGAAAAGTCAAAGACTTGCAACTTGGGTTAGTTGCAAAGAAGTATAAAGCTGACCCAGCAAATTTCAACTTGGAAAAAATTAAAGTAGTGGCATCATCCAATCCATTTAGACGTTGCAATTCAGAAATTTGGGAAATAAAAAAAATTCAGTTTCCGGTTTTCCTGAATATGGTGGAATCGGAAAATTAACATTTGCATTTGCGGTTAGACATAGTCATGAATGAAGCACCACAGAGTACTAACAGGGGAATGGGATCATTAGCCTTTAGTACATTAGTTAGACGATTCTTTTCGCCAGGATACTCAAAGATTTTTGCTCAAAAGTTAACATTCATCAGTTTATAACACAAAAATTCACTTACAAAATATGATGTAATTTGCAATGCCCTGTTATGAGAAAAATAAATAGTATGAATTTTTATGATAGTGTATGCAAATAATCATAAAATTCAAATATCAAAAAAAAATTCCTCAAGATAAATTGCATTAAAAAATATAATTCAAAGTATGCATACATTACCATGTACAAAATTTTATAAAGCATTCAAGACCTGGTCCAACGCACCAATTTATGGTGTTGCCCTCCCCCCAAGTCCAATTTAATTTTATTATTTTTCCTTAATGAAAAATCCTAGTTGCAAAAGAAATAAGAATTCTGTAAAAACACTAAAGCACCGAATTAAAAAGATTATATTGTCGCAAAAAAATTTAATAATTTCCAAAAACCGTATCGATACCAATAATATATTTGATTTGTCCGAAATAGTGGAAAGCCATAATTGAAATATTAACTTTGCGTTATTAACTAACGCGCAGGCCAGCTTGAATCCTTCTAAGATCTGCATAAGATCTCGCGGAAAAGGAAGAGGAATCGCAGTGAAAAGATGGTGCCCAGCAGATTTCTCTCGGCTGAACTGTCTCTCGATCTTTGGATCCACTATTTCGCGCCCGGTTGAGGTCAACCCTAAGGCCTAGTGCTAACAGGGAAGGAGGTTTAAGGTTTAAGAGCTTGCCTGAGGTTACCAAGCGTCATTTAACCGGGTGTCTTAATGTATCCCGATCCACTTTAAAAAAATCACTGAGTAAACAACAAAACTTTTTCTTCTACAAAATGAACTGATGATTCTGCAAAAGTGTACTGGTGACCTCGTTGATGTGACTTGTACTTGAAAAATAGTAATAATGTTGTCTATGGAAATCCAACAAAAATCTTTCGTGAAGTCCAATGAAAAGAGCGAGCTGGTCCAAAAGGATACATAAAATTTAATAAGGAATCGTATTGTTCCAGGCAAATGTCACATATATTGCCAATTAACCACTTTTTATGGTTTTTGTATGCAACATATTGTCCAGTCTTAAAATCCTCATTTTAATCCCATTCAAATCAGCAGCTGAACGCCTCATACCTGCAACAAATGAGGATGAGTCATTTGAAACTCTGCTACACGAATTCTTTTTTGAATCAATTGTTACAAATTGATTGTTTTCACCTGTTCCATCAACAGTGCATGCATCTTTAATCCTTTCTTCTTGTTCAGGTCTAGCTGATTCAATTTCACATTTTGGAACCAAAAAAAATCGATTACGGTCAAGTTTTAATCGCAAAAAACAAGCAGATAATTTGGGGTGATAATCTGCATATCTGTTGGTTTGCAGCTAATCTTTTAGCTGTGCCACCAATACCATCACATCGTGACTTGCCATGAGTAGTACCGAAAAAATTCCATTCTGCGTGGATTCAGCACACATGCATGGCTATATTAGTGTTGTATATTGAAGTATGCAAACAGTTTTTCATTGCAAATAATGTTTTTTGGATAAAACATCACATTAACATGCATAAAATGAAATGAGCAAGAAATGTTTTTACCGATTTTTTTAAGCAGTTAGGAAAATATTCACAGCATACAGACGTGGAAAATCTTTCAGCACACATACATGACTATGTTTGGCTCCACTTATAGAATGCGTATAAAAGTATGTGTTCTAGCTTATGGTTACCGAGTTTTTTACACAGTTCGGAAAATATTGTTCTTAGCCTACAGACGAGGAAAATCTTTCAACACGCATACATGGCTATATTTGGCTCCATTCGTTAATGAGTATAAAAGTATATATTATTGTTAATAGATATACTAGATAAGATAAGTTAATAAGTAATATGCAGACGTTTAATTATGAAAATCAAAAGGCACTTTATACTTCTACGGGGAAACGTTTTGAAAAATAGACCTTTACACATGAACAAAAATTGGTTGTTAGTGAAAAGATACTCCAAAACTTTGAGCTAAATACTTGATCTTTACACCTGGATGAAATGGACGCGTGCTGCTGAGCCGTCGCTAAAAGTACTTAATGGACTTTATATCATGAATATTTTTAATGTATTCGATGAGCTTTGCCAAAAAAAACCATGTACTACAGCAGTATCATGTCGAAGGCTGTCACTCATATAACATACACTCAAACACTGAATTTTATCCTTAGGATAAAAGTAGACCACAAATGGATGCAGTGTTGCTTGGGAATTTTCCCAGTGAAACCCTTGCACTGCATGTTACGCAATATTCGACTCCAGGAGGAGGGCGCTATAACAGCACCCTATAACAAAGGACTGAAATTTACGTTCGTTGCTTTATGTGTGGCAGGCGGGAGCCATGTAATCTTGGAACATTAAAGCATGAAAGTTCTTTTGGTTTTGTTAAATTGATGTTACCAGCACGTTTGGATCGTACTAGCATTTTTTGCTGCAATTCTGTTAGAAATAATTGAAAATCGGAACGATTTTGGGGGCATGTTTCTGGACTGCTGCAGAGGCACTAAAGCCACCAAAGAGAACAATTTGACTCTTCAGTGAACATTGTGCCTCTATGGTTTTCTACTTTAAACATCTTGGTGAATCACGTTTGGTGACTCATGGCATTTTTTAAGGAGAAACATCCAAAGTAGTAAAGATAGCATTAACTTTGTCAACCCTTTCTATTGCTTCACCATCATCAAAAGGATTCTGATGTCAGTACATTTTCAAATCGAGGGTTCGCTTTTTCTCTGCAGCTGATGTAATGTTTGTCCTAGTGCAAACGGGTTTTCTGCAACATTATTTAGTTGCCCTGCATCTCTATCGCTCATGGCCTTTAAGCTAGATTTTGATTTATTGGTTACCATGAAAGGGTTACAACATGGCTTTTGTAGTGACTCATATTTTGCAAGAAGTAAAGCTTCATCGTTAAAACAAGCTTTCTCTTTTTATCAAAACTGAGCCCTGATCGCTTTGTTAACAATTTTTACACATGAGGATCGAATTCTTAGATTATTTTTAAGCCTGTAGCTGCAATTTTTAAGTATATTGTGGTGGCATTTAGCTTTGTTTGGCTTACTAATGCTGCACATTGGAAGTTCTACATTGCCAAAATCTGATTCGACTTTTTTTTCTTAAACAAAGTGCTAACGAATCTTAATACAAATTGTATGACGATAAAATTATGCACATTATAAAAACCTTTGTTCCCACCAACAGGCGAGATGGCGATATCGGAATTCTATCTTAAAATTCCAACTTATATGTATATTTTCTTATATTTCTTTTTAAAATGGCAATGTTAAGTGCAGACAATAAATAAATAAGTTACTCACAAGAAGTATAAAGCATTGCAGACCATAAAATTAAATTATGTAAGCAAGGAGCTAAAACAGTGCAGACAACAATTTCAGTCAATTCGCGTTTAATCGAATGGACCGAAGAAAAAATTCGACCTATCAGGAGTTCGACTAACCGTTAGAATAAGTTTTCGATTTTTTTTTTGTGCATTAACCTTATTGGATAAATTACATATAATTCACACCTTGATAATTGCTTAAATTACAGAATATACAAAGTAGTAAGTATCATTTTTTAAGAGGAAAAATATGTAAAAATTATCTTGCTTTTACTTTTTGAAGAAATTCGTTATTTTACATTGGACTAGGCAGCTCCGATTTTCTATAAATAGCGCATCATCAATTGTTTTTAAATGCTTAGAAATTGCAGTTTCCATTTCCATCCCTACTCTTTAAACTTTTGAAGAATTTCAAGAGATGTACGTGCTTCTTTTAAGGTTGGGATAGGGGCCTTTAGGCTTTCTTCCTCAGAATCACCATTGTCTTCAGCGAATGGCAGAAAATCTTCATCACAAACTTCACTGCAAACAGCAACGTTTTCATTAAAATTTATGAGCTCTGTATATTCGCTTCCTGATTCAACTTTATCTACATTCATTGTAACTTACATTTTAGTTTCATTGAAAAATCCACTTTCGAAAGGAGTTCTTTATTGTAATTTCACCTACATCGTTGTTTCAAGCACTAGAGAAGAACCTCGTGGCTTCAAGAACATCAGCCTTGAACGTGGAGCATTTGGATTAAAGTAAACAAATGAAATCAAAACTTCATATATTTCACATTCTTATATCAATGTTCATTTTGCATATTAAGAATTATTATAACATAGGCCTTTTCTTTTTAGTACGTATTGTACTTAAAAATATTGTTGTATTTTATCATTTAAGGTACTTACTATTTATTGCATAAGTTAAATTTAATAATTACATTTTTTAATATCGATTTCAGTTCACCATTTTTAAAATTTCTAGCCTAATAAGAAACATTCTTTTTTATTTTATAAAGGGTTCCTTCTTATAACACTAAAACATGTGGGTGCAATTTTTATTATTACTTTGTTCTTAAAAGATTTCAGTTTTAAAAGAATCTTTATTTCAAAAACATGAAATATACAATACATAATATAGCATATTGTTAATGTCATCTACACTTTCAATTTTTTTAAGGAAATTTACAAATTTATTTGCAGATTTCTCTGTGATAGCTCCAGACACTAAATTTTTCAATCTTTCTAATTCATTCCTCATTTCATTTTTTAAACCAGATCTAGCAAGGCTCGTTGGGTTTTCATCTGATTTGGAAATAGAAAAATTATCCATTTTAGTATTTTCATCTGAAAATTCTTAATTGGAATTTTCATCACTTATTGAAATTAATATTTAATTCAAGTAAAAAAAGTACCATTATTTAGTGAACTTTTATTTAGAGTAGTTTTATCCAGTTATTTCAAAAGTTATAAAGTAATATTTTATAGATTTTTATAAAAATAACTTATACATTTTAACATTCAACATTAATTTTCATTAAAATCTGATAACCTAGAAGAAAAGCTGAATATTTGACATTTGGCCAAATCACTGTCCATTACAGTCCTACATATAACCCTAATAGCTCATTTTATTCATGATATATTTGAGTAGGGTAGGCCACCAGGGGGAGGGGGGATCATGACATGGACTGCACCATCGGAATTAAAGGGATGGGGGTGGCGGTTGAAAGGCATTTGAGGGCTTGGTCAACAAGTTTGGCCAATTTCGGAACTCTTTTGTTTTTCGGGGGGGGGGGGGGAGCAAGTTTTTAAACCATATACATGCGCTACTGTTAAAATTAAAAACAGGATGTCAAAAGAAAAGAGTAGTTTATTGAGAAATTATTTCTATTTTTGTAAATTTTATACTAATGCTTTTTGCAATAACTGTAACACAACTCAGCATGTTTAAAATCAACAGGTTTCTACATTTGCCTACATTGTTGCTATGGAATAAGTATTTGGCCAAACAGCTTATCAATATTCGTCCATTCCGAATTAGATCTTGCCAACTATTCAGCTAGTTTACGAAATTACTATTCGACCCATTGGTCAAATGCGAAATAGTGGTGAAAAGCTCTGGTGTATCTCTTCCCTTTGCTATGCTGCTAAACAATACTAATACTGAAACCATATTGATACATACACATCGAAAAAGGTTGATAAGATGACCTCTGTCTTCCTTCTTAATACTGTGGGAAAAGAGCTAGCGCAGGGACCGCAGACCTCCTATTTTTACTATTTTTTCGGCACCCCTCCTATTTTTCCTATTTTTTATAGTTTTTATTTCATATTATTCTTTCCGCTTCATCCCATACGCGGCTTACGACCTAGTTGATTCAAGGTCAAGCATTACTATTGGCTATTCACTCTCCGGAGTGGAGGGAGGGAGGAGGGTGAAGCCAAGCACACATTCCTTTTCAGATAACGCTTGAAGTTATTGGCTGTTTGCCAATTAATATTATTCTGAAGAAGTGGAAGAAGTTTGCTTTCAGCTTTCCGTTTACCAAATTAATACACGTGGTTTGAAGTTGAAATATTTTGGTGCCTTCCTTTGGAATATATTATTAAAGTAGTAAGTTAATTTTTTTTTCTTTACAATTAAGTAATTTTGTTTATATTTATTACTAATCTTTAAAGCGTAAAAATGTCTAAACTCGGATCTACGGAATAAGTTTACGCTTATTTCCGTTTTTAGAAAAAAGGAATTTTGATTTTTTAAAAAGAATATTTAAAAGTCAAGTGATTTGTTATTTAAAAGCCAGGATTGCCGTTTCAGAAACAGAGTGTTGGAAAATATTTTCTATATACCATAAAAATTTCGGAAATCGGTAAGTTTTCGGCATTCCTTGGCTGAGTCGAGACTACGAATTTCAAGTATAACTCGAATTTTTTATTTTGTTTAATTTTAAATTTGTAATTGCCTACATTATCCTACATAGTCTTGTACAAGTAAAATTAAACTGCTACCGTAAAACGGGGCTACTTTGAACATGGGGGGGGGGGGGAGATAACTTTGAATACACTGTTCTTGTGTTAGTAATTGGAATATTTTAAAAATTATTTTAATAAATCATCCATAGCTGTACACATTCCAGCTTTAAATCTATGAAATTTTGTCCGAGTTGGATTAGAGAATTAATTAATATATTTTTTTGTGTGTGGTCGATTATGGTAAATTAACACTTTACCGACCGGTAGCGGTTCGAACATACTATGCCCTTTCACCGCCCGCTCAGCTGCAGATCGTCCGAGACACCGGCTCGGTTTCGGCCTAGACTGACGCGCGGGAATATATGTGCATTTCTTAAACTCTGGTAAAATTGTACGCTTCGTGTTATTGTAGGGTAACGAAATTTAATAAAATCTTTTACTTTAATCATATTAGTGTTAAACAATATTTATTTTATCTATTACAATCGTTTTCAGTTTATTATTTACATAAAATATGCCATAATCCATATAACAATATTTGTCGAAAAAAGAGGTTGTTTAATATTTTTTTAAACTATGATAGCGCTCGAAACAGTCACCTTTGTGTAGTGGGACGTTGCAGTATTTACAAGCGAAACCTGTTCTGCTTAGTTTTTTTTTACTTGCACAAACTCTGCATTGTCGTAGGGGTTTTTTACATTGACCGCTGGTCACTATATTTACTAGTTTATGCTTCCCGAAATTTGCGAGTCTTCCGGGATGATCAAATCGGGATGTGGTTCTTGTGGGTTCGGAATTAGGTAGATCCTTACCTTGTTCTTCAGTTTCGCAGTCTTCTATCAATGAAAGTGCCGCTTTGTGCAGAAAATTTTTATATGTAATCTTCTGTCCGTTCAGAGTTGTATATACTTTAAAGGAGTTAAAAAGTGCACAATTGATGAAGAACATTACGACACGTTTCGTCCATTTTTTTGTTTTCCTAAAAATGGAGTAATAGGACAGATATTGATCTGCGCGATCTACGCCCTTCATATATTTATTATAATCTATTATTGAAATAGGCTTCTGTATGGGGCAATGTGATGTCCTGCTTCTGTTTCTAGATTCCACCATTTGTGCAGAATGTATTGTCGATATCATGTTTACATTTCTTTTGCCATTATTCCATACTTGTAATAAAATATTGCTATTTCTAAGAAATTGATGTTGGCCTCTTGAAAGCTTGACCGTTTGAAGTATTTGAGGAAGACCTCTGTTCTTTCGAATCGTCCCGCACAATCGCAATTTATCTTTTAAAAAAAATTTTAGCTATGTTGACACTATTGTAATAATTATCTTGATATATATGATGCCACATGTTCTTATACGGTCCAATGACCGATAATACTGTCTCTTCTAATTTTTTTCCATCAGCGGCATACACACAAAAGTTGAATACGTATCCTGTACGAGCTTCAGACAGCACTCTAACCAGTATTCCATATTTTGTAATTTTTGCCGGATTATATGTTTTGATTGACAGTCTACCTCTCCACGGAATTACGCATTCATCTAGAGACAATTGTTGATCTGGTTTATATACGTTGTTAAATTTTTCCTTGAAATAATCAATGACAGGCTGGACCTTCACAAGCCTATGCGAATTGGGAGAAATATCGTTATTATTACAAAAATGCCAGCTTTGCATTATTTGTAAAAATCTGTTCCTGCTCATAACCTTCGAGAAGAACGGCGTTTCTATAGATGGGTCTGCAGACCAATAATCGTAGAGAATGTCCTTCTTTACTTGTCCCATGAGAATGATCAGGCCCAAAAATTTCTTCATTTCAGTCACCGTGACGTCTTTCCATTTTTTCGTTTTTGATGTAATTCTATATTTTTCCACAATTTGATAATGATATCTATTAGACTCCCTCACGAAGTGCTCAATCAGGTCACTTCCAATGAATAAATTCACAATATCCATTACGCTTTCAGAGGAACTTGGCATAATTTTTACGCCAGAGCTGCCTTCGAAAGGTTCCAAAATTATACTCTTGTCGTTCGTTGACCATGTATCATTGTTGTCTTCAACATTATTATTCATGTCCTCGTCTTCTAAATCACTGTATATCAGCGGTACAGGACGTCGCTTTCGAATGACTATACTACTGCTATCACTTTCGTCATCAGAACTACTTGCTGAACGGCAGTCAAGACAATCTGACAGGTCGTCGAGATAACACTCGCCGAGACTATCCTTTCCATTCATTTCTAAGGGCTAAAGCTTAGAAAAAAGCACCGATTATCTGAATAAAGAATGCTTGCTGCTTGATACTTGTCAATGTAAGGCCGTGTTCATTCGTCGCCTCAAATGGAGCGGTCACTTCGGGGCAATAACGTCACTGTGAACTTTGGTCTGTAGACCGGTCGAAAGGCTCACTGGACAGTATGTCCCAATGGATCAGCATATAATGCTTTTCATTGGATGATGGAATCAGCGCCATCTGCAACCGCAACAAAACATTGTTATTTTGGAGAACTCCAAGGGAAGAAGCGAGACAATACTCCATGAGAACAGAACCGGAACTGCCTACTTGACTGGTTGAGAACCGCTGGCTGACTGCGCTGCTTGGAGAACTGCTGGTGGGCTTTTATCCCCGTCCAAGGCTGGGAATTTGCATAATACAACCTTCATATCGATGAAAAAATCCCGACTTTCCTCGCAGGAAAATCTGGTCGCACCCAGCTGCACGATGAAAAATCCCGACTCTTTTCGCAGGAAAATCTGGTCGCACCCAGCTGCACTCGAGAAAACGACAGCTGAATTTTTTTCAGGGCATGCTGAATTGGTGGAAAACGTAGTCACCACAGATCGGTCAAAAGTAGATTAATCGACGACCGGTTGGTAAGCGCTGGGGAGCAAACGTCGAATAATCGACGACCGGTCGGTAAGCGCTGAGAACAAAACGTCGATTAATCGACGGCCGGTCGGTAAAGTGTTAAGTGGACGCAATTTAAATTGGAATTTTCGGTTCCTGATTATAAATTTCATTATGCTGAAAAACTTTCGGCGATTGTTTTCCCTTTAGAACAGAACTTCTTATCTCAGTTTTCAAAAACGTTATTTCGCGATTTTCTGAAAAGGGTTCGTTTTTGCGACTAGGGAATTTTTATTAATTGTTGCTTTAATTCAGAGTTAATATCATCAAATTTTTGCTGTTTTTTTATTTCTTGTAGTTTTAATACATTTATTTTTTAAAATGAGCTCTAATTTTCGCGCGATATAGAATATTCGCGAAATTGGAATTCGGCCTTTTCTCTCATTTTCCCGATAGTCATATCTTTTACTGCAATTTAAAGTCTCTAGTAAGTGGCTAAAGAATATAAAATCATATTAGAATTTGACGGAATTCTTTTATTTTATTGCTTAATTAAAGAGGTTAAAATAATATCGGGAAAAGTTTAGATTTTTCGATGTTTGCCTCGAATGTAAATAGACTCCAACTTCGTCCGGAACTCAAATCCGGAATATTCCTAAATTCAGAAAGATCGCGGCGTCGAGCGTTTCGAATTTGAGGTCCCATACTGTATTTGAATCATTTAATAAATGTCATTTTCAAAACCCCCTCCCCCCCCTCTCGTTTTGATTTGTGAATGCTATTGATTTTTATCTTTTAAATAGAGTTCTTTTCTTTTAATATTTCTTAAGTTAGAAGTATTTATTTACTGTTTTCTACTTATTTTGAAGTATTATTACCATTTGTTATTGTAATTTGGGTTCGATAAACCTCCGATATCGGCATCTTTTAGCGATCCAAAAAACCGGGAAATTCAGTTATCCGGGATAGCGATAATCCCGAGCGTGCCGGATACGAGGTTCTGTACTACTACAGGAAAAATAAAACTTCGGCAGAAGTCGATTTTCGATATTTGATAATTTCGCTGATTCGAATTTTAATTAGAGCCTTTTGCTTTTCGAAATTTTCGGCGATTTTGCACCGTTTTTCGGCGATTCTTTAGTCACGGCTATTCCCATTCTGTCTTCTATGCTTTTAAAATAGTAACTGATGCGCGCACGAGTTTTCCTGATACGTCTTTGGCGTTTTAGAGACTGGTTAATAGAGTATAAGTTTATATATAAAAAATCAAGTCTAAGTTTTATAGGAATCATTTATGTAATTTTGATATTTCATTTAATAGCTCGGTAATTGCTTTTTGTGTTGCTCTTAATTTAATAATTTTTAAATTAAAATTTTGATAACAGGGTTTTAGTTATATACTGTGTTTTGACTTTTAGGAAGTTTAATTAATTAGGAAGTTTATTTAATTTGTTTTGAATTCAATTTCATCAAAAATATTCATATTAAATAATTGTCAAAATTATTTTTCTTGTATCATAGGTAATAGTGTTCTTTGAGCAAGGAAAAAGTCAATTAACTAGTACAGTTAGAAACTAGAAGTTTTTCTTTTTTCATTTTTGTATCCATCTGTACTAGAGATACATTGCTAAATGCTAACTATCAGACGTAGTATCCAATTTTCTTTACATTTAAGAATAACGATAATTATACAAATATTTAACAAAAAAGTTCATAAACTAAAAAACATTTAAATGCTTCAAGGTTTTAAAAGTCGGAAACTAAAATGTTATTTTGTATTTATATATTTTATGAAAATATTATATGTTTCTATCTATTCATAGGTAATCATGCCAGGTGGTCGATCGAAGTTCAAAGACAAGTGGTTTGAAGTTAAGGATAGTAATGGAGACTTCATAGGAAACTGGTGCAGTATAAAAGATAAGGATAATGAAAACAAGGTACATTGCTCACTGTGTCGGTGTGAAGTTTCTGTTTGTAACAGTGGAATTTCTCAAGTGTTGCAGCACGCAACCAGAAAAAGCATAAAGAGGCATCAGAATTGTTAAGAGGGCAAAGAACACTGACAGGAAAAGAAAAAGACAAAACTGTAAGCTTGGCAGTCAATCTAACTACTGAACAATTGGCATCTAAAGCAGAAGCTCTATGGGCTATAAAAGTTGCAGTTTCAAACTTTTCATTTGGATCATGTAAAGATATTGTGCCTCTGTTTCAAGAGATGTTCAGTGGGAATCCTGTAGCCAGTGCTATGAATCTAGGTGATAGGAAAGTGTCCTATGTTATTTCTCATGGACTTGGGCCTTTTTTCCACAAAGAACTTGTGAATGATCTAAAAAAATCACTGAGTGGTGGTTTGTTTTTCAGTTTGTCCTAACAACGTCACAAACTGTAAAACAATTAGACATCTATGTGAGGTATTGGAGTGTTGATGTAAATAATGTGATTTGTGCGTATTTAACATCAATTTTCCTTGGTCATGCTGATGCCACAACTGTGTCCAAAAGCATCTATAAAGTTTTAGAGGAGGATGAAATTCCTTTAACAAAAATATTGATGTTAGGCATGGATGGCCCGAAAGTGAATCTATCAATACAAAAAAAAGTCAATGATGAGCTTAAAATTTTAGGAGCAGGCCAACTTGTGGACATCGACACCTGCAGCCTGCATAAAGTTCACAATTGCTTTGCTAAATCTATAGAGAATCTTCCACTAGATATCGACGAATTAGCTACTGATGTATTTTTCTTTTTTAAGAAAAGTGCAGCTAGAAGATAAGATTTAAAAGAAATAGAGAAGCTGTTGGAGTGTGAAGAAAGGTTTCTGTTGCGCCATGTCAGTTCAAGGTGGCTGACATTAGGACCAGTTATTCAGAGGATCATCAGTGTATATCCTGCCCTTTATGAATATTTTTTAAATTTCCTACCGAAACAAAAAGAAAATTGGAATTCGTTGCAAAACAATGCTCGGTACAAACGCATTGTGCAAGCGTTGAAATATAAGTCAACTGTAGTCTACTTAGAGTTTGTTGCTAGCTTATTTCTTGTGCTACAAACTTATCTGTCCTTATTTCAAACAGAAGCTCCCCTCGTTCATATGCTGTACAATAAAATGTGTGAGCTTTTGAGAGCAGTTATTTTAAAGTTTATCAGAGAAGAATGCGTTAAAGATTTGATGCAGTACAGTGAATTAATAAACTTTGATATTGATAATTTTGAACACTTTCGTCCCCTTAAGAACTTGGATGTTGGCACCGGGGCACTGAAGGCTTTGACATGTTTAACTGATGTAAAATGTAAAGAGGTAAAAATGGCAATTAGGTCATGTTTAAAATCATTGGCCAGTCATTTAAAAAAGGCTCTACCCTATGATTGTGCTTTGCTCAAAGATCTCGAAGTCTTGCATCCTCTAATGAGAGAGACGGTGAATAGCAATGTCATTCGTAGATTGTGCATAGCGATGAAGTCATTGAACATGGATAACGCTACTGTTGATTTGGTTGTATCTGAATGGCAGGCATACAAGTTTGATCCAGAGGTGCAGAAGCTGAGCGACGAGTTTTCGAAAGAAGGCACTCCTCGGATTGATTTGTATTGGAGAGGTGTGCTTTCCATCAAAGATGTGGGTACAGGTAGAATGAAGTTTCAGCATCTTTCTACATTTGTGAAGAATTGTTTGTCACTGTCGCACGGAAATTCGGATGTGGAACGGGGATTCTCCCTTAACACTTCAATCGTGACAAAATCAAGGGCCAATTTATCAGAAGCTTCAATAATTGGCCTGAGGAATGTTAAAGATTATATCAGACGACATGGTGATAATTTATTATCATTACCAATGACTGGTGCACTGTTACAAAGTGTGGTGAAAAGTCACGCTGCCTATCACCAAGAAAAAGAAACTCTGAAAAAAGCTGCAGAAGAAGAGAAAAAGAAAGAAGAAGCAGAGGAGAAAATTAAAAATGAAAAAGCTGCTCTAGAGAAGTTTAAGTTGAAAAACGAAGAAAAACTGTACCTTGTTGAAAAAAGTAAAAACCTTACAGGAGGAGATATCTTCGGCTAACAAGTGTGTGTCAGAAGGAAATGAAAGACTACAAAAAGCATTGAAGAAAGCCAAGGATTTTAATGAAATGCGAGTCGCTTCTACTATGATTGATGCAGGAACTAAACAAATAAAAGAACTAACTGAAGAACTCAACATTGCTCAAAAGAAACTTAATGACTTAAAAAACTTATTAAATAAAACCTAATCGCAATAGAATCATGGTAAAATATTCTTAATAAAGCAGTTAAAGCTATGTTGTATTTTTGTTAGATTTATTTACTTTAATACATTTATTTTATTTGTTGAGAGTAAGTATTTTTTTTTTTTTAAATTTTTGCACTGCTATTTTTTAGTATTTCTTTTTTCTAAACTTAGTATTTTTTGCTTCTGAAGTTCCTGTTTTTTCCTATTTTTTCTCCAAACTCTCCTATTTTTCTTCCTATTTTTGAAAAAAAAATTGGCTGCTGTCCCTGCTAGCGCCTCTCCGCTTGTGCAACATGAAAATTGCACAGTAGTTATGTACTTTCATCCCAAACAGCCTTTAATGCCTTCTTTTCCGCAGAAGAGTCATCCGTCATAAAAATTTCAGGATACTACATTAAAGAGTAACATTTTAACTTTAGTAAATAATAAGTAGTTTAAATAAAGTTAGTAGAGATGACTTAACAACTTCAACAATTGTACATGCATAAGTATACACAGAATTTAAGCACTGATGGTGCCACTGTACCAAAGGAATCCAGAAAAGCAGCCAAAAATCGGGTTCTTACTTTGCTCTTCCAAGAAAACTTTTGAAGATTTACGGGCACAAACAAGCAGCTTCAAGCTACAGGAGGCATGAAAATAGTAAATCTAATGAATGAATATATTGCCCATTTCACATTAGCTATTTTTTTTCTTTTAGAGGGAAGGGCGGGCAGTAATAGGGTAGAACAGTATGCCTAGATGAATAAACTGGCAGAACAGTAATAAAAAGCATCTCTCCCAAATATTTCAGCTTACTTACAGCAAAGATTATATTTAAATTAATAAAAGTATTTAATTAAATATTTTGAGAAATCATTAGGAAGCTGAGTCAATAGTATTTAACTTATTGCAACACTCAATTTTGAGCATATTGTTGAGCTCCAACAATCTTTCTTGGATAGCATTCAATACACAATACATTTGTAGTGATCATTAAAATTTATCGACTACAAGAGCCTTTAGAACTTAAGAAGTTTCTTCGGTAAATATTTACTCCTAGAAAAATATTACTTAAAATGATTCTTAAAGTAGGACAATATGTTATAGGTATGCTTACTGTAAAGACAATTAAAGAAAATTAGTAATTGTTTAATAAAAATGTATCATAGTATTTTATGTAAAATAGCATGTAATAGTGCTCTAGGTGTCGTCTTCCCTTGTATATACAGGGTGTTTAAAAAATGACCAGTATATTTTAAAAATCAATGAAAACTAAACGGACAGCGATAGAAATACACCGTTTGTTGCAATGCGCTTGGGACAACAGTAAATTTTCAGGAATACAAATTTATGAAATTAATTACAATGTTCCACAACAGATGGTGCTGCAGTCTGGAAAACTAAAGTACCATATTATCCACATATCCACCATGCGCAGCAATGATATGGTGTAGTATAAAAACGAAATTATCAGAAACCCCTGTAAACGTCTCAGGCGGGATGGCTTCACATGCAGAAGACATGTACTGCTCCAGTTGTTCAATTGTTTCCGGATTGTGGAGATGCACCTGGTCTTTCAAGTGTCCCCACAAAAAGAAGTCACAGGAGTTCATGTCTGGCGAATAGGGAGGCCAATCCACGCAGCTTCCTGTATGTGTGAGATAGCCCAAAGCAATCACACGATCATCGAAAATTTCGTTCAGGAAATTAAAGACGTCGGCAGTGCGATGTGGCCGGGCACCATCTTGCATAAACCACGAGGTGTTTGCAGTGTCCTCTTATTCATTTTGTACCGCGACAAATTCACGAAGAATTTCCAGATAGCGTGGTGTAGTAACAGTTTCCTATCTGAAAAATGGGCCAATGAGTAATTTGGAAGTGGCTGCCCAAACCATTACTTTTTGCGGATGAAGGGACAATGGGACTGCAACATGGGGGTTTTCGGTTCCCCATATGCGCCAGTTCTGTTTATTGACGAAGCTGTAAAGGTAAAAATAAGCTTCGTCAGTAAACCAAATGCTTCCCACATGGATATCGTCGTGCATTAATGGAAGCAGCGCTGAGGGGTTGCCGAGTTTGAATTTTGTATCGAAAGAGGTGTAAACTGTGGCGCATGAGACGATACATTTAAGTTGGCTTTATTTGGACCGCAGCTGCAACACGGCGAATGGAAACCCGAGGTCGCTGTTGGATCACCTGTTGCACAAGCTGAGCATTGCCTTCTGTGGTTGCCGTACACTGTCGCCCTACCTTTCCAGCACGTTCATCATGCACGTTCCCAGTCCGTTGAAATTTTTTAAACAGATCCTTTATTCTGTCGCTTTTTGGACCTTTGGTTACGTTAAACTTCCGTTGAAAACTTTGTTTTCTTGCAACAACACTGTGTTCTAGACCAGGGTTTCTCAACGTTGGCCATATGGCCCCCCAGGGGGCCACAGAAAAATCTAGGAGGCCACAGAAAGAAAATGAAATTTAGGGGAGCCACAGACATCCTGAAGTGGGCCACGACATGTTTCCGAACTATCATTATAAATACAGCACTGAAAATTTCTCGAATTATTATACTTGATGGTATAACACACACACACACAAAAATAAAAGGACGAACTCTCTTTGCGATATTGAAAAAAAAAGCAGTAGCATTTCTAATTTTGGATGAAAGGTAAGCAAAAATCATAGCTCTTTAATGAAGTTGCATTTTAAAATTGGTTTTTGTTCTTCCTTTTTTTCAATTACTTCTTTATTTTTCTTTTAGAATTACTATCGAACCTACCTTAACGTTCTAAAAATTATCTACTTCCTGTAGTAACTTTTGACAGTAAATTTTGCTGCTAAAAAGACTCGTTTATTAAAGGTAAAAAGGCTTTCTCATAAGGAAGATTATTTCAAGCATTCATGTATTTATTATCAATTGTTGGTTGTTACATTTGTATTACATTTTGTGAATCTAAAACTGTCAACATTAAAACTTTTCCAAAATACGTAAATATTTAATTTTTTATACTCTGGAATTGCTCCGAGTTTACTATAGCACATTATGAATATTTACATAACAAGTCATTTATTAATTTATCTGTGCAAAATATTTTCATAAATTAATTAAAAACTTTATATTTTTTAAATGGAGAATAATTAAATTGTCATGTGACCAATGTGTCACTGAAGATTTTGAATACGTTCAATAGTTTTCTTTTTTTCATAAAGTGACACGGTTCTACTACTTCATTTGATAGGCGATTTCTTTGGGTTTCAAAACGTTATTGTAATGCAAATAAATATTTATATGTTTTTTTTTTACTTAGTGTATCTTTAAATATAGATCAAAATTAGAGCTGGCATGTCGACATTTTACCCCAACTTTTTTTAATTCCCAGCATTATTTCCTTTATGGTAAGCTCAATTCAATCCTAAGCAAATATTTTAATCTGCAGAATGATTGCTAAGAGCTACTTACTACTGTTACTTTATATTATAACCTTTCCTTATAAACAGGATCATTTATTTTTAGAAGCTGTGTTTTCATCTGGTATCCATGTTAGTGTTTGGCGGTAACAAGTATTTGTGTTTTAAAACAGAGACACATTTCTAAGGTTTTATTAATCAAAGAGTTTAACTAATGTGACTAAGTGATTTATTAAAATCTTTAACGGTTGTTATATATAAACTACCACAAATTGAAAAAATCCACAATTTTTTCTATTGTTTTAAGGTATGAAGCTTTTTTGACATATTTCTAGTTTCTTTCATAACTTTTCTGTAATTCATTTTTAAAATATCAAAATAGTGTATAGCACTTGATTATTGCGCTTTAAAAAAACCAAAAGAACGAAAGAAACAAAAACCACTGTTAAATATGCATCTTGCAATTTCCTATTCGTTCAACATTACAGTAAAGCACCGTTTATACGTTTTTCAAGGGACCGAGCAAAAAAAACGTATAAATGAAAAAACGTATAAACGAAAATCACAAAATAAACCGAACATTTTCTAACAAAAAACAAAACAGAAACTTAAAATAGTATTATGAAAAATAAATAATGAATAATTTTAATAATACATACTAAACATATAATACATTATAAATTAGTTTATAAAGTAAGACATAGTAAAATGAAATGATGTATAGTATACTAACTTTTGTATTCCTGAATTACATTACAATCACTACGTTTCATATTCATGCAGTATGCCCAAAATATTTTGTTATTTTGGGTTGTAGCGCCTTTTTGGAATGCACAGAAAAGAGTTCCTTGTTCACAGTTATAAGTGCCATCTTGACATTGTCATTTAAATCACTACCAAGGAGATATTCTTGCATGATATTAAAACCCTCCAAAGCTTGCTGAAAACTTGGCTGTGGCTTTTCAGTGCAGTTATCCTCTTCTTCACTGCTAGTTTCTTCATTTGCGACCATTTCATCGACTGTTAGAAGCGAACATGTTGCAAGTTCCGAATCACATTTCACAAATTCTTCAAATGTAGTAACATCACTCAAATTTGACCAGTTTTCAGGTGGAACAAAATGCTCAGGTTCGACGTTTTCATTAGGAGTGACATCTACTGAAGTGAAAAACCCACCAAGATTGAAGCAGTTTCTTATTGTTTTCGGTAAAACACTTTCCCAAGCCATCATTATGAAATTCATAGCTTGCAAGATATCAATGCTCATTTTTTCGAATTCTCCGCTGTCTAAAGTAGCGATAGCTGTTTGCACTAAAAGTTTCCGATAATGTTGTTTAAGGGATTTTATGACTCCTAAATCCAGCGGCTGCAGTTTGCTGGTACAATTGGCAGGGAAAAACTTGACAGCTATATGTTTTAGAAAATCCGTATTAGGTGGAGGAGCTGGGCATTGATCAATGAATAAAATGATCCGCCGTTTCTCTTTTCGCATTTTATCATCCAACGCTTTTAACCAGTCGGTAAAGAAAGACATGGTCATCCATGATTTTGTGTTGGCCATGTATTTTGCTGGTAATGTTTTTACATTTTTAAAGCAGCGGGGCTTTTTTGATTTTCCAATGATCAAAGGAGGTAATTTTTCTGACCCATTAGGAACAATAACAAGGTAACTATTGGCTCTTTTTTCCGCCATGACATGTATCCGATTTGAGTGCAAGAGTTTTAGTCGGCAGAAGATTGTAAAATAGGCCGGTTTCATCCGCATTAAAAATGTTCTTTGGTTCATATTCTTTTATCAGTTCAGGCAATTTATTTTGAATCCAATCATCCACTGTTTCACACTCAACATCTCCAGACTCTCCACTTACAGTTTTGCCTGTTATGCCGTGTCTTAACTTAAATTTATGAAGCCATCCCGAGGAAAATGATGCATCGCATTCTACATTTAACTTCTTCGAAATTTCTTTCGCTTTCTCCATAAGCAAAGGACCACTGATGGGAATTTTTGCACTACGACACTGGTTAAACCACTGTAAAAGCACTTTCTCTAATCCGGAAATTTTCCGTTTTGAACTCGAAGTTTTTTTGGAGCATTAGCACCACTTTGATTATAGCTTTCCTCGATGATCTTACGCTTATAAATTATCGTGCTTAAGTTGAAA
Source organism: Octonoba sinensis (assembly GCA_038502835.1). Classification (NCBI taxonomy): domain Eukaryota; kingdom Metazoa; phylum Arthropoda; class Arachnida; order Araneae; family Uloboridae; genus Octonoba; species Octonoba sinensis. The sequence continues at coordinate 64,915,960 of CM076605.1, read as the reverse complement.
CAGGTAAACCTAATTTTTTGGCTAGGTCAATTCTTTTTAAATGAAGGTTTTCATCCACTTGTTTCAAAATGCACATTTTTTCTTTTAGAGACAGAGATTTTCTACTACACGACTCGAAGCCATCGTGAATGCTAGTGAACGATAGATCCCAGAATTTTGTAAAGCTGGTAGGAGCAGGGTTGCCATAAAGTCCTCAGGCTACTTACTGAAATTTTAGGGCCCCTGCCATGGCAAAATTTCCATGGCAGCTACCTACGCTCAATCTCGGATCCCAGGAGAGGAAAAGCGCTTAGTCACCTGCTATTTCTAGGTATTGCACCACAATCAGAACGCTCTTATCTGTGGATATTCGCATTCTTCCGGGTATGTCTTTTGTTCATTTAGCCAGGTGCGTGACCACCGCAAGTGGTCACAGCAGGTGTGGGTCAAGGTCAAATGCGATTTCTAAACTGGACAATCGCCAGCGCAAAATCAGGTTAAAATACGTTTTCTCTTTATGACATGGGTAAGAAAAAACGTGTAAACGAAACTCGCAATTTCAGGAAAACGTATAAACGAAATTATTTAACATTAGTTTGTATGGGATCTCGCCGGGGCCGTTCAAAAAAACGTATAAATGATAAAAACGTATAAACGAGAAACGTATAAACGGTGCTCCACTGTATTTCTTGCCATTTATTTTCTTCGTTTTTATTTATTGTAATTACATTGTTTCAGCTTAATTATGGCAACTGCTAAAGCGAAAAAAAACACATCGGCAGTACTCTGTTCATTACTTGGCATTTGGCTTCATTGCAGCCCCCTGGCAAGAAAATATATCCCTGTGCTTAATATGTGCGAATACCCTATCTAATGATAGTATGCGTCCCAGTAAACTTAAGCATCATCTGCAAACTGTGCAGAAAGAATTGAAGGACAAACCATTATCATTTTTCAAAAATATGAAAAATGAGTGTGTCCCGAAAAACCATCTCAAACCGTTTTGAAAAAAAAAAAAAAAAAACATAAAATGCAAGAAAGGGGGTTACAAGCGTCGTATGAGATTTTCAAATTAATCGCTAAAACTTGTAAACCCCATACTATTGGTGTGAAACTTTAATTTTGCCATCCGTACGAATAATAATTTCAAATGTAATGAATCAGAATGCTGAAGACGTTATTCAAGCTATTCCTTTAAGTAACTCTAGCGTATCAAGGCGCATTGATGAAATGGCAAAAGACGTAGAAAACCAATTAATTACAAATTTACGCGAAAAGAAATTTGCATTGCAAATAGATGAAACTACACTGCGTGACAGCAGTGCAACTTTAATGGCCTATGTCAGATTCCTAAAAGAAGATATATTAGTTGAAGAAATGCTCTTTGTTAAAGAACTTAAAATTGATACAAAGGGTGATTCAATTTTCAGAGAAGTGGCTGAGAATTTGTGAAACAATAATATTCCTTTGACAAATATCATAGCTTGCGCTACGGATGGAGCCTCTTTCATGAAGGGAGGAATAGAGGGTTTATTGCACATTTGAAGAAGATTGATCCCCATATATTTTGCATTCATTTTGTGATTCATAGGCAGCATCTAGTGGCCAAGAAACTAGGAGGAAGATTGCATTGCTCTCTTGATACAGCAATTAAAGTCGTTAACTTGATAAAATCTCATTCTTTACAAGATCGTCTATTTAAACAGCTATGTATTAATAATGATGACGATTATGAACATCTTGTTTTGCACACAACTGTTCGATGGCTATCAAAGGGAAATTGCCTTCGTCGTTTCGTTGCATTGTGGGATAGTATAGTAACATTCTTAAATGACGATGAGTTAAAAGAAAAGGTAATAGAAGCTAAATGTGATATATTTTATTTGGCAGACATGTTTGAAAAAATAAATCTGCTAAATAAAGATTTGCAAGGGAATAGTTGCAACCTGATTCGCTGCAAAGAAGTGATAACTGCGTTTCTAAAAAGCTAGAATTGTACAAGAATAATATTTCGCGTCGCAGATTCACTTTTCATCCCTGAGTTTGATATCTACCGAACTAGAAGATAGTGATTTTTGTATACAAAGAGCACTGCAAACAATTATATGACGATATGAAGTTAAGATTCTCTGATATACTAGATATGAAGATTCCTCAATGTCTAATTAACCCCTTTCAAACAGATATTGATGATGTTGATCCCATTTTTCAAGAATCTATCATAGAATTACAAAGTGATGTAAGTGCACAAATAAGATTTAAAAGCGGTCTTGTTAATTTTTGGCTACATAATGAAATTTATGAGAAGTACTCCCAGTTTTGGGAAAAGGCTGAATTATATTTTATTGCTTTTCCCACTTCTTACCTTGTCGAATCAGCCTTCAGCCGACTTCTTCATGCGAAAACTAAGGAGCGAAATCGTTTGGATTTGTTAAAAGAGGGGATTTACGATTAGCTTTATCCAGTTTTACACCTGATATTGAAAACTTAGTAACACTGCATCAAGCGCAAGGTTCGCATTGAACATTATGTACATACTTGTAAATAATTTTAAAATAAAATATGTTGTTATTGTATAATTTATAAATAAGAAATATATCCTTGTGTGTATCTTACATTTACGCTTACAATCAGAGAAACATATATATGTTTCTCTGATATATATATATAGTGGGTGGGGAGCCACAGGAAAAATTTATTTAGTAAAGGGGGCCATCAGTCAAAAAAGGTTGAGAAACCCTGTTCTAGACGGTGAAATTCCAACACCAGAAAAATCCTCTGTTCTAAGGAATAAACCTTTTTTTTTTTTTCACAGCACACGCTTACAGCAAGAATGGCGAACTCACAGACTGCTAAGACCTAAATTTGATAAACACCAAATTTCTCAATGTCATGAATGCATTTTCCTTTTTTTTAAAATCAAACTTCATTCCTTTTTATTTAAGTATTAAAATATTTTAATGAAGGTTTACAGTGCTTTAAACATTTTTCAAATTTTGGAAACAATTAATCAAAGTAATAAAACATTTAAAAGAGAAAACCAAAATCAGAAAATATATATATATTCATAGTTATGATTTTGCTTGTTTGTTATATCTTGCAGATTTTCTCCAAGCATAGCCGAAGCAACGATCCTCCCCCCCCCCCCTCTTCAATTTCATATACAGTTAGTTTGCATTTTATCATTTATTCCTGTAACACAGTTAAGAACTAAATTAATAATTCTTCATATTATAACACAATTAAATAGATCTTGATAAATAAATGTTGTTATACTCAAATTTTCAACAAAATATTTTTAAAGGTAGCTACTAAAGAAAGGTTTCATGTGGCTCCAAAAACAGTTACTACCAATTTTTTTTTAAATTAGAGTCAAAAAATCTTAGATTTGACAAGATATTCAGTTCGTGAAAGATTATCACTTACAATAACAATTTTATTTATTTTAAGAAATATCACCAATATTATCGTTATCACTATTGCTTCTATACTTTTTACAGTATAAGTACAGGGAGCGGCAGAAATAAGTCCCCAATTAAAAACATAATGTTAAAACATAAAACCTTATGACGTATAAGTATATTTTTTTAAAGGTGATTTATTAACATCCGATGAATATCCATGGTTATTAGTGTAAAAGTTAAGACGAAATTGAAATAATGAAAACATTTGTATTGTAAATTAGTAGCTCCAAATAGCACATATAAAGTTTATAATTTAAAATATTTTTAAAAAATTGCGATTGTTTCAAGTTTAATTTAATCCCAGAATATTTTGTTGAAAATAAAAATTTTTAATCCTTCAGGAATTTACTAATTAAATCAACTGAGGTGGTCTTTCATTGTTGCTACATTTCGTACAACCACAGGAAAGCTCAAGTTATAAGAGCTATAAATAAAATTACCTTTATATCCATAGTTTAATATAATGCACAAAAAATATAAACAATTAAAATTATCAAAATTATTCTCTTAGGATAAAGAATAATATCTTAGAATAAAGTGTTCTTCAACAAACAAACAAAAAAAAATTAAGCAAAAAAAATAAATAACAAATACAAACATTTTTAAACGAAATTTTTTAATCTCTGTAAGTTCACATAACACAAGTATACATAATGAATGAGGCACATTTATATGAAATAGCTTGACAAAATGAGAAACAAACAGGCATATTTATTAAATGTGACAGGAACATTTTCATCATCTAAATTTAACCAGGCATACCGTCAGTTTTTCTGCTTCTCCCCCAGGAAGAGAGGAAAATTTAATTTTAAGAAGGGTTACCTGTAAGGAAAGAAAAGTGATTAACTTATATACAGGATGAGAATAAAATTAATGGAGGTGTTCAGGAGCCTATATGCATATTCTAATGGGCCAAATATCACAATACTGTGCAAGCATGTAGAAATGTCAACCTAAAAGTCAGGGCCAGCGCTAGGCTGAGGCGTCCGCCTCAGGGCGCGTCGTTCTTAGGGGCGCATTGGCCGCATTATTTTTCCTTAGTCAGTCCATTCTGATCAGCGATTGTTTTTCTTCCTTCGAAAGTTAAAAATACATATAATTAAAGTTGTATCGATCATTTTTAATATCTGTTTCTTCATAATATAGTAGGGGCGGAAAAGTTTTTTTGCCTAAAGGCGCCATTCGTGCTACCGCTGGCAATGCTAAAAGTAGCCTGCCGCAACAAAGACAACCGTTTACAGTAGTTTAATTTTTATAGATTAGTTAGTTTTTTATAAGATGAAACGTCGGATATAAGACTTTCGGAATAAGACAAAGTCGGTTCACTCACAGCTTTCTACAGGGAGCGGCAGAAATCACTCCCCAATTTGAAGAACTAATAAAAAAATAAGTAATAGATTTTAGTCAAACTTTTATTATACATTAATGAGAATTATCATTGCCATTTATTGTAAACATCACTTAAATGTCGATCGTCATCGTCTATACACGACTGAAGCCTCACTCGGAAATTGCAGATCAGATAGCAGCTTTCAGTTCGTCGGTTGTCCTCGGTTTGTTTTTGTAGACTTTGCTCTTTAAGTAGCCCCATAGAAAAAAGTTACAAGCTGCAAGATCGGGTGAACGAGGTGGCCACGGCATGTTACCTCGCAGTGAGATTAAACGCCCTGGAAACATTTGTCTTGGGACTTCCATAGATTGTCTTGCTGTGTGAGCGGTTGCACCATCCTGTTGATACCATACAGCACGATTTCCAATTTCATTCAGTTTCGGCTTTAGGAAGTTGTTTAGCATGTGTACATAACGTTGAGACGTAACTGTAACTGTTCGCCCTTCTTCCTCAAAAAAATACGGGCCTATGATTCCAAAGTCTGCTACAGCACACCAAACTGTAACACGTTGGCTATGGAGAGGTCGCTCATGCAGTTGTCTAGGATTATTTTCTGCCCAATAACGAAAATTTTGCTTATTGATATAACCTGATAAATGAAAATGTGCTTTGTCAGATGAGAGTACGACTGCATTGTTTGGAACATTTTCAAGGATAGCGTGACAAGATGAAATACGACTGGTCCAATCACGTTCACCAAGTTCCTGCACAACCATTATTTTATACGGGTGGAAGTGCAGGTCTTGGTGTAAAATTCATCTCACTGTTCGATCAGATATTCCCAAGCTGACAGCGTGCCTACGGGCTGGACGCCTTGGAGATCGTGTAACTGCTTGCTGGAGTACTTGAACCTTCTGTGGAGTTCGAACGCTGCGAGGTCTACCTGGCGGTGGTTTTTTCATAGCCGAACTCGTAACTCTAAAATTTCTAACCATGTTAGAATATTTTTCCTGTCAGGGATTGCACCGTGTCGACCTATCCCGAAGTGGTACGAAATAATCGCTGCGTACAAATTACAGAATCACCATTTTTAAAATACGTTTCGATGACGAACGCACGATGTTTACCGTTCCACGCCATGTTAGCGACGAAAAGTGCAACACCTAACCTGCACTATGGAACGAGTCCGGACTCGCCAACTACCACTAGCGCTGAGCTACGACGGTGGCAAATTTGGGAGTTATTTCTGCCGCTCCCTGTACTTAAAAATAATCATGAAAAAATGCACTTATTACTTTTTAAAATTTACTTTCAAATTAATATTAATTATTTATGAGTATTTTTTAATTACAGGGGTAATCAGGCAATTACATGAGTTGTAAGCACTTTACATGTTTGTGATAAAGACTTAATATTGATAATAATTAAAAAAAATCACGTTCAGATTTATAAAATGGTATTTTCTCCTTTAATTTTCATAGGGTTAACTCTTGTTCCCAAATTTTCTCGACGCCAGCAATCATACAAATAATATATTTGATATCGGTGGGGTTCAGGGAAGCATTTGCAATGCTTTGGTACTTTTCCTCTAGAAGAAATTTATTTTCATGGAATCGTTTTGCTTCCGAGTACAGTACAGATAGCCCTATTGGAAAAAAAAATCCCGGTAGAAAAAAAATATACCAGTTTTTGGAACAACCGGTTCTGGTTTGATAGCGGATCCAGTATTATACCGGATCCAGAAAAATACCGGATCCACTACACACCGGAACCGGTTGTTCCAAAAACCGGTGTTAATTTCCATTATACCGGAACCGGTACTTTATAATCCGGTATAAACTGGTTATTATACGCAATAAAAAAGGATTAAAATATGCATGCAAACAAATATATGAAAATAATTGAAACATTTTAAAAAGAAAACATACACCAAAACTCCTTTACTTTTATTGCAATGAATTATAAAAATGTTTTTCAACATTTCCTGTAGAGTCATTTCTATTTTCTAATGAGAAATTGAAACTCTTCATAAGTAAATTTTTACTGCTGTTAATTTAGGTAAATTTATACCTTAAAATTCAAACTGCAATTAAGTAAAAAGAAAATGGAGGAACTATTTTGTAACTCAAAGACCTGAGATGCAAAACTTACTAAACCTTTTGCAGACAGGGATTAGGATTATTTCCATTTATCACTTTCCATAAGGACGCCATATAACAAAGCATTTGTTCATAATCTTATTTTGGAAAAAAAAAAATATAAAAAAAATCAAGTGAAAACAAAAATCACAAAAGTACTCATTGATTTTTAAAATTAGACGTTATGTAGTTATATGCACTATTATCAAAAGAAGCAAAACATGCAATCTGCATACGCAATTTTATAATAATATGTACTCTAATCATTACAAAATTAAATTAAATTAAAACTCAAATTAAAGAATTTTTTTTTCTTTTATTGATGCAACTGAATTGCAATTCACCTGAAACAGAAGAAAACTTAAAATAATTAGTTGAATGTTATTAGCCACATACTTGGAAACATCTAATATAAACTACATAATTTTAGAGGGCTCCCACGAAAGAAATTTTTTATCCATTATTACAATTTATGAGGCGACACAAAACAGATTAGCTTCCTGCAACAAGCTAAAAAAAGTTATGTATAAAAAATACTATAAAGATACTGGATGAGCATACATAAACAAAAGCATGCATTTAACCTTAGATATAATATTACAAGTAAATGATTTCTGTAGCATAAAACAATAATTAATAACTAAATGGTTAAAACTTTAATAACAACGATCCTGCTCGCAGCCACTTTAAACAGAGACATAATAGAAAAAAAGGCGACATTTTCTGCATGTTGGCCCATGAACGACTGACATGTCCTGCTAGACTGACAGAGATGCATATATTAAACGTATGGATTTAAATCAATAGCTCCGACATCTTATATATTAATTATGTTACAAATTATTATTCTGTGACAAATTTTTTTTTTGCTGCTTATTTAGGTCCATTATCTTGTCAGAAAGCATTTTTCGGACTGCCTTTGTGGAAGATCTCTTAATCACTTCCTGTTCACTCAGGTGCAGGTGTTCTTTTAAATAAAGCTGTAATCCATCTGAAAAAAAAAAAAAAAGTCTTAAAAAAAATCATTATTTTGAGTTGGGAATGGGGCAAAAAAAAAAAAAAAAAAAGAAGAACAGAAAAGAAAAAAGAACGACACAGGTGGGTAGTGGTAAAAAAAATTCAGTAAACACAGGATGTTTTTAGTCCACACCAGTGTTGTCGTATTATAGTAAATGCAAATAATAATTGATGCAAAAAAAGTTTACATTATAATTGAGAAAACACAAAACAGATTGATATAAGTAATGAAAAATACACCATGTGTTTTCAATTACATTCAGAACATGACAATTTCACACAAAACTCACTTTGAACTGCATCAACCTTAATAGGCGTTAATGCCTGTTTTGCCTCGATACCATCTTTTTTGAATCTCGGGCAGGCTGCCCCCGTAACACTGCGCTCAGCCAACGTAGCACTGCCCTATATAGATACTGCAAGATTTCGAGTAAACCTCGAGTCGTTGAGCTTATTGGTCGAAATTACCTTCACCCACTGATCTTTTTTGATGAACACCCCTGGTGCTAGTTCCATCTGCAAGAAATGGAGAGTAAAATATATTTAGATAAAAAATGAATAGGGTATTTGACTGAATACATTTCACACAGGAATCAAACAATTCCTTGCCCAATAGAAAAAAAAACCTTTTTATCATAAAATGTGTATACTAATTTTACTATTGATTTATTATAATAATAATAAAACTGGTAATATACTAGTTAGAAAACACTTGAAAATTACTTCGAAACAAACCATAATTAACTATTAATATACTTGTTATATTTCTCTTCAATAATGAGTTTTTTAATCTGTCACCTTAAAAGATGCATAAACTGCTATTTCTTAATCATACTCTGATGTGTTACTTGACTAGGGACTTGTGAAACAATGGAAAACAAGTGGATTTTGTAAGAAAATAAGGAAATTAAAATTGAACTAAATTATTTTCAATTATGAACTTTTTCTTAAAAATTGCTAATGTCACAAAATCATCAAATAAAAGAGTTTTGCTAATATAAACATTATTAATCAGTGCATACCTGCTCATCTTCCAATTGCATCAAATTCCCATTGTCATGCAGTTCATTGCATGGCACCTGGTTACCTGGAGTAAGAAAATAATTAAAGGGGAGCAATAATTATGCTGCAGATTTCACAAGAAAAAGTGTGTGGAAAATAATATTATTTCAATGAAAGACCCCCTTCATGGGCACATATGTAAATTTAGAAAGGGGGGAGGGGGTTAAAATTAAACAATTTTAACTGAGCAGTTGTAAAGAAATACAATTTGTGAATTAAAAATACTTAATCAACCTATTATTTCAACTACTAAGTTTCTTGAAATATGTTTTGAGAATTCTTTGAGGATGTATTTTAAGATTTATTATTTCAATACGTACTTGATTCATTCGACTCATCTTTTTGCTCATGGGGTGGACTCTGTTTCTGGCTACCTTCAGAAAGAAAAATTAAACAATTTTAACAGAACAGTTGTAAAGGAATACAACTTAGGAATTAAGAATACTTAATCAACCTATCACATTTAAAGTACTAAGTTTCTTGAAATATGTTCTGAGAATTCTTAGGGATATATTTTAAGATTTATTTTCAATACATACGTGCTTCATTCAATTCCTCTCTTTGCTTGGAGGCATTGTTGACCACAGGGGTTATGGGTGAATCCAAGCTACCTTTTGAAAGAAAAATTAAACAATTTTAACAGAACAGTTGTAAAGAAATATAATTTAGAAATTAAGAATACTTAATTGACCTATCACATTTCAAGTACTAAGTTTCTTGAAATATGTTATGAGAATTCTTAAGGATATATTTTAGGATTTATTTTCAATACATACTTGCTTCATTCAATTCCTCTCTTTGCTTGGAGGCATTGTTGACCACAGTATCCTTTATGGGTGAATCCAAGCTACCTTTTGAAAGAAAAATTAAACATTTTTAACTAAGCTGTAGAGGAGAAATCTAATTTATCCACAAAAAAAAAAAAAGCATTCAATTAACCTGTCACATTTCAACTAAGTTCCTTGAAACGCATATTCTTAGAACCTTTTTTTAAGCATATATTTTCAGACCTCATATTCCACGAGTAACGGAATGACATTTGGTAAAGTATTTATTACATACATCATAGAATCTACAAACTTATTATTAAAATGTGAAAATTAAATTGAGCTAACTATGAGCACTTTAGTACATTAATAATGAAACATGCAATTTTGTATTGTGCATATTTTTCATTTAAAAAATTCAGCCTTTTTCTGTGATAATGACAAATTTCGGACTTGCATACAAACATTCATTTAAAAATTCAGCTAACTTAAGCTGAAACAAAACAAAACAAGTACCTCAATATTAAGTTTGGATTCATTAGAGAACATTTCAGTCATTTTCAACACAAAAATAGTTAGGATTATATGGTATGTATCATCAAAACCAGATTAATAGTATCTTTTAAAATGAGATTAATACTTTTTTTAACCATAATTTTTAAATCAATTTTCTATGAATAAGGAACAAAGCTAAAATGTTTTCTACCTTCAATTTTCGAACGAGTCTTTCACATTCTGCCCTCTTCCTCTTAAGTTTTGATCTTAAAAAATCACCCCCACCAGAACTAGTACTTGGAGAGGGTGACATGCTCCTTTTGCACGATTTAGAGTTATATGAAACCTTTTGGTCTTCGTCAGAGGATTGCGACAGCGATCATTTTCTTTTTTCATTTAACTTTCTTTTCAAAATGTCTTTTAACTTTTCCTTTTCACAAATCGATCGCTTTTCTTGTATTACCTAAAAAGATGAACATTTCCAATGAAAATTAGAAATAGTGTAAAATTTATTACATTTTAGAATAAAATGTAATAAAACCACATTAAGTTTTAGAAACACAAGTGTGTTGTAGTTTTCAGGCATTATAAAACTTTTTCATTAATTACTTGCTGAAATGTAAAAGTTTAAAGGATCTCAAAATTTTCATGTCAGGGGATTTTTGCCTGTTTGAGAGCGTAATTGTTGTTGGTGGGTGCGTTACTGTTCATTGAGGTGGTCTTCCAGCATTGGGGTCTAACAAATAGCAATTTTACATCATGAATTAATACCATGTGGGGACAGTATAACAAATAACTATTATTTCTATTGAGAATGGAATACCAAATTAAATAATAAATACTAATTAAATTATACTTTGGTTTTTCTGCGTATATCTTCATCAAGCACCGACTTGACGGGTTGTTTCTCCAATGTCACTGCTAGCAGCTCATCGAGTTTGTTTATGGGAGGAAATTTAACTCTTTTCTTCCTTCTCTCAATTTCTTCTTCAGTTTCTAAAAAAAAATCACACAGAATTACAATATACTCCAATTAAATTATATCAGTTAAACTTTACTGCGTTTTAGTTGGATGAAAATAATAGATACTAAACAATTAACTTACCTGCAACGAGAAGAACAACGGCGTACCAATACCCGGTACCTTCACCGTTCCGAGATTTCCAGAATACTTCATGTGCTTTTGTAAAACTGGTTTCAAACTCTGCATTGCTATCGAAATTTTTTATGTCTTTCACCGGAACAATCGCCTTCACTTTATTAACTAGGAACTGAACTAAAGCATACATATTTAAAAAATATACGCAATATTTTCGTACAAAACAACGAACAACCACGCGCGGTTTACAAACACCTGGTGTTGCCACTTATACAAATGTTATGCTCAATGAAGCTACGTAAAATAATAAATTCGCACATGACATGATAAAAGTGAAATATTAAGCAATTCAAGTGAAATTGTCATAAAATTTTATTCAGCGAACAATTTGGCGAAAGATGAATCTATACCAAGAGTATAGTTGCGAATAGCAGTTTTGTAATTACATTTGAACTTGTTTAAAACGACGCATCGGTTTATTTAGGAAATATACAAACGTTTATTTAAAAAATATTTAAACATTTCCTGATGTCCAGAGTAGCTTTATTTAAAATTTTCTATAAAACAAAGTTAAAGATTTCAATTTTTCCGATACCTTAACTGTAACCTGTTCAGCTTGCTTATTGTATATCGATGTTCCCGACTAAGCGCTAGTGATTACGACATTTAGCATGGAAAAACAACAGGGAAATAGTAATGCTTTTGTGGGTGAGGGTAGCCAAGGGGCCCTTTTCAGGGCCGGCGGGGGAAACCCCGTCACCGAAGCTACCCGCCCACGTAATGCTTTTGCGGGTGAAGGTAGCCAAGGGGCCCTTTTCAGGGCCGGCGGGGGAAACCCCGTCACCGAAGCTACCCACTCTCGTAATGCTTTTGTGGGTGAAGGTAGCCAAGGGGCCCTTTTCAGGGCCGGCGGGGGAAACCCCGTCACCGAAGCTACCCACTCTCGTAATGCTTTTGTGGGTGAAGGTAGCCAAGGGGCCCTTTTCAGGGCCGGCGGGGGAAACCCCGTCACCGAAGCTACCCACCCACTCTCCCGTATCAACAAGAGGAAAACTTATAAAAGATACCTGGAGCCTGATGCTTCGGACCAGGATAAAATTTTGCCTCGTACTACCATGTGGTGCGGTCAGAAAGAGGAAATGCGATCGGATTTACAAGAAGTCGGGGAAGAAGAATTGATTGGCAGTATATCATCCGAATGCAGTTTTGACATGGAGAATGATCATATTAGTGAACATTCTGACTTTGATGATGGATCGTTAGGGGACATCAACAATCTCTCGGATGTTGATGAATACTTCATCAATCATGCATCACATGAAATTGAAAATGAATGTGCTGACAATAACGATGATGGCACATTCAAATCAAATTGTCTCACTGACAGTCTAAAGAATTTTGACTCTCCAGTTTTCCCCAATGCACCAACAACGATTGCAGAAACTCTTCTAATGATTATGATTTTTGCCATGAAGCATACTCTAACTTGGACAGCTGTTGAAGATTTAATTAAGCTATTCAATTCTGTCTTTGGTCAATCGGTGCTACCTCAAACTAAGTATTCATTTAAGAAAGTGTTTGGTAGCACAGATTCAATGACATTTCACTTTTACTGCACTGATTGCAATCAGTACTTGGGGAAATATAATGGCCATCTGACTAAAGATTTTGACAAAAAAATGCTACGTTGATGTGTCCTAATCTTAGGTGCAAAAGGGTACACGATGCAAACAGCCTGAATGAGGGTAGCTTTTTTGCAACACTATCCATTAAGAAACAAATAGCAGCACTACTTGAACAGAAAACAGTATAAGAATCCGTATCAGCATCATTAAAAAAAATTAATGAAAACCTGTATGATGTGTCCGAGAGTGTAACAGACTTAACTGATGGGGATTTGTATAAGGAAAAGAGAAGAGAACTTTTCAAAGCTGATGATATTAGTTTGATCATGAACACTGATGGAAGCCCAGTGTTTAAATCCTCTCGAGCTAGTATGTGGCTAATTCAGGCTTTGATTAATGAACTCCCTCCTCAATTGAGATGGGCTCATGGAATCATTGGAGGACTTTGGTTTGGGAAAGGTCACCCAAATATGAAACTTTTTATGGAAGTTTATATAAATGAACTGGAAGAACTTTCCGAACAAGCGATTAAATGGAAATGCAACGAGGAAGTTTTTGAATCGCATGTATTCACAATGTGTGGCTGCTTTGACTCTCCTGCCAGGTGTGCAGTCCAAAACATGAACCAATTCAATGGTTATTTTGGCTGCCCCTGGTGCTTGCATCCAGGAGTGCTTGTTGATAATGTTGTTAAGTACGTAACATTACAGAATGACCCTCAATTGAGAACGGAAAGGCAAACTTTGAAGTTTATGAAGAAAGTTATGGACGGGGACAAATCAAATGTTAAAGGAGTTAAAGGGTCATCACCCATGATTCTTGCCAAGGGACTTGACTTCATTCGGGGAATTTGCCCTGAATATATGCACGCAGTGTTGCTTGGAGTCATAAACCAAGTCACAGAAATTTACTTAACTAGTGTTGGAGAAGAGTATTACGTTGGGTCTCCTACTGATCTGAGACGCATTGACCAAAGATTATTGAGAATTAAACCTCCTGCCATTTTTACTCGTCTGCCCAGATCTATTTCGGAACGAAAATTTTGGAAAGCCCACGAGTGGAAGACCTGGCTGTTGTATTATGCCATACCTTGTCTACATTCTATCCTTCCTGATAAATTTCTGCAGCATTTGTCTTTGCTCTCTAACTCCATTTTCCTTCTCCTTCAGGCTGAAATACATTCAGATGAGATCGACAGTGCAGAGTCGATGTTGACAGAATTTGTCATTAAGACTGAAATTTTATTTGGACCTGCAGCGATGACGTTTAATGTGCATCAGATGCTGCACATTTCATCAAGCGTACGAGACTTGGGTCCCCTATGGGCACATTCTGCTTTTGTGTTTGAAGGCTGCAACGGTAGCATGCTGCAACTAGTAACTGCAGCAAAAGGTGTTCCGCTCCAAATTTTGAATAGCTTTTCATTAGAAAAAAAATTGGAACACCTTTTTTATAGTCAAGGCTATGACTCGAAGAAGGTTACAACATATTATGAGTGCCTACATTCAAACAACCCCTTGAAAAACTGCAGGATTATTAAAACTGGTATAAATATGCTTGGGAAAGAAAAAGTCTCGAGAAATTTTTGTGAAGCAGAAGCACAGGCATATACTGCTGCCATTGGATTTGTGCCTGAAATGGTCGCAGAGTACAGTCGAATGATCATGCATTCAAGGATGTATCATAGTGCAGCATACACTCGTGCCGGAAAGACTGATAACACTGTTGTCAAGATCTGTGCAACTAATGACGTTACATATGTTAAAATTAAAAAAATTATTGTCACCAACGTCAACAATGAGGAATGTTGCTTCATCCTGTGCTGGGAACTGTTGGCACCAGTACAAACCTCTGAAACAAGTGCCATGCCACGTCATATAAAAGAAAGGTGTTTAGTACCAATGCAACATTTAACTTTAATTCCGATTGAAAAAATAAAATCTGTTTGCGCTTTTGTTGATATTGGTACTACACAATATGTATGTGAAATTCCCAATTTCTATGAAAAGGATTAGAAAACTCCAGTTGTTTACTGAGCCCCTATTTTAATATACCCTCCTGTTCTTTATATGTTCATTGCTTTTTATGCGGTGTTTGGCCTCTGAACAATTAAAAACCGATATCACTTGCTTTTTATGCGGTTTTTGGCCTCTGGACAATTAAAAACCGATATCACTTGCTTTTTCCACGGTTTTTGGCCTCTGGACAATTAAAAACCGATTTTCTCATCCGATGTGGTACCACCTTGGCGTGGTGGATGGGCTTTCTACTAAGAGTGCCACAATTGCTGAATGTCTTGAAAATTATTATTTAATTGAAACAAAAAGTTAATGAATATTGAACAACTGTTAGTCCTTTAACGCCAGTGCCTGATTACCGCAAAGGCCAAGTAGGCCGCGGCCTTGGACCCCCAAATTGTAAGAAAGATTTCTGAAATTACCTCTTAAAAGATCATTTCTTACAAAATGGAAAGAACTTGTATAAATGGCGAGATAAATGTTGTCATTTTTAAAAATTATAGTATTAATACAAAAGCATTTAATAACAACTAACAATTTATTTTATTGTTTAGATTGTTATTAGTTTTTTATTTATTTAATATTATAAACAGTAAAATTTGAAAATGCAATATGTGTATTCAAAATGTTTGCTTATGTAATGAATAACACAAAAATCATATTGAATAAAAACAATATAGAATGCAGAATAGTAGGATGTTGTGTCAGTATGTGCTTTTCTTCCCCCTTGTCAATTGGGTATGAACCCAATATTAATAGAATAATCTCCAACCTTATTTAACTTTATACATTATACCCAGTATTTTTATTTTTTTGTACCATAAGGTCCCCCAAATATTGTTATGCCTTGGGCTCCCAACTGTCTTAATCGGGCCCTGCTTTAACCTACATTCTAAGCAGTAGTTTGGCATTATAATTATAGTATTACTGGTACATTATAATGATCAAGTGCTATCTATAGCTTTAATTTTACATTATTTGTCAAATAATTGTTCTTGGGTCTCTCTCCAAAGACAGTATCTTGAATTTTTTTAATGAGGAAAAAAATCTGTAAAGAGGTTGCCATTTGTATACTGGGGGAGGGGGGGCATGGGGCAGACTGCACCATTGGGATTCTTCTGGGAGGCAGCCTTGGTAGACAAGTTTAGCTGGCTTAGGGTATGTACCTTTTTACAGGGGGGTGGGCACCCCTGTAAAAACTACATATATGCATTTAGCTTTCAAAGTCCATTTTAGAAAAAATATATCCTTTTTATGAATGGTGTCTATTAAAAGTCGCTTCGCTCTGCTCCAATGATTGCACAAATGGTTACTTAGTTAAAAAAGAAAAGTGGCGGAAGATAGAATTTTATAAAATTAGAATTTGTGGTTCAGTGGACTAACCAATCTCTCCCACAAGCCCATTTCCATATACATGTATGATCAAATCACACATAAACGGAAAAAATATTTAAGTTATTGCATTTCAGTATTCTACATGAGTGTGTTTTTTAATTAGGGTACCATTTTAAATACTACCAGTATGTTTTCATATGGCTATTCAAAATTTCTTGTACATTTGTAAACTTTGTAGGAATTTGAAAATTGATATTAAATATTCCCACTTTCAAATTTCCAGTACCTTTAAAAACTGATATAAAAATCTCTAGTAATTTTTCAGTCTGGTTTCAAATTTCCAATATGGTATATCGGTTTCAAAATTTCCAATATGGTATTATACTGGTTTCAAAATTTCCAATATGGTATTATACCGGTTTCAAAATTTCTAGTATGGTTGTCAAACTGGTTTCAAAATTTCCAATATGATTTAGTACCGGTTTAAAAATTTCTGGTATGTTTGTACTGGTTCCAGTACTGTTTGTACTGGTTCCAGTATAGTTTGTACTGGCTCCGGTATCATTTTGTTACCGGTTTTGTGATTTTTTTCCAATAGGGAGAGGTGAGCAAATACAATACCTCTTCGCTAACCCTTAGCATCCTTAAAGCTTCTGCTGGAATAACATTAAGAGAATGCTCCAGTGACACTTTAATTTCAGCTTGTAAAGGAGGATTCATTTTCAAATACTTTTTTTTTCTTCATAGTGTCTTTAGTTAGTTTCTTGACTGTGATTATCATTCTGGCAGCATTTCGTTTTGACTATTGTTTTTTATGTTTTTTGGAGTGCTGGCATTTCCAGCTTTTCGTGTACACAAATCTAGAACAAAAAATAAAGTTCGTTAGATGATATGAAACCTTATTTGTGTGTTTAAGAATAAAAATTCAAGCAATATAAGTACTAAGCAGCAACAAATATAAAATTTTTACCTTTGAGGATTTTCATTCACTTTTCCAACAATCCAGGCTGTGAAAGATGCATTTGAAAGTATTCTTTTGAAGGTCTCTCCTTCTTCGCTCGATTTTAAGCATGATCCAAGAACAATTTCAGATTCATTGCGTTTTAATTCATCCACTGCACAGGAAGGAAAATGCTCCCTTAATTTCGGGTACACATACTGTTTAAAATACCTTAGCTTCTTGGTAGAATTCATATTAGCCATTGCTTTCAGCGCAATAAGTGCCTGCTAGATCCACACCCCCTGAATTAGGGAACTGAAAGATTGCTGAACTGAAACTATTACGAAACCCCACTCGTCAGTCGATAACATTCATTACTTGGGACATTACTGGTCTCCAACTTTATGACCAATTTTCTTTTAGTCCAGATGAATTACCAGGAACATGGTCACTTCTGAACAACGCTATACGACCACTTAAAAATAGCCATGTACTACATGTACAGCTAATAAGTAGCCACATTCATAAAAGAAACCAACAAAAGGGAAGAAAAAGTATTTGCATAGTGTTCTTAACAGGTTCCCATAATTACGTTTTCTATTCCGGTGGTTTTTTATGACTGTGGGATTAGAGAGGGGCTATTGAAAAGTGAAGCTTTTGTCCAGCGGACAATTTAACACTCTCATCTCAGAATTCTAGAAATTAGGAAGATTCAATTTTACTACAAAAGAAGTTTTAAAGGCATCTTTGTGCTACGCCATGATCTTTCTTTCTGAAGGCTACAGAAAAAACTATGTGACGAGTAAAAAAAATGTTTTAAATTATTGAAAATCGGAATTAAGTTTTTCAGTCTGGTGCGAAGTTCAAGTTAAAAATTAATGATTTACTAAAAAGTAAAAAGCGAACTACAGAGGCAAATCATTTCCAACATTAAATTGTTAGAATATTTTTTGGAAAATAACTAAAAAAGAATTAAAAAATAAATTGAGCAGAATTAAATTCATTTCTAAAAGGTCTGTACAGAATCTTGATATAAACCTCAAACTTTTTAAACTGGGAAGTTTTTGAAAGAAAAGTTGATGCATTGTTTCTTTGATTTTTGTACGTGCTACGTTTGCGTAATTCATAAATTGCTCCCGAAATATAAAAGTCAGAAACATTGAGAAAGCTATAATACTGGAATGATTTATAAATTAATGGTGTCACGTTTTTTTAATGTATTTGAATCCCCCCCCCCTTTGTCACAAAATGTCACACTTCAATGTACTCCCTTCTCAGTGACATATCAACGCTATATTACATAGACATAGTGCTTTGTTTTTGAACTACAAATAAATACGTTATAGATCTCATCTTCAATTTTATCTTGAACTTTTAATGACATTTCTGAGGATAACAATAATAATAATTATGGGTGTGCTTAATTTGTATAACATGAGATTAAGGTTTACAAAAACCACATTATCAATATATATTATATATTGATATAATGATAAAAACATATAATGATAAAAACATTAATCTTTCGAATTTTGCAGAAATTAACGCTCTATTTTGTCTTAAAATGTAATTAATAATAATAAGAAGAATACATAAGAATTTCTCTCAAATTTAAGCTTTAACTAGAAGGGATCATTCATAAATGATGTCACGCTTCGAGAGGGGAAGGGGGTTCGTGAAATTGTGACAAAGTGGGACGAGGGGAGGGGTAACAGGAAGTGTGATATCATGCATTATGCAGCATAGCGTGACATGTGACAGAGGAGAGGGGGCTCAAATATATAGGGAAAAAGCGTGCCATCATTTATGAACGGCCCCGAAGCTAACTTAACCCCTTAATCAGCAAGGATGCTTTCGCCACAAAATGAAGTCAATGAGAACACAAAACGGAAAAAAAAATTCATAAGTAAAACAAAAATATCTTCTTTTCTAATAAGAGTGTTTTTTAAAGTATAGAAAAGCAATAATTTTTAATACCAATTTTTAGTATATAACTTAATTTATTTGTTCTGAAATGTGTGCTCTATAATTGGACTCTTCAGTAGACGTTATTTGATGGTTTTATTGTAAAAACAAGCTGATTAATAATCAGCGTAGCAGAAGCAATATATTTCGGCCTACGGAGAGAAGTGAATCGCTTTTTGGCTAGATCGAGGCAAGGTGAAGCAGAGCCGATTAAGTGAAGCCAAAATTCACAGCAAAAAATGCGCATGCGTTAAAAGTTTAGCGCTAAATACCGAAGAACTAAACTTGTCGCCAACGGGTGCCGAATGGGAGATGGTTTCATAAAGTGCGCGCGGGCCTCACCGGGCCTAATGGTCAATAAGGCCCTGGACACAGGAAAGGGTTAAGAACACAATCTTTCAGCCGAACCTTACTATAAAGTTGTTTATTTTATAGCCTTTGGACATGATAAAATAAATACATTTACTGTGAGGGTTGGATTCAGGAACAGTTTGAATCTAGAGTATTGTTTTTGTGTCAAAGTACTTGCGTGAAAGGGTTTTTGTGCATACATGGGGACGCGGGTTGCGAAATACAATTCAGCGGGAAAAGGTTTTTTTTACCCAGTCATCAGAGATCAGCACTGCCCAGTCATTAATAGTAAACACTACTGATCGATGTTGGGTCTCTGATTTAGTTCCTTTTACAGGAACTGAGAGTAAGGAACTACCCAATCATCAGAGGTCAACACTGCTGCCGCCAACACCCAATCATTAGTAGCAAACACTACTGATCAATGTTGGGGCTTTGATTTAGTAGCTTTTACAGGAACTGAGAGGAAGGAACTACACTGGCATCAGAGGCCAACACTGGTGCCGTCAACACCCAGTAGCAAACACTACTGATCGATGTTGTTGCTCTGATTTAGTTCCTATGCAGGAACTGAGAGTAAGGAAGATCCTACAATAAACCGACGCAAATATAGAATCTTGTCCTTATCTGCACTAACAAACAAAATGATACACAAAATATGCAAGAAATCGTTTAACATTACCTGTCGTTAAGCTGTGCACTTTGGAGTACAACCTTCGGACGGAAATTTCAAGAGAAGAGGTTGTTTCTTGAGCTCTGGCAAGCATTCTTTCGAGATTTGATAGCCTTTCATTTACCCTTCTAAGGCTCTCTTGAAGTAAATTGAAACGCATTTCCAATTGTTCCTATTCTTCTCGTGGTACGAAATTTTCCAGTAATTCTTCTCTCCGAGTATAATTTCTCATTAGTTCTTCTCTTGTAATAAAATTTTCCTCTAATTCTTGCCTTGGAATGTAATTTTCTTCCAATTCTTGCCTAGGAATGTAATTTTCCTCTAAGTCTTGCCTACTTACGTAGCCATCCAACAAATCCGTCAGGTACTCGCGGGTAACATAAATAGGAGCTGGGGAAATTGAGACTCATCACAAAGAAATATATATAAACTTTCCGAAGCCAAGTAAAAATTCTAAAATAAATTTAAAGCAGTGAGAAGAAAAAGGAGTTAAGTCACCAAAAAAAAAAAAAAAATGTGGGGTGTGGCTGTGTCACGGACACGGCAGTTTGTTGTACGTGAATACATTTATGTAAAGGGTTATATAGTTTAAGTAAATATTTTTTTTCTAGGCGGCCTTTTCCGCCTAGTCCTTTTTCTGTTTTCAAATTTCGCAATCTCGTTCCAACTCTTTTTTGCACATTGCCAATGCATTCCAACTTTGTACACTGTCGGTACCATATGTCTTTCCTTTTCATGAAACCTTTGAAGTCCCCATCTCCATAATAGTCGTTGTATTTCAATCCTCGGTTTCCAACTGATCTTTCAAAGATGCGATACGCTCCAACTACTTCCATACCACCTGTAGATCCGGAATGATTAAAACATATCGCCTATAGAAATGAACAGTGTCATATCTGCAAAATGCACATTTTTCAGGAGAGGAGTTTAAACTTTTTACAATTTGTTTTATTTAATTATCTTATTAGTTTTAATGATTGTTACAATCGATTTTGATCGGAAAATAATTATTGCTTGTTTCTCTCACATGATGGATGTTAAAAGATGTCAAAAAGTTAGAAATAATGTAAAAAATGCAGTTATGACAATATTGCACCGAAAAAATATAGTTTGTAAGTTATTAAAAAGTAGTACAGTGACTAAGTATTGCTCGTTTCTGTAGCTAAATGGGGGTAATACTATCCAATTCATTAAAAACTACTTGTCTCCGATTAATATTATTATTATTTTTTTATGTAGACTTTTCCCCTTGGAACATGTTTTTATTATTTGATTAATATAAGCTTTAATTAGGCCTTCATTCTACCTTTAAGTTATCTGAAAAAAAGCAAGCTAAAGATTATTTAAAAGAAAAAGTAAATCAAAATATAAAAATATAAAAGTTTATTTACTTAGGAAAGAGGAACTTAATTCTTACAATTTAGAACTTAAATTAGGAACGCAATTCTAATTATTTTTTTATGGAATGCACATTATTGTGATAGTTGCGCTGCAGCACCATTTACAAAGCAACCAAACAATAAAAACATTAAAATGAATACTGTCTTATCAACCATACGTTTATTCGACAAAACTGCTGAAAGGTAATAATAAATCAGAAATTGAAACTGCCGTATCTACCAACCCGACGGTATTCATCTTAATGAAGGACGTCAAAAAATGAAAAATTGAAATGAATACTGTCGTATCGGATGTTACGTCAGTAGTTCCATGTGTTATGAGTATATAAACTACATGAATTTTGAAATTAAAGCTGATAAAACATTGTACTTGCAAAAATTGCGATGCAATCCCGTTGAAATGCGATAACCAGCCGAATTATTCTGCAATAAGGCGGTGTTGAGATGTGAGAATTGGCGGTTCCAGCCAAAACGCATAGTGACACTAGTGTTCTCTAGCCTTAATTTTTGAACATTTTCTTACAAAAGTATTCCCAATATAAACAGCGCAAAAATCTGAAAATTTTGATATAAAAACCGAAAAAACAATTTTTTGCAGATATGGCACTGTTCATTTCTATAAGCGATATGTGTTTAGACGTGGAGTAAGTCCTTCTGCAAATTCGACAGTATTGGGATAATACTTCAACATCTAAAACTTTTCCAGTGTCTATAAAAATTTCAGACACGCAACAGTTTAGTGAAGTGTGCCCGCAACGCTGCCTCAATAGAAAACAATTACAAACATTTTTAAATGACATTTTTTAATCTCCAAGTTCACGCAACACCTACATAAGAAAACATAAAAGGCATTTTACTTGCAAAATAGTGTTTCAGATAATAAACAGTTTAAAAAGTTTAATTTTAATTTTTAAAAAATGCTGAAGATTATTATAGAAGAAAATTAAAACAGGAAAAAACCCTGTTGTTGTTTCTTATCCCACTTGGCAGAGAGAAACATCTAGACCAAGTCCATAGTCCTGTGCGTTTTTAAACCCTCCAAAACAGCAGAAAAATTGGAGAACAACTGCAACTTAACACATCCAATACAGGACAAAACGTCAGTAGCAGCCTGGTATACATTGCATTTTGAACAAAGAGGATTAGAGACTTTAAGACCAGATACGTGTCGTTGTGATCGGGTATGTCCACTTCGCAACCTGGCAAGTGCAGTTTGATCACGTCTATTGCTTTCCGTAAGTAAAGCAGCACCAGGGCGGACACCTTCGTACCACTCGTGTGCTGGGACCCGTCTCCAGGTAGAACTTATGTCTCGTTTAACTGGCGTTGCAATTTTTGTGAAAGTGAGGCATCCTGTATGGGGAGAAACCTCACGGCCTCACCCGTCCCCTCACGAGCCAGCCCGTCAGGAATTTCATTTCCAAAAACATTTACATGGGATGGTATCCATTGAAGAGTAATTTTTTTATTTTTACTCAGAGAATTTAAAAGCTGTACTGTACTCAAAGTTGTTTGGTCACCACGCCTCCACCATTCAGACAGATGCTGAAAAGAGATTCGGCTATCGCTCAGAATCCAAATATCTGTATTGATACACTCTGTGATGCAATAGTGTAGAGCCTCCTTAACAGTTAAAAGTTCGGCCCGGAACACAGAGCAGTAATCAGGGTTTTTCTATATAGAGCTTGATGCGATTCCTTTTTTGATAAAAACACCGCTATCTGAGATAGCGCCACACCCATGCTACGATCAGTATGTATCTGCAACGCATCACATGGGATTTGATGTATAACCTACAAGGCAAGCTGTCTAAAATACTCTAGGTGTTGGGTGGCCTTGTTAGTGTACGAGCATAATTCAGGTTTAAAGAAGACTCGTTCATAGAATGGACGGAGAAGTATCCAAAAGACGAGTCAGCGAAACCTATTCAACTTCATTAGACACAAACCTCTCGCCTTCAGCCTAGCTAAGTGAACTCTCTCTCCTAAGGCTCTCTCAACCCTTATCAAAGTTACATTCCTAGTATCAATAACAATTAATTTAAATATTTCATTCTTTGGCTTGTAAATTTTAAGGCAGAGTTTTGCAAAAAGTTAAGTTTTACAGGTGGTTTTAAAGACTGTCATTTCTAACAGATACAATTGGAAGAACTGCTATGTTCGACACACTTCAGGAGCATATTTTATATTACAGCAGTAATACAGCCAAACATTAACATAATGCTTGATAACCATCTCCAATATTGTATTTTGGACTTGGAAATTGAAGAATTAGCTCCTTTGCAGTATATTTAAAAAAGGCATCGGCAGAAACCTCGGCCAATTGTAGGTGACATACATTTTCAGAGCAATTGATGGAAACTAAAAATAGAAATATACAAAATTTTTTTAGTCTTTTCATATATTAAAATTACCTTCATACTTTTCCATTAAGTTTTGAGCAATGGTTGGTGGAATACAAATGTTACATTTCATTTGCAATGTTACGTTTATCACAAAATATTGTCAGTAAATTCTACCGTTTTAAAACTACTCTTTCTGCTAAAAAGGTAGAAATCAAAAATTATTATTAAAGTTGAAAATATCAATAGGCATAGTATTTCTATTTATGACACTACAATGGTTTTTTTTTTTTTTTTAAATTTTCAGAATACATATACATGCCCCTAAAATACAATACAGCGCATTTAAAAATATGAGTTGTTATCCCACATAGTCTAATATATTTACAAAAAGAGAAAAAGAGAGAACTTAATATTTGGTCTATCTGTCAAATTACAACAAAATGTGCTCACACTTATGATGAAATATAAATATAATTGCAAGATAAGAATGAAGCAATAAAATATTTATTTAATCTATTTTTCTTCAAATAGCTTTAACATTTTTTCCTTATAGTCCATTTTTTTTGCACATTTTTTCCTCTTAAATTTCATCCTTTCATTGTGGCGCATCCGCCGCTCTTCAGCACTTTTTTCTGTAAGAGTTATAATATCTTGAGCCCAATCGGGGTATTTTCTTTTTTTACCCCCTTTTGGGGACGGTTGCTCAGTTAGTGTTGCAGAGGAGCTCAGCAGATCCGTTCCTTCAGCTATATAAAAGAGTAATACAGATAAATTAAACTCCAACAATTTTTACATTTATTACATTCAATATTACTTAGCAGCACAGACATGGAGGTTACTAGGGATATTGTGCTGCAACCTATTAGCTCATAAAAACGAATGCTAAGACAAAACCCCGTACATTATAGCTTTATTAATTACCTACCTCGGTTGTCTTAAAAATGCTTCCCTTTTTTCTTAATTCAAAACTCTTGGTGGGCTTTGCCGTCTAAAACCCCAATTTTCTGGGTCAGAGGTTACAATTCAAATTTTCAAGTGGAGGGGAGATTCCCCTCAAAGTTTTATGTATGGAGAGGATCTCAATTTTGAGAAAAAATAGCAATCTTATTTAATCATTTTAACCTCATGTGTTCCAATGTTGCAAAGTTTTAAATTCCAATTTTAATAGAACGATACACAGTGAGGTAACCAAGGACTTTTCGCAGTGTAGCATGTATTCCTCCCCGAAATTTTCCTTAACAAATGTGTGTCGGAACGGGAAATTCAGTTATCCGGGATAGCGATAATCCCGAGCGTGCCGGATACGAGGTTCTGTACTACTACAGGAAAAATAAAACTTCGGCAGAAGTCGATTTTCGATATTTGATAATTTCGCTGATTCGAATTTTAATTAGAGCCTTTTGCTTTTCGAAATTTTCGGCGATTTTGCACCGTTTTTCGGCGATTCTTTAGTCACGGCTATTCCCATTCTGTCTTCTATGCTTTTAAAATAGTAACTGATGCGCGCACGAGTTTTCCTGATACTTCTTTGGCGTTTTAGAGACTGGTTAATAGAGTATAAGTTTATATATAAAAAATCAAGTCTAAGTTTTATAGGAATCATTTATGTAATTTTGATATTTCATTTAATAGCTCGGTAATTGCTTTTTGTGTTGCTCTTAATTTAATAATTTTTAAATTAAAATTTTGATAACAGGGTTTTAGTTATATACTGTGTTTTGACTTTTAGGAAGTTTAATTAATTAGGAAGTTTATTTAATTTGTTTTGAATTCAATTTCATCAAAAATATTCATATTAAATAATTGTCAAAATTATTTTTCTTGTATCATAGGTAATAGTGTTCTTTGAGCAAGGAAAAAGTCAATTAACTAGTACAGTTAGAAACTAGAAGTTTTTCTTTTTTCATTTTTGTATCCATCTGTACTAGAGATACATTTCTAAATGCTAACTATCAGGCGTAGTATCCAATTTTCTTTACATTTAAGAATAACGATAATTATACAAATATTTAACAAAAAAGTTCATAAACTAAAAAACATTTAAATGCTTCAAGGTTTTAAAAGTCGGAAACTAAAATGTTATTTTGTATTTATATATTTTATGAAAATATTATATGTTTCTATCTATTCATAGGTAATCATGCCAGGTGGTCGATCGAAGTTCAAAGACAAGTGGCTTGAAGTTAAGGATAGTAATGGAGACTTCATAGGAAACTGGTGCAGTATAAAAGATAAGGATAATGAAAACAAGGTCCATTGCTCACTGTGTCGGTGTGAAGTTTCTACAATTGGCATCTAAAGCAGAAGCTCTATGGGCTATAAAAGTTGCAGTTTCAAACTTTTCATTTGGATCATGTAAAGATATTGTGCCTCTGTTTCAAGAGATGTTCAGTGGGAATCCTGTAGCCAGTGCTATGAATCTAGGTGATAGGAAAGTGTCCTATGTTATTTCTCATGGACTTGGGCCTTTTTTCCACAAAGAACTTGTGAATGATCTAAAAAAAATCACTGAGTGGTGGTTTGTTTTTCAGTTTGTCCTTTGATGAAACAACAACGTCACAAACTGTAAAACAATTAGACATCTATGTGAGGTATTGGAGTGTTGATGTAAATAATGTGATTTGTGCGTATTTAACATCAATTTTTCTTGGTCATGCTGATGCCACAACTGTGTCCAAAAGCATCTATAAAGTTTTAGAGGAGGATGAAATTCCTTTAACAAAAATATTGATATTAGGCATGGATGGCCCGAAAGTGAATCTATCAATACAAAAAAAAGTCATTGATGAGCTTAAAATTTTAGGAGCAGGCCAACTTGTGGACATCGACACCTGCAGCCTGCATAAAGTTCACAATTGCTTTGCTAAATCTACAGAGAATCTGCCACTAGATATCGACGAATTAGCTACTGATGTATTTTTCTTTTTTAAGAAAAGCGCAGCTAGAAGAGAAGATTTAAAAGAAATAGAGAAGCTGTTGGAGTGTGAAGAAAGGTTTCTGTTGCGCCATGTCAGTTTAAGGTGGCTGACATTAGGACCAGTTATTCAGAGGATCATCAGTGTATATCCTGCCCTTTATGAATATTTTGTAAATTTCCTACCGAAACAAAAAGAAAATTGGAATTCGTTGCAAAACAATGCTCGGTACAAACGCATTGTGCAAGCGTTGAAGGATAAGTCAACTGTAGTCTACTTAGAGTTTGTTGCTAGCTTATTTCTTGTGCTACAAACTTATCTGTCCTTATTTGAAACAGAAGCTCCCCTCATTCATATGCTGTACAATAAAATGTGTGAGCTTTTGAGAGCAGTTATTTTAAAGTTTATCAAAGAAGAATGCGTTAAAGATTTGATGCAGTACAGTGAATTAATAAACTTTGATATTGATAATTTTGAACACTTTCGTCCCCTTAAGAACTTGGATGTAGGCACCGGGGCACTGAAGGCTTTGACATGTTTAACTGATGTAAAATGTAAAGAGGTAAAAATGGCAATTAGGTCATGTTTAAAATCATTGGTCAGTCATTTAAAAAAGGCTCTACCCTATGATTGTGCTTTGCTTAAAGATCTCGAAGTCTTGCATCCTCTAATGAGAGAGACGGTGAATAGCAATGTCATTCGTAGATTGTGCATAGCGATGAAGCCATTGAACATGGATAACGCTACTGTTGATTTGGTTGTATCTGAATGGCAGGCATACAAGTTTGATCCAGAGGTGCAGAAGCTGAGCGACGAGTTTTCGAAAGAAGGCACTCCTCGGATTGATTTGTATTGGAGAGGTGTGCTTTCCATCAAAGATGTGGGTACAGGTAGAATGAAGTTTCAGCATCTTTCTACATTTGTGAAGAATTGTTTGTCACTGTCGCACGGAAATTCGGATGTGGAACGGGGATTCTCCCTTAACAATTCGATCGTGACAAAATCAAGGGCCAATTTATCAGAAGCTTCAATAATTGGCCTGAGGAATGTTAAAGATTATATCAGACGACATGGTGATAATTTATTATCATTACCAATGACTGGTGCACTGTTACAAAGTGTGGTGAAAAGTCACGCTGCCTATCACCAAGAAAAAGAAACTCTGAAAAAAGCTGCAGAAGAAGAGAAAAAGAGAGAAGAAGCAGAGGAGAAAATTAAAAATGAAAAAGCTGCTCTAGAGAAGTTTAAGTTGAAAAACGAAGAAAAACTCTCTACCTTGTTGAAAAAAGTAAAAACATTACAGGAGGAGATATCTTCGGCTAACAAGTGTGTGTCAGAAGGAAATGAAAGACTACAAAAAGCATTGAAGAAAGCCAAGGATTTTAATGAAATGCGAGTCGCTTCTACTATGATTGATGCAGGAACTAAACAAATAAAAGAACTAACTGAAGAACTCAACATTGCTCAAAAGAAACTTAATGACTTAAAAAACTTATTAAATAAAACCTAATCGCAATAGAATCATGGTAAAATATTCTTAATAAAGCAGTTAAAGCTATGTTGTATTTTTGTTAGATTTATTTACTTTAATACATTTATTTTATTTGTTGAGAGTAAGTATTTTTTTTTTTTTAAATTTTTGCACTGCTATTTTTTAGTATTTCTTTTTTCTAAACTTAGTATTTTTTGCTTCTGAAGTTCCTGTTTTTTCCTATTTTTTCTCCAAACTCTCCTATTTTTCTTCCTATTTTTGAAAAAAAAATTGGCTGCTGTCCCTGCTAGCGCCTCTCCGCTTGTGCAACATGAAAATTGCACAGTAGTTATGTACTTTCATCCCAAACAGCCTTTAATGCCTTCTTTTCCGCAGAAGAGTCATCCGTCATAAAAATTTCAGGATACTACATTAAAGAGTAACATTTTAACTTTAGTAAATAATAAGTAGTTTAAATAAAGTTAGTAGAGATGACTTAACAACTTCAACAATTGTACATGCATAAGTATACACAGAATTTAAGCACTGATGGTGCCACTGTACCAAAGGAATCCAGAAAAGTAGCCAAAAATCGGGTTCTTACTTTGCTCTTCCAAGAAAACTTTTGAAGATTTACGGGCACAAACAAGCAGCTTCAAGCTACAGGAGGCATGAAAATAGTAAATCTAATGAATGAATATATTGCCCATTTCACATTAGCTATTTTTTTTCTTTTAGAGGGAAGGGCGGGCAGTAATAGGGTAGAACAGTATGCCTAGATGAATAAATTGGCAGAACAGTAATAAAAAGCATCTCTCCCAAATATTTCAGCTTACTTACAGCAAAGATTATAGTTAAATTGATAAAAGTATTTAATTAAATATTTTGAGAAATCATTAGGAAGCTGAGTCAATAGTATTTAACTTATTGCAACACTCAATTTTGAGCATATTGATGAGCTCCAACAATCTTTCTTGGATAGCATTCAATACACAATACATTTGTAGTGATCATTAAAATTTATCGACTACAAGAGCCTTTAGAACTTAAGAAATTTCTTCGGTAAATATTTACTCCTAGAAAAATATTACTTAAAATGATTCTTAAAGTTGGACAATATGTTATAGGTATGCTTACTGTAAAGACAAAGAAAATTAGTAGTTGTTTAATAAAAATGTATCATAGTATTTTATGTAAAATAGCATGTAATAGTGCTCTAGGTGTCGTCTTCCCTTGTATATACAGGGTGTTTAAAAAATGACCAGTATATTTGAAAAATCAATGAAAACTAAACGGACAGCGATAGAAATACATCGTTTGTTGCAATGTGCTTGGGACAACAGTAAATTTTCAGGAATACAAATTTATGAAATTAATTACAATGTTCCACAACAGATGGTGCTGCAGTCTGGAAAACTAAAGTACCATATTATCCACATATCCACCATGCGCAGCAATGATATGGTGTAGTATAAGAACGAAATTATCAGAAACCCGTGTAAACGTCTCAGACGGGATGGCTTCACATGCAGAAGACATGTACTGCTCCAGTTGTTCAATTGTTTCTGGATTGTGGAGATGCACCTGGTCTTTCAAGTGTCCCCACAAAAAGAAGTCACAGGAGTTCATGTCTGGCGAATAGGGAGGCCAATCCACGCAGCTTCCTGTATGTGTGAGATAGCCCAAAGCAATCACACGATCATCGAAAATTTCGTTCAAGAAATTAAAGACGTCGGCAGTGCGATGTGGCCGGGCACCATCTTGCATAAACCACGAGGTGTTTGCAGTGTCCTCTTATTCATTTTGTACCGCGACAAGTTCACGAAGAATTTCCAGATAGCGTGGTGTAGTAACAGTTTCCTATCTGAAAAATGGGCCAATGAGTAATTTGGAAGTGGCTGCCCAAACCATTACTTTTTGCGGATGAAGGGACAATGGGACTGCAACATGAGGGTTTTCGGTTCCCCACATGCGCCAGTTCTGTTTATTGACGAAGCTGTCCAGGTAAAAATAAGCTTCGTCAGTAAACCAAATGCTTCCCACGTGGATATCGTCGTGCATTAATGGAAGCAGCGCTGAGGGGTTGCCGAGTTTGAATTTTGTATCGAAAGAGGTGTAAACTCTGGCGCATGAGACGATACATTTAAGTTGGCTTTATTTGGACCGCAGCTGCAACACGGCGAATGGAAACCCGAGGTCGCTGTTGGATCACCTGTTGCACAAGCTGAGCATTGCCTTCTGTGGTTGCCGTACACTGTCGCCCTACCTTTCCAGCACGTTCATCATGCACGTTCCCAGTCCGTTGAAATTTTTTAAACAGATCCTTTATTCTGTCGCTTTTTGGACCTTTGGTTACGTTAAACTTCCGTTGAAAACTTTGTTTTCTTGCAACAACACTGTGTTCTAGACCAGGGTTTCTCAACGTTGGCCATATGGCCCCCCAGGGGGCCACAGAAAAATCTAGGAGGCCACAGAAAGAAAATGAAATTTAGGGGAGCCACAGACATCCTGAAGTGGGCCACGACATGTTTCCTAACTATCATTATAAATACAGCACTGAAAATTTCTCGAATTATTATACTTGATGGTATAACACACACACACACAAAAATAAAAGGACGAACTCTCTTTGCGATATTGAAAAAAAAAGCAGTAGCATTTCTAATTTTGGATGAAAGGTAAGCAAAAATCATAGCTCTTTAATGAAGTTGCATTTTAAAATTGGTTTTTGTTCTTCCTTTTTTTCAATTACTTCTTTATTTTTCTTTTAGAATTACTATCGAACCTACCTTAACGTTCTAAAAATTATCTACTTCCTGTAGTAACTTTTGACAGTAAATTTTGCTGCTAAAAAGACTCGTTTATTAAAGGTAAAAAGGCTTTCTCATAAGGAAGATTATTTCAAGCATTCATGTATTTATTATCAATTGTTGGTTGTTACATTTGTATTACATTTTGTGAATCTAAAACTGTCAACATTAAAACTTTTCCAAAATACGTAAATATTTAATTTTTTATACTCTGGAATTGCTCCGAGTTTACTATAGCACATTATGAATATTTACATAACAAGTCATTTATTAATTTATCTGTGCAAAATATTTTCATAAATTAATTAAAAACTTTATATTTTTTAAATGGAGAATAATTAAATTGTCATGTGACCAATGTGTCACTGAAGATTTTGAATACGTTCAATAGTTTTCTTTTTTTCATAAAGTGACACGGTTCTACTACTTCATTTGATAGGCGATTTCTTTGGGTTTCAAAACGTTATTGTAATGCAAATAAATATTTATATGTTATTTTTTACTTAGTGTATCTTTAAATATAGATCAAAATTAGAGCTGGCATGTCGACTTTTTACCCCAACTTTTTTTAATTCCCAGCATTATTTCCTATATGGTAAGCTCAATTCAATCCTAAGCAAATATTTTAATCTGCAGAATGATTGCTAAGAGCTACTTACTACTGTTACTTTATATTATAACCTTTCCTTATAAACAGGAGCATTTATTTTTAGAAGCTGTGTTTTCATCTGGTATCCATGTTAGTGTTTGGCGGTAACAAGTATTTGTGTTTTAAAACAGAGACATTTCTAAGGTTTTATTAATCAAAGAGTTTAACTAATGTGACTAAGTGATTTATTAAAATCTTTAACGGTTGTTATATATAAACTACCACAAATTGAAAAAATCCACAATTTTTTCTATTGTTTTAAGATATGAAGCTTTTTTGACATATTTCTAGTTTCTTTCATAACTTTTCTGTAATTCATTTTTAAAATAACAAAATAGTGTATAGCACTTGATTATTGAGCTTTAAAAAACCAAAAGAACGAAAGAAACAAAAACCACTCTTAAATATGCATCTTGCAATTTCCTATTTGTTCAACATTATTTCTTGCCATTTATTTTCTTCGTTTTTATTTATTGTAATTACATTGTTTCAGCTTAATTATGGCAACTGCTAAAGCGAAAAAAAAACACATCGGCAGTACTCTGTTGATTACTTGGCATTTGGCTTCATTGCAGCCCCCTGGCAAGAAAATATATCCCTATGCTTAATATGTGCGAATACCCTATCTAATGATAGTATGCGTCCCAGTAAACTTAAGCATCATCTGCAAACTGTGCAGAAAGAATTGAAGGACAAACCATTATCATTT
This sequence comes from Octonoba sinensis, assembly GCA_038502835.1. Lineage (NCBI taxonomy): Eukaryota > Metazoa > Arthropoda > Arachnida > Araneae > Uloboridae > Octonoba > Octonoba sinensis. Next base: position 64,883,404 of record CM076605.1, on the reverse strand, counting down.
TTCAAAAATATGAAAAATGAGTATGTGTCCCGAAAAACCATCTCAAACCGTTTTGAAAAAAAAAAAAAAAAAGCAAGAAAGGGGGTTACAAGCGTCGTATGAGATTTTCAAATTAATCGCTAAAACTTGTAAACCCCATACTATTGGTGTGAAACTTTAATTTTGCCATCCGTACGAATAATAATTTCAAATGTAATGAATCAGAATGCTGAAGACGTAATTCAAGCTATTCCTTTAAGTAACTCTAGCGTATCAAGGCGCATTGATGAAATGGCAAAAGACGTAGAAAACCAATTAACTACAAATTTACGCGAAAAGAAATTTGCATTGCAAATAGATGAAACTACACTGCGTGACAGCAGTGCAATTTTAATGGCCTATGTCAGATTCCGAAAAGAAGATATATTAGTTGAAGAAATGCTCTTTGTTAAAGAACTTAAAATTGATACAAAGGGTGATTCAATTTTCAGAGAAGTGGCTGAGAATTTGTGAAACAATAATATTCCTTTGACAAATATCATAGCTTGCGCTACTGATGGAGCCTCTTTCATGAAGGGAGGAATAGAGGGTTTATTGCACATTTGAAGAAGATTGATCCCCATATATTTTGCATTCATTTTGTGATTCATAGGCAGCATCTAGTGGCCAAGAAACTAGGAGGAAGATTGCATTGCTCTCTTGATACAGCAATTAAAGTCGTTAACTTGATAAAATCTCATTCTTTACAAGATCGTCTATTTAAACAGCTATGTATTAATAATGATGACGATTATGAACATCTTGTTTTGCACACAACTGTTCGATGGCTATCAAAGGGAAATTGCCTTCGTCGTTTCGTTGCATTGTGTGATAGTATAGTAACATTCTTAAATGACGATGAGTTAAAAGAAAAGGTAATAGAAGCTAAATGTGATATATTTTATTTGGCAGACATGTTTGAAAAAATAAATCTGCTAAATAAAGATTTGCAAGGGAACAGTTGCAACCTGATTCGCTGCAAAGAAGTGATAACTGCGTTTCTAAAAAGCTAGAATTGTACAAAAATAATATTTCGCGTCGCAATTTGATTCACTTTTCATCCCTGAGTTTGATATCTACCGAACTAGAAGATAGTGATTTTTGTATACAAAGAGCACTGCAAACAATTATATGACGATATGAAGTTAAGATTCTCTGATATACTAGATATGAAGATTCCTCAATGTCTAATTAACCCCTTTCAAACAGATATTGATGATGTTAATCCCATTTTTCAAGAATCTATCATAGAACTACAAAGTGATGTAAGTGCACAAATAAGATTTAAAAGCGGTCTTGTTAATTTTTGGCTACATAATGAAATTTATGAGAAGTACTCCCAGATTTGGGAAAAGGCTGAATTATATTTTATTGCTTTTCCCACTTCTTACCTTGTCGAATCAGCCTTCAGCCGACTTCTTCATGCGAAAACTAAGGAGCGAAATCGTTTGGATTTGTTAAAAGAGGGGATTTACGATTAGCTTTATCCAGTTTTACACGTGATATTGAAAACTTGGTAACACTGCATCAAGCGCAAGGTTCGCATTGAACATTATGTACATACTTGTAAATAATTTAAAAATAAAATATAAGAAACATATATATGTTTCTCTGATATATATATATAGTGGGTGGGGAGCCACAGGAAAAATTTATTTAGTAAAGGGGGCCATCAGTCAAAAAAGGTTGAGAAACCCTGTTCTAGACGGTGAAATTCCAACACCAGAAAAATCCTCTGTTCTAAGGAATAAACCTTTTTTTTTTTTTTTTTTTTTTTTTACAGCACAAGCTTACAGCAAGAATGGCGAACTCACAGACTGCTAAGACCTAAATTTCATAAACACCAAATTTCTCAATGTCATGAATGCATTTTCCTTTTTTTTAAATCAAACTTCATTCCTTTTTATTTAAGTATTAAAATATTTTAATGAAGGTTTACAGTGCTTTAAACATTTTCCAAATTTTGGAAACAATTAATCAAAGTAATAAAACATTTAAAAGAGAAAACCAAAATCAGAAAATATATATATATTCATAGTTATGATTTTGCTTGTTTGTTATATCTTGCAGATTTTCTCCAAGCATAGCCGAAGCAACGATCCTCCCCCCCCCCTCTTCAATTTCATATACAGTTAGTTTGCATTTTATCATTTATTCCTGTAACACAGTTAAGAACTAAATTAATAATTCTTCATATTATAACACAATTAAATAGATCTTGATAAATAAATGTTGTTATACTCAAATTTTCAACAAAATATTTTTAAAGGTAGCTACTAAAGAAAGGTTTCATGTGGCTCCAAAAACAGTTACTACCAATTTTTTTTTAAATTAGAGTCAAAAAATCTTAGATTTGACAAGATATTCAGTTCGTGAAAGATTATCACTTACAATAACAATTTTATTTATTTTAAGAAATATCACCAATATTATCGTTATCACTATTGCTTCTATACTTTTTACAGTATAAGTACAGGGAGCGGCAGAAATAAGTCCCCAATTAAAAACATAATGTTAAAACATAAAACCTTATGACGTATAAGTATATTTTTTTAAAGGTGATTTATTAACATCCGATGAATATCCATGGTTATTAGTGTAAAAGTTAAGACGAAATTGAAATAATGAAAACATTTGTATTGTAAATTAGTAGCTCCAAATAGCACATATAAAGTTTATAATTTAAAATATTTTTAAAAAATTGCGATTGTTTCAAGTTTAATTTAATCCCAGAATATTTTGTTGAAAATAAAAATTTTTAATCCTTCAGGAATTTACTAATTAAATCAACTGAGGTGGTCTTTCATTGTTGCTACATTTCGTACAACCACAGGAAAGCTCAAGTTATAAGAGCTATAAATAAAATTACCTTTATATCCATAGTTTAATATAATGCACAAAAAATATAAACAATTAAAATTATCAAAATTATTCTCTTAGGATAAAGAATAATATCTTAGAATAAAGTGTTCTTCAACAAACAAACAAAAAAAAATTAAGCAAAAAAAATAAATAACAAATACAAACATTTTTAAACGAAATTTTTTAATCTCTGTAAGTTCACATAACACAAGTATACATAATGAATGAGGCACATTTATATGAAATAGCTTGACAAAATGAGAAACAAACAGGCATATTTATTAAATGTGACAGGAACATTTTCATCATCTAAATTTAACCAGGCATCCCGTCAGTTTTTCTGCTTCTCCCCCAGGAAGAGAGGAAAATTTAATTTTAAGAAGGGTTACCTGTAAGGAAAGAAAAGTAATTAACTTATATACAGGATGAGAATAAAATTAATGGAGGTGTTCAGGAGCCTATATGCATATTCTAATGGGCCAAATATCACAATACTGTGCAAGCATGTAGAAATGTCAACCTAAAAGTCAGGGCGCTGACTATAGTAGAATAAACAATACAAACTTCGGAAACTGCGGAAAAAAGTTTCCGCAGTAGACGGCGCCCTACAGGTGACAGTCACTCTGTAGGGCTTCCGTCTACTACTGCGGACAAACTTTTTTCGCGTTGGCAACACCGCTGTCCATTTTCTGGGTGAAACGTGACGGACAAACTTTTTCGGCGTTAGCAACACCGCTGTCCATTTTTCTGTGTATTGTTTATTCAAAACCGATATGGCAACAATGGTAATTAGTTTAAATTGGCGGGGTTATTTGTTTTCATTTTGATTTATGTAAATAAAACAGTGTTTGGGAGAAAACAGCGGATTGGCGGGCAGATTTATCGGAGGAGGTGTACAGAGGGTGCTAGTATCGTTCATGAGTGGAAAAAATACGGTGGTTCTCTTTTTTCTGTTTAGTGTTCTTAAAAAATACACATGTTTTAAAAAATGCAGTAAATAATACGAGAAAACAAAGTGATTGGCTAAACGCTTTGGCGCGCAGATTTATCGGAGGGGGGTGTACAGAGGGCGCTAGTATCGTTCATGAGTGGAAAAAAACGGTGGTTACCTTAGCACAGAGACCCTCTTTAAAAATACACATGGAATATAACCATATTTATTACATGCATGTTTAAAAAATAAATGGATGCAGTAAATAATACGAGAAAACAAAGTGATTGGCGAGTATAATTATTGGCTAAACGCTTTGTGATCAGGCTAAAACTCTTAATGGTGGTTCCGATATGGAAATAAAACGGTGTTCACTCTTTTTTTGTTCAGGACCACCCCCTATCAAAAAATTAAAATGGATGCGGTAAATAATACGAGAAAAGAAATTGGCGAGTATAGTTGTTGGCAAAAAAAATCTCACTGATATATTTTCAGGTTAAAACCGTTGCAGGTGGATCCAATATCGTTCGAGAGGGGAAGATAATAATAAAACGGTGGTTACTCCCTTTAAAAAAAAAAGAAATATGATTGTGTACGAAGAAAAAGTATCAGATGGTCGTTTGAGACACTGTTTTAATAAAAATCATGTCTTTTCTTAATTTTTTTGGGGGGGTTTCAACAAAACTCAGGCTGATATCTGTTTCAGCCCCGCTTGAATATTATCGTATTTCTAAAACCATTGCAAGTGTTGTGGCAATCGAGTTCTTACACGCTCAGACAAGGCTGTTACACGTTATTGCGAAATTTGATTTGAAAATCATAGCACAGTGGCCGAAGCATTTCTTTCTTTTTGTCGCTCTCTCAGCAGGTCCCCCGTTTTCATGAATTTAAATTAATTAATCAATACTTAAATTTTAAAAATAAATAAATAAATGAATCCCCTTCGTCCTGTTCCTGCAATGGAGTGCGCTGATTGGTTGACGCTTTAATCCGAGCGGAAGAGCTGTACCCCCCGAAGCAAGCGCTCATTGGTTGACCGTTCAAGCCTCCTCAAGTCGGAAGGAGAGTACTTAAGGCATAATTTCGCATAATTTCAAGTCACACACACGGCAGCTACACGAGGAAAAGGAACTCCAGGTTGTAATAAGGGGACTCCCAATAGACTTTAAGATAGAGGAACTTAACATAGAATTAAAGGACAAAGGATTTAATGTAACCAAATGTCACCAAATGACAAGGGGCAGAGATAAGAGCAAGCTCCCTCTATTTCTAATTCACTTGACCAGAGAAGACAGCAACAAGGAAATATACAATATGGATAGCGTATCATATTTTAAGGTAAAAATCGAACAACTTAAGAGAAGGAACCATATAGCTCAGTGTCACAGGTGCCAACGTTTTGGCCATAGCAGCCACCTGTGCACACTGGACCCGGTATGCCTGGTGTGCGGGGAGAACCACTGGACGAGGGATTGCCCCAGAGACAAAAAGGAGATGCCCACGTGCGCAAACTGCGGAAAAGAGCACCTTGCGAACAGCAAAGACTGCGAAAAAAGACCCATTCCCAGAATGAAAAATGTCAAACCATTCCAAAACGACATGTTGCAAATCCCCGAAAAAACCTATGCCGATATGGCCAGACCCAAAGAAATAACCAACAAATCCCAGCTCATTAATAACAATATAGAAGCCTTCGCTGCACTCCCGCAGCTGGTCACTAGCATGATGCAAGAACTGCAAAAACTCGTGCAGAACTTAAACAAACACCTTGCTTAATCATGGCCTGTCTGGGCAGCCTGCGTCTCGTCTCTTGGAATGCGAACAGCGCCTCTAGGACGAAAATGACCGAGCTCGAGCAGTTCATTATTGACTACTCGCCTGACTTGGTACTCATACAGGAAACCCACCTCAAACCTGGCGATAGGACGCATAGAATACCAAACTTCTCCGCTTATCGTAGAGATAGGGGTACGGGCAGGGGGGGGGGGAACCTCTCTCTATATCAGAAACTCCCTCTCACATCACGAAATTATTATTGACACTACAACCATTGAGAACACCACCGTTCTACTGGATATCGGCGAGAGCCAGAACATAGTCATTTCCTCGGTGTATGCACCCCCGGACACGAACATTAATGAGCAGGACCTGCTGGGCATCAGTAGATTTTCCAACAATGTCATAATATTTGGCGACTTAAACTCTAAGCATGGGGACTGGAACAGAGGAAGAAGTAATAGAAACGGAAATAAAATTCGGGAATTCTCTATAAACAATGACTTCCAGATACTCGCCCCCGAACAGCCCACGCACTATGGAAACGGTGCTCCTTCCACGTTAGATATTGCAATGGTGAAAAACAACAACTGGCCCTACTCCATAATGACAATAAATGAACTGAGCTCTGATCACAACCCGGTGCTCTTGATGCTCAATATGGACTACCAGCCGCCGAGGAAAAGCTACACATTTAAGAGTACTAACTGGAGTCAGTACACTCAGATACTAAACAGCTTGATCGAAGGGAACCCGCAAATAAGAAACACTAGGGAAATTGAACAAAACGTGCAGCAAACAACCAATTGTATAATGGAAGCATTTAACCAATCTACTTCTAACTGGAATATTGACAATGCACCCCTCAAGCTCCCCCCATTCATCAGGAAGCTAATAATTACTAAAAATAGAACCAAGAAAAACTGGCAGAGAACCCTGGACCCCCATACTAAAACTGAGCTGAACAGATTACAAAAAATTATCAAGGGTCACATTGCCCAATTCCGTGAACACAACTGGACTGAATATCTATCCAGCCTCACACCAACAAACGCATCCATTTATAAAGCTACAAGAGCGTTTAGCAAGCAATACCAAAAAATTCCCCCCCTCTCGCATGCGGGAAGAGTGAGTTACACCGATAGTGAAAAAGCCGAGGCTCTGGCCGACAGCTTTGAGCTTAACTTCATGCACAGCGCCACGGCCTACTCAGAAAGAACTATTGGACAGGTAAACAGAGATAATAGGGAGTTCTTTGAAAACCCCCCTGAAGATGAGAACATCCCAGTTACCTCCCCATTCAATGTGGCCAGTTATATTAAGGAAAGCGCGGGGAAAAAGACGCCTGGTGATGACGGAATTTCAAACAAAATGCTCAAAAACATGCCGGTTAGAGCACTGACAAACATCACTAAGATTTTCAATAAATGCCTAAAATTTAATTATTACCCCAAAAGATGGAAAAATGCAATAGTTTGCCCTATTCACAAAATCGGAAGTGACCCAAGATATGTACAAAACTATCGACCTATCAGCCTTACCTCGCACCTCTCGAAATTATTTGAAAAAGTTATTAAAGAATTGATCAACAAACACATCGAAGAAAATAATATACTCCCCCCCGAGCAATTCGGCTTCCGCGAAGAACACGGGACGGAACACCAACTTTTAAGAGTAATCAACCACATAAACGAGGGGTTTAACACAAACCAGTACACCATTGGAATTTTCCTTGATGTCAAAAAAGCTTTCGACAGAATCTGGTACGAGGGCTTAATTAATAAAATGATAAATAATGATTTTCCATACCACCTGGTCTTGCTTATCAACAGATATCTAAAGGGACGCACGTTCCAGGTCAAAGTTAATGATGCCAGCTCGGAAAGAAGAAACGTTGAAGCGGGAACGCCGCAAGGGGCCGTACTCTCGCCAGTCTTATTTAACATCTATACATACAATTTCCCCAAGGATGAGAGAACTCTCACTGCCCTTTTCGCCGACGACGTGGCTGTCATCACAAGAAATCACGGAAAAATGTTCGCCTTTAGGCAAGCCCAAAGGCACGTTGACGCCATTCTAAGATGGTACCAAAAATGGAGGATAGAGGTCAACCCCACTAAAACGAAAATAATACATTTTAAAAAACACACGAAAAAGAAGAATCCCCCTAGAATTAAACTGCACAACCAGGTAGTCAATTATTCCAAGGACGTCAAGTACCTCGGTATCATGATTGACGAGGGGCTATTCTTTAATAAACATATCGCCTATGTCATCAAAAATGCTGCACACAAAACTCATCTCCTCAAACCCCTTTTGGGCCATAGAAGTAAGCTGTCTCTGAGGAACAAAATGTTGCTGTACAACCAAATACTAAGACCGACCTTCCTATATGGAGTCTCCATGTGGGGACACGCGGCGAGAACCTCAATCAACAAATTACAAATACTACAAAACAAAAACCTAAGATGTATCGCCGATGCCCACTGGTACGAAAAAGGAAAAAGCATTCATAAAGAGCTACTGACGGACTCAATCACCAGGTACATAATCAAGACCGCGATCAACTTTTATAGCAAAGTTGAAACCCATTGCAACAGAGCGGTGAACATGCAAAAATGCTTCATCAACAAAACTGGAAAATATAAGTACCCGGCGGAGACGTTAAACATAAACTATGACTCACTTGGCACTGCGAATAATCCGCTGCCCAACCCTCAGCCGGATATCTGGCGCGCTAGGGCCTTCGATGCTCAGAGCTAGCCTTTCCTTCCCCATTTGTCTGCTTTCCTCGTTGTCAATATTATATGCAAAAAAAAAAAAAAATTATAAAATGTTGAAAATCACATAAAAATTGGAAAATTATAAAAAATCCTAAACTCGCTGCTGAGGGGCACTTCCTACCCCACCCCCTTTTTCGAAGTAAGAAAAGTTTAACCATATTGAAGTAAACTAAATACACCGTTAGCGACAGCTAACAAAACACTTCTTACTTCTCCCCCCTTATTTCCCTATCGGCGTTACCTCGGTAACGACCGGACGAAGGCCTCGGCCACCCTATTGACCCACCCCTAGAAGCCTAGCCCTACTAAGAGTCACAGGCAAAAGGCCACCAGAGGCCTGCCCCTGTTCCAAATGATGATGATGATGATGATGATTATTGCCTCAGACACAGGTCTCGCTGTGAGCGCCCAAGAGTGAGGACGTGTTTTTCGACTGCTGCTCGGGACCGGTTTTCACCGCGTCCTTCTCCCATCCCCGCCGCCGAGTGATCGGGCTCCTTCCGCCGGCTGTGCCGAACGGTCGGGGTCAGGTGTGCGAACGCGGCTAGCCCCTCTCAAGACCTATTCAAAGGGTTTTTCTCAAAACCGTATTACTGCGAATAGGCAATGGAAAACAACGACTTTGCCATCCCAGCCGCTATGAATATGGAAGGAATGTTCCAGGCCCCAATGGAAGCTGCCGATGATGTCTCCGACGAGGACGATATCGGGCAACGTGCGAAAATCGCCAGGACTGCCTCTGACTTCGAGTCGGTAAGTGAATCCATTGCTTTAACCGAGATCGTGAATAGTAAGCACTTTAGATTAGAACAAACAAAAAGAGAGCTAGAGAGATCTAGGGACATTAAAGAAATCGAAATCAAAATTAAATCCATTAACGATATATCTAACCATCTGGAAAATATCCATTTCTCCCCCAATACCAAAGGCGACTTTAAGTACCTTAAAAAACTTAGAGAAACCCTAAACCTTGCGCACGATAAGAAAAATGAAATACTTATGCAATCTCTAGAAAAACAATTGAGCAAAATTAACGACCTCACAAAAAACAACCAGAGTGTTACGGATAGGATGGAAAACTACAAAAACAAATACGAATCTACGAAAAAAGAGCTCGAATCAGTTATAGCCATGCATGAACAACGCCTGGCAGCACTCGAAAAAGGTACCCCCCAAAATCCAAAAAAAAGAGCTAATACGGAAATTGATCAATTAGACGAAAACTTACCCAGCTCATCCAGAGTTAAAATCCCGAGGACTGGAAACCCTCTCCCCAATTTCCAACACACAGAAGAGAACATCAGTATAAACAACGAATTCCAAATCCAAAACAATAAGAAGAATAGAGGAAAAAATAGGACGCCCAAAATAACCCTGGTCGACGTCAAAAATCCCAAGCCCATTATGGAAGAAATATCCAAAAATCTGAATGAAAAAGTTACCTGCACAGTCAAAAGAGGAGAGATCTCACTGCAACCGCTCAACGCGGAGCAGCATAAATCTATCTGTAAAATCGCCTCCGAGAGAAACCTACAAAGTTTCACTAGTCAACTCGAAGAAGACCGTCTCCTTCGCGCGGTTATTAAAGGCCTACCAGTTGACTTTGATATCAAAGAACTTAACGAAGAAATCGCAAACTTAGGCTTCAACCCCCAAAAGACCATGCAGATGACGAAAGGGAAAGACAAGATCCCCCTGCCCCTGTTCTTCGTCAGCCTCGAAAAAACGGAACAGAACAAACAATTCTATAACACAGAAATTATTTCTTATTACAAGGTCAGGATCGAGGCTTTTCGCCGTAAAGGCAAAGTCTTGCAATGCTTCAGGTGCCAGCGCTGGGGGCACTCGCAGCACCTTTGTACGCTGAACCCCAGGTGTCTCAAATGCGCGGGGCAGCACTTCAGCAGAGAGTGCACCAAACCTATTACTAGCACCCCCAAATGCTGCAACTGCGGGGACGCGCATCTCGCCAGTTCGATGGACTGTGTCAAAAGACCGGTCATAAAATCGAAAGAAAACAATATTCAGGAATCCTGGAATCGAAGGGCAAACACATTTCAAAACCTTTCGGCTACTGCCCAGACCCCCAGCAGCAGCCAAACCCCCACGTACGCTCAAGCCGCTGGAAAAAATGAGAAAAAATCTGAAATCAAGAGCACCTTCGCCGTTATCATCGGCGCTCTTCAAAAATTGGCCGACCAAATCGACGAAGTTTAATCTTTCCTCCCCCCCCCTGCTCTCCCTTCGCCATGGCTCATCGTCTTCTTAAAATCGTTTCTTGGAATGCCAACGGCTTATCCAAGGCCAAGTTATACGAACTCAACAATCTGGCCAGCTCCTACTCACCCGACATTATCCTCGTCCAAGAGACAAAGTTTAAGTCTGGGGTGAGATACAACCTCCCGAACTTTAACTGTATCCGCACCGACCGCGGCATTGGGACCGGCGGCGGCACGGTTATTTATATCAGGAGGACCCTGGACTTTTGCGTCCACAACCTGAATACTATCTCACTGGAAAACTCCTGTATCAGCGTCAAATTAAACGAACACGATTTCCTAACTGTTGCTTCAATTTACGCCCACCCCAACAATAACATCTTCCCAAGTGACCTGAACATGCTTTCCAGCCTTAACAACCATACTATTCTTATGGGCGACTTCAACGCCCACCATCAAAACTGGAACTGTACGAACAACAACTCAAAAGGAAATTTTCTAATTAACTATTCTCTCACCAACGACTACAATATCATGCTCCCGACTCCCCGACCCACTACAGCTCCGGCCACCCCTCAACTATCGACCTTGCTCTGGCCAGAATTGGGGATTGGCCTTTCCAGATCAAAAGCCTGGACGATCTCTCTTCCGACCACTGCCCTATTATCTTGATGCTAGGCCTCGACCACTCTCTTCCGAAAAAAACCATCACCATCCCTGTCACAAATTGGTTCAAAGTTAACAAATTGCTGCAAAATTCAATCCCGGGCAACCCGGTACTTGAAACTCCGGCTGAAATTGAAAATGAAATCTTCAAAAACGCACAGGCCATAAACCAAGCTATCGTCTCTGCCACCACACAAATCAAAATTTCAAATGACCCCCTCCGTCTCCCCCCTTTCATCAGAAGCTTGATTACCCAGAAAAACCGCCTCAGGAAAGAAAGAAAACGCCTCCGTAACAACTCTCTCACCCCCCAAATCAACAGAATGCAGAACGAAATTAAAACCTTAATCACTTACTTCAAGAACTCTAAATGGGAAGATTTCATCACCTCATTGAAACCAAATAACAACTCTTTATACAAAGCTATCAATATTTTTAAATCGGAAAAAAGTGCAAGCTCAAATCTCGTAGTCAACGGCGAGGTTCTTTCCAGCAAACCCGAAATCGCCGAAGCTTTCGCTGACAACCTTAGTGAAAGTTTTAAGGCTCTCCCCCCCCACCCTGATCCTGCCTTCGAAAATCTACTGAATAATAGAATATCAAACTTCATCCTAAATCCGCCCGATCAGCAAACTCCCCCAATCATCGCTCCGAAGGAAGTTGCGGAGATCATTAAAAGTCTCCCAAACAAGAAAGCCCCCGGCTACGACGGCATTACCAATCGCGCTCTGAAAATTATGCCCAACAATGTACTGACCAACATCACGAAGATTTTTAACTCCTCCTTACGGCTACACTACTTCCCCAAAGCTTGGAGAAAAGCAATCATCGTCCCCATCCACAAGCCGGGGAACCCAAAGACGAATCCCTCCTCATACAGGCCAATCAGCTTACTTTGCACTATATCCAAAGTCTACGAAAAACTTATCAAAAATCTTTTGGATGCCCACGTGAATGAGAACCTTGTTATCCCGGATGAGCAGTTCGGCTTCAGGCCCGGTCACAGCACCCTGCACCAGCTTTTGCGTGTCTCCAATTTCATTTGCGAAGGCCTAAACAAAAAGAAATGCACCATCGGTGTTTTCCTGGACACGACAAAGGCATTCGACAGGGTGTGGCACAATGGCCTCATTTACAAATTAATCGAAATCAACACCCCCCACTTCCTGACCTGCATCATTTTAAACTTCCTATCCGACCGCACCTTCCGTATAAAGTTCGACGGAATCCTCTCCTCTCCTCGCAGCATGGGTAGTGGGGTCCCGCAGGGTTCCCTACTAGCCCCCCAGCTCTTCCTCATATACCTCGCTGATATTCCCAAGCATCCGGACATCCTTCTCGCCCTTTACGCAGACGACGTCGCCGCTATCATCAAGAACTACAATAGACGACTTGCTGCCAAATACATGCAAAACTACATGGATGAGCTCGTCAAATGGTATGACCGTTGGCGACTCACCATTAACACATCAAAAACAAAAATAATCCATTTTAAAAAAAGTTATAAGAAAAAAACCCCCACCCACATTAAGATTAACGACGTCCCCATTGCCTACTCCATGGTTGCGAAATATTTGGGCATTACTATTGACCAGGGCCTCTATTTTAACAAACATATCGAGCGGATTGTAAAGAATTCCAAACAAAAAGTCCACGCCCTACGACCTCTTTTGGGCTACCACAGCATCCTATCAACAAACAACAAGAAGCTCATATACAATACAATTATCCTTCCAACCCTGCTTTACGGCTCCCCCATATGGGGGCATGCCGCCAAAACCAACATCAATAGGCTTCAAACAATCCAGAATAAACTTATCAGGCAGATTACAAGCGCAAACAGAAGGGAAAGAGGCAAAGACCTCCACGACTACCTCGGCATCATGTCCGTATCACGACACATTATCAAAACGGCAAATCATTTTTACGCCCTGATCCCCTCTCACCCCAACCCTAAGATCAATGTGCAAGCTCTATTTTTTGACCAAACGGATAAGTACGCCTACCCCCATCAGACCCGTACACTAAATTATGACTCCCTCAGCACGGTGGACCACCCCCTTCCCAGTCCGCTGCTCGATCCACCCTAGCGCTCCGCGCTCACCGCGGTCCTCCCTTGTACATATTTTTCTCTCTCTCTCATTTTTCATCATGTATATTTAAAAAAAAAAAAAAATGTACAAACGCTCAAAAATTGTTCCCATAAAATGATAATGGCTCAAAAAACCAGCTCCTGTGTGCAGGGCTCAAGTAGGACGCACCCCAGACATCGGCTTTCCTATCCCACGCGACAGCCTTCTTCCCAACCAGTTGCTAGCGCGCCTCGGCGCCCCCCCCCCCCCCTCAGCCAATAGATGATTGGCCCTCTCCCCGCTCCGCTTCGCGGAGACTAGATGTTTCTTTCGTCATAGGATCCTTAACTCTAAGTGCTGATATTCATAGATCTTCGGGTAAATGGGTTCATTTACTCAGCAAGCCCGACCCAAATGCCGTACTGCTGCTGCTGCTGCCCGGATCAAGGCGAGATTCGACGGGTAGCGTCCGAAGGTGAAGGACGTGCGAAAAGTTGGCTCCAGGACCGACTCGCCGAGTCCTGTTCTCTCTAGCGGCACTACGGTGCACGGATACCGGGCTCACTACGCCGACGTGCTCGGCTAGGCGGTCAGGTCACCGTGCGACCATTCTTCAATTAAGACCTGTGTAAAGGGCAGTTTTAACCGCCATATTACCGAACACGGGCATGGCTTCTCCGACAATAAATCCAGTGATCGACTTCCAGTCCAAGGAGGAACTCGAAAAGTCTGAATCAAGTGATGAAATCTCCTGTCCCCAGCCTACAACGTCGTTAAAGAAGAACAAGAAAAAGAAGAAAGTATCTGAATGCCCCGGGGTAAGAAAAAACCCTTTTAAGATTCTTTGCGAGCAAACAGGGATTTTCCCCTTTGAATTAGTAAATAAATTAATCCAAAAAGCAAAAGACGATAACGACTATCAAATATTAACCGAAAAATTTAATGAAGTAATATTAAAAAGAGACAGATTAAACTTAAAATACGATGAGGAAATGATTAAACTAGATAGAAATTTTAATGACGCACTGTATAGAGTTAATATAGCAAGACAAGAATTTCTTTTTAAAAATAGCCTCGCCAACGACCGCGAAGTTAAAAGACTCCAATCAGAACAGCAGGATAAAGACAACCAAATAACCATTCTAGTCAAGCAGGCAAACCAGCTTAAAAAAGATCAGGAAGAATTAAAAGCTTTAATTCAAGCCCTCACTGAAAAAAATGAAATTCAATCAAGCTACCCCAGTCTTGAATTCTCCCACCCAAAAAAAAAAAAAAAAATAATAGCTGATTACAAAGCCTTGAAAGAAGCCGAAAACCCCAAACAATTTGAAATAGAAACGCATAACGCTTACGACAGCCTCGAAGATGAAACCTGCGAAATGGATCAGGAAGAAATAGAAGAAAAAAACCCCACAAATAATAATAAGCCCCAAGCAAGTAAAAAAAGATCAGCCAGCAACTTAGACAGCTCCCCTGAAAAAGAAAACAGCAAAAAACCCTCCCGCGACAACCCAAACCTGAACATGCAGCATAGAAGTGTAGAAAGTGAAAAAACCCCCCCCATAACTTTTGTCGACATAGATGATCCAACCCCAGTCCTAAAACAACTCAGTGAACTGGTAGGCACCAAAGTCTATGGTACTTTTAAAAGAAACGGCGAGCTAGTAGTCGAAACAAAAAGCGTTCTCCACTACCGTAAAATCAAAACCTATGCCGACAACAACAATTTCAAATCACATACTAGGCAGCTACATCAGGACAAAGCCATACAAGTTGTTATGAGAGGCCTACCCATTAATTACGAACCAGACGATATCCACAAAGAATTAGAGGAAAAAGGACTCTATTGTGACAAAATAACCCAGATGACCAGAGGCAAACTAAAAGAAAAAATCCCCCTATTCATACTCTACCTCCCCAAAAAAAACGGAAAAAATAAAGAAATTTACAACATAGAAACAATCTCCTATTATAGAGTCAAAATCGAACATCTAAGAAAGACACAGCACATATCGCAGTGCTACCGGTGCCAGAGATACGGCCATAGCTCTCATATGTGCACACTTGACCCTGTATGCCTAATCTGCGCCGAGGCGCATTGGACACGCGAATGCAATCGACCTAAAGCTGAAAAACCCACCTGCGCAAATTATAAGGGCGAGCACCTCGCAAATAGCCTTGATTGCACGAGACGACCAAACCCTAGATCCCGCGCCGATAAAATAACTCAAAACAGCAACAACACAAACCCCCCCTCTTATGCATCCGCAGCTAAAAAACAGACCGCCGAAATACCCCCATGCACCCCATCAAACCAAATTGAAGCCCTAGCAACCCTCCCCCTAACTATCGCTAGCCTAATGAAGGATCTCCAAATTTTAGTCCAGAATTTAAACGTATACCTTGAAAACCATAATCTTGGCATGAATTAGCTCTCTTTCTCTCCTCTCCTGGTTTGCAAACGGGCTCTCCCCCCCTAAATGCGACGAGCTTGATGACCTCCCCTCTTACGTTTGTACCTTTTGGTCCCAACCGAAAACTCAGAAAATTTTATTAAATGGAAAACTAAAAAAACCTAAACCTGCTGAGACTTCTACTTGGAGCTTTTTACTTATTACTAACCATATACTATATCATTATTATCACTACTAACTAGGAAAAAAAAAAATGGAAAGAAAAAAAAAATAATAACTTTTATTATTATCTTTATTTAACTCTTATCAAACTGTCTTGTAATAATTTTATGTAACTACCCCCCCGTCCATGACTGGACCAATCCCTGCCCTTCGGGGACAACGAAGTTAGCCTCCGGGCTATGATTGATTTCCTCCGAAGTTTGCTCGCATTGACCTTGGGTAAAAGGCCCCCCGGGGCCTAACGGCCCAGCACAAATTTATGCTATGATGATATGATGCCCGGATCAAGGCAGACATTTCATCTTTCCTTCGCCTGATGTCGCCCGTGACGGTCGCACTTGATGTCTCGTCCGTAGGACCCGCCTAGCCGCTCCGCTCGGGACTTCTGTGAATCAACCTGCAGGCCTAAGCCTTCACGATCCCCTTCCCGTCTAGCTCGTTGGATTATCTCTGGTTCGTCCGGGTAATCACTTCAAGTGAAAACGGGTCGCTTTAGCTACAGTCTTTTTCAAGACTATTATGAGTAGCGCTCCCGTTTATGAGGAGTTTTCCCTTTTCTGTTGAAGAACTGTGCCACGCCGGGAATTACGATGGATACGACACCAGCCAGCCAATCTTCCTTGGTGAGTGAGACAGACCCTCTTTTTCTACCTATTACTAACTCAGACTCCAAAACCTTTAGTCAACTTCTTCATACTATCACTAACACTAATGATATTCCCTCCCTAAACTTGCTCGGTAATGAGTGTGAAAGTTATAGGGCCACCCTGAATGACCATTACATCAAAGATTGTGATCCCCTGATAGGCCACCGCATCTTTCAGCTCTGTAATGTGTTCACTGCAATTGCAAACAAAAAGCTTGAAATCAGTGATATGCAAATGAGAAGCCTCAGGCATGAGATAAAAATAATTCGCGATGAACTCAGAGCCCTCAGGGAGCCAGTTCCCCAGAGAAAGTCAGATTCGTCGCTCGATAAACCCACTAAAACCAATGTGATAAAGAAACAAAAAACACCCAAATTAAAATCCGCAGTTGATGTAAGCAACAAAATTGAAAAAATTGCACCTAAAGACCCTAGAATGCGCCCCAGCAATGCTGGCAAACAGACTAAGAGGATGAACTCAGATCCAGAAATCAACGCAGCTAAAAAACTGTCTAGCGCTACAGTACCGTCCCCGGAAACTGACGAACCAATCAAACGAATCCTTGAGAAAGCCAGCGCCTCGGCCATGAATCCAACCCTAATGGAAGCAAATGACATTGACACGCCATCTAGTGATGAAATTATCAATAACGAAAATTTTCGCCTCCAAAGGCTCAAGAAAGACAATAAAACCCCACCCATCCTAGTTGAAAATATCCCTGACTCAGTAGACTTTGCTAAGAAAATGTCTGAGCTAACAGGAACAGAAATTATCATCAAATACACGGGAAGTAAATTCCATATCAAGACCCCCGACTCAGATTCTTTCAGGAAGATCACAGCATACTTGGAAGAAAATGAAATAAACCATCACACATATGCCCTCAACGACCAAAAATCTCTAAAAGTCGTTGTCAGAGGATTACCCATTGACATTAACCCAAGCTTTATAAAAGAAGAACTAGAAAACAGAGGCTTCTATGCCATAAACATTTCCCAAATGCACGGAAAGGAGCGAAAATTACTGCCCCTTTATCTCATATATCTTCCACGAACAGAGGAAAACGCAAAAATTTACCATGAAAAATTCCTAGGATGTTTTTCTGTTAAATACGAACCATTAAAACTCAAAACCTCACCCACTCAATGCTTTAGATGCCAACAGTTTTGGCATTCTAGCATATACTGTAAAAACCCATACAAATGCCTAAAGTGTGGAGAAGAACACGATACGCGTGCTTGCACCAAACCGAGGGCATCTCCTGCCAACTGTGGGGAAAATCATACTGCGAATTTCCGCGGTTGCGCCAAGCGCCCCGCGGACAGAATTCTAAAAAATCCGCCTGGTAGCCACAGCGCTACCCTTGAAAACTACCCCCTGAAACTGTCCAGTCAGGCCCGCCCTGAGAAAACTACTCTTAAATCGGCTCCTGTTGTCAAGACACCCCCAACTTACTCGGAAATCACACAAATGAAAGATCTATCAAACTTATTTGCTGACTTTGGTAAAGTACCCATTATCATTGCAAATGTCGTGCAGGGCATGCAAACGATGATGTCGCAAATGAATAGCCTGAGTAGCCTCTTCAATTATGGCTAGGTCCTTTTTGTCTATAATTTCTTGGAATGCGAACGGCCTCCTCCAAAAAATGGGGGAGGTCACTACCTTTATTGACTCTCATTCCCCTGACATCTTCCTGGTGCAGGAAACTCACCTTGTAAACTCAAGGAACATTTTTCTCCAGAACTATTATTGCTATCGAGCTGATCGTATGGACGGTCCTGGTGGTGGTGTTGCAATTTTCGTCAAGAGAAGCTTAAATCACTATGCCCGACCTGTTGCTACCAGAAATCTTGAAAGTATTTCAGTTGTGCTGAATATAAACAATATACACCTTGGTGTTGCGTCCATATATCTTCCACCAAACAATACTTTCGACCCCAATGATTGTAATGCTTTGTTTAACATTTCCCACACTTCACTTATAATTGGTGACTTTAACAGTAAACATCCAGTTTGGAGTCTTGGAAGAAAAAATCCAAATGGTGAGAGGGTGTTGGACTACTCCATCAATAATGATTTATCGATACTATTTCCGGACAGCCCTACCCACTTCAGTGGCTATGTCAATACCACACTTGACTTCGGACTTGCTAAAAATTTTCAACAAGACTATAATGTTACTTCTCTTAATGAACTTAATTCGGACCATAACCCAATCCTGTTTGAGATTGGAATCAATTGCCCCCTTCCGACCAAAAGCTCGGATCAATCTGCAATTAACTGGCCATACTTTACGTACATTGTACATCAAACAACAAGCGGTAATCCGCAAATAAATTCATTCAGAGATATTGAAAACAACGTTGAGAAATTAACCAAGAACATCAATGAAGCCATGGAAAAAGCCAAATACACGAAAAGTTGTACCCAACATCTAACTAGGCTGCCTAGGAATACTGTGGAACTGATTAAGATTAAGAATCGTCTTCGAAAACAGTGGTGCATAACGAAATGTCCACTCATCAAAACTGAAGTCAATAGGCTGCAAGCACAGATAAAGAAAGAAACCAGGGAATTCAAGGAAAAAAACTTTAATAATTACCTCAACTCCCTGAATGATGATAAAAAAAGCATGTTCTCATTGATAAGAAGATTTGTCAAGAAAAAATGTGCTATGCCCCCCATACACTCGGGTCAAGGTGAGCTAGTCTACACGATTGAAGAAAAACTCGAGGCACTAGCTGATAATTTTGAAGATAATTTTCAGCATAATTCTGAACCATACAATGAGGAAATCATTGACAAAGTGCAACGCACGATACATCATTTTAATAACACGATTAATGTTGTGGATATTCCTCCCCCTATTATCCCACCAATTGAAATCATGAAACTCATCCTAGATTTAAATGAACGTAAATCTGCGGGTGATGACAATATCAGCAATAAATCACTAAAACATCTTCCATTAAATGCGGTTACGTGTTTAACAAAAATAATAAATAAAATTTTGGCATTTGGTTACTTTCCGAAATGTTGGAAAAACGCCCTAATATGTCCAATCCCCAAGACTGACGCAGGACTTTCTTTACCTCAGAACTACAGACCAATAAGCCTCCTCAGCTCCCTGGCAAAAATTGCTGAAAAAATTATTAAGAAATTCCTGGAAGATCACGTTAGAAATAATAACATCATACCTGATTGCCAGTTTGGATTCAAAAAGAATCACGCAACAACACATCAACTTCTTCGAATTACGAATCACATCATCAAAGGTTTCAACGAAAAAATGACGTCGGTTGGTATATTCTTTGACATAAAAAAAGCATTTGACCGAGTTTGGCAAATGGGACTCATTTACAAAATGATAAAACTAAAATTCCCCAAATATTTGACCAAATTAGTGCATACCTTTTTGCATGAACGTACTTTTCAAATAAAAATTGGTACATTACTTTCTACAACAAGAACAATTTTCGCTGGCACGCCGCAAGGGTCGGTGCTCTCGCCACTGCTCTATAACATTTATACCTATGATTTTCCCGAGAACCCTGGCACCATGACAGGCCTTTTCGCGGATGATACCTGTATAGTAGCTTCACACCATAATAAAAGATATCTAGCGAAAATCCTACAACGTCACGTGAATCAAGTAATGAAATTTTTTGAACACTGGCGCATTGCTGTAAATCCGGAGAAAACCAAACTGATCTGCTTCAGTAAAGGTACTGTACGTATCAGGCCCAAAAACATCACTCTCGACGACGAAGAAATACCATATTCCCATGAGGCCAAATACCTTGGAATCACATTAGACTCCAAACTCACGTTTGAGAAACATATCCAAAACGTCACAAAAAAAAGCTAAAACAAAAATTGGATACCTTTACTCTATCCTAAATAGGCCTAATGCCTTATCCCTAACCAACAAAAAACTCATGGTCGTCCGTCCAACATTTCTGTATGGAATCACGATCTTTGGGCATGCGGCCAAAACTCATCTGTGGAAACTGCAAGTTCTTCAAAATCGCGTCTTACGGAAAATGGTCTCTGCAAGATGGTTTGTCAGGAACTCAGCAATACATAGGGACCTAAACGTCAACCCAATCACTAACTGCATTATTGAGCTTGCTACTGAATTTTATACCAAGCTGGAAACCCACCCCAACCCTCTAATACGAGCCCAGCTGGAGTATGTAACTAACTCTGGAACTCATCCATATCCTTCTCGTGCGATGACTCTTCCCTACAAGCTGGAATGGAAACGTAGGCGGCGGCGGCCCCGGCCGGCTCCGACCTGATAATTTTGTTTCAACCTGATACCTCTCCGCCCATGGTGGAACTTTGCTGAACCCTGTACATACTGCAAATACGGTTTATATCTGCATCTACTCCATTTATTCGCTTCTACCAAAATTGTTTCACCATATTTTGCTTTTACTTGATACATCTACTCGCATTTATTCCACATATATATTCTAAAACTGCTTTACCTGTTCTCTTCTTTCTAACCCTTCATACCACACCCCTGACTCCGCCCCTTTCACGGGATTGGTCTACTCCAAAAGTCTGTCTCACTGATACCGGGCAAAAGGGCCTTCGGCCCTGTGTACCCGAACTTCATTTACCGTCTGTCTGTCTGTCTGTCCGGATCAAGGCCCTTCGTAACCAAACCAGCACCCTCGACAAGCTCTTCCTCATTGGCCAAGTTCTTCTGAACTAGGCCCCTCCCTCTCTCCCCTTCTCCCTTCTTTCCCTCATGCATCCCTTTGGATCAGCCAAGTAACCCTGCCACTCCTGCCCTTCCCATGACTTCCTTACCACTCCTCCTCCCCCTCACCTACATTGTATCTGGCAAAGGAGCTTCGCTCCGCCCCAGCTCAACATCCACGTCCGATCCCGGATCAAGGATGACATTCTAAGCTCCAGCGTCCGTAGGTGACGGACGTGTTACTGCCAGCTACAAGGGAAGGAACGCGGTTCTCCCCACTTCCCCGTCCCAATTACACTTAGTCGGGCTCCCTACGCCGCCGTGCGCGGCTAGCGGGTCAGGCCGGGTGTAATAAATATTTTCAGTGCGAAAAGCCTTTTTCAAGGCTAACCCCCCAGTAGCACTATGGATTTCACTTCTCGTGCCGAGAACAAGAAGAAGATGCGGCGCAGCAGCACCAGTAGTAGCAGCAGCATGAATTCCACAGTCAGCGGCTTATTTACCAGGGGAGGCACTCATTGCAGATTTGATGACATCAAGCGCAACTATAAATCCTGCGAAGGGACCATCAGGCTCGAGCTATCGGAATGTGAAGATTTAACTCAGCTAACCACAATCAGGCAGGCTCTCATTGATTTCTACAGCGAAATCAAGGAAATGGGGCTAGAAGGATTGAACAGTCAAGAAATCTGGGAGATCCTACAGATCAACGAGTTAATACACTATGCGAACGACCGTATCATCTCGCGTTTCACGGAGGAAGCAGAGCATGATAAAGGACTCCAAAAAGAAGTCGACTCTCTCAAGGAAACGGTTCAAAGATTAGAAGAAGAGAAGGCTCACCGAGAGAGGAGCTACGCTAGAGCAGTCGTCAGCGCTACTCCAAAGGAGAAAAAGGAAATCATGAAGCCGAGAATTCCATTCCTTAACCTCGCTAAAGTTCCTAACCCGAGTAAGGTAATTAAGGAGATATCCAAAGAAACGCGTACTAAGGTTACGGCCACGGTTTACAACGATGAAGTCAAAATCGTCGCCGAGAACAAGGAAGACTTTGCCAAAGTGGAAAGCTTCGTGAAGGAGCAGAAACTGGAACACTGGGTGAAGCGCTTCGAAGAGCACCCCCCCCCCCATAAAGAAAATCGTTACAGGCCTCCCCAGCGACTTCTCTGCCGATGAAATCATGCTCGACCTCACCTGAAAGGGTCTGGAAATCTCGAAAGTGATTCAATTCCATAAAAGAGGTTCCCCTCTCCCTATCTTCCTACTCATAGCGCCTGATCTGGATTGTAACAAAAACATCACAGAACTCAGCTACATCGGCCCCTTCAAGATCCGGCTAGAAAACCCTAGGAGGAACCCTAGCAGCGTCCAACAATGCTATAACTGCCAAGGTTATTTCCACACAGCAGCTAACTGCCACAAGTTCCCCAGCTGCCGGTTCTGCGCAGACTCCCACGATTCCCGCTCCTGCCCCAATAAAGAAGTGTTGACCTGCGTCAACTGCAAAGGAGATCACAGTGCCTCAGACTACGCCTGCCCCAGGAGACCCAATCAGCAGCAATGTAGGAGGATCCCTCCCGCCCTCAAGAAGAACCAACAGTCCAGCATGCAAGCTGAAATCCAAAAGATGATGGCGAGACTCCAGGTATTCAGCGCCTCCCTCAGCCAAGCCTAGCCCCGCCTTCACAGGCACACATGTTCGCCGTTTCTCAGCTACCTTTCTCCCTCGGCACTCCCTTTCAAGCCGCTCTTTTCTCTTCCCCTCACACCCAACTCCTTCCGCTTACCAGGCACTCCCCATGACCCACCTCTTTCATACCGGGCAAAAGGGCCTTCGGCCCTATCCACCCGAATCTCATTACTGTCCGTCCGTCCGGATCAAGGATTATTCTACCCTATCTTTCCTATACAAAAAAGAGTCAGATTGATTCTCGTCAGGAACCTCGACTAGGAAGGTCGCTCCGCGACAATGGGAAAGACTCGCAGGGGAAAACCCGTGGCCGGAGCCGCGAAGAGGAATGCGCCGGTGCCTGGTGGTGAAGGGGCCCTTCTTAGGGCTAGCGGGTCTCCCGTTACTCCCAACCCCGGCCCCCCGGCTGACAGTTCGTCCCCGACAACCCTGACCTTCAACACTCCCAACGGCTTCACCTTCACGCTTCCTGTCTCCATACTTACCCCGCCTACCCCTCCTGCTTACAAAACGCCGGATACCTCTTTCAGCGAAGACGACATGGTCACCGACGACGAAGAGCCCTCGCCGTTCTCCGATAAAATTGCAGCCGTCTTCGCCATTGCGGAACGTGTCATAAAAGAAGACCTCCTTCCAAACGAAGACTGCCCTGAACTCGTCAACGACTTTCTTGACGCCCACTCATGCATCGAGATACCTTGCGCCCCACCGCTTGAGGTGGCCGAAACTCTGGTCAAGATCCTAAGTAAGATGAAAGGCCTTTCTAACCTCGTCAGCGGGTTCACTGTTCCCTTCTCTGATAACTTCGTCCCCGCTACTTAAACCTGCAAGTCCCCCATCCCCCCCACCCCAGAACCTGTTGACACCAACAACAAATTCTCCCCCCTTAGCGAGCAGCTGTTAACTGCAACTAATTCCAGTTCTCCCCAAGTTAGCACCCTCCCCCCTATTGTATCTGGCAAAGGAGCTTCGCTCCGCCCCAGCTCAACATCCACGTCCGAGCCCGGATCAAGCAGACAGATGACTCCGCTGTGAGCGTCTGAAGGAGAAAGACGTGCAAGAAATCGCTCCTGGGACCGGTTTTACCGAGTCCCCGTCTCGTCTTGACCGTACAACGGTGCGCGGCAGTCGGGCTTCGCTACGCCGGCTTGCTCGGCTAGGGGGTCAGGCCACTGTGCGACCATTCCGCTTATTGTAAGACCTAGGGTGAAGAGTAGTTTTCACTACTATATTACCGATCCCTAGGCATGACTTCGCAAAACCTAATCAACGACTACCAAGCCCAAGAGGAGATGGAAGAGGACTTCCCACAGGACAACGAGGGACGGCAGGCCTCCAAGATAGTAATATGCCCCTTTGTCTTACTCTGTAGGGATCTAGGCTTCTCAAATGATAGGGTAATGAAACAAATATCTGACGCGCGAAATGAGCAAGATTTTATCTTAATTTCTAAACAATTTGATAATGTAAAATCCAAAATTAATTATATAAAGTTAGGAAGCTCTGAGCAAACCAGAATTAACATCGGAAAGTTCTACCAGCTCTTCGACTACTTTTGTAGCGCTAGGTGCGACAAACTCTTCGGAATCGTGGCATCCCTGGAAAAATCCAAGAACACCCTTGAAAAAAGACTGGAAAATTACACCAAAGAAAATGTAAAACTAAATTCCAGAATTGATAAGCAAGGTGAGGAAAACGAAAAACTAGCAAGAGATTTAGCCAAACGAGTCGAACAAACTAACAAGAGACCCATGCAAAAGGAAGATCAAAACACAGAACGATAAAAAAAGCCTAAACCGCCCCCTGGCCCTGAGCAAGAAACCCCAGTGGTTACTAAGCAAAACACACAGAGAGTCGAAACGGCTGAGGAAAAGACAAGGAAAAAGCCCCCAGTTAAAAGGCCAATCAATATAGAACATAGGAAAAGTAATGGGACAGCCCAAATTAACTTTGGAGCGAGCACTAGCTCCCAACACGCCACAGTTAATAGAAACCTACAACCGAATACCAGTAGGAAGAACAAGGCTCCGCCCATAACCCTAGTGGATATCCCTGACCCCGCCCCGATCCTAAAAGAACTCTCAGAAAAAACCGGGAACAACATTCTCGCGAAATTAAAAAGAAATTAATGAAATTCAGATTGAGACGGAAAATTACAGAATTATTAAAAATTATGCTGACTCGCATAACTTCAAGTCACACACGCGGCAGCTACACGAGGAAAAGGAACTCCAGGTTGTAATAAGGGGGCTTCCAATAGACTTTAAGATAGAGGAACTTAACAAAGAGCTTGAGGACAACGGATTTAATGTCACCAAATGACAGGGGGCAGAGATAAGAGCAAGCTCCCTCTATTCCTAATTCACTTGACCAGAGAAGACAGCAACAAGGAAATATACAATATGGATAGCATATCCTATTTTGAGGTAAAAATCGAACAACTTAAGAGAAGAAACCATATTGCTCAGTGTCACAGGTGCCAACGATTTGGCCATAGCAGCCACCTGTGCACACTGGATCCGGTATGCCTGGTGTGCGGGGAGAACCACTGGACGAGAGAATGCCCCAGGGACAAAAAGGAGAAGCCCACGTGCGCAAACTGCGGAAAAGAGCACCTTGTGAACAGTAAAGACTGCGAAAAAAAAACCCATACCCAGAATGAAAAATGTCAAACCATTCCAAAACGACCCCATGCAAAACTCTGAAACAACCTATGCCGATATGGCCAGACCCAAGGAAATAGCCAACAAAACCCAGTTCATTAATAACAACATAGAAGCCTTCGCTGCGCTCCCGCAGATTGTCACTAGCATGATGCAAGACCTGCAAAAACTCGTGCAGAACTTAAACAAATATCTTACATAATCATGGCCTGTCTGGGCAGCCTGCGTCTTGTTTCTTGGAATGCGAACAGCGACTCTAGGACGAAAATGACCGAGCTTGAGCAGTTCATTATTGACTACTCACCTGACTTGGTACTCATACAGGAAACCCACCTCAAACCTGGCGATAGGACGCATAGAATACCGAACTTCTACGCTTACCGTAGAGGGGTACTGGCAGGGGGGGGGGGTACCTCTCTCTATATCAGAAACTCCCTCTCCCATCACGAAATTATTATCGACACTACAACCATTGAGAACACCACCGTTCTACTTGATATTGGCGAGAGACAGAACATTGTCATTTCCTCGGTGTATGCACTCCCGGACACGAACATAAATGAGCAGGACCTGCTGGATATTAGTAGGTTTTCCAACAATGTCATAATCTTTGGCGACTTAAACTCTAAGCATGGGGACTGGAACAGCGGAAGAAGTAATAGAAACGGAAATAAAATTCGGGAATTCTCTATAAACAATGACTTCCAAATACTCGCCCCCGATCAGCCCACGCACTATGGAAACGGTGCTCCTTCCACGTTAGATATTGCAATGGTGAAAAACAACAACTGGCCTTACTCCATAATGGCAATAAATGAACTGACTTCAGACCACAACCCGGTGCTCTTGAAGCTCAATATGGACTACCAGCCGCCGAGGAAAAGCTACACGTTTAGGAGTACAAACTGGAATCAGTACACTCAGATTCTAAATAGCTTGATTGAAGGGAACCCGAAAATAGGAAACACTAGGGAAATCGAACTAAACGTGCAACAAACAACCAATTGCATAATGGAAGCATTTAACCAATCCACTACTAACTGGAATATTGACAATGCACCCCTCAAGCTCCCCCCATTCATCAGAAAGCTAATAATTACTAAAAATAGAACGAAGAAAAACTGGCAGAGAACTCTGGACCCCCATACTAAGACGGAGCTGAACAGATTGCAAAAAATTATCAAGCAACATATAGCCCAATTTCGCGAACATAACTGGACCGAGTATCTCTCCAGCCTCACGCCAACAAACGCATCTATCTACAAAGCAGCAAGAGCGTTCAGCAAACAGTACCAGAAAATTCCCCCTCTCTCGCATGCAGGAAGGGTGAGCTATACTGATAAAGAAAAAGCCGAAGCTCTAGCCGACAGTTTTGAGCTTAACTTTATGCACAGCGCCACGGCCTACTCCAAAAGAACCATTGGACAAGTCAATAGAGAAAATAGGGAGTTCTTTGAAAACCCCCCTGAAGATGAGAACATCCCATTAACCTCCCCGTTCAAAGTAGCCAGCTACATTAAAGAAAGCGCAAACAAAAAGACGCCAGGAGACGACGGAATATCGAACAAAATGCTTAAAAACATGCCTGTAAAAGCGCTGACAAATATCACCAAAATTTTTTTTAAATGCCTGAAATTCAATTACTTCCCCAAAAGGTGGAAGAATGCAATTATTTGCCCTATTCACAAAATCGGAAGTGACCCAAGATATGTCCAGAACTACCGACCTATTAGCCTTACCTCGCACCTTTCGAAATTATTCGAAAAAGTTGTCAAAGAATTGATTAACAAGCACATCGAGGATAATAATATTCTCCCCCCTGAGCAATTCGGCTTCCGCGAAGGCCACGGGATGGAACATCAGCTACTAAGAGTGATCAATCACATTAACGAGGGGTTCAATACAAACCAGTTCACCATTGGTGTCTTTCTAGATGTCAAAAAAGCCTTCGATAGAATCTGGTTCGAAGGATTAATAAATAAGATGATTAATACAGATTTTCCGTACCACCTGGTCTCGCTAATCAAAAGATATCTCAAGGGACGCACGTTCCAAGTTAAAGTAAAAGATGCGATCTCGGAAAGGAGAAACGTTGAAGCGGGAACGCCCCAAGGGGCCGTACTCTCGCCAATTTTATTCAACATCTATACACACGATTTCCCCAAGGATGAGAGAACTCTCACAGCCCTATTCGCCGACGATGTGGCCGTCATCGCAAGAAACCACGGTAAAATGTTCGCCTATAGGCAAGCCCAAAGGCACATTGACAATATACTGAAATGGTACCAAAAATGGAGGATAGAGGTCAACCCCACTAAAACAAAAATTATACACTTTAAAAAGCATACGAAGAAAAAGAACCCCTCAAGAATTAAACTGCATAACCAATTGATTAATTATACCAAGGACGTAAAGTACCTTGGAATCACGATCGACGAGGGTCTATTTTTCAACAAACATATTGACTACGTAATCAAGAATGCAAAACACAAATCTCACCTCCTCAAGCCCCTACTAGGTTACAGAAGCAAGCTGTCCCTGAAGAACAAAAGGTTGTTATACAACCAAATACTGAGACCGACCTTCCTCTATGGAGTCTCCCTGTGGGGACATGCGGCGAAAACTTCCATCAACAAAATACAAGTACTACAAAACAAAAATCTAAGATGCATCGCCGATGCCCACTGGTATGAAAAAGGGAAGAGCATACATAACGAGTTATTGACGGACTCAATTACTAGGTACATAATCAAAACCGCGATCAAATTCTATAGCAGAGTTGAAACGCATCACAACAGAGCGGTAAACATGCAAAAAAGTTTCATCAACAAAAGAGGGAAATATAAGTACCCGGCGGAGACGTTAAATATAGACTACGACTCCCTAGGCACCGCGAGTAACCCGCTGCCTAACCCTCAACCGGATATCTGGCGCGCAAGAGCCAACGTTGCTCAGAGCTAGCCTTTCTTTTCCTTTTGTCTCTTCATGTTTGTTTTGTCCTCTTTCTTTTATATTTATGGAAAAAATATATAAAAATTCGAAAATCACATAAAAAATAAAAAAGTTCAAAAAATCCTAACTCGCTGCTGAGGGGCATTCCCTTCCCCCTCCCATCGAAGAAAGAAAAGTATAACCATAATGATGTAAACCAAATGCTCCGTTAGCGACAGCTAACAAAACCCTTCTTTCTTCTCCCCCCCCCCTTTTCCCTATCGGCGTTACCTCGGTAACGACCTGACGAAGGCCTCGGCCACCCCTATTGGTCCACTCCACGAAGCCTAGCCCTACTAAGAGTCACAGGCAAAAGGCCGCCAAAGGCCTGTCCCTGTATCAAATGATGATAACGATAACGAACGGATCAAGCATTTAAGGGCTTCGTAGAAGTGTTGGAGACACCGCCTGGGTCCTGGGAGAAAAGATCCGTCCTGAGGATGTTGTTCTTCGCTGCAAAGAAAAGGAATCTTACCGAAACGGAACCATCAAGAAAACGACCATGCAACACGGGTGGGGATGGGACAGCGGCGGAGGAGATGTTCGACCTGGGCGGAGATACGTATGTATCTATCAGCAACTTCAAGAATAAAACCCGCGTACACGTCCGAGTGTATACGAAAGACGACCGGAACGCGTTGCGCCCTACGAAGGTAGGGGTGTCTCTGCGACCAGAGATTTGGAGCGCATTAGTCGATCGGCTCAACAACTTGAAGCTGCCGAGCACCAGCTTTGATACGGTGACCGTCATCAAGAAGGAGCTGGCCCTGGTGAATCACACTTCGGACTTCGAGGCCACGGTTTGTCTCCAACAGCTCTACGAGAGGCAGGACCTGTCTCTGCAGTTCGCCCGGGACAGAGTGCTGTTGAAGTCGCAGCAGATCCGCCGTCTGTGTGACACCTGGGAGCGGGTGTTCGATGCGGTCAAGAAAGACCTTCTATGCAGCACCTTCGCCGCGTGCGTTACGCAGGAGCTCCAGAAGAACCCGAGGAACGTCATCGGCTGGGACGCGGACACTCCTTCTTCGTTCTTCGAGATGCAAGACACCCTGGCGAAGCAGCTGACCCGACACCTTGGCGACCAAATTTCTCTTTTGGTAAAAAAAGAGTGCTTGGATTGCATGCTGGGGTTGGCCGCCTCTCACGACTGCCCCCTCGACGACAGGAGGACTAGTTGTTCGCAGGCAGGTGGAGCTTTAAGTCACCGCATTCTTTCGAACTATTAAGCCGTAAAAAACAACTAACCTATTACTGGGTCACCCGGAATTTGCATCATATTAAATGGGATGACGGTAGACTACCCTACGGAAATCTACGTTTCATACTGGATATGGTCATGAACATGTTTTCATTTATTTACGTAAAGGGCTTGGAAAAAAAACAATTTTTAGAAGAGTTGACCGGACGAGAGCTGATCAACTTGGAAGACCTGGAATGTCCTAAGGTCTCCGATCTGCCAAAAGCGGAAGTGACGTGTCCGTTCATGCACGGACAAGACTTTGAACATTGTGCTGTATATAAAGCAAGCGCCTACTCAAAATTTTTTGGGAAATCTGCTTAACTTGAGACCTGATTGTTACCGTTCAGAATGTCGGCTTGCACACAAAAGCAACGGGAACATTTAATATTGATTATGAAAAGCAGGGCAAAAAAATCAACTTTGAGAAAAAGTCCGAATAGTGTTATAAAATCATTATGTGGGGTCGCTTTAAACGTATTGCGGGGGAATGTACCCCTGAGTAAAAATAAAAAAGCTAGATTGCCCCCTATAAAAGAAGTCTCAGAAAGCTTTCTGACAGAAAAGTCCCTCTGTACAAAAAGAGACAACTGCTTACACAACGTGGAGAGGGTTTTCTTAAGTTTTTTCATTCCCGCTGCTATTTCTGTCATAAGTTCATTAATCAATGGAGTACAGTAAGAAAATGATCTTAGTTCCCGAAGATCGTGCAGAATTCTTTGATCATTTATCTCATTTAGATGCTTAAATGAATGACATTCTCCGCAGAACAGACTTGACAGAAAGCGATAAGGTCAACAATTATTTACAAGTTCTCCAAAAGTTTCTAAAGATTCAATATCCTCCAAGCGTGCAAGAAAAGACTGATACTACACCGAATGAGCACCATGAAGCGGAGAAAGAAGTAGAAGAAGAAAAAAAAAATGAAGACATCATAGCGAAAAAAATTTTAACAACCGCTCCAGCAAGATACGTGGACACTGCAAAAAAAATTTTGAAATTTTTGAAAGAAGAGCAAACAGTACTGTCATGGACTCCGGAAGGTGAAATGGTTTACAAAGGTCAACGTTTTCCTCGAACAAATATTGTAAAATTAGTTACTGATTTACTGCGTAATAGAAAACAAAGTCCTCCGGGAGCAAAGGAATTTGGTGTGGCTCTTAAAGAAATGAAATTACCGCCTAGCTACATTGTAAATAAGCACATGTTTCAAGAGAGTAAAATTGTAAAAAGTAAAAACAAAAAAACTAAACGATGTATGCAAAAAGAACTTCTTGGGTTAAATATTGATTTAATAAATTTGTTTAAAAGAAAGTTAAGTGTGTATTATTTGTGTTTGCTTATTTTTTTTTTTTTTTTTTTTAATCTTTAGAAAAAAGAATGTATCCGTACTAAGTGTAATTAGAATAAATAATATAGACAAGATTTTTTTTCAAAAAACAACAATGGTTTATTAACAAAGAAAAAAATAAAACAACATTTTCATTCGACGTTATTTTTGCACAAGATGTAAAAAAATACAACAAGGGTTTATCAACACACAAAGAAAAATATAAAACAACAGCAACATTTTTATTTACGTTATTTTTTTATTTTTTTTTACATAACGTTTATATTTGTTTTTTAACACAAGATGTGAAAAAACATTTTCCCCCCTAACCTTAGTACCCGTAGGGCAGGGTCGTGTAGTCTTGTTGAATGACTCTTTTGTTATACATAATTTTGTACAATTTGTCTTCCGTTTTATTTATGACTTTTCGTCGTTTCGCTTCTCTGCATATTTTAGATGGGTTATGCACGTTGATAGATGACCCGTCTAAATTCAGCACGAGCTGCTTCATGGAGTCCAAGTTTAAGAGCTGAACATTCCTGTGATTCAGAGTGAACCCTCGGATCTTGCAGCAGGTCTCCCCACTCCTCGTGCTATAAGCATAATTTTTGGGTCCACCTGGATATAAATAAAATAAAAAAAGAAAATCAGGAAATGTCGAGAATATTAACATAAACGGTTGCCAATTTTCAGAATTAAACAGAACTTACCAGATACGAAAGTAGTGATGATATCACCATCCAATTCATCCGTGAAATCCCCCCAAAAAGTTGCCAAGCGGGTTCACTGTTCCCTTCTCTGATAACTTCGTCCCCGCTACTTAAACCTGCAAGTCCCCCATCCCCCCCACCCCAGAACCTGTTGACACCAACAACAAATTCTCCCCCCTTAGCGAGCAGCTGTTAACTGCAACTAATTCCAGTTCTCCCCAAGTTAGCACCCTCCCCCCTATTGTATCTGGCAAAGGAGCTTCGCTCCGCCCCAGCTCAACATCCACGTCCGAGCCCGGATCAAGCAGACAGATGACTCCGCTGTGAGCGTCTGAAGGAGAAAGACGTGCAAGAAATCGCTCCTGGGACCGGTTTTACCGAGTCCCCGTCTCGTCTTGACCGTACAACGGTGCGCGGCAGTCGGGCTTCGCTACGCCGGCTTGCTCGGCTAGGGGGTCAGGCCACTGTGCGACCATTCCGCTTATTGTAAGACCTAGGGTGAAGAGTAGTTTTCACTACTATATTACCGATCCCTAGGCATGACTTCGCAAAACCTAATCAACGACTACCAAGCCCAAGAGGAGATGGAAGAGGACTTCCCACAGGACAACGAGGGACGGCAGGCCTCCAAGATAGTAATATGCCCCTTTGTCTTACTCTGTAGGGATCTAGGCTTCTCAAATGATAGGGTAATGAAACAAATATCTGACGCGCGAAATGAGCAAGATTTTATCTTAATTTCTAAACAATTTGATAATGTAAAATCCAAAATTAATTATATAAAGTTAGGAAGCTCTGAGCAAACCAGAATTAACATCGGAAAGTTCTACCAGCTCTTCGACTACTTTTGTAGCGCTAGGTGCGACAAACTCTTCGGAATCGTGGCATCCCTGGAAAAATCCAAGAACACCCTTGAAAAAAGACTGGAAAATTACACCAAAGAAAATGTAAAACTAAATTCCAGAATTGATAAGCAAGGTGAGGAAAACGAAAAACTAGCAAGAGATTTAGCCAAACGAGTCGAACAAACTAACAAGAGACCCATGCAAAAGGAAGATCAAAACACAGAACGATAAAAAAAGCCTAAACCGCCCCCTGGCCCTGAGCAAGAAACCCCAGTGGTTACTAAGCAAAACACACAGAGAGTCGAAACGGCTGAGGAAAAGACAAGGAAAAAGCCCCCAGTTAAAAGGCCAATCAATATAGAACATAGGAAAAGTAATGGGACAGCCCAAATTAACTTTGGAGCGAGCACTAGCTCCCAACACGCCACAGTTAATAGAAACCTACAACCGAATACCAGTAGGAAGAACAAGGCTCCGCCCATAACCCTAGTGGATATCCCTGACCCCGCCCCGATCCTAAAAGAACTCTCAGAAAAAACCGGGAACAACATTCTCGCGAAATTAAAAAGAAATTAATGAAATTCAGATTGAGACGGAAAATTACAGAATTATTAAAAATTATGCTGACTCGCATAACTTCAAGTCACACACGCGGCAGCTACACGAGGAAAAGGAACTCCAGGTTGTAATAAGGGGGCTTCCAATAGACTTTAAGATAGAGGAACTTAACAAAGAGCTTGAGGACAACGGATTTAATGTCACCAAATGACAGGGGGCAGAGATAAGAGCAAGCTCCCTCTATTCCTAATTCACTTGACCAGAGAAGACAGCAACAAGGAAATATACAATATGGATAGCATATCCTATTTTGAGGTAAAAATCGAACAACTTAAGAGAAGAAACCATATTGCTCAGTGTCACAGGTGCCAACGATTTGGCCATAGCAGCCACCTGTGCACACTGGATCCGGTATGCCTGGTGTGCGGGGAGAACCACTGGACGAGAGAATGCCCCAGGGACAAAAAGGAGAAGCCCACGTGCGCAAACTGCGGAAAAGAGCACCTTGTGAACAGTAAAGACTGCGAAAAAAAAACCCATACCCAGAATGAAAAATGTCAAACCATTCCAAAACGACCCCATGCAAAACTCTGAAACAACCTATGCCGATATGGCCAGACCCAAGGAAATAGCCAACAAAACCCAGTTCATTAATAACAACATAGAAGCCTTCGCTGCGCTCCCGCAGATTGTCACTAGCATGATGCAAGACCTGCAAAAACTCGTGCAGAACTTAAACAAATATCTTACATAATCATGGCCTGTCTGGGCAGCCTGCGTCTTGTTTCTTGGAATGCGAACAGCGACTCTAGGACGAAAATGACCGAGCTTGAGCAGTTCATTATTGACTACTCACCTGACTTGGTACTCATACAGGAAACCCACCTCAAACCTGGCGATAGGACGCATAGAATACCGAACTTCTACGCTTACCGTAGAGGGGTACTGGCAGGGGGGGGGGGTACCTCTCTCTATATCAGAAACTCCCTCTCCCATCACGAAATTATTATCGACACTACAACCATTGAGAACACCACCGTTCTACTTGATATTGGCGAGAGACAGAACATTGTCATTTCCTCGGTGTATGCACTCCCGGACACGAACATAAATGAGCAGGACCTGCTGGATATTAGTAGGTTTTCCAACAATGTCATAATCTTTGGCGACTTAAACTCTAAGCATGGGGACTGGAACAGCGGAAGAAGTAATAGAAACGGAAATAAAATTCGGGAATTCTCTATAAACAATGACTTCCAAATACTCGCCCCCGATCAGCCCACGCACTATGGAAACGGTGCTCCTTCCACGTTAGATATTGCAATGGTGAAAAACAACAACTGGCCTTACTCCATAATGGCAATAAATGAACTGACTTCAGACCACAACCCGGTGCTCTTGAAGCTCAATATGGACTACCAGCCGCCGAGGAAAAGCTACACGTTTAGGAGTACAAACTGGAATCAGTACACTCAGATTCTAAATAGCTTGATTGAAGGGAACCCGAAAATAGGAAACACTAGGGAAATCGAACTAAACGTGCAACAAACAACCAATTGCATAATGGAAGCATTTAACCAATCCACTACTAACTGGAATATTGACAATGCACCCCTCAAGCTCCCCCCATTCATCAGAAAGCTAATAATTACTAAAAATAGAACGAAGAAAAACTGGCAGAGAACTCTGGACCCCCATACTAAGACGGAGCTGAACAGATTGCAAAAAATTATCAAGCAACATATAGCCCAATTTCGCGAACATAACTGGACCGAGTATCTCTCCAGCCTCACGCCAACAAACGCATCTATCTACAAAGCAGCAAGAGCGTTCAGCAAACAGTACCAGAAAATTCCCCCTCTCTCGCATGCAGGAAGGGTGAGCTATACTGATAAAGAAAAAGCCGAAGCTCTAGCCGACAGTTTTGAGCTTAACTTTATGCACAGCGCCACGGCCTACTCCAAAAGAACCATTGGACAAGTCAATAGAGAAAATAGGGAGTTCTTTGAAAACCCCCCTGAAGATGAGAACATCCCATTAACCTCCCCGTTCAAAGTAGCCAGCTACATTAAAGAAAGCGCAAACAAAAAGACGCCAGGAGACGACGGAATATCGAACAAAATGCTTAAAAACATGCCTGTAAAAGCGCTGACAAATATCACCAAAATTTTTTTTAAATGCCTGAAATTCAATTACTTCCCCAAAAGGTGGAAGAATGCAATTATTTGCCCTATTCACAAAATCGGAAGTGACCCAAGATATGTCCAGAACTACCGACCTATTAGCCTTACCTCGCACCTTTCGAAATTATTCGAAAAAGTTGTCAAAGAATTGATTAACAAGCACATCGAGGATAATAATATTCTCCCCCCTGAGCAATTCGGCTTCCGCGAAGGCCACGGGATGGAACATCAGCTACTAAGAGTGATCAATCACATTAACGAGGGGTTCAATACAAACCAGTTCACCATTGGTGTCTTTCTAGATGTCAAAAAAGCCTTCGATAGAATCTGGTTCGAAGGATTAATAAATAAGATGATTAATACAGATTTTCCGTACCACCTGGTCTCGCTAATCAAAAGATATCTCAAGGGACGCACGTTCCAAGTTAAAGTAAAAGATGCGATCTCGGAAAGGAGAAACGTTGAAGCGGGAACGCCCCAAGGGGCCGTACTCTCGCCAATTTTATTCAACATCTATACACACGATTTCCCCAAGGATGAGAGAACTCTCACAGCCCTATTCGCCGACGATGTGGCCGTCATCGCAAGAAACCACGGTAAAATGTTCGCCTATAGGCAAGCCCAAAGGCACATTGACAATATACTGAAATGGTACCAAAAATGGAGGATAGAGGTCAACCCCACTAAAACAAAAATTATACACTTTAAAAAGCATACGAAGAAAAAGAACCCCTCAAGAATTAAACTGCATAACCAATTGATTAATTATACCAAGGACGTAAAGTACCTTGGAATCACGATCGACGAGGGTCTATTTTTCAACAAACATATTGACTACGTAATCAAGAATGCAAAACACAAATCTCACCTCCTCAAGCCCCTACTAGGTTACAGAAGCAAGCTGTCCCTGAAGAACAAAAGGTTGTTATACAACCAAATACTGAGACCGACCTTCCTCTATGGAGTCTCCCTGTGGGGACATGCGGCGAAAACTTCCATCAACAAAATACAAGTACTACAAAACAAAAATCTAAGATGCATCGCCGATGCCCACTGGTATGAAAAAGGGAAGAGCATACATAACGAGTTATTGACGGACTCAATTACTAGGTACATAATCAAAACCGCGATCAAATTCTATAGCAGAGTTGAAACGCATCACAACAGAGCGGTAAACATGCAAAAAAGTTTCATCAACAAAAGAGGGAAATATAAGTACCCGGCGGAGACGTTAAATATAGACTACGACTCCCTAGGCACCGCGAGTAACCCGCTGCCTAACCCTCAACCGGATATCTGGCGCGCAAGAGCCAACGTTGCTCAGAGCTAGCCTTTCTTTTCCTTTTGTCTCTTCATGTTTGTTTTGTCCTCTTTCTTTTATATTTATGGAAAAAATATATAAAAATTCGAAAATCACATAAAAAATAAAAAAGTTCAAAAAATCCTAACTCGCTGCTGAGGGGCATTCCCTTCCCCCTCCCATCGAAGAAAGAAAAGTATAACCATAATGATGTAAACCAAATGCTCCGTTAGCGACAGCTAACAAAACCCTTCTTTCTTCTCCCCCCCCCCTTTTCCCTATCGGCGTTACCTCGGTAACGACCTGACGAAGGCCTCGGCCACCCCTATTGGTCCACTCCACGAAGCCTAGCCCTACTAAGAGTCACAGGCAAAAGGCCGCCAAAGGCCTGTCCCTGTATCAAATGATGATAACGATAACGAACGGATCAAGCATTTAAGGGCTTCGTAGAAGTGTTGGAGACACCGCCTGGGTCCTGGGAGAAAAGATCCGTCCTGAGGATGTTGTTCTTCGCTGCAAAGAAAAGGAATCTTACCGAAACGGAACCATCAAGAAAACGACCATGCAACACGGGTGGGGATGGGACAGCGGCGGAGGAGATGTTCGACCTGGGCGGAGATACGTATGTATCTATCAGCAACTTCAAGAATAAAACCCGCGTACACGTCCGAGTGTATACGAAAGACGACCGGAACGCGTTGCGCCCTACGAAGGTAGGGGTGTCTCTGCGACCAGAGATTTGGAGCGCATTAGTCGATCGGCTCAACAACTTGAAGCTGCCGAGCACCAGCTTTGATACGGTGACCGTCATCAAGAAGGAGCTGGCCCTGGTGAATCACACTTCGGACTTCGAGGCCACGGTTTGTCTCCAACAGCTCTACGAGAGGCAGGACCTGTCTCTGCAGTTCGCCCGGGACAGAGTGCTGTTGAAGTCGCAGCAGATCCGCCGTCTGTGTGACACCTGGGAGCGGGTGTTCGATGCGGTCAAGAAAGACCTTCTATGCAGCACCTTCGCCGCGTGCGTTACGCAGGAGCTCCAGAAGAACCCGAGGAACGTCATCGGCTGGGACGCGGACACTCCTTCTTCGTTCTTCGAGATGCAAGACACCCTGGCGAAGCAGCTGACCCGACACCTTGGCGACCAAATTTCTCTTTTGGTGAAAAAAGAGTGCTTGGATTGCATGCTGGGGTTGGCCGCCTCTCACGACTGCCCCCTCGACGACAGGAGGACTAGTTGTTCGCAGGCAGGTGGAGCTTTAAGTCACCGCATTCTTTCGAACTATTAAGCCGTAGAAAACAACTAACCTATTACTGGGTCACCCGGAATTTGCATCATATTAAATGGGATGACGGTAGACTACCCTACGGAAATCTACGTTTCATACTGGATATGGTCATGAACATGTTTTCATTTATTTACGTAAAGGGCTTGGAAAAAAAACAATTTTTAGAAGAGTTGACCGGACGAGAGCTGATCAACTTGGAAGACCTGGAATGTCCTAAGGTCTCCGATCTGCCAAAAGCGGAAGTGACGTGTCCGTTCATGCACGGACAAGACTTTGAACATTGTGCTGTATATAAAGCAAGCGCCTACTCGAAATTTTTGGAATCTGCTTAACTTGAGACCTGATTGTTACCGTTCAGAATGTCGGCTTGCACACAAAAGCAACTGGAACATTTAATATTGATTATGAAAAGCAGGGCAAAAAAATCAACTTTGAGAAAAAGTCCGAATAGTGTTATAAAATCATTATGTGAGGTCGCTTTAAACGTATTGCGGGGGAATGTACCCCTGAGTAAAAATAAAAAAGCTAGATTAGCCCCCTATAAAAGAAGTCTCAGAAAGCTTTCTGACAGAAAAGTCCCTCTGTACAAAAAGAGACAACTGCTTACACAACGTGGAGACGGTTTCTTAAGTTTTTTCATTCCCGCTGCTATTTCTGTCATAAGTTCATTAATCAATGGAGTACAGTAAGAAAATGATCTTAGTTCCCGAAGATCGTGCAGAATTCTTTGATCATTTATCTCATTTAGATGCTTAAATGAATGACATTCTCCGCAGAACAGACTTGACAGAAAGCGATAAGGTCAACAATTATTTACAAGTTCTCCAAAAGTTTCTAAAGATTCAATATCCTCCAAGCGTGCAAGAAAAGACTGATACTACACCGAATGAGCACCATGAAGCGGAGAAAGAAGTAGAAGAAGAAAAAAAAAATGAAGACATCATAGCGAAAAAAATTTTAACAACCGCTCCAGCAAGATACGTGGACACTGCAAAAAATATTTTGAAATTTTTGAAAGAAGAGCAAACAGTACTGTCATGGACTCCGGAAGGTGAAATGGTTTACAAAGGTCAACGTTTTCCTCGAACAAATATTGTAAAATTAGTTACTGATTTACTGCGTAATAGAAAACAAAGTCCTCCGGGAGCAAAGGAATTTGGTGTGGCTCTTAAAGAAATGAAATTACCGCCTAGCTACATTGTAAATAAGCACATGTTTCAAGAGAGTAAAATTGTAAAAAGTAAAAACAAAAAAACTAAACGCATGTATGCAAAAAGAACTTCTTGGGTTAAATATTGATTTAATAAATTTGTTTAAAAGAAAGTTAAGTGTGTATGTATTTGTGTTTGCTTATTTTTTTTTTTTTTTTTTTTAATCTTTAGAAAAAAGAATGTATCCGTACTAAGTGTAATTAGAATAAATAATATAGACAAGATTTTTTTTCAAAAAACAACAATGGTTTATTAACAAAGAAAAAAATAAAACAACATTTTCATTCGACGTTATTTTTGCACAAGATGTAAAAAAATACAACAAGGGTTTATCAACACACAAAGAAAAATATAAAACAACAGCAACATTTTTATTTACGTTATTTTTTTATTTTTTTTTACATAACGTTTATATTTGTTTTTTAACACAAGATGTGAAAAAACATTTTCCCCCCTAACCTTAGTACCCGTAGGGCAGGGTCGTGTAGTCTTGTTGAATGACTCTTTTGTTATACATAATTTTGTACAATTTGTCTTCCGTTTTATTTATGACTTTTCGTCGTTTCGCTTCTCTGCATATTTTAGATGGGTTATGCACGTTGATAGATGACCCGTCTAAATTCAGCACGAGCTGCTTCATGGAGTCCAAGTTTAAGAGCTGAACATTCCTGTGATTCAGAGTGAACCCTCGGATCTTGCAGCAGGTCTCCCCACTCCTCGTGCTATAAGCATAATTTTTGGGTCCACCTGGATATAAATAAAATAAAAAAAGAAAATCAGGAATATGTCGAGAATATTAACATAAACGGTTGCCAATTTTCAGAATTAAACAGAACTTACCAGATACGAAAGTAGTGATGATATCACCATCCAATTCATCCGTGAAATCCCCCAAGAAGTTGCCAAGCGGTGGATCGTTCAGACCGTGACTCGCATAAATTATGCTGTCAGTGTCGTGATAGAGTACGTCACTGCCAAGCTTGTCCATTTCATGGTATAATTTTAGTCGTGCCCAGGATGTTGTAAAAGCAGCTACAAATACGTTTGTGCACGTATCCTGCTTTACAAACTCTGCTGCAGACACAAACTGCAAGGCAGCTAGCTCCTCGGATGGGAAAAAAACATCTTTGATCTGAAAATACACAAAAGAAGATAAACATAATAAAGCAATCTTATTTAATAATAAGATAAGATAGCAATCTTATTTAATCATTTTAACCTCATGTGTTCCAATGTTGCAAAGTTTTAAATTCCAATTTTAATAGAACGATACACAGTGAGGTAACCAAGGACTTTTCGCAGTGTAGCATATATTCCTCCCCGAAATTTTCCTTAACAAAAGTGTGTCGAAGTCAGAAGTTAGCACCCCCCCCCTCCCCGTCACCTGAGAACATTTCCTGGATGCGGCCTTGGAGATGAATATAAAAAACAACTGTGCATGCGAGCAAACAAACCATTAGAGAAAAAAAGAAAAATAGGGTTACTAGTAGCATTTTAAAATGATTAATCTTACTAATAAAGGCACAATTTTAGTAGTGCATTTCTGAAAAAGCATGTAAGAGGCTTTTCACAACGAGGATACTTACTAGAATTTGAAGATTCTCCTCCTAGGGAACTCTCCACTACTCTAAGTGGGCTCATCTCAGGCCTTCGACCAAGCAGTTCAGCAAGGGCTGAGAAAAAGGGCCACTTTACCCTTCCCTCTCCTGACTTTAAGGAGAGGTCCTTGTTTGTACGGTATGTTTTTTTAAACTACGCCACTTATCATCACAATTTGTGGCTGAAATGGCGTAACCTAATGCATTACATTCTCCAGCAATTATGGACCAAACCTGAAAATAGAAGAAATGCAAGTGTTAAAAATGCAAAAATGATTAGACTCTGTTCGATTGAAACGTCGGTACATTCATCTATCATTATTGAAAACTTTTTTTTTTTTTTTTTTTTTTTTTTTTTTTTTTTTTTTTTTTTTTTTTTTTTTTTTTTTTTTTTTTTTTTTTTTTTTTTTTTTTTTTTTTTTTTTTTTTTTTTTTTTTTTTTTTTTTTTTTTTTTTTTTTTTTTTTTTTTTTTTTTTTTTTTTTTTTTTTTTTTTTTTTTTTTTTTTTTTTTTTTTTTTTTTTTTTTTTTTTTTTTTTTTTTTTTTTTTTTTTTTTTTTTTTTTTTTTTTTTTTTTTTTTTTTTTTTTTTTTTTTTTTTTTTTTTTTTTTTTTTTTTTTTTTTTTTTTTTTTTTTTTTTTTTTTTTTTTTTTTTTTTTTTTTTTTTTTTTTTTTTTTTTTTTTTTTTTTTTTTTTTTTTTTTTTTTTTTTTTTTTTTTTTTTTTTTTTTTTTTTTTTTTTTTTTTTTTTTTTTTTTTTTTTTTTTTTTTTTTTTTTTTTAAGTTCAGAAGACAATACCGAAATGCGCAATGTAAAGAAATTTATTGGGGAACAGATAATATTGTCTTCAAAGCAAAAAGCAGCACGGAGGTATAGCAGTGATTTGTTTTAATTTTCTGCTTGTATATATACCGTATCGCCAGCTTCATACAGAGCAATTTTAAGCTCCAAAGTTTTAATTCTGCCGAGTGTTAAGACATTAAAAAAACTTCTGAACACCATAGGTTTGAATGCTTTTAGCAGAAGCCAAGATAATTTGGCGTATGTGATACAAAAATGTAATCGACTAAAAGATGAAGAAAACTTAGTGAATCTATTAATAGATGAAATTCACATCAAACCAAAAGTGTCTTATAACGGTAGCAAAATAGTGGGATTTGCTCATAATCAAAAGAAGATTTAAATGGCAACATCCATTCAAGCATTTATGGTCTCATCATGCTTTGAATATTTGTGTAAGGAATTATCTGTGTATGCTAAGGATACTGGTGTTTTAATTGAACCTTCTCCTCCTTATACCCCTGCATTAAATGGGGTTGCAGAAAGGGCAAATAGAACCTTGTTAGATAAAGGGCGGGCAATACTTTTTGAATATTCTTTGTCAGAAAAGTTTTGGGGTTTTGCAGTTTTGACTGCAGCTTACATAGAAAACAGGTTACCAAATAGTTCAATTGAGTTTTTATCCCCTTACTTCATGAAATATGGTAAAGAACCGGATTTGAGCAACATGCATGTGTTTGGGTGTGATACTTATATGTTAATACATTCCTCACAAAGAAAGAAACTTGACCCTAAAAGTAAGAAAATGATTTTTGTAGGTTATTCTCCTGTTGGTTATAGATTAATGGACCCTGAGACTAAGAGAATTACTGTATCTAGAAATGTAAAATTTAATGAAACTAACGTAACTAGTACTAATAAAGTAGAAATAGCCGAGGATACGAGTGATTTAAGTTCTAATGATGAATATTTATGTGATAAAACTGATCAAATAGAACCTAGAAGGTCTGCAAGGGTATCCAAAGAACCGGTTAGGTATCCTAATCCTGAATGCTATGGGGCTATGCTAGCTAATGAATCTTTAACTTATGATGACATTGCATCACTTTCAAACAATGAGCAGGCACTCTGGAATGAAGCAATGGATGAAGAAATGTTAAGTATGAAAACAAATGATGTATGGGAACTTGAAAATTTACCCCTGGATAGGAAATCTATATCTTGTAAGTGGGTCTTAAACAAAAAGAGAAATGGTAAATATAAAGCTAGATTAGTGGCTAGGGGCTTCTCACAAATTGAAGGGTTTGATTATACTGACACATATTCCCCTGTCATTAGTATGCCTGTTTTAAGATTGGTTTTAGCATTATCATTAAAAGAGAATTTTATTGTATTTGTTTTGGATGTAAAGACTGCTTTTCTAAATGGAATCTTTTGGAAGAAATATTTATGGATCAACCTAAAGGTTATGATGACAATAGTGGACGTAAATGCAAGTTAAATAAAAGCTTGTATGGCTTAAAACAAGCTCCACGTCAATGGTTTTTGAAATTATCAGAATATCTTATTAAATTAAATTTTGTGCAACTGTTAAATGAACCTTGTATATTTGTTAGATTTACTGATCAGAAGAAAATAATTTTAGCTTTGTATGTTGATGACTGTTTGGTTGCCGGTAATGATGTAACTGAAATTAATTGGGTCATATCAACTTTGTCAGACAAATTTAAAATGTCAAAATTTGAAAATGCTAATGAGTTTTTGGGTATTAGATTAGAATTTAATACTGGGATATTGTTGTTAGATCAAGAATCATACATTTTGAAATTATTGCGTAGGTTTAATATGTCAGATTGTAAACCTAGTGTTTTGCCTATTGATGTTAAGGCTACCGTAGCTGATTTTGAAACGGGAGAAAATTTTTCAGGACCTAATCGGGAACTGGTAGGATCACTTTTGTACTTAGCTTACGTTACTAGACCGGATATTTTATTTGCTGTAAATTGTTTTAGTCAACTTCAGGAACATCCCACTGAAGCGGGATGGAGGGGATTAAAGAGAGTTTTAAGGTATTTAAAGGGTACTAGTAATTATAAAATTCTATACAGTAACAACAGGTCGGAATGTGATATGCAAATGTTTGTAGATGCTGATTGGGGGGCAGACCCTAATAATAGAAAATCAGTTTCTGGTTGTATTATAAAATTTTGTGATATGCCTATATTTTGGTCCTGTGT
This sequence comes from Octonoba sinensis, assembly GCA_038502835.1. Taxonomy (NCBI): domain Eukaryota; kingdom Metazoa; phylum Arthropoda; class Arachnida; order Araneae; family Uloboridae; genus Octonoba; species Octonoba sinensis. The sequence continues at coordinate 64,839,462 of CM076605.1, read as the reverse complement.
AAAACAGAAATGTGTGGCTCTCTCTTCAACAGAGGCAGAAATTTTGGCCATGTGTAAAGGTATTAAAGAATTGTTATGGTTGTATAAAGTTGCCACTGAAATTACAAATTATTATATTTGAAGACAATCAATCCTCTATTAAATGTGTTAAAAATGAAAATTTTAATGGGAGGTTAAAACATATTGACATAAAGTTAAAATTCCTTCGTGAAGTAATAAAAGAAAATAATATTAAAATTGAATATATACCAACTGAAAAACAAATTGCTGATGTGCTTACAAAAGGACTGCCTAAATCTAAATTCACTGAATTATTGTCCTTTTTTGGTTTCAAAGTGTATTAGTTTAATTTTTGTTCTTTAAGTTGTGTAAATGTGAGATTAAGGGCGAGTGTTAATAATAGTGTAATCTCACTTTTACTGTAACCCTTTCCCAAACATGTATGCAAATGTCTCGAGTGTAATCTGATAGGGTGACCTTGGAAACAATCAAACTGTATAAATACCCGACGCATTTTTTGAATAAAGACTCTCTTTTGCGATCCACACGTGCCTTTGGTTTCTGTCTTTTAGATAGTCTAATATTTAATGCATTTGTTAGATTATGATATTTGCGACTAAGTACTATTTTTTGTACAGATACAGATTTTTTGGTTAAATATTTATTGTGTATTTTATACTGCATGTGTTTTTGTTTTCTGAAGTCACTTTAAGTAGAGTGCAAAGATGGTTTCAATTTGTAATCAAGTATTCTCCCCCACCAATTTTTTCTGCTTTTTAATTATTAGAGATCTTTATAATAGCGATAGAAAAAATGCATTCTTAAAATAGTTTCTTTTTCTGATATTTGAAGTATGTTTTATAGCTTATGGTATCTGCAAATAATTTGAATTTTTGTACAGATACAGATTTTTTGATTGGATATTTATTGTGTATTTTATACTGCAGGCTATGTTATTTTTTCTGAAGTCATTTAAGTAGTATGCAAAGATGTTTTCAAGTTGAAATGGAAGTCCCCCTCCCCCGCTTTTGTTTTTGTAATTTAATGTGTAAAAAAGTAAACGAAATCAAGTCATTATTAGAATTCTTTATTATGTTAGGTATTGTAGTGCAATCAAAATTGGTTAATGGTTAGAAATCTTTATCAAAAACTGTTGATAGAAAAATTAAATTTCAAAAAATAGTTAATTTTCTAATATTGAATGCATTTATTAAGCTATTATGTCCTTTCAATATTGCCCTTTTTATTTTCTTTATCTTTATTATTATTATTATTTGTAATTGAGTGTTTTGATTGATTTTATTTTAGTGAATTAAGACACATGAGGGTGATTCCATGGTAACTCATGCTACACTTTTTCCGAAATCCCATTTTCAATCATGGTTTAAAAATAAATATTACTATCATTCACTTTCAAAAGAATTTTATATTGATTGCAATTTGTGCCACTTTTTAAAAAATACGATTAAAATATTATGAGAAATAATTATTTGTTAAAAAATAATTAAAATTGCATGGTAACTCATGCTACACCAAAAAGACATTGAATTATGAAAAGAAATAACTAAGTTATATTTCTGCTAAAATTATAATTGTTGGTTACTTTACTTTTGCACATAGTTTGAATGTACTCTTCTTATCAAAAAATAACAATCAGTTTAGTTTGAAAATCTGAATAAAATTTGCTATTGAGTTAAAAATAGAAAGTAAGCGGTAACTCATGCTACAAGATATGGTAACTCATGCTACATTATTAATTCATGATTTTTAAAAATGACTAAAAAACAGTGTAGAATTAATATTAACATTTATTTATCATTATATCACATTTATGTAACATTGAATTGCTTTCTTTTGCTTATAAAACATTTATTAACGCCGTTCGAGTACATCAATTTCGTCTTGAAATTCGTAGTATATTCGGCTTCCATTCTGCTTCATCAATGGATTTGGCAAAACTTCAATGATGTGGTCAAAAGAAACATAAGATACATCATTTTCATCTGGTTGAAAAATAGTCTTGCCTGAGTTCTTTCTCTTTAAATACATAACTTTGATGTCGTCGTCATCTTCCACTCCACTTTGGGAAATCGCTACATACCGAAAAACTTGCTTCTTTCCTAAACACTTGATTAGTAAGAAAGTACCAAGTTTAATATCTTTCTTAGATATATTATTTGCATGATCATGGCTTTGATTTTTTGGTAGGGCCATGGTTTTAGTAAGAGGGGCCCCTCGGACATTGCTATTGCTGATATAAATGCAATGCATCTTCGATATGTTCTCGAATGGCTCTGCCTCTTCACAAACTGAAAACATGTTTAAGTTTGCATTTCTTTCAGCGATTTCATTTGTTGTCATCTGAACCACCTTGACATCGCTGCCCATTGATTTAGATGCAGCAGCAAAGTTGTCTGCATTCAAGACATCGCCTTTACGTGACTTGACAAAATTCCTGACTTGGCGCTTTATGGCCCCACCTATCCCATCGACAGGACCCTTCCCATGGGATGTCGCAAAGAAATTCCAAATTATCTTCTTTTGGAATTTTTCTTCAAGTATTGGAATCGCGGCTACAATATATCTATTCTTAAACTGAGATGATGGGCCATCAGACCATATGTTAACAGCTTTAACCGTGTCTGGAAACTCTTCGAGTATCTTGTCCAAATATGGAATTATCGTGTACTTCGAATGGTCCAGTTCATCGGATACAATAGCTGCTGGCAGATGCTTGCCATTGTACCAAGCCGAAATCGTAAAAATACTTACTTGGGGCTGCACCCAGTGAAAACTTTGCACTTCGTCTTGGGCAACGCATGTGTAGTTTTCCGCGAAGTCGACTTGTAGCAAAGCTAGGGAGTAATCCGAACTTTTAGGGCCTACAAGTTCTTTTTGAAGCTGGTATTCTGCAGCCTGCTCCCTTTTCACCAAACAATGGGAAAAGAACTCTTCTTTTATGGACACTATGTACTGGGCCAGATCTTCAATGCTGCCTTCTTCAACAACCTTCGTTAGTTTGCCATTGTATTTTTCCCACTTATACCATTCAACTGTAGAGGTCGTAGATGTAGCTAGTATAGATTGAATGAAATTTTTCAGTAAATCTACACATGTCTTACAGGCACTGGCCCAACAGTTTTCAGTTGTATTTTCACACAGAAAGGATTTGTGAAATGCAGAAGAATAAATGGGAAATTCAGGGCAATGTTTTGTGAAGCATGAAACAGCAAGAATAAAGTTCTCATGCAGCTTACATAGGCAAACATTATGGGGTGTCTTACTACTTAAAAATACATGTTTCGGACGTAATTCGGCAAACTTGCTCTTTCCAATCTTAACATCAGGATGTTCAGTGCAAAATAATGAGAATGTCTCCCGAATAGAACTATACATATGCCTAATTTGCTCCTTATGTTTGCCGTCACTGTTTCTGATTGTTATTACATCTTTCATTCCAGGAGCTTGTCGACTTACGTCATCTCTTACAAAAAAATCTTGAACTTTTTGAACAGTGTCATTGCTTATGGGATCTTTTCCACTGCGGTTTTTTAATGGGACGTTGCGTTCATGGATGGGAACAATGTTCTGAATGAGGTGTTTCACAACGACGTGCTTTTTGCGTGGCGACTTTGGCAAGGAGCGTTTGACGCGAGCAATTGCTTTTCCCAATAAGCATGGTGACTTATACGGAGATTGCTGTGATCGATTTTCTTCATTTCTTTTTTTGTTCAAACGAGATTTTGCGACACTCTCTCTGGATCGTTTTCTCTCCTCTCTTCTCACTTTTTCTCTTTCCTTTGGAGTCATCTGGTCCACTTCATTTCTCTTTTTAGCACGACTTTTTCTTGCAGTCTCTCGATGATTAGCCTTGTATTCTTCATATTTTCCTTCATCTTTAAGTTTCTGCCTTCTCCTTCTCATTTTTTCTGCAGGTGTTAAAGCCATTCTGTAATAAAAAATAATACTGCCTATATATTTTTTGTATTGATGTGAATTATTTGATTGAATTATAATTATTTGATATCATTAACAGCTCTGATATATTTACTTTTTGTATTGCTTTTGTGACAGCAATTAAAAAGTTTTAAACATGAAATTAGAAGTGGAAAATAACTAAACAAGTTGGCATGCTATGAATTAGGCTATTTTATGTTGACTTAGTTTCTTACATATGTGATACTTATGCAGAAAACAATTTAAATAAAATTCTATATGTAGCACGAGTTACCACATGGTAGCATGAGTTACCATATGGTAACTCATGCTACAATAGTTTACTGCAAATAACACAATAATAATTGCATACTTTTGTTTTTAAAATTCTGTTTTGATTAAAAGAGGTACAAATTAAAGATAATATACAATTTTGAAGTTATTGGTAGTTTATTACATTTGCAAGAATAACATAACTATGTTTTTGGTAACTCATGCTACATGTGCCAGATGCTTAATCAGTTCATGAATACATGGATAATTACTTTGATATAAACATTTAGTTAATTAATTTATTAAGTTAATTGGTGTATTTATCAGGAATAATAAAAAAATATCATTTTAATGTGTTTAAAATTGCAAAAACTTACCTTAAATTTGTTGAAAATTCTTGTTCTAGAACAAAATTTGTACAGGCTGACTTTGAAGTGTTGCCATTCCAATAAAAAGAAATTTGTATACAAAGTAAACAGCTATTATGACAGTTACAACTGTTTAGAATAATTATTGACCAAAATGATTACAAAAATACCATAAAAATTTTTTAATGGTCATGTCCCTTTTCATATGGAATTGCCCATGACATAAATATATTTTGCGTTTACTGTTTATCATTAATTATAGTTAATAAAATATGTACATTTAAGAAAAATTTTGATTTGTTTCTTTTAGTTTATTAAACTTTTGCTGATGTAGATGTGGTACATCTACAGCAGTATTGATGTTCAAATGTAGCCAGTGTGTGCTACATTTAACTTTCAACAGTGTGCAGTGTTTTTCAAACATTAAGTACAGACAATCTTTAATACGTTGAAAAAATAAATAAAGGAATGAATAAAATAAAACAAAAGGTTTTTCTGAAAACTTCAAATATCTTTAAATACATTGAAATTTCTCAAACCATTTAAAACAAACATGGACAGTTTAATAATTAACTCTGTATTATTGGCATCTCTTTCTTTATGTATTCAGTTCTTTTTAGTTGTTATTCGTTTAATATATATTTTATAAAATAATTTTTAATGAATAACGTTTTTAATTTAGTTCAAATAATACATTTTTCTTAATTTTTTTAAAATAAAATTCAGTGTATACAACCAGTAATATTGTTAAACGATTTTATTAAAATACGATTTTATTTCTTTATTGCTTGCAGTTTTATTTTGAAAATAAGCTTTTTGGTAGGAAAACAAAAAGGAGGCTAAGTTGCCTCAAAGATTAAAACGAGATTTCCCTTCCGAGCTCTGAGGAGCGAGGACAGATATTGTTGCGCAATAATTAGCTTCCTCGGCCTTCTCCCAGTCTAGTCGGCCATGTCTGAGCAGACGACGGACCCCGCAGACTTCTCTCTCCTCTTAGTTTATAGCTCAATGGTCTCCGTAGTAACGCGTTACGCCTAATGTTTGTATTCCCGGAATGGCAACACAGTTTTAGTTTTGGTTTTTCCCGTAACCTTCTATGAGAGATTTTTTCGGAATGGCAACACTTATAGTTGTCATGGCAAACTACACCAACTAACATTTTCCAGAGAAAATTACAAGACGATTCCAGTGAGATAAGTAGTAATTCATTTAGACTTTGTGTATTTTTTGGACTGAATTATTACGACTGGAAATATATTTTCTTGAGATGCAGAATTGTTCCTACCGTAGCTAATGAAAATTTTGCACGTTTTAAGCAATCTGAGAGCTCTCGGGTAGTGTTCTAGGCGAAGGAGTTGAATAATAGCTGTTGTTTTAGTTCTTGCGCAACTATACTTGTTTGCCACTTCGGGATCGAGAAACATTTTTCTAAACAAATGCTTCCCATAGTCAGAAATGGCGATAGGCAAAATATGCTCCAAAATAAAATTCGTGAAGAAAAGTTCCGCACGAATTATATTTTCATCACTGGATGATGCAAATATGGAATTCTGAGTCTTATTAGTGCTCGGCACACATGCATTCTCTTTTGTGCCGCTGTCTGTCCACATGCCGCTTGCAATGAAACTGCTCGCCATGAGCAACGCGAAAATCAAAGTCACATACTCATACTTTAAAATATGCATGATTATCTGATTTCTTCGATCATTTTAAAATGGTAAACTGTTTTATATACTCTTCTCTAAAAATTTGGCTATGCATCCTCTTCGGGGCCATTCTTATTAATCATGCGCAGAATTCAAATAGAAAACATTCGTTTCGAAAGGGTTCTTCACGCGAATAGTAATATTTACAGTTGATGCTACGCACGAAATTGAAAAAAAAAAAAAAAAAAAAACATCTGTGAATACGAAGGTATTGATCGGAGCTGTGGGGACTTGATGCGGAGTAGTTGGCACGTCTGTTTTAGCAGTGGAATATTTTATATTTAATAAAATTAAACAAGTATTTGTAGTGTCCCTCAAACCAGTTGACTCATTCTAAAATATAAACAATTTGCAGTAATATATAAACATATTAAGTTTCCATCTGGAGAGCTAACCATTTTTAGAAGCTTCTTTAACTCAATGTTAGCTCCAACAAACGTCTTAGAATTGTCTGACATTAATTTTGAACATTTGCCTCTTCTGCAAAGAAACGCTTCAAATTAGCAATAAAAGCTTGCGTGGTTACATCCGAAACAAAAATCTAAATGTATTGCCTTTGTACATAAGCAAACATATACTACTACATAAATTTTATTCAATACACCTTCCCTTTGATTTTTGAATTTTATAAATAATTGCCCACAGTAATCGACCCCTGATTTAGAAAAGGAAAAGCCTTGATTTACTCGTTCCCTTGGCAGATCAGCCATTAACTGAGAAGTGGGCACAGGCGTATTTTTGAAGCAAGTGATACAGGATAATTCGTCGACAAATATTTCTTCCATTAATCAGCCAAAACTTCTGTCTCATATGGAAAAGTAAAGCCTGTGGGCCTAAATGAAAATACTTTAAATGAAATATCTTACAACAATATTAGTTAATGGATGATCATTAGGCAAGATCATTGGAAATTTTGCTGAGTAGGGCAAATCCGCTTGGGATAAACGCCCTCCAACCCGTAAGGTCCCCTTCTCATCCAAAAACACATTTAGAGAAACAAGTCTGCTCTTAACTGATATGGGTTTACCATTTTCCAAACTTGTTAACTCCTCTTTAAAAACTTTTCGTTGAGCAGAGTTAATTAAAAACAATTCTGCAGATTTAAATTCCACACTGTCTAAGGGACCATTCCTTTTGTCCCTAGGATGTTTACAATTAAAAAGGAACCTAAAAACAAAACTAGATACACGAATTAAACTTAAATATTTGTTAGATATGCTAAGAATACGATCAAATACACAGGAATCAATCTCAAGTGTAAATAACTTATGTTCATTTGTTAATGAAGAGTCATTATAAATGTTCTTTTTTAGTTCATGCTGATAAGAGTCTTCGTCAGGAGTCCCTATACTTACAGCACCGTCATGTTCACCACTGACCAGTAAATCCGGACCCTTAAACCATTTAGAATTATCTAAAAGATTCTCGCATCTGATTCCTCGTGTGAGGAGATCGGCAGGATTTTCAGGACCTGCGCAATGAAACCAGTGAGACGAATCTGTTAGAGTCTGAATTTCCCGTACTCGGTTAGAAACAAAGGACGTCCACCTAGTAGCAGAACCCTTGATCCAATATAAGGTAATCTGTGAGTCTGTCCAATAATAGGTGGATGATGGTGCTCTTTGGTGCAATACCTTTTTTACTTCATTTGCAAGGCGCGCAGCCAATAAGGCGCCTAGTAACTCGAGGCGGGGGATATACATCCCTTTCAAGGGTGCCACTCGGGATTTAGCAGTAAACAAATTTACTGTTGATTTTTTCGCAGAATTGATTTGTAAATGCACCACAGCCCCCTATGCCTTTGGGCTAGCATCCGAAAAGGTGTGCAATACTAGCTCACATTGTGTAAGTCAAATCTTTCAAAAACATTTCACGGTACTTTTAATTTACGTAGTAAAGGAGCTTCCGAAATCCATCCTTTCCAAATATTTGTAATGTCAGGAGGCAAGTCTTCATCCCAAGACACCTTTCGTACCCAAAGTTCTTGAAATAAACATTATAATCTAACGGTAAATGGTGATATCACACCGTGAGGGACAAATATTCTGCCTGCTACTTGCAATATAGTTGTCTTTGTAATTTTTGCATTATTGAAAAATTCCAGTAACTTATCGACATTCCTTACAAGTATGTCCAATTCAGGCTGCCAATAGATTCCTAAAACCTTATGCAGTTGTTTTTCATTCTCATTAGAAGATTGAGGTCAGATACTAAATCCTATACTTTTCCATATCTCCGTAAGTGGTTCGCTATTAGAAATCCACTGACGTAAATTCATGCCAGCTTCTAGCATTATTTTATGAGAATCTTGTGAAATAGTTAACGCATCTTGGACTGTGTGAGCACCACTGATTAAATCATCTACATAAATAAAGTTATTAAGCACCTCTCTCGCTAAAGGGTACTCATCTTGAAATTTGGAAACATGTTCTTTAATTGTTGCAAACAATAAAAAAGGACTAGCTTTCAAGCCGAATGTTAAACGCTTAAATCTATGTATTAAAGTACTGAAATGTTCGTTATCTGCAGGATTTTTATTCACAAAAAGAAAGCGTAAAACGTCTCTGTCCTTTGGATTTATAGAAATTTGTAAAAACGCCTTCTCAATGTCTGCCAACATAGGAATTTTGTTAAAACGAAAGTGCAACAACAAATGAAACACATTCGGGTTTAAATTATGGCCCTAATCTAAACAGTCATTCAGAGATAACTGACCTTGTTCGTGAGAACTAGCATCGAATACGATGCGGCATTTAGTGTATACACTGTCTTGTTTCAACACAGTATGATGAGGTAAATAGAAAACTGGTCTATCAGATATCCTTTCTGAATTCTGAACAGGTTCAATAATGTTTTTGTCTAAATAATCATCTAATATTTCTCGATATTGTTCGAAGAGAGTTTTGTCACGCGTCATTCTTTTTATAAGACCCTTGAGTCGTTTTTCAGCTATATTGAAATTATCAACTAAAATGTTCCATTCCCGAATCCAAGGTAGGGTTATTTCATAACGATTGTCCTTGAATGTTGCAGTTCCATGAAACCTTTCCAAAATCTGAACACTGCCAACACTAGTAGGATCATCTCTTATTCCTAAATCATCAAGTTCCCAAAACCTTTTAAGTCAAATTCCCATTGATTTTCTAACAAATGACATTTAAATGTCGTATTGCTATTTTTATTATTCAATGTTCTCGTAACAATCCATCCAAAATGTGAATTTTGCAAAATTACCGAACCATCATTTAATTTTATCTGACATTTTACGAATTATTGTTAAATGGTATCTCCACCCAATAATATTTGGATACGCTGCGGTTTATGAAATTCTGGATTAGCATACTTTAAGTTTTCCGGCAATTGCAGATTAGAAATGTCAATTGACCTAGAAGGGGTTAAATCCGTGATTTTTGGAACAACTAACATATTTATTGCTTTCCAAAAATTCTCCTCTTTATTGGAACTTTCTGCTGTAATTCCTTTTTTAACCTTACAAAAAGATCCATTTAACCCAGTGATTGACGTGTTGACATTAAAACGTTTTATTTCTAATATATTGCATACTTCCTGCGAACACAACGTAATCTGGCTGCCCGAATCCAAAATCGCATAAAATGGAAAAAAAGAATCATTTATACCCTATACAGTCAAACCTGTCTATCTCGAACCTGTAAATCTCGAAAACTTCTATATCTCGAAATTTCTGAAATTTCCTTCGCATACTATCTAAATTCAGTGCATTTTACATTTTTATCTCGAAAAAATTTTGTTCGAAACCTGTGTTTCTCGAATTTTGGGAAATAGGGTCAGTTACAGAAAACAATGAAGCCTCTTTTGCAAAAGAGTTTAGGAAAACATAAATTCTGTGGCCGCACAGATAAAGGAAGCTGGAGGGGACTTTTCCTGGAATTCTGGTCACTATCGCTATTCTACCTCTCTCCTACTGTCATCTCTCCCGGGACGCCTCCAGTCATCATTGTTTAGCGTTTCCAAGAAGCGAGAGTGCAATGGAGGGTTTGGTTAAGCAGGATGTGACCACTAGGGGGTCAGCTTCCACACACATAGATAAGAAGTCTGGAAAGTTGAAATTCATTCCTATTGTTGATTTTCTTCCGTGGTACGTGGTTGGCAAATGCGAATATGGCAGGAGTAAAAAGAAATTGAATGTTTTAGAAAATGAGGATAAAATGAAAATTCTGACATTTTTAGATGAGAACCCGTTGATGAAAAAAGGCGAAATCGCAGAAAAGTTTGGCGTGCCAGCCAGCACTCTCTCGACAATTATCAACAACCGTGAAAGTATAGAGCAAAAGTTTCTAAGCAACAAAAAAGGAAAAAAAAGGAGAAAATGCAATTTTCCGGATGTAGACGCATGCGTTTTGAAATGGTTTACACAGTGCAGAGACCAAGGAATCCCTATCAGTGGGCATGTGATACAGAAAAAAGCAGAAGATTTCGCTAAAGAACTTGGACATGATTCAGAAGAATTCAAAGCCAGCAATGGATGGCTCGAAAGTTTCAAAAAGAGCCACAACATTGTTTTCCGCAAGCTTTGTGGAGAAAGCGCATCAGTCCCAGAAAATGTATGTGAAGAGTTTATAAAAAATATTCCTCATCTCGTAAAAGGATACAAACCAAAAAACATTTTCAACGCTGATGAAACAGGGCTATTTTATCAGTGCTTGCCAGAAAAAACTGCCATGTTCAAGGATGAAGAGTGTAAGGGGGGGAAACAAAGCAAAGTCCGTTTAACCCTGCTGTTCGCTGCAAATGAAGACGTCTCAGAAAAACTTCCACCGCTGATGATCGGACGCTCAGAAAAACCTAGGTGTTTTGCTCAAGTTAAGTCTTTCCCCTTCAAGTACAAAGCAAACAGAAAAGCTTGGATGACTAGTGAAATCTTTGGTGAATGGTTGAAATCTTTAGATAAATCTATGTGTGCCCAAAAGAGGAAAATTATACTCTTTGTAGATAACTGCAGCGCACATAACAACTTGCCTTCTTTGAAAAACGTATGTGTAAAGTTCTTCCCTGCTAACACGACTTCCAAACTACAACCTATGGATCAAGGGGTAATAAGAAGCTTTAAAGCGAACTATAGAAGACAATTAATCCGTAAACTAATCGATGCTATTCATGAGGGAAGTGTTCTTCCAAAGGTGAACGTGCTAGACGCCATAAGAATGACCGATTATGCATGGAGATGTGTCACAGAGAAAACAATCCAAAACAGTTTCAAGAAAGCGGGGTTCGATAATCAATGCGAAGAAGAGAAAGAGATCAGCGATGAGCACGGAAAAGAAGCTGAAGAAACTGTTGATGAAGCGGTGGAAATTAATTCTCAAGAATGGAGAACCTTGAAATCAGGATTGAATGTTGACATTTCTTTAGAAGAATTTTTGCAAGTGGATGATACACTAGCAACATGTGGAACCTTGACAGACGCGGAGATCATCGATAATGTGAAAAACATGTCAGAAGACGAAATCGAAGAAACCGAAGCCGATTCACCTAAAGTGACAGCGAAAGAAGCTGAGAAGGCCGTGGAACTCTTGACAAATTTTCTTGAGGCTCAGGAAAATGTTGGCTCTGACAGCTTTGCAGCTCTTGCAAATATTAAAAAGTTAATTGAAGTGAAGAAAGTTAGGCATCAAAAAACTTTGAAGGACTATTTTCATTGAAAAATCATTCAGCAGTATGTATTTATCTACAATAAAAGTAAGTATTATTATTTTTTTTTTTTTTTTTTGCATTTTTTTGTGAACCTGTATAACTCGAAACCTTTTTATCTCGAATTTTTTTCCCTTCCCGTGAGATTCGAGATAGACAGGTTTGACTGTATATAATTAATTGCTGTACTTAATAACACATATGAGCCTTGAATGAATAAATTGTTTATTAATTCTTTCAACGTGAGAGTCGACAAGCGATTTGGGTTTGGTTCCTTATTGGCGCCAGTCTGGAATTATGTCTTTCTCTTTGAACAGACAGGGCGCTTGTTGCGCCCTCTACCAGAATTAAAGTTCACATAAGGAGGAAACATAGTGAGTGTAATATACCAAATTGTTCAGAATTTTATTTTATAGAGGTAAAGATTGGTCATTTTTTTATTCTTAATTACTGTATTAGAGTTAATGACATTAAAAAAAGTTTTTATAAAATCTTTAATTCTTATACATATTTCTTGTTGGTACTCCTTTTAAAACAAAGTTTCCTACAATATTTTTGATATCGATTTGTTTCTATCTATTCAAGTTTGATATTTCTGCTCAATTTAGTATTTTTACTCTTATACTCGGGCCGCATCTGAAAACGCTCGACCGGACGAACCGGTTCGACCGCGGCCGCCCGCGATTGTTTGAAAACTATTTTTGGGGCGACCGGTGGCCACGCAAGTCAGTCTGAAAAGTCATTTTGACAGTCGACCGGTCTAGACCGCAGCACCCGGAGTTTTGCGGTGGGCGATTTTACCACGCAGGGCTCCCACCGCCTTAACACAATTTGTAGTAGCTTTCAGAGCAGGTAAAATGTCCTTTTTGTATCAGTTTGGAGCAGAAGAGATTTAACTTTTGTATCAGTTTAGGAGCCGAAAATATCAACTTTGTACCATTTTTGGAGGATTTTTTCTTTATTTTTTAAATATTAAATGGCTGTTTTAAAGCAACGTCATTTTCATACATCAAAGGTAAGAGCAGTGTCAAGTCTTCAAAATGATTGGAAATGTAAGCGTCACTCATCCTTCAAAAACTGGATTATTTTTATATTTCTTAAGAAATTATTCATAACCTATTCAAAAAGTAAGACTAATTAAACCTATAATATAAGGGTGTTTTTCAATACTCTTCTCAAGAAACAGATTATTTAAAAGAATGTTTTGTTGTTTTCTTCTTCTTCTAATAGTTAAGAATGGCTGGAAGAAAGCTTAAAATTTTCTTCTTTTCAAAAATCATTGCATTCTCTCTTTTTTGTTTAATAGCTAAAACACTATTCTTTCAAGAAAATAAGCAAAAACTAACTAATATGAAAGGTTCAACTATTTTAAACTCTTTATCATTAATTAAAATTTGTTTTTTAAATGGTACTTATTTAGGTTTATAATCATTGTGATTATAGTAACAGTAAAATTTTGAATGAATGAAATATAATTTCATATTTTATCAAAAAATATATCTGAAGTCGATCCTATTTTCTACCTGCAGTAATATTTATCATTTTTCGGATTAAAAAATATTCCTTTAAATTTCAATCCTAAATGCTCACTTAGATGCTTTGGAAGTAATTAATGGCACTAAAAGTAAATTGCTAAGTTTCATAATTTTGCAGCAAGAAAATTCAAGAACCAAATTACATTTTTCAGTTCTATAATAGAAATGCAAAATGTATTTTTTATTATATGTTGATAATTTAATGTCTAATGAATCATTTATTTTTTTCCAACAATTTACCTTTACATCTTCCAAAAATTGTGTAATAGTTACAATTAAATTTCAAGAGTCCTAGGGTTACAGCAATTGGATGCTGAAAGAAACTAAATTGAATTAAAAGAAAGAGGAAATGCGTGATAATTTCATAACTTTCAAATCTAGTTAAAAAATTGAAACTTTAAGCAAGTGTACTTTTATGAGGTCGTTCATCTACAACCAAATTTCTATTTCTTCTAATAATATTGCTTAACATATTTGCTAAAGATCATCAATTCATTAAGATATACATGCTTTCTTTAATGATTTTCTAACTTAACTAATTTTTTTACTTATTTTGTTCTTTATATTTATGTTTTATGTTTTTGAATTGCTTGTGGTTATATGATATAGATTACAAAGCTTAAAGAGTAATGAGAAAAGAAAAAAAGGCTGAAATTCAATGCTTAATTTTACAGCATTTGAAAGTCTACCTCTAAACACTTTCGGGAACAAATATATATTTTCAAACAATGTTTTTATTTAAAATAAATATACATTTTATTTATTTACTTTGAGAAGAAACATTATAAATACTAGTTGAAATGAAAAAAATCCGATTTTTGTAAGGGGATGCAAAAAGATTGTAGAACGTATGCGCTCCTTTGCTTGCACGTGGAAAGTAGGCTTAAGGAATTTGAAAAAAATGTTATAAGGGAGCAGCAACCTTTTTAACATCTGTTCTGTTACTGATTTTTCACATTGTTTTCTAATGTTTAGGAAATACTAATCAAAGTGCACTGAGGAAAAACGCTAAAGTTTTTTTTTTTTTTTTTCACGTTACATGAAATTAAACTTTTTTATCTATTTCAAGAAAAACTTACTAAAAAAAAATGTTCAACATAAATAGTGATAAGAGTAATGATTTTTCTCTCTATAATACTACAAAATATTAGAAATCGTATCACTGTTTCTTCTACAAGCGTGAGATACATCACTCATTCTGCTCAAGTTTCTCATCCATATTTGATGTTCTTAAGAGAGGGTAGAGCTAATATTCATTAATAAACTGCTTCAAAGGTAAAAAAATAGTTGACTAAAGGAAAAATGCATCGAATGATGTCGATTTTAAGTAAAAAAAATATAATATCTAAAATTTTTTCGATTTTTTCCCCCCCGAAAATTGCTGTTTGGCGCAAATTTTGCGAAAAAACGCATTTTGTAGCAGCATGTAGCAGAAAAATAGTTTTGGCGCAGTTTTGCGAAATTGGCGTAGCCGTGGGAGCCCTGCACGTGACCGGTCGATTTCGTTTGTTCAGATATTCTAAAATTCTATTGGTTGCGGTGTGTTCAGTTCCAGTTTCTGGTGCGATCATTGCTGTTGTTTGTGCACGGTTTCCTTTGGTTTTTTTTCTCATAATTTCAGGCATAAATTGTACAGTTTTTAAATGCAGTAAGTGCAGTGCAGCATTTAACTAATACTATAGAGTGCGAAAGGCACATTTTGGAATTCCATGCACAATCATCCATGATGGAAGATTCTAATTGGGAAACAAAATGGACTTCAGAGATGGCGCACATGCTTATAAGCTGTGTCCGAAATCATGAGCATATGTTCTCGGACAAAAACGTTAAGTCAACGCAGGTAAACTACAATTTATTCTTAATTTATTGGAAATATTTCAGTTCTTTGGCTTGAGGCATTAAAGTTTCATCTGCTTTAATTACAGGAAAAAATTTATGAGCAGAAGAGAGACAGTTAATTGTTTTAATTGCAATTAGCTTTGCAACGCTTTCAAAACGCCTGGTTTATTCCCGGGAAAAAACGTTTTTCCCCGGGAATTTAAAGCAAAATCGGGAAGTTTCAGATTATCATCTAATTAAAAAATACTAACAACTTCTATATTTTTCATCACATTGTAAAAATTGATATTTGTTTAAATCATCAATAAAAAACAAAATAAGACACAGAAAAAATTAAAACCAACCTTTACAAAAAATTATTGAAATGTATAATAGTGCTTCTTATAAAAAATTACCCCTCCAAATGTGTTGGCAAAGTTGCTATAAAATGCTATGAATAAAACAGATAAGTTATGTGTTATATATATCGCTCATGGGCTGCAATAGCGGCACAACTCGAAAAATCATGTTTTGAGATAAGTGGGTTTAAAGTTTTCATTGCTAAGGAAAATGCATAAGAAATGCTTTAGTTTGCTGCCATCTTACGGCCTAATATTGAATTGTGAGTTGTGCTAGTATTGCTGTTGAAAAAAATGCGTATTTTCATATTTGCATCTGTTCTTAGTCCAAAACGCGTGCTTTTTGAGTTGTGCCACTGTTGCAGCCCATGAGCTCTTATAGTAATTTGAAATCTAGAAATAAGGAAGAAAATAAGAATTTGAAGCTTAATCTTATTTTCTGCAGAGTAAACAAATCAAATGCATATTTAGGATCAATAATATACTGCAAAAGCCTGTTGAATTTACAATTAATCTTCTCAATTATAGCTTTGATATAAAATGTTATATTTGACGTTAGATCATATATCTAGAATGGAAATAATAGAACGTTACATATCAGTAGCAATATTTGAAGACTGAAAACATTTTTATATTAAATAAATTATTTATGATTATTTGAAGAAAGCTTAAGTTCGTTTTTTATTCTCAAAATTCCGAACGTTCCCAAAGTTCAGTTTCTTCCCGAAATTTTCTGGGGGCTTTCTGTCACTTCAAAATTTCCTGGGGTTTTTTTTTTTTTTTTGCATCTCTAATTGCAATATGAGGAATTTTTTTAAAGTGCTTGATTAAACAGTAGAGAATCGTAGGCTTTTTGTATTTAACTTAAGAAAGTTACTGAACAATATAGGATTTAATCGGGATAGGGCAAAATAAGTTACTGAAAGAATAGGACCCAAGTTTTTTTTAATTTATTTTTCCTATTCTGGAAATATGCTTTTTGGTACATTTCAAAAGAGGACAATTATAACTTTTAATTAGACTCTTTTGTTATGTTTGTACTTGGGTGATTTTCAAATTTGTTGACGGTTTGGGTTTGACACAATCTGAAAATTTTTGTTGCATCAAACATAAAAGCTTGCCTACGTATGAATAGCTTATAATTTACTGCATTCTGAGCAGGTAGTTTTTTTCGAGTTAATTTATTTACATTTTAGATATTTCAAAAAGTGTCTTGACAAGTGATGGTTTTTCTCATGAGTGTTACCGTTATTAAACTTGCTGTAAAATAATCCTTATCAATAATTAATCTAAAAATCTTGTTTAAGTAATCTTAAATACTTTGTAATAAGTAAAAATAGTATTAAAATTGACATATTTAAAATTTTAAAACTATTTTAATTGCAATTTATCTCATGAGCGTTACTTTGTTTCTTAAATGAAGCATATAACTTTCAATAAAAATGTATTTTATTAAAAATTAAATTTTTTCACTGCAGGTATAAGAAATAACTGGATAGACTTAACTAGAAAACCATTTTTTAATTATTAACTAACAAATTCATTAATAAAATTCTAACTTTTAGCTACAGTAACACTCAAGAGACAAAAAAGCAATCCTCTTGCTATAAGGCACCAAAAATACTAATAGTAATAAAAATAACAATAATTATAAAATGAGAGATCAAAATTAAAATTATTTTACCCCATTAATTTCTATGTTACATTAAAAATGTAATAAAACACCACTACTCTCATGATTCTAATCCAGGAATAGATGTTTTCAGACAGGACTAATAAAAACTAATTTCACTTTTAAAGTAGGCAGTAAACATATCGAAATAAGTAATTCTAATTCTGCAAACCATATCTTGAATTTAAGTAAAGTGAAGATAATAGTCTGCAACATATCACTTTCTTGTTTACATAAAGTAACAACTGGAATACCCGAACAAATTTTTTTTTTTTTTACTCATTTCTTGCTTCCTTTTTTTGGGGGGGGGGGGGAAGGGGGTTACAAGTACGGGAGTTTTTCTTTATTTACCCCTTAACAATAAAACATATCTTAAACAAAGCACACAAAAATCATGACCGCCAACGTAAAATGTTGTCAGGTTATCTCTTTTAAAACATATATATAGAGAAATAAAATGTAAGCTTGAATAAAAAACTAATATCAGCTTGAGTTAAAGCTCATAAAATATCTATATCTGCAGATTTATTTATTATTTGGTTGTTTTCAATCATGATTGTTACTTCCTTCTCTTAACAAGTAACACTCATGAATGGGTAACACTCACGAAATTTATTAAGAAATTCCTCACTAAAAAAAATTACGACTGTTTTCCTAAAAATTTAATTGCACCGATTGATTCCTCTACAAGAGATACACTGTTGCTGAATTGCTTATTTTTATGCTGTAAAAAATATTGGGAAATAAATGGGTAACACTACTGAGAAGTAATAAAAATACTCATCATGTTGAATTATATGTTCCACTATAAAACAGTAAAGGAATAAAACTGACTCATTCTAGATGGTACGAGGTTAAAAGAAACATACTGGGTTTCCCTCCCACAGAAAATAATTACAATATTTAAATATTTTGAAAGTTGAATGATAGGAACTTTCTCGAGGTAACACTCATGAGCTGCATGTCCGGACAAAAACTTTCTTTGAATTTTAAAATATTAGTAAACATTTCACTAAAATCACTTGCATTTTTGTTAAGTAAACACATATTAATTCATGTTTTATATTATATTGAATACAAAAATTACTTGGAATGATAAAAAAAAAAAAAAGACTCGGGTTCTGTGAATTTTTTGCTCCGGTCAAGCAATTTTCCATTCCTTTCCAACTAAAGTAACAGAAAAGCCTACTATTTCAGAACTTGGATGTAATGAATGCATTTAATTAACTATGAAATGGTGCTTCTCTACTGGTTTTTATAATGGCAGAATAAGAGTTTTATCGACATGAAATTCAGATTTTACACTGCGGACATCAAACCGTCAATCTTTTAAAAAATCACCCACTTATGATATTTTTGTATTTGTTGAAAATAAATAACAATCAACATTCCAAACCGCATTGTAGCATTTTACATGTAATCACATTGTAGATTGAATTAAGTCGATGCACCTTCCGAATAAAAATGGGAAAAGTATTTATTCGTAAGCATATGTACACCTGTTACTTGACGCCAGAAGTCTATTTTCTTTCAGAAAGAAGATACTATAATCATGCAGATTGCAGAAGTTAACTTTTGCCTTTTTGCTTCAATCGATGCTTCCGATATATATGTCTTGTAAATATCAAAAATCTATGTTGATATTCTTTGCTGCAATCTAAAGTAATATTTCACTTTACCATCAGCATTTCTTACCTAAAATCTTTACTGCTTCTAAATAAAAAATTGACAGACCAAAGCAGAAGAAATCTTCTATCTGTTCATAACTTGGTTTAAATGTGTTTTTGTGCCGACAATGAATTAATAGCACTAGAATAGTTTCACTTGTTTTGTTATGTAATTTCATTAAAACTTCTGCAAGAAAACCAATTTGTTTAAATTTTGTTTCCCAAATGAGAGCCCTATTTATGCTCTGCACATCATACATTTGACAATTAATAGTTATGAGCATCCATCATCATTGCCAATTTCCTTTCTGGGGGGAGGGGCTATATATTTGCAATGTCAATCATTGACACACACTCATTTTTTGCAGCTGAATGTCAATCATTGAAATCAATAACACTTGCATTTCTTCTATTTTCAGGTTTGGTCCATAATTGCTGGAGAATGTAATGCATTAGGTTACGCCATTTCAGCCACAAATTGTGATGATAAGTGGCGTAGTTTAAAAAAACATACCGTACAAACAAGGACCTCTCCTTAAAGTCAGGAGAGGGAAGGGTAAAGTGGCCCTTTTTCTCAGCCCTTGCTGAACTGCTTGGTCGAAGGCCTGAGATGAGCCCACTTAGAGTAGTGGAGAGTTCCCTAGGAGGAGAATCTTCAAATTCTAGTAAGTATCCTCGTTGTGAAAAGCCTCTTACATGCTTTTTCAGAAATGCACTACTAAAATTGTGCCTTTATTAGTAAGATTAATCATTTTAAAATGCTACTAGTAACCCTATTTTTCTTTTTTTCTCTAATGGTTTGTTTGCTCGCATGCACAGTTGTTTTTTATATTCATCTCCAAGGCCGCATCCAGGAAATGTTCTCAGGTGACGGGGGGGGGGGGGGGGGGCTGACTTCTGACTTCGACACACTTTTGTTAAGGAAAATTTCGGGGAGGAATATATGCTACACTGCGAAAAGTCCTTGGTTACCTCACTGTGTATCGTTCTATTAAAATTGGAATTTAAAACTTTGCAACATTGGAACACATGAGGTTAAAATGATTAAATAAGATTGCTATCTTATCTTATTATTAAATAAGATTGCTTCATTATGTTTATCTTCTTTTGTGTATTTTCAGATCAAAGATGTTTTTTTCCCATCCGAGGAGCTAGCTGCCTTGCAGTTTGTGTCTGCAGCAGAGTTTGTAAAGCAGGATACGTGCACAAACGTATTTGTAGCTGCTTTTACAACATCCTGGGCACGACTAAAATTATACCATGAAATGGACAAGCTTGGCAGTGACGTACTCTATCACGACACTGACAGCATAATTTATGCGAGTCACGGTCTGAACGATCCACCGCTTGGCAACTTCTTGGGGGATTTCACGGATGAATTGGATGGTGATATCATCACTACTTTCGTATCTGGTAAGTTCTGTTTAATTCTGAAAATTGGCAACCGTTTATGTTAATATTCTCGACATATTCCTGATTTTCTTTTTTTATTTTATTTATATCCAGGTGGACCCAAAAATTATGCTTATAGCACGAGGAGTGGGGAGACCTGCTGCAAGATCCGAGGGTTCACTCTGAATCACAGGAATGTTCAGCTCTTAAACTTGGACTCCATGAAGCAGCTCGTGCTGAATTTAGACGGGTCATCTATCAACGTGCATAACCCATCTAAAATATGCAGAGAAGCGAAACGACGAAAAGTCATAAATAAAACGGAAGACAAATTGTACAAAATTATGTATAACAAAAGAGTCATTCAACAAGACTACACGACCCTGCCCTACGGGTACTAAGGTTAGGGGGGAAAATGTTTTTTCACATCTTGTGTTAAAAAACAAATATAAACGTTATGTAAAAAAAAATAATAAAATAACGTAAATGAAAATGTTGCTGTTGTTTTATATTTTTCTTTGTGTGTTGATAAACCCTTGTTGTATTTTTTTACATCTTGTGCAAAAATAACGTCGAATGAAAATGTTGTTTTATTTTTTTCTTTGTTAATAAACCATTGTTGTTTTTTGAAAAAAAATCTTGTCTATATTATTTATTCTAATTACACTTAGTACGGATACATTCTTTTTTCTAAAGATTAAAAAAAAAAAAAAAATAAATTTTTTTTTTTTTTTTTTTTTTTTTTTTTTTTTTTTTTTTTTTTTTTTTTTTTTTTTTTTTTTTTTTTTTTTTTTTTTTTTTTTTTTTTTTTTTTTTTTTTTTTTTTTTTTTTTTTTTTTTTTTTTTTTTTTTTTTTTTTTTTTTTTTTTTTTTTTTTTTTTTTTTTTTTTTTTTTTTTTTTTTTTTTTTTTTTTTTTTTTTTTTTTTTTTTTTTTTTTTTTTTTTTTTTTTTTTTTTTTTTTTTTTTTTTTTTTTTTTTTTTTTTTTTTTTTTTTTTTTTTTTTTTTTTTTTTTTTTTTTTTTTTTTTTTTTTTTTTTTTTTTTTTTTTTTTTTTTTTTTTTTTTTTTTTTTTTTTTTTTTTTTTTTTTTTTTTTTTTTTTTTTTTTTTTTTTTTTTTTTTTTTTTTTTTTTTTTTTTTTTTTTTTTTTTTTTTTTTTTTTTTTTTTTTTTGTCCATGATTTTCTTAATTTTTCTTTACTCATCCTTCCTACTTTCCCTTATGCCCTCCTTTTGTTTTTTGCACTGACAAGGTAAACGAGTAATTTCATGTTATGGGCAATTTTCAAATTTGTTGACGGATTGGGTTTGACACAATCTGAAAATTTTTGTTGCATCAAACATAAAAACTTGCCTACGTATGAATTTCTTATAATTTACTGCATTCTGAGCAAGCAGTTTTTTTCGAGTTAATTTATTTTTTAGATATTTCAAGAAGTGTCTTGAAAAGTGATTGTTTTTCTCATAAGTGTTACCGTTATTAAACATTCTGTAAAATAATCCTTATCAATAATTTATCTAAAAAATCTTGTTTAGGTAATCTTAAATACTTCGTAAGGAGTAAAAATAGTATTAAAATTGACATATTTAAAATCTTTTAACTATTTTAATTGCACTTTATCTCAGGAGTGTTACTTTGTTTCTTAAATGAAGCATATAACATTCAATAAAAATGTATTTCGTGCTGTTTTCACTGCAGGTATAAGAAGTAACTGGATCGCCTTAACTAGCTAACCATTTTTTAATTATTAACTAACAAATATATTAATACAATTCTAAATTTAGCTACAGTAACACTCATGAGATATGGTAACACTCATGAGACAAACAAGCAATATTCTTGCAATATTGCACCAAAAATAATATAATAGCAATAAAAATATCAATAATTATAAAAAGAGAGACCAAAATTGAAATTATTTTACCCCATTAATTGCTATGTTACATTAAAAATGTAATAAAACATCATTATTCTCATGATTCTGACCCAGAAATAGATGTTTTTAGACAGAACTAATACAAAATTAAGTTCAGTTTAAAAGTAAGCAGTAAAAATATCGAAAAAAATAGATCTAATTCTGCAAACCATATCTTTAATTTAAGTAAAGGGAAGATAATATTTTTCAACACATCACTTTCTTATTTACATAAAGTAACAACTGGCATACCCGAACAAGTGCTCATTTTTTGGGGGGGTGGAGGGGAGTTACAAGTACGGGAGTTTTACTTTATTTACCCCTTAGGGGTAAAACATATCTTAAACAAAACACACAAAAATCATAGCTGCCAACGTAAAAATTTTGTGTCAGGATGTCTCTTTCAAAATACGAGGTGCGACAATAAAGTAATGAGACTGATGTGAAATAAAAATTTTACTTAAGTTTTAGTCATGTTTAGTGTAATCTCCTTCAAAGTAATTCCCTTCTGATTGCACACATTTATTCCAGCGTTTCTGCCGTTGATAATAACATTTCTGGAACTCTTCTTCTGTAACAACCTCCAAGGCCCTCGTCACAGCCTTTTGGACATCTTCTGTTGTTTGAAAATAGTGTCCCTTGACTGCCCTTTTGACTCTTGGAAATAGAAAAAAGTCGCATGGAGAGATATCTGGTGAATAAGGTCGCTGTGGTAGTACTGAAATGTGTTTTGATGTTAAAAATTGCTGTACTGACAAGCAGTATGGGATGGTGCATTATCGTGATGCAGAATCCAATTGTCAGCAATGTTGGGCCGGACACGAAGAACTCTTTTACGAAATCTTTCTAAAATTTCTTTGTAGAAATATTGGTTAACTGTTTGTCCAGGAGGCACCCACTCTTTATGAACAATTCCTTTGGAATCAAAGAAGCACACAAGCATGCATTTCACTTTTGACTTTGACATTCGAGCTTTTTTTGGTCTGGGTGATCCCTTTGAGCACCATTGCGAACTTTGACGTTTTGTCTCTGGATCGTATTGAAAAAACCAACTTTCATCACCAGTGATAACACGGCTCAACAAATCTGGATTCATTTCCTTTTGCTCTAAAAGATCGACTGCCACATTTTTTCGTGTTTCTCGCTGTTGTTGTGAGATTTTTGGGCACCATTTTAGCACAAATCTTTCTCATACCAAGATCTTCAGTTATTATTAGACGAACCGTTTCTCGATTGATGTTGAGTTCTTCTGCAATCATTTTCACGGATAATCTTCGATCAGATCGTACAACTTCCCGCACCCTGGTCAAGTTGACATCGGTCCGTGAGGTTGATGGTCGTCCACTACGGTCTTCATCTTCAACATTCGTTCGACCGTCACAAAACATTTTATGCCAACTAAAAACTTGAGCTCTTGACATAACCTCATTTCCAAAAGCCTTCTGAAGCTTGCCATAAGTTGTCATCGCGTTTTCACCCAATTTAACGCAAAAAGAAATGGCATACCGTTGCGCAATATTTTGCTGTTCCATTTCTGTAACGAGAGATACAAACACGAGTTCACTTATTACAGCACTACTCACGAATGAGCTGTTGCATTGATGTGCCGCTTGGACTACAAGCAGCTTATAGATCAAGGTCAAAGGTAGTTAGCCTACGCAAGCTGCAGGGTTGCCACATCTTGCAAAAAAAAAAAAAAAAAATCAGTCTCATTACTTTATTGTCGCACCTCGTATATATAGAGAGAAATAAAATGATTTATTAAGAAATTCTTCACTAAAAGAAATTCTGACTGTGTTTCTGAAAATTTAATTGGACCGATTGATTCCTCTACAAGAAATACAGTATTGCTGAATTGCCTATTTTTATGCTGTAAAAAATATTGGGAAATAAATGGGTAACACTCCTGAGAAGTAATAAAAATACTCACGTTGAATTGTTTGTTCCACTATAAAACAGTCAAGGAATAAAACTAACCCATTCTAGATGGTACGAGGTTAAAGTTAACGCACGAAGCTTCCCTACGACAGAAAATTATTACAATATTTAAATATTTTGAAAGTTGAATGATAGGAACTTTCTCGAGGTAACACTCATGAGCTGCATGTCCGGACAAAAACTTTCTTTAAATTTTAAAATATTAGATAAACATTTCACTAAAATCACTTGCATTTTTGTTAAGTAAACACATATAACTTCATGTTTTAAATCATATTGAATAAAAAAAATACTTGGAATGACTTCCGGTCGGACTTCCACATGGAAGGTCGCGCGTTCGATACCCACTGAAGACCACCATGTATACTTGGGGATATGTGCATATAAAATCCGTAGACCCCACTACCTCTCCCCGTGCGTAAGCAATCCTAAGGCCTCGGCTAACAGGTAGGGGTCTGGTGGAGAAAAGTATGTGGAATAGAAAAAGACAGTGTCCGAAGTAAAATCTTAACCCTACACTGCGCCGTGTTGTTTTTAAACAACATCTCCATTTTTCGTTCACTAAGCTTTTATTTTGTAATATTTTTAACCTGTGGTGCATTCTTTCGTTTCATTTTGTATGTGTGATCATATTAGTTAATATGGTTTCCCCTAGATCTTGTAAACTGAAAGCAAGGTTCATCTTTTTTCACAAAATCGTAAGACATGATAATTTCGTAAATACAGTAACTTCTTAATTTTTTTATACAAATTTTAAGCAACAATTTTGTTTTAAAAAATAGTCTCTAACTGCTTACATAGTTTTAAAATAAAATAAATATAAGTTGTCCGAAAAATTTCGGGAGAAATAGATATTAAGGCACCTGTTTTACTTGTTTTAAAACAACACTGCGCATTCGGGGGCAATGTTTATGCTCCTGAATTATTCGTAGTATAAACAAGAACAGGTGTCACAGGTTATTCTATTTCACTTTATTTAGTATATTTTAGAAGATTATTGTTAAATATTTCAAATTAGCTTAAAGTGGTCGATTTAATTATTATTTAGGAATTTTGTTGAAAATCAATTCATGCTCAACCAAAGAAGAAACGAACATTATCCCATAAACCCCCTACAGATGTTAGGTTTCTTGTTGAAAATCTTTCAGTTTGCACATGTAACTAATAATTATTAGTTATATCTGCTAATTTTTACTTTAATAAATTTTATAAATTTATAAATAATAATAAAATTAATTATTTTAATAAATTTTCATATTTTAGTGCTATTTTATGTCATAATGCATGACTAATCATTATTGATTTGGTTTCATTTGTTAAAATGATTACATAAAAAAATTATTTTTCTTACCCCTAAATGCGCAGTGTCGTTTTTAAACAACATGTCAATTTTTCTCGAATTCTACTTTTCCGGGTTTAATAGGAATTTTTTTAGTATTTTTCCCACTTATAACTAGCACAAACAAACACAAAAAAAAATATTTTACAAAGAAAAAAAAAGTGTAGGGTTAAGTGGAAACAGGCAATTTAAGAAAAAAGTCCAAACTTTGAACCCTTAGAACCATGGATGCTGGTTCGCTTGCGAAGAGACGAAGGACTGAAATTGTCACGTTTCATCGAAGTCTCACATCAAGAATTCCAAGGCGGTTGAAAATCTGAAGACATTGCTAGTATTTTGTTTTTGTTTTTTCGAAAGAAAAGAAGAAATAGGCTGATGAAGCAGAATGCCGTTTCACTCTTTATAATAGAGAAAATTCTCTATCGCTACAGTCGATCATTCGAAACGCCTATTTAAGAAGATGTTTCCGGATTCGAAAACAGCTCAAGAGCTTACTTGCGACCGTACTATGTGCTTAAATATCATATAAAACATGAGTAAACAAACTACTCTTGAAGTTGTTTTCAATCAGCACAGATGGTATTAATGACTGCAGAGATAAAAAGCTGTATCCCCTGCTAGTCACATGTTTCAATTTCTCTTCTGGGAAAGTGACAGAAGAATTACTGTCACTTTTGGAATGCAAAGACAAAAAAGAAATTTTCGATCTTCTTAATGATTTGAAGAAAAAGGTTAAAAAATAGAGAAATGTGTTAGTTTTAGTGCTGATAAATACTATGATAGGGGGGGGGGGGGGAATCTGATCATTATCAGCCCGGAATTCCTCTATTTTAAATAGCGGCTTTAATAGATAATGCCTCCTGTTACATATTGCAACCAAAAAAGCATTATGTGTGTTTAGTTTAGATATAAATAAGTTTCTAGAAGATATTTTTTTCTTTTTGGATAAAAGCTCCAAACGGAAAAACAGCTTCAGAATTCAACAAGATTTAAGTGGACAAGAAAAGCTACAGAAAATTTTGAAATACACATCAAGATGGTTGTCTTTACTAAATTGTGTTGATCGCATTTTGGAACAGTGTGAACCTCTTACGGGTTTTTTGTAATGAATAAAACAATGCTTCAAACAATAGAAGGGTTCTACAAGTACAAAATGCGTTCAAAAATCGAACTGCAAAATTAGTATGCTCTGTCAATATTTGTGAAGGTAAATCTCCTTCTGCAAAAAGAGGAACCTCTTATGCATAAACTTAGAAGGAATTTGCAGCAGATATTTTTTTTATATACTCGTACGTTTCCTCAAGTCATCTGTAATATCATAACAGCACAGTTTGATTTTTCAAACAAAAGTTATGAGAAAAACTCTTTTCGAAAAGATGATGATAACAAAGTTATTGGAGTAAAAACTAAAATACATCTTTCCGAATGTAATTAACCGCAACTAGATGCTCGTGTATTTTGTGATCAAGTGAGAAATTTCTAGATAATGGCAATTTCTTACATGTTGGTAAAAGATACTTGAAGTGGTTGAGTTTTTGAAACATGCTGAGTGCACGTTGCCATCAGACTTTTTATCCGGTAATAGGCATGGTAAATAGTTTTCATTACCAACTTCTGCACTAATTTAGAAAACGAATTTGCTCGTTATCAAGCTGACAAATTGGAGTCCATTCAGCTTGGTAACAAAATAGATCGAATTTGGTATGAAATTTCTTCATTGAAGGAATGGTGGTTCAAAATACAAATTGCTCTCTACAATTATGTAAGCAAAGAAAACATCATACTGAATTTCGTGCAAACTTAGAAGAGCCTCAAACATTTCGGGCTCTAATAGATAAACTGAAGATGTTCTCTTCTGGAGAAACATGTTTTAATAAAAAGTTTACCAAAGAATTAGTAACTGCGAAAAAAGGTGCAAGTTAATTGTCACCAAATAACTCATTTTATTATCAAACAACCTGCCCGCTTCACGATTTCCAACCACCTCTCCGCAAGTGTCGCAACGTTTTCCTTACTGTGTCATAACCACGTCAGTGTCTTGTTTTCTTTTCCAAACGTTTTCACTTTTTTTCCATGCCTCAGTAAGAAATTAATTTTCGTTGCCGTCAGTACTTTGTAGAGCTTATGAAATAGGATTATTTTAGCTCGTAATTACTGTATTCGCTGTGAAATCCATTAACTCTTCTGGTATTTGCTTATAAAAAGTAATTTCAGTTTTTTCTTTCAAATATTTATACATGCATATGAATTATTGCACAATTTTTAGGTGAAAGACAACCATGTACATATTAGCTGCCTTAGTATATTTTTGTAATATGCTCTGTTTCGTTCTGATAAAAAATACTCATTTTCAAATTCATTCTACTGGGCAACTCAAATCCAATACTCTTCCGCGTTACTTATCTCTTGAGCCGTAATACTTCCTGCGCTCCTTTCATGAGCAGCCTTGCAGTTTTTAACGAATCGTATAATGTAGCTGGTTTTCCCCAGCACCTTGCTCAAGTCACTAGTTTCTTGGATTATAACAAAGGCTGAAAGGCTTCGACTTACGTTCGTAAAGTCACATTAAGTTTATCTTCGTTACAATAAATGTCAATATTGACACCGGAAGTTGTCGTTACATTTCAAGTAGCCATGAAACCATACGTCATCACTAATTAGTGTTTGAGCAAACATTTCCCTTATAAGCTTATCCGCTGGGTTTCATTTTCCATTACAAGTTTCAATAGAAGAGATTTGTTTTTGTTTTAATTTAATTTACATGGTTTCTAACAAATTGCTTTCATTCGTTGGAATTTCCTTTCATCCAATGAAGACAAATCTGTGAATCCAAACTGTGATTGTACTATGTTTTTTTTCTTTTTAGATGTTTTATGTTGTAGAATTAACCGAGTCTAGGACTGTAGACGTCATACCCAGTTCCTGGATGTTGGGAAAGGACTTTTGTCTGTGGCAGAATGTGCCAGTCAAAAATCTGGAAAATGGTGTCGGATAGGCAACAGCCTAATGAAACATTTTTGAGATTCAACGCACGCTCTTTTGGGAGAATTTCTTAAGTTGATTCATTATTACATATCACAAAAGTGATAGTCTGTAGTAAAATGTTTGAATGAATGTGCATCTGCATACTTAACGTTTTTATTTATTTCATTCCAGGGAGCTACGAGGAGGCTCGAGGAAAATTAAGAAAGGCGGAGTATTCTTCGGACTTGATGTCGGAAGCAGAGGGAGTAAAGAGAAGAATTTCTTCAAAAACATGTTGTTCGGAGGAGTCTGACCTTGAGGAGTCTGATTCGCTTTTGCCCTCTGCTTCCGTGCTTGCAAAAAAAAAAAAAACTTTGACCTTAGAATCTTTTGGCCACTCTTTTAATACTCAGTTTTTGGAAGAGCAGCCCATTGATGTGCATTCCTAACCTGGGTGCTTCAACATCGCACTACAAGCCAAGTTCTCATATTCAACCGCTGCCTTCTGCTCACAACAGCAAGTGCAACATTGCAGCTAAACCTTTTTTAAAAAAATACAAAAGGAACAGGCAGCCCAAACTTAGCTGCTGATAAAAATTTACAGCAGAGCAAACTTAAAGAAAGAAGGAGGGGGTTCTCTCCCTTCTGATTTCCCGGCACGTTAGCCATTGTGTGAGGTAGAGGAGCTGTTGGCGGTGAATGATTTTCTAGAAAATGAGGCTCAGTTTTCTGTTTTTCTTTTTTTTTAAAGAGTTGAGTAAAACTCATAATAGCAAATAGATTGAATTCAAAAATAGAATTTTGTATTTACCTTATTAAAAAAAATCTCACATATTGACCAATTTGTAGATACTTTCACTAACACTGTAATTATAATTGGTTTTGTTATATAACTAAGAATTCTTTCAAAAATGTTCAATTTTAACTCCTACTTAATTATTGTCATTATTGCTAATCTCACTGTTGTGAGAAATAAAAATGGCTGAATAATTATGTATACAATGATATGAGAAAGTAAATAAATATGTATTCCCTTAATGTAGTTATTGCATATTTCACCAATGGAAGGGGCGGGCTTTTTTTACAGTGAATAAAGTTGGAACTAAAATGAGTTTCCATAAGGTTACTCAATTTCATGTGTGTTTGCAAAATATTGCCTGTTTTGGCATTTTGGGCTTTGTTTAACAAAGGCAGTAGATCGTTTTTTTCCGTAAGTAGCTGCAAGTTTAGTTATTTAAAAAAGAATGTTTGACCTTAATTATTAAGTATAACGACTACTAAAGTTATTCTTGTTATTTAAAATAGCTAAAAAATTAATAAATGATGCAATATATTAGCGAAATTTTTGGAAAATTCATGGTGTGGATGTTAGTGATTTTTTTTATTTATGTGTGCTTATTTTACTTTATTTAGGTTTCTTATTTTTCATCCCTTGGAGGAGACGGGATTAAACATGTTTTGAACCGTCTGCTCTCAGCCATAGTAGGTAAAACCTTGGCCGAGAAGCTAAATTGGAATTGTAGAGGAGACAAATGCAGTTTCGCCATTTATGAGCGAATTGTGAGCATGATATTTCGTAAGTTAAATAAAATTCAAACATTTTACCTTTTGTTTTTGTACAAATTTTATAGCCATTTTTACTGACAATGAAAAGTTGTAAGCACAATAGCATCTCCTTTCATGGACATTTATGTGGAGGGGGATTAATTTCAAAGTTCCAAATTTAGCTTTGTATTTAATTCATATTCAATTCCAGGTATTTGTAGGAATTATGTAGAGGACAGGCTTTTAACTGTTGTAATTTTTTGTATCTACATTCTGGTTCGCATGGGTGAAAGTATTTATAATATAAGTTTAAATGTTTTTCAATACTGATTCATTTAAATGCTTAATATGTGATAGTGTTGATAATTATAATATAGTTTTTTTTTTTTTTTTTGTGATATACTGTAGAAGTGTAGTAAAAATTATTGATTTGAGTTCCCGACTAAATTATTAAATAGTGTCATTTGCTAATGTTAATCTTGTTATGAAGAAAATACATAGTAATTGATCATCAGGGAAAAAATTCGATTGGAGAAAGAAGGGAATTAGATCGAAATAGTATACATAATATATTAAAGGAATTTTTGGAAAATGCATGTTTTTAGATAATTACAGAAAAATTATGTCCTTTGAATTTTTTACTTCTACCTATGTGCAGACATGCTTGTAATAAAAGAATTGAAAAGCTATTTTAGGTAAAGGGGGAAAAATAATTTGTATAATGAATCTAAATTAATTAATTTAACTTATATAAGATGAAAGAAACATTT
The DNA here is from genome assembly GCA_038502835.1 of Octonoba sinensis. NCBI lineage: Eukaryota > Metazoa > Arthropoda > Arachnida > Araneae > Uloboridae > Octonoba > Octonoba sinensis. Next base: position 64,808,596 of record CM076605.1, on the reverse strand, counting down.
CACAAGGAACCAAACCCATAAGCTATTATGAATATGAATGATATATCTTTAGAAATACATTTTCTAAATTCTAAAGGACTTTGTTGTTATTTATTCTTTGTGATTCATTAAATAGAACTAAAATATTAATAAAATTTGAAAATATATAAAGCTATGAATTGCAACATGCCAGCTTGAATTAACCCGGGTTTGCTCGCGCTGGGTGTGTCACACTCAGGGTCATCTTTTTCGAAGTTTTTCTACCTAATCTTGTTTCAGAAATGAACAAGTCTTTGTGTAGCTGCCTCAAAGGTGGCCTTGGAGGGGGACAAAGAGTGAATTAATTCTAAAAATAGATCTATCGTTATCACCACATACGGGTATCTCACACCCACCGCGAGCATTTCTGTAACAGCTGAGGACAAGTAGACGCATTTGAATCATTCTTTCGCTATGGCGCGTTACCGCAGTTATGAAGAAATGCGACATTTACGAAATTTATTGGATACTGTTACTTCCGATGAAGAAAGTATGCATGAAGATAGTGAGTTTTCTGCTAATGAAGAGCCAGGTGATGAAGAATATAATAGCGATCACGATTCTTCGACTGAAATCGAATCAGATTTAGAAAGCGATGTTTCTGATTCAAATGAAAATGATTATTTCGTAGGAAAGGATTCCACAACAAAATGGAATAAAGAAATTCCGTGCTAATGTTAGAATTTCTGCTAAAAACATAATATCAAAACTTCCAGGAAATACAAATGTTTCAAAAAATGTCACTTCTCCCGTGGGAGCTTGGAATGCTCTTATATCTCCTAATCTGATGAAGAAGTTGGTGCAATGGACAAACATTTTTATAAACTCGATTCAAGATCGTTTTTCTAGAGAAAGAGATGCAAAAGAAACTAATGAGGCAGAAATTAGCATTTATTGGATTGCCCTATCTGATTGGTTTGCATAAATCATCACATGTTATATACGAGATCTTTGGGCCACTGACGGCACTGGAATAAAAATATTCCGCACAACTATGTCATTATCGCGGTTTTATTTTTTATTACGATGTCTTCGCTTTGATGATATGCAAACTCGCCAGAGCACGAGAGAATTGGACAAATTGGCTCCAATACGAGAATTTTTTCAAAGTTTTGTAGGAAACTGCCAGAAATCGTACAACGTTGGAGAGTATGTAACGATCGACGAAAAATTAGAATCTTTTAGAGGGAGATGTCCATTTCGCCAATATATGCCAAAAAAAAACCCGTCGAAGTATGGAATAAAAATTTTTGCGCTGGTAGATTCAAGATTATTTTATACTTGGAAAATGGAAATATATACAGGTAAACAGCACAAAGTCCATTTCAGCTAGATAATAGTCCCAGTTGTGTAGTGAAACGATTGATAGAACCTCTGTACTCGTATAATTTTGGAAGAAATCTGACCGTGGATAACTGGTACACTTCTTATCCACTTTCACAAGAACTTTTGTGGCGATTTTAATGTTATTGATAAAGAACGAGAAAATTAAAAACTTATTAAAATTAAAAAATTAAAATTAAAAATTAAAAACAAACTTCCTCGACCAAAAAAGTTTGAGGACGACGGCAAACTTCTCAAACCCGGCGAAACAGTCAATACCTACCGCTACCGACAATAAATGATCAATTTGTATCACGCATTGATCGAAAAACGCCCAGAATGGGCTCGAAGACACGGCAAAGTTATTCTGCAGCATGACAACGCTCCTGCACATTCAGCCAGATTGATCAAAGAAACGATTTCTTCGCTCGGTTGGGAACTCCTACCCCACCCGCCGTATTCACCAGACCTGGCGCCTTCTGACTATTATCTCTTCCCATCGATGGGACACGTATTGGTTGAGCAACATTTCAACAATTTCGAGGATGTACGAAAATGGCTCGATGAATGGATTTCAATTAAAGATGAAGCATTCTTTTGGAATGGTATCCATAAATTGCCCGAGATTTGGACAAAATGTGTAGAAAGCGAGGGCCAGTACTTTGAATAAAATACTTTGCTATTTTTATTAAATAACCGTGTATTTTTTTATGAACCCGGTATTTCACCCGGTATTGATGTATCCTCCAGGGATTGATAAAAGAAATGCCACATCATGTATTCCAAGTCATATGTAAGCATGGCAAATATATTGCGGGGGGTAAATTACTCCTTGTAAATATGTATTTGCATGTGAACCTCATATGTTTGTTTCGCTCTTATTGGCTTGTTTCATGTCCAGTCACACAAGCACGGTGGCTTTATTTCAGTGTGACACACTGTAATGATCCTCCTATGGAAACTTTAGAATGCACGAAATATATGTTGAAAATGGCTTTCAATTTGTAGTCCCTCGGTATTTTAAGAGCGATGCGATGGAGTCACTTTTTAGCAGTTTACGGCAGATGAATGGAAATAAGGACATGCTACATGTCAGAGCTACTTTATTTTCAATGGATAAAATTCTTAAAACTGGACATGTTGCAACATCAAAACATTCTTCGAATAACTCATGTCAGTGAAACTAGGAGAGAGTTTTGAATTGCCACAGGAAGTTTAGAACATTTTATCTTTTATGAAACAGCCTATAGTAACTTCTACTATTACCTTAAAATCTGCATCTGTTGCCTATGTTGTTGGATACATTGTGCGATATTTGTATTGATACATTTCCACCCCCCCCCCCCTGCGTTCTTCACTCCTTATGAATTTAAAATACCCTTCAACTTTATTGGTCTCAATAATAATAGTCCTCTTAGATTTTATTGAAAAAGCTGTACCACATCTACCAAGAAAAAATGTTTCCCACTATTTGGAAAATTTTATAACACCTGAGCCTTTGCAATGCGTTATTTTGAAGTATCACCACCTTAGATCATTTTTAAATTACCATATTTTCTTTTTAGATGCCCTCGATGAAGAAATTCGCTTCCGGATTTTGGAAGATATTTAGGCGAAAACAATCAATCGCTACACTACCACCAACTGTGTGCAGCACTTGCAGACTTGAGGGAGGAGACGTTTCTGCTGAAGTGGCAACTACATCTGGAGAATCTATGAATGAGTCGGTTTTTGATGATGTATTGGACGGAACTACGCCTCTAAGAGAGCAAGAATTTGAAGTTAGTTCCACTGGATTTGATGAAAAATATTTTCTTTCTCATTATTGCTAAAATTAGTCAATAAACATGACATATTGTTCACTGCTTTCCCAATAAATAACTTTTATTTTTTAAATCAGGCGAAAAGGTACTATACTCTGGTACGCCTGTCAGAAAGTTTTCGAGATTACTGGATAGAAGGCACTAATCACAGCTCCACCATCTATCGAAATGCTATTGGCCCGACTTCTGATTTTGAGACGAAAATTGAGAAAGATGAGACGGCTCTCTTGTACCGAACATATTTCTTTGGGCAAGTGAGCTGACAGGATTTTGAGTGTTGTCAATCACAATCTTATGTATCAATTGTTGTTTTGGGGATATGTTCATTTTTCTCTTATACGTTGACTCAAGAGAATACCCAAAAAAACGTGTAAGTGACAGAGTCCTATGAATGAAATTCATCCTTACCTTAGATCAATTTAAGTTCAATACTAAATAATTTGCAGAGAAACTGTATAGAAAGAAAAGTAGTTTCATTTTACAATAAGTAAAAAACTTTTTGATAAACTTGTTTTTTAAATTCAAGTATAAATGTGGAAGTGAATCTGGAAGCAAGCTGAGAGATGCAAATCAGTAAAGTTCCCTGCCTCCGCGCTGGCAATTCCCCGCTATTTAACGGATTGCAACGGAATGAAGTGAGGCTTGGTCATCATTTGGTCGTTTTTCGGAGGCTAGCAGAAAGACGCTAAGAAGCGTCAACCGTCTGAGTTGTATTCCAATTAAATGTTAACTTTATTTTTACCCTGTATATAGCTTTTAATCTTTAAATAAATGATCTTAATTCATTTAGCCAGTATCCGTTTGAGTCTTTAAACCCTTTACCTCAGTTCACATAAAATATAACGAAATTTTTGTTTTTCACTTTCACTAGTATCTTATTTTTCAATGTTTTTTTAATTATCTACTTTACCCAGCTGCAGTTTGTCCTGTAGAATACTTTAGTGTCTATACAAGGAACTTCTTGTTATAATTTTTACATTCTTTTCTGGAGGTATTTCAATCTGGTATGACTGATGCTTCTCAACCGAACTTGAACGGGTCTTGTTGCAGTATTGAAAATATGGGCCCGTGCAAGATTTTACTTCTAATAGATATACGAGGGTCATTTTTTAAGTAAGAACCGTTTTGTAATGGAGTAAGAGAAACTTTATTTAATAACACAAATTACATCAAAAACTAAAATATGAACATTTTTTCACTTTTCAACATAGTCGCCATCAACATTCAAGCATTTGTCAAGCCGTGGTACCAGCTTTTGGATCCCTTCATCAAAGAACTCGCCGCCTGATTATTAAACCAGTCCGTAGCTGTTTCTTTAAGCATGTCATCCTTTTCCAAACGCTCCCGACTGAGTAATGCCTAAGTTTTGGAAAGAGATGAAAGTCTGATGGTGCCACTAGGCTGTAAGGCAGATGATTCAGTACTTTCCAGTGACTATTATTCAGTAGCGTTTATGTTCTTGAATTTCAGCAGAACGAACGTTTTTTGCATTCAAAAACCGAATAACGGCACGCACTTCACAATCGGCGGGATTACTGATAGACATAAAGACAAACTACGAAGTATAACCACACAACTAGTACTGACAGAGACTTGAAACGTAATGGGGGTGTAGTGGGGGACCGGCCAAGAGTTGCTGACCTTGAACTTGACGTCACCTGACTGGATGCGCAATCGGTTCTTACTTAAAAAATGACCCTCGTAACATATTCTAATACAGAAAGCTCTGCTTCTACAAGAGTTATAGCGTGGTCATGCACTGAGATGTTAAATTTTTCTTTTATGCATCAAATTTCTCATAGTGTAATTTGCAAGTCTTGTTGGTAAATGGATAATTGTAACCTTCTTACAACAACTACTTATTAATGCTGAAAGAATAAAATGGTGAACTCTCCGAAATCCGCACTGCCTGGGACCAAGGGTTCTGCGGATTTTAGAATTTTGCGGATTTTGGGTCATTGATCTGTGTACGCTTTTGCGAGGTTATAATGTTGCATTCCCATTTTTACATAAAAAATAATAAATGAAAGAGATTGATAAAAATAAAGAAAATTTATAAAAATTAAATACAATATATTATGTAAACTTTAAATGAAGTTTTTTCTTCAACTACTTTGTAAAGGTGCCGATTGGTGGTCGCCACAGTAAAAGCAAATAAGTAAAATGATAATACAATAAAAAGAAAGAAATGTTACATTAAAACGGAAAAAGCAATAAGTCAGTTTTGTAGTAATTTTAATTTCAAGTAACACAAACTATTATCTATTGTGATTTAATGACATGCGTTAGGATTACTTTACAATTTTGTTGTCACATTAACGAAATCATCACAATCTGGCCTTGAGCTCATAGCTCGGAAGTGGTTTTGGATGTCTGGACAGGCATTCAGCTTTATTAATAGATTTTCCGATTTGACTGAGCAACGAATGGGTGCTGCTTGTCCCTGAAAGAACCCCCATGCTCTGCGCTTCACTAGTTGTAATCCTGTTTCGATTCAAAGTTTCATGATCTTCTGCTTCATGTTCTAAAAGATGCTTAAATGAGAAATAAAATCAAGAAATTTTAAGTAGTCAATTTTCGAACAAAAAACAGGCAGCTATTACTTTTTTTTTTTTTTTTTACTTTTTACAAAGTCAAACATTTGCTAAATTTGTATGAATAAATAAATTTAGCATTTAAAACATTTCATAGGGAAATAAACGATCTTGAGTATTATCTTAACATGTAAGACATAAAACGGTTTATGAATGAAAACATGAAATTTCATATTATTCATATAATTTGTGTAAATAAATATAATTTAGCATAAATTTCACCGGGAAACAACACATCAGCATTATCGTATCATGTAAGGCATAAAAAAGTTTATGGATGAAAATATGAAATTTCATCAACATTAATATTGCGCTGAACAACAAATCATGCAAAAAGCATTTTACTGGATTTCATAATAGACTAGGTTAAACAGGTCTTTTTCCCCAAGTATTCCCTTGAGCATAAGTGAATTTTTTTCTTAAAATATAAATTATCACTTGCAGTAGATTAAAGCTAACTTCTGCTAGTTTAGTTGTTGCTTTTATTGCTTTTCTGTTTGTAGTAAAATTGTTTCTTGCGCAGTATATGCCTACTTGCTACCACAAAAGTAAAAGTTAACAAGAAGTTCCGTCTAGAACTATACGAGCCGACTTTCCCGTATACACCAAATTCAAATTTATAATCTAGCTATCTCTTTCTCTCTCTTTCTTATTTATCTTTAGTTCTAATTATTGAAAATATACCTTTCTCAACGGATAATACATATTCATTCACTCACTCATTCATTCTTTCATTTATTCAGCCATGCATTTATTCATTCATTCGTTACCTCATTCAAGTGTTTATTCATTCATTTACGCATTCATGTATTTACTCACTCATTTATTTTTATTTTCATTTATTCAATAATTTAATCATTCATTCTTTTCCTCATTCATTTATTCATTGATTTATTCTTTCACTCTTTCATTTATTCATTCATTCATTATTTCACTCATTGAGTCACTGAGAAATATCCTTGAAAATCCCGATCAAAAAATTTCATAGCAAAATAGGCTCGTAAGTTCTGGATAAACTTTCTATTTCTACATGTTCTACGTTATAAGAGCTTTCCGATAAAGTTTGTTCCAAGCAAATCGGTCCGTTAGATCAGGATTTATATAGGGTTGAAATTTCCCCGTAAGCTCTGTGTTAATTTTTTGAACTGTTCAAAAATGAACAAAAACTGTTCAAATCAATATTTCACGCCGAGAACTCCTTTCAATAAGCTTGCAATAGGAACTTGGCTCTTGTGCCCAGAGTTTACAGAATTTGCTTCAATTTTGTCCATAGGCGCTAATGTTAAAATTTTTTGAACTGTTCAAAATTGAACAAAAAATTGTTCAAATCAAAAAGTAAAATATAGAAATGAGATGTCCTCGCCGAGATCTTTCGAATGCAAAAAGAATTTTTCCAATCGGACAATTCGTTCAAAAGTTATTAGAGGGGGACAGACCGACAGACCGACAGACAGACCGACAGACACACTTTTTCCCCATCTCAATACCCTACTTTCAAATTTTTTATTTTTCAATCTTTATTTAATTACTTCACTTATTTTTGACTTTTCTTGATTTTTAACGATATTTTCACGATACATTAAGCCTTCTTTCATGCTTTATTATTATTTTTTTTTACTTTTACGGGAAAGTAGGCTAAAAATTACGTCTAGTTGTTACACTTCGCTTGAATGCCGCACAATAGTAAATACATAATTAAAACACATTTTCAAATTTTTATTTAAAAGCAAAAAGTGTTCTTGAATTTTTTTAATGGCTTGTTCTAAATCTTAATGTTTATATCTTCTGTCTTTTTTCTCGGGGCTGGATTCTAAAATTGTGATATTAATATAACTTTATTTAACTTGCGGTTTCGTTGTGAATATAATTTGATTTTTAATTCTTAGCTGTTACGTTGCTTTTTATTTAACTTGTCGAGCTATGTTGTTGATTTATTCATTTGAGATATTTTATTTCAATTAATAGCATTTTAACTGGTAGCAACCTGGCATACCTTTATTATCTTAATTTTTGGTTGTTAACACCCAATGAAAGTTGATCTTGTCTTTAAATGTATTGCTAATTAATCAAAAATGGGTTATTGTCATCTCTCTAATCTATCCCTTTTGTATTATGTCTGCATTTGTAACCAGCTTAAACTGCTGACGATTTCATTGGGAAACATTTTAGTCTTATTTTTCATTATAACAGTTTTTTCTTTCTTTTTTCATAAGTTCATTGTGGACATTGGACCGGTCACGGTGAATTTCCTCCTCTTCTTTTTGCACCTCCGCTGCGCATGCTCATCTGGGGCTATTTTGTGTTTTTAGAATCTATGACTGATGTCACTTTAATTTTATTTAAAATATAACATTATTTTCGATGATTGGTTCTAATTTTCTGAGTGTATAAGAATTGTTCCTCTTCTTGAAAAAAAAAAACGAGCTGTCACTGAAATTGTTTACATTTGAGGTGTAACCGAGATAAGCAGGAAAAATATTTAAAGAATTTACATTTAGAGCTTATACACCGCAGAACTGACATGAGAGGTTAACAGAAGAATGTTCATTTTCAGTACATAATTTGCCTTGAAGTTTGTTGATTTATTCCTGTTGACATAATTTGCTGTCATTTTTAAGGACATAGAAAGATAATTCTGACGTGTAAATATTGGTCTGTCATTAAACACATAAGTTCACTTATTTTTAAAAAATAATAAAAACAGAAAGTTGCATTGGACAATTAATTGCAACATAATTCTGGGCAATTTTATTGAGGTGTGAACACCTCCAATTGAAAAGTTAATTTCTTCATAAGTGTCGAATGTTGTAATGAGTTGTGAGCATACTCATTCGAAAATTAATTACGGCATTATTGCCTACTCTCATTCTGAATGGTGAACAAACTCAATTGTATGTAAACCCGATTGTGATTATTCCTCCGATTTGAATCTTTTGCATTAAATGTATAAAGAGTTACTCAAAATAAATCTCTTTTCCATGGAAAAGAGTTATTATTGTGTCAACAATTTGTTTTATTTTTACAAGTAAATAAAATTATCTTTGTTTTAAATGTAAAAATTTAATTGATAGGCTAATATGTCTGAAAAAATACCTTTAGATTTCCCTTCTCGTAAACTTTCAAAAAAGGTTTATCTATAATAAACCTTTTTTTTTTTTTTTGGGAAATATAAAATATCTATAAAGATTTGGCTATCGACGATTGGATGATACATTCTTCAACAAATTAGAGGGTCGGCGATATAGTGGATGTACCTTAGGTTCAAGAAAATTTGATAATCTCTCCAACAAAAAGACTTGCTCAGCAGGTACAGATTTTCTAAACCACATCTTCATTTGATGCATAAATAAAAAAACTGAGTAAAATGTTGGAATTTACAGCTCAACAAAATATTCAAAGTTTTAAAATTCGATTTTTTTTTATTTCAAAAAGGAAAAAAAAAGTGTTCTTGAATTACAGTTAGGATGCAGTTTAAAAGCATATTCCTGTTAACAATGAGGACATATAAAGAAATGTTGAAGTAGGACGCGTATTTTCTGAAGATCATCTTAAGGAGGGGGGTTTCTTTTTGAATTTTTACCTGAAATATGACAAAAATGCATTCTACGCTATATGTTAATTGGTTTATATGAAAGCCATACAGAAAACTGCTGTAGCACTTTGAGCGTTTTTGCGTTGATAGAGAACCGCTGTTTCCTAGTAATAGCTATTTAATGTTTTGCTTTTTTTAAAAATACTGGGTGTCCAGAAAGGGTGGGGGGTATTTGTATCGGCGATGTCCGAGTGACGTCGCGATTGGTGGGGGGGGGGGGGTGGATAGGATAGCGTGCTCCGCCATTATTTGAAGATTCAGTAACCATGGAAGCGTACCCGGGAAACCATCGTGCTTTTTGCATACGCGCTTATTATCGCAATGGTGATTCGATAGTGTCAGCTCAACGTTTATATCGTGCAAAATTTAATGTACGGAATGCACCGAAGGACGATACCATCAGAAAATGGATTCGAATGTTTGAGAATACCGGTTCGAGTGTGAAAATTCACCATCCAGGTCGCCCACGCTCTGTTCGAACCCAACAAGCGATTGAAGAAGTGAGAGTTTCAGTGCGTCAAAATCCGTCTCAATCAGTTCGCAAACGAGGTCAAGGCCTTAACATTAAAAAATCGTCGTTGCACGCTATTTTGAAGAAAGATTTACATCTTACAGCCTACAAAATTCAGCTCGTGCAGGAACTGAAACCTACCGACTATCCTCTTCGACTGAATTTTGCAAATGAAATGCTTCAACGCTTCCCAACGTTTGAAAACATCCTGTTTAGTGATGAAGCGAATTTTCACTTAAATGGGAACGTAAACAAACAAAACTGCCGCTTCTGGTCCAACGAAAATCCGAGAGAGAAACATGAACGACCACTACATAGTCCAAAGGTTATCGTGTGGGCTGCCATGTCTGGGGAAGGCACCATTGGGCCGTATTTTTTTGAAGACCAGCGAGGGCGAGCACTTACGGTAAATAGTGAGCGGTATTGCGTCATGTTACGGAACTTTTTGGCTCCACAGTTACAGGAGTTTGAAGGTTTTAATGCGGAGACATGGTTTCAACAAGATGGGGCGACTTGCCACACTTCAAACCAATCGCTTGCGGTTGTCAATCAACTTTTCCCAGAAAAAGTGATCTCTCGTCGAGGAACCATCAACTGGCCTCCGAGAAGCCCCGATCTGACACCCCTTGATTATTTCATGTGGGGATACCTTAAGCAGAAAGTGTACGCAAATAATCCACGAACTCTACTGCAACTGAAGCACAACATCCGCACCGAAATGGCCGCCGTTTCCGGAGAGATTTGTAGACGCGTGGTGGCTAATTTCCGATTTCGTTTAGAGGAATGCCAGCAAACCGAGGGTCAACATTTGGACAACATAATCTTTGCCAATTAATTTTCCAATATCATCTGTAAAATTTAATATACTAATATTTTTTTCCCGACTTGTGGTTTGTTTTTAATTGAATTTACAAATACCCCCTACCCTTTCTGGACACACTGTATATATATATATTTATTGCTGTACTTGTTTTGATTTTTTTATTTTAGAAATTAGGTTATTTTGCGCTATCAGAACTTGATGGAAAACTTAAAAATCATTAATCAAACTTTGCATTAAAAACACAATATATTGTCAAAACATACCCCAAAAAAATAACATTAGAGTGTCTACAGATTTTTAAAAGTGAAATTTCGTGACTTTTTGGTGTTCAGCGATACTTCTGATATTAATTCTGCTGGGTAACGAATATCCAGTGCCCCTGTTCGACATATAGGTAGCGGATTTCGGGCTCTGACTTATGAAACTTGTAAACCTATATATTTTTTTTAACATCTCGCAGTTCAATACGTAGTTGGTAAGTTTATAATTCACATACACTTCGAAACATTTTAAGCAACCATTTTTTTTAAACCAAATCTGACATTCTGGCTATCCGGATATTTCGTGCAGTGGCCGGATTGAATACGGGATATATGGGCGGGTCATTGGACGGAGCATTCTTGCGACCGATTTCTAAAATTCGCTACTTTTTCGAGACTTGGTGACCTATAGACAACCTACAATAGACTCGGTTTAAGAGGTCTTCGTAGACTGTATTTTGGTGAAACTTACTTGTGGTTTGTTGCGAAGTGTCTCCATACCATGAGTAACATAAAACGATCTTTCCCATTCCTGTCCGATAAGCATATGGTCAATTTGTCGACTCTCTCCGCCAGTAGAAACAACTCTGGATAACAGCTCAGACCGGCTAGCTAGTTCTGGAGTTCCTACACAACAACCCGAAGAATTTAAGTCCATTGCACTAATTACAGTGTGAAGATCAGCAAAAGACTGTTTGGAAGTTGGAGATCGCCGGAACATGGAATGCTTCTGTTTCTGGGCTTTTGAAAATTTTTTACTAAGAAGAAACAGTAAGGGTGAGAAACGTCGCCAACTGATTAGGGTAAATTCACCGAAAAAAACTATCACACATGGACTTTAAAAATGGGAGGGAATGTCCAAAGGTAATTTTCTGTGTATACGTGTTTTCTTTTTTTGAATTCAATCGAAGTAACCCTTTATCTTCCCTCTAAAACTTAAGTTCAGCGCATACCCTGTCTCATTCTTTGATTAATGTACAGTATACATTCTGCTACTTTTATAACTACAGCCTATACTTAAATGTTTTTTTTAATCATACAAATTATTTTATTGATTTCTTATTTCATACTTATGCATTCTGTACATATTTTTATTCTGGCCCGATAACAAACAAGAAGTCAGTACTTCATTAAATATTTTGAACAAGCTCTCAAATCCCTAGGCAGTTGTTCAAATCATTAACTTTTATTTGAAGTTATTTGGAAACATAAACAGCTGCATGTATAGAAGAATTATTCTAGTATTTTTAGCACTACATCCAGAGATTCAGACATAAGCTCAAGTATATTGGTCTCAACGTCACGAGATCGTTTTAAAAAGAAAAGAAGAAAGGAGGGGAAAAAAATGTTGTGAGAGAAGCTTCACTCAATGATGGATCGCTAGAAAAAAGGCATTATCCTGATGGTGCAGACGAAACTGGTTTGTTTCATTAGTTGACATAAGACAAAACAATGACATTCAAAGGAGAAAACTGCAAAAGTGGGACTAAATCGAAACTGGGGCCGACAGTGTGTTGAAACATTATTGGTACCAATACCACGGGTGATTCTGAGAAGAAAAACAAATTCTGAACGTGAAATTTTCGGAAGTATGTAATCCGAATTTAAAATTTAAAAAATATGTAATTAGGTGACTATTTAAGGTAGCATATGTTGAAATACCTTTTAACTTTTAAAACAATTCAAATATTAATAGGATGCAAAAGGATTGTAACGCATGGTACCCTCATTTTCAGCAAAACACGTGTTTGATGTTGGCATGCTTCCAAAATGTTAAGTTTTTACTTATACTTTATAGAAAGTTCCATTAAAATATCGTTAAAAGTTCATACAAATTTGTCGCCAATTTCCCGGTGCAATTGAAAGAAAATCTCGCAATAACGCATTTTGATTAATGCGTGATCAATGGTGGAGGGAGGGGGCAACTAAAAATCTCATCTCCTCACCCAGTAAAATAGGCAACGAAACAAAAGCCCTTTTACTAACAATAGTTTTCAACCCAACTAATTTCGATTACATAGTTAAAAGATAAAGTTGTAAAAAAAATGAAAAATGAAAATAATCAAAACTGGTTCCTACTTTAACAACCCGCGCTTTCTGGAAAGGTACGTTGTATCAATATCGCTTCCTTCACTTTCTCTCTCCCCAAATGCCGGATGCATCAGATTAGAGATACGATCTGTTATCCAATTAAAAAATCCTTTCCTTCCAGGAATCTTTTCGCGATCTCCAGCAGAATGAATTCGCATAGCACGTTCAGCTTTAACTTTCTTTCTGTCCCGCTCTATCTTAGCAAATGCTGAAGCACCTGTCGTTTTGTCCCTAACACGTCCTACGACACCACGAATGAAAGCCATGGGACCATTGTTTGAATCAAGGCGCTTGGGAACAGACTTTTGCTTCACATCTGAATCCTTTCCCTCTTCCTTTCTGCTCTCCTGACTTGAAGAACTAGAGCTACTGCTCAATTCACTAGATTTCAGAGCAGAGTACGTCTTATTTTTATCTTCCTTTTTAGCTCCTGAAAATTTCAAAATATAACCTTTCTGAGGTTTCTTTGTTGTCTGACCACGAAGGAAAATAATAGCCAAAATAATTACAATGATTCCACAACAAAATGCTAAGAGAAAGGCTACTGTAAAAGGATATTGGTTCAATAGTTTGAAAAATGCTTCACATGAAGCATTAGAAAGGAATGCGGAGTAATCACCCTTTTTCCCTTCATAAAACACGCCATCATGCCAAAATCCATTTTTGTTAGCAGTCTCAATGTAATTTGCTATAATTGAGCCATTACGAATTGACCATTGATTTGTTCCATTCGATTGTGATTGGATACTTTTGAAAAGCGGAGCTATCACGTTGTATATTAATTTTAAGTTTTCAGTGTCGTTTAGAGAGAAATTTTTCGGAAAGGTAAGATTGCTATCTTGAAGATCGAGTACTTTCTTTTCAGTTTCTACAATCTTACTGCTAACGGCACCCATGTTAACAGCTGCTTTTTTTTCAACGGCTTTCAGATCATTTTGAAAAATTAAATTTCCCACTCGAGAATTTCGAAGCTTGGCCCACTCTTTCTTAGTCATCCGTTTGACATTGGATTCCAATGTTGTATTAGGAAGTGCTCCCAGTTCAGTTGTAGATGAAACAGTCACATTGCGCTCAATCCTAAAACTAAAATTGGTATCTGGTTGTGCATTTATTTGAAAATTCAAAGCCATGCTTGAAGAATCACTTTCAGTGTTAAAAGGCGTGGCGTTAGTCGTAGAAAATGTCTTATAGTCTTCAGTTGCTTTATCATCCTTTTCGGAAACAACGTTTTCCAGAGCATTGGTAAACGAAGAATTTCCTTTTCCTATATTGTTTAGAGGGGTGCTATCAGCATACGAAGCGGACGATGTTGATTCAATGCTCATATTTTCTCTTTTCATCCTGTTTTGCGGTCTGAAGAAAAACGGAATAGGAGTTCCACTTTTCGCTTGATAATGTCGTGTAACTAAACCTGCTTCATAATTTTCAACACTCTCCGTGCCATTTACATCTGGACTTGTATCTGTATTTAATTTTCTTTTTGCATACACAGTGGGGTCAGCAAAACCATTCATTCGCGAAGACTGAGCATTAAACTCATGCGCCATTTGGTTGGGCTTTCTATAATTTAAATTCCCATTTCTGTTTTCAAGATTTGTGAAAGACTCTTGATCCGATCTCATAAACTCTCTTCTTTCTTCATCAATGTTAACCATAGTCGAAAAAGTCTTTTGAAGATTGTCTATTTTCTTTTCTTCGTACTCCATAATATCTATCGTCTTCGGAGACTTCCTAGGTTTTTGCTGTTCAGTGTCTATGTGATCGGCTATTATACGAAAAATCTTAACTTGATCATTTTCTGATGAAGGGAGCACCTTGCCATTGTCGTAGTAAGTAGGTAACTGAAAGAATAACAAAAGGGTAAAAAAATTTATCGTACAGTTTAATTAACAATTTTAACTGCATCGGTTCGCAGATAACATTGCTTGAAAGGAACTAACGGAAATAAAAAGAAGAAAAACTGCGAAAACACATGTATGGATCATGAAAAAAGAAGTTCGGGTGAAACGAGGTAAGTAAAAACGTAAGATCATATTTTTCTAATTTGAATCAAAATAAGTTTTTAACATTGTTTTATTAGTACGAAAATTATTATGCATATATAGTTCTGTTCGTTCTATCTTTTTTTACGTAAATATTTTAAGTTTCTGTGCTGTGTACCCTCCCGCTTGGGGTAATTAGGATGACTCAATAAATCATAGTTATGGTGTAGTGATGAAAACAATAAATTTATGGTGAAAGCAATAAATCGGTTCAACTGTGTACTACATATCGCCGTTCCGGAAGAACAATGACGCAACTGCAAAAATGTGTCAAAGGCATTTAATTCCATAGACAATATCAAAAACACACTCCTTATACAGGGGATTATGGACTTAACTGTAGAACTACAGTTTGTGTCTTCTAGAACAAGGAACAATTTTGAGAGAAACAATGACGTAACTGCACTTAAGGGTTGAAATTAGGGTGATTACTTTCATTTACCGCGGATTAGGATTTAAAGTATATCCTACATAGTCACTCTCAATATTCCATTATTTTCTGTCACTTGCACTCTTTTCAATTATACGTAGTATTATTAGAACTGAAATTCGTTTTTTTTTTTTTACTCTCCTGTAAAATTGAAGTCTTTGCATTTACGTCATTGTTCTTCCGGAACGGCGATATTTTGAACTCATCAGTGGAAGATAATATTAGTCAAATTGTACTAAATAGTTATGCATCAAATTGTAATTTAGATTCACTTCTATATTTATAATGCCAATTTTAATGACAAATACGAGAAATACTTGCTACGAATGTAATTATAAAACTGATCTTTAAATACTTAAGTACCAAAAGAAAGATTTTTGTTACAAAACATTTTATTAATCCAATTCTTTATTGCAGCAAATTAAAAAAATTATCCTACAAACTACGGCTCTCATTCATACCCAAAACGACTCTAGTATGAAAAGTACAACTAAGGCACCAGACTGTTTAACCGGGAATGTTTCAACAATTAATTTATTGATTGAATTTTGTAATGTAAGGAGAACCAGAATTTGAAAACACTGATAGCCAGAAGGAACTACTTGATCGTGAATATATATTGGGTTAGGACCCAAAAAAAAGTATAGTAAGTCTAATAATAATATCCTAAAGCCCATTAGGAAACTTTGAAATAAAATAGCTTTCAAACATGTTTTACAGGATAAAATCTGCTTAAAAACCCATTGAGTATACTAATTAATAACAAAGATACAGCCAAAGTCTTACGTTGTTTTTCTTTGAAGTCCAAGTATCTTTTATAGGAGTAACACTACTAGACGATTGGAATGGGAAACAGAGTAGTAAAATGAAAAGTCTAATTGCATTAATTATTTTCATCGTATTGTCATCAGTACAGACAGTTATAGAAATTATGAGGTGGTTATCATGGGAGAAGTTTACTGTAAGTGCGGAAGAGACGAATATATAACAATTCATTTAAGACTTCATTGTTGTCATATAACAATGTGTTAACAACAGTTGTTTCACTTATTATTTAGAAACATTGACATTTAAATTTAAAAAATGGTATTGTTGTAATGAAAGTTAGAAAGAAATCTTTGTAACTATAAATAAAATTTTACAGTAATGCGAAAATAAAAGTAAATATTTTTAGTTTTTTTTTTTTTTTTAAATTTGTTAATAAATTGCTTTTTTTACTTCAATTTTTTACTTGTGTGTGAGGGCCACGAAATGTTCTACCGCTTAGGGCCCCCAAATGGCTTGATACGCCACTGCCACTACTCTTCCCCACTCTTTCCAAAAGTGTGCAATGGTCAGGGGTGATCACCCCCCTCAGAACGATGGCGACCCCTAAAAATTTCCATGGCGCAGTGCGGGACAGGAACCCCCCTTCTAATGGGCACCCCTGCATAAGTTGGTGTTAGAAAACTTCAGCAAAATGTTGCTCCCCTTCTAGTGTTTGAAAAATTTTACTATCTGATAAATTTAAAATTTAGAGTTCTGTTTAAATAATTATAAAAACCTATAAACTATAAAAACCTTTGTCTCTTTCTAGTGTATAATAAAAAAAAGGATTTTGACCCCGGTATATGAGATACCTGATATAAGAGAAACCTCCTGGTATTCTCTTATATCAGGAGTGCACCCCCCTCCCCCCCGCTCAGAGTGATGGCGCAACACCCTAAAAATCTACCACCCTCTCCCCCCTCCACAACAAAAAACGATAACCCTCCTAAATCGACTAAGCCCGCCCAAAGCTTCCATACCCCCCCCCCCCCCAAAAAAAATCAGTGGCACGTCTGTGCCATGAAACCCCCACCCCTCTGGTAGATATCTAGGCTAATATAGAGATTCAAGTTTCCTGCAGAAACGTAAGGGGGGGAGGGAACTTGAATTATCCACAGCCTCTCTGGTGACAAAAGTCAACGTGTCCGAGCTTTGAGGGGGTCTGGTCCACCTCGTCTCCCCCTACAAACATGCCCCTGATTCTCCCCTCTAATATGAATGGATTCTTCTGGTCACTCTGGCACGTGGAGGTCGCTAATCTGTTTCTTTCAGACTTTCAGAGCAAAATGTCTCCTAAAGGGAAGACGTTGCGTTCCAGAGAACGAAATATTGTCAACCAAGTTCGAATATTTTTTGAAAAAGAAGCAGAATCTGGTGCTCTTTCTATTCTTATTAAGAAAGCACAGGAACGAACATCTGTCGCAACTGGCATTTCGCTGCGAACTATTCAACGTATAAAAAAAGAATCTATTTAAACCGGAATTTTGTCGACTCCCAGAAAACATCGTCCTCGTCCTGCAGAACGGAAAGCGATTTTGGATAGTTTCGATTTATGTGTTCTGAGGAGCACAATTAATGAATTTTATGCATCAAAAAAGATCCCAACCATCCGAAAGTCATTGCCAGTTTTGCAAGAGAAAATTAATTTCTCCTGGAAAAGGGAAACACTACGAAAATTCTTCATCACATTGGATTCCGTTGAAAAAATTGCCAGAACAAGAGAAAAATGCTTGTTAAAAGAGCAGATATTATATCATGGAGGTGCAAGTACCTTAGAGAAATGAAAAAACATCGTCAAAATCAACGGAACATAATTTATGTCGACGAAACGTGGATTGACAATAATCTTTCATTTTCAAAATGCTGGCAAGATGAAAGGATTGATGCTTTAGTGAAAGATGGTGCGGGAAATCGTTTGATCGTTGTGCACGCAGGTTCTGAAGAAGGATTTGTACCAAATGGAGATTTGGTGTTCAGAGCTGGTTGTGCAACTGGCGATTATCACGGGCAAATGAACAGTGAAAATTTTGAAAAATGGGTACGGGAGAAGTTACTGCCGAATATTTCTCTTAACTCGGTAATCGTAATGGACAACGCCTCCTATCACACGAAAATTGTAGATCCCGTTCCTACTAAATATTCGACTAAGACCGTGATGTGTCAATATCTGGATGAGCACCGAATTCCCTATGACAGTACAATGAGAAAGCCCGAAATTTTTGAAATAATTCAGGCAAATACTCTACCAGTTAAAAAGTACCACATTGATGAACTGATGAAAGAGAACGGTCACACTGTTTTGAGACTACCACCATATCATTGCGATTTAAATCCAATGGAGCTAGCCTGGGCAGCGGTAAAGATATATACGAAACCGAAATACTGATTCTGATTTGAGTTTTAAAACACTCAAAGAACTTACATCAAGTGCGATACAAAGTGTTTCAAGTGAGGACTGGAAAAAATATTGCAGTCACGTGGAACAAAATGAGATCAAATATTGGGACACCGACAGAATCGTAGAAAGTGTAGTTGAAACTTTAA
Organism: Octonoba sinensis; assembly: GCA_038502835.1. Classification (NCBI taxonomy): domain Eukaryota; kingdom Metazoa; phylum Arthropoda; class Arachnida; order Araneae; family Uloboridae; genus Octonoba; species Octonoba sinensis. The sequence continues at coordinate 64,789,738 of CM076605.1, read as the reverse complement.
ATTTCAACGTTGAATCCGAGTCTGAAACAGATACAGCCTCTGAAACGGGCTCAATGGGTTGGGAATTGGAATATTTGAGCGATTCCTCTTAATTTCTTATGTTTGTGTAAATATTTTAGAATCATATTTTTTAAATTTATTTATTTAAAATACTCCTTTTTGGTATTTATTCATTTGATATTCATTTTATTATGTATTATGTATGTATTATAAGTTAATTGTGTATTATAAAAATTTTCTTATTTACTTTTCGTAATATTTTAAGTTGCTGTTTTGTTTTTTATTACGAAAATGTTCGGTTTTTTTTTTTTTTTTTTTTTGGTGATTTTTGTTCTGACGTTTTTATATATTATACGTTTCATCCGCTCAATCCCTTGAAATAAGTATAAACGGTGCTTTATTGTAAATTAAATAAAATACATCAGAGTGAAATTGCAAACAATTGTTTTTAAGTATTCCTTTTTTATATGAGGTATAACCATTGAGATGAAGTAACTTTTTCTATCATATATTATTTATTGTTACATAATGTTCTTGATCACATTCTCACGCTATAATTTAATTTTCAAGCAAATGTTCTAAAAAGAAGTAAGTTATTTTGCAACTTTTTAATACAACAAAAACAAACAACATTTTAATTTACAAACAACCAGTGGGTCACTCCGGCAAGGTTATTTTCCTCGAAATATATATCAATAATTTTAAATATTTCCTCACCAGTTGCTCTCTCGTCTGACCTTTTACAACATAAAAAATCTTCCTGATTTTTAAGTGTACGACTTCCGATGTGTTCGTTTTTTAAAATGAATCATTGTAGCTTTTTCGTAAATTTGATTTTTTAAATTTGCCGACCCCCAAACATTTTCTCGCGACCCCTCCGGTGGTCGCGACCCACGGTTTGCACACCGCTGCTCCAGATAGGACTTCGGTCAACCACAAAAAAAAAAAAAAATAATAACAATAATAATAATAACAACTTAGCCAAAGTTCTACAAAGTTCAGATAATAAGCGAAGAAACACAAAAAATAATAGCTAGTGGCCCACTTCTGGTACTTTTATCGTAACTGCATAAAAATAATAATTCAACAAATTTGTATTTTTGCGGCAGAAATGAGCGAGCGCAGAAAAGGCGATAACAAGCCAAATTATGTAAACCTAATTCGGCTACTTCTTATCTCCACTAACCGCCGTATTCACCGTCAACTCTAACCTCATGGTTTGACGCGAAACCGGTCTCCAACCTGAAGTTACCGCGGATTTCCTATTCACAATCAACTTTGACAACGCGCAAACAGGTTCCCGAAACCATGCCAGGTCGAGTAACTCAACCAAGCTCCAGAGCAAAGTTAAGGTTTGAGCGCATGCTCAGTACATGTAAACATTAGCAATGGCGGACTGGATGTTGCGATAATTGGAATATGTTGAGATTTAAGAGCTTTCTTCGCTTTACACGATCTTGAATTTCTGAAGAAGCCTTACAAAAAATACAACTTTAGAGTTGTTTTAATTTTATTAACTAGCATTGTTCAATGATTTCTTTGTCACTTTTGTGTGTTTCCGATAATGTTTTTCTCTCGGGAGCTATTACTTCATTAAAGATTTTGAAACTTTATCATGATTCCTAATTGAACAGAAATACCAAACAATGGGGGGTAATATATCTTTAGTATTTTTATTTAGTTATTTATTTTTCTCTCTCCTTGTTGCTTTTTGATATAATTTTATTCTACTTTAAAGTGTACATGTATATACTGAACTTTTAACATGCGTCCTGATTTTTTTTGCCAAGGTTACTTCTGGGCCTGCGAAGTTCATGTGGAATATTTTGATTTATGTATGTCGAATAAAATAAACTTGTTGACCTTTACCATGTGTTTTATGTCATTGGCCAATTTACATTTGCTTGTACATTCTTTTCTTTTTTTTTTTAATTTAACAAAGGTTTTGAATATGTGAAAAGCTTCTTTTTTTAAAAAAAAAAAAAAGCCATATGAAATGAATCCATAATGCTAATGGCAGTTTTGTGTTTAAAGGTAAACTGCAAGGTTTTTGAAAAAGTCAAAATATTCGCCATATGTATTTGTATTAATGAATTCATATTTGCATTAGAAAAAGGGTTCTTGTTAACCCCAAATCACATAATTTTGAATTGCCGTTTCATGCAGTTGTAAGACTTAAACCAAATTTTTACTGTACTTTGCCAATACGAAGTGATTGTAAGAATAAAGAATTTACAATAGTTATAATTGAAATCAAATGCATTTTTTAAATACTCGTATGAATTTAATGCAAATCCATAGCCAGATTTTTTTTGGGGGGGTGGGGTGGGGGGGGAAAGGCTTTGAGACACTTATGTTGAGGAAAGTTTCAGGGAGGAATATATGCTACATAGCGAAAATTTGGGGGGGGGGGGGTTCGTGGGCATCCCTGGTTACAGCCTTGATTTAATGAAAGAATATTCAAATAAAAATTTAAAAGATACAATAATACACTACTGCTTGGTTCATAATGATACATTTCTATATTATATATATATATCGTTTGTGAATGGTACCTTTCTAATGTGAGAAAGAGATATATTACAATGATAAAATTAGTTATAATTTCCTATTCGTTAAATATATATATTTTTTCATTTTCCGAGAAAAATTTTATTGGACTCTTTACTTTTCCATATATTTAAATTTTTTCCACGAGTGCTAGAAGTAATACCTTCTCAAACGGGCTAAAAACCACTCGTGTTTTATTCATCGCTATATCGCAGAGAACGGGAATTTTAAAAAACTGGAAACGAAATGCACACTGCGCGGCGAAAAAGCATGAAGAAAATCATGTGATAGTTTTGACCAATAACGAGCCTGCGTACGTTCCCACATGACGTCGAGTTGACTAACTTCGTGGTTGGAAAACCCCAGGTTGATTTTCCTCCGTGAATACCGATTTTTAACTTCGCAGCGCTGAGCCCCAACTCCGAGTTAACGGATCTCGTGGTTTCACGCGTGGAGTTAGGTTGACGGTGAATATGGCGGTAAGACGCCGAAATAAACTCTCCCAACCGGTTTTAGCTCGTGTGCCATACTGATACCTCCGAGACTAGGAACAAGCCTACCAACGGGTTGCCATGAGCGCCGATGACGTGGGGAAGGTAGGCCCATGGAAAACGGTGGGGAAACGATGCAAGGTAACCAGTTTTCGGAAAAATCCAAACCGAATTCAAGGAGCCAACCATGGCGATATTTGGAAGCTTAGGCATGCGCAATGCCGATACCTTCGGCACTGCGCATACTTTCCTCAGCTCTTTGGCGTGAGATTTCTCAGATGAGAACTACAATTTGTTTACAAACACGTGAATATTTCTGAACTAGCTATGTAAAATTGATCATAAAAATGAATGCTACCACTAATGTATAGTGATTGAAAATGGTTTATAAATGTGTTGTGCCCAACTGCCGCGGCAATTACACTGCAAAAGGGCCAAAAGTTTCCACATTTGGATTTCCAAAGAGTGAACAGCTTCGAAAGAAATGGATTGCTGCTATTCCCAGAGACTTTGAAATCACAAAAAATTCCAGAGTAAGTACTTTTTCGTACATTATTATAATTCTTTGAAATTTATTATTTTTTTTCTCTGTTCTTAATCAGGAAAAGAGTCCTATAATTTGTTTTCTGAAATTATAGTTCAGTTATATTAAAAGTTTTCGTTATGGCTCAAAATAGAGTTTATTTAATTAGTGATCATAATAGGTCAATACGCGAACATTGTTTCTACTCTTCGTCTTTTCTTCCAGTGCGTATTGTGTATTTAATGCTTGACATCATTAATAATGAACTTCACATGCACTATATTTTATCTAAATTAAATGATTTTAGTGCATAAAATTCGGTTAATGCCAGTTGTAAAATTACAAATGAATCACATTAAGTAATAATAATATAATAAATTAAAGCTGAACACTAAATTAATGCAAATATTTCTCGTATTCATTATGTTTAAAATGTATGCAAAACTATTCTCATAATAATTAATGCATAATTAATTTTATTTTACTCTGTTAATCAATCTGGAGGACAGTTGTGTATTATAATGCAACTAAACCAGTAAGATTACTGCCACTGCTGTTAAACTATTGCTATTATTCCAAAATGTATATTTATTACATGAAAATAGAGCAACTTAATAAGCAAGTATTATATTGAACATGTTTACTATATTTTACCTTAGTGTGTATTGAATATTAGATATGATTAAAGTAATATAGTTCATGTTTATATTATCTAGATTAATTGTATCTATGCTTAAAATTTAGTTTATTACCATTTAGAAAAAAAATGTTAATCAAATTAAGGAAAAATTTATTGAAGACAAGATTATGAATTAATTACCAAAGACTTATGTTCATTGCATTTAAATGTATGCAAACTTTAAAAGTTTAATAAATTAAAAAATACAACCCCAATGAAAAATAATTGCTTTCTTTCAGGTTTGTGAGGTTCATTTCAGTGATAACGACATCAGAAGAGCTGTAGAATTTGATTGTGAAAAAACGGGAAGGAAAATAGTTGTGCCATTGGAACAGCCAAGACTGTGCAAGGATGCTGTACCATCTATTTTTCCTGGATGCCCCGAGTATATGTCAACTTCAAAACCAGTAAGAGAAGAACCCGAGGCCAAGAGAAAAAGAATTGAACTGTCACAATTAGAAAATGTTTTAGCGGACAGTTTACAAACATATGAAGAAGATAAGTTAAAGTGTAAAGTGGACTCATTACATGAACTGAAAGAAAAAATCACTTTGATTGATTTAAAAGATGGATTCAATCCTGTGAGTATCGACAATAATTTTTCATTTGTTAAAGTAATAATAACCGATGACATTCCAAAATATATAAATGTAATTATTGATATAAATCTATCTGTAAATGTTTTCATTGATCAAATGAAATTGAAAAAACTAAATGAAATGGAATTTCCCATTGTTGTTAATAACGTACAACAAATTTCGAATATTTTATGTTCTTTGAATCAGAATGTAATGACTAATCAATCAAAAAGCAATGAAATTCAAAACTTAACTCTGTCACTCTCTATTTGTCTAAATTAGAAAATTTATGCACTGAAAATGAGAAATTATGCATTAACTTCATTAAAGAACAAGTATCTTTACTGTTTAATTCTAAGAATCAAAACAGATACAAAGCAGATTTTTTAATATTTTCTTCATTATTGTTGTCAATATCTCCCCATGCTTATAACTTTTTGAGAAATAGTGGTTTAGTTACTTTACCTCATCATTCAACAGTGAAAAAATTATTTGCTGCTTATAATATAAACCCTAAAAATGAAAATAATGATCACAATTTTTTATCTTATATTAGGCAAAAATTTGATTGCTTATCTGATAAAGATAAAGCAGTCACTATTATGATGGATGAAGTTCATCTAAAACCATTTTTTGATTTTAAGGGGGGGGATATTTTGGGGGCATCATATAATTGCTCTGAAGCTGCTAATTCAGCTTATGTTTTTATGATACAGAGTGTTCAATCGAATTATAAAGATGTGGTGGCAATAATGCCAGTAAAAACTGTTAATGCTGACATGCTGCATGAATTTCTCAGCAAAGTGCTAATTGGTCTCGAATCGATCGGTTTTCATACATTTTGTGTCATAAGTGACAATAATTCCGTAAACCGAAGAGCAATGTCTAAGTTCTCAACACCTAATAAGGTTCAAGTTATTTATTCACACCCATGTGATAGTAAAAGAAAATTATTTTTTATGATTGATAGTGTCCATATTATTAAATGTGTTAGGAACAATTGGCTCAACCAAAAAAATGTTAATTCGTGCATGTTTTATCCTGAGTTTCCTTTGGAAAATATTGATACAAATCAGAATGAACGGCTAAAGACAGCCTCATTTCAATCTATACGCAAACTATACGAGTTAGAAAGAAATAATTTACTCAAATATGCAAATTCATTAAACACCAAATCTCTATTTCCTTCTAACATAGAAAGACAAAACGTTAAACTTGCTTTAAACATATTTAATATTCAATTAGTTGGGGCAATAGATTCACTTAATGAAAAATGCAATATCATAGATTTAAAATCAACATCTGAATATATCAAAATTTTTGTCAATTGGTGGGATATTATGAATGTGCGATCAGTGATGAAAGGATTTCACAAGAGGAATATGTATCAACATCCCCTTAAATTAAATAGCCCTTTGTTTCAACACTTAAGTAAATTTCTTAAATAGTTGACAGTGTGGAAGGAAACTGCTTCAGATACCGGAAGGTTAACGCAGGAAACTTTTCTTGCTTTATCCTTAACAACACAGGGCATTCAAGAGGTTTGTCGGTATTGCACCGAAGAATTAGGCATGGCATTCATACTACCTGGTAAATTTCAGACTGACAGCTTGGAAGCCAGGTTTGGTAAGTATCGACAATTAGCTGGTGGCCAGTATGATATTTCAGTTACGCAACTGTTTGAAACTGAAATGAAGCTCAGGCTTCAATCAACGTTGCCAATGATTTTGAAGTCAAACTTGTTTGGCAATCTTTCTGTCGATTTAAAGAATTCTACGGAAGATGATAGGGAGTTTTTTCATAAGTCTGTAGCAACTAATAAGTTTGCAATTAAAGTAACAGAAACAGACCTAAAACAATCAGAGGAAATAACACCAGTAATTGTTTATATTGCTGGTTATGCAGTGCATTCGACATTAAAATTTTTAAAAGATTGTCCTTCATGTAGATCGTTATTGTCTCGAAATGAGGACATTCATTTCCATGAGAGCAAAATTTTAATCCATCATCAAGATCGAGGAGGTTTAAAGTATCCTACAGATGATGTAATTACTGTTGCTTTTTACTGCTACATAACAATTTCAAAATTATTGTCAGATTTTGAAGAAAACTTTTTACAAGTTCAGAATCAAAGAGCTGTTGCATTATGTGTGATTAAAAATATTTTACAAACTGAGGAAAAGCACTTAAATTTTGATTACTGTGATAATAAACATTCTGCAGTAGTTATTTTGCACTGCATGGTAAAAAAGTTCATTAATATTTTATTAAATGACTACTGCAAGTTAAAAAATGACAGCATATCTTATACCTCTCATTCAAAAGCGAAGGAGAGAAAATTAAAAACTTTAATGAAATCAAAAAATCAAAATTTATGCTAAAATTTAGAATATAATTAAATATAATATATTATACTTTAATTTAAATACATTATAATTATCTGAGTGTAATTTATCTAAGGCAATGGAGATAAGTTTAAAATGTTAAGTCGATCCTCTACATTCTGTTCCTGTGCATTGAAAAGTTTTGATCTTTATTTGTCTATTTAATTTTCTTCTTCAAAAATTCGTATAAGGAATTAACCAAATTCTTATGTAACGTTTTAGAGAATCATACTAATTTCCGCTATACTTCTGATGGTAAGCGGAAATCCAATCCGTTCTTATCGTGAAACTTTAATAATTCAATAAAGTTTGGTTTTGTTTTGAATTGAGCAGGTGTTCAACATCATCCCCATCTCTCACAATGTGAACTTGAATTGTGTATACCTTTTATAATTTAATTATGTTAAAATAACTAGAACATTCATAACTGGTCTTAGTATTGCAAAAAAACGTGAAGATGCTATTAAAATTGTTTCTGAATTAATAAAAATTTAAAGATCATGATGGTAATATTTAAAATGCATCTCATTGAAGGTCTTGTAATAAAAACTGTGATTGTGTTTCATATTCATGTCTTATTTTTTGCATTAAATTTTGTTATTGAGTAAACTATTTATTTGCTGTCTAAATTAATTTCTATCAATTTGAATTTATCACTTCCAACACTCATAAGCTTATTTTACTTGCTTGTATTGTGTATACCTTTTATAATTTCATTCTGTTAAAATAACTAGAACATTCATACCTGGTCTTAGTATTGAAAAAAGATGTGAAGATGCTATTAAAATAATACATATCAATATTTGTAGTAATATTTTATAATTTAACATGACCACAATACTAAAAATGAAGCCTTGAAAAAAGGCTTTTAATATCTGGTGTACTAGATAATATAAAGGGAAATTAATAATTATGTTTTCTGAATTAATAAAATTGAAAGATCATGATGGCAATATTTAAAATGCATCTCATGAAAAGTTTTATTATAAAAACTGATTGTTTCATATTCATGTTTCATTTTTTGTATTGAATTTGTTATTCAATAAACTATTTATTTGCTGTCTAAATTCGTTTCTATCAAATTGAATTTATCACTTCCAACACTCATAAGTTTATTTTAGTTGCTTGTATTGTGTATACCCTAACATCAATAATTTTATGCACAAATAACGAACGTAATAAGTTTTAATGTAGGCAGAAACTTACAAGAATTTTTATGAATATTAGCCATTTATATTGTTTTTTTTTATTGCTTACTCACAAATGCAATATTGAAAACAGGCCGTACATAAAATGTGAAGGATTTATACTTTTAGTCTCGGATGTATTTAAGTACGTCATAATAATTATGAATTAATGACATTTAACTAATTTTAAGTTAAAGTGCACTTTTTCTCTGCAGAGTTAAATATTTACTTTTACTGAATGAAATATTTTAATTTATTGTTAGTATATTACAAGAGAGGAAAAACAAGATATTGAAAGAAAAATCGGCGATTTTTATATTGCAATGGTAAAAGTTAAAATGAAAAGTTTCAGACGAGCGAACTGAAGGACAGAACTCGGAAAGCGATCGGCCTAACTGCATGAGTCATGCTTTCCCCGTGCTGCGGCTTGTTCCCAGTCTCGGAGGTATCGGCCATACACGCCAGCTCGTGGTGGTCAAACTATAGCACGCACGTATTTTTTGTTAGTGTGTGATCGTATTTAGAATAGACCACGCGTAGACCGTTTAAAACTACCAAGTAATCCGAAATAATTCTTTTCTTTCAAAAGCCCTCATGGATAAATGTAAAAGAAAAAGACCATATTATTTTAACGATGAATGGGAACATCTATATTGTTTCGTTGATTACAAAAGGAAGTGTGTTTGTTGTGTAAAAATAGTGTTGCGATTCCCAAGAAACGTAATATTGAACGACATTTTAAGACCGTTCATACCAATTTTGATAGTGACTATCCAATGAACTCTGAAATTAGAAGGAAAAAAATTATTTCTTTAAAATCTACAATAATTAACCAGCAAAGTTTTTTTACTAAACCACTGCAACAACATAAAGCAGCAACGATCGTGTCATAAAATATCGCATTTGCTAGCTAAGAATAAAAAACCATTTACAGATGGAGAATTAGTGAAAGAAGCCATGTTAGAAGCTGCTGATTCACTTTTCGAAGAATTTAAAAATAAAAAGGAAATAGTTTCAGCTATAAACACGTTGCAATTATCAGCACGAACTGTTACTAGAAGAATTGAAGTAATTGCGGAGAATTTGGAGGCAGAATTAGCAAATTATATGGAAAATTGTATTTTCTTTTCGCTACAGATGGATGAATCGACAGATGTGACAAATATATCACAATTAGCAATTTGCGTGAAGATGGTATTTTCTGATTTTACAACAAAAGAATTCCTTAAAGTTCTGCCATTAAAGGGAAGCACCAGAGGTGAAGATATCTTTCCTACTTTTAAAAAGTATATAACAGATGTAAAATTATATGTACAAAAGTTATCGTCAATTACACCAGGTAAGAAAAAAGGATTTATTGCCTTATGTAGACAGGATTCCTTATTTCCGAAATTTATTTCTTATCATTGTCTCATACATCAGGAAATGTTATGCGCAAAAACAATCGGTTTTCAACACGTAGTTACGATAGTAACAAAAATTATTAATTCCATAAGATTGGGAGCTATGCAACACAGCTTGTTTAAATTACTTTTAGAAGATGAGGACGTTCAGTTCACAGATCTTCTTTTACATACTGAAGTGAGGTGGCTGAGCAGAGGTAAAATACTTTATCATGCTTTTGCCACAAATAAAGGAATTTATTGCATCAAGAGGCGAATTTTACGAGCAATTAGAAAATAAGGATTGACAAATCGACCTCGGATTTCTGACAGATATAACGGCAAAGTTGAATGAATTAAATTTAAAAATACAAGGGAAAAATCAGTATATTTACAGGATGCAAAAAGATACAAGTCTCAAAAGCTGCGTGCGATTTTCGGCGAAGCACATGCTAGATGCTAGCAAGTTTCCGAAAAATAGGTTTTTACATTCTCGCGTTATAAATTATGAAAATTCATGTAAATTAATACACGTCTTTTTAAAAAGTTTCTTGAAAAATTTTCTTGTTTTGTAGTATAATCCCTTTAGATAAAAATACTTGCACATCAGCTTGAAAAATCGGATCTTTTTGCAAAGAATCGAATTTTTGAAGTTCACAAACAAAAAGAGAAAACTGAGCATTTGTCAACTACGGTGAATAGGTTTAAGAAGAGGTCGATTCCTTCCAATTACTGCAAATTAAGAAATTTCACAAGATACAAATTTTGATTAACGCAGCAAATATACATAATTTCTCACACAACAAAACCCCACAGCGAACGATCGTGAAGCCAAATTGGTCGATAAAAATTTACTAAATATTAAAACATTGCTTTAAAACAAATTTTCGATACTGGAATTTATTTGATCTAAAAAAAAAAAAAAAAACAATGGGAGAACAAATTGTTTAGCGAAAGATCAACTGAAAAGCGATCGGGAGAGTTGGCAACTCGGCGCTTATTATAGTGTAAGAGTAAGAAAAATGATAAAAATAAATTATTCTTTTACCTTTAGCAGTATAAATAAGCGATAACCATACAATGCGATTGGTCAAACGCAAAAAAAAGCTGAAAGTTCTTTTTTTCTTTTTTTTTTTTGCCTACATATTAGTTAAATGCATCTCTTTTATTCAGCTAGATGTCAACAATATGCTTCTTTGAAGTATTCCCCCCCCCCCCTTAAATTAAAAAAAAGTTTCAAGAGCAACATTTATTTACTGATTACTTGTTAAGAGCTGCTCCTATTTGCTTTATTGATAAATATTTAGAATGTAGATGATTTAGTAACAATTTTCATGCAAAAAAAATATTTATTTACTTTGTAACTAAACTTAATAAATAGTATCGAATCCCAAATTTGAAATCCCGAAATTTGGCCCTTTTTCGAAAAATCCCGATTTTTGTTTATTTATTAATTTTTTTCCCCTCGACTCCTTAAAAGTCCGTTTTTCAAATTTTATTCCTTTTTCTTTTCTCTTTTAAAAGCAAAATGAGGGAACTTGTGTAATTTCTTTTTCTGTGGTCTTAAATGGCGCCCAGTCACCATTGCATTTTGTACAAATGCTTGGTGTTTTGATTCGACTTCTCTACAAATATTTTAATTTATTTTTTTTAGATGTAGCTCGATTTTCTTTTTCATACAATTGCAGGAAATAGCAAATTGGGAGCTACCATGTGGGTGGGTACAAGCTCATTTTAACTGAATTGGGTGTTGTAGTTTGTAGCATTTTATCAAAATCCATGAACATTTTTTTTTTTTTTTTTTTGAAAAAATATATAACACATCAATTTACTTATAACTTTTCAAAAAATAAAAATAAAAAAAGAAGAGTTAATTATTTATCTACTAGTTGAGAAAGCACTGCAATTTGTAGTAAAAATTCGATGATGTTTATGTAAATCCGCCATTTTGGGTCTGTCCGAAAGCCGCGATTGTAGCGGACCCAAGCAGACCAAATTTGAGGTTCGATTAAGTAGTTGAAATGAAAGAAGTTTGATTCTTGTGAAGAATACAAAAGATAGCAAAACAAATAGAGCGCATGGGTACCTTCTTATTTTAACAAAAAAAAATTAAGCACCTGGAATAAAAAATAAGGACTATTTAATTACTTTTTAAGGCCTTAAAAATGAAAATGTACATTAAGGACTTTCTAAAAACCTTTAAGGACTGTACGAACCCTGAATTAAACAGTAAAAACCAGTTGAACTCCGGTTGTATTAGCTTGGCGACTAATTGGAAAAGGTTATACTGGAGGCAAAAAGCTGTTCTCTACAGTGAATGACTTTCCTGAGCAAAAACACTTTTAGAAGGAAAGAAATAAAATTCTGATAAAGACCACTTCTGAAGCAGCGAATGAGAAAATGATAATCGGAGCAAATAACATCACTGTTATGAACAATGTACAAAGCAATATCACGAGCTGCGGTGTACTGTAGATGGCACATAGCAAAAATACGGATTTCTGAGAAAACACTCATATTGTACCATATAAACATTGATAATTTTTTTTGGTATTTAACTTGTTCCTTAAATTTGAGGTCATTTTGAAGAGAACTATGATATGTATTTAGTGTACAAGGGAAATTATGATAGCTGCTTTAAAAGTTTGTGTAGATCATTAAGCGCATTGATTAAATTTTGGTGAAATTTACTATAAATCAGTCAATTATTTAAAAAATTATGTTTACAGAAAGTATTTTTTAAATTTTTATTTACATATAGCTAGTAATTTACTAGAAAACATCAAAAAAAATTTAAATAGCTTTCTATTAAAAAATTGATCTTGAACATAACATTGTACTACAATCAGGGTTGGCAAAGACCCACTAATTTTTTATTTTGACCGGGGCACTGGTCAAAACTGGTTTTAACCATGCTTAAATGGTTTTAACCAGTCAAAATGGTCAAAACTAAAAAAAAAAAAAAGAAAGAAAGAAATTTTGAACATTTTTTACATAGTTGTTTATTCCTTTAATGGTTAGATGCAACACCCCCCAATTTAATAGGCAGTAAGTAAAAGTAACTTAAACTGAGAAATAATAGCAGCAAGTAAGGTTAAAATTGAAATATTGTTTAAAAAATAAGCTTAATGACTAAAATAAATGAGGCAATAAATATTCTAAATTAAGAGGGATTGCAATTTCAATATGCAGTATCCAATTTCCAATATAATATGAAATAAGGATGCTATTTAATAATGTAATGAACTTTTTTCTTGCACCACCCATTTTCTCATTGGTTGATTACTGCTTCTGCCCTGCCTCTTTTTATTGATTGGCTGCTACCAAAGCTAGATTGATGCAACCTTTCATCATACTCACAGTAACTTTAGTGACATGAAAACATTGTTTCTTTTTCATGCTGATTGAATCGTGAGTTTTATTTGAAGATTGTGGATGATTATGAATCAGATATTGATAAAAACAGCACAAAAGTACTAAATGATGTTTCTATATATAAAGAAGCGAAGCAACTGAAACCCGTGGCTGCTGCATTGGATAATCTGCAATCTGAAGAGGCTAATATTTCTACTGCTTGTTGCGAGTGGTTAAAGCTTGTAAACAACAATGAACTACAACCTTATGCTGACATCCTCAAATTTCGTTCCGAACCAGCTCATATTCTCGCATATTTGTTGGATCCAAAATACATGTGAGAAGGACTGACAACACCACAACAAGAATAAACACCAATTTGGTCACCAGAACTGAATTCTGCCTACCTCCCGTTTGTCATTTCCTTCCAAGCTGAAGAAGACCCGTTTCCAAGATCATATTTCACTTCTGAAGTGCGAAACAATGTAAAAGCATCAATATGGTGGAAATCAATGGAAAAAATTATGATCAACAAAGAGTTTTTCAATTTTGTCATCCACCTTCACAACTGCCCATCAAGTTCTGCTGGCATTGAAAGATTGTTCTCAAATTATAGTTTTGTCCAAAACAAATTACGAAACAGATTAGGCTTAGAAAAAGCCTCCAAACTTGTTACAAAATGCTAAACAAAAAGGGGGCCGCAGCAGAATTAGATTGGTAATTGTTTTACCGTTGTTTGTCACCTTCAGTCACTTCAGTGCATCAAAAACACAAAATGGCTACAAATAAAGAATTTGACTCATATTCGTTTTGTTTGTTAAATCTTGCAAATATGGACATATGACAATATGATACAATGCTGCACAGCATGGGTACTCTCAAGCTAAACTGGACAAGTAATATTCTGCATAAACAGGGGATCATAATAACATAACACATTACAGTATTATTTGAGTTTTGAGTTTTGACCACTTTAGGTGGTCAAAAGTTTTGACCAGGGCGGGTTAAAGCCGGTCAAAACAGTGGTTAAAACTACCTCTGGTTAAAACCGGCCAACCCTGACTACAATAGAATTATTGTTTGATGAAAATAATTGGTAAATTATTGAATGCACATTGCACATACCAGTAGATTGGTTCCCAAAAACCAAGCATTTTCAGATGTTTTCATATTATTTTATATTCTTGATAAAGCAAACTTTTGTTTCTATCAACTCATCAATCATTCTGTTTAGATCAAGGAAAAATTAGCATTTGAACCTTTACAGATATCATGTTGAAAGACTTAAAAACTCTTTGATGATGTAAATTTATTTTCAGATGGAGTTTCTTCTCAGTTTAACCTCTTCACCATAGGGCAGGGATAACAGAAATCCCAGAAGAAACTTCCCCATTTGTGTAATATTATTAGTATATATATGGTATCAAAAGAACACTTTCCCACAGTACAATACCGTCACTTGCAGAAATTTTCTTTCACAGCAAAAATGTTTATCAACTCATATATATAATAGCAAAGATGTGATAAAACTGTATTAAATTCCTTATTGACCTCCTGCTGTCAAAGGGATAAACAAAAATTTTGGTTTTTGAATTTTATATGCTTGAAAAATCAAGCAATATCTCATGATCATTTGGAATTACCTTGCAATTTTCTATAGGAAAGAAACACTCGACAATATAGAGGGGATGCGTTGGACTATTATTATTTTTTGAGTATACACATATTTCTTGAATATATAAAGAGATGGCAAATATCACATAAAATGCTTATTACAGCTTAATCATTTTTACTATTTAGATGTTTCATTAAGAATATGAGTTTTGATGCCTTATCAACCCCCAATCTGTTTCTTAATATTGAGTACACTATTCCAAAAGTAGAAAAAATCCTTTCCAAAGGTGCTGTAGTCAACATCTCCAAAACCTTAATGTTCTCTGATAAAATGTCATGTTTTGACACCTTAACGAAGTTATTCCACCTTTCATAATCAGACATTGTCTCGACTATTTTCGAATCAGAGAACACATTTTCTTTGGAAAAAGCCTCCAATCTCCCCATAAATTTCCAGTGTCATTGATAAAAGTTCTGATCTACATTGCTGCTTGATGAAGTCTAGACCCTTATTGGTCTTTTCAGTTGTCATATCTATTTCATTAACAATTATCACCAGTTAGTGAGTTAAAACTCTAATGAATTACTTGAACCCATAATATATTAAAATGTATAATCAAAAAATATCTATATTTAATAATTTGGAAGAAGCTGAGATAAATAGTTTTTTCTTTTTTTTAATCATAAATCAATATTTTTTCTTTAAAAATCAAAATTGACTTATGACTGATCTGTCATAATGGATTGTACTCCGGATTTAAGCCACACGAAACAATTATCCTTAACCATACGATATGTTTCTGATGGGAAAGGAGATGATCGAAGAAACTTCTGGAGAAAGTCTCTTTCAAGTGTTACTGAAACTGGAAAAATTGGATTTAGATGTGTCCAACATACGGGGCCAAGACTATGATAATGTTTCCAATATGAAGGGACACAAATCTGGAGTTCAAGCAAGACTTCTTGATATAAATCCCAAAGCCTTTTACATACCATGTGCATGTGTCAGTTATAATTTATTGCTGAGTGACATGGCTAAGACATGCACTGATGCCATATCATTCTTTGGGATAGTGCAAGGAATATATGTTCTTTGTACTGCTTCAACAAAACGATATGCAATATTTTGCAAACATGTTGCAGGTTTATCAGTCAAACCGCTCTGCGAAACTCGTTGGCATAGCCGAACAGATAGTCTGAAACCCATAAGATATCAAGCCGGAGAAATAGACGATGCAATCCTAGAAATTGCAGAAAATGTCACTAATCCGATTATACAGAGCGAAGATGAATCTCTTTGCAACAAATTGAAAAGTTTCTGCTTTCTTGTAGCCATAGTAT
Source organism: Octonoba sinensis (assembly GCA_038502835.1). NCBI lineage: Eukaryota > Metazoa > Arthropoda > Arachnida > Araneae > Uloboridae > Octonoba > Octonoba sinensis. The sequence goes on along the minus strand of CM076605.1, from coordinate 64,773,655 downwards.
TTTGGTATGATATTTTATTCAGTGCTGTAAGTGACGAGTTACGAAGTGATTCAATTGATTTGACTACAGCAGTTAAAAGTGCGGAAAACAAATGCAGTTTGCTAGCCACCTACAGAATGGCTTTTCTGGAACTATAATGACAGCAAAAGAAATAGCAGAAATTTTAGATGTTGAGCCTATGTTTAAAGAGACCAAACTACGCAAAAGACGAAAGCTGTTTGAATACGAAGGTGAAGATGAGCCAGTTGTAGATACATAAGAATCTATGCAAATAAATTTTTTCAACGTAATTTTATATGGGAATATCATCAATGGAAATGCGATTTCAACACTTATGTCGCATAATGAAAAATTTGGATTCTTGCTCAATTTTTTTGAAAAATCAAAAGAAAAATTTTAAATGCAAAGTATAGGTTTAGAAAAACAGCTCACTTTAAATGCAAATAGAGATATTGATGGAATGATGCTTGCCGAGGAATAGGAAATACTTAAATCAATTGTCCCTAAATCAATTGTGGGCAATGCAATAAAAATGTCAGAGTACTTATGCAAATGTAATAGATCTGAAAATTTTCCCAACACATATATTGCATTAAGAATTTTGCTTACTATACCTGTCACAGTTGCATTCGGGGAAAGAAGTTTCTCTAAGCTGAAGTTGATAAAAACATTTTTGCACACAACACTGACTGAAGATAGACTCGGCAATTTGGCTATAGTAAGCATTGAAAACGAAATTGCCAGACAATTGGATTACAGCAAACTATTATCGGAATTTGCATCACTTAAAGCTCGTAAAACTCTTCAATATGTGGACATTCATAAATTTAAAAAAATCTTTGCAAAAGGAATGTTAAAATAATAATATCTTTGCTGAAACATAAAACATCTAATATTTTTAAACATTTCTTTGTTCATTGTTTTTCCATATTTTATATTTGTTTTTATTATTATTTATAGTCGTAATTCATTTCTTCTTCCTTAATACATGTGCATTAGAAAAACATTTTCTGAAATAATTCAAATAGTAATACTCCTCTGCTGGATCTACATGATTTCCAAACTCATGCGTAAATTTTCCTGAAGAAGCTGAAAAAGATGGGGGGGGGGGGGGGGGGGGGCCTCGAGGACAGGCTTTTGCCTTGGGCCTCGGAAACTCTAGGGCCGAGCTTGCGAACTAACACAAAATATTTATTCTTCAGCTAATAAATAAATGAGCTGTAAAACATCATGAATTATTTTATTTTTCAAGCAAATGGTACATGTGTTACTTTAATTTTCCCCAGAACTTTAAATATCTGTGTGAATATTTCAATAATTGTGTTTAATATAGTGTTGGCATAGAAAATGTAAAATATTAATTTCATTGAAATATGTATTGTACCATAACTTAATATGTATAAAATTGGAACTTAATTTTTATTGCATATTATGTGTAAAATTGTTATGAGAGAAAAATTTCATTACCTGGAAAACACGTGTACTGATAATAGTATTATTTAAGATCCGATGTTAAAACAAGTTAGGGGAGACCTGTGTACCTAGGGCCATCGTGTACCTAGGGCCACCACACTTAAATTAAATAATATTTAATTCTAAGTTTTCTTACTCAGTTGGGTGAGTGGCAACACCAATTGCTATTTTGGTAGCCATTTTGAAATTTTGGAGGAGAAAGCTGTGGCAAGTTATAAGTGGAAAAGTGTTTTATAAGGTCTGAAGTAAAATTTTGGAGCTCATCACTTTTATTGTTTTACAAAGGTAAGTCAAATACTTTTCTTTGCATTCTAGTACATAATTTTGTTTGTATCATTAAGTACAAAATGAGATATGAAATGAGTCCCCTCTCCATGTGTGTTTTTCAGTAGAAGACATTTTGTATGAAAGTACCTAGTCTTGTACCTAGGGCCACATAGTTGCCTTGTACCTAGGGCCATGGCCCTAGGTACAACTGCAATTATATTCTTTATATTGCTATTTTATTGAAAAGTTTTCTTAATAAATGGAGGAAAATGGCTTTAATTATCTGAACCATTTTGATTTAGTCAAACTTTTTGTTATTGGATGTTATGTAGGTGAGAGGGTATATATTTTGCTTTGGAACTTTTAATGTGCTTGACTTATAAAACATAAGTTTGCTATTATTATTATTCAGGATTATTAATTTGTTTATTTAAATATGAGAATTTATTAATATATAGGATATATTTACAAAAGCAAAAGTATAATTCTAAATAAGGTTTCTATGAAATTTTAATTAAATTTTCAACCTTTATACCATTTGCAAATTTCTAATTTATCAGTATTCCTCTTCGTGAGTACTAATTACAAATTCCTAATTATGTTTTTAGATGCCTAGAAATCCTGATGGAATAAAGAGGTCAAAACCTAATGCAGATAATGTAAGTACGGCTGCAAAAGCAGTTTTGAAGGATGGAGTTCCAGTTCGGACTGCAGCACGACATTTTGGAGTAGCCAGAACAACTCTGCAGAGACATATTGATTTTTGTAGGAAGAATAATTCTGAAAATACAGAATTAAATTGTGCATATTCTAACCGATGTGCTGTTTGGACAGTGTTCTCTAAAGATGAAGAGAATGCCCTCATTCAGTACCTTCTCGTTGCATGCAATATGCATTACGGGTTGTCAAAACAACAGGTTAAAAAGCTTGCTTTTGAGTATGCAACCGCCAATAGAAAAAAATATCCGAAGTCCTGGGATGCAAATAGTGAAGCTGGTGATCAATGGTACTTTGATTTTATGAAAAGAAATAATAAGGTTCTTTCACTAAGAAAACCCCAAGCCACGAGTTTAGCAAGAGCCACCAGCTTCAATAAAACAAATGTCGATTTTTTTTTTGCAAAGTATCAGGAGGTGTTTTCAAAATACAAGTTTTTGCCTGAATGCATCTATAATGTGGACGAAACAGGCATTACGACAGTTCACACACCAAGTAAAGTTATAGCGCCAAAAGGCAAGAAACAGGTTGGCAGCATGACTTCTGGTGAACGAGGAATTAATATAACTATTATTTGCAGTGTAAATGCAATAGGAAATTCCGTCCCTCCTATGATGATTTTCCCAAGAGTGAACTTTAAAAATCACATGCTGAAAGGTTCACCTCCAGGAACCGTGGGGACAGCACACATTAGTGGTTGGTCAAATGCTAAAACATTTGTTGAATTTTTAAAGCATTTTATTCACCACGTTAAATGTTCAGTAGATCATCAAGTATTGTTATTCTTAGACAACCACGAAAGCCATGTCAGTATTGAAGCAATCACTTTGGCTAAACAACATGGCATAGTTATGCTTACCTTTCCTCCACATACCAGCCATAAGCTTCAACCATTGGACAGAGGTGTGTTTGGTCCCTTTAAAAAATACTACAGTACAGCGTGTAGTAATTGGATGCTGACAAATCCTGGGAAAACTATCACCATATATGACGTTGCGGAGAATGTTGGCAAATCCTACCCTTTGGCTTTTACTCCTGTAAACATTCTAGCGGGATTTCGTGTGTCTGGTATATGGCCAGTAAATGAAAACATATTCACTAATGATGAATATTTCAGTTCATATGTTACCGACAGACCAGATCCTTCCTTAAATTACCAAAATAATCATTTTCCTAAAGAAGAAAGTGAATCAACAATGATGGAACTGGATGTTTCTGTATCAAACTCAGTTTCATGTCCTGCAGAAATTTCAGCGCCTTCGACATCAAACTCTATTTCAAGTGCTGCTGAATTTTGTGAGCTACCTACATGCAGCTCTACTTCGTGTGTAACGCCTGAACAGGTGCTACCTTTCCCAAAAGCAAAACCCCGTAAATCCAAAAGAGGCGGTCGAAAACCAGGGAGATGTAGAATCCTGACAGACACTCCAGAAAAAAAAGAACTTGAAGAACAAATTGCGATTAGAATGGCCAAAAGAAAAAGAAAAACAGTGAAAAAACCAGTGTTTCAAATTGCGGAAACTTCATCCGAAGAATTATCAGACATTGTAGATTCTTCTGATTCCACTGATGATGCAAGTTCTACAATAGCTGATATAAGTGATACTATTGGAAAAGGGGATTTTTGTTTAACAAGATTACAAGGCAAAAAGAATGAACATTTTTATGTGGCAGAAATAATAGATGTTAAAGAGGAACAATATAGTGTTAAATACCTGAAAAAAATCGCACATTCAAATAAGTTTCTCTATGATAAAGATGTCATTTATGAAATTGATAACACAAATATTGTATTCAAATTGCCCAAACCAAAATCTGTTGGTGCGTCAGAGCGACAATGTATGCAGCTCATGTTTGGAATCAGTTTTTCAAATTATAATGTTGAATAATTTATGCAAGTACTTGTAATTCACTAATAATTTGGTGTATTGCAATTTAAATTGTTATTATACAATAAATCAATGTATCACTTGATATTGTTTCTTTTAGAAAATTCATGTGTGTATTTTTTTTATTGATTATGGAGTGAAACCCAACTTTCAGGGAATGGCCCTAGGTACAATGACCTAGGGTCCTAGGTACAATGAGTTCTTGTACCTAGGGCCATTTATGAAGTTTTTTAAAAAACCTTCTATTTGACAGAATTTATTATTTTAAGTATTTATATTAATCCCAATCGGAAGCAGTAAGTATAATATGATGTGTGTGTATCAATTTCACAATTTTAAACAAATCCGTGGCTCTGTTTTTATGAATTGAAAAAAGGTGGCCCTAGGTACACAGGTCTCCCCTATAGCTAAGTTTGTAAAAATTATCTTAGACATCAAATCTTGTACTACTTAAAGCTTTTGTACATGTAAAATCCTGGTATCAGCAATGTAGTTCTGAGAAAAAAGGGGGGAGAGCAATTGTGTGAAAACTTTAAAAGTGGGAGAAAGTATGAGTTAAAAGACGGGACACTGTCCCCCAGCAGCAACATTACAGCTTTGTATTCTCACTGACTGAAACAAGATTTACTGCCTTTCGAAGCTAAGTTCTTCACCATGTTAAATTGGTCACCGAGTTTTGATCTCGGTAATGTTGAAAGTTTTTGTTAGCTGAACTAGATTGACTCATTGTAATCTCACTGCACAAACAAAAATAAAAATCGCATTTTTAAAATTCCTCCCAATCACTTTTTATTGCCGAGAAGGCAATTATCGATATTTCTTAGTATCAAAGTGTTTTAACTGTAAAATACAAAAAAAATCTAAAAGTATGAATAATTTTCGATAAAGAGGTATTTCATTGTGTCATTGAAATATTACTAGGCAGTTTTTAAGAATATCCGTTAAGCCGAAACGGAAAATGGCAAATAGAATAGCAATTCAATGGAAAATATCGTGAAAATTGCAAATAACATAAACAAATGAACAAAAGAAACACTGCATATATTAATAAAACTATTGATGAGAACAAATTGACTGAAAAATCTAATAAATCCTACGATAAAATTTTCAAAATAATTACGCTTCAACCGGAAAGAACAATTTCATTTCATTAGGCACCTTAGCACAGAGTTTTGTTGAGAAGCGTGGAAACACAGTCCCTACTCTCCATTTCGCATACAAAAGGAATGACTTGACTAAAAACCAAAGAAACAGCAATAATTCGAATTACATGCAACGAAGAATGTTCAATAGGGCGGAGCGTAAAAAACTATTTTTGGAAATGAACATACACACAACATATTAATCAATTAATATCTTCCGGTTCCAGTTTTGGTTGAAAACTTTCAAAATTTTAATTTTATTTTTGTGATGATGACGAATATTTAGCAGAATGTATGAGAAACATAAATAAAAAATTTTCAATTAATCCACCAATATCTTCCGGTTCCACTTTCACGGGTAAATGTGCGAAATTATCCGAAAATGAATTAAATTTTGATAAAACATCACAAAACACAATTTTCCCGTTTTCGATTTTCCCTTAGAAAAAGTGTGAAAAAAAAGTTGTGTAATGATATGAAAAATTATGTGTAAATTATAGACTAATCAATGGTTATCTTTGGGCCACACTTTATTTCTGAATTACCAAAATCTGGCGAAAATAGAAAAATATCACAATTTATAAACAAGTGGACTGATGACATTTGCTAGAACATTAATTTTTGAAATATTTAAATACATATTTTGGAAAACTTAGATGTTTGAAAATAATAATTATAAACATTGCGCAGTAAATGTTACTAACAAAACACCATTTTCGTGTAACTAAATGAGTCTTCACTTCCAGAGTTTCAAAGGCGCGTTGTAACTTCATTCTCCAAGATCTATTTTTCGCACTGTACTGGTTTTTGGTTTCAAACGATGACATAACACGCCTTGATTTAATTTTTGATCTGATGTATAAACATCCCGTCTGCTCACACCGATGACTGGTACTCCAAAATCCGAGAAAAATTTCTCATGCTCGCTGGTTTATAAGTGCAAAGAGAAATTCGGGTCTTTATGTTGTCACCAAGAAGCCCTCCAGCGAGCTACAAGTCCTGGCCTGTTTTATAATGAAAGTATATGCCCCCGCGTGGTTTAGGATTAAATCACATCACAACTGCACGATGATCCACAAAATCTTTGGCAAACAATTCAAGATTCGCGTTATCTTACAGACATAATTTGTTGTAGACTCTGTCGTTTAAAGAAATGATTATTTTGGTCACCCTGAAGCTATAACTCTTGCAATGCTTGTCAACCCAGACCAAGATATGCGAGAAACTGGCCTCCGCAGAATTTTGAAAGCAAGGGAAGAAACGTGCCGAGGAGTTCGTGCATTTAAAATTCCTGAAATAAAATTTAATGCTGAATCTTATGTAGATCTAGTAGATTGGCAGAATTGCCAAATAACAGAGCCACCAATTACCATTCACTTATTAGACAAAGATATAGAGCAATTGATCTCCAATATCAGCATTGGGAAATATAAACTGCTAATGCCATACGACTCAAATGTGTTGAAAGAACAATAAAACTGACAACGGAAGCTTCTCTTGCAGTCATCGATGTGAGCAGATGTAATGGATACATACATCTGGTGAAGAATGAAATCAAGGCGTGTCATGCCATCGTTTGAAACCAATAACCAGTACAGAGCGAAAAATATAAATCTTGGAGAAGGAAGTTACAACGCACCTTTGAAACTCTGGAAGTGAAGACTTATTTAGTTACACGAAAAGGGTGTCTTGTTAGTAACATTTACTGCTCAACGTTGATAATTATTATTTTCAAACATCTAAGTTTTCCAGAATATGTACTTAAATATTTCAAAAATTAATGTTCTAGCAAAAATGTATCATTTGTTATTAAATCGGGATTTTTTTTTCTACTTTCGCCGGATTTTGGTAATTAAAAAAAAAAAAACTGTAGCCCAAAGATAAGTATTGATCAGTCGATAATTTAAACATAATTTTTCATATCATTACAGAACTCTTCCATACTTATTTGCTAAGGGAAAATCGGAAACGTGAAAATTAAATGTTATGTCAAAATTTTCTTCATTTTCGGATAATTTCGCACATTTACCCCTGAAAGCGGAACCGGAAGATATTGATGGATTTATTTATTTTTTTTAATTTATGTTTTTCTCATACATTCTGCTAAATATTCGTTATTATCACAAAAATAAAATTAAAATTTTAAAAATTTACAAAATTATTGAATTTTACCTTAATTTTTACCTTTTTTGACCCAAAACTGGAACCGGAAGATATTAATTGATTAAGTTAAAATTTTGTATGTATGCTCCCCATGCCCCCCATAACTTTCCATCCCTCACACAAAAACAATTTCAAAAAAAAGTTTTTTTTACGCTCCGCCTTAATGTTCAAGTAAAAGAATTGGCACAAAAATTACGTAAAGTAATAAAAGCGTTCTCCGCAAAAGATACATAAGGAGAAAGCACTGTGTCTCTTTTACGAACAAAAGACGTCTTCTTAGAAATTTCTTCTCTTAAATGTTCAAAACAAAATACAATACGTTCATTTTGTCTGAAATTCTTCTTTTTTTTACTTGTATTTTCCAGATTTTAAACATTTTGCGTACCAACTCAGAAAATCGGTGAAAACTCATATTTTGCGCTTTTCTCTCTGCTCTGAAAATAAACTGTTAAGTGTGTCTAGAACCTGCGCAAATTTAGAATAAATGTGCCACTTAAGATAAAGCGCTATTCCATACGTTATAACGCCATTCATCAACACTGAATGACGAAGATAAACCCTACCTGCTGCAGAGGACAGACGAAGTAAATACTACATTGGAAACACTGTGGGGCCGTGGGTAACGTCCAGGGGTGTACAAACGAAACGCAGTGAAACAGTGTTTCACAAGCCGGAAGTCGAAAAAGGAGGTACTCGGTGATAATTTAGCTACTTTTGATGCCAAGACTGAGGAGTCGGGGTCTCAGCCTGATTTTGCTGGAGTGCCCATCAATATATCGTCAGAGCATGGCGCACCCACCTAAAAACTACGGAAACACTCCAAATGATGACTTCCTCCCCCAAGTCAACCAAGTTTCCAAAACCTCCCTAATATTTTCACTGAAGCATGATGCCCCCACCCGACAGAGGAGTCGGAGTCGCTTAAAAATGTGCTGTATATTCACTACATCCTAGCACATATATATATTTTTTAAAAAGGAATTTTAAAATCTTAGAAATCGAAGTCTCAGTGCACCATTTCTGCAGCCTGGCTTAAAACGACCAATTGATATCTGCCGATGAGGGTATAGACTTCACCTACGTTATGGCGATAGTGTATTTAATTCTTTTGTTGCAGCAGCTGGCCTTCCACAATGAAGTGCACTTATCACCAACCCTTTACAATATTTACACTCATGGTATTTCCAAACAATTTATTACTCTCATATCTATGTTCACTGATGATACAACAGCTATTATTGCCACTTAAGAAAACCATCAAACTGTGCTCACATCCTGCTACATTATTTATAGTTTCTGAGGTGAAAAAAAAAACCGGCTTTATTCCCGGGAATAAACCGAGTTTTTTGGAAAGGAAATTTTGAAAATATTCCCGAGAATTTTCAAAATTATGAGTGAAATTCTAAGTTGATTGGGGGGTGGGAGTATGAAAGATTACTCAGTATTAATATAAATATTAGGGATGATTTTTGAAGTTTTTTTTCTCAAATGTGTTACTTTAGAGTCTACATAGATAATTATTTTTAAATACATTTTATGATACTGCTAATTACAAGACAGTGTTTTTCTTAACATGAAAAATCATGCATCAAAATATTTCAGACAGTTTACAACAAAAATTTTGGTGAAAGTACTCAAATATCGTAATTATACATGCTTGTTTCGATATAAAAAGTACGGAAAATGGTTGAAAATAAATGAATAACATTTGAGAAGGGTAAAGGACTATTATTATTAAATATTGATGCTGATACCTTTCTTTTACCATTTCTAATTTTTTTTTAGTGTTATTCAATTACTCTAATCATTTTTACATATGTGTATATATATATATATATATATAGTGGAACCCCGCCATTCGTCCAACTTGTTCTAGTAAAATTCAACTCGCCGTTCGTACTTGTCCCGCGATTTTTAAAAGGCGCCAGGGGCCAGCTGGGTTGCCAGTTCGGCATTTTTTAAGAAGAAAATCGAGACATTATGCTCATTTTAAACCCTCGTTTGGAAATAATTTATTTGGCGTTTTGGATTTTTTTATTTTTAATTTTAATACTTTTTGAGATTTTACTGACAATTTTAACTTTCTAAGGGGGCAGCAAGAGTAAGTGGTAGAAGAACTTTCTTCTTCAGAGGAGAAAAGTAGTAAGGAAAGCATTTCCTTTGCAGAAATTAATGAGTTGTGTTACTAATGCGAGAAAACATAGAGAATGGTGGGAAAATGGCATCCCAAACCTCCTGTGGTTAACAGCATTAACTTGTTCAACGACAATGTTATTGACCATTTTAGGAAAATTCTGAACAATCGTCAAAGGCAGACAACATTGGGACAGGTGTTTAGAGAAAGAAAACCAAGATTCTACTAGTGCTCCTCTTCCAACCATTTCTCTTCCTCCTCTCAACATTCCACTTATGCCATCAGCTCACCTCAGTACAAACAAAGTGCCGGTAAATTTTTATTCATCTATAATTTCATGTACAGCACTGTACATTTGTTTTTCTTAAATAAGCAACCATCTTCGGGATTAATCCAATCTACCTTGTTTCTTATGTGAAAAAATAATTCGCCATTCGAACTGCCTGCTGGAACGAATTTTGTACGAATAGCGACGTTCCACTGTATAATACCTTTATACAGTGGCAGCCCTTGTGCATTTTCGGAAAACCGGCATCCATGCTTTCAACTAGCCCCACTATTGGCGGATAACCATTGCCGCGTGAGATTTTAAGTGTTTAGTTTCTTCTCTGGAAGGTGAAGCATCTGACTGCACCTCACTATGAAGATGTGAAACTGCACTAGGAATTTAATTTTACCGAGAGTATCCAAGCGAAATGGATACTCAAGGGATCTTCAACATGTGTTATCGTATGGCATGGACACGTTCGATTTTCTGCATCTCGAAAATCCACCGACGTCGATCGGGGTTTAAACCCCGCGATCTTGGGCATAAGAAGGCAGTATCAAACCACTACGCCACCTTGCCGGCAAACTTCTTAAAATAGTCCTATTTTAACATATAGAATTTAAATTTACAGAGGTCACATTTAAGACGGTTTTGAAGTTTTGTAGCAGAAAAAAAAAATTACTTTTATAGCAGGGGAAATAAAGCTTCATAGCGGAAAAATGTCTTTTCATAGCATAGGAAATAAAATTCTGTAAAAGTGTAGGGAAAATTAAATTTTGTAGCAGGGCAAAATATCCGGTAGCAGATGCCTCAGCCAAATTTTGTAGTAGACTAAAACAAATTTTATGGAAGCGAGCTTGTATAGAGGTAAGAATCTCCGAAAGCAAGAAAATTATTTTTGAGAAATTGTAAAGAATGTTAATTAAACTAAATGTTCCAAAAAAAAAAAGTTTATTGTGAATCGATGAAACAAGTTTAGCAAGATAGCAGATAAGATATTGATTTCTAAGGTGTAGATTCTGAATATGGTTAACTTTAAGTGTAAAGCTAGGTAATAAAAAAAATATACTTAACGTTTTTAAATTTCAAAAAATATATTTGAGAAAACAAATAAATAAATAAAACTTTCAACCTTTCCTCTGTTTGTCCTTTATCCTGTTTACAAGAAAGAGTACATTAGTTTAGTAATGTTCAAATAATCCAAATTCTTATTACCTAAAAAATGAATAAAATTGATTGAAGTTTAATCTAAAATTAGATCGATATACACTTCTATGTCTTACGACTATTGAAAATTATTTTTTAACCTATTAGGTAAAAATAACCATTCAAAAATAAAATACGTAAAAGAGTTTCAAGAAAAAAAAAAGTATGCTCTTAAAATGAGCATTCTTTATTAAGGAAAAAAATGAAAGTCAGTAACACTTACTGCTCTATGTTTATAATTATTATTTTCAAAAACCTGGGTTTCCCAAAATATGATTCAATATTTCAAAAATTAATGTTCTAGCAAAAAATGATCATTTGTTATTTAATTTAATTTTTTTTCTTTTTTTGCCAGATTTTGATAATTTAGAAAAAAAGTGAAGCCCTAAGATAAACATTGATTACTCTATAATTTAGTTATAATTTTTCATATCATTACACAACTTTTCTACACTTTTGCTAAGGGAAAATTGGAAACGTGAAAATTAAATGTTATGCCCAAATCTACTTCATTTTCGTTTAATTTCGCGCAGTTACCCCTGAAAGTGGAACTGGAAGATATTGGTGGATTAGTTGAAATTTTTTTTATATATGTTTCTCATACATTCTGCTAAATATTCGTCATTATCACAAAAAGAAGATTAAAATTTTGAAAATTTACAAAACTGTTGAGTTTTACCTTAATTTTCACGTTTTTTTGACCCAAAACTGGAACCGAAAGATATTAATTGATTAGGTAACATTTTGTGTGCATGTTCCTCATGCCAACGTACAACTCTTCAGCCCTCAAGCAAAAACAATTTCCAAAAAAAGTTTTTTATGCTCTGCCCTAATAGACATTTAAAACATCTTAAGATGACATGATTGTAACGCGTGGCATTCAATATTTTTACACTTATCCCTTTTTATTTCTCAAAAAAGTACATTTTGACACTCCTCTATGATCTATTCCATGCAGCTTATTCAAATCGAATTGCTTAGTGATGATACTTCCATGTTTAAAAGATGATTCATTTTTAGATTTGCCTTTGGAAGACAAATATCGCACTCGCGCCCTAACTCATGAGGTTTAAAAGATGATTCTCCTTGCTTCACATTTATGTGAGTCATCAGTTCCAGGTCAAAGGTATTCATCATTTTGTCCCAGACTATTAAATCACTGATTTAAACTCGGTTAGCCCTCGTTGCTCAACTGACAGTAATACTCAAATGAAGCACTTAACCTTGAAGCGAATTGAACATAACCCTCGGAACCAATTTTTTGCACTCTGCAAAAATAGGTGTAATATTCTAGTGGTGTAGGTTGGAAGTTTTTTAAGAATAAATCTTTTAGTTTATTATAGTTAAGTAACTCTTCTTCTGACACATATGACATTATAGTATTCGCTTTTTCACCTAAAATATTGAAAAGAATTTCCGATCTCCATTCCTCAAGAACATTTTTCACTTTGAAAGCCTTTTCTTTACAACATACATTTCATTGATAAAAGTGTAAAGGGGTAGACTAAAATTAGTGTTAGTTACAAATTTCTACAACATGCAAATATTCATAAATATTTTCTTTGCTAGTTGCAGTTGCTCCAGTTTCTAAATAATTTTGAGTAACATAACAAATAAATAAGAGTTAGAAAAACTGTCTAAAGTTAAAAGTCTACTTACATTAACTGTCTGTTAAAGTCCACTTTAATTATTATTTTGTGCCTGTATCTTCAGATATTTTAGGTCTTGGCAGTGCTGCACCATAACTCTTGCTAAGGGCTTGCTTTGTCCCCATAAATTGTTAAGATAAAGTTACTTTTTTGAAATTTAATAAAATGGTTGAGAAAAAAGAAGATACTTTTTCAGTTTGCTATGTAATTTTCAAAATAGCTACAAGAATTAACGATGATGCAGATGTGAAGATGAAAATTTAGAATTTGATGAATTGCAGAAATCTATATGCAGCAGTAACAATGAGAATGAAAATATCAGAAGCTGAGGAAAAAAAAACCTAATTTAACATGTGTGTGTGTTTTAAAATAATTATTATGTGGTTAGTAGCATGCCACCTAACATACGTTGGGGGTAAGCTGTAAGTCTTTTGAAAATGGAATACCAAAAACCAACTCAAACTGAAATTCTTTCAGCCAAAACCAAAACACTAATATATACAACTCCCTCATACCCCATTTGGTTTTGATCACCCAAAACCAAAACAATACATATGTAAAATAATTTTATACATGGTGGTGGTAATATTAATATTTATTTCTAACAAGAAATTACATTATACGTATCAGATTTGAAGTATTTTCAAATACCAATAGGGGGGGGGGGGAGATTGTTCTACTGTGAAACAATACTTAGTGTTTCTAAAAGAAACACATAAATGCAAAGGCATTTCGACATTTTAGGCGTTTTCTCGCATATTTTGCCTGAGCATTTGTTCCAACTTATAAATACGTAGGCATTTCACAACACTAATCTAGATGCCAAATTATATGATTATTTTGTTTCAAAAAATTAACTTTGATCTCGACAATTTATGGATGCAAAGCAAGGGTTGTTCATAATAGTTATGGTATGACAATGACATAACCTAATGTGAGGGGCATGAGATATAATATCTGAAGTTACATGCACAAATTTATTGAAGCTAAGCTTAGCAGTTTTACTACCTCTTAATAACGCAGTTACTCATAATTCATTAGAAGCTGTAGCAACAGCAACTGTCAAAGAAAATATATATGAATTGTTGTGTTTTATGACTAAAACTTAAAAAAAAAAATTTCTACTTTTAAAAAATATCAAATATGTAATTATTTATTTTAGTTTGGCCCTTTATACTTTATCAATGAAATGTACATAATAATATTATTTTAATGTTGATTATAAGCTGTCACGCTAATTAAAATGTCAAAAAGTAAAACAAAATATGTTTCATAAATGCTCAGATTTTGGGCAATTACAAATGCTTTGGACAGATTCCCAGACACATGAATATATAAAAATATGTCCTGCCCACCAGTGGTGTAGTTGAGGGGGGGGGGGGGGTTTGCAGGGAGCAGCGCCCCCTCTCATTTTATTTTAATGCAAGCATCCCACCAAATTTTTTACATTTTAACATAAGCGTCCCCCCTTTTGATTTCAATTGCTTACCTTTGTATGCATACACGTCCGCACCAACTTTTTTTTTCAGGACTACACTACTGCTGCCTACATTGCTATTTCATAGCATTACTACTCTTTCTACAGAAATAATGTACTACTTAGTGATTCTGAGGAAAACATAACTGAAAATGACATTTAAATTATTTTTTTTACTTTTCAGTCAATTATTGAAAACAAAAGAGAGGTATCGTCTTGTCATTCTAATGTTATACTTTTCTAGGAGATGCAATTGGCAAACTTTTAGCACCTATCTGTCCTGGCCCATTGAGTTTTATAGTTCAGGAGAAAATAAAGCAACTCCAAAATCTTGAATTTTCATCGAATTGTAAGAGGCAAAAGATATCTGATCATGCTAAAATTTTAGACTTTTCATAGTTGCACAAGTACACAACTTTTACACACCTGGTTGTTCCGACCCTTTGAACTTCGTGTTTTTCATTCCACCCTATTGTGTGCTCATATATTAGGCATTTTCTGAAGCATATCTCGTTTACTTTTTAAAATATATGCAAAACAGTTGCTGTATTTTATGAAATTAAAAAGTTTTAATATTATAGTATTTCTGTGAGTTTGTGTGGAATCCTTTTTGTTAGATTTAACAGATCCTAACCAATATATTTTTTAAGTTAAGTACGCAAGAAGAAACTATTCACTTAATAAGTTCCAGTAGCGTTTTCCCCCCTGCAGCTTTTGGCGATCATTTAGAATTGGATATTCTTCGGCTCTACTGTTCTTTGCTAATGCAATAGTTGGCAAATATATCGTTCATTATTGGCAAAAAAAATCGGATGCCCTGTTAAGATTGAAACAGTAGTAACTTTGAGTAAGTAATTTTTTTAGCAAATTTGTACTTGACCAATCCCGAAAGTACAAGTTTTACTCTATGAAATTATTTGAACACAAAATAGCAATTTTCCAAACGATACATATTTACTCAAAGATTTTATAAAAAGACAAAATCACATATTAGGTTTAATTAAGGATTTATTACATGATATAAATAACAGAAATTTCTCCATTTAAAAATCTAAAAATATAAAGATTTTTAAATATCTAAGAATACAACATAAAATATATCAATCACATTTTACACATGGACAGTCTTATTATTGCTGCTTACAGTTCGGCACATCACATTCGCCTGCTATGAGTTTCATTCCATCTGGCTTAGATTTGGACACTGAAGAGATAAAAAGTAACATATCATTAGATTATTAATTTCAAATATTTTAATTCAAGTATCACAGAAATCCCCCTCCCCTTTTATATAAGCTGTTTTTAGGATAAAAATAGAGAGCTGAAGAAAGAATAAAAACTAGTTAGCTACCTACAAACACATATATTATAAAACTTAAAGAGTTTATAATATATGTGTTTGTAGGTTTAGCTCTGATAATTTGAGACCCAACCTTGAGAGTGTTTCTTTTTTTAGGAGGTCACTGAAAGTCAAAAGTTTTATTGGCAGAGTTGGGTTGGATTGGATTATTGTCACAGTAGACAGTACCACTGCTAGGGTGTAGCAAAAAGTACACAATTTTTTAAAACTGTCTTAGGGGCTATGTACAAAAGTTGTGTTCCCGTGTAGCATATTACTTTAAAAAATGTTAGATTTTCATTCAGTTTTTGATCTCCCACAAGGCTTTTAGTGTTTTGCGAAAATACAAATAACACCATTTTTGAAAAATCCATTTTGAAAAAAAATTTCAACAAATTTGGTAAATAAATACGGCACAAGAGAGACAAGAAATACAAATATGTAGTTATTTTTGAACAGCAAAAGTAGCCAAAGTCAATTTAGTGCTAATAACACTTTCTCCTATCACTGAACTTCTGAAGAAGAAATAAAAGATTCTCAAGGGCAGGCTCCAAGTTAGAAGGGGAGAACCAGAACTGTTTAAAAAATGTTTTAGTTACTTAAATTTTCAATTAGAAAGTAATTTGTTCACAGTTTATTTGATAAAATTGATTTTATGATAAAGAAAGAAAAAATATAAACACTTGAAAAGGTTATTTTCTAACAATGATTATGTATTAAATTCCAAAAATTTGTAAAGTACAAAGTAATAAAACATGATTTTTTTTCTTAATAGAAAACTTTTAATTGAATACTTAGAAAATACCAACACAAAGAAAGCAATTTACCCGACTCTGGTGCTCTTTTGGTGGGGAGTTTATTTTCTAATTCATCAAATGCATTTGGTACATATTTTACATTTTCCTTTTTCACTGGAAAAGACAATGATTTAACATTACACACACACACAAAAAAAAAAATTTTTAAACTTAGCACCAAACAAATATGCAGTTTAATACATGCAACGATAGATTTGACTTATTTCAATTTCTTTGTTATCTGTAAGGAAAATCAGCAAATGATTCAGCAAAACTTTTGCTACACACATTTGATTAGTAAGAAAATTTTTAAAAACATTTCTAGCTCTGGAAATAAACTTTAAACATCAAGTCTATGTAGATGAACGTTAATTAATAAAGTGCTTTCCTAACGATAGGGATATAATTGCCAAAAAAGCAAAAAAAAAAAAAGGGGGGGGGGGGAATCCAAAAATGGAACATAAAGTAAGAAGCAAAACATTCTCTTAGCAGTCAATCTATAGAAAAATTACCAAAACTATAGACCCAGTTTGCTTCTATATTCATTTCTAAATATTTCTATAAAGCTATTCATAATAAATCAGTACCATATGTTTTGGTACTAAAGATACTTGACAAAATATATTGTCAAGTATAATTTAAGTGTGTAATGGACAACCAATGAAACCAGTAGTTCATTGTAAATATTACAGAATTTTGATCCTAAAGGTCCTCAAGAAACGTAGATCAATTTTACTTTCTAATACCGTAATTATCTGTGTATAGCCCGCGGGTTATCTACGGAAAAACTCCGTTTTTTACTACCTGCGGGCAATAAAAAGGGGGAAAATTTTTAAAAAAAAAGGTACTATTAAAATGACAACTACCGTTCAAAAATATTGAAATCTCTTTTCCTGCAAAACAAAGAACAGAAAAATAAATCATAGCTTTCAAAACACTGGTCCAAAGCAGATTGGGGCTCGGGCGCTACAGGCGAATGTATTGTTGGGGATGTATTCCATGTTTTTTTCTGGGTGTGGGTTATA
This sequence comes from Octonoba sinensis, assembly GCA_038502835.1. Taxonomy (NCBI): domain Eukaryota; kingdom Metazoa; phylum Arthropoda; class Arachnida; order Araneae; family Uloboridae; genus Octonoba; species Octonoba sinensis. Next base: position 64,756,109 of record CM076605.1, on the reverse strand, counting down.
CAACGATGCGGGTTATACACCATTCTTATTTTTTTAGAATGAATTTTTCTTCCTGCGGACTATACAACAGTGCGGCCTATTAACCAATAATTATGGTAATTGCCTAAACTTAAAATAAGTACGGGTAAAAATTAATGCTAATAAATAATAATTTTTAAAAGTAAGCTGCAATTAAATTGAAATTTTCAAATGGGTATGACAAAACGACAAATGTGTCCTCTGATACAGAACTTAAAAAATAACAACAAGTTCCATATAGAACTATACGAGTCTGCTTTCCTGTATAATCTAGCTGTCCATCTCTCATTTAGCTTAGTTTATAATTGCTTGAGATATGCCTTTTTCAATAATTAATACATATTTATTCAATCATTCATTTAGTGATTCACTCATTCGTTTAGTTATTCATTCACTCATTTACTTTTTTCACTCATTCCTTTATTTACAGATAAAAAAATTTCATTGGAAAATAGGCTCGTTTAGTTCTGGCTGTAATTTTCTGTACCTGTTCTACATTATAAGGTTTTTAGGAAAAAAGTTTGTTCCAAGCAAATCAGTCAGTTAGATCAGGATTTATATAGGATTGAAATTTCCCTGTAGGGAGGGGGAGGGGCAATGTTAAAAGCTCCTTTTAAGGAGCTTGGTCAAAGGAACTTTGATCTTTTGTCCAGGGTATACAGACCTTATGCCAGGGCTAATGTTAAAATTTTTTTAACTGTTCAAAATTGAAAGGAAAAATTGTTCAAATCAAAAAATAAAATATGGAAATGAGGTGCGCTCACTGAAATCTTTCGAATGCAAAAAAATCTTTCAAATTGGACAATTTCTTCAAAAGTATTTAGAGGGGGACACACAGATTGACAGACACATTTTCCCCAGCTCAAAACCCTACTTTCAAATATTTTACTTTTCATTCTTTATTCAATTGCTTCATTTATTTTTGACTTTCCTTTATTTTTAACGATATTTTTATGATACATTAAGTCTTGTTTCATTTGTTTTTTTTATTTACAGTACATTGATTAACAGTATGTATTGCAATATAAGTGTATTTTGTTTGCTCAAATGTGAAACCCCTGTAAGTTGACATCCGCCTTCGTCCATGTGCATTCTATTCAGCCTCGTGGTGTCGAGTTATTGAGGTTTTACTGTATAATAATTAATGGCTGATTCTATTAATCATTGTATGATTAACTACTTACAAGCAATTAATTTCAATTAAAATGAGTACAATCAGTGTTACATATATTTTCGTTCATCAAAATACTAAGCTTTTTTTCCCTAACTATATTTTCGCTATATTAAGCTGTTTCAATGCATTGATTTGAAGAAGAATTCTCAACTAGTTTTATGATGATGAGTCGCCTTTGATGTTTCACAATACATTGACGAATCACCCTACCCAGCCCTAATAATGCATGACAAAAAGTGTGTAACAAATAAACATCACAATTTAATTACAATACATCATGCATTTATCCCTGTCGAGTTCAGTAAAACAAAAATGTATATTACCTTGTTAATTAACTGTACTTGGTTATTGTAAAATTAATCAAGTTATACTTACAGATTCCTTTTGGCATCACTTGTGGAATTGTCCCTGGTGGATAAGGGTGCAAATCAGAATGTATTTTCTGTGTTACATATTCATTGGTAATGTCTTCAACAATTCTAAGAGGTTGCTTCAACTCTTTATCAGTCTTTACATTTGCACTGTCATATGAAAATGTAACATTTTAAAAATAAATAATAAAAAGGTACTGAAAATATCAAATCTACAGTTATAAAAAAAGGACATTTTTACATAATTTATGTAGTATTTGTGCTAGATATTTAAAGGAAAAAGCTATTGAACCATGCGAAAATAAAATAAAATAAGCTAAAGAAATTTTTCCTATCTCTTGATTAGGGTTACCATATTCTAAAACTAGCAAAATGCAGACACCATGAGTCTTTTGCACTTGATCAAATCCTTCATGACACAAACATTTCTCACAGTGTCACCTTCAAAATGCGAACATGTCCACATAAATCCTGACATTTGATAACTATTTTTGGTTCATGATACAACTTATAACACATACAAATAATTTATGGAGTAATTGAGCTGTCCCAAAGCACAAATCTATTAACTCTATTGAACAAAAAGTTGAGAAATTTGATGAAATTATGCACATTGACTTTTAAAGTTCTTTATAATATAAATTCGAACTAACACTATAGAACGCATAAATACAGATGTAGATTTGATCTAACAGTATAAAAAATTAAAAAGAAAAATATGCAAAAAACTAATCATCAGTACTGTTTCAACTTTATGTGACTAATAGAGTACATTTTTATTACATATTTTCATAAAAACAAATGTTAACAGTTCTGTTATGATTTACTATTTGGGATTAATTCATCAGAAATATAATATAAAATATAGTCTTCTTTATCAGCATTATGTAAGTACTTCTTATTTAGATATGTTGTCATTTTTTTAAATAATCATATTTAACAGGAGGAATGAATTTTAGCAGGTTCATCATGTCTCTCTTTCTCAGTTTTTCCTTTAACCCTTTAAAGGGCCATTTTTTGTAGTATCGGTATGTTAAAATATTTTTCAGATTTTGTTTTGTTTCAAAAAAGAAATTCATATAGGACAGTAAATAAGATTAGCAGGATTTTTTCCACCTCGCCTTTGAGGGAGGGGGTATAGTTATAATATTTGAATATTGATGCATGTGGTGATAAATATATTTCCCAGAGTCTTTGCAAGACTCTGCCAAGCAGAAAGGGGAAAATAGCTTAATATAAACATCTATAATTTGATGAATTTGGTGGGAAACATACTTCTCACCGCCTTAGAAAGGGTTAAGATATAATAAAGACTGATTTATATTTTTCGAATTTTGTGGTCTAGGTGCTACATTTCTTATATTAATAAAGGCTTTAAATTATGAATCTCTATTACCACCAGATGATTCACTGTTTTCGACACCTGCATTGATATTAGTCTCACGTGTCTTGATTATAATGGACAATACAATTTAATTGAAAAAATATGTACTATTTTACTATGACAAGATAAGTTTGTTGGAAAACGACTCCATTTGTTAAAATAACAGTAATACAAAGTTTTGTCTGCTAATAATGCTATTGGCTCTGTGCCAGCACTTGCAAGTGCATTTGAGTTTGCATTTTTGCAACAATTTATAGTAAAGTATGGAATTTATCAAAATGTCCCTAAATAAATTATTATTCAATGGTCAAGAAAAAAAAAAAAAAAAGAAAGAAAGAAACTTAATGGTGGTAATTTTTTGTATTTAGAATAACTCAGGAAAGCTATTATAAATGCAAAAAGTTATGACTGTACCAGGTGCTTGGACACTGAAATTTAAGATTTTATAAAAAGTGGAGTTAATGGATTTGTGCGACAAACAACTAATTTTGAAAGAAATTGCGGATGGTTACTATTTTCCTGTATACACTATCTACCAAAAAGTATTTGGGAACTTTGGATTTTAGACATTTTTTAAAAATTCTGAAGAAATATTAAACTTGCTGTTCTATATTTTGTACCATGGAAAAAACATACTTAAACTCACATTTAAGAAACAAAATTCAGGCTTAGGGGCAATTAGGGGACGGTCAAAAAATTAAAGAAGAAAAACAACACTTTTGAATATCTTGTATCAGAAAATGATCGAAATGTCCTGTAACTTTCGCAAAACATTTTAAATTATATACGCAATGCTTACTACCGCTTTCATCAGAATAGCAGTAATATTCATGAAGATATGGGCATTTGTTTTAAATATTCGAAATTTTTCGCAAGCGTTTTGCTTATAACTCGCTAAGTTGTATCTCAAATTACATGAAACTTGCAGACAATTTGGCAAAATAAAAATACGTATAGTACCAAAACGTGGGGAAAATGTAATAAATAGTCAATGAGATTTGAGCAGTTTTATTAAAACAAATGTAATTGTGCATGCGTGAAAGATACTCATTATATTTTTTAATAATTTGGTAGTGAGATATATGGAGCAACTTATGTAGTTGCTCCATGTAGTTGCTCCATGTTGTAGTTTCAGTTGAATATTGATATTTTTCAAAGATATATACACCATACAGTGAGCCGTATTTAGCAAGCTCTCAAATTGGAGAAAAAAAGATGAGGGGTTTTCCCGCAAATTTTTAGATTGCATGATGAATTGGAAAATTGACAGATGTTAAACTAAATTAAATTGCATTACTTATGTTTATGGAGTCTAAATTTGAACGCTATTGTTTACTTTGCCAAAATTATCATGCAATATAAAAATTTGTTGAAAACCCTTTATTCTTTTTTCTCCATTTCGAGAGCTTGCTAAATACGGCTCACTGTATGGTGTATATCTGTTTGAAAAATATCAATATTCAACTGAAACTTTTATGTAAGTCGCTCCATAGATCTCACTACCAAGTTATTAAAAAAATTAATATCTTTCGCGCATGCGCAATCATATGTTTTAATAAAACTGCTCAAATCTCAATGACTATTTATTAAATTTTTCCCACGTTTTGGTACCATACTTCCTTTTTATTTTGCCAAATTGTCTGCAAGTTTCATGTAATTTGAGATACAACTTAGCGAGTTATAAGCAAAACACTTGCGAAAATTTTCGAATATTTAAAACAAATGCCCATATCTTCATGAATATTACTGCTATTCTGACGAAAGCGGTAGTAAGCATTGCGTATATAATTAAAAATGTTTTGCGAAAGTTACAGGACATTTCGATCATTTTCTGATACAAGATCTTCAAAAGTGTTGTTTTTCTTCTTTAATTTTTTGACCGCCCCCTAATTGCCCCTAAGCCTGAATTTTGTTTCTTAAATGTGAGTTTAAGCATGTTCTTTCCATGGTACAAAATACAGAACAGCAAGTTTAATATTTCTTCACAATTTTTAAAAAATGTCTAAAATCCAAAGTGTCCAAATACTTTTTAGTAGATAGTGTATATCATAAAATTAGCATGCATTTATAAAAAATATGGCACTATTCTATTCAAGAGACATTTAAAATGAAATAATTTTAATTTGTGTATAACAAACAAAATTATCCTTACAGTAATTTAATACAGTGCTAAAAAGACATCTAAAGTGCTTTTTGGCAACATTTTGAAGCTTAAATTTAAAACTAATCAATCTGAAAAATTTCAAGGCTATAGAATTTCTGTGCCTGAGAGCCATACAATTTTAAGTCTTTTCAAGTTTTGTGATGAACATTTTGATTTTTGTGATGAAAATAAACATTTAGAACTAAGAGACTAGACTTTTCCCTGCAAACCTTAGAAAAAAGATCCCCTGATTGGAACTTTAAAGGTTTGGAACCTTCATGGAGCTACTCATTTTTCATCGATGCTTTGTATGTTCATAAAGTGTAAGCTCGAAAAATGGACTTAAGATACTACGGCTCTCAGGTAGTGGCACATCCAGAGACTCTATTTGGGAGGGGCAATTCCAGGTCCAAAGAGATCAGGAGGGGGCAGTCGCCCCACTTATGAATCATAATTATTTGCCTATGTGTGAGTTTATTATAAACTTTGCCTCCCCTCCCTCCTGGAAAAATGTGAAATAATGGGCCTGAGTGATTCTATTTGTCATCATTCCACAGATTTGTTCTAATGAGTATGAGCATAGACAATATTTAGTCATGAATTTCATTTTTGATCGGTTTAATTGTGATTTACAGATGAAGAAAATAAATTTCATCATTTTCCCTTTCGTTTTAATATTTCTTCTCCACTAGGTCACAGAATGAAAAATAAATATTGTTCCGACATCACATTATATTTCTGTGTGGTGTTGTATCAGAGGAATTATTGATAAAGTAAGCAGTTCAGATTCAACTTATAAAATAAAAATTTTATGAAAAGACTCATACTTATATGAAAACAGGGTTCATGATTTTTTTGGTTTTCTTTAAAAAATTTAAAAAAACAGGATTTTAAAAATTTTAATCAGATTTTTTATTTTATTTAAATCAGATTTTTTTGATTTTTTAAAAAAAGACCTCAAATATTTTGGACATCGATTATGTTACATTCATAGAAACAATATGGCATGTTAATGAATTACAAAAACACATTTTAAGCTACTTTCACAGTAATAAATATTTTTTAATAATAATAATGATAAATAAATTTTAATATAAATCCATGACTGAAATGAAACTTAACCCTACCAAGAATAATAGTACACTCATAAGTACAGAGAAAATGAACAAGTTGAAAGCTGAAAAAAGTAACAATTGTGTGTACTTAATTTTTTACATTGAGTGCACTTTAATCATTTTTCTATTTTATAAATGAAAGCCTGAAATATTTTTACCCATTTAGTAAAATCATATGCTCACACGAGTACTAAAAACTGAAACTTCTTGTTTTAATAAAATATATTTATTGAATACTTCTATGATAAAAATATACTTTAGAAGGAAAAAACCTTAAGATATTAGGGGATATTAATGAAACTTTAAGGATACATATTCATTCTTAATTCTAACAATTGTTGTCTTAAACACTATCATTCTGAATTATTTATGGTGTGACATTTATTAAATGGATCTAAAATAGTATTTTTAAGATAAAAAACACAGAATGGTTCATGATTATTATGAATTCTAATTTGAATGATTGAATGAATTATGTTTTGCTGTTAAGATGCTTGAAGAATAAGAGTAATATTGTAAAATTTAAAAAATAGTAATAACAATAGTAATAAAAGAACAATAACAATAGTAATAAAAAAATAGTAATAGTTCTAAACTTATGAAATATGTTATGCACACAGACAGATGGACCTAGGAAGTTTTGTTTAAAACAGTGGTTGCAATTGCAACATATTTCATTTTTACAACACTTTCTAACATTGTAAAATCAATGATTTTTTTGAAAAAAAAAATCACTTGATTTAAATTGCAGTTTAAATCAACGAACCCTGTATGAAAAACAGACCAAAATAAAGATATTAGAAAGCAAAAACTCAGTCATAACTAGTGAGGTTCTTAGAGGTCAGGGGTCTGAAAGGAAAAATGTTAAATCTAAGAATATGATGTTATGTTACGTCGTGATAATCTGCCGATTTCTTTTTTAGCACCAAGAGGAAAACCTGCAAACAATGACAAAACAAAACAAAGAGTCAAATCACCTCTGCCTTCCAGCTCCCAGATATTCAATCACTCTAGTTTAAAAATGTCCATGCCCGCTTTCATGAGGAATAAATTTGTGTTTGTAGGTAGATTTTAAAAACAGCTTCAGTTTTTTTTTTTGTCATTTAGGGGAAATCATATTGCATCAAGATGACTTCTGGTAAAATGATTCATGTGATATGACTTCCCACCAACATTTTTAAAATCTTCAATAAAACTTTTAAATACTTGGCTAATAAAAGTTTAAAATAAGTAAAATTATGCCTCCATGGCCTTTTCTGACCAGCTGTTACCTCTGCTAAAAGCTCAGCTATTCTTGACTGCCTTTGAAAATCGTACAAATGTTAAACAGTATACCCAGCTTCTTACAGTGAAATACTTTTTCTTCTTAATGTTCCTTTAAATGAGTCTGAGGACTTCATGCTTAAGCATGCTTTTTAATTCGTGATATACATATTTACAGGTATTTCAACAAGTTTTACTTTAAAATGTTCTAAAATGAGCAAATTTTGAAATAGTTTAAGATTTTCATGGGCAAACAAATATGTATAACCCATACAAACAATTAAAAAACCTACATTTTATAGGAAATAATAATCAAAATTATAAAACAAAAATATGAAGAAATCAAAAGTGGAATGTTTCAAATCAACAATAGTCAAGCTGTATTTTCGTGAACCTTTGTTAGGCACCAGGACATAGTAAAGAAATTTGCCAGGCCATGATATAAAATGGAATATTTATCAGTATCACCTCAAAACAGCTCCCTGCCCTTGCCCCTTCTAGAACTAATTGCAGTTTGGTCTGGCCCTGAAAAGGACCGCTCGTCAAGTGAATTTGAAGACGTTATCAAAAGAATTTCCATTAATTTTTAGGTTGTGTCCAGTGTGAAATACCTATCATGTACTGTACATGCGGCCTTAGAAAATAAAGCTTGAAAATTGATGATTTTTTAAAAAATAAGATTTTTTTAAAGTTAATATATTCATGCTTACACTGCTTGAAGTTTCTCTTGTGGAAATAAACTTTGCAATTTACATAATTCTTTCCTTAATTTGTAAATCTCTTTATCTTTCGTTTTGAGTTCTTTTTCAAGGCACATGGTTCTGAACCAATTTACAGGCCCACTGCCACCCACTAATAAAGCTTTCTCATGCTCAGGTAAATCAGGAGAAAACCCTGAAATTATAAATACTGAATTAACTTTTGGAAAGAAGAAATATGGCACAAGAACTAAGATAAAAAGTGATTTGTATACATAAAAAAAAATATAACATATTATCAAACATACAAGCAAAGGCATACTGCATTCTACTTATTAAAAATTTTAATTATTTTTGAATTCACTTCATAAATATACAAAGTCTGACAAAAATGCGAAAATCTTAGGAGCCAGGGAAAATTTTTAGGAGCCAGCTATATTTTCATTTGTCGCCACCTGAAAAACTAGTCGCCAAGGCATTTTTTTAGTCGCCCGGGATTTGCGGACCCTGTAAATATATCACAATAGTGAACTTTAAAAACATTGTCACATATCCCAACTCGCAAAGTACTAAATTTTTTAAATTATATGCGATGAACAAAAACATTTCATTACAATAAAATGCAATTTCAATAAAATGTAGCTCAATGCAATTTCAAACAACTTTGCTTCCACTAATTATTGTGATATACATCTAGATCACATTTTCAAAGCATTTTATAATTTCACATATTTTCAACAGGCTTTCTAGGAGGCTTAGCAGTTTCTCAAATGCAAATTTGATGTAAAGATAAAAACACACACACAAACAAAGATCGTGATAATACAGTCGACGCTCAATATAACGACCATCTGCATCCCGCAGAAAAAGGTCTTTATAACGATTGGCGCTATAAGAGGTAGAATTTTCTAAAAGATGTACACCTGCATGTTCAGTAGGTCCTTTAAAATTGGTCATTTTTCAAAGATTCCTGTTAAATGCTCAAACTATTATTCTTTTTATTGGAATTTAAAAAATATTATTAGTGCAAAATATTAAGCAGATTTTAAAGTTGTAATATAGGGAAAAAACGTACACATTTCTGGAATTTCATCCTCTAATTTCGGAGAATAGACTGTTGAAAAAACACGTGATTCAAATGAAAAACTACCAATACATCTGTCAACCCCTTACCCCTTTTCCTAATAAGAAATCTGAAAATTCCACATTCCCTCCCCCTTTATTCTTTCCGTACAATGATGAGTGGTATCCCTCCCCCACCCCTGTCAAAGTTGGGCTGAACACTGAAGATTCCATGCAGCTTGTCCGTAAACTATAAACAACGTCATTTCAAGTTACGAATTTAGAAACATGCATTATCTGGAAAAATATCAAAAATAGTGTCTGCTGATTGCGGTCACTGTATTGGATTAGAGGATACAGAATGGTTGTTATACCGAAAGCAAATTAACATAGGTCATAGGGATAAAGTTGGGACTTTTACCACTGGTCGTTATAATGGAATGGTCTTTATAATGCGTGGTCGTTATAACGAGCGTCGACTGTATTTACATGTGTATTACATACTTCTAAAATTTTAAACACATCATACAAGTTTAGAAATAAGTACTTTCACTTTTTGACTTTACTTTTATAATTATTTTTGTATGGTTTAAGCATTAAAATTGTTAGTTTTTATCACTTTTTTGCTTCAAGTTTCTAGAAATCACTGAACTTTTGGGAACAAAAGCGGCATTGGCATAGAAGCCGCACATGTGAAAAATAAAAATTTGTGGGATAATAAGTTGCACAACTATCATATACACTGTGGCAAAACATTGTACTCATTAATAATTTATTCTGTAATTGCTTTATGTATTTACATAATCATCACCAACATTCACAACATATGAACAGTAATACATATGTTTACAAAATTGTTGAAGAGAGAATAAAATAGATAAAAACAAAGTTCATACAATTATTAATTTTCAAATTGTACAACGTTTTGTTTCGACTGCATGAATTTTTAAATCTAAATATTGGCAACTATGAATAATATATTTATTTAAAAAAATTGCATTTTTTCATACAAAATTGAATAAATTTAAAATGGTCCATATTCTCCTTTTAATAATACTAATACTTAAATACTTAGCTGGTTACATTATTTTGATCATAAACTGATTTTTTCATCTTTTTCAACTATCACCGCCTTTATATATAATGATTTATCTTAAAATTTAACTTCTTTTTTGACAAAGCTGTTCCTTACAAAGAAAAATACTTCAAAAAATGAAGAGTATTTTTACTCTTATGAAAGGTACTCAGCATGTTATCTGCACAAAAGACACACAGAAAATTAGTTAGCTTATGAAAGGTACATCTAATTCATACAAAAGAACAAATAAACTAACCTCTGTGACAGTTGAAGGAGTTACAAACACACACACACACAAAGTAATATGGTTTTGTCTAAAACCTTGAAGTACCAAAATCAGTAGGTATGAAAATATGCATAATTAACAGAAACTCATTAGAGTGTATGCAAACTAAAATGAAATATTTATTAAAAGTAACACATTAGGTGCAGCAGCATTAACTGTAATGAACTCATTAAAAAGGTAAACTGTTTTTAGAAAGGTGAACAATTATTAACAGATGGAGCAGCACACAAACCTCAGTAATTCAGTACATAAAGTTTAAAGTTGTGAATGATTGTAAGTTAATATTACAAACATTCACAACTGGGGTTACTTTTATGTCTTTACCCACTTATCAAATTAAAACCAAAATAAGTTTTAAAATGAGTATACATCATTTTACTGTATCTTTAAGCCCCCAATGACTGCCAACTAGTGTTGTTAAAGTAATCCTAAGGCTACAGGTCTAAAGCCTAAGGCAGGGGTCCCCAACCTTTTTGTACCTGTGAGCACATACCAGAATATCGGTCGAATGGAGGGCACCATTTATTTTTCAAAGTAAACTTATAGTTGGTGAACATAGTTAATAATACACACTATTTATAATCCACAAAAAAATTAATTTTAAAAATTAATTTAACATATGAATATATTTAGTATTAATATTCTTGTGCAAAATAAATGATTACTAAATTGCTTGCAAAACATACAAAGTATAAAAATTATTTATAAGATATATAAAATACAATCAATGTGATGTTTGGCATTGCATTTCACTGGAGAGCACTTCATAACTGGAAGAATATGATGAAATTCCTGCTCCCAAGCAATCGTCATGGTGTTCATCTGTAAGTCCTGAACTATATTTTGATTTTATGTCATTCATTGTCGAAAACAATGATCCACACAAGTATGTGAAAAGAAAGAAAGAATTTCTTTTATATGCTGCTATTTTTAAAAATGTAGATTTATTTCTGTCAACTATAATTCAGAATTTCTCATCTGGTATAATAATTTTGAGGATAAGGTCATTCTGAAGATCCAAAAGTTCTATCTCCACTTCTTCTCGCCTTACTTGAAAAAATTCTGAAATGTATGCTGCTATTTCGGTTACGTTTACTTGGCTGGTAAAAGGGTTTACAAAAAATGTGACCATGAGCTCGTGATATTAAATTGTTGAATGCACTTTTCAAATTGATCTTGAAGTATTTGGGGGGTTAATGACAAATGTTGATAAGTCAAACTTTTTTTTTTACCTCTAGCCTTTATTAATATACTCTAGATTATAAATGTTCTCTTTTAAAATGGAAAACTGAAATATTTTATCGTTGGGCACAAGCAGCGAGCGCACCTAGACCGATTAACGGGCACCATGGTGCCCGCGGGCATAGGGTTGGGGACCCCTGGCTTAAGGAGAGTGATAGAAAAATACAGCTGCTGCATTTTTATACAAAATGAGACTTCTATAAAAAAAAGTCACTACTTATTTAACAGAAATTAACCATTTATAGGGGTAGTTACTTAATATATCTTTATTTTTTAATATGTCGCCAATATTAAAATTTCACAATGGAGAATTAAGAAAATTTATTTGCATGACTTTCCCTCTAAGTGAATCTTGCATACGTATGGATTTTTCCCCTCTAAAAAATGCTACTTTGAAGCAGACATAGCAAGTATGTGTAAAACAAGCAATATTATTCAAATTGGGAATCAAAACGTGTAAGCACCAAAACTTTTAGTATTGACACTATATTTTTAGTCGTAGTTAGTTATCTATATACTGATGTATGTATAAATTTCAAATTAAGGATCTAGTAGTGAAGTGACAATATATTTCTAGAAGTAAAAATGGCTGATAACACTGTGCAACAAATTTGAGCTTTTTTTTTTGTCCTTTAGATGCAACTATGCGATTCTATATAAACAAAAGGAGCTTGATTCAAATATCCAAAACAAAATGGTCCATCACGTACCGTTTTTGCAGGAAACTCACTTCTCATATTTATACGATTTGGTTATATATGAATGTAACTGCGGCTTACTTATTGAAAACACAAACACTATAATTATTTGTTTTTGGCCGTTTCCTCTTGTGGGCATTTGTTGGTGTGCCCTGGTAACAGATCAGAAAAATTAAATTCATATAGATCCATTCCATCGACTTCTGAAACGCTTTTCAAACGTAGAAACGTCCTGATGAAACCTTTCCCCATGCTCATCATAAATTGCACCAAGGTTTTGAGGAAAGAAGTCCATATGGGGGTCCAAAAAGTGTAGTTTTAATGACATATAGCAACCTAATAATACAAAAGAATTTTATCATGTCACCAACAAGATTTTCGTAGTTTTCAGCTTTCTCATTTCCAAGGAAACATGAGTACACTGATTTAAAGGCCAGGCAGGCGGATTTTTCAGCTTCTGACTTTGTTTTCTTACTCTTCATCATGAAAGGACTTCCTTAAGCTGTGGGGCAATAAAAATCTTTTCTTTTACTTTTGCCTCACTTACATTTTTGAATTTGTTCCTGAGATGCAAGAAAGCCACTTCTTCTCTGTCCAGAGCTTTTACAAATATTTCGATAAACCAAGATTAATGTACAATTGCGAAAAAAAGGCACATTGTAGATTTACATGTGACTCATTTGATATGCTTTTGCCACTCATAATTTTGGAATTTCCTTTGTGTTTGCAGAACATGCTACAGGAATAAATAGGGAAAAAATACTTAGATGGAGGAGCACTGATAAACAAGCTCCACTCTGCTGAATTGTACCCATGTCCTAATGCTTGAAATAGTACATTCACATCACAGTAGCATACTATTTTTTCTTTCTCTGCTAAATGCCTTTGTCGTCTTGCAAAAAACTCAAAACTTCGAGAAGTAGTTTAAGCTTTCGTTGTCAAAAATGTCGCTAAAGTAACCCAAGTTCATTAAAAACGTCTCTAGAATGACAACGATCTCACTGTCAATGAGAAAGATATAATTTATAATAAATTAAGTCGAGAAATTATGAAAATATGCACAATCATCCAGAAAATACGTAAAACGCTAAAATGTCGAATTTTGGGAAAATGGTACGTGGTAGGCAAAAAATAATTGCAGATTTGTAATTTTCAGCCAAAAATACATAACAAACAGATATTTTCATCTAAAGGACATTTTTCACGTTGCACAGTGAAATAACACTTAACTGATAATAAATTATTGTTTATGTGGCACTTTTTTTTTTTTGCTTGAAGTAAGCAAAAAATTTACAAATATTGCCAACATTTTTCATGAGCAAACATCAAAAGTATAAAGAGAATATTATGGAATTTCTTAAATTATTTATTTTAACAATTTATTGCTAATTCATTGGTTTTCTTACTCCTTAACAAATATTAGGCTACGTCCTTTACTAATATAAAAATTATTTTTGTTGAGTTGAGAAAATAAAAACACTTGAAACTTTTATTTTTCAAAGATAACATGCAACATCACACTGCAATTGGAAACACATTAGCACTTATATAATTGCTAAAAAGAACCATTACCAATAACAATGATAAAGAAACTAGTATAATCAATTTTTTTAAAGAAAAAAAGATACCTTGTACATTCTCAGATTGGGAAGATAGGAGAATAGCTTCAGGTTTCTCCACACTCCTAAAAATTAAATAATAAATATAATTATGATTAAATTCAATTTAATCTACACAATTTATAAACATGTATAGGATTTGATATTAGATTTGATGAAATGATAATGCAAGAACTGAAAAAAAAAAACATTAAATGCAATTACACTGATATTTTAAACAAATAACAAAACAAAATATCAGCAACAGCATTTTATTTTTATATAAGGGTGTCTACAAATGTTCAAAAGTGAAATGTTGTAATTACTTCGTGCCATTTTTTGAACTGTTTGGTGATACATCGGATATTGATTCTGCCAGATTTCAAATATTGGGTGTCCCCTGTATGACGTATTAGATATCTGGCTCTGTTGTTAGAAGCTTATAAATTCCATACATATTTTTAAACATCCCACAGCTTCCAAATATGTAGTAATTTTGTAATTCATATATATTTTCAAACCACTTTAATTAAATTTACAAAATGAAATTTGACTTACCGGATAATCAACATTTCGTTCAATGGCTGGATCGGATTCCAGACATTTAAAAATCTGCTGGATTCAGGATATTCAATGTTTTCTGGGGGGAGGAAGGGATCGGTCTCTTTGGGGGGAAAGATTTTGTGGGGTATTCATAATTTCTGGGACTTAATGTTTACTTTTGTTATTGACTTCAAAATTCATAACTTTCATTACCTGTAGGCACCCTGATCAAGCAACAAGGAGATCTGCTCCTTGTAAATTGTAGAAGTTTTGAGAGCTGGCAGCAAAATTAAGGTGATTGAGAAAAACTGTTGTGCACAAAAATCAGTTTCCTTACTGCATAAGAAAGAAGTCTCTTAAATCATTATGTTAAAAAAAAAATGAAGAGGAAAAAATGCAATGAGGAAACTCAAAAAATATTTTGAAAAGCAAACCCCCAAACTTCATAGTTCTTTATGAAATAACTTGCGTTGCCCGTGCTGAACTGTAAAAACGTGGCCTGCCGCGATGTCCTTGATAAGAGTTATTTTTAAAAAAATTGTCGCCTGACGCGCTGTTCCAGTTAAAAATATAAAAAACATCGCTTGTGGCATAAGTCCTATAGCATTTGAAAGATTTCGTCTGTCTATTTGTCAAAAAAAAAAAAAAAGACATTGTTAACGCTTGAAAAAGTAATACAACATGTAAAAGGATCAGTTAAGAAAACTTTGGAACAATCCCGTCAGTAGGGGCAAATGGGGCAAATTTGTCACCAAAGGGTGCTTAAAACTGCAAAATTGTAGCATGACATCATTTGTTGCGTATTTTTCATCTGGAATGAATCTTGGCGATGATCTTAGATTGATTACGCTGTAAACTAATCTCATGTCTCTATTTTGAAAAATAAGTTTCAAATTATAATTTTTGGGTCAAGGTAAGCCCTAAGAAATCGAACTAAATAGCTCATAACTGGCGTTCTTATTGACCTAGAAACTTAATACAAATATCATCTTGTGCAGAAAAATCAGCACTTTCATTATTACATTAATATGTGCAAGGTTTTTCACACACATAATGGAGAATTTATGTGGAAATTTGCATAAAATTGGAATAAAAAAAGAACTACCTGTAGGATATTTTTCTAATGGGTCTATAAACCTTCCTCTTGAACTACTCTGTTTATTGATGAAAACCGCATTAAAATCCCTTGCATAGTTTAAAAGATCTAAGCGCACATATTCCGGAACGGTTATGTATCAATATTTCGGCGGAGGGAAGCGACTTTGTTTTATACTTTTTGGACAGGCAATTTAAGCTATTATTATGTAAGGGATATGCAGTACAAGAATTCAAAAACATTTACTTATTTATTTATGTAACTAGTAAGCCCGGCAGTCATATGAAATGACCGCTGCTCTAGATATTACAAATTGTAATCAAAATGATTTGTGCAAAGGTGTCTGTTGACTTCTAACAAACTGAAGCAATGTATTAAGGTCATACATATGGCCACAGATTATTCAAAATATAATCCAAACAACCACAAATAGGTTAAAAAAACATACATTTGCAGTTGAGAAAGTTTTCATCAAAAGGACAGTTAAAAAGGTTAATATTTTTACAAGCCAACCAAAAAAAATATGATTTTGTAGAAACTAACCTTGTTTCTGCTTCTTTTTTACCACTATGAAGATTGTGGTCATATTGTTGTATTTTCTAAACAGGAAGAAAGAAAAATTCAAGAATTTATCCTGTCTGAACGCACATTAAAGAACATGATATATATATATATATATATAAAAGCAAATAGTTTTTACCTGAAATGGAAATTGAATTGAAACACTAATCACTTATTTACGTGACACTTGTAAGCAGTATTCATAATAGTTAAACATTAGAAAATGTAAATAATTTCTGCTTATGCAAACATTTAATTATACGTGAGGTTTAGTGCATGCAATACCGGTATCCCGGTATACCAGGGAAGCACAACCCTCTAATGATACTCCTTAAGCAGAGGAGTGACAAGGAGAGCTAGGTCCACACAGCAAGAGGTAGTTAGGCTGGGCCGGCGGTGTTGTACGCGTAAAGCCCAGCAAACCCATCTCAAACCCCGAACAAACTTTCATCGGACTTCACTTATCCATGCCCGGGGGAGCGCAGCCCCAATTCCTCGAGCCAACAGGGTGCGAAATAGAGAGGTATCCTGGTATACCCAATACTGGTATTTCATGTTATTTTGCAACTTCAAAAAACTAGTATTTGCTAACATAAAGTACCGGTATTTTCTGAATGAATCATAAATAAATCTTTTTTTTAATTGACAAAATTTTCATTTAACATATTTGATAACTATTATTATTTTTAAATCAACCATTTGAGGCCAAAATTTAGCTTGAAAAACATGAGTTAAAAGAGTATCAATGAATAAAAGCATCTGAAGAATAGAACAAGATATGTTTATCACTAGATGGTGTGATGAATCCAGTGGTATAGTCGAGGGAGAACACCGGGGAAAGGCGCCCCTACCTTTTTATTTAAAGACAAGTGTTCCCTCACTTGTTTGAAATTTTAACTTAAGTGTACCGCCACTTTTTGATGTTTGTATATAAAAGCATTCCCCCACCTTTTCCCCCAGGACTACACCACTGGATGAATCAGCACATTATTTTTCATTTCCATGCACCTTGATTTTATTTCTCCCACGCCCTTTTTATGCTTTTGCACATTTGGCAATCTCACTTATTGCTTTGAAATGTGCATTGCAAGTATCCTTCACAAATGCATTTGTTCTATGAATAATTTATTCTAACCATTGATTGCCACGTTACTTTGTATTAGTATTTTTTAAAATCTTGGCTATACTGTGTTTCAAGGAAACTTTTCTGTTAGTACAACAAATAGTAATTTGTCGGCAGTATTAATTTGTTGTCCTATCTCGCTATTTAGCTATATACTTGGCTAATTAGTACCACATTTTATTCTGAATTTTTGTCTTAGTACATTTGGTTATTTCAACTATAATTTACCTCCAAGTCTCCCGCCAAGTTAGTTTTTCCTAAACAGTGGCAAACATTATGAGCACTATCAGTAACAAATATTTGGCATGTAACCATGACTTTGTGATGCATAATCATTTAATAAGACGTCCTACTTGCTGGCAGTGTTAAAGTCGTGAGTGAAGCCATTGAGAAATTGTGTGACATTGTTTTAAAGGGTTAAACATTCAGATATTATTTTATTCATACAAAATTGTGTCATTTATTTTAACTTAAAAATTTTTGTATGAAGCTATGAAATATGGGATGAAACAAGTATGTTTTGGCTATTTTTTCCAAAAAACTTCTAATTCCGGCATTACATTTTAAAAAATACCAAATATTGGTATTGTATTTTCGGTTTGGTATTACAAACACTAGGGAGGTTGTTTCAAGTTGTAGTAATTAGTTTCTATACGAAATTTATTCAAAAAAAAAAGAACTTCACTCAGTCATTGAGACAGTCATTGTATTTTGTCATTGTTAATTCAGTCATTGTATTTTGGTAGTTTTTAGCAGGTTGTTAATGATACGAATCCATGAATTAAAAACCTTTTTACCTTGATACAAAGAAATTTGCTTGTTTCCATTAGTTTCAAATAGTCGACTACGTAATACAGTTTGTTTGCTTTTTTAAACTGAATTAATACAAAGTGCACAACTTTAAAACAGTCGCATTCATGTTCCACGTTGGCATTCTCTAAAAGTCAGCTACCATTTTATCATCGGGCATTGCTTCCTTCAAAGATCATAACTTCTAAAGAACCCTAATCAGAATCACTCAGTAAAATTGTTCTACAACTTTCTTGTTGTTTACAGGAACATTATGTAGAACTGGTCATACGTACAAGAGGATGTCATGCTAGAAACAATTATGTTGCTACATTAAAGGCTATGTCAAAAATAAAAATACTTGAAGTGATGTACTTGTAATATCATTGACAATCAACATTGATGGTCAAATGTTTTCAGATAAGATAATTAGAAATACCAAATAATAAAAACAACCTATATATATTTCAATGCATGATGTAGAAAATATTCTTAGTTTTTGCCCTTAATATATATATATCAACCTCCTCACTAAAATGACCTATTAAAAGTTTTATAATTTCGTTGACATAAAAAAATTGCTTCAGGATTTTTGCACACAATTTAAATTTAAAAATATTAATATTCAACTATAAAGAAAAACAGTTGCTTACCTTTACACTGTTTTGCGTTGCAGTTTCTGTTTTTGATGTAACAGGATGACTGTGTTTTGAAGAATGTTCTTTGGACTTTCTTAACTCTCTTACTAAAGTTGAATTGTTATGCTCTAATGTAGTTATTTTAGCTTTCTTTTGATCTAATTCACACAGAAGGGCTTTATTCTTTTCCTTCATAGCTTTAATTTCAAGATTGAATTCTTTTCTTATCCTTTGATCCTCTTCGAATAATTCATCTTCTTTTTTCTTAAAATTATTCTGTAACTCTGCAAACTGTTGTTTTAATGCAGAAGCCTCTTTAAATATTGAATCTTTTTCATTTGTGATATCAGTTACTTTTGCCTGTAACTGCTGTATTCTCGTTTCAGCTAAAGAACTGCTTTGGTCTTTGATTTTCGCTTTTAAATCTTCAATTTCTTTTGTTTTTGCATGAAGCTCTTGTTTATCAAGCTCATGGTTTTTTTTTATTTTCTCAAATTTTCGTTTACATGTATCCAATAAGGCTTCATATTTCATTTTTGTGGCAAACATTTCACGTTTATTATTATCTAATTTATTTTTAAGTTCTTGATTTGTTGAAACTTGAGTATTTGTTTGGAGCTCTAAATCTTTTAATTTCTTCTCATGTTCTGCTTTCAATGCAAATATCGTATTTTTATTGACCTCTTCTAACTCTACTATTTTTTGCTCCAATTCTTTAGTTCTTTCACTTTCTTGCCTTATGTAATTATCATTATGTTCAATAAGTTTAGATTCCAGACTTCTCATCTGTAACTCATGTGCAGATTTAAGTTCCTCCATTTTTATTTCAAAGTCTTTATTTTTTGCATTTATATCTTTCATGAATTTTGTCTCTTGCTGTTTTTTATCCATTTCATGAGCTTGTTCTAATTCTTTAATTTTCATCTTAAAACCATCATTTTTTATTGAATATTGCAGTTCATATTCAAATTTTACCTCACTTATTTTTTCCTCCAAGTGCTTGTTAAACTCATTTTCCTGATAAATCAGTTCTTGCTTGTGAATGCTTTCTAGTTCAAGGATTTCATTTCTGAATACTTCTTCTTTATCTCGTATTTCTTTCATGTGCTTTTCCTTCAATTCAGTTAATTTTGTTTTCATTTCTTCAAAAAGTTTATTTTCTTGATTAGCCATCTCCTGTTCATACTTATCTTCAAGGTCTTTGACAAGCAATTCTGTTTTAGTGTTCAAATCTGCTTTTCTGGCTTCATATGCTGCTTCATATATTGCTTCTAGTTCTGCAACATTCTTGCCATAAGTCTCAGCATTCTGCAATCTTTCTTCAATAACTTTTGACATCTCATTCAGGTCATGAAAAGTAACTTGTCTTTCCATGTTAGTAAAGTACTGCAGTTCACTAAGTTCATTCTCTATATGTTTAGCATATTCTGAACTATAAAAAAATTAAAAATCAAAAATCTAAAACAGTGAAAATACCTACAAAATATACTAAAATAAATCATTCAAAAAACATTTAGATCCTAGTGTTGTTTCTGTAATAATATTTGATTTTTAAAGAAATTTTTTTCAAACCTTTTTTCTACTAAAAAACATTTTTTAATATATATATATTGTAGAGTCACAAGTGAAACACACTAAGACAAAATTATTGATTTTCAGCTTTTATCGGCCCTAAAACTGAGATGTTCCTGTTGATCAAACCCACTAAGTCATATTTTAAACCACTGATGCTGCATATAACTTAGTCGATTTCACCAGTAGGAACATCTATGTTTTACGGTCAAAAAGAGCAGAAAACCTAGAAATCTATAATTTTGATTAGGTGTATATCAGTTGTACCACAATACATTTACATACATTTTTGGAAATTCTGAATTAAGATCTTGTAATATGAAGCAAAATAATGAAGAAGACAAGCAACATATTGGAAATCAAATTAAACTTAAAATCTAACAGTATGTGAGTCAAGAAGAAACAGAGCTTAAAACAGGCAAAATGGCCCTAATAGTAGCCAAACTTATGTAGTTTTACATTAGGCAAGTGAAGCATAATGTCAGTTCTTTTCCGCTTATCATTTTTTTCTTCGAAATCAAAACCGTATATCAACTCTCTTCCTATTGCCAAAAAAAAAAAAGCAAGACTACTTTTATGTTTGATTAGGAGTTTCTACAAATTATGATTAATTTTCTGAGTAATAATCATCCAAAATAGAACCATTTTAATCAAAACAAGGTAATGCAACAACAAACTGCCAGCTTTGGAGTCGGTGAATTGCTGTTATGTGCATGTGGTGCTTACTGTTTTCAAGCACAAAGTAAAATATAAAACAATGCACAATTAATTTAAATACAACTTAAGAATACAGTAAACAGTTTACTTAGATTTACTTTTTGTATGGAAATGTGCAATATTTGAATAATGAGCTATAAGTCCATTTTTAAAAGTTAAAAATAAAATAAATAAATAAAAACTTAATTATTTAACTATATTTATGCAAATATGAATGAAAACGAAAATTTATATTTCTATTTAAACATTTTATGTTTTACTTTAAAATTTTCTTGAACTTTTAAATTTATTAAAATAATTAATCCCTATAATTACACAAGTTTAACTAGTTTTACTATTACAACTCTAGACATAATATGCACAAATCAACATGCAAGGGTAGAAGCCAAAATTTGGAAGAAAAAAAAAGGAAAAACGGAATCTGGATATGAAAAACGGAATTTCCGTATGCAAAAAAGGAATGGTTCTGATGCTCTTAAGGCATTATGCCTATGCATAACGGCATCATTTTAAAACAAAATTAAAAACCCTTTCAAAATTGATATTTTAAAAAATGAAGAATTGATCATTTAAAAAATGTATAGGAGAACAAAATTGCATCTTACTTAAAGAAAAAATACATAAATCCCTCATTTGAAGGGAGAAAACCATTATTTAATGTACTTAAATTTAAGTTTATCATAAAGGAAACATTAGACTGACAAGGCTTTCAATCTTTTATTTTTTCAACCACTATTTTGACATTTTTTGCTTCATAGATTAGCTTAAGCCAAAACTTCTCTTCCATGAAATGGAGTATCTCAACCTATCTCAGGGATAATTACGTTGCAAAGTAAAAAACCCTGAAAATTTTTTATGCAAAAACGCGGTATCACTTTTTATGCACCATAAATTATAAGACAGCTTTTATACACATATAGTTACAACGGCATGTTTAAAATAACTTTTGAAATTAAAGTTTATATTTTACGTACATACTTTTAACTAATAAGAAAAATTTAATATATTTATTTTTTGCAAATAAATTGTTAATTATAGTAAAACATAATAAATAGGAATTTCCCATTATTATATATATTTTTTGCCAAATTTTTGCAATGAAATACTTTTTCTATTTAGAGTTATTTTTTCATATATTTGTCAAATATCTGCAACTTTTTTAAGTGTGATTACTCAAAAAAGCCATTTTTTTTTTTTTTAATTCTGAAAATCTGCTCATTTGTTGCCCTTGAAGTGCTTAATGAGCTGCTATCAATTATATTGTGTATTTTTGCCCATATATTTTATATGATTTTACAAAAAAAAACCTTTTGTGCATTTCTCAAAAAATCCAGAAATTCAAACTTGTTCTTATTTAATCACTTTAATATGAGATTAAATGAATTTTTATTAAGAAATAAACTATATTGTTACACAATTACTACAGCTAAATTGTACTTAACCTTCTTAGAGTTTAAATAGCAGCTTGCACAAAGTGCAGCCACCGTGATTTAATGCATGTTATTCTGTTCATTGGAACTTTCACTAGTTTTAAACGTACACACTTTACATCAAACATCATGTTACAGCACTGATATACATAGTTTTAAACACATATGTAGTTATGTACTTAAAGCAAAATAAGTAGAATCAAGTTCTTGAATGATCTTCTACTCGTTATTACCAAAAAATGAGAAGACTAGGAGGGTACAGATGGTGTTATATTTCTTACTTTCAGCATTACTGTATATTCGTCTACTCTCCCCCCCTCCCAGATTCTTTTGGCTATTGAAATATTTTTCTAGATTATCTGTGTACAAATTATTCATTAGTGTCCCTAAACCATGGGTGATACATTCGTAATATGTCCCATCCAATAATTGTCATTCACACATTCAATAAATTTTCCTATTTAGAAATCATCCATTGAGTTATAGTTGTTTAAGAGGATGGTAGTTTTCTAATTGCGTCCCACTTCTTGTTTGCTCGTGCGCCCCATGTAAGCATTACTATTTTATGGAATTTTACTAGTTAGCAGAATTTTAGGATAGCCAATGATGTTTTGATTGTATTCCTACAATCAATTTTACGTTTGCTGTTACATGGTACTTCATGTGTGAGTTTGAAACTAGTAATTTGAATGAATAGAATAACATGCATTAAATCACGGTGGCTATTTTGTGAAAGGTGCTATTTAAATGCTAAGAAGGTTAAGTACAATTTAGCTGTAGTACTTGTGTAACAATATACTATATTTCTTAATAAAAATTGATTAAATCTTATATTAAAGTGATTAAATAAGAACAAGTTTGAATTTCTGCCTTTTTTGAGAAAAGGACAAAAGGCCATTTTTGAAAAATCATATAATATATTTGGGGCAAAAATACACAATATAATTGATGGCAACTCATTCAGCACTTTAAGGGCAACAAATGCGCTGATTTCCAGATTTTTAAAAAATGGCTTTTTTGAGTAATCACCTTTCAAAAATTGTAATTTTTGAACATTTTCAAATTTCAAACTTTAAATTCTGAGGGAATATGCATCTCAGGATTACAATAAAATTTGTTACAAAACTTCCATATCAACACTTTAGATTTCCACCTCTGTTTTGTCAAAAATAAATTTCCTTCATAGGAAAAAAAAAATCATAAAATTGGTAAAAATGCAATTTTGCACTTCAAAAACTTTTATTTCTTTATCAATAAAGCCAACTAGATTTTCAAAATTAGTGTCTAAATAAAATACTATCCCTTCATTATTTATAGAAAAAAATTATTTGAATAGGTTAAAAACTTTTGAAACAGAGACCATTTTAAAAGTGAGTGCTTTGCTGATTTTCTGAAAAACGACCAATTTCGTTCCAAATTTTAAAAGTCTAACTAGAAAAATAAATTTTATTTTTCAAAATCCTTTCGGAATATTTTATATGTCCTTTAGTTGTAACTACTGTAATTTATTTTTTTTTAAATCTGTGAGGGTCATGTGACACCATCTGCCTGATCTGAAATGGAATGGCTCTTCTAAAAATAGCTGCGCCGCAAATTGTGGCAATCATTGGTTCGAGAAAAAAACATTCATTGCCATCGAATTTTTTCGTGACTGGTTATCCAGTTTCGTTACTTTTTGGGGACTTCCATGACCCCTTTTTCGATGTAGTGATTTTTCAGGGACTTCCGTGACTCGATGACCGGTAGACACCCTGTTATAGCAGGAATGGAACAAAAATCTTTTACAGACGAAACGCACATAATGGCTGTTCAAAAAATCCAGCAATTGTTTTTACAGCAAAAGCCTAATTTTCGCCAACTGAAGCTTCATGAAATGTTTAAAAAATAAATACTATATTTATATATTTGAATCATTTATGTCATTTTCGACCCCCCCCCCCCCTCTCTTGTTTTGACTTACGAATGTTATTGATTTTCATCTTTTAAAGTACTTTTCTTTCAATATTTCTTAATTTAAAAGTATTTCTTTAGTATTTTCTACTTATTTTGAACTATTATGATCATTTGTTATTGTAATTTGGGTTCGATAAATCTCTGAATATCGGCATTTTTTAGCAATCGAAAAAAAAACCAGGAAATTTAGTTATCCGGGATAGCGATGGTCTCGAGCATGCCGGATAAGAGGTTCTGTACTGTATATATATATATAATACATATATATATAATATATACATAAATATATGTAATATATATATATAAAAATAAATCAAATGTTAAGTAAAACTATAATCTTTTATTTTTGCTTTAAATTTAAACCTTTTTGCAAGTGCTTTATCAAGCATATTCTTTATTTGTTTTACTATTGATGCTTCAGTCATCGTAGAAGTAATTTTCATATGAATGGTATCTTTAGATGTCAGTGATTTATAATTGCTGGTTATCTTCTGTTAAAGATTTGAACAGGTATTTTAATAAATTTTCAATTTTTAGATTCATGTCTACCAAATTTTCCTTCGGCTCTTTTTCTTTTCTTTTTTTATTCTTTTTCTTTCTCATTTTCTGGAGCTTTTTCAAGAGTTAACCCTCCCCCCCCCCCCAGTTTTAAAGTCATTCTTTTGAAGCTGCTTATGAAGAATGCATGTTCAAGAAAATACCTTAACTTTTTTAAGAGTAAAAAAAGGGGGATGCTTGTCACTTTCATCCCTTTTAATAAACAAAGATATATAGTTCTTAATATAGCCGTAAAAACCCTATATTTTATAATAAGAGGAAGTAAATTCAAAAATCTTTTCCCAGTAATTTTGATGAAAAAAAAAACTTTTGCTCTTAAAAATGGAGTGCTTTGAAATCTATGAAGATTGCCTTTGTTACTAAATATCAGAAAAAATTTGATGGGAGTACTAAACAAATCACCTAATCTATACAATGAGAACATATTCTACGATTTAACACACTTATTAATAAAGATGTGTGCTAGATGAATCTTTTTGCTTGACATAAATTTAAAATACTTATTTTTACTTTAAACGACTTATTCATGCTTTGTGATATATATGCTTTAAATAAAAATGATTATCGTTATGATGAAACAGCAACTTGTGCAAAGTCACCAATTCTGATTTTTCAAATAGAATTTCAAAAATCTTATTAGTTTTATTCTTATTTATTTAAATTTTTATTCATCATTTTTTATTTTTTGACCGATTAGAGATATGCATACATAACAAAAATTTAAATAATTGACAAATAAAAATAAACCTGAATTCAACATTCAACTTTTGAACATTTGAGAGCTCACACATCCAAACAAGCAAAGAATGCCGTTTAAAAAAATTTCAAATCAAGATTTCACTAAAAATAAAAGCGATTTTTTTTTGCCTGGTAACAGTTCTTAATAAACATCAGTAGCGAAAAAATTTCAATTCTAACAGCAGATGCAAAAAGATTGCATTTTTTAAATATGAAGGTATCAAAATACAGAAGAAAATAAAAGAAGTTCTGCAAGTAGAATAACATTTGATTAAGATGTCATTTTAATAGGGGTATAGTGATGAATAGTAATAAAAATGACGTAAGAGTAGGAAATTTGAAGTAAATTAAAAACAATGCAAATAAAATCACCAATTTTTGGTAATTTTTGATAATTTTCGAAATTTTGAAGGTATTGAATTTCCCAGTGGTGTAGTCTTGAAAAAAAAAGAAGTTGGAGGGACGCTTATACATAAGATAAGCAATTGAAATCAAAATTGGGGGACACTTATGTTAATATGTAAAAAGTTTGGGGGGACGCTTGTATAAAAATAAAAAGGTAGAATGTTGTAAACCCACCCCCCACCCCCCGACTACACCACTGGAATTTCCGGTGATAAGATGTGAAAAAATACAGAAATTCCGGTACATAACCAGAACACAATCACTTTTGAATTGAGAATGGAGCATTCTCAATGTATATATTGTACCCAAGCCAAGTCTATATATTGCACACTCAATGTACGCACTGCGTCCAAACATGCTTAGAGCCATGTTACTTAGCAGCTATGCTAAGTAGCTGGGAGTATTCCCAATGTAATCAGACACATTTGTAGTGGTCTTTTAGTTGTCTAAACTTTTCAAAGGCATCCAAATTAATGCATTAGTAATGTTTAAAAGAGCTTCATACCCTCTAAGTTGAGAACTGTTATATTTTTTTTTAAATAAAAATAAAATATAAATAAAAACAAAAATAAATAAAAATCTTTCAATTTACTAAAATATATTTTTAAAACATATGTAAAAACTCCGTCAGTAAAAATTTAACAAAAATTAGTAATAGCAAAAATATATTAATAAATAAAAAGTAAACCAAATTAATTAATTATTAAAATAAAAAAAATATATGCTACTCAAGGGTAGAACATGTTAAAATGACTTCCAAAGGCTAAAAAAACAGAAATATTTAAGAGATGCAAAAGGACTGAAATCTCAAATAAGGGAAACCATTTTCCATGAAATGACAGCTGCTCATCTAAAAACGTTTATGATTGGTTATCCAGTTGACCTTGAAAAAAGGAATCATGCTGATGTGAACTGAAATTGCCGAGAAAACAACGTTCAGGACACTCAAAAGAGGAATTAAAATGGGGAGAAAAAAAAAGAGAATTCAAATGGGAAAAAAGGAGCATCTTTTTTAAAAGGGAGGAGGGGAAAAGCTCTGCAACCCCTGAACATAAGTTTTGCTGATTTCTCCTTTTCCCATACATAGATGCATGGCCATGCATAATTGGTGTTAGTTAAAAAAACTCTCTGAAAAAACTAAAAACATATTTTTTATAACTATACAACATATGCAGAAATCAACATACAAAATAAAAATGATACTTTTGTGCAAAAAATGATAAACTCAATCTTACTAAGTAAGAAAATTTACAAAATTATAGCAAAAGTTTGAACATTTTGCGCTATTATTTATAAATCAAGATGCTTTTTGCCCCATGGATCAAGGACTTTTTCCCTAGCACTAGTTGAAATAATTTTATACTTTAGCTTTGATAGCAGAAGTAAAACAATGAATTCACTACAACATATTATTTAAACTAGGTCTTGTAAATGATAATTTGTTGCTTTTGTGATTACATAGTACTTACATTGTATGGTACTTTTCATAAAATTCACAAGAGCATTTTTCTGATGATTTACTCCCTACATTTACCTGTTGACGAAAAAAAATCATAATGCATTAGCATAAAGTAGCATACAACATGGAATGGTATACCAAAATAAAATAAGTGCAAATGTGGTGCTCCCTAAGCTGCAAAGAACAGATACATATGTCATATGATAGAAGTATAAGCAATGTGAACAGAATGCAAAATAATAAAACATAAATCTAAAAAAAAGGAAACAAAAGAAAAAATGAATGGACCACTTAAACTCCAACTCTTCAGACGATCAGAACTGTAAAGATCTGCTCAGATTAAAGGTTTTTGTGATTAACCATAATGTCTAAAACTACATACGCTAATCCATGCTCGAAACTGATCACTGATAAAAAATGGATAGTACAAACAAAGTTATATAAAACAAAAGCTGGAAAATAAGAATACTTTCACTACAGAAAAATTTATTAGAAAGACATTAAGTTGTTGTTTACCAGTCAATTCCTGCTAATGCATTAGTAATTTAAAAAACAAAATGTGATTTGATACAGTAATAGTTAGGAAACATTTAACTGCTGTTTGAAGTTTAAGTAAAATTAAATAAAGTTTAAACTTTTTTTTTTTTTTAAAGAAATTATAGAAATTTTACTGATATTATATTCAAGGGCTTTTTTATTATTGAATTGAATAACATTTATAGGCTATTAATTTAGTTTTGAAAAATAATAGGAACTTTACTGCTATTATATTCTAAATCTGTTTCATTGGAAAATTTACAAAGCTTAAAAAGTTTATTAATGATTTTGTGTATGTAACACTGGAGTTTGGTAGTTAGTAGCAGTGGTTTTTGTAACACTGGAATCCTAGTGTGTGTTTGTTGACTCAATTGATATTTTTTGTCTTTTGTTAAAAATATTACAGAAAATACTATCTGTTACACTAATTTTGATGTGAAGAAATGGTATAAGCTCAATATTGGCAGTGGAGTCATCAGTGACAGAGTTTTACAAGATGTTCACACATTTCTGCCTCTGTTTTACTTACTGTTTGCATTTTCTGTGCCTTTTACATTTTCTAATCAAGGAACTTCCAAGACTGGATTAGCTTGCTTAGTTTTTAAGAATTTTAAGTCTTTATGGCTCAGCACAAAAAAAAAACTAAAATCTTGATAACTCTTCAAGATTCAGTTGTGTGATGTGTTGGAATTTAATCTGTTGCTTTCATTCTTTAATAGTTTCATATTCCAGAGCGAATACTCTTTTCAACCTCTTTCTAGGCTGCTCTGCATGTTTAAAGAAAAAGCCAGTCATATATTTTTCATTGAGAGGTACATATAGATATGAGTTAAGCCCTTAAAAGATTGAGGCTAATTTGATTTGATTCTTACTGACAAAATTTTGCTCTTTCCTCAATGACAATAAACACAACCAATAGTGCAACAATAACCGCCTTATTCATCTACGCGCATTCGAACGTTTTCGCAGACTCATTCGTTCGAATTCGGACGTTTGGCATTCAACTCCAGCAATGCGAACGTTTTATATCACGTGACCCATTCGATCGGAGTCGAACGCTCGTCTTCTATCGTTTCACCGATTTCAGCCAATCACAGTTTGTTTACGTCTTCCAGCTTCCAACATGGCGGAGAGTTCAATTGGAAAGTTACTCGATTGAAATTCAAGTAAGTGTTTTGTTTATTAATGTTTCTTAGTTCAATTAAAAAGCTTGTTTATGTTTTCTTTTACATGTGTTATTATTTATACGATATGCATCCTTTAATGAAAGACATTAAGTTTGCGATAAGTTAAGAATTTTAGCGAGCTACGTGTACAGAAGCAAGAAATATTACGAGTGCACAGGACATCTCAGTTTATAATACTTTTATATAATACAAGATCAAAAGATTAAACATTCAACTTTTATAGTAATATTATCATTTTAAGTCTCGATGAAAATCAATGCGTTATCATTCAGGTCCGCGAACGTGTTAAACTTCAACTTCTAATCTGTTCCTTTTTTTCAGCTGATTTTTTCCCCCTATTTACTTGCCCATAGTCATACATAAAAAACAAAACTGCTAAAAATTTTTAAAAATTTGAATACTAATGAAAAGTTTTCCTTCGGAAGTATTAAATAAATTAGCAGGTTCGTTTTAATTATTCTGCACAACTGTTTTAAACAATCAAAATGCAAAGTCATTTGTGAAAGGTTTCTCTCCCTAGGTTATTGCAATAGTGTAAGAATTGCAAAAATATTTACTCGCATCTCAAAAGTCAATTGAGTACAATCATACAAAATGTGAAATCATACTTTTGTTTACATTCAGTAAGTTTTAGTACATCAAATGTAAGTTTAATTTTTTTTGAAACTTTTTAATGTGAATTACGCATTGTAGACTAAAATGTCCTTTACTCTGAAGTTTTTTTCCTTGTGATTGTAATCTACTGTGTCAAGGTAAATACAAGTTTTGAATCATTACACAGTAAAATCCCATTACAACGAAGACCAAGGGACATGGAAATTGTTTCGTTGTAGTGGAATGTTTGTTACAACGGAATGTACATTATAAAACACTTAAATTGTTTTGTTATAACGGAAATTTCATTGTACTGGTATTCACTACAACAAGAGTTTACTGTACTATAATGTAATTAGATCAGGGGTTCTCAACCTTTTTCGACTTGTGGCCCCCTTATGAGTACCAAATTTTGTCGTAGCCCCCCCCCCCCCTCGTGTAAACTTTTATTTTTCATCATGAAATTGCTTCTTCAAGTTTTGATAGCTGGTTTAATTTGCCGTATATACGAAATTCAAATCAACTTTTGATCTAATAGATATTACAGCAATCAACTCATATATCTTTGAGTATAGTAAGCACATTCATGCTTTCAGAGAAGAATACAATCTGTCGCATTTTATAGACTTGCAATATATTTGATCACGATAATGTGGAACATTTTATCAGTTTGAAATAATTGGTTCGTGGTCTTCTTTCGGAGTAGACCTTCGTGGTCTTCATAATCTTTCAATATTTAAGCAATATTGACTTGATGCTATTGAAATTGTATTTTGCTGATTTCTGTTCTTTTACTGTTTCATAGGTATGATGTAACTGGGCATAGTCTTGACATTGTAGCTAGGTGGTTCAGAAATTGCTACAATGCTCACATTCCAGAGACTTTCTTTTGAAAATACTATGAAAATTGTACTATTTTTATTATGTATGCCTGTACAGAAAAGTTATTTTATTTAAATAAAATCTGTTCTTTTCTTTTTAAAGTTATTTGTGAATGTATTTTAATCAAGAAGCACAATGCTCTCATTTTTGAGACATGTTGTCTAAGAAGCATCAATAAGCTTCCTGAAATAAATAAATAAATTACTGTTGTTAAAAAATTAATACTATTAAAAAATTTATATTCTTAATGCGTCAACTTCTCTGAGGTCAAAGTGTGTGGTGTTGCGTATTAGATTACCTTAAAAGTTATTTATTTGCAATTTTTATTTGAACATTTTTTAATATGTAATTCAAATTATAGACATGTATGGAGACAAGAATACAAAACTAACAAAAGTCACTTAAATGTTTTGAAAGATTTTAACAAGCAGGGGGGGGGGGGGGGGGGGCGGAGTTAAGTGCTAAAAAATGAACAATAAATTAATGTACTACATATTTTAAGTTAAATCCTGTAACAATAAAATTGAAGGTGTGGGGAAATGATTTCATTGTAAGGGAATGATGATTGTTACGAAATATTTTCTTAATTAGCTTAATAGCATTATAACGCAAATCAGTCTTCGCTGTTACAAGATTGCTCTATATATATATGCGTATATAATAAATGTATATATTTTATTTACTGCATTAATTTTATTATCTAGAACTTAAAACACAATTTTTGTAAACTTTTATAAGGAAAAGAAGTTAGAAGCATAAAATTTTCTTTAGTTTTCCTCTTTTTTTTTTTTTTTCTCTGTTCAAAAAAAAAAAACTTTTTCCAGCTAAAATCCGAATATAGTATAAGTGTGGACCATGTGATGAAATGCCTAATTTAACATATTACATACAGAAAAATAACTTATAAATGTATTTTAGTGATGTACCACATCATCGACATACTATAATTTACATTTATATTTTTTACGCAGCATGATTCATGAATTTTGGAAAAGTTTCAGGCGCAACAAATTCCTTTATTGCACATAACCTTTTTTGGGGGGCAAAATTACTGCAGTGATTTAATTATAAAAGCAGTAGTGGGAAATATGTAGCCATTATGCTAATAAAAGTTACTATTTCGGCACAAAATAATAAGCATGAGCTATTAATTTTCTGCATCATCAAAGTTATTTGCCATATTTTCCACAAATAGATGCATTACTTCTGTTCATTAGCTTGGCGCAGGAATGGAAATATTCATTACACTTATATAATTTTCTATTTTTAAACAATTTTATACTTGACTTTCTTTTTAATGTTTCACTTTTACCTGTTTTTTATACTCTGATTGTACATTTATTTGCTGTCATGGCCATAGCCAGGATTTGTTTTTTCAAGGGGGGGGGGGGGGCGATCATATTGAAGAAAGTTTTTTCTTATCAAAATATTTTT
Organism: Octonoba sinensis; assembly: GCA_038502835.1. NCBI lineage: Eukaryota > Metazoa > Arthropoda > Arachnida > Araneae > Uloboridae > Octonoba > Octonoba sinensis. The sequence continues at coordinate 64,723,763 of CM076605.1, read as the reverse complement.
AATTTCCAAATTGTAATTTAATAACTTCATAAAATTTGGTAGAGGGATTCTGCCCCCCCCCCCCCCGCAACGCCCACGATCTTGGAATCAAGCAAAACTAACTGAATTCTATCAAGTATTTTCTTATTAGAATGTTTTTAATTTTTTAGTTTTCAAATTGTCATTTGTATCATGTCAAACGTAAGAAAATTTCAGGGGGGTCTGAACTCCCTCCCCCGTTACACCCTTGTTTTCTGCCAAACTATCAGAAAGAGATCACCTGCTTCGATCAAAAACCAAAACAAACACTGACTAGTAGGTTAGTGAGTTGCAGTTAAAAAGCTCCTCTGACTCAAAAAAATTTGATTGGTCGAAAGAGAGCACGTGATGTTACGGCGAGAAACCTTGTTCGAATGCAACCCTGCTCTGTTCTATCGCAGATGAAAGGGGAAGATGAATGAGGCGTTTCGAAGGGCAGGAAAATCGTTCGCATTCGAACCCGCTTTACGCTCGAATCGAATACGATCGAACGCGTTGTAGATGAATTCGGGCATTAGTCTGAAACAATCACAAGATGGCTTTTAAAAATGATCTATAAGTGGAAAGATATGATGGGGTTGAGGAGAAAAACAGAAATGCCTCTGTGATAGTGGATTAGACCGAAGAGGCATTCTTTGGAATAAGCCACTACAATTATTGGCCTATGCAGATGATATTGACATTATTAGAAGATCTGAAAGAGCAGTGAAAGAGGCCTTTCAAGCCCTAGAAATCTCTGCCACAAACATGGGCCTCACTATTAATGAGGGCAAGAAAAAGTTTGGAAGTCCCGTCCTTGATGGTGAACTCCACCCCATTCTGCATAAATTGTCATACCTTTGAAACGGTTAATGAAATCAAACACCTTGGAACACCTATTAATGATCAACAAGTTGAAAAACAAAATCATCAATGGAATAAAATTGGATAATAATTGTTTCTTTGAACTTAAAAAAACAATTAAGATCCAAGCTTGTCAGCCGAAAAACTAAAATGAGATTATACAAGACACTTATACTTTTCTCCACCAGACTGTAACCTCTTAGCCCATAGGTTCTCAACGTGGGCAATAACGCCCTCTTGTGGGCGTTTGAGACTTTCAGGGGGACAGTAAAAGACCTAGAGAAAACTAGGAGGCGTTGAGATGACACCGAGGGGCGTGGCACAGATTAATTAAATATTGTCTAAAATAGAGGTTTATGGTCGATTGTTCAACGATTTCTGATAGCATTCTCATCTTCATACTTAGCAGAACGTGGCTATAGTGCTATAGCAACATTGGTAACCAAAAAGAGAAATTGGCTCCATATTACGGAACGCGGCGACTTACTATTGTTTTTAAGTATAATCGAGCCTGATATTAGCAAACTAATTCAAATGCATAAAATTCAACCTTCTCATTAGTTAAGTTACGAATTCGATGTGTGAAAATTTTAATAAAAATACTTTTCAATATAATTAAGCATGCATTTTGATTGCTCTCATTAAAATAGTCTTACTTAAAAACAGAAACTGGATGGGTCATATCCTATCTACGAATAAAATGTATAATATTACACATTTAAAAATATTTTTTCAGATTCGCAAGTAAAACATGGGGGGGAGGGGGCGCTTTAGGAAAAAAATATTCCCAAAGTGGGCGGTGGACAAAAAAAGGTTGAGAACCTATGTGTTAGCCAAAGTCTTAGGCCTGCCGAAGCGTGGAGCAAGTGAAGACACTTATACTACCTATGCTGCTGTATGATCGCGGAAACTTGGACATGGAATTTAGACATCCAGCGAGCTCTGGATACTTTTGAAAGAAAAGTTTTAAGAACTATATTCGGACTTGTACTAGAACAAGGATGCTGGCGAACCAGACATAATTTCGAACTTTATACACTTTACAAAGAGCTTCAAGTTACACAAGTCATCCGAAATAGCAGACTGAGATGGCTCGGCCATGTCTGGAGAATACCTGAAAACAACCCGACTAGACTGTATACTTTCAAGAAACGTGAGGGAACCCGTGCCCGAGGCAGACCTTCAACAAAATGGCTGGATGAAACCGAAAATGACCGCAAAATTTTTAAAATAAAAAACTGGCAAAGAGTTGCTTTGAATCGACTGAGTTGGAAGAAGCATGCCGTTGAGATAGCTAAGAATTGCAACAGGTTGTTATGCATTTAAAGAAGAAGAAGAAGAGAAAAACTTTCTTTAAAATTATTGACATTAAATATTTTCTGCATAAAACAATTGTGAAAATCTTACTCGTGATGAATCTTTCTCTAACTCACTGTTTTGAGACTTAGTATTCTCCACTTTCTGAGAGTCACCTAGATAATAAAAACATATTTAGTAGCTAACATTTTAATTTTCATTCACATTCAATAATTTTACACAATAAAGTGCTATGCAGGGGGAAAAAGGGGATAGTGTAGACAATTTTTGTAAATTTTGCAAAAAATATACGAAATACTTATGGACAGGTGTGAAATATTCAGCTTGTTTATAAAATTAAATTATTTGTTGAAACATACCAAACTTAGTTTTTCCTCAATGTTTACACACACATACACACACACACACAGAAAACTACATACCGTAAAATACCAAATAAGCGCCCCCTTAGTTTTGATGAAATTTGCGAAAATACGGAAAGGGGCACTTAAACAGTACAAGCGAAAAAACATACTGATTATACGCTGCACCCATCCATGATTGATTGAAAGAAGTACCACAGTAAAGACTCATCTATTAATTGTTTAGCTAAAATTCGTTCCGATCGATCCCCCCCCCCCCCTCTCAAAAATTAAAAGAGAGAAAAAATGGAAAGAACAAGTAAAGTGGCAAACAAATTTCGATCAAGCTCGTTCGGTATTTTACGGTAATCAGCACTCTGCCTTTTTGAATGTCTAAAATGTGGTGCGGCTGGTATTTTTTGCAAGTATAAAGAAAAATGAACACTGTTACTTTATATAAATCATGTCGTCATACATAGTTATGTTATTGTTAGTTGGCAACACGAAGTGTTATTTCAGTGTATTGGCAACACACTTGCCGTTCTTGTTGTGCTTACACCTCATGATAATGGATGTGTTCCATGTATATTGGATATGTTCCATTATTCTGCTTCTTTGTATAAAGTGTAAATAAATGCTAGTTTTTCAAGTAAAACTTCTTACGTTATGTGTCCCAGACATGCAAATCCGCTGTGAATAAGTGTAAGCATTGAATTTCTACAATTAGTTGCTTTAGCCGGTTTGTTAGGCGTAACTGCATATAAGAAAACTCATCATGGCAGGACTAGACCTATCTTCAATGAGTAAATTTGATGGAAATAACTATTCCCAATGGAGATTTTAAATAAACTGTGCACTAAAAGCCAAGGGAGTCCATACCGTAGCTAAACGTCGAGACTAGCGGTCGCCACTCGGCACTGGCGACTAAAAATTTTTATTGGGCGACCACAAAATGACATGTCGGTCGCCAAAACTGGCGACTTGCAGTTATTTTTATTGTCACTTGGCCACTAAAAATGGCCATCAATTAAAGCCGCAAACGCAAATATGAACCTTTTATACAAATCCCAATCGCAATCTCAAAGGACCTACTCAAGTACGAGTACAAAAATAGCAAATTTCCGCTGTTAAACTCCTTGATTAGTATGGCTTTTGTGAAAAAGTGTAGTTTGAGGTATATGTGCGTACATGTTTGTATGCAAAATGAGGCAGCTGTTTGGGAGGGGGATTAGTTTGAAACATGATTCTAATGGCAACTAACTTTTTAGGGGTTACTCCCACTGGCCACCATGAAATTTTTTTAGTCTCAAGCATTAACCGTAGCCGACGGAATCAAAACAAAACCAACTACTGCCGCCGCTGACATTGAGAAATGGGATAAAGATGATGCTATTGCGATGTTCACTATTACTGCTGCAATGGAAATTAAGCAAATCACTCTTATTGAACGCTGCACTTCATCTGTTGAAATGCTAAACAAATTGGACTATTTTCATCCAAGCATCTGACTTTAAGAAAATGCTTTTGCTAGACAAGTTTCAGCAACTCAAGATGGATACAAAGGAGAGGGTACCTGAATATATCGCCCGAGTTGAAAATTTAGCACATCAAATTAAAAACTCTGGTGAGAACATCACTAATTCAGAATATTCAAATTCAAAGTCAAGTTTGGAAGATTAAGAAAAACTACCTTGAAAGACTACCTCCTTATCAAACAATAAATTATAAATTCTTCATTAATTTAATATACTCCTTATTATATACTTCTTATCTGTTAATTATACATCGAAGTCACAATTAGTTAATGGTTAGTCTTTTTGTTTGATTTGCATTTCATGAGTAGAGTTTTGCTCCACTTAATTAACTCAACTCTTCCAAAATTTTATGTGTGCAGGATACAATGGTATGACCAAAGGGCAAATACGAGTATATACCTAATAAAAACCCATGAATTGATAGAAAAAAATAATGTATATATACTTAGATAAGTCAATATGCAAAAAATAGGCATTGTTATTAATTAGAACAAATGTATCATTTATATGAGCAAAAATTATCTGGATGATAAATTATATCTGTAATATTTGAGGGTATGTAATTAAAATAGACTTTACCCTCTGTTTGAATCGCAATGTTTTCCATCATTGGAAAGAAATCTGTTTGTACAGCAGCATCTTCTAACTTCTGAAGCATACTTGAATGCCTGAAAAGTGAAGACCTTTCTGATGCATGAGATATTTTGTCATATGAAGACCTTTCTGATGCATGAGATATTTTGTCATATGAAGACCTTTCTGATCCACTAGAAATTTTGCCATATAAACTTTCTTCTGGAACTTCCAAATCAAATGGGAAAGCTAAAAAAATAATTTAGATGCTTATAAGCTGTTCATTGAATGCATAGGTGTTTGCATAATAATGTTTCTTTTTGCATTTACAATTGTCATCTACAATGATTGACAATTTCCTTTCAACTGGATTATTCATATATTATGGTAGGTTGTATATTTATGAATGAGGTTGCTTCTTTTTGCTATGGGATGATGTGACCAATAACACTTTTTGATTTCGAGTTAATTGTCAAATGTCCCCACAAAAACATGGAAATTCCGGTTAGAAATATTGAAGGGCCAAACATTAAATCTGAGCTGTGCATTCCTGATAGAGTTGTGGCTAATAAATTCTAAAGGCAATTCTCATTCATTTAAGAAGCGTTACATCAAAGGTTTGATAATCAGCAGGTGACTTTCTAAATTAAGGGGGCACAGTACCACTCTTCAAATTGTCTTTCGTTTAACAATCAGATGAAAAATAACGCATGCATTTAATTCTAATTACGATCAACCATTAATTTTAAATTATCATCATTTAAAATTGAAAAAAAAAAAAAAAAAAAATCAAATTTTTAAATTTCTTAAATTGCATATAATTTTCTCAATTATATCTTTTTCAAAAGATTTTTTCTTTATAATTCTCCTGAAACATTCTAGAATAAAAGTTAGCATGGAATTAACTATCTGAAACTTAGTTGAATTTTAATATTTTTTCATTAAAATTTTGGAAAAAATGACAAAAAATCCAAAAAATTCATATTCAACAATTAAATAAAATCAAACTACAAACTTTACAGTCAAACCCATGCTAATATCTGTTAAACATACTCCATGGAATGCACATACAAAGTTTAAAGCTATATTCTTACCTGAAAAAAAGCCTTAGGGATTTTACCACACGCAATTGGTCAGAAATACAAAGCAGAGAAAAATGAGTTTTAAGTTTTTAAATGCAGAATGAAAGCAGCTAAATTCATTTACAAAAACTGAATTATCTTTTAAAATATTGCTCACATAGGTATTGCTCACAGTTTTATCTATTGAAATACGTAATAAATTTTTTTTCTTGATATTTTACACAATTTTGAGGTACTGTGCCCCCTTAAGAATTGTTAGTGCTCTACACATTTCTGGAGAGTGAGAGAAATATGCTGCCGAGAGAGATAAAAAATTTATTTGATATAAAATGAAAATTTGTGCCACGCACTATAAATCTCACACTCACCTTGATTACAGAAAAGAAAAATGATGGAGGGGATGTAACTGGGAAAGAAGTCAAAACTAGCAAAATCACCCTACATCTAACCCAGGTTACTCTGTATCTATGTTTGTTGGCAGACTAGGCTATATTGTATTAAATATAAGTTGAAGTAATTCAAGATTTCACAATTCTCAAACTTTAAAATATATATAAATAACCTATTAAAAATAAAATCATATAACACCCAAAATGTTTCACTAAGCTTCTAGTCGTTAAATCAATTGAAAACCTTTTCAATGTCTAAGATCTCTTTATTTTATTTCACTTGGTTTAAAAAGTATTTAAGTTCCGAGTTAAAGACAAAAGCAAAACTTTGTCACTGCTAGATGCCTTTTGAATATTATCAGTTTAATCTTGCTTCAAGTGTAATGCAATATCTCGGACATTTCCTCTTTTCCATAACAGCAATTGTGATAATAAAATCATACCACTTTCGATTTCAGCATCTGGGTCTTCATCCAGAGTAGGAAGATCTGCATATGGTAACTTTTTGCGAGGAGTACAAATTGACGCTCTTAATTTTCTGCTCATCAAATGGCCACCCCAAGTTTCACGACGATTGATTTTCTGAATGCGCTAAAGGAAAGAAAGAAATTTTACTAGAAAAAGAACTGCATCTTTAAGCCAAATAATAGTGAAATCAGAAAAGTAAATGCAAATTTATGTTGTGCGTATTTCTACTGGATCAAATAATATTTAGGAGCCACAAATAAACATTTCTTATGTAATATGAATATTTGAATTAGCAATTTTTTTAATTCCCCAAAAGGTAAATTTGAATCTGAATTCTATGACATACAATTTCTTTTAAGATGCCAAGTTTTAGTTGTACTAAATTTTACTTGTGAACCAAAATCCTCAAAATAATGTGATATTTAATATCTGTACCTGAAAGGTAAAGGGCACCATGTCCAGTTTAAAAGAATTTAACATAGTGCTCTTTTATGAGTAGTTAAAAAATACATATCATAAAATGTTAAAAGTCAAAAGTCCAAAGATAACAATAACCAATTTTTCATTTCAAAACCCGATAAGTGACAATCCTGTGAATAAATAATCACGAAAAAAAATTAAACAAATCTCCTAAAAAGTCATGGTTTTGTGACATAGTGCCCTTTATCTTTTGCTTGTAAAGTATTACAGGCAAAAGTTTAATTATATGTTAAAGCTTGCTTTTGTAATCCACAGAAGAAATTCAAAAAACAAATCTCTTCATTGTAATCTTAAAAGAGTATAAAACAAAGTCTCTTCCCGTATCTGTATGCCGAGATCTTTTAAACTACAAAATGGATTTGAATGCGGTTTTCCTCAATAGACAGAGTGATTCAAGAGGACGAATCATGGACCTGTTAGAAAAAAAATTCGACAGTAAGTTCTTTTTTTATTCCAATTTTATGCAAATTTCACAATAAATTCCCCAATATGGGGGTGACAAAAACTTTGCACATATTAGTATAATATATCGATCTAAAGCGCAGATTTTTTTGTACAAGATGAAATTTGTTCGAAGTTTCTAAGTCGATGAGAGCGCCAGTTACAAGCCTTTTAGTTTGATCTCTTAAGGCTTACCTTGACCCAAAAATAATAACTAGCAGTTTCCTCAACTCTGGGTGAATAGTGTTAGCTTAATTTCAATATAAAACTTATTTTTCAAAATAGTTCAGTTTAGTAAAGATAAAACAGGGGTGCCACTCTTCAAAAATTTTTAGACTGAACTTTTCACCATGCACATAATAGCCAAATCACTAATTTTTTTTACAAATATGCGGATCTTTTAAAGACATACACATATTTGAATGTACCAATATTTTCTTCAAGAAAGCCGAAAATTCTTGCTTTCTGATGTAAAAATATCATTCAATATATTTAACCAAACAGTTTCGCAGGAAGATAAAAAGAAAGGCACAATATATCTTAATCTTTCGGCAGTGATGCCGCTAGACTTCGAATATTGGAACTATAAAATTCCGACAGTTGAAGGGGGTCTGGGGGATTCTCCCACGGGAAATTTTTTAAAACTATATGCAAAATAGTGCATTTTTAGGCCTTTGGAGACACATTTGGGATTGCAGGAGTATCAGGGAAAAAAAAAAGCGTAATAGAAACATTTTAAAAATTTTAACGCTTTTACTCATAAAAATGCAGCACAAAATTGGCATTTTTTTTTATCTAAGGGGCAGGACCCCACATTTTTTCTACCGCCCATATTGAAGAGCCCTGTGTCTGCCTTCTCGAACGATACTTACAAGCTCGCCCCTCTCTTCCTAAAAGGATGCTTTGAAAATTTGTAAAAGAAAAACTATTGGTACTATTTGAGCATAGCATACGGTATTTCATGATTACAAGGGGGGAGGAACCCTGACTTTTTAAAATTTAAATTCTAAAATTTTGACAATGCGAAATTTTCTGCCGCCTACTTAAAATTTTACAGTTTCCAACAGTTAATACAAATAAACAATTATATTCATTGGCTTTAATCGTTAGCAAAACAGCTGATCAATCATGAAATCGGAGCGCCTAACTAAAATTTAATTTTCTTCCAAAAGTTAAATTCTCTTAATTATTTTTCTTTTCTTTCTTCTTCGCCTTTTTTTTTTTTGGGCTTCACAGCTGATTTTGCCGCCCCCCAAAAGTGCCTCCCGGGGCGCGGGCACTGGCTTGCCCCGCCCTAGATCCGGCACTGCATATCATGGTTTTAAAGATATCAGGGGTCGTAGTAGTAAGGATTTGCATTTCCTGAAATTTAAAAAAAAAATTTCCTGAACCTTGATTTTTTTTAATAGGTACTAAGCTACTGTAATGTCAGACCTATAAGACGAAATGTGATTGTACTTTTTAAGGTTGTACTTTATGAAAAATACTGGGATCAAACAGAAAACTAGTTTCAAAAAGTCGTGTACTATTTTAATAAAATGTGTGGATTATTAAACGAAATAATGCAATAACATCTAAATAATCATCAGAATGTTAAAGAAACGTTATTAAAATTATTTACATACATTTAATTTGCCCACTTTAGTTTATTATTTCCTGCATCATTCACGGCTTTTGCTGCTTCATTATCTTGTATAATTTTTCGTTTTAATACTGCTTGCAGTCTTTTGTGTCCTTCATCTTCTAGGCAAAGAGTGCAGAAACGACAAAATTCGGATTCGCGAATTTTGCATAATTGATCGAGTGGAGCTTGTTTTAACAAAAATAAATTAAATGTAATATTGCAAGAAATTAAAGCGCAGAAACTTATTTTTATTAATTCAGAATCAAGCAACAATTAACAAGAGACATAACTGCAAAAACGAATCCTTTACAAAAATCGCAATCGCAAATTGAAACTATACATTTCCGATTGTCATTGCATTTAATTTCCCTTCATTTTAATTAATTTGTGTCTAAAAATCCGCAGCAAACACATTCCCGATATTTCTCTGAAAGTATGGAGGTCGACTTGCACGAGGATTTCCGTTTATTTACCTGAAAGTTGGAGGCTCTTCTTAAGTGCGAATCTACTTATACGCAAGTATAAACGGTAAAATTTTGATAAAAATAAGAACATTTTTTATTTGTTTACTTCTTAATTAAACCTACAAAATAAGTGAAATGAAAAAAATACGATTCCCGTAAAGGATGCAGAAAGATTACGCAAAAAGGAACGCATGCGTTTCTTTGCTTGCACATGGAAATTAGGCCACCGTAATTTTTAAAGTATTGCTCCAATTAACCAAGAAATACACGTGGCTGCAATTTAAAGGGAAAAAAATAAAATGAGGGTTAACAATTTAGGGAGATTGAGCAAAAAAATTTAAGGTATTTGTGGAACTCTACCATTCCTGAGATATAATTGAAAAATAAACCTTTTATGACAAGAAATTGTTTTCCAATGCAATTAGCAATTGATTCAATAACAATTCGACCAAGAATTAAAACGAAAATCCCATATTTAAAAGCTAAAAATCAAGTCATTGACTTTTAGACGAATGCCAGAGATTCGCGAATTTTTCCGCAATGTATATTACATGAACTGTGTAGCATTATTTCTCTAAATAGTGAATGCAATAAGGCACAAATTAAATAGGAAAATTTTGTTTATTGTTTTAATTCAAAATAAAAGCTCAGCAAAAATCGTAATTGCGAAAACGAACACTTTACGAAAATTCTCAATCGTGAGAACGAAACCTTTTCCCACCAGCAGATTTAAAAACACGCATATTTCCGAACTTATTAAACATCAGGTTGATTATATCCTTAAAGAAATCTTTGGGCATTGAATCTCCAAGCCGCGACAGCGCAAGCTAGCGCCGTTTTCCTACCTTCTCTTCATATAAAAAAAAGCTGCAAGAAAAATGCGGGTCAAAGACGAGCAAAAAATAATTTTGCGTATCGATTTTTTATATATTTTACTCGATTAATTATTTTTTCTCCCGCGATGAAAATCACGCATCCCAGGGGGGAAACGTATATTTTTTTCGTATCCCCGTATCCAATTTTTGCGTATTTTGACGCGCTATAGCGTGTCGACAGCATCGCTGCTTACGTCCACTTTCCTTGTTTTTTTTTTTTTTTTTTCACAAGACATGTGATTTTTTAAAAATGTTTTCTTCCTTTTATGTGAATTAATAAATGCTTCTGCTCCAATTATCAATAGTAATCGGCATCGTCGAAAATATGGAGTAAATTTTAAAAAAAATTTTTAAATTGCCGATATCGGTAATTTTAAAAATACCGAATTTCCGGTATTACAATGCGGAAAAACACGGAAGTTCTGGTGTATAACCAAAATACAATCACCTCTGGTTGATTGTTTTATAATTTTGATAACAATCTAAGTTAGGGTTTTGTGCTGGCATTCAATTCTTTGATCAAGATTTTTTTAAAGGGTTCGTTTTTTCAAAAGCGATTTTTGTTGATTGTTTACTTTCGTTCCTTCTTTCTAATTTCAATAACAATTCAAGTTGACAAGGGCGAATATTCAGTATTTTTTCAAGCCAGAATTTTTATTTTACAATTTTTTTTAAACCAATAATTTGCGAGACGGAAAGTTCCGTTTGGATGATCGTAAAAAGACGGATTTCCGTCCCCAGGACGGAAGAGTGGCAGCCCTGATAAAACAATAATAAAGTATATTTCCGATTTAAAGTTTTTCGCAAATTAGCAATAATTTTTTAATTCAAGATTGAACTTGATAAAAGTTCCGTCTCCCTGGTTTTACGATTTCTTTGATTTAGCAATAGCATTTAAATAAATATAGCCTCAAAAAGTTTACGGACATATACTTTATTCTAGATTTCAAATGTGGCAAATGACGCCATGCTACAATTTGACTTTTTTAATTAGTTGTTGGCGATAAACCGGCGATAAGGAATGCTAACAAAATTGTGCATATGTTTTCTAGGTATGGTTTACAGTATCTTTTAACTAAATATTATCACCAACGATTTCATCTCAATGGTACTGCTAGTGAAGCTTCATTTCATTATGAAACTTATCTTTCGGTTAGCAAGACAAGAGTTCACCATGGCTGGAAAATAAAATTAATATGATATTTCAATTTCATTCCTGCAATCAATCTGCAGATCATCGCCAAGGCTCATTCCAGATGAAAAGTAACGCAACAAATGACGCTGTGCTACAATTTGGCGGTTTTAATTACCCTCTGGTGACAAATCTGACCCTGCTCATGGAATAGTTCCTAAGTTTTCTTAACTGATCCTTCTACATGTTATATTACTTTTTCAAACGTTGACAATGTCTGTTTTTTTTTGACAAATACACACAATGTTTTTCAAACACTGCAGGCTTTATGCCACAGACGATTTTCTTTATACTCTCAGCAAGGGCAGCGCCATAGGCAACGTTTTTAAAATTCAGCCCGGGCATCGCTAGTACTTTTATAAATTCAAAAATGCATTAACAATACTAAATAGGTAGAACAAGCAGTTTTTACAGGGGACTACAACGTTTCACTTACCATATCACGTGCACCTTGAATAAGTTGAGCGACAAATTTAGCTTTCAGGTCCTCTATTTGTTGCTTAAGAGCTTCATTTTGTTTATTTTTTTCTTCAAGTTTCTTATTCTGCATTTCACTAACCTAAAATATTAAATATCAAAACAATAATTCAGAAGGTCTGAAGAATCAAACCTAAATTTTAAGAAAGCATATATAAGAATACAATGTGTGCTAAAGTAAAACTTAAAAAAAGTTCTAAATAACATTTTTATCATTTTTTTTTTTTTTTGGAAGGGGGGTGGTTTTTAAACATAGAATTGAAATGCTCTACATAGCTACATCTTATTGAGTGACTATGATGCAATAGTGAACTACAATAAGCATCTTTTTGAGGGGGATCCTGCTTCCTCCCCTTATGATTTCAATTTTGTGAATTTTTAATGCTACATTTTTGTGAATAAATGAATTAACATAAAATCTTTAATACAATGAAAATTCTTACCTAATATAGTGTTAAATTATAATACAAACACTTAAACATGTCAGAAAATAGCATTAAAAAATATGACTACTATAAGCTACTATTCTTCTACAATCCACACATAAAACTAAATCTTTTTGTCTTCTATTTTTTGTAAATTAGGTTTATTTTCTTACATTGAAAGTTCAAGTAAATTATACTTATTTCCATCAAAAGATTAATTCATACTCTCCTTCTCTATTCACACATAGTTATATACAACCTCTATAAGCCCCAATTGAAATTTAAAGAACATTAATATAAAAATTAAAAGTGATTAAGTACTTTTTGAACACACAAAAAAAAAAAAAAAATAAAGAAAGAAAGAAAACTTACCTTCAGTTTCTCTGTTAATAATTTTAGGTCATTTTCATAACGCTTGACTAATGATTGATCAGCTTTAATTTCATTTACATGAGGCTGATTTTTAATTGTTTTGGCTCTGCTTGCAAACTAAAATGTAAAGAAACAGGACTTAAATTTAGATTGCATTAAAAAATACTATCAAATCATAATTTACAGAAGCTTGTGCAGTGGTTTTATTCATGAAAATTCATTTAAATGTATTGTACAGTACAACCCTGTTTATAGGGCCCTTGTTAATCCAGATCTCCTGATCAAATTTGTAGACTTTCCAGAATTTAATGCTGAAGGAAGACGATTCGACTATTATTCTTCAATTAAAATATAAAGTGTTGACTTTGTTAAATTCAGGGTTCATACAAGATTTGCTTAATAAAAAATAAGGACTTTATAAGGACTTTGTCAAGGTAGAAAATAAGCAGTGTTAGCGAACATATATATCGTGACATTTAAAAACTTATCATGCTGTATTTTTACCAAGCTATGAACTCTGCATAGAATTCTTATTAAATGTATCTTAGACACTCCATTGACTGACTTCTAAAAAGCTTGTGGTAAATGCAAAATATTGAAAAATTTAAAACCGATTATTCTACAAAAAAAAAAATACGCATAATCCAGTCGAACAAATGGGAAAAAGAATTATGACTATAAAGAATTTAAAAACGAAAATAATGAGAAAATCTTCCTTCTCCTTACAATCATATATTTCTTCTTTACATACAAATGGAAACAATATTACTTAAAATTTATAGTAGTAGTATTGTTATATAAAAATACTTACATTAATGTTACTTGAAAACTATTAAAAAAATACAAGTGTGTTGGTTTTCATTGTGTTGTAAGTGATAGGGAGATCCTTTCTTTTGAGCTGACAGAGTAATTTATAATTTTGTAAAATTAAATATGATACTTATAAACAATACATTATTTTTCCATTACATTTTTTAATTTGTGGGATGTTAAGATTGTCATTTTCTCATGATCATGAACAAATCAAAATTATGAAGAAATACAATATTTGATTCTCATTATACTATGAAAGCTTTTTAGCTTGAGTGAAAAGAAAACTTTGTTATTTGTGAAAATATATTGATACCATTGCTGTTATTGGTATAATTTTAGCAGAAGTAAATTTGCACTAGCAAAATAAAGTTTATGTTAATGCCTTAGTGATATTTATCATAAAAAGCAAATATTCATATAAACATCACATTTCCCAACATTAATTACAAGACATAGTTGCTATAATTTCAAAATAATTTTGTTACTAGATTTACCAAACCAGTCATTTTGAGTGTTTTGAAGCTTCCATTTAGCATGATTTGTTACTAATTATAGTGCAACTTTCAATTGCATTGGCCTTTCCTAATGTAGGACAAGTTAAGGTGACTGAAAGTTTTATTATAATGAGTAGCAACTTGATGTAAAATGAAAGTTTAGAAATGGTTGAAAACGGCCCGGTAAATAGTGTCAAAGGAAGTGAAATCAATAGCTAATTATTTCTATCCCATATGAAATATCACTAAGGAGTTTACAAATTGAAAAACTAAAAATGAAAATTAATGAAAGTATAAGAATTGAACAAAAACTTTTCAATTAAGAGTCAATCTATTTCTTCTTTTCATCTATTTTCCTACATAAATTAAATTTCCTCGCTTTTTTCCTTTGATCTTTTTCTGTAACTATTAGATTTTATAAGCAATTGAACATCTTTTGCTGCTTCTGCTTTTTCGGCCAAATCCTCTGCCATATTTTCTAACGGATTTCTCCTTTTAAATACACCTTTTCTTTTGCTTAAAAAATATATGTCATCAATTATTCTTTTTGGTTTCCTTTTCACAGAGGCAGACTGTTACTACTGCCTTTGTTCTGTTAGATGCTGCTCATATTTTATTCTGGAGGACGCCACTGACCTTTTCCTTTCCTCAGTTATAACCACTTTATGTAGGAGATCAATGTTCTTCCAACTTTGAAATATGATTTATTAGGTTGGAATTTACGAAAAATATTTGAATAAGACAGAAATGGATAAAAGTAGTTATTGCCTGCATCAGTTATGGCTTTTGTTACTTCAATAAATAGGATAATTTTTTGTTTTAATCCTGCTTGTAGTCTTCCTTCCTTCACCTATTATCACCTAACTATGCAAAAAGCGCAGAAAATTGTAACTGGATTAATGAACTTCTAAGATCAAGAAGAGGCACTATCAAAAACCTTAGTCTTATTTTTTCTCAAACTTAACAATTATTTTATAATATTGGAAAAATCTCCAAACAGAAGATTGCTGTTTTTTTTTCATGCTTTTTATTTATGAATGAAAGCAGAAAGAATTGCCAATTTATTTTGCAACAATATTATAATGAGTACTTGAAAGGAAAAACCTAATGCTAAACAACGCCAAAAATTAAAAAAAAAACCTTATAAAATTACATACAAAGGGGGGGAGGGGGGCATTTTAGACAAAAATATTGTGTTAACTAGATTATTAATAAGGTTGTAATATATAACAATTACAATTAACTGATATAATCACTAAAACGTAAAATAACTTTCGAAAAATTTCTTATATTTTCGGGCAAATTTTCAAGTGGGCGTGGCAAAATTACGTCGGTGCAAGCTCTTTACTACAGAAACTAGAACATAATAAAAATAAAAAATAATGGTCAGCTCAAAGTTATTGATGCCCACGAGGCAGAATCGGGCAGTAAATGAGAACTAGGAAGTTTCACCGAAGCCGATGACATCAGATTTCGAAATGCATAAAAAAATCGGGACCGAAACTTGAAAGTGCAAAAAACTGACAAAATGCGTAAATTTTACTCCTAATGTGTAAAAGTTGTTAGTAGGTATGTATGTTAGCGCGTTACTTTCAAAGATTTGCATAGCAAAAAGAGGAAGATAGTTTTCCAAAATTATGGATTTTTCACGGAAACTAAATTCTTAATCTCCAAAATTATCGAAAATACGGAAAAATCACATGTCTGAAGAAGTTAAAGCGCAAAAACTTATTTTTATTATTTCAGAATAAAAGCAACCATTAAAAAAAAACATAACTGAAAAACGGACCCTTTACGAAAATCGCGATGGCAAAAATCAAACTATACGTTTTCGATTATAATTACATTTCATTTTACTTCTTTTTAAAACATTTATAATATCTAAAAATCTGCGGCAGAAACGTTCTCGATTTTTCTTTGAAAGTAGGTTAGTCTACTTACACGCGGGTTTCTGTTTGTTTGTCTGAAAGTTAGGGGTTCGGTTTACATGCGAATGGATAATACGCAAGTATATACGGTAAGATTTTCGTAAAAATAAAAAGAAATTTTATTTGTTTACTTCATAACTAAACTTAAAGAATAATTTAAAGGAAAACAATAGGATTCTTGTAAAGGATGCAAAACGATTACGCAAAGAAAGGAACGCATGTGTTTCTTTGCTTGCACGTGGAAATTAGGAATACGTATTTTTTTCTGCAATGACGATGAACTTTTACGAAAAAAAAGGACTGTAAATGAAAAATAAGGACTATAAGGGTCCTTATTAAGGAGTACCAGAATGTAAGGAGTTTATAAGGACTTGTAAGGACCGTGCGAACCCTGAAATTGTATTTTAAGAGCTTTTGCTTATGAGAAACCTAAAATTTGCTGTAGTGCAATAAACTGGACAATAGAAATGTAATAAAAATAAGAGTACACAATTTATTATTTTTTTTCTGTAAGTCCTTAGTTTTTTGGGAGTTTTTTAAAATGCTGCCTAAATAAACTTTTTTTTTCTTTTTAATTACATTAAATGTTTAGTCTACTAATTTAAGGATGCGTTTAGCTTATTACCAGGATTTTTGATTACTACTTTATCTGAATTGTCTTTGGTCCCAGTTAGTCTGGATAAGCAAGGGGGGGGGGGGGGAATATCTGGGTAAAAAATATCTTTATATAATAAAGAGGCATAAAAACTTGGTTTCTTGCCAAGACAAGAGGAAACACAGTGTACATATTTCTGCTTATTTGATTGGCAATATACTAAGTTTTTATGCCTCTTTGCAAATAGATTTTTTTTTTACCCTCTCCTATAAAAGAATGACTCAATCAAGTAATATTCGAATTTAAAATAATCTTTTAATCAGGAGAGTTACATTTTATGTATTATATTTGGTCCAATTTGCCTCCTTAATATATCTCAAATATTTTAAGTTTCAATTACTTCAACAAGAGCTCAGAATTTAATAAAATTAATTCTGTGTCAGAACTCAGTCTATTTTTCATACCACCCCATTGTTAGAAAAAAATAGATGTTCCTAGACTATCTGGATAACAAGATGGCTCCACGGTGGATAAAGTTTCCAGCTTCCAAAACCTTGCAAAAGATTGCAACAGACTATTGTTGGTATTTTCTCAAGTTGTTTTTCTACTACTCACAAGTAGAGAAGGATTTTTTAAGCTAGTCATTTTAAATTTTGTTAACATACTCAAATCAACATATAGAGAGTATCGTTTTTTCAGAAAGGTTGAGTGAAGTGCCATTTTTTAGGTTTTTGTGTAGTAGATTACAAATGCAATAAGGTGGGAATGGAAATTGGTAACTATTGTATAGTTGCTGTCAAATTGAATTTTAAAAGCTTCTATTATTTAAATACTTAATTTCTTTCTTTCAGATTGTGAGTGAGTTTTATAAAAACTATTTCAAACAGAAGTTATATAATTACAGATTATTTATGAATGCTCTTGTTACGTTTCTTTACCAAAAATAACAAAAAAAAAAAAAAAATAAAGAAAGAAAACTCAACCTACCATTAGGCAAAAATGCACTTCACGAATTTTATTTGAAAAGAAATCTACCTGCATTTTTGATGTTACAAAAATGAATTACTAAATGTTATTTAATTATACATGTTCGATTACATTGTAGATTTTAAGCAACCCAAATCCTTGGGTTTATGTTCTTAAGTCAGACAGTCAAATTTATAAAGTGACAATTGAAAACCTTATACCTTTTATGATGCCAGAAAATTTACATGTCACTTTAGTTGTGTTTTTTTAAACTAAAAAGAAACTCTTCAAACAGAATTGTCCATAAAATCCAAGCAAAAGCTTAAAATAAAAATGGCTAATAAAATACTTTTTACCCATTCTTTATTTATAAATGTGTTACATGTAAACAATAATGCATAAAGAAATTTAAATACCTTAAGTGTTGAGAGAGTTTCTTCCAAAGAAGCCGGGGTAACAGTGCAAATAATAGCAGTGAGAGCATTTCCACCCAAAGAGTTCTGTAGCAATCTTGTTAGTTTAGAGTCTCGAAAGTTTACAAAGCTATAAATATTTTAAAACTGATTATGAAGCATTAACAAGTTACAGAATGTTACAAATTTCATGCCTTCCAAAAAAAAGGCAACTTTAAAAAACAAGAATAATTACTACGCTCAGAGTTGCCGTTTCTTGAAAAAAAAAAAAACCGATAGGAAAATAATTATATATTACGTTAACTCCATTAGCCTTATAAGTGGTGATTGAAAAAAAAATATAATCATCTGACTGGCCTTTTCTTGTATGATAGAAATTTAGTATTTTCCTAAAAACTATCACTACTTTCTTTTAATAATTAACTTTCAACTCATTACAATTATTTTATGTTCATAATAATTAGGATATTAGGAATAATATGAGTAAAATGATCATTTCATTTTATCATGACAGAATTTAATGATGACGAAATTGAGCTGAACCAAGGAACTTACTCTTGTTGCTCACTTAATTGACTGATAACAGAGCTTAGTACAAATAATGACTTGTTGATGTGAACACTCTCTTTAAAACGTGCACCCGTTGTTCCAGCTTGATCAACTCTTTCAGATCCAGCCAAGTCTACTAAGTTCTACAGATAAAAAAAAAAGGTGAAGCAAAGTAAAATTTAACAATCCATTTCTTTATTATGTTACAGTTTCTTAATAAATAAATAAATAAAATAAAACTCTTTAAAATAATGCTACTTTATTTTAAAAAAAAAAGAGCACAAATAATAATAATAAAATTAACTGTGCTATTTGTGCAACTATTCTACTTATAGTAATGAATACAATTTTAGAAGCTCATAAATCTGTCATGGCTTACTAAAAATTTTCTTCAACTGAACTACATATATTGAAATGTTTTTTTTATGGTGTTAAAAAACAAAATATTTGTATGCAAATTAAGACTGGGTATTTATAAGCTTTTATTCACATAATCTTTATTTCTTCAAATTAATAGAAATGATGAAAATGCATATCCTTAGTAAAAGACATTAAATTAATAAAAGCAATTATAGTTTCTGATAAAATAACTAAAATAAAAATGAAGAATTTTCAATGCAGATTGCTTTACCCAGTTTGTTAACATAAACTTCAAACGATTATTTTTTCAAAATTGAGTATTGAAAACAAAACATCAATCTTTTTTTTTTTTTTTTTTTTTTTGTATTATGTAGTCACTAACAAGATTTGGTGGATTGAATATCAGAAAAGTGGTAGTTTTAACGAATTATGAACAAAATACTTTTTATTTTCTTAAAAAGTGATTAATAGTCTAAAACGTTTCCAAAGATGGTGGTTTTGAACAATTTTTTATGCCAAATGGAATTAAAGGTACATTTTAGAATACTACTGAAGAATGCAAATGGAGCAGTGTGTAGCACAGCATTAGCATCACCGAGTAAGTGATGTCATTCATGCACCACCTGATTAATCTTCATTGGGCGGAGATTCACTTCCTGGTCAAAGAAAGGATTCGAGAAATTTTGGCCAAAATCCTGTCATTCCGCCGTGAATTATAGCTCCCAGATTTGAACTGAAAACTACTATATGCTTACATGGTATTTGATTGCTCAGTTGGCAATTGAGACAAAATATATATTTTTTTGCAAATACAGTAGAACCTCTACAATCCAAACCACCGTAATACGAACACCAAGCACGGAAACTAAATCAATGAACTTCCTTATTCTCTACACACATCGACATAAATGTTGTACACAAGACAAACAGTGCCCTTAGCCAGAGAATATGGTGTAGGTAAATCAACAATTACAGACATTAAACCCAAACAAGATGCCATTATGCAGTATGCATGTAACACTTTTTTAAATTTTAATTAGTTAATTTTATAAACTTACAAGTTGAGAAATATTTGCCGCAGCATCTTCGACACCTTTCATTCTGCTTATTACATTCTGAGAAAAAAAAGATAGAAATAATACACATTAAAGTATATGTATGAATAGAATAGAGAGAATGAGGCAAAAATACATTCTATATTGAAATATAACCATAAGTAACAAATTATTTTAAGAGAAAGACACATGTAAGCACATATATCTCACATAAGATATGAAACATCAGTTAAAATGAAAAAAAAAAAAAAACAATATTTCGATAAATAAAATTCTTAGAGTTTGAAAGATTAAATTGAAAAGTAAGACTTATTTTGAAACAAAATAAAACATCCATTCAAAAATGAAAATGAATAATACAATGGGACACATTAGGCATGCTCTTTTAACTTGGAAATTTGCCTTCCCTGCTCCAAGAGCTAGAGCAGGGTAGAGGGGCAAAACGCCTTTTTAAACATTTTGGCTTTGCCTCTTTCAATAAATCATTTAAGTATCTTCCAAATCATGCCTTTCTATTAAAGAAAATTATAAATTTGTTTGCTAATGAAAATTATACCCTTCACATTTTAATAGTTACTAAATCTTCAATGCATATTATCTCAAATGTAAATAATTATAATAAAAAAATTCTAATGCTTTTTTCCCCTTCATAAACCAAAATTGTTCTGCTATTCTTAATTATTTTTTACAGCGGTGGAAAATCAAAAATTACATTTTTGGAGCAATGATTGCGGACAAAATTGCATTTTGGAGCAGTAATTTGCAATTTCGAAGCAGGTGCAATATATATATATATACAAACATGCAAAATGTAAGTGATTGGAATGGATCGGTACTTTTTTGCCAGTAATGTATTGTTAACGTAAATGATACCCCTACAAATGATTCCAAATTTACAAATTATAACATCAAATAAAATAATGAATTTATGCATATTAAATTATTCCAATTTAATATGTTTATCTATATATACATATTAGAAGATTGGTAATTAAAGAAAACATTATAGTAATATAAATTGGTAGACATAGCCTGGTTTTTTTTTTTTTTTTTTGCTTTTCTGATAGTAGATGACAAATGAAGTTTTCTGTTTTTTTCTAAATACTTGATATGATTGTCCATATTGAGTTTGCTTCTTAAATAAAACTTGTCCACTTTATATTTTTGTCATGTCATTTGTTTTATCATGCATCTTTGCTATCATAGCCTCAGCTTTGTTCAATAAAGACAGAGAAGACAATCTGCAGAGTTACGTTTTCACCTTTTTTTAAAGTGTTACACCCTATTTACCTCCTCAATTTTTCTGTTATCTATTTCTTAAAATTTGTTTTCTTTTTCAGTATTTTATGCCAGTGATTAACTTTATATAAAATTTCTTTTTCTATATTCAAATTTTCAATTCCACCTATTTTCTTAATCTGAGACTTTATTTGGCATAAGCCATTGACACTTTCTATACTTAAAGTAGAGCGATTCTCCAGTATGTTTTACTTGACGCTAGAACCCTGCTCACATTTTGCATTGCCATGAGCAAGTGAAAGTAATGCTTTGATGTCTGCTTAAAATTGCAAATTTAGGATTCCCAAATGCAAAAGATTCTGTGCCAGTAATGATCAAATCGAATATAAAGTGTTGATCTTTCCTCCCTATGATACTTGCCTTCTCCATCATCAATTATTGCATCATCGTCAGTTTTATCCAAGCTGAAATCGAAATTTTGGGTTTGAAATAATACCCATTCATCTGTAAACGAAGGGACTTCACCAAGTTCTACAACATTTGGAGCTTCAGCAGCAAGCATCCTTATAGTTTTTGTACAAAAGGGTGCTAAGCAATACATGGGATGCAAACATTTTAGGTTTTCTAGAAAATTATTATTAAGTAGTGTTGATTTCAGAAGGTTCTGTGTACATGCAATGTTAACTGATCTGATTTCTGTATAAAATGTATTAGTGTTTGTTCACTGCAAGTTTTTAAAAGTTCTTTCTAAGTGTCAAGGCCATTTTCAGTATGATTTAGCTATAGAACACTTTCATTTAAATTTAGATATTTCAGTTCAGAACCTTTCCTGTGAGTGCTCCAGATTTGAAAACTTAAGCACTTGCTTAGGCGTTTTACAAAAAAAGAAAGAAAAGTATTTTTGAAAATCTCCACAATGTATTTAATTTGCATTTAAAAAAGATAACAGTATTGGATAAAAAGTATGTCTAGCGGTCTAAGAAAAATATGCCTAACTTAATAAGAAACATTGCACAAAAACCATGTTTGCTTTGAAGTTACTTTAATTACATTAAAGTAAGGTCCAGCTTTTAGTTCTGCAAGGATATAATACAGTAACAAAGAAATAAAAGTGTGGAACTTTTCAATCAATGGGAATTTGTAAAACAGTGCTAATTGTGGGGTGACAATGCAACCAGTACTGACAGTATTACAACAATGATCAAACACAAAATGTAGAAATGTCACACATTACCATCCGAAATATTGAATGAGATCTGGAACTTCTTTGATTGAGCAATGTTTCTCCTATATGCCTCCGTTCTAAAAAGAAAAAAAGCATAAACTAAAGAAACTAAAATTAATGTAATGTAAATAAAACTATACTATTGCTACTACAAAAACAAGAGTTATATCTTCAATTTTTCAGATTTCTGTTGATTTTTTTGACTGAAAATAAATGTTTTTAATATTGAGCACTCATTATTTGAACCCCACTTAAATGTTTCTCTAGTTCAGAAAGAAAGCTTGGAGGCTTATCTTTCAATATTTTTCACTTTGTCCAGGGTGCGT
This sequence comes from Octonoba sinensis, assembly GCA_038502835.1. Lineage (NCBI taxonomy): Eukaryota > Metazoa > Arthropoda > Arachnida > Araneae > Uloboridae > Octonoba > Octonoba sinensis. Next base: position 64,700,884 of record CM076605.1, on the reverse strand, counting down.
ACACTATTCTCTGAGTAAAAATCAAGCACTTTCCAGGACTCTTCAAGCAAAAAATAAGTAAACCTAACCACTTTGAATACAAGTTACATTACAAGCCAGAAAGATTTCTTTAATACCATTTAATTTAGAAAACTCTAACTGTAATAAAATAACTTCATATTCAATACTATAAAAATTTATCATATCGCACATTAATTAGATTTATGTGTTGTATCGGCTGTGTATGTAACGAGCCATAGCTTAATTGCTTATGAGGTGAGACATGTGCCTCACTGAGAAAAAAAATACTGAAAAATCACGACATAACACTGTGTAAAAGCTTATTAAAAAGTCTTATATTACAAGCATAAATAACTATGTAATAGAATTATTAAATACTAAGCAAGTCAACTCATTACTTTAATATAAAAAAATGATTGGGGCATAATGTCTAACCAAAAAAAGGGTAGAAGTGACATTTTTTAAAGAAATAAACATGTTTCTGAGTAATAACTTCTTAAACTGAAATAACTATTTCATACTTGATAACTATAAAAATTTTAATGAAATGAAATAACTTCAAAAAATCGGGATTGACACTTAAAAGCGCAAAAAACGGACCGAATGTGTAAATTTTACTCGTAATTTGTGAAACTTCGCAGGAATGCAAGCAGGCTACTTTCAAAAATGTTCATAGGTATGAATATTTTTTTACATGTTTTTATATAATGAATTAAAATAGGAAGAAATATTATTTATTTTGTAACAATGTAAAATGAGTACTTGAAAGGGGGGGGGGGACCCTAACGCTAAAGATGATTTAGAATTTAAACACATTTTAAATTACATGCAAAAAAAAAAAGAAAAAGCAACTTAAAAAAACGAAACATTTTTGGCAAAAATATTTTAAAACAGATTTTTAATAAGGCTCTAATATTTAATAATTATAATCAACTGATGTATCACTGAAACTTAAAGGCTAAAAAATCCTTGATTATCGGCGACATTTAGAGTGGGCGTGGCAAAGTGACGTTTCTGCAAGTCCTTTACAGAAGCTGAAACTTAAGAAAGATTAAAAATAATGATAAGCTCAAATTTATTGATGTCTAAGGGGAAGAATCCGATTTTAAACGAGAACTAGGAAGTTTTGCAGAAGCCGATGCAACCATATTTCGAAATGCTTAAAAACTCGGGATTGACAGTTAAAAGCGCAAAAAACGGACTGAATGTGTAAATTTTACTCGTAATTTGTGAAACTTCGCAGTAATGCAAGCAGGCTACTTTCAAAAATGTTCATAGGGTTAAAAAAATAGAGAAAAAGAATCCAAATTACAAATTTTTGCGGAAGCAAAATTTTTAATTTCCAAAATTACCAAAACTACGGAATTCCATCAAAATACGGAAAAATCACATGTCTGCAGGTAGGACTTTGAAGAAAGGTGAATTTTCCTGTTGATAAGTTGCAAAGTAATAGTAAAAATGAGAAAATCAAGGACTTTCCAGACATTTCTGTACATTATTCCAAATTTCCAGGACTTTCAAGGCCTTGAAAAAAAAATTATTTAATTCAAGGACTTTCAAGGTTTTCCAGGACGCGTACGCACCCTGTTTGTCTAACTGAAAGCAATTGCATTTCATCCCCCGAGTTAATGACGAATTCTCTTCTAGGGGAGATAATCTGTAACCCTTACTTGAGCAATGTACAGATAAGTGTCATTACTGAACAAGTGGAAGAACCAGAATAATAAAACAACTGTAGAATTTTCATTTCAATTTACATTCCTATCAAAATATTTGCATACAAACAAGTTAACTACAACTAAAGACCAGTACGTATACTATATTGCCATAAATGACCGGCCACTTTAGGTTTAAGATATTTTGACCAATACCTAGTAAAATACTTGATAACTTACAGTGAAACTTCAGGAGTATGAACTATTTTGTGTAAACCCGCATAATTATTTCATTAATTAATTTTCGTAAAAAGGTCTTTCAAAATTTTATGATACATATAACAGGTTAAGTTTTCCAAGCAGTAAATACTTCCCCTTAGAGCTTAAATCAGTTACATGGCTTTATGCTTAGTTATTTAACTAATAATCAAATAATTAAAATATTAATGTTTAACATTTATTAACCTCTCTAACAGCATGAAATTTATATTATAAAAAATCTTGCCCATCAAAAAATGTATGCAGATTTGACATTAGAATGAAATATGTCATAAGAAACAGACATTTTAATTCATTTAACATGTGAAAAGTTAACTTTATCAATCAGTGTTAGCATAGCATCTTTTATAAAATCACGTTTTCATTTACATAATATATGATGCACTATTAAAATATTATAAACTTGTCTAACATTTTAGTACAGAAAGCACTCATGTGTTTATTTCGTACAAATAAGAAATATTAATTCTTATGAAGTTTCTTGTAGTGATACGATATGAAATATGTGGCCTTCGCATCCCATTTATGCAAGGGCCGGTTAATGTAACCAAACCTCCACTGGGTATTGGTGACAAAATAGAGAATTTGGAGATCACTAGTGAGAATGATATCAAAAACACAATTCAGTTTAATGGCAAAAGACGTTAGTGGAAGCCCTAACAAGTGCTGTTACCCAGTGTGATTTAGAACCAAAATTTTATCAAGGCCACCCAAATAATCCGTAATTAGCACATGTTTTATTAAAATCTTTTACATTGAAATTTTTCATTTGTCATGTACACCCCTGTGCATGTGAATACATATAAATGTATTTTTTTTTAACGATTTAAACTATTTTAAGGAATTAATTCATGTATTGTAGGGCAGTTATGTTACAAAAATGCCAACAATCAGTGTTACAGGCATCAATATTATGCTGCTTCTGCTAGGGCATTACATGAAATACATAAATACTTATCAAGCTATCAATAAAATACGTTAATTTTTTAAAAACCGAACATTATAAATTACCCCTCCCCCCATCCTTAATAATGTTAATCAAAAACCAATGCTATACAGAAAAATGCATACTTACTTTCTCCCTTTCTCATCAAAGCTAAAACTTGCTCAAGTGATTGTACAGGTACCTCAGTCAATCCAGCAACCTGAATTAATCCGTCCTGAAATAATGCATAGTACAATCAGTATAGTTTCTCAAACATATCAAAATTGCAAACAAAATTTTTGTTAAAACCAGAAAAGAACACCAAAGATCACTCAAAAAGCACATGCAAATAAATTGTATTTATAAGAAATCATAAATTATTTCACAAATTGTACTTAAGGAGGAAAAAAGTAAGAAAAAAATGCCCCTTTTTTTGAGAGCAAATGCTAAATAAGTTAATAACTTAGCAGATTGTGCAGCCCTAATATGCCTCCTATAACATATTTTGAAAATGCACTGAATCTGTTAGAACTTTAAATTTACTCTATGATCAAAGGTTATTAATCAAATGAGGACAAACTCTAGTTGTCATGATTCTCTTTTCTCTTTTTAAACTGAAAATGAATGCTGTTTCCATTAATCTTTCATTTGTCAGTGTAAACCTTTTAATATAATAAACTGATTTATTTATTGTTATAATATTTACACAGTACGATTATACACTTTTACAATAACCTTGGAACTTGATTTCTTCATTAAAAACAATTCAAACCAGACACTAACAGTTTAGAAATTTATTCATTGTTCATAACAGCATAATGCAACCCGTCTACCTGCAGCTAAGTCACAATGCTACAGTGGTAAGTGCCAATCAACTATAAGGATACTAAATTGCCACTAAAAGGGCAAAACATATGACCTATTTAAGAAGATTTCATTCGATCAATGACCACTTAACAACCTGTTCTTAGTCTCTCCAATTTGAAAACTATTGTGCAGTATTATGACTGGAAAAAATTTAAATTTTCAGGCACTATATTAGTTAACCATTGCTTTAATAATTTAGAAGTTTCAAAAATTGAACATTTTGACATACTAAGAATGTACTAGTAAACATAATCTACCTTATGCTCTTGTATCTTTAAATTATCATTCCTTTTATCTTCAACCAAAAGATCACGTATCTTTTCGTTATAGATTTCCATGAATGAAACTGAAATGGGCAAGAATTCACGTTCTGGCATCTGGAAAATAATTTTCATAAGAAAAAATACTGAGCATTGTCTTAGTAAAAAAAGTTTTAAGAGATGACAACAATGCATTAAAACACAGTACGTTAGGTTTCATTCTATTATTAAAACAAGAAGTTCCATCTAGAACTATACGAACCTACTTTCGCTTATACATCAACATCAAATTTATAATCTCTCTCTCTGTCACATTCAGCTTTAGTTCTTAATTACTTCAAGTATACCATTTTCAATGCTTAATACATATTCATTCACTCACTCATTTATTCTTTCAATTCTCTCACTCATTCATTCATTCAGAAATATTCTTAAAAATCCAGATACAAAAAACTCATGGAAAAATAAGGTTTAGTTCTGCATGAAGTTGGCATCTGTACATGTTCTATCCCCCCCCCCCCTCCCCGGCATAAGAACCTTCTGATAAAATTTGTTCCAAGCAAATCCGTCAGTTAGATAAGCTTCATATTTCCCCAAAAGTGTTAGTGTTACAATTTTTTGAACTGTTCAAAATTGAACGAAAAATTGTTGAAATAAAAAAATACAATATGAAAAGGAGATGTCTTCATCGACATCTTTCGTAACCAAAAAATTTTTACAACTATTATCCTAATTCATAGTTCTGATTGATCACCACATCAAACTAGTCATAATAAACAAGACTCACATTTTGAATACTATCAAAAATTTCTGAAACTGTGTGATGCAAAACACCTGAAGTGTTTTGTGCTTCTTCACCCAGCATTGTGTAAGTCTTTCCTGATGATGTCTGCCCATACGCAAAAATTGTACCTAAAAGAAATATATTAAAATGATGAATTTTTAACTGATGTTGGTAAAATGAAAAATAAATTAAAATTGAAACAATTTAAATAAGTATGATCTAAAAAAACATTTAATAGTGATTTGACTCATTTCGAAAAAGTTCCATCACAGAATGCATTTCTTAGAAAGAAATGTCAAAAAGATAACTCTGCTGAGAGTAGCTCTATACCTAAAAAAGCTAAATGAACTATGCCATTGTCCTTTGTGTGACCTAATGTGAAAAAAGGAAAATTTTACACAAAATTCATTTTTTTAGCAAAATATTACAAAAATCAATTACAGAATTATTCATAACTAGCACTAACCGCACAGCAATGTAGCGCTAAAAGTTTACAGACGGTCACCTGTGGTGACGTTGGAGAAGGGCGCTAATCTCCTGTGCTAAATGCCTATATACACAGAAACCATGCTCTCGGAACCCCCTTCCCTCCTCACCAGAAAAAATGCCCCAAAAAAATTTCATAAATTTTAAACTTCATGTAAATTTCTATTTACTCTTTTGTTTATTTTCTACTTTTTAAGAAATAACATAAATTTCCTCCTGTATAAACTTTAACAGGACATATTAAAATCAAAGTACAAAAATAAGGCTTCAACTTTACAAAAATTAAATTTAATGTTAAAAAAAAATAAAAAAATAAAAGAATTGCATATTTGTTTAAAATCTATTTTTTTCCCAGAAAATTAGCAACTATTAACAATTAAAAATGAAAAAAGCCTATTTAAGGTAGCTTGTGTTAAATTCCAACTTCCAAAATAATCGAAAAGTTTGTGGGATGCAAAAAGATTGAAATCTCTAACACAGCATGCAATTTTTAACAAAGCATGTATTTCCAAAAAATAAGTTTTTAGTGATATTTTGTAAAATTAATAAAAATGTAATTAAAGCACTAGAGAATGTACGTCTATGCTGATAGAAAGGAGTTTAACAACTAAATGACATTTGACTGGGGGTTGTCAAAGTCGTAATACTTCATCAATTGGTAGCATTAAAAATTATTTATAAAAGCATTTTTAAAATTTCTTCTGTTTTTTATGTAGCTTTCAGTGACAAAAAGTGCAATAACGCCTAACTTCTTAAGGATCATTTTAAAATATTAAAATCAAAATTGATGCAATTTTGGAGTAATTTGTCACAGAAATCTCTTATTTAAGTTTTTTTTTTCCAATTGGGTGTATCCAAAAGCAGGGTTCGTTGATTTAAATCAAGTAATTTTTTTTCAAAAAAATCATTTTACAATGTTAGAAAGTGTTGTAAAAGTGAAATACGTAGCAATTACAACTACTGTTTCAAACAAAACTTCCTAGGTCTATCTTTCTGTGTGCATAACATATTTCATAAGTTTAGAACTAATTACTATTTTTTAAATTTTACAATATTACTCTTATTCTTTGAGCATGTTAACAGCAAAGCATCAATCACTCAAATTAGAATTCATAATAATCATGAACCATTCTGTGTTTTTACCTTAAAAATAGGATTTTAGATCAGTTGAACAAATGCCACACAATAAATAATTCAGAATGATAGTGCTTAAAACGGTTGTTAGAATTTAGAATATATATCCCTAAAGTTTTATTCACGTCCCCTAATACCTTAATGTTTTTTTTTCCTTCTAAAATATGTTTTATCATAGAAGTTTTCAATGAAAATATTTGATTAAAACAAAAAGTTTCAGATTTTAGTAATGGTGTGAGCATATGATTTTACTAAATGGGTAAAAATATTTCAGGCTTTTCATCTATAAAATAGAAAAATAATTACAGTACACTCAATGTAAAAATTAAGTACACACAATTGTTACCTTTTTGCTAGCTTTCAACAGCAAAATAATGCAGAATAAATGTGTTCATTTTCTCTGTACTTATGAGTGTACTATTATTCCTGGTAGCGTTAAGTTTCATTTGAGTCATGCATTTGTATTAAAATTTGTTTATCATTATTACTATTAAAAAATATTTATTGCTATGAAAATAGCTTACAGTGTGTTTTTGCATATTGGTTAACATGACATATTGTTGCTATGGATGTAACATAATAAACATCCAAAATATTTAAGGTCCTTTTTTTAAAAATCAAAAAAATCTGACTTAAATGAAAAAAATCACGAACCCTGTACGAAAGTGAATATTGGTGCAATTTGACAAATTTTCTATCCATTTTAGTTCATTTGAAATTTGGAGCTAAAATAGTCAAAATTAATAATTTAAAAAAAACTATTCATTTTCATGAAACTACACACGGAGACTGGGTGTGCAATTTCATGAAAAATTCAACATGTTAGTCGTATTTTTCAACTCTAATTTTCAGTTTCTCATTTACAATTTTGCATCCAGTTGTGATTATAGACTCCTAAGGTGTCTAAATGATGACTGAATGCAAAATTGTAATAGTGAAATTGAAAATTAGTGCTTCAAAATACAACTAATGACCACTAATTTCAAGCCCTGCATAGAAATGCAAATCAGTATAGCCATTCAGCAAAAATTTACTGATAAACTTGATCTAAAAAATAACAGAATAATTTGCATTGTCCACACTAGCCTTCTTCATCGATACTGCAACTGGATATATTTCCAGAAAACTGCCTGGTACCAGATATAAATAATCAGAAGAATTGAACTTAAAATTTTTTAAAGACAAAACTGGATGAAGAATACTCAAATAGTGTACAAAAATGACATGCATTTAATTATTTATTTATGAGCATACTTTCTCCTACTTAATTTCTGAAAGGTACCATTTTGTTTAGGAAGAGCTTATATTTGCAATTTCACAAGCAAATACAAAATTGTAGCCAATGTACTAGACCAAAAAGAAAAAAAGAAAGAAAAACAAAACATGTAGTCTGAGAATTTAGAAAAAAAAACTACTCTCAGAATAATTAAACTTAAAAATAAATTCAATTTCACCATTAAATCCTTGAAGGACATATTTAACAATTGGAGAACAAATTTCTTCATAAACTAGTTCATTATTTTCTAAGCCATCAAATACTCGATCTGAAATAGTCAAAGTAATAATGTAATAACAATGATGATAATAACTTTTCAAAATTCAGGCATTAATTTAAAAAATCAACACTCAGAAAACACAGAAAAAATATTTATAATATCTCTAATTAGTCTTACTTTTACAAACAGCTTTTAGAAAATCCAAGAAATAAATAGCATTAGGTTCAATTTCATTACAGATTTTTTAAAAATTACTCTTTCTGTTGTTTGACTGCAAACATTGGTGTGTCTGGCTGTTAGATCCCTTACTTCATTTTACTTTGATTTTGTTTAATCTTTAGTGGGAAATTTCTCTTAAATGCATGCTGAATCTTTTTTTTTTCTTACAATTTAATATGATATTATTTATTTCTTTCAATTGTCATTCAATCTCGGTTAAATTTTGCAATGTCAAATTTAGTTTTTTTTTTTTTGCAGGGGGGGGGGGGGGAGAGATTGGCTGATGTTTACTGAAAAATCAATTTCTTTTTTATGCGACCACATGATGAAAGTATTTTAGATATTTTTTAAATATAATAAAGCAATAATAAAGTTTTTTTATCTTTTTTTATGGGGGATTTTCTCATAAAATGACAAATACACAAAGAGAGCCCCCCCCCCCTAACACATAAACAAAGGCTGAATGGCACAACTTTGTTAGTGAGTGGATTTTATAATTTAACCAATTAACTTTTCAAGACATTAGCACAAGATAAGTTTTAGGGTGAATTAAAGAGACAGGAAATATTTTTTTTTTTTTTTTGCAGCTGGGGGAGAAACGTCACCAGATACATTGATTGGGTCAATTAAATAGCAGATTTGATCTCCCCCTCCTCATCATACTATGAGTTATATAGGGGATTCATAACACTTTTGTTATTAAATTGATGACCAATAATAACCAGGTATTGTATAAAACATTAATACCTAGTATCTTTACATATCCATTAGCAAGATTCCCTAGCTACAGACAGGATCACTTGTGGTTGTCCAGTCCCCCCCCCCTCCCCCCCAAAAAAAAAGATATTTTGATGAGATTCAGAGGTAACCCATCAAATCAAATCAATGGGAAAGGGTAAATTTTCTTGTCACCTAAAGAAGTAAAGACAACAGAAAATATTCTCGATTTGATACTCTGGGTTAGATAAAATATTAGTTTGTTTATAGACCTTGTGTAACCTATCATGTTTTTTAAATAGTATTATTGATAAATTTTTCAGTTTCTAAAAAGAAAAATATTAATTGGGTGATAAATTTTTTAAAAATTCATTATTTAACAAACATATTTATTCATTCATTATACACTTATTAGTAATTGGAAATAATAATAATAATAATTTTCCTTAATATATTTATTAATTATTATTTATTTAAGCATGCAGATACTTTATTCTGAGTTGAAACTAGCAAAAATATAAATTTTCCTTCATCACTTTTAACATTTATTTAATATATGTCTCTTTTCCCACATGTAACAAATGTTGTGTGGACCTGTACATAACTGATAACACCAGTAATTAGCTCATCATTAATTAATGAGAAAAGTTAAAAAGTTAGTTTTGACAAATATCAAAAAAATGAATATTTCCCCAATGGAATAAAGAAATTTTATTTCGAAAACTTCCATAAATTCAAAGAAAAGGTCAAATGTAATTAGATATTTTAAAAAATATTGTTTGTGATGTCCCATACCTAATAAAATTATTTTTCAAATAAAAAACACTCATTGGAATAAAAATCATACTGATGTTGCTCCAACTGTATAAAATATACTAAAAAAATATGAAAACTTTTCATTAATGTTTTCGTAATAAAACAGGCATTAATACTGTGAAATTTCCCATACATAATACATAAATACTGTGCAAAAACCCATTATTAGAGATGAAATGCCACTTATAATACTACTGTATGAGACAAATACAGGCCTCTGATGATCAATGTACTTAACATTGTGAACTCCCATTTCATTTTGCATTCTACATGTTTAAAAAATCAATGTAATGGAGAGAAAACATATGCAGACTTAACATCCTAAATTAAAAAATGTGCAGGTTAATAAAATGAGAAAAGAATGAATTTTCAGTAAATGAATACACTTCTCTATCTTTTACATGTCCTCTTTATTTGTGAGTGTAGCTTAATCATATAAGAACCTACAAACATGTGAGCATCCTCAAGTCAGTCTTAAAATGGTATAATTGTTAGCACTCAAACATTTATTTGTGATGCTTTAAGACAGCTAAAGAAAAAATTGCCAAGAGAAGCTGTATAACATATGTTTTGTGTAACACAAGTATTGTACGTCCTGTTGGTAGCTTTTTGTTGAAACAACGAAAAAACACCAAGAGAATCTTATTCTAAAATTTCGCACAAAATATTTAGCACATAACAAGTTCCTTACCAAAGGAATAAGATACTGAAGAACAATTTAATTGAGATATTGTTTTCTGTTCTTTGACATTCCAAAAACTTGCATCATTTTTACGTAGCTCCCTGAAAAGAAAAATATAAAATATGCATACAATACATTTTTCTGAGCATTTTAAATTTGCATTCAATGAGTACTAGTAGATTTACCGATTCCAGCGACTGTAACAAATTCATTATACTAAATTGTTTTACTGTTTTTGCTGGTATGCCAACACTAAAGCTGAATCTGCTGGTGATACAAGAACAGAGGGAACATGGATTATGCAACAATTATAATATACATTTCAACTACAAAAAACATTTGGAAGTCTTTTATATAATTGTGACTAATTGCCTTCATCCCAGTAGCAGAATTTTTTGTATCAATTTGAAGAACGAGTTTCAGAAGTCAAAATTTATCAGTGGCACCAAATGATGCGGAACGAAATTTACAATCATAAAAAATAGCAAACTATCCATTTTAAAATAGTCGACATATAAATACATGCAAACAATAAATAAATATTATAATTATTCATTTTATAAATAAATTAATAAAATCTAAAATTGAACATGCAAATGCAAGCTAAGAGAAAATGATGTAAACACAATATAATACAGTTTAATATCTGAAAATTATTTATTATATAAATCAATGAAAATAGGGTAAACATATATCTGCTTCATTAATAACCCTACTAACTAGTAATTAGCAGGGTAGTAGTAGTATAAACCTAACTAGAAGTTTTAAAAAACAACTGGCTAAGCTGGCTAATTAATCTGCAAGGTTTAAGATAAACCTGCAGCGCTTGCGCCCGTGCTGCACGATTTCTGCTACCGGGGCCTTGATGGCTTAAAAAAACATAAAAATGTAAAAAAAGTAGTTTTTACTCTTATGAAATTGAAAAGAAGCACACAGTAGATTATGGATTAGTAGAGCAGTCATTTTTTGTGCTGCATAGAAATAAAATTTAGATAATCAAGGCTTTATTTAATTATACTTTTCAAATATGGCCAATATACTAGCAATAAAAATATTTCTTCAAATTAAATGTAATTTGTTAAAATAAAACAATTCATGAACATAATTGTGTATGTTAACTTAGGCAGGGGACAATTTTAAAAGCCACGATGGTGTTAAAACTAAACACACGTCTTCTTAAATACGGATTGATTATGTTTAATTGGGTGTTTTCAAGTAGTTTGCACGACGATAGATAAAACTAACACTATTTTCAATTGTAGCCTGTGAAACTTTTCCTAATAATCAAAGGCTCCAGAGGAAGCGGTAGCCCCCTCCCCGCTGTTATGACAAAACAACTCCGTTCAAACGGATGACATTACCATTTCAATAGTACTGTCATGTAGCAAAATTTCGTAATTCATTGCGAGTTCCCTTCTAATGATTAAGATCCAGGTTTAAGTATAATATATATCTAGTCTCTATAAATATAAATAACGATAAATAAACTTAATGCGTATTACCTTTGAATCAAAGGACGTACCCTCACAGCAACTCGAATGTTATCACCCATTTTAATACACAAAACAACTGGATTCACAAAATAATAGGACTCTACAACAGAGTATAACGAAAACTCAAATTAAACCAACCGCCATCAATGCTGCCAAACTATTGACTTCAATAGAGAACTGCTGGACTGACGACTGAGATGAAGGCCCGCAACCCTACAGGAAACGCCCCAACTCATCCCGAGCGGAGAATCGTTTACATTGTTTTCTATGGGATTTTGCATGATTTTAAATGCGGAGTACTCGTTTATTTTAAACGTTTGAAAAAACATGAAGATATGAAATGATTAAGCATTCTTTACTTTCTGGGCTGTTAGCATCAGATTTTGTTTATGGGCACCGGATTGTGTTTAATACTTCAAAAAATATAACTCATCCTCAAGGATTTTTCTCGCCAAGTTACTTTCGGTTTCCCGCGCGTTTGTTTAAGAAGAGCGAAACTCAAATTTTTTTCTTTCTGTTGAACACAAAAAAGCTTTAAGAAAACGATCTTCTTTAATACCCCGTTCGCACTGAGAAGTTAATCCGGGTTAAAAAGATTAGGGATCAGTAAATCCGGATCGAATATTTTTAAACGGTTCGCACTAGAGAGTCTGCAAATGAGATTAAATAGCCTGGCAAACGTTTTGGTTTCGAGGCTTGGGGTGACGTCATCAGATTCGCGGACAGTGTTTACATTTTGATTTTTTCATTTAATGACAACGTGATTCTTTGTGATGTAATAAAATCTTTCATGTATTGTCTTGTGCTATCTGTCATATTGGACGACAGTTCATAAGCGAGTCCCGAGACTAAGCACACGAACTGGAAAATAAATGTACTTCAATCATGACAACGTGATTCACAGAATTTTGATTACTTTTCCGCTTTTTTTTTCATTTTTTAATGGCACACTTTTGAATAGATTTCAAAACTTATGAAATAAGCACATTCGTGCAGCGATATTAGCTATAAAATGAAGTATTAGAATTAGAACAAGAAATAAAACCTGCAAATTTAGCGGTATTATTGACGTGAATATGTTTACAGATGGTAGAATTCGAAATTAAACAATTCCTGAAAGCATCATTGAATATTTTTTACACGATTGTTTGCAGTAAAGTATTAAATTCCAACATTTAATATTTTTTAATTAAAAATTTAGAAATATTGCTATTTTAAATCTGTGTTTGAGATTCTGATCAAGTAGTATGTTCAGTGTGATACTTTTATAAGCATAATTTTTTTTTTTGACTCAAACTTAGCAGAAATTTCAAATGACTTATTTTTATTTGAACTCTACCATTAGTATATGCACACAAATTCCTCTTTCTGATTTTACTACTGTTATCAACACAAAAATTAAGCAAATGTTCCAATTCACTTCCCTTTTCTATAATTTGATTTTAACAAATTCCTTCTTTTAAGAAAAGCAGTTTCTTTTCTTCAAAGACAAACAGAAGTTTGTCTTTGAAGAAAAGAAACTGCTTGGCAGTTTTAGCTGTATTATGGTATACGTTCTTAAATTCCATTTTTAAACTTTACCATTTTCCCTACTAAAGTTTAAAATGAACTCATAGTTTGATTTACAGCACAAAAAAAAAGTTATAAGTACTTCACAAATGGAAATATATTGAACTTATTTGTAAACTTTTCTTTTTTAAAAAAAAGCTTTTATTTCATTTGAATTTTTGGTTTCCACCGAAAACAGAAAGACCCCATTATATGGGGAACATGTTTTGCATCTGTGTTATTGTGAATACAGAGGCAGTGATTTTTAGTTCTCATATTTGTTAACAACTAGTAGTTACGACAGCTCTGCATGATTTCTAAATACAAAATGTTATTCCATAGAGAGGAACCAATAATAAAGAAAGGAACCGTTGCATTTTTCTTGAACAATATATACATGATAACTATTTCACACCAAACCGTAACATACAATTCTATGATCTTCAATTTCATGATGTAATCACCGACTCACACAATTGTATTATAAATGTTTAATCCATGTGATGCTCACAGGCAGGGATCTCGACCAACTTGATTTGTTTAAAATGATGAAACTTAATAAATTTTTAGAAGAGATACACAAATTCTCTGCAATTTAAAAGCAAAATCTGCTTCCCTCCCCCCCCCCCCCCTAAGAAGAGCTTTTCCACTATTTCACTCATAAGAATCTTCACTTATATTTTATAACATGTATCACAAGCTTTCAATACAACAAGCAGGAATGAACTCTGTATATTTAGAACAGAAAAAAAGCTCCCAAGTTTCAATTTCATACAACACGGATGGCTCTCAAGCTTCAAACATTTTATTGATACAATTACAATACAGTATTGTTTTGCCACTTATAAATCCATAAATCATTAAATAACTATATATTTTTATTTTTGCAATTTCAATAGAGGAACATTGTAAATTTTAAATGGAAACAATAAATAAAAATATGATCACTATGCATATGTATATATTGTATATTTCTGTTTTAATATTAGATATTAATGATCAGGAGCGTAGCACTTCAAAAATCATGGGAGAGGTTTAAACAATTTTATTTCCAAATCCTCAAAATTATTTCCAAGAAAAACCAATTACTAAAAAGTAATTAGTATTCACTCATTATTATTAATATTAATCACAAAAAATCACTAATAAATGAATGTTTTTATAGATCATTAAAATAAATTCATAGTTTTCACAAAGTAACCGAAATCCTTATGCAGTATGATTTCTAATGGGAGGTGCTTAAGCCCAATGAGCCTCCCCCTTTCCTACTTGTTACTGATAGGAATTAGTCATTTGTAAAGATTTTTTAACACAATCTAGTTCATTTAAATGTACAATAGTGCAATTTTTTATCATCATCCACTCACGGGTAGATGAAGGTATTCTTGATCTTTTTCTAAATACTGTGATGGGATGATTTTGTATCTAGTTAAACTAAGCAGAATTCATTATCTTTAAAGAGCAAAAGATGCTTATATTGTAACAAACCAAGTAAATTCATATTCTTTTAAACAACCAAGACAATTTTATAGGAACAAACATATAATGCCACAACTACCTGATTATTATGTTATGAAACAGTGGTTAACATTGGTATACTAATAAGAAACAACAAAAATCCATATCAGAAGAAATTCAGATGTGTCTCAAATCACAAAAAAGATCAACAACAGAATGTGTAGATTTAAATGTTACTAGCACATTCTTTTGCTATCCATTTTGTTTTAATCCGTACTTCTAAACTTACACAGCACAAACTTGTTAAATTCATAATCAAAAGTTTGAAGCCGACTTGAAAACAAAAAATTTTTTTATGTATATCACCATATATATTAAAAATACAAGGACATTATGTACATGATGTTGATAAAGAAATAAAGTGAAATGTTTACTTCATCATAATTCATACTGCATGAAACAAACCAATACTGAAATACAGAGTGTTATTGGCAGGGTTGGAAAAAACCCGGGCTTTTTCAGAAAAAACCCAACCCAGTGGGTTTTTTCGGGTTTAATTGAGCTTTTTCGGATTTTATTGGGTTTTTTCGAGCTTTATTGGGTTTTTTCAAAAATTTGAGGTTTTCTTTATTTTTATTTGTAAGGTTACCTACACATAATGGTATTAATCAAAGTGAAAATGAATAAATATTATGTATTTCTTTTAAAAACATTTTATGTTTAAAAAATAAAAAAAAATTGAAAAAAATAAAATAGTCTTTTAAATAGTAATTATTCCATTATGTCCTTTACAACTATAAATTAACTTTTTAAAAGTCAATTACTTTGAACCTTGTTTATTGGACTTTTAGTGTTCAATAAAATCCCATCAAAGGGTTTAAGAAACAAGTTATTTTTAAGTCTAGTTAATTGCAATTATTTTATGTTTAAAGGTGTTTAAGCTAATTTCTTTCAAAATTACTGCAATCTCTTACACGCATTGATGCCGCGGATGTGCGATGTGCTATAGCACGTCAAACACTCGAATATTGGAGGTGGAAACGCAAAAAAAAAAAAAAAAAATTATTACACGTCCCCCGGGATGCATAATTTTTAGCAATTTTCATTGCGGAAAAAAAATCAAGTCAAATATATAAAAAATCGATAGGCAAAAATATTTTAGGGCGTCCTTGACCAGCATTTTGTTCGATGCCATAGATTGTTTTCTTAAAATTAGTTTCTCTTAAAACATATCTATCATTTTGAATGAAATTCTGATATTTCCTTTCTTTTGGGCATTTGTTTCTATACTTTTTTCAATAGAGAATTTTTTGTGGGAAAGAAATTTTATTTTGATTATGTAGAGCAATTTCAAACCCATCTAGCATTTTTGAGTTTTTATCCATGATAAAAATATATTTGGTTTAAGTCTTTTTTTTTTTCTGTTTACACAAGTGGAGTTCAATTTTGAGCATGAAGTTTGAAAAAACCCACCTGTAGGGTTTTTAAGTGGGTTCTTATTATTGAGTCAACCCTCAAAATTTTACACCCATGACATATAAGGTATATATTATGAAAGTATGTTATGTTTGGTCAAAATAGGTGTTTTTATTTGTTTACATAAGTAAAGTTCAATTTTGAAAAAATCCACCAGCAGGGTTTTTCAAGTAGGTTTTTATTTTTTATCCAATTCTCAAAATTTTTAGACATTACATATAATGTATATATTATGAAAGTATGTGTTATGTTTGGTCGAAATCAGTATTTTTATTTGTTTACATAAGTGGAGTTCAATTTTTAACAAGAATTTTGAAAAAACCCATCTGTGGGTTTTTTCAAGTTGGTTTTTGTTTTTGAGCTAATCCTCAAAATTTTATACCCATGACATATAATGTATGTATTATGAAAGTATGTATTATATTTGGTCTAAATCAGTATTTTTATTAGTTTACTTAGGTAAAATATAATTTTAAGCAACAATTTTGAAAAAACCCGCTTGGGTTTTTTCAACTGGGTTTTTTTGAAAAAACACGCCCGGGTTTTTTCGGGTTGGGCAAAATCGAACCAACCCTGGTTATTGGGGCCAATCAACCCAAAGGGGGGTGGGGGGCGCTTCCTGTAAGGGCATTAACTCGGTTCGATCTTTTTAACAGCTAATAATAATAAGCTGAAATAATAAACCAAACATGATTTTCATTATAGTACAGGAAAACTTCTCTATAGCGAACACCAACGGGACAAAAATATTTGTCTGTGTCCACACACAAGGAGGTTTTTAACACGCAATGCCTTGCTGGGGGGGAGGGGGGATAAAAACTGTTCAGCTAAAAGGGATGTCCGTTAGGAGTTTTACTGCATGTTATCAGACAAATAGTAGCATTTTAATAATAGGTTCATAATAATAATGGCAACAAGCAAACATTAAAAATTGACTAGTGATGTAAATATCGGTAAATAGTACACAATCTCAGAGCTAAGTATAAAGCAAACAATAAACATTTATTTAGACATTGATGATGATACTACAAGAACGAGTTGAGTTGAGTTGTATCATGTACTCTCTACAACACTTCCTCCACATGTCACAACTCACACATCATTAGAACATAGAAAAACACATTAAGATATAGAAGTCAATCCCAACATTTTTCTTAGTTTAGTAAACCTTGCAACAGGCAAGGGTTTAGTCATGATATCTGCTATTTGGTCTTCTCCTGGGACATGAACGATGTTAAGTTCACCTTCGAGAACCTTTTCTCGAACAAAATGGTAACGGACCTCGATGTGTTTCGATCTCTTGTGAAACTCAGGATTTCGAGCTAACTTCACTGCACTAGCATTGTCAACGAAAAGAGAAGGACAGTCCTTGATGTCAACTATGTCCCTAAAAAGTCGCTTTAGCCAAATCGCTTCTTTTGCAGCTTCACTCGCAGCAATGTATTCTGCTTCTGTGGTTGATAGAACTACACTTCGTTGCTTTTGGCTCAACCAACTTATAGCAGCACCTGAAAACTTAGTCACTACTCCTGATCTTGAACGTCTTTTCTTAATATCCCCAGCAAAGTCTGCATCACTATATGCTTTCAAATCCTCCGACTGCTCATTTCCCTGATAGAGCAATCCAAATTCAAGAGTTCCTTTTATGTACTTTAAAATCCTCTTGACGGCACACCAATCTGAAGACTTAGGATTTTCCAGACTCTCTGACACAGCGCTAACAGCATAGGCCAAGTCTGGTCTTGTTACGATAGCCAAATACATTAGGCTGCCCACGGCTTGACGATAAGGAACTTCATCTCCTATCACCGGATCATTTTTGTCACTACACATGTAGCTTTTGTCAGACGGTGTTGATACAGCATTGCAGGTATCCATGTTGAATTTTGAAAGCACCTTTTTTGCATAGGTACTTTGATTCACAAAAACCGAACCATCAGACAGTCTGGTTATGTTCATACCGAGAAATTGACTTATGGAGCCTGTGGTGATTTTGAATGACTGACGAAGTTTACACATAAACTCCTCCACTTCAACTTCATCAGTCCCAACAACTAGTCCATCATCGACGTATATGACAACTATTAGTTTTGCTCCTTCGTGTTGTCTCACAAACAAACATGGATCAGCATCACTAGCTTTCAGTCCCTGTTTCTTCATGAAATCCACAAAACACATGTTCCAGCAGCGAGGAGCCTGTTTAAGACCGTATAAGCTCTTTCGAAGCCTACAAACTTTCCCACTATTGTCTTCAAATCCCTCTGGTTGCAGCATAAACACTTCCTCCTGAAGAGTTCCATATAAAAATGCAGTTTTTACATCAAACTGCTGTAGATGCAATTGCTCTCTTGCAGTTATAGACAGAACAGATCTTACTGTATCATATCGTGCTACAGGGCTGAATGTTTCATCGTAATCAAAACCAGCTTTCTGTGCATAGCCTTTAGCTACCAGACGTGCACGATATCGATCAACAGTTCCATCAGATTTAAATTTCTTTCGCAGTACCCACCTGCAATTAATGACTTTAGAACCAATTGGTTTGTCGACCAGTTCCCAAGTTTCATTCTCATGTAGAGCATCTATTTCTTCTTTCATGGCAGCTAGCCACAAGTTCTTTTCGTCAGAGGAAACAGCTTCCGAGTATGTAGTTGGGTTTTCCGATTCATCTATTGTTGCAGCACTCGCAAAAAGAAATTCTCCTGTTTTCATCCAAGCTGGCACATCTCGCTTTCTTTCAGACTGTCGAACTGTTGTCTCATCTCTTTGAACATCTGAAGATCTGTCTTCTACTGAATTTTCCATTTCTGTGTCCAAGTCTTCCTCCACTTGAGGTGATCCTTCAGAGATTTCCTCCACTGAAATGGAAGTTATACAGAGTCTTTCTGGCTTGAAATCCACATCTCGAGATTTTATTATCTTATTCATAGAAGGCACATAAATTTGATGACCATCCTTATCATTTACATAGCCCACAAAATGACCTGGGACACTTTTGTTGTCAAATTTACGTCTGAAGATCTTGGGTATATGTGCATAACACTCCGTTCCAAACACTCGCAGGTTATTCAACCTAGGAACTACTTTGCCAGTCCAGAGCTCATGTGGACTTTTACTTTCTACTGAAGATACACCAGTTCGGTTAAGCAGATAGACTGCTGTTTCACAGGCATGAGCCCACAATGATCGAGGGAGCTCAGACACTGCAAGCATAGAACGTGCAAGTTCTACAATCGTTCTATTTTCCCTTTCCGCAGAACCATTCTGTTCCGGTGTATATGGAATACTTAACGTTAGAGCAATACCTTTATCAGCAAGAATTTGACGAACTTCAGCACAGTCAAATTCCCTTCCACCATCACAACGCAATGCTTTCACAACATGGCCAAGATTAGCAGCTTCATTGAGAAACATGCGCAGACAAGAGCTGACTTCACTCTTATGTTTAAGAAAGAAAATTTTACGAAATTTGCTATAGTCATCTTTAAAACACACAAAATATTTTGCACCATTCAAAGACTCAGTTGACATGGGCCCATTAACATCAGCATTAATTATTTCACCCACCGATTCAGCTCTGTAGGGTCGTGGTTTGAA
Source organism: Octonoba sinensis (assembly GCA_038502835.1). NCBI lineage: Eukaryota > Metazoa > Arthropoda > Arachnida > Araneae > Uloboridae > Octonoba > Octonoba sinensis. The sequence goes on along the minus strand of CM076605.1, from coordinate 64,680,992 downwards.
AGGCTTTCTGTGAGATTTACCAAGAGCACATCCATCACAAAACTCATTTGTTGAAGCATAAGGCACATGAATGTCCATTTTATCCAATATTTTTCGAACATGACGTTTGTTCTGATGACCCAAACGCTCGTGCCACAGTTGTAAAGTTTCAGAAGCTGTTGCCACACTTATTTCAGCTGGACATGCAGGTACTACTACACGCATAGCCATAATGTATGTGCCCTCCTTCCAAGAGCCGACTGCAACAAGTTCTCCATTTCGATGAAACTCTACACTTCTGTCATTCATTTTCACTTCAACATTGTGCTTCGATGCTTGTTGAACAGAGAAAAGATGTCTTCGTACATCTGGAACATACCAAACATTTTCCATATGAGCTTCATACCATTTTCCATGGATACATACTTTGATGTTTATTCTGCCTGACCCATATGCATAGATCTTGTTCTTGTCAGCAAGAGAAATCTCCACTGGTACAGGAAAATGCTCATAAGTTACAAAGTACTGCTTGTTTGCTGTCATGTGATGAGAAGCCCCCGAGTCGCAGATCCAGATGTCTGGCTGAGTACCTTCGACAGATGCTGTAAATGCTCCCTTGTTGTTTCTTGAAGAAACATACTTATTTGGAAACTTCTTCTTCTTTGGACAATCTTTACACAAATGTCCACCACCACATTTGAAGCACTTTATCTTATTCTTCGTTCCATCAGCTCCAAAATTACTTTTTGAATGACTGACATTACTTTTTGGAAAAGCACCACGACTAGCTTCGTTTTTCTCAACAGGAGCTCGAGCTGAAAATGCACCATAGTCCACTGTTGCAGAAGATTTGACACGCTGTTCTATTGTGCACAGCTTTTCAACAAGATTATTCGTTGTACGTTTTTCAGCATCTAGCGATTCCCACACATTATTGAATTCTTGATATTCAGGGCCGACAGTAAGTAGAATTTTACCATGTAACAGTTCAACCGGAATTGATCCAGAACCAATGCGTTTTAATTCATTATTCATGTCAGTATAAATTCTTTCGACCTTGGCGGCGTGCGTCGCAACATTATCATCTTCATCTTTACAGACTTGGAAGAATTGTGTCATAAGAAGATTCAGTCTCTGAATGCTGCTCTGCTCGTACACACTAACAAGTTTATCCCATATCTCTTTGGCACTTGAATGGTTAATTACAAGATCAGCCACAGCAGAACTCAAAGAACAAGCAATCAACGATGCCGCTTTCGCGTTGTCTCGGCGCCATTCACTCAGCTTCTTCACTTCTGCTTCTGATGTTCCGGGACATTTTAAACTTCCATCAACTATCGCTGTCAGTTCATATTGTTCAAACTGCATCAGCATTTGCCATTTCCATTTGCTCCAGTTCTGAGAACCACTTAGCTTTTCAATCTGAATCTTCAGATCCGACATGACACTTAGGCCTAACGAACTTTCAATTCCAAGAATCAGTTCCAATTTGTGATCAAATCGTTTTTCACCTAATTTCTAAAGAGGCATGTACTAATTTTGCACAAAATAAAGCATGCTGGGCCCCATAACCTGATGTAAATATCGGTAAATAGTACACAATCTCAGAGCTAAGTATAAAGCAAACAATAAACATTTATTTAGACATTGATGATGATACTACAAGAACGAGTTGAGTTGAGTTGTATCATGTACTCTCTACAACAACTAGAAATTAAAGTGAGTGATGAAAATAATAAAATCATGAAACACAACTGTAATTTTAAAAAAAAGTTTGAGGAGGAATCAAAGAGTCATTTACTCATACTTTTATAATTTCAATGTTTCAATTCAAAGCAACTTCACTTTTTTTTGAAAATAACGAGAAAATCAAGAATTATGGTCATTATGAGATTTAACTTGCAACATAGTTTTCATCATAAATAAGGAATAAACAATATGCTGGTTTGCATACAAATTGTAGAGACCAGGCACAGTTTCACTTACTTAGCACTTTATTGCATATCAAACACACTTACTAACATATAAAACTTAGACTTATTAATTATAAAGCAATATTAACGTAAATATCAATCGTAAATGGGATACAAATCGTAGATCGTTCGTACAGACTGTAGCTCCGCTCGAATCGAAACTCTCTCTCTCTCTCTCTCTGTTTTCAGTTACTCTGACAGTTAATGCGTAGTTCCTTTCTATTCTATTCTATTTAAATGCTTCTAGCATCAGACGAAATTAGAGGACGTAGTTCTTTTAAGTTGCAACATACTCCCACCTTTGTGTTGATGGATTATGCAACACAAATTATAACCACATCTATTACAGGTTGAGTTTAACAGGAGCCTTGATGCTTCGTCCAGCTCTAGTTCTTCGGACTGGTGCTGATGGCGGTGGGTCTCTAGAAACAACTTGGTTCCCTTTGACTCCCCTTTTGGCCAAGCGTTTCTCAGGAATCTCTTTGACAATCTTAGACCTAAGCAACTCAGTAGCCTCCTCGCAAGTCAATTCCAATGGCTAAATTCTCTGGAGGGGACGAATAATTTCTCCAGTTGCTGTACGTAACTTAGCAACACGCTCCACCGAATCCCTTCCTGTGTACAGCTCCACCACTCGTGCTAGCGGCCAAGTTATTCTGTTAGCGTTTTGAACTTGTACGAGAACGATTTCACCTGGTGAAATTTTCTTTCTTCTAGAAGGTACTTTAGGATGTCGTACAAGCTCTCCTAAATACTCCTTAAAAAAACGCTGTCTTAAGTGGTGTCTAAGTGAATGAACATAACGCACACGGTTTAGAAGATGACGTGAGTCCACGACATCCAAATCCATAAGTATCTCCCTCAGTACAATCTTGAATGAAATGCGCTGGAGTTAGTGGCTGCAACTCGTTTGGGTCATCAGACAGATAGGTAAGCGGTCGACCGTTGATGGTTTTTTCGCAATCGCAAAGCAGAGTTAGCATCTCCTCGTAGGTGACACACGCTCTTTTCAAACTTCTCCGTAAAAGCTCCTTTAACACTCAAACCATTCGCTCCCACCAACCACCATACCATGGGGCAGAAAGTGGATTAAAACGCCATTCAATACGTTTTGTTGCACATTCACGTTGAATTGATGACCAATCAATCGCTTTCAAAGAGCGTGCAGTTCCTGTGAAGTTTGTACCATTATCTGAGTACATAATCGAACATCGGCCTCTTCTTGCAAAGAAGCGTCTTAAAGCTTGCATAAAACTTTCTGTTGAAAGGGATGTGACCAGTTCGAAATGGACTGCTCTATATACCGCGCAAGTGAAAAGTACAATCCAAGCCTTTTGTCCACCTCTAAGGAAAACTGGACCTGCCAAATCCACACCGGAAACTTGGAATGCAGCTACTCGATGAATCCTATCTGGAGGCAAAGGCGCTGGATCAGGAATCACAGGTTTTGTTAAAGTCTTCTTGCACTGCAGGCACTGGCGTATTACCTCCCGTACTACCTTTCGACCCTTGGGGATCCAAAAGCGTTGTCTTAAAAAGGCCAATGTAGCAAGTATTCCTCCGTGCTTCAAAACCTTATTAGTGTGCTCTGTAAATCGCCGCACAATAACATGATCAGGTAGTACGATAGGTTTTAGAAATTCATCATCATCTTCACTCAATATTAATCGAGTTTTGACTTTTAAGAGGCCCTCATCCTCAAAGAATTGGATTGTTTCTGAATATTTTTCTCGAACTTTGGATGACCATTCAAGCTGAATCAAACTTATCATAGTCTTCTCTGCTATTTCTAACTCTTTGGCAGTAAGTTCACCAGTAAGTTTAGGCGATCTGTTTCTGGCGTTATGACTGAACCTTAACATCCAAGCAATCATGCGTAAAAGTTTAGTATAATTCGAAAAATATAAGAGTCTATCACTAAACTTTTCATCTGAAGTGAGACTTACTAAAGTAGTACTTGCAACTGTCTTGCGCCGCTCCAAATATGCTTCATCCGGAACAGTTATTTCAGAGGTTGTCCAAGATTCTTCGTTTTCATACAGCCATCTAGGACCCTCCCACTACTGACTTTGCAGGAGGTCCGACCAGTCACAACATCGAGTAGCCAAGTCAGCAGGGTTGACTTCTCCAGGAACATGTTTCCAGTCATCCATATTAGTCAATTCTCTGATCTCCTTCACTCGATTTCCCACGAAGGTGTTCCACGGTTCCATTTTCGTAATCCAACTTAAAACTACCATGGGATCAGTCCAATAAAGGATTCTAGAAAGGGTGGGTAGAACAGAATGCAGAGTTGCGGCTAACCGAGCCCCAAGGGCTGCCCCTAACAGTTCAAGTCGTGGAATAGTGGGTTTTTGCATTGGAGCAAGTCGAGCTTTAGCTGCTATTAATTTCACTGTCACTTGGCCTTGGAATTCAAATCGTAGGAAAGCACAAGTACCGTATGCGTAGGAAGAAGCATCTGTGAAAATATGCAGCATGACATTGTCGTATACTCTAGGAAATATTCTTCGGGGAACTGTGCATTTCGTCATGAGATCCGTGGTTTTCTCCCACCGTTTGTACTTCCGAACAAGTTCTGAAGGCAACACATCATCCCAGCCTAACCGTTTTCTCCAGGCTTCCTGTAAAAGCAATTTCGGCAACAATAAAGCCGGGGCTGTGAAGCCAATAGGATCGTAAATGCTGTTGATTAGAGAAAGTAGCAACCTTTTCGTAACTGACGTTTCTTCTGCAGTACGATCTAAAATTGGCAGTAGCTTGCATGAAAGTTCGTCATCGACTATATTCCATCTTAAGCCAAGTACCATTTGCGTATCTTGCTTTTCCTCGGAATCAGTAGCTACCCAGTCTCGTAATTCAAAGCCACCTTCTTTCATGACTTCTACAGCTTGGGATTTCAGTTGCTCCAGTTCTCTGACGTCATTAACACTTGTGACTAGGTTGTCCACGTAAAATCCTTCTCTCAAATGATCAATTGTATTTTGAAAATTCTTTGTCTGAAATTTTTGCAGTCCCAGATGATAATTTATTGTGGCATTCAGAAGAAATGGACTAGAAGAAACGCCGAACACTACTCGGCAGTGTCGATAAACCTTAAATTTTGTGCGTTGCTCGTCTTCCCACCACAAGAACCTTAGAACATCTCGGTCTTCGACCCTTATACGTATTTGTAAGAAGGCTTGTTTTATGTCGGCAATTACTCATAAGGCACCTGAACGAAATCTCAGCAGTAGTGGAAGTATCTTATGTATAAGACTCGGTCCCACACTCAAACACTCATTCAAGGAAGCAAATCCAGGCTTTTTGCACGAAGCGTCGAAGACGGGACGAACCTTCGTAGTACTACTAGATGGCTTAATTACTGGTCTGTGAGGAAGATAATGACCTGGTTTCGTGATATGTTCCTCAGGTACAGTCTCTATAATGCTTTCTGATTCCCACTGTTTAAATACAGCATCGTACGCTTCAAAATGATTTTCCTTTAACAAACGTTTAGTTGTGGTGCGAAGTCTTGTTTCTGCTGTGTCGTACTTGTCGTAAAGAGCAGGATGTCCGGCCAACCATGGCAAAGACACTTCATATCTTTGATCTTCACAGACTCTTAATGTTTCCCTGAAATGGATCAAAGTTTCTTCTTCGAGAAGGACCTTACTCTTCCTTTCTATCGGATCCGTAATTCCTAGAATTTCCAGCTCCCATATTTTAGGCACCTCAACGGTTTGTGAGCTTAAGGCGACTAGGTTAGCTACTTGCCTAGCTAGTTAGCTTTTTCTTCCTAACCCCAGAATTGTCCAGCCAAGAAAGGTTTCCACAGCCGACAATCCCGAGCTTACCACCTCTATTCTTCCAGTAAGAAGTCTCCCCAGAACATCAGCTCCAAGAAGCACTCTCACTGGTGGTGTATCTCTACCCACATCTGACAGCTGTATTCCTCGAGCAGAGAGCTCAGCCAACAAGTCCTTATCCTTCATTCGAGGCAATTCAGAGCAAATCCTTAGTTGATCGAGCAGAGATAACTTACACGAAAATTTGTTACAAATACTTTCAACTTGAACTTCATAACGCTCGTGCATAGCTTCGGCTGTAACCCCTCCACCAAAAAGTCCCTGGGATAATAATTCTTTCCCTGAAGGTGACAACTCGAGTTCTAAGGCTAATTTCTCTTCAATGTAGGAAGATCCGTTATCTAAAAGGGCTCTCACATACTTTACTTTATTTTTGTTACGTATTCGTACCATTAGAGTTTTCAAATAAATGATGTTAGCGGAAGGTTCAACAGATATTAAAGAGTTCGATGTCCCATCAATTTTTGAAACAGTCTGCTTACTTAAATCTGGACACAAGAGAGCGTAATGTCTGCGATTGCAAATAATACACCTGACAGTGCTTCGACAGGTTTTAGCAATATGTCCATATCTTAAACAGACCAGACAGCAATTTTTCTTTATAACGGTAGATTTTAAATCATCTAACGGCATGTTCTTTGCTTTTCTGCAATCATAACTATTATGCTTTCCTTCACAAAAAATACAACGAGACTTACTTGATGATGAGGAAACCAATGCTGATGCAGATGGAATCATTTCATCTACCGAATACGTATTTTGTGCATGTCTTTTATTTTTAGAATCGGGTTGAAATCCCATTTGAGCCAAAGCGCGGTGCTCCTCCCCTTCAACTTCATGACTCAAAAAAGTCATTAAATCTTCAAGGAGTCTTTCTTGTTTCTTAGAAGAAGATTCTTCTCGATTCAATCTATATCTATCCCATGCCTTTAATGTATCAACCGGAAGGCAGAACTCAACTACTGGGAAAAGCATTGCTGCATGATTCTTAGTCGTGACACCTAATGTCTCTAATGCTGGCAAATAAGATCCCAGTTTATCATACAATTCTGCTAACTTAATATAAGATCTATTGTTCACCAATGATAATAGATTTCTTACGTAAACTTCTATCAATAAATCATCTCTGCCGAATCTAGATTTAAGATGTTCCACTGCTTTCTTATAATTTTCTTTTGAGGGCGGATAACTGTCTACACTGTCTCTTGCCTTAGTTTTGATTTTTAGCGAACTTATAAGATATTGGAACTTATCCTCTTCTCTTATATCTTCATCATCATGGATTCGACCGAACTGACCCCAAAATGCAACCCAATTTTTGGGGGACAAGTTAAATTCCTTGAGCGTTAACTTAGGAAGCTTTAAATTATCTGGCAATCTTCTTCCGGATGAGGTAGAAGTACTATCATGACGATTACTGTAATTTCTTTCGTATAAAACTCTTATTTCGATAAATTGATCCCTGTAGGATTCTATTTTGTCATACTCTTCATCAGAAAATACTTCAAGTTCTTTCAATTCTTCATCAACTTTAAACAAGCGCTCTGCCTTTTCTATTACTTTCTGATATTGCACAACTATATTTTCCACATTCTTATTTTTATGCAGCTCGTTAAAATTATTAGCTGCTAACTTAAACAACCTTCTTAAATTTGTTCTGTCTCGCTTTAATTGAATAACAGTACTTGTTTCAGTCTCATTTTCCACCTTATCAGTTTCTTTCGCATCCGTTTTATTCTGCTCAGTCATTTTTATTCTTAATAAAGCATTTGCAATGCAAAGAACACACCAATAAAATTGCTACTCAAATGCAAATCAAATCACTTTCGCTGCGATTCTCACAACAAGGAAGTTATTAGCATTTCCCAACGTAAACAGTTCGCTCTATCTTCGTAGGAGCATTCCTACAGTCGGAACGGCAAAAGTTTCAGTTTCGATTTAGTTACTTCAGTCACAGTCCTGTCTCGGACGCCAAAATTTGTAGAAACCAGGCACAGTTTCACTTACTTAGCACTTTATTGCATATCAAACACACTTACTAACATATAAAACTTAGACTTATTAATTATAAAGCAATATTAACGTAAATATCTATCGTAAATGGGATACAAATCGTAGATCGTTCGTACAGACTGTAGCTCCGCTCGAATCGAAACTCTCTCTCTCTCTGTTTTCAGTTACTCTGACAGTTAATGCGTAGTTAATTTCTATTCTATTCTATTTAAATGCTTCTAGCATCAGACGAAATTAGAGGACGTAGTTCTTTTAAGTTGCAACACAAATAACACTTACTTGAAAGTGGAAGCAAGTGTTATAGTGTCTAGAATGGATAGTGTGGCAACCGCTCATGAAACTAGCATATTTCAGTGGCTGCCAATCTCACCCATTTTGTGGTGGCGCTGATGCACGTTTCCCTCCTACCATGTGCAGTGTGCAGCGTTGTTTTGGTTATGCGATATTAATGTTTGCGGATATCTAGAGCATAAAAATGCCTAAAAAAAGGAACAATCATTGTTTCGTTCCTGGATGCAACACGAAGTACGATAAATGTGGCTTATCATTATTTAGTGTTCCGAAAAATGAACAAATTTTTCAACAGTGGGAAAGGTTGATTCCCAGAGCCGACAAAAAATTGGATAAGTTTAGCGCTGTGTGTGAAAAGCATTTCATAGAAGATTACATCGTGAAAGAGTTTTCCCACTCTGTGAATGGGGAAATTGTGAAAATTGCACGTGCTCGTCCTGTGCTTACGGAGGATGCAATACCCACGATATTTCCCAATTTACCTAAGTATTTGAGCAAGCAAGTTCCTAAAAAGCGAAAGCCTAGGAAACATGCAGAAACAATTGTGGAACCCATATCTGAGCCTGACTGCAGCAATAAGCTTTCTTTGAATGAACTGTGCTGTGTGGACTTGCCTTCACCAAATTGGGCCAAACAAATTCCATTGAATAATGTTAGTGCAATGGTGTTTCACTGTAGCAATGTTGACAAAGATGGCAAACTATCTGCTGAAAAACTCATTTTTGTCTCAGAAAAAGACTCTTGTTTTAAGGCTGAAATATTCCTTAGGGGATTGAAAATTGAAAATAATAAATCCATTCAAGACAGAGAATTATTGCAAATATTAAATGAAACAGATCAAATGCAAGTTTGCAATGGAGCAGGCACAGCAGAAGAATTTAAGAGTATGAACCTAAGCAAGCATGCAGCATATGAAAATGTAATATTCAGCCGACAATGCAATAGACTGAGTACTTACCACATATGTATGCATTGCAAGTATCTTCGCCGCAGATTGCTTCACAATTTGGCTCGCCGAAAACGTTTAGGTTTTAAAATAAAATCTTCAAAAAATAAGATTGTGAGTAGCCGAAAAATATCCAGGCTGGAAAAACGATTGTCTTCTGCCAAAAATGTGGTCAAGAGGATGCAACTTGAAAATGAAAAATTGTGAGCATTAATGAAGATCTAAAGAAACTACCAGTAAAGCAGCAAATAATGGTTAAACATTGTTTTCAAGCTGCAAAACGAAAATCAACACGTGGTTTCAACTACAGTAATGAATGGATCTTAGAGTGTTTGTTTATGCATATAAAGAATCCAAAACTGTACGAACATATACGGCGGAATAACATTATGGTTCTACCATAACGGCGAACAATCAGAAAATATTTAGCTAATTATAACAGTGGTTTTGGCTTCAATCCTAAAACATTTCATTTGATTAGGGAGAAGACAAAAACTATGGACAATTTTTTGCTACATGGAGGACTAATTGTTGATGAAATTAAATTATCTGAAAACTTGCAAGTGAAGTCAAACGGCCAGATCGAAGGATTTGTTGATTTAGGACATTATACTTCGGATGAAATGAAAAAACAACAATGTAATCATGGTTTGCTATTCCTTTTCTCTCCTGTCAGTGGAAATTGGAAGCAAATTATTGGAGTATTTGCCACTAACAAAAATATTAATGGACTTCTTCTTTCAAAGCTCCTGGTTGAAGCTATTGTTCTCACAGAAAATGCAGGTTTGTTTGTAGATTTTGTCACTTGTGATGGAGCTTCATGGAACCGTAACATGTGGAAAACGTTTGGCGTTTCAGGAGAAATGTCCAACGTTATATACAAAATTGTACATCCTGTTGATGTTTCAAGGTATTTGCACTTTATTTCTGACTTTCCACATCTGGTTAAATGTATGAGAAACTCTTTTGTTGATAAAGGCTTTTGCTTACCAGAAGGTGAGGCAAGAATTGAACAGATTGAGGCAGCATGGAAAGAAGATCGGGACAATGCTACTTTGAAAGCTATGCCGAGAATCACAAAAGTTCATCTTCATCCAAATAATTTTGAAAAAATGCGTGTCAATTATGCATTTCATTTGTTCAGTGATGAAGTTTTGAAAGGACTTTATGTTTACAAAGAGAAATGTGAAGTGCAATATGGTTCCTGTGAGGCAACAATTTTTTTCATAAGCCTTATGAAAGATTTAATCAATGTTATGACAGCAAGAACTCCAAAAGAAAGTCTGCAATTAGAATCCACGAAACACCAAATTATAACAGATTTTTTGGAGTATTTGGATCAGTGGGAATCTTTTTGTGGTCCCAAAAAGATAGGATTTTTGAGCTCTAGTACAGCTACTGGTCTTAGAGTCACATTAAACTCGACTGTTTCCTTGCTGAAATACCTTGGAGAAAGCATCAATCAAACCTATTTGATGACATCACGATTAAGTCAAGATGCTATAGAAAATATTTTTGGAATCATTCGTCAGTCATCTGGCTGTAATGACCATCCTACTCCAACACAGTTCCTTATTACAGTCAATTGCCTCAGCTTCTATAATTTGGCCAAGCCTCCTAAAACAGGAAACAGTGAAGTCGAAGTTATAAATTCATATATTAGTGAAAGCTCCTGTGATACAGAAAAAATTGACAACTTGCTGAATGCTGGAATGTTGCAGGATGCCTTTGACTGCTTTTCTTCTTCCAGTGCATCAAATATTCATCCTTTTTGCTCAAGTACTGACCCAAACCATCAACTTCTTGTATATCTTTCCGGATATGTTGCAAGAAAATTTTTTGTCGAAACAAATTGCAAGGACTGCAAAGAATATTGTGTGATGTCTCTGGAAGAAAAAGAGAACTTCAAAGGAACAATGATATCCCATTTTGATAGAGGTGGGTTATTTTATCCATCATCTAACCTTTTAACATTTGTTTCTCAGTTAGAGAAAATAATAGTGGAATATTTTAAGTCCCGTTCATTGCATCGTGATAGCATTTCAGATGTCATAAATAGCCTTATTGAAAAAAAATTAAATTTAGTTGGTTGTATCATTCATAAAAACGATCTGAGTTTTCGAATAGTAAAATTCTTTTTGCTTACTAGATTACATTTTTTTGTTAAGGGCCTAAATAAATCAATGCAAGCATGCAGGGAAAAGGTTAGGCAAACTAAATTAAGGCGTCTCAATTAGCTTGAAAGTTTCTTTTTTGTTTTTACATGTGTGTATTAATTATCTTGTGGTGAATGCATATTTCAATGTGTTACTTTTATGTTTATTTTAAAAAGTAATTAACCTTATACACATATTTGAATTTAGATATTATGTATTCTAAAATTGTAATTAACCATGGTTAACTAATTGCTTGAATATTTTAATTGTTCAGAAAAACAGTTTATAATGTGTACTAGGTACTTTGTGTATGTTCTTCTATTATTTTGTTTTTCTTTCATAAATACATTATTTATTTAAAGTGACTACTATTGAGAAAGAGATTTGCTTGAAAACAATATTTACTTTAGTACTGCAAGTGTCGCTTATTGTTAAACTCTTTTCTTACATATTGCTGGCATAAATTTAAAGAAATCTTTTTGGTACATATAGTCTCACCATTTTATAGTAAATATACTTTTTTGTTTTATTAATTTTTTATCTCATTAAATATGATTTTTCAAATGTATTATAAGCTTTGCCTGAAAACAATATTTACTTTTGTACAGGAAGTGTTTATTGTTTTGCCTCTTATCTTACATATTGCTGGCATAAATTTTATTTCGAAAAATAAAAAATATATCTTTTTGTACATATGTTCCTCACCATATTATAGTAAAAATACATTTTTTTCTGTTTTATTGGTTTTTATCTCGGTAAATATGATTTTTCAAATGTATTTCAACCTATATCCCTTGCATTGTGAATATTTTGTTTGTTGTTTATTGTTTTAACTAATTTCTTACATATTGCTGGCATAAATTTTATTTAGAAAAATAAAAATATCTTTTTGTACATATATTCTCACCATATTATAGTAAAAATACTTTTTTTTTTTTTTTAAATTTGTTTTTTATCTTGGTAAATATGATTTTTCAAATGTATTGTGAATATTTAGTTTGCCTGAAAACTATTTATTTTGTACAGGAAGTGTTGTTTATTGTTTTAACTCATTTCTTACATATTGCTGGCATACATTTTATAAAAATATCTTTTTGTACATATATTCTCACTATATTATAGTAAAAATACTTTTTTTAGTTTTATTTGTTTTTTATCTCTGTAAATATAATGATTTTTCAAACGTATTGTGACTATTTAGTTTGCCTGAAAACAGTATTTATTTTTGTACAGTACTCTTTTCTTGCATATTGCTGGCATAAATTTTATTTAAAAAAATAAAAAAATAACTTTTGTTTTACGTATATTCTCATCATATTGTTCTAAACTGAAAATATTGTTGCTAATTTTTGAAGGGCAAAAGACGTTTGTACGGTAATTGAACGTTTAATTTTGTAGCATTAAAGATTTTTTTTTATTGAAAATATATTCTAAAATTATTTTAAATTTTATTTCGAATATAATTTTGAAAAGTACGAAAGTTAACTCCTCACATTTAGAAGAGGTGAATACTTTGCAAGGAATATATATTCATTTTCATTAATCCTTTAAATGGAGGGAAAGTGTTCGCAGCGCCACCTAGTGAAATGGGTGAGTTCGAAAGCCACATCCGTCAAGCTGCTTTCCACACTATCCATTCTAGACACTATACCGAGAGGTTGACGGCGCATCGATTTCCTTTTTCTTGGAAATAATGGCCGAGGACTGCCGATATGGGGTTTTCGATCCTGCCCCTGACACCGTGTGAGCTACAGATCATGTCTTAAAAACAAATCTGCAAATATTTTCGAATTATAGCAGCAATTATTACCAGCAAAAGTCCGGCGAAATCCATGAGGACGCAGCTGCACCTGTAAAACGGGAGCGATGCCCGCCACTGCAATCTTTTTTTCTCGGAGCCAGGAGGCCCTCATCATAAGTTTATAAGTCATACTTCAAGTTTATTTTTATTGATTTTATGTCCTGGATGATCTCTTACAACTAAAATGGATCAATAGTTTTTTTTTGCACCGTCTGAGGATCTGTAAAAAAAAATTGGATGTCTAACAGTCTAATCTAATATAGTAATTGTGCAGGTGATCACCTATATTTTTTTATTTTATAAGAGTAAAAATGCAGCCAGTTCCTCCATAAATAAAACTTTTTGTTATTTGTTAAAACTTGTTAAGTTTTCTTTTCATGATCAACACGCCATCCACAAGTGGTAAGTCGATTTTTTTTTCTTTTCATGCCAATCTGTAAACGCATTCAAGGTAGTCGTTGATCTGGGGAATTATTGTGGCACTTCGCGATTAAAAACATTATTATGTGCAACCACTATTTCGGCCTAATCAAAATTTTCTGGGAAACTAAATTCTAAAAACATTAAATAAACGAAATCTTAATTCCAACTGGGGGGTGTAACAACACAAATTTGTGCCGCGAATAAATCTCAACTCGATGAATTATCAACGTTGCACTGGTAACAACACATTATGTGGATGATTGTTTTGTCCTAACGGACAGTAACTTGTTAGGTATTGATGGTGCTCTTTCTATTATGAACTCCATTGATCCTAATGTCCAGTTTTCTTGTGAGAAAGAACTTAATAGTAGCCTCGCGTTTCTTGATGTTTTGATTTCTAGGAGTGAGTCTGGTTTCACTACTTCTGTCTATCGTAAACCTTTCGCTGTTTCTTTACCTCCTCACAGACTATCGTCTCATCCTCACAACCAAAAATATTCGGCTTTTAATGCTCTTGTCCATCGTGCGATTAATACTTGCTCTTCTCCTGAGCTTCTCAAGATTGAACTCAACTATCTGAAAGCTGTAGCTGTTGATAGAGGATTTTCTCACTCTTTAATTGATTCTATTCATAACAAACTTTCTAAAAAAACTTCTGGTCCCAATCATGTGGTTTCTAGAAAGAATTTGGTTGTGTTACCATTCTTTCATTCTGTCAGTTTTCGTATTGCTAAAATCCTAAAAAGGTTTCAATTTCAAGTCGTTTTTGCTCCCAGCAACAAACTTTCCTTCTCTTCTCTTAAAGATCCTGTCGATCAACTTAACACTTGGGGTATTTACCAAATTAGTTGCTGTTGCAGCCTTTCTTACATTGGACAGACAAAACGTGCTCTGAAAATTCGTTTAAATGAGCATAACGGTTATGTACGAAAGCAAGAGTTAAATAAGTCTAGTATTGCTCAACATTGTTGGAATTCCAACCACTCTTTTGATTTCAATTCTGGGAAAATTATCCAAAAATGTTCTTCCTCTTTAGAGCTTGACTTTTGGGAAGCTTATCATATTAACAGGAATAGTTCTAATTTGGTTAATGATTCTTCCTCAACTCCTTATTTTTCACAGGTCTGGCATAAGTTCCTTTAATTTGTTGTTATTTCTTGGTTTTCTTGTTAGTTTTCCTTTTTTTGTGTCTATTTTTTCTCTCCTCTCCCTCCTTTACATGTGTAATTTGTTTTGCTTTTTGTTTTGGTATTTTCTGTACTTATTTTATTTCCATTTTTTTCTTTGTATTTTATTTTCTTATTTTAGCAATTTTCATGTATTTTCACATTTTTATGCATGATGTCGTCTTTTTTGCTTTGTTTTTATTGATATTTCTTTTTACTTCCTGTACTTTCAATGGATACGTTTGTTGCTCTCACGAAAGAAAGAGAAGACAAAATTAGATGTTCAAATTGTTGTTCGTTTGTATTTTACATCACTTTTATAGTATAGTTATTAACAAAGTGTAAAATGAGCAAAACTTACCGATAAGGAAGCACTTCCTATATTGTGAATGTGATGGATAAAATTACTATCTTCGCCTGTCTGCAAGGGTGCAAGAACACATTAGGAAGATAAATATGAAGTGGTCCCCTTCAAAATTCAGAATTTAGACATGTTTCAGAGGTAGAAGGCGTGAATCTATGTAATGATCTATATATTGTTTTTCAATTGGTCTATACCTCTTGCCGGTCCTGCAATTGATTAGTTACCTGTCACAGATATCAGCCCACATACCATCTGGCATTTCCATTTGCTAATTACGGAAGTGCCATACTGTCTTCTGAACACATCTTGCAGTTTTGCGGCATGCACAAAAAAGGCGAGTAAAATTTACTTTCCAAAGAGAGCAATCACAAAAGTCAAATTTTTGTTAAGTTCCATGTTCCATTCATAAACCAGACTTGTTGTCTGCTTCTATCAATTATTCGTACTTCTGTTATAACCGAAAATCTTGTGGAAATGGGTTAACTCTTTTTAAAGAAAACTATTATATGAAGCCGCCAACCAGCGGCTTCATATAATAGTGAAACGAACAATAGCAAAGCAACTAGCTTCTGTATGCTGTATGTGCTTAAAGTTTTTAAGCTGATGTCTGGTCTGGTGTCCTTATGGGGTCATCAGGCAGTAGGCCAGCAGTGCTACAAAAAGTAAGTCCCACTGGACGCCGAAGATCAAAAGCCTCAGCCCCGAGAGACAGCCCTCGGGGGAAAATGTTCGCATGGCTCTCCCCAACTGAACTTTTCAAACTATTGATAGATAAAAAGGGGTTCCGAGAAACACCTATGAACAGTGCCGTAACCATACTGTTGGAGGCCCCGGTGCGAGTGATGATTTTAAGGCCCCCTCCCTCCCGTACACAAATCATTAGTCTAGAAATAATGGATGGATGGGAAGGGAAGATGGGCCCCTTATCCCTTGGGCCCCGGTTGCACCTACGGTTTTTGCGGCACTGCCTATGAACGCAGACGTGCGACTCACAGAAATAGATTTTTTCCGCCAAAGGAAAGCGACGGTCACCTGTTTGCTGAAGGTCATTTACGTAGATTTACAGCACACAGCCGGGACTGAAGACGGGAAAAGATTTGTTTTCAGCAGCTTAGAGCTTTGAAGTGTTATATAATGATACGAAGATAATGCGACAGAAGATTGTGGAAAATCAGGAATACACTTCAGTTTCACTCAGAGTCGCTTCAAGCTTTTTTTCCCCTTCAGTTGAATTTGCAGCCCCCCCCCCCAAGAGATGCCGCCCGCTTGCCCCCCCCCCCCCCTAGATCCGGCACTGGCCATTTTCTAAAAGAAAGGCAGGCAGACGAGATTTTCGCATCTCATGCCGTGAGTGCAAAAATCCAGTTAGGTTTTGGCGCCCTTGGTTCGATAATAAAACATATCAATAGAAGTTGAATATAATTGTGAAAAAAAAATTTTGGGGTATAAAGTAAAATAAATAAATTATTTATTTTATCTGTTTATCTGAAATCTGTTTTTGGAGGAAAAAGCGAGGGCTGTTTGCACTTTGTCAAATGTAGCGAAAGATACAGGGGAGGTAGTCCTTTGTGAGGTTCAAGTCCGACTGCTTTCTGCAATCATTATCCCTTCAAATTACAAGAATTTTTAACCTGCTTCCCGTTAACTCATAATGGATGTTTGAGAAAAGAAAGAAAGAATAAATAGTCAGTTGACGAAAAAGTTATTTCAAAATGCGCACATTGCAAATAACATTTTTAGCGATACTAAAAGAATATATAAATAAAATTGAAAAAGAAAAAAAAATGACCTTTCTCGTTTTATATCGATAAAAATTTTATAATTTGGTTGCTACTTCTTCTAAATTTACGCCCTCTTAACGGCTGCGCTCTAGGCCCATGACCTAGGTTGGCCTTATGGGAAATCCGTCCCTGTATCTCAGGACCGGCACAGTGCGAACATCTCACTCCGGCCCTTAGAATTTATATCGCCTGGATTGAGAAATTCTCAGCGCCGTAGATTGTAGGGATTAAAATTATTGTCAGTGAATATATAGATGTGTATTTGAATAATATTAAATGTCTACAAGACAGATTAATTTTCTTATTCATCCATGTTGTTCTTACTAACCCCCTGTCATGAGAAAGCCTACTACCAGGTCCAGAAGTTAAATAATCCACTGGCTTAGGGTCATATGCAGCTCCATTTTAGAGCGAGGAACCACAAGGGATGAATACTGGCTTGACATTTAAATTTTGCGGTCTCTTAATTTTTGAACCAGATCCCAGATGAGAGACCGTCACCTGGGATTCCCCCCCTCCCCAGAGGTATTGTTTAATTTGGAGGACTTTGGAACCACGACCTATTTAACGTGAACCAGCTCCCTTCAGCGTAAACGGTCTACAGGAACCAGTCTCGAGAGGTTGTAAAAAATTAAGGGACCTTTCAAAGGGGCGGAAATCGGACTCCTGCCTATAAGGGCCCCCGTTAGAGTAAGGAGCAGCGTACCCATTCTTCCTCGCCACGCGCGAGGACTCAACAACAACAACTTAATTGCAGTTAAAGATCAGACTACCGGGAAAATGCGAGAAATGACAAATTTCAATTTCGCGAATGTTCCGTATTGCGCGAAAATTAGATCTCATTAAAAACAATAAATGTAATAAAACTACAAGAAATAAAAAAAGCAAAATTTAATGATATTAACTCATAATTAAAGCAACAATTAGTAAAAACTCTAATCGCAAAAACGAACAGTTTTCAGAAAATCGCGAAATAACATTTTTGAAAACTGCATTTAAATATGTTCATTGCATTTAATTTCCCTTCTTTTTCAAATGACTATTCTCCCCCCCCCCCCCTAAAAAAACAGAGCAAAATATTTTCATGATTTTACTTTAAAAAACAAAAGCTGTTTTTTTTTTCGCTGCCGATTTTTTGGAAAAAGTTCCGGGTTTTGAGATTCCGAATTTGGGTCCCATGTTGTATTAATTTTAAAAACTTGTACCTGTTTTATGTATTTTTTCCCATTTATGCTTCAAAACTCCAGCTTTTTTATGCCCCAAAACTGCGAAGAATTTTATTACAATTTAAACAAGACAAAACCTTTGTGGAATGATTCAATTTATTTTTACAGAAAACAAATGTATAATGAATTAGTAAATACATAGTTCTCTTCATCGAAAATAAATAAAATATACAACGAATTTCGATCTCATTTCAACAAGTAACAGTATAATCA
The DNA here is from genome assembly GCA_038502835.1 of Octonoba sinensis. NCBI lineage: Eukaryota > Metazoa > Arthropoda > Arachnida > Araneae > Uloboridae > Octonoba > Octonoba sinensis. The sequence continues at coordinate 64,662,812 of CM076605.1, read as the reverse complement.
CAAGCAGATTTAATCTCAATGACATCGAACTGAACTTCTAAGTGTGAACTGGACATAAGGACTTGTACAAGCTTTACCGAAATGATTTTTAATTTAGCACTCTTATTAATACTAAAATTTAAGGAAGATTTTTATAATAACTAGCAAAACATTTTTCATATTGCTTGAAGCTTTTTCGATGTTGGGAATTTTAGTTTTTTTTTAAGTATACAATTAAAACAACAAAAATATTTTAAAAACTAGGAAAACCTTCATGATGGATTTCAGGAAATATTAATTTTTTAAAGGGTCATTGTTTTGCTATGATAAACATATTCCGAGCCTGACTACCGAAACTAGTTTTGTATATGTATTTACCCTTCCACTACCAGTTTTTGATATATTTTACTTCTGTCTTTTGGCATACATCTATGCACATTATCGCAAATATTTCGGGCAGTCCTGCACTGGCGAATCGGTAGGATAGGGGAGGGGGTATGATGGCTGCAAACACTTCCAGAGTCAATAAGAATTCTTTTGAAATTATACTTTTGTTAAGGAACGAAGGTAAAATTTTAACATAAAATAAAAGTACTGAAAGAATGCGAAGGATCATCATAAATTTGTGATTATCTGAAGAGGGGCGAGGAAACACTCCTTTGTATTTGGAAACTTCTTTACAATAGAGACACATGAAATATATTATTTTTATCAGGAATAAAGTTCTCTAGAAAATGCTATCATTAAAATTTTGTAAAGGGGTCATCTTCATACTAAAATGAACAACTTTAAAATTTTGAATGACAATCACCTTCCTGCATAGTCCATAAACCAATTTTAGTGTCATAACGTTGAACGTTTTCGTAGGATGCTGTAACTAATGGCAGTTTAATTATAACCACCAAGTATATTTATTCATAAGGCCATGGCAGCCTAGTGGTTAGAGCATTGGACTTCCACCTGGAAGGTTGCGTGTTCAATACCCCCTGAAGACCCACCACGTACACTTGGGGATATGTGCATGTAAAATCCGTGGACCTCACCCCGTGCGTAAGCAATCCTAAGGCCTGGGCTAACATGTCGGGGTCTGGTGGATAAAAGTATATTTATTCATCATACATGGGTACTTATGAAAATAGATTAAGAAAAAAGCTTGGTTCACTCCCATAAACTTCAGAAATGTCGTGCCAATACATGTTTTTTTATGACTACAGCGTCCCTCCTTTCTTTGAGCAAGATCCTAGATTCCTCACTGCAGTTTTTTTATCTTAATTTGTAACTCTTAGCTCTTGAAGAACCTAGTCCAATCTTAGTTCACTTCAACAGTTTTACATCAATCATACTTTCATGCAAACTTTTAGCTGCTAAATATCTTTTTATAATAGTAACAAATATTTTTTTATTTAAAACTATATATAAAATCTAAATAAATGTGACATAATAACTCAAAAACACTTTCATAAAAGTACATAACATAAAACATTAACTTATGTAATTAAACATAAATTACATAATTAAATGTAAATTAAATTTACGTAGATTAAGTTATGTAACTTCACTGCATTGTCGCATCATAAAATGCTTGTTCTATAAACATTCATTTTGAAAATAGGTTACTTCAGATCAAAAAGAACAGAGAATTCATTAACATCAAATAGAAATTACTTTATCATTACATAACAGTTTGTAAATAAAGTCCTAAATACATGTGAAATGTACAATGCTCACTTGATTTTTGTATAAACAACTTCAACTGAATCTTTTATGTTTTAAAGGAACCTGCATTTTACCTGGCAAAGCACCAATTTGGAGTATAGTAAAATATAACTTGTTCTAAGTTTCACATTTTGTTATGTGAGCTAAATTATAACGTTTAAACACACGCACAAAATTCATCCTCCTTCCAACAACAACAACAAAAAAAGATTTAATTTATAAAAATGGACTTAAATTGATAAAAATTGTAATTTTATATTTAAGCACAAGTATGTAACAAATTTGTTCACAACAAAGAATTTTCAAAAATTTGTCCACTATTTATACAATACCAACCCCACGGTGAGCTAATTAATAAAATCACAAGTAAATAGAGAGCATTTTTTTAGTCATAATATGCACAGACTAACTTTTAAAGTGCCAAGTAGCAGATTTGAAATAAACATAGAGTGAGCTGGATAAAATACAAGATACAAAATTATTATATTACTGCTAATAGAAAAATATAGAACAGATTTTTTTTTTTCCAGAAAATGATAGCTATATACAAGCTTTCTGAAATGTTTACATATTCTTTGTATTTATCTTAATAAGCATGACAATAAAGTTAATGCCACACTTCTGAATATAAAACTTTCTTTTTAACAATTTCCATTACAGCCGAAAGTTTTGAATTTAAACTTGTTGTTATGTAAAATATTTGTCCAACAAAATTTTTCTCTTCCGTGAAATCAAAAGTATATGCAGTTAAAAACAAGCCTGAAAATTGTTATAAATTTTGATCATTTCAAAATTTGAAATGAAATATATCGTGTAGAAAATCATTCACTATATAAGTAGTTGTTATTTTACCAAAATTTACAAAGAACTCTTCACATTATACCATAGGACATTGAATACTCAAACAAGCAATTTCTTTCACCAAGGATAAACATAAAAATATCACAAGACACTATCAGTGGTGTAGTCCTGGAGAAAAATATAAGGGACATTTACAGATATGAACCTAAGTTATTGAAACCAAAAAGTGGGGAACGCTTGTGTTAAAATGAAAAAGTAGGAAGATGCCGTCCTTTTCCCCACCCACTGCTACCACAGATTAATATCATGCTAAAATTGGTACAAAAGATATTCAGGTAACATGATTCTTTTTGAAACATCTTAACAAGCAACTACAATTTTGTACTTAAAAAAATCAATCTTTAGCCCAAAAAGGAAAAGAAAGAAAAAGGGATTTTTTGGGGGGAGGGGGACTGCCCCCACCTGACCTTCTTAAATGACAGGCTTGGGATAAACCCTGCCAAATCGAGTCTCTGGATCCGCCACTAGGTTCAACACATAATGCATGAAGAAAAATTCCATAAAAGGAAGTTGAAAACACCAAGAGTTAATTTCAAAGTGAATGTTCAAAGCAAAATTTTCTTACTTACAGAACTCGCAACTGCATGCAGTATGTAGGGTATGCAAAGCTTATTCAGATCAGATATTTTGTGTTTAAAGCTAACAATATCACATATTAAAGAATAATGAAAACTGAACATTTTAAAATTATTATTTTTAAAGTTTCTTATCAGCATTGATTGAACATAAAATTTAATCAAATTGAAATATAAAATTTAAGTAAGTAAAAGCAGTTGAGCAAAACAAATTGTAACAATATTTAACATGGATTAATCTTTTACAAATATGGAACGTTGGGAAATTTTCTTAGTTTCAATATTTAATGCTCAAAAGAGCTTTTAACAACATAAGTACAAATAAATGTAGCAAGTTACAAAAACAAAACTTTGGCATAAAATATGCTACAACCAGAAAAGTAAATATAAAGTACAAATAAGCAAAACACCAAGAAATACATAGAACATTTACTAAAAGAAATAATTATACATTAAACATGCAAAGATATCTTATTTAGTTGAAAAATGTCTACAGAAAAGAAAATTTAAACTGTACGAACAATGAAATAAAGTATATACAGTCAGATCTCAATATAAAGTTCCTTTTCTAAAGTCCCGGCTCATTGAATATAAAATGTTTATGAATTGTTTATAAGGTCATTTTCCTGGAGTTCTAAGGGGTGACCTTATATCTAGGTCTGACTGTATACATTTTAAGCAAAAACTCAAATCTTTTTTCTTCCACAACAATAACATTAGGCCAACCAGTCACAATGCAAGAGGAATATATGTGATTAACAATTTAAATTGCTTCTGTGTCAATATGCATAATATGAAGAAAATTCTGTCATTTAAAAGTTGCATCAGTAAAACTATTGCAAAGTTAGGGGTGCATAAAATTGTTTTAATCATAAGCATATTTTCCCTACAATCACCAGTTTTAAATTCAATTATATGCAACAAATTTATGTCTGTCACATTTTAAGAATTTTTGATTATGATCTGAAATTCAGGAATGTAAGTAGTAGTCTTAGTAATGGAAGGAGAGATATAAACATGCCCAACTGTACTATTCCATCCAAAACTGTCTCCACTATATAAATTAAACTTTAATTTGTTAAAATAATTTTAACAAAATTTACATTTACATCACTAATCACATTATTAACGATCTGTTACTTTACATCACAGAAAGATAAAAAATGGCACAATCAAATATATATATATAATATATTCTTCACTTTGGAATCACTCTGTTCACTATTCATTATTTATGCCTTACTTTCAAATAATATTTAAAGTTACAAACATTAATGTCTATTATACTTTAACTTTTTCCTGCACATGAAATTTTCTTTTAAAAATACAGGTATTTTAAAGGAACAAATCTAGCAAAAAACGCTGTATTTGTACTAGTACAAATTATCCTTGTAATGCTCTTGTAATTCTGTACATTGCTCTTTTGGCAAGTACTAATGATCAGCATTTGTGTAATGTAATATGTTAATTTAAAAAAAGCATTCTTATCACGTAATTAAAATAAATAACAACAATTTCTACAAATCAAGACAACCATTGAATAGAAGTTTGGGCATGTAAAAATCTTCAAAAAGAAATTGATATGAAAATGAGAACGAAAGAGAGATAGAGAAAAAAAGAAACTTCTTGACTTTATACATAGATTTTCAATTGAAGTCTAAAAAGGGATCCAACTAAATATTTTAACAAAGACTTATTACTCCATGGAGAAATTAAAACCGAGGCATGAGAACAATATTAAGCAGACATTTTTTGCAGCATATTTAATAGCGATGCAACAAATATTAGGTTACTATTTGGTATTTGGTAATTTTGCTGAATAGAGATTTCATATTCTAGCCACATATTCGGCCTGGACGAGCTTGTCCTTTGGAGAATAAAACGTAAAAGCAGTTAAAGAAGTCATAGTTAAAACACGTGCCAATTGAAGTAAGCATATTTTATGTTCTACAGATACTGAAATTCCATATCTCACCTTAAATAATTTCTATATTAACAGTTTACAATAACAGTAATATTCAACATATTCGTCATTAATAACACATTTTTTATCAATCAGAATTATTTAACAAAAATCTCATTTTGTAGTGTCAGTAATTAAAAACATGAATGCGAAATCTACAATATTAACAACAAATGCTCATAACAATTCATTGCAAATATCTTAAAATTGTTTGTTCCAACACAACAGTAGGTTAGGTTAAAAAAACTCAATATCTCAAATCCTTTTATGAATGCATTATCTGAAATTCATATTAAATTTCTAATGCTTCCAAAGAAAAGAAAAAACTACTTATGGTGTAAAAAATAATCAGTTATCTTCAGAAGATCGATATGTTCGATATTTATATTCCAGAACTTCTAATTCATTTTGTGAAAGAGCATCCTGAAAGACAACAAATAATAAATTAAAATAATATACAAAACCATATTAATTTTTAACAAAATCCAATATCTTAGTAACTTTAACTGAATAGGAAGTGAAAATTGTCATAACACAGGGTGTACATAAATATAACAGATTTTTAACTTATTAACGCATTACAAGTAACTCACTCAATGGTTAAATGAACTTCAATGTTTCGCGAAGTTCTCACAACCATTTCAGGCGGGGGGGGGGGGGGGGGGGGACGTGATTGTATTCTGAATAACTTATATAACAGAGATATCAATTAGTTTCTTTGGCGGTCCATTATATATAACATAAGGTAAAAAAAATATATCCTTACATCTTCACTATTTACAGGAGTTTTCAAAGCTCTGTCTACAACTGAAATAGCTTCTGAATAGTCACCTTCACCTATATATGTCTAAATGAAAAACAAGATCATAATTATACTATTTTTTTAAATAACTACATCAGACAAATAGAAATATCAATAACACTAAACAATAATAACAAAATGCATGTATATGATTTTATATATCATACAAAGGCTTGTATTCAAGTGTTGTGCACCTCTGTGCTCTAAGAAAATTGCCACCCTCCCCTCCATTCACACAACATCAACAAAAACAAGAGAACAAGCCCAATTTTCTGATAAATCAGTTCAGTTGAATACATTATAAAATGGGATGTGAAAGATGGTTTTTTTTTTTCAGATTTTTTTTTTATAGATTCACATTTGTCTTCATGATAGCACTTTTAAGTTCCTCGTGATGACCAATCTATGATTCATAAAATTCTTTGGTGGCTGAAACATTCATTTATTCATATCTTCTGCAAGCATTTTTTCGATTTTCCTTGCAGACTTCGGAAATTTGGCATCCTAAGAGGATATACATACTTATTATGTCGGTTTCATCTAGCTGTTTAAGTAAGCCATTAATTTTGTTTCAGTTCAAATATTTTGGGGTGGCATTTTTAAAAAATGACAAAAAGCAAATTTAGACTTGTTCATCCCTCTGTTAAGCCTCACTTTACGTAAACCAGAGTAACATTAGGACGAAATTTGCATGTACTTTTTTGTACCACCCAAATGAGAGAAGTTTTTAATTTTTGTCCTGAGTGAAATAAAAACTATACCCTACAGTTAGCTTACAATGCACCTATTCTTTAGATGTTTTTCACCAGAAAGGAGAGGTGCAGTGTTTTCATTGCCTTAGCCAGGGTTCACACTGGGGAAAAATACAAGGTGGGATTTACAACCTTGACCAAAATGTTAAGTGGGGTTTTTAAAATTTAAGAGCAAAAAAATTTTTTTTGAGTGGGATTTCAAAAAAATTGCGGGAATCGCGCGAATTCTGCTTAGCTTAACTCTGGCATCCAGCGTTACATTGAAGTAGGCATTTTTTCGCATTTGAAAACCATTCAGTTGCTTTTCTTAATATTAGAATGTAAAACGACGTAACATGTACAACAGATTCATTTAACTTTATATTTTTAAAAAATCATCAATACTGTGTCTGATGGGCTTTCACCTGTGTGCTCAAGCTGGTAAAAACCGCGCAAAAGTGACTATCCTCTTCCTCGTGAACAAGACCACAAGAACGAATATTTAGACAAAGAGATGGCAGGACAAGAAGTATGCGTTCCAGTGTCGGAAGGTTTTCGATAATACGTAGATTATTTTAATAATAATTTCAAGTAAATTGTCAAAAATATCTGACACGATGGCTTAAAAAGTATCTTGCAGTACTCTCATCACGAGGAAAATCAGAGGAACCCTAATGAAAATTAAGACCCTTACATTTGGAAAGCACAGGGTGTCTACCATATTTCACAAAGTCAATTTGGTGACCTTTTAGTGACTTTTCGGGGACTTTGTAAACTTATTTAGTGACCTAGTATATTTTCATAAAACCTGTTTTTAAACACATTATTTTTAATAACGATTAAATAAAATGACAAATTAATGCTGAATTTCTTAATATAAATTATTTAAGTTTTTACATTTTTTTTATTACTGGAGCTCAACGTCTAACAAAAAAAAAAGTGTTAGTCCTACATTCTTCGGAACTTACAATAATACGTAAAGTCTGAATTAAATCTGTAAAAACTCATTGCATTTTTTAAAGAAATAAACATGTTTTCGAGCATCAACTTTTAATACTTGTGCACACCATAGATGTTTTATTAATATATATGTGTATTAATTTGAGCTACTTGACTAATGAATTTCTAAGATCAAAAAGAGGTAGAATTAAAAACATTAGGAGTAGTATTTTGTTGAATTTAATGATCACTTTATAGTACATGAAAAACAATTGCTAAATGTTTTACATGTTTTTAAATTATATATTAAAAGAAAATGGAAAGAAATGTTATTTATTTATTTTGTAACAATATAAGATGAGCACTTGAAAGGGGAAAAATCTAATGTTAAAGACAATCTAACATTGAAAATCATTTTTAATTGCATGCAAAAAAATAAGGGAAAATTTTTTCTAGCAAAAATATTTTTTAAATAATATTCTTAATAAGGCTGCAATATTTAATAATTATAATCAATTGATATGATCACTAAAACCTCAAGGCTAAAAAATAAATTTAAAAAACGCCTTAATTTGACTAAATTTCGAGGGGGCGCAGCAAAATGACGTCCATGCAAGTCCTTTTTTACAGAAGTTGAAACTTGAGAAATATTAAAAATAATGGTAGACTCGAAGTCCCAGAGGAAGAATCTGATAGCAAACGAGAATTAAGAAATTTTATCGAAGCCGATGCAACTGGATTTTGAAATGCGTAAAAAATCGGTATTGACCCTTGAAAGCGCAAAAAACGGACTACTAGTGCAAATTTTTATTCGTGATTTGTAACATTTGGCAGGCATGTAAGTAGGCTACGTTAAAAAAAATGAAAAACTTCCAAAATTACGAATTTTTGCAAAAACGAAATTTTTAGTTTACATTTTCATCAAAAATACGGAAAAATCACATGACTGATATTACAACAGTGTGAAATGATTTAAAATCAATGTTATATCTTCCATCTACCGCATTAATCAACCCAACTTTCAGTTCTAAAAATAGCTGCGCCACGAAATGTTGCGATCATCGGCCGAGAAAAAAACATTCAGTGCTGTCGAATTTTGACGTGACCGGTTATCCAGTTTCGTTACTTTTTGGGGACTTCCGTGACCCCTTTTCCGATTTGGTGACTTTTCGGAGACTTCCGTGACTTCGGTGACCGGTAGACACCCTGAAGCAAGTATCATGCACTTTCAGAGAAAAAACCATGAACTCAAGTAGACACTGTGCTGTTGTGGCTGCACAACTACACTGAAATCGCTGTGCACTAGCAACTCTCCTTCCCTCCAAAAATTCAAATCCCGGTTTGTATTTTTATTATTGCATTTTATGATTGCAATTGAAACCATCAGCCTTCTGTGTCATTTTCCGCCTAAATAGGTATCTCGACCATTTGTCTCAGTTTATATTGCTTTATTATCAACTGTTACGCCCGATACAAGCTTGTTTTAGGCAAGCCAAGGAACTCCAGCAATGGTTTAAATGCACTTTATATTCTCTTACTAATTCTTCTAAAAAATTTTAAATGAAATTAAAAAGTAAGAAATTGCCATCCCCTAAATTTCGCCCCCCTGTGCTTAAGAACAGAATGGCACATTCGTAAATACAGCCCTGATCATACACATGATCTACACTTAATATAAGATTATAACCTTGAGACACAATCATTTTGAAACATTAAATTTGAAATATAATAATTATTTTACACATTTAAAAAACTATTTAAAAAGGTGCTTGGTTTTATTTATTATTTTTTTTCATGCTTAATCTGTTACATTGCACCTTAAACAATTCTAGACACCTTTTCATGACCTGTGTTACATATACATAAGAGGGATTTTCACCCCAAACATATAATTGGTCAATGAGATTGGCTAAATATTCTAGCACTGCCTAACCATCTAATTCGATGGATTTCACATGAATAAAGTTTGCATTTATCTTGTCATTCATTCATATTTATATTCAAAGATAACTTTAAAATGACTACTATTTAAAATAACCCTTACTTGCACTCAAACATTATTGGTAAAAGAAACACCAAACAATTATGCTTCAACTAGTCGTATATTTGAAACAAAAGGGACCAATTTTTAGGAACAAGGTTTATTTTCTGCATAAAGAGCATGTGAAGAAATTTGCATAAATAGTACTAAAGGACAAATTGGAATTTTAAACACAGAGGAAGGAAACAAACTAACTTTGGAATAAGAATGCAATTTAAAAAAAAGAGAGAGAGAGATAGCAATCATCATTTTGTTCTTTTCCTGATTGAACCTTTGTAAAATTTTTAAACTTTGTCAACAAAATTTATTTCATAATTTACACAGAAATATTGATACTTGTATCAATAGTACATTATTTTAATTTAACAAATATATCATGTGTGCATCAAATTACCTTAGCTAGAAATAATAAATTTTCTTTCCAGTTAGGTTTCAACTTATCTGCCTGAAAAAAAAAAAAAAAAAAATCATATAAACAAAAGATTGAAAAATCAGGAAACAGACTAAGTGTATACAAGAGATAAACACATACAATATGCATATAAGAACTAAGTGTACATGCCATACATATATTTTTTGTTAAAAAAAGCCAAAAAAAAAAAAGACGACAAAACAAAAAAGACTAATAACCACTTTAGAAATGGATGTTTTTAAATCCAACAATTCAAATGAGAAACAGTTCATTATGCCAGACATTATATATTTGGCATAAGTGCACCACAATGACCACTGACCAGTTATAATGTTTAGCTTTTAAGTAAGTGTTCAGGATATGCAAAATACCATCCAGATGAATGAATAAAACCATTAAACAACATTTATTTGTTACATCAAAAACATAAATAAATAAATGAAATAAAATGAATGAAAATAATTAATGGATTTTGCTAAATTTAACCAAAAACTTCCATGAATGAAGAGCATGAATATTAATATTAGTACAAGAATATGAATCCTTACTAAACAAAAAATACTATGACGTTATTTTAGAATTGGACGTATCTCACTTTTTTACTTGTAAATTAAATAAATATATAATGCTCAGCTCTCGTAGCTCATTCAATTTGAATTTTTACAAAAATTGTAATACATTACAAAAAGGAGAGTATACGGCATACATATACATTTTTATGTGAGATTAAGAGTTTTTAAGGTTCAGATTACATTGCTGAATTTCAAGAGGATATAATGTTAAGATAGTAAGACAGTAAATACATGCAGAATTCAGTTTGAAAATAAATGATATATATTAAGGCTCGACCGATGCATCGGCGCCGATTGTTCAACAAAGTTGCCATCGGGCATCGGCAGCCGATGTTAACTTTAGAAAAACATCGGCCCATCGGCCTTGAAAAACATCTAAAAGCCGATGCCAGGACGATGTTTTTCGCTGGGACAACTTTCCAGAAAACATTCTGTTTTTAACTTTCTTTTTTCTCTACAGCTAGATTTCTGTTTCCATACAATAACAGGCAGCACATCAGTTAAAAAAACGCACAAAAATAATGCCATTCTACAAAGTATTTGATAAAAAATTCGGAAAAATAGTTTAACTGATCGCTGCAAGAAAACCTTCATTATTAAAATTATTTCTCTTTGAACAGAATGCTCGCAAAATAGAATATGTTAAAGTAAAAGTAATAGAGGCGTCTTATGAGTGCTATTTGTTTTTCGCACTAGGTTAGCTGCCTCATTTTTGTCCGTTTTTCGTTTAATAATGACTTAGTGCATTAGATGTCATTGTGAAATATTATTATACCATCTGCTTTTAGTTTGTCATGTTTCTTATTATTACGAAATTGTAAACAATACAAAGTCAACTCAATCAAAGTACAATAATAACTTTAATTTTTACCAGAGTAAACGTTTTCCTCGTTGCGCTTTTTTTTTTGCTTCGTCAATCCCACGCGTTACAGTTTTTCTGCAATTGTGCAGCAATCTCGTTGCATCTGCTTTTAGTGTGCGGTTATTCTCTTTATTTCATTTTTAGTTTACAGCATAGAAAAGATTGGTCAAAAATAAGAAACAATTTGCCAGTATAAATGTTTATTGATCGAAATTTTATGTATCCAAGTTTGACTTGCAATTTTCAAAAATTGAATTCTCAAAATGCGAGTTCGCGCAACAGGATTTAATAACATCTTAATAAAAGAGCTAAAATTTCTTTATTTTCAAAGATTGATCAATAAATATTTTTTTTTAAAAAAATACATCTTAACTTTTTTATACGATAATTATTTAAATTTTTCTCCGTGTATACTTCATTTTTTTAGTGCATTTTTTTTTCTTTTTTTTGGCTTCTTTGATGCCACGTCTTAGACAGTTGACAATTTTTCTGCTATTGTACAACAATCTCTTTGCATCTGCTTTCAGTTTAGAATATTTTTTGTTGTTTTATTATTAGTTTACAACACATACTGATAAAAAATATGAATCAATTTTTCAGTATAACTGTTTATTGATCGAAATGTTATGTGTCCAAGTTCGACTTGCAATTTTCAAAAATTTAATTCTTAAAAAACGAGTTCGCGTGACAAGGTGGAAAAATACTTTAATAAAATTGCTACAATTTCATTCATTTCAAAACTTGACAACGTATATGTAAATATATATATATATTTTCAAAATGCTCCTTTATTTTTATAAACGATCACATGTTTATCAGAAGATTATTTGCCAACAGAAAACTGCTGGTGCCCAAAATATTGGTTTATTTCGGTGACTTTACATTGTACTCATGAAAATATTAAGGATATGTCAAGTATTTCAGTGTAATTTTCAACTCACAAGGAAAAAAGCTAATAAGATTAGTTCTTAAGATCCCACCCGCAGCATTCATTTGTAATGACAAAAAAATCTCACTTCTATGTTTTTAAAGCAATATTCAGTATTTCTTGGTTATGAACAGGGGGCCTTACAGCGAGCGAAATTTTTTAATATTTTATATTTCTTTTAGAAAAAGAGCTATTTTTAGTTAAAATAACTTTTATAATGAAAAATAAACATATAATCGTTTCCGCTTTTCTTTTAAAAACGGGGAGGGGGGGGGGGGGGGGAAATTTTGAAAAAAATCAGAGAGGAGGGTTTTGACAATTTTGTTAAAGATACAAACCCTCATTATTTGCTAGTCTGTATTGTAACATCTGCATTCCTCTCCATGAAAAAAAATAAGAAAATAAAGGCAACTGCACTTGGCATTTGCAGTGCAGGTGTTATAAAGAGAAAATGTTGAAGGAAAAGGAATTAACAACGATCTGATCCAATAGTTGTTGAGTTTTTTTGCAAAGATAAGAAAAAAGCATTAAAAATTCTCCGATATAGCATTTTTTATCATTTTTTTAACCTATAAATAGTTAAACTACTTTACTAGAATCATAGTGATTCTTTTAGTTTTAATTATTATGTAAACTTCCCCCAAACAGTTTTACGGTGCTTGAATAATGCATTTATGTTTTTTTAAATATAAAAATAAATTATTTAAATGACATTTTTTACAAGCATTCTACACGTTTTAATAATTTAAAGCGACTTTCTTTCCATCGGCCATCGGTCGATGGAAGAGCAGAATAATCGGCCCATCGGCCAAAAATTGCCATCGGTCGAGCCCTAATATATATTCACGAGTGTGAACAGAAAAATAGAAAAATACTCAATGAACTCTTCTAACCCCAACTCCTAGAATAAAAAGATATTTTTGAAATAAAGATTTACTTCATTAATTTTTCTTTACAAATTTACTAAAATCAATTTGGAAAAACACATAAAAGCATTTCAAGAAAAAGGTTCCCTTCTCTCCTTTTTGTTGGTATTAATAGGCAGATTCAATTATTTGAAACTTATTGAGGAAACTACAAACTGTCAGGAAACCCTGTTTACCATTTCACATTAAACAAAAAGTTAGTGGTCCAAAATTTGAGAAAAAAAAAAAAAATAGAAAAATACTTAATGCAACTTTACTCCAGGTATACAAAACATTATTTAAAGCAATTAAAAGCTACATTAATTGACTGAGATATATAACTTGGTCCACTTCAGCAAATAAATGCATAAACTGGATATATAAAATAAACAGAAGGTTCCAAGCTTTTGTTTTTTTACAAGGCATGCTTGATTATCTTTTTTCAAAAAAAAAAAAAAATTTTTTTTTGATATCTTTCATGAATAACACAGTTTACAGTAACAACAGCTTTTATTAACATACTTATACTGTTGCTACAAAAATAATTCAGTTCAAAAAATTAATCTTTATAATCACATGTATTTTGAAATTTTCAAAATGCATAACCTACTGTACTTATTAGTAAGGCAATGATTTACTTTTAATAAATACGATCTGGCTTCTTCTAAACTAGCTTCTGGAGGGGAAGAAAACAGAGTAGAAGCAACTTTCCTTTGGACCCAAGGCAACATAGCTACCTGTAATATTAGGAATAACCAATGAAATGCTTTGAACTGAAAACTCAAAAACAAAAATTCACACAAAAAATATAGGGGAAATCCATGGTAACTCATATTGCATTTGGAACACTGTTAACTTTTCAACCTGCAGTGAAGATAAATATTAATTTGTAAAAATATATTAGGGATTAGGGTATCTTTTTATTTCTATATTGTTTATTTGTAGTTTAGATTCTTTAGTAGAAGAAAAAAAGAAAATAAGTCACTACAGCAAAATGTTCTCCTGTAGGTTACAGAAAAACAAAACAAGTTACTAACTTCCAAAATATGATTTTTAAAATTTAATTTTTAATTTTTTTGCATACAGGTACTTTAATAGACATTAAAGTATAATTTGCTCTTGAAAGAACATTTGTACAATACAAACCCTCTAATCCAGTGGTCGGCAACCGGTCAATCGCAAGCCCATTTTCGGTCGATCGCGACCGCATTTTGGACAGTTTATAGTTTAAAAAAGTAAACAAAATAACTTTTGAAATGAATGGCGAATTTATTATTTATTTTTTTCCCTTCAGAAAATGTTTATTAGTCAGTCAGACCATTCACCAGACCAAAAAAAAACATCCAATAATATGGAATGTCAGTCATCACATTAACCTTTAGATTACGGCGGTACAGCATATGTACCAGACCTTTCGTCCCCTTCCTGAGCAGAAGGAAATCACCAGGAGGTGTGAAAATTACTGACAGTTATTAGCATTTCCTGTCCTCACGAATAGTCTTGGCGAAATACGCGGCGTTGATTTACTGTCTGGCGGGTATTTGGAATGTTTCTGGTTTAGACACACATATATTCGTCGGATAACATTTATTATAGTCATATAAAGACTCACTGAAACATAGTCAGTCACTTGAAGAATCTCGTGGGGGGGGGGGGCATGGCGACCTGACTTTTAGATTTATAATGCATTTATAAATCTAAAAGTCAGGTCCCCATGCCCCCCCCCCCCCCCGTACATTTACGTATTATTACGCGTAATTGCTTTTTATCAATAAATTTAATATATTCCCTTTGCTCCCCCCTCTCCCCAGTAGAAAATATTGAAATGACGGGCCGGATTAAACCTTTCAATATTTGTCATACTTTGGTATTAATTTTAAAAAGTTATTCTGTCGCGCTCAGTGCCCTACCGCCATGTGTTATAATTTAATTAGCAGCTCGATGCGATGAAGGTAACATGCTATGTTTATAATTCTTTCTTTCTTGGTTTTCTAATAAAAACCACATGTACACTACGCCTGTCGAAGTCGAAATAATGAGAGTCTACCCCATGTCATACATTCCGGAAGTGTATTCAACTAAAAATACAGCAGTGAAGCAAAAGATAAGATAAACCGACGAAGTAAAAGAGTTGAAGTGACTGTGAGGGGAATGTAAGTACAATAGCTGGACATTTGGTCTTGCTTTTGTTAACAAAGGATTTCCCCCCGGAGCCATCAGCAGACAGGGATTTGTTACAGGGCCATAAGGCCCTGGGTTTGTTATTAAATGTACAACAAACAGTTTGAAGCGAATTCTGATTATCTTCGGTGAATGACCACTTTCTAGTTACTATACGTAGAAATCAACAAGTCATTATGGTGAAAATAGCAAAGAAAAATTGTCTATTCAAACCTGCAATTTTTAAGTGAATTAGGATAAAGTAAATCCGTTATAAGGATATCAGTTTCAGCAATGAGAAGATACTTTACTTCCTTGTTCAGTTCGTGATTGTTTCACATTCGGATTATGAAATACCACGTAAAGCAAGAAGTTAACTTAGGAGAAAAATAATAATCTATTACGGAGGGGTGGGAGGAATAAAGCGCTGCGAATTATAGAATTCGTGTATTAATAATATACTTAAAATGTTTTACTTGTTTATTGAAGTTGTTGATAATGTATTTTGCAGATATTTAATATAAAATGCTGTCATCATGACTTCGCACCTGAGATGTTTGTTGAAAACTAGGCAAATTACGTACAAGTCCCGAAAGAAAGCAAATCAAATGTCACAGAGCAGGAAAATCACACACACAAAAAAAAAATATATATAGATGCTCTAAAACAATGAAAGGTCACTACTATTCAACTATATGGAACAGCACTTTTTATTGTTAATTTTAACTCTAACTTGGGCAGAAATTTTGATTGCCTTATTTGCTTAGCAAAATTTTTTAGACAAACATAGGGAAACTCACATTAGACTCCAATAATAAGCTGTAGTTCAAATGAAAAAGAAGAAAAACTGCATGTTTCCGAATTATTATTATTATCTTGATATCTTCCTTTTTTACTTTCTTTCGGAAATTAATTTTAAAAATCAATCACACTCAAAAGAGGTATAATGGGAGTTGAGGACCCCCGTGGTTACACTGAGGAGAAAAAAATTTCGCAGTTTTGCCGTTGTAGGGATTGCCGTTCGGGAGCTCGAGCGCCGTAAACTAAAGGTTAACTATACTCTCAGTGAGAGTTAATTCAAGAATGTAACTGCATTTCGCATGTGTGTTTTAGTTAAAAAGCAAAACAAAAACTAACGGCTTTTTTTTATCAAATTCAAAAGAAATAATACATTAGTATTGTTTTGATGAGAGTTAGTTGTTAACAAGCCCTTATTTTAGAAATTTTAAAGTAGGTATTTCATAAGCATCAAAGCTTGTTCTAACAAGAATTAATCTACAATTTGTAGACAGGTGAAATCCCAACATGCCCTATTAATATTGCATACTCCCCCCGGTCCTCCGAGTCGATCTTGGAAAGTAGATCTTCAGTTAATTTAGGTTTCCGACCACTGCTCTAATCTGTTTGTCTTGTAATACAATGTTCCTTCTAATCCAGACTGGCTCACCAGGATAGAGGGACAAAGTCCCAGTGCACCAGTGGAGTAGTCCTTAAAAACAAAGTGGAAGGAAGCTGACAAATTCGAACATCAAAAAGTGGGGGACGCTTATGTTAAATTTCAAAACAAGTTGCAGCACACTCGTGCTAAAATAAAAAAGTCAAGAAATGCCGTTCCCCTGTGTCCCCCCCTTGCACCACCGCTACGGTGCACACACGCAAGTACTGCCATTTAGAAGACAGTTCAAAAAAGACCTTTCCATTGTTTTCTTTTTTTAAATTGCAGAGTCAGATATCATGATCTTGTTTCAGTATGATCAAACAGCTTTTGTTGTAAAGGAGGGCAGAAGAGGCTGAAGATGAAGGTAATAAAGAGTGTAGCACTGCTATTGAAGGCAGTATATTCCTAACAGAAGTTGTATCAGATTTTGAAAGGGACTTTATATATTTGCTACAGCAGTGTTATAGAAACAGCACAGACATAATGCCAACAAAGCATTTAATGAATGAAGCTTGTATATGTCGCTTGAACATAGAAATGACAGAAAATATTGGACTTGATCAAACTTGAAGGTCCACAGACTTCCCTTGTTGAATCTGATTATTAATCTTTGTGAATCTGTGTTTGCTTTAAAATTATTTTTAACTCAAGCATTATAATAAATTGTTGATATTTTCAATTTTGATAATAAATGTTCACGACTTTTTTAATTTACAATGCATGTTGGGCACACGCTTTGCGGTGCTTTAATCACATGGCTAGTCCACTCCTTTTTTTCGTAATCTGACAATACTCATAAATAGGAATAGTGGAATAGAGGGTTCCAAGTGTATTACTTATAATTCAAAAAAATAATTAGATTTGTTGAGAAACAAGCATTTTCTAATTGTTCAAGTACTCTTTGAATGAGCATGAAATTCTGAGATTCATTAAAAAGGTTTAAAATAGGACCAAGATCAAATGGTTTGAAATACATTAACATTTTAGGATTGATCAGACTCACCTCATAGCACCAACGTCCAAGCATATAATACAAAGTAGGATCTGAAGGCTTCAAAGAAATTGCTTTATCTACATGCTCCTGAAATTTTTAACAAAACTGAATACAAAACAGTTATGAATAACTACAAACCAAAGAGTATAATATTTTTAAAACATTGATAAAAATAAATTTAATATAAATTCACAGGCCAACAAATAACAAAATAAATAAGTAATAACATATATCTTATAAGGATTTTTTAAATGTAAAGGTTGAAACTTGGAATTCAAATGAATATAGGATTCATTAGCATGTCGAAGTAGTTCAAACTTCAAGTATTTTCAAAAGCTTGCCCATAAAAAAAACAAGATGAGTTTACTGCTATATGTTGAGTATCTCTTTGAAAGAAATATGTATCAGGATTAAGCATGGTAAAACCTGTGTTTAAAGTTATACAAACAAACAAATTTCACTTACCAGCATCTTCCCAACCTCACTACGGAAAGAGTAAAAGTTTTCAGAAACCTATTCTCTTTGTCAGAAACGAGTGCAAAATTTTTATAAATATATTTCACTTAGATGTGATTAAAACATGTGTTTAGTCTGAAATAATAAATGTGATCTAATACATTTTTTGAAATTTAATCATTCATGTTTTTACATGGACATATATGTGAAATAACACCCGATTTATCTCACATATTTATTTATAACTTTTACTAGTTTAACAAAAGTGGATTTTTATGAGTTAATTGCTTAAACTTTTGCATGGACTTATTGAAAAATTATACTAAAAAAAAAATGTTCTTTTTTGTTTAACTGTTTAAAAGAGTAAACAAAACGTTTTTCTATTTCATTTAAATAAGAAACATAAATCATGTTTTTAAATCTGTTCTGTTGCCAAAGACAAGAGAACAGATCTGAGAGGCTGCTTTTTGTAAACTGCTGCTGTAAAGAATCCAGATGATTTTGAGATACTTTACTTGACACACTAAATGTTTTATTGTGTCACATATAATAAAATATGTTAATGAAGCAGTTTATATTAGAGGGGGGGGGGGGTAAATTATGTAATAGGAATGAACATTGTTTTAATAAGCATAGGAAGCACAGCAGGTTAAAAAAAATAATAAATTTAAAAAAAAGAAAATGGTAATGAATAGACTTTACATCTCAATATCAGCTTAAATTTGCTAATCAATGACACGGCATATATTTCACAATAAACTATCATTTTTCTCGAATGTCATAAGATCGTAAGACCAGAGATATCTATTATTTATTGTCCATAAAAGATATAATTGATTATGAACATTTACTAGATTTAACACTTGATGCAATGTGATAATGCAGCGGAATTGATACAATCAAACCTCAAACCAGAGCTGTACCTTACTGACAAGAGACAAAATAATATTTAATGTTTTGCTGGAAAACTGGCACTTGCAATTTTCATTCCAAAACAACTTCCAATTTTTACATGTGAATTTTACTTCCTTGTATAAAGTATTGCAATCAAGAAAATGGAGAATGGTTATAGCGCAGACAGCCCCATTGAAATTTGGGGGGGGGGGGGGGGGGATCACATGCCATCACTCTTAGAAGGCATGGCAGAGTCCGACAAAAATGCGAAAATCTTAGGAGCCAGGGAAAATTTTTAGGAGCCAGCTATAATATTTCCATTTGTCGCCACTTGAAAAACTAGTCGGCATGGCATTTTTTTTACTCGCCCGGGCGACCTGGCGCCCGGGATTTGTCGGACCCTGGGCATGGGTCTCCCTGTATTAGAAACCAATAAATAAATATAACAAAACAAAGAAAAATAACATACCTTAAATGTATAACCATTTACTATCTTTTCCTGAGTGCCAACATAATCTCCGAGAGATCCTATAGTTATAGCATACCATTTATGAACTTCAGGGTTTTGCTGATCCAATTCATAGGCCATTTTTGCATATTTTGAAGCTATAAAAAAAATATATATAAGGTTAAAAGAAAAATTTAAGCTGCATTGCATGATATATTGTAGTTTCATTGATTTATAATTAACTAACTTTCAAAAGTGCTTTAAAAGAAGTTGTTGCAATGGGAATTCATCCTTTACAAAGCTTAGTAATTTTGTTTACTTGCAGTAAATGTTTTGAAGTTGCTTAAGATGAACGAGCCAACTCATTGGCTAACACCTCAGCAAAAAACCCTACTCCATCCATTGATACATAAAATTCCTCTGCTTAAATCGTATCTCAGATATCTACTTCTTCTCAACAACTGGCAACATCTATGGGACACCACTGAAACTGGTCGCAAGGTTCATGATTTCCTGCCAAAAGTAAAGCTGAAGCCACGCTGCAACCCCCCCCCCCCCCCCCGGGAAATTATTTCTCAATGCACACGATCCTTTTCCTTCATATTTACATCGTTTTAATATAATCAATTTGCCATTATGTGTATGCAGTCAACCAGGTACTCCAGATCATTACATTTTCAAGTGTCCTTTAACCAGATTCTTCCATTGCAGATATGATTCCAATAGCACTTTCTCTCAAAACATCATCTATATATTATCACATCCGGTAACTCTAAAGAATTTGCATGCAAATATGTTCCTTCTACACTCTCGTGGAAATGTCTTTCAACTTCCTATGTGACAGTTTCAATAGTACTTTCCTTCGCAGCTCTCAAATCTTTCTTATTTCATTGGTGCTTAGTCGCTCATGGGCTCTTTCTTTTAAATTTTTTCTGCTCATTTCTTCTCAATCCCCACATCCGGTTAAACCCTCATCAGGTTAGGTACGGTGGTGATTGATGAGGTATAAATAAATAAAATAAGATGAAGCAATCAATTAAACCCCTAAAAGCATACTGATTCCATACATATATATATTTATACACATGTACGTACATGTACATATATATAGGGATGATTTGGAAATAATTTCTGGAGGGGCACAAGGAAGTAGAAAAAGTGAAATAAAAAACGAGAAAGTGCAGAACATCACACAAAATTTGAGAAAAATTCACACTAAAACCAAATGAAGTGTCGGGCAAAAGCACCAAACAGCAAAAAGTTCAAGTCCAAATTTTAAGGAAAAAAATTACTACTAGAAATAAAAACACAAAAAAGAAAAACTTAGGGTTTCTTCCATGCTGCGGTCTGAGGACCAGAAGCGACACACCCAGCAGACTCCTCATCCCCCCCCCCCCCTCAAAAAAAAAAAACAGCTTATACTAAAAAAATATTTCTTCCAACACTTAAATTTCATTGTAGATTGAAAGATGAAGTAATAAAATATGGAAAGTTTAGGTCCATGTTAATTAATGATAAACGATATTGCTCAAATAATTTTTAAAATCTTTCTGATTAATTTCAATTAACTATGATAAAACATGTAGAAAATTTATAAAATATAATCTGAATAACATCGGATCAACAAAATCTGCAAATGCTTGGAGGTATTGCAAAATAAATTGCATACACATGTTTTGGAGCTAAAAAGTTTCAGGTTTTAAATAATTCTGGTAAAGCTTGGAATATAAGTTTTAGAGAGTCTTTATTATCCATTGAAAGGGAGATATTGACTTATTAAACAAATAAAAAAAGAGGTAATGTTGGCATTATTCAGAAGTTAAAAAAATTACTAATGAATACAAAGCGCAAACCTCAGTTCTAAATATTTAGTAGGTTTTACATTTCATGTTAACTTTTAAAAATAAGTTCTTTTTTTCTTTCCTAATGATAAGGACAAAGAAAAAAAAAAACTCTTTGCTATGAATAATGAATTGATTTAATTATATTAAGAAGAAGAAACCTTGTGAAAAAGCTATAAGCAAGCAGGGTTCGTTGATTTAAATCAGCTTGATTTAAATCACGATTTAAATCAAGGGATTTTTTTTCAAAAAAATCATTGATTACAGCCAGTTTCAAACAAAACATCCTAGGTGTGCACAATATATTTTATAAGTTTAGAACTAATTACTATTTTTTCAATTTTACAATATTACTCTTAATCTTCAAGCATCTTAACAGCAAAGCATAATTCATTCAATCCATTCAAATTAGAAATAATCCTGAACTATTCTGTGTTTTTTATCTTAAAAATATTAGTTTAGATCAATTTAATAACTGCCACACAATACATAATTCAGAATGATAGTGTTTAAAACAACAAATGTTAGAATTTAGAATATGTATCTTTAAAGTTTCCTTTATGTCCCCTAATAGCTTAAGGTTTTTCCTTCTAAAATATATTTTTATCATAGAAGTTTTCAATAAAGATATTTGATTAAAACAAAGAGTTTCAGTTTTTAGTAATGGTGTGAGCATATGATTTTAATAAATGGTTAAAAATATTTCAGGCTTTTTCATTTATAAAATAGAAAAATTATTATATTACACTCAAAGTAAAAATTAAGTACACACAATTGTTACTTTTTTCAACAGCAAAATAATTCAGTAAATTTGTTCATTTTCTCTGTACTTATGAGTGTACTATATGTCCAGGTAGGGTTAAGTTTCATTCGAGTCATGCATTTGTATTAACAATTGTGTATCATTATTATTATTAAAAAATATTTATTGCTGTGAAAATAGATTAAAGTGTGTTTTTGCATATTGATTAACATGCCATATTGTTTCTATGAAAGCAGCATAATAAATATCCAAAATATTTTAGGTCTTTTTAAAAAATATATAAAAAAGTCCGATTTAAATAAAAAAATCCGACTTATTTTATTTTTAAAAATTTTTTATTAAAAAATCACGAACCCTGTAAGCAAGAGGGCTACCAGTCTATACTAAGGAAGTCAAGCCTAAGTGAATTTGAAGAACCTTTCAGATTCTTTGACGAGGAATAATATTGGAATAAATGTTTGCACCTTCCTCGTAATATTCAGCTTTAAAAAAAAAAATATTTTAATTCGTTCAATCTTAATTTTGCTATCATATGTTAGATCTTTGTTGAGCAAATCAAATATTTAAATTTTTTGACTTAAAAGAAAAAAAAGAGGGCTTATACATAAGTATATAGGGTATACGTACACATACCTATTATTTTATGAAATTAAACAAAATGTAACCAATGAATTTTCAATTTAATTCATAAATACCCAGACATTTATAAATTTTGGGAAGTCACCCAAAATTATTAAAAAAATGGGTATCATGCTTCACATTCATGAATCACAACAGCAACAAATAATAATAATAATAATAACATTTGAGAAAAGATAAAAGAGTAAATGAAAAATGTTATGACTTTCAAATGTTTAACTTTTACAGAATTTAACATTCAAAAGAGATTTTTGTTCAAATCATTCTTGGGGTATGAACAAATATGTACACTACTATTACTTTTATATGCTTGTATACTTCTATGAATTTAAATGAAAAGCCAGTAAGTCTTTAACAAATAATTTTAAATTTTCAAAATTTGTTCAACTGACAATAGAACCCCCCCCCCCCCCCCCCATTCTATCTTAAGTTTTTATTTTTCTCATCAATAATGGAAATCAATTTGAAGAAAAACAAGTGAGTATTTCAATTAAAAAATATCAAAATAAACATGTTAAGAAAACTGAAATATGCTAAAATTAAATAAAAACTGAGATACAATGAAGTTAATAAGAAAATTAAGTAGCAAGTATTTTCTAACGCTAAATGAAAAAAAAAAGCATCTCACTCCAGTTATTTAGTTAAACTCATGCAACAGAAAATAAATTAATTCACATAAAATTAAAAAAAAAGATTAACCTTCAAAGGCTAATTGTTTTCTTTTTTCTATTTCTCCTCTGGCTTGAACAACAATGCCATACAAATGAGTCACCTTTGCCAGCCTCCAAAGAAATTCTGCATTATCTGAATACTAAACAGACAAAATGTTAAAAAATTTAAAATACCAAATTACAGTTTAAAATACATATTATGGAAGTTAAACAAAAATGGAAAGAAAGAAAAAACTAAGAAAGCACAAGAATTTTTCCTTTCTTTCTTTCGTCTTCTTTTTTTTTTCTTTTGCTGTTGTTGTTAGTAGAATTGTTAATGCATAGTTTTACTTCCAGACCTAGTTATATATTCACTTAGAATTTTGAGAGCACTTTTAAAAAAATACAGAACCACCATGCCATGTCAACGAAACTTTTTCAGTGGATAGGATGCTCCCTTCTAAGCTCTAGGCATGAAGGGCATCACTTTGATCGGGGGAAAGAAAAAATAGCTAAATTTATCTACTATTTTAGCATTATATGTACTATTCTACATACACCTCATCTCGGAAATTAATTTTTTAACTACTTCTTTGAACTAGTATTAATAACTTCATACACTTATAGTGCTGACTCTAGAATAAAAATGCCTGTAGGGAAAACTCTGAAATGGGCACCTTATTTTCTTCAAGAAGGGCACACCTGAGTCATGCTTAAAATATATATTTTAAAAATTGGAATACACTTTCCAATTGTTAGTTGTAAAAAATTCAAAGCAATTTCATGTATTTTTCAGTGATGAATTAATTTGACCATTTTGACTTCATTGGAAAAATAGAAAATTTAACTATTAAAGTCAATAAAAGTTCAAAAGTTACATACTAACCTCTATAAAGCTTTAATATAAAGGTTTTTAGCAGTTTAATGTTTCTGTAAAACTTAGAAATCGCTTACAGTATTAATCCCAAGTCCTGTGACATTATTATTGTTACTTATTATGTTGCAAACGATAAAATCCTAGGAGAGCCCACCCCGTTTCAAAACTGCCAATTTGGCGTCCATCTCGCAGAACGATACAACCAGGGTAATAATCAAATCAGAATTATCAAGATGGTGTACTCGTCGCCAACCACGCCAATCAAGGCCGTAGCCAGAAATTTCTTTCGGGGGGGGGGGGGGGCGTCGCCCCCCCCCCCCCTCTGGATACGGCTTTGGCGCCAATGGTGTGGGCTCTCCTAAGATCCAACCTTTGCAAACAATCATATTTTTTAATTTAAAAAATGCTACAAAATTTTTTACTTTTGCGAATAAAAAATAATTAAAATATAGAAACAGACACATACAGACATTTCAAAAGTTTTGTTCTTGTTGCTCTGAAATATAGTACAATGAATAACTTTTGACCCACAAAACATATATCTACCACCAAGAGGCAAACCTGGGTTTTTTTTTTTTTTTTTTGAGGATTAAAATCCCTGAGGATCCTTTGTTGGGGCTACATCAGTGCTCAAACTTGTCCTGAAAAAACATTAAATGTTCTAAATTGTCTTAAGATGCCCTCATTTTGCATGAATGTTTTGCGTTCTGTGTGATACTCCTGTGTTTTTTCTGTTATTTCTGTATCAAAATTTTAATTGTTATTCAATTTTACTAATTGCACAGTGCAGAGGATGCTTATTGAGTAAGGTATGCTAAGGCTAAAATAGTGTGTCCGAGTTTTCATTGTAAGTAATTATTAAAATTTAGTTTAAAATTCTTAACTTCAAAAAAATTTTAAAAAATTCTAGTTTTCATTATAACTCAGAAATTTTTCATTGCATATAAGTGAAATTGTTATATATAAAGTGCTACTAACTTCTTCCTTTTTTGAAGTCATTCGAAAGTATATTGATTCTTTGTCAGAAGAATCAGAATCTAATAATGCATCAAGTTCATCTAATAGTGTGGTCAAACTTGATTCTGTTGGAATGTCTGCTTCAGCACCATTAACAGTTGACCAAGCACCAATAACTTCTTCACTGAAATATCACATACGAATTATAAATATATTTTGCAAGAATGATGTTAGTGTTTAACATTTTATTTCATTAATTAATCATGTTGTAGCAAAGTTTTAGCTTTCGCCATCATTTCTCAACCTTTTTACTATTGCAATCCCCTTTAAAGTACGACTAAAAAGTATTGCGATTTCCTTAATATAACATTTTCTTTGTACAATACTACATTATGTAACATTTGATTACAATTTAAGATACTTTATTTTATAAAATGATGTTTCTTATTTTTTATGGTCAGATTGAAGGGAATCTCATGCTATCAGTTAATATCAGGGGCGATCAGCTTGTCTGTTACTAAAATCGACTTAAGATAATAATACTATTCGAACGTAATAGTAACATGTTCTAATCAACTTTTACAATTTCCTTTTGATGGCGATAGTACAGATCAAAGTAACATATTCATCCAAAAAATGAGGTTTAGCAGTATGTGCATAGAAGAAAGATAACACAAAAATCTATATAAATTTTTCATGCATTAAAAAAAAGTTCAATCAATGAGAAATTTGTAGGTCATAAGGCAGAGTAATACCAACAAGTAAAATGCAAAGCCACTGTGCAGTAAGTCACCTTAGAACTTTCGCAGATCAACAAGAAATTATCTCACAATAAATCTGCTGCCCCCCCCCCTTTTCTGGATAGTTATAAAATATACCTTCCAATTCTTAATCTGTACACTAAGTACTTGGTAAATTTTTTTTGAAACTTTAATTAAAATTGTCAACTGAACACAAAAACATAAACCAAGAAAAGAAAAAAGTAATAATAAATAAATTCACTCATTAGACAAAATTTAATAAAGTAATTAACTCAAGTTCACATTTTAAAAAATTGCATATCACATCAAAAAAAAATACATACATTACGTACGATACCAGCATGCATGCAACTTTATGCAATCAGAAATGGAATTTATAGGAAATTTTTTTAACAAATTTCTACCACTGGTTTCAATTAAAAATTGACCAAAAAAAAAAAAACAAGTGCAGAAACAATATACAACAGAACCTCCCTAATCTGGATTAAATGAAAAATAATGCTCGATAAACATTAAATGAAACATCTTTACTCACGTATCAGTAAAATCAAAATATTCTTCGTCAGCATCTTCTAAGCTGCTTGTGTAGCTGTAATATTTACTACCAACTGTGGTTGAATTCAAAATATTTCCTTTCTGAGCAGGAGAATTAGCAGATTTATCTTTACTGAAAGAAGCAGTGGATTTTAATTCTTCTATCTCTCTTCTCAAACTGTCAATGGTACCTGACAAATGATTTAATTCTCTAGTAACGCATTTGTTTACTTTATAATAAAGATAGATTCCACTAATTCCAACAACAACGCCTGCTCCTAAAGCAGCAACAAGACTCAACCTGTCCCTCAATATTGCATCCATTATAAAATAGGAGTATACACAATTAGATAACTTTCATTTTTGATCTTACTTCCGTGACACGAGCAAAACAAAACTCATTTTATTTGATTAACAACAGTTACAGTTACTTGTTTCTGGACCACACTGTCTTTTTGTCTAGGAGGAAGATTTACCAAGGAAAAAGAATAATTTCATATTGGATTTCGAGAGAAAAATGAAAAACAAACAACATGAATATCGCTAGTCTTTTGAGTGATAGGCAGTGGCGTAGCCCCGGGAAGGTTTTAAGATAGTGACCCACCGAACTTTACTTTCCCCCAAGGAGCGACTTGCCGAGCAATCAGATGAGTCTGCTCAGATCATGGAGGTAGTATTGAGGGGAGATGACACGGCGGCTCACATCAGAGGGATCGGGGTTACCATTTCCTGCCATGTGTCGCTCTTTCGCATCGGCACAAACAAACCGTGTGCTTAATGCTTTTCTACGAGAATTTTTCAAAAATTTTCATTGACTATATCTTATTCCGATTTCATGCAATCTTCCAAATAACGTGAAAAACAATTAAACCATACTATTGGCAAGTTCTCATTTAAAAACGGTTAACATTAGGTGCAATTTTATTATAGAAAATGCTGGTTTTTGTAACGCATTTTTCGATGCTCTGAGCGCTTGCTTTTCGATAATTTTGCCGGTTTTCTCATGTATTGTATTAATATTAAACTTATTTTATACATTCTTATTCAGAGTTTGCGCTTCCATGTCTTCTCAAGCATTTTTTAAAAGGTTTTAATAAAGATCTTGAATGCTTTATTAATATATGTACACACACACGCACATATATATATATATATATTATTTATTTATTTACATGTACATTTGATCTGATATCTATGGTTATATAAGCAATGATATCGCATAGTAATAGAAAGCTCATTAATGTAAATATTTCAAAGAGGACATTTAATTACTGTGTAACATTTTATTTAAAATAAAATACAGTAGAACCTCGGTTATCCGAGCCCCGATTAACCGAGTTCCGGGTTAACCGAGGTACATTTTCCCTTGGAAAAAAAATTTTTGGCTGCCGATGGCGGCGTTACCAGCTACAACAATTGCGTAAAAAAGCGGCAAAGAAGCGAACGAGTTTTGTTAAACAGAAAACAATATATATGCATTAACTTCTTCAAGAAACAACTTTAACTAGAACATGTACTCTACTAATGTGTACATATAAAATTAGATATTTGTATGTATGTAACGTCATTTTTTCATTTCCTAATATGTACGGTAAATGACTTTTTTTTTACATCTTTGACGACATTTTCATTCATTTCAACCCATGTTTCCCCCTCGATTCGGACGTAGTCCGTGTTATCCGAGTTTTCGATTATCCGAGGTACCCTCGATCCACATTAGCTCGGATAATCGAGGCTCTACTGTACATTGTATTTCAAGAAATAACTAGTTTTAAAAAATATTTGCAGAATTATGCATAAAAACTAGCGTCTATAATTCAAAGTATAATTTTAGGAATATCATTTTAAAAAGATAAAACTAAAATTGAGATTTTTTAATGAAATAATAATTTCTTTATTTCTGTTCAAAAACACTGAAATGATATAAATAATGACAAGCATTTGCTTAGTGATGAGACAAATAATTCTTGGAATTAAAAATTAAAATAATCTATTGGTACACAAGTTAATATTCATAACAATAAAAAGAGTTTCACACGGAGAGTAAGATCTTTAAAAAATGTCATTACAAAGAAAAATGCTGATCAGTGATTTAAATTTCTGAATGACTGAACACAAATGGGTATGCTCACTAAATTTGAAGCATTTACTGGAAAACTAGGAACTGTGATGCATAAATTTTGGGGAGTTAGTGTATAGGAATGTAAATTTTAGCATCATTGAAACCCAAGGTTGATGAGGGAGAGGCACCCTCCCCCCCCCCTTTTTTTTATTCAGCGTCAAATTTTAAGACAGTAATATGTAGATATTAATAACAAGATTTCTTAGGAAAAATCATACTAAGGAAAAAATTCTGGTTGTACTACTAATTAAAACAATCAATCTCGGTAACAAAGGGCATATGAAATTAGAAAGGCAGATAGAAAGGAGACTGTGTTATATTTATCAGTGCTGGGTCTGGGGGGGGGGGGGCACCCGGCCCCTTGCCACGGGCGGCACTTCTGGGCAGCAAATTCATTTGTGATGCAAAAAAAAAAAAAAAAAGGAAGAAGAAGAAAGAAAAGACAATAAAATAAAAAAAAAGAAAAATATATTTAATTCAGAAAATTTAACTTTTGGAAAGAGAAAATTAAAATTATAGTTCGGCGCTCCGATTTGATCATTGATCGGCTATTTTGCTAACGATTAAAAACGATTAATAGAATTATTTATTTGTATAAACTATTGGAAACCAAAATTGAGTTTTACTGAATATGTTGCGTTGTTGATCAGTCGGCAGGCTCGTCTGTTAGGCAAAAGGGCTCCATATTAAGGCAGTTTTAGGGGGCGGCAAATTTTGCAATGCCAAAAATTTAATTTAAAAAAGTAAAGGTTTTTTCCTCTTCTGATAATGAAATATAAATCATGCTATGCTAACAATATATTAATAGTTTTTCATTTACAAACTTTCAAAGCATTCTTTTGGGAAGGGGCGGAGGGGGGTGGGGAGCTTGTGATAGTGAAATATAAATCATGTCATGCTGAAACAATACAGAAGTTCTTCTTTTGCAGATTTTCAAAGCATTCTTTTGGGAACGGAGGGGGGGGGGGGAAAGCTTGTAAGAGTCATTTGAGAAGGCAGACATGGCTCTTTGATACGGGCGTTAGTTGGGGGGGGGGGGGGGTCTTTATCCTGCATTTAAACAAAAATGCTAATTTCGTTCTGCATTTTGATGAGTATTTTCGTAAGTAAAAGAGTTTTTAAAAAGTTTTTGTATGCCTTTCTTTCCCCTAATATATTTTTGCCGTCCCAAATGCGCCTTAAGGCCTCAAGATGCGCCAGTTTGCATATAAATTTTCCCGAGAGAGAAACCCCTGAACTGTCAGAATTTCATATCGCCAGTTAAGGGGGCCTTTCATATGGCTCTATCCCCTCCCAATGTTGAGCTGAAAGGACCATGCCAGCGAAAGTTTCATGGATTTATCAATGGCCCCCCAAATAAAAAATCCTTAAAAAAAGGCCAGTACATAAAGGTGATGTGAAATATGACCAATAATTAGATGAAGGGGGGCAGTATATTTAAGTTTGCCCCCCCCCCCCCCCGCGGAAAACTCCGGCACTGATATTCTATAGTATGTACAGTTAGCATTACAGACAATCTTACTTTCTCACAACATTAACGAACATTACTATTCATATTAAAATTAATATACATACATATATTTTTTACTTTTTAAATATGATTTATTTAATTTCATTAAAATTATAAAAATGTTTTCCACATCATCCAAGAGGTACGGTTTATAGAAGCATTACCCCTTTTACAAAATGCAAGGCGAGTATCCCCAAGAATTCATATATTCCTTCTATATTAAGTTAAAATAATGATCCACAGTAGTTTTTCCAAACATTTCATTGCGTACTGCTATATGTACAGAAGTAATTTCCAATGAGTGGCAGCTCTGGAAAAGTTTAAACGAAATGAATTGGTTGATTTCAAATTTGGAAAAAACAGTCAGGGGATATGTCTCGGAAATGCAACTATAGCATTATAAAAACAATAGACATAAAAAGACAACAGAATCAATAAAAGCTACGAGAACGAGCACGAAAATAACGGTCAATTCAGCAGAAGCTTTGGTCTCCGATCGGCACTTGCATCGGCCCTGCCACGCCCCCCTATCGGCACAAACAGAGCTCGGTAGGGTTGCTATTTGGCAGGACGTCACGTGGTACGATGTCATCTCCCCTAGATAATAGCTCCATGGCTCAGATAGATTCCGCAACCATAACTGTCCAGAACAAAAATTTTAAAAACATTAGTGACATTAATTTATGAAACATATGCATGTGCATGGTTGTTAAAATAGGAGATTATAATTGTATTGTAATGAGATAATGAGAAGTACGTAGCTAGTTGAAGTAGCGAAATTTTTATCATATGTTCGTCAGAGTTTCACAATTCCGCCTGAGGAACTTTCCTTTTGAAGGTTTTGGGAGCTTTTGTTAAATTGAGTGGCAAAGCATAGGTGCTACGTTTTGTTTTTGAAAATTCATGTAAGGAGTAAAAATCAACAATTTCCTGATACATATTATATACTATTCTATGCATTTGAAGTACGGTTGCTTTATGTATGACATAAATAAAACCTGAAGCTTACAGCTTGTTTTAATGTCATCATCTTCATATAGTAATTAAGTGAAATTGTAGTATTTTCAATATTTGGCCTAATATAATGGCA
This sequence comes from Octonoba sinensis, assembly GCA_038502835.1. Classification (NCBI taxonomy): domain Eukaryota; kingdom Metazoa; phylum Arthropoda; class Arachnida; order Araneae; family Uloboridae; genus Octonoba; species Octonoba sinensis. Next base: position 64,631,392 of record CM076605.1, on the reverse strand, counting down.
AACCAAAAAACTTTTAAAATCTGGATTTGCCTAACGTGTGTCATGTTTTGCGAAATGTTATTTTCCCTCTATTTACTTTATGTTGAATTTTTTTTTTTTGTCAGCATTGACAATATTTTCCATTGGGTACTAGTCTAGTGCAAACTTGCCATTCTTTTCATTGTACGAAGTAACAATTTTCTCTTTTCGTTGAAGCTGTCATTCTTAAATGTTTCTATATCGTCAGCTTTTATTGCATCTAATTTTCTTTGTAAATAAATATGAATTGCATTTCACCAATATTCTCGCAATATCAAGAAAAAAAGAACCAACACCAATCTGGTACTCAATTATCTAATCTGTTAATCCGGCTTGTCCTTATTGTCATCTTGTGTAGTTCCTTACTCAACGACATTAAGTTTTCCTATAGCTTGCACCAAAAAAGTGGTTTTCGACTGACATTCCAAAAGCAAATTGCAAGTTTTTAAAATTCTTCCCTTGTACTGTGCTGCTGACCTATCACTGCGATTTTATCTGGATGGGGATATGGATACACATCTTATAATAACTTATATTTAACTAAAAATGCATGAGTGATAGTAATGTTAGTGTTGATTGGACTAGTGTGAGGGCATTGGGGGTTCATGCAAGAGCATCAACAACAGACTCCATTCAAATGCAACATTTGTTTTTCAATCAAGATGAATTTAAATTGAGAGCAGAGGGTGGTTCAACACTCTTGCACTATGCAGTGTGTTGTATCTGCTACCAATAAGGATTGGAAGCTTCCTTATGACTGCTTGTTGTGCAGAGCAGGTGAGGCACATTTGGTATTAATAAGACGATTGGTCCATTTTAAAATCAAAATAGAATAGTCTATCAAATGCTCTTCAGGAAAGTTTTTGGGCTCCCTTTTATTCATAAGCTCGTATTTTATGAAATTTAATTTACATGCATGTGTGCTAGAACGTTTTATTGCTGGGCAATTCCATGTTTACGGACGTTACAGTCGCACTTTAAACACCCATAATTACAACTTGGTTTGATAAAAATATGTAATTTTTTTCCTGAAATTATCTTTAGTCCAATGTATGATTTGGACTTCATCTTGTTACATGACAGAGTAGTTTTCACTAAAATCTAACTGAAGAACATAACTTGTGTGTTTTTAATTCTTCAAAATAATTGTTTTGTTTTTGCTTGATGCAATAATGTTTTCAGATATGAAGGAAGTTTTCTTTCTAGAATATTATAGCCTCATCAAGAGAGCCCTCTTTTGCAATTTTTAAAATTCGCCTGTCCACATCATCTCATATAAGCCATAAGATCTTTTCGGATCCAGCCTGAATATTTTTTCTAAAATATTCTCAAAGTTTCCTATGCAGGCTGTGCATGTTAGCATGCATTCTTTTTTTTGGTAACTGCATACCAGATTTTCTATAAACGCTTTTGATTGACTAGGTAAATTTGGTACTATTTAAACATTCCTTTTTTTTCCGACTCCATTTTCTATGCTCTGGTCGCAGCATGCTCCCTGCCATCTCCCACGAGAATTCAATTGCCACCTTTAAAGTCAAAATTTGTCTTAATATAACTTGCGTACATCATTAGACCAACAATATTTTTTGGACTTTTTTCAAAACTATATTTTAAAAAGGATGTATCATTTTGTTCTTCTATGAGATTTACGTTGAAATTTGCTGCGATTTGATTGAGTGTTTTTGGATGAGAAAGAATTATTAGAGTTCCTAAGAAAACAATAGATGTGCGGTGATATGCAGTGAAAAATAACTGAAAAAAATCATTTAATTTGAAGGATAACGTCTTTAACTTTTTGAAAGATTTGTCAAGCTAATTTGCTTCTGTTAAAACTGAGTCAACAAATTATTGCGCACATACTTTTTAACTACTTAATGCATTTGCCTATGTCCGACACAGGCTAAAGTTACCGAAAAGCTACACTTTGTTTGTATAATATGTATATATACAGCTCTTACCCCACCCTGCTCTTAAGTCAACCCCCCAACTGAAATTGCAGAAAAATAGGTTGCGCTATACCTATACATTCATTTTCACCAGTTTTTCCGAAAATATTTGAAAATAATAAATTTGAAAATATTTGAAATAATTTGAAAATAAAACTGTAAATTACGTAGTTATAACAAAAAAAGTCATGTTGTGGACTCTAGGTTTTAAGAAAATACTGTGAAACGGCCCTCTAGGAAGTCATGTTGTTGCATTTAGGCATTTGAAAGCTACCAAAGGTTTTTTTTTTTTTAAATTTTAAAGTTGAGTTGATCACAAGGAAGGATGGCGAAATAAGCAAATTGGACGAAGACACATTTTATAACGTGTTTTAATTTAAAACCATTGAACAGCAGTAATAAACTTCGACAATTCTAAGAAAGGATGCTCAGGGCCACAGTAAAGAGAAATGCCTCTAGCCTTTATCATCAGGCGAGGGCAATGTCCTCGTCCGTAAACAGGTCATAGTTTTGATGATGTTAATTTGGTTTTCTTGCTGGGAAGCAAGAAGTCTGCCTTTTGTGTTTATAATTTAGGGGGCCTCTGTTTAGAAGCAATCCTAGTTTTAGCACATGGTGGTAGTTCTTTAAATTTAAACACTGATTTTTCTATGTAAACTACCTGTGTATATAGAGATGAATGGTGCACAGTTTTCTCCAATAGGTCTTCTTTCGTGATCATATTGTCACATAGTCTCTCGTGAATAATAAACTAAGGATAAAACATAGGAACTGAATCTCAACTCGAGAATTTATTCCTAAATCAAAAGCGAATAGATTTGGATAATAGCTGAATAGTTGCAGAGTTCCAGGTGATCACACCAAGACACACTGCCTAGGAACTAAGTCCACCGCTTTTATCTACTACTAAAACATAGGTTTCCAGTTACTAAGTTCTCCTTTTAAAGCTGCATATTGTGGTAGGTCGTTCTTATACCTCTTAGCATCTACTACACTAGCCGTTGCGTACCAGATTGTGGTTGCAGCCTCTGCAGCTTTGCAATTTGGGCCATTTATATTTTCGAAGAAATCGCACCAAGTTCAGTAATGGGGTAGTCTACTTTTTTGGACATTAGCGGTTGTTGGCTTTTTATATTTCTGTTTCCAACTAGGAAGCTAAATCTTCGGCTTTTTTAAAGAGAAATTTGAAAGTCTTTACGTAATCCTTCCTTTGTTCAAATCATTCCACTAGTATCATGGCGTTGAATACATCCATGTACTAGGCTTAAAATGATGTGGCAAAAGATGTTATATTCAAAGCGTTTTTTAATACTACTAAACAAACAATAAACTCAGATGCAGTAATGTTGTGCTATAAAGAAAATGCATTACTTCCAGCACTTTCTTCCGAATATGTTATTGTCATTAAGACAGCATGCAGTACAGCTAACAATACCATAAAAGTTATAACGGGATCATGATGCTCGATTCATCTTATCTCACACATCTTTTTAACTACATATTTCCCTTTCTTGATATTGTTATCCATTGCATCATGTAATTTATTCAATCGTTTACTAGAATCTCTTAAAAAGGTAGCAACTACAGATATGACTCGGACAGCGTTAATTAAGTCTGCGACTTGCACAATGCCTGTACATGACAACAAGTTGTATTTTTTTGCATATGACCTTAAGCATCTTTAAATTTTCCCCTCATATTTGATCCGCCGTTGTATGTTTATCCTCGGTAATTGCTTATGTTGAGATTCAAATCTGCAAGAGCTTGAGAAATAGTGTCGGCGATATTTTTTTCACTCGGGTAAACAACGTCAATGAATTTGATGACATTTTCTTTTATTTCATATGTAGATTCGTCGAAGTATCAAATACATATTGACAGTTCTTTTGTTGAAATGTCCGTGGTTTCATCGGAAATTATTGTGAAGAACTCTGCACGCTTCACTTCGGAAATAGTCTTATTTCGGATCACTTCACCACATCATTGAATGTCATTTTGAATTGGTTTACTTATGCAACTGGAATTTTAACCACTTGACTTAATGTTTTTCAAGCTTTTTATCTCCAGCATCAATTCTAAACTATAAATGAGCTTTGAAATTGCCCTCCTAAGCCATTTCATCAGTCAATAACAATTCTCCATCATCCCTGTGCAGCAGACCTTGAGAATTACGGGTCCCTGAGACCCAGGGCTTCTAAATTTCCTGGTCCATATTCAAAAATAGCATATCATGGTTTAAAGATATGCATGAAAATGAACCTTTTATGATAATTTAATAATAAATTTATAAAAAAAATTCAGATCAAATAACACATCGACCAAGATTTAAAACCAAAAGTCCATATTTAAAAGTCGAAAATCAAATGATTTTTTAAATAAAGATGCTGTTTTTTAATCGTCTTTATTAATACACACATACTGCTGATTGGTTATTTTAACTGAGACTTTTCCTTTAAGAGTTAAGGAAGAAACAATTTCTGAAAACTGATGTATATATGTTACCTGTACTAGTTTTTATATAAATAATAATAATTAAACAACAGGGCAGCTTTAGCATAATTTTAGATCAATAAAAAATATGACATGATCTTGTTCCCATAAAGAAACCCACAGCTTAGAGTATGTAAATTAAAAGACAGCAAAGTTCATAATTATATTAATACAACTATGTTAAAATGTTTCTAAGGAGAGAAAAAAGAAGCAGTTATAGCATATTGCTGCATGTTTTAAATGCTTATGAGTTTTGGTTTCATAATTTTCATCATATTGTGGTAGAAAATAAAACCACGTGTCATTACCAAATTATCAATCAAAAGTAGCCAGCTCTAAAAAAAAATAAAAATCATTAAAATACATGTTATTAAAGTAATTTTACATGTGTCTATACTAATCCCAAGATATGAAATTTAAAGTTGAATGATATGTATTAAAAATAATATATATCTTTGCTTGAAAAGAATAGTGACACAACTCAAAAAAAAAAGCAACTTTTTCAGGAGACCAGTTTTTAAATTGTTGCGATATGTAATTTATTGTTCATTCATAACAATTCCTAATTATTGTAATGCCCCTTAAAAAGGGTTAATACTATTCTTTTTGTTTATTTCATGCAGGTTTTGTGCTAGCCTTTTTGGGTTCCTAGAAGTTTTAATCAAATTTAGGAGACTTTGTTGTTTTTATTCGAAAGAGACAAAACTCAATTTTTCTGAAACAAGAATTTGAGGAATAATGTAATAACCCTGAAAAGGTCTTAAAAAAATTGTAACATTAAAATCAATACAGACACAACTCCAAATATGTCTCTATCATCCATAATAAAATTTTATGAAAAAATCCTACATTAACAGCTATACAGACACAACACAAAATAGGTCTCTATTGTTCTATAAGGGACTATATCATTTAGGAACTAATCAGAGTTGTCATAGTCGAAACACAACACGAGTTATGCCTCTGTTCAACCAAAAAAAAAAAGGAGTTTTATTTCCATTCTGAAAAGACACTTATGCTATCCTACGGACAACTTTGCTATCAACGACTTGGTTTTTTATTCCATATAAAAGATCAATTTTTTAAAAGTATTATCAATTAAAAATCTCATTTTCGGTATTTTTTCGAGTTGTGTCACTATTCTTTTCAAGCGACGAAATTTTTTGGTTTTTAGTACATGTTCACCTAAATTTAAATTCAACTCTAACGCAACAGAACTGGTGTCGTGAAACAAATTTAGGGCATGCTTAGCATTTTACCTTTTGATTGAATTTGGATAAAGAACTTTATGTGAGAGTTTTAGAGCTATTTTAAATATCGTTATTTTTCTCTTTCTCATAAATTTCCTTTAAATATCTTAAATTAGCATATAGAATAACATTTTCATTGTAAGGATCAGGATAATATATTGTTAGCTCATAAGTGATTTGCTTAAGCCAATTATTTCCGTCTGCTTTAACTAAATAAACTGCATCAAAAAAGAATTTTTTTTTTTGTTTGTCAAATAAGGATATCCAATATAAGGTTCAATTTCACACCATTCTCTAAACACAATATGGTTGAAAATAAAAAGTTTACAGTAAGGTTGCGTACAGGATATAGAGAAACCACATCTTTATATTTTAAATAAACTGACGCTATCATTAGGGTGGTTAAAAAAGTTTTTTTTTGAAAGTTGAACTCTCACCCTCAGTTTGGTGACATTTTGTGAATTAATGCCCCTCTTAAAATATTAAATCATTTAAAGATTATTTAGAGGTAGCTCAAAGGCTAAGAAGTTTGCTAACTTTTGTGTCGCCCTTTATATTATAACAATAGACAATACAGTAAATAAATATCAATAAATCAAAGGTAATAATTAACATGGACAAGTTTTTTTAATGAACAATAGTTTATTATAATTAATTATGAAACAATACATATAAAAATGCTGCCCAAGATAATTTGAAGCAATGTTGTTCATCAATAAAACTAAGAAACTGAACAAATTCTGAATCACATTCATGTTACGAATTCATAGCTTTGAGTTTAGGAAATATTGGTACTAGTAATTTACAAGCTAGCCCCCATCTTCATCAGTGTAGTTTTCTCAGAGGTTTTAAATTGCTTCCTATGCATCTCAACAACTTGCAAAAGATATTGTTTCTGCTCTTCATTTTTGTTTAACTTGTCATTGAACTGAGTAATAAGAGCAACACCCCTTTCAGCACAGTCATTTACTACTTTTATACCCTTCATTATATATCCTGGATTTCTTGTAGAAATCTAATTCCTTTCCATTCGGAGGGATCAAGTTGCATTGAATTGAAGAATGCCAGAGACTTCTCAGACACAAAGTCTTCTAACGATTTTAGATGGATGCCTTTTGTTTTGCCATCAAGTCTTTTCAATTGCTTTTGTGTTTCTTTTTTTAAACCTTGAACCATTCTGACTTTAGTTTCTGCAGACACAGTATTAGAAAACAAACTGAGCCCAACCAGTTCTTCTCCTAGGTACCAAAGATGTCGCTTTATTGCTGTTGTTGCCTTGCTTGCAATGTTTTTGTTGAATTCTGCATATTCATGAAGTTTTACCAAAAACTGCAGATCATGAACAGGAGCTTCTATCGAGATAGTAGCAGTGAACCAATGCTTCATATATAAAAGTACAACAAACAGGTTAAACTCTATCAAAGCATTCTTCTCTCTTAATGTTAGTTTAAATTGTTGATGAAATAGCCATATCTTCAAACAGTAAATAAGGCACCTGGAGTTTTGAAGTGAATACCTTTAAGAGGAGTTTCGCCCGAAAATATGAATGCTAATTCAAGAAATTCTTTGTAGTCATCACGGGGTTGCTTCTCATTTCGCAAAGTCGTGAAGGCAAATTCAATAGCATTTTTCTTCAGCTCCAGCAGTTTAGAAGCAACCATTCTTTGACCAATCTCATTAGTTATAAGTGTTTCAAACTTCTTGATCAATAAAGCTCCAATATTCTTTAAACCTTTTGAAGAGAAGAACATCTGGTCCAGATGTTGGCCCAAAACACAGTTTGTATACATCTGTAAGAATGATTTTATAGATATGATGTCGGCATGCAAAATACAGTAGGTTTCTTCCTATACTTTTTTCAATGAGAATGCAGGCACCAGAATTTATGCCAGTATTGCTAGATGTAGTATCAAAGCATAATCCCTTGACTTGCTTAGTTAATTTCCATTCTTTTAAGGTTTTCACTGTAACTGTTGCCATTGCTTTACCTGTGCCATTTGGGATTTTAGGGACTCCAAGTAATTTTTCTAGTCCACCTCCAGTAACTAAGATTGAAAGCCTAACTATTTTCTCTATGTCACTGCCAGAAATCCCTGGAAGCAATTTCCCATCCCAGTGTACCACAAAACGTATATCAGGATTTAATTCACTAAAATCATCTTTAACATTTTCTGCCATTTCCTTTCGGCAAGATATTCTTGCATTTCTTACACTGCTTCTTGATATACTGTAGTCATCTACTCTGTGGCCCAAACTATGTACAGTTGCTGCAATAACATAAGTTGCATCTCTGTCTGATATACTGGTTCTATCCAATGCTGCAGCTACGACAGGAGTCACAATGATTGGCGACTTTTGATGAAGTTTAATTTTCTTATTCTTAGAGCTAGGAGTACTTTTAAATTTAAAATTTTCATGTTTTCCTTCATCTATCTCTTCATCTTCCTCTTGACAGCTAGAGTAATTAGGTGCTTTTACTAGTAATGATTCCTCTTTCCTTTATTTTTCTTTTTCCTCACGGAGTAGGCGTTCCTTATTTCTTTGTGCTACTTTTTCTTCTGTTTTACATAAATTTCTATCAACAGATGCCATATAACCTTTTCTTTCTTGTCTCTGATCCAATAAAAATCCCCTATCTTCATCAATAGTTATCATTTTAATAGCATTATCATGGGCAATATCAAACAAATTATCTAGGTTTATTACAAACTCTTCTTTTTGTTTCTGGTTTTCTGTTGTTCGTTTTTTATTTCTCTTTAACAATTTATAACAATTAACATATTTTTTTAGTTTTTTTTATAGCATGCTGCACTGGCTTGGTGGGAATTCTGGCCTCTTGCCAAAAACGAATAACTTGGTTAACAGCACAGATTGCACTTTCATGAATTGTTTTCTTTTGAGAAATATGGTTATAAAAGAAGCATGAAAGTACCTGCTTGTTTGTAGGTAACCTTCTACCTGTTATAACCTCTGCAGTTGGTCTAATAAGCCACATGTTGTTATAACTTCTACTAACTATTGAACTTTCCATGATTGTACTGATGCCAGTCAGAACAAGAACAACAGGAAGGAAAGTAGAAGTTGTAGTTAATGATTTTCAGTGGAAGTAGAAGTTATTACTTAGAATGGAAGTAGAAGTTACTATTTACAGTGAATTAGAGTTCATTATTTACAGTGGAAGTTATTATTTAGAGTTGGATTAGATTAGAAGTTATTTAGAATTCGAGAAGTTATGTGAGTTCCAGATAAGGACTTATCCTTGTCAGAAACTTAAATTATACTAAACTTGTTGCCACTAAAACAAATCTTATTGCTATATCAATTGAAATATAGATTCTTATACAGAAAACATGCTGTTTTCCATATATACGCTAAAGGCTGAAATTTTAAAGCCTCTGAGCTACCTCTATATAACCTTTAAATGATTTAATATTTTAACAAGGGCATTAACTCACATAATGTTACCAAACTGGAAGGTGAGAGTTTAACTTTTCAAAAAAAAAATATCTCCATAGGCAGAAAAACCACCCTAGCTATCATGAATGCCTTAATAGTTGTGACAATCGTCGTGTCACTATTTTCCGAAAAGTCCTATTAGTTTACCTGATTTGTAGTTAATGGGTGTTCAACAAAAATAAAATGGCGTTTTATTTTCATTCTGAAAAAGACATGCTATCTACCGGCAACTTTGCTATCTACAAGTTGTTACTTTATTCTACATAAAAGATCAATTGTTAAAAAGTATTATCAATTAAAAATCTCAGTTTTGGTATTTTTTTGAGTAGTGTCACTATTCTTTTCAAGCGACGATATATGGTTAGCAAAACTAAATAAGTTTTCCAGGGAACTAGGAAAAAAAATCGTATCTATATACAGTCGAACCTCCATTTAACGAACCTCTATTTTTCGAATTTTCTTCTTGGCCGTAAAAATATTTAAGGTTTTCCATGTAAAAAAACCTCCAAATAACGAAGCACATTCTCTATTTAACGAACTTTTTTCTGATAATCTAAAAAAAATTCCACTCTATTTTTCAAGTATTTCTTTCTTTAAACACTTTTACTAAAGCTTCTGCACACTATATGTTAAAATAAATATAAACATTTTTTTTTTTTAGAGTAGTGAATAAGTTTAATTCCAGATTATAATGGTTATTCTTTGTTTTATCCTTTCTTAAGTGAAATAATAAAAGTAAACTGCTATAGTTATTATTACATGATATGTAGAGGTTTCATTAGTTTAAAATGAGTTCTCTTGTAGCCAAAGTATTATAAAAAATGTAAATCTCTATTTAACGAATTTCTCCACTTAACGAACTTTTTCGCTGGATTTTGCGACTTCGTTAAATAGAGGTCCGACTGTATATATAAATAATAGGAATGGGTATAATTAACTACTATGCTTGTGAAGGTATGGATATAGCATTTTGCTGAGAGAGGGGGCACTTCCTTTGTAATTTCACCTATCTTACCTAAAATTTTGTCTGTCATTTGTATTTCAACGAAGTACATAATGAAAAGCATTGAACAGCTATTTTTTTTTTTGAATGCAACGAAAAACCTTTGTTACTCATTATGCTTCGTAACAAAGAAAGAAGAGGTACAGAAAAAAGTTGGATTTAGTTTAGATTAAAAATTAAATCATTTCTCTCTTTAAGGATACCAAAGATATACATTAAAGTCTATAAATCTTGTTTAATCAGTATTATGATCAAACCTAGAAACGTTTATTAAAACTAGATAAGATTTAGAACTATGAATTTTATGCCGTTTCCCATTTTTCGAACCCGAGAAACTCTCCTTAATGATTAAGCATTAATCTTCCTGCAAGAAAGGAATGTAATTTTATCATGCTTGAAGAGGAAAACTAACCTTTTTTTTTCGTTTAATGGAAAACTTAAGTTGATACTTTATACAAAATTAATTTTCTTAAAATACCTTGAAAGACATACCCACATATTGGAGACATAGAAAAAAAAATAATGCATCAATTGTGGCTTAAATTCCTTAAAAGACTTCATAGCGCTACGTTGCTCTAAATAAATAATCAAATAAATTTTTAATAACCTGTTATTTATTTCACTGATGAATTATTAATTTTATCTAGAATGGTACAGATCAGTGCTCCCATGTTACTTAATGATGCCATGGTCGTTGAGTGCCTGTTGATTGAATCCGCCAATGCCAGTGTGGCTTCAGCCAGTTTGTTTCGGCTTTCTATAAGCCGATCTTGTGCATTGTTGATCTTTTCAAGCAGCTCAGCATCTTTTATCTGGTAACTGGTCTATGCCTTTAGACACAATAGTTCTTGGGCAAAACAGCACTACTGTCGAAGAAGACATCTGAATGGTGGTAATATTTCATACAAAATGTCAAATAATTGTAAGCGTGCCTTTGGACGCATCAGTTTTGGCAATAGCAGCACTACTGTGGAAGAGGACATCTGTATGGTGGTAATATTTGATACGAAATGTCACAAATTGTCCATTCTCCTTCAGAATGAAGTGGCTTCATGTTTTTTATTTGCTGTTTTTGAGTACAGAAACGTTTCTGTGCCTGTTATTGCTTCTTTGGATTGTACATTTATTCTGAAGTTTAGATTTTGATAACTGACGATTTTCTTCTTCTAACGTAGCATTATTTTTCAAATGATGAAAGATGCGTTATAACTGAAACACATAAATTTCGAAATTTGTTTGGATTTAATTACTTTTTGCATTCTTCTTCTCATTAGGACACTTAATGTAACTAACTGTTCGAAATCTTTTTTTCTGATGCAAAAATCGATCTCGTCTTGTATAAACTTCTGACATCCACAAACTAATTACTGAATACGGTGAAATTCTTTTATATCCATTTCTAATTGGCGGTTTTCGTGGTCTAAAATCTCATTTCTTTCTTCTACTACTAAGAAATGCTTGAAGGAATTTTCATGCATGTTTTTTTTTTTTTTTTTCACAATAGGACAATGCCATGGCATTGAAACATTTTTTTAAAACTTTTGATTTCTTCATTCAAACTATCAATTTTACATTCCTTTTTCGCACAAGAATTAACATTAATAACACTTTTTGAGGCGATCCAGATACTTCCCCAGCCAGGATTCGAACGCGGATCGCCTGGGTGAAAGCCGGGAATCCTCACCACGAGACCACATGGGAATGTAGTTTCCTTACATTTTTCCCTCCTTAGAAAGATTCGTCTCGCTGTAATTAAGTCTGACTGCTGTGGAAGAGGGCATCCGAATGGAGGTAATATTTGATACAAAATGCGACAAATTGTCTAATCTCCTTCAGAATGAGGTGGCTTATTGTTTTTATCTGCTATTTTAGAGTACAGACACTTTTCTGTACCTTTTGTAATTGTTTCCCAATGAGTGTACATTTATTCTGAAGTTAAGATTTTGATAACTGACGATTTTCTTCTTCTAACGTAGCATTATTTTTCAAATAATGAAAGATGCGTTAAAACTGAAACACATACATTTCGAAATTTAGTTTGGATTTAATTACCGTTTGCATTCTTCTACTCATCAGGACACTTAATGTAGCTAAGTGTTCGAAATCTTTTTCTCGGATGCAACGATCGATCTCTTGTATAAACTTCTGACATCCATAAACTAATTACTGAATACGGTGAAATTCCTTCATATCCATTCCTAATTGGCGGTTTTCGTGCTCTAAAATCTCATTTCTTTCTTCTACTAATGAAAGATGCTTTAAGGAATTTTCATGCATGTTCTTTTTTTTTTCACATTTGCTAAGTTTTTTTACTATAGGACCATCCCATCGCAATGAAATATTTTTCGAATTTTTTGATTTCTTCATTTAAACTATCAATTTTACATTCCTTCTTCGCACAAGTATCTCAAATAAATAACATTTATAACACTTTTTGAGGCGATCCAGATACTTCCCCAGCCGGGATTCAAACGCGGTTCGCCTGGGTGAAAACTGGGAATCCTCACCACGAGACCAGAAGGGAATGTAGTTTCCTTACATTTTTCCCTCCTTAGAAAAAATCGTCTCGCTGCAATTTAGTCTGACTTGTCGATTTTCGTAGACGCAAAGTTAAGACATCTCAGCCTTTATCTAACTGATCTTTTGGACCAAGATACTGTTTAACCTTAAAACATGCACTTTATCTCGTTTTACATTTCGCCGTGTGCGATTCTCTTCGGCATTTTCTACTTCACGTTACATCTGATAGTCGTCTGGTTATTCGATACGGCATGTGGTTCTTCTTTTTAAAACATTATTTTTCAGATTTGACAATAATACCATCATACAGTAAAAAAAAAGCTATGCTCCTGTCAGAGTCTAAGTCTGCCCTCCAATCTCTATCAAATAATAAGGCTACAGATAACTCGCGCGTCTACAGCTGTAGAAATATTTTAAAAGAACTTTACAATGTTGTGACATTGCAGTGGATTCCCTCTCATTGTGAAATTCCAGGGAAGGAAAAGGTTGATTTTTGGTCAAAGAAGGGTACGTCGGTCATCCCTTAACACTCCCATCCCTTTCTTTTCATTCGGCGAAGTTGCTGATAAAAAAATTTGTGTCATGCAAAATGTCTGATTTCTGTCGTGCTGCAGAGGGTAAGAAATGAAGTGGTCTCCTTACCGAGAGGGGCCTGGGCTGCAAAAACGGATTCCTACAGAAGACTTAATAGCTAAACAACACTTATACAGAACGTATTTGTTAAAGCACAAACTCAATATGATGCCCACCATTCATCTGCAGCAGAATGAATACAACATTAAATTATGTTTTGAGTATAGTTATATGTCAAAAAAAAAAAAATTATAACTATAAAATAATGTTGGAGGTTTTCTGAAATGTAAAAAAAATAATAGAGCAGTAATATTATGCTTTCACAAGCAAATATGAATAACTACTAATTATTTATCAATAGCTTTAATATTAGAAATTGCCGGTCATAAATGATTGTTGTTTGTAGTCCAAATTCACTCAATAGTATAAAAGCACATATTTGCTTTCTTTTCTTTTATATAAAACAAATTTCTTTCATAAGTTATAGAAAATCAATTTAACTATGTTATAAAACTACATGTAGAGCAATGCATAGTAATAATTATAGTTTGCACATATTTATATAAATATATCATTATATATTTATATAAATATATCATTATAAACATGAAGCTCACTTGCTACCCCCCAGCTTAGAAATATGATAATAAAAATATAGCTTGTAGACATGCAAAGGCATAAAGGCTTTTTTTTTTTTTGTTTTATTAAGTGTGAACAAAAAAATTCCCTAAATAGAAAAAATTAATTAAATTTTCAATCATGGTATGACAGATGGCATCAAATTGACAAGGGATGAGCACACCATTACAATTTAGTCTACCACAGGGAGACCATTTAAATTATTTTAGAGAGAGGCATCAAATCACAAAGGATTCGATATTTCTGCCTCAACTGTCCTATCAGTCTCTATATTCTGACATGGGCAAGTTTTCGCTTGGTTTCAACATCACACGCAGTTAATTGGTCATTCCCTCTCGTAAAACCAGGGAGTTTAATTTCGGCACAGTAAAGTTCCACTTTAATGTCGAACCCTCGATCAGCAAGCACAAGATCTCCTGGCAAGAGCTTTTCTAGAATACCTGAGTTTTGCACAATGTTCCCCCACCCCAAGCTGAGGGGATGAAGAATGTAACTCTTCGGGGCGGGGGGGGGGGGAGATCCCGATTAGGTATTTTATAGTGTTAGCATTTTTGTACTGGGAGCACTGTGCAGCTGCCAAAATATTTGAAGGCTTCTGGATTTTTATTTCAAAGCAATCGATCACTATGATCGCTTTCAATAAAGGATGACTGAACTTTTTCAATAAGTCCAGTTCTTTCTGGCCAGAACACCATGCAAGATAACCTTTCATGCATTATGTGTAAGTATTCCCCGATAGCTCTTCAAGGAGTAGAGTTTGAAATCCCAAACATATAACCAAGGTCAAGAAAATCAAAATTTAACCTGAAATGCATCAGGGTTAGCATACATTTCTGAAACTTGTTAAGTGCCGAGAAGTGGGTTTGTTTCAGAAAAGGCTGAATCATTTCAAAAACTATGGACAGTAAATCATACGTAGACAGTCCTGTGTGGTACTTAACTTTCTCATCATTGTCCTTCAATGACATTTCATTAAATGAAAATGTTTTAAATTCTTCTTTGGCCTTTGAAAGTTCTGTTTGCAAATCTTGCGAAATTTACTCCCTTCATTTTACTCCAAGGTGATACTTATTATAATAAAACTTTCAGTCACATTAACTTGTCCTACTTACCGTTTATCAGGAAAAGCCAATGCAATTGGAAGTTGCACTATAGTTACCGTATTTATGCGAATCTAATGCGCATCGTTTTTGGCCAAATGTAGTATTCAAAATTGGGGTGCGCATTAGATTCGAGTGCAAAACTGGTCAGCAGTTCGCCGATGACGTCAACCAAATTTACTCGCCGACAAACCATTTTTTTATTATTTAAAGTTTTAAAATGGGATGCGCATTAGATTCGATGGCGCATTAGATTCGCATAAATACGGTAGTAACAAACGATGCTAAATGGAAGCTTCCAAACAGTCAAAATGACTGGTTTGGTAAATCTAGTGTTAAAATTGAAGGCAATCTAAAAAAAAAAAAGTATTTATCACGGTTGATCGATTGCTGCAGTTTATTCCTTTTAACCATAAAAAAAAAAAGAAAAACAAACAATTAACAATGTCGACTAAAAAATAGTAAACAAGAATTTAAAAACGAATCAAAAAACGAGAAGAAAAAAAGCAAACAAAACAACAAATTAATTGAACATAAATATTGTGCGAAAAGAGCAAGATAATAGTAACGCAACGTGGTAAAAGATCGAATATCGAAGCCGAAAGCCGAACTAAGGTAGAAGTTTAGCTGTCATCAGCATCACGCTTGTCCTCCAACGTTACGTCATTTGCAAATACCCTATTGGGTAACAACTAACTTTAAATACCAATTTGCACACCACTTAATTCAAATGTGAAAGATTTTTGACACTTTCCTTTTCCTTAAGTTTAAGTTTTTAATCTTTTTAAATATTTGGAAAATCTGATCTTATTTGCGATGTTCCTCCCAGTCAACGTTTCAGCCAAATTAGTTAACCAGTTGGTGGTATCCAGAAATAAATAACGATAATGATAAAGTTTCGCATCAATTTGCGCACTGACATTGTAAAAATTTGTTTCGGATGAATAAACGGGTGCATGAAAGCCAAACCTATGCATTGCATCGAAATGAATGAGACGGTGATACTCGCGGGGAATGAAACGTCTAACGTCATATACAACCCGAGCCAAATAGTGAATACAATTCCTTTTCGAATCGGGATTCGAACACCATTGAAATCCAATTGATGCTTTTCGACGAAGAATAATTGGTCACGAGCAGTCGTAACACATTGTTATCCACATAACGAACAGTGTTCATGCATAAACTTTTGAAAAGTAGCGCGATATTGAAATGCTTCCGCAAATGTCTCTCGATGTCCGGATCCATTATGGCTACTCCAAACAAGGGATAGATGAACGGCTGGGGAAATGACGACAGGGCATCGTGCCGCATCCGCAGACTCTTATATGCCTAGCTTTGAGAGGTATCGGTTTGATAAAAAATTTTTGCTTCATATTCAACTCCGTTACAAATGAAATGAAGACCTGGCGAAAAAACGTTTTATGAGTTGAAAGAAAGAAAAAAAAATTTTTTTTTACTTATTCATACAAATTTAATGCCAGTTCAATTTTAAAATCAGCGCAATGTGGGGGAAACCACTTCTTTAATCGCTCATTTTGGAACGTGTCATCAAAATCGAATTCTTCTTCATTATCTCTAAATTCTGGTCCTATCAGCTCGAAATTTACATTCGACAAGTCGAGCGACGGCATCGCGATCACGTATCGGATCACCTTTTCCAATCGGGAACCTTTCAATTTTTCCAATATTGCTTTCAAGACAAACTTTTTTTTTTCGTACAAATGAAAGAACGTCGCGTCAAACAAGGATTTTCTAATAAAAGGAATGCGACCTTCGGTGCTCATTCTTAACGATTCACAATTTAAATAGTCAATCAAAATTTTTTCATATCCCCTCTCTAAGTGCAAGAGTGTATCATTCGTCATGTTTCTTTCATTAATAGTACCATGATCCAACATGAAAATGAACGGTTTGCTATCTTGTAGATTGGCACGATTTAATTTCTGAAACAAGCAATGTCACAGCGTGTTTCCGAAATAATCTCTCGCATATTCAGATATGAGCCGTAAGAAGTGGGTTTCGAATATTCGAAATAGTTTGACCATTTTTTTCAAATGGAGACACTTAAAAATTTTGTACTCTTCGGGTTTCGACGGACATAAATTTTCGTATATTTCGGGAAACCATTGATTAAATAGTGCAACTCGAGAACACCAAGCCTATCTCGAAAATAGAATGGATATGTCGAGACCTTTTAAAAATATTTAATATGATTATCAGATGCATCTAAACATTTTACTGTTTTACAATAGTGACGAGATAAATAGCCTTCGTTATGTGCCACCTCCATCAATTCGGGAAGCAGATAACATAGAGTTTCGACTAATATTTCTTTATTACATTTAAACGCGATATGCAGTAGAGTATTCGTCGCGAAAATAGGGATCAACACAATCTGTGTACCATTCGAATATACGAATGATTTTGGAAAAAAAAAGATTGGATGCGTAGTTCGGTCAGATCAGTCGGTCGCTGTACGTTTGGTACTTTCATGAATTCCAAAAACATTTTAAACACTACTTGTAGGGGCATATGTCTGAATGCATACCTTGGTTCAAGATCTTTGTAACAAAGCCAATTCAAAACTCTATTCTCGATATCGTCTCGCATTCACATTAACTTTATTAACCTTTCTCGTGTGAAATAACTCGCGTCCATGCACCACACATTTCGAACCAACACCATCATTGTTTCGAGAGAGAACACCTTCTCCTCGTTGCTGCTATCCAAAAATAAATAACGGTAGTCTCGCATCCACTCGCGAACTGACATTGTAAAGATTCGTGGTTTGCGAATAAACGGCTGCGTGAAAGCCAAACCTAACAATTGCATCGAAATAATTGAAAGGGTGATACTGGGAAGGAATGAAATGTTTAACGTCAGCTACAACTGGAGCCAACTAGTGAATACATGCCCTTTTGGAATCGGGATCAACGGCATTGAAATCCAATCGATGCTTTTCGACAAAGAACAGACAGTTGTTCACGAGCAGTTGTAAGAGAGTTTTATCCACATAACGAACAGTGTTCATGCATGAACTTTAGAAAACTAGCGCGATATTGAAATGCTTCCGAAAATGTCTCTCTATGTCCGGATCCATTATGGCTACTCTAAACCAGGGATAGATGAACGGCAGGGGAAAATGACGACAGGGCATCGTGTAGCATCAGCAGACTCTAATATGACTAGCTTTGAGGTTTGATAAAAAAAATTTTCTTCATATTTAACTCCGTTAGAAATGAAATGAAGACCTGGCGAAAAAACGTTTTATGAGTTGAAAGAAAGAAAAAAAAATTTTTTTTTACTTATTCATACAAATTTAATGCCAGTTCAATTTTAAAATCAGCGCAATATGGGGGAAACCACTTCTTTAATCGCTCATTTTGTAACGTGTCATCAAAATCGAATTCTTCTTCATTATCTCTAAATTCTGGTCCTATCAGCTCGAAATTTACACTCGACAAGTCGAGCGACGGCATCGCGATCACGTATCGGATCGCCTTTTCCAATCGGGAACCTTTCAATTTTTCCAATATTGCTTTCAAGACAAACTGTTTTTTTTTCCGTACAATTGAAAGAACGTCGCGTCAAACAAGGATTTTCTAGATCCTTCTGCTTCAAAAGGAATGCGACCTTCCGTGCTCATTCTTAACGATTCACAATTTAAATAGTCAATCAAAATTTTTTCATATCCCCTCTCTAAGTGCAAGAGTATCATTCGTCATGTTTCTTTCATTAATAGTACAATGATCCAACATGAAAATGAACGGTTTGCTATCTTGTAGATTGCTTGTTTCAGAAATTAAATCGTGCCAATGTCACAGCGTGTTTCCGAAATAATCTCTCGCATATTCAGATATGAGCCGTAAGAAGTGGGTTTCGAATATTCGAAATAGTTTGACCATTTTTTTTAAATGGAGACACTTAAAAATTTTGTACTCTTTAGGTTTCGACAGACATAAATTTTCGTATATTTCGGGAAACCATTGATTAAATAGTGCAACTCGAGAACACCATGCCTATCTCGAAAATAGAATGGATATGTCGAGACCTTTTAAAAATATTTTTTATGATTATCAGATGCATCTAAACATTTTACTGTTTTACAATAGTGACGTGATAAATAGCCTTCATTATGTGCCACCTCCATCAATTCGGGAAGCAGATAACATAGAGTTTCGACTAATATTTCTTTATTACACTTAAACTCGATATGCCGTATTCGTCGCGAAAATCGGGATAAACACAATCTGTGTACCATTCGAATTTACGAATAATTTTGGAAAAAGATTGGATGCGTAGTTCGGTCAGATCAGTCGGTCGCTGTCCGTACACGTTTGGTACTTTCATCAATTCCGAAAACATTTTAAACACTACTTGTAGGGGCATATGTCTGAATGCATACCTTGGTTCAAGATCTTTATAACAAAGCCATTCACATTAACTTTTTAAACCTTTCTCGTGTGAAATAACTCGCGTCCATGCACCACATATTTCGAGCCAACGCCATCATTGTTTCGAGAGAGAACACCTTCTCCTCGTTGCTGCTATCCAAAAATAAATAACGATAGTCTCGCATCCACTCGCGCACTGACATTGTAAAGATTTGTGGTTTGCGAATAAACGGGTGCGTGAAAGCCAAACCTAACGATTGCATCGAAATAATTGAAAGGGTGATACCTGGAAGGAATAAAATGTTTAACGTCAGCTACAACTGGAGCCAACTAGTGAATACATGCCCTTTTGGAATCGGGATCAACGGCATTGAAATCCAATCGATGCTTTTCGACAAAGAACAGACAGTTGCTCACGAGCAGTTGTAAGAGAGTTTTGTCCACATAACATCCACACATTCATGCATGAACTTTAGAAAACTAGCGCGATATTGAAATGCTTCCAAAAATCTCTCGATGTCCGGATCCGTTATGGCTACTCCAAACAAGGGATAGATGAACGGCAGGGGAAAATGCAGACAGGGCATCGTGTCGCATCCGCAGACTCGAATGTGACTAGCTTTGAGAGGTATCGGTTTGATAAAAACGTCTTTCTTTATAGTTAAGTCTCGAATTGTAAAGAGAAACGGTTTTGCAGTAACCTCTTAAATTCTTGCATCCATAATTCGTCTTCGAACGGCCAGGATTTAGTACAAGATGACCACGTCGTAAAAGATCCGGTAGTCGGTGTTGCCTGGGTTTATTCTCAGCACCCGCTTGTCTCGAGGCAATATCAGTCTCGCGGCTGACTGTTGAGGCAGATTCGCTAGTGTGTAAACGAAAGGGGCGGTTCTGTGTCGAGAACGCCTTTTGCGTTGTTGAATATCAATATTCCTTCAATGGCGAGCCCTCTATTCTCACACCCAAGCTTCGTTTCTTTCTCGAACTTTTCACAGGTGAACTTGAGATTGGGTGTCACAAATGCCATCGTCAGTGTTATTTTTCCTTTCGAGATGTCCGTCGATACAAAAGGGGCTCCATGATACTTGCGTTGAGTAATAACAGAGCTGCGGATAACACTTTCGCTTTTCTTTCGTATTTGTTTCGCAGTATTTACATCGCCAGTGTGTTGGTGCCATCATCGTTGTGATTTTCCTTTCGAAATGTTTTTATGTACTGAACCAGGGCCACGCGATGGAAAGAAAAAAAGCACGCCGCCACAAGATTGAAGTCGCTCATCCTTGAATCGAGGCCACACCATCTGTTCACGTCAAGGATAAAGCGATTAATTATTCGAAAACTTTTTTCCAACAATCGAAATCAACTTCCTCGTCCCAGTCCTTCGATAATAATTCTTTTTGTCTCTCGAAGGTCTTCTGGAGACAGCTTGGATGCGAGACGAAGGTAAATTCTCAAAATAATTTTTACAATTATGACAAGTTTCCGCTAAATAACGCTTTCTGTCGGCTTTTTTTCGCGTAAGTTTTTCCGTGTATTTGAAATTGATGGCTGTTTCCCCCATCTCTTTTTGTTTTCTGCGCAGGTCTCCTTAACACGTTGACTCTCTACCAAAAAAAACCGCATCTATAAACGTTCGACACGTTTGTCTCCCGGGACTTACTGGATCGGATGGTGTATCCGTGAATTACGCAGTGATTCTGAAATTCCTTACATTTGCCAAAAGACGATTCATCTTCGCGTGTTACCAAATCTGGCTGATTTTTTGAACGAATCGTGTGGGCAATGGGTTCAGGAAAGTGGCCAATCCAAACATGTTCATCGTGAGGGTCAAATTTTTTGCTGTATGTCTACAAGACCAACTACAATACGTTCTCAAACGACAAAAGAATGATCATAGAGAAGAAGTAGGCGCAAGATTTCATTAAAACGAGCGAAGCATTGAAATTCGCTCAAAACATGAACAAGAGGACATTAATTCCCATGTTTGAATTGTTCGCGTACGATGGAACGGAAGAAATAATCGATTTCAGAAGATACGTGGACAATTTGAGTTTTTCTATGTTTGTTAAATCATATTACGATAATCAAACTGAGTGTCATATGTATGTAGTAAGAGAGTTACACCGGACTGTGCGAGACCCGGATAGAGTGTGCAGGTTAGTGAAAAATGCACTCTCAAATTACAGCGAAGAAGTCAAAGACCACGATGTAAAATAACTGACTAGATATTACAAAGTTCTAGTTGGTATACATATCCAGGCATTGAAAGCAATACGGCACGCTAAGCAAAAAAAAAAAAAAAAAAAAATACGCTGAATCCAAAGAGAACCGTCGTAAGAGAATAAAGCCTCAGAAGCAAGAAGAACTCTTCCTTCCTGAATCTGAAAATTCGAGCAAAGGTATCGCATTCTACCCAAAATTAGTTTTTACAAGCGCCGTGACCATATATTTATTAATTCCTTTTTTGTTGCATCCGTCCACTTTTCTCCTTTTTTATAAATATATCGTCACTATGCAATTTTTTTCGTCTCCATGTTTTTCGTAATTATCTCATGCCGTCGCATCTTTTTTTATTGATCGCAAAATCGTTTTTTTTTACTTTTTTCCACTCTCTTCACACGACACCCTGGATATTTTGCTAATCTCCATATTTTTATATTTAGAATTTGAATTTCATATGATTCTCTGTGATTTTCAAAGTGATGTCAGATTTAAAAAAAAAAAAAAAATACTTAGAGCAAGCAAGATTGTGTCCGCGATTTGTTCAAAAAAAAAAAAAAGAAAAAAAGACATCTAAGTATACACGCGTTCGTATTTCTTTCTTTCTTTTTTTTTTTTTTTTTTTACCCATTATAAAAAGTGAGGAACGCCTCGTTCCGTTCTCATACCATAATGAAAGGCTGAGATTGAAAATTCCTATCACCTATTCTCGTCTTAAAAACAAAACGTTATTGACCCAAATAAAAATGCTGCAGACTGGAGGTTGAATCAAAGTATGGACGCAGCGCAAATCAAGAGAGGACGTTGATCCAACGGCGATAGCAGCGGAATATAGACATTTTTTTACCAAAAAAATCGCAGAATACGAAAAGGATATTCAAGAATTACTGCTCGGAATAGAAAGCACTAAAAGAGCTATCGAAAATAAAATCGAATGTATACGTCAGCAAATCCGCGAAATGAGAGAATCTGTAAGCCGTTTTTTTATATAATTTTGGCACTTGGCGAGAATTTCAAAAAAAAAAAACCCCTCACACACACATTAATAGCCGGGTAACCAATGTTTTTTTTTTTTTCATGTTTAGTGAAATATGGATCATCTGGCAGTTCACCCCTCTGAAGAAATGCTAGAATTCAGCGAACCTGAACAGAAAAAACGCGAAATAAACTTTCCCCAAAAGTCCCGGGTATTATTGCATTTGATTTTAGGGACGGTTATACTATATCTGATAGAAACTCATTTATAATTTCTGACGAAGAAGTTAGTTTCGATAATTTAAAGGCTGATATTTGCTGATTACATTGTAACTCTCTGTATGCCGTATATATTATCACGTTTGATGCGCTAGCAACTTTCGCTTCTTGGAACGTTTTGTCTCTGCATCTAATATTCGAAAATGCAATCCTCGAAAAAAGAGTATTTGCGTATGTCCTTGTTGTTAAGTTAAGCATTGTCACCGTTATAAAATGTTCTTGGGATTGAGAACAATATTTAATATCATATCTCACATTCTCCATGTAAAAAAAAAAAGGAAATCTCATACGAATTCAGGAGTCCTAAAAAATGGATGTCGTATCTGAGGCCTCGAAAGAAAGAAAAAACAACTATCACCTTGAACTTCGTATATATATGTCACGTCCCGTATCAGCAGTCGGGCTAAGTTTCATGACAGTACATAACAGCATTCCTTTTATTTTTTCCTTTACTTTTTTACTCATCAGGTATTTACAAGAATACTATTTACAATGATGAATGAGATGGATATTTACAATTGAATATAATATTTACAAACGCGGTCCCCATAGGGAACATTTCGCAGGAGCACAATTTACTCTGTGTTATCCTTTAAGCATCAGCTCACCAAGTGACGCTTAGCTTTAGTTTTCCAGACCCTTCTTGGGGTCTCTTAGCCAATCAGAACTCAGGGTATAAGTTTTGGTTCACGTTTTAGAGTAGACCCGTAAAAAGGACCCAATTGGTTTTAGTTCAGGTTTACAAAAAGTTACGTTAAAAGGTCCCAACGGTAGTTTGCTTTTTATGTAGACAAAGAAAGGAATAATAATAATGTATTTAATTTATTAGAAACCTCACATATCCCCCCTCTCAAAAAGAGTTGGTTCTGGAGGTGATCAGGCTCCAAAAAGTGCCTTTTCGAGAGAAAAAAAAAACCTGACAATTACAACTTTATAAATTAGCAGTGAAAAAAAAATATTCCAAACTCCCTGGGTTCTGATGGTAATTCTACTTTGTATAGGTATAATAACAATTCACGAAATACACCTAAATTATAGGTAAACGCTATTACATTACACTAATACAATTTTCATAAGACAAAATACTTTCATAGAATACGCGTATGCCAAACTATTCACGTGGTACCACTGGAGTTATTTTTTTGTTGTGCGCACCGTTTTCTTCATTTATCAGTTCATACTGACGGATTTCACAGTTCTTAAGGATACTTTCGAGTTCCTTATTAATTTTTCTCGTGTTTCATATCTTTCATGTAGTGTCTTTCATCTACAAAATTTCTCTTCCTTTCAACACCCTAACAAAATTTTCTTAACAGTATAGCACTTTCAAGTATGTTTCAAATATCCCGTAATAAGAGAATCAACATTAATTTCAATCGATACAATAAATCACTTAAATTTCTAACAGTGAACACGATCTCATTTCAAATAATTAAAAAATCTTCATTTATATCAGATTATTCATATTCCTTAGTTACAACACATTTCTTGACACATCCGTAATTTTACTACATCAAATCAATTTCCTATAACTAAAAACCTTATCACAAACAACTTCAATGTTGATGCAAAACAATTCAAATAAGTAAAGTGTTACAGTGACACAATTCATTTTCTTTTGTTTACAAAAGTAACCATTATCCATAAGTACGGCTTTCAGCGCCTTTTCCCTTCTTTTTTGACCCCATAGGAAGTTTGTAACAGTGGGTATAAGTCTTTCCCACGTTAACTTACCCATATTGGATATTCTTACACTCATTCTTTTTGTGAAAGTAGGAACCCTTCAGCGGGATAAAAATACCTCAATCTACATGAATGAACAATTTCTGTCAAACTTTCACTCCTTTCAATTTCAAAATTTACATCAGAAATTTTTCTTGAAACTTTGTGCGGGCCTGAATAAGGCGATGTTAACTTTCTTGTATTTGGATACTTAAATTCCTCTAGCGTTACTAAATCACCAACTTTAAATTCTGCATTTTGAAATTTCCTATCATACCTGACCTTGTTTTTTTCATGATCTGCCTTTGTTTTTTCTAACGCAATTTCTCTAGCTTCTAGTACTGGGGGGTATAATTCTTGATCAATGGGGGAGTTAAACGGTAACTTACCACTTTTCCACCCGCCTATTTAATGTTTGGTAACTGAATGTGGTGTATTATTATATATTCTAGAGTAACCTCTTCTAAATACCTAGTCCAAGGAATTTTCGTTGTAGAGCTGTTTACTTTGCATTTTAATCTAGTTACAATTGACTTATTTACCCGTTCACATTTACCATTCGTTTGAGGGTGATGCGAGGAGGTTAATAGCTGTTTTACACCATGATTTCTTAAAAATTTCTTAAACCTACTAGAAGTAAAAGCAGGGTTTCTGTCCGTTAAAAGTGCTTTGGGAACACCAGAGCTAAATATCTGCTTTAATAAATTTGTGTAGACTTCAGAAGTGATATTTTTGCTGGGAAAAGTTCAAATAAATGTAGTTGCATGATCTATTACAATATTAAGGTACCGTTTTGTTGAGTTAAAATAATTCATTCCACCTACTGAGTCAAGAGAAAATATTTCAAAAGGTTCTTTACATGGTGGCATGGATTGCAAAAGACCAAACTTTTTCTGATGGGAACTTTTATTTAATCGATATCTCGCAGTGTTTTACATATCCTGAAATATCTGTGATAATTTTCTCCCAATAGAAGTAAGGGGAAATCAGGCTTAGCATTTTCTTAACCCCAGGTTGAACAGATTCCTCATGGGCTTTAGAAATTCATTCTTTTCTAAGAAAAAAGGGAACAACAACCTTTATTAAACCCTTGTTACTAATAGTCAGGACATCATTTATTTTTTTGAATTTTACGTTATCGAGATTGTCAAGTTTTTGATGCTCTATAACAGGGTTGGCAACGCGGCGCCCCCGATCGATTTTTAATGCGCCCTCGCTGGACTAATGTAAATGTATGATAGCCAGAGCGATTTACTTACTCTTGTCAAACGACGATATACAGCAACTAGTCAGTTGAGTTTAGCATTGTGCATAAATTAGCTGTTTGCTAACCTTGAGCGTGTCTAATAGCACGTACTCGTATGACTTCATCCCCAGTCCCAGAAATGGACTCCACTTGGAGCATGCGCGTTGTGCTCTCCCGTAGGATGCCGTGTCGAGATTGAAACGATAGTATAGCACGCACGTATTTTATGTTAGTGTGTGATCGTATTTCGAATAGACCACGCGTAGACCGAGCATTTAAAACTACCAAGTAATCCGAAATAATTCTTTTCTTTCAAAACCCTTCGTGGATAAATGTAAAAGAAAAAGAACATATTATTTTAACGATGACTGGGAACATCTATATTGTTTCGTATTGTTACCAATTTTGATAGTGACTATCCAATGAACTCGAAAATTAGAAGAAAAAAACATATTTCTTTAAAATCTACAATAACTAACTAGCAAAGTTTTTTTACTTAACCACTGCAAGAACATAAAGCAGCATCGCTCGCGTTATATAAAATATCGCATTTGCTAGCTAAGAATAAAAAACCATTTACAGATGGGGAATTAGTGAAAGAAGCCATGTTAGAAGCTGCTGATTCACTTTTTGAAGAATTTAAAAATAAAAATCAAATAGTTTCAGTTATAAACACGTTGCAATTATCAGCACGAACTGTTACTAGAAGAATTGAAGTAATTGCGGAGAATTTGCAAATGATATGGAAAATTGTATTTTCTTTTCGCTACAGATGGATGAATCGACAGACGTGATAAATATATCACAATTAGCAATTTGCGTGAAGATGGTATTTTCTGATTTTACAACAAAAGAATTCCTTAAAGTTCTGCCATTAAAGGGAAGCACCAGAGGTGAAGATATCTTTTCTACTTTTCAAAAGTATATAACAGATGTAAAATTACCTGTACAAAAGTTATCGTCAATTACAACAGACGGGACACCAGCGATGACCGATATGAAAAAAGGATTTATTGCCTTATGTAGACAGGATTCCTTATTCCCGAAATTTATTTCTTATCATTGTCTCTTACATCAGGAAATGTTATGTGTAAAAACAATCGGTTTTCAACACGTATTTACCGTATCCTTTTTTTTGAAACACAATTATATATAGAACACCAACAAATTGCATATATAAATAAAATTAAAGTGTAGGTTTGAAAAAAAAAAAAAACTACACAGCACCAGTTGCCGACCACTGTTCTAGATTAAAAACCATCCAAGATATCGGGCCCGGCGCAAGTTAACTGACGCCATGAGGTATAAAATATTCTGTGCCCCTATATTATACGTATTTTATAGAGTGTAGGAACTAAAAATATATTCGGTAAATATGTATACATATATATTTAAATAACATTAAATATCTACAGGACATACCTTTTAAACATTATTAGCTGATCCTCTGCAGAACATCTGCGGGCTATAAGTTCAGCAATCGAACTTGAGAATTTTCACTCGACAATCGTAAATAAGTTATGAGCGGGGAAATTATTTTTAAGAAATCGAAATAAATTTGTTAAAGTCCGTAAGATACGAAGAATCATGTTACTTTTCTATGCTAATCGTAAACCAAATTTTTAAACATCGTTCAACCACTGCAAAATCTAATCGTCCACGTAAGGTGATATATGGATTTGTAGTTAGAGGCGCTAGAAGAGCATTGTTGTACACGGCTAGTCCAATTTCATAAGCGCATCAACACTTTTTTATAAAGGTGTAATAACCAGGGGTGTTTGTGGGACCCCAAAAAATCCCCTGAAACTTTTACGGACTTACTACCGACATTTTAGAGTTTCGAGAAGGGGGGGGGGGGGAGAAATGAAAAATTACAATTATGAAGTATTGAATGACCTAATTATAAAAGTTCAATGAATTGCTTTTTTTGCAAAATTAATAACCATAAATTTTCAAACATATAAACTACTACATTTTATGTAAATATTTTAAATTACCTGAATTAATTGTTTAAAAAAAAATTATCTAATTTCTGCTGCTTTTTTTTATTTTCTGACGTTTGTGGGCGTGTCTTTCTTTTGTGGTGAACTTCATAATTGCAGGAAGGTTGACTTTTATTTTCCTCATTTACAGTTGAAGAAATTTCCTCGAGAACTGCACATGCAGAGATAGAAGCAGTTTGCTTTTCTGCTAATGTAGAAGGTTTTTCAGAGACTTTTATAGGTGACTCATCTGAAATACATGTTTTTAAGTCCTCTGGATATGACGAATGATTGTTCTTCGGAAGAAAATCGAGCAGATTACTCGCACTCTTTTTTCCAAAATTGAGTTATTGTAGAAGCATTCTGATGACCGATAGTTTATATTCTAGTTTACACTCACATTTGTGTTTTTTCTTTCTACTTCTTAAAAGTAAGATTGATAGTGATTGAACTGTATTGATGAAATAAGATCAAGCTTCAACTCATACTGTGCCATAAAGAAGTCTATTCAGATAGTTCAGACAATACACATCAAGAAGGTTCTGCGACATCCTAAACAATTCAATCGTTTCTTGTATATATTTACAACATTTTTAGTTGAATGAAACAGACACAATCATTATTATATATAAAAAGAAGAAGCAAACATACAGTAATGAGGTTTCCCCAGAGAAGAAAGAACTCGAAAAGTCCCGCTTCCTGGGGAACCCGTTAAAAAACGCTGCTCTCTCTTTTTGGTGTCGGGTTACAGAATGATGAAAAAAAAAAAAAAATGTGCTTCAGAAGGCACTTTGAAAACTTCTACATCCGCACAACATATAGTACGTTGTATAAAAATGCCCTAGTTCAAATTTCTCTGACCGAAATATTTGGTTTAAAGGTGTAAATAATAATGTAGGTAAATTGGAAGTTATTTTATGTGAAAACTTATCCCCTAATGTAGTAAAAATTATATAAAAGGATATTTGATAAAAAAAATGGCTCACAGCGTAGAGATACACGAAAAGTGTGCAACAAGTTTTCGCCCAGAGGGAACTGTTAAGTCAGATTAACTGTTTTATTTTGGTTAAGGCTCGAATAGAGAAATTTGAAAATGACCGAAAAATTTGGTTTATTTAAATAAAAAAAGAATGTAGGCAAAAGTGAGAGAATCTCAAAAGCTTTTC
The DNA here is from genome assembly GCA_038502835.1 of Octonoba sinensis. Taxonomy (NCBI): domain Eukaryota; kingdom Metazoa; phylum Arthropoda; class Arachnida; order Araneae; family Uloboridae; genus Octonoba; species Octonoba sinensis. The sequence goes on along the minus strand of CM076605.1, from coordinate 64,602,410 downwards.
TTACAAGTATGTTACCAGGATGCTCCACGTGGAGGGTGATCTACACCGCACCCCACACACATGTAAACATTCACACACGAATAAAATAAAGTAACATAACTCACGACCTGAAAAGAGAAAAATATTAATCTGCTACTATCTGAAAAGAGAAAATTTAATTGTTAATGTCTTTACAAGCATACACAAAGGCACCTTTAAAAAATAAAAAGAAAAAAAGTTTAGAAAAAAAAATGTTAAAATAGGTGAAAGAAAAAAAAAGGTAAAAAATATGTAAAATTTTAAATGCTAAATTAAATGCCCGTTAGATATTAAAAAGATATTAAAAAAAAGAGCTTATAATGTAGTCAAAGACTACTATGTGATAGCAATTTTCATTTACATGAAGCATTTGTCATGTCTTATTAAGTCTTCATGTTTTTTTTTCTCTCTCCCAACTTTTGAGTTTTATTTAAAATCTTCATTTTAGGAAGAAAAACAGAAGTCATTTTTCATATTCATGATACAATCTTGACCATTTTCATATTTGAAACTTCTTTTAATATTATTATTGATACAAAATAATATATACAATGATAATGATGATGATAAACTATATACAGGTGAATGCCATGTAATTTTTACCTATCTCAGTTGTTTCGAATGAGATGGTGACCATATGCGTATGAGTAGACCTGGCGGTCATACGAAATGACCGCTGTTCTAGATATTATAAATTGTAATTAAACTGATTTGTGCGAAGGTGTCCTCTAATTCAAACTGAATTACCCAGGTCAGGTTGCGAGGACTGCTTGCTGATCCACAGGGTTTCCGCCTTCTACTTGCTTAATTGCTTAAAGTAAAGTGCAGTGAAGGAAACCACTGGCGGTTCATTTCTTAAGAGCCATTGCTAGCTCAATAAATAAAGGAGATTTACATAATAAAATATCAAATCACGTGTCAAAGATCTCTTCAGCATTTCCTATGTAGATCTTTCCATCATTTTTAAGCTCGCCTTGCAGAGCACCATCAATTATTTTTAACTTTACGTCCGTTCTTTCACGAACTCTTGAAGAGACAACATGAAGTTGACCGTGCCCAAACGCAGGCTCAGGTAAAAAAAATGCCAACACGCTTAAGCGTTTGGCCCTGAGACTTATTGATGGTCATAGCAAAGGCAAGTTTTACAGAAAATTGTCTATTCTAAATTAAAACGACAACCTTGTTTGAGATGGAGCTAAATCAATTCTTGGAATGACATTTATTTCACCTTTAGAGGAGCCAGTCAAAGACAACTATTATGACATTATTTTCAATTGGAGAACCTCTACTTTTGTACGATTGCAAAGACCCCTTCTGGTGTTAAGATTTCTCAACAGCGTAATAATTGCTCCAATCTTTACCCTCAATTTGTGAGGTGGTATGTCAAAAAGCGAGAGACTATTTAAAAATTCCTTTGGAATGTTGTTGGCACTCGCTTTTAAATCAGCTACAACGGAATCAGCACTTAAATATGTCGCGTAGTTCCCTTCTATGATATTTGAGACATCATCATTTAGTTTGTCTACATCAGAATTTTTAGGACACAATATTGCCCTTTCACTAATTTCACTGATGTTTCCAGGCTGGATTTTATTACCAAAAACCCAATCCACTAAGCTATCTTTGCATATCATTTATTAAGGAATCTTGACAACGTCTTCAATGTCATCAGAAAGAGTTCCATTTCCAAGTTTTAAAAGCCACTCACTACATTCGGGGTCATTTGACCTCATGTTCATTGTCAGTGGGAGTTTCTTAAATAAATTCCATGATTTTGTGCATTTTATGCTATTTAGTATTATTGGTTGTGGAGCATGAGGCAATACTGATAGACATTGTCTAAAGTCACCTCCAAGAAGTAAAACTTTTCCTCCACATGGATAATCAATTTTGATGATTTCGTTTAACAACCTGTCAGTTGTATCCAAAGCATGGTTTGAAGCCATCGTACATTAAATTGTTATGAGCTTTGCTGCTCTTAAAAGCTTTGCTTTGTCAGTATTTAATTTAATATAAGGTACTGAAGTTTCATTCAAGAAAAAAGTTTGCCACTATTGATTGGCGCATCTAAAACTGTTACAATAAAATCATATGGCACTTTTCTATTTTTATTAGAAGAATCTTAGTTTTACAGTGGTAGTAGTAGTTGAAAGCTGTGTTTCTTTATTTCAGTAAGTCTTTGAACATAAAGTACAGAATATAAGAGTTAAGTAATTCTGTATTTAAGTTGGACTCTATATGCATACGAGCTTAGTTTTAAAGTGAAGATTCCAAGTTTGTAAGTAGGTAAGAAATAGACTTTCAAAACATGAGGTTTACAATGTAAATAGTTTTAAAGTTTCTTCGTACTTTGTAATAAACTTTTTCAATGTGTGAAAGTTGCGTTGCAAATAGTTTTGTCAAATATTTTTTCTCGGTAGTATATCATAAAATACGCGTAAATCTTAAGCTCTGTGTAAATCATCAAAGTCATGTTAAAGATAGTCTGCAGTTTCTTCCTGCCATATAGGAAAAATTAGTGGCAAACTTCTCATCCTCTGACTTTCATCTTTTGATTGAAAGTATGCCAGGGGATAAGGTCTACCTTCTTTTACCAAAAGGGCTCTACCTTCTTTTATCAGTCTATCCATACGAATTCATGGATTCATTCCAAAAATTTGAGAAGAAATCTCTTCCACCGAAATCTGACTTTTATAGCTCCCTAATTGATGAAGAAATCACCGAAGAGTCGGATGCATGCTCAAAATGTATGGAGCAAATTTCAATTGAGTACAATGGGTGAATACCATGATTTGTGTGTTGCAAGTGATGTCCTCCAACTTGCAGATATTTTCCAAAATTTCAGAAAATTATGTCTCAGATACTACAAGATAGATCCCGCCCATTTGTTTACTGCCCTTGGTCTAGTATGGCAGGCCTGCTTAAAAATGTGTGATCAGCCCCTCGAAATGCTCAGGGACGTGAACATGCATTTTTTTTATTGAAAGTGGCGTTAGAGGGAGCATTTCTGTCCTGTCGACGAGGCATGCGAAAGCCAACAACAAATATATGCCCGATTACGATCCAACAAGTCCGGTAAAATGAGCAAAAATGGAAAACTTAACAAAATTGGATAGATTTTTTCTTAAGTGACGATCAAATAACATGTATAAAAAGAGTAATTCCTAAAGGATTATGATTAGGGTTGCAAGTTTGTCGCACCGCAAATTCCGCGAATTTTTTTTTGTAATTATTGACTTGCGAAATGTCCGATTTTTTAAAAAATTCAGAAACCAAAGATAAAATCTGAGCAGCCAAAGTCTAAAAAAGGCTCTAAACTTGTGCCAAGAAAAAATTTAAATTATCTTTTTGAAAGCAATAACAATAAACATAGATTTTGCCAACCAGCCTAAAAAATTTTTATGTATGCTGAGTTTTTGACCCTAGTCAATATAAATACTTAAATGCTTTTAACGGAGTAAATATTACTTCCATTTTTAATAACATCCCTATATTTTAGGATGAAGAATAACTTTCATTGTTGATATGCTATATTTTGTTACATTTGTGTTCTTGCGAAATTTGAGCGAATGTCCCGCGAATATCGCGCTCTTTTTATCCGCGACAAACTTGCAACCCTAATTATGGTCTGATGATGCAATACAAAATGCTCTAAGAAAATATTTATCCTACAGCAGGAAAGGATACAATTTCTTAAGGGCGAATGGTTGTCCATTACCAACGCTGAGGACTCTTCAGAGACGAATCCACAGTTTTGTGCTGAAACCTGGCATTTCGTATGAATTTTTGGAATTACTCAAGCTCAAACTGTCTTTCATGCTTCCTCAAGAGCGACGCGTCACTGTAATGGTTGATGAAATACAAATTCCTGAAAGATTAATTTACGATTCCTCAACAAAGTTTGAGTAGTGCCTATACTACTAATTCTACTAATAAAACTTTTGAGAAAGTTTTCAAACACTAATTACTTTTTTTTTATTGGGGGTATAACGACAAGATGGAAACAAGTGGTTGATTACCCCTTTACATGGCATTCAAATTGTCCAGCATTTTTTTTAAAGTAATTTTTTACATTATTGAGCAATGCGAGTCAATTGGAATGCTTGTTGACGGTCTTGTGTCTGATAGGGGTCCTCACAATTAGGCAGTTTGGAGAGAGTGTGACGTTGGGGTACGGAGGACAAAAACAAAAGGGGTGCATGAACACGCTTTTTGCACTCATCCTGCAAATATTAGCAGGAAATTATTTATAAATGCAGCTACTCCTCACATGTTAAAAAAATCAGCGTAATTGCTCCACGCAAGGACAGGTGACATATTAAAACCCATATTGGACCACTCATGGAATGCATCATCCAAAAAAAAATTAAATTGTAATCATAGCATTATGAAGAAGTAATTAGACATATAAAACTAAAAATTTGAAAATATATCTTTAATTTTTTATGATACAGGCTGTCCTATTAATAGGACAACGGTCCAATACGCTATCAAAATTCACAATTTTTAGCTTACCTCTTGCAGCAAGTCATTATGAATGAAATTTTGGAAAACAGTCTATACAAAGTCCAACATTGCATTTTTTGCACATAGTAGTTGGTTTTCCCTTACAATTTTTCAACTGACATCTCCTTTGCCGGCTTTCTTCATTTTTCACCAGAATATGCTCATTGTTGAGGTAATGGAGTTCTTTGTTATTTTGCAGCAAACTGCGTTGTCTGATTCTGTTTCTCCCAAGTAACTAATAGTTACAGATCTCCGAAAGGTCAATATATCTTGTGCTTCGTTTGCACAAAATAACTTAGAAATTTTCCAAGCTGCAACTAGAGCTGTCTCGAAACAGTTCAAGAAAAGCGGCCAATACCATTTTTTTCCTTGTATGGAAGTAAAATAAACTTCAACGTGACTATCAAATAAGTCTACACCATTTTTGTATTTGTTATAAGTAGTAACGCAATATTGAACATCAATATCCTTTCTGCTTCCTTTTACTCGGCGCTCTACTTTGTTTTTCACTCCTGTATCTTCGAAATTGCTCATCAAAGAAACACGATTATCGTTCCAGCGTACAGCAGCTATTTTGTTTGCGTTGTCAAATGCTGCATCTGAATTTCCTCTTTCCGTCTTTGATAAATCTTTTGAAGGCTAATGGACATTTTGCCATTCGATTCTCTCTTACCGTTCCAGTTGCACAAAATCCAATTTGTTTCAGTCGAACAAGTAATCCATGAGATGTAAGAAAATTATCCATGTATACCTTGTGGCAATTGGGATTTTTCACAACAGAAAGTAAATTTTCAACTACTCGGTGAGAAAGCGGCTCTTTACTTTTTGCATGCGCTCCTTGATACGGAATAATATTGAAAGGGTATCCATCGTAAGATGTTAACATCCACAGCTTGTATCCAAATTTTACAGGTTTATTTTTCATGAACATCTTACATCCGTGTCTACCAAAGTAGCGTACCATTCTTTCATCAATTGTGAGCTTTTCTGAGAATATACCAAACTGCTGCAAGGAAAAATTAAGTTTTTCTAGCAATGGCCGAATTTTGTAGTAACGATCCTGCTTGTCAATTGAAGAATTATCGTTTAAATGAAGGTATCGTTTGATATCACTATATCGTTTTCTTGGCAGAGCATTACTAACTAATGTAGTACCAATATCTGGAGCATTTTCCCAATACATTTTTTCACGCGGTAAAATATGATACCCACTGTAAAACAGAATTCCAAGAAACTTCTTAAATTCATTTTCAGAGGTGCTAAAAGAATGATCATTTTTTGGGGCAGCATATCGGTCGTCTCTGTAACTGTGTGTGATATCATTTCTTCAGCCATCATATGAAAAAGTTCAACTGGACTTTTTCCTGAAACAATATCCCTTACATTTTGCTGATCTTGTAAAGGAATGGTAGTTGCAGAAAGTTCAAATTTTGGTTTGCATTTTTTCCACTTAGCTTCTTTTATTTCTAAAAATGAATCTTCAAACTGCCTCTTTGGAAAAATTTCTATCGTTCCAGCAGCATCTTGCGTAGTGGATTTGTTTCTTACTGGTAGTGTGTTACAGTTTGTGAAAGAGTCATCTATTTCTTCTTCGTCGCTTACTGCATCAGATTCAGGAGGGACAATAACCATTTCAGGTTCATCAATTTCATCATCCGAAAAAGAATTCATATACTCAAGGGTTTTCTCAGCAGTTAGAATTTTTTTTGCCATTTTTAAAAAATTGAGCTGCAGCACTTTCCAATTATTTACATAGCAAATAAACAGTAACAGATGTAAAAGCAAACTAACAGGCTTGTGATACTCTAAGAAGGCACACGTAATACTGATGGGTTTCGAAGAGAGAACAGGTGCAGCTACACAAAAGATCTAGTTTCCAGGAATGCAAGATTTCTAAGAACTGTATACACAGACGAATACTGGGGGAGGGGATACTTGTCAATCAACCCATTCAGCACAAAAGTCCTCCTACTTGACCCTTTTTTGTTGTTTTGCAAATGCAACTTGAATGGAAGTTGAACTGTAGAAAAGTGAATCAGTGGAAGAAAATGGTGGGTATTGGACCGTTGTCCTTTTTTAGGACGCTTTGATTCTTTATGAAATATGGGTATGAAAAATATTTTTTTTTCTTTGATTGACTCATTTATATGAATAGCAGTCTTCTTCAGCTCTAAAAAAATACCTAATTTTTTCTTTAAAAAATGAATTTTTAATTTTTAATTATTCGCAAAAAATGTAGGTGTTTTTAAGGGTAAGTTTTATTTTTTATTTCAGGATTAAATTTTAATTTAACTATTAAACTTTTGCATACATATTAAGCATATGCATTCTAAAAGACTTTTATGACTAGTTTTGTTTCAATTTGTCTTCTTATTTTTACTTTATACGTGTTTAAAATTGCTGTCCTGTTTTTAGGACAGCGGTCCAATATGGGTTAAAGATATGGTGATGTTAGAGAAAAAAAATGAACTCAAACTATGTCCGCAGCTGGATGATAGTTTCATAAACATTGGTCATTATGACAAAATGAAAGCAGGGCCAGCTCATGCTTTGATTAATCTGTAACTGCTGGATTGAAGTACTATGTTACTATCAATAAGCTGGATAAATCCGCTTTACTTACATCACTGTTTATCGACACTGTAGCTAAATGGTTTCATATTGTTTCATCTCGGTCCTATGCATCATACCTTAGCCTGAATAAGGCAAACTATGGTTACATTGTCGATTTTTTAAAGAGCATAATAGGGCTTTTTACCAATATTAAAATTGGTAAGCTGGGTGTGTGGAAATCAATTCAAGCGAGTATGATATTGACAACAACATCTTTATTATCTTTACAAGAAATGTATTTAAAAGAGTTGAAATTGAATGTTGTCTTGTTTTCAAGGTTTTCTCAAGAAGCAATCAAAAATCTTTTTTCCACCATTAGGCGGAAAAATCCAGTCCCCAATTGCAAAGAATTTAAATCTTTCCTAGGAATCATAATTTTTTCACCAAATTTCAACTCGGGAGTCAAAGGAAATGCTCTCCATGATGATAACGAGGAAGCAGGCACCCCGATAGTGCAGTTACATTCCCACTCAAGAAATGTTATGGAAAAAGAAAACAATCAAAATGTGCTATGCTTTGACATTTATTTTGAAAAGGATGCCATGGATATTTTTGATTCCGATCATGAACCATTAAAGACCTCTTCCAGGCCTCAAAATTAGCGGTCGTTAGTCGTATTTTGCAACTAAAAACTACCGTTTGACGACCGCGATTTTCCATCCAGTCGTCACTTTTGACGCCTAACCTTTCAAAAAACTTTTAATTTGCGAACCACAATTTTTCACCAAGTCTTCGTTTTTATTTCTTTATTTATTTTTAAAATACTTTATACAGTTATATTTTTACATACATATTTCATCTACTCTTCTGTCTGTACTTTGAGCTTTTATGATACCTATGATATCCTTCAATTATTTCATCTAAGGATGTTTTTGTAGAATGAATAACTTCTAACTTGGTTCCGAGAGTTACTGCGTCTTCAGTTATATCTTCCAATGTCGCAAAGCTTTCGATAAATTCAATGAGTCTTTCGACTTTGACTTTTAGAACGTCACGTTTACGACTCTGCATGTTCCACTGCTTTCTTTAAATCAATATATAGATTTAGGAGGTATTTAGCTTATGGCAAACTGTATGAAAAAAGTTTAAATTATTTTTACTCCTATGATAAAATCGCATTTAAATAACGCATTGAACTGACTGGGACTGTTCATAAGAACGGCATAAAACTTCAGCTCTTTCTAAAGATAATGCACCTCCTTCATCAATCAATTTTACTCTCAGTTCTTTATACGGACATTTGACCTCTAATATGCCGATCAATTTCACTTTTCACAAATCCACACAAGGCAGCTTGTTGGCGAAGTCTTATTATAAACGAATTCATACTTTCTTGTTCCTTTGGCGACATATCTCTGAATTTTAAACTTTCAAATGCTTCATTTCCTAAAACCGCAAACTTCTTCGTTAACATAGATACGGCAGTCTTATATTCATCATCTGATACATTTCCAGCCTTTTCTAGTGCGGGTAATGCGTCAAAAATATCTTTAACATCTTCTCCAGCATAATGCAATAAACATGCTTTTTTACGATGTGCATTTGTGATACCTTTAGCATCAATAAACAGTTCAAATGAAAGCAGCCATTTTGTCCATCTAATCGGTCTTGTGCCGCGGTCGCCATGAGGATTAACCTTTGGAATTTCTGCACTTACATCCATGTTTTAAAATACACTTCAAGCATTCAGTAACTATTTTAACAATTAATTTGACTCGTCGCCAAAATATTATGTAATGGTAACACCTTATACTAGACATGCGCACTAGAGACACTGTCTGCGTCACACCATTTATTAGAAATTTCATTCAGAGCAGCTAAAATAGATTCAAAAAGCTGTAAAAAGGTAAGGTCAGGTGGGGTAAAATGGTCATAAAATCCACTTTTTTCAACTTTCTTTGCCAATAAATATAAGAATTTGTCCGAAACCTTCAGATTTTTTGCTTGTTATTTTACATTACATTATTAAAGAACAGATTGCAATAAATTTTGAGCAGAAAAAAGTTAAGTAAATTAATTTTATGACGCCTTCTTTTTGGTATGTAGGTATGACCACTTTACCCCATGGGGTGGGGGTAAAGTGAGTAGTGCATGGGGTAAAGTGGTCACAATTGAAAAAAAAACTAAAAAGTATTAATAGCCATAATACTTCAAGATACTCAACAAAGGTTCATTTTAGAACGCAAACAACTTTATTTCCCGCAACTGAATTTATTTAGGTCCTCTATTATGGTCAAAAGTTAGCCTCATCTTCGTAACGTCTCGTAACTTGCTCCAGTCTCTTCAGCTGCTGCATATATGGTCTTAAACCGAAGTTATGTACCAAAACATGTTAAGGATACATAATAGTAGGTATTCCTGGGCTTTAATCCCTAAATATTAGATTTTATGTTTGTCCTTTAACTCACTACATATAATAAAACATAAATATGAAATTCAAAATTTTTCGTGAAAAAAATTTAAAGTAGCTTTTAAATGATGACTAAATTACTTAAATAACGTATTAAGAAAACATTGCTAATAAGAGAATTCTGGATAATTATAGCATACTAAAAATCAGTGGGAGAAAAATACATATTTTAACCTAGCTATTTTTATTTCGCTCTCTCTTTCATGTATTGTTCTTGTTCGAAGCACTGCTAGCTCTGAACATTTACAGCTTAATAATACTTATAATAAGTCTGTTTATAAATGAATCATTGATACTTGACGATTCTTTTATTAAAAGTGCTTATAAAAATTTTCAGTTCTAAACACATCATGCTAAGAAGACTATTATAGTAATTTCAATCTATATTGCATTTGAGCTCAGTTGTGTTAGTTCCGGTTTATTAAAAAGTAAATTTAAAAGTTATTTGTTTAAAAAATAATACAGTATTAGTGAAATAAAAGTGTAACTAATATCTGCCACGTGGCTTAATTTCTAACAAAAGAAGTGCGAGCACTGTTGTCTTCAAAATTTTAATTTTCTTGCGTAAATAGCCTGAATTCCCTCTAATAGTTAAAAATTGAAAATAAATATTGAAACTGAGATCTGTGTAAATCTACCTGCACCGTCCATTTGCTGCAAATTCTTTAAAACAAAATGTCAGAGAGAAGTTAAAAGAGCTGTTTCAATTTCAAAGTGTTGTATAAACAAACAAATCATGTGTTTTCTCCACCTAAAGAGTTGCTATTAATATAATTTTGTATGTAAAATTTAATTCTTGATTATTAAAAGCTAAATTTAAAAAATTACATCAATTCCTTTATTTATTTCAAAGCTATAGCTTTTTATTTGCCGTATGTCCACTTTACCCCATTGATCACTTTACCCCACCTGACCCTATCAATTTGCATCATTTTCTTTGAATCCATCTAGTCGGACATAATTGTTTTAGTTTAGGGGCTCTTTCTTCGCTTTGGCAGAACAGCTTGACGTTTTGAAGTGTTAAAGAATGTAGAAACTTTGCTGATAATTCACAAGCAATTTCTCACTAATGGTATGCCACACGCATCCGAAATCGCTAAGTTTAGTGAATGCGAGCTGCAGTGTACATGTATCGCGTTCGGAAATTCTTTTATTACATTGGCTTGCACGCCTTTAAACTTTCGACTCATTGCTGATGCTCCATCGTATCTTTGACCGATAAGATATTTTGTTTCAATTCCTAGAAAATGTAAAGCATTAACAATCGTTTCACTGATTCCTTTCCCCGTCATATCTGTTAAGGGAGTAAACTGCAAGAAGTCTTCTCTTAATATTAATTTATCCATATCCTGGTATCGGAGACAAAACGAGTTGTTCTATACTACATATGTCTGATATTTCATCAGCTAGTATACCGTAACACTTTAATTCGTTGATTCTTTTTACAAGGCTATTTGTGATTATTGCTCCACAGGCAGATATTATTTCGATTTGGGTACTCCAACTAATATAGCTGGCATTTCGACCACAACTCTCCAAATGTGAGTTTTTAGGTTTTCGTCTCCAGCATCTAATCTCAGCTTTAAAAGAGCCCTGAAATTCCCTTCATTTTTTTCATTAATATTATTAAGGTTTAAGGGGCCACTGTCTCTAAGCGCCAGTCCTTGTCTATCACAAAATATAAGTTTTAACTGAGGAGGTACCAATAAAAACCACACATGTCCATTCTAAACGATTTTTGGCAAATCACGAAAAACGTGTTTCTAAATAACCTTTTATGGAAAACTATATGTATTTATATAGATTGATTTAGTCTTATTATATTAATATTGTTGAAAGAAAGCTTTCAAATATTTGAACACCAATTAACCTGTAATTAAATTTAAAAATTAGGACATGTTTTTCTTTCATCAAAATCGTTATGGACGTTTCCGAGAAAAAGGGACAAAAGGGAAAAGACAAAAGACAAAACACGTGTTTTTTTTACATTTTAAAGTGTTAAAATATAATCATTTATTGATACAAGATTACTTTCAAAACAAGTTACTGGGACTCATTCAGATTTTAATGCGCAGTCCAATATCAGGTTCCAAACAGTCACAGTCGTTAGGTCCAATTTCTTCGTTATTATCACCAATGCAATCATTTTCTGCTTCCTTTACGATAATTATTTTATACCAGGATGAGAAGTAATTATTTGCCTTTTCCTTACCGTACATTAGAACTAGTAAAGACTCAACATCCCTCATCTTTGCAGATTTTATTGTATTGGCAAGTGGGATTGTCTTCTGTATTTGTTGTGTAGGATTGTAGTATTGAAGTACTACAGACATGCTTAAATAAACTTCAATATATTCTAGACAAACATATAACTACATTTACAATACAATAACAACAACTCATAACATACAGCGGCACTGCCGCCCATTGTACTGCTGCGTAGAATAGAAAATGAAACATATATCAACGATACGTAAAAGTAGTAGTCGCATAGAAAATATTGTAACTTGAAGTAATTGTTTTAACTGCAAACAATAATTAATATGAAAATATGAATTAAGATAAGTATAAATGAAATATATATCAGATTGTTTCCACAGAAGTTGAGAACGTTGTTTTTGATGTCAAGCCCTTTTTCTGAAGCTGCTTGTATGTTTCGAAATTACTTTCAAACTTTTAGTTCTGTGCGGCTTTCACTTTTACCTGAGTCACTTCATGGTTATTGTTGTTCATGCTTTTTTCTTTTTTAACAAAAATTCTTTTTTTTTTTCCAGAGATCATGGCAAATCATCTGGCAAAGATAGTGCTACGCAAGATAATTTGGGTGAAAATGCAGTCAAAGAAATGTGCAGTGAAATAAAAAAATTCAGGGTCATTGATTGTATTTGATAACTTTTTTACAATAGTGCAGCATTTTGAAAACTTAGAAAACTTAGAGAACTTAGGATTGTATGGATGTTGTCGGGGTCCATCCTTCAATGGAACAAGCTAGGGGTTTTAAACTGAAACCGCATTCTTGCACAAGACAGTTCATCTTTCTATTGTTGTTGTTGCTAATTCCCATCTGGTCTGACGGAGTCAGACCAGATCAATAAATCCGTTGACAAAAAGGAAGTCCGAAACCAAAAGGGGAGAGGAATGGATGTCGTCCCAGTCCAGCCCTAAACAGGTCGATATGCTCAGGTGATGCCTGGGTTTGCTGGCATTTAGGGCAAAGGGGGAAGATCTTATGGTTATCAGAAAAAGTGAGACTTTTCAGGTGTCCACTGGCAAGTCGAGACAAGTAAGTGTTTGTCTGCCTGTCACCAGGAAGAGAAAGAGAGAGTCCTGGTCTTTGCGCTCTATACCAGTAGTGAGGAGGAGGCAGCAGCCACTTTTGTTTGTTCTGAGCCTTTTGCCTTGCGAAGTGTTCAAGGTATGTAAGCTCTGAGGTAGAGGGGACTGGATGGTCTAGTCCCTTCTTTGCAAGAGTGTCAGCCAACTCATTTCCTTGGATATCGACATGGGACGGGATCCATTGAAAGTGGACTTCATGCTGCTGGGAAATGAGCTTTACTTTTTGTAAGATTCAAGTAAAACAGTAGCCTATGTGTAAAGAAAAGGCTACGAAACTTTTTTTCTCTTGAGACACACGCCTTTAATATGCGCAAAAAATAAATAAATAATTAAATAAATAAAAAAAAAAGAGTACAAAACATCACAAATTACACATTTTTTACATAAAAAAATCACAGCTACATTGTTATCGTGCGAACTCCACACATCTCATTTTCTTGTTTCTTCCTTGCTTTTTCTCCGCACAGTGGCGCCACCTTCTCGATGAGAGTAATACGTCGCACGCCGCCGCAAAGAGGAAAACAAGCCTTTGCAGAGGCAAGTTTTGCTAAATAAGAGTACTGGATTCATAGTCAAGAATGCATATCAGTACAGGGCAAAATGTTCTTCCTCAAAATCAGTTTGAAATTGCAAATGTTTTTTTTTCCTTTAATTGATTGAGTGAGTGGTTTTGCCAAACCTTATTTGCCAAGTTCAAGTTTTAATAGTAATACTAAAATCTGAATTATTATTACCAAATAGAAAAAAAAAATGCAGTTCAATATGTGACCATGAATAATGATCAATTATAGTAAAAAAAATTACATTTACAAAACACAATGAATATTTACTAAAATATGATTTTACTACTAATAACAAAAATACAGTAAAGCACCGTTTATACGTTTTTCAAGGGACCGAGCAAAAAAAACGTATAAATGAAAAAACGTATAAACGAAAATCACAAAATAAACCGAACATTTTCTAACAAAAAACAAAACAGAAACTTAAAATAGTATTATGAAAAATAAATAATGAATAATTTTAATAATACATACTAAACATATAATACATTATAAATTAGTTTATAAAGTAAGACATAGTAAAATGAAATGATGTATAGTATACTAACTTTTGTATTCCTGAATTACATTACAATCACTACGTTTCATATTCATGCAGTATGCCCAAAATATTTTGTTATTTTGGGTTGTAGCGCCTTTTTGGAATGCACAGAAAAGAGTTCCTTGTTCACAGTTATAAGTGCCATCTTGACATTGTCATTTAAATCACTACCAAGGAGATATTCTTGCATGATATTAAAACCCTCCAAAGCTTGCTGAAAACTTGGCTGTGGCTTTTCAGTGCAGTTATCCTCTTCTTCACTGCTAGTTTCTTCATTTGCGACCATTTCATCGACTGTTAGAAGCGAACATGTTGCAAGTTCCGAATCACATTTCACAAATTCTTCAAATGTAGTAACATCACTCAAATTTGACCAGTTTTCAGGTGGAACAAAATGCTCAGGTTCGACGTTTTCATTAGGAGTGACATCTACTGAAGTGAAAAACCCACCAAGATTGAAGCAGTTTCTTATTGTTTTCGGTAAAACACTTTCCCAAGCCATCATTATGAAATTCATAGCTTGCAAGATATCAATGCTCATTTTTTCGAATTCTCCGCTGTCTAAAGTAGCGATAGCTGTTTGCACTAAAAGTTTCCGATAATGTTGTTTAAGGGATTTTATGACTCCTAAATCCAGCGGCTGCAGTTTGCTGGTACAATTGGCAGGGAAAAACTTGACAGCTATATTTTTTAGAAAATCCGTATTAGGTGGATGAGCTGGGCATTGATCAATGAATAAAATGATCCGCCGTTTCTCTTTTCGCATTTTATCATCCAACGCTTTTAACCAGTCGGTAAAGAAAGACATGGTCATCCATGATTTTGTGTTGGCCATGTATTTTGCTGGTAATGTTTTTACATTTTTAAAGCAGCGGGGCTTTTTTGATTTTTTAATGATCAAAGGAGGTAATTTTTCTGACCCATCTGCATTGGCACACAATAGCACGGTCAACCGTACTTTGCTCTTTTTTCCGCCATGACATGTATCCGATTTGAGTGCAAGAGTTTTAGTCGGCAGAAGATTGTAAAATAGGCCGGTTTCATCCGCATTAAAAATGTTCTTTGGTTCATATTCTTTTATCAGTTCAGGCAATTTATTTTGAATCCAATCATCCACTGTTTCACACTCAACATCTCCAGACTCTCCACTTACAGTTTTGCCTGTTATGCCGTGTCTTAACTTAAATTTATGAAGCCATCCCGAGGAAAATGATGCATCGCATTCTACATTTAACTTCTTCGAAATTTCTTTCGCTTTCTCCATAAGCAAAGGACCACTGATGGGAATTTTTGCACTACGACACTGGTTAAACCACTGTAAAAGCACTTTCTCTACATCCGGAAATTTTCCGTTTTGAACTCGAAGTTTTTTTGGAGCATTAGCACCACTTTGATTATAGCTTTCCTCGATGATCTTACGCTTATAAATTATCGTGCTTAAAGTTGAAACAGGTAAACCTAATTTTTTGGCTAGGTCAATTCTTTTTAAATGAAGGTTTTCATTCACTTGTTTCAAAATGCACATTTTTTCTTTTAGAGACAGAGATTTTCTACTACACGAGCTCGAAGCCATCGTGAATGCTAGTGAACGATAGATCCCAGAATTTTGTAAAGCTGGTAGGAGCAGGGTTGCCATAAAGTCCTCAGGCTACTTACTGAAATTTTAGGGCGCCTGCCATGGCAAAATTTCCATGGCAGCTACCTACGCTCAATCTCGGATCCCAGGAGAGGAAAAGCGCTTGTCACCTGCTATTTCTAGGTATTGCACCACAATCAGAACGCTCTTATCTGTGGATATTCGCATTCTTCCGGGGTATGTCTTTTGTTCATTTAGCCAGGTGCGTGACCACCGCAAGTGGTCACAGCAGGTGTGGGTCAAGGTCAAATGCGATTTCTAAACTGGACAATCGCCAGCGCAAAATCAGGTTAAAATACGTTTTCTCTTTATGACATGGGTAGAGAAAAAACGTGTAAATGAAACTCGCAATTTCAGGAAAACGTATAAACGAAATTATTTAACATTAGTTTGTATGGGATCTCGCCGGGGCCGTTCAAAAAAACGTATAAATGATAAAAACGTATAAACGAGAAACGTATAAACGGTGCTCCACTGTATTTACACTTTGTTATATACAGCCAACCGGGAGAGAGCATCGGCTCCTAGGTGAGGACGCCTGGCCGGAGTAAAACATTGTAATTCCATTTCTGCAACGCAGGAGCCCATCTAACCAACTTTTAGGAGTCGTCAGTCAAAAATTTTAGGGGGTTATGATCGGTAATGATCTCCCCAAGACTACCATGCAACCATTTGTCAAATTTTTGTAAGCCAAATAGGACTGCATAAGCCTTCCTCTCTATGGTTGCTCAATTTCTTTGCGTTTGGTTCAGCTTACGACTTACTAAAGCTATTGGTTTATAATTACCCTTTTCATTCTTCTGAGTCAAACAACTCCCAACTGCGATCGCAGACGCATCCACATGGATCTGGAAAGGTTGATCCGAGTCCGGTGCAGATAAAGCAGTTACCTCGCATAACGCATTCTTTAATCTTTTGAAAGCTTCTTCTTCCCGCTTACCCCAACAAACATTTCCTGACTTTTTACCTTTAGTTAACTCAGTTAGCGGATGAGCTATCTCCGCGTAGTTAGGAATATAACTTCTGTAGAAAGCCATCAGACCTAATGCTGATCTTACTCTTTTTAGCCTACTTTCCCGTAAAAGTAAAAAAAAAAAAAAAATAAAGCATGAAAGAAGGCTTAATGTATCCTGAAAATATCGTTAAAAATCAAGAAAAGTCAAAAATAAGTGAAGTAATTAAATAAAGATTGTAAAATAAAAAATTTGAAAGTAGGGTATTGAGATGGGGAAAAAGTGTGTCTGTCGGTCTGTCCCCCCCCTAATAACTTTTGAACGAATTGTCCGATTGGAAAAATTCTTTTTGCATTCGAAAGATCTCGGCGAGGACATATCATTTCTATATTTTACTTTTTGATTTGAACAATTTTTTGTTCAATTTTGAGCAGTTCAAAAAATTTTAACATTAGCGCCTATGGACAAAATTGAAGCAAATTCTGTAAACTCTGGGCACAAGAGCCAAGTTCCTATTGCAAGCTTATTGAAAGGAGTTCTCGGCGTGAAATATTGATTTGAACAGTTTTTGTTCATTTTTGAACAGTTCAAAAAATTAACACAGAGCTTACGGGGAAATTTCAACCCTATATAAATCCTGATCTAACGGACCGATTTGCTTGGAACAAACTTTATCGGAAAGCTCTTATAACGTAGAACATGTAGAAATAGAAAGTTTATCTAGAACTTACGAGCCTATTTTGCTATGAAATTTTTTGATCGGGATTTTCAAGAATATTTCTCAGTGACTCAATGAGTGAAATAATGAATGAATGAATAAATTATTGAATAAATGAAAATATAAATAAATGAGTGAATAAATACATGAATGCGTAAATGAATGAATAAACACTTGAATGAGGTAACGAATGAATGAATAAATGCATGGCTGAATAAATGAAAGAATGAATGAGTGAGTGAATGAATATGTATTATCCGTTGAAAAAGGTATATTTTCAATAATTAGAACTAAAGATAAATAAGAAAGAGAGAGAAAGAGATAGCTAGATTATAAATTTGAATTTGGTGTATACGGGAAAGTAGGCTCGTATAGTTCTAGACGGAACTTCTTGTTTTTTTTTTGTTGTCGGTCTCATTAATCTTTTGATAGCTAGAATTTTCTCATCACCGGCCCATGTTTACCGTTACCCAATTTATGACCTAACAATGTTATCTGCTTAGACGCGAAAGTGCATTTTTTTAATCGTACAGAAAATCCTAATGTTTCCAACTCGAATAACCCTTTGTGCAGATGACTTAAATGTTCCTCCCACGTTTTAGAGAACTCCACAATATCGTCAATGTATGCCTGTGCATACTAAGAATGATCCCGTAATAGCCCATTCATCGTCCTCTGGAAGTTTCCCCATGCTCCCGACAAACCAAAAAGCATAAATTTCCATTGGTATACGCCAGTATGGGTGGAGAAGGCAGTTAGATTCTTACTCCCCTCATGCATTCTTATTTGATAGTTTCCTTTCCATAAATCTAAACAAGTTAACCGCTGAGCCCTCCCTGCAGGAAAAATCAACTCTTGCATATCCTTCATAGGGTAACTAGGTACTCTGGTTACCGGATTAAAAGCTCTGAAGTCAACGCAAATCCTAATGCAAGCATCCATCCTGGCGACACACACTATTGGGTATGCGATCTCATCATGTGAGTGTTCAATGAGATTTAAGTCAAAAAGTTCTTGAACCTGCTTATCTACTTCAGCACAGTAGGATATTGGTATGCTGTGCGCATGAGGCTAGCGTCTTATGGTACTAAGAAGCAGTTCTATCTTATGTTCTCTAACCATTATAGGCTGTACCGGTCGAGTCAATAGTTGCTCGAACTGTTCCAAAAGCTCAATTAGTTGTTCTCGTTGAATCTGATCCAGGTATGGCGTTTTTACAGGGTTCATACAAGATTTGCTTGACAAGAAATATGAACTTTATAAGGACTTTGTCAAGGTAGAAAATAAGCAGTGTTAGCGAATATATATCATGACATTTACAAACTTAGCATGAAGTATCTTTACTAAGCTATCAAATCTGCATATTCTTATTAAATTTATGTTAGAGACTCCAATACAAAAATACTGAAATTTTATTCTACAAAAGTATCGAAAAAACAAATAGGAAAAATAATTATGACTAAACAGAATGAAATGCTAAAATAATGAAAATATGTCTTACTTCTACTTACAATCATATAATTCTTCTTTACATGCAAGTAGTATATAAATGCTGCTTTCCAGCACAGATTTTGTCCTGGATCGATCCAGGCAGTGGCCGCGGTGGATCGATCCAGCGCACATTTCGTGGTGGTTTTTGAGTTTTCAAATTCTTTGCTTCGTGGATGGTTCTGGGGGGTAGTGTATAAGCTGGGTGTCACGGTTGATCGGTTTCAGGGTTAATTGGAGCGTGTCGAGAGAGAGAGAGAGAGTGCGTGTTTGGGAGTGTGTGTGCGCGCGCGGAGTTTTGGTTTGAGTTTATATATATGTGTGTGTGTGTGTGTGTGTGTAAGATATGTTATTATTACATTTGATATTAAAAGTAGAATGTGTGTTTTAAAAAAGTGTATTTACTGCAATGAAAGGATCCTATGCGAATGTTTAAATTCGCAAACGTGTTATGTAGTTGTTAAGAGTATAATTTGTTTTAGATGTTTTTTTTTTTTTTTTTTTTTTTTTTTTTTTTTTTTTTTTTTTTTTTTTTTTTTTTTTTTTTTTTTTTTTTTTTTTTTTTTTTTTTTTTTTTTTTTTTTTTTTTTTTTTTTTTTTTTTTTTTTTTTTTTTTTTTTTTTTTTTTTTTTTTTTTTTTTTTTTTTTTTTTTTTTTTTTTTTTTTTTTTTTTTTTTTTTTTTTTTTTTTTTTTTTTTTTTTTTTTTTTTTTTTTTTTTTTTTTTTTTTTTTTTTTTTTTTTTTTTTTTTTTTTTTTTTTTTTTTTTTTTTTTTTTTTTTTTTTTTTTTTTTTTTTTTTTTTTTTTTTTTTTTTTTTTTTTTTTTTTTTTTTTTTTTTTTTTTTTTTTTTTTTTTTTTTTTTTTTTTTTTTTTTTTTTTTTTTTTTTTCATAATCCATTTTTATTTTTACCTCTCGTCTCTTTTTACCGCTCTCTCCTAAGAAAAAAAAAAAAATTTATTCCTAAGTTGCGATCGAAATGAACAGCAATGTGAATCCCCCGACCATACAACACGCTTTATATAGCCGTCGAGGTGCTTTCATCATCAAAAAACAAAAAATCAAACTCCAAAACATGTCTAATTGACAATATCAACATTCCTTTCCCTCTAAACTCAAACCAAAACTCCGCGCACGCCCAAACACGCACTCTCTCTCTCTCGACACGCTCCAATTAACCCTGAAACCGATCAACCGTGACACCCAGCTTATACACAACCCCCCAGAACCATCCACGAAGCAAAGAAATCGAAAACTCAAAACCCACCACGAAATGTGCGCTGGATCGATCCACCGCGGCCACTGCCTGGATCGATCCAGGACAAAATCTGTGCTGGAAAGCAGCATTTATATACTACTCATGCAAATAGAAACAATATTACTTATAAATTATACTAGTATTATTAGAAATACTTACATTAATATTACTTGAAAACTTTTTAAAAATACAACATTTTAATTGCGTTGTAATTGATAGAAAGATCCTTTCTTAGTAATGCATTGAATAGAGAGTAATTTATAATTTTGTAAAATTAAACAAACTTTTAAACAGTATATTATCTAATTTCTCGTATATTAAGATTTAAAATGTCATTTTCCCATGATAATGAACAAATCAAAATTACGAGGAATTGCAAGATTTGATTTTCATTATACAATGAAAACGGTTTAGCTTGAATTAAAAGAGAACTTACGAAAAGATATTGATAAGATTGCTATTATTATCATTTTTGCAGAAGTAAATGTGCACTAACAAAATAAATGCTTTAGTGACATTTTTCATAAAAAGCAAGTATTCATATAAACATCACATTTCCCAACATTGATTATAATATAGTTGCTATAATTTCAAAAGAATGGTTAAAGGAATTAAATAGCTAATTTTTTCTAATGTTACATCACTTTCTATAAGGCAATTACAAATTAAAAAACTAAAAATTAAAATTAATTGCAAGCATTTAAAAAAACTGGTTCAAAAACGTTTTTTGTCCCAAGTTTTTTTCTTTTTTTCATCTATTTCTCTACACAAATTGGAAATTTCCTCGCATTTTTCTTTCGCACTTTTTCTATAACTATTAGAGTTTATAAATAATTTAATATCTTTTGCTGATTCTGCTTTTTAGGCAAAATCATCCGCCGTATTTTCTAACTCTGATTTCTCCTTCTCAATACACCTTTTCTTTTGCTTTAAAAAAATTATGTCATCAATTAATATTTTTCGTTTAATTTCCGCAGAGGCAGACTGTTGCTGCCGCCTTTGTTCTGTCAAATGCTGCTCATATTTTATTCTGGAGGTCGCCACTGACCTTCTCATTTCTTTCGTTATAGCGACTTCATGCAGCAGATCAATTTTCTTCACATAATCATGCACCAATCTTTGTACACATATGATATATCTTTTAAATTTTCAGTTTCTATTTTCTTATTTATTGAGAAACTTCGTTCTACCGTTGCTTGCCCATTAGACAGCACAAGTGCCATTTTGATTATAGCCCAGAAATTTTTATACTGGGGCACACCCATCCAGGTAATTTCGTAGAAACACATCAAGTCTCATCGAGTTAGAATCAAACTTCTGGAACTCCCCTGGAGATTGGGCAACCACATTCTCAAAAAAGCTTCTGAGCTCCAATATGAGGGAATCGCAGTTATGCTCATCTATCTTTTTGATTTCACAAAAATAGTACAACAAAAGCTTGAACTTTAGTATGCATTTCTCTGGCTCCGTGCTCATCAAACAAGGGTCTGAGCAGGACACATTCCGGACTACAGCATGATTCAATGGACATTTTTCCATCAATTTTTTAACAACTCAATGATGAGGATCTGACATTCACGCCTAAATAAAAGTACAGCTCCGCCAGATGTTTCTTTAACACAAGTTCTTTGACCAACTTATCACCTACAAAACCAGCACTAACATTGGATGAATATTGTGCTTCGTCTCCAAAGTTGTAACTGATTAGTTTTTTAATTGAATTAAGGGAATCCAATACATTAGGCTTCAGTACTTTATAAAATTTCAGGCAATGTATGATCAATTCAAAAATATCCTTAGAAAAGAATGGCAGAAGCGGCTTATCGGCTTGATATTTTGTCATAAATGGCAAAATAATTTTGGCAACAGATGCAAAAAAATGCAGCTTAGCTGGGAACAATTTATCTTTTACAGCTTCCACAAGGGTGTTGAAAGATTTGTTATCCACCTGTGTGACTTTCCCGATTTTTGTCGCATATGTTTCGACATCTTCCCATATTAATATTGCTCTCTCAGCAGCAGTAACATTTTTAAGCCACCTATACGTTCAGAGGAAGCTTTTTTAAGTTTGAACTGCAGATGAAGTCGTTCCTTCTTACAGGCGAGTCTTTGAAAAGCCAATACAAACTTACCAAAACAGATTTTACATTCCAGTCTGTAGATGACACTCCTCTTCGGAAGGCATTGTTTAGAATATGTAATCCGCAACTTCCTAACGATGCAAATTTACATTTGAATTGTTTTTCAATGTCAGCTTCTAGCAAAGCATAAAATTTCCAATTGACGGAAGGTCCATCCATAGATATTTGTAATATTTTTGAGAGAATAAGTGGCCTTATATTTGTATAGAATTCTCTCAAAATGTCATCTGCTGTTGAGTGTCCCAAGAAAGCAGAGTTGAAGTAGCTCGTACAAACCTCATTTTCTACTGGATCCCAGTATCTCACTAAGATATCCACTTGTTTCTTTCGGTTCGACTGATTTAAAGTTTCATCAAACAGAAGAGTGATGTGATTATTCTCTTCTAAATTTCTCATGAGAAGAGACTAAAATATGGTGCAAGACCTAAAGAAATCACATATGAACATTTCCTTTCCCCTAATGAAAACTGTTTAGCTATGAGGCTATCGGGGAACATTTTGGAAAATAACTTCTCATTGTCTTGGCAATAATTATATGAAAAGTGACTTTTAACACATTTCATTATCCACATTATCTCCCCATCTAAAGTATCACTTTTTATTGCAAAAGCATCAACAGATAGGGAAAATGAAGTGGTGCATTACTACTGGTGCTTGTGCTTTGATCAGCAACTATATTGCATGTTTTCTGACTGGGTTCTTTGGCATACGCTTCAATGGGTCTGGCTGCGGTAATCTGCTTCCAGGCGTAGCATATGTCCTGACCCTATATATGGAAACAAAATGAACTGTAGCAATGAAAAAAATCCCAAAAGTGGAAATTTACATACAGTCGCGTCTGTTTCTAACGAAATTAAAGGGACCCAATGAAAATTTCGTTATAAAAAATTAACGAATAGTACGCAGCAATACCAGGGGGAATTCAAATTATTACGTTATGATCGTTAATTCGTTATGTACGACTTCGTTATAAACCAGTACGACTGTATTTCAGTGGTGTAGTCTTGAAACAAAAAATTTGGGGGGATGCTTATGCATACGAAGATAAGTAATTGAAATCAAAAGTGAGAGGACGGTTATGTTAAAATTAAAAAAAAAAAATTGGGGGGACGCTTGTATTAAAATAAAAAGGTAGGGGGACGTCGTCCCCCTGCGTCTCCGCTCGACTACACCACTGCTGTATTTTACAAAGCAAGGGTCAATCCAGAATTTCTAACAGGGTTCAGTTCTAATTGCCGCTAATTTAATGAATAATTCTGCGAAAAGTACAATGTTTCATGTTATATTTTTCATTGCATCAACCTTATTAAACTATAAATTTGAGAGACTACACTTTAAGAAAATATCATTCACACATTGAAAATCGAAGAAGCTTTTTGCACAACATAACCCATATTTTACTTCTTTAAACTTACAAGAAACTAATTTTAACAGAATACAATCTAAGAAATACTATAAAGTTGAAATACAAATTATATAAAACATCATGTACTTACAAGAACGCATGTGCCTCCACCAAAGAACTAGGTTGAAATGAGGCATCAAACTCTTATCAGCTAACGGAGATAGGTGGCCATAGTTCAACATCTCCCACAATCGGAGATCTGACTCATTCAGATTACTGTGGTGTGAGACTGAGTTGATTTTCTGATTTCCCCAAACGATGCTTCTAATCGAACCTTTAAAAAATCTTTCATACACGCGTATAAATTTAATAAGTTCACATCCAATTCAAAACCTATGTATTTAACTCACCAAACTCAGACAGTTTTCATTAAACGCACGTTTTTCCTAGGTATAATCCTTTAATTCATTACTTCCGAGTGAAGAATTTCGTACCTTTAATATTATAATTAAACCATACAATACATTTAACGAAGGTTTCATCTATGGAAAGAGTTTCAAAACTTAGTCTTTAACATTTAACGAACGTTTTTATCTTATTCAAAAGAAGATTATTTTATTTTCAAAACTCAATCTTTAACATTTTTTTTACGTTTTACACAGATCTTATGATTTACAAAGATTTTATGATATACAACCGAGAAAAATATTTAACAAAATTATTTGCAACGCGACTTTCACACATTGAAAAAAGTTTATTACTAAAGTACGAAGAAACTTTATAACTATTTACGTTACGAATTTCATGTTTTGAAAAAGTATATTACTTACATACAGACTTGGAATCTTTACTTTGAAAGTAAGATTGCAAACAACTTAATACAGAGTTCAAGTTAAATATAGAATTGGTTAAAATCGTAGCAACATAAAGTATAGAATATTAAATACTCAAAGACTTGCATTACTAACAGAAGTAAAGAGCCATAGATTTCTATTAATACTACTACCAATGAAAAACTAAAATTCTTCCAATAAAATAGAAAAGTGTCATACACAAAATGATAAAATTTAGATTCATCTAAGTAAAACTTAATGTAAAAAAGTGTAAAAGTACTTAAACTCACAAAAAAAAAAAAAAAAAACTTTAAATCTTTTACTTCAAAACTAAGATCGGGTGTGTACAACCCAACTTAAAGAATGTAGAAATGCCTAAAATGATTCCAACTTAAAATACAGGATACGAAAAAGTTATAAATGTTGTGATCAAAGACTTACATTACTAACTGAAATAAAGAAACAAAGCTTTCCTCTAGTACCACACAACAAAACTAAGATTCTTTTAATAAAAATAGAAAAGTGCTATATACAAAATGCACAAAGTATGAAATATTAAAGCAACTCGAAAATGTCAACTAAAACTCTGATCGAAATAGTAAAATTACTAAGTACGAAATGTTAAAACTTTATAGAAATGCATAAATAACAAGTATAAAGTATTAAACATTGATTTGACCATTGAAATCTTAAGCAAAAACATAAAAGTTCTAAGAACAAAAATGCTAAAACTGTGGAAAATCAAAAAATGCACAGTACAACGCATCAAAATATATAAAAGTACTGTTCTTGCGTCGATAAAAAATATCTTCTAAGTGGACTGTATCGAGTGGGTGTATAATTGCGACAATAATATGCGAAGTTTCATTCTAATACTACTATATTTCTATATTTACATAATTACATACATTGATAAATGCTTGAGAGGCTAACCATATAGCCAGACTATTCTATGATCGAAAACCAAAGCGTGCCTTGCCAGAGCACGTACTAAAGCGACTGACTTCGCACAAGAACGAAAAACGTTGCCAAAACTAGAAAGTTCGTGCGCCAAGTTGGCGGGTTTCTAATATGCCAAGGAAAGCCATAACATACCGGCCCCCATTGACATGTTACTACATTCAATAATACACATATAAAATACACATTACTAAATAAACAAATTGTACAACCTAAAATTATTTCAAGATATAAAACAACAAAATAATAATTTCACAATTTTCAATTAAATTTTAAATATTTTCTTCAATAGGCAGAGGGCAAACTTTTGAGATAGAGCGAGTAACAATCCCGGCTAAGGTTTTAATCTCTAACACTCTGACTTTCCCGTCAGATCCAGGTATTACCCTAAGGATTCTACCTAAAGACCATTTTCCTGGGGGTAAATTTTCATCCTTTAAGATAACCATGCATCCTTCCTTTATATTTTTTCTTTCAAGGAACCATTTGTTCCTTTGTTGGAGGTGGTTTAAATACTCATTCTGCCATTTCTTCCAAAGAGTTTGTGTCATTTTGGTTAATTTTTGCCATTTTGTTAACCTATTTTCGTTAATGGGTGTTAAGTCGGGTTCGGCTAATGAAGTAATTGGGCGTCCAATCAAAAAATGACCCGGGGTGAGTACTTCAATTTCATTAGCGTCCGAAGATAAAGGTGTCAAAGGGCGGGAATTTAAAATTCCCTCTATCTGAACTAATAGAGTCCAGAATTCTTCTAAAGTGACTCTAGAATTTCCTAAGGTTCGTTTTAGATGGTGCTTAAGTGCCTTCACCCCAGCCTCCCATAAACCCCCAAAATTGGGTGATCGAGGGGGGATGAATTTCCACTTAATTCCTTCATCTTCCAAAAAATTGATTAAAACGTTATCAGGTTTAATAACCATAGCCTGTAATCTTTTAATTTCAGAATTGGCTCCTACGAAAGTGGTTCCATTGTCCGTTATAATCGTGGAACTTTTACCTCTGCGAGCGAAAAACCTTTTTAAAGTAGCAATGAATGAATCTGATTTTAAATCAGTTACGATATCTAGGTGTATTGCTTTGGTTGCGAGACAAACAAATAAAGCAACGTAAATTTTATTATAAATTCCTTTTCTTTGATTTTTGTATTTTATCAAAAAGGGTCCACAAAAATCTATCCCACATTGTTGAAAAGGAGGGCTAGAATTTACTCTCTCTGAGGGTAGATTTCCCATTATTTGATCTAGGCCTACGGGTTTGTTTCTAAAACAAATAACGCACCCATGAACGACTTTACGGGCTAAAGCTCGTCCATTTGTTATCCAATAACTTTGTCTAACATGATGTAATAAGGCTTGTGGTCCTATATGAAAAAACTTTCTATGAATATAGTCCATAATCATTTCACTTAATTTATGTTTGTGCGGTAATAAAATAGGATGTTTTTTCCTATAAGCTAATTCAGAATTCTCTAAACGACCACCTACTCTTAATATTTTTTCAGAGTCCAAAAACGGATTCAAGAATTTTAATGTACTTTTACCTGAAAGGGTCCTCTGGGTCTGAAGATTTTTTATATCTTCGGCAAAAGCTTCATACTGTACCTGCTTGATAAGGAAAGTTTCGGCAAATTTTAAATCCGGGATTGGAAGGGGTCCTGTCTTGCTCTTACCCTTTCTACAACTGTAAATAAATCTAAAAATAAATTTACAAATTCTAATTAATTTCCTAAAATCATTAGTTAAAGAAAAAATATTAAGCATTAAGTCATTCGACGTCCTTGAACTAGATGAATATGCAAGTCCACAAGTCTTAACAGTTTCTTGAGATGGCATGTCCTTCGATCCGTCTTTCATTTCTTTCAAAATAATCTCACTGTTATTTGATGACAGATAAAGTTCTTCTTGATCTATAAACCCAGTCTTTTGGATGAGGAAGTCTGGACCATGCCACCAAAGTTCATTGTTCACTAAGTCCGAAGCACATAAACCACGCGAGATGAGATCTGCAGGATTCTTATCGGACTGGACATGGTTCCAATTGAAGTTCTGCGTATAGTCTTGAATTTTAGACACCCGATTTCCAACAAAGGTTTTCAGCTTCCATAACGGTGTGCGTATCCAAGCTAGAGCTATTTGGGAATCTGTATATAGGTAAACACTATTGATTGCTATTTTCAAGGCTTTCAAAACTCTGGAAACTAATTTGGACAGTAGGAGGCATGCTGAAAGTTCGAGTCTTGGTATACTAACAGTCTTTAAGGGAGCAATTTGTGATTTGCTACTAATTAAATTACATGAGGTTTGAGAACCACAAGAGGATTGAACATAAACAGCTGCTCCAAATGCAATGAACGAAGCGTCTGCAAACCCAAATATACGTATTTGTTGAGCACAGGGCGTAAAAATATAACGACTGATTTTCAGGTGTTCTAAAGACTTCAATGAGTCTGTAAATTGAATCCATGATTTAGCCAAAGAATCGGGTATGGAATCATCCCAATTCAGTTTTAGCTTCCAAAGCTCTTGCATGTAAGTTTTTGCTTTGGTAAGAACAGGTCCGATGAGACCAATAAGGTCAAACAGTTTTGCTATGTCCGAAAGAATAGTTCTTTTCGAAAGTTTTTCTTGTTGCTGAATTTTTACCTTAAACGTAAAAACATCTAAGTTGGGGATCCAAGTAACCCCTAAGGCTTTAGTTTCATTTTCTAAAAATGAGTAATCCTCAAGATTTCCATTGCTAACATTTTCTAATAAAGTTGCGTCGTTGGTCTTCCATTTATGTAATTGCATTCCGGCAGATTTCAAAAGTTGTATAAGCTGGAATTGAAGTTCCCGTGCAGTTTCAAGGCTGTCTGCAATCGTGATTATATCATCCATATAGCAATCATCTAAAAGAACTTCCGATGCTTTACTTAGTTCATCTGGGGCTTCTATCGCTAATTGCTTTAAAACTCTGACAGCTAAAAACGGAGCACAGCATGTGCCATATGTTACCGTGTTTAATTCATAGACTTCTGTTGGTGACCTAGCATCTGGCTTCCATAAGATTCTTAACAATTTCCGTTGATTATCTGTTATAAGAATTTGTCGGAACATCTGCTCTATATCAGCGAGAAATACGTATTTGTGTTTTCTGAAACGAATCATTATTTCGTACAACTCTTCGTTTACTTGTCCCTTAAACAGAATATCATTTAATGACTTCCCATTGGTCGTGGTGCTCGAGGCATTGAAAACAGTGCGAAGACGTGTTGACAAGTTTTCCGGTCGGTAAACACCGTGGTGAGGAAGATAATAACACTTATCAGTTTCTTTGACCTCAGCAACCTTTCTCATATGGTTGAGTTCTTCATATTCTTTCATGAACTGACAATAAAGATTTTTCATGATAGGCATTTTCTCTAGTCGCATCCATAACTGCTTAAGTCTTTTCTCGGCAATACTTCTTGAATCTCCAAGCGTCTCTGCATTAGCCCTCATCGGCATAGTTACTGTAAATCTTCCGGTAGGGTCTCTTCGATACGTAGCTAAAAAGTGATCTTCACAGTACTGATCTTCATCGCTGATAGAACGCGATTCAGTTTCTACGCATTCTAATTTCCAAAAATTTTTGATGTTTTCTTCTAATGTTTCTGTATTTTGTATAAATCCACAAAATGTATGTTTAAATTCTTGGTTTACGGTTCCTGAAACTATGTAACCAAAAACAGTTTTTTGAAACAACAAATTTGAAAATTTATGCCTTTCTGATTCAAGAATTTCGTAAAAAAGCTCAGCACCTATTAGAATGTCAATTTTTGCGGATTTTCCAAAGTTAGGATCAGCTAATTTCATGTCTGATGGCAATTCTAGATTCTTTATGTTTATATTCTGAGAAGGTACCAATTCCGTAATTTTATGCGTAATTAAGAATTCTACTGATCTTTGGAAAGAACCTTCCTTATTAGATATATTTGTGCGTATTTTAGATTTAATGCTCGTTACATTCCCATCAATACCCGAAACAGAAACACTCAATTTATTTTTCTTAATTCCCAATAACTCAGAAAAAGCTGTCGTTATAAAGCATGATTCTGAACCGCTATCTAATAAGCAACGTGCAGGAATTAACTTTCCATATGCGTCTTCAATATAAACAATGCAAGTCGTTAAAAGCACTTTATTTTCCCCCTTTGCTGAGATGCAAGTCTCGTTGCATAAACATTTCGAAACCTCCGCTTCTATTCCCCTTGATTTATTGGTTTCATTGGGAGATGAACTAATTTCTTTTTTCTTTATTTCCTTCGACGAGAGGCGAGGTGTCTGGAACTCATCTGCTTGCGAATGACGATGCAACAATGTATTATGCTGTTTAGCACAAATTTGACAGGTTGTTTTTGATAGGCATTGCGCAATTTTATGCTTAGTTGAAAGACAGTTGAGGCAAAGGTTAAATCTTTTCACGGTCGAATATCGTTCGTATTCAGTCTGATTTAAAAATACTTGACATTTATATATAGGATGATTATTTAAATCGCACAGAACACAAGTATTAGGATTAGACGAATTATTTTTTACAAGGAAGTTTTTTGACTTTGCATTTCTATCACAAGTTGAATGCTTAGGTTTGATATTTACATTACTATTATCTCTTAAATTTTCCAAGACCAAACAACGCTTTTGAAGGAAATTAATAAAGTCTTGCCAATTAGGTAATTCTGTGGATACTAATGACGTTTCAAATTGGTTTTTTGTTTCTTTATCTAATTTTTTAATATGACTTCTGAAAACTCGTTAAGCTCCAAGCCTATTGATTTGAGAGCTCGAATATGCTTTTGACATTTGTCAACAATAGATCTTAGACTTTTAGCTATATCTTGCGATGATATTTCCATCATTAAAATTTCATTCATGTGACTATTAACTATAGCTCTTTGATTTTGAAATCTAAGTTCTAGCGCTTTGAAAAGCGAACTATAGGAATCATCTGTAGTAACGACATCTAGAGCGATACCTCGAAGGGTAGATTTCAAATAGTACAGTTTTTGTGTGTCACTTAATTTCTTATTTGAATCTATTAATGTCATAAACTGATCTTTAAAAATATACCAATCTTGATAATTTCCGGAGAAGGAAGGTAGTAAAATCTCCGGGAGTCTTACATTAACAGTAGAACTGTCATTTCTAGACTCAAGTAAACTCATATTATTCGAGATATCATCATGACTAGAATGAGAGAGTAAGAATTTTTTAATGCTTACCTCTATTCTTTCAGCTTGTTCCTCTATTTCTAAGAATGTATCCAAATGCGTTTGTAGGTCTTTCTCATCTATTACTTCTTTGAAATACTTAACTTTCAAATCATCCAGTTTTTCTGTTATCTTTTGAACACTATTAAGTTTGGTTTCATATTCAATAGTGTCTTTCTCTTGAGTTTTAAGGAAAGTTTCTATTCTGGTCAATTGTCCTTTATAGGCTCCTCGCTGCCTGTTCAGTGACGTTAATTTTTCTTTATCGGTCATGATGAACAGCACGTACTACTATAGTAATCAGTCTATTGAACTATAAACTAGTTCGTTACTCCGTGAGACGGTGCCAAATGTTCTTGCGTCGATAAAAAATATCTTCTAAGTGGACTGTATCGAGTGGGTGTATAATTGCGACAATAATATGCGAAGTTTCATTCTAATACTACTATATTTCTATATTTACATAATTACATACATTGATAAATGCTTGAGAGGCTAACCATATAGCCAGACTATTCTATGATCGAAAACCAAAGCGTGCCTTGCCAGAGCACGTACTAAAGCGACTGACTTCGCACAAGAACGAAAAACGTTGCCAAAACTAGAAAGTTCGTGCGCCAAGTTGGCGGGTTTCTAATATGCCAAGGAAAGCCATAACAAGTACTGACTGTAAAATTTAGAAACTTAAATTCATTCACAAAGACAACTTAGAATAGAAATCTAAAAGTATGTAAATTTTCAAAACAAAAGTGTTAGGGACTGGCAAAACTCCAAAACTTATATTCATATGCTGCTAAAAACTCAATAAGAAAAATAAAAGTATGAAATACAGAACATCAAAACATAGATTCATCTAGTAAAACTTAGTACAAACATGTAAATGCACTAAACACAGAAACATAAATATGCATTAATTTGATAAAAACAGAACGAAAATGTTGATTGATCTATTAAAAGAATGTAAAAATAAAAAAAAAAGTACGACATACAAGCGGTCAAAACTTAGAACTAAAATTTAAAAAAATAATAAACCATAGAGTTTCAAAACTTACATTCAGCCAGAAAAACTTGAAAGGAAAATGTAAAAAGTACTTAACTTCGAAAAACAAAAGTATTTTCTTCTTGCTAAGTGGTTGAAGTGTTAAAACCTAACACGAAAATGGAAAAATTCTGTAAAAACAATGAATGAAAAAGACGAAACCAAAAAATAGAAAGCAGAATTTATTAAAAAAAAATAATAAGTATATAAACAGTAAAGTAGTGAAACGGGAATGTAGTACATAGAAATGAAGTCATACGTGTGAAAAAGGTCACTAAATGATGACTGTAAGAAGTTAAAGTAGTAAGTACAAAATGACAAAACTTTAGATTCATCTAGTAAAACTTCACATAAAAAATGTAAAAGTACGTAAACTTACAAAAACAAAATAGTTTTTCACTTGTAAAATGTTAAAAATTAACCCGAAAAACTAAAAATACTGAGTAAAACTGTAAAAACTTAGAATGACAATGTAAAACTGCAAAATAAAGAGTTTTAAAGTAAACGCACTGAAGTACGGAAACAGAAACAGTAAAACTTAAAACCAATACCATACAAGTGGAAACTAAGCTAACTGTAAATTGTAACAGTACTAAGCACAACACGTCAAAAACTTAGATTCTTTTAGTAAAATTAAAACAAAGGGGAGAAAAAACCATAAAAACTTAAAAAAACTGAAAACTTTGAAGAACCAAAATACAAAAATTTAGAAACGGAAAAGCTTATAAACTTCTAACTGTAGAAATGTCTCACCTTACACTCATATTTATTTACAAACTTTGAAACTTGACTAAAACATGCAAACCTCGAAACAGGAATACTTACATGAGATACTCAAATAAACGAATACATATACAAATGCTTATTATTGTAGTAACTTAAGAGAGACAGAGAGAGACTCTACCTTAAACTTCAAAAACATAACTGAAAACTTACATAAACACGCAAATGTACACACACATGCAATATATGGGCTTTTACCTAGAGAAAAACATCTCTATGGCACCTGGAGATCTCATTCAAAGCTTCAGTATTTGGGGTTTTTTTTTTTTTTTTTTTGATAACCCAGGTGCCAGCCCTTCCCCAAACTCCACTCTGAAATCACCGACCACCAACATTTAAATGAAAAAGAAGTTTAAAATGTAACGATGATCTTAAATTACTTACACTTTCGATATTTTTGAATAAAGAAACAACTAGAAACACCAACTAAAGTCATTGATCCTTTTTCAAAAGCAAATTAGTATTCATTTACATAATTTTAAATAAATTAATTTACGTAGCCTTTTTTTAATATGATGAAAATACCAATTTAATGTTTATGAACATTCTATTTTCTATGACAACATTTATTAATTTTATTAATATTAGTTATGTTTTATTTGGCGGCTAAAGGTGCACATTTTGCAGTGAGAACTTCTACTCCAATAATACGAACGAGTACCCAACCAGAACCAAGTTGTGTAAACTCTCCCAGAGCATTTTCAACTTGAGAGATGCTATCAATTCAAGTGATCAGATATACTTTCTTTGATAAGTTCGATTTGCATTGTACTTCCGAAATAAGATGTGATATGCTCTTCACCATCCTCTTCATCATAATTTCCTACATGGCGTGACATCTTGGCTTTCATTACTATACTCCACTTAATAGCTCGTTTCTCATCCATCATCAACCAACACTTAATGAATTTGCGGTCTTAACTCCTGAAAGCACATTTTAAAGTCCTCAGAATTTTCAGGACTAGGAGTTATGAACTCCGGAGCAAAACCTCCAAATACAGTTAGACGGTTAGGCCTCTCTCTTTTACGAACAGGTTTCATCTTAACAGCCTTCGCTTTTGAGGAACTATGATTGTCACGAATATGATGCAATAGATTTGATTTCCGTGTAAAAGCGTTCTCACACTCCACACATGGATAGCTTCTTCCATGAATTTTCATGTGTCTCTTCATAATATCCTCTCGCGTAAACTGTTTATGACATTGAGAACATTCGTACATTGTGGAATTATGCATCTTCAAATGACGATTCAAGGTAGAATTCCTTTTGAAGGATTTGCCACATTCTTTAAATAAACGCAGACTTATGACTATTGAGATATCGATTCAAGTGCTTTCTTCCAGCTAATGATATACCACACTTCTCACAGTTAAATGAAGAATGCGTCTTCAAGTGTCTTCTTAATATAGAGTTCCGTAGGAAGGAAGCATTACACCTTGAACAATAGAACGGTTTCCCTCCAAAATGGGTTTTGCTGTGTTGCGTTAAGTTTGCATTTGAACTAAAGGACTTCATACATGTAGCACAAACCTAGGAATGAAATTGAAAAAAAAAAAAAAGAAAAACCTTTAAGAATATTTTTTAAATGAACCACTTTTTTAATATCACTTCTATGAAGTTACAATTTCGAATCATGATGTTAGAAATTTTACATTAGCACCAATGAACTTTGGTGAGGTGGTGGTGGTTCTTTGACCAATTGGTGAATTTGGTGTTCACCAATGAACACCAAAAACACCGGAGCACATATGTTATAAATACAACATTAAAGACATGAAAGAGGACTTTTATAAATAAGTTTTGTAAAGATCTAATTGTACACATCCATAAATTCATATCTATACTGCGAAAATAGCATTAAAGCCTTTTTAAACATTGTACACCAAAAACCAACTAATTTTAGGTTTTACAGACAGCAATCATATTATCATTGAAACACGAGTACTAAACACGTCATTTTAAATCAAGTAAATTCTAACGGTAAACTAAATCAGTGTTTTTGGCACAACTATTTCAAGGCAAATATTTACCTATGAAATAAACACACTTACTAGTCTATGAAATATAAAAACAGCTTGATACTGTTAAATAAAATTAAACATCAACAAATTTCTCATTCATATATCATTTCAACAAGACTTCAACTTTGTTACAAAATCATTAGAAGGAATTTCATACAACACCCTTTTAAATCAAAACTTACATATGATGAAATAAAAATCCGCTATTTCTAAAAATCCAAAGCCTGCTCGGATTTTGGATTTTTAGAAATTGAAAGAATACCGGAATCCGATGAAACCCCCCTCCCCCTTGCCCCGCCGGTGTACCCTGCTGTTCCGTATTTGCAGTTTTTTAACTTGGCAACTCTCTCTCGATCCCAAAATATCAGCAAGAAAAGAAAAATAGTAATAAAATGAAAATTTTCAAGAGACTACAAACAGGGCCCGACAGCCTAATTGGGGCCCGGGGAAAAGCTTATTTGGGGGCCCCCTCTGCTCCACTACTTCAGTAATGAACTTTAAGAACTTTATGGAAGTGTTTAAAATTTTCACCTCAACATAAATACAGCGAAGAAATTGCCTAGAAGCTAAAGTAGCTATAAAGTCCCCCCTTCCTCCAATGGTCAAACGGATATAGCACATCTGAATAGTAAAAATTTGGCAAAAGATTCCAGCTGCAAAAAATTCATGCCCTTGCTGACGTTTGAGCGGAATTAAGCTACATTTTCGCAAATAACTATGGCTCAATTAAGCCAATCAGTAGGCGGTATTTTTGTAAACATATCGCATTTTGAGTTATTAAAAAAAATTCAGCCTTTTGATTGGCCGAATTTGTCATCGTAGTTGCGAAAATTTAGCTGAATTCCGCACTAGAAAGCCATATATTTACGAAATATAGAATGTTTGTGTTCATACGATAGATAAGTGAAGAAGCTAACAGAAAACTGACGGATTTTACATTGTGGTGATATTTTATTTTTTAACAGTTCAGTAAAGAAAGAAACGCAATATAGCTTTTCATGCATTCATACAGCAGAAAATTCCAAATGATTGATGAGGTGATATACCGATATAAAAATATGCATTCTCTCTCACACACGTATGCTGAATGTTATATGTGCATATATATAATTTTTGCCAGTTAATCAAAATCATACTAAATATTTACTGATTGTATCAAACAGAAAAATTTAAGCTTAACAAAGGCAGCACTATAATGGAAAGACATAATAAAAACCACACCTTATATAATTTTTTAAGTCTATGTAGTCGAAACTTTTTTCCAGTTAGAATTAGCGTCAACGGATATCCTCAATTTGCCAGATGATCTCCAAGAATTGTATTGTTTTAACCATTTGTCATTTGTGCGTTCCTCACTATAAATTGTACGTGTTTCAAGGGGGAATATGCCTGTTCAGATAAATGTCAGTATGATGTATCCTACAGAACTCAATAAGTGATGCCGTAATTTAGTCACTAACTGTTAGTTTTTATATAAGTAGTGCTTATGCTAGTCAAGTGCGAAGTGTCTGTTTTGATTGATTGGGATTTTGCGAAGGGTCCATTTTGACTAATTGGAATTTTGTGAAGGGTGCTTTTTGATTACTTAGAACTTTGTGAAGTGTCCTGTACAGCCGAGTGGTTAAGGGCTGCTGTGTGCGAATCTTAGCTTACGAGACCGAGGGCCCTGGAGCGCAGGAGATAATCCGTTCAGGTGGTAAGCCAGGCTTATGTATATACAATATACATAATATATAATATTTCATTTTATTTTTTATATTTATTTCTTTTCTATTATCTCTTTCTTTCTTTTTTTTGGGGGTGGGGGGGAGACGTTTGTTAACATACATATGTTATCCAGAGCGGGGTGCGAGGAACCCTCTCCTCGTGCCGCTCCATATATATGCAAAGGCAAGTCTCTGAATGTGCTTCAGAAAGTCACCTTGGCATATACTAGGGACTACCCTAGAATTTGAAATGAAACTGTTCTATCTTATCAATATTTAGTCGTCAGGAGTATGATAAGTTTTGAAACAAGGTGCAGGACAAAGTGGGACGTTACATTTACGACAAAAGTAACGAGTTTCTCTGCGCACTTTTTTTCCCGTTGTCTAATTTTTTAACGCAACATACTGCACAGCATCTGGTTGGCTCATTTTTCTTTGCGGTTGGTGGGATCTTTCTTGGAAAATGCTGCCCCGTGAATCTGAGTGGGTCTTTTATTCTCACGTTGTTCATAGTCACTCGTGAGTTACTAGATGCACTGAACTTTTCTACAATTGATTTTACTAATTTAAGTCGAAAATTCATATGATCCAAGGTGTCGTTGTTCTTTTTGTATAATAAGAACGAATTCCAAACTGTGAAATCCAGTAAATGAAGAAAAATCTTCTTATAAAACTTTTTCTGCCGCTTTCTTTTTGATGGGTAATTAAAGAGGCATGAGTCCATTTTATCGACCCCACCCAAATTGTTGTTGTACTCAACCACTGCTGATGGCTTTGTCAGTACGCTTGTTTTGTGGGGTTTGGGAGCTAAGGTAACCATTTCGGGAGAATGCACAGTGCTCAACATGCTTACGGGTTTTTTGTCCATCCATGTTT
Organism: Octonoba sinensis; assembly: GCA_038502835.1. Lineage (NCBI taxonomy): Eukaryota > Metazoa > Arthropoda > Arachnida > Araneae > Uloboridae > Octonoba > Octonoba sinensis. Next base: position 64,565,440 of record CM076605.1, on the reverse strand, counting down.
GCACCATAATCTTTCCTTTTTGAAACGCCATTGTTTCTCCTCGCTTCATTTTTTTTTCTTTTTCATCGCCGATGGTACATCTTTTCTGGAGATCCTCAAAGTGCCGTATAAATCCGTATTGTTTTTTTTATTTAAATTTCAGCCAATTCTGGGGAATTGTAAAAATTATCAACTATAATGCAATGACCTTTTCCAAGCAGACTATCTATAAGTGTTAATACACTTTTTGTGGCTAAGCCAAAATCTGAGTATTTCTCATTGCATTGAGTCTCTTTCCCAGTATATACAATACCGTTCGATACATAGCCTGATGATGATTCGCATAAAAGGAAAATTTTGATGCCGAATTTTGCTCTTTTGGAAGGAATGTATTGTTTCCATGAAAGTCTTCCTTTGTACAGTAAAAGAGATTCATCTGTGCAAATGTCTCTTTCTAATTCATAGGAATTACTGAATTTCTTAAACAAATACTTCGCGATGATTTCAACTTTTCTCAACTTTTTGTTTTCGCATTCAGACTCATCCTCCAGGGGCTCGGGCCGCACGGTTTGGTCCACTTTTCCGACCCGAGCTATCTCGGGCCCCCACGGTTAAGTGGTTAATACGACTCTGTCTTCGGAACAGACAACCATCTTTCACAGACCTTAGAACAGCATGGGAAAACGAATCGGGTGTTCACTCATCCACGCCTACTGTACGAAAACGGGTGTGTGGTGCGGGTTTGGTGGCATGTCGACTACGAAAGAAACCATTGTTGACCAAAAAAATGAGGAAACAGCGTCTAGACTGTGCCTCACCAAGGATGGAGTGTCGATCAATAGAAATCAGTTATGTTTTCGGACTAGTCCAAATTCAATCTGCATGGGTCCGACGGACAGCACACAGTTAGACGCCGCAAAGGAGAGGAATATCCACCCGACCGCATTCAACATACAGTCAAGCATCCCGTATCCCAGCTGGTTTGGGGATGTATTTCTGATCAAGGAGTTGGTAGGCTTCACTTTGTGCAAGGAACAGTAAACGCTCGGGGAGTATATTGGCATTTTGGAGGAGAAATTGCTTCCTACTATCCGGGATCACTTTCCTTCAGTTCCAAACGTCATTTTCCAGGATAATTCTGCTCCGTGCCATAGGGTCAAACTGGTAAGTAACAATTTAAAAACCTTTATCTTGCCATTAGACTTAAATTGACATGGGGTTAAGTAATTTTTTTCTCTCTAAACTCACACACAGGTCCAGAAAAGTAAAAATGAGAATGGGGTCAACAGTTTGCCTTGGCCCGGAAACAGCCCCGATCTCAATCTGATCTAAAATTGTTGGAATAGAATGGGTGTAGAAGTGATGAAACATACTTTACTTTAAAACTTTACTTACTCAATATATCTCGATCTAATTCTGGAGTTCTACAATATATTTTTCGAAAACCTACCACTGGCAGTGTTTCGCATTTGATAAGTTGCTGTCCAATATACCCACAAAACGAATTAGGTCACGTAGTTGCTCCATCTACATGCTGAAATATATGACGGAATGGCAGCTCGATCAAATGCAGCAAACAGATGGACCTTTGCAATGGGCGTCCAATATTAATTTCTATTTGGCGAATCACTCTATTTTTCCACCCAGTATTGACGTTAGTACCATCGCATCCAACAATGCTTGGATCTTCCAGTGAAAATTTGTTTTTCTCCAGAAAGGACATCATTCTATTTGCGATGTCTTTAGCTGATCCGGAACGTGGTGAGACTTGATCAACATATGTAGAGACAGGCTCTTTAATTATGGAATAATGATCTTCTTTTACTGTCCTTCTAAATTTCTTTGATTCCATCTCTTCTATGGCTAAAGTATCATCTTTTCTCCCTTCGAAATAAAGACCACGAAGCTGCTCCAAAACAAAAGGCCTTTTTTTTGCCTGTTGTTTTGGAGTTCAGTTCTATTGCAACTTTTTTCCCTTCGAATTTTATATCTATCAATAACTTGGGAAGAATCCCTTTCAGTTACAATGCCAATGTCCTCGAGCACGCTTGATGCAATAGCAGCAGTTGCTCTTTCGGATACTCCGTACCGATCGCTATGTAACGCTGTTGCATGTAACTTTATTCTCCTTTGCCACGGAGTTGCTTTTTTTGCAGAGTTGTGTGGCTTATATTCAGATTCACTATCATTTACTTCATCCTCAGAAACATTTCGCTGCATGCTTATGTCTTCTAAAGAATCACTTTCGATATGGATAGGTTGTACAGAAACTGGCTTTGAAATATCACATTTTGGGGATTGGCATAATTTCCTTTTAATCCTATTTTCTAATTTTTTGGTCTCCGTTTTGTCTATCGTGCCGATTTTTCTTAATCTGTGCATTCTTTGAAAATAGATGAACCGTTGCTCAATAACTGGAATCTTTTTTGACTTTTCACAAGTACAGTTAATTGAAATGGGACGCTCACACCGATCTGGATTCTTTTGACAAGTGCAATGTCAAACAGCTTAGTTGCATCGCTCTTAAAGTCATCAATCTTTTGTTTGAAATTTCTTTTGTCCTTATGACGAGCGTACGACCTCCTCAGTTTGTAGTATTTGTCGTGGTACGCATTAATCAGCTGAACAATTCTTTGTTTGGAAAACTGCAGGAATCGATGCCTTTTTAAAAAGGGTATTGACTTTTTTTTGCTACTAAAACGCTTAGAGTGGGAAAGCTCACTTTTATGTTACACGCTGCCTGCTGACTTCATTCTCTCCTCAAAGCAACAACGAAGCACGTCTTTGTATGTAGGGAGTTCATTTGGCGGTAAATCTCTCGCGGATGCCCAAAAAAGGACAATTAAAGTCCTTTCTAGTAATTTTTCTGGACGATGACGGATCCATATTAACACCATAAATACAGCACAAAAATATTTTTAAACAAACAACTGACGAGAGAGGCAAATACGCAACTTATCACGCAGAGCAATTTTAAGCGACTGAATGCGCGAGCCTATTCAATTCCGGCTTTCCTTATCTCGATACTAGCGATGTAGCGACATACTGCCAGGTGTTTCGTGGCGGATAAGTGAACTACTCAGTACACATGTACTCAAGGATACTAGCTCTTTTTTTTTTTTTTTGGTTTTTAGCCTTTGCTACTTTTTTCGTCTTATCAATGTCGTAAGCAACTTCTAGAAAAGAGGAAGGAGTAACAAAAACAAAACCTTGAAAATCGTCAATTTTCGTTTAATTTATTAATTATCATATAATTTATTAATTTTACATCTATTTCTATTGTTTATTAATTATAATATATCAAAATATTGCAGGAGCTAATTTTTGTTTTAATTCGAAAAAACCTTAAAAAGCGTCAATTTTCGTAAATTTGACTCGCATGCGCGATCGGAAGATATTACGCGATTTGACATTTTCTTTTTTTGTTTTGTTTATAATGGCCATCAGCAACTTTTCCGCGCTATTACGAATCGAAACAGTACAGGAGTTAATTATTGTTTTAATACGAAAAAACCTTAAAAATCGTCAATTTTTGTAAATTCGAACATTATTGCATGCGCGATCGGAAGATATTATGCGATTTCAAAACTTTTTTACAATGGCCACAGACAACTTTTCCGCGGTATTACGAATCGAAATTTGAATTTTTTCGCACCACCCTAGTAAACAGCTTGAATCCCTTTTGTGTTAGTATTATTAATTTTATTTTTTCTATTCAATTGTAGGAAGGCAAACTAAAAATTTCAGCCTTCAGAAGATCAAGATTACACGATTACAAGACCAGGTTACCGATTTTTTCTTTTAGATTACGATTATGATTACGCGAGAAGAGGGATTACACAATTTCGATCATGATTATAAGAATATGCCATTATCAGATTACGATTACGATTTCGATTTTTCCAAAATGTGATCGATTACAGCAGCAGTGATGCAAGCGGCAAAGTGTGGTTTTGGAGCAGCTATGGAGCAGAAAAAATGCAATTTGGGAGCAGTTAAATTATGTTTTGGAGCAGGCTCTTAGGTGGCTTTGTAAAGCATACTTATAGTAACCAGTTGCCTTTTAGTAAATACTAAACATATAAACAATTAAATTTATATTTTCTTCCCAACACTTAGTTGTTAAAATTGGGTAGCATAACATTTTACTAAATTCAATAATTTAATCAAAGTTAACCAAATTGTAAATCCATAATGTAACGAATGGGGGCACAAGTAGGGTTCAACAATAAAAAATCTTTATTGCCAAATATTTCACCTAGTTTTCACAAAAATAGTAAAAATTAAGAAGACGGTAAAATAAAACAGAATTATTTAGACAAATATATATATAGGAAAGAACAGTACTATTAAAACTACTGTTTTTGCTTTATACAACTATTTGTCAGTAAACTTAGCTGTTTTCTAGTTCCCTTCAACTCTGTTGTATTGGCTGTAAATCTAAAATTTGCTTCAGGTAACAGCATCTGAGCACTTTCTATGATTCCCATGTCTTTCTGTTTTATTCCGTCCTGTAAGTTTTTCTCGGCATTTGCTTGCAGTTCTTGTGAAGCTTTTAATTTTTTCTTCACATCCAGTTCACGCGCTTTTAATTTCATCGCCTCAGACACCGTGTCTTCAGTGTCTCGTCTCTTCTTGCTTTCAGTTTCATCTCTTTGTTTCTCGACTCTAGCGAAATAATTTTGATATGCTTACCTAGCCACTTTTATTATATCCATATTTACATGAAATTTTTCTACACCACCTATTCTATTCACATGGGATATAACTTGCCTCAGACCATTAACACTATGTGTTTAAATTCACTCTGTTGTAGAGAAGTTTTTTTATTAACACTGAAGCCTCGTTCAATGTCCGCACTACCATGAGGCACACTTAAAAATGCTTGAAAAAGCTTTGTAATAAGAGGATATTTTGGATTTCCGAAATTGTTCTTCTTATTAAAATAAGTTTGCCAGTATACATCGATAGGCGCATACTGATTTGAGACTGTGTTAATTTAGGTTTAGAGTCGAATCATCTTCTGGCTCTGCCCGCAACCTAACCCATTCATCTAGCAACAAAGACACTCCTTCTGGCTTGATGATACGAGTCAGTGTGGCCAAATATTTAATTGATTTAGATGAAGTTTCATCAATGGATGCAAAACTTGTAAATGGAACAATAACCCATTGTCCAGTGGCAATGTTTTCAGCTATTTTTTTGCACATTCTAAATAGAATGCTCTGGCACCCATGTAAACCGATTTCTTTTCACTAGTTGACAATGATTCCATTGCTTGTTGAGTGTCTAATCCAATTTCAGTAGAAGTATAACTTTTCCAATACTCAGCTTTCATTACATCAAAGGCCTTTAAACCACTGCCGGATAAATTTTGGAAGCATGAACTTTTTAAAAAACGTCCCAGCAAAGTCTTTACCAGAGACATCATCTGATCATAAAGCACATGTATCAAAGGTACTTCAGTTTGGAAAAGACCCAAAAAAAAAAAAAACGATTGAGAATTCACATCATTGTTAACTCCTTAAAATGTAAATCTTCATTGTACACTGTATCTTCGTTGTAAACTCCATGTAAACATTGTATCTCTATGCATTGACGCCTGTTATTCATGCATCCCTGTCACATTCAAATTCCATTGTAAACATCGCAACCTTGTGCTCTGTAAACTGCAACTCCTATGTGTACTTGTGACTTGTTGTAATATGTAACTTGTTTTGAACTTAAATAAATGCCGTCTGGTTCTATGGGTCGATGCTGGATAGCATTTACTCTGACTGCGGTATCGAAAACATCCTGGCAATGAATCGATAATACCGTAGTCAGAGGAGTTCTGTCCCCCTATCTTCCACCCTTACAACATATTCTTCTTCAATTTCATCTTCCCCCGTACTTTAAACCTTCAACAGGTCCAATAGCATCCTTATTTACACTGACGGTTCAAAAACATCTTCTGGTACTGCTTTTGCCTTTGTTGTCTTCTTCCGGAATGAAATAATTGATTTTTTTCAAAAAACTATGAGTACCAATAATAGCATCTTTCAAGCAGAAATTCTTGCAATCAAATACTCTACAGACTGGATTGAAGATCATCAGAGGAAAACTTCCTATCGTTGCAACTACCACATAATATCTAACAGCTAATCAAGCATCACAGCATTATGTTCTTTTCACAGCAACAACAAATACGTATAAGAAACTCAAATGCAATTAATTTCCATCCGTAAGTACACCTCCGTTTTACTTGTGATTATCAGAAAAAACAACACAGTACATGTTAAAAATAAAAAAGTAGAGTAGTCTATTAAAAATGAATCGTTGACTTCAAGCAACAACAAACCTGAAAACGGCAAGAACAACATTGCTGTTGCCACTACAAAAGTATACAAAAAGAAAAGAAAAAGTGGTTCAGTCAGCAGTTAAGCTTTTTATTTTAATACCCTCCCGAAAACTGAACGCTAACTGATCCTTTCAGCAAATTATGAAGCCATACAACTTCTTTTGCAGCTTGGCTTGCTGCTACTAACCCTGCTTCAGTAGTGGAGAGGGAGACGCATTTTTGCGTTTGGCTTTTCCATGTTACGGCTCCTCCACTGTACTTAAGCACCATACCACTGGTAGACCTCCTCGTCACAGGATCTCCTGCATAATCCGAGTTGCAAAATGCTTCTAAGGAGTTACTTTTGTCACTGGAGACATACATAATTCCACACTTTACAGTACCTTTGAGAGACTCGAGTTCTTTTGACTATGTTCCAATGAACACTGGAAGGGTTATCCAAAACTTGAGACAAAAAACTGTGTAAGCAATATCTGGTCCACTAATCATAGCGAGAAACATCTAACTGTTTACTGCCTCTATATATGGAACGTTTTCTTATACATTACTACCTTCTAGTGATAATGAACGCTTTTCAATCGGGTTATTGGCAATGGCATCATTCATGTTGAACCGATTTATCATTCTTTTGCAGTAAGGTTATTGATGGATAAAAATTGATTGATCATCCAAATATTCTATTTGCATTCCAAGAAAATATGTAGCATTACTCACAGTGATAGAAAATTCTGATTCAAGTTGTTTCAAAAAACAGCTAAGCAAGTTATCATCTTTAGTAAACACCAGAGCATCATCAACATATAAAATCAAGAAGAAAGATTTTTTAATATTGTAGAACAAACAAGCATCATAATTTGATTTCTTTAGCCCACAGTCCTCTGGAAACTTGCTAAATTTTTCATTCCAACATCTTGGGGCTTGTTTCAAGCCATAAATGCTTTTTGAGAGTTTACACACTTGTTTAGTATTGTTTTGAAATCCCTCAGGCTGAACCATGAAGGCCTAAATCTCCATTGAGGAAAGCAGTTTTTACATCAAACTGAGCTGTTTTTAACTTCTGCTCAGCTGCAAGGCTTAACAGGTCACGGACAACAGGACTGAAGGTTTCAATAAAATCCACTGCAAATTTTTGTGCATAGCCTTTCGCTACTCGTCTTCCTTGTAACGCTCCATCTTCCCATAAGCATTTCTCTTCATTCGACAAACCTAACTTCCTATTGCTTTTCTACCCGGTGGCAAGACCACTAATTACCATGTTTGGTTATCTATTAATCGCTGCCTCTCTTCTTGCATGGCAGCTTGCCAATGCTCTGCTTCTGGTGACCGTAGTGCTTCTGTAAATGCTATTGGTTCCACCGATTCTGCTACTATCACATAGTTGTCATATTTTGAAGGCTTTTTCAATTGTGACCTTTTTCGTAAATTATACTTATCTGTTTCAAGTGGATATGTTATCATCATCTATGGTCTGCATTTGAGTTTCTTCATCTGCATCAGCAATGCTTACATCTTCTTCTTGATCACAGACTTGTTCTGCTGACGTTTGGAAAAGATATCTCTCGAGAGCACAACATCATTCCTTTTCTGGTACCCAAATGCTTAAACCTTCCTTTTCTCCACAATAGCCTACTTAGTAGCCTTTGATGGCCTTCTTGTCAAATTTTGTTCTTTTCTGTTTAGGAATGTGAATGAAGAATTTTCAGATTGTCTACTGAAGGTTTTCTTTTGAACCAGATTTCATAGGGAGATTTTCCGGCTTCAGAAGTGGGCCCTGTCCTTTTTCAAGACATATGCTGCTGTGCTCACAGCCTCAGCCCACAATTTCTGTGGCAACTCCTTGGCACGGAGCATAGACCGAGCTGCTTCCACTAAAATTCGGTTTTATCTTTCGATAGCCCTATTTTGCTTCTGGTCTGGTCCAGCTGCTCTAACAGAGATTCGGGAGCCTTCGGGTTCCTCGCCTGGTCACTGAACTAATAGAGCGAACAAATGGTCGAGAAAAATGCGTTTGTTGGCGATCGACCGGGGAAACCTTGAACCACTGCTGTCTCGAGTTAGAAGGCAGTGCGGTTGGTTTGTGACGTCAGCGCCAAGAGGCGAACGTTGTAGCGCACGCATTAAACTTCCTTACCAGTCTATATGCAGTTTTCTTAGAAATCGTTTAACTATTGTAAAATAAATAATTCATACAAAATACTGCAGTAATAAATGGTTGATTATATTGAAAATAGAAAATAGCGAGCTATTCTTTTTTTTCCCTCGAAGTTTTATTCATCAATAATTAGGAAAGAGTAGAACAAAAACTCAATTGAATGAAATCGGAAAGTCTTTTTGATTTTCGGTGTGAAATTAATGTATCTAAGTACATTTGAATAAAAAACAAATTCACGGTTCTAAACAATGTTTATTTTGCACATAACATCAATAATGCAATTGCAAAAAAGAATGTAAAAACCACACACAAAGAGTATTTGTAATAGTACATCTCGCTTTTCAGTTAAAAATACTTTCATGAGATTTATCCAAATGTTTTTTTTTATTAAAATTCCACAAAAAATTTCAATAAAATACATAAATGGCTGGAAGAAGTCTTAAAATACAATAACTTAAAATATGTCACATTACCACATTTTTTGGTACGTGTATATTTTTCATTGGGAACCATTGTTAAAGAAAGCAGCTTATTTGAAACTAAATGTAAGTAATAAATTTACTTTTATGTGATTCACATTGAATTGTTAATTGGAGGAATTACTTATCTCCAAAATGATTATAATCAACATATTAAAATAATGAAATAGAATCAATATTATAATTGCAAAAGAATAATAAAATAATGCTAAAAAACATTGTAAAATTGCAAAAAATTAACTATTTATAATATATAAGAAAATAGAGTCGCCAAAAATTATACTTCTTTTAAAGATCCATACCAGTGATATATTTAAAACAAAAAAAAATCTCGTTGATGCTGTTTTATATTACTTTTGAAACTAGGGCATATATTTTGTCAATTTTTAAATAGATTGGTTACATAGGTATACTCATTTCTACCTCAGTTTGCTGGGGGAATTGTTGGTCAGTCACTGATGTTCTTTAGAAATTCAGAAGTATTTCATATCAATTTCAGCCTAAACATTACTTGACCTTAGTTGTTAGGTGTATATTAGTTATTCATATACAATTGATCTATTTTTTTTTTCAAAGACAATTTTTTTTCAAAAAATTATACTCATTCATGATAATAGAAGAAAGTAATTATAGATTATGTACATGTGCATATAAAAAAAATATGTATTTAGCTATTTTCTACTATAGCCATAGCCATGTTTATTCTTACATTAACCAGAGTTTTTGTTTACTTTGAATGTGAGCAAAACATTAAAGATAAAGCTTCTGTGCAAGAAATTGCAGCTGAATATTGAAAAAAAAAAAAAAAACGTCAAGAGAAAAATTTTAATGGATAAAAAAAGTCATACCTGATACTAATACAAATGCAAAAATAGTAAATGAAGAGAATGTTATATTTTAGCTATTTTCCTATCTCACTATTCAATGCTGCTAATTTCCTTTTATTTTGCTTTTTACTCAGTTTATCATTTTTTTTCTTGCAATAATTTTTCAATAACGAGTTAGTTAATGCTCTTACAATTAATAACATTATTTTGCTACTAGAATGTTGTTCACAAGAAGCAAGATACTTTTCTTTCATTGTAAGAACGTTCATTGTTATTTGTGTAGCAATATTTCTCTGGTTTGATTCTTTCAGAAAGCGTTCCTTCATATCTTTAATTACTTTTTTTAGCACAACAAAATTATGGGTTACTACATTGACAACAGTGGGGTATTTTAAGCAGCCTCTGTCAAAATCACAAATGATTTTAAATTTTGGCTCTATAGCTAAAGACCTATCAACTGTCAAATTATTTTTGCAAACATCACATTTTAATTTCTTATAAAAAACAGAAAGAGTACAATATCCTGCTAAAAATGTCAATACAGGAAACTCATTTTCTACAGCACTGATGTCATTATCAGAAACTTCAATTGATAAAAGATGTTCATCTAAGGGAATGTTCTGATGTTTGCCATCACAATCATCATCCAACTCATTAAAAAATATACTTTGATTTTACTTATCATTTAATGTAAGCCCTAAAACATTGCAAGTTCTTAATTTTTTTTCTACTTCCAAAATCTGCCTCATAGAAATGTGGTACTGCGTCTCAGCCATACGTCTATATAAGCTGAACCTATTTTCTAACTCGTCAGTCTGTACTTTGCCTGGCAATAAATAGGAACGATTAAGTTCTAAAACACAATATTGAGCTAACTGTCTTATACAATTTATGGTAATTAATAGAGCAGAATAAGTTTCTCTCATCAATCTTCCTGTATCACTATTAAGTTCCTTCCATTTTTTTAACCATTTAATAAAGTCATTTAAGAAAATCATCTTCACTGATTGTTAATGGGTCACAAAAGTCATCTTTTAAATGTTTTCCTTTGGTTGGGGACTTAACATTCATTATACTGAACCATTAGTGAAATATTTTTATATACTCAACTGTACCTGAATAGTTTAAGATGTTATGGATTGGCCCTAGATGCAACAAACTTTTGCTTACAGATATATTAATTACTTGCAGTTCAAGTTTTACATTTTGCTTCTCTAAGCTTGAAGGCCATAATACCTTTTGAGTCAAGGAATATCCATGCTTTAAAAGGTTGCCTGATTCAATTTCATAAATTTTTTTGACAGTTAATAAAGAAGCCGTAGTTACATTATTTGTGGTTAAATTAAAACCAGGGAAATACATTGCTTGTTCTTTATTTTTTTGGTTGACCCAATTATTTCGAACACTTTTTATAAGATTCACTGGATCAATGCAGTGGAACAGTGGTTTGTTTTTATCACATGGGTGTGTGTAAACATCATCTGCTAAAGCATTATTAAAATGTGACATGCATTTTCTATTAATGCTGTTATTGTCTGTTACAATGACTACAACCAAACTGTTCTAAATGGATAACTATTTTTTTTTACAATTTCAAATAAAACATCAGACGTTATTGTTCTTAGGGATGTACCGAGTACTCGGCCATTACCGAGTAGTCGTAAAAATTTCGTCATTTTTTTAAAGTTTACTAATAGTAGATAAATTTGTAACTGATTAGTACATTAATGTGCAATAATTAAAAAAAATTATGAAGTGTATAAAATATTTGTACACAGCTTATATATTGGTAAAGTTCATATGCTAATTCGACTATTTTTTCCCACTTTCTATACTTTGTTTGCCAGTTTTTAAGCTGTACGAGTAGCGTCCAACATATTTGATTTAACAAATCGGTGAAACATGTCAGAAACTCGTATGTTATGCCCTGGCAATCTTTTTGGATGCCTGATGAAGAAAAGATTGGATTTCATCTAAACGTTTTAAATGGATTAATTTGTGGTAACTTATTTGCATTAAATATGATTTCTCTTTGGGTAATTGAATATATATATATATACATACACAATTCTAAATGAACATCAAAATCTAGCTACATAAAAGCTGCAATTGTAAAAGTGGAAAAAAAATGACTTTAAAGTAAAGAAATTATCAGCAAGAAAAAGGAAATACACAAAATTCTATCAAATACAAATATTTTAATAATTAATATCAAAATCAATATGTCGTAAATTATGGTGTAAAAATACAAGTTTTTCTAAATTTTCTGCAGAGAGGCGATTTCTTTTTTCATTATAAATGTTTCCTGCCTCTAAAAAAACTTGCTCACTGTATGCACTGCTGGAAGGTGCAGATAGGAATTTTTTTGCCAAAGAGTTATAATGGTTTAAAGAATTCTATTTTTGAGTTCTTACATTCAATTTCTTTTATTAGTTTATATATATTATGTAGTTAAAATGTATGTTTTCATTTCAAAATTCTTTATGTGCACATCAATACTCTTTTTTTATTCACAACTACTCGGTACTCGGCTACTCGGCCAAAGTGCTACTCGGTACATCCCTAACTGTTTTTACTGGTAATATGTATATAACTTCCCTAAATGTAGAAAATAAGCCTTGCAGCAAAAAAACATGAGCACTTTTGGCACACTCTAAACTATTATGTGCAAAACCAACAACATTTCCCCCTTTAAAATCAAAGCACTCTTTAAAATGTATTTCATCTATCATTAAAGACATATGTACTTCATGCTTTGCAAGTGTTTTAACCCTATGTTTTGCGTATGCTAAAGAGTTATTATCTGTAGTTTCCTCCCTAGGGTTGGTACAATTGTATTTAGCACATATTTTATGAATGGTTGAGGTGTGGGGTAAAATTATTTCATTTGACTGTCTTACAAATTTATATGCTATTGGTGATGACAAATAAAACATGCATGCAAATATTAGTGTGTCTGGTGAATATCTATATTTTTCAGGCTTAGAAACAATTATGGAGATTTGTTCTGTTAAAAAATCAATATTTCTTTCTTTACTATTATCCAATACACCTTTAAATCACTTAATAGTAAAATAATAACATTTACTAAAGTTTTAATTTTTGTACAACTTTCATTATTTTTATCATTTGCTGCAATAGTTTCCAATACATCAAGTACTTCATTCATGCTATTAATTTGCATAGAAACTCTAAATTCTTACACTTTTTTTAAATAGTTTCTTTGTATGACAATGTCACATTAAGCAATTTATCAATTGATAACGCATAATTTAGTATAACATTACCAGAGTCTTTAGATAAATTAAGAAACATGACGCAATTATCATTACTCGATACAATGTCCCAAAACTTGGAAATAGTTACCTTTTGTATGTTTGCCAAAAGTTCTTGAAGATTTGAACACAGTCTTTGTTGGTCGTACGTTACTTTTGCTTTAATGCTCTCCTCAATTGCTTTCTTAATGCTTTTCTCCTCTTTTTTTCGGGGTGTATTCTTGAGCAAGAAGCAGTGTCTGACATATATGTGGGATATCCCGGAAATATAGTTGGGATTGCATCCTTTTTTAGACGGGGCTTTTTAAGGGGTGCTGAAATAATTTGTCCTTTTTTTTTGTCAAACATCTCCGAAGTCCTTTCGATGCAAGCAGTAGCAAAATGAAGTTCACAAATCTGATAATAGAAATAAGTTTTTAAGAAAATGTTGCAAATATAAATGATATTATAATGTATTATGGTACAGTGTGCTATACAAATGTGTAACAAAATTTACTTACACGAGAATTCTTAGTGGGCTGAAAATTCTCCCTGGACATTTTGCTGATCCACATTGCTCTTGTTGCCTCATCAGCAGGGAATTGGAATACAGCAACTTTATTTAGGGAATCATAATTTCCACGGCAATGTGGAACACTGCATTTGCTAGGCATATCCTAATTTATAAAAATTGATCATTAGAATCGGAACAGCTAATTTCATGCTCAAAAACAAAAGTTTCAAATTTCCTGCAAGAATTAAAAAAAGAAAGAAAAAAGACAATCATCTGTGTACAGATAATCTATTAAATAAGTGAAAAAGTTTCTTCAAGAAAACAAATACACCTAAGTAACACTGAATTTAATGAATTGAATAAACGTCAATAATGTTAAGACGTTGAAAAAGTATTACTTTCATGTTAGAATCTTATGTACTTACAAAATAACATCTTAGCGATTCGAATGAAATTCGATAAGTCAGTGACATAACATTTGATAGTATTACCAATACCTTTAATTACAATAAGTGAGCAAAATATAAATTTTAAAAAATTATGAGAATGTCAGTTTTAATGTAATAAAATATGAATCGTATCATCATTAAGTAATAGTAAAGCAAAGTAAATAAGGATTTGACAATACGTATTAGTATTATCTGTTAAGACTACTTTGAAATGTTATGAAGGCGCAATTAAAAAAAAATATCTGCACAATTCAAAACCACTAATTATATATATCCACCTATATTTGTGGAACATACATTCGAAACAGCAGTAAAATATCCTTATAAAAATGCTTCAACGACAACGTGCGCTGCACCGCTGGTTGGCATTTAATGTTAAATACCCAAGACTTCTCAACGGACACACGGACGCCAGAAGAATATACTCGCCCTCTGCTGATGACGTCACTCGCCTCTTCAATTTCAGCCAGTTGGCCTTGGACTTGAGACGGCAGTGCTTGAGCTCCCTTTTTTTAACACGGTAAAAATTTGTTCTCGTGTTTTTTCTCCGCTGAGAGGACTTTGTTACTTTTGACTTAGGATTCTGTCTAAGGGTCCATCGTTCTTTCTGATACCAGGTCGGAACCGATGGGGATGCCGGCAGGGTTGCTCGGACCTAGACTCTGGGTTTGGTTGCTCCGGGGTCTGGGGCAAGAGGTTCGGGGGTAAGTGCCCCTCTCCCGGCCGGCGCCATTGCGGTCACTCAAGGTAACCAAACACTTTGATTTTTATTGGTTTTTCTGGCTACGATTAAGAATAAGGATACTGCATCGTCTGTCGCGCAAGATAAACAGAGTCGCTCACTGGACGGACGATTGTCCCCCGTCCAGTGTGAAAAGGTTGCTAGGAGCAACTAAAGGTGACGTACTTGGAATGAATAAGGATCATGAATTTGGACATGAGCAACGAGAATAGGAAAGGAGCAAAGAGAGTGGTACTGATGGAACGGTGTCACTCGGAAGCGGCAGTTCTGCTGAGGATAACACGGCCTCAGAGAAGAAAGGACGGCACAATCGACCGCAGAGAAGGACTCTCCAACGGGGCTCCTCACTGATAAAAAGAGTGGTCCCTCGGACGGACCAAAAAGGAAGCCGGTCTCGAAACCTGTTATAAAGCCCGTGGCGAAGCCCAAGGGCAAGAGAACGAAGACCAGTGGAACCAAGGAGACCGCCGAGGACTACTTGTGGACACCCTTGAGTAAGAGGGACAAGAAGAAGAGGGAAAAGTTCAAAGGGGGAACCAAGCCCCCCCCCCCCCAGAGAAGCCGGGGAGACCAAGACACTGGAAGATGAAACCGGCAGGCAGGCCGTGGTTGCTCAATCCGATTCCCCCCCAGATCAACAGCCGCCCCTGTGGCAAATATCGGCGTTCAAACCGAAGAGGCGGAACCGCTCACCGCCTCAAAGACCAACCTCAAGAACTGCTATACTTGCCGTTCTGGACAATCTAGAGGCGATACTCTCCAACCAGAGTAACTGGAGTCCCACCCCAGTAACACCCAGAGTCTGGGTGTGGCGGAGGCAGAAAAGGCGACCAGCGCGGCAAAGAAGAGGAGCGTGTCCTACGCAGGTGTTTTGGCCGCCAGAGCCCCCTCCCCCCAAACCTACGGGTAATGCCGGGAAGTCAGACAGGGGCGTCACTGACTCAAGAGAAAAGTCCCCTAAGAAGTACGTACTATTAGTCTTTCCCAAAGCAGACTCCGTCGTGAAAGACTCGCTCTCGCGCAAGGGGGTCCTACAGCGTCGCACGGTGGGGCAAAATCCCAAAAAGCTGGCCAAAATTCGAAACAAAGTTTACGTTCCGGTTATTTCGAGTCGTGGGTTAGGTTGGGTAAGGGTCCGTAGGTCGAATTCCGGACTTCAGCGCGCCCTATCTTTTATACCTGCTTCTGTAAGACAGTTGAAAGTGTACCCTCAATCGAACTAGACGCGTCGTGCAGTAAGCAAATATTTCAAAGCTATACTCAAGAGGACGCCAAATCTCTAAAAATCAACCAATTTCGGTTTTTTTCATCAGTAGCTACAAGTAAATAAAGAATCATTATGTAATACAAAATTGATAATAATAGTTTATGCGATAACAATAAACGAATTATTTGTACGAAATCGAACGTAAGATTAAACACGTAGAGGAAAGTTTATAAGTTCTCAGAGTTCTGCGACTTGACCGATTGCATGTTGTAGAAGGAACTATTATTGAATGAAAACAATTTAAACTGGCTACCTCTAGCTGCCCCTGTGTTATTGGTGCGAGTTCTTGCAATGTAAAACAGTTTTCTGAATTTCGTACATTAACGAAGCGGAATTATTTGCTATTTTTCTTGAATCTGTCTGCGGTTTTCATTGTATCGAGCTCTACACAGAGAGAAAAATATAGTAGTCATTGCCAGATTCGTATAGTTTTTGATATTCAGAGTGGAAAAATAGCAATAGCAACTGTTTTTGATGTCTCAACTATATTTTTCTCTCGGTGTATCATACGTAATTCACTTTTATGAATATTCGCTTTTTCTTCTAAAATAACATTTTTGAATAAATAATACAGGTTGAATGTGGAATTATCCATCTATATAGATATTATATTTTCCAATTTTAGAATCTGTCACTGATAAACATGAATCATGTGGCCTGACGCATAGGGGGTCTATGCGATAATGTTCGTTTCTTCTTTGGTTGAGCATGAAATGATTTTAAACAAAATTCCTAAATAATAATTTAATCGACCACTTTAAGCTAATTTGTGAAATATTTAACAATAATCTTCTAAAAAATACTAAATAAAGTGAAATAGAACAACCTGTGACACCTGTTTTTTTTATACTGCTAATAATGCAGGAGCATAAAAATTGTCTCCGAATGCGCGGTGTTTTAAAACAACAAGTAAAAAAGGCGCCTTAATATATATTTTACCCGAAATTTTTCGGACAACTTATATTTATTTTATTTTAAAACTATGCAAGCAATTAGAGACTTTTTTAAAATAAAATTTTTGGTTAAAATTTGTAGGAGAAAGAAATTAAGAAGTTGCTGTTTTTTACGAAATTAACATGTCTTAAGATTTTGTGAAATAAGATGAACCTTGAGTTCCGTTTACAAGATCTAGGGGAAACTATATTAAATAATATGATCACACATACAAAATGAAACGAAAGAATGCGCCACACGTTAAAAATATTACAAAATAAAAGCTTCGTGAACTAAAAATGGAGGTGTTGTTTAAAAACAACACGGCGCAGTGCAGGGTTAAAGGGTTTTTTTTTTTTTTTGTAGTATCGGTATGTTAAACTATTTTTCAGATTTTGTTTTGTTTCAAAAAAGAAATTCATATAGGACAGTAAATAAGATTAGCATGATTTTTTCCACCCCCTTGAGGGGGGATAGTTATAATATTTGAATATTGATGCGTTAGGGGGTAAATATATTTTCCAGAGTCTTTGCAAAATTCTGTCAATCAGAAAGGGCAAAACAGCTTACTATAAACATCTATAATTTGATGGATTTGGTGGGAAGCATATTTCCCACCGCCTTAGAACATGTTAACGCGCAACATATTAACGTATAAAATAAATGATATCAATTGCAAGAAGAAGTTTAATATTGTAGTAACTTTTTTTATTCATCACTTTGGTGCTACAAAAAGGTTTAAATTATATCATAACATATAACACGAAAATGGATATTTTTTTAATAAATCGCAACTTTGCTGCCGTGAAGAGCACAGATAAAAATAAGATTTCTATATTCCACACAATTTCTTTACATCAGACTCTGCTGAAATGGGAAAACATGTTCTTAAAATGCATAAAGTTAAATAAAAGTGAATTTTCAAGAAGGAATTCATTCAACTCTCTCAACTTTGTAAAAAAAGAAGAAAAAAGCAGTACAACCTTGATTCAAAATTATCTATGGATTGTTACATAAACTAAACTCAGCGGCGCAACAGCCCAATGGGAGCCATAGCCTACTGTGCCCGTCCCAGTTTTTGAGACTGTTGGCCAACTGGGGTGCAGAAGCACAAGTGGGCGGCCTGACCCGGAACACTCAGTGTTTAGTTCCTAAGTATGCTTGGTCCTTAGCCTTTCATCTCTTCTGCAGGATCGATAAATTGAGTTTACCCTGCCCAGCCCGGGAATTGAACCCCAGACCTGTGGCATGGTACCACGGAGAGCTACTACTCATGCCTATGGACTGTTACATGTTGTACTTAAATCAAGAATACCATTAAATCAAAGAAACATGTCATTAAATTCTATTCGGGATTTTTACTATTTACCTCTAATTTAAGGTAATCATAAAATTACAATTGTACTGTACTTTGGCAAATTGTTGATTGCACTGCCCAATCCTTTTCGTGAATAATAGGATTCGCCTTAAATGCGAAAATTTAGTTTTTCCAATTTTTCGTTTAAAAAATGAAGTTTAGGGATCGACTCATACACCAGTCAACCTACACATGAGAATGTACAGTAAATTAAAAAGTAAGAAAAAAAGCAACCTCAAAATTAGGTATCTCCATGAAAATAATGAATCATAATAAAAATTACTGCATAATAAAATCATTATTAAATAAAAATTTCAGAATAAAACATTTTCCAGTACTTTTCTGTTAGTAGGGGCTCACTTTTAATTCTGTGCCAAATGCATTCAAAAATTTCATATTTAATGTTAGCATAAATTATTCAATGAGAAATATTAAAATGTAAACCCCTCCTAAGGTACAGTGGAGAGTTAGCTCAATACAATGTTACCTCATTAATATGCAATGTTAGCTTAAAGTGAACTATTGCTTTGCATGAAACACACGTTTGGTTACCATGAGTTAACAATCAATATGTATTTTACGTGCTTAACATGAAATTTTAAAGCTGATTATCACTTAATATGAAAGAAAATGAGATATGTAAACATCGATATGAATGTAAATGAAGTGCCCCAATTATTCATTTTGAGGAATTTCAATATAAAAAATGCATTGCCTGTGCTATGAATTACTCGATTCCATTGGCAAAAAAAAAAGTGGTTGCCTGTTAACGGGAAAAATTCCTATTTTTCTTAACATAATAGTATAAATCAAATGTAAATAAATAAATGTAATGAATATGCAATGTAAAAATATAACTTCCTTTCCCGTCATAAAAAATGAAAGCTTTTCCATAAGTTTTATTTTCAGTAATAAAAATACTCATTCACAGCAGTACAAACAACGACGTACTATGTTTTGCCTTTGCATGTTGGTATATATAAGAAGCGATTCAAAGAATAAGTTTTTAAGTAAATTATTAAATTGAACTTGGTTTGTTACTGGGTCTCGGTTTCTTATCCTAGCTTCAATAGCGGTGTGTTTCTGTCGTGGATAGGCTAGTCTACTTACTGCTGCTTTGCTATCTGTATGGATATGGATTTCTGCTCCTCCCCTAAGACTCTCGCAGATGGATAGTGCCTGTTGAGTAGAAGTGATCTCTGCTTGGTTCGTTCTTAATTAATGGAAACATTCTTGGCAAATGGCAAAATTCAAGATGGCGTGCTTACGATTTTTCGTATCATTGTCGAATCTCAAAAGGCAAAAAGGTTTTGATAATTCAAGACTTCAAATTTTCACTTGACACACATTTATTGAAGAACACACTGACAAAACAAAATAAAACATATATATAAAAGAAGGCTCATGATAGTATTTATCTCAAGTATCAAGAATCAAAAAGCATTTAGAAGGAAGTTCAGAAGAGCTCTGGCTCTGACTCTGACTGCACATTCCTAATATAACAAACACAACTCTGCTTCCAGCGCCCTCTAAGGGCAAAGCTGGGATCCCGTCCGGGTCTGAACATCCTCCCCCCGGATGAATATCATTCATAACATTTCAAGGAAATACAAATTTACAATTTAACAAACATACAGTTATTTTCCTAGCCTCAAATAACTTATAATTTCACAAATAATCATCATATTTCTTTTCAAATAGAATAAACATTTTATGCTTCAAATTTTTAAATAATTGGATTACAAATATGAAATTAATGAAATTATATTACATTTATACAAAAAAAACATTTTAAGTAACATTATCTACAGGTAATTTACACAATTTCGTGATAGGACGTTTTAGTTCACCATTTACTGTTTTTAATTTTACTACTCGAACCTTACCATCTGCTCCTGGAAAAAGCTCGATAATACGTCCTAACTTCCAGTTCATTGGTGGCTGATTGTCCTCTTTAATTAACACCAAGTCATTAATTTGCAGATTTTCACTGGAGCACCTCCACTTACCTCTTTGTTGTAGTAGGCATAAATACTCCCGTGACCAACGCTTCCAAAATCCTTGCAAAATTTGTTGCATTAATTGCCATCTTTGCTGAGGTGTCACCTTTTGGGAAGTCAAGTCTCTTTCAGGAACCGCTGTCAAAAATGTCCAGGTGTGAGGGCACACAAATCGTTCGGATCGTTAGAAATTGGAGTGAGTGGTCTTGAGTTCAGACATCCTTCTACTTGAATAATCAAGGTGAGAAATTCTTCATAGGTAAGGACTTGGCAACCGATGGTCCTTCGTAAGTGATGTTTCATCGACTTCACTGCAGCTTCCCAAAGTCCTCCATGATGCGGGGCCGAAGGGGGGTTGAAATTCCACTTAATGTTCTCTTCTAATATCCAATTTCGAAATTCAAAATTTGAATTTACAGCTGAAATTTCATTCTTCAAAATTCTATCAGCTCCAACAAAATTAGTACCGCAGTCACTGGTTATTTCTTCAGGTTTTCCTCTTCTGGCTGTGAATCTCTTTAAAGCAGCAATAAACGATTCACTTGATAAATCGCTTACTAACTCCAAGTGCACAGCTTTAGTTGCAAAACAAATGAAAAGGCAAACATAGCATTTAGTAGGTCTTATCCCTCTACCTTTTCTCATTTTCACAAAATATGGTCCGGCAAAGTCTATGCCAATTCTAGAAAAGATTCTGCTTGGTGTAACTCTGTTAGCAGGTAGATCTCCCATAAGTTGTGACTGGGTCCTTGCTCTAAATCTGCAACACTTCACGCATTTCCAAACGTATTTTTTAATTTCAACCTTCGCGTTTATGATCCAGTAACTTTGTCTTAAGGTATATAATAGCAATTGAACGCCTCCATGTAAATATTTTTCGTGATAATATTTGATTATCAAGTTTGTGACAAAATGTCTTTTCGGTAAAAGAATCGGATATTTTTGCGATTCAGATATTTCTGCATTTCGCAGCCTTCCACCTACTCTTAAAATTTTATCTTTATCTAAAAATGGATTAAGAGAATTAATTTTACTGTTTGAAGTAACTGGCTTCTTCTGTTCCAAGCATTTTATTTCCTCAGAAAATTCCTCTCCCTGAATAATTCTGAAAATTGCTCCTGAGGCTTTTGTTAATTCTTCAGTTGTCAAATAATCTTGCTTTACTAGAGGAAGTGATTTTAATTTCAAGTTCAGGTTAGTGATGAATCGCAAGCACCATGCAATTACTCGTTGAAGCTTGGTCCATGAGGAGAATTTTGTTAAGATGTCATGTCTTTCTACCCCAGAATTGACTACGTTTACAGCAATACAGTCCTTGCCATTTTTCAGTTCTTCTTTCACTTTAATTTCATTTTCTTTAAGTCGAGTTTTAGGCCATAATTCTTCCTTCTCTAATAACCAATCTGGACCTAATAACCATTTTCTGTTGATAATTAACTCCTTAGCTTTACAACCTCTGGATATCAAATCGGCAGGATTACTTTTACTATCGCAATGCTTCCAAGCCTGTGGACTTGTTAAATCTTGAATCTCAATAACTCGATTGGCAATAAATGGTTTCCATTTTGAAGCAGATCCCTTTATCCAGTATAGAGTAATAGTACTATCAGTCCAATAGAAAATGTTTTGAACAGAAAATAAATTCTCAAGATATTTACCCATACGCGCTGCAATTACTGCACCCATCAACTCTAGTCTGGGAAGAGTTAATTTTTTCAGTGGAGCTACTCTTGATTTTGACGTAACAAAACTGGTTTTAATCGATCTATCTTTTGAATTAAATCTAAAATAAGCAACTGCTCCGTACGCCTTTGGAGTAGCGTCAGAAAAAATATGAAGTTGCATTTTTTCTTGAGGCACATCGGAGCAATCAATCAGATAATATCTTGGAACTGAAAAATTTTGTAATACACTTAATTCAGAACACCAATCGTGCCACTTCTGCTCTACTTCAGCATTAAAAGTTTCGTCCCAATCAAGACCCATTTCCCAAAGCTCTTGCACAATACACTTAATTCGAATAATGAATGGCGAGACAAAACCAACAGGGTCAAAGCATTTTGCTGCTATTTGCAAAACTGCTCTTTTGTTACATTTTACAGGATTTTGTAACATGTCTAATAACGGTTTTAGTTCAAGACCTAAAGTATCATTGCAAGTGTCCCAGTTTATACCCAATACCTTTAAAGGCTTATTGGAATCTTCTTCCGCATTTACAAAAACATTAGAATGTTGCCATTCTTTTTTCAATTCTAATGAGTTAGACTGAAATTTTCTAAGAGTCATACTTGCTTCTTTCAAGATCGTAACAGCTTCAGTTGTTAATTTAAGAGCACTTTCTACTGTATCAGAACCAAAAAATAAATCATCCACATAAAGTGAAGTATTAAGCATTTTATATGTTTCAAAATTACTAGTTTCATATTTTCTTATGTGGAATTTAATAGTTGAGGCCAAAATGAATGGGCTACAGGTGACTCCAAATGGAACTCTAGTCATTCTATACGATTTATACCCATTGTTATTCCCGCAATTTTTAAAATACAGAAACCTTAAGTAATCCCTGTCCTCCTTTGCTATTTTAATTTGCAGAAATGCTTTCTCAATATCAGCTGAAAACGCTATTCTGTTTTCTCGGAATTTTAAAATGACATCTAAAATTTTTGGATATAAATTTGGTCCCGAATCAAGGCAGTCATTAAGAGAATTAGAATTAGCCGATCTCGAAGAAGCATCATAAACAATCCTAACTTTCGTTGTTGATTTTTCCTTTCTTACTACAGGTCTGTGCGGCATATAATAGCATTTGCTATCAGGGAATTGACTTCCACATATTTCAATTACACCATCCTTTAATTGATCTTCAATAATAGAATTGTAATTTTCAAATAACCATTCATTCTTGTGTAATTTATATTTTAAGTTTTCAAAACGATGTTTAGCAATCTCAAAATTATTGTTCAACGAAAATTCAGGGGATTTCCACAAAAGCTTCGTTTCATATCTTCCATCAGAAAACATAATATTCTTTTCGAATTCTTTTGCTACAGCTAATTCTGAACTGTTTACATCGTTATCTATAATACCTAGCGATTCCAAGCTCCAAAAGTTCTTTATTTCTTTACTTAATTGCACGTCAGCTGTACTCATAAAATTCACACGCGCTGTAGAATCCAAGTTTTCCGATTCCATTTGTCCTTGAACTGTGTGACCAAACACGGTCTCACTAATAAACAATCCGCCAGGAATCTGTTTAACTTCTCCCCTCATAGCTTTCCACGCGTAATCGGAACCCAGCAGAACCCCTATTTTTTCTTTATTTACCAGATCACTCAATTTATACCCTTGAGAGCAAAGAGATTTATGAACGTCTCGAGGAGCTGCTTTCAATTTTGAGCAAGTTATAATGTCTGTCACCAGAGCTTCAATTCTCAAAAAATTAGAATCAAATATGCTTCGTAATTCCACCGACACCACATCATAAATAATTTCTTGCGGTTTATGCTGCCCAAAAGAATAAATCATTAATTTTTCTTTCCTAATTGGTTTTAATTTTAAGGAATTTGCAATATTTCTTGTCAAAAATGTTCTTTCTGATCCTGTGTCTATAAAACAACGCACCAGTTTATTTCCATTATTTGCTGGTATAGCAACTATGCAAGTCTGCAAAAGTGTTGCTTTAATTTCTTTAGATGCTTCAGATTGCGATAGAGATACAACAGTCTCTGTATTAGGACTATCCTTCAGATTTTGATTTAATTTACAAAACAATTTGTTATGACTAAATTCTTTACAAAAACTACATCTATCAATTTTACTTCGACATTCAGATGAAAGGTGATTTTTACGAAAACATTTGTAACAACGGCCTTCATTTTTAAGCATTTGTCTTCTCACATTATCTGCTACAATTTCACAATTATTAGAAATATGATTATTATGCGATTTACAAAATATACAAAACGACTTATCTAATACGTTTTTAGAGGTGTTCAAAGTCATTGTTGCGGCATTACCCTTTCCATATCTAGGATTTTGTTTTCGAAAATTACTGATTTTAGGACTAAAATCGTATTGCACTTTACTAGCATGACAAGAATTAGCAACGGACAAAGTGGCTTCACGACATTCAATTTCATCTCTTAAGAAATTAATTAGCTCATCAACTTCTTGACCATCTTTAGATTTACGCTTCCGATGAAATTCCAACACTATATCCTGAGGTAACAATTTCAGTAAAATTGGATTTAACAAATGTCCGTAAGAACCAGGCGTAACTCCTAAATTTTTTAAACTTCTAACATTAATTTCGCAATTATCATGTAATTCTCGAAGGCCTTTAAAATTTGAAGAACTTTTAACAGGTTCAAGATTCAAGAGATTATTCATATGAGCATTAATTATAAGTTCGGTTTTACCGAAACGTTTCTTCAGAATATCAAGACAGGAATCATAATTTTCATCGGATAATTGAAATCCTTTCACCACATTGTAAGCTTGACCAGTTAACAGGGACTTCAAATAAGAGAACTTTTCAATTTTGCTTAAAGATTTATTTTGATCTATTGCTGTTTGAAATGTGTTAAAAAATTCTAACCATGAACTTGGATCACCCGAAAATTTTTCGATATTTAACTTAGGAAGTTTTACATTTGAAGCGGTAGTTTCAGATACACTTGAATTGAATAGAACACTATTGTTGCTACTATTGTCCTTATTACACTTCTTAATGCGGCTTTTAATTTTAAATTTTGCAGAAAAAAGTTGTTCGGCATATTTTTCGCAAGTTTCAAGTTCTTTTTCGAAATCCTTAGGTTCTTTCAATGATTTTTGTATTTCCAAGTCTAAACTTTTCAGTAAATTTTCCTTATCAAGAATATTTTCATGTAATTCCATTAGTTCTTCAATATCATTCTCTTCAATATCGCAAGTTAAAACTGGTTCTAATTTAGTCATCAATTTTGTGAAATTCGTTCGCACAACAGTGCGTCTAGCTTTTAGCAATTCTACTGACTCCATTTTAATCAAAAATTTAATTTCATTCAATGTAATGTAGTAACAGCTTACCTTGGCTGCACAGCTTGACTTTATCACGTCCGTAGGTCACCAAAACATGCTTACGATTTTTCGTATCATTGTCGAATCTCAAAAGGCAAAAAGGTTTTGATAATTCAAGACTTCAAATTTTCACTTGACACACATTTATTGAAGAACACACTGACAAAACAACATAAAACATATATATAAAAGAACGCTCATGATAGTATTTATCTCAAGTATCAAGAATCAAAAAGCATTTAGAAGTTCAGAAGAGCTCTGGCTCTGACTCTGACTGCACATTCCTAATATAACAAACACAACTCTGCTTCCAGCGCCCTCTAAGGGCAAAGCTGGGATCCCGTCCGGGTCTGAACATGGCGGATGACGGCGATGTTGAGTTTTTTCGTGCTCTTGATGTATTCTATGGTAAATTGGATACCGCTATCAATTCTAAGTGTAAAATGAACCCAACGGTCCGTGATGAGGCCAGGTGTGCCTTGGTTGAATTAAATTCAAAAATTATTAAAAGAATTGAATGCATTAGATCTACTATTTTTCTTGACGTCTGCAAAGTAGCTGCTGTGGACTATGTAAGGAATTCTCAGTCAACTAGTAATGTGGTGCCATCTATAGTAGCGAATAATCAACACTCTTCTAGAGGTAACAGTCTGGAGACTTTGTTTATGGAATTTAGAAGTAACTTTGATCTGTTCAAAGCAGATATTACCAATAAGGTTGAAGATTTGGCTAAACTTGTTTCTGTACCTGCCAATATTTTGCCAATTAATGTTAATCCAGTTAAGGTATCTGAATCATCTTTTTCTCCCGTTCTTGTACAAGCTGGTAACTCTGATGGAAGTGTGGAAAGTTATGCGTCTGTGACTAGGCCTGTTTCGGATCCTGTCGCGGATGATCGACAGGTAAATATTCCCAGGGCAAGTGATAGTAGAGGGGAAAAAATAAATAAACCCAGACGTAGTCTCAATGGATCCATGAAAGATTCGGGATTAAGAAGTGTTTCAAAAGTACCCGAAACAAGGGCAGATTTTTTATCTAGACTAAGTTCTCAGACTTCGGTAACCGAGGTCATTGATTTTTTAAACCCTTTAAAGCTCGATTTTCTGCACTGTCATAAACTAAGGAACGAAATTTCGAACATACACATCTTTCCATATTGAGGTGTATGAGAGGGAATTTGACCGTTTATTGGATACTTCTGTATGGCCTGAGGGATGTCTGGTTTCCGAGTTTTTTGGAAGATTGAGGAGTGGCCAGATCTTCTAAGATAATGCTGAAAATTCTGTTGTTGGTGCTGGTCCTACTTTTCTCCACCAGACCCCTACCTGTTAGCCGAGGCCTTAGGATTGCTTACGCACGGGGAGAGGTAGAGGGGTCTACGGATTTTACATGCACATATCCCCAAGTATACATGGTGGTTTTCAGTGGGTATCGAACGCACGACCTTGCAGGTGGAAGTCCGACGTGCTAACCACTAGGCTACCACGGCCCTGGTGCTGGTCCTACTGTGCCGATTACGGGTTCTGATAAGTGACTTTTTATTTTTTTTATCAGAATGTTCGTGGTCTGCGGTCCAAGGTTAAAGATTTTTTTTATTTCTACTTCTTCTGAGAACTATGACATTATTTTTTTAACTGAAACTTGGCTATCCAGTGACATTGTTTCAATCGACTTATTTGATAATAGGTATATTGTTTTCCGTAAAGATCGGGATTCTTTGACTAGCTCTTTTAGACGTGGTGGGGGTGTGGCTATTGCTCCTAAAAAAAAAAAAATTTTTTTTACCTGTATTGATCGAGGTTCCTGATCTAAATTTTGAGTGTATCTGGATTTCTCTTAATTTAAAGTATATTAAAAAGGTTCTTTTTTGAGTAATTTATTTTCCACCTAATTCTGCTAAAGATGATTATGTGCAGTTTTGTGATGTTTTTGTTAAATTTTCTTCTTACGATAAAATTTTTAGCTGTGGTGACTTTAATTTACGTATTATAGGTGAGTTATTGAACACTAATTTATTTGATCCGAAAGTATATGAGTTACTTAATTTTGTGCAATTATATAAACTTGGTCAATTTGATTCAGTTCCTTATTGTAATAGCAAATATTTGGATTTGGTTCTTTCTAATATTGGGTACCGTAAACCGGGCTACTTTGCACCTAGATGGGTAACTTTGCTCCAATGTTGGAAAAAGACTTCAGTCCATCTGGCAGATAACTAATATTCTTTTATTTTCGGTGTTGTCCAATAGATGGCACTATCTGTCATGACATGAATGATAGTTACAGCTTTGGCAGCTATTTTCATTTGTGCTTTCGAAGCGTCCCTGAGGTTCTTGATTTTTAGTTAAAATTTTCACCAGAAAAAGTTGTAATTTTCACCAAGGAATAGATTTTTGTGAAATGTAAGTGTTATCTATTTATTCATTGAAACTTATTACCTTTCAAATCATAACGTTTTAATCTTGTATAACTGAATATTTAACGATCTATGATCGATAATGTTTTTGAAGTTAGCTTTAGAGCAAAAGGGGGGCTATTTTGCACCAGCTTAAAAGTGGTGCAAAGTAACACTCCAATATTTAAAAAATTCATTTATGTTTCAATTTACCTTGAATTAGTATTTAACATAAAT
Organism: Octonoba sinensis; assembly: GCA_038502835.1. Taxonomy (NCBI): domain Eukaryota; kingdom Metazoa; phylum Arthropoda; class Arachnida; order Araneae; family Uloboridae; genus Octonoba; species Octonoba sinensis. The sequence goes on along the minus strand of CM076605.1, from coordinate 64,537,457 downwards.
TAGTAAAAACTAATTAATTATTTAAATGATTAGTTATTACAAACATCATAATTAATTATTTAAAACTAAATTAATATAGTACTTTAAATTGTCAAAAAAGCCATTTTAGAATACAAAATTTTAATAATTTTATATATAATGTAATTTAGAATCTTTTAAGGTTTCTTAAAAATTCCCCCTCACAAACTTTTTTTCTGGCTACGCCAGTATTACCTTGTAATAATCATATTATTATTTAAATGATTATTTTTGCCTTTTGCTAATCATTTTTTATTGTTCCAGAATGGTCCGAAATTATAAGCGGAAACTTGGAGCCCGCAACTATACAAAAGAAACGCTTGAAGAGTGTTTGCTGTCGATACGAAATGGAACCCTCTCTCAACGCAAAGCTGCATCACAGTTTAAAATACCGAGGCGAACTATTAATTATAAGCTAAAACAACAACATGTTAACGCGCCTGGTAAGCAGTCAGCATTTTCTAGAAAGGAAGAGGAATCTTTTGTTTCTTATATTGAAGCTTTGAGTGACTTCGGTTTCCCATTAACGCAGCAAGATCTTTGTTTTATTATAAAGGCATATTTAAATAAAATTGATAGAGTAGTGAGACAATTTAAAAACAATGTTCCAGAAAAAGACTGGATAAAATCTTTTTTGTTACGTTACCCCAGAGTGAAGGAACGTTTTGCCTCAAACATTAAACGCAGTAGAGCTGCTGTGGATGAGGCCACTTTGCGAGATTATATCACTAATTTGAAGGATGTTGTGAAAGACGTGCCTGCGGAGAATATATGGAATCTGGATGAAACCAATCTGACCGATGACCCTGGAAAGAGCCGAGTCATATGTCGCCGTGGGACTAAATATCCAGAAAAAGTTTGCAATTTTTCCAAGTCTAGTACTTCGTTGATGATGTGTGGTAATGCTGCTGGAGAAGTCTTACCACCGTTTGTGGTGTAGAAATCCTCTCAATTGTGGAATACTTGGATAGAAGGAGGTCCGAAAAATTGCCGCTACCAAAGCACCAAATCAGGCTGGTTTGATGCAGTTGCATTCAATGAGTGGTTTGAAAGCCTCTTGTTACCTAAGCTGAAGAAATTACCAGGGAAAAAAGTTCTCATTGCTGACAATTTGTCTACTCACCTCAATATGACCATTTTTCAGAAGTGTAAAGATGAGGACATCCATTTTATCTGCTTGCCGCCTAATAGTACCCACCTGACGCAACCTCTGGATGTTGCGTTTTTCCGTCCTATGAAAATAGAATGGAGAAAAGTCCCAAGGGATTGGAAAGCAACTCCTGAGGGCATGAGCTGTTCAGTTCTACCGAAACAGCATTTCCCTCTACTACTGAAACGTGTCCTGGAGAATCTACAGCCTCACTTTAAAAAAAATCTTAAAAGTGGCTTCCGAAAATGCGGAATTTATCCATGCGACATACAGCCTTTGCTAGAAAGAATAGCTAGTGACAAACAAGTTGAGCCTTCATCTGTTAGCTCAGCTTTCTTAGAAGCCTTAAAATCGACAAGAGATGCATGCTCCGTAAATCCGCGGCTTACAAAGAAGAAAAAAATTGATGTACCAGCAGGAAAAAGTATGATGAATCTATTGAAATGCAACCGAATCTCTCAATGGAAAAAGAAAAAGAATCACAACCTAGTACTAGTATCAGTAAACCAATAAAACGTGTTAAATCATCAAACAAGAGGAAGAGCCGTAAAACATGCGACAGTAGTAATGAGAGTTCCTTTGATGATGATGAACCTATTCTAAATGACAGCAGTACAGACGATGACGACTGGGAAACTTACAGTAAAAAGAAGAAGGAAGAGATAAATAGATCCACACAGGCAGAACTGACACCGGCCGAACATCAACTGAAACCAATCAAAAAACAGACTGATTCATTTTTAGTTGTAGTGAATAAAAACCAATATTATCCAGGTGTAATTGAAAGTTTTGACGAGAATGGAGAGTTTGTGAGTGTAATGATGAAGTCCTTAAATAACTGGAAGTGGCCTGTTGATAGAGATGTCCTGTATTATAAATGGGAAGAAATAGTTGGAGGCATAAATCCCCCCAAAATGATTAGCAAAAGAGGTGTGTTTTCAGTCCCAGAGTTGACTGATGGTTAAGGAGATTTGTAAATTGTGCTTTTTTCTTCTTTTTTTAATATTACAGACATTTTAAATTTCTGTTATACCAAAAATACATTTTTTTTCTAGTTTTGTCTCAAACTGACAGCAAATTTTGTTAATGTGAATTTTTTTTCTCCATGTATTAAATGCAATTAGTTGAACTTGTTTGTATTTTAATCTTTTCTGTGGTATTATAAAAAAAAATTAAGTCCTGTCAGTTTCTCATGGTTCTAGAAAATGCCACAGTTAATTTGAATAAGGTTACTTTGCACCAGGTTAATATTCTTGCCTCAGATAATGTAATATTTTAGGTGGTGCAAAGTAACTCGCCCCTATGGTCTACTTTGCACCACTTTTAAAAAAATAATAAAAAATATAAAAATATATGGAAACTTGTTTTTATGAACAAAGCACTATTCCTTCATTATCTAAGAATATAATAAAACTATTTCCTAAAGTCATGTTGCAAAATTTTTATAACTTATGTGAGCACTTAAAAAAATCTCTAAAAAATGGTGCAAAGTATTGTAATATATCGGTAAAACATTGCGATATGCCTTTAGTCCTAGAGGATAGTCATCATCCTGCCTTATCTATTAGTATTAATTTTATTACTTGTCGTGCTGGTGGTAAGTTTGTCAAGAAGAGTAAATATGATTTTAAAAAAGCTGATTTTTTGTTTATGTGGTATATGTTTTCTGCTATCGATTGGAATTTCTTGAATACTTGTAGTGATGTGAACTATGCCGTACATAATTTTTATAGTTATTTATATGATGTTTTTAATCTTACTATTCTTTTTAAAATTGTCAATAACAAATATCCTTTTTGGTACACTACAGATACAATTAATTTGATCAAATCCAAGAGTAAAGTACGTAAGCGAGCCTTAAATAGTGGTGATCCGAAACTTTGATGAATTTAAGTCAATGAGATCTAAATTAAAACTTAGTATCGGTAGGGATTCTGCTTCTTATATACAAAGAACTGAAAATAATTTGATTTCTGAGCCTAAAAAGTTTTGGTCCTATTTCAACAAAAAGAATTCATTGCCCAATAGCATTCAATATGATGATATCTGGTATAATAATGATAATGACATTGCAGATGCCTTTGCCAATTATTTCGGCTCTGTTTATCAGATGAGTTCTAGTTATGACAGAGATTGTTTTGGAAATGACTGTAACATGCACGATATTATTGAGATTGATAATATTACTCATGAGCATGTATTGTTGGCTATTAGGAAGTTGAGGTCTTCTTTAACTGTTGGTGTTGATGGTGTCCCTTCGTTTATTATAAAGGGTTGTGCTGATGTATTGATTTATCCCCTTCTTATTATTTTTAATTTGTCATTAAAGACCAACACTTTTCCTGATGCTTGGAAATATACTAAAATTCTTCCAGTGTTTAAGAGTGGTAACTTATCCGATTGCAAAAATTATCGTCATATTGCTATTTTGAGCCCTTTTTCGAAATTGCTGGAAACGATTGTGTACGATAAGATATTTTCTCAGGTTAAAAACTTAATTTCTTTGTCTCAACATGGTTTTGTTCCTAGGAGGTCGTCACTTACTAACTTACTTTCTACTTGATGTAATTTATACGGATTTTTCGAGGGCATTTGATTTTATTGATTTTGGTATTTTGATTAGGAAACTTATTGCTTTGGGTTTTCATATTAATTTGACTGATTGGATTTTTTCTTATTTAAATAATGGAAGCATTTCAATAGTGCTATTTACAACGACTTAACTAATTCTTCCGGTGAACCGCAGGGGTCGAATCTCGGTCTTTTGTTTTTTATTCTGTTTATTAATAATTTGTATTCTAATTTATCATTTTCCTGTCATCTTTTATTTGCTGATGATTTAAAACTTTTTAAACAAATTCGTACTTCTACTGATGCTGCTTTTCTTCAAAATGACCTTGATAATTTTTACCAGTGGTGTTTGGAGAATAAATTATCCTTTAACATCAAGAAATATTGTGTTCTCAGTTATTCTGAATTATCCTTATAGGATTAATAATCTTCCCTTACTTCGTTCTGACACTGTAAAGAATTTGGGCGTTACTTTTGATGTCAAACTTTAGTTTTCAATCCATATTAATGACATTGTTTCCAAAACTTATAAAACATTGGGTTTTCTTAAGCGCTATACTAAAGATTTTACTAATACAAGAGCACTCAGGGTCTTGTACTTTGGTTTGGTTCGCTCTAATTTAGAGTATTTCAGTCTTTTTTGGGATCCATGCTCTGTTAATAAAATTAAAGTTCTTGGAGGCCCCGGTTTTTTTAATCCCAAAATTTATTTTTTTTTTTTTTTAATTTAAAAGGTTTTCTCATTTTTTTTTATAAAGTTATTAATAATGTGATTGACTGTAATGATATCCTGGCTTCTATCCGCATTAATGTACCAACATGGTTTCTTAGAAATTACAATTTGTTTGTCATTCCTTTTGTAAAACATAATTATACTGGCAATTTTTCCTTGTATAAATTTTATAGAATTTTTAATGAGTTTTCTGCGGGTTTGGACATTTTTGATATGTCTCTTACCGTTTTTAAGTCTAAATGTCGTGAGCTTTTAAAATCTTAATCCCTTATTTTTCTATTGTTGTATTGTTATTTATGCATCACTCTAAATGGATTTGTCTGTAGTGTGCATGTCTCTTTCTCTTTTTTTTTTTTTGAATAAATAAATAAATAAATGCTTTCGCAGTGGTTCGTCTTGCGACGGTCCAAGAATTTCACATCTAGCGTCGCAATACGAATGTCCCCGTCTGTACCTCTTAATCATTATCTCGTGTTCCGAAAAAAAAAAAAAATAGAACCGAGGTCCTATTCCATTAATCTATACACCATTATTCAGGCGTCGCGCCTGCTCTGAGCACTAATTTTTTTCAAAGTAAACTTGCCGGGTACCCAAGACGATCGGTGATGATCATCAAGAGAACCCGGCTGGATGTTCAGAACAGGCAGTAACCACCAGTAGGCGGACCAGTCGTCTGGAACTGAGATCCAACTACGAGCCGTAACCGCAACAACTTTAAATACGCTATTGGAGCTGGAGTTATTGCGGCTGCTGACACCAGACTTGTCCACCAATGGTTCCTTGTTAAAGGATTTAGAGTGTACTCATTCCAATTACGGCGTCTCAAGAGAGTCCCGTATTGTAATTTTTCGTCACCTCCCCGTTCTGGGAGTGGGTAATTTGCGCGCCTGGCTGCCTTCCTTCGATGTGGTAGCCGTTTCTCAGGCTCCCTCTCCGGAATCGAATCCTGATTTCCCGTCACCCGTTACGACCATTGTAGTCGCGTAACCTACCATCGACAGTTGATAAGGCAGACACTTGAAAGATACGTCGCTGGGATGGGCCCGTGCGATCAGCCCAAAGTTATAGAGAGTCACCACATTGAACGGACACGAGGTCCGATTGGTATTTGTCTAATAAAAGCGCTCGTCCTTAAAGTTAGGAGCTCTGCTGCATGTATTAGCTCTAGAATTGCCACAGTTATCCAAGTAGTAAGGTACGATCCAAGGAACCATAACTGATTTAATGAGCCATTCGCGGTTTCGCCTTAATACGGCATGTACTTAGACGTGCATGGCTTAATCTTCGAGACAAGCATATGACTACTGGCAGGATCAACCAAGTAGCTCACGGTTCGAGCCGTGAGCGGGACGAATTTGAGAAGGTGATACTGCAAACTCCCGCTCTCGGCGGAGGCTCGGGACCCGCTTGCTGCGGCGAGCCACTCGTGACTCAGTACGGTTGTCACGCAATTCGAGCGGAATTGATGGATGGTTAAATTTTTCCTTGAAAGGCAATGTTTAATTTTTAAGCATATTTTTTCTTTATCCTTTTAATTTATCGATTTATCACGTAAGTAAACTTTTGCTTTGAAAAAAGAAAAATAATCAATAATATTATTATTGATTATTTTTCTTTTTAAAGCTTCAACAACATCATTTACGTTTCGTAGAAAATTAGAAAAGAACCAGACTAAAATCAAATGAATTCCTTTGCAGGTGAGAGATATTTCTATTTTGCTCGTAATGAAGGTGATTTGATTGTTATAAACTTACATTAATAATGAATCAGCTTTTACTTTCAAATTTTGATAAGGTGAACAAAAGTAAACCATCAGATTCATCATCTGAATATAAGAAGAAAAAGAAAAGGCATCAATGATAACCAAACAGCGGAAAATCATGAGAAGATAAAAAGAAAAAAGCTCATTGTGGATGATTCGCAATCCAATCAGTCTTCAAGCAGCAGTAGTATTAGAAGGCTGCTTTCCAGCCCACATTTCGTGCTGGATCGATCCAGGCAGTGGATCAATCCAGGCAGTGGATCGATCCAGGCTGTGGCCGCGGTGGATCGATCCAGGCAGTGGCTGTGGTGGATTGATCCAGCGTACATTTCGTGGGGTGAGTTTTCGATTTCTTTGCTTTTGTGGATGGATGGATGGGGGTGGGTGTGTGTGTATAAGCTGGGATGTCACGGTTGATCGGTTTCAGGGTTAATTGGAGCGCGTCGAGAGAGCGCGCGTGTTTGGGCGCGCGCGCGCGGAGTTTTGGTTTGAGTTTAGAGGGAAAGGAATGTTGATATTGTCAATTAAACATGTTTTGGCAATTGATTTTTTGTTTTTTGATGATGAAAGCACCTCGACGGCTATATAAAGCGTGTTGTATGGTCGGGGGATTCACATTGCTGTTCATTTCGATCGCAACTTAGGAATAAATTGTTTATTTTTTTTTCTTAGGAGAGAGCGGTAAAAAGAGACGAGAGGTAAAAATAAAAAAAGTGGATTATGACTATCGATTGGTCTGATTTTGGTAAGTCAACTGTGTTGACTGAAGATATTATTTGTGAGCTTCAAGAGAATGTCGATTGGAAAACAATTTCTCGTTATCAGAAATTGAGTCAAACTTTTATAGCGGAGTTTAAAGAGAAAGTCGACTGGGATTTAATATCCCAATATCAGCATTTGGATGAGGGATTTTTAGAAAGTTATTCTCATTTGATAAATTGGTCATTAATTTCAAAATATCAGCAGTTGAGCGATCGTTTTATGATAAGTCATGCCGATAAGTTAGATTGGAAAGTAATTTCGCAATATCAAGTGCTAAATGATAAATTTATTTTAGACACTTCGGAGTTGCTTGATTTATCTTTAGTTGCAGAACATCAAAAACTCAAAGAGAAAACTATTGCTCAGTTAGAGGATGTTATTGATATGAATAAAGTATTTACGTTTCAAGAATTATCCGAAGAATTCGTTCTGCATTATATAGATCGCGTATCTATTTGTAATGTGATGTTAAATAAGCACTTAACGGAAACAGCAGTAAATGCTCTGTATAAGAGATTAGTTTTACAATATCTCGCTCACATTTGCAGTAAAATGTAACTGTACTGCAACGAAATAAGTTAGTTATGCTTTCTGTAAGTGGATGCTATGGATGGTTTGCATCTTCAGATGAAAATGGTTCTGATGTTGTTTCATTTGAAAGACGATTATATGAATCATTACAACTTTGTTTTTATGATGTTATGAGGTATAGGATATGCAATCCAAATGCATATATCACGTATTTTGTTACATTGCACGATAGTGAAGTCGGAAAGATCTTATCTACTAGGACAAACTGTGACTCTTTGTACGGATTTATATATGTATCTCATCTAGAAGAAGAAAATTTTGAAAATTTGATTGAACATTGTTCTGCGTTATATAAAAATGTATTAATTTGTTCTTCTATTGCACGAGCACATTTTTATGAACAAAAAATGACTTGTAAGCAAAATTATGAAATTTGTTATTTTAAAACTTTAAGTTATGAGTATTTAATTAACAATTTATTTTGTGATGAAACTGATTCATGAGTATGCATTGTTGTTTTATTCCCATTGTAATCGAAGGATTGTGTGAAAACAGATAGAACTAATAAATATATCATTCTCTCTTTGTTTTTGTGTCTTGTATCTGAATATATTTTTGTCTCCTATCTTTTTTTGAAGAGACAATTCAGTGGAGAGTTTAAGAGTTGGACAATGAAATGAACTTTCGCGTGATTAAAAAAAATCAGATTTGCTTTTCCAATTAATGATAAAAATCTACTGTCGTGACTTCTTTAATTGCATGATTGACCATGCAAAATGAAAAAGTTCTCTTTGGAGGGTAACGTACGGGACCCCCCAAAGAGATAAAATAATTATAGATGTAAATTTTCGTTATGGTAAAGGAGAGGCTTTCATTGAAAGTAAATATGAATAAACTCTAAAATAAAGAATCTAATCGAACCGACGAATCTGTGAATAGCGGATGTAGAAAAGGATGTGTTTAGCGAAAGTGGTTATAAATCTTCAACTAAAATGCAAAGCAATTGTGATCTCAAGCATAAAGGGAGGGATGGTTTGTTGAATATAAATTATCAAAAAACTATTTCCAATAAAGACATTTAAATGATCCACATTTGGGGTCAATATTTTTCTTCTGACGACCTTGAAATAGAACGTAGACACTGTGGAAACAAAAATAAAATAAATAATAATGGGAGAGGGATGGGAATCATATAAAACCTGATCAAAAAAATATTTCTTCAGCACAACAAGTCGTATCTTAGCCGAAGCCGAAGAAGAATTTGGATTACTCGCCGGAATGTATAATAGACGGAGAGCAATGGATTACACAACAGGTAATACTTTCCCCCAACCTCTTCAGTTTAGAGAATTTTTTTTTTTCTAAATGTAATTTAAATTTCTTACTTTAAAGAGAGGGAGGAAAAAAAAACTTAAAATAGTGTTTTTACTTTGTTAAAGCAAAGAAGAAGAATGCGATCGACGAAATAAGCAACTATGATGCGGAATCTTTACCCACAACAGAACATTTATTAGCTGAAGTAGATTCGAGTAAATCGGCAAATGCGGCAGAACATATAGATAAAGATACGCTTGTTGTGGGTGAGTGAATTTTTTCTCTCTTTTTCCTCACTTTTTTGTATCAGTATTAGATTTGTCAAATGAAGGTTTTATTTATGAAAAAAAATATGTGTTCTTCTTAAAACAAAAATTCTCAAAATTGATTTTCTTGTTTATTTAAAGCTCAAAAAAGGAAAATCTTGGGTGATGATGTCGAAATCATCCACGTGAAAAAAATCAAATATGATTTTGACTTCAGCGAAGATATTGATGATGATGACGCATCGGAAAAAGCCCCTCCCATAACCATTAATGTTGGGAACAACATAATTTTAGAATTTAAAGAATATCGTAATCTGCACTATGCAGGTTTTTCAAAACTCAACGACGTCGGCGCAATAAAAAACCGATTCAACATGGAGCTGAAGCAAATCCCCAACGCAATGAAAGCTCTTGCAAAAATAAAAGAGCACGCCGAGAAATATGGCATAAAGAAATAAAAAAAAAAATGTTAAAAATGCGAGGGAGATAGGTGAAGGGGTTTTTGTTTTGTGAAAAAAAAAAAAAAAATGCTTGAATTTAGATTACGGAACAGAGCGTTCCGTGGTTATACTAGATCATATTGTGCCTCTGCTAGCGCAGTTGATTTATATTCTCTGTATGAACAATCCAAACTAAGTATTTTTGATTTATTAAATGTATCAAATATATTAAGATTACGATTTCTAATATGTGTTAACATATTTTTTACCAAAATAGTAGAAAAAGAAGAAGTTGAGCAAAATTTTTATTTTTGTAGTCAGATTCAAAGAATTGTTTACAGAGAGCAAATAAATGCAGCTATTGGTGCATGTTTTAAGAAAATAATCGAAACAGTAGAAAATTTTTTGAGGAATGGTTCTGGTTGGATTATTAAATATATTGATTTTGTAGACGTCCACATAGGTCAATATAATGCAATAAGAGGCGGGTGTGGAAATGTCGAACTTCCAGCAAAATTAAAAAACAAACATTGCTTAATAAACATAAAATGTCAAGATAATAAATGTTTTCTTTATGCGATTTTAGCTAAACTTTACCCCAAAGATAACAACCCGCAAAGAATTTCGCATTATAAAAGACATCTGAAAAACCTTAAAATTAAAGACATTACTTTCCCTGTTTCACTATCTGACGTTCCAAAATTTGAAATGCAGAATGATATCGGTGTAGACATATTCGCTGTTGAAGATGATGATAAAAAGTTAGAAATATTTCCGGTAAAAATAAATAAAGGTTCTAAATTTTCGAAAAATGTAGATTTGTTGTTTTATAAAAACCATTTCTTTTTAATTAAAAGTTTTAATAAATTAATGAGAGGCAAAGATAGAAAAAATTTTTTCTGTAAATCTTGTATGATTGGATTTTATCGGAAAGAAACATTTAATTTACATAACAATCTGTGTTCAGATAAACCAATTCAAAAAATTTCAATGCCTTCTGAGCTAAATTTAAAATTTTCGAATTTGTCGAAAATGTTATACCATCCATTCTGTATTTTCGCCGATTTTGAATGTATGACAGAGAAAATAGCAACTGCGCTACCAAGCAATGATCAAAGTTTTACTTCTCAAGTAGAGAGACATACGCCCATTAGTTACGCATTGCTGGCTACTAATTCACAAGATGAAATAATATTTCATGAATATTTTTGTGGATTAAATGCAATCGAATCTTTTTTAGAGACATTAAAACGTATCACAAATATTCTTCTCAGAAAAATTCAATTTAACAGACCTATTTGTAACGATGGAACGCAAAAATTGGATTGGGAAAAATGTCATTTGTGCGGTAAAAAATTTAAGACAGGAGAAACACGCGTGAGAAATCATGACCATCACAGTAAAGGAGGTATTAATAACATGTTTGGAATTGCTCACGTAAGCTGTAACTTGAATCATCGACTGCAAAATTTTATTCCTGTCGTAATTCATAACTCTAGGAATTACGATACGCATTTAATTTTGAAAAACTTACCGCAAAATATAATTAGTGACATTAATATCATTCCAATTAATATGGAAAAAATAACGGTTTTGACATTGGATAACATTAAGTTTTTGGATAGTTATTTGTTTATGAATGGTTCATTAGATGCTTTGACAGAAAATTTAAAACAATCAGGTCATGAATTTAAGATTTTCCATAATTTTTTTAAGAATCATAATCATAGAGAACTTTTGAAACGTAAAGGCATTTTTCCTTATTCTTATTTTGACTCCATCGAGAAATTGAATGACACTTGTTTACCACCTAAGAATGCATTTTTTAACACTTTAACTGAAAATGACATAACCGAGGACGAATATATTCACGCAAACCATGTATTTAAAAAATTTGAGTGTCATACTTTTGGTGATTATTTAGAAATTTATCAAAATGTTGATGTACTTATGTTAGCGGAATTTTTTTTAAATTTCAGACGAACTTCTATGAAATTTTATAATTTAGACCCTGTACATTTTGTAACAAGCGCAGATTTGACTTGGCATGCAGGTTTAAAATTGAGTAAAATTGAACTGCAGTTATTAGGAAATGTCAACGATTACATTTGGTTTGAAAATCAAATGCGCGGGGGTGTTAATATCTTATCGAAACGGTATGCACTCGCAAATAATCCTTACATTTCAGAAACATATCATCCAGAAAAACCTCATAATTATATTTTAGCTTTGGATGCTAATAACCTTTATGGTTACGTAATGAGTCAACCTTTACCAATAGGCGAATTCTACTGGTTGACAGATACCGAGATTAAAAACTTTGACGTCATGAAAACATCTTTAGACGATCAGATAGGTTATTTTGTAGAATGTACACTACATTACCCCACAGAAATTATGTGTTTACATGATTCTCTCCCATTATGCCCAGGTCACATAGATATTACATATGATATGTTGTCACCATACACAAAAGAACTATGCGAAAGATTTAATTTGAAACATATATTTCCATCAAGAAAATTAACTCCTAACTTTTTTGATAAGAACAATTATGTCGTTCATTATATGAATTTGAAATTTTACTTAGAACATGGTTTAGTTTTAAAGGAAATTCACAGGATTTTATCATTTCGTCAAAGTAAATGGTTAGAAACGTACATAAATTTTAATAATGAAAAGCGTCAAATTGCAAAGTCCGAGTGTGAAAAATTATTTTTTAAAACCATGAACAACGCGTTCTATGGGAAAACTTGTCAAAACGTACGAAAACGAGTAAATGTCAAAGCTACCGTAACAGAAACTGCATGCCAAAAAAATATGTCAAGTCCGCTTTTGGATTATTTTGAAATAATTAACGATAATTTAGTTTTATTTAAAATGAGGAAAAAAAATTTATGTTTAGATAAACCTATATATGTAGGCTTTGCTGTATTAGAATTATCAAAATATCATATGTATCATTTGTATTATGATTATTTTAAAAAATTTTATGCGAATAACTGTGAACTATTATATATGGATACTGATTCATTATATTTAAATGTAATCACGGAAGATGTTTATGTAGACTTGAAAACACATTTTGCACACATCTTGGACTGTTCAAATTTTAGTAAAGACCATATTTTATATGATGAAAAAAACAAAGGTAAATTAGGACTTTTGAAACATGAAATATGTTTACCCATACAAGAATTTGTAGGGCTTAAATCAAAAATGTATGCATTCAAATATGGAGATTCGTCTAAAACACGAGCCAAAGGCATAAAATCAAGTTGTTTGAAAAAAACTATTCACTTTGAAGATTATAAAAGAATCTTGTTTGATCAAAGCTTTGATCGACATCGTCAGCAATCAATAATTTCAAAAAAGCACGAATTGTTTACTATCACACAAAATAAAATAGGATTATCTGCATTTTATGATAAAAAATTTGTATTGGACAATGGAATCGATTTAAGATCTTATGGTCATTTTGAAAATTGTAACTAGAAAAAAAATTGTAATTTATTTTATTTATGATATTTTTTTCTTTCATAGATAAGATAAAGACAACGAATCAAAAAATAGAAAAAAATAATATAAGGAGAAAGTATTTTACGGCAGATTTGCTCACTACTTGTAAACGAAAACCAAATATGAAAGTTAAGGAAATGATTGACATTGATGTAGGTGGTTTTGAGGCATACAATTAATTGACGTTAAGCGTCACGAAAAAACGTTTGTGCGTTTTTAAAAAAAAAAAAAAAAATCTTTAGACTTTACTGTTACAAAAATGTAATGTTTGAAAAAATAAATTGATTTTTAATGTATGTATTTGCAATGTAATCATGTTATTCACCTTTTTATGTATTATCACTTTTTGTATCAATATTATTGTAGATTAGAAAAAAAGAAACAAATAAAGATGGTCGTTAAAACGGCCTGCAGCAATTTCAGCGGAGCTTTTCTGTGTTTTGATACGATAAGCTTCGCTGAACTTGTTGAAGGCTAAATTATTTCAACCGTGAAGAAACCAGGAGAAGGGGAATAATGCAGACGTCTATCTGACAGACCTCAGTTGAGAAGTGGAAGTTGATATTGTAAGTGTGTGTGTGTGTTTTATTTCTTTTTTTTCTCTCCTCTTGCTTTATTGAACCCGCGGAAAAAAGAGGTAAGCAACTTCAATTACTTTCTACGGTGAATCACTTTTTTTTTTTTACTTTACTTCATTTTATAAAATAAGAATTGATGGAAAAAACGTGAAAGTATATGGTGAAAAATCTGTTTTGTTTCGTTAAGACTGTCAGGGTTTGGGTTTAAAAAAAAGATTCTAAACTCTAGCAGTCTTAATGGCATGAGATAGAAATGAATCTTCATTTAATTACTTTTTTGAAAAAAGGAAACCTTTATTATGTAAGTATTGAATTTTTATAATTTGTACATCATATGGGGTAGTAAATAAAAATTTGCTGTTGGAAGAGCTTGCAAACCATAATGTGAGAAAAAATAATCATGTGGTTTGCGAGTTCTTTCATTAGTAAAATTTTAAGAAATCTTCATTAAATTACTTTTTTTAAAAGGAAAACCCTTATTATTATGTAAGTAATTGAATTTTTATAATTTGTAAATGTTTTAGTCGACCGGATTTCTGAAGAAGTTATGTGGGATACACAATATGGGATGATAAAAAAAAAAAAATTTGCTGTTGGAGGAGTTGGCGAGTCATAATGTGAGAAAAAAATAATCATGTGGTTCGCCAGTTCCTTCATTAGTAAAATTTTAAGAAATCTTCACTGTATATTTAATTTTTTTACAAGATACCTTATCATGTAAGTGTTGAGTATTTACGTAATGTATAAATATTTTAGTCGATTGTCGAAGAAGTTACGTGTGATGGGAAAATAATTTTTGGTAAGTTTTAATTGATTAGTTCTTAGAGAAATAAATCATACACACACAAGCGTTCAAATACATTTTTATTTCAATTTAAAAAGAAAAGACATACATGTTTCTTTTACATTCATGATTTTACTTATGCAATTCATTTAAAAGTTCGTTAGCACATAACAGTTGAAAATAACATATTTTGACTTCATAGTCAGGATATAATGTTTCATGCTCTTTATGAATAGTTTTTGCATACAATAAAGCATCTAAAAAGTTAGAAAACAACATTTTTTCCAAATAAGACATAAAAAAACAACAATCTTCACATTTTTTGCGAAGCAAGATTCCGTATCCAAATACTGATAATAAATTATCGGTTTTATTTGAAAGGAAATTTGCACATTCTTCCTTGGTGAGAGCTCTAAAGTATTTAATCGAAGAATTTTTTTGCTCTTTCAAATATTCATTGGCTTCTATTACGCAAACTTTGATGTCATAATACAAATATTCCTTGAAATAAAATATATCATTTTCGGAGGGGGAAAGTGTTTTGGTCGAATACCATCCAAAACGTTCTGGTCTCTCCATCTCTTGAAAGCAGTCAAATAACATTTCACGAAACTTTCATCATATTTTTAAGAGGACGACATACTTGCGTTGACCAATAAGAGTGACGACAGCATTTTTTGTAGTGAAATTTCTTGTTAATGAAATCTTGAACAAATTTTTCATTTATCAATCCATTGTTTCTGTTTAATCCAAGGGGTATATTTCGAGAAGAATGGTACAAGAAATAAAGACAAAAATACCCACAAGACATTGTTAACTTATCTTGAAAGCAAAATTTATTATATTTAACTTGCTTGCAGTTTTTCTTTAAAAAAATCAAAATATTTTTGTTTGTCGGCTTTCTTCCAAAACTATCAAAGTAAATTCCTGTTTCATTTTGAAAATGTATTGCTATCCAATGCGAACCGGGTAGACGCTTAGGATCCAAATTAGCGATGAAAAATTTATAATTCGATTTGGAATTGGGTAAATTATCTGATGAAAAAACACCGCCAAATTGGTTGTGTATTGCTTTGTCGCTGCAAGCTAAACGACACAATTGAATAGTATTCATAATGTTTAATAATCTACTACAACTGATCGTGATTTATCAATTTCAATAACATTTCTGAATTCGGCGTAAACTATTAAACTTGTGGTTTCAGCTAACGGTTTGGAAAATTTCAAATCGATAGCTAAATTACCGGATTGAGTGGTGCTTTTATGAATTTCAGAACTTGAAATGTCTGGTGTTAAGTCCAAGCAGTAAAATGTGAAGCCACCTCGGTATTGTTGGTAATTTATGTTGATGTTTTGTGCGTTATGATATCTGTTTAAATCAGTAAACAAACTCATATAGCATCGACTATATGAATTTTGATCAAAATTTGGCTGTAGCGGTTTGAAAGGAATGGTTTGAGAACCATTAAGTACAGCCAAATATGATAGGTTTAAATGTTGAAAATTAAACGGATTCTTTGAACTTTTTCCATTGTATGCTTCGTTTGAAATAAAGCCCATTATCAATCTGCTTGGTAATTGACCGAGAAATGCGTTTGAAATATTTTCGGATGATATTATTCCAGCCGATAGAGAAAATGATTTAATTTCGACTCTTCGTATGGGTAATTTGATTACTCCTTTTTCTAAAGCTTTTTCGTGAGCAACAATAATTGAGGGTGCGATGTTTACTTTTCGTACATATAAACTTGCTGACAAAAGTTTTATTTTGTATTCTTCCTTATCTGAAAACATTAAGCAAAATGCATCTTTGCTCCGCTCTAATTTTATTCGAACTGAAACACCGTGAATTAAAAGTTTTGGTTGATTTGCTAAATCAAAATGGAGAGGTCCAATCAGATCAATAACTTTACTATGTGCGCATAATTCGCTTCTTTTTGCAAATCCTGCATTGTCTGCACTCAGGGAATCTAGTTGTCCGGCAGTATCTTTATGAAAAAACGACGTCGACAATAAGCCATCGTGTGCATTTCTTGAATAAAATAATAAACTTTCGAGATATGATCGATAAGCATAGTTTACTTGAGTTGAGACTTGTTTGTCATTTAGAAATATACTACATTCTGAAAATATAGTGTTTACCAAATAATTGATTGGAGCAACTTTGTCTTTTTCCGCATCCGTGAGCGGTGTGTCATCATTTTTCAAAACTTTCACTTGCAAATGTAATAGCGTATGAGAAAGATCAATATAATGATTTCCACTGCTGCTAATATAAAATTCAATTGGTGCATTCTTTGTTAATGAAGCTATTGGGTGTATTTCCAAACAAGTAGACGAATCAATTCCTAATTGCACTGGCGTATCGTTAAACAAATCCAATTCGCTTTTAAGACATATCACAGGGTTTGACATCATGAAAATATATCTTTATTATATTTTTTGCAACGTTTTGCCGACGAATGGTTCTTCTTCGTTTTGCGTTTCCTTTTTATACCTTGAACGTGTTGTATTTTTTTTTAAATGTCGTCTTTTATTTGTTTTGATGTTTCTCTAAATCTTGAACGCGCTGAATCTTTGAAAGATTTTCCTGCCGAAACATCGGATATTACTCCACGACCGGCATTAGCTATCTTTTTACCCAAATATGTTGTCGCTCTTAAAGCTAGAGGGGTAATATATCTCCTTAAATCTCCAAACAATCCATATCCTCTTTGATGAGCAATACCGTGAAAATGATTTCCTCCTCCGACTTGCGCGCAATAATAATTTTCACAATCCTTCACACTTAAATGCATCGTTACTATTCTCTCTCTCTCTCTCACGTGCGAATACAATAAAAAAATGAGTATTAATACTTCTCTTCTCTTGAATTTATACTCTTCTACGTCTACAAGAGAGTACAACAAATGTTTTCCCTCCAGTACAAATTATTTTTTCCCCTGAACTCGTTCGTAAATCAATTTCAATCGTTTCCACATGCTTCTTTCTGACAGGAAAATAAAGCGGGAAATTATAATCTCTCACAATTTGCTCATTTTTTCCCATCATACAAGGTATGACTCTGAGCAGAGGAGCGAGAGTATCTCCCACATGGTGTGACGATATTATATCAGAATAAACAAATATTTCAGTAATTCCACCATCAAGTTCCAAGGGGTATTTACTTACATGATTTCCACTTTGAAAGTTTAGAGATGAGAACCCCAACATATCGGCCAATCCTTCACTAAATTCTACTTCATAAGACGGTGGAATATGCATGAAAACCTTTGAATCAGGTAACTGTTTTAAGGATATATAACTGAATTCTTTAAACAGACTGTTTGGAGTTTTATACATACCCACATTTAAAGCTAGTTCTTCCACTACATCTGTTGTTACTGTTTTTTCATAAAATTCCTTGATTGTTAGTTTCAGTGATTCGTCTTCCTTTATTTTAATTAAAGGATCGACATTAAAAAATTCATGTATTCCCTTTGATAATATTAGGTCATTTTGCATATTCAACATTTGCATTAGAGAGGGACAAGTTTTATCGTTAATATGAAGTTCGGCATGTGCTGAAATTTCAATTGTTGTTTTATTTTTTATCGGTTCATAAGCAATTTTTATAAACGCATCAATACCGAGTATTTTGATGTTTTCATCAATTATTCTAAATACATTGATAGAATTCGTATCGTTTTTATTTGTAATTAAACTAAATGGAATTAGTTTTTCAATTATTTGTTGGGGGTTTCTATTGAATATTGTAAATTTTTGCATGATGTTTTTTTCTGTAGAACGTCTAAATTGTGTTTTTTTCGATTTCGTAATTGTTATATTTTCAGGAGGCAAGTTCAACATATACAATAATTTGGATCCTTCTACCGCATCTATATGTATTTCGTATCCTTCGCGCATTTCAATATCGACTGTTTTCTCATTTATATTTGGAACGAATTTAATGACATTTCTCTCTCCGATTAATTTTTCAATGAGTCTATTAATTTTAGAAAACAGATCACTATCACTTTCGTCTGCACCATAAGTAAAATACACATCGTCACTAATGTAGTCTATGGGTATTTTTGTTTTTTTCTTATATTTTATTTTATAATGATTATTATGAAACCCCAAGTTATACCAGGATCTTGGTATAACTATTTCTGCTAGACCTATTTCCCAATCTCCAGATAGATGCAAAGGAGCAGATAGTTTCGTCCGGTAAAATGTTTGCGTGTTGTTCGGAAAATACTGCATGCTTGAATTGCTCGGTAATGTCAAATAAAATTCCGTTATCATTTCATCCATGATGCTTTTATCCAAGAATTAAAGCGATCGTCAAATCCTTTCCACTTTACGAACAATTCTTTATTCTCTCCTTTCCCTTTTGTCTTTAACACTTCTTCGACCTTCCAAAAATCATCGGAGCGTTTCACAGTTTTCTGTAACTCAGGTTCGTAGAAACGACCTTTTATCAGTTCATCTTTTAAATCTTTTATTATGTAAGTCGGGGGATTTGATGCATAACGTTTATGTATGATAAATATTTCATCAGTCCAGTTGGGTAAATATCCACGACGAAATGTTCTCTTGAATTTGGAAATTCGTACTTGATCACCAACGTTGAATTTATACTTAGGATCAAACTTATATCCATACAGTTTTTCAAAAATTATCGGTTCTAAATCTGGAGTGACTTTGCTTGGTGCATAGCCGTGACTCCTGTGCACGCTGTTGTTATAGCTTTCTAAGAGCTGTTTTAAGATATCTATGTATTTATAGGAATTCCTGTGAGTAAAAATACGAAATAATTTGTTTTTTATAGTTCTGTTTGCTCTCTCTATCACAGATGCGTGATGTTCGCTGTGAGAAGAATAATGATGAATTTTGTTCTTTTTAAAAAAAGCTTGAACTTTTGAATTATAAAACTCTTTTCCCTCATCGGTTTGTAAGTTCACAATATGTTTTGCTTCCTTCAGTAATTTCTTAAACGCTTTTAAAACTTCCTCAGAATTTTTCCTTTTAATTGGTATTATATATAAATATTTCGAAAAAACATCAATTGCCGTCAATAAATACTTGTGATTTTTGTTATATCTCGCATACTTTGATAAATCCACTAAATCACATTGCATAAGTTCTCCGATACCAAATGATAAAACCTTTCTGCGAGGGAATTTGATTTTAATAGGCTTATGAAGCGTATACACATCTTGACTCATTAAAAATTCTTGTGCTTTTTTATATGAAACGCCGCTTGTTTTTGCGAGTTTTGAGACACCACCAAATGAACCAGGGTGTTTTACATCGTAATAATTTTTTTTTAATAATTCATCCATTTTTGAAACTGTAAGTTTGATCCATTCAGATAATCTTCCGCTTCTTTTATATGTTGAGGGTCTCCATCATCTTCTTCCGCATTCGACGATGACGCTTCTTCATGCTTTGGCAAATCTTGAATCTTCGAGATGAGTTTCGTGTTTCCAATCCAAGCGCGAGGAATATTAATTTCCTTAATTGCTTGTAAAAATACTTTGAAATTTTTTGGTTCTTTTTGAGTTTTAGCGTTACTCATGGTGTAAACAAAGTAATCCACAATTTGAGAATTTTTAACGGGTGTTGACCCGACCACGAAATTTCCTTCATCATTCCAGGAATAACGTCTGGTTCTTAATTTTTCAGTAATTAATGGTATGAGTTTTGCATATTTTTTTGGAACCGATTTGATTATGCTCTTCAAAGTTAAGTCATTAAAATTAAATGTATTTGACTGATCACTTGCTTCTTCTTCTGCTTCTTCTACTTTTTCTATTTCATCTACTACTTTAACTCGTATTGGATCGGAGGGGGTGTGAGTTACTTTCTGATATCTTGAAATCATTTGACCTAATAAACGAGCTTTCATGTCGTCTGGTAATTTATTCTGCTCTAACAAATTTGAAATTTCATCCTCTAGTCTATTTTCAATTCTCGGCGTGTGATGAGAATTCATTAACTCCTCCGGAATCCACGCCATTTTTTTAGCCATAACAAAAGTAGAGAAAAATAAATTAAAACTATTTTTTTTTTTCTTCTCCTTTTTATATTCTGTTTCCAATCGCTCTGCCAACCATCCCTGCGACTGCTGAAGCGAGAGCCGGAAGAATTAGCGGTAAGAAACCTCCAACCTGATTGATTAACATTCTCTTCTTCGATTTGATTGGTAGATTTTTCTGCACTAGTTTTCGTAAAACATTCTTATACTTTTTCAGCTTCTTTATGTTAACGGGTATATTTCCTCCTAAAACATTCAAACAAATTTCGCATAAACATATAACTTGCGATTTACTAGCCGTGTGCAACAGAGCTTTCTTTTGATCCTTCGAAGAATGTGTCAACAAATGTAAAAAGGAGATATTCTTTTTTAACTTCTTCATTAGACAGGGTGGAAGAAACAATAAAATCCTTTTTTGTTTGGAGTCACACTATCTCTCAAACGAAACTCTTCCTTTGTTGACGGATGCAAGTCGATAAATAAATATTTGTGCGCTGAATCAGTAGCTTTTATATATGCATCCAAGAAAAATTTAGATTTTTGTGGATACAGCTGTCGTCCTAAACAATTGACTTGACTCATATCCCTCGAGTTTTTAAACAAAATAATATAATGAGCATTCAAACTTATGTCACGCATTACTTTCAATCTTGGAAATAAATTTTGCAGTATTAAGATGACACTTACATTACGATGATGCGATGCAGCAGTAAATAAATCAGAAATTTTTTCATTTAAATGATGCATTAAGTCATCAATTACTATCAAATCCCCATCTTCATAATTTTGAGGTAGTCCCGAAATAAACTTGATACTCTTCTCTTCCAAAAACCAAGGCGCAGAATACAAATAACACCATATGATATTCTTAAATTTTTTTTCATAAACATCTCTTTTTATCAAGTCACGCACCAATGTAGTCTTTCCAGATTGACTCGGACCCGATATAATTAAAGTGCTCGGGTGTTTCAGTTTAAACATATTATTCCATACCATGAGACAAATTTCAAGACAAAATCTATCTCCTTTTTTCTGGAGCGCATCTAAAACAAATTATACTCTTAACAACTACATAACACGTTTGCGAATTTAAACATTCGCATAGGATCCTTTCATTGCAGTAAATACACTTTTTTAAAACACACATTCTACTTTTAATATCAAATGTAATAATAACATATCTTACACACACACATATATATAAACTCAAACCAAAACTCCGCGCGCGCGCGCCCAAACACGCGCGCTCTCTCGACGCGCTCCAATTAACCCTGAAACCGATCAACCGTGACATCCCAGCTTATACACACACACCCACCCCCATCCATCCATCCACAAAAGCAAAGAAATCGAAAACTCACCCCACGAAATGTACGCTGGATCAATCCACCACAGCCACTGCCTGGATCGATCCACCGCGGCCACAGCCTGGATCGATCCACTGCCTGGATTGATCCACTGCCTGGATCGATCCAGCACGAAATGTGGGCTGGAAAGCAGCCTTCTAATACTACTAGCAGCAATGACCAAACATCTGGAAAACCAATTACACCAATCACCCCAGAATATGACGTAGTTTTATGCGAGGATAAAGTCAATGAAAAAGGTATTCCACCTTACTACTCAGAGTATATTGGAAATGGATTTGCATTAAATGTTAAGGAATTTAAGAACGTATTGGCTGATTTCATGCAAGCTTTAGTATTAACTAAAAAGCATATTAGTAATTTTACATCATGAACAAATTTTTATAAATGTTACAGAGTTGTTTTGTTTATGTTCTCATTTGGATTCATTCTTCTTCCTTACAGTGATGCTAATCAAGCATTTCTTGTTAATAAAACCGAAGTTTTTAATGCATTAAGTAATAGCAGTATTGATCAACGTTTTAGATTTTTAATATGTACATGAGTAGAATTTATTAAGTTCTTAAATATTGAAAACGCTGAATTCAAATTAGAAAATTTTTATTTTAGCGTCGTGTACTGAAAGAGTAATCTCTCATTATAAAATTTATCAAAAAATTGAAATCGCAATCAATAAAATTCTGGTGAAAATAGAAAACTTTATAACGTTGGGAAGTGGATGGATAGTAAAAAATATTACATGCATTGATCTTCATATAGGAAACTAAGCGGATATGGGCGGTGGTTGCGCACGTACAAGTGTACCACAAATTTTAAATAGTAAAAAATGTATAATTCATGTTAAAAGTGATGACAACAAATGTTTTCTGTATTCAGTAATTTGTGGTTTGTTTAAAGTAAAACATAATCGTGAATTACCAAAGTACTTAAAATATATAAACTTTAATTTTTTAAGATTTCCAGATAAAGTGACACAAATCCCAAAGTTTGAAAAATTAAATGAAGTAAAAATCAATGTCTACGGTTATGAAAGAAATGTTTTTCCGATTTATATCGGTAAATTTGACAATGCGAAATCGATTTGTTATACAAAAATTTCTAATTTTAATCGATTTCTAAATAAGATATTTTATCATTTTTATTGTAAGAACTGTCTCAGCTCGTTTAAAGAGCATAGTGGTATGAAAAACATACCACATATTCAAGTATTTTCTGGCTCATTTCATTCTGGTATATTTTTACTACCAATTGTTATTTAAGTTCAAATACTTCATTGTTTCAAGTATAGATGGCGATAGTTGTCCATTTATGCAAAATATTTTCAAAATCCTTCAGAGACTCGTGTATTGTCGGCCACGTGTTGTTCAAGTCTTGGTAAATTAGTGTTTTTTATTAACCGACTTCACAAAGGAAGAAGGTTATACATTCATATTGTATGTATGTCGTTTTTTTTTTTTGTTGTTTGTTTGTCCACTCATAACTTCTTACCGGATGAACCGATTTTCATGAATTTTTTTTTAATCGATCGAGGGTGATTTCCCACAGGTCCCATACCTTAGTTTGACCATATTCGATAGTTAGAAAAAAAGTTAGGGGCTGAAATGTGGTCATTTTTTTTGCTTTTTCATCCATAACTTTTGACTAAAGGAACCGATTTTGATTATTTTTTCTTTGATCGATAGAGGGTCGTCTAACTCAAATATCGCACATCAGTTTGACTACATCTGTTTTTTAGAAAAAACTTTATGGGTGAAAAATAAGTATTTTTTCATTTTAATAGGAAAGCCTAGGCTCGATTTTTCTTTGTTGGGAAAGTTAATAAAAATGAAACTCATTGTTACATTAAAAGCAATTATAACAAGAAATAGACTGAAGGCTTCTCTGAAGAAGAAATTAAATCCAATCAGTTTGCTTGCTCTAGTGACCCTTTAAAATCGATTTTAAAACGAAATTTATCTTACAAACGGTTAGTTTTTAGTGTCATTCCCTCAAAGGTTTCCCCTTTGATATGTATGTTTTAAAAATAGAGTATTTATATAAAAATGTATTTACACTAAAAAGAATAAAATAAAATAATATTTGGAAAAAAATAGAACCGACTTCAAACTATAAATTGCGCTGAAAAGTAAAAAATAATATTATTCTTTAAACAACTTCGATACGACTTTTAAATATAATTTTTGAAGTCGGTGCAAAATTATGATGAATTTTGATGCATGATTCCTTTTGTAACTATGAACAAATTACAAATATAAATAGTGTACAGTTTGCAACTGTTTCAGTGTGAAATAACGCATGGCGTAATTATAATTAGACTGTCATAATTTTGCACCGACTTCAAAAATTATATTTAAAAGTCGTATCGAAGTTGTTTAAAGAATAATATTTTTTAATTTTCAGCGCAATTTATAGTTTGAAGTCGGTTCTATTTTTTTCCAAAAATTATTTTACTTAAAATTAATGTTACTATGGGAAATTGTTATTGATATCATATCAAGATAAGTTGATAAAAGGTACGTAAATTTGATTTATTAATTTAATAACAATAATAATTATGTTATGTTCCAAAACAAGAAGTGGTAGTAAAACCATACCACCATGCATTCATCTAAGTATGTATAATCAAGCATGCAAACTTGAAAAACATTGATTTTCAAGTAGATAAACAGGCAAATTATTATTATTAATTTTTTTATATGTACTTTAAACCCTTTGTACATTTAGTACATAAGTAGGTGTCTATATTTTTATGCAAAATGGTAACTAGCATTTTGATATATGATTCTACGGTTTTTTTTTTTTTTTTGCAATTACACATAATTTTGTTTTATGACATTCAAAAAAAATTTCTCTTTTTATTTATTTCCATTTATTCCATTCTTTTCATTAGATTTCAATGTTATATTAGTAATATATTTTCTAAATTACACTTTAGTTTTCGATAATCCTTGAAATTTTTATGTATTCGCAATACAATTCAAAAATTGAGTAGCAAACTCTTAAAAAAACGGTTTACTGCTTTGTTATTTTAGATGTTCTACAGTGTTGTAAAAAGAAGAAAGGGCCTTTCTAACAATGAAATTGCTCGTAATTGGCTTGAAATCCCATCAGATGATGAGAGCGTGATTGATGATAGCGATATTGATGATCCCGATTATGTTGAAGAAGTGCATGATATCAGGGAAGCAGATGATGATGATAACGTGAATGAAGATGATGCGAGCAACGAAGAGGAAACAGATTCAAATGTACCTGATCCTCCTGAGACTATTTTTGTTCTACCCAAATGGAGTAAAAAATATTCAACAGTAAATTACGATGAATTTACCGAACATTCAGGTCCTAGTGAGTGCATCACGAGTATAGACAATCCTTCCCCCATTGATATATTCCATCAGATATTTAATGATGACTTAATGAATCATATAGTATTTCATACTAATTTGTATGCCACTCAGGCAGGGAAGAAATTTACCCCTACAACCCCTAAGGAAATATGTACTTTTTTAGGAATCAATTTATTGATGGGCATTAAAAAATCATCATGTTACCGAGATTATTGGTCTAGCTCGCCAGAACTACACGACAGCTTTATCTCATCCCTGATGACAGTAAATCGGTTTGGTTGGCTCCTAAATCATATTCACATAAATGACAATGCTGTTATTCCAAAGAAAGGGACTGATGGCTATGATAAATTATACAAGGTGCGTCCAATGTTAAATATGCTATCCGAATCATTCCTGAAATGTTTTATGCCTGGAAAGTTCCTATCAATTGATGAGTCGATGGTTAAATATAAAGGCCGTAGTACACTAAAACAATATATGAGGGACAAACCTATCAAACGTGGATACAAAATTTGGATGTTATGCGATGAAAGCTCTTATAATTTGAAATTTGAAATTTATACTGGTAAGATAGATAACATTGTTCAAAAAGACCTTGGAGCCAGTGTAATCTTAAGATTATCTCAAGGTTTGGATCATAAAAACCACCATCTGTATTTTGATAACTATTTCAATAGTTATAAATTGATGTCAAATTTACAGCAGAAAGGTATATTTGCTTGTGGCACAGTACAGCCTAATAGGAAGCATTTGCCAAAACTAGCATCTGACAAACAATTAAAAAGAGGTGAATTTGATTGGCAAGCTAGTGATTCCGGAGTGACATTCATGAAATGGAAAGACAATAGAGCTGTCCACCTTCTTTCAAACTACCACAGTCCACTTGACGTTGTAAAAGTTACAAGAAAGGAGAAAAATGGAAATAAAATAGAGGTTTCATGTCCACAAGCTCTGAGAGATTATAACAATCACATGAACAATGTGGATAAATTCGACCAATTAAAAAAGTCTTATGAAATTGACAGAAGAAGTAGGAAATGGTGGCCAAGGATTTTTTTTCACATGCTTGATTGCTGTTTAGTAAATAGTTATGTAATTTGGAAATCATTGGATAATACTGAAAAAATGAATTCTAAAACTTTCCGAAGAAGTATTTTGACATCGTTGGAGTCACAAGCACTAGTGTCTACATTGTCTATCGTCCGGTCTCCTAAACCACAAATTCAACTCAAAAAACACAAGCCTTTTGTTGCTAAAGATGTGCGCACTGAAAGTTCAAAGCATCAGCCAGAAAGATCAACAGCTCGACGATGCGCTTTGTGCAGTACATCACATAAACAAGTTCCAACAATGTGGATTTGCTCTGTTTGCAGAGTACCTTTGTGCTTAAGCAAATATAAAACCTGTTTCCAAGAATTTCACAAGTAAATTTGACTTTAAATACGCAAAGTTAGAGACAAAAAAAATTACACAGTGTAAAATATATGTGTTAGTTCATTTGGATCTGTATGTGCGTTAAAAGCACGGTGGTATGATATGCATACCACCTCGCCACTGTAACGGTAACTATTAAATTTTTTTAAAGCTTATTTTTAGTTATAATGGCATCCTTTAGTTCGTAGATATAAATAATTTTGTGTTTGAGAGTGAAACAAAATTCTGTGCATCAAAGAGTTAACAAGACAAAATTCTAAAGTCCTGCATGAGGTCATTTTGTTTCAGAAATGTGGCAGAACGCATTAAAATGCCTAACAAATATGAAAATACCTTATTTTTTCAAAATTACCAAAAAATCATGAAACATTCGTTTATGGTATACGCAGATTTTGAATGTTGTATCATTCCAACACATCATAAATTAGAGCAAACAGAAGAAAGTTATTCAATAAAACCACAAACCCGCAACCCAATTTGTTATGCCTTAATTGTAATTGATAATGAAAAAAAATTGTTTTTCTTCGATATCATTCGGGTGAAAATTATGCTCATGACTTCTTTAATCATCACATTAAAGAGATTTTGTTAGAACACATGCAAAGAGCTATCCCAATGAATGGTACTGACATTTTTCTATCATTGTCAGAGATCATAATCACCAAACAGGAAAATTTAGAGGCTATGCTCATTCATTATGAAATTTAAACTTTAAAATATTATATTTTTTACCTGTGGTGTTACATAATTTAACTGGATACGACTCACATTTAATTTTTAAAAACTTATCCAGAAAATTCTGGCGGCCTTTTATAGTGCTACACAAAAATTACAACTTTCCAAATTGCTACAGGTGTCCATGGACGGAGCTGCAGTAAATTGGAAGTTTTATGAACTGTTACAAAATGACTTAAAGACGCAACATAATTTCCAAGTTTTGTGCATCGGAAGCTGTGGCTTACATATTATAAATAACTCGTTTAAACATGGGGAGAAAGGCCAGTATCTGGGACATTAGCTCCACACATTCTTCTTTGTATTGGCTGTTTAAAGATGCCCCGGTTGGAAAAGATTTTCATAATTTAAGTTCTGCTGGAAAATTCCCGCTGAAATTCTGCTGTCGTAGATGGCTTGAAAATGTGCCATATGCAGAAAGAGCATTAGAAATTTGGGAGGACATTTGTAGGTATGTTTCAAAAGTTAGCAATGGCACAATGCCCAAGGTCAAATGTAAGTCGTACCTTGTTGTTGTACAAGCAGTGAATGATAAATTGATCACTGTTAAACTGGACTTCTTTCTGTGAGTACTAAAATGCTTTTGCCCTTTTTGATAGTATATCGGAGCGATAAACCGCTTGTGCTATTTTTAGCTCAGGACATGATGAATCTTGTCAAGAAAATGTTTTAAACTTTTGACGCAGGAGGCATCTAACAGCATCAGTTCTGTATCATCACTGTTTAACTTTGATTTTACAGAAACTTCTAAGCACAACAGCAGTGATAAAGTTCCACTCGGTTTTATTGGTGATGAGATATTGAAAAAAAAAGCGAGCTAAAAAAGAGGTGTCGGCAAAGATGTGTTAGACCTACAAAGGGACTGTCAAAGATTTGTTTTAAAAATGCTGGAAATCTTAATTCAAAAATGACCTATTTTGTACTCTGTTGTAAGATGCTTTAACCCAAACAAAATGATAAGTAACCCTACTACATGTTCTAAAATTATTCCGAAATCTTTTATCATATTTAGCTCACAAGAATGTAATACCTTGTACAGATGGAGATGAAATGGAACTCCAGTTCAAAGAATTTTTGGACAAAATAGTTATACATTCCTATTCTGAATTCAAAACATTTGACCACAAAACCCAGAGGTTAGATACATTTTTGTATCAATTTTTTGATTTAGAAAAAAATATATTGCAAGCTATGGGAAATAGTGAAAATAATCATGGTCTTATCCCATGGTCCTTAACTGTCGAACGAGGTTTCTCTATTAACAAAGCAATTGAGATGGAAAATTTAAAAGAAAATACCTACATTGCTTAGAGAATAATTTGTGAGGTAGTTAAGGACGCAGGAGATGTACTGGCTGTTCAATAACTAAAGAGATGGGAACGTCTGTTCAAAATGCACGTCAAAAGTATTTAGATTACTTGCAACAGCAGAAAAGAGAAAAGAAAGAAGAATCAAATAACAAAAGAAAGCACTTGACGGAAGAAATTGATTTCCTCCAAACTAAGAGAACATGTGCGAAATATGTCCAAATCTTATGACACTCTAGCCAATGAAGGAGAGAAAAAAAAGAGATATTTCTTTGTTCATAAAATCAAATGCCCTCCGAAAAGAAATAACAGAAAGAAAATTTGAAATTAGGTCCTTAGATTAAAATATTACTAAAAAGCGAGATGAATTAAAGTGCGTAACATGGCTGCCAGTCTTCTGCATAATTATTATTATATTATTTTTTTTTAATTTCATTTTAGCTGTTTATATATACATATATGATTGATAGTTATGCATTTTTTGGTTGGAAATTGCAACATTTTACATTAACAAAAGCAATTTTTCACTTATTTTTCAATTATGATGTTTGATGAATTAAAGTGACCAAACTCTATACATGAATTTTAATTTTAATTTAGTCAAACTTGTTTTTATTTGTAGTTACATTTTGAACCTTAAAAAATAACTTCAAAATACTTAGTATGTTTAAACACATAATGTACTTATGCAACAACGAAACTTTAAAAAATTTTATTCAATAACTTTTTTGCTGTATATATAATGTCTGTAAGTTCTATTAAAGGGTTTTACCGTAATGATGCATCAGTTTTTATTGATGCTAGATTGTATTACAGTACTTAATGTTCAGTCTTCGTATGTAGTGTCTGAAAGTAGTTTTAGCCTAGTGTCTGTCTGAAACTTGTTTTAGCCTTTTGAATAAGTATTTTAAAATTATTGTTAACTTTGGAGAATTTTGGAAGTTGGCGTTTTCAAGAACTAATTTTAAAATGAATAAATTGAGGTCATTTGAATATTTTTTGTATTGTGTATTCTTTGCTTGCTGATGCAATTAACATAAAACAATGATGATGTATTTGCCTGCTTTGCTCATGAAGCAAAATTTTTCATATGTACTGTTTTATGTGTTAATTCTGGAACATTATTAATTATTTTTTAGGTAAGCATATATAGATTTTTATGATGCAGTATTTTTTACCTGATTCTATTATAAATTAAATCCAGCTAAATAAAGTGCAGTAGGATAAGTACATCTCGCTATATAGTGAAATCTATTTGCGCAATTTTTGTTCATCCATTATGATTAATGTTAATTTTCATAGAACATCTTTAAAAGCTAAGGTACGTTATAGAATTAGTCAAAAATATCAGCATATTTGTTTAGAAAGAAAATATTTAATATTTTTGAGGTAATTAATTCTTTTGAAAAAGGTCCTTAAAAAATCCTTATTTTTCGTTCTATGAAAAGAGTGGGAACCCTGTTAAATTAAATTATGGATTTATGTTGTTTAACTTCTTTCTCCCTCTTTTTTTCAATAAAAGTTCGACTGATTTAAAAATTTTTTAAAAATGATTCAATTTCTACTGAACATGTGGCTCTTGGGCTGCAATAGTGGCACAACTCAAAAAACACGTTTTGGACTAAGAACAAATGTAAATATGTAAATACACATCCTTTTCAGCAGGAATACTAGCACAACTCTTAATTCAATATTAGGTCGTAAGATGGCATCAAAATAAAACATTTCTTATGCATTTTCCTTAGCAATGAAAACTTTAAACCCGCTTATCTCTAAACATGATTTTTTGAGTTTGAGCGATGTGTTTGGATTACATTTTACATCATTAAAATTATGTTTTTGTGTATAAGAAAACTCTTTTAAGTATTTAATTACGGAAAAAGTTTTTTAATGCATAACAGTTCTTCTATTCTAGACAATATTAAAGAACTTCTAATATGTTTTATGTTTATAAGAACCTAAAACTGATTTTTGTGTATTTTAAGTTGGGATATTTCCCTTGCAAAGATTACATACCGGCAGTATATGTCTTTCATGCAATTCAGTTTTGAACATGCTCTTTCACGTTACGTCAACATATGATTTCTCCCCATTATGTGGCGCTGGTATGTATAAGTCAATGTAGCCAATGAGATGAGTTTAACTCTCATGACGTCATTTTTCAAGAACGAATTAGCTTCCAGTAGTTGATTTGCACTAAATAAAAGCGTGAGCAAAATGTAATTCTGTTAGTTCTTTAAAAGAAGAGCGGGTACTCACTCCTAACCACACGTTACTCCCCTTACATTTATTTTCCAAGCAATAGCTTCCCAAAAAAGAAAATTTAATTTTGAAGAGGAAGCCCGTACAGAAAATAGGGCAAAAAAAATTTTTTTACTGGTAAATGGCGTTAACATAAATTATTTTAAGAAACAAACTTTGATACGTATTCGCCGATACAAAGATTTTGGAGATAAATATTATCCAACGAAAGAAGGAGTTACATTTTCGCCTCTTCAATTCTCGATTTTCCTTGAGTGCGAGTGTCTGAAAGAGAAAAATATAAAAGACGAAAACCCGTAAGCAGAACACTATTTCGATGTCCCTTTTAAGCCTAAAAATGATCATGTCTGTGTATATTCAGAAACACAGCTTGGAATTAAAAGATCCAGAAAATGGTAATGAAATTGTTTTCGATATATCTGATTCTTCTGTAACTTTAAAACGTGAGATCACATGTAGAAGCGGGAAAAAATATTCCAGAAGTATAACCTTAGAAAATGAACAATAGGACTCCCTATTTTTAATAGGAAATTCAATTTTAACATTTACTTTACAAGAAAAATATCGCAATGTTGCATTCAAAGACGTTTTCTACCTTTCCGGCTCCAGACCAAGCTCCTGAAAATGCTTCATTGGATAAAGTAAATTCCGCTTTAATGTTTATGGTGAAATCTTCACTTTTCTCCGACATCGCTACACGATACAGTTTAACCAACCCATTGGAAACCGATGAAGAAGTCGCACTGCCGAACAAAACTATTAAAGCCTACAATTCTAGTCTCCTGGAAATAAAGCCTGATTTAATAGCAGAAAGTTTCTACAAAAAAGTACGCGAGTTTCCACTGAAACCTCTTCCCAATCTCGAAATGTTAAGCTTTGTAACTTCCAAGTTTCTAGAATCTGTAAACTTATCTGATATGATTGAAACAGCCAGAAATGCCTTCTGTAAATTTACAATTTAAATTGAATAAATGTTTTCTATTACTTTTTGTTTCATTATTGTTGTTATTACATTATTATTTGAAACATTAATTAAGAAAAAAAACTATTTTGGTGCCCCAAAAAGATGACAAACATCTATGTAACTATTTAGAATACAATAAAAAAAAACTTCTACTTGTCCCCTGAAAAATATTTTGTCCTCTAACTTTCAAAATTACAAATATCTCAATTCTGTTGTTATAATCAATTCGAATAAAACTGCTAGAGAGATGGCATATTAAAAATTCATACTTGGTATAAATGCATTGTTTTAATTTCATTAGTTATTTCCAAAATTACTCAAAAATATCGATCACTATTTTAACCTTCGGCTTTTTACCGAATGGTTAAAAAATAATTAAAAGAAAGTCAAAAAAAAAAAAAAAAAAGGAAACAAACATTAGATACCACTTAAAAATCAATCAATTAATTTGAAAATAAATATAGAATTCTTTTCAAAATGAAAATATTGTCGTCTATATCATAAAATATATTTAATGAAAACATTTCACATGACGTTTGAAAAAAAAAACTTTTTTGTCTCTCTAAAGCAAATGTAAATATTAAATCTGTTAATCTTTTGGGAACAGGAATGTCCTCCCACTTTACTTTTGCTTATTTCCGTACCACCAACTTAAACAAAAACTGTTTCTTGCATGTGGTCATCTACATCTTTGAGCAAGTTCAGAAACTCCAGTGACTGACGTCATGCGAAAGAGCGAATAGGATGTTAGATGAAACAAAGACTCGTTCTGATTGGCTTATAGACAAATCGTTTTTCTTCCATAAAAAGGGTAGGCCAGCTGAAGCCGGGCTGAGCCCCCTCTCTTTAAAATATCTGCCAAACAACTTCTAACAAATCTTACGAAAACACAATGCCCAAGGTCAAATGTAAGTCGTACCTTGTTGTTGTACAAGCAGTGAATGATAAATTGATCACTGTTAAACTGGACTTCTTTCTGTGAGTACTAAAATGCTTTTGCCCTTTTTGATAGTATATCGGAGCGATAAACCGCTTGTGCTATTTTAGCTCAGGACATGATGAATCTTGTCAAGAAAATGTTTTAAACTTTTGACGCAGGAGGCATCTAACAGCATCAGTTCTGTATCATCACTGTTTAACTTTGATTTTACAGAAACTTCTAAGCACAACAGCAGTGATAAAGTTCCACTCGGTTTTATTGGTGATGAGATATTAAAAAAAAAAGCGAGCTAAAAAAGAGGTGTCGGCAAAGATGTGTTAGACCTACAAAGGGACTGTCAAAGATTTGTTTTAAAAATGCTGGAAATCTTAATTCAAAAATGACCTATTTTGTACTCTGTTGTAAGATGCTTTAACCCAAACAAAATGATAAGTAACCCTACTACATGTTCTAAAATTATTCCGAAATCTTTTATCATATTTAGCTCACAAGAATGTAATACCTTGTACAGATGGAGATGAAATGGAACTCCAGTTCAAAGAATTTTTGGACAAAATAGTTATACATTCCTATTCTGAATTCAAAACATTTGACCACAAAACCCAGAGGTTAGATACATTTTTGTATCAATTTTTTGATTTAGAAAAAAATATATTGCAAGCTATGGGAAATAGTGAAAATAATCATGGTCTTATCCCATGGTCCTTAACTGTCGAACGAGGTTTCTCTATTAACAAAGCAATTGAGATGGAAAATTTTTAAAAAAAAATACCTACATTGCTTAGAGAATAATTTGTGAGGTAGTTAAGGACGCAGGAGATGTACTGGCTGTTCAATAACTAAAGAGATGGGAACGTCTGTTCAAAATGCACGTCAAAAGTATTTAGATTACTTGCAACAGCAGAAAAGAGAAAAGAAAGAAGAATCAAATAACAAAAGAAAGCACTTGACGGAAGAAATTGATTTCCTCCAAACTAAGAGAACATGTGCGAAATATGTCCAAATCTTATGACACTCTAGCCAATGAAGGAGAGAAAAAAAAGAGATATTTCTTTGTTCATAAAATCAAATGCCCTCCGAAAAGAAATAACAGAAAGAAAATTTGAAATTAGGTCCTTAGATTAAAATATTACTAAAAAGCGAGATGAATTAAAGTGCGTAACATGGCTGCCAGTCTTCTGCATAATTATTATTATATTATTTTTTTTTTAAATTTTATTTTAGCTGTTTATATATACATATATGATTGATAGTTATGCATTTTTTGGTTGGAAATTGCAACATTTTACATTAACAAAAGCAATTTTTCACTTATTTTTCAATTATGATGTTTGATGAATTAAAGTGACCAAACTCTATACATGAATTTTAATTTTAATTTAGTCAAACTTGTTTTTATTTGTAGTTACATTTTGAACCTTAAAAAATAACTTCAAAATACTTAGTATGTTTAAACACATAATGTACTTATGCAACAACGAAACTTTAAAAAATTTTATTCAATAACTTTTTTGCTGTATATATAATGTCTGTAAGTTCTATTAAAGGGTTTTACCGTAATGATGCATCAGTTTTTATTGATGCTAGATTGTATTACAGTACTTAATGTTCAGTCTTCGTATGTAGTGTCTGAAAGTAGTTTTAGCCTAGTGTCTGTCTGAAACTTGTTTTAGCCTTTTGAATAAGTATTTTAAAATTATTGTTAACTTTGGAGAATTTTGGAAGTTGGCGTTTTCAAGAACTAATTTTAAAATGAATAAATTGAGGTCATTTGAATATTTTTTGTATTGTGTATTCTTTGCTTGCTGATGCAATTAACATAAAACAATGATGATGTATTTGCCTGCTTTGCTCATGAAGCAAAATTTTTCATATGTACTGTTTTATGTGTTAATTCTGGAACATTATTAATTATTTTTTAGGTAAGCATATATAGATTTTTATGATGCAGTATTTTTTACCTGATTCTATTATAAATTAAATCCAGCTAAATAAAGTGCAGTAGGATAAGTACATCTCGCTATATAGTGAAATCTATTTGCGCAATTTTTGTTCATCCATTATGATTAATGTTAATTTTCATAGAACATCTTTAAAAGCTAAGGTACGTTATAGAATTAGTCAAAAATATCAGCATATTTGTTTAGAAAGAAAATATTTAATATTTTTGAGGTAATTAATTCTTTTGAAAAAGGTCCTTAAAAAATCCTTATTTTTCGTTCTATGAAAAGAGTGGGAACCCTGTTAAATTAAATTATGGATTTATGTTGTTTAACTTCTTTCTCCCTCTTTTTTTCAATAAAAGTTCGACTGATTTAAAAATTTTTTAAAAATGATTCAATTTCTACTGAACATGTGGCTCTTGGGCTGCAATAGTGGCACAACTCAAAAAACACGTTTTGGACTAAGAACAAATGTAAATATGTAAATACACATCCTTTTCAGCAGGAATACTAGCACAACTCTTAATTCAATATTAGGTCGTAAGATGGCATCAAAATAAAACATTTCTTATGCATTTTCCTTAGCAATGAAAACTTTAAACCCGCTTATCTCTAAACATGATTTTTTGAGTTTGAGCGATGTGTTTGGATTACATTTTACATCATTAAAATTATGTTTTTGTGTATAAGAAAACTCTTTTAAGTATTTAATTACGGAAAAAGTTTTTTAATGCATAACAGTTCTTCTATTCTAGACAATATTAAAGAACTTCTAATATGTTTTATGTTTATAAGAACCTAAAACTGATTTTTGTGTATTTTAAGTTGGGATATTTCCCTTGCAAAGATTACATACCGGCAGTATATGTCTTTCATGCAATTCAGTTTTGAACATGCTCTTTCACGTTACGTCAACATATGATTTCTCCCCATTATGTGGCGCTGGTATGTATAAGTCAATGTAGCCAATGAGATGAGTTTAACTCTCATGACGTCATTTTTCAAGAACGAATTAGCTTCCAGTAGTTGATTTGCACTAAATAAAAGCGTGAGCAAAATGTAATTCTGTTAGTTCTTTAAAAGAAGAGCGGGTACTCACTCCTAACCACACGTTACTCCCCTTACATTTATTTTCCAAGCAATAGCTTCCCAAAAAAGAAAATTTAATTTTGAAGAGGAAGCCCGTACAGAAAATAGGGCAAAAAAAATTTTTTTACTGGTAAATGGCGTTAACATAAATTATTTTAAGAAACAAACTTTGATACGTATTCGCCGATACAAAGATTTTGGAGATAAATATTATCCAACGAAAGAAGGAGTTACATTTTCGCCTCTTCAATTCTCGATTTTCCTTGAGTGCGAGTGTCTGAAAGAGAAAAATATAAAAGACGAAAACCCGTAAGCAGAACACTATTTCGATGTCCCTTTTAAGCCTAAAAATGATCATGTCTGTGTATATTCAGAAACACAGCTTGGAATTAAAAGATCCAGAAAATGGTAATGAAATTGTTTTCGATATATCTGATTCTTCTGTAACTTTAAAACGTGAGATCACATGTAGAAGCGGGAAAAAATATTCCAGAAGTATAACCTTAGAAAATGAACAATAGGACTCCCTATTTTTAATAGGAAATTCAATTTTAACATTTACTTTACAAGAAAAATATCGCAATGTTGCATTCAAAGACGTTTTCTACCTTTCCGGCTCCAGACCAAGCTCCTGAAAATGCTTCATTGGATAAAGTAAATTCCGCTTTAATGTTTATGGTGAAATCTTCACTTTTCTCCGACATCGCTACACGATACAGTTTAACCAACCCATTGGAAACCGATGAAGAAGTCGCACTGCCGAACAAAACTATTAAAGCCTACAATTCTAGTCTCCTGGAAATAAAGCCTGATTTAATAGCAGAAAGTTTCTACAAAAAAGTACGCGAGTTTCCACTGAAACCTCTTCCCAATCTCGAAATGTTAAGCTTTGTAACTTCCAAGTTTCTAGAATCTGTAAACTTATCTGATATGATTGAAACAGCCAGAAATGCCTTCTGTAAATTTACAATTTAAATTGAATAAATGTTTTCTATTACTTTTTGTTTCATTATTGTTGTTATTACATTATTATTTGAAACATTAATTAAGAAAAAAAACTATTTTGGTGCCCCAAAAAGATGACAAACATCTATGTAACTATTTAGAATACAATAAAAAAAAACTTCTACTTGTCCCCTGAAAAATATTTTGTCCTCTAACTTTCAAAATTACAAATATCTCAATTCTGTTGTTATAATCAATTCGAATAAAACTGCTAGAGAGATGGCATATTAAAAATTCATACTTGGTATAAATGCATTGTTTTAATTTCATTAGTTATTTCCAAAATTACTCAAAAATATCGATCACTATTTTAACCTTCGGCTTTTTACCGAATGGTTAAAAAATAATTAAAAGAAAGTCAAAAAAAAAAAAAAAAAAGGAAACAAACATTAGATACCACTTAAAAATCAATCAATTAATTTGAAAATAAATATAGAATTCTTTTCAAAATGAAAATATTGTCGTCTATATCATAAAATATATTTAATGAAAACATTTCACATGACGTTTGAAAAAAAAAACTTTTTTGTCTCTCTAAAGCAAATGTAAATATTAAATCTGTTAATCTTTTGGGAACAGGAATGTCCTCCCACTTTACTTTTGCTTATTTCCGTACCACCAACTTAAACAAAAACTGTTTCTTGCATGTGGTCATCTACATCTTTGAGCAAGTTCAGAAACTCCAGTGACTGACGTCATGCGAAAGAGCGAATAGGATGTTAGATGAAACAAAGACTCGTTCTGATTGGCTTATAGACAAATCGTTTTTCTTCCATAAAAAGGGTAGGCCAGCTGAAGCCGGGCTGAGCCCCCTCTCTTTAAAATATCTGCCAAACAACTTCTAACAAATCTTACGAAAATCTTCAACAAATCTCATAGTTCACTACTTCGCAAAGACATGGAGAAATGTAATTGTCTTTCCAAAACATAAACCGGACAACTCAAAAGATGATCCAACTAATTACCGTCCCAGTAATCTGCTCAGCGCCATTTCTAAAATCTACGAAAAGCTAGTTAGAAATCTACTAGAAGAACATTTTACTGAACTAAATATAATTCAAGACGAACAACTTAGGTTTAGAAGAAACCACTGTACAATTCATCAATTGCTGAGGGTAACTAATTATATTTCCGAAGGTTTGAACAAAAGTAAATGCACCATAGGGGCCTTCCTTGACCTAACCAAAGCCTTTGATCGGGTCTGGCAAAATGGCCTCATATGAAAACTCATAGAACTAAACACCCCACATTATCTCACAAATAATACTTAGCTTTATTACTGCCACAACTTTTCGCATTAAAATACACTGCTCGACATTGAAATGAAACACAAAGAAGGAGTGGTCAGAAAGTGATGAAATGTGGAAAAAAAGACAGTGACAGCAAGGACAGTGAAATAAACACAGTGAAATAAGACAGTGAAATAAGTGATCTTTATTTCAAAGTGATAATCAGAATGCAGAGCGAACCCGGAGTCGGCTCAGTAGGATGTAGGACCACTGTGGACAGTGATGCACAAAGAAATACGTCTACGCATAGAGTCAATAATAGTGCGGATGGTGTCCTGAGGGATCGCTCTCCATTCCCTTTAAATTATTTGCCACAGTTAGTCTTCTGAACGAGGCAGGGGCAGAGTCTGCAAACGGCTTCCAATCACATACCACACATGTTCGATTGGTGACAGGTCAGGGGAGTACGGTGGCCAGGGAAGCATCTGTATAATTTGGAGAGCATGTTGGCAGATGCGAGCACTGTGTGGTCGGGCGTAATCCTGCTGAAAAATTGCATCAGACAGCCCCTGAAAGTAGGGGAATGCCACCGGCCGCAATACATTATCCAAATATCGTTTGGCCATCATAGTGCCCTGAATACGAACTAGAGGTGATATGGAATTATACGCAATAGCGCCCAAACCATTATGCCACGTTGTCGCGCGGTGGGGCGTTCCACAGTTACTGCGGGATTAGCTCTGTCTCCACGTCGACGCCACACACGTGTGCGGCGACTGTCACTGGATAAACCGAAGCGTGACTCAACTCAGAACACGACGTTTCGCCATTCTGTCATCAATATCGCTCTAGTCCGGCACCATTCCAAACGCTGGCGTGTATGCTGTGGGGTCAATGGCAGGCCACTTGCAACCAATCGACGGGAAATGGTTCTGGTCGACACGGGAACATCCAGGGTATCTTGCACGTGCTGCAGAATCGAGGTACAAGTGACTTGCGGTTCCGCCACAGCTTGTCGACGGATGCGTCGATTCACGCGTGCGGACATCACTCTGGCTGCGCCTGCACTCCTCAATCTTGCCACATTTCCTTGTTCCAACCATATTCGCCACAGCCGATGCACCGTGCTCGCATCCACGTGGGTATTAGCTGCGATTTGCCGTAAGGACCAACCCCCTTCTCAGTCCGATCACCATACCCCTTGTAGAATCGTCTATCTGCTGGAAGTGCCTCCGTTGACGGCGGCTGGCATTCTCTCCTATTACACGTATCTTCCGAGACAAATACAAAATTTCTTCGATAATTCGTCTGGCAGAAATAACGACAGGAATATTGCCCATTCTGCAAGTTCCCTTACATCTTACTTCACGTGCGTCGGAGAGCTGCGCATTTCACATCATTCACATAACTCAGTGACGTGCGTCTACTCTAAAATTTGCATAAATGTATGACTACTTCTTCTTGGTATTGCATTTTCAATGTCGAGCAGTGTAGATAACACCCTTTCCCTCCCCAGAAATCCAGAAATATGAATAGTGGCGTCCCCCAAGGGTCCCTATTAGCGCCGTCATTATTTGATGTCTAGACTCCCGACATACCAAAAAAGAATGAGATTATGCTCGCACTTTATGCTGATGACGTCGCTGCACTACCCAGACACCATATTAAAAGACTTGCTGCAAAAAATCAACAAAAGTATTTAGATGAACTAGCCAATTGGTATGCCAAATGGCGCATTGAACTAAACCCCACCAAAACTAATAATAATTCACTTCAATACTCTAACTACTTTCACTAAGATAATTCACTTCAAAAAAAGCAATAGAAAACCTAACCCCCCGCCCCCCAAACCATCCTTGGTCATTACCATAGACCAAGGATTATACTTCAACAAGCACATCCAAAATGTTGTTAAATATGCTGCTTGCAGTTTTTTACAGCAGAATCGGTTCTTCACCGTCATCAACTTAGCTGCTATCAGCATGCAGCTGTACGCGTAGTCGACTGAGGGAAAATGGCTCTCGTTTAAGAACATCAAACACACTCAAAGAGTGCCATTTGTAATTTATGCTGATTTTGAGTGTCTCACTCAACCACTAGATTCATGTGATCCCAACCCACAACGATCTTATACAGTCTTATCAAAAGCATGAAGCAATAAGCTTTTGCTATTACTATGTTGTTTTTACAATAGCACCATTGAGAAAGTCATGCATATATCGAGGACCAGATGCAGATAAGATTTTTATGGAAAAAAATGAAAGAACCTGCGGCAATTCAAGAAATATATAAAAAACCACTTGCAATGGATGTACAAACTGGTGAAGAGCTAGAATGCTTTCGAACAACTGTGCGTTGCTACTTGTGCAATGAGAAATTCACTGATAAAAACTACTAGGTAATTATTTTAGAAACAAAAAAACAAAATTAATTTATCTTTTTCTTTTCCTTCATTATTATTTATTTATTTGAATGGTC
Source organism: Octonoba sinensis (assembly GCA_038502835.1). Classification (NCBI taxonomy): domain Eukaryota; kingdom Metazoa; phylum Arthropoda; class Arachnida; order Araneae; family Uloboridae; genus Octonoba; species Octonoba sinensis. Next base: position 64,496,904 of record CM076605.1, on the reverse strand, counting down.
CACTGGAAAAACGACCTAAGTCAACTTTGCTTCATGTTTTATTATAAATTATAAATATATGTATTATAAATTTGAATTTGGATGTTACAGAAAACCTCGTATAGTTAAAATTAACTTTTATGTTATAAAATAATTGAATAAAACATAAAGCAAATTTCAAAAAGTAGTATTTGACTTAGGTCGTTTTTCCAGGGGGCCCTTCATTTAATTTTTTTACAATGCAATAATATATATTTTTTAATTTCCTTTTAGGTTAAAGATTCCGATCACCATATGGGGAAACTGAAGGGTATTGCTTGTAATAGATGTAACTTGAAAGCAAGAACACCGGACTTCATTCCAGTTGTGTTTCATAATTTATCAGGCTATGATAGTCATTTTTTTATTCGACTTTTGCGGGGAGACAACAAGAATATTAGTTATTCCAGAAAAAAACGAAAAATAAATCTCATTTTCTAATCAAGTAAGCAAAAGACCGATTACGATTCATTGATTCGTTTAGATTCATGGCTTGCAATTCTAGATCAGTTTACGAAGAACTAGCTATAAGAGCATTTCAGGCATTTGAGTGCTGATTTTCCTCCTCCGCATTTCGAGTTTTTACTTCGCAAAGGAGTATTTTCTAACGATTGTGTCGTTGACTGATTGTTGAAATTTGAGGATACAAAGTTGCCCTCAATGAGAAAATTTTATACTCGCTTAAATGAGGTTGAAATAACAGAGGAAATTATGAGCATGCACAACGTGTCTGGAATCATTTTCAGATAAAAAATTTGGGTGAATATGCAGATTTGTATGTCCAAACGGATGTTTTGCAAATTGCGGACATATTCGAAAATTTTCGTAATGTGTGTCTACAAACCTATGGTTTGGATCCTGTTTGGTACTACGCCGCCCCTGGTCTATCTTGGGATGCTATGCTACAGAAGACGAATATTCAACTGGAACTGTTGATAATCGAAAATGGCATTCGTGGAGGGATTTACCAATGTTCTCACCGTTAAGGGAAGGCAAACAGTCACTATATGCCTAACTATGACAAAACCCAGCCATCAAGTTATTTGTTATATTTAGATGCGAATAATTTGTACGGGTGGGCTATGTCTCAATACTTACCCTTAAGAGATTTCAAACGGGTGGATAATTCGACCGATGTATTACAAGACCCTTACGACAGTTCAGTTGGATATATCCTAGAAGTTGATCTGGAAAACAATCCTTCCTTGCATGATATCTACTCAGACCTACCATTGGCTGCAATTACTTCAAAGCCTCTGGGTTACAAAGAGAAGAGACTGCTGACAACGTTATCCCATAAAAACAGATATGTGCTGCACTACAGGAATTTACAGTTTTACCTGAAACATGGACTGAAACACAGCTGTCCACAGAGTTCTTCAAGTTGCTCAATCTCCATGGTTGAAAACCTACATTGATTTCAACACTAAATTTCGTGCTTCTGCTACGAATGAGTTTGAGAAAAACTTTTTTAAATTAATGAACAATTCAATACTTGGTAAAACCATTTAGAATATCGAGAAGCGAGTTGATATTCAGTTGTGTGGAGATGAAAAAAGGGCCGAGAAATGGATTTCCCGATCAAACTTTCAGGATCGAACCATTTTCTGCGAAACTTTAGTAGCGTTTCATATGCGACGAACGGTACTGACCTTTAACAAGCCTATCGCGGTAGGGATGGTAATTTCAGACATCTCTAAGATTTTGATGTATGATTTTCACTATTCCAAGATGCTTCCAAAATATGGAATCAATTTGAAACTGCTATACACTGACACTGATAGCTTCATCTATCACTTAAAATGCAATGATGTCTACGCAGATATAAAGAAAGATATTGACCTGTACGACGCGTCTGATTATCCTGAGGACAACAGATATGGGTTCCCATTGACCAATAAAAAAGTCATTGGGAAGATGAAAGATGAAGCTAAAGCGCAAATTATGACAGAGTTCGTAGGTTTGCGGGCGAAAACGTATGCATTTGAAATCGATGGTAAAGAAACAAAAGAGCTTAAAGGGGTAAAAAAAATCTGCCATTGAAACAAAAATCGCATTTGAGGATTACGTAAAGTGCTTATTTGATCAAAAAGAGCTCATGGCTAGCATGAATTTAATACGATCAAAGCAACATGAAGTATTTAGCATTACTTCAAATAAGCTAGCTCTTTCACCTTTCGACCAAAAACGATACGTCTTGGAAGATGGAGTCGGTACTATTCCTTTTAGGCATTATTTATTGAATAATGAATAACATGTAAAGATATAAAATGTAAATATGTCTTGTAAACAGATCATTAATCAATTTTTGTAAAATTTTATTAGTTCATTTACGGTGAAAACAAAAGATAGTATTGTTAGTGAGGATATGTAAATACAAATGTAAATAATAAAGTATATTGTTTTAAGAAGAATACAAGTCTTTTTCTTTTGGAATAAATGGTGAGAACACGTTTGAAATTCATCAGTTGTTACGGATATACTCAAGCTGAAAACTCCTTTTACTCTAATCGCAGCTTGTCCTTCCGGAAGTAAAAAGGCTAGCTTTGTCAAAAATTTGACTGAGACCAAAATGATGCAGCCTTTTCCTAGAAAAATTGTATGGTGTTATGGAGTATTTCAAAAATTATACGCTGAAATGGCAAACATTCAATTTCATGACGGCATTCCTTCAAATCTTAATCAATATTCAAATGCACTAATAGTGATAGATGATTTGATGAGTGAGTTGGGGAGTAATTCGAAACTAACGATACTTTTTACAAAGTTTTCGCACCATAGAAATTTGAGTATAATTTTTATAGTCCAAAATTTTTTTCATAAAGGAAAAGAAATGAGGGAAATTTCATTAAATGCACACTAGTACTTTTCAAAAATCGAAGAGATCAATCGCAAGTCATGCATTTAGGCCGACAGCTTTATCCTCGAAAACTAAAGTTTATTCAAGAGTGTTATGAAGACGCTGTGTAAAAACCATTTGGTTACCTATTCATTGATTTAAAGTGCGATACAAAGGAATATTTGCTCTTGCGCACTGGAATGTTCCCTGGTGATATATATTTGGTATATCAACCTCGCTAACTTCAGTCGCACAAGTATCATCAACAAGTCAGAAGTGATTGATTTTAAAAAATTTCAACTCCCTTCTGAACTTTTCATCGTAAAAGAGCTGTCCTTTCATGCCGTGAAAGACAGTCATCTTTCCGGCACATGGTATTTTCATTTAGTATTACCATTGAATCCACGAATCTTACAAAAAAAGTGATCCAATCTCACTAGTGTTTTGAAACATCCTTTAGTGCCCATGCCAAGAAGTTCTCTATGGAGAACATCTTATGGTAAAGTTTATCGTGTGATTAAAGTATTTTTGCTTGATGAAAAACTGTAACTGTTTACTAAGTTGTTTCCTTTTCCTCGTTGCTGTAGTTTCTATAATCATCTTGCAATAGTATTAAGTGTTTACCTATTTACGTCTTCATTTTGTTTCGGCTGATTTGGTAATGACTTTTTCGTTCCTGTCATCTTACAAGTGAGTTGATTCTTTGCTCCATATCAAATGGACACATCTAAAACTTTCAAATATTTATTGGATAATTTTGTATATTAAAATGTTTTATGAGTTATGTTTTACATTCACATTTATGTTCTTTAGTAACCATAACTATCTTGTTCATGGATGTCCCGGGTAGCTGCTTGGTTTTTATTGCTTAGTTCAGGGGTTCTCAACCTTTTAGTAACCACGTACCACTTGAAATTTTCAGAGATTTTGACGTACCACGTTATATTTATATATATTTTTATTTATTTATTTATATATAATATATAATTTACATTTGGTCATGTTTAGGAAAATAAAAATGTATTCTACAACTGTATGTATGTAAATAGAATTTACTTAGATACAAAATTAAATGTATCATACATTAAAAACAATCTTACATTAGTCATTAGTTCATTGAACACAGTCATTTAAATTTAAACAGATCCTAATGAGCTCCCTGTTGTTGTTTGTTCTTGATCAAATTTTCTATATCTGGGTCGATTGAACTCAACTTGATTCTTAAGTCCTCTTCAACACTAATGCGGTTTCTGTATTGATTTTTAATGTACAGCAGTTCTGAAAAGCCCGATTCACATAAGTACGAGGTTACAAATGGAAGTAAAAAGATTATTGCTTGCTTGAACACAGATGGATATTCAGTTTTTGTCCCCATCCAAAAGTCTATTAAAGATTTTTCTTTAAACGCATCTTTCATTGAGCTGTCACTTATTAGGTCGATGAAACACTCTTTTGAGTGACTAGGAAATTTCCCTGAAAATGGATTTCTAATCCACTCATATTTAGAAAAATCTTGATTAAAATATTTATCAAAACTCGTTTGAAGGGCTTCCATATGACTAGTGATATCATCAGTCACTTCTGGCTTCAGAGAAATATCATTTTCTTCCAAAAATGATGCAAGAGTAGGGAATGCAGAGAAATCCTTGTCCTGTGCTTGAGAGCGAAACAGAACCAACTTTTTCTTGAAGGATGATATTTTATCGTTGGTAGTGAACACTGTTGTACTCGGCCCTTGAAGTCCCATGTTCAAGATATTAAGCCTATCAAAAATATCAGCGAAATACGCCAATCGTGATAGCCATTCTTCATCATTGAACAAGTGTTTCATGTCATGATTTTGTTCAATTAAAAACCTAAAGGCTTCAGACCTCAGTTCAAATAGACGAGTTAGGATCTTGCCTCGTGACAACCATCTAACCTCGGTATGTAGGAGGAGAGTTTGATATTTTCCACCCATATCTTCACACATCAAAGAGAAAAGCCGTGAATTAAGAGCCCTGGCCTTAATAAAATTAATGACCTTCACGCTATTCGTTAAAACAGACTTAAGGTTGGCAGGCATACCCTTGGAAGCCAAAGCTTCTCGGTGAATAACGCAGTGAGTACTTTGGCATTCTGGAGCAACTTTTTTTATTCTTGCTCCTAATCCACTTAAATGACCCGACATAGCTTTTGCTCCGTCCGTGCACAAACCAACACATTTAGACCATGATATTCCCGCTTTCATAATGTACTCATTTATGACATTAAATATGTCCTCAGCTTTAGTGTTTGATTCAAGAGGTTTGCAAAATAAAAATTCTTCCTTTACTTCATTTTGATAATCAAAACGTATGAATACAAGAAGCTGCGCCATATTTGTTATGTCTGTGCTCTCGTCTACTTGCAGTGCAAAATAATTACATTCGCGCAGTTGAAGTAAAAGCTGTTCTTCAATACTCGAAGACATCTCAACAATTCGCCTCTACTGTGTCATTCGACAACGGAATTTTCTCGATTTCCTTTGCTGCCTTTTCGCCTAATACTGCCTCGACTATATCCTTAGCGACCGGAAGTAAAAGTGTCTCGCCAATTGTATGAGACTTCCCTTCTTTAGCTATTCTACAACTGGCAAGGTACGATGCTTTGACCAGTTTTTTGTCTATATTTACAAATTTTGCCATGCACTGATTTTATCTCTTACACAATTCAGATTTTCCTTGAAAAAATTCAATAGGTTTGTCAACCAAATCGGGATGCTTAGTAGTCTGGTGCCTCTTTAGTAAGGAAGGCTTCATGCTCTGATTTGAAAGTGTTTCTGAACATACAACACATTGTGGAATAGGATTATCGTTATTTTCTGTGCCAGGTTTTACTATAAATCCTAACTGTAAATACGCTGCATCGTACTTACGATTTGGCTGAGGTTTAATCTTCTTTTGACTGTCCTTAGAGGTGGAGGGGTTAGTCAAATATCGCTTCATTATGTCCACTAAAAACTAATGCTGAATTACTACTAAAAACTAAAACTAAACTTCACTTCATGGAACACAATCGAGAAGCAGCTAACATTGGCATCAGAATGAAACTACTGGGTGAGAAAGTATCACAAGAGAACGTGACACCAGCTCATGCCACTGTCAAAACAAAACTGACGGTGTGGGATGGTCGTGATGACTGGCGGGGGGTGAGGAGTGGGAGAATTAATTGAGTCACTCGGGTTGTTTGTGTAGCGTCAAGGTCAGCGTCAAACTGCCACTATGCTATGTAAAACACAGATGGAGGAATTGTATTCTTAACGCGGAAATGTTACATCGTAACTGTAAATTAATGTTATTCACATTCAACAGTTTTTATTGTTATTGTTATTATTAATATATGACTGCGTACCACCTGAAATGTCCCCGCGTTTACCGGTGGTACGCGTACCACCGGTTGAGAACCCCTGGCTTAGTTTAATTGTGAAATAGGCTGTGATAATAGACAATAAAAAATTCTATTATTAAATGAGGAATTCAGCTTTGTCAAGTTAATTTAAAATTATACAAGCGCATTTAACTTCACCCATGTTTGTTGCATATGAAAGTGTTTAATTCTCACTTTAGCTCAGTATCTTGATTGCCAATCACGTTTCGTGTTTTCAAGTGTGGGGAGGTTTCAAAAGTGGGAAGGATCAAGGATTGTATTATCAAGAAAGGACTATGCTGACAATAACGTAATTATTGGCTTTAATTTATCAGAAGATTTACGAGATCTGTCCCACAAGTATCCGGCCTACGCCGATTTCTCGGCGCTTGACTTATTCTTCCGGTTGGGGGTATCCTTCAAAGTGGTCCCCATTTGATTGAATAGCGCACTCATGTCGATGCTTCTACTTTCTAAAGCAGTCGTGAAAGTCAGTTTTCGGAATCGCCTTTAGTGCATTCGTCGGATTAGTTTCAAAAGTCTCTTTGTTGTCGAACTGGTGTCCTTCAAGCGGCATTTTCGATCGAGGAAATAGCGAAAAGTAGCAGGGAGATATATCGGGATTGTATAGAGGCTGACGAAACTGTGAAACACTGTATTTTGATAAATACTGCTGCACAAGGTTTGATTCATGCGCTGTAACATTGTCGTGGTGAAGAAGCCAGTCACCGGTTCGCCAAACGTGCGGCCTTTTTTTCGGTTAAAATTCACCAAAAATTCCTTTTTGGTATTCCAAGGTTGTCTTCTAGTTCCCTCACAGTCAAACGACAATCTTGTCCAGTCACAACTCACACACGCTCGACATTATCCTATGTTGTTCCCGTCCAAGGTCTACCAGAACGAGAATCACTGTCAAGAGTCACTTTTAAACTGCCTGTACCACTCTTTTATTTGTGTTTTGCTCATGCACTCATTTCACAAGGCCTTTTGTAACATTTCAATAGTTGTCGCACATTTTTTACCAAGATTAAAACAAAAATTGTATGCAAATTTGCTGTCCAGTTCTTTCCCGTCATTTGCAGCAATAAAAAAATCCAGCGAATGGAAAACATACGTAGTACAAAATACACGTTGTGCCTGAACTAATGCGTCTCATTGGTAACTAAGACATCTGAGGAAAAGGTAAGGAGTTACTGTTGGACGTTCGTACCCTACAAAGGTCGCCTGAGCGTTGTGGCACGAAGTTATGAATGCAAGTCAGATACTTTTGGGACAGACCTCGTATGTGATGTAGCATTGGAACCTCATAAAACACAGCAATTTACAATTGGAAATGCAATTCAGTAAACCTCTTCCCCAAACTATATGCGTGGTTGTGTTCGCAGAGTTTGAAACCTTGATAGAAATTAACAAGTCTAGAAATATTATGTATGATTTCGGTAATTGAAGAATGGACGGATTACAGCTCTTTTACATTTTGACTCACAATAATGTGACTTCTCTGTTGCTCAAAGGAGTGTTTGCACAAAACACTCCTCCACCTCTACAAAGCAATACCTTTGCCATCGTGAACTCTGATGAATCATCCTTGCCTGGTTCCCATTGGTTAGCTTTATACGTGGGGCCACAGAAGAACTTAGAATTTTATGACTCGTATGGAATGTCTCCTGATTTTTATAAAATCGACACTTATTATTCTAAAATAGAATGGAATTCTGTTGTTTTCCAATCTCCTACATCTAATGTGTGTGGTCAATATTGTATTTATTTCCTTTTAAAACGTTGTAATGGTGAATCTATGTACTCTATCATCGAAAATTTGTATCGAAAAAAGAAACTTGATTTTCAATTTTATCAATTTGTAAAAAAAAAATTTCGTGCACGATTAGTTTGTAGAAAACAATTAATAAAATATATCTATTTCAACTACTTGCGTAATTTTTCTTCCTTTTGTGTATTTCTTTTTAGTTATAACTCTATCATAGGTATCAATATTGTTCTCGTTGAACTTATTGTTTAATATTTTTTAAAAAAATCTTCAAAAGAATAAAAATTTAGAAAATATTTTTTCTTTAAAAAGTAATAATAATAAAACGTACTATCAAAAGCCCTTTGCCTCCAACTCTAACACACACAACTCCCATGATTGATAAGTTGAATCCACCCCCACTAGTAGTAGAAAAGTGAGGCTATCAGGTGGTGAATTTTGTGAATTCATGAATTCATAAAATCCACGGCCTGATAGCCTCACTTTTCTACTACTTAGATGATTGAGAGCGGGACATGTAAGTAGTGTGCGAAAGGGGATTCTGCAACAACGAGCGTGGTCCCCCCGCCTGTCGAGTTGAGTAATACGGTTCCTGTTGCTGACGTCGTTGAAGATGACGAGGGTATTAGTTTTGGTTTCGGAATGGGGTTGAATTGTTTTCTTCAAATTTAGTTTCTTTGGAATTGCAAAGGTTTCGATTTTCCTAGCCGGAATGGCTATGTTGCCTTCTCTAAAAGTGCCAGGTAAGAACGTGACCGTCGGTCACGGTAAGAAGCGCCAAGTTCCGAAGGCAGCAGAAGGTAACTAATTTGAAGCGATTCCGATCGAAGGTTGTGGTCTGGGCTCTATCATTAAAAAATTGCAAGACCGTTATTCATGCAATGTGAATATGTTAGTACAAGAATACACTTTAAACGGCCTTTTCTTTCAAAATAAAGAGATGAACATGATTTTTGAAACGTTTCCAGAAATTATATTTTCTGACGGGATTTATAAACTGCTGGACATACGTTTTACTTGCTTTGTGTTTGTCGCTAGGGATGGCAACTTACAAGGGAAGATAAAGAGTTCTTACGATGGCTCATTAACTCCTGCAAAAATAACAACAAATGTTGGAGCCGCATTCGTATGGTTATGACTGATAAAGACCTTGTTGAAAGGAGCACCTTCAAAGATAGTTTTCCTGATGCGTTACTTCAGATATGTTTTTATTCTTTTATAGGAATGGACGTACATCAACTGTCATGAAGGAAATTTTATGAACAATACCAATAATCGACTTGAGTCTTTCATTTCCAAGTTAAAATCTATCATCAAACCATATTCTTTAAATTATTTTATCGATAATTTCTTCATTCTATTACAATCCCTAAGAAATGAAAGAAACTACATTGCGTGCAATTCTACATTAAAGGCAACAACATTAGACCTAAGCCTTGTTGAGAAGCAGTTCTGTGGAGTGTTATTGCCATATCCTTTTGAATTTGTGTTGAAACAATTGCGGGAACCAGAGCCAATGAATATCATAGAAATTTTCTCTTTGGTATTTTACTTCTCAAGAAATGGAATAATTTTCAAAGTTACTCCTAATAAATGTGAGTGTCTTTTGTCTAATGCCATGAGGTTGCTCTGCAGGCACATATTTGCTGTTCGACGGAAGCTGAACATATCTGATTTTGATCTGCATTTAGTTGATAAAAGGTGGGCAAAAAAAGCACGTTGTAAACCAGACTGTTTGATATAGAAACCCCAGAAGACCCAGTGTCCCTCCCACATCCTCAAATTTCTAGAAAGAAAAATTGTCTGCACTACACGTCAGGAGAGATTCAAAACAGCTCCTCTAGTAGCAAACAAAATGGCAGATAAACCTCGGCGTGTGTGCCGCTTCGTGCGATGAAACTCCAGAGGCGAACAGACCTCTAGAGTCAAACCTCGTGGAATTGAAAATTTATATTTTCTACCTCTAGAGGTGAAAGACCTCCGCGTGTGTGTGAATTCGACACGTGTGAGGTCTACCTCCGGTCAGTTGAAGTCAGACAAGCGCAAAAAGAGGGTGTCTTTTGCGTTTTCATCTGTTTTAGTTTCGGTGAATGTTTTTATTTACATTTAGTTTATTTCATTTTAATTGGTTTTGTTCACCTCGTTTTTGTTTGTCTGTGCTTAGTGATTTCGTTCGCAATTAGCATGTCATTGCGGAAACAAAATAAAGTTTTGGAAGAACTTATTGAGATATACAAATCTGAACGATGTCTGTGGCATGTAAAGAGCAAGGAATACCACGATTGTGCCTGGAAGGATGCAGCATATACAAAGCTGGTAGCAAAAATGAGAGAGTGCGAACCTGATGTTTTAAAGGATCGGTTGTGAAAAAGATGCACCTTCGGTGCATCTTCAGGAAAGAAAAGAAAGTAGACGCATCAAAGAAATCTGGAGCAGGAACCGATGAACTGTACAAGCCAACTCTGTGTTATTATAATCTGTTTAACTTTCTCGGTGAACAACAAGCTCCTGGAATACCGCAGTCAAACCTGGATGACGAGAAGAGGAGCAGGAGTGAGGATGTAAGTAAACATTTCAATGATACATAATTCTGAAATAGTTGGTATTTGTACATTTTTATTGCACAAGTGTCAAGTAATTTAGAAATAGACAAACATATACTTTCACATCTTTTAAATTTTGTTTACACCATAGTTATGTACAATGTTGCAGTGCTTTCATGCGAACACTAAATCATAATAATTAATTCCATATAATATCTTTGTAAGAATTTAAGTGACACTCGTACTTCGGTTTTTTAACACTCCGTCTGGCGCGCTCCAAATTTTGCACCATCGGGCGCGCTGTATCTCACAGATACATTTCGTAATGGCAATGCGTAAATTTAATTATGAAAGTTTTTTTTAAATGTTTTTTGTTTTTAGTACCAGGCTTCACCTCCCTTACACTCGAACCCTTATCTCTCCTTTATTTCCTTTATTTCAATACAAAATACAATAAAACTATTAAATTACATCGCAAATACTGACTAGCTAAAAGAAATGTAAATTAATAAAATATATGCGTACAATAAGTGTTTATATAATTAAATTATATTAAGTGAAAAAATTCTTAATTGAAATATTAACTTTCAAATAATTTTAGGAAATGAAAAAAATAATTCAACTCCGATACATTTGGTTCATCGACAATACGATACATTTGGCACATGCAAAAACCTTCGCTGCATTTTAGGTACTTATATTGTATTTACCTAGTCTTTTTGTTGAATGACATTCCATGAAATCTCCTTTGTCCTTATTACTTTCATCGAAAATTTCTACATCTAAATCTTAATTTTCATTAAAAAAAAAAAAAATATGAATGTTTCAAGATCTTTCTGATCATTTAAATCTGGAAAGCGTTTTTTATTCTTTTTCAAAGCAAAATAATCGCAAAAATTAATAAAATTAGTATAACAAACGGAAAACGTCATCGGTCGCGCTGTATCCCACAGATACAAACCGCAAATGAACCCCCAAAAGCGGGGGGGGGGGGGGAAATCCCTCGACACCTACTCCCACAACATTCTAGGAGACCTAGTGACCGGAAGGGCAGATATTGCTCTGGTCAAGGTCGTGACATTCCTCCTTCAATTTAAAAGAAAGTAATTTCAAAGCCGATTTTCATTTCCGCGACCCTCCATTCCACCCCACTTTCACACCCTAAAATGAATCTTTTCATATTTTATGAATGCATTATGTTATATATTTGGATAATTTATAAGAAATTTACTGGGAGTATGGAAGAGAGAAAATAATCCATTTATATGTTTGTGGAAGCATGCAAAAGAATTATCGTTTTTGTAGAATATTTCAGAGTTTTATAATTTTTAAAAATGAAAATATTATTTAATTTTCAAAATTCAGGTTTGTTGGAGAGATTAACCCCAACCCCTCCCCCCCTTGGGTGCGCCACTGTTCTTGACACTAGTAACTGACACTGAACCGACAACTGCGATCGCGTCTTTTTCTCGTATAGAGGCCAGGAATTCAAATAAACAGCAGAGGCAGAGGTGTGTGAGCTTCTTGCCTCAAGAGGTAAACCTCCGCGGTTTACCTCTGTGGTACACCTCTACTTGTACGCTTCTCACCTCAAGAGGCAAACCTCCGCGGTTTACCTCTGGGGTGTACCTCTGCGATACACCTCTACGTGTATGGCCAGCCTGACATTCATGCCCTTGCAGGTATTAATACCCGGACTTTTGGTGCAGTATTTTATAAATTTTAGTAAGTCGGTATTTTAAGCTTTCCAACCAGTTTTACCCCTGCTTTTCTTATTGAAATAGTTTTGCTTTGTAATTTCTAAGCACAATATATTTTTTTGCTGGTATGTGTGCCCGTGTAGCTTTGCCAGGTTGCAGCGGCATTTTAATGTCAAAAGGTTAAAGAAAAGAGGTAAACCTAGGGATTATTTTACTTACTAGAAGATTAATAAATGTTTTACATATTTATTTTTGGCTCCTTGTATGTCTCTTTTAGATTTTGATAAAAATGTAACTGGCTTACAGAAGAAGAAAATTGTTCAACAGCCCAAGGCTTTTGAAAATTTGCCACTGCTTTTACAAGAGAAAAAAATTCTGTCTTGGTTTGTTGGTACAGATCTTTCTTTCAACATAATTCATAATGGTGGCATTATTGAGGAAAACCAGGTAGAAGTCATGCCAACTCAACAACCATCTTCGTGCATAGATACCAATGTAAATTTATCTGTAGTTAGAAGTTTCTTTTCTGAAGATGCCTGGAAACTTTTATTAAGTGTAGTAGCTTTTAAAAAGGAACAAAATTTTCAAAAGTGCTTTATGTGTGGCTGTTCTACATCTGGTATAAATGTAAAATGTAGAAGTTGTTTATCATCATCCAACTCAAGATGTGTGCAGCTTAATTCCCTTGACATTCGTATAAATTGGTTTTGTGATATGTGTAAACAGGTAACGAATTTTGTACCGCCTGTCAGTGGAACAGAAACAGCTGACACAAGTGAAGGATGTGATTCGTGTCCAAATATCAATAGCGACCAATTTGTCAGTGCACTTACCACTTTGACCACAGCTCCTAGCACTTCTAGTGATTCTACAACATCATTAGGTTTTCCTGGGCCCTCCCTTGATGTACCAAAAGGTTCTAAATCTGTTCGTAGTTCAAAAAAGAAAGCAGAATTGTTATGGAAGAAAAAGAATTTAGTTTTGAATCAGCAGCAACTTTCATTTTTGGGTAACTCTAAATTACCACCAAATATTTTGGAACTAGATACACCATTTCGTTTTTTTTTTTTCTCTTTATTTCCTATGGATATATTTGAAATAATTAAAAATGAAACCAACCTATACGCAATTTAAAAAAAAAACCCTAATTCTACATTCACTGTAACTAACTTAGATATTCAGCAATTTATAGGTGTCATTTACTTTGTCTATAATTCATCTCCCCAGAGTAAAAAACTGCTGGTCTAGTTTTATTGGTCTGCCAATTGTTCCAGAAACCATGCATGCCCTTGAATAGGTTTGAAATGTTACGGGAATCGCAACACTTCAGTGATAACACACAACATCTTCCTGCATCACACCCTGATCGTGATAGACTTTTCAAAATACCACTGCTAGAAAAATAAATGAAATTTCAAAAAAAGTTCCTCTTGAACAATAGGAGTTGTTTGTTCAAATTTGTTCAACAAAGTCACGTAATTTTATGAAGCGATACAATCCAAACAAACCACATAAATGGGGATATAAAATTCAAGTTTTGAGTGGAGCATCAGGATTTGCTTATCAAATCGAACCCGATTCAGGCACAGAAAATGTAATTAACTCGGGAGAACCCGATCTTGGTGCAGCATCTAACAATGTAATGCGTTTAGCAAGAATCATTCCACGTCATCAGAATTATCGCCTATACTTTGACAACTATTTACGTCAATCCCTTTAATTGTACATTTGGCAAATGAAGGTATACTTAGTTTAGGAACTGTTAGGAAAAATCGTATACCTAACTGCAAGTTGCCAGATGAAAAGGAAATGAAGAAAAATGAGCGCGGATCATCGATTGAATATTGTACAACAAGTGATGGAGTTGATGTATCAACAACATCATGGAAAGATAATAAAATTGTTCATTTAGTTTCGTCATTTGCTAGTGAACAGCCTAAGTCTAAAGTACGCAGATGTGATAAATCTACCAAAATGCACATTGAAATTGACCGGCCCTTTGTTGTAGGTGAATATAACAGACATATGGGTGGTGTAGATTTGATAAGTAGTGTAATGGGAAGACAAAAAATATTACTGAAAAGCAAAAGATGGCAAATTCGCATGCTTTACCATTTCCTAGATCTAGTAATGTCAAATGCTTGGATATTATACAAGCTTGTACATGTAGAGGCGGGACGAACAGAGAAACTGCTAAATTCGGCCGACTTTCGACTTCAAGTTGCAGAAACTCTTTGCAAAATGAACTGTACATCCAAAGGCAATAGAAAAAGAAAAAGCGAAATTGAGGCAGGTATAGAAGAAAAGAAACCCAAAGGGGCTACTCAGCATATGCCACCGAAACCAGTTCGCCGAGATGAAATTGAACATTGGCCAAATTGGGCTGACAAAAGAATTCGTTGCAAATATCCAAAATGCAAAGGGTTCACGCAAACTATTTGAGAAGTGTGGTGTAGGGCTTTGTTACAACAAAACTAACAATTGTTTTAAGAATTTCCACATTAATTGAAAAATGTATGTGTCTGAGACTTTTGTCCATTTTCACTATGTTGCAGTGATGCAACAATCAGAATTTTGAAATTTTGCATTATGTTGCAGAAATGCAACATTCATTTTTTTTCAATAAAATGCCAATATATTGTTGTATAATTTTTTAAGCATTTTTTATGAGCTTAGAATGATGTATTCTAATGTATGAGTGATTTTTTTTCAAATCGGAGTTGTTGAGATATAAAGGGTTAAATGTTTTCTTTAAATTTCACTTATTATGGGAAAGCTTATCATGAAACAAAAACAGAGCTTTTGTGAACATTTTTTACTAAATATACAATTAATTGATAAGCATAGAACTTCAAAATAATCCATGGATAACACGCTTGTTGGCTTTGCAACTGAAAAGGTTTCGAAAAAATTCGAATTATTGGGTAAGATCAGTTTAATTTGGAATCAAATGGGTCGATTTTTTTCATCAATTTTAGCAAGTGCTGTGATTTACATTTAAGATTCAAACATAGTTCAATATTGTATATTTTTGTTTCACATGATTCAAGCAAATACTAAAAAATAGAGCCTTTGATTCGTTTTTAGGGCTTTTATCTACTAAATATGGCCTTTAGAGGGGCCCCTATAAACCAATCTTAAAAATAGGGCGTTTTTGCGGCCCGTGGGAACCCTGCATATGGGCATAATGGGAGTTTTAGGAATTCCATCTTCAACTTTTTAGTGTAATGAACAAAGGGTAACTGTAAATTACCCTTTCTCCAGCAAAGTTGAGAGAAGTTAAGTTATATTAATAGAGATATATGATTCGTCTAGTTTCAAAACCAGCTACATCAAAAAAAAAAAAAATGAAATTGTTCACGGCGGGCAAAAAACTAATATCTAAGATATTCGAATTTCTAGCTAAGAGCATTGGGATAGATTTTTAACTTGCTGAAATTTTAACACAAAAATAATTTTTCCTTGGAAGATATTTGGAGGGGGAAAAAAGAAGAGCTGACAAGCATGGTAGATGGGGGGGGGGGGGGGGGCTCTGATTTTGTAACAAACCTGAAAATTTCAAACACACTTTTTCAGCATGATGTACCTGCTTTAGAAACTGAAAAATTTAACACCATATGAAGATTACTTTAAACTTAGAAAGTGTGAAAAGGTTCAATTCGAAAAAAGTGAATGTATCTGGTTTTGAATCTAGACGACTCATATGTTTTGATAACATGCCTCCACAGAATTAAACTTGTGCTTCATATAAACTAGATTGCAATAGTTGGAATTACTTTATTCTGTAGTTTTTCATTTACTTCACAGAAGTATTTTCACTTTGTTTTAGAAGTTTTCATAGTGAAAAGTCACTTGTTTATAGAAATCATAATAATTAATTTGAAAAATTTAACAAGAAAATAATTTTCTTTTTTTCCTCCCTCAGAAAATTTTGGATTATTGTTTTTTTTTTTTTTTTTTTTTTTTTTTTTAACATTGATTGGTTGTGCATTAATTTTTATATGTTATACTCTGTCTTTTCATTAAAATTTACTTATGTTCAGGACCTGATCACTGTGGCTCTCTGGCGCTGCAGCTACGGATACAAAGTCTATGAACTCTGTTTACAAATATATTTAAATAAAACAAATGCAATCTCCTGAACAAACCTTAAAATTGATTGGGAAAGGTGAAAGAAAATCCGACAGCATAAAATTTTCTGATGAAAAGATTAATTTTATCTGTGACAATGATTTGTGTTTAAATTTTGTTTAGCTTCTAAAAAGTGACATTTAACGAAGTTATCTGAAATGAATGAGTGACCTCATGTGTGTTTCAATGAATTGTGTAATTAACAATTTTTATGTGTATTTAATTAATTGGAAAAAATAAATGAGTTGTTTTTAATATTTGTAGTCCTATTATTTAGTTGCTTTTCAGTAAAGAATTTTACTTTCACAATTTGATTAATTTTAATTATTAAAAAAAAATCTTGCATTCTCCTCCCCCTTTCCAAATTGAAAATGATTCCAAGACTTATTATGCAGATTTGCAAAACACTGAAGCTCCCTTCAGTGGAAGAAGGGTATTAATATGAGAGGGGCCACATATTCGTAAATTTGTTTTTATAGTGTATAATTTTAAAATATGAATTATTTGCTGTAGATTAACAACAGGACATAGGGATCATTCATAAATGCACATTTTTTGCACAAAATATTTGTAATATTATATTTGTTTGCGAAAATTGTGCATTTTTTTAAATCTTACCTATAACACATGTCAGGTTCAATTCTTCAAAAACTTCAATTTTTTTTCCAAACTGATGGTTTTCTTTCTTTGTACCACATAATTAACTACTACTTGGTTTATTATGTGTATACATTCATCAGGGTATGAGAAAATCTCTAAATTTTTACATGAACTATCGCTCATGAGAAATTTTATAACCGAATGAAAAAAAATTTAACTTACTTTTGCATGTTATTCAGGGCTCAATCAAGGCTTTAAAAATAGTACACATTGTGTGCATACAATGCTTGCAATTGTATGTGTTTGCAAAAGTTGTGTATGTGTGAAATGACCAAAAAGTCTATTTTTCAATTCAATACAAATTATAATAATTTTTTAAATAATTATTATTTAAAAAATAATAATTTTTATTTATTTCCTCATTGATGCTCATAAGACTATGAGAAGATCGAATTCCACACCAAAAAAAAGTACTTTTTCTTAATTGATAACATACGTTATTACTTTTTATGTTACATTCGGATAATTCAATAGCTTATAATAATGGAAAAAAAATGTAAGTAGTCATCTCGTTAGCCCATTAATATCTAATAAATGTCTTCAATGATGTAGATTATATTGAAATAATACATTTTAAATTTGCCCTTTTTCAATAGAGACTTTTTTAATGCTGTTTAAAATATATATAATGCTTAAATCGAGAAAAAAAAAAAAGAAAAAAGATATGACCGAATAACTGCATTAAAAAGATATTATTTTATTTGAATTATGTGATTTTATATTATTTTGTCCAATAACCATTAAATTGTCAAATGGTCCATTATCAGTAACGTAATAAAACTTTAGACAAATCTCCTATATTATTATCCGTTTTCTTTAGATACTTTGTTGAATGTCACTGAACAATAAAAACTACTTAATTTACAACATCTATCTTAGCTTAGATTTCTTCATCTTCATTGCTCCCTAGCGCAACTAATACAAGATAATCCACCTCCGTAAATACATAACATAGCATAACTTCTTCCGCAAGTAGCAGACTCTGGCGCAGTGGTTCGAGCGTTGGATTGGTAAACGAAAGCTGTCAGTTCTAACCCAGATCCCGTCTCATTCATTCACACGCTAGGGAAGGTTAATCAGACGACCCATAGATGGCGCCAAAAAATTTTACTATGCATGATTGCTGTGCACTTTTTATGCACAATTCAGTTTGCACATTTTATGCACAATCAGAGGTGCCAAATACGCTCACATTTTGTGCACTTTTTGTGCAAACTTTTTCTAGCTGGGTTTCCCTCTTTCGATTGATACCAGGCCATTCATCAGCTTTTTGGCCACTGCTTTTAAGATGATGTTTAATGTCTTATCAAGTCTTTTCATCACAAGACCCCCAGTTTCTTCGTACTTGATTTGGCGATGCCACCTCTCAAGCTTCATATTGGTGTTCACTTTTCCTTTTCTACGACAGTAAGCCCATTTCTCTTGTCTGCATAGATAATATTCTTTAAAATAAGTGAGAAAGCCTTCTTCCTTTTCATATGTAGCCATAAAATTTTCAATATATTTTTTACATGTAGTCCAATTCATGCAGAAGTTGCTTTAAATCTTTTTTCATACGTTCTCTAATTTCATCATTTTTTACTTTGGAGCTCAGGTTTTTGTTTTGAGTTTTTTCATCACATGCCATGAGCATAATAAATCCTTTGGTTCCTTTTTAAATGTCTTCTTCCATGCATTTAAAAATGTAGTGGTATCGTCAGTCGTTAGTACTTCAGTTTCAAAATCTGCTAATTTCTCTTTGATAGCATTAAAAAAGGGTTCGAAGCTTCCTGATGCTATTTTTTTGGAGAAAAAAAATGGCCACGGGTAGTCCTTCACAGTTTTTATCATGGACTAGAATAGTTGTCAAATAAAAACCATACTGGTTCGTGCCATGGGTGGAATCTAGCATCACACAATCTTTTCCTTATAAATTTAATAAATCATTTTGGGCTTCGGTACAAATACCTAATAAAAATTCATCTTCTTGAATAAAAGGATATTGTTCTAGTTTTTCGCCGTTATACACAAGTACAGGATTATGTTCTTCCTGCATCATTTTTCTTACACTTATTTCAACTGCCATTGCATCATCTGTATGCACAGTATTGCGCACATTAAAATCTCGAGCGAGATTGTAAACATCTTGCCGTGTCCTTGTCGTTTGGTTGGAGAGAATTGTGCGAGAGTTTTATCCATCACAACATTTATTGGACTGTCAGCTTTCAGCATGTTGACGAATTTCACACGATCTTCTCTTTGCAAAAGAAAGTTTTCCAACTTCACATTTGTGACCAACATGTGTAGATTGCTATTTTACTTTAATGTGAGTGGCTTCCTCAACCATGTCTTTGGTAACGTTAATGAAGGCAGGACAAGTTATTCCTGTTTTAATTGTCCCAGAATATTTTGAATGTCTTTTTTTTTCAAGTCTGGTTGGCGTATTTTATCAGGATGACCACTTCTGTGGCATCTGAAGTATCAAACTTCTGAATTTTCATTTATTTTCGTTGCCTGCAAGATGAAGGAAGAAATAGTTTGCTGTTCAATTTCAGCTTTCCACTTCTCAAAATCTGCATCACAAAAAAATTCCACATCACCAAAACTCAATTTGACATCCAGATGTTGTTCTGCAGTGTTTATGCAGATCTACTATGGTATTGGTTTTTGCACCGCATATTTGCGTTAACGTTTTGTTGGAAATGGAGTGAATGTTTCTCTCATGCCGCCGCAGATGAAGATAACATTACGTTGACACAAGAAAATTGGTTCACTACTGTAATATTTTGCGCAACATCCAATCGCTTCGGGTCAGTTTCCCCGTTTAGTGTCCCTTCCAAATCCGATTCCGACACAACGCGGTTTAACACAACGTGGTAAATAGAAAAATACAACAAATGTTCGCTTTCGCGGTTCTTGGTTTGGAGCGATAAAATGCAGTCATTAAAATTTTAGTCATTTACCTATTTTTCTTGTTAACAAAAAATTAATAAATGCAATCAAAAATTCAACTTTGAAAAATGACCCAAACTAATAAAAATATCTTGTTCTGTTTAAAATTTTAAGCTTTATTTAAAGTAAAGAAACCATCCCTCCACTTTTTATTCATACACTTCTACCACTGGCAAGACGGGGGGGGGGGGGTGCTCTAACTCTTTCTCATAAAACTCTTTCCCCACCGGCAACAAAAGATGAGCTGTCACACTCAACCATCACCCAACGCAGTCCACGCGCATGTGTTGTTGGCTTTAACAGCCTCTTGTCTCAATTCTTTCTCTTGCTCTTTCCCTACCTGCAACGAAAATGGAACAATCCATTCTCGTAGGGATTGGTTTGGAAAAGACTGGCTACTCTTGAAGTGCCAACAACATTGAAAACTACATGGCGTTCTTTTAAATTTGGAGGGAGAAACGCCCACTTCCGGCAAAGGCGGAAGTGACGATTCTCTGCCATTCTACGCATGCCTGCTTACGCCGCCTATCGGGATTTCCCACTTGATTGATTTTAGGAAAAAATTATTTACATTTAAAACCATAAAGTGACAAGAATTGAAAGGAAACCTAAAAATATTAATTTATACAACAATAAAAAAATTTTATACTAATGTACATTGTGAAAGACGTATTGATGGAAGAGAATATTTTGAATAGACTTTAAAGACGTGAAAATTTTTCTTCCTTATAAAAAAGTTTATGAGGGAATTTCGGCATAATGCCACATCAAGAAAGATAAAGCTTCTGAAGGCTAGTTAAGTATTTTTTTTAAAGATTGTCGAAAGTTTTCGATATTCTGTGTTAAGAAGCTGCAAGAGAGATTCGCATTGAAATATGAACAAAAGCAGTTTCATGTTTTAATTATATTATTAATGAAACATTGTTTGATAAGAGACTTACAAAATTGTTGCTAATTTTATGCGAAAAAAATTGGCTGAATTCAGTTTGAGCAGATAGAGCAAAAACCCAACTAAAAGAAATCTGTTCAGAACCTTCAAATGCAAACCGGCCAAACTTGAGCTGAGACTCCAACATCACCGGAAAATCGTCGGAAACAAAACAGAAACACTACCCAAATTCCTGAATGACCTGTTTCCGCACGACTTAAAAGCGACAGAATCAAGAGATGAAACATTTTCATCTTTTTCTGTCTCTGGCAACGTTTTCCGTTTGCTCCGTATGCTATCAACCGAACAAAACCTTGCAATAATGCATTATCATTGACGAAGATGGTTTTTTGGCCCACGGCAATAGCAATGCTGAAAGAAGATTCTCGATGAATCGAGATTGCTTATGGGAAAATATAAAAGAGAATCAGTTGTTGCAAGAAGAATGGTTTATGATAATATTTAAGCAATAAGCGACTAAAAATTTTTGAAGAAGCAAAACAAAATATACTGTGAGAAATTCAACAGCTAAGTTTGAAGAAGAAAGACAAAAAAGACGCAAGGCGGGAAAAGAACTAAGTAAGAATATAAAAAGAAAAAATGAAGCAGAACATCAGCTGAAATATTTGAAAGCTAAAAAGGCAAAAATTCTTGAGGAATCTTTAAAAGTTGAAGAAATTCAAAGCCATAAATTTTTGCAAAATAAACTTTAAACTTTTTTGTAAAGTTAAATCAAATGTAAATTTTAATTTTAAATTAGTTTTTTGTTAAGTTTCTTGCATATCTAAGTTATTTGTTAATAAGTTGCTTAGGAATTTTTTTCATAAATACTGCATACTCATTTTAATTTGGGATTTGTTTTTTTTTTTTTTTTTCATTTGTGATAACTTACTGAAAACATTTTTAATGCTATATAGGGATTGATTGCCACCAATTATAGTATGGCAAATGATTTACTATTTGTTAATAATTGATTCATTTAAAATCGACGAGTCTCGTATGAGTTATGATCTGTAAAAAGCTTGTCCCATTTTAGAAATTTCATTTAGCAATCAAGGGGAAGTTTTAAAAAGAAGTACTATTAATTTGTGAGTACATTTACATTCATGTAGACTGTAGAAAAATTTCACTGTTGAGGTGAAGTCTCACTGAATGAGACTTCTAATTTTTCCAATTCACGGGTCAATTTTTTGAGTTGTGTGTAATTGTTTTAATATTTACTATTCTTTTTGAAATGCTTAGATCTCATTTAAATGTATTCATTTTTATCGTGTCAAATGAATATGTAAAATAGGAAAAAATTAAGTTGATGGGGTGTGTTTTTATTCACACCGCGCTGGTGGTGGGACCATCAACTTTTTTTTTTTTTTTTTTCAAAATTTCGCGAAAAATAGCGCTATGAGCACTCTTAACTATTAAACGAAAACTAAAAAGTGTTGCCATTCCATGAAATAGAAAATGTGGTTGCTAAGGTGACAGTAGCAATTCTATTCGCGTTGTCATTTCTAAAAACTAAATTCTGAAAAATCTCAACGGCATTCCGAAACCAAAACTAATACCCTCGTCATCTTTTACTTCAGCAGAAGTAACCCTATTACTCAACTCAATTTGGCAGGCGGTGCATTGTAAATTTAGAAAATGAACAAGCGAATATAAGCATCGTGATTGGTTGCCAAAAAGTTGGTGTTGTGGAGTTGATAAAGGACATACTCACTTCAAATTCTGAAATTAACTGTTCGTTGTTTAAATGAGTGCATTATGGCTTCAAGCAGTGTTAGCAAAGAAAGAAAAGTTGAATTAAAGGTGCGATTTTTCAAGAAAAGTGGTCATCTCTTTACTTTTTCGTAGAACACAATAATAAGGCAGTTTGTCCGATTTGCAACGAAAGCGTGGCTGTTATGAAGAAATACAACATTAAACGGCCTTATTTACCAGCCAATTTGAACCTTCGAACTGCAGATCAAAGGCTTGCTCAAATCGGCGGTTCGAGAGTATGACAGAGGTTTGCATCGGTTGGTGAATAAGGCTATTAGAGACACAGAGTGGGGAGCATATGAAAACTTCAAAAAAGGTGAGAAAGGTGATTAATTTTTCAAAAAAGGTGACTAAAAGGTGATTTGGTATTTTTAAAAGGGGAGGGGGAATGACAAAGAAATATCTTTTCTTATAGTCATTAAATGCTCACTAATGTGAGTACTATTGTAAGTGGAAACTGAAAATAAACAATAAAAGTTTCTTCCTGTTAAAATATTAGAGGTCACAATTAGTCCAGACGGTTTTGGAGCAGTAAAAAACTTTTGTAGCAGGGAAAATCTTTTGCCGCAGACATAGTTAACTTTTACAGCATAAAATGTTCGTCTTGTAGTAGATTTAGACAAATTTTTATGGGAACAAACTTGTACGGAGAAAAATTAGAGAAAGAGAATGAGAAAGAAATTGTACAAAATGTTATTTAAACCAAATTTTCAAAAACTCTTTTCTTATATAAGTTGATTGACAATACAAAACAAGTTTTGCAAGACACCAGACCAGATATAGATTTCCAAGCTGTGGATTTTGAAACTGATTAACTTTAAGAATAAATCCCATTAATAAGAGATACTAGAGTTCGCCCAGCGATCCAAATTCCACCGTAATTCGTTAAATATTTTAAGTTCAGCCGCAAAAGTTTAAACAACTTTTAGACATTTTAGTTTTTCTGTATGACAACAGCTTGTTTTGTTTAAATATTTCAGTTAGCGATAATCACTCCTCAGTGCAACTGATTGATCTCTCAGTTAGTTATTTAATGCATTTGTAACACATATCATACATAAATCTTATGTTTCTACACTCTTTCTCCTGTAAAAAAAATAGCAGTAAAATTTTTTATGCTAAACTATTTTAATTGAATAAATTAGAATTTCAATTTAATCAAGAGAGCTTACACACATTTAATAAATTACATGCTCTCTTTATTTTGTCATTGACATTTCTTATTCGAATTATGAATAGTAAAAAATGTATTAAGTATTCTACAAATATTGTAGATTGCAGATGCAAGGAATATTATAAAAGTAGTCATGAATCAAGACTTCCAAAAACAAAAACCTGGATCTACATCGAAAGTATGGGACATTAATAAAACAATTTTGGAAATTGTTGATAATTTTTTTGTTACACTAAAACTTACTAAAACTCATCAATAGCACTAAATTTTAAAAAGGTAAGAAAATTGATTGAAAACAGAGGATAAACTGGTACTTAACTGTTCTGTACTTGCCTATTTATATTAGATACGCCATTTTTCAAACTAAAAAAAAATTATAATTCTGAAAACAAAAATAATAAATGAAACTATCAAATTTCATTCTTTTTGCTCTCGATTCTTCTTACAAGTGTATAGTATAATCATACATGGTCAAATAACCTGCGAATTCTTATTACCTAAAAAATGAATAAATTGCCTGTAGTTAAATCTAAAATTAGACAAACTACAATCTAAAATTTGAGATTTTTTTTTTTTTTTCTGTGTGTGTGATTTTGCACCTCTGCACTTGACATTTTTTAAAACCCATCAGCAAAAAACTAATCATACAAAAATAAAACCTGTGTAAGAGTTTTAATCAAAGTAATTTAAATGCTTAAAATGGGCATTCTTAGTTTAAAAAAAGCATGAAAGAATAAAACTAATTTTAACTATATATAAGTATATTTTTTAATTCCTTCTCTTGCTGTGATGCAATGGCATCATGCTGATATCTGAATCTGAAGTAAAGATTTCTGTTGTTTTCCTGCACTAGAAACGCATGTTGGGGGGGAGGGGGGAGAATACCATAGATAAGGGATTTAAAAATATACATTTTTTATTTTTAAAAGAAATAAAGTGTTGTAAAGAAAAGTTAAGAACATTTTCATATTGGAGCAGAAAAAGCTAAAATAATGCTTTTAAAGCAGTTTAGAATAATTGGAGGAAGCAGAATTATGACCCCCTACACTTAATTTCAAACATCTATAAACCAACATATAACAGACAAAATTCACTGGAAAGACTGAATGCATAAAATAAGTACAATTTTTATAACTAAAAATCTGCAAAAAGGTGACAAATCTTTATAAAGGTGACCACTTCTTAGAAAAGGTGACAAAAGGTGAGAAAGGTGACTCACTCCTCACCCTGGAGACATTATGAGACGAAGTGGGAAATATTCTGCATTGGAAGGACATTTTATTTTCGAAACGTTAAAATCAAAACCAAATTGTCAGCAGTCATTTTTTTTTTTTTTTGCCCCAGAGCAAAAAGGAGTGTTTAGTATTCGTGTAAGCTACGTAATAGGGGAAAACTCTTCAGTGATGGAGAAATAGTAAAAGAATGTCTTAAGTGTGCAGCCAATGTACTTTGCTTATCACAGGCTCAAGCTATTTCGAACATTAGCTTGTCTGGTGTGACAGTAGCGAGATGAGTGGAAGATTTGGGTGAAGATATATTTAATAAATTAAAATCGAAATGCGAGGACTTTGTGTTTCATTCTGTAGCGATGGATGAACCAACATATACAACGGATGCTTCAAAAGTAGGTACTTTCACTCGTGGCGTTGATAATTTTTTTATTTTTATTTTGCTGAGTTTTCAATTTAATAAGAATTCTTCCCCCGTCTCCTTAGTAAAATAGTTTTGTATGCGACTAGAACTTTGAAATAACTAGCGTCCCTAATCTTTAACTCTTATGGTGGATTCGGCCGCTACCAATGAAAAGGTTTTTTTCCTTATCATCATCCTTTATTCCACCATATCTTTGTTTAAACCGTTCATTTCATCCGCAAGAGAGTTTCGTGTTTATGGTAAAGAAGTTCGCAAATAACTAACACAACTGAACTAGTCGTGCTCGCGAACACGTTTTCGTAGACCATTTCGTCAACTATACACTAGTCGAAAGCAAGATGGCTTACTCCATTCCAGTGGAATACTTGCGATTCATTTTGAAAATACAATCGCTTGAAAGGCAAAGGGTCTTCCTCAATCCCCAAGTAGACCCTTTTGATTTGCTTGATGATGAATTCATCAGTTATTTTAGATTACCTAAGGGTCTAGTGACAATGATTTGCAATGAGTTTAGAGTGTAGGACCACAATCGTGTCAAAGAACAGCGCTATCTACAGAAAAAAAGGTGAGACACAATTTTAGCATGTAAATATATAACTTTGTTCTAAAATAATATAATATTAAATTAAAATTACAAAACAAAAAAAGCAGTAAAAAATGCACTTGCAGTTTTCGATCGGTTTGAGCTTTAACGTTGCTTTTATTTTCTTTTTTTAACAAGCTGACTCACTATTAATTATATATAATATTTCATGTTTTTACAATGAGTTGAAGAGGTACATATTCCCAAACCAAGAACTGATTTTTTTTAATGTGTTTTTTCCCCTCTTAAGAATATAAATAAATTTACAAGCTTTTGTTGATAATATTAATTCATAACTTTTAAAATCATCATATTATTAACTCCTCTTTGTGTGATTTTGTTGAAAGAAGTATACATTTGAAAAGTAATAGTTGCAAGTAATGTGAGGTTTCAAATATTCTTATTTGTCAGAGTCCTTTATATTTTTTATGTTTGGGGAAATTATGAATTCCTTCTACTACTCTTTCACATTTTGTGTAGAAATTTATAGTTTCGCAAGGTTGTACCATCAACTGCAAAAACATTATCTTTTTTTTTGTTGTTGTTGTTTTGTTTTTGTTTTAACAATCATTGACTTTCAAAAGTTGACTCTTGTGTTATTTTATTACGAGTCAGATTTTTAAGCATAGAGTAAGCTTTATTCATATCTTATATAAATTTAATATTTAGACAGCATTATGAGTGTGTAGCATTTATAATAGTATCGTTATTACTCTTTTTAGGTTCTTAGTGCACTTCGTTTCTTTGCAACGGGCTCCTACCAGCAATCCGTGGCCTCTGTCAGCCGATCGATTGCTCAAGTTTGCGTAGCAATGGAACGCAGAATGCTTAAAAGATGGATCAATTTTCCTACTGATGCAAGGCATGTTATGTAAAAAAAACCCTCTTTACAGTTAATGTTTACTTTTTAAAAATTTCAATTTACTATTTATAAAAAAATAATAGCAATTTTTATTAATTTTTTTTGTTTCTTAAATAGACATTTACAACACCATGGTACAACCAATGGCACCATGGTGTTGGTAAAAATTTTTTTTGCTTTCTCCAACATGGAGAAAGCAAAAAAAAATTTGAAGTTTAATGTAGAATGCGATGCATCATCTTCTGCGGGATGGCTACATAAATTTAAGTTAAGACACGGCATAGCAGGCAAAGTTGTAAGTGGAGAGTCTGGAGATGTTGATTGTGAAATAGTACACGACTGGATTCAAAGCCAATTACCAGAAGTGTTAAAAGAATATGAACCAAAAAGCAATTTCAATGCATAGGAAACCAGACTATTTTGCGATCTTCTGCCAACTACAACTCTTTGCACAAAGTACGGTTGACCGTGTTATTGTGTACCAATGCAGATGGATCAGAAAAATTACATCCTTTGATTATTGGAAAATCAAAAAAAGCCTCGCTGCTTTAAAAATGGTAAAACATTACCAGTAAAGTACTTGGCCAATACAAAATCATTGATTACCATGTCTTTGTTTACCGTCTGGTTTAAAGAGTTGGATGATAAAATGCGAAAAAGAGAAACGGCGAAATATTTTAATTATTGATCCATTCCTAGCTCATCCACCTAATACGGATTTTCTAAAACACATAACTGGCAAGTTTTTCCCTGTCCCTGCAAATTGTACCAGCAAACTGCAGCTGCTGGATTTAGGAGTCTTAAAACCCCTTAAATAACATTATCGATAATGCAAACAGGTATCGCTACTTTAGATAATGGAGAATTTTTTAAAAATGAACATCCTGCAACCTATGAATTTCATAATGATGACTTGGAAAAATATTTTACCTGGCTATGGGAAGTCCTCTTAGTCCTATTTTAAGTGATTTCTACATGCATTATTTTGAGGAAAAACTGTTCCAGAAATTGCAATTTCAATTTTATGTTCGTTATGTGGATGATTGTTTTGTCCTAACGGACAGTAACTTGTTAGGTATTGATGATGCTCTTTCTATTATGAACTCCATTGATCCTAATATCCAGTTTTCTTGTGAGAAAGAACTTAATAGTAGCCTCGCGTTTCTTGATGTCTTTATTTCTAAGAGTGAGTCTGGTTTCACTACTTCTGTCTATCGTAAACCTTTCGCTGTTTCTTTACCTCCTCACAGACTGTCGTCTCATCCTCCCAACCAAAAATATTCGGCTTTTAATGCTCTGGTCCATCGTGCTATTAATATTTGCTCTTCTCCTGAGCTTCTCAAGATTGAACTCAACTATCTGAAAGCTGTAGCTGTTGATAGAGGATTTTCTCACTCTTTAATTGATTCTATTCATAACAAACTTTCTAAGAAAACTGCTGGTCCAATAATGTGGTTTCTAGAAAGAATTTGGTTGTGTTACCATTCTTTCATTCTGTCAGTTTCCGAATTGCTAAAATCCTAAAAAGGTTTCAATTTCAAGTCGTTTTTGCTCCGAGTAACAAACTTTCCTTCTCTTCTCTTAAGGATCCTGTTGATCAACTTAACACTTGGGGTATTTACCAAATTAGTTGCCGTTGCGGCCTTTCTTACATTGGGCAGACAAAACGTGCTCTGAAAATTCGCTTAAATGAGCATAAAGGTTATGTACGAAAGCAAGAGTTAAATAAGTCTAGCATTGCTCAACATTGTTGGAATTCCAACCACTCTTTTGATTTCAATTCTGGTAAAATTATTCAAAAATGTTCTTCCCCTTTAGAGCTTGACTTTTGGGAAGCTTATCATATTAACAGGAATAGTTCTAATTTGGTTAATGATTGTTCCTCAACTCCTTATTTTTCGCAGGTCTGGCATAAATTTCTTTAATTTGTTGTTCTTTCTAGGTTTTCTTGTTGTTTTCCTTTTTTGTGTCTATTTTTCTCCTTCCCCCCTCCCTCCCCTCCCCCTCCTTTACATGTGTACTTTGTTTTGCATTTTGTTTTGGTAGTTTCTGTACTTATTTTTATTTCAATTTTATTCTTTGTACTTTATTTTATTATTTTTGCAATTTTTATGCATGCTGTCGTCTTTTTTGCTTTATTTTTATTGATATTCCTTTTTACTTCCTGTACTTTCAACTGGATTCGTTTGTTGCTCTCTTATTGGTGTCTTCCTGCTACTTCTACTTCCACTTCACGCTGCCTTTATTCTCATTGGTTTACAGATAATTCTTAGGCTATATAAGCTTTGTTTTTCTTGTTCTGTCTGCTTCATTTGGATGTTTTGCATCTAGAAGCTCCCTGTCGCATTGAAAAAGGGATTCCAAGCAATCCCGAAACATATGTCTGCATTTTTTGCTCATTTGTGCTTTAAATTAACGTGTAATTTTATTATTATTGTTATAAGAAACTGCTTCAGCCTTGGTGGGTTTTTCACTTCAGTAGATGTCATTCCTAATGAAAACGTCGAACCTGAACATTTTGTTCCACCTGACAACTGGTCAAATTTAAGTGATGTGACTACATTTGAAGAATTTGGTCGATGAAATGGTCGCAAATGAAGAAACAAGTGGTGAAGAAGAGGATAACTGCACTGATCATCCACAGCCAAGTTTTCAACAAGCTTTTTTGGGGTTTTAATATTATGAAGAAATATCTCCTTAGTAGTGATTTTAAATGACAATGTCAAGATGGCACTTACAACTGTGCACAAAGAACTATTTCCTGTGCATTCCAAAAAAGCGCTACAGCCCAAAATAACAAAATATTTTGTGCATACTGCACGAATATGTAACGTAGTGATTGTAATTTAATTCAGGAATACAAAAGTTAGTATACTATACATCATTTCATTTTATTATCCATTTATTTATTTAATATTCGTTTTATTATAATGTATATAATATATATTTATTATGTATTATTAAAACTATTCATTATTTACGTTTCATAATATTTTAAGTTACTGTTTTGTTTTTTTTATGACGAAAATGTTAGTTTAGGCTTTTTTTTTTGGTGATTTTCGTCTATACGTTTTTCCCGCTCAGTCCCTTGAAAAACATACAAACGGTGCTTTACTGTATTTCATTAATATAAGCTTTAAATAGGCCTTCATACTACCCATGGGTGATTCTAAGCAATTTTTTTTTTTTTTTTTTTCGGAATTTCACACAAAATTTTCGGAAAAAGTATGAGCTTCAATTTAACCCTCCTGCCTTCACCCTTCGTTTTCGAAATTCCCCTGAAAGTGTCACTGTCAAAATAGCAAATCTCCACAAAATAATCACCCTTTTTTTCAAAGAGAATTTTACCCCCCTCTTAAACGCGACTTTCTTCTGCATCATTAGCCACCCCCTGACATTGAGGGACAGCACAACACGTGGACATCAAAGTTCCTTTATTGGAAACTAGTTCCCAAGGTTACTATTTCTGGAATATAGTTGCAGCTTCCACGTGCTATTGCTAGATTTGAAAACGTGGATATTTTTGTTAATTCTTATTTATCTATTTTTCAATTTAACTTTATTTATTTTTTGTTTGTTCGTTTTTCTCCTACGTTTTAATGAATACGTACCTAATGAATTGTACTCTAATTAGAGCTATTAAATCAATATTGCAGCATAAAACAAAATTGAGGAGTTGAACCATTTGTAAAATTGCTTAAGATTAAAATTTTTGCTCCTAGTAAAATTCAGGCTCTCTTTCTTTCTTTTTTTTCAGCCATTAATTTATTTGTTACATTGTCTAAATGTTATTTGAATTAAAAAGTTATTTGTGAAATCCACTCCCAAACATTTTATTAAACAATGCGGTCAGTGGCGTAGCTAGACCCGGATTTTGGGGGCGAGTTTTTCCGAAAAAGTGAGCTAATTTTACTGTTTTACAGGAAAAATTGGTCAAATTCTAGACAATCTTCACCATTTAAGGGGAGTTCTTTGGGTAAAGTGAACTAATTTCATTGTTTTACAGGAAAAATTGGTCAAATTCTAGATAATCTTCACCATTTCAGGGGGGTTATCCCCCTCCCCTTATCTGCGCCAGTGAATGCGATACAAATAATATGCAATGGAGCTTGCCTTTTCCCCAACGATTTTGCACAACGTTGAAAAAATCTTCTTGAAACCTGCATTCCGAATTTAAAAAAAAAAATTCAATTTTATGTAAACATTATTGTGGCGATTTGCGATAAAAATCAAATGCAGTTAATTAGAATTTTAATTTCAGCTGCACCTAATGCGTCTCTGAATCCTGATCACCCGTAATTGATTTGTGTTGATAGTAGGGTTGACCAGTAGGGTGGGTCGAAAAAACCTTTTTTTTTCGGAGCGCTTTAGTGCGGAAAAGCTGCCTATTGTAATAAGTAGGAAAACGCCACAAAAAAAATTAAAATCGGTTAATATCTTCCGGTCGCGCATCGTACTTAACATTATTGAACAATTCCAAAAATCGCGCATTTTTTGTAATTTTTTTAAGTTAGTTAAACGTTTTAAAATAAACAGGCTTTAGTTTTTTATGCTTATTTCATGGTTTAAATAACCAAAATAAATTAAATTCTGATCAATAATCAAATTTTTCCATTCGCGCAACATTTTAGAAAAAACAGAAATTTACCAATATTTTGCAATTTTCTTTGTGCAAACCTTCGTTCGTTTTGCTAGAACAAAACGAACAAGAACTCACTTGAAGCAGATTGAACTGGTTTGAACTAGATTAAACCGTGGCGTGATCCCTTCCTACTCTGCCACACCCTTCCCCCGCCCCCACCAAGTCGGGCTTCTACGCACGCGCCACAACTGTTTTCATTTCAGTCTCTCGCTGTCTGTTACAAGTGATATACGCTTTGGTGCTGTTTGTGAAATGTGTGCATTGTTCAATACTGTGCATTGTTTTGTGTTATGCCTGTTTAATGTTTATTCTAACAACATTAGCTAATGGTGAATGAGTCGCAAAGTATATTCACTAGGAGTGTTATTGCCGACTCTAAAAAGGAGTTTTATTGCCCTATATTTGGTAAACCACGAAGTTTCCTCCAAAATAAACTGCCAACATATGAATGTGTTCTTAGATGCTGTTTTGAAGAGAGATACAATTTGTCACTCGTGACAAACAACAAAAGTGTAAGTTTCTCTAAAGTAGCCTCTACGGTAGCGAAACAAATCAAATGTTTGTATGATAAAGCATCCATTCCTTCGTTGTCTGACTGCCGAATTGTAAAGCTTATTAATGTGTATCACGATAAGGAAGTCATATAAACGTGATTAAGATAAGCCTTTATTTAAAGCTAGGTTAGAAGACTTTAAACTTAAAGCTAGATCACTTTTTGACGTCGCTGCTTGTAACTGCACGATGACGGTGAACTGTACATGCAGAAAAACACCAGATGCGTGTCAATGTGCAGCAGTCAGATAATAGTCCCTTCAAAGTGATCAGCCGATCAGGGAAAGTCTTTCATTTTGATGTGCGAGGAAAGTCAACCGCAATGTCGATAGACAGGTTGAAGCCAGCATTTATCCTGGCAGAGATGCCAAAGTTTTCTCAGCAGCAAAATACACCAAGCATCTTTGTCACTTCACCATAACAAGCTGATAGTCTGGGATCTTGCTCGCAACAACAGGATGAGTAGATGAGAAATGACAGTTCACCGTCAAGAGGCGGTGGAAGGGGGCGTGGTCCCACCGCCTCCCCTCCCCCGCCTGCCGAGTAGGGTTGAGTAGTAGGGTTCCTGCTGCTATCCTCGTAGAAGATTACGAGGGTTTCTGAGTGGAGTTGAGTTGTTACTCTGCGTCTGAAGTTTTGTTTTTAGGAATGGCAACGGTGATATAGCGGTTACCATGACAACAGTTACCAACTAAAATTGCTCATGGCGCTACCTAGTGAGAGAAATTATTTTTTGAACTCTGAGGTTATACGCATGGCGCCATCTAGTGAGATAAATATTAATTAATCCATTTAATTATTTTTGGACTTGGAATTATTTTATTTAATTTCTCTTTCCCAGATCGGGAATCGAACAAGCGTTCTCCTGCTCCAAAAATCATTTGACGCTCTGATGGCTGCGCGCTTTAACCATGAGACCGCCAAATGATTTCAGTAAAGTACAGTTTAAATCAATCTTAATATAATTATTTTATGTTTTGGAAAGTGATCATGCTGCCATCTAGCGAGAGAAAACTTTATTTGAGCATAGAATATTTAATGATTTCCATGACAACGTATTTTTACGAAGAGCCTCCTAGTGACAAAAATAGGAATAATTATTTTTCGGACTTAGTCGTTTTCCGAAGTTATTTTTGATTTCCAACTTAGGTTTTCACAAATGGCAACATTATTTTTGAATTGGTAACATGTTTTTAGTTTTAATTCCAAGGTCTGAAACACTCATGGCGTCACCTAGTGAGATAAATTATTTTTTGAACTTAGTCGTTTTCCGGTGTTATTTTTAATTTCCAACTTGGATTTTTCACATTAATTTTTTTTTATTAATATTTCAAGAGTTGAAGCACTCATGCTGCCGTCTAGCGAGAGAAAAATTTTTTTTTTGGACATAGAATATTTTACTTCATGAAAGTGAAATTAATTTAATTTTAAGTTGATGGTCCCACCACCATTCCGATGTGACTTTTAATCACACCCCATCAACTCTTTTGTACTCGTTCATTTAATTTGGTCGTTTCAAAACAATTGTAAATATTCAAGCAATTACACATAACGGAAAAAATTGACCCTAGAAGTGGAAAAATATAAAAGTATCATGCAGTGAGACTTCACTTCTACAGTCAATTTGTTTTTTAGGATACATAAACATAAAATAAAATTTCTAAAAGAGCATAAAAATGAAACTAATATTTAAAAGTAGATCATTAGCCATACTGTAATGCATTTTTTCAGAATATTTTCAATGCTTAAGTATGTTACCAGGGTGCACCGCGAGGAGGTCGATCTACATCGCACTCCAACATATACACACACATTCATGCAAACATTCACACACACATTCAAGCAAACATTCACACACACATTCATGCAAACATTCACACACACACATTCATGCAAACATTCACATGCACACTCATACATACATACATAAAATAAAATAAAAATAATAATTGACTTATAGTGTTGTGGCATAATTCGTTAACATTTGCCAATTTATTTGATCATTAACATCATCATATGTTAAATTATTTTTAACAAATAAACTACTCAATTTTTTCATATCAATGCAGAGTAAAATATTTGGGTTCATTTGTATATACTTTTCAGAAATGGTCAAGTTCATGCATAGATGTCGCCTTTGCGATGGATGATGGACTATACATCCACTACATTCGTAGTGGCTAGTATACAATCGCTGATTACTTTTCTTAAGCATCTTTTAAATCTTCTATCACTATATAGACCAATCGATTGCGGTAAGATAGGCATATGCATTCTTAAAACAAATGCGATGAAAACATTTTGCATTTTTTTTAAAATGTCTTCTTTATTTTTTTGTAAATGATCGCAAACCTCCTCAGATAATATGACACATTCATTTATAATATGTAGATTATCATTTAGCTGTCGCAGCTTGCAGAATCCATCAACGGATAAAACAAGAACTTCATTTCTCGCAATAAAACTGCTGTTTTTATATAGGAAATTAAAGTCTGAAAGCTTGTCTACAAACTCGATAAATGCAGCAGGGGTGATTATAATACGGTGATTTGAAAATAGATTAATAATTTCGACACAAAATGAAGTTGATGTTACTACAACACTTAAAGCAGTGTCCCCATACAAAGTATAGAAGTGCTTTTTTTTTTTCCTCTTCCATAAAACTATGACTTTTCACAAAATCACTCATCCAGTCGTTCTCCGGAAGAACATCATACTCTTGCATCATGTTAGATGTTGAAGCTGGAATCTAGAGATAAAAGAATCTCTTTTAGAATAATGCTTAATCAAAAACCAAAAATTTCACTAACCTATTTCCCAACTCAATGTTAACACCTAACATACACCACTCACATCCTACACACATCACTTACCATATAAACAGATCTGGAAATCTTAACAGAATTTCTAACTTGTAAACATAGAATATAAAATTTTTTTCAAGAAAAAATACAATCCCCATTCACGTAATCTGAAAAAAAAACACAACATACATTTCTTAAATCCAAAATATAACGCGATTCGACTTTGCTTTCATTCACCCGAGATAGAATTTCCGGTTGAGTGAATTCGAAATTAAACAACTTTCTCCTTTTCGTGGGGAGGGGAAAACGCGTCATGCTCTTTTCTTATCGAGCGAAAGAGAGGAAGCAGAAACAAACAGCTTCAAACTCCGAGAAGATAACTCATTGAGAAAGAATAAGATTTTTTTCATGCGTATTTAAGTAGTTCATGAAAAAAAGCTTTGAAGCCAAAGTTTTACACAAATTAATTTTTTTTCAACAGAAAATAATTTTTTTTTTCCTTAAACACCTCAAATTTAAATATTTCCCATACGCGAAACCTGAAAACCACATTATACATTTCACTCCCAAAAATCCCATACACGAGTAATCTGAAAACACAGTATGCAATTTCCCATCCAAAATATATTATATATATATATATATATATATATATAAAGTTTCTCTCTCTCTTAAACCTTTTAGCGATGTATACTTAATCATGAAATTTTACAAGTATGATCAAGTCTTTACAAAACAGTTTCGCGACAGGTATAAAAATTAATCATGAATAAATATTCCATGCTAGAATCATTTAGTTCTAAGTATACAAATACAATAATATCAATCATAATCTCTGAGTAAAATAAATTTTTACAAATGCAGAGAGTTATAAAAAGAGTGCTACATAATATGTAATAAAAATGTACAAATAATGAAAGAGAGAGAAAATCTTTTTCACAAAATAAATCAAGAAGCATGGGGTGTTTTTTCTCGCGTTAATCAATTCAAAACTTAGTTCAAAAAAATTTATGAAATCAATTCAAAACATACAATAGTGTCTTTAAATTTACTTTAAACGACCAAAGAAAACATTTAGTTTAGAAACAAAATTTATACTATGTCTGAGTAAAATAACCGAAAATCATAAATGAAAAAGTAATTAACTGAGAATTAATTTTATAACAAAAATGTCTTTCAACAATTAAATAAATGAATTCAGTAAATAAATACTTAAGTGAATTCAGCAACTAAATAAATGAATTTAGCAATTAAATAAAGGAATTCAGCAAGTGAATAAATGCATTCGACAATTAAATAAATGAATTCAACAACTGAATACTACAATGAATTTACCAATGAAAATCAAAGAATGAGTTTATCAATTAAAAAAAAAAAATAATTTAGCAATAAAAATCTAAGATTGAATGTAACAAATAAATGAATACTTACATCAGCAACATCGTTAGAAGTAGAAGCAACGTTTCTTGAAGATTCTATTTTCTCAATATCTCTCAAAATCAATCGAAAAGCTACTTAAAATATAAAGCTAAAATAAGCTAAGTGTAGAAGCAAACCGAGAAGGTGAAAATATGTCTAACAAGGACAGCGGTCAATGTAGAAGTGATGGATAATTGATGAAATTACCATTTGTACAAATTAGTAACGTAGTGTTTAAAGGTTCCCATTGGTTTTTAGAATCAAAAAATTATCCAATGGATCTCTTTAAAAATGCCATCACGCTAGTCGAACCAATTAAAATTAGTTCACGTTTTACTTTAATTTCCTGTGCAGAGAGGAACGTGTGCAGACCATGATTTCACTCTTTAATCTTAATGAGTAATTGATAACGAGATCGAACATTGATCTCTTGAATCACGCGAGCAGTCCCGCGATTCAGCGTCACACCCCTTCTCTGGTTCGGGGCAGCGATAAGACGTTTCCCCACGATCGAGTCATTTCAACTTGCTACTTCATTGAATGCAGTTAGAGCGTATCGCTTTGCAGTGTACTTTTTCTCAGTTTCATTGGGACTCCGTTTCATAACTCTGTTCTTG
This sequence comes from Octonoba sinensis, assembly GCA_038502835.1. NCBI lineage: Eukaryota > Metazoa > Arthropoda > Arachnida > Araneae > Uloboridae > Octonoba > Octonoba sinensis. The sequence continues at coordinate 64,459,938 of CM076605.1, read as the reverse complement.
CGTTAATTTAATTTATTAGTTCCAAGATGTTTTCTCCCGTTAGTTTGAATGAGCATGGATTAAACGTGAGAGTTTGCGACGAATTCTACACTCGTGCTGAAGCAGATGCTATATTTGCAGAGCTGTTAAAACTTCCATTTCAACCCATAAACGTGAAAGTCCGCGGGAAAAATTATTGTCCGAAGCGAAAGTCATATGCTTTTTTTTTTTTTTTTTTTTTTTTTTTTTTTTTTTTTTTTTTTTTTTTTTTTTTTTTTTTTTTTTTTTTTTTTTTTTTTTTTTTTTTTTTTTTTTTTTTTTTTTTTTTTTTTTTTTTTTTTTTTTTTTTTTTTTTTTTTTTTTTTTTTTTTTTTTTTTTTTTTTTTTTTTTTTTTTTTTTTTTTTTTTTTTTTTTTTTTTTTTTTTTTTTTTTTTTTTTTTTTTTTTTTTTTTTTTTTTTTTTTTTTTTTTTTTTTTTTTTTTTTTTTTTTTTTTTTTTTTTTTTTTTTTTTTTTTTTTTTTTTTTTTTTTTTTTTTTTTTTTTTTTTTTTTTTTTTTTTTTTTTTTTTTTTTTTTTTTTTTTTTTTTTTTTTTTTTTTTTTTTTTTTTTTTTTTTTTTTTTTAAGTAAATAATGAGACAGATAATTTTTAAATATACATCTTTATTTATACATACTATCCCATTTTACATTGGAATTTCGCTTCCTTCTGCGAAGTTTTGGTGTAAAAAAAGGTTTCACATCTTCATTTAACATATGTGTTGGAGATAATTTCAAATCCAACAAATTTTTATTTTTCACAAAATGCTTCGGTACATTCATTTCTTGCAATGAACTTAAAAATTCATTCACCCATGGTACATGAATACTTTTTTTATGACTGAACATTAAATTTAGTCGATTCATTAGTCGATTCTGTTGAAAAATGTCACAATGTAATTGTCCTATTATATCGAATGTTTTGCTGTTTTTGCTGAGTTCATATCGAGATTTCACTCCTTCGTCCACATCGTCAGCTGTAGGATCGATTTTTTCAGGATTCAACTCCTTGAAGAACATTTCACAGGTAAGTAAACTTTTCTTTGCATCTTCTCCATAATTCAAAAGAGTTTCAATGTATGATCTGAATGGATATGTATTACTTGCAGAGGAAATATTTCGCTCGTTGAGACTGACGTCTACTTAAGAAAAAAGAGAATGTAAGAATAAATTAACTGGAACGACGGGTTCTTTGTCGGGTAACGGGGAACCATCCGCTTTGACAATTTTTGTTTTGACATAAATGTAGGATGCACTTGGGTCGTATTCTTCACCACTTCCTGAGATGTTGAACTCCACGGGGCCTCCATCGCGAATATTTGCTATGGGGTGATATTCCACAAATTGTCCTTTTTCAATAGCAACTTGAGTAGGCGGGAGAGTGAAAAGATCTAATTCACTCTTCACACATGCAGGAGAATCTTGATGGATGAGTAAAGACATTTTACTAGGAGAAAATATCGTGTGCTTTCACCTTCTTGGTTTTGCGAAAACTGATGCGTTTCTTGGAGAGCTTACGCTTTTTATTCCTTCTGCCGGATCCGATCATTGTTTTAATTTTAACTGCAGCTTTATCTGTCAAATTCTTACTCGCTTCTTTCAATCGTCGTCTCGCTGCTACTTTTATGTTTTCCCCACGCGATACATCGTTAAACACATCCACTCCACTACTTAAAATCTGTTTTCCGACTGCTTTGGCACCCGATTTGAAAAGTGGGACGGCTGCCCTGAAAAACAATTTGAAGAGACCCCCGAAGCTATATCTTCTCTGATAGGGAACACCTTGATAAAAATTAAGTCCGCTTCCTGTTTGATTCGTATAATAATCCTCGAAGGATTTTTCACAACAACGGTATGGTACATGCATCATGAGAGATACTTTTGACGAAAGTGAAGTTTCACGTACGAGCGTCGCGTTCAAATGGCACTAAGTCTCCGTTGTTCGTCCTTATAACGATTTCAATCGTGTCAATAATTTTCCGATTGACAGGTAAATAATGAGGTCTCTCGTATTCTACACTAACGACTTCTCCGTCGTTTACACTCACTCTGATTGTTCTCAATAACGGGGCGAAAATGTTTCCGACAATTTGAGGCTCGATAATATCTGGATAAATCATTAATACTCTGAAATGAGCGTTTGGGTCGGCTATTTGAGGACTAAACACGGTATGTTCAACATTTTCGTCTGGAGGACCACTGATAATTGCTGGAGGGAACCCCAACATCTGTGATAATCCATTATGAAAAATGACTCTTGCATTATTTTTCACTCTTACTCGAACACGTTTCGTCACATGATTATAATTAAAAGATATTTTATTTTCATGATCTGGAATGGCGATAGCTTTTAAAATGTCTGGTACGTTTTCATAACATCCAGCTGGAATGTTTCTACCTATTTCTTTCTTGTCACTAAGGTCAAAACCAATTAAACTATTGCTCTTATTCACATTATGCCAACTGCGCGGGTAAATAAACTCAACGAGAGCGCATTCCCACTCTCCAGTCAATTCTATGGGTGTTGGTAATCGCGTAATAAAATGAGAAATCTTATTCTCGGGGAAATAATTTATGGAGCTATCGCTCGGAAGTGTCACGTAGAAACTCATGATGCTAAATGAGAAAATAAAATGTTACTTCAAACATTTATAGATTCGATAAATGAGAGGCAGGAATCCATTGATTAAATTTATCGGGGTAGCCATGAAACTTTACCAAATATTCAGTCTTATTTTTCATTTTCCTCTTCTTCAATATTTTTTCTACTGTATAATCTTCCTTCAATTTATATTCATATAATGTAAAAGAAAAAAAAATATTATAAAACGATCAAGTCCAAAAATAATTTTTCTCTCGCAAGATGGCGGCATGATCACTCTTTCCAAAACATAAAATAATTATATTAAGATTGATTTAAACTGTACTTTACTGAAATCATTTGGCGGTCTCATGGTTAAAGCGCGCAGCCATCAGAGCGTCAAATGATTTTTGGAGCAGGAGGACGCATGTTCGATTCCCGATCTAGGAAGGAGAAATTAAATAAAATAATTCCAAGTCCAAAAATAATTAAATGGATTAATTAATATTTATCTCACTAGATGGCGCCATGTGTATAACCTCAGAGTTCAAAAAATAATTTCTCTCACTAGGTGCCGCCGTGAGCAATTTTAGTTGGTAACCGTTGTCATGGTAACCGCTATACCACCGTTGCCATTCCTAAAAACAAAACTTCAGACGCAGAGTAACAACTCAACTCCACTCAGAAACCCTCGTAATCTTCTACGAGGATAGCAGCAGGAACCCTACTACTCAACCCTACTCAGCAGGCGGGGGAGGGGAGGCGGTGGGACCACGCCCCTTTCCACCGCCACCGCCTCCTGATGGTGAACTGTCATTTCTCATCTACTAGGATGTAAAAAGTCCCTTCAGCAAAATCGATCTGGTCGGCGAGAATAATTTCCTGGAAGCCTAATCTCGCATTTGTAGGACCGTTTCACTTGACACTCTCGGATTGTAGGAGTTCTTTCCGAGCACGTGTAAAAAGCCTTATCTCCGTTCGCTGGGGCACCGACGGAAGCGGTTTTCCCTCTCGGATTCCTCCTATAACTCCACCCTCATAGATTACGTTGTTTCGATATATCGAAAGCCAAAGGTAGCCGGTAGCCAAAGATGGCTACGCTTTGCAATGATCGTTTTATCGTTTTCATCGGTTGTTTCAAAACAACCAAGAATGCATCGGCTATTCCTACGACGCTGCACGTGCTATTGCTGAAATGAAAATGTCTGTGGCGACCAAAAAAGCCGAGATATAACATACATCTGTTTTTCATGCACTTTTTGGCTACAGTCGTTTTATTTCATATTTCAGAGACATATGGAATCATCATGAAACTGACGATAACCTCAGAACAAATAATCACGTTGAGAGGTGGCACTTCAAATTAAATAACCGAGGAATGCCCCTCACCTAAACATTTTCAGATTTTTGAGTGTCATCAAAGACATTGAAGCTGAAAGGGAAGCAGAAAGAAGAATGCGGCTATTCCTACGACGCTGCACGTGCTATTGCTGAAAGGAAAAGTCTGTGGCGACCAAAAAAGCCAAAAGTGTCACGAGGGAGCAATTAGAGATAATTGTCTCCCATTTAGAGCAGCATCCTCTATTAGCTGAAAATAAATTCAGTCATTTACCCAACACGACCATAAAAGGCAGTGGAAAAAACTGGCCTCAACCTTGAATTCATCAAGAGTAGCAATAAAAAGCAACCAAAAGTGGCAAAAGGTAAGAATTTTTTACTTTATTTATTTATTTTTCGTACTCTAACAATAGTTTTCATGCTTTTATGCTAATATCATGAATTCAAAATCATAGGAAAAATGTTCAGCTGAGTATTACCAGAAATCATACGTATATCGCTTTTTATTCATTGAAAAGAAAACAGTTGTATATATTTTGCTTATTTTTTGTAGCTTTTCTTTTTTGGTTTAATTTTCAATATCACATAAATGAAATATAAAAAATCGCCATATTTTAATAGATACATGTATATCAACGAGCCCTGATGTAAACAAAAAAAAACTTTTTTTTTGACTAACTAAAGTAACAGATGATACCATGTGTGCCCAGTGTTTCATGCACATTTTGAATTCTTTTTATTTCATATTTCAGAGACTAGAGACATATGGAATCATTATAACACTGACGATAACCTCAGAACAAATAATCAAGTAGAAGGGTGGCACTTCAAATTAAATAAACGAGGAATGCCCCTCACCTGAACATTTTCAGATTTTTGAGTGTCTTCAAAAACACTGAAGCTGAAAATGAAGCAGAAAGAAGAATGCTGACAAATGGAGTCCAAACTCCAAAGCAGTAGAAGTATCGACTCTTCAATGGAAGATTAGCTGTTCTAAAAACAAAGATTATCTTCTAATGTAATTAGTTTGGAAACATATATTGATGCAGCTTCACATTTTGTAAGGATAAAGAAATAATTGAATGTTTAATAAAATAATAAAAGTTGCCTTTCTGAGGAAAAAAGTTGATAAAGTGAGCTGTGTTCACTGCAGTCGACCGAGGACAGATCAGACGACTGCATGTAACTTTTAATGTAAATTTAACAACGTACCTTTTTCACCTATAAGTGTCTACAATAATGGTCGAAAGTATTTTCCAGCAAAAATTTCTATGTGTTTTCCAATAAAAACTTCTTTCATACCCTACCATGACTATTATAACAGATTCAAGTTCTTATTATTTAGGGAAATCAATTGTCCCGTCGCACCTCTAATTGCACGCATTTATATTGGGTGAATGCAAAAGTTCGTGCGGAGCTGCAACAGATGGCGTTAGAAGCGGTGTAAAGTGTTGTCATAAATACCGCCATCTACGTAAGACAGATCGTGGGAAAGGTGACGTGGACAGCTTTTATTTCAAACAAAATAATTTGTGTATCTACAGAAATTATTTTACCAACTGCTTCGAGAATGATTACTTTCAAGTGAGTGTCGATAAGGTGCATTTACGGCATGTTATGCTTTACGAGTTTCGGCAGGGAAGAAACGTTGCAGCAGCCGGAAAAAACATTCAAGAGGTTTATAAAGATCAAGTACCAGCTAAAACGAAATGTGGAAAAAACCTCTGCGACATTTCGCCGCGCAGAGTTTAACCTTGAAGACGAGCCACGCTCAAGGCGACCTTTAGACATTAATGGCGATGTTGTGCGTACTTTAGTTCCAAAATACTCCACGAATTTCAACAGAGGAAGTTACAGCACCACGTTGACCGTTCAACCGCTTTTCGAACGACTAAAAGAATGGGATTCGATTTGAAGCTCGATGTATGGGTGTGCCCATTTGCTGACCGAGAGGAACAAACTCCAGCGAATTTCTGCTGCCGTACCTTTACTCGGGCGTCTCAAAAACGAGCCGCTTTTGGATCCATTAGTGACGGGCGATGAGAAATGGGTACAACAATGCTCAGCGCAAGCGCTCATGGAAACAGGCAGGTGAGCATGGTGACGCAATGGCACAGGCCAGTTTGCACCGGATGAAGGTGATGCTCTGTTTTTGGTGGGATTGCAAAGGCACAATTTATTTTGAGTTTTTCCCCGCTGTCTAAACGATTGATTCGGACAAGTACTGTCGCCAATTAACCAATCTGAATCGAGAAATCAAACAGAAAGGTCCGATTTCGTCAAATCGCAAGGGCGTAGTCTTTCATCATGACAACGCCAGACCACACGTTTCGAGACAGACGCTGGGCAAACTGAACAGCCTGAAATGGATGTCCTAACTCATCCACCGTATTTTCCTGATATCGCACCATCTGATTATCACTTGTCTCGGTCATTGCAAAATCAGTTAAATGGAAAAAAACTCGACTCTTTGGATGCCTTAAAAAACGTCGTGTCTTTGTTTTTCGAATCTAAACAGCGCAATTTTTATTGTGCCCCCCCCCCCCTTTTTTTTGGTTTAGAAAAACTTTCTTATCCTGGATTACATGATTCAATACTCTTGAAACAATTTGCTAAAAAATTAAATTTACTATATATTCACTTCTGATATAGTGTCAGTAAGTTAGTAATAAGATAATGCTTTTTGTCATTTCTGCATTTTTTATTGTGTACCAGTTTCAAAGCAAAACGTTTTTTTTTTTTTTTTTTTTTATGTACTCTGAATTTTTATCATTTATTTACAGGTAAAAAGCAAGACAAAAATGCAACAACAATTAACTAAGGAACCTGAAAGTAGAATTTCTGCAGTCGCAGATCATTCATTTCTAACACAGTGGACGATTCAATAATTTTTACATTTAAGAGATGAAAGATATTTTATTTTAATTCTCTTTTTAATTGCTTACCATTTGCGTTTACTTCAAAATAAGGCAAAAACAACCCATAAAAGACTGTTTCGGCTTTTACTTCAAAAAGACGAGATCATGAATTTAAATTAAAAATCACTTCAATTATGATTGACTTCGAAGTAAGTTGAGTGTTACTTAACTATTCAAAGAGTTAGTCCTGAGGTAAAGATAAAAGGCTTATTTTTCCACTTACACAAAGTATCTAGAGGAAGGTTAATTAACAAATAATTTATATAAATGTATAGTAAAATATCATTAATAAGAGCATGTTTAAACATAACTCCGTTTACTATGCACACGTACAGTTTTCATAAAAATGAACATTGAAACGAACTATAAGTCGTTTTTCAATCACGTGTAGAAAGAGTAAAATTCCAATATATTTAACACAAGCCGACATGCCCGGCTTTGGGCGGGATAAGGGTACGTTTAAGATGCAAGCTAGAAAAGGCAGATACTGAGATTCCAATTTTTGGCGCCGACTTTTATCCACTCTGAGCAGCAGATCTGGCCACCATAAAAGCCGGTTGTCAGCGCAGATCAGTCACACCAAAAAAATTACCGAAAAACAAATTTTAGTGTAGTATGGAACTCACGACAGGACAGACTGCAGCTTTGTTGCTGCTTAGTGCGAATATTACAATTAAGTTAAACCCAACGAGTAAAAAAGTCGAGATGTGTTTACGGGGAGCATAAACCTTTTTTCCCGCAATTACTTGCCGACGAAAGCCGATTTTTTGAATATTTCAAAATGAGTCCGGATACTTTTTATTTTATTTTGTCGCATGATTACATTTACAATTATATTTTAGTACATTTTCAATTACATCGATTATATTTACGATGATTACTACATTGATGTAGAGCATTATGTATTCCAGGTTTTTTGTAACGGTATGTCACTTCGAGTGGGCCGTGGTAGCCTAGTGGTTAGCACGTCGGACTTCCACCTGGAAGGTCGCGCGTTCGATACCCACTGAAGACCACCATGTATACTTGGGGATATGTGCATGTAAAATCCGTAGACCCCACTACCTCTCCCCGTGCGTAAGCAATCCTAAGGCCTCGGCTAACAGGTAGGGGGTCTGGTGGAGAAAAGGTATGTCACTTCGAGGGTTGGCATTCATTGTTAGAACAGGGAAATCGACAGTGGCTATGCTAGTCAAAGAGACGGTTACCGTAATATGGGAAGAGCTACAACCAATTTATATGATAACTCAGGGCTCCCACTGCCTTAACACAATTTGTAGCAGCTTTCGGAGCAGGTAAAATATCCTTTTTGTATCAGTTTGGAGCAGAAGAATTTTAACTTTTGTATCAGTTTGGAGCAAAAGAAATCGACTTTTGTATCAGTTTAGGAGCTGAAAATATCAACTTTGTACCATTTTTGGAGGATTTTTTTCTTTATTTTTTAAATATTAAATGGCTGTTTTAAAGCAATATCATTTTCATACATCAAGGGTAAAAGTAGTTTCAAGTCTTCAAACTGATAGGAAATGTAAACGTCAGTCATCCTTCTAAAACTGGATTATTTTTACATTTCTTAAGCAATTAGTCTTACTTTTTGAATAGGTTATGAATAATTAAAACCCTTATAAGGGTATTTTTCAATACTTTTCTCAAGAAACAGATTATTTTAAAAAATGTTTTGTTGTTTTTTCTTCTTCTAATAGTTAAGAATAGCTGGAAGAAAGCTTAAAATTTTCTTCTTTTCAAAAATCATTGCACTCATTTTTGTTTAATAGCTAAAATACTATTCTTTCAAGAAAATAAGCAAAAACTAACTAATATGAAAGGTTCAACTATATTAAACTATTTATCATTAATTAAAATTTGTTTTTTAAATGGTACTTATGTAGGTATAATCATTGTGATTATAGTAACAGTAAAATTTTGAATGAATAAAATATAATTTTATATTTTATCAAAAAATATATTTGAAGTTAATCCCATTTTCTACCAGCAGTAATATTTATTATTTTTCTGATTAAAAAATATGTCTTTAAATTTCAATCCTAAATGCTCACTTGGATGCTTTGGAAGTAGTAATTAATGACACTAAAAGTAAATTGCTGAGTTTTATAATTTTGCAGCTAGAAAATTCAAGAACCAAATTATATTTTTCAGTTCTATAATAGAAAGGCAAAATGTATTTCTTATTATCTGTTGATAATTTAATGTCTAATGATTTATTTATTTTTTCCAACAAGTTATCTTTACATCTTTCAAAAATTGTGTAATAGTTACAATTAAATTTCAAGAGTCCTAGGGTTACAGCAATTGGATGCTGAAAGAAACTAAATTGAATTAAAAGAAAGAGGAAATGCGTGATAATTTCATAACTTTCAAATCTAGTTAAAAAATTGAAACTTTAAGCAAGTTTACTTTAATGAGGTCGTTCATCCACAACAAAATTTCTATTTCTTCTATTGATTAAGATACACATACTTTTTTTTACTTATTTTGTTCTCTATATTTATGTTTTATGTGTTTGAATTGCTTGTGGTCATATGATATAGATTACAGTCCTTAAAGAGTAATGAGAAAAGAAAAAAAAGCTGAAATTCAATGTTTAATTTTACAGCGTTTGAAAGTCTACCTCTAAACACTTTCGGGAACAAATATATATTTTCAAACAATGTTTTTATTTAAAATAAATATACATTTTATTTATTTACTATCGGAAGGAATATTATAAATTGTTGAAATGGAAAAAATCCGATTTTTGTAGGGGATACAAAAAGATTGTAGAAAGTATGCGCGCTCCTTTGCTTGCACGTGAAAAGTAGGCTTAAGGAATTTTAAAAAAAAATGTTATAATGGAGCAGCAATCTTTTTAACATCTGTTCTGTTATTGATTTTTCACAGTGATTAGTATTTCCTAAACATTAGACGGTAAATTTACTTTTTTTCACGTTCCATGAAATTAAACTTTATCTATTTCAAGAAAAACTTACTAAATAAAATGTTCAACATACATAGTAATAAGAGGAATGATTTTTCTCTCTATAACACTACAAAATATTAGAAATCATCTCACTGTTTCTTCTACAAGCGTGGGATACATCACACATTCTGCTCAATTTTCTCATCCGTATTTGATGTTCTTAAGAGAGGGTAGAGCTAATATTAATTAATAAACTGCTTCAAAGGTAAAAAATTAGTTGACTAAAGGAAAAATGTATCGAATGATTTTGATTTTAAGGTTAAAAATATATAATATCTAAACATTTTTCGATTTTTTTTTTCAAAAATCGCTATTTGGCGCAAATTTCGCGAAAAAACGCACTTTGTAGCAGCATGTAGCAGAAAAAACGTTTTGGCGCTGTTTTGCGCAATTGGCGCAGCCGTGGGAGCCCTGGATAACTCCATCTGAAGAACATTTTGAGAGAATAGCCAAGAATTTTGCTGAAATTTGGAATTTCCCACATTTGAGCATAACGTGCCCGGATAATTCGGCCACAAAGTTTAACAATTATTTAAAAAATGCTTTTCCATAATTCTTCAAAGTTTAGTGGATGCAAACTACAAGTTTATTACTGTTGACGTTGGTTTGATATGGAAAGCAAAGAGATTGCGGAACTTTCCTTGTATCAAACTTGCATGAATTCATTGAATCAAAGGATATAACATTTCCAGCACCAAAAATGTTACCTAAAACAAATATCCTTTTTTCATGTTGACTAATGAGGCGCATCCGCGTCTTCTTCATTTGTTGACACCTCACCTAAGAAAAACATTAAACTCTACTGAAAGAAATTTCAATAATAGACTATCTAGAGCAAGAAAAACAGTTGAATGTGCGTTCAGAATTACATATGCAAAATGGAGAATACTTTCAAAAGTACTAGAAACGGATGTTGAATCGACAGAAAAGATTTTAAGTGCTTATGCATAATTCACAATACCGAACACCATAGTAGTTCGAGAAGGCATGAAAAGGCATGTGACTGATGTTGAGGTGCAAAAGAACCAGAAAATCTGATATGGCAGATGGAAGGCAGACAACAGAATTCGGCAAAAGAAGTTATGGACACATTTTTAAACAGGAGATGAAAGAGTTAATGCAGAGGAATTCCGAAGTAATTCGAAAGATACCTTTGTATTTGTCAGAAAAACATTTATTATGTCGAGCGCGATGGCGGTGTCAAGAGAGATCCGGCAAATGCATCTGAAATCATCTCAGGGTTCGTACGCTTTTGGCAAAACCAAAAATAAGGACTTTCTAAGGAATTTTTAAGGACCTACAAAAAATTTTAAGGACCTCACAAATTTTTCGCAATATACAAACTGTTATGTTTATTTCAAAAGGAAGCAGTATTGAAAAAGGAAATTGATTTAACATCGCATTTTTATTAGGAACACAACACAAACACTTTTATGGAGCTCTCTTTGTCTTGTTGCTTTTCTAATGTCCAATAAAGTCAGGGAATTAAATAATTATTGAAGCTAGTAATAAGAAGCACACAGCACAAGTATTAAACATATATAAGCAAGTGAAAAATTATCAAAAATGGTTAATGCTATAAAATACAAGTTAAATAAAAAAAATTGTTGAAGAAAACACTGCACTTTGTATTGAGAATTTGTGTTTAATTTAGATTTTTTTTTTTTTTTTCATTTTACTTAACTTTTGTTGCCTGCATCTCAATTTAGGCTTACTTAAATTTTTATCTCTGACATAAATATTTTTTTAAAATTATTTTGAAGAGCTTAGAAAAATTCTGAAAAAACTTTTTCAACTTGAGAAAAATATTTCATTTTGGGAACAACATACAAATAAAAAATGAAGCTTATTCGTACATTACACTCAAATAGTAACTACCAAAGTTTCAAAAAATTGAACAATATTTTTAAATAAAAAATAAAGCAAGCAGACTACAGGCTGCAAATACTAAAACAACTGTCAACTTTTTAAATAATTGATATATTTACAGGATGCAAAAAGATAGAAATCTCAAAATTTGCTTGCAATTTTCAACGAAGCACATGCTAGATGTTAGCAAGTTTCCAGAAAATAGGTTCTTACACTTTCGCGTTATAAGTTATGGAAATTCCTGTAAATTAATATATATATTTTTTAAAAGTTCCAAAAATTTTCTTGTTATGTAGTACAATCCCTTTAGATAAAAATACTTGTACATCAGCTTGAAAAATCGGATCTTTTTGCAAAAAATCTAATTTTCGAAGTTCACAAAAAAAAAAATAAAAAAGCAGAAAAACTAGGGGGAAACGGAGCATTTGGCAACTACGGTGTATGGGTTTAACAGGGGGAAAATACACTGGGGAAAAATACAAGGTGGGATTTTCCTCCTTGACCAAAATTTTAAGTGGGATTTTTAAAGTTTAAGCCCAAAAAAAATTTTTTTTTGAGTGGGATTTCAAAAAATATTGCGGGAATCGCGGCCTAGCACGAACCCTGTTTAAGAAGAGGTCGATTCCTTCAATTTACTGCAAATTAAGAAATTTCACGAGATACAAATTTTGATTAACACAGCAAATATCCATCATCTCCCACGCAACAAAACCCCACAGCGAACGATCGCGAAGCCAAATTGCTTGATAAAAATTTACTAAATATTAAAACATTACTTTAAAACAAATTAATTTTTTGGATTGATTTTAAAAAAACAATGGGAGAACAAACTGTTTAGCGAAAGATCAGCTAAAAAGCGATCGGGAGAGTTGGCAACTCGCCGCTTAGTGTAAGGTGTAATAAAAATGATAATAAAAATAAATCATTCTTTTACCTTTAACAATATAAAGACGCGATAATCATTCATGCGATTGGCAAAACGAAAAAAAAGCTGAAAGTTTTTTTTTGCCTACATATTAGTAAATGTATATCTTTTATTGAGCTAGAAATAAACAATATGCATCTTTGAAGTATTAACCCCCCCCCCCTTAAATTAAAAAAAAAGTTTCAAAAGCAATATTTATTTACTGATTACTTGTTAAGAGCTGCTCCCACTTGCTTTATTGATAATTGTTTAGAATGTAGATGATTTAGTAACAATTTTCATGCAAAAAAATATTTATTTACTTTGAAACTAAATTTAATAAATAGTATCGAATCCCAAATTTGAAATCCCGAAATTCGGCTCTTTTTCGAAAATTCCCGATTTTTGTTTAATTCATAAAAAATGTTCCCCTTGAGTCCTTTAAAGTCCGTTTTTCAAATTTCATTCCTTTTTCTTTTCTTTTTTAAAAGCAAAATGAGAGAAATTGTGTGATTTATTTTTCTGTGGTCTTAAATGGTACCCAGTTAGTGGGCACCATTGCATTTTGTACAAATGCTTGTGTTTTGATTCGATTTCTCTTACTAATATTTAAAAAATTTTTTAGATGTAGCTCGATTTTCTTTTTCATACAATTGCAGGAAATAGCGAATTGGGAGCTGCCATGTGGGTGGGTACAAGTTAATTTTAACTGAATTAGGTGTTGTAGTTTGAAGCATTTTATCAAAATCCATGAACCTTTTCTTTTTGTCAAAATATTTAACACATCAATTTACTTATAACTTTTCAAAAAAATTAAAAAAACAAGAGTTACTTATTTATTTACCAGTTGATATTATTATTTATTTACCAGTTGAAAATTAGGCGCAATTTTTTTCATAAATTGCAGACGCGTGTTTCAAGGTTACAAGATCTTTTCCAATGCAAAAGAATAAGCTTTAAGATGACAAACATCCAACTGATTTGCTTTTACACCTTATTTATAGTCAATAGATCTAAGTAAAGGGATTGTAAAAAAATTTTTAACTCCTTTATTTGTTTCCAGTACTATCATTTTTTGGGTAACTTTTAACCGCGTTATATTTTTTAGTATATTCGACTTGAAAAAAGGAACTAGAAGTTCTAGTGATAGGCACAGCTGGATAGATTACGAAATCAGTTTTCTACTCTTAATTCTTAAATTAAGTCAGTATACTAAAAAATATGACGCTGTTCAGAGTTAACCCCCATCTTTCAAAGTTACCCTGCATGACTAATAATTATAACTGTAGTGAATGCTGGAAAGTTAACAATAATTTATTAACAGGCATTGTCTTAAATTACAGAAACGAAAGTGAGAAATGAACTTTAAAACATTATCGTTTCCGATAAATGTAAAAACTTAGAACAGTCTCAAATTCTATAATTTTTTGTAAATGTAAAAAATTTCTTAAATAGTTATGAATATCTCTTTAGATAAATCTCAAAATTCATTTTAAATTAGAAAGAGCGGCCAAATTTTCACGGAACGTCAGGGTGGTCGCTCAGAGAGGTTTCATTGTAACTGTATTATATTTGATAACTTCATAAATGATGATCTCTTAAAGCCTCTTAAATATTCTGGCGAGCAACGACTGCGCCCTGACCCAACTTCTCAACCCATCTGCATCACAAGGAAAAGCTGAAAATTAGTTATCATCACAAAAATGCACTATGGTGAAAATGGCCAGGCTAAATGCTGGCATATATGCACTTATGATGCAAATGGGTTAAACTGTAGGTGGCGGGGATTGGTGCACAAAAACCGTTAGAATCTTTAAAACTCTGGTCTGGACTAATTTTGAAAACAAGTTTTGTTCTGTGAATCATAACAGTAGTTTCTTAAATCAGGGTTGCTACTCAAACAGTAGAATGAAATTCCCCGACATTTTTTATAACATTCCAGTCCTAAATCCATGGCATCAAACCAATGAAAAACATACATTTTCCCCAAAATATTTTTTTAAAACAAAAACAGCCAAGTGACTAACATTTCCATGAAATAAAACTAGGTACAGTGTTCCCTCGCCACTTCGCGCTTCATGTTTCACGGGGTTTTCCAAAATATTCATAAAAAAATTAAAAATGAAAAAATACAACCATGTCGGCTGCCACAAACACAAGACTCTTCGACTCTCTCAGAAAGCAATGTTGATTAATGTTTATTACTGTACTGTAACGTTTTGTAATTAACTTTAATAATTAGCGCCGACACGTTTAAGTAAATACGTATACTTTTCTTTTCTACTTCACCCCTTTCCACGTGGCCTTAGGGCTGCCCTCCCCCGGGCATGGGTAAGTGAAGTTCGACGACAGCTCGGGGCCGACCGGTGGTAGATTAGCCGGGCGTCAGCCCAGCCTTACTACATTGCTGTGTGGACCTGGCCCTCCTTGATACCCCTATGCGTGAAGAGTACAACTGAAGGGTTGTGGTTCCCTAGTAAATACGTATACTGTTGTAATTTTTGTTTTAAATGTTTCAAGTATAAATACTGTTTACATATTTAAAACATTCGTGTACCCGCATACACGAAATTTCTTAGGAGCAAATCCTACTTCGCGGTTTTTCAGTTTTCGCGGAAGGGTCTGGTCCCCATTAACCGCGAAAAACGAGGGACATTCTATATTCACTGTACTTTGCAAAATGTTATTTAAGGTCTAATAACTCGGTTTCTTGATCAGAAAATTGATTGCTAACAAAACTTAGAGAGAGAAAAAAAAAGAAAAAACTACATTAGTTACTTAGTGTAAAAATTTGAATAACACTAATAAAATGTTAGTTACTTTTAACTATTTCAAAGTTAAACTTAAGAGTTGAAAAATTTTTTTTTAATCAAATCCATCATCCCCTCCGAATGTTGTACTTTAACTGAAGCAAAAGAGTTAACGTCATTATTTATATCGGACTTTCCGCGTCAGAGCTTTAAACATTATCTAAAATTCCCCGACTTTTCCAGGTAGCGTAGCAACCCTGTTAAATAAACACGATACACAAAAAGTTGAGGGGGAACTGCTCCGGACAAACAATTATTCCACCAATATAGCCCGCCCTTAAACTTCAGAAAAAGGATTACAATAGCTGCCAGTATAGTTATTCTTTTTTTACCTAATATTTAACTTATAACATAATTAGAGATGTATATTAGTGGATATTTCCCCATACATATAGACCGACCCCCCCCCCCCAGATTTAACAGTAATTAAAATACATTTAATATTTAATGAGTTTTTTTAAACTGTAAATATAATGAAACTAATTAATCGAACCAACATTTATTTACCTCTTCTGAAACAATATTTATACAATTATGTAAAAGTATGCAATTCATGAAGAATATTAATAGACCGTTAATACTCCGGAAATCGAAAATGCTTTCAGATTTATTCAGTCTAATAATATTCATATAAGATACCTGCCAACCCTGGGAGACAAATTAGGAACGCTTTGGGGAAAAAATAGGAACACATCATGTGTAAAAAAAACCTTCTACTAATGATCGAGCATTTCGCTATGCATGGCTTTTCTCACGGTCAGCTTATAAAATATTTTTCTCAGTTTAGAATGTAACCTTTTGTTAGCTAGATTTAGAAAGACCCTTAATATTTTTTATTTCATAAATATATCATATGAGTACTTGACATGAAAGAAAAAACTCTGTTACTAAAGTGGATATAAGTGTATTTTAAAATACGTATGAAAATATATAAAAAGTGGAAAAGCAAAAACCATTTTGAGTAAATATTTTTAGAACTATAACATTAATGAGGCACTACAATATTTAACAAGCACAATAACTGACATGATCGCCAACATTTTAAGAAAGACTAAATAAAATGTCTGAAACCTCTGAATTGTGGTAACTCACAAATTTCCCAGCTGTAACCCAATCTCTCCAGTATAGGATCCCCTGATTTGCAGACTAACACCATCCAAAATGCTTTTAACAACTTTTTAGATAAATTTCATTTTTCAAATTCCTCATTAACCAAATATAAAGCCTGCTAAAAATTAATTCTTACAAAGTGTCGGTTTGAATGAACTCGGATGCACCTCGATTGCAATTTTCAATTTTCGAATAGGGTGCTTTAAGTCCTCTACTACAAAACTAAAAAATAAAAGAAAGAACAAAAATAATGGTGTACATAAAATTATTGACGTCTAAGTGGCCGAAATATGTAGTTAAAAAAAAAAGAAAGAAAAATCGGTAATTAGAAGTATTCTTTCCATTTAGTGCAGTTTTTCTTAAAACATCGCCGTTTCAGCGCATAAAACAGCAGAACTTGCGTTTTAGTACGAAAGGCATGGCTGTTTCATCACGGCAAAAGAGGGGAATAAAAGGGTACAATAATTTTCTTTCTCCCCCCCGCCCAAAAAAAAAAAAGGATTTTGGCGGGAGAAATTGTATTTCCGGAACACAGTAAAAAATAAGGGACGAATCCGGATAATTCAGAACACTTGGCAGCTCTGATATACACTTCCTTTTGTAGAAAAATTGGCTACAAAGAATATACTGACACTGTCAAAATCAAGTCAATACCTAAAAACAACAGAGGTCATTAGAAATACTAGTGCTGCGTTACAGAAGAAACAGAAAAAGCAACAAGACCAGATGATGTAAACATCCTTGCTACACACAGAAAAACAATTCTCAACAACCTGAAGATTTCCCTACAAGTTTACAATTAAAAGAACATAATCTGCAAAGCTCTTAAGGCGACCAGAATCTGGAGATGTTCTTGTCGAAATTATTTGAACTTTTATGGATTTGATGTTTTTTGCTCTGGATCCCTCGGAAAACAAAACTTCTATTCATATAAAACTGACTAACATGAAGCCAATTTTGCTATCTCTGTACTAGAGAAAGTATTGCTTCTTTTTAATTAAATTATCATAACAAGATAACACTGGTCTGTATAATATATAAATGAAAAGGTGCAGAAAAAAGTAAGTTTATTTAAAAGTTGCTCTAAAATTTGGGTGATCTATGTTAATCTGTATACACAACCTATGAGCTAAATTGTATTATAAAATGAAGTATGACGATTTGATGCACATTCACACATAAAACATTTTTCACTTCTTTTTATTCACTTCAACTGAAGTACAAAAATCTGGAATTTGTAATTCAGTAAAAAGTCCCATGTTAAATTTGCTGACAGGTCCAATTAGGAAGCCAATATGCCCTTAATCTGAAAAATAATAAAAAGTACAATTAATTCTTTAGAAGAAAAAAAAACTTTACAGGGCTTGAAATAAGCACAAATCAAAATAAGCGAGAATCCTGCTCAGCTCGACTTGCTGCGTGGGCTGTCAGCGCAAAAGCATAGTTTTACAGCGTTTGTGGTACACATGAGAAAAAGAATGAATAATAAAAAAAAAATCTGCGGTGAAGAATGAAGATAAGACAAAATCCAGCGGAAATACAAAATTATGGTAATTGAATCTCATTTAAAATGCCAAACGACTAATATAGCTCTTAATTGCATTATTACATTAAATGCGTTTTGAAGCAGTTCTGGTTCAGAGACCACCTTGCTTATGACAACCATTTCGTAAAAAGTATACAGGGTATCGTGATAAGGAGGTTCGACTATATTAACTCACAAAGAAACATACCAAAGAAGTCTTTGTCAAGCAACTTAACAAGACTTTTGTCGTACAGTAAAAAGTATTTACATAAATTACTTCCTATTGTTTGACAGCAGATACAAATGGCAAGGGTTTATGTACTTACAATTTCAGCCTCCTTGAATGTAATATCTGTTTCAATTGCAATAGCTATTAGATTCTTCAAGCCATTTACAATAGAATGAGGTGCTGATGCAATTGTTGGGTATCCAATTTCTAAAGACACAGATGCAATGTTCATGACTCCCTGAAAAAAAAAAAAGCAAATATGAAGTAGTTTTAAGCAATCAATCACAAATCAGTTATATAAAAAACTAAGTTGAGCAGTCTCACCATCTCATTAAGGCACCGGCACTGATATATTTTCAAAAGCTAAAACTTTAAACTCTTTATTCAAACTATTTTTAAATTAATTTTATCACCATACAATTATTTAAACACAAAAAAAGTTACACAAAAATCCAGCAATATGCTTGTCTGCAACATAGAATACACCAATTAACATTTTAAATGCTTTTTAAGCTTTATGAGGAGCAAAATGTTTTTTGTGTTTAAATCAGAGGTTAAAATTAAGCTGTATGAATAAAATATACGCAATGAACCTTGCAAGGATGCAACTACTGTTTTTGGACCTTTTCAAAATCAACCTTAAAATTATACAAAATTTCATTCTTTATTTTTACGTTTAATGCATTGCAGTACAGTGCAGTACTATAAAATTGGATTTAATAGACCAGCCTAAATGATCTTGGATACTAAAGGCACATTAAAAAAAAATTACTATATGCACCTAAACTATGTCAATTTATGTTGATATTGTTAATATATGTAAAATGAAGCTCAAATCTTTCTTTTATTGGAGTTTATTTCAAAGATTCAGAGTTATTTAGTTACACAACCTGAATGTATTTTAATATATTCATATATATATATATATACAATTGTTTTTCTTTTCCTTTCAACACAAAAGAAGGAAATTAAATCCAGGTTGTGAGAGGAATCAAACTCAGATTCTTCTATAGTTGAGTACAACACCTTATCTTAATACATAAGAGAAACTATTCTATTATAGATTCAAGTATACTTCTCACTTAAAATTTATAGTTTAATGTTAAGATTAATTACTTTAAAATAATTCAGAATACTGAAACTTGCAAACCTGATTAACTAAACTAGTGTTTGCCTACAGTGCAACTCATGGCAAAAATTTAAAAGTCGCCCATTGTGTGTAGTTAGATCACCTTTATAAAAGGAATTTTCTTTTATACATAGCATTAAAAAAAATTTTTAAGATGAATATCATTTCAAAAAAATACAGTATGGACCAGCTGGTCTGCTTTAAGATGGGCACCTTTTATTTTATGCAATTTATTTGACAAGTGCTTTAAAATATACGGAAGATTATTAGTCACCTTTTGAATTCTTAGTAAATATCTTTTAAAATAAATCGTTTAAATTGTATTGAATCTAAATAAATTTCTAATAAGGAGCACTGTTTCTGCTTTTTTTGTAATGTATCATTCTATTAAATAATTTTCATTCTTATTTCAAGTATTTTGCTATTGCAGTAATGATAAAATTTTTTAATTAATACTTTTTCGGGAAAAAAATTCTTAAACATTTTTAAAAATAAATTCTCAAAAAAAAAAAAAAAAAAAATATTTAAAAAAAAATACTAACTTCCATAAACTTAGTTCTGAGATCTTCGCTCGTTATGTCCAAAATCTCTGGTGAGAAAACAGTTCCAGAGTCATACACTTGTCTTATCTTCAAGCCATATGTAAAGGGTGAAACATTTAACATGTTCAGCAGAGTGGCTTCAGATGCCCCAACTCTGTCTTCTTTTTTGATTAAATGAATTTCATTCTAAAAAAATTTAAGAACAAGAGAGAAAAATTATATTTTTATTAAAAAACACTTTAGAAAATTACAAAACACATGAAATCTTATTTGGAACAAAGAAACAAAAACTTAATTATACAAAGTTGGACCTGTATTAAACAAAGTTGCAAAATCCAGTGAAATACTTCATTAAATGGAGATTTGTATTTTATAATACTTTAAGGTACATAAGGGCTCATTTTAAACTGGTAAAAGCACTACACCTCATGTAAGAATGATAAAATTACTTTTTGAAAATTAATTATGAAAGTTTACGTTACTGTGGAACTGCAACCAATACAACAAGCATCTTTACAAGAAGTTCAGGGACTATCAAAGTTAAAAGAGACAAGACAGCAAATTCTGCGAAATTCCCCTTAGAGAGGCTAGAATTAACAGGACCCCTTCCCTTAGGATAGGGATGGGCAAACTAAGGCCCGCGGGCCAACGCCGGTAGGTTCTATCCGGCCCACAGATTGGATTTTAAGTTGCCTCGGATCGCACACTAAAAGAAATGTATATAACATATATCCATCTCCTTTTCTACCTTATTTAAATATTTTTTTTTCCTTTTTTTCAAAGGACTGATGATCTTTTTACTATCTCTATTTTTGTTCTACAAAACAAATCAATGGAAATGCAATCACAGACAGCTTCCAGTCGGTAAAGTGCTAAAAGTGGATGTTCTTAGTTAGTTATAGCTCTAGATTAACAATAACCACTGAAGCACAGTTGTTTCTAAATATGCCAAAGTTGGAATTTAACAAATTATTACCAAAAGCAAGTTTCCCAAATTTAATATCTTTTGCCCAGAAAATCAGTGCTACGTTTGCTTCATCTTACATATGTGAACAAGTGTATATAAACACACAGAAAGAATTGGAAAAGAAATATGATTATTTTAGTTATTTCAGCTTAAGAAAAAAGGTTTCTATGACAATTTTTTTTTTTCCAATGCAATTAGCTATAGAGTTAAAACCAATTTAACCTAGAATTGAGATGTTAAATGCAGGTTGGACCCATTATTTAACTGCAAATAAACTGAATGCAAACATGTGCATTAAAAAAAATCACTTGATACAGACCCTGATTTTAACCAAAACACTTGAATGTGATAACAGACAGAAAAAAGCAACCAAGTTCCATATTTGTTAATAAGACAGTTTTGGAAGAAAATTTTAATTATTTAAATTAACAGCAAAAGCAGAAAATCAATGAGATCATATACCTGTAATAATTAATACCTCAGACATAATTTATCATCATCAGATACAAACATATTGAAGCAGTAGGCTGCTGCTTCATGTTTTGTACTTTCTGACGCAAATTACTTCATCATGGGCATTATGAAAAGACTGCTATGCTAAATCATTACAACTTATTTTGTAAGTTCAGCTTTTCCCTGTTACAATACAAAAATAGGGGCTAGGAGGCACTGTGCTTTGCATGGTCTATCTATCCAGTCACAGCCAAAAAGGCTCTGGGTAGGTGATGGAATATACATTGCTTCAGCCTTCATCAGCTTTACAGCCGGAGACATCATTACTGTACGATGCAGTGGCACGGACCATGCTACACAAAATCAAGTAGCTCCACAGCCACAAGCATTAGATGTGGCAGAAAACTACCACAACAATGCTAAATGCATCGAGGAAAAAAAAATCATTTTCATTCAAGTCAAATCAACACCCAGCTTTACAACTTACAAAGCCACTTTGTGCTTTAAATTCTGAAGAATATACCCTTTCTTAAGGTAGTCAAATAGAAAACATTATCTGTTGATTAACAGCAAAATGCTTAAATAATTAAACCATTTGTTTTGAAACGAGTCAATGACAAGTTTGAAAGGCATTTATACTCAAAATGAATGAATTAACAGATTCCATAACTGCCGATTAAAGAACTTTTCTTATAGATGGAAAAGAAACTTTAAAGCAAGACAAATGAAATGACTTCAGAGAAATTTGGTCATCATTAAATACAAACATATAGAAGCGGTAGGCTGCCACTTCATGTTTTGTATTTTTCGACGCAAATTACTTTATCATGAGCATTATAAACTATTTAAAATGAATATACTTTGCTGTGTTAGAATTGAATGTAATAAGATTCAATTACTTAAAAAGTGACATCTATAAAGAACAAGCATCAGAAGTGCACCAACATCACATTTCAGAAACACGGACCAAGTGCAATCATCATAATTTCTGTAAAAATTGCAGGTAAAGTAAAATTGTTCTATATTTTAGTCATTTTCAAGATTTATGAAATTTCACATTTCTTATTGAAACTTGCAAGACAATGCAATAGCTTACTCTGAAAAGCAAAAACTATATCACATGTAATAGAAAAAAAGACTACTACCTTTAGCTCATATTCAGTCTTTCTAATACAACAAAAATCTGAAGATTGCCACTATTTTTTTTAACCGTCGCTGCTTCGAACTGTGTTCTTGCCTATACTTGGCCAGTACCAAATATTTCAGAAACACCTACTATAACCTTGTTATGTTTAATTAAAAACAATCTTAGTTACTACCTTAGTCTTGTAACTAGTTTATTATTCTTGCAATTACAAAAAGAATGGGGGAAATCATTGTGCTTTGCATGGTCTATCTATCCAGTCACAGCCAAAGCGGCTGTGGATAGGTGATGGAATATACATTGCTTCAGCCTTCATCAGCTTTGCAGCCGGAGACATCATTACTGTATGATGCAGTGGCATGGACCATGCTACACAAAATCAAGTAGCTCCACAGCCACAAGCATTAGATGTGGCAGAAAACTACCACAACAATGCTAAATGCATCAAGAAAAAAAATCATTCTCATTCAGGTCAAAGCACCAATCAGCTTTTCAACTTACATAGAAACTTTGCTTTTAATTTTGAAGAATATATATACCATTCCTTAAGGTTGTCATATATAAAACATCATCTGTTAAATAACAGTAAAATGCTTATATAATAAAACCATTTGTTTCCAACAGAGTCAATGACAAGTTTGAAAAACATTTATACTCATTGTGTATGTATTAGATTCTATAATTGCCAATTGTATAATTTTATTTATTGATGGAAAAGAAACAACTTTCATGTACGACAAATGAAACTTATGTGAAAGATTTCAGAGAAATTTGATCATCTTTAAATACAAACATATAGAAACGGTAGGCTGCCCTATTTTCCGACGCAAATTACTTCATCATAAGCATTATGAACTATTCAAAATGAATATACTTTGTTGTGTTAGAAAATTGACTGTAATAAGATGTAATTACTTAAAAACCGGCACATCCATAGAAGAATAACAAGCATCAGAAGAGCACTAACATCACATTTCAGAAACACGGACCAAGTGCAATCATCATAATAAAAATTAAATTTAAATTACAATTGTTTTATATTTAATTCATTTTTAAGATGTGTGAATTTTCATTTATTGCAACTTGCAAGACATGCAATAGCTTATAAATCATATGTAATATTAAAAAGGACCTCTTTAGCAAAATTCAGTTTTTCCAATATGACAAAAGAATAGGGGAAATCATTGTGCTTTGCATGGTCTATCTATCCAGTCACAGCCAAAGTGGCTCTGGATAGGTGATGGAATATACATTGCTTCAGCCTTCATCAGCTTTGCAGCCGGAGACATCATTACTGTATGATGCAATGGCAAGGACCATGCTACACAAAATCAAGTAGCTCCACAGCCACAAGCATTAGATGTGGCAGAAAACTACCACAACAAAGCTAAATGCATCAAGAATAAAATTCTCATTGATGTTGAATTCTGAAAAATATACAATTTTTTAAGGAAGTCAAAAAGAAAACATCTGTTAAATACATTGCTTCAGACTTGATCATCTTTGCAGCAGGAAACATAATTAATGTATTAACAGCTACAAAATTATTAAAGCTACCAAAGTAATACTAGCATGTATCGATAAGAATACAGAGATGCCACTCTAATCTAAAAGTTTTCAGTAGTAGCCTGAACAATTTTCAATAATTTTCAGCGCTTATCAGTAGTTTATAATACCAGAAAAACGCGGATGCAAAAACTACTCAATATTCAACCTAAAAGACAAATATTTACCTCAGCTGAGCCGTGGTGGAAACATCCAATGAAAAAAACCTCGGTATCTCCCTGATTGGGCTCCAAAATTTTCCATGATGTTATAATTAAATTGTGAGTTACACAGCATCATTGCCATGTGTAATGACAGTATCACAGTGGTGAAACCAGAATAAATATTTAGGATTGGTGACATTACTTCTCCAACTGAACTTTGTACAATTCTTTTTTTTTTCAGTGAATGAGAAAATAACGCAATTTTTTAAGTAATATAATCTGCAACTGCTGAGAGTTTTAAATCTATTTTTTTTTTTTAAGAATGAAGATCATCCCCGCCCCCTTATCATTATTTTATGCTGATATTACTTTATTTTCTCAAGATGCATATTGTTCCTGCATTAAGTAAAGAAAAGTTGTGAAAAAATTCCAAATCATTCAGGGGGGGGGGGTCTTTGCGCCCCCCCCCCCTTGTGGCGCCACTACACTATAATGCACAGGGCCGAACCAAAAACTCGGCACGCTGGAGAGCCGTGTCAGGCCGAATTTTAGAGCACCACCAAAAATGCCGGATTCTCGGGAAACAAAACCCCGACACACGTTTTTTTTTTTTTTTTTTTTTTAAGTGATCTTTTTCTTGTTGCTTAATCGGAGAAAGAGTGCTTTCAACCAATGGGAAATCTGCAATCGAGCTGACCACGAGCAAAAAAAGGAAATTTCGCAGACTAAACTCGAGACGCTTGCCGGTTTGAATAAGTTGGGGAAAATTTAAATACACCCTGATATTTTCCAAAACATAAAACTTCCCTGAGAATTCCCTGATTTCCCGGTTATGTTTCCACTCAAAAAGATTATTCTTCAATATAAAATACAAATTTAATTTCTAGCTGAATTCGTTAATTGAAACAACTATGTTACATTAAAGTTTTAATTACAGAACATTCGGGTTAACAAAATAAGAAGTAATTTACTCTTACATACATGGCCTCTGCCAGTAATTCTCGCTTATCCGAATCACACTACCTAAGGCATCTCGATGAAACGAAGACGTTACAGTTTCATGCTTTTCGGATAACCGGGTTCTACTGTACTAGAAGCTCTACCCATCACTGGAATCATGCAGACTAAAAACTAAATACTAGATTACAGACTAATACTAATTCATGCTAGATCATTCCAGCATTGGCAATTGCTATACCCTAGGAATGTATACTATTTTTTAAATTATGGAAAAAAACATTCAAGTTGCTTTTTCTAATCTTTTCAGTATGAGCATCTTGAATCACAATGAATCATAGCCCAGTGCTCAAATTTCATCATTTTAAGAAAAGGCAGTAACTATCAATTGCATGTTGAAGAAGCTGCAGGTAGGCATATACTATACGCACCAACTCAGCTTGCATATTAAATCACATTTCAACCTCCATTCCCTATTATCACACCTGCAACCAGTTATGGACAGGTATTTTAACATTGCTTCCAGCCTTTTAGAATAGAATCATTATAATACTCTGGGTTCTGACCAAAGAGCAAATTTCAGTTAAGAAGCGGTCCTCACAGTATTGATCTATTCAGTTAGCTTGCCATTTGTGCAATGATTGACTTTTTTTAATGCCTTTTTAATGCTTGCAAATTTGACAACCACAACAATGCTATATGCATCAAAAAAATAAATGTTCGTATTCGGGTACCACTAAGGTAACCTTAACTCTCTTTTTAATTCTGAAGAGTATTAAATTTCTTAGGGTAGTGAAATAGAATTATTCTGTTAAATAATAATCATGGTCTTTGCAGCTAGGGACATCATTAATGTACAATGCAGTGGCATAGACTATGCTCTATGCCACTGCATTGTACATTAACAGTCTTGACTAGATACAGTCAAGACTGTTAATGTACTAACGCTTGACTAGATACAGTCAAGGCTACAAGCATTAGCTACGGCAGAAAGCTTCCAGAGCAAAGCTATATACATCGTGAAAAAAAAAGCTTTTATTCAAGTCAAAACATTACACAAATAGAAATTTAACTACTTTCAATTCTGAAGAATATACCAAACCACAAGTTTGAAAAACATATGATGCAGTGGCATGGAAGCATGCTACACAACGTCAAGTAGCACCATAGCCAATCATTAACTATGGAGAAACCATAGTACAGTGCCGAACCCCAAATTCGGCATGCTCGGGCCGGCGCCAAGGTGGATTTCGGAATTTGCCGAATTTCGGAACCTGACCAAAAATGGCGGATTTACGAAAACATCAACGCTAATATGCATTTTTACTTCAAATCGCACTGTTTTCTTAACTGGTACATAAATATGTAACTTTTTTTGGAAAAGTTAATATAAGTAAAGCCATGTGTTAAAATATTTTTACCAAACAAAAAAATAACTTATTCATGGATTTAAATAAAACGCTCCAAATTACAACACACAATTCGGCAAAAATAAATCATATCCACCATGGTAGTTAACTATTTCACTGAATCACCTGCAATTGCATGAAAAAGAAAATAGAGCTACATCTAAAAAAAATGTTAGCAGAGAAGTCAAACTAAAATGCCAGGCCATTTGTACAAATTGCAAGGGTTACTGGGCGCCATTTATGACCACAAAGAAAAAAAAATAGAGAAAGTTTCTTTATCTTTCTTTTTCCAGGCAATAAAACTTGAAAAACAAATTTTTAAGAATTTGAGGGAAAAAATAATTTTTTATAGGGAAAAAAGATGCTCAACTGAGCCCAAGAAATCAATTTTCACTTTTCAACATAGTAGGGTTTTCTGGTTTTATCTTGGTTTCCTGAGTTTAGTTCATATAAAGCATAAATATATCTACAAAATTGCTTCTATTTGAATCAAAGTTTACTGACATTTATTAATTTAACAGATTCTTACATTAATATTTTTCTGAATTTACAAAAAAAAAAAAAAAAACTGAAATTTTCGGAAAAAGTGCCGAATTTTAGGATTTTTCGAACTTTGGGATTCCGAATTTGGGGTTCGGTACTGTAATACGAAAAATACATTATTTACAAAAGAGAATTAAGTGAAGAGGAAGACTAATTCGTATTGAGGAAAACCATATATGTAGTCAGGCCTTTAATACATGAAAGATACTTTATAAATGGGATATGGCTGTAATATTAGTAGCAGTAGCACTGTGCTTGAGCAGAGATCTTGAGGGGCATAGACACTCTTCAATTGAAATTATTTAATTTATGGAATAAAAATGCAATTTTGGGCTATTTGTGTGTGTGGGGGGGGGGGGACATACTTCATTAATCGACTCTTCTTCATGACTTGGAGATTTTGTAGTTTATTTTTGCAGAATATACAAAAAAAAAAAAAATCTTTTTTTGTGTTTGCTAACTGTGTAGTTATCAGGAGTTGATAAGTAGAAAGACAAAGTAGAAAGAAAAATTTAGGATTATTTTTATTTCATAATGAAATAAGCTGCCTTTTCGTTCATTTTAAAATATGTCAAGTGAAAACATATCTACATTCTGATGCACCACAAACCAGCTGTGTTGATTTAGAGAATACTCCAATTAAATACATAGGGTGAACGTCGTTTTGCGATACGGTCATGGATCTCCCCCTTAACTAACCGCCCCTAAAAACATTTGAAATTTACTTAATTAAAAGTCATATATCTTAAGTAAACCCCTGAAAATCTGCTGCCGTTCAAACCGTAACTTTTAATAAACTGCGGCTAGTACCAGTGAACATTTTGGAAATAAGTGAAACCCACAATTGAAAAATAGTTAATACCATAAGAAATAAACTTACCAAGATTTCAATAGTACCCTTAGAAATTTTTGTTGGAATTTGCAAAGCTTGAAAGAAAGAAGTCTTTTCAGGACCAAGGCCGGTGTTCTGGGGCTGTAATATCACATCACAAGGAGCAAGCGCACCAGCTCTGGCAGGAGCCTTTACTTTATTATCCATGATCTTATCTCTAACTTCAACTAAGTCTTCCTTGGTGAAAACAAACCCTACATTTCCTCGAATATGTGGAACAATTCTGAAAGAAGAATTAAGGACAATTACTTAAAATTTAAATTTGAAAGGAATTACTCTCCACAACATCTTCTAATACTTATCTTTAATAACTTAAAAAAGTTTAAAATTAATATATATATATATGTGTGTGTGCGTTTACTAGAAATATATTGAATAATACATTCATACTAGTTTCAAAATCTCATAATACTTGAAATATTTAGAGGTATGCAATATAATCTACATGTGAAATATGCTGGACTTACTGGAAGACAACTTATATTCTACTTCTTAATTTAACTGGAAATAAAATATGCTTTTATGTCATTTTTTCAAGGAAAGTTATATCGGGTACACATTCACATCAACAAAATCAGTAACACAGACCAGATGTGCTGTTAATCATCACAAGTGATTTGATCCATGAATTGGGTGGTTTACTTTCAAGTAGAAGCAAATATAACCATAAGTAAAAAAATGTTAACCCTACGACAGATTAAGTACAAGCTTTACGTTTACTAGTAGTCAAAAACATTTTTCTCTTACTTATGCATCTTTATTGTATTAGAATTGTCTTATTTTTTCTTATGAACTGAATTTCATCATCCAATAAAGTGATAAATTGTTGTAAGAATAATTAAAGGTTTAAATCAAACTAAAAAATTTCTGATGAACATCACTTTACATGCCCTTATACATTCTCACTAGGCAAAAGTAGCTAATACAGGGTAGGGTGTCTACCAAGTTTCACAAAGTCAATTTGGTGACTTTTCGGGGACTTCGTAAACTTATTTAGTGACCTAGTCTATTTTCACAAAACCTCTTTTTAAAAACTTTATTTTTAACAACGATTTGAAATGATAAATTAATGCTGAATTTCTTAATATAAATAGTTTAATTTTAAGTTTTTACATTTTTTTATTACTGGAGCCCAATGTCTAACAAAAAAAAAAGTGTGGTCAGTCCTACATTCTTCGGAACTTATATTAATACGCAAAGTCTGAATTAAATCTGTAAAAACTCATTGCATTTTTTAAAGAAATAAACATGTTTTCGAGCATCTACTTTTAATACTCGTGCGCACCACAGTAGATGTTTTATTAATATACTAGCTGACATGCCCGGCTTTGCGCGGAATAATATTGCATCATTCGCAGGCTAAGTAACGCATGTCCAAAATTCTGTTGTAAATATGTAAGGAAAAATTTTCTTTAAAAAATCATGTAGGAGATGGGCAACCGGCCTGAAAAACCTTATTTAAACAGTAAAAACATTTAAACGAACAGCCTAGAAAAATTCCTTTTAGACCAAAAATAACAGTTCATAAAAATCTACATTAAAATGCCAACAACAGTTCAAAAAAATTGCCATTAAAGTAATTGCAACAGTAACTAAAATGCGCACATGAAGCGAGATAATTGTGCCAAAATGATATCGAGAGACCCATAAAAATCGTAATTACAATATCTACCACAATACATTTAAAAATTCCCATCAAAGTAAGATCTGTATTCTGTTTTAATCACATGAAGCACAACTGTCCCTGAATATGTCTGCTACAATAAAGAAAAAATCCTTAAATCCCCACATTTGAATAAAGACAACTATTCCTAAACATCCCTAATAGAATAAAGACATTAGTCTCAAAAAATCTCCATTAGAATAAAGACGTCAGTGACTAAAAATACCCATAAGAATACTGACCTTCAAGAGCTACTGTTCCTAAAATTACCAACAGTCCATCTTAAATTAACCATCAAAATAAGGACAGTTCCTATAAATCCCGATTGCAAAATCGTCAAAGGATTTCCTGAAAATTCAATTGAATAGCACTTTCATAAAATTCGGATAAAAACGAAAGAAAGGGAAGCATTTTTCCAAAGGCAAATGCTTATATAAGTTAGAAAATGTTTGGTACTGAACCAATCCTGACGCGTGAAATTTAAGTTGATAGAAAGAAATAACTAAATTATGTCCAAATAGTGCCAAATAGACAGTAAAAAAAAATTAAGTAAATGTTTTATAAAATAAATCACTTGAGTAAAATATGGAAAGAAAAATCAACCTCAAGATAAAGTAATTGAAAATCGTCTGCACTTTATAATCCAAAATATGCATAAAAATGAAACGAATTCTTAGAATTTGTTTCGCTGATAAAGCGGACAATCTACCATGAGAAATAATGTTTCATGAAATCGTTGAACTGGTACCATGATACTAAATCGCCAAAAAACAAAGAAGGATCAACCTCAAGGAGTAATTACAGATTGTCTGCAGTACGCTAAAAAATGCAATGAATTTTTAGAATTTGTTCCACTCATAAAACGGCATGAATAATGATAAAATTCAATCTTGAGTTAACAAAAATCATCTAATTGGCGACAAAAGTATTATTTATTTTGGCGAAAACACGCAAATTGAGCAGATAGATTCAGAGGTAAGCCTTGCTTTAAAGTTCGAAAACTACTTCAAATGAATATTGCGCGTGTTCTATTTGTTCTACGAACTTCAGAAGGACATCATCTTGTGCAATTTTTTACGGGCATCAATATCCTGCAAAAATCTAAAACGTGGGACGTTTCTTTGATGAGATATTCTTAAAATAAAGTTTTGCTTAAAATTGGAATAAAAAAAGAACAAATTCGAATTTTAGGAAAAACGCTTCGAGGTGCACAAGGACCTGACCAAAGGTACCTGTAACCAAAATTTCGTACTTCTGGCCCGTTCCATCTCACCAAGAGGCGATCGACAGACAGACACACACACAAACTTTTGGTTTTATTTATATAGATATGTGTATTAATTTGAGCTACTTGACTAATGAATTTCTAAGATTAAAAAGAGGCAAAATTAAAAACATTAGGATTAGTATTTCGTCGAATTTAATGATCACTTTATAGTATGTGAAAAACAATTGCTAAATTTTTTACATGTTATATCTAACATTGAAAAACATTTTTAATTGCATGCAAAAAAATAAGAGAATTTCTTTTTCTAGCAAAAATATCTTTAAAATTATATTCTTAATAAGGCTGCAATATTTAATAATTATAATCAACTGATATGACAATTAAAACCTTAAGGCTAAAAATGAATTTTAAAAACTCCTTAATTTGATTAAATTTTGAGAGGGCGCAGCAAAATGACGTCCGTGCAAGTCTTTTGCTACAGAAGTTGAAACTTGAGAAAGACTAAAAATAATGGTAAACTCGAAGTTATTGATGTCCCAGAGGAAGAATCTGATAGCAAATGAGGACCGATGAAACTGGATTTTGAAATGCGTAAAAAAAAAATCGGTGTTGATCCTTGAAAGCGCAAAAAACAGACTACTCATGCAAATTTTACTCGTGATTTGTAACATTTGGCAGGCATGTACATAGGTTACGCTAAAAAA
The DNA here is from genome assembly GCA_038502835.1 of Octonoba sinensis. Lineage (NCBI taxonomy): Eukaryota > Metazoa > Arthropoda > Arachnida > Araneae > Uloboridae > Octonoba > Octonoba sinensis. Next base: position 64,428,320 of record CM076605.1, on the reverse strand, counting down.
AATCATAGAAAAGAAAAACTTCCAAAATTACGAATTTTTGCGAAAACGAAATTTTTAATTTCCATTTTTACCGAAAATACGGAAAAATCCCACGTCTGATAATACGAAAATGTGAAATGATTTAAAATCAATGTTATATCGCCTATCTATCGCATTAATGAACCCCACTTTCAGTTCTAAAAATAGCTGTGAATTGCGACGATCATGGCTGAGAAAAAACATTCAACGGCGTCGGTTATCATTAGTTGCACAAAAAATCTTATTAGAATTCCTTATGTATACTAATAAAATTAGAGTAAAAAATGATTTTTTTCCAAGCCCCAACCCCACAGTAGAAGTATGATGAACAGTAAAAACTTCAATATATGTTTAACATATTATGCCGAGTTGAACTGGCAAGCCCCGCAGTGACACCGACCCATATAATATTGCATAACATAAGTTTTCCTTCACTTGCAGAAAAAACAAACTAATTATGAGACCATTGTTCAACATTTACTGCTCAGTGAAATACTTAATCATCAAAGAGATCGGTTGAAGAAATTCATCCAGCATAATAATTTAATAATGCTATCTTCATTGCAATATATTTCACTATATTTTATAGACAAATTATTTAAGGTTTGATGCCCACAAGCTACAGTACGAAAGTAGCTAGTACCTTGGTTCAAATGAACCGACTCGCAGGCAGCATCATTACGGTACTCAAGCCCTTGGAAAGCAAAGTGCTATTCAACAGCTTCTACCGCACCACAACTGGATAGCTTGTGTGCATCAAGTTGAAATAACAAATCACATTAAAAATGGTTATTAAATTCAACATTGCCACCAAGAACCAGAAATTTCAAAAAGATAACCCATTTGTATTGGACATTTTTCACATTAACAATAAAACATACAGCATGAAATAACACTGAAACATGTGGCAGTAAAATAGCTGCATCAATTTTTAATGGTTTGACTGCTGAACAGTCATGCATTGCAGCAATATTCACTATTTCGTAATTCATCCAATATTAAATCAGGCGATAAGAGCAAAAGAATTATATGCCAGAAGTATATAAAAATAAGTCAGATCAAATAATATCAAACATGTAAAATTCAGCTATATGCTTGTCAACATAATCATCATGACAGTTGCTCTGGATACAAGGAAAGTAAAGGTGCTTTGTCTTTTACCTCCAAATCATTTTTTTAAACATTGTAATTTAAAAAAATGATATTTTGAGCAATTTTGAGGTTATGTGCCCCTTGAAATAACCTTGAGCTTAATATAAGCAAATAATTTTTAAATTATTCAAAAATAGCTTTTTCCTTCAAGGTGGAAAACGCCTAGAAGTTCATGAAAAGTTTGTTGGATTTGGTTAGTGCAAAGCGTAGAATACTCTAGATTTGCGTGGAGTAATCCACTTGTTAATTTAGCACTTAAGTCTTTAAGATCAGCTTGTAATAAAACTGTCTTTTGAGAAAAGGTGCACGTGTAATTTATCATCTTGAGTCATGCGGTAGAAAACAAATAAATGCCTGTCTTTTGAATCATTCAGCCTCAGATTAACAGGGTGGTTTATGCTTCATCATGAAAGATCAAGAGTAGCAAATATAATCATCAGTGGCTGATTTAATAAAATTAAAGTCTTAATAGGAGATAACAGTACAGTATGTTGATCATGTGCAATTTTTCAGATAGGAGCGAAAGACATAGTATAATTCAGCACTGTAAATCAGCTGAACTATAATTTCATCATTAAAAAAACACATTTTTTTCTTTTTGCCTTACATAGTTTGAATTATTAGTAAGTGAGAAAATCTTAAAAAGACTTATGTTTGGATGGGGGAGGGCATGTTAATGTTATATACTGTAAAAACACTCTACAAGCTGAAAATTTCGTAAATTTTATATGAAGAGAATCTAAAATACCTTAATATAGCACCAGTTTTGCACTAGGTATTTTATATTCTTTCATATTCAAGTAATAGTTGAAAGACAAAAAGCCGTCAAGAAATCACTAAAAAATGTTCATATTTTTTATAAAATTATTGTTTTAAACAGCTAAATGCAGTTTCAAAAGTGCTCCTTGAATGTTGCAGAAAAGTTAACGCAATATTTATTAATGCTACATAACTTTTAAATACCTTCCTATATGAAGCGAACAGTGTATCAAAATTCATTAATTTTAATAAATGGCACTAAATATAAATACTAATAATTACGAAAATTTACTTGAGCATTTTTTTTTCTTGTTTTTTACTTTTCAATACATTAACCATCCCTTCTCTTTTTTCACACTTCCGTTTATTTCTTGCATTAACTATGTCAAATATCTTGTTTCAATATCTTGCATAATTTTTCATTCGCTTCTTTCAAATCTCCTTTCATTTTGCTCCCATCGACTATTATCACTCAACTATGCAAAAAACCATAAATTCCAGATTTGCGAACTTTACCGTAATTGATCAAGTGGAATTTACAGCTTATTTTTTAAAAAATATATAAATCAAGACTACAAATAATTAAATAGCAAACTTATTATTTTTAGTTCAGAACATAGGTGAACCTAAAGAGATTTTAAAGGACGCAAGTTCAAAATAATTTCTGTAACCATCCAAAAACATGCATTTCCTAAAAACTTATTGTTAGTTAATTTCATATATTGCATGTATTAATTATTTATCTATTTTCTCTCCCGATAATAAGTAGATTAGTATTAGCAATAACAATATTTAAAAATTAAGCATTAAGGTGCAAACACAAGTTGAACATTTTTAAAATCTTTCGTAAGTATTTTAACAAAAAATTACTAAATTTATTATAATTAGTAATACTATCATTAAGCTTTTAAAGCAGTATTGAAAAGCATTATTATAAAATATTTCAGTTACGAATATTCTGTCCTTTTCTGTAGACTGAATACTTTCAGCCATTGTTCAGAATAAAAGCAACAATTAAAAAACTTAACAATTTACAAAAATTTACTTTTCAATGCCCTTTTTTAAAAGTTTAAAAATCTGTGGCAAAATGTTCCTGATTTTAATCTGAAAGTAAGGAGATTGACTAACACATGGGTTTTCATTTTATTGCCTGAGAGTTGAGGCATTGGCTTAAATGAGAGTCAAATTTAATGTAAGCATATACTACTTTACAATTTTAATAAAAATTAAAAGCAATTTTATTTGTTTACTTCTAAATTAACCCTTTCGTTACGGCACTGGTACAACTGTTGTACCAGTAAAAGTGTTCTTTTACCACCCTTTTAACTGCATAAGTAGAGTATCCAATGATAATTTTCCCCTTAGTATGAGAGCTTTATTGGCATAGATTGTTTCCTAAAACTGTAGAGCTGAAATCCTTACAGTAACTACTGCATAATAACATTAATATACGCTAACAGTCTGTTTCGTTCCTCAAGTGCTTGCTGTAATGTAAAGGTTAAACATAAAAAATAGTTGTAATGAGAAAAACACGATTTTCTGAAACTTGAAGGGAAAAACTAAAATGAGGGCCGAAAATTTAGGGTGATAAAAAAAACAGAACTTGCAGAAAAATTCCTGGAACTCAACCGCCTATGATTAAAAAAAAAAAAATAGTGCTGGGAGTTTAATGTACTGCACAAGTCAACAAGACACAACAAATACAAATTAACCTAAAAACTTACTTTTCTAAAGCAGGATTGTTTTCTATATGCCCACGAATCGCTTTCCTGATCATGGTATTCTTGCCCATCAACAGAATTGCATGCTTGCGAAGAGACAAACGAATTTGTTGCATCTGCCTGGAGCCTACATTGTCTACTCCAACAATGAAACATTTTGGATACTCATCCAACAATTGCTAAATAAAATAAAACAATTCTAAATTAACTAACAAAATAAAGAGCTGGAGAGAAAAAAATTAGGACACAAAACTTAATAAAATATTTGATATTTTTAATGAACACTGAACAAAGTTGATGATGAATAGATTGTTTTAAAGTCTATTTTCAAATTGAAAAATATAAAAGAAATATTTTTCTTATTATTCAAGAGACAGAGATACTGTAAAAATATTACATTCTACATACCTGCCAACCCTGGGAGACAAAAATTAGGAACACTTCGGGGGAAAAATAGGAACACATCATGCGTAAAAAAAACTTCTACTAATGATTGAGCATTTCGCTATGCATGGCTTTTCTCATGGTCTGCTTATAAAATATTTTTCACAGTTTACAATGTAACCTTTTGTTAGCTAGATTTAGAAAGTACTTTAATATTTTTGATTAATATTTTTTATTTCATAAAAATATATGAGTACTTGACATGAAAGAAAAAACTGTTACTAAAGCAGGGTTGGGTTTTAGCCGTCAAAAACTAGTTTTTGACGCGACATAGGTTTAAACCAGGTTTTAACCGGTTTAAACCGTCAAAAACCCAGATACAATTTAAATACACTAAAAATATAAAAAAAAGGCTGTTAATAATAGCAAGATACAGCATTATTTTTGTTTAATTATAATGTTCCTTAGTTTTAGTATATATTGAATTGTAATTAAATATTAATTTATATACTTTTCTTTTTTTATGACTTAATTTTCAATTTTTCACACGTATTTCTTTCTGGTGTGGATTTTTTGCATATTTGACAAGAATACGGGGGGGGGGGGGGGGGGGGAATTAAGAAAAGCTGTTTTATTGTTAAAATTGGCACATTATAGTCCATTATCAGTTCACATTCATGAAATATTCTACAAATAGAATGTATCTCCAGAATGCACTGGCAGGGCACAGGAAAAGATGTGCTTTAGGACTTAAAATCCCTCCTACAGGGCATCAGGAAAAAAGAAACCTGTGTTTCTGTTTGTACACACACACGCACACACACACACAGAGAAAAAAAAAAAAAACAATTGTTTTTAAAAATCAGTTGATTTTTAAAAACAATTCTTATAAATAAAAGCAATCTCAGGCATAGATTCTGGCTGTGCTACAGCAAGAACATATTTTTGTAGTTTATACTCAGCAGTTTTAATGCATTTATGCTGTTTTATTTAAAATATATTTATTAAAGTCTAGCCAATTATGATAAACCATTTCTTTGATAACTTTTAGTTTACAAATTAGGTTTTAGACACTTTTTGACGTTTTTGACAAGCCGGTTTTAACAATGGTTAAAACCGTCGCATGTCAAAGACCTGCCAACCTTGTACTAAAGTGGATATAAGTGTATTTTAAAATACGTATGAAAATAAATAAAAAGTGGAAAAGCAAAATTTATTTTGAGTAAATACTTTTAGAACTATAACATTAATGAGGCACTACAATATTTAACAAGCACAATAACTGACATGATCGCTAACATTTTAAGAAAGACTAAATAAAATGTCTGAAACCTCTGAATTGTGGTAACTCACAAATTTCCCAGCTGTAACCCAATCTCTCCAGTATAGGATCCCCTGATTTGCAGACTAACACCATCCAAAATGCTTTTAACAACTTTTTAGATAAATTTCATTTTTCAAATTCCTCATTAACCAAATATAAAGCCTGCTAAAAATTAATTCTTACAAAGTGTCGGTTTGAATGAACTCGGATGCACCTCGATTGCAATTTTCAATTTTCGAATAGGGTGCTTCAAGTCCTCTACTACAAAACTAAAAAATAAAAGAAAGAACAAAAATAATGGTTAACACAAAATGATTGACGTCTAAGCTGTCGAAATATGTAGTAAAAAAAAATTAGATTGTTTTTACTTTAGCGGATGCAGTTGGATTTCGGAAATGCGTAAACAAAATCAGTAATTAGAAGTATTTCCCCCATTTGGTGCAGTTTTTCTTAAAACATCGCCGTTTCGGCGCATAAAACAGCAGAATTTGTGTTTTAGTGCGAAAGGCATAGCTGTTTCATCACAGCAAAAGAGGGAAAAAAAAGGGTACAATAATTTTCTTTCTTCCCAAAAAAATCGGATTTTGGTGGGAGAAATCGTATTTTTGGAACATGGTAAAAAATCGGAACGAATCCGGATAATTCGGAACACTTGGCAGCTATGCATTCTATAAATAATTTTAAACTGAGAGAAATGATTTCCCCACTTAGCCAAGTTGAAATTTGCTCTCGAAAAAGAAGGAAGCGTACAGTGCAAAGTCGAGGACTGTTCCGATACAGTTCAACTACAAAATTCCGACACTTGCATGCCTTACGCATGACAAAAAAGAACAAATCCATTAGTTCGTTTTTAAAGTACATTTATTAGCATGCAAATCAGAATGTTTGCTTCAGTTTGTTGAAAGCAACTGAATTTATAAACTGGCATATAGCAATACTTGGAACAACTCAAGTATGATAAACGAACTAAAGCGAGAACACAAAGAGAAAAGGCACATTCCTTATACCAGCAGTCGGAGGTCGAGCTAGGAATTTTTGTCAAAGAGTGAAAATACTTCTTGGAGGTTTTTGGAGGAGTATCCAGAAAGGAGGAGTGAAAGTAAATAATAATAAACACTCTTTACAAATATCAAAGTTCAGAGAGAAAAGCACTTCTGCTGCGACCTTGACCCAGAGCGTAGCATACATTCTGGGGTTTGCAGGTGTTGCGTAATAGCTTAGAGAACGTTTGTCAAAAGAGAAAGAGAGAAACTAGTGTTTTCCATTTCCCTTTAGTTTATCCACTGATACTTTTTACTCCAACAGGGTTCACACTGGGGAAAAGTACAAGGTGGGATTTTCCTCCTTGACCAAAATTTTAAGTGGGATTTTTTAAGTTTAAGCCTAAAAAAAATTTTTTTTGAGTGGGATTTCAAAAAATATTGCGGGAATCGCGCGGCCTAGCGCGAACCCTGTCCAAATTAACTACTAGATTTTATTGTTTGAGGTTTTTTAAAACTATACATAATGAAAAATAAAATTAACTTCTTAGTGGAAGAATATTTTATTTATCTTGCAATACTTAACAAGCTAAAATTTGTTTTAAAATGTAGAGTGAAAATACACATTTTTTAAATTTCAATGTGTATTACCGATTTTTAAGGCATTATCACGATGTCTGCCAGGAGTTCCTTCCTTTATATTCAGCAAATTTATAAAGAAATAAGAATTTTAAAGGAAAAACAAATACAAGAAGTCGGATTAGTAAACCAGATCCTGTCACATCCTATCTGCCAGCAATTCATTACAGGTCACTAAGTTCTGATTGAATTGCAATTATACATGATGCATTTTATTTTTACATGCACTAAATTCCGAGTGCAGCACCTAATGTATTTTAATCTGCCATGTATTTTACTCCCGTTCTAAATCCTATAAACTCATCAGGTCGTTATTGCAGATCCCATTCATGAGCAGCATGCAGCAAGAGCCAGCTGTGGGGTTTGCAGAATTATGCATGTGGTTGGGTCTAACATCTGCCTATTATAAAAATTGAACATGAAGTGATGAAAAAATTTATCATTTCTTGCTGCTTATTTAATTAATGCTCTAGGAAACTTACAATTTGGTAGCTCAGAATTTTGTGAAGGGTCCATGGGTGATTCTAAGCAAAAAAGAAGTTTTTGGAACTTTACACAAAATTTTCGGGAAAAGTATAAGCCATCAATTTAAACACTTACACAGGCAAATATATATATTATATATGCTCAAAAGTAATCTTTCTAATAATTAAATGAAAGGTCTGATATATTAATACACGTCTTTTTTCCGGAAAAATTATTGCATTGAAAGTTCTGTAAAGCAGCACAAAATATTTCTCTCACCTGGAGGTAGAAAGAAAAACACAGATTAAGTGCCAAAGAAATCGTAATAAATTTTAAAGATTTCGGAAAACAGATTTTTTTAAAAATCTCTGGAAGAATCAACCATGGAAGGGTCCATTGCCATAATTTTTTCCCCCAGCCCCACCCCTGTACAGGATGGGAGGAAAATCTTCCATACAATAAAAAAATCAAAAATGAAGAAATTCTTTTTTATTCAATGAATCACAGGTCATCAGGTGTTCATGAGATCTTTAGGGGAGAGTGGTCATGAATGGGCCATGGGGATGAATGGGCCACTAACAGTATATGAAAAAGTATTTGCATGAAATTATTTTAGATGCTGCCAATAGATGGAGCTACTTGTTCTTTCAACAATATCAAATTTTCCCTGGTTTCAAACAAGCCATTTTGCCACTAGAGAGGGATGGTCAAAAATCTGCTTGAAAAAAAAGTTTTTTCTTTTTCAGTAAAAAAAATACCACCTACAAAGTATTTATTATTTCATGACAATCATGATTATTATCACATCTTTGCATATATGTTTACTAATTTTTGGATGTATTTAGTTGTTATTTGATTTAAATTACAACTTAAACCTGAATATATTCAAAAAGTATAGATGGGGCTGAATGGGCCACCTTTGCCCTGACTATGAAGATGTGTATTTTTCTTTTTTCTGATTATTTCTTCTTTAATATATGAAATTATTAACTGCCTGGTATAAATTTAGATTGTTGCTGTTTAGGAAGTATAGTTTATGGTAATTTCTAAAGAAAAATGTTGCATATGTTTGCCTCAAGAAATATTTGAAATCTCAGTTGCTTATTAGAAGCTTAAGTTACATTAAATGAAATTGTATCACTTGAAATTTAGTTAATTAAATTAAAATAAATTTATATTTCAGATGGGCCGTGTTTTTAAGCCAAAAACGGACAGAGTGAGAGTCTCTTCTGAGGTTATGCAGAATGCCGTGAAGCGTGTATTGGAAGGTTCTTCTGAAAGAGAAACAGCCAAAGAATTTAAAATTCCTAGGACTTCTCTTCAAAGGCAAGTTCATAAAGCAAGACAAGTAGGAGAAACCTCTTATAAATTTGAACCAAATGTTGGTAATCGAAGAATTTTCTCATTAGAAGAAGAGAAACATCTTTGTGACTATCTTAAAACGGCGTCCAAAATGTGCTACGGGTTATCAACAGCTCAAACCCGAGAATTGGCATATCAGTATGCAAAATTACTTAACAAAGATATTCCAGAAATGTGGGGAAAAAATAAAAGCGCAGGAGTGGACTGGATAAGGGGATTTATGGGAAGAAATCCTGAACTATCACTCAGAAGGCCTGAAGCAACTAGTTTATCTCGAGCAACTTCCTTCAACGAATTTAATGTAAAAATGTTTTTTGATAACTTAAATGCTGTGTTACTAGATAACAGCTTCTCTCCTCATGAAATTTTTAACTGCGACGAAACAGGGTTAATGACTGTCACAAAACCGCCTAAAGTTATTGCCCCAACTGGAGTGAAGCAAGTGGGGCAAGTCACTTCGGGGGAAAGAGGATCATTGGTAACAATGCTCAACTTTATTTCTGGTGATGGCAATACAGTACCCCCTGTATTTATTTTCCCTCGAGTGATTTTCAAAGATTATATGTTAAATGATGCACCACCTGGGAGCTTAGGTCTAGCTTATAAAACAGGTTGGATGACCGAAGCTAATTTTTTAAAGGCACTCCATCATTTTGTGAGGTTTGTGAAATGCACCAAGGAAAAAAAAGTGTTACTGTTAATGGACAACCATGAAACCCACGTCAATTTAAATGTGACTAATTACGCCAGAGAAAATGGAATCGTTATTTTGACATTCCCACCCCACTGCAGCCATAGATTGCAGCCTTTGGATGTGAGCGTGTACGGGCCATTTAAAACTTATATGCGCAATGGCCAAAACAACTTCATGACCTCAAATGCAGGAAAACCCATTACAATATATGACCTTTCTTCTTTAGCCGCACAAGCTTTTAATAAAGCCTTCACTAAAGCCAACATTTTATCTGGATTCAAAAGAACTGGCATATCACCCTTCAATAATGAAATATTTGACGAATGTGACTTCCTCTCATCATATGTTACAGATCGACCTGATCCAACTGTTCCAGTTACTCCAGAGGCTGCAACTAATGTTGGTATGCAGACTTCAAGTTTGTGTCTAGTTACTCCAGGCACAAGTTCGGTTCCAGTTGCTCCAGAGGCAAGTCATGTTCCTGTTACTCCAGAGGCAGTGAGGCCCTACCCAAAAGCGGGACCTCGAGAAAATAAAGCGTCTAGCCGAAAGGCCCGTTCAAGAATACTGACGGATTCACCCGAAAAAAAATTAATTGAGGCTAAAACCACTGCTCGTCTTCAGAAGAAAAGCGAAAAATCTTTACTGAAACGCACCTATAACCAAAAGAATATTGTTGATTTATCAAGTGATGAGGATGAAAAATTTTCCCTAGATGATGAATCGGAATATGAAGATGAAGGCTGCGAAATTGATGAAGAAGAGATAATGCCACTGCTTTTAGATGATTTAAATGTCAATGATTTTGTGTTAGTTAAATTTGTTACCAAAAAAACAATAGTTCATTATGTTGGAGTAATTGAGTTTCAACTAGAAGACAAGACTGATTTTTCCATTCGATTCCTCCGAAAAAAAGAAAATAGTTATAAGTTTTTCTTCCCTGACGCACCAGATGTCAGTGTTGTGGACTTCGAAGACATTATTAGGAAGTTACCACAGCCACAAATAATTGGTGGAACTTCACGTGCTGTTGCAACTATGGCATTTAATATAAATTTTGATCAATATAATTTTCGTTAATTCATAATGTGTATTACCTACTGTTACGTTATGTTATTTCATTTTCCTGAATGGTGTCATTCTTTTTTATGATCTATAATTCTTGAATAAAAGAAGCTAATACCTCACTTTTTCATTGAACTTCATTTAGTGGCCCATTCATGACCCTCAATGGCCCATTCAACCCCATGGGTGGGGTTGAATGGGCCAAATTTCTATATATTTGTTTTGAATTTTCATTCACTATAGACATATTCTAATTCAATTTTGATGGCATTTTCATGTAACTAAATAAGTAAAGTAATTACTAAAAAATTTTGAGCCAAAAAAATTCATTAGAAAAAATTACAAAAATAAAAAACTAAAAATTGGCCCATTCATTACCACCTTCCCCTACATCTAAGTGCAATATACATTTTGACCCATATGTCTTTGTAGGCAATTATAATTTTTGCATGGACACAGCTATACTTTGGAAAAATAAATCTTAATACTACCTTTCTATCATTACTTCTTATAAGATATTATTTATCGCATTTTCATGCCTAAAATATTTACAGGGGACGATCCAGCACTTTTTACTGGGTCCAGTGTTTGAGAAATTTAAAAAATTATTTTTGTAAAAAATCAAATAATTTTGAAAATTTTAAAAAATAATGATTGTTATTTGCCAATCACTTCATAAACAATCCTGAGAAACACTACTATTTGGAGGCTTGAAATTTTGCGAGGAGTTTGCTTAATTGGAATTTCTTCTGGAGCGACCCAATTTACTACTGTTATTACTCTAATTTGAAACATCTTGCACTAAAGTTATAGCACAAATATTACATTCCATACTACAAGTTTTAAAAAAATCTTTTAAAAAGATTAACGAGGAAAAATAATCGACAACATTGTAACGTCAGTAAAGAACATTAAAGTATGGCCACGAGTAAATTCAGAACATTTGACAATATTATATACATAGTGAAACATTCTCGTAAATACAGAACTTTATAAAGTTTTTCTATACTTACCACTAATTTGACGAAGTAGTTCTTTTTCCATGTTTCTCTGTCCTCCCTGCCCATCTTGTTAGTAGATCAAGGATTGCTCTTGCGAGTTTAAGGACTGAAGAAGAAAAAAAAAGTTTAAATTATGGATTACAAAAGTAGTTAATACTTAAGAAATCTTTAATCACATTTACAAAACATTTAATTGTCATCAGGTATAGGAAAACGTATGAAAACAACACTACTCATCATAGAAAAACAAATTTCTTTCTAGAAAATAACTGTTCAAATACAAAAGATAATTATTTTTGTAAGCAAAATAACTAACGTTTTTATTTAATTCTTAGTTTTAAAGAAGATTCATTAAGATATGTTCCTTACCAATAACAGCTCTATCACTCGCTTTTAGCGAATTACAAATTACAAAATACAGACATAAGTTGAGATGTTCCTTGGGCATTTGGTTGGCCCATTTGAAGACACATTTATGAAGTTCTATAATTAAACTGGAGTGACATCTGCATCTCAATCATTCCTTCCACGTTGAGTTCTATATAGTATCTGGAGTGACATTGGCTAAGGAGAGCAATGTTTATTAATCAAGGAAAGAAATGACACGCGAAACAAAACATTGCGAGTGCTTTTAAAAATAGGCGAAATGAGAACAAAATTCATGAAACGTGTTCATGAACTCCCGACACGCTGTTTTTAAATACGGAAAAAAGATGTTGCAGCTAGTGGAGACTAGATTGTCTTTACAAAATGAGGACGTTTGCTTGGGGCCTCAGTGGCTGAGCGGTCAAATCGACTGGCTCCGGTGCCTCCCTGCGCGGAGAGAAAGAGGCGTGGGTTCGTTCCCCACCTTGCCCTGGGTGTATTTCCTTCTTTGTATATTAAAATCTGTTGTGCTGTCTTATTCTATCTGTCATATTAGACGAGAGTTTGAGGCATATCCTTGAGAATAGCAAATAAACTCGAATATTTATGTGACCTGAAATGGTCGTAAACAAACAAACAGACGTTTGCTTACTTGAATTGAGCCTGCGAATTGTATGTTCGAAACGTTTAATCTGACGTGCTCCAGATGGCTTCAAAGCTGTTATTACGGTACTTTGACAGCGCTGAACCAACACCACCGAGAGACAAGGTCAACATATCTCCGTCGTATTTCAGTATTTTATATTTTCCGGGCTGTTTTTCATGAAGATGGTAATTAATGATTGATTCTAGATTTATTTTTGTAGAAATATGAATCATAGATACAATAAAACAGGCATAGGCGTAACCAGGGGGAGGAGGGTTTGGGGTTTCAAACCCTCCCCCCCCCCATTGGGTATTTACTTATTTAGGCTCATTTAGGCACACAAAAAAAAATTCTGGCTACGGCCTTGCAAAGCACATTTTTTCCCCCCTAAGAAAATTAAACACATATGCATATGATTTTATTTCCTCTTTCTCTGAAGGGTTGTGATCATGACCAAAGTATGCAGCTCATAATAAAGAGGACTTTTCATCTGGTTATAATCAACCCCCTTATCACCTTGGGGGGGGGGGGAGGTTTACAGCGAAAGGTGGTTTTAATCACCGTACCACAGACAGACAAACAGAGATCCTTTCAATTACTCCAGAGGGTTTTCTTTCCTTCTTGATGTCTTTTTACCCAAAGGCAGCCAATTTGGGAATACAATCACACAAGTAATAAGTTTCGTGGAACATATTCTCTACTGTGATGGAGTTTTGTTTTCTGATAAACCGGTGTTGTAGGCGCTGGGGTCTGAAGAACCCCCAGCCAACAATTGTCCTAATGGGTTAAACCCTCAAGCCAAGAAGGGATGCTCATCGAGAAACTTAAAGAGCAGTTTGTAGTTATTTATGACTTCCTGTCCAGACACCCATTTTGGTAAAATCTTTTTTGTAGATGAGCCGATTGAAAAACTGATGAACTGTATTTGCATTGCATTCTCATTTACAGATGTGCTCTCATCTCTTATATTTTAAATTTTTTTTTCTTATTATGGTCCATCACTAATTGCATTACGACTCTGGAAATCATCTGTTCAACGTTTCCAATCTCACTGCTACGGTTTAATGCTGCATTTTAATTTACAATCAAGTATTATTTATATTTTAGCTAAATTTTTAATTATTTTCGATGCATAATAATATTTGCACTCTAGAGATGGACACGTTCGTCATCCAAAAAGAAAAGAAAATTTGATTCAGAAGCTTCCACTTCTGAGGTATGTTTTGCTACAAATTTAACAAAATTTTTAGAAATTTATTGTGAGGATGAGCGATTTTGTAGGGGAATTTGGATTTTTTTCTCTAAAATTCCACTATTTTTCAGTTTTAATATTATGAATGTCTGCACATAGAATATTTCTTAGTGCTAAATATTGAATTTTCTATTGCGTTTGAATTAAAAAATAAACTAATAGATCTAGTAATGAATGTTTAATGTTTTTGTGAATCAAGGCCGTATCCAAAAGGGAAGGGGGACCCACGGACCTCCCCACTCCCCCAGAAATCTTTTGCAATGTATCATATATTCCTCCCTGAAACTTTGCTTAACATAAGTGTATTGAAGTCTGGCCTCCCCCCCCCCCCCTCCAAAAAAAAAAAAAATCTGGATACTGCCTTGGCTCCGGAGCAGGGGGAGCATGTTAAGAATTAGGAAGAGCACAGTGTATGCTTCAAAATCATACCCTTTATATGTACATATGTATAGATATATATGACTAGAAATGATGTTAATATGAATTTTTTTACATATATGATAGCTTTTTGATGCATATATAGTAGATGTATGTTTAGATCTTTGGTGAAGTTACATTTATCGGAAACAATGTTTTCAAGTTCGTTTTTCAGTTTAAAAAGTAAATCTCTAGCTGGTTTGTTTTCCATTGCGTCATGACTTTGTTCCAATGACTTTGTCTATTTTTTCCTAAGTCTGTTAAGTTGAAAGTTTAGCTTGCTCACTATTACGAAACATGTCGGAAAATTCCTCGTCAGAGGCGGAATTAGCGCCACAAAGGCACAAAAATTCATTTGTAAAATCACATATACAAAAATTGATTAGTAAATTTAAGAAGGGAGTGAGTATATTTTTCTGCAAGAATGAGATGAACGAACCCACTCGGAGGCCGTTCAAAGGGGGTTGGATGGACGTTGCTAAGGGTTATTTTAACATTAAACCTACGGGCCAAAAATTCCGTGTAACGAAAAAGCTGCCGTTAGGAGGACTGACCTCTATTCACAGGTGGCCGCTCGGAAAGGTTTCACTGTATTTCATTTATCCATTTTCCAGTGTAATACCACACAGAAAGTATTGCACAGCTCTTTATAATCTGTTTAAGTAACGTCAGGCTCACTGGTGTATTTTTTGATAAAAAGTATAGGTGTTTGTCCTCTCGTTAGTGCGGTACTTGACTTCGTCTATTCTGGTTATAAAATAGGTGACCAAGATAGAAAATGGGCACCCCACGTATGTTGCAGCACCTGTGCAACAACACTTTCTCTGTGGGTGACTGATAAAATAAAAAGTATGGCATTTTCTGCTCCCATGGTATGAAGAGAGCAAAGCAATCACAAGACTCTACTTTATGTTGTCTCTTTTGTTATGTACATATTTATTATGAACGGTAGGTATGGGTAGGATTGGTGTGCATTAGTACTTGATGTTGCTACTTTTATTTCTTTATAAATGAAATTGGAAACAAGACATAAAAGGCGTTATAATTGCATTCTTTTATCCCGATCATACAAAGTAATATCTCAACTCTGATCTCAACATAACAAAAAATCTAGAGCCAAATTCCCTTTTTTATTGCCATATTCATGATTAGCAAGTCAAATTAATAAACATTTTGACACTTTTATTCAAGATACATTTTCATTGTTGTCCAGTGTAATGATATTTCAAATGTTTAAAAATCTTTTATTTAGTTTAATGAATTACTTTTGCTAGAAAAAGGCACACTTAAAAATGTTGTTAAAATATAAGTATACTTTAAATCATTAAAACACTTCACAATATGAATAAATCACAATATTTTTCTTTAAAAAAAGATAGATTTTCCGCACAAATTATGCACTGGTTTTAGAATTTGTTAATGTCTGTAATTTTTGTTTCTTGGTAAGAGCTTTGAAATAACTTTTTTCTATACAATAGTTCTTTAAAAAAGTATTTGTCGCGGTGTTAGCTATAAACTTTGAAATTGATTCGATTGTGTGTCCATACAAACATTCGTCATGTTCTAAACCCTCATTGTTAAAAATCATATTAAGGGTAATTTTTTTTACTATCTCTTTTTGCTTTCTCGTTTTTAAAAAAAGATCTCCAAAATCGCATATGAGTTTTTTAGTTACGACAAAATCATACATAACAATTTTGATTATATCATTGCTTGAGTCTCATAACCCACCTCTGTCTATATTTTTGGTCAGTTCTTAATCCTCGGCTACTTCTAGATTTTTATCAACTGCCAAATTTTCACGAAGGACTGGCGTTTAGTCTTCTGTAGAAATTTATGTACACTATAACCAGCAATGTATATAATAACGGGTTGAGATTTAACTTATTTCAAATCTTCAACAATACCTGTAATTCTACGAAAAGTTTTCTGACTTTCGGAAGTTTCATTTTTGTTATCGCTCCCTTCAGTCTCGTCAAAAGATGTAAGATAAATTTTTCCAAACCTGTTGGAATCTAAATGAAGAAGTAATGAATTGACTCAAATATTTGTGATTCCAACGTGATTTTATTGTGACCCTGATAACATCCAGTACTGGCCAAATCGATTTTCTAAAGCATCCGTTTGGACTTTGCCTGTAAGATTGTACAAAAAATTCTGTTCTTTTATGCAATATTCAAAAAGAGCAAGAATGACGTTTGTAGTACTACAAGATACAGCAAAATGTGTTTCTCTCGAAAATGCACCATTATACCATTTTTCATAGGTGCTTTTACTTTTTCATAAATTACTTTACCATAAACATCACAAAAACTTGTTTTTTTATTTTCTTTTTTTAAATTTGAATAAGTTGTTAAATAGTGTCGGCTTACACACGACTTTGAGCGTTCAGTGGTGCATGCATATTCAGTGAGAAAAGTTTATTTATAACATCTTTTTCTAAGTTATTTCTAGCTACTTTTTGTTACAAAGCATTTTTAGCATTTTTCATCGCCAATATAAACTTGGTGGTTTTTTTCATTGGCGCATATATTATTTTAATTATTGAAAAAATATTTTAAGATCCCTAATAATGTTTTTTTTTCCATTCAATATTGGCGATTTTATCACTGACATTTCTGGTTTAAATCTTTGGCGATAATCGTTGGCCATGCCGTTACATAAAAATACCATCGGAGGGGGCTGACTTTTTTTTTTTTTTTGGTGTAATCGTTTTGGGAGGGCTTTTAGGGGATGCACCAGCATTCTGGGAGTACTGCCCTGATTTTCAAAACTTATTTCGCAAAAAAAAAAAAAAAAAAAGTGAAATAATAATAAAAAAAACAAACTAGCTGATAATCTGCGGGCTATAAGTTCACAATCAAATTTCGCTGAAAATTTCTGTGAGAACAGTTTTTAAGTTCTGCATTGTCTGCTACTTCGTTTAGTGCATCAAAAGACTTTGCACGAGAGAGAGCAACATAAAACTGCGTGACTAAAAGCTGGTTTCGGTAGATAAACGCTGTTTCTTTCAAAAGTATTCTCGGCGATTTATTTATATGAGAATGATCGCTCGATATAAACAAACTAAGGTGTTGCCACTCCAAATAATTTTAAAGTCAAAATTAAAAAATATTAATAAATTTGTTAAAGTCCGTAATTTACGATTATAAATACAAATATAATGTTACTTTTTCTATGCTAATCAATAAACAAATTTTTATGTATCGTTTTACGATAGTTTGTTTTTTTTTTGCATGATGTTATTATCGTATAGCTTCGCAAAATTTAATCGAAACTGGGCTACGTTAAGTGAAATATATATATAGATGGATAGATACGCAGAAAATGCTCTCATTCCAGATTAACGTGGAAATGTTACGTAACGAACGTGCTAAAGCGCTACCTTGTGGTGTAAGGAAAAGAGAATTTTCTTTTTACTAACGTGGTCGTTCTCTGCAACATAACAGGGATATTAAAGCTATAAACTTCAACGGAAGTTATTTAATTCTAATAAAAGAAACCCTTTTCGGTACAAACGCTACCTCAGGTAACGATGCAAATCGTGAAAATATTTCTCACGTTACTATTCAAATCACACAATCATTTCGTCAGAATTTTTTTCCACGGATTTTTAAACCAAGTATGTTAATTGAAAAGTTATAAATTCACAGATGGCATCAAAACAACTTTTCTTTTTGAAATAACTGACAAATGCTAATTAAGAAAAATAGGTGGAACTACTTAACTTCAGGTATTTAATTGTTCATTTGCACTTTTTTTTCTTTTCGTTCTTTTATCTTTTTGCGAAAGAGGACAGGTTCCCGCCCTTTTTTCAGGCAATCCCAATAAATAAGTAAATAAGCATAAGAACGTAAATTTCTGTTGTTTGAAGTTCACTTTCACGTTTACATTTAAGAATTACTGGTCAAGTACTCGATATATGATTGTGTGCATGCCCGTCATTTAGGGGGATCAGGAGTGGGCACGTGACGCCCCCCTCCCGGCGTTGAGAATATAAAGAATTTTTATGAATTTGCATGTATTTCGTTGTTTTTTAAATTGTAATAGACAAAGAGAATATACCATTCCCTGCCCCCTGGAAAAATTCGAGATGACTGGCCTGATTGTATGAAAAGTCTATTATTGTGCGTATAAAACCTTTTTTCTGAAAAACATTCAAATCTAGTGATTAATCACTCTGGACTTCGAGAGAAACAGCTCACTGAGCTGGTCAGAGCATAAATTATACATGGTCAATCACATACGGAGCCGAAAAAATACAGAACAGAATCCCAGAACACAAGACAGCTCTTCACAGTCCTTTATATACAAAAGGAATGCCACCTAGATGAATAGGCGATTTTACATAATGTCCTGCACGTACGAACGAAATGAAAATTTCAGTTCGAATATTGTCAGAGAGCTCTTCCTTTAAGCAGCTGAAATGTTGGCGATTTTTAAAATAATGCCAAAAAGCATGCACCGAGCACCTCCATAAAAGCTTTCTTGCAGGTTTCAAATATTACATTCAAAATTTTCTCTTTGCGGTAAATTTGTTCTCTTACTGCACGGTTTTAATTCTTTTCAGTAAATCTTGTTAGAGAAAATAAAAACATTATTACGGGAAAAATTGTAAAGATATTGCATGTACTATAAGAATTACTTAACGATTTACAGAGACCATGTACAGAAGTTAGTCAACGCTTAGGATAAGCGCCAAATTCTGGTTTTTGTTCATCGGCTATTGATATAACAAATAAATGGCGCTTATTGTCAAATATCGGCAATCTGTTAGCAGCGGTTTGTTTTAATTTGGTGCCGTTTATCAACAAATGAATGCAATCGGCAACACATTGTCCCTATAACTAACTCATAACAAAGTACTATATCAATGCATAAAATTGCGAGCTTCGGATGTAAGAAATGTGATGGTTTCAATCAGCTAATCCCAATTGGTTCTATCTATATCATAAAAGTTATCTATGATAAAAAGAAAAATAATAGTGTTATTTTGGATTCCACTCTTTTTCCCTCTCTTTAAAACAACTATTTATCTTCTTTCAGAAAATGTCTTTCCTATCAAAGTTGCTTGGGTATATTTACAAAATATTTAATACGAATTCAAAGAGATACAACAGACTGCCAGAATCGCCAACTAAGTATTTCACTCCTCAACGTAAGCAATTTCTTTCTTTTTTTTTTGTCTTTCTTTTTTCTTGAAATGAGAGAAAATATGCAGGGTGGTTAAAGTTACGTTGCTTAGACCTAAATAAAGTTCGTTCTGAAAGATGTAGTATGCTTTTCGAAAATTATATAGACAATGGGAAAAAGAGAACTGCCAATAGTTTGAAGTTTTTACCATCAGATGGGAAGAGAGCACATGACGAACAAAAAGCCAATTATAAAATAGGACTGAACTTCTTCGCGGATTTTGTTCAGTGCATTCCATTGCGTCCATCACATGTTCAAAGCGTGCATCATGTTCAACAGTAGCGCGAAGAGTTTCTCTACCAATTGCAGCAACTTGACAATGATGATTGCAAGTGGTGGTCAAGCAAAAATTTCTCCCATTTACATAAAAATTTGAACTATTATTTCCTTATTTCTATTTCTCCGGGGTCCATATGACGTATATCAAGTTTCAAAGACATACGTCAGTTAGAGCGAGGTCTACGTAGGCCTAAACTCGGTAACTTGACTTATAACCAACCAGTACATATTGCTGCCCTAATTCAATACTGAGATATCTTAAAACTGCTGTTTTGAGATAAACGCATCTATATATTTATCTTCCGATTCAGGAAAAGTATCCAGAAAAAGGAAGTGCACCATACTAGTCTCCCACCGTTATAGTCTTCGCCGCCGCGAATACTGAAAGGTTAAGAAACGCTGCTATAACGTCAGGGTTATAAGACAAATGATCAAAATGCTATTCTACACATATAGCGTCAGGGGTTAGCCCAGGAAGTCCTGGTTTTTCAGTGCTGTCGTGGATAATTAATGGCCTACAATTTAAAACAAAGTCTGGAGTTTTGACAATTTTATGTCCTACAAGGATGTTGGCTTTGAATTTTAGCCTTTCAGCATTACTTTTTCTTTTTTTTGCGTTACTTGCCTTCTTTAGCCAAATAGTATAAGTTATACAAGATGGTCGGTTTGGTTGAGTTACAACCAAAGCGTCAAAATAAATTTGGCAGCTTATCAAAAATTTTCTTGATTAGAAACTTATCGAAAGTAATAGGCAGTGGGTAAATCCTTCAGGACTGATGAATAAAGAATGTCCATTCGGGATTACATTGTTCCGTCGTACTCCTAATGAATTAGAAATTTCGTAGTGACTTTCATCAAACTCCAGGAGAAACATTCATAATTTCCATGAAATTATGCTGTCGTTACACTATAAAAATGTACGACCTTATTCACCAAACACGGTCAAATTGTCGGTCCAACCCTTATTCGAGTGATCCTCTTTCAAGAATGCTGTTAAACTCGGTATTCAGCACCCAATTAGAACTGTTGTTTGTTCTATCCATTCTCTTTTCTGACAGCGATATTATGACTGGCTCAACTTACCCATATGACCACGCTCAGTTTCACTGTTGACCTTTTGTTTACATTTTTCTCGCTACAAGTGAATTGGCTTTCAGCAATAATATCGCCGATCTGAACCTGAAAAGTTTCTACGACATATAATCTTAGAGCTTGTCTCCGAGGTATTCCATTAGCAGCTTGCATGCGTATTCTTGTAGACGATATCGCGCATGAAAATCTTTTTCATCCTAAGTGTCCTAAGCCGTCCATCCGACAAGAACAATCTCTGTCTCTGTGAGATTTCATATTCTCAAGCAATCGTAATTGTGAAATTCATATTTCACCTCGCACTTCTCTTCGAAAAGCTACGAATGGCGTTTGTTAACTGCACTACTGTGTATGCGCTGTAAGTTTGGACAGTGGCTGACCCATAGATTTCTACTGTCGAAATCCGTCGACAGTTCGCGACAAGAAATCGCTGTCTCTTCGTCGTTGAGATTACCGTTTTGAACTTGAGTCCAAAACGGACTCAACGCTTTCCGGCTGCCGGTCGAAAGAGTAAAAACTCTAAAATTTCCTAAAATGTCTCAAATAGTAATAAGATCTAGACCCGAGTGTTTCTGTGTTTCAAAATATCCCTATTTTAATACAAAATAAAACAGCTTATGGATAATAAAATAATTTTTGAGAAAAAAATAGAACCGACTTCAAAGCAAAACAACTATAAATTGCGCTAAAAAGTAAAAAATAAATTAATTCTGTAAAAAATATCGATGTTACTTTTAAACCTAGTTTTAGAAGTCGGTGCAAAATTAGGATTGATAAAATCTTTTGTAATCATGAATCAATTACAAATATAAATTAGCATCTATTTTTTTTCTCAAAAATTATTTTATTTTATTCTTTTTAGTGCAAATATTTTTTCAACAAATACTTTATTTTTCAAAAAATCCACATCAAAGGTCAAATCTTCTTTGAATGAATGGCTCTAAAAACTAATCATTTGTACGATAATTCCCGTTTAGAAGTCGATTTTAGCAAAGAAACTGATTGGATGTAATTTTTGCTTTAGAGAAGCCTACAGTCAAACTGTTGCTGCAATTGCGTTTTTAATAATATAGCTCAATGGCAACAAACTCTTTTTATTTAATAATGACTTTTATATTTATTAATAGTGTTCCCCAACATAGAAAAATCAAGCCAAGCCTTTCCAATTAAAATAAAAAATACTTAATTTTCACTCGTAACGTTTTTTCTAAAAAAACAAATGCAGTCAAATTGATGTGCGATATTTGAGTTAGACGGCCCTTTATCTATTAAAGAAAAAGTCATCAAAATCTGTTCATTTAGTCAAAAGTTATGGATGAAAAACTAAAAAAATGACCCTATTTATGTCCATAACTTTTTTTCTGTTTAACGAATATGGTCAAACGAAGGTACGGGACCTATGGGAAACCACCCTCGATCGATTGAAAAAAAATCATGAAAATCGGTTCACCCGGTAAGAAGTTATGAGTGGACAAACAAACAAAAACAAAAAAAACGACATACATACAGTACGAATGTATAACCTCCTTCCTTTGTGAAGTCGGTTAAAAAGACAGATTTTTAAAAATGTCAGGAATTACATATGTTCTGTGCAAGGGATTTGTCTGAGATCTTAGAACCTGAATGCACCCCGAACATGCATACGACATAGTTCTACAGTCATCTCACGCTTTTAATAGCAGTTTACCACTCGATCAACTAACTACAGTTAAGCAGTCTCTCTCTCTCAACTTAGCGGCGTGACAGCCCAAAGGATTGGCTCCTTTGGGCTGCTGTGTCCATATCAGCTGACGAGACCGAGGGCCCTGGGGGGCAGCAGCAGACGTTTCGGAAGGATGGTTGGCCTGACGAGGAGCCCCAAGTATTAGTTCCCAAGCATGCTTGTTCTTTATTTTATTTAGCCACTGAAGGGATGAAGTGCTAAATAGACTTTACTCAGCCGGTACCGCCGCGAGGAGAGATGAAAGAACTTGGAGAGCTTGATACTACTAATCAAGAATAAAGATTGAAATCGTGCCAAGATAGAACAAATTTTGAAATGCGTTTCTACCTTGTAGAATATTTCTTTTTTCTCTTTAATACAAAGATGAAAAATAACAAGAAAACAAGAAAGAAGCATTAGTATGAATTTAATGATATTGGAAGGGCGTTTAAGCCAATAATTCATGTGTTTAAGAAAAGTGCAAATTAATTCAGGCCGGGGGAGGGGGCAGAGCAAAGATCACCATATCTCCTCGTGGTGCTTCTCAGTAAACGGCAGATTTTTTTTAAGCACGATAACAGAATCCGAGAAATATTAAAACAATTAAAGAAACTGTAATTCGTAAAATTTAAAGTGAAATAAGGAGCAAAAATAATTACTTTTTAAAAATGCAAAATAACATTTTTAAGCTTTGTATTCAATCTTAAGAATATAAACTTTACAGTAACAAAAGTTGCTATTTATCCAACCTAGGAAATTAGTCAAGCATCTCCCGGGCGCGATTCTCCCGTTTTGCAGAGGACCAGGCCCACAAGATTTTCCTTCCTCTCCTCGAGGCTGTCCGGGTATCAAACCCCGGATCTGTGGCATTGTAACACGGATCGCTACTACTGAATCCTGAATCACTGGGCCTCGTTATGCAGTATGCCGTATCACTACACTAAAATATACTAAAGTGTTTACTTTGATGCAAAACTTAAAATTAACCTCTCTTAAATTTCTATGTGAGTACAAAAAAAAAATGTACTATCAAATAAACATCTAACAAACAGGTAAATTACAAGCTCGATTGCATTCGGACGGATGGAGGAAAACGGAGATAAAACCTGAACGGTCAATGACGTGCCCAACAACAAACCGGGAAGAACTTTTAACTCTCCATGCCACAGTTATTCCGACTTCATTTGCAGTGGGCAATCGCACAAGTTCTGAGCAGCATCTGCCAAGTAACAAAGATTCTGCTCCCAGTGATCTAAAACAGTTTTCCACTATAAATGTTCAAAAAAATGGCGACAATTACAAAGGTAAGAATAATTTCGAAAAATAAGATTGTTTGATTAACAGTTGATTCTTAACTATGGAATACATGGTTCGTTTCTCCCTAAAGCGATTAATAATTTAACTTGTTCAGAAATATATTGGTTAAATTTTCTTCTATAACCACAAAATTTTAATCATTACTGAAATCTGAGTTTCTGCACATTCAAAAATGCATGCTCAGATCTCACGAAACTTTCGTCGTATTTGACAAAATGGCTTCGTGAAAATGCTCCGAGTAAACCTTTCGTCAAATTGCCTAAATTTGTGTAGTAACTTTTTAAAGTCATATGATCGTGCGAGGAAAATATCGTTGTAAATGACGAAATTTTCTTGACGATTGAAAAGTCCTCAAAAGTGACGAATCTATTTCTGAGAGTGTGAATAAGATAATTAAATCTTTAAGAAAAACTCTACGCTTTTTGTTAAAGATGAGCCTTTAGTCGGGCATAAATTTCCTTCATTTATATTTTTATGTTGTAATGGAAACGAGATGTCGCCTCGAGCTATTTTTATGTTGTGATGGAAACGATATGTCGCCTCGAGCAAATTTAGTTGAAATTAATAGAAAAGAAATGTAACGTCAAGAAGGAGGTGCTCTTTAAAATAGTTTTAATATGTGTGTAAATGTGCAATAATAAATGTTCTTTTTGTAATCAAGACTTTCGTCATTGAATTATCGATCTAGACATGCTGTTCTCATTTTAAGAAAAGTTGCATAAAGAATTGTAACACTTTTCATATGAAGTATCAGTTAGAAATTTTGTAACAATTGAATACCGATTCAAATGTTTAAAAACCAGGTCACATAAAAGAAAACCACTGATGAAAAGCCGATGCGCAGATACTTTAACTTTTCAGCAAGACAAAATTTTGACGCCATTTCCAGAGACTTTACCACTCCCCCCCCCCCCCCAAAAAAAAAAGGTTCTACTCACACAGATTGTCTTATGCTTCATTAGAGTAGGCAAGTAGCACTACTATCTGATCTCTGTTCAAGTGAAGATGATTTGTTTAACTCCTTTATCTGCCGCTGACTGCCATAGCGGTTACCGCAAGGCGGTGATTCCTGTGCCTCCGTCTGCCACATAGTTGAATTTCGCGACGCGTCACAGTTCCTCGATTTTTTCGTATCGAAGACATTATAGATCCAGAGCAACATTGAAACTTTACAGGAGTCTACTGTCATCTCTTGAGGATGGATTAAACTAAAACTGCATATATTTCTCTTTTTTCTTTTTCTTCCCTGAATTATGAAAGTTAGGACGTCAGCAGGAAAATCTCGAATATACTGTACTCTGCTATCACGGAGAATATTTCTTATGATTTTTAAGTTGCCTTTTGACATAAGCGAGACAAAACAGTTGACATAAGCGATGACATAATCGATGACATGTTCAACAGTTGACATAAGCGAGACGCAAGCTAATACATAGCTTGAGGACTTTGTATTTTCTAGGGATGATGTGTTGTTTCATTTGAAAAAGATTAAAACAAATAAGGCTCCAGGACCTGATAATGTTTATCCAAAAATTTTAGTAGAATGTGCAGAGGAATTAGTGGATGTTGTCTTGACTATTTTCATATCTTCATATAACTCGGGGACTGTGCCAGCGGATTGGAAGCTGGCAAACATAACGCCGCTCTGCCAGAAAGGGTCTAAAACTAAGGCAGGAAATTATAGGCCCGTGAGTCTTACTTCAGTTCTTTGTAAAATTTTTGAAACTCTGATAAAAATCAAAATAGTGAATTTCCTGGAGGCAAATGGAGTGTTGACTGATTTTCAGTATGGTTTTAGGAAGGGTAGGTCCTGTACAACTAATTTGTTGCATTTCTATGACAAGGTTACCATGGCATTAGATAATAAAAAGTGCTTAGATGTTGTTTACATTGACTTTCAGAAAGCATTTCATAAAGTTCCGCATGAAGCTCTTCTTAGCAAACTTGCTTATATTGGTATTCGTGGAAAAACTTTAATTTGGGCTAAAAATTGGCTGACTGGGAGGAAACAGAGAGTAGTAGTGAAGGGCAATTATTCTCAGTGGATTGATGTTTTGAGTGGGGTTCCACAAGGTTCAGTTTTAGGGCCAATATTATTTATTATTTTTATTAATGATATTACTCAGAGTATTTCTGGGCGCATCAATATTTTTGCTGATGATGTCAAAATCATGGGAATTGTGGACACGGAGGAACAAGTCAATCAGTTTCAAGAGGATTTAAATCAAATTTCTAGGTGGGCAATTAAGTGGGGTATGTCTTTTAATATTGGGAAATGTCATGTGCTTCATTTTGGTCATGGGAATAAACATGCAACCTATTATTTACAAGGTTCCGTCATTAGGGAAGCAGAAGCAGTTGTTGATCTAGGAGTATTGATTAGTCCCGACTTCAAGTCCAGCCAGCAGTGTAGCATAGTAAGTAACAAAGCTAACAGGATGCTTGGGTTTATCAATAAGGCTATTTCGAACAGGTCTAAGGAAGTTGTATTGCCACTATACAGAAGTTTGGTAAGACTTCATTTGGAATATGCTGTTCAGTTTTGGTCTCCGTACCTGAAAAAGGATATTACCTTATTAGAAATGGTTCAAAGGAGGGCTACTAGATTGGTAAGTGGTCTTTTAGACTTAGATTATGAGGTTAGGCTTAAAAGGCTCAATATGTATAGTATTGAGCAAAGGAGAGTCAGAGGGGACATGATTCAGTTGTTTAAATTCATTAAAATGGGAAATGTTGATGGACCGCAGCTATGTGCTGAAAGTAGAACCAGAGGTCATTGTTTTAAGCTTTTCAAATCTTAGGCTAATCTTGAAATTAGGAAAAATTACTACTTCAATAGGGTTATAGGCAATTGGAATAGTTTACCAGAAGCGACTGTTAATTGCAGCGGGGTAAAAACTTTTAAGAAAGCTCTTGATCTTCATTGGGGGCTGCTAAATTGACTAGGACCAGCCTAGCTGGGCCCTGAGCCTGTTGCTGGTCGTCACATTTGTATTTGTATTTATTTGTATTTGTCAGCTACGTCATTAATTCCTGCGTAGAAGCTCCCACAGAGGCGACAGGTGTCTTGTAGAAATTTCCACATAGTAAATGCTAAACAGGGAATACGCTACATCCTTGGCATGAAAAATATAATATAGCGATTGTTCTTGTGTGACATAATTTGAAATTAGTTTATTTCTGGCACTTTAAATAGGAGTTGTTTCCTCTTTCTTTTCATGCATAGCTAATAGCAGTGGCGTATTTAAGCGCAGGCAGACTTCGATTGCATTCGGTTCTCCAATCAGATTATCAAATTCGTCACATGACCGGGTTGAAAACGATAACGAGATTAATCCGAGGAGTACGAGAAATCAGGCTATAAGACTTCGCTGGAGCTCTCTGGTTTGAATATATAAAAACAAAAATACTCATACATGACTCAGCATGGGGTCCCCTGTAGCTGGGTAGAAATTTTAAGGGCGAAACAGAAATAAAACAGTAGCCGTTAAAACTCCCACCATAATGACCCCAGTAACCATAGCCACTCAAAAATTAACCAGTGCGAGTAGTTAAAGTTAAATATTGTTGGTATTTGTTTATTTTCTCATGAAGTATAATTTGCCTGAAAGTCAAAGAAAAGAGGCAGGCATTCAATTTGCGCTGAAAAGAGGATGTGAAATCGAAGAAAGCGAGAAAGATGTAGGAAGAGGGTCAATATTATCTACCATGATTTTAGGAGATTGCATAACGAATCCGACTCTGATTGAGATTCTTATAATGTTGTGTCATTCTCTTCCATGCAGGAAGAGGTGGCATTACCTACTATGTGGTTTTATGCTACTGCACAACGAATCTTTGAGATCGTTATAATGTTGTGGCATTCTCTTCCCCAGGCTGTTTACCAACTCGTACGCACTCAGAAGGCTCGCTGAACACCTCCGAAAAGCTAAACAGACCGCTTTGTTCAGTCCAGTATCATCAAAACAGCAACACATTCTACAAGTCTAAATATCCTACTCGAAAACGGTGTGCTTCAGAGATTTGTTTATCGAACGATAAGAACGAGTCACAAGCTGCTGATTTTCAACTCCTCTCGAAGACACGTCCTAAGAAGTCTGAATCCATTTATAGCGGTAAGGGCAACGGCTCAGCATGAATGATACATTAGAGCATTTTTACATTGAAATAAAGGGTGTCCAAATGTGACTTTCTTATTTAAATTGACCCCTTGTAAAAAAAAAATTTCTTCTGTATTTGGAAGGCCCCTTCCTAGGGGTCATTCTAAAAGAAGGCAATTATTGCTATAATTATGTTTCATATTAGTGCAATATTTATATTTGCTGAGTTTCAAAGCAGAATAAAACTGAGGAAGAAGTTTCACCTAAATCATTCGAAAACACTAGGGAAAGAGCAAAATGTGTGAGAATGTCGCGAAAAGTTGAAATTGAACTTCCAAATAAATAAATAAAACAGAATAACATAATTTTTTTACAAAATAAAGAATAATTTTGCTTAATTTTATTTTATATCATGTATTTATATGCTTAATATATAAATTAGCATGTAAGAATATTGTGTTAGGTGCCTACACGATTTAAATTTGATGATAACTTGTTTAAATGAGAACCAATGTCATACATCTAAATTCACATCTCATGTATCCCAATTTTTCTTTTGTTCCAAGCCCTAGTAGGTCGGAATAGACCTCTTGGAATTTCAACATGACCACTTTGGGAACCACCTGACTAGATCCTCGTACCATAAGTAATGTTTTCTATTTCTGAAATCAGTGTTTAGTTAGGAAAAGCACTACAACTTACATTCAGTTATTTAAAACTTTACGTTGAAATAGTTATCTCCATGAAGATAATAAATCCTACCTAGGTATACTAATCATAACGAAGTTATATATAAGTGTTAATCTCACATGAAAAAACCGCTGAGTTGCATTAGGGACCTGATCCAGGGTCCAACAAAAATTTGGTATTTCTGGACCTCTTGATTTTTAATCTCTTTAAAATGCCTTTTTGGCGTTAAAATAATTATTTACCTTGTCGAAAAATAGCTTAATGAATAATCACTTTCACAAAAGTAGTAAAATATTCATGTGAGACTCTTGTTTAAAAATTTGAAAATGGACTTAAAAATAAATATTAGCCCTACTCTAATTACTTTACTAATTCTGAAAGACGGTCATTTTGAGCATTTTTTAAAACGCTTTTATGTGGTGGAAAAACTGAAAAGGTATGACATTTCTTCGATTGATATTCTCAAATTTAAAATTTAATAATTTAGGATAAAGAAAGACAACTTGGAATTTTGAAAAAAAAGAAAAATAAATAAATAAAATGTTTTCATGTTTGCATTATGACCTCCGTCCTACCCCCGTCGTCCCAGAGGGGGGGGGGGGAAGCACCTCTGGATGAGCGGTACTGCTTATAAAGTAGAATCTTATGTTTGATATCCACAAATATTTTCTATCTTTTTCTGTTTTCACCTATGAAAGTGTTACTTTGTTTTAAATAAATAAAAATGAATATGAATAAATAAAACTTACTGAAGCGAAAACAAATGAATATACCATTGAGAACGTTAAATATTTCCCTAAATAAAAATTGTCATAACAGAATTTTTAAACTTTGTGTATTATCAATGAACTTGTAACATAAAATCAGTCAGGTGCATTTTTTTTACTCCCCTGCCCCCTTTGTAAATATTATATATTCATTTTTAATAGGAATTAATATTCGGGTTTCGAATATTTTGCTTTTTCAACCAACTAGTCAAATTACAGTATTGTCGTATCATCTCTTAAAAATTGTCGTATCCTCTTAAAACACACTCACACACATTTCTCTTTTTGAAAATTATTGCTGTTAAAAATGTTTTTAAAAAAAGCACTTAAAAAGTATGATTAAATTGAAATTTATAAGAAGTTTATTACGCGTTTTCTTCTATCCGTTATTTTACTCATTTATTGTATTTCGATTTCTCATATTATATCAAAAATGCACATAATACATGTATATACATTTTTGTAGGGTTCTGCCTAAATGGAATGCTTAAAAGCTTTTCTTAATTTAGTAAAGTAAAATTTCAAAGCTTCGACTTGTATGTCTTGGTTCTACCATTACGTAGAACAAATTCCAAAAATTGAGAGACATTAGGAAAACTATGAGTTAAAATAGGTTACGGAAAACGCTTCCCTCCACATATATTTCAATTCTAGATCCTTTCGCTCAAAAGGCAAAGAAGGGAGCAAAAGAAAAGCGTCTTGTCCATTGCCTGGAAACTCCCGCTAACGTAAACTGTAGTAAATCAACCGTTAATCACTTTTTGCCTAAAGGATGACAGTTGATTGATGCCCCCTTCCCCTCTCTTCGTCGAAAATCCCTACGAATCCAGAGGGCGCTGCAAAGCAGTGAATAAATTCTCAATTTTTTGCAATAAATCTACTACTTTTGTTTTTGAGTTTCCAGCTGTTAAATTTAACGGAATGAACTTCTGTTTGCGGATTCAGACGCTAAACAATGTAAATTTTGTCTTTTACTTTCATTTTTTTTGATATTTTGATTAAGACGTATTTGAGAGCGTTTTAAAGTTAACAACGCAAGTATTTTTCTCATTTCTGAAAAAGTTTTATTCCTTACTTCAAAAGACAAAGATAAAGAGCTTTCCTCGGTGCTTCATATGCAAAAAACCGCATGAGGATACTCCAAAAAATAAACTCAGGAGATGTGGAAAACCCGCTCCGTAGAGATAACATGGGAGACGAAGATTGCCGGAGGCCTGTTGCGATTCCCCTTAATCGAAGTTAGCCCGCTCATTGCGTTTTTTCATGTTACATACGACAAAACTTTTCTTGTTTTTTTTTTCCTTTTTTCACCAGATCAAGCTAAAAGCCGAAAGATTCCTGGGATCAACGGAAATTGTCGCCATAGTTTGCCCGGTTACATGTGCCATCGCCGAAACTATTGCACATTGCTCAGAAAAGAATGTGCGGATTCATCCGCGGCAAAAGATGATTGTGCTGGTGGAGAAGAAATGCGATCTCGGAAGACCATCAATGTTGTTTCCTTCGGCAGAAATAAGACAAGTGCTCGTTTTGAGAAAGTTTTCCGACGTTTCAGTCGTAGGAAAAGATTTTCCGGGAAATTAATAGACGCTATGAGTCATGCACGCTGGATGCAACTGGCCCAACTTAATATGGATCCTGACGCTGCGCTGTTTAAACAGTTCGCTGGGTAAGAACGAATATGATACATTAAAAAAGGAATTGCAATATCTCACTTAGAAGATACTTGATGGACATTCCTGGACCTCGCTGAACCCTTTTTGGGACGGGCTACGGAAATCATTGCGCTTAAATGTCCAGCACTAGGTGACGGGCCACGGATATTTCCGGTTAAACGTCCGGCCTTGTCATTTTAATTTAATCATTCGCATTAATTGAAAAGAGGTGAAAGGACAAAGCCAACGATCGCGTAGAACTGGAAATGTGCCCGTCACCTAGCGCTGAACATTTAAACACGTATTTCCGTAGCTCGTCGTCAATAAAAGACTAAAACCCCTCCCCCTAGCTCATGTGGAACTGCTGTCTCGCTGACAGAAAAATAAGTTTTATAATGAAATGAAGCTGCGCTAGTGGTACCCGCATGGTGATTCTCTATTATAAATTTAGCTCAATAAACTGCATGAGAGCAGAACAAAGACCAGGAAGGATAAGCAGAGAAAAAGCTAAAAACCATGAGAAAGATGTAAATATTCGTTTGGTATAAGGTTGATTAAATTCAGTCTGGTCTTGTATTTATTGCAAGAATGTGATGATGAAGGGTAATTAACTAATTTTGATTATAAAGATTCAGTGTTTGAGCTGTTACTGAATTCTTTTCTGTTAATCAGGCCCATGATTTTTTTTTTTTTTTTTTTTTGAGGGGACATGACTCAGGGCATGTTCTCGGTATGCATGAAATTGATAAAAATAAGTGCCATATGTAAATAAAGGCGCTATGTTTTTTTATAGCCATAAGAGACAGTTGACCCTTACTGGCTTCCTAAACAACGGGTCTGCTTTTAAACAATTAAAAAAAGAAAAAAGATTTGAACTCTAATTGTAGTTTATGTACTTTTATTTTTTTAATTTTATTATCTATTTGTTCTCTTATTTAAAGTTCCACGACTATATAATCATGTTTAAATATTATTATTTGTGTTTTGAAGACTTTGGGTTTAAAGTGTATATACATAAAACACTTAAAACACGATTCTAGATAATTTAGCTGAGGGAAGATTGCTACTTTGAAAGAACACGGACGATATTACAGCTTTGTTAATAACAGCGAATCTAGTACAACATTTATTCTTTTGTTTCAATATTTTTTTTTTCCAGGTGCAAAGTTGTATTAACCGAACGCGAGTATAAATGCCTGCTCCACAAAATATCTCACATGCAGAACCTTGACTATTGGGATTTATTACAGAAAATGTGCAGTGATTTTATAGTTGAGACTGTACAAAATTATTTTTAAGTATTTATAAGAAATTTTATCATTTTTTGTTATATATCCAGAATTCTTCCAATTTAATAAAGTGTAAATTCAATTAAATATTCAGTTTTTCTTAGATGCCTTTTTGAACACTTATTTTAATTCAGTAATTTAAATTTTGCTTCTTTTATCTCTCATTTTATTTCTCCGATTTGTGTACTTTATTTCTCTTATCGTTCTATATTTCTCCGGTGCGCCCTCAAATTAATGCGCCCCTGCACCTCGTTTGAAATACTCTAGTGGCGACGCTATGGTTTTTAAGCAGGGAGCAGTGCCCAGTTTCTTCCTTCTTGAAGCACCACCGTGCCATTTCAAGCTCCCAAAAGACATTGCAGCTGTTTTTTCAAATAATATTTTCGGCCCTCTATCATCGTGCCATTCAGAGTACTTACTTTCGGAAAAATCATTTCCTAGCAGATATTACTTTTCAGTACGAAATCTAAATTAATTATTTTAGGTCGTCATGCTAAAGTCAGCAGCTAAAAGTCACACAGATAGAAACTATTTGCTACAAATATATCTAACGATAAAGTATTCGTTTGATATGTTTGACAGCCTTTGTCTACTGATAAGTATTTACCGTTGCGATGTTTACCGTCTCTGGCAGTGATCGTACATTCGCTGCGTGTTTCATCAACAAGTACGTACGGCTTTTACAGGCAAGCAAACACAAAATTCTGTTAAGGCCCCGCTGCTTAAATTTTTCGGGGCGAAAAAATAATAATTAAACATAAAATAATGAAAATTAAACAGCAAAAAAAAAATCCTATGTAAGTTTAAGAAGGTTACAAGGCATCTATGCGGAGTACCTCAAATATCTTTTCATTTAAAAAATACGTGTCGTTTGAAGTGCATATTCTGATTTCCTCATATGCCACTACAAAATGTATGCTATGATGAATTCGAAATCGGCGTGTAGCTCGAAAACCAAGACAATTTCTGTATGAAGAAATTGATGACGAATCTTTGTGTTCTGAAAATAATTTTCGGATTATGTTTTTCGTAGTATTAATCGATAATGCTATGACATCTTTCGAGAAGAGATTGGAAAATTTCCATGCGAATGAAAAAACATTTGGCTTTCTATATAGTTCAAGTAATATTAAAAATTTATCAATTTATCAAAGATAGAGCTTAAAAGTTGTTGTCATATTGCAGGTCAAGCTTTTAAAGGTGATATTGAGTGTGAACTTTCTTGACGAATTCATAATTCGCCGTCTAGTTTTGCCAGTCAACTATTCAATATTGGAAACAGCCCACTTCATATAAAAAAATAATTTGTCACAACTTCATAGAAATGTTGTCTCTGCAATTAGAGTAATTTTAACACAGCCAATGCCCGTAGCAACAGCAGTGAGATCTTTTCCAAGGTTAAAATTAATAAAAAAATTATTTACGATATACTTTGGGCCAAGGGAAAGTTGAAATCTTTGGCAATCTTAACGATAGAATCAGAATTTGGAAAGAAGCTAAATTGTGATAACGTTGTAAATGAATTTGCTTTAAGGTATTCAAGAAAGTAAAGTAATTTTAGTAAAGGCATCTTTATGCATTTTTTTTTAATATTCGTCATTAATTTGTAATAATAAATTTTCCTCAAGGAACGTGAATGCTTGTTATCAAATATGTAAAATACTCAAGTAAGATGTAAAATACTCAACAGAAATCAATATGTTATACAAGATAGAAATCGAAATTTGCACCAAAAAAAAAATAAATAAATAAATTTGTGGCTGCTAATTACTATTTCATTGGAACGTTTCAACTTAGGTTGACGCACGAACACATATATACATATATATAGGCCCCGCAAATAATTCCGCCCCGGGCCCCGCTTTTGGTTGGGCCGGCCCTGCTATTCGTACACAATTCGTTCCAGGGGCAGTTCGAATGGCGAGTTGTACGAATGGCGAATTATTTTTTCACATAATATACAATGTAAATTGGGTTAATCCGTTCCAGACCCACAGATTGTTGCTTATTTAAACCTATGAAAAACAAATGTACAGTACTGTACATGAAATTATACATAAATAAAAATTTAACTACCCTTTGCTTGTACTGCGGTGAGCTGATGGCATAAGTGGTATGTTGAGAGGAGGAAGAGAAATGGTTGGAAGAGGAATCTCGTTCTATAAAAGCATCAGGTAATATCCCTTCACGTGTTTTCTCCCTTTCTTCTGTTCTTTCTTTTTGCACTAGAAGAATCTTGGCTTTCTTTCTCTAAAAATATGTCCAATGTTGTCTGCCTTTGACGATAGTCACTTCCTATTGTTGCCCCCTTAGAAAGTTAAAATTGTCAGTAACATCTCAAAAAGTATTAAAACTTTTAAAAAATCCAGAACGCCAAACAAATTTTTTCCAGGCGAGTTCAAAATGAGCATAATTTCTCGATTTTTTTCTGAAAAAAAGCCAAACTGACAACCCAGTTGGCCCCTGGCGCCGTACGAATCGCGGGACAAGTACGAATGGCGAGTTGAATTTTACTTGAACAGGTTGTACGAATAGCGAGACGGACGAATGGCGGGGTTCCACTGTACTACCAGGCGCGCTTCTACATGCCATTTTCTTTGCCTTCTGTTAGCAGGGCCCGACTTACAAGTTTTCATGCCCCGGGCACTTTCAACTTTTCCTGCCCCCTTTGAATGGTTCACTTACTTTTTATGTATGAATGCTTGCTTGTGTGTGTGCTGTGAAATTGTATATTATTAAGGATAACCTGTTATTATGAAAAATTACTAGCGGTTATTACTACTAATTAACTCGGTTATTTCATGTAACAATTTTTTTAAAGAAGTTTAAATGACATTATAAAAAAATTTCCTGCCCCTTTGAAAGTTCCAGCCCCGGGCGCCAGTGCGATAGTCAGGGCCTGTCTGTAAGCATTTGAACAACTTTTTTCAGCCTACCCTCGAAGTTTTTATTCATGATGACAAGTTCTTTTTTCAAGAACTTCTGCTGCAAAAACAAATCTGGAGATTTCAAAGCAGATTTTTTTCAGAATTTACTATCTAGAATAATGAAAAAAAATTTATTGAACTGCTAAATGCTTATTGTTATGTTTTACTCGTTTAATTGGCACTGGCAGCAAAGACATGCATTTTAATGTGCTTCTGTAAAACTTAAGATTGTAAAGTCCACGTGCAACTTCCTAGGAAATAAATTTTACTAAACAATCATGTAATGTATTGTAAAAATACTTTCTATTCCCTTTTTTGAAAATTGCTGATTGAACTAGTTTTGTTGCGAATTAAATACTTTCTTGAGGTTTTCTAGTTGTAAATATAGGTACTCCTCAAAAGGAAAAAAGAACACAATTGTTCAATTTTTGGTTTTATAGTTTTTTGAGTTACTGATTTTTAATTACGTTAAGAGTTGAACTTTCAATTAATTGTGATTGATTTCCCAAACTGGTATAATTTAATTGATAATTATTAATAACCAATCGATGGAAAGAAAAGTCGAAATAATTTTCGTTTCGTAAGTCTGTAATCAAAATCATAATCAACTTTTTGTAACCGATTACATTTTTTGTGGTAACGGTAAGTACTGTTCAGAAGATTTCTTTAATAGTAATCCATCATTGCATTTTTTTGCTCATAGTAGCAATCGATTGAGTTTTATCGTAATCAATTTTAAGTCTGCAAACCTATTACCACCTATGACACTCCTCTATAACACCGGTGCCTAATTTTTTTTTTTTTTTTCGCGTACCACTGCTAATGTAACTTTATTATATAGAATAGAACACTAATAGATTATAGAAAAATACTACGACGACTAGGTAATTTCAAT
Organism: Octonoba sinensis; assembly: GCA_038502835.1. NCBI lineage: Eukaryota > Metazoa > Arthropoda > Arachnida > Araneae > Uloboridae > Octonoba > Octonoba sinensis. Next base: position 64,392,172 of record CM076605.1, on the reverse strand, counting down.
CACAACATTTTTTATAGTTAATGCAGAGAAAAGCGCTCATTAAAACAAAGCTATATGTATAAAATAAAATATATGAAATATATAAAATATATTTTTAATACGTACTTCCAAAACAGCATTAGAAATACGTCTTTAAATATAAAATACCTATCACGTAAAAAAATGGAAAAGAGAAAAAAACCCCTCATGAGGAGGTTGCTGCTGCATGGCACAATGACGGACTGGGAGCCCTAAAAGGGCGGTGGACCAGCTAACCAAAGGGCGGCAGCCTTTACTTAAAAAAATTATAATAATGATAATAGTAAATGAAATTAAATCTGCGTGACACATGAGGTTTTAATGCCTCTTTTGGAAAACTTGAACTCCTAATATCAGTCATACAAAAACAACCACTACTTCCGGCTTAGAAACAGAACTTCATGGCATAACTTCGCTTGTTTTGTATGAAACGCTTATACTGCAGTTTTAATTGAAATTTTGTTTTAACTGGAGAACGGGGCGACTTTTTTAATTTATGTGGAAAACTTCCGTAACTAAATGCACAAAGCAGACTTTTGCTTTGAAATCTTTGATTCTTTATGTGAAAATACTATCGCCTGCCATTCTCACTCAGATACGATAGTTTTTTTTTTAAAGGAGCAACACAAATACTTTAATTGCTACGCATTACTTTTTTTCACCTTTAAAAAAAAAAAACCCAAAATATTTAACTTGCCTTTCTTGTTTTTTTTTTTTTTTTTGCTTAGACCAAAATTTTTAAAACTTACCAAAAGTAGTGGTTATAATATGAACACAAAATCTATGATGCAATAATATAGTGCAAAACGGGACAAGCTAGAAATCAGTGACCATGCCATGCAAAGCTCTAAAAAGACTGAAAAGAAATACAGACAGTTGGTTGCTCACGTCGGAGGTATAACTTATACAATGCAAAACAAGGCTTAACTGATTGAATGAAGACATAATTTGTATAAACAGATAAGTTAAATACAAAACAAAATTAGGATTATTATTGAAATACAAGGTTGTTCTTACTTTTTATGTTTGTTCAATTCTTTTTTTTTCTTTCTTTCTTTTTGAAATAGGTGGAAATAAAATTACTCTTCATTAATACAAAAACAAAGAAATCTACAACGAAAAGAAAAATTCATTACTGCACTTTTGTGTAATATTTTTAAAATGTTCCTTAAATTTGTCTACGCCCATTAAAATTATTTTTTTAGGCACATAGAGATTGGTGGCACCAGATTTACGAAGTCGACACAATCATTGAGAAGACGAAAATGAAGCAATTTTGTTAAGAATCAGGCACCTTAATGAAACACTTAATCTGAGTTATTTCTTATTTTTTTGCAATTTAACAATAATTGATTTGAGAAGTAATTTTCAGCTGGATTTTCGAAGAAAAATTATTTACAAAAGAGTGCTTAGTAAATTAGAAGTACAGCGCAAATTAAAACATACACCGATTCAAAGAAGCTAATTCTAAATAATAATAATTCAAATTGCTACTTTGCACTGCTTTATTTTATTATATTAATTTATTAGCGATATTCTTATATTACTATTATTATTATTATTCAGAAACACCATTCAAAAGAATAAAACTATCGATCGGTTTACATTTAACAATGACAGACGTTCTGAAATGTTATACTTGAATCTAATGTAAAAATAATATTTATAGTTTGATACTGTTAGTTTATTGTTTGTAATGGGTTTAAAATATGAGACAAGCAATGTATGTGCAGTTTATCTATACTAATATTATAAAGCTGAAGAGTTTGTTTGCTTGAACGCGCTAATCTCAGGAACTACTGGTCCGATTTGAAAAATTCTTTCAGTGTTAGATAGCCCATTTATCGAGGATGGCTATAGGCTATATATCATCACGCTAAGGCCAATAGAAGCAGAGCGCCGAAAATTGCATAAAATAGTCCTTTCTATTGGAAGAAATTGTCGCATCCTTTCGAGCTTGATACCATTGAAATGCGCGTAAAAAACTACTTCGGGAAGAGTTTTTCGCTACGTGCTAAAATTCGAAGCCTCTAAATTAACTAGAAAAGAAGTTATAAGCGTTTTTCCCTGTAAGTTTGAAATTATTTTTTCACGGTAATTAACTTTAATTTTATTCGACCCAGATGATGACCGTTTTATTTTATTTGCATTATTGCATCGTTTCAACAATTGTTTCAGTTGCCGTGTGAACAAACAAATCAATGCAGTTGCCATTGTTAAACAAATCAAATATAATAATAATCAACGTTTCTAGCATTTTAATGAGGCATCGCTGTATTTTCAAAATATAATTTAAGATAGACCGTCCAACGCCGGGCGTCGCAGCTAGTACTTTGATATAATCTTAAAAGTAGGTTAGTAAGAGTAAAACTAATCTACTTTGACTCTTAAAAGCCTATTTCTTACCATTATATTATTTTTTTCTTAACATTATGAAGTTTCTGTGGCAAAAATTTATTTAGAGCAGTGTTTCCCAACCTTTTTTGTCTTGAGAACCCCTTCTAAGTTCCAAAAGATGGCGAACCCCCTTCTGTAGTCGTTAGTAGCGGTGACAAAACTAAAATTTACTAGCACGTTTATTTGCCATATTGTACAATACTTCATAACAAGAAATGAAAACATAATTATTGCAAAACATCTAAGTTTAAATAAAAATAAAAATACAGCTGCAAATATTTTTTTGATTATTACATTTTTATTATTTGTTCTTTTTGAATTATTATTAGGGCAGTAGACATATGTATTCCTAAAAAAATTTTAAATTATTTTTCCAACAGGTTCCACTTTGCGGTTGAAATATACAAAATTTTGGAAAAGTCCGAAATATAAAGGAAAACTAAAATGTACGCAATTTCGAAATTTTAATTGCTATTCTGTGATAACGCAGGAAAGTTGGAATAAAGTGTTATAAATGTGAGTCCATATTTTAAATTAATGAGTCAATATCTTCTGATTCCAGTTTAGGATCTGTATTATGAAAATTAAACTTAAATATGCAAAATTTTACGTTTTATGCAGTAAATTTTCATATTTCTGGCTCGTTCTTTGCCCTTGCAGAGAAAATGTGGTAAATGGTTGGAGAAAAATACGTTCTAAACTTTAAAATAAGTCAATAAATATCTTTCGGTAAAAGTAGAAAAAAGTGCATTTCAAATTTTGTATATATGCTTTCTATGGCATATCATTACTTTTCTGTATAATCTGGAAAACAAAGCATTTTTTCAAAATCATTTTTGCTCTCTTTCCTAATTAGTATGTAATTTTTTTATTTTGTTTTTTCTTCTAGGTTAGCAATGAAAAATTCCGCCATTATAATATTATTTCCGTGAACCCCCTTTCTACACCGCGCGAACCCCTAAGGGTTCGCGAACCACCAGTTGAGAAACGCTGATTTAGAGTAATGGTTAAGGCAGTTTTATTAATGAATAAACAAATGTTTAGCATATTAGTTACGTAAATGACACGTTAAAAATTATGCGTAAATAAATATAATACTTTTACTTCAGTTATTTCAAATATAGTACACTAATCATATCGATTGATTCTTGTGAAATATTATATTTGTATAAAAAGTAATAATAATAACAAATTTCAGGCAAATTTTAAATTTTTGATAAAAATCATGTTTCTTTTAATGATTTAAAGCACCGATTTAAACACTTCATTTAAATCACCGATTTAAAACACTTGATTTAAATCACCGATTTAAAGCACATGATTTAAATCCTACCTGTAATTTTAATTGTGCGAAATTAATGTACAATAACTTTACTTTTAAGATAGTTGTGATAAAAAATTATGTGCTATTTTTGGTAATCAATATAAATAAATAAAACTAGAAACAATAGTCAAATTATCGTTTCTATTTTTATTATAAAATTAGATTGATGCAATTACATTTAGTACATGAATCACTTTTTGAAAAAGTAAATGAATTTGTTTCTCTACTGTAGTAACTGCGTCCCTGTGTTTTATTTTAACTGAACATCGCCCATATGCCTTTTTAAATTTGAATATTGCTTAGCTCTTATGTTTTGCGTCTGTCTACACTGTGTACGTACAGTCCCCCCGCCTCCGCCCAACATCATAAAATAAAACATGTAAGGCAGGAAATGGGGTCAGCAAAATTTCATACCAGTTTTTCAATGTTACACAAGCAATGATTCCCAAATTGTGCACCGAGAAGCTGAGAAGTATTCACAGGGCACCACGAAATTTTCCAATAAACTTCAAAAATAATTAGAAGTTTGCTCATTATGAAGCTTTAGCAATACTTCGCAGTGCCCTATAATAAAAACAGGGGGTGTCCTATAATAGCAAATTGAGGATTATGCAGTGCAGGTACACAAGTTTTATTTATTTTCATACGTTACTTATGATTAGCAGGAGTACTCGCCCTTTCAGAGCGTTCGGGTACGCCCTAAAAATTACGGAGCCCCTCAAAATCCAGTAAACTGGCCACAAAGTCTACCAAGCCCCACTACAAAAAAAAATCTCAATGGCGCAGTTTGCACCACGATCTTCCCCTCCCCCCTCCTGGTGACCATCCCTGTGTCTAATCAAACTTTTATTTAGGGAAGGGAATCTTTATTCCAAAACGGGTGCCTCGGCTCGACCCGCGAGACGTGCTAGCGAATCCTCATAGACCCATAGACAGGCCCGGCCCTAGAGTTTGCGAGCCACAAGGCAAAAGCGTGTCCGCGATTCCCCCTCCCCCATCATTTCCAGCTTCTTCAAGAAAATTTATGCATGAGTTTAGAAATCATGTAGATCCGCCAGAATAGTATTACTATTTGAATTATGTCGGAAAATATTTTTCTAATGCACATGTATTAACGGAAGAAGAAAATAATTACGAGAATAAATAACAATAAAAACAAGTATAAAATATGGAAAAACATTGAACAAAAAAATGTTTAAAAATAGTAGACGTTTTATGTTACAGCAAAAATATTTTTATTTTAACATTCCTTTTGCAAAGATTTTTTAAATTTATGAATGTCCACAGTTTTACGTGCTTTAAGTGATGCAAATTCCGATATTATTTCGCTATAATCCAATTATCTGGCAATCTTGTTTTCAGTGCTTACTATAGCCAAAGTGCTGAGTCTACCCTCAGTCATTGCTGTGCGCAAAAATGTTTTTATTAACTTCAGCTTAGAGAAACTTTTTTCGCCGGATGCAAGCAACTGTGAAAGGTATAGTAAACAAAAGTCTTAATGCAAAATATGTGTTAGGAAAATTTTCAGATCTATTACATTTGCATAAGTATTCTAACATTTTTATTGCTTCTCCCACAATTGATTTTGGGGTAATTGATTAGGGGTAATTGATTGATTCCTTATCTCTCTTCCAAAAAATTACAGCTTTGTTCCGTAGGAACCCTGCCCCCTAGGGTCCCTTCCACCTGCTTCGAGTTATATTATTGCACCACATTCCTCTTTCGACCATCGTTTCTCTCTGTTTTGTCCCATACTCATACAAACACGTCCTCACCTCGCCCTCCCCATTGTAGTTCTTCGAAAGGTTCGTTTTGTACGACGAAAACAACATTTGGGTTTGAAAGAAAATAGTCATGTTCGGCCGGTAAACTACTTGACAATTTTTATATTGACCAAATTTCAAAATTAAAATTTTTTTTTTCTTTCCAATGGGGCTGCGGTATTGGTCATCAACCATTGCAGACCTAGTGCGTTCCCCAGTAATTGGTACCATCTCTTTCAGCGGCACCACAATGAGTGTGGTACCATCGCCGCATGAGAATTTTGACGTTCAGTTACCATTAGATGTCGGTACCTGACCTCTCATTGATGCAATAGACACTAGGAGTTTAATTTAGCCGAGAGCATCCAAGCCAAATGTCTACTCAAGGGATCTTTTACATGCCGCATAATCATACGACATGGGCGCAGACGATTTTCTGCATCCTGAAAATCCACCGACTTGGGCCAGGTTTGAACTCGCGATCTTGGGCTTGCGACGCCTGCTGCCTTACCACCACGCCACCCTGTCGACATTTAAAAAAAAAATACAGCAACACATTCAAGAATTGCCCAAGCGCGAGGCCCAAGGCGGCTGCCTTGCTCGCCTTGCCCTAGGGCCGGCCCTGCCTATAGACCATAACACTTATGCTCTCGACTGTCCCCTCACCCCTTAACCCGAGCCTTACCAAAACATGTCCCTGAAGCATATACGTCCTAAAGCCTCCACAAATGTGGTTTTGCCTGGGAAAGTCGTTTCTACCTTTCTTAAAGCTAGATTTTGTCACGGATTAAAAGCAGATTATTTCATTTTATTTCTCTTATTGTAAATTATTAGGGATTAAAAAAAAATGTCGCGAAGAATGTTTTTTTTTTTTTTTTTGAGGCGTCCAAATGAAAGGGCGCACCGGGACATGTCCCGGTGGGCCAGTCCGCCCCTGGCATGGCAGATACAAGCGAGGTAATATTTCGTTCAGTAGAAGTTAGTTTTAACCTCAAATTTGGGTCGACATTTAAGTTGCTTCTATATATATATATATATTTTATGAATATCATATTGAATAAAACAGTCTCATAAAGATGAGTGGTTGTGAACTCAATTAAAAACAGCAATGATTTTCTTGACCATAACGGGAGTTCATTTTTAACTTCGAGCTCAACATTCTCCCAACTCTAATCGACCAAATTCGATCTTCAATTCTGATTTTTTGTGCTTTTAACCTCTTTTTTTTTGCCTGCACGCGTACCACCCGGAGAAGCTTCGCGTACCAATAGTGGTACGCGTACCACAGTTTGGGAACCGCTGCTCTATAATGAACATCCCCATAATTTGAACACTTCAGCTCGGTTCCATGACTGGTTCCGACTAAAGAGCCTACTTATAATAAGAGCCTTTCGACTAGAGAGTCTCAGTCTATTGTATAAATAAGCAGCAGTTTTTCATGAAGCATTCCTGAATAAACATCTTCTGTAAGAAAATGCATACATTTTTTTAACTGAACTAATTGGTTCAATTGTATTCATTGAAATTTCTTATCTACATTTAGAGGAAGGAGGTCGAAATGGTCTGCCCATTAAAATTTTTAGGGAGATTTCAAGAGGTTGGTCGATTTTTAAGGTGACCATAGTTTTTCGAGACATATGGAGCTTTTTAGAGGTTACGCCAAAGCTCTGAGGGGCATCCCTACATTATTTTAACTGTTTTAACTATAAATTTTAACTAAACATGAAAGTATCTAAAAATATTCCTAAAACCTTGATTTACATCTGAATGGGATACTTTCACGCCGAGAAGAAGAACATCGCGGCGAGGGGGGCAATATGGCAAACAAACGCACGTGGTAATGTTATTTGATTTGGGAAAGTCGCGCTTGCTCTTAAAATCGTCTTTTTTCGTAAAGAAAGATGGGTACCCACTGTTGTGCCTATGGATGCACCAATAATAGTGTAAAGGAAGAATGCAAAGTGAAAAGAATATCGTCTCATTTGCTTCCCTATTCTAATCCAGAGCGTTTGAAAGAATGGCTTGTCAAAATCAAACGAGATAACTTCACGCCATCTGTCAAGTTAAAGCTGCTCTTCAGTCAGAAAAAATTTCGTGGTTAGGCCTTTAAGATGGCCTTCCAAGAGTATGAGGGGAGTGTGTCAACCTCAAGTGATTGACATTTCAACTACCAATGAAATGTACGATAGCTCATGGACGAAGGGTCTACTCTCCCCCACATTTGACTTGTCACTTCAGGCAGAGAGACCCCCTGCTGCCAGTGTAATCAGCTCTACTTACTTGCACGCAGGGCTGGTCCACTCCTTTGTAAAAATGAGTGCCGACTTTCGACCAGTTTCGAAAGGGGGGAAACCTGTTTTGACGTCACTGGGTTGACAAAACGGACGCTTGCTTGGTGACATTCCCGAATTCAGTCTGATCCACTGCAGTTGCTTTTTGCTGTAATTATTATCGAAAAACAAAGGATAATTCATATTGTTTACCACGTGTTTTCCGAGGATTTGGAATTACAGAAGATATGGTTGCAAAATTGTAAACGAAAAGATCCAGTGAATGAAAAGAACGCTAGAATTTGTAGCGAATATTTTACAGTTGACGATTACGAAGATGATTTGAAAAATAGATTGCTTGGTTTGAAATGAAAACCAATAAAATTCTGAAAATTGGGGCCGTGCCGACTTTGAAACTTTCACTTCGCAATAAAAATGCCAAAGGAACAACTGTGGCTGAGAGAACTGCAAGAAAAAGGAAAAGAACTATTCTGGAAGAGGCAGCCGTATCCAGAGGGGGGGGGTGGGGGGGGCGATGGGAAATCCTGAAATTTTTCGCAGTGTACCATATATTCATCTCTGAAACTTTCCACAACATAAGTGTTTCAAAGTCACCCCCCCCCCCCCCCCCGAAAAAAATTCTGGCTACGGCCTTGGGAAGAGGCAAAAGAAAGATTAAAAATGACCAGTCCTTAAAAAGCGTGCTGAAGATATCTGTAGCAGGCATTTAGTAGATGATAATGCAGCTAATGCTCTATTAGATAATGTGCCTAAAGAGACTCTGCCCTAAGAGACGAAATGCAAATAAAAAAATGAAGAAATTTGTTATCTAGCAAAACGACGGCAGAAAAAAAATAACAGAAATTTAAGTCAAAGAAAAAAAAAAAAAAAAAAACACATAAAAATGAAAAAATGGTTTTAGAACAGGAAAAAAAAAAAAAGGTTCTTTTTCAGAACCAAAAAAAAAAAAAAAAAGAAAGAAAGAAAGAAGGAAAAGAAATCCTTTTCAGAACTTATTTTAAAAAAAATAGGATAATAATTTTTTTTTGTTGCAAACACATTTTTTTAACTAATCTTTTTAGAGTCAACATTAAAAAAAAAAGTTTTCGGAACCAAAAATTAGAAAGATCGGATAATTATTACTTGCAAAAGAAAACTCTCTAAAATTCAGGTTTCTCTGCGTAATACTATGTTAAAACGGTTGGTTATATTTATTTACTATTTATTTTCTTTCATTCATTACATATATATCTATATTATATATTTAATAAGAGCGTGTAGGGTCCGCCCATTAATTTTGTCACAATTATTTTCAATCTACTTGACTCAACGGCGACCTTTGTCACAACATGTCAAATTTCAATCCCTTCCCTGTCACTTGACACGCTATAATACATAAGCGTATGAGCTTGCATTTTAGAAACAAGGGACTATTCTATAGATCATTTTCAATTTTATTTTGAAATGACACTTGTGAGCGTAAGAACAATAATAATTATATTTGTATTTAATTTGTACAGAATGAAATTTAGGCTTACAACAAAAACCATAATTAGTATATAAGAGAGTAAACATAATTAGTATATAATACTAATATTTCTAATCCTGTAAAAATAACCGCTCTATAATCTCCAAGAAAATTTCTTTTTAAATGTGAACTTTCTACAAGAAGTTCATTGAAACTTTAAACAGCGTTGATGTTTACTATACAAAATAAAACCAACGTAAATACAAATAAATAAATGAAATAAACTATGTAAAAAAAATTTATCTTCTGATTCCCCCCCCCCTCTTGCCTTGTCATCCACTTACAATTTCTAGAATATCCCACCTCTCTCGAAGTGCGACCTCATTTGTGAATCACCCCGTAATTACTTCAAGATTTAAACTGCGATAATTAGTTTTTAAAAGATGATTCCTGACAAAAAAAATAACAATAAATAAATATTCATTTTTGTGTTTGTGTCCCTCCCCCTTTATTTTTTCATTTACAACGTTAAAATCAAGAGAAAAACTTGCGTTTTACTTACTGTGGCTGAGAGTTGAAACGAAAAGAAAAAATATTGTTACCCTTCTTCCATTCTCTCGAATTGTTTGTAAATTGCATATTTAGTGCTTTAAAAATGAAAATGTAAACGATACTTTTAAAACGAAGGTTTGTCTTTCTGAGAACTTGCTTCTAGACCTAATTTAGTACAAATTAATCAATCAAAATTTGCGATAAATTGCTTGATTTTCTGAAAAAAAAAAAAAAAAGTTAAAACTTGCTGAATGCTGTTCTCAGTTATTGTTACATAAAGAGCGCTAATTCGTCTCTTGTATAAAGCTTAATTTATGAGCAGAAATTTTTGCGTTAGTATGATTAAAATTAAATGAATAAATAAGAAAAGAGGTAACCTAAGTAACGAATTTTGCTCGAAACAGGAGTAGCAAATGAAGATTTGTTAAGCTCCACTACTCTAATTTTTTTTCCTGAAACTAAATGTGAATGTTTGCGTTTCTTTCTTTATTTTATATAATTTATTTAGTTATTTTGCTTTTATTTTATTTATTTATATACACTTCTTCAATTATGTTTTGCTAATTATTGCATATTGAATATTTGATCAATATGATGAGACCATCACATTCATTTTATTTCTTCCCTTTATATTTCTGTCATTTAAAATAAAATTCCCGAATCATTTTTCGAATAAAACATCCTGGTTTTCTTTTTCTCTGACAAAAGAACGTTTTCAATGGTTCTTTACTTTCTGTGTAGTTCCGCTTCATTGGCACTTCAATATGTAGTCAAGTAATATGTGTTTATATAAGCGTGCGCAGAGCTTTAGCAAGGGGGGGGGGGACGCTACTGTGCTAAAGGGGGTACCAAAATACACCCATAAGCAGGGCCGGCCCGACGGTATTCGGCGCCCTTGGACTTTATAAAAATAGTCGCCCCTAGCCCTCTTTCATCATACAAACTAAAATAATATAAATTCAAATTGTGTATAATTTTATTGCGTTTTCAATTACTTTTAAAATTTTAATAATTACATACATGAAACAAATAATGTATTTTTTTATTTCTAATGGGCTGCTGTTGGCTTCTCGTAATTGAAGACCTAGTGTGGTTCACAGGGATTGGTACCATCTAATCATCTCTATCAAGCACCACAGTAGGTATAGTACCATCGCTACAAGTGAATTTTGACGCTAAGTTCTTTCACTTGAAAGATGGAGTATCTGATAGGAGTCACTATTAATGGGTCTGCTTACGTGAAGACAACTAGAATTTTGTTGAACTAATTTTATGAAACACGGATTATTGTTTTTTTTTTTTTTTTCCTCTCTTACGCTGAGGCGCCCCCAAGATGATGGCGCCTTTGTACTTTGCACACTGATAAGGCCGGCCCTGCCCATAAGATTTGGGTCCCAGATGCATCTCCAGGGAAACTTATGACAAATTAAACGCAAAGAAGCATATCTATTGAATACAAAAGCGAAAGAGGTTGCCAGTTTTGTAATTAGCTTTCATTTTTATTTGCTAATGGGGGTACAATGGCAATAAGCTTGCAATAGGAACTTGGCTCTTGTGCCCAGAGTTTACAGAATTTGCTTCAATTTTGTCCATAGGCGCTAATGTTAAAATTTTTTGAACTGTTCAAAATTGAACAAAAAATTGTTCAAATCAAAAATAGAAATGAGATGTCCTCGCCGAGATCTTTCGAATGCAAAAAGAATTTTTCCAATCGGACAATTCGTTCAAAAGTTATTAGGGGGGGACAGACCGACAGACAGAACCAGACAGACAGACCGACAGACACACTTTTTCCCCATCTCAATACCCTACTTTCAAATTTTTTATTTTACAATCTTTATTTATTTACTTCACTTATTTTTGACTTTTTTTGATTTTTAACGATATTTTCACGATACATTAAGCCTTCTTTCATGCTTTATTATTATTTTTTTTTACTTTTACGGGAAAGTAGGCTAAAAACGGAGGAGCGCGGAAGATCGCACTTCAAACTGAAGCAGCATAGAACAGAAATGAATATAACCAATAAAGATTCAATATGCGATGCGACTCAAAATGACAACGGTTTTCCCGAAGGATATAATTTACGCAAAAGGAGATAAGTACATCTGGTTAAAATAATAAGGAGTAAATAAAGGAAGTCCATCTACAGCGCATTTAAAAACAGTTTCCGCAGTATATACTTGAAAAAATGTTTCAATATACCTTTTGAAACTTGGAGACGGAAGTACATGATTAACAGTGAATAATCTGAAAATAATGTACATGCACAAAAAAATGACAAGAAGATTTAGTGACAAATTCAGTTATTCAAATGCAAAACCTGTAATGTATGGAATTATCTTCTGAAAGGAATTCTACATAGTTCTTTTCCTTGTCATGTTTGTTTGTTTTGTGTTTTCTGGGATGTGCGAAATAAAAAGATTCGTTGAGATAAATTTCATTACAAAATGCAAATTTGCAGGAATGTAACATGCAGTTAAAAAATGAGACAATAACTTTTAAATTCTGAAATTTTTCATGCATCACGAACGGATTTCTCTCCTTTTCGTAAAAAAAATATTAACAACAACAAAAATAATAATAATGAAAAAATAAATGTCATATGGTGACTCAAAGTCTAAAATCAATGTTAAATTTAATGCATATTGAGATCCCGTCATATTAAACTTCAAAATTCAAGAAAAAATTTACCATTTGAAAGAAAAGGCATCCATATTGTAGTGATTAGTAATCTGACAGAGAAAATGAACAATTCGGGTTCACATGCCCATCAGAAAATGTAATTATTATTATTATTTTGGAGAGTTTTTTTTTCCGGTGAAAAGAGCAAGAAATGACAGATGAAATCAAAACAATTTTCAAATTAATTAATTCCCATGCTAACTGGGGAAATTTTTTAAAAAAAGCTCAAAAAAACCAAAAGTCTTTTTTTGGGGGGGGGGGAAATGCATTATTTTTTTTTTTTTTTAGGGGTAAAAATTTCAAATCGGTATAATATTCTATATATTTTTAATTGCAAACCCCAAATTTAAAAACTTTTTCATACGCTATTGCGGAGATAAAAAATATTTTAATTTCATTTTTTGTATCAAAATTTTTTTATAAATACTTTACCAAAATTTTCCTTTTTTCTTTTCAAAAATTTTGAAAATTTAAAAATCAAGGGGTTTATTTCCCAATATTTTTCTGTAAATTTTAGAAAATGTTTCTACTTTTGTATTTTTCCACGTGGGAAGGAAAAAGATATTTTAATTTTCTAATTTTGTACTCACTTTTAATATCTTTATTCCAACTTTCCCCCTTTTTCTCAATGAAAATTTTAAACATGAAATTTCCCAAATTTTTCGAAAATTTTAAAACTGCTACAAATTAATTATACAAGGGGAAGGAACCCCAAAAAATTTATTAAATTGATTAATTATTTTTTTAAATTTTTGGGCTTGTTTTCCACAATTTTAATATAAAAAATTACAAAAAGAGCTTTTAAATTTAGTTTTTATTTCCTTTTAAAAAAGAAAAATAATAATATTGTGTTTCATTGCTTGTTATGAACTGTTGTGAAGCTTGAAAAATGAATGTGCAAGCAAATTTTATTGTTTTCCTACCCGTTTACTAAGGACTACTAAAGGGATTCGCCAATTTCTTTCCGAGTTTTAGAAGGGCTTCGCTAGGAAAAAAAAAGTTGGGAACCCCTGACTTAAATCGTATGCAGAAATTTTGCATAAGAGACATAGTTCCTTTTCTTTAATGACGCGAGTTCGCATGCATTAATTTAATGTAGACAAATAATTAGTCCTCATTTGAGCTGCGAAACTAAAGAATAAAACGTCAACATAGTCAAAAATTGAGGACACGTGTTTCAGAGTTACAAGGAGCCCGTGTTGCAATGCAAAGAAGTAAGCTTACGGATGAGAAACAACCAAACCGTTTTTATTCTTTAGCTAATAAGATATTATTTCGTAGTGCCACACAGCAAACATCGCATAACCAGGAATGGACAGCCTTTGGAAAGCTGCGGGCTAAACTCAAAAGGTTAAAAAAGTCGCGGGTCGTAGAGATAAGCAGGTGTCAAGTTACCGAGATTCCGTAACTTCAATCGCTGATATTGGTCTGTATTGTTATTTACTTGCCATTCAAGTTATAAGAGTGAATTCCAGTGTACGAAATTATTCTCGTTTATTATTTATCTATTATTATTTTTAAAAGTTAATACATTACAAATAAATAAATATATAAACATTAAATCAAAATACCTCATGAGAAAAAAATCCATAATTTTTGTTTGCTTTTCCCTCTGAAGAGAAAACAAATTCCCCAACACTATTAGGCTTGCTAATTTGCAATTAACTTTTTTCTCGTGTCTGTAGAAAGGTACAAGGGGAATAAGGAAATTTTCTAGGAACACTTTCAAGAAAAGAATTCATTTATTGATGAAAAAACACCGCTGTAAAATTCCCAGAATTGTGCACCGTGGAAAAATACCGGAGGAAAAAGTTAATAAGAATACAAAATGGAGGTCGACTTACAGGGATTTCTGAAAATTGTGTGTCAAGTTAGAGAGTTTTTCGCCCATTGAAATTAGCATTGGGCCAACCATTAGGGGAGGGATATGTCGACTTACCAAGGGTTAGTCGACTTATCTGCGCGTCGAGCTACCGAGGTTCCACTGTATTTAGTTTAGTCATGTGAACTGTGAAGAAAATAATTTTTGCGATTCGGGAAAAGAAACATGTGGTTTGTTTTCTAAACAATGTCCCATGCTTTTCGCCATTCCCCGAGGAAGTGTACTGTACAGTGGAACCTCGCTATTCGCGCACAATTCATTACAGGAGGCAGCTCGAATGGCAACTTGTACGAATAGCGAATTATTTTTTCACATAAAATACAGTGTAAATTGGATTAATCCGGTCCAGACACACAGATGGCTGCTTATTTAAACCTATGAAAAACAAATGTACAGTACTGTACATGAAATTATAGATAAATTAAAATTTAACTGCACTTTGCTTGTACTGAGGTGAGCTGATGGCATATGTGGAATGTTGAGATGATGAAATGAAAGGGCTGGAAGAGGAAGAGGAGGCCCCTTCTATAAAAACATCAGGTAATATCCCTTCAAGTGTTTTCTCCCTTTCTGTTGTCCTTTCTTTTTGCACTAGAAGAATCTTGGGCTTCTTTCCCTAAAAACCTGTCCAATGTTGTCTGGCTTTGACGATTGTTCAGAATTTTTCTAAAATGGCCAATAACATTGTCGTTGAACAAAGCATCCCAACATTGCTGTTGACCACAGCAGTTTTGGGATGCTGTTTTCCCATCACTTTCTGCGTTTTCTTGCAGGAATAACACAGCTCTTTAATTTCTGCAAAGTAAATGCTTTTCTTACTACATTCCTCCTCTGAAGAAGAAAGTTCTTCAACCACTTCCTCTAGATGCCCCCTTAGAAAGCTAAAATTGTCAGTAAAATCTCAAAAAGTATTAAAATTTAAAAAAAATCCAAAACGCGAAACAAATTACTTCTAGACGAGTTCAAAACGAGCATAATTTCTCGATTTTTTTCTTAAAAAAAGCTAAACTGGCGACCCAGCTGACCCCTGGCGCCGTACGAATTGAGGGACAAGTACGAATGGCGGATTTCCACTGTATATGTTCTACGTCATAACATCTTTCCGATAAAGTTTATTTTAAGTTAATCGCTTGGTTAGCTCAGGATTTGTATACGACTGAAATTTTCCCGTAGGCGCTGTCGGTTTTTTTTTTTTCTGAACTATGAAATTCGGAGTGGATAAAAAAATATTTCACGCCGAGAGCTCCTTCCAATACGCTTGTCAAAAGGAACTTGGATCTTCTGCCCAGAATTTGCATACTTTGCTTCGGGAAAAAGTCGCTAATGTTCAGAATTTTTGAACTGTTCAAAATTGAACGAAAAATTGTTCAAATCAAAAAGTAAAATATGAAAATGAGATGTCCTCGCCAAGATCTTTCGAATGCAGGGAAAAAAATCTCTCGAATCGGACAATTCCTTCAAAAGTTATTGGGGGGGGGGGGGGAGACATGCGCACCCAGAACCCCCCCCCCCCGCACCTGCCATTGTCTGGCGCATCGGATTTTTAGATGCCCCCGAGGGCTTGCCCTCGGGGACAAATGGGGCCCTACAGGGGGGGGGGAGAGACAGACCGACAGACACAATTACCCCATCTCAAACCCCTACTTTCAATTTTTTTTTAATTTTTCAATGTGTATTTATTTACTTCACTTGTTTATGACTTTTTCCTATTTTTAACGATATTCTTGTGATCTGATACATTAGCCTTCTTTCGTTGTTTTTTTTTTTTTTTTTTTTTACTTTTACGGAAAAGTAGGATAAGAAGAAGTAAAAGATATCGAAAGATGGAAAAATCTTATGAAAGGAAAGGCTAATAAATGTTACGAATGGCATAAAAAAATCATTAAAAAAAAGGAAATAAAAGAAAGAAAGGAGGTTGTTAGTATTCCCCCCCCCCCCCCCAGCTGTCGACCTTTATATGTAATTTTGTTTTTCAAAATTCCAGCTCCACCGGAAGATGTTGGTTTATTTAATCAAAATTTAATTTTTTTTTCGGTTTCTAAAACACAAATTATTGAAAAATTGCATTCAGAAAGAGGCCAATATAAAATTTTGAAATTACATTCATTTTCTCAAAAATATCTTTTTAATTTACGAAAACATTTAAAGTTTATCATTCCTTTATTCCTTCAGTAAAAAACAAAAAAACTCTATCTCGCTCAATTTAGTTATATCTGTGGCATACACAGTTGTCTTTAAGAGGGGGGGGGGGGGGAGTAAAGGCAACGCTTTTCTCTTCAGAAAGTTTTTGAAGAAAAGAAGAATGGATTGTGTAGAAGTAAATTAAATCAATAACCTACAAATGAATAATTACTTACATTAAATAATTTCTCATTTGATTTACTAATTAAAGAGCAGTAATTTTTTCAAGCTTACATTTTTAAAAAAATGTTTTTTTTCCCCCCACTGTACAAACATTTAATTCGTGAAAAATATTTTTATAGTACCGTGGGAACAGGAATTTGCCCATATAAAGGATTACATATAAGTCATAGCTTCTCCAAATTTCTACCAAAAAGATCTCAATTTTCTTCCCTTTCGAAAAAACATGTGGTCTGTCTTCTGTGTCTGGCCGGTTTGAGGGTCTGAAGAGGGGACTACACTTTCCCCATTGTCGGAATCCGAAGCAGCAATGCTTCCCGGAGTGAGAGTCATTAGGCTAATCGACCTCGTAAATCATGCCCCCTTGCATGGGAAGCGGTGGGAGGCGTGGCTTATAGGAATTTCGAGCTTTTTTTGGAAATATTTTCAAACTTTGGACGGATTTTTTTGTCTTTAAAAATGTTTGCATTATTTCAAACAAAAGTTCAAAAGAAAGCTGGAAATGTTTTGCTGGTCTTGTTGTTTTTAAAATTTCGGTAACATGCTTTGAAAATATTTTATAGAGCGAAACGTCTAACAGTACCACGTTTTTTCCAAAATTCATTTTTTAACGATTTTTTAAAAATACGGTAAGTGATATTTTAAAAAAGTAAAAACTAAAAGACCGAGATATAGGCTTGAAAAATACTCAAAAAAATTCCGGACTCGAAAACTTCAAAGGAACTTTCTAAAACTTAGTCCAACTTTTCCCGTAGGTTAACATTGGTTTCGAAGATTTGAAACTCTGACTGAAGAGCAGCCTTAAGATCTGCTGTTCCGAGCATTTTGAGGCATCATGTTTCTTATATTAACTGTTATCACGGAAAAGAATGCTGAAGAGTGATTTTGTTCCGAAGGTTTTTTCCTTTTCTAGTCCTCCTAAGAAACGAAAGAAGATGAATAATATGTCTGAAGCTTCAAACGCACAGTAAGGTTTTTCCTCCATTTTATTAGTAATGTTTATTCATTTTGCATGTGCCCAAGTAAAAGTAAATGCTATTTCTGGTAGCCAATATATATCGTTTCATTCATTTCTGTAAAAAGAAATAAGTTATCACAGTTTAATTAGTAGAATTTTAGAAACATTTAGAAGATTTTCGTTTTGTTAATAAAAAAAAATCGTAAAATTTCCAATTTTTTGATTAATTTTGAGTATACCTATACTTATTTATAAGCTTTTTGTTGAATATGAAAGTTTATCCTACCAGTAGCATAGGGAAGGGTCATGTCCTCACCAAAATGATGCACTATAACATTTTTTTCAAATGAAATATATAAATGTTAAAAGCGTTATTAGAAAAACCCTCCCAGTGTGCAGGGACGTAACTAGAGGGGGGCAGACGGGGCGTGTGCCCCTGGCGACAGATTGACTAAATGTGTGTGTTTGCCTAAATACATATATTTTTTTTTGTGTATCTAAGTGGGGAGGGAGTGCTAAATCCTGGTTTCGCCCCAGTTAGAAAATGACCTAGTTACGTCCCTGCCAGTGTGTGCAGGTCAGGAAAGTCAGATTTGGAAACCAGTTGCGAAAATAACAAAAATTATGATTAGGTCTCGAAAAATTTTCCGTCCAACTGGACTGGCCCTGCCTGGAGCCACTATCCCCAAAGAAGACATTGAACATCCCGTGCACAACAGATTTTCAAATATCTGAAATCCGACCCCCGCCGCTACACCAACTATACAAATGTTCGATTTGTCAAATTTGATTTTAAAAGTTTAATTAACATGTTTTGAAGATACATGTAAATTACAAACTAATTACGTGGTTGGAAGCTGTGGGACAACTAAAAATTTATGTAGTAAGTTAGTTAGTACAAAAGTTTAAAAAATATTTCTATTACTGGATCTTATCTATTGTACTACTACGTACTTGAAGATGTACCTTTATAGGAATTCACTGTCGTTCACCTAAAATTTTCCACAGTACAATTGTTTTTTTTTTTTTAAGTACAAGTATGTTACTGACAAAATATATGGAAATCTAAGTATCAAAATTTATTTGTATCAGTGGTGTAGCCGAGGGGGGACGGTGTCCCTCCACCTTTTTTTCCAGGA
Organism: Octonoba sinensis; assembly: GCA_038502835.1. Lineage (NCBI taxonomy): Eukaryota > Metazoa > Arthropoda > Arachnida > Araneae > Uloboridae > Octonoba > Octonoba sinensis. Next base: position 64,373,355 of record CM076605.1, on the reverse strand, counting down.
CTACACCACTGATTTGTATATATACTAAATTTTCTAATCTCTATTAGTCATGATTCATTTATTTAAATTTAAAGTATTTGTATTTTATTAATATGTAAAATTTACCCCCACCCCTGATTGGGGAATCTGATTGGGTAGCAGCCCATAAACCACGTGTCCTATGGCAGTTAGGTCACGTGTCAGCGGGGCAACAAGCCGCTCTGACGTCACGTGAAAGTATCCCATAGTACGTATATTATTTACAGAGAAATTTTGCATCTGCATTTTCAAAATAGATGGCGCTACTGATTTTAGCCTATTTCCGATTTAGCACAATTTCTTTTGACTTGTTGGCAACAGTGAATTCAGATTCAGAGATTCATTTTAAAAAAAATTGCTGCTGTGCATGTGCGAGCAGGTAAGTTTTATCTGGTATGTTATCTTTGAACATCATATTAAAGTGAATTTTAATTTATTATTTGATGTTAAATAAAATTATTGCTACACATTTCTGGTTGGAATCATCACTTATTTTCGAGAAATTTCGCATAATTTAATCAGTTAATTGAATCTTCGTGTTCAAAATGAATGACGATGTCCTGCAATTGTTCTTGATTAAAGGAAGTACCTTGCATGCCTAAGTGCGAATAATTCTTAGAAAAGAAATTTGTATAATCTTATCGATGCATTTTAGTATTACTTCAGGAGATTTTTCTGCTGCTGGTAATGCTAGTGGCTGTGGAGCTACTTGATTTCGTGTAGCAAGGTCCGTGCCACTGTATCGTAACTTAATGATGTCTCCGGCTGGAAAGCTGATGAAGGCTGAAGCAATGTATATTCCATCACCTATCCAGAGCCGCTTTGGCAGTGACTGGGTAGACAGACCATGCAAAGTACACTACTTAATTTTTTCCTACTAAACATTCTGTATTTTATTATATATTATACTCGCCGTAAAGCAAATTTTTCGCACATGTGATATATTTTTTTTCCAAGTGCTCATGTGTAGGAAAGCTCAATATATTTGCAGTGTTGAAATTTTTTTGTGATCTCAAGATCAAATTTGCAATACTAAATGAGGTATTTAAATTTAGCATTAAAAGAAGCCTATCATTACACAAATGGCCAACTAATTGTATTAATGCAATGATGACATTTTTAAACTGAAATTTGTTCTTTGGTCAGAACCAGAAATGGTTGAACCCACTGACTGTATAGAACTAACTAATGATTTAAAATTCCATATGGAAGTCTGAGTATTATAAAGATTCTATTTTAAAAGGCTGGAAGGAATGTGAAAATACCTGTCCATAACTGGTTGCAGCTGTGATAGGGAGTGGAGGTTGAAATGTGGTTTAATATGCAAGCTGAGTTGGTGCATATAGTATATGCCTACCTGCAGCTTCTTCAACATGCAATTGATAGTTACTGCCTTTTCTTAAAATGATGAAATTTGAGCACTGGGCTATGATTCATTATGATTCAAGATGCTCATACTGAAAAGATTAGAAAAAGCAATTTGAATGTTTTTATCCATAATTTAAGATGTAGTATACATTCCTAGGGTATAGCAATTGCCACTGCTCGATGTAAAATAAATGTATAAAAGAAAATTATTTCTTATTTTGTTAACCTGAATGTTCTGTAATTAAAACTTCAATGTAACCTAGTTGTTTCAATTAATTGTATACAAAATATTAATATTTTATGTTTATGTCATCTAGTGTTATAGCTCATACTGAAAAGAAAATTGAACTGTTTTTATACAGAATTTTAATCTGATTAGTTTTTTATCTATTCGTGATTCCAGTCATGAGTGGAATTTCTAGAACTAAGTACAGTTTTCCCTGGGCTCCATTGTCCGTGTGACTTCTGCCTCTAATCAAAATCATTAGGACCCTTTTCCTTTAGACTTATACGGCTAAAAACAAGTTTCTTCCTAAATGCTGACTGAGGCTTTTTAATAATGAAACTTGAGCACTGGGCTATGATCCATATGATTCAGAATGCTCATACTGAAAATATTACTAACATCTTAAATTGTTTCTGCTAATGTCATTGATTAAAGTTTTTAAGTAGAAAGAAGATTCTGTGTTCTAAGACGCACATAAATTAAAAAGTCCCACTTTGGATTTCATAGTTATGTTTCCCTGATTTAATGATATGCTTAATTTAAGAAGAGCATTTAACACTTCGTAGGTATAGAAATATTATCTCATCGATACATGGCAGTATTACTTTAGGCAGATTTTTCTGCTGCTGTTAGTTGTGGCACTACACGGCTATATTCTATCACCTATCCAGATCCATTTCAGCTTTGATTGGATAGACCATGCACAAGCTCAATTTCTCTTTTGTATTGTAATTGGAAGAAAGCAAAATAAATTGTAAGTTACCGCAACAAAAAGATGGCAATTATGCTTTAGAGAATTGTATATAATCAAACATAAGCAGTTTGGATAAGGAGTGAAGAAATGACAAGAAAGAAAAAAAAAACAATTGCCCTTTGTTTTTCGCATGTCTAAATCTATTTTTCTATTTAGAATTAGTGTATATAAGATAAGTTAATAGTTAATTTCACCATTGCATTCAATTTAATTTTTGCTTTCTAGTGAAAGCTATTGCATGTCCAACTGTTGGGCTGTGACTGGTTAGATAGAACATGCAAAGGATAATGTTTTCTATAGATTTTCTTTCGGCCCGCAATTGCCAATGGTAGCATTTTTTCAGCAAACCAAATTATGGCCTTTCCATTCTGGGAAACATTGGTAATGTTTAAATATTTTCCGGAAAATCAAACTTCAATTTAAAATACAAGCATCTATCACCGTTTGTCATTTTTTAGTGTCCCCGAAGCAGAAAATGCTGTGTTGCCCTCCCCCTCCCCCATGATTTTTGTATTGTAATTGGGAGAATGCAAAAGATTGGTGAATGGGGCACTTTTGTTTTCTGTGTTTTGTTTTCTTTCTATGATAAGCTTTCGTGTATTTTAGCAAACTATTTGAAACTTTATGGATCCATTTTTTAATTGGTAACAAAATTAATAATCAGAATTATTTCACTACCTTATGAAGTTGGATATTCTTCAGAATTGAAATATTAAGTCCATCTTTGATGCTTTGATCTGAATAAGAAACTTTATATTTTTTTCTCCATGCATATAGCATTGTTGTGGTAGTTTTCTGCCACATCTAATGCTTGTGGCTGTGGAGCTACTTGATTTTGTGTAGCATGGTCCATGCCACTGCATTGTACAGTATTGATGTCTCCGGCTGCAAAGCTGATGAAGGCTGAAGCAATGTATATTCCATCACCTATCCAGAGTTGCTTTGGCTGTGACTGGATAGATAGACCATGCAAAGCACAATGATTTCCCCCATTTTTTGTCGTATTGGAAAGACTGAATATATAAGCTAAAGCGGTCCTTTTTTCAATATTACATACGATTCAGTTTTTGCTTTCTAGAGTAAGCTATTGCATGTCTCGCAAGTTGCACTAAATGAAAATTCATACATCTTAAAAATATAGAGCAATTGTAACTTAAATTTAATTTTTTTTATGATTGCACTTGGTCCGTGTTTCTGAAATGTGATATTAGTGCACTTCTGATGCTTGTTATTCTTCTATGGATGTGCCAGTTTCTAAGTAATTATTACAATCAATTTTCTAACACAGCAAAGTACAGTAAACGCTCTTTATAATGACCACACATTATAAAGACCTTTCCATTATAACGACCAGTGGTAAGAGACCCAATTTTATTCCCATGAACTCTTATGTTAATTTGCTTTCGGTATAGTGTCCTTTCTAAATAGTCTAATACAATACAGTGACCGTACCAGGTGTCATGTCAGCTCACTTCTGCTTCCAGAAATGTGAATGTAATTTTTTCTCCTGTACTTTCTACTTTAAAGTCTTTAATTTGTTATAATATTTTGCACTGATATATTTTTTTAACTCCGTGGTAAAAAAATACTTTGAGCATAGTTGGAATCTTCGAAAAATTAACAATTTTAATGGAACTACTGAATATGCATGATGAAAGTATATTTTTAAATGAAAATTCTCTTATAGCGACCACTCAAAGATCTTTTTCTGTAGGATGCAGATGGTCGTTATATAGTGTCGACTGTATTCATTTTGAATAGTTCATAATGCTCATGATGAAGTAATTTGCATCGGAAAATACAAAACATGAAGTGGAAGCCTACCGTTTCTATATGTTTGTATTTAATGATGATCAAATTTCTCTGAAATCTTTATCACATAAGTTTCATTTGTTTTGCATGAAAGTTGTTTCTTTACCATCAATAAGTGAAATTCTATAATTGGCAATTATGGAATCTAATACAGATACATTGAGTTATAATAAGTGTTTTTCAAACTTTGGCTGTGTTGGAAACAAATGGTTTTATTATATAAGCATTTTACTGTTATTTAACAGGTTGGAAACAAATGGTTTTATTATATAAGCATTTTACTGTTATTTAACAGATAATATTTTATATTTGACTACCTTACGGAAGAGTATATAATTCTTCAGAATTGAAAGCTAAGTTTCTATATAAGTTGTAAAGCTGATTGGTGCTTTGACCTGTATGAGAATGATTTTTTTTCCTCGATGCATTTAGCATTGTTGTGGTAGTTTTCTGCCACATCTAATGCTTGTGGCTGTGGAGCTACTTGATTTTGTGTAGCATGGTCCGTGCCACTGCATCGTACAGTAATGATGTCTCCGGCTGCAAAGCTGATGAAGGCTGAAGCAATGTATATTCCATCACCTATCCAGAGCCGCTTTGGCTGTGACTGGATAGATAGACCATGCAAAGCACAATGATTTCCCCCATTCTTTTTGTAATTGCAGGAATAATAAACTGAAGTTAAAAGATTAAGGTAGTAACTAAAATTGTTTTTAATTAAACGTAACAAGATTATAGTTGGTGTTTCTGAAATATTTGGTACTGGCCAAGTATAGGTAAGAACACAGTTTGAAGCAGTGACTGTTAAAAAAAAAGCGGCAATCTTTTGTCGTATTGGACAGATTGAATATGAGCTAAAGGTAGTCCTTTTTTCTATTGCATGTGATTTAGTTTTTGCTTTTTAGAGTAAGTTATTTCATGTCTTGCAAGTTGCAATAAGAAATGAAAATTCATAAATCTTAAAAAATGAATAAAATATAGAGCAATTGTACTTTACCTGCAATTTTTATAGAAATTATGATGATTGCACTTGGTCCGTGTTTCTGAAATGTGATGTTGGTGCACTTCTGATGCTTGTTCTTGATGGATGTGTCGGTTTTTAAGTAATTGAATCTTATTACAGTCAATTTTCTAACACAACAAAGTATATTCATTTTGAATAGCTCATAATGCTCATGATGAAGTAATTTGCGTCGGAAAATACAAAACATGAAGTGGCAGCCTACCGTTTCTATATGTTTGTATTTCATGATGATCAAATTTCTCTGAAATCTTTATCACATAAGTTTCATTTGTTTTGCATGAAAGTTGTTTCTTTGCCATCAATAAGTGAAGTTCTATAATTGGCAATTATGGAATCTAATACAGACACATTGAGTATAAATGTTTTTCAAACTTTGGCTGTGTTGGAAACAAATGGTTTTATTATACAGTGTAACCCCGATTTTACGTTTCTCAAGGGACTGGGTAAAAAAAACGTAAAATACGGGAAATACATAGAATGCAAAAATCAAATAGAAAAAAACTAAAGGTAGTAAAGATGACTCTTTCAAAAGGTATAATATCTATATTTTATGAAAAGAACATTATTATTCATACCATTTTAAGATAATTTTAACACATTTAGATGAGATTCCTGGCTTTTAGGATGAAAATAATCCGTAATAATGGATTGTTTTTTAGTCATAGAGTTCAAAGTGAATGCAGCATCTTCTTGGATTGAAATACGTTGCAAGTTTTTTTCCTGGTCTTTATAAGAAAGAAAATAGTTTTCACTATTTATAAGCTCTTCATTGCAATATTGATAGAAGGGACGGGCTGTGCTTCTGGTCTTGTTGATCTTCATCGGCGGACGAATAGTCTATAAGGTTGTCTATAGATCCGCATTGAATATGTCATTTGGCTTGTATCCTTTAGTCAAATTTGGTAGATTTTTCTTCCATTGTAGCTTCATGTGCACTTAATGATTTTCCCGAAAGCGATCTATACACAAGATTATGTATTTTTTTTTCATTCTGTCAATCCATCCATTTGAAGCTGTAAAGTCTTTCAAACCACCAAGCCTATCAGCAATTTCTAGCTCGTCGTATGGCGATTTTTTTCTTCACAAACTTTCACGATGTTTTTTAAATGCATTTTTTTTTCTGTAGTATGGATTGTAGGGTTGTCACGAGAACTCCTTGCGATTGAGCGAACGCTACTTTGTTTCCTTGAAATTCATCAAATTGTTTTAGCAATTTCGGCTTTCTCAGCAACAGAAAAGCTCTTGCGTTTTTTACTCGTCATTTTGGCTCAAAAAGGTTAGAGCTGCGACCACCACGTGCTAAACAGCAACTGAATGCTGTTCAGTATTATACAGTGGATTTCAGGCTTATCTGAAAACGTGTAGAAGGGTAAGGACCCCCCCCCCCCCCCAGACGAAAGAAAAGGAGCCAACCCATCTGATTGGTAACTGGTCTTTCTCTTTCCTTGTCCGTCTCATTCCTACACCAATAAAGTGTGTTATTTCTGTACTTTGTTCCCCCGCCAGCTGTGGTGTATTCAGGAAAGTAGACAGTCGGACGTGATAGTAGGTTTTATACAAAGGAGGGAGGGGGGGGGGGTAGAAACCAATCTATAATCAATGAGAAGAAACCGGTTTCAGAAGACGGGGATCTGTTTAATGCGTTTCGGTTTTCATAGATTAACTTTCAACAAAGTGGATTAGCTTAAAAAAGCACAAACAGAAAAATATTGCTTATTTTAGAACAGTTTTCTTTTTTTCACTTTCCAGGGAAAACATAAAATGCGGGAAATTTCATATATAACAAACTTGCAATCCGGGTTAAATTAATATTATTAGTATACGGAAAAACTGGGACCTGATGAAAAAGCATAAAACGCGGGAAAAACGTAAATTCGGTGGACGTAAAATCGGGGTTTCACTGTATAAGCATTTTACTGTTATTTAACAGATAATGTTTTATATTTGACTACCTTAAGGAAGAGTATATATTCTTCAGAATTGAAAGCAAAGTTTCTATATAAGTTGTAAAGCTGATTGATGCTTTGACCTGTATGAGAATGATTTTTTTTCTCGATGCATTTAGCATTGTTGTGGTAGTTTTCTGCCACACCTAATGCTTGTGGCTGTGGAGCTACTTGATTTTGTGTAGCATGGTCCGTGCCACTGCATCGTACAGTAATGATGTCTCCGGCTGCAAAGCTGATGAAGGCTGAAGCAATGTATATTCCATCACCTATCCAGAGCCGCTTTGGCTGTGACTGGATAGATAGACCATGCAAAGCACAATGATTTCCCCCATTCTTTTTGTAATTGCAGGAATAATAAACTGAAGTTAAAAGATTAAGGTAGTAACTAAAATTGTTTTTAATTAAACGTAACAAGATTATAGTTGGTGTTTCTGAAATATTTGGTACTGGCCAAGTATAGGTAAGAACACAGTTCGAAGCAGTGATGTTTAAAAAAAAAATAGCGGCAATCTTTTGTTGTATTGGAAACACCGAATATGAGCTAAAGGTAGTAGTCCTTTTTTCTATTACATGTGATTTAGTTTTTGCTTTTTAGAGTAAGCTATTGCATTAAGAAATGTGAAAATTCATAACTCTTGAAAATTGAATAAAATATAGAACAATTGTACTTTACCTGCAATTTTTATAGAAATTATGATGATTGCACTTGGTCCGTGTTTCTGAAATATGATGTTGGTGCACTTCTGATGCTTGTTCTTTATGGATGTGTCGGTTTTTAAGTAATTAAATCTTATTACAGTCAATTCTAACACAGCAAAGTATATTCATTTTAAATAGTTCATAATGCTCATGATGAAGTAATTTGCGTCGAAAAATACAAAACATAAAGTGGCAGCCTACCGCTTCAATATGTTTGTATTTAATGATGATCAAATTTCTCTGAAGTCATTTCATTTGCCTTGCGTTAAAGCTGTTTCTTTTCCATCTACAAGTAAAGTTCTTTAATCGGCAGTTATGGAATCTGTTAATTCATTCATATTGAGTATAAATGCCTTTCAAACTTGTCATTGACTCGTTTCAAAACAAATGGTTTAATTATTTAAGCATTTTGTTGTTATTCAACAGATAATGTTTTCTATTTAACTACCTTAAGAAAGGGTAGATTCTTCAGAATTTAAAGCAAAGTGGGTTTGTAAGTTGTAAAGCTGATTGGTGCTTTGACCTGAATGAGAATGATTTTTTTTTCTTGATGCATTTAGCATTGTTGTGGTAGTTTTCTGCCACATCTAATGCTTGTGGCTGTGGAGCTACTTGATTTTGTGTAGCATGGTCCGTGCCACTGCATCGTACAGTAATGATGTCTCCGGCTGCAAAGCTGATGAAGGCTGAAGCAATGTATATTCCATCACCTATCCAGAGCCACTTTGGCTGTGACTGGATAGATAGACCATGCAAAGCACAATGATTTCCCCCCATTCTTTTTGTAATTGCAAAAATGATAAACTGAAGTTTCAAGACAGGTAGTAATTAAGATTGTTTTTAGTTAAATGTAGCAAGATTATTGTTAGTGTTTCTGAGATACTTGGTACTGATCAAGTATCGGGTTAAAAAATAGCAGCTATCTTCAGTTTTTTTGTCATATTGGAAAGACTGAATATAAGCATTCTATTACATATCATTTAGTTTTTGCTTTCTAGAGTAATCTATTGCATGTCTTGCAAGTTGCAACAAATGCCAAAATCCAGACCTTTTAAAAATTAGTTAAATATAGAACAATTGTAAATTAAATTTTTATTATGATGATTGCACTTGGTCCGTGTTTCTGAAATGTGATGTTAGTGCACTTCTGATGCTTGTTATTCTTCTATGGATATCTCAATTTTTAAGTGATTTTAATCTTATTACTGTCACAATTCTTTAACACTAAGAAAGTATGCTAGTTTTTTAAGTCATTATGGCTCATAGTGAAGTAATTTGTGTCGAAAAATACAAAAGATCAAGCAGCTGCCTTTTTTTATATGTGTATTTTATGATGATCAAATTCATCTGAAGTCTTTCCATAAGTCTCATTTGTCTTACTTTCAAGCAGGGTTGGCAGGTTTTTGACATGCAACAGTTTTAACCCGCTTGCCAAAAACCGATAAATTATTTAATCGATAATTTTTAAATAAAGCAGCATAAATGCATTAAAACTGGCGAGTATGAACTACAAAAATATATTCTTAGTGTAGCACAGCCAGAATCTATGCCTGAGAGTGATTTTGTTCAGAGAATTGTTTTTAAAAATTGGTTAATTGTTTTTTAAGTGTACAAACACTGGTTTCTGTTTTCTGATGCCTTGTAGGAGGGGTTTTAGGTCCTGAAACATTGCATCGTTTTGATGCAATGTTTTTTACTGCGTCCTACCGGTGCATTCTTGAGCTACATTCTATTAGTAGAATATTTCGTGAACGTGAACTGATAGTAGACCATAATGCGACAATTTTTAATAGAAATTGTCACACTTATTTAATGAATCATTTTATTGTGAATAACATACCTTTAATTACTTTCAGCAAAGATTTACAGTTAATAAATGCTTAATTATATTTGTAGTAATTTAAATTGTGTAGGTTTTAACTAACGTTTTGCTGAAATGAATTGATTTTTAAACTTTTTTTCTGGATAAAAGCAGAAAGTAATCCACCACAATTGAAATCTAATGGAGGTATGTACTTTCCCCAGGATAGGGCATATTCAAAGGCTTTCCTACCAGTACAAAGAAATATTGACACTAAAACAACTTTTCTTAATTTCTTCCTTGTATTCTTGTCAAACATGCAAAGAATCCACACCAGAAAGAAATATGTGTAAAAAATTGAGTTAAGTACTATATAAATTAATATTTAATTATAATTCAATGTATACTAAAAGTAAGGAACATTATAATTAAACAAAGCATTGCTGTATCTTGCTATTATTAACACCCTTTTTTTTTCTATTTTCAGCATATTTAAATTGTATTAAGGTTTTGGTGGTTTAAACCAGCTAAAACCTGGTTTAAACCTATGTCATGTCAAAAACTTAATTTTTGACAGCTAAACCCTAACCCTGCTTTCAATTCCCCCCCCCCCCCCATAGTTAAGTAAAGTTCTTTGATTGGCAGTTGCTGCAAAATCGGATCATTCATTCACATTGAATAGAAAGATTAATTATGTAAGCATTTGACCATTACTTAATAGGTAATGTTTTGTATTTGACTGCCTTGACAAGTGGTTTATTCTTCAGCATTACAAGCAAAGCTTCAAAGTAGTACAGCTGAATGGTTCTTTGCCCCGAGTGATAATTTTTTCTGTCGATGCATTTAGCATTGTTGTGGTAGTTTTCTGCCACATCTAATGCTTGTGGCTGTGGAGCTATTTGATTTTGTGTAGCATGGTCCTTGCCACTGCATCGTACATTAATGATGTCTCCGGCTGCAAAGCTGATGAAGGCTAAAGCAATGTATATTCCATCACCTATCCAGAGCCGCTTTGGCTGTGACTGGATAGATAGACCATGCAAAGCACAATGATTTCCAACGCCCTTTTTGTATTGTTATTTGTTAGAGGAAAGCAAAATCAACTGAACAAGAATAATCGTATTAGTAATTAAAATTTTTATTTGCAGAATGTTTTTGACAAAACTAAACAAGATAAAGCTTAATTCAGGGGTCAATCCAGTACTTTTCAGGTCCCCCTTTTTATGAATTTTTAAATTTTTTGTGAAAAATCAAATAATTTTTAAAAGTATTCACTGCTTTACAGGTGTAATATTGTCTGCCGCTTAACAGGTGATAATGTCAAGTAAGAGCTTGTTATTTTTTGAAGGGTTTGCTATGCAGTTGCTTCACGTCGGTTAGTGCTGTCCAATCTCCTTTTCTGCGACTTGCCTCAATGAGAATTAATGAAAATTAAATTTCTAAATGCTGCTCCACATCAGATCAAATAAATATGCAGTAAATCCATATTGTTTAGTTTGGAGTATTTTTAGAATTAAGCAGAAATAGTTTAACTCTATGATATATAATTAAAATTGTATTATTTTTCAATTTTTCAATTATATTATTATAATTATATTATTGAATGGACTCTTCCCAATTGATGCAGATGTTAATGGGGTAGTTAATATCCACTTTTTCGGTAACAAAGTATGTTCTTGTTTGTTTGATAAACTAAAACTTGAGTATCTACATGTGACATTTTTTACTTATTATTTATACATTATGTACTGTAGGAGATAGAAGTAAGTTTCTATTAATGCAATGATGACAGCTGTTACTGAAGTTTGTTCTTTGGTCAGAACCAGAAATGGTTGAACCCACTGACTGTATAGAACAAACTAATGATTTAAATTTCCAGTTGGAAGTCTGAGCATTGTAATCTCCTGTAAATGAAATACAATTTTATATTGATATAAATATATCAGCAATTGGGATAGAGCTTAGAATTTTTCAGCTTTCTCTGTTAAGATTCTTAATTCATTGGGAACTCTGCATGTTATTGCAATGAATAGCCATTAGCTGTTGGTTACTAAGAATTTACATGTTTTGAAAATTGGATGACGTGATTTTGAAAATACCAAAAACAGTAGCCTTTTCTGAGAACAAATATTACCTAAGGTATCTTAAAAGCTTAATTTCTACTATCACCTATTCATCTTTCTAGAACTGATTTTTGGCTGTGATTAAATAACAATATTTTTTTACTAATTTAAGAACTGTACAATGACTTTAAGTATTTTATGATCAGTATGTAATAATTTGATTTTACTTTTGAGTTAAACACTAGTTGGTTTGTTACAGAGTCAGAAATGTTCCATAACTTGTTTCTGCTTTATAGCAACCTTGCTGGTAAATGACCTTCATGTATTTCATTTTTATCAAGATTGGAAAACCTTATTCGGAATATATGCAAAACCTTTTTTAAAATAAAACTAGCACTTTTTAAATTTTCATGTGCAAAATATTTTTTTTATGCGCAGTGAAACAGAATTTCACCCATCAAGTTTTAGTGTAAGCATTAGCATTATATTACTACAGTGAAACCTCCATTAAGCAGGGTTGCCACAGGCGACTGAAAAGCAACTATTTTCAGCATCAGGAGACTATGGCAACTATTTTCGTCGAAATCAGGTAAAAAAGAACTAATTTTTTCTAAGAGGCGACTATTAGGTGACTTTTTTTGGCCTCTCTTGAAATTCTTTTATTCAAATGTACCCAAAAATATTTTCTTTTATTTCACGCAAAATCGTGCCGTAATTTTTCAAACTTCCATCTTGGCCCCTATACTTCATAGGAGCCGACACTGCTGCCAATGAAAGGCGTTAGTTTTTTTCTCATGGGTGATTTGGTAGTCAACACGAAAGCTGACCCCCTTATTTTTCGGTAAACCTCACCTTTTCTCTGTGGCAGTGGTTCCTGATCACAACATCCACGATGTTGCACGGCGAAGAATTGCAACGATATGTCCGAAACACCCCATCATCACATAGACAGGCACATGTTTTTTCGGTATTTTTGGAAAGTACGAATTTCGTTTCCACGAAAATCCCTTCTTTCTTTTCAGTGAAAAGTTTTGAAAGTAGCCTAGCCTGTCAACTTTTACAAACTAAGAGTAAAATTGATGCATTTTTTCTGTTTTTCGCTCTTTCCAGACTCAGTCTCGATTAATAATTAACTTTGTGCAAGTAAACAGTAATAGAATTATAATTTCACGTTAATTTAAAGCACAAATAAGCATTAAAACGCAGACATATGTTTCGGGATTGCTTGGAATCCCTTTTTCAAAGCGACAGGGAGCTTCTAGATGCAAAACATCCAAATGAGGCTTCATTTGGATGTTTTGCATCTATTTCGGTCTCGATTTTTTACGCATTTTGAAATCTGATTGCATTGGCTTCGGAAAACTCCCTAGTGCTCTTTTACTATCAGATTCTAACTCTTGGAGCTCAGTAACGTTGAACTTACCATAATTTTAAATCTTTGTTGCGTTTCAACTTCTGTAGTACAAACTTGCACGGGCGTCATTTTGTCACACCCACTTGAAAAATTCGGCTGAAAAAATAAAATACTGTTTTACAAAATTCTTAGAAGCTTTAGGGATCATACAAGGTAATTACAAAAATTAAAAATTTCAGCCTTGTTAATAATTTAGTTTTGCAAAATATTGTTTCCAAAATTATTATTTTTTCTTTGCCATGTAATTTAAAATTGAGTTTTTAAAAATTTTGATTGTCTATTGAGTGATTTTTTTCCAATATTGTAAAACAATGTTAAATTTGAGAGAAAAAGTAAACTTAATGTTTTTGATAGTGCCGCCTCTTGGTCTTGGTATTTAATCAAGTAGCTCAATATGTGTTTAAATCTCAAGTATGTTTATTTTATATTAATAATTTTGCTCTTCTCATATTGCAATCTTTTTTTTCCCACTTCACTCCTTGTTCATTGCTATTTTTAATCTTTGGTAGATATGAAATAGTTATTTCAGTTTAAAAAGTTAATGCTCGGAAACGTGGTTATTTTTAAAAAATGCAATTAATTTTTGTAAATTACACTGAATTCATAGCAACTCTTTTGTATCAATATAAGATTCGAATGTAATAAGTAGGTACCCATCCATGGCTAATATTTAGGCTACTATTTTCATTCTTTTATGCTACTAAAGCAACTATTTTTGCTCCATTTCTTCTGTGGCAACCCTGCATTAAGGGACACCTCCGAAAAAGGGACACTTTTTCTGGTCCCAGTCCCTTTGAATAGGGCCATTCCATCGTGACGGGTGTGACATTCAGACGCAATTTTTCGAGGTTATATCTGTATTTCAGTCTATAAAATAGTAAATAAATACTAAAAAAGCTTTTTAATTATGTTTAACTATGCATTGGCTTAAATAATTGAGTTGCAATAAAACTCCAAGAATTTTCAATTTTTTTTAAAAAAAATTTTAAATCTCGTGACGGGTGTGACTTTTTCAGGACATGAGTTTTCACTTGCTTCCATATTTGTACAAATTCCTGTGAATATTGAAATGTTTAATCATTGTAGCAATTTTTTTTTATTGAAAGATATTCAAATAGAATTTAAAAGATGGTTTTTATGATTAATTTTAATGTTTTTAACATGTAGGAATTTTTTTTCTGCTGTGACGGGTGTGACCAAAATGTGACGGGTGTGACATTGTGCAAATTTACAATTTTGAAAAGCAATTTTTTAAAGAAAACAAAATCAATACAGATAGTAAACTTAACTACAGTTTACATTTACATTTTATTGGAAACAAAACTTACAGAAGATACATATAGATCATTTAAAAATTATAATGGCCTCTATTTGTAACAAGGGTCGGTGGAGCAACTTTTTTATTTATTACAGACATTTTTTCAGTAGAAATATCTTCTTTTTCTGGCCAAATCCAGTAAGGTCCACTGGGCTGCATATATTTCAGACTAACTTCTTCTTTTTTTGAGTTTATACCTAAAACAGTAGCATAATAAAATCTACTGTTGCAGTGCTTTTTGCTACTACCTGCAGTGGAAAGTGACACTAGAACATAGTCTCCTATAACAACATCAGGTGTTTGCACGATCTGAGTGGGAGAAGAATATATTCTCTGAGTAGCAGTGACGGCTACTTTTTTCAAAGTAGACTTTGCAGTCCTTCCAATTAAAAGATTTGTAGAGTCGCTAACTTGAAAGTGGTGAAAAGACTTGATTCCTTCTATGGAAAGAGAATTCTCCCATCTTGCAGATAACATCGACTCGGACTGCAATATTTGCTTGGATGTCACGTAGAATGATTTAATTGCACTTATGTTCACAGCACAGTTGAAGAAATCTAGTGCAGAGTTTATCACAACTTGTCTCGATTTTACCAAGTACCAAACTTTTGACTTTATAAGCCCCCCAATACCATCTACTGCACCCTTTCCATGGGAAGTGGCAAAGAAGTTCCATTCACATGTCAGTTGAAAATCTTCCTGAAAGAAGCACAAGTTTGAAATGGTATACTTGTTTTTGAACTGTGCTGCACAGCCATCGGAAAAAATCTTTACTCTTCGTAGCTGAGGAAACTCCGTTTTGAGATCGGTTAAGATAGCATTTAAAAATGCCCATACAGCATATTTATCATGCTGAAGTTCATCACTTATTACCACGAAGGAGCGAATAACATTACCTTTTAACCACGCACAGCAGGTGAATATGGTAATTTGGGGATGAGTCCAGTGGGCACTTTGAATCTCATCTTGAGACACTGCACTGTAATTCTCCGCAAAGTCCACTTGAAGTATCACTTCACTATCCACAATATTATTTTTTACTTCCTCAAAGTAACTTGATTGAGTTCCTTTAACAAAGCAATGTAGTTTATAAAATGGCAGCTGATTATTCAGTTCATTTAAAGCATCTGTGACAGAACAATTAATCTCCACTACTTTTAGAAATCCAGCTTCTTCCTTCCATTGCTTGTATACTAAGTATTTATTTTCATAGTCATCTTCATTTATAAATGCATTGGTTTCTTTTTGACAGTCTTCACAAATCCCTGTCATACACCTTTCACTCTGAGCATTACAGCACATCAAACTAAGTAGATCATTACTTGATGCTGGGAATTCCATAATTACATGTGTTAATGATTTAAGCAAAAAGTCAAAATTAGCATGATATTTACACACGCAAACATTGTGTGGTGTTTCTGATATCAAAATTACGTGCTTCGGTCTCAGACTATAAATTTCTCAATCAAAATATTTTTGTTCTCTCTTTTAAAATGTTCAAAAGCTTCACCAACCGTCATTAGCATATGTCGTTTTGGAACTAGAATTCGTTTACCAGATGATGCTTCCTTAACAGATTTCATGTCTCTTTTTCCCGGAGCTTGCCTGCTGACTTCGTCACTATTATAAAATTGGATGACTTTTTCTTCAGTAATAGTTGACAAACTATGCTGGTTAGATTTTTTGCCTTTCAAAGAATTGTTTATCTCAGGAATAAGTTCCATTGCTAACTTTCGAACAATAATTTTTTTCTTACATGGACTTCTAGGCAAAACTTTACGAGAGCGAGCCAGTGCTTTTCCGAATGACTGTCTAGTTCTGAAGGTGCCAATGGGAGATTCTGTCATGTCATTTGAAGGATCATCAACAGTATTTTTATTAATGTGCTGTTTCCTCTTACTTCTACACTTCCTTTGCCTATCAGCATCTTCAGTTCTTTTTTTCTTGAGTTGAACTTCAGTTGATTCCGATTTATTTTTCTCACGCCTTGCTTTATCTCTTTCTCTTTCTTTTTGAAGATATATTGCCCATTTAACTGGATCTTCTTTTAATTTTTGACGTGATTTTTGCTTTCTGGCAGTAGCTGACATTATCTGAAACAAAAAATTAAATTATTTCAACAAAACAGATTTAATAAAATATTTTGATGTGCAATTTCCCCCCTTAAATCACTCATCTTTTTTACTAGTAGAAAAAGCATATGCCATGAAGTAAAGTAAAAAATAAAAAACAATGCATTTTTTAAGTAATGTTTCTTTAATGATCATTGTTTACTTAAGTATATTTTACACATATTGTATTATAAATATTGCTAAATTAAATATATTTTTAAATAAATTGTTTAATGAATATTTATATTCAAATGAAAGTTCTATAAATTAGGTTTAAGATAAAGCATGTTAAAAACTTCAATGCTTTAAAAATTTTTCAAACCAAAATATGTTTAGAACAATAATAATAAAACAAAACTGCATAATAAAAATGAAAACTTACCTTCTATATTGAAGATACTCTTCTTCTGAAATCTGACAAAAACTCTGATGTCTTTATCATCGGGATCACAATTAAATCTAACTTAGAACAGGACAAAACTCAAATCTGCAAATACATGAACTGATGGTATATACAGTTACAGTTAAAAATTTGAACCATTTTTAATTCAGGGGTATAGTTAAATGGTTAACTAAAAAGAACCTAATAAATTTTGTTTCTTTGGAATTTTATCAATAGAATTAAAAAAATGACTTTTATTAATTAATTATGAAACTTATCAAAATAAACTAAATTTATTATATAACTTTAAATTCTTTTTTTAACAACATTATTTTAATTTGCTTGGAAACAAAAATGGTTGAACCTACTTTTTCATTTAGGAACTGCTTTTATAGTTATTTAAAATGTTGTCACACCCGTCACCATGATTTTATCACACCCGTCACGAAGCTTTTGTCACACCCGTCACACCAAAATTTCACACAAAATAAAAATGTAATATATTTTTAATAATTTCTACTTATTCAAACTTGCAATAGTTAGACTTTTACAAAGTTTCATGTATTTTCATGGAAGAGTGCAATTGCTATGGTATATTACGCATCTTCTTTGTGACGGGTGTGACAGAGAGACCTATAAATATATTTGTATTAAAAATTGAGTTTATTTTTATTTTTAAGAAGCATTAAATGCTTCAAAAGGTAGGTAAAGGTCACAAATGACAATATATGCACTCACCATGAAAATGCTGCAGGATTAAATATTATTCCTGAGTGAATGAAAATACCCTGTTTTTCCGAATTGAAAGTTTTTTACATTGTACTAACTTTAAGCCTAAAAAAATAATACAAGAATAAATTTTATGACATTTTTCTTTATAATTTTATAAACCTCATACATTTTCCTTTAATTTGATGTATTACATGTTACAATTAAGACAAATTGAAATTTCAACCCTCATGTCCACTTTTTCATGGAATGGCCCAATAGTAACGCAATGTATTTACCTCTGAATAAGGGACAATCTATTTATCACAGAACAACAACATTCACAGAAAAAAATTTCTAAAATTCAAGCCAAAACCTACCAAAGTACTGGAAATTGAAGTTTTTTTTTTTTGTAAAAATTAACTTCTGAAAGTAATAAACTGAGTCCTAGAAGCATGACCAAAGAAAGAAGTGTATTTTAAAGTTCTAGCCTAAACCTACTTGTAAAGGCTTTTCCCTCTCTTGTAATGGAATACATGTATGCTCAGCATTGACAGACAGTACCTGGCTACCAACAACTTTTTGATGCAAGGATTGGAAAAAGTACGAAACTTAAATTATGCTGTATTGCCCGAATTTCGTATATGACATTTTTGCTAAAATTTGTTTTTAATGAAAAAATTTTAAATTTCACTAATTTCAACTTATTTGCATTAATGAAACATTTTCAGTATTTAAGCTTAGATGGTAACACATGTTTATTATTAAAAAGTTGAACCAAGTTCATGCACTATACGTGTATGCATCAATTAATGAACCTCCGAGGAAGGGACACCTCTATTTAAGGGACAAAATTTCCAGTCCCCTTAGTGTCCTTTAACCCTTATTGAGAGGTTTTACTGTAATTAAGTTCAAATTAAAGAAATACTATTACTTGGTGAATATCGAATATTAGTTATATCCCTATTTACATTGCTCTCGGCATTGTGCTGCAGATAACTGAGAATTTTGGTAGAAGTTACCCGTATCAATCATTATGTTAATGAGTCTTTATTTCTAGCAGCAAACTGCCTTGCGAACTAGCGAGCCTGAATAGAAGAGAGATGACAACAGGGTGACTTCTTACCCCTTCGGGCTATAAGCGCGTTTCTCCCGTAGACTGAGCATGGAGTTTATCGCAGTTCTTTAAAAAATACGCCTTCTCTTCATAGAAAAGGCATGTAAACACTTCTATTTCTAATTTTACTATTCAGCAATGTTGAAAGCCTTGACTCCTGGTGAAAATTTGTTGAAAACTGGTTGTTTTCAATGTTATGGCACTTTTATTTGCTTCATGGTAGTAAACTTGAATGGTCACGAATCAACGCACTAGTATTCACTAAGAATTTCATATCAGTGTTGCCCCAATTTGGTTTTCTTACAATTACAGGGTTCCCACCAAGTCGGTTTTTTCACCTAAAATCACTTTTTTTTTCATTGGTCACTTAAAGTCACTTTTTGTAGCAAATTGTCACCTAAAATCACCTTTTTTATGGGGTATCTCATAAAGTGATAAATAACCAACCTTTTCTTATAAACACCAGGAAAAATGCTAATAAAATAGTTTCCCCAAAACTACTTGCCGAAGCAAATGAAAAGTTGAAGGAGGGCATTAGATATCAAGATTTTACAGAAATACAGCTTGCTCGGGCAATGATAGAGGGTGCTAAATGAATAAAGAAATCTAAGACTGATTAAATTGGAATTTTTTATTACAGAACGCTGCCATTTATATACTCTAAATTTATAGTTCTCTAAATTTTTGAAGCATTCTTTTCTGAAATTTTTATATTAACATTTAAAAATTTTGAGCATTCCTTCTGTATTGAATTTCTCTACTGATTTTTTTTTTTTTTTTTTTTTGCTTTTCAAGGTCTATTCTATCATATCATTTTCATTTTTAGCCTTTGACTGATTTGCAAAAACTTTTTGCTACAGGATAAGTAAGCACTTAAAGTATACTTTTCAAGTATTTTACTTTTGGTATCTGTACTTTCTATATTAGCTTTGGACAAAGGATTATAATTATAATCAAAATTATTTCTTGAACAGAACGCATTTAATGTAGCGATTTCCTTGCTTGATTTAACTGGGCATTGATCCTTTTCCTGTTTTTCATGCTTATAATTGATTTTATTTGCTTCTTTAGTTGTCAACCAAAAGATTTTTATTTTTACTTGCTTTAAAATATGTAATTTGACATAAATAAATAATATTCAAATTAACTTTATTTCTGTAGTAATCTCAATGAAAGCAAAATTTGAAATATTAAACTTTTTTTCTCTTTCGAGCCTTGCACTAGCATGCATTTGAAGTACAGTAATGTCTGTAAAGTTGACCACCTACTTAATGTGCGTCTGTCGGTCCCCCCGCCCCCCTCCACCAATAACTTTTGAGGAAATTGGCCCATTCAAAAGATCTTGGCCAGGACATCTCATTTCCATATTTTACTTCTTTTTTTTTCATTTGAACAGTTAAAAAAATCTTAACATTAGCGCCTATGGGCAAAAATAAAGCACATTACCTAAACACTAGGCATATGATCAAAGTTCATATGGACAAGTTTATTGGAAGAAGCTCTCGGATGATGTTAGGCCAAAGAACATGTACAGATATGAAGTTCAACCTGAACTAAACGAGCCTATTTTTTTATGAAATTTGCTGACCGGGATTTTTAAGGATATTTCTCAAGGAATGAATGAATAAGTGAAAGAATAAGTCGATGAATGAGTGAAAGAATGAATGAGTGAAAAAATAAATAAAGCTGGCCATTCACGGGCACTCCAATCATCCAAACAGCGCGAGAACACTCCAAAATCCGTTCGTGAATGTCGAACTTCCCTTCTACTTGGATGGCGGTGGTGTCGGATGGCATCGCGCCGAGCGTTGGATATCCAACCGCGCCAAAATCCAGCACTCCGCTCCGAAGTTCCACCGCTCCATCGCCTCGTGAATGTGGAAACCCGTTTGGAACGGAACCACATGGAGTCGAATTTCGGCATTCACGATCGCGCCAGCCATCCAAAATTATTCATTCTGCTTACAGCAGCCGTTGAAGAAAGTCGCATTGAAAAATGGCTCCTTCTGCGGAGTTTTTCTTCCGGATAATCCGTTGAATAAATTAATTCACATGTAATAAAAGAGTTTCCATGCTTGTGGATAAATAAATAAAATAAAAATTAATTAAATAAAATAATTTCTATTTAAATTGATTTTTTTTCTGGGTCCAGGAAACAGGTAGAACAAAAAATGCCGCCCTTAAATTGCAATAATAAATAATAAGTAAAGACTTTTCAAAAGCTTAAAAGTTGCTAAGACAAGAAGCTAATATGAGAAACATATTTTGATATTTTGAAAAACTATTTTTTTACATCTAAAGCTCCAAATCTTCTTCACACGATATAATTTTATTAGTTAATTAGAACACGAGCTATAGCTTTTTTAGTTAGATTCTTTAACGCTTTTTCCTTAACTCAAATTATTATTCAGCAATTCTCTCAGCTCCTTGTGAATAGACAACTTTATATATATATTTTCTTTTTGTTTCTTATAAAATATTTGTTTTGCAATGCAATAATTTGCACACTTTACTTTCTTGTACGAATTAAAGGAAATATCAGGTATGAATGAATTTTTTCGTTTTTTTTTCTTTGTGATGTCTGTACTAAAAAAAATAAAAACAAAATATAGTTTAAAACAATTGGAAAATATTACGCTTTTGTAGCAATATGTACTAAAAAGTTTAAAATAATCTTTGAATGGAATATGTTCAAGTAGCAATGGGATGTCCCACATCTACGTATAACAATTAAGCAATTTTTTGAATGAATTTAAAGGAACTTTAATATAATTCTTGATCAAGCTACTAATTTTAATATTGCTTGTCTATTTACATTTTGATAGTGATTCTACATTAACGAGTAGCGGTTAGAAGTTTTAAAACTACTATCAAGCACCCCAGCCTTTTTTCTTTTTTTCAATATTAAAATTAATAATTTGGTAAAGGATTTTATTCTGGTTGTTTGAAGTTCATTCTTAAAAAATAAGTTATGCTTAGTTGTGGGACATCCCATCGCTACTGAACGTGTTTCTTTATAACTGTACATATTATGAAATGAAAAAATGACGTTACATACATACAAATATCTAATCTTATATGTACACATCAGTAGAGTATATGTTCCAGTTAAAGTTGTCTCTTGAAGAAGTATATTTATATATATATTTCAAAGATTAATTTTAACTTTTCAGTTCATATTGCTACATAAACGTATTTTTTCCTGGTTTTTCTAAACTATAATTTTATTTTTTGTGGAGCACTGTTATTTGTATTCTTTTGGTTTGTTTGACGTTTTTATGGTCCCAGGTCAACAGACCGCTATATTAATTTTGAGCTCTGCACATACACAGGGCCCGACTTACAAATTTGGGGGCCCAGGGCACAAAAAAAATGGGGCCCCCAAGTTGCTCGAACTGAATAATTAAATTTTTTTGCTACACTAACAGCACTTAAAAGAGTACTGTCATTAAAATGCCGCGTTATGTGGTGCAGTGGGTATGATGTGAACCTATCACTAACTATTCCTGGGTTTGGATCAAATATGTTTGTAAATGTGTGTCAAAAAGTTTTAAGCGACAAGTGTTACGAGTTACGACACATTAAAGCCCTTGAATGGCATCAGTAAGTCTCACACCATTAACCAGCATTCAACAAACTCTGTTTCTTGTCAATATATATATATATATATATATCTGGCTTGGCGTAATCGCGATTACGTAATCTGCAGTAATCGATTACATTTTGCCATAATCCAAATCATAATTGTAATCGGACAATGGCATATTCTTATAATCATAATCGAAATTGCCTAATCCCTTTTCTTGTGTAATTTTAATCGCAATCTAAAGAAAAAAATCTGTAATCTGGTCTTGTAATCGTGTAATCTTGACCTGCCGAAGGCTTAAATTTTTAGTTTGCCCTTCTTCCTTTCAATGGAATAGACAAGATAAACTAATGTAGAAAAAGGATTCAAGCTGAATATTTTGTTATCTCATGCAATTCCTTTTTACATTTTATAAGTGATTTCATAAAGAATCATACAAAGTTATTATTTTCAGTAAATTAATTGGTGTTATGTGAAGTATTTGCACAATTTAAACTAGAGAATAAATACAATGTAGATATATAGACTACATTTTCGGAAATTGTGGTACAGAAAATACAAATAGAAACCAGTTTTATAATTTTATCAAAAGGTTTACTTACATTAATGATTTTTAACATGTTTTCGTCTCAGTTTACTAGCAGTAAAATCTTGTATTACACCATCATAGTCTACTTTGATTGTTACATCACTTTCAATTGACAACAATGCTAGAGAACAAAGTTTTTTTTCGGCCAACACTGTTCGAAGAGGAGATTTTAACCTTTTTAGCAGAGAAAAGGAGCGTTCACCTGCAGAATTTGAGACTGGCAAAGTTAAAAAGATCCGCAATGCCGTTTCAACATTGGCAAATGTGTCAGTCATGCCAAGGTTATGCAATTTCTTCAATTTGCCTGCGATGGAAAGTTCGCTTTTAATAATCGGAAAAACATGAACAAACTCTTCCTCTAAATCAGTCTGATATGACGTCTGAAGAATTTTGGCATTCTAAATAGCTTTCGCTTTTTGTACATCAAATAAACAAGTAAATTTGTTCAATGTGACTTCATAAGAAGACTTCCTAGAATTTAATGCACTAATTAAAATATCACAAACAACATTAAAACAAGAAACCCTGAAGTCTGTTCTAGGATCTAATTGAACTCCTTGGTCTTCTCCATCTTGCAAACGTTTGGGGATGTTGGTGCACCTTTTTGCTGTGTATTCAGCATGTCCCACTAACTCAAATGCTTCTTTTTCAAACTTCTTGAAATGATTCCGAACAAAGTAACATATTGAGTCAAAGAATCAAAATATTCCGAAACACTTGTCAGGTCTAGAGTGGGAGCCTGCAAGTTCTTACTCACACTGTCTATTCTTTGGAGAATGGAATCCCAAAATGTAGCACAAAGGGCAGTTTCCAGTTTACTAATTATTTTTAACAGCCCACTTGCCTCACTTCGTGTAGATGGAGATTCTTCTCCATCTACCGACAATTCCAAAAGAATATTTGAAATGTCTTTGTAGTTTTTCCGAACTGCTGTTGTTGCAGCAGAATTTGCTGACCACCTAGTCGTAGAACGAGAGTTTAGTGTTAAGGACTGTCCTTTTTCTTTAAATCTTTCACACAAAATGTGCCATCTATGAGTTGAACCAGAAAAAAAGTTACAGAGCTTTTGCAAAAAGGTAAAAAAAAGCTAGCACTTTACCATTGCACTCTACAGCTTTTACCACTACTAAATTTAGAGAATGTGCGGCGCATGGTACAAAGTCTGCAAGTGGATTTATTTGCTTTATCCGAGCTTGCAGTCCATTGTATTTGCCTGCCATGTTGCTGGCATTATCATAACTCTGTCCACGGCAGTTACCGATTTCCAATCCTATCTACTCAAGGTACTTGGTTACTGTCTCTTCTAAATGTTGTGAAGAATGAGCATGGATTGGTATGAATCTCATAAACCTTTCAACTGGTTCATTATCTTTCGAAACATATCTTATGATAACAGTTAGTTGGTCTGTATGCGATAAATCAGGCGTAGAATCAACAATGATGGAAAAAAACTTTGCAGCTTTAATTTCTGCAATTACTATATTTGAAACTTTGCTGGCCATGAGGTCTACAAATTCAGCGATGATGGTGGAAGATAGGTATGATGTCTTGCCACTTCCACAATTACCATATTTTTCGAGATGTTGTGCCAAAAATGGATCATACTCACTGAGGAGCTCCATGCAACCAAGAAAGTTTCCATTTTGCAATGACCCAATGGTTTCATTGCTGCCAAAGAACGGTAGCTCCCGAGAAGCTAGAAATTTGATAACTGAAACAACTCTTCGCAAAACTTCGTACCAGTATTTGCTTTCACAGACACTTTGCTGCACTACCTTTTCATCGATTCGGTTAGCTGCTTCTTTTCTTACCATCATGTTACACACCGCTTCTCGATGAGAAAAAGAGTTCTCGTGGTTCCGTAATCTGTCATTGGTATGCTTCCAATCGCAAAATCCAGTTGTAGTTAATGCAGATGGCGAGCTCGAGAATAGTTTGCACACCCAACAAAAAATTGCATGTGCTGATGATGACAAGGTCAGCCATTCTCTTTTTACTTTTTCGCCATTACATTTCAGCCTGTAAAACTGGCTTTCCGTCATAAAACGCTTCTTATCGCCGATTATTTTTCCTGTTAATCCAATTAGTTCGATGTTTTGTTTTATGGGATTTGATGTAAAATATTCGCGCATCTCATCTGTTATATTTAACCACAAAGCTGGATCTTCATCAAAATTGATTCCTGTATTTGAGGAAGGTGATGTTTCATGAAAATGCGTAGATTCTAAACTATTTCCTGATGTACACTCAAAATTCTCACTTGACGTAGAAACTTCTGCAGTGTCAGTAGGGGAATAATGGGCGTTCACCAACAGCAGGCGCAATGTGCAAGCGCAAGGGGGCGTTGCCGATCCGCCTCCCAATACCCCCAGGCGTTAGTCGAGTGGAGTTGAGTTGTATGCCCTCAGGCATTTTTTGAGTGGAGTTGAGTTGTTTTTGCCCTCAGGCATTTTTCGAGTAGAGTTGAGTTGTATGCCCTCAGGCATTTTTTACTAGAAGAGTTGAGTTGTTTTCCAAAAATTTATAGTTTTGGAATGGCAACACTTTAATTTAGGTTTTAACCCTATTATTCCGCCTCCTAGCGGCAAATAATGGAACTACTATAGCACTTTCAATACTGCGAAAACCGTTTTTTTAAGTTTATAGTTTTGGAATGGCAACACTTTTTAGTTTCAGTTTAAGACTTGATGTAAAACCGATTGTAGCGCCATCTATGAAGAAAAGGGAACTATTTTGGAACTTAGAAATTTTTTTTCTAATGTTTTCTCTCAGAATTCAAGCAGGAACTATTTTATATTACAAAAATAATTATAATGTATAATGAATTAAATTTATTGTCGCTATTTACATCCTATTATGTATATCTTTATTTTTTAGACTTAAAAATTTTTTTCTTTTTCGATCTTTTTAATGTTTTCACTTAGCATTCACGCAAGAAATATTTCATATTAACAAAAAATTAATTATAAAATGATAGCGCTAAAAAGTTAATGCTTAAAAAGGAATTACTTTAAATGCAAAGGGAATTATTAAAGTATTACATTTAAATGATATTAAAAAAAAATAATAATATTCTTAATACAAATTAGTGATGATAAAAGGTATATTCAACTTACCCTAGCAGGAGATTCAGTAGATTGATAATTGATTCTTGAAAAATCCATGGTCGAGCGTGTAAGGAACTTATAAACGCTTTTAAAAAAGAGCAGAGCAAAAATTCATCTTTACTAAGCAAGTGTAGAAAGCGAAGTGACTTTTCACTTTCCAGTCTTGTAGCATTTTCTTTCAAGAAATATAGAAGCTAAAAGTTAACCAAATAGAATGCAGTATACATCACGGTTGAAGAGAATGTATCCATTCAGGGTACATTTGCCGAAAGTTATAATTCCTGCAGCATTGCAAGACATGACCAAACTTGTATTGCGCTAAAAGATTGAAATCATAGTGCAGGTGTTTTTTTATGGCTTTAGGTCCTTTGCGACGATCGGACAGAAAAGAAAAGGTCCCCTCTCCACCCCTATAGGCATACTTTCTCTTTCTACATTGAATGAAGTGATTGACAAAGATCGCTTTCCTTTTCACATACAAAGCATCTCCATTGTACTTAATTTTTAACTGTAGATAATGGATACATTACTTGATGGTGGTGAATATCGGCTTAATGAAAACGAAAATACGTTAATGAGAGATGATTTTTACTCGCAAAAAAACATGTTTGATAGTGTTTTCTTCTATTAGCCCCAACCTTTTTTTCATTGGTGCAGAAGCTACTAGTAGGATTCATTCTGTAAAACAATAGAGAATGTAAGATTTTACTAAATAAAAATGTTTGAACTTGCAAAACAAAATTATTTTCTACTTGCAAAATTTTAGAACTTTGCATGAAAATTTAAAAAAAAAAAAAAAGTACTTATTCAAACGGTTGAAACTTGGAACTAAAATTTCAACACTGAATCATCAAAAATCCGAAACAATTTAAGCTGTGGAATAAAGATTCGAGACTTAAAAAGTAAATGTAAACTCACTAAAAGAGATTTGAAAATCTGAAAAGAGAAATAGAATAATAACTTCACTAGAAACACTGAAATAGAATCGTAAAACTTGAAAAATTTAAATCACAAAACTTAAATCTATTGCAAAGAGCTTTATGTGAAACGTAAAAGTGCTAAGAGCAAATGCTAAAACTGAGGAAACTTAGAAATACGTGGAACAAATCATTTAAAACTATAAACTTTAAAAACTTAAACTCATTCAGAAAAGAACGGAAATGCAAAATTACAAAACAAAAGTGTTACGCTTTTGCAAAATATTAAACCTTAACGCAAAAAAAAATATAAGAAAGTACAAAACACCAAAAGTTAAGAGTAGTATAAAAAACTGTTACTTAGATTCATCTAAAACATCACTAGGAAAAAGTAAAAGTAAGATATACAAATTGAAAAAACTTATATTCACCTAATTAACATATCAAAATAGCAAGTACAAGACGTTAAAACAGAACGAAAATGTAAAAGTATGAAACGTAAAATTACAAAACCTAAATTCATCTACTAAAAGTTCCGTAAAAAATGTAAAAGCACTAAGAGTGAAAACTACAAAACAGCATGAAAGCTAGAAATAAAAAATATACAACATCAGAACTTAAATTCATCCAGAAAAACTTAGAAGAAAAAATGTAAAAGTTCGGAAATTTTCAAAACAAAAATATGATGCACTTGCAAAATGTTAAAACTTAGTGCAAAAACGTAAAAAGTACTATGTACAAAATGTTAAAATTTAGATTTATCTACTAAAACAGTGAATGAAGATGTAAAACTACTAAGAGTAATATATTAAAACAACACGAAAGCGTAAAAGTACTAAGTACAAAACGTAAAAAAAAAATTATTTATCTGCTATAACTTAGACTGAAGTCGTAAAATTACTAAGTACAAAGTGTTAAAACATCGTAAAAATGTAAAAATATCAAGTATAAAGCAGCAAAACATAGATTTCTCTATAGAAATCTTGATCAAAAAATGTAAAAGTTCAAACAACAAAATCCTAAAACTCTGAAAAATTGAAAACACGCAGTACAAAAACAGCAAAACCTGTAAAATTGCTAAGTATAAGGATGCAAAACTTAAATTTTTCCAGAAAAACTTAGAACGAAGTTGTAAAAGTACGAAACTTTTCAAAGTAAAAGTGTTATGCACTTACAAAATGTTAAAACTTAATGTAAAAATGTAAAAAACACTTCGTCAAAAATGTTAAAACTCTGATTTATCTACTAAAACTTAGAATGAAAATGTAATTGAATCAAATGTACTAAGTGTGAAATAGTAAAGTAACATGAAAATGTAAAAGTACTAAGTATATAGCGTAGTCATCAAGTGAAACTTTGTACAAAAATGTCAAACTTAAGTACGAAACTTAAAAGACTTAGATCTGTCTGCAGAAATCTTGATCAAAAACCGTAAAAATGCAAACAACAAAATCTTAAAACTCTGAAAAATTAAAAACATGCAGTACAAAACAACAAAACATGTACAAATGCTAAGGAGAAAGCTGCAATACAAATGCTAAGCATAAAACTTAAATTCATCCAGAAAAACTTAGAACGAAAAATGTAAAAGTACGAAACTTTTCAAAACAAAAGTGTGATGCACTTGAAAAACATTAAAACTTAATGCGCAAATGTAAAAAGTACTACGCACAAAATGCTAAAATTTAGACTTATCTACTAAAACAGTGGATGAAGATGTAAAATTACTAAGTAAAATATATTAAAGCAGCATGAAAATGTTAAAGTACTAAGTACAAAAGCGTAAATAAATTGATTTATTTACTAAAACATAGACTGAAGTTGTAAAATTACTAACTGTTAAAACATCATAAAATTTGAAAATAGCAAGTATAAACCAACAAAACATAGATCTGTCCACTGAAATCTTGATCAAAAATGTAAAAGTTCTAACAACATAATCCTAAAACTGATAAATTAAAAACACTCAGTACAAAACGACAAAACATGTAAAAATGGTAAGTATAAAGCTGCAAAACTTAAACTCAATCAGAAAAACTTAGAACGATGATGTAAAAGCGCGAAACTTTTCAAAATAAAAGTGTTATACACTTGCAGAATGTTAAAACTTTATGCAAAAATCTTAAGAATTACTACGTACAAAATGTTAAAACTCTGATTTATCTACTAAAGCAACGCGAAAATGTAAAAGTACTAAGTATATAACGTATTCATCAAGTGAAACTTTGTACGAAAATGTAATCGTTTATGTACGAAACTTAAAAAACTTAAATTTATCTACTAAAAATCAGAACAAAGATGTAGAAATACTAAGTATAATACATTGTAGCAACACAAAAATTTAAGAGTACTAAATACAAAACGTAAGAAAAGTTAGAGTTATCTAACTAAAACTTAGACTGAAGTCGTAAAATTACCAAGTACGAAATGTTCAAGCATCATAGAAATGACTAAATAACAAGTATAATGTATCAAAAACATAGATTTCTCCATTGAAATCTTTTTAAAAAATGTAAAAGTTCTAAGGACAAAAATGCTAAAGTGAAAAAATGAAGAATACGCAGTGCCACACAACAAAGCATGTACTAACTATAAAACTTCTAATCTTGAATTCATCCAAGGAAAAAAAAACTTAGAAACGAAAAAAAAAAAAATGTAAATCTAAACGAAAATTTTCAGAAATAAAACTGTTATCCACTTGCAAAGTGTTAAAACTTAATGCAAAAATATAAAAAGTACTGTGTATGAATGTTAAAACTTAGATTTATCAACGAAAACACGGAATGAAGATGTAAAAATATTAAGTATAATATATTAAAGCAACACTAAAATGTAAAAGCACTATGTACAAAGCATCAAAACTTAGATTCATCTAGTAAAACTTAGTACAAAAATGTAAAAGTACTAAGCATAGAACCTCAAATATACATTTATTTAGTAAAAAACAGAACGAAACTGTTAAAGTACTAAAGCCAACGCATCAAACAAGGATTAATCTATTAAAACAGTATAAAAGAAAGAAAAGCACTGCATACAAACTGCAAAAACTCTTAGAACTAAAATTTAAAGATGTAACAAATCATAAAATTTTAAAACTTAACTTCATCCAGAAAAACTTAGAACGGAAATGTGAAATTACTGAAGTTTACAAAACAAAAATGATAGGCATTTGCAAATTGTTAAAAGCAAAAACGTAAAAAGTACTAGATACAAAAAGTACGAAACATCAAAACTTGGAGTAGTATAATAACAAAACTGCAACTTCGATTCATCAAGTAGGACTTAACTCTAAAATTGTGAAAGAAATGTGAAAACTGATATTCACCTTTTAAAATGTAAAAATATTAAGTACACGATGTTAAAACAGAACAAAACTGTAAAGGTACAAAATGTAAAACTCCAAAAAGTTAAATTCCTCTACTAAAAAAATGGTTTGAAAA
This sequence comes from Octonoba sinensis, assembly GCA_038502835.1. NCBI lineage: Eukaryota > Metazoa > Arthropoda > Arachnida > Araneae > Uloboridae > Octonoba > Octonoba sinensis. Next base: position 64,342,952 of record CM076605.1, on the reverse strand, counting down.
ATAAAAGTACTATGTACATCAACTAAAAACAGCATGAAAATTTAAAAATAGCAAGTACAACACGTTAAAACAGCACGAAAATCTAAAAGTACTAAGTACAAAGCATCAAAACTTACGTTGATCCAGAAAAGCTTGGAACAAAAGATGTAAAAGTACGGACATTTTCAAAATAAAGGTGATATGCATTTGCAAAATGTTAAAACTTAATGCAAAAACGTAAAAAGTACCATATACAAAATGTTAACACTTAGATTTATCTACTAAAACCTAGAATGAAGATATAAAAATACTAAGTATAATATACTAAAGAAACACAAAATTATAAAAGTGCAAAATACTAGAACTATCTATTAAAACTTCAAAACATAGATTCAGCATCAAAACATATAATCTGTTTACAAAAATCTTAATCAGAAATTTAAGAGTTCGAAGAACAAAGTGCTAAAACTTAAAAAAGCAAAGAAACGCAGTACAAAACAATAAAGAATAAAAGAGTACCAACTATAAAGCTTCAAAACCTAATTTCATCCAGAAAAATTTAGAACAAAAATGTAAAGCTACGGAAATTTTCAAAATAAAAGTTTTATGCACTTGCAAAACTTAAATTCATCTACTAAAAATTCGGTTAAAAAAGTAAAAGTACTACTAAGAACAAAAAACTAAAAACAGCATGAAAATCTAAAAGTACTAAGTACAAAACATCAAAACTTAAATTGATCCAGAAAAACTTAGAATAAAAACGTAATTGTACAGTTATTTTAAAAATAAGAGTATTGTATTAGCAAAGCGCTGAAACGTAAGGCAAAAATGTGTAGAATGCAGATGTAAAAATACTAAGTGTAATATATTAAAGCCACATAAAATGTAAAAGTACTAAATAAAAAAAGGTAAAAAATGAAGATTTATCTACTAAAACTTAGACTGATCCCACAAAACTACTGAGTACGAAATGTTAAAACACCATGAAAATTTATAAATAACATGTATAAAGTTTCAAAACATAAATTTATCTACTGAAATCTTGATCAAAAATGTTAAAGTTCTGAGAACAAAATTATAAAAACTGGGAAAAATTAAAAATACGTAGTACAACACAACAAAACAAGTAAAAAAAACTACTTTACGCTTAAAGGAAAACTACTTTAATTTTAAAGTCGGATTCATTCTTCTCGAGAACAGAGAAGTGACTGTTAACCGACAATGAAGAGAGCCCTAACCAAGCACTGACTACCCCAACTATAAATTTTCCCCGACAGAAAAGTGTTCACAGTCGGGAAAATATATAGTTGGGGAACCAGTGTTCGGTTAGGGTTCCCTTCATTGTCGGTTAACAGTCACTTCTCTGTTCTCAAGAAGAATAAGTCCAATTGTGACTTTAAGATTAAAGCAGTTTTGATTTAAGCTTTTTTTTTTTTACCTGTTTTGTTGTGTTGTACTACGTATTTTTCATTTTTCCCAGTTTTAATAATTTCGTTCTCAGAACTTTAACATTTTTGATCAAGATTTCAGTAGATAAATTTATGTTTTGAAACTTTATACATGTTATTTATAAATTTACATGGTGTTTTAACATTTCGTACTCAGTAGTTTTGTGGGATCAGTCTAAGTTTTAGTAGATAAATCTTCATTTTTTACATTTTTGTGTGGCTTTAATATATTATACTTAATATTTTTACATCTTCATTCTACACATTTTTGCCTTACGTTTCAGCGCTTTGCTAATGCATAATACTCTTATTTTTAAAATAACTGTACTGTTACGTTTTTATTCTAAGTTTTTCTGGATCAATTTAAGTTTTGATGTTTTGTACTTAGTACTTTTAGATTTTCATGCTGTTTTTAGTTTTTTGTTCTTAGTAGTACTTTTACTTTTTTAACCGAATTTTTAGTAGATGAATTTAAGTTTTGCAAGTGCATAAAACTTTTATTTTGAAAATTTCCGTAGCTTTACATTTTTGTTCTAAATTTTTCTGGATGAAATTAGGTTTTGAAGCTTTATAGTTGGTACTCTTTTATTCTTTATTGTTTTGTACTGCGTTTCTTTGCTTTTTTAAGTTTTAGCACTTTGTTCTTCGAACTCTTAGATTTCTGATTAAGATTTTTGTAAACAGATTATATGTTTTGATGCTGAATCTATGTTTTGAAGTTTTAATAGATAGTTCTAGTATTTTGCACTTTTATAATTTTGTGTTTCTTTAGTATATTATACTTAGTATTTTTATATCTTCATTCTAGGTTTTAGTAGATAAATCTAAGTGTTAACATTTTGTATATGGTACTTTTTACGTTTTTGCATTAAGTTTTAACATTTTGCAAATGCATATCACCTTTATTTTGAAAATGTCCGTACTTTTACATCTTTTGTTCCAAGCTTTTCTGGATCAACGTAAGTTTTGATGCTTTGTACTTAGTACTTTTAGATTTTCGTGCTGTTTTAACGTGTTGTACTTGCTATTTTTAAATTTTCATGCTGTTTTTAGTTGATGTACATAGTACTTTTATTTTTCAAACCATTTTATAAAGCTATTTACCTATTAACTTAGCTATATAAATAAAACCAAAAGTTTGTGTGTGTGTGTGTGTCTGTCGATCGCCTCCTGGCGAGATGGAACGGGCCAGAAGTACGAAATTTTGGTTACAGGTACCTTGTGTCAGGTCCTCGTGCACCTCGAAGCGTTTTTCCTAAAATTCGAATTTGTTCTTTTTTTATTCCAATTTTAAGTAAAACTGTTTATTTTAAGAATATCTCATCGAAGAAACGTCCCACGTTTTAGATTTTGGCAGCATATTGATGCCCGTAAAAAACTGCACAAGATGATCTCCTTCTGAAGTTCGTAGAACAAATAGAACACGCGCAATATTCATTTAAAGTAGTTTTCGAACTTTAAAGCAAGGCTTACCTCTGAATTTATCTGCTCAATTTGCGTGTTTTCGCCAAAATAAATACTACTTTTGTCGCCAATTAGATGATTTTTGTTAACTCAAGATTGAAAAAATGCTGTTTTATCGTTATTCATGCCGTTTTATGAGCGAAACAAATTCTTAAAATTCATTGCATTTTTTAGCGTACTGCAGACGATCTGTAATTACTCCTTGAGGTTGATCCTTCTTTGTTTTTTGGCGATTTAGTATTATGGTACCAGTTCAACAATTTCATGAAACATATTATTTCTCATGGTCCGCTTTATCAGCAAAACAAATTCTAAGAATTCGTTTCATTTTTATGCATATTTTGTGGATTATAAAGTGCAGACGATTTTCAATTACTTTATCTTGAGGTTGATTTTTCTTTCCATATTTTACTCAAGTGATTTATTTTATAAAACATTTACTTAATTTTTTTTACTGTCTATTTGGCACTATTTGGACATAATTTAGTTATTTCTTTCTATCAACTTAAATTTCACGCATCAGGATTGGTTCAGTACCAAACATTTTCTAACTTATATAAGCATTTGCCTTTGGAAAAATTCCCTTTCTTTCGTTTTTATCCGAATTTTATGAAAGTGCTATTCAATTGAATTTTCAGGAAATCCTTTGACGATTTTGCAATCGGGATTTATAGGAACTCTCCTTATTTTGATGGTTAATTTAAGATGGACCGTTGGTAATTTTAGGAACAGTAGCTCTTGAAGGTCAGTATTCTTATGGGTATTTTTAGTCACTGACGTCTTTATTCTAATGGAGATTTTTTGAGACTAATGTCCTTATTCTATTAGGGATGTTTAGGAATAGTTGTCTTTATTCAAATGTGGGGATTTAAGGATTTTTTCTTTATTGTAGCAGACATATTCAGGGACAGTTGTGCTTCATGTGATTAAAACAGAATACAGATCTTACTTTGATGGGAATTTTTAAATGTATTGTGGTAGATATTGTAATTACGATTTTTATGGGTCTCTCGATATCATTTTGGCACAATTATCTCGCTTCATGTGCGCATTTTAGTTACTGTTGCAATTACTTTAATGGCAATTTTTTTGAACTGTTGTTGGCATTTTAATGTAGATTTTTATGAACTGTTATTTTTGGTCTAAAAGGAATTTTTCTAGGCTGTTCGTTTAAATGTTTTTACTGTTTAAATAAGGTTTTTCAGGCCTGTTGCCCATCTCCTACATGATTTTTTAAAGAAAATTTTTCCTTTCATATTTACAACAGAATTTTGGACATGTGTCACTTAGCCTGCGAATGATGCAATATTATTCCGCGCAAAGCCGGGCATGTCAGCTAGTTTATAATAAGCCTGAAATGATTTTAAGTACAATTTTATCATCACTTTAGGTTACGCTTAATTAACACCTTTTGGAAAAATCATTACTCGATATTTTCTTAAAGTGTGAAATATCGTTAATACTTAAAGCAGAACTACTATATTAATTTATACAACAATGAAAATGCATTTTTCTCCCTAAATTTCAGAATTTTAAATGATTAATGTATTTAATAAATTGGGAATTTACCCTTATCCATGTTTCCATTTCTTTCGTGCAATCTCCTTGCGCGTTCAACCTATTTGTTAAACAAGTCCAAAGACGTTTCTTGTCATTATTGGTAAAATCATTGCTTTGTTTTCCCGATAACAATTTGGGATTCTCTTCCATAAACTCTACTATCATTGCTAGTTGCTCTTTAGAGGCCACTTGTTTATCCACTTGTTTCAAAAATGTAATCCAAATAAAAAAATCCAAGCATGCAAGTCGAAAAAAGTATCTAGCGAAAATAAAACCACGATGTTGAAGAGCGTGGTCGTCGATTGCTGATGGCAACGCGTAGAGCGACTGTCATTGGTCAGAATCAGTCGCTCCCACACACCCGCCGATGTCAGAAAATGATCTCGGCTGAAACTTGCGCGGCGACTCTACGTGGTGGAGTGGAGACCAGCACAGCCACAGCAGACGAGACATCGGTTCGTCGAGGGCTTGCTGAGGGTGGGAGAAGGGGAACGACTTTGACAGCCGACGGACACCGGCAGCACAGCCCACCACTGGAGGTGGTGACTGTCGAGACGGTCCTGGAGGCGGTGGGTGTTGTGGTGGAAGTGGTAAAAGCATGGGTCCAGGCACAAAGACTGGTGAATCTGCAAAAAGAAAACAGAAAAGTAAGACAGCGGCTACTGAAATTTAATGTTTCACAGCAAGGGGATGTAAGCAGTCCTAGGAGTGGTAAATCCCTCCTAAATAATATTGTAAAAAAAAAAGGAAATCAAATATAAAAGAGAGAAATTAAAAAGAAAAAAGACTCAAAGGAAGTTTCTAAATGCCAGAGCTGCCAAGTGTTCCGATTTTCTCGGAGTTTTCCCGATTTTTTTTGAGTACTCCGAAAACCCGATAAGTTACAGAAAACTTCGATTTTTCAAGCTCCGCAATGTACTTCTCGTTTTAATAAAGACAAAACAAAGTTTTCTTCATCTGAGCAGAGCAAAATGCTGATCGTTCGTCCCATGTGGCTTCTCTTAAGAACGAACGGAATTCCTTATTTTCGGTAATTTTGGAAATTACAAATTTCGTGTCTACAAAAATTTGTAATTTTGGAAGACTTCTCTTTTTTTCCCGATGAAAATTTTTGAAAGTAGCTGTGTACATACCTCCCAAGTTTTGCAAAGTACGAGTAAAATTTACGCAGTTAGTTCTTTTTTTGCATTTTCAAGGGTCAATCCCGATTGTTTACTCATTTGAAATTCCGGCTGCATCGGCTTCGGTAAAACTTCCTAGCTCTCATTTACTATCGGATTCTTCCTCTTGGACATCAGTAACGTTGAGCTTACCATTACTTTAAATCTTTCTTACGTTGCAGCTTCTGTAGTAAAAGACTTGCACAGACGTCATTTTATCGAAATTTCCGCCGAAAATTTAAAGAATTAAAAAAAATATATATATATTTTGCTTTTAAGTGTTATTGATCATGTCAGTTTTTGATTACCATTGTTAAATATTACAGTCTCATTAATAATCTTGTTTTAAAAATACTCAGCGAGTCGCATATCTGATAAGATGAGGTATATTTCTCAAATCATATTTTTACAAAATCTAAATAATGCCCGTATTTTCCTTTTTTACATACATAAAAGAAATCGTGATTCCCCCCCCCCCCCCCGTATATCTGCTTTGCTATGTTATTCAATGTAGAATGTTTTAATTAAATTGAATTCTTATAATTTGACAGTAAATGAAAACAAAAATATTTTAGTAGTTCTAGAACATGATGGTAGTTCAAAAATATGAAAAATATTGCAATTTTTCTGCTGCTATTTTACCCCCCTGTGCTTCTATTTTTTGCCTCTACTGCTCCTATTTTTCAAATTTTGAGGTTGGCAGCTCTGATGTTAATTCATCGATCAGAAAAAAGTCATGACGTCACGGTTTTGACCGGGCCCATGGAGTTTTCAGATGCTTGTGTGACACTCCACACTACCTATATTCCATAGATGCGTTGTTGTAAGTGTAATTTAACTTAGAACGGAAGAGAAGTGAAGTGGGTTGATGCCTCGGGACATGAAGGGTTACGAGTGAGTTTTGTTCTTGTGTCGATGTTCTGTCTTTGGTGTGAAATTTCTGCGAGTCTCCAAATTTTCAATTTTGTCACTTACATTCCTTTGCTTCTGGGTGCCTCATAGCAGAACAATTTATGAACACTTGAAATGCGTAACTTAATTCTTACACTAGAAGCCGTTTTTCTTCTTTTGTTGGGTCCAGTAGGGCACTCACGGCACAGTTTGGGGGTGGTCGTCCTCTGCTTGATGCTTTCCGATCGCCTCTGCACTGATTACAGGCAATCTGAGGCGTACAGGTAATAAAACCATTTTCTAAAAAAATACTATAATTTTCAAGAAAAAATAAAAAATAAAATTAATTAGAACATTGAAGAAAATATTCATATCACTATCTCAAAACGAAGAAAATTAATTGAACCTATACCAAATGGACATTGTAAATACAGTAAAGACCTAGTACAGCAATATCCGATGCAACGATAAATCTCTCTATGACGATAATATTTTGCTTGACCCTATGAGTTTGTATACAATATAATTAAAATCGATGTGAAACTTAACAAATATGTACCGTTCTAAGCCACTAACCGTAAATTTCTCGGAGAAGTATATTGCCTATTCCTTTGCAATATTAATTTAATTTTTAGTTTCCATTAAAAGCTAGGAAATTTCCCTGTTTCCACCTTGCTATAAATATTCTTGCTATAAAATTCTATTTAATGACAGGCTGGATTCTGTGGCAGCTTCTTGACACTGGACAAAAATGGATCACTACTTAAACAAGATATAGCAATTTTCGGTTTTGTAATTACGGATAATTAATATTTTAAAGTTTTTATTGTCGTTTGACTAAAAATATCGATGTAACAATTTTTGGCTTTGCAATTACGGTTTATTAATATTTTTAAAACTATAATATTGTTTTTTAATTAAAAAATATATTGTCTCTCCATGTAACGATTTATCTTTTTATAGCGATAATTGTATTGGGTCCCCTTAGTATTGTTGCATCGAGCATTTACTGTATTGAATTCAAAACTATTAATCTCGCAGACATCCATATAAAAAGTACCAGTACAGTTTAAATTTCTCTTGAGCTAAGTCATGATATTTTAAACAATCCAATCTGAGGAACTACACAGTAATTGCGTTGCATAGAAGAGGTAATTTTTCTATATTTCTGAATATTTTTAAGGCATTTTTCAGCTTGTTCTTTGAGCTGTTTTTGATCTGAAGGATGAAGGCAAGGTTTAAAGCAATGTCCACAAACATTTGTAATGTTACCCCCCTGTTGGAATTAAAATTAGGTTTATTTAATGTATTTAAAAATTAATTTCCCAGAAAATTTTGATTAGGCCGAAATAGTGGTTATACATAATTAATAATTTCTACTCACGATGTGCCACAATAATTCCCAGACCAACGACTGCCTTGAGATGCTTTAAAGTTTGGAATGAGATAAAAAAATGATTCGACTTACCCATTAGTTGCTGGTGTGTAGATCATTTAAAAAATAAACGTAATAAAAATTTAAGAAATAAAAAGTCTTTATTTGGTGGACGGCGGATTACATCAGATGCACTCAATCAGGAAAATATATAATACTCAAATATTGATGTATGGTGATCACCAAAAATAAAAAAATACTTTACTATTGTTCAAAAAAGAACTAAATACATTACTATTGATCAAAAAATGAACTTGGGTATATTTTTTCATAACCTTGACCAGGTGTACAGTTACAATTATTGAAAGGTGGTTCCTAAAGAAAATGATGTTCATATTATGAAACGTTTGAAGAAGACAAAGGCTTGCTAAGCAGATCGAAAATAAAAACTCCTTTTCAGCGCTCAAAGGCGAAACTCACAAAGCGGATCATTATGGTTCGCATCATCAGATGGCAGAAGCGGTTACTTTGGAGACGATGCAAATAAAGCTTAGAAGTTTCTGCCCCTATTTAAAAATCAGAAGCCGCTCAGCTCGGATTAGTTAGCAATGCGACATCATCCTGGATCGGTCGTAGCAAGGTGGAAACAGGTTGGGGCATCTTGATGAAATCGTTGAGAGTTGAGTAATTTTGGATTAATTGAAAATCAGATAACTATAAAAAAAACTAAATCATGGTTCGGCGGCTGTTAACGCGCCGGCATCCTTCCACATCTCCAGCCATTTTCGCTCACGCACGCAAGGGAGCTCGATGCGCTGACAACTGTACGGCAGTAGTGAGGAAAGGGGAGATCTGGACCAGCGGAGCCGTTGAGTTGTTTTCCTCCTGCTGTTGAGTTGAGTTGTTTTCCTCCTGATGTTGAGTTGAGTTATTTTCCTCCTGCTGCTGAGTTGAGTTGTTTCCTCCTGATGTTGAGTTGAGTTGTTTTCCTCCTGATGTTAAGTTGAGTTGTTCCCATCCTGATGAGTTGAGTTGAGATGTTCTCCTCCTGCTACTAGTTTCGGTTTTGAATTTCTGCTGCTGACGTCGTAACCTTTTACGAGTTGAGTTGTTTTTTCTTACTTGTTACACTGCGTCTGAAGTTTAGTTTTTCCGGAATGGCAACGGTTCTAACGTATATAGCGGTCACCATGGCAACTCAAATTGTCTCTGATGTTATGCTCATGGCGCCCTCTAGTGAGAGAAATATTAATTATTTACATTAAATTATTATTTATTTTTTTTTGGACTTTGTCGTTTTCTGATGTTATGCTCATGGCGCCATCTAGTGAGAGAAATATTAATTAATTCATTTAATTATTTTTTGGACTCTGTCGTTTTTCTGATGTTATGCTCATGGCGCCATCTAGTGAGAGAAATATTAATTAATTAATTTAAGTAATTTTTTTTTTACTTTGTCGTTTTCTGATGTTATGCTCATGGCGCCATCTAGTGAGAGAAATATTAATTAATTCATTTAAATATATTATTTTTTGGACTTGGAATTATTTTCCGTGATTTTATTTAATTCGAATTTTATTTTTCCTAGATCGGGAATCGAACATGCGACCTTCTGCTCCAAAACACCGATGCCTGAATGAGCAGTGCACTTTGCTCATTCAGCCATCGAGGTTTCTAGCAAATGACGGTTTAAATGAATCTTAATAGAATTCGTTTTCAGATGTTTAGAAATTAACACCGGAGATAGTCAAGTTGAATTGTTTCGCTATTTCTGGCGGAGCCATTACAGGTGCTTGTATAAGTTGAGTTGTTCATCTCCTGCCGGCGGAGCCACCAGTGAATTTTTTTCTCATGTGAGTGTCAACGGAAAATAATTTTCTTTTTTTATTTGATGTGAGTGGCAACGGAAAAGCCCCAGTTTACTTCGAAAATTTTTAGCTCAAAAATAAGGAAATACATTTTGAAATGATTAAATCTACATGTGTGTGTGTGTGGGATTAAGAAAAATAATTAAAAAAAAACAAAAAAAAAACATAATCAATTCAAAATTAAAGTTTAATCCAAGCATTTCTTCGCAAAGCGTATAAAGTTGGTTTTACAATTTTATTTTCTGCATACAATTTTTTATTCACATCCAAGGCAGCAGGTAATTTCATATCTTGTAATAGCTTATAAAACAATTTACGCCCTATAGGAGCTTTTTTCCTGTTTCGAAGAAAATCATTTATAAGCAGTACAATATTTGTTTTAGGAACAATACTATCATTATAAATAAGTTCCCCATTTTCAGTCCACCTCATTAACTTCTGACTTCTTAAAAACTGAAGAATATGTTTTGATTGATTCTTGTAGCGGATTGGGACCGCATCCAGAACATTTCGCTCTATGCTGTCTTTTTCAACTTTAGCAGCAGGACTATCTTCAGTTCCCGTGGGAGGATTTCCTTGTTCCAAAGGTACTTCTGACCCCGTAACATCACTCTCTTTCAGGTATTTCTCACTAGTAAAGTTAGTAAACTTTTGCAGAGTTTGCAAGTATAGCGTGGCTTTCTCACTTTCCGATAGATTTTTATTCTGTAAAATGCTTTTCATTCGCTGATCAAGCTCTGATAAGTGCTCCATAAGTTGCACTCTATCCTCCGGTATAAGCATGAATTTGTGGCTATGATCCATTAATTAAAGAACTAATTACTGATACCGCAGCAGGTAGCAAAAAGGAAAGAAAACCTTCCCCTTTTTGAACGAGTAGTCGTCTCTTTTTATACAAAGGAAATTTCTTATTCGATAGCTTACGCAAAGTTCTTTTATATAGCGAAAGATTATTTTTCTGTTTTTTCGTCAAAGGAACGTTTCCGCGTATCACATTTAATATGCATTCGCACAAAGTTCTGATAACAACGTTAGGAGCTTTTCGAAGTATAAGTTTTGTGTTTTGACCCTTTGAAATTTTCTTTAAGAGCTCTAAAGTCTGTTCTGAACATATGGGCATCGTGATAAGAAATGCGGATTTTTACTTTAAGCACTGTTATTTAAATATTTTCGTTAGTTAAGCAATTTATGTGATTTGTTCATTAGTTAAGCAATTAATTATTCAGCGAGGTTGATAAACGTAAAACACATCCCCGGGAAACATTCCTATACGCATGCGTAAAGAATCATCTGTTTCACTTTTGAGATCAAGGAGAACGTAATTAAACGGTTTAGCAGTAGCATCCTCGTAACTTTCTAGAAAAAATTTAAGATGTGAAGGATATAACTGTCTTCCTAAGTGCATTATTTGCGATCTATCTCTAGGATTTTTGAATAGCACTAAATAATGCGAATTAAGTGATATATCTCTCATTTCTCTCCCTTTATGGAAAATATTTTGAACAATGAAAATGACGCTAACATTTTGATGGTGGGATATTTTTGTGAACAAATTTTCAAGCAATTTTCGGATTGTTACTAACTTCACTCATTAGATCATCAATAACAATTAAGCAATTAGAGTATTGATTTAAATTGGATGGAATGCCTTCATTAAATACAACGTTTGACATTTTCGTATAAAGCTTTTGAAAAACCCCATAGCACCATAATATACTTTTCGGGAATGGCTCTACCATTCCATACTGTATTAATTTTTTTACATAATTACTTTTGCCGCTACCAGTGGGCCCGGCGATGAGCATTGTGAAAGGATGTTTTAACTTCAGAGTTTCCATCTTGAATGAAAGAGTATGCTTCTGCCTTGCTTTTTATACGAAAATAAGCAATTTTGAAAATAAGTAATTATCCTAAGGATTTAAAGAAAATAGAGAAAGAAAAGAAAACACATGTACTAGTTTAGCTTTATTTTTATTGTTTTTTTTTTTTTTTTAAACACCATTTATACACCATGCTTTTTTTACAAATGATAAACTGAAGTGACAAATAATACAATAAATTCTTTTTTTTTTCCTTTACAATGAACAGTAAGCTTCTGCTTTGTTTTTTTGTTTTGTTTTTTTACAGAAAAAGGAGACAAGCAAATGATACAATAAATTCTTTTTTTTTCTTTGCAATTAAGAGTAGGCTTTCGCCTTGTTTTTACAGAAAAGGGAGACAATTTTAAAAGTAGTCTTTTTAGGTGTTGTTCTATCTTTGCATGCTTTTTGTCTTTGAAACCATTTAAAAAATTTAAAAATATAGTATTCACTACTTAGTTTAAAGAAAAATCTATAAAAATAAAAGGAATAAAAATGTTGTCTATTATTCAGGAAGGATTAAAAATAATAGTTACGGGACAAAAGGAATAAAAAAAAAAATCAAATAATAATAACAAATGGAAAGAATTTTTTTCACTAAACGCTCGATTTAAGTATATTAACTATCTTTTCTGCCATTTAAAATAAATACCAATAGTCTATATTTTAAAAATTTACTTTAATGAAAAATGTCCATGCGGTAAAGAACTAACTTTGTCTTCTAAAATGTGTCGTTTTTGATCATAAGGAGAGAGCCATAATTTATTTGTAGTTACAGTGTATAAGTTATGCTTTTTAGATTGAATTAAGTTCATTTGGATTAAACACTGCTTGTGATCAAAGAGGCATTTCTTGTAATCATCAAAAGTTATTTTTCTATTGATGGCAGATTTCTTAATCCCTTTTAATTTTTTAGTAATTTTTTGCTCCACCTTAAAACAATACATTTTGGACCTAAGTCCTATAAATTCAGTCATTATATTCCCGTTATTCTCGTCTTTCATTTTTCCTAAAATTTTTTTATTTACTCGAGGCATATTATAATTATTATTCTCTGGATAGTCCGATGTATCGAACAAATCGATATCCTTCTTCATATCGGAATACACGTTTTCAGTTTGAATATCATATATGAAACTATCTGTATCCGTATACAGTAATTTCAAAGCATTACCATACTTCGGTTTCATTTTAACATAGTGAAAGTCGAACATTAGCGTTTTAGAAATATCTAAAATCGCCATTCCGACCGTGATTGGTTTATTGAAAGTGATGACAGTTTTTCGCATGTGAAACGCTGCAAGATTTTCCGAAAAAATAGTCCTGTCTTGAAAATTTGAACGCGCAATCCACTTTTCTGCTTTTATTGGGCTATTTATGAGTTTAATTTGAACGCGTTTTCGAATGTTCTCCATTGTTTTGCCAAAAATTGCATTATTCATCAGCTTAAAAAAATTCTTATGAAATTCATTTTCTCCCGTGGACCTTAGACGGGTGTTCAAATCTATATATAATTTAAGCCAGGGGGTTTGGGTGAACTGTAAAACTTTATGTACTTTGTCTAATTTTAACCCTAAGGCAAGATATTGCTTTAAATTGCGATAATGCAGGACATAATTTTTCTTATCGTTTAGCGTTAACAACAGACGTTTTTCTTTGCAGTTTGGGGGAACTGCCATTTCAGGAGCCACTGGAAAATCCGAATGATCATCATGAAGTTCATTTTCGTATTTGAGATCTACTTCTAAAATATATCCGATCTCAGAGTCGTCGGGAGTGTTCAAAATCTCTGAGTCGAATTCCACCCATTTAAAATCTTTAAGAGGAAGATGCTGAGACATCGCCCACCCATATAAATTATTTGCGTCAAGATAAAGCAAATAATGGGTGGGTCGATGTGGGTCATGCTCGGACATAAATTGATTGTTTGCTGACGCATATCTATGCGAGCACTGAGAAATCCCTCCTCGAACCCCGTTTTCAATAAACATCAACATATCGTAATCGGTTATTAACTCAATCTTAATGTCAGTCTTTTTCAACATCGCATCCCATGATAAACCAGGAGCAGTGAAATACCACGCGGGGTCTAAGCCGTATGTATTATGACATACTAGTCGAAAATTATCAAAAATATCCGCTAACAATAGAACGTCCGTTTTTACATAGAGGTCCGAATATTCACCTAAAGTTGAAATATTGAACTCATTCCAGAGGCTTATTGCGTGCGAGTACTCCTCATCCGTTATGTCGCATTCCATTAATCTATTGTAAAATTTATCTTTTGATGGTAAGGATTGTTCATTAAATTTAGTTTCGTTATTTATATAATCATAGGGGTAAATCCCTTTCTTAAGAAGTAAATTAACTTTTTCATGATCAAAATGGTTTTTTACATGGTGAAATTGATCGTTTGAAAGGTTTTTTGCCAATTGATCAAGACTACTAGCCATAAATCTGAAAGAATCAATAAATCTTACTTTTAAAGTTTTTGAAACCTTTTTCGAGACCGAAATGTACTTTTCCGTGTTTTCGGGAATGACCGTTATGTCTCCTTCTTCGTTTCCAAGTTCTTTCACAAACAAGTGGCAGTCGTATCCCGAAAGGTTATGAAACACTATTGGCACAAACTCTGGAACTCTCGACTTCAGGTTGCACTCATTGCAGCTAGCCCCACGAAATTTCCCGGTTAAATGACAATGGTCCATTACCTATAAATTAATATTAAAAAAAAATCACTTAATATATCTAATAATTAAATCAAAGACAATATATTAACAGTTAATGTATTTTCTTTAACACTATAGAAGGATACTGTTAATAATGATAAATGTTTCAATAATTTACAGACTTACCTTATGATTCAATTCAGTATATTTCTGTCCACACTGGTAGCAATACTGGCTTCTGCTGTATGATTCTTTTTCTGGATCTGATAATGGCAACATCGATATGGGGTTTCTATAGATTTGTCCGATATGCAAAATTTCCTCCCGGATTTTAGTGATGAAGACTTGGGCTGCATTTGCTCCTCTGTAAACTATAGGGTCTTTATACGGCTTTCCCAAGTATGAAATGTAGAAACAAAAGCTTATAGGCTCGTGTTTTTGATACGGATGTGAAAAAGAAAATTCATTACTTGGTTCGCAGGAAGCTAGAGGTCTCGTTAAGCACTCAAAATCGGCATATATCACGAATGGTACTTGGTGGGTGAAGCGAATATTTTTAAAGGAAAGCCACTTGTTATCCTGTTTAGGCATTTCCACACGAACGGCTTCTTTAGAATTGCAGGTCGATTTATGTTTTTGCAGAACAGCGTCCGTCGAAAAAAATTGTAAACACCTGCGACAAATTAATTTTCTGCCATTATGCTTTGATGATTGTCTCGTCAAAAGTCTTGATAAATTCTTAATCCAGCAATAATGACTTGTTTTTGAAGAAGTTAAATATAGGAGGTCTATATGTTTATCCCTCTCTTCTTCTGTTATTTTCAACGGATAGACTTGGTTTCGTTCTGTTAAGCCGTATAAATTAATTGAGATGTTGTTTTTCTTTTCAAATTTCTCGAATCTTCATAGGAAATTCCAAGCCTCGAAAATCCAGTTCATTTTCATATTGTGAGTAATTGTTGATTCGATCAGCGTGGTTTTCAACCGGATGAAGTGCGGATAGCACAGCCCAAAGAAAACATTTTTCGTCGGAGTTTTTGACGTTGACAACAGCTTTCTTCTTCTGAATGGCTTGAGGAACAGCAATGTAAGAAGAACCTCTCAAAATATTATACTTGTTTATTCTAATTTCTAAGTACTGAATCTCTGAAAGTGTCCAACCGCTTTCCTTTTCTTCAAATTCAGTACTTTCCTTGATTAGTTTCTCTATAACATCATCATAATGTTCATTCAAGTCTGTTGATAAAGCAATTATCACATTCTTTGTTTTAAAACTCTTTTGTTCCGAAATAATTCGTTCTGTCACAACTTTTTCATACATGCAGAAAAGCCAGCAATTAACCTTTAACTCTTGCACAGCAAGTTCTTCTGTTAGGAGTTCTTTGTAATTTTCTCGTTTAGACAATAAAAAGTCCTTAATTTCAACATGTCCTTCTGTGTTTTCCAAACGTATAGATTTTAAATGTCCGGATAGAGCTGTTTCTCTAGGATGATGAATGGTGGGGCTCTTCGATGTTGATGGGGAAAACTGCTGCTCTCGGACCGCTAACCTTTTAACAGGCCTTGCTTCGCTAGAAATGTTACGTTTTCTTTTTTCAGGACGAGAATGCGTTTTTTGATGCTTGTAAAGAATATCTTTCCTGTTAAATGAGGCTCCGCATTCAGAACAAGGGTGGTTCTCCGATCCATGCTTTGATCTTTGATGTCGATATAAATTTTTTCGTGCAGTGAACTTGATGTTACAAATATCGCAAATTGGCGTTTCCATCATGCAATTCAGAACCGAACACGCATTTGCACGAAATCGATGTGAAGACGGAGTTTAACAATCAACAGTTTGTTTGGAGGATCTTATATATATCCTCCAACTATTAGTCATGTTATGAGTAAGCACAGTCATGTTTCCAGCCAGTTATAAAATACGCACCTATCACTCTGGTTCAAGCATTTTCGGCTCTGCTTTAGTCATCGGATTTTATAATCCTAAGAAACTTCTAAACAATAATAGAACACTCCGATGCTGGCTTTGGAAATGTTTAGTGAAGAAAGAAAACATGATAGCATTATCCTTTGAAACCTCACTCCTTTCTTACTGAGAATGAAAAGCGTGACACTTCAAGTTTCGCCCTTCCCCTACTACGAAGAATGCGTAACCCCTCTTTATCAGAAGTGGGATGGAATCAGGGGTAAGTCATCCTGACGATAACGCGTGATTCACTTTGAGGGCATTGCGGTACCAATTCGTCAGCTCCCGTTTTCAAAAGATATCTTATTTAAAAGTTCGCCAAATGCTAGAGAATATATTTGTTAACCATATATAATTGCTATATATATTTAGAAAAAAATCCTTTTATATA
The DNA here is from genome assembly GCA_038502835.1 of Octonoba sinensis. Lineage (NCBI taxonomy): Eukaryota > Metazoa > Arthropoda > Arachnida > Araneae > Uloboridae > Octonoba > Octonoba sinensis. The sequence goes on along the minus strand of CM076605.1, from coordinate 64,326,322 downwards.
TTTGTATGTGATCGTGTATTATAGTTACGAAATAAGTAATGTATCTAAAGGAACTTAAAGAAAGAAACTGAACGCATGTAATTAATTTATTATTACTGTTATTTTTTTTTTTTTGAAACAACATTCTTACACCATATTTTTTTTCACAAATTGATACATTTGAAAATCATTTCTTTTACTTTCATACAAATCTTGAATAATAAACAGCATAGAATTTCCTAAAGAGCGTTTAAAAATGAAATAAATGCAATATGCTCCACAAACATTGGAAGTAAAACTTTGGAATTGAATTTTGTTCCATCAAACATTATCATATTGAGATACATAGTTCTTGAAATATTTTCCGTGCTTAATTTCTGTGACCCATGCATTAAATTTTTCAGGATATCCTAAGAACTTTACGTAATATTCAACAGTGCCATTCCTTTTTCTTTTCTTAATAACCTTTTCTACAGGATAAAATCCGGAATCTATGACTTTCTGTAGTTCTTTCTCATAAAATGTTCCTTCAATGTCTTCATTTTGCAGATCTCGAAGTTTGTAAACAACAGGAATTCTATTAACAATTCCGAAAATTGTAAAAATTTCGCGACTCCAGTTTTGTTCATATCCTTTTTCAAACTGACGTTTCTCTTTACTAATGCGTACTATATCACCTATTTTGAATTTAGGAGGTTTCTGCTTCAATTTCTCAAGATCCCCATATAAATTTCTTCTAACCTCATTTTGGTTAAGTTTAGAAACGGAATTTGGTTCCATTTGAATACTTCTATGCCAGGTGTTATTATAACTATGAACTAGTTTTTTTAAAACATCTATGTAACTATAAGTATTATATTCTGTAAAATATTTCCACATTTTAGATTTTAAAGTTCTATTGAATCTTTCAACCACGCTTGCTTTAGTTTTATTATTAGTATTAAAATAACGTACTTTCATTTCTTTCAAATAGCGTTGAACAGTTGCGTTTTTAAACTCAGTACCTGCATCAGATTGCAAAACTTTGGGTATCCGCTCCTTAAAAATATTTTCTAATGCAATTTTTACATTTTCCCCAGTTTTATTCTTTAATGGGATAGCCCAAGCATATTTAGAAAAAACATCAATGCATGTCAATAAATATTTGTAGCCCTTGTTATACTTAGACAGAGATTGCATATCTGCTAAATCCACCTGAAACTGTTTATCAATACCGCTTACAAGAACTCTATTTCTTCGAAAATTTCTAGAAACTGGTTTATGTAAGGTATAGGTATCTTTTTGGCTTAACCATTTTTCCAAACTTTGTTGTTTTATTTTTTTTCTTTTCATTGCGTGCTTTATAGCATTTAAACCGCTAAAACTTGCAGGTTTTCCAGGATTTTTATAAAAAGACTCCACAAGATTCATGTTATCAAAACCGATGCTTATCTACTAATGAGATAAAAGTTTTTGAACACTTGCCTTATGTACAGACGAGAAATAAGTAGATAATTAAATAAAGACATCACACAAAAATAAAATAATTTGTTTTATTTAAATTCTTCTGCAAAAATATTTAAAAAAGAAAAAAAACATATATATATATATACAATTAACAGTTTTATGCAAAATCTTCAAAATATTAAAACAGCAGTAGGAGGACATAACATATTTCTTGCTTTTCTAAGAACATTATCTAAACGCAAATTTTTAAAGAACATTTCAGTAACATACATAATTGGTTTCAATGCTAAAAATGGCTCTTCTACAAAAAGTTTATTATAAAAATAATCAGCTAATTGCAGTATATCAAAAGAGAAAGCTAACGAATTAAAAGTTTCAACTCTATTTGCCCAAAGTTCTTCAGCCCTTATCTCTGGTTCTTGCATTCCATTTTCTTTAAATATATCACAAACCGCATTTTCAAGTAGTTGGGTAAGATATTCTACCCCTAAACTCACATCTAAAGAGCTTGGTAACGGATCTTTTTGAATAGGCGCATCAATAAACGTGCTGTAAGCTTTCAAAAAATCAGCTGTGCGAAATACATGATCCAACACATAAGAAGCAATTTCATTATAATTTTTTAGCATTACTGACCATTGTGCATCAGAAATTGTGATACTTTTTGAAACAGTTGCGCTATCAGCTGTCTTAAAGAGTCTCGTAAAAGTAAAATTAATAAAGTCCATACTTGTTATTTTAAGTTGTTTCTCTGGACACGAAACATTCCCACGTAACTCTTCATCCGACTGAGGTAACTCTTTTCTCCCCATGATGTATTCAATCCACCAAGGTTGTAGTGTAACACCCTCCGACGTAGGATAATAGCTGTCGCCGTATTTCTTATAACGTCTGATGTGAACCATGACTTTTTCTCTATATGTGGATGGGACAACAAACACAGATCGTCCTAAGGCAAACACTCCTTCGGGTAAATTGTTTTCTTCGAAAATTCCACTTGCCTGTAAATACAAAGGAAAAAAAAATCAGTAAAACTAAGAATATGTATAGTAAGAAAAATACATGTTGTAATGCAATATCGAAAACTCAATTAAATATATATTAAAATATATATATTTTTTTTTTTTTTTCATGTAAAAATAACTACATACCTCATTCTTTTCGTTAATTCTCTTTTTATCCCCTTCGATGTCATCCTCACTCCTCCGTTTCATGGTGGAGACTTTCAACTTTCGGAATATTAAGTTAACATGAACTCCAATTCGCTTCTTTTGACGAGGGATGCCATGGCTCCATTCAGTATTAGCTGGGGGCTTCACCACAAGCATTGAGTTGGGTTTAAGATCAAACTTTTGATCTTCGCAATTAGCTTTTTTTAAAAACTAGAGTTCTAGGTTTTCCAAAACTAAGATATGAAACAGGGCAGTTCTCCTCCACATCAAGTTCGATGTCCTTGTACTGTTCAGAAAAAGAAGTGTGATTTTGAAAACGATTCAGAAGAACAAAGTTGTAGGTAACACCAGCTAAATTTTCAACTATCGCCTTAACTTCTAGCAGAAACTGCGGCCAAGGTTGCGATGAAACTGTAAGTCCTGAAAACGTATAACTCAGTCCTGGATCACCAAACGCTGCTATTTGTCTCGATAGGGAGTGCCTGTTAGCAATTGTGCTAACTTCATATTCCGCCGAAGGGAAGCAATTAATTTCCTTTTCTAAACGTTCAAATAATTGTTCTGGGGAAGGGAAGACATTTTCACAACGATCAACAGTTAATCCTGTCTCTATTTCCATATTCATATTTGTAATATATAAAAAAAAAAAAAAAACAGAATATAGTAGAGAACTTGTACCACGTTTCGCAGATGGTGAACTAAATTTAAGAACAGCAATATATGTTCGCTATCTGCAGAATAGTGCTGTCTGATTAGTTAAAGCGGTCTTTCCTAATGCAACATGTTCAGAGATAAGATAAAATCATGAGTCAGAGTGTCATGCTTTGAGATATAGATTGCTAGCGAGAAGCACGTGACACAGAGGAATACATTAAAAGATCAGTAAACAGGGGCTTTTCCGTTGCCACTCACATCAAATAAAAAAAGAAAATTATTTTCCGTTGCCACTCACATGAGAAAAAAATTCACTGGTGGCTCCGCCGGCAGGAGATGAACAACTCAACTTATACAAGCACCTGTAATGGCTCCGCCAGAAATAGCGAAACAATTCAACTTGACTATCTCCGGTGTTAATTTCTAAACATCTGAAAACGAATTCTATTAAGATTCATTTAAACCGTCATTTGCTAGAAACCTCGATGGCTGAATGAGCAAAGTGCACTGCTCATTCAGGCATCGGTGTTTTGGAGCAGAAGGTCGCATGTTCGATTCCCGATCTAGGAAAAATAAAATTCGAATTAAATAAAATCACGGAAAATAATTCCAAGTCCAAAAAATAATATATTTAAATGAATTAATTAATATTTCTCTCACTAGATGGCGCCATGAGCATAACATCAGAAAACGACAAAGTCCAAAAAAAAAAAAATAATAATTTAATGTAAATAATTAATATTTCTCTCACTAGAGGGCGCCATGAGCATAACATCAGAGACAATTTGAGTTGCCATGGTGACCGCTATATACGTTAGAACCGTTTACATTCCGGAAAAACTAAACTTCAGACGCAGTGTAACAAGTAAGAAAAAACAACTCAATTCGTAAAAGGTTACGACTTCAGCTGCAGAAATTCAAAACCGAAACTAGTAGCAGGAGGAGAACATCTCAACTCAACTCATCAGGATGGGAACAACTCAACTCAACATCAGGAGGAAACAACTCAACATCAGGAGGGAAACAACTCAACTCAGCAGCAGGAGGGAAACAACCCAACTCAACATCAGGAGGAAAACAACTCAACTCAACTCAGCAGCAGGGGGAAAACAACTCAACGGCTCCGCTCCGGCTCCGCTGGTCCAGATCTCCCCTTTCCTCACTACTTACGGCACGGAAATCAGAGCGGAAGTGTAATTCGCTTCTCTCTCACCTTCTCTTCGAGCAATTCACGGACGGACGTTTTAAATGTTAACGAATTGCAGACGATAATTAATAAATAGAAAATATTAGGTAAATATAAAACGAAATACGCAACAATTTAAACTGAAGCTTTTGGTTTAAAAGCATATTTTGAGCTAAAATTTTGTGATACGTTTTTATCTTCAAAAACCGTAATTTTTATTAGTTATTCATAGGTAATGGAATGACACAAATGGATGTCATTCTGTTACTATGCGATTTCAATAACTTTAATTCCATAATCGAAAAATTTATTTTCATGTGAAATGTTGAAAATAACTAGAAAAATGTTTTGTAACAAAATGCAATTCAATGCAGCTTTTTTCTGGCATTAGTTAGCGGATTAATTTTTGCATTATTATTGTTATTAAACATAGTTGCAGTTGCAAGCCATTTCCTTACCACGAAAGGGCTGAGTATGAAATGTAATTTTAAATTGAAATTTCGATTAAGTTTATGTAGTATTTAAAATTGATAGAGAAGTTCATAGTTTGAACTTGATTTTTTAACTCGAAATGTACGCGCAAGAAAGAAGTGTTTCCTAGTGACCCAACATGGCGGGCGGTTTGCACGGAAAGAAGCAAATTGGACTAACTCAAACCCCTTAATAGATCCGCGAAAGAAAGGCTTCCCGGGGACTCCAAACCCCCCTCATCAACCCCCCACTGAGCTAATTTTGCTCGTTCGCCCATTTGTACTCTAGTCTGTACGCAGCTTTAAGGGTACAGACCTCCAGTTACCAACAAAAGCAAAGCCGTCCGCCGGTGACATGTGATAAAGCTTTGGTTTTGCCGATTCCCTTTCAAGAGACTAGAGCATTCATTTCAAAGAGAAGGCCAACGCGCGCGCTGGCCTAGATGAGAACTATCAACCGAATTTATAGTTCAGAGAACTATTTTAGCCCTTGGCTCTGTATGCTTGGCCCGGCCCTCGTCCTTGACAAATGTCGAAAGGTCATGAGAACGAAATCATTATCAAAAAGGCTATGCTTCCCCTTGAAAGCACAGCGTCATACTCAGTAATATTTTAGAAAGAAAATTGCAGTTTTGGCAAACTGCAGCGGTGCTACGCAGCGTTTGATCGTGTGTCCTAATCTCTGGCACCTTATAATGCAGATATAATGTTGCATAAATTATGCTTTATTTTCGAACTTGACGACCCGCATTTTGGTGCTTATTTGGGTGTCTGAATTGCCACATTCTACAATTAGTGTTTTGTTTGTATCTGTGGTTACTTTGTGTGCTATGTTGAATTCGGAGCTTTGATTTTAATGTTCATTGATTGTTTTTAGGATTTCTTCGTCTGGTATCTAATTTAGTATTCCCCTTATTTTGAATTGTATTTGTTTTGGTTTTGTGTGTTGGTATCTACTATTTCTAAGATTTTGTTCATGGTTTCTTCTTTTTTTGATCTTAAGTCTAGATAATTCTCTTCGGTTATGTTTAGATCGAGTTCGTAGTCGGGGCATTCCACGGTATTTAAGACAAAATGTGTCCGTAACAAAATTTATGAAAACTAAAAATATAATTACATGCATTGAAAGAGCATACTCTAGAGGACATAGTTATAACACCCTCCCCCCCCCCCTCCACATGTAGGAATTAAAATGACTTTTATGATCCAACTTTTTTTTCAGACATACGAAATAGACATCTTTACGAGGTGTGTTCAAAGAATAACGGGAATTTTAATTTTTTGAAAATTTTTTTTATTTATTCGTCTACATTAATGTTGTCACCTTCAAAGTACTTCACACTGGATATTATGCACTTGTACCAGCGCTTCTTCCAATCCTCGAAACACTTATTAAACACGATCTTAAGGATAGCCTTTAGCTCTTTCAGCGATGCACTCTTAATGTCATCTATGCTTGTAAATCGAGGACCCTTTAAGGTTCTTTTTGTTTTTGGGAATACGAAAAAATCACACGGAGCCATGTCTGGCGAATATGTAGGGTGGGGCATTATTACAGTATTGTTTTTGGGCAAAAATTCACGAATAAGCAATGAAGTGTGAGCGAGTGCATTATCGTGGTGCAAAAGCCACGAATTGTCCTTCCACAAATCCGGGCGTTTTTTACAGATTGCTTCACGCAAACGGCGTTGAACTTGTATGTAGTACTCCTTATTAACCGTTTGGCCTCATGATGCACTATGCCAGTAAAATCGAAGAGCGCAGTGAGTAGAACCTTCACATTTGACCGCTCTTGGCAAGCCTTTTTTCGCTCTTGACGAGCCACTGTGGTTCCGGTGCGTTCGTCATCTTCAACGTCTTCACGGCCATCTTGGAAACGCTTATACCACTCGTAAACTCTTGTTTTAATTAATTTACATATTAAAGAAAGATCTAGAATTATTACGAACTTAGATAAACCATGGAGGACTAACGTGATAAACTCGATGTTCTTTTCTTAATTTGTAATGACAGTTCCTAATTTTCTTTTTTCTGGAGGATAGGAGATTTAGTATACTGTTTATTTGCTCACCCCACGCACTGTCATTCAACAAATTCTTTTCACTCAATTTCTCTAACTTTTTCATCCGGTTTTCATACTTTTTTTTGAGCTTTTCGCGATTTGTCTGAACAAGTAATTATTCCTTGCAACAGCATTATTTATTGGACATTTTCCTATAACGTTTTCCACATCTTGGATAGGAATTTTTGACTATCACTTTGAACATTTTAACCTCATTTACTGATATCATGTTGTTTTTAAGTAAGCCACTGAGAAGCCTATCACACTTGAAACCACGGCTTATATCTTTTGCTGGGGCTATTTTCGTAGCATCATCAAAATCAAATTCGCACTTTTTCTGCACTGACGATAGATCTGTTATCCCTTTTCAACAAGTGATGAGTAACAATTGAATTTTTTAAGACAGTAAAAATGTCAGTGTTCTTACACAGGTAACAAAGACTTGTCACTCTAATCCAATATCAGAAATGGCTGAATAACTTTAGCCCCTGCAATGAAAAACTAACTTTCTGGCATTAGTAGATACTTTCGATGCAGTTGCGACAATTGTAAAAGATTTGGGAAGGGTTGATGTTTTACCCTTTTCCGAAGAAGTAATGAATTTTTGAATATCTGCCCATATCTTCAGAACTCTTTCTACCACTTGTACGGTTTCCAGCACCTATGATTTACAAATTTGAGTGAAAACTTTTTCAAGGTATACTGATTTTAAAGAAAATCAGCTCTCCTTACGAGACTCTCTTTCAAGAACCAATAAGATATGACAAAATAAAACAATGTTTCACGCTGTCTCAGATTCTCCAGCTTTAAGGCATCTTTCAACATGAGCAGGCCACACGATCCCATACTCAATATATCATGGCTGTATTTTTGCTTTAAATCCTCTTCTAGCAGATTATAGAAAGCCCATTTGAGTGCTGGTCCATCCATAGAGATCTACAACAATTTTGAAGATATATCAAATTCTTTCGGGGCTTCGTAGAATGATAGCAAAAGATCTTTTGCTGCAGTGTGACTTAAACAGGTGGATGATAGTGTATGGACCACCTATAGTGGTGTGCTCAATTGTAGTTTAATAATCAGTATGTAGTGGTATGCTGTTATAATAAAATATCTAGTGCATGGCAGTTGTGAAAGATTAATATAAATATGTTCAAGCATTCATACCATACTAAAAACTTATATTTTCTGAAGTTATCGCAACGTGATTCAATCGCTTTTGTGTCATTGTTGAGCGCAAATACGACTTCAGCTTTCTTAATACGCTGAAATTTCTTTCAGCCTCACAATTGGATGCTGGAGACACCAGCAGAAGTCGTACCAGAATTTCTATATCAGAGAATAATCGCCTAGATCCTGCTTCCGTTTTTAGTAATGCTTTTCTAACATCATCTACGCAAGTCATGTGATCTGTTTAAACTGCTCTTTGAAAAGTGCTAGTTTAAACTTTTAATTTTGAAATATTAAGCTCTGGGTAGTTTGCTAGAAGCTCCAGATTCTCTTCTTGAGGTATCATCTTGTCTAATTCAACATGTTTTTCAATTATTTTTTGATTCAATATGCGTTTTTTTAGCCCGGCAATTGCCCCATCAAGTGAAAGAATTCAAGAAAAATCATAGCCTATTGCCGGATCATCAAACCGCTTAGGAGGTCTTTTTTCTTGTCAATTTTAGGAGTTCCAGTCCAACTTCTTTTTTTTTTTTTTTTTTGACACAGTCATCAAGAGAGAAAAGACGCAACGTCATTTCGTATCTTTTCCAAGTAATTAGAAATTGTTTGAACTGATTTGACCAGTCCAGTTGCTGTAGTGTTCCTCCTTTGGAATGATGTACTGAGTTCTTCCAGGAAATCAATGGTTTGTTTCCTCAAAACTAATCCCAGATAGTTGGAAATGTTTTTAATAAGCAGTTAAAAGAATGCTAGCGCCATCATAATCGTCTTCAGCCAACTGACTCAACGTGTCCATAATTAAAGAATATTTTTTCGGTATTTCTTCAATTTGAGAGCTTCGATATAGCCATCTTGTTAGACACAGAGGTCTAATTTTTGCCAGTATTTCCAAGGGGACATTCAGATTCATTTTCTAAGTACTTGGGGCCGCGATAAGTCCCCAAATTTCAAGATTTGCTTTTTTTGTAAAAAGTTCGCAGAATATACGAATACATTTGCAAAATTTTGCTGCAGTTTTGCACCTCGTTTCATGTGTCGTAATTTTGTTTTTTTTACTGTATTAGCATTGATAGAGGCGTTAAATATTTTATTAATATTTTTATCCTGTAACGAAATATATAGCAATTACTATAATCAGTGGATTGTCCGTTAGTCGTTGCGGATGAGGACGGGTTAGGCGAGCATAGGGATTTTTTTTTTTCGAAAAGGGTCGAAGCTAAATGTGGTAGTGAGTTGCGTGAACTTATAGTAACAAAATAAGATATAGGTACTATCATCAAAAGAATTAACCCAGGTTTACCACCAAACTTTTGTGGCCAGTGATCGTACGTTGGCAAACTCATTCAAAAAAAATTTCAATAAGATTAATTCAACAACTTTAATTCCCCGGCAATGAAGATTTATTTTGAAACTAAAAACAAATGATATTAAATTCATGTTGGTGCATAACTCATAATAACATGCGGTCATAAAACTAATTTATTAAGTGAACATTTAATCTCAAAACAGGTGAGGATTTTTAGGTGATGGTCTAGCACAAAAATTTCATTCAGTCACTATAATACAACAATTCATACAAAAGAATTGACTGGGGAGAACATGGCTTGTTAAAATTATTCCCAACACGTTATTACGACACAGAAGGACAAGTTCGTGAACCATTCTACATGTAATTTACCTACACCCGACAAATGCCTTTTAGGTCAATAATCATTATACGCTTTTGGCTACACATACTTAATTTTATTTTGTTTCTGTCTTTTAAATTACAAAAACTAAAAGGTATACTCATCCATTCGGTCCTTTCATCCCCGGCGCTGCTGCCTGACATCCTCGCTGCCCTGTTCCATGTGCTCAAGTGAATTATCTCAGAGCTTGGAAAAGAAAACTAGTTCACTAGAAAGTTGGCCCCGTAGCTATTTTTACCTACATCACTCGAAAACCAATCGATTTCTGAAGACAGTCGATTTCACCCGAACAGCAAATACATGGCGCATAGCCACCCACAGAGACACCCGAGTGACTCCAAAAGGTGAAGAGTGCCTTCTGTTATGCTAATTTCGGCGTGATTCTCACGAGCTCACAGCAGGAGGTGAAAGAAAGCAAGTCACGAGAGAGAGGTAAGCATTAAGACTAAGAGAGCCCACACCCTTAGCTGTTTCTTTTTTTCCCTGATTTTCTGTAAGAATGGAATACATTCTGGCTCTCAACTCAATAAACTCTTGGATTGGAGTTCATTTCATCTTTGAAATAGCCTATCTTTTTATTATAGAGAGGATAGTTGATAGGATAATCAGAAAATTCAAATAAATTAGAGTGCAGAGCCATATCTTGATATATATCTATCTTTATAGTAGATAATATAATTTTTCTTATTATTTAAATGGGCACTAATTTGTTGGAGCAAATGATGTATTATTTAGTCAGTTTTGAGCATATTCTGAAAGCACTTTGTTTATTTTTAATTTTTCTGGTGCTAGAGGATAAGAGTTCTGATGACTATGAAAGTTTTGATTATAATCCAAATCTACTTCTAAAATATATCCATATGGACTATTTTCTGGAGTATGTAATATATCTTCAATATTTTTTGTTGAAGGCTCCATCCATTCAAAGTTACCATAAGGTAGGGCTTGAGACATAGCCCAACCGTACAGGTTATTTAGCGTCGCAATACATTATGTAGCTGGATTCTTCATTTGAATTGCAATCTCTTAGATATTTATTATTTGCTATAGCATGTCTATGACACACCCCTCGATACACCCCTTCGAATGCCACGTTCAATGAACAAATGCATGTCAATGTCCGTGAGCAATTCGAGAGATTGTCGACTGATTTTCAAATTAGCTTGCCAGGCTAATCCCGGGGCAGTTAGGAGATGTGCACAATCCAGACCATAATAACTTTTACATATCTGCCTGAAATTTTGGAAGACATCAGCTAATTGGACAACGTCGCTTTTAGCACGTAAGTCATGATAGTCACCAGTATTTTGTATTTTAAATTTTTGCCATACATTTTTGGCATGCTCATAGTCTTCATCTGTAATGGACTCATTAGATAGTCTTCATCTGTAATGGACTCATTAGATAATGTGCTATAAAAGTTTGATTTTGCAGGGAGACTTATTTCATGAAATTTTTCAAAACTATCCATATATTCGTAAGGGTAAACACTCTATTGCCCTGTGAGATGATCGTGGTCGCGAACGCGATCGGCATTCAAAACTTTCTGACGTAATATACAATGAGTGGCTCTTTTAAAATTATTAATTATTATTATCTTAGGGTCTCTCTCTCTCTATATATATAGGCTTAATAGATTTCCCATCAGGTCCAATAATTACATATGCATACCCACATGCTTTATGATAGTGAATTTTTTCTGTATATGAAGGAGATGTTGTATGGTGAGCAATATCTATCTTTACAAGGACACTTTCAAAATCTGCCTATATCATATAAGGCACTTCATGACCATAATGAAAATTATTAACATTTAATATTTTTTCCTTTTTATTAGGCATTTTTATTTTTTTGTACAGTTTGATGCTTGCAATGGCTCCGAACATCAAAGTCGGGGTGATGAGAAAGAAAACGGGAAGGGGGGAGGTAAAAATTGGCAGCTCCTTGCGGCATTAACTGTGTCCCTACGTTCTTTCATTTGCTTAATATAAAAATGTTGCAAATCAATCAGCTCTTGTTGCACTCTTAGTTTGAAGCACATCCACCACTGCAAGGTGGTGCCATCTCGGACAGGAAAAATAATCGGTTTTTAACTGTCCTTTGGCCAAAAACCGTATAAAAAGCAAAAGTGATTCGGTTTTTAATTGTCCATAGGCCAAAAACCGCATAAAAAGCAAATTGAGTTGGTTTTTAATTGTCCCTGGGCCAAAAACCATGTAAAGAAATAAACCGATTCGGTTTTTAATTGTCCCTGGGCCAAAAACCGCATAAAAAGCAAACTGATTTAATTTTATTTCTTATTCGATGTCTTTAGATTTGCTCCAAAATGTTTGATATTGTTTTTCAAGAAATATTCTTAATATGCATTACTAAATGTATGAAGGTGCAGATACTTTAGTGTTTCAAAAGCAATCATACACTGGTGTGCAAAACTTAAGCAACAGATGGTTTTTTTTGTCATAACTCATCGAAAAATCATCTGAGAGACATGAAATTTAGAAATGAGAGAGAGCAGTTTTGTGCTTAAAGGATGATGAAAGCATAACTGCGTAAAAATGAATAGAATTCATACAATGTGGAATCAAACGAAAATAGGCTTAACTGAACTCATAATATCGTTACACGCGATTGTCTATCCAAGAAGAAGAATAGCACTCAGATGTTCCTTAGTATAGGATATGTTCTCTCCGTGCTGCAATGATTGCTTCGCATCTTCTACCCATAAATGTGGAACTCAGTCCGCCCATTCAACATAATGCCTCCCCAGACGAGAACTCCAGGACCACCGTAACGGCCTCTTTTCACGATGTTACTGAGATGAAACCGTGTCCCGACCTCTCTCCAAATCAACTGGCATCCAGAATCGCGTGTGGCACTGAAACGACTCTCATCCGTAGAAAAGACATGACTCCACTAATGAGAGGTCCAGTTTTTGTGCTCCTTACACCACTCTAAATGGCGGCGCCGATGGCCTGCTGTCAAAGGGATGTAGCGTTCTGGACGACGACCGTTTATGCCACCTTTGTGAAGGCGTCTGGCCACAGTAAACCGTGGCACTTGCTGCCCCGTTGCTGTACACAGTTGCTGAGCAATGGCGTTTGCCGACAGGTTCAGGATTCTTTTCGCCTGCAGGAAGATATATCGGTCATCCACTGCAGTTTTTTTTCTGGAGCGGCCCCCATTAACCTTTCTGACAGCTGTACCTGTGGTTCGAAAGGCTTTCCAAGCGCGAAACGACGCTTTTGGTGATTCCGAACTCTTCAGCTACATTGGTCACACTGCGACCCTCCTCCAACTTTCCGATCATTCTTCCACGTGTGACATCGTCCAGATGATATCTTCCAGTCATAGTTCACGAAAAAACTCACTTGCACCCACAGCGAATGTCTTTTTTGCATTTCTGAATTTGCATTTACATCCATCCTTTTATTGTACTCTTAAGGTGCGCGTGCCAACAGCACGCATTTTGCATACGCTCACATTGCCACTGGCGCTTTGTTCCTGATATTTACATCCGCATGACCTTTCTACTGAATTGCATGTTCATTATAGTAATTGCAAGAACTCTTTTTCTGCAATTTCATAGCTATCTGCTTAAAATTTACATTGTTGCTTAAGTTTTGCACACCAGTGTACTTAATCGACAGATGTGCTAAAGCATTTGATCTATCATCGCCTGTACCATTTCTAAGATATGTTTACAATCTTTTAAGGGTCGAAAATGATTCTACAAAAACTGTAGATACTGGGAGGACAGCGAGGATTTCCAACAGAATACTTATGTTGGGAAAATTTCTGCTTTTGGATACTTTTAGTGCATCAAGCGCATATTTGGGAATATGGTTTGCATCAGTTTTGGCCTTTTTCCATGTCCGAACCCAAAGGTCCCATTCTCCTTCAAGGATAGAAAAAGCTTTACTTTTCATATCGCCCATGTAGAAGTCAAAAGCTGGTTTGACATGTGCAAAAGTTTTTTCCGTGCAGTTAAGAGGAATTATGTTTTGTAAAGCAATGAGTTGTTCTTTGTGAGCAGTAAACCTTTCTTCCAATGATGAAACAATTTCGTCCAAGTACGGAATGAAAACTGATTGCCTGTGGTATTCCTCGGCGGAGTTAGTTTAGCCGATGCCTTTGAGAGCCAATTCTGCTAAGTAAGTCTGCTGTGACACCAAATTGCACTGCTACATCTTCGGCGTTCTGAAAAGCTTTTTGAATTCGGTTTCTGCATTTTCCCTCTTTGCGCTTAGTTCTTCCATAACTACATCGATTTTTTTCTACTGCAATGCTTAAGTCGATTTGCTTGCTTTGTAGATATTCAGGAAGGGAATGGGTTACACTAAGAATTTTCTCTGAAACTACAAGCCCAATAATAAAGCTAAATGAGCATATATTTTTATGCTATACTGATGCCTTGGCAGTATCATCTGCATTTCCATGCTCATCTATAAATTTTTCAAGAGCTTTCACGATTTGAACAACAGTGTCCGCAAAGAGGGCAACAGCTTCGTGCCGCTCAACACATCGTGTTTCGCAATACCTTTTGAGGCATGAAGCCATAGGCCTCTCGGAATGTGCAAGTTCTTGCTTCAAGATATGGGAGCGTTTAGCAGAGGATCGGAAAAATGCACATGATTGAGAAATGGTGCCCAATACATTTCTAACAGACTGTACTTTGGATGCATCACCCAAAGAAAGATTGAGGCAATGGGCAATGCAGTGCGTATATATAGCTTTTGGATATTCACCCCGCATCAAGGCTTGTACTCCTTTAAATTGTCCTTTCATGCTACTAGCACCATCACAGAGCCCTGTCCCCTTAGCAAAGACATCTAATCCAATTTCTTGGACGTATTTTTTTATGGTATCGGCAAGAGCCTTGCCAGTCAAGTCAAATACAGGAATAAATTTAACGAAATCTTCCCTCATTTTAAAACTTTCTACATCTACATAACGGATGCACAGCGAAAATTGCTCAGTTCTTCTTATGTCTGTCGTTCCATTTGCCAAGACTGAATAAAATTTTGATTTTAAAATTCTGGAGAGACAAGTTGATTTTGAATGTCTTCGCCTATCAACGATATCAGTTCGTTCTGCACGGTCGGACTCGTATACAAAGCATTATTTCCGGAGGTGGTGAGATGATCTTCGATCAGCTTGTCTCCGCATTTTGCTCGGAAGCGAATCGGGGACCTGAAATTCCCATCATTTGTTAAGGGCTCCTCCAAAGAAATGCGTCCAAGAATGTTCTCCTTACCGAAAATTCCGGTCCCTTTCTACAAAAAAGGAAAACCGTCTGCTACAGTTCTCTGACTTCCAAGGAGAACATTGCTGCTAAGAAAACTAAAGGTAAATCTACTCCTAACATGCCATGTAAAAGCAGCAAACGAGCCAAAAAAAAGTGACTAAAAAAAGGGTCGAGCCTTGTTCGCAATGTTCCGACTACAAAAATTGGCAAAATTTCCAATGAAAACGAGGAAACACTTTCAAATGAGTCACTCTTCTTAGAGTGCGGCAACTGAATGTGTGGAATGTTTCGAAGATTTTGAAACGACAACATCGAAGGTAGACTGGATTCGGTGCATCATGTGTAGAAATTGGCTGCACGAAATCTGCTCAATGTACGGCGATTATTGTAATCTGTAAGCGTTAAAAAAAAAATTATAAATTGCGTAACAAAAGCTTGTAAATAAAAAAACAACAAAAGAAAATATATATATAAAAAAAATTATACGTAAAAGAAAAAAATATATAGTTAATATTTTGTGCAAGGTACTGCTCAGTAAGAATTTGTGATAATTATTTTTAATTTAGCACCAAAGATGATTGTGCCATAGTTAAGAAAATCATAATATTATTTCATTAGTTCCTTAGGGCAATCATCCCACAAGTCAATATATCATAGCGGCGCCTTAACCTACCATAGTAGGCGTCTATCCTCATTCATAAGGTTATTTATTATTTCTAACTAACTAACTATAAAGAATACAAACAGTATTAAAATATGCAAATTATTTTGTTCACTAATGAGCACACCAACCATCACAAAAGGTAAAGATTTTAAAATTCTCATCTTTATGTTACTCTCTCATTTAAAAAAGCTTGGCAATAACCCCAACATTTAACCTTAATTCTTTAAACAACCATCAATATTACTTTTAAATTTTTTTAAAGTCTGAGCAAAATTATGACGGTCTAATTATCAAAACAATGCGTTATTTTGCATTGAAACTGTAGCAACCTCTAGGCCATTTATATTTGTAATTGATTCATGGTTACAAAAGTAATCATGAATCAAAATCCATCACAATTTTGCAACGACTTCAAAAATTATGTTTAAAGGTCGGATCGATGTTGTTTAAAGAATTAATTTATTTTTCACTTTTGAGCGCAATTTGTAACTTGAAGTCGATTCTATGTTTTACCAAAGAATTGTTTTATTTGGGTATTTAGTTTCAATCATAGCCAAAAACCCAACCTCACATAGTATGATGTAGTAAAGAGGAGGACTTTCATAGCTTCATCGAACAGGTAAGGATAATTTTCAGCAACTGAAAGAGCCAGAATTTCGGAAACTGTTTACGATGGAAACTATTTTTCAGTAACGTATCTTCTGATAAATCAATGAGTTCTTCACTTGATTTTGTTGGCATACTAGTTGGTATATCGTCTTGAAATGGGTTGCAAATGCAACTCAACGAATCAAACTTTTTTATCTCTTCCCCAGCATAGTCGTCAAAGTTATTTACTAACAGTGCTAAATGACTGGAAATTTCAGACAGTTCGTTCATCTTAGGCTGCACTTTGTTTTCAATAATAAAAGTTTCAAGTGTTTCAAAACAGTCATAGTACGTTCTCAGATAACTTCAGTTGTAGTGATTACTTCTGTCGATATCGTTTATTTAGACGAAAACTCTTAATACGAAGGAGTTACTGCAATAAAGTTGAAAATCGTACACCAAAAAATTATTCAAAGGCTCTTCAGTACCTGCACATAAGACAAAACAATAAGACAGGGAATTAAAACTGATTCACCATTCAATATATTACAACATTTTTTCACATGAATGTAATCCTTCACTGCCACTATGTTCAGGACATGATTTATTTGAAGGGATAGTGCAATAAGATGTTCCTTTGATACTGAAGAAATTAATACACCTTTAGAGGTTTGCTGTTGAAAGTCTCAATAATACAATAAAGTCATTTCCCATTTAAGGATCATGATGATAATGACAAGCCCTTCTTAAGGGCTTGTCATTAGCATCATGATCCTTGAATGGGAAATTTAAAACGCTTGGTGATAATGCAGTCCCAGAGCTGCCAAGTGTCCCCATTTTTTTTTACCGCGTTCCGAAAATACGATTTCTCCCCACAAAATCCGATTTTTTGGGAAGAAAGAAAGTTATTGTACCCTTTTCCCCCCTCTTTTGCTGTGATGAAACAGCTATGCCTTTCGCACTAAAACGCAAATTCTGCTGCTTTATGCGCCGAAACGGCGATGTTTTAAGGAAACTGCACCAAATGGAGGAAATACTTCTAATTACCGATTTTTTACGCTTCTCTGAAATCCAACTGCATCCGCTTGTATAAAAACAATCTAAATTTTTTTATTACATATTTCGACCACTTAGACGTCAATAATTTTATGTTCACCATTATTTTTATTCTTTAATTTTTTATTTTTGTAATAGAGGACTTGACGCAACCAATCGGAAATTGCAATCGAGGTGCATCTGAGTTCATTCAAACCGACACTTTGTTAACCTTAATTTAGTTAATGAAGAATTTGGAAAATGATACTAATAATTGCTATTATTTTGTAATTTAGACATATCAATTCAAATTTAGAAAAAGTATTTACAAGCCTACATTTTTCTTGAGAAAGCTTGAAGGAAATCCTAACTCGGTTAAAACTTGGCTAAGAAGCAGAATGAGTGATGGTAGACTCACCGAATTAGCGTTATTGCATATCCATAAAGATATTACATTGGGCGTTGAAAAAATTATAGACAGATTTGCGAAAGCAAAAAAACGTTAGCTTGTGTTCCTTTTATAAGGGCTTTGAATAAACGTATATGCATTGAAAAAATGTGCTAGTACAATTTTAAATATCACTACACTAGCATTTTTTTTTTTGTTGTTGTTGTTCCTGCTGTTTGAAAAAAAAGGGGGGGGGGGGTGGCGGAGGGACTGTTGAAAAGGAATGAAGAATCTCCTCCATCCATCCTTACATTGAACCCCGAGATTTCCAAAATCGCCCCCCCCCCCCTTGAAGATTTTCTAGATCCGCCCTTGCTTCAGAATCATAAAATAAGAGAATCTATTATTGTACCAACACCGTGGAGAGAAAAAAGTATTACTGCAGTGCTATTTTCATGTCCGGTCTTCTACAAGTTAGAAGTTTGCCTTACTTCTGAAAGATAATCTGATTCGCATAGCAAAAATCTGGCTGAACACCTAATTCCGGATGGGTTCCAATAACGGCGCAAAGTTTGCTTGGTTGGCGTTCGCCGCGAAATTTTTTCCCTGACTTTTCCAGGTTTTTTGAGAAAAAATTGATATTCCCTGACTTTTTTGGTAAAATATCAAATTAAATTCCCTGACTTTTCCCGGTTCTCCAGGTTGCGTAGCAACCCTTATGCCGACAGAAAAGAAAAAAAAATCACGTCTTTGATATAGAATTTTTTAGTTTAGAGTGTGGCCACAGAGCTCACACCCCCCCTCCCCAGAGCTGGTACCCGGTGCGGGCCGCACCCCCCGCACCTGCCTTCCTACGCCTCTGAACTGAAATATTTTATCGTTGGGCCCCAACGATAAAATACACTCACGGACATTGAAAATAGCGCACCAAGAAGGAATCATCGGAATCAAATGAAATTTATTTCAAAGAATGATAAAGATAAAAGATACACTTGATCAAAAAAAAACTAAACAATTAGACAATTACAAAGCCGTCCAGCCAGCTATGTTCAATAGCGCGTCGGACCGCCTCGGGCTGCGATACATGCCACAATACGGTCCGGAATTGAATCGAAAAGACGTCTGATATTGTCCTAAGGCAGTCGTGCTCACAAACCTTGAACAACTCTGTCCAAATCATGCAAGGAGTGGCACGACGGCAACTGGCGTTTCAACTGATCCCATACATGCTCAATAGGGGAGATGTCCGGAGAGCGAGCAGGTCATGGAAAGGTCCGAACACTTCGTAAGAAGTCCCGTCAATCCGAGCTGTGTGCGGACGAGCGTTATCCTGCTGGTAAATTGCACCTGGAATACCGGTTAAGTATGGAAGCACATGAGGACGTAGGATTTCATGCACATACCGCAGAGCTGTTAATGTACCACGTACCACCACCAGAGTGGAGCGACTATCGTAGGCTATGGCCCCCCAGACCATGACGCATGCAGTGCGGGAACTGTGCCGCTGAATAGTGAGGGTGGGATTGCATCGTTCCCCAGGGCGTCTCCACACACGTACACGGTGATCATCTGTCTCCAAAACGAAGTGGCATTCCTCACTAAACATCACACGTCTCCAATATGTGGCGTTCCACGTCGCTGTCGCTTGGCACCACTGTAGTCGGAGCCGCCGATGTGACGGTGTTAATGGCAGTACACGTAATGGGCGCTGGATTGCAGATTCGCTTCCCTGAGGCGTCTAGAAATTGTTCGTGGACAAACAGGAACCCCTACATCTACTTATACAGTGGAACAGGTCACTGTGGGATCCGTGAGTGCATGGTGCATGATCTTTCGATCGCCTCGCACCGTCGTCGCTTCAGACCCGGTACGCCGTGCGTGGGTTCCTTCACGTGTCCACTGCTCACAACACCTTCTGATAGCACACTCAGAATGATCGACATGGCCTCCTGGCGAGAAACACGGCGCATCGACCACACTGCAGTCTTCAGGCCAATGATGAGACCCCTCTCAAACTCACTTAATTGTGAAAAATGTCTTCTTCGATGTCTACCTGGCATTCTATACAATTTGGTACACCTTATAGCGTCGATTGGTGGTCGTTACGTTTATGAATCTTCCACAATACACCGGTTTATATAGGCCGCGTTTCTTGTTTGCAACTCCAGTGCAGCGTGCGTGGACGCGCGCATGCGCACTAAACTTACATCATTTGCATACCGGACGTCACTGTACTAATTTGCATAGTTTCGAGGTTGTAGCTCGCTTCCTTCTTGGTGCGCTATTTTCAATGTCCGTGAGTGTATTTCAGTTTTCCATTTTGTACTATAGAATATTTAGGATCTAGAGTATATGAATAAAGGGCCATATAACTATGAATAACCATATAATGATAAATGACGATGAATATCATAAAATATAGATAACAACTTACAGATGAACACCTTGACGATTGCTTGCGAGCAGAAATTTCATCATATTCTCCTAATTATGAAGCATTGGCCAGTGAAATGCAATGCCAAAGATCACATTGACTGTATTTTATATATTTTATAATTAATTTTTATACTTCGTATGTTTTGCAAGCAATTTAAAATTTAAAACAAATTTTAAACAAAAATATTAATACTAATTATATTGATATCTTAAATTAATTTTTTAAATTTAATTTTTTGTGCATTATATGTAGTGTGTATTATTAACTATGTCCACCAACCATAAATTTATGTTGAAAAAATAAATGGTGCCCGCCATTGAACTGATATTTTAGTATGTTAGTTTAGTATGTACAGAAAGGTTGGGGACCCTTGCCCTTGAGTATGAGAACCCTCTCAAAAACTAGGGAGTTGGGGGAGAGAACCTTTATGGAGAAAGTTACCTGAATTGAAATTTAAGAAAGTGTTCAAAACATTAACTGTGACTTATTATTAGCAATACTAGACTTATTTCAATGCAATTTTTGCTCTTAGGTTTCATGTAAAATGAAGAATAACATGAAATTTCATTTATTATAATAATAACAAGATTCAGAACAATTTAAATTTCTGCAGAAGTGCTTTGAAACAGTTGAACAAAAGAACAAAAAAAAAAAAAAAAAACCCAAAGAATAACTTAAAGCATCAAAACAAATCAATTAAAAAAATAGTGAAATAGAACAAATTTAAAAAACAAACTATTATGAAAACATAAAGAATCAACTAGAAAAATTCAAAAATGTATGCCAAGCATGTGAAAAATACGGAATGGAAAGGGGCCATTAACAAAGAAACTTTACTAAGCGAATAAGTTGGAGGCATGCAAAAAATTTTCAGTGCTATGTCTCTTAGCCGGTAAGTGTCTTGAACAGTTTTCTTTACTTGTGAAATTATTTCTAATAATTGTTAGGCTGTGAAGGAAGCTACATGCTTAGTTTGCAGAAATCTTTGATAGAATTCTGCATAATTGATTAAATTTACTAGTAAAGATATTTCTTTATTCTCCTGACAAACCACTACTACTATACTCGGTTTCACCCTAAGTTGGCAGTGAGCAAAAGGCTACGGGGGACGTTTTACACCGTTGACATGGAAACCGGGTTACTCTATACATTTAATGGGTCGCCAATAAACAACGCTAGTTGCCAAACTTGGCAGGAGAAAAAAGTACGTAAGCATAAGAGAGCTGTTTTTGCGTAAATCATGGAAGAAAATAAAATTGAAAAATGTTAATATAAGTGCACGTGTGCATGATTTTAGTAAATTAAATTTAATGTTTAAGCTATTCAAAAAATCGTAACTACAAATTTTAAAAACGATATTATTTTTTTTAATTTGCGAAAAAAAAAAGTTCTAAAATATGGATATAAAAAGTTATTACTAAAACAAATATGCTTATTTTTATCACATTCGAAATGTCAATGTGGTACACAGTATTCAATTTTAGGGCATAAGTCAACCGGGCAGTAAAAACCATGCATGACATCAAGTTGTTTCAAGCAATTCGATATATATTGAATGTCCTTCATTCAATATATATCAAATTATTTTTATTACTACATAAATAATTATAAACAAAATGAAATATGAGTAATTATTCAACAAATAATAAAAAATGTTATTGATAAAAATATTTTTGAAAACATTTCTGCCTAATGATAGTAATGGTAAGGATTTTGAAATATATATAACATTCATTTCGATTTCCGAGAGATAGGGGGAAACCGGACTACTCAAGCCTAAATAAAACTGCTTGAAAATGTATTATCTAATCAATTCCTATTTATAATCGCTTTAAATACATCAATATTGTTCGTAAGTAAAAAAGTATTCGTTTTTTAAAAACTGGCACAGATTTTGGATTGGGATTATACTTGATTTTCAACATTATATTGTTTCTTTAGAATGAAAAATCGAAATTATCTCTCCAGATCTTCTGAAGTGAGTTTAAAAGTATATTAAACACAAAACTGTTTCTTACTCCCCATGCATTTATTTGGGGGGAAAAAGCAATTTTTTATTCATTATCATGCAAGATCTTCTAATTTTTTTTTTTATATCTCATTATTATCAAGGACAGATTTTCCAATTTTAATTTTTTTTTATTTCATGTCCCCCTCACTTACTTACCAAATTTTATGAAAATTTAAATTAAAAATTGTAGGACATAATTAATATTTATGTTAATAAAAATATCAATGCATAGCAAACAAAAAATGGGACTGACTTACCTCAACGTATTACAATATGAGTATCCAAATTTTGTATTTAGCATTTAGTTTTCAGAAGTATCACTGGACAGTTCTGAATCACTGTCAGTGGAGTCATCGCTCACAGAAATGATAAACTTTTTGTTCTCACATACTTCCTCTACAATCCCATCAATGTCCCACATTTCTTTTGCTTTTCCTGCAACATGGGCAATGCAATTTCGCCAGCATTCCGTTGTTATTTTCTGAATTCCTTCAATTACGAGCTCTTTCACTTCGTTCATTTTAAAACTTTTGTTTTCCCGAGCAACGTGGCCTTTAATTTGGCTCCATATCATTTCAATAGGATTGAGCTCGCAATGGTATGGAGGTAATCTTAAAATTGTGTGCCCATATTTTTTTGCAATTTCTTCAACTCGGTATTTATCATATAAGTGTTTAATTTCGGACACTTTTTGCAAAAGCTCTAATTTAAGCATTTCATTACTAAAATTAATGTTCTTTTGTGACAACCATTCTTGAATGCTGCTTTTTTTCCAAGATTTTGTTGGAATTTTTTCTACTTTAACAGAATGGTAGGAGGCATTGTCCATTACAATCACACTTGATGCTTTTAATTTTGGTAACACACTTTCAAACCATTTTTCGAAATGGTTGCCATCCATTTCTTCGTGGTAGTCACCATTTTTTTTTGCCGATAAAAATGTCGGCTGCATCACGCACAAAACCATCTTCGCTTCCTATATGCGTGATGATTAATCTTCTTCCTTTTCCTTTTGGGGCAGTTAAACCTACTGTTAAGTTAGAAGAAGCGGCTTCATATCTACTTTTAATGCTCATATCTTGCCACACTCGGCTCTGCGAATGTCCTTTATTCACCCATGTCTCATCGAGGTAATAAATTGGCGTGTTAGTTTTTTTGTAGTCTAAATATTTCCTTAAATATTTTCTACGCCACAAAATTATGTCTTGCCTCTCAAGAAGAATAGATTCCCGCTTACGCTTTGCATAGGAAAATCCCAAGTCTTTCAGGATTCTATACAATGTTATCCGGCTAATATTTTTGGAAAATATGTCTCTGTCATCATTTACCACTTTTAACAATTTATCTAATGTTGGGATCTTATTTTTGCGGAAAAAATCATGAACTTTTCTTCGAAGACAGGACAACGAGAAATTATCATACTTAGAAAGCCGTCTTTGTTTGCCAACAGCACCAGGCCGTCTTTTCCCAGGGGAACTCAAAAGACGAGTTTCTTTTTTTTCGTTTTTCAATCGAAACACAGTTCTCGCTGAAACTCCGGTAAGCTGAGAGACTTGATCAACTATTTTACTTACAGGATCTTGTGGGCTTTCTTTCCGCATCCGGCAATAAACATTCAAAATATTTCTGCGGGCGGCACTCTTGATCGGTTTTCCACGTCTTGATGGAGTATAAAACGTTGTAGGAGACAAACCAGTTTCGGACATTTTAAATTATTAATTTGACTAAAATTATCAGACCGATATTAACAGGAACCTTTTGCATACAGAGCTTACAAATCTCTCCGCGTAAAAAATATCTCTCCGTAGAAGAGGTCTCTGATGTAAATGCAGTTGAAGTGGATGGTTTAACGCAATCCGCTACACAATAAAGGAGACCTTAAACTGCGAGCAGGAAAAGATATCAGCAAAAGACAGTTTTTGCTTTGTAAAATTTCGAACGCAAGAATGTACTGTGGCGGTCATGTACTCCTTTTCTAACGAGAGAGACTACTTCATTTGTTAATAAAACGCATATGTCCGTTTGTCGAAGTACTGCCTGCCCATTCAACCCCATATTCTTCACTCCAAAGAAAAGATAAACCGCCGCAAGTAGATATTGGGGAAGAGAGAACGTATCAATGTAATAGATACAGACACTCGTTCTTGCTTTTGTTAACAATGAGCCGTTTTAGCACAAAGGGGACCAAAGCGAGACTCACGCTCTTCCAAAATAGTAACAAATGAACTACCGGCCACATAGTTCAAAGTGCCACTTATAATTATTTTCAGTGCCCTACTGTAAATTAAGTTCATCATAAATCGTTAGTGAAGTTAGAAATGCAAATTTCCGTTCCTTACCTGCATTTTTTTTTAGTTTATTAGGGTAAAGAGCGTGACGCGAAAAACTTCTTTATGTTATCACAACTCCTTTTTTCTTGTCCTCACATGCGTTATAATGATGTATGGACTTCTAACTTGTGTTACTTACAATTTTTTGATGTACATTTCAAAAGCAGCTTTACAAAGGGAGCAAAAATCCCGGTTCATTCTCGGGAATGAACTTGGGATGAAGTGCGTATATCAGCACCAGTGGCGTAACTGGACTTGTTTGGGCCCCCTACAACATGAAATCTTTCGCCCCCTCAGATGTAAATTGCATACTTAAAACTTATCCAAGCCCCAAGCGCCCCTTAACCTCGTGCGTCCTCCCGCAGTCGCGGGGTCGGTGTGTCGCTATAGATACGCCACTGATCATCGCTTAGAATAAGATTTTTTTTAAAGGTAGATAATTTTTTAAAAATAAAGGAAAAAAAGTGCATAAACCACTCTACCGACTCATAATTGAGGAATGCCTTTGAAACTAAAACGTAAATGAAAAGCAATGTTCAACTTTAGGTTTTATATACTTCTAATTGGAACTTCTAAAAATTCTCGGACAATTGAGAGAGACGCCTGAAAGGGGTGACACATAATCAGGAGTGTTCACCAGAGAGAGGGGGGGGGGGAGGGCAGTCATGGCGTAGAGTGCGCCGTTGAATTTTTAAAGAAGGTTGCTTTCCGGGGCTTTGAGGGGGGAGGGGGGGATTTGGTCGAATATTTGGCCGAGGACGGGAGGTCATCGTTTCGTTGGGGGGCTCCATAGTTTTAGGGAAGGGAAGAGGCAGGTTTTTTGCTTCCTTTGAAAAGCTGCTTTTGTAATATATATTCCAAAAATTGTAAAAGTTAGAGACCCAAACATTGTAAGGCATGTGCGGACAAGAACAAAGGAATGGGGATAGCACGGAGAAGTTTTTCGCGTCAGGTTCTTTATCTTACCTCGCTGAGAGGGGGGGGGGGGTCCCTGGAATAACTGAGAAATTACCAATGCAGTTAAACTGAAACGGGTAACAATAAGAAGTGTTAGAAGTTTACCTTCATACCGTGGAGATTTTGGTGGCGCGAACATAATCATAAATTTAAAAGTTAAAAAAAAAGATGCAATGTGACTTGCAAAATTGAAAGCACAATGATCGAACTACGCAAATGAAAGAATAAACAAATAAAATTATTTATACTAATTTCTTATATATTATCAGTTCTACTTATTATTATTATTTTTCCTTGTTTAGCTTTTCTGAAATAAAACAATACGATTTTGTATCAATATCAACTAAAAAACCTAAACTAATATTTGAATCCTACGATAGCAGTGGTATGTCACACAAGTAAGGGACCGTCCATAAATGATGCCATGCTTTTTTCCCATATATTTGACCCCCCCCCCCTGTTGTCACAAAATGTTACACTTCAACAGACCCCCCCCCCCCCAATTTGTTGCATGCCACGCTATGCTGCATAAGCATGATGTCCAACTTCTTGTTACCCCCTCCCCTCCTTATTCGTTACATCCCCTTTTTTGGAATGGATCTGGATCAGAGCATGGAGCAGTGGTCAGTGGAGCAACGAGTTTAGATCGAAACTTAAATTAACAGGGAGCAAAGAAAATTCTTTGTACTCCGCTGAACCGATTAAAAATACCCTTTTTTTTTTATCATACTATGAACAAATTAGGTAAAAAATGGAAATGAATAATGTAATCTATTAAAATTGTTCGAAACACGAAGTGGAGCCAGAACAAGCATTTAAAAGTTGGAGTAATTAAAAACAATGGCTACTCCAGATTCCTAGTTTTTAGGAATCTATATATGTATTTTTAAATAGTTTGGTCTATAGTTTTATTCTGATCATTTTAAGCTCATTCAAAACATCAAATTATACTGAGTTGTGATTCATCCCATTACTACTGGATATGTTTTGGTTTAACTTATATGCTCATATTGCAATAAAACTATTTACTCCAGTTTTTTTTTAAATTTCATTATGATTTTATTTAATGACAGAAAAGGTCGTGTCATACTAATTTATTGAAAACGATTTTTTTGAACATCAGCATTATTTACATTTTCGTGAAATAAACTGTAATTTAAAAAAATTTGTCACACCAACAAATATTAACAGCAATTGCTACATTTAACGCATAGAAAATTAAAGTTCATATTTGAATATTAAAAAAAAAAAAAAAAAAAAAAAAAAATGAAATCTCTCTTTACGGAAATTATGTAAAAAGAACGATAAAGCTGACGAAATGAAGAAACGGAAGCGCACTTGTCAATGATGATGAATGAAAACTTGACTTCAGGCGATGAGACAATGCGACATGTGGGTGGGGGGAATAAGATCGGGGATCTCTGTCTCCGTTCTACGGCGAGAGCGCCAGATGTTTAACCTTGAAGACTTCATTCTACGCCAAGACCGAGTTCGTATCGCCAATATTGTAGCGGATTTATTTCGTTTAGTAAGTAAATACTTCTAAAATGACTACATTTAACATGCAGTAACTTCAAATATATGTCTCAATCACATGAACTCTCGATGTTTCGTCATCATTTCATTAATTTAGACCTCTTTCAATCTCGAAAATAGAGGGAACTATTTTTCAAGGCGGAGTATCACATGCTCTACCTTCCACAGTGCTGCCAAGTTAGGGTGGAATAGAGTATAAAAGGCTTTGTTGTGTGTCTGGATCCTATCTTAATAACTAGCGTGTTAATTTATAAAAAAATATTTATAACACAGCAGAACAAAATCTTTAAGAAATAATGGAAAGTATTTTAATTTTTTTAAATTATTAGTTTGCTGTCCCCACAAAAGTCGCTTTGGTCTCTAGCTCAGTTAGTCCATTTGCAAAAGCAGCACTGGAACACAATATAAGTACATTAATTCAGGTGAGAATACCAACCTGGAACTCGAAACATTTGAAAATTTTAATACCTTGATAATTTAACACATCCGAGAAGACATTTCAAGGCGGATTGCACACCGTGCGTGCAATAACAGTAATAGGAACGGTCCCTTATATAACTGTTTTTGAAAAAAAACGTTTATAAATTTTTTTATGTATTTTCATTTTACCTTACATTGCACACATGGCGTTCAATCCGCTCCTCGCAATAAAATTTTTCCGAGGACCGAGCTGCACAGCCGGTGTGCAGTGATCTTATTTATGTGAATTCCCTTATGAATTGGGTGATTTCCATAGTAAACATGTTTTTTATTAAAAATGAACAGTATAAAGAAAAAAAATTCGCTCTTGGGGACCGTGTTAGAAAAAAATCGTTGTCTCGAATGGATTAAAGAAAGAACAATCAAATTCTTTGCAGGAAGACCTGCAGATAGTTTGATGTATTTTGAACGTTTTTCCATCAGAGATGAATAATTTTGTTCTATGCTGCCCCTTCTCATAATAATAATTATTAAAGCACAAAATTGCATATCGGGGCACTGCGATGGAATGTCTCTGATCTACCAAGTCTCTAAGCAAAGAAAAAAATTCTAAAAATTAATTTTATTTTTATGCATATTTTGCATATTATTAAATGTCTGACGATTTTAAACTACTTTATTAATTTTTTTATATTATAAAATCGCTATTTTACTTTAATTTTTGGAACATTCTTGTTATAACGGGGTTTTACAGATCTGTTGTAACTTAATTGAATAGGAATTTCTAGAGGGACTTCTGTCTTCATTTTTACTTTTAGAGACTTGCGTTATCCAAAAGTCAATTTTATAGGACTGTTAGCGTTATATAGGAACTGTATGATTTAATGTAATGGCAATTTTTAAGTAATAATATCTTGAGTGTAATGGGGATTTTTATGGAATGGTGACATCATTTAGGAACTTTTCCTCTTTAGAAATTCAATTCAAATGGGAATTTCTAGGACCTTTTATTTTAGAACTATATTGCTTTTGAAGAGACGGAATATTTAAGGGTACTGCTAACCTTATTAATGGAACACACCACGAAACTAAAAAACGGAACACAACTGTCATTTTCACAACACAAACTATAAAGCACCAAACAAAGATAATAATAAGGGAAGAGTGTCAGCATTCTCCCACCTAAGTTAAGTTTTATCTTACCTCAATGACTTTTCCAAGCGGACAATTCACACGTTTTGTGTTATCGCTTCCAATCAAGACAACGTCCCCACATGATACTCCGAGACTTCTTTTACATTCTGGTCTCTGTATTAAAGTTCCCAAGTACTCTGATCGAAATATATTCCTTAATGCCTTTTGTAAATTCTGTCTATACTTAACACGTTGATTAAGACTCTGGTGATCAATTATATCGCAGTCAGGAACACCACTCACTTTGATATCTTGTAGGAACATTGAAGGACTTAATGCAATCAATTCTGTTTCATTATCCGCAACATGCGTCATCGGTCGTGAATTAAATACGGATTCACAATCGCACAACACAGTCATCATTTGCTCATAAGTTAAAGGAATATCGACCTAGTACTCTTCTTAATAATCTTTTACGAATCCCGCTCAGTCGCTCCCACCATCCGCCCCACCAAGACGCGGTCGGTGGGCTAAACTTCCATTTAATAGGATGAAAAGCAGTCTCACTCACAATAAGGTTCCAATCGAACGCTCCTAACAAATTGGATGCACCCACAAAATTGGAGCCATTATCACAATAGATAATACAGCATCGTCCTCTACGAGCTATGAACCTGCGTAAAGCCAGTAAAAAGGCTTCCGTAGATACAGAAGTAACTAGTTCAATGTGTACTGCTCAAAACACACTGCGCAAGTGAAGAGACAAACGCAAGATTTCCGATTATCTCTCAGGTAGAAAGGTCCTGCTAGGTCAACAGAGCATACTTCACATACTGCAGCTTCACGTATACGATCTTCTGGAAGAGGTGCAGTGATAGCGTCAAGTTTCTTCGCAGAATGTCTACAAACAACACATTTTGATAAGATGGATCTCACTGTCTTTCTTCCATGTAAGCTCCAGAACCGTTCTCTTAAAATGTTAAGCAGCATTTAAGTTCCAGCATGAGCATTTTTTACATGATAGTACATCACCATACGCTTTACAACTTCATGTTCAGATGGTAAAATTGCACGCATTTTAAAATCTTCATAATCTATCCGATACAAAAGTTTTGTCTTCAAACGGATTATACCTCGGCTATCTTTGAAGGCTCTCAGACTCTATTTCTTTCCTCTACATTTACAGATAATTTAAATTTAGGCCATTCATCAGATGGGGAACAGAGCCAAGGAGGGCCTAACCACCACTCTGACTCTAAAAATTGTCTAACAGAATACCCTCTCGAAGGTAAATCTGCAGGATTCAATTTACTAGGTACATAATGTCAGTTTTCTGGTTTACTCACGAGTCTAATTTCTCGCACTCTATTGTTTATCCAACATAAAGCGTTACTGGAGTCTGTCCAAAAAAAGGTAGGAGTATTTTCCAATTTCATATCTGCCACAACTCTTTGCAACAGTCGGGAGCCAATAGTGTACGCTAACAATTCCAATCGAGGAATTGTAATAGACTTTAGTGGAGCTACTTTGCACCGTGCCTGAACTAATTGGCATTAAGTTTTTACCTTTACTCCTTCACGGTCACGTGATTCCCCTTAATTGTCTCCAGCAGCGATTTTATGCAGCATTCGGGATAAGCCTGGGCACGTCAAGTGAGAAATAAACACGATTATTTTTTGGCCAGAGAGAAAAATGAAAATAAATCAATGCACAAAAATTGAAAAGTCGTTGTATACAAGTGTCTAGGGATTACAAGGAATCCCTTTTTCAATAAAGAAAAAGGCATTCCTTGTTACCTCGAAACATCGTTGTTAATTTGTGTTTTCAATGAGTAAATTTTTATTATTTTTCAATACGTACGATAAGGATCGAGGAGGTGCTGGATAAGAGTTAGAAATTCCAATTAATTTAGTACCTTTTTTATATTCATACCATGCGTTTTAAAATAAAATTTCAATTATTACATAAAAGTTCTCACCTGTTCTTCTTTTTACTTCTTTACATTTACAACATACAAAGAGGCATGTACCGCGTAAATGTCAAATGTCGGATGCAGCTGAAAATAAAGACACATTATTAATATTTTGTCCGCATTTCTGCATTATTACTCAGAGTTGGCGATTTTAAGTGCGAAAACCAGCAATGTAAAATTTTTTGGCGTTCCTACTTCTCGCTGGGATGCTGGGAAGGCTCGCGTTCTTTACTACCATCAGTGTGTTGTTTTGCCCGGTAAAATAAATTTTGTGATAAAGAATCGAATGGATAGTGTGTAGAGTTGAAACCACTGGATATGTACAAAAGAATGAAACGATTTAATTGACTATTGTTTCAAAAGCAATGTGTTGAAGTACAAGATTCATCTATTTTGTTTGGTGAGTATTAAAGTAATTGTAAATGTGGAAATATTTCGTGTTCTTTGTGTTCTCTGCGTATTATGTCAAATTAATTTGGTCTTTGTTCTAAATCCTATTTTTTGAAAATTTTAAAGTTTTCCCTGCACAATTTTATTAATCGTAGATATCAACAACAGTTGAAATGTTTTGCTGTGTACATTTCAACTTTTGTTGAATAAGGTACACACTGAACAGTGGGTATTATTCGTCACATGCCTAGTTAGTTAGGGATGTAGCGAATATTCGGCCACTATTCGTTATTTGACCCTTTGGCCAAATAGTCCTTTAATGACATAGCCGAATATTAGGAATGACCGAATACTCAGTCAGATCAAATTCGGCCGAATAGTTCTGCTACAGTAGAAATGTAAAAAAACTAAGAAATTAGTAGATTTTAAACATTTAAAATTGTATTATAGTTTTTGAAAAAAATATATTAGTGTATATTTTTAGTAAATAAAAATAATTTAGAAAAAAACTACTTTTTTTAAACCTTGCTTTATAGGTTTGACTGAACAAAAACTGATTTTAAAGTTATAATATTGTATTTCATACTTAGCATTTGTTTCCAAAAGCTGGCAATAG
The DNA here is from genome assembly GCA_038502835.1 of Octonoba sinensis. Taxonomy (NCBI): domain Eukaryota; kingdom Metazoa; phylum Arthropoda; class Arachnida; order Araneae; family Uloboridae; genus Octonoba; species Octonoba sinensis. Next base: position 64,294,772 of record CM076605.1, on the reverse strand, counting down.
TTAGTTATGATGGAGAATATAGGACTTTTGTTTTGTTATTATTAACAAGTGGAAGTCAGACTGTTTGGGTTGAATGATTTATTGGGTAAGAGAAATGTGAAAAGCTTAGAATATATCATTATCCATATAGAAGTATCCGGCTAATTTTTAACTATCCGGATATCTGATCTGGCCATTGACTAAATTAATCCGAAATCTGATCCGGCCTTGCAAAAAATTATATCTGGAGGGGTATCCGGTAGAGGATCTGGCAGTAATTTGGGGAGGAAATTTTACCATTACTTCATTTCAGAAAATTTTCAGTGCCAAATAAAGCTAATTTTATACCAAAATTTTGCATGACAAAAAACTTTTGATGTTTCCTTTCCTTTGCAAATTTCAGCTTTTCAAGCCAAAAAAACAGGTTTTAACATAAACTTTCTACTGGACACTTACTACAGTCGTGCCCATTTATGATGAAATTGAAGGGACCCAAGAAAAATTTCGTTATTACTGTAATTTTGTTCTTTATTTTTTATATAAAGAACAGTATACGCTGTAAAACAAGGGGGAATTGAAATTATTATTACTGTAAATTTATTATATATAACTTCAATATAAATGAGTGAGAATGTATTTAACTAGCATTTGGTAAAAATTAATCACAGAAGGTTTTGTTACATAATTTTATTGCTGTTATTTTCCTATGTGTATGTATAAAACAATAAGGCTCAAAATAAAACTATACATGATTTATAAAACTGTTAAATAATAATAGGGCTGTTCCACGATCATGTAAGTGATATTCGTAAAAAAAAAATTAAACAAAATTAATTTTTTAAATGGATTGAAACTAAATATTATGAACTTTTTTTTTTATTTGCTAGAGTATCCTACACTACATTTATATACAAATTTTTTCACACACATTTCATGAATTAATTAGATGCAAGATAATTAAATTGTATCTATCATGTATGTTGTAATAATTTTTGGAAGTCCCTTTCCACTTTGAAACTTTCACAATTAATTTCAGCAAATGTACAAAGATTTCAATGTTGATATTTTTTGTTTATTTAACATCTAAGCTGAAGTTAATAAAAACAGTTTTTTTACACTTCTTCAGGTCTAGGTACATTTTAAAAAAAATAAAAACCAGGTATCATATTTGTGACAGAGTACGAAATTAATGCAATATTTTAAGCATAGCTTTGCTTATATAAGTTCTTTATCTGTAAGAACTACAAAATTATTTTTGACATACATGATTTTAAGATAGAACATAATAAATTTACGTGTATTAAGGTTAATTTTACAGTTTCGTGTCTAACCAAATTGTGCATCGACAGGTTCATTGAACATTACAAATCTATCGGAAATTGTAGGCATTGGCAAGACTTTCACAATATCACTGCTAGACACTTGATATTGTTCAGCATTCTCTACATAAGAAAAGCTTGTTGCTGATACTTTCTTTAGATACGAGATAGAGTTAAGTCATGATTTTCATCTTCGGGAATCGAAACTTGACATACAAAATTTTGCCATATTTTTTCCCTGCAACTTTTACTCAAAGGAATGAACCTGTAACAATTACTTTTGACATTCGTTTGTTATCTGCTTCTAAATATTTCAAAATCAATGCGGTTTCTTTACAGCCACAATTGGGGGTAGAAATGCAATTCAGAATTTTCAAAAATAATTGCATGAATACTTTGTATTCCTTTCACCTCCTACACTTTTGACCAATCTATAGTTTCAGATTCTTCATCGATTTGATGTTCATTATTGACATAACTGTGATATTAGGCATAACTTTAGCATCTACTCTCGAAAAATCTAAAGCTGTTTGGACTGTTTCTCGTCTGGCCATAATCTCCGCACGCACTCATGCTTTTGCTGACCCACCAATACCATCCCCAACTCCTTTGCCATGAGAAGTGGCAGTATATTTCCAGCTTATGTTATGAAATTTTTCTTGGAATTTTAAATTTAGTTCATGTAGTAAATATGCCATGTACCGATTCTTAAATTCACTCGATGGGCCATCGGTCCAAATTATTAATTTTGATCTATTATTAGCTGGAATTACATTTAGGAGGCTGGTTAAAAACACTGCAACAGTGTTTTTACTTTTATTATTGGGTGTCTGATACAATAAAAAAACACAGGGTATTTTGTGCATTAAACAATGCCGCAATAAACAAAGTAACGGAGCTCCGACTCCATAATGCAGACTGACTGCACCTCTCCCTGGCTACTCACACCCATAATTCATCGCAAAATCCAATTGAAGAACTAAACCATGCTTTTTGTCGTTCTCGAATGCCGATGCTTGGATTCGCTTAATGCGAACATGTTCTTGAAATTGTGGAAGATGAGCAGTTTTAATATCATTCAGTAACTCGGCAGCACAGCTTTCATGATGTTTTATTTCTAGCCGCTTTGTTTCAGGGTGTTTCTCCCAAAGCTTCCATTGAACATGGGACTCGGGTGTAAACTTAGTAGTTTCCATTGTAAGACGGGCTCCATTTTTGCAGTCTTCACAGTTATTTTGCCAACAATCGGATTGCAAGTTTTTGCATGTAATCTGTGAACATTTTAACAGTCCCTCCCAAATGTAATGAATTAAACGTTGCCAGATCTGGAAAATTATTTATTATTCAACTGTAAGTACAATTTTTAATAAAATTTTCGAAAGGTAGCAATTTTAAATTTAATTTTAATTGACTTTTCTTTCATTATATATGTACAATGTCACATACATGATGTCGCATACATGATTAGCTTTGTCACAAACATGATAGCGTGTATCTCTGAAACTAATCTTCTGAAAAATTTGTTAAAATTTATTTGACATAATATGACCAATTGTGCTTTGCATAAAGTAATAAAAGAAATTTGCTTTACAAATGACATACTTATAAGAATAAGAACAAGTCTTTATCATGTATGTGACATATAAATTTGATGTCTTCCATGGATATTGATTTAGCCAAAATCAATTCAATGAATGTCAATCTTTAAAGTGTTATGTAATATGTAACAACGTGCTAATATTAGTTTACAGTATTATAAAGATTAAAAATAATCATTATTAGGTTTAATTATTTTTTAAAGATGAAAGTTGAATACCTGAAATATGATCATTTTTAAGAAACCAAATTTGAAGCATTCACTTTAAGGCTTAAATATTTTTGTACATAAATAAAAACAACACCATTGGAAAGAGCATGTTTTTGACATACAAAAATGATTGTTACCCATTAAAAAAAAAAAGTTTTTTCGCTCTGGTTTCATTTTTCGTGGAACGGCCCAATAATTATATTAAAAAATACTACATTACACTTTTTTTTCTGTTTTGTGAGATTCACCATAAAATATTTTATGCAAAAAACTCCAAAAATAAGAATTTAAAAGTGCATTAAACCTATATTTTTAAGAAAATACATCTAAGTTAGCCATAGGTATATCATGAAATCTTTTATGTTTAAAGTTTTTCTTTCAAATTCTGTACAAATAAAAAAGTTGTATTAATGTCTTATTTTATACGTTACATTATTAAAATGCACAAGTATTTAAGCATACACAGACGGTTTGGAAAAATGTCTTTTTTATGTATTAAAAATGTTTTAAAAGAAATGTACAGCGGGAAACATGTGATTTATTGTTTTGAAGTTGTAGTATATAAAATTATAAGTAAATATATGTAACATAACTGAAAGCAAATAGCAGCCGGATATCCGGACAAACTACAAATATCCGGTGGAACATGTATCCATTTGAACCAGGGTTCGTTGATTTAAATCAGCTTGATTTAAATCAAGTGATTCTGTAAAAAAAAAACCATTGATTTAAATCGAGTGATTTTTTAATGTTAAAAAGCAGTGGTGTAGTCGAGGGGGGACGCAGGGGGACGGCGTCCACCTACCTTTTTATTTTAATACAAGCGTCCCCCCAATTTTTTTACATTTTAACATACGTGTCCCCCCACTTTTGGTATCAATTGCTTATCTTCGTATGTATAGGCGTCCCCCCTACTTTTTTTTCAGGACTACTCCACTGTTAGAAAGTGTTGTAAAAATGAAATATGTTGCAATTACAACTACTGTTTCAAACAAAACTTCCTAGGTCCATCTGTCTGTGTGCATAACATATTTCATTAGTTTAGAACTAATTACTGTTTTGTTAATTTTACAATATTACTCTTATTCTTCAAGCATCTTAAGAGCAAAGCATAATTCATTCAATCATTCAAATTAGCATTCATAATAATCAGGAAACATTCTGTGTTTTTTATCTTAAAAATAGTATTTTAGATCGATTTAATAAATGCCACACAATAAATTCAGAATGATAATATATTCAAAACAACAATTGATAGAATTTAGAATATGTATCCTTTCATTCATGTCCCTTAAGGTTTTTTCCTTCTAAAATATTTTTTAATCTTAGAAGTTTTTAATAAAGATATTTGATTGAAACAAAAAGTTTCAGTTTTTAGTAAATGGTATGAGCATATGATTTTACTAAATGGGTAAAAATATTTCAGGCTGTTTTATTTATAAAATAGAAAAATGATTTTAAAGTACACTCAATGAAAAAATTAAGAACACACAATTGTTACCTTTTTTCAGCTTTCAACAGCAAAATAATTCAGATTAAATTAGTTCATTTTATCTGTACTTATGAGTATACTATTATTCCTGGTAGGGTTAAGTTTCATTTGAGTCATGCATTTGTATTAAAATTTGCTTATCATTATTATTATTGACAAATATTTACTGCTGTGAAAATATCTTAAAGTGTATTTTTGCATATTGATTACCATACCATATTGTTTATATGAATGTAACATAATCAATATCCAAAATATTTAAGGTCTTTTTAAAAAAATCAAAAAAATCAGATTTAAATAAAAAAAAATCCAATTTTTTTTTTTTTTTTAAATAATTTTTTAAAAAAATCATGAACCCTGATTTGAACTTTGATATCTGGTCCGGATATCCGTATCTGGCAAAAAAAAGTGCAGGATATTCCGTATCCGGTATCCGGCAAAATCACTATCCGGTTCATCCCTACTCTTAAATTTAATGATAATCATTTGTCGTCAGAGGCAGCTTTAGAGGCTTTTTTTTTTAAATTTGTGGTTGTAAAAAATCTGTGGGCTGTTTAAAAAAAAAAATTTAATTTTTGCTTCCTTTGGGTTGAAGGGTTGAATATTTGCCGTCTTCAAAATGGATCGCTAGTGAAAATATAAGTACGGAACAAAAGCAACTACTAACAAAATTTTGCAAAGGCAGAAAGGAACGCTTTTAGATAATCATAGTGGGGAGAAAGGAAATAATAAATAATACAAAAAGGAACCTTTTCAATCTTAAATTCCTTCATTAGATTTCATTTTCATTCGTTTTAATATTCTTATTTCTAGTTCTCATTCTATTTATAAAAAAAACACGTTTTCAAAATGGAGAGTTGCATTTAGGTGCTATTTTTTTTTCTTCAGTTTTTAAAGTTCAAATTAAACTATTCAAGCTGAAGTAAAAAAGTTACCAAAAAAGAAAGAAAGAAAAAGCAAGGTGTTAAGGTTTCTTTACATCAAAATCAAAAGATCCATTACTCACATGACATTCAGCAAAGAAAACTAAGGCCGGGTTAGAAGAGGATGAATCGATGATTTTTTTTTTTTTTTTTGTGCCTTACAAGTTCTTTTGAACTGCAAAAAATTTATTTCATGTGATTTATTTAATTCCAAGGGAAAATCATGTAATGAGAGGGAGAATCCGAGTTGAGTCATGTATTGAAAAGCAATCGGAATTCTTTTTTTATTGAGGGAATAGAAATTAATTATCCGAAGAACTTAAAGTTGTGCGAAATTTTTATGATCTTTTACTGTGTTAATGCATGCCTTCTTTGTCAAGAAAGGAGAAGAAACTAGAAGTATTGTATACACTTTTAGATCTCTAATGCATTTTCAATTCCACAACTAATTTTTAAAAAACTAAGATGTTTCGTGGACTTTAGCTTTCTAAATGCCTTTTTTTGTGTGTTCGTTCTGCAGACAAGCCTGGTAAGTACATTTATAGGTGTTTTCGTCTGTATTTTGAATTCCTACTTTTATTAGGAAAAATTCCTAGTTTTGTTCCTATTTTTTTCTCAAATCTCAGTATGGGCCCTGTTCTTGATTAAGTGGTAATCTGTCAATTTGCTTATCAGGTCATCTGTACTGCAGACTATTCTTTTATGCAAATAAATAGTGATAACATTACATCAGTTACTTATTGTATAATTTTAAATTTCAGATAATGGAACTGTGCCCAACTTACCGTTCTCAATTACAATCTTCATCAGATAGTGATTCTGATGGTAGTGATAAAGAGTCGGCAGTTTGGAAAAGAGCCACCAGAAAAGCGCCCAGCAATTCTGAAACAGCAACTGGGTTCAATAATGTTAAGGAATCTAGTGACAAGGAACATCGGCAGTTTTCTGAATCAAAGTCTAAAACTTCTCTGAAAAGAAAACGAAATAATATATGGTGTGAAGTTCTAGAAGATCAAATGATGTCAGAAACTTTGACTCATTGTGGTCTGAAAAGTAAGCCAAAAAACTATAAGACTCGAGGTGAAGAGAGCTATGACTATACTCTTAAGTACAAAGATCCCCGGAATATTAAAGACTTAGAAAGCCGTATGTCAACTGAGGAAATGTCGGAAGGATCCGACGATAATTCCAGCACTGCTTCGAATCCCATGAGACATAAGCACAAAAGGTTTCGAAGAATGGATGTTGAAAATGATAATTCTGAAGGTAGCTTAAAAGGGACTTGCAAGTTTAAAAAAAATCTTTTAAGAACCAAAGAGTTTGTGAAGTTGAGTAAAGAAGAAATAGAAGCTGCAAGAAAAATTATTAACATTTTAAATGAAAAGAAACAGTACATCATATGTAAGTTATTTTATTGTTTATTAACAATTATCAGGGGTCACCAATCACTCGAAACGGACCCTTCACAAACTTCCAATCAATCAAAATGGATCATTCGCAAAATGCTTGAGCTACCAAATCATACTTTTTACAAAATTATTTATTGAATAAGCGGCATTTTTTTTTTTTTTTTTAATCACTGTATGTTTAAATTCTGAAATTTCACAAAGATATTTGATTTTTCACAAAAATGTTTCTAAAATTCACCGAGAACAGACCCTGTTAAAAATGCTGGATTCGCCCCTGATTATTCTTGTTTGATATGTCTTCATACACTCCTGAATTTTAATGTCTGATATGACTGATACTGTTGATGTAAAAGTTGGGAACAAATTTTAAAGGTGAACATTTAAACACTAAAGTAGAAATGTTAATTATTTTTTAAAGATTTATTAGTGCTAATTCGATCATGCCATACAACCTTGGATTTCCACTCTCATTCCTGATTGTATTTGAAAACACTTATACTGGTTTTTAAGGTTATGGCATGGTTATAAGATATAATGGTTTTTGAAGCTGGTTTTGGGTGTTCAATTTTGTTCTTGGAATAATTCAGTGCATTCTTGAATAAAGAATGGAAATATTTTTAATTGTTGGAATAGCTACTTGTGCTTACAGAAAAAAAACATTAAAAAAATTTCTTAATAATAATAATAAAAACTTTTTTTTTAATTGCTACAATTATGTTAGGCCTCAAAAATATTTTTGCCATGTCACTTTAATTTTTATTTCTGGTGCCTAATAAAATGCAGAACAGTATATAATATTCTGTAATGAATGCATGTTTTATAGCAGCAGCCCAACCTTAGCATAACTGGGAATCAATTTTTTGAATTACCTATGATTTTTAATTGTTAGTTCTCAATAGAATGTTGTAAGTTTTAACTGCCCATTATCTTGTAATAACTGTTATTTGTTAGCAATATTATTAACTTAATTATTGCATGATAAACAGAAAATTTCAATATATATGTACAGTAAAGTCCTTAACAGACACCCCTTTTATGTGGATGGTTTTTTATTCCACAACAGCAAAGGATTGAGCCTAATGCATCAGAAACCTCTTTCTAATGGACACCCTCAATTACGGATGCAGACCGATTTTGCGAATATATTATATTAATAGAAGTCCGATTGTAAAAATATCTGCAAGGGGAGTTATTTATGATCAGAGTTGGGGAGGAAAAAAATTAAAATTCCACCATTCAATCATTAAATATTGGGAAGTCTATGTTTGAAGCTTATTATACGAATACTTAAGAAAGAAAACTAATTTAGCCATTTCCTAACAATTTTATTTTTCATCATTTAGATAATTGTTTAAGCTTTACAACAAAGTTTTTATCATCAAGTTTTTTTTTTTTAATCCCCTTTCCTTACTGTTGTCTTATTTGGTTCTAGACAACTGACAAATTACACATCTTTGAACTGATTAAAAAGAAAAAAGCATTTCTTATAGGGTAAAATAGCAATTTATATTTTAGTATTTCAAGTGTCCTAAAAATGACAACAGTTGATCAAGGTAACTTTGATCCACTATTTCTCTATTTTTAATTGCCTCGCTCATAATTTAATAGTGTTACTGTATTTGCTTGCATAAAAAGGAAGAACTCCGAAAGTATATTTAAATCACCACAAAGTAAGAAATAATAGTTATTAAAACAATTCAAAAACGAATTATTAACCTTTTTTCAAAGAGTATTCCATTCAGGGTAACTTTGAACCACCTCAGAAAAGTGATTTTTAAAAGAATTATTTTAATAAAAGTATTATGGTTGTGCCACTCTGAACTAGAAAAATAAAATTTACAAATGTTTTAAAATTTTTATTTTACAACATCACACAATTTCTATAATTTATGATAGTGCATAAAACAGCTACAAGAATTTCAACAACTTCAAGGGTTTCTGCAACTTCAAACCTGCAGTGAAAAATAGCTTCAAAGCAGCTACTTTAGAGTGACTGTATTATATAATTATCCATGTACAATTTCACAAAATTAAGAGTGGCAAACCGATTTTATAACCTAGCCACAGAGGTGATTGTATTTCGGGGGTACCCCGGAAATCCGGGTTTTTTATATCCTCCTTCCGTGTTTTAAAAATTAGAGTTTTTAGTATTCAAAATTGAAACTTTAGCGGATGGGAACAAAAAATACGCCGAAAAACGATAAACATTCCCTTTGTAGCAACCCTTTACGCAGCAAGGGTTGTAACGATGCCTGTACCATGTCCCGTCCCACATGCGTTCGTTGGACGGATAACTGGGCGTTGGTTCAGATAACTAGCGTTGGCGTCATTTTGGAATTTCTTTTTCGGGGCCAAAGCCAGGGGTTGGAGATGTTTACATTCCCGATGTAAACATCACTAAAAGTGGTAATTTTTTTTTCCAGGCTTCATTTTTACAAGAATGATAAAAAAAACTTGACAGAGTTTATAGTTTACGACTTAAATTAGAGAAAAATGAAAATAAACATAATTTGAATGTAAATCTTTAACGAGAGAAAATCTTGGATTGCTTCAAAAAAAGAAAAAGGAGGTTTTTTCATCAAGTTATTTTTCTGATAAACATCGCAAAAAGTTGATCTCATTTTCTGAACTTTTTGCATAATAACGCATTTTTACTTCCTTTTCCTGAAATCGGCGCTGGACTTGGTTATTTTCTTAACTTTTATTTTAAAAGTTGTAGGTATTGGACAAATTCATGAAAAAATAATAACTCTAAATAGAAAATATTTCACTGCAAAAAATTTTTCAAAAAATGTGTAGTCATGGGAAATTCCTATTCATTATGTTTTATTATAAATTACAATGTATTTGCAAAAAATAAATTAATTAAATTTTCCTTATTAGTTAGAAATAGGTAAGTAAGATATAAATTTTAATTTCAAAAGTTATTTTAAACATGCTGTTGTACATATGTGTGTAAAAGCTACCATATAATTTATGGTGCGTAAGAAGTGATACCGACTTTTTGCATAAAAAAATTTCAGGGTTTTTTACTTTGTGTCGCAATCATCCCTGCTAGCCAGTTCAGTGCAGCATTGGACTTTCTAGTTTTTTTAAAAGCCAAATATACTAAATAATATGATGTGATGCAAAGTTACCTTGAATGAATGCATCAATTAATTATAAGTGCCTGTGTTGCATTCTTCAGTAAAAAAAAAAAAAAAAATTTATATCAATTATAAAGGAGTATTATTCTGTATATTTTTGTGTTTTTAAATTTTTAATATTGATCATAAGCTTTTGCATTTACTGTAGATCGTGTAGTCAAAATCATTGGCATTGAAAAAGCACTGAACCTGCTGAAAATGACTGAACAAATTGAAGAAAATGGTGGCATGATGATAATGGTAATGTACATGTATTAAACTGTTTAATTTAACTGTGCCTGTACAAGACAACTGTAATAGCATTCTAACATAAATTTTTTTGTAGAAAAAGATGCCTAGGTTCTTCAAGAATTGAATTCTTCATTTTTAAAAGGGTCACAGGCACATTTTTTTATAAATTGACATTTTTGTGAAAAATATATTCTATTGGGGGGGTAGGCAAGTTATGTTTGCTGTAGCACAGCTGGAAAATGTTTCTAGGGGGGGGGGGGGGAGGGTTTCAAAGTCGAGAATTTCGGCTTTCTTTATCATGCGCTTCTATGTGCAAATATGAAGAATATTGAATAATTTCTAAAAATTAACAATTATGCCAACAGCACTATAGGCCAGAACAAGCATAAAAAAAAAATTGTAGTACAAAATGTGGGGTTTTGTTCTTGCCACAGTCCCAAGACATACCAACAGACCTGCTACCAAATTAATTAAAATAAACCACTCTTACCTAAAAAATCAGAGTAAAAAAAACCGAATCTGTGTCCAACTGGTCGGTGCATTCCAAGTCGTCGTCCATAAAGAGAAGTTTAAATCGTGTCCGAGAAATTCAAAACCATATTTGTGCCAAGTCGTCCAGCCAGCGCTGTTGCCAAACATATAATAAAATTTGCCACATATAATGTGCTTTAAAAAGTTAAAGCACATTAAAAACTGTTCTAATTGGCAAATTTTATTTGATGTTTAGCAACACCGATGGGGCTGTGCAACTTGGCATGAATAAGTTTTTGAATTTCTTGGACACGATTTAAACTTTTCTTTATAGAGGACGACTTGGAAATAACTGACCAGTTGTGCATGGATTTGGTATTTTTACTTGGATTTTTTAGGTAAGAGTGATTTATTTTAATTAATTTGGTAGCAGGTCAGATGTGTCACTTATTTTAGTCTTAGGACTGTAGCCTGGACAAAACCCCACATTTTGTATTTTTTATTTTTTATGCTTGTTTTGAAGATTTTCCGGCCTATATTGCTGTTGGCTCTGGTGTGTTTTTGCCTGGGATTTGTGAGGTGCTCTGGCATCACTCATTCTTTGAGACAAACCAACACTGATGAGTCCTTGTCTCATTCTCAAACCTTTATAATTATAAAAAAAAAAACTTTTTTTGATTTGTAAAACTTTCAAAAAGATTTTACAATTCTGTCATAATTGCTTCACTTAAATTATTGCTGCTATGCGCATGTTTAGGTGATAAGTGTTTATTTTTCCGTTTAAATTTTTTTTCAAATCTGTCTTCCTATATATATATATATATATATAGGTGTAGCAAGTTGTTAAGTATATGAAATTGTCAAAGTTAGTGCCAGGCGCAAATGCAGCACTATGCAGCGAACTTTAATATATTGAAATATAGATATAAATGAAAAGAAAATGAAAGTTCCGGGACATGTAAACTAACATTAACGAAACGTATAAATTGCTAATACAAAAATTAAAAGTCAAAAAATAAGAAGCAAAAACAAATAACTCTCCTCATCAGTGGGCGGGGAGCATATTGTATACATAAGAAACCAAGAAAAAATAGTCCTACAGGTTTCGGAATGCGTCGCAGAAATGGCATGTAAAAGGAAGTGTTGTAAATAAATTGAAGCGACGATGTTGCGATAAATTGAAAAATGTGGTGAATAACATAAAAAGGAATCTTTGACGGAAATAACGCAAAAGGCTTTGACACAAAAATTACAAAATTAAACGGACGTGAAACATGCCACCAATACGACGCACCCGCCCATACCTGCAGGACGTTGGCACATAGCAAGGATTATACTCACCTACACCCAGAGATGAGAGAGGTCCAAAGATGCGACGGCAAAAGCAGAAAACACGGATATTTTCATTGTTGTTCCGTGTCCGCAAACTCCTGATCAAACATTCGTGTCGGACATCATCCGGTGCAACACATCCAGGTTGAGGCCTTCCATAGATTTTCGAGGACTTTAGCCACGACCTTTCATAACATCCACAGCGAACAGCGTCACCAGTACGTCAGCTTGCACGTGCGTCGTACATGCGCACAGCCCTCTTGAATATATTAACGTAATGTTTAATGAATTCTAGTGGAAAAAGGTTATTATAATAAAGATTTGCTGCATTGCTGAAAATTTGTTTATTTAAAAAGATATTATTGTTACAGATTTTTGAAAATCTGTTTAATTGATTTATTATTACGTTAACAAAAATTCTTATATTTAAATTACTGTGCCAATGCGGCATATGTATCGTAGAAAAATTAAAATCTTTACGTTTGTCGTAAAGATCGAGATTTAGTTTGTCAGTTTCAATATTTATATAGATATCTAAGAAGTTAGCGCAGGTTGCAGTATTATCGGTTTTATTTAACGTAAGGCATTTTGGATATATTTTATAGTGGATTTTGCAAAAATCTGAATCGATTATTAGAATATCATCTATGTATCTGTAAATCTGCAATTTTTTGTTAGAATTGATCACATAGTTATATTCATAAAAAAACAAGAATAAGTTAGCAGCGGTACTGGAATAGTTAGTTCCCATGCCAATACCGTAAATTTGTTTGAAGATATTGTTTTGGAATAAAATGTAGTTATTATTAAAACAGAAATGACACAGATTTATGAAATAACTTCTGTCAATTTTTAGTTCAAGTTCTATACAAAAGGTATCAAAAAGTTTTTCGATAACTTCATACAGATTATTAATTGGAATATTGCAAAATAGGTTTTCAAAGTCAAATGTTTGAAGCATAGTAGGCACAGAGTAACATAATTTAGGAATAATTTCAAAGCTGTTATCAATAATCCAGAAATAGCTAGTGTGTTTAAATTTATTTTTAATGAAATTATAAATATCTTTAAGAAACTGTTGAAGTCTTTTGTTGAGATGTTTACTAATACTATTACTTGTACTGCAGATGAAACGGAATTTAATTGGTTTTTTGTGAAATTTGGGAGTAAGGAATAAGAAAGGCAGTCTAGAATTATTAGATGTGCTGAAGCCTTTTGCAAATAGAGTTTTGAATTTTTTGTGTGCAGCAGAAAATTTGTTTTTTAAGATACTGAAGTCCAGATGGGTATTGCTGTAGTAAAACAAATTATTTAATTATTCGTTGATTTTTTGTGTGTAAAAGGTTTTACAGATTATTGCATAATTATTGAATGCTTTGTCAACAGGGACAAAGATGAAGTTATCCTGTAATTTTTTGATGTAATTCAAATCGTTTTTGCCGACTTTGTGATATAAAAAAGAATTGTTGTTGAGTTTCGACTTAGTAAAAAGTTTAAAAGTATTTTCTATATGGTGTTTCCATTCAAAGAAAGCCTTGAAGGGCATGCAATACTTAGTGTCCGTTTAATTTTGTAATTTTTGTGTCAAAGCCTTATGCGTTATTTCCGTCAAAGTTTCCTTTTTATGTTATTCACCACATTTTTCAATTTATCGCTACATCGTCGCTTCAATTTATTTACAATACTTCCTTTTACATGCCATTTCTGCGACGCATTCCGAAACCTGTAGGACTATTTTTCTTGGTTTCTTATGAATATGTTATGCTCCCCGCCCACTGATGAGGAGAGTTGTTTGTTTTTGTTTCTTATTTTTTGACTTTTAATTCTTGTATTAGCAATTTATACGTTAATGTTAGTTTACATGTCCCGGAACTTTCATTTTCTTTTCATTTATATCTATATTTCAATATATATATATACACATATATGTAATTATTATTCATTTAGTTTTCAATCAATCTTTGTACAAACCAGATAAACATCTGTTTTTACCGGCACATCAACATTCAAAAGAGAAATCAAAGTTTTTCATGTCTGGTCCTTCATTACTGACAAATATCAAATTACAGTGAAACCTAGCCCAAACTCGACACCCCAAGGGAACACGAAAACTTGTTGAGATAAGTGGGTGTCAAGTTACTGAGGTTCCGTAATTTCAATTGCTAATATTGGTCTGTATTATTATTTACTTACCATTCAAGTTATAAAAGCCAATTCCAGTGAATGAAATTATCCCCATTTATTATTTACCTATTATTGTTATTATTTTGAAAAGTTATACATTACAAATAAATAAATATATAAACATAGTACATCAAGTCAGCATACCTCATGAGAAAAAAATCCGTAATTTTTGTTTGTTTTTCCCTCTATACATAAGTTTCTTGATGCTAAGCTTGCGAATTTGCAGTTCACTTTTTTCTTGTGTTCGTAGAAAGCTCCGGATGACATCTACAGCTTTCAATGCCTTGCTCCTAGACAGAGCTGCAAGTTGGTCATCTTTGTCCGAACTTAATCCGTTTTCAACATTTAACAGATTTGCAATTTGATTTATAGCTTGTAAAATATCTTTATCTTCTAGAGGTCCTGAAGTGATCAGTTCATAGTCAATATTATTCATATTCCTCAAAAATATTGAGGCTCCCCAGGGTACAAGGGGAATAGGAGAATCTTCCAGGAACCTTTCTAGAAAAGAATTGATTTATTAACAAAGACATATCACTATAAAATTCTCAGAATTGTACACCAGGAAAAAATACCGGAAGAAGAAATTCAAAAGAATACAAAATGGAGGTTGTCTTACAGGGTTTCCTGGAAATTGTGTGTCAAAGAGTTTTTTCGCCCATTAAAATTACGGTTGTCAGATTTGCTGCCCGGGTAGCTACCCATTTTCCCCGCTGGGCTGGGTTTTTTACCTTAAAAACTCTACGGGTTTTTTAAGAATTTAGGAACAAATAATCTCTTGTAAAATATTTCTTTTTGATGAAAATTCTACATATGTAAATACTATTCAATATTTAATTTATTGTTTTTGATTTCCATAATTAAAAATGAGTTATACGAAGAAAAAATTCAAAATTATGTCATAATAAAAAAGAAATAACAATTACAAGAAAGTTGGGAAATAACTTGCATAGTTAGAAAGCAAAAATTTATCTTTGTTATTAACATAAAAGTTTGGAAAAGCTTTAGTTACATTAAAAAAGGATTTATTTTTAATGAACAAATTTTTTCAAGACATCATATATCATATATGAAAATGTATAAATTTATTTTCTGTACTTTTCAGATCAAAGCAGTTTTGGTTTAGAATTTTCTTTTTTATGATAAGAATAGTTTTTGTTTTGATCAGACCAAAATTTACTTAGTGGAAAAACAGCTTTGGTTTAGATTTGAAGAAGTTAAAGATTTAGTTACATTAAAAAAATGAAAAAAGCACTTTCCCTCTATCTTTCCTAAATATTTCTTTATTAAAATTATGCTTAGATTTGTTGAATAGATTATAACTGCGATAGTTAGAAGATGAAAAATATGTGGTACATATTAACTATGTAGAAGAAAAATCATGAAATAAACTTATACAAGCAGCAAAATGTAATATATCTGTATCTGTGTGCGTAATATACATACACATATATATAAATATGTACATGTTTTATTTTTCAAACAGTAATTTTTCCCCAACTTTTATTTATAAATAATTTACCTAGGATGCTCTGATGATGAATGGATCAATTAGAAAATCTTTTAGAGTAAACATTATTTAATTTTTAACTGTGTCACCCATACTGATCACTGAATTTAAATGCAACGTTCATGTTGAAAAAAAAACTACTTTTGATTTAATAAAATGTAAATAAAATTTGATCAAAAATGTTTTGTAGTGCTAGCTGAATTATGCATATTCTAATATTCAATTATATACATATATACCATACATTATTAACTTGCTGGAAAAAGAAATTTCATTTTCCCCATTTTACCCAAAAAGCCTACGTTTTCTACCCAAAAAACACAGGTTTTTTAATAAAACCCACCCGGGTTGAGCTTTTTACAAAAAACCCGGGTTTTTTACAACCCTGATTGAAATTAGCATTGGACCAACCAATAGTGAAGGGAAATGCCAACTTACCGAGGTAGTCGACTTATCCGATTGTCGAGCTACCAAGTCACTCTGCTGGCACATAAAGTTCTTGTACAGAAGACATTTTCTTGCACACGTTAGCGGAGTTCAGAACCATATTTAGTGTCAAGAGTGATTTTCATTTTTTCTTGGCTTTTTACTAATTACACATAATAACCAGTGTAATGTTTTTAAAAAATGTTTCTATATCTGACATAAATGTTGTACATTAGAATTAATAAGAAGGAGAATTAATTCAGATCCGCAAAGCACTGAACAAATCCAACAAAATGGGGAGAATAAAGAGTTGGACATGCACAAGATTTCTTAAATATTGAAAGCATCATAAGGCCAATGACATTAAAACCTTGGGACAAACTTTAAAATGATGTAGTTAATGATTGAATAGATTGAAATATTATTTTTCATCTCTAAGTATCTTTATTTTGCTACTATTTTAATCTATAAAATGTTGATATAAAATTTGTAAAGAATTTAATTTCCACTTCATTATATGGGATGAAGAGGAAAATGACCTTGAAGGGATTTTGTATGGAACTTCCATCATATGCAATAATAAGAAGCCAATTATATTTCCAGTGATATTAAAAATGAATACC
The DNA here is from genome assembly GCA_038502835.1 of Octonoba sinensis. Taxonomy (NCBI): domain Eukaryota; kingdom Metazoa; phylum Arthropoda; class Arachnida; order Araneae; family Uloboridae; genus Octonoba; species Octonoba sinensis. Next base: position 64,277,920 of record CM076605.1, on the reverse strand, counting down.
TTTCTTAGAATCAGGCACGAAGAAGAACACCAGGTGGAGTCTATTTCCAATTACTCAAAAGTGACAAAGATATCACACAGGAGATGCAGGACAAGATTTTTGAAGGGGAAATGTCGCCGGTAGAGCTAAAGAAATATTACTCCGAATGCAAGAAACGTAAAGCTGAGGCAAAAAAATTACAAAGTAAGATTGTATTCATATTACCATTGTTCATTCTAAGAGTTAATTAATAAAAATAATCATTTTGGGCATGAATTGATTGAATCAAAGTCAAGCGGCATTCAGAGTGCAAATTCTTTTTAATATTGATATAAATGATTGAGATGAAAAACATTAATTTTCATTCTAAAGTTTTAAATAATTATATTTTTGTTTCTGTGAGAAAAAATAAAAATAAAAATTCCAGACCCTTTCTTTTTCACCAAAAGAAAGCTGCAAACTTTTTTTTCTTCTGACCTCAATTTTAGGTGTCTCTCGCCCCCTCCCCCACTCTGAATTTTTGTTTCTATTTACAGTAGGTCTTGAAAATCTGCGTCAGAGAAGTGTGTTTCCGCTTAGTTCCAGGCCACAAAAAGTTTTAGTATTAACAAAATCCAGTTTAAATTTATGAACAATATGCCAAGGCACAAATTTGCTCTATAATGACTAGATAATGGTAGCGAGAACAAATGTAATTTGTTTTTAAAAATGCTGAAAACCAGTAAGAATGAAGTGCATCTTTGATTAAATGAATTGAATTGCCATAACTAGGAAATAGGAGTCGGAGTACGGAGGGTGGAGCTTCACTGCTTCTGCTCTACGTTCCATTCCAGATCTCAACAGAAAAGGAAAATGAAATAATATATTTGATCCAAATAACACGGGGTCTTTTCGAGAGGAAACTTGAAAAGGTGTTTAGTTTGCTTAATCAAGGAGTTGTAACCTAGACTAAAGCCCTCGATCCTAGCTGAAGTAGCGACACCCTTTTCCCCAATGGTCTTTTGCCGCTCTCTACTCTCATTGGATGTTGCTGATCGCGTGGGTAAACAGACGCCATATTGGGGCTTTAAAATTAGTGGGCCTACGGCTTTTAACATTATGCATCTCAGTTCTTATTTTTGTTTTATGATTGCATGAGTTTTTCCCCCCTTGGATATTAAGCATGCCTGCCTGCTGTGCGTTTAGGTGCTCGAATAATTCGAAATTGGGCTTCAAATTATATCGTTTACAAATAGGTGAACGAATCTTAAGATCAAAGCATAATTCATTGAACCATTCTCATTGCAGTTCAAAGTAAAGGTCCATTTTATGTGTTTTTAATTTTAATAATAGTGCCACAAATAAATAATTCAAAATGATCGTGCTTAAAACAAAATTGCTTAGAATTTAGAATATGTATCCTTAAACATGTTTATCCATGTTCTGTAATAGCTTAAAGGTTGTTTTTTTCCTTATAAAATATTTTTTCATTTAAAAAATTGTAAATAAAGATATTTGTTTAAAACAAAAAGTTTGTTTTTATTAATGGAGTGAGCAGATGATTTTACTGAATGGGTAAGTTAAAAATTTCAAGCTATTTCAGTTAAGAGACAGAGAATGATTAAAGTACACACAATGTAAAATTAACTGCACACAATTGTTCGATTTTTTTTTCAGCCTTAAACAACTAAAGAATTCCGATCAAAATTCTTAATTTTTTCTTTACTTAGTAGGTTATTATTATTCGTATTCCATTTTATAAATATAATTCCATTTTATAAATATGATCACATTTCAAATATTTTAAAAGGTTGAGAATTATTTTTAAACTGCTTACTGCTTTGTGCATAACAAGGTTTTAATAAAATAAATTTCCACTCAGGTAGAAATTAAAAGGAAAAAAAATGTATTGTCAGGCATATAAGTTATCTTCAAGAATCTCCTTGAATTTATCAATAAGAAGTTAGCAAGAAATTGCAATCAAGAAGCAAAATATACTATTTTGTTACAGCATGCATAGGAGGACAACTGCCGTTTAAGCTACGATCGAGGGCTTTAACCTGGACGACCAACCATATATTGGACTAAAGAAACCGAGCACAAAGTGCACTAAGGATCGCTGAGGAATCTACAGCTTATTAAAATGGTTCCTAGGCAGCAGGCTTCGTGATTTTTTAAAATTTAAATCGGATTTTTTTTTATTTTTTAAAGAAGACCTTAAATGTTTTGGATATTTATTATGTTACATTCATAGAAACAATATGGCATGTTAATCAATATGCAAAACACACTTTAAGCTATTTTCACAGCAATAATTGTTTTTAAATAATAATAATGATAAACAAATTTTAATACAAATGCATGACTCAAATGAAGCACAACCCTACCAGGAATAATAGTACACTCATAATTAGAGAGAAAATGAACCAATTTAATCTGAATTATTATGCTGTTGAAAGCTGGAAAAAGTAACAATTGTGTGTACTTAATTTTTACATTGAGTGTACTTTAATCATCTTTCTATTTTATAAATGAAACAGCCCGAAATATTTTTACCCATTTAGTAAAATCATATGCTCACACCATTACTAAAAACTGAAACTTTTTGTTTTAATCAAATATCTTTATTGAAAACTTTCATGATAAAAAAATATTTTAGAAGGGAAAAAACCTTAAGCTATTAGGGGATATGAGTGAAACTTTAAGGATACATATTCTGAATTATTTATTGTGTGGCATTTATTAAATAGATATAAAATACTATTTTTAAAATTAAAAAACACAGAATGATTCATGATTATTATGAATCCTAATTTGAATGATTGAATAAATTATACTTTGCTGTTAAGATGCTTAAAGAATCAGAGTAATATTGTAATATTAAAAAAATAGTAATTAATTCTAAACTATTGAAATATGTTATGCACACAGACAGATGGATCTAGGATGTTTTGTTTAAAACAGTGGTTGTACTTGCAACATTTTTCCTTTTTACAACACTTTCTAACATTGCAAAATAAATGATTTTTTTTTTGAAAAAAAAAAAATCACTTGATTTTAATTGCGGTTTAAATCAAGCTGATTTAAATCCACAAACCCTAGGGATCATTCATAAATGATGTCACGCTTCGAGGGGGGGTCGTGAAATTGTGATAAAGTGTGGCGAGGGGAGGGCGTAACAAGAAGTGTGACATTATGCAACATAGCGTGACAAAGGGGGGTTCACTGAAGTGTGACATATTGTAACAAGGGGGGAGGGGGGTCAAATATATGGGAAAAAAGCGTGACGTCATTTATGAACGGCCACCTTCTAGGCTGTAGGACATGATCGGAAGAAGTGTTATGCAATGTAGCCCACCAGGAGGGGGGGGGGTGTCCTTTTAAGGCTGGTTCCTTAGTTTTTTTAGTTGGCGTGGTCATCGCTCTGAGGAGGGGTGGGCACCACTGTCTTATGCATTCATGCCATCACCTGGATTCGCACATAAATCTACCACGCAGGAACTTTCTGAAGTTAATATAATATAAAGTCTATGGCAGGAAGATTTCATGCAAATTTTTTTCTAAAGTAGGGGGGGATCTGATATAAAAAAAAAGTGCTTATTGTTTGAAAGATTTAATCTCGGCTTTTCAGGTGATGGTGCTGGTTTAGTTTTTGGCCGCCTTAAGTTAGTATTTTCATTAGTTATTTATGATTGAACTGCTTTTTTACATCACGAGTCGTCTCAGAAGACATCAAAACAGAGGGCTAGCTACCTTTTCAACACGCTTTTCTCACTGTGCGTGCTAGAGTTTCTTTTCTAACTGAAAAATACTTCAAGTAGCATTTGCAACAGCACGAGTAGGCAGGGAGTGGTCAAGAAATGGTTCCAACTGGTACAAGTTTCAAGTTGAGTAAAAAGAAATCTTCAGAAAAAAAAAACAGTAGTTATCATACCTAATACTTTATTAGAATCGAGGAACTACAGAAGCCACTTTTTTTTACTTGCTCCGACTCCGTGCTCCAAATAGCTTTAATAGGTATAATATTGTTTATTGCTTTAAATTAATTTATAAATTATATTATAAAAAATTATAAATGTGTTAAACATTTTTATAATTGTTATAAATTTTTTTAAAGTTATTTATAGACAATTTATTTATGCACTTCATAAACATGCCCATCACATTTAAAAATGCATGTCAAACCAGTCATGCAGCAAATGAAGGAGATATTAAGTGTGCTAATTATATGGTCATTTTGGTCCACCTGACAGCAAATTTTTGTTTTTGTTACAGGGAACAACACTGCGTCAGAAACTTTGAAGACTGCTCAAACAGACATCGGAACAAATGCAGACAGTGGTTATGCAATCGAAATGGAGAACACTGTCGATGCAGCCAGAAAATCGACCTTGCCTTCTTCCTCGGACCCTGCAACGGACGAATATCTGGCATTATCGAATATGATTTGAAAATAAAGACAAACTTTTTACTTCCTCCAAAATTTCATTGTTCTTTTTATTGTTCTTGAATAGTGGGACGCTCAGACAAAACAACCGTAGATATTTCATTTATAGAGCGTTCTTCACAAATGGTGAATTATGCTATATGTACTTTTGTAAAGAACCATATAAATGAACTAAGTAAAAATCGTAGCTCACAAAACTAAATACTTCCAAAGAATCTAAAGCAGAAAACTAATTATCTCCTGTAGTATTGCCAAAAAAACTGATCTGAAAAATCTGAAGGTGTATTCAAACCAACCGCAACAACAAGACAGTGATGAAACCTTTCTGTTGTATTGACTGATTGACACTTTTTATTACGCCATTAAAAGCGACTTTCCCTCAAACGATCGTGATTTGTTGATTGCGCAAAGATATGAAGATATACATCATCGCTGTTAGTTTTATAACCATAGCAACAGTCGACTAACATTTTGTATTTGTCGAAATAGTCTGCTGCTATGGTTACTAAGATAAAAGTGATGACTTACGTATCTTCGACAGTGCAATCAACAAATCACGATCGTCTGAGGGAAAGTCACTTTTAATGATGCAATAAAAAAGGCAAATCAGTCAATATGAGGGCATGGTTAGTAGGCTATGTAAGAACCCATGAAACTACCCGAAAAGCTTTGTCGCTCTTGCAATAGGTCTGAACTCGCCCATTGCAACAGAAAGAACAAATTCGTCGCAGACTTGAAGCACAATATGGGTCCCAATCAACTCCTTTCTGTTGGCTTATTAGCATTTTTTATTCCATGATTAAAAATCAGCCAGAATACTAGGATTTGTTGATTGAACTATGACGTCATCTGGGACGGATAACCAAGTCTGTTTCAGTGTGTGAATGCTGCACTCTGCTGGACCCCAATATATGCATTTTTTACAGTGCCAAACTATAAATAATACATATATAGGGCAGGGCTTGAAAATTAGATTGCCCGGGTCATGTCAAAATTCCGATTGGGCATGAATCTTCTACCATTACATGCCCTGCAGGGCATTTTTTAATCAAATATTTCTTTCCAAAACTTTATCATTTTGACGACTTATTATGCAATATTTATTTGTAATTATTTTTTAATGATTTAGATTAGCATTAAAATAATTCTTGATTCAGATATAAAGCTGTTAATTTAATCTTTTGTCTGATTAAAACTAAACGACAAATTCAAATGTTTTTATTAATATGCAATAAAACAGCTTCTGGGCATGTAATATTTTGGGCAAACATGCCTGGCAGGGCATGTAAAACTTTTAAAAAATTTCAAGCCCTGATATAGGGGCATAAACATAGCAGACATTCAACAAAAAAAAAAAATCTAAAAACAATTATCAAGGAAGATGAATAATTTTTTTTTTTGCAGTGAAAAAGGAATAATTGTAGAAATGACAAGTTTGGGGTGCTGCAGTGCTTGATGAGCACCATAAAATGTCTCTCACATTTTCACAATTAAAACATATTTTTATGTAGATATTTCGTCTGCTTTCATAAAACATTGTAAGGAAAAGTATGTAATTTCAACAATTATTGATAGTTTTCCCAAAGTATTTCTAATTAAAGAAAACATAACACTTATTTTCATGAAGGGTAGAGTGCTAAATTAACATCTTCCCACCCTCTCTTCCCCCATTCTAAACTTGAGCGCCCTCATTGATTTTCCAAACCTGATGGTAGCACTAGCATAAATAAATAAAATCTTAGGCGCATATACGAAGTTGGTACAAAAGATAATTTTTGAAAGGGGGGGGGGGGGCACGGATTGTGCATTTAAATTGCTTTTCAGTACAAATTACCCTTTTAAAGTGTTAAGTAATATTAGAGACAACCAGCAGATTAACTATTCTTTTATTTTAAAGCTAAGTGTTATATGTTTACTATGAATGAAAACTTGCGTATTTTTGATGGTGGCAAGAAACCCATGTACTGAATTAAGGGGACTTGGCACCTTTCAAATGTAGAAAATCGATGAAAATGCCGATTTTTCAATTTTTTGCTTAAAATGTAGTTTGGCCCTCCTAGTATATCTGAGCGAAGATTTGAAGCGATACAACCAATATAAATGCAGTTAGGAAGTAAGAGAATTCAAAAAATTCTTATGTTTTAGTAGTGTTTTGAATTCTTTAAACTGCGTTTTCTCGGTTTGTGTTTTTTCGCAATATTGTAGTACTTAAAATGATAAAACTTCTACATATATTCATGTAGCAACTTGAAATTTTTTGTGCGTGTTCAATATGATGTGCTTGATAAAATTAAGGATGGATTTTGCTATATATTTGCAAAAAAATATTTTAAAAAGGAAAATGTAACAAAAGTCGCCTTTTTTTCTGTGTTCTACCATCGATGTAACTTTAAAAACTTTTTTTCTCATGAACTAATTAATTAATAGCAAAACCCATCCCTAAAATTGTAAACAATACTATAATGAGTACTTATAAAAAATTTGGTTTAAAAAAAATCAAGAAGTGAAGAAGAAGAAGGAAATTTAAAATTGTTAAATTATTTTAACAAAATTAAATTTTAAAATTTTCTGTAAGTTGAATTTGAATTTTTCACGTAAAAATCATTTTGTTGAAGAATAGCACTTCATAATCTACAAATGAAATAGGTAAAAGTTATTAAATTTAAAAAAAAAAATGTCGAAAGGTGCCAAGTCCCCTTAAAGTGGTTGTAACTGAGTGACTTTAAAAAGCAATGGGAGTTAATTTTCAGTTCAGCAATCAGTCAATACGTCTAGGTCACAGATGACAAATATACGTCACGTGTATTCATTTTAATGGGGCATATTAAATTTCATATTTACATTTTAAAAAAAAACAAAAAAATATCTCTAAGAGTGCTTTTTCACACCAAAAGTGACAGAAACATTATTTCTGTCTTTTCACATCTGCGCATATTTTCGAAGGCAAAAAAAAAAAAGTGCTTGCGTAGATGAGAAAAGATAGGAATATTATCACCTTTGGCGTGGAAGCACCCTAAGACAGGGCTGCCACTCTTCCGGCCTGGAGACGGAAATCCGTCTTTTTACGATAATCCAAACGGAACTTCCCGTCTCGCAAATTATTGGTTCAAGAAAAAAAAAATTTAAAATAAAAATTTTAGGCTTGAAAAAATACTGATTACTCGCCCTTGTCAATTTGAATTGTTATTGAATTAGAAAGAAGGAACGAAAGCAAACAATCAACAAAATTTGGTTTTATAAAAACGAACCCTTTAAAAAAATCTCAATCGAAAAATTGAATGCGAGCAGAAACCCTTCAACTTGGATTGTAATCAAAATTATAAAACATTGAACCAGGGGTTATTGTATTCCGGTTATACACCGGGAACTCCGATATTTTTCCGCAATGTAATACCGGAAATTCACTATTTTCAAAATTTAGAAAATTGCCGATCTCGGCAATTTTTTAAAAATTATTTTTAATTTACTCCAAATTTTCGACGATGCAGATAATTATTACTATTGATGATTGGAACAGAAGCATTCATTAATTAGATTTGAAGAGGCAGAATCGAACTCACGCAAAATCGCGATCGGAAAAACAAATAATAGTATGAAAATAAAGATTTCCGATCTTAAGAGGGGAAATGCGTGTAAAGGTCTCAAAAATTTAAAAAAAAAATTTTCTTCATATAAATCGATTCTACAACTATTCAATAATATACCCTGAAAATTTCAAAACAAAATTCCAAGTCGTTTAAAAGTTATAAGCATTTGAGTGAGCGTTCTTTTTGGAGCAGTTGAGCAGGTAGTCCCTCATGAACGACCCTGAAGGGTATTAGAGAACAGCAGCAGATGTCCTTTTATTTTTTTTAACAATTGAGACCTCAGATAGAAATTTCTATAAGTATTAGTATCTATAAGTATTAAAAAAAACCTGATTCATTACTGCGCTAAATTTACCTTCAATTCCACTCTTCTTTTCAAACGCGTTTTTCTCGAAACTACTTTTATCGAATCTTTATATATACACGCTTTAGTTGAACTAGAATCATAAACATATCTTTATTTTTACTTTTTTTATTGTAAAAAAGAACAAAAAAAAAAAACGGTTAAAATCATACTTAATTTTCCCATTCTAAAAAAAAATAGAAATTTTCAATTTTTTTGTGATGATTTTAGTTCAACTAGAAGAGACACTTATAAAAAAAATTATAAAAAAGTAGATTTAAAAAAAAATGATTTCAGATAAAAATTGGTACCTCCAGGATGTACGCAAACTGCCGACCCGGGTGACGACTTACAGTGGCAGCAGCCGATATCTCCCGGATTTTTTAAGAAAAATGTTTGAAAATTTCAGTAAATGTTCTTCAACATATCTATAAAATAACCTCTAAATCTCATTAAAATATATTTATTCTTTATACGGTTACGCCGTTTTACACGTACATTTCCCCCTTAAATTCGTTCATTGAATTTTACTTTTATTCTTTTCAAAATGTTTATTTCCAACCCTTGTGCTATTTTTAAAAGAACGCATTTTTAAAACAGCGTGAGACTTGTAGGCGCTAAGGACTTTTTAGTTTTACAAGTTCAAACGAAAATATTCGATTTAAAAAGTTAAAAATTGAAGGTGTTAAAAGTTTCTTGCAACAACAGTGATGCCGCGTATGCGCTATAGCGCGTCAAATAAGCAAAAATCGGAAATGGGGATGCGGAAAAAAAATTATTACGCGTCCCTCGGGACGAGTGATTTTCATCGTGTGAAAAAAAATCGAATAAAATATGTAAAAAAATCGATAAGCAAAAATATTTTTTGCGCGTCTTTGACCCGCATTTTTTTTCAGTTTTTTTTATATGAAGAGAGAGCGGGGAAACGGCGCCAGCTTGCATTGTCGTCCGTGGCTTTTAGGTAGGGAAAACAGGTGGCTCTGAACAGAGCTGATTTCTACTAAACAATTCGCAGATTCAATACCCAAAGATTTCTTTAAGGATATAATCAACCTGATGTTTAGTAAGTTCGGAAATATGCGTTTTTTTTTTCCTTTCTAATCTGGTATGAAAAGGTTTCGTTTTCGCGATTGAGAATTTTCGTAAAGAGTTTGTGTTCGCGATTACGATGTTTGGCTTTTATTTCGAATTAAAATAATAAACAAAATTTTCCTATTTAATTTGTTATAGCCTTATTGCATTCACTATTTAAAGAAAGAGTGCTACTGTTCATGTAATCGACATTACGGACAAGTCGCGAATCTGGCATTCGGCCAAAATCCAATAACTTGATTTTTAGCTTTTATAGATGGGGTTTTGGTTTTAATTATTCGTCGAATAGTTTTTTAATCAATTTTGCTAATTGAACTGGAAAAATTTTTTTGTCATTAAAGGTTTATTTTTCATTTGTACGAGGTGCGATTGGAAAGTTTTAAGAAAGGGCTTGTAATTTCACAATGGCGGTACTTACATGCTACGGGGTGATGCATCTTCTTCAAAATAGTCCCCTTCTGACTGAACACACCGACTCCAACGGTGTTTCCACTTTTGGAAACATTCCTGGAAATTTTTTTTCTCAAGTGTGTTCAGGACGCTCGCCGGATGTCTTCAATCAAGTCAAATTGCTTCCCTTTCAGTGAAAATTTCAGTTGAGGGGACAGGTAGGAGTCCGCAGGGGCTATATCAGGGGAATAGGGCGGTTGTGGAAGCACAGGGATGTTAAATTTGGTCTGTGTTAAGGATGCTCGCCGTATTTGCCTGGATGTCTTCAATCGAGTTAAATCGCTTTCCTTTCACTGAAAATTTCAGTTTAGGAAACAGGTAGACGAAGTTTTGACCAAATTTAACATTCCTGTGCTTCCACAACCTCCCCATTTCCCTGATATAGCCCCTGTGCGGACTCTTACCTGTCTCCTAAACTGAAATTTTCTATGACAGGGAAGCAATTTGACTTCATTGAAGACATCCAGGGGAATTCGGCGTGCGTCCTTAACACACGAGAAAAAAAATTTCCAGGAATGTTTCCAAAAGTGGAAACACCTTTGGAGTCGGTGTGAAGGGGACTATTTTGAAGGAGATGCATCACAGTAGCATGTAAGTACCGCCATTGTGAAATTACAAGCCTATTCTTAAAACTTTCCAATCACACCTCGTATCTCAGGAGTGGTAGAGTTCCACCCATACCAGAACTTTTTTTTGCTCAATCGCTCTAAATTTTTGCCCTCATTTTGGTTTTTTCCCTTTCAACTGCAGCAATAAGTATTTCTTGATTAATTGCAGCAATACTTTAAAAATTACGTAGGCCTAATTTCCATGTGCAAGCAAAAGAAACGCACACTCTCAAAAATAAAATCCTCATTTTCGACGATTCTTCAATCGTCAAGAAAATTTCGTTATTTATTCTTTCCTCATGCGATCACTTGACTTAAAAAAGTTACCACACAAATTTCGCCAATTGGACGAAAGGTTCACTCGGAGCATTTCTCAAGAAGCCATTTTGTCAAATACGACGAAAGTTTCGTGAGATCTGAGCATGCGTTTCTGAGTGCATGCGTTAATTCTTTTTTTTGCATTATCTTTCTGCATTCTTTACGGCAATCGTGTTTTTTCATTTCAATTATTTTTTAGGTTTAATTAAGAAGTAAACAAATAAAATTTCTTCTTATTTCTATCAAAATCTTAACCGTATATACTTGCGTATAAGTCGATTCGTGTGTAAGCTGAACCACTTAACTTTCAGACAAACGGAAACCCTCAAAAATCGGGAACGTTTTTGCCTTGGATTTTTAGACACAAAATGATTTAAAAAGAAGGGAAATGAAATAAATATAATTACAATAGGAAATGTTCCGTGTCATTTTTGCGATTGTGACTTTTGTAAAAAGTTCGTTTTTGCAGTTTTTTTTTTTTTTTTTGTTAATTGTTGCTTTTATTCTGAATTAATAAAAATAAGTTTCTGCGCTTTAATTTATTGCAGTATTATTTGATTTATTTTTTAAACAAGTTCTTAATTTCCACTCGATCAATTACGCAAAATTCGCGAATCCGAATTGTGGCGTTTTCTGCACTTTTTGCATAGAAAATGAAGGAAACAAAAGACTGCAAACAGTATTAAAACGAAAAATTATGCAAGATAATAAAGAAGCAAATGCCCTGATTTGTGTCAGGAAATAAACTGAAGAACTGTGCAAAAGAGATGAATTAAATGTATGTAAATAATTTTAATAATGGTTCTTTGTCATTATGATGATTATTTAGAAGTGATTGTATTATTTCTTTTAATAATGCATACGATTTATTAAAATAGTACACGATTTTTTTAACCATTTTTCTTTTTGGCCTATATTTTCTACATTTGCCATTGCGACCTCTGTTAAGTACTTTTACCCATTTCTGCCTGATCCAAGAATTTTTTATAAAGTACAACCTAATATGAATCACTTTTCGTTTTATATGTCTGACAATACAGTACCTTAGTACCTATTTAAAAGAGTCAAGGTTCAGAAATGTTTTTTGAAAGTTCAGGAAATGCAAATTCTTACTGCTACCACCCCCTGATATCTTTATAACTATGATATGCTATTTTATGGATAGGGACCCTCTTTTTGTAAAAAGGGACTCGTAAATTTGGAAGTCCTAAGTCCCAGGGACCCGTAGTTTCCGAAGTCTAACGGCATCACTGCAACAAAGAAAACGCAGACTGGCAGTCCGATGAGTTGGTTGGAAGAGGATGAATCACTAGAATGAATGTTAAGCGTTAACGTCGCCTCCCCACCGACATTCACTTTTTTTGTTTTCTTCGCATGAAAGGCAGATAACATCAAAATAATAATAATAATAATCATATGTCTTGTGAAAAAAACCAGGAAAAGTGAACGTAAGATTAAAATATATTTGTGCGCTTTTTTTCTTTCCCTACCCTTTGTTTCAAAATAAATTCATTATTAATGATTTTTAAGCAAGGTATACAATTGGATAATTACTAAGCTGTAGAAATTGTTTAGTTAAATAAATATATTGAATGGTATTTTCACATCAGAAAAGAATAAGAGAGAAAGTAAGAATTTCCGGCTTTTTTGAAGAAAATGTTGGTACATTCAAGTATATGAGTGCATCTTTAAAAAATTCCGCATATTTGTAAAAATTTACTTGGTTTGGCTATATGTGCATGGTAAAAAGTTCAGTGTAAAAATTTTTAAAGAGTGGCTCCCCTGCCCTAAGATTTTCTACCGTCGGATGCAAGTTTTCTGCTAAACAGAAAAAATAATTAATCCAACTTCTTTGGCCAGTTGAAAATTTATTTTTTGCCTTACAGGGAAAGCAAATAACATTTTCCAAAATTAAAAATTCTAGTTCTTAGTGTTACATTACAAAGAAAATAAACTCAATTTTAAGTTTCTGATTGCATACACGACATAACTGGTAGTTTCTTTATATTTTGATGAAGAAAGTGAATGAAATGATATAAAATTAGCATTAATAAACATCAAACCTGCTGGTTGGCAAAGGTGGTTTGTTATAGAATTGAAAAAAGACTAAAAAAGTTAATCAAAATTTTGAGCAAGTCATAAAATAAATAATTTATGTAACTTCATGATAACAATTACAATGACTATAAATAAAAGCATGTGATCAACAATATTAATTTTTTATGTACAAAAATGTATCTACAATCCAACCTTTCACATCGAGTTTTACTAAGAATCATCTTCAGAATCAACATCCATGTCCATAAGTTCTAAATTATCATGTTTAGAGCTCTCATTGTTATCTAATGCATTTTGAGATGCCACACTTGAGTTAACATGGACACATGAATTCCCAGAGTCATTAACAGTGTTGTTTATTTCACTTCTGTTTGACACCAAATTATCTGCATGATTCCCTTTGCTTTCAATTGCCTGGTGGCATTGCAAAAGGAAATTGTATATCCTGAGTGAACTTTCAAAAGTAACGTCTGAAAACGTATTCTGTGGCATTTGTTTCTCAGCGTCTTTAAAATTCGGCAGTGATAAGTTGTTTGCTGTCAAACATTTAAGTGTAGTGTCAAGAGTTTCTAAAAAGCTTGATGATTTTGCATTGTCAAGTACATCAGTTTTTGAAACATTATATTGCTCATTATCAAGCGGTTTTTCAGTGTCCATGTTTTCAGTTTTAGATCCGCACAATGTCATTTCATTAATTGCAGACTCTTTATCAATTTCGTCTGTTATTTCATTAAGCAGCTGATTCTCGTCTTTGAATTTAGTCAATTCTTCGGATGATGCACCACCTTCAGCCGAAACATTTTGAGGAGATTCCGTTTGCATGATACTTCCGTCAGGTTTAAATTCTGCGGTAGAAAAGTCTTTAGGTTTTTCATTTGTAAAAGAACAAGCTATGTCGTGACTGAAACTTACTCTTCCACTACTTTCATCATTATCTCTTTCCTTTTGAGTATTTTCTTGAGAAGAAACAGTATTTAACAAATTTTTATCAAGAATACTTTTCAATAGTTCTAAAGGTATGTCAGATAGTGACTGTGGAGTAGATACACACGTTTTTGGCACACTGTTCTTGTCACCTGCATCAGTATCCTCTTTGGGTGTTTTTGACTGGCAACTGCTTTCATCGGTCATGGAAACGTCTTGATTTCGATTTTCTTTTTGAGTATTAGTGGAATTATAACTTTGAAATGCATCCTTTTCTGATATTTTATCTGCATCTTGATAAGGAGGTGTCCGCACGTTTTCTTTATTGCTAATAGTTTCTGTGGCTGTGTTATTAAAGTTGTTGCCACCATTACTATCCTGTATTATAGCTATAGCTGCTTTAGTTGGAAGATTTGATTCATTTTGTTCATCCTTTTCACCTTCAGAAACTTTGCACGTTTTACTTCCTTTAGTTTTCAACAAGGTTTCTATTTTTCGTTTGATATTGGCTTTTTTAACTTGACGTTCATCATAAGCTTTGTCAAGAAGAAAATCTATATCCTCAGCAGCGTTAGCTGCATTATTTTCTGCAGTTATTTCTGTGTCTTTTATCTTAGATTCAACTTCACTTTTTGCTTCTGAAGTATAAGAATCCTCTTCTTTTGATTTCAAGAGAGCATCTACAGCAGTAACTTCTACAGTTTGGCTATCTTTAGCTATAGTTGATTTAGATAAATTAGCATTTTCTTGATGCATACTTTCTGCATTTTCAACATCTTCCCTTGGGGATTCAGTAGGAACATAAATTCCATGGCCCGTGTCTTCTGTATATTCATTGTTTGAGCTTAGAGAGTTTTGATTAGAGTCCACAACATTTACCAGCTCTTGGTTGAAATTTACAGCTGAAAAATAGTTTTAAGAAAATTAGAAATATGATATAAATGAAAAAAAAAAAAAAAAAAAACAATAAAATGAATTATATAAAGTCAATAGGAATGCACCGATGAGTTGGCACAATTGATATTGGCCATAATAGGCCAATATATAGATAAGAGATTTTTTTCCAAATTAAAATTACTTTTACATTCAAGAACAAGAAGCTATGCTGAATGAATTTATTCAGTAAAATTCTATGAATGAAAGAATATTAAAAAATAATGCTTACAGCTGATACTGACCTATCACTTTTATGAACAATAAAATCCCAGTACTTTTAAATTGTAATGCAAAAACCTAAGCATTTTGGCAGTATTAAGACATAACTTATTTCCTTTCAGGTTCATATTATATTTCCTCTCATGTTTAATAATCTTACACTTTCTACAGATGATGCTGGTATGCTTAAAGCAGAAATGATGAAATGCAGTGAAAATCGTGATTTTAAGCATTTTTGTATCATATGTATCAGAAATTGAAAATTGGCATAATTTGGAACAGATTTTCCACCCCTCTCATTATCATACAGATTATACAGTTTTGACTGAAAATGAATGGCAGTTGGAGAACAGCAAGGTAGCAGTTTAGTGAGGGAATTTACATTATATTTCTATAGAGAAAGTCTTTTGTTCATTGCTTTTTTTTTTTTTGGCAAACTGAGAAGATGGCAGTTTAATGAGGTTCAACTGTAAATAAACATATTATTGACGTAGAAATTATAATATTAAAAATAATTATCTCCATACTGATAGTATTCTTCCAATTTATCGGCTATGAAAAACGGACCAATTTGTTTACCAGTGTATCCCAAATAACAGGTTTTTAAAAGCTATCCAAGGACAAGATCTAAGTCGATGATTGTCCTTCAATTAAATGAGGCAATGCCATCTACATGATGAAGTTGGAAATGGAAAATCTAAATAAAAATATCTTACATATTTGTGAATGTTATAAGGATGAATTCTGTACATGTGATAGCGCAAAACGAGTGGCAAAATGTACAAGCCCACCCCCCCTGGTTAGGTCTAGGGTCAGTTGCTGGTTATCACTTTGTATTTGTAATTATATTTGTATATGTACACATTTAAGACTTTTCCCCTTACATTACTTCACTCCTACAGAATCAAAACATTACATCACATTGTTCCAATAAGAAAAAAAACCACTCAATTCCAAAATACTTACAGATATGGAGGGCTTAGAATACAAGTGAACCAAGTTCCATAAAAAAATTATTTGTGCTACAGAGGTTTAAAGTAAAGCTTCATAACAAAATTACCTCTTAAATTTTTTTTAACTATAAATTAAATTTTAAAAGTTCAAATGTTGACTTGGTTCACTTGTATTCTCAACTCTCCATATATATATATATATATAATTAAATATGTGACACCTTAATATTTTAAGATTGGAAAATGTCAATTTAAAAATTACTTATAAGCATCACTTTAAAACTGTTAAATTATGGGACAAATTTTAAACAAATTATTTATTGAAAACAAAACAAAGAGAAATGAAATTTTCAAAACAAAATCAGACAGAAATCACAAGCCTTTACACTAGTGGACATAATTGTTTAAGTTAACTTGTAATGAATATTTAATCAGTTTTCCAAATATCGCTAATAGCAGTTTGTTTCGAAGTGCATTAATGCTGTAGAAATAGAGATAAACATATATACCTTGATAAATTGAAATGAACTTTCAAATGAACAGAATCACTAGAAATGTATTATTTTTTTAAGCTTATTTATAAACTAATGAGCACAGAATAAACTTTTAGTTCAAACAACACTGTTTCATGTATATTTTTTGCAGATCACAGTTCAATCCTTTATTCAACTTAGTTTTAAGTGTTTATCTATCTATATTTTGTTCACTGGCAAAAAATAAATTTACATTCATAGGTAAGATGTGTCATAATTGTTATAAATCCCTGCAAAGCATTTATTGGGGTATTCTAGTGCCAAATTTTAGGCACTTTTTAAAATGCTGTAAATAAAAACGGAAAAGCTTTTTCATTGGGTTTTTTTACTGGTTGTTTATTTATGTTTGCAAAAAAAAAAAAAAAAACCGCTGCCCCCTGGTTGACACGATTCAACCCTCCTTGATTACCTGAAAACAAAAATCTTGGTTATTTCTTAAAGAATAGGGAAGTAGTTTTCAAATGATGAGAGCGATTTGCAAAAAAAAATATTTTTGTGAATTTTTAATTTTGTAAAATATTTTGGCCATGTAAAAAAATTTAACTTTTTACCCCTCAACTTTTTAATTTTAATTTTTCAAAAATAATAGAAAAAAATGTTCAAAAAAGCTCTTGTCAAACGATAGCGACATATATTAAGAAGCTCTATACCAAATTTGAAGTAAATCAATCAACTGAAACTCGAGATATCATGCCAACCATTCTGAAAAACATAGTTTCGACAAAAACGCATTTAAATTTGAGTCGCGTTTAGGGAAGTCTAAGTAATTTTATATGATGTTTTATACTTACATTTATTAAAGGTTTATATTGAAAATAAAAGATTTTGTACGACACAGGGAGCATTCCGGCAGCTTAGAAGTTGTCTACAGCTGGCTATTGATTCGCTAGGGTCGGAACGGTTTAGTTGCCACGTCACTAATACGGCTCTAACTTTGAAAATAATTAAATGTTTTAAAAATCATTTTAACGGCATATTTTTGAAGGCCTAAACTTTGAAAATATGCAAAAAAATTTGATTTTTTGAAAAAATTCATGACTACAATATCCCCTTAAAGCTGTCAATATTTTTCAATTAGAAAATTGTAAATGTGTAGAAAAGGTTATATATGAAACAAAATGGACACTTAATGAAATTTTATGGGAGAAGTAGTACTTATCCAATTGTTACTTCACCCCCTCACAATTCTGTTCAACATATATGTATGTGTGTGTCTGTGTATAACTATAATTTCCTCAATAATAATAATAATAAATAATAATAATAGCTCAATTGTAAATTAGGGTATCAATGCAACTTATATGATGAATTATAAGGTTTTTTTTATAATTGTTATGTAAAAAAAATCCAACTCACTAGGAGAATCTAAAGGCGGACTCAATTCAAAAGATTGACTAGACATTGGACTTTCTGGAACAGGTGATGGGAATAACTCATGAAGCACAGACATTTTTTCAGACAGAGATTTTTCCATGATTTTCAATTTCTTTCCATAAATTCGATATGCCTGAAATAAAAAATTAGTATGAGCACATTGTACATTTCACTGCCAAGAAAATACATATTGAATGATCAAAGCTTTAAAACTAATCCAAAACTATTTCTAACTACTGATCAAATCCTAAAGCTTCAATTACCTATTTAAGATTTAAAATTATTTATAATAGAATTCAAGTGAAAGTAAGTTCTCCATTTCTAATTGATGAATTCTTTAATGATGAATTTACACCATTTTTATAATTCGCAATTCCATATTATTTCAGAAAAGTTTAAACTCAAAAATGTTGTTAATTTAATCAAAAATATTGAATATATGCAAAATAGAATGTAAATATTTTCTAAATTTTAGTCTTTTAACCAACACTAAAACAAGTGGTAAACTTTTTGCTTTGTTTGATTAAAAATACAGTAAAACCTGTAAAGTTGACCACCTTCTAAGTTGACCACTTTTGTCAGGAACGGAATTAGCCCTTCACCCTCTATAAGTTTATCATCTCCTAAGTTCACCACTAAAGTGCTGCACCACAAGTGGTCAACTTACACAGGTTTCACTGTATTGCAAAATAAAATTGGTTAGAAATCTTGAGAAAATTTAAAAGCATATACATTTTAAAATAAAATATTAAAAATCAAAACCTCAATAAAATATACTTTTATTTTATTATACAGAAAAGTGATGCTTTATTTGTAATATAGAATTAATTGTTCAAAATTTGAATTAAAAATAATATATAATGTATGATAAACAACAGAAAAATAATCATGCTATGTGATGGCAAATATAAACTTGGATTTTCTTTCTTCCTTCCTTTATTTTATTTTATTTTATCTTTTCTTTTTTTTATAGAAACATTATTCCAAAAGTTTTTTTTTTTTTCCATTTTTTTCTTTTAAGTGCCTTGTCAAATTTAGTAACCAATGTAAATATGTGATGTGAAATTTGAATATAAAAAACTAATTAAAATGCTAATTTGTTAGTGCATTTTCAAACTTCTGAACAATAACTTAAAATATTTATTTCATAAACAGTAACAGCAAAATAATGACATGCTTGTAAAATTCCTTTTTTTTTTACAAGCCTTCCATAATTTAATACCAATGTTAATATACAGTGGCGGGGGGGGGGGGGGGGGGGCAAGAGAAGCACACTCTCATATTTGGACACTATTTGCACTAGAGACACATGAAATACAGTGAAAGCTTTCATAAAAACAATTCTATAAGGTCTAAAACTTCCAGCTATAAGCTCAATATGAATTTTCACTCCATTAAAAGACCATTAATTTTCAGTCTCCCGCCCAGTAAGACCACTTTTTCAGAAGAACAGGTCGGATTATTTACCTGAGGGGATTTTGTAATATCCTTATCTCTGAGAAAAACAGGACCCAGCTAGTAGGTGGAGGAGAATGAAGACTTATTTTATGCTTTTAGTTGTTTTTATGAACTAATTTTGTTTTAATTATTTCACTCTAAATTTATTTTTGGTGGGAAAGGGAATTGCACCAATGAGTTTGATTGTTCATTTGTCTTTGAAGACCCATGTGAAGTGTGAAGCATAGAGGCATTTATCAGGACTATATAGTTTTGGTCATTTATGGGGATCATTGGTCGACATTCTCTCTGCTACCTTTCTTGGAGAGCTAAGGACGTTGGTAGAGATCACAGGGCATTTCCTTCCAATTATTTTTTCTGCTTTTGTTCTTTTCACTACATTTTAATGATGTCTAAAAAAGTTGTATTGACTTTAGAAGAAAATGAAAGTTTTACAAGCTTGTAAAAATCAGACAGTGCTTGTAAAAGTCAGAGAGAATTGGCAGCACAGTTTCAATGTAGCAAAACTCAAATAATGTATTGAAAAATCAAGATGTTCTATTAAAAGATTATGAAGAGTTTAATTCATGCATAGTTAAAAGAAAGAGAGAAAAAAGTTGAATTATCAATAAAAAATTCAATTCCTGCTAGAGATGGCTCTAAAATAAGTAATTGGTTTCAGGAAATCTAAGAAAGTTTAGAGATAAAGATCGTTAATGATAAATTAATATCAAAGTAAATTTTGATTAGTTCTTTTTTTTAGCTGTGCAGTCATAAAATAGTAAGAAAAACAAGTTTTAGAATAGTGCTTGTTGTATTATTGCATGAAGCTTTGTTTTAGCCATTACCTCTATTCAAAGACCACCTCTCTATAAGACTGATTTTCTGCGGTCTGGTGGTTGGTCTTTTTAGAGAGGTCTCAATGTATTTCATTTTATCAGGACTAATTTACTATAAAAATTATGTTATTAAAATTTTGATAAGGAGTCATCTTCATCCTAAAAAGAGCATCAAACTTAAAATTTTCAACAACACTTTTTTTAATGGCATATTTGTGTACAGCAACAAAATTTAACTTTGAATACCAATTTCTGTGTAATTTCGCTAACCCGTTGATCCAAACTAAATTGAGAAAAACATGTCCCGTAATGTTAAAAAAATTTCTGATATTTTTGCATATATTATCTAAACTATTACGGGTATGACAAAGATTGCTTTTTAACATAAAAATATGAGCTAACCCAACAATAAAAACATTGTTTTCAATGTCAAAAATATTATATTTGTAATTTTATTTTAAATTATGAAATTAATTTTTGAAAAAAATGATGATCTTAAACTACAAAATATTTTAATGAAAAATCAATCTAGATAAGCTTTTATAAGGGTATCTAAAATTTCAGTTCAAAACATGCAGTACTTTTTATGCTACACTTATTTTACTGCTGTTTAAAGGACCAAATAGCTGAACTGTCCACAAACCGAAAAAAAAAAAAAAATCAAGTTGGAACACACATGCTTCAATACAATGCATTTAAGCATGTGTTTATGCATTTTGTTGTTTTTTACCTTTAATATACATTGAAAATATACCCTTTGCCCCCCCCCCCCCCTTGTAAAATTTTGAAGTGACCAGCCTGCAAGAATTGTGAAATCAAGTAGAAAACTTTTGTGCCACAAATGAAAATATAAAATGCCCTCCCCCCCCCCCCAAAAAGACGATTATTCTGAAAATAAAAAATTACTTCATTGCGTTTCCATAGATTCATTTTCGTTGCTTGGTAAACATTCACCTTAAAATTTGTAATATCAAAGTAGTGAGGGCCCCTAAAACATTTTTGGTTAATATATTCTGTTCTAATGAACACAATGCAACAAAATTTGGTATGCAGACAAAATTGAGCATGCGAGACTCATTTCCATTGTCAAATATAGGGAATTGTAAAATAACCGATTTAGTACTCATTTTAATAAAAAAATTTTTTCGATAATTTTGTAAAACACATTAATTGATTTGATTTGACAATTGATACCTTACTAGTTTTAAAAAGCGTATGATACCCGAGTAATTTTGAGTATCCCCCCCACTGTATATACCCACAAAGAGTCTTGAACCAAACACAGGAGAAAATTCTGGTTGCACCACTGTCATGAACATCAGAATATAACACACACAAAAAATCTGTTATTGATATTTTTTAAGTTTTAAAACTCAATTTGTGCCTTTTTAAGACACACATAACACAGCACAACACTTTATATTCATGAATATGACACTCCAGTGAATTTATTAATCAGTGATATTCTTTCTTCAACACAATAAAGTTGCAACGCAGAGAGAATTGTTTCAGCTATTTGACTATCTTTCTAAAAATTGGCCCCTTCAAAATTGTTTTTTCAATAAATTCTCTTAAATGTTTTGAAAAGAAAGAAGGCAAGTTTTATGGAACCCCCTCCCCCAACACAATTAAACTACAGTAGAACCACAGTTATCCAAATCCTGTTTATCTAAAAATCGACTTGACCGAAAAGGCAAATGGGTCATTTGGTTTTTTCCCCATAACAGGCAAATTCTCCGTTTTTAAAAAAATTCTTATTTCATAAAGGGCAAATGTCCCGTTCGTTCCATAACTATCAAAAGTATTGTCAGTACATAATAAAATATACAATACTAAATGACATAAATGTAGAATATTAATAATTTGCATGGAATTTATTGCAACAACTGTGTTACATTCAAGTTCAGAACCAGTTAATCTGCTTGGCAATCCATTGTATTCTGCAGTTGGAAGAAGTTCTATGGGCAGGGGGGAACATGTTGGTTATAAACATGGCCTTTGCCTATAATTCTCGCTTATCCGGAAATTTCTATGGTACCTTGATTAACCGAAAATATTACGGTCCCGTGCTTTTCAGAAAAATGGGATTCTACTGTATCAATACTGAAAATTGGCCTCTTCAAAATTGCTTCTTCAATAAATTCCTTAAATGTTTTAGAAATAAAGAATGCAAGTTTTATGGAACTTCTGCACACTATTTATAAAACGCTGATCTAGGCAATAACAGCACTCAAAAAATACAAAATTAATATTTGGATTTGTAAATATTGAATATATCAAGCAAATTATTTGTGGGCACCTTCAGCCAATAGCTAATACTTTCAACAAAATTTTGAAAAAAACCCTGAAAAATAAAATTTAATTTGTATTTAAGTTCCAAGAAAATGAATAGATTTAAAGTTTGGCTGGCAGTTCCAACAAGGGTGTAGTTCTCGAATGTATAGATTTTAACTAATTTTACTTTGGTGAAATTGGATTTAAAACTCACTTGCACAACTTTTTTGACTTCTTCATTCTGTGTAGTATAAAATACTGTTGTGTACTTCAGGTACTTCAATACATCTGCCCTTGCCTCATTCAGGAGGATGAAGGAAGCAATTAAATCATCAACATATTTACAATAAGCATCAGCCTTTTTGTATTGCTTATAAGTATCTTTCTTATCCATCCGCACTGCATTAAGAATAAAACCACAAGTTAGTAATGAAATTATAAACATAAGATGAATTACTATTACACTGAGTGTAAAATACCATCAACCCTCCCCCCGCCATTACTGCAGAAATATTAGATTCATAGGTTTCAAGCTTCATGACAGAAGTAATATACTATTTCATCTAACTTTTGAAAAATCTACCAGGCTGACATTTCCCTTTTTGTATATAAATATATATAGGGTCAGGTGGGGTAAAATGGGTCACTTTTCAGCTATTTTCATATTTAAAGTTTCATAGCAACAAAACCAGAAACATTTCCCATTTCGTTTCAATTGCATCTTAACACTGAACTCCTTTAGGTCAATTTTATGTAATTTTAATATTTATTTTTTAATTATGAAATAGTTTAACTGAGCTTATAAAGTTGTGACCTGATTTACTCCATCGTGGGGTAAAATGGTTCAGAGTGGAAAATAATGCTGAAAAAAATTATTTATTAGTTTGAAATTGAAAAAAAAAAAAAAAAAAAAGTAAGTAACATATTCGGAAACATTTTGAATTATAATTACATTGAAATGTTAAAATAATATTGCTTTAGATTGTTACATACTGGTTCACATAACACTTCAACAACATCACTTCTCTCTACTACATCAACATGATCTTTTTTTAAGGAAAACATGAAAAAATATATTTTTTAATTTCTAATAAAATAAACAACATACACTGTTTAAATTTAGGAATTTTCTGCAGTGAGGTGCAACAGAGTAAGTTTTAAAATAATAATCGAATAGAACTAGCTAAGCCTAACCCTGACCCATTTTACCCCAAGAAAAACTGGTGTAAAAAATGCAATATTTAATATTTTTTTTACATGCTCGGCTGGAATTGTTCTTTAAAGTTTCTTAGCGAGGAAATCCTTTAAATTTGGGCTGTTATTTGAAAATCAAAAGAGATTTTTCAGAAGTTGTTAAACCATATGTTTAGCACACTATCATCCAAAAATTACAAAAATATTTTTGTGTTGCCATATTTAAGAACCTAACTTTATTTAGAATGAAAAATGTTGCCAAAACATTGAAATATAACATAAAAAATATTGGTTTAAAAATTTCAATTTCAAGTTCTATTATTTTGGGTTTTTTTATCAAGTGACCCATTTTACCCCATCCCCCTATACATTAAGTGAAGTGTCAGCCAAGTAGATTAAGTGCATGTCAGTGGATGGAGGATATGAAAAACCCGGATTTCCGGGGTACACCTGAAATACAATCACCCCTGAGTGAGTTTTATATTTAGTAATAATTTATTCAATAAAGAAATGTCAAGCGAAGCTTTTCCACTTAAAAGAAAAGTACTTAATTTTTGCCCACTACATTCTTTTTAAAGAGCAATAGTAGTAAAATTGATGTACGATATTTACATTAGACGACTCTCTATTGATTAAAAAAAACAGTAAAAGTGGTTTCTTTAGTTAAAAGTTACAGATAAATAAAACAAAAAAATTGCCGAAACTTTTTCTAATTACCGAAAATGATCAAACAAAGGTACGGGACCAATGGGAGATCCCCCTTTATTCAATAAAAAAAAGAATCATCACAATAAGTTCATTTAGTGAGAAGTTATCGATGCACAAAAAAACAAAAATACATACAGTATGAATTAATAACTGCCCTCCTGTTGGAAGTGGGTAAAAAATAGAAGATATCTCTTTGCTCATCCACAAACTTATTGAGAGAATTGTATAGGATCACAACAGTATACAGATTGATTTGATGGGACTGTCATGGTGGAAACAGACTATTTTCTTGGTAAAAGAGTTGAATTTGTTCAGGACATCTCCCCAAAATGATTTTTGCGAAAATGAGGATATCAGTGATTTTGAGAGCTGAAGCTTTCACGAATTTTATATGACAGCACCGTAAATTGGAAAATTGTTATTTGAGAGGGGAAAAGAAGTATTTCACAAGTCTTAAATTTTTTATGATTACGACGGTCGAGCAAAAATGAAAGCCTAAGGAAAATTGATAGCTATAAATGTCTATTATTTGTAAATTTCTTGTCATTTATTTATATATTAGTTTGAAGGGGGTTTTTAGTTTTAAATAATAATCTGAATTTGTGCTCACTCGGAAGTCCGCGAGATGTAATAGTGCTCCAAGGTCTGCGAGCAACAAACATTAAAATAGCATCAAACATTTTTTAACAGGGTTCCAATTTTGTGAAAATAGAAAATTTAAACATAGACAGGGCTCGGCGCACTTTGGAGTCTTCAAAATAGTGAAAAAAGTGACCTCAGCTTAAAAAAAAGTGACCAAAATAGTGACCATTAAAATGTAAACTTGTGTGTGTGTTTTTTCATTTAAACTAAATATAACTTGAAAAGGAGCAGTTTTGACATCTTTTGAAAACTAAACCTGAATAAATAGAGCTTCTACCCAACTTTAAAAAAAAATTCATAGCCTATTCAAAAATACGAATTTTTATATCTGTAACTATCTTCATAAATACCTTTTTCAAAACCCATAAATGGCTAAGAGTGAGAGAGACAAAAGTTATTTCTTTTAATTAATTTCTCTCTCAAATTGTTACTTATTTAAAAATATAAATGAATAAATATTTATTCAAATCGGCAGAAATTTCAAATTTTAATTTATGTTCAACATTGAATAAAATTTATTTTGCAAATGCTCGTTTTAAAATATTTTTTATACTTGTTTAAAGATTAGAAAATTCCACTTGAAATAAAGCTAAATTTGATATTTTAGCAAAATTATTCAGACTGAAATGATTGTGTTAATCTTCTGTACCATTGTAGGAAACAAACCGTTTGATTATTGGATACTGTTTTTGTAATTTCATGGTAGTAAGAAAATCCAAGAAAAATTCCCTGATTGAGCTCCAAAAAATTACCTGATTTTATAATTTTAGTTACACGGTATAACTGTCATACATAATGACAAAATGAGTGGCACAATCAGAAAAATTCTTTATGGGGGGGGGGGGGGGTGCACTATTTTTGTTCCTACCTGAACTTTGTGCAATTCTTTTTTTTTGGGGGGGGGGATGGAAATAAAAAAAAGAGGTCATAATGTAATTTTCTGAGCAATATATATAATATGCAACTGCTAAGAATTTTTCAGATCTAAAGTTTTTTTTTTTAAGAATTTAGATTTCCCCCTCCCCTGCATCATTATTTAATGATTTCTTGACAAGAATATAACTTTATTTTCTCAAAATTGAGCATTGTCTTTTCGTTGAGAAATCCCCTCCAAAAATTTTCTTTTGTGATTGTGACAGTTAGTTCGGGAGTGGTGGTGGGGGGGGGGGGGGGGGGATGAAAGAAAAGAGAAATTAAGCTAATTTTCTGAGTGATATAATCTGCAACTGCTAAAAATTTTTAGTTTCTATTCTAATTTAAATATCGCTCAATTTTCAAAGGATTTGCACTTCTCGAGTAAAAAAAAAATAAAAACAATTAAAATTATCATTCTAGATGGGAGGGGGGGAGGTCACGGGCCCTCTAGTCCCCCCCTTCTGGTTGCACCACACTGCAATATCAAACCTCAACTTCGGCACACTCGGGGATGGCGCAACGCCAAATTTCAAAATACGACCAAAAATGGCGGATACTCGGAAGCTTCAACCCTGGCACACGTATTTTTATGCAAAATTGCAATGTTTTCTTAACTTATAGACAGACAAAGTAACTTTTTTTGGTTGCTCTGCCAGAGAAAGGGCAAAAAAGTGAAAATTGTGACCAACTTTTGAAAAAAAGTGAAAATAGCGACCAATTTTTAAAAAAGTGTCTAAAAGTGACCAATGCGAAAAAAAGTGACTTTTAGTGAAAAAAGTGGCCCGCGCCGACCCCTGCATATAGCGATGAAAAATTGTATTAATATTTGCCACTTTTATAATAAATAATGGTGAGAAAAGAACATTTTGGAAGCTTGGAATTTTGTGTGGAATTTGGTCTGTTCTGATTGATTTGAATTTTGTGAAGGGTCCGTTTTGATTAATTGGAATTTTGTAAAGAGTCTGAAAGTTTACTCGAATTTCCTCTGGCATGACCCCTGACAGTTCATAAAACATAAAAATTTTGAAAAAGACTGGGAAAAATAGGAAGGAAATATCAGGAAAAGCAATTCTTACCAATTAAATCTTCCACATTAAGAGATTCTGGACATTTCAAACTTCTAAATTTTGCTTCCTTGCAGTTGACTTCATCCATAATTCTCTTTAAATTTTCATTAGCTTCAACTAAATTTTGCAGCTAAGAAAAATGAACTTTATTACAATTTAATTGTTTGGACAAAGATTAAAGACTTTGGTTGGACCAAAGTTTGGACTAAGATTAAAAATAAAGAAAGAAAAATATTTTATAATTTCTCACCCCAAATGCAAACATTTAAATAAGAAAAAAAAAATGCCATTACTAACACTTAATATTTTAAAATACTGTAACAAATTTTACATTGCAGGGAAAAAAAAAAAAAGAGTATAAACCAAGCATTTATTAAAAAATAATCATAAAGGTTCATAAGTAAAACTAAAAATTGCAAGTTTTTTAAACACAAATGAGCATTAAAATGCAATTTGCATTTATTTTCTATTTACTAAAGTTGATTTACTAAGTTGTGTTTCAAATTATTGTTAATCCAACAGACCATTGGAAAAAATAATCAGACTGCAAACGCTTAGTTTGAATCAAATTGTAAGGTGACTTCAATGATGAAAAGCAAAATAAATATGAATAAATAAACTAACAAAATGTTTATCTTTGTACTGAAACAAGAAATAATAAAATAAACATTATTAAAGTTTTCAAAAATATTGTATTCAAATGCTTTTGTTAGAAGGAACCTTTTTTCAATGTGAAAAACATTTTATCAGGGTTCATAGGGTCCGTTAATAAATGACGTCACTTTTTTCCCATATATTTGACCCCCCTTCCCCCTTTTGTCACACTTCAGCGGACCCCCCTCCCCCCTTTGTCAAACGTCACGCTATGTTGCATAATGCATGATGTCA
This sequence comes from Octonoba sinensis, assembly GCA_038502835.1. Classification (NCBI taxonomy): domain Eukaryota; kingdom Metazoa; phylum Arthropoda; class Arachnida; order Araneae; family Uloboridae; genus Octonoba; species Octonoba sinensis. Next base: position 64,250,156 of record CM076605.1, on the reverse strand, counting down.
CACTTCTTGTTACCCCCTCCCCTCCCCTTGTCACACTTTGTCACAATTTCACAAACCCCCCTCCCCCCTCGAAGCGTGACATCATTTATGAATGATCCCATACTCAAATAGCTAAAAAAATTTCCATGACTTTTCCAGGTAGATCAAAGCAGAATTCTAGGTTAACATTCCAAGTAAAAATATTTTTTAGCAAAAGCACAACTTGTACATTAAATATGCCCGCCATAACATTTCATACCATACAATTATGTTAACCAATATTTAAAAATTCCACAGATGCTTATTAAGATAAACTTATATTATAGAATTCTAGCCTATAGAATTTCAAAAGCAAAATTTTCTGACACAATACTGCCAAAAGATATTAGCTTTTATATTTGCCTTCAACTTTTTAAAAAAAATTTTTTAAATTTAAATTTTAGAAAGCAAATTTAAAACTGAAACATAAAATATAAAGAATAAATAAAATAAAAATTAAGATGATCCCAGTGGGAACAAATCAGCTTTTTAAATCTGTAATAACACATGAAAACAAATATTTAAAGAAATGCTGATGTAGGCCCTTTTATTCCATAACAATAATATAATAAACACCATTATACAAAGGAAAAACCTATATAGGAAAAGGAAGGCGAGCTAATGGTAGGGGGAAAAATCCCCGACTTTTCCAGGATTTGTCAAAAATTTACGTTTCCCCCGACTTTTCCATGACTTTTGCAAAGGATATCAATTTCCATTACTTTTCCAAGTTTTCCATGATTTCCAGGTGGAGTATGAACCCTGTTTTATACTTCTGGCACTAAGTGGTGCTCAAAGATTTACTTCTCTTACACAAATCACTTTATTGTGACTGCTTAGTGTTAGAAGTTTAAAACATTTTCTGCATTGAAAAAAAGGTTTATAGAAAACCAATTTTCTGTGTGGGACTTTTGTGCTTTTATATTAAGTCCTTATCAATTTGCTTTTTTATGTTTTTTTAATTATTGTATTCTATAGCTACTCAGAAAGCCCCAGTTTGGTTTTTCATAAATGCATTTATGATGTGGTATCCAGAGTTGGCAAGTTTTTGCCATAGGCGCGAGTAGGTAGTTTTTGTCATAGGTGGTAAAAAACATGGAAAAAACTGGTAAAAATCGTCCTGGCAAAAATAAGATTCACTGTGTCTGTTAATTATTATTTTTCATTCTAGGTTGAAAGTAAACAAAAATATCAGATTAAAAAAATTTTAGTTTGAAATGGATGTTATACATCTAATTTGAACAATAAGTTAAATTAGTATAATTTATGCATTATAGTATTAGAAATATGCATTTTACGAAAAAGTACTCGATTTTATAACAAAATTAAAAATGAAACTATATACAAAATATAAAGTAAATAAATCAATAGAAAATTATGTTCATTTTGTTTTTATCTAGTTACTTTTCCGATTTCTACTGAACAATTTTAAAATGGGGTGCAATATTTGATGTAAATCATTGTACTTATATCTTTGTTGTTATGGTATAGGTGACTTTCAGGATTTGAATAGTAAAGACACCAAAAAATGAAAATGATGAGAGTAACTTTGTGTTCTTTTTTCAAAGCAAAATGAAAAAAAAAAGAAATTAAGTTTTCATTATAACAGAAGTTTTTTCATTGTATAATTTTCAGTTAAGTTTAACTAATTTCTGAATTGCAACTTACACTTTTATTAAATAGTTATTTTAACTATAGCATTTATTAATTAGCAAAATAAAGGCGATGCAGTAATACCCAACAGATAATTTAATTATTTAGATCATTATTAAATTACAGACCTTACAGCACATTGTTTAAGTACAATGAGTACATATTTTTGCAGGTTTTTTCCGTTTTTAGCCTACTTTCCCGTAAAAGTAAAAAAAAATAATAAAGCATGAAAGAAGGCTTAATGTATCGTGAAAATATCGTTAGAAATCAAGAAAAGTCAAAAATAAGTTAAGTAATTAAATAAAGATTGAAAAATAAAAAATTTGAAAGTAGGGTATTGAGATGGGGAAAAAGTGTGTCGGTTGGTCTGTTGGTCTGTCTGTCTGTCCCCCCTCCCTAATAACTTTTGAACGAATTGTCCGATTGAAAAAATTCTTTTTGCATTCGAAACATCTCGGCGAGGACATCTAATTTCCATATTTTATTTTTTGATTTGAACAATTTTTAGTTCAATTTTGAACAGTTCAAAATTTTTTAACATTAGCGCCTATGGGTGAAAATGAAGCAAATTATGTAACCTCTGGGTACAAGATATAAGTTCCCATGAACAAGCTCACTGGAAGAAGTTCTTGGCGTGAAATATTGATTTGAACAATTTTTGTTCATTTTTGAACAGTTCAAAAAAAATTAACATACCGCCTACGGGGAAATTTCAATTCTATATAATTTCTGATCTAACGGACCGATTTGCTTGGAACAAACTTTATCGGAAAGCTCTTATGACGTAGAACATGTAAAAATAGAAAGTTCATCCAGAACTAACGAGCCTATTTTCCTATGAAATTTTTTGATCGGGATTTTCAAGAATATTTTTGAATTAATGAATGATTAAATGAATAAGCAAAAGAATGAATGAATAAATGAGTGAATAAATACATGAATGACTTAATAAATAATGATTGAATGAATATGTATTAACCGTTGAAAAAGGTATATTTGAAGCAATTAAGAACTAAAGCTAAACGAGAAAGACAGAGACAGATAGCTAGATTATAAATTTGAACTCAGTGTATACGGGAAAGTAGGCTCGTATAGTTCCAGACGGAACTTCTTGTTGAAAGTGTCCTGACAAAAATACCAACGCTGGATATCTATACCAAGAAACGGTTAGAATGTACTTCACATTTTAGTACCAGATTTTAAGGACTATATAAGATGCACGTTAATTTTTAAGCAATTTTTCTGCAAAAAAAAATGTTTTTTAACATTTATTATTAGAGTGCAAAGCTAGACTAAAAAATGATTTTTTATTTGTTTATAGAACCAAACTCATGTTTCGAAACTCAGAAAATCATCATCTGAACTTTTATTCTTTCCCCCTCTTTGTCGTTGTTGTTGTGGGCTATTTTAAAGACTGGAAAATTTAAAAAATCAAACACAAAAATATTTAATATCTGTTTCGAGTATAAGATGCATCTACATTTTATAGCCAATTTCTCAAAAGTGTGTCTCAGTCTGAAAAAAGTGGTACGTACAGACATTAACTGGAAGGATGAGGGAAGGACATCGGTGTATGGAACTATTTTTATATGTAATTTTTTTTATAAATCTTTTTTTCTTCTGATTAAAAAAGAAAAGCTATGAAAAGATGTCTCATCAGATTTTGGGAAACCTAATACAGTCAGTATTGGCTATATGGTCATCTCTGGGGCCCAGAAACATATAACCTTATAAGCGGGGTGACCATATATGCGGAACAATAAAAAAGTATAGTTGATATGTCATAAATATATTTTTGGAATTGGAACTTAAATTAACTTCCTAAGACGTTTTAAATGTTAAAGCACACATATACATATTTTAGAAATCTCTATTTCTTTACCTTATCATTTACCTTACATTTAAGAAAAATATTTTGTTAAGCAGGACTGCCGTTGCTTCTTGCTTGTTAATCCAATTTTTTCTAACTCTCTAAGAGTCTTTAAATTTTCATTTGCTACAACAGTGTTTGTAAAAACCGTTTGCTTCCTGTCTCAAGAAATATTTATTTTTCTAAAGAAAACAAAATACCAACCTAAGGAAAAGCAACCGATAATTCTAAAAATTACATGACGATATAAGCAGTGTACTTTAACATGCGTTCCCTATTAAGTTAAACGGGACTTTAGAAAACTGGGGTGACCTTATAACAGGGTGACCATAAAGGCGGTACCAACTGTAATAAGATTTTCTGCAAAGATTCAAACTTATAAAAAAATAATGAGCGCTTTTAAGTAACAACAAATTGTCAACAAAAAACTTACTTCTACAGTAAACAAATGAGTAAAATCATTTGTTGATAATCTTCTAGAAACATAAACTAACTCCTAAAAAGGGGCCGCACGTATGCTGTTTTAACTTGTTTGCAATAAAAAAGAAAATTTTAATTCAAACTTCCATTTTTTCAATGTAGGTTACATCAATCATGTGAAATCTTGAATAGGAAATAGTTTTGTAGTTTTCTCATTAAGAAAACAATTTAAAAAATTACATGGCTATACAAAAAATATGCCAGATTGTGTATAAATGTAGGTAATGAATACATGCCTTAAAAGTAGATATAATTTCAGAATCAGACAATTCTTTTTCTTCATCAGTGATTTCACTAGCTGGTGGTTCATTGTTTACTGGAAAAGAGTAAAATAAAAGAATGCATTGAAAGCAAGCACTAATCTTAAGTCAAAAGCCTCTTTGTATAATATTTTAAATTTCTAATTTATTACTTGGGGAGGGGGGGGGGTGGATAAGGATAATCAGAAAAAAATATTTTGTATGATTCTTCATAAAATTATTTCATAGTAGCTAATTTTGTGATAGTCTGATGATAGAAACCTTTTTCCGGAACTTTAGGGGAAAATATGACAGTCAACAGTTAAAATTATATTTTAACTGAAAGGAAGGCTCTCTCCCAGCAACTGAAAAGTATGGAAAAAATACAGTTTTTGAGGGAGAAGGAAAATTTATATTTAGCATGCAATAATAAAATGCAACATTTTTATTTAAAAATTCACTCTTCAAACATCCTTCATTAAACAAAAAATTCAAAGCAATAATGTGAAATTAAAAGAAAAAAAAATGCTGGAGAAAAATCGTAAATCAGGGGTATTAACCAGGGGGAACAAGGACCAGACCATGGGTGATTCTAAGCGAAAAAACAAATCGAAACTTCATACAAAATTTTCGGAAAAAGTATGAGCCATCAATTTAATACAAATTATATACTTAGGTTAACACGCCTCCCCCCCCCCGCCCCAACATACAAAACATACACATACATATGTGTATATAACCTCGAAAATAATCCTTCAAGTAACTCAATAAAAAGTGTAATATTAATACCAGAAGTCTTTTTTCTGGAAAAAGTTATTGTAATGAAAGTTTTTTAAAGTAGTACAAAATATTTTGCTTGTCAGAAGGTAAAAAAAAAAAAAAAAAAAAAAAAAGCACACGCATTAACTGTCAAACAAATTTTAAGATTAATAAATTTAAAAATTTTGAAAAAACGATTTTTTAAAAAGGATTTCGGATCAGACTGTGCCACTGAAATTTGGAGGGGGAGGTATGTTTTACGCAATCTTAGTCTTTTTTTTTTGGGGGGGGGGGATGGTGCTCTATACCTTTTGAGGGGTCCACCATCAATCTTAGAGAAATGGGCCCAGTATAAATAATACTACAAAACAAATTAACCACACCCTAGACCAGGGGTCGGCAACCTGCGGCTCTTTGGACATGAAGCTGCGGCTCTTTAGTTCCATACGCAAATATTGTTTATTTAAAAAAAAAAAAATAATAATTCTGAATCAATTAAAGAGGATTAGGCACCGTTTCTATCAGAAGCTCTCGAATGACGCCGTTGTGACTATCCTGAATTAAGCCCCCCCCCCCCCCTTCCGAACGGATCGGTTTGTGTCACTACGGAATGATTGTCACACGCGCCAGCTCGTCTGGCTTTTTGACACTATAGGTTCTTCGAGAGCTCCTGTGATTTCCGTAGGGGCTCGTTTCATCTACTGCGTGGTGACGTACGAAGGCATGTGCCTCGAGACAACCGGACGCCAAGCTCTGCGCTAATCATAGTGGACATTGACTTGTGACGCCGTGATGGTCTACGAATCAACGATGAGCGCCCCCTGATTCTGTTTTCCGAGTTCAGGAACTTTAAAGTTTTAAACTTTAAAATAATTCAGTTGTTAATTGGAAAGCCGAGGTAACGGGTTTCGTAGTAAACAGGTGAACGCCGGCTGTGCAACTCGCCAAGATTCCTTGAAGTTATCACACCGTCTTCCGATCTTTCTATGTAGGTTTTAATTCCATTTCGACGCAAGACAATTTGGCGTCTTCACCAGTGCTTTGGCTGTGAAGTATAGTTTGTTGTTTTGAGTAGAAGAGTCAGAAGCGAATTATCTGCTCAAAGGTATGTATGTACATATATAAGAATTATAATAAAACCGAAGTAAATTTAGGTAACATAATAGGTATTATATTTTTAAAATACATATTATACATATTTTTTTCCAAATAAGATACCTAACTACTTTTTGAAGTCAATGTCAAACTAAGTACTACTGTTGGATATTACCTCAAAGTGTTTTTATTAAAATATATATTTAATAAATTACCTATTTCATTATTTATCTGTTTTATAGCTTTTATTATTTAGAAATTGCATTAAAATAATAATTATAAGTGTAAGTACCTATAAATTGTTATATAATAAACCTATTTTCGAACTCTGAGGATCAAAGCACGTACTGTCCATATTGCTAAAGGAGAGCCATGAAAGAATTTGTGCATGCGTCAGGTCTGCTTCGAATTTATCGGAATAGGGGTGATTGGTTGATATGAGACATTACTGTTGAAAATAAAATTAAAGAGGGCGCTGAGTGCCACTCTGTTACGTATATTAGGAAAGAAAAAATGTAGAAGATTGCTTCTTTTGGTGTTAGTTTCAGTCTTGAATAAATGTTTGTGTTGTTGTTTGCAAACGTCTCTGTGTGATTTTTCATATACGCACCACGCATCTGGTAGATGCAGGCCCATTGATGATGAATTTCTGATACAATGATTTTAACGTTGTGATTTCAACATATTTGGTACCCTCGGCGGGATAGGTGCGTATTTTTTTTGAACTGAACTAAGAAAATTAGAACCAATAGAGCCAACCTTAGTTTCCAATTGAGTTTGAATTATTACGATGTTTGAATTGAGAATTTTTGTTTCGAACTTTAAGAATTAGAATTTTTGGAATTTAGAATTTTTGTTTCGAATTGAGACTTACTGAAACTGACCCTCATTCGATTTGGACTTTAAATTTGAATTTAAAGTATTGATTTAGAAATAAAAATGGAGCTTAATACTTTGAAGACTGCAAGAAAAGGATTTAGAACGGCATTTACGAACACTGCAAAGAAAATTGAAGCTGAATTAGCTAAAGAAATGAAAGATTTGAAAACGCTTACGATTTTGCAATTTCAACTAGGTGACAAATTTCGAAGACTTGAAGAATGCCAAAATTCTATTTCGGAGAATCTTTTAATGAGTGCCGATGGCAAAATTGAATATAGTAGAGATTTTGAAGAAGCTGAAGGATACAGAGATCGGTTTCTGGCACTCGGTGCTCAAATTGATTCTGAGTTGCGAATGTCTATTCTTCCGGATGAAAATAAAGAAACGAGAAGATTTAAACTGCCTAAAATTGAACTTGAGAAATTTTCGGGTGAAGCTAAGGACTATTTGACATTTTGGAGTCAGTTTCAAAAGATCCACGGTGATAAAACGATAGCTGATGAAGACAAAATGCAGTATTTACTGCAAGCCATGGAACCTAAATCGAAGGCAGAAAGGTTAGTACTTAGTTTTCCGGCAACGGCGGCAAATTATTCTAAAGCGATTGAACAATTACGTGAGCGTTTTGGACGTGAAGACTTATTAGTACAAATTTATGTACGCGACTTATTGAGTCTTGTGATAAAGAATGCTGCAACTGGAAGAGCTAAAACTGATTTACCTGTTCCATATGATGAACTTGAAAGTAAATTGCGGGCCCTTGATAGTTTAGGAAGAACACAAGAAAAATATGGCGATTTTTTAACCCCTTTAGTGGAAAGTTCTTTGCCAGAAGATGTATTAGTGGCATGGGAAAGAAGCAGAAATCACGACTCTACTGAAAATGAATCTAGAACTCTAAAACAACTGATGAACTTTCTGCGTCAGGAAGTAAAAGGGGAGGAAATGGTTCTACTAGCTCGAACTGGCTTCTCTTCCCATCAGAATCAACGAAAAAAGGATTTTCATCTCGATCTACTGATGCGGTAACAGCGTCAACCCTGGTAGGCCTTGATAATTCAGGTAAGCGAATATGTGTGTCAAATTGTATTTTTTGTTAGAAATCCCATCCCAGTGAAAAATGTTTTTGCGAGAAAAATGTCATTACCTGAAAAACAGCAGATATTGTTAAAAAAGGGTGCATGCTTTTCTTGCTTGAAAAAAGCTAACCATTTAGGTAGATTTTGTAATGTAAAAAATCAATTAAATTGTTCCAATTGTAAAAGTAATCATTTTGATATAATGTGTTCTAAAGTAAAAGATAAGGATCAAAAGGTTATTTCAAAAGAAAATTCTCTTTCTAATTGCAATAAAAGTGAGACTGTGTATTTGCAAACCCTTTGCGGTTTTATTCGATATCAAGGGCGCGAAAAAATAATAAGAATTGCATTTGATTCCGGATCACAAAGCAGGGTTACGTTAGCAAAAAGATGGTGCGAAAGCTCAGAGCCGTGCCTATACGGCGTGAGACAGTAGTTCACGCGTTATTCGGGGGAGACGAAACTAAACCAAGACAACATGAGGTGTTTTCTTTCGAAGTCGGTAATCTGAGGCGGAATTTTGTTTGTTCTTTCGAAGTACTGTCAGAGGAAAAAATTTGCGGTTTTATTCCAAAGATTGAAGATAGAGAAATTTTGAATTAACTAAAAGAAAAAAAATAGATTTTTCAGATTCCTTCAGAGAGGAAACAGAAATTGACCTTTTAATTGGTTCGGATACAATAGGAAAATTATTAACTGGAACTTCTGTAGAATTATCGTCGGGTTTAATGGCTATCGAAACAAAATTGGGTTGGGTAGTGTTTGGAAAACGGAATTCGGACGAAGGAAAACATTTAAAAACTTTTTCAATGCATTCAATGAAAATACCTATAAATCAATTATGGGAACTGGAAACTTTGGGAATTTCTGATCCAAACCAAATTGAGAAAAATGAAACTGAGCTGAATTTGCGTGATTTTAATGAGAAATTAAAGATTCTTCCTGATGGAAGATATGAAGTGGAATTACCTTGGAAAAATAATTCGGCGAATTTACCCACACATAAAGAATCAGTGTGGAAAAGACACAAGGGAATGGTCAATAAATTAAGTTGTGGGGAATTTTTTACTGATTATCAGAAGGTATTTGATGATTGGGAAAAATTAGATATTATTGAGCGTGTACCTGAAGAAGAATTAAACAATGACTGCCATTTTTTGCCTCATAGGCCCGTAATAAAATTACATAGCTCAACTACAAAGATAAGGCCGGTCTTTGACGCTTCCTTTTCAGAAAGGGGAAAACCCTCTTTGAATGAATGTCTATATCGAGGGGTCAATCTTATTGAATTAATACAAAATATTATAGATCGTTTCCGAACTTATCCTATCGAGATAGTTGCGGATATCGAAAAAGCGTTTTTAATGCTGTCTGTATCACCAAAAGATAGGGATTACCTTAGATTTTTTTACCATGCAAAGGAGAACAATTAATATATAGACATTGTCGCGTTGTGTTTGGGGTCTCTTCCAGCCCCTTTTTATTGAATGCTTCTATAATACACCTTTTAGAGAATTCTCCTCCTAAATATAAAGATATAGCTCTAAGACTGAAAAATGCTTTTTATGTTGACAATTTAGTTTCTGGTGTATTTCATGGAAGTGAACAAGAAAGTTTTATTGAAGAGGCTAAAGGTATAATGTCAAATGGATGTTTTAACTTACGTTGTTTTGAAAGTAATGTGGCTGGGAAAAATGTTGACAAACACTCGGGAGAAACTTCTGTTTTGGGAGTAATTTGGGATTTGGACCATGATACTCTAAAATGTTGCACAAATATTGATACCTTGACATGTGATACAAAAATTACAAAAAGATTAATTTTGGGGATTCTGCAGACAATTTTTGATCCCATTGGTTTGTTAACACCTGCCATGTTGCTTCCAAAATTTTTATTGCAAGGTATGTGGAAATTGAAAATTGGATGGGACGATGAATTGCCCACTAAGGATGTAAATATATTTATCAATTGGTGTAAAGAACTGTGTATTTTAAAAGATGTCGCTTTGTCTCGTTACATGATAATTAATGATACGTCTGAATTTCATGTATTTGTAGATGCATCCAAAGGGGCCTATTCTGTGTGCGTCTTTGTAAGATCAATACATAATTCAGAGGTTAAAATTAATCTTGTTCGAGCCAAGTCTAGAGTATCACCCTTGAAACCCTTAAGTATTCCTCGTTTAGAATTAATGGCGTGCTGTATCGTCTCTAGACTTGTGAAATCGATTACTAATGCTTTAAATTTACCAGATATAAAGGTTACCTTTTGGACGGATTCCACAACTGCGCTTTGGTGGATTAATGAACGGGGTAATTGGTCCGTTTTTGTAGAAAATAGAATTAAGGAAATTCAAGATTTAACACGGGGTCATTTGTGGAAACACGTACCAGGTAAAATGAATATTGCTGATGTATTATCTCGTGGATGTTCCCCCAAGCAAAATGCTTATTAATCGTTGGTGGGAAGGCCCTTTGTGGTTAAGAGAAAAACCTGAGAACTGGCCCATTGGGGAAAGTCTCTGTTCATGTGATGAGGTAGAATTGGAAAGAAGAAAGACGAAAGTCGTGAATATTGATCTACCAAATGACGCACCCCCTTGGCATCAACGTAAATTTTCAAGTTATGATAAGATGATAAGAGTATTGGCGTGGGTGTTTAGATTCGTAAGAAATTGCAAAGGTAGTAATGAAAAAATTAAGGACTCTAAACTTTCATAGTTAGAAATTGAAAATTCTGAAAAGAATGTAATTCGGTTAGTCCAAAAATATTATTTGGCGCTTTCTAAATCTTCACATTATATTGAAACACTCTTAGATGATGAAGGTATTTTGAGAGTAAAAACGAGGATCTTGAATAGAGATGATAATAAATCTTTTTTGTACCCAATACTCTTACCAGAAAAATGAATTTACTAGGCTCCTTATTAGAAATGTGCATAACAAAAATTGTCATGCTGGGATTCAAATGATGCTATGTTTGTTGCGAGAAATGGATAGTTAGAGCTAGAAAAGCCATAAAAAATGTTATTTTTCATTGTATAATTTGTAAGAGGTTTAAAGTTAAAGCCATGTCTTGTGAACCAACTCCTCTACCACCCGATCAGGTTTCGGATTGTGCGCCGTTCCAAATTCTAGGAATTGATTTGGCAGGTCCTTTGTTTTTGAAAAATGATGGCAAGGTGTGGATAGCACTGTTGACGTGAGCGGTGTATCGGGCTATTCACTTGGAACTTGCAAATTCTCTTTCTTCAGATTCTTTTCTCATGGCACTCCGTCGGTTTATTTCTCGACGCGGACGGCCTAGAACAATTTATTGTGATAACGAGACCAATTTTAGAGGAGCATATAATGATCTTGCAAAATTGAATTGGGATAAAATTTTAAAGGAAGTGAGAATTGAGAAAATTCGTTGGAAATTCATTCCCCCTACCGCAAGTTGGTGGGGTGGGTGCTGGGAGAGGTTGGTGCGGACTATAAAAGAATTGTTGAAACGCACTTTAGGGAAATCTGTATTATCTTACGAAGAACTCTATACTATAATTTGTCATTGTGAGTCCATAATTAATTGTCGACCCTTAACTTATGTCTCCGAAGACCCGCAAGAATTGATACCTCTGACACCTGCAATGTTCCTTATCGAGAATAGAAGTTCCAATGTTGAGGATATTGATGAGTTAAATTTCTTGAATTTTAATAAAAGAATTAAATATAGAAGTAAATTGCTAAAGGATTTACGACAACGCTTCAGGAAGGAATATCTTAGTCAACTGGTGCAAAAATATAATGAAAAACAATACCGTGAGCCCATTGTTGGAGAGATTGTGTTAGTTGGAGACGACAGCAAAAAACGTTTATTTTGGCCCTTAGCAAAAATTATCGAGGTAATTCCGGGACGCGATGGAAAAATTCGTACGGTGAAACTTAAAACTCAGCATGGCTCATTTTTACGACCAATTCAGCGAATTTTTCCTTTAGAGTTACAGGCAAATGAAAAAAGCAAATTTTCCGATAGGAAACTGAGTGCAGAGGAATCTAATTCTTGCGCTGATTGTAAAATTGAAGGTGGATCAGCACCTGATAACTTAGTGTTGAAAAGATACACATCCTCTGGTAGATGTGTAAGAGTTCCGAAAAGACTTGACTTGTTCAACTATTTCTTTTACAAGCTTGAGACTCATTCCGAGACTCAAGGGGGGGGGGGGAGGATGTTGAAAATAAAATTAAAGAGGACGCTGAGTGCCACTCTGTTACGTATATAAGGAAAGAAAAAATGTAGAAGATTGCTTCTTTTGGTGTTAGTTTCAGTCTTGAATAAATGTTTGTGTTGTTGTTTGCAAACGTCTCTGTGTGATTTTTCATATACGCACCACGCATCTGGTAGATGCAGGCCCATTGATGATGAATTTCTGATACAATGATTTTAACGTTGTGATTTCAACAATTACAATGAGTGTTTTTTTTTACTTTTCTTTTTCCCCCTGTATTAATTCAGCCTAACGGGCGTGGGTTTGTGCGGAAGTTTTATTTTATTGGTTCATTTTTTCTTTCCCTTTCAAAGCGGATCTTGGAAAATTATATAAAACTTTTCAGCAATGCTGCTGTGATGCATTTTCGTAATAAATAATTTCACCATGAACTTCAAATATGTATAATCTTTTTAATGGTGCCTACTGAAACCCTGGAAATTTTACTGGCACGTTTTGGATGAGTTACTGGAGCATCAGCGGCTCAACCAGAAGGAGAACCATTGGGGACCCGTGCCCCTCGCTCTCACAGTGATAATGTGAAATATTTGTAAAACTTCTTTTTTACTCAAGAGCATAGATCTGGAGCGGATTAGTAGTTCAATGAGATTTTGCTTGGAAATTGAAATGGAGCAGGAGCAAAGAAGTTTATTGTGCTCCACTGATCGATTTTTTAAAGAAATATTTAAAATTTTTTAGTAGACAATAAAATGAATTTAAAAACGCAGATAAATAATACAATCTATTTAATTTCTTTGGAGCACGGCGCAGCGCAGAGTTGAAGTAGTGCCGGATCAAATATTTCTGTACATATTTTTAAAACCAAAACAGCACAGCCCACAGCTTGCAAATGCATAGTAAGTTCATAATTTAGATACATTTTCAAATCATGCTCGTACTCTAAATTTTAATAGTCAAATTTAGCATACCGGATTGCCGGATATTTCATGCAATGGCAGAATCAGATTCCAGTTATTTAAAAATTTGTCGGATATCAGGAATCCGGTTCATACAACAAATAAATAATCTTCCGAAAAAACAATTTTTTTTTCAAAAATTCTGATGGCGCAACTTGCACCATGCCCCCCCCCCCCCCCCCGCGGGCACTACTGTCCCTGGTCAAGCGAAGTTATGTAAGTGTCTTGGTAAAAACAAAGTTATTTTATCCACGAAAGCATTAAATATTGTAGGCAAGAGGAGGGGCAGAGGGATTTTAATTCCTTTAAAATATGAGAATTATAATTACTCGGGAAATTACGTTGTTTTCCCTTCTTTTTCGCCTTTCCCCCAACTACAAAAAAAATTTCCGCATGAGAAAAAATATATACAATAATCCCCCCCCCTCCCCTCCAAAAAAAAGAGTTATCATGAGCTGAGCGTAGAACAGTGGATTAACGAGATTTTGCTCGAAAACTGGAGCATAGCCGGTGTAAAAAATGTCTTGCGCTCTACTGCTCCATTTAAAAAAAAAAACTTTTTACTTTTTTCTCACATTAAAAAAAATGATAAAAAAGATTCTCTATTAAAATCACTCGGAGCATGAAGCAGATAACCTCAAAGTCCCTGCTAAAACCTTTTTGGTTGCGCCACTGAGGGTTAATTTTCCGTTTTTTAAACACGAAATTTTATAACATTGTATGAAAACGTTCCTAAAAGCTTTATTTTTTACTTGAATAATGTGAGAAATAAATAGAGACGTTTTGTCTCGCATCAAACAAAACAGACTGCAAATTGGAAATTAAAAGCAACGTCGGGGAAGAAAAAAAAAACTATGAGATAGGAAGTGCACGCTTGTGTCCATTCACGAACCTATCGCCCCTTTTTGAAGTGGGACCGCGCGACCTTGATAGGTCTGCTTTTCGAGAAGGAACTATAAGTATTTGCAGTTTTAAATTGTTTATATGTTTGGAAATTTTCATGGTTTCGGCATAGCTGGGCATAACACCTTTACTCGTGAATTAAGTATCTAATATTTTCCAAAGAAAAAAAAAAACTAAAATGTGCAGACTGCGCCGTAATAAACACGTTCTGACAAGTCTGTTTGTGCCAGTCGGTGATCACCGCACATGGGAGGCAACCACAGATTCGCCGAAACCATGTACTTATAGTCAATCAGTACGTGAGAGAGTGAGACAAACAGAGTTTCGTGTCTAAATTATTTATTTGAATATTTAAATTATTACAGAATTATTTATTTTATTTAGTTAAGTATTTTTAATTTGGAAATAGTGTTGTAAAATGTTTTTTGATAAATTATATTTCATTATGCCCAGCTTCTCGTATGTATTTACGTAGGTATACGTTGACGTAGTAAATTATTGCAAGACTTGTCATCTGCTGTTTTGGATACCTAAATAATAATTTTAAAAATTCTTTATTACAGCTTCACCGCAGGCATGGCATCTACAAAAAAAAAAAAAAAAAAGAGAAGAACTGAAGAAGAGCATCGAGAATTCCATCGGGATTGGACGGAGTCGTTCACTTTCATTGCAACTCAGATGGCCTTCCGACTTGTCTCATTTGCCACCAAAAACTCGCACACAATAAGAAATCGAATTTAGAGAGACATTTCACTAAAAAACATACTCAGTCTGCTAGCAAATATCCAGTCGGCGAAGAACGAAAAAAGCCGTCGACGAGCTCCAAAAACAAAAACTGCAATCAAGTTCCATGTTAAGTAACTGGATGCAATCTACAAGCAATGTTAATCTGGCAAGCTTCACGGTATCACTAGAAATTGCAAAAAGAGGCAAAACATTCACAGATGGTGAGTATGTCAAGGATTGCTTCATACGTGCATCTGAAGAACTGTTTCGTGATTTCAAAAACAAACCAGAAATCTTGAAAAAAATCAAAGATTTGCCACTATCCGCTAAAACAGTACAAGATAGAATAGCTAAAATGTCTTGAAATGTAACATATTTGCAGGTGGAAGATATACAACTTTCTTCTGCCTTATCCCTTGCTATAGATGAGTTGTACGACATAAAAGACACGGCACAAGTTGCCCTTTTTGTCAGGTATGTGTCTTCCCAAGGTCTAACGGAAGAGCTTCTAGTGTTGCTACTGCTCTCGGGACAAACTAGAGGGGAAGGTATAGCGAATGCTTTGCAAAAATGCATTGAAGACAATAACATCGACTTAAATAAAATTGTTTCAATAGCAACTGATGGAACTAGAAGTATGACAGGAAAAAATAAAGGGGCAACAACGAATCTTCAGAGCAAAATAAACCACGAAATTCTTACGCTTTACTGCATAATACACCAAGGAGCGCTTTGTGCCCAAACATTTCCGGCCGAAATAGTTGAGGTCATGAATTTGGTAATTAAGATTGTTAACAGCATCTTGTCGAAAGCGCTCTACCATCGTCAGTTTAAAGAATTCTTAAACGAAATGGAGACACAGTATTCTGACCTCCTTCTTCACAATAAAGTACGATGGCTTTCCAAAGGTAAGGTGTTGAAACGTTTTGCTTTGTGCTTGAATGAAATAAATACATTTCTCAATGAAAAAGGCATTAATCCCCCTGAATTAGAGAACGACAAATGGTTGCAAAAATTTTACTTTATGGTGGATATCACAGAGAAATTAAATGAGCTGAATCTAAAACTGCAAGGAAAGGGAAACCCAGCCTATGTTTTGGTAGAAGAATTGGTTTGTTTCGAAGAAAAATTAATTATTTTTGCAGAAGATATTCAGAGCGGTAAATTACTTCATTTTCAATTTCTAAAGCAATATCGCGATAAAACCAGGGCAACTGTTGACACGAATTACTTCAGCACAGCTATAAAAAAATTTCAAGATGAATTTGCTGACAGATTTGAGCAATTCAAAACCAACAAAACCACTCTAGCATTCATAGTAAAACCTCTCAACTCAAAGGGTAACGAAATCCACATTGAGCCATTTGGAGATGATATTGGATCTATAGAAATGCAATTGACCGAATTAAAAAGTAAAGCTTTGTGGAGTGGAAAATTTACAGAGTTAAAAAGCAAGTTGGAAGAGTTAGAGGTCCAGAAATGTATATACGTAACGCAACAAAAGTGGACAGCTTTAAAAGAAATGCGGCGAGTTGAGGAACTTATATTCGATGCATGGAATAGTCTACAGTGCATGGCTACAGTGAGGTGAAGAAGTTGGCATTTGGAGTTCTGACTATCTTCGGCTCGACATATTCGTGCGAGCAAGCGTTTTCTTGCATGAATATAATTCAAAGTAAAGAAAGAAGCCAATTAACAAATGAAAATTTAGAGTCATGTTTGAAACTTAAAACCACAAGCTATGAGCCAAATTTATCCAATCTTTCTAAAACCATGCAAAGCCAACGTTCCCATTGAATTTATTTGCTCAAATGTATGTTATTGTTTTTTTTTTCATTATTAAGTACAAGTAACATTGTTAAGTAAAGTTTAAATTTTCTACTTGAGTAACCATGCAAAGAAATCGCTCCCATTGAATTTGTTTGTTATTGAAGCACAAGTTAATGTTGTAAGTAAATGTTTAATTGTTTTAATTTTTACTTAAAAAATAAGTAATTATCTAATAATGCCATATATATATATATTATCTAATTTGTTGTAAAAATCACTATTTATATATGAATAAATAGATTAGTTTTTTTTAAATCAAAAAACTTTATTTATGCAAGTACTATTTATTGTTGGCAAGAAAAATTTTTGTGGCTCTTTAAAAACTTTAAATTTTGTAAATTGTAATTTTTGGCTCTTCAGACTCAAAAGGTTGCCGACCCCTGCCCTAGACAATAAACAATGATGTTTATTACATATTTTTCATTAGTAACAACAATAGTTATATTTTATAACTACAAATCAATGAAAAATTAAAATCCTTAATTTTCATACATTTAGTGGGCATAATGTATAGGTTTAAAATATTTTCCAAATATTTATTTATTTTTGGTACATGATTAATTTAAACATTACTTGAGCAGCCAAATAAGAACTACTAGCAGAGGTATATTTATTATGGTACATCAATAACATAATTTAGTGATGAATTTGGGCAACTTTCCTATTCATTTGCACTGAGAATTGGGAAATTTTAAACCTAGAAGTCTTATTAAGGGATTATTTTACAGTTTTAAGGGATAAAAAAGAGTTGATAATATTAAAGTGAAACAATATTAGATCAAAGATTCCGAAAACTATGAGCAGAGTAATAAACATTCCTTTCTGCATCTATGACAATTATAAATTTGGCTGTTAAATGGAAATCCCTTCTTCCTCTCGTTTCTGTATTCTATATATTCTAAACAATCAACCCGTGCCGCGAGTACTGCAAAAGAGGAATTTGCTGCAGAACATAAACTTTAAAAATAAATTTTGCAACCTGACACTGTGAAATTTTATATGTGCACCGTTTTAAAACCTTGATAGTAATCTTAATTTTCTGTTTCGATTTCATTTAACTAGAATATGGGACTTTTTCAAACAACTAGTGTTAAACTGTAGTTGTTTTGTGTTAAATTTTTGTCTTGACATATAGACTGTATAAGAAGATACTTACAAGTATTCTCCAGATATTTAAAAAAATTATCATCATATATTTCTTTGTCATGCCACAAAGTCAACATACGAGTAACTTCACTCCGTATTTCTTTTACCCTGGAATAGAAACAATTTACAAAAATTGCAATCGAAAATAAATTCCATTTCTAAAATGAATTTGTACTGAAAATAAATGGAAATTCAAAGACGTAATTTTTAGTTAAAAAATATAAGAAGTAGACATTTTCTTTAAATATATGAAGAAGGGAACAGCCATGTGCATATCAGGGTTGGCAAGTTTTTGCCATAGGAGGGAAAAACCTGGTAAAAACCATCCCGGTAGAAATAGGTTGTTGTCACCCAAGTGGTAAAAATGGCATTCATTGTGTCCATTTACTTATTTATTTTGCCAGCTAAACCAAAACATTAAGTAAACAAACATTAGTTTCAAATCAGTATTATTCATACTTAATTTAGGCACCAAGTTAAATGAGTATAATTAATGCATTGTAAAAGATTTACATGTATTAGAAGTAGTGTTACAAAATGCCCAGGTACTTATAAGTTGGGGCAAATGCCCGGGCATTTAAGCATTCTTTATAGAAATACTGATTATTATGAAACAGATTTTTAAATTATTTTTAATACAGTATGGGACCTCAAATCCGGAACGCTCGGGGCCGCGATCTTTCTGGATTTCGGAATTTTCCGGATTTTGGGTCCTCATTCAAAACATGTTTTAAGTAGCATCAGAGCCCATATAATTTGCTTTGGAACTTTTTATTAGCATCTTTCACATTTATAGCATTTTTATTATCGTATATATTCGCCTATAAGTCGCGAAATTTAGCACAAAAAACGAATTGGAGTAGGCTTACATTCGAGGCAAAGCATTGATCGATACATCTAGACTTTTCCCGATGTTATTTTAACCTCTTTAACAATAAAAGAAAAGAATTCTGTCAAATTTTGATATGATTTTATATTCTCTATCCACTAAATTATTAAAAGATCAGACTATCGGGAAAATGCGAGAAGCGCGGATTTTCTAATTTCGAGAATGTTCTGTATCGCGCGAAAATTAGAGCTCATTTAAAAAAATAAGTATAAGAAAACTACAAGAAATAAAAAAAAGAAAACAAAATTTAATGATATTAACTCAGAATTAAAGCTACAATTAAGAAAAAGTAATCGCAAAAACGAACCCTTTTCAGAAAAGCGTGGAATAATTTTTTTGAAAACATCACATTTCCGATCTTAAACATGTTCATTACATTTTATTTTCCTTCTCTGTAAAAGGCCTATTTCTAAAATAAAGGTGAAAAACATTTCCCGATTTTTTTTTTTCAAAGCAACAATTAATAAAGTCTAATCGCAAAAACGAACCGTTTTCGGAAAATCACGAAATATTTTTTTTTGAAAACAGCAGATTTCCGATCTTAAACATGTTCATTACATTTTATTTTCCTTCTCTTTAAAACGCCTATTTCCAAAAAAAAAAAGAACAAAGCGAAACATTTTCCGATTTTTTTTTTTCAAAAAAGAAAAGCTGTTTTTTTTCAGCTACCGATTTTTTTCGAAAAAGTTCCGGATTTTGGGTTTTCCGGATTTCGGGATTCCGAAATTGGGGTCCTATACTGTAATTACTTCAAACCTGATAAATATAATGTAATTTTTTGTAATTTAGTTGTTAGACATAGTTATTGATATTGCCACTTGCAGATATGTTTTTTCCTTTAATGTTTTGGGTGAAATGATTTCAGTTTGAGTAACATTTAAGCTGGTTTTTGGTATTCTGTTCTAAACAAGTTAACAGGTAACCTTTAACATATTTTAGGTTTCCTTCCACCTAAGAATAATAATAAGAAGAATAATAAAGCACAAACAAATGAATTCAAATTGGTTATTTTTTTCTTTGGTTTCATTCCAATTGTTATGGCTGCTCTGTGGTGAAGTGGTTTTTACATTCAGTTCTGCCTATGCCCAATTCATCAAATTCTAGGATTTTACTTTCATTTGCAAGAGGGTTTTCTTAATTTTTCAGAAACTCTGAAAATTATATTGCCAACCTCAAATGTATCTTCCACCTTTTTTAGGAAGTTTCTAGAGCAATTCCCAATTTACCATAGCCTGTTTTTAATGGAATTTTACCCCTCTGTAAATCAAAAACAAGTACACAGATTTTGGAAAAATTTCATATTTTCCCTCTGCTAATTTTCAAGAAAATATGAGATGGTGAGGTTTCGGCCATGTTGTTGACTTGCATGTTTTGATGATTAATACTGATAAAAATGTAGCAATTATAATTAATCTGTCTTTTATATTTTTATCAATAAAATGTATATTGTAAAATATATACAGTCGACGCTCGATATAAGGACCATCTGCGTCCCACAGAACAAGTTCTTTATAACGAGTGGTCGCTGTAAGAGGTAGAATTTTCTAAACAAAATATACCTGCATCATGCATGTTCAGTAGTTCCATTAAAATTGGTAATTCTTTAAAGATTCCAACTAATTGCTGAACTTATTTTTTATCATTGGAATTTAAGACAAAATTATCAGTGCAAAATATTAAAAAGATTTTAAAATAGAAAATATAGGGGGGAAAGTGCATACACATTTCTGGAAGCAGAACTTCTGAGCTGACATAACATATGCACGGACAGCATGACTCCTCTTATTTCGAAGAATCAACTCTTGGAAAACCACGTGATTCAAACGACAAGCTACCAATATATCTGTCAACCCCTGTTCCTAAGAAATCAAAAAATTCCACGTTTGCTCCTCTTCTATTATTTCCACACGGTAATGAGTGGTAACCCCCCCTATCAAAGTTGGACTGAACACTGAAGACTTTACGCAGCTTGTCAATAAACTATAATCAAGGCAGTGGAGTAGTCGAGGGGGTACGCAGGGGGACGGTGTCACCCTACCTTTTTATTTTAATACAAGCGTCCCCCCAATTTTTTTACATTTTAACATAAGCGTCCCCCCACTTTTGATATCAATTGCTTATCTTCATGTGCATACGCGTCCCCCCAACTTTTTTTTTCAGGACTAAATCACTGAATCAAGGTCAATTCAAGTTGAAAATTTAGAAACATGCTTTATTTGGAAAAATACCAGAAACAGTGTCCGCTGAATGCGGTTGCTGTATTGGAATAGACAATGCAGAGCGGTCGTTATACCGCAAGCAAATTAACATAGAGTTCATAGGGATAAAGTTGGGACCTTTACCAGTGGTTGTTATAATGGAATGGGGGTCTTTATAATGTGTGGTCGTTATAAAGAGCGTCAACTGTATATTGTTATTTTACGTGTAACTGTAATGTTATTAGCTATAATGCTAATTAAAAATGTCAAAATATAAAATAAAATACATATATTTTACAAATGCCTAGGTTTTGGGTGCTGAAAATGCTTTGGCAAATGCCCATTTATAAATCACCCGCCCAGTGCGCATTTACAAGGCCCACATCAGTATTTAAAAGTATGCATTTTATGAAAACATACAAAACTTAGAAATAAAATTTAAAATTCTAAATTTCTTATACGAAAGATGCAATAAATAAATAGAAAATTAAATGAACTCTTCATTTTGTTTTTATCCAGTCACTTCCATAGAACAATTTCAAAGTGGGGTTAAGTTGTACTTTTATACATGACGTTTTGATGTAGGTGAATATCAGGATTTGAACAGTAACAACACACACACACACAAAAAAAAAAAAAAAAGAAAAGGAAAAAAAGTTTCCTTAAGACTTAGCAGAAGATTTTTCATTGTATAATTTTTAGTTTAACTACTTTCTTTTTCTGAATTTGTAACCCAAACTTTCATTAATTACTAGTTGTTTTAATTGTAACATTTATTAATTAACAAAATTAAGTTATTCAATACTACACAAACATTAATTTAATAATTTAGGCCCTTATTAAAATATAGACCTTACTACAGATCATTTGTATTGTATACCTGCCAACCCTGGGAGACAAAAATTAGGAACACTTCATGCGTAAAAAAAACTTTAAAAAAAAGTCATGTAAGATTATTTAATACAATCTGTTTTTACATTCTTTTGAAATTAAAAAAAAAATCTGTTTTTACATTCTTTTGGAATTAAAACAAAATCTGTTTTTACATTCTTTTGGAACAAAATTCATCTTTAGGAAGGACCATTAAAAAAATTAAAAACCCAAAAGCAGTGGCAGCTATTAAATGGATATCATGTAGTATATAAATCACTCATTCGTTTTTGGTTAAATTTACTATTGATTGAGCTAAAAAGCAGTTTGCTATGCATGGCTTTTCTCATGGTCTGCTTATAAAATATTTTTCTCAGTTTAGAATGTAACCTTTTGTTAGCTAGATTTAGAAAGTCCCTTCATATTTCTGATTAATATATTTTTATTTCATAAACATATCGCATGAGTACTTGTCATGAAAGAGAAAACTCTGTTACTAAAGTGGATAAAAGTGTATTTTAAAATATGTATGAAAATACATAAAAAGTGGAAAAGCAAAAATTATTTTGAGTAAATATTTTTAGAACTATAATATTAATGAGGCTCTACAATATTCAACAAACGCAATAACTGACATGATTGCCAACATTTTAAGAAAGACTAAATAAAATGTCTGAAACCTCTGAATTGTGGTAACTCACAAATTTCCCAGCTGTAACCCAGCCTCTCCAGTATAGGATCCCCTGATTTGCAGATTCTAACACCATCCAAAATGCTTTTAACAACTTTTTAGATCAATTTCAGTTTCTAAATTCTTCATTAACCAAATATAAAGCCTGCTAAAAATTAAGGTTAATTCTTACAAAGTGTCGGCTTGAATGAACTCGGATGCACCTCGATTGAAATTGCCGAGTGGGTGCGTCAAGTCCTCTATTATAAAAATAAAAAATTAAAGAAAGAATAAAAATAATGGTGAACACAAAATTATTGACGTCTAAGTGATCGAAATACGTAGTAAAAAAATTTAGATTGTTTTTACTGAAGCGGATGCAGTTGGATTTCGGAAATACGTAAAAAAAATCTGTAATTAGAAGTATTTCCTCAATTTGGTGCAGTTTCCTTAAAACATCGCCGTTTCGGCGCATATAACAGCAGAATTTGCGTTTTAGTGCGAAAGGCATAGCTGTTTAATCACAGCAAAAGAGAAAAAAAAAATAGTACAATAATTTTCTTTCTTTCCAAAAAATCGGATTTTGGGGGGAGAAATCGAATTTTCGGAACACGGTAAAAAAATCGGGACGAATCCGGAAAATTCGGAACACTTGGCAGCTCTGGTATTGCTACACAATAAGAATTGCCGTTTTTTTTTCCAGTTTTTGCCACCGTCCTGGAAAAAGTACCAACCATGGTGCATATATATTTATATAAAGGTGTCCAATCCATATATAGTAAATAAACAATGATGAGGCCTATTTAAATGTCAAAATAAACATTTACTAGAAATTTAATAGGAAAAAGTTCCATGTAAATCTGAGCCATTTCATTCCTTCAAGGTTATAAAAAAATACCACCTTTTAATGGAAAAAGCAAAACAAGATGATGTTAACTTTGTGCATAAAATGCAAAGAAAAATTTAAAAATATATAATTTAAAAATTAAGGAAACCCTTAATATGTGAAATAAAAAATTAAATTACTTTTTCGTATAATTTTAGCCTTGTCTAAGCTAAATAATGCAAAATTACATTAATTGAATCTAATTAAAATTGTCTAATCATTGCCTTATTTCTAAAATCTGTAGTAACATTACGTATTAGTGTCCAATTATTTTTTGAAACAATTGCAGTTAAGACATCATTCCATTTATGACAACACTTTGTAGAAAATCGGGAGAGTAACGTAATAATTAAGTTCAACGTTGTGAAAGAAATGATTGAAAATAAGTAAATATAGCTGTAAAAAATAAGATGAAAAAAGAGGGAGAAAGTGCAAAAAGATTGTGGCACCGTTGAATTCATTCTACAAGTGCATCTTACCTTTTTCTTACGCACAAGCAAAGTAATGCATAAAAATGAGCCTTAATATGACAACAATAAAAATAAAGTAAAACACCAATAAAAAGAAGATCTAAAAATAAAATTACTTTGCAAGTGATAAAGCTTTCTCTAAAACTGTTGAAAAGGCTGTTCTGTATTCAGGTGCCTTCTTTTTTCCACAATGTTGAATGACATCATTGGCCACATAGAACATATTGAGAGCATTAAAATCTTCTAAAAAATGAACATGCAAAATTGTTTATTGTTGGACAAAAAGTACATTTAAAAAATTAAATTTACAATTAGAAATTTGTTCTACCCTATACAGAAAGTGCAATATGAAATTAAAAGCCTTCTATTGTAAAATCACTCAAAAATGAACAATTTTTTGTATTTTTCCCCCAAAATAAAGTTTGAAAAACATGAATTAAAAGACAAATTTAAATTTGTTCAGTTTTGCTATTGTATTTTCAGAAAACAAGTATTTGCAATTAGTTCTATAAGTTACCAAATTTATGCATTACTACAAGGATACTGATGGTTTGGTACCATAGTGATGGAAAGAACTTGGCATCCACTTTCCCAATTCAGTTTCAGAAAACAAAAACACATGCAAAACATTTCATTTTATTAAACCAGCTTTTTCCACAAAAGACCCAAAAATACTTTTATTTTCAATTAATAAAAATGAAAATTTATGATTCAAGTCTGGCAAGAAATTATCTGCCTCTCTCATCAATGAGAAAAAGAAAAATAAATAAATAAATATTTAAATTTTCAGTAAAATCCTAAGAGAGCCCACCCCGTTTCAAAACCACCAATTTGATGTCCATCTCGCAGAACAATACAAGTAGGGTTACGATCACATCAGTATTACCAAGCTGGTGTACTCATCGTCAACTGTGCAGGCTCTCCTCAGATCCAACTAAATTTTCAAAATAATAGCAATAATAATAAAAAAGTCGATACTTTTCAACAACAACACAAACTGAAAAATTTTTTAATTCAAACTAAGAAATAACAAAATTATACAGTGACAGCAAGTATGCTAATATATTAATACCATTAATACTATTATGCAAACTTCAAATAATAATTTGTAGAAAATGTAAAATAATTGTTATTAGATGATTTTGAATTATGTAGAATTTTCAATAAACATTTTCAATCTTGATGATTGCCCTATTCACCACTTCTGCAAAATAAAATTAAAAAGAAAATGTAATAGTTATAAGAAATTAATTTTAAGTACCTTTTTTTAATGCATTCAACCACTCTTCCACTATTTCTTGATAGAACTCTTTGTGGTGCATTATCCAAGATGACAATCCTTGTATGCTCTCTCTTGAGCGAGTTAATGAAACAAATTTTTTTTCAAGTTTCTCAATATTCAATGTTCGGGGCATTTTGTATAGTTAAAAATTCTACTTGGCATCAAACTGTCATTTTTCACATCTACTGAAAGGAAGAGATGATGATTTATACTCTGCATAAAATATAGCTAAAATACCTATTGAAAATTTTGTATTTAAGTTTGCGTATATCAGGTGTGTAAACACTTTATTGCTGATTATTGGGATTTAGTAAAAATTTAGTTTTGAAATTTCTACTTAATTACAAAATAGTTCGTTAATCACTATGTAGGAGTTAGTAATTAATGTAGCTCAAATGCATAGGCGAAATCTGATTTTCTACCTTGTTATAAAAATTGAAGATCAGGTTTAACTGTTTAGAGTATAAAATAAGATCTTTTTAGGTTTAAGATATGGTAAAGAAATTGAAATAAACTTATATGACATATGACGGTATAAAAGCGAGTTCATGAGCATAGTAAAGCTTTTCGTCTTTAAGTATTTGGATGTAAATTTTTAAAGAATATTTGGAGTAATGTTGACAAATAAGTTTCGGCTGTTTTGAACAGACAGAATAAATGAAGTAACCATCTAATTCTTATTAGAAGTTATTGCGTGTTCCAAGAAAAATAGGCATTCATAATACATAACTAGCTAGCATAAAACGATGTTAGACTGTATAGAAACTTACTACTTACTCAAATAAGTTGGGCTACAATGTAAATTGTAAAACTAAATTCCCAGATCGGAGCTTAGCCACCACGAAAAATAAAAACAAAAACTTCAATGGTTATTGAGCGAACTGTACTAAGATTGGCCAATCAACGTTTAAATTACTTTCTAACTTTGGAGGCAAAGCCGACGTACAGGTATAGGGGGCTCTGGCCGTGAGACACGTGATTTTCCCATAGCAACGTAACCTGGCAACCAGACAAGCAAATAGCAAACGTATTTTCTCCGTATTAACATTAACACGTGTTTCAGCTCAATCGACGTTCTTTTAAACTTTTCTTTACGGAAGAAAAATGTTCTCAGAATACGTGGAAAGTCTTCAAAATGAGGCCAAACAACGATATGTTGAAAAAATCAAGGTCATTAACAACAAGGACCCTTATTTATTCAATAAAAGTGAACTATCAACTGAGGTGTCAGACTTACCAGATTTAAGTTACGTGGACATTGTGAATTATTTGGTTTATGGTGTTAGCGCCTATACATTAGCGGAATTTAAAGCTTATAAAAGCGTACAATCTTACAGGCAATTTTCTTGTGGATGGGTTATGGACGTGTTTGCTAAGAAAATGGCAGCTATGTGTTTGGTGATTGGAAAGGTAAGTCAAATTCACATATATGCATATATTTTTTAAATGATTACCTTGTGATTTTGGTAGCTTAAAATGCTATTACTCTTAATTCACTCAAGCTTTTTGATAATTTATTGCTTTACATCACAAATTTGTTTTTAATGGTCACATTGCAGGAGATGTTTAAGCTTTGTCTCGATTTTTGTGTTTAGTCATCAAAGTATTTTAAGTCATTTTCATGTCCCCGCTGTAAGGGAATTTGAAAACTATGTAAGAATGCATAATGATTAATAAATATTTTCAAAAGGCGAGAGTGTTTTTATGTATGGTTTGAAAAGGAAATAGAAATAAAATTTTTAATTTTGTATTTTGATGCATTTTATGTAACTTAAATGTATGAAAATATCATTCCTTAACAATCCCAAGAGCTCTTCGAAAATAAGCTTATAAATTTGTTTTTATATTTAGATTTTTGAGATGCAAAAAATCTATATAAATTTAATTTTATTAAAAAATATTGTCACAGGACTAATTTAAAGTTAGAAATAAATGGTGTAAATCTCAGTCACATAATGGTGTAACACTTTGTTAAAAAAATATTGATAGAGCCTTACTTGATTATAGTGTTGACTCTAAGCCATTTTCGCAGGGCGCTGTGCCTGGTAACCCTTTTTAATCCTTTTTGCACCAGGCGGCCACCTCTTTCTTCTTTTTTCTATGCTCCCTGCGGTCTATTCGGACCATGCAGCATCCACTGAACGGCCTTCTAACCAGGAATCTCAAATGTGAAAATTTTTTTCGGACACGATTATTTTTTTCATTTTAAAAATGTTTATTTCCAAAAAAAATGCGTTTTGATTTTTAATTGAAATTAAGAACTTTTTTTTTTTTAATGTTCCAAACTTTGAGATTACGAATTTGGGGTTTCATGATATGTAATTGTTAGTGTTCCTGTTAAGGGTTTTTCAAAGGGCGCGGCTCCCTGCCCTAGTGTTCCTGTTTTGCATTTTTCAGAGGGCGCAGCGCCCTGTCCCTTTTTGGAAAATTGGATGCACCCTGCTCATTTTAGGGAAATTAAGAAAGTACCTATTCTTGATGAAAAATGCCTTTTTCAACTGAAAAGTGCCTTTTTTTTCAACCTTTTCTTTCTTCTAGATACACGAAAGCGATTTCGGTACTTTCCATTCCGAAGTAAAAAGAAATTAAAGTCTAAAAGATATTTTTCCACATGAGAAACATAGACATTTCATAGATCTTTAGCTGTTTCTCAAGGTCAATGGGTCGATTTTTAAGTTATCGGCGATCGATCGCGATGGCTAGATTTTTGAACTATCGGCGCTGATGCATCGGTCGAGCCCTAATATTTATTTGGTGTTCAATTAAAAAGGTTTAACTGTATTTCACAAGAAATGCAAAATTTTAGGCAAGTCTCTTTTAAAAAAAATTAATTTAAAACAGAAATCGGTAAAATGTCCGGATCTTCGAGGTTCTATTAATTATCTATAAATATATATAAAAAAGGAATGGTTTAAATGATATATATCTTTTTTGAGAAACATTCTGCATGTTTTAATGGATTAAAGCGAATTTTTGCCACCGGCCGATTGAAAAGGAAAATAATCGGCACTCAGACATCTTGAAGGCATCTGCCCATTGGCCAAAAAATGCTGTCACTCAAGCCCTAGAAGATTTTCTTTGACACAAAGATTGACAAACATAGCTGTAATTTTGCCACTATCAGCGGCTGAGATGGAGAGAGTATTCTCTCAAGTGGCATTAATTGTGTCCACTCACAGAAATAGACTTAAAGTAGAAAATACTAACAATTTATTAATTATAAAGCTGAATGGAAATATAAACTATGATTCAGCTGCTACACACACCTTCCCCCAGGATTGAAAAAGGGCAGGGTGCTACTGTAAAAAGAAGGGCACTTTTCCGAATTTAGGGCATCTTACCAAAATAAAGGGCACATGTAATTTGAAGTAGGGACCGTTCATAAATGTTGTCCCACTTTTTTCATTGTTGGACCGCCCTCCCCCATTGTCACATGTTACGCTATGTTGCACAAGCAGAATGTCGCACTTCCTGTTACCCCTCCCCTAGTCACACTTTGTCACAATTTCACAAACCCCCCTTCCCCCTAGAAGCGTGACGTCATTTATGAGTCCTCCCATATAATACAGTATGGGACCCCAATTTCGGAGTCCCGAAATCCGGAAAACCCAAAATCCGGAACTTTTTCGAAAAAAATCGGCAGCTGAAAAAAGCAGCTTTTGTTTTTTTGAAAAAAAAAATCAGGAAATGTTTTGCACCTTTTTTTGGAAATGGGTGTTTTAAAGAGAAAGAAAATAAAAAGTAATGAACATGTTTAAGAGTTTAAGATCGGAAATGTGCTGTTTTCAAAAAAAATATTTCGCGATTTTCTGAAAAGGGTTCGTTTTTGCGATTAGTTTTTCTTAATTGTTGCTTTAATTACGAGTTAATATCATTAAATTTTGTTCTTTTTTAAGTTTCTTGTAGTTTTCTTATATTCATTTTTTAAAATGAGCTCTAATTTCCGCGCGATGCAGAACGTTCGCAAAATTGAAAATCAGCGTTTCTCGCATTTTCCCGTTTTTTTTTTTTTTTTTTTTTTTTTTTTTTTTTTTTTTTTTTTTTTTTTTTTTTTTTTTTTTTTTTTTTTTTTTTTTTTTTTTTTTTTTTTTTTTTTTTTTTTTTTTTTTTTTTTTTTTTTTTTTTTTTTTTTTTTTTTTTTTTTTTTTTTTTTTTTTTTTTTTTTTTTTTTTTTTTTTTTTTTTTTTTTTTTTTTTTTTTTTTTTTTTTTTTTTTTTTTTTTTTTTTTTTTTTTTTTTTTTTTTTTTTTTTTTTTTTTTTTTTTTTTTTTTTTTTTTTTTTTTTTTTTTTTTTTTTTTTTTTTTTTTTTTTTTTTTTTTTTTTTTTTTTTTTTTTTTTTTTTTTTTTTTTTTTTTTTTTTTTTTTTTTTTTTTTTTTTTTTTTTTTTTTTTTTTTTTTTTTTTTTTTTTTTTTTTTTTTTTTTTTTTTTTTTTTTTTTTTTTTTTTTTTTGAACATTATATGCAGATATATCAGTTTCAAATAAAAAGAAAGCTTGAGCACGCTCAGTTCCACCAACTATTTGTGGAGCAGGAAGTTTTAAGATAACATCAATATTTTCCACAAAACTTTTATCAATTTGCTGTGGGAAGTAGAATGTAGTAGAGTTTTCATCTCTTTTTCGCATAAACTGTATCTCAAATCCAAAGCCACTATCAACTGCCTCAACTCTGCCTACATAGTGAAGTACTGATTTCTTTGTACATAATTTTACTAGTACGAAATCATTTACTCCAATATCACCATTGTCTGTTGACCAATCAATTTCTTTCGTAAAGGAATTATTTTCGTAAATGCTAACTGGTGGATCATCCTCATCAGTTTCTGATGACAAAATTTGACTGCATTGTCCATAATTTGAAATTTTACAGAGCTGGTTAAAGCTGGATTTCTTTCTATTTCTAAACCTCTTTTCCATTTTGGTCAAATTTTGTTTTTCACTTCTCTTATTAGTTTTTCATTGATTTTTTTTTTCAATTGCCTCTTTTTCTGGTGTATCTGTTAGATTCTTGTTATACCTTTCCTTCTTCCTCTTTTTCTCAACTTGCGCTTCTCTGCTTTTGTATATGGCTGAATGTCTGCAGGACTGATTGGTGTTGCTTTTTTCACAGATGGCAACTGAAGTGGTATTGATGGCAATGTGTCAGTAGTTTTTTCAGTAATAACATCACTGGATAAAATATTTTCATTTGATGTCTCAACAATTTCAGTCAGAGTATCAGGCCAACTGCTTACATTAGCATCAGTGACAGGTAAGTTAATTGAGCATTCATTGAAAGGTTCTTTAGATGAACATTCAGTGCTTGAGGGATCAGGCCGATCTGTTACTGACAACATTAAATAATCATCGTCGTTGAAAGGTTCACTGTTATATAGCCATATACCAGGTTTCTTAAACCCTGATAAGATATTCTTTGGTGTTACTGAAGACACATATGCATTGCCCACAAGTTCTCCAACTGAATAAATTGTAATTGTCTTGCCGGGATTGTTTATAAGCCAATCATTGCAAATTACATTGTATCTTGTTTTGAATGGTGCAAACTGATAAGTCAAGGGGTTGCAACCTGTGGCTACAATGCGGGGGAAAAGTTAACATAGTCCATTTTCCCGGGCTTTATTGATGACATCTATGCTCATATGACTATCATGGTTGTCCAGCAGTAGTAAAATAGGGTTAGCTTTAGAACAATTTGTATGTTTTATGATGTGCTCTAATGCAAGTGGAAATAAATCACGGGACATCCAACCAGTTTTACTTGCCAATCCCAAGCTTCCAACAGGAACACCATTCAGAAAATAGTTTTTAAACTTTGAAAAACAAATACAGGAGGCAATGCATTACCTAAGGCATTTACAGTAAACAACAGCGTAACCAACTCTCCACGTTCAGCTGACGTTGTCTGACCAACTTGTTTATTCCCACGAGCTGCTACAACTTTTGGTGGATTATGCGCTGTGGTCACTCCAGTTTCATCACGGTTAAAAATGCGTTCTGGGACAAATTTATAACGAACATAAAGAGATTGTAAATTGTTAAGAAAGGCATTTACATTGAACTTATTGAAGCTAGTGGCACGTCCTAAACTTGTAGCTTCTGGTGATTTTAGTGACAATTCAGGGTGTCGTTCCATGAAGCCTTGATACCAAACAGACCCAGTTGATTTCTTTTTATCCCATGACTCCGTGAATTTTAAATTTAGTGCTTTTGCATATAGATAAGCCAAAGAACAAACTTGAACTCGTGTTAGGCCATAGTGCATCTTACTTGCAGTTTTATAAGATAGTCACTGAGCAATGTTTCATGTTCTTTTGTAAAAATCATTCCACATGTTATATTTTTCTGAAAAATTATTCCATCTTTATTTGCGGCATTCTTATATTTCTGTACATGTCGACTAAATGCTGATTTAGAAATTTTCATAACTTCAGAAACTTTTCGGATACTTTTGTTTTCATCCACAATCATTTTTACAGCTTCCAGTATTTTCGAATTTGGTGGCGTTTCCCTATCCAGGGTTTTTTTCTTCCACTTATGTGGCATCTTTCTGAAAAGAAACAAAAATTATTTTACACTACAATCAACACTTTTTTACAAAATTGCTTTGCAACTCGGAGGCATAAAATTATTTTACAGTTTGACCAAAATTAAGTTTGTGTGTAATAAACCAACATAAGTTTTTAAATGTTTTGTTTTATAGATTAAATTTTCTAAACATAGTTTTTGCTCTGGCAATGATTTTGTAGTATTCTAATACTTGTGCCATAACAACAACAACAACAAAAAATTAAAAAAGCATGATTTTGTTTAAAAATACTTGTATATACTTTAATAAACTTAATTAATTCAATATTCCCACATTGTGACACTTGCACTTTTTTTATTAACACCTCCTCTTACTTCTTTAGTTATAACAAACAACATTTGAGTTTGTTATTTCAAAGAAAAGGTAAAATTCATGTCAAAACAGAGAAAGGGAAGGTTTGAGACACTGTCCCATACCTCCCATCACTTCCATGTCCCATACCTCCCACATGCCTTCCTATATAGGGTCAGGTGGGGGAAAGTGGGGGTAAAATCAAGCTTTTTTTAGAGAAGTCCCTAAAACCAAACTATTAAATTTATTTTAATGAAACTTTTGATGCATTTTATATACATTGGATTCATATAGAATAAACCTGAAGCATAACCATTCAATTTTGTTAGATTGTTTTCTCACAGCAATACAGTTAAAAGAGCATGTTTTGATACCCCCACTTTACCCCATGGTGGGGGAAAGTGGGGGTAGTTCTAAAATTAGCATATATTTGAATAAAAATATGTAAATATTCCTTTTGGGTTAATCCATGAAAAGAGGGACATAGCTACAGAAAAATAAATATGTTCAAACATGGATAATAAATATATTTTTATATTCCTAATATGTTGAATTATTATATTTTCATGCAAAAAAAAGTTGGCAACAGTGTTCTCAATTCTAAATAGCTGTTTTATGAAAGCATGTGCTGTTTTGATATTTGGAGTATATGATATGCTGATTTTCAAACTTCAGATTCTGCTATAATTAGGTAAGTTTGAAATATTTTACACTGATTATATACATTTTATATATGTTAACTAAGTTATTAATACTCTATTATAATTATAAATTGATTAATAATAAATAAAAGCAGAAAAAAGGGTAAGCCTAATTTGAATGTATTGTGAGTCACAAAAACTTGCATTTTTCTTTATAACTAATTTATAAATTGACCATATTATGTATAACTCAATATTTTGCTTCTTTAATATACACTCTTGTATTGAACTGTCTCAAAATTAAATTAAAAATATCAAATATAGTTAATAAGCTTTGAAATATATGGTATTGTGAGTCACATTACATGTGACTCACAATACCGTAATGCGAGTCACAATACTATAATGTGAATCACAGCGGTAGGAATCTAGTGTTTTAATTTAAAATATTGTCAGTTAAAGGCATATACAACTATTTTAAGTATTTATCAATTTCTCAGTAGCTCTTTTATATTATTAATAGATTTAAACATGGAATGTAAAGAATATCGTAAACCAATGACTTCTGCTGAGTGTCAACGAAAAAGAAGACAGAAGATGAAGGATGATGGCACCTATGAAGCATACAAAAAGAAGCATTTAGAAGAAGTGAAAAAAAGTAGAAAGAAACAAAAAGAAGCATTATTGAAATTACCAAAATCTGTTCAAAACAAAATACAAAAAGAAAAGAGAATAGCTGTAAAGAATCAAGTAGCAGCATTTAGAGCAAAGAAAAAAGAAGAATCAAAAAACAAAAGAAAGGAGGAATCACCAAAATTAAATTATTCAGCAAGTGCTCTTGGAAAGGCAACAGCTAGAGCTCGTCGTAATTTGCCATCATTTCCAAGGAGAAAAGAAGCAGTTATTCGAAGATTGTATTTTTTAGATGTTGGTAAGAATGGAATTTCTTATAATGAACCTGAAACTTCTAACACCAATCCCCATTCCTCTTCTATTTCCGCAGAAAATACTGAACTGGTACAAAATTTTTACCAAATAGATGATATAAGCCGCCAAGCACCAGGCAGAAAAGATTCTATCACAATAAGGCAACAAAAGTTCAAGTGAGGCACTTGTACAATTCCATAACGGAGACGTTTCAACTTTTTCAAGAAGATTATCCAGATATTAAAATTGGGCGAAGTAAATTTGCTGAATTAAGACCAAAACACGTATTACTTTGTAACAAAATGCCACATAATGTATGCTTATGTAAATATCATGATAATTTTATAGGAGCACTGTTTTATCTACACCAGGCTTATCCCAATATTTTTCCAGTGTACTCTAATAAATTTCCTGAAACTATAATTTGTTCGCCACCTACAGAGAGCTGTTGGTATAACAGTTGTGAAGACTGCAAAGATGCTTTGGGATTTAAAAAAAAATACATTGAAAATGCTGAGATTGACAACCTGAAGTATGCAAAATGGTATGAATGGAAAAATGATAAGCATGAACACGTTCAAAAGGTGTTAGAGGAAGGAACCCTGGAAGAACTGATTTTGCACATCTACAAACTTATACCAACATTTTTGGAACACTGTTACATTAAAAGACACCAGGCAAAGGAATATAGGAACTATCTTGAAATTGTAAAATCTAAATGTGAAAATACTGATGCCAAACAAAAAATAGCCTTAATTCAAGTGGATTTTTCAGAAAATTATACATGCAAGTTTCAAGATGAGATCCAAAGCGCGCATTGGCAACAAAAACAAGTGAGTCTATTTACTATTGCAGTATGGCATTTTGGTGTGTTTAATCCCTGTATATTAGCATCAGACAACACAATTCATGGGAAAGAAACTGTTGTTGCCTACATTGATTATGTGTTAGAAAGTTTACCAAAAGGTTTAGAAGAAGTAATTATTTGGTCCGATGGTCCGTATTCCCAATTTAAAAATCAATATGTAGCAGCAGCTTTGTGCGAATTACAAAAAAAATACAGTTTTGTAATTAAGTGGAATTATTTTGCCACTTCACATGGCAAAGGGCCAGTTGATGGCATTGGAGGTGCAGTAAAAAGGCAGGTTTGGGGGGCTGTGAACAGCCGAAAATATATTGTTGCAGATGCTAAAAGTTTTGCTGAAGCTGCAAATGCTTCATCTAATGTAAAAGTTCTGTTACTCAAAAATTCAGAAATTGATATCAGAAATAAAAGCTTAAAATTAGAAGAAGTATTTAAAACCGCTCAACAAATTCTAAATATTTCAAAAATCCACCAATTAATAGTGAAGGATGGGAAACTTCAAACAAATAAACTAACAAATGTCAATTCACCTAAAGAGTTTTTAAATCCAAAAGTAGGTGATTGGTTTTTAGTGAAATATGAAAATGATTGTTATCCGGGAGAAATTAAAGCAATCGACAATGCTGCTCAAGAATATCAAATAGAAACTATGGAGGCAATTGGAAAATTTTGGAAGTGGCCAAACAAAAAGGATGTTATCTTTTATACTAAAGATAAATTAGTTAAAAAATTAGGATATCCAATACTTATTAATTCTCGGGGACATTTTAGATTTGAATAAATTTTTGTATTTGCTATATTTAATTTATGTACTTCAATTAAATTAAACTTTTTTTACCTTCAAGTATCATTTTAGATTTCCTTTTATTAATTTACTTATAATTACATGCTGCTGAAATAAATTTTAAAGGTGTTTTGTATTTTTATTGTTGATGTATTGTGAGTCACAAAATTAATGTAATGTGAGTCACATTGATTTTATTAAGTTACTACTCTAATATTCTTTCTATCTAAAATCAAATGGGGTCTAAAAACACTTTACTCTAAGTATAAAGATTTCCATTAAAATTTATATTCTAAATTATAAGAGTTTGGAAGAAATATAAGTTTTAAATAAGTGCTCAAATTTTATGTCATTTACACTGTATTGTGAGTCACGTGAATATATTTATATAGAATTCTTTATAAAATTGAAATATTCTATAAACTAAAATGTTATTTTAATTCCTATGAAAAATCACTTCTAAAAACAAAAAAGAAAAACTAACATGTTTAAAAATGCAAAAATACTAGAGCACTTTCAATGGAAAAACTTTTCAAATTGTATTGTGAGTCACGCTGGATTAATCTTTTTGAAATAATAATATACTGAAATAAATGTATCTTGATTATATTTAAAGGTACAAATGCACAAAAAAAATATTTTTTACATATTATTTAATTAAAAAAATAATGTCCACGGCTATCAAAATTAGGTTCATTTAGTATGCGGCATATATCGCTGAGTTCTACACAGTCTTCATCATCAATAGCAGGAAAAGTATAATAGTCTCCCAATGGTGACTTAGTCAGATATTTTATGTGATAGAACTCATTAATTTCTATCACTTGGCCGATGAATTTAGATGATTGAGTTCTTGACCGGTACTCAACTTCTACCCATGAACCTTGCTTTATTTCTTTCAAGTCTGTGTTTTTTACATTCTTTCCTATATTTTCGTGATTGATTTCTTTTTTACGGTTGCTTTCTTCAACAGGCAACCTTTCCAAAACGTCTTTGTTGAGTAAAACCTCAGCACTCTTGCTCTGTACTCTTTTTCGCTTTTTCTTTGAATTCTCTATATTTGCTTGACTGAATTTTTTCTTACGGTCGCTTTCTTCAACAGCCAACCTTTCCAAAACATCTTCGTTGGTTAAAACTTCACCACTCTTGCTCTATACCCTTTTTGCTTTTTCTTTGAATTCTCAATGGCTAAAACAGTATTTACAGATGAAGTGGGAGAGAGAGTTTGAAGGATTGCTTTCTTTAAATCTTTTAAAGGTGAGTTGAGAGAAACTGCTTCAGAAGATACAATGCTTGTGGAAGAATCTGTTCTTGTATGCTCTTGATTGTTTTTCTTTTCTGAAATTAGAATACGATGTTGGATGGCATTTCTGTTCAGAGGATAAAGTCCTGCTCCTTTAAATCCATTCACTGCATTTTCTGGCTTCATTTTTTCAAATAACTTTTTCAAGAGGAATGGAAATGATGCTTTTGAAACATTTTGCAATCTGCTTTCCCTAAACCAATGTTTCAAAATCTCCTTCCAAGCTTTTTTCATAGGAGAAAACACTCCAACATCTAGTGGTTGCAATGCATGGCTACAATTAGGAGGAATACACAAAATTATTACTCCATTGTCCATTGCTTGCTTAATAGTGTTGTAAGTGAGATGACTTCCATGTCCATCATATAAAAGCAGAATAGGTTTCTTTCTATTCTTAACAAAATCAATAAAATGTGCCATCCAGGATTCAAACAGAGTATCATGCATCCATCCAGAATCACTACAACCGTAAAGAGCTTTTGGTGGTCCTCCAGCAGTCCAAGATTGATAGAGATGCTCCCCTTTATATACAACAAAAGGTGGTAAGTAAACACCTGTTGCTGAGATGCAAAATAAGACTGTATACATAGCTTTGCCACAGTCAGCAGATTTCAGATATGCCGTACGTTGGTTTTTCTTGAAAAAAACTTTAGTTGATCTGGGGTCTGTGGATAAGCCAGCTTCATCAAGATTAAATATTCTGTCAGGCTCATCCTGGAGACCGTTGTCATAGAGCAATTTTTCATACATGTTGAAAAAAACTGTTGTTGTTTCTTCATTAAGATCAGCTGCTCGAGCTTTTGTCAAGAGTTCAGGTTTTTTCTTACTAAGTTCCTCTTTCCACCGCTTTTCGAACCCTCTAATCCATTCGACACCAGGTTTTCCATTTGGGAAAAGATGTTGAGCTGCCGTATTTGTTGACAAGTAAGTTTCAACAAGGTTTATGATATCTCTTCTATCAAAAGGAAATCCACATTGTCCTAAAAATTGTAATGCTACCACAATACACATTTCTTCGTCATTTGTTAGATAGGAGGATCTACCTGGTCCTTGGTGAGAAGGACTTTTAACTACCCATCTTCTAACAGTTTCTTCAGGAACACTAAATTTCTTTGATGCAGCATA
Organism: Octonoba sinensis; assembly: GCA_038502835.1. Lineage (NCBI taxonomy): Eukaryota > Metazoa > Arthropoda > Arachnida > Araneae > Uloboridae > Octonoba > Octonoba sinensis. The sequence goes on along the minus strand of CM076605.1, from coordinate 64,212,527 downwards.
AATTGTAGATCCATTTTTTACCTCCAAAACAGCATTCTTCAGATCATCTTTTGTGTACTTTGAACCACTGGTTTTCTTAATATAATTTCTTGGCATATTTGAACTATAAAAGACAATATAAAAATTAATATCAGTAGTAATTTAAAGTGTTATTAGTACTTATAACTTTTTTTCTATCATTCTTCTCTTTCTAAACTACATTTAGAAAACATTATTTAAAAAAAAAAAAATGTTTTCAGTGTAAAATTACTATCTAGGGAATAAATAAGTAAATTACCAATTTTTTTAGTAATTTTCTTATAAAATATAGAACATTAGATATTTACTAAAGTTAACAGAGGTAAAAACTATTCCTATCCAATAACACTTAGCTAAGCCTAACCATACCCCCAAATTACCCCACCTCAGAAAACAATTCATAATAAATAGAATTATAAAATTCATTCTTACCTTTCTATGTAGATCTGTTCCTTAGATGTTCCTCTACAAGTCTGAACTAAAATTATTGGTTTTTGACAGTTAATAATGATTTTAGGAGAAAGTTCATCAGCAGCTTAAACTAACAAACCATTTGCAATAAGAACAAGAAAGACAGTTTATAAATACTAAACTTGTTGCCAGTTTCTAAAACTAAAATAAAAATATTTGCCATAATCTCAATATGTCTCTAAAAAAGAATTAACTAAATATCTTAATTTAAAAAGAGAAAATAGGTGTTTTTCAATATACCCCCACTTTACCCCATGGGCCCACTTTCCCCCACCTGACCCTATGTTTGCACATATTACAAAGACCATGCTGCAGTTAGGCCTAATTTAAGTGTTGGATAATAAATATTATTAATGCCAGATCACTACACATTTTTAACATAATGGTTTGATTAAGTTATTATGTTACAGTAATCATGCAAAAAAAATTACATTCACTTACTTTTGAGGAGAAAAGCAGACTTTCTTTGACAGTAGGTTTAAAACACAACAGATCAGGTAGCAATTACAATTGAAAACGAGGCTACTACAGCTCCACCTAGGATGATAAATCAACAGGACCAAGAAGCATTAATGTAGTAGAAATAACCTCTGTCCCACTCCTCCCACTGTCCCGTACCTCCCTACTCTCCAGCAAATGCAAATTTTAGTTTTTATTGTTTTCTAAAATACATTTTCAATTCTAAGTTAAAAAGAAATAGTTTAGAAATTAATCACATAGTGAATTGCGAGGACTACCAGTGACTACACAGTATAAAACGTAGCCTAATTTTTAGGCAATTTTACTAGAAAATAGTATTTTTAACATTTTATATATCATTAGATTGCGAAGCCAGACAAAAAAAAAAAAAGGGTTCTGCATGTTTTCATAAGATAATTTCTTTCCATCTATCAAATCTGTTTTATACACTACCTGTAAAAGTTAATTCTATTTTTAAAAAATTATATTGAGGGCATTAGCATCAGTTTATACACTTTTATTAATTTCTGCACCAAAAGCATCCCTTTCACTGATTTGATGCATTTTTAAATATACTGCACCTTATCTATGGTGACTACTATTACTATTTTCAAAGTCAAATACGCATTTCTTTTCAATTTAAAACATTTTAATTTCTACATACCAGGCTTGGAGTCGATTACAAAGAAACGTAATCGATTACGATTACAAAGGGAGAAATTGAGAGATTATGATTACGATTACGATTGTAATCCTTTGCCAAAAAGTAATTACGATTACGGCAGCGATTACAGTCGTTGAAAAATGTAATTGATTACGATTATGACATTCGATTACGATTTTGATTACGATTAGATTAGCATAAAATGATCCGATATTATGCATACAACTCTCATTTTTGCAACAGTGTCACAAATCGAAAAGTTATGATTTTTAAAGTTAAATTTTTGATTTATTAAGAGATAACTTAAATGATGATGAATGCAACTATAATGAAATAATTTCAACATCAGTTATTGAATTATGACGTCATTGCAGAAATGAGAAATTTGTAATATATAAAATCAGGAAAGGAACATTCCAAATTTTTCAAATATTTAAAACTCATCTGAAGGATAACTACATTGATCGTATTTTGTATATAAACAAAAAACGATGCACTAAATGTATATATAATGCATAAGTGATTTACCTGGTTCATTATTATTTTGTGTGCATACAATCAAAATTTTAGTTGGCCACAATTTCTGAAAATGTAGTATATTTCTCCATTGTATTTATTTTCTAGTTTAAATTGTGCAAATATTTCACATAACACCAATTAATTTACTGAGAAAAATAATTTTGTATGATTCTTTGTGTATGAATTGCACGAAATAACAAAATATTCAGATAGTATAAGAGATTTATTTATCTCTTACACTATCTTAATATTTTGTTATCTATTGTCTATATATTTAATCTGAATATTATCCTTTGAAAATAAATGCTGCATTTTAGAATAATTTAAAAAAAATTGAACATGAACTTTCAGTTAACTCTTAACAAATTTAGTAATCGTTAAAAAGTAATGTGAAGAATAATTATAATATGAATGACTATAAAATTTTAATATGATTTCTTGTGGAGTTTTTTTTTAACATGTATCAGCATATAATTTTTTTCCATGTAACTGTTTTAATAAAAAAATAAAGTGTAAGTAATTTTACAATACAAATTTAACGTACAAGATTAAACTGAAATACAAAATTCTGTTGAGGTAATTCTAAGAAGAAAAAGATAATTAACTGTTTAAAATAATTCCTAAACATTAATTCATGCATGTAAAAAACAATTGGGAGAATGTCTGAACAATCTCTTTTTATTTTACATACCTATTAATTAAAAAGAATATTATCATTAAAATATAAATAAATTTAAGATTTAAATGTATGTATTTTTTTAAATATTCGAAGAACATATTTTTAAAAAGTAATAATAATCACACGTACCAGGGTTAAGATTTCATACATAAACATAGAGCAAAGAGCATCATGTAACTCCTGCTCCTAAATTGCTGAAGTGTAAATGTGCTATTCTTTAGAAAAATTCTTCGCTTCCGCCATTAAAGAAAGGAGAAAACGCCAAAAGGCATTTCGTGGCATTCTCTTTCCACTAGACTTTCGGGGGGCAGTCTGCTTCGATTATTGAAAGGGAAAATGCGGCGTTCTTTCGCCTATTGCCCAGCCGTTTGTATTGAGTAAGCCAATATGTATTGAAGGGGTAATTAGTGCTTCCCCTTTTTTATCTACCCCGAAATCTTTTTGACTTGCGGACAGATTACCGCTCTTTTACCGAAACTGGACGACGCGAGGAGACCCCTTCAGAGCCCCAAGGCGATGCGAGTGACGTCCAGACTCTCTTTTTTCTCGGGCTCTCCAGCCATTCCCCGTGGAGAGTGGAGCCGCAATTAAGAATTCTGAGAGACCGCAACAAGCAGGACAACAAGCGTCTCTAGCAGACTATATGGTCCTGCCATCAAGGCTCAGCGACCACCACACAGAACCTTTTATATTATGATCACCCGCAGGTTAAACTACTTAGGATAGGATAGGTCGCGTCAGTACACAGCTTGAATCCTTTTTCTTGTAATCTTATCTCTTCTATTCAATGGTAGAACTAAAAATTTGAGCTTTCTGCAGTTCAAGATTACACGATTGCAGGACCAGCAGATTACAGATTTTTTTCCTCAAGATTACGATTAAAATTACGGGAGAAAAGGGATTACATGATTACGCAATTTCGATTATGATTATAAAAATATGCCATTGTCAGATTACGATTACGATTACGATTTTGTCAAAATGTAATCGATAACAGCCGATTACGATTACGTAATCGCGATTACTCCAAGCCTGTTACATACTAAACCTTTTATAATGTGCTAAAATAGTATTTGTATCTCATGTATATGCTTTTCTTTGTTTGCACGTGGTCATCTGCTAATCAGCGAACTGCATATAATCGGGCAGTAATCTTTTAGCATCTGCTCTAGGTTTACAATAATTCTTATTATTTTCTAATCAGTGAACAGCAAAACGCTTATTGGACCTAAATACAGCTATTTCTTTCCAGAACCCCCCCCCCCCCTGAAAAAATACTTTGTTTAAACTGAAATTTATGGGTCTATTAGAAAGAAAATTTACAAATTAAATAAGATGTTGAATACAAGCACGATTTGCACACTATTTTTCCTCTCATAACATTTGCCATAACATTGAAGAATAAAAAAAGCAAAGATTGCACTAGCATGTGGCTCCCATTTGCCTGTGAAAAATTATCTTATATAATTTTAGTATTTTCTGGCATGTAATTGTGCAGCATTTTTTTATACGTGATATAATTTCTTTTTTAATGGTAAAAAGGACAAAACATATTGAGCTGAAATAAAAAGCTTTTTTCACCAAAGTTCCCATCCCTCCTTTAAAAAGAAAAAAAAATTATTTCAATTAGAAACAAAATGATTAAGGAAAAATTTGAAAGCTCCGTGATTGAAGTTTAAAATGGCACCAAGTTTGAAATCCTAGGTTGCTGTTACCTGAAATACTTGTCAACAATAAACAGAACCAGCTTTAAGACTTGCGCGGGCCACATTGAAAGTACTTTTGTGGGGGTCTCTTCCCAATTTGTTGCCAACTTTGGTATACCCCCCCCCCCCAAAAAAAAAAAAAAACCTGGTTGTGGAGAAAGTCACCAAGACCTAAAATTTTCTTTGTTGAATAGTTCATAATTTTGCAGCAGAATACAAATGAAAACGTACATAAATAGCCGCGTTCACATGGCACTTTTGTAACCGGCAAATCCCCTCTCCAATTCCGAAAAAACCCGTTTGGAAAAAACCCCGTTCACATGAGAAAAGAGGTTTTGTCTCGGAAAGCGGTTTTACCCATCATCCTTTGCGCACTGTTTACAATTTTTACGCATGCTATTGCCGTTTTCTTGCTTTCGCTTTTCTGAATGTTACAGTTTAAAACAAATTATAGGGAAAGACTCGGCTGAGGATGTTTTAGACCTGATTTTTTGAAAAAAATAATTGCATTCACGATTTAAAAATTACATATAATTGCTTTTGTTTAACATGTTTACATTGTTTTGTTAATGCTTTTTTGTAAGAGCTGAAATCTAGTATACGAAATGATATATCTTTTGAAAATTAAGATTTTGCATTATAAAACATGCATCTTTCTTAAAGAAAAAGGAAAGAGGTGTTCTAAGTAAATTAAGAGCATGAAAGATCGTTGCTTTTTTCTTACGATTCAGGAATATTTACAAACATTTTGCTCATAATATCTTAAAAGCAAACAAGGTTGCTAAGGGCAAACTGATTAACCAGAATATTGCCAATTGCATACATATGCTACATCTAGCAATCAATATCAAGACATTTTATTTTATGTACAGGTGGTGGTTATGCATCGTTTATGAGACAATTGAATATTAATTCCAAATATAGAATTAATTATGACACCCAAATGACTTATCAACAAATATAATCAGACAACAAATAAAGTTCATGATGTATTTGAAAAATAGAAATGATCAAGATTCAAGCTACGTGTGTTCTTATTAAAACCAAAAATGCAACGTTATGTATTTGTTTTTTTATTGCAGGGAGTGTAACTGAATTAAATGGAGAATTGTTATCTTAAATAAAGGGGGAAAGACCGTTCAAAGCTCTGCATTTTCATATATATATATATATATATATATGTGTGTGTGTGTGTTAAAGATGCAACGAATATTCGGCCACTATTCGGTATTCGGCCTGCCCAAATAGACGTTTCTTGATTTAGCCGAATATTCGGTCTTTCCGAATACTGATCATTATTCGGCCGAATAGTTCTGCTACGGTAGAAATGTACAAAAATAAAGAAATTGGTAGATTTTAAGCATTTAAAATTGCATTATAGTTATTGTAAAAGAACACATTAGTATATAATTTTAATAAATAAAAATAATTTATAAAAAACTACTTTTTTTAAACATTGCTTTTAGGTTTGATACAGTTACAATATTGTATTTTATACTTAGCATTTGCTCACAAATGCTGGCAATAGTTAATTATGATGAAGAAAGTGAGACTTTTATTTTGTTTAGTAGCACAGTGGAAGGCAGACTTTGTGTGAGTAAATTGATTTATTGTGAATATTGGGTAAGATAGCAATGGGAAAAGCCTAGAACATATCATGAATATTAAGATAGCATAAGTTATTGGGCTTTTTAAATTAAAAAAATATATTCCAGTTAAATGCATTAAATTTTAATAGATCTTGTAAAAATAGGTATGTAAAAAGCCATAAAATAAAAATATACTTTTATAGCTTTTAAAATATCTTCATGAAATTATTTGGAGCAAGGTAAACATTCTAAACAATAGTATTCCTTTAATTTGAATTTAGAAATTAGTAAAATAATGCTAATGCTTACCAATTTTATTGCATTCAAAACAATACAGAAAATACATTAATTTTAGGTAGTTCTGGATTCTTAAACAAAATTAAATCATACATCATAGATTATTGTGTGAAATTGGTGTTTTACTTGGTGAGTACTTTTAAAATTTAGAAAATACTTTCTATTACCACGATTTTCTAGAAATTTTATTCGGCTTCGGCCTAGGAGAAATTGCCGAATATTCAGATAATTATTATATTCTATTTTTTTAACCGACTTCACAAAGGAGGAGGTTATATACTCATACCGTATGGATATCGGTTTTTTGTTTGTCCACCCATAACATCTCACAGGATGAGCCGATTTTCAAGATTTTGATTTTTTTTTAATCCATCGAGGGTGGTTGCTCAAACGGAATTTATCATTCAAATGACTAGTTTTCAGTGCCATTCACTCAAAGAAGGTTTGCCTTTTGATATGGATTTTTTAAAAATAGAATATTTATGTAAAAAATGGGTTTACACCAAAAATAATAAAATAAAGTCCCTTTCGGAAAAAAATAGAACCGACTGCAAATTTTAAATTGCGTTAAAAAGTGAAAACTAATTGAATTCTTTAAACAACATCGATACGATTTTTAAACATAACTTTTGAAGTCGGTGCAAAATCATGATAGGTTTTGATTCATGATTACTTTTGTAATCATGAATAAATTACAAATATAAATGGCCCAGAGCTTATAACAGTTTCAATGTAAAGTAACACATGACGTAATGGTAATTAGGTAATTGTGCGCAGGCTTCAAAAGTTATATTTAAAAATCGTATCGGTGTTGTTAAAGAATTAATTTATTTTTTCACTTTTTAGTGCAATTTATAATTTAAAGTCGGTTCTATTTTTTCCAAAAATTATTTTATTTTGATGTACATTATTTATGTATAAGTAATTTTGAAAATCTCAATTACTTTTTAAAAAAATTCTGGACAGTAATTTCTAACCCGGTTAGTTTTATTATAAACACCACAGGGTTGTGTAAGAAAAACCTGATATGGCACAGCCAACAAAATTATGCCTACATATTAATCGCATGCATGTGTCGTTTCCAAAAATAAAAGATACGTTTTTAAAAGTTTAAACCTTTATGTATTTCTTACTCCTTTGTTTTAAAGACATTTAAGGACATGAACTAATAAAAATGAACAAACCGATGTCACTATGATGAGTACGACAAATTATTTCTGCGTTTCAAGATAAGAAATTACTTTTTCAATAATGAATGAAAAAATAAAAGTAACAATACTCTTCTACCTTAGTACTAACATGTATGGAAACGTACGAGATCATAGGATTTTTCATCTTAATTTTTCTTAAATTTATTACATCTAGAGATGACAAAAGATATACACAAAATTGCAAAATAAACATAGAAAAAATTACAAGTAAGAAATAATTTTTATTGCTGTACTTTTAGCCTATTTCATTTAAAATCCTCAAGTTGCGCACACCATACGAAACGCGCGAATTGTCAATCAAAAGTTAACTCATGGGGAATCGAGAGTGCTGCGCGAATGGCATGCTGGGTAGAAACCCCGCAAAAATCCTGCTCTTGGGCAGGAGGCAACTAGACCCACCATTTACCCGGTAAAAAACCGGAATGCGGTGATAAGCAGGGTACAAGCGGGTTATAAGAATGCCATGTGAACGCGGCTAGTGATACATATATATGGGTCATTCTCCACAAATAGGGCAATTTGGAAGTTGTAAAACACAAATTTATAAACTATCCAATAAATGACTTTTTTCTTCATATATAGGCTGAATAACTCATTTTGTATTTGAGTTATCATTAAAAATTCATAATTCCTAAAATTTAATATTTTATTTAAAATCAAAAAGAAAAAAAAAACCAGCCAGGGAAATGATGCTTCAGGCAGGGGAATGATATTTTAAAACAGGAATGACTTACCTGCCTGGGGAATGATTCATTAATCTATAAAGTGCTTTTGACAGCTATTAATGATAACAAATTTCATACCATTTACTATTTTTAATAAAAAAAAGCATTACACATCGTCATTGAAGTTTGCTTCACATAACTTTTCAATTATAAATGTCTAATAAAGCTGAATTGCAATAATGAAACCCTTTAGATACATGTTAGTGCATTGCAAAAGCAGAACACATTACAATTTTATTAAGTATAATATTTTACAAGATGGTGATTTTAAAATGATTCATTGGGAAAAAAATAGGTTATTGCTCTTTTGTCACATGACACAAGGTTTGCAAGTTTTCTCCCAATGTCATCAATAGGATACCAATGAATATCCAAGTCTTTAGGCCATTTAAAACGTCTAGGTATGCCAGTAATACCATAGCATTTATTTCTACTTCTCCAGATAGTAATCCTAATATTTCACCTGGGTAAAGTTTGTCATCATAATGAACTAATACCCAACCGCCTATTGCATACAAGCTTTTCTTATCATTGCATGTCAGTTTACCTGCTTTAATACTGGCACCCTCCTTTTTTACAATCATTTCCCCTAATTCAAAATGTTTGCAGTATTTAGCTCTTGTACCTCTGCAATCAATACAGCTTAAATGATGAAACTTCAGCATTGAATTAGATCGGTATCAATTTACTTGATGAACTTTCATGGTCCCCTTAAATTTAATTCCATTTTTTTAAAATTTATTTCCGATTGTTTCTTTTTTTATAACAAAGCTTTATGCCCTTGCAGTGTTCCTTCAGAGTTTTCACAAATGTTGTGAAGTCGGCAATATACACACCTTGAGCAACAATTCTATCAGCAATTCGCTTTAATGTGGCACCTAAACCATCAGGGGCACCTTTTCTATGCCCACATTCAGAACAATTCCAAGAAATTCCCTACAGGTGAGGGAATTCTTCAGGCAAAGTAGTAGCAATATAGAAAAAAAATAATCTTATTACGTTATTGATTTGAAGGACCAGCACTATAAATATATAGAGTGTCGATTAAAGGTAATTTTGTAAATAAATGATTCAGTACAGGATACATATGTACTGAAACAGCAGCTGGATCATGTTGAAGTGATTCTGTTAAAGTACAAATGGGTTGAACCTCCAGATCTGCATCTATATCTGATCTATAATAAGTCACACAAAGTGATGAGACTGCATCTCCTGGCCATATTTGAAGTTGTAATTTTCACTAAAAACAATGTGAACTAATAGTTCATTTGGCTTTAATGAATCTCATTTTTTTAAAAATTCTGTATTGATGCAGTCTTCTGCCTTCATGTGCAAGAAACAAATCCACACTATTTTGATGCTCTTTAATTGCTTCTGCAATTGTTACAGTAATATCTTTGGTTACTTTTTGGAATATTCTTTTTTAAGGGTACACCATGTTTTATATGTCACTTTTAAATCACTATCAAAACTGTTGTAAGTTAAAACCTTCTGGAAACAATCACCGCACTTTCAAAATAAATATTTCTCGTTATCCACAGAACAGCAAAGGTCCATCAATAATCCTCTTATATTAGGTGAATTAATAATGTTCTGTGAAGACATTTGCTTAGTAAGAAGACGTATGTTTTCATATTTGACACACAAATATGTATTTCTGTCTGATGCATTAGCTTGAGAAATCCAAAAAGGACGTAAACGGCAGAATGTAGGGTAACTGATATATCTACTGCTATTTAAATATTTCTTGTGAAAGTTTTTCAAATTATCAAAGAGATATCTTTTTTGTTTCTTGAGTTTTCTTCTAGTTATGCAATCCTTCTTCCCAGGACACAAAAGGGTCATTCTCCAGAAAGTGTAGCTTTTGGACCAAAATATTTTCCCATTTCAAAACCTTACATTTCCAATTTTTTTTCATTTTTATATGAAACTGTTGCTTACTAGAAATAACCATGAACAATGGCCCTACTCAATTTCAATTATTTTACTCATAAATTAAAACATATACTATAACCTTACTCAAGGAGGTGATATAATACAAGTGAAAATTAATAATTACTACCATATAATAAAGTGCAAATATTTAATCAGCTCATATAAAAAGAGAAATAGAGGAAGAAATTTAATTATACAAATTATATCAATTTAACATAAATTGTCAAATTTACTGAAATTATCATTGAAAAGGTATTGTTCCCGCTTGTTCATTGTAGGCTGACTCAATACATTCACAATATCAACTGTGTTCACTTCAGCAATGTCATCCACTGTAGGAAATACAAATTTATTAGCTGTGCACCTTTTCATGAATTTAATAGGGTACTCATGAGAACCGTCACTTGAAAGAGCAAGTGCAACAAAATGCTTGAATGATTTTTTTGTGGCTAACTTGACAACAATGTCGGTATTTGGGCTTAATTTTGTTGGAATCTTTGAAGTTTCTGGAATAGAGCCAAAATAGCCCTCATCACTTGTATCACTGAAAGAATCAGTGTCAGAGTAGACAAGTTTGATTTTTCTACTACAATTAATGGGCAGCTTTAGTACACCTACACCGATGCATAATGAGAACACAACTCACCAGGGTTGCATATTAAACAGCTGAGATACCTAGCTTGCAGAATAAATGGGTCTTTTTTTGTCCAAGTTATTTGGTGCATGCGCATGGTGCCTTTAAAAGCTGCTATATCTGTAGGTAATAGCTTTTCAATACTTTGTGCAGCGATTTTAATCACATTTATTTTTTTGGAATTAACAGCAAGTTCATCAGCAAGTGTATTAAAGCTGTTCAGGTCTTTACCTCTACCTACAAGGGAATCAGCAATTCTTTTTAGGCAGCCTCCTACCCCATCTAGAGCACCTTTGCCATGCCCACTTTCTGCATAATGCCAATTCAAAGCATCTACACCCAGTTCAGGAGCAAGGAAGGTTGCCATCAAATAAAACATTTTCCTATTACGATATTGAGTTGTAGGACTGTCTGTAAATATATGTAGTTTTCAAGCTTGGTTGTGAATGATTTATTTCTCTTATTATTGGCTTCAAGTGAGCACATATCACTGAGGGGTCATGCCTGAGACTATCGGATAAACTGCAATATGACGTAACCTTTAACTTTAATGTATGTGCCAGGACACAAATTATAAACCACTACAGTGTGTAGTGATATCTGTTGTTTGGACCAACCAAAGTGAGCAGATTGTACTTCACTGCTGTATTTACATAAATAATTTTCTGCGAAATCTGCATGTATTAATACATCATTTGGTGTCAGCTGTTTTTTAATACTATTCATGGTGGTTTGTTGGTGGTTCATGTTACGCACATGCATGAAAAATTTTACCACACTACCTTCTAAAATAGATACTAACTCTTCTTGCGTACATGTTACCTCTTCTTTCACAGTTTTCTGGCACATTTTTTTCTTCTCCTTTTACAATAATTTTAATTTTCTTTGTTACCCATCTCTGGTATGTTATAACATGTTCTCTTTCAAAGCCTTGAAATTAAATTTTTTTTGATTGACAACCATTGCAACTCCTTATTAAACAATCCTCTTTCAAATATTCTCCTTCACAACACAGTGCATTGCACACTTCAACTGGTATGTTTTCTTTAATTATTCCCTTTTGTTTTAATGCCCCTTTAATAAGTGCCATGTTCACATGCACATGTATCTCTGTCTCTGGCTTTAGGGGTACATACCCAAAATGGACGAAGCTTGCAAAACAAAGAATAACTAATTTTGAATTGTGGATAGCGATGCAAAAATTTTTTGTGAAGGTTTTCCAAGGAATCATTGAGAAGTCTTTTTTGTTGTTTGCATTTCCTCAGTGTTACCGTATCTTTCTTTCCGGGACACAAACGACTAGATTCATCTTCTTGCAAACAATTACTAACAGAGATTTTTATTGCTTCAATCCGCCTTTTGGCTTGACTTTCTTCTTTTAGATCCCCGATAGGTTTGAGTGTTCTGTCCGAAAGTATTTTTTTCATATAATGAAGATATCTATATTTTAAAACTATTTTCCCACTAATACTAGCTGCATCATTACGCTTGTTAAGATAGCATTTGTCTTTGTTGAAATTCTCTTTAATTTGAGCAGTTATAACTTCACTGAAAAGTAATTTCTTTCTAACTATTGGAGAAACTGTTGGACCAATTAATAGCCTGCTCACATTTTTCTTTGGTGAATCTATGTTTTTCTTTTCTATTCTATGAAGTCTTTGCCTGTATTTACCTATGCACGTCTTTGTATTCTTAAGTTTTTTTTTCCAATTCCTTTATTTTATTTTTTAGGTGTTGTGTGTTCTTTCTCCTTTTTCTTTTACCTCCTTCCAGTCTTGAACTTCTATGTATTGTACTGACTCCCTTGGGACCAGGAACAGGAGAAGGGGGAGGAGTATTATATTCCAATACCAGTGCAAGTTTTTCATTACACTTCTTCTTAAGATAATATTTTTTGCTTCTGTCTCTCCATTGTTTTCTTATTTTCCTTTGGTCTCGGTTACTTATTTCATGTATTCCTTTAATTTTACCAGCCTCTTTCCTGGCATAATACCTTTCTCTCTCCTTGTGTTTCTGTTCCTCATATTTTTGTGGATCATTTCTAATCAATTCACGCAATTTTCTCATGCATTCTTTTTCCTTCTCATTTTTTCCCCTCATTGGACGACTACAAGTTGGATTCCTCTTCCTTTTGTTTTTAATGCATTGCCTGCTCATTTCTGGACATTTTTTTTTCTTTGCCATTCTGAAATTAAAAAAATCCTTTCAGTGTTTGAAAATATGTGTGCTTATTTAATATCAACAAAGCAATCATATGTTAATTGCACAAAAGATAAGCGATTTTTGCATGTTTATTATAAATCAAAATCAAGCTCTCTGGATTAAATTATAGTTTACATTTTAGTCATCCACTTTATAAGTTTTAAATTTGTGTTTAATACATGTATAATATCAGTATATTCTCAAATTGGTAACTTCATGATTTTGGTAAAATGTCTAAGATTAATGTATCTCACCTCCATTATTTACCCTCTCCTCCGTGACAATGAAATTGAACATTCCATAAAAATAGGCTTAATGGATGCTTTTCTCAGGGAAAGAAACTTATTATTTGGTATTACAATCTGCACAAGTTAAGCATATAAAAACAGGTAAACTTGTGTTTTTTACAATATTTTACATACCTGAACTTTAAGTTCACGGAGGTGAGAGTTCTCAATAACCGCACTTGATTCAACAAAAGCTGTCTTCTTGTTTCTTAACGAAAAACTCACAACTTCTTTATAGCTGTAATTTTACAAGATAGATGAAATGTATCATGTTAAATAAAATGTGATGCCAGTACTGCCATCTATCAGTGAAAAATGACATTTTATGTTTGGGTAACGGAGGTGAGAATTTATTGTGTGACAGAATTCATTATTCTACTAAAAAAAACTAAATCACAATATAAAAAATTGAAATATGTTTAAATACTTAGTATTTGAGACACTTGTGAAAGGAATAATAAATATATAAATATATTTTTTTAGTTAAACAAGTTATTAAACAACATTAACTGTCACACCAGGTGTGTGACATGCCACGGAGGTGAGAATTCACATATTGTGAACCAAAAAAATAATAAAATTAAAAATTATTATAAAAAATTGTTGACTGATTTAAATGGACATGTTTTTATTACAATAAAAAAATATAGTTAAATGAATTGTTCTTTAAAAGTTTTTGCTATAAATGCATGTGACGGAAATGTTACACTTTTTGAAGAATGACCCATATAAATGTTGTGCAATTAATTGTTTAGAAATCTTATACCTCATTTTGTTTGAATTCATTTACATTATTTTTTAAAAACTTTTATTTAATAATCTGTTCCCGAGTACAGTAGTTATTAATACTAAATGTAATTTGTACATATTACCTCTAAATAAAAACTGAAATACACCCTATATTTTTATGAATAAAACATTAACGTTACTTTGGCCCCCAACCTGATACTTTCTAATTTTTGGCACTTCACCCAAAAAAAGTTTGTGCATCCCTGATCTATGCATTTTTGACTCTCATCATTATATACTTTTTCCAATAAAGTTCCAGCAATAACTTTACGATTTGGTGGGGTATATCCGGGACGAAGTTCCTCACAGAAATTGATGAATTCAGTATTTTCAACTATACGAAAAGAGCAAATATAGGCATATATGAAACGAGCAGTTCCTAAAGTTCCTTTTTTGCAGCTGATGTTCAGACTACAAAATTATCCATTTTGCATCTTTTGTTTCCTTTTTTTACCACTGATGGATTTAATGTAGAATCTTCTGAAAAAAATAAAGTTATTTTAGATTTCTTTTTATTTATAATTGAAATTAACAAGGGTATGGCAGAGCTGTTATCTTGTAGTTGTAATATTTAATGCATTGTCATTGAGGCATATGTATATTGGAGGGAGTAAATTGAGGTAAGTCCAAAACTCTCTGGGGGGGGGGGGGGGGCTGGACCCCTAGAATAAATATTTAACCATTTTAATTGGACAATATGTTGAAAAAAATACTATTTATTTTTAAGGGTTGGGTTGAGGAAAGGATTTATCCCTGTATCTAAGCTCTAAACAAATAGCTTGGTGTGCATGAAAAATAAATCTAAATATAAATAGAATAGTAAGAATTCTTAAAAACTTTATTTTATGTAATTGAAAATTATTTCAATTTAATTTTTTCATTATATCATTATCACTTCACAGGTATGTATTTAATACTTTTGTTTTCTTTGTATTTTAAATAATTCTATAAATACTTTAAAGAACACATATATAAAATATAAAAATAAATGAACAAATAAATAACTGTTGCTCTGTGTAAAAAAATATATTTAAGTGGAAGGATTAAAATTAAAATCTCTATGCATAATTTCTGTAGCAACCCTGTTTTTAAATTCCTGCCACACCCCTGTTGATAAAATAATAATAAATTTCTTTAATAATCTCTTAAAGTAAGTATTTAATTAACAACAACAACAAAAAAAAACTAAGTGTTTGAAATTTCAAATACTCCAATTTAGGATTTAAAAGTGATTAAATATTATCGAATTTGCAATAAAATTTAATTTAAGTTACTGGCACTGGGTGCTATTTTACATCACATCAAATGCTTTTATATCTGAAAAATATAATAAAATATAAAAATATAAACTTACCTTTTTCATTTCTTGTTAAAGGTGAATCACAAACAGTCTCATCCATTTCATTTGTAGAGGAAGTACTTTGAGTTTCACTAGTTTCATTTATTATTATGGTGTAGTTTCAGCCTGGCTACCAGCCCTTGTAATTCTTTGTCACAATATTTACATTTGGCTCTAATCCCTGCTTTCCCAATTACTTTGTGTAATTCTATAAAATGTTCCCATATGGGATCTTTTTTCCTTCCTGAACTTGCCATTTATTAAAAAAGAAATAAGATTACTGAATAATTTGAATGATTAAAAGCAGAAATATGTCTGCATGCACTGCTAGTGAAATGAGTTGAGAATTGCTACAAACAACATTTTACTCTTTGTTTTCAACCAACTATTTTCAAACAGATTTATAACAAAAGAACAAAGGATTAAGAAGAACAGTCCTAAGGGGCTGTCCACAAATGATGTCATGCTTATAGGGGGTAACAAGAAGTGACATCACACATTTTGGTTAAAATAAAAACATTTAAAATCAGCAGAGAAATAAATAACAATTATTAAAAAAAAAATGATTTCAATAAAATAAAAGTTAACCTATGCATTTTATTTATTTATTTATTTTTTTAGATATGTTGGATATTGAATGAGATAACAACATTGTATTTCATTTAGGGTAAGTCTAGGATAGATGGCCATAGTTTTTAAGAATTGAAATAAAAACTTTTAAAATGTAAATATATGATATGTTTATGCATATTTTAAATTTTCACATATATGTTCAACATATTTTGGGTAAAATGTACTTAAATATTTAGAATAAAACACGAAAAATGTGGCTTTTAAGAAACATGACAAGTGGCCATCTCGCCTCCTGTTCTAGTAGAGATGGCCATCTAAGGTATAATAAAGAAATATGTACTTAAATGGGAAAGAATGAAATATTTTGTAAGTTTAACCGTAAAAATTTTATTTTAACCCCTTTAAGCGATGAGGACGAGTTGGCTCGTTTCGGATGGTCCGTCTTTAGGCGATAACTCGAGTACAAAACCTCGGTGAGCTGTGAAGTTTTGTAAACAAGTTATCTCGTCTATATCGTTTGGAGACGGATTGTTTGGGATGCGTTGACTCATCCTTATTGCTTGAGGGGTTAATGTAAAGATACAATATCAATAGAAAATTGATGAATAGGAAAATTAAATGAAGCAAAATGTAAAGTAGGTAAGTTTCAATCCTTAAATTTTAATAAAATTTTACCACATTTTTGACAAAGTTCCTGAAATGTTGAACATGTTTCGTGAAACCACTTCATGCATTTCATGCATTTGTCCCAATCATCCTTTTTAGTCGTGGTATTGTATTCTTCACCACAGCCGATACAACGATCTTCATCAAATTCTATTTCCCCGGAATCAGTAGTAGTACCGGAAAAATCTATTTCATCGTCTTCACTGCTGGAAATGTCCCGTTTTGGTCGTTTCTTGGAAATAACTTTAGACTTTTTCGCGATAACTTAACACTTTTTCGGCGGTTTACATTTTTCCAATTTTTTCTGTTTTTCTGATGATATTTTCTGAAGATTTGCGATGTTTTCTGGTGATGTCAGAATGGTAGCCACTTGTTTGGCACATTTTCTAACAATTTTTGTAGTCGTTATATCAGGAATTCGGGGCAATGTCACATAAAAATTTTGTTGGTGTCTCTAGATTGGCCTTTTTTGGTGTGTTTGCTTGCTGCTCAAAACTTAAGTTATTAATTTTGGATGTACTGGGCTCAGAGTGTACATCATTTGCTTTGGATGTACATTGTTTGGGCTCAAATTGTACTATTTCAGTGTCAGTCTCTTTATTTAATTGAGCTGCTAATGTTTCCAAATTGGCTTGAACATGACTATCCTGCGTTTCGCTTGTTGAAATAGCGTCGTTATAATACGGATTGCTTTGGGTGTCTGTTAAGTTTAGAAATGCATAATCAGGACAAACATTCGGATTGTAAGGGTAAATCCCTGTTGCCTTGAAACCTGAAATGGCATTTTCTGGTGTAGGTGATTTTCCCCAAGATACATTAAGCAGTTCCTCAAATTGGAGTCTTGTAATACGACGTCCAGGATGTGTTCTCAGCCAAATTCCACACGCGTTGTAAAAATTACTTTTCACAGATTTTAAAACGGCTCTGTCCAAAGGTTGAAGATAATGTGTCGTATGAGGGGGTAAAGACAAAAATACAATATCTTGTGAATCTGCATATGTCAGCATTTCAATTGAAGTAGCGTGGGAGGTGTGACCATCAAGTATTAGTAAAGTTGTACCACTTGGCTTGCGAGGAACAAAATGATCTTTCAGCCACTGCAAAAATATTGAACTTGTTGGTCTTAAAAATTAATTTTTCTTTTAGATTCAAAAAATTCTAACTTTAATTAATATCCAACATGAGCTTTTAGAGGTTGTGTCAGCAGGAGATATACAGGAAACATTTTTATGAAAAAATTGGATTTATTTACAAACTATTATTAAATATTTTGAACAAAAACATACATTACCACATGGATTCCGATGGTGGTTTACAAACGGACAATGATTTGGTTTTAAAAAAATATGTTGATCACAGCACATTACTTTCAGTCAGTCGTCCAACAATTTTTCTCAATATACATGGTAGATTTTTTTTTTTTTTTAAGAGTCCAATGTCACACCTTCACATTTGAATCGGGATTAAATGAAGAAAATACTTGAATTCTTCCATGAAAACAAAGTGAAAACTCAGTGAATTCTTCCAAACAAACTCAGGTAGTTGATAGTCACTGAACAAATGACATCTTGGGTAGTTGAAGACAAACAATTTTTAAAAGTAGATGTAAGTGAGGTCAACAAATTTTAAAGACCAAATTACCTTTGAAAAAACAATTAAAAACTTTTCTAAAAATAACTATTTACAAGCATCTATCGCCAACATTCTAATTCCTTAACATGCCAGTTGTAAGCTGAAATACACGACCTGCCCGGAATACGATCATTCAAAAATAATTCCAACATCAATGGGTCGGCCACATGGCAAAAAATAAGAATGCCTATCACTACAACATCGGGCTGTTCAAGCCGAACGGCGAGCTCTCAGCGAGCAAACGCCCAAGTAGTTGGCAGATGCTACACGTGTCGGGTCGACCGAGCAGAAGAGACAGTGAGAGAGTTCGTGCATAGTGCTTTTATACCCGTCCGATCTTAGTGACGTCATAATCAAACACTTCAACTTTCACTTCATTTGCATAGTTGATGAAACTGGTCTTTCCTCCATGCGGTCGTGTATTCCTAGAAACTTTCTTCCGGTTTGGCAACACCGGATCGAACACATTGCAATTGTTGACATCGTTCTCGCTCGCCATTGCTATTATGGCGCGAGGATTTTGAAAAAACCGTGTGCCTGAAGAATGGCCTGAGACTTTAAAGCCGTTCACACAAAGGAAACAGGTAAACCTCAATGAAAACATTACATTACTAGTTTAAAATACTTTCACATTACAAGTGTACTGAGAACTAATAAAAATATAATGGGTTTGTACCCAACAAATTCCCCCCTTCTCAGTACACTGTATACAACTACAAAATGACATTGAAAAAACACACATTTGAAAAATACATTGAAAAACTTGAAAAACATTGTGAACATTTTAAAAAATAATTTTGAAAATTAAATTAATCACAACTTCATTTTTCTTTTGTCAAATTTGCCAAAAATTATATTACACATATTATCTAAGCTATGGCGCGTCATTGGTTTTGTAAAAATATCGGCAGGATTTTCTTCAGTTTTGACATATTTTAACTTGAAAGATTTTTGTTCGACAAGATTTCTTAAAAAATGGAAACGAACATCTATGTGTTTAGTTCTTGAATTTTCGATAGGAGCATTTGAAAATTTAATAGCAGCGATGTTATCGCAATGAAGTAAACTGTCTTCAAACTGATACCCTGTTATTTTTAAATTGGCAATCTCTTCAAGAATTCTTTTGAGCCATACAACCTCTTTTGCAGCATCGGCTAAAGAGATGTACTCAGCCTCCATGGTGGATAGAGCCACACACTTATGCTTGAAAGTACGCCAAATAACGGGAACCTTGTCTAAAAAAACTATTAAACCCCCCATTGAAATTCTATCGTCCCTATTTGCTGCATAATCTGAGTCAGCAAACCCATTTATGATAATCTTGTCAATTGCACTGATATTTAGTTTATAAAAACAGGTATATTTTAAATACCCCAAAAGTCTTAGTAGACAAATCCAGTGCTTTTTACCTGGGTTGGCCTGAAATTGCGATAGAAGGTTAACAGTATAGGAAATGTCTGGCCTTGTTTTTCCGGCAACATACGACAAGCAACCGAGCAAATTTCTGAAAGGAATACTATTCATTTCCCTGACTTCATCCTCATTTTGCGGACAATCCTCTTTGGACAAGATCACACATTTTGCAATCGGAAGCGTCGAATACGGGTATACGTAATGCTCGAACATTTCACAAACCTTTTTGATATAAGTATTTTGATGAATAAAAATATTCCCCCCTTCTTCTACAAATTCAACCCCCAAAAGCTTTCGCGTCCTGCCTAATTCTTTTATATCATAGTATTTCCCTAGATCATTTACAACATTTTTAATTACATTATCATTTTTACCAAAAATCAAGATATCATCAACGTAAATGAGTAAAAACACTTCACTATTTCTAGTATAAATACAATTACAACAATTTAACTTTAAAAATTCTAATTTATGGAGAACTTCATCTATTTCAAGGTACCAGTTCCTCCCAGATTGGTGTAATCCGTAAAGTGATTTTCTCAGTCTGCATACGTGATCTGATTTTTCTAAATTGATAAAGCCTTGCGGCTGTTTCATGTAAATTTCTTCCTCCAGGTCAGCATATAGGTACGCGTTTTTTATATCTAACTGAAAATGTTGCCATTTTAAAAAGCTAATAAAAATTGCAAAAAATGTACGTATGAGCGTAAAATTAACAACCGGACTAAATACTTCTGAATATGATTCCCCTTCTATTTGTCGATTCCCCATGGCTACAAGTCTGGCCTTATACCTTACGATTTGGTTTTTATCATTTCTTTTGATATCGTAAACCCATCGGCTGCTCAAAACTGGCTTCTTTTTAGGTGGTGGGACCAATTCCCAAACCCCCCTTTCCTGAATTACGCCGATCTCATCTGCCATTGCTTGTTTCCAATTTTCTACCTCTGGGGTTCTTAGACATCCCTTATATGAGCGAGGAATTTCAATTTCTATTAGGTTTGCCTCCGGTTCTATTTCATCTGGACTTCCGTCCTTTTCCTGTAATTTTGAAACTTCCCCCTTTTTTTCATTTTTAGTGCTGAAATCAAAAATTGTTGGGTCAAAAATTATATTATTGGCATTGCAGTATTTTCGGGCATCTTGATTTGACCTGAGCTTTACTTTTTGGCCCATAATAGAATAGTAAATATCTACACGGTCTCCAGTTTTCCTTTTCACTGCGTCCCTCACCCATTTTATTTCATTGCACGGGGTTGACGGAATTACTTGCTCATCTTTCTTTTCTTGCTCTATTTCACTTAGGGGTTTTATGAAAGAATAATTTTCCTCTTTATTTACTTTTAAAAAATTTTCTTCCCCCCATTTTAAATTCTCTTTAAAATCAACATTTATTGTTTCAGTCACTTTCCTTTCCTCTGGGTCCCAGATTCTATAGCCCTTGGTTTGAATTGCATATCCAACCATTATGCCCTTTTTGGCCCGCATGTCCAACTTTCTCAACTTTTGTTTGGGGATTTTCATGTAAGCAACACACCCAAACTTTCTTAAATGTTTAACCGAGGGTTTCTTTCCGCCGAATAACTCAAATGCGGTTTTTCCCCTGTCTTTTAGGACTGTGCGGTTTCTCACATAGTTGAAACATAATGCGGCTTCCGCCCAAAACTCCTCGGGTAAATTTGAGTCTTTAAGCATGGCTCTTACGCCATTCATTAGGGTCAAATTGAACCTTTCCGCAACACCGTTCTGTTGCGGTGAATATGCGTTGGTTCTCTCAATTTTTATCCCTTCTTTGGAAAGGTGACTTTCAAATGTTGAATTTTTGAACTCCCTCCCATTATCTGAACGAACTGCCAAAATTTTTCGATTTAAAAATCGTTCAACTCTCCGTTGAAACCTTAAAAAAAATTGGAAGGCCTCGTCTTTGGACCTTAAAAAATACACCGTTGACTTCCTAGAAAAATCGTCAATCAGAGTATAAATGTATTTCTTGCTGCCTAATGACTCATGGGGGAGTGGCCCAGCTAAATCCATGTGGATCAATTGCAATGGGGCTTTTGACCTTACCCCTGGGATGGGCTTGTACGAGCAACTTCTCTTTTTAGCCAAAATACAAGGTTCACAATCAGGCCTTTGCCTGTCCTTAAATTCAAGTCCGTGAACACAATTCAATTTACTTGTTTCTATAATTGAATCAACATTTAAATGGCAAAATCGCTCGTGCCACAATCCCAGGTTCAAATTGCTGTTTTTCACATCCACAGAATTAACTTGTGTATAAACATGATTACTTTGAACATTTAGATATTTGAAAGGTTTTACATAATACAATTTATTTGATAATTGGGCAGTAAACAATTTAACTTTTTCCTTATTAAAAACACATATCCTACTTGGATACCATTTTAATACAAAACCATAATTGTCAATACATGAACCTGACAATAAATTGCGCCTCAGTGTTGGAGCGTAATATACGTTGTTCAAAGTTATGGTCACAACTTGACCGTCCGACAAAATTTGAAAAATAATTTTTCCTATTCCCTCAACTTTGCTAAGTACGTTACCAACGGCAACTTCCATTTGAGTATTCGCGACGGGTTTAAACTCTGTAAACAGACTACGGTCTTTTGAAAAATGGGCAGTTGCCCCCGTGTCTAATATCCAGTCGGAATTCGTTTGGTTTACGTCTGTACTGTTGGCTTGTACTTCCGGGATGTTTGAAACTGTACAAAACATACCCGCTTGAGGATTTCTATTAGATTTTTTAAAATTTTGATTCCCCACTTTATTCTTAGTTTTATTTTTGCTCCAACACTGAGCGGCAATATGACCCTTTTTCCCACAGGAAAAACAAATGCGACTTTTACCTGCTCTCCTTTCTGTGAAAGGCTTACTTTTCGCGGTAAAAGCATCGAGCCTAGAATTACTGGCTCCTGAAAATTCATCCCCCATATATTTTATTCTTCCCTCTTCTGCCAAAAGTTCTGTTAATACATTTTGAAAATTAAATTTACTTTCCTCCCACCTATATATCCCCTGAACAATTCCCTTAAAATTTTGCGGTAAATTTCTAATTAATTGGAACGATTTTAATTTTTCGTCCATATTATAACCGTTATCGGTCAATTGTCTCAGGATGTTCTTCAGGCGGGCGGCATATATGCCTATGGTTTCACCATCGGAAATCCTGCATGAAAAAAACTCTTCCCACAACCCGGCAACCCTGGCCAAAGATGGAGGTTCGAAATTTAATTTTAATGCACTCCAAACTTCATATGGGTCATCTATCAATCTTTTTAAGTCCTCTTCAATATTCAGATAGGCTATTGCCACGGCTTGGCCCCTACGTTTTCTGACCTCTGGAGTAGCGCCTTCAATCAATTTTGTTTGGGTTATTTCCCACAAATCGCGCTCAATCAAAACCATCTTCATATTTTTGGACCAGGTCGCCCAATTGCGGGAATTAAGTTTAACTATATTTCTATAGTCCCTATCCATAATTTTTCAATTTGTTTACCTGATTCTCCAAAAATACTGACACTTGAACCACGCTCTGCTACCAATCTGTTGGTCTTAAAAATTAATTTTTCTTTTAGATTCAAAAAATTCTAAGTTTAATTAATATCCAACATGAGCTTTTAGAGGTTGTGTCAGCAGGAGATATACAGGAAACATTTTTATGAAAAAATTGGATTTATTTACAAACTATTATTAAATATTTTGAACAAAAACATACATTACCACATGGATTCCGATGGTGGTTTACAAACGGACAATGATTTGGTTTTAAAAAAATATGTTGATCACAGCACATTACTTTCAGTCAGTCGTCCAACAATTTTTCTCAATATACATGAAGATAGATTTTTTTTTTTTTTTAAGAGTCCAATGTCACACCTTCACATTTGAATCGGGATTAAATGAAGAAAATACTTGAATTCTTCCATGAAAACAAAGTGAAAACTCAGTGAATTCTTCCAAACAAACTCAGGTAGTTGATAGTCACTGAACAAATGACATCTTGGGTAGTTGAAGACAAACAATTTTTAAAAGTAGATGTAAGTGAGGTCAACAAATTTTAAAGACCAAATTACCTTTGAAAAAACAATTAAAAACTTTTCTAAAAATAACTATTTACAAGCATCTATCGCCAACATTCTAATTCCTTAACATGCCAGTTGTAAGCTGAAATACACGACCTGCCCGGAATACGATCATTCAAAAATAATTCCAACATCAATGGGTCGGCCACATGGCAAAAAATAAGAATGCCTATCACTACAACATCGGGCTGTTCAAGCCGAACGGCGAGCTCTCAGCGAGCAAACGCCCAAGTAGTTGGCAGATGCTACACGTGTCGGGTCGACCGAGCAGAAGAGACAGTGAGAGAGTTCGTGCATCGTGCTTTTATACCCGTCCGATCTTAGTGACGTCATAATCAAACACTTCAACTTTCACTTCATTTGCATAGTTGATGAAACTGGTCTTTCCTCCATGCGGTCGTGTATTCCTAGAAACTTTCTTCCGGTTTGGCAACACCGGATCGAACACATTGCAATTGTTGACATCGTTCTCGCTCGCCATTGCTATTATGGCGCGAGGATTTTGAAAAAACCGTGTGCCTGAAGAATGGCCTGAGACTTTAAAGCCGTTCACACAAAGGAAACAGGTAAACCTCAATGAAAACATTACATTACTAGTTTAAAATACTTTCACATTACAAGTGTACTGAGAACTAATAAAAATATAATGGGTTTGTACCCAACAGAACTGTTAACGTACGCAGACTTCTGAGACATATAAACAACTGATCCAGGTGGCATCCCATCCTCAAATTCAATTTTTTTGTTTTTGCCCTTCATCACACAAGCTGGTGGTAGAAAGAACCCCTCTGCATTACAAGAAGCAATGATACTGATGGTTTCGCCTTTTTCTGAAGAAGTTATCGTAGTAACTGCTTTAGTCCCCTTTTCGGCTAAAACCGAGCCAGGTCGGTTGTTCAACTGCAAACCGGACTCATCAATGTTGAAGATGTTAGAAGGTTTATTAAATAACTTGTTTTCTTCCAAAGTGGTTTTTAGTAATTTGAAGTAGGCTTCTACTTCCTCACGATTCATGCCTTTACTTGGTGCAATCGACATGCCTTCAGCTTTCCTGACGGATATTTCAGGATGACGGCTGAGAAATAGATTCAGCCAAACATAGCCTTCTTTTTCTGTGGCAGGATTAAATCGATGTTTTAAATCAATTTTTTTAGCAAATTCAAAAGCTAGAATTCTAACATCATCGCGAGTAAACGGGAAACCTTGTTTCTGCATTCATTTGATGTGTTGTACTAATCTGTCTTCATTTTCCTTTCCAAACATTGCACCAGGACCCATTCTATCCTTATCGACATTATTGTTTTTCAAACGACGTTCTTAAGTCTTTCGTGGAATGTGAAAGATTTCAGAAGCTCTTTTTACTGAATAAGTTCCAGATTTAACAGCCTCCATTGCACTAGACAAATCACTTTGAGTCCACATACCTCTACTTGAGTCGGGTTTTCTCACATATTTATTCGGCATCTTGTAAACTAAAAAAATAATAGTATCAGTAAGTCCTATTATTAATTTCACATTAATTAGATAAATTAACAGGGATACCCATTGGGGGAGCATCTGTAAAAACGAGGAAAATCGACAAAAATCCCCAAATTTAGGGATTTTTGTAATTGTCTGGCAACACTTTTAATGTGAGGAAATCCAATTAAAAATCTAACCAAAAACTTAATTAGATAATTCCTAAATTTGGATTTTGGAGGATTTTTCTCTTATTTTGCTCAAATGCATGTAACATTCTTAAAAATCGGAAATATAAAACACAAAAAGTAGGTATGTAGGTAATACTTGTTTTAAATGAACAAAATCCGTCCGTATGGTACTTAAAATATCAATGTTAAGTGGCCATCTCTCCTTAAGTTTATGTGGCCATCTATCCCAAATTTAAAGCAGAGATAGCCACCGACCATAAAGCATCAGGACGCCATTTTAAATTGTTAGTTTACGGTTTGCATCGAAGTTTGGACTGTATATATGTAAAAATGGCCGAATATATCACCAAAATATAACACATGTATTAAAAAAAACGCTTATTTACCAACATCAATCAAAATATTCAGTGACTCCATATTAAAAACATTAAAATTCACTTACTTTTTATAATCCTAAGACAACGCGGCTTGTTGCCATCAGCGCACGTTTACAACTACTTCCTAAGAACGAAGCTCCTGATGCCATTTATGCGAAGTTTTGGGAAATATTAAGACTGGCAATCTCTCCTCTATGGCCATCTATCCTAGAATTACCCTACATCATTAAAATCAGTTTTTTTTTTCCTCTGCTCCAGGAAGCAGTGGTTGGTGCCAGCCATACTGTCTCCACTATTCTAATATTTTATGATGAAACCACTTTGATATTCAAGCTTTTTTTTTTTATTTTATTTTTTTGGCTTTGTTCATTTCCACAATAAAAGTTTATGTTTAGATAAGTAGGTTTTAAACAAGCCCAAATATTTTCTTTATAGCAACCATTTTTTTTTTTGTTAGGCTTTAGTTAAATAAATTAAAGTATTTAAGTTTTAAAGAAAATTTTTTAATTTTAAAGTTAACACAATTCCATCTATTTTATTATTTCTGGGAATTAAAATTTAAGATTGAAATATTTAAATTATTAAAAGATAGTACATAAAAAAAATAATTTTAAATTCCTTTACTTAAATTTCTGCTTCTTGCCATTTAATAGTTTTTCTATTTTTTATTACCTAACACCTGCCCCTGCCACATTCTTTCTGATAACTCCCAAAATTCCTGGAAGCACTTGCTACCTATTTACACTTACTTCTTGATATTTCTCTGCTGACTGATTCCCAATTCTTCTGTAAGTCAGGAATGAAGTCAGCCTTATTTAGAAATGGAAAAAAAAAAAAAAAAAAAACGATTTAAATCAGTTGATTTTAATCATGCCAACCCTGAATACAGCTATTCCTTTCCAGGATTTTTGACTCCCACCCTGAGAAAATACTTTGTTTAAACTGAAATTTATGGGTCTATTATAAAGAAAATTTACAAATTAAATAAGATGTTGAATACAAGCACAATTTGCACACTATCTCATCACTCACATCTTCTCATAACATTTGCTTATAGAAGAATAAAAAAAGCAAAGATTGCACTTAGCATGTGGCTCCCTTTTGCCTGTGAAAAATTATCTTATGTAATTTTAGTATTTTCTGGCATGTAATTGTGCAGCATTTTTTTTTATACCTGATATAATTTCTTTTTTAATGGTGAAAAGTAAGGCTCGACCGATGCATCGGCGCCGATTGTTCAACAAATTTGCCATCGGCCATCGGCATCGGCGGCAGATGTTAACTTTAGAAAAACATCGGCCCATCGGCCGTAAAAAACATCTAAAAGCCGATGCAAGGCCGATGTTTTTCGCAGTGATAACTTTCCAGAAAAAAATTCTGTCTTTCACTTTCTTTTTTTCTCCATAGCTCAATTTCCATTTCCATACAATAACAGGCAGCACATAAGTTCAAAAAAAAAAATGTCATTCTACAAAGTATTTGGTAAAAAATTATGAAAACTAGTTTAAGCGATCGCGGCCCGAAAACCTTCATTATTAAAATAGTTCTCTTTGAGGAGAATGCTCGCGAAATAGAATATGTTTAAGTAAAAGTCATAGAGGCGTCTTATGAGTGCTATTTGTTTTTCGCACGAGGTTAGTTGCCTCATTTTTGTCCGTTTTTCTTTTAATAATGACTTAGTGCATTAGATGTCATTGTGCAATAATATTATACCATTTGATTTTAGTTTGTCATGTTTCTTATTGTTCCGAAATTGTAAGCAATAAAAAGTCAACTCAATCAAAGAAATATAATAATTTTAATTTTTACCAGCGTAAACATTTTCTCTTTGCGGTTTTTTTCTAGCGCTATTTTTCTTGGTGACATATGCGATGTTGCCATTTGTTTAGTATAAAATATACACATTTATGTGTGCAGGAAAACTATGCCCTCTTTATCGACTTTATTAGCATAGCTGCATAGCAAAACATTAGGAATAGATATATTTTAGAAAAATGATTTCAATGTAAAAAGTAACAAATCTTTTATTAAAACGTTGGAAAAGTATGAAATTCATCTCTTTGAGAAAATTTGCCAGATGTGGCTAAAAGTAGCCATATTATGACTAGATATTGGCTAGTTTTAATTTAAGTTTTCCATATTATAGTTGTTAAAATTGCATTTGAGTGTCCATTAAAATGTTAAAAATATATATTTTTGAATAATTAAAAATAGATTTTGAAATGGCACCTTTAATATAGAAAATGGAATGAATGGAAATTACTGCATTATTAAAATAAAAAACATTTATTTAAGACAACTCATTTCTTGAATAATCAACATCATAAAATGGAAATTATTAAAATCAAACGCTTGGTGCACCATTAAATTATGATTTCAATTTATGCAATTCATATATATAGTTTGATTCATAATTAATTAAAACATGATTTAAAACAATTCATACATATACGTTGAGAAAAATTTAGGAGTTATTAGATTTGTTTAGATAGGAATTGTTCAATGAACAATTTAGCTAAAATTCAATTTCATTTTGCTTTGCAATGAAATATCCGTTTTTTTTTTTTTTTTTTTTTTTTTTTAGGATTTAAATCAAGTTCCGGAGCACAGAATCGACGTCTGTGTCTCACGGAATATGATGCAAATATAGGTATAAAAAATATATCTCACTTGGTGATGAACTTGCAGCGAGGATCCATTTAATTCGAATTTAGTCGACACTGGAGAGAAGATTTCAGCGAATTAATTCATATTTTTTGGTTCAATTAGATTTTGAAATGGCACTTGGAGATGAACTTTTAGCGAGGATCCATTTAATTCGAATTTCGTCGACACTGGAGAGAAGAATTCAGTGAATTAATTCATATTTTTTGGTTCATTTCCTTGGCCTTGCTATACTGAATTACAATCCAAGATCATCCTATTTTTTTCGATTATTAATTCATTTTTCTGGATTATACTGATGATTGAAGTTTCTTTTACATTGCAATTCTTTTATATTTTTTAGAGATGATCTTCAAATGTTTTTTTTTCTTTTTTTTCTTCTTGGGCCATTCGCCTCACTTCTCCAAAATTTTCGTCGTTCTCTCATCGTGGCCAGGAGTCCAAGTGCAAAATGGAGAAAAAGTAACACAATACCTCGGCGGCATCTGCTCTCATTGAAAGAGAACAAATCCTTATCCATTTGAAAAATTCAGATTCTCAACTGTGTTAACTTATTTTACAGGTGCTGCCATCTGGCAATGAGTTTGCTCATGAATAAAAAAAAAACATAATGTGACATTGTTACAATAGTAATGATTAAACTTTGTGCAAAGTAATAGAAATAAAATTTCACGTTAAATTAAAAGCACAAATGAGCATTAAAACGCAGACATATGTTTCGGGATCGCTTGGAATCCCTTTTTCAATGCGACAGGGAGCTTCTAGATGCAAAACATCCAAATGAAGCAGACAGAACAACAAAAACAAAGCTTATATAGCCTAAGAATTAACTGTAAACCAATGAGAATAAAGGCAGTGTGAAGTGGAAGTAGAAGTAGTATTAAAGGCACCAATAAGAGAGTAACAAACGAATGTAGTTGGAAGTACAGAAAGTAAAAAGGAATATCAATAAAAACAAAGAAAAAGACAACAGCGTGCATAAAAATGTGAAAATACATGAAAATTGCAAAAAAATAAAATAAAATACAAAGAATAAAATGGAAATAAAATAAGTACAGAAAATACCAAAACAAAAAGCAAAACAAAGTACACATGCCAAAAGAGGGGGAGGGGGGGAGAGAAAAAAAAAAAAAAAAAAAGGGAAAACTAACAAGAAAACCAAGAAAGAACAACAAATTAAAGGAACTTATGCCAGACCTGTGAAAAATAAGGAGTTGAGGAAGAATCATTAACCAAATTAGAACTATTCCTGTTAATATGATAAGCTTCCCAAAAGTCAAGTTCTAAAGGGGAAGAACATTTTTGAATAATTTTCCCAGAATTGAAATCAAAAGAGTGGTTGGAATTCCAACAATGTTGAGCAATGCTAGACTTATTCAGCTCTTGCTTTCGTACATAACCTTTATGCTCATTTAACCGAATTTTCAGAGCACGTTTTGTCTGTCCAATGTAAGAAAGGCCGCAACGGCAACTAATTTGGTAAATACCCCAAGTATTAAGTTGATCAACAGGATCTTTAAGAGAAGAGAAGGAAAGTTTGTTGCTAGGAGCAAAAACAACTTGAAATTGGAACCTTTTTAGGATTTTAGCAATACGAAAACTTACAGAATGAAAGAATGGTAACACAACCAAATTCTTTCTAGAAACCACATGATTGGGACCAAAAGGGTTTTTTAGAAAGTTTGTTATGAATAGAATCAATTAAAGAGTGAGAAAATCCTCTATCAACAGCTACAGCTTTCAGATAGTTGAGTTCAATCTTGAGAAGCTCAGGAGAAGAGCAAATATTAATAGCACGATGGACAAGAGCTTTTTTTTTTTTTTTTTTCTCTCCCCCCCTCCCCCTCTTTTGGCATGTGTACTTTGTTTTGCTTTTTGTTTTGGTATTTTCTGTACTTATTTTATTTCCATTTTATTCTTTGTATTTTATTTTATTTTTTTGCAATTTTCATGTATTTTCACATTTTTATGCACGCTGTTGTCTTTTTCTTTGTTTTTATTGATATTCCTTTTTACTTTCTGTACTTCCAACTACATTCGTTTGTTACTCTTTTATTGGTGCCTTTAATACTACTTCTACTTCCACTTCACACTGCCTTTATTCTCATTGGTTTACAGTTAATTCTTAGGCTATATAAGCTTTGTTTTTGTTGTTCTGTCTGCTTCATTTGGATGTTTTGCATCTAGAAGCTCCCTGTCGCATTGAAAAAGGGATTCCAAGCGATCCCGAAACATATGTCTGCGTTTTAATGCTCATTTGTGCTTTAATTTAACGTGAAATTTTATTTCTATTGTTACAATAGTTTATTCTTTTTTTTTCTGTATTGCAACCAAGATTTGCTTGCGCTGAGATGGCTGAGGAGATTTATACATGTACTACATGTTAAGTTGCCAGTTGTAGCATTCGTTCTGTTGATCACAGAGATGTAGCTGGAACCAGATTTGGGGAGGGGGGATTCTTCAGGAGAAGTGAGCTAATTTCACTGTCTTACAGGAAAAATTGTTCAAATTTTAGACAATCTTCACCATTTTAGGGGGGTTCTTCGGGAAAAGTGAGCTAATTTCATTCATCGTAACATTCACAGAGAAAAATTTCCAAAATTCAAGTTATACTGATAGATAAGAAAAATTTACTGGAAATTGAAGTTCTTTTTCTTTTCTATAAATTAACTTCTGAAAGTCCTAGTCTGAGTCCTAGAAGCATGAACAAAGAAACAAGTGTATTTTTAAATGCTTGCCAAACCCTACTTGTAAAGGTTTTTCCCTCTCTTGTACTATGGAATACATGTGCATAGGCGTAGCTAGGGTTGGTGGAAGGGGGGGGGGGGGTCACCGTAAAAATGTACAGACTAAACACCAATAAGAAGTGTAAAAGCGTTGAAAATTCACTAGTCAAATACTTGTCTCTAAAGATATACTCCGTGTTTATTTCAGGCATCTCCCGGGGGTTGCTGCCCCCTCAGAGCAAGTCAACTCCTCCCCCCCCACCCCCCGGCAAAAAATTCAGATCACAAGTTTTAGAAAAAGAAAGAAAAGATAAATTACACTTTTAAAACACTTTACTTTCAGAAACACTTTCAGGGAAAGGACATCGAGCACTATCACAAGCGACACCAAAAGTAACTTAAAAGATATAAGACTTTATTTTGAAAAAAATTGTGGGGTGAGAGTAACCAAACTCCTTTTTGTTTCCTCTAACATCACCAAAGTATCCCGAAATTGCATTGCTGGGAAGATTTCCTGGGGAGAGCCCTTGAACCCTTGCCTCCAGAGTTAGCCTAAGCGTTATAGATGTGAGTCCAGTTACAAAAATTTAAGTTGCAGAAGCCCCAAACACCCACTCCTCTAACTGCACCAAAGATCTAAACATACATCTACTATATATTACATCAAAAAGCTATCATATATGTAAAAAAATTCATATTAACATAATTTCTAGTCATATATATCTATATATATGTATATATAAAGGGTATGATTTTGAAGCATACACTGCCCTTCCTAATTCTTAACATGCTCCCCCTGCTCCGGAGCCGAGGCAGTATCCAGAATTTTTTTTCGGGGGGGGGGGGGAGGGCAAGACTTCGACACACTTATGTTAAGCAAAGTTTCGGGGAGGAATATATGATACATTGCAAAAGATTTCTGGGGGGGGGGGCGGCCCGTGGCCCCCCCTTCCCCTCTGGATATGGCCTTGATTCACAAAAACATTAAATAAACATTCATCACTAGATCTATTAGTTTATTTTTTAATTCAAACGCAGTAGAAAATTCAATATTTAGCGCTAAGCAATCTTCTGTATCCAGGCATTTATAATATTAAAACTGGGAAATAGTGGAATTTTAGAGAAAAAAATCCAAATTCCCATACAAAAATGCTTATCCCCACAAAAAATTTTGTTAAATTTGTAGCAAATCATACCGCAGAAGTGGAAGCGTCTGAATCAAATTTTCTTTTCTTTTTGGATGACGAACGTGTCCATTGCTGAAGTGCAAACATTATTATGTAACGAAAATAATTAAAAATTTAGCTAAAATATAAATAATACTTGAGAACTTGATTGTAAATTAAAATGCTGCATTAAACCGTGGCAGTGAGATTGGAAAGGTGAATGGGATAATTGCCAGAGTCGTAATGCAATCAGTGATGGACCAGAATAAGAAAAAAAAAACATTTAAAATATAAGAGATGAGAGAACATCTGGAAATGAGAATGCAATGCAAATACAGTTCATCAGTTTTCGAATCGGCTCATCTACAAAAAAGATTTTACCAAAATGGGTGTTCGGACAGGAAGTCATAAATAAATACAAATTGCTCTGTTTTAGCTCTCTTGATAGTTTCTTGATGATCATCCCTTCCTGGCTTGAGGGTTTAGCCCATTATAGGACAATTGTTGGCAAGGGGTCCTTCATTTTCAGACCCCAGCGCCTACAACAACGGGTTATCAGAAAACAAAACTCCATCACAGTAGAGAATATTTTCCACGAAACTTATTACTTGTGTGATTGTATTCCCAAATTGCTGCCTTTGGGTAAAAAAGACATCAAGAAGGAAAGAAATTCCTCTGGAGTAATTGAAAGGATCTCTGTTTGTCTGTCTGTGGTACGGTGATTGAAGCCACTTTTCGCTGCATTTCGCTTGTCTTTATTATGAGCTGCATACTTTGGTCATGATCACAACCCTTCAGAGAAAGAGGAGATAAAATCATATGCATATGTGTTTAATTTTCTTAGAGGAAAAGAAAATATGTGCTTTGCAAGGCCGTAGCCAGAAATATTTTGTGTGCCTAAATAAGTAAATAACCAATGGGGAAGGGGGGGAGTTGAACCCCCAACCCCCCTGGTTACGCCTATGTACATTTATTCATTGACATACAGTACCAGACTACCAACAAGTTTTTTATGCAGGGATTGGAAAAAGTACACGAAATGTAATTTAACCTGTAGTGCCCGAATTTCGTACTTTAAAACAAACCCATCTCATAGATTACTTCAAATACATTTCTGTAAGCTACAGAACTTTTGCCAATACAACATTTATGCCAAAATTTTAGTTTTTGAATCAAAACTTTTTAAATTGCAACAATTCCCACTTATATTTTGTATGCATGAAACATTTTCAGCATTTAATCTTAAATGGTAACACATGTTTATTGTTAAAAAGTTGAACCAAGTTAATACACTATACGTATGCATCAATTTATGAACCTCCGAGAAAGGGACACCTCTATTTAAGGGACAAAATTTCGCGTCCTCATAGTGTCCCTTATTGAGAGGTTTTACTGTATTATGTACAATGTTATCTAGGTTTTCAAGGTCTGGGTGCATATAACTGATTCTTTTTTAAGTGAAATCTTATTAAATCTGCATTAAGAAAGGTATTCTAGGCAATGAACAATTATTTGAAAGACTAGCATTAATTTAATAATAATAAAATTACACGTTAATTTAAAGCACAAATGAGCAAAACAATGCAGACATATGTTTCGGGATTGCTTGGAATCCCTTTTTCAATGCGACAGGGAGCTTCTAGATGCAAAACATCCAAATGAAGCAGACAGAACAAGAAAAACAAAGCTTATATAGCCTAAGAATTATCTGTAAACCAATGAGAATAAAGGCAGCGTGAAGTGGAAGTAGAAGTAGCAGGAAGACACCAATAAGAGAGCAACAAACATTTTAGCATTTAAGCATTAATTTCTATTTATTTTTTAGCATTAATTTCTCATTTAAAAAAATATTTGTGTCACCAGGAAAATTGTCATTATCCTAACTGAAGTTATTTCAATATTTCTCTTATAAATAGCAATAACAGCTTCGTTTCAGGTATCCTCAGCTAGAACGTTCCATTATCCACTTAAATGTGTAGTTGATAACCAGCGGTTTGTGTCATTTTCTTATTTAGCAAAAAAAAAAAAAAAAAAGGTTTATCGAGAGTGAGTTTATGTTTATTGAGAGTCATTTTGCTGGCACCTGTAGAAAATCTCAGACAAGGCACAGCAGGAAAATGATGCTTCATATTTATTTAAAATATATTATAAATGAATTTAAAAGTTTTTATTAAAATAAATTGAGATAAAAATACATCTTTACTACATAATACAAAATTACCTGGATGAGCAAAATAAAGCTTGAGCTAATTCAAAATGTAAACCAAGTCTCCATGGCAATGTGATTTCTTTAAAATAGAATGTTGGGAAGTATATGGAGCTAGAAAAGACGTTTTGCCATATTGCTGTTGAGTAAATATCTAAATGTGAAATAAATCTCTTTTATAAGCATACCATGCCTTAATTACAAGCCACTACACAATCAATTTTTTCCTCTCCACTTATAGGAATGCATATATGTACGCACAATAAAAAAAATAATAAGAGAGAAATTTTATTAGATTTCTCCCCTTTTCTTGGAAAAGGAGTTAAATTTTAAGACTAGAGCTTTTCTTATTTCAACTAAAATTTATTTTTGATTTAATGACTGCATTTATAACATGCTCAAAATATTCATCGAATTCTTTTTTAACTCACCACAAGTATTTTGTGTTGCAATTATCAAAACAAGTTACTAATTATAATGAACAAATGAATCTTCAATTATCAACAAAAATTTCAATGTGAATCTGCATCAGTTATAGATATTTTAATACATTCTTTAAGAGTAATACATTTTATTTAATCTGACACTATAACAATACATTAGTTTCTTCAAAAGATACACACAGCAATGCACTATGTGTAACATCTACAAGAAATAAATATCAATTAAGGTTTTATAAGACAGACGGACAAATTGTATGATTTGAGTTCTGCATGTTTGTTGGCTGTCGTAAAACTCGTACAGCATAATTTCTTAGACCAGTATTTGGCATAATTATTTTACTTGGAATAGCAATTTAAAAGGATGTCAATGCCAATAACAGATATGTTATTCTTGAACTTGTTTTGTACTTTTTCATCAGGATTCTTTCTTCATTTCTTGAGGAAGTCTATTCCAAAAAGGGAATCACTGACATAAATAAAAAGTCAGATGTAGAATTCATTAGGGGATAGAAACGGGAGAAAAAAAAATCTTATTCTCTGAAATTTTCCTACCTTTCTTTCCAGCTGTTTTACTATACATATTTAGAGATATGAATCCTTATTTGAAAAACATGTTTTGAAATAGGAGGTTATCTTATCAAAAAATATTGTGCACATTTCTTAGTTTTTGAGATGTGGAAAATCGAACATTTCAGTTAATTCAATTGTAACTAACAACTGGTTACGAAAAAAGCTCTTCAATTCAGGAATGCTGAAACTTTCAGCAAAAACATAGTACTAAAAATATTTCATGTTTATAAACATTAAAGAAGTTACTACTTACAAATAGGGTTGAAGCCTCCCCGGTTCCCTTTTTTAAGCCCATCCAGGGAATTTTTTTTTGGGGGGGGGGAGGGGTTAGATTTAACCGAGATTAATTCTTTTTCACAAACAATTTACGTTTTAAGCCTGTATTAGCACACATTAATATAAAAACAGGAAGTGCGAATCAAACAAATATGTCTATTAAAAAAACAGCATTGCTTTTGAAATGACTTTCTACATATGTTAATTTATTTATCTATTTGTTTTTTCTCTAACACACCTGCCTCTAAATTTCTGCACGCATATTTTAACAACGACTTCCTCTTAAATCAGAAACTGCATTCGCCTTTGTTGCCCACTCACACACAGACATTCTTGCAATTACTTGACAATGGATTATCCCCCCCCCCCCCCAGATGCATTACTTGACAAGAAAATAATTCCACAGAGTTATGCAGTATGAAAGTACAGGTGAAAAGTACTCCAGACATTCACTCAATTCTAAGATAGCTCGAGAAGTCAACCATTTGAGACATTAATTTGATTCTGATATTGTTCACAAAGTAAATGACTCAACATTACAGGATCTCGAAATGTACATTCGATTTTATATCTTATGAGAAGTAAACCAATCGAGATGTTCGAAAATCAAAATGTTCCTTGGAATTGAGTTCTCGAGTTAGCCTGAATAATCGAGTTCTCGATTATGCTCATCACTAGTAGACAGCCTTGTTTACGAATAAAACTACATACATAGCAGTTTAAAAATATATGCATCACTAATAAAGAAAGGTAGAAGATTGTTGCTAAGGGAAAAATTTAAATTGTATTTTTAAACTAACCCTTTGCACTCGAGCAGCGCCCAAGTTATTTCAAGTCTTTCCAGTGAGGCTGCAACGACTTTTGTAACTCGATCTCCTTACGAAAAAGGTCTCGAGTACCCAAAAGGGTTAAATAATAATAATAATAAAAAAAAAAAAAATCAAATTGTGAGATAACAAAACAAGTTAATCACTTTATATGTACATATAATAATTATCACAATGCAATATAATAATAATCATAATCAGAAGTATGCATTTATAATCCGAGTATTTAACGAAAAACTGGGATAAAAAAGAATCATTTTTACCAGCAACAAAAACTAAAAGCTATAAGATAAAATATTAATTAACAAATAGTCATAGTTGAGCGCACATAGAGACCTGCCCCCTATGGCCCTGCCTGTGCCCTATTTTCTGCCCGTAGTCCGGGGCTAGGAGTTATTTCCCCATACTCTGAAATATTTTAGAAAATAATAAAACATCAAAATATGGTTGAAAAAAAAATATCAGTCTTTTACATACTTACTACCTGTCAACTTCAGTAGGTTAAAATCAGCACCTAATTTCAAAAATCTTTTCTATATCTGTCATTCGCTGGAGAAGGCAGTATTCTATGCAAAATATCAGTCAACATCATATGGCACCCAGGACAAAAAACCAGCATTCTTCTCCAAGATCTTGTCACATCTTCAGACATCCTAAAAGTGTTTAATACTTAAGTACATGAAAATCATGCAAGGGTAATGCAGATGAGCACTAAAAATACTTACAAAAGAAAAGCATGATGTATGGCTCGATAGCTTTTAACAATAACTGTGATCAAACCCAGTGTGGATGTATAAATCACCCAATGGATTCTCCAAAGCTCTGCAGATGCTCATCTTTTCTTCTACAGAAGGTTTCGAAACTTCAGCTTGAGAGGTCTTTTTTTTCTTGAAGGACTTAAATGACGGTTGAGGTTTTATTCTTTTATTAGCTGGCTCTGATTTATTTCCTTGCGGCACAGAAAATGCATGACTCGATGAAGCCAGATTCATCTGCATTACTTTATCAAAATATCTGTCCATATTTTGTAGAGTTTTCTGGCTGAAACAATTTTCAGATATCATTTTCTCTTTGAGTTGTAGCTTTGACATCACAGAAGTTTCTTACCATTTGGTACATTTTCAATGAATTTGACATTGGGAACTTCGGAAATTTCATCTTCATTATTTGCATTTATATGCAAATCAGCGTTCAGACTTAAAAGTCTAACACATGCATGTATGTGCTTGCAAATGTTAAAGTTGTACACATTATCTTGGCAGGAGCAAGAAAACATGTGAATGCATATCTTGCAATCATTGCAAAGCAAATTGCAGTTCATTTTGCAATTGAATGCAATGTTTCTCTGCACTGAACAATTCACTTCTGCATTGCTGGCTGATTTCAGTCCACAAATCACAATCTACTTGCTGAATATCAACAGGATTGAATTTTTGGCTTTCGGAATGACTTTTGTTGATTTTTCTCATTTTAACAGTTGCGGCTTTTTTCTCTAATTTTATGAGTCTATCGAAAACTTTGTCCCGAACTAATTTTAATAATGCATGTAGCGTTTTGTCAAGCCTTTTCACTTTTTTACCCTCAAAATAAATATATTTCAAAGTTTTATGCATTGCGTCAAGATGCATGTTGGTGTGAATGCCTAGATGTAGCCGGTATGAAAAGGCCCACATCTCAAAGATACACACAGCAATGCACTATGTGTAACATCTACAAGAAATAAATATCAATTAAGGTTTTATAAGACAGACGGACAAATTGTATGATTTGAGTTCTGCATGTTTGTTGGCTGTCGTAAAACTCGTACAGCATAATTTCTTAGACCAGTATTTGGCATAATTATTTTACTTGGAATAGCAATTTAAAAGGATGTCAATGCCAATAACAGATATGTTATTCTTGAACTTGTTTTGTACTTTTTCATCAGGATTCTTTCTTCATTTCTTGAGGAAGTCTATTCCTAAAAGAATCACTGACATAAATAAAAAGTCAGATGTAGAATTCATTAGGGGATAGAAACGGGAGAAAAAAAAATCTTATTCTCTGAAATTTTCCTACCTTTCTTTCCAGCTGTTTTACTATACATATTTAGAGATATGAATCCTTATTTGAAAAACATGTTTTGAAATAGGAGGTTATCAAAAAATATTGTGCACATTTCTTAGTTTTTGAGATGTGGAAAATCGAACATTTCAGTTAATTCAATTGTAACTAACAACTGGTTACGAAAAAAGCTCTTCAATTCAGGAATGCTGAAACTTTCAGCAAAAACATAGTACTAAAAATATTTCATGTTTATAAACATTAAAGAAGTTACTACTTACAAATAGGGTTGAAGCCTCCCCGGTTCCCTTTTTTAAGCCCATCCAGGGAATTTTTTTTTGGGGGGGGGAGGGGTTAGATTTAACCGAGATTAATTCTTTTTCACAAACAATTTACGTTTTAAGCCTGTATTAGCACACATTAATATAAAAACAGGAAGTGCGAATCAAACAAATATGTCTGTTAAAAAAACAGCATTGCTTTTGAAATGACTTTCTACATATGTTAATTTATTTATCTATTTGTTTTTTCTCTAACACACCTGCCTCTAAATTTCTGCACGCATATTTTAACAACGACTTCCTCTTAAATCAGAAACTGCATTCGCCTTTGTTGCCCACTCACACACAGACATTCTTGCAATTACTTGACAATGGATTATCCCCCCCCCCCCCCCCAGATGCATTACTTGACAAGAAAATAATTCCACAGAGTTATGCAGTATGAAAGTACAGGTGAAAAGTACTCCAGACATTCACTCAATTCTAAGATAGCTCGAGAAGTCAACCATTTGAGACATTAATTTGATTCTGATATTGTTCACAAAGTAAATGACTCAACATTACAGGATCTCGAAATGTACATTCGATTTTATATCTTATGAGAAGTAAACCAATCGAGATGTTCGAAAATCAAAATGTTCCTTGGAATTGAGTTCTCGAGTTAGCCTGAATAATCGAG
Organism: Octonoba sinensis; assembly: GCA_038502835.1. Taxonomy (NCBI): domain Eukaryota; kingdom Metazoa; phylum Arthropoda; class Arachnida; order Araneae; family Uloboridae; genus Octonoba; species Octonoba sinensis. The sequence continues at coordinate 64,172,706 of CM076605.1, read as the reverse complement.
TTCTCGATTATGCTCATCACTAGTAGACAGCCTTGTTTACGAATAAAACTACATACATAGCAGTTTAAAAATATATGCATCACTAATAAAGAAAGGTAGAAGATTGTTGCTAAGAAAATTAACTTGTATTTTTAAACTAACCCTTTGCACTCGAGCAGCGCCCAAGTTATTTCAAGTCTTTCCAGTGAGGCTGCAACGACTTTTGTAACTCGATCTCCTTACGAAAAAGGTCTCGAGTACAAAGGGTTAAATAATAATAATAATAAAAAAAGAAAAATCAAATTGTGAGATAACAAAACAAGTTAATCACTTTATATGTACATATAATAATTATCACAATGCAATATAATAATAATCATAATCAGAAGTATGCATTTATAATCCGAGTATTTAACGAAAAACTGGGATAAAAAAGAATCATTTTTACCAGCAACAAAAACTAAAAGCTATAAGATAAAATATTAATTAACAAATAGTCATAGTTGAGCGCACATAGAGACCTGCCCCCTATGGCCCTGCCTGTGCCCTATTTTCTGCCCGTAGTCCGGGGCTAGGAGTTATTTCCCCATACTCTGAAATATTTTAGAAAATAATAAAACATCAAAATATGGTTGAAAAAAAAAATATCAGTCTTTTACATACTTACTACCTGTCAACTTCAGTAGGTTAAAATCAGCACCTAATTTCAAAAATCTTTTCTATATCTGTCATTCGCTGGAGAAGGCAGTATTCTATGCAAAATATCAGTCAACATCATATGGCACCCAGGACAAAAAACCAGCATTCTTCTCCAAGATCTTGTCACATCTTCAGACATCCTAAAAGTGTTTAATACTTAAGTACATGAAAATCATGCAAGGGTAATGCAGATGAGCACTAAAAATACTTACAAAAGAAAAGCATGATGTATGGCTCGATAGCTTTTAACAATAACTGTGATCAAACCCAGTGTGGATGTATAAATCACCCAATGGATTCTCCAAAGCTCTGCAGATGCTCATCTTTTCTTCTACAGAAGGTTTCGAAACTTCAGCTTGAGAGGTCTTTTTTTTCTTGAAGGACTTAAATGACGGTTGAGGTTTTATTCTTTTATTAGCTGGCTCTGATTTATTTCCTTGCGGCACAGAAAATGCATGACTCGATGAAGCCAGATTCATCTGCATTACTTTATCAAAATATCTGTCCATATTTTGTAGAGTTTTCTGGCTGAAACAATTTTCAGATATCATTTTCTCTTTGAGTTGTAGCTTTGACATCACAGAAGTTTCTTACCATTTGGTACATTTTCAATGAATTTGACATTGGGAACTTCGGAAATTTCATCTTCATTATTTGCATTTATATGCAAATCAGCGTTCAGACTTAAAAGTCTAACACATGCATGTATGTGCTTGCAAATGTTAAAGTTGTACACATTATCTTGGCAGGAGCAAGAAAACATGTGAATGCATATCTTGCAATCATTGCAAAGCAAATTGCAGTTCATTTTGCAATTGAATGCAATGTTTCTCTGCACTGAACAATTCACTTCTGCATTGCTGGCTGATTTCAGTCCACAAATCACAATCTACTTGCTGAATATCAACAGGATTGAATTTTTGGCTTTCGGAATGACTTTTGTTGATTTTTCTCATTTTAACAGTTGCGGCTTTTTTCTCTAATTTTATGAGTCTATCGAAAACTTTGTCCCGAACTAATTTTAATAATGCATGTAGCGTTTTGTCAAGCCTTTTCACTTTTTTACCCTCAAAATAAATATATTTCAAAGTTTTATGCATTGCGTCAAGATGCATGTTGGTGTGAATGCCTAGATGTAGCCGGTATGAAAAGGCCCACATCTCAAAGATACACACAGCAATGCACTATGTGTAACATCTACAAGAAATAAATATCAATTAAGGTTTTATAAGACAGACGGACAAATTGTATGATTTGAGTTCTGCATGTTTGTTGGCTGTCGTAAAACTCGTACAGCATAATTTCTTAGACCAGTATTTGGCATAATTATTTTACTTGGAATAGCAATTTAAAAGGATGTCAATGCCAATAACAGATATGTTATTCTTGAACTTGTTTTGTACTTTTTCATCAGGATTCTTTCTTCATTTCTTGAAGAAGTCTATTCCTAAAAGAATCACTGACATAAATAAAAAGTCAGATGTAGAATTCATTAGGGGATAGAAACGGGAGAAAAAAAAATCTTATTCTCTGAAATTTTCCTACCTTTCTTTCCAGCTGTTTTACTATACATATTTAGAGATATGAATCCTTATTTGAAAAACATGTTTTGAAATAGGAGGTTATCAAAAAATATTGTGCACATTTCTTAGTTTTTGAGATGTGGAAAATCGAACATTTCAGTTAATTCAATTGTAACTAACAACTGGTTACGAAAAAAGCTCTTCAATTCAGGAATGCTGAAACTTTCAGCAAAAACATAGTACTAAAAATATTTCATGTTTATAAACATTAAAGAAGTTACTACTTACAAATAGGGTTGAAGCCTCCCCGGTTCCCTTTTTTAAGCCCATCCAGGGAATTTTTTTTTTGGGGGGGGGGGGAGGGGTTAGATTTAACCGAGATTAATTCTTTTTCACAAACAATTTACGTTTTAAGCCTGTATTAGCACACATTAATATAAAAACAGGAAGTGCGAATCAAACAAATATGTCTGTTAAAAAAACAGCATTGCTTTTGAAATGACTTTCTACATATGTTAATTTATTTATCTATTTGTTTTTTCTCTAACACACCTGCCTCTAAATTTCTGCAAGCATATTTTAACAACGACTTCCTCTTAAATCAGAAACTGCATTCGCCTTTGTTGCCCACTCACACACAGACATTCTTGCAATTACTTGACAATGGATTATCCCCCCCCCCCCCCAGATGCATTACTTGACAAGAAAATAATTCCACAGAGTTATGCAGTATGAAAGTACAGGTGAAAAGTACTCCAGACATTCACTCAATTCTAAGATAGCTCGAGAAGTCAACCATTTGAGACATTAATTTGATTCTGATATTGTTCACAAAGTAAATGACTCAACATTACAGGATCTCGAAATGTACATTCGATTTTATATCTTATGAGAAGTAAACCAATCGAGATGTTCGAAAATCAAAATGTTCCTTGGAATTGAGTTCTCGAGTTAGCCTGAATAATCGAGTTCTCGATTATGCTCATCACTAGTAGACAGCCTTGTTTACGAATAAAACTACATACATAGCAGTTTAAAAATATATGCATCACTAATAAAGAAAGGTAGAAGATTGTTGCTAGGAAAATTAACTTGTATTTTTAAACTAACCCTTTGCACTCGAGCAGCGCCCAAGTTATTTCAAGTCTTTCCAATGAGGCTGCAACGACTTTTGTAACTCGATCTCCTTACGAAAAAGGTCTCGAATACAAAGGGTTAAATAATAATAATAATAAAAAAAGAAAAATCAAATTGTGAGATAACAAAACAAGTTAATCACTTTATATGTACATATAATAATTATCACAATGCAATATAATAATAATCATAATCAGAAGTATGCATTTATAATCCGAGTATTTAACGAAAAACTGGGATAAAAAAGAATCATTTTTACCAGCAACAAAAACTAAAAGCTATAAGATAAAATATTAATTAACAAATAGTCATAGTTGAGCGCACATAGAGACCTGCCCCCTATGGCCCTGCCTGTGCCCTATTTTCTGCCCGTAGTCCGGGGCTAGGAGTTATTTCCCCATACTCTGAAATATTTTAGAAAATAATAAAACATCAAAATATGGTTGAAAAAAAAAATATCAGTCTTTTACATACTTACTACCTGTCAACTTCAGTAGGTTAAAATCAGCACCTAATTTCAAAAATCTTTTCTATATCTGTCATTCGCTGGAGAAGGCAGTATTCTATGCAAAATATCAGTCAACATCATATGGCACCCAGGACAAAAAACCAGCATTCTTCTCCAAGATCTTGTCACATCTTCAGACATCCTAAAAGTGTTTAATACTTAAGTACATGAAAATCATGCAAGGGTAATGCAGATGAGCACTAAAAATACTTACAAAAGAAAAGCATGATGTATGGCTCGATAGCTTTTAACAATAACTGTGATCAAACCCAGTGTGGATGTATAAATCACCCAATGGATTCTCCAAAGCTCTGCAGATGCTCATCTTTTCTTCTACAGAAGGTTTCGAAACTTCAGCTTGAGAGGTCTTTTTTTTCTTGAAGGACTTAAATGACGGTTGAGGTTTTATTCTTTTATTAGCTGGCTCTGATTTATTTCCTTGCGGCACAGAAAATGCATGACTCGATGAAGCCAGATTCATCTGCATTACTTTATCAAAATATCTGTCCATATTTTGTAGAGTTTTCTGGCTGAAACAATTTTCAGATATCATTTTCTCTTTGAGTTGTAGCTTTGACATCACAGAAGTTTCTTACCATTTGGTACATTTTCAATGAATTTGACATTGGGAACTTCGGAAATTTCATCTTCATTATTTGCATTTATATGCAAATCAGCGTTCAGACTTAAAAGTCTAACACATGCATGTATGTGCTTGCAAATGTTAAAGTTGTACACATTATCTTGGCAGGAGCAAGAAAACATGTGAATGCATATCTTGCAATCATTGCAAAGCAAATTGCAGTTCATTTTGCAATTGAATGCAATGTTTCTCTGCACTGAACAATTCACTTCTGCATTGCTGGCTGATTTCAGTACACAAATCACAATCTACTTGCTGAATATCAACAGGATTGAATTTTTGGCTTTCGGAATGACTTTTGTTGATTTTTCTCATTTTAACAGTTGCGGCTTTTTTCTCTAATTTTATGAGTCTATCGAAAACTTTGTCCCGAACTAATTTTAATAATGCATGTAGCGTTTTGTCAAGCCTTTTCACTTTTTTACCCTCAAAATAAATATATTTCAAAGTTTTATGCATTGCGTCAAGATGCATGTTGGTGTGAATGCCTAGATGTAGCCGGTATGAAAAGGCCCACATCTCAAAGATACACACAGCAATGCACTATGTGTAACATCTACAAGAAATAAATATCAATTAAGGTTTTATAAGACAGACGGACAAATTGTATGATTTGAGTTCTGCATGTTTGTTGGCTGTCGTAAAACTCGTACAGCATAATTTCTTAGACCAGTATTTGGCATAATTATTTTACTTGGAATAGCAATTTAAAAGGATGTCAATGCCAATAACAGATATGTTATTCTTGAACTTGTTTTGTACTTTTTCATCAGGATTCTTTCTTCATTTCTTGAGGAAGTCTATTCCTAAAAGAATCACTGACATAAATAAAAAGTCAGATGTAGAATTCATTAGGGGATAGAAACGGGAGAAAAAAAAATCTTATTCTCTGAAATTTTCCTACCTTTCTTTCCAGCTGTTTTACTATACATATTTAGAGATATGAATCCTTATTTGAAAAACATGTTTTGAAATAGGAGGTTATCAAAAAATATTGTGCACATTTCTTAGTTTTTGAGATGTGGAAAATCGAACATTTCAGTTAATTCAATTGTAACTAACAACTGGTTACGAAAAAAGCTCTTCAATTCAGGAATGCTGAAACTTTCAGCAAAAACATAGTACTAAAAATATTTCATGTTTATAAACATTAAAGAAGTTACTACTTACAAATAGGGTTGAAGCCTCCCCGGTTCCCTTTTTTAAGCCCATCCAGGGAATTTTTTTTTGGGGGGGGGGGGGAGGGGTTAGATTTAACCGAGATTAATTCTTTTTCACAAACAATTTACGTTTTAAGCCTGTATTAGCACACATTAATATAAAAACAGGAAGTGCGAATCAAACAAATATGTCTGTTAAAAAAACAGCATTGCTTTTGAAATGACTTTCTACATATGTTAATTTATTTATCTATTTGTTTTTTCTCTAACACACCTGCCTCTAAATTTCTGCAAGCATATTTTAACAACGACTTCCTCTTAAATCAGAAACTGCATTCGCCTTTGTTGCCCACTCACACACAGACATTCTTGCAATTACTTGACAATGGATTATCCCCCCCCCCCCCCAGATGCATTACTTGACAAGAAAATAATTCCACAGAGTTATGCAGTATGAAAGTACAGGTGAAAAGTACTCCAGACATTCACTCAATTCTAAGATAGCTCGAGAAGTCAACCATTTGAGACATTAATTTGATTCTGATATTGTTCACAAAGTAAATGACTCAACATTACAGGATCTCGAAATGTACATTCGATTTTATATCTTATGAGAAGTAAACCAATCGAGATGTTCGAAAATCAAAATGTTCCTTGGAATTGAGTTCTCGAGTTAGCCTGAATAATCGAGTTCTCGATTATGCTCATCACTAGTAGACAGCCTTGTTTACGAATAAAACTACATACATAGCAGTTTAAAAATATATGCATCACTAATAAAGAAAGGTAGAAGATTGTTGCTAGGAAAATTAACTTGTATTTTTAAACTAACCCTTTGCACTCGAGCAGCGCCCAAGTTATTTCAAGTCTTTCCAATGAGGCTGCAACGACTTTTGTAACTCGATCTCCTTACGAAAAAGGTCTCGAATACAAAGGGTTAAATAATAATAATAATAAAAAAAGAAAAATCAAATTGTGAGATAACAAAACAAGTTAATCACTTTATATGTACATATAATAATTATCACAATGCAATATAATAATAATCATAATCAGAAGTATGCATTTATAATCCGAGTATTTAACGAAAAACTGGGATAAAAAAGAATCATTTTTACCAGCAACAAAAACTAAAAGCTATAAGATAAAATATTAATTAACAAATAGTCATAGTTGAGCGCACATAGAGACCTGCCCCCTATGGCCCTGCCTGTGCCCTATTTTCTGCCCGTAGTCCGGGGCTAGGAGTTATTTCCCCATACTCTGAAATATTTTAGAAAATAATAAAACATCAAAATATGGTTGAAAAAAAAAATATCAGTCTTTTACATACTTACTACCTGTCAACTTCAGTAGGTTAAAATCAGCACCTAATTTCAAAAATCTTTTCTATATCTGTCATTCGCTGGAGAAGGCAGTATTCTATGCAAAATATCAGTCAACATCATATGGCACCCAGACAAAAAACCAGCATTCTTCTCCAAGATCTTGTCACATCTTCAGACATCCTAAAAGTGTTTAATACTTAAGTACATGAAAATCATGCAAGGGTAATGCAGATGAGCATTAAAAATACTTACAAAAGAAAAGCATGATGTATGGCTCGATAGCTTTTAACAATAACTGTGATCAAACCCAGTGTGGATGTATAAATCACCCAATGGATTCTCCAAAGCTCTGCAGATGCTCATCTTTTCTTCTACAGAAGGTTTCGAAACTTCAGCTTGAGAGGTCTTTTTTTTCTTGAAGGACTTAAATGTCGGTTGAGGTTTTATTCTTTTATTAGCTGGCTCTGATTTATTTCCTTGCGGCACAGAAAATGCATGACTCGATGAAGCCAGATTCATCTGCATTACTTTATCAAAATATCTGTCCATATTTTGTAGAGTTTTCTGGCTGAAACAATTTTCAGATATCATTTTCTCTTTGAGTTGTAGCTTTGACATCACAGAAGTTTCTTACCATTTGGTACATTTTCAATGAATTTGAAATTGGGAACTTCGGAAATTTCATCTTCATTATTTGCATTTATATGCAAATCAGCGTTCAGACTTAAAAGTCTAACACATGCATGTATGTGCTTGCAAATGTTAAAGTTGTACACATTATCTTGGCAGGAGCAAGAAAACATGTGAATGCATATCTTACAATCATTGCAAAGCAAATTGCAGTTCATTTTGCAATTGAATGCAATGTTTCTCTGCACTGAACAATTCACTTCTGCATTGCTGGCTGATTTCAGTCCACAAATCACAATCTACTTGCTGAATATCAACAGGATTGAATTTTTGGCTTTCGGAATGACTTTTGTTGATTTTTCTCATTTTAACAGTTGCGGCTTTTTTCTCTAATTTTATGAGTCTATCGAAAACTTTGTCCCGAACTAATTTTAATAATGCATGTAGCGTTTTGTCAAGCCTTTTCACTTTTTTACCCTCAAAATAAATATATTTCAAAGTTTTATGCATTGCGTCAAGATGCATGTTGGTGTGAATGCCTAGATGTAGCCGGTATGAAAAGGCCCACATCTCTTTTCTGTTGGAGTAATTTTCTTTATAAGAAGTCAAAAATTCTTTTGTACTATCTTCTCCCTCGAGTTCTGACAGAAATGTTTTTTCCATCAACGGAAACTTTTCTTGATCAGTTTCCTCCAAAAGAACTCTTAAAATTTTATACATTTCTTTCTCTTTCATCCCTTTGATTCTTTTTAAATTCCTTTTCCAGCTTCGATCAACATGCCATAAGCAAAGAAGACGATGTTCTGGTTTCCCCATAACAGCTGACCAAGCATTACGTAGGATGGTGCATCATCGGACATAAATGTTCTCGTATGAATACCTCCAACACTATTTTTGATGGACTGGAAAAATTTTGTCATCGATTCGTGTGCTGATACAAAACGCAACAGGAATTACAGCCCCAAACTCATTATCAGTTAGCCCTGTTGTGAGTTGGAAATCATAGGCATTTGTTCCGTGTGTACTGTCAACACAAACAACATTATCACAATATCTGAGCATTTTCTTTTGCTTATCTGACATCAAAACTATCATAAAATCATCAATTTGTAAGAGATCGTCCGGTTCCCCTTGATCTTTATAATAAATGACAGGTGATAGTTGCCCCATCTTTTCTATGGAGGTTTGTACCCACAGTTTGACACTAGCTTTATCATTTTGACTCAAGTAAGATAAAAGTCTTACCGCCCAAAATGCAAGCGCATTTGATTTCATAATACACAAGCTCCGGTTTAATATTTTCGGGAACTTTGTCCTTGCTTGCACTTATTTTCCTGCTCTCTCTCGTATAGAACTTGCAGAAACTGTGCTTTTCATATTCTTTTATTGCTAATTGCAGCTCTTCAAAACTTTCAAATTTTTGGCCAATTTGAAAAGCCATGGTTATTAGCGGCATAAGACAACGCAATAAACAACCACTAGCACGTGCTGCTTAAAACAGAAGGCAAAGGAAAGGAGAAGGGAGATCAGAACAACGGTCACAATTGGAACAGGAATACTAATAACACTAGTCGACAAAAAAAAACTTTTTTTCCCTAACATAAATGCAATTAGCTATTTCCAACTAATTTTGTAGCGTAGAATTCGAATATAATTGTAAAAAAGCTGTAACACGTACAGTTTTTTTGTTATGACTATCGTATAGTACGATAAGAAACTCAAAAATGCATATAAATCACAATTTTTATCATGATTAATCTTCTTAATTCATCATAGAATTCTATTTCGATTGAGAAAAGATACATATTTTAGACTAAATAAAACATAAAACTATCAAACTTTAATAAATGCGATGAAATGTTGTCATTTTTTTTCTTATGTGACGTTAAATCTTTTCTCTTTATAAATCTGCAGTAGTCACCCATCACTGCTGGTTCCTAATGACATTGCTATCGGGTATCCATAATCTTAATGTCCTTGTAAAATGTCTTAATGTCCCTTGTTCATCGCTATGTTCACCAAGATCTTTTTGGGAAAAAATTCAAATATGAATGTAGAAAGGGAATTTTAAATGACATCCCACACCCCACGGCTTGGAAGGACTTAAGATCTTAAACTAGGATTTTATAATTTTTATTTTTCTTTTTACCACCTTCACAAACGATTTCCAAGCTGCTGACTCTGTTTGATTTAGCTTCCCTTCGAAATCAGGGTCGCAAATCACTTGTCTAATTTGAGGTCCAATAAAAGCATCTTCTTTAAGTATTGCTTCACTCAATTGTAGAAAACGTTCTTTTAAAAATTTTAACCCTTATCCGTCTTCTTTGTCCATGGCCTTCACAAGGTTTCTCATCAGTTCTAATTTATTGTGAAGTGGAGGGAGCAGAATTTTTTCCCTTTCAAAAAGAGAGTTGTATTTAACATTACTAGCTCCAAGGGGAAGTGATGTTCTGGGTGGTCATTCCTTTTTTACGAAATGCTGTGCTGTTGCTCGACTATCCCACAAATATAAAAAGCAACAATACTCAGTAAATCTCTCCTGAAGACCCATTAATATAGTCTCCACAAATTCGCCAATTGAACCGTTTATACTTAAATGCAATTAGAATAGTCACCACGTTAGCGTACGTTTCTTTCCTGGAAGCTAAGTGGACTATTGGTTTGCGAAGCAGATCATTCAGTTCATTTTGACGAATAAAATGGAGTTCGCTGTTTGGGTTACAAGTACCTTCAACAACATGTGTTTCAGTTGTGTCTTCAATGTCACTCACCTCTCTTGAATGTCAATATCTTTTCAATTCAATGGAACAGTTGGTACCATTAAGTGCTTGCCGTGAGGAACTATCTGTGCAGATGGGATATTCGGACACACAATTTTATGTATTTGCTTTTTGGAATATCCTTCTATGTTTGTAAGACAAAAGTAACAATCATTAAAAGCATTTGAAGGTCCTCGCCACACCATTGGGACAGCAAGTGGTAAAGCGCTTTTTTTGCCTTTCATCCACTGACCAAGAACCACATTGCAAGTCACGTAACACACGTGATGAGCCCAATTTTCATCTTGGTCACCAACTTGGCACCCGAAGTACAAGAAACAAGCCTTATTTACATTTTTTACCTTGAGATTTAAAAATAAACCGCCCACAAATGTAACAAAACTTATCTGGCATAGTTTTGCAATGTCTGCGCTCAAAATTTGCCATTTTCAACATGAACTATAATAAAAAACCCACGACTATATTCAACAAAGAAGGTTTACATAATGGGATGCCAGAAATAACTAGAAACGCGAGATTGTAGGGTACCAGAAGCGTTGGGTTGCCACATGCGACAAAAAAATCATGAAAAATAGCAGAAAGCTCCAATTTTTGTTACACAAAAATGTGACGCGGTGGAACTTTTTTACATGCAGGTATTTGAATAACAATATGAATCTATAATAAAAATAGTAATTTGGTTGTTGTTAGCGAACCACTGTAGAACAGTGTAATAACCTAATACGAAATGCAGCGCCATCTAGTCTCCCGTACCTGGTTTGAACGCCGATAGCTATACGGATTCCCGTACCTGCTCTTTTCATTGATAGCGGTATAGGATTACTCCTGTATCGTATCCACTACCAATTTTTATACAGTTCAACCTGTCTATCTTGAATTTCAAGGGAAGGAATAAAAATTAGAGATAAAGAGGTTTTGATAAAACGATGAAAATTTGAAATTGAAACAAAGACTATATGTTGTAGATTAAAATTCTTTTGTATTAGTGTTATTAAACATTTTTCCTATAACACTAAACAGTCGAACTCGTTTATAACGAGCACAAAGGGACCGTAACATTTACTCGGTGCAATTTCGTTAAATCCGATTGCTAATAAACGGGTCCTTAAGGCAGGCGTGCAACTAGGCACGTTAGGGGGGGGGGGGGTCAAATGATTGAGTTTACTTAAAATTTAATTCATACTTACTTAATTTAATGACAATTATCCCCCCCCCCCCCCAACCAGGAAAACATTTGTTGCGCTACAGTCTTAAAGGAAAGAAACAATAAACGGAAAGAAAAATAAAGGAAAAGATTCTTACCAAAACATTTATTTTTTTCTTAATCTACATATTTAAAATAGTTTGTTAGCTTACTCTGAACTCGTTCCCCGTCTCTTTCCTGTGCTATTGTTCTTCGAAGAAGACTCATCGCCCGGAAAACATCATCACTGACATCCCTCGCTTCAAAGAAGGTCTGCATTTTTTCAGCAAACTCCAACATCGTAGAACAAGTTGGGGGTGGTTCACTTTCTTCATATTCATCAGTGTCCTCATCGCTTTCGTCATGTTTTTCCGCTGAATTCGCTAGTATGTCAGCTACAATATCTTCGGTGGTCGGTACATCTGAGGTCATCAGTTCGTCGTAGATGGATACATAGTTTTGAAATTCTTCTTTGGTCATTTCCAACATCTGACCCTCCTGCTTGACTCCTACACTTAACAGGTGCAGCTGTTCTCCCCCTCCCACCCCCCTGTTTACAATAAGCCCCACCTGTTGCACCGGATTTGTGAAGCCTCCCTACTGACATTGGAATACTGGAGGAATTTTTCTTACAAAAGTATTAAACCGCAGAAAAAAAAAAAAAAAAAGATGAGACAGACAGACTAAAAAGGTGAGAAAAAGACTGCAAGACAGAAAAATATTGCTCGCTAAAACCGGGTCTTGCTTTTTAAAAGCGACTTCTGTTCCAAAGACTTAACATTGATCCAACCAAATATTTGCTGCCCTCGGTAAATTCGAGCTCTCGTTAAATCCAAGCTCGTTATAAATGAGTTCGACTGTATTATGTTTACATATTGCTTTTTATTTTGACAATAAGACCAGTGTGCGATTTTAAAACTTTTTCAATATGTTCGGGTTATGTACTGTGTTCATAAATCTTCCGTGTTTTACAATATATACTAGTTACAGTGGAGCACCGTTTATATGTTTCTCGTTTGTACGTTTTTTTTGAACGGCGTCGACGAAATCCCATGCAAATTAATGTTGAATAATTTCGTTTACGCATTTTTTTTCCTTCCAAGTCACGGGAAAAAAACCTCTCATTTTAACGTCAGATGCTGCGTTGACCATTGTCCAGTTTTAGAAATCGCATGTGACCTTGACCCCACACCTACCGTGATCACTTACGGTGGTCACGCCATCATTCATTACCTATAATTTGGAGGTAGGGTTGGAAAAGAGCACACTTTCCTTTTTACTCGTTTGTCATACCGTTGAAGTACATGAGGCATGTTGTCAGAGCCCAGCCATATCCCATCTTTTTTGACGGCATCTAATCTGGATGATCCCTGTCTTCCAAAGAAGGTTTACCTGAAATCAGAAAAATTCACAATATGAAAACTCAAGCATAAGTTGCAAATGCTATTAAACTTCAGGCTTTCACAGAAAATTTAAAATGAATTTTCCTTACCAGCAACTCTAAATTTCACCGATGATCCCAAATTCAATTTTACCGTTTTTTTTTCTTTTATTTAATAACTTAAAACTTCTTTCATGTTTACAGATTTGAATTTTTAACAGTTCCGAAGTATGAAAATTAACGCAATTATTCCATAGTCAGTATAGAATGAAAAAATAGACTATCATCTAAACCGTAAGAACGAATAATCCCTTTGCAATTACATTAATTAAAAGTAATACACATAAAATTTATTTAAATAAATCAAAACTATAAACGTCTATTCCTTCATTGTTTGCCGTTAATGGTGGTAATGAGTTGGACAATTAAAGGTTTGATGCATTCCAACACTTTTTTGTACCAGTTAGATGGTCTACAATGTAGAAAAAATTCTCACATTTCTGACTTATTGACAACTAGCTACGGTAGACTCCTGATTATCCGCGGAATAGGGTGGCGCGATGACCACGGGTACGCCAATTTTTCACGGATAATCAGCAAAATAGCAGAGAAAAGACGAAACATCAACACACAAACGCATTTAAACAATTTTTAAGAATCAATTTAGTACATAATTACATAGAGTTCTAACTTTATTAACAGTAGTACTCTTAAATTTTACAAAAAATTCGGTTAATTGTTTTTGATTTTTCGTTTCGAAACTCTTCTTTATATCTTATAAGTTTTTCGAGCAACATCTTGGTCGCAAAGTGATGAATCGTCCTGCTCCTCTATGTATTTAATAATTCCATCAATGTGCTTTATCATGGCTCATATTCTTCTACGTCACTTCTCTCACCCTATTAGCAAAACTTCTTGCAACAACCTTGATAAACCCTGATAATATACTGACAGCTTCAATATGAACTTCTTAAATACTGTTAAAAGGTTGCGTTAATGTTGGCATAATAACCTGGAATTTGCCTGTAAGTAACAACACTGATTTTTCCTTACATTAAAAAAACTGTGTAAGTGTTATCTGCATCAATGTTACAAAAAAAAAAAAAAAATAGTTGAAATGAACATTGATTCTATGCTGTCGTCGTCAGGGTAAGTAACAGCCAATTTTTACCGCGCAAGCGTTGGGGTAGAAAATAATTTTACCCATCGTTCCTATCGGTGGCATGTCTCCTGATCTCCTCACACTGACACGTGGTTTCTCGTTTGTTGGTTGTTCAACACTAAAATGTTGTGTGGTGGAATATTGTTTTCAATAACTGCCAAGTGTTCCGAATTAATCGTATTAGTTCCGATTTTACAGCTTTGTTCCGGAAATACGATTTCAGATTCAAATGTTCTTGTTTTTAGCTTATTAGAAAGTTATTTCCCCTTTTAAAAATAAAGTTTCAAATTTGCCTTTTGCGCTTAAGTTCAGGATTTAGCCGAAGCGTTTTAACCACTCCGGATTTGTTGAAACTTTAAGCCACGCCTACGCACCTGCTTTGTTAAACTATGATGCCAAAACTTCCGATCAGCGTCTATGTAGGACGAAAACATGCTGACACCCACATCCGAGGTACGCGTGAGTTGCGTCCATGCGTCTCGCCTCCAATTTCGATGGACAGCTTCGTTGTGATTTCTTAGCTTTAACTGTAACTGGATTATAAGTTTCGTTTGTTTATCACGCCGATACGCGTTTCGAATTCAATTGATGCTGGTTAAACATGTCGAAATCGCGAAGAATTCAAACTTTTGGCGGTAATTATACCGAAGAATTTGATTTTATAAAGACATCGAAAAAGGAGAATTCGTATGCTTTTTGTTGTACTTGCAATTGCGACATTAACATCGGACATGGCGAAAGAAGCGACATTATTGCTCATGCTAAAACTGCAAAGCACGTCTCAACGTACAGTAATGTTAAAACTTCTTCAAAAATTAATTTTGTATCTACTACTTCAGACCTTAGTGTCATAAGAACTGAATTGCTCTTTACGAATTTTCTTCTAGAGCACAATCTTCCTTTATCTGCCGTCGATCATGTTTCAAAATTATTGACTGCTATGTTTCCGAATTCGGTGGAAGTGAAAAAGTACTCGTGCGGAAGAACTAAAACGAGTCATTTGGTGCAAGAACTAGCAAGTAACTCCACTATAAGTATTTCCAACATTTTAAACAGTAACCCATTTTCTATTGCTACCGATGGGAGCAATGACTGTTCAAATAATCAAATGTACCCATTGGTTGTTACTTTCTTTGATGAAATAGCTGGGCAGATAGTGTGCACTCTCTTTTCTTTGCCAATTTTAAATGAAGCAAGCACAGGTAAAAATATAGCAGATTTATTATGCACGGAATTTACTACACATGACATTCCATGGGCAAACTGCTTATCTCTCTTCTGTGATAATGCCAATGTTATGTTGTAGAAAAAAGGAGTCACTGCATATTTGAAAGAAAAACAGCCCAATTTAATTGTATTTGGTCGCTTGTGTCACTTACTAAATCTTGCTGCGGAAAAGGGTGCACAGACTTTGCCTTTTTCGTTTGATGATATCCTTGTTGACATTTATTATTATTTTAATAAAAGTGTAATCAAACTTTTAAAAAGTTCCAGATGCTATACAACAATGATGATAAGAAAATACTAAAACATTGTGTAACCCGATGGCTGTCATTGGGTAAGTGCATCACTCGTGTTCTTGAACAATGGAGAAGTTTGCTTTTTTACTTCAAAGAAGAATGTTCAAATGACAACTCTAGAGTTACCTTTTCACCCAGACTTTCTATGTACACTATTCCAAAAGTACATGATCATGCACACTTAGTAAATGATGATCAATCTTTAAAAAAAGAAGCTATCAAGCGTAAATCAGTCGATAAATCCTCATCTCCACTACCCTCAAAGAAGTTGAAGTGTAAAAAAGATCTGCATATTGATAGTGAATCAAAAAGGGATGGGAAGAAAGCAGTTAATCCTGATGTTCCAAGGAAGAATATATTAAAAAGAGAGGAAAGAATATTTTTCTTTTTAAGTTCTAATTTAAATCATTCATTATCATTTTTTATAAAGTATGTTATTAGTATTTTTGATAAATATAACATAATATTACAGAGTGAAGTACCCAGAGTGCACAAACTTAAATCAGAACTTGCACTTTTTCTTACCGAATTGTTGAGCAAGTTCGTCAAAATATCAGTAATCAAAAGCTCACAATCGGCGTTTAGTGTCTCATATTCCTTTGAAAACCAAAACACTGATGATGACTTGGTGATTGGTGCAGAAACTGATGATTTCATTAATGAGTTACCCGAAGATGATAAAAAAGATTTATTTATTTACGTCAGAAAATTTTATAGTACATCGTGTGATTACATAATCACTCATTTTCCATTCAATTTGAAATTTTTAGATCATGCGGAGGTGGCAGACATTTCCAAAAGGGAAGAAAAAAAATTTTCTTCCGTAAGATATTTTTTAGAAGCTTTTCCATCACTACTTCTTCAGAAGAGCAATGAAAGTTACTGTGATGCAATCGATGCTTTACAAACTGAATTCTTAAATTTTCAAATGATGAAGGTTCCCGAGAATATTTTAAGTATAGAGAGAGCAGATGAACAGTGGGCGTATCCTGCTAATAAAAAGGGGCCACACGGAAATGAGTATGAAAGATTGTCCAGAGTGATGCTTGGAATTTTGACTCTACCACACAGTAATGCTGCCTGCGAACGGATTTTCAGTTTAGTGCGCAAAAACAAGACCGATTTTAGAAGTAGCATGAAAGCAAGTACACTGCAAGCAATATTAGTGTCAAAATCACGAATGAGTGGGCCATGTTACAGTCAGAAATTTGATGATCAATTTTTGAAAAAAGCTAGATCAGCAACCACTGCTGCACTTAATATAAAATAACAATTATTTGCTGTTATTTCATTCAATTGATAAATTTTCTTTTAAAACATTTTGTTGCTATATCTTCAATTAACTTTTTAAACTATATACTGTCATTTTTTATTATTGTATACATTTTTTAAAAAAATTTGGCCTCTTCATTGAGTCTTAATTGCAAATATTTTGCGAATATTTTTGTGTTCCTATTTTTTTCTCTGACTGGCTGGCATATGCCATATGCGAAAATCAGTAAATAATATCGGTAACAAGGTAAATGCAATATTGCAAAAATAAGACACCTTGATTTTATACTGACAAAGCACTGCCATATCAGTATACACTGTCGGTGACAAGATGAATGCAATAATACAAAAATAAGGTACCTTGATGTTGTATTGACAAAGCACTAACATATCGGTGTTCATTGTCAGTGATAAGGTGAATGCAATATTGCAAAAATAAGGCACCTTGATTTTATACTGACATTATGCTGCATACACCTTGACAGTCAATTGTGGCAGCCAATAGGCAGTATAAATAGAGGAACCATAACAATGTTGAGGTAACATGTATGTAATATTGTGTATCGTCGAATATATATCGTCCACGTTACTTCCTCCAGGCACAGATTTTGCTAAATTTGCCAAATCAGATGCAGTAACGTTCTCATTTTTTTCTTCCAGTGGACAATCTAACGTTTTTTCCACATTTGGCAAACAAAATTTTCAGGACTTGACTAAAGTTGTTATCTTGACCGCATTTTAAGCAGTGTTGATGTCATATATGCTGTCAAGAATCGTGCAGTTCTTCCAGAAGCCCTGGAGATCACCCCCTCTTCAATTCGTTTTTCAATAAGTTAGTTCGATACCTTTTCTTCATAGAAGCAATAACTCCCCGGTCCATGGACTGGATACCTGCCGTGACGTTAGGTGGTAAAAAATTTACGTAAATATTTCCATCTTTTTCTTTATGAGCACTTTTCCCTGGGTGTGCCGAGGCGTTGTCAAGCAACGGTACAGCTTTTTCAAATAAATTTTTGGACTTGAGATGCACTGTCACTTGGGGAATGAATTATTTCTCGAACCACTTTTGAAATATTTCATGAATCCTCTATGCTTTTCTTCGGTGAAAATAATTAACTGGAAAGTTTTCAGCTCTTGTACCTTTAAAGGATCTATTTTGTTTTGCTCTCCCAATCACTACGAGTCTTTGTGTGTTTCTCTGACATTGCAGGGAGATATCATCACTCTTTTCCTTGCTGGTTTTATGTCCTGTTTCTTGACACTCTCTTTCAAATGTCAGTGTTCGCGTCGGCAAACATTTCCAAAACAGTCCAGATTTATCAGCGTTATGCACTTGTTCATACGGAAGTCCTTTTGATTTTAAAAATTCCTGAAAATCTTTTTTAAAGTCCTCTGTTGGCTGATTATCGCAGCTTAAGTTGTCACCGTGAAGTCTGATTCCTCTAATCCCATCCCCCGTAAATAATCGCAAAAAAAAAAAAAAATGGGAAAGATCGCGCGAATATTTGGGAGTGTACTGTAGTTGTAACTGAAAGTTCGAAGTGAATTCTACACCAACATTGTTTTTAAATAATGTACAAGGAACATATGAAAACGCTACAAAACAAATTTTAAGTAACAATCTTTAGCTCAAATTAATTATTTTCAACATGAAATACAATAAAATCTAATAAGTGTCAAAACCAAAATGTAAACACTACTTTTACAAAGAACTAACACCATGAGCCTTTGTGACACTATTTAACACTCATCAGTAGCCCTTTTAAAGCTAATGGCAACGTAAATTAATAAAATCATATACGGGAAACAAGTTGTCTGGTTCACCAGAGCTGCCAACCTCAAGAGTTGAAAAATAGGAGCAGTAGAGGCAAAAAACAGGAGCACAGGGGGTAAAATAGGAGCAGGAAAAATCGCAATATTTTTCATATTTTTGAACTACCATCTGGTTATAGAACTACTAAAACATTTTTTTTTTTGTCTGTCATTATTAAATTTTAAGAACTCAATTTAATTAAAACACTCTACATTGAATAACATAGCAGATTTACTGGGGAAAATTATTTTTTTTTTTTTTTTGTACAATTGTGATTTGAAAAATATACCTTATCTTATGCTGTCTGTCAGGTTTATAATTTTTTTTATAACCTCATACATATTTAATTTAGTACAATCACATTAAGGTGTCATTCTCATACCCAGATTTAAACTTTAGTTCTAAAGCTGCTTGTGTCTCATTACTCATGTCCTCAACTTTCATAACTATTTGTACTTCTACTGTTAATCTTGGTTATTAATTGTTTTAAGCAATCATACACAGCACATGCACAACTCCACACACGCAAAACACAACATTGGCTTAAAGATTCATTATGTTTATAATACAAAATAATAGTACTTACCCATTTTCAACATGCATGACAAAACATTTAATTACTATCAAATAAAATAAATTCATCAGCAATGAAATTCTTTTCAAAAATTCATAAAATCAGAAATATTTATTTAAATTTTATGAAGTGATGCACATGTAGCGTTAGCTTTAGCCTTTTTTAAAAATGCATTATCATATTGCTGTGTGTAACAGGTTCCTGTCATGGAAGTTTTAGCTATTAATATAACCTGTAAAGTTAATGGCTTTAAGGAGCTTCTAAAATCAGTTTTATTTCTTCGCACTTGGCTAAAAAAATTTTCACAGCTACCATTGCTGTGAGGAAAAACTAGAATACAAAGCATCACTCTCAAAAGCCTTTCATGCTTCGATTTCCCTTCAGGGCCCTTTTCTTTTGAAAGCAATCCCCACTGCTTATCAACTCTTTCTTGAGCCAAGATATTTTCTGGTATTTCTCCCAGTTGGTATTCTAAAAATTCTGCTTCCAATGTATCAACAGCATTGAAATTGCATTCATTATCCTTCTTTAGCAAAAATGCTGGAAATTTATCTACAAAATATTTTAAACTAGAAAATTTCATCTTTGCTCGTTTTGAAATATCTGCAATTTCTGCATGCTCTAATGTGTCTAAATTATGCGGAAAATTTTCTACAATGTATGAGCAAGATGTAGAATAATATTGTCTAACATGGGAGTAAAATTGTGGAAGTTCAATTTCAGTTAGTTTTTTTAAGAATTCCGAAGTTTCTGCTCCAATCATTATTTCTGCATCATCCTTTTGATTTTCTGGGTCTTTAAATTTCACCTCAAATACAGATATTGAGTTACTGATAACAGAAATTTTAACAAATGTACTCAATAATTCCTTTAAAAACTTTGCAAGCTCCCTTTTTGTTCTGTACACTTGGGGTATTTCACTTCGGAACATCACATTATATTTTTCAAAAATCGTTATCAGATTTTTTAAGAAAAGGGCAAACGCATGAGTTAAATTTGAACTTAATGAAAAGAAAATTCTTTCTTCTCGCTTTAAGAAACCCTTCGTCTTTTTATTAGTAAAATCTGTCAAATCTGCTTTCTTGACACTTTTAAGGTTATCATTATTTAACTTTCTTTTTTCTTGAATTAATATTTTTGATGAGTTACCACCCTGTTTCATTTTAACACAAGTGGATTTTTTGAGCTGTGTCGGAAGACTACTATTGCTACTCGATTTGATTTCAGAACTTTCCAATTTTTTTTTTAGGCTGAGAAGAGTTGTAATCAGAAGAACGAGCTTTGTTTTGCGGCAATTCTTCAAAGCTCGTTTTAACTTTTTTGTTACTTCCAGATGAATTTTGTTTAGAAGATTCCGCTCCTTCATTAATTTTTCTTTTCTTAATATTTGTAGTTGTAGGTAAAGTGCGCACATTTGCCTTGACTTCAGTACATTCCTCCTTAAAATAAAAGAGAAGAGGTTCCCATTGTTCAAGCAGGCGATTAAAGCACTTCCCCAATGACAGCCATCTAGTTACTCCATGCTTTAAAATTTTCTGCTCATCAACACCAAACAAGTTTTGAAATTTTTTAAAAGCATATTTTCTTTTCATACTTTTTTAAAAGTAATAATACACATCTATTACCACATCATCTAATGAAATAGGTAACTTAGCAGCCCCTTTTTCTACAGCAAGACTTATCAAATGACATAGACAACCCATGAGGAATAAATTATCTTGTTTTTTTCGTAAGAAAGCATAAACACCTTTCTTTTTTCCAGTCATGACATATGCATTATCACAACTCAGAGACACACAGTTTGGAAATGGTATGTTAAGTTTCTGAAATCCTTCAATAATTAAACTGGAAATGTTCTCACCTGTGCTCTCTCCTTCAAGGCAGGGGAGAGATAGAAGTTTAGTCGATATCTGGTCTACTGTTTCGTCAAAGAAAGTAACTACTATCGGGTACATGTGATTTTCGGAGTCATTACTGCCATCTGTTGATACAGTAAAAGGTCCATTCTATAGAATTTTCGAATTTTTGACCACTGAATCTGATGTTATTTCTTTAACAAGGCAACCTGCTTTTGTTCTTCCGCATGAACATTTTTTTTGCTTCTTCAGAATGCGGAAACATTTCCCTGAACAATTTAGAAGCATGGTCCGCAGCGGCGAACGGAATATTATGTTCCAGCAAAAAATTTACGAATAGGATATCCGCTTTAATAGTATCCATTTTGTCCGATACAGGAGCGAATTGAAGCTTATTACTGCTCTGGGAAACACTATAATTACCAATGTGTTTTTTCGTTTTGATGTGAAAAGAAATGTCCGATTTGCCACCATGACTAATGTTGATGTCTACGTTACAGACGGTGCAATACGCAAAACTATCTCCTTTACGGGAAATTCGAATAAAGTCCAATTCCTTGCAATATCGGTCACAAAATTTCTGAGTGTGACCTCGCTGCATATTTTTTTTATCAATAGAAAATCTTACGACTTACTAGAAACATTCGGCACTAAAATCGAAATGAAATAAGCTCCAAATGAATCCCACGTGCAACTGAGAGCTTTAGCAACCAGGACTGCCAGATTTTCTACAGTTCAATAGGATCAACACTGGACGATGGAAAAAAAAGAGGAGAAGCGAGGTAGAAGAGTGCTACATGAAGGTGCGGAATGGAATGCAGTTGATTGACATTTCGGAGGGAAAGACAACCATTTAAATCGTTCTTCGGGACGAACGAACAGCAATTTGCTTTGCTCAGAGGAAGAAAACTTAGTTTTTTCTTCATTAAAATGAAAAGTACATTGCAGAGCTGGAAAAATCGGAGTTTTCTGTAACTTATCGGGTTTTCGGTGCACGTAAAAAAAATCGGATAACCTCCGATAAGATCGGAGCAGTTGGCAGCTCTAGGTTCACCTACCTGAAACAAAATGGCCTTCGCAGACCCTAAGAAACTGTAATTAAAATCCGTTAAATCGGCTCGTTTTAGAACGGTTATCCATTGTTTCCTATGTTCAGCACTCAATCGTACTTTTGAGTCTGAACCTTTATGTAAAATGGATGGCAACCTAAAAAACGATTTCTCATCTAGATCACCTCGATTGCCGCAGTTTAGCACGTCAGAAAATGAAGGCATAAAGCGAAACAAACAAAAATTACCGCAATAAAATATTAAAGCAAACTGCAAACAGAAAAGTATAACAAGGAAATGAATCGAAAATTAACTAACAAAAACAATTAACAAGAGTAAACAGGTAACAAGGCTTCTTCTTCTTAGCCAAAGCCCACCCTTGGCTTGTTGGACCATTAAGTGCCGCGCTGACCAGTAGAGATGCGCCTCCCTGAAAAGGTTGTTTATATAGTTTTTATTATGGTCCAGAGCAGAGCAATCCCTCAGGTTCATTCACGGCACCATAGCCGAAAAGCTGGCACTCTGGTGATGGTAGGATTTTTATACGATGAATGTGTGCTGCAAGATAATCGTGGCCCTGTCCTCATCCTGAAAGCTGCTACACCAACCGCACGGAATAGGTTGTGGTCGATGGGGCCCCTATGTAAACCAGGCTCTCCCAATTCTTACACAAAGACAGCCTCTCCAGTCGCTTACAGTGCCATCTTTCAACTGCTGATTTTAGTTGGGTTCACTCGGTTGTTTGGGCTGAGGAAGAGCTGTCCCCTGCTTTGCCAGCCTGTCAACCATTTCATTAACCGCTGATGTAACACATGGACGGACAGCAAAAATTTTAAAACGTAAATGACAGGTTTAATGACTTAAATAAGCAATTTTTTTCCAATATATTTAAAGTTCACTATGCCGCGTAGTGAACTTCTCATTGACGGCTGTAGACACAAGTGTCCGTCAACGTATTAACATGGCTCGGGATCCATTCGAGCTTTAGAGTCCACCCAAGGTCCAGCAAATAGTTCAGTTTTTTTTCTACAGTCAATGGTTCTCTTACAATCTGTTTGAGAGTTACTAGAGAGGTTTCGAATGGCGACTTGGGAGTCAACCAGAAAAACCGCTTTAATACACAAGAGTAAAGGGGTTTTAGTGATATATCTGGCATTACCATTTCTTGACTTCAAATTTCAGAAGGAGAAAAAAAAACACTACCAGGTTCCCACCTCAAACTAAATTTTATTTTTAAACTTAAAAAACAAGTCATAAAGATAACTTTAGACAATTCATGATAATTTAACACACGCAGCCAGCCGCTGCGTTCTGACTGAGACTGCGTGAGTCTCTTTAGTCTGAAATTTTCAGAGTGTTCGAGCTTGCAGCCGGCTTTTATCATGCTAGAAGTAAGGAGGAGAGAAATGCAACGTTCTTTGGGGTCGCCACAAGAGCAAACCGATAAAGAAAATAAAAGCAAAAAAAAATTAAAAAAATAGCAAGAGATTAAGAAAAAAATATAATTAGGAAGAGCAGCAGAGCGAAAGGGCGAAACAACGTGGTGACAGATCGAAATCGAATGGTGCCGGCCGAACCATCTTGAGTTGTCATCAGCATTTGCTTTGCTTGACCTCCAGGATGACGTCATCTGCTACTGCCCTATTCTCATTAAATCGATGCTGGCATTTCTTTAGTTAATTATGTGATCAGAACATTTCTAAAAAATTTTTATTTCACATATATAATAAATAAAAATAACAAGTTTTACATTTTCAGTTAATTCAGAAAACAGCTTAAAAGACTGTACATAAATTGTTCATTTTACTGGAAATCAATTGGAGATTTCTCCGTCTTCTATTTCAGTAGCTTTTGTTCCTCCCTCAATACTTATTCCATTGGTTGTTCAAGTAATCCAATAACTTCCATTTCAGTTTATTCAAGTTCACTCTTATCTTTATTTTCATTTCTTTGAGAATTTTCTAGCAACTTCTTTTCCTCTGATAAAAAAGAAAAGCCTTTAAAGAATAAAATAAAATATGAATAGTTGGTTTACAGTTTTATCCATGCAGTGCAGACACGTACTGGAATAGCATTATAGCATGAAAAAATATTCTGGAAAAGTTATTTTTATGTTTTCAAAAATAAATAAATAAATATCATAGTAATAATTAGGCGGTCAACTTACAAAGGGTTTTTACAATTCTCTCACCCAAATTCGGTGCATACAAGTGGTCAAGTTGCAGATGTTTCCGTACATTCCATAATATAGAGCTAATTCCGTTCCTGACAAAAGCGGTCAACTTTACAGGTTTTAGTGTACATCGTTCAAAATGTGCATGCCACACGATCCTATATTCATTTTTCTAAAACGTTTTTCCACATCTTGAATAGGAACTTTTGACTATCATATTTGAACATTTTAACCTCATTTTCTGATATCATGTTGTTTTTAAGTAAGCTATTGAGAAGCCTATCAAACATGAAACCACAGCTTACTTCTTTTGCTGGGGCTATTTTTGTAGTATCATCAAAAATCAAATTCGCACATTTTCTCAACTGACGATAGATCTGTAATCCCTTTTCATCAAGTGATGAGTAACAATTGACTTTTTAAAGACTAAAAATGTCAGTGTTCTTATAAAGGTAACAAAGGCTTGTCACCATGATCCCACATTCAATATATCATGGTTGTATTTTTGCTTTAAATCCTCTTCTAGCAATTTATAGAAAGCCTAGTTGAATGCTGGTCCATCCATAGAGATCTACTACGATTTGAAGAAATATCTAGTTCTTTCAGTGCTTCCCCAGACAGCCATGAATTTCCAAATTACATCCATAGGATATCTCTTGGATAAGATCAGTAGATATAACCAAATCCATGAGATATCCCTGAGACATCCACATATCTGCTGAATATCCACAGAACGTCAAAAAGGTTGCAGCTATTGGAATACCCTGAGACGTCGCGATATCGCGACGTGTATTAGATATCCCATGGATATCCAGGATATCTCATAGATATCCTGAAAACATCTAACATATTTCTTAGACATCTTAACGTCATAAGGTTATCTCTAGGATATATAAGAGATGTCCATCTCTTGAATATTGGAATATAGCTTGGATCCATAGGAGGTCTCAAATGAATGGTTAATAGGTATTTATAAAACACCAGAATATGCTACAGATTTATTTCATATGCAAAAAGAGTACAAAGCCTATAGCATAACATACATTTGAGCAATGTAAATTACTCCCTTACAAATTATAATAACATAGCCATTATTTCCCTATAACTACCTTTTAAAAATATTTATAATTTATTTTCAAATCTTCACTTTAGGAAAATATGACTAAGCAATTAAAATTTTTAATGGATACTCAATACTAGATTTATATATTAGGCTACAGGACAATACACTTCATGCATATGCAATAAATCCTTAGCACATTTCAATATTTTACATATATAAGCAAGAAATGTAACAAAAATTATATAGTATTGACAAAACATTTTTATCTTTTTCTGTGAACCTGTATTAAATAGCTCATAAAAAAACAGAGTACTTAAAAAAAATAAAAAATATTCCTTCATAAAACTACTTCTGAAAGATGAGACAAGTTTTTAAATTTTACATCAATTTAGAGCATTAATTTCGAACACTTAAAATTACTCACGATTTTCACACATTCAGTTTAGGAAATTTAAACTTTACTCCTTTTTAATTGTGTACAGTATAATTCAGATATAATTATGATTAAATTTACTGATGTAACTCTGGACATTTCATTAGAAACAAGTGGTACTCAATGAGCAATACGAGGATTATTTTTTCTCAAAAATGTATTACTTTTGACTTAAAGAGAGGGAGAATTAAGAGTAGGCTGCTGTTCTCCGAGACAAAAAAAACTGAACAAACAAGTCGTTTTTTTTTCTTTTATTTTAAAAACGCACAAAAATTATATACAGAAGATATTACAAAATAGATTATTTTATACAAAATAGATTTATTTACACAAAACAGATTTATTTACGCAATAGTATTGCCCAAAAGGGATGACGAGTTGGCAGAATTTTCTGCAGCCACTCTCATATGGCGTGCTTTCGCATGGCGAAGCCAATTTTTTATTGCAGTTTCCACTGCTGCATCCGTTGCAGCATTTCTTACTGTTTCATTTCGCCTAGTTGCATCTAAAAAATTAATTTTCAAGAATTAATTTTTACACATAGAACACATTTCTCTTCATAACAATGTAAAAGGAATTTTCTCATTTGTCCAATTTACGCACAAAATACACACATGCACATGGATAAAGAAAAAAAAAACTTATTTAAATACAAAATGTTGATTGTTACCTAGAAAAAAAAAACACATGTAGCAAGGCAGAATTTAAATAAATAAGAAAAATAAAATAGCAAACTACATTTCAATAGCAATTTAATTAACAGGTGAAAAATTACTGTGAATTTACCCAACAAGAAATTTGGTAAACAAAATCAAAAACTTTGTTTGATAATCAAGAAAGCCAAACAATGAACATGTATTTTCACACCCCTCTCCTTCCAGAACATGTGTAGCTGTTACAAGCTTTTCACAATAAAATCATGACTTCATTAGTTCTCACTTCAAGGAAAATTCTTCAAACAATCCTTGACTATCGGCTACATTCACAAAAACTTGAAAACAAATCAGAGCACTACAGATAAAGCTCAAAATACTTTAATGATAATTGTATATCCAACAGTTATGTTGGATATACAATTATCATTAAAGTATTTTGAGCTTTATATTTTTAATGTATATAAATTATTTATATTATTTTATACATATAAATTAGTACCAAATATCACTCTTGTCAGCTGCAGCTGATAAAATACACCCTTTCCTTTCGTTTCCATCCAGCTGAACTCCTGTACCACTACGTCTGTCAGCAGTTTTCTCATGATCCACTTTACAGTGGAGTCTACAGTTACGCCCCCACAGTTTGACGTAAAGTTAATCTATAAAAATTCACAGAAAAATTAATTCAAGATACACTGAAAGCCTTGGTTTAAAAGAAACAACTAATGCACACCAAATAATTGAAAATCTCTGGCTTCAAAAGCGCACCTTCTAAGCATTGCAATTCCTCTATATTTTTTACTGGTAACTTAACCGGTAAAAGATCCCCATCACCGAATGTTTCGGCGATAGGGGCAAAGTTGTTTGTTGCTAAAAGAATAAACTTGAGAGTTCAAGTCATATGAACTCTTTCATAAAATTTTGAAACAGAAACGCACTAAAATTGTCTAGAGTGCCGAAATGTTCCACATCTTTACAAAGATGCAATAACCCATGAACATTGTGAGATACATGTTGTTTACCATAGGGGTATAAAACCTTGGACAAAACACTTTAACCAAGCCTGAGCATATGATACCATCTCTCTGTTAGACTCAGTTACTAATACTTTAACTGCACAACGCATAAGCAGAAAATGCAATTACAGATCTTTACATAAAACATTTGACAAAACCACTGGCCCAGTGTATAAAAAAATCTGACGAAACTCTTTCTTTTCAACGTTCAAATTCTTTTAAAGAACGAGGTTTTCGGGAGAAATCATTACAGGTGAAAAGTTCCTAAGTTCTACTATTTGTTTTGACACACTTTCTACCTGATTATTAGCAAGTCTAAATCTTAATTAAGCTGTGGTTGAAAGATGATTTAACTTTTTCATGACCCCTAAACATACCAAATGCATATACTCATATGGAACATGTGAAACAGGGCAAAAAGTATCTATCTCCAACAATATAGAATTATATTTATGATGTTCATCATCAGGATCCCTATTTCTAAAATCAACATCAGTTCTTTCAGTGAAATTAACATTAGGAAAGCAAATTCTATTCTCATAAAATATACCAATTTCAAAACATTTGTTACAACTTGAAGACCCAGAATGGCTTTTAATGCATAGTACAAAAGCTCGAGCAGGTGTCTCACAAATTATTCCCTTAAGACGTATGTTACATCAATAGATATACCATTTTCAATTAGATGTTTCATATCACACACAAAATCACTTAAAAACTCATTAGGATTATTATAAACACCAATAGGGAACACATACGGAAAATTCACAGTATAGCTTAACGAACCTAAAATTGGCCATAACTGACTGTTGGAACTTTTAGATATAGGAAGCCCATCAACACTTATCAGCAGTTCAATTGTTGATTGTGTTAGAACTGTACCTTTAATATTTTGAATGATATTTTTTATTCCATTTTCAATATGTTCTCAATTTTCGTCACATATTTAGAAAGAACAATTTTGTTCGGGCAGACCCCCGTGTGCCGTGAACGATTACGTAGCGTTCGGTTTTTTTTCTCTCTTCGCGTTTTTCATCGAATTGATAAAACAAATTTGGATGTTTGGAGTCTCCATCTCATAGGTGAACCATGCTCTTTAATCTAGCTTTAAATTACCTTCCTTGTAAAAATGCAAATATTTTGATGTTTATTTTTCTTTTTTATGTGTTTAGTATGAAATAAAATATTAGTTTAAACGTTGATCTCTTTTTCTTTTAGTATTATTCTTTCCATAAACTTACTTAATCCTAGACGCCGTCCTACATACATTTTACTAAAATCAATAATTTTGCATTCTATTTTGTTTTTACGATGTATCCATATCTGCATGGAGTAGAAAATAGATTTTTTTTTTACAATTTATTGTGTATTCTGTTAAGGGAAGCAAATATAACAGTATAAATATTTGTTATGGTTCTATTTAACCCGTCTGCAACATTTGCTGCAGTTGTTGACAGACCGTGGCCAAACTGTCCACTGATCTCACGAGATTGTCTATTTTTTCGCACATTTTCTCTATATTGGCATTTTGTTCCTCTTGCAGGTTCTAGAGTTCTTGTTGCGGTGCTTCTACTCCAAAAGGATGACCTTTTGGAGTTGGAACAAGAGGAGCCATGAGGGCCGTTTCGGAGTTTCACCTAAGTTATTCTACAAAATAAAAAAGAGGGAAAAATCATAATCCTGCTACTACGGCTATGTTCAGTGTTGGTGAAAAATGGACCCTTTATTCTTGGTCTTTAAGAACTAGAAAATCTATCAAGAAGGTCTACTCCGTCCATATTTTGGTTATAAGAATCTACTCCTGACTGAGGCAAATCGATCTTTTTTGACTTTTGGCACCAATGTTTTGATTGCCCCATAGGCTCCATAGATTCAAAATTCGATGCTAATCATACAAATTTAATGACTTTCTATTTTACTACACTCATATCCTTCGTTATTATGCAGTCAGATGTGCCGGTGTCTTCCCTTTTCAAAATACTTCTAAAGGACAGGTTTTAAGTCTAGTTTCTCTCATTTTTCCGGTAAGTCGGAATTCCTTTTTTCTCATCTCTTCAAACAATAATAGAGGTGAAAATTTTGTCGATATATACTTCATGCTGTCCATCGTTTTCAACACATTCAATTAAGTTCAAAACAACTCTTGTTCCAAGCAGAGTTTCATCTTCTGCTGCTGCTTCTTTGCCCAAACTTGTAAATTAAAAGGATAACCTTGTGAAGAAGCAAGAACCCAAATTTTATGGTTTTTCCACGGATATACATTTTAGCGGAATGTTTTCCTGTGTAAGTTTCGTTACACAACTCTTTTGAATTCATATTTTCTGGATTGAGACATGATACATTTCTCACTATGCTATATCTTAAAGGACTTTTATTAAATAACTTCAATGCTGTTTGTATTTAAAAAAATTTGGCATCTCATTTAAAAGTCATATAATCCCTCTCAGAAAATTTTTTTTCTATGAAGCAAGTCTCCTGCAATTTGATCGGACAGTACTCCAACATCAACTTTAGAGTAGTCTCTGTGAATTTTTACATCCTCGATATCCAACTCGTTTAACATTTTTGCGATAGTAGAGCTTGTGTTTTCCAAAATGCTTGGCTGAATAAACAATGACAAAATATTTTTTACCATGATAAACATGTAACATGTCTGAATCAGTTTGATATTTTATGAGGAATGGATCCATGATCTTTGCAATAAACTGGAAAAATGCTAATTTAGCAAGAATCAATGGATCGTTTGAAAACTATTAAAATTTCAAAAGACTTATTTCATGGAGTTTTTTATGTTAGCTGGTTTAATGTGGTGCATTATATGAAGCCATATTTTCTACCCATCTATGTGGCATACTTTAATCCAAACATTACTGTTCCAGTACTATTAACGAAGTCTTTTCGCTTTGCTGGATAGTTTTTAAAATGGTAGCAAATATTCGACAGTAGTCGATCAGTTTTCCCACCACATGCACCTGCTTTAAATGCATTGTGAACAGTGTGCAAACCACAACTACCAGTATTTAAGGTATCACAATTATAATTTTTATTCAAATAATCTTTGAACAGTTCGTAGAACTTCCAATTCACATTGGGTCCGTCCATTAACACTTGAAGAATGCTATTAAATTTTAAGGAATTTTCAGACACACATTTTGTAACACCATCAAGTATTACATCTGCTGGAAAGTGACCAAAAAATTTAGTGTCCACATACCTTGAGACTACTTTATCTTCACACCACATTCTGATATTATGGCATATCCATCTGTTTTTCCCACAGTTTATGATTCAACGCTTCGTCAGACAAAAGCACAAAATTTTCATTTTTCGCCGCATTAGTCAACAAAGATTTGAAATAAGGCGCGATTCCAAAACAAGTTAAATATTCGCATTTCTTTTCACCACATCGGAATTGCTTGGCGATTAAACTGTCTGGAAACCCGACTGAAAACGATATTAATATCAGTACACGAGTAGTGTGATTCCATCACTTTCAAAGCCCAGACTAACTCGGCTTCCAAATACTTATTGGCTGGATGCTGAGAAAAGGTTGGAAGCAGGACTACAGATATTTACAAGGGCTGGTCCACTCCTTTGTAAAAATGAGTGCCGACTTTCGACCAGTTTCGAAAGGGGGGAAACCTGTTTTGACGTCACTGGGTTGACAAAACGGGAGCTCGGTGCATTCTGATCCTCTGCGTTGCTGTAATTATTATCGAGAAACAAAGGATAGCGATATTGTTTACCACGTATTTTCAAAGGATTTGGATTTAAAGAAGATATGGTTGCAAAAATGTAAATGGAAAGATCCAGTGAATGAAAAGAACGCTAGAATTTGTAGCGAATATTTTACAGTCTACGATTCCGAGGATGATAAGAAAAAAAGATTGCTTGAAGATTCTGATTGCAATAAAATTCTGAAAGATGGGGCAGTGCCGACTTTGAAACTTTCACTTGGCAATAAAAATCCCAAAGGAACAACTGAGGCTGAGAGAACTGCAAGAAAAATAAAAAGAACTACTCTGGAAGAGGCAAAACATAGGTTAAAAATGACCAGTCCTAAAAAGCGTGCTGAAGATATCTGTAGCATGCATTTAGTAGATGATAATGCAGCTAATGCTCTGTTAGATAATCTGCCTAAAGAGACTCTGCTCTAAGAGACGAAATGCAAGCAAAAAAAAAAAAAAAAACACATAAAAATTAAAAAATGGTTCTTCTTAGAACAGGAAAAAAGGACAAACAAAAGGTTCTTTTTCAGAGCCTAAAAGAAAAGAAACCCTTTTCAGAACTTAATTTAAAAAATAGGAGATAATTATTATTATTATTATTATTTTTTTTTTTGCAAACACATATTTTTTTTAAACTGATCGTTTCAGAGCCAACATTAAAAAAAAAAAAGCTTTCGGAATCAAAAATTAGAAAGATAGGATAATTATTATTAGCAAAAGAAAACTCTCTAAAATTCAGATTTCTCTGCGTAATATGTTAAAACGGTTGGCTATATTTATTTATTTATTTATTTTCTTCATTACATTATATATCTATATTATATATTAATAAGAGCGTGTAGATTCCACCCACAAACGTCAATTTTTTTCAATATATTTGACTCAATGTCGACCCCTTTGTTACAAAATGTCAAATTTCAATGTACCCCTCTTCCTTGTCACTTGACACGCTATAATACATAAGCGTATGTACTTGCATTTTAGAAACAAGGCACTATTCTATAGATCATTTTTTAATTTTATTTTTGAATGACATTTTTGAGCGTAATAATATTAATAATTATATTTGTACTTAATTTGTACAAAATGAAATTTTGGCTTACAACAAAAACCATAATTAATATATAAGACAGTAACCATAATTAGTAGATAATATTAATTTTCTAATCCTGTAAAAATAACCGCTCTATTTTGTCTTAAAATTGTAAATGTCCAAGAAAATTTCTTTTTAAATGTGAACTTTCTAATAAAAGTTCATTGAAACTTAATCAGCGTTGATGTTTACGATTCAAAATAAAACCAAAATGTAAATACAAATAAATAAATGAAATAAATTATATAAAAACTTTTATCTTCTGATTCCTCCCCTCCCCTTGTCATCAACTTACAATTTCTATAATCTCCCACCTCCCTCGAAGTGCGAGATCATTGTGAATCACCCCATAATTATTCCAAGATTTAAACTGCGATAATTAATTTAAAAAATATGATTCCTAACAAAAAATAATAATAAATATTCATTTTTGTGTTTGTGCCCCTCCCCCTTTATTTTTTCATTTACAACGTTAAAATCAAGAAAAAAACTTCCGTTTTACTGGCTTCGGAGTTCGTTTTGCAGTAGTGGGAACAAGCGCTTTGTCAACTTGGTGACGTCACGATAGCTTTGCACCGTGGACGGGAGAAAACGTCCTACGGACCAGCCCTTGTCAAGCTATTATATGGTCCTGGGTTGGAAGGCTGTAGAGATATTCCTCTGCTTCGGACGTTTGGGGCAGATCTTAGCTGAAGCTATGTGCTCACCAGAGCAGTTGCAGCACTTAGGTGTAGAGTCCTTGGCGAGGGTGCATGGGTCCTGCTATCGTGTTCTCCTGCGTACTTTACGCAGATCGGAGGGAGAGTACAGTGATGGGCAGTATGACCGAATCGTTGGCAGTTGAAGCATTGCATTACAAATTTATTCTTTTTCTTGGGCGATTCCAGAGTAATCTTGAGGTAAGAGATGGAGGTGATGTTTTCGAATTCTTGATTGATGGGCTTGTTAGGAAGAATGATAAGATAAAGGGAGACAGGGAGAAAACCCTCATCCGTACCTTTAGTAAGCTGCATGACACTTTCAAGCTCAAAACCTTTGGTCTTGAGTTCAGCTTCAATTTCGGGGATGGAGAAATTTATTAAAGTCCACGAATGACATATTTAAGAGGGCGTTCTCCCTCGGGGCGGTCTTGTTAATTTGGCATTTTGTTTTCAGTGATGATATTTTGGATGGTTTTGAAAGTTTCTGTCGATTCTGGGACAATTTTCATGACATCATTCTTGAATCGGACTTGATGTAGTGTTTTAGTAACTTCCGAAAGTTCCTTAGCCAGGGTGGATGGTTTTTCGACAACTACGATGTTGATAGATGGTCTTCTTTGAGGTTTTGGAGGCTTGACTTTATTGGCAATATTAGCATATGTAGGCTGAGACTGACTTAAGGCTACAGTGGACGTTTCGTAGAATTTTTTTTTTTTTTTACATAGTTACATTGATGGAATTTTCATGAAATGTTCTTATATAGATATAATGTCAATAAAGGACAAAAAATGTGCAATTTTTGACCGTTTTCTTGAAATTTTGTGTTTTTTTAAAAAAAGTAAGCGTAAAAGATAATAAAATGTAGCACGCTCCATGCGACAAAATATTGAGTTAATACTGTTAAAATATTTTTTTTCCACATCTACATTTGATAAATCACAGATTGTTGGGAAAAAATTTTCATTCTTTATCACCAAATTAAAAATAAGGACAAAAGTTCATGTTTTGATGACATTTTCTGAAACAACATGCCGAAATGAGTTAATTTCACGTTTCTATCCGTTACAATACGACTCAGTCTATAATTTTCCAAAATGTGTTCCCAACATTTTATAAATAACCTATTGGGAGATACATAAAAAAAGTTTCATCTTTATCCGTGAATTATTTTGACGCAGGGAGCATTTGAAAGTTTTGCTTTGTAAGAAAAAACTCGTTTTGAGAAAAACGCATTTTAAGCTTTCAAAGAGCAATTTATAATAAAAAAAGAAATTTCATACAAAATATCCAGCTAAGGATAAAAAGGGTATCTTATTACACAATTCAGGGAAATATTTTTTTATATATTTGAAGTAAAAAATAAAAAAAAGCATTATTTGTATAATCATACATCTCAACAAAATTGCGAAATCGTGCAAGCATTGTAATTGTTTGCATTCAGTACATCTTGGTAACAACAACAACATCTTGGTAATAATGCACTAACTACATTTATCATAAATGAGGTCAATACTAAAAATATTTAAAATGTAAATTGGATAATGAATTCAAAAACACATCAAAATGATCCGGAAGCGTAGCACGATTTATCTTTGGCGTTCACTTTCGCTTTTTTCTTTTTCAGGAATCGTTCTCGAGTATAGTTTGGAGATTGGCATAACATTTTCTGTGAAAGCCTCCTGCTTTCTTGCCTATTAGCAATAGTGAGAGAGTAGCTATTAGCAAGTTCATCACACTGGTTATTTATTTCTAGAGCTTTGACTTTCCCTCGGTTGAATTCCTCGATAGCCTCGATGACGGCAATTTCTAAGCGTCGCTTAGACACAGACACCTCTTTGGAACACTTACGCCAGATGCAACTATGGAGGCTTTCATTCAAGTTTTGGGTTTTACCCGCAGTACACCGCTTCAATATTTCATCGGAAGCCAGCCTCTGGTAGACAGGCATGATTTTTTCTAAGGTATCTTCAGAGAGCTAAATCGACATGGATGAATGCGGTTTTGGAACTTCTCCTTTTGCAACTGCACGTTGGAAGAAACACCATGAGCTCTCTCCGGATGGACATTTTGCATGCTTTGGTTTCTCATCTGTTGATGAGCAATGCAGTACGGTGGCATAAATTGCACTCTTCATTTTTTGCACATCCGGCACATTGTCTTTTATGGCCTTCCTATAAAAATTTTGCAGTTTTGTAATGTTTTCTCTTGTCAATCCGCCTTTCTTCCGTCCTCCAAGTGTAACTTTTTTTATTCTCCATTCATCAACAATGTTTCTCAGAGCAGTACTAAGCCTTTTAGCGACGTGATTTATACATTCTTCTTTTGTTAGTCTGTATTGTTTCCCATAAACTTTGCTTTCTGATAAAAATTGAAAAGTTTTGGCATCCCCGTCACTTAAAATAAACAGGTAGCGCATTTTGCATTCTTGAATAGAACGCTGCCATATGACTTTAGCAGCGTTCATTTCCATTGCGCCTGATGGGCCCTCAAAGTTTTTGTCACACTCATCAGCATGGCCTTTCAACCAGATCTTAAAATCTGGCGTTTGACTTCTGAGCTGACTTGCAGTCATTACACAGTTTTGGCAGTACTTTGAAAGTACTTCAAAATCTATAACAAGTCCAGTTAGCACATCTATAACGATTCCAATCCCTAAATTAGAAGCGTACCCCCGTTTTTGCCAGGTACCGTCAAATGAGACGCTTATGTCTAAAATATCACTGTTTGTCGGATTTTGAAGGCTTGAATGTGCATCTCGCACAGCGTCTCGTGATATTTGTAATACCTTTCCTTTAACCTCGGCATATTTTGCACTGATATTTCTTAGACACTTTGCGAATGTTTTCTTATCCATTGACGGTATGTTCAAAACAGCAGAAAAAGTTTCCGGTGCTGCGTGACCTCGATCTATGGACAAGAAAGCTTGGACAAGTTTGTTGTTTACATCAAAAGTTTTCTTCTCCTTTTCGCGAACACTTGAAAAAGTTGATCCATAGTTCTCACCACAGTTCTCACAAACAAGTTCTAATTTTATG
This sequence comes from Octonoba sinensis, assembly GCA_038502835.1. Lineage (NCBI taxonomy): Eukaryota > Metazoa > Arthropoda > Arachnida > Araneae > Uloboridae > Octonoba > Octonoba sinensis. Next base: position 64,136,611 of record CM076605.1, on the reverse strand, counting down.
GAGTATCCAAAAGAGTTCTCCTGTTTGATGGCAAGAGATGAGCAGCCACAAGTTTTGCACACAACATTTCTTAGAAGCTCTGACCACATTGACTGGTGTGTCAAAACATAAGTTGCTTCTAAATGTTTTTGAGCACTTGAAATATCCTGATTATTTATATCTGAATCAGCTTTTGTACTACAATCTTTTTCATCAAGTAGCTTTGGTTTTGGCTGGACACTTGCAGATTTCTGCGAACGACTTTTCAAATTCTGGCAAAGTACCTTCCTTCGCTTTGAAGGACGACCTTTCGGTTTTCGATATCTTGATGATATCAAATCCATCTTAATTCTATGATTTTTCAATTATTCAGAAAACAAAAGCAATTTTAGCCCTGAAAAGGGCTGTTTTTTTTAATATGATTAGCAAAAATCACTAAAGTAAAAGAGCGAACAGCGTAAATATAAAAGCAAACCGAACATAAACAAAGCTATAAAACGTTACAATCACAGTCGAAGTTATTTACTCTCTGCAACGACATAGCAGTAAAACAATTCTCAAAAAATAATATCAAGGCATGACACAAGCAAAATATTTTTTTAAAAAGTTAGAGGGGAATGTTTTGTGGAGTAAACCAGCAGACATAGCAGCAGATGGCGAAACAGCTGATCGCAAAAGGTAAACAAAGGGGCGTGGTTTTTGAGGTGATAGCGCTATAATAAGCCATAACTCATGAAAAAAAAGTCGAATCAGAAATTTTTTTTTTTTTGTACTGCATAAAGCTCTTTACAGAGCATAAAAATAAACTAAAAACAGAAAATCAGTATTTTGAAGGTTTTTCGCTGATTTCAAGCCTTAAGTTGATCCAATTTTTCTTAGGATTTTTCATGGGCAGTCCTTTCCATGATCAGATTATTCTTCAGCATTCCGTATAATTTGGTATGAGCCACTGTAGTATTGAACATTTAGGCCATCCAAAGTTTTAGTTTCTTCAAATTCTAGAAATTCATCTGTGATATCTTTATTCATTTTCGCCAAAGTGTTGGCAATGGATTCCAAGATTTCAATATCCTCAGCAGTTCGAATCTCTTTCTTCACCAATAGTTGGTCATACTCATAATGTTTAAGAAGCCATGTGAAATGATCTTCATCATCGGAGTTAAAATCCATCGACGGAGACCCTTGCGGGTTAGCTTCGCTCGCCATAAGCATTCAATAGTGCGTCCGACGTAGTCGGTTGCTTGAATCGGATGTGTGTGTGTGACCTTACCTTAGACGACTTCAGCTCGGCTCACCTTTTCATGGAAGAAAAAAGATTTACCTATGAAGCAATCAGCACGAATCTTTGTTTCATCTAATATCCTATTCGCTTTTTCGCATGACGTCAGTCACTGGAGTTTCTGAACTTGCTCAAAGATGTAGATCACGTCATAACTTACATGAAGCGACATGTTGGAAACTGTTTCTGTATTGTGTTAAAGTTAGTGATTGGAAACAAGAAAAAATAAAGTAGGAGGACATTCATGTTCTCAAAAGATTAACAAATTTAGTATTTACTTTTGCTTTAGTAGGGCAAAACATTCTTCTCAAACGGCTTGTAAGGTATTCATATAATGTTAAATTTTCAAGCTTCATACAAAAACGGATTTTTTTTTTTTTTAATTTTAATAATTACATAATTTTTGTCATTTTAAAGTAAAAACTTCAATATATTTTATGATATAAAATGCAATGTTTTCCTTTTGAAAAGAATTCTACATTTATCTTCAAATTATTATACCGATTTTAAAGTTGTATGTAATGTTTGTATACATTTTTCTCCCCTTTTTTTTTCATTCTTTTAAGTATTTTTTATCCGTTCGGTATAAATCCATTTTGATCATTATTTTCGAGTAATTTTTGAAATAACGAATGAAATTAAAAACGATGCATTTATATAAAATTATGACTATCATATCCCAGCTCTCTAGCCGTGTTAATCGGATTGATTATAACAGCAGAGTTGAGATTTTTTTGTTTTGAATGTTAGAAGACAAAACATGTTTCAGGGGACTAGTGAATGTTTTTAATCTTTTTTATTGAATTCCAAAAAGTTTTATCTTTTTGGTGCACTAAAATAGTCCTTTTCTTAATTCATATTTCAAATAATAATATAAAAACAACAATAACGAAACAAAAATTAAGTATTAACAAAAAATATTTATTGAATTTAAATTGTAAATTTACAGAAGGCCCTTTTCTGGCTATTTCTATCATATCAGATAAGTTTACAGATTCCAGAAACTCGGAAGTTACAAAGCTTAACATATCGACATTGGGAAGAGCTTTCAGTGGACAATCGCATACTTTTTTTTGGAGAACCTTTCCGCAAGTAAATGAGGTTGTATTTCTAGGATACTAGAATTGAAGGCTTTAATAGCATTGTTTGCCAGTGCGACTTCGTCATCGGTTTCCAATCGGTTGGTTACATTATATATGGAAGCGATATCAGAGAAAAATAAAGATTTCATCATAACACTAAAGCAGAATTGACTGCATCCAATGAAGCATTTTCAGGAGCTTTGTCTGGAGCCGGATGATAGTTAGATATTAATTGAAAAACGTCTTTGAATGCAACATTGCGATATTTTTCTTGTAAAGCAAATGTTAAAATTGAATTTCCTAGAAGAAAAATAAGGAGTCCCATTGTTCATTTCCTAGTGTTATACTTTTGGAATCTATTGTTCCGCTTCTACAGTGATCTCACGTTTTAAAGTTACAGAAGAATCAGATATATCGAAAGCAATTTCATTACCATTTTCTGGATCTTTAATTCCAAGCCGAGTTTTTGAATATACACAGTCAGGATCATTTTTAGGCTTAATAGAAGGGACGTCGAAAAATAATTCTGCTGATGGGTTTTCGTCTTTCCTATTTTTTTCTTTTAGATACTCGCACTCGAGGAAAATCGAAAATTGAAGAAGGGAAAATGTAATTCCTTCTTTTGTTGGATAATATTTATCTCCGTAATCTTTATATCGGCGAATATGTATCAAGGTTTGTTTCTTAAAATATTTCGTAAAAACGAATACACCATTTCCCAATCAACCCATTTTCATTACGGGCTTCTTCGAAATCAAATTTTCTTTTTAGAGAACCCATTGCTTGTAAAATAAATGTAAGGGTAGTAACGTGTGGTTAGGAGTGAGTACACACTCTTCTTTTAGATGACTAACAGAATTACACTCTGCTCACGTTTATATTTAGTGCAAATCAATGACTGGAAGCTAATTGGTTCCTGAAAAATGACGTTATGAGCGGTAAACTCATCTCATTGGCTACTTTGAGCTGTACAAGCGCCACATAGTGGTTAAAAATCATATGATGTAAAGAGAAATAGCATGTTCAAACATGTATTGAACGAAAGACATATACTGCCAGTATGTATTCTTTGTAAGGGAAATTTTTCCCCAACTTAAAATGCACAAAAACCAGTTTAGGTTTTTATAAACATAAAACATATTAGAAATTCTTTACTTTTGTCTGGAACAGAAGATCGCTTTATGCATTTAACTTTTTCGCTATAATATAATTAAAATAGTTTTCTTATACATAAAAACATAATTTAACAATGTAAAATGTAATCCAAATACATGTTGAGTAGAAATTGTATCAATATTTTTTTTTTTTTTTGAATCAGTCGTACATTTATTGAAAAAAAAGAAGTGGAAAGAAGATACACAACATAAATCCATAATTTAATTTTAGTATGATGCAACATATAACACACAACTCATATGATTGACAAGTATTTTTCCTCACTTTTCTACTACTCACTTTTCTACTACTGACCCATTTGCAAATACAAGCTGGACAACTTCGTCCCTTGTTTCAAAAAGCCTCAAATGAAAAACCAAAATGGATTGGAAATACATGTAAAAATCAACTTATTAAGTAATTGCAAAGGACATCTGTGTGAGCTAACTTGACCTTGTTCTCTTTCTTTCGATTTAAAATTTAATAATTTTCAACAATTGGTCAAATTCAAAATAGCAATTTAAATGACAGGCTTTTATATAACATCATGATCTTTCCTGCTTTCATTTTTTTTTTACATTAAAAAAATTATTTTATTATTTGGAAGTTATATATTTTAAAAACATTTATATTAATCACTTCCCTTTATATAGCTATTGTTAATAAATTAATTCCTGACATTAAAATACCAGACATTACAAATGATAAGGTTATTTATTTTGACAGTCGTCGCACAAATTAAACTCACAAGATTTGAGATGCACTCCCTAATGGGAATTTTTTCCCTTTTCATATATAAGATATAATAAATAATGATTTAACTCATTTATTTCGACAATCAGCAATCGATGAATCAAATAGCCCCATTTTCTTAAATAAATGTAATATTTTAGGATGAACACCCCTGATGGAATTTCCCCCCCCCTTTTTTCTCTCCGTCTTTGATCTGCACAATGGGTTTATCTCCATAAAGCACCTGAAACATGGGTTTAATTTAGCCAGATGAAGCAAACTTAATATACATATGCTGTAAAGCGTTATATTTCAGGATTCGTATTTCATTGTTGATATTGATTTATAATTATAACTTAATAAACAATAAGGATGAATAATGTTGGGAAATACATAATTGGAGCGGCGTGCAAAGCACGCGTAATCAGAATGATGGCTACAGCGAGAGTGTGTTAGTTCTCAATTTGACTATATTCAGATCCGCGCCAATTGGGATTGCCTGAGGAAGTTCTTGGCGATCCTGTCGTGGAGATTTGGCGGGGCACCGGCACCGCACACTCCGCCCGCAGAATCTTACTTGATGAGATTTAAAGGTATCGTTGTGGAAATTTAACAGTTCTCGTAAATCTTGTCTTTAGGTTGGACAGTCTTCGGTGGCTCAGAATTTTTAAGTTTCCATTTGTCGTGGCAAATTTCAAAAAATGCTTGTTTTAGGCGGTCAACCGAAATTGTGGATTTCCGCCCGTTGATCTCTACGTCGAACGTCTTATCTTTGCGGACTAGCACTCTGAAAGGACCGTCATAGGGATGTTGCAGAGGTCTGCATACAGCATCATGCCGCACAAATACGTCAGAATAGTCATTGAGTTCAGGGTGCACGAAAATGGATTTGCTACCATGGCAATTTGGTGAAATTGGTCTGATAATGGCAAAATGTTCTTTGAGCTGTTCTACCAGCTGTATAGGCGATTCTTCAACTGGTGTGGGAATGAAGATTTCTCCGGGTAGTCGAAGGGTTGCTCCATAAACTAGCTCAGCTGTCGAAGACTGGATATCTTCCTTAAAAACTGTCCGGAATCCCAGGAAAATGGTGGGTAAGGCGTCCGACCAGTGCTCATTGTTGTGAGCTTTCAGAGCTGCCTTGAGCCGACCTCTATGAATCCATTACTTTGGGGGTGATATGGCCAATGGCGAAGAACGGATCCTTTTGATGCCGAGCAGCTGTGACAGTGATCTGAAGAGTCGACTTTCGAATTAGCGTCCCTGGTCTGTCGTGATGCGAGATGGACATCCAATCAATCATAGTCAGACAGTAGGAAGAGATCCAATAAGATAGGTGTATATAATCAAATATCTTGATTTGGTTTGGAAGTGAAGATATAGGAGATTTAGTATGCCGAGCTATATTTTTTTTTTGTCACGCTATACATTGTTTAGTCCAGTTTGCGCAATCTTAATGAAGTATAGGCTAAACAAAGTGGGATCCAACGAACTTGTTACAGCTTTGAGTCCGGAATGAGATATGTTATGGAAAATATCAAATACTTGTTTACGATATGGTTTTGGAATATAAGGCCTGATGTTTTTAGTTGAGATATCGCAATATAAAAGAACATTAGAGTTCGACCACACCTGAAATTTTTCAATGTCATTTTGGACAGTGTAACAGAGAAATCTGCTGGATAGACGAAATTAAAAATGTAATACAGAGCAAACCAGCTTGCAACTGCTACTGTTGGATCTAGAACGCTGGTGTTCACCTCTATGCCTTCAATAACTAGCATGAATTCGTCACATTGCAATATTGGTGTATTAAAAGTAATATTAAGTAAATAAATGTACTTTTACTACACAAGAATTATAAATAGAAGGATAACATTTCATAACATATTTAAATTTTCGAGGTAAAGAACAAAGGCACTTTCAAACACGAGTAAAATCTTTAAGAGGGAACTTAAAAAATAATAATGGACATAAAATGTTTACTACGGGAAATGTCTATTAAGCAATCAACATGAGAAATGCATACTTTTTTTGTTTTTACTGTACGGATATTAAAGGAATGAATTATTTAAGATATCCTTACATTTTGCTTTTTTAGGTTGTGATATGTAATATTTAATGTAATTATATCAGTGTTTTAATGTTATACTCTTTTTACTATATCAACAATTTAATGATTATTTTCAGGGGAGGGATCGCAATTTTTTCATTGCGTTTCCTGCGAAAATTTCAACAACAAAAAAGCCAGAAGATGACAGCAAGGAATTGCAATATTGCATATGTTTTAATGTTACACAGGGGGAAAACAGGGATTTGCAAAAAGAATCATTTTCTCTGGTTGAAATAAGATCTAAAATCTTGGATTTTTGGGATGAATCGATTTGTCAAAGAAACTGAGTAGCTTATGAAATTAGTTAAACTTTATTTTCTTTTTGTTTTTCCCACCAACATTTTCTAAACATACTGTTTTTACAAAATTTACCAACATCAGGAAATTTCTAGTATAACTTGGTAATTTTTTTATGTTTAAGTGCAATTAAAATTTTATAAATGAAAATTTAAGCAAATTGACTGTCGTCAAAATAAAAAAGGGGGAATGACTAGTGTCATCATATGTGATGAGCTTAATTTTAGATACAAGAAAAATTACTGAAATTTTTTTTATAGATGTCAGAAAAAACTAATTACAGATACAAAAAATGCAATATAAACCGAATTGCATATTTATGGCAATTAAAACATTGAACGTTAATACAAATCTAAATATGGAAAAAGAATCCTTGGCAAAAGGATTTTTAAACAAAATTTAGTATTTTACAAATAGATGAAAAGAATTGAAACCATTTGTTACATAACTGCATGTTACAACATAAATTAATATTAGTTCAGGGCTCGGCGCACTTTGGAGTCTTCAAAATAGTGAAAAAAGTGACCACAGCTTTAATAAAAGTGACCAAAATAGTGACCATTAAAATATAAATTTGTGCGTTTGTTTTTTTATTTAAACTAAATATAACTTGAAAAGAGCAGTTTCGACATCTTTTGAAAACTAAACTTGAATAAATAGAGCTTTTACTCAACTTAAAAAAAAAAAAAAAATCATAGCCTATTCAAAAATAAGAATTTTTATACCTGTAACTATGTTCATAAATACCTTTTTCAAAACCCATAAATGGCTAAGAGTGAGAGAGACAAAAGTTATTTTTTTAAATTAATTTCTTTCTCAAATTGTTACTTATTTAAAAATATAAATGAATAAATATTTATTCAAATCGGCAGAAATTTCAAATTTTAATTTATGTTCAACATTGAATAAAATTTATTTTGCAAATGATACCTTTAAATATTTTTTTTTACTTGTTTAAGGATTAGAAAATTTCACTTAAAATAAATCTAAATTTGATATTTCATCAAAATTATTCAGACTGAAAATACTGTGATAATCTTCTGTATCATTGTAGGAAACAAACCGTTTGATTATTCGATGCTGTTTTTGTAATTTCGTGGTAGTAACAAAATCCAAGAAAAATTCCCTGATTGAGCTCAAAAAACTTCCCTGATTTTATAATTTTAGTTGTGATAGTTACACGGTATCACTGTTATACATAATGACAGTATGAGTGGCACAATCAGAAAAATTCTTTACGGGGGGGGGGGGGTGCACTATTTTTTTCCTATCTGAACTTTGTGCAATTCCTTTTTATTGGGGGGGGGGGGGAGGGATGGAAATAAAAAGAGGTCATAATGTAATTTTCTGAGCGATATATATAATCTGCAACTGCTAAGAATTTTTCAGATCTAAAGTTTTTTTAAGAGTTTAGATTCCCCCCTCCCCTGAACCAGCTCTATACAGAACATTCGCGAAATTGAAAATTCGCGTTTCTCGCATTTTCCCGATGGTCTGATCTTTTTACTACAATAATTTAGTGGCTAGAGAATATAAAACCATATCAAAATTTAACAGAAATCTTTTCTTTAATTGTTTAATTAAATAGGTTAAAATGACATTGAGAAAAGTCTAGATTTTTCGATGCTTTGCCTCATATGTAAGCCTACTCAAACTTCGTTTTTTGTGCTAAATTTCGCTAAAATTAGATACCTATAAAAATACTATAAATGGGCAAAATGCTAATAAAAAGTTCCAGAGCAAATTACATGGGTTCTGATGCTACTTAAAAAATTTTTTGAATGAGGACCCAAAATCCGGAAAGATCGCGGCCCCGAGCGTTCCGGATTTGAGGTCCCATACTGCAACTCTATTTTCTCGAGATGCGTATTGTCTTTTCGTTGAGAAATCCTCACCAAAAATGTTCTTTTGTGATTGTGAGTTAGTTCGGGAGTGTGGGGGGGGGGGGGAATGAAAGAAAAGAGAAATTAAGGTAATTTTCTGAGTGATATAATCTGCGACTGCTAAAAATTTTTAGTCTGATTTTTTTTTTCTTTTCTAACTTAAATATCGCTTTATTTTATTTTCTTAGGATTTGCTCTTCTCGAGTAAAAAAAAATTTAAAAACAATTAAAATCATCATTCTAGATGGGGGGAGAGGTCACGGGCCCTCCTAGGCCTCCCCTTCTGGTTGCATCACACTGCAATATCAAACCTTAACTTCGGCACACTCGGGGCCGGCGCCACGCCGAATTTCAAAAAACGACCAAAAATGGCGGATACGCGGAAGCTTCAATCCTGGCGCACGTATTTTTATGCAAAATTGCAATGTTTTCTTAACTCATAGACAGACAAAGTAACTTTTTTGGTTGCTCTGCCAGAGAAAGGGCAAAAAAGTGAAAATATTGACCATTTTTTTTTAAAAAGTGACTCGCGCCGACCCCTGTTAGTTGAAAACTAATTACGTTACTTCTGATCTTTTGGTGATATCTCGATACATATATATTAAATGCGTAAAATGTTTTTAAAGTCCTATAACAATTTGTCACACCACATTTAAACTTAGTATGAAACTCATGCCAATGAGTTGACATGTGGAGGTAGTGAGTTGAATAAGCAACATAATCACAGATGTTGCGATGATACATACATACATATACCTGCACTTCACAGTTCTATATATACATACTCTATTCGCATGTTTCGGTTCAATGCAAATAGTAATATTTTTGAAAAAATACGAGCATAACCTCACACATTGATGGCTTAAAGTGAATTTGAGCAATAACTTAGCTTCGAACACATTACTAAGCAATAATAATTAGGTACATATATGACAATGATACATATTATGTCAATACTTAGCAGTTCGAACCACTTTATTTGCAATTACTAGTAAATCTAAATTTCAATTTGAATAAAGTTAAACACTATGCATTATTACTGATCACTTATAATTGAATTTTTGCGATCATTTTGTTATAGATACATTAACAATAAGCAACATAAATTACATGTGTTGGATGACGCATATTGTAATCCATATTTTGCAGCTCTATTTAATCATGCTATATTTGCAATCTCTAGTAAATCTATTTCAATTTGAAATAAATAACAAAAAAAGTTTAACATAGATTATTGTTACATTTATTATGTACATATATTACTTACAAGGGGACATCACGAGGTGGGAATTTAAGTTCGGGACGAGACTTCGTGTGGTAGTAGTATACCCTTAGGGTGTTAACATACTTTAATAATAGGGCGAAATATTCAGCCAGTTTCGAGAAAAAAGGCTTCAAAATTTTTCAAGCCCGTTATATACCAAAAACTGTTTCCTTCTGTCGAATGGTCCGGCGGCTCAGGCGGTAGCGTACTTGCTGCACGAGCTCGAGGTGACGGGTTCGATTCTCGCCTGATACAAATTTTTTTATTCCAAATTTTTTTTTATTTCACAACCTCTTTAATGTATTTTATTTAAACGTTTATTATTGGAAACAGTTTTTTTTTTTTACGAAATTTTTAAAATATATTTTTATTATTATAAGTATTTACGTGGTAATAAAGTATTTTTTGTAGAATATTATGAAATCAATATTTTTATGGAATCAATATTTTTAAAGAAAAAGCAGTTACTTATCCAAGAAATCGTTTCGAGGCTACGGATTTGATCTGACATCTTTTTTAATAATACAAAAGACTATTGTAGTATAATACAAAAGATAGGCAGAGAGCCCCAAGTGAAAGTGAATAAGAAGGGTCTAGAATATTCTAGATTTTTCTCACGCCAACAGTCGCCTAGTAGTGGGGGGAGCGAAGGGTTCGAAGAGCCGTTACAAAAGAGAGCGTCTACTGCATTCCATTTTTAGTTCTTGCAGTGGTCGGAAGTTTCTCGTGTTTTTTTAAATTGTACAGCAAGAAACGAACACGTGTTCCGCTGAAAATGGAGAATGAAGAAATTGCTGGTCCTTCGAGGGTTGAAGAGGAAATTCCCGAAGAATCTTTGTATAGTGAAATGTCGAAATTGCGATTAAAGGATGCAGTAGTATATTACGAAGGACTGCTCTATGAAAATAATTTGATTGCATTGGAATCTTCAGCTACAATTTCTCACGAAGCTATGCTGATAAGACAAGAACTTTATGAAAATACATTAAAAATGCTGGGTGAGAAAATGATTGTAATTGATGAGGCATTGATTCATATGAATGAAGAGTGTGAAGAAACTCCTTTTGAGAAAATTGAAGATTCTTCATCGGACGAAGTATGAACCAGAAAAGAAAAAGGAGCAGAGAGATAGAATATACAGGGGTTGGACAAAAATATGGAAACACCTCTTGAAATGCATGTTTGAAAAGAAAGATTGATTTTAATGAACTATGTAGATGGCGCTGGCGTTTTCGCCTACTGACGCCACCTATACAACTTCGTAAATGCGCTGAACCGTTCAGTCGTTGTCGGAGCAGTGTTATGTGAGGTTGTCATTGCATTATGTCAGAGTTAACAGACTTCGAACGTGGCCAAATTGTTGGCGCGCGTATGGTGGGTGATTCCGTAAGCAAGGTAGCCGAGGTTTTTAGTGTTTCAAGAGGTACTGTATCGAAGATTTATTCAGCATGTTTGAAATGCGGAAAAACATCATCCGGCTAAATCATAGCGCGGACGAAAGTGTGTGCTGAGTGATCGTGACAGACGATCATTAAGGAGGATTATCTCGAAAAAAAAAGAAGACCACAGCTGCAAAAGTTACTGCTGAAATGAATGTCGTGTTACCAAACCCTGTGAGTACAAAAACAATTAGAAGGGAGCTTTATAAACAGGGAATTGCTGGTCGTGCTGCAATTGAAGAGCCATTCATCAGTGATGCTAATGCCTGTAACAGGAAAAAGTGGTGTTTAAGTCATAAAGCCTGGAGTATAGAGCAGTAAGGAAGGAATATAGGAAGAGAGTAATATGGTCTGATGAGTCTTCTTTCACACTGTTTCCCACTTGTGGCCGAGTTTACGTCTGGAGAACGCCATCTCAAGCCTATAATACAGACTGCTTGTTGCCAAGAGTGAAGCATGGCGGGGGTTCGGTGATGGTTTGGGCAGCCATATCGTGGCTTTCTGCTGGCCCCATGATAACTCTGTCAGGGCATATTACTGCTAAGACTTATGTGAACATTTTGGCCGATCAAGTCCATCCCATGGTACGAACTTTGTTCCCCAATGGTGATGGTGTCTTCCAAGACGACAAAGCCCCTGTTCACACAGCCTACATTGTCTAGGACTGGTTTTCTGAGCACGAGGATGATTTGTCGCATCTCCCCTGGTAACCACAGTCACCAGACCTGAATATTATCGAACCTTTGTGGTCTACATTGGAGCGGAAACTGCGTTCTCGCTATCATCGCCAACATCGTTATCTGAACTTGCCACCGTTTTGCAGGAAGAATGGTACAATATTCCCTTGGCAAACATACAGGAACTGTATTTATCCATTCCGAGAAGACTGCAAGCTGTTTTGAATGCCAACGGGTTTCCCACACCATATTAGGCAAGGAAACGTGTTTTTTTTAAAGGTGGTTCCATATTTTTGTCCAACCCCTGTATTCCTTTGGATTATAAAAGAAAAGTTGTCAACATTGCCAAAGCACATCCTACGTGGCGTCTGCAAAGTTTGCATAAAAATGGTTGTCGACGTTTGAAAAAAATGGAATATTTATCCCGGTGGGAAGAAGACAAAAAAAGGTGGAAATACGTTCGATAAATATTCAATTATTGATTCCTAGACTTACGACCGTTTCGTTGAAGCTAGACAAAAATATCAACAAGTTACAACCAGAAATTTACAACAATGGGCTTTAGCTGCTGCAGGACAATATTCATCAGACTTTCAATTCAAAGCTTCTGACTCATGGGTAATAAAATTTAAAAAAACCATCAAATTCGTCAACGAAAAATCACCAAATTCGTATCCAAAAAGAAACAGCAACGATAGAAGAAATCTTGGCCTCAGCAGAGACTTTCCGGATACAAATTTTTACAGTTGATACCAAATTTCAATAAGGATTACGTCATTAATACTGATCAGACAGGTATGTGAAAAAAATTCTAAAAAGTTCTAAAAAGTTCAAACATTTTAATACATTTAAAAAAATAATATAAATTTCAAAGATTTCCGATTTTGAAAATACCATTTCATAAAAATTACGTCGTATTTTGTTTATTTTTTTTAGGCTGTCAGTATCAATCTACTTTTAATAGGACTCTTTGTGAAAAAGGGAAAAAATACCATATTTGTCAAAAGACAAGATATGAATAAAGTTACCCATTCGTATACGGCACAATATGCTCTCACCCTGTCTGGACGAGTATAACCCAGCGTTTTTGTATGTTTGCAAGAGGCAACAGGTACATTTGGACCCAGGGTTAAGAAGCTGGTGAATGAATACGCAGATAAATATAAGAATGTTGTCATGACGTCATCGAAATCTGGAAAGCTTTCCACAAGTTTATACATCGACTTCCTCAACGATTGTGTCAAATCCTACGCGGGAAAAGAGAAGTTTCTTCTTCTCATCGACTCCTGGGGAGGTAAACGAAGCCTGAATTATACGATGAGGTCTTCCAGGATGATAATAAAATGCCAACTTGTACTATAAAAGTTATTCCTCCGAAGTGCACACCTCTGGTTAAACCCTGCGATGTTTATTTTTATAGGCAGGTAAAAAATTTAATAAAGCGCATACAAAATTGCTCTTATCTAATTGAAGAGAACCGAGAAATAAATTCCCGCGAAGATTGTATAAAAATTCAATCAATAGTTCATCATCAACTATCATCTCCAATATTTCGTAATATGATCCAATATGCCTGGTATGCTTGTAAACTTTCTAAGGAAAGAGAAGTCTTTATGAATGTAAACGAGGTATGCTTTTCAATGGATCTTCTTAAAGCACCCTGTTCTTGTAAAAAATCCTCATTTATTTGTTGTGCGAATTGTCGAGGTACCTTTTCTTTTCCATGCTTCTACGACAATTATCATTCTGGTTCCTGTACATCATTATAGTTTGACAATAAATATGTGTAACATATTATGAATATTATTTCTGTGTTTTTTTTTTCGTCATTTGAATTTTTGGATAAGTAACTGCTTTTTCTTTAAAAATATTGATTTCATAATATTCCACAGAAAATACTTTATTACCACGTAAATACTTATAATAATAAAAATATATTTTAAAAATTTCGTAAAAAAAACTGTTTCCAATAATAAATGTTTAAATAAAATACATTAAAGAGGTCGTGAAATAAAATTGTATCAGGCGAGAATCGAACCCGTCACCTCGAGCTCGTGCAGCAAGTACGCTACCGCCTGAGCCGCCGGACCATTCGACAGAAGGAAACAGTTTTTGGTATATAACGGGCTTGAAAAATTTTGAAGCCTTTTTTTCTCGAAACTGGCTGAATATTGCGCCCTATTATTAAAGTATGTTAACACCCTAAGGGTATACTACTACCACACGAAGTCTCGTCCCGAACTTAAATTCCCACCTCGTAATGTCCCCTTGTTAAAGTAAAAATATTATTATTTTTAAATGAACACACTAGACTTGTTGATTTGAACTTTGTGGAATAGCTGGAAGAAAAAAAAAAGATAATTTACAAGGAAAAATGAAGGAAGCATATGCATTGCAAAACATTACTAAATATCCGACAACTTTTAAAAAACAAGCATAAAACTAGAAAACATAGTAATTTGAATATATTTTAATTATATTAGTGTGTTGTATTTAAGTGGGTTTTAGCTTCTGGATCTAGTCTTTGAAAAATTACAGAATACAAATAATAAATATCAAGCACAGCACATCTAAGAATAACTCTACTCATAAAACTTGAATTTGAATATTGCCAGGGAATTCTATAGAACTAAAACCTGCTCTATTGGCAATTCTCTTCAGCTTGAATAAATTATTCTCTGTGTACATTATTCAATTCAAATTATAAGGTGAAGAGATGGTAAACTTTCTCAGTTACAAATTAGTCCTTTTCGTTTTTGTTTTGAATTCTATTGCTTATTTTTTCGTAGGCATCAAACATCAACTCTGGACCGAGATACACAAGATATATCAAAATTTGAAGTGGTTAAAGTTAAAATTGAAATTCGGTTATATATATTTATCTCACTATTTGTTATCATAAAACACTTCGTACCAAATAACGGTTGCAGCTAAATTTCACTTTTTTTTTTTTTTTTTGGTGAAAGGTTGAACTAGAATTTTAACACGACTGCGTTTTAAAAAGAATATTATTTCGAATAAAATAACTTGTCTTCGTATTTAAAAAATGTTGCGTTTTCTACGAATCACTAATATTTCTTAGAAAGCTTAATTGACAGTTTACTAACAATAGTAAGACAAATATTAAAATTAATGGAATTGAGCAGAATGTAAAAGTTAAAGTGGTTAAGCAGCATGTGAAAAGTGAAGCATAATACTTTTCTTTTTATATACTAAGTACATTTTTCATTAGTACTACCTATGAAGAGAAAAGTTTTAAAAATGCATATGGATCATTCATAAATGATGTCACGCTTCGAGGGGGGAGGGGAGTTCGTGAAATTGTGACAAAGTGTGACAAGGGGAGGGGAAGGGGGTAACAAGAAGTGTGACAAGGGGAGGGGAGGGGGTAACAAGAAGTGTGACATCATGCATTAGGCAACATAGCGTGACATATGAAATTTAACATTGAATGGAAATAATCGTATCGTTAGTAGTGGTATTTTAAAGTATTTTTATATAGTATTTAAGAGCTAATATTTACAAAAGATAAGAGAGATAACAAAATGCAAGATTTAAAAAATAAATGAAATTTTGTGTATAACTGATTTTAAAATTTAACTTTGTTCTCTGAGTATTCTGTTTTAAAAACCACTTCAAATTTTCTCACCGCCTCCGACTCGATCATTGTAATAAATCCTTTACACAATGCTTGTGTTTAAACCAAATAAATTGCCAGTCCTTTTCACTTTATCCTTTTATTTTCTACACTACTAAAAACAGACATCAAACTGCTAATATATACATATGTACAAATTCCTTTTAGGTTCCACATAATAAAACGATTTCTATAAGTTAATTGCCTTAAATTTGCCCACTCGGATCATAGCGTTCCGAGCCGTTTCCAACCGACCGTACCCTTCGTATTATTCACTCCGACTGGCTTAAAATCCCCTCCTCGGATAGGGAAGATGCTCGCTTCAGTTCCCTTTGTAGGGAAACTCAAAATCTGTGGCCGAAGTTGCCACAATCATACCACGAATGTTATCTCTGTGTGTAGATGCGTTAGATGATTCTCTTACATCAACACTTGGTTCAGTATTTGTTGCTTTTCCTGCGTTAGTAGGATCGTATCTGCCACCTGACACATTTATGCCTCGCCGTGCGTTTAGTAACCTTTCAAAAGGAATCGGCTCTGACGCTGGAAATGGTGCAGTAGTTCGGTTGATATTCCGCTGTATCGAGGATAGATTCTTTTCCTTAAAAATTGCTAACGCGGCGTTAGGATCCTTTTGAGTATATGGAGGAAATGAAGATAGTTGCGTATTCGTTGCTATTTTATGATAGAAACGAATGATTATACAGGCATAAATCTTTAATTCGTATACTTTTCACTCATTAAGTTTTGAAATTTCGAATTAAGTTTTGAAATTTCATATTGAGAAGAAGTTTAACTATTCATTTCTGGAATTTTGCTCCCCAAACTTGAAACACCTCGGATATCTGGTCTCCGGGAAATCAAAATCCGATTAATCCTTAATTCTGACCTAGCTCCTCCCCCCAAAGCAAAATTGCTCGTGTTGCTGACGTGCCACTGTATATATCGGGGTTTCTCAACCTTTTTTAGCTTGTGGCCCCCTTAGGAGCGTCAAATTCTTCGGTGGCTCCCCTCTCATACATACATAGTCATTTATTTATTTGTGCGTGTTTATATATAAAATATGATTTAAAAAAAAAAAAAAGCACACACCCATACGTTATACTTAAAATGGAAAAAAAAGTTCTCTTTCAGAAAAAGCAACATTAATAAGACATTTGACTAAAAAGAAAAATTTGAAACAACATGTAAATATGTGACTTCTTCGTACAGGATATCTGGCTCTGGTGTTTGAAACACATGCCGCCGGACAAACGGATTTTTCGTGCAGTGCCCGGATCGAGTTCCGGCTATTAAAAATTGGTAGGATAGCAGATATCCGGTGCCTTCTGGAAGGGGTTCTCACCCCACCCCGTCGGTGCGCATATATATATATATATATATTCATATATAGAGATAGATAGATAGATAGACTGGCAGGAAAAAAAAATTCACGCAAGATCCCTTCACACTTTATCCAGACTTAGGACTGGCAGCTATGCTGGCGTGTTTAAAAAATGCGTTCTTTTAGGAAAGCGAGGTCAAAAACAAAAACAGAGTAAGTCATCAAGTCAAAAATTGATGGCAGACTGTTGAGCAATTCAAGAAACTATGACCGGTGGTAGTGCAGAAAAGAGTGGACATCATTATTCAATATCCTTTGCAGTCACAGGGATATTAATACGTGACATTGCGTAAAAGTATAAAAATATGTATTGGAGTAAACATCATAAGTAAATATAAGCATAAAAATAGAGTGAAACAATTATCTTAGTGAAACAATTATCTTGAATAAATAAACATAAAAAATGAAGAAATATAATGCTAATCTTGGGTTTAAATATTTCCGTCTAAAATTTTTATTTACAAATGAGGAATAGAATTTCGGAGGAAGGGCAAGCAAATACTCAACTAAAGTTTGAGTTTCTTTTGTTTTCAAAGCTTCGAGAATGAAATCAGGTTCTCGTAGAGGCATGTTTCTAGTAGATCTGGGATAAAGTATCTGAGGGAGCATGCAATTCGTATAAAAAATTTCCAATTTGGGCAACATGTTTGTGCAAAAGTTTGGATTT
The DNA here is from genome assembly GCA_038502835.1 of Octonoba sinensis. Taxonomy (NCBI): domain Eukaryota; kingdom Metazoa; phylum Arthropoda; class Arachnida; order Araneae; family Uloboridae; genus Octonoba; species Octonoba sinensis. The sequence continues at coordinate 64,119,023 of CM076605.1, read as the reverse complement.
TCCTCCACTCTGACTGATACAAAATCGGCTGCAAACCAGATAAATAGATCACACCATTTCCTTTTGGTTATGGCCAATTGTCCCTGAATTTGATAATACACAAATGTTAATTTTAACTATACGAGCCTACTTTTCCGTAACACCCAAATTCAAATTCATAATATATAATTTATAATATAACATAAAGCAAAGTTCATCAAGTAGTATGTGACTTAGGTCGTTTTTCCAGTGGACCCTGCATATAATTCTGAGAAATACTTCCAATAACTTTTCTTTATGAAAATGCATAATTACTGTTTTGATGCATACCTGAAAGTTTCTTTCAAAATAAGACTCATGATATCAAAGTAGAACTTAAACAACTTGTCAGGAGTGTCGCCTTGTCCATGATGTACTTCTTCTAAAACGAACGGTTTTTCAAACCGAATTTCAGATTTTTTTTTTTTTTGCTTTTCCCAAACTAAAGATTTTGCTTTTGGTTCTTTTTGTTAATAACATCCTTTATCTTGTTTATTTTTTCCTTCTGCATGTTGGTTTTGACTTGCTAAAGTCATCCTCATCACGCGAAAAATAATTTTATTTGAGACACTTCTTCCTCTTTTTAGATGCAGTTTTCTTTTAAGTATTTTCACGCTATTTTAAATTTAGTTCCCTTCGTCCACACACATTCGCTCGCTCTACTTCATCTAAACATTACCATTAAAATTTTCTTCATCGGTTATTTCACCAGAATCTGATGGCAAACAAGTAATTGTACACTCATCTGCTGAAAATCAGTCAGAATCTAACGTTTCCATATAGTCTAGGGCAGAGGTCGCGCTAGGAATTTTTGTCAAAGAGTGACAATACTCCTTGGAGGTTTTTGGAGGAGTATTTTATTATCTGGAAGAGTGAAAATAAAATAATAATAATAATAAACACTCTTTACAGATATCCGAGTTCAGAGTGAATACCACTTCTGCTGCGACCTTGACCCAGAGAATAGCATACATGCAGCTAAATTAACTATTTTCTAAAAATTTCTTATTAATCTAAAAAGTAAATAGCTGTCCATATTAAAATCAAATTTGAGGTATAAATAAATAAATGAAACTATAATAGTGAATAATAGCGATAAACGCAATTTTCGACAAACACGTGTTCAATATCGGCACAGTTAAAAAAAAAAGCCAGAAACTATTAAAATAAACTGCAAAATAAGCAGATTTAGGGCAGCATGTGTGAAAAATATCTTCTACTTTAGAAAATAATTGAAATTTGTACTCGATGCTAAAGGATTAAAATCTCTAACGTAGAATCCAATTTTCGGCGAAGCACGTACACGATTTTGGCTGTTTCTTTTTTGATACTTTTTTAATTGTTAAATTGAAACTACAAATAAGCAGATTTAAGGTTGTGCATGCAAAAAATATCTTACAACTTTCAAGATAATTGAAATAATTGCAGGATGGAAAAGGATTGAAATTTCAAATACGGTAAGCAATTTCCGGTAAAACTCGGATTAAAAACTGGCTTCCGAGTGGCGCAAAAATTAACTCCTATTTTTTTTCTTCGCTATTTAATTTTTAGTGGACAGAAGAATTTGGGAAAAGGTCACGTGTCAAGATTAAAGCTCGGGAAAGGGTTTTAGCATTAGCAAACGGTAGCCACATTGGCGACTTCAATGAAAACAATGGTCGCCAAAACAATTAAATTGGTCGCATTAGGCGACTGGCGACTGAAAGTTTTTATATAATGAAAAATATCTTGCAATACTTAACAAGCTAAAAATTGTTTAAAAGTAGTAGTGTTTTTGTAAAGTGAAAATACGCATTTTTTAAATTTCAATGCGTATTACCGATTTTTAAGGCGTGAAACACGCTTGTAGAGGCGTTTACGCGATCTCTGGTCTAGGGCTTACTTCACAGTCAAAAGCCTTACTGGCATTTATAAAATTTCTTTTACGGCTCTTTTTAGAGCCAGCCTGAATAATTTAAAGATTCTATCTGTATTCGTGACTGAAATAATCGTTTAATAACTGTTTACTTGTTCGGAATGGTGCAAAGTCTATAAGGGCTACAGATCTTAAAAAGATCATGTAAACAAAAGTCATCCTGATAAATTAGAAGAATTGGCTCCATCGCTTTAGGGGGAAAAAAACTTTCAAACACTTGTGATAGGTGTGGCCAAAACTAACGACATGAAGAATTTCAACTTTCACGAGCGCAGTGCAAACAAATGATGACCTCATTCCACTGTCCCTTCTGCAAAGAAATTGTGTCTAAGAGTGACATAATTAGTGGCTTTTAGATTAATTATGAAAACTGGAAACTTGGTGTTCCCCTCATTTGACTTTTCTGAAGTTAGAAGTTAAAGTGAAAAAAAAAAATTCTAAATGGAGTTTTGTAAAAACCGGGAGGATTATATAAAACTTCTGAAATTACGAAGCACTATTTTATGTGTCCCCGTTCTAGTGTATATATTGCAGAAGGGACTAGTATAAGACATTTAAAACTACAAGGTTCCTAAACAATAGGTGGGTTTTGTCCAGCAGAAATAAACGTGACCAAGTCAAATAGCTCTGGAAAAGAAAACATTCTCTTTGCTAAAACACATGTTGGTCACCAGAATGAACTCAAACGTATCACTCTGACAACTGATGAACGCAATTTGATAGTAACAAAAATTGCTTCTAAAGTACCCTTCGACACAATTCTAGATAAAATAAGAGACTATTTCAGAAGATGGTCTTCAACGTATTAATCTACTAACAAAAAAGACATTTGCAATATTACGAGCAGTTTTAATTTGAATGCTGAAGCTATGCGTCATAAAATTGGTACAATTAGTGTTAAGGCCTGGGTGAATGAGATGAATTCTCATGATAATTCATGTATATTATTCTACAAACCACAGCAGACTACACTGACACACTATCTACAATTAGAAAAAGATGATTTTGTTTTAATTATCATGAATCTTGCTCAGAGTGAATTATTAAGAAAGTATTGATGGGACGCACAAAACTAACAGCTACGATTTTGAACTTAACTCTTGGCTCATTCTAGATGATGTTCGACAAGTTTTCCTTTGCGCATTTCTTATATCCAACAAAAAGTCTGGGGCAGTAATGTCGCTTTTTTTCCTCTGAAATTGAAAAAATTACTCCACAAGTTTACATGTCTGACATGGCTGATGTATGTCATAGTGCTTTTATAAAAACAATAGGTGTACCATCTAAAATACTTTTGAATTTGGCACGTTGATCAAACATGGCGAAAAAATTTGAGTAAAGTGAAAGGGAAAGAAAAGCTGTTTGAATTGTATATAATTTTGAGAACTTAAATGGAATAAAGAGATGAAGTTGCCTGAACAATGATCAGGGTTGCTAATAATCACATGATTGCAGACAATTATACATCAGTTTTGTGCCTACTTTGCCGAATTGTATCTCCGGTACGTGACATGAGTTGTGAACATGAATTGTGAACTCAATACGAATATGCATATTAAACGCATGCACAAAACGCTAAAATACATGTAGTTATAAACATGCTAAGAGGCTGGACAAAACTATTCATGTTATGCTCATGAAATGGCTGTTGCTGACGTTACTAAACCGATAATAGGAGCAGATTTTTTGCAGCGTTTTGGATTACTAGTCGATTTAAAGAAACGGTGGATTTTAGACCCTGTGATAAAATTTATCTGAAACGGTCGATCAGCATTAGGCGATGTCCCAATTGTTAAAAATATTTATGGTAACTCTGAACACATCAGGAAACTTATTTTTTTTAGGCCATACAATAAACAATCAGGCGTGCATACGGTATGCAGACGTGCCAACTCTCCCGCACTTTGCGGGGAGACTCCCAAATTTAGACCGTGGGCCGAACTGCCTATCGTACATATTCGTTACAAGTTTGCAGGGGCAATTATATCTACATTTTAAATTTACTAACATGACAAATGAATTGAAATATTTACTTTTCTGACAGAAATATTTGCGCATTATTTACAAATTGTTTAAAATGAAATGCACTATCTTTATCTTGTCCGCATCACAGCCCAATCGAAAGCCGTGTACCATAATATCCCTCTTGGATAAATCAATCGGCGTTGCTGCATTATAGATCGTGCAAGCGTCAAAACGTAAACAAGCAGATGCGTCATAAACAACAGATAACAAAATAATCTCAAATCATAAAAAAATTCACTTTGATTTTTGAAAAAAATGTTTTACAAATAATTAGACATGATAAAGAATACATATTTTATTAAAATTACAATATTTTTAAATACATTACGTACAGATTATTTTTTAAACGAATCCAACAAATAAAATAATGTCACAAATCATAGAAAAAATACACTGATTTGTAACAAAAAATAAAAATAAGGTTTTAAAAAATATTTAAACATCATAAACAGTACATATATTTTACCTTAAACATAAGAAAATGCAACTACATACATAGTGTTTTTTAATTTTATGATTCTATCTAAACGGAACAAAAAAGAAATAGTTTTGATATAGGTAGTAATTAAATGACACTTTAGTTAATATACGAACTTATGTAACACGAGTATTTTAATACTATAAACAAATATTATCCTCGTTTCTAACAAATGTAAACACACACTAATTGTATTGGAATTTACTCACATTTTAAATTATGTGCAGCATTATAAAATATACAATGGGGATAAAGTTATAAAATAAAAAAGTCATGCAGAATAGAGAAACATACTCTATAAAGAGCTGTAAAATTTAAAATTAAATTAAAGGAAACAAAATTTGCATATAAAAATTGACTCTTAATATATAAATTTAAAAATTATATAAATTTTTAAAGCCTTCAGTTTTCTAATTTTTTTGTAATACACTGTGTTAAGTTTTATCATTATTTCTGTGTCTTTGAAATTTGTTAAAAATGGTGATTAAAAAAAGGAAAATACTGCATCATTAAAATAAAAAAGCATTTATTTAAAAACACTTAGTTTCTGGAATAGTTATTATCACATGTTAAAATGAAATTATTTGGTCCACCATTACTTCTTAAAATTAATTATGCTAATTCATATATGACCTAAATTTCAATTAATAAAAACAAACAACACACAACACAATGTATTTGCATGGAAATGCAGAAAGCAGTGAACCTTCGGTTCGGATGTGAGAATGTTCGTTGAACAATGGAGCTAAATCTGATCATTTTTTTTTTTTTTTTGCAATAAACAGGGTTCGTACGCTTTTGGCAAAACCAAAAATAAGAACTTTCTAAGGACTTTTTAAGGACCTACAAAAAATTTTAAGGACCTCACAAATTTTTCGAAATATACAAATTGTTATGTTTTTTTTTAAAGGAAGCATTATTGAAAGAGGAAATTGATTTAACATCGTATTTTTATTAGGAACACAACACAAACACTTTAATGGAGCTCTCTTTGACTTGTTGCTTTTCTAATGTCCAATACACTCAGGCAGTTAAATAATTATTGGAGCTAGTAATAAGAAACACACAACACAAGTATTAATCATATATAAGCAAATTATCGTATGAAAACTTATCAAAAATGGTTAGTGCTATAAAATACAAGTTAAATGAAAAACAATTTAAGTAAAAAAAAATGTTAAAGAAAACGCTGCACTTTGTCTTGAGAATTTGAGTTTAATTTAGTTTTTTTTTTTTTTTTCATTTTACTTCACTTATGTTGCCAGCATCTCAATTTAGGCCTATTTAAATTTTTATCTCTGCCATAAATAATTTTTCTTAATTATTTAGAAGAGCTTGCAAAAATTCAAAAAAAAAACTTTTTCAACTTGAGAAAAATATTTCATTTTGGAAATAACATACAAATAAAAAATGGAGCTTATTCCCTTAAAACATTATGTACATTATCCTCAAATAGTGACTACCAAAGTTTAACTAAAATAAAGTTTCAAAAAATTGAACAATTTTTTTAAATAAAAAATAAAACGAGCAGACTACAGGCTGCAAGTACTAAAACAACTGTCAACTTTTTAAATAATTAATATAATTTACAGGATGCAAAAAGATAAAAGTCTCAAAAGCTATGTGCAATTTTCGGCGAAGCACATGCTAGATGTTAGCAAGTTTCCGAAAAATAGGTTTTTACATTTTCGTATTACAAGTTTGGAAAATTCATGTAAATTAATACATGTCTTTTTAAAAAGTTTCTTGAAACTTTTTCTTGTTTTGTACACAATCCCTTTAGATAAAAATACTTGTACATCAGCTTGAAAAATCGGAACGTTTGGCAAAAAATCGAATTTTCGAAGTTCACAAATAAAAACAGAGAAACTAGCGGAAAACGGAGCATTTGGCAACTATGGTGTATAGCAGTGGTTCCCAACCTTTTTTCCCTTGCGAACCCCTTCTAAGATCCGAAAAAACATGGCGAACCCCCTTTTGTATTGTCGTAAGTAACAGGTAACAAACCGATAAAATTGCTAGTCCATTTATTTTAAATTTTGCACAATAGTTCACAAAAAAATGAAAATAACAACCGAGTTTAAATAAAAACAAAAGTTACTTTTTTATTAATTGTACTTTTTGCATTATTAATAGGGCAATAAACATACGTGTTCGCAAAAAGTATCTTTAAAAATTATTTTCGTTACAGTGCAAGAAAGTTGTGGAATGACATGAAAAATATATGTACAAAATTTAGCACCAACCATTAAATATCCCTCCAACTTTTGGGTTGAAATGTACAAAATTCGCAAAAGTTGGAATACAGCGAGTACAAAATTTAAAATTAATGAAATAACTAAATCATCCAGTTCCACTTTGGGATTTATATATCATATGAGAAATTAGCCGAAAGTAATGCAACTTTTACATTTTAGTAAATCTTTCATATTTTCGACACATTCTTTGCGCTAGACAGGAACTGGTAGGAGAAGCATACGTTCAAAATTTAAAATAAATCAATGATTATCTTTCGACACCACTTTGAGAATCAAATTTTCGAAATCAGGTAACAGTAGAAATAAGTACAATTCAAATTTTGCATGTGTGTTTCCTATGCATGTCCACAACTTTTGCGCATTATCGTAAAAACACTTTATTTAAAAAAACAATTTTTATATTCCGTGTCCTAAATGCGTACAAAAATTTATTACTTCGTTAAACTAAAAATTCCGCCATTGCAATATTATTTTCGTGAACCCCCTTTCTAACAAACACGAACCGCCCTTTGAGTCGTTAGTAAAGGGTGACATGAAAAATAATTTTTGCACTCTTTTCCTAATTTTACGTATGTAAATTTATTATTTCGTTTTTTTTTTTCTGTTACGCTGCCTTGAGAAACTCCGCCATTGCAATATAATTTTCGCGAACCCCCTTTCAGCACCCAGCGAACCCCTGGGGGTTCGCGAACCACCGGTTGGGAAACGCTGGTGTATAGGTTTAAGAAGAGGTAGATTCCTTCAATTTACTGCAAAATAAGAAATTTCACAAGATACAAATTTTGATTAACGCAGCAAATATCCATCATTTCCCACACAACAAAACCCCACAGCGAACGATCGCGAAGCCAAATTGGTCGATAAAAATTTACTAAATATTAAAACATTGCTTTAAAACAAATTTTCGATACGGGAATTTATTTGATCAAAAAAAAAAAAAACAATGGGAGAACAAAGTGTTTCGCGAAAGATCAGCTGAAAAGCGATCGGGAGAGTTGGCAACTCGGCGCTTATTATAGTGTAAGACGCAAGAAAAATGATAATAAAATTAAATCATTCTTTTACCTTTAACAGTATAAATAAGTGATAATCATACATGCGATTGGTCAAACGCAAAAAAAGCTGAAAGTTTTTTTTTTTTTTTTTGCCTACATATTAATTAAATGTATTTCTTTTATTGAGCTAGATGTCAACAATATGCATCTTCGAAGTATCCCCTCCCCCCCTCTTAAGCATTGCAGCATTGTCCGTTGGAAACGTGATTTTGTAAGAAACTATCAGAATTTCATCTCTTTTTCTTTGTGCGAAAGTTCATTTAAGTTCGTTGCAACACACAGACTTCTTTCGAGGCGATTAATTATGAAGACCTCAAAAGTTCATCCATTATTTTTCTTTCTTCAGTATGTTTCTTAGTAGATTGCAATTGGCCATGCCGACTGATTTTTAGATCTTCCATTTTCTATCTAGCTCCATCTTGTTTGTTACGAATTTCTGCACGAATTCTTGACTATTAATATTCTTCAATATTTTATGCCATATGGAATTGATTCGAATTTTTTAATTATTAAGCCTCAAAAATTTTTCTTTCTCTTTTTTCTTTTCGGGCCACTTGCAATCCCTTGGAAATTTCGTCTTCGTCTCATCGTGGTTCTGGAGGGAAAGAAGGAATGTAACTTGATACTCTAGCGTGGTCAGCTCCCATTGGTCGATACTGTTCTTTTCAGTTTGAAAAATCGGTGTTTTAACTATTTTGGTTACCTGCGTTAACAGGTGCTGCCATCTGGCAATGAATTTGTTCATCAATTAAAAAAAGAATGACATTTTGTTACATTTATCCCCCTTCAGAGGAAAAAAATACAACATACATACACAATTGCACAAAATTTAAAATAATGATTCATGATGTTTATGGACACAATATATACAAAGACCTTTTGATGTCAATATCACATGACACTAAAAAAAAAAATTTATAATGCTGTATTTTCAAAAAAAAAAAAGATATATCCGTAATCTAGTTCAATCATTCTCAGCACAAATTTTCAAATTTGTGTTGAGTTCAAATAGCACTAAGTATGAAATTTTTATTTCATTTGTTTAATTCAGATTATAATTCAATTAGGATTTCAAAGACAATTACACTATATTTTTAGCATTACTAGTATAGTAAAATATTTCCCAGTTGCAATAAAATAAATGGTAATCAGAAAAAGATAACCAAGAGAAAATTCGTTAAATTTTAGAATAGGATTTTCCCTTATTCAATGATAGTTGGACCAGCCATGACAACAATGAATTGACAACATTTCAACAATGAATATGAAATTTGAGCTCAGTAGTGGAAAAATGCAATTCAAAAATCTCACACTAAAAAATTTTGCACACTTATTACAAAAAATATATATATATGACTTGTAAAGTGAAATTACCCTTATTTTAACCCAAATTGATGTAATCTTTCTTTCTTAATACTCAATGCTTATGTCAATATCCCTGCCAGTATTTATCTCATTATTTAATTCATTCTTTGAAGACTTTTTTTTGAAAAGTTTACTGACATGAAAATTTTAAACATATCTCTCTCTTTATCTTTTATATGTATCAGATAATTATTACCTCTAAATTTTTTACTTATTTTGAAGGGTCCTTCATATTTTGGTTCAAAGAATGTCAGTATTAATTTTGAGATAAATAAGATCGATTTCTTCAAAATTTGAAATAGTTCTACCCTTAATATATTTTTTGTGCTTCTCAAAATATTTGTTTTCATCTGAACTAACAATTTCTCTAGTTTCTGCTATATGTTCTTTTAATTGTTTTATATATTCAGATGGATTTCTTTCATTTTTATTAGTTATATTTACATTTAATGGTAAGGTTAAATTCCTTCTAAAAAGGTAACTCAGCAGGAGTATATCCAGTTACTGCATGAACAGAGAAATTGAAATGTAATTTGAAAAACAATAATTTTCTTTCCCATTCCCAACTGTTATACATAGAAGCAATTGATTCCTATGAAACCTTTCTAAGAGTCCATAGGATAATAGAAAGAAGTTTTTCTATGCTCTTTACCTAAAGATGTTAAATAGCTTTCAAATTTATTAGAAGTAAAATTTGTCCCGTTATCAGACATAATGGCCTGAGGTAGACCAAATTTAGAAAAATATTCATTCAAGTGATTAATTATGGTTGTTGATTTAATATTGCTTAATGGAATAGCGAGAGTAATTGTGAACAATTGTTAAAATAAAAAAAATATTGTCAACTGATCTGGGTAATTTCCCAACAATATCTATGGATAAAATTTGTCTCACACTTAGATCACCCTTTTCAATAAATTTTGTCTCTCAACTTTGCTTTTGGTTTGTTAGCAAGGCAAGCAAAACAAGTCTCTACGTAGGTTTGTGTATGAGCTAGCATCCCATACCACGCATAATGCCTTTTTAATAAAATGTAGGTCTTAAATACACCAAAATGTGAAGCATGAGCAGCTTTTAAAATTTCGGCTCTTAATGATTCAGGTATATATATCTTGTTCAGATATTCTGTGAGGATATTTTGGCGGTCTAATTTTCATCATTAATACCCCTTTTTCATTTACACAAAATTTATTTTTTGTGAATTTATCATTTTCTTTTAGTTTATTTAGAATTTCCTGGGTGTTTTCACAATTTTGTTGACATTTGATAATATTTCATTTACTTCAAATATGTTGACATTATTTATAACAGCATCTGTGACCGGCACTCTACTTAAGCAGTCCACTGGATTTTTTACCCCTTCGATGTGCTGTATTTCATAGTTAAATTCCTGCAAATACATTAACCACCTACTGACAATTTCTGGCTGTTTTTGCAAATCAATATGAAAGGTTAATGCTTCTGCATCACTTAAAATAAGAAATTTTTTTCCATACAACAGTTGATGGAAATGTTTAACAGAATCAACAATAGCAAGAAGTTCTCTTCTAATGGATGGATATTTTGATTCAGGAAGAATATAGAAGATAATTGAATAAAATTCAATTGGCTTAAAATTTTCATTCACTTTTTGCATTAAAATTCCACAAAGAGAGTTGTACTGGTAACTGATGCTTCTAAGCATCAGTTACCAGATAGTGATGGCATTAAATGCATCCTGACATTCTGTACTCCAAACATATTCAACATTTTTTGTTTAGTTAGTAATTGGTTTGGTTACTTCAGCAAAATTATAAATTAGATGACGGAAATAGTTAACTATGCCCCAGAAAGTTTGTATCTGCTTAGTGTTTTTAGGAATAGGAAAATTTACAATTTTGTTTACATTTTCTGGTGCAAGTGAAAAACCATTAGCATGTAAGTTAAAACCCAAATAGGTGATTTCAGATTTGCAAATTTGAATTTTGCCTGGATCCAAAGTTAGATTGAAATTTTTAACCTGTTAAAAACAATTTGCAACAATTTTAACATTTCTTCAATGGAATCTGCTGCAACTACAATGTCATCAAGAAAGTATTCCAGATTTGATTCCTTCATATCATTTAGGGGAGAGCGGGACTATACCGTACACATAAGGGAGATTCGTCGATACATAGCAAATTACAAAGTAAAGGTTATATGAACAAAAGCAATATATAATTTGATTATTCGGCTATTGATCATACATAAACATTTTGGAACTATTCCCCTTTTTACATATAAAAATTGGTGATTAAAAAAAGGTTACCTTGTACGAAATAGCCCGGGGGTCAGCGCTATACCGTACAGTTTAAAAATCATCTGTTTAGGTAAGTAATAATTGTAATGCAATAGATTACTGTACAAAAACTTTTTATTACTTATAAAGGTCGTAACTAAGAAACTGTATTACAATTGTAAAATTTTAGAACAAATTACAATCCAAAAAAAAAAAAAAATCAGGTTAACTTTAATAAAAAAGTTCTAAGATTTCATTACAAACCTAAAAGAGAGCGGAAAAAAGGTCACACGTTAAGCGTTGTACATAAATCACAAATGCAGTTGTCTGCACACTCCGCAGCACTGCAATCTGAATGGATCCACCCTGAACATGAGCAGCACATGTACCACAGCTCTTTGTCCTTGCCGAAATCACCGCACAAAACGCAAACATCCTTGGAGACTGAAGCTTCTCTTGTGAACATTTTATCAAGAAATGACTTCATATTTTCAGTTTGCTGCTAGATACGCGGTTGGTTAACTGGAACCGTTAACTTGCCTCGTGTGTTCTTTCGTTCGGTCGACGAGTCTCTTTGGCGGCGACTCCTTCGGGTCGGGAGTTCGGCAGCTCCTTTCCTGTTTACCTTTATTGTTTTTTCCTTTTTTTTTCATATGTATTTCCGCGGGTAGCCGTGCTGTTAAATTTCTTTTCTATTAGGATGTGAAATTTGGTGTTTTTTGGTGTTTTTTTTTTCTCTTTTCTCTGTCTGGTGTTCCTCACCGTCTCTCGTCTCTACCTCCCTGAGATAAGAGTCATTTTGTTTTTCTAAACTTTTGGTCCGCCGTCCGGCGGGACTCACCCCGGTGAGCCATGGCGGCAGGGTTGGCAGGTTTTTACCGCTTGATGGTTTTTACCGTCTGTGGAAAAACCTGTTTTTACCACCAGGGGAAAAAACCTGTTTCTCCCCCAACCATTTATTGTGAATAAAAGAAAAGTTCGAAAAAATTCGCTCAATTGATGCTGAACTGCATGGTACCGAATGTAATTTATCCATAAGATGTATGAATTCTGAATTTATTTCTGTGTTATATAAAGCCTTCCACCAGATTTTGGCTTGAACATCTTTTGTTTTAAAAAAAATTCTTGGAAATGGCTCTGCTTCTGCATTATATGCTAAAAGCAGCGAAAGTGAATTTGGCATAACAGACACAAGCCATTCTCTTGCCATTTCTTTTCGTTTTACGTTCAATTTTTCATCGTTTTTATGATTTGGATCTGTCATAAAAGCCAAAAAATGGAAAAGCATCAATGCCAGGTTCATCCGTTTTGATATAGCATCTTTATGAGGCATTAATGCAAGACAGTTCTCTAATTTCCGCCATTCGTAACAAGCATCAGCTATTGTAGCTTCATCACTTTGAACAATGTTCATAGCTTCAGCTCTAGGTTGAAGCTTTTTGAAAGAGGTCTTTAACTTGTCTAAATAAGTTATAGTCATTAACTAGTCTTTTAATGTAGATATCAATTTCATTCTCATGTTTCTCAAATGGTGAGGTATGCAGACCTGTTTTTAATAAATGTGGAAATGCAGGATGTCTGGCTATTCCACCTTGTCTCATTCGGTAGCTGAGGTTTTACAGTATCAGAAAATTCTTTAAGCTATGCTGCAGGTTGGTGGTGATTTCTAAAATATTTTTGAATTTCTATTACATGTTTGATAATTGATGCTGGACAAATATCTTGTGCTAATAAATTCATCCAGTGTGCATTACACCCATAAACAATCAAATCACTTCTTCTACTAACAATTGGCGTAACTTATCCATCTTACTTTCATTATCTGTAACTACCGATATCACTTTAGCTTTATACTTCTCTTCAGCAATTTCAATTGATTTTCGGGTTATATTTTTACAATATTCTGCTGTTTTTTTACTGCTTCCACATTCTTCAGCATTAAGAAAATATGACTTTCCATCTGTGTGCAGACATGATGCAATCACTGGTTCATTGTGGATATTACTCCAACCATCTTCTATTAAAGTACACTCCTTATTTTCAAGTGCTGAAATCATCTCATTTTCAAGCAATGTTGTTCTTCATTTAGCAGTTTCTCTGATAGTGCTTTTCGTGTTGGTGGTTTGTAACCTGGTCTCAATTTTTTTATGAGTGCAAGAAATTCTGCTTGTTCAGCCACATTGAATGGAATATTGCAACTATAGAAAAACTTTGCAACTTGTACGTCAAGCTCATGCTTCATATTAGAATTAGTCTGTATCACATTGTTCTAAATCATTTTGTTCAAACTTTTACTTATTAGTAAATTCACATCGTTAAATAGGTATTTCCCAGTTTTTACCCTTTCTACCATAGTTTTTACCGGTAAAAACCCAACCCTGCATGGCGGATGTTGATTTAAATGTTTATAACAGTATCTGTAACTCCTTTACTCAAATAGATGCTATTTCGAATAATGGCGGCTCCCAGTTTACGCTTCTTATCAAAGCTGCTGAGGGCTCCGGCCTCCCTAAAAACAAGCCCAAGGACCTAAAACGTGGAATAGAGCAAACCATCTCAAATTACAAGGACATAGACACAATAAACTTTACAAGAAATAATTTCATTATAGCAAAAACGTTTAGTGCTTCCTGTGCCAAAGAAATATTGCTAAAGAAAGAACTTCTAAATCACCAAATAAACTCCACCTTATTAAATGACGGAATAACTACTAGGTTCCTATTAAAAAATATCCCGATAGATGTCAAATTGGACGAGATAGCATCCGAGTTATATGAACAGGGTCTTTACATCAGCGAACTAAGACGCTTTGTTCTCACTAGAGACGGTGGGAAATATCGACAGAAACTGTTCTTGTCTCCGTGTATGGCACCAACCTTCCACCATCTGTTAAATTGTGGTACACTTACCACAGAATTTCGTTATTTATCGACAGACCTCGGGCATGTAAAAATTGCCATAAATTCAACCATACGACTAAGAACTGCAAAGCTAACATAACATGTGGCAACTGCGCAGAAGACCATAGTACCGCTACCTGCGGAAATACAAAAAAAAAAATGTGCTTTATGTTCAGGAGACCACTGTGCTTTGGATAAAAACTGCCCTAAATACAAAGAAAAAAAATTTCTAGAGTTCAAATGCAAAAACTGTCTTTTATACTGGCGTCTAGGCTCAGGGAATGAAAGAGAAAATAAAGAGTCTTACGCCCATATAGTTAGAATCGAAAACACAGCGTCGGGTTCGCACATCCAAATAGAAAACTATTTAAAAGAGGCCCTTAAAAAAATGGAAGATAAAATCCTCACCATAGTTGAGTCTCAAATGAAAATATTCCAAGAGCACATCATCCAGCCGGTGGCCTGCGTAAGCAACACCCTGGAAAATATTTCACAAAAACTTCATCCCAGTCCTCGCAGGAAAATCCCGTCTACCAGCCATATCAACACTGAAAAATTATCTACCTCCAACTCCATTAATCTAAATTCTGACAATGAAATGGACACTTCTAACATTCACCAACATACTCTCCCAAATTGCTCTAATATTGTCAACTCCGCGGGATTCCCGCCCCCCTCGGTCACATAGTTTCTTTTTTTGCGCGCCCGGCGCTTGTTTTTTTTTTCCCCCTCGCCTTTGCTTTTTTCTCCCTGTCTTCCCCCCTTTTGGGGTCTTCTGTGTTTTCCGTGGGGTTTTTTATTTGTCAATGGAACTGCCGCAGGATTCTGAACAAGCGCCTTTTTTTCCCCTCTCTCTCCCTTCAAAGATTGCAAATTTTTCGTCCTCCAGGAAACTTTTTTAAAAGCTGAACCCTTTTCTTTTCCCAATTCAACTGTTTACCGTAGAGACCGTCTTAACTGCGCGGGAGGTGGCCTTATGACCATCATCCCACGCACTCTTCCCTCTGCAGATATGAATTTAGAAAACCTCTGTTCTTCTGATATTGAAGTTCCTGGCACTAGTATCTGGCTCAATAAAAAAAAAAAGACATCATCAATATTTACTCCCCCAGAGTCAATATTAGCAAACCTTGGTTAGAAAATCTTTAAAAAACTCTAAATTCTTCTTTTCTTATTTTCGGAGATTTTAATATCCACCATAGTTACTGGGGCAGTTCCATTGACTCAGTAAATTCTGATATTTTAGTCGATTGGATTCGTAACCATAACATTGGTATCCTCAACAACAACAAACCCACTCACAGGGCTCCCTCCGGATCCCAATCCTTAATTGATCTCACTCTTTGCTCTCTGGACTTGTTTCCCGATATTAACTTCAATATTCATCCCGACCTTTTTGATTCAGACCATTACCCTATGATTATCGATATTTCTCACTTATCAAGCAGCAGCTCCAACCATAATAAACACCAATCCTAGATTTCGCTATAACTGGAATAACATTGAATATTATCTTAAAAATACCACCAGCATCACTAATAACTTACCAAATATCCAATCCTTTCTTAAAAACACCCTGAACCACAATTAAAGTTTTCAAAAATTACACACCCAAAACCTCCCTAGCTGGAGGACTAGCAAATGCAGTTTTTATTTAGGACAGAAAAGGAAACACCTCCGGAGAGCAAGGAGAGGATAATCTTCTTCGACAATGTCTTTCATATCAGGAAGTTCGTCTTCTGATGATGAATCATCAAATTTGATGTTTATCCTGATTTTAGATTTTGCAGATACTGTTGTTTTAGAAATTGTTTTCTTGGGTTTAGGATTCGCTTTGGTTTTACTTTTGAGTCCCATGTTCACCTGTTTTGTATTTTTCTGCCCTACCTTTTCAGCTTTTATCTTTCCCTGCAGTTGTTGAATTTTTTCCTTCAGCTCTTTTACTTTAGCTGACTCTTCCAGTTGTGCTTTATTTGGGGACTTTACTGAATGTTGTTGTCTAGAAGATACTTTCTTGATTTTGTACTTGTTAGGAAGAAATATAGAACTTTAACATTTTTGGTAGGCCTACTTTACTCGTAAGTTACAATCGATGTAGGTATGTTGCCATATCAAACCATTTGGGGCTATGTCGTACAGTTAGGGGCTAAACCGTACACTTCTGTACGAGTTAGCCCCAATCTGTTCTTCGTGGCAGTATATTAAAATAACCTTAAATTCTGTCACTTAACCAATCATCGCTAACAACCAAAAAAAGAGAGCTTAAGAGAAGTACTTTATTATGATCTTACAGTTACTAGCATACAAGAAAAGATTCTTCACTTACCTTTTACTTACTACTGGACCAAAATTAGAAGAAAAAGAGTAAAAACAGGTTTTTTTTACTGAGACACTGATACTCATACGCATAGCGAAACGATATTTATACTGCAAACTTGCGCGATCTGCCGCTAGAGTGCAGCACTTGAAGGGATCGTCTATCTTGAAATCTAGGCCAAAAAAATGGGTGTACGGTTTAGCCCCGCTCTCCCCTAAACATTTTGAAATTAAGTTATGAAAATAGGAAGTACTGTTGCGAGATCCCTGCTAATTTAGCTTTACCCTGATCTTTTAATTGGAGTTGAAAGAATGCACTCTTTAAATCTAAAATAGTATAAAGTGCTTTTCCTGAGATGTTATGCAATATGTCATTTATTTTTGGAAGACAAATTTTGAAGGTTTCTCTTACAGAATGTAATAACCTATAATCTATTACCATGCGGAATTTTTGCAATTTAGGATCCTGTACATAGGGTTTCTTTTTTAAAAATAATACAGGAAAACAATATTTAGATGAAGAAGGTTCGATAATTCCTGCATCTAACAAACTTTGAATTTCTTTTTTAGCAAAGGTTTTGGCAATATTAGGTATAGGGTAAGGCTTCGTTTGTATAGGAAATTCATGCATAAGAAAAAATTCAGGTATAACTGCATTATTTGAACCAAGAGTGGCATAAGATTTTGAAAACACCTCTGCATTATTCATTAAAATTTTGACGACTTTCTTTGCATCATCCTTATTTAAGTGTTTTACATCAAATCACTATCTTTAAGTTCAGTTTTCCTTAGTTCATGAATTTCATTTAGTATTAAATTATTAATTTGCAACGCTTTCTTTTGTGTAGGTTTGATTATATCATCTTCATCTACAATTTTGCCAAGTTTACTACATTTGTTTGCAATGATCTTTTTATCTGTATTATTTTCAATTAAGGTTGCAAAATGCTTATTAGCAATTTCATTGATAGACTCATTTAATGTGTACTCTAATTTCTTTTTGAAAATAATATCTGCTTACAATTTTTTATCCCCGGAGACATACATAATTTGATCATTTTTTGGGAATGTGGATGAATGTCCATTTTTTCAGGAGCAAAAGCAAAAATTCCTTTTCAATTTACACGTTATTTACAACATTATTATCAATGCAAGAGTGTCTTCGAAAAATTCAAATGACACATAACCCATGATTAGTTTTTTTTTTTTGCGGAATGTCTAAAATGATCTTATTGTAATGGATGAAGTCATATCCAAGTATGATTTTATATTTATAACGCCAAGAATTTTGAGCTACATAAAATAGTCCTGAAAACCATTGCCTTATCAAAATTGATAGCAAGACAGATCGCTTCTAGAAATGAACAGTGTCATATCTGCAAAAAATCGTTTTTTTGGTTTTTATATCAAAATGTTCAGATTTTTGAGCTCTTTATATTGGGAATACTGTTGTAAGTAAATGTTCAAAAATTAAGGCTAGAGAACACTAGTGTCACTATGCGTTTTGGCTGGAACCGCCAATTCTTACATATTAAACCACCTTATTGCAGAATAATTCGGTTAGTTATAGAATTTCAACGGGATAGCATCGCAATTTTTGAGAGTACAATGTTTTATCAGCTTTAATTTCAAAATCCATGTAGTTTATATACTCATAACACATGGAACTACTGACGTAACATCCGATACGACAGTATTCATTTCAATTTTTCATTTTTTGACTTCCTTCATTAAGATGAATACCGTCGGGTTAGTAGATGCGGCAGTTTCCATTTCTGATTTATTATTACCTTTCAGCAGTTTTGTCGAATAAACTTATGGTTGATTGGTGCATAAGGCAGTATTCATTTCAATGTTTTTATTTAATTGGTTGCTTTGTTAATGGTGCTGCAGCACATCTCTCACAATAATGTGCATTTCATAAAAATAATTAGAATTGCGTTCCTGTTTTAAGTTCTAAATTGTAGGAATTACGTTCCTATTTACTAAGTAAATAAACTTTTATAGTTTTATATTTTGTTTTACTTTTCTTTTAAATACTCTTTAGCTTGCTTTATTTCAGATAACGTATAGGTAGTGTGAAAGCCTAATTAAAACTTATAAACATCAAATAATATAAACATGTTCCTAGGGGAAAAGTCTAAATAAAAAAATAATAAAAATATTAATCGAAGACAAGTAGTTTTTAATGAATTGGACAGTGTTACTCACCATTTAGCTACAGGAACGAACAATACTTAGCCACTGTTCTACTTTTTAATAACTTACAAACTGTATTTTTTTTTTGGTGCAATACTGTCATAACTACAATTTCTAGTTATTTCTATTTTTTTTTTAACATCCATCATGTGAGAGAAACAAGCAATAATTATTTTCCGAACAAAATCGATTGTAATAATCATTAAAACTAATAAGATAATTAAATAAAACAAATTGTAAAAATTTTAAACTCCTCTCCTCAAAAATGTCCATTTTGCAGATATGACGCTGTTCATTTCTATAGGCGATATGGTACAGTATTAGTCAATAGTATGAATTCTAACTGACCTGGATAGATAATGGATTTTAAATTTATTTTTTATCTCATTGACAATTATGGGATCAATTAAACTTAAAATAGCCCCAGTGTCAAGTAAAGGAGGAACAGTCAGATCACCAAATTTCAACATGATGATAGCAAAGAGTAAGATTCATTCTCTTCGTTACAAGTCATTACATGTTTATCATTTGCATTTGGATTTTCCCTATCACTTTTAGATGTGACATCAATTTGATTCTGCTTTTCATTAAAACTTTGAGTCGATTTTTTGTTTTTAGTGGAATTTTTGTTACTCATATTTATATTTTCATTATCAGTTGCTCTTTTATTTTCAGATTTTGATTTTCTACTATTTATATTCTTATTTTCCCATTTTCTCTGATAGTTGAATTTTTGATTTTTGTCAAAATTAGTCCAATTCTTTGATTGTTTAGAGCCCATCAGAGAGTACGAAGACGTGAAAGTTAAATTATGCAGAACCAATGAAGTGCGCAAATATTATTTTTGGTTCTTGTCTGCTCTATTTCTTGTTCATAATCACAAGAACCATGTATTAGTTTAAATTATGCTGTCTTCCCCCCATTCTTCTAAAGTTGCCTCTACTTCTCCCTCGCCCAAAGTTACTTCTGTAGTTATAATTTTGATTGTTCCTACTATATGGTATACGCCTTTGATTTGAGTGCCCATATTGCTGCGAAGTTCTAGGATAATACCAACACTCTGTAGTTTTGTGACCTTTGTTGCAAATATGACGGGTTTTCCTTTGTATATTAGAATTGCTATTTTGCGTGAAGTTATTGTTTGTTTTTAATTTAGGCAATTCATCTACTTTTTGGGTCAATATTTCGATTTGTTTGTTGCTTTCAATCTGACTTTTTAGGAGTATCTCTATTTCTGAGGATTTAGTGATGTTTTGTATATGATTTTTTGTGATAGATAAGGCGTTTTCGACATCACTAGCTATCTTTCCTATGATTTCGAATTCAGTCGCCCCCCTTTTTATAACTTCTATTCTAACTTCGGGTCTCATGCTGTCAAGTAATTTTTGAGCTTTCATTTTTTCGGCGAGTTGCAAAGTTTCCTCGTTACTGTTTTTATCTACACCGAGATATTCATTAGTCACTTTTTCAACCTCGTCAATGAGATTGTTGATCCTTTGATTCGTTTTTTGAGTTAGAGTTAAGCTATTCTGAAATTCAAAACAAATTTAATTTGTGGGAAAATTTGATTTTCAAAAGTTTGACCGTTTTTTCATATTCATTTTCTTTATTTATTACAGCTTCACTGACTACTCTTAAAGCTTTGCCGGAAATATTCAATTTGAGAATTAAGCTCTTTTTATTGTCATCCCACTTTTCTAATTCCGCAATTTGCACTAAATTATTTAGAAAGAACTGTAGCTTATCATCTTTGTCCCCATTAAATTTTGTAAGAGAGTTAGCCAGAGAAAAAGTTTTTTGCCATGATAAATGATTAGTATTGCAGTACCCCTAAATACATAAATTCCTATCTCAAATTTGAGCTGTTTAGTTAGAACATAATTTCATCATTTTTTATACAGTCATGAATTACAATAATAATAATATAATTACACGTTAATTTAAAGCACAAATGAGCAATAAAATGCAGACATATGTTTCGGGATTGCTTGGAATCCCTTTTTCAATGCGACAGGGAGCTTCTAGATGCAAGCAATCCCGAAACATATGTCTGCATTTTATTGCCCATTTGTGCTTTAAATTAACGTGTAATTATATTATTATTATTGTTTACTTGCACAAAGTTAAATTATTTTTATCAGTCATGAATTACCTCAGATACTAATTTGATGGTAATATATTTTGAAAACAATTTAATGCACATAATCATATGCATAATTCTAAAATACAATTCCAAAAAAAAAGAAAAATAAATAAATAAATACACATCATGAATATTATCTTAAATTAGAAAAGAGAGCAAATAAACATACATTGCAGTTGTAGATTAGATTTTTTTGTTGTCTTCATTTCTACAAAGATTTAAATTCGAATGATTTAAAAGTTTTACTTAATCAGTGATAACAAATAACCAAGAATCACACCTCGACATTATTCATGTGTCTTTGAAATTTGTTAAAAATGGTGATAAAAAAAATGGAAAATACGGCATCATTAAAATAAAAAAAGCATTTATTTAAAAATACTTAGTTTCTGGAATAGTTAATAGTTATTATCAACAGTTAAAATTAAATTATTTGGTGCACCATTACTTCATAAAATTAATTATGCTAATTCATATATGACTTAAATTTCAATTAATAAAAACAAATAACACATAACACATAACACAATGTATTTGCATGGAAATGAAGAAAGCAGTGAACCTTTGGTTCGGATGTAAGAATGTTCGTTGAACAATGGAGCGAAATCTGATTTTTTTTTTCTTTTTTTTCAATACAGAATGTTAATCGATCCATAGAATTTAAATCATCTTTCTGGAGCACAGAGGCGACGGCTGTTACTCACAGAAATTTGATACAGAAAAATAGAAAAAATTGGAAATTTCTCACTTGGTAACAGAGTTGCAGCATTGTCCGTTGGAAACGTGATTTTGTAAGAAACTATCAGAATTTCATCTCTTTTTCTTTGTGCGAAAGTTCATTTAAGTTCGTTGCAACACACAGACTTCTTTCGAGGCGATTAATTATGAAGACCTCAAAAGTTCATCCATTATTTTTCTTTCTTCAGTATGTTTCTTAGTAGATTGCAATTGGCCATGCCGACTGATTTTTAGATCTTCCATTTTCTATCTAGCTCCATCTTGTTTGTTACGAATTTCTGCACGAATTCTTGACTATTAATATTCTTCAATATTTTATGCCATATGGAATTGATTCGAATTTTTTAATTATTAAGCCTCAAAAATTTTTCTTTCTCTTTTTTCTTTTCGGGCCACTTGCAATCCCTTGGAAATTTCGTCTTCGTCTCATCGTGGTTCTGGAGGGAAAGAAGGAATGACTAGACCTTAAATCGCGCTCATCACACTTTGCCATCGAGCCATTGCGCATGCGCATTAGTTAGAGGCATTGATGACGAGAGTATCCGAGATTCCGAGATAGTTTACTTTTCTACCGTGTTTTTACTATTTGGTCTTTTGCTCTCTTGCTAATGTCTGTTCATACAGTTCATAAAAAACGGCCCTTTTCAGGGCCAAATACAATCGACAGCCCCGATGCTGTTGTTAATTCAAACAAACGGCCCTTTTCAGGGCCAAATACAATCGACAGCCCCGATGCTGTTGTTAATTCAAACAAACGGCCCTTTTCAGGGCCAAATACAATCGACAGCCCCGATGCTGTTGTTAATTCAAACAAACGGCCCTTTTCAGGGCCAAATACAAACGACAGCCCCGATGCTGTTGTTAATTCAAACAAACGGCCCTTTTCAGGGCCACAAACAATAAACACAACTGATGGTGTTCCGAAGCTGGCTGAAACCCAGGAACTCTGTTCCATACCATCTGTTCGAGAAAGTGATGGAAATACTGAAGTTATACAAATGAAGAAGTTTATTTGCTCTGAATGTGGATCCAACTATGCAAGCAAGCGCAATTTGAAACGCCATATGATGACTGCTCACCCCTTAAAATGTTACGAAAGTCCTGAAAAAAAATACAATTTCAAGTGTGATGACTGTTCTAGGAACTTTAATTTTATTCACCATTTGAAAGCACACCAAAGAACTGCACATGGACATTCAGCAAAAGTAAATATACTGCATAAGTGTCAAATGTGTTCTCTGGAAATTGAGAAAACTAATCTTCTTACTCATTATCAGTTGGAACACAGTGTAAATATTGAAGAAGAAACTATGACATTTGACACTTTTCACGATTTTATATTGTTCAAAGAAAGAGTGGAAAAGGAAACCAACTCTAAATATATTGTGGCACGTGGTGTTAAAGTATATGGTGGAATTAGTCACCACTACTATCAGTGTCATCGAACTGGTACATTTGATTCTAAAAGCTCTGGGAAACGAATGTTGAAGACACAAGGGAGCAAAAAAATTAATTCCTTGTGTCCATCTAAAATGCAAGTAAGAGAAGCGTCTGATGGGAGTTGCACAGTCATCTTTACAAAAACCCATATAGGACATCAGATGGAGTTAAGCCACTTACAGCTGACAAAGCTGGAACGAGAAACCCTTGCACAAAAAATGGCATCTAAAATACCATTAGATGCTATCCTGGATGATGTTCGGGATTCCATAGCTGGCTCCGATCTAGAAAGACTGCATTTGCTTACGAAGCAAGATTTATACAATATTCAAACGAGTTTCAAACTGAATTCTGATGTCCAGAAGCACCAGAACGATGCAGTGAGTGTGGACATTTGGGTCAAAGAAATGCAACAAACTGCATCGGGGGTACTTTTCTATAAACCTCAAGGTGAACTTATTGAAGAGGAACCTCAATTATCCATCAATGACTTTGCCTTAGCAATTATGAATGATGCGCAGAAGGAAATCTTAAAAAAGTACAGTGCTAACTGCATCTGTATTGATGGAACCCACGGGTTAAATGCATATGGGTTTGAATTGATAACTTTGTTAGTCTTAGATGATATGCATGAAGGATTCCCATGTGCATTTTTTATTTGCAATCGGACTGATAAAGAAGCATTATCCACATTTTTTAAATATTTAAAAGCTGAAGTGGGCAACATCACTCCAAATGTTTTCATGTCGGACATGGCACCAGCATTTCACAATGCTTGGACTCATATAATGGGAGAGCCAAGAAATTATTTATATTGCACTTGGCATGTGGATCGTGCATGGCGCAAAAACTTATGTAAAATTAATAACAAGGAAAAACAAGTGCATTGTTACAAGTTGATGCGCACATTATTGGAAGAGCGGGATGTGACAGCAATTGATGAATTGGTGAAAGCTGTATTAAATGAAGTTAACAAGGATGTGGATACCATGGCCTATGCAAATTATTTCAAAGAACATTTTGTGAATCACATTGAACGGTGGGCATTTTGTCACAGACTCCATAAAGGAGTGAATACCAACATGCATTTAGAGCGAATGCATAGAACAATAAAGTACATTTACTTAGAAGGAAAAGTGGTAAAACGACTTGATAAGGCTCTAAGTGCTTTGATGCGATTCCTGAGAGACAGGATAATTAATCGAGTGATTATTCTAAACAAGGGCAAAATATCAACGAAACTAAAGAATTTACGTTCCCGCCACAAAACAAGCCAATTTGCGGAATTATTTGTCTCGAGTTGTGCGAAGAATGTTTGGAATGTGTTGAGTGAAACGCAAAGAGAAATGTATCAAGTGGAAGAGATACCAAAGGCATGCCCATCCGACTGCAAACTAATTTGCACACACTGCCTGTTTTGCATCCACCAGTACATCTGCAGTTGCCCTGATTCGGCTATTAAATGGAATATGTGCAAACATATTCATAAAGTTTGTGCATTCATCAAAAGACCAGGTAACTTGAACCCTGCACCAATACAGGAAGATGAAAATGCAGAGCAGTCGTTATCCATCTGCGCAAATGACGAAAATGACTTTTTGATTAATTATTTAAGAAAATCCGAAACAACACAAGACAATCTTGCTTGTGAACGAGATTCATTGAAGGACGAGTACAGTAAGGTTATTTCGGATTTAAATGTGACCCAACTAGCATTTATGAAAAAAAATCTAGGTTACGTTAAAACAATGCTGGCAACCATGAAAAGCAATGATCATACAGATTTTACTGCACGAAACATTGAGCATCATAATAAAAACATTCAGCCGCAGCGACAGTTTTATTCAACAAAAAAAAAAAGAAGTAGCAGAAAAACAAACATGATGCCTTCTTCAGAGGAAAGAAATAAAATTGCTGTGACACTTATGATAGCAAATAAAAGCTCAAATGTAGAACCTGAGCCAGTGGCGGATCATGATTTTGTGGGGTCCCAGGCGCAACTTGATCTGGAGGCCCTCCATTGACCCCACTGAAAATGGGCTGGTTCACTAACAAGAACAATGTAGAACAACCATAACATTTTTTTTTTGGAATCAATAAGCATGTAAATACATAAAAGGATGATACAAAACACAACATATATATATATATAAAATATATAATATGTATTTTGTTCTCACTTATTTAAAAAAACAAAGGAAAGGAAAATCTTGCATCCTGGTTTAAAAGAAAAAATAAATAATTCCACACAAAAAAAAAAAGCACTAAAATTCTGCAATTTAATGTTAGTAAGTTTTGAGAGGCTAACAGCAGATGCGGTTTGGGGACTCTCCCCAGGGAATGTTTTAAAATAAAAAAAATAAGGATTCAGGGAGTATCGTACCTACGGACGTTTTTGGAAGTTGAAAGAAGGTTTCGGGCACTTGCTCTCGAAAAATTTTGGAAATAAGTTTTAAAAACGCAATTTTAGGATATATTTGGGGAAGTTAAGAAAAGTCCTAAGAACTCGAATTTAGGGTCTTTGGTGATGATAGTGAAAGGGGAATTTTGAGGATTCTCCCGTGGATATTTTTTGGAAATTGAAATCTTAAAAAGCGCATTTAGTTTGGATGAATTTACATAATACACATAATTAATATTACTCTAAACAGAAACAAATACCCCCATGGCCTCTGTCCTAAGTTTGCCTGAAACTTGGCAGGCAACAAGCATAACCGACAGACTGGCAAGCAAAACTACTGGAGCCGTCATTTTGGAGTTCATCACTTACCTAATTAGTATCTTGGGAAGAGGTGCTACATGGTTTTCAAGAGGGTCAATTGCTCTTTGGAGCATTGAGCACCCCTGTTGTGTATATCTGTATACTACACAACGTGTTACAGGCGCGTGAAAAAAAAAATCTATAACAATATTATGAGCAATTTTTGATTCTCCCCATTGTGTGCAGGAGAAAAAATGCGTGATCCACTTATGTTTTATAAATATAGCAATAATTTCAAATATATCAAACACAATGAACTAATATGTAAAAACTGCCTCATTTAAAAATTATTAAACATGATTTTTTTGTTACACTTTTTGTTACATAAATACTAGCAAAAACTATAAAATCAATACTTTCACATTCTGCATTACAATTTTTTCTCTCTAAAGGTTAGATCTTATTACGAGGAGAATTTCGGACGTTACTAGGGGCGGACACAAGGGGCGAGTATCAACTTGTTCTCCCTCGTAAAACTTTTTATAATAGTTAGTTCTCAATCAATAACTGAAAAAGTCTTCTATTTCATTGATGATCCAGTTAAATATATATTTTTTAATTTACTGATAAACAATATTTGAGCGTAGATTACACTGCATTTGAATTTCAGAGATAATATTTCCAAATGATATTTATGCTCTTTTGCTATATATACATTATGAATACATTCCAAATATATATATATTGCTAATAAAATGTATTTTTTCTTGTTTATATATGTTCTTTTAAAATTCAAGTTTCAAATTTTACATTACACAATAAAACTGCTTCTGGTGCATTTTGTTCAATTTTGGTACATTTTTTGCTCCCCTTTTTTCTTTAAGTTTCTATTTACCGTGCCATTTATAATTCTTATTCACTTTCTGACAGTAACCTAAGCATGCAAAGATCTTTAGAATTGGGGGTACCACTACACCGAGGGTTGCAAATTATGATTTTTCTTAGAAAAGAGGCATTTTCTTGTCCTTGCTTTCGAAGACATGAGTTTATTGGATCAAAACATTTTATGTTACATACAAATACAATACAGCCCATGCCCCCCCCCCCCCCCAAAAATGATAGATTTTTGTTTTTTATTTAAAATTGCAAACATCAATATATTACATTGCTCTCTATAAAATTTTAATAAGGGCCAAATAAATAGATACTTACTTTAAACAGAAAAAAAAGACATTTTGAAGACTTATTATTTTAATTTATTTTCCATTTTTCCTTTTCGGAAATGTATTTTTTGAGAATTACCTACTCTCATTAAAGTGCCTTTTTTTTTTGCGTAATATAAAATACACAATAGATGCAACAAAAAATTGAAAGCGTTAATACTTATACTAAATTTATCTTTACTATAAAAATTTATTATTTAAACAATAATTCAATCAAACAAAGAAAAACACCGAATTATGAAAAAATAAAATGTAAATAATAATATCAATAATTATAAAGAATGAACCTTTAAGAGGACGCAAAAGTGAAATATCATACAAAACAGAAACACATTTTGAAAGAAGTTTCATTAAAAAGAAATTAAAAAAAAAAAAAAAAACAGTTGGAGTCGAGACATTTTTCAGCGACCCCGACTCCTCTACCCCAAAATTAACACAACTTCGACCCACCACAGCCCTGGTAGGCACTACAACTAAGCAGTGCCAGTCTGACGGTATTCGGCGCCCATGGACTTTATAAAAATAGCCGCCCCTAGCCCTCTTTCATCATATAAACTAAATACTATCAATTCAATTGTATATAATTTTATTACATTTTCAATTATTTTAAAAACTTTAATAATTACAGACATGGAACAAATAACTTATTATTTTCTTTCTAATGGCCTGCCGTTGGCTTCTGCTAATTGCAGACCTAGCGCGTTTCACAGGGATTGGTACCATCAAGGGGGCACCACAGTGGGTATAGTACCATCACCACAAGTGAATTTTGATGCTGCCAAGTTCTTTCACTTGATAGATAGAGTGTGGGGGAGGAGTCACTATCCTTGGGTCTGCCTATGTTAAGACAACTAGAATAGTTGAATTAATTTTGTGATTGCAATTTTGACACGGATTATTGTTCTTCTTTTTTGCTCTGATGCTGAGGCGCTCCCAAGATGCTGGCGCCCTTGTATTTTGCACATTGATAGGGCTGGCCCTGCGACTAAGTATCGAAAATATAATTACTCAAAGAAACAAAATATTATTTCTGAGAATCTATAAGTTATATCATTACTACAAAAAACATCATACGTTTTAGCTCCAAATGTAAGAGTTAAGACTAATTAATAGCAAAAGTGAAGTTTCGCAAAAAATCCAACAGAAGTTTTAAGATTTTATATATATATATATATAAACAATATTTCTAACTTTCTTTGGTCATTGAAGTTTTTAACCAATCAGAATAATATGCACAGATTGTTCATAAACCATGTAACCACTTTGTTTTAGTTTTAACTCAATTATTGTTCTAATATAACATTGATATTGTTTTTTAATAGTTGTTTTCTGTATAAAAGAGACGTTTCTAAGAGGATGTTATTATTAACCAAGAAAACTTAGCTCATATTATGTATTTGCGTTTTTATGACACAGCAAGAACAATTTTATTTTGAATAATCAAATGATGCAATGATTTGTCGCAAAAATGGGTGTAAGTGAGCTAAAATACGAAACTATGAAGTGGTAAACAATGAGAAGTTCCGCTAGCATACGGTTTTGGCTTGCGCATGCGCAATGGCTCGATGGCAAATTGTGATGGGCGCGTTTTAAGGTCTAGTGAAGGAATGTAACTTGATACTCTAGCGTGGTCAGCTCCCATTGGTCGATACTGTTCTTTTCAGTTTGAAAAATCGGTGTTTTAACTATTTTGGTTACCTGCGTTAACAGGTGCTGCCATCTGGCGATGAATTTGTTCATCAATTAAAAAAAGAATGTGACATTTTATTACATTTATCCCCCTTCAAAGGAAAAAAAATACAACATGCATACACAATTGCACAAAATTTAAAATTTTGATTCATGTTGATGGACACAATATATACAATGACCTTTTGATGTCAATATCACATGACACTTTAAAACAAAAACAAAAAAAAAAAAAAAAAAAAAATTATAATGCAGTATTTCCAAAAAAAAAAAAAAAAATATATCCGTGATCTAGCTCAATCATTCTCAGCACAAATTTTTAAATTTGTGCTGAGTTCAAATAGCTCTAAGTATGAAATTTTTATTTTATTTGTTTAATTCAGATTAGAATTCAATTAGGATTTCAAAGACAATTACACTCTATTTTTAGCATTACTAGTATAGTAAAATATTTCCTAGTTGCAATAAAATAAATGGTAATCAGAATAAGATAACCAAGAGAAAAAAATTCGTTACATTTTTGAATGGGGTTTTCCCTTATTCAATGATAATTGGACTAGCCATTTGACAATGAATATAAAATTTGAGCCTAAAGATGTTAAATAGCTTTCAAATTCATTAGAAGTAAAATTTGTCCCGTTATCAGACATAATTGCCTGAGGTAGACCAAATTTAGAAAAATATTCATTCAAGTGATTAATTATGGTTGTTGATTTAATATTGCTTAATGGAATAGCGAGAGTAATTGTCATTGATTGTTAAAATAAAAAAAATATTGTCAAGTGATCTGGGTAATTTCCCAACAATATCTATGGATAAAATTTGTCCCACACTTAGATCACGCTTTTCAATAAATTTTGTCTGCTTTGCTTTTGGTTTGTTAACAAGGCAAGTATCACAAGTCTCTACGTAGGTTTGTGTATGAGCTAGCATTCCATACCAAGCATAACGCCTTTTTAATAAGTTGTAGGTCTTAAATACACCAAAATGAGAAGCATGATCAGCTTTTGAAATTTCGGCTCTTAACCAGTTAACTGTGTAGCCCGAACTGAGCTCGGGTGGAGATTTATGTGCGTTAACTGTGTAGCCCGAGCCCCTTGAAAAGGGGCAATGGGCTTTCCCACAGTACTTCTTGTTCCCTGAAACTTCTTGCGCGGCGGGTGTTCTGAGATAAGCTCCGCACAAAGGAATGGTCGAGACCGGGTGGGCGTCAAACTGTCAGTCAAATTTTCTTTCACTTCACTGGATTTTCTGGTCACACGTGCTCGTAGGCCAGCGATAAATCAGTCCTCATTTGACTAAATCTTCGGACATGAAGAATATTTTTGTAAGAAGGTAATATTTCTATAAACGTTGAGGAAAAGCCAATACTCGAAATTAAATATTGTTGCAAAATATTATGTATCTAAAAATGAAGTGTGTTTTTAAATGGAAGAAGTCTTTATTTAATATTGTTCTGTAAACATAAATTCAAATCATAATCAATCATCAACTATAATAAAATTATAGTTTCAATATCTTCTCAGATTCATTTTTCAATCGATCTTCTCCCAATGAATAAATAAATAAATTAATAAGAACAGCTTTTCTTTCTTTTTTTTACTCAATAAATTTGATCGTTTTGAATTCCTTCTTCATACAAAAAATGGCAGTTATTGGATTTTTCGACTGAAACATGAGAGAAGTATTACGGAAAGAAATGCAAATTATACATCTTGCTAAAACACAAAGTTTAATAAATTGGAAAAATTCTTAAATTTTACAGGGAAGATTTTCACTAAAAATAAATAAGTAAAATCTTGAAAAACACTACATGGTTATCAATTCCTAAGATTTCCTTTTCTTTTCTTTCTTTCTTATTTTTTTTTTTTTTTTTTGTTTCTTTTTCTTGTTCGATCTATAACTTAAAGCTGGAGGAACCTATATTGATGATAAACAAGTAGAGAGGGACCTCATTTAGGTCCCTTTACCATCGTTTAACCACATTTCTTCCTACAAAGAAAGTTTCGGTGAAAGTAGTGTTTTTCATGTTAATTTAAAACGTTTACCATTGATGTTTCCCTGTTAAATAAATCATTGCAGAGGCAAGGCGCTACGTACGCCCTCTTAATATGATGCTAAGAAGCCGCTAGAGTAGAATATAAATGAATCATTAAATATGAACCTCATCGGTTTCTTTAAAGCTGTAATATTAATAGTAATTATCATACGAGCTTTGCACCGACTTGAAAACTTTAGAGGTAGCACTGCAATTTCTTTAAAAAATGATTTTTTTTAATAAAGAGTAGTTTACAATGATATGAACGATAGTTTTTCCCTCATTCGTTCTCTTTTAAAGTCGCTGTTCTCTCTCATTTTTACCTGGTAGTCTAAAAAAAAGAATAAAAAAATAAAATTGAATAATAAAAGGATTTCCCCAAACGAATAATTCATACAATAAAAATGCATATACAATGTAATTGAAAAATTATGCATAAAATTTAATTAAAAAATTGTGTGGAATCACTAAGGGCACTACTGAGCCTTTGCCCGGGGTAGATTGGCCGACCATGGTTGTTTAGATTCAATAAATATAGTTTTATTCCGGAAGTTATACTTTCTTATAATGCTTTAGTGTTATAATGCTTTAGAAGCAGAGCGCAAGCATTATCGTCAAATAAAGTTACCAAAAATTTAAAGAAAATTAAGATAAACAAGAAATTAATGAAACTAAGGAATTTTATTAAATGAAAGTAAGTTGAAACCAGTGAATGTTCAAATTTAATAATGAAATATTGAAGGACGAATATGAAAGAAACATCCATAAATTTCCAAAGTTCACATATAGACCAGGAAGAACAATGATAATGTCCTCCATTGTAATGTGATGTCCTTCAGATCAATAACAAATTCATCTGTTGGTTCTAGAAATGTAAATTGAAATTCACTTAAATTTTCCAACGCAAATCTTATGTGAACACAACGATCATCAGCGTCTTGAAAAACTAGTCCTGCATGATAAACTCTATTTATTCTTTTTTTTTTCTTTTTTGAAAATTTTTGAAACTATAGTTACTAGCTTCAATGTTTCCATGTTATTCAAATATTTACCTTATTTTTAGAAATTTAGTAATTTTATTAAATATTTCAGATGTTAGCATGTATGGTTGTAGAAAACATCTTATCCGCTTTTCATCATTACTATTTTTATTATTGTTATTAATATTTGATTAATTTATTTATTATTTTCTTACATGTATTTTAAAATATACTCTTTTTCCAAAGCTTTTTCATGCACAAATCCTTAGTACAGCAGTTGGATTCAAATGCATGTTCAAGCACGAATACCAATGCTGATTCTCTTACAATAGGGGAGATTTTCCTGCTTTCTTGGAAGAGGCTTCTGTTTTTTCTCTTTAGTTTATACTTTCAGTTGCTTTTCACGGGTGAAATGGCATTTGATTGTAATTGGGGCTTACCGGGAACCTGCACTTCTATTAGTTCTGTTGCTCTTTGTACTGTTGGTTCTGGGGGGGGGGGGGGGTCTCTACGGGTACGGCGCATGCGTGCTTCACATATGTAGACCTGCATTGTATCTACTGATCAGATTTTCAGTCTTTGACGAACTTACTCCCATGCTTTTAGTTTTATCTCTGTTTGCTTCATTTGGATAGTGAATATTTACTTTTAAATGATTTCGTAATGTCAGATACGGAATCAAGTAATGACAGTTCGGATTTCAGCGTCTTTTCCGATGCTGAACAATTTTCTGAAGAAGAAAATCAAAATAGCAATGAAGATGATTTACTCAATGTTCGCGGCTGGTGTAAAATCGATGCATCTAATTGCCTCGCTGCACCACCACGGTTTCCTTTCTTAGGTAAACCAGGATTAAAATTTCATGTAACTGACGTGGAAAATCCGTATGAATATTTTTCGAAATTTTTTAATGAAGAAATTTTGGATTTAATCGTAAAAGAAACGAACGAGTTTGCTGATGATTTTCTATTGAATGCAGATATTACACCAAGATCTCGCTGCTTGTCGTGGAAAGAACTTAACAAAGAAGAGTTATTAGTGTTTTTGGCCTTGAACGTTTTAATGGGCATTAATTCAAAACCAAGAATAGAATTGTACTGGTCGAGAGATCCATTGCTTGAGACGCCATTTTTTCACAAAGCAATGACTGAGCAAAGATTTCGTTTGATAATGAAATTTTTGCATTTTTCAAATGAGAACGAAATGAATAAATCAAATGTGAAAGAAAAAATTAAATTGAGAAAAATTGAAAATGTTTCCAAATATATTTTTTCAAAATTTAAAACATGCTATGAGCTCGTCAGAACGCGCCTTAACATCCGCCGGGAGCGGATAGGTAGAGATTTAGCATGACCCAGGCCACACCACGTGGAGGCCCATACTTGGGGGAATATAAAATTCTTTCAAAAGCTCTGTACTCATTTTTGATTTACATGGGTGCAAAACTCCACTAAGAACATGGCAAATTGGGAATTGCTCTAGAAACTTCCCTATAAAAGAAGGAACATAGGGACCGTTCATAAATGATGTCATGCTTTCTTCCCATATATTTGACCTCCTTCTCCCCTCTTTGTCACAAAGTGTTGCACTTCAACGTATCCCCTTCCCCCTTTGTTACATGCCACGCTATGTTGTATAAGCATGAGATGTCACTCTTCTTGTTATTCCCCTCCCATTGTCACACTTTGTCACAATTTTATGAAGCCCCCCCCCCCCTCGAAACATGACATCATTTATAATTGATCCCACACTTTTGATAGCAATGTGATTTTTGCAATAGCCTAAAAATTAAGAAAACCCTTTTGCAAATGAAAATGAAATTCTAAAAGTTTAATGAATTGGACATGGGCCAATGTCAACGGCTGAATCCCAAAACCACTTCCTCAGAGAGCAGCAGTAACAGTAAGAATGAAGTGAAGGAAAAAAATAATTCATTTCAATTCATTTGTGTGTGTTTTAGTACTATTATTAATAGGTGGCAGTGTTATGCAACCTATTATATGTTAGGGGTTAGCTGTTAGCCTATTTATAACAGAATATCAGAAACCAACTGAAATGTTACTCAAACTCAAATCATTTTACCCAAAACAGAAAAAAAAAACCCCACTCTATCTGCGTGGCATTATTATAATAACTACTTCTAACAAATAAATTACAAAAAAAAAAAAAAAAATATCAAGTTTGAAATATTTTAAATTATTGATGACTGTTTAACAATATTCAGTATTTCTGTAAAAAATGCATAAATTCCTGGGCATTTATGAATTTCGGCATTTCCCCCTATTTATAAATCCCTGGGCATTTGCCCCTACTGATAAATGCCTGGGCATTTTACAACACTACGTCTGTCCAAACTGTTTTCAATGAACTTTCAATGTCTTGAGTTATTATTTTCTACCTTTGATTCTAAGATATCAAAAGAAGATTCTACATTGTACTAAGTATAAATTGTACTTTTAAGCACATTAGATGAACCTCCATGTCCAAGTGTAACAAATAATAATGCTGCAAATATTTGTGGACTATAAATATGCAAATAATTTTTAGAATCCTAAAAACAGTCATATATAATGCTTCAAAAACCTGACTAGTAATAAAAAATTACTTTTTTTATTACTAGTCAGTAGATTATTCTT
The DNA here is from genome assembly GCA_038502835.1 of Octonoba sinensis. Taxonomy (NCBI): domain Eukaryota; kingdom Metazoa; phylum Arthropoda; class Arachnida; order Araneae; family Uloboridae; genus Octonoba; species Octonoba sinensis. The sequence continues at coordinate 64,084,649 of CM076605.1, read as the reverse complement.
GATTTTGCTATTTAAATGTGCATTTTTCCAATCTCCGGCTAGTGATTGGCATATTTATATAGCTCAATAAATTATTCCAGCATACTAAGTTTTCTAACTATGGTTCATTTTTTCCTGAATGCTCTCCCCCCCCCCCCCTTCCTAACAGGTTTTCTTACCCAAAGTTAGTCTAAAAATGTTTGCAGGACTAAACTGAACCTGGGAATGCATGTATTAAAACCTCCTAACAATATACTACCCCCCTCCTCCTGCTCCTCGAAAAAATTCCTGGATATTCCAGTGCTGTATGAACACATGAAAACATATTATATTTGGTGATCACGATTTAATGGAGAATCTCTCTCTTATGGATGTACAAAGTCCTCATACGTATACTGATACATATATATTAGTAAAATTTTATAATTATCAGTATTGAACTGTTTGTTTCAATAAATTATTAGCCTGGGGATCATTCATAAATGATGTCACGCTTCGAGGTGGGGAAGGGTGTTTGTGATAAAGTAACATAATGCATTATGCAACATAGCATGACATGTGATAAAGGGGGGAGGGGGTCCACTGAAGTGTGACATATTGTGACAAAGGGGGGGAGGAGGGTCAAATACATGGGAAAAAAGCGTGACATCATTTATGAATGGCCCCTTGCTAATTTAAAGAAAAAATCTATTACTACACTTTACAAAATTGTATTATCCGTATATGCATGTGTATTGTGTATGTATGTATACACTGTTAAAAATTTCAGTTCAACATTGAACCATAACTTGGTTCAACTCTAAAGCTATCTCCAAAAAATGGTTCTACCAAAATTTTTCAGAAGCCATGGTTGAACGATATTATCGTTCAACCTTTCATTTTCTCTATTTTGAACCATAATATGGTTCAAGCAATTTCCCCAAGTTTTGGTTCAAGCGCAGAAACGAACTCAACTGAAGTGAGTCGATTCGCCATATTGGATTTCGTTCAGCGCGCAGGATTTGAAGCTACATGTAATAACAGGTTAGTGTTATTTTTGTGTAATTAATGTTGTTCATTGTCATTTTTTAGATAAATGTTAATAGACTCAGAAACTAATGTATTATCTTGTTAATTTTCACCCCCCAAAAAAGGGTTTAAAGTTTGCTTAGCTTACTAACGGAGTATCGTAAGATCGGAAAGTCTTATGTTTACTAATCGAAATTTGTTCCTTGACTTAATAAAATAAAAATAGTACATTATACTTACGTGTGGATTGATAATTAATTTGTAAATAAATTAAAATTGCTCTTAGTTCTTAATTGCGCATTAAACTTTTAACTCATGCTGTGTTAATCACCTTTTTAACTTGAAATAAAAGTCACTTTAGTCACCATTTGATTGAGATAATTAAGTTTAAGAAATTATTTCATTTTTTCCCTTAATTTAAAGCGTTTAAACGGAAAAATACTTATTTCAGTAAATTAATTTTAAAGTTAAATAAGTAGCGTAAGCCAGTCATAGTAATATAGGTACTCACCCCCCATTGCCTTTGTAAAAATTCAACTAGAGAACCATGAACCATTCATGCTTCTTTTTTAAATGATAATAGGTAGTATTGATTAATTTATACAATGAGTTGCATACTTACATTTTAAAGTTATTCTTATGTGTCAATACTTCGATTTTATTCCACACATATAATTATTGGCTAGTTAATCATTTGAATGATTTATGTAACAAGATGAAACTTACTACTTACCCTTTGTTTCTAGGCAGTTCAGTTACCCAAGAAAGTAAAATTATTTAATGCTCTGGAGCTTGTTTTCTCAGAATATAATGATTTCTTTCCTTTTTTCAATATTATCAATTTATGTACTTGATTTGTGTATGTCATTCATATTGAAACATTTAAACTATAAACAAGCTTTTAATTCTAAGATTTTTGGAGCTAAATTAATCCTTAATTAATTTATCAATAATGAACATAGTTAATTCTTGATTAGTTTGTAGATAGTAAATTAGTAGAATGCTAAGCTGAGTACCTGTGGCTAAATTAAGCACTAATTCCAGCGGAATTGAAATTTTTATAAGAATATACAATTTCTGCAGTCGTCTCAAGTGTCAATCCAGCATTTTTAACCGTCCATTTTTTGTGCAATTTAAAAAGATTTTGTGAAAAATCAAATAGTTTTGTGAAAATTCAAAATTTAAACAAACAGGGATAAAAAATTACATTCTTTTTTGCCGCCTATTTAATAAATAATTCTGTAAAAAGTACTGTTTGGTAGCTTGGAATTTTGGAAAACTTCTGTAAACTAGTGATGAGCATAATCGAAAACTCGGTTATTCAGGGATCAGGATAACTCGAGAACTCAATTCTGATGAACATCTCGAGTTCTCAAACATCTCGATTGGCTTACTTCTCGAAAGATATTAGAATCGAATGAATAGCTCGAATGATTTTTTCCACGAGCTATTTCATATTCGAATGTAACTTCTTGAGTACTGGACAGTTTAGTTTTGAATGATTTTCGAATGCATTTGGATGATTCGTAGTCTAGTGATTGCGAAAGTGTCTATGTGTGAGTGGGATAGTTTTCTTATTTAAGAGGAAGTCATTACTTAAATATGAGTGCACAAATTTATAGGACGAGAGTGTTGAGAAAAAAAACAAATGAATAAATAAATTAACATATCTTGGGGTGAGTACTACAACTAGGTAACTACAAATTTGGCGAAATCTGGGTAAGTGCACAGATAAACTTCACAGAACGCTTCAAACAACATTAAAATCATCTTTTAATCCCTGCTTCAACCTGCTGTTTTTAAAATTACACTTGTATGTTGATTTCTTTCTTTTTTATTTCTTTCATTTTGAAAAATTGCAGAAAAACTGCACTTTGCCTAGTACAGTAAAGCCCATGTATACCGCGCCTCACTAGACTGCGTAATCGGATATACCGCAGTGACTATCATGTCCCCCGACGTTTAAATCACCCTTTATCATTGCCATTTAAAGGCAATTCCTTATTTACCATAGGAAATAAAGCCAGCCCGAGCACACAAATATGCTAGCCAAAAAGCTCCCATCCACACACTCTAACTGTGATAGGCATGACGTACATTTTTTTCTGTCTTTGAACCTAGGACACTATATAGTAACTTGATTTCAATATTGGAGTCTGACTGGGTCTGATTTTGCAGTTGAGATGTGTGATTCTTGCACAGCAGTTAAAGTGAACAAAATGCAGCAAAGAAAATAAGAAAAAAATTTTATTATAGGGGGAAGAAAAGTTAAGTTAAAAATGATTCAACAGAAAACAAGTATTATTTCGTAATATGGTTTCGCGGTATTGTTTCACTATACTGCGGTTGTGTTGATTGGGGAAAGCAAAGTTATATTTTGATTCAAGAGGTTATCAACTCCAGAATCAGCAGGAATAGTTGTTGGGCTTGATGCTTGAGAAAATTGGCGGGCAAAGGCATACAAGTTGTGGCTCTTATGTGAGTGCCAATACTTTGGTTTGTTCCGTAGAAAATAATTTTTAAACGAGTGGGGCGGGGGATTTTTTTTTTTTTTTTTGCAATTTGAGAAGACAAACTCTCCCCTTAAATATACTTTCTTGCTAAAAATGTTCATGCTATAAAGCTTTTATCTCTTTAAATCCTCAAAAGAAATTGAATGGTTGAAAAATTCTTTTCTTCCGAATCAAATTCATGGTAATATCAATATAAAAAATTGATAAACATAGGCACGAAGGGCATTCTCCAGAAAATGGTGTGGAATGGGGAACACAGAGATCCTAATCGGATTCAGGGGGTCCTTTTACAGAAGAACCAACAAGATTTGTTTGAGGTGAGTTTTTTTTTTTTTTTTTTTGCAGTGCTGTGTTATCAATAACACACACCTCACTTAGTTTGGGTATCTAGGCTGTAAATAGAAGCTCCTAAACATAGGATATGTGTAGCAAAAAAGCAGCTGCAGGCAGTGTTTGAAGACTGACTACATCTTACATAGAAAAATGACAGCTGAGTTCAATTTTTATTAGTTTCCATGAATCTTGGGAGGTGACATACAAGGAAATAAAAAAGCAACAAATACTTAGGTATTAAAAGATTAAGTTATAGGAAATGTTTTATGGGAAAGAACATTTCTTTCAGACAAGCGGTACTGGAATGGCACTCTGGTGTGTTCTGGCATAAGTGCTGACCTGAACCTGACAAGTCATGGTAAATCCAAATAAAAATACAAAATTATACTCCAACGATTATTTTTAAGATTTTTTAATAATAACTTTTTTTTTCTTTTTAATATCAAACATAGAAAGTCCTGCTGGAGTGTTTTAAATTTTTGTCTTTATACTTTGGATTTATTAATCATTAATATTATTTTTGCCTTGCTTAATGAAATGACAATATTTACATTACTAGTAGGTAGATGAGGAAGCTGTGGTTAATTTCAGATTGTGTTTGCCTGCGTAATTGAATGGCCAAGGGACCTCATGGCCTACCAAAAAGGACTCGCTAAAATTTTATCATTCATTATGTATAGTTGTGAATAAAAGTATTAGTACATATTTGGTGTTCATTCTTTATCAATTTTTCTATGAGTGTTTTAAGAATCTTTGGGACATTTCCAGGTATTCGGGACATTATGTATAGTCCATAAAATGCATGTATATCTTTCTTTTGTATAAATTTTAAACAAATCTAAAAAAAATTATGGAGTTAAAGAACATCTACATATTATGTCTTGACAACATTTTTTTTTTTTTTAAGATTTGGGAAATGCAAGGATTTATACAAGTTACGGTACAGTACAATGTGTCCCAAATATTGTGAAATGCCCCTTCTATATGTAAGATATATTTCTTAAACCAAAATTTTACAGACATGCCAACTCTCCTGCTTTTGGCAGGAGGCTCCCTCTTTTCTGCTTAATCTCCAGCCACCACAGAAATTTCTCTTGCTTTTTATAGAATAAAAAGTGTCTGAACTTATCTTCAGTTTATTCATCTCTTTATGGGAAATATTAAGAAAAATAACACTATTTTGACAGTTAACACTTATGTCGATTAAAAAATTTTTTTTACTGGCTGCCCTTGTATAACAATTTTTTTTGTCTAGTGTTTGTGTATTTCATGCCTACATAAAAGTTCTGCTTATAATTGTATAAATATATTTATTTTTTGTTGTAAAATATTTTTAAGTAACCCTCTGTAATAATAATTTATTTGACTAATGAAAGACATTTTTGAAATAATGTTGTAAATTATCTTAAAAAGTAAAAACAGCATAAATCAGTATTTTATTTTTAGTTCTTAACTTTTAAAAATGGCCAACTTAAAAAATATGCATTTTATATCTCTTCAATTAATTTTATGTAATTTATATCTAAGAACAAAAAAAAAAGTATCAGTTTTATACTGGTATTCATCTGGTTCTGAGGAACATAACTTTCTCCTTGCTTTTTGGTTTTGTTTCGCCCGCTGTTTTATTTTGTAAGGTTGGCAGGTCTGGATTTAGCACTAGTTCAATCAAATATTAACATTTCATCTCTAGGTATCAGTGCGTTTACTGGAAAATGTGCACTGAATCTATATTTTAAAGTGACATAAAACAACCTTATAGTATGACTTGTGCTTCTTTTAAAAATTTGCAGATGCTGAAAAATTTAACATTTTTTTTTAAATTATCGATTTATGGTTTTTTAAGCCATCAGTTAAACACTGCAAAGAAATAATTGAGCAATTATTTGAAGCTATTTTTTTAAAGTATAAAATCTGTTTGTAGTTGTAACAATGCAGCCTAATTATTTTCTTAAAATATTTGCATTTATTTTGAATTAAAAAAAAAAGCTAAATGCTTTAGTTAGCCATTCAATGAGTATTTATGCTACTAATTTTGAAAGGAATGAAACCAGAAGCTTTTGTTTCCACTTCTTCAGGAAGATTAGTTTCATGTCGCATAACAACTTTTTTTCATAGGGAGCGTCACAAATTTAACATGTTAATTTTTAATGAAAGTTTCCAAATAAAAACATTGAAATTTATATTTAGTGGTGAAATATGAGCTCATGAAGTAAAACTGCAATCTTCCCCAAAACATAAAACGTCTTGGATTTAGAAATAGGAAAAAAAAAGAAGAGAGCGTGGGGGGGGGGGGGGAATGATATATAATAGATGGATTCAAAAAAGATTTTATATTTAAAAAATGGTCTTTTTTGTTTTATTCTGAGAAACAACCAGGGTTACCAAATTAAAAACTGCAAATACGGGACTACAGAGGCTCACCGACGGGGGGGGGGGGGGCATCCACTTATTCGATGTCTGTTATTGCATACCCGATATTCGGCCACTGCACGAAAAATGCAGTTTCCCGCAATGTCAATTTTGATTTTTAACCTTTAGTGTTTGGAAGCTGTGGGTAACTAATTCATCGAATTTAACGGTGTGGAACATCAGTCGGACATCCGGTACGGACCCGTCACACAATGTTCACCGTTTATCCGCTATTCGGCAAAATCAATGTCCTGGCAAGAATACAGGACTTTTGACGTCTTGTATTGAAGTTCCCCTGAACGCGGGACAATTTCTCAAAATAAGGAACTGTCCCAGTAAATCCGGGACGTTTGGCAACCCTGGAAATAACTTAAAAGTCTGCACTGAGATCTGCTTTTATTAAGATGAAAAGAAAGCATTTTAAAATCCAATTTTCGAAAATTAACATAAATGCAATAAAAATATGTAGTAAAATAAACAATTTATTGCTGTGCATTTAATTAAATTGATTTTCTGTATTATTTCTTCACAAGAGTAAACTTTTCTATTTTTATCAGTCACTATCTCTTCGAAATATTTGTTCTATCGCGCTCGAAATTTTTCCGCAAAATTATACGCCTATTGTTCGTGCAAGAAAAATTCGTATTATGGTTCATCCTCGCACCATTTGTTCGAGTAAAGCGGAACTCCAATTTATGGTTCAATCTCGCACCATTTCTTCGTGTAAAGCAGAACTCAATTCATGGTTCAACATCGCACCATTTGTTCGAGTAAAGCGGAACTCCAAGTTATGGTTCAATCTCGCACCATTTCTTCGTGTAAAGCAGAACTCAATTCATGGTTCAACATCGCACCATTTGTTCGTGTAAAGTGGAACTCACATTATGGTTCAACTTTTCGCCAAAAAGATGGTGCAGCAAATTTTCACCTAATTATGGTTCAACGTTGCACCGATATTTTTAACAGTGTATAATCAATATTACATACAGCACACCTGCAAGAAAGAGCAGAAAATTAAAAATTAAAATTTCATAATTATCTCAATTAAGCCACTATTAAAAGAAAAGCTTTTTCTAAAAAAATATCTTGTTGCCTATACATACATCAGTAAAGGTGAAAAGTTATCTTTATTAAACTGTTTGTTGTTTAATAAATAACTTACAACAAACTAATTATTTGAAGAGGAAACCTGTTACCTTTCTTTACAAAATCTTACTATTTTTGGTATATGTTTGGGTTTGTATGTATGTCCTACATATTACATACATGGATGCCCACAAGAAAGAGCAGAAAATTAAAAAGTAAAACTTCATATATCTCAAGAAAACCACTATTAAGAAAAAAGCTTTTTTCCAAAAAAAAAAATCTTGTTGCTATATATGTGTCGGGTACATATATATTTGTAAAACTGCCAAATTATCCTTATTAAACAGTTTGTTGTAATAAATAATTTGCCTACTAATTATTTGAAGCAGAAACCTATTGTTACACTCCACAAAATTATGTTATCCGGGTAGGCATGTAAATGGATGCCCACAAAAAGGGCGGTAAATTATTTTTAAAAAGTAGTAAAATTTCATCCCGATTAAACTGTTATTGCTTTATAATTAATTTCAAAGAAAAAAGGTTTCCACCCAAAAAATATTGTCGACTATATAGAATGGGGTTCCTAGCAAGGTTGTCATTCAGGGAAATAATTTGTAGTGACACCCCACTCCCTAACACAAACACAAAAAAGTAAAAAAACAAATGTTGTGTTGTACAAACTTGTAATTTTCTAGTTTGTATAATTTTCAGTAATTAAAAAAAAAAAACTTAAGAAATTACATTTTATTTATTTGGTGTAACTTTTCAGTAAACTTTTTATTTTTTCAGGTACGATGCGTTGAAATAGCATCAGTAAAATTGTAGAATGCAATATACATTTTTCAAAACTCTTAATCTCATTTTGGGTGTCACCAGGGCCGACCCCCCCCCCCCCCCATCTCCCCGGTACTAATCATATACTACTTGTCATATCACTCAAATAAATAGAAGGAATAAAAGATATGTCATCATTTAGAATACAAATCTAAGACACTGAAACTTGAACTAAAATTTTAGAACATTTGAAGAAAAGCGAAAAATATAACGAGAACGAAAATCCGCGAAAAACGGAAAAGTCAAAATTGGCGTAAAAACATAAGATCTGAGTTAGGTTGCCAGCCGCCAAACTCTGAATCGCGTATCAGTATTTGGTCTGCAGATATCGTGAGTATGCGCTCAGGACAAACTATTGCGCAACGTCCCTGCAGGCCGATTTTCGCCCCGCTCGTCAGTCGTCAGTCGGTAACATTCTCGTGGCCCAACGGATTGGGACATTACTGGATTTTGGCTTGAAATCCTTTGCATAAAAATAAAAGGATGCCATTAGAAATTTCAGAATGACATCAACACATTTATATACTTACTCAGTATGGAAAAAAAAGGGTTAATATTTCCACTTCGAAAAAATTTACCGCATTCAGAAAACTAACCTCTACTTTTCACGAAACATGCAATTTTAAACATTTTAGAGGTGATACTTTTGATACATAGATACGTGTCAAGATATATTAAAGGATTATACTTTATTTAAGCTCAATATTTTAACACTAACATTTGTTCATTTCCATATAAGAAAAAAAATCCATTTTCATATAGTTTTTAATAATATTCCTGAAATTTATGAAGTTATGTATGTCACAAAATGCAAATTGTGACTAAGGTTATTTAGATACTAAGACTTTAAAAAATCAAATTGAAATGAAATAATAAAGTAAAGAAAAATATTTAAAAGCTAGGAATAACGGAAAGCTTTCTGTAGATTTCAAATTAAGATGTAAAAATAATTATCTTCAAAATACATGATAGGCAAATAAAATAATTTTGATTGTTTTTTAATAAATATAATTTTCTGAATGTAACATTCATTTCAATTTTTTTCAATAAGCAAAATTGCTGATAGTCAATTTTTATTTTTCAATTATTTTGTTGATAAGCTTCTTTGTTGGTGCAGTATGTTTTTTAGAGAGAACAAACTAAGTTCATATATTTTTTTACTCGAAAATATGACAAGTATTACAAAATGAATTTATGCAGCATTAAACTTATATATTTACTCATATCTACAAATGATATGCATAATGTTCATTTCTAAAATAATATACATTCTTTTAAAATAACCTTTGAACATTGGAAAGTCTCCAAATTATGATGAATTTTCATTTAGTCCAGATGGAGTACCAGGAGCATGATAACTTCTGAACAAGGCTATACGATCACTTGAAAATAGTCTTGTACAACTAATAAGTAGCCACATTCGTAAAAGAAATCAACAAAAGTGAATAAAAAGTATTTACATAGTGTTCTTATCAGGTTCCCACAACTACGTTGTCTATTCCGGTGGTTTTTTATGCCTGTAGAGGAGCGGAAAGGGGCTTTTGAAAAGAGAAGCTTTTGTCCAGCGGACATTTTATCACTCTCTCGTCTCAAAATTCTAGAAATTAGGAAGATTCCCTTTTACTGGAAAATAAAAGATGTTTTAAGGGCAGCTTTGTGTTACGCCATGATCTTTCTTTCTGAAGGCTACAGAAAAAATATATGACTAGTAAGAGAAATTTTTTGAATTATTGAAAATCGGAATTAAGATTTTCACTCTGATGCGAAGTTCAAGTTAAAAATTAATGATTTATAAGAAGCAAAAAGCGAACTACAGAGGTAAATCATTTCCAATACTAAATAACTAAGCTATTTTTGTGGAAAAAAACTAAAAAAGTCAAAAATAAATTTAGCAGAATTAAATCCATTTCCAAAAGGTGTGTACAGAATCTTTGTCTTATTTTATTGAAAGAAGTAAACTCCAAACTTTTTAAACTGGGAAGTTTTTGAAAGAAAAGTTGATGCATTGTTCCTTTGATTTTTGCACGTGCTACGTTTGCGTAATTCATAAATTTCCTCCGAAATATAAGAAGTCAGAAACATTGAAAAAGCTATGATACTGGAATCATTTAAAAATTAATAATGCCACGGTTTTTTCAATGTATTTGACCCCCCCCTCCCTCTTTGTTACAAACCGTCCCCCTTCATTGTACCCCTTCTCCCAGTCACATGTCACGTTGTATTACATAAGCATATTTAATTGCAGTTCAGAAACAAAGCACTACGTTTATATATCTCATCACCAATTTTATCTACCAACTTTTAATGACATTTATGAGCATGACAATAATAATGATTATGTGTGTGCTTAATTTGTATAACATGAGATTACCGTTTACAAAAAAAAACATAATTAATATATAATGTTAAAAACACTAACCTTTCGAATTTTGCAGAAATTAACGCGCTATTTTCTCCTAAAATGCAAATGCCCAAGATTTTCTTTCAAGTTTAAACTTTAACCAGAAGCTAATTTAAACCTTAATCAGCATCGATGCTTTCGCCACAAAATGAAGTCGATGAGAACACAAAACAGAAAAAAAAAAAAAAATTCATAAGTAACACAAAAATATTCTCCTATACTAATAAAAGTGTTCTTAAAGAATAGGAAAACAATAATTTTTTATTATCAATTTGTAGTATAGAAATTAATTTATTTGTTCTGAAATGTGTGCTCTAGAAGTAGACTCTTCAGTGGACGTTGTTTGATAGTTTGATTGCAAAAACAAGATGATTAATATTGTGAGTTGATCGCCAACGCAGCAGAAGATTTCAGCCTACGGGGAGAAGGGAATCGTTTCTCCGAGAGGCAGTCCATAGGCTTTCTTCTCCATTCGTTAAAATGTTAGAAAGTAAGCTTAAACGGACTAAAATCTGTCATATGGATGCAGCAAACCATAGTATGAGTCATGACTTTTATTTAAAACTACGAAAAAGGGGAAGTCAACTTATACGAGTGTTACTGAAGAAAAAAAAGCACTTAATAAATCGTCAGTAGCACTAATTGTCACTGGAGAAATGTGATTTGGAAAATAATTTTCATTTTTTCCACTTCAAAATTAAGGCATCAACTTTTATGCAAGTACATAAAGTAATATTTTCAAAATGATATATGAGGTGTATGAAAATGAGGCTATTTTTTCAAATCAAAGTAGAGTGAACTACTATTCAAATAAGACTTTTAATTAAAATTTCAGACATAGATTTAGGAAGGCTATGAAAAAACTTTGCATGATGAAAATTGTTCATGATGTAAACATCTTCAGTTATTAAAATTTAAAATACAGCGAAACTCAATTATAATTGAGGATAAAAGGCTGAAACAAGTCCGCATTGAATTCAAGTGTTCGTAATAAAATGGTTTACTATAAATTTAGATCATTAAGATGAATTTAATGAAAAATATAGTTACAAAAGATATGCTTTTTTCTTTTCACCGAATTTATTGTAAAAAGAAAAGAAAACTGATCAGTGTTGTCCCCTCCCTTTTTTTTTTTGTTAATTAACGGCATTGAAAATATAAGCCATTCTTTCTGAAATTTTAAACCAATTTGTGCTGCTGTCCAATTCCTCCAAAACTTTATTCGAGATGTTTTCATGAAATAAATGAACACCAAGTCGGAGATTATGCTTGTAAAAATTGGAGTTCTTGTTGAATCTGGAGTCTAGGTAACAAAGTTAAAGTGTATATATATATATTTTTTTTTTTTCTTTTTTCTTTTTTTAAGTAATATTATTGTAATTGTACTTTGGTTTACTACACGTAATTTAGCACTACACAAAAATTACATTATGCACAAATTCTTCAAAATAACTTCTATTAATTGTGAGATGGAACTTCATTTCACAATCCGAAACTAAAATATCAAAATTTAAATGTACAAAATGTATCACTGATATTCTCTAAATTGAATTCAAAAATATTAAGAGGCAAGGGAAAAAAAACTTTTGTAAGTTGCTTCTTGAGAAAAAAAATTGCAAAGTAAGACTACGCATTTTTTTCACAGTAGCTTTGATTTATATAGCATAGCAGCAATGTGTTTAGATTGATTCAAATGATGTTTGTTCACACATACACCCAGTTTATGTACTTCGAATACTAATGAAATATGCTTACAAACTACGGTATCATTTCTGTTGTCTTACAACGTAATTAGAAATGCCCCTGTGGAATTTAAAAACCATTTCTTTCCAACGAGAGGAACACACGAGAAAAGAAAATTAAACTTATGTATGATTAGTTCAAAAGCACAAATTGCTTGTAACTTTTTTTTAATATAAAACACATTAATTACTTGTTTTAAAAAAGCATTTTGAACCCTCACCAACATGAAACGTATTGTAATCGCATCGTATCCCAATCTAGTGCAAATCGCTCAAAAGCAACATGGCTTTGCTTGGCGCATTCGCGCGAGGAGTATAATCTTGCCAAATGAAGTGCGATCGTAGCACCATCTGAACGTTCTGCGTAGCTGTTAGTGTTTCTATATTCGCGTACGGGAAACGACTTTGCTCGAACATTCGTTTGGAGACGAGGAAACGAAGCTTACTCAGACGGCTGCATTAAAACTTCCTCGGTACCCTTGTATCACATGTGATACAAAAGTTTCATAATTTTTTGTGAAGGCGGAATCGCAAAAACAAATTTGGGACCGGTTGTATCACATCAGATATGCGGGGATTTGAAGTTTGATAGAAGTATTTTTTGAATTAAAAATCTTTAGTTGAGGTGTTTGCTTTCCATTTTTTCCTGATAATTTTTTATTTAATAATTTTTTTTTCAGCGAAATATTTGACACCAGATGAAATATTAGAGCTGATGAATCGCGATGATTCTGATTTGAGTTCAATGTCAGATGAAGATGATTATCAAAGTGATAATGGAAGTGAGATGGATGATGATGCTGAAGATCAGGATGTAACTTTTGACTATTCTGCTCCAACTCAATGGGGAATACATACAAGTAAGTTCAATCCAGTTTCATTTGATTTCAAGGAGGTAGGATGCTTTGAATATAAAAGTACTGCACCTATTGAATATTTATGGAATATTTAGATGAATTTTTTTTTTTTTTTTGAAGATTTGACAAATTTCAGTAACATTCGATCCGTAACAAGTACTGGCAAGAGCATTAATGCATCAAAAGAGGAAATGATGACATTCATAGGTTGCAGTGCTCTTTTGTATTGCTATGAGTATCCTAGGATAAAAATGATATGGGAATACCCATCATAGCCGATAATATTTCTAGGGATGGGTTTTTCCAAATTCTCAACAATTTGAAAGTTTTAAACGATAATGATGTCGCAAAAGAAATAAAGGAAAAAAGATAAATTTTGGAAAGTAAATATAATACGAGAACGTTGCTTGAAGCAAAAAAGGCCAAAAATTGTTTCAATTGATGAACAAACAGATTATCCCTTTTCATGGACAGGTTTCTATGCGGCAGTAAGTCAGAGGAAAGCCAAACACAGTAGGAATAAAAGTTTTTGTAATGTGCTCTTCGTACGGTTTGCCTTTAGATTTAATCTTTTATGGAGGAAAGGGAACTGATATTACATCTCCAAAGGATACAAGTTTCCTTGACTTAGGAGGAAAAGTCGTTCTGAAACTTTCGGGTTCGTTATTTCGCTGCTCGATATTTGTGGACCGGCATTTCACGTCAGAATTGCTTCTTAACTTCCTCCTGAATAGAGAATTGCATGTAACTGGCACTCTTATGAAAAATAAAGTTCCGAAATTGACCCAACTGAAGTCAGATTCAGAAATGAAACGAGAAGGCCGAGGGACAATAGATCAAGTTGTGAGGGTGGATCAAAAAATTGCTCTTGTGACATAGTTCGACAATAAAGGTATTTTGCTGATGTCCAGTGAGCATGGGAAAACTTCCATCACAAAATGCAGAAGGTGGTCGAAAAAGGACAAGTCAGGATGATTGAACTAATATTGTAAAAAATTACAACGATTACATGGGGGCGTTGATCATCTGGACCGTACCATTAGTTTCTATAGAATGAAGAAATGAACAGTACGAGTCATTCTACATGGGATCGACTTTACCATGTCGAGTGCATGGCCTACGCACAGAAATAGTATGACAGAATTAGGGGAACCTAAGGACATTCTGGACTACTTTGATTTTAGACTCAGTATTGCAAGTACACTCATCCACAGCTTACTGAAGAAATCATCTCCTATTCCTTCGTTAGCCGAAGATGGAATTGATGAGCCCCCTCCAAAACGCATTCCGCGGAGTCGTTGGTGCGATTGATGGGACATTTATAAACATTGTGGCTCCTCCTGCTGATCATCCATCCCACATGGAACACATCTTTGTGGATCGACATAAAGATCATTCACTTACCTTACAAAGGGTATGTATACGTTACATGCATATTCAGTGCAAAAACCCTTACAATACTAGATCTGCATAAACACTTTGCAGTACAACATCTGGATACCAAATTAATTTTTCGTGATGTGGAATTTTTCTGCGAGGCTGATTTTGAGCAGTAGAAAGTTGAAATTGAACAGCATTTCTTCCAAGAATTGAACAGCTATTTCTTCCTTCATCTTGAAGGCAACAAAAATAAAGCAAAATTCAGAAGTTCGATACTTCAGATGCTACAGAAGTGGTCATCCTAATAAAACACGTCAACCAGACTTGAAAAAAAAGACATTCGAAAGATTCTGCAACAAGTAAAACTGGAAATACTTGCTCCGCCTTTATTGACGTTACTAAAGAAATGGTTGAGGAGGCCACTCACATGAAAGTTAAATACCAATCCACACATCGATGCTTGAAAATAATAGTGACACAACTCAAAAAATACCGAAAATGAGATTTTTAATTGATAATACTTTTAAAAAATTGATCTTTTGTATGGAATAAAGACACCAGTTGTAGATAGCAAAGCTGCCGGTATATGGTCTTTTCAGAATGAAAATAAAACGCCTTTCTTTTTTTTGTTGGACAAAGGCATACTCGTGTCTCATCAGTTGTGTTTCGACTACTGCGTGGGTAAGTACTGCCAATTTATTGAAAAAAGGCCCAACTCCGATTAGGTCATAAGTGATATAGTCCCTTATAGAGCAATAGACCCATTTTGTTTTGTGTCTGTATTGTTGTTAAGGTGGGATTTTTTCATAAAATTTTATTATGGACAATAGAGACATATTTGGAGTTGTTTTATTCGAAAAAGACAACAATAAATATTCATTTTAAAACTCTATTAATTTTATTCGATATAGAAACAACTAAAACTACATTTTAAGATAAATTGTTGTTTTTATTCGAAAGAGACACAACTCAAAGTCTCTTATATTTGACTAAAATTTCTAGGAACTCTAAAAGGCTAGCACAAAAACTGCATGAAATAAACAAAACGAATATTATGACCAATTTCAAGGGGCATTACAATAATTAGGAATTGTTATGAATGGAACAAATTACATATCGCAACAAATTAAAAACTGGTCTCCTGAAAAAGTTTTTTTTTTTTTATGCATACATTTGGCGGAACCGTACGCTCCGTTCAAAAGTTGGAAACATACAAGCGCAAACAAATTGCTGGCTCATTGGTAGAGTACATTTCCCCTTTTTAATCCTTTAACAAACCTTTTAACAATAATCATAATGGTGTCTTATTTTTCGCGATAGTGGTTATCCTCTGGAACGATGGCTTATGGCACCTATTTCAAGTTCGATTGCTCAGTTACGGTCACAGAGGAAAGGTACAATAGAAGTCACAAACGTACCCGAAACCCCATTGAAAGGTGTATTGGGGTGCTCAAGGCCAGCTTTCCTTGCTTGCAAAGGGTGCTGTAGTAATTGCCAGCAACAGCAGCCAAAATTATTTATGCTTGTGTTGTTTTGCAGAATATGTGTAAACACCACGACATGCCCGACCCTGACTTCCCACAAAATATTTCTACGACTCCAGCACAACTACATCCTGACTACAATTCCCCCATCAAGTATATTCCAATAAATTTATTTTCTACTTTTAACACAGAATTCAAAAAGTCACTTTTTGTAAAGTATTAGAATTCAGTACATAAAACTGCTTTGAAAAAAAAAAAAAGGATGAGGAATAATTTTTAAGAGTTGCTTGCAGTCAATTGAAATAAAGTTGTTTATGAGCAGTAGATGAAATCATTTTATTTATATTCATTATTTATTTATTATGTTGTGTTTCGTAAAAATCATAAAACAAGTAAATAACCGATTTAGGGGCAAGTAGTAACGTAGTTGGGAGATTAACTCGTTCAGTCGCTGAGAATGTCAACCCCAAACTGTATTTTGACAATTATTATACATCGATTCCACTATTGAAATAGCTAAAGTCAAAAGGAATTATGTTTCTAGGTACTGCCAGAAGAAATCGCGTCCCTGATTGTAAACTACCATCTGATGAAGAATTAAGAAAACAACATCGAGGCACCATCATCGAGTCCACAACAAATTTTGAAGGTTGTGAACTTTCAAATGTTTCATGGGAAGACAATAAAAGTGTTGTCATGCTCTCAACATTTCGTCGTTTGAAAAGAATAGTGACACAACTCAATAAAAAACTAAGTCGTAGATAGAAAAGTTTCCCGTAGATAGCATAAGTGTCTTTTCAGAATGAAAATAAAACGCCGTTTTTTTTTGTTTTACAGAGGCATAACTAGTGTTGTGTTTCGACTGCTGCGTAGGTAAGTACTGCCAATTTTATTGAAAAAAGGCACAACTGTCCGTTATAGAGCAATAGAGACCCATTTTGTGCTGTGTCTTTATTGCTGTTAATGTAGGATTTTTTTAAGGTATCCGAACACGTTGAAATGGTCATTTTTGACCAAATTTCAATTTTTTTTTAATAATTTTATTGGATTAATCACTTCCTTAGCTTTCCAAAACTGGTTCGTTTTTGTCTCTACGCTAATTAGAAGTCGAGATATCGGTCATTAAAGCAAGATCGGAAAACCGGAAATGAAGTTTGAAAAGACCGGAAGTGAGTATTTAAAGGGCCGGGAATCTGTCAAAACAAAGTTGAGGTCAGAGTTTATTTATAAATATGACTTTAGTAATTTAATAGCAATTAATTTTTATGATAAAAACAGTTTGTAATCATTAAATAATTGTGTGGCAACATAAAATTACTTGACATATTGGCAACAATAGTTTGTTTACATCGTGTTTTCTCATCGCCCTGAAAGTTGTTATTGTTTAGTTTCGCTCTTACTGTTTAGCTGCTTATATTTAATTGTTTAACTATTCATACGTCATAGTTAAAGCTCTTTATTTAGATTTCATATAAATTTCTAAAATGGGGAGTAAAAAGAATCGGAACTATGATCGTAAAAAAAAGTTTCGAGGGAATCAATACAGCAATTCTGTTTCCAAAAAATATGAGGATAATGGAACTGCACCGACAGTGAGTGAAACAAAATTAAATTCTGATTCTTCACAAACGGCTATTCCTGACGCATCAGAGAAAACACATCATGACACTTAAATGTATAAACTGTGATTTTATAAAGTCATTCTGCACAAGTGCAAAAATTAACAAAGGGCATACTATTAACACTGCATTTGTGTTTGCTTTACGAATAATAGGTAGAAGTTATTCTGCTGCAAAAAACTATGCTCTGCTCTTGATTTAAATGCCCCTTCAAAAACAGCGATCAGATCCATAGAACAGAAATTGGGATCTGCTGCTTCTGATTTTGCCTGTGAAGTTATGAATAAAGCCGCTACTGAAATTATAGAAGAAAAAGGTGGAATTAGGGAAGAAGAAGGTGACACTGTTAAGTGCGGTGTGTCTGTTGATGGCAGTTGGCAACGAAGAGGTTATTCTTCGATAAATGGATGTGTAACTGCCATATCCAATGATAGTGGCAAAGTACTTGACATTGAGATAATGTCAAAAATGTGCAGACTTTGTGAGAATAGAAAATTTAAAAAGCCGTCTCATAATTGTGAAAAGCACATAGGGTCATCTGGTTCGATGGAACCTATTTGAGCTTATAGAATTTTTGAACGATCTACAAAAGCACGACAATTGCATTATGAACATTTCTATGGTGATGGAGATTCAAAAGCTTATGATGCTGTGAAAGACATTTATGGAAAAAATACTGTCTCTAAGTATGAATGCATAGGGCACATTCAAAAGCGTGTGGGTACAAGGCTGCGAAATCTGAAAAAGAAACAGAAAGGTATCGGGGGAAAAGGAAAGCTGACAGATGCTTTTATTGACAAGCTACAAAACTATTACGGGATTGCAATAAGAAGCAATACAAATAATTTAGAAGGGATGCAAAATTCTGTGATTGCAGTATTTTTCCACTGTTGCTCAAATGCAAAACAATCTTTTCATGGCCAAAGCCCCGCTGGATCTGACAGTTGGTGCAAATATCAACGAGCCATTGCCATGGGTAAAAAGTATGAGGAAAAATCCAAAGGTCTTTCCAAGAACATCATGAATATTGTTAAACCTCATTATATGAAACTTTGCGACCAATCATTACTGAAAAAATGCCTCCATGGCAAAACCCAGAACGGAAACGAAAGTTTCAATGGCATTTTATGGAAGTTTGTTCCGAAGGAAGTGTTCGTCGAGAGCAAAACTTTGAAATTAGGAGCGTATCTAGCTGTGATTCAATTTAATGCAGGTTTTAAAGGGCTAATTGATGTTTTAAAAGCTACTGGCATTCAACTTGGGGCACATGGAGTTAAAGGTTTCCTTGCGATTGATGAAGAACGGGTGAGGGAATCGAGACGGCATTCTTTGCCAAATGTGAAAGTTTCTCGAAAGAAAAATAGACAAATAAAAAAAGGAAGAATAGCAAAATCTGAACAAGAAGAGGGCATTACTTATAAATATGGGGAATTTTAATTTGTAAGTCGTAATTTAAAGAGTTACTTAGTAAATTAGTTTATTACTTAGCCAATGTGTTTGTCGCATATATGGCATTTTTTAAATTATAATTCTTCCACGAAAAACCTAATTATTTCAACTTCATAAAAGTGAAAATGTGTGTTTTTTGTTTACATATTGCTTTTTAGGAGGTCTATCAAAAAGAAAAATCAATTGCGAATAATTCTGAAAATATATTATTGAATTGATGAATTGTGAGTATTTCTGTGTTGGCGAGTTTCATCACCAAGTACAAAAAAAAGCCTAAATATTAAAAAATTAAATAAATAAAGTTCAAATGTGCTAAATATATGTAAAAGCAAAGCATGGGCTATTATTGTGTTGAATTTTATATTTGTATGGGCATAATATATGGTAAAAATATGAAAGTCTAAACTTCAAATGCATTTTTCTCAAAATGAGTTTTTACGTAAAATTTGCTCGTTTCAAAAATGATAACTCAAAATATACTCATCCTATTTTTATGAAACTTGGCACACTGTATCTCTATATTGGCTGCTAGGGCATATACCAAAATCTTAATCATAACTGCAATAGTTTGCTATTTATGGTCCGTCTATGAAGTATCGAAGTAGCAAATTTGCCAAAAATCTTACTATTAATGCTTCGATGAGCTCTAAAAAAGTTTCTTTACAATATATCCTCAAAATTGTTGGTATATGCCCTAGATGAGTGTCAGTAAGTTAATTTTGAGTTATTTTTGTTTTGTTAAATTCAAAAATATAATTTGTAGCATTGTTTAAAATTTTACTAATAATTACAAGTTTTATAAAATTTTGCATGAATATTTTTTAAAATGTTAGTTAATTTCTGATTTTTACTGCAACTACATCGAAAAAAATAATAACAATGTTTCTAAACATAGTTTTTCTAAAAAAGTGCTCCGAACGTGTTCGGATATCTTAATAAAATTTTATTATGGACAATAGAAACATTTTTGGAGTTGTGTCTGTATTTATTTTAATGTTATTGTTTATTTTTTAAGACCTTTTCAGGATTATTACACTGTTCCTCAAATTGTTGTTTCAGAAAAAATCTCTATTCAAAAGAGAACTCAAAATCTTCTAAATTTGATTAAAATTTCTAGGCACCCTAAAAGGCTAGCACAAAGAACTGCATAAAATAAACAACAAAAAAAAAAAAAATAGTATTAACCATTTTTAAGTACACAAAAATCACTAAGAACTTACTCTGACTAGTCATTTTCAAAAGTTTTAGATTTTAAGAAGGTCTGGCACAACCTTGGGCCCCAATTGAGAAACAATGCTTAGAGTTATGTGATAATTGTACTATTATTTTCAAAAAATGCTTAAGTTCTTTTAGTTAATTTTCTGAACTGAAATTCTTGTTAAGTATTCAGTTCCTATTTTGTCCCACTAGATAGCATGAATTTTGTAGTTCAGTCAGTAAAGAGTAACTAATTCACACATAACGGAAGTCGGTGAGTAGCACTGATAGTGTTCGGCTGCTTCACAAATTGCACTAAAATTATCATTTCTATGCATGGATCAAATGACTAGATAGATTTTAAAAATAATATAGATCGTTTTATTTATTATAGATAGAATTGGAATCTGGACCAGATCGTCTTGAAGACGACGATGTCTTGGACTGCTCCTTACTAGACTCTTCAGCTGTCGATGGGTGCTACATGTTAGAGTTGGCTAATGCAGAAAGGTATGATGGAAATTTATTTTCATGAGCAATAAATTCATAAAGCTCTCATGCAGTTTAGAATAATTATGTTTTTTTGATATCTTTCTGTTAAATTTATATTCTGAATTTAGATATTTTAAAATTTTAATGAACAAGTTTATGTCAATTGCCATTAATCTTAAAATTAGATTTCATCAGTTTACAATGTAGTTAGTTCCACTTTTTACCTAAAGTGGCAGATTGTCCAGCCTTGGATCAGCCCCTCGTACCATATGCTATAATCTAGCCTCCCGAGCGAGAAGATATCCAGATTTCCTTGCCCGAGATGCTCTAATTATGGAACATGTTGGATTTCTGGCGGCTGACTGCATCGACGTGCGTAGACGATACCGAATGCTAAATAGCAAGACTGTAATTTTGTAGATTTGCAAATTTACAGTTTTTTTAGGGATAGTTCGTACTCTCTTAAAAGACGTTCGCGCAAAGCACCCTCGCCAAGGCCTTGTATAATTCGATCCTTAATCTTGCGATCACATGCAGCCAATCATTCACATTGGTCGGCTTGTAGTTTAATTTCGGTGAGGAAGGAATCAAAATTCTGTCCAGCCTTTTGATGCATATTGTTAAACACAAATGTCGAAAGCGTGAAGTTGCGATATAGTTTGCAATATTCATCAAACTTATCCAAAACTTATTTTACAGTTCTGCTCTTACCAGTTGAGAGATCGGGAAAGTCAAACGTCAAATAGTCTTTATACGACGATTTTCCAACTATGCTGAGCAGGAATGCGATACGTCTCGTCCATCCTCTTCGTGTTGTACTCCACTGCTGTTTCAAAAAGTTCCTATTTCTTTCGCCAGTCAGTCTAAGCTTCTGCGGGTTGTCACCCGGAGCGAACGAGTCCATTTGGATGAATTGATGAGCCATGCTGTCTGTTAGCGTTGTCCGCAAAAAAAAAACGATAGTTGCAATAAAATATGAATACCATGTTTCACTTTGACACCATATTAGATTTATTGATGAAATTACATTAACATTTGTAGATTAAAAAAGATTACTTTATTGATTGCAAATCAGCATTGTTGAACAGCAGCTATCGGTGGACGTAAACACAACACAGTCACGGTTACCGTAAACACATTTACAGCGGTTACAATTTATTACGTTAAAGTTGACCAGGTTAAATTATTAATACAATAGTACATAACAGTTCTTACAACGTCCTCGCAGGGGAAAGATAAAATCTTAATTTTATTACTTCGCAAAATGTGATCAGGGAAAATAACACAAAAATTTGTTCTGTGCCATTTGCTACCAGTAGAAGTTAGAACGGACTCAGTAAGGTAACTGTTCTACTTTTTCACTCTTATTTCTTAATTCTTATTTTGTATAATTTCATTTTTCAGTGAAAAGTTTTTAGATGTCTCAGCAAGTGGGATCAATCGTTTATTAATGCGGTAGATGGTAGATGTAACATTGATTTAAAATAATTTCATACTTTTGTATTATGAGTTATTTTTTTGGTTTTCGCAAAAATTCGTGATTTTGGAAGTTTTTCTCATATTTTTTAACGTAACCTACGTAAATGCCTGCCAAATGTATCAATTGACGAGTAAAATTTGCGTCTTTAGTCCGTTTTTTTGCGCTTTCAAAGGTCAATAACGAATTTTTACGCTTTTCATAATACAGTTGCGTGGGCTTCGGGATAAAACTTCCTAGTTCTCGTTCGCTATAGGATTCTTCCTTTTGGACATCATTATTTTTGATCTTAAGTTTAAGCTTCCGTGTCATTTTGCCACGTTCGCTCAGAATCTTAAATCTTGGCGAACATTAGGAACGTTTAAAATTCAGTTTTTAGCCTTTAGGTTTTAGTGAACATATCAGTTGATTATAATTATTAAATAGTGCAGCCTTATTAAGAATCTAGTTTTAAAAATATTTTTGCTAGAATCAAAATAGCCTGTTATTAGATAGAACAATAAAAAATAAACCTACCAAATTTTGATAAAAATCAAGACATTTATTGATTACAATCACTTCATTTTTGTTCGTTTACATTTTGACTGAGTTAACAAACAATTTATAGCGTCCTATAAATTTAAATGTCTCGTGTTTAGTTGAGTATGTCTAGACTCATAAAACCCTGACAATAATGATATCGCTTCCTGAGCATCTCTTATCTTAATTGCAGGTGATACATCAATTTCTTGCTCCTCTTTATCAGTGCTTGGAGATTCCTCAGTGTGATATTTCTTAAACAATCTGGAACTCCGACTTCCACTCAGAAGTTAAAACTTCCTGGTATAATATATCAATAAAATTTTCGGTGAAATTTCCTCTAAAAGCCATTGCATTTTTTCACGGCACAAATAAAATCAAAGCTAAATCTTCATCTTGTGACGTTGCGATATCTTCTTTTTCTTCTGTAGCTCAACAAAATCCCGCATGCCTAAATGCATAACAATATCTTGGAGATCGGGATCCGAAGGCTTTTAAAAATGTAGTGTCATCTAAAATTTATGCTGAAAAAAATATTGAAAAATTACAGTGCATTGGGCACATTCAAAAAAAGAATGGGAAGTCGGTTAGCTGATCTGAACAAAAAATATTCTGGAAAAAAAATTAGTGATAGAAAGTCATTAGGGGGTAAAAACAGGTTAACTGATAATGTTAGTAAGAAGATCCAGACAAATTATGGCTTAGCAATTAGAAGAAATATTGGATCCCTTCAAAAAATGCAGTAAGCTGTTTGGGCTGAATATTTTCATTTGCTGTCAAGCAATGAAAATCCAAATCAGGAACTGTCCAGTTGGATTTCAAAAGAAAATTTAGAGGGATAAGTAGTTTTTCCATGGAATGTCGTGTATAATAAATTGCATATAGTAAATGTTAAATTTTTACCTGTTCTTGCTTCATTTAAAATTGGCAAAGAAAAGAGAGTGCACACTATCTGCTTAGCTTTTTCATCAAAGAAAGTAAGAACCAATCCGTACATTTGATTATTTGAACAGTCATTGCTCCCACCGGTAGCAATAGAAAAAGGGTTATTTTTTTTAAATGTTATCAATTCTTTTAGCGGAGTTACTTGTTAGTTCTTGCACCAAATGACTCAATAATAGTTCTTCCGCGCGAGTGTTTTTTCACTTCCACCGAATTCGGAAACATAGCAGTCAATTTTGAAACACGGTCGGTTGCAGATAAAGCAATATTGTGTTCTAGAAAAAAATTCGTGAACAGCAATTCAGCTCTTATAACACTAAAGTCCGAAGTAGTCGATACAAAATTAATTTTCGACGACGTTTAAGCGTTGAGACGTGTTTTGCAGTTTTAGCGTGATCAATAATGTCGCTTCTTCCGCCATGTCCGATGTTAATGTCACAACTGCAAGTACAACAAAATGCATACGAATTCCCCTTTTTCATTGACTTTATAAAATCAAATTCTTAGTATAATTACCGCGAAAAACTTGAATTCTTCGCGATTTCGACATATTTCACCAGCATCGTAAACGAACGAAACTTACAATCCAGTTACAGTTAAAGCAAAGAAATCACGACGAAGCTGTCCACCGAAACTGGAGGCGAGACGCAACGCACGCAGACCTCAGATGTGGGTGCCAGCAAGTTTTGACATCATAATGTAACAAAGCAGATGCGTAGGCGTGGCTTTAAAGTTTCAACAAATCCAGAGTGGTTGAAACGCTTTGGCTAAATCCTGAACTTGAGATCAAAATGCAAATTTTAAATTTTATATTTAAATGAAGACATAACTTTCTAATAAGCTAAAAGTAGGAACATTTGAATCTGAAATCGTATTTCCGGAACAAAGCTTTAAAATCGGAATTAAGGGGATAAGGGACCTTCAAAAACATGAAAATTTACCAAATTTACGATTTTTCACTTTTGTCAGCAAAAAATCAAGCGCCATGATAGTTTTCGCATACAAGTGAAATTTTTACAATCGGATGATATTTGCATGTTTTATTTACAATTTTAGAAAAAGGGTGTGGCATTTAAAGAGCCCTGGGAATCAGCTGATCTTTGTTTACAAATGTTTGCAGGAAAATTCCGACACTAAATTAATTATCTCTTTTTGTTTTGTTACATGAACGGCAACAGTATGGTTAACTGTAACTGCTTTTCGCTGTTTTGATTGTTTACATTCGCAAAACGTGTGTTTTTATTAGCTATATTTCGGCGATTACAGTATCTCTTATTTTTTGACTTCTTGACTATGTACTACGATTAGTATTTATTTTCAGAAGTGTTTGTAAACTAAATTACAATGGAAAAAATATGTTCGAAATGGAGGAAACCTGTAAACCGGCCTTCGAAGAAACGTAAGCTAGCTGCATTGAAAGCAGCGGCCCGATGGAACAAAATGCAAACTGATAGTAATTTGCTTGCCTCAGTTAGTGAAAGCGATGACCTTCCTCAAGATATTAGTCATGAAATGTCCGATGTAACTGGAGAAGAAGAGTCTGCATTCTGTGCTAATAGGTCTAATAATGGCGAAGTTTCTGTTTTATCTGAAAGCACCAGAACTGAGAAAAAATTCAATTATGTAAATAATACCAATGTAGAACTAGACTTGCAAGGTTCTGCTTACTCAATTGTTCATGAAAGTATGTGGAGTGAGCTTCTGAAAAATCTTGCATGTGAACAATGTGGAAAAAAACAACTATTTGTGAAGAATGTTAGTGAGTTAGGATACTCATCAAAATTAGAACTGAATTGTGGGGCTTGCTGTTTCATTTATGGAACTTCCTTTTCAAGCCCTCGTCTCACAAGCAGCAGAAAGTTCGAAATCAACAAAAATATGGTTGAAGCTTTTCTCAGCATTGGGAAAGGACATGCTGCAATGGAGACATTCTCCATGACACTTGGAATTTCCTCAATGGACAGGAAAACTTTTGACAAGTATGTATCACAACTTGTCGAAGAAGGTAAAACTATGAGAGATAATGTACTTGAAGCAGCCTGTGCCAAAGTCAGAGAAGAAAAGAAAATTTTGGATCCCTTTTGTGATGAAATAATTGATATTTCTGTGTCCTACGATGGAACCTGGCAGAAACGAGGACACAATTCATTATACTCCATTGGTTGTGTTATTGATATTCTGACAGGTCTTATCATTGACTTTGAAGTTTTATCGAAGTACTGTCAAGAGTGTGTCAAAGCAGCTGCAGATTTAGGTAAGAATAGCCCCGAGTATTCGATCTGGCAGGATTCACATAAGAAATCGGGAGAATGTGAAAAAAATTATGAGGGTTCATCAGGCTCAATGGAAGGTCATGCCGCTGAAGTCTTATGGAAAAGGTCGATCGACAAGGCAAATATGAGGTATACAGTGATGCTTTCAGATGGTGATTCTAAAACATACAACCATTTGTCAAAGCTGAAAATTTATGGTGATACAGATATTTTAAAAGAAGAATGTATCAACCATGCATCGAAAAGACTGGGTACTGCTCTCAGAAACAAAATTAAAGAATGGAGGATGAAGGGTGTTTGTTTGGGTGGTAAAAAGAAAGGCAGCTTGACGGAAGAAATAATAAACAAATTGACTAATTATCGAAAAGCAATTAAAGAAAACGCACCAAATGCAGATAAAATGAAGACGGCAATATTTGCTTCAATATATCATTGTATGTCAACAAATGAAAAGCCTCGTCATAAAAGTTGTCCTACAGGATCCGATTCATGGTGCTTTTATAATCGGGCTGTGGCCTCGGGTACTGAAATTCCTGATCACAACCGAATGAAAACAAAGCTGACGGAAGATATAGTATCGAAGATTTTACCTGTATATCAGAGACTCGCATCTAACGAACTGTTAAACAGGTGCACATCTGGAAAGACGCAGAACTCAAATGAAAGTGTTCATAGCGTTATTTGGAAATATTGTTCGAAGGACATTTTTGTTTCAAGAAAACGACTGGAGCTTGCTACAACGTATGCAATAAGCCAATTTAATATGGGATGTGAAGCGACACTTAATGTAAAAGCTGATGAAGCAGTACGAAGCCCAAGTTTAGCCATAGCAAAGAAAAAAGACCAAAGACGCCTGAAACAAAGTTTCCTGCGGAGCACAACAAACTATAAGAGCAAACGAATCAACAAAAAGTTTGCTAAAAATAAAAAGGAAAGGAAACTTTTACAAAAAGAAGGACCTTCTTATGGTGCTGGATCCTTTTAATAAATTTTACTCAATTTTAAAAATATTAATCTACTTTAGTCAGCTTGACAGGTTAGTATCAATTGATGCATTCCTAACATTGTTCTAGGACATATCTTTGTAATAAAAATTTATTTTTATGAAATTATTAAGGTAATATAAGATAATGGGTGCAAGGTAAAAACGAATAGTCTCGTGGATACAGTTCCTCTAAACAAATAGAACATTCTAACCCACGTAGGTAGCAGGCTGTGATGGTATTCAGCCGGTACGCACCGGTTCGCGCGTATCAGTTCTAAAATTTCCAAAGTCTTCCGTACCGGTTTAGTTAAATCAAAAATTAAAAAAAAAAGTAATGCAAAGGTTAAATTTTTTGTTTGCTTTTTGTTCTCATATTATTGGGAAAGGAAAC
Source organism: Octonoba sinensis (assembly GCA_038502835.1). Taxonomy (NCBI): domain Eukaryota; kingdom Metazoa; phylum Arthropoda; class Arachnida; order Araneae; family Uloboridae; genus Octonoba; species Octonoba sinensis. The sequence continues at coordinate 64,057,279 of CM076605.1, read as the reverse complement.
TGATCAAATAATTTTAGCGTAGGGTTAGGTGGGGTAAAGTGGTCAATGGGGTAAAATGGACATACGGCAAATAAAAAGCTATAGCTTTGAAATAAATAAAGGAATTGGCTAAATTTTTCTATTTTAGCTTTTAATAACTAAAAATTAAATTTTACAGACAAACGTATATTAATAGCAACTTTTTAGGTGACGAAAACACTCGATTTGTTTGTTTATACTACACTTTCAGATTGAAACAGCTCTTTCAACTTCTCTCTGACATTTTGTTTTAAAGAATTTGCAGCAAATGGACGGTGCAGGTAGTTTTACACTGATCTCAAAAATACTTCCTCACTAACCGCGAAGCTAAATTTAGTTTATTTATTATTTTACAGTGGTTTGAGTAAGATGGGGTAAAGTGGTTATAGTATTAGGCTTACCTTGCGCCGATGTTCTAAAATTACTTTTGGTAAATTTATGTGGTAGACCAGGGATTGTCTTGCATAGGAATTCACGGGAGCTCACTTTCCATATTTATTTTCAATTTTTAACTGTTAGAGGGAATTCCAGCTATTTACGCAAGAAAATTAATTTTGAAGACTACCTTGCTCGGACTTCTTTTGTTAGAAATTAAGCCACGAGACAGATGTCAGTTACACTTTAACTAATTTCACCAATACTGTTTCACTAATACTGTATTTGTTTTTAATAACTTTTAAATTTACTTTTTAGAAAACCGGAACTAACACAATTGAGCTCAAATGCAATATTGAAATTTCTATAATACAGCCTTCTTACAATGGTGTGTTTAGTATTGAAAAATTTTCCGAAGCACTTTTTAGTACAAGAATTTTCAAGTATCAATGATTCATTTATAAACACACTTATTATAAGTATTATTAAACTGTAAATGTTTAGAACTAGCAGTGCTTCGAACAAGACCAATACATGAAAGAGAGAGAATTAAAAATAGCTAGGTTAAAATGTATTTTTCTCCCCTTGATTTTTAATAAGCTATAATTATCCAGAAACCTCTTATTAGCAATATTTTCTTAATATGTTATTTAGGTAATTTAGTCACCAATTAAAATCTATTTTAAATTTTTTTCACGGAACATTTTGAAAATTTTATATTTATGTTTCATTATATGTATTGAGTTAAAGGACAGACTTAAAATCTAATAGTTAGGGATTAAAACCCAAGAATAACTACTATTATGTACCCTAACATCTTTTGGTACATAACTTCGTTTAAGACCATATATGCAGCAGCTGAAGAGACTGAAGTACCTTACGAGACTTTACGAAGATGTGGCTAACTTTTGACCACAATAGAGGACATAAATAAATTCAGTTGAGGGAAATAAAATTGTTTTCGTTCTAAAATGAACCATTGTGAGTATTTTGAACTATTATGGTTATTAATACTTTTATATAGTTTTTTTCAACTACGACCACTTTACCCTATGCACTACTCACTTTACCTCATCCCATGGGGTAAAGTGGTCATACATACATCCAAAAAAGAAGGCATCATAAAATTATCTTAATTTTTTTCTGCTCAAAATTTAATGCAAAGTAACAAGCAAAAAATCTGAAGGTTTTAAACAAATTCTTATATTTATTGGCAAAGAAAGTTGAAAAACGTGGTTTTTATGACCACTTTACCCCACCTGACCCTATGTAACAAAGCATCACAATGAAAAATGTACTTGCATTGTTTGATATATTTTTTGAGAAACATTTCGTAGCACTTTTCATGCGAGAGAATAAATATTTTAAAATATTTATAAGTAGTAAGTTGTAATAAATTTGCGATATTTATTTCGAAAAAAAAAAAAAAAAAAAAACAAACATATTCTCTTTAATGTTTGTTTTGAATAATATTTTATGATGAAGTTCATACTTCAATTTAAATCTTTGTACGTGAGTATTTCTATAAATAGATTCTACGCCAAGAAAACTGGTGCAATGAATTTTTGTCACCATCTATGTCGAAGACCGATTGCCACTTATTCAGTTTTTTACAGTTCATGAATTGCAATAATACGTTGGCATCGACTCAGTGTGCGGCCTGCGTAACAGAAGTCAATGAGGGTAGTATTTATATTTGAAAGCTCCAAAACAGAACGAAATTGATAAGTTTCGCCCAAGTTGTTCTAAAACAGTTAGGAGAGAGCAAAATGCATGGAAATGTTATGAGAAAATTACAAAATTTAACTGAAAAACAAATTTTAAAACTTTTTGTATTATTACTGCTTTTTTTCTGCCACGTAAAATTTCAGTTACAAGTCGATATTTCGTGGTGAGCCCCCCCCCCCTTCAAGAATGTTATTTACTTCATTTATTTATTTAATTTTTGATATTTCGTTATGCTTTTTCCCTATTAAAAAAATCCCAAAAATATTTCAAGCGTACCGGTTCTTGAATGATTTGAATCCCATCACTGGTATTCATCGGTGAAGCAGCTTCTATCTCATCTTTTGTACAACAATTCTTTTTGCTAGCGTAAATCCAAAATCGATGGCGCAGCGGAAGTCATTCGGATTTATATATGATGAGTATATCGCAAAATCTCTGTTCATTATGGCTCGAAAAAAAATTTCTTGCGTTCTGTTGGCGACATAAAGTTTCAAATCACTAAATTTTTCCAGCATTACATTCATGGTAACTTGTAAATGACAATAATTTAATGTAATTATATCGAAACTGTTGTGGTTAAAAGATAGAGGACATCTACATGATTTTGTGCGTAGAAGCACCATCTTTCATAATATTAAAACTTTAAATTCATTTTTCTTAGTTTGCTTTCATTGTTACTCATTATTACAAAATGATCCCTGCGTTTCATTTTCAATTGATTCTTTTCAAATTTTACATGCTTGTTTCTTGAAATGTTTGTCACAAAACTGCATTACTTTTTGAAACTACAAATATTTAGATAACATACAGGTTACAAAGTGTAGTAGTATGGAAGAAAACTTTGAAATTTTCGTGTAATTTTCAAAAAATAATTTTTGAGTATATATTCATATACACTAAATTCAATGCACAATTTTGTCGGAGTAATTTTTCAACACGATAGTATCAATTTATGCATTCCTAAAATAGTTCTAGAACATATATTTATAACTAATAATTTATTTTAATGAAATTATTGTTAATTCGACATGCTTAAGATATAAAAATACATGGCTTTGTGCACATAATTATCATCTTTTGCTGTTTTCCATAATATTAAAACTTAAAATTCATTTTTCTCAGTTTGTTGTTTTCGTTGCTACTCATTATTACAAAATGCTCCCTGCGCATTCCTTTTCCCTTGATTCTTCTCAAATTTTACATGCTTGTTCCTTGAACTGTTTTTCACAAATCTGTGCATTACTTTTTGAAACTAAAAATATTTAGAAAACTTACAGGTTTCAAAGTATAGTAGTGTCAAAGAAAATGTTGAAATTTTCATGTAATTTCCAAAAATATTTTTTTGGAGGAGCATATATTCACGCACATTAATTTCCATGCACAGTTTTGTTTATTATGGGAAGTAAATATGTAGTGTAAATTATATAATTTTTAATATGCCCATGGGGTATTTTAAAAATTGTTACTTTTAACGAGTAATTTTTTGCTAAAAGTCTTATTCTTATCCCAAATTCACATTTTTTAAATCTTTAAATTTATAAAAAGCACACAAAAAATATTTTAAAGGTCCCTTGTCCCCTTAATACGATTAATTCGAACAATTGGCAGCTATGAATGACTGCCGAAAATTTTGTTAAGGTATATAAGGATTTTTTAAAGCATACAAATGCAAAGAAACAAAATCCTGTCTTGCTTATACTTTGACAACCATGAAAGCCATGTAAGTATAGAGGCTATAAAGCCTCTATACTTACATGGCTTAAAGACAAGAAGCCCACCTTTTAAAAAGTATTATAATAGCGCCTTGAATGATTGGATGCTTAACACTTTACCGACCGGCCGTCGATTAATCGACGTTTTGTTCTCAGCGCTTACCGACCGGTCGTCGATTATTCGACGTTTGCTCCCCAGCGCTTACCAACCGGTCGTCGATCAATCGACGTTTGCTCCCAGCGCTTACCAACCGGTCGTCGATAATCTACTTTTGACCGATCTGTGGTGACTACGTTTTCCACCAATTCAGCATGCCCTGAAAAAAATTCAGCTGTCGTTTTCTCGAGTGCAGCTGGGTGCGACCAGATTTTCCTGCGAAAAGAGTCGGGATTTTTCATCGTGCAGCTGGGTGCGACCAGATTTTCCTGCGAGGAAAGTCGGGATTTTTTCATCGATATGAAGGTTGTATTATGCAAATTCCCAGCCTTGGACGGGGATAAAAGCCCACCAGCAGTTCTCCAAGCAGCGCAGTCAGCCAGCGGTTCTCAACCAGTCAAGTAGGCAGTTCCGGTTCTGTTCTCATGGAGTATTGTCTCGCTTCTTCCCTTGGAGTTCTCCAAAATAACAATGTTTTGTTGCGGTTGCAGATGGCGCTGATTCCATCATCCAATGAAAAGCATTATATGCTGATCCATTGGGACATACTGTCCAGTGAGTCTTTCGACCGGTCTACAGACCAAAGTTCACAGTGACGTTATTGCCCCGAAGTGACCGCTCCATTTGAGGCGACGAATGAACACGGCCTTACATTGACAAGTATCAAGCAGCAAGCATTCTTTATTCAGATAATCGGTGCTTTTTTCTAAGCTTTAGCCCTTAGAAATGAATGGAAAGGATAGTCTCGGCGAGTGTTATCTCGACGACCTGTCAGATTGTCTTGACTGCCGTTCAGCAAGTAGTTCTGATGACGAAAGTGATAGCAGTAGTATAGTCATTCGAAAGCGACGTCCTGTACCGCTGATATACAGTGATTCAGAAGACGAGGACATGAATAATAATGTTGAAGACAACAATGATACATGGTCAACGAACGACAAGAGTATAATTTTGGAACCTTTCGAAGGCAGCTCTGGCGTAAAAATTATGCCAAGTTCCTCTGAAAGCGTAATGGATATTGTGAATTTATTCATTGGAAGTGACCTGATTGAGCACTTCGTGAGGGAGTCTAATAGATGTCATTATCAAATTGTGGAAAAATATAGAATTACATCAAAAACGAAAAAATGGAAAGACGTCACGGTGACTGAAATGAAGAAATTTTTGGGCCTGATCATTCTCATGGGACAAGTAAAGAAGGACATTCTCTACGATTATTGGTCTGCAGACCCATCTATAGAAACGCCGTTCTTCTCGAAGGTTATGAGCAGGAACAGATTTTTACAAATAATGCAAAGCTGGCATTTTTGTAATAATAACGATATTTCTCCCAATTCGCATAGGCTTGTGAAGTTCCAGCCTGTCATTGATTATTTCAAGGAAAAATTTAACAACGTATATAAACCAGATCAACAATTGTCTCTAGATGAATGCGTAATTCCGTGGAGAGGTAGACTGTCAATCAAAACATATAATCCGGCAAAAATTACAAAATATGGAATACTGGTTAGAGTGCTGTCTGAAGCTCGTACAGGATACGTATCCAACTTTTGTGTGTATGCCGCTGATGGAAAAAAATTAGAAGAGACAGTATTATCGGTCATTGGACCGTATAAGAACATGTGGCATCATATATATCAAGATAATTATTACAATAGTGTCAACATAGCTAAAATTTTTTTAAAAGATAAATTGCGATTGTGCGGGACGATTCGAAAGAACAGAGGTCTTCCTCAAATACTTCAAACGGTCAAGCTTTCAAGAGGCCAACATCAATTTCTTAGAAATAGCAATATTTTATTACAAGTATGGAATAATGGCAAAAGAAATGTAAACATGATATCGACAATACATTCTGCACAAATGGTGGAATCTAGAAACAGAAGCAGGACATCACATTGCCCCATACAGAAGCCTATTTCAATAATAGATTATAATAAATATATGAAGGGCGTAGATCGCGCAGATCAATATCTGTCCTATTACTCCATTTTAGGAAAACAAAAAAATGGACGAAACGTGTCGTAATGTTCTTCATCAATTGTGCACTTTTTAACTCCTTTAAAGTATATACAACTCTGAACGGACAGAAGATTACATATAAAAATTTTCTGCACAAAGCGGCACTTTCATTGATAGAAGACTGCGAAACTGAAGAACAAGGTAAGGATCTACCTAATTCCGAACCCACAAGAACCACATCCCGATTTGATCATCCCGGAAGACTCGCAAATTTCGGGAAGCATAAACTAGTAAATATAGTGACCAGCGGTCAATGTAAAAAACCCCTACGACAATGCAGAGTTTGTGCAAGTAAAAAAAAACTAAGCAGAACAGGTTTCGCTTGTAAATACTGCAACGTCCCACTACACAAAGGTGACTGTTTCGAGCGCTATCATAGTTTAAAAAAATATTAAACAACTTCTTTTTTCGACAAATATTGTTATATGGATTATGGCATATTTTATGTAAATAATAAACTGAAAACGATTGTAATAGATAAAATAAATATTGTTTAACACTAATATGATTAAAGTAAAAGATTTTATTAAATTTCGTTACCCTACAATAACACGAAGCACACAATTTTACCAGAGTTTAAGAAATGCACATATATTCCCGCGCGTCAGTCTAGGCCGAAACCGAGCCGGTGTCTCGGACGATCTGCAGCTGAGCGGGCGGTGAAAGGGCATAGTATGTTCGAACCGCTACCGGTCGGTAAAGTGTTAATAGCCCAGGCCAGACTGCTCAGAAAAACAAAGTTCTCAGAGGCCAATTAAAGGATATAATACAAAGTTTATTGAGAGCCCACGCAAACCACACTTCATGCTCGTTAGTATATACGTTAGTATTGTTAGTACTCTTGGTTGCATTATAAATGAAGATCGATTACTCTTCAACACCCTGCCTTGAACAATCTTCCCAACGCGCATAATGTTACACAAATATTGTAAAGCAAATAACATAAAACAAATATTATTTAAAACTAAGAATGCAAATTGGTCATTAAAAAAGACCACAAGCATGAGTGAAACATTTACAAGGAACAACAATTAAAGTCTTGAAACCAATTTACCACACTTCTCGTAATTTACAAAACCTGGGGTTAGGCAACGCTTTAGTAAACTGATCTGCTATCTGGTTTTCTGTCTCAATGTACATTAAGTTAGCGTACACTTCTGAATAATGTGTCGAACATATTTCAATTTTATATCAAGGTGTTGCAGCCTGGCACAATTATTTTCATTAAGCACAGCTCTTATGGCTGACTGATTATCTTCATATACGTTGATACACTGCGTGTCCCTGAAAATTTCCTTAGCAGTACCATTTAACAATGCGACATCCTGCATAGCTTTCGCCAGTGACAGGATCTCAACCTCAATCGATTTCTACTTTTTGCAGCACCACGCAACAGGACAACCATTGAAGAAAATTACATGACCAGAAATTGAGGGGCTTATCCATAGCGTTTTTCCAAGGCAATTGATTTTTTGGAGGAAGCCTATTAACATCTTCAAAAGTAACAGAATCAACATTACTTGCCGCTGCTTCATAGACGAAAGTCATCTAGCCTCCTAGGTTGTCTGACATTTTCCCTTGGTCTAGCATCACCATCAGAATTCATCTGCCTCAACATTACTGGTCTCGGGGTCAGTGAAATATTTAGCTTCATCTAAATCTAATCCAGAAACATTGGAAACAGGATGGTTAGAATTTTGAGCTTCACCCCTCTCTGTTTCTTCAGTGTTTACGCACTTCCTTTATTCATTAAACTTGACATTGCGTGAAACAGTGATTAGCTTGGTTCCAAGAACCAACATCCAAGAACTAACACTATACTGGCATAACCAATGAAAATCACTGTTTGAGATTTAGGGTCGAGCTTCTTCCGACGAGTGTCTGGAACCCTCATATATGCATTGCATTCAAAGACCCTGATGTTATTCAGTTCTGGCTCTTTTCCATGCTTGATGGTGTAAGGCACAACTTGCATTGACTGATCGGAGTTACTCTTCAAAAAAGCTGCTGTCTCGACAGCATACCCCCAAAAGGACTTGGGTAGTTCTGCATCATATAGGATTGCTGGGGCCTTCTCAACCGGATATCAATTTGCCCGCTCGGCACTCCATTCAAAGAAGGAGAATAAGTTGGAGCAGGAGGCATGGTCACCCCTTTATCTCTGCAAAGCCTAGCTGACTCTCTCTCGACACAAATTCTGAAGCATTATCACATCTAATTTTACATAGTTGAGGATTTAATTTAAGAAAGCATTTTCAGACCTGCACAATATTACTCTTGAGAGTTATGAAATACATCTGTTCATCATTGGTGCAGGGATCAATCGGCATGTACTATTCATCAGCATGTACCATTTTCATGGGAATAGATTATCTACTTCTTAGGCCCTTCCCCAAAGGTACATTTGAGTGCTTCGCTGTGGCGCATTCTTCGCAAAAACTCAGACTGCCGTAGCGCATATAAGCGCCTGAAAACATAACATTTTTTTATTAAAACTAACATTTCATTTTAAAATGGTGCCATCTATTTCCTTCAACACTATACTGGAGTCGTAATCGGCGGTGCTAGAGATCACCCTCAGCATTGGCAGTATGAGCTAAAGATTTTACTGGTTGAAATTTGCATATATATAATGGCCTATGTCATAAGGCCAGGCAAGTTCAAATCTGACATCACATTTTCGTACACTTGCTTTATAATCCTTGAAGCTGGCGCTGTACCCAGTTTTCTGTATGTTCTTCACAGAAATGTCTCTAACTCTGGAACATACAAGACAGCTTTTAGTGTGATGTCTATGCCATGGACTTTTCCAGTAATGAAACCAACATCTTTAATTGTCAAAACATCAGTCTTTGAGGCACATGCAACAGTCCCAGATGAGGCTTTCATTTCTGTAAACCACTCTCGATGGCTGCTCATGCTCATGTGAGCTGATGCTCCGGAATCAAGCAAAAAATAACCGACTTGGTTCCCCTATTACAAAAGGGACTGCAGCAGTCTGCCTAGTTAGTTTGGGACAGTCGCTTTTGGAGTGACCTGCACGTCCACAGCGGTAGAAATGCGTTGATACTACATTTCTTTGCAATGTGTCCCTTTTTCCTGCACTTGTGGCACACACTGTCCTTCCTAAGTGTAGAAAATGCTGCATTGCCCATGGTAGATTCATCCACATTTCTTTCCTCAAGAGCTTTTGCATTCAAGACGTTTTGAACCACAAAGTCTAAAGTCAAAGTCTCATTGGCTGGTTCTCAATAGTGGCTTTGATAATGTCGTAATCTGAAGGAAAAACAGAAGTAAATACACTACAACGTCTATATCTTTCAGATCTCCTCCAGATAGCCGCAGCTCGTTGGTAACTGCAAGGAGTTCGTTCACATGCTCCTGCATGGTTTGGCTGGGTTGTAAAGACATGGTAGTTAGCTTTTTCCTCACTGAAATCTGACTGACAGCACTTTTCTTGGCTCAATCATTAGCCTCGTGCTTTCCGTCGTAATTAGGCCTCGTCTTTGTCGGCGCCGCAACTCTTTCAAATTAAACCTTTCTAAATCAAATCTTTTCCCAGCGTGTTCGATAGAACCACGCTGTGCTGTTCAGAAAAACAAAGTTCTCAGAGGCCAATTAAAGGATATAATACAAGGTTTATTAAGAGCGCACGAGCACGCCGACTCACTTCATACATACAGCACACACTACTTAACAGTTGAAGTAACAGTTCACGATCTTCTTGTTTCCACTCTTAGTTATAATATAAAAGAAGATTGATTACTCTTCAAGCCACTTATTATCATGTGCCTGGTATTGTAAATGAAGTCTTAACTCTTTCTATGACGCCGAAGAAAATTCTAGTTGGATTTGCAAAAAGCGGATTTTTCCTTTTAATGCAAATAACTTTACAGAAACTAATTTCCTCTCTTCTTATGTGTCTGATCGTTTAGAACTAGCAATGACAAGTGGAGCTGATACTCAAGATGTTGACATTTCAAAGCTTACAACGAATGACATGAGTTTGACAAACATACAGGAATATAGTTCTGCTGCATCATCATCTCTTCTACTAGTTACAGCGGAGTTTGACCATATCCAAAAGCTCTCCTTCGAAAATTTGATACTAATCGCAGAAGAAAACCTTGAACACGAATTTTGACAAAAACATCTGAAAAAGTAATAGATAATACTGAAATAACACACAAAAAGATTCCCAAAATGCTTCGATTGATATTAAAAAAAAGGAAAAGTATTACTTTTTCAGAAAGTTCCGAAAGTAGCTCGTATTAAACGATTCTTCAAGTAATGAAGACTTTCCCTTATGAGAATTATTAATGAAGAAATGTTCCCTTAGAGAATATATCTGAAAATGATTTTGTTTTAGTAAAATATGCAGGAAAATCTTCTACATATCATTGGGTGGCAGTTGTCGTTGAAATAAACCAAGGAATTCGAGAACTTTTTACGAATTACCTAAAAAAAAAAAAAAAAAAAGAAGCGATTCACAAAAATTTGTCTATCTTGAAAAAAAAGAAAAATACCGGACTGAAATTAAAAACATTGTTCACAAATTGCCTCAGCCTACAATCGATCAGAAAATTGTTCGCGCATCAATTTTAATGTCTTTTGATTTTAATTTTCCAAATTTTAATATTGTAAAATACATATAACATAGTTTATGTACATTGCATATTCAATTAAAATGTGCGGTCTTTAAGTATGTACTGAAACACTGCTTTTTGCGTTTATTTTGATGTGTCCCATGAGCCCCACTGCCCAAAACAAGGTTTTGACTAGTTATTTATCTTCTATGTTTCTTGGGTATTCTACAGTAGCTAACTTGTTTGAGGCATTCAATACTTGCCTTGGCAAATACGATGTACTCTTCGAAGCCTAATTCAAGTAGAAACTGATGGACCCAATGCTATGTTGAAGTTTTTAAGAGATTTTGGTGAACTCCTAAAAATGGAGAAAGGTAACCAGCTATTAGATGCTGTTCCCTACTAGGGTACATGTTCCCTACGTATTTTGTATGGATGTTATAAGTCTAAATGGGGAACTAATAATGCCTTTATGTGCAGGCATATTACATGTTTCATGATTTCCTCTCACGGAGAGCAGATTCTACTCGTCTGTGTAACTCATCACCATTCCCTTTAAAGTTGTGCGCAATACGTTGGGTTGAAAATTTTAGTGTAATCAAAAGGGCCATACTAATATTTGTTTGAAAAATAGTCCACCAAATGCAAAAAATCTTTGAAATTATGAAAAAATTTTTGGCTGATGATCTGCTGCTTGGCAAACTTAATTTTCTGCTGTCCATAACCGAGGATATGGGAAGAATTTTTAATTTTCTTTCAGGCTGATGAACACTCTTCTCTGCTTCTGAAAAAAAAAATTCATAAGTAATTGCAGTGCTTCACTAAATATGTGTGTGCGAGACATAACAGGCTTGTGTAACCAAGCTGTGGAAATCAGAATATTCTTTGATATAAGCGCTTCCCAAGCAGTATAACCAAGCGTTTAAAGAAGTGGATTCTGTCCCGAAGGACAGGAATATCTCTACTTTCACAGGAGTTCTCCCAAGAATTGTTCCAGACTTCGTATTCGAAATTACCAATGTACTAAAATTTTTAAAAGATAAAAATCTTGCGTTAAAAGAAGTGGATTCTGTCCCGAAGGACAGGAATATCTCTACTTTCACAGGAGTTCTCCCAAGAATTGTTCCAGACTTCGTATTCGGAATTACCAATGTACTAAAATTTTAAAAGATAAAAATCTTAAAAGTATATTATGGGGGAAAAATTAATGTTTAACATCTTTTACTCCAGTTATGTTTGCACTAAAAATGCGTCTATAAACAATCTACACGTAGAACCACTCTCAACTCAAAACCAATAAAAATGACGCATGTATCATTTTTGAAATAACGATTCGTAAGGAAGCTGTGGAAATCAGAATATTCTTTGATATAAACGCTTACCAAGCAGTATAACCAAGCGTTAAAAGAAGTGGATTCTGTCCCGGAACGCCCCTGAGGAGCCCGAGACGAGTGGCCCCACTGAATCGTCCCGGGATTCCGAAACGAGTGCCCTCACAGAAGCGCCCCTGGATTCCGAGATCAGTGCCCCAAAGCCGCAGCAAGAGGACAGCCCCATCATATTTTACGAATTAGAAATGCCGTGGACCTCCGCTGACAGTGCGCCTATTCAGACTTGCGAAGATCTTCAATTGTCAGCAGAACTCCCCTCCAGCGACAGACAAAAGAAGAAAACTTTTCGCTTTCGATCTGATAAATGGTATTTTTTTATTTGTGATACAGGAGAGCAATGGTAAAATAACTCTTGAAATTGCGGACAATTTCGTGGGTCGATATATTACTTTCACAATGCGAGGCTTCATCGACTTTTGGGAAAGCTAATCATATTTAATTCTGTATGCAAAGATTCGTTGCATTCAACGAGGTTTTAGTATTAAACCTTGATGGAGTGTACAAGCTTTACAATCCTATCACCTAAGGATCAACACTTAAATTAAATACATGGTTTCATCATGAATAAAGAGAGCAACAAATTCATGACTGATCATTATTCGGAAATTATGGAAAAACTTTGAGAAATTTTATTTTCCGATGTGCTGACAGAAATGTTAAAAGTTTTCCAATATGATTTTCCTATGCAAGAATTGGCCGAAGAGCAAACTCATTCAAAAATACGCGATTATTTTTTTAAATTATATGCGCGGATGTCTCATTGTAAATTACAAATGTGATGGGTGCAAAATCTCACCTATGTCAATGACTTCAGACGAAAAAATTTTTTTCGTTGATAAACATTATTTCATGATTATGCACCTTAATGAACTTTTTTTTACAGTTTGTGCAAAATATATATGTGAATGATCAATTAATAGACAAAATCAACTGGGATTATATTATGGATTTAGCCATCGATCATCGATTTAGCCATCCTGTCACTATTCTGTCATAACATACAAGGATCTTGGTCCAGATTTTGCGGAATTTCGAATATAGTTTGACGTCCACAAAGAAAACTGTCAAAAGGATTTCAGCGGATCTTCCAACAGCATGGAAGTAAACGCTGCATTAAATATGTGGAAGTATTCTATACAGCCTGGTAACTTCCGTTACACCACTGTTCCGTCTGATAGCGATGCTGCACATGTTTATGGTGCTGAAGTGTTAATTGAAAAGGAGGAATGCCTAAACTATGTGGCAAAAAGAGTACGCACCAGACTTCGAAACAAAATTAAAGAATGGCGCACGAAAGGTGACTCTAGGAGGGAAAAAAAGTTTGTAGTTTGAAAGGAGATACCACTACATAACTTTAAGGTTTCTACCGCAAAGCTGCCCAAAACAACGGTCCAGATATCGACAAAATGGAAACAGCTATATATGCAACGCTGTTTCATTGCGTGTCGACGGACGAAAAGCCATAACACAGTGTGCCCTCCTGACATGGAGTCTTGGTGCTTCTTTCAACGGGCGTTAGCGACAGGCACTATTCCGAAAAAACACTCTACAATGAAAACAATGCTCTGTAAAACTGTTGTTGAGAAAATGCTACCAGTTTACCAGCGACTCGCGTTAAACGACCTCCAACAGAGATGCACTAAGGGAAAGACTCTAAAGACCAAAGAGATTTTTATTTCCAAGAAACGTTGGATATAGCTGTCACTTCAGCTATCAGTGAATATAATCTCGGCCACGTAAAGTCGCTTGAAATGGAGCATGGTTCTTTGAGTGAAAGTTTAAAAGTAATTGCTGCAAAAAAAAAAGACAGACAGACGACGTGTCCCGTCAAAAACAAATGGCTAAGAAATATAAAAAGTATTCTGAAAACACAAAAAAGTGAAGGAATTGCCAATTGTGCAGGAGGATTTTTATAATTTGATATGCACAGATATTTTGAATTTTAAAATTGAATGCTATACACTTTTAACCTTTATTTGATGTTGATTTTCAATTATCAAGTTGTGTCATAACAGAGGAAAATAAGAAATTTTTTTGCTAATAAATTTCTTTGTTAAATAATGTCCATTTTTCTAAAACACGAATTTTCGTTCCGATTATACATACTTATATCGCAGTGCGTGTTGCAATTTTAGCTCTATCTTTCTGAAAATTGGAATATAGCACCATATGAATGTCTAAACCCATTTGTTGAGAGCATTTTTTAAATTCGTTGCGTATTCTTCTTCTTATTATTATTATTATTTATTTTGGTGACTTATTGATGCTGACGGAATCATTTGTGCAGAAAAAAACCTTATATATTTAAAAAATTTAAAGGACAAAAATGAAATACGTATTCCACACAAAGTGTTAATATAAGTCTAAAATATCATTTAAAAGTACAGGGCTGTTCATTAATTATTGTCGGGGTTTCCGTACCTCATAACTTTGGAATAAAAAATATTATGCAAAAACCGATTATGTATTCGTAAATTACAACTCAGAATTTTACGTGGCAACAATGCGATCTTAGCGCTATCTGGGTAATTATGACGTCATAAATAAAAATGGCGACCGAGCAAGAAAAACCAATGTGCGTATTGTGGTCTTTCGAAACTAAATCAGCCGTAACTACTCAACGTCACTTCAGGACCATGTACAAGAAAGATCCTCCTTCGGATAATTCTATCAAACGCGTCAGAGTGGATCAATCCCATGGCCTCAGAGATCACCAGACATAACACCGCTGTACTTTTCTATGGGGGTTTTGTCAAGAACATTGTGTACAAGACCCCTGTGCCCTCCCTTGATGAACTGAAGCGCAGAATTGTTACTGCGATCCAAAATGTTACCCCACAAATGCTGGAGAACACTTGGAGATACGAATTTCGTCTCGATGTGTTACGAGCCGAGTAGGGCAGCCATATACAAATTCGTTAATCTTTTAAATATCATTAATAAAAAACATTTTTTATTCGAAAGTTTGGAGGTACGGATACCCCGACAATAATTAATGAACACCCTGTACTATTTGCTGTATTGAAGTAAAATTGAGACGAGCACTCTTTTTAAAAAATGAATTTTTTAAAAAGTTTGAAATTTAATAATTTTTTTAAATTTTGTGACTATATTCAATAGTGACAAACAAAAGTTCTACAAACGTTTGAAGAAGTTCGGTTAAAAAAATTAAAAAGTTAGAAATTATAGCTCTTTGTAGCTTTAATTCATGAGCTTGATGTTCAAATGTTATGCCTTCTGAAAGATTTCTTACCATATTTCCTTAAGCATGAGTTAATTTTTCATGGTAACAGTATCTCCGATATACTCTATTTGACCCTGTTGCGTAATCTATGCATATTCGAACTCATCATTCTATTTCGTTCGTGGCGCCGTAGGTTGAAGCCACATAGCTCTGACGTCATGGGAACTCTTTTTTTTTTTTTTAATCAGTCTTAGTTAGGTAGAGTAGGCAGTTAGTTAGGTTTTAGCATCTGTTGTGTACATTTTTCGTTTTCCGTGCTCCAGTGAAGGAGAGCTGTAACATGGTAAATCGTCTCCAGTCTTGATATAATTAAAATACATTAAAGCATCAATCGAGATTCTCTTATTCGGAGTTTGTCTCAGTTTTTCCTTCCAGCGGAACGGAATAGGGGCAAGTCATAACTCCAATTCTATTCAATATTAGTTCATTAATTGAGTTTGTATAATTATTCGTGATTCTTTCCTCTATTGAGTTTAAACGCTCCCGACCCAAGGTTGATTTTTGCAGATAGAGAGGTGACTAAAATTATTGCTGAAAGTAAGAAGGAAGATTGTGTTGTTGAGGAGTTCAGAAAAACTTTTAAAGAAGCTTACATTTCTTGTGCCACTTACATGTTGAAGAAACTTCCTATAAACAAGTGTACTTTTAAACACGACTACCCTTAACCCAACACTTCCGAGGAAAAACTTACAACATTTTCTGCTTTTCTAAAGCTAGCTGATACTTTGTTTAGTGTATTGTCTGCAGAAGAGAAACTTCTTTTGAATAAAGAAATTAGGACATATCAAGTGATTGGAACAAATAACTAAAAAATTAATTTATAAAGTTTCAGGAAAAGAAGATAAGCTTGGAAAGCCCATTGATGAATATTGGAGAGCATATTTGAAATTATTCCCATGGCTGTCAAAATTAGTGAAAGCACTCCTTTCATGCTTTCATTGCTCTTGCGTTGAAGCTGAGTTCCCACCAAGCGTATGATACAAAAAAGTGACCATTAAAAAAAGAACACATGTAGTAAAAATGTTTATCGTTTTTTTAGCAAAGAAAAATATAACATTTATTTTCTTCTCATAACAATTAAAAAGGAAGAGTCGCTTTATTTTAAAGAAACATTTTTCAGCCATTAACATAAGACAAGTACATACCACATTTTCTTCTATTGTTAAAAAATCGTTGACCAGATGAAATTAATTGCGCTCAGTATATACTATTAATGAGTCAAAATTAATTTTAGTTTTGGCTTCAGTAATAATGATTTCAATTTTCAAACACTTGCAGTTACTTTAAGAAGTTTTTTTTTTTTTTTGCTACAGGTCTGTGAACTTTACTTTTGCGAAGATGATAAGAAACGGGTGTCTGAGAACAGAGATAAAGTAGGAGAAACAGTAACGTCTATTCTTCCACAACCTAGACTTCTTCCAAATACAGTTCAAAAATTTTTCACTGGATATCCAAGTAGCCTTTCTAAAGCTATCATCATAAGAGAAGATCCTGCTTCTAGAAGCGAGAGGACAGAGACTGAGAAATTTAGCTGGCGAAAAGAAAAAATTCGATTTCGTGAAAAATGTTTTTGATTCCCTATTTCAGTTTAAAAACCGTTTAAAGGCCACTCTTGCGCCGAAAAATTGTGATTTTCTTTAAAAAGAAGATTAGATAGAGTTTTTAAAATTAAAATTTGAACCAAGTCCAAAACTGCTATCATCAGTAGTGATTGACTAAAAACTGAGTGTTTTTATTTATCACAATGAAAGACCGTTAAGGACTACAGTACTTTTTTCTTCCCTCAAAAGTACGAAAATATTCTTGAATTATTTTCAATTTTATAATTGCTCGATAACTTGGATAATAAGACCGACATTTCATTTTTGGTAAGTGAAATGTTTATGCTATCCAATTTAGAAACCAAATTATTGAAACAAAACAAATTGTTGAAAGAACCAGTTTTACGCTAGAGTAGCTCACTTTTATTGAATGTCATAAGAATAGCTACAGATGCAGTAGCTATAATGTCCTCCTACAAAGATGTTTGTCATATTTTACTCGTAAAAACTATAAAGGCTGAAAAATTATTGTTATTTATAGAATTATTGTAATGCTTGAAAAAAAATTTTTTTGGTAATAGCTGTTTTTAGTGACAATAATATTATTAACAAACTGGCCAAGTCTCATTTTAGTTTGCCACCTAAAATTATCCACATCCAGTAAATACACTTCGACCTCTATTTTCTTCAATTGATTCTGTGCACATCCTAAAATACATTCACAATAACTGATTAAACCAGAAAAATCTGGGAAAATGCACGTATTTCGCAGAATTTAAGAAAGAACATAGACCTTCTGGAATTAGTGGCAAACCTCTGCTCAAAGGGCATCATTTTTTGGAAATTAAAAAATTGCATGGAATTGGACGTTCAAGAACAATAAAAATACTTAAACAGAAAAATCAATAAATCCAACAAATTTAGAAAAACCAAAAGTAAAGTCGGCCTTGCAGGTTTTAAATACTACTGTCGCTGGCGGATTGCTTGAAGCTACAAAAAGTACAATATTGCTAACGCTCAAGACAGCTGGCTATATTAAAATTATTCGTAACTGATTTGATATTATGAGCGAGCTTATATGCAAAAGAAATAATCAGAAACCCTTAGCTTGTTTTCCAGCTGATCCAAATTTTGTATTTTTAGATTATTGGGAAAATGTTAGTTTTACAACAGGATGTTTCAGCAAAAAAACGTTTCTTGCTCTGAGGCACACATTGGAGATAATAAGGTTGGTTCAATACTGTACTAGTGACTTACGTCCAAAAGGGTAAATTTCCAACTCATTCTTTGGAAGAACATTTTGGAAATCATAGACAGCTTGCAAAGCCCCTGAACCTTTCTGGGAGAGGATAGAAGTTGTCATTTTGAAAACTGTTGGTAAATTTTCTTCTCAACTCTGCGATCTTAATTGCTAATTTCTTTCATGCTTTTTTGAAATTCAGCCCATGTTAAATAGGTTAAGTTTTCTTGCATTCTTTTCTTGCAGAATCATATGATAAAGTAGTAAAAATAGAAGAGAAAGCAATCTCTACATCTAACTTGGCCACTGAGGCAGAAGAGGTTGAAGTTGTGGAAGCTTTTAATTAAAAAAAGAAAGCACCGGTTACTAGTACTTCTGAGGAGGAGGAGAGCAACCTGACTAATCTCCCAAAATTGAAAAAGCAGGCCAGTCGCACGTCAATGAGTTAATTGCAGCCAACATTTGTCAACAAACCAAATATTTCTGCTTCAGTGAAGGAGAAACCCAGCCAAAATGAAAGCGAGTTGGTTATTGATTATATAAAACAAGTGGTCAATCAGTGGGCATCTTTAGAGTATGTTTGAGTAAAAGTGTCTTGTAAAAATCTGAGTCGTTGTTACAAAACAGGAATGTTTTCTGTTCCTTTGAATTAGCTGTGTGCAAACTAAAGAGTTAACTGCCTACTTGGCAAAAAAATTATCTGTCAGTTTACAGAAATGAAACTACATGTGATTGTGGCATGGCGGGAAGTGTTAGCCACTCACACCACAGTACATCACCTACGAAGCTCACACGAGGAAGCTGATACAAAATTGATATTACTAGCTGCTGATGCTACCTTACGAGGAGCCTCTACTATTCATATTCACTCAGTACATACAAATGTTATTATATTGGCTCTTCGTTAATACCCCATGCTATGTTCTGGAACATCATGTATTGTAGGGAGGGGAAAGAAGGAAAGACCGATTGCTCTAAAACCAATCTACAATGCAAAAGTAAATGCATTGCCTGGGGTTTCACGCCTTTACTGGAAGCGATACCACAGGAGCTTTCGTTGGTACAAAATACCTTTCAGAAAAACTAACTCCCATTATTGTACCACGAAAATCGCACGGAAGGCAAATATACTACCATTTGCTCCTCCACTAAAGGGTAAAACTGGTGTCGAAGGAAGCTGCAAGGAGAATATCTGAAAAAGCTGCCAAATTGCAGCGAAATATTTGTTTTAAAAAATAAAGTTGTAGTCATCTGAATGTGCACAAGAGGATGCTTGTTTTACAAATGTGACTTTAAAACGTAAATTAAGGCCTATCAATGAAAGACTTGTGAAGAAACATAAAGGCAGCAATGTTACCAAAATAGGCAGCAGAGGTCCATTGACCATTAAAGAAATGTTTCTCAATAAAAAATGCCAAAGAATATTGGCATTCAGGTACTGGCTTCCTCCTTTTATATTTGTGGTTCTGGTGTACATTCAAGTTTACTCTTGTCAATTAACTTCGTAAATGGTATTGGGGAAAAAATATTTTTATTGATTTGTGATTTAGGCACATTTTAAAATTATTATAAGAGGCAATTATTTTGAAAATCTTTTTGTGCTTATCGATACAGTAGAGGACCGGTCATCCGAGCCCTGACTAACCGAGTTCCGGGTTAACCGAGGCACTCTTGTCGATGACTTACGTCAATTGCTTTTTCCTTTCGCTAGTAAACATTTCGTTTACGGTTTGTTTATCTTCATTTGTATTGGTTACGTGATGAGTGCCAAACGCAAACGAACTGTTGTGTTTTTTGTGACTAAATCACAAGCCATCAATAGACTCGATAAAGGTGAAACAGTTATAAAAGGGGCTTCAGATTTAGGTGTGGGAGAAACGTCGTTTCATAACATGTACAGTAAATGCCTTTTTTCACTTCTTAGATGACCTTTTCATTAATTTCCCCCGTTTACCCACGTTATCTTCTCTATTTGGACAGAGTTCGTGTTATCCGAGTTTTCGATTATCCGAGGTACCTCCGGTCCACATTACCTCGGATAATCGAGGCTCTACTGTACTTGAATTCGTAATTTTTGCATGCTTTTATTTGCAAGTTGTGGTATCGCATTTCTGGCTTTCCTCTTTTTTGCCTTTTGGGTCAGTCACATCTCTGCGTTAAAAATTATGGTCCTGTAAGAAAATGTATTCATGAACGAAAAATGTCTTGTTCTGTTTGGTATTATTCTGGCCATAATCACAGCCTGAATTCCTAAAACATAACACATCATCCTTTTGGAAGTGAGTTGAGCAATTTTATTAATACTCATGCAGGAACGAATGTTCCAATTCCTAAAATTCAAGAAGTAGTTCAAGATTGAGCTGGGGACAGAAGTAATGAAGGTGATTTTAAGAATAAAGAAACTTTTGTTACAAGTTAAATTATAAGTTGTTATTGTGCTAAAAACCAATCTTTGCTGTCACTTAACTAAAACGATTAAATATCGGTACCTATATTGATAGAGAAATTGGTTAAAGAGGAACTTAATCCTGTACTTTGATATAAACCTCAAAGGGAGGCAACAATTTTATGGTCCTGAAGGGTTAGATTCCCTCTCTCTGTTTCTGAGTTTTGATTCGCTGCTGTTATGCAGCGTTCCTCTACAATTATCCATAAAAATTAAGTTGGTAGCCAAAAAGTACAAATGACCTTGTTAAGAGAAAAAGAAATAGTCCCCTAGTCCTGTAGAATCTTCTTCCATTTCCAACACTATAGTAAGGTAATAACTCTGTGAACGCAGAAATAATTTGAACTTTAAAAGCGTTCAGATGTAACATGGCAGCTAATTCGTGGGTTGATTTGAAAGAAACGTTTCAGCTAATGTTCCCAGGGTGTGTTCACTTAAGCTTTAGTTTAACCCATACAAAGCTCAGCTACTTAATAACTGAAGCTGTCGGTCCATATTTTTATGAACAGTTGAAATAAAATACATACTTTTCACTTTTGTTTGATGAGACAACAAACCACGAAAATAAAAAGGAGTTTCAAATTAGCTCGGTGTACGCTTCTGGAGCGAAACTAAACCAAAAGTTGTTAGCCATCATCTGCATACTTTCTTTCTAGGTAGTGCAGATGACATTGTATTAGCTATTCGTAAAGCATTATCTGATGCTAATGTCTGTAAACAAACTTCTAATTATTAAGATCTGACTGTTCAAACGTAAGGAAAGACTGTAAAAAGAATGATAAATAGTGAACTCTTTGAAGAAAGGTGTAAACTTTTAATTGACATAGGTAGTTGCAACACAAGGCATTTTTGAAAGGCCCTGAGCAGTTTGGAGAACAATGGATTCATATAAACCAATAATATTGATTTTTATATTTTCAAGAAAATTTAACATGGCTAGTATTTTCATTCTAATTGAACTAGTATTACGCATGCAATGAAAAAAAATTCAGATAAAATGTGAAATAAAGTTGTTGTTTTTCCACGGGAAATGCTGGCCATTTCTGAAGGGTCATCTGATAGGTGACCAGCATTGACCCTAACGCACTGTAGTCGGATGACACCAGACACCGCCACCACAACCACGGCACCTTACTTTTTTGACCTAAAGGTGAAGGGAAGGGAACATCTCCACCCTCTGGTACCCTCGGAAATGCGTCGGGACTTCAGGGTTCACGGATTTTACATGCACGTATCCCCAAGTGTACATGGTGGTCTTTAGCGACTCGTGTATCAAACCCGAGATCCTCCGTTCCGAAGCTCGACATCCTAACCGCTAGTCTACTACGGCCTTATGTGAAATATATAGGAGAGAGTAAAAAAGCTAAAACGCCCGAAGTTGACCTACAATATAAAATTGACCTTAGACAGACATAGAAAAAGTCGAAAAATTGACTTTTGTAATGTCATAAAATGTGAAGATTATTACGCAGTATGCAGTTCCTCTTCTGAGAGGAGATAAAGCGCAACTGTAAAGAAGAAAAATTGTTCGTGTAAAGCCAAATGAAGGGAATGTGCGCGTCCCATTCACGAAGTTAGGTGCACTTGTGAAGATTTTGTTGCAAGCATTCGCACTTTCTGCACAAAAAATGATCAAAATTGGGAACAAAATCATTGCAATAGTGTTTCTTATAAATCATTCGATGACCTGCCAGGTTCTTTAAAAGATCCATGATAATCTTAAAATGGCAGGAAAAAATAAATGAATACAAAACGTTACTGGAAAATATATCTCAAAACTTAGACAAATTGCACCCAGAAAACGAAAGGCGTTTATAAACAAAACATGCAGCATGTTAAAAAATACCAATGATCTATTGAACACTGGAAGTAACGTCAATGCCCTAAAATTTCTATCTAATAAATGCTTACGCTTTAAAGTTAAAAGTCAAAGATCATTCCATAGTGTGAAGAAAAGAGACCCCAAAAAGAACACTTTGCGTAAAGCAACACCAACCGAAAAAGAGCAGCTGAGTAGAGAAATTTTACAAGATACCACTGATCACATTCTTTCAGAGACAATACATTTACTGAAACGTCAAAACAAATTAAAATATTAACAAAAGAACAAAATATTTTAAAATATTTAATTAACTGTGACATAAATATGGTATTTGCAAGATATGATTATGTAAGTACTTAGTTTATAAGTGAAATTGATTGCATTCCTGACAAAATAATAAATTTAGATTTTAGTCTCATAAAGCAATTAGTATCATCTGGAGCTGAACTTTTGTTAAACAATATACGAGTAATTGGCGTAAAGAAAGAAAATTGGATTTACAGCTTGTGCCCTTAAGTCACAACAACGAAAAACATGGTTCAGTGTGATAATTGCCAAAAATGGGTATACTATGAATGTGTAGCGATAGGCGATATTGAAGATAATACATGGTATTGCATTCTGTGCGAAAAAGTTAATTTTTAAAAATACTTATAGTTTTTCTGCACTTGCTGTGAGAGTGCGATCTCACGTTATAAGAATATTGTTATTATTACTCGTGCTCTGTCACAAATGTGATCAAATATGCCGCTTCTAACTTTGCAGATAAAGTCATTTGTCAAGGACAAAAACTCCTCTGTGTGGCCTCGAAAAGGATGCATGAAAAAGTCAGTTTTAAAGACGCTTCCAGAATCTTCCATGTATACAAAATTCTAGTACGGAATGTATTTAATCTCGTATAGAGCAAGTAAGCTGTAACCAAATTTTAAAAAAAACAGGATGTGCTTTAGCCTCGACACCCTAGCAACAGACGCAGCGGTTCAATGATTGGTTAACGAGAACTAACTAGCCTGGCATTCTTTCTATTTGTCAAGGCGCATTTTTAATTAGCGTCAGTGGTGACTTAAAAATCTACGATGCTTGGGGCAAAAAAATGGGTGGCAAATGGATGAGTGTCATTCATTCCTCAATTTCTTTTTATCAAATATGTGTCTGCATTTTAAGAACGAATCTATTTTCTTCTTGCTTGAAGAGGTGTGCCATGCTAGTTTGAGGAACGTGCCTATTCCCCAATTCGTTCGTGTGCGTTGAAAAACCTTTTGGATTAATAGGATTTTTTTTTTTCGTTAATACTGCAAATAATTTCTAGCTTCTGCCTGATGATGTTTCTCTTTTGGAATATTTTGTTCATGAAGTGATCTAATTAAATGTCTCACGAATTTGTATATAACAAATACTTCTTACTTAAAACATATCTTGTCACTACAGAATTGCTCATGCGAATATGTTATGTTATCTGCTATCTTCAATCGTTTGCACAGACGAAATTAGAGAAAAATAATACTTATTTTAAATGCTGAATTTCAGGAAACAAGAAAAAGATTTGAATCACGAAATGAATTTTATTCACCTCTGTACTTGCACGTTATGTGATGCTTCTATCTCTACAGGTATGTCAGGGAATGTTTAGATAGATTAAGATGAAGTGAAATTGCATCTGTGTAATATGTATATAACATATCTGTACCAATCTGAAATAGTTCTTTAAACATTAGACATAAAGTAAGAAAAAAAGGAGAAATGTAATTCATCAAAGGGCTTCAAATCCTTTGAACCGGGCAATAAGAAATTAAATGTAAAGTAACGTTTGTATCACATACATTACATTAGATTAAAATAAAACATACTGCGATTTAATAAATTTTTACTTTTAGCATTTTGTATATCCTATTCCTAACATGTTTTTCTTAACTCTGTCAGTAACCATCCTGAAAACATGAAGCGTAAATTCGAGCAAATTGATTCAACGAGCAGGAAATAAATCTTGGTAGCAATGTTTTCACTTTATTTTGAATTATTTTCTGAAACGAACTCATATGCATATTCCAAAGTACACAGCTGTCGGAGGTTGGAACATTTCACTGCTATTGATTGAAATCGCTTTCCGAGTCGTTGATGTTTCATTCGTTGCAATCATTGAAATCTAAATTCCAATTTCATTTGAGCGAAGGTTTTCCACTATGACTCGCGAAAAATTAGCGTAAGATTGCAGTATGGATGAAATTTTTAAAACTAAATAAACATTTATTTCAATTATTACAGATTTATTTTATCGCTTTTAATACAAGTTTTTAATAAATATAGCACAAATGTTTTTGAGAAAAAAAAAAGGTTTTTTTTAATGTGAAATTTCCAGTAATTTATAGATATTTTTGTATAACGACTTCGATGAGATACACTATTAGTCGTATTTGAATCATTTTCGTCCTCAGGAGAGTTCGAATTTGAATGCCATCTGTATTGATGAATTCTTTTGTTTGTGTGGGTGTGCGTACGTACATGGGATCGCATATTGTGTAATTGTTCAAAAAAAAGGGGGGGGGGCAGGGCGATTCGTACGCAGCAGCAAAAATACAAAAGGGTAATGTTGACAATAAATGGCATTGCTTCTATTGATATACGAGTCATGTGGAGAGGATTACGATTTAAAAAATGCAGTGCATAATTGCATTTGCAGATAACTGGGAAAGTAGTGATAATCGCACTCATAATGCTTCACTACTTAAATAAATTGATGAACCTCCACTAATTAATACAGCTGAACAAGGTGCACAATTAGTTGAAGACAGTGATGAGCCTTCCACATCGCAGGTGTCTTCATTTGCAATGAACAACTTTCTGAGTACTTCAAATGTACTAGGAGCACTTAATATGCAGAGAACTCGAGTCGTTCTCCTCAAAACGTTATAAAGATCATCAAAATGCCACCTCGCATGAAAAGAAAAGTTAAACCGAACGGTCTAGAAAATGCTGTAGTTGTTCCACATAGGAAAGTCAGGAAAACAGTCGTTTTCTTTCGGGGGAAAAACAGCCTTCCCAAAAACAAAAATTAACATT
This sequence comes from Octonoba sinensis, assembly GCA_038502835.1. Taxonomy (NCBI): domain Eukaryota; kingdom Metazoa; phylum Arthropoda; class Arachnida; order Araneae; family Uloboridae; genus Octonoba; species Octonoba sinensis. The sequence goes on along the minus strand of CM076605.1, from coordinate 64,031,940 downwards.
AAGCTGGATTTTGGGAAACCATATTGTTGAAAGGGCATTCAGCGGACATTTGATTAAAGAAGATATTTAGTGCAAACCGGAACTTGTACCAAAACTGTATTTTGGATGAGGTAGTTTACCTCCTTAGAATAAAACGATTTTTCACTCTTGATGCATGATCATCATTACTTAATTTATGTGAAACAAAAAAACAATGCGCAACGGTCTCGCCACGTGTGCTATTTGGAGCTTCAGAACGAAGAATCATTCATATGTGACGCTTGTTTAACGTGACATCATTTAAGGTGTGTAAATTTACACCAAAAGCCGAAGTGCAAATTTGGTAAAGTCGCAGTTGTGTGCAATGAACATTTTTTACAATTTGTCATAGAATGCAGACTTCCCCCCCCCCCCACACACACACCAGGGTTTTATTTTATTTATTTATTTATTTATTTTTTTTTTTTGAAATTCGCTTTTAAAAGAAAATACATTTAAAATTTGTTTTTCGATGATATAAAAAACACTTATCAAGGCCTAACAGTACTTATCAATCCAGGGTTTAATCTCAAGGCTTTGTTTCGGCTGATTCCGTTAACAATAACTTAAGTTTTAAAACAGAACTGTAACATTAAAATATGTATTTATTATTATATGCTGCGGTGATAAAAAGTTCTTATTCTGTAAATGTGGAAAAGATGTTGCAGTCGTAACTTATTTTTGTTTTTATGTACAGTTCGGTCTTAGAAAAGGGGAGTTAGTAGAATCTGATTTTAGAAAATGGAAAATATTTTAACTTGAGCATAGAAAAAAATTTAAAGACAATAATAGATGAACAAAGGCTGACAACAAATGACATATCTCTTGACAATAACTTTTGGCCCATCTTTGGACGAATCAATGAAATTAAAGATAGCAACCCGTTTCTAATTGGTAATGGTAAACCTAATAACTTGAAAGAATATTTGAGTGACACTATTTCAATCATCAAAAATATAACTAGTAAGAGATTTAATTTAAGTGGCAAAAATTATGCAGTTAAAGTGAGATGTTTCATTTGTCATGCTCCAGCTCGTGCATAATGGGTCACAGGCTATCACACATATGAAAAATGTATTACAAAAGGAGAATAGACGGCAGATCGTGTGGCATATTTGGACTGAATGAAATATTAAGGACAGATGAAGCATTTTTAAATAGGGATGATCTAATTCCACTAACAGTTGAATATTGGCTTAGTCATACAATTTCCCCTAGATTACATGCATTTGGTTTGCTTTGGAGTAATGCGAAAGATTTTAAACTCCTGGGTTACTGGAAAACCTACAAACATTAAAATACATTGGAAAATTCAAGATAAAATATGACCTTTCCATACTGCAATTTTTATTTTAATACAACCAACAAGTTTTGCAAGTCAATATTACAATTACATTCAAAATTATGCAATTTGATTAAATATTCAATACGAATTGATGGGGAAAAGTTTGCGTCATATTATGTTCACTCCCCAATTCATATTGTCAGTGATGCAGAAATAATATGGCCCTCTGGATAATTTTAGTAGCTTTTCATTTGAAACCTTTTTGGGAAAATTAAAAAATATGCCCTTGCCGAATTAGACATAAAAGAAATAGTCGTTTTTTAGAAAACCTCATTGCTTTAGCCCTCAATTGCAACAATAAGAAACCAAATTTTTCCAGCTCACAGGACGATACTTTAAGCTAACAACAAATACGTCTTATTTATTTATCAGAAACTTAACAATTAATTTTTTTTTACATACACATGTTCTTATGCAACACTGGTAATTAAAAGTTTCTTCATTAAGTTTGGAATTAAACTGAATTTCCATTTCAACAATAAAATGTAAGTGTGTCTAAATTCCACTGGATGATGATTTTGTAATATATCTACTTTTAAATCAGACCGTGTGAATAGGCTGAAAAAAAGCTGAGCAGGGGACTAGGCTTGTTTGTGAATTGGGAAGAAACGTTGTGTTCTTTTAAATCTTTGCTTGAAATCAGGTCAAAAGACGCACTTCAGCTAAGTCCTATAGACATTGGGTCCATTACAGTCGGATTCTTCGGGAGGGAATGTTACATTTTATCACTGAATGACGATTTTGCACAGAAATCAAATGTTTACTTTCTCAAGTCTAAAGATAAAGAGTTCGACTTTTTTGTTAGTTTTCAAATGAGGGCTGAGCGACTCCTTGGCAAGAAAATTTTATCAGTAAGGTCCGATAATGAGAAAGAGTTTACCAACGAAAAGTTTGTTAGTTTTTTCAAGCAGCAGGGAATCAAAATTGAGCGCTACAACTTGATCCTCATGTTATGTTGAAAGACTCAGGTTTGGGAGAGGAATTCTGGGCCGAAGCCGTTTTCTGTTTCAATTATGTTAGAAATAGGACAGTTTTAAAAGCTGGGGGAGAACACCTTTTGAAAAGTTTTGTAGGAGAAAGCCTTCCGTAAAACACTTAAGGGTTTTTGGCTGTGTAGCTTATTATGGAATTAAAAAGCCCAAATTAAGGAAGTTGGACAGGCGGGCAACCAAAGGAATTATGGTCGGATGTGCCATTCAGACATGAAGATGTAGGATTTGGGACCCCAACACTAAAAGAGTGATTTAAACTATAAATGTTGATCTCCAGGGAAATTTAACTTTGGCGGGAATCTGAACCTAATCAAAAGGGAGAAAGAAATTAAAATTTTATTAGACCATCAAGTGAAATCCAAAGAAGATCCGGGAGACCCCATGTGAGAGAACAAACTGGTTTTGGGAAGCAGTCATGAGAAAGACTGGGAAATGAACGGACATTGGTGTCACGAATATTAAAAACAAAGATTCAAATTCTTGAACTGCAAAACACTATAACACCATACTTTAGAGTAGTAACTCGAATTTTCACTTTTAAATAAACCTAAAATAAAAGGCATCAAGTATGCAGCTCGACCACGAAATTTTGACATTTGGATGCCTCTGCACATTGCAGAAGAAAACGAATCATTCGAGTTTCAGGGAAGTTCGTTTTGCAGGTGCGTTTGTTTAGTACGCGAATTAGAACGTTTGTTTGTTGAAAGCAACTAAATTTATAAACTGGTATATAGCATCAGTTCGGAAGGAATAAAATGTACTAAACGAGTTAGAACGAGAACAAAAACTGCACTTTCTTTGTACCAGCAGTTCTTCCCTTGAACATGAATGGATTCCTCTTGGCACTCTGCCAGGCCGGTTGCTTTGGTTCATGGTGGAACTGTACTCATGACGAGTTGGATTTCTGACGATGGAAAAGATTCGAGTACAAATGGAAATGTATTTTATTGCATTACTTGTCGAAAAAAGAGTAAATCAGTTTTTTTTGGGGGGAGGGCGGGGAGGGAATAATCTTAAATCATAAGTGCTCGATAACTTTTGAAACGTTGAGGGCATAATTCTATCGCTGGCATTGCTCAGTAGAAATAGTACTTATAATATTGCCCAAGAAGTAGAAGTTGAAAGGACGTATTCAACTTTGGAAATGTTAAATTGGAAAAGGCAATGCCTAGTTACTGAAAACCTAAAAGAACAAATTGAGTCGTCTAGATTCAAAACCAGATACATACGATTTCAACTTTTTTACACTTTCTAATAGTACACAAAGTAATCTTTATATGGTGTTAATTTTTAAGTTTCTAAAGCAGCTACATCATGCTAAAAAGTGTGTTTGAAATGTGCCGGTTAGTTACTAAGCCAGATCGGAGATCCCCACCTCATCGACCATGCTTGTCAGCTCTTCTTTTTTTCCCTCCAAATTAAGGCTAGAGGCCAACTTTACTTTTTGGTATTACTGTAATAAGTACTTTTTATAGTTTTTTTTTTTTTTTTGACATCATTAATATCCATCATGTGAGAGAAAATTAAACAATAACTATTTTCTGAACAACATCGATTAGAATAATCACTGAAACAATTAAAACAAAAACCCTCCGCTCTTGAAAAATGTCCTCTTTGCAAATATGACACTGTTCATTTCTATAACGAAATAGTCAGCTTCCAGGTTTGAAACGTCCTGAAAAAATAGGCTCTACAGTAGAGCCAGAAGATGCTTGGGGTTTACTTCTTGATGAAAATATAATCCAATTAATCATGGAATGGACAAATGTGAAAATCAAGGAATGCAGAATGAAATATTCTGATCAAAATCAACACGAGGTTTCTATTTTTAATGAACTGTTTGCGGTATATAACCCCAAAACAAGAAAAGAGCGTATGGAGTATGATAACCAAAAAAAAAGAAAGAAAAGAGCGTATTGAGTATGATAAAACCTCTTCAATCGCTCCCAGCCACGGATCAGAGCAGGCAGGCCCAAAATCTCTCACACAGTATCCTCGAGCCCATTGCTCGCATTGGTGCACCCGTCTGTGATCAACATCGATCACTCCTCCCTTACTCGTTCACTGGAGGGGGAGCAATGTAGCGGAGTCAGTGTTTCAAATAGCCAACTTTGCCCCTGCCCAATAGGCGCGTCTTTTGGGCAAGTGGTAAAGAACAATATTACCACCGAAAAGACTTCGGAACTTCACAGCCACTCTCGCATTTCCTACAATTTACATAGCTGTTTGTTTGTCTAGCAGCTCGTGCTACGCACCTAGAAATAGCGAGATTTTCTTCAGATATTTTTATTCTCACTTTGAAACGGTTTTTCCCGAGTCGTGGTAAAGGTGCTAAAATCTTTGAAGATAACGCAACAAATATTGTACGTACATCAAAAGGATTGAAAAACCTTTTCAGTTTTTAAATACATTCAAACGAGGAAATAGCTAATTTATATTTTCATTAGAAGCTAACAATTTCGAAGTGCTTATACCAGGTAACTTTCTCGTAGGACGTATTATTCATGCCATTGTAGAACCAAATTTAACTTTTATCGAAAAGCTCCAAGTCTTATGTTGATATTGTTATCTTGAAATGTATTATTATGTTTAAAAATTTCAAGGCCCGACGGAAGGTTCGCGCTAGTGCTTTAGATTGGCGAATTTCTGTTCTTCATGGGCGCCAGCACTCCCAAAGGACTTCAGTACAGAAAGCTTAACTTTAAAATTTCCTTGTAGTTTTTTGTTAGTAAGATTTGTTGCTTTATGTAGTAAGTTGTATAGCGGGAAAAACACCATGTTATTCGAATTAGTAACGTAATAAAAGTTAGAGTTTCGATGAAATTAAAGTTGTTTTCCTTTATAAAAAGACACAACAGCAATGAACAATCTTTACAATTAGCTCAAAAAATTGTTAGATAGTATGAGACAGCATATAACAATTGAAATAATGAAAAGGCTTCGATAATATTGGAAAATTAGCCACTGAAGTTGAAAATGCTTTATCCACCACTGATAATTATATGCTTAATGTTACTAAATCATCTGAAATAAAACTGTTAATTAAAAATGAAATTTAGAGTAATAAACAAATTGTGATGAATTTTCTAAAATGAAATCGACTAATGACATTACACAAAACAACTTGTCCCATTTGCAAGAAAAACCATAAAACAGATTGCTGGTATCACTGACGCGTCAAAACAATGATTATGTAACTCAAAGATGTACATATAGATTATAGATATATAAACTTCAGAAATAACTTTGGTTGATGTAAAAATAAATGATTTAGAAGAATAGGTAGTAGGCAAAATTATGCGACAGTTCTGCATATGATTGCTCCACAATAGAAGTTAGTACCTCTGAAACACCTCTAAGGCAGGGGACACACCTAGCAGTCACGAACATGCAGCCGACATGTTTCCTACAAGCTGTCTGAAAAACCGGTTTATTCTCCTGCAACCGCGCACATCTGGAAGACGAGGCGAAGGCGCGACATTTTGTCTGTGACTTCCTCGTGTTTGTCGAAATAGCGCAGGACCCATTTTTGTCTGACGCACAAGAAGCAGAAGACTCGCTTCACGACTGTCATTGTCATGGCGGAGAGCCCAGAATTCAATATAGCTCTAGTTGAAGAAGTGCGCAAACATGAACTTTTGTACAATTTTAAATTGCCTGAGTATTCAAATCGTGGGAAAACGGACATCGCTTGGCATGCCATCGGAAAAAAACTGAATTGCACTGGTAAGTTGCCTAATTTCCAAATTATATTGCATGATATTAGTTTAAATAAAATCATAGTAAATGTTATTACTATGTGTGTATAATGTGTATGTACTATAGTAAATATTATTACATTGCCTTTGAATTCGATATAATTCCATGCTTTTCTGAGATTATAAATCTCTAGAAAGAAATCATTTACTGTACCATAGAACCATTTTTACTCAAGATAAATAATTATGTAGCGCCTAAAATATATTACTTACAGTATTTGCACTTGCTTCATGAACTGAATTATTTCAAGAAATAATTATTAATGATACGACTAAAACTTGGCGATTATTTAAAAATTTAATACTCTGCTTTTCTCATACGTTTATCTATTACTAGGAGTTGAATATTAATATATGATTCGTAGAATGTTAACGTTAATTTGAATTCCATGCTTAGCAGCATGGGTGCCAAAATAATTGTGCAATGTAATTCAACTAGTAACCCTGCGATTATTTAATTCGCGTTAGTTTTTGATTAATGGAAACCCACAACAATTTTTAATTTCAAATTTCTAGCAAAGTGTTAACTTTGCAGTAAATTAAAATACATTTTTTTTTAATAATTGTGGGCAAGTTTGTTTTGCATGTTCTCATAAAAATGCGATGAGCCGTAGTTTGAAAACGTTTTCTACGCTTTGTATTAAATAAGTTAAAATCGGTTTTAATGTATCTATGCATTAAACTAAATGGATTTGGTGGGAGACATATATCGTCACCTTGCTAATAAGGTCACTTTTATGTAGGGATGTACCGAGTACTCGGCTAGAATTCTACTACTCCGCAAAATTCTAGCCGAGTACCTGCCCATTACTGAGTACTTGTAAAAATTTCGTAATTTTTTTAAAGATTACTAATAGCAGATAAATTTATAACTGATTAGTACAAGAATATGCAAATATTAGTTTTTCTACATTTTCTAGAGACAGGCGATTTCTTTCATTATAAATACCTTTTAGAATTTTTTTTTTATTCCCAACTACTCGGCCCAAGTGCTACTCAGTACATCCCTACTTTTATGTATAGTGTTCACGGTTAAGCTCATAATAAGGTTTGATTGCTTGTAAGTATGAAATAATATCTTATTATTGCTTATAAACTTCTTTCCGTTTCTGTTTTAGGAGAGCAATGCAAATTGAGGTGGAAAAATATTCGGAATTCCTACCTGAGACATTTGCGGTACCAACCGCCCAGTGGTACAAGTGTGCTTGGTAGAAAAAAAGCTTATTACTTACAAGACTTCTTGGCATTTCTCTCGTCATTCACAAAAGCTAAGAAGTAAGTTCTCTTAATACTTTTCTTTTTTATTTTGTCATCACTATTAATTGCCATCACTCCATCAGGCGCTGTCTTTTTTATCCCAGATTTCTGGTATGGAAGAATCTCTCATAAAGAACTGCGTCTGAAAAGTGGATTGCCGAACCTTCTGCAAGATGACGACATCCTTGCTGATAGAGGCTTCCTCGTGCAAAAAGAACTGGCAACAGAAAACTGCCGTTTCATGATGCCACATTTTCTTTTTAAAAATAAGGTCGAGTTCACTGTGGAGCAGCGAAATGAAAATCAGCGTGTGTACAAGTTGAAAGCGTAATCTCCCCCCCCCCCCAAAAAAAAAGTACAAATATTTCAAAAGCCCTGTTGACAGGCAATGCTTTTCAGAAGTCAACATAATCTCTTAATTTGGAATTTTTTAAACCCCTTAATTACAATTGAATAAGTTTTAATATTAATATTTATAATTTCAATCAATTTGATTCCTCTAAATAGTTCTGATAATATTTCATCTAAATTTAAGAATAATTGTTATTTACCTATTTAATACTTTTATCCATTATTGCCCCCCTCACCTTTTAAAATTAATTTGATCTTTTTTTAATGTTATCTCATGGTTGTTTGTTTATTTTTTGATAATTAAAATTAAGCTTTAAAGTTATTGTAATGATGGCATATTCCACAATTTGACACTAATCGCATTTTTTTAAAAGGTGCATGTTCTTTTTTATGTTGCATATCCAAAAATTGTTCTCTTCACGCATTTTGAGTTTCAAAATGAGCTTTTAAGTTTCATACTTATTGCATGTTTATTAGGTGCTGGACAGTTGTCCTGGAAATTGTTTTCTTTTAATTATTTAACTACAATGTAATTTTAATATTTTAATTCAGTATGTGTTTTCCCAGGTATGTTATGCCCAACAAGAGTTACTTCAAATCATGAACTGCATTAAGTTCTCAAAGGAATGAACAATTATAGCCGTTTTTTCTGCATTTTAGAGCTGAATGGACAGGAGATTTGGTGTTGATAGTTCATTAATTCTGCTGTTGTAGCTTTTCAGTTTATGCAAAGTTAATCTTTTGTAGCTAAGTACTGCTTTTGTTTCTTGTCTCATGTTTCTGCTTTATATCACTCTCTCTAATGTGCAGTGCTGGAACTAATTGCTTTAGAACCGGTCGGGTTTGCACGCGGGCTTTCCCAGATGATCAGCAGTGCCAAAGTGTAATATTAAAATTAAATGTTGGTTTGGTTTACCAAGTCCTGTCAGATCCAATGCACTAGATATATCATGGCATAGTTAAAAGTATATGTTTGGGTAGAAAAAGGTCTAAAAAATGGTGGACCCAGTTCCTTTTAGGCTTAAAATAATTAGTCTGCACACATCAGAACTTAATATATTTTAAAGAACTTAATATATTTATTTGTTATATAACTTTCATAATTTGCATGCGGTGCAATATATGATGCAGTAGGTGATGTTGCTAATTTTTGTTCTTCACATACATATTCAGCTTTTCCTTTCGGAAACTTTATGCACAAAGATGGTAAGTGAACCAAATAATCCTCTTCAGCAGTTTGCAAAGAGATAAGGGGAAAAACAGCTGGAGAAATTCACTGTGGGTTCTGGGTGTTCAGATTTCAGAATAGAAAATAAATTACAATACAATGAAATATGAAGGATATAAAATTTCAATTAACAGCCTGATAATTGTTTTCTCACAAAAGGTGATGAAATTGTTTCATAAAAAGTACTGAAGTAAATAAATGCAACGAATACAATTATAAATGCAGTAATTTTTCTCAAAATTGTGATTATTTAGAATTTCCTTTAAAAAATTCCAAAGTTAATATTTATTCTCTAAACGAACTGTTCGAAAGGTTTGCACAACTATTCTACTTCTTTTTTAATGTCAAAATGTGCTTTAATGCATTAGCCGAACGCATAACCAGCAACTAAAAAAGATGTTCAAACTGATGAAGATGTGGTATCTGCGTTATTGGAGCAACTACATATCGAAGACCAAGAAAATTGGTCTTAAAAATCAAGGTATTTTCTTCAGATAAAGTAAAACAAGATTCGTCTACTTTTATGTCTATCAATGTATTTAGTGTGGAGACATTTGATGTGGTGTACGATTTCTTACAATTAGGGGACCTGAAGAGCAAGTTGTGTTTCTTGTGCAAGTCCGCTGGTCTTGACACTCGATTTCATGAGCGTAGTATTCAATTCCTCCAAAAGTTCTCTTTCAAGGACGATGATTGCAACGATTGATGCCATCTACGAAAAAGTGAAGAATGTAGATAGCTGGTCATCGAAGTCGCAAGTCAGAGGCATTCATTCGTCTTGAAATATCCCAATTGCAAGGCAATTTTGGATTGCACAGAGGTACCAATTCAAAAACAATCTAATCCAAGAATGCAGCAATTGATTTTCAGTCACTACAAAAAGTGCAACACCTTAAAAGCATTAATTGCCATCAATCCATCAGGCGCTGTCGCCTTTATCTCAGATTTGTGGTCTGGAGGAATCTCTGACAAAGAACTATTTCTAAGAAGTGGATTGCTGAATCTTCTGCAAGATGATGACATCCTTGCTGATGCACGCACCCTCATACAAAGAGAACTGGCAACAGAAAACTGCCGTTTCATGATGCCACAATTTTTAAAAAATAAAGTCTAGTTCACTGTGGAGCAGCGAAATGAAAATCATCGTGTGTCCAATTTACTTGTACACGTTGAAAGGACAATCTCTCCAAAAAAAAAAAACATTTTAAAGGCCCTGTTGACAGGCAATGCTTCCCAGAAGTCAACAAAATCTCTTTTTGACAACTTTCAAACACATTAAGTACAATTGAATAAGTTTTAATATCCAGCCCTCGGAAGACAGACTTTATCGATTGCAGTGGATTCATTGGACCTACGTTTGAAAAGCTAGTTGGGTGTTCGTTGGCAAACGGTTGAGCCTACGTTCCAAACAGATTTTCAGGCCTTTACTGGAAAATGGTTGGTTGAGCCCACGTTCCAACAGAACGTTGGGCCTTTATCGGTAAATGGTTAGTTGGGGAAGATTCGCCAAAGCTGTGTCTAACCGTTAGCCAACTGAGATTTTACGGTTAGCCAACACTTCCCCAACAATTTGTGCTACTCGGGACATTATTCATACGGTTCAGAATCGGATTCTTGTATTTTGTTGTCTGTACTTTATCTAGCAGTTATCAAGTCATGTCAAAAATAAACAACGTGTCAACTCCAATACACCTTTAACGAGTCTTACACGAAGAAAGTAGAAAGCAAAAAAGCAAAATTTACGTTTTTGAATTTTGTTAAGTGTTATTCGCAATACTCATCTTTTCTTTATGGAGAAATTGAATTTGATTCAGTGAATTGTACGTTTTACGCATGAAGCAGGCGTCCACAACGTGTCTTTCTAGTAAAGGCCTGTTTCGCACATTTTTAAAAGAGGCACAAAGAATTATTTAGTTGCGGTTCCCGTGCAAACAAGACGGAATACCTGGTTTGAGATTGCTTTTATTTCGTGATGCAGATTTGAAAGAAATTATTAGAAACTATCTAGAGGGAAGACTAGTTCTGCAGTGGATCCCATCCCACGTGGAAATAGATGGTAAAGAACGGGCTGATATTTTAACTAAAAAGGGAACTCAAATTGTACAGTCAGGTAAAGGTAAAGTAACATTTTCATCAATTAAGAGAGTCATAAAAAGTGCAGTGAAACAAAACCATGTTATCAATTTATCAAAAGTAATCAAGAATAAGAAATGGAAAGACTCGATAAAATCCCTAACTCCACAAGATTCATTGCGGCTACCGCAACGGCGGAGACTGGACATGACTGCTTAGCTAAACATTTATACACCATTGGTATAAACAGCAGTCCTATGTGCATTTTATGCAATCAGAACTTTCAGATAGACAAAGATCATTTGCTATGCTGTCCGTCATTTGAACGAAGAAAACATAGTCGATATTGGCGGGCTAGGGAACTGATGCAATTTACATCCAGCGACTGAATTTCCTTCATGTTTATGCAGTTCATTTTTATAATTTTTGATTCATTTATTGTATTGTTCAGTTGCTCTATTCATGTCTTCTTTTATGCTCCAATTTCATGCATCTCTGATGCACGGGAGCTCATGATGTACAATCAAGTACTTCTGCAATAACAAAATGATGCGCATCATTAACTTTCTTTGAAAAACAATGAGTAAATTCTCATGTTACTTTTAACGTAAGTATTATTTTTCCAAAATCTTAGAAAGCAAATACAAAACACTCAAATTTTAAAGAGCTTGAAAATTGCACCATTTAAAACTATCAATGAAAACAGACTTCGCCAACCAGCCTCAAGTTCTTTAACCCTACACTGCGGAATTTTTTTTTCCTTTTTAAAATATTTTTTTTGTGTGTGTGTATGTGTTTGTTTGTGCTAGTTATAAGTGGGAAAAATACTAAAAAAATTCTTATTTAATTTGGAAAAGTAGAATACGAGAAAAATTAACACGTTGTTTAAAAACAACACTGCGCATTTAGGGGTAACAATAATTGTTTTATATAATCATTTCAACACATGAAACCAAATCAATAATAAATAGGCATGCATTATAATCATAAAATAGCACTAAATAGCATTTATTAACATAATTTATTTTATTATTATTTATATTTTCAAATGTAACTAATAATTATTCGTTACATGTGCAAATTTTTACTTTTAGTGAAATTATTATTAAACTTTATTGGTAATCAAAGATTTTAAACAAGAAACCTATCATCTGTAGGGGGTCTATGCGATAATGTTCGTTTCTTCTTTGGTTGAGCGTGAATTAATTTTTAAAAAAAAAATCCTAAATAATAATTTAATCGACCACTTTTAACTAATTTGTGAAATATTTAACAATGATCTTCTAAAAGATACTAAATAAAGTGAAATAGAACAACCTGTGACACCTGTTCTTGTTTATTCTGCGAATAATGCAGGAGCATAAAAGTTGCCTCCGAATGCGCGGTGTTGTTTTAAAACAACAAGTAAAAAAGGCGCCTTAATATATATTTTTCCCGAAATTTTTCGGAAAACTTATATTTATTTCATTTTAAAACTATGTAAGCAATTAGAGACTATTTTTAAAAATAAAATTGTTGTTTAAAATTTGTAGAAAAAAAAATTGAGAAGTTACTGTTTTTTACGAAATCAACATGTCTTACGATTTTGTGAAAAAAGATGATCCTTGAGTTCAGTTTGCAAAACTAATATGATCACACATACAAAATGAAATGAAAGAATGCGCCACATGTTAAAAATATTACAAAATAAAAGCTTAGTGAACGAAAAATGGAGGTGTTGTTTAGAAACAACACGGCGCAGTGTAGGCTTAACGGAGTACTTAAAAAATATGAGACAGAAGAAAAAATATAATTTTAGATTTTTATGCTGTTTATGTAACAGCATAAAAAATGCCTTACATTATAAAATCACTATGAGATACGAAGAGTAGTTTTCACCTTTTCATCGCCTCGAAAAATAAAAAAAAAGCAATGTTTTTTTTTTTTTTTTAAAGGTTGTGTTCAACTTTTGGAATAAGACATTTAAAAAATAATCTTGCAATAGGCATGGAGGAAAATACACCAGAAGATACGGTGAGTAAATTTACTTTTTTCCCTTTCCAATCATAACATAAAAAATCAAAAAAACATTTTCTTACAGCATGAGGATCGAAATTTTGGAACATTTCTAGATAGCGAAGATGAAGTATTATACTTGTGTTTTTTAAATCATAATTTAAGTTTAATGAGTTTGTCTTTGTTCTTAACGTTGTTTAATTTTAGCTTTTAAATGAAAATCCTCTGCCATGCAACGACACTTTGGATTATGTAAGCAATGTTTCCTTTAAAAAAAAATAGTGCAAACATATAAACACCATTCTTATTGTTGCTAATATTTCAAACATTCATTTTATTTATTTATTTTTACTTTATTTTCTTCTTTTGAAAAAATTTAGTTTAAATACTCAGCAGTATAGCATGAGACAGGAATTGAGGCTAGGAAAATAATTACATAGAATTATAGTAATCTGAATTTCTAATGATTTTATTTTATCTTTTAGAAGCAGGAGAAGGAGACGCAGGACCAAGTCACTTACATTATCCTTCTTCACCAAACTCAGACTGTGAAGCTGTAAGTGGTTCTTGGAGACTAAGCAAGTGAAGGCAGACTTTTCAAGCAAGTGATGACGTGGACTAAGATAGATTTGAGGCCAACGGACTAAGTTCGCTTCTGCATTGTATATGCCGTCCTTTATCATAGCAGCATTAATGGGCCATTCTCCTGTTTCACGGGACTTTTGCAATCTTTTGAAGCTTGTAAAAAAATTAAATAAAATATGTATTCTTGTTTATTTTTTTTTTTTTTTTGTTATCCCCATTAAAAGCAGGACTGGTTCTCAACTTACAGGTGCAAAATAAAATAATTGCACTTGAAATATGTAAAAACAGATTTAATATGCTCGTTATGCACGAGACTCGGAAAAATATTTTTCCTACCCTGACTTCTATATGTTACAAACTCTGAATTTAGAACTTCTATTTTGCCATTGTATTTTTTTCCTGATAGCTAATTAGTTTCTTTATCATATTATGTTACGTTTTAAAATAAAATTTAAAATTTATTTAAGCTGTGTTATGCACGGAAAATCCTAATGTTATGCACAGGACATGTCTGAATTTTACTCTATATAAGTAGTCAGAACTAAAAAATTAGGGTGGTAATTAAATTCCTGATGGAATAAAAGCTATTGTAGATGACCATAATTAAGATAAAATATTGAAGGGGGAAAATTTATTTTTTAAATTTAATTAATATTTATTTATTTATTTAATGTTTTTTATTTCTAATGGTCTGCATATATATTGGTATTTATTTAATATGGTAATAACATTTGTTAGTGGAAAGTGCAATACTTTTTTAATATGTTCCGATACTTTTGAGAACGAAAAAAATATTGTGAAAGCCTTCATTCAAAAAATGTATGATGAAATTCAGTTAAATGCTACTCGGAAAACTAATTTTTTGAAGAAATAATAAGGACAGATGGCCCTTCATCTGAATTTAAAAGCAGATACATGACCTTGCTGCTACGAGACCTCAGCCATTAAATACAAAAAAACTTTCCACTGGAAATATTTTGCAACAGCATACGGTAAAGGTGTGGTGGATGGAATTGGTGGTAAATCAAAATGTTTAGTACGAAATGCTGTGATGTCAAAATATCTACTGCGAAAATTGTTTTGTCAGCAGAAGACTTTGCAAATGTTTTCAAAAATGCTATACCATCTACCAGTTATGTTAGTTTTAGATAAAAACATAAATAGATGTAACAATATCTGGGCTAAAGTGATAGCAATACCAGGCATTTCAATAATGCATGGCATTAAATTTTACCCTTCTGGTTGTTTGGATTTTTTTGTAATTGCTGTAACACCAATGAAACAAACTACTGATACCGTAATTAGCTCTGTAAATATTTCTGCAGGAAATTGGGTAGTGGTCAAGTATAACGAAAATTTATATGCTGGTGAAGTTACGCAAGTTTCATGTGAAAACACTGAAGTTTCTGCCATGGGAAAAGTTAGGGAAGTTTTGGAAATGGCCAACACAAAAAGATAAAGTATTTTATAACTTAAGTGAAGTTATTTTATTACCATCCACAGAGTTGTAAATGCTCATGGGGTTTCTGATTTTCCAGCTTTTTAAAAAATTGGTGTTATGCACGGGAGAAGAAAACAAATACTAATAATTCCTCTTATATTAAACTTGAAGTGAAACTTTTTACAGTATACATTGGAATCAAGAAAAAGAAAGTAAATTTATAATAGTTTGTTTTACCTTAAAAATAAGCATGGAACATAAAAACGGTGATGTTTTTGTGTTATGCACGGGACATCAAATTCTAGTTCGAATAAATTCTTTTTTCTGAAAAAAATTTTTCTGTTTTTTTTCTCTTTTATTAGGGGAGACCGGGGTTAGTTGGCACAGTTTTGCACTTTAAAATTTTTCGGTTTGAAAATATTTGAAATGTAAAAAGTGGGTAATGTAGGCACACATTTTGGCTACAAATCGCACATACAATTGATTCAATATATTGTTGCCACTCTGCAAAAAATGTTTTTCCTTGTCCAGTCAAACTACGCCAACCTACCCCGGTATCGGGGTTAGTTGGCATAGGTAGTGGGATAAGTTGGCACAAGATGTAAGTCAAGCGCTTCTACTCATCCTTAGGTAAGGTGCAGTTAGAAAGAATGCTAATGTGCTTGAAATTGAACAATGCATATGTCAACAAAAAAAAACAAATTTTTATGCACACAAAAAGTATATTTACAAAAATGTACACAGCATAAAAAGTCAAAATCAAATCATCCAGTTAAGTCCCATGGCAACTGAATAAAGTGCTGGGTCATTGCGTATCATAATGGGTGGTTCAATTTTTGGATGATTTTATTAGATTTGTACCAGATTATGTCCATGTTTTCAAGCCAACACCAACTTCCCTTATATTTCTCCATTGTAGACACTTTGTATTTGCCATTCCCAATTTCTGTAATTTTTCCACGGTATATACCCTGCAAATGTTTTTCACAGCTACATAGTCCCCCACAATGAGACACCCAACATCAGTCTTATGACAGAGTCCCTACGAACTTTTTCTCGTTTCAGTTTTTGACACCAACCCAACCTCACGCTGCAAAGGCAAAATTCCTTCTTCCTCATCATTATCACCGTTCGAACTCAATCCAAGTCCACCCAAACTATTCTCACTCTTTGCATATTCAATCTCTAAATCCTTCTCCTCATCAGTTGAGCTAAGTGCTCATTTCATCTTCTTTGCCATTTTTTCCATTTAGTATTATTTAATCCTGGTCTAGATTTTTTTTTTTTTTTTGTGTTCACTTTGGATTTTCTTTCTTCTTTCATCTTCTGTTCATCTTACAGCAGCTCTTTTTCAGGTGTACTTGTCAAGATGGCAGAATATTTCTTCTCTGATAAGCTCTGAGAGATAAACTCTGAATGGCATGCCTTGAAGGCTTATGAGAAGAAGGTCCTGGTGTAGCAAAAAGTCCAGTTTCGATTTCACGCATGTCCCAGGCTGATCAGGATCAACTGGGTTGGGAAGTGGGGATATATTTAGGCTAGATTCTGAAGGAGCAGATATCACTTCCAAGACTGGTTCTGGGCGATCAGTTACATAACCAGGCATGAAATCTGCCTCGGTGAATATATCCTGATTACGTGGAGAAATCCCAACTTTCCTGAACCAGCTCTTGATGTTTGTTGGGGTTATAGCACCCGGCAGAGCTATAGTCAATTTCAGGGATATCATAAATGCCCATTCCTTTCCCTTTATTGTTAGTTATCCATGCATCACATGGATATGGTCTATTGAAAAAGTATGTATTGACATACTTTTTCAATAGACCATACACACTCTGATACCTTCCGTATTTATATAAGAACAGAAATAATAATTTATTAATTGTGAAGTAGCCTCTACACCTAACTAAAATTAGGTCAGTATGAATGTTGGCATACTTATGTCAACTTACCCGTTGTTGCGGGGTTAGTTGGCCTACCCAGCCAGCTTATGTCAACTAACCCCCGAGTCCCTATGAAAACTAACCCCAACAGGGCAAGTAAAATACACATGGCGACCAATATAAGTGTTCATCAACTACAGCAGAAATGGACTATAACCTCTTAGCTAAATGCCCAAAGATACTAAAAACTTGCGAATGTTCTCTGTATCAGTACACTACTGTACAACACAACAAATACTGAATAATCAAAATTTTACTTATCGCTATGAAAATCACATTTTCAATCCTTCCTCTCAAGGCAATGGCTTTATCCAACTGGCGTTTTCATGCCAGATGAACATTTCAATGACGATCAGGTGACAGGCTCAGTGGCGCTCGGAATCAACCGCAGAATTTTTAAAAATCAAAGTGCCAATCTACCTTTTATGCCAACTAACCCTGGTCTCCCCTACTAATTAAGAACATTATGTAGATATATTTAGAAATTAAAAAAAATTAAATGCAACTATGTTTCTCCAGTTAGGGAAAAGCAAGTAAATATGTTGATTGTATTGTAAAAACTTAACATTATAATTTTCAATTTTCAAAAATTAATTCCATATTAAAAAATTTAGTTAAAACAAACATTTTATTTAATGAGGTTCAACTTATGTACTTTAATATGGCGCAACTAAAAAAGATTTATAAGTTTTTTAAAATTTGAGGTTCAAAGAGTTTACAGTGGAGAATGGCCCTAATGCATCTTCAGTAAGATATCTTTCTTCCTGTGCTATGACTGATTGGCAACTTTCCTTTTTTTTCTCATTTATGAGTTTCTTCATACTATTAATTAGTTGGTTTTCTAAAATATTTAGAGTATCAGATGTTTTTCTCATTGTCAAAAAAGTATTGTTTGAACACTTCACTCTCAAAACCAAGCCACAGAGTAATTTCCTTTGGCATTTATTTCTAAATTTTGCAATTGTTGACATATCGGAAGACCTGATTTTTTTAGAGAGTTTAAATTTGACTATTGTTAGTTGCGGATAAAGACTATCTGAATACTGAAAAATTAAAACTCTGGCAATTAAGAAATTTGGTGAGAAAATGTGAAGATAATTGAGAGGTAGCTTTTAGATAGCAGGAGATGCAACTCCAGAAGTAAAGGAGCATAGAGGCCATACTGTGGTCAAAATTTATTCGAATGTAGAGGACAATTTAAACAAACGAAATTAAAAGATGACATCAAGATTCCTTTGAAGCTTGGATTGCATTAAAACCAAATTTTGGACCATCATCTTTAGCTCAATGTCAGGCAAATTCTTTCTAGTAGAATATCTAATACTGAAACAATTGGTATATATGCTACTAACTCTCTCGTTAAATGTTATAATTTCATATGTTGTGCTTTTGTTTAATTTCAATAGGAAGATTCATATTTTCAGTAGCTACTGGGAGGATGTAAAGACAATGACAATTCATTACAGCACCAATAAATATTTGAGAAGGAGATTAAATTCTTCAAACTCTTGGTCAATGAAAGGGGAGTAAACTTAGACTAACACATATTTATGTCCTAGACACAGCAACATTAGCCAAAACATGAGCCTCCAAAATGAGTCAAGCAGCAAGGTTTTTACCTCACGAGCAGCACCTATTAACAGCTGGATAATTTCATGCAAAGCATAACACTTGTAATGAGTAAGAAAAATAAATATAGTCTATGGATATCTAATATTGTTGAAATACATATGCACATATTGAGTGACAAAATTTTTAGTCCTTACAGTCTGCAAGATACATACAAGAGCGGAGAATATCTTGTTGCCTCATGACGGGTTGATACTTTTGCTGAACTATGGATCAAATCACATACATTCTAATTTTCACTTCTAAATGTCACTGTATGGCCTCATTTCAATTTTAAGACAAGATTTATTTTCTCTTTCATTTTCTTTACTTGTAGTGAGCCAAAGGACATAAGAGGGTATGCATGGTGCAGGTTGTGCCATCGATATTTGGTGGAGGGGAGGGTCATTAGACTGTTTTACTGATTTTGGAGGGTAGCGTAGTTTTTCGGGGTATGCGCCATTGCTCAGAGTGGGGCACCCCTGGACAAACATCACATTTTTGCAGGAATACATGCATAAAAAGTTTATTCAGTACTTGATGGAGTAGAAAAAATTTTTTAATGTCACCTAACGGCAATTAAGAATTTTTTTTCTGTGGAAAAAGTTGGGGGGGGGGGGGGGGATAACTTGAATTTTCAGAAGTGAGTTAGTCGGTATAAAAGTAAAAAGGAGTTTGACTTAATGGCATAGACATATATTTCCGAAGACTTTAGAATAGAAAGAGAATGGAACATAGCTTTATTCCTTGGAAAAAGTCTTTGGATAGGAGAGCCGATGAAAAGATACTTACAAAGACGCATACATTGACCAGATTTTACGAAATTAGAAATACGTATAGGATTTGCAAAATATTAAAAAAGATGACAGTGTCACTAGTTCAACACAAACTATTAACAAGTGATGAAGCCAATGTTCATTCCAGAGTTGAAAAAATGAACTGTTGAATTGAACTCTGTATTATGTTACAAAAAACAAAATGAATAACCTTTAAATAAAAATAAGAATTATTACAAGTTTATGTTGGTATATTATCAACTAAAGACTAAAATCATCATACATTTTTAAAGTTTATAAAAGGTAAAGATGAAGAAACTTCAAAATGCATTTGACAATGTTTTTTGTCTATGCTTGAAATTAGTCATCCTTTTTCTGTTCAGTACTTGTGCTTGAATCCTAAGATGCCACTCTGCTTTGTATTACCGAAAAATAAGATAACTTTGATCTCCAATTTGATATCCGAATACACGTAACCAATATTCTAAATTCTTTTGTTTGGGTACTGAATAGGTGTACTTTTACAACTGTTGTTTTGATGCAGGCATTTGAAAAATACCATTTGTGAATTTCAGGATTTGAATAGTAAACACATAGAAAATTCAAAGTGATGATATTATTTTTTTTTCCAAAAGCAAAATGAAAATAAATCAAGTTATCTGATAAGACATAACAAAAGTGTTTTCATTGTATAATTTTCAGTTAATTTTAACTACTTTCTGTATTTGCAACTCAAGCTTTTATTAAATAGTAATTTTAACTATTGCATTTATTAAATAGCAAAATAAAGGTATTCAATAATACCCAAGAAATTTTAATTAAATAGCATAGCTTATTGCACACTATTTAAGTACAGTACAGTCTAAGTATTTCAGGTGGTTTTTTCCAGTTTTTGCCCCTGTCCTGGCAAAAATACCAACCCTGGTTTAGAAACACCTTTTAAAAACTGATAAATGAAATAATTGATGATACACAAATGAAAAAAGGTTACTAATTTAAGCAAAAATTAGCTAAAAAGGAACTTTAATTTCATAAACGTCATCTAAGCATGTAACTAAGAAATGATTCATGAAGTAGATTAACAATGATTACAAGTCTATATACTTCATATTTGCAGATGCAGTGGAACCTTCATGTTTCGCCTGTAACAGTACGATTCTTGAAAACATTCTTTAAACTCCTCAAAACAAGTTTTTCTTTTTTTTTTTTTTAAGTAGATGTATGTTTTTAAACTTCTATTAAGACTAGTTTACTGTTAGAGTCTACTTAAATTTGCCTATTTTTCGCCAGGATGGAGCACCATCAGTGGTAGGTTATTATTGCGGATCTGTTAGTTATTCGAAGGAAGAAATGTCAAATGCATTCTGGATTCATTGTCTGGTATACAGTCATTTGCCTTGTATAAAAACATCTTACAAGCGCCTCCGGCAGAGGCGTAGCGAGGGGAGGGGGGCAAGGAGGGACAGATGTCCCCGGGCGCAGCGTCAAGGGACGCCAATTTAATGTTAATTTATTTTTTCTTAAATGCCAAAAGAAAATTATTTTAACTGAAGAGGTGTGAATATGTAATAAATAATTTCACATTAAGAAAGCACAAATAAGCATTAAAATGCAGACATATGTTTCGGGATAGCTTGGAATCCCTTTTTCAATGCAACAAGGGATTCCAAGCAATCCCGAAACATATGTCTGTATTTTGTTTTTTTTTTTGCTTTCTTAACTTGAAATTATTTTTTATTACAGTTGAATTGCACAAAGTTAAATTATCATTATAGAGGCGTGAATATGTGCGACAAAAAAGTGGGAGCATCACAAATCATATTGGGAATGACCAATGTAGCACAGAAGTGTGTGCAAAATCGGACAAATCATTTTGCAAAGCCAAAGTGTAACATATTTCCTTTAGAAGTGAATGGTCGCTAATAAAAATGAAAGTTAAAAGGGCTGCTTTTTAGAGCTATTTATCATTTAGGAAGCATAACAGTTTTTTAATTCCCTTTAGGGACGCCCCTAGGCCCCCAGGGGTACAGGGGGCGCAAAATCTTCCGTTATCCCTGGGCGCTGAAAACCCTAGCTACGCCTCTGGCCCCTGGACATGATTAACAATAGTAATTAGAGAAGTAAAGAATGATAGAATGTTTCAACAGCTTTGTCAGAGCAATAATGATTTTGTTAAATTACTTCTACACGCACACATTTGGTGTCTGTCAAAGTGTACGTCTTTGATTCATTTTGTAGCATATGAGTGTCCTTTTTTAAAAAAATAATAACGAGACCAATCCTGTGTCAACAGATGAAAATAGCAATGATGCCTGTTATTTGGCAGTTTTCAAGAGACTTAATGATGTCATTTTACAGCTTCAGGGAGCTAATAGAACTCTCATAGGTTATCAAAGTGTCATTATTTATTCAAACTTGAACTACATTGTTATTATCTACGTAACAGAATTTCACCAGTTCTGCAAAAGATGATGTAACTCCAGTGCACATCGACAGAAATTGAAGCCACCTTAGAAAACTTAAATTGAACATGGAAAAATGATTTGAAAATGTTTTGAAATTGAAAGCATATGACTGGATTAAAGTCTGTTTGCTGCAGTGTTATATATGATGCTACAGTTTACCAAGAAGACATGATGAATAAAGTAAACGAATTCAATAGTTGTGGACAAATATGTCACCATAGTTTAATTATGGGAGCAATGACAGCAATATTTTCTCTGTTTCGTATTTTTGTCAAAGCATTAAATAATAATGTAAAATACACTGAAGCAACAATATTTAGAAACAACCTTAAAATAATAGAATATAGTAATCTATTCTTTCGTTTGAACTTCACAAGTTTTTGATTCAGTTTGAAGCAAATTTGCTTGCTAGGTCAGTATTTATATAAGATAAATCCTAATGCTAAGTTTTTTGCCCTGTTCAATTGAACTAAAAATAGTTCAAATGAAATGGAACATGGGTATGAAGTGTGTTGGGCAAAGATTTCTCTCAAGTCTTGTTTTGTCCTCAGTCACTTATTAATCCATATATACATATATGTGAATATGTATATATGGATTAATAAGCGACACAGCTCTCAAGTCTTGTTTTGTCCTCAGTTTATGACCATTTCCCTGCTCTATGTTCACGTTCACATATATGTGAATATGTAAATATGGATTAATAAGTGACCCTGTTTCTTCTATACAAAAATTAAGGCAGATACCCAATATTTATTTTCAGACTCAAGGATCTGAACAAAGTATAAGTAAAAAGACATTTAACTACAGTAAATTGTTTTACAAAGATTGTATAAACTTGGAAAAAATTCATGTAACACGTTTGGAAAATAATTAATATGATATGATTTAACTTCCTAAAACTCTGCTTTAATTATTTTGCAAAGTAAACTTAATTCCCGAATTTATAAATTACCATTACTGTAGAACTGGTGAGAAGTTAGATGTAACTTAGAGCACAGATACAAACGTAGACAGTAGTTATAAAAAGGTTCACTGCCCTACACCCCAGCTGTAAGCAAATGAGTTCCACTTTGCATACTTTTTAATTTTTCTTAACTTGTTTGTATATTGATTCTATATTTACAAACTTTTTTGACAATTTTTATGCTTTGCCAAATTAAAATTAGCTTGACAAATATGGCCTAAATTATAAACCTAAAAGTCAAAATTGGTAAACCCGCTTCAAAGATCTAAAATAAGGATTTCAGTTAGAGAGTTGCTGCTATAGCTCGATTGAGATTTCTCTTACAACTTTACTCTCACTTAATGAAACGGCTGAATACGCAGTAGGTAAGAAGTTATTCCTGCAGAACATAAAAATAAGTTTGCTACTTGCCGAAAAAGTGGGAAGATGGGGGTTTCCTTTGTCAAGCGAAAAAATTTTTGGATTTTATAATTAAAATTGCCCAAACAAAAAAGCTGCGAACGTACACGAATTCCGTGGTTTTGAAAATGAAATCACTTGCACGCGAATTTTAACTCAACGAAACCAGTGTTGCCAGCTGGTCATTAGGAATCGGAGCTAAATCTAACTTAAAAAAAAAAAAAAAAAAAAAGAGTACTAGATTTTAATTACATTCAACCGAAAGGTGCTAAAACTAGTAGCGACATCTACTGAATATGCAGATACAAAAATTTCTGAAATACGAAAAGTTCAGCTGCAAGCGGACGGTTTCAGCAATCTAAACTAACATTTAAAACACAAAAGTGGACATTTATATGATTCACTGTTTTTTTTCTTTTCAGAAAGACCCGTAGCTTTAAACTGATAAAAAAAAAAATAATATTTTTAAAACCAATCCTCATCTTCATCACTACTCTCAATTTGATTATCTGTGTTACATTCTATTACTTCTTTTTATGTTGAAGCTTTAGGTTCACATGATTTCTTTATTTGAAATTTGTATACATCTTTTCTTCCAATTTGTTTCAAAACGTCTTCAGCATATCTGAACTGTACAACTTCTATCCATAACTATGTCTGCCATCTATGTTTCTCCATTGGGAAAAGATCTTAGGGATCATTCATAAATGATGTCATGCTTCGAGGGGGGAGGGGGGATTCGTGATATTGTAACAAAATGTGACAAGGGGAGGGGAAGGGGGCAGTGGTGGTGCCAGAGAATTTCCGACAGGGAGGGCAAGCCTCCCCGACGGGGGGACAATAGATCGGTCATTTAGGTGACCGGAAGATTCCCCCCGACTTTCAGAAGTTTTTCGCTTTCCTTCATAATTTTGTTTTTGCTAGGAATCTTTTCCAAATCTTAACTAAATTAGAAAATAATATATATATATATATATATATATATATATATATATATATATATATATGCAAGTATAGGATTTCAAATTCGGAATCCCGAAATCCGAAAGACCCAAAATCGGTAACTTTTCAAAAAAATCGGCAGCTGGGAAAAAAACAGCTTTTGTTTTTTGAAGAAAAATCGGGAAATATTTTGCACCTTTTTTTTGGGGGGGGGGGGGAGAAGGAAAATAAAATGTAATGAACATGTTGAAGATCGGAAATGTGCAGTTTTCAAAAAAGTTATTTCGCAATTTTTTGAAAAGGGTTCGTTTTTGCGATTAGAGTTTTTATTAGTTGTTGCTTCACTTCTGAGTTAATATAAGTAACTTTTTTGTTTTTCTCATAGTTTCATTATATTTATTTTGTAAAATGAGCATTAAATTTCGGGCAGTACAGAACGTTCGCGAAATTGAAATTCGGCGTTTCTTGCATTTTTCCGATAGGCTGACTTTTTATTGCAATTAAGTCTTTAGTAAGTGGATAGAGAATATAAAATCCTACCAGGAATTTGACGGAATTCTTTTCTTTTATTGCTTAATCAATGAGGTAAAAAGAAGAAACATATCGGGAAAAGTCTAGATTTTTCGATGTTTTGCCTCGAATGTAAGAGCAGACTCCAACTTCGTTTTTTGTGCTAAATTTCGCGACTTATAGGCGAGTATATGCGATAATAAAAAGTGCTATACAGGAGCAAAGTGCTAATAAAAACTTCCAGAGCAAATTATATGTGCTCTGATGCTGCTTACAAAATTTTTTGAATGAGGACCCAAAATATATATATTATAGCATGTAAAAAAGTCCAATCAAAATGCCCAACATTTGAAAAGAAAGCAACAGATGGCTGCAGCAAGAAGCAGAAATTTATGTACCTTCTGTGCAAAAATTTAATATTAAAAAATGTTTTTGTGTGTGCATTAATTCTTTAGCTCAGTTTTGATGGATACTGAATCACATGAAAGTTATACCCAATTGCTTTTACTGTGGCACAAGGTCGTAGCCAGAATTTTTTTTCGGGGGCACTGACTTTGAAACACTGTTGTTGAGGAAAGTTTCAGGGATCAATATATGCTACAATGCGAAAAAAAAATTAGGATTTCGAGGGGAGGGTGGGCCCCTGCCCCCCCCCCCCCCCCTGAATACGGCCTTGCTCTGGCCTTTATACCAACTAATATTTTTCATTTCACAAAATTTTCTTTTCAGATTATAAGCCAATTCGAGTAGTCCATGATAGAAAATCGATGTTGGCTCTAGCTAGCAGGAGGTTCCATTTTACTTCATGTCAATAATTCCCAAAATATTGTTTCAAGGCGCATAATACAAAGAGCAATATCTTCACCTTTTAGTAATAATAAAGCATGAACTATGCATCCGCGGCAAAAATCCCCCCCCCCCCTTCCCTCAAGCTTTTGTACTTGCAGATAAACAGACTACAATCTGCAATCATAAATAGCAAAAATAATATAGTTTGTTTTAAAAAAGGAAATTAAATAGGACTCTTCAAAAAATATAATTCTACCAATTGATGGCGACCTGATTGAATTTGAAAGATAAATATTGCTTTATAGGTTCGGGTCTGCTCGACAAGAGCAGACTACTGCGGTCTGGATTAAACCAGTCATTTTCTGGCTCCTATTCTTGTTGGAAAGATGAATCTCAATTCTACAATATTATTTGTAAAACTGCAAATTAACGCTGTAAGTAAATTTGTAACGCTGTAAGTAAATTTATTTTCAAAATAGTTTTTAACAGGGAGGCAAGTGCGCCCAGAAACCCCCCGCACCTGCCATTTTCTGGTCTATCGTATTTTTAGATGCCCCCGAGGGCAATGGGGTTCCGGGAGACCGACAGGGAGGCAGCTGCTCTCCGGGCCCCCTAGCTGGCGCCGTCCCTGGAAGGGGGCAAGAAGAAGAGCGACATCCCTGCTTATGAAACAAACCGTGACATGTGACATATGGTTGAGGGGGGGGATCCGTTGAAGTGTGCAATTCTTTCGCATGTTGCAATTCTACAAGCAGATTTTATGTAGATCAAATATGTTTGGTTTTCGGCATCCGAATATATATTATACAACATTTCAGCTGTGTAGCCTTTTTTTTTTTATCGTGTTAGTAAGAACATCTTTTATTCCTTCCATACGCTTAAAAACTCACTGTACCACAGGTTCTTATAGACAGCCAACGAGTAGAACAAAGCTTCAGAACTTTTAATGGCTTTCTTACCATAAATAATCGAAGCATATATTGCAGCATATTCTTCTTGCCTTGTTGGTGACGTGCAAAACCAATTATAGGTTTCCCTTAGCAGAAATTCAATATTACTTGGAATTGTTTCCTCAGAAGCATGAGCAACGGCTAGTTGCACAACGAGTGACAACACATCTTACTACAACCAAATGATGCAATCCATATTCATTTTTTAAAATGGTATACACTCCATTGTTTATTCCAACCATAACGCCAGCATTTTCGTACCCAGTCCAACTAGATTTTTCACTTCTAGTCCTTGAAGATTTGTCGACTTGAGAATTGCCTCTGCTATGCCTCTATCATCACATGTTTTTAAACGGACTAAAGCAAAAAAAGTAGACACAATTTCATTTGCCGAAGCACTGAAATACTTTATAACAAGACCTAAATGATTCTGTACTGAGATGTCATTCGACTCATCAATATGGAAACTATATTTATTTTCGACAACGTCTTTGAGTAACTCAGTTTTAAAATGAGGTGCTAACACATTTTTGACAATTTCAGAACATTTCGTTCATTGCAATTTAATTTCAGAAGCTGATTTTGAGTCTGAAAACGCCTTTTTTCACAATTGACTCAAATGTGGTCAACTGGTAAAACAGCCATATGTTCCGCAACAAAAAGGGACAGAAGCACTTCTGCGTGGTGTGCCATGCGCACAGCTTTTTTTTTTTTTTTTTTTTTTTTTTTGCGTTTCAACTTTTTCAACAGAAAGAGTCGTCTGTTCACATGAAAAAGGTGTCATTGCATCCTTGTGGCGTTTCGTGTCCCAATGTCGTTTGATTTCATATATTTTGGTATGAAATTCCGTTTTGCAAAAACACACATCGCTTTCGTGTCATTCCCTAGATCGGGTCTTAGCCACTTCTTGTAACTTGTGGAGAGACAAATCTTCCTTTAAATTTTGGTTTCCCGGGGAGTGTTGGTAATGATCAAAGACAGTTGACTACTAAAAATGGTAGATTTGTTACTGCGCGCTTTGCGCTAGCAACTTACAGGAAACTAGTTGAGAACTAACTGTTCCCCCTCCACGCGGCCCGGGCGTGACGGGGCGCCAATTTTTGGCAGCAAGTTTCCCACTTGTTGCTCTAGATTTGAGAAGAGCAACTTTTAGTTTTCTACAAGATCTCCCACTTGTTGCTCTATAATTCGAGAAGAGCAACTTCTAGTTGATAATTTAGTTTTCTGCAAACAATGTTTTGTCAACTTTGATGTAAACAAGGCTTAAGAGGCTCCTTAATTGACAACTTTTTTTCCTAACTTGATAACGAGTTTCTTCTCTACAAAGAAAAGAATAGGAATGAGAAGAATTTGCGAACATTTCGTGATAAAACTAACAGTGAACTAAAATGTGTTAAGTCAAAAGTTGGCTAGTAGCGATCGTGTACTTTCTCATAATTCCTATATTATAATTAATGAATAAAAAATGCATTTATAGCGCAAATTAAAAATATTGCGTACAACGTGTTTGGAACCCATTCATCAATGTTTCACTTGTGAGTTCAGAATATAAGTTAATCAGAGCGAAGCCCTTTTTGCAGGGGCTCTTTGTAACCCTTAAAGATGTATGGGACATTTTTTGGACTTTAATATAAATATAGTGGCTCTCACTTCTCATTGGTTCTAAATGAAAATGAAGTATTTTACTTCTTATAAATTATAATTCAAAAACTTTTTGAATAGTGTTATACTGTCAACTCTTGTTATTTATAAATTATTGGCAATAGCTAATGGTTCGGGATGTTAGAAATTTGAGTTATAAAAAATCCAATAAAAATTACTTGGGCATTAGTAAATAAGTACTACTACGCATGTGCATTGTGCAAAATTGTACAGTTTTGTCGGCATTACTTTTTCTTTTGCCATAATTATATTCCAAATATAAAACTGCTTGTCAATGTCTTTGTGAGCTGAGCACAAATCAATTAAAAGCTAATATCACAGGCTAGGCATTTCCTTTCTTTGAAGGGGGGGGGGAGGGTTAAGCTCAATGTATGTTTATTAAAAAGAACAAATTACATAGAGATAGTGTTCGGCAATAGTTAACTAGAAGTAGTTAACTAATAGTGGCAACTACTAGTTAATTACTAGTTGTAACTACTTTTGTTTTGAACTACTTAACTACTAGTTAAACTACTTTTTCCCCAACTACTAACTTCCAAAATTCAACTACTTTTGAAAAAAAAAATTTTTAAATCTACTTTTTGAAAAAAAAAAAAAAAAATTTAATCATTAAATTATTTAAATTTTTAGCTTAAGAATATTACTCACACAAATGTATTTTTTATACTATGTTATATAATGAAAAAGTACTCATAAAAAATCATAATATTTATTGCAGTATTTTCGCAAAATAGAAAAACTTTCTAATATACTCAAAAAATAGCGCCCGCACCAGCACATGCACAATGAAGTTTCATTTAAAGACCAAATCTTCATTATGGGGAAGATTTACCTCTACTCCAGTACCATGCTTGCGTTTGGGATCAGTGGCGTAACTAAGGGGGAGGGGCGGCCCCCGCCCCGGGCGGAGCGTTTTTGGAATGCGGCAAAAGATTCGGATTGCCCTTCCCAAGTTCGCCCCAGTATGCACTCTTTTTTCAGTTCTTTTCGTCGCAAGCAAGGCAAAGTTTTCCTGATGACAATGCATTTTTTAAGTCTACTTTTTTCGGAAAAAGTTCCATTAAACAACAGTTAATTCGCGCTCAAAGTCACTTCAGAAAATAACCTCCTAGACCATTATGGTAATGGTTTATGGTCGTAAGTCCCAGAGGGACAGTAGAAGTTCTTCGTGGCCTAATCCGACGCCGCTGGCTCCAATGCAAAGTGAACAAATATCCTTGTCACCTAAAGATAAATGACTGGGTTATTTAAAACTTCTATTGGTCACTCGTTCTTCATTTTCGTTTTATCAGTTCAGAGTGACATTAGCCAAGGTCCAGTCCCAGTCTGTTTTTCTTCTATGAACATCGTGATCCAGCGCAAGGAAAGAAAGTTTTGAATAAACTCCTCAGAGATAAAACAGAGGCACCCAATTTCTCCTCTAAAAGGAGGCAACAGGCAAGTTATACTATAACATTTATTTAGTTCTCTTTTTTTCTTTCTTTCTTCCACTAGCAATTCGTAATTCGAGAAAAAACGTATATGATTCATTCATTTCCATACCTTCTTTTGTTTTTATTCATTCTTTGTTTTCTCATTTAAAAATTAACAACACATTAAGACTTAGCAGCAATTAACAGAGGTTTTCAAACTGGGCACTACGTCACCCTGAGGTGCCAAAGCGAGAGATAGAGACGCAGTGCCGCCCACACAGGGGTGCTCACCAGAAAGGGTTCATGGCGCAGACTGCGCCATTAAAATTTGAGGTGGGTCATCGTTTTTTGGGGAGGGCCTCATACCGTTTTAGCGAGGCACACCATCGTTCGAAGGGGGGACCCTATTATATTAAATACGCTTGTTACATCAAATCTTTGTTTTTAATTGAACAATCAACTACAGTGGTTACAATTAAAGTACTTCCGCTAACTTAAATTGCAAGTTATAACCTTTATTTTTATGTTATTACCGGTTTACTTCTGTAGCCTCTTTTTCTTCGGAACCGTACAAATATACAATTATATATATGTATATATATATATTTATATAGGGCCTATTGGCGTTGATAAAAGTTTCTTGTAACCGTGAAACTACTGCAACTGTAGAAAAAAAGCAGCGAGAGAGAAAAAATTATCTGTAATAATAGATGGGAATCCGCAAAAACAAGATTTTTTTTAATCTTTGACGTTTTCTCATTATCTCTCAAAATAAGTAGTTAACAGTTAACTATAGGGTAACTTTAATTATATTACACGCTGTAGAATCTGCCTTACTTTTAAATTATTTCTAAATTAAGGTTTTCAAAAATATATAACAATTTATCTCAATATAGCACAATAGCTTGTTAAAAAAGTGGGGTAGCCAATCGAACTTGATGATAGTATTCAACCAAACCTTTTTATTCGGATTTATAGCAGTCAATTGATTTTTTTTTTTTTTAAATTTTGAACTTGATTTTGAAAAACAAATTAATTTTGAAAAAGTTGAGCACTGACTGCTTTTCCGATGCAGCCATCAAAAATACGTCTTTCTTTAAAGATTTAATAAATCTCTGTTTATCCAACACCAAAATTTATTAATAATCTCCAGTAAATCCCTCAATAATTATCCCTCAGCCAGTTTTTTTCTTTTTTTTTCAATGAACAATATAATGCAGGTGCTAAGAATTCAAAGTCATTTTCAGCACGCTTGAACTTACAGATTTTGCTGTTAGCTCGTGCTTTATATTGGCTGTTACCACATGAAAACATTTTTTAAACGATGCTTCAAAGATGCATAATTTTTCCAGAACAACAGCTGGAGCGGGGGGGGGGGGGGATATAGCCGAAAAAAGGAAACTAGATAATAAAAATTTATTATGTTGTAAAACCTAAAACATTTTATATAAATAACGAAAAATAAATTTCTTAAGTAATGTTTATTTTAATTTACTTTCTTAACAACTCGTATAATTAATTTGAAACTTAGATTTCCCGATATTTAATGATTTACTTCTCGAATTTTATTTGTTTTCTCCCGAAATAGTGCTTGAAATTTATCTAGTTCTGTTGAACTAGATAAATTTCCAAAGATGAACTAGATAATAATTTTGGGAACCCTTTAAGCTTAGCGTTTTCTTGAGGGAACATCTTGATCAAGGAACAGAAAAAATAGGACATCAGAGCTTTATCATTCTCAAATTAAATATATATATATATATTATTGCATCTGGATTTTATCACAAAACAAACATCTTAATAAGATAATGGATGGTATTGCAGCTAATAAAGTTTTTTTTTAATACATGAGGCTCGATAGTTTTGCTGCGGGGTAATTAAAAACTGTCCGCGGAGTAAGAGGAGAGTTCGTTAGGAGGGCTATGTTCGTTATAGCAAATTATTAGCTTTATATATTTTCGTTTTAATTATATTTCGTTGGAAGCTTCAATTTTTTTACTGCATATAAAGGAAATAAATAACTAAGAAATGTTGATAATGATGCAACAAAACTCATTTTTATGATATAATATTTTTTAAAAAGCAACATACTCTCGGCAATGTTTCTTTTCTAATTTTTGATAAAATTGTTAGAGCAAAAAGTATTTATTGCGCAGTTTATT
The DNA here is from genome assembly GCA_038502835.1 of Octonoba sinensis. Lineage (NCBI taxonomy): Eukaryota > Metazoa > Arthropoda > Arachnida > Araneae > Uloboridae > Octonoba > Octonoba sinensis. The sequence goes on along the minus strand of CM076605.1, from coordinate 64,000,312 downwards.
ATACAATTACCCTTTAGCTAGATACTTCATTTAAATTTAAAAGGAAATGAAATGCTTCTTTTTTTTAATAAGGGAAAAAACACTGCAAAATGTCTCCTCTACAACAAAATCTTCATCATAGAATGAACCGTTATTTGTTTAATCAAGTGAAGTAAATTTTTTCTCTTGTCTACGTTCTATTTCTCACTTATCTGAATGAAGCTAAATATAAGTACTTAAATTAAAATACAAATAAATTTTGCTACAATAAAAAAAATTTTAAAAATTTTTCATTCGAAAGCTTTTTATAAAGCTTTTCCTTCAAAAGCTTCTCATTCGCTCAGCATAATGTAAAGAAAAATTTCCTATATTGTCATGATAGATCAGCTTAATAGTTTATTATTTACAAGACTGATAGAAAACTGTTCTTGGTGTGGCGATTAAGCACTTCAACTTCTAAAAAATAATAACTTTCACTTTCACCAAAAAAAAGAACTCTAATTAAAATTGTTTAATTTAGCGGTTGTTGGAGTAGCGATGTATGTCGACGCTTGTTGTTCGGAAGCCTCATTCTTAATTGTTTAATACTGCATGATTGTGTTTATTCTTTATGTAATAAATATTTGATAAGATGACAGAGTTATCATTGTACGAGTGACACGCAATTTTAACTTCAAAACCTTGACTATAGTTAGTATGGAATAGACTTTACTACATTGGTGACCAAAGAACGTGTGAACTTTTACGATGATAAGTGCAATCGAAAAATATCTAAGCTGCGTAAGTTACCGCACGATTTTATTTGTCTAAATGAATTTGGTTTTATATTCACGAGTTGGTACATTGCCTTTCGATGTTGAGTGACATAGATTCTCTTTGCTTACTTATGATAAATTGTAATGTCGTTTATGATAATTGTCGCCTTGATGATAACTTTCTTTTTGAGTGCTACTTTAATGTGTGTTTTTTTACGTGTTAATCCCTAATGGAATTAAATTTGTAACTCAAGTTATATATAATGTCGACATCTGAAGATCAAATTTTCAACGAACCACAAATTTCTCACGTTGCGGTGAAACCACCGCCGTTTTGGAAGAATAATCCTAGCCTGTGGTTCCTCCGCTTAGAAGCACAATTTTCCTTGGCACATGTGACGACTGACGAAACCAAGTTCAATTATGTTGTGGCAGCTGTTGATTCGGACATACTAAGCTCCGTAAGTGATATCATTATGCGACCTCCCGAAACCAACAAATATGAGCAGTTAAAAACACGTTTGGTTGAATTACACTCAGAAAGCGAGTCGTCTAAAATAAGGACATTGTTACAAGGGTTAGAGCTCGGTGACCAACGTCCGTCACAATTGCTTATACGCATGCGTGCTCTAGGTGGCGATTCCGTAGGTGAGCCATTGCTTAAATCACTCTGGCTTGGACGACTGCCCAACAGCACGCAATCGATTTTGGCAGCGTTAAATGAAGATTTAACGAAACTCGCATCTATTGCAGATAAAATCCACGATTTAACGCCTCAATCGTCCATTAATTCTGCACAAGTCTCTATTGCACCACAAAATATCGCGCTACAGGCGCAAATTGACCAATTAACCCTGCAAGTCAAACAGTTAACTTCTATAGTTCAGGAGCGAAGTACACGGAGGGACAATTACATTAGAAATCCTAGACACCGAAATAACTCTCGCTACCGTAGCAATTCTCGCAATCGAAGCTATAAAGAGCCAGAAAATGGTTTATGTTTCTATCATATTAATTTTGGTGAGAATGCCAAAAAATGCAACCCTCCTTGCTCTTTTCGTCATTCGGGAAACGTGTAAGGCGATCGCTTACCGGCCATAATGCTGACCGCCACCTTAATCGCATATTAATGGCCGATTCAAAGTCTAAACTTTCCTTTTTAATTGACACTGGTGCGGACGTATCAGTCATTCCTAAAACGTACGCTCCGCACTCTAAATCGCAATATTTAACGTTGTATGCCGCCAACGGCACAAAAATTGCTACTTATGGAACAAAGCGCATGACCATCAATTTGAATTTGCGCCGTGATTTTATATGGTCCTTTGTAGTAGCAGACGTTAAACAACCTATTATCGGCGTAGATTTTTTAAAACACTACAATCTGCTAGTTGATGCTAAAAACCATAGAGTTATTGATGCGAATACTCGACTTTCCTCTAATGGACAACTACCTTCACTTAACTCTCCTGAATCGAACATCGCTATATTGGTTGGTGATGGCATACTGGATAAAATCCTTAGTGAGTATCCTGAGTTATTAAACCCATCGCAACCCATGAAAGGTAGTAAGCAAGATCAAATTTACCATCATATCGAAACAAAAGGTCCGCCTGTATTTTCAAAACCTAGACGACTAGCTCCCGACATTCTTAAAGCTGTTAAAAAAGAATTTGAATATTTATCCGCTCAGGGCATCATCCGACCATCTAAAAGCCCCTGGGCAAGTCCTTTGCACGTTGTCAGAAAACCTAACGGTGAGTATCGTCCTTGCGGTGACTACCGTCGTCTCAATTCTACAACCGTGCCTGACCGCTATCCCGTTCCGCACATCCAGGATTGTACCCAAAGCTTGCATGGAAAAATAATTTTTTCTACTCTCGACTTAGCAAGAGCGTACCACCAGATCCCTATAAACCCTGCTGATATACCCAAGACAGCTGTAACCACACCGTTTGGTTTGTTCGAATACACTGCTATGCCATTCGGATTGCGGAACGCAGGGCAAAGTTTTCAAAGGTATATACACCAAGTTTTATCCAATCTTGACTGTTGTATTCCCTATTTCGATGACATATTAATAGCTTCTTGCTCAGACGTTGAGCATGCTAAACATTTGCACGAGGTGTTATCACGGTTAAAAAAGCATGGGTTAAAATTAAACCCTGACAAATGTGTATTGGGAAAACCTGCCGTAAAATTTCTCGGGTGCCTCATAACTGCTGCAGGCGTTAAGCCGCTTCCTGATAAAGTTGAGACCATCATTAACTTCCCGAAACCGAAAACTATTTCTGAGCTGAGACGTTTCTTAGCGATGCTAAACTTCTACCGGCGGTTCTTGCCAAAAGCCGCAGAAACGCAAGCGTCTTTAAATGAATTTCTGAAAAATTCTAAAAAGAACGACAAACGTCCTGTGCCTTGGGATGATAAATCGACTCTTGCATTCGAAAATTGCAAATCCGATTTGATTAATGCCACAACATTGACGTTTCAGTCACCTGAGCATCCACTGGCCCTCATGGTCGACGCCTCAACCACTTCTATTGGAGCAGTTTTAAATTCCCAGTCTCCTAATGGCCCAAAACCGCTCGCATTCTTTTCTCGTAAATTATCGACTGCCGAAGCCAAGTACAGCACATATGATCGAGAACTTCTCGCTATGTACTCTGCTGTAAAGCATTTTAGGCACGCACTTGAAGGCCAATGCTTCACAATTTTTACTGATCACCGTCCCTTAATTTTTGCATTTACTAAAAATTCTGACACCTGTTCCCCTCGCCAGCTCAGACATCTCGACTTCATTGCACAATTTTCAACCAATATCAAATACATCGCCGGAGAAGATAATGTCGTCGCTGACACATTGTCTCGCATTCAAGAGATTTGTCCAACTCCAATACAGTTTGAATCTTTATCACAAGCTCAAGAAACCGACGCCGAATTACAAAATCTCTTAGGCACAACCAACCATTCCCTAAAACTGAAATCCGTGCCAATTTCTCCAACGTTGAGACTTTGGTGCGACATCACAGACGATAAGGTGAGACCATTTGTACCAAGCAATTTCAGAAAGCCAATTTTTAATTCTCTCCATAACTTATCTCACCCAGGTATCCGTGCTACTAAACGACTAATACTGGACCGTTATGTGTGGCCGTCTGTGGCTAAGGATGTTGTTACTTGGTCACGTGCTTGTGTGGACTGCCAGAAATCTAAAATAAGCAAGCACACTCACAGCCCTATTCAACCATTCTTAAAACCAGCACGAAGGTTCGACCATGTGCATGTTGACTTGGTCGGTCCATTACCACCCTCTGATGGATTCTGTTACCTCATGACTTGCGTCGACCGATACACCAGATGGCCCGAGGCTATACCCGTGACTGATATATGTGCAGAAACAGTGGCACGTGCAATTGTGAATCACTGGATTTCACGTTTTGGGGTACCATCCATCATTACAACAGACCAAGGTCGGCAGTTTCAATCCACACTTTTTGCTTCTCTTTCCCGACTATTGGGAGTTAAGCATATAAGAACAACCCCATACCACCCTGCTAGCAATGGAATGGTCGAGAGACTTCACCGTACCCTCAAACAGGCTCTTAAATGTTACCATAACCATCGATGGACTGAAACATTGCCTCTTGTGCTTTTGGGATTGCGTTCCACCTTCAAGGACGATCTCCAGTGCACTACTGCAGAGCTGGTATATGGCTCAACACTCCGACTGCCAGGAGAATTTCTCTCTCCGTCCACGATATCCAGTGAAGAACCATCTGAATTTGTACAACAACTCCGGATAATTATGCAAAATCTCTCCCCGACACCAGGATCTGCCCATAATAAACAAACACCTTTCATCAACCCAAGTTTACTCAACTGCACCCATGTTTTTGTTCGGCACGGTGGAGTTAAGAAGCCGCTACAAACACCTTACGATGGCCCCTACAAAGTCATAGAGCGCACTCCTAAACACTTCACCCTGATAATCAACAACAAACCAAGCACGATTAGTGTTGACCGTCTCAAGCCAAGCTTTTCCTTAGCTACTGACGACCTGCCTACTGCAAGCAACTGTGCGCCCTCAACGCATAATCTAGCTGACGTCCCTGTTGCTCTCCCAATGAGCAATGAAACCACCGACATCCAGCAACCCGTTCCAAGAAATGAAACCACAGACATAGTACAACCTGTCCCAATAACCACTCGCTCAGGAAGACAAGTTCGCTTCAACAGGAAATACTTGTAACATCAGTGCCCTTGGCACTTGGGGGGGAGTACTGTGGCGATTAAGCACTTCAACTTCTAAAAAATAATAACTTTCACTTTCACCAAAAAAAAGAACTCCAATTAAAATTGTTTAATTTAGCGGTTGTTGGAGTAGCGATGTATGTCGACGCTTGTTGTTCGGAAGCCTCATTCTTAATTGTTTAATACTGCATGATTGTGTTTATTCTTTATGTAATAAATATTTGATAAGATGACAGAGTTATCATTGTACGAGTGACACGCAATTTTAACTTCAAAACCTTGACTATAGTTAGTATGGAATAGACTTTACTACATTGGCATTTCCGATTTAACTGAGGCAAGTGTGGATGGATCCAAGGGGGTTTACAGGTGTCATACCTTCCTCTTGAAATGACCAAACCATACGAACCTAAAACTACGTTTTCAGACCTCTAAAATTTTCTGAGCAGTGTCCGAATCCCCTAATGTCTCCAAATATAGATTGAAATTACGGTTTTGGGCATCAATTTTAATGAATTTCCAGAGAAAAGTACATTTACTCCTCTTATCTAGTCTAAAATTGCGCGTTTTAGATTTCAATTTCGAAATATTTCTAGGGCCGTACCCCAAATTCTTATTTTTCCCAAAGCCATGAAAATAGCCTTATTGCATTTCTAAGGCTTAAATTTCGAAAAAATTTCGGGGGAGGGCCAACCCCACCCCCTATTGTGTGTCAGTGTTACTTTACAAATTTTACACTGTTTTTTCCTATTCCCTCTAGTCAGAGTCACTGAAATTTTTAGAAAGGGTTGCTTTCTGGGATTTCGGGCAATTTTTTGGGAAAGGGATCATTCATAAATGATGTCACGCTTCGAGGGGGGAGGAAGGTTCGTGAAATTGTGACGAATTGTGACAAGGGGAGGGGAGAGGGTAACAAGAAGTGTGACATCATGCTTATACAATATAGCATGACATGTGACAAAGGGAGGTCCGTTGAGGTGTGACTTTTGTGACAAAGGGGGGAGGTGGGTCAAATATAAGGAGGAAAAAAGAGTGACGTCATTTATGAGCGGGTGGGTAGGGGTTCCGCAGCATTTTATTGTGGTTGCCATCGCTCTGAGAGGGGGAGTTGGTGAGCCAAACATGAAGAAATCCTGTTCTGCATCTAATTGCTTTGCTTAACCTGTTAAATTCAAAATCAAAGTTGAAATTTTACCGCTAAGCAATTTTTTTTTATTTATTTCCATAATACAGCGCAAAAGAAGCTAATTAATGGTGGGCTAGTTTCTGTTAGTACAGTTTTAGTTTTCTTCTCACTTCTAAAGTCTTTTAATTATTATTCGGTTTTAGCCAGCAAAACTTGTCTCTTTAACTCAGTGGTTTTAGTAGACGACACTTCAAAACAGACTGATGAGATGTCACTCCAGGTCTTATATAGAACACAATGGTGAGCATAATAATTTTATTTAAAAAACCTGGCAATATGCAATCGCCATCGCCGTCGAAAGAAAAAGAACAACAACTACGCGTCCTTCGCTTCACTTTCGTCGACGAAGTCTCTTTTTCGTTATTTTATAATTTAGAACATGTTTAGCATATCTATATCATCTGTGGCTGTAAAGTTTCCTCATTATGATGTGGAGAATAGCACAATAGTAATGTTAAAGGATTCATGAGCTAACAAATTCGAAATTGTCAAACACCCCTATTGTATTAATAGTGTTAAATCGGCCAAAAACGTTTTAGTGCAGCAATCATTTCCTAAAAGTTTTCTTAAATCTTTTCGAAAGTAATTTTTTTTAAAAATTGATTTGTTGAATTTGTTTACATGCGTTGCACGTCATTAGTGTAGTAAACACATATGTAATATCTTAACATTGCGTAAATACTGTTGTGCGTATTTGTTTTGTGTAATTTTTGTATGAAAAATGAGTGGTGTTTTTTTAAATGAAAGGTGCACGTATTTTTGCTTATTTGCTTATAGAATCTGGCGAAACTCGGTAGTATTCATGCTCAATATGATATATAAGTTCATAACATTGAGCTTTATTGAATTCAGTTCCTTTTTGGATACGCGAGACAGGATTCTGACTTCTTTGAAGCTACAGAGATAAGCTTTTCTATAATCTTCGATGACAATTATTACCTATGTCCTTAAATGGTGAGCTTTCAAGTGTATCTGCTGATATTGGTTTTCTGTTTCTAGTTTTTGATTTTTCTTCTTTTTTCACTTTTAATTGTTATTATTTTTATGTTGGTTGGTATTTTGCTGTTTTGAACTAAATTCAGTCTTTTTGAGTAGAAAAACTCTTTAAAATAGTCTTTTAACTTATTATGAAAAGTTTTGCAGAACACATATTTGTATCTGTGATGTAGAACATTTCTGTATGGGACATTGCCCAAAGATCAATTCTGTTGAAAAAAAAATCTTTAAACTAAGAACTGATGCAGATGCTCTTTCATTGTACTTTACGAAAAAGCACTTATCCTTTTTTAAAAATTCACAGCCGTTTCTTTTTTTCCACCATATAATTTATTCAATCATAAGTTTATTCCTGAATGAAGAGTCTAAAATGCTTGTAACAAGCTTGCATTTCCGTGCACGATGCACCTGCAATTAGCACAGCAGATGCTTTATACCAGGACCAAAAAAGCTCAATCCAAAACTGCAGATGCTGTCTTGTTTAATGAAAGACTTCTGGTGCTGGTGCTAAATTCTGATGCAATATTTTACAATTAACATAATGTAAGAGCGTCTTTTATGTCAAATTTGGAATGATGTTTTTGGTGCTCAAAAATATATTAAATAGTATCCCGATAGAATTCATTTGAGAGGAAATGTGCTACATTGTTGTGTAACCCGGGGCTTCTTAACCTGGTGGACGGTAAAAATAGAGGGGCCGCAGGAAAAAATGAGAACAGGGAGCCATGAATCTTGGCAATTTTGCTATAGCTGAATTATATCAAATTACTAAAATCTTTCGCACATAAAGATAGAATATTCCATATTGTTTTTACCAAGTATCTTAAAAGTGTATAAATAACAAAAAATAAAATACCCAAATTTAAAAAACGAAAATGCTCAACACACAACATATTACTTGCAATTGTTAAATGCACCCCTACTTAGTTTTTTCTTTTATCTCTCTAAAAGAACATTCTTTAACAATCACATTTCGAAAGAGTAATCCCAGGCATCTGTTTTGGAATTTTAGGAAATGCATTCTCATAAAAAGACACTTGAAGGATCGATTTTCAATTATTATAATAAAAAGGCTTATTTCATGATTCAAGTTTACATGGAGAAAAAAGATGAAAATGAGTGCTTAAGGTAGTAGTGTTTCTTTTAGAAACATATTATCTTACGATTATGTTACTGCATTGTTTTCAAAGCTTTTCGTAATAATTCATTTTGAGCTTTGTTGAAGTACAGTTTAATTTCAAAACTGTTGGGTCATTCTTCAAAAATTGTACATTTTCAGTTGAAATTTTTTGAATATTTGTTAAACATTAATATACGTTATTTTAATAGTTTTATATAGATTTTAAATCGATACTAAAAAGGGACAAGATGGATCAGTTTAATTTCACTATTAAAGAAAAAAAAATTTGTTTCACCACGGATATGATTCAATGACTCTATTTTGCAATAAATGTTTTATTTGATTATATTTCACTTACAAATTTTTAAATTACTAAGTTACAAAAGCTTCATGTATTTTTCATTAATTATGAATTCCTATTGTTGCCTGTTATTTAGTATGCAGATTATAACCTTCAAATGAATCCAAGAAATGTCTTCAATGTCGGGAAAAATGAATTTCTTCCCACTGGACTTTTTCATAAATTATACAACCAACTATTTTCTATCATGCTGTAACACTAATCCAGTATAATAATGAAACATTTTCTTTCCAGACAATTTCACTATAATGTAATCGTTGACTTTAGGGTTTTTTAAGCACTCATTAAAAAAGTTTTCCATAGAAGAGCTCACTGGCGGATCTAGAAAATCTTCAAGGGGGGGGGGGGGGGCAGTTTAGAAATCTTGGGATTCAACGTAAGGATGGATGGAGGAGATTCTTCATTCCTTTTCAACAGTCCCTCCGCCCCCCCCCCCTTTTTTCAAACAGCAGGAATAACAAAAACAATGCTAGTGTAGTGCTATTTAAAATTTTACTAGCACATTTTTTCAATGCATATACGTTTATTCAAAGCCCTTATAAAAGGAACACAAGCTGACGTTTTTTTGCTTTAGCAAATCTGTCTATAATTTTTCCAACGTCCAATGTAATATCTTTATGGATATGCAATAACGCTAATTCAGTGAGTCTATCATCACTCATTCTGCTTCTTAGTGAAGTTTTAACCGAGTTAGGATTTCTTTCAAGCTTTCTCAAGAAAAATGTAGGCTTGTAAATAAATTTTCTAAATTTGAGTTGATATGTCTAAATTACAAAATAATAGCAATTATTAGTAATATATTTTCTAAAATTTTCAAAATGTAATACTAAATATGTACTTAAAGAACCATCAATGAGTATGTGCAATTTATATAAACATCTGTAATTATGAATGTTCAATGAAATGTTTCAGACTCCAGGTTTTAGCGTAAATGCTGCAGGAATTTACACCACGTGCTAAGGGTTGGCTAGCTGTCACCAGTTTGATAGGTAGAAGAAAAGAGCAGGGAATCTCTTTCCCATTACTCCGAGGATTAGCAACTCAGCAATACTAAAGGACAAAGGAACAGGGGGAAAGCATAGAACTTGAAGGGCGTTTAGGCTGGGATTCCAAGAACATAAAAAAATGGCTGGCCCCGGGGCACAAAGAGTAAAAACTCACTTAGGAATGTCGTTGTAGTATCCACTTGAATCAGCCTAGGGGGGGGGGGGGCGATCGCCCCCCCTCCCCCCCTTAGATCCGCTGTTGGAAGAGCTGCTGTCTATATCATTTGGGTCAGAATAAATTTCACTGTAACAAAGGCGTGCTTTTTAAATTTTTGTATCAATTATGTGATCATCAAAATCTGGATCATCCAAATCATTTGCTTTTATGAGTATTTGACCAATGGTGTAATGATGACACTTTTTGTCAGCTTAACACATTGTGCATGACTAAGAGATTAGATTTTCTTCTTTGGTCCAACTTATTTCATGTGCTTTCAAAATACCAGTAAATGATGGTAACGTTACTTCAACCTTGTCACAGTCGTCAATTTCTGCTGAAGTTACACGAAATATATTCACTCCTTTGCAATTTCTTTTAAGTTGATCAATGAGTACACCAATGTTGGGTATGTCAATAATACCTCTAAGCAACAATTCCATCTGCAGTGCTCTTGAGGTAGCCTCCTACGCCATCTGGTGCCCCCTTTCCATGGCCAGCTTCCAAAAAGTGCTGGTGTTATATTCTGATCTTGGCAAGTTTTGCTGTTAATATAAACATTTTGCAATTCTTATACTGATTTGAAGGCCCATCACTGACAAAATTAGTTTTATTTAAATTTGGAACAATGTTTTTGATTTTTTTTTATCACTGGTGTTAAATGTGCACAAATAATAACATTTTTATTACAAAATGGAATACTTCGTACAGTTCCCTCTTTTCTGTAATACAGCACAAAAGTATGAAGTGAAACTTGGTTCCTGGAACCACCGAAATGCACAGATTGTACTTCCTGGGTGTACTTGCAACTATAATTTTCTGAAAAGTCTATGTGAAGCAATTCCTCATCAATTCTGAGATTTTCTTTTATGCACTTAATGGATCTGTACTGGTGTTTGATGTTACAAATATGGCTGATAAACTTAAGTAACTGCTTTTCAAATGCTGACACCAATTCATTTTTAGCTGTCTCGATCTCTTCTTTCATAATCTTACTGATTTTTTTTTCTTTACCCTTTAATTTCCAGTTTATTATCTAGCCATTGATAGTACTTAATTTTCTCATTGTCTTTGTATGTATGGTATTTAATTTTCTTTTTATTGCAATATGGGCAAGCTCTTTCCAGACATTTTTCTTGTAATTTGCCATTACAAGTGATAGCTTGCAGTATTTCATCAGATTTTTTTTTTTTGGAATCATGTTTACTTGTACAAGTGTCCCTATCTCTACAATTAGGGGACACTATCCAAAATGGTCTAAGTTTTCAGAACTCGGTTAGTTATATTCAGCCGAATTGCATACAAATTTTTATTAAAGAGAGACACTATAACTACATCAAAGAAAAAATGCAAAAGCATATTTTAACCGATACATTGATAAACTTACAAATGTTTTTATGTGCAAGTTTATCAATGTATCGGTTAAAATACGCTTTTGCATTTTTTCTTTGATCTAGTTGGGTCTTTCTTCAAAAAAGGGCATTTTTCATTTTTTTTTATATTTAAAAAATTATTTTTTTTGTCAAATTTTTTTTCCAGGTGTATATGAATAGCTAATGAACATTAGTAAGGTTGTGGCCCTGTTCAATTAGTTTTAGTTCTTTAATAAAAAATATTTTTAAAAAAAATTAATGGTGAGTCTTCGGTAACGGAATGGATACTAAAGCATACAGTATTTGTTCCATGTATCAGTATATGTATACTAAATATAACTTATAATTATTAAAACTGATAGAAGAATATTTTATTCTGTAAATATGTGAGTTAACAAAAATAAAAGAAAAGACAAAATATGAGAAAAAGATATTTAGAAAATGAAAAAAGACAAAAGTTGAAAAAAAAAAATAAATTAGAAAATACAAAAAGACAAAAATTGAGAAAAAAAAATAATCAGAAAATATTTTCAATGTCCTTAAGCTCTTCTGTATCAAAAAGATAATGATTTCGTTGATCCATAAATGGCTGGGTTAATGTTCGAACAATGTCCTCATCTTCAATGATTGAAGTATCTTCAAATTCAGGGAATATAAACTTGTTCTCTGCAGAATGTCTTAAATACTTAACAGTGTACTCATTATTTTCTTGCAGCAAAATCAGTCCTATATAACGTTTAACAATTCTGTTTCCCAAAAATTTAACAATTACAAAATCATTAACTTTTGCTTTTACATGATACTGTGTAAAGTTGTCATCTTCATTGACAGTGCTGAAAGGAAGCGCATCATTATGATCTACGCTTCAGTTAAGGAAAATTTATTTTAATTCGGATTAAAACTAATATTTAAAATTTTAAATAAAGTGCAATTTAAAATAGAATCACTGATTGATGTGTGCAGTTATAAATCTCGGAAATTTTTGTAAATTTTAAAGTACTGTATGGTTTGGCCTATTATCCACACATCAAACAATTACCCTTAGACCAAAAAATTTTAGTACATGATAACTAAAAAAGCGCATTAATGGTCATGTAGAAATAAATTTTTTGATAAAATTTCTTTGCCTACAGATAATTATTTGACCTGCAGATTATTGGCCGAAAAATACAATAAATAGAACATATTTTAGAGTATTTAAAGTAATATTTCAAATTTAAATATAAGAAAAATCCATTCAAAAGGACACAATCTGCTGAAGGAAGGTTGATTTGTCGAAGTCCATAATGAGAGCATGATATATTTGCGTTGCATTGAAGACAACTTGAAGATCTTGCTACCATATTCTCCTTTGACTTTGACCAAATCACATTCTGAATTTTTAAAGTTCCAACAAATCTATCTAGTGCAGGAAACTTGTCATATACTGTGATCATTCTTTCTTAGATAGGAATAATATCTATATTATGGACGCTTTTTTGCAGTTTGTCAAGGAAGTTCTCAAAGTTAGATACATCTTGCCCGTGTGCCACAATGTTATCAGCATTTCGTTTTACACAACCTCCTATGCCATCTGGAGCTCTTTTACTGTGCCCAGCTTCTGAAAAGTGCCACTGAACTTCTTCCGCTGAAAACATTTTAGCTAGCTATGTTTTTACCAGATAGAAAATTTTTTTATTTCTATATTGATTTATCGCACTTTCACTTAAAAAATGAACCTGTTTGAGACTAGGCACTAGCTTTTCCACTGCTTTTGCAATAGGTAACAAATGTGCACAAACAGCTGAAGGATCATGTCTCAAACTGGAAGAAGCTGTGCAGAAACATTTAGATTTTATTTTGCTTGTGACATCACATCTGTAATATACAATTACTGTATGTAACAACATTTGTGATTTAGATTCTCCAAAATGTGCTGATTGAATTTCTTTTCCATATTTCATACCATAATTTTCAGAGAATTCCATATGGATTAGTTCTTCCTGAGTTGATAGATTTTCTTTTATGCTTCTTACAATTTTGAACTGATGCGTAATATTTTTTACATGCTCCATAAATTTTTCTGTAGACCTTACTAACATCAAAAACGCTTCCTCTATGGTAGTTGTAAAGCTTTGTTTTACAGTTTTACGGGAGATTTTATTTTGTCCTTTAACAACGATATTGGTTTTCTTCGTTACCCACTGATCAAAGGTAATATTTTGATTTTTATCATATGCAAGCATCAATATTTTCTTATTTTTACATGTACTACATTTTCTTGACAAACATTTTTCTTTTAAAATATCACCTTCACAACATAAGTGTTTGCATACATCAGTAGAAGAGCTGTGGCCAATAACTTTATTGAAGAATAATTTGCTCATGAGCATATTCATGTTTTCATGTATTTTACATAGACGGGCGTCTCGGTCTGAAGCTTTTGGATTTATTATCCAGAAAGGGTGAAGTTTGCAAAATGACGAATAGTTCAATTTTAGTTGAGGATAATCTTTGCTAAATGTCTTGTGGAGATTAAGTAAAGAATGGTTCAAATATCGCTTCTGTTTTTTATCTTTTTTTATGTGTAACTGTATCTTTTTTACCAGGACACATTCTGTTATGTTCATTTTTTTCTAAAAAATTTTCGACACAGTTCTTAATAGCTAGATATCTGCGTAATTTGTTGAATTTATCTTTCCTTTCTCTTGTTGCACCTTTAATCCTTTTAATTGAACATATTTTTCCAACTTCAGACATTAATCTATATTTTTTTACAATTTTACCTGCTACACTTGCTACTACATTTCTATATTTTGTCTTATTCTTAAAATTTTCCTTTAACTACTTTGTTAGGACTTCTCCATACAATATCTTCCTTTTAACAGCTGGTTTGATATGCTGGCCTTTTGTAAGTTCTTTTACATTTTTTATGGGAGTATCTAAATTTTCTATTTCAGATCTTTGTGCCCTCTTCTTGTATTTTTCCTTTTTCTTATTAGCTTCTTTAACCCTCTAATTCCCAACACCGCCTCAAGGCGGACACCACTAAATCGCATGTAAAGCTAAATTATATGTTTTGCCATAACTGCCCTGGTCCGCCGCAAGGCGGGCATACCTTTGTCAGGTGTAACAAGTGACGGTATACCGAATAAAAAAAAATTTGAATACAGATTCAGTTTCAGTAGCATTCATTTATGAAAGGAGAGTTTTTGCGCGACAATAAAAACTTGGTCATTAGAGGGTTAAGTTGGCTTTTCAAACGTTCAATCTTCCTGTTTAGCTCTTGTCTGTTTTTTTTTCCTCCTGTTTTATACATGTTTGCTCTACTCGTTGAAGGTATATTTTGCACTGACACTGGAGAATCTAAATATGGATTTACTGGAGGAGTATCTTGTTTTAACTCTTTCTCAAATTCATTTTTACTCTTTTTTAAATGATAAGAAATCTTGCTTTTTTCTCTTTTTGCGTGAAATCATATTATTAATACTTTTTATTTTACCTGCTTCTTTCGGAGCATGGTACCGCTCTCTTTCTTTTCGTTTTGCATCCTCATATTTAACTGGATCACTTTTAATCTTATCACGCAGTCTTCGCATGCTCATTTTCTTCTTTTGGTTGTAAGTTTCTTTTTTTCGTCCTTCAACATTGTTGTGAGTCCCTTTTTTTTTCTTTGCACCAGCCATAACATAACTAAAAAGAAAGAAATGCCAAATTTATCAAGACTGAACCAACAGATACAGTAACTATAAACACTGTTATTTTATTTTAATATTTTATTAAACTGAAATATTGCATAAAATTATTGATTATTATTTGAATTATGAAAGTCATTATTTGTTCCTTGCATTCTTTTATTTGGCATTAAGTAAAAAATATATCTCAAGAATTGAAACCACAAAGGTAAAAAGAATATTAAAACATACTAGTTAATGGAAGTTTAAATGATTTAATAACAACTAAAATAAATAAATAACCTATAGTTGAGAAACTTAGAAATAAACTATTTAGCTTTATATAATATTACAAAATGGTACAAAATAGTATATAATAGTACAAACTATAATGCAATATGTTTGAATAATTGCTAAATAAATAGTTATTTATGAAGAAATTATATTTAGTCTCACCTCCATTCTATTTTCTCACCTCCATGAATAGCATAGGTAATGGAGGTGAGGATATTTCATATTATGGTCTACAGCTTACTAATATTTCATTGATACCTATTCTCATTTTAACATAATGTAAATATTGCAAGAATTGATGAATTTAAAAGTAAAATAAATAATTATAATATATAGCTTACCTTTTACCAGCAGTAATGGAGTTGAGTATCCCAAAGGACCAAACTGATTAACTGTGTTTATTTGGAGAAAATAAATCTAAAAATAATGCAAATGGCAGCTCTTTCAAAAGCAGATCATAAAATGGCTTCCTTTTCTGTGTTCTAACCCAAACTAAGGACATGTGCTGTGCTCTATGATTGTCTGTTTAAACTAAAACATAGCAGTAATGGAGTTGAGATTTTTTTCTGGGACAAACAAATAAATAACTGAAAAATACATTTCCATAAGTGTTAAATTTACTGAAATCATTTTTTTATTTATTCAACATTTATTTAAACAGAAAATCACAGTTAAAAATATTCAACATATATTTTGTTTGCTAGAAAAGAATCTTGGAAAAAGTGAGTGGGGACAAGCCACGGAGGTGAGGTTTCACATATGTAATTTAATATTAAAATGAAAAATGAAATAGCTAGAAAAAGTTAATTGGTAAAATATATTCTCTACATTCCAATTACTCACAAGCAAAAAAAATTACTAATAAATCAGTTTTTTAGAAATGATGCTGGGACTTAAAATGCCCTTCTTTGGAGCCCAGTTATAGTGTCTCTCTTTCCAGGACATTGTCTGCTATTTTCATCCAGCTTTAAGAAATCTTCCATTCCTCTCCTAGCTTTAATTCTTTTTTTCAGTTCATTTCCAAATAATCGTTTGCTATATATTAATCTTCTGGAAGTGATGTTCATGATTTGTGACAGCACCCTGTATTTTTTAATAACTTTTCCTGATATAAGTTTGACTAAGTTTCCTGTATCTTGTAGTTTTTTTTTCCTTTTGAAAAATTTTTCTTCAACTGATTTTTTAACACTTCTCTCCTCCAAACAGCAACCTCTTCCTAATTTCCTTAAAACACTTTCTGCCTTTTAGTATTTCTCTGTTTTTTTTAAAGGAGTTGTTACTTCACATTTTCTAATCTATATGCAAGTTTCCGGTATTTATCAACCTGTCGCAATAATTTTTTATTCTCTTCTTCCAACTTCTTCATTTTTTTTCTTAATTTCTTTCTTTTCTGATATTTTTTCCACTTTCAAGCCTTGAAGTGGAGGGGAGAGGGTCCACATTTGAACCAGGACTTAGGGTAGGAGTATATAACTCCTTCTCCAGAATTTCCCTTTAATAAATCTACACGTGATGGATGAAAGAACATTTTCACACTGATTCCAAGTGAGCTTATGCAATTCCAACAGGTTTGGGATAGATGGTATGGTATGGCTTTTGCCTTCAAGTTATCGATGATATTGTATCTGCTTCAGATATTTTTGAAAACTGAACTTGAATTCATCGAAAGAGGGGTTTTGCATTGATGATTTTGCATGGCGACGATTTGATCTGCTGTTCTTTAAAATGTGCCTCCAATTCTGTATCAGTACTACTGGCCGATATCTAATTTTTACTATCGCAATTCATTGCCAGTATAATTTCAGACCACAATAACAGGAGAATAAAAGGTTGAAAATTATATCGGATGATGAAAGTTCTGGAAGAATCTGAGCAAATTTTATCCGATCTTATTCAGGGAATCGAAGTTCCAAATTATTTACCTAAATGTTATCCTTTTTGAAAAACAAAACGCAACTAATATTTTCGGAAAGAATTATGGCGATTTAAATTTCATTATAACTCTAACAAATGAAGGCTCATGTAATAGTTTCATTTTCTCAAACACCTTTTGAAAAAGAAATATTGTCTCTTAATGTTAATATTCCAAAACTTTCGTTCCTTTGCTTTCTTAGGTTTCAATCCCACATGTTGAAAATTTATTCCTCTACTAAAAAAATGCACTTCTAAAAAAGCAGGGCGATTTAGATACCAGTGATGTAACACATAATCCATTTGTCCATGTACAAGGAGATTCTTTACCCAAAATCGAAAGAGAAAACATTTTAACTTCTTATTTTTTCAGGCTTTCATACAAGATTGAATGATGATGCGGATATTATTTAGCGTGAGATTTTCCGTGAAGATGTTGAAACTTTAGCTATTATGGGTGAAAAATGGATGGGCACTTTATCTCAACCAAAGTCTTTTGCAAGACCATCTACTGATATGAGAAACTATACTATGTTTCCAGTTTTAGGATTTATCGTTTTGGGTCGGAAATTCGGTTCGACTGAATTCGAGGTGCATTAACCTCGAAGCTCTCATGCTCCGTATTAGTTTCTTTCGTTTGTAGAGGAGTTTTGGCAAGTAGTGGGCTTCACAGGTCCCACCAGTTTCACTTGCTAGCAAATTTTTGTGGGTTCTTTAATTTTCAACTGAGCTGCAGTGCCTTTTGGAACCCCCATTAGCTGGGAAGGAGTAATAGCCGTCAATATCTTCTCGATGCAAGTATGTATTAGAGATGAGACGGGCTCAGCCCGGGCCCGACACGGCCTCGGGCTCTACATTTAAAGTTACTCTCGGGCTCATAGTAAAATATTCATACATCAACCTACAGACCGGACTAATGGATTTTTGCTAGTCTTGTGTCCACTTTCATTTTCAATTTGCTCCAGACTAGAGACGCATCTTATTAGGTCTCCTAACTGCAATAGTTGCACTGAATATATTCCAGTTTTAAATTCGACTGCGAATCAAGAGCTTCCCGAAAATCTTCCAAACCGAAGATTTTTCATGCATTTTAGCTAAGCAGAATTTAATCTCAACTGGGGCATTTCATGATTGTTTAAAAATTTATGTAGGTATTCTTTATTTTAAATTAACACTTTATAAAATCCTTTCTGGCTCGGACGGGCTCGGGCCTGCAAAAGCGAGCCCGAACTCATCTCTAGTATGTATGGATAATGGCGTCTTCAGCGATGGGAACAATAAGACCATCCTTACCACGGACAAAAAGTCCCAGTAGAAGACGGTTCCTCATTTTCGTCCACTGAGCAAGCGATGTAACGTCTGGAATATGTTGATCCCAGACAGCCATGAATCTCCAAATTACATCCACAGGATATCTCTTGGATAAGATCAGTAGATATAACCAAATCCATGAGATATCCCTGAGACATCCACATATCTGCTGAATATCCACAGAACGTCAAAAAGGTTGCAGCTATTGGAATATCCTGAGACGTCGCGATATCGCGACGTGTATTAGATGTTCCCAGGATATCCTGAAAACATCTAACAGATATCCCTTAGACATCTTAACGTCGTAAGGTTATCTCTAGGATATATAAGAGATGTCCATCTCTTGAATATTGGAATATAGCTTGGATCCATAGGAGGTCTCAAATGAATGGTTAATAGGTATTTATAAAACATCAGAATATGCTACAGATTTATTACATATGCAAAAAGAGTACAAAGCCTATAGCATAACGTACATTTGAGCATTGTAAATTACTCCATTACAAATTATAATTACATAGCCATTATTTCCCTATAACTACTTTTGAAAATATTTAAAATTTATTTTCAAATCTTCACTTTAGGAAAATATGATTAAGTAATTAAAATTTTTAATGAATACTCAATACTAGATATATATATTAGGCTACAGGTCAATACACCTCATGCATATGCAATAAATCTTTAGCACATTTCAATATTTTATATATATAAGCAAGAAATGTAACAAAAATTATATAGTATTGACAAAACTTTTTATCTTTTTCTGTGAACCCATATTAAATAGCTCATAAAAAAAAACAGTACTTAAAAAATATATATAAAATATTCCTTCATAAAACTACTGAAAGATGAGACAAGTTTTAAAAATTTTTTATCCATTTAGAGCAGGGGTCTCCAAACTACGGCCCGAGGGCCACATCCGGCCCGCGGACAGATTTTGTCCGGCCCGCGGAGAGCTAGCATACTTGAAAGAAAACTCCTTCTAGAGAACATATTTATTTTTTATAGCAAATTAAATTAAGTTTACTGAAGTAATCTATTTTTATGTTGAATAATTATTAATATGACATCTACATTGATATGGTCATGGGCTAACTACTCATAACATTGTTGTAGGTTATTATTTACTAACTAACAAATTATTGAAATGAATCCAACTAACATTTTATACATTTTAAATGAAAAGATAACTTATAACAAGCATAACGACATATGAAATACTAATGAGATTTATGTAATTGAGATTTTCCACTGACAATAGTTTGTAGTTGTGGACTAATTTTACTTGTACCAATTATTAAAAGAGATTTAAGATGCTCATCAGTTAATTTAGATCTGTAAACATTTTTTGTGTACTTCATTTTGGAAAAGGTCTTCTCACACAAATAAGTAGTACCAAAAACAGAAAACAGCCCACGAGCAAATTTATGCAAATTATCAAATTGTATCAGTGGAAGACACTTATAAAATTCCAACAAAGATAAGTTTTGATATTTGTTCTTAATTATATCACTGCACTGTAGATCAATCATTTCCATTTGAAGTTCCGGGGCTAGGGTTTCAATGTCAGTATCAAAAGGATTCTGAAAAATCTTAATTTGATTCGCAATGGCATCAAAGTCCGAGAAACGAGTATCAAAATTTATTTTCAAAGCACTCAAAGTTTCGATTGCAAAATCGATAGGAAACTCGGTCTCAGTAGTGTGGCTAAATATTTCACATGTTTTAAAATGTGAAAAACATTTACTTCGTAGTTGTGATTGAAACAGTATCAATTTCTTCCGGAATGATTTGATATTATTGTATAAATCAGGAAGATGCTAGTTTTCTCCTTGCAATCTCAAATTCAGTTCGTTCACATGTTTTGTCAAATCAACATAGAATGCTAACTTCCACAGCCATGCGTTGTTTTGCAATTCAGTAAGAGGGCGATGCTTTTCATTCAAAAAAAATTCGATCACTGCTCGAAGTTCAAAAAAGCGCTGAAGGACTTTCCCACAACTAAGCCAACGTACGGCAGTATGATAAGGTAAGTCATTTTCTCCAATCTCTTTAATAAATTGTACGAATTGTCGGTGATTCAGCCCAAAAGATCTGATAAAATTAACAGTTGATATGACTGGTTTCAGAACTTCAGACATATCCAAACATTTTCCGCACAAAGACTGTTGATGAATGATACAATGTAAGACTATTGGTTTTGAACCACCGTCATTTTCTACAGCCTTTGACACAAGAGCGACCACTCCTTTATCTTTCCCACTCATGTTTTTGCCTCCATCAGTTGTAATACATTTCAAGTTTTTCCATCGAAGGTTCTTTTGCTTAATGGCCATTTCAACTCCTTTAAAAATATCTGAACCAGTAGTTGTGCCATGAATACTATACATATCAAGAAGTTCTTCATGCACTTCATAGCTTTTATCTACTCCTCGAATATAAATCAACACCTGAGCAGTATCTGACACATCCGTTGACTCATCCAAGGCCAAAGAAAACCACTCAACATGTCCATTTTTGTTGAACAGTTGAGAGGATATATTTTCAGCGATGTCTTCTACCCTTCGAGCCACAGTGTTTGCTGACATACTGACAGTTTTTAATAAATTTACCTTTTCAGGGCACATTTCTTCGGCTACTGCGATTACGCATTCTTTGACCATTTCTCCATCGGTGAATGGTTTTCCACGTTTTGCAATTTCAAGAGCCACACGAAAGCTGGCACGAGTTGCAGCCTCTTGTTCAGTTTTGAGTTTTGTAAATAAAGATTTCTGCGATTTCAATCCGCGCTTCATAGCTTCGAATTTTTCTGTCCGCAAACTTCCTGTATATTTTGAGTAATTTTGAAAATGTTTTGCTTCATAATGACGTTTAATGTTATATTCTTTGAGAACGGCTATGCTTTCATTGCAAATCAAACATAGCGCCTTGTTACTGGACTCAATTACGAAATACTGAATGTTCCACTGATCTTTGAATTTTCTGCATTCACTATCAATTTTTCGCTTCTTTTCCATTCTACTAAATCACACACAAAAGCAACAATTCAAATAAAAATATTGTTACAAAGATGTCTTAAACTTAAACACGCACAAACACGTTTTAAGGAGGTACGCACTATTTTATTTCACAGCAGTGTCATAGGAACTGACTTGTGGTTGCGCCACTAGCCTTCTTATATATTTCACTTACTGCCATCTAGAAGTGAG
Organism: Octonoba sinensis; assembly: GCA_038502835.1. Lineage (NCBI taxonomy): Eukaryota > Metazoa > Arthropoda > Arachnida > Araneae > Uloboridae > Octonoba > Octonoba sinensis. The sequence continues at coordinate 63,978,704 of CM076605.1, read as the reverse complement.
TGGAAGACACCAGAACTTTATCGAACCAACGAGATTATTCTGTAAGTGCTATTAGCGCCATCTGTTAGGGATAGAAGGTACTACCTATTTCTGCTTGTGTCCACCAGATGTCCTGTCACGTTACTCCTCATGGCTCGCTCGTACTCTACGACTAATCTAGAAATTACAGATAATGACAGGAAAATTAATAATATGCAGTGTTGCCGTTTTGCGGACTTTAGTTCGATTTGCAGCCTTTTTTAAACGTGGCGTACTTTTTCGGACTTTTTTTTTCATGTAAAAAAATACTCATTCGTTACTTGAGTACTCGTTAGGAACCGAAGTAACGATTACTGAAGAAAAAAGTAATCAATGATTACTTGTGTATTTCATTACTTTTGTAATCAATGATTACTATGGCGATACGATGCGGGTACCCCATTATAACGGATACCCATACGATACAGAAAATACATCAGCTTCCCCGTCGCTAATGGCATCTGGCAAGAAAGTAATCATATTTTACACCACTAGTGGACTGATTCAACTTTTTACCACCGGCAACAATTAATGATAATATGGTTTTGGCCCTTGGAATTTACTGGAGTAATCAATATGGCCCTAAGGCTGGAAAGTTTGGAGACCCCTGATTTAGAGCATTAATTTCGAGCACTTAAAATTACTCACGATTTTCACACATTCAGTTTAGGAAATTTAAACTTTACTCCTTTTTAATTGTGTACAGTATAATTCAGATATAATTATGATTAAGTTCACTGATGTAACTCTGGACATTTCATTAGAAACAAGTGGTACTCAATGAGCAATACGAGGATTATTTTTTCTCAAAAATGTATTACTTTTGACTTAAAGATGATTAAGAGTAGGCTGCTGTTCTCTGAGACAAGAAAAAAAAATTGAACAAACAAGTCGTTTTTTTTTTCTTTTATTTTAAAAAGGCACAAAAATTATATACAGAAGCTATTACAAAATAAATTTATTTATGTTACCGTTAAAGTATATAATGCAGTTACTTCATAGAATACCTAGTTATTCCATGAAATAACTGATCGTGTCCGTTAAAGTGTGTAATATGTTATTAATTTGACACTTTGACTAGTTATTCTATGAAATAACTAGGTATTCTATGAATTAACTAATGAGAGACAGTTAAAGTGTAAAATAAACAATTTATCTAAAATGAAATAACTAGGAATTCTATAAATAAACTAGTTATAGACAATTAAAATGAAAAAGAAGCAATTTATCTAATTTATGCAGCGTACAAATGGTATTTATGGAAACGTACCATAAAATCATTTGTTACAACAAGGATTACTATAATGACACTTGGAATTACAAATAACAATATTTCTCAAACAACAAAAACATTTTTTGTTGACACACTGGGCTTTACACGAAAATTTTTTAAATCCCTGACCATTACATAAATTTCGAGCTGTAGCTACCGACCGGAGCGATATTTCTACATCCGATACTTCTTCGATCTTAATTAATTTTTGTTCGCAGACACTGAACTGGCATCGGGAATGTAATTGTTTTATGCGACCGTTTCTAGTGCCCAATTGGAAAAATCCATCTTCACTTATTTTTATGATGATAGCTAAAATCGATTTGGCATCACCTTTTCCTCTGTCAACTTCAGGCACTGGGATACGGACGGTAAACCCCACAGAAGCTTCAGAATGAGATTTATCTGACATTAATTTCATTTTTTCGCTTTAATTTCTAAAAACTTTTTAGACTTTTCTCTTTCTCTTTGTACATTAAGTTCATTAAAACACAATTTGCAGATTTTCTGCTCAACTTCATCTTCTGGAACATAATTTTCCGAACATGATATATGGACAGGTTCCATACATTTGAAGCAAACTATATCTTCACTGCATTCTTTTAAACAGACAACACATACTTTCGTAATGGGATTATTTAATAATGTTTTTGTCGTGCGAGATATATGATATAGATTATTTTACACTTTAACGCGCTAAAGATCGTTATTCTATGAAATAACTAGTTAAACCATGAAATACAAGAGAGTTTTACACTTTAACGGACATAATCAGTTATTTCATGGAATAATTACGTATTCTATAAAATAACGGATTTCATACTTTAACGGTAACATTTACACAAAACAGATTTATTTATGCAATAGTATTGCCAAAAAGGGATGACGAGTTGGCAGAATTTTCTGCAGCCACTCTCATATGGCGTGCTTTCGCATGGCAAAGCCAATTTTTTATTGCAGTTTCCACTGCTGCATCCGTTGCAGCATTTCTTACTGTTTCATTCCGTCTAGTTGCATCTAAAAAATTAATTTTCAAGAATGAATTTTTACACATAGAACAAATTTCTCTTCATAAAAATGTAAAAGGAATTTTCTCATTTGTCCAATTTACGCACAAAATATACACATACACATGGATAAAGAAAAAAAAAACTTATTTAAATACAAAATGTTGATTGTTACCTAGAAAAAAAAAACACATGTAGCAATGCATAATTTAAATAAATCAGAAAAATAAAATAGCAAACTACATTTCAATAGTAATTTAATTAACAGGTGAAAAATTACTGTGAATTTACCCAACAAGAAATTTGGTAAACAAAATCAAAAACTTTGTTTGATAATCAAGAAAGCCAAACGATGAACATGTATTTTCACACCCCTCTCCTTCCAGAACATGTGTAGCTGTTACAAGCTTTTCACAATAAAATCATGACTTCATTAGTTCTCACTTCAAGGAAAATTCTTCAAACAATCCTTGACTATCGGCTACATTCACAAAAACTTGAAAACAAATCAGAGCACTACAGATAAAGCTCAAAATACTTTACATAACTGTTGGATATACAATTATCATTATTCATTTTTAATGTATATAAATTATTTATATAAATCAGTACCAAATATCACTCTTGTCAGCTGCAGCTTATAAAATACACCCTTTCCTTTCGCTCCCATCCAGCTGAACTCCTGTGCCACTACGTCTGTCAGGAGTTTTCTCATGATCCGCTTTACAGTGGAGTCTACAGTTACGCCCCCACAGTTAGACGTAAAGTTAATCTATAAAAATTCACAGAAAAATTAATTCAAGACACTCTGAAAGCCTTGGTTTAAAAGAAACAACTAATGTATACCAGATAATTTAAAATCTCTGGCTTCAAAAGCGCACCTTCTAAGCATTGCAGTTCTTCTATATTTTTTACTGGTAACTTAACCGGTAAAACATCCCCATCACCGAATGTTTCGGCGATAGGGGCAAAGTTGTCTGTTGCTAAAAGAATAAGCTCGACAGTTCAAGTCTATGAACTCTTTCATAAAATTTTCAAACTGAAACGCACTTAAATTGTCTAGACCGCCAAAATGTTCCACATCTCTACAAAGATACAATAACCCATGAACATTATGAGATAAATGTTGTTTACCATATAGGGGTATAAAACCTTGGACAAAACACTTTAACCAAGCCTGAGTATATGATACCATCTCTCTGTTATACTCAGTTACTAATACTTTAACTGCACAATGCATAAGCAGGAAATGCTCATACAGATCTTTACGTAAAACATTTGACAAAACCACTGGCCCAGTGTATAACAAAAACTGACGAAACTGTTGCTTTCCAACGTTCAAATTCTTTTAAAGAACGAGGTTTTCGGGCGAAATCATTAGGGAAACAGTTTTCAAGTTCTACTAGTTGTTTTGACACACTTTCTACCTGATTATTAGCAAGTCTAAATTTTAAATCATCTTTCAACCACAGCTTAATTAACTTTTTCATGACCCCTAAACATATCAAAAAGTATATCTCCAACAGTATAGAGTCATATTTATGATGTTCATCATCAGGATCCCTATTTCTAAAATCAACATCAGTTCTTTCAGTAAAATTAACATTAGGAAAGCAAATTCTATTTTCATAAAATATACCAGTTTCAAAACATTTGTTACAACTCGAATACCCAGAATGGCTTTTAATGCATAATACAAAAGCTCGAGCAGGTGCATCACAAATTATTCCTTTAAGACGTATGTTACACATTTTATCATGAATAGATATACCATTTTCGATTAGATGTTTCATTTCACACACAAAATCTCTTAAAAACTCATTACGATTTTTGAGTTTTTCATAGGAATGGAGTACACCAATGGAGAACACACAAGGAAAATTTACAGTATAGCTTAACGAACCTAAAATTGGCCATAACTGACTGTTGGAACTTTTAACTATAGGAAGTACATCAACATTTACCAGTAATTCAATTGTTGATTGTGTTAGAACTGTACCTTTAATATTTTGAATGATATTTTTTATTCAGTTTTCAATACCAAAGTGGTGATAAATACCAGACGAGACACTTTTAATTGCTACAGACCTAGGGGTTTGCAATAGTCCCCGTGCATCGCTTGGTAAATCAGACCCAAATGGATATTTCTTAAGTGTTTTTAATAAACCATTAATTGCAGTATGAGATGTTATTCTCAACTGACCAGTTAGACGAGTCTTTCAGCAAATTTAGATTTTGTTCACACACACGGTTTCGAGAACTTTCCTCACACAGAGTCGGACACTAAGCAAAGTTCCCTATCAGAACTTTCATACGAGCTATCAGAAGGAAAACCTGACGCCTCATTAGAACTACAATCATGATATTGCTCAGTCAAATTACTAGATGTTGATGGCTGATCAATAATAGACGCATCATTTACAGATTCATTAACTTTCTTATAAGTTCTCCAATGCAATCGCTTGTTTACTTTAGTTTTAGGCATGTTTTTCCCACAAACTAATGACAAATAGCAATAATCACACAATAGACCCAATAAGAATAAACTTCTAAATTGTATCCCAATTGTAAAGAATAAAATTGCTTGCCTCACCCAAACAAGTTTAAGACATGAAAATTGCTTTATCCAACAAATCTTACTGAATTCAGTAGAAATAATTTACATGACTAATGAAAAATACTGTTATAAATTACATATGCCTGAAATTAAAAATACAGAGCAATTACATACCTAAAGTTAAAAATACAGATAAATTATGCACCTGAAATTAAAAATACAGATAAATTATATACCAGAAATTAAAAATACAAATTATATCCCTGAAATTAAAATGATAAAAGCTACATGGGTGAAATTAAAAATGCTGATTAATTACACGCGTGAGATTAAAAATACTGATGAATTATATATCCCTGCAAGTAAAAATAGGGAAATATTATGTCCCTGGAAGTACGACAAAGCAATTAAATAATAATCATTAAAAAACTGAACTACTTTTAATAATCATAAGCATAATATAACACAAAAATATATAAAATATATTAATACAAATAACAAAATCTGATCCGACTACACTGCTCACCAGCGATGCGATTGCATTGTAGCAATATTATTTGAGCTGTGCACCAAAAACCACGGAAGGTGAGTTGATGAAAATTACAGTTAATTTTCTCAGTTCAGCACACAGTTTTAATAGAAAAAATTAAGAAAAACTATTTACCTTAATTAACCACGAAATCTCTAAATATAACAATTTTGAGCAGCAGAGTGAATATAAATAAGCCTAACAGTATCCAAAAGTCAAATAACATCTCAGGGATATGAATTGGACATACCTGAGATATTCATGGTGGATATCTCACAGTCATCCACAGGATATCCAAATATCTATATATTATACGCGTAACAGTCTGGATATCCTTAGGATGTCCAAATGTCTATATCCCAAACATGTCACCTTCTGGATATCTGTGAGATATCCAACATATCCAGCAGATATCCAGGATGTTTTTGGATATCCACAGGATGTCCCAATATCTATATCCAAAACATGTTGCTATCTGGATATCTGTGAGATATCTTGGATATCTGCTGGATATGTTGGATATTTTTTGGATCTATTTGGATGTCTCGGAGATATCAGTGGTTGTCTGGGATATGTTTCCAGCTTCCTTATTCAAAGTACTGAAAACAGTGTCTTCTAATTCTGTCCCTTTTCATCGCTTTTATCAAGTTAATTTTGCTAAAAATAAACTGGAAAAGAGATCCATCTGAAGTTTTGCACAGAACTGTGTTTCAAATGAATTCGTTTTGTAGCATCTTATCAACATGCCTTCAAACTCAACGATTTGCAATCACTTCTCAGTTTGATACAGTAAAACTCCCTTTTGAAATTTTGTCTATCCATATTGTATTAATTTCTGCAATAGCCTGTTTAGGAGCATGTCCGAGAGATGAATCTTCCTCTTAAGTTGACCACTTTTGTCAGGAACGGAATTAGCCCTATATTATATAATGTGGAGAAACCTTAGAACTTGACCACCTGCCTATGTTGAGCACTTATGCACGCCAAATTTATGAGGGAGTATTTTAAAAAACCCTTTGTAAGTTGACCGAGTAATTATTACTATATCTACTTGTTTATCTATTTTTGGAAAGGTTAAAAAAAAAAAAAAAAAACTAAAATAGCTTCTCCAGGATATTTTTTATGATATAATGTTAGACCAGCATTTGTTTGGATGGATGAAACAGCAATATGAAGTTGCCTAAACCTCTTTGTCAGTTAACCAAATGGGAAACCGACTATGAGCACTCTTTTATCTTCCAAATAAGTGTCTTCCTTTTTCTTTGATCTGATACAGCCATTTTGAAAAAAAAAAATATTTTTAGGAAATCTTTAGCTTCATGTAAGTAACTGACAAAATTAATATATTTATCTTAATTTTAACTAAGTACTTGACGTTTGAAGTTGTACAGGATACGTTGTAAGTCATTCGGGTAAAATTTTTTTAATGATATTTTAGATAATTGTGAAAGAAAAGCTAATCACTATTTTAAAGTAACGTCATTACATGAAGCCACATTTTATATTACAGTGAAACCTCTCTAAAGAGACCACCCACCAGATCGTGGAAAATCGGTCTTATAGAGAGGTGGTCTTTGAATAGAGGTAATGACTAGAACAAAGCCTCATGCAATAATACAACAAAACATTACAATTGCTACATTAAAACTGCTACCAATTTTCCCTCTGAGATTCCACTGTCATTTGCTTGTAAAACTTTCACTTTTTCTTCCAAAGTCAGTACAACTCTTTTAGGTATCATTAAAATTTACTGCTAAGAAGAAAAGAAAAAAAACCAAGAGGGAAATGCGCTGTGAACTCTACAAACGTCCTTAGCTCCCCAAGAAAGGTAACAGATGGAAAGTGGGCCAATCATCCCCATAAATGACTCTATACTTCACACTTCTGCAAGGACAAATGAACAATCAAGCTCATTGGTTTAATTCCCCTGCCCTGGTGCTTGTCGCCTTTCCAATTCCAGGAACAGGGACAATAGCTTCCTCCACCTACTGTGTACTGTTTTTCTCAGAACTAAGGGTATTTCAAATTCTTCCAAGTAAATAATCCTACCTGTTCTTTTGAAAAAGTGGTCTTACTGGGAAGGAGTCAGAAATTAAGTGGTCTTTTAATGGAGGGAAAGTTAACATTGAGCCCATAGCTGAAAGTTTTAGACCTTAAACAACTGGTCTTTATGAGAGGTGGTCGCTTTATAGAGGTGGTCTTTATGAGAGGTTTCACTAATTATAAAGGAATAAATGCATAGTGTAAGCCACAAAAAAAATAAGTAAATTAAAAAAAAATCTCCATTCTCTACAAGTTGACCACTTGCAGTGCTGCACTTTAGTGGTCAACTTATACAGGTTTCACTGTATATGTATTTTGATACATATTTAAGATCTTCATGTTCTGAAAAGGATAATAAGCAAAAGGAAATGCTCGCTTCTTCAACTTGACAAGACATTGGGTAGACCGACAGTACACATGTTTTCTCATTGTGAAATCGTTTTCTTCATTGTTTTCTGCTATTATGATTATATCTTTTTCTACAACAGCATTTGCTTAAATGCTTGCCTGTAAGTATGATGGAACATGTTCTCTATCGTTGTCTTTTTTCAGATACAGCTGGGAGTTTAATCGTTAGCAAAATATTTTTAAGACGATATTTAAATTCAGTTGGAGTTTTGTGATCAAAAAATGTTTCCTGCCTCTCTAATCTGACTGAATATTCTAGTACATCTTGAGTCAAGCGAGACGTCATAATGTATTTTAAGTCAAAATGTGAGATCTTGGAAGAGCCCAATTAGGGAAGTTATTGATGTAATTATTGTCTTTTGGAATGGCAATAAACATTTCCGTCCTACAAAGTGAAAATATGGTATTTTCATTTGCATCAGAGTTTCATTGTGTCTGAAATAATATACTTGTTATCTGTAGGCTGCTTGCAGAACTTTATGGCTTGGTGGCTGTAGGGCGCTGCTATTCATTATTTCAAAAAATCAATGCAGAAGTTCAGAACATTCAGCAGCATTTTGCCTCCTCTTAGCAAATCGATTGTTTTAGTTGTAATAGCAGAAAGGACTCTGTAGGACGCCTCACTACCTTTGATTTCCTTTTACTGTGAGAGGGTTGTATTTTCATTTTTATGGCACAGTTTAATTTTACCTCAGTGTTTTCTTAATACGTATTCTACAATATTTGAATTAATTGTACTTCCCTTGATCTAAATAACATTTGAAGCTTTAGCGAGATTTTTTTTCTTCGGTGTGCAGGGGTATTGCAGAAATGCTTTCTTTCCCTGAAATGTCCTTTTTCGGAGGAGAGTATTCGAAATGCTTTTCTGCATATAATAGGCGTTTAACAAGGCGGGAGGATGATGTCGAAGCGTTACAGAGCGTCGTCATAGGAGGCGCTCTTTAAAAGTTTTAGCACGAGCATCGCCGTGCGGACACCGCTAGGTTTACAATAAAATCAAATCACTTATGAAATGTTAATTAGACACACATAAAAAATAAAACCATATAAAATGTAAAAAGTATTAAATTAGAAAAATACAGATCTTTAATAAATAAAATCTGTTTCCATTATTTAAGTTCAAAAGTTTTATTACAATAGGACACAAATCAAACAAGCAACATGTCTTTCTGAAAAAACAATGTCATATTCTTTATCTCTTCTTAAGCTAGTTTTCAAATTTACACCTTAATAGAAAGAGAAATGTTTCGCATGCAGCGAAAAATTTCAGAATAAATTTTTTATAAGGGAACGATGTTTATAGTCACAGACCAGATCGTTGTAACTTTGATAATTCGAAAATTAAGAAATCATGAGGGCCAATGCCGGGTGTAGTAAATCGTCGTATAACAGTTGTTTGATGACATCAACCGCTCGTTTCTGGTTGATTTCATTCCGTTCCAGTTAACGGCGGCTCGCTTAATTTTTGCAAATATCCGACTTTTCCAGAATTTGAATTCTTACATTTCCCAGTTCTGTCGCCACACTGCATTAGCATGAAAGCATACAACTTGTGAAAAGGACACAATTTAAGAAAGGGGCACACTACGTGTGCCTTTGAAATAGCATTTAATGACGAAGGGGAAATCCCCTTTGACTGTCGAAATTTTTCTCCCCTGGGAAATTTTTTAAAACTATATGGAAATTGGTGCATTTTGAGGCCTTTGGGAACGCGTTTGGGATTGCAAAAATATTAGGAAAGAAAAAGCAAACAAACACTTTTTAAAATTTAAACGCTTTTACTAATAAAACTGATAGTAATGCAGAACAAAATAAGCATTTTTTTAATCTTGGGGGCAGGGTGCACCCCTGCCCTTAATGGACAATACCATTAAATACTATATTCCCTGAAAAGGAGAGCTTCCACTTTTGTGTTTAACGCTTTTAGAAAAAAAAGTCAGCCCCTTCCCCCCTGAAAAAAAATTTCTGGCTATAGCCTTGTCAATGCGTCCTAGAATGTTTTTTAGACTGGCCATACCAAAATGATTTTTTGCCATGGTTGAACCGATTGAATAATGCCCAAAAATAAGTATGGACGATGTCTGTTAGCCTCACCAAGTAAGTACAGTGGAAGCGACAAGCAGTCAAGCCGTATTTACAATTATGGGAAGAAACCCATGACGAGTATAAGCAGTATGTTTTTGATGCTAGAAATATTTTACCTTCAGAAATGAATGAGGATGAAAAATTGCGCTCTCAGTTGTTAAAAAGATCCCTTTTCCTAAGAAAAATAGGAAGACTAGTTTAAAGATTTTTCATGATTAACCGCAAGAACAAAGGAGAGAGGATGCTTTCTGGAATGCTAGAAGGAGGACTTATGATAACTCAAAAGTTTTTTGCTGGTCCCTTGATATTCTATTTTGCTTAGGAGTATTTAAGCTATAGCTAAAGGCAAGAGGTGATATTTGCAATACCATGCTACTTTTTGATGAATATTTTTGCCAGTGGGGATTGGAGAGAAGCTTCTCGATTAAATGAAAAGAAACGAGCCCAGTGATTACTCGAAGATGAGCAGTTGACAGCCTTGCAGAGATATCGTATCCCTTGTGTTTATTGTCTAAAGGTTTTTCCCCACTTTTGGAAGAGAATAACCCAGGAAGAAAAGCAGTTTACCAGCGAACTGGGTAGGGGGGGGGGGGGTGACTAGAATGGCGAAAAGGCAGCCTATGGGAAAATGCTGCACACCCAGCTCTATCCTATGGAAATTGCACTGTCCTGATGTCATGTTGGAAGGCAATTCGAGAAGATATCCAGCAAAACATGATTGTCGATTGGGCATTATTGTCCTTAAAAAAATGGGAAGGATGCCTTTTTGATAAAGGAAAAATAATGCAGACTTATTTTCCTACAGAGCAATATGCAGATTGTCTTCAATATATCCTCTAAGTACAGCGAGTTAATTCATTTTTTTCTGAAACGGATGGATCAAGAGCAACAATTTACATTTTTTAAGAAAGCCTTTCAGAACGAGTGTGATCAATGCATTCAAGCACTATTCAGTTTCCTTCCTTTTCTTTCATAATGAGGAAAAAGCATGTACAAAAATCACTATTTTTTCTTTTATCCATCTATGGCTCATAAAATAATTTTGGTCCCAAGCAAAGTACAGTGTGTGGAATGTTTTGGAACTTGAACATATTTTGTAAGCTTTAATAAGTTCTTGATGGTCATGTTTCCAAGATTCTATTTTGTTGTTTTTTTTTTTATTTTTAGAAAGATGTTTCGGATATTTAATCAGGCTGTTTTGATTTTATAAATCAATATTTCTAAAAGAAATCAAAGAAAACAAGAACATAGAAGAATTTATTACCAATTTGAATTATCATGGTGAGGATAATAAGGCGGTGCACAATTCAAAACAAGCAAAATTTGTTTAATTCATAAAGTTTACATGATAGTAACAGAATGGAATTCAGCTTACCTTCAGAGGTGTAGTGGTAGTTATGCTACCTTTTATGGAATGGTATATTAAGATATTGGCTAATTTTTATGCAGATATTTGAAGAAGGGAGCAGAAATTTAATAGATAAATTAGTATAAAAATATTTTCAATGTGGTAATGGAACAGAATGTGGGGGATCTGCTTAATCATTTAAAACCAGTCTCGACTGCTTTAGATAAATTGTAAGCAGATAAGTAAAATAGGTGAAGCTCGAACCAGTGAATTTTAAAGAGATTTAGTGAAGTGTCCATTCTGAATGATTTAGATTTTGTGAAGGGTCCGAAAACGGACCCGTATTTACTCTGGCGCGACCCCTAATGTGTGCGGCCGTGTGTGATGCATTGCTCTGTAAAGTCGATTAAAAATTTCATTTAACAATATCAGTAAGAAAAGTATTTTGTTTTTTATTTTTTGTTTAATCTTTTTATTGTAAAAGTGCGGCAATGGTGAAACTTTGTTTCGGGTTTCATCAGCGAGACGGATAAGTTAGCCTGAAAGATTTAAAACTGAGACATATTTACTCTTATTGAGAGCAGTTTGGTTTCCCTGGATTTTCTATAAAAAAAAGTATTTACAGAGGTGGAAATTGATATCAGGTAAGATTTCCTGATTGGTACTGAATCAAAAGTTCCTGTTTAACGTTATGTATTCATAAGCTCTTGTAAATGAATGACATATACGTTGATTTATGGGTGTTGACAATTATTTCCAGATTATACTCCTTGAGAAACCCCGCGACTAACTGAATTTTTTTTATAAGGTAAGATTTTACTGAAAGTGCCAAATGAATAGTTCCTGTTTAACGTATTAATTGTGAAAATGCAGCAATTTGATTTTAGCGTTAACGACGCTCAACAAATTACAAATGGGCTTGAGTGGAAAAAGAAAAATAAACGAACTTTGTAGGGATTATAATTTTAGTCGCACTTTATAAAAATATGCCTCTTTGTGTGTTAAAAAGAAAAAAAGGCGAATACAAAGGAATTTGTAATCCTGAAATTTACCTCAAAAAAAAAAAAAAAGCGAAATCTGCATTTTTGTTGGTCTTGACGAAATGACACCTAATCAATTGGAAGTTTTCAATTTTATGAATGAAAATTCTGGCAGAGTGAGTCAGATATTGTGATAAGAAAATGCGATTATGGAACATGCTGAAGTGGAAAATTGAAGACGCTAAAGTTACAGTCACTAACGATAATGAAAGTCAATTAGTTTCGAATTTGCGAGATACCAGAGGTAATAGAAATGTTTAAGCTGAGCATAATTCTGACTATTCAATTGAATCAATAGTGCATAAAAGTAACATAGAATACCCTAAAGTTTGGGTTGAGGACTTAACATACTTACTCTATGCTAATGATGAACATAGAGGAAATAATGACCCTGAAGATAGCGGGAGACCAAAGATCGTCCGTACTGTTGGGCCGTAGCCCTACAGTATGTGTACATTTGCGTTGTGTGTGCATTTCAAATTAGATTAAGAATAAAATTCTAAATAAATAATAAGAGTTTGAAAAAAACCCAAACACGATTTTACAGAAGAAACATTTATTAATTCTTAAAACATATAAAGCTCTTTCGTTCTCCACAAGACTAAACGAATTAAAATTACTAAGCTTATGATTTCTTTCAATAGTTAGAGATTTAAGTAAAACTTATTGAAGACTTTAAGGATCCGGAAAGGAGAAATGGGATATGGGAGCCCAGAGATTTTACATACTTTTCGTGGGAAAACAACTTATTTGCTGCGAAGGTCTGCATCCTCAGATCCGACGTAAGCTAGCTCCCATGGGGGTCTTCTCTTTTGGGTTCGGGGCCGTGCTTTATATATGGGGTGTTGGAATGCAGAATGTCGGAAATGGGCAACTGACCTGGCCGTGAGAAAGTGAAGCGGACAGCAACGATGCCCGGAAAAGAAACGCAATCTAATACTTTCTTATCCGACTCCCTCAACTCAGACGGGATACAAAAAATTTGCACGCGTTTGAAAGAAAAGTGTGGGCTGCTATTTTCACAGCCCCACAGTACCATCAAACTGCATCGATCATTGCATTCGAACAGGTTATCAAGTGAACAAAACAAAGCTTCTGATTTTGTAAAAAAAAACTAGGCTTCTGATTGGGGAAAAACTTTTTATGATAGGGAAGAAAATAGAGATTCTAATCCAGAAAAACATCTTCTGAACGTCTACTGATCCCAGACTGTTGAGAAGAGTTCCGTTTCTGAGCATTTTTTCTCGATCTAGCAGTTTAGAAACTATTTCAAAATCTTCTACGTTTTTAATTACACCACAATCAGAATCCTATTCTTCAGAATTTATTGAGGATTCTATATAACAACAGCAAATATTTTCATTAAACCCTAATGTCATTTCATCATCCCCGTGCAATTTGGAAAAAATGGGTCTAACCAATCCTTGCATTTTGGCAATGTACGAACCAAAAGAATAATAAGTTTAATCGACTTCAAGCAACAAAAAGCCAATGGACAGATTTCTCGGCCAGGTGTCTTGCAATGAAAAAAGCCCCAAACTTCTGCACCATTTAAGATTATCTCCATTGTAAACTTTAACACACCTATGTTTGTTACGATCGCAAATGTACATTCTGATGAGGATCCAAAAGTTATTGCTCAGAACTTGGACATGCCTAAAGATGAAAACATTGTAAATCCTCAACTAAATTTAAAATCTACCATCTATGATATGTATGCCAACAAGCTGGGGTTTTAGGTGAATTGACATGATCGGCAATTGTTCCCGCCACTCACACGAAGCATGTAATACGTGCATGCGATATGTTATGTATCCATAAGCTCTTGTAAATGAATGACATATACGTTGATTTATGGGTGTTGACAATTATTTCCAGATTATACTCCTTGAGAAACCCCACGACTAACTGAATTTTTTTCTATGAGGTAAGATTTTACTGAAAGTGCCAAATCAATAGTTCCTGTTTAACGTATTGATTGTGAAAAAGCAGCAGTTTGATTTTAGCGTTAACGACGCTCAACAAATTACAAATGGGCTTGAGTGGAAAAAGAAAAATAAACGAACTTTGTAGGGATTATAATTTTAGTCGCACTTTATAAAAATATGCCTCTTTGTGTGTAAAAAAAAAAAAAAAAGGCGAATACAAAGGAATTTGTAATCCTGAAATTTACCTAAAAAAAAAAAAAAAAAAAAAAGCGAAATCTGCGTCTTTTGTTGGTCTTAACGAAATGACACCTAATCAATTGGAAGTTTTCAATTTTATGAATGAAAATTCTGGCAGAGTGAGTCAGATATTGTCATAAGAAAATGCGATTATGGAATATGCTGAAGTGGAAAATTGAAGACGCTAAAGTTACAGTCACTAACGATAATGAAAGTCAATTAGTTTCGAATTTGCGAGATACCAGAGTTAATAGAAATGTTTAAGCTGAGCATAATTCTGACTATTCAATTGAATCAATAGTGCATAAAAGTAACATAGAATACCCTAAAGTTTGGGTTGAGGACTTAACATACTTCCTCTATGTTCATCATTAGCATAGAGTAAATAATGACCCTGAAGATAGTGGGAGACCAAAGATCGTCCGTACTGTTGGGCCGTAGCCCTACAGTATGTGTACATTTGCGTTGTGTGTGCATTTCAAATTAGATTAAGAATAAAATTCTAAATAAATAATGGGATTTTGAAAAAAACCCAAACACGATTTTACAGAAGAAACATTTATTAATTCTTAAAACATATAAAGCTCTTTCGTTCTCCACAAGACTAAACGAATTAAAATTACTAAGCTTATGATTTCTTTCAATAGTTAGAGATTTAAGTAAAACTTATTGAAGACTTTAAGGATCCGGAAAGGAGAAATGGGATATGGGAGCCCAGAGATTTTACATACTTTTCGTGGGAAAACAACTTATTTGCTGCGAAGGTCTGCATCCTCAGATCCGACGTAAGCTAGTTCCCATGGGGGTCTTCTCTTTTGGGTTCGGGGCCGTGCTTTATATGTGGGGTGTTGGAATGCAGAATGTCGGAAATGGGCAACTGACCTGGCCGTGAGAAAGTGAAGCGGACAGCAACGATGCCCGGAAAAGAAACGCAATCTAATACTTTCTTATCCGACTCCCTCAACTCAGACGGGATACAAAAATTTTGCACGCGTTTGAAAGAAAAGTGTGGGCTGCTATTTTCATAGCCCCACAGTACCACCAAACTGCATCGATCATTGCATTCGAACAGGTTATCAAGTGAACAAAACAAAGCTTCTGATTTTGTAAAAAAAAACTAGGCTTCTGATTGGGGAAAAACTTTTTATGATAGGGAAGAAAATAGAGATTCTAATCCAGAAAAACATCTTCTGAACGTCTACTGATCCCAGACTGTTGAGAAGAGTTCCGTTTCTGAGCATTTTTTCTCGATCTAGCAGTTTAGAAACTATTTCAAAATCTTCTACGTTTTTAATTACACCACAATCAGAATCCTATTCTTCAGAATTTATTGAGGATCCTATAAAACATCAAATATTTTAATTAAACCCAATGTCATTTCATTATCCCCGTGCAATTTTTAAAAAATGGTTCTAACCAATCCCTGCATTTTGGCAATGTACGAACCAAAAGAATAATAAGTTTAATCGACTTCAAGCAACAAAAAGCCAATGGACAGATTTCTCGGCCAGGTGTCTTGCAATGAAAAAAGCCCCAAACTTCTGCACCATTTAAGATTAGCTCCATTGTAAACTTTAACACACCTATGTTTGTTACGATCGCAAATGTACATTCTGATGAGGATCCAAAAGTTATTGCTCAGGACTTGGAAATGCCTAAAGATGAAAACATTGTAAATCCGCAACTAAATTTAAAATCTACCATGTATGATATGTATGCCAACAAGCTGGGGTTTTAGGTGAAGTGACATGATCGGCAATTGTTCCCGGCATTCACACGAAGCATGTAATACGTGCATGCGATATGCTATGTATTCATACGCTCTTGTAAATGAATGACATATACGTTGATTTGTGGGTGTTGACATTCAATGAGAAAATTTTTGAAAAAAAAGATGGAACATTAGAATTGGCAAGCTTAGAGAAAAAACTATCCTTGCTACCTATTTGATTACTACTTTTAACAACGCTTTTTACACATACTATTCCATCATCTTTGAATTGAAATGTAATGTCACATTTGTTTGTAGAAAAAACTTTTACAGTTGATAACTGTACAGATGAAAACTCTTCACCAGAGCAAAATAAAGTATATCCCCTTTCTGATTTTATCGATTTAACGTTTGTCGATGTGGTTTCAAAGTGGAACTGTTCAGATAAACTTGCTCAATTGAGCCATTAAAGGAGAATATGTTCGTAATCAACCCTTAAGAAAACCCAGGTACTTCTCAATCTCTGGATAGCAGCTGAAATTATCAGTTATTCTATATATTCTCACATCATCAGATAAATGCAACAGGGTATAGATGTTGTACGTGATGTATTTTTCACCATATAAAGCAATATTGTCTCCCACAAAAGGCTTCAGGATAAGTTCAGCTCACAATTTCCTATGCTAAGAGGAGCCAGCTCCCAAAAATGTTGAAAAACACCAAACATTTTGTTAGTGGCTGTAGTAAAATAAATCTTTAAAAATTTTCCCTGAAAGTTTCAGAAAAATTGAAGCGATATTTATTGATTTTATTGCGGTGTGAGATGCCACTTTTTTATTCCAAAACAGTAACGGTACTGAATATAAGCCACGTATTTTTTTTTATAAAATAAGCAAGAAGAAGCACTTTCATCGTGCCTGTAACTGGAAAAAAAAAAAAAAAAAGTCCCTTTCTGGATAGTTTGAGAAAGAAAGGATTTAAGTTCTTGCAAGTCGAAAACTTAAAATGCTGTTTTCTCTCACTTTGTTTTTTGAGCATTTCATCTCAATTAAAATGCAAAGGGTTTTTTTAATTTATATCTATAATGTGGATTCTTTTCCCACATGTTCTTGAAACAATAAATAACCAATTTATGCTCTACTTTTATGATAACTTAACTTTTTTTAAAAATTCTTTTTGTTGGTTTTTTGAATTTTCCATTGTTTTTTCTGCGTTACTTCAGTTTTTTTTTTTTTTATCAAAAAGTATTTGACTCATAAAAAATTCAAAGCATAAAAGTTTTGCTTGATGAGTAATGAATCAGTAAAAGAAATGTTGAGACTTTACGCCAATTTTGAAAAAAAAAAAAAAAACAGAAAAAGATGCAACTTTAAAAATTAAAATATTTTTAAATTATATCTAAGAAATCCAGTTTTTTTTTAATATTTTATTATGAACTGCTATAACATGACATGAGACAAAAATTGTAAAAAAAAATCGTCACATGGTACCCGCTCCCCTTAACCAACTCTTTGCTGCCGTTCTGCCCTCTTTTTAATCTAGAAAACTAGTAGCTTCCTGACAACTCCAACATGAATGGCAACCAAAGGGAACTGCGTAACCATCCCAACATCAAGTTCAAGCAAAGGCTGTATGATGCTTTGCTTGTGTACCTCCATTGAAATCTGCATCTGATCTCTTAACTGTTTCTATTTGTAAAAACCTCACTTGTCTGCCGACTGATGTTCGTTTTATAAGGCATTTCTCATAAACGGATTATGGCCTTTAATGCATAAATAAAAGCTCTTTGCTTGAGCATTACAATTAAAATGGAGGATTTTTACATAAAAATATTTTTCTGCATTTTGGGCAAATTGATCATGCATTTACATTTGCTTTTTAAAAAAAAAAAAAAATTGAGAAATGTAGAGATGCATTTTTGCTTTCTAGTGCCGCAACAGCAGGCAATAAGAAAGGACACTTTTTTTTTTCACCTAATAATGCAAGAATAGGCCAAAACTGGGCAGGTGAACTGTTGCATACTGAAAGACCATCAACATTTATGCGAAATTCTACTACGTTTCCAAACGAGCATATCTTTTAAGTTAAGGTATTTTAACGCAGTAGAAATCCCATAAAAATATCGCCCATCATGAACATTTTGTATGTTAGTAGCACGTCTTGTGCCCAATAATGTACGGCTATCCAAAGGAAGGGTAGGATCTTTAACCTGGAGAAGTTAAAGCAAATCATTTACTGCTGCATGTGTAATTTTATTTTTTCCGGTCTTAGTTTTGTTGTAAAACCAGAACTTGCTTGTAATGGCGAATGTACCCTTATAAGTCTTGCACTACTTGAAGTAGTAAATTCTTGAACACTATGTGGTTGATTCGTGTAGAAGATTAGAACAATCGTCTGAGGAACTTTCATTATTAAGAAACAAGCTTGTAAACAATGAAGAGAGCCCAATTTGAAAGTATTAGTATGAAGTAAACGATTATCAAGAAAATTTGAAAAGATTAAAGCTCTGCAAAAGCGTACTACTTGCTATTAAAGTCGGTGCACATACGAGATAATTATTGAAAAGTTCTAACCAACTGAATAGAAAATTCCATATATTTTATTATTGCTTATAAGATCAGTCCATAATCTCCATACGCACTTATAGGGTCCCCTTGAGGAAAATTTTTTAGTCTTTCTTTCAAAAAGTTATTACTTGTTTTCAGTAAAATCACTCTTTGTCTCAAAAAGCCCCCCCCCCCCCCCATCTTCAGGGACCTGTATTATTGTCATTCAACACTTTCTGAAAAGTTCCTGAGCTCCCAATTAAACCAAACGGAATAACTAAGCAATCATATACCCCACGAGGTGTCACGAAAGATGTAAGTGGTACGGCCTTTTCATCTAGCGGTATCATACAGTATTCCTTTATTAAATCTAGTGTTGGTATGGAATTCGCTTCGGCAACCCTATAGATCAAATCCTTCGCATTGTCAATCGGAAACGCAGGTGCGTCAGTGATGGCACTGAGCGTCCTGTATAGTCGTAATTTCCCCATTACGTTTTGAAACACATACAATAGGATGCGCCGCTGAACTTTTTACTTGATCATATTAACACTTTTAACAAGTCTTGTATTTGTGTATCCTAACGCCTTAAGCGCCCGGTACTTATGAATACTTCCTAGGACCGTGCATGTCAATTCAGGCAGGTAAAGAAAAAAATCTTACGTTCAATTCAAAAACTTCTCCGACTGTGAATGTATGTTAAAATTTAAGACAACGATATAGCAAAAAAAACCCTAAAAAAAAATTCTGAGAACCAAAATTATTTTTGCGATGGATGAACTGATTGTGCGGAATACTGCCCAAAAATAAGTATGAACGATGTCTGTTAGCCTTAGGAAGTAAGTACAGTCAAAGTGATAAGCAGTGAAGCCGTATTTGCAATTATGGGAATCTCTTGGAGTTGTTATGGGAAGAAACCCCTGAGGAATATAAGCAGTATGTTTTTGATGCTAAGAATTTTTTTTCTTCACTGATGAATGAAGGTGAAAAATTGCGCTCTCAGTTGTTGAAAAGATCCCCTTTTCAAGAAAAGAGGAAGCTTAATATTAACCAATTTTTCTCGATCAACTGCAAGAACAAAGACAGATGATGCTTTCTAGAATACTAAAAGGAGGACTTATGATAACTCTGGTTTTTTTTTTTTTTTTTGCTGGTCCCTTGATATTCTATTTTGCTTTGGAGTATTTAAGCTATAGCGAAAGGCAGGAGGTGATATTTGGAATACCACGCTACTTTATGAAGAATATTTTTGCCAGTGGGGATTGGAGAGAAGCTGCTCGATTAAATGAAAAGAAACTAGCCCACCGATTACGCGAGGATGAGTGGCTGACAAACTTAGATATATCGTATCGCATGTGTATATTGTCTGAAGGTACACTTTCCTCACTTGTGGAAGAGATTAACCCAGTAAGAAAAGCAGTTTACCACTTACCCTTCTGGGAAACACAGTTTGGTTTTATTATGATCGCAGTAAATGGAATGACGGTGAGGGTGTACTGAAGACTCCTCGTGGTTTAAGTTTTGTTTTGTGCTTTCAATTTCCATTAAGTGTTAAAATTTAGACACTCGCGTTTTGCAAATTAACCCGCTGTGTTATAAAACTTAAGTTACGGTATAAATTCGATGTCGCATTTAAAGGCTTTCTCCTCTGTTGTTGGTTCAGTGAATTTATCAGAAAAAATGATTAGTGTTGTTTTCAATATTTGTCTTCTTATTTTAAGAAGAGTTCGTCTTGGAGGATTGTATAAATTAAATCTCTTCATTGGAAGAGAAGGCCTTGGCTGGAGTAGCAATCTATTTTTGACAAGAGAATGGTTTTAAAGAAAATGCTCTGTGTTTAAAAAAGCCTACGTATATCTTTCTCATTGAATATGAACATGAAGGTTTTATGAATGAGTAAGTTGTGTATGACTTTGTGAATGATCCAGAAAAAATATCCGAATGGGCTGAGTTGCAAGTGTGTTATGGACAGCGTGAAGGTTTTGTACAATCTTCATTGCAGAAAAGGTAAGCCGATGGGATGCAGCCGTCGATTAGCAGTGTCGAAAACTTACAGAAGAGTTGAGACAAAAGATCCAGCACTAGATGTACAACATCGCTTTGGAGTATTTAAGCTGTAGCCAAACGCAAGAGGTGATATTTGTAATACCACGCTACTTTTTGATGAATATTTTTGCCAGTAGGGATTGGAGAGAATCTGCTCAATTAAATGAAAAGAAACTAGCCCAGCGATTACTCGAGGATAAGCGGTTGACAGCCTTACAGAGATATCGTATCGCATGTGTATATTGTCTGGAGGTACCCTTTCTTACATTTTACTTTGCTGCATTTTTTCTAGACTTCCTACATTACTGTGGAGTGCAATTCCGTAGTAATAATGGAGACGGTCTATGAAACCATCCGTGAGCTTTCCTATTGCCTGATAATCCTGGTACCTTGGGTTTTAGTTTTCGTAGATGTGAGCCTACTTTTTTTGGACATGCCGATGCATTTCATTTTGACCACACTATCTTTTCCATGGGTATCTTTGACTTTGTTAAAACCTTTAGAGTCTAAGTCTCCAAAATATGCGGTGTATTTTAAGCCATTTTTTAAATCGAACGTTTAAAAATTTTGGTTGCGCCTCTAACTTCCATGTGGAAAGCAGATCCAGTATAATTTTTCGAGCAGTCATGGTCGGCTCTAAGAGAAAGCTGAACTGTCTTGCCTTTCTCTCTTGCAATGTTTCTACATATTTTGCAGTAGGAAGACATGATTTCTATGTCTTAATTTCTTCCTGTGACAACAGGTGACAGGGCTATGAATTTATATAGTGAAACTCTATTTGCATACTTCCATACAATATTGACAACTCTTTCTGAAGACATAATTGTGAGCAATAATAAATAGAAAAACAACTTTAGCTTCATACACCTGCCGCATTGACACCACATATTGAGAGCTAGCTAATGACCGATATTTTCCAAACGAAAAATATTTAAACTTTAACTCATTAATCCCTTAACGGTCGGGTAATTTTCAGCAAAAACGGTCATAAAACTGCCTATTTCTTTTATCCCTGAAAATTATATTAAAAAATGTGTGTGAACAATATATATACTCATTTTTATATTTTGATTTGTTTTTATTTTAAGCGTTCCAGCCCGAACATGTCACAGGAGCGAGAAATAGACGGCGAAACCTCAACCCGTCACGTTCACGGGAACGAGAGCGAAGGTGTCACGACAACATTTTGAGATTTCAATAAGAGCTTGTGTTGCGCCAAAGCTAAATGTGTTTCTTTTGTTAGAGTACCAGTTAAACAATATTGATATCTCCTATTATCTAACCATTTGATAAATTTATTTAGGAATTCTGCTTTATCTGAATTTGAATCTGAAATTGGTTGCTGAAAATCCTCGCGGAGTCTCTCTCCTTTAAAAGGCGTGTTAAGAACGATAAATAATTACTAATGAATTTGGCAGCGCCCTCTGAATTTAAAATATTTGTCTCCAACTTCCTGGAAAGCTTGAATCACATATGGGTGATTTTCAAATTTGTTGACGGATTCGGTTTGACACAATCTGAAAATTTTTGTTGCATCAAACCAAAAAACTTGCCTACTCATGAATTCCTTATAGTTTACGTCATTCTAAGCAAGTGGTTATTTTCGAGTTAATTTATTTATATTTTTGATATTTTAAAAAGTGTCTTGACAAGTAATGGTTTTTCTCATGAGTGTTGTTTATTATCTGCTGGATGTGGATGAACAATATTTAATTTAGGAGTAGAAGAAGAAAAAAAATTACTTCTTTATGGGAGGAAAGGAGGCTCTGAATCTTTAAAACATGTGCAGAGGTAGTTACGGTCTCCATGTTTTCTGCCATACCAACAATATGACCACCTTCGTCAACTACGAGTAAATATGCTTTTAAGTGAATTTCATCGAGCATTAATGTTACTATTTTATCGGGGGAATTTTAAAAAGTAAATTTAGATTTTAAATACTATTTAGAAAAATTCTCACCTTCAAACTGAGGGCTGATATTTAAAGATGAACAAACCCTTTAAATGGTTCTATAAGGCATTTGCAGATATTGTATATAGTATGTTGGCAAATATCGTTAATTCAGGTGAATACCATAGACATTCTTTTGCTTGGCAACCAAGCTTAATTTGCTCACACGCAAATTTTACAGGATGCAATCGTCCCACTCTGAGGTTATTACCCGTAAAGTTTCCGAGATTGATGCAACACACTTTAAAAATCTCTCTCTGATTTTACCTCAAAAGTTGGGAGAGTTTCTAAAATTTAAGAAGCGTCATTAACAGTTTTGACACCATTAGGCGATTTCATTTTGCAATTTTTTTTCATTTCTACTTTTCCTCGATGCACTTTTAAGACAAAAAATTCATCTATCATTATAGATGCTTTCATATCAGGCACAGGATAGAAGTCAAGCCACGGAAATATCAGGCAGTACTTTTTTCTAATTAGATCCTATGGACTGGGAATTTCCCTATTGTCTAATAGATTATGTAGAGTTTGAAGAGACGAACATATTTTGTGCATCCGATTGTTTTTGCACTTCATAACTCACCTTTAGCTTGATTAAGATAGTCGTTTTCAAAACGTTCCGTCGTGGATCCTCTTGTATAATTTTAATTGAGAACATGTAGCACGGATGATCAGGAAAAACTGAAGGAATAGCACCTTTATTCAATTGGAAACGTATCAATTTGAGTTTTCTAAATAAATTACAGTAATAAAGTCACAGTAAAAATCTCTACCGTAACTATTATTTCCTTCGTAATTATATATACTACAATAAAACCGCTTCCTAGAAATTTTGTTGTTATGAAGAAACAAAACCATTGTGTGTGTGTGTTTTTGTGGTGGAACATAAGCATTGACGAAAAATTGCAAAAATTTCATGAAAATAGTTACCATTTTCTGAAAAATTGCTAGAATTTCACTAAAAATGATTAAAACCTAAATGGGATTGGAAAAGCTAAGAAAATCTTAAAAAGGGAATGATGAGGAAAAACCGTAAAAATTGACAATTTTAGTAAAAATTTCGAAAAAAAGTATAATTTGGCAGGTATGCCTTAGCCTGTGTATTGAAAACCGTTTTTTAGGAGGCCTGATACTCTTGATTTATTTAACTGCATTGTAATATCGCCCAATCCAAAGTTGCGGGTGTGACATTTCCACAAACTAAATTAGCTATCTGTGAAAAGTTTTTGAAGCACGGTTTTTAATTAATATGCATATGAATACATATTGCACTGATATATATTAATACAAAAAAAAATAAACTGCCTGATATTTTATTTACTTATAAAAAAATAATAATTTGTATGTGTTGCGGGTGTGACACAAAACGGACATGCATTTCCACTTTACAAGGCACAACACCAAAACTCTGTGAATTATATGATCCGCTGGAACTAATTTTTTTTTAATGTTAAATATTAATGTTTAAATAATGATTTTATGAAAAAAATACTTTACTTACTTCATTCTTGTTAATGTGATAAATTTTCAAAATAACTGTTGCGGGTGTAACAGCATGTTGTGGGTGTGACGCGTGTGACATGAAATAAAACATAAGCTTAAAAAATTTCAAGGAAGGAATATTTTATTCAAGGAAAGAATTTTTTATTCAAGGAAGGAATTTTTTTTTTTATCAAGGAAGGAATTTTTTATTCAAGGAAGGAATTTTTTAAGGAATTTTATTTTTTTGTGATTGCTTTCTTTGGTCATTCCTATATCAATTGTTCCTATATTTATTGGAATAACATGATGTACCGATTGAAGTTTGGGTACTGCTTTTACTTCCTTCCATCTTTTATCAAGCATTTTTCTATTATTTGAAGTTAGCTTACTTTCTGAAATGTAAAATACTTTAACTTTTGTTAAAACATCTTTCGCACATGTAGCAAAATCTGAGGCCGTTTGAACTACAAAAGAACGTCGAAGTACAGCTAGTGATACCATTTTTTTTTTTTTGCAATTGCACCAATCCCATCTACAGCTCCTTTACCGTGTGCTGTAGCAGAAGAAGACCATGTACTTTTTATTCCGTAGTCATTTTGATTATATGAAAGAGATAACATATTATACCTATTTTTGAATTGGGCTGCACATCCATCTGAAAACATGTGTATCATTTTAATGTTTTGGTTTTGTTTTATGTCTTTAATCAGAACATCCATATACTTCCATACTTCATATTTTCCATGATTTACATTGTCTGAAACAATTATATAGGATTTGCAGCTATCATAAAATATTGCATGTGTTGTAAATATTGTTACTTGTGCATGTGCCCAGTGCGCTGCCTGAATTTCATCCTGTATCACAGTCGAATAATTTTCAGCAAAATCCACTTGTAATACAGTCTCACCCATTACTAGATTATTTTTTATATACTGAAAATGGCGATCTTGCACATCTTTTATAAAGCAATGCTTTTTATATGCTTGGAATTGGCTTGTAATCGCATTTGCAATATCCAACATAGATCCCGATTCTTCAACCAATTTTGGTCGGCCATCAATATGTTTCCATTGTTTCCATTTTGTAAACAAATTATGATCTTCTTCAGGAATTTTTGATTTGATAATGTCATAAACATTAGGGCAGTGGGAACATAGACTTAGCATGCAATCTTCTTGCCCTGCATCACATACACTGTCTTTTATTAAATCTCTCCCTTTACCAAGCTTCAGTGCTAACAATAAAGGAAAGAAAAAAAGAAAAGAAAAGCAATTAATTCATATTTCGTAAAATTATAGTCACTTAATATCAGTCATTTGTAAAAATTATACAATGAAAGTTTCTGCCTTAACTTCAAGTAATAAGGCCATGTTTCCATCATATTTACACACACATGTGTTATGGGGCATCTTTGATGAAGGAAATACATGGGAAGGACGGAGATCAAAACATTTCGTCCGCCCTATTTTTAAATTTGGGTATTCATCTTTAAATAAACTGAAGTATTCATTGTCATGGTTAAATGTCTTTTCATCTTCAAAACTCTTTCACCATTAATTAATATTTTCATACAATCCTTCTTGTTTGGTGATTCTCTACTAATTCCATCTCCATTAAAAAAGTCGATTACCACAGAGTAATCATTGAGAGTTCGAGAATTTTTAACTGTAGCTGCAGCACAGTTTTCTTCAACTGCTAATTTTCTAATTATAGCAAACCTTTTTCTTGGACTATGCGGAAGATTACGTTTAGCTCTAAGTACAGCTTTACCAAATGTTTGTGGAATTCGATAACTTCCAAAATTGCTATCTGTGGATGGTGTAGTACATAATATGGACTTTCTTTTTTCCCTACACCTTCTCTGTCTCTCATTCTGTTTTTCACGCTTTAATTTTTGGGCTTTCTTTGCTGCTACTGTGTTCTTCCTTAAAAATTTCTTCCTTTGTTCTCTTCTAGATTTATCCCCTTCTTTTTCTTTCTGCAAATGTTCTGCATATTTAAGGGGATCATCTTTCAGTTTTTTACGACGTTTCTGTGATCTCTCTGTGCTGTTCATAATTCTGTAAAAAAAAAAAAAAAGTACAAATTGCCTAGATATAAAATTTTACATAAAAACAGTCTATAACATTATAGAACCTACACGAAGTTTCTAACGTTGATTTAAAAAAAAGTGTTAATGCAATTTATTATATTAATATTAAATATTAATTTATTCTTGAATTTAATTTTAAACTATCTACTCAACTTATATGCACTATTAAAAAAATGAACTGAAAAGAAATTTGTAAGCCTTCCAAATGACAGTATTCTTTTAGCAAAAACTGCAAAATATTGTTTTGAGGATGTTATTTTTTAATAAAAATTAATCTTATGTATTTACAGGTTTTGTAAATTTCATATCAGTTAAAAGCAGTTTAATTTTTCTAATTGTTAGTATAAAGTAACATAATCCACTGAAACTTTTGAGATATCAATATGTGTACACAATGTCACATGTTTATATTAAAGCTATCATTAACTGGGGTTTCACACAAATAAAGCAAAGGATAATTGAATCTACTTACACTTTAAATAATTTTGTGTATCATATATATCAATCAGAACCAATTTTCTCACTAAAAACTACTATAATCTTCTCAAAATTACAATACATCTAAGTTTATACAATGTCACATGTTCATGAGAAATTCTGATTATCATTCAAAGGGGTTCAAACAACTGAGAAAAAGGGCAGCTAATAATGCGTCTACTTTTACATCTACATACTTTTAGGATAGTTATTTTAATGTTAATTTAAATTTTAATTTTTAAATATTACATTAATGTTGAATTACAAAAGTTGTTGCGGGTGTGACGTAGATTTCACGTCACACCCGCAACATACAAATGTCACACCCGCAACACTTAATTACTATAATTTTAACATTAATTAGTTTACTTTGTGTATGCAATTTAAAGTATCTTAGTAAAACTATTTTAAATACAAAGTTTCAGTTTATATATGCAAGTCAATTTTCTATGAGATATATAAATATCTCTTTTTTTGTTGCGGGTGTGACACAGTAATTAAGAGTAATTAAATATGTTTACCTTTTATATGGAAGAGCAGTAAATTCTTCTCTATAGATAAAAACTGTCAATTATAGATGTTAGTTCTAGTATTAAAAATTGGAGTTCAGCCGAATAATTTCTTCAGCTTATAAGACCACCATGAAACTTAGGTTTTAGAACTAGTCAATTTCACGAACGCATAATTTCACTTCATTAATTAAAATAAATATTTTAATGATGAAATTTTAAGTTTTCTTTTATAAAATCTGAATATATACATATCTAAAAGTTAATGAGCAAGATTTCAGCCATATTTAATGAATTTTAAAATTTCAACCTCATGTCTGTGTTTTTTGTTGATTGGGCGATATTCCTTCATATATCATTAATTTGTGGTAAATGTGGGGGTAATGCTATCATGCTCAAAGACTTTGCTACTCGAGAAGCTTTTTTTGTTTTGCGCACCAGAGCTGACGAAAAGGGAATACAATCCTTACCTGATGTCCCCCCCCCCCCCGAAAAAAAAACTATTATTTGTAAAATTCACTTGCTGTGCTGTGTGTTCTTGATTTAAATATAATACGCCCATTTTTAGTCAAAATTTAAATGTTTCTTCATTCTATTGGTTGAAAGAGAACTTCGTTCGTACTCCCAAGCAAGCCCAACGCATGCGTCATTCACGGAAATCGAAGCCAATCAAAAAGAGGAACAAAGAATAAAGTGAAAACGTTTTGTTCCACACTAAGACAATATAACTGGAAAGCAGTGGCACAACCAGTAAACGCATGATGCAACGTCGCGCATGGTAAGCCCCGTTACCTTTTTTTTACCCAGCACAACTTTGGGTAAGTTCAGGTGCTCTGGTGCTGAATAGAACTGCCCCGTAATGGGATCGTTTTTCGAAGCGTTATAACTCCTAACACGTTTTTTAACCATTCCCTTAATTGTCAATATTTTATGTAAATAATAAAATGTATTAAATGTGCATCCCCCCCCCCCCAGCATGATCTATGTTACTAGTATATTTTAGCATAGTGGAACATCTCTCCCAAGCTGTCCGTATTCGGCTGATCCTAAGGAATACTCTGTTTCGCGTCTTACACATTAAATGCGATGCATCTGATGAGATTTTAATAACTCTGTCGCGGCCAGGTTCACGACATAAGGGCGCGTGAATCGCCAAGTGGTATAGACACAAGAAATAACAATTTTAGGGAAAACTAGACTAATTTATTCATCACTGTCTAAGAATATATATAGACATTAACTTATGACCATGAGACTATTACTATTAATTAAAAAGGAAATGTGCAGGGAACGAACCATCACCGTCCGGATCCAAATGGCAGCACTCGTTACACACTTAATCCATATATGTTTGCGATCTTTTCTCGTCCGGAAACAAACGGCGATCAAAGTCTTGCGTGGAGAAGAAGCCTGCCGCGCCTATTTTACAGACGGCAGATGTTAAGCGATCAAGGATTTTAGGAAAAGGCCACGTCTCAAGGCAATATCCTTGGAAGAGTCTCTCACAACTCTACTGGGAAGAACTGGTCTCAAGAAAAACTGATCTGATCTCTCAAAATCTGATGAGGTTTTTGCAGAGATTTTGGCTTTAATCAACCAAAGCTTCTTGCTGATGTGATGAGAGGTTTTGACCAATTCATGCTCAATTGACCTCCCATCTTTTCTTAGGTCTCTCCCAACCAGGGCGCTTCCCGTCGGTCGTTGGCTGGCGATTTTATCAGTGGGGCGGTGCAAAAGATTCGCGCAATCAGAGCGTCTTGCCTCTGGTGCTCTCGTCTTCCCACGGTGTTCTTGCCTCCGCAGCCTTCCCGTGCCATAAAATTCATATTTCTTTTATTCCTCAGATAGGTCTTTGTTGAAATAGCGTTTTCCGCTATTGTTGGTCCAGACGGACTGTCGCCGTCGGTCGTAAAAATACCCATCAATTTGGGACCCCCCATATTTCTGTTACAACAGATTCCTTCCCTTGCACATAAAAAAAAATTCATAACTCATGGTAATTGCTAAGACACATGGGTCAATAGTATATACATTAATATTTACAAGATAATTACAAGTCCTTCCACATGGGTTGTTTTCCACCAAGTCATGGGAAACATGGTGTTACAATTGACAATAAAAGCAATATGACAAACCTGGAAAAAGAATATATATATATATATATACATAACACTTATAATTGATAATGGTGAGGATGGCTAAAACTTGGTTGCTCGGGACATAAAGACAAGTAAACGGACAAATGGAGCACCCGCACGAGTTAAAAAAAAATATTCTCCTATCAAATTATATCAACTTCATGAACTCTTTGAAAAATTGACTGCATTGAAAAAAATACATTACGTAAGTCACATACATTTTCCTCATTCTATACCGAACAAACTTAAGTAGAGGAAGCTAATCATTAGCCACTGTTCCCATTATAAATTTTCAACCTCACAGTGAATTGTGATCATTGCATTAGTGATCATCCGATAAAATAATAAAAGAGACTGCCCGCCGTCATATAATCACCCTATCAGTTGAACACTATACCTAGATAACCAAAAATTAAACTAACATGCCTCCCGTTTGCATTGTAAACTGTGCACCGCTTCCAACCCAATCGGAAGTGTAAGAATCCCCCCCCCCTTAGTACTTCTAATTTTTTTTTTTTGATTGAGAGGAAAAAAAAAAATTGCTACTCAAATTGACAGAGAATGAATTAACTCAATAAGCTGTAACCTACAAATATTAATAAATAAAAAGAAAAACATTTAATACGCCTCCTTTTCTAGAAGAGGGTTCTCCATGCCCACTTGTTGTGAGAATTGACAATACCATTGACTTTAATATATAGTCTGTATTATGCAATAAACTCCATTTTCTACAAAAATCAACAGTGGAATTATTACTTCATTGTCCTCTTTTATACACAGTTCAAGTTAACTAGTCCATTCTGCTTCAACACGGAACAAGCACATAAGTCCATAATTGACTGCACTTTGAGCTATACAGTTCAAATATCCTTGTCACGGCACCAATATATGTCGCGGCCAGGTTCACGACATTAGGGCGCGTGAATCGCAAAGTGGTATAGACACAAGAAATAACAATTTTAGGGAAAACTAGACTAATTTATTCATCACTGTCTAAGAATACATATATACATTAACTTATGACCATGAGACTATTACAATTAATTAAAAAGGAAATGTGCAGGGAACGAACCATCACCGTCCGGATCCAAAAAGCAGCACTCGTTACACACTTAATCCATATATGTTGGCGATCTTTTCTCGTCCGGAAATAAACGGCGCTTAAAGTCTTGCATGGAGAAGAAGCCTGCCGCGCCTATTTTACAGACGGCAGATGTTTAGCGATCAAGGATTTTAGGAAAAGGCCACATCTCAAGGCAATATCCTTGGAAGAGTCTCTCGCAAATCTACTGGGAAGAAGAATTGGTCTCAAGAAAAACTGATCTGATCTCTCAAAATCTGATGAGGTTTTTGCAGAGATTTTGGTTTTAATCAACCAAAGCTTCTTGTTGATTTGATGAGAGCTTTTGACCAATTCATGCTCAATTGACCTCCCATCTTTTCTTAGGTCTCTCCCAACCAGGGCGCTTCCCGTCGGTGGTTGGCTGGCGAAGATTCGCGCAATCAGAGCGTCTTGCCTCTGGTGCTCTCGTCTTCCCACGGTGTTCTTGCCTCCGCAGCCATCCCGTGCCATAAAATTCTTATTTCTTTTATTCCTCAGATAGGTCTTTGTTGAAATAGCGTTTTCCGCTATTGTTGGTCCAGACGGACTTTCGCCGTCGGTCGTACAAATGCTCATACATTTGGGGCCCCCCATATTTCTGTTACGACAAACTCTCTCAGGAATAGTAAGTCTTTCTGGAAATGTATTTGGCACCGATTGGTCCTCCGTTTTCTCCCTGTTGAGAAACGAATAAATACATACATTCATTCATTCTGGAATAACATGCTGGAAGTGTTTTTCTAATTTTAGAAAATGAGCTACGGTTGGATCCTATTAGAACCCACACACGAAATCTAGGAGAGCCCTGCCGTGGCTGGTGACCATGTTGTTGACTTCATTGCGTTCGTCCAGGGGCATGGCGGTGACGATCACGTCCCAGAGCATCGCCATGAACTTTGCGGCATTTTCGGAGGGTGGTCTTGGCTTGGCCCTTGTTCGCGTCCAGTTGCATATCGAGAGCGGCTAAACGTTAGTGCTTCGCGGTCAGCCGCTGGTGCATTCGTTCGGACTCCAGGTTGAGCATCTCGGTTTTGCGCTACATTCGGCGCAGTTTTGCCATGATTTGGACCCGGGTCCTGCTTCGGCTCCTGCTGGCAGATGAAGATGGATTGGACAGAACGGATCGTGCGACAGCAGGTTGTAAAGGAGATTTCGGGTACTTGACAAATGATGACCTTTTCTCCACCAGACACCCGTACACCTTTTAGCCGGGGTCTTAGGTGCGCCGAAGCTGGGGATGACAATGATGACCGGGGCAGGAGGTGTCGGTGCAGTCTAGGTGGAAGGTTGAGAATTGTCGAAAAGTCCGTATTGTCGCCGGGAAGTTTGATCATCGGGAGGTGGGGTCATTTTCCTTTTTTTGATAGGGAGACGTGCGTAACTGGAGAAAGATGATCGGAGGTGGGTGTACGTTCGCCGGTCGTCTGGTCAGTAGGGTTTGTCTTCGTCTATTTGTAAAAGTTTTACGCAAAATGTGCTGCTTTTTCGTCTTTTGATAATTCATTTTTCAAATTTTTTGTTAGTCGCAGTAATTTTATGTGTGGCCTAGTTGCAATATGGCAAGTATTTTTGTACCTTGGAGTGAGGTAGTAGGACCCGTTTTTAAAAAACGTTGCGTTGCAGTTCACTATTGGGAATAGACTAGGTTTTGCTCTAGCGTTACTTATGACCTCACACCATTCATCTCGTGTCTGAACTCTAGTTTTCTGATTAATTTTGCCCATATTTCTATCGCACTGGAGATAAGAATGCCCCCGTACAGGAAAGATAACTCTAACTGGGGCCAGTCAATTCATTAACTATGTAATCTAAAAACCTTACCATTAAATAATTTTTTTTTTGTCCGGCGCACGAGTCACAAAATATTTGTTCCATGCGCATGCACACAGCATAGGGGAAATTTAAGAATTCAGACGCTCCTGTAAAGGAGCATGACTATGATCGTTCTTCCAAAGTACTGAGTGGCTTCTGATCTTTCTTCCCCAGTTTTGCATTACAGTTTCTTTGTAATAATAAGAACTGTGATCATTATATCAATGTGTGAAAAGTTGTACAGAAAGCTTTTACTGAACCCCATCAGATAGCACTACTAGCTCAGATTTGAAAAAAATTGGCCTCGGATCATTTTCCCCCTCTACCCTTCATATATTTTAATACATTGTGTTTCTAAAATTCCAGAAAGGGGGGAGGGGATTAATTTCCCTCTTGGAATCCCCAAATGATGGGCTTGGTGGGTTGCCAAAATATTGATTGCCTCCATGTAAAAAATATCTACTAGAATAGGTTCTGTCCTATACGACTATTTATCTTTCACATTATTCGTTAAGAAATGTCAATCATTTTTTATGTACACGCCCTGCGTCAATTCAAAATACGAAATTTTTTCTGGCTACATTAAAGCCTTAAACAAAGTCGAACGAGTCTGTTTCTATGACAACTCGGATGTTATTTACTTCAAGCACAAACTAATGCAATAGATAAAATTCATAACTGTAGTACCGTGGTGATTAAAAAGTCACGTTCTTTTTTATGTGTGAAACGATAGAAAAATGATGAGCAATTTTTAATGCCACATCAACTTTGAATATGCGAGACGGTAATTCTCATTTAACCAATTCTTTAATGGAGAACCAAAATTGTACTCCAAAATAATGAAAAGGTTTGCGTTATAAATAATAGTAATAACTCCTGTTCTGCTTTCGAAATGTAGCAACTGGTTTCGCAAAGTCTAATATAGCAGTTCTTTGAATCAACATTTGTTTACCATCGCCTCAGTACAAAGCTTTTGATAGTTCAGACAATGCTTCCGATCATTGTACATCTACTTGATCTATCGGATTTCGAGCGGGGGATATCTCAGATGCGTGGGAGAATTCCGGTTCACGACAATGGGTATTTGATGATAGTCCTTTTTTTAAACCTGAAGTAGAAAATATTTTATTTTTCATTAGGGTTAGTCACATTCAGGATTTTACTTCTAATTTTCGTGGATGGCAATAGCATTAAGTGCACGGTAATCTCCACATGGGCGCCATGATCCGCGACTGTGAATGACCACGGAAAAACTTTACGTACGCTCTAAAGCAGTGGAGGATTTTCCATATACATCAATATTGGTATCATTTGCAGCAACAAATTTAAAACGTGAAACTGGTTTCGAACGTTCTTCGGTTATCGGTGGTATGACCGATAAGTCAGCCCTATGTCGATAAGTAGGGATATTCCTAAAGTTCTTTCAGAAACAACAAGGCGACAATTAGGCTGGTCAAACGCGGTCATAGCCGCCCACGCTTGACTAGTTAGTTTTCCTGCACCAAATTTTCCTGTGAATTTTTACTTTTATAATAACATGGTTTAACACATTTCGTTGATTAGTCACCAAATTTTGAATGATACCAACATATTGTTTCACGAGAGAGAGTGAGATTGTGTATTTCGATTCCGAGAAAATGATCCGTTGCGACTTTAACAAAAAAATAGATAAATTATTTAAATGCAATTTCAAAAATTCGTTCTTGAAACTCATGCACACTTATATTTACATTATTCGAACTGCAGGCATTTATTTCAGTCATCCTGCCTCACGTGTATGGACCTTTGTACTAGGTACTCGGAACAATCCCATTGCCGGATGTAATAGCCAAAACAGTTTCTCAAGCCTTGTACAGTGACATTAAAATCAATGTAGAGAACCAATTAAAATAAATATAAAGGATCAATTAAAATCAATGTTGAGGTCCAATTAAAATAATTATAAAGGTCAACCTGTTCTTGACGGCCTGTCCATTTTCTCAAAAAAAAAAAAAGAATACTGAAGCTGTGTATTTGATCAAAATTATAAATTAATTTTTCAGGAGGGAAGATGGTGTGCAGATCTGGCAACGTTCCCGCACGGCCTTGCGCAAGATCGGATTCAGCGCATGTGCAGATTGAAAAGATCGGTACTGAAAATAAAAGCTTGTATTCCGTTCAAAAAAAAACCTGCTTGCGTACATGTAACTGTACTATGTTATTTAATGTCTTTAATTAAATAAGTAAAAACATAGTAAAGCTTTTATATTACTCTACAAGGAGTCATCATATTGCAACATTCTCTCGATGCTAGCAATCGATACATCTACAAAAACATGAGCATATTGCATTCGGTATTAAACTAACTCGGCTTTGGTATTTTTACATCTTGACGTTCGTTTAGTACCTAATTTTGCAAAGAGTCGCGCATATAAAAACGAACAAAATGTTCTTCATATTTTTTAAAAGGCGTCTTAAAGCTTTCAATTTCCAGCATCCTGCCCTAAATTTTACCCCAGTATCAAAGTCAACATAACTGAAACATTTCAAAAAAATATATTAAATACAAAACTAAATTTTTTTTAATGTATTAGTATATACACATATACTAATAGAAAATTAAGGCACTATTGATGTTGATAAATTATTTTAATGATGTTGATAAATTTTTTTAAATGAATGATATACACATATACTAAAAGAAAATTAAGGCACTACTGATGTTGATAAATTAATTTAATGCGGCACATATGAAACCAACATGGTCCATATATTTTTAAAAAGTAATTGGAACTTGGCAATTCAAATGATAGATTGATTTCCCATTATAATTTTACTACTAAAAATAAAGTTTTCAATAAATGCTCATCATTTATATATATAATAGTGTATATCTTTTAAAAATAGATTTCTATCCACTTTTTTTGTAACATCAGTAGTACACTAACTTGAAATGACAGCTGATGTATTTAAATTTTTTCTGTTTTACTGGATCATCTTTACTTGGCTCTTTAACAGAAGATAATTCTGAGGATGAACATTGAATGGAATCTGTGATTGTTTTTCTCATTAAGGCATTATACAACTCGATTTAGTTGATCAAATTTGGTAATTTTTTATATTGACATTTTGAACTGAAATAATTTAAATGATTCATTTTAATTGTCATCATTTATTCACATAAAATTGTTGAAACACGTATACATGCGTGATGGCAGTTGTGGTATTTGATATTGTTTGTGTTATGATGCACTACTGATGCACGTCTCATCACCAGATGACGAATCAATAAGCTTTTGTCTATGCAAGAAGACTTACGAATAATTAGAATTTGAAATTAATATTCAAAAATTATAAAAAATAGCTTTAATTATTCTTACGTAATTTTAAAAAGAACATTGAATCATGTCTGACATTTAATTCAATACTTTTCTTAAATTTCAGTATGGACATGATAGAAGTACTTTTTACAATTATTCACGCCGTAGTTATGTAGCAACTGTATCTGGCAAATTGCTCCAACTCATCCCCACCATTGTAGTTCTTCCTAAATTCAAGATTCAACTGAGATTTGGAAAAATTATAGTATCGATATCTGGTTGTTTCCTTCGTGCATAAAACAACCAATCATCTCCTTCCAGTTAATACATTTTGACAACTTATGTCGCCTCTGACTCGCTGAAAACATTTGTTGAATCTAGAAGCAAAACCTGCAGTTGAAATTTCATCTACTGTATAGTTATCAGCTTTCCTTTAAAATTATTTAAACTAAGTGTTTATTTCTTAAAATACCATAAGCTGAATGCCATACTCCGCATTAGATCTTAAGTAAAAAAGACGAGTATGTAGAACATGTTATTCTCCTGAAAAAAATTAGCTTTATATAAAAGCATTTGCACAAGTGTTAAAATATGTAGGTTATACAAAGTTATAGACACTTATAGTTGAAATTAATTTTAATACCTGTGAAGGCTGCTCTCTTCTTTACTTCTGTTTAAGTGAAGTTTTTACACAAATCGAAAAGGAATTTTTATTTTTATTTTCTTTACTGAAATTTCTTTTTCGTATTCTGAGGAACCAAATCCTATAGCGGATGTGTCTTTTTCTAACTGTTGGGTTGCTTTTGTGAAGGAATCAATAAACACAAATAATAAGTACAACTACTTTTTAAAAATATTGTACTATTAATGTCTTCCAATTTATTAAAACTTGTGAAATAAAAGTGTATTTTAATACAAGACATCCAGGATTCTTCAGGATCCACACAGCTTTTGATTAACTTAGTCATTGATTGTCGCCTCAGAACAGTTGCGAGGCCATTTAGCTATGTTGCCAGTAACGACCCACTTCCTGGGAATTATTTCCAGATTATACTCCTTGAGAAGCCCCGCGACTAACTGAATTTTTTTTTATGAGGTAAGATTTTACTGAAAGTGCCAAATCAATAGTTCCTGTTTAACGTATTGATTGTGAAAAAAGCAGCAATTTGATTTTAGCGTTAACGACGCTCAACAAATTACAAATGGGCTTGAGTGGAAAAAGGAAAATAAACGAACTTTGTAGGGATTATATTTTTAGTCGCACATTATGAAAATATGCCTCTTTGTGTGTAAAAAAGAAAAAGGGCGAATACAAAGGAATTTAATCCTGAAATTTACCTCAAAAAAAAAAAAAAAAGCGAAATCATCTGCATTTTTGTTGGTCCTAACGAAATGACACCAAATCAATTGGAAGTTTTTAATTTTATGAATGAAAATGTTGGCAGAGTGAGTCCGATATTGTCAGAAGAAAATGCGATTATGGAACATACTGAAGTGGAAAATTGAAGACGCTAAAGTTAACCT
Organism: Octonoba sinensis; assembly: GCA_038502835.1. Taxonomy (NCBI): domain Eukaryota; kingdom Metazoa; phylum Arthropoda; class Arachnida; order Araneae; family Uloboridae; genus Octonoba; species Octonoba sinensis. The sequence goes on along the minus strand of CM076605.1, from coordinate 63,941,539 downwards.
CACTAACGATAATGAAAGTCGATTAGTTTCGAATTTGGGAGATACCAGAAATGTTTAAGCTGAGCATAATTCTGACTATTCAATTGAATCAATAGTGCATAAAAGTAACATAGAATACCCTAAAGTATGAGTTGAGGACTTAACATACTTTGTGCTAATGATGAACATAGAGGAAATAATGACCTTGAAGATAGTGGGAGACCAAGGATCGTCCGTACTGTTGGGCCGTAGCCCTACAGTATTTGCACATTTGCGTTGTGTGTGCATTTCAAATTAGATTCAGAATAAAATTCTAAATAAATAATGGGAGTTTGGAAAAAACCCAAACACGATTTTACAGAGGAAACATTTATTAATTCTTAAAACATAAAGCTCTTTCGCTCTCCACAAAACTAAACGAATTAAAATTCCAAAGCTTATGATTTCTTTCAATAGTTAGAGATTTAAGTAAAACTTATTTCAGAGTTAAAGGATCCGGAAAGGAGAAATGGGATATGGGAGCCCAGAGATTTTACATACCTTTCTTGGGAAAACATCTTATTTGTTGCGGAGGTCTATATCCTCAGATCCGACGTAAGTGGTTCCCATGGGAGTCTTCTCTTTTGGGTTCTGGGCCGTGCTTTATATGTGGGGTGTTGGAGTGCAGAGTGTCCGAAATGGGCAACGGACCTGGCCGTGAGAAAGTGAAGCGCACAGCAACGATGCCCGGAAAAGAAACGCAATCTAATACTTTCTTATCTGACTCCCTCAACTCAGACCGGATACAAAAACTTTGCACGTGTTTGAAAGAAAAGTGTGGGCTGCTATTTTCGCAGCCCAACAGTACCATCAAAATGCATCGATCATTGTATTCGAACAGGTTATCAAGTGAAGAAAACAAAGCTTCTGATTAAAAAAAAAAAACTAGGCTTCTGATTGCGGAAAAACTGCTTATGATAGGGAAGAAAATAGAGATTCTAATTCAGAAAAACAGATCTTCTGAACGTATTAAACCTGCTGATCCCAGACTGTTGAGAAGAGTTCCGTTTCTGAGCATTTTTTCTCGATCTAGCAGTGAAGAAACTGTTTCAAAATCTTCCACGTTTTTAATTGCACACAATCAGAATCCTATTCTTTAGAATTTATTGAGGATCCTATAAAACAAAAATTTTCATTAAACCCTAATGTCATTTCATCATCCCCGTGCAATTTGGAAAAAATGTGTTTAATCGATCCTTGCATTTTGGCAATGTACGAACCAAAATAATAATAAGTTTAATCGACTTCAAGCAACAAAAAGCCAATGGACATATTTCTCGGCCAGGTGTCTTGCAATGAAAAAAGCCCCAAACTTCTGCACCATTTAAGATTAACTCCATTATAAACTTTAACACACCTATGTTTGTTACGATCGCAAATGTACATTCTGATGAGGATCCAAAAGTTATTGCTCAGAACTTGGAAATGCCTAAAGATGAAAACATTGTAAATCCTCAACTAAATTTAAAATCTACCATCTATGATATGTATGCCAACAAGCTGGGGTTTTAGGTGAAGTGACATGATCGGCAATTGTTCCCGGCACTCACACGAAGCATGTAATACGTGCATGCGGTATGTTATGTATCCATAAGCTCTTGTAAATGAATGACATATACGTTGATTTATGGGTGTTGACATTTAATGAGAAAATTTTGGAAAAAAAAGAGGTAACATTAGAATTGGCAAGAGAAAAAACTATCCTTGCTACCTATTTGATTGCAAATCAAAACGCATGATTACAACTTTTAACAACGTTTTTTACACATACTATTCCATCATCTTTCAATTGAAATGTAGTGTCACATTTGTTTGTAGAAAAAACTTTCACAGTTGATAACTGTACAGATGAAAACTCTTCACCAGAGCAAAATAAAGTATAGCCCCCTTTTGATTTTATCCATTTAACATTTGTCGATGTGGTTTTAAAGTGGAACTGTTCAGATAAGCTTGCTCAATTGAGCCAATAAATGAGAATGTGTTCGTAATAAACTCTTAAGAAACCCAGATACTTCTCAATCTCTGGATAGAAGCTGAAATTATCAGTTATTCTCACATCATCAGATAAATATAACAGGTTATAGATGTCGTGCGTGATGTATTTTTGACCATATAAAGCAATAGTGTCTTCCACAAAAGTCTTCAGCATAAGTTCAGCTCACAATTTCCTATGCTAAGGGGAACCAGCACCCAAAAATGTTGAAAAACACCTGACATTTTTTTATTGGCTGTAGTAAAATAAATCTTTAAAATTTTTCTCTGAAAGTTTCAGAAAAATTGAAGCAATATTTTATCGAGTTTAGCATTGATTTTATTGCGGTGTGAGATGCCACCTTTTCATTCCAAAACAATAACTCTACTGAGTATAAGAACAGTTATTTGATATAAACCGTACTGAATATAAGTACCGCATACTTAATTTTTTAAAATAAAATAAGAAAGAAGCACTTTCATCGTGACTAACTGAAAAAAATTTCCTTGAAATTTTGATAAAGAAAGGATTTAACCCTTTATCTACCGCATATAATCTGCAGTAATTTTTTTTACAGAATATTACAGAAGTCTAGGCATTTACTCTGAAAATTAAGGAATTTACATAAATAAATTGCTCATTCTGTAAGTATTTATTTCTTTACAGCTAATAAGTGCCACAGAGTATTTACCCTGTGAAAATAAATACATACTATTTTTAATCAAAATATTTCGTCAAATTGTTTTCAAAGTTCTTAACTAACATATTAAAAAAAAAATCAGTGACTTTATTCTTGAATTTTCTTGCTTTTCCGGAGCGAAACTCTAAGGGAGCAATCTGAACAAAATGGAAGTTCAAAACACAGCATCAGTTTCAAGATTATCTATGTTCCTTTCCTCGCTAAAATACTCTTTATAGAACCCTTGCTGACATGTATCCTGAAAAGGGGAAATGTAAAGACTGTCCCTGCAAAGTACTATCAGAATATTGGTAAAAATGGTTGCTTGGATGAAATTTATAGAGAATGGTACTTTTAAGTACCGTCGGTAGATAAAGGGTTAAGCTCTTGCAAGCCGAAAACTGAAGAAAATATGCAAGGAAATTTTAAAGATCTTGATTTGCGACTGAATTTAGAAGGCATGCAGCCAGACAGAATTTGCAAGTTCTTTTAAATTTTCGCAATTCGAGAAAATCACATTCTTGTACTATTAGCTGTAGTTCTGTCCCCCTTTTTAATCTAGAAAACTAGTAGCTTCTGACAACTCCAAGATGAATGGCAACTAAAGGGAAATGCGTAACCATCCCAACATCAAGTTCAAGCAAAGGCTGTATGATGCTTTGCTTGTGTACCCCTATTGAAATCTGCATCTGATCTCTTAACTGTTTCTATTTGTAAAAACCTCACTTGTCTGCCGACTGATGTTCTTTTTATAAAGCATTTCTCATAAATGGATTATGGTCTTTAATGCATAAATAAAAGCTCTTGCCTGGAGCATCACAATTAAAATGGAGGATTTTTACATTAAAATTTTTTTCCTCCATTTTGGACAAGTTGCTCATGCATCAAAACATTTGCTTCTTCAAAAAAAAAAAAAAAAAACTGAGAAATGTAGAAATGCATTTTGGCTTTGTAGTGCCACAATAGCAGGCAATAAGAAAGGACACTTTTTTTTTTTTCACCTAATAATGCAAGAATAGGCCAAAACTGGGCAGGTGAACTGTTGCATACTGAAAGACCATCAACATTTATGCGAAATTCTACTACGTTTCCAAACGAGCATATCTTTTAAGTTAAGGTATTTTAACGCAGTAGAAATCCCATAAAAATATCGCCCATCATGAACATTTTGTATGTTAGTAGCACGTCTTGTGCCCAATAATGTATGGCTATCCAAAGGAAGGGTAGGATCTTTAACCTGGAGAAGTTAAAGCAAATCATTTAATGCTGCATGTGTAATTTTATTTTTTCCGGTCTTAGTTTTGTTGTAAAACCAGAACTTGCTTGTAATGGCGAATGTACCCTTATAAGTCTTGCACTACTTGAAGTAGTACATTCTTGAACACTGTGTGGCTGATTCGTGTAGAAGATTAGAACAATCGTCTGAGGAACTTTCATTATTTCAGATTTATGAGAAGTCCCAGTTTGTGGGGTGCAGGTGAAATCAAATTAGGAATTCTTCATCAGAAGTTCCAGAAACAAGCTTGTAAACAATGAAGAGAGCGATATTTGAAAGTATTAGTGTGAAGGAAACTATTATCAAGAAAATTTGAAAAGATTAAAGCTCTGCAAAAGCGTACTACTTGCTATTAAAGTCAGTGCACATATGAGGTAATTATTGAAAAGTTCTAACCAACTGAATAGAAAATTCTATATATTTTATTATTGCTTATAAGATCAGTATTAACGGTTTTGCCGGGTTTGAGAAGCTATTCAGAGTCTTCAAATTTTTTTGCTGGTCTGCCACGCTCCTCGTTTCTCACATCGAAATCACTATTTTGAAACTTTTCAAACCACCTGAGGCACTGCGCACGGCTCGGAGCATTGCCACCGTATGCTTCTACAAGTATTTGATGCGATTCGGCAGCATTTTTCTTCAGATGGTAACAAAAAATTAACGCTGTCCGCGATTCGAGGTCGGAAGGCATAAAATTCGACATTTTCAACACAGTAAAAAAAACATTGCACGCTGAAACTCGTCCAAATGTAAACTAAACGCGATCATCAAAGGTCAAACTATAAAAAAAACCACGCGTCACGGTTTCGTGATGTTTTCATAGATGCGTGGCGACATCTTTAGCAAACGTCTCATTTGATATGCATACATCTGGTATATAACTGAATTTGATTAGAAGTACCGAGTTATATGACAAGTTTAAAAATTTAAAACAGACTGGAAAATGTTCCGAATTTACGTAATGTCAGATATGAAACAAATTAAAAAACAAACGAACGACATGCTATAGCTGAAAATCTCTTCTCCGTTCCAGACGTGCAAAGCAATACTTGTTAAAATATAACTTCAAAATTCTACTCACCTCCCACAGGTTGAAAGCAGTATCATCTACAGCAAACGAAGAAAACGCGCCATATAATGGCTGAGTCTTTTCGTATCCCAAGAGATTGAATGTAACTTACCAATCGGTCTCAACAACACGAACCTATCATCCAATTTGTGGCGTTTCAAGTGAAGGACTTTAGCCAGAAATTTTCATACCATGCTGTGTCGATGAGGTTCCGTTACGTTTATGCAGCAAAGGCATGACGTTACGGCAATGTTTTGAAGAACTTAAGGTAAAAATTAATAAAATTCAAAGGATAATTGTTATAATAAAAAAGAATTGCAGAGAAAATAAAAATATTTTAATATACGTTGTAGCTATTATTGCAAATTTTCAAAAATATGTAGAGTTGGCCTGTAATAATATTTGAAATCTTTACTTTGTTATATATATCAATATTTAAATTATTGTTTGTAATATCAAGGCTCAACTTGATCCAGTTAGTTAACTGTTACAGATCAGGCTGTTTCATTTCTTTAAACTTCAAAAGAGCCGACGTCGCACTTTTCCGCTCTGATATTTTTACATTTTCCCGCTAGGCGCCGCTAGTTCTTGACCCAGAAAAATATTGTTTACATCATTTAAAAGCATCTTTATTTTGCTGATACGATGTCCTTTCCTGGTTTCATCAGCTAAATAAGGTTCGAAACGGTTAACTAAATATTATTCAAATGGTTAATTGCTGTGTACCGTATTGTACCTCGTCCAAAAAGAGTAAGAAAAAGGATAAGGAAGGTATTTCGTACCATGAATTTGCTTCAGAATTAGCTCTGCGTGCTACATTTTCTTCCCCCCCAGTGCTCTTCACCCCTTATGAATTTGATTCACCATCAAGACCGCGGTAATTTAAGATACCCTTCAACTTTATTTGTCTCAATATTAATAGTTCTTTTGGATTTTGTTGAAAAAGCTGTACCATTTCTACCAAGAAAACATGTTTCCCGTAATTTGGAAAATATTATATCACCTGAGCTTTTTCAATGCCCTATTTTGAAGTGTCAACTTTTAGATCATTTTCAAAGTATTGTTTCACATATATGTACAAAAGTTTTGAATATTGTTTTTAAAAATATTGCAAATAGTGTCAGTGTTAGTTTGAAAGTTGTGAATAAACCTCTCTGACGCAAAGTTTTAAAATTATAATTGCAGTCATTCATTGTTCATTCTGTCTTTGTCTTTTGTATGCATTTTTTATTCCTCATTGTGCAAAATACCTAGAATATTTTAGGCATTGGCATTGTGGAAAGAAAATTATGTTTTTTGCCATATCTAATAGTGTTAAAACTAAGACTGATAGTTCTTCCAAGTTCTGATGGTGAATATTTTTAGTGCAAAGTCGTCCTGTCTCTTTTTTTTAATGTAATTTTAAAGATTTTTTTGCAGTCAATTAGATTTTTCTAGCGAAAAATAAGGTACTTTACCGCTTCGGGGAGGCTGGAGATGTTTTTTTCTTTTCTTCGCCAAACTACTGTACCATTTTGGGTTGACGTTGGCGATGTTTAAATATTTTTCGCAAAAACAAACTCACACACGAAACAAATTTATTGAAGGAAAAAAATTAAGCCATCGCCAGCCCCCCTGTAGCGGAAAAGTACCGAAAATGATTATTGTTTCAGTAGTAACAACTTTCGGCACGTTTATGTAGTTCTTTACCAGTTCATTATGTTCTTTACGCTGAAATAATTGGAACTAAATGATATTCGGCTTTTGATTTATAGTCAATATGTGTGTGTTTTTTAATGCATTTGCATGCATTTTATTATTTCTTCTGTGCAGAAATAAATGCTTAGAATAAAATAGTTGTTTTATTCACCATTTTCGGCATATTTCTTTTATATATAAAAAAAAAAAAAAAAAAAAAAAAATAGAAAATTACCTAGTCAACTCTTAACGTAAAATTAATTAAATGTAATTTTGAATGTTTAAAAAAATATATGTATTGCATATTTTGCCTGAGCAGCAAAAGTTATGATAATGCTATTTATTCTATATTACACATAGATTAAATTTCCGTACAACATTTATTTAGCATATAGTTTATATGTGTAATGAACTATATATATTTACAGAAATAAGCAATATAGCAAAGAATGGATGAGGTTACTTATCTTGAACAGGTTTAAAATTAATAATAGACAATATTGAAATTTTTCAAACTTTTAATGAAATAATCTGCTTCTTATCTGTTAAAAGCCTTAAAAATGAATAGATGGCGCTGAGTGCCGACCCCAAATTTTGTCCCTTCATTTATGGCCTGAGTAACAGTTAAACATTTAACGATCAAGTTCAGCCTTGGTAATATGCAGTGCTAGATCCAAAAAATTTAGTTTTAAATTCACAATTGTTGGTGGCTTTTAAATTTAAACCAATCGGGATAAATTTGTTATTAACCGAATTTATAAAGGCAGGAGGTTATACATTCATATTGTATGTATGTCGGTTTTTTTTTGTTTGTTTGTTTGTCCACTCAAACTTCTCACCGGATGAACCGATTTTCATGATGCTTTTTTTATTCGATCAAGGGTGGTTTCCCATAGGTCCCGTACTTTCGTTTGACCATATTCGATAATTAGAAAAAAAGTTATGGGCAGAAATGTAGTATTTTTTTGTTTTTTCATCCATGACTTTTGACTAAATGAACCGATATTAATGATTTTTTCTTTAATCGATAGAGGGTCTTCTAACTCAAATATTGTAAATCAATTTGACTACATTTGTTTTTTAGAAAAAACGTTTACGGGTGAAAAATAACTATTTTTTTATTTTGATTGGAAAGGCTTGGCTTGATTTTTCTTTGTTGGGAAATCTATTAATAAATATAAAAGTCATTGTTAAAAACAAATTTGTTGTCATTATAATATTAAAAGAAATTACAGCAAGAGTTTGACTGAAGGCTTCTCTGTGGCAAAAATTAATCCAATCAATTTGTTTTCTAAAATCAACTTCAAAAGGAAATTTATCATGCAATAGTTTTTAGTGCCATTAATTCAAAGAAGTTTTGCCCTTTGATATGGATTTTTTAAAAAAACAGAGTATTTATATAAAAAATGTATTTACACTAAAAAGAATAAAATAAAATAAGTTTTATAAAAAAAACAGAACCGACTTTAAATTATAAATTGCGCTAAAAAGTGAAGAATAAATTCATTCTTTATAAGCAACATCGATGTGACTTTTAAACATAGTTTTAGAAGTCGGTGCAAAATTATGAGTCTAATTACCATTATACCATTTGCTACTTCATATTGGAACTGTTGCTAATTCTGCGAATATATATATATATATTTGTAATTGGATTCATGATTACAAAAGATTTTATCTATCCTAATTTTGTACCGACTTCTAAAACTATGTTTAAAAGTCACATCGATGTTGCTTAAAGAATGAATTTATTCTTCTCTTTTTAGCGCAATTTATAATTTGAAGTCTGTACTGTTTTTTTTTTATAAAAATTATTTTATTTTCCCTACAATATCAAAATTAACAATAATGTCATCAATATATCTGAAGGCTCTTGATACTTTCATTATATTCCACTACGTAATTAAATTCATAGTAAAAAAAAGCAGTACTGGAGTAATTGGTCCCCATTCCTATATCTTCAATTTGACTAATATCAAATTACATAATTATAAATAAAATTATTGTTAAAGCAGAAGTTGCACAAATTTGGGATAAATTTATTGTTAAAATTGAGTTCCGATTCTAAGCAAAAAAAGTCATATAATTGATCTATTGAGAAATATTTTATCTATTGAGTATTCCAGCAAATGAATTGAAATGTTATTAAACAGGTTTTCAATATCATATGAATAAAAGAGTGTAGGAGGGGAAGCATTTAGACCTTTTACGACAACCAAGCTGTTGTTAATTGACCAAAAATAGCTTGCGTTTTTAAATTTATTCTTAAAAAAAATCGTAAATTTGTTTCAAAAATTTTTGCGAATGAATATCGAAAAAACTATTGACACTGCCAATAGTACAACAGATGAATCTGAAACCTATTGGAGTTTTGTGGAATTTTGTCAAATAAAGGAAAGGAAGTTTGAAATCCTTTGGAACAGAAATTTTTCTTCCAAACAGTATTTCACTCAATTGAAAAAGCAACAAAATTTTTGTAAATGGAACTAGTTTCTGAACCGAATGGTTTTTAAAAAAGTGCATAATTTAATTCAGCCGTAATTTTTTTCCCTATAAAAATATTTTCAGATAATAGCATAGTTGTTAGCTGCTTTATCTACAGGTACAAAAATGAATGATTTTTGCATGATTTTTATGTAACTTACATCGTTTTTGCTATTTTTTTTTTATATTCGTATGCGTCACTGTTTATGAGTTTTAAAAAAATATATGAACTCTAGTAAAATATTGTATTTCCGTTCTGAAAATGCTTCAAAAGAAGTGCTGTAACTGTAAGCTGTTTTTAAAATATATTCATTGATATTGCTGGTAAATTTATTCATTGCATTTTAAAAATTTATTTTAGTATGTAATCTGAATTTTGCGTCAAGTGATAGGAGCTGCCTTATATTTTTATTCTCAATAATATTCAGAGCAAATGTTAAGACATGTTCATGATAATTATCAACGTAGTTGTTAAATTTATTCTCGTGTCATAAATAACTTGAACAACATTATTGTCTAGGATTGCAAAATGCCAAATTATAGATATTTGCACTAAATGGTTTACAGTATTTATAAGTGTTTGGAATTCTACAATTTTTAATAGGAAACATATTACTAACTCTTTTAAAGGAATAATTTATGGCAAAAAGATTAAAAGATTTTTGTTGAGAAAGAGTAACAAAGTATAAAACATTTTCATTATTCCCACGGTAACCAATTTTAAACTGTATCAAATCACAGATTAAATCTTTAAATTGCTGATTATTAAATTTATATTTAGGTACAAATTTGTATATTTTCTTAAGGAATTAGACTTGCATTTAAAAATTTTGAATTTAATTCTAAAAATCTGTGAATTGTGACAAAAATGGTTCTCCCATTCCCGTAGCCACAGCTCCGGCAAAAGGCAATTAATTATTCGACTGTTAATTCTAGAACCCTTTTTTCCTCGTTTAATGTTTAAAAGAAAATTGATCTCGTAAAAAAGTGTATTCAACGTTAAAACTAGTATTGAGCCCATAAGTGTAAATGGATTTATTTTTAAATATGCAGTCCTTTTCAGCATATAATCTTTCATTGTAATCGTTAATATGAGCCAGAATTTCGACAGTTGAATTATGAAAGGAATGCGTTCTAAAATGTAAAATTTCAAAAGATGGATTTGAGCATTTGTTAATTTGACTTCTATGTAAAGTTATTCTTTTATGAAGTTCATTGAATGACTGCCCTATATACACTTGTAAACATGTGTTACAGGTAATTCTGTATATGATATTGTTAAATTTACAAAAGGGTGTACAATAAACAATAGGCATGTAGTTCAGCTGCAATGCTCATAACTTTCGTAATTTATTTTTACATTTGTAATAAGCCATGGGAAGATAATGTGTTTAAATTTTTTATATAATTTTTGCAAGTAATAGCTTATTTGCAACAAAAAAAAAAAAAAAAAAAGCCAAATGGCTAACAAGGCAACAATAAACTGAACAAAACATACCGACAACAATAAAAATAAGACAACAAAATAATAAGAAGAAAATATGCCCCTAAGCGCAGAGTGCAGCATAACTAATACCATTTTCTGTAATATATAATCAGAAAGAATAACAACGTAGACTCAATCTGCAAAAAGGCGCCCAAGGCAGCACACTTAAACAGTTGTAAAATAGTTTAATTAAAAAAAAAAAAAACTAAAATTATATATACGTAACATCATAGCTACTGGATGTCATTTAATTGACTTCTTCATTATGAGGTGATAAACGAAATGTAAAAAAAAAAACAAAACTAAAAGCCATATTCCACAAGTCTTTATTTTACCACATCTCTCGCGAAGAGTGTGCGGAACACAAACTTTTTCTACATGTGCATTTTCTTAATGCGCATGACAGTTTTTTATTACCTTATATATTAATGTTAGATGTGAATAGAATTTAGTAATTATATCTTGGCCCTTGGTAAGGCTAATGGAATACCGAAATCAAAACGGAAACATTTAGTTAAATTATAGAACCGTAATTAATAATGATTTGTCAGATTAATTTTAAATTAATGAAATATTGTTACATATGCAATTCATTGTTACATATATAATATACAATCGTTCTTTCAGGCTGTAACGACTGGGTTCTCGGAAACGTCTGTAACGATTTGGATCAAACCTTGTATTTTGGTCACGTTTTCGTTTTTAAGTTTACTTATATAGTTGTCTTTCCAGAAAAAGCACGATTTTACACAAAATAAATAGAAAATTTAAAAAATAATAATACGCAATTGAGGTATTTGTAACAATGGACAAACGTTCCCATCCGCTATAGATATTTCATTTCAATTGAGAATTCAGTACACCGACTGGGTACACTTAATTTTTAATTGAATCGTTTATTTCAGAAACCAGTCTACTGCGCTTTTTTAAAGTTTCGGAAAGCTCAAAAAAACTTACAAATCTTAAAATTTGCAAAGGTTTTCGCTCGGGGGGGGGGGGGGGGGAGGGGGAGTTTTTTTATAGTATTTCAAAAACAAATAATGCTTAGGGTAAATTTTAAAAATTGTTTTTTTTTTTTGAATTTTTGTTGTTGACGGGTTTTTGCAATAAAATAAAACTTTCTGACTATAATATTGATTTTGAAAAGTAGTTGTAGGTTGTAAATAAAAAAGCATATTTTTGTTTAAATTTGTTAAACATCAAAGGAAAAAGTTGAAATAACAGTTAAATGAGGAACACAAAATAAAGAAATAATCGAAGACAAACGAGCTTTCATAAAACACATAGTTCTACGCATATAGGCCAAGCCTATTGTTTGAGTTTTTATTCTACTCATTGTCATACACTACGTCGATGTTGCACGCGGCTTCGGTCGTCATTGGAGGATTTCCTCAAAAAAATATTCATAGCCTGTAGTATATTTGGCCAACTTCTTCAGGTCATTGATTTTCTTTGCTTTGATATCTATCTTTCCAGGTGGACATGCGATCACTCTTGGGAGCTCCGAAACTGCAGAATTTTTTTATTGAGTGTGAACGTTGAGGAGGGTAAACCATCAATAAAGTGCTTTGTAGCCACTTTTCCTCGGTCAGTGTTGTTCTAACAAAACTACTTGTAAGTGAATACTTTAAAAGGAAACCGCTCTTCTTTTCGAATTCCCCTCCCAGAAGTTTCATCTGAGTTGTCTTCTTGTAAAAATCAGGCTACTAAGTATTAAAGGCTAAGATCATCTCATTTGTTACTTGGTGAACAGCGCCCTGATACACTTGATTTAAGAATCATCTCCACACACAATATTAGCTTAGCTTTAGTCCAAGCATTCTGTTCATCACCATCTTCTTCAGGTTTATCATGTATAATTACATCCCATCGATCTTTATCTGTTAAGTACATTTCCATTTTAAACTTCCAAATATCATGAATTTGTGCCGTCAAGTTTCATAAAGGTAATTTTTCTTCTGCCATTTTATTCGTACTAACAGTTCAGCCAAAAATTTACTATTAAACTGTTGAAAAATAACGCCTGGGCGCGAAACATATTGGATATCTTTGAAAGAGAGAGGCAGTTTTCTCATATAAAACAAAATTTATTCTGGCTTAGAATTGAACATGGCAAAAAGTAACGTAATAAACTGTAACGTAAATTTAAGAGACAATACAAATACATACAGATATTCCAGATAAATTGCTAATACATAAGAAAGTAATTAAATACAAAGGTGAATTCACCAGAATGTGTAATTTACAAATCAATTTCTCTTTCAGTTGTACTATGTTGGGTAATAATTGTATTCCAAAAATCCAGACGCTGCTGAGGAATAAAGTTAAGAATTTTTTTGATATCATCTGCTTTACTTTTCAGCATGGGTCTTCGAGAAACATAGCCTTTATCTGGCAAAGACAAATTCATTTGCGTGTGTTCTTAGTCTAAAGTTGTGCCGAATTAAACCCCAATAAAGGTTTTGGTGGCAAGTATCGTAGGATTAGAATCTTCACATTTCGGATAGTGTTGATAGTGTTGATATTCGAAAAGAAACCTTTTCTGACCTTGGTACAGTTTTACCGTAGGATTCTTTACTGAGGAATGTGTTTCTGTAAAATTCTGGATACCAATTGTTAAAATCCAAAACATCACGATGTGCAGGTTGGAAAACTGTACATTTCTCCAATTTTTTTGAAATCTTTTTTATCAAGTCAACATATTCATCCATTGTATAAATTCTTTCAGTTTTTCTAACAATTCTTCTAATAATAGAAAAATCCCTATCACAGGGCATGAAAGAGTGTCCTCTTAAGGGATATAACATGTGAACAGACTCAAATCTTCCAATCTCTACTAATGCCATAATAAATCTTGATAGAGCTTGATTTTAATTTTGACGGCTGCAATTATCAGCAAAAATATAACGGTGTTTAAGTAACTGTATAATAAATAAATCTACGTAATGTTTAGGAGGAGAGCAAACATCATTAGCTCGTTTTCCACCTTCACCCTCATGATACATGTAACATATTTCCAGTTTAAATATTTTGTATTCCAAATGTATTGATAGTAAGTTGTCTATAATAGTATAAGTCCTGTATTGGTATAGTTGGTAGAGATACATTTGCCATAAAATCGACGAATTTCTTTAGATTCATTATCTAGTGTTGTTGCATTTTTCATATCTTCATAAAATTTTTTACTTCTCCTCCTTTTATGAACTATACGTTCAACTGATGTTGCTCTCTTAACATTGTCGCGTAACTGGTTACTTTTTATACATTAATATTCTGCAATCAATTCGATGAAGCTAAAGCGCCATCTAGTGTAAAGGACGAGTTTTATATTGAAAGGGGACTTCTGCAGCAAAAGTCCCCTTTTAAAATAAAACGTAAATTTCAAAGCGTTCCTGTAGACATACTTACAAGCCAAAAAGTCTCGTTTCTTGATTAAACTATAGATCTATGTCCCTTTTACTAAAAAAGGAGTAAAGGCGTTCCTGTAGACATACTTACAAGCCAAAAAGTCTCGTTTCTTGATTAAACTGTAGATCTATGTCCCTTTTACTAAAAAAGGAGAAAAAGCGAAATTCGAAAAAAATGTAGAAGTCCCCTTTTAAAATAAAGCGGTGCATATACTTTCTGGCATTTAGCTTCACACATACTGAATTCACATGTGCTAATTGAATTCAATCGTAATATGCAGGAGCAGAAGATTAATGAGAAGATTATCGTCATCTTTAAATGAGTAATTTTAGCTTTTGTAAGTGTAATTTAATTTTTTTTAATGAAAAACGTCATATAAACACAAATCTTCTTGAATAACATTATTGTGCTCGTAAACGAATTTCTTTTTGGGGGTAAAAATAAATAAAAAATGGTCAGCAGCGATCAGTTTTAAAAGGATTTTAATTTGGGTACAATATTATTCCAATTTTGTTTCAGATATTTCATTTATTTAAAAATAAATTTATTAAATTCATTTTACTCTTATACTTTTATATTATCAGAGATAATTCAAATACCAAATATGAAAATACTGTGTATGAAATTTAATACACAGTTGAGTGGTAGTGGTACAAATAAATGATTAAATTTTCAAAGCAAACAAACAATTACAAGAGATCGGAATCAGTATTTTGTGTAGCCACCACGCGCCGCAATAAGTGCTGCTACACGACGTGGCATGGAGTCAAACAAATTTTGAATGTCTGCCTGAGGAAGAGCATTCCATATTGTTTGTATGCGTACCTAAAGTTCGTCTACAGAAGCAAAAGGACGAGGATCACGAGCGAAACGCCGACCAACGAAATCCCACACATGTTCAATTGGCGACATATCCGGGGAATACGCAGGCCAAGGAAAAAGCTGTACCTGCAGCGTTGCAAAGAAGGATTGAACAGTCCTAGCAATATGAGGGCGGACATTGTGCTGTTGAAATACAGCGCCTGGAAAGCTTTGAAGGATGGGAACAGCTTGGGGCTGTAGAACTTCACTGATGTACCGGTTGCTGTTCAGATTACCCACAATTCGTACCAATGGAGATCGTCCATGACAGGCTATGGCGCCCCAGACCATAACTCCGGGTGTTCGTCCACTGTGGCGTTCGATAATGCACCCCGAAGGTGGCGTTCACCGGCATAGCGTCTGACACGAATGCGACCATCATAGTACCACAAATTAAAGCGGGATTCGTCAGAAAACACGACATGCTGCGAATCAGCACACCAGTCTCTATACTGATTGGCCCATTGTAGCCGTAAGCGGCGATGGTTTAGTGTGAGGGGGATCCTGTATAAAGGAGTCCTTAGGCGCAGTCCACGCTGCAGCAGGCGTCTACGAATTGATGAATCACACAATGAAACACTTGTAGCTACTGACCACTGTGCTGACAATTGTCTAGAGGAAGCTGTACGGTCCGTCCGCACCATGTGGACCAGGTGTCTATCATCGCGAGTTGACGTCATATTTCGGGGTCCACTCTCGGATTTCCGAGTTGTCCGACCCTCGTCCGTTCACTGCTTCCAAACACGCATCACTGTACTGCTGTTACGCTGCACACGAGCGGCTACTGCACTATACGACAATCCAGCTTCACCGAAATTTGCAATCTAATCATTTGCATATGATGGGCGCTACTTTGCATTTCCTGAAAATTCCAACTCACTCGCGTAAGTCTTTCATGGTGTTGCAATTTTCACAAACATGAGTTTAAAATTTGAGCTCAGTAATGGAAAAGTGCACTTAAAAAATCTCACACTAAAAAAATTTTTGCACACATTTATTTTTCTTTGCAATGACTTGTACAGTGAAATTTTCAATATTTTAACCCAAATTGATGTAATCGTTCTTTCTTTTCTAATACTCAATGATTATGTCAAGATCCCTGTCATTGTTTATCTCATTATTTAATTCATTCTTCGAAGACTTCTTTCTGAAAAGTTTACTGACATGAAAATTTTTATCTTTATCTTTTATATGTTGTATCAGATAATTATTACCCCTGAATTTTTTAGTTATTTTAAAAGGTCCTTCATATTTAGGTTCAAGACGAAGAATATCAGTGTTCATTTTGAGACAAACAAGATCATTTTCTTCAAAATTTGGAATAGTTCTACCCTTAATATATTTTTTATGCTTCTCAAAATATTTGTTTTCATTTAAACTAACAATTTCTCTAGTTTATGCAATGTGTTCTTTTAATTGTTTTAAATATTCAGAAGGATTTCTGTTATATTTACATTTAATGGTAAGGTTAAATTCCTTCCAAAAAATAACTCGGCAGGAGTATATCCAGTTACTGCATGAACAGAGGAATTGAAATAGTTTGAAAAACAATTTTCTTGCCCATTCCCAACTGTTGTTACACAAGGAAGCAATTGATTCTTTGAGAATTCTGTGAGACCTTTCCAATAGCTCATTGGACATAGTATAATAGAATGAAGTTTTCCTATGCTCTATACTTAAGGATGTTAAATAGTTTTCAAATTTATTATAAGTGAAATTTGTCCCGTTATCAGATATAATCACCTGAGGTAAGACCAAATTTGAAAAAATATTGATTCAAATGATGAATTATGGTTGTTGATTTAATATTGCTCACTGGAATAGCTTCCAAATAGCGAGAGTAATTGTCAATGATGGTTAAAACATAAAAGTTGTTGTCAACTGATCTGGGTAATTTTCCAACAATATCAATTCATGAAATTTGTCCCACATTTAGATCATCTTCTTCAATAAATTTTGTCTTTGTCGATTTTGCTTTTGGCTTGTTAGCAAGGCAAGCATCACAAGTTTCTATGTAGGACTGTGTATGAGAGAGCATACCCTACTAAGCTTATTGGCCACGCTGATGAAATTTGGTTCACTGATGGCTCTAAGACTTCTCATGGCACAGGCTATGGAGCCTTTTGCTCTAATAGAAAAATTAGCATCAACTTTTCCCTGGGAAGACTAGCAACTGTATACCAGGCTGAAGTGATGGCCATTCTGGCATGTGCAAGTAACTGTCTGGAAAGAGGCATCTCTGGCAAATCCATCAAAATCTTCTCTCATAGCCAGGCTGCCCTCTTAGCGCTACATAAACACTGCTTCTCATCAAAAATTTTTTGGGAATGCGATAACACTATTGCCAAATTGGCTGTAGTGAATAAAGTGACTCTTTATTGGGTCCCTGGACACCGTGGCATTTATGGCAACAAAATGGCTGACCAACTTGCTAAATTGGGCTCTGAAACTCCTTTCATTGGCCCAGAACCAGTTCTTGGTCTGCATCGCAACCTAATAAGAAAAACAATAAAGGAAGTCCTTCGAAAAGAGACTCACAGCGCTTGGCTTAATTCCAACAATCAAAGACAAGGTAAGAAGCTTAACCAAAATTACCCATGGTTAAGATTAAAAGAATTGCTGAAACTCAGTGGAAAAGAGATAAGGATGATCATTGGTCTTCTAACCGGTTATTGTAATCTGAAGAGACATATCAACATCATGGGCATTCTAACTGACCCGCTATGCAGAGGATGTCATGCTGCAGAAGAAAGCTCAACACACATTTTATGTGAATGCGACTTTTTCTCTGCACAACGATTTGAGTATCTTGGATATCATTATATCAAACTCTGCGAACTACCCAGTTTTCCTGTTCATTTATTGCTGAAATTTGTCTCAGCCACCGGTCTGCTTCAGACTCACTAATTGGGGTTGTTAGTACAATAGACCTGCGGTCGCAGTGCTAGTGCTCCTCAGAGCCACCCCTAAAACAATTCATTCATTCATTCATACTTCTTAAATACTGAAACAACGCGCAAAATTATACTCAACTTTCAAGAAGTTTAGAGGGGACCCGCAGATCAATATTTTGTCCAGTTAGCTATTAAAACAAGAGGATCATTGAAATTTTAATACCTTAGTTATTGATCAGTGTTATTTTTTGATTCATAGCGCAAGAGTTTTCTACTTATTTAATCAGTGAACCAGCTTCCATACAATGCTTGCGTACAAACTTTTTATTTGCTGAAAATAAAATTGACCTGTAACCTTTACATTACATGCTTTAAATAATGAACTTATTGTTATATCCCATACAGATGACATTCCTGTTTAGAATAATAAGTTCTCATAATGCTGGAACTTTAGTTTATTTTAAAACTTCTGATTAAAAACATTGAAAAAAAAAATTTTTTTTTAATTGCTTTGACAATTATTTAAATGACTAGTTTATGCATTAAAATCATGAAGTAAAATGAAGTGTTTTCCCTTTCTAATTATTAAAATATTCAAGTAAAGTTTTAACAAACATAAAAGGAACTATAAGTATTGAGGTTTAATTAAGTTATCCTTTTCTTTTTCATTATTTAATAGCATTTTATCTAAGTCCACTTAAAGTGAGGTTGAATATGTATTGTTATTCATTTGTTGAAATGACAACGAAATTAAAAGTCAGCATTTCTTCAGTAGGAAAAGCTTGCATAATTTTATGTTCTTTGGTTTTTAATAATATTAATTAGAACATGCATGTTGTACTAAATGAACCATAAGTGCTGAAAACAAGAAAAAGTACATTTGGGGGACACTCATGAGGAAATGGCAAGTTAAAATTCTTATTCTGTTTGAAATATGTTATAAATGCTAAGACTTTTTTTTATCCACTATGTGCAATCAGACATCTTCTTAGTATTAATTACATATAAAACAACTAAAAAAGAAATATTCCTGACTATTAAATCTTAAATAATGACGGTCCCCGAGTTTTTTTTTTTTTTTTTTGCCACATCAAATGATTTTTTTTTCTGCTAACAAAAAAGGCTCTTAAGGGCTTTCGAACGTATTAAACTTTGACAAAATTTTGCGGAGCTATCCAATCAATTCATTTCAAGTCTGATTCAACAATAGGACTAAGGTAAAATGTCATTTTTCTATTTCAGTTGAACCAAGTTGCCCACCCCCCTGCTTACAGGACATAATTTTAATATGAATGCATTCATTTTCAAGAGAAAAAAAAAATGCATTATCAAACTTCTATTGTTTCATGGTGTATTAGAATGTTGCATACGTTTAAATACCATAACTGAGCAAAAGCCTGCTGCATTACCAGCAAAAATTGGCTGTTGTGTTTGGATATAGTAAAAAAGAAAATCTCTCATTTCAAATTTGAATTCCAGCTGTGTGTAAAGATTTTTTTAATTCTGGACCATCTAAAGTTGCCCTCAGATTGATACATAATTAAAATTTCCCAGTTTATTATCTTGGTAAAATATCTAGAATAAAGGTTGCAATCATACTTTGCTATAATCCAGCCACATTTATATTAGCAGCACCAACAGCTGCATGTTTATGTATTTGACTTTTTTTTATTATTGAAAGCAAAATACAGTGGTAGTTTAAAAAATGTAACTGTTAGAAGTAAAAAACTTTTGCGTCAGATATACATGTTTTATTTTTAAAAAATCAATATTTACAGAATTAAAGTAGGTTAGCCTATATCAGAGAGATTGAAAATCTTGTTTTGCACAGAAAATTATATTCACAGCTTGAAAAGTATTGATTCAGCGCATAATTAAGCGTTTTGGTGTTGGAGATCAAGTATTTGAAGTGCATCATGGAAATTCCTTTACAAAGCAAATTTTAATAGTTCTATATAATTTTGCAAGATAATATTAGTATCTATATTTTGACAGAATCAGTCTTGGCTTGTTTTCATTCTTTTTAATGGTGGTTCTTCCATACTTTCTGGACGTAGATCACAAACGTCACCATCTTGAAAAAGATCAGGATGTGAAATCTTAGCTTTTTGAAGAGTTTGATCTTCATTTAAAGGCTCTGATGATTTATCTACCATTTTAATGAAGATTTTTCTTTCATTTTGAACAAGCCTCATTTCCTTTGAAACAAATATTGAGCCATCTAATAATAGTGTTCCATCTGGACCAACTTCCCCAACTTCTAATAATGCAATGATGGTCTCTCCTCCTTTGTCATTCTTTTCAACAGTGGGAAGATCTGATTCTGTGTCAACCTCCGAAGCCCCACGTTTAAGGCTGTCGTTGTTCAGGGGATCCTTATTTTTAGTAGACATCTTATTAGTACCTGTACAAACACAAAAAGCTAAATTAGACATCTAAAATAAACAATTTTAGTATTACAATTAAGTTAGTTAAAAAATTTGAAATAAGCTACCGAAAACATAGAATGTAGCCTGTGTGTATGTACTTTTTAAGTAAGCTGCATAAAAGAAACTAGAGGTCGACATTCGACCGTAATTCATTAAATTTTCCAAGTTCAGCCTTGTGTGTTTAAACAACTTTTAGACATTTTAGTTTTTCTGTTTGACAACAGTTTGTTTAGTTTAAATATTTCAATTAGCAATAACCTTTACTCTATCTGATTGACCACAGAGTTATTTAATTTCATGTACAAGCTGGTTAGAGAATCTTTGAAGCAAAATTCCTTAAATTCCAGAGATTATTTTCAAAAATTTTCCTGAAAGAATGATTTTTTTGTAATTATACACACACACACACATATATATTTTACATTTCTTTTTTCAAATGCCTAAATCTTATTAAAAGAAAACTATACATTTTTTTAACATTAAAAAAGCATTTAATTCTATTATGAAATACCAGGCTCCAGAGTAGGTTTTTGATCAAAGATTAAGCGTGTGTATGTGTGTGCTAGTATATCAAAAAATTGAACTGTGTACATGAAGTAGGTAAATCTCTTAATCTACATCATGAGAATTTATTCTAAGATTTAACATGCGTACTGAATATGAAATAAAATAAATGAATTTAACTTTTTAGTCATTTTTTATTTTATTATTTCTTTGTGTTTAACTGCTGATATTTAACATGTTCATCCTGCGCAGAATCAATTTATATGGTGAATGAATGTGTGTAATAGAAAAATCTTTATCTCCATGATAAAACCAAAACTTGCGCATAGATTTTTTTTCTGACTTTTTAAAATTTAAACTTATTATTTTAAGTTTCATTTTTTATTTCAAATATTTTAAACCATCTGAAGAATTACGCATACGTTAAAAAAATTGAAATGAAAAATAAAACGAAATATTATCCTCGACATTTGAAAAATCGCCCTTACAAAATTTAGATTAAAAATTCCAAATTAAATTTTTAATGAAAAGAAAAACAAATTTTATTGTTTTACTTTTTAACAAAGCATAAGAAACACCGATAATTTATAAAGTCCAGTTCCATCGCGGATGCAAGAAGATCACATTTTTCGATGTGATAACAACAAATGTATGAAAAACGGCAAATAAAAGAGTAAAATAATTGCAGAATTGAATTTTGGTAAAGGAATGTTGATTAATATTAATGATTACAGATAAGATCATAAGAGGGGCCATGGTAGCCTAGTGGTTAAGATGTTGAGCTTCAGATCGGAGGATCTCGGGCTCGATACCCGAGCCGCTGTACATGTGCTGTACATGTGCTGATACGTGAATGTAAAATCTGTGGACCCCTGAAGTTCCGAGGATACCGGAGGGTGAAGATTTTCCCTCCCCTTAACTCTTAGGTCAAAAGAGGAAGGTGGCGTATTTGTGGTGCTCCATCTGGTGTCATCCAAGCATATTATGAGCCAAGTCATACTTCCACCGTTGTGGTGCTCATCTCTAAATGGAAGTCGCTCCGTACTGCCTTAATTCCTAGTCGCTCTTCGAAGGGGAGCTTGGATATCCAAGTGACATTAAAAGCAACAACAATATCGTTAGAACTTCGGGATAAATCATAAACAAAGAAAAATTCCTTGATTTTTAGCAAATTTCCCTGCCATTTCTTCGATTTTTCCAGAAGATCGGAATTCCCTGACATTTCCCGGTTCTGTCGCCACCCTGATGTATTTATAACAAATATTATACAACATAAATTTTCTCTTTCTGAATTCCTTCTGAAATAAAGAAAAAATTCCTGCCATCCTATTATTATTCAATAAATTAGAACTCGCTTTCAATGTAATTGAGAGTTCAAAACGCTAATGCAAATGAATAAACTTACACGACATCGCACTTATTATCTCGCTTCATATTATATTGGACAATTGTTACCTTCAAATTGTATTTTATTTCACTTTGTACTGGACATTTTATTACCATATGTAGTATATATTTTGGAAAAGGATTAACCTATGCTATAAGATTAGTATTACTTTACTTTGACTTCATTTTGACATTCATTTGAAGGATTACATTTTTCGTTCTTGGCATTTCTTCATTGAATTATAAATAGTAACAAATTTATTAAGTATTGTACACATGGGTGATTTTGATCCGAAATTCTCCGACATTTCCAAAAAATTTCTAGCACCTATTCCGAAAATTTAAAAAAAAAATCGATTTTCCGAAATTTTTTGATCTTAAGACTTCTTTGACAGTAAATATTTGCTTTCCTTTCTACCTTTGGAAAAGCAAAATATTTTGTACTACTTAACAAACTTTCAATACAACAATCCCCCCTCCAAACTAAAAGACTTCTGGTATTAATATATTAGACCTTTCAGTTAATCAATTAAAGGATTAATGTTGATCTTATGCATATGTATTGTGTGTTGAGAAGGTGGGGGCGTGTTAACTTAAGTATATAACTTTTTATTTTAAATTGTTGGTACATACTTTTCCCGAAAATTTTGTGTGAAGTTCCGAAAAAAATTTCTTTACTTGGAATCACCCATGATTGTACAAATATTGTAGATGTAATGAATACTATGAAAGTGTGACAAATAAATACTTCTAAAGAAAAAAAAAAATCTTTGAATCTACGAGGAAAGTGTGGGAGAGAGGGAGGAAGGCAAGAATTTTCGGCTTTTTTAAAGAAAATATTGGTACATTCAAGTATGTGTGTGTATCTTTAAAAAAAATCGCATATTTGTAAAAAAAAAAAAAAAAACGTGACTTGGCTAATATGTGCATGGTAAAAGGTTCAGTCTAAAAACTTTTGAAGAGTGGCACCCCTGAGCATACCATGCCAAGCATAATGAAGTTACAAGTCTTAAATACACCAAAATGTGAAGCATGAGCAAATTTTAAAATTTAGGCTCTAAAGGATTCAGGTATTATATTATATTCAGAATTCTATGAGGATATTTTGGCAGTCTAATTTTCATCATTAATACCCCTTTTTCATTCACACAAAATTTATTTTTCGTGAATTTATCATTTTCTTTTAGTTTACTTAGTATTTCCTGAGTGTTTTTTCAATTTTGTTGACATTGAATATATTTTCAATTTTGAAGTTTTCATTTACTTCAGATATGTTCACATTGTTTATAACAGCATTAGTGACTGGCACCCTACTTAAATAGTCGGCTGGATTTCTTAGAACTGTATTTCATAATTAAATTCCTGCAGATACATTAACCACCTACTAACAATGTCAGGCTGTTTTTGCAAATCAATATGAAAGATTAATGCCTAATTCAACTATCCAATTGTCTATATTTAACAGCAAAGGCATACCAATATTTTTAAGAACTAAAAATTTTTCAACAATTTGCCTTCCAACATTGACTGCGAAGCATCAACTGTAAAGCAGTTGATGCTTCGCAGCTGTCATCTCCTCTTTCCCATGCGTTGTACAATGCAGGAGCATCAGCTGACATGAAAACAGACGTATTAATGGCGTCACATTTTTTAACAGATTTTATGAAGAAGGCTAACTCAGAAGCATCTGTTCGGTTACTGCAGCAGAATGCTAACTGGACAGCCTGCACCATAATCATCAACAACCACTATGGTTAAGTGAAAATTGTATGAATTGAGTCCGTGCGTAATGTCAATACGAATTTTTTGTGTTCCAAATTTCTGCATCATACTTATCAGGAACTATATCGTTGAACACAACGTAAAATCATTTTTTCTTAAAACATTTTCCTGTCATTCATACTCCTTGTTGTTTATAATAAATGACTGGAGACATACTGCAACTGGTTCGACGTTTTTTAGATTCAGCCGCTTCTACCCACTTTTTCACATAGTTATGGTTGTTATCTGAAAAAAAATCAAGCAATTTTTTTAGGAAAGAATAATTTTCAAATGGTTGTAATGTTCATTCAATACATGCAAACCAATTCAAGCTATAAAAAAAATCCTACCATTCGTGTGTTGACACTCAACTATCCGTTGATCTTCATTCCTTTGATTTATTGTTAGCCGCTGTATAACCAGCTTCAGCATCAGCTTGCGCCTTGATTCCATCACTGTTTTAAATATTCGCTGAAAATTAAAATTAAGTTACAAAGTACATAATAATGAAATTTTAAAGTGGTACTTGACTATGATTATTTAAAAAAATACTGCTTTAAGGGGTGTCGGAAGGCCCCATATGGATAATGTTAAATAGGTGTTTTTCAATGTACCTTTTCT
Source organism: Octonoba sinensis (assembly GCA_038502835.1). Classification (NCBI taxonomy): domain Eukaryota; kingdom Metazoa; phylum Arthropoda; class Arachnida; order Araneae; family Uloboridae; genus Octonoba; species Octonoba sinensis. Next base: position 63,917,014 of record CM076605.1, on the reverse strand, counting down.
GAAAATCTGTTTTAAGTACACGCTCAAAATTTTTTCTGCAGGTTAACCATATCTTTGGTGTTACACTGAAATGAGCATTTTGTAAAATTTTGATTTAAAGTTTAAAAAAAGAAATTTTTTTTTGATGCGTGCTAAAAAAACGTAACTTTTTTACAGAAAAAAAAAATATATACATTATTTTGCTAAAAGCTCATTTCAGTAAATACTAGGGTACATAACAAATATGCCATATAAATTTTATGGACATGTGAGTAATACTTTCTGAGAAAAGGTACATCGAACTTTCAAAAATCACATTTTGAGAAAAACGCGTTTAAGTAAAAAAAATCCGACCTTATCAAAACATTCCTGCCCCATATTCTAAATTATCAGCATTTTTTGAATTTTCATCCTCTTCTCTTTTTCTTTTAAGTCTTTTTTCCTTCCTAACTTCTTTTGTTCTTTGCAAATTGGCATATTTGGCCTTAGCTATCCTCTCACTGTCAATACGTTGCATGCAACATATTGCATAATAGCCAGGTTCGATGTTCAGTTTGTTTAAAATGTCCAGCTTTGTAATGTTGCCTTTATTGAAAGATGCAACGGCATCATATGTGCCAAAGGAAAGAGTCTTTATGTGTACAAATGTATTTTTTGGGACACGAGACCAAATTACATTGTGGATACTCCAGTTAGGATTTTGATTATTTCCGTGCAAACATTTTTGCAGTAATTCTGGATCAGATAGATCCCGGAAAATTGGTCGTATGGCCTCAAGCACAGCAACTGGAAGTCTATGTTTGTGATGGTACACTTTATTTTCCATCTGTGCCTTTTTATACCTACACCATGTGTCAGGTCCTGATGGGCAAAATCCGTGTTGGGGATTTTCATCAGTGGATATTTTGTGGAGAAATATTGCCCATATGGCTTGCCTCATATCTTTTACACTAGACAAATTTCTTCGAATTGCAATGCCATAATATTTTTGTAATTCTTAATTGCAGCTTTCGTTAATCTGTTTTTACCAGACAATGGCTTTCCATCTGACAATTTTTGCCCTTTCATTTTATCTTTGAAACGAAGAAGACAACCCATTCTCTTCTGAACATGGCCAATACACTCCACCTTAGTGATAGTGCAGTCGTCCCGATATATTTTTTTCTGTGCAATGCTATCAAAAGCTTTGGAGTCTCCATCTCCTAAATAATTTGTGTACCGTACTCCATACTGCTGTACAGATCGCCGAAATACTGAGAGAGCTCCATCTAGCTCCATTCGTCCACTATTTCTCTCAAAGTTCTTCTTGCAGATTGGACCATGATTAAATCACGTTCAAACTGCTCCCTTGAAAAATGTCCATTTTGCAGATATGACACTGTTCATTTCTAAAAGCGATTTGTTTACTGCGCTATTAAAAATTCAGAAAGAACAAATGATAAGAAAAAGCAATAAAAAAAACATACATTTTTTTTTTTTTGTCGCTAGTATATTTGTTTTTATTTAAATTTAGGTATTTACAATTGTATTTTCATTTCTTGTTATAAACATGTTATGTGCAACATGGTACATAAATATGCTAGCTAATTTTAATAGCTTTGTTACCCGTTACTAACGACGACTGAAGGGGGTTCGCCATATTCTTTATAATATTATTATTCACAATTGTATCAATATTCTTTTTTTTTTCTTCATTTTAAGAATGTGATGAAAATAGAGAGAATTATCGTGTTTTTTTTAAATAAGAATTTTACTTTAAACTATTTATTATTATTAATTATATAAAGAATTACTGGATGAATGGAAAAATAACAAGTAATTCTTCTATTGTACATAAGTTCTAAAATTCAGGATGTACTAAACTTGAACTTTTTCCATCTGGTAATGTCCATAGGCTAACGTGTCTATACCATTTTCGAGCACATATCGTTCATCATGAAAAGGTGATAAAGCTACTTTGTTTGTCTCCTCTATAAATAAGGTATGCTCCTCACTCTGAATTCGTGATTGCACTTCTCAGGTTTGTTTGACATTAAGAATACAATCTTTATATTGAGAGTGATTAACTTTTTTTCTACAACACATCTAGAAATGTCCTTAGCAGTCTTCTTTTCACCTTCTTTAAACAGCAGAGAATACATTTTAAACCCTACGAATTCAAAAACTATTTTGGAATTCAAGTCATCCTTGAAAAATCCCAATTTTTTTAATTAGTTTCAGCGTAGAGCGGATGACTTTTAGGATACTCTGATGTGTCTCACAGATCCTTATGAGATGCCATCATGTCTTAATACAAATCTTGTGTTTCGATTTCGTATCTCAGTGAGTCCGTATCGGTAAATAATAATTGTGCTCTTTCGCCGTTCTTCTTGATAAAATTACAATAGAAAAAGTACATATGGAGCATACTCAACTCCAGTATAGCAAATCCTGCGTACTTGGTCGGTTTAAAACAATATATGTTTTTAACCGTTTTGCCCCAACTAAACCAGGGTTAAAAACGGAAAAAGACTCAAAAGATAGCGATGCAACTGTTTTCAAAGCTTTTTTCTTTTGCGACAGTAGTGTGACATCAACACGGTTCCGGATGTTCTCCATAGTCTTGCCGTAGACTGATTTGTTTAGTAATTTGAAAAAGTCGTTTTCAATGGAGTGGAGCTATTTTTCCGGCGCTCCGTGTTGAAGTCGATATATTTCTTCAGCCAAGGACTTTGCTTGAATTCAACATTTTGTGTACTTCAGACAAATTCATGGCTAAACTGAAATACAACTTAAAATTTCTATAATGTACGACATAATTTCGTTAAAAAATTGGGTACTAGCTTTTCCGCACCAGGTGAATTCTGAGAGCATATCCTTACCAATCTTCAGTTTTTCAACTGCGAAGAGATATTCATTGTGTACATCATGCAGAGAACTGGATAAGCGAGTGAAACTTCGAATATGTGTCTGGTTTCTCCGCTATCTGGAATAGAGTTCATCCAAGCTTCATCAATTCCGTGAGGAGCAATCCACTCAAATGATGCGCATGGTAAAGATTGGGACATAGCCCAACCATTTTGATTGTTTGCATCCCAGTATGCTAGGTATTGATAAAGCCTGTTGCCTCTCATACTTCTCCTTATATTTATTGTTTTCTTCTGAAAAACGTTTTGTTACCATAAAGATTCCGCCACGAATCCCCCCCCCCCCTCACTAAAGAGATGCATCTCTATATCTGTGAAAAGTGCAAGGGGCCTTTCAAGCATTTTAAGTGCAGCCCGTCAGGCTAATCCAACAGATGTCATTAGATAGAGGCAGTCCAAATCGTAGTTCTGTTTGCAAATGCTTCGGAAATTATTGAATACATTCGCTAGCAGCAGAACATCCGTCTTTACGAACAGATCGTCGTAATCTGCGATATTGCTAATATTAAATGACTCCCATACTGCTTTTGCATGTAAGTAATCTTATCCCTTCTTTTATTAATGAACTATAAAAGGCGTCTTTGCTTGGCAGTTCATTTTCCCCAAAATTTTTTTAAAATATGTTATACACTCATACGGGTATATACCGTTTCTCGTCGTTAAAAAATGTTCGACGGGGTAAATTACCGACAAGTTTTTCTAGCGATGTCGGCATAAATTGCATACTGTCAGTAAATTTTAGTTCTACATTTTTTCTTTATTTGCACTCGTTAAGGAAAACGAATGTACTTTTCCGTATTTGTTGCTATGACGTTCAACTTAGTCTTTAATTTTCCCTATTCCACACATAATGTGGTTCGCGTAGCGCGTCTTGGTTCTTAAGGTTGTAGAAAATGACAGGCCCTACCTTCTTGAATCTAAAGCTTAGATTGCACTGTCTGTAGAACTTTTCTGTATTTTCCAGTTATGTGGTCGTGATCTCTTACGCGATCTATCTTCAGCTCTTTCTGGCATCGGACGCAATGGGTCGCGTTCTGGAAAAAGCATTCTTCTTCAAAGCTCAGCTTTAATGGCTTTATAGAGAATAATCTTTCCAACATTTCTTTTTCTTCTAATAATTATTCAAAAAATTGTCAACACCATTCTCTCCTACACAACAATGAACTGGTTTGCTGCACTGCCCATCAGGACCAATTATTACGTATGCATAACCACCAGGGGTATGTAAGGCTGTTTTTTGAGTGAAGGCGGCGTTTAAGTCAAGGTTCATATCATCAATAGAAGATAATATTGATTCAAAATCGGCAAAATTGGTATGAGCTATATCATGCTGGAAGTGATAATTCTTGAAAAATAATAAATTTTCTCCTTCGACAGGCATATTTACTCTTTGTGCATCATGTTAAGTGCAGTACGTAGTTTGATCCCTCAGCAAATCTTCACGAGAAAATCGGTGAAGGCATCGGTAGCATGCAAAGGTTTTGCCATTATGCTTACTTTCATCACTTAACAATCTTGACATTTCTGTTATTAAGACACAGTGTCGGTTGGTAGTGTTGCTGAGAAGGAATAAATTAAGACAGTTTTCATCCATCTTCTTAGAAGTGTATACAGGAAATAACTCTCCCTTTTCATAACCAAACACATTTATACGTAGTCCATTTAATCGCTCCACAACTAAAATTTTCCCTACGGGGACTGGGTATTGATAGTTCATATATTTTCATATGGTAAGTAGTGGCTAACTCGTTCAGGATGGTTTTTTCGATCGATTTTCAGTTCGTGCGCTAGCAATCGCCAAAGTAGATATTTTTCATAGTTGTTTTGAATATCTAACATTGCCTTTTTACTACTCAATTTCTGAGGTAGTGGAATATAACTACTTCCATTCAAAAGTTTTTTTTTCCGAAAAAACGTGCACATTTTGGACTTTATCTAATTTCTAACTAGATCCGTTTCGAACTGAATTCTCCAAAAGATTCTTCAATTTTAGCACATGCTTCATCCAAATGTTCCTGGAATATCTTCCGTATTCAGAGTTATTTGGCATTTACTTCTGAAGTAAGCGCTTACGCGCGCTATACAATTCCATCAACCACCTGTTTCTCTGCTGAATTGGCACTTTATCAATATATACCACTTAATTGATCTGTCTTCGGCCACTCGTTCTTCCAACTTTTCCTTTATTTCGGATCTCGTCGCCCCCAGACATGCATTTAAATCTGAACATGTGTGTTCAGGAGGGGTAAGTGCAATTGTTGAAAACACATCCAAGACTTTTGAATTTACTTTCGCTCTCTGCTTTTACAGATTCCTTATCATTTTTTCGTTTTTGTGCACCATGTTGTACTGTACACGAATGTGATACATTAAATTGCTCTTACGAGAGAACATACTTTGGCATTGATCACATTTAAAAGAATTAAAATTAAACTGCAAATGTCTTTTCAAATTATCATTACGATTGAAAGTCATATTACATTCTACGCATTCATATGTCTGCCTTGGCAACTGAGAATTCGGATGGCGATTCAGATCCTTCTTTCTACTAAAGACCTTGCTGCAAATATTGCATCCAAAAACCCTTTTCTCCTGAATGAATTATTAGATGCTGTTTCATATTATCTTTTCTTGAAAAATATTTATCACAAATTTCACCCTGGAACGAATGCATTTGCATATTGCTTGGACCTGCAACAGCGTTATCCATTACATAGTGTAAAATTTTAGTTTTGAAAAAAAAAAAAAAAAACTGATTTTAGTTATTATTTCTTTACAAGAAAATATCTTTCAGATAACAAAAAATGCTATCAACAAAAAACGACAATGAACTCCCGAACTGACTATCACAAAATGATTCTAAATAGATTCAACTGTGTATTTTTCAAACCTGTTTCAACGAATCGCTTTAAACCCTACATGACAATTTTTTTCGAACAGGATCCCCAGGAGCGAAATTTGTTTTTCTTTATATTATTCTTAACATGTTTACTATAGAAATCACCCAATTCATAAAGTGAATTCACATAAATAAGATCATTGTACACCATACAATTTTCCTGTACTTAACAGATTTCATTAGTTCAAGAAAAGTCTTATTTCGACTACTAGTTTACTCAGAAAACTTATTGCACACACGCTGTGCAGGCCGTCTTATAGCTTCGGATATCAATTGCACACACGGTGTGCAATCCGTCTGGAATGGGTTAAGAGACAATAAATCCCCTTTTATCTTGTCCAAGCTTGTCCCTGTGTAGTGAAAGGAGCAACTACACCTGCTCCTTTAGGAATGGTTTTATTCACTACATTGAAGATAAAACTAGCTCAGGGTTTGATACAGAATTGGGGGAATTTTTTTTGGTATGATATTCCAACGTGTTTAAGTGTATTTTACCAACAGGTCCTTTAAATTATGAGACTTTAATATTGTATTTTTAAAAGTAACTTTATTGCTTAAAAATTTTCCCATCTTTGTGATAGAGTTAGATTTTCTATTCGTCTTTTGTAACGGAGTGTTGCGGGAAAAATTGTAACATGGCTTGATGTATAGTGGTGGATCATTATCAAAAAATTTTTGCATGGGTGAGAAAAGAATTTGTTTTTTATTTTTGTAATTTGTAGGAATTTCTAATTTGACAATTTTTGACTTCATGGGATCTAAAGTCACATTGTTTACACTTTTAACAATGTGATTCTGTTTTGCATCCGAGATGTTGCTTACATGTGAAATCTGTTTTTGTTAAGTTTTCCTCAAACTCGAAATGTGAGTTATCAATGGTTAGTCTTTTGTTTGGAATGTCAATTAATATTTTATTTCTTTGTATGAAATCATATCCAAGTATGATTTCATAATTGGCATTCCAATTTTCAATAGTGACAAAAAAAAAAAAAAAAAAAGATTAGAAAACCATTTGCTTTTGATTTTAAATTTTATGTTTACAGCTGAAAGATATGGAACAGTTTGGTTGTTAATTGTGTGGATTCTTACTGATCTTGATACATATTCGACTTTGCATGATTTTTTTTAAGCGGTTCAAAACACTAGGTTGAATTAAACTCAAATTTGCGCCAGTGTCTAAAAGAGAATCAATTGAATCTTTTCCAAATGTCAGCTTAATTATTGGAAGTCCCATACATTTTTGATCAAAAGAGCATGACATTACAATTTTGTCTGTGATTTCACTTGATTTGTCAGAAATACTTGATTGAATTGAGCTTGAAATGTTTTGCTCATTACTCTTTACAATTTGAGCTTTTTTTTGTACATTGTTCTCATTGCTCGATTTTGTTTTTTTGTGGGGCCCTTACAGGTGTTTTTGAGCTTTTTGATTTCTTTATTTGGTAAGAACCCTTTTTTTAGTTTAAATTTTGTCTTCTGTGTGGATGATTTCTAGTGTTTTGGAATCTCGGTCGAAATGAATTGCCCCTTCTGTTACCCCTGTTTCGAAAACTGTTTCGTTGATTATTAAATTGCCTGGGTTTAAAGCTTTGTTGACCATAATGTGCTTGATTGTTTTGGGGTTTGAGAAAATACCAACATTTTGTGGTTAAATGGGGTTTACCACATATGTGACAAGAGATTTGATTGTAATGTTGGTTTCTGAATGTGTTAGCAGATGTTGAAGGAATGGGAGTAAAATTGTCTCATGTGGTTACATTGTTTACAGATAACTGATTTATGGAGTTTATCTTGTCAGACAATTTTTGTATCTGCTGAGTGCTTTCAATCTGATGTCTTAGGGTGTTAATGTCAGAACTGGTGAAGCAATTTTGATTGTCATGATTGTCGCCAAAAGCTTTTTCGACATTTATGGCATGTTTGACTGCTTCAGCAAAAGAAGAGGGACCAAGAATCTTTATTTGTGTTTTGATGTCTGTTCTAAGAGCCTCAATAAATTTTGACTTTTTTAGTTTTTCAGTTAAGTCTAGAAAATTGACATCAGTGGAGTCATTTGAATTCAAAAATTTTCATGCATAAATTTCAATTTCTGCACTTAATTGCTTAAGTGATTGATTTGGTTTTTGAGTTGTTTTATTGAATCTGTCCTGAATAGATTCAAATGATTGACTTTTGTTAAATTTATTTGCCAACGTTTGTGTTAATTTATCAAATTGTTTCTTTTGAAGCTGAGGGATCACTGATTTAAAATTGAAGAGCTTTTTCTTTAAGATGAGCATTTTCGTCTGAGTAGACCATTGCTCGAGTTCAGCAATTTGGTTTGAGTTATAAAAAAAATGACATTTTCCTCTTCATTCCCACAAAAATTGGGAATGGAGGTAGCTAAACTCGTAGCCATGACACTAGAATTTTTTGATTTACTCATATATTGTAAATGAAAATATTAAAATTCTTAACACAAAATAGTATACAAAATATAAAAAATGTTACTCAAAGTTCATAAAAATTCAAATCAAAATAATTGCACACAAGATATTTCAAAATGCATAAAAGTAAAATTGAAAAAATGTTGTTGATTTTTGCTGTAAATCAATGGCATTATTTAGTTTGAGACATTGATTCAGTTTTTTATCAATTCATGTATACTTGATCAATTAAAAAAGCAACCCTGAAACTAACTCGAAAAAATTTTTTTTTAGTACGCGTATATTATTTTTAGTAAACGGGGCTCATTAAATTTTTTAGTCGCGGCAACATTAAGATGTTACGGGAAAAAATGTAACATATTATATTGATGTATAGTGGTAATTTCCTGAAATAAAATACTTAATTACTAACTAAGTTGGGAAAGGATCATGATAAGTTTATAACGAGTTATTCGTGGCTACTTAACATTATGCAACCAAATTCTGGATATATCGCTTATAGAAATGAACAGTGTCATATCTGCAAAAAATCGTTTTTTTTTTTGGTTTTTATATCAAAATTTTCAGATTTTTGCGCTCTTTATATTGGGAATACTATTGTAAGTAAATGTTAAAAAAATAAGGCTAGAGAACACTAGTGTCACTGTGTGTTTTGGCTGAAACCGCCAATTCTCATATGTCAACACAGTCTTATTGCAGAATATTTCGGTTGGTTATAGAATTTCAACGGGATAGCATCGCAATTTTTGCAGGTACAATGTCTTAACAGCTTTAATTTCAAAATCCATGTAGTTTATATACTCATAACACATGGAACTACTGACGTAACATCCGATACGACAGTATTCATTTCAATTTTTCATTTTTTGACGTCCTTCATTAAGATGAATACCGTCGAGTTAGTAGATACGGCAGTTTCCATTTCTGATTTATTATTACCTTTCAGCAATTTTGTCGAATAAACTTATGGTTGATTGGTGCATAAGGCAGTATTCATTTCAGTGTTTTTATTTATTTGATTGCTTTGTTAATGGTTCTGCATGCATCACAACTATCACAATAATGTGCATTTCATAAAAATAATTAGAATTGCGTTCCTATTTTAAGTTCTAAATTGTAAGCATTACGTTCCTATTTCCTAAGTAAATAAACTTTTATATTTTTATATTTTGTTTTACTTTTTCTTTTAAATACTCTTTAGTTTGCTTTTTTTCAGATAACTTATAGGTAGTATGAAGGCCTGATTAAATCTTATATTAATCAAATAATATAAACATGTTCCAAGGGGAAAAGTCGAAATAAAAAAATTATAAAAATACTAAACGGAGACAAGTAGTTTTTATTGAATTGGACAGTGTTACCCGCATTTAGCTACAAGAACGAACAATACTTAGTCACTGTACTACTTTTTAATAACTTACAAACTATACTTTTTTGGTGCAATACTGTCATAACTGCATTTTTTACAGTTATTTCTAACTTTTTGACATTTTTTAACATCCATCACGTGAGAGGAACAAAATCGATTGTAATAATCATTAAAATTAATAAGACAATTAAATAAAACAAATTGTAAAATGTTTAAACTCCTCTCCTGAAAAATGTGCATTTTGCAGATATGACACTGTTCATTTCTATAAGCGATATGATAAAATTTCTTATTAGTGCACTATCTTAATTTAAAATATGAGTTAAAGGAAAAATACAATAAACATCATTTTAAATGAGCCCAAAAAAAAAAAAAAAACAATCTTTAAAATACCTGTGGTACCACTGAAAATTTTGCAAAGGAGTTGCTCTATGTTTTCTTGGATAGTCATTTTTTTTTCGGAACAATTTTGGATAATTGACAGTCCGTATTTGAGACCGACAGTTCGTATCCTAGTCGGACTGAGCTGATTACTGCATAGATATTTTGATGATTAACAGTTTATAAGAGTTCGCATCCATATTTGTCAGCTAAATATTCCAGAAGAAATCTGATGATCGGCATTTTGTATTCAATTCAGAATGATGAATCGATATAGACTGACGTTTTATTTGCTTCATTTTGAATTTTAAGCATTCTGCAAATCAATATTTCATATCGAACATATATTAATGTTTCTGCAATCTCAGGAACAGTTCATTCTGTTGCATTCTGCAGATCAATAGCTCACTTCAAACATACATTTATGTTTCCGCAATCTCAGGAACAGTTCGTTCTGTTTCTCATAAACATTCATACATTTTTAGTTGAGCAGATCACATACGATTATTATTATAGTATAAGAAAAATTAAGAGACAACTGTTGTGGTGTGTGTTAGTCTGGTGTAATGGTGGGATTTAATTCTAAACTAAATTTTAGCACCAATACAACAAATCAACACAGTGTGAACGTATAGTGGTTAGAATTATCATTGCGTTGTGTTTATGAAGCTAAAATGAACTAAAGATGTTTAAAGTCATTTAAAACATTTCAAATAAATGAATTGTAAATGTCTTAATTACTAGAATGGAAAGATACTGCATAATTTAGTTTGATATTTATTTAAAACTCATAACTTCTCGAATATTAGCATGTATGCATAAATCAGTTAAGGTGCACAATTACTCGATAAAAACATTTTCATTAATCAACATCATTAAAATTGCCATCAATGAAATAAAATGAACTCAATGCAAATAACACACAATAGAAGAAAGTCTCTTGAATATTTAGAAAACAGCTTAAATTCGACCAAATTGATAGAGTGCGTTGGAAAATGGAATTGTTGGAAATTATTTTATCTTTTATCAGAAAGGATCCTTCTAGGATTTTATTTATCGAACTTAAATCTCCACTCTGGGACGCCAGGACGACGCCTGTTTACTCACAGAGATGGTGATAAAAAATAATTTTCACTTAGCTTTATGTGAAGAAGCGACACCATTTTTTTTTTTTTTTTGCAGGAGCACCAGGAAGGATGGATTTCACTAAAATGTAGAAGTTGACTTAGCACCATTTTATTTATAGTGACTGTGCTTTTGGAGAAAGTTCTACGAGACAATAGAATACGGTTAGCATGCTGGTTTATCAACGCTTCCTTTCGGAGGAGAGGAAAACTCTAAATCGCTTTAATTTCCTGGAATATTTCTTTTCTTTTTGATGAAAGTCCGCTCCAATTATCATGAATCGAACAGATATTTGATGTTATTGAGCACCCAAAGCCGCAAGAGTTTATCATCCTTCTTCTTCCAGGATTTTATACTTATGGAAAATTCATTGGTGATGCCGACTTCTCTTCAGAGCTTCCATTTCCAATCTCCAAGCATCTCTTCGAATTCAAACGTTTCAAAACTGATTCTTGGCTACTGATGTAATATGATTGATATTTATGCAGAAAACTTCAGGATTTTTCTTTCTTTTTTTTACTTTAAGATTTTTTTCTCTTTCTCTTCCTTCGTCCTCTCGTCTTCTTCTCGAAACACTTGCAGACCTTCATCCTTGAAGTTCGTTGTCGAAGAGCTAGATTTTCAAAAAGCGTAATACGATCTTGTTCATTGTGTGACGTTGCTGGCGTCACCTCATTTCATTGGTCAGTGGCTGTGAATTCGAAGTAAAATGGCATGCAAGTTTAATCTGCGGCATAGCCTTGGGAGTACCTGGGGCGGGGCCCCCTACCTCCCTGTCATACTATTGGTTCATTGAACATATCTGGTGTTGCCAATAAATAAGTGAGGCGGGATTAGTAAGCCAAAAAACTTACGGTTAGTAGGATTAGAGTGTTAGTAGAAAGATAATAAATTGAATAACATAAAAATTATTAATAAGTTTTTTCCCCCATAATTCACCGGAGTGAAAAATGATTAAAGTAATAGTACATAAATTTTAGTAAATGTTAGTAAAGGTAAAAATCAAAAGTAGGGCAAAAAACCAAGCCAGGATGTTCGTGGAAGACTACGAAACAACCCTTGGGAGCAAGGGTGATTCTGTGGGCCTAGGCTAGCAAGGCGCGTGGCCAACGCCGGTTCTCGGGCGCTCCGGGATCGTAGTCCAGTAAAGGATTTCCAACTTTGGGGAGGTTCCGATGGAACCTACAAGCAAGATGTTTAGAAAAGGCAAGGCTGGTACGAACATTAAGTTCCTCCATGATTTTATCTGTACGGAAGTACCAGGGTGGATCCCAAGCGGCACGAACAAACGTGCGCTGGAGTGACTTCATGGGATCTAAAGTCACATTGTTTACACTTTTAACAATGTGATTCTGTTTTGCATCCGAGATGTTGCTTACATGTGAAATCTGTTTTTGTTAAGTTTTCCTCAAACTCGAAATGTGAGTTATCAATGGTTAGTCTTTTGTTTGGAATGTCAATTAATATTTTATTTCTTTGTATGAAATCATATCCAAGTATGATTTCATAATTGGCATTCCAATTTTCAATAGTGAAAAAAAAAAAAAAAAAAAAAAAGATTAGAAAACCATTTGCTTTTGATTTTAAATTTTATGTTTACAGCTGAAAGATATGGAACAGTTTGGTTGTTAATTGTGTGGATTCTTACTGATCTTGATACATATTCGACTTTGCATGATTTTTTTTAAGCGGTTCAAAACACTAGGTTGAATTAAACTCAAATTTGCGCCAGTGTCTAAAAGAGAATCAATTGAATCTTTTCCAAATGTCAGCTTAATTATTGGAAGTCCCATACATTTTTGATCAAAAGAGCATGACATTACAATTTTGTCTGTGATTTCACTTGATTTGTCAGAAATACTTGATTGAATTGAGCTTGAAATGTTTTGCTCATTACTCTTTACAATTTGAGCTTTTTTTTGTACATTGTTCTCATTGCTCGATTTTGTTTTTTTGTGGGGCCCTTACAGGTGTTTTTGAGCTTTTTGATTTCTTTATTTGGTAAGAACCCTTTTTTTAGTTAAAATTTTGTCTTCTGTATGGATGATTTCTAGTGTTTTGGAATCTCGGTCGAAATGAATTGCCCCTTCTGTTACCCCTGTTTCGAAAACTGTTTCGTTGATTATTAAATTGCCTGGGTTTAAAGCTTTGTTGACCATAATGTGCTTGATTGTTTTGGGGTTTGAGAAAATACCAACATTTTGTGGTTAAATGGGGTTTACCACATATGTGACAAGAGATTTGATTGTAATGTTGGTTTCTGAATGTGTTAGCAGATGTTGAAGGAATGGGAGTAAAATTGTCTCATGTGGTTACATTGTTTACAGATAACTGATTTATGGAGTTTATCTTGTCAGACAATTTTTGTATCTGCTGAGTGCTTTCAATCTGATGTCTTAGGGTGTTAATGTCAGAACTGGTGAAGCAATTTTGATTGTCATGATTGTCGCCAAAAGCTTTTTCGACATTTATGGCATGTTTGACTGCTTCAGCAAAAGAAGAGGGACCAAGAATCTTTATTTGTGTTTTGATGTCTGTTCTAAGAGCCTCAATAAATTTTGACTTTTTTAGTTTTTCAGTTAAGTCTAGAAAATTGACATCAGTGGAGTCATTTGAATTCAAAAATTTTCATGCATAAATTTCAATTTCTGCACTTAATTGCTTAAGTGATTGATTTGGTTTTTGAGTTGTTTTATTGAATCTGTCCTGAATAGATTCAAATGATTGACTTTTGTTAAATTTATTTGCCAACGTTTGTGTTAATTTATCAAATTGTTTCTTTTGAAGCTGAGGGATCACTGATTTAAAATTGAAGAGCTTTTTCTTTAAGATGAGCATTTTCGTCTGAGTAGACCATTGCTCGAGTTCAGCAATTTGGTTTGAGTTATAAAAAAAATGACATTTTCCTCTTCATTCCCACAAAAATTGGGAATGGAGGTAGCTAAACTCGTAGCCATGACACTAGAATTTTTTGATTTACTCATATATTGTAAATGAAAATATTAAAATTCTTAACACAAAATAGTATACAAAATATAAAAAATGTTACTCAAAGTTCATAAAAATTCAAATCAAAATAATTGCACACAAGATATTTCAACATGCATAAAAGTAAAATTGAAAAAATGTTGTTGATTTTTGCTGTAAATCAATGGCATTATTTAGTTTGAGACATTGATTCAGTTTTTTATCAATTCATGTATACTTGATCAATTAAAAAAGCAACCCTGAAACTAACTCGAAAAAATTTTTTTTTTAGTACGCGTATATTATTTTTAGTAAACGGGGCTCATTAAATTTTTTAGTCGCGGCAACATTAAGATGTTACGGGAAAAAATGTAACATATTATATTGATGTATAGTGGTAATTTCCTGAAATAAAATACTTAATTACTAACTAAGTTGGGAAAGGATCATGATAAGTTTATAACGAGTTATTCGTGGCTACTTAACATTATGCAACCAAATTCTGGATATATCGCTTATAGAAATGAACAGTGTCATATCTGCAAAAAATCGTTTTTTTTTTTTTTTTGGGTTTTTTTATCAAAATTTTCAGATTTTTGCGCTCTTTATATTGGGAATACTATTGTAAGTAAATGTTAAAAAAATAAGGCTAGAGAACACTAGTGTCACTGTGTGTTTTGGCTGAAACCGCCAATTCTCATATGTCAACACAGTCTTATTGCAGAATATTTCGGTTGGTTATAGAATTTCAACGGGATAGCATCGCAATTTTTGCAGGTACAATGTCTTATCAGCTTTAATTTCAAAATCCATGTAGTTTATATACTCATAACACATGGAACTACTGACGTAACATCCGATACGACAGTATTCATTTCAATTTTTCATTTTTTGACGTCCTTCATTAAGATGAATACCGTCGAGTTAGTAGATACGGCAGTTTCCATTTCTGATTTATTATTACCTTTCAGCAATTTTGTCGAATAAACTTATGGTTGATTGGTGCATAAGGCAGTATTCATTTCAGTGTTTTTATTTATTTGATTGCTTTGTTAATGGTTCTGCATGCATCACAACTATCACAATAATGTGCATTTCATAAAAATAATTAGAATTGCGTTCCTATTTTAAGTTCTAAATTGTAAGCATTACGTTCCTATTTCCTAAGTAAATAAACTTTTATATGTTTATATTTTGTTTTACTTTTTCTTTTAAATACTCTTTAGTTTGCTTTTTTTCAGATAACTTATAGGTAGTATGAAGGCCTGATTAAATCTTATATTAATCAAATAATATAAACATGTTCCAAGGGGAAAAGTCGAAATAAAAAAATTATAAAAATACTAAACGGAGACAAGTAGTTTTTATTGAATTGGACAGTGTTACCCGCATTTAGCTACAAGAACGAACAATACTTAGTCACTGTACTACTTTTTAATAATTTACAAACTATACTTTTTTGGTGCAATACTGTCATAACTGCATTTTTTACAGTTATTTCTAACTTTTTGACATTTTTTAACATCCATCACGTGAGAGGAACAAAATCGATTGTAATAATCATTAAAATTAATAAGACAATTAAATAAAACAAATTGTAAAATGTTTAAACTCCTCTCCTGAAAAATGTGCATTTTGCAGATATGACACTGTTCATTTCTATAAGCGATATGATAAAATTTCTTATTAGTGCACTATCTTAATTTAAAATATGAGTTAAAGGAAAAATACAATAAACATCATTTTAAATGACCCCAAAAAAAAAAAAAAAAAAAAACAATCTTTAAAATACCTGTGGTACCACTGAAAATTTTGCAAAGGAGTTGCTCTATGTTTTCTTGGATAGTCATTTTTTTTTCGGAACAATTTTGGATAATTGACAGTCCGTATTTGAGACCGACAGTTCGTATCCTAGTCGGACTGAGCTGATTACTGCATAGATATTTTGATGATTAACAGTTTATAAGAGTTCGCATCCATATTTGTCAGCTAAATATTCCAGAAGAAATCTGATTATCGGCATTTTGTATTCAATTCAGAATGATGAATCGATATAGACTGACGTTTTATTTGCTTCATTTTGAATTTTAAGCATTCTGCAAATCAATATTTCATATCGAACATATATTAATGTTTCTGCAATCTCAGGAACAGTTCATTCTGTTGCATTCTGCAGATCAATAGCTCACTTCAAACATACATTTATGTTTCCGCAATCTCAGGAACAGTTCGTTCTGTTTCTCATAAACATTCATACATTTTTAGTTGAGCAGATCACATACGATTATTATTATAGTATAAGAAAAATTAAGAGACAACTGTTGTGGTGTGTGTTAGTCTGGTGTAATGGTGGGATTTAATTCTAAACTAAATTTTAGCACCAATACAACAAATCAACACAGTGTGAACGTATAGTGGTTAGAATTATCATTGCGTTGTGTTTATGAAGCTAAAATGAACTAAAGATGTTTAAAGTCATTTAAAACATTTCAAATAAATGAATTGTAAATGTCTTAATTACTAGAATGGAAAGATACTGCATAATTTAGTTTGATATTTATTTAAAACTCATAACTTCTCGAATATTAGCATGTATGCATAAATCAGTTAAGGTGCACAATTACTCGATAAAAACATTTTCATTAATCAACATCATTAAAATTGCCATCAATGAAATAAAATGAACTCAATGCAAATAACACACAATAGAAGAAAGTCTCTTGAATATTTAGAAAACAGCTTAAATTCGACCAAATTGATAGAGTGCGTTGGAAAATGGAATTGTTGGAAATTATTTTATCTTTTATCAGAAAGGATCCTTCTAGGATTTTATTTATCGAACTTAAATCTCCACTCTGGGACGCCAGGACGACGCCTGTTTACTCACAGAGATGGTGATAAAAAATAATTTTCACTTAGCTTTATGTGAAGAAGCGACACCATTTTTTTTTTTTTTTTGCAGGAGCACCAGGAAGGATGGATTTCACTAAAATGTAGAAGTTGACTTAGCACCATTTTATTTATAGTGACTGTGCTTTTGGAGAAAGTTCTACGAGACAATAGAATACGGTTAGCATGCTGGTTTATCAACGCTTCCTTTCGGAGGAGAGGAAAACCCTAAATCGCTTTAATTTCCTGGAATATTTCTTTTCTTTTTGATGAAAGTCCGCTCCAATTATCATGAATCGAACAGATATTTGATGTTATTGAGCACCCAAAGCCGCAAGAGTTTATCATCCTTCTTCTTCCAGGATTTTATACTTATGGAAAATTCATTGGTGATGCCGACTTCTCTTCAGAGCTTCCATTTCCAATCTCCAAGCATCTCTTCGAATTCAAACGTTTCAAAACTGATTCTTGGCTACTGATGTAATATGATTGATATTTATGCAGAAAACTTCAGGATTTTTCTTTCTTTTTTTTACTTTAAGATTTTTTTCTCTTTCTCTTCCTTCGTCCTCTCGTCTTCTTCTCGAAACACTTGCAGACCTTCATCCTTGAAGTTCGTTGTCGAAGAGCTAGATTTTCAAAAAGCGTAATACGATCTTGTTCATTGTGTGACGTTGCTGGCGTCACCTCATTTCATTGGTCAGTGGCTGTGAATTCGAAGTAAAATGGCATGCAAGTTTAATCTGCGGCATAGCCTTGGGAGTACCTGGGGCGGGGCCCCCTACCTCCCTGTCATACTATTGGTTCATTGAACATATCTGGTGTTGCCAATAAATAAGTGAGGCGGGATTAGTAAGCCAAAAAACTTACGGTTAGTAGGATTAGAGTGTTAGTAGAAAGATAATAAATTGAATAACATAAAAATTATTAATAAGTTTTTTCCCCCATAATTCACCGGAGTGAAAAATGATTAAAGTAATAGTACATAAATTTTAGTAAATGTTAGTAAAGGTAAAAATCAAAAGTAGGGCAAAAAACCAAGCC
The DNA here is from genome assembly GCA_038502835.1 of Octonoba sinensis. Lineage (NCBI taxonomy): Eukaryota > Metazoa > Arthropoda > Arachnida > Araneae > Uloboridae > Octonoba > Octonoba sinensis. The sequence goes on along the minus strand of CM076605.1, from coordinate 63,899,029 downwards.
AGGATGTTCGTGGAAGACTACGAAACAACCCTTGGGAGCAAGGGTGATTCTGTGGGCCTAGGCTAGCAAGGCGCGTGGCCAACGCCGGTTCTCGGGCGCTCCGGGATCGTAGTCCAGTAAAGGATTTCCAACTTTGGGGAGGTTCCGATGGAACCTACGAGCAAGATGTTTAGAAAAGGCAAGGCTGGTACGAACATTAAGTTCCTCCATGATTTTATCTGTACGGAAGTACCAGGGTGGATCCCAAGCGGCACGAACAAACGTGCGCTGGAGATTTTCGATGCGCTTAAGATTGGAGGGGAAGTTGGAAAGAGGGGTTGGGTTATCTTTTCTCGAGAAGTTTATTGCCACACTTTTGTCAGAATTGACTTTCACTTTCCATGTTCTGAGCCAAATATCAAGGTGATTGAGGTGTTGTTGTATAGCTGAAGAGGCTTCTTTAGGGTCCCTACCAGTCACCAGAATGCAGGTATCATCTGCGTATATGGCAAGGTGGGTGTTGCGCATGTGTGGAATGTCGTTCGAGAAACTAGAGTATAACGTTGGTCCTAAAATCGATCCCTGGGGAACACCCCCAGTGATTTTCCTAGGACCGGAGTGTGTTTTGTTTCCCCAACGACAAAGTGCCTATCTGTGAGATAGGATTTAATAATGTTAATGTATGCATGGGGTAACCCAAGGCGTATGAGTTTGAAAAGTAGTGCTGGTATCCAAACCTTATCAAAGGCTTTCGCTACATCGAGGAAGAGAGCCACTAGAGTCCTATTTTGTAGGCTGTTACCCCTAATCAATTCCACAACTCTAAGGAGCTGGTGGGTGGTACTGTGGAGTTTTCTAAAGCCAAACTGCTCGGCTTGGATGATGTTGTGTGCTTTGAGGTATTCGAGTAGCCTGTTATGCACACATAATTCAGTCAGTTTGGCTAGGGTGGGAAGCAAGCTGATTGGTTGGTAGCTCCCTGCATCATCATTTGGCTTACCTGGTTTTAGGATAGTAATCACCACAGCAGTTTTCCAGCTGTTGAGAAAATGCCCAAGTCGAAAGATGATGTTAATCAGCTGTGTGATATAAAATATCATTCTGAGGGGTAGATTCTTGACTAGGGTATTAGTAATCTTGTCGACACCTGTGCTCTTTTTCTTTTTGCACTTTTTGATGTAGCTAAGAACCTCCGAGGGAAGGATTTGGATTGTGTTGTTTGTGTGTTGGATTGGAAGAAGTTTTGTACTGTAGTGTTTACTAGATGTTCAGTTTCTGGGTGTGGGATTGTGTTGGGAGAAAAATGTGATTCGAAATGCGCAGCAAAGCATTCAGCTTTCTGCGCATCCGTGATGGCTGGCCGTTAAGGGGCGGAATAACAGTGAACGATTCTTCTGGCGCTTGACGGCTCTCCAGATGGAGTTGTCGTCCGTCGAAAGGCCAGAAATGAAGTCAGTTCACGCTGTATGTCTGGGCCTCTTAATAGATTCTTTCACTGTGTTTTGCATGACTTCGAGCTCAGTAAATGTGGCAGGGTCACGTGAGCGTTGATACTCACGTCGTAGTTGGTCATTTTTTCGTATAAGTTTTTTGAGCCTGGTGGGCAGCTCATATTTAGAGAGACGTTCTGAGGTGATGGGTTTAGAAACCTTGCAGTGGATAGAGGAGATGGTATCAGTGAAGCTATTGATTGCTGCATCAAGCTCCTCCCCCGTGTTAATGTTGTTGAAATTAAAGTGTAGTTTATTAGTGATACCCCGGAATCTAGTCCAGTCGGGCATGGAGGCGTGTTGTTGTGATGTATCTACTATACCAGTATTGAACACGAACTTCACCGGATTGTGATCTGAGGAGAGTCTCGCAAGCGAGGTCACCTCAAATTTGCACGGAAAGAGTTTAATTAATCCGATGTCGAGCGTGTTCATTGTGGTGGCAGTAATGCGTGTATGTGTAGGGGAGCTGCAATCGTGATCCCAGCCTTGTTGGCAAAGTTGTAGGTAGCTACTCTGAAGGGATTGTTCCGTTTGCAGTTCCAAAATTTATGTGTTGCGTTGAGATCTCCGCATAAAATAGTGCTGTGATTCTGCCTGAACAGGGTTTTAAGATCACGAGTGTACTTTACTCTCTTGTCCGAGGTAGGGATGTGACTGTGTTGGAGGCCATAAGCGGAGATCACAGTGATTGGGTCAAGACCGTTGACGGTTACGGTTAGTATGTGCCACCCCAAGGTTTGATCCATGAGCTATTGGTCCTCACCCTATCGTTCCTGTATACATTATAATTGCTGATCAGTATAGGGGGCTAGTGGAGTGGAGATGGATCTCTTGCAGGCAAACAATATGGGGGGAGAGATCAGAAATTAGACTCCGCAGCTCATTGATGTCCCATTGGAGTTCCAGGACAGAATGGAAAAGCCGAAAACCATTAGTCGGCAAGGAATAACTCGTTGGCCTGGAATAGGGCCTCAGCAATGATCCATAATTTGTTTAAAGCATTAGCTTCCTTTTTCAATTCGGGAAGGATATTTTTGAGCAGACTGAAAAGAGCAGGGAAGGTAAACCCTCTAAAGACGTCTTTCAGTTCCTTAATTATTTCCCCAAGCCCCGCCTCTTTGGGGTGGGTGTAGGGATTTCTGGGGGGGGGGGCATTGGGTTGCCGCGTGGGATTGCGGACGGTTGGGATGGCTTGGGTAGGGGAGCGTTTCCTCCTGCGGAGACGCTGCCGTCAGAAGTGCTCTGAGCGCTCTCATTTGACGTCCCCTTGACGGTGGCGGCAAATGAGATGCCCGAGCGGACTTTAGCAGGGTTTTTTATCACCTTCTGTTGAGTTTGACTATTGCTTTTTTTGGAGAAGCTTTTAAACTTGGGACAACCCCTATAGGAGGGAGGGTGTTCACCAGCGCAGTTTGCGTATTTAGGCTTAAGCAAATGCTTCCCGTGCGGGCAGGCGCTGGAGAGGTGATCCTGCCCACACCGAATCCCTCACCGGGGCGTCATATGGCATTCAGTGCTTGAATGATTGTATTTCTGGCAACGGTGGCATTGGGTTGGTCACTTCCTGGTTTTATATGCCTCTACCGTTACCAGAGTGTAAAGAAGCATGTCAACCTTATATATTGAGTTGACGCCCTCGGTATGGTCCAACTGGACTTGAAATATCGGGAGTGGGATTGATCCCTTTCGCACGAGTTGGGAGACCTTTTTAACCGTGTAGCCAAGTTCAGTTATGGCCCACTTTATATCATCCTTATCCTTATCCTTATGATGACAAATTCGCCCGAGATCCGGACCTTGAAGGTAGCTCCAGCTTTCTTATCTAGCCTAGCCACAAAATCAGCGTAGTTTTTCGGGTACTGCGCGAGTATAGGCTTAATTTTAGGGGGGGGGGGGGGGGGGGGGTTATCAATTACGAGTTTGTTCTCGTCGTCGTCATCATTGATATCATCTTGAGTGGACATTTCTACAGTATCGCCATCCTGGCTGAGGGGAGCGTACATTGGTATGTGCTGCTATCTATCAATGAATTTGCTAGTGATTGTAAAAATTTATCCCTTTTCAGAGGAAAATTTTTTTTTTACGACATACAGGTTCAATTTGCATAAAATAAAAACAAAGATATGTGATGTTGATGATCACGAACATAGATAATGACCTTTTGACGTCAATACAATGTGAGACACATATGAAAAAACATTTTTTTATGCAGTATTTTCAAAAAAATTTATATACCCTTGATAAAGTTCAATCACTCACCAGTGCAATGATAAATCATGTTATAAACTTGATTTCACTTTTGTTAGCATTATTTCTTGGTATGAATTTTCAAGATTCGAATTTTAAACACATTACCCCATGACGTATACAAAATACATAATTCCATTCTTTGTTTCAATGATGTTAACACATTATTAATTACATTTCATGAGCTGCAGTTATTCAACAAGAAAAAAAAATGTGACTATTAATTAATTTGTAGCACATTTTACTCTCAATTTCTCTTTCAAATTTTTTTGCTTAAGGTAGAAAACATAATTGATGTTAGAAAAACCAAGTGATGTACATACATCTATTTTTTCAGAAAATTCCTCCCAGTTAAATACGGAACCTGCCTGCTACAAAACTAGAAAAATGCCATTATGGCCATAATGACATTTACAGGAAACCTGAATCTGGATTTCTATCCCTTATTCTTGCATGTAGAGGAGAAAAATGATATGCTTTATTTTTACTGTTGAAGATTAGGTCGCAACTCATGCATGGGAATCAATTTACTAACATGAACTTTCTTTTTTTTTTGTCATCACTATCTTTTTGTATAACGTAATTGTCATTTCTAATTACACTTATAATTTCATAAGGTCCAGTGTTTTTCTCTTCAAGCACATTTGAGCTGTGAAAGTTCTTACGGATAAGCTTTGTCCCCAATTTTGAATATGATTTTATCCCTGCCTTTAATTTGTTTGTTTACACTTTTAATGTATTCATTCTCATTTTCTTTTACAATTTTTTTTTTTTTTTTGTTTCTCTGAGATGTTCATTTAACAATTGATATAAGTAGAGTATTCCTCTACTTTTTTTGGTGATTCAAAATTTTCAGAAGGCCTATTTAATTTTCTTCTCAAAAATAATTCAGCTGGAGTTAAATTGTTGCAACATGAACAGAATTGTTATAGTGCAACTTGAAAAATAAAAGTCTGTCAGACCATTCGGAGATTTTTTCTGACATAACAGCTAGACTCTGTTTCATGGACAGATGGATCTTTTCAAGAAGACCATTGGATTGAGGAAAATAAATAGATGATTTTCCATGCTCAATTTTTAGATTTTTTAAGTATTCCTCAAACTCTTTCGAACGAAAATTAGTACCATTTTCTGTTAAGTCCAAATCTGGAAAAATACTCATTCAGAGCTTTGATGATTGCAGGTGTTTTAATGTTATGCAATGGTATTGCTTCAAAATATCTACTACTATAATGGTCAATTATTGTTAAAATATAATTTTTATTGTCATGTGATCTTGGTAATTTTCCTACAATGTCAATGGCAAGCATCTGAGCCGGAGCAAGTTCACTTTTAGGTACCATAGAGCATTTTGTTTTGGTATTTCTGCTTTTGTTTTCTAGGCATTTCGAACAATTGTTAATGTAGCTTTTCGTGTCTAAGAACATTCCCCTGGCCAAAAGAATTTGCGGGATAAAAATTCATAAGTCTTTTTTGTACCAAAATGTGGTGCATGGGCTAGATAGATCTTTATAAGTGAAACAGGAATTAGAATTTTGTTACGTATAGATTTTGATTAGTTTTTATAAGTATGTTTGATCATAACAAGATTTGTATGAGAATCAATGAAGTATTGTTCTTTGGTGTTCAAATTGTTGTGTTTTATCTTTTGTAGAATGTTAGAAATAAATTCGTCACTCTCTTGGTGTTCACGAATGGTCTCATAGGAAATTTCATTTTGAGCACAAAATAAATTAATGTTATTTACTGTAACAGGTTCATTTAGTACACGTGAAAGGAAATCTGCTTCATTTCAGAATCCAGGCAGGTAAGAAATTTGGTAGGTAAATTGTTGCAAATATAGTAACCAGCGTGAGACTATGTCTGGCTGTTTGTCAAGTTGGATGTGGTATGTTAAGGCTTTTGCATCTGTTAGAATTGTAAAAGATTTTGCATACAAATTTTCATGAAAATGCTTTACAGAAGCAAAAATTGCTAAAAGTTCCCGCCTAATTGAAGGATATCTGGATTCAGCATCAGATAGTTTTCTTGAATTAAATTCTACAGGAAAAAAAATCATAATACTTTTGCATTAAAATGCCACAAATTGCTTGTTTGGAAGCATCTGTTTCTAAATATGTATCTTTATCTTGATCAAAATTTTTTAAAACAGGTTTATTTAAAATAATATCCTGCACAGTATTAAAAGCTTGTTGACATTCTGAATTCCAATTAAATGGTACATTTTTTCTAGTCAAATTGGTTAGTGGTGCAATAAGTTCAGAAAAATTGTAAATCATGTGCCTGAAATAATTGAGCATACCTGAAAATGATTGCAGTTGTTTTATATTTTTAGGTAAAAGAAAAGATAAGATTTTATTTATGTTATCTTCAGAAGGAGCAAATCCATTTTTATCAAGTGAAAAACCTAAGTAATTTATTGTTTGTTTACATATTTTGACTTTTACGGGATCAAGAGTTAAGTTAGTTTTTAAGTCTATCAAAAATTTTCTGCAGTAACACTATCATTTCATTGATATTGTCAGCAGCAACAATTATATCATCAAGAAAAAATTGAACATTTTCCCCAGTTAACCCATTTAAAGCCTTGGAAATAGCCAAGTGAAAAAAACTAGTTCCATTTTTAGCACCCTGTGGCAACCTAGCTGGTCGAAAAAAAAAACAATTTCAGAACAAAAAGCAAATTTGTCTTTGTCTTCTTCTTTTAACATGATTTGAAAATATGCGAATTTAAGATCCAAAACACAATAGTAATTGCGGCGTGCAATACTTGGGATAATTTCAGAGATTTTTGGTAGACAGATTTTTAAAGGTTCAATGATGTTATTGATTAGTCTGTAGTCTACTAACATACGAAATTTAAGATCTTCTGGTTTTTGACAAGGAAGAGACTTTTTTTTAACAAAAATTATTTTAAAATTATGTGAAGATGTTGATGGTTCAATAATACCAGCTTCTAAAAGTTCGGCTATTTCTTTTTGGGCAAAATTTTTAGCTATTTTAGGAATTGGGTAAGGCTTCGTCTGTGCAATAATTTGAAGTCTGGAATGATTGCTGAAGTTAAACCTAGCGTTTTATAACTTTTGGGAAAAAAACAGAATAGTTAGTCATCAACAATTTAAGAATTTTTTGTTTTTCATGATTTTTCAAATGGTTAAGATCAAAATCAGATTCTTTTAATTCTTCTTTTCTTAATTTATTAACATCAGATGTTGTCAAGTTGTTGATTTGTGATACATGTTTATTATCAGGTTGTATGAGATCAAAGTTCTCTCATATGGCTCAATATTACCAATAATTGTTTTCTTTTTAATTCCTTTTTTTTTTTTTTTGAAGTTTCATTTTCAATTATGGTATAAATATGTGAACATTGACTGATTTGTTGAACAGAATTGTGGATTGAATAATTTAATTTATTTGATTTTGGAATCAATATGACTTGATTGTGTTTTTTCATGGAGTCAGGAATTTCTAATTTTACAATTTCAAATTTTCCTGGCAAAATAGAAACATTGTTGACAATTTTGACATTGTTTAAACTGCTGTTGTTATCAATTTTGGCGATATTGAACTTTTGATGAGCTTTGTTAGGAGTCCAAAAATGAAAGAAAACATTGTTCATGATGAGTCTGTTATTGTTCATGATGAGTCTTCCATTTCGCATCTCTTCGAATTCAAACTTTTCAAAACTGATTCTTGGCTACTGATGTAATATGATTGATATTTATGCAGAAAACTTCAGGATTTTTCTTTTTTTTTTTTTTTTTTACTTTAAGATTTTTTTTCTCTTCCTCTTCCTTCGTCCTCTCGTCTTCTTCTCGAGACACTTGCAGACCTTCGTCCTTGAAGTTCGTTGTCGAAGAGCCAGATTTTCAAAAAGCTTAATACGATCTTGTTCATTGTGTGACGTTGCTGGCGTCACCTCATTTCATTGGTCAGTGGCTTTGTATTCAAAATAAAATGATGGAGAGAACTTTTCATTGGCATGTAAAAATCTTTCATTGGCATGTGCTGCCATCTATCAATGAATTTGCAAGTGATTGTAACTTTTCGTTACGTCTACGTTCAACACTTAGAGATGAGGCTTCCCCAGAGAAGAAAGGACGAAAGTCCCGCTTCCTGGGAACCGTTGGAAAAAACGCTGCTCTCTCTCTCTCTGGTGTCGGGTTACAGAATGCTGAAAAAAAAAAAAATGTGCTTCGAAAGGCACTTTGAAAACTTCTGCATCCGCACAACATATAGTGCGTTGCATAAAAATGCTCAAATTCAAATTTTTCTGACCAAAATATTTTCTTTAAACATGTAAATAATAATGTAGATAAATTGGAAGTTATTTAATGTTAAAACTAATCCCCTAATTTAGTATAAATTATATAGAAAGATATTGGATTTAAAAAAAATGGCTCACGGCGAAGAGGTACACAAAAAGTGTGCAACAAGTTGTCGCCGAGAGGGAACAGTTAATTCAGTTTAACTGTTTTATTTTAGTTAAGACTCGAATAGAGCAATTTGAAATGACCGAAAAATTGAGTTTATTTAAATAAAAAAGAATGTAGCAAAAGTGAGAGGATCTCAAAAGCTTTTGTTACACGGAGTTACATACTTTTTCTTTTATTATCCATCTTTTGTACATGTGATATAATAGGGGGCTTAATGTCATATATATACTTATTTTTCACAAAACTTCTTGGTATATTAGTTTTAACTAATGCATCTAAAAGCGTATCCTTAAAGTTCATATTTGTATCTTGTTTATTAGGGAAAATTAAATGGAGTAAATCCGCAATTTTACTATCTTCAATTTTCCGTTGATGATATAGCACTAAATAATGTTCACTCCGCCTCACGAAAATTTGGCAACACTTTTTTTTCACAATTAGTATTCTAAACCCGTACTGCAAGGATAACAAAAACCATGTTCTTTTTTATTTTGCCTTATTTTAAATGAGTTTCTTCTATTTGATTCAAATTCTTTTGATTTAAATTAAACGCTTAAATAGGGATAAAAATTTTAATTGCATTACTAATGCTTACAGGATAAGCTGTAAGTACAGAGCTGGATATTCAGCATTGGGATCTGCAATGTAAGAGCTCTCAGCGCCTCCTTGAATAACTTGAGGTTCAAATCCCAATATTTCTGTAAGGCCTCCAGGTTGAAGTATCACTTTTGCAGCTTTCTCTGTTTTCACTCTTACACGCTTTGATGCAACGTTGAAACTGAACTTTTATCTTTTGGTGTAAAGGAGCTGTAAACATAGCATTAAGAACATCGGGTATTGTTTCATACCATCCTGGAGGAACTCTTCTAGAAAGAAGCTTTCCATCGCCTAAATCAAATCCGAAAATATTCTGCTTGTCATAAATATTGTAAAAGGAATGCGGATATATACTTTCAGCCAATCCGACTTCCCATTCTCCATTCAGATTAATAGAATTGGGCAGTCTTGTGATGAAATATGAAATTTTGTTACTTAAGAAAAAATTCGAGGAACTGTCTGACGGCAGCATTGGTAAACAATCCATAAATGGAACTATATTTATACGCGTTTTACATCATGCACCCAATCATTAAACTTGCCATTGTAGCCTAAAAACTTCACATAGAATTCAGTTTTACCTCGCACTTTTCTTTTTTTTGATGATATTTCCAACTGGATAATATCCGGAATCTATAACTTTCTGAACTTCAGTCTCATAAAATGTTCCTTCTAATATTTCTCCTGATAAATCTTTTAGTTTGTACACAGGAGGATTTCTGTCGATTATTTTTTGAGCGGTGAACAGTTCTCTAGTCCAGTTGTTTTCATATCCCTTTTCAAATTGTCTTTTACTTTTACTTATCCAAACCGACATTTTCGTATCGTTAACTTGTAGATGTGCACTTTGCTTTGGCATGATATTTCCATATAAGTTTTGCCATACTATGCTTTTATTACATACATTAACTGACGAGGGCTCCATTTTTATACTGCGATGCCATGTATTATTATAACTAAGCAAAAGCTTATGTATCATATTGATATACTTGTGTGTGTTATACTCCGTAAAGTGTTTCCACATTTTTGACTTTAATGTTCTATTGGATCTTTCCACTACACTAGCTTTAGTTTCGTTATTTGTTGTAAAAAATTTAACACCATTTTTTCTTAAAAAATCTTGAACTAACTTGTGTTTGAATTCTCCACCTTTATCAGTTTGTAAGAGCTCAGGTTGACGTTCATGAAAAATTTTCTTTAAAGCCGAGAGTATACTATTTCCCGTTTTATTTTTAAGATGAATCGCCCAAGCATATTTAGAGAAAGTGTCTATACAAGTTAGTAAGTATTTAAATCCATTATTAAATTTCTCTAGTGCTTGTAAATCTACCAAGTCCGCCTGAAATTGTTCATCGATTTCTAACAAAGTTACGTCGTACAAGTTTGTGTAAAGTGTGTATCTTGAGAAATCAAAAGGTCTTTAACTTTCTTTTTAGATATTTTTCTATCTGCGACAGCACGATGTAATGCATTAATGCCTCCGAAACTTCCAGGTTCTGGAGTGCTGTAAATTTGCTTTAAGATTTTTACCATATTACGCAACCACACACACACACTCTCAAACACAGTTATGACAAAAAGTGTAAAAAACATTTATGTATTTTTAAAGTAATCACATAAATACATTGCTGACACATAAAATAAGAGTAAAGAATCACATAAATATCAAATTCAGCAAAGACATGAATAACAACAAATTAACCAAACACATAAACAAACAAAAAAAAAAGGAATAAGACATATGAGAATTATAGGATACACTCTACTGCCTCAGACAATATGTCGGATTTAGTGCATTCAGTGCACACTTTTTCTAACAGGCTTTCCAAACAGAAAGTGTCTCTAAAATATTGTTCGATCTGCGAAACGGGTGCACTTTTGTGCATCTTCGTTACATTCTTTGCTATTTCCTTAAAATCTGTACTATATAGTGCATGCGTGCCGTGTTGTTTGTATAGTCCTCGTGCAGTTGAGTTGATGCACACACAGGCCCGCTGATTGCCCATTTAAAAACGGCAGCCGTCGCACTTCTCGGATGAAATATGTCTAACTTTGTTGCCGATTTCCTCGCCGACGCACTGCACTAAAGAGTTCTCAAGAAATAAAATTCAGAAGGAGAAGGGGATGTTTTTTTCCTTTCAGCAGAGTCCGAAAGCTCTTCATATGTTCCAAAAACTGGTATTCGAACAGCGAAGTTGTGAGCAGCGCAGAAAGGTCTTTTATACTTTTCAATAGTTCCAACTTTTACAATTTCAGGCACAAACTGCTGGCTACCGTTCTTTCTGGTGAAGAGCCTCTGCAGGGTGATGCTTCCATCCTCGAGGTTTTTCCACATGCAGAGGTCATTGAGGAAAACTTTCACATCCTCGCTAGTTTCGTAGAACACGAAATGTTCTAGCTCCTTAGTGAATAAATGCCACACTTTAGCTGTGATACTGACTCTGTCCATTGTTGGCAGTAATTTTGACAGTAAAAGATTAAAATTATGACAGGATAGATTAGATTTTTTTTTAACAACCTAACACAAAGTTTTGTGTGTGAGTGCAGTTAAAAGTTACTTGCACGAAACTAATCTAGGTTTTAAAAAATATATAACATTTTTACCTGAAGTAAAATGAAACGAAAATAAAACACTTTACAACTATACACCCTTTTATAGCGGTTTCATCTAAAAAAGTGTAATAAATTTAACTACGTATCAATAAAGCTAATTTCTAAATGTTTTAAAGGAAGTTTTAATCTTTTTTACATATAAAGGTTTTACATGAATCAAAGTTCGATGTTGAATTTTCATTGGTAATAAGTACAAGATTAATTGCAATTCTATAATTGTTGACTACCTTTTGCTAAATCATGATAGCATAATAAAAAGGATTAATTTAAAGTGATTACAATACATTAAAATCTTTATGCATTGTACCTGCATCCATCATTTTAACGTAGGTATCGTCTTGTTTTAATGGTTTAACGATTTCTTCGGACGTTATTCTGACCCACGTTCATCATTTTTCCATATATGAAATGAATATTCCCGTGGAAATGGCCGATCGAGGTTGTATTGTATATTATTTCCCACATATTAAACACAGATAACAATAAAAAGTTTTTAAAAATATTAGTTAAAAGGAAACTATAAATCGTTGACAGCTTTAAAAGTTTCTCAAAATAAATGCTTGCACTTGACAATATTTCTATTTAACGAAGAAATAAAAAGGATTTTTGCATTAAATATTTGTTTTGAAGCGCTAAATAAAATTAATTACTTATTTAATGTATACTTCAATTTGAGCACACAAGTAAAAAATGTGTTCCATATATAATTGCAAGTACTGATAACAATAATCAGTTTTTTAATATTAATTTGAAATTTTGACACTGGAAGAGGGTTAAAGTACTAAGCATTAAAAAGTAAAGTAAATAATAAAATTAAATAAATAATCCGTTTAAAGACATGCATTAAATTAACTTTTAAATTCTGAATTTTTTTTCTTTTCTTTGACCTTCAATATAATAGATAAATTTGTTTCTACTAAACTACGCATTTATTAAAAGTATAATTTTCTAGATTTTAAACCAAGAAATAGAGGTTACATTCATTTCTATCAGATTAAATCGCTAAACAGAAATTTCAGAACAATAATGCAATTAATTGAACGTTTTCTAGGACATAAGTCGACGCAATTGCTGTTTTTCGCGAGAAAAAAGAATATATTCATTAATATCCAAATATATCAACCACTAAACAGAAGTTTCAGAACAATAATGAAATTAATTGAACTTTTTTAGGACATTAATCGAAGCAATTGCGTATTTTTCGCGGGAGTCAATGTCAGACAGTCGGGAAAAAGTTGCAAGGACTTTAACTTGGTCTGAGAACTTGCGACAGTAGCTCTGAAAAGTGTCCGCCTGTGTTCAGACGTGTCTGTCACAGCGAGAAACCGGTTCGGCGAGATACTGTCAGAGAGCGACTGTCGGGTTCGTTCAGACATGGACAGTGACTGTCGCGACAGATATTGCAATGGAAAACTGTCTCGTCAGAACGCGCCTTTAGTCTCATTTTTTAGAACTTTTCGCAGACTATAAAGAAACAAAGCGAAATTTAGCGAACACTGATAAAAAAACTGTGTGAACTGATGGAAGTGCAGATTGAATTGGGCAGGCAAAAAATTGAATTGCTAAAAAAAGGAAAAAAAACAATAATAAAAATATTTTAATTGATATTGTGTTTCTTCTTTTTATCTAAGTACATGTTAATATTTATCAAAAAAAAAAAAAAAAAACACCCCAATGTGAAGAAAAAAAAAAAAAAAACACGTAGGAAAAAATTTCAAAGTACTTGTGGGGTTCGTATGTAATTCAGGAACGTACTCCAACGGTTACGGAGATCAAAAACTCACTTGTTGCATTTTTTTAGAATTTTTATTAGAAGCAGAAAAGATAATAATTTCTAAAATGCAAAAATTTTTTTAAATGTCTTTCGTAAGTAAGCGTATCCCTACCATTGTAAAAAATATAAAGTAACTGCGCATACATTAATTAAAACAAAATTTTTAACATGGAATAAATTAACCCTACCTTGTTCTACTACGATGTATGTGTGTCAACCACCATCTCTTCTTCTGCCACTTCTTTCTTGCTTTCTTATTATGATGAGTATGCACATAATTATAATAGGTAAGTGCTCACAGAGCTAACGCAGCTGCTCCTTGTAGCTCGTCCATGTCGCATATAAACGAAGGAACGAAGGCGGGAAACTGAATTCGCGCGCTTTGGTATGAAGTCACAAGCGTCCCCCACGCGAAATATTCGCCGGGAGTATGGATGCTTCTCTGGTTGCCTTCTTTTCCGCTTCCCTGTCCTTCCCCGGTGATTCGGACGCTCTTCGCGAGTCCTTTACGCGTCCATGCGAGCAGTGTCCAGGTACCGAATGCCCCTTTCTTCTCACCGCTCGCTCCCACGGTTGGTCCACGTTCCCTCCGGCGATCTTTTTCCGTGAGACCCTCTCTTGTCGCGGCTGCCGCGGACACCACAGGTGGTCACCATATGTGCCCTTAGGCACCAGAGTTCAACTCAGGAGCTGACATCTCCCCTCCGGTTTGAAGAGCTACATAGCGGTTCAAACCCAAAGAAATATTGTAGAGTTCACAGAACATATATAGTGTATGTTTAGCCCTTTCGTTTTTGAAATTGTTTTCCCTTCCAATTTCTTTATAGCGCTCATTCAGATCATTAAAGCGTTTCCGCTGATAATTTTGTACGTTTTGTACTTGAAATTCCTTTGTGTACACTTTATTCCCTTTTTGATCATCGTATGGAAGTCTTGGCATAGCTGCAACAAAATTATCGATTTCGCGACTTAACTTATCCACTTTTAACCAGCTTTTTGGCTTCTTTTAAAGATATATGTGATTTCATTTGACGCATTAAATTATCTTTTATTTTGTCCGCTATTAATAATTCTTTAAGGTTTTCCAACGTTGTAATTTCCCTGGATTTCAAATATAAGTTTAACGCTGTATTTAGGCGGTAGGAATATTCCGTGTAGGATTCGTGAGCTAGTTTTGCACAACTGTCCCAATTCCTTTTGTGTTGTATGGGAGGGATTTGGTACCTTTTTAACATAACCTCCTTTATTTTATGATAGCTGTTTAAATCTTCTATAACGAAGGTACTAATTCTCATCTCATCATTTAATTTGTACACTAACAACTTCCCCCATTGTTCCTCAGGAATATCATATAATTTGAACATTGTCTCTATTCTTTGGAAATAAAAAGGCCAATCTTCTATCCTAATTGTTGGGTCTAATGCATTTTTCATTTTACTTAAATTGTTCACAAGATTGTCTGTTCCTTTCGCTGAGTATTTTAACGTCTCTGATGAAGTATTTCTCATTTGTAATTCCAATATCCTATACTCATGTTCCCTTCCTTTTTCTCTAGCCTTTTCCTCCTTTTCTCTCGATTCCTTTTCCACCCGTAATTCTATAATATTGTTAAGTATCCCCTCTACTTCTTTTTCGTTAAATTCTTCTGATTCTAGAATTAATATTTCCCTTTAAATTTTACAATCGAGCATTTAGAAGGTACCTCTTCCCCTAATTCTTCCGCTAGAGCAATCAAATATATTTTCTTGTGGCTGGTTAAAGATTCCATTTTTTTTTTTTAAAACAACAACAAAAAATACTTTTATGTGATAATTTACGGCAGCAAAATTTTTCTTAAAAGTTTTTATCTGCCTATGTTTACACATATACATTTTAATCTGCGCATGATAAATACCAACTTTTCATTACCATTGTAATACACAAGTTTCCTTTGTTCTTAATAGGTACACCACAAATATCACATAACGATATGCAATTTTCTGTATTTTTACAACATTAAAAATGCATAAACATCCCGTATTTTACAACAGTAAAAATACATAAACCTCCCGTACTTTTACAACAATAAAAATACATTTACTCACGCTGACCTGTTTTGCCCCCTGTATTTTTACCCCAATAAAAATAACTCAGAGCTCAGAGCCGGTGATTCGGACGCTCCACGCGAGTCTGGAGCCGCAGTTATCCTAACCGTCTGCGCCATTTTGTGGGGTTCGTATGTAATTCAGGAACGTACTCTAACGGTTACGGAGATCAAAAACTCACTCGTTGCATTTTTTTAGTATTTTTATTTATACTCTTGATTAAACATTGCTATTGCTATATACAATATGTTCAACTCCTTACAAACATTTTTTCTGGAAGGTATCGAGGATTGCGTCCACTCCTTTACGCGTCCATGCGAGCAGTGTCCAGGCACCGAATGCCCCTTTCTTCTCACCGCTCGCTCCCACGGTTGGTCCACGTTCCCTCCGGCGATCTTTTTCCGTGAGACCCTCTCTTCTCGCGGCTGCCGCGGACACCACAGGTGGTTACCACATGTGCCCGTAGGCACCAGAGCTCAGGAGCTGATGACAGTACCTTTCTTTTCATTTGCATTAAAAAAAAGTATATAAAGCAGCATTTTATGATGAAATTTATCTTAAATTGAATACGTTGTAGGGGAAGAGTTTTGAATGAATAAGTATTATGAATAATATATATATATTTTTAATGGCATATTTAAATAAATATATCTGTTTATAAGTAGCCCTGTAAAAACTAAGCCCTAGTAGTGATAACGAACCTATTACCTGTGGGTCAGACACTATTGCTAGTAACCATTTGTTTGTGTACAATATACATCGGTTAAATGTTTTTATGTGACATCACTCAGAATTTTAATGAAGTACTTCAAGGGCATGGACTAATTGTTTTAACGATGTTTGAAAATATTTATAACGAAGCTTGACACCTTTACTAAGGATTTAGAATTGGAAATCATGAACTATTTTCCTCAATTGAAAAGTATGTAATGATTATGTAGGAGATATAATAAGCTTTTGGCTAGGTATCGATAATTTATAAATGGAATTAGTGGAATTTTGAAGCAGCATAGTGTGGAAACAAAATTTGAAGAGTTGATTTCTGAAGTAGAAAGAAAATTGTGTGAAAGTAGTGCAGATAATATAGATCCCACAGTAAAAGTTGAAAATATTATATCACTCGTGTGAGGATTCTTTACCAAATTATGTTATATCGATGAAAAAACTAGTTAATGCTCTTTTAACGATGTTTGGGTTGACATATTTGTGTGAGAAATTGTTTTCTTTGCAAAACATTCTAATTGAACTTGACTTGACAGGGCGAAATGTGTTAAACTAATGAATACGAAGTATGAACCTAATATTAAAAAACAAAATAAACAGCAACAGATTTCTCCTTAAATACTTTGTAATGAATTTTGTTTTATGTATATATATATACTAATAAATAATATTTCATAATAAAAATTGTATGTAATTTTCGTTACTCCTTGTTCCTTCAAACACTTATTGCCATTTGCACCAAACACTTAAGCTTACACTTAAAACTTTTAAATCATCAAACCCCGCCCACTCTTACTAGTTAAGCCAATAGAAGTTTAAAGATATTTAGTTTTAAGAATACTCAAAAATTTTTAAATTTAACTTTGATGCAAATAGGCATTTGTGCAACTAGCTAATCCAAAACAAAATTTAACCCACCTCTCAAAAAGGTTCGCCATCCCTGCCCTAGGAAAAAAGGTATACGCACACATTAAATTGAAATTTCTACATCTGTAAAATTGCCTCTCTCCTCTCACTTTTTGCAGTTGCAACTCGTGAGATGTTGCATCACTTGTCGAAAGGCTGCTTGATTATATGTATTACTTTATTAATCAAAAACTTTTATTTTGGAAAGAGTATATATAAAAGAATTATCAATTTGAAATGATAAACCATTACCAGCAAATGAACAGAGATAATACGTATTTCCAAGGTTTTTATGCTATTTGCCTGTATTTATCAGCAAAGTCCTACCTTTTACTACGTCCTAATAAAAGCCAATTTACCATAGGAAAAACCCAACTCTTAACAGTATACTGCCAGAACGGATACCTTCGGATAATATATGTTTTAAGGAGTTTACTTCAATATATTTAGAACTAGCGGTACCCGCAACGGTGTTGCCCGTGCAAAGTTAAAATAGCGGCGCCCCCCTATGGTGCAACTTGTTCTTTGTCCCAAGCAAGCCGCCGAAACGAGCTTTTAAGTCACTTCTGAGCCGATAAAAAAATTATTTCAGCCTGTCTTTTTCCACAATTGTATTAAGAAGGATTTGTTTCACGTTAGGCAACATTAAAAAATAAATTTCATTAAAACAATCTATCAAATCTGTAAAGACTTTCCAAAATCTGTAAATTTCTCATTGGGTGGTTAAATCATTGGCCACCGCACCGAGCAATCTTAAGTCTTACCGTCGTTCGTTGTTGTTTAAAAATGAAAAGATTTATTAGTTCAAATCTGCATGTATATAAAAGAAAATAGTTAAAAAAAACTGGCCTAAGCAGTATTTACTAAGTAGAAAGACATACCCACGTAAATCAAAAATTGGATACATCGGATTACCGAACTGTTTGCGAATGAACGAACCCATAATTGGAGCTTCTGAAGCTTGTTTGTATTTAATTTTTGCAGGAAATAAAATGATTTTCGCCAATATACAATAAATTTAGGCCAAAAATGAGTTTGGATCCAATTAATATCTATGTACTTGCCTCATAGCTCAAACTACTACCTTGTTTACAATTCAACCGCGGAATTTCTGAAATTATTTTCACTTCAATTCACTATGAAGAAATCGCGTGGAGTAAAGAAAATGCTGGAGGATTGATATTTTGATTGTTGAATTTAAAGAATATTAGGACGAACTTCAAAAAATTAGCTTCGAGGTGCAGCCATCAAGATATGATAGAATTTTGTGCCAGTTTTCGTAATCGTACGTTGCGTAGATTTTGCTGTAGAGCGTATAGCCACAAGGCGTTGCCAACTTGAAAGTTCATCAAATGTTCATTATATATATATATAGATGTATCAAAGCAATATAATCCCCGAGTACTACTCAGTTTCCACCTAACCCTGCCCCGAAATACATAAAGAAAAAAATGGTATGTTCTCCGTCCACGTTATTTTTACAACTACATATTGCATAGCAAACTATTTCTGCATGTTCAGAAATTACTTTCTGTGTCGCTGTATACATTTTGAATTAAGGGCGGATATTTAGTAGACAAAATATTAATTTACAAAGCTAGATCACCTTTAGAATTATTATTATTTGTTAGAGTTATTGAATCAACTTTATGCAATAATGGTTCTGATGAGAGAAAGCAAAAGTTTCAAACGCATATAAAATAGATTATAAGGGAATAGTACAAAAGAAAAAGCGATATTTGATATTTTTATAGTAATGCAAAGTTCTGCAGGTTTTGAATCTTTTAATTTTTTCCCATTTTAATATGTAAATAATTTATCTACTTTTTGTGCAAAAAAAAAAAAACTCTAAACTCGATTTTAAAAGAACAAATGACCTAGTTATTGACCTATAACTTGGTTTTAGACAAAAAAAAAAAAAAGACTTTAGTGACCAAATATAAAAACACTTAGAGCAGCGTTCGGTTTAATATTCGACTTTTGACAAAATCATACTCTCAAATAACCAATTTAAAAATAATTTTTAACCGAAAGAAGTCATGTAATCACATACAGAGGCTTTCATAATGAGAAATGTTTAATAAATAGTAATTAAAATAATATGTTATCATAATTTATTTACAAATAGGTATGATACCACAGCATCTCGATACGTGTTTGCTGCATCATTATTGTGTCCTGCCACAGACACCTTTTTATCAGTTTTACTGGAAGAAAATTGTCCACCTCGTACCAGCTTGGATCTACAAGATCACCGAAGATTTCACATACATTATTTAAAATGCAAGTTGTTTGTATGATTCTAGTACTGTTTTGTACGTGCATTTCGAGCCTGCGTAAAATTTTGAACCTGGCCTAAGGCTACCAAGTGCATTTTCAACTATCGTCTCCCTCTACAGAGGCGGTAATTATAATTGCTGCAAATGTCCGTCATGACTGAAGATTCCGGATAAGGCTTTCTGTAAGGTGAAAAGTAAGGGGAAAGCCGAATCTCCAACCATACATACTGGTACTTTAGTCTCATTGAAATCTTTCGCCAGTTTTCACAATAACTCATTGTTATTTAGGTACGGATGGAATGCAGAATAGAGGAATCATTTTTTTGCCAGTATATCCTATGTTAACGTACGAAACCTTGTATGCATAATCTACAACCGCCAGAAGGACAACACTGTAGAACTGCTTATTGTTGAAATAGCAATGGGCGTTGTACGTTGGTGGTTGTACCTTAATACGCACATCCACAGCTCCTAAGCATTGTGGAAAATTCCACGCCTCCCAGAAACCATTCTCAGCTGCCTCTAATGTATCCTCACTATTTGGAAGGCAAATGAATTCCTTTATGAATATTTCCACGAAGACAATGCAAAATTCTTTCACGATTTCACATACTGAACTTTTGCTCAATCCGAACAAGTTAGCAATTGTTCGGTACTCGGTCGATGAAGAAGGTCTATAAATGGCCACTGCAATTCGCTTGTCAAGAGGGATTGCCGTTTTGAAATTAGTGTTTTTTCTTTCGATTAATACCATTTTTTCACATAGGAAGTTATGTTTTTTCCTATGCGAAATGCTTGCGGAATTCGCTCTCTGCCATTGGCACAACAATATCCGTCCACCACTTATCTGATTTCGGAATCAATGATACAAACGTTGTTCGTAGGGAGTTAATCACGAAAATCATAATCAATTTTTGGACTAACTGCAAACGCAATATTTGTCTCTTTTTCATCAACTGCGCTAAAGAAACAATAGAATTAAAATCCATTTTGCGGCGATGTAAACAAAAACAAATATGACCCCAGAAGTCAAAGGACATCTGGTAACCGACCGATTATTCTTTAATATCCGTCACACGACTATTGCACGAAAGATCTTGTCTATTAGTAATTAAGGTAAAAACTTAATAGTTTTTAACTTTTTATTTTCTAGACAGCAAACATCAGCATATCACATTACTTTTTGTAAACTATTACTATGGGCTTATAAATGGACACTAAAAATTAAAATTTATCATTTTATTTCAAAAAAATATATTTTTTTAAATCTTAATTTCCTTCCTCCCCTTTTTTTTCCGGAGAATTACCTACTCCCATTAAAGAGTTTTTTTTACATAATATAAAACACGTTGTTGTTGTGACTTATCCTCAGTCTGTCTGACGGAGTCATTATTAAGAGTTGTTTCCATCTCAATCAAGTCTCTACCAGAGCACCATACAATAATGTCGTCTGCGAACAAGCCCAATTTTATTCCAGGATGAGATTGAGATGTTTTCTCTATGCCTGCTAAAAATAGAGAAAAGAGCGTGGGACTAAGAACAGATGGGACTAAGAACCCTGTGGAGCTCCCTGCCCCAAAACAACTGGATCCGAGAAAGTCCGCAGATAGATGCTAAATTATGTAGCAACTCTGATCTAAATTGGCTACCACAATCCGTGACTATTTGAGCCGGTGTCCCAAATCTACATACCCAATGCTCATAGAAAGCTCTAGCTAAAACTTCCGCTGTTATGCTTCCGAATGGAACTACTTCCACCCAACAAGAGAATCTGTCAATACATGTCAGACAGTAAGTCTTGCCTTCAGATGGTGATAGGGGGCCAACAAGGTCGATGTGGCAGACACTAAATCTTGCATCAGGTTCTGGATAAACTGCAAGTTCCGATTTAGTATGTCTCGTTATCTTGCTTTTCTGGCAATTCAGGCACGATCGAGCCCATCCAGCAACTTCTTTTTTTTAATCCGGGCCAAATAAACCTGGCAGTCATCTGTTTAACAGTTGATTTGATGCCAGGAAGACAAAATCCTGAAAATGGTTGTACAGGTGCTTCCTGAATGCTTTTGGTAGATAGGGACTGATCTTACTTTAAGACACGTCACACCATAATATTTTGCCAGATGGAAGGACATATTCTTTTAATGAAAGTGAGAAGGTTTTATCTTGCATTGGAATTTGTAACTCTGGGTCACTTTCTTGCTCTTTCGCTATCTTTTCATAGTCAACCACCGAAACTTCTTGTATTCTGGAGAGAGTATCTGCTACCAAATTATAGGTTCCACTAATATGCTCGATATCTGTTGTAAATTGGGAGATGTACTGCAGTTGACGCAGCTGTCGAGGAGATGCTTTTTCGTTTTTTTGCTTAAAAGCAAAGGTGAGATGCTAATGATCGGTGAGAACCCGAAATTTTCGACCTTCGAGCAAATACTGGAATTTTTTCACAGAAAGATAGATCCCTAGCAACTCACGATCGTAGGTACTGTATGCTCGCTGTGTTTCCTTCATCTTCTTGGAGTAGAAGGCAATGGGTTTCCAATCGCCATCTTCTAGTTGCTCGAGTACCGAACCAATGGCCCAATCTGATGCATCCGTACTCAAAGATAATGGACAATCCGGTTTGGGGACGCTCAACAGGGCAGTAATGGCAAGATCTAGCTTGCACTGCTCAAACTGTTTTTATGCTTGGTCAGTCCAGGGAACTTTTCGTTTGTCCTCTTTCTTGGCTACTTTTAAGAACTCATGTAACAGTGCTTGGTTCTTTGCAGCATTTCTGAGATACCTTCTGTAAAAATTAATCATGCCGAGGAAGGTTCGCAGCTCTTGTAGCGTTTCAGGTAATTTATAAGTTAATATAGCTTCAACCTTTTCGGGAAGAGGGCGGGAACCACTTGACGTAATCAGCTATCCCAAAAATTCTATTTCACTGACACCGAACACAGACTTTGCCACATTAATACACATGCCATACTTATCTAACCGTTCAAACACCAACTTCAGCTGCTGTCGATGTTCCTCTTCAGATGAGGACGCAATTAATACATCGTCCAAGTACGGAAACAAGAAATCAAGTACCTGGAAGACCTCATTTATGAAGCGCTGAAAAGTTGAAGGCGCATTGCTAAGTCCAAAGCTCATGACATTGAACTCAAACAACCCAAAAGGAGTGATAATTGCTGTTTTTGGCTTATCTTCTTCTACTATAGGGATCTGGTAGTAGGCTTTGAACAAGTCAATCTTTGAGAAAATTGATTTTCCTCCTAATATGAAGTGAAAATCTTCAATGCGCGGTATCGGGTACCGATCAGGAATCGTCTGAGCATTCATAATTTCAATAAGCAATTTATATTTATTTAAAAAATCGGCACCTAATATGCCTTGGCTATGATTAAAGGCCATTGAAATGGGCGTCTAAGTCCTAGGTCAAGAGTCAGCACTTTCATTCCCAATGTCGGAATTTCCGTGCCATTAGCTGCATACAGCTTATATGTAGACGAACCCTTCGCACTGGAATCGGCAGGTAAAAGGGAGATGTCTGCTCCACTGTCTACCAAAAACCTGAGTCCAGATTTCCTGTCCTTGACAAACAGTCTTAAATTGCCACAATCGTTTTCATGGGCAGCAGAGCTTGCCGCGGATTCCACTGCAGTCTTTAGTTTTCCTACTGCTTCCAGCTGCAGGGAGGCTTGCACTTTTCTGGGAGACACTGCTTCCCAAATCGATAGTGGTAGAAGCATAACTTCCCATTAGGGTCAAAGCGTCTTTTTGATCGTGATCTGCTCCGTCTTCGATTGCCTTGTTAACGATGTGGGCTGCGATTCCGGGAATAGACACTCAAGCTGGCGATCTGGTGTTCCAACGATGAAATTTGCGCTAGTAGAGCCTCATATGGTGGTGGTGTTGGAGCTTCCACCTTTGCTAACTCACAACTTGGCGACATTTCCGCGATTCTGTCAGCCAGTGCAGCTAGCTTCTCGATGCTCTCCTAGCTGACAATCAAAATATTTTTTATTTTGTCAGGCATCTTGTCCAGCCATAATGTGCGAAGAACTTTGTCTGATATGTAATGTATATCTCCAAGAGATCGCATCTTGCGAAGCAATTGGCTGGGTCTCATGTCACCCAACTCCAGCCCATTAACCAACCGATGAATTCGTTTGGTCTCACTTTCCTTGAAAGTATTTAGTAGTCTTTCTTTGGCAGCTGTATATTTGTTTGTAGTGCCATCCTTGATAATGTCCCAAATGTTTTCGATGTAGTTGGGCTCTAGTTGTGCTATGAGGTAGTTAAACCGAGTGTCCTCGTTGGAGATTCCGCTAATTTTAAATTGGGCTTCTACGGTAAAAAACCACATCTCCGGCTTTTCCACCCAAAACGGAGGAATTTTTATACTAACTTTGCTTGCTTCCATAGCTGGAATGGTCGTTTGGCTTTGGTCTGGAGGCGGCGTCATTCTATGGCCTAGAAGTGGAAATTACACGAAGAAAAGTCCAAGGGTCACCAATGTTGGGTTACTTTCTTAAGCATCCTCTTAAGTAACCCGGAAGATGTAGTCGAGGTTGCGTAATTAATTAATTCCGAGATGTTCCAATGAAAAAAAAAAACTATTTATTAGACCATGTAACTATTCATCGTGATAACATTTTTCGATCCTCGTGCTCTCGGATTACCATGGCATGTTTTTTTTTTTACTGTCAACAACTGTCGTTACAATCACAGTGAAAAACCGATTCGGTTACACAAATAAAATATACAAAAATAAAAAATGAACTCAGAAAATTATACTAATACTTAAAACAATTCAAATTCTAATTCCTATTACACATATCATGCTTGAAAATATTTATTACAGACATTTACTATTTCTAATTAGATTTTAAAATCGATTGTGATTTCTCGCGAGTCTATATCTCTCATTTGTCGTGACTGGTGCTGTCATCTAGCGGGGTTTTTGAATACTAAACATTGTTGGAAAGATACTTCTTTCTTACATTAACACTCTCCTCGTACTGCTCTTGCTCTCTGTTTATGTTCTTGACAATTTGCCATAATTTTGAATTGCCGGTCCTGCAGTCTAAACTCTCGCACATTTCTTTCTATCTTGATCTCTTGAGTTGTCCATAAAGTCCATAAGTTAATTTTATCTTTGCATTTATTTTATTGATTTCTGTTCTAAGGCTGTGGTTACCATCTCTCAATAGCCTACACAGTTTATCTCTTTCATCGATTAGTGGTTTTAAAGTTGGAGAATAATGGGTGAAAGATGGCACATAGCGTCTGTTTCCTCTAGGAATGAACGCTTTAGCATTGTTCTAAATAATACCTTTAAAATTTTTCCAATTTTCTTCTAGGGCAGGGGTCTCCAAACTACGGCCCGCGGGCCACATCTGGCCCGCGGACAGATTTTGTCCGGCCCGCGGAGAGCTAGCTAATGGCATCTGGCAAAAAAGTAATCATATTTTACACCACTAGTGGACTGATTCAACTTTTTACCACCGGCAACAATTAATGATAATATGGTTTTGGCCCTTGGAATTTACTGGAGTAATCAATATGGCCCTAAGGCTGGAAAGTTTGGAGACCCCTGTTCTAGGGCATTTGTAAAAGGCATCAAGGTTGTCTTGATGTCTACGGAATCTCTATAAGAGTCCCACTTGGCCTATTTAAAGTTCCAAAACTTTTCCGATATTGCGCCCATTTTCTGCCTTTTCTTAAATTCAGTTAGGATTGGATGATGAACACTGCCAATTGTGTCCAAGACACTCCACGAGCATTGGGGGGAAATTTCTGAACCAGCGATAGTTATATCCAAGGCCTCAGAGGAGTTATAGCTGTAGGAGGTAAAGGTATGAGTGCCATCATTAAGAAATATGGCTTCTGTGTCGTCTACCATCTGTAGTAATTCCTCTCCTCTAGCATTAGTGCTTGAGCAGCCCCAAAAGGGGTGTTTGGCGTTTAGATCTCCCAAAATAATGGTGTTTTTGGTTAGGTGGATGATAAACGTTAATGATGATTAGCGGTTTTCCTTTCCATCGTGTTTTAATGCCAATAATCTCCAGATAAGAGTTCTGATCTGTCGGAAAGCTAATACTTTGGTAATTGATGTTTCTGATAAAAAAGGCCTGTACGGTCAATTCTATAAATATTGAAGCCCTTTATTTTCAGGGCTGTGCAGCTCTTTAGCTTTCTCTCTTGTACTGCTATAACTTAAATGTCAATTTTCAAAGCTATTTCAATCAGTTGGTCAAGTTTGATTTTGGTGGCTGTTGTAGTTAGGCCATTGATGTTACACTGTAGGATTTTCAGTGTTCGTAAGGAGCGTGGAGACTGTGACATACTTGTCACCATTAAAATTCAACTAAGTTTCAGATAGTTAATTCCATGCTAACATTTTTCTAGAATGTTTGGGAAGTATTAAAAAGGAAAAAAAAGTTATAATTGAAAAAGTTATAAAAAGTTAAAAAATTGTAAAAAAGTTAATTTTTTTTAAATTTTAAAATGATTGTTGATTATAAGCATCTTTTTCTACCTGTTAAAAGTAATTTAAAGCGAAAAATTATTACATTTTTAATGATGGTTTCCAAAAAAATAATTAATTAATAATTAGAAAACAAGTATCTTAATTTTTAATGAAAACTGTAAGCTTAATCTATTAATTATAGAGCGAAATAGAAAATATCCTAATCCTAGTACACGAAACTTCGCAGAGCGTACATAGAGGCCATGGAGGTTAAAGGGGAGGAGCGAAATCTTCGTTATCTTGAATTGGCTTCATTCTGTTCACCTTTCCTAGAGGGCGCTCGTTCCAAATGCTCCCATGTATGGAGCCAAATCAATGTTAATGATACTGAGTTGACAGAAGTTGCGTGGCAACTCCTGTCAACTGTCACCTGTCATTCGCCGAGTTTGTAAACAGCAAATAAGTTGAGCATTTTCTAGAAAAATTAATGCATCCATTTTATTGGGATAAAAACCATATTTAGTTCATAATGGTTTTCCGATGTTTAACACCAATTTCAAGTCTGAAAAAATTTTTTGCTTTAAACAGCAGCTCCTAAAAAAATGACCGTTTTCAGTATCATTAACATTGATTTGGCTCCATACATGGGAGCATTTGGAACGAGCGCCCTCTAGGAAAGGTGAACGGAATGAAGCCAACTCAAGATAACGAAGATTTCGCTCCTCCCCTTTAACCTCCATGGCCTCTATGTACATCTGTTTTTTCCATTGCATGCCACTTGGAAGAAATTAATTTAACTTGCAGCGGATGCTCAGAAGTAAATTCACAAAAGTCAAGATTACACTAGATCTAATTTATTAAAATTATTAGTTATTATTAACTTAATGCTTATCGGTCCAATGCTGAAGAACTATTTCAATAACTGCATACATGTGATTTTTCCGCTAATTAGCAAAATTCTACGAATTTAATTCTTCAGATTCGAGGACATTCGCTTATGATTGTTTTTTGTTAATATAAAAAATAATTTTTTTGCGTTCTGGTCATTTTGCAATGTTTACCAAGGCACATCTATTTTTCATTTCAACATTCAACTGTTTATTCAGTTTTGATACAAAGTAAATACACAAAATTCCTTTTTATTTTTATAACATAAACTTTGTTTGAATAATCGTTGAATATAAGGCAAGCATAAAGTTTCTAAATCATTTAAATAATTATTAATGAAACAAATTAGAAGCAGCTCTCAACAAGTACTCACCATCACCAAAAGAGGGTTTTTTAAAACAAGATTTTTAGCTATGAAATTAAAACTGGAAGCCATAGTTGCGGAGATCTAGCTCCTTGGCCTATTGACCAAATTCCGAATGATGTTTTCTCGTTTCTACGGGAGGTGGCGGGGTTTGCACTCGGCTTGTTCATCTTCCACCGGAAGTTGGATGCAGTAGATTCTGTATGTGTTTACTTGAGTTCTTGTGCCTAAACAGTTTGATTTTCAAAATTTATTATTAGTTTTTAATGGCAAAAAATATACGTCGAAATGGTGGATGTTGTTCTGCTTTCGAGTGTACCATGGGAAGAGGAACTAATTTTATTTTCTACAATAAAAATACTTGTCTTTCCAAGAGATCTCGTTCGTGGATCTCAATGGGCCAATGCTTTATGGAGAACAACTAGATCCCTACAAACAGCTTATTATGCAGCATACATTTTCTAGAGGGTATTTATGTCTTTAATATATTCATAATGATATCATTAATTAGACGTTTCTATTGTATTATACGAAAAGAATTTCAAATAGAAATTGTTTCATAAGAAAACTGACAATACTCTTCTTCAGGTAAATTTGTTACAATTATAGGATTCGTTTTAAGATATAAGATGATTTCAAATAATAATAAAATTACACGTTAATTTAAAGCACAAATGAGCAAAAAAATGCAGACATATGTTTCGGGATTGCTTGGAATCCCTTTTTCAATGCGACAGGGAGCTTCTAAATGCAAAACATCCAAATGAATGTTGGCTTCATTTGGATGTTTTGCATCTAGAAGCTCCCTGTCGCATTGAAAAAGGGATTCCAAGCAATCCCGAAACATATGTCTGCATTTTTTTGCTCATTTGTGCTTTAAATTAACGTGTAATTTTATTATTATTGTTTACTTGCACAAAGTTAAATTATTTTTATGATTTCAAATGTTCCAAGTTTTTGCTCTTTAGGTTGCAGATCCTTGAAGAGTGATGGTCTGTTATTATTATTTTTTCATAGTTAACTAAAGGGCAGTTCATAAATGACGTCACGCTTTTTTCCCATATATTTGACCCCCCTCCCCCCTTTGTCACATTATGTCACACTTCAGCGGACCCCCCCCCCCCCTTTGTCACGCGTCACGCTATGATGCATGATGTCACACTTCTTGCTACCTCCTCCCCTTGTCACAATTTCACGATCAGATACCCCTCGAAGCGTTACATCATTTATGAATGATCCCTAACCTAAAAAATGTCTTCTCTTTAGGTTTGTTCTGCCATTTACATAATTTAAAGATAACATGCTTGTTTAAACAATCATTCGGGAAAATTTGAAACTAGTTTTTATCTTGGTTAAATATAGCTATTTCTTCCAGATAATTCCTTAAAGAATGAAAGTCTGAGATTTTTGCACCTTTAAAAATAATAAATTGTTGCATCTGGAAAATTTGTTTGCTTGTCCGATTTTTTATGTTACATATACTTATCATTTTTGTAGTATTTTTAAGTTCTTTGTAGTTGAATAGTGAAAAAGTTTCACTGGAAAAACTACCTATACAGCAACATCTTCCTGGATTTTAAAATTGCTGTGAGGTGCTACTTAATAGAATTCAGAAGGGTAATTGATACTTGAAACTACTGAATGGTGTGCTGCTATGCTTTGTCTTATATTAGCATACATAGTGGCATGCTTTTCGGTTTCAAATAAATCATATTGCTACAACATATATTTTCTAATTCAACATTTTAAACCTATAATTACTGGAATTCATTGTCAGTACAGTGGAACCCCGCCATTCGTCCGCCTCTCTATTCGTACAACATGTTAGTGATTATTCATAAATGATGTCATGCCTCGAGGGGGGAGGGGAGGGGGTAACGAAGTGTGACATCCTGCTTATGCACCATAACGTGACATGTGACAAAGGGGGGGGGGGAGATGGTCACATGTGTTAAAAAGGCGTGACATCCTTTATGAACAGTCCCTTATTCGTCCAACTAGTAAAATTCGACTCTTCATTTGTACGCTTGCCCCACGATTCGGATGCCGCCAGGGACGAAGGTTGCCAGGTTGACTTATTTTAGGAATAAAAATCAAGAAATTCTGCTCTTTTTGAACTCGTCTGGAAATACAGTTGACATTCGATATTACGGCTACTTCGGTCCCGCAGAAAAAGGTCTTTATAACGAGTGGTCGCTATAAGAGGCATAATTTCAAGGTATATATATGCATCATGCATGTATATTTTTTTTCACTCGAGAAATCGGTTCATCTTCTGACAGATGTTCGATACTTTCTAAGTCATATTCGATTTTAGCATAATTGTCAAAGTTCAACGTCTCATTCAATTTCATTTTCTTAGAAATTTCTTACAGCATTTCCTCTTCAATTATTGCGAAGATGTAACTCCTGTTTGCAATCGTTTGCAGTTGTTTAATTGCAAAAATGTAACTCTTGTTTGTAGTTTGCATTTCACTGAAGAACCTGATTCTTCTTTCGCTCCTTCCCCCAGAGGATAACTAATCCAGATGGACTGAACACTGAAGACTCCATAAAGCTTGTCTATAAATTACAATCAAGGTTATTTAAAGTTACAAATTTAGAAACATGTCCTATTTGGAAACGTACCGGAGATAGCGGTCGCTGTATTGGATTAGATGATAAAGGACGGTCGTTATACCGAAAGCAAATCAACATGGAGTTCATAGGGATAAAGTTGGGGCTTTTATCACTGGTCGTTATAATGGAATTGGCTTTATAATGTGTGGTCCTTATAACAAGCGTCGACTGTAATTTGTTTGGCGTTTTGAATTTTTTTAAATTTTAATACTTTTTGAGAATTTCCTGACAATTTTAACTTTCTTAAGGAGAGCAGGAAGAGGAAGCGGTAGAAGAACTTTCTTCTTCAGAGGAGGAAAGAAATTAAAGAGCTGTGTTATTACTGGGAGAAAACACAGTGGTGGAAATATGGTATCCTGACACTGCTGTGTTCAACAGGAGCATCAACTTGTTCAACGACAATGTTATTGACCATTTTAGGAAAAATTCTGAAAAATCGTCAAAGGCAGACAACATTGAGTTTTTTAGAGAAAGAAACCAAGATTCTTCTAGTGCAAAAAGACAGAAAAGAAAGAACAGCAGAAAGGGAGAAAACACCTGAAGGGATGTTACCTGATGTTTTTATGGAAGGTCAACATTTCTCTTCCTCCTCTCAACATTCCACTTATGCCATCAGCTCACCTCAGTACCAGTAAAGCAGGGTTGGTTCGATTTTGCCCAACCCGAAAAAACCCACCCGGGTGGGTTTTTTCAAAAAAAACCAGTTGAAAAAACCCAAGCGGTTTTTTTTTAAATTGTTGCTTAAAATTATATTTTACCCAAGTAAACTAATAAAAATAATTATTTAGACCAAATATAATACATACTTTTATAATTCATACATTATATGTCATGGGTATAAAATTTTGAGGGTTGGCTCAAAAACAAAAACCAACTTGAAAAAACCCACAGGTGGGTTTTTTCAAAATTCTTATTCAAAATTGAACTCCACTTATGTAAATAAATAAAAGTACTGATTTCGACCAAACATAACATATACTTTCATAATACATACATTATATATAATTTCTAAAAAATTTTGAGAATTGGATAAAAAATAAAAACCCATTTGAAAAAACCCACTGCTGGATTTTTTCAAAATTTCTTGCTTAAAATTGAACTTTACTTATGTAAACAAATAAAAATACCTATTTTGACCAAGCATAATAACATACTTTCATAATATATACCTTATATGTCATGGGTGTAGAATTTTGAGGGTTGACTCAATAATAAGAACCCACTTAAAAAACCCTACAGGTGGGTTTTTTCAAACTTCATACTCAAAATTGAACTCCACTTATGTAAACAGAAAAAAAAAAGAAACCAAATATATTTTGGTCATGGATAAAAACTCAAAAATGCTGGATGGCTTTGAATTTGTTCTGTAGAACAAATTCAAAGCCATCCAGCATTTTGTATTATGTATAATTAAAATAAAATTTCTTTCCCACAAAAAATTCTCTATTGAAAAAAATATAGAAACAAATGCCCAAAAGAAAGAAAATCTCAGAATTTCACCCAAAATGATAGATATGTTTTAAGAGAAACTAATTTTAAGAAAACAATCTATGGCATCTAACAAAAGCCTGGTCAAGGACGCACAAAAATTTTTTACCTATCGATTTTTTATATATTTGACTTGATTTTTTTCCGCAATGAAAACTGCTAAAAATTATGCGTCCCGGGGGACGTAATAATTTTTTTTTTTTTGCGTTTCCACCTCCGACGTTTGAGTGTTTGATGTGCTATAGCGCTTCCGCGGCATCTATGTATGTAAGAGATTGCAGTAATTTTGAAAGTAATTAGCTTAAACTCCTTTAAACATAAAATTATTGCAATTAACTAGACTTAAAAATAACTTGTTTCTTAAACCCTTGGATGGGATTTTATTGAACACCAAAAATACAATAAACAAGGGGCAAAGTAATTGACTTTTAAAAATTTAATTTATAGTTGTAAAGGGCAGAATGGAATAATTAATATTTAAAAGGCAGTTATTTTATTTTTTCAACTTTTTTTAAAATTAAAACATAAAATGTTCTTAAAAGAAATAGATAATATTTATTTTTTTTCACTTTAATTAGTACCATTATGTGTAGGCAACTTCTTGCAAATAAAAATAAAGAAAACCTCAATTTTTTGAAAAAACCCAATAAAACCCGAAAAAACCCACTGGGTTCGTTTTTTTCTGAAAAAACCCGGGTTTTTTCCAACCCTGCAGTAAAGTGCAGTTAAATTTTTATTTATGTATAATTTCATGTACAGTACTGTACATTTGTTTTTCATAGGTTTAAATAAGCATCCATCTGGGTCTGGAACAGATCAATCCAGTGGTGTAGTCGAGGGGGGGGGGGGGGATCCCTTACCTTTTTTATTTGAATACAAGCGTTCCCCCAAATTTTTTACATTTTAACATAAGCGTCTTCTCACTTATGATAACAATTGCTTATCTTCATATGTAGAAGCCTCCCCCCCCCCACTTTTTTCAGGACTAGACCACTAGATTAATCCAATTTATATTGTATCTTATATGAATAAATACTTCGCCATTCGTATAACTCACCATTCGAACAGCCTCCTGGAATGAATTGTGTACGATTAGTGGGGTTCCACTGTATACACTGGAAAGCTACAACAGAGGAATTGATCAAATAATAAAACCAAATCTCTCTGTCATAAACCATTCAGTTTCATCACATATAGGAAAAATAAGACCTTCTTGGGCATAACTCTATAACAGACAGTTTTAAAAAATGCATTCATAGGACATACATACAAAGCAAAAATGTTTGCACATGGAGAAACTGTCTGGCAAAAAAACAATGAAGAATGGTGTAATTATTTTAAAATTTTTAAAATGATTGATGAATCATTTGATATGATACCCATTTTGCAACCTTTAGTCATTCTTTGTTTCTCTTAGTGCATAAAAGGAGCTTTACTGTAACCAAGACACTAATAAGAGTGAAGACGTTTGTTAGCTATTTAAGGTGAAATGACTCCATTTCAGACGTCTTCTATTAAAAATATCTTTATTGGAACATTATTCGAACACAACTACTCGGCGTACGCCGCTGGAGGCTTCGTGCCTTCTGCCAGGAGTGACACGTTGGGAGAGCGAGGTGTTGACGTCACCTGCGCCTTTCTCTCATTGGCCGAGTGACGTCGCCAGCGCCTTTCTCCCGCTGGTCGAGTGACGTCACCTGCGCCTTTCTCCCGTTGGCTGAAACATAGTGGCGGAAAAGGTGTACTGAACGCTACAGAGTATGCCCCCAGTGACAAAGTCACGATTACTTAATTTGAATTACAGAAAAGTACAATTTCATAACTGAAATGTGCCAACAGTAAACAACAATAATAATACATCAACATACAATACTCAAAATTCAGTACAGATGATAATTGAAATATGTATATGAGACATTACAACTATATTGCAAACACTTAATTTTTTTATACAAAGTAATTGGTAACTAATTCTTTTCGAAAGGTAACTCTACGACCAGATTTTGTGGTAATTTGTTTAGGAAGAGTTTTTTGAGCGTTGATGGGCTCATTTTGTTTTTGAGATTGAAAAGGTTCAGTTGTGTCTGAAAGGTAGTATGCGGGCTTAGTGCGATCGATAGAGACTGTACGAGGTTTCCCGTTCAATTCCAAGGGTAAAAGTTTTATCTGTTCTTTTCGATCACCTTATGGGGTCCTGTATAGGGTGGTGATAAGGGCGGGTTGATTTTGTCAGATCTTAAAAATACATGTGAACAAGTTTTTAATGAGGGGTTAAGAAAAATTTTAGATTTGCCATGCCTAGTAGTGGCAATAAATCATATTGCTACAACATAATTTTCTAATTCAACATTTTAAACCTATAATTACTGGAATTCATTGTCAGTACAGTGGAACCCCGCCATTCGTCCGCCTCTCTATTCGTACAACATGTTAGTGATTATTCATAAATGATGTCATGCCTCGAGGGGGGAGGGGAGGGGGTAACGAAGTGTGACATCCTGCTTATGCACCATAACGTGACATGTGACAAAGGGGGGGGGAGATGGTCACATGTGTTAAAAAGGCGTGACATCCTTTATGAACAGTCCCTTATTCGTCCAACTAGTAAAATTCGACTCTTCATTTGTACGCTTGCCCCACGATTCGGATGCCGCCAGGGACGAAGGTTGCCAGGTTGACTTATTTTAGGAATAAAAATCAAGAAATTCTGCTCTTTTTGAACTCGTCTGGAAATACAGTTGACATTCGATATTACGGCTACTTCGGTCCCGCAGAAAAAGGTCTTTATAACGAGTGGTCGCTATAAGAGGCATAATTTCAAGGTATATATATGCATCATGCATGTATATTTTTTTTCACTCGAGAAATCGGTTCATCTTCTGACAGATGTTCGATACTTTCTAAGTCATATTCGATTTTAGCATAATTGTCAAAGTTCAACGTCTCATTCAATTTCATTTTCTTAGAAATTTCTTACAGCATTTCCTCTTCAATTATTGCGAAGATGTAACTCCTGTTTGCAATCGTTTGCAGTTGTTTAATTGCAAAAATGTAACTCTTGTTTGTAGTTTGCATTTCACTGAAGAACCTGATTCTTCTTTCGCTCCTTCCCCCAGAGGATAACTAATCCAGATGGACTGAACACTGAAGACTCCATAAAGCTTGTCTATAAATTACAATCAAGGTTATTTAAAGTTACAAATTTAGAAACATGTCCTATTTGGAAACGTACCGGAGATAGCGGTCGCTGTATTGGATTAGATGATAAAGGACGGTCGTTATACCGAAAGCAAATCAACATGGAGTTCATAGGGATAAAGTTGGGGCTTTTATCACTGGTCGTTATAATGGAATTGGCTTTATAATGTGTGGTCCTTATAACAAGCGTCGACTGTAATTTGTTTGGCGTTTTGAATTTTTTTAAATTTTAATACTTTTTGAGAATTTCCTGACAATTTTAACTTTCTTAAGGAGAGCAGGAAGAGGAAGCGGTAGAAGAACTTTCTTCTTCAGAGGAGGAAAGAAATTAAAGAGCTGTGTTATTACTGGGAGAAAACACAGTGGTGGAAATATGGTATCCTGACACTGCTGTGTTCAACAGGAGCATCAACTTGTTCAACGACAATGTTATTGACCATTTTAGGAAAAATTCTGAAAAATCGTCAAAGGCAGACAACATTGAGTTTTTTAGAGAAAGAAACCAAGATTCTTCTAGTGCAAAAAGACAGAAAAGAAAGAACAGCAGAAAGGGAGAAAACACCTGAAGGGATGTTACCTGATGTTTTTATGGAAGGTCAACATTTCTCTTCCTCCTCTCAACATTCCACTTATGCCATCAGCTCACCTCAGTACCAGTAAAGCAGGGTTGGTTCGATTTTGCCCAACCCGAAAAAACCCACCCGGGTGGGTTTTTTCAAAAAAAACCAGTTGAAAAAACCCAAGCGGTTTTTTTTTAAATTGTTGCTTAAAATTATATTTTACCCAAGTAAACTAATAAAAATAATTATTTAGACCAAATATAATACATACTTTTATAATTCATACATTATATGTCATGGGTATAAAATTTTGAGGGTTGGCTCAAAAACAAAAACCAACTTGAAAAAACCCACAGGTGGGTTTTTTCAAAATTCTTATTCAAAATTGAACTCCACTTATGTAAATAAATAAAAGTACTGATTTCGATCAAACATAACATATACTTTCATAATACATACATTATATATAATTTCTAAAAAATTTTGAGAATTGGATAAAAAATAAAAACCCATTTGAAAAAACCCACTGCTGGATTTTTCAAAATTTCTTGCTTAAAATTGAACTTTACTTATGTAAACAAATAAAAATACCTATTTTGACCAAGCATAATAACATACTTTCATAATATATACCTTATATGTCATGGGTGTAGAATTTTGAGGGTTGACTCAATAATAAGAACCCACTTAAAAAACCCTACAGGTGGGTTTTTTCAAACTTCATACTCAAAATTGAACTCCACTTATGTAAACAGAAAAAAAAAAGAAACCAAATATATTTTGGTCATGGATAAAAACTCAAAAATGCTGGATGGCTTTGAATTTGTTCTGTAGAACAAATTCAAAGCCATCCAGCATTTTGTATTATGTATAATTAAAATAAAATTTCTTTCCCACAAAAAATTCTCTATTGAAAAAAATATAGAAACAAATGCCCAAAAGAAAGAAAATCTCAGAATTTCACCCAAAATGATAGATATGTTTTAAGAGAAACTAATTTTAAGAAAACAATCTATGGCATCTAACAAAAGCCTGGTCAAGGACGCACAAAAATTTTTTTACCTATCGATTTTTTATATATTTGACTTGATTTTTTTCCGCAATGAAAACTGCTAAAAATTATGCGTCCCGGGGGACGTAATAATTTTTTTTTTTTGCGTTTCCACCTCCGACGTTTGAGTGTTTGATGTGCTATAGCGCTTCAGCGGCATCTATGTATGTAAGAGATTGCAGTAATTTTGAAAGTAATTAGCTTAAACTCCTTTAAACATAAAATTATTGCAATTAACTAGACTTAAAAATAACTTGTTTCTTAAACCCTTGGATGGGATTTTATTGAACACCAAAAATACAATAAACAAGGGGCAAAGTAATTGACTTTTAAAAATTTAATTTATAGTTGTAAAGGGCAGAATGGAATAATTAATATTTAAAAGGCAGTTATTTTATTTTTTCAACTTTTTTTAAAATTAAAACATAAAATGTTCTTAAAAGAAATAGATAATATTTATTTTTTTTCACTTTAATTAGTACCATTATGTGTAGGCAACTTCTTGCAAATAAAAATAAAGAAAACCTCAATTTTTTGAAAAAACCCAATAAAACCCGAAAAAACCCACTGGGTTCGTTTTTTTCTGAAAAAACCCGGGTTTTTTCCAACCCTGCAGTAAAGTGCAGTTAAATTTTTATTTATGTATAATTTCATGTACAGTACTGTACATTTGTTTTTCATAGGTTTAAATAAGCATCCATCTGGGTCTGGAACAGATCAATCCAGTGGTGTAGTCGAGGGGGGGGGGGTATCCCTTACCTTTTTTATTTGAATACAAGCGTTCCCCCAAATTTTTTACATTTTAACATAAGCGTCTTCTCACTTATGATAACAATTGCTTATCTTCATATGTAGAAGCCTCCCCCCCCCCACTTTTTTCAGGACTAGACCACTAGATTAATCCAATTTATATTGTATCTTATATGAATAAATACTTCGCCATTCGTATAACTCACCATTCGAACAGCCTCCTGGAATGAATTGTGTACGATTAGTGGGGTTCCACTGTATACACTGGAAAGCTACAACAGAGGAATTGATCAAATAATAAAACCAAATCTCTCTGTCATAAACCATTCAGTTTCATCACATATAGGAAAAATAAGACCTTCTTGGGCATAACTCTATAACAGACAGTTTTAAAAAATGCATTCATAGGACATACATACAAAGCAAAAATGTTTGCACATGGAGAAACTGTCTGGCAAAAAAACAATGAAGAATGGTGTAATTATTTTAAAATTTTTAAAATGATTGATGAATCATTTGATATGATACCCATTTTGCAACCTTTAGTCATTCTTTGTTTCTCTTAGTGCATAAAAGGAGCTTTACTGTAACCAAGACACTAATAAGAGTGAAGACGTTTGTTAGCTATTTAAGGTGAAATGACTCCATTTCAGACGTCTTCTATTAAAAATATCTTTATTGGAACATTATTCGAACACAACTACTCGGCGTACGCCGCTGGAGGCTTCGTGCCTTCTGCCAGGAGTGACACGTTGGGAGAGCGAGGTGTTGACGTCACCTGCGCCTTTCTCTCATTGGCCGAGTGACGTCGCCAGCGCCTTTCTCCCGCTGGTCGAGTGACGTCACCTGCGCCTTTCTCCCGTTGGCTGAAACATAGTGGCGGAAAAGGTGTACTGAACGCTACAGAGTATGCCCCCAGTGACAAAGTCACGATTACTTAATTTGAATTACAGAAAAGTACAATTTCATAACTGAAATGTGCCAACAGTAAACAACAATAATAATACATCAACATACAATACTCAAAATTCAGTACAGATGATAATTGAAATATGTATATGAGACATTACAACTATATTGCAAACACTTAGTTTTTTTTATACAAAGTAATTGGTAACTAATTCTTTTCGAAAGGTAACTCTACGACCAGATTTTGTGGTAATTTGTTTAGGAAGAGTTTTTTGAGCGTTGATGGGCTCATTTTGTTTTTGAGATTGAAAAGGTTCAGTTGTGTCTGAAAGGTAGTATGCGGGCTTAGTGCGATCGATAGAGACTGTACGAGGTTTCCCGTTCAATTCCAAGATAAAAGTTTTATCTGTTCTATCGATCACCTTATGGGGTCCTGTATAGGGTGGTGATAAGGGCGGGTTGATTTTGTCAGATCTTAAAAATACATGTGAACAAGTTTTTAATGAGGGGTTAAGAAAAATTTTAGATTTGCCATGCCTAGTAGTGGCAACTGGATTTAAGGCCCTCATTGTTTCAATTAACTTGGACACATAGGTAATGGTAATCGGTTGACTTACAGAATCACTATCAATGAAATCTGAGGGTAGTCGGAGGTTTGTGCCGTACACAAGCTGGGCAGAAGTTGCTTGGATATCATTTTTGATAGCAGTGCGTAATCCCATTAAGGCTATCGGAAGAATCTCACTCCATTTAGTGTGGTTGTGGGCCTTGATAGCTCCTTTGAGATGGCGATGAAATCTTTCAATAATGCCATTTGACATCGGGTGGTAAGCGGTGGTTCTTATGCGTTTGCAGCCTAAGATGTTAGTAAGTTCTTTAAACAGGGAAGATTCAAAATTTCTACCCTGATCGGTAGTTATTGTGACTGGAGTTCCAAATCTAGATATCCACCCATGTACTAAAGCTCGGGCTGTTGTTTCCGCGGTCATGTCAGGTGTTGATATGACTTCTGGCCATCTAGTAAACCTGTCGATGACGGTCATGCAATATTGATTGCCATCCGAGGGGGGTAAGGGACCTATAAAATCAAAATGAATGTGGGCAAATCGAGCGTCAGGCTCAGAAAAGGTTCCAACTGGAGATTTCGTATGTTGGAAAACTTTGGCTTTTTGACATTTGGTACAGCTGCGAACCATAGCTTTTATATCTTTACGCATGTTTGGCCATACAAATCTTTTTAAATTTTAATTCTAATGAAGCTGAGATACCTGGATGTGAGAAATAATGTAAGGTTTGAAAAACTGACTGTCGCATGCTTTTAGGAACAAAAGGTCTAGGATGAGATTGGGACATATCGCAATATAAATGTATGTCCTCAAGAGGAAAATAGTGCTTTTCTAATTTCAATGAAGAGGTGTCAGATTCGAGAAGTTGGTTCAACTCCTTATCACTAGTCTGAGCAGTGGCAAATTCTTTAAAGTCCAGCACGTTGGACGATATTGAGTGTATCTCAGTTCGAGAAAGAGCATCGGCCACATTATTGTCGGACCCTTTGGTGTACCGAATATCGGTAGAGAACTGCGAAATATAGTCCAAATGCCGCAGTTGGCGTTTGCTACACTTGTCTGGGTTTTGCTGGAAGGCGTATATAAGGGGTTTTTGATCGCTAAAGATAATAAAATCCCGTCCTTCTAGCATGTGTCTATTTTTCTTTATGCAGGCGTACATAGCATACAGTTCTCGGTCTTATGTCGACCAATTTCTTTGGGCCTTATTTAATTTACAAGAGCAAAACGCTATGGGTTCCCACTGTTTTCCCGAGAGTTGCATCAATGATCCTCCGATCGCTACATTGCTAGCATCAACCCATAAGCTTAACTGGGCACCAGGAACAGGATGCCGTAGTAGTGTAGCTTGAGCTAAAGCTTCTTTAGAAGCGTTAAAAGAAAAAGTTGCTTCTTCGCTCCACTGTAATGGCTCAAATTCGTTAGCCTTGGAACGAGGATGTTTTTTCTTATTTTTATGTCCTTCGAGAAATTTGACGAGGGGAGCTAAAATATCAGCAGCTTTAGGAATGCACCGACGGTAAAAATTAAAAAGACCTAAATACCGACGCAGTTGGGTCAAGGAGGTTGGTTGAAGAAATTCCACTATACATTTAACGCGATCAGGTAGTGGTTTAATTCCGTCTGCTGAAAGTTGGAATCCTAAAAATTCAATTGTGCTTTGCCCAAACTGACATTTTCCTACATTAATACAGAGACCGTACTCCTTAAGTTTAGAAAATAATATTTTTAGATGTTCTAAATGTTCAGCTTCGTTGTTCGAGGCAATTAGTAAATCATCAACAAATGCGTAAAAAATCCTAAGTCACGGGTTATTTCGTCAATGAAACGTTGAAAAGTAGACGACGCATTACACAGGCCAAATTGCATGCGTGTACTTTAAAACAGTCCAAAGGGTGTGCAAATCGCGGTTTTATGAATATCGTTGGGATGTACGGGAATTTGGTGGTAAGCTTTTACCAGGTCAATGTGACTGAAGATTTGTTTACCAGACAACTCAGCAGTGAAATCTGCAATACACGGTATAGGATATTTCTCTTTTACTGTTCTAGAATTTAAAGCTCGAAAATCACCTACCGGTCTCCAGTCGACAGATCCTTTCTTCGGCACTAAGTGCAAAGGCGAAGAGTAGTTGCTCTTTGAAGGTCTCATATGACCGAGCTGCATTATGTGCTGAATTTCAGCTTTAGCAATTTTCAGCCGATCTGGCGCTAATCGCCTAGGTTTAGCTGCGACTGGAGGCCCTTTTGTCACGATGTGATGCACAGTGTTGTGCTTCACTGGTTGGTTAGGGTCAGGTAATTTTGTAATTTCGGGAAATTGATGCAAAAGGTTACCATATACATTATTTACACAATTTGATTTAATAGAAAATATCTCACACACACAGAGTTTTGCAGGTACATTTAAATTTGTTGTGGAATCAAACGCTTCATTCTGAGATCAGGTTTCAAATTAAATTGATACAAAAAATCAGCACCTATAATCGAACAAGACACATTACACAAATAAAATGAAAATGAAAAGTTCCTACGTAATCCAAAATTTACAGTCAAGATTTTGCGTCCATAAACTTTAATAGTAGTGCCGTTTGCAGCACGAAAAGTTTGAAGGATTGTTGAGCGCATTTCAAATTTGTTAGCTGCTATTATACTGGCATCGGAGTCACTATCCACCAGAAAAGACGTACCTGAATTTTTGTCTCTGACGAATAGACGACGAGAGACACGTTCGAGGGAAGAGTCCGTCGTCATTACGCTTCCTGGTTGCTGTTTTCCGAGAAACTACAGGGAGGGGTACACTTACGAGCGCTGCTCTGGAACCGAAAATGATACCAGCACACATTGTGATCTCTTGATCTGGAACGATTTCTTGTCTTCGAAAATCGATTTCGGGATTGACTCCTAGAACGGCGAAGGTCAGACACTTCTTTTCGGAGCTGTCTAATTTCTTCCAGTAAATTGTCATTCGATGTACGCTGACTACCGCTAGTCGGGGAGCGAGATGGGGATTCAGCACGACTCGATACTGCATGCACGTTGGTCGCAGTAATGTCGAGGATGCGGTCCGCTACTTCCGCTGCCTTTGCTGTTGTTATAGGTGAAAGCGAAGCAAGGACAGTTTGTACTGGTATAGGCATAGCTTGGTTGAATAGCTCGAAAAGCAGGGAATCGTCGATACTATGATTTTCAGTTCTGCGCTGCATAATTCGTAGGAGTTCACTAGGCTTCCTATCTCCAAGTTGCTCTCCCGCCAGCAACCGTCGAATTTCTTGAGTTTTAGTTTCGGAACAACGTCCAATGACCTTCATTTTCAAATCTTGATACGGGTTCTCAGGATCAGGTGTGATTATGACATCAATCACTACCGTGGCAATATTGGAGGTAAATGAGCCACTACGTAGTTGAACTTCGTTTTTTGTTCCGTTATGGCTCTTGGAGTCGCCAGTTCAAAAGTTGATTCGAGCATGTGAAACCACAAGGCAGGGTCCATGGAAATGAATGGCGGAATTACCACAGCACAGGATTCGGCCGGCCCATCTGTTCCGCTTGGTAAAGACATGTTCTCGATGAATCACAGGTCACTACGGAAGACGTTTGTTAGCTATTTAAGGTGAAATGACTCCATTTCAGACGTCTTCTATTAAAAATATCTTTATTGGAACATTATTCGAACACAACTACTCGGCGTACGCCGCTGGAGGCTTCGTGCCTTCTGCCAGGAGTGACACGTTGGGAGAGCGAGGTGTTGACGTCACCTGCGCCTTTCCCTCATTGGCCGAGTGACGTCGCCAGCGCCTTTCTCTCATTGGCCGAGTGACGTCGCCAGCGCCTTTCTCCCGCTGGTCGAGTGACGTCACCTGCGCCTTTCTCCCGTTGGCTGAAACATAGTGGCGGAAAAGGTGTACTGAACGCTACAAGAGAATTAATAAACAGAAGGCATGGTCACTACAATCAGCATCAAAAACTAAACCCGTAATGAAAGGATAACAAAACTCATGTTCTTTTTAAATGACAGTTTCTTTTATTTGAATCAAATTCGTTTGATTTAAATTAAACGCTTAAATAGGGATAAAATTTTAATTGCATGACTATTACTAATGCTTACAGGAAGAACTGTGTATTAAGTACATAAAATCATTCCTTTTTTTAAATAAAAGTCAAGTAACCATTTCCTTCTTTAACCTTCTCAAGTAAAAAGGCTTTGTTCATCACAGACAAATATAGAAAATACTATTCAACGTTTATGAAATTAGTTCTGAAAGCAGGAGCATTTGAATACACACAAAATCAAATACAGTGAAAATAATACATATTAACAATAAAATGCAGACAAGCAAGATTTATCGCACATCCTAAAATTTACTATTTGAAAAAGTTATAAAAATTAAAACACTTTCTCAGCTATACAAGTCCAATGGCCGGTCACAATTTCCCCATCGTTTTTTACAACAATCCAGCCATAATGAATTTTGTTCAGGGCCTTGGACATCGGCGACTAACACCAACACATTTAATCTTTCTCTTCGGTATAATCCATAATTTAGAAGTTCATTTGCTACAATATATTTGTAACACAGAAAGTCCTTAAAATCTTTAAAAGCCTTCGTTTTGAACACGTTATTTTGAGTAAATTGGTAACCAGATAATCAAAAATGTCAATAATAGATATCTTGGCATAGGTATGTTTTGGCAAGACAGACTACTTTTCGAACCACTTCATCAAACGGATCAGGGAAGTCAGAGCCCCTGAACGATAATTTGTTGCAATATAATTGATTATCAACATCATTTAAGTTTTTGTAATAAGCTGAAAACAAATCGATTTTTTTAGAAAAAGGAAAAAGAGCAACAAGATCGGCTGACTAACACTAATACAATAGCATTAGAACCCGCCAAACCGGAAGTTGGCATTGCCATTTCCGTCTGACGTCATTGGTTTGCTTGTTTTTTTAGGAATTTGGCGAATAGACTCCATGTTTATCTCCCTCCTTTATTTTTAAGGCTGATTAGACCCCACATCTATTCAGCCTGGGAGGCTCATAGCCAATCATCGGTCTTTCTTTATTCTTGCCCCCATTTTCCCCCCAGCGTTTACAGCCTTAGACCATAAACTAGATAGACAAGGTCTGGGGGCGTCGTCGGTAAGCAGGAGTCTTTCCCCGGAAAACAGGTGATGGAGTCCTTCGCTGAGAGAGGGCTTCGTCGTGCCATGTTAATTCTCGTAGAGATTCGAAGAGTGATTTATTTTAATTTTTTATTGTATGACAGACACATTTTAGCACAATTATTTTCTATCACACGCAAGGAAACAGTTCATAGATTAATGGACAAGTGTTTTTTTATTGGTATTATCAATAATTAATTAGTAATAGTGATTTGAAAATGATCTTATATATTGAGCTCATTGAGAGTAGGAGTTAGCTTCTTGCCCTCTTTTGTGAAACTTAATGTCATACAGTAAAGCTCTTTGCAATGAATACAATTCGTATTGCTTTTACAAGGTTTTTAACTGACTTCAACCTCATTATGTCTTGCCCTTGAGATATCAATGCGAAATGTAAACACATTTGTAATATTACGTTAATAAGCCAAACATCAAATATACCTATTCTTTTCTTTTTCAGTTCATTGAAAAATAAGGAAGGAAAAACAAAAGCGTTTAAGCTGTTTTTCTTTTCAAAATCTGAAATAAATTTAAAGAAAGCAACAGCATGAACAAAAAAAATATTAGTTTTGAAAATAGTTTTTTAAATTTTTTAAGTTCAAAAAATTATTTTCTTTAGAAAATTGTCAGTTAAAACTTTAATGTTTCTCCGATACAGTTCGTAAATCTAAAATTAATAGTCATGTGACATTAGCCTGTAGGACTGAAAACATCGGATTGGGATCATTCATAAATGATGTCACGCTTCGAGGGGGAGGGGGGTTCGTGAAATTGTGACAAGGGGTGGGGAGGGGGTATGTTGAAGTGTGACACTTTGTGACAAAGGGGGGAGGGAGTCAAATAACTGGGAAAAAAGCGTGACATCATTTATGGACGGTCCCATTGTACCGTTAATTAAAATGCGATTGTTTTTTTAATGAATTACAGAAGATGAAGTTTGTTCTAAGATTGCAAACAAACGGAATAAATTAATTTATTATCTAAGTGTTGTGCAATACAGTCAGAAATACAATATATATGTAATATATTGGTAAGGGGGAAGCATGAAATGCATTTTAAACATAATTCTGAAAATTTAACAATTTTACTTACATTATTAAAAGTAGAGAATAAAAAATAAACTGGAGCGAACACAGACATATGTATACTTGGTGATGCAACGAACGTTCGGCCTTTCTGCGAGTATATTTCAAGCATCGTTCATGTCTTTTAAGATTTAATATTATTGAAATGTTAATTTCAACGTTGCATTTATTATTTAGGGGGCGGGCATTATTAATAAAGCAGAATGGAATTTAACTACTGGAAAAAATAGTTTAATTTCTATTGAAAATTGCTCTTGATTTTTAAATAAAATTAATTTTGTGTATTTGTTACGCATTTTTGGTATTCTTTGATATTATTTTAGAAATGGTGTAGTCATATTTTAAAGTTCTTCTCAACAATTGCTTTAGTTAATTTATATATATGACTTTCTTGTTCTTCATAATCAAGAATACGATACTCCAAAAATTTAAAAATAAAATTAAAATTTACGCTTTTCATTGTTAATATTGCTATTATGTTTAATAAATCAGGTTAGTGCTTTTGTGCACAGAATGGGTCTTGATCGTTTGCCTGAAAGCAATCTCAGCTCTTTTACAGATCAGAAGCAAGT
This sequence comes from Octonoba sinensis, assembly GCA_038502835.1. Lineage (NCBI taxonomy): Eukaryota > Metazoa > Arthropoda > Arachnida > Araneae > Uloboridae > Octonoba > Octonoba sinensis. Next base: position 63,854,219 of record CM076605.1, on the reverse strand, counting down.
TCAGAAATTGAGAAGACTCACCCACGTGGTATAGGACGGCGAAAAGCTTTGATCTCCGACCCCTGTCAGTCAAACTGGTCCCCACTATTCCTGCTTAGGAACTAACAATGGCGAGTGAATAGAAGGGCTCGTCTAGTTACTATATGGTCTAAGTTTACAGCGGCGAGCCATTTTCAATATGTCTGTGATGAGAACGGTTGTCAGTTTCGTGGTCAAAATTTCTTCAGGTATGTTCCTTACTTTTTAGTGAAATCTTATAAATGAAAGGTTAATGCTCTTTAGAGTTATTAACTAACGATATGGTAAAAACTGGAATCAAATCCAAGGAAATAGGCTACTTTAATTTAAAGAATTTCCAGCTAGCATTCTTGTCACTTGAATATTGAGTAAGCAATTTTTTTATTTATTTATAACTAAAAAGTTATTTGCTCTAATACTCAAGTTTTATTTTCTACATGTTTAAAAAACTAGAAGTTAAAGCAAAGTAAGTACTTCTTGTAAATTAATAGCTTCTTAGAGTTTCCAGGCACAATAGCGTTCATGTACTAAATCGCTTTAGTATGAACTAATCCGTTTTTATATAATATGATAATTGTGCAGGCTTTTATTTTATATAAATTTGAAGCATTTATTGTGATACTAACTAATTTATTGTTACGGATAAAATTTTCAGGTTGAATAGCATTCTCGGCATTTGATTACAGACTGTTCAATGCATTATTAGGCGATAAATTGTGTGTGCATTTATTTTAGTGAGCAAGTTTTTATGTTCTACAAGTTTAAATCATTTGGTATAATAGTTATTCATTTATTGTTAAGAATGAAATTTCCAGGTACAATAGTATTCTCGTTATCATTCAAATACTAACCAACCTAGTGTATATTATACAATAAGTTATGTCTGTGCTTTTATTTTAGTGAATAAGTTTTTATGTTCTGCAAGTTTAGAGCATTTCTTGCAATATTTATTAATATATTGTTATGGGTGAATTTTCCAGGTAAAATGCATTCTCCTTGTCATTTGATTACCGACTGTTCAATTTATACATTAATCGATAAATTGTGTATGCTTTTATTTTAGTAAGTTTTTGTATTCTGCAAGTTTAAAGCATTTCGTGTAATACTTATTAAATTATTGTTAGGAATGAGATTTTCAGGTACAATAGTATTATCATCACTCAAACATTGACCACTCTAGTAAAAACAACTGCATTAAACAAAAAGTTGTGTGCGTGCTTTTAGTTTAGTGAATAAAATTTAAAGCAATTTCTTGAAATATTTATTAATTAAGATTAAAATTTCTAGGTACAATGGCATTTTCATTGCTACTCTAATAGTAAGTATATTGCATTTGCATAAGTGATCTCAGTAGTATGTATTGTTATTAGCGTTATGTATGCTCTTTTTTTTTTAAATATAAATAGATCTAAAAGTGCATAGCATTTCTTCAGCCACAATTTCTCTCTTAGTACTTATTCATTCATAGCATGAAGATTCTGAAATTCATTTCTACTTTAATCCTGATGTATTTTTTTAATTTGGAATGCATGCAACTTATCTAAAGACAACCTCTTAACAATTCATTTGAGTTTTATATTGTATAAAAATGTGTTATCATTCATGTGTTTTTCATGCTGCTCTAGACATTGTAGTTTTGAAATTTTTATCTTTGATATCCTAGCAGAGCTGTGAGGAGAAGAAAGAAAATAAAAATAAAGATTAATACTGAATGGTACTGACAAGAAGATTGGCTTCCTTATTCAAAGTCGCCAATATCTGTTGGTACTTTTCGGTTCATTGCATGAAGATTCTTGAATTTCATGTCTACCTAAATACCCTGGTCTCCACTATTTGTTTGTGTGTTTTAATTTCTTTGAATTATGTAACAATATCGAAACACAACCTGCTTACTAATTCATTTGAATTTTGTACTGTTGTTATAATATGGTTTATTGTTAAACATTGGTGTAGCAACTCATCAAATGTCAACACATGCAAGTTTCTTCTGTAAATCAAAATTTCACTTCTGTTTGAACAAAGAATTATTTAGCTTTCTGATTTGAATGAGCCGTTCTAGATGGAAAGCATTTCACGCTATTTCTCAGTCAAGGGAGATTCATTCTTGTCACATGATTGGTTTCAGATGAATGAAACTACTTCACAAAAAAAAAAAAAAGATCATTGTGAAGGTCTTTCATATTCAATTTTGGTGACTCCATTTTTACAAAAAAAATATATAATAATAAATAGAACAAGAAGAGCTGTGCCCAAACACCAATATATCCTATTCAAAGTTCATCTGTCATCCTGATAAACTTTGTTCACTTTACTTAATTCAAAGTTATAAGTAACATTACATTGATGGTTTCAGTCAGGACACTAGAGGTGAAGATTTCTATAACAAGATCTTCGAGTGATGAATTTCAGAAACCACGTGTAACATAAACAAGGAATAAAAATTATCAGCTCACAAGAAAAAGCAGATGCAAGAAAAGTTTACCTATTGGTAGTATCTTTTCTTTTTTTCTGATTTTATGTTTCATTGACACATGTAAGTCCTCTCATCTTTTGTAGGACACTGATTTCATTGATATTATGAGTTATTTGCATAAATGTGCTACAGTATTTTAAACAAATTCTTATTCCCAAAGAAAATTTAAAAAATCATGTTTTGACTTCATTTTATTGATTTGAGGAGAAATGAAAACAAACATATTTTACAACTATGTTTTTATTCGAGTCAGAATACAGTACTACAATTATCATTTTTCAAAATTTACGTTTTTCAGGAAAAACAAAGTCTGTACTACAGAACCTCCTTAACTGAAAATTTTATTTAAACTAGAGAGTAATTATTATTTTTCTGTCAAATGACGGGAATTTTTTGGGTCAAAAGGTGTTGCCCCCCTCCGAAAATAAACTGTTTGTTGCAGTTTCCCAAAAGTTTCAACAAGCGATTTTTCTGGGGAATTTCCTGAAATAACAATACATAATCGATTTTAATTTTCTGCGATGCGCTTTGGCGACGACGAAAGCTCGCTTGGCAACTTCGACACTCGGTTCTTGTTTCTTGGCGGATTTGTTGATATTTATTTTACTCCGCCAATGATTTTAGCCAATTATGGTGCCTGCGAACCAAAAGAGTCGAAGCGATTATACAGGGGTCATCTTCTGTTAAAACAAATCGAATATGTCGTGTCGTTGGATGCTTTGAATGAATCGAGTTTATTTTTTTTTATTTTGACACTTTTGCAAATAATAATTACCGAGTGATAAGTAACTGTATTTTCATGTAAAATTTCGGATTTATTTTAATGTTAAGGCTTTTAAAAATGATTGTTTTTTTTTCCAATAGAAAGCATTCATATCCATGAAATTTCGCATTACGGTTGCATTTTTACGTTGTTATGCATTGAGTTCTTTAACCTGTCCCAAAGGAAAACATTTTATGTTCGCTGCATTTTCTGTGCTTCCCCCCGCCTTCCCCACCATGCTTAAGGATGCATTTGGAGGCAGTAGCAAATCTAGCAGTTATTTCTGGATTCGAGGGGTGGTATTGCTTGGGAATAAAAGCAATACCTCTCGTGCTAATGCATGCAGTGTGTACAATGGCTTCTATTAGATGTCGGACTTTTCGGGGGCTTAAATCCATTCCTTGGTACGCTTATATTTCAATCGTTTATTTCGAAAAGGAACAACTCTTAAAAACAAATTTTTTTAAGGAGATAGAAAAGAATGTCTTATGAAAAGCTGGAAAACTTTACGGGCCTGATCTTTTGCTATCCACTGATTTTTTTTCTTTTCTTTTTAAATATATTTTTTAGTATTTTACTTAAGAAACATACAAATACAAAAGTGACGACCAGCAAAAAAAGCTCTTGTAAAAAAAAAAGTTACTGCTTTAAAAGCTTTTCGTTTTGTGATGAAGAATGCACCATTCAAAGGCTATAAAATTAAAATGGAAAATAGTAATAACAAAATGCCTTGCTTTTTATTACAGCAAATTATATCCCTCCCCATGCTGCGCAGACGATTTAGGTTAGATCTTATGGGACCTTTAATGTTAGATCTTATGGGACCTTTAATGTTAATTTTTTTTCTAAATCAGGTTGTTACGGAGCGCCTGCTAGAAATATCACTAACATGACTGTTATATAACTCTTGCCAGCTTGCCACAATATAGAATAGTGCTATCCCTATCATTTCCACTAGTTATTTCCAAATTTTCAATATTGTCACTTACACTCCTTTGCTTCGAAGTGCCACATTTTTACAGGGGGGGAGGGGGGTCTAAGGGTAGGAAGCCAGCCAAGGTATATAGCTTTTAAAAATCAGCAAAATACATTCGCAAGCACATCAATACGTTATAATTCTCAAGCCAAGGGAGTTCAGTTGCCTTCTCCTGACCCCCGAAATGGCGGGCTGTCCGAACATATCACGATGTGTAAAGTATTTTATGCGTATAAGCAGTGACGTACGTAGCCTTAGGTGCGCCCCCCCCCCCCCCCGCAAGATTTATAAGTGCGCCCTATCTTTGGCTTACCACAAAAAAATAAAACAAAAACACAGTGGTGATGACACATTCGGGTTTTATAACCATGAATTTTATTTTAATTTAAGATAATTAAAATCGTATTTATTATTAAAAGGCGGATTTTCGAAAAGGTAACGATTTGAAACATTGCATGCATTTACCAGCTTGGAATGAAATTTACCTTACTAACACGAGAAAATAACACACTATCTAAAAGTAATTTTATTCAGAATTTCGTTAAGGGTTTCTGTTATTTATTTATAAATAGAACTAAATAATAATAATGATACAAGAGGGGGGCCCTATTCATGCTCAAATTAGACACTAATTGGACAAGAAAATCAGTGCTGCATTAATATGTGGTTAATAATCTGTTCTTAGTTTTTTACAATTAAGAAATCTTTGAACCAGTTTGTCGAGGTGCAAATTGAATCCTGGCGCTTTCCATGCTTAAAACAGCAAGACCACTCAATCTTTCTTCTGTCATCGTCCTTCTAAGGTAAGATTTGATTAGCTTCAGTTTGGAAAATGAAGCAAACCAAAATCTATGCTGATGTTACTGGCAAAGTAAGAATGGTCAAAAAGGCATTGCATATACATCTGGGAGACTAAGATGATAAAACATTGTTCTGGATCCTCACTAAATGAGCAACTTGAGCTATATTTGTCAAGTTTCTCTCTTTTATTTCACTTGCGCAAATGTTTCGCAAACTAATGATTTGTGATTCAATTGACATTGATACATCGTTTTGGTACTTCTCGAAAAATTTAGTTGATAACTCCCTAAATTCTTTAGTTGTGCACTCTGTTAATGCTTTGGGACTTAAAAAATTGAACCTACTGTTAATTGAGGACACGCTCTCAAACCTTTGATGAATTTGGTGAACCATTATGTCAATAGCGGCATAGTAAACTTTGAAGCAGTAATATGGGTCCCTAAACTGAGAATCTTTTCCCAGTTCATCGTAAAAATATTTAACTTTCATCTTTCTTTTAGAGGGCAATGTAGTTTCAGTTTTGCATATCTCTCAAGCTTTTTTGCTTCATTCTCTAAGCTATCAAAGTTCATACGAAATGTTTGAAAAAAGGTTATGTTCTTCTTTCGAAGACAACAACTATCTTCATCCAGAGGCGTAGCTAGGGTTTTCAGCGCCCGGGGCCCCAAGAAGATTTTGCGCACCCTCCCACTCCGTGCCCCTGGGGGGGATCAGGGGCGCCCCTGGAAGGGAATTTAAAAAACTTTTATGCTTCCTAAATGATAAATAGCTATAAGAAGCAGCTCTTTTAGCTTGCCTTTTTATTAGCGACCATTCACTTTGAAGGGCAAAATGGGACACTTTAGCTTCGCAAAATTATTTTTTTTTTCTTTCTCAAGTGACCTTTCCTGTGTTCTCTGGGCGTCCGGTTCTTTTATCTCTGCTGCTCAAATAAAATGCCCCTTGCCCCTAGAGAGTCATCACGGGTCCAATCCCTAGAAAACACTCCAACTCAAAAGTTGTAGTGTGCTACAGTTATTCCCTATATGATTTGAGATGCTCCCACTTTTTTGTCGAACATATTTACACCTCTTCAGTTCAGATAATCTTCTTTTCGCTTTTAAAAATATAATAAATTAACATTAATTTGGCACCCCCTTGACGCTCCCCCCCCCCCCCCCCTTAGCTACGCCTCTGGCTTCCTCCAACGATACCTTAGGATTTTGAAGTGTTTTTGAAGTTAAATTAATATTTTCTAGTATTTTGCTTTGAAATACTAGCATCAAAATGAATTTAAAGGAAGACATTTGCTTCTGTAAGGCAATTGCTCTTGCTAATTACATACCTTTAGTTGATGTTATACATACATGTACTGTCAAAGAGTGAACAAAGTAATTATACTCAGAATTTCCTCTTTTCAACTGACTAAATCTTACATTTCTTTAGGGTACATTAAACATTACATAACATATTTCTAATACAAAAACGTATCAGTTACATATTTTTACAGTAAAGGTACAAACTTTTGTGGTTTGTAGTTACATGGTAACGGACTTGACATTAACATTAACAGCAAAATATGTTCCAAAATCTACACTAAGAAACAAAGTAAAATCTATAAAAAATTAACATAACAATAGGTGACAGATTTGACATCGAATGAAAATACTCTTCTTATATGATATTGTTTACACCAAGGCCGTAGCCAGGAATTTTTTTCGGGGGCGGGGCCTGACTTTGAAACACTAGTGTAGGGGAAAATTTCAAGGAAGAATATATGCTACATTGCAAAAATTTTGGGTATTTCGGGGGGGGGGGGGCTCACCCCCCTCATGATACGGCCTTGGTTTACAGCACTACACCTTTGTTTTTCAACTGTAAAAAAAATATACGACAGGTAAATGTAAAAAGGCCTTTTTCCTGAAACTCTATCTTGACAAAATGCTTTGCCGAACTTCTTAAAAAAATCATTAATAATCACATTAATTTAAAATAATTATGACTTACCTGATGAAATGTCCCCCCTTTTCCCTTTTATAGTGAAAAACATGTTACTGAATTAGAAAATACAGAAGAGGGACAGCTATTCTTTTCATCTACTAGATAAAAAAATCTGTGTATTTGCGGTATATATGTGTAAAAGATATCTTTTTGTATTAGAAATATGTTGGGTAGTGCACCCTCTAAAAAAATATTTAGTCAGTTGAAATTAACGTATTTGGAGTACTATCACTTTTTACTCTGAGACAGAGTATAAGTATGCTTTTTTAAAAAGTGACCCTCTCTTATTCTTTCGGTAAGGGCACTAGCCCCCTGGGACCCCCCTAAAATTCGCCACTGAAAAGAGGGGAAGGGGTTGCGCTGTATTATTAAAATGTCAGGGATGCTCACACCAACAGATTACGCCATTGAGTTTAGGGGTGCGAGGGGGGGGGGGGAGGGAGTACTCTCAGGAGATTCGGGAGTTGGGGGAGGGAAAGGGTCACTGCAGCTTTTTAGGGGGATGCTCCACTGCTCTGGGAGGGGGAGGCCTCCTTGAAAATATGGGGCCGTTGCCGTTCATAAATGATGTCACGCTTTTTTCCCAGATATTTGACCCCCTCCCCCCCCTTTGTCATTGTGTCACACTTCAGCGGAACCCCTCCCCCCTTTGTCACATGTCACGCTATGTTGCATAATGCATGATGTCACACTTCTTGTTACCCATTCCCCTCCCCTTGTCACACTTTCACGAATCCCCGTCCCCCCCTTGAAGCGTGACATCATTTATGAATGCTCCCTATGTATTATATATTGCCGCAAAATAAGTCTTGCCAGTGGCGTAGTTATCATAGGTGGCACCTGGAGCGGTTATCGATAGTGTCAGCCCCCCCCCCCCCCCAAAAAAAAAACGAAGATTAAATGCATAGAAAGAAGAAAGTCCAGCAAAAAAAAAAAGAAAACTATCATTTGTATCATGGGAGTTACAATGTTTAAAGTATTTGTTGACGGCAGTGGTGTGTTTAGCAGTAAAAAACCGATTTGAATATTTTTGTAAGTAAACACTTTGCTCAGTTAAAAGTAGAAAAGAAAATGATAGAAAACAAATCCAGCTCAAGGTATTTGTATCATTATATGGAGTTTTTAAAGGTTTATTGTTTCCCCCTTCGTGGCCCGGTGTCACCCATGAACGAGTGATACCCGGCGCCAGCAATCCCTTAGCTACGCCACTGAATCTTGCAACAAGAATGCGAAAACCCTTCATAAGACAAATTCAACCATAAACCGACAGCAACTGTATAATGCTTTATTACAGGAATTATAAAACGTAATCTATCTTAAGATTTAAGACGCATTATAATCAAGATCGCTTGTGAAATATTCATATGAAATAATAAGGCATCCCTTTCGTACTTGCTATAAAGTCCCTAGTGCCTCGTGAATGGATTTCGGGTTGCTTTACGTTTTACGAAAAGGGTTGCGACGCTGACTTGGCGAGATAGAAAACAAAAAATCCACAATCTATTTTTGGCGATTAAAGGCCGCTTTTCGTTGCGTGTACGTTTTTAAAATAAAACGCAAATTCTGATTTTATTTTTGTAGAGTTTCTTTCCTCAAAAGAAGATAAAATTATATGAAATTAATAAAATTAAAATGTGAAAAACAATTAAAAAAAAAAAAAAAACAGAAAAAAAATCATTGATTTTTTTTTCTTGTAATCTGACTTTAATCTTCAATTAAAATCACCGCAATTATCTATTTCAGAACCAATCGTTGATAGTCTTCGAATTATTAATCGAAAATACCTTAATCGTTCACTCAATAAATATAATAAGCAAGGGAAAAGCATGGGAAAATGAGATAAACAGATGAAATGAATCGTGCCTTTGAGACGAGTTTTTCCCAGGCCGAATAGCTCTGGTATAGTCCACAGGCTATGTACCCTGGAAATTCCCTGGCTGAATAGCTCCGGAGCTATTCAGCCTGGAAATTCCCAGGCCGAATAGCCCCAGAGCTATTCAGCCTGTCCCAGGCTGAATAGATGTGGGGTCTAATCAGCCTGACCCAGGCTGAATAGCCACGTCCTTTAGTTTGTTTACGTTTCTACTGTTATCAAGTGTGATAAAAATTATTTATCCAGTGACTCGTATTTGACAGAAGTTTAACGATTGCTCTGGATTGGTAATAGCTAATTTCCGCAAAAGAAAAAAGCTTAGCTATTGAATTATTAATGTTTTATCTATGTTCCATTTCCTCATTTATTTATAACGTCTGTATACTCCGGTAAGTGAATTCTGCTCAAGCTAGCTGAATTGTTGTACCATCTTAACTTGCTTATTATGAACCTAAGAAGCAAAAAATTGGAAATTTGTCAGCTGTGATCGGAGGAAATGTCTTTTTTTCGAGACAAAATCATTTGACGTCGTATAGTAAATGCTGAATATAGGCATTAACAGAACTCATGCTCCTTCTAAAAGACTTTTCAGTGGCATTGCGATTGCCTGAAAAAGTTCATAATAATTATGTTTCATCGACCAATCGTACATGCACTTTTAATCAAAACTCCTTAATTACAATATTTTGTGGTTGTATATGAGTGAGAGGTATTATAAAAAGAAAAAGAGGAAAAAGCATCTGTGAAGTATAAATGAAGATATAATATTTTAATTATTATTCTTTTATTTCGATCTTGGCTACAGATACCATATTCGTGCTTAGCACAGCAGAACTAACAGCTACAGTTTAGAACAGGAACAAAACAAAAAAATTTTTTTTTTTCATATTTCAGTGAATGTAGTTGGACCTACCTCCCCCCCCCCCCCCCGGTCTTTTAATTAGTAGTTCTTTTATTTTGACTAAAAAATAAACTCTATATTCTTGCCTTATATAGGTTTAGAGCAGGGATGGGCAAACTACGGTCTGCCAGAAGGTTCTATCTGGCCCACGGATTGAATTTTAAGTTGCCTTGGATCGCACATTAAAAGGAATGTAGGGTCAGTTGGGGTAATTGTAAACGCTTTTTCAATGTTTTAACTTTTGATCCTTCCCTACCTCTTGAATGAATTTAGAGATAAAATTGAGCATTGCAGCCACTACTGTACTTCTTGTGAGTAAATGTGTTCAAAAATTTTGACTTTATGACTATTTGTTAGCAAATGATCTCATGTTTGCAATTACCCCAGTGTGTTTACAATTATCCCAGAAATCTGGGGTTATTGTAAACAGTGATTTACTTTCGAATAAGGTTGATGCAAATGGAAAATTGTTTCATACACAGTGTGTTTGATGGCTTAAGAAGTTCTGCAGCAAAGGCTCTCAATTTGCGGCCGACAGGCCGTCTGTGGTCCGCTGAGTTATGTTAAGAGTCGGCTAAGATCATTTAACGAAAAATATCTTGCAAAAAATAAAGTAATGCGACAAATTTATGTAAAATTTGTCCCGCAGTGGATCCGTCAGTTAAGCTTGGATCCCACAGAACACCGAAAGTGAAGCACAACTGGCCGGGGTCAACGCTTGGGAGGGTGGTCACCTCCCGCAACTGATTATTCTAAGATCGAGTGCGCTAACGGGAGCTGTGCACGTAAAATACATCGTCGCTTCAAATGCAAACTAAGTTAGAAATAATTTCCGCAAAGGGACCAACCTAGGTGACGATCTCTCATCTGGGAGCTGGTTCAAAATCATCAAGCCCTCTGAGCCAAGTGTACTTCATTCTAGCAGAGCTCATTAATAGCACTGTGCAACAAATTTGAACTTTTTTTTTGTCCTTTAGATGAAACTATGTGATTGTATATAAACAAAAGGTGCTTAATTCAAATATCTAAACCAAAATGGTCCATCACGTACAGTTTTTGCTGGAGACCCACTTGTCATATTTATACAATTTGGTTATAGAAAAATAACTGTGGCTTACTTATTGAAAACACAAACACAAAAAAGATATTTTTTGGCCCTTTCATCTTGTGGGCATCTGTTGGTGTGCCCTGATAACAGATTAGCAATATTCAATCCGTATACTTAAATTCTATCGATCACTGAAACTTTTTTAAAACACATATATCCTGATGAGACCTTTCCCTATTCCCATCATTAATTACGCCAAGGTTTCGAGGAAAGAAGTCGATATGCGGGTCAAAAAAGTGTAGTTTTAATGAAATATAGCAACCTAATAATACAAAAGCGTTTTATCATGTCACCAACAAGATGTTCGTAATTTTCAGCTTTCTCATTTCCAAGGAAACGTGAGCACACTGATTTAAAGGCCATCCAGCTAGATTTTTCGGCTTCTCACTGTTTGTTTTCATACTCTTCATCATGAAAGGACTTCCTTAAGTTGTGGGCCAATAAAAATCCTTTCGTTTAGTTTTGCCTCACTTAATTTTTAAATTTTTTTTCTGAAATGCAAGAAAGTCACTCCTTCTCTGTCCTGAGCTTTTACACATATTTCGATAAATCAAGTTTCATATATAATTGTGGGAAAAAGACACATTGTAGATTTACAAGTGGCTAATTTAATATGCTGTTGCCACTCAAAATTTTGAAATTTCCTTTGTGTTTGCAGAATATGCTACAGGGATGTATAGGAAAACAATACTTAGATGGAAGAGCACCTTTAAACAAGCGCCACTCTGCTGAATTATGCTCATGTCCTAATGCTTGAAACACTACATTCACATCACAGCAGCATACTATTTTTTCTTTTTCCGCAAAATAGTCTACAAAATGTCTTTGTCATCTTGTAAAAAACTCGAAACTTCGAGAAGTAGATAAGGCTTTTGTTGCCAAAAAATGTCGCTAAAGTAACCCAAGTTCATTAAAAAGGTCTCTAGAATGGCAACGATTTCACTTTCAATGAGAAAGATATAATTTATAATAAATTAAGTCTATAAATTACGAAAATATGCACATTTATCCAGAAAATACGTAAAAAGCTAAAATGTGGAATTTTGGGAAAATTGTACGTGATAGGCAAAAAATAATTGCAGATTCGTAATTCTCAGCCAAAAGTACACAAGAAGCAGACATTTCCATCCAAAGGACATTTTTCGTGTTGCACAGTGTAATCAGTAGGAGTTTTCTTAATTCATGGTCTCCTTGCAAGGGGGGCCTGGATTTCCAGGTGGCATTAGCAACAACAACAGTTATGTAAAATAGACACAAAAGTGTAATTTGATCAAAATATAATACTTATTGTCCCCCCAGAATATTGGAAATAGGATAAATTTAAGTGTTTACAATTACCCCAGAGTACGAAATATATGAAGTAATTGTAAACACCTGACTTGCACATGAAAAATAGCAGGGAGGATGAAATTCATAACTAAATACTTTTAAGAAACATTCTATATGACAAATAAAAATGGTTGAAACCACTTACATCGTTTTTGCAGATGAGCTGGAGATGAAAATGTAAGATCACTAAATTTTGTTAAACAACTTTTTTCACTATGTCATTTTCAAACAATTGTGACGCCTCCACAGGGTCATTCCGTGATAACAGTTTTGTTTTGGAGGGGACATTTTTAATAAATTATTATGTATAATATAGACAAATTCAAAAATACTGAAAGGCAAAAGAATTTTTTTGAAGTTATTATGATAGACTAAGCTCATAACAATATACTAGTGGATTTATTTTGCATAAATTAATTTAATATAAAATAAAAACAGACTGTTGTGGAGGGGACAGGAAAATTTAGTTTCATTGTGTTATTTTTTAAGTTTGGGTTTCTTTGCTCTGTCCCAATATTTGAATTACTGAAACATTTTTTATTTTAGATAGTAAGTACTTATTTACAGACAAATTATGTATTTAAAACATTCAAGTCTAAAATTAAGTAGATTTATTTTTTTTTAAATGTGTCCTTCTGTTGCGGAGGGGACTGTTGTGGAGGGGACAGAATGGCTATTTAGTTCAATGCAAGCTAAATATTTAAAAAAAATAAAATTTGCACTTTTGAAAGTTAGTTTGTTACAAAAATATTTAATTATATATTTTTTCAATACATTCCAAAAAATTATAATTAAATCTTTTATCAAACACTGGTTCTGGTAAGATTTTTAAAACTTGTGAATGACAAATCCAACTTATGTCGTCTTTTTCAGGAAAAGCAAATACAGTTCCTAAATCATTGTATTTTCTTAAGAACATGACTTCAACATTGTCCCCGTCTGTCGCAGTTACTTGTCCTACAAATAATTTTTCTGTATTTCGAATAGTTTTTATTTTAACTACAACAAAATTTCCTACAGTACAGTCATTCTTCTCACTCGTCTCATTCTTCTTCTGTTGTAAATTGACTCTTTTGTTTTCATCCGAGTTTTCGGTATAAACATGATGAATTTGATAATTCTGTTTTTTTTCTTCCTCGCTTAATGTAAATGGTGAATTAACAAATACTTTCAATTTATATTCACCGAAGGGTTCTGCATAGTGCAGAGTGCGAGGCACAGATTTCCCCATCTTCTGCCATCTACTTCTGAGCTGTTCCCGATGAAGATTATTGTTAGTTTCTGGGGAAAATAATACAACAACTTTTTTACTATGCTCTTTTGCCACCTCATAAAACTCAGCAGCATCATTCATAACAGCTTGATTTTGCAAAATTTTTGAATTCACGTATCGTTTCAATTCTGCACCAACACCATCAGCAGGTCCCTTTCCATGTGATGTTTCAAAAAACGACCAGTCTGCTGAACATCCAAAATCTGTTTCATGGTGAATGAGATTCCCCAAAGTAAATCGATTTTTAAACTGGCTAGAAGGGCCATCGCTCCAGTAATGAACTTTTTTCATGTTTGTGAGAAACCTTTTCTTTAAATCTTCTAAGATACAGCTGTTGTAAGCATAAATTGTATTTTTGTCGTGTTGTGTATCATCTGACACAACACTATGACAAATATGGGATAAATTATCATTTTCTTTATAGTAAACAACAGCAGTGAAAATAGTTACTTGCACAGAGCACCAATGTGCATTCATAATTTCATTTTGCTGTCTTATTCAAAAATTTTCAGCAAAATCCTCAATAATTAATATTTCATCATTCTGTAATTCCTGTTTCAGACACTGAAGCTCTTGAAATTGTCTTTTGATGTTATAAATATGCCTTGAAAATGGAATGAGTAACATCTTTAAGTTTTCAATGACTTCAGCTGCAGGTAATGTCATTGGTGACTTTACAGATTTCCCATCAATATTAATCCACTGGTAAAATGTTATAAGACTCTCACTATCCATATCTTCAAACTCATCATAAATTGCACTTACACCACACTCTTTACATTTACGATCTGCACATTCAATTTTTATCAGAGTTTCATAATTGCATAAAGTCAACTTCAGCAATTCTTTTATATTTTGAATTTTAAAGTCAGGAAAAGATTTCTTTATACCTGCTAGTAACAATTCTAAATTTTCATGATACACACAATAACAGACTTCTCTATCTTTCTCTGTCATTGGAAGGACATATTTTGGTCTTATTTCATGAAAACGACTAATACCAATCTTTGTATCAGAATCTTTAAAAAATAATGAGTAGGCTTCTTTTATTGTCATTTGAAGTATACGTTTCTGTGCTTTTGTTTTGGATTTGCCATTTCGAATAATCACAAAATCTTTTCAGCCAGGACACAGTCTGCTGATATCATCTCTTTCAAAAAAATACTGAACTATGTCTGTTGAAATAGCATCTGATCTTTTTTTTCGTGTTTCACAAATATTTACCTTCTTCAAAGTTGATGAACTGTATAACCTTTGTTGTTTTGAAGGGGATAAATCTGCAATTACTTTAGCAATTACTGCTACTTTCTTTTCAGGTTCTTTTGGCAATTTTCGTTTTACTCTAGCAACAGCTTTTCCAAGTGCTGATGGAGAAGAATAATTAATGGAAGGGCATTCTTGCTCCTTTAAGCTTTCCAATTTCTTTTTTCTCCAATTTGCTTTTCTTAATCTTTCTTTTTCTCTTTGAATGGATAATTCTTTAGGTGTCTTAGTTATAGCTTTTGCTATTGCTGATCTTTGCTTCCATCTTAAACGCTCTTTGGCTTTTTGCTGTAAATGCAATTCTGGATTAAGCTTTAGTTTTTTTCTATATTCACTAGATCTTTCTGTAGATGTTTTCCCCATACCTAATATATATTCTTTTACAACACTTTGAATTTAAATGCATTAACAAAAAACTAAATTACTATATTTTATTAAACCAGTATCCTAAAATCAACAAATTTATCTGACAACCATGTGCTCACTCACCAACATAATGAACTACTGGGTTGGGGTCTACAAGTGTAAAGGCAAGGTACATCTATAGGTAACATAAGGTGCTGCCATCTATTAAGCATATTGTACATTTAAAATGTCAATAAAATCATAATTTCAGAAAGTTTATGCATCCCAAAAACTAAAAATGTCCCCTCCACAACAGAAATTGTCCCCTCCAAATCAATTTTTAAAAAATTATATTTAATTAACTATATTTTTTTTCTACCAGTGATTGATACAATTAAGCTCATAATACCTTTTAAAAAGTAGAATTAAAATATTTTGTAATTATTTCATTTTTTTCACCTTTCAAAATAAAAAATATTATTAAAAAATGTTTTGGAGGGGACGCCACATTTTTTACATTTATCTATTTACATTTTTTATAGAGTTGAGTTGTATTTTTAAAATTAAAAATTCACTTTATACTTATAAGTAAATAAACAAGCCTTTAATTTAGCAATATATATGTAAAATAAAGATTATTTAAAATGGAAAAATGCATATATGACTGTCCCCTCCACAACAGTAAAATATCTAAACTGTGCATTTGAAACTAAAGAAAACGAAAAAAAAAAAATGTTTTTTGGTAAAAAAAAACACAAATTACAAAAATATAATTCATAATGAATCACATGACACATTATTTGTTATTCTGTTCCAAAATTTATTTTTAAGGCAATCAGGACCTAAATAGCATGGAATGACCCCACAAATGTTTCGAAACTTACAAAACTCTTTCAGTGTCTTCCCTATGCTACCAATTCATCACACACCAGCAGTTAAGTTTTCAAAACCACCATAAGTGTAGTTATGAAGCTTGTTTACAATTACCCCAACTGACCCTATGTATATTTTATATCCATCTCCTTTTCTACCTTATTTAAATATTTTTTTGCTTTCCTATTTTTGAAAGGACTGATGATCTTTTTACTATCTCTATTTTCGTTCTACAAAACATAAATCAACGGAAATGCGATCACAGAAAGCTTCCAATCGGTAAAGTATTAAAAGCAAATGTTCTTTGTTAGTTATAGCTCTAGAATGGCACCAACCACTGAGGCACAGTTGTTTCTAAATATGCCAAAGTTAGAATTTTACAAATCATTACCAAAAGCAAGTTTCTCAAATTTAATATCTCTTGCCCTGAAAATCAGTGCTACATTTGTTTCATCTTACATATGTGAACAAGTGTTTTCAACTGTGAACCTTAGAAAGAATTATTTCAGAAGTAGACTGACAGATAGCCTCGTTCCTTAGAATCGGGACATCTCACTTCGTACCTCAATATAAGGAACTTTTAAAAATGAAATCACAATTTCATTCATCTCATTAGGGTATTTAAATTGTAATACTTGTGAATCATGTGCATTATACTGCACCTGCATAACAAAGGTTAAAAACAATAAACACACAGAAAGAATTGGAAAAAAAATATTATGATCATTTTAGTTATTTAAGCCGTCTTTAAAGAAATAAAAAGTACTTTAGATAAATTTAGTTTTGCTTTAACATTATAATTATATGCTTTATGAATTATGATTCTCTTGTGGACATTATATAAATATGGAATAACTTTAATCATATTCAAAATTCTGAACAGTAGCATTGGTTAATAATAGATATTCTATTACTCATTTCAAAGTTAAATGCACCTATAAATTTTTTAAAAAAATTTTTGTGTGTATTATACGGAACTCAGGTGATCCATACTTGTGCATAGTTTTAAAATTTTAGAAAAATTGCTCTTTGCCCGTCAAAGTTTTTTTTTCCTCTGATTTTGGGCCCGCGACCAAAAACATTTGCCCATCCCTGGTTTAGAGAGTCGAAAATTTGACATTTATTTATCTAGTGTTTTATCAAATATGGTGGAAATTGCAAAAGTTCTTAAGATTATTCTTAAGAACAAAAATATTTGAAATGTTGAGTTGCACGTGGGGACGGGATAAGGTATTTCTGATAGAACTGCTCTGAATCACTTTGACTGACTGACTATTAATGCTCTCAAAACAAATTTGTTATGTGTGAGACACACAGTGTATGTGACAAACTTTTAATATCTTTTTAATAAAAAACTATTGGTCTTATTGAAAAAAAATCAAAATGATATACTAATGTTGCTCTAGGAGTACAATATGTACAAAAAAAATATTTCATATAAATTCCCAAATTCTGCTGTAAGATGTCCTGTTTGTTACACAGAAATACTGTGAAATGACCAATATACTATTTTTCTTACAACTCCTGTCCCCTCCCTTCTTTCGAGTTCAAAACGGGAGTACATAATTCTGATTTCAAATTTATGCCGAATGTTTGATTTTGCTCAATGTAATAATGTTGATTATTTTAGTAGTGTAGATAAGAATTCTATGCGTTTGCTAAATATATTCATTTTCTAGGCAAAAATACTAAGAAGCACCATGTCTGAAAATGCTGAAGATATCATAAGCAAACAGCAAGCAGTTTTGGACGATTATTTTAGTTTACTGGGTAATTTTGCATTTGACAAAGCTAAGGAATTTTTGGTAAGATTCTTTTTTTTCTGAAAATTCAAGACAAGTAACATTTCATGTTCTGTTCAGTGATTCATATCTTATGTAAATTGGAAGATTTAAAGCAAAAAATAAAACCTTTTACTTATAACACTGTATAACTGGGAAAAAACATTTCATCATATATAAAAAACTTGCCTGAATTTACGCAGAATAGCCAGTAGTCGCTCTTTGCGAAATTTTCACAAAATGATTGCACACACTAATAAACATTGTTATTAGGCATTTGGTCCTTCCTTAAAAATTCATTAGTTTAATCTATATACTTTTATGCATTTTTATTAAGGCCTTTCCCGCTTTTAAACGGCAATGGACGAAACTGGTACTAGTACCTGTCCCGCTCATAATGTGTTAACCTTAACTCCTCTGCGGAAACATACTGCATTTCTCTGAAGGCAGAAAAATGCACTGCACTTTTTTAGAAGTGTTAAGACAGGAATTTTGTTGCAGTCTGTAAGCTAAAAATAATTAAATTGATTGGTTGAAATTAGTGAATAAATAGACAACAAACAACCTTCAATCAAATGCATCGGGTGATATAAAATGTTACATTTCTTTCCTTTCAACACGAATTGTTCTACTTCAAACTAGTGCTTCAGTTGAAACTGATAAAGTTATTTGACTTTGCTTGATTGTGTTTCAGTTTAGTACGCCTATAAGTTGCCAACAATTAGCTGGATACTTCCAGTTGTTAAAAATGCCAAAGATGTTAAAATTTCCTGTAGTGCAGGAATATTTCTTTTTGAGGTGTAATTCAAGGATGAAAAATCAATATCATCAAATATCCACTTTCTATTTACTCCATGGACCAATCCACAATTGATATTAAGTTGTCTTTTAATTGGTAAGTTACCTGAAGTCTTCCAATTCCAAAGTTGCTCATGACTCAATTTCAGCGTGAGAGTGTGCAACAATGTCCCATTCAATCCTCTTTTTTGATTTGGTCAGCTAATGCATTTTTGGAACTGGATTTATTGCATAAAATATAGGCACATTACCTTTATTAAGGTTGTTTTGAGATGGTTTCTGGAGTGTTTACGCGTACAAATATTGGAATACTTCATTTTAGTTGTTGAATATCAGGTTATCCTGTTTCACGGCAAATATGTTTTTAAAAATATTTCCAGTCGAGCTTAACTTTGTCAACTTTTTCAAAACAAAGTAGAGCTGTTTTTTTAACCTTTAATTAGAACAAGTTGGACTTCTGGTTTTGCATTTAACATAGGCAGTAACTTCGTCAACGACACCAGTTGATGATTATTTTTGAGCACAGAGAAAAAAGATGTCCGGTTTGACTGGATCAAAAAGTAGAAATATCAGCAGCAGTAAGATAAGGATAGTTGAGCCACTTTGTTAAATTTCAGTTTTTAAAAAACTTTTTTAATTTTTTCTGATGATATTGAAGAATATTTTGCTGGTATTTTGGCCTTTCCCTGTCGAGACTCCAATTTCAGAAGGATACAGAATCGGGTTTCAAGTTCAAATTAAGTTTTTATTTTTAACTTAAACAAAACATGCAAAATAAAAATTAACTTTAAACAATTCATGAAAATTTAACCTTTGCAGCTAGACGCTGGGCTCTCATCAGACGGTTCAAGGCTCCGGTGACTGACATTCTTACTGCTCACAGTTCGGGCTAGAAGCCGGCTTTGTCATTGATTGCAAATGATAACTATATATCAAAACAAATTCAGAAAGCAAAGTTTTTAAAGCAAAAGTACAAGTACAATGCTGTAAATAAAATTTGCAACATTTATTTGATGAAATATGGCTTAAAATTTGATGGAGATGGATTATGAATTATAATTCTGCTAACCTGACATGCATATATTTTAAAAGCACTTAAGTCATAGGCATTGTTATAATAAAGACTTATTTAGAAACACCCTAAAATAGCACTTTTTCCTTTTTCAAAGATAACTGCAGTTTGATTTTGCTGTGATAAAAACTTCTAAAATCAATTTAACAACCTTTTTTTTTTTATTTGGACAAATTCAAGTTAGTTTTATGTTACGATGTGTTAAATAACTGTTATGAATATGTGGCTCCTGTTGTAAAAAAAGGTTGAATAACACTGATTTGTATATTACAGCTAATAAACATATTATTAAAATATAAGTTGATCAAAATGAAATGTAGATCAACCTTCGCTTTTAATGCTACCATAAAAACAAAGTTAAATTTTAGTCCCTGTTGTCTAAGAAGTGGGTACCAGTATATATATTATGTGCTGATCTTTCAAAATATGTTCATACGTTACAAAACATATTCGTAAACAGCTTATATAGAAAACTTTCTTATATTGAAAAAGGTTACATGTGAAAGGATTAATTTTTAACTGCTGTAATCCATTTTTTCTAACGTCCTTTTCATTTAAAAGACACGGATTTGAAAAATATGTAAATAAAGATTAAAAATACTGCAATGGTTGTGACACATTAAATCATTCATCTAATCCAGAAAACAAATGCAGTTTTATTAAATCTGAAAAATTCTGCTCGTTGAAAACTAAAAATGTAAATACAAATTGAATGTACATATATATATGTAAGAACGGCAGTCCCGTTCTATCTTCTACAGTAGTGGCCGCTAAAACCCATGTAAGAAGAGGCACAGGGCTTCGTTGCAATTCTTTATTAGTGCACTTTAACACACAACTATCATAACAATATTATAGTTGGGAGGAAAGACACGAAGTCATCAGCAAGTATCAAGAAGCAAGAACCCCGATTTTCGTTCGGGCAGTCGTATTTATATGGGGGAAAATCTTAGACTGCAGACAACATTCCCTACACCACGTGATGGCACGTGGTTTAAATAGGAGGGCCATATGGAAAATAAAATATATTATTGGCTTTAATCCCGTAGACAGAGGCTGGCCCACGTCTACGGGGAAAAAAATAGTCTGGAGGGAATTACTGAGGGAAACCAAATTGAGCTTAGGCATGACCATATATCTTAACGCGTTAGAGAAATTTATGAGCGGGACAACCCTGAGTTGTCAAGTTTAATATGGAAAAAGCCAGACAAAGGAGACATATGGAGAAGTCCTTTCACTGCCTGACAAAGGATACAAAGGATTTTTCCATATTACATCCCCCTCCCCAAAAGTTCTATTACTTTAAATATTGAAGAAGTGAATTATCTGCAGCCTTTTTCCCCACATAAATTTATGTATTAAATTTTATATAAACATATCACATTTTGAATGAACTACTATACAGTTACAAAAATTACTGAACATTTTCATCACAGATTATTATACTCTTACTAAACGATATTTACAAAATTGTATATACAGTTCAGTTTAATTACAGTTGGATTATTCTGTTGCAGTTCAAAAGTGAATGACTTATATCACATTATTCATGTGATAGTTTGAAATTTGTTGGTGGGTAATATTTCCTCAATCTTGACACATGTACTATGTCTGATTTTTCTTTGTTGTGTGCATTTGGTCTATTGATTTCATAAGTTACGTCCGTAACTTTTCGAAGAATTTTATATGGTCCACTAAACGGTTGCGAAAGTTTTCGTGAATTCGGATATTTGAATTCTTCATATATCACAAAGTCATCTGCATTAAAAGTTTTGTCCACAAATCTGGCATCGTAATATATTTTATTTTTTTCATGATACTCTTTAGTTCTTTCTACTGCCAGTTTTCTAGCTTCCTCAACAGGAGGATAAATGTCTTCATTTACTGGATTTTGGAAAGGCACTGTACCGTACATTAAATACGCAGGTGGGAACTTCGTAACTGAGTGTGGAGTTAGGTTGTATTCTTGAGTCACCTGCTCTAATGATTTAGGCCATGGCACGTTTCCAGAAGCTGCGTTCACTTTGCACTTTAGGCGAGTGGCTATTGTTTGGTTCAGACGTTCCACCTTACCATTTGTCTCTGGTCTATGAGCTGTGGTTAAAAGCTGTTTAATTTTGTGGTGCTTTAGAAATTTCTTGAAATGAGATGAAGTAAATGATGGATTTCTATCACTTAATACACTTTTAGGTATTTGAACACTGAAAATTTGTTTAAGAAAGTTGACGTAAGTTTCGGTAGTGATTGATTTTGATGCAAAAGACCACATGTATCTAGTATGATGATCTATAAACAATGTTAAATATTTTTTCGTGGAATTGTAGTAGTTGAAACCTCCCACACTATCTACTGCAACGAGATCAAATGGTTTATCAACTGGAGGCATAGACTGTAAAAGGCCAAATCTTTTTTGTCGAGGCTTTTTGTTTACCTGACAAATATGACAATGTTTGTTAAATCCAGTTATATCTAATGTTATATTTTGCCAATAATATACAGGCGTAAGTAAATTAATTGTTTTTTGAATTCCTGGGTGTCCAAACTTTTCATGGACAGTCTCAAGTAATTTACGGCATAAAGAAAAAGGAACAACAATTTTAGTAAAACCCTTTTTACGCAGGCATAACACGTTATTAATTTCGACAAAATTACCAGTTAAATTGTCATTTTTTTGAGCCTCTTGAATTTCATCCAATTGCAGTAGATGCGAAACGTGGTTTCCTATATTTTTGTCAACACATTCATTATTTACAGGTATATCCCTTGAGAGCATGTCAGCCTCGAAGTTTGTGGTGCCTTTCGTATATTTAATATCATAGTCATACATACTTAATTGTAAGGACCAGCGGAACAGACGACCTTTTAAGTTTTTTACATTTTTGAGCCAAACTAATGCCGCATGATCGCTATGTATGACGAATTTATGGCCAAAGAGGTAGTGGTGGTACTTATTTAAAGCATCCACAACAGCGAGACATTCCAACTCAGTAATACTATAGTTCTTCTCGTAATCTTTTAATGAGCGGGAATGGAAAGCTATGGGATGTAAGGCACCCGAACTGTCTGGCTGTTTTAATATTGCTCCCACACCAGTTTGACTTGCATCAACACAAATATGACCTTTTTTTAGGATCAAATATTTTTAAAATTGGTTTACAAATTAAGGAGTTTTTCAAAACTTGAAATGCTTCTTGGCATTTGTCAGTCCATTGCCAAGTTGTATCTTTTTTTAGCAAGTGGTTTAATGGATTTCTAATAGTTGCATATTTATCTATAAATTTATGGTACACATTTATTGACCCCAGAAATCTTTGGAGAGATTTAACATTTTTAGGCGGTTGTAATTTTTTAATAGCCTCAATATTACTATTATCGGGCGTTACAATAACATTACAAATTTCATACCCTAAAAATTCAATTTTAGTCTGTATGAAAGAACATTTTGATGCTTTTAACTTTAAATCTTCCTGTCTGCATATCTCGAAAATTTGTTGAATATGATCTAAATGTTCTGAAAGGGTTTCAGAAAAAATTATTATGTCATCAAAGTAATTGGCTGCAAATTTTATTGTATGTTTTGTAAGTATTCGACGCAAAGTTCTTTGAAAAATACTTCGTGAATTTTTCCACCCGATGGGTAATTTGTTCCACTCATATAAGCCACTATTAGTGACAAAAGCGAGCTTTTCAGTATCGTCAGGATGAATTGGTATATGCCAATATCCGGAAGCCATGTCTAATTTGGTAAAATATTTGCTTTTCCCTAATTTATCTACAAGTGTTTCTATCAGGGGTAATGGTTCTGCGTCGGACTTAGTAATTTGATTTAATTTTCTGTAGTCTATACATAATCGCCTTTTTTTATTTTCGTCTTTTTTAAAAACTAGTGTAACAGGTGCAGAATACGGCGATGAGCTTTCTTTTATTATATTAGCCTTTAATAACTCTTGAATTTGATTTTCAATTTCTTCTTGTTGCTTTGGGGAAGTTTTATATGCCCTTAACGACACCGGTAAGTCGGATGTTAACCTTACCCGTTGAGGTTCAATTCTAATTGTTCCAACATCATATTTATTTTTGGAAAATATATCTTCGTAATTTCGCAATATTTCTTTTAACTTTGAATTTTCCTCAAGTTCCGAATGTCCACCGACAGGATCGCGACATTGTAGGCCTCCAATGCCGCAACCAGTCCCAGAAACATCGGACGAAATACGAAAATGCTTATTTTTTTCGCAACTAATTTTTTCATTTCCATCTTTCTCTAGACAAGTTTTCTTTTCCGTGCTACTCTTTTTCTTTTCATTTTCGTTATAATGTAATTCCTTCACACTTTCCTTAGTTTTACTTTCTTTCGGATCTTTCACTCTTTTAATTTCCTTATCAATTTTCTTGCTTATTTTTCCCGTACTATTATTTTCGTTTTTATTTTCTTTTACTTTATTTCCACAGTTCCTAACTAGGATTTCAGGTAAAATATGCAAAGACAAGTCATTCGGTTCGGAATCAGAAAAGGTGATCAGTCTTCTCTGATCCTGCATAACGACATGTCCTACACAATCTATGACCAAACGAAATCCCACGCAACTCTTTAAACCTAATATGGCATAAGGTAAATCGGTGTCTAGAACATAAAATTCCACCGGTTTAACTATATTGCCAACCTTAAGGTAAAGAATACACGTTTGGTTAAGCTGTAGCATTCCCTTCGTGTGTTTTATTTTTACAGCGATTTTTTCTTTAATCGAAACATTTCATGTTTTTGCAATTGCACTCGGGATGATATTTAATGTTGAACCGGTATCAACATTTAAATAAATAGTCTTTAAATTGGAATTTGTATTTTGAGTGTACGCTTCATTAGATAGTTGATAATCATTTTTAAATTTCGCCTCATTTTTAATAATATACCCGGGTATTATTAATTGTCATACTTCGTTAACTCTCTGATTTTCTTCTCTTAATTGATTATCTTTTTGCTGAGGCGGTAGTTTAAATCCAGCATTCGATGTATTTGGCTTATTCACACATGTTTGTCCCCAATGATATGCGTTGGAGATTCCTTGTTGTGCACAAAATTTACAAGGATTAGGGGGTAACTCCTGAGAAAAACGTGCAGTCTGTCTTTTTACTGCATTTTGTTTTTCATTGTGACCTACAAATCTAGGTTTATTCTGTTGGAAAAAATTAGGTTGGTATACATTGTTTCTATCTTGACGAGAATAGTTATATCGTTGACGAAAATTACTTTGGTCTTGATTTTTTGGCATCCAATTTTGATAAAAGGGGGGCTTCACCCTAAAAAATATTTTGTTGTTCCCCTTTATAAGCGGACTTGTGTGTTTCATGTGGAACTTCATTTATTAATTTTGAAACTACCTGAAGCCATTCGGTGGGAGTTTCTGGCTCTTTTATTACCAAAAATGCCCTAACTTGGGCAGGTAGCCCAACTGAAAGCCCCTCAAGGATATGTTGATTACTAAGTTTTATTTTTCTTCCCATTTCTACTTTTTCCGTAAAATAGGAGTACAACTCTTTCAGATTTCCAGAAAATTTTAAATTTTGAAAATCAAGAAAACTACTTGCTGGAGTAAAGTAATGTTCTTCAAAAATTTGAATGATTTCATGAACGGAATTACAGCAAAGGCATTGATTGATGTAGAGCTTTAAGGCTGAACCGCGAATAAATTTCTGAAAATTTTTTAATTTCCAACTATCATTTAAGTTGTTCTGAGCCGTTTGCTGGTTAAAGTGAGCTAACCATGCTGAAAAATTTATCCCTAACTCTGGTTCAAATAATAAAATTTCAGGTGAGCTACCCGAATGTTTGTCTTTTATTTCAATTTTTGAAGTAGAAGAGCCATCTGCCAAACTTATCTCTTTTATTTTATCACTAATCGTTTGACATTCTGAATCCATTTTTATTAAGCTTAAATCGGCAGTTGCCTCTGCTTGAGTTTCCGCATCCTTACGGTTTAAGTTATCTCCATCCATGTTTGAATTTTCTTTGTGGGAAGACTCTAAGTCGGAATTTTTTTCATTTTCAATGGTCTTGCTCATTTTACCACTACGTAATAACATAATTCTAATAACACAAAAATTTTTGACATTTTTCCTTTTTTACCTTCCCACTTTAACAACAAAAATATTCCGCGTAAACAAATGCATAACATCTAAAATATATACAGAACTATTCACAATACTGCAAAAAATATACCGTAATTTCAATTACTCAGCACATTGATAAATTTACTATTTCAAACATCTTAATGTCAAAAAAAAAAAAAAAACCGTGCTGACAAGATCCCTTTTAATAATTTAAACCGATAATTAATATATCATCAAATAAAGAACTTATTCTTCCAAAGCACATATTCAATTTATATCATAATAAATTCTAAAGCAATATCATGTAAATAAAAACGAAACGGGAACAAAAGATATTCATATAATTATAAGATATTTATGGAGAAAATTCAAAATAATACCATTTTGGAATAACACATTAAAAATTACTTTATCCAAATTCACTTTAGCACATGAAAGTAATTTCGATTCTAAAGCACCACAACATAACGACCCTTTGGTTTAATCACTCCGCAGAACGTAAACACTCTTCGCTTCTAAAAGCCACAACGGGGGCGAGCTTTTCCCCACTCGGTGAAAGAAGCCGCACATTGGTTCATTGAACCGTCTGGAAAGATGATCCACGCTGCTACATCGGCGCGGCACATTGCAGATTTAGTATTGCTTTTCTTCGATGGTTCTTTTATTTCTGCAGGACCCCGGATAGGAACATAAATCCTACCGGCTTGTAAGTACGGCAGTCCCGTTCTATCTTCTACAGTAGTGGCCGCTAAAACCCATGTAAGAAGAGGCACAGGGCTTCGTTGCAATTCTTTATTAGTGCACTTTAACACACAGCCATCATAACAATATTATAGTTGGGAGGAAAGACACGAAGTCATCAGCAAGTATCAAGAAGCAAGAACCCCGATTTTCGTTCGGGCAGTCGTATTTATATGGGGGAAAATCTCTTAGACTGCAGACAACATTCCCTACACCACGTGATGGCACGTGGTTTAAATAGGAGGGCCATATGGAAAAAAAAATATATTATTGGCTTTAATCCCGTAGACAGAGGCTGGCCTACGTCTACGGGGAAAAAAATAGTCTGGAGGGAATTACTGAGGGAAACCAAATTGAGCTTAGGCATGACCATATATGGTAACGCGTTAGAGAAATTTATGAGTGGGACAACCTTGAGTTGTCAAGTTTAATATGGAAAAAGCCAGACAAAGGAGACAAAGGACTTCTCCATATCACTGCCTGACAAAGGATACAAAGGATTTTTCCATATTACATATACATAAGAAGAAAGTCGGAATTTTTTTATTATTTTTAAAAACCTGAAATCGTTTGGTTTTATGTTATCAAAGTGATATTATAAAAGAAGAAACCTAAACAAGACTTTGATTACAGCAATAAGTCATCAGAAGTTTCATAAAGAAGCACGAAGAAATATTTTGTTGATGCTTGTAAATTCAGTTATTCAGTATTTTCAAATAAACAATAATAAAACAAATATGTCAGTAATAATAAAAATAAATGAAATATTTATATACTGCACATTTTCTGGATGGAAATTTTTTACATCCAGATGTTTCTTTTGCATAAATGAGAAAATGTCTGCCATCAGCCTAGCTCCATTCTCCATAGCTTTCACGGTGTAAAATGCTGGAGCAGCTTGCTCCCTTACACTTTCCTCGATTAATCTCTCAATTAATCTCAACCAAAACTCTACATGAGTTAAAGTAAGTTCCCTTAAGTTTTTGTACAAGACAAAAGAATTCCATTCTATTTGAATCAATAGATATCTGATAATTTTTTTGCAATATTTCCGCTGCCGATTTCTTGCTACGGGATAGTAAGAAAGACATTGGTTGAACCGGTCAACACCTCACATTGTTTTATTGTAAAAAACGACTGCTTTGGGTTTTAGTGTGAGGTCGGACTTTTTATGTTTTGCTTGAACTTGCACCATTTCACTGTTGTGTAATATGCTTAACCTAATCAACGATTTTTTATCCTTCCATTTCATGACACACATTTTTCCTTTTTGGTATGCTATAACTTCCTCCTTTCCCACTTTTTCGGAGTTCAAAAGAGGAGGCAATTCCTTTCTGTTTGGTCTGACTGTTCCACAAATATCGGTTTTCTTCTGGATTAGGATCCTTGCTAACTTTGGTGAGGTATAAAAATTGTCCGTAGTTAGTCTCCTTTCCCTTGAAGGTCACTTAGCATAGTCGGGACACTTTTGGTTGACAGTCCAAAGCTGTCATATTCGGACTGAAAAACTGTTCCCTTTCCTGTATAAATTAGGGAATTCCATATATATCCGGTGTCCGATTCGCAAAGCTGGAACAGTTTAATTCCAAAATACGCTCTTTTACTTGGAATGAACTGCTTTCATCCCAAGCATCCCTTGTGAGCAATTAATGATTCATCAATGGAAATATTCTGCTCAGGAATGTAAACAGTTTTAAATTTGTTCACGATTCTATCATTAGAAAATGAGGCTGTCAAAATTTTAATTCAGTAATGAAAAAGAAAAGTAGAAAGAAAATGAGGAAAGAATGAAAAGGAGGTACACTCTTTGGAATTATATTTAAGGTATCCGAATACGTTGAAAAGGAGATTTTTGACTAACTTTGAAAAAATTAATTTAACGAATATATTGAATTATTTACAAACCTCATCTTTCCGAAACTGTCGTCAACCTTTTGTCTCTGCATTAAGTAGAAGACGATATATTAGCCTTTGTATATGCATAATATATGGTAAGAATTGGAAAGTTCAATCTTAAAATGCATTTTTAATAAAAATGTGCATACCTAAAAAATAACTCGAAAAATACTTATCCTATTTGCATGAAACTTATCACACTTTGTCTCCATATTGCTTACTAGGGGAATATATCAAAAATTCTAATTGTAACTGCAATAGTATTCATTATGGTCTGCTCATAAAATATCAATATTACACATTTCCTGAAAATCTTAACAAATAATCTTTCAATGAGCTCTAAAAATTTTTATTTACAACATATCCTCAACATTTTTGATAAATGCACTATATGAGCATCTTTAGTTTTTTTCTGATAAGCTAAAAAAAATATTGTATAGTATTTTTTGAATTTTTCACTAAATATTAAACAAATAATTGCATGTTTTAAGGAACTTTTATGGGAGTATTTTTGTTATCTCCAGGACACCTAGGGGGGGGGGGGGGCATTAGGGGATCCCACACAAAATAAATTTTAAAGTTTTTGAAGAAATACATGTACTTGAACTATATACTTTTCCCCCCATTACTTTTAAAGTAAATTTCATCTTTCACAATGCACTTTTAAAATGTATAATTTTTAAAGTACGTTTGCCACCTTTACTTAAAAATTCATTTTTTGATTTTCCATTTTTCTCATTTTTTCTGAAGGTAAAACTTTTTTTGGAATATACTTCGTTCATCACTACACTGAATATTCTCCTTTTCAAAAACTAGTAGCTGTGTCAGAATTATTTATCCTGCAATGAGGAGGGACGTGTATTTTTTTCTCTGTTGCAGCTATAAAATTTGTTAACAATGGTGCTTTAAAGGGGGTGAGAAAAAAGAAGCTATATAACCTTAAGTCAATAATTGATTGTTAGAAAAAAATGTTGAAATATAAATTTTCATTTTTCGATTGTTCTTCATATGAATTCTTACAAAAGTGTCAAATACAAAAGTTCTGCTTTATTTCCTTTTCTTGAAGTCTTACTGTACAACTGCAATACACAAGGGTGTAAAGAAAGGGAGAAAGAACTAATGGGAGGTGGCTGATAAGTGTTTGACAGCGGGATTTTTCTTCAATTCAAAACTAAGTTTACAGTGAATGGTTTCCAAGAATTTTTCTTTTATTTCCACCCCTTTTCAGATAAAAAGCTCTTTCGAGTGTACATAGCAACATTGTGTTTGACCATCTTCATTTCAAATTACTTTTTTTGTATTAGCGAAGGCGGTGCGATTTCTTTTATTCTTCTGTTTGCTCAATACAATACAAAGTGTACACCAACAACGGGCGCTAGGACCACATACAATACAAGAGGACGATGTTTCATGTGTAAAAATAATATTTTGAAAGAAGTTGAATAAGTCTCATTTAATTTCTTGAATTTTTAATGCGTTGAAGCTGGAACATTTTTTGGTGGTCACACTAAACTGTAAAAACTAATAAATAAATAAATAAATAAAAACATCTTCATTTTGCTACATGAAATGGTTGGATTGATAAGGCTGTAAATGTTCACCACTGGAGTGCACCCCTATCAAATTTTGTTCATTAATATAATGAAAAGATGTTAAAAAAAAAAATAATCCATCAAACTAAGAACAATTTTTATAAAACCCTTTACAGAAGCACATAATTTTAGCCAATTAATATTTAAATTACCAAGACTGTGGAATTAGAGTTCGGCTGATTTTGGGGTAAAGGAAAGGGACTTAAAAATGGGGGACTCTGACACCAGTTTTTTTTTTTCCAAAAAATTGTTGCTATCTGTTGTTAATAACGCCTTTTTATCAGGGATATAAATCGGTCACTATTTTGAGTTGCAATGCTTCAACACTTGCTCCTACTCAGCTGCATGCTCCAAATACTTTTAATAAATTCACTATTTATTTCTTTAATGTCAATTTTTTAATATGATCAAAAATTTAAAAGTAAGAAAAAATATCGGAGCAGTGTAGAGTGTAGCAAAATATTTTTTTCTCTCCTGTCTGCTCTAGTTTCGAAAATCTCATTGCACTCAGCGTTTTAACTTGAGGGGCAAGCAGCAAATCGCATGACCTGTATTCTGTATATGAACAGTTATGTAGTTTCAGAAATATTCAGCAAGTTTATACTTCAAACTTTGCCTTGAATTTTTGATTAAACTGTTCAATAATATCAGGTGCAGTATCGTAGTGACCCGGATTTCAGGGAGGGGTTCTTCGGGGAGAGGGAGCTAATTTCATTGTCTAGAATTTCTCCAACTTTTCTTGGAAAACAATCTTCACCATTTCAGGGGGTTATCCCTCCCCTCCTCATCTACGCCAGTGTCTGGTGCATGTAAAGAATGAATGCAGATCTTGACGGGAACTAATAAATCCATCATGAGAAATCCGCTATAAATGTATTTTCAAATTATCTTGAATTTTATAAATTTTAGTAAGTTTTCTATAAAATATCATCCATGTGAGGATTGCTTTTTGCAACTTAGCACAGTAGTTACAAAGTACCACAGGATTTAATCACACTGCCTGTTGTCCATAAATAATTTTAATGTGGAATGTTTCAGTTTTTAGCTTCTATTCATTTATTTACTCTTTATTTGGGGTATTTGTAGTTTTCTATAATCTGATGCATATAATAAATTGTGATTGAAAGATTGAAGTGAAAAATAATGAAATAGCTTATTGTGTCACAAAAATATTACAAGTTTACAAGGGAAAAGAAAGTCAAAAATACATTAAATAAAGATTGAAAAAAAAAAAAAAAAATGGAACTAAGGTTTCAAGATGAGAAAAATGTGTGTAACAGTATGTCTGTTTCCTTCATAATTTTCTAATGAATAATCCAATTTGAAGCACATTATTTTGTGGTTCAAAGGATCTCAACAACCAGGCGTCATCCTCATGGTTTTTCTAATTAGAACAATGATTTGCTTATTTTGGGCATTTAAAGAAAAAAAAAACTTAACAATAATATCTAAAAACATGTACAAAGCAGAGTTTTTTTTTTTTGCTTTGGATTTATAAGGGTAATTTTTGAGCAATTCCAAAAAAGTTTTACATTAACATTTATGGAAGAAATTCTTCCCTTTTTTCCCTAAAAAACCAAAAACATCAACTTTATTTTTTAACATTTAAAAATCACAAAAATGCTGAACATCTGAATATATATATATATATATATATATATATTGTTTTGAGAAATAGAAAAAGTTTTTAATACCTGAAATAGCTTTCTTCATATGCTTGACGAAATTTAGGAGTTTTTGATTGAATAAAAACTTGGCAAAATCAAGTCTAATTTATTCTTTATTCAAAATAGCTACTGGTGTTTTTTTTGTCAGTGCTTTTTCATTTTATTTTATTCAGTTAATTATTGGCAACAAATTAAACCATAACTAAACGAAGTATTTTCCCGGTCCCTTCCAGTTCATTGTAGTATTTGTATTTCACTGTATAAAATAATAATAAAAATAGTACAAGTATGAGCATGGCCTATAAAAATCACTTAAATACAAAAAAGTTTATTCTATAATGTGTGACTCGAATACCCCTTCTACTCTGGAAGGTCAGCACGCAGTCCTCTTCTGTGAGTGATAAAGGAAACACCCCCATTGTTGTCATTTGTCACCCTTGAAGTTGAAAAGAAGGGGAAAGCACTATGAAAAATAAGTTCAAACACTTTTGAACCAGAACTTTCATGGCAGAATTCTACTTTGCACACGCTTTTACATCACTGCATGGCAGAATTCTATGTTGCACATGCTTTTAGATACCTCACTGGGTGGCAGAATTCTATGTTGCACGTGCTTTTAGATACCTCACTGGGTGACAGAATTCTACGTCGCAAACGCTTTAAGGGTTAAAATCTACAGAAACGATAATTTCCTCAATTCTAGACAACACATCCGCAACGAGATTTCCGTCACCTTTTACATGTTCGAATGCAGTTGTGAATTGGCTACTAAACTCTAAAGGGACTGATGTGATATAATCCCCCCTCCCCCCTCCCCGGGCGACTTTTTCATTGGCGCCAAAAAATCATTGCCAACAACGAGACTTTTATGTAAGAACTTCAAATAGAATACAACTCTTGGTGATGATTTTTATCACCAACAATGTCACATCATACACATAACAAACATATCAAGAAAAAACACTAAAAAACAGTACAATACCCAGAGTTACAAATTATATCTTACACAAAATAGCAACATTACTATGCAAATCACATATATCGTTTTTCAGCAGCAATTCAATACAATAACGGATTGAAAATTACTCGAGCAATATAAGTATTTACTTTACAAACACTAGAAAACTACTTAACTTTTCATTCCTTTTAGGCATAATTAACCAAACTTATGCACTTCTCAACCTATACTATTTCGCAATTCACTTAGCACAAACATCAAAGCACGTTTCCGTCCATTCGAAACACGTTTCAAAAAATGGCATGTTAAGAAACTTAGATGGATTCATTGATCTGGCCATAATAAAAAACAGTTGAACCAATTAATGCACCTTAACACTTTGCACTCTTCCTTTAGCAACGTGAAAGATCTCCACCAACTTTAACCCAACTTTGGCTTCACTGGAGAAGGAATAAGGTTGGTTTCTTTAGGAGCAACTGTAATGGTGAATGTTCTCTTCTCTGTTGAATTTGATCTCTAAGCCTATGTACTGAAGTACCATCAGCAAACAAAACTCTAAACATAGCTTCCTATGAGGGAAATAATGACTCCTGGTATCCACTTGTCATCTTTGCCAAAATCCCCGACATAAACAGGTTCTCCTATCTTGAATGATGGTTTTGCAACTACTTCAGTAGGATTAGAAGAAGAATGCAGTAGCTTCTTTTGTTCATTTGAACTTTTGGTGTCCTCATGCTCTTCTGTTCCTTCATCGTCAATTACTTTTATTACTTCAGCTTCATCAAGTTCTACACCCCTTTTCACACATAGGTTATGGAGCACAGCACAAGCATTTATAATAAATGATGCCCGAGTTGGGTCATAATGCATGACGCGATGTTTTAAAAGACAACGGATTCTTCCTTTTAAGACCCCATTGCATCTTTCTACGCAGGATCGTGCAGATGCATGCTTGTTGTTAAACATCTCTTCTGCTCTTGATGCTGGATCTGCAAACGGGCTCATGAGCCAAGGTTCTAACGGATATCCGCTGTCTCCTAAATAAAGCAAAGAAGTTACCAAGAAATTAAAAATTTCAAATACTTAGGTTTTATGAGTTGCCTATTATGAAAAATGCATATAGTGCCAGTGGTGTAAAGTCCTGGAAGAAAAAGGGGGGGGGGATGCTTTAATATACGAACATCAAAAAGTGGGGATACGCTTATGTTAAAATTCAAAACAAGTGGGCGGATGCTTGCTTTAAAATAAAAAGGTAGGGGACGCCGTCTCACTGTGTAGTCTGTAGTGCATACCAAGCACTATAAATTATATGTATCTTTTCAATAAATTTAAATTATACATTTTAATATATATATAGTATATATATCTTATAATATTATCTTATAATATATAAGCCGCTTAACTCTATTGGTTGCTTGCATAACTGTACTATCCAATGTGGTGAAGTTGCCACAGCATTCAAACAGTTCATATACACTGATACCATACATGTAGTTATCATTGTTTTAATTAAATTATTATGGTATTTAAGAACATTTAAATATTTTAAATTCATATTCTGACATTGTATTTTAAACGGAATTTTCAGCTGAACGCAAATTGAACGTGTCGGGGGGAAGGTGAACATTTCTTTGGATTAGCAATCATCTGTTTTTGAAACGGTTTACAACTGAAAGCAAATTGAGCGGGTCTGCATTAGTATTTATAATATCTAGAACAGCAGTCATTTCGTCTGACCACTGGGCTTTCTAGTATGTACATATAAGTATATATATAGGGGAGAGTGGCTCACCTTGGGATACTTTTTTTTCTTTCTTTTTTCTAATTTTTTGTATTGATGAATTATTGTCAAAATTTTACCTAATATTCTCTTAACCTTTGCCAACATTATTAAATAGTTTTTACTCTCATATCCATTATAGAAAATTTTTTTTAAAAAATTTAATAAACTTGTACTTTGTCCCAAGGTGTACTACCTGGTGGCTCACCTTGGGACAATTAAAAATGAATGTGAAAAGTTCAATTATTGACTTACAATATACTTGGAATTATTTATTCAAGAAAAGAAAAGTATTTCAAGTGATAAAGATAATTATTAAAAATTAATATTTTCTAATTTTGTTTACAAAATAACAAACTAGTTGATCGTACAAATTAGTTGAATGCACAAATTAAATTAACAAATTTTATGTTTAATTGTAATTAATTCTTTGGAATCAAATACCAAACCCAAAGAACGTTCGGTACTTTGCTCTGGGGATTTCAGTTTTAATAAAATGTCATTTATATTTACATAAGATTTGTCCTCTTTTTCAGGATAAATAAATGTTAGTGATTGATTTATTCGTCTCAAAAAAGATAACTTGTATTCCTCGCCGTCAATTTTTTCCACATGACCTTTGAAAGCAACAACAGATCTTTTGCCTGCAAATTTAGCAACAACAAAATCTCCAACATTAAATTTTGTTTCGTCTAAGCAGTACACATCATCAATTCTGTCATCATTGCATAAATCAGTAATCATTGGTTTTCTTCCAGATGTACTACTTCCTACCAACTCTGACAGCATTAAGTCTTCACTACTACTAATGCTCAACTGAAGCTGCTTTTTAATCCTTTTATTCCTTTTCTTATTCATACTTTGTTTATCTTTTACTTGAGAGTTCTTCCCATTATGAGTGATAGCATCTTCAATTGCTTTTTTTTTCGGTGGTGTCCGTATATATAGCTGATCGTCCTCTTTTTCTTCCACGGTTACTTGCCTTTCGAGGTCCTGTCTTTGGAAATGGTCGCACACATTCAGGTGTTTTAGGCATGGACAAGTCTGCAACTGGGGCCTCATTAATACTTTGAAGGGATTAACTTGTTGATGGAATTGGCCTGTCAGTGACAAAAGCTGATAAAAATTCACTGTCATCAAAAATATCTCGATTGAAAGGATAAATTCCAGTTACTTGAAAACCAGAAATGATGTTTTTTGGTGTAAAAGAAAGAGGATACGCCTTCCCTACACATTCTGTAACATCATAAATTGATATAGGCCTCCCAGCATGATTAAGCATCCATTGACTACAAGCTCCATTATAATGGACTTTAAAAGAGCTAAACACTGTGCGGTCCAAAGGTTGAAGTTTATGACTCGTGTGAGGGGGCAAAGTGAGCATATGAATTCCATTTTCTTTGCAGAAGTCGATAGCTTCAATAGTTATATGTGTGTTATCAAGGATTAAAATAATGCTGTTATCTTTGGGTGCTTTGACATGTTTCACAAAGTGTTTGAGCCAAATCATAAATATTTGTGGGGATGACCAACCACTTGGATTTGTAGCCCCAATGGTTCCAGGTGGTGCCCCTTTCAACATATGATCCTTAAAAAATTTTCTGGGGAAAACCAAAAGTGGGGGAACTGTGTTGCCAATTGCATTTACAGCAGAAATAATTGTAAGAAGTTTCCCACGTTCTCCGGACGTCATTTGACCAACTTGTTTTATGCCTTTTCCAGCAATAATTTTAGGTGGAACATGTACTGTTGTAATTCCTGATTCATCAAGATTATAAATCTCACTAGCTGTAAAATTTTTACGCTGAAGAATTGATTCTAAGTTATCATAAAACTTATTTACATTCTCCCTTGTAAAGCTGGTGGCACGAGAAAGACTGGTTGCTTCTGGTTTTCGAAGAGAAAACACGGCACTATGTCATCTTTTAAATCCAATGTACCAATCCTTCCCAGCTTTTTTTCATGCTCCCAACTTAAAGGAATATTCTTTTTATTCGCTGCAGCATATTCATAAGCAAGGGTACGTGCATCACTAATTGTTAGCCCATAGTGATATTTCGAAGCTTGTAAAATCTAGTCTACCAGCTTTTCTTCCTCATCATCAGTGAATATTTTTCGACTTTGTATCTTTGATACATATTTGAAGTTAAAATTTGGCTTTTCACTTTTTTTAAAAGTTTTAATATGTCGATTCAGGGTGGTTTTAGTAACATTGTAGACTGCAGCAGCTTCCCTAAAAGACATTTCACCTGATAAAATTTTTGCAGCAGCTTTCTGAATATTGTCAGTACGAACTGCTTCATTTTTTTGATATTCTTTACTTCTGATCCTTGCCATTGTTAAGCCTAATGAGTTCCTAAAAGAAGAAATAACTATTAATATAGTTATGTATATTAAATAATGTAATAATTAGGTAGATTAAATTTTAAAAAAATATTTTAAATGCAATATCTTTTTTAAAAAATATTTGAAACAAAAGTTAGCTAGGCATATCTTGTGTCCCAAGGTGTACCATATACACATTATGAAATTTTAGAATGCTATGCTTTTAGGCTTAGTACCAGAACAATTACTATACATCAGTTTTATAGATAAACCTTTAAATTTCATTATAATACCTTTTATTTCAAAATATTTCATTAAAAATCTACTTTACAACTTATCAAAATTTTACATGAAAGTTACTAGACATGTTCTCAAAATAAAAATCTTAATGAATTCTTACCTGCTTCATCAATGGAATCAAAACACATCTGACAAATTTACTGTACTGCCATCTATCTGCATCTACAAGAGCTAAGAGTTAATTTAAAATTTAGGGCAAAAAATAAAGCTGTCCCGAGGTGTACTGTGTCCCAAGGTGAGCCACTCTCCCCTATATATATATGTTATCTGCAATGTATGAAGTCCGGCATTCTATACAATACCAATAATATCTAAGAATTGAGTTTTCCTTATAACTTTTCATCTTAATGCACAAGGAATGTCTGTTATCAAATAATTATATTCGTATTTCATAATTATATTCAAATAATTTTTTCCCTTATGTAAGAGTTAATTATTAGGCTTACAATCTTGTACTGGGGAGTAAGCAAAAGAAAAATAGGAATAACATGGGTTCTTGAGACTTAAAATGTCCTTTAGAAGCTAGAATGTAATGTTTCTCTAAAAGAAGATTTCCCGTATATTTTCATGAATAATAACAAAATGAAAATAAGTGCAATTAAGTAAAAACTGCTAAATGGAACTGATTGGCATAGCGAATGAGAGCTCTTGCTATGCGACACATTTTCAAAACTGATTATGATGTATATATTTGCTATTATGTCACTCGACACGCATCTTTTATAAAGCAAAAAAAAAAAAATGAAAACAATATTTACCAATAAGCCATGCACTATGGCTCCCATTCTCGTGCTGTGTTCGAAGTGCATCTCTTGCCAAACTTCGGCTCCATATAAATGCATCGTGCACGCTACCTGGATATTTCACATTAATGCCTCTTATCAGGAGCGTATCATCAACAATCTAAAAATAAAAATAAAAAGTTCTCAACACAAAAGTGGGCACGTACATTTTCTCACGCAATGAAATACTGTATATATATATATAACCTATAAATATATGTTTGATAATATACAAACCAAAATCAAACAATATTCAGTACATAGTCATGTACTTGAATTTTGTAATTAATAATACTATAGAACCCTAGTCATAACGTTCTACTTGCCACTTTTTATGGAACGGCACCACACGATGAAATATATATTTAAATAAAAATGCATAAAAAATCAATGATATACTAGAAAGTGTAGTATTGTATTAATCACGAGAGATACAACAGCATTTATGACATACAAGGTGTGGTGCAGAGAACCCAAGTTTTAACAACAAAAGCTGCATGATCCCTATAAGCTTTCAAACTTATATTTATATGTTTAAAGTCTAATTTGTAAAAATTCTTTTTTAAAAGCACAGGAGTTGAGTTCCCCCCAGTTGCAACATAAAAATGGGTTTTTGGCAGTTAACTCATGGAGTTGAGTCAAAAACTTGTTAACCTGGTGTAATTTTATAGCTGAAACTTGGGATATTGCATAGTGAAACAATATTTTAAAATGCATAAGTATTAAATCTACTGCTTAAGCAAGGTAACATTTTAAATTGACCACTGATAATTTGGAAACCACAACTGTTAAACAATATTGTTGTCTTTTGACATCAAGAACACATTTCCTGGCATGTGCACAAATAGCCATTTACTTACACGGACACCCATGTACTTGCATACAAATTCTATTAAAATATCCATTTCTACAATTTATAAATCTTACTTTAAATTAGGATGGGGGGGGGGGGATTCATTAGTTTGCTTACCAACTGAACATTAATGGAAAAATTTCGTTTCCGATTGAGGTAGCTGTGCCGCCTCACCCGACTGAAGTTTTCTTGGGGCTGCACAATGCAGCAGTGGATGCAATCAATGCCCCAATGCAGCCAGGCAAGCCGGACTTCACAAAGAATTTCCGCTTCAAAATTTGTTGCTCGGCTAAGCATGGTAGCTTTATTTCTTCTTGCATCAGCTCCATGGGGATAGCTCTGCCAATGGAGTTGATGCATCTACTCACAGTCATTTGACTGACTGCGAGACAGTAGTCGTTTGCCACAGTTTGTTGATAGCCTCTGGCTGCATAAAACCGGAGGACTACTAACACCTGAATAATAGAATAATAAGAAGATATTTATTAGTACAAAGTAAAAACATACAACATATTTGTTTCAGCACAAAATGACACTTAAAATGAAAGTTGTGCCGTGCATTCAATGCCGACATGGTTTTAAATATAGGATTTATCTTATTTTTGCTTTTGTTCAGTTTTTTACACTGAATCTTCTTTTAAATTGGAAAAATGTTAATTTATGCTATTAGTTATTTCTTGTTTATTTAAAGCAATTATTTTACGACTGAGCTTTCCCAATGTGAAGAAATGCACTTCCTTTTGCAAGAAAAAATGAAAAAATATAATATTATTCCCATGGGTATTATACAGCATCAAGAAATGTGTGCAAACAAGTGATTCTAGTATTTTTGTACGAGAAAAACATGGCAATTAAATTAAAGTTAAGGTGGTAAAGATAGAAACATGGAACGTGTAGTTTGAATAAAGCTTCATTAAGATGTGAAATGAAAGCTTGTTAAATTTTATTGATGAGGAAACACTTAAATCCAGAGTTAAATTTATGGTATGAGCATTATATGAATAATTAACTGAAGCTTCTAAAAAACAATTTTACTTTAAAATTTTCCAACGTATTTAGGTGTATTAAATTATCTTACATTAAGGACAAGACATGTCAAATTTGTCATAAAACAGCAGAACTTTTCTCTCTAACCACATCTCCAAGCTAACAAGAGTTACAAAAATTATTTTTTCTTATAAAAATAATCAATAAGCATGTATGAATTTCAGAATAAACTTTTTAAGAAACATTCGTTGAAACTAAATGTGCCGTGTTCTATTTAATAAATTATGCAATTTCTAAATTCAAGAAAAAGGCCATAAACTATAAAATAGTTTATATTAAATTTTAACTGATTGTATTAATTTATATATTATTAGTTTTCAGACGATAATATGTTTGAAATATATTTAAAGCAATATATAACTTATTCTTAAAACACATAAAAGCACAACTGACTGGAATTTAATGCTGCAAAGCAGATACTTACATAGTCCCTCCCTCCCAATGAAATCACACTACATAATAAAAATTCAAATTGGTTAATTAAAGTAATTAATTTGCACTTACCCTAAGTTCGGGCGGGAAGCCTCCCAGTGGCAGATGAGGCTTGATCCTGTCTGCAACATACAGGGCAATTTCCTCCGAAATACTAAAAAATTTTCGAAAGCATTCCTCCGATAATTCAAAAGCGTTGTCTCTATCTGTGATGAATCTCTTTGGCACACTTTCTACTTCTGCCATTTGATCGATCATATCAATTATAAACAAAGCCGCCATATTGCATTTAAAACTTCACGATCTGATCGTTTTCCACCACTAAAAACACAGTGGACAGAAATGCGACAGAGTAGGAAAATCGTTTGCGAACCAGTACGACAGTATTGAAGCCGAGATTACGGATTGTTCGGATCGTGACGTCAGCATCGGATATATCCTATACTGGGGACCCGTCCGGCGGCGGGAGATTAGGCCTCCTGGAATGTTTTGCAACAACATTTCCATTTCTCGCAGGAAAATGGCTGGTGCTGATGTGATTCCAAAAGGTCCCTTATGAGTATTTATAACTGTAAGTTCTCTGGATTCTTCATCAAGTTCAAGTTGAT
Source organism: Octonoba sinensis (assembly GCA_038502835.1). Classification (NCBI taxonomy): domain Eukaryota; kingdom Metazoa; phylum Arthropoda; class Arachnida; order Araneae; family Uloboridae; genus Octonoba; species Octonoba sinensis. Next base: position 63,813,503 of record CM076605.1, on the reverse strand, counting down.
TATAAGCATCCCTCGATTGAGAAATATTAGCTAATATATGTGCGATCTTTAAGCGTCCTTTTCGGGGGGTGATGGGAGAAGATCTTTTACTCATGCTAAAATACTGGAATCTAATGAAGAGACGACAGCATGAAATTTAGTTGAGTCCGCAGATATTCCAGAAAAATGAAATTGAGATTCAACTTGAGCGAATCAGAGTTCAGGATCTTTTTCCCAGAATGAGGAGTGCTAAAGGCTACCCTAGATACTTCTGCACTATCTTCTTTACTCATTATGAAAATAAGCACTAGGATTTTTTAAAATTCAAACAGAACACTTGTAGACAGTAAAAAGTAGCACATAATTGAGTGAGACTCACTTGTTAACTGGAACGAGTTTCAGCGTCCACAATATAAAAAGTCACTACTGAAGGGGATTTTTAGTGGTTTTTTGGCATTTTCTTTTCATGACTCCAATTTCGAAGGATACAGAATCAGGTTCCACATTCAAATTAAGTTTTTATTTTTAACTTACGCAAAACCTGCAAAAAAAAAGAAATTTTTTTTAACTATTTATGAAAATTTACCCTTTGCAGCTAGAAGCTGCGTTCTGATCAGATGATGCGAGTCTCCGGTGACTTTTCTCCACCAGACCTCCTACCTGTTAGCCGAGGCCTTAGGATTGCTTACGCACGGGGAGAGGTAGTGGGGTCTATGGATTTTACATGCACATATCCCCAAGTATACATGGAGGTCTTCAGTGGGTATCGAACGAGCGACCTTCAAGGTGGAAGTCCGACGTGCTAACCACTATACTACCCATGGCCCGTCTCCGGTGACTGGTATTCTTACTGCTTGCAGTTCGGGCTTGCAGCCAACTTTTAATGCCAGCAGGAAGGAAGAGAAAATTTGCATAATTCCTGCTGGCGGAACTGCATGCTTTGAAGTCGCCACAATATATTCATCACTGTCAGTACTTTTACTTATCGACATTGTGGAACTTATGCTTTTAATTGAACAGTTATAGGAATCTGGCCAGTTGTATCATGCCAGTTGTCAAGCATTTTTTTATTTCACAGGAAAACATTTTGTTTAATCAGAGGTCCTGTGCAAGTAATTTTTAGCTGTAATCTTCGTTCTTTTTTTAAACCAGCTCTTCTTCAATTTTCTGTTTTTTCTGGAGTGCAGGTCAAAATAGTTCATTTTTCTCTTTTTCTGCCCTTTTCCATAATGTGAGGTGAGGCTTTAGGCTTAGGTTGTCCAATTTCTAGAAAGATGAGAGTTTGACTAGTTGAAAGTCCAGGAATAGGGCAAGTTACAGAAAGAGTCTGATTCATTATAATATTTTTATTTTGTTTCCAACAATCTGTCACTGTAGAATCTAAAGAAATTTGGAAGATTTCGATAAGAGTATTTGGTTTTTCCATACATCATTTATCAATGACATATGACTCAAAAATTTATCATCTGTGAAAATGTTTGCATTCAGTAAGTAGTACAATATCATATACAGTAGAGCCTCGATTATCTGAGGTAATGTGGACCGAGGGTACCTCGGATAATCCAAAACTCGGATAACACGGACTCTGTCCAAATCGAGAGGGAAACATGGGTTGAAATAAATGACAATGTCAAATTAATAAAAAGGGGGAATTTATTGCACATATTATGAAATGAAAAAATGATGTTACATACAAATACCTAATTGTACATGTACACATCAGTAGAGTTCATGTTCCTGTTAAAGTTGTTTCTTGAAGAAGTCTATATACATGTATTAGTATATTGTTTTCTGTTCAACGGAACTCGCTCGCTTTTTTTCTGCCGTTTTACGCAAAGGTTGTAGCCGTAAAAGGTCTGTTGAAGTTGTCTCTGACTGTTGTTCTAGGTCTTTATATCACCAGAAAATAAAATTAAAATGCAACTTGTGCCATTGGATGACTGACGTCGCCATGGGCAGCAAAAAATAAAATAAAGGGCAAATGTACCTCGGTTAACCTGGAACTCGGTTAGTCGGGACTCGGATAACCGAGGCTCTATTGTACTTCAAATTCTCTATAGATAGTTTGATTTTTCAGTGCCAAGGGGAAGAGTTTTCCTGTTATTTCAGCTTTGTTATATAGAGAAATTTTCTATGCTCTTTAAATTGATTTGACTATATTATTTCTTAATATAAATCATTCAGAAAATAAATAAGAAAATAAAGAACAGTCTCGCCTGCAAACTTCTAGAGTAAAGCGTACAGGGTTGATAGTGATTCAGCTGAAGCTGGTTCTTCAATTTTGTAGTACAGTGAAACCTCCTTTAAGGGACACCTCTAATTAAGGCACACTTTTTCTGGTCCCAGTCCCTTTGAATAGGGACTGCAATGTATTTACCTCTGAATAAGGGACACTCTATTTAAGGGACATTCAAAGAGAAAATTTTCTAACATTCAAGTTATATAGATAAGAAAAATTTACTGGAAATTGAAGTTTTTTTCTAAAAATTAACTTCTGAAAGTACTAGTCTGTGTCCTAGAAGCATGACCAAAGAAACAAGTGTACTTTAAAGTGCTAGCCAAAACCTACTTGTAAAGGCCTTTTCCCTCTCTTGTACTATGGAATACATGTATGCTCAGCATTGACAGAGTACACGGCTACCAACAACTTTTTGATACAAGGATTGGAAAAGTACACGAAACTTAAATTATGCTGTATTGCCTGAATTTCGTACTTTAAAACAAGCCCATCTCATAGATTACTTCAAACTCATTTCTATAATCTACAAAACTTTGCCAATACGACATTTATACTAAAATTTTAGTTTTTTAATGGAAAAATTTTAAATTTCAATAATTTCAATTTATTATTTGTATGCATGAAACATTTTCAGTATTTAAGCTTAGATAGTAACACATGTTTATTAAAAAGTTGAACCAAGTTAATACACTATACGTATATGCATCAATTTATGAACCTCCGAGGAAGGGACACCTCTATTTAAGGGACAAAATTTCCAGTCCTCTTAGTGTCCCTTATTGAGAGGTTTTACTGTATGTATTATTTATTTGGTGAACACAATGTTGTAAAAAGACAGAGAGACACAAATAAATTCTTAAAGGCTAAGACGTATGTTAAACATATAGATATATTTTTGATTGTAGCTTACACTCATGAATAAAATAAGACATTCACAACTAACCCTAAATATTTACAAGTTAAAGAATTAATACCAGGTGATAACAGCAAACAAAAGCTGCTCTTCAAAGACCCAGCCTGATACCTTTTCTGTTGGATATCCTACGTAAATTTGCACATATTTCACGATTGCTCCTGCCAAATGAAAGGGATGACGCCATCAGATTATGCCATGGATTCTCTTCTCTGGGGATCAGCAGCCATGGAGGAAGACTATGAGGCAAGAGAATGGAATTTCCAACAATATTTGCTTTTTAACATATTCTCCTCACTTTAGTAAATATTTGTCTTACTTTAAAATAAGGCAGAGAGCACTAGAATTTCACTCTAGTGTACTATCTTGTAAACATAAAACTATCTTGTAAACTCTTGTAGTTTGCTATCTTGTAAACATCATTCTTGTCGTGTAATATTAAACTCTGTTGCCTTAAAACTTGGTTTGTATTGTATCTTTTTAGGAAAAGGAGCGTGAAGCTGCAGTAAAAAATCATAGTGTTGCACCTTTCTTTAGTTCAGCTCTATCTGCATTTGCTCAGTTGGCTACTGCTGAAAAAAATTATGCTAATTTAGTTTTTCTAGGACCAAAAGGTTTTTTAAGAAAAGATGTAAGTATTAAAAGTTCAAGTTACATGTTGTCATATTTTCATAATTTATGTTTTATTATTTGCTGTATTTGTTAAAGTTCTTTGCTGCTATACTTCATTGCATATTATTTATGACTTTCTAAGAATTAATGAAATTATTTTGAGTTTTCTGTGGTTTGGGTGCAGAATTGATAATATTGTATAAAAAAAGGTCAATAATTTAAAAATTTTTAAATTGATTTATAAAATTTAATATTTTGGACAAAGAAATTAAACATGCTATTGGTTTTTTTTTTTTTTTTTTACTTACTACAACGTAAATATTGCATATAACATAATTAGCCATTGCAAGATAAGATAATACTGACTCACAACATATCCGGGAGCTCAAGTATTAATCATAATGATAGTTATTTTAGTGCTGCAATTTCTCCATTCCCTTTTGTTTATTTTTTGGAATTAATTAAAAGTTTATTTCTGTAAAGAAAAAAAATCCGGAATTTTTTTTGGGATCTCTCTAAAAAGAATTCTTTATTGAAATTAGCTTCATTTCTTTCATTTGTAGCCATTTTTTTTCATTTCTTGGAGCAGAGGGTGGATAGCTTTATTTTGTTTTTATAAGACCATGAAGCTCTTAGTGCTATGTTTTTTAGCACCAGGAATTGTTTATTGGGCGAGGGCAAACAGATGGTTCTGAAAAATATTTTCTGTCTATGGTTCAACCTGCTTTTTTTTTTCTTTTTATTGCTTGGGAGAAGGGCATAGTTTCTTCGCTATTAGCACAAGGAATGTTAATTTTTTTCAGGTATACATTGATAAAGCACTATTTCGTTTAAATTTTTATTTGAATTGTTGCTGTATTGCTTATGTATTTGCTAAATAAAATTCCATTCAATGTTTTTAGCAGTTTTTAACACAATCATTGTTTATTAGCTGTCATAAACAGATGCTTGATTAAGTTGCAATTTTCTATTTATCTGTTGAAGAGGGGTGAGGAAGGATATTTCTTTCAACATCACTGGGAATTTTTTTGGGGAGGGAGGAGAAGATATTTTTTTTTGGGGGGGTCCTTAACACTGGGAATGTTTGCACGCGAATGGGGGTGAGGGGGAATCCCTGGAATACGTTTTCTGCGTAAAATGAGCATTGTTTTATGGGAAGAGGGGAAGAATAACTTTTGAGCAATATTATCAAGAGGAATTTTAGGGTAGTGGAAGATTGCTGGAATGTGTGTTCTGGATCTTAAATTAACAGCTTTTTTAGGGGGGTGGGTATGGTTTTTTAAAGCTCTTAGCAGGAGGATTTTTTTTTGTAGGAGAAGTATTGTAGGAATGGAGTTTTCTGCATAAAATTTACAATTTTTGGGGAGAGCAGAAGAATATTGGGAGTGTGTTTTCTACATATAGTAGACGTTTACCACAGCAGCAAGTGAATCCCTTGAGCATCACTGCATGTGACGTTCTATGAATTCTTAACACCCGAGCATTGTCATGCGGGTACGCCAGTCTTATTTATATTTGTCCATCACAATAGCAAAGTTTTTTTTACATGACATACTATGATTTTTAATTGCATACTGTTTTTTCCCCTTGATTATAGGCAGGTTATAAATAAATAAATCTGGAAATTATCGGGATCGGGATTGATTACAAATTACTGCTGCTTAATTGGTGCATTCTGATAAGGAACATTTATAACATTTGCTGTAAAGAATGATAACGCAAATAATTTGATATACCAATTTTTGAAGAACAAAAGGAAATTAAGAAGTAATGTATGTTCACACTGGGGCAAAACACAAGGTGGGATTTACTGCCTTGACCAAAATTTTAAATGGGATTTTTAAAATTTAAGCAGAAACAAATTTTTTTTTGAGTGGGATTTCAAAATATAATGCGGGAATCGCGCACTCGCGCGCCCTAGCGTGAACCCTGTATATCTTGATAATCTGTTCACCTGACAAATAAAAATCCAACAGTCTAGCAATGTTGGAAATTTCCCACATTCAAGCAAAGTCAAAACAACTGTACTTTAGTTCAAGAATATTTGCCAAATCCATTAAATTTCATAGCAATAATAATAAAATATAACTATGTATATTGGGATCCTATAATTTCTTGTTTTATTTATCTGCATTAATGTTTCATAACTTTGACTTTTTTTCAGAGCTCTCTTAAATCCATGTATGAAAGTCTTTTAAATGAATTCCAACGACTTGAGGAGAAACATTATATTACTCCTGTCTCTACACCAACAATGTCTCCTACATCTTCTTGTCGCACACCCTCTCCACCAACTGCTCTGCCATCTCCCTCTCCAATCAGTGCTTGCAGTGAAGTTTCTGGTTCTGTCCCAAGTTCCATTAGTATTGGAAGTTCCGTGAGAGGAAGCATACAAATGTATTTGGGTGAAGACATTCTTGAAAATTTAGCTAGCCATTTGTGTGGACAACTGTTGACATATGTACGGGCTCGGTTGAAGACGATGGAATTGTATCCTTTGGGTTTTTTTTTTCTTGTAAAACTTCTTTAATCAATCTTTTCATTACAACATAAACTTGATATGATAAATGTCGAAGAGAATGTGTTTGTAATTATGTCGGGTTAGTAGAGGTTTTAATTAGGATTGTCAAATAAGGGAGCATCTCAAGAAACCTTTTTCTAATTTTTATGGGGAAAAAAGCATTTCAAAAAGCCTTGGGTTTGAAATATTATTCACCTATTTGAGTTGATCTATCTGCATGAAATAAAACTGAGCTTTTGAACTAGTTAAATTATATGAATAAAAATACATAATTTAATATTTGATGCATTACTTGAAGTATAATTTCATAAATGAATAGAGGTATACAGTTATTTTTAAAATTATAACAAGTAGACAATAATGGAAATAAAGGCAAAAATTTCACATGCACTTTTCTGGTAAAAAAAAACTGCAAAATTAAGCAATGCCGTTTGAATCCAAAGTAATTCTTAGATTCATATCCTTCTCTGCTAAAATTAATTTTGATTTTAGAGGTTGAGGTATTTTCCCATCTATTTAATTAATTGTTATTATGATAATTATTATTTCAGTGATTTTGATTTTACACATACAGTGCTAAAAGAATTCATACATTAAAACCCCAGTTTTCCGAAAAGCACGGGACCGTAACGTTTTTGGTTAATCGAGGTACCATAGAAATTTTTGAATAAGTGAGAATTATAGACGAAGGCCATGTTTATAACCAACATGTTCCCCCCTAGCACATAGAACTTCCTTCCAACTGCTAAATGCAATGGATTTCCAAGAAGATTAACCGGTTCTGAACTTGAAAGTTTTTTTTTAATCCTATGCACGTCCTTGACCTCTCAGTCATAAGACGATGAGCAGCCCAGTACAAAGAGGAACGATGTATAAACAAATTAAAATTATCACTTGAATCACTAAAAACATTAAAAGTAAAACAATTAGACAAGGCCGGGCATGTGCTGAGATGATACCCAGTCATGGGTGTGTCATGATCATTATAATTCATAATGCACTCGTCTCTTGTTCAGAAAGGGCTGCTTTCAAGGCAACAAGTAGTCCGTCGTTCAGCACGAACAGAGGGCACCACAAGTAGGCGACTGACATCACCCCCCTGAACTTGACTGTAACATAGTTGTTGCAATAAATTCTCTACAAAATATTAATATTTTACGTTTATGTCGTTTAGTATTATACATTTTATCATGTGCTGACAATATTTTTAATAGTTATGGGAAAAACGGGCCATTTGCCCTTTATGAGAAAAGCATTTTTTAAAAAACGGAGCATTTGCTCGTTCTGGAGAAAAAAATAATAAAAAGACTTGTTTGCCTTTTCAGTTAAGCCGATTTCAAATAACCAGGGATTAATTTAGTTTACTTTTATATTTCTATTTAAAATTTTATTTCCCTCTAACATTTTGGACAGAGATTTTTTTTGTGATCTTACTACAAGCCTTTGAAAAAGTGCTATTGGCTATTCTAAAATCATAATGTATGAATTATTTTCCTGCTTTTTAAGATCCCCAAAAAATGCTTCTTGAAAGGTCCAGAAAAATGCCGATTGTTTTTGTTCACAATCGTCTTTTTCTTTGTACAAAGGATGATTCAATTTCAAACAAAGATCCATTAATCAGCAGGGAGATGTAAAAAAAAAACTTATGTTATTGATTAAAGAAAGGTTTTGAAAAAAAAATGCTTGTATAGGCTTTAAGAGGAGTAGTTGCTCTAGAAAAATGAGATTGTTTGAGGATCATGCAATAGAAATGAATACTATATAATCTCCCAGAATCTCTTGTAAAAATTTGGACTTCCTATAGCTACAATGAGTACCATGTTAGTTTGAGCATTATTTCAAAATGTTGGACTTCATATTTTGATTAAAGATCGCCCAAGGGCCCTTCTCATCATATGATCATCTTGTGTTTTCTTTTTTTCGACCACCACCACTTCTTTTAGGGCCCATATATTTTTCAAAATTTCAAATTTACTGATAGCTTGATAAACATCTCTCTTGTTTGCATTTAGTCTTGAACTTATTTCACTGTCCAACAAGCCCACTTTATGCAGGGTAACTATTTCTGCCTATTTTGGAACAGAAGGTAAATATTTTACCCATTAGAATGATTACACAAATAGCACTGTCCAAAAAAAGAACAAAACCAAGAGCTTCTGGTATGGGCATATTTATTATGGCTACAGAATAGGGCTGACATAATAATCTATGAAGAGTAAGAAATGTGTTACAATAATGAAAATTGGCTCTTTAAACTCTTGCAAACAACTGCATGTAATTTTTTAAAAAAATATTTCTTATGTGCCTTATTATAATAAGGCACACAAGAAAGCACCTGGTTACAGTAATGAGAAGTCTGAGTCAAAAACCAATAGCATTTATTAGTGTGTATTACTTTGTTTTTTAAAAAAATGTTTTTATTTCCTTAATTCAACTTAATAGCTATGAAAAAATGTGTGCTATGAGCTCAACACGCTTTATGAAATATGATGTTTTATTAAGTGGCATCACTGAAATTGTCAAATCAAATGCAAAACTTTTTCATCATCCTATGTTGTCTTCAGTAAAATCGTCATTTAGGTATTATATTTTAAAATATATTAAAAGTATTTTTAATATTTTCCTTTATAACTTTGGCATATCTTCTAATCTAAGAAGAAAAAAAAAACATTTTACTATTTTACTGATTGTAGAACTAGCGTATCCAAGGAAGGTTTTGTCCTTGCAACGGTTAGTGCAACTTATGTTTTTGGATTTTGAATGATGCAAAACTTTATTTATTGGGGATTTATCATTGTATCGGATATTGTTGTTACACGATTTTACTGTAGTTAGAATAGGTACTGCTGGACAATAAATACCCTTAGTGTCTGTTGTAGAGATATGCTTGATGTAATAGAATTTTCTTTTTTTATGTGCCATTATAAAATCTGTTAATATCAAATCCAATTTTTATAATATCTTGCTTTGTACCTTTTTCTTTAATCAACCAATCATCAGACAATATGGAATATTATTCATCATTATTAATAGATGTATGTTCATAGATTTGCTTTAAAATAAAATTGACTTATCAAAACAGTCCAAGGACATAAAATTTTAAGATCTAATACCTTGACTATTTTTTCTCTGCTGACCACAGCAATGCTAATTATCATTTCAGGATTATTCAAGAACTTTATCCTTATTTTACTTTTCATGAGTTAATGTGAAAGTAAAAGTCTTTGTGAATCTTTTGGGAAAACTTAAGAGAGTTTTCACATTGTGATAAAGTGTTCACATCTTAAAGCACTAGACATGGAGATAACAAATTATACTATGATTTATGTCACTTTACTAGAAAGAATTTTCTTCTTTCAAAAGTACAAAACCGTCTTCCGCTGAAGGATACTCTCTTCAATATGACGTTGGGAGAACAAATTTTCCCAAGGTTGTTCGAACTGCGGAAACATGTCTTGCTCTTCAATTTCTAGAAATACATCAAACCCAGACTCCAAAACGTCCTTCTCTCACACCTTGACAAATTAACAAGATTTTTAACTTAATAAATTACTTTGTACGTATCACAAATTCTTAATTTATTATTCTTATATGCAAATTAGAGATTACCAAGATTTAAAAATGGTTAACTTATTAAATTACGTTGTACTTATCACAAATTTTTACAATGTATTGTTCTTATATACAGGGTGTCCCAAAACGACCGCATAAACATTGCACTGCGAGATTTTAAACATTATCGTCTGGACAGGTATGCAAATACTGTTGTTGATATTTCCAAACAGTGTTTTTTCTTGCACCAGCAGTGACGTCATACTTTGTTTTTCGTATTTTTCTCCTAAACTATGGATCATACAGGAACACTTCTTTGGGCAGTTTTTATATACTCCCGACGAAGAATCTAGCTGTGCAGAGTTTATGCGGTCGTTTTGGGACACCCTGTGTATATATTTTACTCAGAAATGCTTTGCAAAAATACAAATACAAAAGTGACAACCAGCAGGACTCCGGGCCCAGCTAGGCTGGTCCATATGTCACTAATGTGTGTGTTTTATGTTATAGTTTTGAGTGTGAAATATTAATGAAGCTACTAGAAGCTGAAATAAATATGCAGCATTGGAGGTTTCTCCCATCATTACTATGTTTACATGATGCACATTCAAAATTAGGAGCTTGGCTTTCTATGCCAAAAGAGGTCGGTTTTTGCATTCTGAAAGCTCAGGTTTTATCCTTTAATTTCTTTTAGAATTGAAATGATTGCATTATTTTTATTTGCATACTTTTCTTTTTAAATAACAGATCAAGAAATTGTCATCAACCTCTTTTAGAGCACCTACTGTTCCACCACTCTACAATTGGTTGAAAACATTAAAATCTGCTCTTGTCTCTAAGGTAAGTTCAAGAATAGGAAAAGTAACTTGGATGCATAAAGCAAATAATACTTTTTCTACGTAGAAAATGTATGCAGTGTAAACTGACCAATGAATTAACTGTTTAATTTTTTTTCATAAATAAGGTTTCGAAGATTTCTTCAGTTTCGTTCCATTCAATCCCAGAATCACAATCTAGCCTCCATCACAATCGCTAAAAATGATGGAAAGCAAGCTATTTTATTGATGTGACGATGGGGGCACTTTCTCAGACTAATTTGGTGCATATAATGAGAGTTGCTGCTCTTGGCACCTACCATCTATTCTTGAATGTGTTATTTGTTTGGGTATTTTGTGCAAATAATTAATGTCATTTGACAACAATTTCAATTTTAAGACAATAAGCAATAATGAGAAAATTACTAATCAAATCGAACGATTTACGTAAGAGCTTACATTTTCATAATTCCTAACAATAATACAAGACTAATCTTACACACTAAAACTTTTCACTCAATACAACAAACAAATTGAACAGTCTAATCAACATACCTTACAAAGAGTCTGCTTAACTTTTGTTCAGATACTTATAAAAAAAAAACATTTTTAATGTTCTGTGTAAAATTCTCACAGAAAACTATTCTATGTAAAATGAATTTTTTTCTCTAAAAAGGTTACATAAATAATATGGAATTCCATTTGTCAATTCTGATATTTTTAAAGATGGAATTTTCTTGAAAAGAAAAATCTTAAACAGTGTAAGTTGAAACCTAAAAATATTGCATTTTATTAACTAATGAGTAGATGTTCTGCACTTAAATAATTACTAAAAAAATTCAAAATTTTAATTAGCAACTTCCAAAGAAATTTGATTGCCAAGTTTGGCAATAATGCAAAATTGAGTATACTAAACACTAGAAAGAAAACATTTTTTCGAAAAAAATCCAATTACCAGCACAATTATGACAGACAATGCTATTAACTAACACTTTTTGCAAGTTTTAAATCAACAAAATTCACTTACCTTGATAAGACAGCTGGTTGTTAATCCATAATCCAAGCTACTTTCACAATCCGTGACACTTTATGCAATACAAGTTAATTTGGCAAAGGAAAACAGCAGCATTCTAAAATTCTCCTTATGAAGGCTATGTTGATTCATTACCATAGAAAACACCGTTACAACCAATACAGGAAACTCTCCGCTTTCCACAAAATACATAGCATTTTTATAAATCATTACGACCAGTACTACTGTACATCGAGTGAGGGCATGTCCATAATATCTGACCCTTGAATCATTATTAGAATCAAAATCTTAACATTTTTATAAACGGGAAAATTGTGTGATCATTCGACAATCATTTACCAATTGTTTTGCCACTTTTTATTTGTATACCCAAAAACACGTAAAACAATGCTATTTAAAACCCCTCTATTTTTTACCAATATTTACACATTTCAATAAAAATGTTTTTACTGTCATGTATCAAATGCCCTATATGAAAAAAATGTTAAGATTTTTAAAAAGCAAAATAAAAAAAAATTTTGACTTCACTGTGCATATTTTAAAGTTTTCAGTCATATTTTAAGTATTTTTTGCATATTTTAATGCATATAATCCGGGGTCTATTTATGACATTTTGTGGAAAGTCTTATGATAGATAGGAAAATTGTTTTGAAGAAAGCTGTAATCTGTGAAAAATGTTTTTTTATTAAAATATTTCATTTTGTTTTTAGTTTACTTTATATTTTCATGAAATCTTGAGCAGACAGACAACACCAATTGAAATGAAGAATTTTTGTTCTAAAGCATCAGTTGACTATTTTTCAAGGTAAATTTTTACAACTTTTATATTAGTATTTGTAATATATTTTGACCTGTGAAGTAACATTAGTTAAGCAATTAACTTAAATTCACAACAAGCTTAGTAAGAAAAGTTCTTGCCTTCTTCCCAGTAGACTGTTAATGCGTGTCACTAACAAATTATAAATATTGCCGACTAGAATTTTAGGAGATTCATCAGATGCAATTATGTTCATTTGACTAAAAGACCGCTCACACTCAAGTGGGATAGTTTCAATACAAATCTGTATCTCAATTATCTGTGCTGTCTCTCATTGCATTCACCTTTAGGTTACGATGCTTGAGCTTCCAAAAATCATCCGTAGAACGGCAGGGGTCTTGTCTAATACTCAAGCAGCTTGAGTATTAGACTTGACTAGTAAGAGGGAGCTTGAGTCAAGCTCTCTCTTTTGAGTGTGATTGATTTCATTAGATGGATTGCTATAAAATAAACTTTTAGTAGTCGTACACTATTTTTTGCTCCCAATGGACAGTTCAAACCAATTACACTATTTCTAATGTTAATTGCCAAAATGAGGGTTAAAAAACAAAGAAGCAGAATGCAAAATAATAATAATAATTTGAAAATATGCATTTTTCCCCCTTTACTTTCTTCGTTGAACTTCTTTTTCTTTTTTGAAATCTAATGTGAGTTTTTCTATATTTGTCTAAAAACTTTTGCTGAGCTAAGAAAGCAATCAAAAGTGCTGTTCCACTTTGTGGAGTAGTTGTGAGTATGAATTAGCTTCAATAAAATAGTTTAATTGTTTTGTGATTTTTTTTCAGATCTGACATTTAATTTGCTTAACTTCTGGGACTTGTATTCAATATGTTTACTTTTCAAAATGATTCCCAGTCTTTCTAAGTATGAAAAATCACGTTGACAGCATTTTATGTTAAATATTTAATTCCACTTATCCATAATTGGCAGTGTATCATTTCCCTTCTTATTACATTATTATTTTTCTATTAAGTTTACTGTTTGCTTGATGGCGTATATCACGGTGTAAATTGATAATGAACAGAACAAGTAAATGAAGCAACAGAATAAAAAATGTGATATAATGAATAGAAACGCGGTAAGTTAGCAGCAGTAAAGCAGAGGTACTTTATCCTAATCTGAAAAATTGCAGGTATAAATAGACAATTTTCATCTCCTATTTGTACTACAATGTCTTGCTGATGCAATCGTATAATTGGAGAGTGGTCATACACCGAAGATAATCAGAATTCACTTCCCAACTCTTCTATTAAGTTGTTTGTCTGTTGTATTTCTGAAAACGCTCTGTCCTTTTCTATGCTGACGGCTTCGAGGTGAGGTCCGTTGTTATTATATATAACATGTGTGGTGTAGTTTACATGTGTTTTTATCAGAGAACCAAAATAGAAAGAGTTTGAAACATAGTGCATTACCGCCAGCACATCGGACTGCTAATTGTATTATAATCCGGAGGGGCAGAGCTCTGGATGACAAAAACACTTTTTTTTTACATTAATACCAAAAGATGAAAAATTCTGATAATGTTTTATCCAATTGAGTCAGCTTTTGGTATTTTTAAAGATTTTTTTTTTCAATAATTTCTTTTAAAATACCTAATAATAGGGATATAATATAGATAAAGGGATGTATTTTATGGATTCGTGAAAGTAGAAAACAATTTTTGAGAGAACTATTTTATGCATACTTTTGTATGGGGAATATAGGAGTTTTAGCTTTTTGTTTCCATGAAGTTAGTAGTAATAATTGATAGATAGGGCCAGGTTTACCATTGCCTAAAAAATATCAAATTGGAAAGCTGCTTGAAAAAATTCAAAATGATGCATTGGCATTTTGTTGAGTGCCGTGGTAAGGGGGGATCAGGCCTGTAGCCAGACTCTGATTCCTGGGGGGGGGGGGGCAAACTTTTGGACAGGGGGGCAGACTAGATTTTCAATTTTTTTTCTAACATGGGACGGTTATAATTATTTATGCTCCATTTTGGGCGTTTTCTTAAAATTTAAATTAATAATTTATGTAATAATTAATGCAATTATTTAATTTATTAATTAAACAATTGATTAATGAAACTAATACTAATTTAATTCAATAATGAAATTAATTGGATCAAATAATTTCAATCAAGAAATACTTGATTAAAACGTACAAAAGGCGGCTTCTTTTGTAAATTAATAAAATATATGAAATAACATTAAAAAGTGAACATTTTTTAAGGATAGTTTTAATGTGAACGATCATTCAAACTAAGATATGCCATAGATTATTAAGGTCCAATTAATCACACTAGGACGGGCAAAAAGTTTTCCAGGTCGGGCATTGCCCGTCCTGGCCCCCACCTGGCTACGGGCCTGGGGGGGATGCAGTACCCCACCCCCAGAAAGCCTCCCTTTTGGTGACTCCCCCCTCTTTTTTAGAAAAAGAGGTCGCTAAAATTTCAATTTAGTAATGGAGAAAAGGGACATTCCTGCAGGCTATAAGGCTGCTGCCGACAAAGAGGACACACAGTAACCAAATGATTCCCAGTGGCAGTCAAGGCTTTCACCTGTTCTGCCAGAATGTCGAGCTGACTGACTCCCTTAGAGTGAATATTTGAGTCGCTAGACTGAATGTTAATTGCATGAGTAGACTCCACATTGTTGACGATAAAAGATGAATTCAACTTATGTGCTTAGGCCACCAATTCCTCAACATTTTCATCAAATAATTTGTCATACAGTTGTGAGAGCAAGGCGGCCAAGAATTGCATACTTTTAATCCTTTGCAGAGATTTATGGTCAATGGCACAATAAGCTTATGTGCAGTAATCTCTACCCTATGGGCCAAGTTATGCATGGACTCACCTCTTATATGTTTGATGTTTTAGAATTCTTTCAGTGCTGCATCACTAGCACTGGAAATCAAATTGCATAATTTCATCAACACCATAGTATATCATAAAAAACGCTTTGTCTTTCCGCAATTGAATTTTCTTCTAATAGCTTTTTCACTTAAATTAGGTTCTGTTCCTTGTACAAAAGAAGAATGTCCTCGGTCCATCAGCAGGAATTTCAAGTTTTCATGCCACATGTTCCAATTTGTAGAGTTTAGCCCTGAAATTCTAACATTTGGTGAATGCTCTATTTTCAGTTATATTCAGGTGTCAAGTTACAGTCCAAAATGTATAACCTGGTGTCCCTCTTTGAGAAGGTCAGCTTGAAAAAATTTAGTGTTCTATGATATGGTTTGAAATATCAGTTCCACTAGAGTCTTTAACAAAACTTTCACTTTATCTAAATTCTTTGCCTTTGGAGATCTGGGCCATGACCAAAATTATTGCAGAGATGAACCATTGAGTTGTAGATTGAACATGACAATTACAGCAGAGTTAAAATTTGCAATGGAAGGTAAGGAAAATTTAATGAAGATCTCGGTAGGAAACTTTTTGGTTTTCTCCGGAGATACTTTTATCATGATGTAAAGTGGAAAGCAATATTACAGCTTTTTTCATCTTAGGAATGCACGAGCATATTTTTACATCACCATTGAAGTCAAATAAGGGAGTCTGTGGATCTCGTGTTCTGCACAGTAGGCATTTCAGTAGGAGTTGTTTGTTTTTTTTTTGTTCCTGTTGAGGGTCCCTACTATTGTCAAACGCCATGACAATAACAGTGCAAGTGCAGTAAAAAGTTATCCATCTTGATATTTCTACCTTAGCATTTGTATGGAGCAGCAAGGTCTTTTAAGACTTGTTCACCTTGCTTTACTTCACCTCCGGATTTTCCAGTATACAATTGTCCAGAGAGTGGATAAAAATTATTCGCATCACATATCCACCATACTTTTACATTGTATTTTACCAGCTTATTCAGCAAAAATTGTGTAAATCTAGTTCTGCCACAATATGGGAATAACTGCTCATCTATTGTCAGATTTTCAGATGGTTTATAATTTGTTGCTAAATTATTGTTCAGTAAGATCCAAAGATTCCAAATTGCAACAGCTTTATCATCTCGAGTCGTTTAGTTCGTGTGTTTTGGTTATCAAATTGGACGGATATTCCATAACCTATTTAGACTCATAGATGCTCTGTAAAGTGGGTAAGAAGTAGTTTCCCATACTACTGTATCATCAGTATTTGAATTATTAGCACCTGCTGTTAGTGAAATTCCAATGAAACCATGATATTTTTCATCTTTCAATTTCGACCATGTTAGTTGTTTCTTGAGTGGATTGTCTCGATTATACTCATCATAAACTAATTGCTTTCCGATTTGTATGTCTAACAATCATAGCAACTATTTCTTCTGTAAATATGCACTTGAATGTATTACGAACGAACAAGTTTTGTGGGGTTTTTTGTGCGGTCTACTTTTTTGACGAACAATATTATGAACTGGTGCTTGAGTATAAACAGGTGGATTTGTATTCCAAACCGTTCCATCTTTTGTTTGAAACATGCTAATGTTCAATGGCATGATCAATACACCTGCAGTGTTTTCAGAAGAATCGCTGTTGTTTGTGCTGTGACTGCTGATTTCGGTGTCACCAAGGTTTGCAACTGAATATAAGAAAAAAAATCATGTTATATTTGGAATAATCACATGCATTTTACTGCGGGTCACCTAAAACAATTTCGGGTTCGTCTTGAAGGATTCTTGGGGTCCTAACTGTCTATCAATAAGGCCTCATTATAACTGATTATGCCATGTTATTGATTCTTGTTACAGCATGAACAAGTTGCTGGCTACCCACAACACCACCACTTAGCTACACCACTGAATACTTTTAAACATCATTTCCAAACAGAAAGGAATCTTTTAAAGTTTATGATATCTATATATGTATAGAAAGAGAGGGAGTTCACACATTCTAGATCTTAAAAGAAAACGCATAAGCAAGGGCATAGGGGCCGTTGCAATACAAAGAGTCGAACCCTAGGGGTTGAATAAAAAGAGTTGAAATGACAAGTTGAATGGGATTTTGAATTCTTTGGATACAAAAGAACTAATAAACAATGCATATTATAGAAGTAAATCTAATTTAAAAAATTACAAAAGTTGCTTTCATGAAAAGTCCTTTGGAGTACAGTTTGGGACTGGAGGTTTCTGTGATTCATCTTTTTCAAATGATGAATATAGCTAAGTTAATTTACATATTTAAATAATAATAAAGCAAGAGAAAAATAAATCCTTTATGTAGTATGTATATTTCCTTATTTTTATTAGTTTTTATTGAATTATGTATAGAAGCTGAAGTATTACACAATTGATAAAACAAAGTAAAACTTTCAGTCCTGAACCAGTCTGCCAAATTTTATAAGAATATCCTTTTATATGGCAGTTGCCAATTCGAAGAAACTGAATTATTAAAATGTACAAATTACATTTTGGGCCATTTATTCTGCTGTTATTTTTTAACCCGGTAGAAAGCATGCCAACACTGACGTTGGAGATTGCACGAGAGGACTGGGTCATGCAAGTTTTATTTTAAAGATGTGCTATAAATTCCAAAAAATCATTTGACTGTGAACAAACAATAAGTGCATTAACTCATTAAGAAAGTACTTTTTTAGTTAAAAAAAATCTTTTGGTTACAAATACATATTTTCTCGGAATGGGGTGACTCTGTGTTTTGCATGATCTCGAGTTATTGAAGGTGAAAATTAAAAAAATAATAAAATATAAATTCATAAACATCTAAAGTAGAATTTTTACGTAAAATCAAAGTGTTATTTTCTATTAAATTTGCATTTTTAATTTTTTTGAAACAAAAGTGAAAATATTTTTATTGGTTTTAAACAACAGTGCTGTGAATTATATTCTAATGAGACTCGATTATACTTATTTCCTCAGGATAGTAACTTTTCAAAAGAAATATGATGCTTCATGTGTTGCCATTGTTTTGGACACAAATGGATTAGATGATTACAGAGGCCATGGATATAACTGCCCGGAAAAACATTATGAATCTCCTAAAGGCTTGGATTCTTTTCCTCCAATTATATCTTATCCATCAGTGAGTATATGTGTTTTACTGCCATCTATTTTTGTGCTTTAAACTGAATCACAATGCTGTTTCATAATTTGTTATTTGTAATAAATTATGTAAGACAGGCCCTACTTTCTTTGATAAAAAGGAAAGTATTAAAGTTGCAGACAAAGATATGTTCCCCTCTTCCTTTTAAAAGGTATTACTTTCCGTATCACTCCTCATCTCGTAATATTCGATCATGCATAAATTTTACAATGAGATTTGTTTAAATTATTTACTCATTTTCTTTACTACTAAAATTCATTTGAATTTTTCATTAAACTAATAGCATAGCATCTGACTAATTTTGGGATATTTATCTTTTTGGTAACAATGCATAGATAAATTAGTATTTTTATTTTTTCTCCTATGAACTGATGTTCTTTAAATCAATTGCTACAACACTCTTGACAAGATGTTTTACTCGTGACCAACAATTAAATTTGCTTTGTTTTGAAAATAAACTCGTGTAACTTGAATGTGGGTGAATTAGTTAAAGGATTCTTTCAAAAAGTACAAAATCAGCAACAAAGCGCTCATGCAGTGGTTAACTTTGCATTAAACAAAATACAGGAACCACAA
Organism: Octonoba sinensis; assembly: GCA_038502835.1. Taxonomy (NCBI): domain Eukaryota; kingdom Metazoa; phylum Arthropoda; class Arachnida; order Araneae; family Uloboridae; genus Octonoba; species Octonoba sinensis. The sequence goes on along the minus strand of CM076605.1, from coordinate 63,794,434 downwards.
GCACAAAATCACCTTGGAAGTGGCACGAAAAATAAACGTAGAAATTTGCCTCGCTCATTGATTATGATGGTTTAGAAATTAAACTTTCACTTCTTTCCTGCTAGTCAGATGGCTTGAGGCTCTCACAAATCTCAGTGTCAAAGGAAACATGCTGAGGCTGAGAAGAAATGCGTCCCTCAGCAAAATCCACATTTTCAGCCACCTAGCAATCTTCCAACCAGACCACTTGATCACTCTCGCTAAAACATCTTGTTGCAAATGCAAATTTTTTGGGAAAATTTGTTACAACAAATTTGTTACATAAAAATTTACTTCATTCATCATGCCTTTATGATTATGTTGTTATCCTCCTTAGAAATTGTAAGGGGATCTATCGGGTGTTAGTCTACCAACAAAATTCCACCAGATAAAAACAACATATTTATTTAACACTAGCACAGACACAATCACAGTGCATATTACCACAGACATATCTTAAGAACAAATCACTAGTTTAACAAATCAGCCACAATGTTCACAGTTCATGGCTCAAAGTGTGTTCTGTGTTTCAAAGTGTCAAAGTTCCAAGATCAGACAAAAAACTCGGAAGATTCATTCGATCAGGAGCTCGAACCACTCTTCCAGACCTAGTTACCCTGGGAGTATTGAATAATGATGATTAAAGAGACGAATGCAATCCAAATTAATGCATATATTTCTAAAGGAAGTCTATGTTTTATTGGACACTTTCTTTGCCATAATGTCCAGGAAGTTTTTCTGTTGTGAGGGAAAGTGTTTGAATTTTATAAAATTTTATGAAACTAAATCACGTAGGAACTGATGTTGGATATCTATGTGTTTACTGAGCTCTGAAGTCCCTTGGTTATGTGCGATGAATATTGTCCCTTGATTGTCGACATAAAATTATTTGTGGAGAAGAGACAAAACAAAGCCCTAGTTCTCCGAGTAGAATTTTAAACCATGATACCTCTTTGGTAATGTGGGACATGGCAACATGCTCCCGTTTCTGTGGACTGTTGTGGATTGCTTCTTGGTGGACCAAGAGATTGGAGCTCCTGCAAGCTGAATTATATATCCACTGTAGGACTTGTAGTCTGTTCTGTCACCTCCCCAATCAGTATTTAAGTTTGTCCACTACGGTGTGTAGTCTTCTTTTTTCTTAGCTGATAAAGTGTTTTCCCTTGTCAATCACGTGGGATTTACCGTCTGCGCATTCTACTTAAGCCTTTCTCTTGGATTTTTTCAAGTAACAGTAAGTTTCCTCCCAATTTTCGGATGTGTAAAACATTTTGAAGAGTGATGCTTCTTTCTTTATTTTCTCTACAAATATTGATTGATATATTGCCTATTCCTGACTTCTGTCCTTTTGGCATTTGCAACTTCAACTACAGATGAATACAGTTTGAGACTTGGATTATTTTTTTTTTGGTCAGAGGTCCTGTGATCTGTGGTCCCACAGTCTAGATTCCAAAGATTTCTTTTCATTGATTTTCCTTCTTCAGTTAGCAGTGCAATATTGGTTTTAAAATCAACTGATGTTCTAACACAGTTCTGGTTTTGGTTCTTGGCTTCTTCACAAAACCTTGAGATATGACCTCATTGCCCACAGCGAAAATGCTTAGTTTTTTCCTCTTCATTATGCTTTCTTGGCATATACTTCTTTATAAGCTTTCCAGCTGCAGGTTTTCTCTCGTTAGAATATTTCTCATCAAACCAATCATTCTCTCCCAAAACCCTCCCCACCAAGGAAATGTGGGAAGAATATACCGTATAATTCCAAAAATCTCCCAGCCCTTTTTCCCTCTGAAAGTCTTCCCTTTTACCCCATGGGGGGAAAATCGGAATTTCGGCAAAACATGAAATTTATCTTCATAGCATGGGGGATAATCGGAAGTTCTATACCAGATTTCGTAGTAGAATTAAAACTTTTATTTTTTTCTATAAAAACATATAGTAAAAACGAGCACTAATAATTTAATTCACCATATTGTTTGAAATTTTGTTTTCATTCAGATTATTATGTATTAAAATTTTCTACATTAAAAACTATTTATTAACAAAAAAATAAAATTAAATTGCAAACATCATTTATTGCTACACAAAATAAAATGCATAAAATCATGAGAAATGAGGGGGAAAATTAAAAACAATGTATTAAATACAAAAAAATAAATAAATCTTGAAAATTATATGCATATCATGCATCATCACTAAATCCATTGAAGTCCTATTCATTCTTGGTATTGGACGCAAAAATTAATTCTGCAAATTCTTCGTTTGTTACTTCTTGGTCGGTCACTACTTCCGCCAATTTTTTATGCAAAAAACCATCTTGTGATCCATCTAGCTCGTTGGAAATTCCGCATGAAAGTGTTGGGCGTTAATAAGAAAAAGGGAACTGAAGCTATTCAACAACAATTGACATTTATTTTTAACAGAGACATGGCTAAAAACAACAGTTAAAGATCAACATGAAAATAAATATTAAAAGAACATAACTAACATAACAATTGTAAACAAGCGAGTGTTCACTAGAGCCACGTAAAAAAAAGTATCTCCTCTGGCGTGTTCATGGATGCAGCTTTTATGCTGCCAAAAAATAACTTCTACGCATATGACGTATCGGCACATGCTCCGAGCACTATTTCACATCTCGGACCTCCGAGCGAGCACGTTATTTTAAAAAACTTTCTTCAAAATAATGTATAATTAAATGATAAGAAATTCATTAAATAAATAGACATTTATGGCTATCAGAAAGAAAGGATTTTTTCTTTCATGTTTTCGTCAATTTGACGCCAAGCTTTGGAGACCCACATTATTACGTCTTGGCGAGTCTGTTTTTTGGGGTTTCCATCCTCTGTACGGGCATCCTTTTTTTTAAATTTTACCCACTGCTCCCTAATGGATTGCTTGAAAGGCAGATTCCACGAAACAACCGCAGGTTGTAGCAGGCTAGTACAGCCTCCGGGAAGCAATAATAGTTTCGTGTCCACAGCATCTAATGCTGCCTTTGTAGTTGTTGCTGCATGCACAGAAGCTTTGTCCAATATTAACAAACATTGAACATAATCTTCATTTGGGCCCCATACGTGGGAGACCCATTCTTCCATTGTTTTTTTATCCATCCATCCGTTTGTCGTTGCAGTTACCTGAACATTTAGCGGAATGTTTAGCATCTTCAATGCATTCCACACGCGTGGGGGTGTTCTTCTGGATGCTTCTTTAAACACTATGTACGCTTTGTTTTTGTCCTGAAGCACGACCTCTCAAAGCAACGGTGAAGCCCCGCCGTGCGCATCCCGTCGTTGCAATTCGCACCGTTTTCTCCCCACCCAAATTATTGGTGCAACTGCCTGTTGAGTCAAACCTCACCATCGTTTCATCCATGTTACCGATGCTGTACTCGGTCAAAGCCATTTCAAGGCGTAATTTCTTTAAAATCGTTCGATATGATATAATGGCATCTTCATATTCTTCTGGTAGTTTTTGCTCGGTATTTGTCTTCTGTTCCGCATTAGTCCAGAAATGCAAAACCTTTTCTTCCAGTGCACAATGTAGCTGTCTGAAGCTTTGAAGTCCTCCAGCTTGATTTTTTTCGGCAATTTTTAAAGCTTGCTCTGCCAGAAATTTCTTCGATACGGCATGCCCTTCTGATCGCTCCTTTTCAGACAACTCAAAAAGTTCATCGTCCAGCTCTTCGGATAATGGTTTTTGCCCGGAACCTAATTTCCTACAATTTTTTTGATTGATCTGATTGTTCAAAAGCAGATTATCTTCTTGCGCTAACCATTCCCTCACACCTTTCCGATCCAGTTTAAAATTTCGTGCTGTTAAACTGACGTTGCACCCATTAGTCTTGTGCCATTGTACTATATCAAGCTTCTTAGCAACAGTGTAGCCCGACAAGCGCGGCATTTTGTTAAATGAAAATTTGCTCTTACAAGAAATCGCAGCTGTATGCTAACATAAAATGGCTCTCAGACACACTAGCATTGATGCAGCAGCAAAAGAGTGCCCGGATGCAACTATTCGCTGATTGGTTGTCTTGTTTAGCGCAGTCGCTTTCCTTCTCCTCCCTTGGCGTCATGGTTGTCAGATTGGGCAAAATTTCGCCGATTCGGCTACTTTTTCCTGCGGCTATTGATAAAAAGCAGTCTTTAGCTCACCTATTTTGCTATTTTTCTAGACGCTTTAGACTGTCAGAAAAATTTGGCAACCCTGATTCTGATTGACTTCTATGTAGTTTCTGAGAGAAAGGGCGGATTACTTTTTGTTGTTATGGGATGGGGGGGGGGGGGATAAACGGAATTTAGCTTCTCCTTGAAAATTTACTTTTTTGCCCCATGGGGGGTAATCAGAGATGGGAGCTTTTTCGGAATTACACGATAAATTTCCATTCACTTCTATTAACACTTTTACTCGGGAATAGGATTCAAATCATTCAAGAACCGGTATGCTTGAAATATTTTTGGGATTTTTTGTATGAAAAATCATAATGAAAATTTAAAAGAATAAATTTAAAAAATGAAGAACATACTCGCATTTTTCAAGCTTATTTATTTTTACAAAAAAGAATTAACTACTAATATTTTTAAAAATATTTCTATATATCTTTTTCATGCTGACTGGTTTGTTTGCTTTTTTTTTTTTTTTTTGACCTAAGGATCATCTGCAGTGTGATTACTATTTCTCTAACCATTTTGTTACCAACTGCTCCAGGTCCCAATCTATTAGTAGTAATCCATTTAAATTTTATCGTCATTGTATTTGCATTATTTTCGACAGTCTGATCTGTTTCTTTTCTCTGTACAAATTATATTAGAGCTGAAGCTTCTTTCAGCTTCAGCAGAACTAACTGCAATAGTTTAAGAAATGATGTAATTTTCTGAGGTTTTTTTTGTTTTTTTAATTTAAATAAACTCTCTATTGTCGTTCACATCGATCTTGTATCTGAAAATATCGGAAAATTGCTGAACAAGTTCATCTTTTGCCTCTTTTCATGGGATGACTATATCTTAGTTTTTCCAGTACTTCGGCTCCAAATATTTTATAAAATAAGGTAGATTTCAATTCACATTCTTATTAGTTGATGCTAATGACTCTTCAGGAGTTCATTAACCTGCTTTTAAGATGTTTGACAATGCTTTCTAAAAGCTTCCCACGATTTAAACACTTGTATTTGAGCTCTCGGTGAACTCGGTAGATTTGAAATTTTTATAACAGATTGTTTCCTCCAATTTTTTCTCAACTTTTCATCATTTCCAATGCTTTTATTGACCTCCAAACCAACCTTTCAACCTTAATTAAATCTACACTCCTTTGCAATGCATTTGACAATAAAGAAATATCCTTTAAAATATCTAACAGGCAGAGCCAAATCTGGTAAAATTTTTGTAGTCCTACAAATTTCTCAGTTGACTTGAAGAGTAAGTGCAGTGATGGATAAGCACACTAGAGTTGCTCTCAAACTGCATGCAGCCTACTATGGCCCAAAAACTAGACCAATTTTAACAATTTCCAAGCTGTCTGAAGATTTTATGAAGTTCATATTAGATTTTGTGAGAATGGTGAAAGATTAAATATATTTGAATCCATAAAAAATTTGAAACAATTTACTTCGTTAAACGTCTTTAATTGAATCATCTAGAACAAGCTGTAGGCAATGATTTAAACAGCGCCAAATGACAATACAGTCAAACTTTGATTACTCGAAGTTTCCTCCCATTCCTCGGCACTTAAGATGGGTTGACATGGTGCAAGTGATTTGATATGTACCATTATACTATAGTTGTATGCATTTCAATATTTGATAGCCTATGTAGACAACAAGAAAACAATGGGAGTCAAAAGGTTTATTAAAAGTCACAACATTTGGCCTCTTACATATTAATTAATATACATACCATGTAAATATTTGAAAAAAAAAAAGCAGTTAATTTTTGTTTGCATTTTTTAAAGTTGTAGGCATTCACAAAGTCACCTAATTTTTGAACACAGATAAATAGGGTGTTGTCTGTACCTTCAGTGGTCTCTAGGTATTGTTGTAAGATGTGAACAGCGTCCTGTGCTTTCTTGCTTGTTGAAGGTGGAAGAATTTCGGCTTCCTCTTCGTGCTCATCTCCTTCGGGCTCTCCGCAAATTGCATTCACTACTGTCTCGTCAGACAAGGGTTCTTATGCTGCAATGTTGTCATCGATGCACATGAAATCTTTTTCCCAGTCCCTATCACCCATGCCTTCTAAGGGATCGCAATTGTCGTCTTTCCCTACATTGTCATTTGCACTGAAGAAACCACAGTTCTTGATCACTGTTTGAGAAACATCACTCTAACAGGAGCGCGAAATGAGGCGCATGGCGTTTAGCACATTGATTTTGTGCTCTACGCCATTCTCCACTTCCTTGATGGATTGGCGCACTAAGCATTTTGGACAGGCATGTGATAGCTAATAAAAACAATCTTTTTATTCGCCTATTAAAAATAGTAGAATTCGGATGCTTTAAATTGATGCTGTTGCGTTGTTGATCAAAAAAATGATCGAGGACTATGACTTAAAAATCACTAACATTTATTTTAATATAAAACTAAATTAATAAAGTTAAAATAATAATCAAAAACAGACACAAAGATTGCAAGACAAACTGAACTAGAGCCATACTATATTGTTACGAGCAATAACCGTTAAAAGAATTCATATATGCCGGCGTGAAGCAATGCAAAAACTATTGTAAAAAGGGCAGCTCCAGCTGCTTACTAAAGGTGCTTCAATACAACATGCTTATACGAGGACGAACGCGAGAAGAGGCTCCAGTGCCCATGACAGCAAGAAGTCCTGTCTTATACTTGAAGCTTATTAGCATTACCTGCTCCCATTGGAGGAAGGCAACACGCAAATATGATTGCCCCCAATGGAAGACAAGTTACACACGTCATAAAAATTTGCATCGGTCGCCACCTACTGGCGAAACTATTGAAGCACATCCTAACATTAAAAAGTGAAAGTAAGCGGTGAGACTCTGTTAAAAGATGGCTAAGGCCAACAGCATGCTTCAGGCACTTAATGATCCCTTGATCTGCAGGCTAAAGTTTTGCCATTGTGTTGGACGGCCACGTTGTCTAAAATCCAGTCGGAATTCACCTGGTTCAAGATTGTGCTGTTGGCTTGTACTTCTGGGACGTTGGAAACTGTGCAAAACATACCCGCTTGAGGGGTTCTATTGGATTTTTCTAAATTGATTCCCCGTTTTATTTTTGCTCCAACACTTAGCGGCAATATGTCTCTTTTTCCCACAGAAAAAACAAATAAGACTTTTACCTATCTCCCTTTCTGTTTAAGTGTTACTTTTTGCGGTAAAAGCGTCTAGCCTAGAATTACTGGCTTCAAAATTTTCATCCCCCATAAATTTTATTCTACCCTCTTCAGCCAAAAGTTCTGTTAACACATTTTTAAAAGTAAATTTTGATTCCTCCCGCCTGTATATCCCCTGGACAATAGCCCTAAAATTTTGTGGTAAATTTCTAATTAATTGTAATGATTTTGATTTTTCGTCCATTATGTACCAATAATCTTCCAGTTGTGTCAGGATACTCTTTAGGCGAGCGTCATATATGCCGATGGTTTCTCCATTGGAAATCCTGCACAAAAAGAACTCTTCCCACAACCCGGCAACTCTGGCCAAAGATAGTGGTTCGAAATTTAATTTTAATGCGCTCCATACCTCATATGGGTCGTCTATGTCATCTATTAACTTTTTCATGTCCTCTTCTATATTTAAATAGATTATTGCCACTGCTTGGCCTCTACGTTTTCTGACCTCAGGAGTTGCATTTTCACTTAATTTTGATTGGGTAATTTCCCATAGATCTTGCTCGATCAAAACCGTCTTCATATTTTTGCTCCAGGTCGCTCAGTTGCGGGAATTAAGTTTAACGATGTTCCTATAGTCCCTATCCATAACTTTTCTACTTGTTTACCACTCTCCAAAAATACTGACACCAGAACCAAACGGTCTGCTACCAAATTTGTTAGGCTTAAAAAATTAATTTAAATTTAGAATTAATTTTCGAGAAAAATCTGAATCCAGATTAAAAGCCAACGTGAACTTTCAGAGGTGGTGTCAGAGGGAGAGATACAAGAAACAGTTTAATGAAAAATTAGATTTTTTGGAAGCGGTTAACAAGATAGCAAAGTAGTATACATTACCACAGGGTTTCCGGTGAAAACCTAATATCACAATATTTAGTCTTAAAAATTGAACATCTCGACATTTTCACTGTATATCATTCACAAATAATCACGAAGTTCTTCCTGTTCGGCGACAAGTATATTCTGGTTAAATAGCTACCATTGCTCCAAGTCCATTCCATGAATGGTGACAGATGCTGATTCTGTAGTATTCTTAAACTCATCCATTTGTCGGAACAGTAAGCATCGACGACAATTAGATATCTTTGCATATAGTCACTGGTTTGCTTATCACCGGGAAAAATACTATTCAGAAGACAAAAACTTTAAGTCTACATTTCGATGGTCAACATCAATGACTAAAAACCCATTAAAAAACAATTATAAAAAGGTTTAAAAACTTCAACTCTCATTTAAACATTAAACAGTTAGCTTATCTCTCCAAACAGTGAAAAAGTTTCACAAAAGGAACATGACTTACGGGGAAGGAAGACACTTCCAAAATTAAAGCTCAACTTAGGCACACAAAATGGCCAACATAGTAAAAGCCTACTGCCAAAACATGAGCAATGTGTCAGAGAGACAAGCTCCAAGAGAGTGAGTGAGTCCAGTGAAGTCTATACGCTAGCTTCCTCCCTTTATACTCGTCAGATAGGATGACTCAATCCGTGATGTCATTAACAGTAACTTCAACTTGGACCTCATTTACATAAACGTTGAGGTCCACCTTCCCTTCACACAAGTCACGTATTCCACATCAGTTATTCCAGTTCGGCAACACCGGGCAAGCCACATGGCTATGTTTACATTCTTCATTCTGCCATTGAAACATGGCGCATGCTCATAGGGCACCCTAAGACCTGGAATTTACAAGCCATCCACAGAAAAGAAAGTAGGTAATTCAAAGTACCTTTAAATATACTAGTGGTTCTTGATGGGCCATTATCCCTTCTAAAGGACCCATTATTTTTGCTAAGAAATAATTCGAAGCTAATACAATTCTTAAAAGAATAGCAGAGATTTATTTATGAAAAATATTTCAATAACTTTACAATACAACATTAAAAATATTACCTAAAGCCATTCGTAAAAAAAAAAATAAAGTTGACTAGATTTTTATGAATAAAATTTAACTATCGGGCATTTCACACAAAGTCGATGCAGCTCGAGAAACGACTATCCCTAAGAAAGTATTCTAAGGCACATGGTCCATCTCACCGGGTAAAAACGTCAACTTCCCGCTCGCTCTCTGAGCGAACGTCTCAAGAGAAGTTCTAAAAGGATTAAGAGAGAGAAGCAAGCGAGCACTACGCTTAAATACCGGAGGGTGATTTGCGTATCCCGCTAAGCACGTGTACGCACATGCGTCGATGACACGTGATGTGCATTCGAGAAAATTCTCGATCGGGAAAACAGGCAACGCCCCCAAGTGGCGGATTTAGCCAACTAATCAGTTTGAGAAAGATTTGCGAGTCGGGAGGTACGTCGCAACTTAGCTGACTTTTACTGTCTACAATGTTAAAGGCTTGACCAAATAAATTAGTAAGTTACCAAAATTAATTTTTACTTTTGAATTAAGTGGTGAGAATTTAAAAAAAAAAATAACATTTCCTATCAATGCCTCCCCTTCTCATCATCTTAATGAAAAGTAAAAACACTATTACTATAAAAAATATCACATGGCTTTAGGCTTTAACATATGTGTTAAATTCCTTTTACAAAAAAGTGAAACTTGTTAATATTAACACCAGTATTTTTCTTTCAATGGGTAAAATACAGAAACACCCATTAACATTTCTAATATATTGAAAAACATGAGCGCTTGAAGATCACAAACAGCAACATGATCACATCAGTAGCACTTCCAAGTCCAAATATCGAATTAGAGTCACTAATTTCAAGTCCATAAAGTCCCAGGGAATGAATGTAGATAATCACATTTAATCTGCAATACAATAATAGATACTACAAGTAACAGTTCAAATCAGCATATTATACACAATTCCATTTAAAAAAAAATTTATACATCAGTTATTTACACTTAATATACTTTTACGTTAATAATAACAATTTTACTTTTAAATTCAATCATAAAAATTTCTCATAACAATTTATATTAAATCTTGTATAAAAGTAAAATAAACTGACTGATGTAAAAACAAGTACTTAGAACATTCATACAAAAATTGATATTATTTTGCACTTATTTAAAAAAATTTTCAACAAATTTCTCTAATTCGGCTTGGGTCGGCGGTTTCGTGAAAATATCCGACAAATTATCTTTACTAGAAACATGTCTAATATTAAAAATATTTTTATACACTAAATCTCTAATGAAAAAAAGTTTAACATCAATATGCTTGCTTCGGTGGTTTTCTAATGGCGACTTTATAAATTCAATTGAAGCTTGATTATCAGCAAAAAGTAAAGATTTAGCTTTCGATCTATTTATCATTTTATTTTCAAAACATTCGTCCAAAATTCTGTCGAACCATATTAACTCCTTCACGGCTTCAGTCATTGCGATAAATTCGGCTTCCATGGTGGACAAACTTACACTCTTTTCTTTAAAGGTTCGCCACTCAATGGGTGAATTATCAAGCAAAATTAGCTGACCTCCGATTGAAGTTCGGTCATCACGATTTGCCGCGTAATCGGAATCAGTGAACGCGATAATTTGAACTTTATTGCAATTTAGAAAAAGTTTTAAATCTTTACTTTGATGAACGTAGCCTAATAATTTTAACAGTCCATTCCAATGAACAAGTCCTGGATTGCTCTGGAATTGACTAAAGATGTTAACTGCATATGATATGTCAGGTCTGGTTCGATTTGCAATAAAAGTTAAACATCCTAACAAATTTCTATACGGTATGTTTGACATTTCTTTAATTTCTTCATCGGTTTTCGGACAAGTTAATTTAGAATAAACAATTCCCTTACTAATAGGTAAAGATGCATTGGGAATACGAAAATTTTTATATCTCTCACATACTTCTTCTATGTAAGAAGTCTGATGCAAGTGTAGGCCCTTTTCGTCCTCGCCGAATTCTACGCCAAGTAATTTTTGCGTCTTTCCCAATACTTTTAAGTCAAATTGTTCATTCAATAATTTTAAAGCATTACTAATGTCCGAATCCTTTCTTCCAAAAATTACAATGTCATCAACATATAACAATAAAATTACGTTAGAATTAAAATAAACACAATTGCAACTTGAAAACTTTTTAAAACCTAACTGAATTAATACACTGTTAATTTCATAAAACCACAAGCGGCCACTTTGATGTAAGCCATAAATTGCCTTATTTAATTTACAATATAATTTCTCTTTTCCTTTTTCTATAAAACCTGGGGGTTGGCACATAAATATTTGATCATCTATAGGAGCATACAGGTAAGCATTTTTAACGTCACATTGAACATTTAACCATTTATGACACACAACTAATAATGAAAAGAAAAAACGAATAACACTGAAATTTACAACGGGGCTGAAGGTCTCCTCAAAATTTAATCCTTTTACTTGAGAGAACCCTTGAGCACAAAGTCTAGCTTTAAATCTGACAATTTCCCCTTTTTCGTTTTTCTTTAATGTATAAACCCACCGACATCCTACTGGATTAGCATTTGCCGGTAATTTGGCTAAAGTCCAAACATTCCTTTCCTGCATAATTGCAATCTCTGATTCCATTGCTTTACGCCATTCCTCCAGTTCTGTAGATTTTAAGGATTGTTTATAAGAGTTAGGCACTTTAATTTCGCGGTCTAGTCAGGACTCGCTAACACTTGAACTAACAGAATTACTTGGAATTTCCCCTTGAAAAGTATCCCGTCCACTAAAAGAAAAAATTTGAGGATCATAGGATATATTCTTATTTTTACAGTATCGTTCTACATCATTTAGGCTTCTTAAACGGATGGTGTGACCTTTTTCAAAATAATAGATATCGTTACGTGATCCATCCGGTCTTGGAACTACCTTTCTAAACCATATAGCATCCCTTTTAGTCTTAAAACTATTATCTTCATCAGAAGATTCCCCCTCTGAATTTGATTCTATCTCAGAAGTCGATTCCTTACAAGAATCGTCCGAAGTTTCAGATTTCTGATTCTCCCTCGCTTCTTCGTAATCCGAATCACTTTCCTGCTCAGAATTATTGGGGGTTGTTAGAGACCAATTTATAACATTACTATCGGGTATACTATTGAAATCATCCTTATAAAAATAATTTTCTTTAAATGAAACATTGATAGTTTCCAAAATTTTTCCCGTTTCTGGTATCCAGATACGATAGCCTTTTGTCTTAAATGCGTATCCCACCAGAACGCCTTTTTGTGCTTTAGCATCTAACTTATATCTACGTTGGCGGGGAATTCCTGCAAAAACTATAGTACCGAAAGGTCTCAGATGTTTTACTGACGGTTTATTGCCTCCATATAATTCAAATGGGGTTTTATCCAAGTTACTATGGCAGACCCGATTCCATGTATAAGCAAAATACAATACGGCGTCTGGCCAAAATGTCTTTGGTAAACCGCTTTCTTCTATTAGAACTCTGATACAATCAGCAACGGTGCGATTAAGATTTTCGGCAACTCCGTTCATCTCAGGAGTATATACATTCGTTAATTCATGTTTTATCCCATGATTATTACAAAAATTATCAAAATCTCTATTTACAAATTCTGTACCGTTGTCAGTTCTAATACATTTTACTTTTCTGCCAAGAAACCTCTCCGATCGTAAAATATGTTGCTTAAAGATCTCAGAGACTTGGCTTTTATTTTTAAACGGATATAATGAACATCTCCGTGAAAAATCATCTATTATAGATAAATAATATTTTTCCCCCTTCTTTCCTTCAATGTTGCAAGGACCCCAAACGTCTGCATGAAGAAGTTGGAGCGGGTACTTTGATCTTATACCGTGTAATGATTTGAAACTGACTCTTTTAAATTTTGATATTTTACAGTCGTCACAAAATATATTTGAATTTTTAAATTTAGGCAAGCCGTTAACGCTTCCTAGATCACTAGTTTTCTTAATACTTTTAACGTTAACGTGAGCCAGGCGTTTGTGCCAAAGTTTCAAATCATCCATTTGATTATTTCTCACTGGAGTTTCATTATTTACATGACTAGAATTTATAACAACTTGACTACAATTTAAAGGGAGCTGACTAGACTTAACAGAATCTGTAATATAAACACCGTCTTTTAAAATAGCTTTTAAAATCAACTCGTCATTTTTGTCGGAAACTCTCAAGAAACCTCCTTCACCCCAAAATTTTGCACCACCCTGGTCAAATTTTGCACCTGATAATATGTTTCTTCTCAAGCGTGGAGAGTACAGGACATCTTGTAAAACTACAGATCGATTGCCAAATCTAACTTTTATCTCCCCCTTTCCCTCAATTGGAAAACATTGGTCTTTCATTGCGACCGCAATTTTTACATTTTTAACAGGGGTAAAAGTTCGGAACCAATCTCGATTAGCACAAAAATGGTGTGAAGCTGCAGTATCAAAGATCCACTTTGAGGGTTTTTCATTTACCTCACTAATGTTGGATTCGGAGATAAAAAAGTCATGGTACTCACATCGTGTACTGGATGGGGAACGGGCTCGCTCCTTGGAGAAACTTGGATTTCGCTGTGGACTCCCACGTCGGCCTCTGTATCTCTCGTCAGTAGACTCCGGGCTCCTCGTTGTCCGTTGATGGGAAGAATCCTTCCAGAGTGGGCAGTTCCTTTTTATATGACCACCTTTATGGCATTTATAGCACTTTATATTTCTTTCCCTTTTGGTATGCGAGACTTCAACTTTACACCGGTTACTATCACGTAGTTCAAGGCGACTTTCTTCGACTATCAGATCAACGATAATTTTATCGAATCTAAAAGTTTCATCTGGTCGCAACAATATTCCTTGTACGACATTATCAAACTCTTCAGGAAGACTACGTAATAGCTGGTATATAATAAAATCTTCGGGAAAATCCTTATGAGCGATTTTTATTTTTTCAAAAATACGCCTGAGGCGGGCTGCATATAAGTTCAACTTTTCGCCAGATTCCAATTTACAATTATTTAACTCTGCGTAAAGTTGCATACGAATGCACCGATTGTCGGGATAAAAATGCTCTTTTAACTTTTTCCAGGATTCTGAAGGGTTTTCTATATTTTCAACTATTTTTCTTAAGTCCTGCTCGATATTTAGAAAAATTAAGGATAAAGCCATTCGCTTTCTGGAAATAAATTCTTTCACATCCCTTTTGGTAATTTCGGCTTCTTTGCACACTACCGGAAGTTTTTCCGTGCCCTCGACGATTTCCCAGCAGTCCTTCTCCATTAGAAGAAATTTCATATTTGTGCTCCATTCTGTATAATTTGTGCTATTCAACTTTTCGATTGGAAATGACGGACTTGCCATGACGAAGTTGCTCGAGAAGAATTTTAAAATTTGACATAAAAAAAAATACACAATTATAAACACACAACGTATTGACGCTTTACCCAAAGACAGATCCTCCTTTTACTTATTCCAAAAAAAAAGGTTTCTTTGCTGGCCTCCCCGACTCGAAGCACCGATTTTTTTTACTTTCATACATGTACTAGTCAACAATGTACAGGGAAGGGCATCTGGGCCCATAACCCTTGATGGGCCATTATCCCTTCTAAAGGACCCATTATTTTTGCTAAGAAATAATTCGAAGCTAATACAATTCTTAAAAGAATAGCAGAGATTTATTTATGAAAAATATTTCAATAACTTTACAATACAACATTAAAAATATTACCTAAAGCCATTCGTAAAAAAAAAAAATAAAGTTGACTAGATTTTTATGAATAAAATTTAACTATCGGGCATTTCACACAAAGTCGATGCAGCTCGAGAAACGACTATCCCTAAGAAAGTATTCTAAGGCACATGGTCCATCTCACCGGGTAAAAACGTCAACTTCCCGCTCGCTCTCTGAGCGAACGTCTCAAGAGAAGTTCTAAAAGGATTAAGAGAGAGAAGCAAGCGAGCACTACGCTTAAATATCGGAGGGTGATTTGCGTATCCCGCTAAGCACGTGTACGCACATGCGTCGATGACACGTGATGTGCATTCGAGAAAATTCTCGATCAGGAAAACAGGCAACGCCCCCAAGTGGCGGATTTAGCCAACTAATCAGTTTGAGAAAGATTTGCGAGTCGGGAGGTACGTCGCAACTTAGCTGACTTTTACTGTCTACAATGTTAAAGGCTTGACCAAATAAATTAGTAAGTTACCAAAATTAATTTTTACTTTTGAATTAAGTGGTGAGAATTTAAAAAAAAAAATAACATTTCCTATCAGTTCTGAGAACTAATAAAAATAATGGGTTTCTTCCCAACACTTTCTTCGGTGGGTCTCGAACGGTTTCAGGAGTGCTGCTTCGACGTTAGGAAAAGCACACGTTTTTGCGCGTTTGCTCGAAGAGTCGGCACCCGATCCATGGCGACTCAAAATCTTTTGTTTATCTTTCAAAATTGTAAAGATAAAGTGTTTGGAGGTATGCCATACTTAGAAGCCACATCTTCCTTTTCCATCAGAGTATTTTTTTCAATCTCCAAAATAAGCTTTGCTTTTTTATCTAAAATAATGATGGGCCGTCATCCCTTCAAAAGGACCCATTATTTTGTTAAGAAGTAATTCGAAGCTAATACAATTCTTTTAAAGAATAGCAGAGATTTATTTATGTAAGCATCACAGTAACTGATTCAAAAATACAACATTAAAAGTTATCACCTAAAGCCATAATAAAATAAAGTTGACTAGATTTTTATATTTTACGAAAAATTTAACTATCGGGCATTTCATACGAAGTCTGTGCAGCTCAAGAAACAACTATCCCTAATAAAAATATCCTAAGGTATATGATCCATGTCACCGGGTAAAAGCGTCAACTTCCCGCCCGCTCTCTGAGCGAACGTAGCGAAGGAAGTCGTAAAAGGATTGAGAGAGAGAAACAAGCGAGCACTACGCTTAAATACCAGAGGGTGATTTGCGTATACCGCTGAGCACGTGTACGCACATGCGTCGATGACACATGAAGGGCATTCGAGGGACTTCTTGATCGGGAAACCGGTAACGCCCCCAAGTGGCGGATTTAACCAACTAATCAGTTTGGAAAAAAATTGAGCGTCATAACTAAGTAGGTCAGAGGTACGTCATAACTAAGCTGACAGTTACTTTTTACAAGATTAAAAGCTTAAACCTAAATTAAGAAGTAAGTTCATAAAATATATTTTACTTTTAAATTAAGTGGTGAGAATTAAAAAATAACATTTCCTATCAAATAAGCATGATCAATTTCCAATTAGACATTCAGGATACAAAATACTGATTAATTCAACAAGCGCAATTCAAAAAAATGCAACTGCAATGTCACGGAGTCAATGAGAGAAGAGGATCCAGCTGTGAATCCTTATCAGGAACGTGCAACTCTCTACACACGGCTGGGAAGGACCCAATTTTCACAAAACAGGTGCTCTTCCCCCCCCCCCCCCCTACAATCTCCAAAGTGAACCCTCCCCCAAGACAGTGACCATCTTGGAGTCTTTGTTTAGTCCCACTCACTCTCTCGGACAATGGAGGGGAGGGGGTAAAGGGCATTCCAAGAATGTGTGACATAAGTGGATGCCATTGCAATTTACAGAAGGAACACATGAGTGGACTGGCACTTGAACTGAATCGTGTTTTTTACCGGGGAATTCTATCACAAAAACTTTGACTTCACTTCGAGTTATCAAGACTGTTTTTAAAGAAAAGTATAGAATTGATTAAAAGTTCGAGTTAGCGGATTATTCGACTTATAAGAAGTCTAGTTATCGAAGTCTGACTATATTTGGAAAAGGCTTAAAATTTGTCCACTAAAATGAGACTTTTTACCGAGCATGACATTGGCTCCAGCAGAGCTAAATGCAATCGGATCTCATTTCAAGTAATCGTCTTTAAATCCTGCTTTGTCTAAAATTTGAATGAGTATGTTGAAAATTTATTCGGAATCTTGCTTTTGCAGTTCAACTAGATCGATCAGGATGAATGGACATATTACTGGATCTTCCACTTTAACAGAAATCTCTAAAACTGACTTGATAGAATAAATTTTATCCATAAAAAATTTGAAATGATTCGCCTCCTTAAATGTTTATAATTGAATCATCTAGAATGAGTGCAGGTGATGGTTTAAACCAGGGGTCTCCAAACTACGGCCCAAGGGCCACATCCGGCCCGCGGACAGATTTTGTCCGGCCCGCGGAGAGCTAGCATACTTGAAAGAAAACTCCTTCTAGAGAACATATTTATTTTTTATAGCAAATTAAATTAAGTTTACTGAAGTAATCTATTTTTATGTTGAATAATTATTAATATGACATCTACATTGATATGGTCATGGGCTAACTACTCATAACATTGTTGTAGGTTATTATTTACTAACTAACAAATTATTGAAATGAATCCAACTAACATTTTATACATTTTAAATGAAAAGATAACTTATAACAAGCATAACGACATATGAAATACTAATGAGATTTATGTAATTGAGATTTTCCACTGACAATAGTTTGTAGTTGTGGACTAATTTTACTTGTACCAATTATTAAAAGAGATTTAAGATGCTCATCAGTTAATTTAGATCTGTAAACATTTTTTGTGTACTTCATTTTGGAAAAGGTCTTCTCACACAAATAAGTAGTACCAAAAACAGAAAACAGCCCACGAGCAAATTTATGCAAATTATCAAATTGTGTCAGTGGAAGACACTTATAAAATTCCAACAAAGATAAGTTTTGATATTTGTTCTTAATTATATCACTGCACTGTAGATCAATCATTTCCATTTGAAGTTCCGGGGCTAGGGTTTCAATGTCAGTATCAAAAGGATTCTGAAAAATCTTAATTTGATTCGCAATGGCATCAAAGTCCGAGAAACGAGTATCAAAATTTATTTTCAAAGCACTCAAAGTTTCGATTGCAAAATCGATAGGAAACTCGGTCTCAGTGGTGTGGCTAAATATTTCACATGTTTTAAAATGTGAAAAACATTTACTTCGTAGTTGTGATTGAAACAGTATCAATTTCTTCCGGAATGATTTGATATTCAAAAAAGCGCTGAAGGACTTTCCCACAACTAAGCCAACGTACGGCAGTATGATAAGGTAAGTCATTTTCTCCAATCTCTTTAATAAATTGTACGAATTGTCGGTGATTCAGCCCAAAAGATCTGATAAAATTAACAGTTGATATGACTGGTTTCAGAACTTCAGACATATCCAAACATTTTCCGCACAAAGACTGTTGATGAATGATACAATGTAAGACTATTGGTTTTGAACCACCGTCATTTTCTACAGCCTTTGACACAAGAGCGACCACTCCTTTATCTTTCCCACTCATGTTTTTGCCTCCATCAGTTGTAATACATTTCAAGTTTTTCCATCGAAGGTTCTTTTGCTTAATGGCCATTTCAACTCCTTTAAAAATATCTGAACCAGTAGTTGTGCCATGAATACTATACATATCAAGAAGTTCTTCATGCACTTCATAGCTTTTATCTACTCCTCGAATATAAATCAACACCTGAGCAGTATCTGACACATCCGTTGACTCATCCAAGGCCAAAGAAAACCACTCAACATGTCCATTTTTGTTGAACAGTTGAGAGGATCTATTTTCAGCGATGTCTTCTACCCTTCGAGCCACAGTGTTTGCTGACATACTGACAGTTTTTAATAAATTTACCTTTTCAGGGCACATTTCTTCGGCTACTGCGATTATGCATTCTTTGACCATTTCTCCATCGGTGAATGGTTTTCCACGTTTTGCAATTTCAAGAGCCACACGAAAGCTGGCACGAGTTGCAGCCTCTTGTTCAGTTTTGAGTTTTGTAAATAAAGATTTCTGCGATTTCAATCCGCGCTTCATAGCTTCGAATTTTTCTGTCCGCAAACTTCCTGTATATTTTGAGTAATTTTGAAAATGTTTTGCTTCATAATGACGTTTAATGTTATATTCTTTGAGAACGGCTATGCTTTCATTGCAAATCAAACATAGCGCCTTGTTACTGGACTCAATTACGAAATACTGAATGTTCCACTGATCTTTGAATTTTCTGCATTCACTATCAATTTTTCGCTTCTTTTCCATTCTACTAAATCACACACAAAAGCAACAATTCAAATAAAAATATTGTTACAAAGATGTCTTAAACTTAAACACGCACAAACACGTTTTAAGGAGGTACGCACTATTTTATTTCACAGCAGTGTCATAGGAACTGACTTGTGGTTGCGCCACTAGCCTTCTTATATATTTCACTTACTGCCATCTAGAAGTGAGTGGAAGACACCAGAACTTTATCGAACCAACGAGATTATTCTGTAAGTGCTATTAGCGCCATCTGTTAGGGATAGAAGGTACTACCTATTTCTGCTTGTGTCCACCAGATGTCCTGTCACGTTACTCCTCATGGCTCGCTCGTACTCTACGACTAATCTAGAAATTACAGATAATGACAGGAAAATTAATAATATGCAGTGTTGCCGTTTTGCGGACTTTAGTTCGATTTGCAGCCTTTTTTAAACGTGGCGTACTTTTTCGGACTTTTTTTTTCATGTAAAAAAATACTCATTCGTTACTTGAGTACTCGTTAGGAACCGAAGTAACGATTACTGAAGAAAAAAGTAATCAATGATTACTTGTGTATTTCATTACTTTTGTAATCAATGATTACTATGGCGATACGATGCGGGTACCCCATTATAACGGATACCCATACGATACAGAAAATACATCAGCTTCCCCGTCGCTAATGGCATCTGGCAAAAAAGTAATCATATTTTACACCACTAGTGGACTGATTCAACTTTTTACCACCGGCAACAATTAATGATAATATGGTTTTGGCCCTTGGAATTTACTGGAGTAATCAATATGGCCCTAAGGCTGGAAAGTTTGGAGACCCCTGGTTTAAACAGTGCCAAAGGACAATATTTGGAAAACGGCTTAAAATTTGTTCACTAATATCAGACTGAAGCATGATATTGGCTCCATCAGAGCTAAATGCAATCGGATATCTTTTGAAATAATCGCCTTTGAATCCTGCTTTGTCTAAAATTTGAATTAGTATGTTGAAAATTGATTTGAAATCTTGCCTTTTCAGTTCAATTAGATCAAATGGGATGAATGGACATATTTCTGGATCTTCCACTTTAACGAAAATCACTAAAACTGACATGCTGGAGACAGTTGTAGCTTCATCAATAATTAAGCCAATTTCTAAATCTGGATGAATGATTTTGCTAAATACTTCTGCTTTTATTTCTTTTAAAATGAAGTCTATGCAAAATTGTTCATAACTTTTGTACAGGGTTTGTTTTCGATTGCCTATTCTTCATATAAATTATGGTATTTTGAATTGAAGTGCTTATGTATTTTTTCCCTTAAAGATGCTTTCTGGTTTTTCTTACCATTTCCGGACAGCTCCACTAGGCAATTTTTCCATACTTGGAAACACAACACCCTTTTGATACCCCATAGGGCAACTCATTAGAGGCCAAATGCAATCCCTTATCAGGGTCAAAATAAACTAACAGGCCTGTATGACATATAGCCTGCTTAGCTTCTTGGAATGCCATATTTTGCTCAGCAGACCATTCTCAAGACATTGATTTGTGCAAAAGGTTGTACAAAGGGGCTAATTTAGTGCTCATATTGGGCAAAATTTTGTGTAAAATGTTATTAGAAAAAGGAAATTCATTAGCATTTGTAGTTGTTGGAGCTTTTCTATTTGCCCTAACCTTCTCCGCAACTATTCAAATACCATCTCTCTCTATAGTATGACCTAAGGAAACCAGAGGCTCACAAAAGAACTTGCATTTTATCTTTATGCAATCTAAGACCCGAGGACTGCAACTGATTAAAGTACTTCCCTTAAATTAGCTAAATGTTGTTCTGCGGTTGGGCATGTAACAGTAATGTCATCTAAGTATACTGCAGTATTGGGAATTCCCTTCAATTAGATCTCCTTGATCCTTTCGAATATTGTAGGGCTGATGAGATCCCAAAGGGCAGTTTAGATACTCAAATAACCCTAAATGTATGTTTAACCACTGTCAACTTCTTGAATGATTCATCCAGCTCCATCTGATTTACATGCATCTTTGACATCCAGTTTTCTAAACTGAGCCCCACCAGCCAAATTAGCAAAAATATCACCTGCTCTAGGCAAGGGCTATTTGTCCGGATCTATGGCAGTATTAGCTGTAAGCTTAAAAATTGCCCCAAATGCAAATCGAGGTTTTATCCTCTTTTAATACAGGGACAATTGGAGCAACCCACTGTGAATACCTTACAGGCGTGATGATTCTGCTTCTTCTAACCTACACAGTTCATTTTTAACCTTGTCCCGCATAGCAAATTGGAGTGTTTTAGCCTTGTAGAAGACTGACTTCACATCCTCTTTTAATATTAAATTTACTTTGAAATCTTTAAAGTGACCTAATATTAGAAAACACATCGTTAAATTCACTAAAAATAATTTGCATGCAAACACTAGTAACGTTGTTATTGTCGTGTCCATGGATAGAAGATGTGAAAGTCAAATAGGGCCATGCACGGTCCACACAGTCTCAGCTATGCGAAGGCAATTGTCCGAATAAAGGTCTTCATAGGGAGAGTCACTGCCTTGTTGAATTCTTGCCAAGTTAATTGGGCAAGAGAAGACGTGTTCGGGACTTAATTCTGTGTCGCAGTTTTCGCAGCTGGGATATGTTCTTGTTCCATTCGGCTGAATTTTCATTCCCCTAAGGGGTGTCCAGTTCTTAGTGACATTTAAACATAAATTTAAATTTTAAATAATAAACATTTCAATAAAACTTTACCACATAAATTTGGACCCTCCCCCTCTACAAAGAACAAAGACAGCCATTCCTTTTTATTGTAGTCTACAGTACCTTCAAAACTACCCAACTCTGAAATTTTCAGCCCGTGAATGTAGACAAAGCTGTATTTGCTATCTGCAGAGCAGGAAGACCCAACTGGTTGTAGGTTTTGGCATTTATCAGTGACACCA
This sequence comes from Octonoba sinensis, assembly GCA_038502835.1. Lineage (NCBI taxonomy): Eukaryota > Metazoa > Arthropoda > Arachnida > Araneae > Uloboridae > Octonoba > Octonoba sinensis. The sequence goes on along the minus strand of CM076605.1, from coordinate 63,772,140 downwards.
CACAGCCTCTGTCAATTTCCATTTTGACAGGTTTGCCGTTCACAGCAATGACTGCCCTGTAGGGCTGTGGAATATCTGTACTTCTGCTACATGCAGAATTATGAAATATTTCGTATTCAGTAATTACACAAGACTTCCTACTTGTCATATCAACACTGCGCTTCTCAGGCGCACCGATCGCGATTACATCATCTGGAGGTTTAGACCGCCTGCACCATATTGCTGGGGCCTGTGTTGTCTTTTTTCAAGCATTTTTTTTGCTAAGTGTCCTGTGGTGCTCATAAAAAAACATTTTTCATCACGGGCCAGACAATTTTTCGGCATATTATGTATAATGATTACAAGAGAGTTATAATTCTGAAGAATCATAAGGTTTATTAATTAGTTACTTAAAATATAGAATGCACGACTTGCTGTTTACAGAACATCAGCTCATAGAAGAAGCTACAAGGTTGAAGTTATTATTCTAATGTTGCCAATTATAATATAAAGATAAAAATGCACATGTTTTTTTGAATTAACAATTACAACATTTTCCCTTGTTTGTTCAAAAACAAAAAATTGCAATTAACTAAATTTCTTATTGCTGAGACTCTGAGCTCTAAGTGAGTCCCATCTTGTCACATAAAACTAATAGTCTAGATCAGTATTTCCCAAACTATGGGCCACGAGTGAATATTGAGTGGCCCTCCCCTCTATACAGATGAATTTTAAAAAATAAGAAGTCTACGAATAAAAGTAACTAAAGTTGAAGTTGATGCTAATACTTCAATAGAAAGAAATAAGAAACAAATACACCCTTCCCATTAAAAAAACCTTGCTGGTGTAGGTGTTTAAGTAATAAAAAAAATATTTAAGTTGTGTTTCTTATTTCAATAGTCTCTCATTCATATTGGTAACACTAAAACTTTTTTTTTTTAATTTCAATTAGAACAAATAAGACAGCATTAAGTAGTTCCACAACTTGCCACTGAGCACTACCAATGAATATTTATGCCCTCTTTTCTCTAAGACAACTAAGAGGTATGTCCCAAAATTGTAAATTTTCTTAGGTGGGTCGGAGCCCAGTCAACTTTAAGAACCACTGGTCTAGGTTTATGTGCAATGGCTTTGTATTTTTGTTAAAAGTCGCTGAACATTGAGTTCATCTTCTAACACTTTTTTCACGAATGAAAAAATTTTTCAGGCTGATGTGTTTTTTCTGCGATGATACTCTGGATTCTAAGCAAGTTGAAAAGCTGCATTATTACCAACATAAATTGTTGATACTTCCATAGGATAGTTCTCAACTTAGGATAGTTAAATCAACAAGTCTCTTCAGCCAAATAAGCTCATTTGCAGATTTATTTGCCGCAACTATTTCAGCTGCAGTTGTTGACATTGCTACCATGTCTTGACATTGACTTAACCAGGATATTGCTCCTCCTGCATATAAAACTAGAACTCCACTGGTTGATCTGCCTGTCGGCATCACTGACACACTAAAACTCCAGGTTTGTAGCCAGATGTGTGGACAATATACTTTTCCTTGGAACTTGCAATGTATCTAAAGACAAGTTTTACTTTCCCCCCAGTCTCCTTTAGAAGGATTTTTCAACTTGCGTGATAAAACGCTGATTGTATATGCAAGGTCTGGCCGTGCTCGAACAGCTTCAGGACACGGAAATGTCTCTAACTTCTCCTTCTTCCTTCAAGATTGGTGTATAAACTGGCCTGCATTCACTCATACCAAACCATTGAAGTATCTTTGTAAAGCATAAGCCTCTTGACCAATCTTGATGTTTCCCCATCTTCAGGATATTGTATTTCTAATCCTAAGAAATATGTTGCTAGCTTGTCATAATCTTATGTTGGGTCTTTAACTCAAAAGATTCTGAGTCTTCTTCATGAGTAGCAGCAATTAGACCATTAACATAAAGAGCTACTAGCAGTTTCTTATCTTCATTTTGACAATGAATAAGCGCTGATCTTCTTCACTTGTCTTAAAACCGAGGTGCCGCATCAGTCATCAGGATGGTAATCTAAAACAAATTTGTTCTTGTACTTCCATTGTGACCAATCGCTTTCCCCACTCAAAGGTTTGAGCTGTACTTTTGCAATCTCCATACTGTTGCTAAAATTGTCGAGAGTCCACTTCCATCACAAAGAATTGCCTTTAGTTTTTCTTTCTTAAAAAAAAGCAATGAGTTTAGGACTGCATCCAGCTATGGGTCAGGCCTAACGTTTCGATGCTATAACTTCAGCATTTTTATTCTCTATTCAATACAGGGCATAAAGCTTGCTGTTACCCATAACCTATTATGTATAATGATTATAAGAGTTAAAATGCTGAAGAATCAAAGTTTATTAATTAGTTACTTAAAATATAGAATGCATGGCTTACGGTTTACAAAACTTGAGCTTTATGCTCTATGTTTTGACAAGGCTTGCGAACTAAGCACCTTGCCTTACAGAACATCTGCTCATAGAAGGAGCTACAAGGTTGAAGTTGAAGTTACTATTCTAATGTTGCAAATTATAATATAAAGATAACAATACGCACGTTTTTTCTTGATTAACATCTACAACACCGCATCGTATACATTCTTTGCCGGCTGTAGCAGCTTTGCTCAAGTTCTTTTGCACAAAGGCTTTGTGCACTGCCGTTGTTTGGTGCCCTTGAAGATCCAGGGTGTCTTGAGCCGCCTTTTCCATGGAGACCGAAAGTTCTGGCTCGGCCAAAAGCCGCCATTGAACATCCGCATTCTGCACACCACACACTACGCTGTCTCGAGTTATGGTGTTCAACGTGCACCTGAAATTGCAATGTTCTGACAACCGCTGGAGCTCAGAGACAAAGGTGGAGATTCATTCTCCGGACTTTCTTACCTTGGGATTAAATTTAAACTGTTCCACTATCTCCGATGGTGCCGGCTGCAATGCTCCTTTAACACTTGCAGTATTTCAGCTCTGTGCCATTTTCGTATATGGTGCTTGTAGATTCCGCCACAACTTGTACACCACGGGACCGATCAGCATCAGGCAGATAGCCTTTTTCTTTTCTACTTTGACATCATTTGCAGCAAGGAAATGCTTCAGCTGCTCCACGTATTGTGCCCAGGTCTCCACTGCAGCATCGTATGCTACACCCGGCACGTAAACATTGATGGTGTGATATGGCCACAGGGTTTGCTATACCAGTCTAATACAGCCTAATTTTAGCAGAGTGTCAGTGTCGGTCGAGTTAAAGGAACATGGTGCAAAGTTTAAAAAGCAACTTCATTTATTTCAGACTTGGACATAAGTAAAAACAACACATAATACTAAAACCTACTTAACAAAATTGAAAAAGATCACCGGCATGATAAACTATATATGCGGCAACATGGCCACTCTAACATGCCATGAGACTTAAAACAAGATGATTACTAAGCTAGCACACACCGGGTTACCTAATAAGTTAGTGTGTGGTCAATTCAATAGTCTTAACAACATGGTTAGAACTATTGAATTGACCGCACACTATGTACCAACCTAAGGTTCTGTTCCTATCAACTAATCCATCCTCTACTGCAGGCAAGCATGTGTTTATGTGCCTCTTGTATTTGCATAGCAAAGCAAGCTGGAAAACTTGCGTCATAGGCTCCGCCTATGGATGCAAATAATCTCGCTGAAGGATGCAAATGAAACGCTGAAGGATGCGCTGAAGGATGCTCACGCTGAAGGATGCAAATAATCTCGGTTAAGCTCTCAAAATTTGCATAATCCTTCCATCCTACTGCACTGCTGCCTAGCGAGCAAACTTTAGCTATTACTAATATTTATGTATCGCTAGGAAAATTAAATATTGCTCTGCCATAAAAAGTAAATTAATAATTAATACAATATATAATAAGTTTTCTATTACAGAATAAAATTAAGTTAACTAAATAAATGAGTGGTAAGAAAAATGAGAGACGGCTGATAGGCTGCACAAATTCTATCAGACATAATATGATTATTTCTTAATCACATTCACATTTACTTGTCGCCATCATTTAATTCTCTCCAATTTCTCAACTTATCTTCCAATAAAACTTTACATTGTTTTATGGATCTGAACTATGGATCAAAACCATTTCTATGGTCTTGTTTGATATCTGGTGATGATTCTTTTAAAAACATATCAACCTTGTTAATTTATTTAGTGCTTACCATTCGAACTACTGTTCTTAAATTGTTTACATCCATTTTCACTTTTGATTAAATTTTTATAAGAAATCAAAACATAAAATTCAGTTCTAAAATACTCAAAAGTTATTCCATGTTCATGCTTCATGATAATAAATTTTGACCCAACAGTCTCCAATCATCCCTCTTTAGGTGCCAAATGTCATAACGAAATCCAATAGAAAGAAAATTCACTCCATGCACCTTCCCTTGGTAATTCTGTTGTTATTCTGCCTTGAAACTATAAAGGTATTCATAGAGTGTAAGCATGTCAACAAAATTCCGCCAGATAAAAAACAACATATTTATTAAACACCAACACAGACACATCTTAAGAACAAATCACTAGTTTAACAAGTCGGCCGCACAGCTCACAGTTTGAAGCCTCTCTCTCAACAAAAGCAAAATTTCAGAAAGTTCTTACTGGGCTAGTCTATATTGGTAGAAAAGGGGGGGGGGGTCAGATAGATATGTTGTTGTTGTTACTAATCCCCCTGGCACAGGAAAGCCTACTACCAGGTCCAGAAGATCAAAGATCCACTGGCTTAGGTTGATATGCAGCTCCATTTTAAAGCGAAAAACCACAAGGGCTGAAGACTGACTTGAGCTCAATTTTTGTGGTGTCTTAATTTTGAACCAGATCCCAAATGACAGACTGTCCCCTGGGGTTGGCACCCCCAGAGGTATCGGATAGATATTCACAACAAAATATATGAATGAATCTTAAAAAAAATGATTTCTTGTATAAGAATATATGTTCAGCTTAATGTATACATATACATAGTGTGTCAAAGAATTTATAAGACTAGGTTTATAAAATAAAATAAAAGCTAATAATTATATTTTTTAAAGTATTTTTATTCAAAATAAGCTCCTTTTGACTTCAATACATTTGTTACAGCGTTTTAACAAAGATTTGAATGCCTGTTCCAACTCACATTGTGGGACTGCCTCCAAAGCTCACGTCAAAGCTATTTGTATAGTGTCAATGTCATCAAAGTAAAAAAGAGTAAACAAATGAACTGAGGTTTTGGCAGTGGAGCAGCTGATAGTTAAGCAGGGTTCGTACTGTCCTTAAAGGTCCTTAGAAAGTCCTTAATGTTCATTTTCATTTTTAAGGCCTTAAAAAGTCCTTAAATAGTCCTTATTTTTTATTCCAAGTGCTTATTTTTTTTTTTTTTTTTTTTTAAACTAAGAAGGTACCCATATGCGCTCTATTTGTTTTGCTATGTTTTGTATTCTTCACAAGAATCAAACTTTTTTCATTTCAACTACTTAATCGAACCTCAAATTTGGTTTGCTCGGGTCCGGTACTATCGCGGCTTTCGGACAGACCCAAAACGGTGGATTGACAGGACCAAAAATGGCGGACTTACATAAACAGCATCGCATTTTTACTACAAATTTCAGTGCTTTCTCAACTGGTAAATAAATAAGTAACTCTTTTTTTTTTTTTTTTTTAATTTTTTTGAAAAGTTATAAGTAAATTGATGTGTTATATTTTTTGACAAAAAGAAAAGGTTCATGGATTTTGATAAAATGCTTCAAACTACAACACCCAATTCAGTTAAAATTAACTTGTACCCACCCACATGGCAGCTTCCAATTTGCTATTTCCTGCAATTGTATGAAAAAGGAAATCGAGCTACATTAAAAAAAAATTTAAATATTAGTAAGAGAAGTCGAATCAAAACAAGCATTTGTGCAAAATGCAATGGTGCCCAGTAACTGGGTACCATTTAAGACCACAGAAAAATAAATCACACAAGTTCCCTCATTTTGCTTTTAAAAAAGAAAAGAAAAAGGAATAAAACGTGAAAAACGGACTTTTAAGGACTCGAGGGGTAAAAAAATTTTATGAATAAACAAAAATCGGGAATTTTCGAAAAAGAGCCGAATTTCGGGATTTCAAATTTGGGATTCGATACTATTTATTAAATTTAGTTTCAAAGTAAATAAATATTTTTTGGCATGAAAATTGTTACTAAATCATCTACATTCTAAACAGTTATCAATAAAGCAAGTGGGAGCAGCTCTTAACAAGTAATCAGTAAATAAATATTGCTTTTGAAACTTTTTTTTTTAATTTAAGGGGGGAGGGGGTTAACTAATACTTCAAAGATGCATATTGTTGACATCTAGCTCAATAAAAGAGATACATTTAACTAATATGTAGGCAAAAAAAAAAACCTTTCAGCTTTTTTTTCGTTTGACCAATCGCATGTATGATTATCGCTTCTTTATACTGTTAAAGGGAAAAGAATGATTTATTTTTATTATCATTTTTCTTACACCTTACATACACTATAATAAGCGGCGAGTTGCCAACTCTCCCGATCGCTTTTTAGCTGATCTTTCGCTAAACAGTTTGTTCTCCCATTGTTTTTTTTAAACCAAATAAAAAATATATATCTAAAAAATTAATTTGTTTTAAAGTAATGTTTTAATATTTAGTAAGTTTTTATCAAGCAATTTGGCTTCGCGATCGTTCGCTTTGGGGTTTTGTTGTGCGGGAGATGATGGATATTTGCTGTGTTAATCAAAATTTGTATCTCGTGAAATTTCTTAGTTTGCAGTAAATTGAAGGAATCGACCTCTTCTTAAACCTATACACCGTAGTTGCCAAATGCTCCGCTTTCCCCTAGTTTTTGTGAACTTCACAAATTCGATTTTTTGCAAAAAGATCCAATTTTTCAAGCTGATGTACAAGTATTTTTATCTAAAGGGATTGTACAACAAAACTAGAAAATTTTTGAAGAAACTTTTTAAAAAGACATGTATTAATTTACATAAATTTTCATAACTTATAACGCGAAAATGTAAAAGCCTATTTTTCAGAAACTTGCTAACATCTAGCACGCGCTTCGCCGAAAATTGCACGCAGCTTTTGAGACTTCTATCTTTTTGCAGCCTGTAAATATATCAATTATTTAAAAAGTTGACAGTTGTTTTAGTATTTGCAGCCTGTATTCTGCTTGTTTTATTTTTTATTTAAAAATATTGTTCAATTTTTTTGAAACTTTATTTTAGTTAAATTTTGGTAGTTACTATTTGAGGGTAATGTGCAAAGTTTTAAGCGAATAAGCTCAATTTTTTTATTTGTATGTTGTTTCCAAAATGAAATATTTTTCTCAAGTTGAAAAAGTTTCTTCAGAATTTTTCTAAGCTCTTCTAAATAATTTTAAAAAATTATTAATGTCGGAGATAAAAATTTAAGTAAGCCTAAATTGAGATGCTGGCAACATAAGTTAACTAAAATGAAAAAAAAATCTAAATCAAACACAAATTCTCAAGATAAAGTGCAGCGTTTTCTTCAACATTTTTTTAAATTTAAAATTTTTTTCATTTAACTTGTATTTTATAGCGTTAACCATTTTTGATAATTTTTCACTTGCTCATATATGATTAATACTTGTGCTGTGTGCTTCTTATTGCTAGCTCCAATAATTATTTAACTCCCTGACTGTATTGGACATTAGAAAAGCAACAAGACTCTTTGTCTTGTTGCTTTTCTAATAAAGAGAGCTCCATAAACGTGTTTGTGTTGTGTTCCTAATAAAAATGCGATGTTAAATCAATTTCCTCTTTCAATAATGCTTCCTTTTGAAATAAACATAACAGTTTGTGTAAATTGCGAAAAATTTGTTAGGTCCTTAAAATTTTTTGTAGGTCTTTAAAAAGTCTTTAGAAAGTCCTTATTTTTGGTTTTGCCAAAAGTGTACGAACCCTGTTAAGGAGTTTCACGAATGCTCAATAACACATATAGTGCGACTAAGCTTAGTTACAGCTATAGTCTTAAAAATTCTTTGACACACTGTGTACAAGCAGCTTAGACACAAACTTTGGAGGCAGTCCCCACAATGTGAGCTGGAACAGGCATTTGAATCATTGAAAAACCGCTGTAACAAATGTATTGAAGTCGAAGGAGCTTATTTTGAATAAAAATACTTTAAACAATATAATTACTACTTTTTATTTTATAAACCTAGTCTTAAAAATTCTTTGACACACTGTATATATATACAGGGTGGGGCAGAAGTAATGACCCAAATTTGAAGAGGTATAAAAAAAAAAAACTGATACAATTTGAGACTGAAAACTTTTTTCATTTTTATCTGTACATAATCCCATTTTTTCACATTAAGTTTCGAATACCACTTCAGCAAGATGACGGCTTTCTGCAGCAATACACTGATGCATTCCACTTGGAGAGGACAGACTGAATCTTCGTGTGCAGATCAATCTTCCTCGTAATGTTATGGTCCCTAGCGGAAGCTTTCTTGTGTGGGGTTATTTGAAGCAGAAGGTTTGGAAACATTACCCCCATACTTTAGCGCTAAAAGACCGAATTGTCGAGGAAATCTCCACCATACCCCTTGAAATATGCAGAAAAGTTTTCCAAGACTTCAGAAATAGACTGCATCAGTGTATTGCTGCTGAAGTTGTATTCAAAACTAAATGTAAAAAAATGGGATTATACAGGGTGTCAGGGTGTCCCAAAACGACCGCATTAACTGTGCACAGCTAGATTCCTCGTTGGGAGTACATAAAAACTGCCCAAAGAAGTGTTCCTGTACAATCCATAATTTATGAGAAAAATACGAAAAACAAAGTATGACGTCACTGCCGGTGCAAGAAAAAACACTATTGGACATATCAACAACAGTATTTGCATATCTGTCCAGATGATAATGTTTAAAATGTTTGCTTTAAATATTATCGTCTGGACAGATATGCAAATACTGTTGTTGATATGTCCAAAGCAGTGTTTTTTCTTGCAACAACAGTGACATCATAGTTTTGTTTTTCGTATTTTTCTCGTAAACTATGGATCGTACAGAAATGCTTCTTTGAGCAGTTTTTATGTACTCCCAATGAGGAATTTAGCTGTGCAGTGGTTATGCGGTCGTTTTGGGACATCCTGTATACAGATCAACATATAAAAAAGTTTTAAGTCTCAAATTGTATTCGCTTTTTATACCCCCTCAAAACCGAGTCATTACTGCTTGCCCACCCTGTATAAATATTTCATTTCTTGTTAAATTAATTGTTCTCGGTTTTCACTAATTTTTTTTTTTTCTAGAATTGTTTTACACAAGAAAAACACTTGTCACACTGGCCAAGTGTAGTGATGATCATGAATAATAAAGAACAAGAAATAAGAAACACTGACACAGCAGTATTATTTTATGATACCGTAAGTATCTTTACATTTTGATTTACAGATAGTCTTGCAAAGACGCTATTACATGTGGGATCATTAATAAATGTAAGAAATGTAACATCACACATTTTGGTTGAAATAAAAATATTTAAAATCAGCAGATTAACTATTTTTATATTATTTATTTTTTGTACTTTTATTTATTTTATTTTTTATCAAACACATTGATGCTGATTAAGGTTTAAATTACCTCCTATTTAAAAGTTTAATTTTAAAAAGAAATATTCTTATGGTCATTTATGCTTTTAAGATTAAATAGTGTGGGTCATTTTTGAAGAATTGGAACATTTAATATTTTTTACTTATATATATGAATTATGTTTATTGTTGTAAACCTTAATCTCATTTTATAAAAATTAAGTACAGGGATAATCTTGTTTTTTTTTATTTGTTGTGCCTAAAAATGTTATTAAAAGTTCAAAAAATGGAAATGTGCTCTATAATGAGGGGGTATGTTAAAGTGTGGCATTTTGTGACAAACGGGGGTGGGTGGGTGGTTTGAAAAAATGTGTGAGATCATTGATGAATGGTCCCTGTATCATGGATGTTTTCTCCTTGCTTTATGTATTTATTTTACTTATTTTATTTATTGTTTTTGTTATTTATTCATATTATTATTTGAATTGAGAAAAAAATAAAAGAATTGTTTGATAAACTTTTTATAGTACAGGCTTGTACGGTTTAAAGAATTTATTTGTTAATGCTATTTTTTAAACTTTTAGTTAATTTGATGAACCTTCTTAAATGCCAGCTTTATTGATTCATTCTGTGATACCTTAACTGCTTACCTTACCAAAATTTGAAAGCTTTTTTTTTTTTTGTCACCTCAAGGATCTCTTGTCCAAGATAAAACTAGGTTGGTGTTTAGAGTAAAAGTTTCTTTTTTTCTAATGGGAGACTAAAAGTAAAATGAGAGGAAAGGTATATTTTGGCAGTGCAAGTTTAAAATTTGCTTACTCTTTTCAAAAATTTTCCCAATTATAGTTGTAAAGCCGTTGCTAATTCAGAATGTAACCTTTTTCGAAACGTTTTTCATGCCGCAATGCAGCAGAAAATTTGCAAATTAAGGAACTAAAAAAGGAATAAAGAAGGAAAGGTTTACATCTTTCAATCACTCATTTGTTCCAAAATTTGGAAAAGTCTGATAGAAAAATGTACTTATGATATGAATATTACTAATGGTCCAACATATGTTTTTAGTATTTAAACTTGTATTCAACAAAGAAAAGAAAAGGTTAAAAAAAGTTTTTCTTTTCCATAAAGGTAGTTGTTTATTTACTAAATTCTTTATAATTATGGTTTTTAATTTTTCAAATCCAAATTCTGTTGAATTTTAATGTGCTAAAAAATTCCCTTTTTCCCTGTGGTTTTTTATTTATCAAATTCATTTCTTAGGAAAAAAATTTTATTAATATTTTAAAATTCTCTTTTCTATTTTTTTTTTAAGTTTCTTGGATAATAATGCTAAACTGCATGGTTTTTTCTTCATTTTTTAATAGCAATTCTTTGTAAATAATTAATTCTTGATTTTTGCGTCTTATAAATACTTATGTTGTAAACGTTTGTTTAATGTATAATGCGTTAAGTCATTCTCAAAAAAAAAAAAAAATGGGATAAACTTTTTCATCAACAATATTAGATTTTATTGTAAGTTTTTTTTTATTTCATGATTTATCAATGTTGAAATGGCAATTCCTTTTTTCGAATGAGTAAATTTTCCATGTGTAAACGAGGTGAAAAAAAAACCTAAGTTTGTGTAACTATGTGATGAAGAATTTTATATTTATAACAAACAGAAAGACCTCGCCTACACCTGGATTATGATGACAAAAAATAAATGGATTTCGTAAACCAGCATATTTTCTTTTTTATACAGCAGTTGGAAGTGTACTTCATACACACTGTATGTATGAAAATTAATAAATTGTGTTCAATTTTGCAAGAGATCTCCTTAAATAGTGACAATTCTCCAAGTTTTCACTTATCTTAAGTTAGCTTGGTACAAATTAACTTGGACAATTGGGATTCCAGATATTTACAAAACTCCATAGTCATCTTTATGAGGAATCCCCCTTTTCAATGTGAAAATATTTTGAATTTTGGGATGTTTGATTGCAGAACTTGGCATCTTGAAGCTCAAAATGTTTCACATAGAAAAAGATGCTCCTTCTGATCCTTAAACACATTACAAAATTATGTTTATAATGTTTATGTATTGTGTTTATTTTGTTCTAATGTTGATAAATATGGTGAATAATTCCATTAATATTCATTTATAATTAGCTTACTTTTTGAATCTCGACTTAAAAGTTGTTTTTCCTGACAAGCTGAAATTTAGTATAGATTTCTATGTTTGGACTACACCGTTAGGTACTTGTTTATTATAATGGCGAACATTTGGTACAATGCTATTTGTATAGATAAAAAACCCAGGTAACTTGATGCATATTGATGTAAACCCTCTTCAGTTGATAGCTTTTCAAACTATTCTATCACAATTTTTCCTAGTTAATTGTGATAGCATTTGCCATTTCTTTGAATTCGACTTTTTTGTTCCCTATTATTTCATTGTTCTTGCACTGATTGTTCAAATTCCCCCTTCTACCTTAAGCATTTAAGCATAAAATTTTCTCTCAAAACATTGAATGGTCAAAAATTTCAACCTAAACACCTGTCTTTTGTAGAGATTAAAAACGATTGAATGCTTACTGTATGTTGCAGAAAGTGAGAAATCCGGACTCGTGAGGTTATCCGAGAAACTACAGTAAAACTTCCCAAACCTGTCTTCAACTGAAAAAGAAAACGAAATTGAAAGTTTTGAAGATGATTTATCTGATGTCTTTTATGATGTTGTAAAAGTTGTTGATGATAGTTCTTACATACATAGGACAATGCTGAAAAATCCATATTAAATTAAATGGTATTGAAGAATTTTTGTTCTCAACACGAAAAGAAAACTTTTGGATTTTTTCCTTCCTTTTTTTTGAAATTTCAGTACTTGCTATACGGCAGTTCTTTACTGTAGAATAAAAGGAAAATAATTTTTCTGGTCCAACTGACAGTTTATTTTATGTGCTTTAATATAAGTGTATTCTACTTGCAAAATGTAAAGCCCAGTAAGTTGATGGATGTCAACTTACTGGTCTTTTTGGTCGCGGTTATGTATGATTGTGTAAAATTGTTAAGTAGCAAAAAAGTGAATTTTTTCTGTATTTTGACCCAAAATGAAGTTATTCTGATAGATTAATATCAGAATAACTTCATTTTGTACTCCATGAATCTTTATAAAAATGAAGATTTTTAACTTTCTTTTTTTTTTCTTTCAGAGGATGAATGCAACTTATTTCATGTCAAAAATTGAATGCAGAATGACTTTAGTAGTAATTTTTGAAATCAAGAAGACTGAAAGGGATACACACATTCATCGTTTCATGCATTCACTTTGTTCTCAGCTTAGAGGCAATAAAATATTTGCAAGTTTGAAACCTGGATCCAAATAATTCCATTTGGAAAAAAAAAAGAGTTAAAGTTGTGTTTAAAAGCACTTTTAAAGCTATATTTTATGTAATAAATAATTTATGTATTTTGTTGAGTGATACTTTTCAAGTTGTGATATGTAAATAAAAACTTTAATAAAACTTTTATTATTTTGAGAGAAAAGTTATTTATTGAAATTAGTTTCTTTCTGATTTTTTTAATACATACAACTTCACACATGCATAGTCAGCAAGAAATTTAGGTGTTTAGAAAACCCAGCAATGCGGAATATTCATTTAAAATTATTTATTAAGAATTTTTACTTGCACATGTTATAATTTTATTTAGTAAATTCGATCATTCTAAAATTTATGCTGAAAAAAAAGGGAACATTTATATTGATTTTAAACTATGCAGAATTTTGTAAATTTAATTTAAAATTGTACTTTTCTGTATAACTTAAAATCAAATGGGCAGTCGAAAACTCTAATTGGCAAATCTTCATAGGCTCCTCTGCCTGCTAGAGTTGAGTATCATATTTCAGCACTTCGGAACTTTTTTTTTTTTTTAAATTTTACAATACAGTAAAACCAGTAAAGTTGACCACTTTTGTCAGGAACGGAATTAGCCCGTCACTCTCTATAAGTTGACCACTAAAGTGCTGCACTGCAATTGGTGAACTTACACAGGTTTCACTGTATTATTTTATTGAGTCATTTTACATCAAAGCATAATTGGTTCAACCATTCGTTGCAATTCATAATAATCATAGCTCACATTATGTGTTTTAATTTTAATAGTAGTACTTTGAATTTATTAAATGAATGCTAATATACTCCAGAATGTTTGCATCAAAAAGTACATTATTTAAAATGCATATCCTTAACAGAAATGTTTCATCCATATACCGTAATGTCATAAGGGTTTATTCATTGTAAAATATTTTTATCTTTGAAATTTTCAAAAAGACACAAAAAGCTTTAGTTTTTAGCCTGCTTTCAAGTAAAAGGAGGGGAAAGGAAAAGTATAAAAGAAAGTTTGAAAGTAAGGTTTTGAGATGGGTGTAAGTGTGTCTGCATGACACCCCCCCCCCCCCCCCCACTAACTTTTGAGGGAATTGTTTAAATTCCTTTTTTGCACTCTAAAGATCTTGGTAAGGACATCTTATTTACATACAACTTTTGAAAACATGATTTTTGTATAAACATTGAATATTTATGATATATATTAAAGATGCTTTCATGCAAATTATTTTAAAAACTTTATTTACATGTGTAATGTTATTAAATGAGTTAATTACTAGAAACCTCTTAGTCCGAACAAATTTGCTTGTATTTATTAAAAAATATTCACATTTTAAATAATTATTACTCGACTTTATAAATATGTACCCCTAATTTATACTTTCTCATTATTTCACTAACTTAGAAAAGAATGTAGGGGGTGATCAGAGTTTAAAAGTGTTCAAGTTTAAATATAAATTTGCGGTTGGATATATAGCAACTTATAAATATGATATTTATAAGTAGTGTACGAGTCCCGTGCCTTACCATGATACCATCGTGCCGACAATTTTTCTGTACTTAGAGTGTACACTGTCATTCCTGTTACTGTTACATTTGATTTCAACAATACATTCATCTATATTATTAAAAAATAGAACTACACATGTAAAATTGCTTAAAATGTTTTTGCACATTTTACCCATCATATTTTTTTATAAATAACACAAATAAATGTCTAAAATCTTTAGCCTGTAAAACGACTTATTTAAAAAATCAAAACAATTAGAAACTCTATTAAATTGCTAGTAATTTGTAATGTGATAAAGTTCTAGCAAAATATGAAACCTGGAATGAGTTTCCCTTTATTTAGTATGGAATGTATTACGGCTAAAATTCAAATCAAAAGATGGGAAGGATAGAACCATTTTTTCAAAAGTAGGGAATAGCATTTTACATCTTGGCAATGGAAGTGATATCACTCAAAACTTTCGAGTTTGAGTCAATAACAATATGCAATCCAATTTCATGATATTTTTATTTGTTGATTTGTATGAACTGGCAGTCTGAGTTCCGTTACTTCTGTTGTGGGGATGCAATTGAAAAAACTAACACAAATGAAAATGAATTTTTGCATCTTTCAATTTCCTTTAGTACATGAAAAATGCTGCTTTAATATCTGAATGAAAGCAGGGGAAAAAATAATAGTTTTATATCTTTTTATTGCATTAGCTTTGAATACAAGATAAAATATCTCAATATGTAACATAATAAATGTACATTAAAAATAGCTTAAATGACTTATTCGTAAGAGCACAATACAACTTGAACAAAGCTGAAAAAAACATCTTATTTTACAATATATATATATAATAAAGCAAAAGTCACTCCTAATTATTTTAACTTTTAATCTCCAGCCAATTTTTATAGCATGTTTGGCAAACCATCCCTCAAAGTACATTAAAAATAATGAAATAATTAAGTAGTACCATGACCTTAATGAAATGTTTCGTGCTAATAAATTATTTTTAACAAAATGCATCAATTTTTTTAAAGAAAACTCCAATAAGTAATCAAATTTTATTGCATCCAGTAGACTTTTTTTGAAGGAAAGACTGGAATTAGTTTTACCTGTAATATATATAATTTTAATGTTTAGTATAATTTAAATTCAATATCACAAACATGGAGAAATTGCTTAGAAATGTACAATTCAGAAAGATTATTTTCAAATTATGCATAGCAATGAACAGTATTAATTAGATGTAGTGTAGATAATATGCATTTGTCTAAGTTGGCACATTTTAGTACTATCATAAATGAATGCCTACTTTTGTTTGATTTCTTCATTGTGTGTCAACATACATTGTGCAACTTTCATCAAAACTAATACTATAATAGAATGCAATACTTGAACTCTTTATCTGGCCTTCCGTACTGTTAAAATGATTGGAAATAAGTCCCAAATTTGACAATAATTCAATAATAATACAGAGGTAGCCCCAAGGGTGATTGTACCAGTCTATCATCATAAGCAACTCGGGCACAGTTGAAGTGCTGTTTAACCCACCGCAGTTTTTTGTGATAGTTAAGATTTAAATATTATTCAGTGCAATAGTATCTTGATCATGTAAAAGTTGGTGATTTATCACTCGGTATTGGCGACTTTTAGAGTGTAGCTGCCAAGTAGTGAGCTAAACAACACTTTCACCCTAGGCAAATAATTGTTGCTAAACTACTTAAAAATAACTAAAATAATAAATGTTTTATTACTATTCAATATCCATAGGCCCATAAGCAAAACAAAACTGCCTTGTTTTTATCCCAAAGTTGGTATGAAATATATTACGCGCACATTTCACAACTGAACGAGGTTAATTTCCAATACACGGTACAGCACCATGTGTTTTGCGACTTATCATAATGGAAATGATAAGTTTCAATATGTGGCAATTACAATGTAATGGCCAATAAAGAATACACTACATCATATGACAAAGTATAAATCTCTTGCTACATGGCGGATTATAACGCAGTAAAACATCATCAATAGAAAATATCCCAATCGGATCCTTAATTCTTTTAAAAATGCACTGCCTAAGCAAACAAAGTAAATACCTCTCAAAATTCAGCATTCATACCCATTGTGGATTTATTTTCAACGTCAAAATGGTGTAGAAAAAATGTCAAATTTAATATGTGCAAACTTATGCATCAAACATATTCTGTAAACAAAAGACAGTTGCTAAACACTTAAATGAAAACATGATCTGAGTTCTTTAACTCTTACTGATCAACTTTAACAGACACACCATCGTCATCAATTGAAATGGAAATGTTGATAGTGACATCCTTTTGTCCACACCATTCATCGTGTGGACAAACCTCATTTCAAGACATCCTTTGCAGCTGCGAATATAATCGATAATTTGCACCACTGAGAAGGGCATTTTCCTGTGTCATTTTTTCAATTTCTTCTTGAAAAACTCTGATTTTTTGTAAATCTGCTTCGACATCATCTTCGGATCGATTCATTTTTTCTTTTTTTGCTTCTTCTAACGCCTTTTCAAGTTGTTCAATTTCATCTTCCATTCGCATCAGTTGACATACTAAGCTATATTTAGACTCTTCATTTACATAATCATCGTCAATACTATCATAAGCTTCTTTAAACTGTTTTTGAAAATACGCTGATTCATCAGATGGGGAGTCAAAAGATTCTTCTTCTGGGATAGAATCGACCATTGGTCCGACATTTTTGTCGTAAATAGGTTCCTGAAGTTCATGATCTTCCATAATAAACTGAGTCGTATTATATGGCGCAAGTGCGAGTCCAGACGATGACATCTCTTCCCGTATCCTACTTGCTCTTCTAGCATCACGTTCTTCCAATTTTCTACGTTCACTGCATGTCAGTTTCATGTAAGGTTTCCATTTACGCTTTTTACAATGCTTAGCTCTATGTTTACGTGGACTGGAGTGTTTGGACTTGCATTTACCACTTGATGTAGATTCTTGCACATTGATATGAGCATTTTGGGATTCTGCTCTCTCTTCGGAATTTGTTGGGTTATTGCGATTGTTTTCTTTTTCAATATCGTCTATTGCGTTTTTAATATCTTCAAATTTTTCGCTAACCTCAGATTTATCTACGAGAGAAGATGAAGCATTAGAAACTACCATACCAGAAATTTCATTGTTGCTAGCAGATTCAGCAATAAGATTTGTGTTTGAAACGACACTATTCACAGTTCTATCTGTGGACCTCTCCACTATACATTCATTACTTTCGGTTGAATCCATCCTATTTTGACGTGTTACGGCTTTTAATAGAATAATTTGCTTTTAGAATCACTTTTTCGGCATCAAAAACGTTAAAAAGGAAAAGCAAGCCTTCACGACCGTAGAATCGTAAGGAATGCACGTTAATACACGATTGAAATCAGATTCAGAACAGAAATGAACAGAAGAAAAAAAAAACTAGAATTAACTGTTGCCATCATTGGGAATAATATTTTACCGGAAGTCTTTAAAAAAAAAAAACATAGCTCATCGTAGTGAACAGATAACGGAGGAAACGAATAAATAATTACTTTGAATTTTAAATTGATTATTTCAACGTTTTAAAGCGTTATGTTGTTTAAATAATCACTTGTTAGATACCATTTAAATTTATATAATTAATCCATTGAGGTGGAAACTACAACTTTCGCTGATTTCAGTTCATTTTTGTTATGGAAAACCAAGCACAGATTGTTGTCTGCTACTGTAGTTTGTTTAATGTGTCATTTGTTTGATTTTATTTTCCACGTTGTTTATTTTACAGCTAAATGAACATGGCATCCCAAATGAACAGTAGTAACACTAAATTTTATAATGGGTTCAATGGTTTTGATACGAAAAGTCCATTTTTAATCGGAGTAGCAGGAGGTACAGCATCTGGAAAAGTAATTGCCTGTTGCTAAAATTGTTATATTTACGTGTAATAGATTTACGAATAATTTGAAGCTCTTGAGAGTTTTAAATTTACTATATTATTACACACGCACATGTATATGCACACAAATGTCGCCCATTTTCTGAACAACATCAGATACCAAAAAATTAAGGCTTTAGAGTTAATGCTGAAGCATAATAGCAATCATCTATTCCAATTATCTCTATATTTTTCTGGCCAAATGGCTTTAAACCAGTATGTAAGGCTTTGATGCATATAATACATGCACGCAAATACACGAATCGCGCATTTGCTGCAATAACGTCGTAATTCAAATAACTTTGATTTTTGAGTTATGACTTTCCTGCAACAAATTGGCTATCTGTGTGGTTGTGCACAAATGAATATGTACTTCAATTTTAAGACATTTTTTTCTGCATTTGTGCTTTTTTACGTTTTATCTTTGTACTCATGTATGTTAAGTCCTTACATACTGGCTAAAAACTTTTTGCCTATAATTTTATATCATAATCACCAGTAATTGATTAGGAATTTTTTGAATTTCAAAAAGTTATTTCTTCATTTATTAATGTTTTAATTTTAACTTTTAAAAGGACTTAAGCTATTTGGTCTAGTTCTGGTCTCCTATTATGAGTTAGTATGGTATTTAGCACTTAACTTAATGCGACTAATAGATCATTTGGGCCTAAAACTGGAGCAGTTACACTCTGCACTTTAGCTCAAAAAACATAATTCATGTAAATTTTACATAATGAAATTCAAAGATACCGCATTGTGGTCCTGGAACAAAAAAAAAAAAGTGGGGAGAGGGGGTGCTCACAGATGTGAACACAAGTTGTTGAAGTTGCGAGATGCCAATGTCATCCTATTGCATTCCTCTTCAAGTGTACCACTGCAGAGGAGCATATACTTAAATATTGGACTGTATAAGTTATAAATTAAAATCTTGTTTACATTTTTATGCATTATTTTAAAAGCATTTTAGTTTATTTACAGTGATTTTACTGTAATTTGTGGAACAAATGATTTGTTCAAATTGATGAAGTGTGAATTTTTATTTTTTGAGGGTATACTGTCTATAATTATTGTCTATAACTATAAATTGAATTTCTGATTTAAAATAATAATGATGCAATCATGCACTAAAATTATTTGTATTTTTCAGTCTACAGTTTGCCAGAAAATAATGGAAAAAGTTGAACAGTATTCATTGGAACATCAACAACATCAGGTCATTTGTATAAGCCAAGATAGTTTTTATAAAGAACTTACAGCTGAGCAAAAGAGTAAAGCAGATAAGGGGAAATATAATTTTGATCATCCAGGTAAATCAAGTGCAGTATTTTACGATTTTTTTTCTTTTTTTTAAACTTAATTGTGTCCAGGACAGTTACTGATTTAACTAACTCAGAACTAGAAGTACTTTTCATAATAGCTAATAATGATTGCATTATTAAGCAAGCTCTTATAGATAGCTTATATATTCCTTGATCCATTGTTTTTCTAAGTTTACTGGAAAAAACACTTGTAGTATTTACTGGAAACCAGGCCAATTTTACAGCATGATAATTTCAATGCAAGGATGGCACCATCGCATTACAGTCATTCAGGGTAGCTTTGAACCATGGGAGTTGACTTTAAACCCCATCATCTTTATATATTATTTCTCTAGTCGGTTTTTTTTTTTTTTTGTTGCTCTGCAAGATCTTCCTTATTCCATTATCAAATTCCATGATTTACCCCTCATTTTAAAGCTTATTGTTCCGGCTAATGACAAAAAGCAGACCCACGGTCCAAAAATGTACCACTTCTCTTAAATTTGAGATTTAAAATCATTTAAGAAGAGGTCCTTCAATGGATGCCAAATGGGTATAGTGTATGATGGTGCCATCTGTTATCAAGTAAACAAACAAGAAACTCTTCTGTTTTTATTGTGTAGCAAACTGGACAGTTTTAGCTGTGTCTCTGTGTTAATCTTATTCAATTGTTGGGCACACATTCATTTCTATTATGAGTGTGTAGAGTCTAACCAACTAACAGTAACTATATTTTAAGTTATGGAACTGTTTCGTTATTCTATTTTAATGCTATGTATACTAATAATAAAAAGAATTATCATTATGATTGTGATTATTTTATTATTTTGAATATCTAAATAGTAGTGGGGGGGGGGGGATTTGTAACAGTTATTTGTATTGATGGTATTCAATTACATGCCTTCTTTTGTCCAACACCTTTTTAGTCAGTGCTGTAACCATACTGTTGGAGGCCCCAGTGCGAGTGATGATTTTAAGGCCCCCTCCCTCCCGTACACAATTCATTAGTCTAGAAATAATGTTAGTATTTTTCTCTTCAAATTGCAAATTTTTTATTATACATTCCATACAATATTGCATTATCAATGTGAAATGACATTTTAGATTAAGAAAATAAATTAAAATCAAAAAGCAAATACTTTTTTTTATCAATAAAGCATTTGTGGAAAACAAGTTATGGCAAAGCTATTTAGCTATGTTTATTTAACAAACAAAAATTGTATCAATTAAACTAATAAATGATGATTACATATTTAAAAAAAAAAGTTTAACGGAACAATGTATATTCTTACAAAATATAATTATTCAAACAATTAATGAGAGTTCCAATAAACAGAAAATTGTCATGTGCAAAATGTTCGCTTGCAAGCTTTGGCATCAGCAAATTGTTTCACTATTTTCTCAATATCCAAACGATTCGTCTGATTACTCTCAATGTTTAGGGCAGAAATGTTTGTCAATCTCTGCTGTGACATACTATTTCTTAAATGATTTTTTATGAGTTTGAGCTTGGAAAATGAATGTTCTGCCGAGGCCACTGTCACGGGTAGAGTGAGGAAAATTAAGCATGCTTGAAATAAATCCGGAAAAGATGAACAAAAATCATTGAACAGAATAAAAGAAGAGACATCATGAATGTTTTCCTTTTTTTTTTTTTTTTTACATCGTTTTTTCATAATGTCTGAAAGTTATTATTTGACGCATAATCAAAGACAGGCGAAAGAACTTAACCAAAATTACCCTTGGTTAAGATCTAAGGAACTGCTGAAACTCGGTAGAAACGAGATTAGGGTGATCATTGGTCTCTTAACTGGTCATTGCAATCTCAAGAGACATCTTAACATCATGGGCATGATTGCTGACCCAATGTGTAGAGGATGTCATGATGTAGAGGAAAGCTCCACACATATTTTGTGTGAATGTGATTATTTCTCTGCTCATCGGTTTGAATATCTTGGTTATCACTATATCGAACCCTGGGAATTACCCAATTTCCCTGCTGAATTATTGCTGAAATTCGTCTCAGCCACTGGTCTGTTTCAGACTCATTAACTTGGGGTTGTTAGTACAATAGACCTGGGGTTGTTAGTACAATAGACCTGAGGTCGCAGTGCTAGTGCTCCTTAGAGCCACCCCCTAAACAATTCATTCATTCATTCATATTATTTGACGTGCTATATCGGAACTAACGTCATTTGAGTAATTTTTAGCAAAACTGCAGGCATGCCTTTTAAGTTCTTCTTCTGACACTTTAAGAATCTCTGAGGGATAAAGGAAAGAAAAACTATCAACAATTTCAGTCATTCCTCGAAAACGTTTTGATTGTGTAATAACTATCAGAAAACTTCCGATTTGAGATTTCACCGACAGGAAAATTTATAGAAGGACGGCATGGGCCATATGAAGTAATTCTTCTTTTTAAAATTTCTGGAATATCTCTATGAAAGTGCCCACGGTCAGTTGGGTATTCTTGTGAAAGATTCAGATCTAAAAAATAAACACATCATGTAAAATTTTCAATTACAAACAATAATTTAAAGACAAAATTTTAATTTCTTAAAAATTAATTTTTAGATACCCTACTACGTTTGAATAGCCAATTTTAGACAAATATCACTGTTTTAAGAATACAAACATAACTAAACTTCTGTATTATGATAATTAAGCATAAATAATAAAAAACAGAATGTAATAGAAATAAAAAACATATAAATACAATGTTAAATATTATAAACATAGTATTTATAAACATATAAATACTATTTAACATTGTATTTATATGTTTTTTATTTCTATTATATTCTGTTTTTTTTTATTATTATTTACGTTTAAATATCACAGTTCTTTAATTAATTTGTATAAAAGACCATACAATTATCTATCGAAAATTATTTTTTGTTTTCTTCTTAGTCATTGGAATTGTATTTTTTCTTATTCCGGTTTAAGGTATCCGCGCACCTTCGGAGGCTTTTTTTTAAATTTGATTTTCAAAACACAATTATAACTCTGCTGCTACACAAGATAGTAACAAAATTCACACGGCATTAGAAAGAGAAAAAAACAAATTATCTTATCTCGTCAAAATTGGCAAATCGATTTTTTTTGTCGAAACTGACGTTTCGAAGGTGTACGGATACCTTAAGCTTGAAAACAGAAATATCGAAATTATGTAATCGGAAATTGATGTTTAAGGGTCTTAAGAAAGAAAAGATCTTTTAATAATTTAACAGTATTGACATTAAGGGAAGCTTAGCATAAAAATTCTGACGTTATAAGATTAAGAATTTGAGCTTTTGCAATAATTTTTAGAAATGAACAGATAGCTAGATAGATTAGATATAATGATAGATAGATTTTTATGGCTTAAATTATAGTTCATCACATTGTAGATATCTCAAATAGTACATTTATTTAAAAACAATTAGTGAAAAAACTACCATTACTTTTGTTGTGAGAACATTTTCTATAAGTATATTGCATTTTTTTCCTTACAGAAAAATCGAAAAGAAATTGTGAAATATTCAATATTATAAGTGGTCTTATTTTTTTTTTTTTTTTTCAAAACGTGTGTGTCAAACGAATAACAGAATTAAAATACACTAAAAATGCCCTTATTTTGTTTTAAAAAATGTATGTACCAAAGCCAATCAAAATAAAAAGAAAATGAAAGTGCAATTTGTATTTATTTAAAAAATAAATGAGCTAACTAAAAGACTATGAGGACGTAAGTTCACGTTCATTAAAAATCATTTTTCGTCAATATTCCATAATAGTCTAAGTAAGTATACATATATTTTTTAGAGTATTTTAAGGCAAAATTACAGAGATCAAGGTCAAAATATGCATTAATTCTACAAATTACACAATGAAATTTATTTTTTAATATTACTAGAGATAGCTTACTTACCAGTAACAGCAGCCTCCAACTGGAAAGTAGTTACAGAATTTTCATGATGTGGTTTCGGCTCTGTTAATTCTTTCTTTTCAACAACACTTTCTTTGTGAAATTGACGTATTCCATTATCAAATTTTATTTCCCTTCGACTAGCTTCTGATATGATTTGCATTTGAGTAACATCATAAGCAGTTTCTTTTTTACTTGGATTATAGTTTCTGATATGACCTTAGTATTATTACACGTTTCTCCTTCACTTGGACCAGCCTCTGATATGACTTGACGAGTACTATTAGTCATTTTTTTTTTGTATTTTGACCAACATCTGTAAAAACTTGAGTTTGATTAGAGATTTTGCTTCCACCATTTTCAGAAGGAAAGAAGTAAGTCCTCATCTTCTTTTGGCTAGCTTGTGATTTTTGCTTTTCCCGTAATCGTTTTCGCTTTTTAGCTCCACTATCTTGAGGTGATTTTAGATTAATTTTTGGCGGCATTGTTATACTATAAAAAATGAAAAAGATATCAAATTAATCTAAAAGTTAACTATTGTACATTTAGCTTCTAGGCTTTCCGAGCTGCCACCTGCCCATCGGTAAAGTTGAGATGTTGCTTGCTACTCGATGGAAATAACACTTTTTAACATGAATTGATTGGAAGTCTAGAATGACGTCATATTCTATCAGCGCCCATCATAGCTCGGAATGCATCTGCGGCATTCTTACTTGCTAACCGATATTTTTTTTTATCAAAAAAGAAAAAAAAGTTGAAATATATTTGCGGAAGATGGGCCCCCTATCCCCTAGGCCCTGGTGCAACGCACCGATTGCACCTACGGTTTTTACGGCACTGCTTTTAGTTTTTTCTATTCTTCTTCATAATGTCATTTTTCCCAAATTAGTGTAGAATTCTGCACGGGTCGACTAGTATTTTTTAGTGTATTTGACTTAATTTCAAAATGAAGAGTAGAAAACTGATTTTATAGCCTATTTAGCTGAATGCAGCACTAGACCTTCTAGTTTCTTTTTTTAGTCAAATATACTAGTAGATATAATGTGGTTCAAAGTTACTTCCGATGGTTCAAAGTTCCCCTGAATGACTATATCTACAATTTTAAAATATTTCTTCTTTGTTTTTCATCCTGGAATTCAAATGAACTAATAACTTCTACAAAATTTTTGTTGTCACGCAAGCTTTCTCTCTCTCTACTGAGAGATTTATAAGAGTTCTAAATATTTGAAACAACAATGTTTGGAAGCCTTTCCTAGAACTAATGGTTTTTCTTTTTACCAGTCATAAATGCACAAAGTTAAGCTTTCTTTAGGTTTTTTCCCATATGTACAGCCCTTACTTTTCAAGCAGTTTTTCTTGGTAAAGTTTGGAAAAATAACCTTGTTTCATCACCATTTGCAAAATTTTCAGTTTGTACACTTCAATTATTTGAAGCACTTTTTCTTGCCTGTTGCTAACAATTGTGGGATCAGTATCATCAGCTATATTACAACTTTATTTTAAATTTATTTCATGACTTTTCTTGAAACTTTCTAACCTTTGATTTAAAGCACGAAAATCCTCCTTTAAGCACAAATAACTTTAAGAAATTTTCTTCAAAAAGTAAAATTGTCTCAAAAGGAAAATGGTAATTTTAAGTCATGGTATGCATGGTATTTATAAAAATATAGAGTGAGCCACAAGAAAGATGTTTTGAAACATACCATACTCAGTTTGCAGACGGAGTAGGGAGGTGGCATCAAACTCCCCTTGAGTTACCATTTAGTATCTATTATGCCATTGTAGACTTAAGAACACTGTATATTTGCTCTTCACTCTTAAGTGAAAATCGTGAATCAGTGCGACCCACATTCTCTGGTGTTCTGGTTGTTTCCTTTTCATTAATGAACCAGTCGTTTGCCATACAACCCACCTAAGAATGGTATTTTGGCTGTCGATATCACCATGACAATTGATGCAAAATTTTTACCTTTATGGGGTTGATGGTAGAAATTTGGGTTGTGATCACAACTGACCTAGGCTCCAAAAACGTCAATTTCCATGACTCACCCTGTATTATAACCGTGGTAAAATTTTATTTAGTTTCTGAAGTTAATGTTTACAGTGTGCAATAATTTCTGAAAAAAAAAACCCACTCAACCAAAATTTGGTTTTTGAACTTTGGTCTGATGAGAAAAACAGTCTGTTTTTATTTTATTTTTGGGCTGGGCCCAGTTTGGCGAAGCCCGACTTCAATCGTACAAAGCAGTTGTAAAAAATGATTATAAAACCAAATTTTCTTAGGCAATTTTTTCTTGAAAATTGACATATAAGACTGATTGCAAGAATATAAAA
The DNA here is from genome assembly GCA_038502835.1 of Octonoba sinensis. Taxonomy (NCBI): domain Eukaryota; kingdom Metazoa; phylum Arthropoda; class Arachnida; order Araneae; family Uloboridae; genus Octonoba; species Octonoba sinensis. Next base: position 63,746,237 of record CM076605.1, on the reverse strand, counting down.
AAAAAAATCATAGGATAAATTACATTTAGTCACATATATATTTTTAAAAAAAATAAGTTGAATTTCATGTATATCGCTGGGACCATAGCTGTTCTGAAGAAAATTCACTTTTTGATGATAATTATAGCAACAAATTTTGTGTTTAACAAAACTCTATGTAAATGAATGTACAAGATCCAGAGATATATGTTAATGACTGCTTATCATAGTGCAAAGGTTGTTTAATGCATTGTTTCTTTATGATACTTTTACCTTCGACAAATTACTATATTTATGTTTCACTATACTTGTGTTATAAATTTACTTCAAAAATTAAAAAAAAAATTTTTTTCATTTAAACTGATGTATTTCTTTTAAATGGAAATAACTTCTACATTTCCAGATGCTTTTGACAATGAATTAATGCTTAAAGTTTTAAGAGAAATACTATCAGGACACATTGTCAAGATACCTGTATATGATTTTAAATCAAATTGTAGGTAAGTGCCTTTTCACTCTCTTTCTCTCTGTACAGGTGTAACATTAGTTTTTTGGACCCTAACTTTACACCCTGTTCAGGGTGTAAAGTTCAGGTAGAATACCTGTTGAAACTTTTGAGATTGCCCCCTTAAAAATAGTCTAGGTGAGAAACTCCACACTTGTAGAAAATCAAAATTTTTTTTTAGAAAACAAACTTGTGTGTTAAGTTAATAAATAAATAAATAAATAAACATATTTTGTATAAGTAGCTGTTGGTATTGAGTTATGTGTAGTGTATGCATGTACATAATATGAAATGGAACAACTTATTCTAGTAAAAGTATTTTTTGCCTTGAACATTTCTCAATATTATTTAAAAAAAGCCTCTATAAAGTGAAATGCCCAATCTTTTTCTATCCTTGACAATATTTAGAATTTTTTATTGCAAAGTATTCAACATCTCTAAAGTGTGAATGAATAATTTTTAATATTATTTTAACTGTATTTTTTAAGTAAGTTTTTACTTGTGTGGGAGTGGATCGCAAAAAATGTTACAAACACTAATGTTCTCCTTTTATACCATTCTCCTACAAATGGAATTTATACTTGATCGGGGTTTAAAACGTTTATTAAGTTTTGAATATTTATAAACCTAGGCAGGCTATCAAAAGTGAGCGATTGTTAACAATTTGGATAAAGTTTGGGGGGGTGGGGGGAAACACAAAGCATCAAACTCTAATTTTCAGAATGTGGGACTGCACAAAAGGCTGAGAAAGCCAAATAATATTGTTATATTCTCGCTTTTAAAAAATTGTGAGCCCTTTGTACATAAGGTTTGCAACGGAGGCAATCAAAAATTTGAATTTTAGACCTTGGTATATGAGTTGTCCAAACCAAGTTGTGAAATTAGATATAGAGATTAATTTATGCTTACATAAATCTTAAGTAATTTAATTTACCAAGTGCATCAAAATTATTGCATATTTCTTCAAATGTTTCATTAAAGTTTAGCTTTTAATTTGTAAAAATATTTGCAGTGTGAAATGAAAAACAATATCTGAATTAATTATAAAGTAATTATTCTGAATATTTTTTTTCTTCCCCAGAAAATTAGAGGAATTCATAACAGTGCATCCAGCTGATGTTGTTTTATTTGAAGGCATTTTAGCATTTTACTTTCCTGAAATAAGAGAACTTTTTCACATGAAATTATTTGTTGACACTGATCCCGATACAAGGTTATCACGAAGAGGTAAAGTACTGTGATGTTTTTCATTTTACGTGTAGAACAGTAGTGTTAATTTACATATGACCACAAAATATATTTACGTAAAATTAATGACAAAGGTGAGGTGAAAATAACCTGTTGACAATAACTCAATTTTGCTTTAAAATTTAGATACAACTTTTGTACTTAGCACAGCAGCATAATAACTAGTCCAGTGTAGGTGCATTTTCCTGCTATTTCATTGAAGAAGTATTATTGTGTTGTCTTTTTCATGATTACCTGGTAGTGCACTATATTTTAATATTTTCCTGGTCAAAGGGTCCCATTCTCAGGTCATTGGGTTATCCTACTCACAGCCAGGTATTACGGGTAGACAAATTTTAATTGACCAAATTCTCAGCGCGGTTTAAATATTGCCAATTGTCCAAGTCTAAAACATGTAGCTCAAAATGGGTATTAATGATTGAGAAAGGTATTTATGTTGTACAATGTACAATGTTGATTTTCTTGTTAACTGATTCTGCAAAATGATATATGCTGCAGCATATTTGCACTAAATTGTATTGCAACATTGACCAGTATCAGATAAAAGGGGTGATTCACAGATGTTGTCACGAGGGGGAGGGGCTTTGAGAAATTGGGACAGTTTGTGAGCAGGGGCGGGTAGTGGGTAGCAAAAAGTGCGACATCACACATTTTGGTTTAAAAAATATTTAAACTCAGAAGATTAAATATTTTATCATTTTTTTCTTTTCCGTATTCACATTGATTTTATTTTGTATAGAAAAGATTGATGCTAATTAAAGTTTAAATTAACTTCTGGTTAAAAGTTCAAATTTAAAAAGAAATCTTCTAGGGTATTTACGCTTGTAAGACAAAATAGCGTGGATAATTTTTAAATGATTTTAAGAATTAATATTTATTACCATTATATACATTATGATTGTTATGCTCACAAATGTCATTAAAAGTTCAGAATAAAAATTGGAAATGTGATCTATAATGTAATGCTTTGTTTCTGAAATGGTATTAGTGCATATGCTGGCATAATGTAGCGTGACATGTGACAAGGTTCCCCTTGTCAGGGGGGGTCTAGGGAAATCTAGGGTAAAGATGTGTTATTTTATGACATATGGGGAGGGGAGTCAAATATATTGATAAAGAAGTGCAATATCATTTATGAATGGCCCCAAAGTGTTTCATTTTGGCCGGTTTAGCATCTTTTTTACAAATGTTATGTTTACTGTACAAAAGAGCTTTTTATCGAAACCTAAATGTAAAATATTTAATTTAGCAGAAATATAATAAAAGAATAATGCAGTATGCCCTGTAAATGCTTTTGTGCCAATGTACCAACCAACCATATTATTAAAAGTGAACATTTTGTATGTATAGCAGGATTAAAAGCTTGAAACTTTTCTGGTACTTATTAGTTATACACCTTACCTTGGCACTGGTTTTAAAAATGTCGACAACATGCTATTGAAATCTAATAAAATCTTGTGCTGTTTAAATCTAATAGCATTGCTTTGTTTATATTTAATTTGGTTAGCAAAAAAAGGTAAAAAAAAAAGGGCGTATAACCGATAAGTGCGCCTTTCTTCTTTCTTCTTCATTTTTGTATTTCCATTTGAAATAAATTGTTCGTTGGTCTAATGACTTTTTTGTAATTACCTCATATAGTTAGAAAAGTACTTGAAACATGGGAAAACCTTTGCCTGCCAGAAAAAAGTGTAAATAAAAACGGAAAAGAATATTTTTTTTAAAATTTTTTCTTATTTGTTAAAACATAAAAATCCATTTTTTGAAATATGAAATCAAAATTTAAAAAATATTCTAAAAATAAAAATTAGTCGTGGAATTAATTTTACTGCTTAAAATAAAAAAAATTTAAAAATTAAATAAAACGAAACAGGTAAAATATTTTTATGGAAACATGAAATAAAAACCTATTTTTATGCATCCATTTTTCATAGTTTGCTTTTACGAATGGTTTTATATTTTACGTACATTTTTTCATTTAATAGCTCTTTGATCCTTTCAGTTCTTAGAGATACCAAAGAGAGAGGCAGGGATTTAGGACAGATACTCAATCAATACACTTCCTATGTGAAGCCTGCTTTTGAAGAATTCTGTTTACCAGTAAGTTCTACTAGGGCAGTTTGCTAAATATTTGTAGTGATTTAATTTAGTTTACCTTAATGTTGAAAAAAAAACATTTGTAAGTACATAACATTATTTTGATTTTTTTTTACTATTATTGTTTTAATTTGGGTCTGCTAATGAGGAAAAGTTTTATTTTCATTAATGGAGCAAGTGATAAAGGTATGAGAATGTAAAATATTATGGTCTTTAGTTTTATGTTCTTGTAGTATTTATGCTTAACACCTGTCAATTAAAATCCTGATCAGATGTTAGATGAATGATTATGTAATGTTCTGAATAACTGAAATCAAATAAATAGGCTTATATATTTTAAACTATGATTTTGGATAACATTTATTTATTTTACTCTTCCCTCTCTAGACCAAGAAATACGCAGATGTTATCATTCCTAGAGGTGCAGATAATGAAGGTAAGCATATTATATTTTTGTTTGTTATTAAAAACGAACTATGGACAGCATGTTGATACTATCTTAAAGAATTATCCATTTATTCAAACAAACATCCAAAATAATGATATGGGCATTTTTTATAAATTTGTTCATTGAATCTGAAACAAAATTTTGATACAATACATATTATATACTGTTAATATATATATATATATATATATATATATATTGAAATATAGATATAATGAAAAGAAATGAAAGTTCCGGGACATGTAAACAAACTTAAACGAACATTAACGAAATGTATAAATTGCCTATACAAAGTATAAAAAGACAAAAAAAGAAACAAAAACAAATAACTCTCCTCATCAGTGGGCGGGGAGCATAACGTATACATTAGAAACCAAGGAAAATAGTCCTACAGGTTTCGGAATGTGTCGCAGAAATGGCATGTAAAAGGAAGCATTATGGATAAAATGAAGCGACAATGCTACTCAAGAATTGAATTGAAAATATGGTAAATAACTAAAAGGAAACTTACCGGACATAACGCAAAAAGCTTAGACTCAAAAATTAAAAATTAAACTGACGTAAAACATGCCACTAATACAACACACCCGCCCATACCTGCAGGACGTTGGCACGTAGCAACGATTATACTCACCTACACCCAGAGATGAGAGGTCCAAAGATGCGACTAAAAAGCAGAAAACACGAATATTTTCATTGTAGTTCCGTATCCGAAAACTCCTGATTCAACATTCGTGTCAGACATCATCCGCTGCAACACATCCAGGTCGAGGCCATCCATAGAGTTTCAGAGGACTTTAGCCACGACCCTTCATAACATCCACAGCGAACAGCGTCACCAGTACATCAGCAAGCACGTTCGTCGTACATGCGCACAGCACTCTTGAATATATTAACGTAGTATTTAATGAATTCGAGTGGAAAAAGGTTATTATAATACAGATTTGCGGCATTAATGAAAATTTGTTGATTTAGAAAGAAATTATTGTTGCAGATTTTTGGAAATCTGTTTAATTGATTTATAATGACATTAACAAAAATTCTTTATTTAAATTACTGTGCCAATGCGGCATTTGAATAGGAGAAAAATTAAAATCTTTACGTTTGTCGTAAAGATCGAGAATTAGTTTGTCAGTTTTAATATTTGTACAGATATCTAAAAAATTAGCACTGGTTTCAGTATTATTGGTTTTGTTTAATTTAAGGCATTTTGGGTATATATTATAGTGGATATTGCAAAAATTTGAAACAATTATTAGAATGCCATCTATGTATCTGTAAATCTGCAATTTTTTTATTATAATTGATCACAAAGTTATATTCATAAAAGAACAAGAATAAGTTAGCGGCGGTACTGGTATAGTTAGTTCCCATGCCAATTCCCTTAAATTTGTTTAAAGATATTGTTTTGGAATAAAATGTAGTTATTATTAAAACAGAAATGACACAGATTTATGAAATCACTTTTATCTATTTTAAGTTCAAGTTCTATGCAAAAGGTATCGAAAAGTTTTTCGATAACTTCATACAGATTATCAATTGGAATATTACAAAACAGGTTTTCAAAGTCAAATGTTTGAAGCATAGTAGGCACAGAATAACGTAATTTAGGAATAATTTCAAAGCTGTTATCAATAATCCAGAAATAGCTGGTGTGTTTAAATTTATTTTTAATGAAATTATAAATAGCTTTTAAAAACTGTTAAAGTCTTTTGTTAAAATGTTTACTAATACTATTACTTGTACTGCAGATGAAGCGGAATTTAATTGGTTTTTTATGAAATTTGGGAGTAAGAAATAAGAAAGGCAGTCTATAATTATTAGACGTGCTGAAGTTTTTTGCAATTTATACTTTGTATAAATGTGGAAGTGAATCTGCAAAGATGCAAATCAGTCAAGTTCCTTGCTTCCGCCAGAATGCGCTGCAATTCCTCACTATTTTAACGAGCCGCAACGGAATGAAGACGGAGAGAGAGGGCTTGTTCATCGTCTGGTTGTTTTGTGAGGCCAGCAGAGTGATGCCGAGTCGCGTCGACTACCAGAGTGGCCTTCCGATTAAATGTTAACTTAATTTTTATTTTGTACATAGTTCCTGTTTGTTAATTAAATGTTCTTAAATTCGTTCAAACAGCATCAGTCCGAGTCTTTTACCCCATTACCTCAGTCCATATGGTGGCAGCGGTGATTTTTCAAATCATCAGAATTTCGACCGAGTGAACAGTGTTCGTTTTGTTTCAAGTTCGACGTAATTACGAGGATTAATGCGTTGTGAGAAGAAATTTTTCGAGAAATTATTCCGAGTTGTGTATTAGAGTTCTTTTGTTAATGTCTGCGTACCTCTGAGTATCTGCTGTCAAGTCCTGTGATTAAACGGAATTCTACCTTAATTTGGTCTGTGAAAATAAAGCTTGTGAAGACTGAGGTTCTGTGGTTCATAATTAAGCGAAAGCGAAGAATATCGCTAGTGATTTGTCCTCATTATTTGAAAGGTGCTTAATTTTATTCATTCAGCGTTTTTAAAGCGTAGTGTTTTAAGTGTCTGCATTCTTGCGATTTTAGTGTTTGTGCTAATCTTGAAGTGGATTGTCCATAACTCCGTGAGTATCTAGTATTTTTTAAATTTTTTGAATGTCCAGTAGTATGAGTAAAAAGTTGTAACTGTATTTTCGTAGGAAGAAAATTGTTTAGAAGTTATTCTACCAATCATCATGTCTTTAAGACTTGTGGATATTCCTGAAATTGCATTGTCTTTAAAATCAGCCCCTACTAAGGCGATTAAATTGTTAAATTCTACTGTGTTTGATACGCCACATGATCGCACTACCCGCTCAAAACTTCGAGAATTTACAGGGTTTCCTCCTGATTTGGATTTAACAGAGAAAATCTCAAAAACGAAGCTATCCTTTTCACTTGCTGACCTCATTCAGGTCGCTAACATATTAAAAATCGAGATATGCAGAGATAATGTATTGTGCGATAATATTTTCGCTGCTTTAAAAAACATTCCGGAACTAAAACAACAGATTTCCGAGGAAAGCGTTAATTCTGAAATAGACGAAGATGTGGAAAATTTGAACAATTCTCAAAGCTACATTCCACATCAGGTGCATTTGGATTCCCAAAATATTACTTTTCCTCTATCGTTACATTCTCAGCATACGGTCGCATACCAGAATTTTAACTCGCCAGAGCGTAACTCGCCCTCAACTGTTCAAGGAATAGGAATTGGTCTCAATATTAAGGACATTGCAGACGAAGTTAAAATTTTTGACGGTACTTCAATGTACCCTGTTGCCTCTTTCCTGAATTCCATCAGAAATGTTTCAGAGTTGTATAAATTATCGGATATCCAAACTTTGGCCGTAGCTAAGCTCTGCATAAAAGGTACAGCTAAAACATATTTCGATTCTCTCCCTAATGTTACATCCTGGCAAGACTTTCAAAAAAATTTTCTCGATGAATTTTATCAAAAGTTTACATCCGCCGATGTAAAGTGCTTTCGGAACGCCTAATGCGAAAAAATGAAAATTGCATAGAATATCTCATTAAAATGAGAGAAATCGCAAGTAAAGCTTCTATTGATGAAAAATCAGTATGCCAATACGTTATTCAAGGTCTACCTGATTCTGATAACAAAATTTTTCTGTACGGTTGTAATAATTTTAGAGAATTAAAGCAAAAGCTTCTTATTTACGAAAAGTTGGATAAAACCCATCACAGCTCTTATAAGCCACATCAAGACTTTCCGAGGCGATTTTTTACTTCTTACAAGTGTAGCCACGACCAACATACGGCGCTCTTACAAATAGACCGTCGCTACGTACATCTCCTAATAGTCAAAGTACGAGTAAATGTTTTAAATGCGGAGAAAATAATCATTTAAGTTTCAATTGCACGCAGCGTGACATCTGTTGTTTTTATTGTAAAAATTTAGGCCATAAAATATCTAACTGCCCGAAAAAGGCTCGACAGTTATCAACTAGAGCTCCGGGACCCCAAGAAGACGCTCGCGTACATCAAGTATTGTCTACTGCAAATTCTACATCAATGACTCTTCCAATTATCATATCAAATGTCTTAATTTCAGCACTTGTCGATACTGGAAGCCAATATACACTCCTTCGAGAGTCTATACATCAGAAATTAGGTGCGCCATTATTACAGAGCACCACACTTTCACTTACTGGTCTAGGATCAACAATTATCCGACCTTTAGGATTTTTCAACACACAGTTTCAGATACAGAAGTCTACCTTTGCCTCTGATATATTTGTCATAAAAGACAATCTCCTTTCTGTTGATGCCATCTTCGGCCAACATGTTATACAACAGGGTGAATTTGTTTTGAACAAAACGGGTATTCGACTTCTTGAATCAGATGAAAAATCAAATAATGCGCCTGTTTATTTCTGTGTGCAAGCCACTTCCCACATATCTTCCGACCATGCGGTGTCTTTCTCCCCAGATTGCTTTGCTGGTATAATACAAGACAGTAGTTTGCCTGATTTAGTACACATTCTCAATAGTGAAATACGTTCAGAAATTAGACAACTAATTACCTCGTACAAGCACACTAAAGTAAAATCTCCAGATATTCAGATGAACATTGTTTTGTCAGATGACATTCCCGTCCGTCATAGACCGCGTCGTCTTCCTCAAATCGAACAAAAAATAGTAGATGATCAAATTAAAAACTGGCTTGATGAAGGTATTATGAAACCTAGCTGTTCTGACTATAGTTCTCCAGTCGTTTTGTGTAAGAAGAAAGATGGTTCACATAGACTTTGTGTTGATTATCGGAAACTTAATAAGAAAATAATACGTGATAGATTTCCCCTTCCATTAACAGATGATGTTATTGACCGCCTCGAGAATTCTGCTATCTTCACGAAACTAGATTTGAAGAATGGATTTTTTCATGTTCCCATACACCCCAATTCTACTAAGTTTACTTCATTTGTTGTTCCTAATGGACAATATGAATTTTTATTTGCCCCATTTGGCCTTTGTGTCTCACCAAATCTTTTTCAAAGATATATTTATGCCATCTTCCGTCCATTAATGGCACAAAACATAGTCGTGATCTATCTTGATGACTTTATAATCCCTGCAAAAACAGAGACTGAAGCTTTCCAGAAACTTCAGATTGTTTTAAAAGTTGCCTCTGAACATGGTCTTGAACTAAATTTTAAAAAGTGCTCTTTCTTGCAGAGGAAAATAGAATTCCTTGGTTACGTCATTCAAAATGGCACAATTCAACCGTCGCCTTCTAAAACTGCAGCGGTACAAAACTTTCCCATTCCTAAAGACAAGAAACACCTCCAGAGTTTTCTCGGATTAACCGGTTACTTTAGAAAATTCATTCATCAATATTCACTTATTGCTAAACCACTAACTGATCTGTTGCGTGGAAACGTTCCTTTCCAGTTTGGTGACTCTCAGATGCAGGCATTTCAGCGATTGAAAGATATTTTGTCCAAATCTCCCGTTTTACATATTTTCAAACAAGGATCGAAAATCAAGCTACACACAGATGCCAGCTCTCATGGGTTTGGCAGTATTCTATTGCAACAAGGAGTGGATGGACATTTCAACCCCATTTACTACATGTCTCGAAAAAACCACCCCTCAGCAAGAAAAACTTTCAAGTTATGATTTAGAAGTTTTAGCAATCATCGAATCTGTTAAAAAATTCCGTACATATTTATTGGACTCCAAATTCACTATTGTAACTGATTGCCGAGCCTTTCAAAATACCCTTCAGAAAAAAGAGGTTACTCCTAAGATTGCTCGTTGGTCCTCCATTCTCGATGAGTTCCAATACGATGTTGTTCATCGTCCTGGTAGATTAATGCCTCATGTCGATGCTCTCAGCCGTCATGCTGTGTATCTGATAACTACAAATTCTGAGGTTACTGCTCAGGTCGCTGTCGCCCAGGCAACTGATAAACAAATCGCCACTTTAAAGAATCTTTGCCAATCTAACTCCTCTTCAGATTTTCTTATAAAGAATGATATCTTGTACAAATGTTACAATGATTTGGAATTACTGGTAGTTCCCCACGATATGCAAACACAAACTGTTCGAAACGCTCATCTACAGGGTCACTTTTCTGCTGAAAAAACCGAACACGTTTTAAAACAAGCTTTTTATTTTGCAAACATGAGAAAATGTATAGAAAACGTTATTTCCAGTTGTGTTGAATGCATTCTAATCAATAAAAAACGTGGTAAAGCTGAAGGATTTCTGCATCCCATACCGAAAGAAAATATTCTCAAACTACAAGAGGCAAACCGGCGAAATTTCAAGAAACGTCGCAAAAAGGCTCTCCAATACAAATTAGAACTCAGTTTGGCACAGGACTTAAGCTTCGTCCTCGATTTCATGGTCCTTATAAGAAAGTGGAAAAAATCGGCAATCATGAAGGACCCAATGTTACCTCTAAGTTCGGCTGACCACATGAAGCAGTGGACATCCACAGTGACTTGTTAAAAGTTTTGAACTTTTCACCTTTTTGAACTTTTAAGAAAATGTTTTGCTTTGATTTAGAAGAATTTTTTATTCTTGCTTTGTGCTAAATGTTTTTTTTTTCCCAGAATTTCAATTACATGTGTTCTTTTAAATTTTTTTTCTACAAAACTGTTCGATTTTATGTCTATTTTGCCCCCAGTTCGCTTTTTCTGTGCTCTTGTTTTGTTTTTTTCGTTCTGCTTTGTTTCTAGCTCGTGAGGACACTCGCCGTGTAGATGGCCGAGTGTGGAAGTGAATCTGCAAAGATGCAAATCAGTCAAGTTCCTTGCTTCCGCCAGAATGTGCTGCAATTCCTCACTATTTTAACGAGCCGCAACGGAATGAAGACAGAGAGAGAGGGCTTGTTCATCGTCTGGTCGTTTTGTGAGGCCAGCAGAGTGATGCCGAGTCGCGTCGACTGCCGGAGTGGCCTTCCGATTAAATGTTAACTTAATTTTTATTTTGTACATAGTTCCTGTTCGTTAATTAAATGTTCTTAAATTCGTTCAAACAGCATCAGTCTGAGTCTTTTAACCCATTACCTCAGTCCATATAAATTGCAAAAAACTAAAGTATAAAAACAAAGTATAAAAACCAAAAATATTTTTTTGCTTTTTATACTTTGTCAAGGCAATTTATACGTTTCGTTAATGTTCGTTTAAGTTTGTTTACATGTCCCGGAACTTTCATTTCTTTTCAAAATTTTATTTTTTTAAAAAAATTTGCTGTATAGTGCTGCATTTGCGCCTGGCACAAGCTTTGACAATTTCATATACTTAACAACTTGCTACACCTATATATATATATATATATACAAACACACAATTTATTATCTTTCCTAACGTGTGTTAGAGTGTGAAATCTAGAAATTATATAAAAGCATTTTATTTGAAAATTCAGATTTTACTCACAAAAAAAAAAAAAAAATCAATAATATATATATATATATATGTGTGTGTATATATAACAGAAATGTAGTAAAATATTTTTGAAAGGTTTACAAGTCTTTTTTTTTTTTTTTTTTTTTTATAAGTTTGAGAATGAGACCAGGACTCTTCAGTGTTGGTTTGTCTTAAAGGGTGAGTGATGATTTTGCTCACAAATCCGAAGCAAAAACACACTAGAGCCGACAGCAATATAGGCCAGAAAACAATAAAATATTCAAAAATATTTTACTACATTTCTGTTATATATTGCTTTATTTAAATTATTGCTGCTTTGCGCATGTTTAGGTGATAAGTATTTATTTTTCTATTTTTTTTTTCAAATTTGTCTTTCTGTATGTGTATATATATGCACAAGAGATATATTAACAAGGATTACATAGATGTGTCATAATTAGAACCCGGATTACTTGAATTAAAAAATTATTAAAATATGCACTAAAAATGGAAAAATAGTCCCACCTGAATAAAAAGAAATTTGCTTTTCAATTATTGCATTGTCATAGCAATAAATATGTATTAAAATTATTTTTCCCTTATGAAATGGAGGGGGGCACCTTGTATTCTTATTGCAATAAATCACAATATGTGGCAGTCTAATGGCTGGGTCGCTTGTGATGCTCTTTGGGAATCATTTTTCCTTTGTTATTGGCTGTCAAAAGGGGCAGTATTTTTTCTACGAAATGATTTACCATGTTTCGCCCAATTTTTCGATCTTGTGAACAACAAAATATTAGTTTTTAATCTTTCTTAAAAGAATAAATGAACAGTAACTAAAAACAAGGATAAACACACAATAATATGCATCTATTTTTAAAAAATCAATATTTTTATCCACTTGCATGCATTAGTGTCAAAGACTCAAAAATATGCAATAGTATATGCACTTATGCATTTGCATATAATCCAAAATCTAGTTATATTCGAGATATTTTACTATATTTTAATTTAGAAGAATTTAGAAATCTAAAGTAAACTGTAATTTACCAAACTAAGCTTCATTTTAGGAAGATAGGTTAGTAGTTAGATGAATTTTTGAGGCAATTTCTCAAAGAAAAAATGTCTTATAGTCTAAAATAATGGGACTGAGTTCCAGCCCAGCAATTTCCCTTTGATCTTTATACCTAACCTTCCTTGAAGTTGAGATATGATAGAAATTGCACCTCTGTGATTCCCTATAACCCAAACCACTAGGAAGAAGCAAGGGAAGTACTATGTCAATCAGGGAACCACAACCCTCCAATGATACTCTTCAAGCATAGAGGTATCAAGGAGGGCCAGGTCCACACAGCAAAGTAATAAGGCTGGGCTGGCGCCCAGCTATTCAATCTCCCGGTGGGAGCGAATGTTGATAAACTTCACTTACCCATGCCCGGGGGAGGGCAACCCTAAGACCACGTGCTAGCAGGGTAGGGGGGGGGGGGCTGAAGTAGAGAAAGAAAAGTACTATGTCAATCAATAACATCCAACCCTTTGCTGAGACTTGAACCTAGGCTCAGGTGCAGAAGCACTGTGCTCTACCGCTTATGCCATTGGGCAATGCAAAGAATGAAGCACGCTTTCCATTTTTCAAAACAGTATTTAAAAAATAAATGTTTTGCTCATAGATGTCAGTAAATGCTATAAAATATTAAAAATTTCATAATATTTTCCCTCTTGATATTTGTTGTAATGCAAAAAGAGAAAAAACAAATTCTACAATATTAAATTATACTTATTGTTATCTTTCAGTTGCTATTGATCTGATTGTGAAGCACATCCAAGAACTTTTACGTCAGAATTCTTGCAAAGATCGGGGCTCTCCGACCATTGCATCTGCCAAAATGCTTCTTTGATTTATGCATTCAATACGGGCCAGGGTGACCTAAGGTTTTCTTTTTAGATTATCTTTCATTTTGTACTGTTGCAAGGATGCAACGTCAGCAATTTTGATAAATGCTTCAAAAGTGACTTTTAAAATAATCTGTGAAGTCTTTCAGCAGATAATAAATACTTGGATAATTATTTGTTATATTTTTACAATTTTATTATGAGAATCAGAGTTGCTGATAGTTTTCATACAATTTAATAAATTATTCTGAAAACCAAGTGGAATGAATGGCAATTTTTTTCCCCACTACTGTTTCTAAATTGTCTGAAACAGTTGATTTTTTTTAATTAGAAGTTATAAGTACTATAAATGTAAATCTGAAAAAGTAGAAATTTTTTTCCATTTTTTGAGGGGGGCGGGGTAGTGCATGTTCAACTGTAATTTTTTTTTTCAATGAAAAATTCTGAATGTTGGTATTGTGTAGATATGGCAAAAAAAAACGTTCTATGGCAGAAAATTTGTTCCGATTTTGGATCTACAGTAAATAACTTTCATTTGTCTCAACTTCTTTTGAGATACAAATACTTTCTGTTTAATTTATTAAGGGATTTTTCTTTGCAACATGATCTATTGTAGAGACTTTTTGATAATGTTCAGGATTGTAAGACTTTCCTTACCTTTTTGGTTGGAAAAATAGTACAATGACATGAAATCAAGTAGTCACCATAAATGGGATCTTACCAACTAAAAACACAGTATGTTCCACATTTAGTTTATGTAACAAGTGTTTAATAGCTAATTTTATGTGTCTTTTATTAAATCTTTATTGTTTTAAGTTAATGTTTGAACATTAAGTGAAATGGTTTCAGCTTTAATATGTAGTCCCATGAAGATGTAAATAAAAAAATATGCAAAAGTGTTTGTATATAATGATACTGATGATTATGCAAATAGATTTTGCCTTGGTAGATGTTTCACGTGTGAAATATGAATTGATGGTCTTGAATCACCATACAAAGCTATGATAAACTCTTAATAATTTTCATAATTATGTGCATACATGAAGAAAGAAAGTCAAATATAAATGTTTTATACAAATACAATGTCATAATTTCAATTCTAATTTATAAGTGAATGAAGTGATTTTGAATTGTATTTTTTCACTTTTTATGATATTCCCATCAAATCTCTCTGCGGCTTCTTAATTTCATAATAGTTTGCCTTTACATATATGGATCAACATCTTGATTTCAAAAATCTTTCTCATCTTTTCTCATGCCATTGCTCTTTCTTCAAAGGGAAAGAATCTGACATGGACACCAGGACTTTATGGTGCATTTATTAAATTTATGTTCTTTTTAGTAACTAAAAAAGCAGCATAGTTGTAACAATAATAGTGCTAAAAGTAACAAACAATGGTATTGTGAAGTCTTCTGTGATTACAAAACCTTTTTAATGGCATGCAATGAAGTTAGAAAAAGGTAATAGGGGGTATGTATCTCTCACACTAGCCAATTGGTGCAAAATATTTATTTAGTACTAGAGATAGAAAACCTTAGTATGAATGCAGACACCCAGAAGAACAGCTGATTGTAGCGAAACGGAAAGGTGCACAACTAAATATGTTTTTGGACAAGTACTAAATATAAAATTTCTCCACATTCTGTGGTTAACCATTTTTGGGTTATGTAAGATACATCTATATGTTACAGGTGCCATGGCCAGGGTCATCGCGAATGGGTTTTCAGGTAGGGTTGGTTGATGGCGCTCAGCCTTTGGAGGGGCATTGGAATAGTGCAGAGGATCTCAATGGTCTTGTTGTGTCACTTGAAATAAGGTCATACATAAAGTTTTAAAAAATTTTATGTATGAAAAGGGTGGGCAGGGGAGGTGGATTGTGGTGTAGCCAGAGGGATGGCATCCCCCCCCCCCCCACTTGTTTTGAATTTTAACATAAGCGTACCCCCACTTTTTGATGTTCGCATATGTAAGCGTTCCCCCACCTTCTTTTCCAGGACTGCATCACTGGAGGTGGGCAAGAGAGACATGGGGCCTCTCGCCTCTCTGCGACCCTATTCACGGCAAAACTAGTCCAAATTTGAATCGGGGACCGTTAAAATGGAAATTCTTTTGGCTATGTGGGAAATTTTTTTAAAAAATTAATAAATAAAAAATAATATAAATGTTCCAATATTTGAATTAATTAGAAATTTATATTTTATGGGGTTTTTTTTTTTGGCATGAAGAAAGTTGTGCCATATGGTATCTTTTTATCCGTATTTTGATGAATTTCACGGTTTAAATTGATTTAAATTCTAGCTTTTCTGCTTAATTTTCAAAAGGAAAAAAACGTGTAGTGTAGTGTTAAAAAATGCAAATTTAAATACTTCATGTTTAATTCTCTTGTAAAGAATCTTCTAAATATCAAAAAGGTATGAACTACAATTCCAATAATTATGAATTCACAAAGAATCAATTATAATTTTTTTTCATGAGTGTTTTATATCTTCGCATTAAGATGAGCTTATTTGTAAATAAAATAGATATCAATCTAGAGGACTGCATGAACTTAAAAAAAACATCTTAACCCAAATATTAGTGGTTTGGGCTCTGTAATTGCATCAGATAAATTTTTCCCAGGACAACCCTTAAAATGTTCCAGCTACATTTGATTGGATTTAAGAATGAAATGTTTAACTTTGTGTGTTAAATGAATGAATTGATAATGTTGTAGTTCAAGCATGCAAAATGTTTTGGAGTAACAAGAAACCCCTTTTTCAATGTCAAAAATCTGAACTTATGGATGAAAAAACATCTGAAAAAAACAAGACCAAAGCTGTTTTTGGATATATCTTCTTGATAATTTGCACTCCTTGTTTATTTATTTATTTATTTTTTTTCATGAATTTTATATATGATAACACAATATTGGGTTAGCAACCCCACTCTAAGGTTGGCAACCCTGCTTAATTCATTCCATTTGAGATTTTTCTGGCACCAACTAGCATTGTTTGGTTCTGTTTTGTAATGCTTTTTCATGTTCCAGTGTATTATATAAAAAGCATATATTACCCTCTATGTTTTCTATTTGAAATATTAGTATATGTATTGGTATTCAACTTGCATTTGGAGCACTTTCTGTTGTTCTTACATTGCACTTTTCTAATTGAGCAGCAATTTAACTAGTAGGTATACATCAGTGGACTTAACTCATAGTTGCTTCCATTCTTGATTTCTTCATTCAGTTTATGTATCCATTCCGCTGTCGAGTAAAATAATTCACAATATTGAAATATCTTAGGTTTTCCCCACGGAGCTGTCCCCCTCCCCCCATAATTACACAGAATACCTCACTCATGACACTATTTAGTTTTGTGTTTTACATGTGGTATCAAAGCAAAGTTTATTATTGTTCATGTAGCACCCATTGTAATGCAGCACCATAGGCATTGTGCATGAAGCTTGTTCCTTTTTTGGCAAGCTTCATGCCAAAAAAGGAATTTTTTAGCCTGAACAGGTCAAATTTGGCCTGAAATTTACCCAAAGATTGGCTTTGAAATTAAAACTTCGATTTTAATTTACCCGAAGAAGCGCTTCGGGTAAATTAAATTTTATACAACTTAAATAGACAGTAATGATATAAATATATTGTGATATTTTTTACATTTGTGTGCTTAAACTAGTTATTAACTTATAACTTTGTTTAAATCAAGAAATAAAGTTACATAATTTGTGTCACTTCCCTAAATTCGACATTCCAAGCAGTCTGTTCCTGGGCAGGTCATGGCTTAAGAAATAAAAAGTGAAAAAAAAAAAAAAAAAAAAACAAGCTCCATAAAAAAAAAAAAAAAAAAAAATCCCGTTTCTTAAAATTGAGTGATAAAACTGATTCATCCAGTCCTCTACATCATACACAATAACTGTGAAATGTTTTATAATTTTTAAATTTTACATTCTTTTTGATATACATTGTCTATCAGCATTTCTCAAACTTTTTCTGGGATGTAATGATATGCATATCATAACTATTTATCAAAGGAAAATCTCAACTAGTTTTCAATATGTTAAAAGCAAAAGAACAAAGGAAATAAAACATTTAATTAAAAAATATCTTGAATTTGTAAATATATTTTCAAGTGTTTTAGTTTGATTATACACACGGGCCAGCAGTGTGGATATTATATTTTTTTTTTAGGATCACACACATGCCAATACTGTGTGTGATGACTTTTTTACACAATAAATATAAATTGGGCAAAAAATTAAAGTGATGTATATAAGTAGACCTGGCTACATTGGCAATTTAGTGAATCACTTAAAATCAGAAAACATTTGCAGGAAATGTTGCAAAATCCTTATATTTCATTAAATACTGTTTGAGAAATGCTGTCTTCTATAATTAATTTTTATTGATTTATGCCAATGCTTTCCATATCTCAAGTATTTAATCACAATTTAATAACTTTTTATGTTAATTTTTCTAAGACTTTGAAGTTGCAACAATTTGACTGAATGCATTTATTTAAGTGTTTTGAATAATAAAATGACTGTATGTGAACATTAAAAGTTACTTTTACTCACAGCTGTTCTGTTAAAAGTTCTAGCACACAAAATAACTGGACTATTTTTTTGTTCTAGAAAAAAATGGAAATTAGCATTTGTGATATTAGCATATGTGTATTTTTAAATTTAGTTTTGTCTGTAACTGCTAAGCATTTACAGAAAGTAATTTAGTAATATTCAGAAAGTTTATAAAATTGGTATAAAAATATTCTGGAGCATTGTTTTCATTAACCTGTGAAGGAAAAGAAACTATTCATAGTAACATTTTTTTCCCTAACATAGAAATTATATCTGATTAATTCTCTAAAATAATTCTGTTTTGGTTCTTGATGCTCCAAAATAATAGCTTTCAAGACTTTAAAAATGCATTATATAATAAAAGTTAACTGATTACATAACTCTTATATTTATATAAGTTTACGAATTAATCTTTCTTTTAAAATGTTTAAAATGCATGCTAAATTATATTAGTAGTAAATATAAATGTTGTGTGCATTAAAATCTTGCTATAATTTTTATTTATACAGAATTGAACAATGTCGTGAACATTACTTAGTGATATACGTAACAGCCAACCATTTTTTCCAGCCAGATATTCCTTTTTTTAATGAAAACGAATTGCTTTCATTGTACTTCATTGCAAAGGTTTCTAAATTGCCCTACAACTGTTCTGTAGTAAGATTTTTATGAGGGAAATAATTGGCTTTCTTGTCAATCAATGTTATTGATAGGATTTAGGTTCAATATAAATTTAGCTCTTTTCTGGATTAAAATTATATGTATAATAAAATAAACAAAAACTTAATATATATATATATACAGTCAATTATCGATAACTCTAATCTAGAGGAACCGAAGAAAACTTCGACTTACCGCTAGTTCCAGTTTCCAACATGTAAGTTATGAGAACTCCAATGTTTCACTAAATATGCAGATAACTAATAAAATTACCTGATTGATTTTCCTAAAAATATATGCGAAATTTAATCATAAGGGTTAATAAAAAGCCTATAAAAATAAATCTTACTTTTTATTTGTATTTAAAGTTTTCTTAAAATAATCCATCACTTCAACTTGCTATAGACCTTTTCATGACTTGGAAAAGAATAAATTTTCAAGCTTTTGCACCATCGAGCTTTTGCATACTCTCATTCTGCTTCAATAATTACTGGCTTGCTGTGGTGTACATACTTTTTTTTTCTTAATAAGTCAGCTTTGGAAGTTTTATATTGCCACTTCACACACGTCATTATTCCAAGCACTGTAAAGCAGTCTCATAACACACATTAGTCTTGACTTCAACATTTTTTTCCCCCAAGACTGTTGTACTTTCCGAGTATATTTCAATAGAATTGCAACAGAACATGAAAGAATTTTTCACTTTGTTACTTGTAGGATAGTAAAGTTTTTCTGCTCTTTTAGCTAGCAAATTTAGAGAATCATCATTGAAAAAATTTCAAATTCAAGGAAGTAAACATCAAGATATAGGGAATAATTAACATGGAGTTGAAGGGAAAGGAGCCGGGACCCGATAAATCAGAGTTATAGTAATGCTTGAGTTATTGTAAATTGACTGTGTATATACAAAAATTGTTTTTCATAAGCGAAACTAAGCTTTTGAATTGATAAACAAAATACCAATACGCGTCACTCAAAAGCCAAAGTAGCTATTTTTTAAATTTTAGTGTAATAAGTATTCTTAAAGCATATCAGAAAAGTAAGTACATTTATATATAATCACTATACATTTCTGAGCAAAATAATAAACTTTAAAAAAATTTAAATTCATGCATTAAAATATTATGTTGGAAATATTAAAATTGTTTCAAAAGTTATTAAATAAATATTTAAATAAATATCTTTTTGGCAAAGAATTTTTAAAAAATTGAAATTCTACTTGGGATAATTTTTTGCTAAGTTCATATTTATGCAATTTTTTAAAAAGTACATCCATCATTGCTTTCATTACCATTTATTTTATTCTAAGTAATCGATTTTCAGTAAAAAAACAAAAAAGATCTTTCGGAGTTAACACTTGCTTTAAACTGATATTCAGTTTCAAAAGTTTAGAAACCTTTGCACAATTATTAATACATAAGGTCTGATATATGTTAATATATTCGTTATGCTATATATTGTTTGAAAGTATAATATTTTTTTTTTTCCACTTTCAATGTTCATGTGAAATGATGTAAATTTTAACATTCCCAACTCTTATGTGAAATTTTATATAACTAATCAAGTTTTTTAACCATATTTTATATTTGTTTAACCAAACACATTTCATACATTTTAGATTTGTGACACTATATACCTTTTCCGTAGAATATTTTGTAATATATGAATAAACTATTAGTATTTGATTATTGTCCTCTTTTCTGGAAATTTACCAGCATGGCCAAAAGATAGATTCATCTTTTATACCATGCTGTAAGTAGTAGACATAGTACCTTTAATGAACTATCTTCTTGAGTTTGAGCTTTAACAAATAATTTTTAGATTTCCACAAGAAACACACTGAACAAAAAAAAACCATTCACTTTAAAATATACTATGTATTTTATTTCAATTACCATTAGAACTTTAAAAGCCAAATCGTAATGATGTGTTGGCACTTCTGCTAGCCAAGTTTTTTTTTAGGACCGTTCGCAATAACAAACTGCAACACAAGATGAAATACATTTCATTGCACTAAAATTAATTTCAATTTTTTAAATAAACATGAAAACAATTCTAATTTAAATATTACTTTTTCAAACATTTTTCCTTTTGAAATTATTTTTAGCAGAATAAGTTTAAGCAAAAGAAAGTTTCTCATTTGAAACTGTACAAATTTTTCAGTTTTCAAATATACATTCATAAATTTACAAGAAACTTAATAACTGACACTGATCATATTTATTAAAGCTGTAATTTCATTTAAAAATTTATCAACCCTGGAAATTGCAAAAATCAATAACAATGAGTAATTTCATTCCATATTTAGAATTTGCAAATGAAAAAAAAATTTTGCTTAACTTTCATTTGCGAAACATAATTTGAGATTATTTCAAACAAAAATAATTCATAGTTTTATTAGAGACATAGTTGATAAAACCATACTTTGATTTAATAGAGTGAATTATATTGCAGGTGTTCAATCTAAAACCAAATACGTTTATCCCTAAAATAGAATTAAGAGTCGAGTACAAAAGTTTAGAAAAGCTGACAGTTAATGTGTTATTGCTTTAGTTACTATCATTTCCTAATTCTTTATAAAATTATAAAATGAATGTGATGACTTAACTCTAATCACATTTGGAAATAGGTATCAAATATTTCATATCTACAAACTTTTTGTTATGTGATGTTATGTTGCGGTTAAAGTTATGGCTAAGAATGATTGATTGATTAATAAATAAATAATACATTGGAGAAAAGCATATTTGTTATACAGAAATGTAGCAACTCAACATGGCTTACCAACATTTATAAACTCTTAAGGAAACTTAATGTTTGTTTCCTTTCAACTTTAAATGCCGAGATCTTTAAAAACATTCAAAATTATACAAAACTATTGCTATAAATAAAGTACAAAAATATCACTAACAGTCAAGCATATGTACACAGTTGAGTAGAGCCTAATTTTACATCGTAACACAGAAAATTAAAAAGTTAAAACCAAAGAACAGGACAATTTGTGCTATCCTCAGAATAGCCATGAGAAGACTGTAAAATTTCCTTCTCCAAAACTGAAAAGTAGAGTAGAGTAGGCTGCTTTCAGTAAGTCAAGCATGCATACTTATATACAGAGAGGCACAGATTTGACTAGGCTTACGTAGGTTGTAACCTACAAACCTATGAGTGCAAGGACTGGTTGAACACCCAAGCGAGTTTTTCTCAGTAAAGAACAATGTTTGTTATAAGTAGAGAGCTAATGTATTATCACTTCTTTTTCATTGTCTTGCTGATTTTTTCTTCTTCTGCCAACTGCT
Organism: Octonoba sinensis; assembly: GCA_038502835.1. NCBI lineage: Eukaryota > Metazoa > Arthropoda > Arachnida > Araneae > Uloboridae > Octonoba > Octonoba sinensis. The sequence goes on along the minus strand of CM076605.1, from coordinate 63,724,161 downwards.
GACGGAAGGTGGATAACTTTTCTGCAAGAAAAAAAAGCAAAATTTTACTGTTAATACTCTTTATTATAAATTATTGCTTGTGTTAGATGATAAATTTCATTGTAGCAAGATCTACTTGGACACATAAAAATGCAATTTTTTAAAAAAAATTAAAACTGTTGTCCTGAAAAGATTTACAGTAGAACTTGGATAATTCAAACTTTTCTTTAGTTCGAAAATTTTGCTTAGTCCCTTGAACTTTGTATTCAAATCAATGTTAAAATTTTTGTATAATTCGAAGTTCAACTTCTTTAATATTTAAGATTTTTCTCATCCGAAATAGACAAAAGTACGTTGAAATACTTTTTTGTCTGCTAAAATTTTACCCTACTTGTTTGTTTGCAGCAAATGGTAGATTAGCGAGATTTACATCTTGCTTTCTATTGTGAAAGATTCTCCCCTATCATCCACCTGTTCCAACATGACAATTGACCTCCTGCATTGATCCCAGAGACCGAATGTCCCTCGGTACTCTTTTACACTTCACTGGTTCAGAGTTCCTTTATGAAAGGAACTCTAGTTAACATTGAATCACGCCTAATCACTCTCTTTTCACAATGTTTCAACATGTGACTGATTATTGGTAGCTCGAAGGGTCAGATCATACATAGAAAATATTTTTCGTATTTGTTAAAATCAAAAGACTCAATTCAGCGAAACAATCCGAAATTTCTCAATTTTTTTTAAACTGTAGCAGGTAATTTTTTATCTAATTTTAGCACTTAACCAAAGCATATTTCGTAAAAGTAATACTCTACTTATATATTCCTATTTTCGTATGTATATGCTATAGTTTTATCTTTTATATTATGTACAAAATAAATTTTATTTTGTTGACAAATACAATGTTTAATTATTTTATATACATTGATGCCTTGAAATTTTCCAGAAAATATTATAAACGTTGTTTTTGACAGAATAAACATTATCGGCATTCGTGGGCCTTAAACTAAGCTACAAAAATTAAGATTTCTGTAATTCGAAGTTTTGGATAATTCAAAGTTTAGCTGTTGTCCCTTCAGCTTCGAATTATCCAAGTTCGACTGTATTTTGTACAAAAGAAGCACTATTAACAGCGCAAGAGCCATTATTGATTTCATCAGATTTATGCACTCAAAAAAGCCTAGTTTGCTTACTGCATTTTGAAGAAATATATTATTTAAATAGGCTCAGTTATGGATGGTTTCAAATACTCATCATCGCAAAAGCTGTCAATCTATTCAAGTGAAAAACAGGAAGATTTATGCTACATAACTAGAAGAGACCAAAAGGCTTTTTTAATGATAATAATAGTAAAGCATTAATTTTGATGATTTAGTAGGCTTAACATAGTTTTGAAAAATAAATCAATGTTAAGGGCCTCTCTTATTATATAAAAAGCAATGTCCGAGAGTAGTAGGTCTAAAAGCGGTAGAATGTGCAATACCAATACCCAAACAAATCTATTACAGTTACAGACTCAAAACCATTCTTTGGCCTTACTTTTCTCCCACATGCTTTACATCCCTTTGTATAATCATACTGCACGTAAACGCGGCATTTTTTGCCTTAGATTAATGAGTTTTAGTCCGACATCAGCCTGAGCAACATTTCACAAGTTTAAAAATTTTTTTCTGCTACATCAATTTTATTAAATTTTTGTTTACACTTTATTTAAATAAATTCTGCACCTCTTGGAAGTATCTTGCAAAACATTTTTAGCAGCTTTCATTCAGTACCTGTTTTGATCTTTTCTCTTTATTTCATTAAATTAATTTTTCAAAAGCTTTAAGAACCTAAGAGGTATACATTATTTTTAACATCACAATCCCACAGAAAAATATTCGAGGACATGATATCGGCTGAAGAAATGAGCTTGAGAATTCCACCATGTCATTAATACGCTGAAGTGGAAATCTTTTAAAGAAATTTCGAGCATCAAGACCATTTTGATATTTTGGCCCTCTACTTCTTCAAAATGCAATTTGAACTACACAAAACAATAAGTAATGAACATTTTAATAGGTATCTATATCAAATTTCATTTTCATATCCCATTTAAAGGATTTTTATGCATTTTTGAAGTTGTAAAAAGACTTTGTAAGCATCTTGTATGGGCACACCAATTTTAATTGAATACATTACCATTTAATTTAGATAGCACATCAATTTTCTCAGCTATTAAAGTTTCAAGTTGCTGTGCATAAGCTGTGAAAAAGAGAAGAAATGAATAAATTTTAAAAAAGCTAAAATAAACAGTTCAATATTTTAATTGATATTTTGAGTAAAAATGCATAAAATAAATCCAGATAAAAATAAAATATAGTACACATTTGAACAAATAGATCATACAAGCAAGACAATAGTCACTTTTGCTTCTCAACTAATGACTAGGAAAAGTAGGAAAAATAAAAATTTAATTGGTTATACTATGGAATTCAAATGAAATTAAGTTTTTTGAGAACTTGGGAATCTAAATAAATATTTGCTTTATTAAGTGTTAATTTACTCCAAGATATTTAAACAAGAAAAGTAAATTATAATTGTAAACTTCATAGTGAGGAGCTCAAATGTTATGCACATATATAGTAGAACCTTGATTGTTTGTTTCTCATTGGGCAATTTCTTTTGAATGATACACATCAGCATAAAGCAAAACAATATTGTTAAACCGTTAAAACAAGACAATACATATAGGAAAAAGAAAAAAGGTTGAAAAGCTGGATTTAGTTTTTACTTTATACATATTATATACAGAGAATTCAAATGTTAATATATCATTTAAATGCTTTATGAAACATGCTTACCACAAGTTTCAAAGATTAGTGTAAAATCAGTTTCATAAATTCAATCAAACTAATTCAGAGCAAAACCTATACCAGCACATAGAGAAATCATAACTTCCATGAACAAAGGACTGTCATGGATACAATAAAATACAATTGGCATACCTAACTCTTTTCTTTACTGAGAATTTATTAATTTAAGTTGAGCTATTTTGTTACACTTTGTCTATAAAGTTTCCCTAGTAAATGTCCGCTAAAATGCAAAGTAATCAAACCCCCATGAAATTTTAAATGAAAACTAATACCACTATATAAAAAGATTATATTCTGCAAAAATATATTTCCTCTCCATAAAACATTAATGAACACTGGCAAAGTTTAAACATTCAATACATTTTCTATATATTCTTAGATTAAAGTGTTGGTTAAGCTCAAAAACTTTTTATTTTTTATGCTCCAAGCAAATCTATTCTCCTTTGCCCTTTTTTTACCTATATATACATTAGTAAAATTTTAATTCTGGAGTAATAAGCATAATAAAATGTTCATGTGGGTTGGGGGGGGGGGGGATTTGTGAAGCAGGATTTAAAAAAAAGATTTTAGGCTACCAGTCAGTTCTTTAAATAGAGAATGCACTTTTCTATTTAGACATTATTTACAACAAATAAAGTGTAAAGAAAAATAATAAAATATATATAGATTCATGATATAAAGTTCCAACTGTATTTAATGAAAATTTAAAATGGAAGCAAATAATATTTATTTTTTATTAAAGGTTTCAATTATTTTTGCCATAAGACTAATTGATATTTTAACATATTGCTAAACAATTTGTACATAGTTCCAAAAGTACACATTAATAATAACTTTTTATAAGAAATGAACGGTAAATAATATGTGTACAGAGTACACAAATCAACAAGAAATAAAAATTTACTTACAGTCAACATCATAGTCGACATCATTTGACATAGAAAGAAGCAGATTATCTCTTTGGAACCATTTTTCAGAAGCCTGAAATATAAATCGTGAAATTTAACGACTGAAATCTATTTCTTCCATTTTATGTTATAAAGCAATGTATTAATGCTAATAGTATGAATAATTAATAAAATTTATTTGTTAAAAATTATGCATTTTAAGGAGGTGTTCACTTAACACTGAATGAACCAACTTTTGCCTATACCAGGGGTCGGCAAACTTTTGATTCGGAAGAGTCAAAAATTAATCTACAAAATTTCAAAGTTTTTAAAGAGCCACAAAATTTTTTCTCAACAACAATAAGTAGTACTTGCATAAATAAAGATTTTGATACAAAAAACTAGTCTATTTATTCATAAGAAAAAATATATATTTATTCATATATAAGTAGTGTTTTTCACAACAAATTAGATTATAGAATATATATGGCATCAATTAGATAATTACTTATTATTTAAATGAAAAATTAAAACAATTAAACATTTCCTTACAACACTAACTTGTACTTCAATAACAAACAATTGAGCAAACAAATACAATGGAAGCGATGGCTTGATGGTTATTCGAATAGAAACAAATTCAGAACGATTTTTAAATGTCTTTTTTTTTTTTTTTTTTTTGATAAAATAAATAATATTTGCGTATGAAACTAAAGAGCCGCAGCTTCACATCCAAAGAGCCGCATGTGGCTCGCGAGCCGCATGTTGCCGACCTCTGGCCTATACCACCATTGACTTTGCAAAGATAGTTATCAATTCTGAATGCCAAATTAATGCATAGGTTCCTTTTTCATTGCTTTTCCTTATTCTGAACTACTCGGTAAAATACATTTCCTCAAGTTGACAAGTATCACTCGATAAAATTGTAACTATCCATATTTGCAGAAGGTATTTAGTATTCACACACACATTATTTCAAAGAATAAACACAGAAAAACAAGAATTAAGGATATAAAAGAAACATGAAATAAAACAGTAAATCATATTTTGAACTATAATAAAATGTTACCAATAATAGTAATTAAGAAAAAAAGAAAAAACTTTTTTGGCATTTAATAATAAAATAATATTAATGATGTTATAAAAGCAATAAATAAATGTTTTTAAATACAAATTCAACTTGTGGAGAAATCGCAAAATTAAACATACAAAAGATTAGAACTACAATTGCTTAATTTCTGCCAAAACGAAAAGCTTGTGGCTTTGCTTCATGAACATTAAAACATTTCAAATTTTCAAGTAGGATATCCATCTAAAATTGATGATCAAAGGTAACAAGTTTCCATGAAATATTTTTTCTAATAGAGCTGTGTATGGTCACTAACCTTTGCAGACCTAGTGTATTCCCCAGAAATCGACTTTTTAGGTGCATGAATAATGAATACAAAATAATTTCTAACATCTGCATACACAACTTTATTCGAAACATTTTTTGGCAACCAATGTAACAAAGTTAGTTACAAATAAGTTCTCTAAAATTATTAAAGAAGGCATGTTGCTTTAAACATGCATTGAATTAACATGCAACTCGATAGAAAAATTTAACGTACTTAAGACTAACCTAAAGCACGTGAAATTCTTAAATGTTTTTTCAGCCTATGGACACAAGGTCTTCCTAGGAGAGAGGTCAGCTGTAGAAGTTTGTATTTATAACAATGTTTAAGATGAGACAATTTCCGCACAATTGCTGCGTACATTATGCTTTAATTAGTTTTAACACAATCTAAGCCTTTATACATTTTAATAAAGACTTTATTTGGACTTCTGTTTTTAATTTAGTTGCCAAACTTTGTTTGACGATTACACGGACGACTGAAACTTCTTCAGGATATTTCTGTGTAATTCTTTAGATTTTTGGGAATATTGCATAATTTAGTAAAAATTTTCTTGTAGAAAATTCACGACAGGATTTTACACTTGTACCCAATATTTGCTGAACATTAACTTTTTTGAGTATTTTCTATGATTATTAAAAATTCACTTTGAATATCTTGCTAATCTCAATGAAAATAACTCATTGATTTAATACGCAAAAAAGTACAAAAGGAATTAAGATATACTAGCTTTTTTTTTTGTGATCTATAAAATGTTGAAGGTAGAATTATATTCAGGAAATATTTTTTCAGGATGTACAAATAGTTAAATGTAATCGCACAGTATTAACTGTAACTCATTCATTCATCTAATTTATTGTTAAGAGGATGGCAACTTCCGTCTTGGTAAGAAAAAGCGGAAAGAATGTCATGAGTCGGTCGTTTTGAAGTTGCTAGTCCGAAAGTGCTGTTTGTTTCCTTTTATTTTGTATCGTTGTGTGTATAATAAATGTTTGTGTCTTGTTCATCGGCCTCTGAATAATTCAATAGAATTAGAGCTTATATGAACAGCAGAGCGTGGTTCCGATATTAAAAACGTTAGAAGGATAATAAAGTTTCTTTTGACGCAAGGTAATATTGAGTACTCAAGAGTTTGATTGAGTATGGCTATCTCAGATGATAGGATAAAGTATGGCATAGAGCCATTTAGTGGAAAAACTTCTTTTTGTGGAGTCGACGTGTGGAAGCTGTTTTTGCGGCGAAAGAGCTAGATAAATACCTAGTGGAAGAACCAGACGTGACAAAGTCCGAGGAAGTAAAGGAGGCAAAGAAAGCATGCGCGTTACTGTTGGCACTTTTGGACGATAAAGTGCCGATTACGATGGAAAGTGAAACATCAGCATATAAAGTCTGGAGTAGGCCTAATCGACGTATACTACTTCAAGCACTGTAAATCAAATTCTCGCTAGGAAAAGACTAGCAACTATGAGGAAAAGAAATGAGTGCACAATGCAGCAACATATTGATGAAGTCCTTGGCGTCTTAAATTATTTGAGAACCTCTGGCGCGGAAGTAAAAGAAATGGACATTATTGTATATTTGCTGATATCTCTTCCGTCTGAATTTGATGTGATAAAGGCAGCCATTGAAAATCAACCGACTGAGAATCTTAGTTTGGAGTTCGTTTCTCAGAGACTGGTGAATGCAGAGGCATTGATGCTGGATAAAAACGGAAGATCAAGAGATTCTCCCAGTAAAAGTGTTCCTTCAAAATGTGATAATACGACTTTTATACCGGGCATTTAAGCGGAACATTGTTTGTTATTTATGCAAAAGGAAAAGGCCATTATGCCAAGAATTGCAAGAGAAAAGTCACATGCTTTGGTTGTGGACGTTCTGGCCACTATAAGAAGGACTGTAAAGAAAAACGAAAACTAGATTCCGGTAAAGAATCTGCTGCAGTGACTTTTACAGTAGGAGAGACTGAAAAGAGTAGTTTCCTGTTGGACTCGGGAGCTACATCGCACATGATCAGTAGGCGTGAGTGGTTTACCGAATTTAAAACATTTTCTGGAACTGTAGCCTGTGCTTCCAAAAATGAGAAATTAGAAATTGCTGGCATTGGAACTGTTTCTGGGACTTTTCATGGAAGAAAAGTTACCCTTACTAACCTGTTAGTGCCAGACTTAAATGGGGAGCTCATATCGGTAAAAAATATTGAAACTGCAGGTTACACTGTAATATTCAAAGATAGTAAAGTATTCGTCGCCAAGGAGAATGATCATTTTGTGATTGCTGAATTAAACGAAAAAGGACAGTATATAAGTGAATTTTGGCCAATTGAGAATTCAGCACATGTCGCAAAAGAAGATGTGCATTTGTGGCATCGACGAGTGGGGCACTCTTCAAATAAAGTTCTTCAAGAGATGGGCTTGCCAATATCTGAAGATTTTTGTGAAGAATGCATTATGTCAAAGCAGTCAAATGAGCCAATTGGAAAAGGTCCTCGCCAACGCGAAAATGCGCCAATGAGGATGATTCATACAGACATATGTGGTCCAGTTGATCTGCCGACGTATGCTGGTGAAAAATATTTTATGACTATAATTGACGATTATTCTAGGTTTTGTGAAGTGCATTTGTTGAAGAATAAGAATGACATAGTGGAGATTTTGAGTTTATTTTTGAAACAAAACCCGGACGTCTACAAAATTAGATGTGATAATGCCAAGGAATATGTTGCAGGTGAACTTGTACGTCAATGTAAGAAAGCAAATGTTTTGATAGACCCTTCACCACCTTATACTCCAGCTATAAACGGAGTAGCAGAAAGAGCAAACCGATATATATTGGAGAAAGCATGAGAGCTAATATATGATGCTAAACTTTCCAAAGCATTTTGGGGTTACGCAGTGCAAGCTGCAGCTTATTTGAAGAACAGAATACAGAGTCGGAGCATAGGGAATTGTATACCTTTTCAACTTAAATATGGGAAATCGCCAGATTTTGACATCATAAAAGTTTTTGGCTGTGATGCTTATATGCGAATTCCCGACAATAATAGAAAGAAACTAGATCCAAAATCCAAGAAATTGATCTTCGTGGGGTACTCCAGTATGGGTTACCGTCTTTTTGATCCTTCTACAAAACGTGTCATCGTCTCGCGCAATGTCAAGTTCAATGAACTGAAGAAAGTGTATGTTCCGGACACATTGCATGATGAATCTAATACAGAAAAGATTGAAGATGCACATGATCAGAATGACTTAAGTGATAATAAAAGTGATACTGAAGATGCTTCTGTAACGAACACAGAAGATCAAAGAGGAATATCAAATTGCCTTTGAGGCTCAACGATTACTATGTGTACGAAGTTTCAACAGCAAGTCTAAGCTCGATAACATATGAGGACATAGATAAATTACTTCAAAACGAACAAGCTTCTTGGCGAAAAGCAATGGATGAAGAGATCGAGTCTATAAAAAGAAATGAAGTTTCGGAGCTAACAGAGTTACCGAAGGATGCAAAGGTAATGTCCTGTAAATGGGTGTTACGAAAGAAAAGAGATGGAGTCTACAGAGCGCGCCTTGTATAGTTCGTGGCTATCTTCAAAGAGAAGGAATTGATTACTTTGATACTTATGCACCCGTTGTCAGCATGTCTTCTCTTCGACTGGTGCTAATTATAATTTATCAAAAGGAACTGAAACTATTTGCTTTAGATGTCAAAACTGCATTTCTGAATGGTGAACTCGATGAAACAATATACCTGGAGCAACCTATTGGGTACAACGATGACAGTGGCCATGTATGCAAGCTGCTTAAAAGCCTATATGGGTTAAAACAAGCACCGAGACAATGGTTCAAAAAATTTACATCATTACACATTACATTTTGTGCATCGGTTAAATTTTCAACAACATGATAGTGAGCCGTGTATTTTCATGAAAAGTAGCAAAAATAGTGAAATAATAATGGTTCTTTACGTTGATGATCTTCTAATTGCTGGTTCTGATGAATCGGAAATTAAAGTTGTGGTTAAGCTTCTCATGAATGAGTTTGAAATGTCAAAAGCGGAGGTTGCTACTGAATTTTTAGGAATATCTTTAGAGTATCTACTGATAGTCTGTGTTTAAGTCAAGAATCATACAGTAAAAGAATTCTAACGAGGTTTAAAATGACTGACAGCAAACCTAGTGGCACACCTCTCACTCCAAAGTCGACATCGTCAGATTTTCAGAATGGTAAGAACTTTCATGGCCCTTATCGTGAACTTGTTGGAACATTACTCAACTTAGCAATGACAACTCGTCCAGACATATTATTATTCTGTCAACTGTTTGAGTCAAATGCAAGAACAACCAAAAGACACTGCTTGGACTGGACTAGAGTGTTACGTTACTTAAAGGGAAGTTCTAGGTTTAAGTTAATTTTTCGTAAAACTAATTTTGACATTCCAGTAATATCTGTTTTTGTAGACGCAGACTGGGGAGCTGATGCAAGAGACAGAAAATCGGTATCAGGTTGTATTATTATGCTTAATAGCTGTCCTGTAACTTGGTCTGTTAAAAAACAAACTTCCATTGCTCTTTCTTCAACTGAAGCAGAAATTTTAGCTTTAGGGAAAGCTGTTCAGGATTTAATCCCTTCTATAATACAACTAAGGAAATTTTAAATTGTGAAAATATATGCATTAATATTTTTGAAGATAATCAATCAGTTATAAAAGCTATATTAAGTGAAAATCATTGTGGTAGATTAAAACACCTGGATATAAAGTTGAAGTATATTCGTGACATAATAAAATTGTACAATGTAAACCTTGAATATGTGTCAAGTGAAAACAAGTTAGCCGACATGTTTACTAACAGTTTACCTAATTCTAAATTGTATGATTTAAGACATAGGTGTTGCATAATGTGTGATTAAGGAAGGGTGTTAAATGTAATCGCACAGTATTAACTGTAACTCATTTATTCATCTAATTTATTGTTAAGAGGATGGCAACTTCCGTCTTGGTAAGAAAAAGCGGAAAGAATGTCATGAGTCTGTCTTTTTGAAGTTGCTAGTCCGAAAGTGCTGTTTGTTTCCTTTTATTTTGTATCGTTGTGTGTATAATAAATGTTTGTGTCTTGTTCATCGGTATCTGAATAATTCAATAGAATTAGAGCTTATATGAACACAAATAAAGATGAACACTACAGGAGAATTGAGTAAAGAAAATGCATAACCATATTTCTAAGAAAGTTAAAGGTGAAGATACTCACTTCAATCATAGCTTTATGTGAATCAAGAACTTCCTCTTCCATTTCTTGGACATGAGATATTGCTTCGTGAAAGGAATATAGATCTGCTGACAATTCACCTTCCTAAGTGATAATGGAAGAAAATGAATGATTTACAAAATATAATTGCACATGATGATTGCATGATTATTATTATGCAATATGGACAGTATAAATCAACAAAAATAGGTTAACATAGAAGTTTTAAAAGGCTTTTTTTAAAAAAAGAATGATTAAGATGTAAAACATTGTTTCCAATACAGTTAAGATATTCTTTTTTTTGGGGGGGGAGGGGGGGGGGAGAGGTTAAACATTTGAGTAAATAAACTCAAATTTTTTTTAGACAATCCAGTCTAACCTGTCTCATGATTCAGGGGATAAAGGAAAATCTTGAGGTATGGAACTTTCGAGAAATGGAATTTTGATCAAGTTATAAAAATTGTGAACTGAAACAAATGAAAAGCATTACTTTTTCCTCTATATTAAAAATCCTTTTTGTATTAGTATTATTAAATATTTTACTAAGTAACTCCTACCCTTATGTAGTATTTCATCAAGCATGGAAACTACTTTATTTTCCTTCATTATAGTGATATTTTTTCCAAATGGTTACGATTTTCACTTTACCATCAGTAGAAAAAACCTGCAAACTTTCTGTTCTCAACTACTATGTTTTCTTTACATGTTAAAAATTGTAATTCCCACCAAACTGCACAAAATTATAATGTAACAAAATAATTTTTATGACATTTGACTGAAATACAAGACATATCTTTGTTGATTTATCACTTTCATAGCCAATCCATAATCACCTTCCAAATTAACAAGAAAACAACTGGTTATTTCGAGGTTAAATGGTAGACCTTATCAAGCTTTCTTTGAGAGATTTACATAACCAAATCAAATGTAAACAAAGCATTTTTACTGAATTTAAATAGGAGGTGCTTAATTTGTAAGATACATTTGTGTTGCCAACGATTCAGAACTGACCATCAATGTTGGCCCTTTAACTGATTAAGTACCAACGACTGTCAATTTCGGTAGATTTCCTAGAAAATGTTTTCCTTGAAAGCTCTTCCCCCCTTTTGAATCATAGTCTCCCAACCCTAAACTGGGGAACAATTTCATTATCCCTGCAAAAGGAATGTTTTTTGTCTGAAATGTTTGATGCTGATATATGTCCCTGGGTTTTGAATGTAAAACTTGATATCCATCAGATTATCTTCAGAGTTTTAAATATGGAAGTATGGGGTTTTCTTTCCTTGATAAACTTGAAAATAAATTTAATTTAGGCTACAACTGCAGGTAAAGTTAAAACAAGATCATTTATCAAGTTATTAACATAGTAATATATACTGAATATGAAAAGGTAAAATAAAGGCAGGAATGTTGCCTTATTAAATAAGTTTTCTAACTTGCAACTATCACAACCGATACTGACAAACATTAAAAAGAATTTTTGCATATATGTTTTAAATTATACAAATTCAAAATATATTTTGTTAGTAGTTTTAAATTTTCAAATTTAAAAATAAATTTGATCATATTTCAAATAAAGGACTGAATGAAACAAGAAAAGTTGAGAGGTGAGAAATAGAGAAACTGATCATTACATACAAACTGATTACAATTTTTTTTTTTTTTTAAATAAAATGATTACAAGTAAAAAAGTAAACATAAAGATGCCAAAAAAGAAAAAGGGTTTACTCACTTAATTCTAACAAGTAAGTAGAACTATGCATAGACAATTTAAGAAAAAAGGATTTTTTAAAAAAGCAAATGCTATGAATTTATTAATTATAATTTTTCATTATTTATACAATTTTTCTATAACAGACTGTTTTTAACCCAAGTTTTCAAAAACACTGTTGACTAGTTTTTCAACTTCTGCTCCCAACTCTGTTATGGTTCAACAACTTGTGTTGATCTCTATACTTAAATTTTCAAGGAATGTATATACGTGTCATCAAGATTTTCTTGAAATTTATCATCAGCAAAAGCTTAATTATTTTGGCTTTTACAAAAGTGATCATTTTTTAGAGTTAATTCACAATTAGGATGCTAATTTTTATGTATACATGAAATGTTCTCAACTTTTATGTAAATCCATGTAGAAAATGGGTAAGCCATTTGATTTTTAGCAAAAATGTCCCATCATGATCTAGAATTGCAACACAACTCTAATGAAATAATCAAGACTATCAATTCCAATAAACTCATTAGTATGAACTCGATTACTTCTTATAAGTGCCAAATATTAATTTGCAGTTAAATCAATCACACATCACTTATATAAACCAAATCTATAGCTATATAACTACACACGAACATATACTTCTTTAAAAAAAATTAAGACAGTAAGAACTTTTATAACAGTCTTGTAACATTTGAAATTAAAATAAACCAAGTAGAGGAATAGCTTGCTTAACAGAACTATAAAAATATTTTACATGAAACTACATTGACAATAAATTTAATTCAAATTAAAAGTAACTACCTTAACATTCATTCAGACATTTTCAAAAACATGTTTCATAAGCAACATTACATAAAAGTTTAACTTTAAATATTTTCACTGGAGTTCCTTATAAAAGAAAAAATTTTATGTAAATAAACATCAAATTTAAGAATATACTCAATTTTTGAATAGATTCAGAATAAATTATGCCATTACTAAACAATAATTTAAATTTTAGCCATAAGGCTTATCTCAATCAGAATAAGTGAATATATTTTTAAAATAGCAAAAGTATGGTGTAATAAAACAAGTAACTAAGAGAGGAATGGCACTTGGTGAACAGTCTTCATCACCAACTTGAGTTTTGATGGCTCCAGAACAAAAATGTTATTTTTTAAAAGAGATGAAAAGAAATACCTCACCCAGATCTGTAAATTCTATGATCATCATAAAGTTGAGAATGAAAATTTGCTATTTTTGAAATTCAAAATTACTCTAGGGCTAACTAATCATGCACATAATGCATACTTTTAAAAAAGTAAAAATGTTCTAAGCAGCACAAACTTAAGCAAAACAAAATTAAATTTTTCATTATTTTTGAAATTCAAACTATGCAATCAAACTATCTCTGAAAATAATACCTCTGTGTTGAGCAATAGTCGGGAAAGTTCAACATAATCGCACAAATTTTTATACAATTTCCCTATTCCACTATTACTATTTCATTACTAAATACTAATACTTAAGAATTGGGACTTTTAAGCAAGATTATATTCTAAGTAAAAAATTGGCCCTTTAACAAAGAACAAAAAGAGAGAGAGAAAAGAAGAGCAATGAAATTAAAGGCTAAATTGCAAAAATATTGCAGACACATGTATTTGAACTTTCAAGAAACTTTAGAGCTTTAGCATTAAGTCGAGAGATTTGGATTATCACTCAGATTTTTTACATCTCAAATCTCACGACTCGCATCATTTTAAAAGGAGTCCTCAAAATGTTTCAGTGGTTACTAGTAACTCCTGAAACATGCGTCTGGAATATTTTTGTACTTGAATTGTGCTTTAATTATGTTGATTTCTTCATTCAAGATATTTTTTACTAACAAAAAGAGATAGAAGTTTTCAGAGGTTAAGCAATCTAATGTTAAGTATTATGTTTCAATAGCCCTGTTTGAAGCATTATAGTGCATTAGACTCAAGTTATAAGCTAGTTTAGTATGCATAAAACTTTCTTTAAGGACAATACATGACATTTGTAAAAGGTAACTGAAAAACTGTTATCCAATAAGCAATCGTTACCACAAAATACTTTATGTTTAAGATGCAGAATTTCAACAAAATCATTCTGGATGCAAACAAGATTTTAATTGCTTTGATAAATATTAATTGCAAAATTTTAATTGCATAAGGAAAGTTAGATTTTGGATGTATGGGAAAAATTCACATAAATAGACTACAGAGAAACATTTATGATAACCTAAATGCTGCTTAATCAAACAGCCAAAAATTAACTTTTCAGTTCTACTTATTTCACCTTGTTTCTTTCTTTTTTTTTTTTGAATTCGATGGAATTTTCTTAAATATTCCAATTTTACTTTTTGCAGGCTATTTTGATATGCATAGAAATAATATACAATAAACAACTTTTGTAGTTCTCTCCTAACAGAATCGACCTGTGCAATGAAACCAAGAGGAAATAAGAATTCAAAACAGAAAATCTGAATATGACAAAACATAAAAGTTATATCTAAATGTTTAAGTAATGAAGAATCTTACGTTTGAAGAGCACAAGAGAGCTAAATCATTATTTTGATCATTTTCATTTTGTTCTTCATTACCACCCGACTTCAACTCTGGATTTTCAGCACCTAATTCTTTCACTCTGAAATTAACCAAGGCATTGCATTCAAAATAAAGCTTCAATATAGTTTTAAATGTTATTGAAGAGTAAACAACTTTAGACACTAAAAGTATTTTCAAGATGTTTCCTCATTAGCATTCAGCATTGAAACAGAGATTTAAAAATATTCGAAATATTTCAGAATATGTTATTATAGTCTAGAAATTTTCAGTGTAGAATACTACTCTCTACAGAAATGACACGCATAACTTTTTAGAATATTATTTTTTGTAATGGTAGATTTAACGATTTTATAGCTTTTACGAATGTCTAAACAATTAGCTAAGTTGAATACTGAATCCTGATAAATTTTTGGTTGCTTAACATAGTGAGTATCATGGAAATTTTAAAGATTTCAATCTTGGAAACTGAAGCCCCATTGTTTCAGGTTAAAGGTGCTAATGAACTTCACACCTTTTGCTGTTCACAAGAGCCTTTCATCGTTACTCCATAATGCTGCTTCAATTTCCAAGGCTGAAATCCTAAATTCCTATGATACTCGATACTTTAAGCAATAAAAAATTTTCGTATTTAGCATTAAATATTGCAGATTTTTCATGAGGAGAAAAAGTTACAAGATCGGTAAATTTAATGAAAGATGTCATTTTCTAAGCTGAAATTATTATGCCATCGCATTTTAGTGGAACAGTATTCAAGTAAGAATATTTCTTTCATTGTATCACAACATAGTTTTGAATGTTTCAAAAATTTCTAAATCTCCTCAATTTGATAGATGCTAATACGTCATTGTTGGCGCCAGAGCTTTAAATTGGCGAATATCTGTTCGCCAGAGGCGCCAGCACTCCCAAAGGACTCTAGTATAAAAACATGAACTTTATCTTGGTAGATTATGTCTGTAAGACTTGTATTTCGTTGCTTAGTATTTCGTTGCTCAAGTTGTATAGCGGGTAAATCCCCATGTTGTTCTATTCGTAGTAATAAAACTAATAGTTTCGATTATTCATTGGAATTGAGTTTTTCATAGAAAGACACTACATTTTTTGACCGTTCGAGCCGGAATAATTTGTAGTCATTTGGAATCATTTGGATTCATTTGGAGTCATTTGGAATAATTTAGAATCATTCGGAGTCAATTTGGAACCATTTGGAATTATGGCAACTTTATCATCCTTGAACCGGAAACACGGCAATATTCAAGCCCAGTTGACTAAACTCTCGTCGAAAGCTTTAGCAAGCTTAAGTGAATTTGAACTTTGTGCAGTTTTGGATTCACTGGAAGGCATAAAAAGCAAATTTGAAAGTGTCAAGCAAGAGTATTTTGAAACAGTAAATGAGACCGAATTCAAAGAAGTTGAAGGAACTTTAGACAAAATGGACGGAGAAATAAAAGAATTTGAGGTTAGTGCAAGACGTTTTCTGTACAAATTGATTCAAATTGAAAAGGCTAATGAGTTGGGTGGAACTAATATTCGCTTGCCTGAAATACCGTTACCTTGTTTTGATGGACAGTTTAACAACTGGAGTTCATTTAAGCAACAGTTTCAAAATATAATAGATAATAACAAAATTATCGGACTCTCAAAAGTTTTACTATTTGAATGCTTCGTTGAAAGGTTCTGCAAAACAAGTGCAGTCACCGGATGATAATTATGAATCGTTGTTTAAAGCTCTAAAGCTTCGGTATGAAAACACGAAACTTATTGTTGATAATCATATACAAAGTATAATTAATTATAAGCCAATGTTAAAAGAAAATCCTACAGAAATTCGTATGCTTATTGATACTTTGCAGAAAAATATTAGTTTGCTGAAAGCGTCAAAATTTGAACGCAACAACTTCGTTGATATTTTGCTGATAAATTTGATTTGTGCAAAACTAGATAAAGAAACTCAGAGGCAATTTCAGCTAACTGTCGATTCACATAAAGTGCCTACTTGGGATGGTTTTCTAAACTTTTTAGAAAAAAGATATCAAACATTAGAAAAAATAAAAGCTGCTTGCGTTGATACAAAACCTAAATTATCGAATATTGCTAGTAATTACGGGAAAAATTCTTTACCTTACTGCAAATCTAAAACCTTTTTTGTAAAAAATGCTTCAACGTATTGTATACTTTGCGACTCAAACCATTCGTTGTATAAGTGCCAATCCTTTTTGAAAATGAAAGTTTCTGAACATTTCGACTTTTGTAAATTAAAAAAATTGTGCTTAAATTGTTTCAATTCATCACATAAAGTAGTTGACTGTGCTTCGAAAGTTAGATGCAATGAATGTCGGCAAAAACATCATTCCCTTTTGCATAAATCGGAAACACAACCCATCTCAAAACAGTTTCGCTAGTTGTCGGAAGAAAATACTCATGATAATTCAAATGAATTCCTCACGTCGTACCCTCCCCGACATTCGTTAGTAACTGAACGTACTACTGTCGTAAATACGGGACCAGAGGAAGTTATTCAAAACTTTGTTTCGCATACAAGAAAAACGTTTGTTCTTCTCTGCACGGCTTTTATTTACGTCAAAGATGTGAATGGACAATTTAAACGTTGTAGAGCTGTATTGGATAGTGCTTCGCAAGCTTCATTTAAAACGAATGATTGTGCTTCATATCTTGGATTAAAGAAAATTAAAGTAAACGTTCCAGTTGGAGGATTAAATGGTTTGGTAGTAACTGTGGGTAACTTAGTTAATACAGTAATTTCGAGTAAAGATTGTGAATTTATGACAGAAATCGAATTTTTAGTAGTACCAAAAATTACTGATTTAACACCTGCTCAGCAGTTAAATGTTAGCAACATTGAATTTCCCCCAGGTATTGCATTAGCGGACCCGCATTTTTTCAAGCCATCAAAAGTGGATATTTTGTTAGGAGCTAAAACTTTTTTCGAAATTTTGAAGCCTATACAAATTAGAGTAAGCCCGTAAATTTTGCTGCAAAGCACATATTTCGGATATTTAGTAACAGGTAGTGTAAAAAACGACTCTAATTATAAACCATTGTGTCATTTAACTGTTGAAATCAGAAGCCTAGACAAAACGTTAAGATCGTTTTGGGAAGTTGAATCTTTGTCGGAGAAGCCGCCCATGAGCGAAGAATTAAAATTTTGCATGGAACATTTCAGTGCCACTCACACTAGGGATTGTAACGGACGCTATATAGTACACATGCCGATTGTAAACAACGTTGTGGAACTCGGGTTACAGGGCTCGGCGCACTTTGGAGTCTTTAAAATAGTGAAAAAAGCGACCACAGCTTTTTAAAAAGTGACCAAAATAGTGACCCTTAAAATGCAAACTTGTGTGTTTTTTCATTTAAACTAAATATAACTTGAAAAAGAGCAATTTCGACATTGAAAACTAAACCTGAATAAATAGAGCTTTTACCCAACTTAGAAAAAAAAAATTCATAGCCTATTCAAAAATACGAATTTTTATACCTGTAACTATCTTCATAAATATCTTTTTCAAAACCCATAAATGGCTAAGAGTGAGAGAGACAAAAGTTATTTCTTTTAATTAATTTCTTTCTCATTGTTACTTATTAAAAAAGATAAATGAATAAATATTTATTCAAATAGGCAGAAATTTCAAATTTTAATTTATGTTCAACATTGAATAAAATTTATTTTGCAAATGCTCTTTCTTAAATATTTTTTATACTTGTTTAAAAATTAGAAAATTCCACTTGAAATAAATCTAAATTTGATATTTTATCAAAATTATTCAGACTGAAATTACTATGTTAATCTTCTGTACCATTGTAGGAAACAAACCGTTTGATTATTCGATACTGTTTTTGTAATTGTATGGTAGTAACAAAATCCAAGAAAAAAATTCCCTGATTGAGCTATAAAAAATTCCCTGATTTTATAATTTTAGTTGTGATAAGTTTAGTTGTGATTTTATAATTTCAGTTACACGGTATAACTGTCATACATAATGACAGTAAGAGTGACACAATCAGAAAAATTCTTTACGAGGGGGGGGGAGGGGTGCACAATTTTTTTCCTACCTGAGCTTTGTGCAATTCCTTTTTTGGGGGGGGGGGGGGGAATGGAAATAAAAAGAGGTCATAATGTAATTTTCTGATCAATATATATAATCTGCAACTGCTAAGAATTTTTCAGATCTAAAGTTTTTTTTTTAAGAATTTAGATTTCCCCCACCCTGCATCATTATTTAATGATTTATTGACAAGAATATAACTTTATTTTCTCAAAACTGCGTATTGTCTTTTCGTTGAGAAATCCCCTCCAAAAATTTTCTTTTGTGATGGTGACAGTTAGTTCGGAAGGGGGGGGGGGATGAAAGAAAAGAGAAATTAAACTAATTTTCTGAGTGATATAATCTGCAACTGCTAAAAATTTTTAGTTTCTATTCTAATTTAAATATTGCTTAATTTTCCTAGGATTTGCTCTTCTTGAGTAAAAAAAATTAAGAACAATTAAAATTATCATTCTAGATGGGGGGAGAGGTCACGGGCCCCCAGGCCTCCCCTTCTGGTTGCACCACACTGCAGTATCAAACCTTAACTTCGACACACTCGGGGCTGGCGCAACGCCAAATTTCAAAATACGATCAAAAATGGCGGATACTCAAGCTTCAACCCTGGCACACGTATTTTTATGCAAAATTGCAATGTTTTCTTAACTTATAGACAGACAAAGTAACTTTTTTTGGTTGCTCTGCCAGAGAAAGGGCAAAAAAGTGAAAATAGTTACCAACTTTTTTAAAAAAGTGAAAATAGTGACCAATTTTTGAAAAAGTGACTAAAAGTGACCAATGCAAAAGAAAGCGACTTTTAGTCGCTTTCTTTTGCATTGTGAACAAGCATTTTGAACTTTTGCATTGTGAAAAAAGTGACTTGCGCCAACCCCTGGGGTTATCAAGAGATATGGCACGTAGAAGGCTCAATCGCGATTTACGAAATATCAACCAGTTGAACATTCCACGTTGTGTCATTCCAAGTAAAAGTATGCTGTTAGAAATCCATGGGTTTTCCGATTCTTTGGAATGTGCATATGGAGCGTGCATTTTTATCCACACTAAAGATCAGTTCAACTATTGAATCGGTGAGTGCAAAAACCACTTCAGTCAAAAAAATCCGAAAACTCGTTTTCAATGAAAATAAGCGTAGAAAGGCAAGATGCGTGTTGGGTGCAAAAACTACGTTAGTCTGTTGAGTAGTTCCGTAAAGACAGGACGTTTGTTTCGCGTGTTGAGTGCAGAAATAACATTAGTCGGTGACTGACGTTGTTTCTGCACCCACCGCTAGATTGCGTGACCAGTCTTGTCAGGTACCTTGCCGAGCATGCGTCGTGTGATTAACACCTTAACCTTAAGGTGAGGGTTGTATCGAAGTCAGTTCAGTCAAGTGTTTCAACGTGTTCTAAGTTAGTTTTCAACATCTACTGTCAGTCTTTAGCAATATGTCAGTGAGTCTCACAAGCAGTGAGAGTGATAATGAAACAGCTCCCAAGAAGAGGAGGAGGAATGAAGAGAAGTTTTGAAGAAACGTGATTAGAACATCTAAAGTTCGTGGGGTTGAACACGTCAACTGGAAAGGGCATCTCATCCCATCACAATCAGCATGTGCTGCTTAAGTGTAAATTACAATGCTTTACTAACTTTAGCGATGATGAAAAATCTGAATTTGTTGCTAATTTGAATCAGTTCAAATCAAAAGATGAGCAAGATATTTTCTTACAACAACTGATCGAAAAACACGCCATTAAGCACCGTAGGCCTCGTTCTGAACAGCCTAGAGAAACAGCAGCTAGTTTCAAATATTTATTACTATACAGAGGAGAAAGGAAAAATGTATGTAAAAAAGCGTTTATTTCATTGTACGGCATTACTGAGGGCAGAGTTCGAAGGCTTACTGATCTCCTGATTAAGGGGAAATCCCCTCATGATAAACGCGGTAAAAATCCCAAGAAGAACACAATTTCTGCCGAAGTTTGTTCTAAAATACATGAACATATTTCATCATTCCCAACAAAGACTACACACTATGGCACCAAAGATATCAGTTATCTTGATGCCCGCCTTGATGTAAAAAAAATGCATTCCTTGTTTAAAGGAAAGTACCCTGATTTGGATGTAAAATATGAGTTTTATCTTGATTATTTTCATGACAACTTTTCGTTAAGGTTTGGACGTCCGCAGGTAGATACCTGCATAAAATGTGAAGAATGTGATGTAAAAATCAAGAGCTCCTCTCTTGGTGATGCAGCTAAAAGGGCTGCTCGTGCAGAGCTTAGTGTTCACAAAAGGAGAGCCAAGAAATTTTACAATAAACTTCAAAAGGTCACAAAGTTGTGTGCGGAACATGAAGACACCGTTGCACTTTCATTTGATTTCATGCAAAATCTCCCCCTTCCAGCTATCCCAGTTCAGGATATTTTTTACTTGAGGCAACTTTGGGTGAACTGTTTTGGAATAAAAAATCTAAAAACTGGGAATTCTGAAATATTCCTGTACCACGAAGGCGTAGCCCATAAAGGAGCAAATGATATATGCAGCATGCTACTGAAATACATTGACACTAATATTCCATCAAGTGTAAAAAAACTACCTTTTTTCTGATGGTACCTGCGGACAGAATCGAAATCACACCATGATAAGATTCTGCCTTGCTCTTACAGATACAGGACGTTTTGAACAAATTTTCCATTACTTTCCGGTTCGAGGGCATTCATATCTTCCAAACGATCGAGATTTTGGTACTATGAAAAGGATGATACGTAAACATGATCGGATATACACACCTGATGAATATGAAGAATTGTGTGCTCAGTCCAGTAACAACTTTCACATCACCAAGCTACTCACCAGTGACGTAAAAGATTTTGATGGTTGGTGGAAAGAATATTACACAAAAAACCCACTAGCCAGAGAATGCCGAGGGAGGAGTGTGCCAAAAGAAGCAAAATTCAAGTTTGCTCCCACCCGATATAAAGAGTTCCGCTATAACTCTGAAGAAAAGGGGGTAATCACAGCATACATTTTCATTGAAGGATTACAAAAGCACAGCAATCAGCTGCTGAGACCTGCTTTCCGTAATGTCAATATTGATTTTCCTTCAAGTATTGCAGCCTACCCATCAGGGAAAGTTCCAATCAACATAAAGAAAATGAAAGACATCCAGAAAATGATTGTTCATATTCCTGAAAACTTCAAAGTTTTTTATGATGAACATACCTGGTTATATACCTGGCCAACCACTGAACATGACAATGATACTATCGTCGAGAATGATCTATTTTAAGAGCGTTTCAGTTTGTTATATTCCTGTCTTATGACTTTGCAATACTGTAACTTCATTTCTCATGTAATATGGAAAAATATACATTTGTAAATTTTTTGTGAAATTAATTAAAATTAATATTATTAACTAAAATCGTAACAAAATGAATAACAAATACAAACTTTTAACGAATGGTTATCTTTTTCCAAGTTTCCTACTGTCTGTAAAAACAGTTGAGTGCAAAAACAGCATTAGTCAAAATCATAGTTTTAATTCTCCAGAGCCTCATTTATGTGGAAATTAGGTAATTTTTTTATAACAGCAACATAAAAGCATGTTATGACAAAGGAAAAAAAAGTTCTCAAATATTTTAAAATTTGGAAGAGTTATTACGTTTTTTCTCCCTCCTGAAAAATTTGACTGACGTTGTTTCTGCACTCACTGATTCAATTACAGTGTGCATTTGTTGTGTAGTAAATCTAGAGTGGCCCCAGTAAAACGGGTTTCCCTTCCACGTTTAGAACTTTTAGGAGCTTTGTTACTATCAAAACTAACGAGTAAAGTTCTAGAAGCAATGCAACGGGATATCAATGCAGTGCATTTATACACAGATTCGACTATTGTGTTATCATGGATAAAAACTCCGCCTCATCGTTTGAAATGTTTTGCAGCCAACAGAGTTGTCCAGATAGCTGATTTAACTAGCACCTTCGAATGGCATCACGTTACCTCAAAGGAAAATCCAGCCGATTCCTTGTCAAGAGGACTTTCTGTGAATGAACTTTTACTAAACAAACTTTGGTGGTTCGATCCTGAGTTTCTACATACGGACACTAATTTTCAAAAACCCTCTGACTGTTCTATTACTGACCCTGCATATACAAGAGAACTTAAGCCACTTGTGAACAGTTTTGTTCAAGCTACTGTGTGCAATGACTTTTTTGATAATCTCTTTAAAATGTCTAATAACTATATGAAACTAATTGGTAAATTTATTAGTACTGTGGAACTGAATCATGCTCGTGATATTTTGGTAAAATATGTTCAAGCACAACAATTTGGTGCAGAAATTACGGCTTTAAAACAGGGGAAAATCATATCAAATCAAAGTAAGTTAAAACTTCTCAATCCCTTTGAGAGAAAAGGAAATCTTGCGAGTTGGAGGTCGGTTAACTCATTCTGAATTGTGCCTTAGTGCTAAGCATCCTATAATTCTACCAAAAGGTCATAAGCTCACCACTTCGATACTAGATTACTTTCATAAAAAATACTTACACATAGAACCCAATTCATTACTTCACCTTGTAAGACAGCAATTTTGGCCGCTCAGCATTAGAAATCAATGCAGACAAATTGTGCGTAATTGTGTTACTTGTTTCAAGAACAAGCCAATTTTAGCTAATCAAATTATGGGTAACTTACCCAAAGAACGAGTAACAGAAACATTTCCTTTTTATCATACTGGCATAGTTTATTGTGGACCCTTTTTCGTTAAGTTTAAAAACCAGCGTAAAGGTATTCTAAACAAAGTTTACATAGCTGTTTTTGTATGTCTAGCAACTCGTGCTATACACATAGAAGTAGTGACGGATTTATCGTTAGACACATTTAATGCCATTGTAGAACCAGATTTAACTTCTACGGAAAATAATAGACTTGATAAATTTCGAAAAATTACTAAAATTGTGCAAAATATTTGGAAATCGTGGAAAAAGGACTATTTAAATAACTTACAAGCGCGTACAAAATGGCAATTTGACAAAGCAAATGTAAAACCTAATGCTGTAGTATTAGTGAAAGAAGAGAACTTTCCTATTGCACATTGGATTATTGCAAAAATTGTGCGTACATACCCAGGTATTGATGGTAAAATACGTGTAGTAGAATTAAAATTAGCAAATGGTAATTTCGTCAAAAGACCGTTTCTAAAATTGCTATTTTACCTAATGTACCATTGGAAAAATTTTTTTTCATTTAATAATTGAATATAATTTCTGTTTGTTACTTGTCTTATGCTTATGTTAATATATTTAATTTCAAATTAATCATAGTGTTGAAATGATATTTCAAGGTCCGGCGGGATGTTGGCGCCAGAGCTTTAAATTGGCGAATATCTGTTCGCCAGAGGCGCCAGCACTCCCAAAGGACTCTAGTATAAAAACATGAACTTTATCTTGGTAGATTACGTCTGTAAGACTTATTTCGTTGCTTAGTATTTCGTTGCTCAAGTTGTATAGCGGGTAAATCCCCATCTTGTTCTATTCGTAGTAATAAAACTAATAGTTTCGATTATTCATTGGAATAGAGTTCTTCATAGAAAGACACTACAGTCATGAAATTATTATTTTACCAATAATGTTTGTTAATAAGATAACACAATGAATAAAATAAAATTTAATACATTTCAAGATCATGGGAACCATGAATCAATTTTTTGATTGCCATAAAGCATGGATTATCAGAGAGTTTATCATCTCCTGATTGCTGGTATAATCACTTGAAAAGTAATTTTCTGTAATGCTTGCTATATTGAAGTTTTTTTTTCAATACAAAAAATTTATACCTTAATATGAAAGATACATTAATGTTGAATTTGTTTTTTCAGTAAAAACATAGTAAAAATTCATTATTTTTTATACAGTAGCAGAAACAAGTGTAAACAGTTCTTTAAATGTCTCTCACAGTCAAGAGCTTCTCATACAACTTTATATTAAAGCTTGCATTCATCAAAAACTTCAGAAATCTATACTTTCTTTACAATCTAGATTGGCTGAAAATTTATAGTAGAAGTAGTATTGTCATTAGTTCATCTTTTTGAATGTGATTTTCACACATTTAATTTTGTCAATATCAACAAATTAAAAGGCATTAATACAAAAAGAGAAATTTTTTTGTCTTGATTACAAAAATTCATTTAAAAAAATTAGAGTAGTCATTATTGCAAATCACACACCAAAAAGTCTCCTACCAAGGAAATAAACAAATTAACCTAATAATAATAAGTCTTTAAAAATATTTTTATTGCTACTTATTTTCATTGCAAACAAAGCAATAGAAATAAAATGCAGTGAGTAATTTTTAGGAGATAAAAATATTTTAATTGGTTGTTGTATTTAAAGTATTAAAAACTTAAGAGGAAGCATATTTTAATAACTAAAATAAACAAAATATATAATAAAAACACTCTTACCTATCAGCATATCTCAACGTGTTCAAGGAATGTTCACAGGAATTCATTCCAGGAGAAATCATAGCAATCTGTAAATTATTACTTACATTAAATTTATATGATATAAACAAAACATGAAGATACAAAAAAATAGAGAGCGAGAGAGAATCCAAGAAGGTAGATTTACTTAAAGTTTGAAGACACACAAAACTCTTTTACATAAGTTTAAGAGCTATTTATAAGTAGGATTATTTTTGCCTTATGCCAACCAAGTTAAAATACACAACTATACTTGAAAAGAATAGATTTTACTTCATAAAGGAACTAAGATTTATAAATGATCATTAAAACTCACCATACAAGTGCGAGAATTTTCTCCAATAAAGGAATCTTTCAAAACTTGAGTTAATTTGCTGGCTCGAAATGGAAGATGAGCTCCTTTCCTACCTAGAGCTCGAATACACTCCTATTTTTAAAAAAAATGCTGGTTTTGAATGCTGCCTGAAATAAGTACTAGTATTGAAGTTCAATAGCTTTGATCAAACAATTGAAACAATTTTCAAGCAGGAGCATAGTGGGGCCGGAATGTGCCGGAGTTCTGGACAAAAAAGATGGGTAGATGATTATACATTCGAACGTGAGTTATTAAAATCAAAAAGTGGGGGTTGCTTATGTTAACATTTAGAAAAAGTAGGGGGGGGGACACTTGTGTTAGATTAAAAAGCAGGGGCACGGCTTCTTTGCCTCCCCTTACCTATTTCTACGAGGCGGAACGCTGTTATGGAATGTTATTTTGAGTAACAATTGTCTTCCATTTTATGCACACTTCAAATCAAATTTGATGAAACCTCATTAATTTTAAGAGAGGGAGCGACATATCATTCGATACCTTTTTTTTTTTTATATAATGGGGGTCGATTCAGCATTTTTAATACGGTCCTATTTTTGTGAATTTTAAAAAGATTTTTGTGAAAAATCAAATAATTTTGTGAAAATCAAAAATTTAAACTTATAGTGACACAAAATTTTATTATCATTTGCCACTTATTTAATAAATAATTCTATGAAAAGTGGGATTTAGTAGCTCGGAATATTGTGAAGGGTCTATTTTGATTAAGTAGAATATTGTGAAGGGTACGTTTTGATTGATTGGAATATTGTGAAGGTTTTTTTTTTTTTGATTAATTGGAATATTATGAAGGTTTTTTTTTTGATTAATTGGAATATTGTGAAGGGTCTGAAAACGGAGACCCAAGTTTCTTCTGGCACGACCCCTGGATAGGGATTGAAATTGAAATGTAGCTTAAAATTTCAAAGTGACTAATACCCAGAATGCTTTTTTTTTTTTGGATAATAAAAGAGTTTTCAATACTGCCAAATGAAACTTTGTAGATTACTTCTAGATAATGTTCAGAGATTAACTTTGCGGGGAAAGCTTTATGATAGTAATGTTTTGAATTATTATGTCTCTAAGTTAAAAATAAATTTGCAGCTGAAACATTGTAAACATATTTACTTTTAAGGCCAGTAAACTTTTGTTAATTTCAGCACCTTCCATTCTAGTCTGTCTATTAGCGCTTGAAGTATCCGCACCACGCTCATTACCAGCAAGATCAATTAAGGAAAATTTTCCATGTAATCTACCATTCCGCCTGAATGAGAACAAAGACACAGTAAACATACTTATGTCGATATGATAAATATTTGAAAGTAGTAGTTATGTTCCAGTTTCTTACCTTTTAATTATAATTTGGAAAACTGCATGTGATCTAGAAGAATGCTGATTGGCAGATGTCTGACCAGAAGTCCTTGAACATAATTGAATTAATGAGCATACAATAAAACAAATTATAAGCAATATGGAAAAAGATTTTCATGAGTTCGAGTTTCAATTGTATACGTTTAGGCAAACAGATTTATAAGTATGATGCCAAATATAATAAGGCAAAATTCTTATAATCATTGGTAAAACTATAACAAAAATAGTTTTCTGCATCACAGTACGACTAATTTATCTTTTAGAGATTAGTGGAAGATGCAAACGAATTATTTCAGAACAAAGTCAGCAGAGATTATTTTCTACAGAGAGTCACTAACTTAACTATATTCTTTCTTGATGATTTGATTTAATGATGGATGTTTGGAACAATTTTACTGAAAATATTATTATTAATTCAAAATGGAAATTCATCACAATGAAAAATTGTTAGCAATTTAAAATTACTTATAATTCAAGTGCTCAGTAGATTAACATGTTGTGTAACATTGTTCAAAGAAGAAATAGATTTTTGGTTGAATGAATACATTATTTCACTTCCTTTAAACAGTAAATGTTTCTGTTTAAAAGAAAAGAAAAAGGTTAAAGAGAAGAAAAAATATTTACATAAAGCTATTTATTTTTATTATTCTACATCAAATTACCTGCACTTGGTTTCGGGAAGTTTGAAAGTTAAGTATGAAAACTTCTTTTCTCAACAAAATGTCAGTTAAAATAAACAAAAAAAGTGGGGAGACTTACAGTAATTTCTGCTTATGACAATCAATATTTTTAATTGCTTATTTTTGAGTTCTAAAACAAATTTAACAAACTTCTTTTACATGCATTTGTTTAACCAGTGATCAAATAGCAAATTTCCATGATTCAGGGTTCACACTGGGGAAAAATACAAGGTAGGATTTTCCTCCTTGACCAAAATTTTAAGTGGGATTTTTAAACTTTAAGCCCAAAAAAAAATTTTTTTTGAGTGGGATTTCAAAAAATATTGCGGGAATCGCGCGATCGCGCGGCCTAGCGCGAACCCTGATGATTATTTCAAATAAATCAATAAGTAAAAGTATTTAATTTTCACCAGAAAGTTTGCCATTAATACTTTGCTGTAAAATGAAAATTTTGTTTACTTGCTGTAATGATTACATTTAACCTGTATTGATTAGCATCCTTGCTTCTTTGAGCTTTATGCATTGAGGGGTTCCACTGCAGCCTTGAAATTGAGATTTTCAGAAGGTTTTTTAGCTATTTATTTTTTATGTTTATTATTCAGTTTAGTAATGTTTAACACAAAGTATGCTTGATCTTCTTTTACATATTTTATTTTTTGCCAACTAGAAGAAATATTTTGCAAAAATAAAGCATTAAATTTGAAGTATTATAATAACATTCAACTTTAAAATATTTTTGCAACTTACCTTACATTGTTACCATGTTGAATAAGATCCAAAACACTTTCTACAGTTTGAACCTCTTTCTCCCTTAGTCCAACTATTTGTACTTGCTGTTTTCCATCTTCCAAGACCCGCAGCTTAGATTTATTATTTAATAAATCAAAAACCTGGAATATTTAATGTGTTTAGTTCACCTGTTTATGATAATTAGAAAAACTGGTTAACAGTTTAAACTATGAATTTTGGAAATATTTCACATATTTATATGAAAAATTATCACTCAAGAATCATTTTCCATATTTACATACATTAGAATTAGAAGATAAAGTATTAACGTAAGTGGGGTGTATAATTGCAAAAGTCATTTTACATTTAACGCCATGGTTTCAGAATGCACAATAGTAAGCTAAGCAACTTTTCTTCGTCCAATAAAATTTGTTTGTTGACTAAACTGTTTTAGTGAGCAGGCAGTCATTTGGGTGATCATGGAGGGGGGGGGGGGTGTCAATTGCACCCCCCCCCCACACACACACAGAAATTTAACAATAAATTTAATTTATACATGTTTTTATGTATTTTGTTGTTTTTTTACCTATATTATAATATGCATAGAAAATATACCTTTTGCCCTCCCCCTCCCCTAATCGGAAAGTTTTGAAATGATGGCATGTTAGTGAGAAAGATATGTTTTCAAATAATATTGTTAAATGCTTAATCTGAAAATGAAAGGGGAGAATTTAAGAATTCCTACATTTTCTAAATAAGCTACAGCCCAAAAAATAAATAAATAAATGAAATAATAATAAAAGCAATAATAGCAACAAATAACAGGATGTCTACAGACTTTCAAAAATCGTTGACCTCACATCCGATATTGATTTTGCCGAATATTTGGTGTCCCCTGCATGACGTATGCATACCGCAGGTTCGGTTCTGATATTTAAACTCTGACTTTCAAATTCTATATATTTTAAACATCCCAAGGCTTTTAATCACACAGTAAGTTGCTTATATTCTCAAAAAAATTTTAAATCAAATTTGTTACGCCGGATAACCGGATATTTCGTGCAGTGGCCGGATCCTATTCTGGATCGTTTCCATAGGATACCAGATATCAGATGCTCTTTGGGGGGGGGGGGGGGAGATTGCTTCTGTTTTACTAAAAATATATGCGACCTGTTCGTAATTTTCGTGACTTTTCATTACTTTTGTGGTTGATTTCCAAATTCATGACTTTTCCAGGACTATCTTGACCTGTAGACTGGCAGTAGTAAAATACAGATATAAATTCAGAGAGATAAATTGTTCTAAATAGATTTTAAAATCAGGAAAGGAGATATTAAAGCAGACCATAAAGTTAAATATCTTTACAAAAATAAAAACTTACCTTCCCACTATAAATTTCAAAAAAGCTACAGTTAACTGTAAAACCTTCATGCCTATATTGAGGACTATTAAGTAGATTAAAAACTTCTCTAGCTGCGGAAGAAATTAAAAATAATTTTAAGCAAATTGAAGCCATGACTTTATTTTTTAATGCATTAATTTTTTATATTGTCAAACAAAATTCAAAATTTTAATCCAAGAACAAATCTGAGCACTTACTTGCTAAAGCATAAATCCCTTTGCTACAATCTTGAGTTGATTTTGAAATAAAATCTCCAGCCATTGTCTAAGGAGAAAGTATACACACATATATACTAGACTAACGATTCTGTAAAATTTTCAGTTAAGAAACAAAATTATGTTATCTTAAATTAAAAATAGAAAATGGTCATAATCTACAATTTAACTATTAAGAGTTTAGCAGGGATCAGGAGCAGCCACTTTTCTGAGTTGCTCCACTCCAAATTATACCTGCTCTGGATTTGCTTTGTGCTCCAAATAATTTTAATAGATAATATTATTTATCTCGTTTTTAGTTATTTCTTTTACATGAAAAACAATCAAAAAGTTTTTTAAAAATTTGAGCAATGGAGAACAACAAATTTCTTTGCTGTCTCCACTAGGACTGGGCGATATATCGATATATCGCAAAATACCGGTATTACACATTCATCGCGATGTTCGATTTCACATTGCTGTATCTTTCGATATATCGTAATTGGCGATATATCACGGTTTATCGTGACTGATGGTGATACCGGTTTCCGATACATCACAGTTAATCGTGACTGACGGTGATACTGGTTTCCGATACATCACGGTTTATCGTGACTGACGGTGATACTGGTTTCCGATACATTACGGTTTATCGTGACTGACGGTGATACCAGTTTCCGATACATTACGATTTATGTGACTGACGGTGATACCGGATTCTTCGTAAGCTCTTGTTCTTTGCTTTTCCTGACGAGGGGGAAAACATGTGCTGCCGGCGTTTGCCGATGAAGTCATTGTGTGACCTTCGAGAATAGTCTCAAAGGTCACGGTCTTTGCCCAGCAAATTGTTGTCGGTGCTCCTTCGTGTGTTGGTTCTTTTTTTCGAAACGTTAGCGTGGCGTGTGCATTCCTAACTTCCGACTTGGGTCTGCTAACGGTAGTGTTCCTGTTTTGCATTTTTCAAAGGGTGCGGCGCCCTGTCCCTTTTTGGAAAACTGTGGATGCATCCTGCCCTTTTGAGAGAAATTAGGAAAATACCTATTCTCTTAATAAAAAATGCCCTTTTTCAACAGAAAAGTGCCTTTCTTTTCAACAGAAAATGCCCTTTTTGAAAATTGTGCCCTGCCCCTTTTTAAAAAAAATATGAACACTAGCTAACGGCAATAATGGGAAGCGATGGGGTTCTTTATGATTGGGAAAATATTTCGTTTCCTTTGCTTTTCATTAATTGACAAGCGGTAAACGCTCGCTAAAATGAAATGTGTTTTTTTTTCCCGAAAACAAGTTATTTCCTTTTACAAAATAGTAAACACTTGTATAGTACATTTTCACAAACAGTTTACTATTAGTAAAATTATAAATTTGTGTTCGGTAAATCTGTGTAACGGCACTTTGTCCAATTTGTCGGTATTTTTTTAATGAGTTATTAATGCATGATTCTTCTAAATTCATGAAATAAGTAGATGTTTTAGCTATTATTATTAAAAGAAGAAGATGGAAAACTGTTGTGTTTTTGAATACAATGCAATAATATTCTCCGAGAGTGTTATTTTTTCGTGAACATTTCCCCGCCCCCCCCCCCCCTTTTAAATAGTGAAGCTACAGCAGTGGCGTACTCCAGCATGGGTGTCAGCACTCCCCCCTTCCACAAAAAGAAAAAGAATGTTGGGTTGAATAACTTGTAGTTTTGCAGTTTATATAAAAAATCTGGAGCAGCTACTTTTTCTGCGTTGCTTCGTTCCGACGTCTAAATACTTTCTCTGGATCCACTGCAGCTACGCACACTGTTTGATGGACAAGAAAAAATTCCGCTTGCTTCGGCTCTTAGCTAAATTGATAGCAAAGGGGACAGTTTTTGTGTTGAGCTTGGGGGGGGGGGGGGGAATCGTTTATTATTATGGTTACACTTCGGAAGATTGTGGCGCCGTACCACATCACTTAATGTTGCAATCTGTCAGACTGATAGTCTGTGAAATTGTTCTATTTTCATTCTCATGCAGGTGAAAGCGAAATGGAGAGCTACTATGTCTGTAGTACTGAGTTATTGTTTATTTTCGCTAAATTGTGTGTTATAATTTGGAGCGTTTTATCAAAATCCACGAATAAATTATTTTTTGTTTTGTAAAAATATAATATATTACCGCATCGATTTACCTATGTTACTTTCTAAAAAAGAAAAAAAAATACTTATTTATCTACCACTTGAGAAAACACTGCATACGAATTAAAAATGCGTATGTCGGCGTTGATACTTACGTAAGTCGGCCACATTTGGTTCTGTAAATTTGCCATTTTGGGTCAGGATCCGGCATAGCACCGGCCCCGAGCATACCGAAGTTGGGGCTCGGTACTGTATTATTGTTATTTGTGTTCTATAAATGACTTTTAATAAAAGAATTTCTTTTTTGTATTTCCTTATCTTAAAGTTGAAATTAATATTTTTAAAATACTGAAAATAAAATTTAGGGAATATTTAAAGACAGTAAATTAAGCATTTTTTTTTACTCATTGTCTGTCTTTTTGAGATTGCGATTTCTGTAAAAGGTTCGTTTTTTCTAATTTGCTAATTATTCCTTCTTTATAATTACAATGTCAATCAAAGGGGGGGGGGAGGTTAATCTGTATTTTCACCTAAGGGAAATGCGCCGGAAGAAAGGGGGGTGGGTGCGCTCGTTCGCTCGTAATTCAATTTCCGAAATAATTATTTTCAGTTTTAAACTTGGTAATGTATGTAAGTTGTTTTCAATAAAAATGATGTCTATATACTTGGAAGTACTATGTCATTTTGACAGAAGCATTTATTTTTTTCAAAATTCATATGAAATAAATTAAAATATTATTATTAGTGTTTTATATTTGATTTTTTACAAACGAATTTCTTTTATATATTTGCTTAGCTATACAGCTAATTTAACATACAGTATAGAACCTCAAATCCGGAACGCTCGGGGCCGCGATTTTTCCGGATTTCCAAATTTTGGGTCCTCATTCAAAAAATTTTGTAACTAGCATAAGAGCCCATATAATTTGCTCCGGAAGTTTTATTAGTATTTTGCTCATTTATAGTATTTTTTATTATCGTATATACTTGCCTATAAGTCGCGGAATTTTAACACAAAAAACGAAGTTGGAGTCTACTTACATTTGAATCGAAAAATCTAGACTTTTCTGATATGATTTTATATTCTCTAGTCACTTAATTGCAGTAAAAGATGAGGCTACCGGGAAAATGCGAGAAACGCCGAATTTCAATTTTGCAAATGTTCTGTATCGCGCGAAAATTAGTTCATCTTAAAAAATAAATATAACTACAAG
The DNA here is from genome assembly GCA_038502835.1 of Octonoba sinensis. Taxonomy (NCBI): domain Eukaryota; kingdom Metazoa; phylum Arthropoda; class Arachnida; order Araneae; family Uloboridae; genus Octonoba; species Octonoba sinensis. The sequence goes on along the minus strand of CM076605.1, from coordinate 63,690,964 downwards.
AAATCTTAAAAAGCAAAATTTGATGATATTAACTCAGCATTAAAACAAACAATTCATAAAAACTCTAATTGCAAAAACGAACCCTTTTCAGAAAATCCCAAAATAACTTTTTTTGAAAACTGCACTTTTCCGATCTTAAACATGTTCATTACATTTTATTTTACTTCTTTTTAAAATGTCTATTTCCAAAAAAAACGGTGCGAAATATTTCCCGATTTTTCTTTAAAAAACAAAATCTGTTTTTTTTTCAGCTACCATCTTTTTTTTTTTTTTAAAAAGTTCCGGATTTTGGGTCTTCCGGATTTCGGGATTCCGAATTTTCGGTCACATACTGTACTGACACATCGCGATATATTGAAATATCGCGATATTATTGTGACAATATATTGCGGAATCAAAAATTAGACATCGCCCAGTACTAGTCTCCACTCCAGTTTCGAGCTAAATCTCGTTGCTCCACTACTCCTGCTCCAGATCCCTGATTTTTAAGACAGATGCATCAGTTATATGCAGAAGTAAAAACTCAAATTCTTTACTACTTCTTTTCAAATTGAAAGTTGAGTTATCTAATTTAACTTGCTAATATATCCTTAATAATAAATAATGCCCTGCGTTGTCTTTAAGGTTCATTTCATTGTAATTTTGCAATACTTTAGACTATAAATGTTAAATAAATTTAGTTAACTCAGAAGAGAAAGAAGCTCTCAATATTATTACTTTGTTGGATGTAGATTTTGTTAGATTTTTTACTTTCTGTCCATGTCAGAATTTGAATAGAATTTAGGAATTGTCTACACAAAATAGAGATAAAAGAAATTTATGCAGTGATCAACTTGCAGCTGTTTTGGGAGAATAGGAAGGGTTTGATGCTTTACAGTTCAGAGTTTAAAATGTTTATGCATTGACTGATATGAAGGTAGGAACAGGAATGACTATAATCATCATTTTTGATTGGTTTATGGATTTTAATAAGAAATTTGTAAGAATTTATTTTATACACTTTTGTAAAAATTAGTTAAATAAAAAGTTATCTATATTCAAAAGTGCATAATATAAAGATGGTAGTACTGAGTAAAAATTTGAAAGGTCAAACACAAAAGATCCCTTTTTTGTGATCACTCCTCTAGAGAGACTTATCTCTCCCACTGATGTCAGTTATAGATGATTTTTATTGTAAAATTAAATAAAAAACCATAACTAATAAGATATTGCTCCAGAGAAAATTTTTAGTCCAAAATCCTGCTGAATAGAAACAGACGCATTTTTTAAAATTGGCTATTTTACAAAAATTATACTTTTTCCAGAAAATGCATTAGAATTGATGAGTAATTACACTACAAATAAAACAAAAAGTAAATATAAAATACTTTTAAATTACATGAGTTTTTCCACTGCCAGTTTGACCATAAGCAAAGCAAGTCGCCATGCCTCCTTCAAACAGCGTGTGAACTAAGGGCCTAGCAGTAAATCTGAAAACAATATGAATGAAAAATTACAAAATACCAAAATAAGATTACTTGTAAATTGTGTTTGCAAGACTATAAAAATACTATAAACTTGCAAATAAACTTCTCAGTAAAAGTTAATTGACCTTTTTTTATTTATCAACAATTAATATATTTTAAGAGAAATAATTTTTCATATTAAAATTAGTTTGAAAATTACAGGGCCAAATATGGAAAATTACATGTACATACGTACTTTATTTTGAAACAAATATTTGCAAACAATACATTCTTACCTACCTATATACAATTTCATTGTCTGCATTTTCATCAAATGCATAATCAAATCTGAATAGTTGGTTTTCTAAATATTTCGTTAAATCTACTTTAAGTCGTGGTTCATGAACAACTATATGTTCTTTGTTAGGAACAGTAATAACATCTACTTCCTTTCTTACAGCTTCTGTAAAGGAAAAAAGTATACTCAACAATTTTCTGTTTTAAATAATATTTTTTTTTCAGGAGTAAAAGGTGATATTACCTTTCTTGTTCATAGGCCTTTTACGCACAGCAACACAAATTTGGAGAGGCTGAATAGGATCAGTCATACTAATAGGTTTATAGTCTATTTGACTGCAGTATTCTCTAAAAAAGTTAATTAAAATTTTGAAAAGATAAAATTTCAAAAATTATTTAAAAAAAAATACATATTAAGAATGTAGAAAAGGATTTACAGAGAATACAGAATTGCCCAATAGCAAAAATTGATAATAAAACACATTTTCGCAAAAAAAGCAAATGCATCAATATTATTTCAATTCAAATCTGTATCAAAGCTAGATGAGGTTGCCACAGAATCTGTAGAAAATGACTGATTTTTCATTTGTTATTAATTTTGTACACAATATATGTAAATGTGTCTGCGTTTCAGGGATGCACTTATAAGCAAATTGGCCAAATACCAATTAACTGGTAGAAGATAATTATCCGATTCATTATACTACAATTTCTACATACCATTCTTTGTTTTAACTTTCCAAAACTAGGTAATAATTTGTTTACTTCTATAAATGGTAGTTTATCCCCCTCCTCTTTAACTTTATTCAAATTTATTGCTACCAACAAAGATCCAATTTATATCAGAAATCAGGGAAAGGAAATTTTACGTACAAGCAACATTTGTAGAAAGAGAAAGATTATTTAGCTTACAAGGGAATCAGCGCTTGCTCTCAACTTAAAAATCAACAAGTCGGTCGTCCAAGTTCACAATAATAAAAAGGAAGAGTCAATTTTTGGAAAATACAAGTCAATTTAGATAGCTAAAAAAAGAATTGTTTTAAACACTCGTTATAATATGTAATTAAAACAATCTAAAAAGTTAAAGTGTAAAATATTCAAACTTTTATTGTTAAAAATAATTATTTTATATAAATATACTATTCTTTTAAATATTTTACTATGAAAGTAATAACTCATTTAAAATCAACCAGTGTCATGAGGAAGGGAAAAAATTAAATGGCCCCTATTTTGAAAAAACTTAAATTTTTTAAACTCTTAGATCAAAGTTTTTTCTAAATTCTTTCGTTTCTCTTATGTTGAAATTCATTCATATTTTGTCATTATATATTAAAAACATTATTTTTAGCTTCTTTTTCATGTTTCCTTGATGCCACCTGTTAGGCACAATAATCGCATTTTGCTGCAATTGTGCAACAATCTGTGTGCATCTACTTCAATTTTACAATATTTTTTGTTATTTCATTAATAATTCACAATATAAAGCATATTGAGCAAGAACAACAATTAATTTTCAGTATAAATATGTATTTTTGTTGAAATTTTGTAAGGCAAATTTCGACTCTAATCTTCCAAAAACGAGAGTCAATTTCTGCAAATAATATCACTTTACGCATCAAACGAGAACGTGCGGGCCCAGGAGGGAATATAATATAAATCTGCATATTTCATGGTAATATCAATATGCTCATGTTTTTGCATTACAATTTTAAAAGCACTGAGACTTCATCAACTTCATTATTCATAGTAGCGTCAAGTCTGCATAAGTTGTAAGCATTATTTTTAAATATTATTTCATTCCAGGCTTGGAGTCGATTACAAAGAAACGTAATCGATTACGATTACGATTACAAAGGGAGAAATTGAGAGATTATGATTACGATTACGATTGTAATCCTTTGCCAAAAAGTAATTACGATTACGGCAGCGATTACAGTCGTTGAAAAATGTAATCGATTACGATTATGACATCCGATTACGATTTTGATTACGATTAGATTAGCATAAAATTATCCGATTTTATGCATACAACTCTCATTTTCACAAAAGTGTCATAAATCAAAAAGTTATGATTTTTAATTAAATTTTTGATTTTATAAGAGATAACTGAAATGATGATGAATGCAATTATAATGAAACAATTTCAACATCACAGTTCTGCAATTATGACGTCGTTGCAGAAATGAAAAATTTGCATTATACATATATATATATATATGTATAATCAGGAAAGGCACATTCAGTATTTTTCGAATATTTAAAACTCATGTGAGGAATAACTACATTGATCGTATTTTGTATATAAGCAAAGACGATGCACTAAATGTATATATAATGCATAAGTGATTTACCTGGTTCATTGTTATTTTGTGTGCATACAATCAAAATTTAGTTGGCCGCAATTTCTGAAAATGTATATTTCTCCATTGTATTTATTTTCTAGTTTAAATTGTGCAAATATTCCACATAACACCAATTAGTTTACTGAAAATAATAATTTTCTATGATTCTTTATGAAATCACTTATAAGATGTGCATGAATTGCACGTGATAACAAAATGTTCAGATAGTGTAAGAGATAAATAATCTTTTGAAAATAAATGCTGCATTTTAGAATAATTTCAAAAAATTTGAACATGAACATTCAAATAACTCTTAGCAAAATTAGTAATCGTTAAAAAGTAATATGAAGAATAATTATAATACGAATGACTATAATATTTTAATATGATTTTTGTGGGGTTTTTTTTAACATGCACGAGCATATATTTTTTTCCATGTACTAACTGTTTTAATAAAAAAATAAAGTGCAAGTAATTTTACAACACAAATTTAACGTACAAGATTCAACTGAAATACAAATTTCTGTTGAGGTAATTCTAAGAAAAAGATAATTAATTTTTAAAAATAATTCCTAAATATTAATTCATGCATGTAAAAAACAATTGGGAAAATGTCTGAACATATATCATTTTCTTTTACATAACTATTAATTAAAAAGAATATTAGCATTAAAATATAAATAAATTTAAGATTTAAATGTATGTACTTTTTTAAATATTCAAAGAACATATTTTTAAAAATAATAATAATCACACATACCAGGATTAAGATTTCGTGCATCTTAAGCATAGAGCATCATGTAACGCCTGCTCTTAAATTGCTGAAGTGTAAATGTGCTATTCATTAGAAAAATTCTTCACTTCTGCCATTAAAGAAAAACGAAAACACAAAAGTCATTTCATGTCTCTTTATGTGTGTAGGTGATAGTACCAACACTAGATTTTCAGGGGGGCAGTCTATTTCGATTACTGAAAGGGAAAATGGGTCGCCCATTCTTAATGCCGGGACCCCCGCGGAGAGAAAAAAGGGAGAACTCTCTTTTTTACTCGCGGCGGTCCCGTCCAGACTCTCGCCTATTGCCCAACCGTTTGAATATGTTTTGAAGAGGTAATTAAAGAAGCAAAATGACCGATGCATTTGGTCCTTTTATAGACACCTTCCCCTTTCTTATCTACCCCGTAATCTGTGACGTGCGGACAGATTACCGCTCTTGTACCGAAACTGGACGACGCGAGGAGACCGGAGACCCCCCCCCCCAACTGAGAGCCCCAAGGCGATGCGAGTGACATATCCAGACCAGACTCCCTTTCTTCTCGGGCTCTCCAGCCATTCCCCGTAGAGAGTGGAGCCGCAATTAAGGATTCTGAGAGACCGCAACAAGTAGGACAACAAGCTTCTCTAGCAGACTATTATATGGTCCTGCCATCAAGGCTCTGCGACCGCCACACAGAACCTTTTATATTATGATCGCCCGTAGGTTACAGACCGCTTAGGATAGGACTTCAGTACACAGTTTGAATCCTTTTTCTTGTAAACTGATCTCTTCTATCCAAGGGTAGCGCTAAAAATTTCAGCTTTCAGCAGGTCAAGATTACACGATTGCAGGACTAGCAGATTACGGATTTTTTCCTTAAGATTACGATTAAAATTTACGGGAGAAAAAGGATTACGGGATTACACAACTTCGATTATGATTACGAGAATATGCCATCATCAGATTACGATTACGATTTTGTCAAAATGTAATCGATTACAGCCGATTACGATTACGTAATCGCGATTACTCCAAGCCTGTTTCATTCAGAATTTTTACGCACTTTAATATTACCTGGCATCTTAAATAGCAAAAAATATATTTTCTTAATTATAAAATCATTCAGCATTTTTTCTTATTTTTAGCATACTAAAAATAAATTTAAATATTAATTTTTTTAAAAAAATTTTGCCTATTAATTGGTAAAAATTGTTTACACAAAATATTTTTCATAATTATAGAAATTCATTGAAAACGAAAATGTTCTTTAAAGATTGCAGTTTGCAAAAATAGTGCCAGAATCCAAATGTACTTTCATAACAAAATTCATGATTCTATAAATCAATGTTCTCTGTATTACAAAAAATATGAAGTGAATTTTAATCAGGTTTTTAATATAGACCTGGATGCACATTACTTTTTTTATCCGATTCTTTTTCAGATTAACTTTTTAACATGAATAATTGACTGACAGGTGTTGCACAAAGAAAGTTCTGGACATTGATAGTACTCAAGATGACAGAGTTCATTGCTTTTCCCTAGATTCTGAAGACTGTACAATTTACTCCACCATAAAAAAAAAATAGGTTGGTTGACATTCCTCCACAAATTAGCAGTGCCATTCTTGACAAATGAGTACACAAAATTATGCTATAAAAAATAGGACAGTCGCATTTACCAGAGCAACAGGGCTCATTAAGGGTTCTGATAAAAAGGAAGGATAGGGTAAGATAAAACATGCAGTTCAAAAAAAAAAAAAGAGAGAGAGATCAAAAGGAAAATGGTTTTTATTTCTTTTGAATTGTCATGTCACCTAATAAATTTAAATTGTTAATGAAGTAAAATTTCGAGCATAATCAACACCATTAAATACATTTTTATGACGTTCAGGGTTTTTACTCTTTTGGCAAAGTGAAAAATAAGGACTTTCTAAGGACTTTTTAAGGACCTACAAAAAATTTAAGGACCTCGCAAATTTTTCGAAATATACAAACTCTTATGTTTATTTCAGAAGAAAGCATTATTGAAAGAAGAAATTGATTTAACTCTTTGTGCCCCGGGGTCAGCCAATTTTTTATCTCCTTGGAATCCCAGCCCAATAGCCCAGTTTCAAGTTCTAGGCTTTCCCCCTGTCCCTTTGTAATTTCTTTCAGCACCTGCTGAGTTGCTAATCCTCGTAGTAATGGGAAAGCGATTCCCTGCTCTTTTCTTCTGCCCATCAACTGGTGACAGCTAGCCAACCCTTAGCACATGGTATAAATTCCTGCAGCATTTACGCTAAAATCTGGAGTCTGAAATATTTCATTGAACATTATAATTACAGATGTTTATATGAGCACATACGCGTTAATGTATTTTTTAGTACATATTTAGTATTACATTTTAAATATTTATGAATGTTTATAAAATATTATTTATAATTACTATTATTTTGTAATTTAGACATATCAACTCAAATTTAGAAAATGTATTTACAATCCTACGTTCTTTTTGAGAAAGCTTGAAAGAAATAATAAATTACTAGAAGTTTGTTTAGAATAAGTTACCCAACTTGCTTTTTTATGCGCCAAATTGATTTTGCTGAGTAAGTAACTAGGTAAATGTGCTCTAAATTATTTCAAATCATCGGTATACAAACGGCTAACGAATATTTTTAAGATTAACATTTTTTTTTGTATTGAAACAGTTTTTATGAAAAACGATATCAAAGTCAAATTATCATTATTAAATGATTTAAGAACAGCCCTAAAGTGAGCGAAATAAAAAAAAAAAAACAATGAAACACAACCATTTTACGTTATAAGTGCTACATGACAAAGTTAGTCAATATCAAATCCGCCTATTAATGAGTAAAATGTTCTGAAATACAAACATTATGTCAAATATATTTGAACAATATTTTTCTTTATTTGCTAATTGTATAATGCCCTCAAAGATTGAATGGGGTGCACATGCTGTCTGAAAGGCTCAGATTTTTGTCATCAAGCAAAGCAAAGTGTTTCAGCTATTTTTTTCTTTCTAATTTTAACATTTTTTTAATCGATTTTTTATTATTGGATATTCATTTGTTGGCAATTATTTCACTGAAGTTTACACCTACTTTCAGGTTCTTACTTTTTAGTTCTTAAAACTTTTCCATGCATCTTTACTTCTTATTTTAATTTGAGCACTTATCATTCCTTTCTAAAGGAAGGAAATTTATTAATAAAAGTAACCAGAAACAGACCTCAAAGGATGTGGGTGTAAATACACATGTACATGTGTATATATATATATATTTATATATACACGCATTCCAAATAAGTACATATGCAAGCATTTTCGAACTTTAGCCGCCTGTGCTCAAAATCTAGGCGAGCTGGTGCCCAGGATTTCTTGAAACTTTATTGTATGTGTTACCTGTGTACTATCTAATTCAAACTTTATCACTTTCCTAATTGAATCGAAAGAGCTTCGGTTATTATCTCAAAGCATTTCAATAGTGAATTTCTTATCTAAAAAGAAAACAAATAAAAGCAACCCAATAATATATTATAAAACAAACCCCGCTCTAAAAATTTCAATGGCGCTATATGCGCCATACTCTGCCCCCCCCCCCCCTAGTAGACACCTCTGTGTTTATGTATGTAAATTGGGTGTTTCAAAAGTTTTCTTTACTGTTTCCAAAGTTTTAATCCGTGTTAATTTTCTGTTACTATATTCTATATGTATTTTTGCTTTGCTTACTTTTCATTTATTTTTTCGCCTTCTCATATATTTTTTTCTATTTATATCCACCTCAAAAAAAAATACGACTTCTCTTCTAATAAAGTTAGAGCACAATAGCAATGAGAATTTCAACTGAGTAAAACTGAAACTGCAATGACAATACGCATTCCTTTCCTTTCTATTTCCTCTCTTACCCTCTCATCACCTGTCGCTCTCTAATCCTTTGTATACACCCCACGAGTTCACGCTCGTTAGTTTTCAAAGGGGGTCAAAAATCTGCTTGGGCGAGTTGGGCACTTGTGGGCTCCAAGATACTTGGGAGGTTTGGGCTATTCTGGGATCAGGAGAGTTAACATCGTATTTTTATTATGAACACAACACAAACACTTTTATGGAGCTCTCTTTGACTTGTTGCTTTTCTAATGTCTAATACAGTCAGGGAGTTAAATGATTATTGGAGCTAGTAATAATAGAAGCACACAACACAAGCATTGATCATATATAAGCAAATTATCATGATATGAAAAATTAACAAAAATGGTTAAGGCTATAAAATACAAGTTAAATGAAAAAACAATTTAAATAAAAAAATTCAAAGAAAAGGTTGCACTTTGTCTTGAGAATTTGTGTTTAATTTAGATTTTTTTTTTCATTTTACTTAACTTATGTTGCCAGCATCTCAATTTAGGCTTACTTAAATTTTTATCTCTGCCATAAATATACATATTTTTTACTTATTAAGAAGAGCTTACAAAAATTCAGAAAAAACTTTTTCAACTTGAGAAAAATATTTCATTTTGGAAACAACATACAAATAAAAAATAGAGCTCATTCGCTTAAAACTTTGCGCATTACCCTCAAATAGTAACTAAAAAAATTTAACTAAAATAAAGTTTCAAAAAATTGAACAAATTTTTTAAATCAAAAATAGAAAATGCAGACTACAGGCTGCAAATACTGAAACAACTGTTAACTTTTGAAATAACCGATATATTTACAATATGCAAAAAGATAGAAATCTCAAAAGCTGCGTGCAATTTTCGGCGAAGCACGTGCTAGATGTTAACAAGTTTCCAAAAAGTAGGTTTAAACATTTTTGCGTTATAAGTTATGAAAGATCATGTAAATTAATACATATCTTCCAACAAAAATCTCCCCCCCCCCCCCCAAAATTGTTTGCGATGTAGCATATATTCCTCCTTGAAACTTTCCTCAACATAAGTGTTTCAAAGTCATGATTTAAATCACGATTTAAATCAAGTGATTTTTTTAAAAAAATCATTGATTTAAATCAAGTGATTTCTTTCAAAAAAAAAAAAATCATTGATTTTACAATGTTAGAAAGTGGTGTAAGAATGAAATATGTTGCAATTACAATCACTGTTTCAAACTAAACTTCTTTGGTCCATCTGTCTGGATACATAACATATTTATAAGTTTAGAACTAATTACTATTTATTATATTTTACAATAATCTTTGCTGTTAAGATGCCTTCAAGCATCTTAACAGTAAAGCATAATTCATTCAATCATTCAAATTAGAATTCATAATAATCATGAACCATTCTGTGTTTTTTATCTTAAAAATAGTATTTAAGATCAATTTAATAAATGCCACACAATAAATAATTCAGAATGATAGCGTTTAAAACAACAATTGTTAGAATTTAGAATATGTATCCTTAATGTTTCATCCATGTCCCCTAATAGCTTAACGTTTTCGTTTCCTTCTAAAATATTGTTATCATAGAAGTTTCCAATAAAGATATTTGATCAAAATAAAAAATTTCAGTTTTTAGTAATAGTGTGAGCATATGATTTTACTAAATTGGTAAAAATATTTCAGGCTTTTTCATTTATAAAATAGAAAAATGATTAAAGTACACTCAATGTAAAAATTAAGCACATACAGTTGTTACCCTTTTTTCAGCTTTCAACAGCAAAATAATTCAGATTAAATTTGTTCATTTTCTTTGTACTATTATTCTTGGTAGGGTTAAGTTTCATTTGAGTCATGCATTTGCATTAAAATTTGTTCATAATTATTATTATTAAAAAATATTTATTGCTGTGAAAATAGCTTAAAGTGTGTTTTTGCATATTGATTAACATGTCATATTGTTGGTATGAATGTAACATTCATGAATATCCAGAATATTTAAGGTATTTTTTTAAAAAAATCAAAAAAATCTGATTTAAATAAAAAAAAAATTCAGATTTTTTTTATTATTTTTTTAAAAATAAAAAAAATCACGAACCCTGCCTTATAATAACCTATTAGAAATACATTCAAACAATTTTTTGTTGAAATGTTTATTTTTGGGTGCTTCAGACGTACTTTTCAGACTGTTCCTAAAAAGGGACGGTAGGCATTAATGGATTAAGTGTGCTATTTGTGGCAGATGGTTGCACTACTTACAACAATAAGTACACCGATTGTGGACAACAACAACTTCGGTTAACAAACAAAAGACATTGAAACTAAATGAATAAGATTAATTATAGTTTAAACCGTCTTTTCTTCTTTATTTTTTTCTTTAATTAAAACACTATTTTTCCAGATTCTGTAATCAGAGTTAAAATATTTATTCCTATTACAATTGTATGTCTTTATAAAAACCCTTACAACAACATAGTTTTTAACAGTGGGAGAACAAACTGTTTAGCAAAAGTTCGGCTGAAAAGTGATAGGGAGAGTTGGCAACTCGGCGCTTATTACAGTTGTAAGACATAAGAAAAATGATAATAAAAATAAATCATTCTTTTACCTCTAACAGTATAAATAGGCAATAATCATACATGCAATTGGTCAAATGCAAAAAAAGCTGAAAGTTTTTGTTTGCCTACATATTCGTTAAATGTATCTCTTTTATTGAGCTAGATGTTAACGATATGCTTCTTTGAAGTATTTTCCCCCTTAAATTTAAAAAAAAAGTTTCAAAAGCAATATTCATTTACTGATTACTTGTTAAGAGCTGCTCCTACTTGCTTTATCGAGAATTCTTTAGAATGTAGATGATTTAGTAACAATTTAAGAAAAAAAAAAAGATTTATTTACTTTGTAAATAAACTTAATAAATAGTATCTAATCCCAAATTTGAAATCCCGAATATCGGCCCTTTTTAGAAAAAAAAAAAAAAGAGTTACTTATTTATCGACCAGTTGAGAAAGCACTGCAATTTTAAGTAAAAAAGCGTTAATGTTTATGTATAAATCCGCCAATTTTAGGTCCTGTCAATCCGCCGTTTTCGGTCTGGCCGAAAGCTGCGATAGAGACAGACCCGAGCAAACCAAATTTGAGGTTTGATTATAAGTCGTTGAAATGAAAGAAGTTCGATTCTTGTGAAAGATGCAAAAGATTGCAAACAAATAGAGCGCATGGGTACCTTTTTTTAACAAAAAACATTAAGCACCTGGAATAAAAAATAAGGACTTTTTAAGGCCTTAAAAATTAAAATGAACATTAAGGACTCTAAGGACCTTTAAGGACCGTACGAACATTGACGGTTCACTTATGAAAGCAAAACTAGAAATTTGTTTTCTTACTTTGCCTACGGATGACACAACTTTTAAAGTTTAGAGATATAACGTACAGGGCTTGAATATTCAACTGAAATTGAACATTAAATGATACTTAAGGAAAAGTTCAATTAATTGTCTGGGGTAGAAAAGTTGGATTCAGAGTTCAAACGCTCAGGAAGAAAAACAATCATCTCGCATCAAAAAGTCAAAAAAAATAGCTGCATAACTTGTAGAATTGATAATTAAATACAAAAGAATATATGTGATTTTAGTTTACCTTATATTATAACCAAAATGAAAGAGAAAATCATTTAAACTTACTTGATCATGCTCATGAATTCCCAGTTAGGATTGCCAGGATCCATATTCATAAGGCCTTGTTGTTCAGCTTTCTTTTCTGCTTGTCTAGCTCTCCTCTCTTCACGTTGCTTTTTGATTTTATCCACCTCTTTCACAACATTTGAACAACGACGAGCTGCAATTTTTAATATATATTAGTAACAAAGCTAATAATATTTTTTTTAGAAAACCAGACATTGTAGTAAAAAAATACATTTTATTAATCTAAAAAAAATATTTAAAAAATAAGAACAACAACTATGTTCAAAGGTAGCAATGTACAGTAGAGTCCCAAAAACTTGACCTAATGAAGAACGAAGGGGTAGCCGATGGATTGAGATGGTAGCCAAATTTTGAAAATGCTAGGTTATTAGAAAGTGTTCGAGTATGAGAGTTTCCTCAGAAAATTACAGCACTGTACTTGTATGTATTGCTCGCTTGAGAATACAACATATCCAATACTCTTAAACACAGGAAATGTACGTACTTTATGAAGCCATGCAGCTTTTAATACATGAAATCAAAAATTAATGCAATGCAGTCATGTACAGTAATTTGCCCGATAAGAGAACTCGGAAAAATATTTGAAGGCATGAGCTGTCTGTAACGAAAAATGACTAGCCAGCTTTGCAAAAAAAAAAAACTCCAACTTTTCCTTAAAGATATGCATAGAAAGAAACTTTAAAGAAACTTTTCACCCTGCAAGCACAGAGTTATGCTCGAGGGCCGTCCGGTATGTTCAACAGGGTCTGGATTTTTGAAAATTTGAAAAAGAGTTTTGCAGAGACTCAAAAATTTACCATTTTTAATAAAAAATTTCAACATATAGTGAAAAAAAAAATAGTTATTTGACACCTATTCAATAAATGATTCTGAGAAAAGTACGGTTTGGTAGCATGGCATGTTGTGCTGAAGGGTTCATTTTCATTGAATGGAATTTCAAGCCATTTTGCGAAAAGTCCGAAAATGGATCCAAATTTTATCTGGCGCCCCCTGCTGCTAGGTTACAGAGTAACAAGTTTTTGAAACTCTACTATATTAAGTAAAGCAAATAATTGAATTAAGAAATTTAAAAAAATCTAACGAAAACTCTTCAGCCATTGATGAATTCCTAATTGCTTCTCTTATTTTTAACCGACTTCACAAAGGAAGGAGGTTATACATTCATATTGTATGTATGTCGTTTTTTTTCTTTTGGTTTGTTTGTTCGCTCATAACTTCTTACCGCATGAACCGATTTTCATGAACTTTTATTAATCAATCAAGGGTGGTTTCCCCATAGGTGCCATACCTTTGTTTGACAACATTCAATAATTAGAAAAAAGTTATGGGCTGGAATGTGGTCATTTTTTTACTTTTTCATCCATTAGGACTAGGCGATATATCGATATATCGCAAAATACCGGTATTACACATTCATCGCGATGCTCGATTTCACATTGCTGTATCTTTCGATATATCGTGATTGGCGATATATCACGATATATTGCGGTCCGATATATCACGGTTTATAGTGACTGACGGTGATACCGGTTTCCGATACATTACGGTTTATCGTGACTGACGGTGATACCGGATTCTTCATAAGCTCTTCTTCTTTGCTTTTCCTGACAAGGGGGAAAACATGTGCTGCCGGCGTTTGCCGATGAAATCATTGTGGCGAGTCTTTGCGTGACCTTTGAGAATAGTATCGAAGGTCACGGTCTTTGCCCAGCAAATCGTTGTCCCTGCTGCTTCGCGCGTTGGTTTTTTTTTTCCCCGAAACGTTAGCGTGGCGTGTGCATTCCTAACTTCCTAATTGGGTCTGCTAACGGTAGTGTTCCTGTTTTGCATTTTTCAAAGGGTGCGGCACCCTGTCCCTTTTTGGAAAACTGTGGATGCACCCTGCCCTTTTTAGGGAAATTAGGAAAATACCTATTCTCTTAATAAAAAATGCCCTTTTTCAACAGAAAATGCCCTTTTGAAAATTGTGCCCTGCCCCTTTTTAAAAAAAATATGAACACTAGCTAATGGCAATAATGGAAAGTGATGGGGTTCTTTATGATTGGGAAAATATTTCGTTTCCTTTGCTTTTCATTAATTGACAAGCGGTAAACACTCGCTAAAATGAAATGTGTTTTTTTTCTTTTTACTAAAATAGGCTAAAATCTGCAACATGCCTTAAGCCTTAAGTGATTTATTTATTTATTTATTTTTTGTATTTAAGTTTGTAAATGGTATTTAAGACTTTATTAATGCATGAAAAAGATATTTAATAAGTTTGAAAAAAACAAGATGCATGTTTTTGAATTAATCTTAAAATAATTCATTCATTCTCTTTTACAACAAAAATGTTGTTCAGTTTCTGAAAAAGTTCAACCGAAAACAAGTTATTTCCTTTTACAAAATAGGAAACACTTGTATAGTACATTTTCACAAACAGTTTACTAATAGTAAAATTATAAATTTGTGTTCGGTAAATCCGTGTAACGGCACTTTGTCCAATTTGTCTGTATTTTTTAAATGCGTTATTAATGCGTGATTCCTCTAAATTCATGAAATAAGTAGATGTTTTAGCTATTATTATTAAAAGAAGAAGATGGAAAACTGTTGTGTTTTTGAATACAATGCAATAATATTCTCCGAGAGTGTTATTTTTTCGTGAACATTTCCCCGCCCCCCCCCCCCCCTTTAAATAGTGAAGCTACAGCAGTGGCGTACTCCAGCATGGGTGTCAGCACTCCCCTTCCACGAAAAGAAAAAGAATGTTGGGTTGAATAACTTGTAGTTTTGCAGTTTATATAAAAAATCTGGAGCAGCTACTTTTTCTGCGTTGCTTCATTCCGACGTCTAAATACTTTCTCTGGATCCACTGCAGCTATGCTGCAGTGGATCCAGAGCATTAAACATGTTCATTACATTTTATTTTACTTCTTTTTAAAATGTCTATTTCCAAAACAACGGTGCGAAATATTTCCTGATTTTTCTTTAAAAAACAAAATCTGTTTTTTTTTTTCAGCTACCATTTTTTTTGTGAAAAAGTTCCAGATTTTGGGTCTTCCGGATTTCGGGATTCCGAATTTTCGGCCCCATACTGTACTGACACATCGCGATATATCGAAATATTGCGATATTATTGTGACGATATATCGCGGTATCAAAAATTAGACATCACCCAGTACTATCATCCATAACTTTTGACTAAATGAACAGATTTTGATTATTTTTTCTTTGATCGATAGAGGGTTGTCTAACTCAAGTATTGCATATCAGTTTGACTACATCTGTTTTTTAGAAAAAACGTTATGATGGGTGAAAAAAGGGTATTTTTTCATTTTAATTGGAAAGGCTAGGCTCGATTTTTCTTTGATGGGAAAGTTGTGAATAAAAATGAAACTCATGTTAAAAAAAAAAAAAAAAAAAGAGTTTGTTGCCATTAGGATGTAATATTAAAAGCCATTATAACAAGAAATAGACTGAAGGCTTCTCTGAAGAAGAAATTAAATCCAATCAGTTTGCTTGCTCTAGTGACCCTTTACAATCGATTTTGAAACGAAATTTATCTTACAAACAGTTAGTTTTTAGTGTCGGTAACTCAAAGGTTTCCCCTTTGATATGTATGTTTTAAAAATAGAGTATTTATATTAAAATGTATTTACACTAAAAAGAATAAAAAATAATTTTTGGAAAAAAATAGAACCGACTTCAAACTATAAATTGCGCTAAAAAGTAAAAAATAATATTATTCTTTAAACAACTTCGATACAACCTTTAAACATAATTTTTTAAGTCGGGGCAGAATTATGATGGATTTTGATGCATGATTCCTTTTGTAACTATGAACCAATTACAAATATAAATAGCGTAGAGTTTGCAACAGTTTCAGCATAAAATAATGCATGCTGTAATTATAATTAGACTGTCATAATTTTGCACAGACTTCAAAAATTATGTTCAAAAGTCGTATCGAAGTTGTTTAAAGAAGAATATTATATTTTACTTTTTAGCGCAATTTATAGTTTGAAGTCTGTTCTATTTTTTTCCAAAAATTATTTTTTTAATTGTCTAATTTCTTTTCTTTTAATTTAACTATTATTTCCTCATTGTGCATTAAATTTAATGCATGCAGTGTTTAAATTACATCTCGCTTGTAATACAATGGATTGATTATCTCGAAAGTTTTTTCAGCACTGATGTACTGAAGATATTTTACTAAGTAATCCTTACAAATTCTACAATATGCTTCAAATACAATGATTTCAAAGATAGAACTTATGGAATTTGAGAGCCATAATAAAATTCCTTTTTAAGTGAATACTACGCTCAAAACAAATCTAGGTAAAGATGTTATCGTTGATGACCAAAACCAAGATTGTCATCAACCAAAACATCAGGTTATATATTTTCCAATAGTGATATTTCTTGGAAGTAAGGGAACAGATACTGCACCACAAAATCTTTTTCAAAAGACAGCTCATATTTTTTAATTAGTATACATCAAATCTTTCTTTAAAGTTTAGGGAGAAAAGAAATGAATTTCATTTTGACTGAATAAACACTGAAAGGAATTTATATTTTATTTACTTTTTCACTCTTCATTTTATTATTTAACTCTGGACTCTTTTTTTTTTTCGATTCATCAATCAATTATATTTGTAAAAAGTTTTATATATTAACACTTAAATGACGAGGATAAACACAAAGTGAAGCATCTTAGCATAACTGCGAGAAATTATTGCCAAGTTATCCTCAGTCCTGAAGAAACTAAAAAATGATTTTAAATTCGCTCTAACATGGCCCCAGGTGGAAACTGGCTTTGCCTATGGTTTTCATGAAAAACCTTCAAAGTTAACAGAGAATCCATTTTATAAATAAATTTAAACTGTTATCTTTTACATGCTATAAATCAGGCATGAGATTGAAGAAAGATGAAAAAAGAAGGAAAATGTGTGATCAAAAGTTCAGTTATATTAAGAGACGAAATGCTCAAAATAAGTTCTCTTTTTTTTTTTTTTTTTTTCAATCCAATAGATTTTTATGCATTTAATCTGTTTATATTGCATTAGAAAAATATTTTTTAATTTACTCACCTAAGGTTTCTTAATTAAACTATATAATATACGCGCATCATTATAAAAAACGGAAAGATAAAAGAATTGCCACATTGCTAATGTACGTAGCTGAATTTAAAAAAAGAATTGAAGTTTTGATGAAAATAACAGGAGTATAAAAATAATTCATATTCTTTTTTTTTTAATCAAAAAAAGCTCAAACATTTATTGACAAGAGTTTTTCAGGTAGGATCTAACAGCATACATTTCTTTTGTGGTTAAACTGGGTTTACTTGTTTTAATTTTCTGTTGTTTTTTAATGGTTGTCTGAGTTTAATAATAGCATCTGAAATTTTATGTGGGTGGCATTAACCATTGTACTACTTTTAGTGCTTGAGGAACTGTTTCTAGCTTCTTCTAGTTGATGTTGCTGCACCTGAATTTTTCCTTCATTTTCCTTTTGAGCAGATTGGTTCATTTGTTTTTTTGTTTTGTTCTGTCTATGTGTTTGCTCATTTATATTTTCATAGCATTAGCAGCAATTTTTTTTTCTTTTGCTGCCACTTTAGATAATGCTTTAATTTTTACAGTATTTTTTCCCTAATGAGACTGTTGTACTGATTTTCTTTGTTATACCTTTTACAAGATATTCTCATATTCTTACAAAAATAAGAATTTACCTTTATAGGAATTACCACAATAATTCAAACAAAATATCATGACCTCTGTCTGGTGTGCACTTAACAAATAAATTATCCCAATATATATATTTTTTTAATTTAGCCATTTTTTAGTTATATATTGAATAAAAATAGGAAGAAATGTTCTTTATCTATTTTGTAACAATACATAATGACTCCCAAAAAGGAAAAACCCAAACCCTAAGTTTAAGAAAAAAAAAATTAATTCTATGCAAAAAAAAAAAAAACATTTTTAAAACAAGATTATCAATAAGGATGCAATATTAATAGTTATAACTTAAACTAACTAATAGAATCACTAAAATTTTGTAAAAAGCCTAAAATTTTTCACTGAAATTTCGAGCGGGTGTGGCAAAATGAGAAGTGCAAATCCTCTATTACAGAGGCTAAATCGTAAAAAAAAAATAAAAATAATGGTAAACCAGAAGTTATTGATGTCCAAGAGATGGAATGAGATAGTACACAAGAACTAGGGACTTTTACCGAAACGGATGCAATCGGATCAGATGCCGGACCCTTGAAAGCATATGAAAGACAAAATGCGGAAGTTTTACTGCTAATTTGTAAAAGTTTCGAAAAGCAAGTATCTACGCATGCTACTTCAAGATTTTTTCATTTAAAGAAGAAAAAAAATTTCCAAAATTCCTAATATTCGCGGAACCGAAATTTTGACTTTTCCCAAAAACCAAAAATACGGAATTTCGGCAAAATACGGGAAAATTATATGAAAACTACTCGGCGAGTAACTACGATTACGAGCGCTGTCTATTGAACAAAAAAATATTGAAGCTTCATCGATTTATTTTAAAGCGAAAATTACAAAAAACGGGAGAAAATTGTGTTAAACGGGAAATCGGGAGACAAACGCAAAAATCGGGAGTCTCCCGTTAAAAAGAGGGGACTTGGCAAGTATGCGGTACCGAACCTCAAATTTGGCAAGCTCAGCACCGAAGCTATGCAGAATTTTGGAACACGACCAAACATGGCGGATTTACAGAACCAAGAATGTCTCAGAAGCATCAGCGCTGACCCGCGTTTTTTTACGCCAAATTTGCAATATTTTCTTCACTCGGAGACAAATGTTTTTTTTCATTTTGACTATGAATGGCAATCTGGGCCAGCTGGTTTAGCAATCGGAACGCCATTTTATGCATCCGATGAGTAAACTAACGTTTGATTTCTGCTAGGGGGGAATTAAACATTCGTAATTTTTTTTAGAAAATAAACATTTTAAGGAAAAGTAAGCACTTATAAGGGCCCTTATATCTTATTTTCAAATATAAGAACTTATAACCACTTGTAAGCACCGCTACGCACCCTGGTAATGTGCCGATGCAATAAAAAATCATACTCCATAAAAATTGCTCTGTATCTTCGTAGGCTTTGTATTGTGCGCTAATGAGAAAATAAGAAATATATTCAACTGAAAGCAGATGCAAAAGGATTACCGCAAAATTTCAGCAAAACGGTAACAATGCGCAAACACATGGCATTGAGGAAACATAAAAATAACCGATAAACTTGCTATTCTTAATATATAAGAGCTGAATGTGAGTGGTTTTAAACATTTAAAATTAAAAAAGAAAGTAAGAAAACTTTAGCACTGAAAGTTAAACAATTATCAACGTTGCAATATGGCGCCATTTATTGTTTTTTTTTTTTCAGCATGAAAGTGTTTGATCCTGGAACAAATATTACTGTAGTACAAAAAAATTACTTTTGCATTAAAAGGAAACTCAACATCTTCCGCCATTTTGAAGAATGCTACTTTTGCATTTAGATGTGCGATTTGGGATAAAACATGACTTCCTTTATATAAAAAAAAAAAAGTAAGTATCAGCGATGCTTCCCATCTTTGTTCTTGAAAAATCTAGGTTTAAAAGTTTACTACAAAAAACATCGTATAATACGCAGCCCGAAGTCATGAAGTTAGGAATGTCCAAATGCTGTTGGAAAGAATTGTACTAGCCGTTGTGCTGGCTCCAACATCGCGATTTCAGTGCGTCAGTCATCAGCGTGAACGAACCTAGTTTTGCAGCATTTGTGTGCAAAAAAAAGGGTGAAAACAAAAGCGAATGAAAAAAAAAATTCCGAGGCAGAAAATTGAAGATAAAAAACAAAAAACCGCGGAATCTCCAAAAACTAAAAAAAAAGCGGAAAATCGTGGGTCCACGGAAGAATCTCATGCCTGTATAAATATAATACAATAGATGTAGAGTTTTGCATTTCTTAATGAAATATAATTGCAGTTGTGACAAGGAAAACTAAAAAATACACTTGATATACAATGTAAAATCAATTTCTGTCTATATCACTTAATTTTTGAGAAACAGGAGTTGTGCTTTATCACATCTAAATTTACTAGACTTTATTAAAAATTTAATAATCCGATTGAATTCTATGCTTTAAAACAATATTTTTCTTAAACAAAACTTACGTCCTGCAAGTTGAGGTGCTACACCTGCTTTTTGTATGGGTTGAAGTGGTCCTCCACCGGAAGACACAATTGGGGCAGCAGGGGTAGGAGGTGGAGGACATTTGATTTCCACTTGTGTATTCTCTATTTGAGCTTTCTTAGGCCTCAAGGGTAAAGAGGAACCTGCAGAGTAAGGAAACAAATACTTACATATAGTTCAACACAAAATCTAACCAGTAAAACACATCAGTTGGGTTCCTGTTTGCCTAGCGAAATATTTGAGGGCACAACTATTATTATTATAGACATCATTTCTCATTACAACAAATGACCTTTTGAATGAGCTATTCTTTCTTAATTTTACATAAAAAATCTCAGACTAAAATCTGTGTGCAAATTTCACCTCAAAATCACATGCCCTCTTTTTTTATTTTTTCACTGAAAAATTAGCATTTCAGAACTTTATGTTGTTTAGTTTATAAACAGATCATCTTTATTTTATGAACACAAAATGCTCTTTAAGAAACTAAAAATTGAAAATACCTCAAAATTAACTGTACAGAACTGTCATCTCATTTCATTTGTCACATTAAACATAAAAATATTTAATTTACTAATTTTCAATGTTTTTACTTCAATCAAAATGTTTAATGCCACACTTTTTGTTACTCCCTCCTTTCTTTTGTCATGAATTACAGTCCTCCTACCTTCTCCTCTCAAAGCGTGATATCATTTGTGAACGATCCTATGAGAAAAAAATATTTCCAACTGAAAGACACCATGCGAGAAATTCTACCTGAATAAAAAAATAAAATAATAAAATAGCGCTCTGCTCTATGTATATAATATTGGGGACACTACATAATAAAAGTGCAAACATACAAGATATCTTTTTGCATTGTCACCAAGAGCCCCCTCCTCCTTGCCAGTCTAAAGGGCCTCATTCGATTTGTTTGCTCTTTCCCGCTAGACATACTGTTAATGCTTGTAGAAATAGTAAACAGTAATGTAACAAGCATCTTGTTAGTAAAAAATATTTATACATAATATTGAATCCCTGCTGTTCAGAACTATTTCCCCCTCCCTTTTCCACTGTACAACGCTATTAGGGCATTTGGCTTTTGTTTAATATGTGTTTGGCTTTGGCGAGTGCATGACGGAACAATGACAAAATACAGGATGGAAGGCATTGGAGGGTTACAGTTAGCACTATGCATATGTGGGCCCCCAACTTGCTTTCCTGGAAATGCAAATATACTTATGTTTATTTAAAGCATGGAGTGAATGTAACTCTTGAACTTATGTAAGAGACAAGCCAATGACATCACATTTAACCAGTGGCATAGCTAGACCCGGATTTTGGGGGGGGGGGGGGGGGGGGGCTTCATAAGAAGTGAGCTAATTTCCTTGTTTTACAAGAAAAATTGATCGTCCTAGACAATCTTTACCATATCAGGGGGTAAATATCCCCAAAACTACCCCCTTATCTACGCCAATGCACTTAACCTATTAGCAGGTATGAATTGTTTTTCACATAATGATGGGTCCACGGTCCCCTGTCCAAATTGCTTTGAAAGAGAGGAGTTTCTCGCCCAGACTTTTTTGACGGAGGGCACCCGAGAGTTTATGGCAGAAATCCCGCCATCCCCGAGTACTTCAACATGATGTAACAATTTTTTATTACAATAGGAATCAAAAATTTTCACAACACTTCTAAAGCCAATTTTAAAAACGATTTAATGCTTTTATGAGCAAGTCTAATCCTAAATAGTGCATTTTTTATTTTATTTAAAATAATCTTTAAGTGCATTTTTTTCAATAATAAGAATTAATGAATGAATACTTTGTGTAAATTGTTTATAAAACAAAAAAACAATATGATGCTCTACAAAAAAGAATGTTATAACATAGAATTAAAATTTGTTTGACAATCATTTTATAATGCACTGAAGAAAGTTTTAACATTTCATTTTAATACATAAATTTTCTTGCTTTTTTTTAAAAAAAGGAAAGTTGCAAAGATAAGAGTTAAAAAGCATTAAAAATATGTAATAAAGAATAATGTTAAGCATTAGGTTAAAAAAATTTAGTGAAAGCGAGTGCAAAAGATTGAAGTAGAAGCATTAAGTTGATTTGTTATAATTTTAATTCAAAATTGTTAAATGAAATAAGCTATTTTTCATTTAACACTGAAAATTTAAAATTGCAAGCTAAGCATCAGGCAGCAAATTGTTGACCGATTTTTACCTGAATTGCTCTTGTTATGCTTCTGAACTTCAGTGCGGAATGCATCTAATAAAAGATTGAAATTGTAAACTAAGACATTTCATTTCCTCTACTCTAAAACATACTACTAGAAAAATAAAATTATGAACAGCTAAAGTTTGTTTTCCCCTAAAAGCTTTCAGGCACTATAGGATTCAAACTTTTGAAGTTTAGTTCAAATATAGCATTTCTAAGAGCTACTCGTTTAAAAACATAGACCTTTTAATGATCAAGACAGCATTAACAGTTACTAATGTGAACAATCAATCAAAAATCAATGTGTACATATACATACACACGTATGTTGTTGGAAAGTTCTCTTCTATTAAACCTATTTAACATTTTCTTTAATACAAATACAAAAGTGAGGACCAGCAACAGGCTCAGGGCCCAGCTAGGCTGGTGAAAGTCAATTTAGCAGTCCCAAGGACTTTTCAATAACTTGAAAAGTCGGACATCACTTTATAAACTTCCGATAAAAAACGGAAAATGTAATTAAAGATTTTTAATTAGTTGATATACACTATTTGAAAGTTAAGTATTTTCAAAACATAAATACGTATTATATATATATATATATATATACTAGCTGTACCCGGCCACGCGTTGCTGTGGCTCAGTCTGGTTTGATATAAAAGCAAGAGAAAACACATATTTCTAATATGTTTCATTTCACAATGCCTGTTGCTTCATTGTCTGAAAATATAGATTCTTTGGTTTACCCACTCTAGAATACGCAATACAGTCGAACCTGTTTATCTCGAACCTGTCCGTCTCAAAAACCTTCCTATCTCGAAATTTTATATTTTCCCTGCATTTACACCCTAAATTCAATGTATTTTCCATGATTATATCGAAAATTTTTTCCCCAAAACCTCTATATCTCGAATTCTGGTTTTGCTGCCATTTTCGAATTCGAAGTCGAGTGACCTTTCAGCAGTAAACAAAAATTTTACGGAAATCGTAGCGAACGTAAAAGGTGATTCGGAAGAAGAGGAGATTGAGGAAAATACAGATGTCGCGAAAGTCGCTGTAAAAAGAAGCAGAGAAGGCTATTGAAACATTAACAACTTTCCTCGAATTTCAGGAAAATTTCGGTCTAGGTGAACTTACAGCGATCGCTACCCTCAAAAGTATAATCGAGTCCAAAACAACCAGACAACAAAAAACACGGAAAGACCTTTTCTTGTACTTGCTAAAGAAAGTAGTAGTACTTGTCTTGCTTTTTGAAAGACTTGCAAAAAGGTATGCTGAATACCATTTTTTTATTGTCTATGTTATTTTTAAGAGTATAAAATTCGTTAAAAAAAGTTAATGTTATAGTAAAATGCTTAATAAAACCAATACAGAAGATTTTTTACCTACAGCATATAGTCTTTGTTTCAGTTGCAAATTTTAATAGTTTTATCCAAACCTCTGTACCTCGAAACCTCTTTATCTCGAATTTTTTTCCCTTCCCGTGAAATTCGAGATAGACAGGTTCGACTGTATATAATTGTCCAAGTGGGAAACAATCCGTGTCTAGATCTAAACTGCTCAATTTGATTGATTGGTCTTTAGCTTTATGTTTTTTTTTACAATTCGTGTGGCCAATTTTTTTGTCGTTCCATTGTCTGTGAAGATTTTGATATTGTCTGGCTCGGCACATTGAAAAATTCCAACATAAGCCTTATCCAGAAGAAACAAACACAAAAATTCTAAATTAAAAAATTAACATTCAAAATAAACAATCTTTGTTTTAAAGTTCCCCTTGATCATTAAGTGCAAAAATACTAACAATATTTCAATACAAACAGAAAAAACAAAATTTTTAAATCAAAATGAAAATTGCTAAATTAAACTTGCCATACAAAATAAGTAATCTTTGTTTTAAAGTTCCATTTAATCCTCGAGTGCAAAAATACTAACAAATACTTCAATACAAACACAAAATTTTTTAAATAAAAATGAAAATAGCTAAATTAAACTGTTGCCATTCAAAATAAGTAATCTTTGTTTTAAAGTTATCCTTAATCTTCGAGTGCAAAAATACTTCAATACAAACAGAAAAACACAGAATTATTAAATCAAAATGAAAATAGCTGTACCCTGCCACACATTGCAGTGGCTCATTCTCTTTAATAAAACATTAAAAAACAAAAGAATTAAATCAAAGTTAAAATAAATTAAAAGTGATGTATAAAACACGCATGTATTCGAGCTCAGTGTTCTGGTAAAATTTCAACGCAATCGGTGAAGTACTTTCAGATATTTGAGGTGATGAACAAACGAAGACTTAAATTTTTATTTATATAGATTAAGCCAACACTATTCACTCGGAGATGAGGAAACTGCTAATTCTTATTTTGGGATCAAGGTAAGCCTTAAGAAATCGAACTAAAAAGCTTATAACTGTCGTTCTTATTGACTCGGAAACGTCGAACAAATTTTATCTTGTACAGAAAAATCAGCGCTTTCGATCAATATATTATATTGATATATGCAAGGTTTTTGCACCCGCATATTGGGGAATTTATGTGGAAATTTGCGTAAAATTGGAATTAAAAAAAGGAACTACCTGTCTGATTTTTTTTCTAACAGGTCTATAAACCTTCCTCTTGAATCACTCTATCTACTGGCAAAATTTCAAAGCAATCGGTGAAGTACTTTCGGAGATTTGCGGTTATGAACAAACAAACACTTACATTTTTATTTATATAGATGTATATGGGAGAAAAGAGGTAAAGGGCCAGTATCACCCCCTATCTCAAATTTTTGCCTTTGAGATGACAGATTATTGTTATTATTAAATATATTTAAAACCCCTTTAAGAAAAAAAATACAAAATTTAAAACAATTCTTCTACGACTTTTATGCCTTAAATGACAGTTTGAAACATACTTGCACAAGGGAAAAATTATGATTTAACTTACAAACATTTCAGTATCAACTGCAGATTATTTCTTAAAATTTAAACTGTAAAAAAAACCTGAAGTTACATAATAAAAGAGTAGGTTAATGTTTTAAATGTATTTTCTAACTGGTAGGATGAAAGGTTTTTATGAAAAATTTTAAGAGTTATAAAGTTTAAATTACAATAGACAGTAAAAATCATATGTAGGTAAAACATATTTGTATTAAAGTGGCATGAATAGCCAAAATATTTGTTTTTAGATTTCTTAAAACTAAAGATGGAACAAAGCTTCAAAGCTTTGGCCAGCTTGACCATAAGCCCGGCCAATTCCAATTTCATTTATATTGTGAATATTCTTTTCTCAATTATTACGTAAAAAAGTCTTAGGTTACACAAAATTGTGCTTTATAATAAAACATAGTAGAAATATATATTTAATTAAAAGTTTGTGTTTTGAACCCATAAATCCACTCAAAGATTATTATGGATTTGATTTGAAAGTTTCTAGGAAATTAATTATATTTAATTACTAATTATATGAACTTCATAGTTGCTTAAAATAAGGCTATTAAAATATTGCATGAAACAATCTTTTAACGTCTAAACAGGCCCGGACTGGCCAGGTCGGCTGGTCGGCGATCGCCGAGGGCCCCCGGACTAAGGGGCCCCCAAACGGTGAGGGAAAAAAATTCAATTGGAATTTTTTTTTTACAGATCTTTAGTTTTTTTTATAAATATTTGCATCAGCTACATTATACTTTTTCCCAGGAAGCTTCACATTGCAATCTTACAAAAGTTGTAAGACTTTTACACGTAACAGTGGTCAAGGGTCCAATTGGACTTGCTTTGTACGAACTTGTGAAGTCAAAACTAGTTAAATGGGGGTACTTCAACATGAAATATTATTGTTTGCTCGTTTCACAACTGCTAACGTGAAATGATTTTATGACTGCCTACAAGGCCAATATCAATAACCGGGTTCAAAGATCAGTGGATAGACCTGACGGCCGCCAAGGGCCCCGAATTGAAAAGGGGCCCCTTCATTATTTCAAGTTTTCTCTCAGCCCATACTGTAGACCACAAGGATTCAGGTAGGGCCTCGAAGTAAATGATGTTTCATGCAAATTGTACAAAATGGGAATTGGATGAAAACATGAGCAATTCAAATGCTGGGCACTCACAATAAAGTTTTTTAGAATATTATAAGCGGCCGATATTTATTTTACCTTTGTCGGACCAACAAAGCCCCTCTATTTAAAAGTGTTGTACATTTTGCGTGATGTCTTTTTTGCCTGAAGGTTTCATTGTTGAAAATGGCGTTCGTCAACTAATTACCCATATTATGTAAGTAGGGGACAAATTGACAAAATCGAATCATCATACGTTTCTGAAGAGGACGAGGAAAGGGCATTCTACTGCACGAATCAGAATATTTTTCTGCTCGCTGGTAGTTTTAGAAAGATCTTTGCTTTCAGTATGCTCTTAAATGACTTCTACACAGATGCGTAGGGTTTTTTATTCGAGCACTGCAGTCGGCAGTAAGAACTGGTAATCAGAATCCTGCAGTAATCAGAAGTCATACAATTGACTGTGGAACTTTTCATTCTCATTTTATTCATTTATATCATTTTTTTACTGAGTATACTCGCCTATTAGTCGCGAAATTGAGAACAAAAAAGGAAGTAAGGGTGAACTTACATTTGATGCAAAACATTGAAAAATCTCGACTTTTCCCGATTTTATTTTAACCCCTTTAATTATACAAGAAAAAAAAAAAGAATTCCGTGAAATTCTTAAAGCTAATTCTTAGCTAAGATAATAATAAGTGTTAAAAATTATTTTTCTTAAAAATTGCTTACAAATAAAAGGTGCATCTTATACTTTACAAAACACGGTATCTATGTATGAATAGATAGATAGTAGCATGTAC
Organism: Octonoba sinensis; assembly: GCA_038502835.1. Taxonomy (NCBI): domain Eukaryota; kingdom Metazoa; phylum Arthropoda; class Arachnida; order Araneae; family Uloboridae; genus Octonoba; species Octonoba sinensis. The sequence continues at coordinate 63,663,321 of CM076605.1, read as the reverse complement.
AGGACAAGTTATACCACAAGTCGACTAAGGTACCGTGAGAAAGTAATTGTCCACGGATGCTAGGACTCTAAAAAGTTTAGGACCCTTTCGGTTAATAGAAGAATCGGCGTTTTCTGAGCGCGTCTTATAAAATATTGGCTGTATGAGAGAAAGAAACCAACAGAAAATATACTACCTATGATAAACTATACGTATTTACAAAAAATATATGAGCGACAACGGTGGAGCAAACATTGTAAACAAGAAAATTCTTTCAGCAATTGTTGAAGAGTTTTTGAGCAGTGAAGGAAATGAAAACGAAGCAAAATTAATTAATTTTATAAACTGTTTTTAAAGATTTATCTGTTAAAAATTTCAAGAAAAAATCTGTTAAAAATTGCTCCAGCAAGTAAAAAATAGAAGGAGTGATATACAAGATTGTGATTTAAATAAAATAATGAATATTTTATTATTATTTTGTAAGTGCAATCTAATAATATTTTTTAAACTTTGAATTGGAGGAAATCTATGTTTGATAATATTTTTAAGATAATGTATACGTTTTTTAAAATGATTCTTAACAAACATAATTTTGAATTTCATTTAGCTTGCAAATCATTCAGTAGGACAGTTTTATAGGTTCATAATATAATGAAAATATATATAAACGATTTCATATAAAACATAAGCCAACCTTAACATTGTTGATTTAATAAATAGAGGTTTATTATTTAGTAACTAATTTGGGTTTACTTACCGATTGTTTCGTTTCTCGTTGTATTTTATAGTTTAATACTACTATAATTTCTCCAGTTTCTACGTAATTGACATGTTATAAAAATAGCATGAAATTTCATTTTTCTAAACAGTCATGCAAAACTTTTAAACTTTTTTTTTGTTTGTTTGTTTTTAATATAAAAATGTAGCTTTTGTTTAACTACTTTATAAGATCCAAAAGGGATCAAAATACGGTTTCCAGAAGCATAATTAAAAAAAAAAAATTCCGGTTAAGACCCACATTATCGTAATTTTTTAAAGTGTGATACTTTCATTAATAAATATTTTTTGTAGAGGAGGGTGTTCGTTTAAAATCATTTCATTCTACTTTCATCAACTTACAAAAGTTCTTGCATTTATGCGTTTGTAATTTTTTATCATTTTCGCAAATAAAAAAAATGAAATAAAAATAGATCATAAAGTGAAAGAATTTAAAAAAACTTACCTTTATTAGGAGTAAAAACTGTTTGTCTATTGATCTGAAAAGTAAAAAATGAATAGGTAACTAAATAATAACTATAGAGTAAATGTATGTAAAAAAGGATTACAGAAATAATTATTAAGCTCCTGCTACAAAAGCAATATTTTTCTCAGCATCAAAGATGCATTGCAAACTTTCATTTCAAAATGAAAGTAAAAAGTTAACCTCACAGAAAATTTTTAACATTACACGCTACAAGTTCCAAAGTACTATTTCTTACATTGCACCAACAACATACAAGTCTCAAAAATCCAAAGGGTCAAAAAAATTTAATTTCCCCCCTCATTTCCAGGAATAGCGTAAGAATTTAAATACACAAACATCGCCTTGCTCTAGTTGAAGGTATTCAGAGCTAACAAGATGCTAGCCATTGGTTTGATATGGATTATAAAAATTACTTAATTAGAATTTTCTTGTCTAAGGCCCCTTTTGTTTTCTAAGAATGTAGCTAGGCGCAAGGCTACGAAATAGTGTTTCTGCAAATAAAAGTTTCTTTTGCATCTGATGTGATCCTGCTACCTTGGATTATTTTGTCGACTCTTTTTCTAGGGCTTTCTTCTTTGCCTTTGTTCGAAGTACCGTTTTTCAATCTGTAGTACCTCTGCGTTTACTTTTGGCATTTATCAGTCTAATTGATGTTTTTTTTTAAATTCTTGATATGCCTTAGCTCTGTCTCTACAAACTTTTTTTCTACCAGAAGACATCCTTTTATCTATATATGTGGGGAATATAAATTCTAGTCCAAAAAAAAGGAGGAACACTTTGGAAGGCCATTTATGCTTAAAAAAGAGCACTTAAGACCATTTGTAATTAAACTTATTTACACTCACTTACTAGAGTAAGCACTTTAGATCAATATCAAACATTTAAGGTGGTGTCGGCTTTAACCCTTCAAAACTAGTCAAAATGAGTAATCTGCAAGCAAGTATTTTTCTCACACAACCCATTGCTCCCAAAAAAATGATAGCCGAAATATTTTCAGCTAAAAAGCATTTTTATTTATTCTAAACATCAAATGTGACAAAAAAGAAAAAATCTATTTTACATGGTGTACTGTTTTTATGAAATATTATGTCAAGCAAGTTAGGTGCTTTTTTATTTGTGGGGTACAAAATATTCTTTATAAAAACTAAGAAAAAATTGGTTTTGCAAACTATGTACGTCTATTTTAAGTACTTTTAGCCAGAGCAATTTCAGCCAACAACCTTCTTCGTGAAGTCATGCTCAAAAATAAAAACCTACCATTTAAGTACATACCTGGTCATACATGTGAAATAACAAAATTTTTAAAAAAAGTTTTCGGTAAATCACAAGGGGATTCACTTGATGAGAAAAACTCACCACTCAAAAAAAAAAAGTTTCACCAGAACTTGCACAAAGAGAAAAACACTCACACTTTACTACTTAGACTAGCAAACGCCCTTGACGACAGTCACACAAAGACTTAATGATTGCAAAACACACTGGGGCAGCAAGAGACGGTTACAAGAAGAAGCTAGGCAGAGCAACACCTTTGCCTATGAAGTAGAATACCAGATAAACTTTTTTTCTTGGTGCGAGTAATTTGCTCATGGCGCAAGTTCTGAAGGATTACTTAATTATCTCAGATTAAAGACGCTCTGGTTCTCTAAATTCAGTTGAACAAAGTTTTGCAGATATTTCCTAACTGCTAGATACGCAAAGAAAAGACTAAAGTAAATATTTTTTATTTATATCAAAACATTTCACTTACTTTTCGAACAGAATTAATTGTATTACTAACAGAATTTTTCCCATTATCTGTAAATAATTCAGGATTGAGGCTATAAACTATATTAAATTCAATCTGAAAAAAGAGAAAAGAGTTATTTAATTCCTTATATAGCTAAGCAAATTAATTCATTATCTAATTAAGCTTATTTTGCATGAAAAAAAGTATAACTTTGATTTAAGGAATATCTTAAATTAGCAATGGATTTTAAAATACTGGGTTGGATTAAATGAACAGTTTCCTTGATTTATCAATAGCATTTTAAAGTCCTTATACATTCATTAAATCTGGGTTTTACTATACAGTTTTAATAAACATGTGCAAGCAATCACACTAAATTTTAATACACATTACATCTTTTTCTTTCCTACCTAAGAAACTAAATAGAGCTAATGCACAGCCCAAAAGAAAAAAACTTTTAAGTTTATATTTTGATAAAATAAGATGTCTAAAATAATTAAAATATTTTTTTTGTACAACATTGTGTATCAATAATAAATTAAACGCTTTTTTACATTTTCTTTTTTATCAATTAAAATATTTCAAAACAAAGTTTTCATATTACTTTATCAAATTCAGTGGCTTAGGTAGCATAGGTGACACCAGGGGTGGGTAGTGATAGTGACATCCCATGGAAAAGATCCCCCCCTCCTTAAAAAAAATGCAGCTTTGAAAAAGAAAAACAATATTCGTGTCATGGGTCTCAAAGTATTTGTTAGCGGCAGCATTTATGACTAGAGATTAAAACACACTGCGAATATATTTTTTAACGAACACACTTTGGTCAGTTCGAGATAGAAAAGAAAATGAAAAAAATATCCAAATTAAGCTTTTATTCTATGGAACTTTTAAAGGTTTCATTATTTCTCCATTGTGGCTGGGTAGGGTGCCCCACAGCCCCCACTTAGCTACACCACTGATAAAATCTATTGCTTTTCATGATAGAAAAACTATGAAATATTGCAAAAGTAACAAATGAAATTTTTTAAATGCAATAAAAAAACATTAGTAGAAAAAAAAATGAAACAAAGCATTGATATTTACTTCTTTGCCTTTTGTCTCCCCACTTTCAAACCACTCAACAGTTAGACTTCTATTGAGTTTATTTATACCACTGATAACAGCTGAATGAATACGACCTTAAAGAAAAAGTATAAGTTTCAACATTTTTTAGGCTAACTTAAAGGATAAATTTGCAATGAATAATGTAATGCATGTAAAATTTCATGAAATACTTTTTACCAACTTTATGCGAAAGAAAACAAACCTTTTGGAATGAATATAAGGAAATAAACAATTCAAGTGCAAAATTATAATGAAAATTACCGACACATGTTTTGAAATTAAAGGAAATTTTCATTGCTTACAATATTGTTTATTTTCAGTTTTGATAACTAGACTCTATAAAAGCAGACAGACATGATTCACACAAACCTTTTAAATGCTATTTGCAAGTGTTTCGAACAGACAGAATATTTTTTTAAAATCATTATACATTTATAAAAAAACGGGAGGGGGAATAATGCCTACTGAACCTATTATCATGGCCGAGAATCTCTCTTGGTGTTGCTTGCTCCTGCTCCTTCACATGACCATTTAGAACAGGGATGGTGAAACTTTATGAGACGTGGGTCAAATTTTGTTCATATTTTTTTAGTATTAGCTTGTGGGTTACTAATACCCATTTGCCTTAAAGTTAAGTTTTAACCGAGTATTTTTAAAACTAAATATATTTAAAATTCAATTGGTTCAACTGGTAAAAAGGGACGTGGTTTGGCGATTTAAAATTATTTGCCGACTTTTTTCAACAAACAAAATGAGCTATGCTTTATTAGATATTTTGTAAACACTTTTGCTTTATTTCAAATACTACAAAAGCATTTGTCATCATTTGCGTAACTTTAGAACTGTAATGATCTAACTGATGGTTATAGACAGTATTTAAATTGCTTTTGTGTCAAGGCAATGCTTAAAAAAATACAAATTAAATATAAATTATTCATTGAAATTAGATAATCTAAATAAACCCGCGTAAACAAACAAATGGTTGCTTAGCAATCATGGGTCAGTTAAAAATCTTCTGTGGGTCAGTGTCTGACCCACGGGCCATAGGTTCGCCATCACTGGTTTAGAATCGGATTCTGTTGCATCACTGAAGAAATGGTTCTGTATGAGATAAAGGAATCAATGAATGGTTCTCTTCCCACAAATTAACCAAGCTGTTATAACTGTTTTTTACTCATCAGAAACACTGGCATTTTGTTAAATTAGCGATTCAAAGGATTGGAGATTCTAAATTGGCTCACAAATTAATCAACAGAAGTTCATCCCTTTTCTTTATCACACATAAATTGAATGCTTTATTCAAGAATGAGTTTCGCATTAAAAAAAAAAAAACTTACGAACAGAAGATTTTTATTTTAATGTGAAACCAAAATAGGTTTAAAAAGTTCAACAAGTATTTGTGGCAAAAGATATAAATATAACAGTTCAAAAATCATAATAAAAAAAACCTTTTAGCAAGCATTAAATTTTTTCTTACAAGTTTCAAAAATAAATTTATTTTACATCAGTTTAACTTAATGCTAAAAAAATATATAATAACATAAAAATTTGCATTTGTGTGTATCCTCAAAGTATTCAATGTTCTTCAAGTCAAATTAGTTGCACAAATATAATTGCCCATATTGTTTAATAAGAAATTATTTTGGCTAAATCAAATAGTTGCGAATAATTTGATTCATAATTTTGGGCACACAGTACATATCAGACATTTACTTTAATTTGATATAACAAATTTCTAATTTAAAAAAATAAAAAAAACACTAATAATGGTATGAACAAATTAACGTAGTAAAAATGATTATCACAGTTTGTGATGAGAAATGTGATGGGCACTTTTATACATTTCTTTGAACAAAAATAATTATTTTTTGAAAGTTTGACATGAACGATTTAAAGACCGTAGTGTTAGCAGTAAGAACATTGAACAGGCAAATACATTTGCCATTATGAGTTCAAGCAAATATTTTTCATAATTCCAGAGTAATACATAAACAAAACAATGCGTAATAGCACTTTAAATATTTAAAGAAATTCTGTTGCATACCATCTGTGCGTTGGATGTTAACATTTTGACCGATGTGAAGGCAATTAGTAACCTCCCCATCCATTTTAACACAACAGAATGAAATTCGAATTTCAATTCCGATATCAGCAGTTGCAAAGGGCTGTAAACAAAATAAAATTAAGGAAATTTGAATTCGAAATAATACAATTCATTAATAACGATTTCCAACGACATTACATTGACAAGAAGCAAAGAACTTCAAAGCACCATAAAGAATAAGCTTAACTATATAGCATAAGTAAATTTTCGAAATTATTTTTTTCATATAATTTAAGAAGATGTGTGAACTCTTTAAATTTTAAATAAGCTTAAAATAAAAACGACAAAACACACACACAATCGTCGCTGGCGGGTCGTACGTTGCCAGTAGCAAATTTATTGTTTTTCAAGACCGGTGAAACCGCTGCCCACACCAATTTACATAAAGTTTCTTGACCTAATAAGGGGCTTTGATGAAACTAGAAAACAAACTAGTGTAACGACAAATTATCCACTTTATACAATTATAAAACTTTAAATTTTGCATTTAAATGACAAACACAATATTTCATTAATTTTGCCTCTATGGTAAGAAAGTTCGATGAATAAAAATGTTTCAACTCTTAACAAATATTAAAAACTAAATATGCTTTTCATTACAGCAAAACTTGAATTAAAATGTTCATACAGAGTTTTCTGAGTTTTATAAATTTAACGAATTTTGAAAATACCATGAAACATTTGCTCTTGCTTAGCTTTGGTTCACAGACGGGGAAACTCGCTCCGTCCTGGAGCATCGCAGTTTTGCTCTGCAAATAGGAAAATAATAAAATAATTTTCTGATTTCTAACCTCTTAGATGTGAAATACTGTCGGAGGAATCCTGCGCTGATATTTATGATCTGAGTTTCCAAGTACTTGCTTATGAAGAAAATCTTCTGATTACATTACTTTGGTTTTCGAAAGTGATTGGTTCACAAAATTGAGATCTTTTCTGATCGGATCTAAATTCCGTCATGCAAAGCAAAGTAAAAAAAAAATCTTCTGTCTAGCAAGAATAAAAGGAGGTGATGACACCCACTTTACATTAGCCTTAAATGATAAATAAAACTGCGAGTTGGAATTTCGAAACATTTCTGGAGGAGAGCTCCCAACCGTCCCCCTTATTTTTGCGTGATTATTATCATTACACTTTATAGGGCCAGCAGGTTTGTTTTCATCCTCACTAGTCGGAAACGAGTGAAGGTACAAGGGGAACTTTGTGGAACAATTCTTTTCAAATATAAATAAATAAACGATGCAATACATGGGAAAAACGTTATATGCTAACTGAAAGCTTTATTTAACCTTCCAAAGCCATTAAAGCAAAAGTAGTAATTTTTTTTAGTAAACGACCATTTCTGGTCGCATTTATTTGCGAGTTTATTTACTATTCTCAAAGATATGCCTCAAACTCTCGCCTAATATGACAGATAGAACAAGACAGTACAACAGAATTACAATACAAAGAAGGAAATACACTCAGGGGAAGGTAGGAATCGAACCCACGCCTCTTCACTGCGCGCAGGAAGGCACCGGAACCAGTTATTTAGACCGCCCAGCCACTGAGACCCCAAGTAGTCAAAAAAAGAGCAAAAAAGGATTTCTGGGAAAGAGAAGAACATTGTTCTCTTATTATGCGACGTCTTCATTTGCAGTATATTTGGGATTATTTTCGTTCCATGTGCCATCTAAATAGTGGAAAAAAACTGTTTCATTAGCATTCAGCAGTTTTGCAGTGATATTTATATGGTATATATATATATATATTTTTTTTTGGGGGGGGGGGGGGGCTCAGTAGCCGAATGGTTTTAGCGCCAGTTCCCACTGCTGCCCTGCGCAGTGAAGAGGTGATGGCTGATGGGTTCGATTCCCGTCTGGCGCCCTGGGTGTCTTATAATTTCCCCCTTTGTACTGCAATGTTCTATCTGTCATGTTGGACGAAAGTTAGAGGCATATCTATTAAGAAAAGCAAACAAATTCGAAAATGTATGTGACCTGAAATGGTCTCTGTATAGTAAATACAGTGTTCCCTCGCCACTTCGCGCTTCATGTTTCGCGGGTTTTTCCAACATATTCATCAAAAAAAAAAATAAAAAAATACAACCATGTCGGCAGCCACATTGCGGAAAGAAGCGTTGTTTCATGTTGATGCGCGAGAGAGAAGGATCTCTGCATGTCAAACAAAGAGATGAGTTGACTCAGAGTACATACCACAGGCTCTTAAAAGCTCCCACCAACACAAGACTCTTGGCCTCTCTCAGAAATCAATGTTGATTAATGTTTATTACTGTACTATAAAGTTTTGTAATTAACCTTATTAATTAGAATTGACAGGTTTAAGTAATTACGTATACTCTTGTAATTTTTGTCTTAAATGTGTGTATACTGTTTACATATTTAAAACATTCGTGTACCCTCATGCACGAAAATTCTTAGGGGCAAATCCTACTTCGCGGTTTTTCAGTTTTCGCGGATGGTTCTGGTCCCCATTAACCGCGAAAAACGAGGGATCACTGTATATATTTTTAACTTTTACTTTTACCATAATGGAGGAGGTTATCAATTCGCCACACTAGAGAAAAATTAAAACTAGAGGCTGTTTAATTTCACTGACCATCACATTACTATAAGCCCTTTTAAATTTCCGCCCCTGTTGCCCTTTCATTCCATACATGGACCATCTAAAATTATGTTTAAAAGTCACATCGATGTTGTTTAAAGAATTAATTTATTTTTCACCTTTTAGCGCAATTTATAATTTGAAGTCGGTTCTATTTTTTTATAAAAGTTATTTTATTTAAAAGTAAATCGCAATTTTACACGTGACTCTTTCTAATGAGAAATGAACACAATAATTTTTGTGCAGAAAAAGGAAATATTGAAATAGCCCCATAAAATTTGCAGGGCCTCAGTGGCTGAGCGGTCAAATCGACTGGCTCCGGTGCCTCCCTGCGCGGAGAGAAAGAGGCGTGGGTTCGAGTCCCACCTTTGCCATGGGTGTATTTCCTTCTTTGTATATTAAAATCTGTCGTGCTGTCTTGTTCTATCTGTTCTTTCCTCTCAATCACCACATCCGGTTAAACCCTCGTCAGGGTAGGTACGGTGGTGATTGATGAGGTATAAATATAAATAAAATTTGCAAATTTGTATATGTACTTGATATGGAATTACAAGGAATCATTTTTTTTCAAGTAGAGAAGAGGTTCGTTTGCGGCTCTAAACACGTGAAAGCGATATTTGTGGAATTAGTGCTATCGAGTTTATCATTTACTAAACATTCAAACCATAATTTTCGTTTGATTTCGGATTAAGATTTTTGTCAATAGATTCTTTTATACTTAAATTTGTTATCATACAGTTAAAAGTATAAAGTAGTAACATACCTTAAATTATAAATCCATTGCTTCGATTTTATTAGTTATTTTTGCTTAGAGGGCATTTTGAAAAAGTGCTATACAATATTAATAACACATTGTGTATGTGTAACCTAAATATTTTAGTTTATTTTTAAGTATTTCGTTTCATTCCCTTTGGCATTACAAAATTTGGCTACCTTACATGCCCATAGGGCAGAAGGGGGCTTTTGTGGGCGATTTTCAAATTTTGCAAAAAAGGTACTAATTACAGCTTTTTCACGCATCAAGTTTTCTTTTGAAAGAGAATTTTGACTATTCCCTTTAATTTGGTTGGCATATGACATTATTTGGTTGTACAGTTTTTTAGTAATGTATTTTTTTTTTTAAAGTTGTTTTTGTCCACACTAACCCCATGTGATGGGAGTACTGTGGACAGTCTAGAATACCGATTCAGACAATATAATACATCTCTTAAAAGTGTAAGTGAAATCTTAATGAAAATTTAGATGCAAAACATCCTGGATGTTTTGCATCTAGAACAAGGCTGTAGCCAGAAATGTTTTTTTTTTTTTTTTGGGGGGGGGGGGGGCTGACTTTGGAACATTTATGTTGAGGAAAGTTTCAAGGAGGAATATATGCTACATTGCGAAAAATTTTGGGATTTCCCGGGGGGGGGGGGGGAGTTGCTCGGGCCCGTCGGTCCCCCCTCTAGATACGGCCTTGATCTAGAAGCTCCCTATCGCATTGAAAAGGGGATTCCAAGCAATCCCGAAACATATGTCTGCTTTTTAATGCTTATTTGTGCTTTCTTAACGTGATTTTTTTTATTACAATGTAGTGATTTTATTCATTTGTAACATATTATCCCTTTCGGTTGAAATTTTCAATCAAAATATAAAAAAAACAATCAACTAAATAAAAATAAATCATGTACTTACTTTTGCATTAAACAACCTTATTTTATTGATTCCGAATGAACTGGTAGATGAAATTTAATGAAATGTGTATTTTCAGTGTTTGAAACACTGCAGAAATTTACTGAGAAACTTAAACTCAACGATTCTCAACCTGCGGGGCGCGCCCCCCTAGTGGTGCGCGAGAATATCCAACAGAAAACATTACTTTATAAAATTGATTAGCTGACTAAAAGGAAAGCACACATACACATAGAAAACAAAATATATTTCGACATATTTAATAACTTACTAAAGTAAAACAAATTAGTACTAAATTAAAATTTTCTTAATCAAAACATACTAAATTAAAAACAAATTAAATAACTATTAGTAACTTCCTTGGGCCGGTCTTTCAAAGCAAGCTTCAAGTTTTTCGAAGGAAGGCTTAATATTAGAAATTGCCACCCTCAGTTGTTTCCATATTTAGCCGAGATCTATAGTTTGTCTTCAAAGAAGCCACAGCAGAAAATCCAGTTTCACAAAAGTTGTTGAGGATGTTGAAAATGGTAATAGAATGCGAAATGCCCTTGTTTTTAGTCATAGGCGTACCAGGTGGGGGGGTTTTGGGGGTTCAAACCCCCCCCCCATTGGGTATGTACTTATTTAGGCACATTTAGGCACACAGAAAAATTTCTGGCTACGGTCTTGCAAAGCACAATTTTTCTCCCTAAGAAAATTAAACACATATGCATATGATTTTTTTTTCCTTTTTCTCTGAAGGGTTGCGATCATGGCCAAAGTATGCAGCTCATAAAAAAGACGACTTTTCATCTGGTTATAAGGTTATAATCAACAACCTTATCACAATTGGGGGGGGGGGGGGGGTTAACAGCGCGAAAGGTGGCTTCAATCACCGTACCACACACGACACACAGACAGAGATCCTTTCAATCACTCCAGAGGGTTTTCTTTCCTTCTTGATGTCTTTTTTACCCAAAGGCAGCAATCTGGGAATACAATCGCACAAGTAATAAGTTTCCTGGAAAATATTCTCTACTGTGATGGAGTCCTAAAGTCCAATTGTCCTAATGGGTTAAACCCTCAATCCAGGAAGGGATGCTCATTAAGAAACTTAAAGAGCAGTTTGTATTTATTTATGACTTCCTGCCCAAACACCCATTTTGGTAAAATCTTTTTTGTAGATGAGAAGATTGGAAAACTGATGAACTGTATTTGCATTGCATTTTCATTTACAGATGTTCTCTCATCTCTTATATTTTAAATGTTTTTTTTTTCTTATTATGGTCCATCACTGATTGCATTACGACTCTGGAAATCATCCATTCAACGTTTCCAATCTCACTGCTTCGGTTTAATGCTGCATTTTAATTTACAATCAAGTATTATTTATATTTTAGCTAAATTTTTAATTATTTTCGATACATAATAATGTTTGCACTCCAGCGATGGACACGTTCGTCATCCAAAAAGAAAAGAAAATTTGATTCAGATGCTTCCACTTCTGAGTTATGTTTTGCTACAAATTTTTTAGAAATCTATTGTGGGGATCAGCATTTTTGTAGGGGAATTTGAATTTTTTTTCTTTAAAATTCGACTATTTCCCGGTTTTAATATTATGAATGCCTGGACATAGAAGATTGCTTAGCGCTAAATATTGAATTTTCTATTGCGTTTGAATTAAAAAATAAACTAATAGATCTAGTAAGGAATGTTTAATGATTTTGTGAATCAAGGCCGTATCCAGAGGGGAAGGGGCGGGGCAGCCCCCTTATATGGGGGCTGCCCCCACGGGCAGCCCCCATAAATCTTTTGCAATGTATTATATATTCCTCCCTAAAACTTTGCTTTACATAAGTGTGTCGAAGTCTGTCCCCCCCCCCCCCCGAAAAAAAATTCTGGATACTGCCTTGGCTCCGGAGCAGGGTTAGCATGTTAAGAATTAGGAAGGGCAGTGTATGCTTCAAAATCATACCCTTTATATATACATATATATAGATATATATGATTAGAAATGATGTTGATATGAATTTTTTTACATATATGATAGCTTTTTGATGTATATATAATATATAGTAGATGTATGTTTAGATCTTTGGTGAAGTTAGAGGAGTGGGTGTTTGGGGCTTCTGCAACTTAAATTTTTGTAACTGGTCTTACATGTATAATGCTTAGGATAACTCTGGAGGCAAGGCTTCGAGGTCTCTCACCAGGAAACTTTTTGAAATCTTCCTAGCAATGCAATTTCGGGATACTTTGGTAATGTTAGAGGAAACAGAAAGGAGTTAGGTTACTCTCCCCCCCGCAATTTTTTTCAAAATAAAGTCCTATATCTTTTAAGTTACTTTTGGTGTCGCTCGTGATAGTGTTCAATGTCCTTTCCCTGAAAGTGTTTCTGAAAGTAAAGTGTCTTAAAAGCGTAATTTCTCTTTTCTTTCTTTTTTTAAAACTTGTGACCTGAATTTTTTTGCTGGGGGGGGGGGGGGGGGGAGGAGTTGACTTGCTCCGAGGGGGTAGTCCCCCCCCCCCGGGAGATGCCTGAAATAAACACGGAGTATATCTTTAGAGACATGTATTTTTGACTAGTAAATTTTCAACTCTTTTACACTTCGTATTGGTGTTTAGTCTATACATTTTTAGGGTGACCCCCCTCCCCCCTTTCACCAACTCTAATTACGCCTATGTTTTTAGTGCAGAAAAATCATCCTCTACTCCTGCCCAAAATTCAAATAGTGATTTATTACTAAATTAATTTTATTACTAAAATTACTTGTTTTTACTCTTGTTTTGGCAGTTAGTTAAAAATAATTCAAAAACTAAATCAGCACTCATATACATTATTGTTCTATACATTTTATGGTAAGGGGGGGGGTGCGATGAAAATTATGATAGAAAATTGGGCCGCGAATACCGAAAGGTTGAGAAACGCTGCATAAACTCAAAAATAACAGAATTATTCTCGTTGTCCACACTAGCCCCCTTCTCCCCTACTATTTAAGAATTTGAGAAACATCAATGGAGTATCTGTACGAAGTCAATATAGTTCAGGTGGAGCAATAAAATGATGTACGGAGAAGTAAAGCTAAGTTGCAGATGAAGAGCAATTATCAAAATAAACGCTCTCTTTTAAGAAAGAAAGTACCTACTTCGCAATTACAGATTTATTACTTAGACATGGTTTTCATCCTCAAAGGTCCGACTTATGGCCCAGCGGCCACATAGCTGTAAAATTAATAGTTAAACAAAAAATGGTTGCAGTCGCATTTAACATATTCAAACAAGATTTTTGAAGGAAACCTTTGAATGACCTGTTGACAGGGCGGCGAAGTGGTTAGGCGCAGGCCTCGTAAGCTCAAGTTCGCTGCTTCAAACCTGCCCCAAGTCGGTAGATTTTCAAGATACAGAAAATTGTCTACGCCCATGTCGTATGATTATGCGGCATGTAAAAGATCCCTTGAGCAAACATTTGGCTTGGATGCTCTCGGCTAAATTAAATTCCTAGTGCAATCTGCATCAATTAGAGCTCAGGTGCCCCCCTCAAGGGGAAACTGAGCGTCAAAATTCTCATGGAAATAATGGCATCAGCCGTCAGTGGTGCTACTTGAAAGAATGGATGCCGATTTCCGGGGAATGCACTAGGTCTGCAAAAAGGTTAGAAATCATATGCAGCCCCGTTGGAGGGGAAAAGAAAAAGAAAACCTTTGAATGAGCTGAGTGATACACTGCTTTTTATTATAACAGATATACTTCATACTAGAATTTATGTATGAAATGAGAATTCTCATGTCAGGATCAGCATGCAGTCTATTGTGGTCCGCAAGTTGTGACATTTATTTTTTACAAGCACATAGATTCAGTCTCGGACCCCTATGTAGTTTGCAACTGGTAGGGATTACGACGCGATGAGATTCCCCATTCCAGGGGTCCGCAAAGCGAGGCTCGCGAGCCGTATGTGGCTCTTTGGCTACTGAATGCGGCTCTTCGCAATTATACGATTGAAATTCAGAATAGGAAAGAGAAAAATGCACTATTTCAAAAAAATGCATTTTAAATGTTATCAAATATTTGCAAAACAAAGAGGAAATTGTCTTCATTAGCAAATCTAATTGATTAGAACTTGTATTATGCTTGAAATTAACTCACGCAATATTATAAAACTTTATAAGTAGCGTCAAATCATTGCTCTAATTAATTAACATATTTACTACTTGCAGTAGAAGTTGTCTCTGAAGATATTCTTTACGTAGCCCCGGTAGAGCATTCAATAATCAATAAATTATATTAAAATATTTATTAAATTGTAAATGGCTCTTTCAAAATTTTTCAGATTACATAAACGATGAAACTGGCTCTTTACTTTCTAAAGTTTGCCGACCACTGCCCTATTCTAATCAATAAAATCGCGACGTAGAACAGTTGAATTTTCATCTAAATAGTATATATAAGCGGCTTTTTCTGTCTGTCTGTTCGCTATAGAATCCCAGGCCGTTTTACCGATCGGGACCACATTCAGCACGGTTGATGCTTACGACCCGAGAAACTCATCGCTGCAAAAATGAAAGTTGTGACTCAATTAGTTTTTTAAATAATTTTTTAAATTTTTCAATGAACAATTGCAATGAACAATGTAGCTGTAATGCAGTTGCCATTGTTGTAACACATGTCAAATATACTAATAAACAAAACATTTCTCTAGCATTTTAAGTGAGGCATCGCTAGATTTGCAATCTCCGTTAAAAATTAATGTAAACGCGAATTTGATTTAATCCTTCTTTCTTTGTTTTAATTTATTCATTGTCTGCGCTATTGTATATTAAAGTGGCAGCGCTCTTTTTTCCAGGGGGTTTCGTTAAAACTATTGTTTTGACGATGATTATGTAGGATATTGTATATTTATAATATCTCAGCGGTCATTTCGTATTACCGCCGGGATTACTAGTTACTAAATAAACAAGAGAGTCAGTTTTTTTTCTTTTAAGAGCGCAACGTCTCTTCAAAAGTTAATTGCTTTTCAATGACTTTCTAGAATGTAATGAAAGGAAAGACTGAATTTCACTCGGAACTCTTGAGTGACCTCTTCGGAACTCCAGGTTTCCGCAGAACACAATTTCAGAAACGCTGTCTATCCTGATGAATAAATTTGCAATGTGTAACAGTTGCATTTGCACAAAATATTGAACTTACTGAGATCTCTGTTATGATATTAGCGAAGGTTAGCTATTAAAGACGTATATAACGCCTTTCTCGTAATTTTATTGGGTTTTCAATGATCTTCTTGAATGCTATAAAGAAAAAGTCTGCAAGTTCCGTAGATTCCTTGAGTGATATCTGCGAAACCCCATATCCCAGTCTTCTGTGGAACACAATTTTAGAAAAGTTAATCTAAAAAAACACCCCAAAATGATGCTTTTCTCCTCTTCTTCTCTCGATTTTTTTTTGATGATTAAAAATATATTTTAAGCGAAAAGCAATTAAATATTTAAATCAGAAACTGTTTGAAAACAGTGGGGTACTTTGAAAAAAAATGGAGTGGGGGATAGAAATTTTTATTGTATTAAAGTCCAAAAAGTAATTGAATATAATAAATAATGGAAAGCTTGACTTCAAATTAAAAAAAAATGGGGAACCTCATCCTCCGCTTTTCTGTCGACTACATCACTGCATAAAAGTTAAAAGATTGCTATAAAATTTCTCACTTCTAATTTAATTTAATCAGAAATCAGTAATATATGTCCATCTATGTCGAAAGATGGCGCCAGCATAATACTACAGTTTTCCTCCCGCCCCTTTTGGCGCGCACCGGCAACAAAGCGCGCGATTTTACTTCACTCATTGTTTGGGTTTTCTTCTCTGACGGACGTGTGCTGTGCCGCAGCTCCCGAAGTTGGTGTATTTATTGTGTTATGGCGCAGCTAAATTGAGACTCTCTATTACCAGGCCGATATGGATGACCGGTCCATAGTGCCGGATAAGCCGGTCCGGGGTGGCTGCGGGGCTGAGCGGGCTTATGCCCCGCTGCTTTGGTTCGGACTGTGCGCCGTCTCTTGGGTGCTGTGTGGTGTTTTTTACCTACGTCTCCACCACGTGGAAGGGAGGCTGTCATCTCTGGAGGCGAGATTCAATGAACATCTTAACTCACCTCATGTCCAAGCTGTGGTTAAAGAGGTAAAAATTAATATTCTTTCATATTAATATTGGTCTGCAAGGTAAATGCTTTCCTCAAAATAATACATGCTATAAAATACCTCGCATTGAGGGCACTATTCTATATAATGTATTTTAACTGATTATTTACAACGAAACTATATCAAATTCATAACGATAGTTATAAATGAAAGCTGGTTCCAAAATAGTTACAAAATTTAAAGAAAAATTATAGCTTATAGAATATTAAATTATTTCTCCTAAAAAAATACATTACTCAGCAAACCTATTGTCGTAAATGAAATATGGTTCCAAAATAAGTAAAACATTTCTTGTTAGCAGCACAGACCATAAAATCATTTATCCTTAAGAAATGCATTTCTCAGCAAACATATTGTCATAAAAAATATTAGGTCATAATAAGAACTGTGGATCCAAGTTTTCTAAAATAGCCATTAAATACTCATCAACCGTGAGGCTTACAATTATTGTCCAAGCTTCCACTTTATTCAATGTTGTGGGGCCGTTCATAAATGACGTCACGCTCTTTTCCCATATTTGACCCCCTCCCCCCTTTGTCACAACAAATCACACTTCAGCGGACCCCCCTCCCCCCCTTCGTCACGCTATGTTGTATAATACATGATGTCATACTTCTTGCTACCCCCTTCCCTCCCCTTGTCACAATTTCACGAACCCCCCTCCCCCCTCGAAGCGTGACATCATTTATGAATGATCCCTGTAGGTTTATTATGTTTTATTTCTAATAATATAGGATAGGCTGTCATTTAATCACGTTGGTGTCATCAGCAAAAGATAAATTTTAATTAGTTGAATTCAGCGATTCCATTTAATATTTAGTAAACAATTAATATTAATACATATATTTGAAAAGTTTGTTAGTATAATGCGTAGCGCATGAATAAATCAGTAAACTTGGCGAGGGGGGGGGGGGTAACATCTCTTTATTTTCCCTTTTTTCGGTCTATTGCTGAATTCCGATGTTGATTTAATACTTGCGTTTTGCAGACGATTTTAATTCGAATCGGACTATACTTTATAGCATTAACTCAATGTAAGCTATATTTTTATGACTAAATTGCAGTGTAGTTATTTTATTGTCAAATTAATCAAATTAATAGTGGATGATTTTATAATCCGTTATCAATTTTTATCAATTATTCGACTTCCTTTAAAAGACTATTTCATTCACAATAGAAATTTATAATATTGCTTCTATAAATTTCAAAAGTAAAGAATTGTAATTTAAATTGCTTGTTGTAAGTTGAAATGTAAATACTGAAATAGATAAATCTTCAGTTATTTAATGACAATGTTTTATTAGTCTGCAGATAAATGTGATCTATTTTTCGACGGCACTGTTAGCAGATCTGTATTTATTTTCTGAATAAGGGATGAAAATATATAAATAAACATTTCTCATTTTTTCCAAATAATTTGTGCGTGTTCTAGTTTCATATTTGTTTTTGTATTTAAATCGATTTTTATTGATACATTATTAATATGATAGTTAGAACCGTTAGAGGAAGAAGCAGCTGGAGTAATATACCTCAGGGCCTCTTTAAAAGGGTAAAGAACGAGCCTAGAGGAATAAAAAAAAAGCTTTTGTCCCGATCACTCGTCTGTTCTCTGTCCAGGTGATAGCGATACATTTCAATTTCAACAATACGTTTTCGATTTCATTTTTGCCAAAGCAAAAAAGAAAAAAAAAAGTGGAACTAACTTCAACTTCAAATCGTTGGTTTGTTTTTAGTGCCACCTTTTTTTTTTCATTGCACAAAAATCAGAGCCGCTGACTTGTCTAAAAGTGTTAAATTGAAATGCACACATAGTTATACTAACTATCATTCCATTGAGATTAGTATTAATATTTAAAATAATAAATTCTGTCAGATAGATGTAAAAGAATTTTAAAAGCGGGAATAAGTACAAGACAACATAACCTTACCTTGGAACAATAAATATAATATACCTAGCCTTGGGCAATTTCCTGAAAGTTTAAATTCAAAAAAACGTATTCGATTTTGTTCAGTACAACTATAAAATAGACGAGCTGCACAGGGGTGTCTCCTCCTCCCGAGCGATGACTCTTTTCTTAAACTACGGACTCCCCCAAAATCGGCCAGCCTGTCGACCCATCCCCCGGACCCCCCAATCTCAATGGGACGCTCTGCGCTATGACCCCTCCTCCAGAGGAGTCGCAAATTTTAACTCCAGCCCATACAATATCTTTTCACTTTTACGATAAAATCAATAGCAAATACCGAACACAACGAACTATCCGTTATAAAGAAATATATGTTCAGTCCCATTTTTAACGCCTTTAGAATAGCATGTGTTCGGTTATAATGAACATTCCATTTCAACGAAATATCTTCCCTGTCCCTAGGAATGCATTGTGTCGGGATTTCACTGTAACTTGTCACAATATTCTCTTCGTAGATTTCGACATGGCGGCTGAAATAGCAATAAATGTTGAACTCACCTAGTTGTTCCACTCCGTTCTCCGAATACCTTTAATAAACTTTTTTTATTTATCCCCTCTTTTAGTTGTTGTTGTGTCCTTGCGCGTGCCGTGGAAGAATGGGTACGCTGCTCTTAAGTCTAACGGGGCCCTTGTGGGCAGGACGCCGATTTCCGCCCCCTTGAAAGGTCTCCCAATTATTTGAAGCAACTCCCAGATGAGAGACCGTCACCTGGGACTGGCACCCCAGAAGTATCGTTTCACTTGGAGGACATTGGATCCACGACCTGTTTAACGTGCACCAACTCCCTTTTGCCTATACGGACCGCAGCAACCAGCCGCGAGAGGTTGTTACCCTCTCAAACACTGACCTCAGTCAATGTTGCTTCTCTTTCGGTGTTGTTCAGCGGGAACCGAGCTTCTACCGACTGGTCCACTACGGGACCCTTCGTTTAGTTAATTTTTTTATGATAAAAAAGAGAAGGAAAAAAAAAAAAAAAAAAAAAAACGGAGCATTGGAACGCATTTTTTTTGTTTCGTTTTCGCTCTCCATTCGAGCAAAATCTCGTTGCTTCCATGCTCCTCCTCCATGCTACGCTTCAGATTCTTGCAAAAAAAACCATAATTTGCTGAATGCATGAATAATAATCCAAATGTGCTTTGAATATGACCATAATTACCTGATGAATTCCGATAAATTATCAGCTTTCACGCATAACAGATAGTATGCTGTTGGTCAAAGGTGACAATTTAGATAAACTTCCATTGGTAGAAAGAACGGAATTTTTTCGTCTTAGCGGTTACGTTCTAACACAAGAGACAAATTTGTGCTGTTTATAAATTTCAGGAAAATAACATTTTGCTAGGTATCTATGTAATAAATCATTTGGTCATGTTTTCGCGCAAAACATCCGAATCTACTAAATTTTCCTGTCGCATTGCGGGAAATGAAAACTTACATTTTCCGATGGTCCTTTTGCTGTACAGCATACAGAATTTTATTCTTTCGTGGAAAAATATTAATTAAATTCTTTCCCTTTTCTTTGCGAATCAGATGTGTTTAAGTTGCCACCGCCGATAGTATATTTTCATTGTACAAGACTTTAATCGATGTATGTCTTAATCTGCTAGTTTAAGTTAAATAAAAAGTAATACATTTCGCATTATCGACCGAAGTTAAAAATTATTTGTAATATCCTAAACGTCATACTTGGGCGATAAAACTGTCTTCCTTAAAGCCAGTTTGAACTCTAATATTTTTTTGGTTTCTTATTTCGTGCTAGGCACAAATGTGGTGCAGTGAAACCTCGATAACTTGAGACCCCAAGGGAACACGAAAACATGTCAAGATAAGCGGGTGTCAAGTTACCGAGGTTCCGTAATTTCAATTGCTAATATTGGTCTGTGTTGTTATTTACTTACCATTCAAGTTATAAAAGCCAATTCCAGTGCATGAAATTATCCCCGTTTATTATTTATCTATTATTGTTACTATTTTGAAAAGTAATACATTACAAATAAATAAATATATAAACATAGTAAGGTAAATGACCCGGTAGTGGACACTGCTCTAGTAGTGGACACTTAGATCTTTAAGCTCCTAAAATAAGCGAATGTAACATTAAACTTGAATGAAATTATCAGAACCTATAGTGAACGATTCCTAGTGCTGGTTAATAGAACTAAAGTTGGCGTGGAGCATCAATGCAAGTACATGGACCATAATATTTAATAGCTGCTTCCACGACGGTCACATTTGCTGCTCTTTACTAAAGCCGATCAATAAGGTTAGGGATTTGGGGAAAATATATGGGGAAAAAGCGTGACATCATTTATGAATGGTCCCTTAGTCATTTTTAAAATTATTTCTTCAAGTTACCAACATAAAATAGATGATATTAATTTCTATCCACTACTAATGCAAATACGCGTCTTATAAATGTCCACTATAGATACAAATTAAGCGTTTAGTAAATTTGTCATAAAAATCCTAATTTTTCATCAAACGACATTTTATAGGTAATTAATTTTTAGAGAAATAGTTGGCGATTAAGCTAAATATGCAAATATTGGTGCAAGTCCCTTGAAAAAGTTTTACCACTTAAAAGGGTACGAAAATTTTCTTAACTGTGTCCACTACCGGGTCTTTTACCTTACAGCAAATCAGAATACCTCATGAGAAAAAATCCATTAATTTTTGTTTGGGTTTTCCCTTTGAAGAGAAAACATAATTAACACTATTAAGCTTGCTAATTTGCAATTCCCTTTTTTCTTACTTTTTTGGCATCCCGAGTATAAAGGGAAGAGGGGAATCTTCCACTTTCCAGAAAAGAATTGTTTTATTGACGAAGAAACCTCATTGTAAAATTCTCAGAATTGTGTACCATGAAAAAGTACTGGAAGTAAAAGTTAAAATGAATACGAAATGCAGGTTTACTTTCAGGGATTTCTGGAAATTGTGTGTCAGAGAGTTGTTCGACTATTGAAATTAACATTGGGCCAACCATTAGGGGAGGGAAATGTCGATTTACCTGCTTGTCGAGCTACCGAGGTTCCGCTGAGCTGAAAATGAGAAATTGACGATTCAAGTTTCGCTACCCCATGTACTTCAGATACAAATTTTTCAGAATTTTTATTAAGTTATTTCACGGTCACATATGACCACAAGACATTGTGTTTCGGTAAAATGAGTGACAACGAACCATCTGGTGACAATAACTAGATTTCACTAAAACGCGCAGATACGCTTTTTGTGCTTAGAACGGCGGTACGGCGGTTATTCTATCGCATAGCATACTGCTCGAAATGGATAATACGTATACAAGAGATTTTTCTCTAGATTACACAGCTTTGTTTAATTTTATGATTAAAATTTCAGTTTTCTGTCTTCTTTTTTTTTTTTTTTCATTGCTTTTAAGAACGCGACCGAAGAAAATAAATCGTCTGCATTGTAAATTGGACGATTACGATACTTTTATCACTCAATACAAATATTTAACTTCGATGCTCGCAATCGAAAAATTCCTTTGTACGCAAAACAGCGATAAGTGCTTTTCGTATTCTTCCGAGAAAGTGCCTAAACGACCGAAATCACTTTATCTTTAAAAAGAAAATCAATATAGACCTTTGATTAACTCTGTGGAATGCAAATAGTGTTTTGCAACATTTTTAAATGTTGTTTGAAAACAACCAAGATTTTAAGTCTATTTTTGCCATAAATGCTACCATAAAACATATACATAATTCGTTTAAAATTCATTTTACATCACCGCTTATTTCTGACGAAAAAAATATACGGGAGCACAATAATCTCAAAATTTCTTTTGATGCGGAAATAGTCTGCATTCTTGTAAAATTGAAATGCAGAAGCTGAGCTTCCATGCAAATGAAGCCTTGTTTTACATCAAAATATATTTAAGGTGAAACGAATATAATTTCGGCGATTATTTTTTGGAATTATACGCCTTCTACCAGTCGGTAATCGATAGTGATTTTCAAGTATGCTATGTAAAAGGAAGGGCTTGAATTCTAAATGTTTGCCTCAAGAAATCATCTCATTCTTGCAATTATGCATTAGATGTATCAGACCCAAGGCAGATTGAGACAAAAACTGTAATTTAACAACTACAAGGGAATAGTTATAATAAATAGCACGAGATGGTTACGTTGTATTTGAAGTCGTAATTCCAAGCGATTTGATGAAGCTTACTCATGAGCTGCGTTTTAGTTTTGTTACGATAAGTAATAATTCCTACCTAATTTTCTTAGGAAACAAACGAACAAAAAAAAAAAAAAAAAAAAAAAACAATATTCCGTTTTTTTTTTAGCCTACTTTCCCGTAAAAAGTAAAAAAAAAAAAAAATAATAAAGCATGAAAGAAGGCTTAATGTATCGTGAAAATATCGTTAGAAATCAAGAAAAGTCAAAAATAAGTAATTAAATAAAGATTGAAAAATAAAAAATTTGAAAGTAGGGTATTGAGATGGGGAAAAAAGTGTGTCTGTCTGTCTGTCTGTCGGTCTGTCCCGTCTGTCGGTCTGTCCCCCCCTAATAACTTTGAACGAATTGTCCGATTCGAAAAATTCTTTTTGAATTCGAAAGATCTCGGCGAGGACATCTCATTTCCATATTTTACTTTTTGATTTGAACAATTTTTTGTTCAATTTTGAACAGTTAAAAAAAAATTTAACATTAGCACCTATGGGTGAAAATGAAGCAAATTATGCAAACTCTGGGTACAAGATCCAAGTTCCAATGAACAAGCTCACTGGAAGAAGTTCTTGGCGTGAAATATTGATTTGAACAATTTTTGTTCATTTTTGAACAGTTCAAAAAAAAAAAATTAACATAACGCCTACGGGGAAATTTCAATCCAATATAAATCCTGATCTAATGGACCGATTTGGTTGGAACAAAATTTATCGGAAAGCTCTTATGACGTAGAACATGAACAGATAGAAAGTTCATCCAGAACTATCGAGCCTATTTTCCTATGAAATTTTTTGATCGAGATTTTCAAGAATATTTTTGAATTAATGAATGATCAATAAGCAAAAGAATGAATTAATAACTGAGTGAATAAATACATGAATGACTGAATAACTGAATGATTGAATGAATATGTATTAACCGTTGAAAAAGGTATATCTGAAGCAATTAAGAACTTAAGCTAAACGAGAAAGAGAGAGAGAGAGATAGCTAGAATATAAATTTGAAGCTGGTGTATACGGGAAAGTAGGCTCGTATAGTTCTAGACGGAACTTCTTTTTTAGCCTACTTTCCCGTAAAAGTAAAAAAATATATATATTAAAGCATGAAAGAAGGCTTAATGTACCGAAAAATATCGTTAAATATGAAGAGAAGTCAAAAATAAGTAAAGTAATTAAATAAAGATTGAAAAATAAAAAAATTGAAAGTAGGGTTTTGAGATGGAGAAAAAGTGTGTCTGTCGGTCTGTCTGTCTGTCTGTCTGTCCCCCCCCCTAATAACTTTTGAACGAATAGTCCGATTCGAAAAATTCTTTTTGTATTCAAAAGATCTCGGCAAGGACATCTCATTTCCGTATTTTACTTTTTGATTTGAACAATATTTCGTTCAATTTTGTACAGTTCAAAAATTTTTAACATTAGCGCCAATGGGCAAAAGTAAAGCAAATTTTGTAAACTCTGGGCAGAAGAGTCGAGTTCTTATGAACAAGATTACTAAAAAGTTCTCGAAGGAAAATATTTTTTGAGTTGAACAATTTTTGTTCATTTTTGAACAGTTCAAAAAAATTAACGGTACTTTTTCCTTAATCCCGGCGCAAGCGATAAAGTCGCCAATAATGATGCAACGAACGCCAAACGGAATACATCCGCTAGTAACCTTTTGCGTGTTATGTTGCCTTGGCGAGATTTGCGCCGGGATAAAGGAATTCATTTTGAAACAGTTCAAAAAAAAAAAAAAAAAAAAGATATTAACATTAGCGCCTACGGGGAAATTTCAATCCTATATAAATCATGATCTAACAGACCGATTTGCTTGGAAAAAAATTTATCGGAAAGATGTTTGGCCGTAGAACATGTACAGATACGAAGTTCAACCAGAACGCAACGAGCCTATTTTCTTATGAAATTTTTTTATCGGGATTTTTAACGATATATTCGAATGAATTGTATGATTAAGTGAATGAGTGATGGAATAAATGAGTGAATAAATACATAAATGAGAAAAATGAATGAATACATTAACGAATGACTGAATAAATGAAAGAATGAGTGAATGAATGAATATGTATTAACGGTTGAAAAAGGTATATTTGAAGTAATTAAGAACCAAAGTTAAATGAGGAAGAGAGAGAGAGAGAGTTAACTAGATTATAAATTTCAAGTTGTTGAATACGGGAAAGTAGGCTCGTATAGTTCTAGGCGGAACTTCTTGTTAAATATGAGCTTAAGTTTTTTCCCCGCACTATAAATATTAATTCTATGTGTTCTATATTATTAGGTTTAATTACTTCTTTTAAAAATGAAGTGATGTTGCACATTAAAAAATAAGTCGCATTTAATGATTTTTACCTAACATTTAAATAAAAGAATTTTTATGCACATGCTTTCTAATAAGTAGTTTTAAAATTTCGTGTATACAAATATATTATTTAAAAGTACATATTCACAAATAGCTATTCCTAGTTATTGAAAAAACGTTGTTGTCCCAATGCACCGTATGAATGAATATAAACTTTTGAAGCAACTGTTTATTTTAGTTTTTGTACATTTTAAAGTAAAAGTCGAATACTGATTAAATGTTTATGAAATGACCAATAGTTAGTATAACATTTAAAAGAAAACTACTTTTTACTATAAAAAATAATACATTTTAAAAAACCAGAAAAGAAAATAGAGCTACTACGCAAAAATTCAGAAAATAATTATAGTAATCTTATTCTGCAGCACAAAGGAACTATTTAAAAAAAGACGCACAAATCAGAAAGGCGTACGAGTATAAAATGAAATTCAACTTTATTTTAGATCAAATTAAAAAATTTAAAAGTTGAACCAATGCTACGGAAATCAAATAAACGCTTGCGATTGTTTAAACTGTTGGGTCTCGAACAGTGTTTCATAATTTCACATATAATTAAAAATAAATTGCTAATAATTATTAAGAGTGATATTTATTGAGTCGAAAACAAGATTTGATTCTGTAAAAGGATAATTCGTTAAAAATGTTTGAAGCTACACGATTTATTCACTTTCCCTAAACAAAGCTATCGTTGCCATTCGACAAACAATAATTCTGATAATTTCCTCAGAGCCAAAATTATTAAATTTTTTTCCTAATTAACGTTATAACAAATTATAAAATGGGTGGAATATTGTATTGTCATCGAAGATAAGCTTGTGTGCAAAGTTTGAAGATAATTTATGCCGTAATAGGGGTTCGAAAACCGCGTAACGAACTTCCGTGACAAATCAAGTTCAATAAAACCGTGTAATAATAATAAAAAAAGAAATTTAAGTTAGTTGGCAACTTTATTTTTTCGCCAAGTAGCTGTAACATTCGGGATAAGCTTTCCGTTGCGAATAAAACCACGAAAAGGAGAATCTCTGATGCTCCCATTTCGGATTCCCGTGTGAAGCAAGCAAGAATTGCGAAGATGAGGTTAGTCGGAGGGGTAGGATTTGCTCCGGAACACACATAATAGGATGGACAATGCCGTGATTCAGTGCTGTAATTGGCACGTTCGACAATCGTCTGCTAATCGATCGTCGGGGGATTACGTCTCCCCCCCCCGAGGGCTATGGGGCTCTGGAGGAGGTCATGCCCTCCAGAAGCCGATGGAATTAATTGGACACGTTCGTGTTATTTAGAGGCATGTAGTAGCTAATATCCGAAGGCGCTTCCAATAATAAGCACATAATTGTTACATTAACACACATCTGCCATATAGAACTACATAAAAATATTTCTTCACGCATTTCTGTGTTTCTCATTTACAGAACAGAAGAAAAATATATCAGAATAATGGAAATAGTTAATGTTTAATGGAGTCCCCGACCAATGAGAGGTGGGACACATTGGCAACATAAAACTCAGGGCCTCCCAATTCCCTCCTCAAAAAGGTTGTTTGAAGTCTAAGCAGCAATTGTTTAATATTTCCACACAGTGCATGGTCTTTTAATTGCGCTTTTAGACTCATTGCAAAAGCAGTTACAAACCTTTAAACACTGCTTTACCCGCATATTGCAAATTAATGAATATCGTAATTTTTTTTTCTAGCTGCTACGTTATTATAAAATATGAAAAATGGTCCTTTTAATATTTTTTTAAAGTAAGCGTATGTATATCATTATTTCTTCAAAATATTTTTTTTCAGTACTTCTATTAAATCATAATGAGTAAGAAAAATGGTCGTTTTTTTTAATCATCATTTGGAAGCAATGTAAACGCAATTCTATCCGGAAAAAATCCAGAAACATTTCGGAGTTTTAATGTTTTCTTCAAGATTGAACCCTTTATTTAGAAACTGAATAAATGTGCATAAACAACCAGGGAGGAATAGAGCGTTTAGCATGGGAGATATTAATCGAAACTGAAGCGGAATCGAAACGAGAAATTCCCTGTGTTGCACTGCTCGATTTTTTTTTTTTTTTTAATAAATATTAAATATCCAAAAAATATTTTAAGTTACACGGTTTTATTATAAAAAAAAAAAAAAAAAAAAAAACTAAAATGCAGTAATTGTGGTCGAAAACCGCGTAACAAACTTCCGTGACAAATCAAGTTAAATAGCATCGTTGATTACCCAAACAAAGCTATCGTTGCCATTCGACAAATAATAATTCTGATAATTTCCTCAGAGCCAAAATTAGTAACTTTTTTCCTAATTAACGAACGTTATGATAAATTATAAAATGGATGGAATATTGAATTGTCATCGGCAAGGGGGGGGGGGGGGGATAAGGTTGTGCGCAAAATTTGAAGATAATTTATGCAGTAATAGTGGTCGAAAACCGCGTAAGAAACTTCTGTGACATCAAGTTAAATAAAACCGTGTAATTTTGCAATGATTTAAATTAATATCTCCGTCACTTAAAACCTCACTATTGAGACCGAGCGAAATGACTTTCTCGGAAAGTTCCGAATTTAATGATTCAGTTCTCGACCCCGGACACCCGGTCGTTCTCGAGATGACATGAGACAGACGTGGACAGATTTTTGTCGTATAGATTTCTGCAAGTAATTATTATACTAAAGTAACAAGCTATTTTTAATTAATTAAAATGTCTGTTCATTCAATTAAATGGATTGTTTAATTTTTTGAAATAAGGTTTTTGCAGCCGGTGTCAATAAAAGATATCCTCCGAGCTATTTAAGTTATTCTTCAGTAATTAGTAATAAAAATCTTAGATTAAATGGAATAAGGAAGGAAAAGAAAAATCAAGAAATCGCCTGAGCATCGAGGTTTCTATGGCGACGAAGCAAAATGTTACCGTTCGTAAATAGTTAATGTGTAATGAACATAACCCAATTTCATCATCATAGAAAAATCAGTATTTTTATCCTAAAGACGGAGAAATGCTAGATTTTAAAGTTTACACGCAACCGTTGAATATATAACAATCTTTCTTGTTGATGTTAATCGTTGAAATTCGCGTCATAAAAAACTGAAAAGTTTCTTGCAAAAAAAAAGTTATTTATCTTTTTCTTATAATAGAATTTTTTCCCTCGTACCATAATCAAAACAATATCTCATAGTATCTTAACATTACGTTTTTCTTAAATACTCTTAAGATATTGGATATTCGATTTATTTTTATTTTGTCGAAAATACGGAGGTTTCGAGGCTGTTTAACGTTTGGGGATCTTCTTGGACCAGCCATTTATTTGCGTTATAACCAATGCGTCCTTCAACCCGGTGTTGTTATAAACGAGTTAGACTATTTTTCTCTTCAACTTTTACTCTTAGTTAACTACGTAATTAATTGAACAGTTTTTACATCATGCACTCAGGTTTAGTGTTTTGATTAGTTTTAGTGATTTATCCATAAAATGAATTATGTATATTCTTTCTAATGGGGCTGCGTATGGTCACCAACCTTTGCGGACCTAGTGCATTCCTCGGAAGCAGGCATCTAAGTTTTCAATAAGAACCACTGTTGACGGATGCCATTACCACTTGAGAATTTTGACGCTCAGTTTCCCCCTAGATGGAGGCACCTGAGCTCTAAATGATGCGAAACTGATCTAGGAATTTAATTTATCAGAGAGTATCCAGGCCAAACGGATACTCAAGGGATCTTTAACAGGCCGCCTAGCCGTACGGCGTGGGCGCTGACGATTTTCTGCATCTTGAAAATCCACCGACTTGGGCCTGGTTTGATCCTGCGAACTGGGGCGTACAAGGCCAGTGCCTTACCACTACGCCATCCTACCGGCGAATTATGTATATATACTATATAGGCAATGATTCACACAGGATTTTGCTGGGAGGAGGAACTAAAGGTAGGACTATGTATGAGTCAGATAGTTGATATTTTCGGATACCGGACCCGGTGTCTCTTGTGGGGCTTATCCGTACCGAATATCTGGCCCCTGTGTTTAAAACCTGTAAATTCTATACATATTTTAAACACCCCAACACTTCCAAATACGAAACAAGCTTTTAATTTACATATATTCGCAAAATATAATTAAATTTAAATAATTAAGTCTGACATGTCGGATTTCCGGAACTTTCGTGCAATGGCTGGATTGCGTTCCGGATATGTAAAGGAATCGATCGGATACCAGATATCCGATTTTCTTTCCAATGGGCTGCGTAGTATTGGTCCCTAACCATTGCAGACCTAGTGCGTTCCCAGAGATTGGTACCAACTCTTTCAGCGGCACCACAATGGGTGTGGTACCAATGCCGCAATTTTTGACGCTCAGTTTCACACTAGATGGCGGCACCTGAGATGAAAATGCGGCTCTAATTGATGCAAACAGCACTAGAAAGTTAATTTAGGCGAGAGTATCCAGGTCAAACGGATATTCAAAGGATCTTTAACATGCCGCATAATCGTACGACATGGGCGCTGTCGATTTTTTGCATCTTGGAAATCCACCGACTTGGGCCAGGTTTGATCCTGCGAACATGGGCGGACGAGGCCTGCGCCTTATCACTAAGCCACCCGCTTATCCGACTATTATAATTATCATTATTTTCATCTGATGCATTTCATTCTTAGACAGCAAAAGCTCCTGTAGTAAATACTCATGTTTCTTCAGTAACTTTTACTGATGATTAAAGTAATAAAATGTTTTAATTCTGAAAATAAGTGTTATAATACAGATGACAAAATATATTATTTTGAAAAATTTAAATCAAAGTTGGCAGCAAGCGGTAAGAAGTCTTTGTCCAAAGAGTGTTAGATTCTGCTAAAGTTTTTAAATTAAATTAAATTTCTTAAAGTACGATTTGGTTTTCCTTACATTTTTTGTGCAAATAAGATTTTCCTATCTGATTTTTCTATCTTGATGATCTGCGGTTATACGCAGGACAACATCAAGTAAACACGCATTTGTAGTACATCTCGGTGCCATTAAGTGCTATTGAATTTTGCAACATCAGATATTGATATTGACTAAAATGAATAATTTGAATACTTTTTTTAGCCTACTTACCCATAAAAGTTTTAAGCAAAAATGTATGAATGAAGGCTTAATATACCGTAAAAATATCGTTGAAAATAAAGAAAAGTCTGAAACAAGTAAAGTAATTAAATGAAGAAGGGAAAATAAACAATTTGAAAGTAGGCTTTTGAGATGGGGAAAATGTGTCTGTCTGTCGGTCTGCCTCCCCCCTCCACACCCAATAACTTTTGAGGGAATTTCCCAATTCGAAACGAAATTTTTGCATTCGAAAGATCTCGGTAAGGACATCAGGTTTCTATATTTTATATTTCGATCTGAAATTTTGTTTGTTCAATTTTGAGCTGTTCAAAAAATCTTGACATTAGCGCTATTGGGGAATGTAAAGCAAATTATATAAGCCCTTTTAGATAAGACCCAAGTTGATTTGAATGGGCTTATTCGAAAGAGCTCTCGACGTGAAATATTTTTTGATTTGAACATTTTTTGTTCAATTTTGAACTGTTCAAAAAAGTTTTAAGATTAATTCCTACAGAGAGATTGCAATCCCATATAAATCCTGAATTAACAAACGAATTTGCTTCCAGCAAATTTTATTGGAAAGATCTTATGACGTAGAACATGCATAGGTACGAAGTTTATGCAGAACTAAGCAATCCTATTTTCTCATGAAAATTTTTCATCTGGATTTTTAAGGATATTTCTGATTTAATGGAAGAATGAATAAACGAATGACTGAAAGAATGAATGGATAAAGGAGTGAATGAATTAATACTTGAATTAAGCGAATGAATGATTGAACACATGAATAAGTGAACAAATAAATGAATGTAGATGAATGAATGAATATGTATTAACCGTTAAAAAATGAGTACTTGGAGCAAGTAATAACTAAAGCTAACTGAGGAAGAGAGAGAGGGAGATATAGCAAGATTATGAATTTGATGTTGGTGTATACGAGAAAGTGCTTCACTCTTAAATTGAGGAGCAAACAGTCAAACCGTGTTTTCTCCAAAAAAAAAAAAATAATAATAAAATAAATAAAATAAAATAAATAAATAAAATAAAATTAAATTTACTGGTTTTTCTTTGGACTCTTCATTAACTGGTACAAAAGTATGTTGTTATTTGTACCAGTTAATGAGGAGTTCAAAGAAAAACCAGTAACTTTAATTTAATTTTTTTTTTGGAGAAAACACGGTTTGACTGTTTGCTCCTCAATTGTAGTTCTAAACGAAACATAAAAAGAGCAATAGTGAATAACGCTGCACAAAAAAGAAAGAAAAAAAAAAAAAAAAAGAAAATGAAAAAGAAAAAAAAATTTCATTCAAAAGATACAAAAATAAGAGAAAAAGAAAGAAAATGTTTCTTTTTAACTCTAGACGATAATTAAGTTGTAGTTTTGTAGACTCATACTTTAATTGACTTGACTCTGCTAAAACAAGATATTAACAGATGTTGCGTGCGTTGCGTGCAACCGCAAAACGTTGATACTTAACACGCACGTGTGGAGAACAAATCATATTTCACGTTGAAAAAGTTCTTGAATATATTCTGCAGATGATAATGTATTGCAGCAGAAAGTTATGTTCAGACTTTCGGTTACAAGCTTAATAAATCATTTTTAGAACCTCAATATATTTGCATGTCATTTTCTTACTAAATGGTTTAGTTCTCATTGAAGATAAAAAGTAACATATACTATATTGAAATTAGTTTTAAGTGAAAATTGTATTCATTGTAAGTAGCCTTTACTTATTTTCTAGACACCAGTTCAAAAGTTTTTTTGATAATTAATTTATACGTTCTGTAGTTAAAAAAAAAAAAAAAAAAAAATTTTTCAACATGAGTTGGAAATTAGGCAAACCAAAAATATTTACAAAACATCATTTTATTACATTATGTGAATTATAAAGAACTGGGACAGAGTTCAATATTGTACAAATGAAATTTTGTTTGGCTTTTTTTTCTGGCGCAAAAGCGGCTATACTGGGCCAAACGTTTGTTTTTGACATAAAAAGTATTATAAGTCAATCGATACGTTGAGCTGTTCAATTCAAGCATGGGACCGTTCATAAATGATGTCACGCTTTTTCCCCATATATTTGACCCCCTCCCCCGCTTTGTCACAAAATGTCCCACCTCAACGAACCCCCCCTTTTCACATGTCACGTTTTTTTGCATAAGCATGTCACACTTCTTGTTACCCCCTCCCTTTGTCACAGTTTCACGAACCCCCCTCCCCCCTCGAAGCGTGACATCATTTATGAATGATCCCTATGTTCATCAAAATAAAAATTTTAAAACTCTTTTTAAAAAGATTTATAGACAATAAAATTTAACATTCTGTCAGGGCAAAAGGAAACACAACTAAGCTTTATGGGCTGAAAAGCAAAATTGAGCGCAAAAAAAAAAAAAAAAAAAAAAAAGTCTTCAAATGTGGTTTGTAGCTCCAATGTCATGAAGTGAAGAGAATAAGTTGGAGAGGCATTGGATGGTGTGGCGTAAAATTTTGCAGCAAGGGGTTCAAATGGAAAGCCTTTTAAATTTACTTTCAGATTTTAAGATGCTCGCAACATCATAAGGGGTAAGAAACAATGAAGTAAAAAAAATATCCCAAACTATAAATAATTTAGTTGAGTGAATGCTTGCTAACTAACCGTATTTTTAAAAATATGACTTAAATTTTAAATTGATGTTGCTAAAAAAAGAGCTTTTTATAAGTTTCTACTATTTAAACTATAGACACAATTAATTTATAATTCATTCTGCTTAGGTTTTAAGAATTCTCTTCTTAAAAACTTCATTTGCAACTGAATTTGTACAGAAAAACTTCCGGAAATGTTTCTAAGAATATTTTATATTATCATTTTTAGTTTCGACTCTCAAACTTGTTTAAAGCTCTTTCTATGGCGGTGGGAAGTATGCTTCCCACCAAATTCATCAAATTATAGATGTTTATAGTAAGCTAATTTACCCTTTCTGTTTGGCAGAATCTTTGAAAAGACTCTGGGAAATATATTTACCACCACATGCATCAATATTTAAATATTATAACTATCCCCCCTCAAAAGGGGGGGGGGTGGAAAAATCATGCTAATCTTATTTACTGTCCTATATGAATTTCTTTTTTGAAACAAAACAAAATCTGAAAAATATTTTAACATACCGATACTACAAAAGAATGGCCCTTTAAAGGGTTAAAAATAACTCGGTTCAATGTTCTTGATGAAGAAAAATGCAAATGTTTAAAAAATTGTTTCATTAGCTACTTTTGTTGTCAGAAAAAAATCTTAAAAACATTTTTAAAAAAATTACATTTAAATTATTGCTCTTTCTGTATATTTGTAGAATATTTTATTTTGAAGATACTCATTTGGCATCTAAAATGTGCTATATGGTGAAAAGTATCTTTAAGGATAATACTGTCGAATATTCTCCTTCATGATCAGTATGTTCTAGCGTGATAACCAATTTTAATGTAACCTCATTTTTACCATTTACATTTATGCAGATATTTTTTAAAAACTTTAAGTAAGCTGAATATTTGTGTGAATGTAAATGAATTTAAAAGTAAATAAATCTACTGTCATAATTAAAATGTATGCGATTGACTAGTTAAAATAAGTACTGTTGAAAATTTTGAAAGTAACAGATTTAATGATTTGAAAAAAAAAAAAGTTTGTTGTACTTACTTAATCGGTAAATCAAAAAACTCTTGGAATTTTACCAAAAAACAGGAAGAAAGACCAGGCTTTAAATAAATTTCCTTAGTCCTTACCGTGCCCCTCCTTTAGCACTATTAAGGATTGCAATATCAGCACTAGCACTAGGGTCTCTTTTTTTCAAGATAATTTCTTTTTATTTTATTAATTTTTATCAATTTTCATTGATGAATCACATCAATGGGAAGGAAAGAAGTGTGAAACTATTTGTATTTTCTAATTGTCCTTTTTTTATTTCATTCTTATTAGGATATTTTTAAGCTATAACATGGGGAAAATATGTAAACTTTTTTCCTGCTATTTAACTAGCATTTATTCATTTAATTTTTGTTTTTGAGAAATTCAAAAAACAGTGGTAAAAGTTTAAATCCTTTTGTCTCTATACATAAATAGGCAAAGACAAAACCGTTAAGTACCATTTTCTCCCCTGTTTGGCAACCGCTTTTCTTCCTTTTTTAACCGACTTCACAAAGAAAGGAGGTTATACATTCATATTGTATGTATGTCGTTTTTTTTTTGTTTGTCCACTCATAACTTCTTACCGGATGAACCGATTTTCATGATTTTTTTTAATCGATCAAGGGTGGTTTCCCATAGGTCCCATACCTTGGTTTGATCATATTCGATAATTAGAAAAAAAGTTATGTGCTGAAATGTGGTCATTTTTTTGCTTTTTCATCCATAACTTTTGACTAAATGAACCGATTTTAATTAATTTTTCTTTGATCGATAGAGGGTCGTCTAACTCAAATATCGCACATCAGTTTGACTACATCTGTTTCTTAGAAAAAAACGTTATGGGTGAAAAATAAGTATTTTTTCATTTTAATTGGAAAGGCTAGGCTCGATTTTTCTTTGTTGGGAAAGTTGTTAATAAACATGAAACTCATTGTTGAAAAGAGTTTGCTGCCATTCAGATGTAATATTAAAAGCAATTATAACAAGACATAGACTGAAGGCTTCTCTGAAGAAGAAATTAAATCCAATCAGTTTGCCCCTTTAAAATCGATTTTAAAACGAAATTTATTTTATAAACGGTTAGTCTTTAGTGTTATTTCCTCAAAGGTTTCCCTTTCTTTATGTATGTTTTAAAAATAGGGTATTTATACAAAAATGTATTTACACTAAAAAGAATAAAATAAAATAATTTTTGGAAAAAAAAAAAAAGAACCGACTTCAAACTATAAATTGCGCCAAAAAGTAAAAAATCATATTATTCTTTAAACAACTTCGATACGACTTTTAAACATAATTTTGAAGTCGGTGCAAAATTATGATGGACTTTGATGCGTGATTATTTTTGTAACTATGAACCAATTACAAATATAAATAGCGTAGAGTTTGCAACAGTTTCAGAGTAAAATAACGCGTGGTGTAATTATAATTAGACTGTCATAATTTTGCACCGACTTCAAAAATTGTGTTTAAAAGTCGTATCGAAGTTGTTTAAAGATTAATATTATTTTTTACTTTTTAGCGCAATTTATAGTTTGAAGTCCGTTCTATTTTTTTCCAAAAATTATTTTATTTTAATCTTAAGCTATTGATGAGTTTTAGGGTTATCAATAAAAATATTCTGGAAATTGTAATTTTTTTCCTCCTACTTTCGACGTAGATTCGAAGCCTTTTTTAGACGTAGTTTTTTGTCATGCTTTCATAGCAGTAAACCTTACTTCTACAACCTAAAATATTTGTATGCAATACATTTCAGTACATTTTTTACTCTTTGTAATTTAAAGAAGAAAAAAATGTCAGGGACAAAAGAGAAGATGTAATATATTAAATGAAAGTCAAAGCAAAAGAATACTAATCTTAAAGTGTCAGTTAATCCATTCCCAAAATATATGCATATGACAGTCAGATTATTTCTCCAGTACAATGTCAAACAAAATGAAATGCAATTTCAAGCTAACAATCTCTAATGTAATATAAAGTAAGATAATAAGGGCGTTATTTTTCTTCGGATCAAGGTTTCGTAAGTTTGTTGGTTTGCATTAGTGCGTTGAACGCTTGATTAAATTGAAAGTGAGTGTTTGTATTTTTAATTTATTCAATATTAATAGGGAGGTAGGCAAAGTTTTATTTCTATTTTCTTAACAGGAGAAGAAGTGCAGCAAGATAAAATTCATGTATAATGTGTGTTACAAATGCATTAAATTAAATAACTAACTCAGTGGTCAATCAGTCGCGCTGAGAAGAGATTGTCGCTATCGAAATGTTTAAACAAAACAAGCTGCTGCCAAACAGAAGATCTAAAATGTCTAAAAATTGTTTAAACAATTGTCGCTGAATTTGATGATTAATAAATTACGGTCAAATTTCGACCGATGGACGAACTCTAGTTTTAAAAAATAGTCACAAAATGAAGATAGTTTTTTAGCACCAAAAAAATATAAATAGAAATCTGAATTGATTTTTAGACCCCTACCTTGAAATATAGAGTTATGACTACGAATAAAACTTAAATTTTTTTTAGATTTAACAATGACTACACTTTGATATTCCATACTATTGATTACGATGTAAATTTATTTCATTAAAAAATATATAATTTATTTTGTTTGGCAACAATTAAAGAGTAAAATACTTTTCTTATGGTATAAAATATTGTAATTTCAAATTACAACATTAATATTTAAAATTAGGAGCAATTGTGAGATATTGCAAAAAAACTCTTACTTTGCTTATTTTTTTTTAACTTAGTTCTGATTAGAATTTTTTTTTTTTTTTTTGGAGCATTTTTGTCGCGATTCACTTCAAGAATGTGTTTCTTCTGTGTTTTTACACTTTGATATTAAAAAC
Organism: Octonoba sinensis; assembly: GCA_038502835.1. Classification (NCBI taxonomy): domain Eukaryota; kingdom Metazoa; phylum Arthropoda; class Arachnida; order Araneae; family Uloboridae; genus Octonoba; species Octonoba sinensis. The sequence goes on along the minus strand of CM076605.1, from coordinate 63,626,640 downwards.
AAATTCTTGAATTACCAAACATATTAAATCATTTTTTAAAAGTATTTAAACTGTAATTATTGTTTTGTACTTGAATTATGTCGATCCTTCTTTTTCATTCAATTGCATGACTTCAGGTCTTATTTTATTAATTTTACATACTTCAAAAATTTTCAAACACTCCCTGCATAGCAGAAGCATGTCCCTGAATATTAATAACTTATAGTGGGCTATTTAAGATCTTAATTTACACCTTCTAAAAATTTGTACCTTTAATTTCTATAATTAAAATTTAAAGTTAATTGTTAAGGTATGAGTTTACTATTTTTTAAACAAAATAAACAATTGTCTTTTTTTTAGACTTTTTTTTTTTGAACTATTTTGTTAGAAGAATTTTATGTGCACGAATTTTAATTTGAAGACTTGCAGTACATGATACAAAATTTTGTTTTGCATCATTACAAAACCAAACAATAAAACACATTAGTTAGTAACAAAAGTTACTTTATTTTATTGCCATAATTATAAATTTTCTACATCATGTGTATGTATAAAATAATTTGACTCGAAATAAATCTATATGTGAGTTATAAAGCTGTTAAATAATAATAATAATGAAAAAATACTGAATTGCACTTTTTTTTTCTGTGTTGAAGAATTCACCATAAAACATTTTATGAAAATAAATACACATATGAGAATTTTAAAAAGTGCAGTAAACCTATATTTCTAGGAAAATGCTTCTAAGTTAAAGATAGGTATATCACGAAACATTTTATTTTTAAAGTTTATTTATTTCAAATTCTGTACAAATGAAAAGAATGTTTTGTGTCTTATTTTATGTGTTGCATTATTAAAATACACATAGATTTAAGCATACAGATGGTTTGGAAAAAAGTTTTCTGATGTATTATAAATGTTTTAAAAGAAATGATAAGTGAAACATGTTAGTGATTTATTGTTTTGAAGTTGTATGATATAAAAAAAATAAATACGTAACGTATAAATACGTAACGAAAGTGAATTGCTGCCGGATATCTGGCCGACCTACAAATATTCGGTGGAACATGCATCCGGTTGAACTCTGATATTCGGCAGAGAAAGGGCAAAAGGTGTCCTGTATCCGGAAAAATTACTACCGGTTCAACCCTATTTAATACTATTTGGTTTCATCGGCTTTTAGAAAATTTCGATGATAAAAAAAAATTATAAATGTAAACTCATTTATGCAAACGAACTACTTGTGTTAGTCAGTTTCTAGATAGAGCAACTAAAATAAGTTTACTTCAAGCATTGTTTTTAGCGCCGACTGGAATCAAACTGATTAAACTGGAATCAAATTACATTAGATTCTCGTGTACTCCATAAATACCTAAAATTATTTCCAGTTTTCGAATTGGTAAGTTTAATTTCTTTCTCCCTGGACAGTTTTATTTTTATCGCAATTGAGTTACTAAAAGCATTCGTCACGGAAAAAATTTTGTCCATTTGCAATAATTTTTACCAGTTTTTTTTATTGCTAATTAAATATATATTACTTTAAAATAATTTTTTTAGCAGCTGAAATTATTCTTATGGTATTCATGCAGTCGAGTCGCTGGTGTGATCATCATGTTCCATGCCTGCAATGTTACCAAGGCATTTAAATATTCATGAAATGCAAAAATGCAGTTAATGAGGGTGCACCGAAGCACTCTTCACCAGGGGTTGCAACCTTTTATTCATTGGGGGCCATTTCGTGTAATGGAATATAGACTGCGGGCCGCCCTCATTTCATATTGGCAACTTTTGATAAAAGGAGTGAAACTCGTATTTTTGGTTTGAATTTAAAATTATATCCTTAACATGTAAAGCTTAAATAAAAAGTTCTAATCAAAAACTTATTTGTTGAGTTCCCAGCAGTTGCACGTGTGGCTAAACTGCCAACACGTTTAATGTGATGCCTGTGGTTTGCAGTCTAGAAGGAAGTTTTCCAATGTCCACTGTCGTAGCAGTCGTTGAGGTTCTTAAAAGATGGTCCAGATGCTCATCTGTAAGCCTAGACCTAATAATTCATTTTATAACTTGAAATGGCATGATGCAGTGCATTTTTCTGGTCACTAAGGTTTACGATTTTTTTTAAATTTAATGATTTCGAAAAAACGAAAAATTGTTATTGTTTTTAATGCACTCTCAAAAATAGAATCCTCATTTTCGATGATTCTTCAGTCGTCAAGAAAATTTCGTCATTTATAACGATTCTTTTCTCGCGCGATCACGTGACTTAAAAAAGTTACTACACAAATTCCGGCAATTTGACGAAAGGTTTACTCGGAGCATTTTTCACGAAGCCAGTTCGTCAAACACGACGAAAGTTTCGTGAGATTTGAGCATGCATTACTGAGAGTCTGCCACTTGGGTATCCAAGCTCCCCCTTGCAGAGCGACTAGGAATCAAGGCAGTAAGGAGCGCCTTCCGTTCTATAAATGAGCACCACAGCGGTGGAAGTCCGACTTAGCTCATTATGTATTTGGATGACACCAGATAACGCCTCCATAAATACGCCACCTTCCTTTTTTGACCTAAAAGTGAAGGGAGGGGAAATTCTCCACCCTCTGGTACCCTCGGAACTTCAGGGTCCACGGATTTTACATGTACGTATCCCCAAGTGTACATAATGGGTCTTCAGCGGGTCGGGTATCGAACACCCAATCTTCCGGTTGAAAGTCCGACATCCTAACCACTAGGCTACCACGGCCCACGAAAAGTTGTCGTTTAGTTTAAAGGTCGCAGCGTGCCGTACAAAAATACTACGCGCACTGCAACCGGGCCAGAGATTGTCGACCTCTTGTATAGACCAGCGGTCCCCAATCTTTTTTTTTCGCGTACCACCATTTTTCTTGTAAGCCACTTGCGTGCCACTACGAATATAACTTTATTATATAGAATATAATAATAAATTATAGAATACTGGGACGACTAGGTGATATAAATCACCCCATTTCGCTTGTTATTAAGGCAGAAAAAGCGTTTATTAAAATAAAGCTCTGTACGTAAAATATATGAAATATATAAAATATATTTGTAATACGTACTTTCAAAACACATTAGAAATTAGTATATAGCACCAGTCTGTCTCTTCTTTTTTTTTTTTGACTGCACGCGTACCACCTGGAGAGGCTTCGCGTACTACAGTTTGGGAACTGCTGGTATAGACGATACACGTCAAAGTGTAAGGGTGAATGAGGGGACCAGAACTTGACGTCATAACCAGAGTTGTCTCTATAAACAAAGTTCCTACAACCTACTGATACACAGTGTGAACCAATTTTAAGACTAGGTTTTTAAATTAAAATAAAAACAAGCAATTATATTCTTTTAAGTATTTTTATTCATAATAAGCTCCTTCCGCTTCAGTGCATTTGTTACAGCTGTTTAACAACGATTCGAATGCATGTTCCAGCTCACATTGTGGGACTGTCTCTAAAGCTCGCGTCGAAGCTGTTTATATAGTGTCAATGTCATCAAAGTTAAAAAAAGCTGATAGTTAAGGAGTTTCACGAATGCTCGGTAACACAGGTAGCGCCACTGTAAGCTCAGTACCAGCTGTAGTCTTAAAAATTCTTTGACACACTGTGTACGAACAGCTTCGACGCGAGCTTTGGAGGCAGTTCCACAGTGAGCTGGAACATGCATTCGAATCGTTGTTAAACCGCTGTAACAAATGCATTGAAGCGGAAGGAGCTTATTATGAATAAAAATACTTAAAAGAATATAATTGCTTGTTTTTATTTTATAAACTTATTCTTAAAAATTCTTCGGCACACTATTATATACATACATGTCCGGCATTTCAGGAACGTCGTGCTCCAGTATATGACTACTTCAGTCTCTAAATGCAAAGTGAGTGAAAATCCCGGAAAGTTTCTCAACATTGAATCGTTACCGCCGCATTACTCTGATTGGAGTAGGAAGATGACGTGTTTCGCTATTTGCCTCGTTCACGTGCTCCGTAAAGTTGAATTACGGGGAAAGGACACATCGTGTCCGTGCATTTAAATGCATCGTTAACTCCCCTCCCTCGTTAACAGCTTCGATTTTTGATTGGATGAGCAGAGCTGATTTTATTTGTATTTATTCGATCAGAACCCATTTCTAATCATCGATATCCAGCGCAGAGTATCTGAAGCAAATTTTTAAGGTCATGCACAATAATTATTATTGAGGATTACTCTTATATTTTATGAACTACAAGACCCAATTCATTTCCACGAGAAACTGCCTCGAAAATTTAAATCGAAATTCCAGGGGTAGGGGGTAGAAAAAAAAAAATTCGGATAACGATTTTCTTGGATTTGATAAGTCAGTTCTGTCTTATAAATTAATAAAAAACTTTAAGGTCATGCAGAATAATTTGTTATAAAATATCAGTCACGTACTGTACCTGTCATGCATATTAATTTGTTATAGAATATCATTCGAGGCCTTTACAGTAATGCACAATAATGTGTTACAGAGTATCACTTACGTACTGTGCGGTAATGCACAGTAAATTTGTTATGGAATATCAGTCACGGACTGTTCGGTTATGCACAATAATTTGTTATAGAATATCCCTCACGTAGTGCACGGTCATGTACAGTAAATATGTTATAGAATATCCCTCACGTAGTGTACGGTCATGTACAGTAAATTTGTTATAGAATATCAGTCACGTACTATACGGTCATGCACAATATCAGTCACATACTGTATGGTCATGCACAATAATGTGTTATAGAATCACTCACGTACTGCACGGACTGAAAGATGCACTTCTTTTCTTCGAGAAATTGCTTTCCCAGTAAAGGTCGATCTTTTGCGGAAAACTGATATTTAACTGTGTCTGACTTGAAATTCCCGCCTGTCTTAAAGATGCCAAGGAAAAAGAGAGAGAGAGAGAGGGCGGGGGAGAAAAATCAGATAATGATTTTCCGGAATTTCATAGGTCAGCTCGGACTATTAACTAATAAAATATATTTTTTAAATTCTGACTTTGCAGTCTAATAATAAATGTTAAAAATAATAATAATAAAAATAGTTTTAGGGGGAAAATTGCTTAAAAATTAAGGAGCGTTATATAGTTTATTCTATACTATGGCGTCATTTGCTAGTCAAAACTGATCATTTTGAAAACATTTAAAATCAGAAAATTAAATATTTTTATATTATTTATTTATATATTTTTTTGTTTTGTATTCTCATTGATTTCATTTTGTATCTGAAACATCGATGCTGATGAAGGGTTAAATTAACTTCTAAGGCATTTACACTTTTAAAACGAAATGGCGCGGATAATTTTTACAGAATTCGAACTATTAATCTTTTTTACGATTATGTACTATTTTTTTTTTGTGTAAACCCTCATCTCATTTTATACAAATTAAGTCCGTATGTAATTTTTTTTTCGTTATGCTCACAAATGTCATCAAAAATAAAGTTGGAAAGGTGATCTATAACGTAGAACTTTGTTTCTGAGCTACAAGAACATATGAAATAAAATGTAAACCTTTGTGCTACAAACTAAAAATTAAAAATCAAAGTGGGCTTCAGTAGGATGTTTTTCATGTAGAAGCTCACTCTTTTGCATTGGAAAAGGGGATTCTTGTAACCACGAAACACGCGTCTGCAATTTTTGCAAGTTTTGTGCTCAACTTCACGTGGATTTTTAATTTATGTAAGAAAATATGCTTATGTAATATGGCGTGACATGTGACAATGGCGGATTTGGTGATATGTTGGTGACATTTTGTGACAAAAGGGGGAGGGGCGTCAAATATATTTACAAAAAGTGTGATGTCGTTTATGAACGTCCCCTGATATTAAATGACTTGATTTACTGCGACTAATCTCTAGTCTGGCAAACTACAGTTCTACCATCAACCAGAGGTGCCAAGAAGAATCCATTCTTGTTCAAGGAAGGAACTGCTGGTGTAAGGAATGTGCCGTTTTCTCGTTCTAGTTCGTCTAGCATACTTGATTCCTTCCGAACTAATGCTATGTGCCAGTTTATAAATTTAGTTGCTTTCAGCAAGCAAATAAGAAACTATTTTGATTTGCGTACTAAATAAAAGCACTTGCAAAACGAACTTTCCTGAAACTCGAATGGATTCGTTCTTTTCTGCCATGCGCAGCAGCGTCCAAGTGTCAAAATTCCGTGGTCAAACTGTGATCAGTTTATTTTGTAGCGGTTTTTATTAATCTCGGAGCAGCTGACCACCGATGATTTCGATCGCTATTATTAGAACAACATAAGTGTCAATATCCTTAAATGGTTATCCGAAAGACTCCGTTAAAAGTATTTAGTTGTGCACATCTCTTAATCATTAAAAGCCATTTCTGATATTAATGTACCTTTTATGGATCTGAAACTTTAAATAATTAAGTAACAGAACCATTTTGTGACAACATCCTAAATTAATTTCGGTAGTCTGAAATTGTATGTTTCAAACATAATTTTTATTTGAAGTTTTCGATCAATTACAGTACTCTTCGCCTTTTAACAGCCGTATGCTTTTAGAAATTATATCTAAGCTTTACTTAAAGCACTTACCAGCGTGCCGTCAAATAGCTGTTCGCAGCATCTTCAAAGACTCAGTAACATAGTAATCAGGAAAGGTTAAAAGTTTCTCCTTCCATTAACTTGAACTCATCTTTCAGACTCAACGGAATGAAAGATGCTTCGCAGTTAGCAGCAACGGAGCCCTTTTAAAGTGAAGTGTTTCATTCATTTCGCAATTATGCATTTTATCCGGAGCCAGCGTGACCACTGTGTTTAAGTATCGATGAGGATTATTGCAAACGTAGATAATGTTGAGTTTTATGAGAAAATGGTCAAAAATCAAAGGTGATTTTATTTTATTAAATTACTTGTAAAATTACTCGGCGTTGCTCGCTTTAACCTCTTCAGACCCCAAAACTAAGCACAAATAATTTTGACGCAATTTTTTGGTTCTCTAATTTAAAAAATGATTACAAAACAAAATAACTACATTTTTAAAAAATTTTAATTAATAATTAGTTTAAATAATAATTAATGCTCAATTTCTATGTTTTCCATGCTTAAAACGAGGTAAACTATCTGTTGATTAATTTCAAAAACATTTGGGTGTTTTAGCTTTCAAATTGCACAAACAGTAGTTAATAAACAGTATTTTAAAATGTACCCAATTGGGTACGCTTGGAATGAAGGGGATAATAATAATAATGTTGAGGTACTTTGAATTGTTTACCGCCTAAAAAAGGTGAAATGAATAAATCTTATATATAAGCGGCTTATTCTGTCTGTCGATCTGTCTGTCTGTCTGTCTGTCTTTTCGCTATAGAATCCCAGGACGTTTTACCGATTGGGACCACATTCCGCATGGTCAGTGTTTACGACCCGAGAAACTCATCGCTGCAAAAAATGAAAGTTGTGACTCAATTTGTTTTTTTTTTAATTACTTTTTTAATTTTTCAATGATTTTTTCTACGCTTAGATCTTTTAAACTACGCAACGGATTTTAATGCGGTTTTCACCAATAGACAGAGTGGTTCAAGAGGAAAGGTTTATAGACCCGTTAGAAAAAAAAAATCCTACAGGTAGTTCTTTTTTATTCCACTTTTACGCAATTTTCCACATAAATTCCCCAATATGGGGGTGAAAAAATCTTGCACATATTAATGTAATGCATCGATCGAAAGCGCTGATTTTTCTGCACAAGATGATATTTGTCCTAAGTTTCTAAGTCAGTAGGAACGCCAGTTATAAGCTTTTTAGTGCTATTTCTTGAGGCTTACCTTGACCCAAAAATAACAATTAGCAGTTTCCTCAACTTTGGCGATGTCTTTTGATTCGTTCATATGTTTTTCAAAGTTGATATTTACAAATTGGCCACATATGGTTGCTATTGAAATTTTGTTTACGTTCTTATTCATATCCGTATCTTTCACAAAGGTACTTAACATCTGTTGTGAATATAAGTGATAGGTATCGTTTTGGTAGAATTTTGATTATTGTTTTCGTACATTTTTCGTTGAATATGTAATTTCGTTGTGTTGTGTGATTAAATTTGTGTAAAAAAAAAAAAAAACTAAATACACTTGAAATAAGTCATAATGCCACCGAAAAAACGCACTTCGTTTTTTCGGTTTACTTCGTTGTACTTCGTTAACATTTTATTATTAAAATCACCTTTATTTATTGAGTTAGCGGAGGCTCTTAAGAAATGTACCGCCAGTGGTTTCCTTCATTGCACTCTACTTTAAGCAATTAAGCAAGTAGAAGGGGGGAAACCCCGTGGGGCAGTAAGCAAAGGGGCGTCCTCGCCGCCTGACCTGGGTAATTCAGGTTGAATTAGCAGACACCTTTGCACAAATCATTTTAATTACAATTTATAATATCTAGAACAGCGGTCATTTCGTATGACCTCCGGGCTTACTAGTAAAGATAAAACCGTGTAAAAATGCTTTAAGTTAAACGGTTTTATTTAAAATTCAAAATATCGTTGCATTATCTTAACATTCCAAACAAAGCTATCGTTGCCATTCGACAAATAACAATTCTTATAATTTCCTCGGAGCCAAAATTATTATTAATTTTCCTAATTAAGGGGGGAAATAAGTATAAAACGGCGTATTAAGAGCAATTTTCATGAATTTTTTTAACGTATAAAGAATAAATATATTTTACTGAGATTTTGAGGTTATTTTATAGATATATTGAAGAACATGTACTGAACCTCTCAGACATTTTTCTTGAAAAATCCCGGAGATATCGGCTGCTGCACACTATAAGTCGCCACCCGGGGTCGGCAGTTTGCGTACATCCTGGAGATCACAATTTTTATCTGAAATCATTTTTTTTATAAGTGTCTCTTCTAGTTGAACTAAAATCATCACAAAAAATTGGAAGATTCTATTTTTTTTTTTTAGAATGGGAAAATAAAGTACAATTTTTAACCGTTTTTTCGTACTTTTTTTACAATAAAAAAAGTAAGAATAAAGATACGTTTATGATCCTAGTTCAACTAAAGCGTGTATATATAAATAAAATGTGTGCTAAATTTAATAAGGATTGATCAAAAACTCTGCGAGCTAGAGTGTACGCAAATTCGAAAAAAGTAGTTTCGAGAAAGACGCGTTTGTAAAAAAAAGGGTGCTGCTGAAGGTAAATTTAAGGCAGTAATGAATCATTTTTTTAGAAATTTCTATCCGAGGTGTCAATTGTTAAAAGAAATAAAAGGATATCTGCTAAGGTTCTCTAATACCCTTCAGGTCACTCATGGGGGACTACCTGCTCAACTGCTCCAAAAGGGGCGCTCGCTCAAATGTTTATAAACGACTTGGAATTTTGCTTTGAAATTTTCAGGGTATATTATTGAATACTTGTAGAATCGATTTATGAAGAAATATTTAAAAAAATTTTTTGAGACCTTTACTCGTATTTCCCTCTTGACGTTATAATAAATTTTTAAATGGATGGACTATTGTATTGTCATTGGAAGATAAGGTTGTGTACAAAGTTTGAAGATAATTTATGCTGTAATAGTGGCCGAAAACCGCGTAACAAACTTACGTGACAAATCAAGTTAAAAAAAAAAACGTTTAAAAAACCGTTTTTTGACTTGGGGGTCATTTATAAATGATGTCACGCTTCAAGGCGGGAGGGGTGCTCGAAAAATTGTGACAATTTGTGACAAGGGGAGGAGGTAATAACAAGTGTGACATTACCCATTTTGGTTTCTATAAAAACATTTAATCAGCAAATAAAATTTATTTAAAATTTTTTTTTAGTTTCATAATTTGGGTTTGAAGTTTCATTGATCATTTCATATCGTAAACACAAGTGCTGATTAAGATTTAAATTTACTTATTGTTAAAAGTTTAAAAGGAAATTTTGTTAGGCATCTACACTTTTAAGATAAAATTGCGCGGGTCATTTTTGTCAGAATTCGAACAACTAATATATATTACTGTTTTATTCTCATTGTCTTTTGCGTTGTAAACATTAACCTCCTTTTATACAAATTAAGTACTCATGTAATCATTATTATTGTGATCACAAATGTTATATAAATTGTGACAAAGGGGAGTAGGTGGGTATGATGAAGTGTAACATTTTGTGACAAAGGGGGCGGGAGGTTAAATATATTGAAAAAAAGTGTGACATCATTTATGAACGGTCCCTTTCTTAGCTCAAAACGTTTTCTGCATTGAAAATAGAGCTTTCTGTTACTCTGAAAGACATTACACGTATACGGAATATTTTTGATTGTTTCTAGTAAAGCTTATTTTATTTATTTATTTATTTATTTTTGTTGTTTATAGAAAAGGTTAAAGGTTTGTTTCTTAGTTAATATGCTTTCAAATGTTTAATTAACTGGTTTTATAAGATCTAATTTTTTAAATTTTCTTTCAGCCACTAAAATATCCTCTTCAAAGGCTGAGGAGAAATCTTCCTGAAAATGAAAACACTCCACCAACTTGTTTATGTCCTTTAGGTAAGAGATTGTCTACTCTCTTAAATCGGTTAGTTAAAGAAAGTGTGTAAACATTGTTTCCTAAAATTCTTTTGTTAAAACCTATTCTAATTCAACTCTACTGCTAAATATTGTGTAGCTTGAATGAAATAATGGTTTTATTTTTGCTTCGAGTTAACTGTATGTGGGACATGGCAGCACACATATTTTTTGATTAATTTCAGCTAATAAATATTAAAGTAACTCAATAAATTTTGGTGTCTTGCCCATCTGCATGCCTACTTAAAAAATGTGGTAAACTTTCGTCTAACAAGTATTTCAGATTTTTATGCAAAAACATGCGGTGACAGACATGACAAAAATTGTACATGTCAATCACAGAGTATTTTTACATAAAAATCCGAGATATTATTTCTTCGGCAGAAGTTCTAAAAATAAGACAAAAGTTCTTCAATATCAATTTTGGTGTGCATGCACGCCAAAATTTGTCAAGTTATTTTAATATTTAGTTGTAGAGCCTCCGAATAAGGGACACTAAGGGGATTGAACTTTATCCCTTATTTGGGGTGCCCTTCTTTGGAGGTATATGAGTTGATGCATATCATTATAATAATAATAATTATTATTATTATTACTATTATTACTTTGGACTGCACGGACTGTGGAATAAGTAATCAGTCGGTACCTATGTAAAAAGTTCGCTGTAATTGTCTTCACTGTATCCACGTTCACTGAAACACATTTATTTTGACATCAATAATTTACCTGAAGTTTCGAAAATTGTTTGAAAAAACACGGATTGTGTTTTCCTTTTGCGGCTCAAACAAAGACGGCTCCGTTATTTTACCGAGCTTGAGGGCGTGGTAAGTGGGTAGCGGTGTCTTTCTCACGCGCTCGCGAATGATCAACTGCATCCTGCCCTTTTCGGTGGCAGCACTGGACTAGCAGGCGATTTCCAAAATGTGGTCGTTTGCGATATATCTTAAAATAGGTGAATTTGCGATATATCTTAAAATAAGTGATAATCTTCAACTGAATAGTGTCAAAACATTCTATACCTATCGTCTAAACAAAGCGTTTACTGTTTCCTGAACTGGTTTGTGAAACGAGCAAATTATTTCTCGGTTCTGCAAGGGATTATTTTATTAGTAAATAAATAAATTAATTAATGCATAGATAAACAAATTAAAAAAAAAATAGTTGGCAAAAAAGAAAAAAATATCGCACGAAAAGTGTAAAATAATGCAAGTTAAACTGAAAACTGTTTGTTTCACTATGAAAATTATTTATTCCTCTGATGGCAGTACTTGACAGGCAGACGATTTCCCACATGTTTGAAAAAGTAAAATAATGCAAGTAAAACTGAAAACTGTTTGTTTCACTATGAAAATTATTTATTCTTCGGATGGCAGTACTTGACAGGCAGACGATTTCCCACATGTTTGAAATGAATCATAAGTAGGTGAATAAATTTCAGTTAAAAAAGAAAACCATGACACGAAATGCCTTCAATCATTAATTAAGGTAGTGAGAAACGTACTGGTGCAAGTCAACGTTTTTTGAAAATGTAGTTAATTGATGCATGTGTTTCTGCGAATTTTTCAGATACTGATTTAATGAGTATTTCAAGTACCGATTGGGCGACTTAATAAAAATTTAAAGTACTAATATATTTATATCTTTTTATCACTGCTCGATTAGGATATAGAGTGTCATTTGATTGAGTAAATTGAGCATACTGATAAATTAGATTCCTGTATTGAGTTTATTGAAGTGAATGTTTACAAATTATTGATGGATACGAATATGTAGTATACCTTTGTTATTTCTTAAGACTTTTTTATTAATGGAATATCGACTGATAAAATAATGTTACTGATTAATGTGGATTTTCTCTATTGAAAAATAAGATCATCTTCACATTTTACTCAGTCTATGAGATGTGGAATTTAAAATCGTCTATTGATTTGATAAATTAAAATACCCGTTTATATAAAATTTTAGTGTATTGATGCGTGAATGCTTTAAAATATTGACCGTTATATGTGTCAGACTTTACATGGATGTAAGGTCTTTTATATCTCGATTAATATGATCATTTGCAGGGCCGGCCCGACGGTATTCGGCACCCTTGGACTTTTTAAAAATAGTTGCCCCTAGCCCACTTACATCATACAAACTGAAGTACTATAAATTCAATTGTGTATAATTTTATTGCGTTTTCAATTATTTAAAAAACTTTAATAATTACATACATGAAACAAATAACTTATTTTTTTATTTCTAATGGGCTGCAGTTGGCTTCTCGTAATTGCAGACCTAGTGCGTTTCACAGGGATTGGTACCATCTAACCATCTCTATCAAGCACCACAGTGGGTATAGTACCAACGCCACAAGTGAATTTTGACGCAAAGTTCTTTCACTTGAAAGATAGAGTATCTGAGAGGAGTCACTATCATTGGGTCTGCCTACGTTAAGGCAACTGGAATAGTTGAATTAATTGTGTGAAACAGGGATTATTGTTTTTTTTTGTTTTTTCCTTTTTGCTCTGACGCTGAGGCGCCCCCAAGATGCTGGCGCCCTTGTATTTTGCACACTTTCCACATTGATAGAGCCGGCCCTGATCATTTGGAATACCGGATTGAACCAAATCAAACACGTAGTGCTGATTAAAATGATTATTAGAACATAGAGGGATGTTATAATGTGTAGAGTATACCGATTGATTTCAGTGCTTGGGTCAATTGGTATAAGAAATATAAGCGGTACAAAAAAGTACAAATGCTGACCGATATGAAAAGTTAGCTGACAACCCGATGCGAGGAAGTAATGTAAGTTTTCTGTCCACCTTTGAAAATGAATTAAAAAAAAAAAAAAAAATATTTAATCCCTTAACGCATTGCCCGTGTCTGACACGGGCAAAGTTACCGGCAAATTTGCACATGCCCGTGTCTCACACGGGCGATCTTGTATCTCGCGTTATTTTATTTCTAATGCCAGTCTGAGATCCGTTTGCACTTTCTTTGTATAATAATTTTTTATATAACTTTTACCCCACCCCCGCTCTCTAGCTACCTCATAGTTGCCAAAAACAATTTATACTATACCTATATATTCATTTTGATGTCAACAAAAAAAAAAAAAAAATACCTTGGTAATTTTTTTCCAGTTTTTCCGAAAAAAAAAAAAAACTCTTCAATGGGTGAAAAATACTTTTTGCTTATTTTGTTTCATATTGTGAATAAAAATACAAAGCCTAATTACTTAAATATTACATTGGTTTTTACTTATACTGGGGTAAAAAGGAAAGGAAGGGGCGGGGGAATTCCAAATTTATTAAAAAATATGTATACAAAACTGAATTGATATCAAAAATTTTCTTTTTTCGGTGTAAAAATTTCAGGTATATAATTTTGTTTGAAGTCTATTTTAATGTAAGAATTATCGACGATAACACCAGCATGGCAAAAGCTCTGAAATGAAAACACAGCCCTCCATCGTATCCGACTCGAGCTGGCTGTTTGCTCATCCTCTCTGCATCGAGTGAGTTTTATCGCCCTTGTCATCATCCGAGCGGTATGGCAAACGACTCTCCTATAATCAGGAAGCTTCCTTCCCTCTCGTCTGACCAAAACGAGGGGCTAATGACCGGCCATAAAATCCACCTCCACTGCCAGCTATCCCGACCGCAGTTCAGAAGGTGAATGAGAAGCAAATTGTGTTACGTTACCGGATTTATTACCGCTTTACAGTCATGGTTTACTCGAATGCGTTTAGCTAGCTAGTGTGAGGCGCCGATTCCATACTAACTGACAGTAAAAATCAGTGTTTATCATTACTAGAATAACACAATTAATTTTACCACGAAAAATGTTCGTAAAATCGAAAGGCATTCTTTTAGTGGATGATTTTTCCGGACTGGTAAATTGTTTGTCGTGTTCGTAACATAGAAAGTTCGTAAATTGGAAGTTCATAAAATCGAGCGTCAACTGAAATTCTTATAGAGGTTCCTTCTCTTTCTTTTTCAACTTTTAGAAACACATTTTTTTTTTTTTTTTTTGCTACTGTAAAAGTAGCTACGTGTTAATAAAGAATGTTTTCATCGCCGCTGAAAGATTGAAATGTATTTCAATAAGGTAATAAAAAAAATCAAAAGCAGGATTTTGACGTGGGGAATATGTGTGTCTGTCGATCTGTCTCCCCCCCCCCCCACCCTTACCCCAAATAACTTTAATTGTCTGATTCGAAAGTTTTTTTTTGTATTCGAAACACCTGGGCGAGGACATTTAATTTCCATATTTTTCCATTTGGAACTTTGCCTGCGAGCGTCATCACATGGATTAAACATTCATAATACGAGAATCTAACGATCGAAAGAATTCCTTAAGCAACACTTCCAACATTCCCAGATGATATCTTAAAACGTGGAGAAATTGAGCGGAGAGATGGCGCACTTGAATTTTTGGAAGGAAGGGGATTTGCGGGTGCACCGCAATTTCAGTTAGTTGTACAACTACAACAGCACAGTATCTACTTGAATTTTTAAGTTTCTTCTTTGAAAATAAATGGTACATCGTCGTTTTTATTTTTGACTTTCCAAGTGTAAATGCTTGAATGATCGTTACTGTTCCTCTGATTTTTATTGTGATATAAAAGCTGCAAGATACTTTTTAAACAAACGTTTTTTCACTACTTTGTCAATTTGATTGGAGTTCTTATCATAAGCTACTTATTATCGAAAGCCATCTCCCATTTGCGTAAACCATTCATAATCGCAATCTCACCCGCCCTATAAAGCGAGAAGCGAAAAACATGTCTTGTTTTTAACCGACTTCACAAAGGAATGAGGTTATACATTCGTATTGTATGTATGTCGTTTTTTTTTTTGTTTGTTTGTCCACTCATAACTTCGCACCGGATGAACCGATTTTCATGATTTTTTTTTTTCAATCGATCAGGGGTGGTTTCCCATAGGTCCCGTACTTTCGTTTGACCATATTCGATAATTAGAACAAAAGTAATGGGCAGAAATGTAGTATTTTTTTTGTCTTTTCATCCATAACTTTTGACTAAATGAACCGATTTTGATGATTTTTTCTTTAATCGATAGAGGGTCGTCTAACTCAAATATTGCAAATCAATTTGCCTATATTTGTTTCTTAGAAAGAAACGTTACCAGTGAAAAATAAGTATTTTTTATTTTAATTGGAAAGGCTTGGCTTGATTTTTCTTTGTTGGGAAATCTATTAATAAATATAAAAGCATTGTTAAAAACATGTTTGTTGTCATGGGCTATAATATTAAAAGAAATTACAGCAAGAATTTGACTGAAGGCTTCTCTGTGGCAAAAATTAATCCAATCAGTTTGTTTGCTAAAATAGACTTCAAAAGGGAATTTATCATGCAAATGATTAGTTTTTAGTGCCATTCATTTAAAGAAGTTTTGCCCTTCGATATGGATTTTTTTTAAAAATGGAGTATTTATATACAAAATGTATTTACACTAAAAAGAATAAAATAAAATAATTTTTATAAAAAAACAGAACCGACTTCAAATTAAAAATTGCGCTAAAAAGTAAAAAATAAATTCATTCTTTAAACAACATCGATGTGACTTTTAAACATAGTTTTAGAAGTCAGTGCAAAATTATGGATCTAATTACCATTATACCATTTGCTACATCATATTGGAACTGTTGCTAATTCTGCGGAAATATATATATTTGTAATTGATTCATGATTACAAAAGATTTTATCTATCCTCATTTTGCACCGACTTCTAAAACTATGTTTAAAAGTCACATCGATGTTGTTTAAAGCAGGGGTCTCCAAACTACGGCCCGAGGGCCACATCCGGCCCGCGGACAGATTTTGTCCGGCCCGCGGAGAGCTAGCATACTTGAAAGAAAACTCCTTCTAGAGAACATATTTATTTTTTATAGCAAATTAAATTAAGTTTACTGAAGTAATCTATTTTTATGTTGAATAATTATTAATATGACATCTACATTGATATGGTCATGGGCTAACTACTCATAACATTGTTGTAGGTTATTATTTACTAACTAACAAATTATTGAAATGAATCCAACTAAAATTTTATACATTTTAAATGAAAAGATAACTTATAACAAGCATAACGACATATGAAATACTAATGAGATTTATGTAATTGAGATTTTCCACTGACAATAGTTTGTAGTTGTGGACTAATTTTACTTGTACCAATTATTAAAAGAGATTTAAGATGCTCATCAGTTAATTTAGATCTGTAAACATTTTTTGTGTACTTCATTTTGGAAAAGGTCTTCTCACACAAATAAGTAGTACCAAAAACAGAAAACAGCCCACGAGCAAATTTATGCAAATTATCAAATTGTGTCAGTGGAAGACACTTATAAAATTCCAACAAAGATAAGTTTTGATATTTGTTCTTAATTATATCACTGCACTGTAGATCAATCATTTCCATTTGAAGTTCCGGGGCTAGGGTTTCAATGTCAGTATCAAAAGGATTCTGAAAAATCTTAATTTGATTCGCAATGGCATCAAAGTCCGAGAAACGAGTATCAAAATTTATTTTCAAAGCACTCAAAGTTTCGATTGCAAAATCGATAGGAAACTCGGTCTCAGTGGTGTGGCTAAATATTTCACATGTTTTAAAATGTGAAAAACATTTACTTCGTAGTTGTGATTGAAACAGTATCAATTTCTTCCGGAATGATTTGATATTATTGTATAAATCAGGAAGATGCTGGTTTTCTCCTTGCAATCTCAAATTCAGTTCGTTCACATGTTTTGTCAAATCAACATAGAATGCTAACTTCCACAGCCATGCGTTGTTTTGCAATTCAGTAAGAGGGCGATGCTTTTCATTCAAAAAAAATTCGATCACTGCTCGAAGTTCAAAAAAGCGCTGAAGGACTTTCCCACAACTAAGCCAACGTACGGCAGTATGATAAGGTAAGTCATTTTCTCCAATCTCTTTAATAAATGGTACGAATTGTCGGTGATTCAGCCCAAAAGATCTGATAAAATTAACAGTTGATATGACTGGTTTCAGAACTTCAGACATATCCAAACATTTTCCGCACAAAGACTGTTGATGAATGATACAATGTAAGACTATTGGTTTTGAACCACCGTCATTTTCTACAGCCTTTGACACAAGAGCGACCACTCCTTTATCTTTCCCACTCATGTTTTTGCCTCCATCAGTTGTAATACATTTCAAGTTTTTCCATCGAAGGTTCTTTTGCTTAATGGCCATTTCAACTCCTTTAAAAATATCTGAACCAGTAGTTGTGCCATGAATACTATACATATCAAGAAGTTCTTCATGCACTTCATAGCTTTTATCTACTCCTCGAATATAAATCAACACCTGAGCAGTATCTGACACATCCGTTGACTCATCCAAGGCCAAAGAAAACCACTCAACATGTCCATTTTTGTTGAACAGTTGAGAGGATATATTTTCAGAGATGTCTTCTATCCTTCGAGCCACAGTGTTTGCTGACATACTGACAGTTTTTAATAAATTTACCTTTTCAGGGCACATTTCTTCGGCTACTGCGATTATGCATTCTTTGACCATTTCTCCATCGGTGAATGGTTTTCCACGTTTTGCAATTTCAAGAGCCACACGAAAGCTGGCACGAGTTGCAGCCTCTTGTTCAGTTTTGAGTTTTGTAAATAAAGATTTCTGCGATTTCAATCCGCGCTTCATAGCTTCGAATTTTTCTGTCCGCAAACTTCCTGTATATTTTGAGTAATTTTGAAAATGTTTTGCTTCATAATGACGTTTAATGTTATATTCTTTGAGAACGGCTATGCTTTCATTGCAAATCAAACATAGCGCCTTGTTACTGGACTCAATTACGAAATACTGAATGTTCCACTGATCTTTGAATTTTCTGCATTCACTATCAATTTTTCGCTTCTTTTCCATTCTACTAAATCACACACAAAAGCAACAATTCAAATAAAAATATTGTTACAAAGATGTCTTAAACTTAAACACGCACAAACACGTTTTAAGGAGGTACGCACTATTTTATTTCACAGCAGTGTCATAGGAACTGACTTGTGGTTGCGCCACTAGCCTTCTTATATATTTCACTTACTGCCATCTAGAAGTGAGTGGAAGACACCAGAACTTTATCGAACCAACGAGATTATTCTGTAAGTGCTATTAGCGCCATCTGTTAGGGATAGAAGGTACTACCTATTTCTGCTTGTGTCCACCAGATGTCCTGTCACGTTACTCCTCATGGCTCGCTCGTACTCTACGACTAATCTAGAAATTACAGATAATGACAGGAAAATTAATAATATGCAGTGTTGCCGTTTTGCGGACTTTAGTTCGATTTGCAGCCTTTTTTAAACGTGGCGTACTTTTTCGGACTTTTTTTTTCATGTAAAAAAATACTCATTCGTTACTTGAGTACTCGTTAGGAACCGAAGTAACGATTACTGAAGAAAAAAGTAATCAATGATTACTTGTGTATTTCATTACTTTTGTAATCAATGATTACTATGGCGATACGATGCGGGTACCCCATTATAACGGATACCCATACGATACAGAAAATACATCAGCTTCCCCGTCGCTAATGGCATCTGGCAAAAAAGTAATCATATTTTACACCACTAGTGGACTGATTCAACTTTTTACCACCGGCAACAATTAATGATAATATGGTTTTGGCCCTTGGAATTTACTGGAGTAATCAATATGGCCCTAAGGCTGGAAAGTTTGGAGACCCCTGGTTTAAAGAATGAATTTATTTTTTACTTTTTAGCGCAATTTGTAATTTGAAGTCGGTTCTGTTTTTTTATAAAAATTATTTTATTATGACTGCTGTCGTTTTAAATTGCAGTACAACAAGGAAATAATGAAGGCAATGCAATCAGAGGGAATGCAGACTGCTATTTACCAAAAGTTTGGCAAAAAATTGACGTATACTCGCATTTTTTTAATCCTGTTTTCCAATTGTGCGCCAACTCTTACCTGCTTTACCTTATATGTTAATTAAATACGAAGTTTCTTTTTTAACCCTCTCGTTACCCTATTATGAGAAAATAAGAAAAACAAAGCTTTTACTTTTATTTAATGTGTATATTCCAGCAAAAATTATGTGCAAAAAAAAAAAAAAAAAAAAAATTTTCACAAAAGTAAAAGTAAAACTTTTTACAAGTTATCTTTCCTGCTTTTGTTTTTACGAGTTTCATATGACGGTTATGATACTTTAGTGTTACGTGAAGACGGATGCATGGACATTACATCAAGGAAATAAATGACAATAACAGTATTTCCTTTCATTTCTGTGTAGTCATTAAATTTTTAAAGTTATTATTAAAAGGGCTTTTGAATAAGTTCTGTGAATTAAGGTAAATGACCCGGTAGTGGACACTTTTCTCCATCGGACACCCTTGCACCTTTTAGCCGAAGCCTTAGGTAGAGAGCCGATGGCCGTCAGGTAGTGGACACTGCTCTAGTAGTGGACACATAGATCTTTAAGTTCCCAAAATAAGCGAATGTGACATTAAACTTGAATGAAATTATCAGAACCTAAAGCGAACGATTCATACTGCTGGTTAATAGAACTAAAGTTGGAGTTCAGCATCTATGCAAGTACATGGATCATAATATTTAATAGCTGCTTCCACAACGGTCACATTTGCTGCTCTTTACTGAAGCCGATCGATAAGAAGGTTAGGGATTTGGGGAAAATATATGGGAAAGAAGCGTGACATCATTTATGAATGGTCCCTTAGTCATTTTTAAAAATTATTTCTCCAAGTTAACAGCGTAAAATAGATGATATCAATTTCTGTTCACTACTAATGCAAATACGTGTCTTATAAATGTCCATTATAGATACAAATTAAGCGCTTAGTAAATTTGACGTAAAAATCCTAATTTTTCATCAAATGACATTTTATAGGTAATTAATTTTTAGAGAAATAGTTGGCGATTAAGCTAAATATGCAAATATTGAAGTCCCTTCAAAATATTTTGCCACGTAAAAGAGTACGAAAATTTTCTTAACTGTGTCCACTACCGGGTCATTTACCTTACAAAATTCAAAATAAATATGATTCCTTCTGATTTTAGCCAAATAAATTAAAAAATTAGTGATATTGATTATTTTTGATACTTGTATATAAATTAAGTCAGTAGAAGAAACCACTAACTGCAACAATAACTGACTTTGCAGAGCTAGTGTTAATTTTTAATTTTCTAATTCTTCTCTACATTTATGTCACTCCCGCCTTTGTAAAACGCATGTCCTATCTAATACACTTTTTTCGACTAAATTGTTATTCATGGCTGTATTTTTAGTTTGAAGCTATGTGAAAACCAAAGCTTCTCAGAGAACAAACGAATGCACAAATTTGCAAAGTTCTTCACAAATAACTGCTTATAACTTCAACTTTGAGCTCCATTTTCTTTGAAAGAGGTCCTAACTCTTACTGCTGCGGGAAGGATCGAGAATATATGTGCCATTTTTGTATTCCCGCTGGAACAATAAAAATCCTCCGGGATTTTTATGGGCATTCCTCTCGGTACTAAACTAGAGATGCTCTTGTGCGAGCGTCAACGTCCCTGATTTCTGATAGACCCAAGAACCTGCTGACCGCAATTTTTTCGAATTTCAAAAAAGAGAAGTTTAAATTGAAGAAATAAAGTTCATTTTACAAGTTGTGTAATGGAATTGAAAAAGAATTATTACCGGGACTTCTGTTTGTTTCCGCCATGAAAAGTTGCTGCTAAAGCTTTAAAGAAGTTTTTGTCAAAATTTATCAAAAACGGGCGAGGGATTGCAAAGTAGATCCTGTCATCTGCGTTCAAATCCAGAAGTCTAGTCTTCAGATGTAAGTCAATTAATTGACTGTATGTAAAATGTTTAAAATTTTTTTTTTAGATTTTGAAATCCTTCAATAGGTTAACTGATGCAATTTTATAATTGTGTATTGTGTTTCAGGGTCGTATATACGAATTTATTTTTGAGGGAGCCCAAGTCAAATATTAAGAGAACTTTCCAAATTGAAGTTTCGAAATATTAAAATTGTTACTCAGAATAGGTAGTTTTGAGGTTATTTCGTAGAGGAGCCCTAGCCAAACATTAAGAGAACTTTTGAACTGAAGTTTCAAAATATTAATTTTAATCAAGCTAGACCCTCGGCCCCGTCTTGTAAATAAAATATAATGCCTTTTAAAAAAAAATTCTTATTCAACATTGAAGTAGGAAAGTCATCAACATGTGTCATCATTTCGCACAGTGCAAAAGGACTACAACTCAATACTGACTAGTTTTTAACCCATTTTTGGAACGCTTAAATCTGCAGTGCAATATTGTTGGGTAAGAAGAAGCAAAGATAATTGAAAGTGTAAAATAGTAAAAAATAAAGTAAAATTTTTTTTTTTTTGAAATGTTTGAAAAAAATTAAACGCTCCAAAAATGGGACGGTAAGCATAAGAGGGTATATGCTTTTTAAATACAATTTGAGTATGGATTACAACTTTTGAACTTTTTGTTACTGGGATACACCATAGTGTGTTTAAATCTCAGAAATACATCTGTAATTCATTTTCTTTAGTATGATGTTATAAGTAGTAATATTTTTTATTGTGATAATGTTGGAAGCTCTACTTAAGCATTTTTGACTCATTTTCTATTTTTTTTGTCTACAATTTTACGCAACTCAATTTAGTAAGGTCGATTGTGATATTGTGATTAATCCAATCATATTTGACATCAATTGGAACTCGGCTGTATATCTACTTTTGCCAACTTTACCACCTGATGGTTTCCCATTTTCAATGAACTTGGAATAATATGACCATGCAAACTTGGATGTTCTAAGAAATCCAATGGCCCAGCAGTGTTGCTTTTACAAAATCTACCGATGTTCCCAGCATTTCCCAAAGCAACTTCTAGACTTAAGCAAAAAGCTACCACTTTTTAAATATCATAAGAACAAGTGGTATTGTGCAATGTTTTGATTCGTGCGGTCAGTATTTACCATCAATCTTCATCATTCGATAAAGAATCTCCATTGTTGCCTCTAAATAACTATTTGCAGTTTTGTATTGGCAAATCGTGCTTTATATACGTTGTTTTTTTCCTTTCACTCAAAAGTAATTATAGTTCAGATTAATATGTTAATTTCATTTTTCATTCTTTTCCCTGAACGCTTTTTGAGAAAAGTTGACATTGAACTCAAGCTTGGGAAAATTCGAATTTCGTACTCGCGCCCTCTTTTTTCTCTGACATGGAAGATATACTCTGACGTTGTGACCGTACATGGTTACAGTTAAATATCATGAATGTTTAAGACAATTTTTCTTAAAATGGGTTCCGCGAAACCCTGGGGTTCCACAAAAATCACTCAAGGGCTCCATACGAAACTAAACTCTCAATCTTTCTTTTCAAAACATACAAGAAAGTCATCGAAAAAGCAATAACATTTTATAAAGACGCTATGCCTCTTAAAAAAATAATAAATAAATAAAAATAGGAAAAAAAGAGAATAGCTGATCCTCACGTTCATTTAGTTATTTAGACAGTCAATGAAAATGTTCCACGCCTCGATTTTATTGATTAGAATAGGGATTTTCATCGAGTCTGTCTTTACCATTTGCAAAGTATACTACACAAAAGTCCGAGAGACGGAGTTCTTACATGCTTACAAAGAATAAATGTCCAAATTGCAGCCGGCAGTAGACATAACGCTGATTCTGACATGAGAGTTCTTATTTCATGCATAAAGCCTAATATTAAGTATATCTACTATAATAAAAATCAGTGTACCACTCGGTCCACGAAAAATTTTGTTTCTAGAATCCTGTTTGAATATGTTATTTAAAATTACTCTAAGATTTGTTTTGAAAATTTATGAAATTGCTTTTTCAAGCTATAAATATCATTTGAACCAAACTTCCATTTCTATAACAAATTATTTATTTTCAGTAAGTTGCATTACTGCCATACTGTTGAAGAAAGCAGGGGTTCCACGAGAAAAGTCGGCCTTAAAAAGGGTTCCTCGTATCAAATAAATAAATAAATAAATAAATAAATAAGAAACGCTGGTTTAAGACGAACCAAGAAATAAAAGTCAAATTGCAAATTTCATGCCAAGAAATGTGTGTTAACTAAGTGCGACACATTTATGTTTAAAACACAAGAGGAAGCAAGAAAAACGATCTTCCAGACAAATGAAAAGTAACGAGCTCCAGAAGAAGCCAGAAATCAGAAAAGATGTCGCCAGGTTGAAAGCTTTCCGCTGTTTTATCACCCCCGCAAATCGTCATAAAGATGCCGCACAACTTCTATTGTCCCCGAGAGGTTCCAAACGAGATTCGGCGACACCCTTGCTCGCATTCAGAGAGTGGGAATCGAGAACTGAATTATGGCCACTGAAGGAGTTTACAAAGTGTTCTTTATGACTTTCTAAGCTTCCTATCCCTTATTTACTATTCTGGGGTAAGAAGTTCTCCATCGAACATTTCGCTCTACGCCGATGGAGATATGAATTTCGAAATCAATAGTCAGACATTCCTCTCAGACGAATAGCAGCTCAGTTTTCTTAATTAATTTCAAGCAAACTGCGAAATTTGTTTGCCTACTGTTCTCGCTCTTTTTTTAGGAATTTAGCTATAGCTGTTTAACCCCTCAAAATAGGAGATTTTTCAGAAAAACCATAAAAAAATGAGTTTTTTTTTTTTTGGACAGAAAATGAATATATAGGAAAAGTAGAAATTGTTTTTGAAAATTTTCAGTTGTAGGGAGTGACTAGAGAGCGGGGTGTGGGGTAAAAGTTATATAAAAAAATATTTTCGAACAAAATTGCAAACGGATCTCAGAGAGGCATTAGAAAGAAAATAACGCGAGATACAAGATCGCCCGTGCGAGACATGAGCATGCGCAAATGTGCCGGTAACTTTCCCCGTGTCAGACACGGGCAAATGCGTTAAGTGGTTAATGGCAACACTCTTTTTAACAATGAGTTTGATATTTATTACCTAATAATTTACTTAACGAAGACGTGTTGCCATCTGCTATCTATAAAAATATAACATTACAATTATCAGTGAAGCTTGCCTGACAAAAAGAGGGGGGGGGGGGATAATTAACTAATAATAAACTGTTTCAAAAAATTTTAAATTGATATTATTAAAACTCGTCAATAACTACTAAAAAAGTAAGAAAATCGGTTAAAAAACCTGGGGAAGAAATGGTGTACGAGGGATGATCGGAAAAAAAGGTTCAGCATTCAAAAGCTACACATTGTGGAGAAATTGTGTTTTCCCAGAGTGTAGACAGATGGCGCTATATGCCATACAACTGGTGTGCGGGTAGGTAGTGAGAGTTTCTACACGGTTCAGGACGATTGAAGTGGCAAGACGCTTAGAAAATTGGTCTCGTGGAAGTGCGAGCCGTGATTCGATTTATACGGTCAAAGAATGTGTCCGCATCAGGCTGGGCATAATGAGTGAAGGTGTCATCCTGCTGCGTGACAATGCCATACTGCTAAAGCAACGCAGGAGTTGTTGCGACCGTTCAGGTGTTAAATCTGGAGTCACACCCCTCATACAGCCCAGGTTTTGCGCCTAGTGACTATTTCCTGTTTCCGAGGTAGAAGTAACACTTTTCCAGCACACGGTTCTCTTCAGACATGGAAGTGAAAATCTCCTCCGAGACCAGTCCGCTCAATGGACAGGGACCTGATTTCTACCGAGACGGGTTAAACTAGTTGGTTCTGTGTTCTGATAAATGCCTAAATAGGCTTATTGATTATGTCGAAAAGTGATAGACACGCATGCCTCTTAATTCCCTCTTGCAATTTCTATCTATTGTGAATAAATGTTTTTTTATTCGACTTGTAACCATTTTTGTTGACCACCCCTCGTATATAGATATAATATACGATAGTGCGCTTACTAAATAAATTTTAGTGTCCTTACTTATCTTCATACGTAGTTATTTAATAGTAGAATAATTTTAGTCTAAGAAATTTTTTTTTAAAATTATTATTTAAAAATATGTTTTGAATACACTGTCCAATTTTTGTTGTCTGTCACGTCATGATTTTGCATAATAATCCAAAATATTTCATTGAATAAAATTCTTCCGCTATTTTTAATGTAGACAGGTAGATATGTACTATCATATATTAAGTTATTTTATCCTTTAGTATTTGAAATGAAGCAAAAAATGTGAAAGACATTATAAAGGACCAAATGGAAGTAATCCATACTAACTTTAAAAATTAATTTTAAATAAGTACAAGAAAAAATTTCTTAATAGTAAAAATATGACTTTTCTTTGTAAAACAGTTTATAGCTCTAGTTGTTCAAATTCCCAGTTTTAAGCCGTTTAGTCTTCAGTGTCTTTTTTTTAAATCATTTTACCCAGCTGCAATTTGTCTCCTTGAAAAAAAACAACTTTCTTTTAAAACTGAACATTATTTTAGGGTTAGTATTTATCTCTGTGGAAGTTTCATAGTTTCCTCAAAAAACTGAAAAAAATGTGAATAGAAATTTCTTTTATTACTGCGGTTCCCAAACTCTAGTATGCGTACCACTAGAGGTACGCGGAGTCTCTCCAGGTGGTACTCGTGCGGGCAAAAAATAAATAAATAAATGAAGAAGAAGAAATTTAAAAATATTAAAACACACAGAAAAAAATTAAATCAAGATAACTAAAATATTACGTATTTGAATCAGTCAACCAAAAGACTAGGTGCCACGCCCGGGGATAGGCGACGCGACTGCTAGACACTAGTGGCACCACAGTTTCAGTTCTGCAGGAGTTCGACATTATCAGTTTCTCAGTTCTATTCAGAAGCACCACATTCAATATGGAGAATTTTGGTTCAGTTGGAAATGAAATCCCGTTATTGTCAAGAAATTAAAAGCTTCTTAAACGGAAAACCTTCTTAAGCGGAAACGTCTTAAACGGGTTTTATTCTAACGGCGGTATAAGGCCTACGACGCGGGGAGGAGAGGGAGGGGATTTAAGGAGTCGTTTTTAGTGCAGTTTTATAACTTAATAGAGTTATAATTAAAAAAAATATTTGGGTAGTTTGACGCATAAATATTGATTAACCTGTAACATTCATGAAAAAAAAGCTTTTTGCTTAAAAAGTCATATTTTAAGTTGTAGGCAGAAGTTCTCTTGTATCGATTTCTTGGAAGCGATATTCATGACCTACAAACGCAATTGAATTTTTGAAAATGGAAAAGCTTTATGGGGGAGGGGGGCTCGACTCTAAACCCCACAACTAAAAAAAAAGATCATTTCTATATTAAATGCAAAAACCCGCGTTGCAACTTCTGATTTTTTCATAAATCCTATTTCTGTTTGAGGATATCTATAGATATCAAATATCACAAAGCTTTTCTTTGCTTTTAAGATGAAATACAACAAAAGCTCAGGAAAATGTAAAAAGAAAAAAAAATGAGAGTCGATCGAATGCACAGAAAGTGACGTTCTAAAATCACTTCTAGCGAACGTTTCATATTTCCGCGCAAATATGTTTCTTTGCTTTCAAACCGCATGCTTTTCAAGCTTATTTCTTTTCTCTTTTTTCCCCTGCTAAGTCGGATGCATATATATGAAATGAATATACTGGAACGTTGTGAGATATATTCCGCTTGATGTATATATTTTTTTGAGTTTTCGAGTTTTGTTTGAGCCATAGAATAGTATTTTAAGCAGAAAGACATTACGTAAATGTTTGAACAGAAAGAATCCTGATGCATTCTAGCTTATTTGTTCTAAAAAGTAGTGTTTAAAGCATTGTTTCTTTTTTCTATTCCTTGTATTAATGGTCTTAAAACTGTTCTTCAGAACCTTGAGGTTCCATAATAATACATATATAAGGGTTCCTCGTGTTTTAAACACTAACATTAGTTTGTTGAAATATACATAAACCGAAAGGATTGCATTGCGTTCTAATGCAAAATCTCAAAGAATTGCAGTAGAAATTCATAGAGATACTGTCAGTCGAGCAAGTTAAATTTCAGGTGGTTTCGAATAAAGAAAAAAAAGTTTTTTTCTCCCAATTACATTGTTACTGTTTTGAGCTACCTTACATTTTGCTGCTACTGTTAACTTTTTAGACTGCTATAAAGTTTTACTGAAAAAAAGGGAGATTTTTTTTCTTGTTTCTATAAATTTATATATATATATATTAAAATATATTTGTAAATGGAGGTCGTAATGGGCGAAGAAAAGGCAGTAATATGTCGACTAATAAAAAAATGTTCGCCAGTAACTCGATTTGCAAAGAAAGTACAAACAAGTTTCTTACTTTCATAAAAACCACTTTTCAGCTCCACATTTTTAGTAGTTTATATTATTTTAGTATGGGGGGGGGGGGACTTTCCAAATGTGTGAACTACTGACATAATCACCCCTGACATTGTCAATCGAAAGGCCTATTCGTCTGTCGAATTTCCCTTATGAGTGATAAACTAATTATTTACATTTTTGTGTGGTATTCTTAACTTATAAATAATATGAAATACTTTATTTTTTCGCATATTTGGATTGTCAAGAGATAAATTTAAATGCAGTTTTCTTTAAAGGAATTGTAAGTTAATTTTTCTATTTAGGCTTACGCGAAAAAACATTAGCCTTCTTAAAACTTTAATTTCTCAAAGTTCTAGCTAAAAGTGTATCTATTACCTGAATCTGCTTAAATTGTTTATTTATGTGTATTTTGAATATGTATTAATTTGATTTACGTATAGTAAATCAAGTTACGTATTTTACATTATTTTATAGTTACGTATTTTACATTATTTTATAGCACTTTATATATAATATTCTTTTTAATCTAATTTATGGCCATGGAATTGCTCTGGAATTTTTTATGTATGATCAAATGAATTACATGAAGTTTCCTAATTTCTTTTTTGCACAAAATAAACATTTTAGATACTAACGCTCACTGCGATTTATTATTTTTTAAATTGTGTTTCAGTTTACCAAATTAAAGAAAAATGCTAGTTATTTTCTTACGAAGGAAAATAATAGATTGAGAGGAATACATTGAAACATTCATAAGAATTTTTTTTAATGTTAAATTATCCAATCTTACCATGAAGTGATATTTGGATAAAAACATTAAATTTTACACAATCGTTCCATATTTCTAAGGAGTCCCCTAAATACATACAAGCATTAAAAATATAATATTTACTTGAACGTTTTTCAAACAATAAGACAGAACCATTAGAAGAAACAAGAAGTTCCGTATAGAACTAATCGAGTCCTGCTTTCCCGTATACACCAATATTAATTGATATTCTAGCTATCACTCTTTGTTTCTCATTTAGCTTTTGTTTTTAATTACTTGAAAAACACCTTTTTTAGCGGTTTATACATATTCATTCACTCATTAATTTATTTATTTATTTATTTATTCATTCATTCGGAAATGTCCTTAAAAATCTATATCAAAAAGTTTCGTGGGCAATTAGGTTAGTTCTGGATAAACTTCGCATCAGTTCGTGTTTTTTTCGTCATTACATCTCTCCAATAAAGGTTGTTCCAAGCAAATCCGTCTGTTAGATCAGGATTTATAGGGGATTGAAATCTCCCAGTAGGCGCTAATGTTTATTGTTCTTTGAACTGTTGTTCAAAATTGAAGAAAAATTGTTCAAATCAAAAAATGTTTCCCGTTGAGAGCTTCTTCCAATAAGCTTGTTCAAAGGTATTTGGATCTTATGCCCAGATAATTCATAATTTGCATTTTTGCCCCTAGGCGCAATGTTAATTTCTTTTTTTTAACTGTTCGAAATTGAACGAAAAATTGTTCAATTAAAAAAGTAAAATATGGAAATGAGATGTCCTTGCCAAATTCTTTCGCATGCAAAAAAAAAAAAAAAAAATAAATAAATAAATAAATAAAAATCTTTTGAATAGGGCAATTCTTTCAAAAGTTATTAGGGAACTTTTGAAGGAATTAAGGAACCCTATAACGTTTGTCTGTCTGTCCCCCTGACAGACACATACATTTTCCCCATCTTAAAACATTGCTTTCAAATTTTTCTATTTTTCAATATATGTTTAATTAATTAACTTATTTTTGACTTTTTTTAACGATATTTTTTGCATACATTAAGCCTTCTTTTTTTACTTTTACGGGAAATTAGGCTAAAAAAGGAAAGAACTTCTTATTTCAGTTAAGGTGTTTCGCAATAATATTTAAATTTGAAATTTCGGTAAAAAAAGTTCTTTCCAATCAGAAAAAATTGAATATTTCGAAAAGAAGAAGAATATGCTATTAATTCAACTTACGTACTATATTTACATAAGTAAGCTGCTGATGCATTGGTAACTTTATTTTTTAAATGTGGTTTGAATATGTCGCATGCTTTTTGACGAAATAGCTTCCGAATTCGACGTATCATTTACTTATAGATTAAATGTTTTCCAACTGTTTTATTTTGACCAAATTCTAGCAACCCCATGGAGTTATGCAGTTTTCCACTAATACCACAACATAAGCAAGTAATATATACATTTATTTTAAATATATTTTTAGTTTTATATGAAATTCATTTGATTATACCCCAATTCACATTTTTGCTGTGAATGTATATTTATTTCCTTGATTATTTTAGAGAGCAAATCGCTTCACAAAAGTACTTTTATGATACTTTCATTTTATTTCCAATGCTTGAATTGTATTCTATATGCACTGTCCTTTTTTTCTCTTATTTTGCTTCATTTTAAAGTTATGTTTGCCAAAAAAAAACAAAAAAACTAATTTCCTTGTGACGTAATCTGCTCTCTATAATTGAGAATTTTAATTTGTATATTTTGTAGTATTTGCATATTTTTGTACCAAACAGTCTCATGCTTTCCTATCATAATCAAGAGACAATTTTAACACACAAAATTATAACTCTTATTGTACTTTGTAAATTCGCATTAAAGTTTTTCACATTACACATAAATTTCAAAAATAAAAGAAAAATGTAATAAAAATTGAATGAAGTAGATTTTTGTTTAAACATAAAATGAATCAAATATGCGGAGCATTTGTAATGGAAAATGCTGGACTAAGTCTCACAATTGAGCACAAATCAAACATATTGTCACATTTTATGCTTGATTAGTTTTAGAACGGCAATAGCTTTGATGTATGGAAGGTAAAATTACTGAGTAGATAATTATAGGAAGATATAATTTCATGTAAATAATGTAAGTTTAAAGTAAAAGATGAAAATAAATTCGTTCACAAAAAAACTTTTACAGATATTGATTCTATGACGACTTCAATCGATTGTAAGGGGGAGAAGGGCAACTTTTATTCACCAAAAACGTTTGTATTCATTAAAAGCAATCTTAGTATTTTCCTAAACAAATAGTGCATTACTCTAGAAGAAGACTTCCTAAAAAAATGACTTAAAAGAAATGAGTTTATTTATTGACCAAACGTGGAAATATTAATTTTAAAATATTTGAAAATTAATTATATTTATATAAAGCTATTGAATAATACCTTGAATTCTGTACCCAATAATTATGCAGAGCTGCTATAAAAAATAACTTTTCTTAAGCTCTACAATTAATCCCTAAAAGTTGTCCAAACCCCATTCATAAGTTATATGCTACGCGTACAAAAAAAAATTATTTCAGATTTATACTAAGTACTTCTTGAATTCGAGTTTGAAATAAATTTCTTACGTAGTTGTAGGATGAAAAAAAAATGAACTCTTATCGTTGAGTTTTTTAGTAAAGCATACATTTACGTATTTGTCTTAAGTGTAACTAAAAAAGCCCCCCCCCCCCACAATTGTTTTAAGTTCTATTTTAAAGTTGACAAAATGCAGAAATTTTTTTTCTCTATATACGATTTTAAATGTTTGTTTCTCGTTGTTTTTGTACCTAACAGTTTTAAATTTGAAAACTAAACATTTAATATTTAAAAAAAAATAATTGATGAATCAATAACTTCTTAAGTATTTTATTGGTTTTCAAAATGTAATATATGCGCTTAAATAATTTAAGTGTTTAATGAACCAAATTTGAACATTTCGATACCATTGAATTATTTCCAGCTGAGTTGGAGGTAACTCTGAAGGATGTTTAACAAATTAATTATGTTTCTGTCATCAAGCAATCATGCAACTATATTTAGCAAACAATATCAAAAACATAAAACGGCAAAACCAACTATTAAGAAAGGCGAGAGAAAGTTAAGTTCAATACAAAAGTTCGTGCTTGAAAAACACGAACCGCTTTCAATTGTGCGATTTAACTTAACGGAAAAATAAGTTAAAAAGATATCTTAAGAATTTATTT
Source organism: Octonoba sinensis (assembly GCA_038502835.1). NCBI lineage: Eukaryota > Metazoa > Arthropoda > Arachnida > Araneae > Uloboridae > Octonoba > Octonoba sinensis. Next base: position 63,594,850 of record CM076605.1, on the reverse strand, counting down.
ATTTATTTATTTTTTTGCTTAATAAAGTTGGCCTATTAGTTTTCTTTATCTATTTTTTATCTTTATTTTTTTAAATATTTTTGCTAAACACATTGCAGAGACTATGCTGGTTTTGTTAGATAAAGTTGAGAATTAAATGTCCACATTTTAATCTATAAACCATGGGGGTTTGGGAGTGCAAAATACATTAAAGACAAGACCATACAAAAATATATTAAAACAAACAAATAAACATTAATTTTCAACAAAGCAAAAATCAAAAACAAATTGCACATTACTGTGAATTAAAGTTCCAGAAATAGAAAATAAAAGTCTCAGGAAGAAAAATAAAGAATATTTAGACAACTTGGGTTACAACAATTTGTTTTAAAAAGTAATACAAACGGAATATTTTTAAATGTTAAAATTACACTGTCAAAAAAGTATAATTTCTCTAAGAGCCTCAGAACAAAATATATGTAATATTGCACTACGGTAACATCGCCATTTTTTTTTTTTTTTTTTGCGTTTTCTTTGCGTGCATGTTCGAAAAAGATGTATTGTTAAAAAAAAAGTATTAAGAAACGTAGTTCACAATGTTATCTTTTATTTTAAAAAATATACTAAACAAATAATTTAAGAATGTTTGAAACATATCGACTAATTGCACTAAAAATCTATTTCAAAGAATTTAACACGAAAAATACATTCTTTCACAAAAACAAATGAAATAAAACTCGAGATTAATTGCCAAATGTGGAACTAAAACTTAATATCATTAAGTTGTAGCATTAAAAATATACGAAATTTACTAATTCGTAATACTCTCGATTTCAAAGTTAAAAAAAAAAAATTTGGCAACAATATGAGCTAATAGTTTATTCTTGTTTTCTTTGCAATTTTTCTGTTGCTTTATTTTGATCTCTTAAACTCTGTCAGGCAGTTAATATTGTCCCTCCTTTATTTTAGGAAAGCGCAGTAGACTGTTTGGTTAACCTTTCCCTTGGGATGTGTGCTTTTGTCCTTCCACTGGTTGCGGTTAGCTAAACGGTCAGCTTCATACGGCATCGACTTAGGACGGGCAATGTAAGTAGATTTTGTTTTGTTTCAACCCAGCTGGGGCGTCAGAATCGTGTGCTTTTGTCCTTCCACTGGTTGTAGTTAGCTAAACGTCAGCTTCTTCTCACATCGACATAAGACGGATAATGTATGTAGATTTTGTCCGGTTTCAAACTGGCTGGGGTTAAAAGTATATATGCTTTTGTCCTTGGTGGTGGTTAGCTAAACAGTTAGATTCTTACGACATCGACATAAGACGGGCAATGTGTGTAGATTTTTTTTTGCTTCAAACCGACTGATGGTTAAAATTCTATGCTTTTGTCCTTCCGTTGGTTGCCTTTTGCCAAACGGTCAGCTTCATACGACATCAACTTGAGACGAGCTATGTAAGTAGATTTTGTTTTGCTTCAAAGCGACTCAGGGTCAAAGCTTAACACAACATATACTATGAGCTAAATAATAAACTGGAGCGATATCTGATGAGCTCATTTTCATCTGCTACAACTTTCAAACCGCTCGAGAAGAAACTCCGAGGATAGTCTCGAACCCAAGTTTTAATCGTCGTTGTTGTTTCACTTTAAAGACTAAAGCATTTCTGCATGCATATTATACCTGTACAACATTCTGAAAAGGCTTTCAATATAAATTTTGCATCAAATTAATTCACATTTTAAATATTAAACTTTGAACAAGTTTGACAAAACTATAAATGTTTAATTGAATTGTTTAAAATGTCTTAACTTGAGAAATAGTAACATGCTGTCCTGTGTTCACCGGTTTAAGCAGCCGTGTGTATTTTGAGACGTGGGAAATAAAAGTCATAAACTTGGGAATGTTAGAGACAGAATCTTCGTAAGAGGAAGAAATAATAATTATAATAACCTATTTTTCAAAATTAATAACCACGTAACTATATGCGATAAACTACGTACTTATGCAGCAGTTAGGCATTATCTTATTACTGAGGGGTTTGTCTCACAGTAACGACTTTACGCGGCGTTTAATGTGAACACTTTGTAACTCCTTTTAGAAGGGAAAATTCATTATCTATATCAAATTACTGAGCTTCACAAAAAGGGTAGCTCAGTACTCAGTTAATAGTTCAGTTAGGTTCGCCAGTCTCAGTTAGGTTCCGTTCTCCAAAAATTCCTATTTTTATCCTTGCCACTTCATATTCTTTTTTTAGTTTCTACTTTTATTTCAAAGAAATGCATAATATGAATTTCAAAATTAATGCTATTCAATGAAGTTTTCAACTTACTTTTAATTTATTCTTCATTTAATTAGTCTTTTCGTTGAACAAGCAATAGAATCATTTATAAAAAATGAATTGCTTAAATATTATTGACAACTTCAAAATGAAAAACGGTAAAAAGAATAAAACTAAAGATGCTAATCGATTTGAAACACGTGGCATCACTTACGCTTAACCACTTGCTTTGGCAAAAAATTCACCGACGCGTGTACCAGAACGGTCCAGTGTAACTCGCGCTGACAGGCGTCACAGACTGTTCGATGCCTTGGAGAAATCTGAAAAAGATGTATATTTTCGAAACTAATTTATTTTCGACCTAGGACTTGATAGTTTCTTGAAGGGAATATATAGCGTCGATTGATTATAAAATTATTTAAGTATAAATTTATTTATTAATAATCATGCAAAGTGCCGACGTGCGAATCACGTCGTTTTTGTTTTTGTGACGATTGCATGACGACGTACATGCCACGTCGTTGGCGATTCGGTGACAAAAGCATTACGACGTGCATGGCAAGTCTTTCCAGCGCAAGGGGGTAAAGATTAAAAGTCAAGTTTGCGAGCTAAACCAAAAAAATTAAAATTATATTATAATGAGGTAACAAACTTAATGAACAACTTTAGGCATTCCGATCTTAAATTTATTGAGGAAATTTCCAGTTGCAATAGAAGCATTCAATTGATGGGCCACATGCTTCCCTTAAACTACCTTGTTAGCAGGTTGTGTGAGGAGGAAGGATTTAGCCACAGGAATTTCTTAATCCAAGTGATTAGGAGGCAGCGGCTTCCTAGACATCCCTCGATTCCCGCTTGGGATTAGTGACGAGGGATTAGGAGAGTCTTATGTGCTCTATGCTTTCCTCTAATGAACGAAGATGATGATTCTTGTTTTTGCTGCTTAATTTCTGGTAAGTTGTTAAAAGAAGAGATTAAGGTTTCTTTGATGGTCTGCTGTGGGGGTCCCTGGAAAAATAAAGAGTTTTTATACGCGTGAGTCCCAGAGAGAGAGAGAGAGAAAGAGATTAAGTAACGATAAAACCTATACTACTACCAAATAAATTAATTATATTTCAGATAGTTAAGTTAGAGGAAGTGCAATGTGCATCGGCAAATAAATAAACTTGAGGCTGTTTTTTAAAAATTACATGAAGCGCTTTTACAGTCGCTAAGGAGCTAATCGCGTAGCTAATCATTGGAGCTACGTTTTTGTTCGCTGATCTTTATAGTTTTTTACATATTTATATTATGGGGGGAAGGGGGCTAGTATGGAAAACATGAATATTCTGTTCTTTTTCCGTTAATTTTTCTCAATAAATTTTCTAGTTTTGTAACATTGATATACACTTCTGTGCAGTTTCATAAAATATATTTCAAAAGAAATGAATGAATTAGGGTTATTATGATGAAAAAAAAATTAAGTTCATGATTTGGTTTTCAATTACTAATTTAGACTACGTTAATTAAAAATTTCGAATGATAGGTATTAGTATGTTATAAAGAAAATTAATCATTACTTCTTTTTGCATTCACTTTTGCTCTGCATGACTTAAATTTACCAGTGTTAGGCAAAAATAGATAAATAAAGACTACATGAAGCTAGTGGGAACACATGGGGGGGGGGGGGGTACGGGAAACATTTAAACCCTTTGGGTACATTTGACGAGTGAGACTCGTCATCTGCTTACTTGGGCGAACTTACGGTGGACGAGTCTGACTCGTCATCTGAAAAATTATATCCGTCTCATGAGCATAGAAATCTTCAAATAATTCAGTACTCTAAGGATTAATTAGGAGTTGAAGAATTAGAAATGCCTGGAAAAACAAAGCATGACATTTTTTTGTAAGTTCAATTATTTTTATACGTGGCAAAAAGTTCAGCTGCAGCATATTTTAGGCATCATTCATGAATGCTTATTATGTAGTTTTCTGAGTGTTCAAACACTTATACAAAACCTTAAGCTTGTTTTGACAAATGTAACCTGATAAACAGACTTCAGATTTAAAATTCGCTCATAAGATTAAACTATTTATTAATTTACTCAAATAAAAAGGTATGAAATTAATAAACATAAATTATAAAGCGAGCACGCAAATTCTTTTGGGAGCCCTAACTACAGGGGTATATATCACTATATAGGGGTGTTTGAACATACCCGAAATTCAACTTGAAGTTTTCATTTTTGTCCCAAATTAAATTAATGTTTTACTCCATACACCTTGTTTACCATTTTTTGTCGCAGCAAGATACCTTATTTACATTAAATTTTAAATGAATATTACTCCCTCCGTGTCTTGTCATTCCGGAATGATGACCATTTTTGGAATCTGTGACGCAAAATAGTATGTTGAAATTTTGAAGTAAAACGAAGTGTCTCAGAAATAACTTTTGGCTGCGGCTTTAAAATGAATGTTATTCACTCTTGTCTTGTCATGGTGATTTAAATTATGACCTTTTTGGGAAATGCTACGTAAAATAGTTCGTAGAAATTAAAAAAAAAAAGCACCTAAAAATAATTTTTGGTTGCGACTTTTAAAATGAATATTATTCACCCCATGTGTTGTCATGGTGATGGAAATCATGACATTTTCAGGAAAAGCCACGTAAAATAGTTCGTAGAAGTTTTAAAAGAAAAAAAAAGTGCGTCCCAGAAGTAACTTTTGGTTGCGCCTTTAATATGGTATATTATTCACCCCATGTCTTGTCTTGGTGATAGAAATCATGACATTTTTGAGAAATTGCGACGTAAAATAGTTTGTAAACATTTGAAAAAAAAAGGACCCCCAAAAATAATTTTTGGCTGCTGCTTTGTTCAGAATGAAGGAGGTGAACTTTGTGGTACAAAATGGCTGACTCGAGCCCATCTTAATAGCCTCGTAAAAAGCTCTGTGCGGAAATTCCCCACCACCAAACTCCAGACATCTTCCTCTTATTAAACACTACGCCCATTGAAAGAAACAAAGTGTCTCAATGTTAACATAATGTTAACATTCGTTTCATGCTTGGATGCGTTACAATTAATGGCAGCATAATTAGAAGGTTAATTGCAAGTGATTTCCCTTTAATTAAATAGCCCGGAACCAACTTGCGGCTCATAGTATCACCCAAAAGAAGCACCTGCCTGCTATCGATTTGAAGGCACAAAAGCTTTTGAGGGGTTCGTTGGAGATAATTAGAACTTCGGAACTTTATTTCCTCTGTTATTGACACTTTAAACGGGGTTTATTAACAGATAGATGTTATTTTTGGGGTCGAGTTTTAATTAAATTGTTATTAAAGCCCGGGCAAGCGCTTAATGATGTGTTTGTGGGAGAAGGGGGGAAAATCGTCGCCACTTTCAGGGACATTGAGAGGGTTGCCAGCTTATTGTTTTTGTGAAATTGTGCTTGTCATTGTGGCGAAAATTGAAGTGGCTGTAAAATAAAAGTTTATTAATTAAATCAGAATTTGTGGTTTAAATTTCGATTAAAGTCAATCATGGTAAAGTGAACAGTCTATTGCACAAATCAATGGAGTTAATGAGTAACTTAATTACTGAATCAGTAAAAATTTATTTTGATATTTTATTAGTGTTTTCAAGCGAGCTTTGACTAACATTTGAGTCCTCAGCAGATATTTCTCTCAGAAATCAAGATTATTTTGTCATTGTTTTTACTCTATCGTCCATTTTGTTACCTTAAAAAAGTAAAGTTTTTGTTTTTAAGCTAAATAAAATTTCACACGCAACGTTTTAAATACGTTGAACACATCGGAAAACAATGTCAACAAATTTCATATTTCTTTTATTTGTAATGGTTGAATATTATTTTAAATATTCTAAAAATTAACATTAGTTTATAATGCAAATTAAAGGTTTAATTAGCGTTCTAACAACTAACGTTTCTCCTTATAAATTTATTAAACAGTTCTCGAGATCGAATTATTAAACAAAATTTGAAAGCTCCTCGCAAGGAAAAACTTTTCTTTGTCTATATCATCTTTTAATTGTTTCAAATTTTAAACAAACTCAAAATGTCAAGTATTTTATCTTAACCCTGTAATGCCGAGTTTTTTTTTTTTTTTTTGCTTTTTTTTATTGTTTTATTTTTTGTTTATATTTTATATATATTTATTTTCATCCGCCTTGAGGCAGATATGGGAATTAGAGGATTAAAACGAAGTGCCATTTTATGTTTGATACTTTCGTTCAGTACGCTATAAATGTTAACTTTATTGATATTTTTGAATATCAGAAATAAAACATTCTATCTTGCTTACCGAACTCTAAAGTAATTTATTTTGCAGAAGAAAGACATTTGGAATTTGTCAAACCTCATTCCATTTTCTCCGCTACTAAACAAAATGCATTATTAATGAAACTCTGAGACGCGTTCTATTCTGGTTTTCGAGCTATGAGTTTAAAATAAAATATTTCTTGACTACTCCTCCATTTTTGTATTCCCGCAAATCTTAAAATGTCGAAGTGAGATGTTACTTCCTCGAAAAAAAAATATTGATTCTTTTCTACGCTAGTGAAAAAGCGAAGGATTTCTGTTAGGTAACATGCAAGTGGAACTGTCAAACTAACCGTGTGATTGATGGCGCATCTTGCCGTTGCCACTCACCACTTCCAAATGCCTAAATTTTTTATTGCTGTAACATACTTCCAAAGTTGCAGAGCGTTAAAATATCTTCTTGAGACTTTTCATCGTTAAAAAATTTAAAAGCGCTTCCGACGAGTGAAGTTTTGAAATGAGATAATAGTTTCTAAAATTTACGCTTGGTTGTTCTTTTAGAATGTTACAACCATTTTTCTTTTTAAGAAAATAAAAAGGATGAAAAAGTTCAGAATAAATGGCTCCATTGTGTTTTGTGTTGTAGAAGATTATCGTTGTTACTTTTGTGGTTAAGATGGTAATTGTTTCACTGTGTTCACAATTTTTCAAAGTATTTTTATTTTCACTACAGGAACATATGACTCAGAATTAATTTAGTAGAGTAAAAAATTTTATCCATTAGCTGACATGCTGTCTTTGCGCGGGATAATATTGCATCATTCGCAGGCTAAGTGACGCATGTCCAAAATTCTGTTGTAAATATGTAAGGAAAAATTTTCTTAAGAAATCCAAGAGTAGGAAATGGGCAACAGGCCTTAAAAACCTTATTTAAAGAGTAAAAATAATTAAAAAACACTATTGCATTAAAACGAACAGCCTAGAAAAATTCTTTTTAGACCAAGAAAAATAGTCCATAAAAATCTACATTAAAATGCCAAAACAGTTCATAAAATTGCCATTAGAGTAATTTCAAAAGTAACTAAAATGTGCACATGCAGCGAAATAATTATGCCAAACTGATATCAAGAGTCCATAAAAATCGTAATTACAACATCTACCACAATACATCTAAAAATTCCCATCAGAATAAGAGCTGTATTCTGTTTTAAAATGTCAATCAGATGAAGAACAACTGTCCCTGAATATGTCTGCTACAATAAACAAAAAAATCCTTTAATCCCCCTATTTCAATAAAGACAACTATTCCTAAACATCCCCAATAGAATAAAGACATTAGTCTCAAAAAATCTCCATTAGAATGAAGACGTCAGTGACTAAAAATACCCATTAGAATACTGGCCTTCAAGAGCTACTGTTCCTAAAATTACCAACAGTCCATCTTAAATTCCCCATCAAAATAAGGACAGTTCCTATAAATACCGCTTGCAAAATTGTCAAAGGATTTCCTGAAAATTCAATTAAATAGCACTTTCATAAAATTCGGGTAAAAACGAAAGAAAGGAAAGCATTATTTCCAAAGGCAAATGCACTTTTAAATTAGAAAATGTTTAGTACTGAACCAATCCTGACGTGTGAAATTTTATAGAAAGAAATAACTAAATTCTGTTCAAAAAGTGCCAAATAGACAGTAAAAAAAAATAAGTAAATGTTTTATATAATAAATCACTTGAGTAAAATATGGAAAGAAAAATCAACCTCAAGATAAAGTAATTGAAAAGCGTCTGCTGTTTATAATCCACAAAATATGCATAAAAATGAAATGAATTTTTAGAATTTGTTTCGTTGATAAAACGGACACTCTACATTAAGAAATAATATGTTTCATGAAATTGTTGAACTAAATCGCCAAAAAACAAAGAAAAATCCACCTCTAGAAGTAATTAAAAATCGTCTGCAGTATGCTGAAAAATGAAATGAATTTTTAGAATTTGTTCCACTCATAAAACGGCATGAATAATGATAAAATTCAATCTTACGTTAACAAAAATCATCTAGTTGGCGACAAATGTAGTATTTTTTTTTTGGCGAAAACACGCAAATTGGACAGATAAATTCAGAGGTAAGCCTCGTTTTAAAATTCGAAAAACACTTTAAATGAATACAGCGCATGTTCTATTTGTCCTACGAACTTCAGAAAGAGATCATCTTGTGCAGTTTTTACGGGCATTCATACGCTGCAAAAATCGAAAACGTGGGATGTTTCTTCGATGAGATAAACCCAAAATCAACAGTTTTGCTTAAAACTGAAATAAAAAGAGAACAAATTCGAATTTTAGGGAAAACGCTTCGGGGTGCACGAGGACTTGACCCAAGGTACCTGTAACCAAAATTTTGTACTTCTGCAACGTTCCATCTCGCCAGGAAGCGATCGACAGACAGACAGACAGACACACATTCACACACACACACACACAAACTTTCGGTTTTATTTATATAGATTTAAATTTATCGATTTAGAACATTCTTATCTGCTTTTCCTTTTTCTTTTTTTACCCTTTTATAACAGCTACAGCAGTTTCTTTCCTTTTCTTAATTGTTATGAGATTTGATTTCTTTTTAAAAAAATAACGTTTTGCATATGATATTTCATTAATATTTCTGTGTGTATAACCATCGAGTTCCACATAATTTGGAGTGATATCTGCCGTAGAGTTACAATGGAACATGGCCTAACTCGATGTAGTACGGGCTGTAACAATTTACAAAAAATGCCATGTAATGAATGGAAAGAGGAGAGTTTGCTAAATGGGGCCGTTTGAAACGCTTTGTACGGTGTTTTATCATGGTAATGTATCAACGTAGTCTTGACGACGAGAGTTTTAGAATGTTGTTGTTTACATTTGCCACGCTAACTTCAAACTCGAATCGTGGAAGCATCAAGGATTCTGGATTATCGCTTCAATCTTTTTAACAAGCAAAGTGAATTTTTGCAAAAAAGTATTAGTTAATTGCATTGTCTGTAATTTTGCTTGTAATTGTATTTCTTTCGAAAAAAGTAGTTTCTTTTTTTATGATTAGAACACTCAATTTTGCATAACCGCCAAACGTGGCGATCAAATTTCTTTGACTCTTGCTCGTTAAAATTTTGCATTTTGTATTTAAGGAACATTCAACTTATTGATTAAATAGAATTCAATAATTTTTGGACTTTATTTACACTGTTTAAGATTTTAATTTTCAAAAGAATTCTGTCTTTAAGTATATCGGAGAATTCACAAATGGAATTCTATATGAGTTATGTAACCTTTTCAAAGTCTACATTCACTTTATAACACGCCAAACGCGTGGGAAACTTTCGCATAATGCAATAAATTTTGTGAGAAACTCCCGAGAACATTGCCGAAAGAAGGCCATTGTCGCCTGACGAATTGAAACTGAGAAACAAAATGAATCGGAAAGGGGTGCTACCGTCTACATGTGCCGATTTGTCTGCACAGTTCAAAGACATATGCTTTCTAGCTCAGTTATCGCTGCAACTGTACAGTCTTCGCACCGGACTCAAAACTGCGCACTTTTCCAATCTACACGCAACGTTTTATCTGCAATGTGCTGAACTGCGCAGAAAAAAGGTTGTGCAAAACGTAGCGTCTGGACCCGGCTTAAAACAGAAAGACGAAATTTTGTAGCCTGCAGAAACAAACAGCAGCAAGCAAAGATTTGAAAGCGGAACAAACCTTTCATCCGAGCTCAAATAGGAAAATAACATATGTGCTAATTCACTGGAGAAAAAAAAAGTAAATAAATGAAAGTATAAATATTAATAATAAGCTGGAATAACAAAAATCGCTATAAAGGATAACATTTCTTTTAAAAACCCCTGTGCAGTATGGAAAATAGTCCCGTAAAATACATGTCAAAATAAGGAAATCAAAACAAAGCTATCAATCGCTTGTGAGACGCAGGAAATAAATTTTAATTCGTTTTAAAAAAATAATCAAAATCCAAAAAAAGAAATAAATAAATTAAAAATCGGCTGCTTCTCAAAATGCTAAAAACCGCAAGCAATAAATTTTAATTCGTTAAAAGAAAAAAGGATCAATAGTCAGTCGGCATGGCAACAATTAAAATTAAAGTTAATTACCGTGAAAAAATAATTTCGAACTGCAGAGAAAAATGCTTATAACTTCTTTTCTAGTTAATTTAGAGGCTTCGAATTTTCGCACGTAGAGCGAAACTCTGTCCGGGGTAGTTTTTCACGCGCTTTTCAAAGGTATCAAGCTCAAAACGATGCGATAATTCCTTCCTATAGAAAAGGACTATTTTATGAAACTTTCGGCTATAAATTGGAATAAAAGAAGAACAAATTCGAATTTCAGGATAAACTCTCCGAGGTGCACACCCCCATGTTCCAAACTAATTTCGTGAAAATCCGCTGGTCGGTCTGGGCCCTACGCCGTACACAGACAGACACACACACATACTTACTGCTTTATTATTAGTAGAGATAGAGATAGAGATAGTTTTCGGCTAGAATTTTACTCAGAATATAAAAGATGTATCTTTTAAAACGTATCTGTACAAAAGTTGTTTAAGCAGACTCTTTGTAAGGCATGGTGATTTGACTGTTTATTTTGTACTAAGTGAATTTAATTTTGTTCGTTGTAATGTGTGTAAACCTTTTGCAAAAGTTTTAGTAAATAAAATTAATTTCATATTATTGTCTAAGGAGTTATGGAAATGTAGTCTCTTACGCAAATTCTTCTACTTGATTCTTCTACTTCATTTTCTCATTAGTACCTATTGTTTTAAAATTGAAATCTTCGTCAAACGACATAATTATCTACGCAAAATACCAAGCAAATAATACATTCAAGAACAGATGGTAGGTGCTAAGAGCGCCAACACTCATTATTGGTCTGTCAAAGATCCCTCATCGGCACATCAAGGAAGTTATCTCGCTTTCCATCATTTTTAGCAATTGTGGCGGCCAGTATTACATCGAGTAAGGCCATGCATGGAAAGACAGTGGTCCCCGAGCGGATGAATACAATATTCCTTCCGAAACTAAGTGCAGAGAGAGTGGAAAGCAAACGGAAAACCTTCATTAAAAATACAGTAGAAAATAAAGTTCAAATTATTTTTGGACCAGCCTAATGTGGTTGAAATCATGTTCTGGTCTGCACGCGATTGCTTTTAACCGTTTAGACGCAACATCAAAATTAAAATGTCACTGGTAAGCCATTTACTTTATTTGTTTTAGAATGCTTTTCTCTCTGCAGCACGATGTATTGGCACTTTTTTTTTTTTTTTTTGGTGCAACATACTAGCGAATGTTCACATGGGGTAAACATAATTGTTCATGGTAAAATAAATTGTGGTTCTTCTTTTGCCTTTCTCGAAAATCACAAAAGGCTACTGTTCGTTTTGTATTCTTTAATTCTTCTATTCTTTTATTTTCCTTCGTATTTGTTGTAAATTTATAGAAAGAAAAAGCATAAGAATTCGTTCCTCTTCCCGTTTTATCCCTACGAATTGCCTGGAGGGCAGAATCAGAAAGCTGCAATTTCAGTTGCAAAAAGTTTCGTATGGACCAGTGAGGGAAAGATTAGGAAACACGTGTCTCGGAACTGTCACACTAACTTCATGATGGATGGCACATCTTGGAGTTGCCACTCACAGTGTTGATTGTACCGAAGTTTTTATCATACTCTCTTCTTTTCAGATGGCAGTTTTGCAACGAGCTGAAATATCACCTGTGGGATTTTTTTTTCTTAATGCAGCTATTTCTTCCCGTGGCCTGGAATAAAAGCAAGCTCAGGGCGCAAAAGCGGAAAAAGTGATTTCGCTCAATTACACATTGGAATTAAAATATCAAGACAAACATAGATGAGTTTATCACTAACTCCAATCGAAATTTAAGGGAAGAATCCTCCCCCTCCCCTTTTATGCCTATTTTCCCGTAAAAGTAAATAAATAATAAATAAATAAATAAAACGTATCAAAGAAGGCTGGGTGTATCCTGAAAATATCGTTACAAACAAAAAAAAGTCAAAATCAAATTCATAATTAAATAAAGATTGAAAAATAAAAATATAAAAGTAGGGTTTCGAGATGGGGGAAAATGTCTGTCGGTCTTTGCCAGTCTGTCCCCATCTAATAACTTTTGAACGAATGATCCAATTCGAGCAAAACTTTTTTCTTTCGGAAGATCTCGGAGAGGACACCCCAGTTCCATATTTTAGTTTTTGATTTGAACAATTTTGTGTTCATTTCTGAACAGTTAAAAAAAACCCCAACGTTATAGCTTGCGGGAAATTCGAATACTACATAAGTCGTGATCTAATAGACGGATTTGCTTGGAACAAACCTATCGGAAAGAGCTTAAGATATAGAATATGTAAAAATACGAAGTTCATTCAGCACTAAATGAGACTACCCCCCTTTTCCCTTGAAACTTTTTGATCTGGACCTGTACAGATATTTTTGCATGAAAGAATGAATAAATCAATGAATGTATGAATAAAGAAACGAGTGAATGAATATGTAGTAACTGTTGAAAAAGGTATATTTGAAGCAATTAAGAACTAAAGCTAAATGGAAGAGAGAGATAGCTAGATTATCAATTTGATGTTGGTGCTCCGTCTAGAACTATACTAGCCTACTTTCCCGAGCCTCGGGAAAGTAGGCTTAGCCGTATTTTGGGGGGAGGCATCGTTAGTGGGGGCCTCCGAAGCTTTTTTTGGGGGGAAGGTTTTTCAGCTCTTAGGAGGACACCCCCTTTTTATATATTTTCCCAATCTTACTAAATTTAACTTAGAAAGAGCATTTTGAGAAAAATTTTCTAAACCCTGTTTTGCCTTTAACCTATTAGACGCATAATAAAATCTTTTCCTTATGAAACTTTTGATAAAGGTCTGAAATTCGACAATGTGTAGTCTTGATTTCGTTTTATATGAAAGATGCCGAGGAACTAACATTCGAAATAATGTGTCCTGTACTTAAGAAAATACTTTTAATGGTCTTATTGAAAGATAATGGTTTAAGGACCTAAATCTACTGACCACGCATCGTTCATTTTACCTGTTGGAGAAATGTTCTGATTGTTTTTAAAAGTTTGAGTAAGGCCATTAATTAAATATTAAAAGAGTACTTGGCAAAAATATTCTTTAATAATGAAGAATATTTAAAGTATTTTTTTGCATTTCAGCGATGAATTATAGTTCAAGTATTCAGCTAATAATATAATTTTTGCACAGTAAAACTAATTACAATTGTGAATGATTACGTGATTGAAATATATTTTCTTGGTGTAAAAGTAAGGGAACTGATTACTATCTTTTAAACATTATTCAAATTAATTCAAGTCATAAATTGAATAAAATAGGTCATCCATGTACAAACTAAATACGCAACTGTGTATAAATAAAAGAAGAAGCACTTGGTGAAATGCCAAGTACTTAGCTCTTAATGAAATGCTATGAATTAATTACTGCTCAAAATAATTAAGTGATTGCCGCATATATTTTTCGTGTAAAAGACAGAGAATTCTCTCCTAATTTTAAGAGCTGAGCAAGTATATTCAAGGCAAGAATTTAAATAAATCATTCATGAACAAACCAAATGGAAAGAAATCATAAAACAATTTAATTAAAAAATGTATATATATTCACAATTAGAATAAATTATTCACAGAAAAAAGACATTTGTGACAGATACTTGCAATGAGCTTTAACAAAGCGGCAAGTAGGATAGCTTAATGAGCGGAAGTATATGAACAAGGATTGAAAGAAATAAAGTCATGGTGCACATAAGGGACCGTTCATAAAGATGTCGAGCTTTCTCCCCATATACTTGACCCCCTCCCCCCTTTGTCACAAAATGTCACACTTCAACATACCCCTCCCCCCTTTGTCACACGTCACGCTATGTTGCATAAGCATGATGTCACACTTCTTGTTACCCCTCCCCTCCCTTTGTCACAGTTTGTCACAATTTTATGAAACCCCTCCCCTCTCGAAGCGTGACATCATTTATGAATGATCCCTAAATACACGAAAATGTGATGATTCATCATATCTTTTAATGATAAAAATATCTTTTTGCATTCTTCAGATGCTTCTATTCATAGATAGTCGGTTAATACCCCCTTTTTAACCCAAATTTTGACTTTAAATGTCAAATGATTGATTTTAAATTAACAGTGGATATCTAATAAGTTATCGAGATTAGAGAATTTATTGAGAAATAATTAAACTTTAATTCGGAAATAATTATTATTTATAACTAATACCGAAAATACCCGTATTTTACCTTAGCAAATACCGGTATTACGAAATTACAAAATAACACGAAATACCAGTAACAATGTTTTACTTCGTCTTTACTTTCAGTCTGTTATTTCTTTAAAGATGTCACAAATTTCCCTTTTTAAGTAGGTTTCCACGAGCTTTTCGATTTTTTGGTCCAAAATATGATACTTCTGTTTTTCTGGAGTCTGTGAAACCATTAAAAAGTAACAGAGCTTGTTATTTCTTTAACGGTTTCGCAGAATTCCAATTTCAAATACTTTTTCACTGGCGTTATCATGTTTGGAAAAGAAAATGTGATATTTCTGTTTTTCAAATATCTTTTCTTAACGTAGGACATTTAATAACAAGAAATTCCGTCTAGAACTATACGAGCCTACTTTCCAACAACGAGAGATTTATAATCTCTCTCTCCTCTCTCTCTCTCTCTCTCGCTCTAGTTCTTAATTACTTCAAATATACGTTTTTCAACGGTCAATACTTACTCATTCATTCAATCACTCATTCATGTATTTATTGATTCATTTACTTATTTTTTCATTCGTTCGCTCATTTATTCACTCAATAATTTTTTTTAATCATTTAGTCACTCATTTGTTCATTCATTCTTTCACTTATTCATTTAATCATTCATTCATTCAAAAATATTCTTAAAAATCCCAATCAAAAAAGTTCATAGGAAAATAGGCTCGTTAGTTCTGGATGAACTTTCTATTTGCACATAGTTCTACGTCAAAGAGCTTTCCGATGAAGTTTGTTCTAAGCAAATCGGTCCGTTAGATCCGGATTTATATCAGGGTTGGCTTGGTTGAACCCAACTGGGTCGGACCCATTGGGTTTTTCTGAAAAAACCCGTTCGAAAATACCCACATTTTGGCCCACTTTTGGGTTTTTTCAACTTGATAAGACTTTTTTTTGATAAAATTATTAAAATACTTATGCAATTTAAACTTTATTATTATTATCTTTACAAAAGCGACAGGTTAGATTGAAAATGATTTATTTTTCATTTTAATAATTTTTACAAGTATAAGATTATTAAGCATCATACTCTCCCGCTTACTTCTAAAGAGCTACAACTAAAAATAAATAAGTTTTTCTACAATTTCAAGTATGAACACCAGAAAATTGCTCTCTAAAAAGTGCTTGAAAAGCACAGAAGAACCTGATGATGGAAAATAAAAACTACCACTCTCCAGTTTCACTTTCTTCCATGTTTTTCTTCAAAAAGCGTTGAATTTTCACAAGTTTTCCTGCTTTTTCTGCTCCTAACCGATTTCTCAGCTTGGTCCATATATTTCCAAATGTGGAGGATATACGTTCTATTGATGCAGAACTTGGTGGACAAGTAAGCAGTTGGGAAAAAAAGGTGCAAAATCCGTCTGGCAATTTTTTAACCTTCTGTGTGTTTCTCTCCATTAAAACCCACCACTTTGAAGGAGTATCTTTGTAAAGTTGAATAAGATCTTTGTGAAACATATTTTCTGGAAACAACTGGTTGTCTTGTATCTTTAAAATTAAAGAACCAGGTACATATTCTGGTTTCATTGTTTGCAGCCACATTTCACCCTTATTTTCTTGCTCTGCTGACAATCTATTGTCAAAACATGAAGGATCTACTAAATTTCCTACATAAAAAAAGGTTCAACTGCTCTGTCCATCATTTGTTTAATATAATCCTTATAAGACAGCAATTCCACATTGATTGTGAGATCAAGCCAAACTTCAACAGCTGTTGAAAAGTTTGAAGAATCTGATTGTAATCTATCCAGTGCTACAGAAACCTCCTTTAACTGCTTTTGTAAGGTTAAACTTTCTCGGTATAATCCAATATTGCTTAGAATTTTACTAATATTTGAATCAAAATTATCCCAAAAAAACCCCCGAAAAAACCCTGAAAAAACCCAATTCTACTGGTTTTTTTCGGGTTTTACTTGAAAAAACCCATTTGGGTTGGGTTTTTGCCAACCCTGATATATAGGATTGAAATTTCTCCGTAGAAGCTATGTTAATTTTTTTTCTTTGAATTGTTCAAAAATGAACAGAAATTTTGAAAATCAAAAAGAATTCCCCACCGAAAGCTTCTGCCAACAAGCTTGTTCAGAGGAACTTGGATCTTACTCCCAGAGTTTACATAATTTGCTTATAGGGCATATTTGCTTGCAACGGCAGGGTTCGTTGATTAAATCAAGTTTTTTTTCAAAAAAAAAAAAAAAATCGTAGATTTTACAATGTTAGAAATTGTTGTAAAAATGAAATATGTTGCAATTACAACCACTGTTTCAAACAAAACCTCCTAGGTCCATCTGTCTGTGTGCATCACAAACTTCATAAGTTTAGAACTAATTACTATTTTTTAAATTTTACAATATTACTATTTTTCTTCAAGCAGCTTAACAGCAAAGCATAATTCATTCAAATTAGATTTCATAATAATCATGAACCATTCCGTGTTTTTTATCTTAAAAGTAGATTTTAGATCAATTTAATAAATGATCACACAATAAATGATTCAGAATGATAGTGTTTAACCCTCTGGCTACACGTCCCGCGATTTCCACGGGCAGTTCAGATGTAGCAAAATTTGCGAAACCCGTGGTTTTCACGGCAATGGATTTTTTTTTCTATTTAACTATGCAAAGCGCTTTATTCCCGTTATTGGAGGGAAAAAATCGCAAATAAACGCGAATTTAGCGCAAAGTTGCGAATTTTCTTTTATTGGCACTGCCCGTGGAAATCGAGGGATACGCAGCCAGAGGGTTAAAACTACATTTGTTAGAATTTAGAATATGTATCCTTAAAATTTCATCCATGTCCTCTAATAGCTAAAGGGTTTTTATTTCTAAAATATTTTTTTATCATAGAAGTTTTCAATAAAGATATTATTTGATTGAAACAAAAAGTTTCAGTTTTTAGTAATAGTGTGAGCATATGATTTTACTAAATGGGTTAAAATATTTCAGGCTTTTTCATTTATAAAATAGAAAAATTATTAAAGTACACTCAATGTAAAAATTAAGTACACACAATTGTTACCTTTTTTCTGCTTTCAACAGCAAAATAATGCAGATTAAATTTGTTCATTTTTTCTGTACATATGAGAATACTATTATTTCTGGTAGGGTTAAAGTTCATTTGGGTCATGCATTTCTATAAAAATTTGCTTATCATTATTATTATTAAAAAACATTTATTGTTGTGAAAAAAACCTTAAAGTGTGTGTTTGCATATTAATTAATATGCCATATTGTTTCTGTGAATGTAACATAATAAATATACAAAATATTTAAGGTCTTTTTTTAAGAAATAAAAAAAATCCGTTTTAAATCAAGAAAATCTGGTTTAAATAAAAATATCAGATTTTTTTTCATTAAAAAAAATAATTTAAAAAAAATCACGAACCCTGTTCGACGGTAATGTTAAGTTTTTTTGAACCGTTCAAAATTTAACGAAGAATTGTTCAAATCAAAAGGTAAAATATGGAAATGAGATGTCCTAGCCGAGATCTTTACAATGCAAACAAAATCTCTCGAATCGGACAATTCCTTGAAAAGTTATTAGGGGGCGGTTACAGACAGACCGACACACTATTTCCCCATCTCAAAACCCTACTTTCAATTTTTTTTATTTTTCAATCTTTATTTAATTTTCTAACTTATTTTTTACTTTTCTTAATTTTTAACGATATTTTCACGATACATTAAGCCTTCTGTCATGCTTTATTTATTTTTTTTACTTTTACGGGAAAGTAGGCTAAAAAGGATAAAATATTCCATCAAATGCCATTTAGTTCTTTATATTTTAGAAATGACAAAGAAAATGAATTTATTGCCTTGTTTTTATATTCAGGTTAATATTTTTCATTATTGATTTCCGTATTCCCAAGAAAAAAAAAGACTGTCTAAATAAATTGAATTCCATTTTTCTCGATTATGTCTCTAATCTGCTGTTATTACAAAAATTGAAGGAGCCGGAAATGGTTTATATTGCTGAAAACGCTTTCTTCGAATCAGGAAAGGGAACTTCCGTAATGAAGTGTCTCAATCGAAATCAAAATTTCATTTTCTCACAATCCGACGGTGCCTAAGAAAGTAGAAACCCTTTTCCCTTGGAACCCAGTGTTTTATGTTTTCTGCTAAATATGTTTGGTGAATTGCGGCATCTCGGCGTTAAGAAATTCAAGTAAAATTTCATACAAACTTATTTACCCATCTGTCCCTCATGAACACTATGACGGTCATCATCATTACATTCAAACAGCCCTGAACGTGATGCAGTAGTGATAATATATATTATAACGGACAAAATTACTTTGCCCCCTCCCCCCCCCACACAGAATAAACGGTGTCCAATGTAAAAATTATAACTTTCACTTTTCAAAATACTTTTTTATTAATTGTCGACCTTTTTTGTTCTTATTATTTAAATTACTTACTTTGATTATTTTTATTTCGTTCGTCAAAGTTATAAGCTAACTCTGTAATAAACATTTTTTTTAAAATTTGTTTTGTTTCCTTATGAGTGTTCTTCAGAGAATATGGATGTATCCTCTTGATTTTACTGATTGAATGAAATATTTAGCATAATAATAATAATGACAATAACAATAATGATAATAATAAAAAATATTTATAACTCTTCGATATTATTATTACAAGTATTGTTTTAAAATTATTTACATTCTTAAACATCGTAATAGTTTATCTAATTACTCGTAAAATTAGCAAAAAAAAAAAAAAGGACGGAAAAAGTGATAAACGTATATCGGCGTTTCTCTGCATTAACACAGTCACAGCAGGGAAGCTGCATTGTGGGTCACTTAGATTCTACGCATCACGTTTGAACGCCGAAATAAGCGTTCTTACTTGCAGCGTTCTTTCTTGTAACTTTTTTTTCTTTTCTTTTTTTTCTTCTTCCAATAAAATTTACTGTACATTATTTTCTGCTTAAAATGATTTTTTTTCTCTGTGTCAATACGCTAAATGAGGATAATGCATACATGTTTAATGCATGCATTAAACTAAACTTTAAAGCAGTACAAAATATACTTTAAAATAAAAATAAAAATAATTAATTAGATAAACGTTGTTTCTTCTCACAACAGGGGCACATAACACTGCTGTTATTTTTTTCTTGTTGTATAGACTCCAAACAATTACAAAAAAAAAATTGTTTGAAACATTTAACCTCTTCATTCCCAGTGTACCCAATTGGGTACATTTTAAAATACTGTTTATTAACTACTGTTTGTGCAATTTGAAAGCTAAAACACCCAATTGCTTTTGAAAGTAATCAACAGATAGTTTACTTCGTTTTAAACATGGAAAACATGGAAATTGGGCATTAATTATTATTTAAACTAATTATTAATTAAAATTGAATTTTTTTTTTTTAGTTATTTTGTTTTGTAATCATTTTTTAAACAGAGAACCAAAAAATTGCGTCAAAATTGTTTGCGCTTAGTTCTGGGGTCTGAAGTACCCTTATTAAAAAAAATGTTGGAAAATTGAAATGGTACCTGTTTTTGAGAAGGACCTATATATATATATATTATATGGAATATATGTTTTATTATTTTTTTTTGTTTATTTATTTATTTTGTTAGGAAAAGAAAAAAGTTTTTTTTCGTTTAAAACAATGCGGCATATATATGTATTCAGTAACTTTTCATAAATAGTAAAAACTATGACTTTTAGTCATGCGGTGAACTGAAAAATTATAATACTAATATTATAATACAATTAGAAAAAATTATAATACAAAAAAAAAAAAAAAATAGTTGCGCTAGGTTTTTTTTTTGTGTGTATGCTTAAAAGGTAGTTTAGTTGTTTCCGTTTTGAACGCGTAATAAGTCGAAAGATAAAGAAGAAAAAAATGCTGAAACAAAAATGAGAAAGAAATTCCATTTCGATTTTTTTTTTTCTTGAACGGAAGCAATTTATTGACATTTCAGAGCTCATTTCCCTAAATTTTCCACCCCTCTTAAGTAGTGGCTCTTTTGACAATTCCGGACCCCACCGGAGCAACACTCAAGCGCCCCTGGGGGGCAGTCCAGACAAGCTATTCATTGCATAGGAAAAATATAAATTGGTAAATAGTTTCTGGATGTGACTGATGGATCGTTGCTGATTGCTCCTCAGACAGCAAGTCACTCCTCGCATCAGCTGCACGGCACATGACATGAATTTGCCAGACTCGTGGCTTTTCCGCCATTTTGAGTCACAACCGAACTTTTCATCTGTTTGCATAAATTTTGGGCAGTTGATTATTTTTCATTGAAATGCAAGCATATGGAAGAAGCAAAACATATTTATCACATAGAAAAAGTACAATTTGGCGAATTAAGTGCTATGTTTAAACTGCGTTTAGTTTGCTGCTCGTAAGTTTCATTATGTAACAAATTTTACTACTAACTTACTAAAATAATTTCAGCACGTAATTCAAGAGTGTATAGATTTAATATTTACTAAGTTGGTCATAAATATCTAAATAAATTACCATAAATGTCGAAATGGATTTTGTTGTAGAAATTTATGGATTCTAGAAATTTGCATTTTACTGAGTTTTATAATTTACTGATAATTTTTCAATGACTTTACCAGTATACTGAAAAATAATTTTACTATTGCGCTGCATTACACTAGTAACGTTTTATTGATTTCTCATATATATTTTTAGTAATATTCGTAACCGATATTTTACTAATTGAAATTTTCAGAGTATACGGATTTATTTTTTTATTATGTATAAGTGTTCCGTTTATGATTTATGAGTGTATGGAAATTATGTTTTTCTAAGCTAGTTTGATTACATAATACATTTAAATGTCATAAATATTTACGAATTTATACGGTATTTTACTGACTTTCAGATACTAACTTTTATCATTTTACACAAAAGGGTTACAAAAAAAGCTTATATTTTAAAAAACGAAAATTGTGTAAAATTTGAAAGAAGAAAAAAAAATGAAACGCTAAGTTTTACTATACAATATTACCATACATTGGGTTTTTGGAAGCATTAAAGATTTTATGAGCGGAAATAATTAATAGAGCCTTGTTGCATGAATAACCTTTCAGGTCATTTTCTCACTGGCCTGTTATGCAGAATTAATATTCTCCCAGGAAAGTTTACTAGTTTTATAACGTTTTTACTCTTTCGTTCTCAAGCATTTATGCATTTTTTTTTAGCAATATGACTTATTAATATTTTGCTATGTGATTTTTTTATATTAACCTTTTTGTTGTGTAAGAGTGTTTACAAAAAAAAAAAAAAAAAATTACATTCTGAAAATCGAAAATTTGAAAAAAAAAAGGAGATAAAATGAAATGTATTTAAGTCAAAAGTAAACATAATTGGCTTCTACACAATAGCTTTTCTAAACAGTTTTAATGTAATGAAAAATACAAAGTTCATAACTTTTATTTATTTAAATTGTAATGTTTTGGGCATTTAAGTCAGTTATACTTTTTATGAAGATCAACTTATTTGCAGAGCAAATTTGTAATACAGATATTACTCGTTTCAATACTCCACTACGAATCATAAGGAATTGCTAACAAATCCGCCGTCACACCCGTTCGCATTTACTCAGTTTAGTTGTGTTGTGATTTGTGATAATAATCGACTATTTGTGTGATCTTAGTATCATCCTCCGTTACGGTGGCGTAGTGGTTAGGCACTGGCCTCATACGCCCAAGTTCGCAGGATCAAACCTAGCCCAAGTCGGTGGATTTTCAGGGTGCAGAAAATCGTCAACCGTATGTTTATGCGGCATGTAAAAGATCCCTTGAGTAGATATTTTGTTTGGTTACTTTCGGCTAAATTAAATTCTTAGTGCATTTTCGCATCATTAGAACTCAGTTGCGGCTATCTAAGGTAAAACTGAGCGTCAAAATTCTCAAGTGGTAATGGTATCCGATCATAGTGGTGTGCCGCAGGAAAGAATGGTTGCCAGTTCCTGGAGAACGCACTAGGTCTGCAAGGAACCAAAAACCAGCCCCATTAAAAAAAAGTACCATCCACCTCTACTTCGAGAATCATGAAAATACAACTCACTAGACCGTCGATATCTTTCTGAGTTTTTAAGGTATTCAACTGATTTTTTTTCTTTTAATGTGTTATCACGCATACGTGGTTATAGAATTATGAAACACAAAACTTGTTGTCTGTCGTCTATGCGAAATAAGAAAATTACTTTAAATTGTCATAGTTTATCAAATATTCAGGTTTTTTTTCATTTCAAATTTGAGCATAATCTTTTCCTCTTACCTTGTCAAGCTTTCTGAAACATTTTGGAAAATTCTACTTTTTTTTTTTTTTTTGGATTAGCTTTTAGGAGCTAAGTTCATCGTAATTTTTTTTTTCTCTCTCGAATTGCTGTTATATGGATATGCACTCGCAATTCAATTTTTGTATAGAATGTGGACTAAACTATGCTCTTTTTATGATCGTGGTTTCAGAACAATTTAAAACATTAAAACATTGTCTAACATTGGAGATTTAGTGTTACACAACTAAAACACTGTCTAATATTTGAGATTCAATATTAGAAAATTAAAACATTCTCTTACATTGGAGTTTTACACTGTTAAAAATTTCCGTAAGAAAATAGTAAAATAACCATTTATTTGATTGTTATTTTACCATATTTAATTACAACAATTGAATAACCATTAAAAAATGGTACTCAAACCGCTGATTGTGAAAAAAAATCGTTTATTCCCTGTTTATCCTAAAGAACGCTTAACTAACCGTAATTTTCAAGTGCTCAATAACAATCGGGCGTCCATCTTGGTTGCGAAACGTAACCGGTCGTACGTTGTTGTTAAAATATGAATAGAGATTTATCAGTTCAAATATGCATGTTTATATAAAAAAAAAAGAAGAAAAAAAAGTGGCTTAAGCAGTGGTTACTAAATAGAAACACATACACACGTAAATAAAAAATTGGAGACATCGGATTCCCGAACTGTTTGCGATTGAGTGAACCCATAATTTGAGCTGCTGAAGCTTGTTTGTATTTTAATTTTTGCAGCAAATAAAATGATTTTCGTTCTTATATAGTAAATTTAGATCAAAAATTAATTTGGATCCAATCAAAAACTGAAATCTCAATTTTAAAGCAGTTTGCCTGTCGGAAAAGAAGTTTTATTAATATATAAACGGCCGCTTTTCATGGTGTAAATGGCCGAATGACTAGAGCTCAAGGTTGGTGTACCATACACCCGGATCGATTCCCGATGCTTCGTTTACGGATTCTACGCCTCGAAGATTCTATGCCTCGAAATGGTTCAAAAAACGGTAAAAATTTTGTTTTGAAACCATTTTTAAATGGCTATAAAACCGTAAACTTTTGTATTTACGGCTTTTTAACCAAGCTTATTGGATATGGTTTAGGTCCCGTAAAGATAGAAAAATGTTCCAAACCATAAATTTAACAGTGAATTAGATGGACAGACTGCTGCCGGTTACTTAACCGTAATTTCAAGATGAAATTTCTAACAGTGTAATGTTAGGCTGCTAAAACATTGTCTAACATTGTAGATTTAATGTTAGGCAACTAAAAGACTGTCTAACATTAAATCTACAATGACATAAAATAAAATAAATAAATAATCAAATCAATTTGTTTTTTAGTGTATTAATATATTTCTAAAAATCGTTTTGCCCCTCTGTATATCATGCTAAAATATTCTCATTGTTTTGGATTTACCTCCGTTTGTAACTTTGATGAAAAGAAACCCAAACATAGCTAAATTATGTTATTTGTACGTACTTAATCATAAATAAATAGGCGAGGCTTCTCAAAGTAATTTCGAATTTTGAATTTGCTTTTTCCTTCAACAGTCGAACTTGGAATTAATATCCTAGTCTAAAAATGGCTCCATGTTAAACCGATCCAGAACATCTGCACGAGCCATGAAGTGGAAGTCTGCGGGGGTGGGTTTAAAAGCGGCCTCCTGGTCCCAGCCCTTGATTGAGTTTCGCAGTGGGTGGGGTCTTGCCCTTATTGAATCTCCCTTCCACCGCCCACCTACAAGGCAATAAAATACGGAGACGGAAAACTTTTTCACATTACGTCGTCTGGGAGCCCTCGCAGGAGATACCAAAAGCATCAAGTATCCCTATTCTTTAATTTTCGTTGTTTCCGGTGCATTTATTTATTTTACAGAAATTTATTCAATAGTTGCATAAAAAGTCTTAAAGCTAATGTTGCCAAACACAATACATCCGATGAAATTAAGTAGTATTTGAGGGGGGTCCTAAGATTAAATAGTATTCAGTTTTACCCAGGGCTCGAAAAATTTTTAAAGTTTGAGATGCCACGCCGGGCATGCTTGTCTAAGGTATTACATGCCCGAACCACATTTCCACATACCCAGAAGTTGTTTTATTGCATATCAATAAAAAACACTTGAAGTTTTCATACAGCTTTAATCAGACAAAACATTAAATTAACAGTTTTATATCTGATAAAAAAAATTACATTGCTCTTGCTAGTATATAACAATATAAAGAAATGAGAAATTAGAAAATCAACGCATTTAATGCTCAAATTCAAATATACTATCGACAAATGTTTCGCAGTTACAAGGAATCCCTTTATTAATGCATGAAGTTGTGAAGTTTGCAATGTAAGAAATTCGATTGTAGCGAAAAAAAATGAGTGAAGCAAAATTGCGGCAGAAAGAAGTCGATAGAACGGTGTCATGCCAATTGCGGACGGTCAGATGCGGAAAACGGGGAGGGTGGGTTATCAACAATGGGGCATGAGTGCAAAGGTCAAGGGTTATATTTCACTTGCGGACAGACAGATACGGTTGACCAAAAGGGGAAATTTATCGCGTCACTTAGGTTCTGTCTTCATCCTTCCACTGCATATTTCGCCTCACGTTTTTTCCCCAGGCTTGGGACTGGGCAATGTCTCAGACATAGGCGGTTTAAAAATCGCAGGAGAATGTTTCCTTCTGTCATTTAGAAAAGTCGAAAGAATGTCGTTGAGTAATTTCCAATCTATTAAATCGTCATCACGTATTTCAACATATAAAGTGCAGGAGAATGTGTCTTTTGTTTTATTTCAAGAGTAGAGCCCATGTCATTGTCAGTTAATTCCAAGTTATTACTTCGTTGTCAAACATATATCATTTCTTTCAATTAATTTATTCGAACTTCGTCACAAAACTTAAGGCATTTAAACACTTTTTTAAGTCCTTATTCCTTTGAAATTCAGAAATAATGTTTTTTCCCCATCAGTCCTCACATACATTTTCTTTCGTTTCATTGCTGGTTCTCAGAATTCTTTCATTTTCAAGAAATGTGAAATTTCCTCAGCTTATTTTCTCAATATTTGTACTATAAAAAAACATTTAGCTCTTTCTTACCAGTGAATTTATTTAATTTTGAGTTCCATCCTTCAACAACATTATTTGTTCTATGACGCTGATTATGAACATTCCATACGTGAGGAGGAAGGTTTGGATTGTCTAACCATTGTTCAACAAAATAGTCAAAAAATAGGGAAAGCTTTTCACTTTGGGGAGCCATTTCCATAATTATAAGCCAAGCTTCATCCATACATAAAGGTATATAGGATAAAACTGAGCATAGCCTACAAGTCTACCTTATTTCTTCATTTTCTTTATACAGAGTACAAAGGCCTACTTCTTGTATTCCCCTCCACAAGCATAGGCGTAACCAGGGGGGGGGGGTACAACCCCCACCCCCCATTGGGTATTTACTTATTTAGGCACACAAAAAAATTTCTGTCTACGGCCTTGCAGAGCACATATTTTTTTCCCTAAGAAAATTAAACACATATGCATATGATTTTATTTCCTCTTTCTCTGAAGGGTTGTGATCATGACCAAAGTATGCAGCTCATAATAAAGAGGACTTTTCATTTGGTAATAATCAACCCCGTTATCACCTTGGGGGGGGGGGGAGGGTACAGCGAAAAGTGGCTTCAATCACCGTACCACACACAGACAAACAAGAGATCTTTCAAGCACTCCAGAGGGTTTTCTTTCCTTCTTGATGTCTTTTTTACCCAAAGGCAGCAATTTGGGAATACAATCGCACAAGTAATAAGTTTCGTGGAAAATATTCTCTACTGTGATGGATTTTTGTTTTCTTATAAACCGGTATTGTAGGAGCTGGGGTCTGAAAATGAAGGACCCCTAGCCAACAATTGTCCTAATGGGTTAAACCCTCAAGCCAGGAAAGGATGCTCATTAAGAAACTTAAAGAGCAGTTTGTATTTATTTATGACTTCCTCTCCAAACACCCATTTTGGTAAAATCTTTTTTTTTAGATGAGCCGATTGGAAAACTGATGAACTGTATTTGCATTGCATTCTCATTTACAAGTGTTCTCTCATCTCTTATATTTCAAATGTTTTTTTTTTCTTATTATGGTCCATCACTGATTGCATTACGACTCTGGAAATCATCCGTTCAACGTTTCCAATCTCACTGCTACGGTTTAATGCTGCATTTTAATTTACAATCAAGTATGATTTATATTTTGGCTAAATTTTTAATTATTTTCGATACATAATAATCTTTGCACTCCAGCGATGGACACGTTCGTCATCCAAAAAGAAAAGAAAATTTGATTCAGACGCTTCCACTTCTGAGGTATGTTTTGCTACAAATTTAACAAAATTTTTAGAAATTTATTGTCGGGATGAGCATTTTTGTATGGGAATTTTTTCTCTAAAATTCCACTATTTCCCAGTTTTAATATTATGAATGCTTGGACATAGAAGATTGAATGTTAAATGTTTTAGAGTAATGACTGTTTAATGTTTTTGTGAATTAAGGCCGTCTCCACAGGGGAAGAGGGACACACGGGTCGCCCCCCCCCCCTCCAGAAATCTTTTGCAATGTATCATATATTCCCCCCTGAAACTTTGCTTAACATAAGTGTGTCGAAGTCTGCCCCCCCCCCCCCTCCCGAAAAAATATTCTGGATACTGCCTTGGCTAAGGAGCAGGGGGAGCATGTTAAGAATTAGGAAGGCCGGTGTATGTTTCAAAATCATACCCTTTATATATATATATATATATAGATATATATGACTAGAAATGATGTTAATGTGATTTTTTTACATATATGATAGCTTTTTGATGTATATATAGTAGATGTATGTTTAGATCTTTGGTGAAGTTAGAGGAGTGGGTATTTGGGGCTTCTGCAACTTAAATTTTTGTAACTGGTCTTACATCTATAATGCTTAGGCTAACTCTAGATGCAAGGCTTCGAAGGCTCTCCCCAGGAAACTTTTTGAAATCTTCCTAGCAATGCAATTTCGGGATACTTTGGTGATGTTAGAGGAAACAGAAAGGAGTTTGGTTACTCCCCCCCCCCTTTTTTTTCAAAAAAAAGTCCTATGTCTTTTAAGTTACTTTTGGTGTCGCTCGTGATAGTGTTCAATGTCCTTTCCTGAAAGTGTTTCTGAAAGTAAAGTGCCTTAAAAGCGTAATTTCTCTTTTCTTTCTTTTTTTTAAAACTTGTGGTCTGAATTTTTTGCCCGGGGGGGGGGGGATTGATTTGCTCCAAGGGGGTAGCTCCCCCCCCGGGAGATGCCTGAAATAAACACGGAGTATATCTTTAGAGACAATTATTTATGACTAGTAAATTTTCAACTCTTTTACACTTCTTATTGGTGTTTAGTCTGTGCATTTTTAGGGTGACCCCCCCCCCTTTCACCAACCCTAGTTACGCCTATGTCCACAAGCATTGGTTGAAGTGAAAATTGCAACCAGATATTCTTGTTTCAGGAAATTCCATTTGTGCTACTTTTATTACCGCATGTTCAAAATCCATTTTGATTAATTTTGGATTCCATTCTGGGCACCACATTCTTTAAAAAGAGCAGCATACGTAGCTTGTTTTTTATCAGGAAGGAAGGCAAATTCGGCAGAATACACATTAGTTGCAGATATTGAGCTCTCGTAATCCACGCGTATGGTGTATATTTGAGTATATTGTCGTGGACAACTTTTGAAAGTACCATCATAAAAGAAAACCGAACCATTTTTCAACAGATTTGGAGCGTCCGCGCCGGCAAACACAAGTATTCTTTTCCCTTGAGCAGTTACGAAGTCCAAACGAAGGAAATTTTCATTGTTTTGAAAGACAAAGTGTATTTTCTGCAAACTCAATATCGGTGCTGCTCGTTGGATTCTGAGTACTTCCCAGCACTTTTCTTCTTTCTCGACATAAAACGGATCTTACGTTTTCGTACTGCGTCCCTTCAGCTACCAAATCATAGCTTTTTTTTACAAATTTTTGCTATTTCTTCGTGAAAAATTCGTGGGACAGGTGATGAAATTTCTTCCCGAACTCTTTCTGTGCATATTTCCATCGTTTTCTTGACCTGGGCTTTTGCTTCATTTGGTACACAAGAATGATCAGTCACACTTAGAACATTAGTCAAAATCCGTCTTTATGTTGCCTTTACATTTTTCCTTTTTATCTTTTGAGCAAGCCCATGAAATGTATTTTTTGGTCTTCCGATGCATCCTATACTGGTATCCGTTTACAAGTAAAGAAGGCTTATTTTTTGTAGTTGATATTAAATCAACTGAAAAAGACTCCATAGCAATAATGCTTTAAATCAGCAGAAATGAAGAACAATCTGTTTACTACTCCACAATCAAGCGTCAAATGAAGAGATAGTACACATGTACTGAGCACCACAAAATAACAGGTGCGTGAATAGACTAATGCTGGCCAATAAACTCCCTTTTCGACCGCAAATAAAGCGATAAGTTCCCCTTCTGGTCACCCATTAAAATATGTTATAACCCTGTGGAGTAGAATAGACTGCCTTATCTCCCTTAATCCCACTGTTTATTGTTCGTTTCCGCTTTCCGCAACTGACCGGTCCGCAAGTGGCATGCAACCGATAGAACAAACAGAATAAACCAATGAGGAAGAAGGGAATAGGCCTTCGACATAGCCAGTATGGATGAAATATTATTTCAGTTATTCAAATAAAACGCAAAACGAAACAATCAAACAACTCAAAAAATTAAGTAAAATATTATTATCATCTTATAAAGTTAGAAAATTTGAATAAAAAGGGAAATTTCTTTAAACAACAAAACAAGGAAATTAAAATCAAGCGTGGGTTAACTAAAACATTTATAAAACAAAATTTAAAAAATATTGTTAAAGGGGTTCCTTGCAACTTCGAAACACGTGAAAGCATGTCATGTTTCGCAATTTGTTCTTAAATTGCGTTGATTTCGTCATTTATTGGTTCCACCTTCTGCGCTGCGGTAAACCATTCATTTCATAAGGCTTGTTGTAAACATGACTCCCATTACCATTCGCCTATTTCTGTTATATGTTCAGACTAGTCGACCCGTGCGGAATTCCGCACTGCGCACGAATCTCCTATTTCTGTTATATGTTCAGACTAGTCGACCCGTGCAGAATTCCGCACTGCGCGCGAATCGCCTATTTCTGTTATATGTTCAGACTATTCGACTCGTGCGGAATTCCCGCACTGCGCACGAAATCGTTTTGTGTGGCATCCCATTCTTTAAAAATTTGGGAGAAAGGACATAATGAAGGGGCCGTTCATTAATGGCGTCACGCTTTTTCCCATATATTTGACCCCCACCCCCCCCTTTGTCACAATATGTCACACCTCAGCGAACCCCCCTCCCCCCCTTTGTCACGCATCACGCTATGTTGCATAATGCATGATGTCACACTTCTTGTTACTCCCTCCCCTTGTCACACTTTGTCACAATTTCACGAGCCCCCCTCCCCCCTCGAAGCGTGACATCATTTATGAATGATCCCCAATCGAAAAAAGTAAACGGGTGTTGGTGCAAAAGAAGATATGTAATTGAACCCATCAATACAAATAGCTGTTACAATTTTTCCCCACTATTATTTAGATATTCAAAATAATAAAATAATCACGATAATAATTATAATTATTTTTAATATTAGTATAAATGTAGCATTAAAATACAATGAAAAAACAGTTCCATTACTTAAAATATACGTACTGTTGGTTGGTTAGTATCTACACATTCATAACATAAATAAATTCATAACATAAACGAATGTGTAGGGCCTAACGGTTGACTAAGTTTAACATACAGACGCAGCTAAAACTGTCCAATTTGCTACACAATAAAAACAGAAGAGTTTCTTGTTTGTTTACTTGATAACAGATGGCGCCAGCATAGACAACACCAAGTTGGCATCCATTAAAGAACCTCTTCTTAGATTTTAAATGTCATATTTGAGAGAAGCGTTGCATTTTTAGACCGTGGGTCTATTTTTCGTCATTAGCCGGCATGATGGGCTTTAAAATGAGGGGTAAATCATGGAATTTGATAAAGGAATAAGGAAGATCTCGCGGACCGACAGAAAAACAGGCTAGAGAAATAAGATATAAAGATAGCATGGATTAAGAGTGGAACTGGATCACTTGACTGTTGTCAAAGTGGTCCAGTTCCCCAAAATAAGAATTTTTTTCTTGCTTTTTTAAACTTGATTAAAGTTGCAGCAGTTTTGAACAATAGCTCAAAGGATTGAGAATTCTTACAGTAGCAAATCTTATTGCTCTTCATTCATTTTCTCATAGTTTTTTTATTTATTCATTTATTTATTTTGAGTTATGTACATTAACTAACAAGTTGCCCGCAGAAGTGAAGTTTGTTTCTGTTTCTGCGTACTGAACTTATATACAGTAGTTTTTCTCATGTCTAACATTGTATAAATTTGTGTATGTGCTTGCGTCAGAAATTTCAATAAAACAAGACTCGTATATGATAGTACCTACATTCTTTACTTTTGTTCCCTTTCTGCTTCAATTAAACGGAATAAATAAACATTTAATTAAAAAAAAAAACTTTCTGAACTTCCCTGTTCGAAAAAAGCTTATTTTTGAATTTGGACTGTTAGAGTACACGTCAACCATATCCGGACTTTGCCACATCCGGGGCGAATTTGCCCACTTTTCAAATATTAGTTTGTCTCATTTCTAAGAAAACTTACTTGATAAGGAACTTAAGGAATAAACCTTTCATTCAACATTTTACGGTGAAGTTGTCAAGCTTCAGATATGATGCAAACTACTACCCTATTTGTCCCATATATATATTTGTACATATATATATAAATATGTAAGTAAACACAGTACAGTAAAACCTGTAAAGTTGACCACCTTTGTAAGCTGGACATCTGTATAAGTAGAAAATTAGCTCTATATTATTTAATGTTGGCAAACCTTTGTAACTTGACCACCTGTCTATATTGACCACTTATGTACGTCAAATTTAGGTGGGAGTATTATAAAAAACCCTTTGTATGTTGACCGCCTAATTATTAGTATATTTATTTGTCTATGTATTTTTATTTAAAAGAAACTAATATGACTTCTCCAGGATGATTTTTTATGCTATAATGTTAAACCAGTATTTGTCTGGATGGACGAAACATCAATATAAAGTTTGCCTACATCCCTTTGTAAGTTAACCTTATGGGAAAACTATTATGTGCCGTCTTTTATTCTTTAAATAAGTTTTTTTTTCTATCTTGCCATTTTGAAATATTATGTATTTTTAGCAAATCTTTTTTATTATCTAAGTAACTTGCATAATTAATAAGATATTTATCTTTATTTTAATCAATGTTCAATGTATAGGATACATTGTAAGTTTTCGAGGTTAAGTTTCTCAAATGATATTTCAGATAATTGGGAAAAAATAGCTAAGTACTATTTTAAAGTAACGTTAATATATGAAGCTATATTTTAATTAGTTACAAATGAATAAATGCATAGTGTAAGATATGACCAAAAAAAAAAAAAAAAAAAAACTCCACCCTCTATAAGTTGACCACCTGTCTAAGTTGACCGCTAAAGTGTTGCACCGCAAGTGGTCAACTTAAACAGGTTTCACTGTATTTAATTTCTTGAGTTCCGTTCGTTAGAATGTCAAAGAAACTTCAGCAACAACTAAACTTTCTCCACCCTGGGAAGTGGTAAGCTGATTTCATTCCCGTGGTTCCAAATCCACCCCAAACAACCCGTGTAATAATCTCTTTACGCAGTTGTGCTCAATTCCCGGCAAAACTAACCGCAAACAGAAAGAAAGATTTTGGCGGACAAAGAATCGAATCTCTCCTCATGCGACAGAGAATGACTCAGAAGCCTAAGAAGGGCTTTTAATTCCAGGCTGCCCAATCCAATATCTTCTTTCGGGGGCTGCGTAATTCGAGAAAGGATTTTTGTCCCCGAAAAGCCACAGGGATGTTTCCAATTAGCCGAGTCCCCTTGTCGAATTTCCGGTCAATCTTCGCTGGCGAACGATGATTGAGTCATCGAAACTCAATCCAAGAGGTTTTGTGGTTTAGCGAAATGTCCCTCTTGAAGTTGATTGACCTCTTGAGTCAATCAATTCCCTTCTTCCGATCGCGGAAAAGTTCTGTATTCTTGTTGAAAAGTTCTTCAGAGCTGGGAATATCGCTCGATTTGTTGCTTAGAGAGTCTCAGGAACACGTTTTAGAACATATTTATTTCAAAAGAGATTTTTTTTTTTTGCCGATTATTTAAAATCACCATGTTTTTGAGAATATATATGTATTTTTATCCTTTTAACCGACTTCACAAAGGAAGGAGGTAATACATTCATATTGTATGTATGTCGTTTTTTTTTTTTTTTTTTGTTTGTTTGTCCACTCATAACTTCTCATCGGATGAACCGATTTTCATGATTTTTTTTAAATCGATCGAGGGTGGTTTCCCATAGGTCCCGTACCTTCGTTTGACCATATTCGATAATTAGAACAAAAGTTATGGGCAGAAATAGGGTCATTTTTTTTAGTTTTTCACCCATAACTTTTGACTAAATGAACCGATTTTGATGACTTTTTCTTTAATAGATAGAGGGCCGTCTAACTCAAATATTGCATATCCATTTGACTACATTTGTTTTTTAGGAAAAACGTTACGGGTGAAAAATAAGTATTTTCTGTTTTAATTGGAAAGGCTTGACTTGATTTTTCTTTGTTGGAAAAACTATTAATAAATATAAAACTCATTGTTGAAAAAGTTTTTGTTGCCATTGTGCTATATAATAATAAATGCAATTACAGTAAGATTTTGACTGAAGGCTTCTTTGAGGCAAAAATTAAATCCAATCAGTTTGTTTGCTAAAATCGACTTCAAAACGGAATTTTTCATACAAATGATTAGTTTTTAGTGTCATTCATTCAAGGAAGGTCTGCCCTTTGATATGGATTTTTAAAAAATAGAGTATTTATATAAAAATGTATTAACACTAAAAAGAATAAAATAAAATTATTTTAGGAAAAAAATAGAACCGACTTCAGATTATAAATTGCGCTGAAAAGTGAAAAATAAATTAATTCTTTAAACAACATCGATGTGACTTTTAAACATAGTTTTAGAAGTCGGTGCAAAATTATGAGCCTAATTACCATTACACCATGTGCTACTTCATATTGGAACTGTTGCTAATTCTGGCTCATTTATATTTGTAATTGATTCATGATTACAAAAGATTTTATCTATCCTAATTTTGCACCGACTTCTAAAAGTATGTTTAAAAGTCACATCGATGTTGTTTAAATAATTAATTTATTTTTCACTTTTCAGCGCAATTTATAATCTGAAGTCGGTTCTATTTTTTTCCAAAAATTATTTTTTGAACGATCTTTTCTTTAAAATTTTTCTGCATTGTTTGAACTACTATCGCCTCAATTGCAAAACTGCTCTTAAATGAAATTCGTTGCATTTCTGTCGAAACTCTTTGCAAACCTCCTTTTGAAAAAATAAAATTTTTGGCACTGAGTGTAGTGTAAATGGTAAACTAAATTAAAGAAGGAGGTAAAGGTCAATATCTTACATACACGTATTTCGTCGTTACAAGGAATGCTTTCCAGAATTTGTTATAAGCTTCCAAATTCTGGAAAGCCAAAATCTTCATTGTCTTGTGTTGAAATAAGCAGGTTATGCATTGAAGTTTCTATCAGAAACTATGAGAAAAAAGTACAAACATAGAGAGAAACGTAATGCAAAGAGCTCTGTTATTGCTACCATTCACATACCGCCTGATGTGTTGGAAACTGGTTATTGGATTTAGTGTTGAATGCTATTTTATGGTGCAATCGTGATTTCAAGATGATATTTACAATTTCAAAAGACACACTACAGAGTAGAGCAACAAATTAAGTTAATGTGGAAAGAGCTTGATTTCCTCATTGTGGTGTTACTCGTGGTGGAAACGGAATGATTCTCATGTGGGGTTCTTCATTCCACATGATTGATTTCAACCATTTTTACCAGCAGAACTTTACTACAGAAGAACTTTATTTCAGGACGCATTAAAAGTTATATGAACTTTTAATACGTCTTGTTCTTACGGTTTTGCAAAGAAAAAAAAAGAAAAAAGTAAGAAAATGAGAACATCAGTGTTATTAACGTACGAATTGCAAGATAGTAGCAGTCATGTGTTTTGGTTTTACAAAGCACCCTTTTATCGATATAAAGTTGTAAGCTTCGGAATATGGGTAATTTGCGTGAAACCAAATTGAGACCATGAAAGAGGGCGATAGTGAAGTTTAATATCCCTTTATTAAGAGATTGGTTAGCCCGTTTTAAAGGACATAGAAGGACATTGTTGATACCAGCATTGGTCGATTATAATATAGCTTTGAATAATATTATTTATTTTCAACACAAATTTGTCGTCTATGAACAAGCAATTAGGGATCATTCATAAATGATGTCACGCTTCGAGGGGGAGGGGCAGGCAGTTCGTGAAATTGTGACAAGGGGAGGGAAGGGGTAACAAGAAGTGTGACATCATGCTTATGCCACATAGCGTGGCAAGTGACAAAGGGAAATAGGGGTTAGATATATGGGGAAAAGCGTGACATCATTTACGGACAGTCCCTTATAGAGCTTATAAACCAAAACTTTGAACTAAATTGTCTTCAAAAAAGTGAGTTTCGAATCCGGAAGTCGTTTTCTCTTTAGTGGTTTTGGCCCTTTCTGTTTAAAACTTTGGAAGAGAAAGGGTTGAATTTCCTGAGAAATGTAAACAATGCGACTGGGAAGGGTTCTGACATTGTGAAACAAAGATAGTTATCTGTCGGGAGTGCACTTTTGATGCAAATCGCTATTGATTCCTAAAGTCAGCCTGTACCTCTACTTGCGCCCCCCGCCCAACCGGGTCTTCATTGCTTATTCATTACATCTCCTCCCCGCCCATTCCACTTCATTGATAACGCATTAATAACCAACACAGCCGTTGTTGCCGCTCGGAAAAATAGCGGCCCGCTTTTCTACCTCATCTCACCTGCTCTATCTAAATTAAAGATCTGGGAAGCGCTGACGGGCGAGCCTCATTCTTCTTCTCGAATCGATAGTTAGCGACTTTTTTGTAACTCTTTTTCGAGGTATTTGTTTGGCTTGTTTGGCAACACCGGGCCTCGCTTTAATCTCGAGGAGTTGTCAGTTTGAGTGCCTTTTAACGCAGCGGTTCAAAATGCGGGGAGATTACGGGATTAAGGGGGGAGCATTAGGGCTGAAAAATGTTCGATGTGTTAATTCTCTTTGACAACAAAAGCGATTTGGTCATCATTTCTTCCTCGTTCGAACCCCTCCCTTTACCTAGAAGGATGTTCTTCATCCTTTTTTATCTTAACGGCCTGTTTAATATATTAGCATCGTCTCGTCTAGATTTTAACGATTATTAATACCTTTCCTGGAAGAGCTTTCTTCACAACTCGGTTGGTTTTTTTTTTCTGAAGACTCTAATGTGCCCATTATGCTTGGGAAGCTTTCCGCTTTTTGTTGATCTTTTATTTAGAAGAAGTTAATAAATAAATCTCATTTGTAGAACGTGTTTCATTTTTAAATTTTTAAATGTTATCTTAACAAATCCAACACAGAGGCAGTATTCCTCCTCAACCTTTTTATTCTCAGGGAACCCTTTTGAGAAATATTAGTTATGCAGAAGAACCCCATCTTCTGCATAACTAATATTTCTCAAAAGTAATTTTTTAAACAGTCATTGAAAAGACTAAAAAAATAGAGAGAGAGAGAGAGAGTATGTATTTGTTGATAATAAATGCAAAAAATTAACTGTTTTTATAAAGCCGTTTGAAGGCAGTATTATGATGAGAAAAACTCAGAAATTATCTTGGGTTTTTACTTTTTATTGCAAGATTAAGATAAAATTGCTTAAACGTGCATAAATAACTGCCGAAATTACCTTCCAGTTTATATAATTAGCACATGATATTAAAAATAAAGCACTAGATAATCAGTAGTTTATTTTTTCCGTCAAATTTAAATATAATGGATTCAGGAAGAAGGGATAGCTGAGGTAAACAAAGCAACTGTGGCAGTTGATGATACCGTTGCCGACTTGGCGCTGAGAAGACTGGAAACAGCGTCAATTGAGGCACTTAGAGGCAAAGAGGTATAAGTGACAAAATTGAATATTTGGAGATAACCCAAAAAAGGGGAAGCACTGTTCCATATTGTGACAAGAGATGTTAGTGATATCTCTAACAGGTGCACTGCAACGACCTAATTTAGAAAAAAATTAACATTGAAGACCCAAACTTTGAACTCGTTTTTCTCGGAATCCTTTTTTGGTCACTTATATTCCTTTGCTTCTCACTGCCTTAATTAGACTAGCGAAATGTTTATAGTCTGTTTTTCTGGTTCCCTCGGATTCGCCAATTCAGCAAGTAAATTATAAAAGTGGCAAATGTTGGCGATAAAACGAACCCTCTATGTTTATTTCTCCTATCATATCTCCCTGAATGCAGTATAATACAACCAAGACAAAGCTTCGTGGAGTCCTGTTTGTTAAATACTAAGAGTAAAAAAACTGAACAGTAAATACAAGATGTGCATTGCCATCACAGGGTAAAATTTTCTCGATAAAACTCACGAAAGTGCTTTTACTTAGCGCTACAATATACTTAGCTTCTGCTAGGTATCCTCTGTAATTTCTCTTTAAGTTCACATTAAGCGAGGTAGTTTGTTTATTTAACTTAATTTTTGAATAACTTTTAAATTGAATTTTGAAATTTAATTTAAATGTAATCCAACACATCTTTATACATAGCCTTATTGGTGTGCAATAAAGAGCTAATAAGTATAAAAGGTTAATACTCTTGAATTGTTCAAACTGAATGAGTATGCCAACACTACTTTATGGTAACCAGTTTTAGGTTAATTGTGTCTATTGTATGTAGTGAGCTATATAAATAGTTGGAGTGATTTGGATTTAACATTTCTGCGGCCATTATTTTTTAATGTTCCCTTTTCCATTGTGATGTAATTTTGAAAATAAAAAATAAGCACTTAATTTTTTAAGTAGACGTAAATAATAACGGAGGATTTCTAATCAATTCCCCATTGGAAGTTTATTCATCGTTTCAAACAAAATAAAATTTTTGTGAAATTTTTTCAAATAATGATTTATGAATTCAATCAAAAGTTCTCATTTCAAAAGAATATTTCAGGGAAACAGTTTTTGAATTAAGAAATATTTATTCGCAAATTGATGCATTTGAAATTGTACAATTCCTTATATTTAGTTTCAAATTAACACGATTTAATGTTATTGTACCAAAAATTCTTAGTATTTTAAATCTATTCAAATATTTCATTATTCTTAATTTTTAGTTTCAAATCATTCCTTGTATTTAGTTTCAAAATCATTCCTCGTTTTTTGTCTTATACTGTTTTCTACCAAACGTTCGTTGTCGTAACTTCGTTACCTCCTCCCACCCAACGAAAAGTATATATTCATCCATTATTTTAAGTTTCTAATAAGTATGGAATTATGTTGTGTTATTATTGTTTTCTTCTTTTCTTTCTTCGAAGGACATCCTTCTTTTTTTACTTTTTCTTTTCTTTTCTTTCTTTTTTTAAAAATTATTTTTAGCTACAAATCAATTCCTTTTCTTTTTCTTTAGCTTCAAATCGATATGACTTGACTTCCGATGACTGTTATTCTACCAAATTCTTCATATAACCCCTCCCCACAAAGAAATTTTTATTTTGTTGAATGAGCTCTCAATTCTATAACAATGTCTTGTGTTATTAACAACCGGTGTTGGTTTTTATATTTTCTGCCATTTTTTCCAGGTCGTCGAGGTCGAAGAGGAATGAAAGGAGAACCAGGAGATCCAGGTGGCATGGTAGTAAAAGTTCTTTCTTTTTTCTTTTCTTTTCCCTTTTAAAAAAGTAATTATAAAAATAAATAACATTAAAAAACCGTGTAAAATGTTTTTTAATTACACGGTTTTATTTTTAAAAGCCTAAAAAATTTGTCCATGGTTCGAGTATTTTAAAATTAAAAACGTTGCGTTATCCAAACATTCCAAGCAAAGCTTTTGTTGCCATTCGACAAATAAAAATTCTGATAATTTCCTCAGAGCCAAAATTATTAAATTTTTCTCCTAATTAACGTTATAATAAATTATAAAGTGGATGGAATATTGTATTGTCGTCGGAAGATAAGCTTGTGTGCAAAGTTTGAAGATAATTTATGAAGTAACAGTGGTCAAAAACCGCGTAACAAACTTCCGTGACAAATCAAGTTAATTAAAACAGTGTAAAATGATGTTCAAAAAAAGGCCTTTTAAACTAATTTTCTATTTTTTGGCAAATATATAAATTTACAAGCATGCTAAAAGCAAAAGTAGGAATTCACTAAAAGATTGAACACGCCCAATAGTTCCCATGAGAGCTGTTACGTTGTTTCAAAGGGATAATTGAACATTATATCAATAATATAATAAAATTCCCTGCGGGCATAAGATATTTCTAAAATTGCTTCTGTAATATGCGAAGTTTCTAGAGTAGAATTGCAGTCATGCCAAATGTGCTAAAAAATTTTGCGATAAACATTATGACCTGGACAGTACTTATTTTATTTGTCTCATTTATATTGCATAAAATATATTTGCGCTATCGCCACCTTCTTTGGTTTACTCTAAAAAAATGTGTATCAAGTTTGACGGGACACTACTAACAGAGAATTCCCCATTATTTACACGAAGTTGTATTCATCTTTATATTTATGACTGATTTTATTTACCGCTTTCCAACACCTTCACTACTAGCACATCAGAAAGTTTTAGATGGAAAATACATTTTTTAAAATGTAATACTAATGTACTTAAAAGCATTATTTTTCTTACGAAGATGTTAAACTTTTAGGGTCCTATTGGTCCTCCAGGAAAACCAGGATTTCCAGTAAGTGAAAAGTTTTTGTTATTCAAAATTTATATCAGTTTTTATAATGCATGGATTTTAATTGCGTATTTTCAACTGTTTTTCCTGCAATTCACATCCAAAAACATCTAATTATGTTTTTGCTTGAGCCTCTTTCACTGACTTAACACAAAATCAAAATAGATATTTCCTTCTCTTTTTACGCGGGTCATTTCGATTTAACATAAGCGGTACCATTCACTTTCTAGCACTTTTTTTTTCTCGAAAATTTTAATAAAAAGTTTTTTTTGTAGTGCAGTAAGTCATTCCTATTTTCTTTATGACAACTTCTCACGGAGAAGTATCTAGCGAACCAGGGCCTAATTTCTAACAAACGAAGTCCTATAACCTTTGAAACTTATTTCATTATGTGTATCATCTGAATTCCGCATAGTAACTCTGTAAATATTCAAGTAAAATTGAAAAGAAGTACAAGAGCTGAGTTCTCATGAGCTCCCACGCAAATCCAGCACATTAACGGCATAATCAAAACACAGGGCAGTTTCTGACAACAAACGACGCACACGTTTGCGCACGATTGGAATATCACTGCAATCACTAGATATATATTATGGACATTCTCTTCTGAGATAAATCAGCACACTTCTCCTCTAGGCTGATATTTAACCACTTTTATGAAGAAAACTACCCATCTAAGCTCGATGACACCCCCCCCCCCCCCAAAAAAAAAAAAAAACTAAAGAGAATCTAAAAATTGGCTAAATCCCCAGAAAATTTTTCAGTGTGCGCCGTGACCCTTCCCTGATGGGGACTCCTGTCAAAACAGGAACACATTGGTTAATAACTGAATTTCTTCGTAAAAGTGGTAAAATATGAAGAAAAATGCAACTAACATTTCACTATAATATCGTAGCAACGGTGGTTCATAAAGTAACTAATGGGTCCCATTTAATAAAAGTAGGCAGTCATTTAAAACAACAAAACTTTAATAATAAATGCGAAACGTAATAGCCAGTATTATCAGGGCTGGGAATTCCCCCTTCAACTATCTCGTTACACAATTTCAAACAGAATGAATCAAATATAAAAACATTAACAGTTCAATTAATAGGAGAGCGCCATCTGGTTGGCATTCCGCGACACTCCCCACCAAATTTAATTAATTTAAATTTACAAAAATAATAAACAGTTTACCAGACTTGACATCTACAGCTACTCTGGAAATGAATCTACTAAATATAAAATAAACATTAGTAACAAAATACAACAATAGAAAAATCAATAAGAAAGTTTCACACATTTTTTTTTTCAATCATTAATTTCCATATTATATAAGAGTTGAATAGGCCTTCTTATAATTGAAGTACGAGTTTTAATCGAACAAGAACGTACTTTGCCATCCCTTCCATGAAAAACCTCAATTATTCTACCCAATGACCACATGTTTCTAGGATGTAGATCTTCGTGAATTAAAACTATGTCATTGGGTTTAAACTCTTTTACATTAGAGACCTTCTGACTGAAATTAGCTGATCTGAGATTTAGCAAATACCCTTTACGCCAACATTTCCAAAATTGATTCAACAAATTCTGTTGATGTTTAAATTTTTTCACCACAGATTCTCTTGATCCAGATAAATCGACCCTAGAAATTCTGGTCGGAGGGAGGGATAGCAAGCGTTTGCCTACTAAAAAATGAGCTGGAGTGAGTGGAGACGGCTCTGAGGGGTCACTATATAAATACGTTATGGGCCTAGAATTGATCATGGCTTCTATCTCAACAAACACTGTTTCGAGTTCGCTGAGAGAAAGCGATGATCGACCAACAATTTTTCTGAGAGTAATTTTTATTGTTTTAATCATCCTCTCCCAGAACCCTCCCCACCATGCTCCGCGCTCAACAATAAATTTCCAATGAATGTTGTAAGCAGAAAATAAGTTTTTAACAGAAGGATCAGAAATACATTTCCACATTTTTTGAAGTTCAATGTCTGCTCGTTTCAGTGATTTACCATTGTCAGAGTATATTGTTGAGCATAAACCTCGGCGCGAAATGAATCGCCGAAAAGCGAGTAAGAACGACTCTGTATTTAGGGAATGTACAAGTTCCAGATGAACTGCGCGGGTGACGGCGCAAGTGAACAAAAGCAAGTAATGTTTATTGTTGTTTTCTTTGGAGTAAAAGGGGCCTGCATAGTCACATCCCGTTATAGCAAACGGTGGTGATTCCAAAATTCGATCTGGAGGAAGTGGAGCTACTTCTTGTTCTCCAGGACGAGCACTGTATCTCTTACAAATTATGCATTTACTTAGAAGAGATTTGATCCTTTGTCTCCCTTTTACAACCCAGAATTTTTCACGTACTTGATTTAGCGTAAAGTCCACTCCCGAATGCAAGACCTTTGAATGCAGGGTTGGAAAAAAACCTGGTTTTTTTGAAAAAAACCAAATAAACCGGTTTTTTTGGTTTAAACCAGGTTTTTTTGGTTTAAACCGGGTTTTTTTGGTTTAAATAGCATTTGTAGGAAAAACAATTTGACTTTTGGAAAATCATGGAGATTTTAGATCATTAATTGTGAATAAATGTTATTAGTAATTAATTTATAGATAATTAATTAAACAACTAAGTTAAAACCTGGAATTTTAATTACCTTATAAATATAGTTTTATTTTTTCAGAAAGTTACCAACATGTGTAAGTTGACCACTGACGGTGCAGCACTTTAGTGGTCAACTAATACAGGGTTCACGCTGGGGAAAAATACAAGGTGGGATTCTCCTCCTTGACCAAAATTTTAAGTGGGATTTTTAAAGTTTAAGCCCAAAAAAAAATTTTTTTTAGTGGGATTTTAAAAAATATTGCGGGAATCGCGCGGCCTAGCGTGAACCCTGACTTATAGGAGGTGGAGATCTCTTTTGTCATTTCTTGCACTAT
Organism: Octonoba sinensis; assembly: GCA_038502835.1. Taxonomy (NCBI): domain Eukaryota; kingdom Metazoa; phylum Arthropoda; class Arachnida; order Araneae; family Uloboridae; genus Octonoba; species Octonoba sinensis. The sequence continues at coordinate 63,551,839 of CM076605.1, read as the reverse complement.
GCGTTTATTCATTTGTGACAAATTAATATATAACTTCATGTATTAACATTAAAATTAGTAATTAGCTATTTTTTTAACAATTATCTAAAATCCATTAGATAAATTTAATCTGAATGGCTTACAATGTATCCTATACAACTTTTAAATTAAATCACTTAGTTAAAGATAAATACGTTAGTTTACTTATTTAATTGTAAAGATTCCCTAAAAATACATAATTTTTCGAAATGGCTAGATCAATTAGAAGAAAAAGAAGAAACTTATTTAGAGAACAAAAGAGTGCTCGTAGGTAGTTTTCTCGAATGGTTTACTTACACAGAGGTTTAGGCAAATTTTATGTTGATGTTTCATCCATCCAGACAAATACTGGTCTAACATAATAGCGTAAAAAATATTATCCTGGAGAACTTTTTTTCTTATCTTTGCAAAAATAGATAAACAAATAAATATAGTAATAACTAGGCAGCCAACTTACAAAGGGTTTTTTATAATACTCCTACCCAAATTTGGCGTACATAAATGATCAATATAGACAGAGGTAGTCAAGCTACAAAGGTTTCCCTACATTAAATAATATAGGGCTAATTCCATTCCTGACCAAAAGTGGTCAACTTAACTTTACAGGTTTTACTGTGTTAACATATTATAATACTCTACTTCTACACACCTTTCAGCAATTATTAAAGAAATAAAAAATGCGGGTTGAGTTTTAACAAAAGCATATTTTACTAAATCAATAAAAAATCAGCAAAAATGAAAGATTTATTAAAAATAATGTGTGGTTGATTTTCAGTATCTATCAGTAATATCAACAAATGATTACAAGTCTCTTACTATAGAATATAGATATATTTCTTTAAAAGTAAAAAAAACAATCACTTACTGGATTTAGCAAAGATAACACTTATACAAATCAGCAACAGTGGCTTAGAAAATATCACCATTATTTTTATTTTTTTAAAATACAAAGTTTATTTTTCCTGATTAAATATATTTATAAAAACAGAAACAATTTTATAAAAGTAATATAATGTACTAACTTTATTTTTTCTGATTAAAGATTAAATATATTTTTTAAAAAGGATAGAATAATTTAGAAAAAAAATTTGCACAGATTAAAAAAAAAAAAGTTTGTTAATTTACAAATTCAGTAATTCATTATTTATCTAATGCTATGCTTGTAATATCTGCATAAATTGGATTTTGCAATTTTTTTTATAATGTGTAAAATAAATGAAAAAAGGGTTGGTTTTTTTAAAAATTCTCATCTGTAACATACATTTGCAAATTGGTTATTGTGAAGATACTTTATTATTTCTAATATATATTCTTTAACTCCAGGAATTACAATTGCGATATCATTTAATTTTTATAATGACTGAGAAGAGTTTTTCTCAAATTAGCTTTACCAAATTAGCTTATTTAGAAAAACCCAAATAGTGTGACATGTAGATAGGAGATGATAAAAATTTGTACTGATTAAAAAAACAAATTTTTTAATTTACAAATTCATTAATTCTCCAGTGTGCTTGTAATTACTGTATAAATTGGATTTTGCAATTTTTAATAATGTGAAAAATAAATGAAAAAAGATTTGGTTTAAACCAAGTGGTTTTTTTAAAAAAACCAGTTGGTTTAAACCTTGGTTTAAACCTTGGTTTAAACCAAACAACCCTGTTTGAATGGGCATTGAGAATTACCAGTTCTGTATAACGACACTTGGACGGCAGTATCCAAGGGTGTTTAGTTAAATCTGAACAGTCTGCGAAATGTATTCTGCCTTTCAGTCGCAAGAGACCATCTTCATCGAGTTCTGGATTCAGTGAGCAAATGCTCGAAGTTTTGTCTACTACCTTTTGACTAGACAAGTCAGAAATTTCTTTACGAAAATAGTCCATTTGAGTACTTTTGACCCAATATTTTTCAGCAGTTAACATTTCAGAAGCAGTTAATGGTCCGTGATGTTTTACCGACGAAGGGTTGGAGTTATGCACAAATCGGTATACCCATGCAGTTATACGATGGACGTTGCTCAATTCGCTAAATTTATTTAAATCAAATAATTGATCACAGTTTTGTTTATTATCTGTGGCAGTTTGAAACACGTGATGTTTTCTCCTTTCATTGGTTACTAATTGATCGTCAGTTGTATCAATTGGCTTGTTTGGCCACGAGGTTTCAGGTTCGAGAAGCCAACTTGGCCCATTTTGCCACAATGAGCTGTTAAGAAGTGTCTCTGCACGTTCTCCTCTCGATAAAAGGTCAGCAGGGTTGTCATTACCACTGCAATGATGCCACTGGCAGGGATCGCAAATTTTTTGGATCTCTGATACTCGGTTGGCGACAAACGGCTTCCAGACATTCGGAGATTTCTTTATCCAGCATAACGTAATCATGGAATCGCACCAAAAATGTATATTATCACATAGCTTGGGAAGAATAGATTTAAGATAGTTTGCAATTTTTGCAGCTACAAGAGCTCCCATTAACTCACATCTTGGCAGAGACAACGACTTTAGGGGGGTGACTCTACCTTTCGACATTATAAAGTTAGTTTTTATTTGTCCAGTTTCATCTTCATATCGGAAATAAGCAACCGCTCCGAACGCTCTGGGAGTGGCATCGCAAAATATGTGTGCTGTCAGTTGCGTATAATTGGTGCTGTGGAAGAATTTTCTCGGAAATTCTGGATTTTCCAAGTTTTTAATTTCAGAGCACCATTCCATCCACCTTTTCTTTAAGTCAGGAGGAAGTGTTGTATCCCAGTCTAAACCTAACAGCCATGAGTCCTGCAGTATTATTTTTACTCTTACTATGAAAGGTTGTAAGTAGCCAACAGGATCGAAAACTTTGGCGACAGATCGTAATACAGTTCTTTTTGTGTCGCTTTCACCACTTCCAATTGCTTCTTTAAGAGGCTCGAAATTTAATTTGATCACGTCATTTTTTGGATCCCATATCATACCCAAAAATTTTGTTTCCATACCAAAATCATCATCCCCCTTAATTTTCGCCCTTATCCATTTGTCATTTAATTCTTTAGAATTTGTTTTCAACTTCCTTAATTTCATACCCGCATCTTGGAAGATATGAACTACATCTACCGACAGTTGGTATGCATCCTCAACAGTTTCTCCACCATGATAAAGATCATCCACATATAGAGATGTATTAAGCATTTCAAAACACTTGGGTTTTTCCCTTTTATATTTATTGGTATGGTGTTTAATCGTAGCTGCTAAAATAAAGGGGCTGATTACGGTACCGAATGGGGCCCTGCACATGCGCAAAGTACTATAAGCTTCATTATTATCCCCAAACCAAAGAAATCTTAAAAAATCTCTGTCCTCCTCTGCAATCCCAATTTTGAGAAAAGCTTTTTCTAAATCTCCGCAGAAGCCTACATTTGGTTCACGAAATTTTAAAATTATATCAAGAACCTTAGGGTTCAAATTTGGGCCTGTTTCGAGACACTCATTCAAAGATTTATAATTTCCCTGTTTTGATGACGCATCGAAAACGATTCTAACTTGTGTAGTCTCACTCGAGCGCAAAATTTCTCTGTACGGCATTATGTATTGCGAACCTTTAATTTCATTCGAGCATTTTTCGACTATATTTTCCCGCAACTGATCTTCAATGATTTCCCGATATTTTTTCAATATTTCTGGCTTTTTTTGTAATCTTTGTTTCAAGAATTCAAACCGTCTATTAGCAACGTTAAAATTATTTCCCAATTCCTCAGTATCAGATTTCCATAATAATTTACATTCGTATCGCCCATTAACAAACCGCAAATCTTTTTCAAAACGATTCATTAAATGAATTTCGCTTTGTTTACACTCATTATTCTCCTCAATTATACCCATAGAGTCAAGTTCCCAAAACACGTGAAGATCATTTAATGTCATCGTGTTTCCCACTATTACTGATAAATGTTTTGAATCGTTTTCATTTGTTTTATTTTTTTCTGAACCTATTAAGAGCCACCCGAATAACGAATTTACTGCTTGAAGGTGTCTGTTTAGTCTCCGCCGTGAAGTTAAAACTATATCCCAAAACTTATCGGCGCCAATTAATATTCCTACACTCATCTCTTTTTTGTTTACATTTAATTCAGCTGGCGACATACCTAAGCTTTTCATCTTCTCAATTGCGGAGTGATTGGGGCCTTTTATGGGGCAAGCTGAGATCATGTTCGTTACTAAGCATTCAACTTTTATTTTATTTTTTTCGTCTCTGTCTTTTAATTCTATTACTACTACAGGATAATTTTTTATTATTGGTCTTTCTGTTCCGAAAGCATACACTGACAATTTTTCATTTCTAATCGGTTTTAATTTTAAGGAATCAGCCAGGGTATCTAAAATAAAGCATTTTTCCGATCCTTGATCGAGAATCAACCTTGTTATTTTCGTTTTGTTTTCATTACAAGCCAAAACCGTACACGTTTGTAGCAAAGTACGAGTACTTTCCGAAACAGAAAAGTTACTCTGAGAAATTAGAGTGTTAGAATTTACATTTGATTCTGAATTCTCATTACTTGAATGGGAAACAATTGATACATTTTCAGATATTTTTTGTTCCGGATGATTTACAAAATCATTTTTTACTTCATTATTTTTTAAGCGTATTGATTCATGATGATTTCACACATTGCATTTACCGCATGCACTTCTATCTTTACAATTACGGCTAACATGAAATTTTTTGAGACATTTAAAACAACGATTATTTTCTTTTAATATGGCAATTTTTTCAAATGGTTTCTTATAACATTTAATTGAATCATGAGGTTTGTTGCAGAAGATGCATACCTGTTTTGTAGCTGCAGCAAATGCACTCGCCGTGGGTGTATTTCTATTACTTTTTTTATTTGCTATTTTTGGACAATTGTAATTAGAATTTATTCCATTATTTACTCCGTTTCCTCCACACGCAAAAAAGGTGCTTTCGCGACATTGAACTTCTTTTTTTAAGAAAAGGAGAAATTTAGAAATATCAATATCGTTTTCATCTCTTTGTCTATTAAATTCCAAAATCAAATCGTGGGGCAAAATTTTTTGCAAAATAGGCATTAACACATGTCCGAAAGAAGTTGATGTTACATTTATCGCTTCTAAATTTCTAATTGAGATTTCAAGCTCATCATAGATTTTACGTAATGCTATTATATTTGAACTACTTTTAACTTCTTCTAACGTTAATATTTTATTCATGAATGAATTTATAATAAGATCTCTTCTTCCAAATCTATCTTTAAGAATTTTAACACAATTGTCATAATTAACACTTGATATTTCAAAACCGGAAACAACATTTGCGGCTTGTCCTGTTAAATAGGATTTAAGGTATGAGAATTTCTCTTCCTTAGAAATAGATTCATTCTGATCTATTGAGCAAGAGAAACTATTCCAAAAACTATTCCATTGTTTGGGATCGCCTGAAAATTGTTCTATTACAAGTTTAGGTAATTTAATTGAGCATTGAGTTTTTAAATTGGCACTTAACGAGGTGTCGGCACTTTGATCATGTGATTCATTTAAAAGTGGATTTATTTTACATTTAGCATCTAGATAACGCAATATCCTTTTTGTATATTTTAAACATTTTGTTTTATATTCCTCATTTGCTGTTACCTCTTTTTCAACTTGATCGAGTGTGAGAGAACTTTCGATTATCGAATCAAGTGCTTTTAATTCGTTAGATTTTTCAATTAAATTTTCATAATCGTCTCTAATATCCTGTTCATCAACTTCATCTGATTTTAATTTCGCATCAATTTGATTAATTAATTTAGTAGTGAGTTTTCTAATAGTTGTTCTTTTAGCTTGCGCTATTTCAGTGTCAGACATTTTCAATAACAGAAATACACCCAAAATATATGTATGCGTTTACAAATAGAAGTACGAATAATGAAACTATGATAAATGCCTACCTTTTAGTTCTTGGGCATGATATTAATCCAATTTTGCTTTTGCACCATGAAGAAAAATGCAACTAACATTTCACTATAATATCGTAGCAACGGTGGTTTATAAAGTAACTAATGGGTCCCATTTAATAAAAGTAGGCAGTCATTTAAAACAACAAAACTTTAATAATAAATGCGAAACGTAATAGCCAGTATTATCAGGGCTGGGAATTCCCCCTTCAACTATCTCGTTACACAATTTCAAACAGAATGAATCAAATATAAAAACATTAACAGTTCAATTAATAGGAGAGCGCCATCTGGTTGGCATTCCGCGACAAAATATCAGCCTAGAGGAGACGTGTGCTGATTTATCTCAGAAGAGAATGTCCGCAATATATATCTAGTGATTGCAGTGATATTCCAATAGTGCGCAAACGTGTGCGTCGTTTGTTGCCAGAAAATGAAATAATTTTATGCGTAAAACAGGTTTTTGTTCATGACGAGTTGTTTTCATTTTCACCATACATTATAACATGTGTATTTTGCAGAAGAGAAAAAATTCTAGATTTTCTAATGGAGCAGGGGAACGGAGCAGTGAAGCAACGATATTTTGCCTGAAACTGGAGCAAATAAATTTGTTGTGCTCCCTAATGCTCCGATTTTTTCTTTTCTTTTTGTTTGAATTGCATTCACAAGCTAAAAAATAAATGAATGAAGTAAGGGTTTTTTTTGGTAACGCAGTGCATGTGAAACATTTTATATGTATTGATAAATAAATAATTTACTAGTAATTTTAATTTTTTTTAAAACGTATATATCTAATAATAAATTAACTTAAAAGCGATAAATAATATGATTCCTATTTAAAATATTCGAAGCCAGAGCAAGTAGTTATAAGTAGGAGCAGAGCAACTCAAAAAAGTGATCCCAAATTCCTGATTTAAAAAAAATTAAATTAAACGAATCACTTCTTATGTGTTTCTAAAATTTTTCAATGATTTTTTAGATTCGGAACCAATTTCAACATCCTCTGCACGTAAAATATCTTTTTTTACACGATCCCTCAGGAAGATATCTATTGAGTAAAAGCGGGACTTTGTGGGTGTACATCATCACATACATTTTAATAAAAATTCTAAATGATAAAGCTGGAATTAATTACTACAATTCTATTTTCCTTCATGTTTCTTTCTTCTCCCTCTTCTTTTCTTTTCTTTTTTTTTTTTGATGTTTTTGCTTTTTTTTTTGGGGGGGGGGGGAGTTACTTAATGTAATACAATTTTATATTACTAGGGTTCGATCAGCTTTCGATATTCGACCGTCATTCGTTAAATTTTTCAAGTTCCACCTCGAGCGTTTAAACAACTTTTCGACATTTTATTTTTTTCTGCTTGACAACAGTTCTGTTTAGATATTTCAATTAGCGATAATCTCTCCATTGACCACTGATTTAGTCATTTCATGCATTTCTAACACATATTGTACATAATTTTTATTTTTCTGCACTTCTTCTCCTGTAAGGAAACCAGAAATAAAAATTTTCTGGCCAAACAATTACTATTGAATAAATTAGATATAAACACTCACTTTCATCAGAATCAATAGTTCAAAACGCTTATGCAAATCAACAAACTTACGAAAAGTTGGTTCGAAGCAAAGTAACGCGTCGCCGCAATTATTATCTTACTTTGTATTACATTAGACATTGTCAGCTTCAAATTGTATTAAGTATTGTACTAATAATGTAGATTGTAGATGTAAGTTGCAGTAAGAAGTAGTTAGAAAGTATGACAAATAAAGACATCTAAAAAGTGGCTTCGAATCTACGTCGAAAGTTGGAGGGGAAAAAATATTTCCAAATTCTGTTATTAATAACACTAAAATTCCTCAACCGCTACTTAAAAAAAAAAATTAGAAAATCGGTTGACAAAATGGTACTGTTTCTTTGCCTATATATGTGTGACATTCATTATTAGTTCCATTACATTGTGGATTTTCATGTGTTTTTGCTTTTTTTTTAAAGGGAGCTATTGGTATTGACGGTCCAAAAGGCGAACCGGTAAGTTAATTTTTTTGGCTAAAAAAATACATCAAATGAGCTTTTTTTTTCCTATTAGACATGTTATGTGCACTAACAGGCGTTTATTCTATTTGTATCTTGAATATAAATTTATCCTGACGATTTCTGTCGCTTGATACTGAACACTATTACGCCTGGGCATTCCACGACACATTAGTTGTCGTATCTAAAAATCGAGGCATTGATTGACATGATGCATTAATTGCGATCTCCGCCGAAATCTCAATGGTATGTGTCGAATCTGTGAAATTAAAGTTCACATTTTATTCCACTTTTAAAAAAACATGTTTTTTCTTTTGTTTTAACTTAACGTGCCCCAAGAATTCTTTTTCATTCGTAAAAAAATAATGAATGAAAAAGTTCTGCTTGGCAACACTTACAAAAGCCATGGGTCAATAAATATGCATTTTAAAATTCAATCCTGCATCTTATTTCAGATCAGACATTATTATACTACTAAAAAGACATAAAATAATGGGAAGATTTAATATAACATTCCACTTCTGACTAAAAATCAGCACGGATGGAAACACATTTTTCTTAGAGTGCTTAAAGCAATAGTATGTCTCTGAATCGAAGTGAAAGTAAAAGTTAATATTCTACCAAAAAGTTGATTTTAATATTTAAACAAAAAAGACATTATTTGGAGGCATGTATATATATTTTAATTTTACTAAATTTTTCATGTATTAAATATAGTAAACAAGTATTTCCTTATTTTTCAGGGTCCTAAAGGTGAAAAAGGTGATAAGGTAATGTAAAACTGGATTGAAGAACTTTTTGACGATTTTCCATGTATTAAAATAAAGTGCAATACCATTTCATATTATTCCGGTTTATTCTTCTGAAATATATTCTTTAAAAATATTTTACTGTTTTTGGAAATATACTTTTAATGTAAAATTATGCACAAAGAGTTTGGTAAATTAATATTCTTTTAATAAGTTTCTTAATATAAATACTGGATACACGAATAAAAAAATAATTTCCCCCGTTATTAAAAGTTTTTTAAAAAATTTTATCTCGTCATTTTTCGACTGGAAGTTTTGAATATTCTTTTCATTAACCTGCATTTTCGTTTAACATTATTTCTATGATAAATCTTTTTTCTATCCATTCTATGCGAAATTGAATTATTGAACTTTTTCTTGAACCCCGTAATTATGACTGCTTAAAAAAATAATAAGTAAATAAAATAAGACTGAAATTAGTATTCTTTCTTTCAACCCTTCTCTTCCACGAAAAAAAAAGCATACATCCATTACATCGAAGAAGTGAACAAAGCGTTTCAGTAAATACTTATGGGTGCAGGGGGGGAATGTCAAAATCAGCCATCGGGGATCATAGATCACAATTGATCGGAGCATGGGAAGTAATGAAATTGAGCATTGCTGAATTAATTTGTTTTTGGTTGTGGGTGTAATTATAGATCGTTCTCTTCATCATTTATTTGGTCGTTACAGCTTAAGAGCTATTTACCGCAATTATACTTTTGTAAATTATTTCTTTTTATCTTCTTTTTTACAAAGCTCCTGGTTTTATATCTGCCTATGTTCTCCCTCTCATTTTAGTGGTAATTGATCGCTTTTTTAAAGCATTGATCATGTAATCGATATTTGCAGTTTATGAAATACGTACTGCAATTGTAACTTAAGTCAAATTAGTTTCTTTTTCTAAAATCTGTGAGGCTCTATATGGAAGTTTGCGTTTTTCCATAAATTGAAGAGAAATTGTTTCTTTTTCTGAATTTAATTATTTATTCATTTACTCCAGCTTCTGAGTGACTCAATGCTGATATATTTTATTGAAAAATGATTATTATTCTTAGAGTTTTATTTATTAAGTGTATAGTTTATATGGAGCTTCAAAACTTTTACGAACTTAATAGTGATTGTTGAGTTTATCTAGCTTTTAAAATTTAGTTTCTAGTTCCTAAGCTTTCACTTTCAATTGTATTTTTAATGTTAAATTTCTTATCTTTTGTGACTCTGATGGTTTTATATGAAGCTAGTTGGTTTTCTTTAATTTAATTGGTTATTTTCTTTTTCAAAGTTTTATTGTTCAGTCGTCTTTTCTAGCTTATTGCAACTATATGTTTTGAAGCAAAATTATTAATTTTTTAATAAAATTGATGATTTTGATAGTTGCGTACTTAAAAAATAACTTTATATTTATTTAAAATTATTTAGCCGTTGGTTTTTGAGTTACTCATTGCAATAACACTTTACTGTCTAGTTTTCTAGTTAAGTAACTGAAAGCATTTTTCCCGTAATAATTTTGTATTTAATTAAATATTTATTTCTTCACTTTATGAATACTGATATTTTAAGTTTTATAACTTTTATGATTTCCTTTTTTATTTTGTGTATTATGACAATTTTTTGCATTGAAGTAGTAATTATATATATATATATACAATGCATTTGTTTCCTTTTGTTTTATATTTATTTGAATTACTTTCTTGTTTGATTGAAATTAATATTTTTCGATAAAATTCCTGTTTAAAATTGAATTAAGATCATGTCATTTTCTTGAATGAAATTCCAAAACTATTTTTGTACTTGCTGATAAAAAAGGAATGCAACTCAGACAGCCAAAATAATTAAAGTAATCAAACTATCAGTTTTAGTTGCTTCAGATAGTTAACAATTCCTTTCTGAAAATATTTTCCTTTTCGAAAAATTCCGTGCTTTACATTGATTGTTATTATTTTCATATCACAATTTCCGGAGCTACTAGTCTTATGCTTATGATTAATGTGCAATGCTTACTCAATTTTCAATTAATTAAAACGTACTTGAATACTTAGTATTTGAAGCATTTTCAATTTATACCATTGAATACTCCACTTTCAATTACTGCTTTTGAAAATCTTTTTCTGTAAAGTATCTCTTGATGAAATCGCTCATTAACTTTTGGATAATAAATAACTCTAAAAAAATAGGAGCTTTGATTCTAGTATTAGATAAAAAGGGTATCAAATCCCAAGTGTTTGAAAATTGTTGCATAAGGGGGAGAATGAAATGTCAGAAACAGGATTCAATAGACGATGGAGTAGACTTTCCACCGACGAGAAGAGGGGAGAAATCTGAGAGTCTCTCCGTAATTAAATGAAGAGCAATCAAGTATATTTCTAGTTACGGTCCGGTTTTACAAAAAATTGGCATTATGGGAGACGCTTTTCTGTAACTGTCACTGTAAGGCAGTTAGTTCCTGTTTCGTACAAATTTTGTGTAACACAAAGAATTGTTTATATAAATTATTCATTTGAGCTTCAGTAAGTAGTAATGCAATTTAGTGAATTTAAAACAAAAATTTCATTTGCAAGTATATTTTATGATGCTTTTGTAAATTGTTTATCAAAATTAAATGTTAAATATTTCTAATGGATTTTTTTTACGTTGATTAACTGACGCATTTGACAAAACATTAATACTTTACTGTCAAGGCTTAATTATACAAATACAAATACAGATACAAAAGTGACGACCAGCAACAGGCTCAGGGCCCAGCTAGGCTGGTCCTAGTTAATTTAGCAGTCCCCAATGAACATCAAGAGCTTTCTTAAAAGTTTTTACCCCACTGCAATTAACAGTCGCTTCCGGTAAACTATTCCAACTGCCCACAACCCTATTGAAGTAGTAGTTTTTCCTAATTTCAAGATTAGCCTGAGATTTGAAAAGTTTAAAACAATGACCTCTGGTTCTACTTTCAGCACATAGCTGTAGTCCATCAACATTTCCCGTTTTAATGAATTTAAACAACTGAATCATGTCCCCTCTGACTCTCCTTTGCTCAAGACTATACATATTGAGCCTTTTAAGCCTAACCTCATAATCTAAGTCTGAAAGACCACTTACCAATCTTGTAGCCCTCCTTTGAATCCTTTCCAATAAGGTAATATCCTTTTTTAGGTACGGAGACCAAAACTGAACAGCATACTCCAAATGAGGTCTTACCAAACTTCTGTATAATGGCAATACAACTTCCCTAGACCTGTTCGAAATAGCCTTATTGATAAACCCAAGCATCCTGTTAGCTTTGTTACTTACTATGCTACACTGCTGACTGGACTTGAAGTCATGACTAATCAATACTCCTAGATCAACAACTGCTTCTGCTTCCCTAATGACAGAACCTTGTAAATAATAGGTTGCATGTTTATTCCCATGACCAAAATGAAGCACTTGACATTTCCCAATATTAAAAGACATACCCCACTTAATTGCCCACCTAGAAATTTGATTCAAATCCTCTTGAAACTGATTGACTTGTTCCTCCGTGTCCACAATTCCCATTATTTTGACATCATCAGCAAAAATATTGATGTTCCCAGAAATACTCTGAGTAATATCATTAATAAAAATAATAAATAATACTGGCCTTAGAACTGAACCTTGTGGAACCCCACTCAAAACATCAATCCACTGAGAATAATTGCCCTTCACTACTACTCTTTGTTTTCTCCCAGTCAGCCAATTTTTAACCCAAATTAAAGTTTTTTCACCAATACCAATATAAGCAAGTTTGCTAAGAAGAGCTTCATGCGGTACTTTATCAAACGCTTTCTGAAAGTCAATGTAAACAACATCTACGCACTTTTTATTATCTAGTGCCATGGTAACCTTGTCATAGAAATGCAACAAATTAGTTGTAGAGGACCTACCCTTTCTAAAACCATACTGAAAATCAGTCAACACTCCATTAGCCTCCAGGAAATTCACTATTTTGATTTTTATCAGAGTTTCAAAAATTTTACAAAGAACGGAAGTAAGACTCACAGGCCTATAATTTCCTGCCTTAGTTTTAGACCCTTTCTTGAAGAGCGGCGTTATGTTTGCCAGCTTCCAATCCACTGGCACAGTCCCTGAGTTATATGAAGATATGAAAATAGTCAAGACAACATCCACTAATTCCTCTGCACATTCTACTAAAATTTTTGGATAAACATTATCAGGTCCTGGAGCCTTATTTGCTTTAATCTTTTTCAAATGAAACAACACATCATCCCTAGAAAATACAAAATCCTCAAGCTGTGTATTAGCTTGCGTCTCGCTTATTGCAACTGTTGAGATACAGTTTCTGTTAAATACACTGGAAAAAAAATTGTTTAGAATATCAGCAATATCTCCCTCATTTTGAATCAAGTTCCCGTTCTCATCCACTAGTGGGCCTACCTGAGTATTACGAGCTTTCCCTGAATTAGCATAAGCAAAAAATTTCTTAGGATTCCTTTCGATGTTATCTGCAAGCTTTTGCTCCAATTCCCTTTTCTTACTCCGTACCAAATACTTGAAAGTACGTCTAGCTTCACAATACAAAATCCTGTCAGCAGGGCACCCAGTCTCTTTTAGTCGCCGAAAAGTGGCTTGCTTATAATTGAGAGCTTTTTTCACCTCCCTAGCGAACCACATGGGCCAAATTTTCGTGAAATCCCCTTTCTTTCTAAAAGGAACATACTCCATCACTGTTTTCTCCAATTTCCCCTTAAACTCTTCCCACTGAAGATCAGCTTCACTATTCTCCAACCCAGAAGAAAAAACCTCTTTCAAACCCTGCCTAAGTGCAACATAATCAACATTTCTGAAGTTACATACAAATCTGAAATGCTCACCTTTGTGAGCATCGAAGCTGGTCCAAAACCTAATAGTATTGTGATCACTATCTCCAATATGTTCCCCTATACTCAACCCCTGAACAGAACTTCCGACATCACAAAAAACTAGATCCAAGACAGCACCATGCCTAGTCCCCTGGGTAACAACTTGATCCAAAAACAGTCCCCAATCACTTTCAGAAAATCTTCTTCCCTACCATTGCTAGTGTAAAAACTATTCCAGTCTATGCCCGGGAAATTGAAATCCCCCATCATGATGACCGAGCCCTCACCAGACATGTCCCTAATAACACTATACATCTTCTCGTCTTGATCCTGACTAACATTAGGCGGCCTGTAAACATTTCCCAAATATAACTTCTTCCCCTTATTGCTCACCAACTCCACCCAGATCATTTCAATATCATTAGGTTTATTATTAATGACCAATTCATTGCAAATAAAAGTGTCCTTAATATAGAATAAAACCCCTCCACCTTTCTTACCCAGCCTGTCTTGCCTCAACAAATTGTATCCAGCAATGCTCACTAGATCCTTATCATCGTCAGTAACCCATGTTTCCGTAATTCCAATAATATCCAACTCCTCACCTGCGATAACACTATTTAACTCGTCCATCTTATTCCTGATACTGCGAGCATTAGTTTATATAGAAACCTGAGCATGCCCATTTTGCTTGTCTTAAACATTTTATGATGCCTCAAATCACTACTATTAATGTTACTATTGCTTAATATTTTACCCTCATTTTTAAAACCTCCAGAACAGAAGTCAACACCATGACATTCTCCAATCCCCCCATCCAAAATTAGTTGAGCATCCAAAATTAGTTGAATTCAAGTTGAGCTCGTGAGAACTCAGCTCTTGTACCTCTTAGCTTTTTTTTAAGGAACTTTTACATATTAGACAAAATATTTCTGTTTCTGTACGTTTTTGTCAGAAATTAAACCCTCATTATCATTTATTTAAAAAGAAAGTAATAGCAACTGGTGCAGAGATAAAAATATAGAAAATGAAACTGAATTACACAAAACTGGTAGCGAAAATTATTTGCAAATATATTTATATATATATATTTCAAGGCTTCAAAAAAATTTTCAGCACTCAAAGGACAAAAATATTAAATTGGGATATTATTATTTTTATTATTTAGTGGTTATTTGTGCATTACTTACATTATTTTTGCTTTAGTTTCTTCAGATTGTGATTAAAGAATTAAATATAGTTCCGAAATTTAAAAATTTTCATTTATGTCAATTTTAAGTTTCAAACTTTCGCAAACTTATGTGATTAATAAATATTCATTCCTTAATTCTCAACTGAGTCACTTCTTACGCTTCGTCACGTGAAGTTCAAAACTGCAAAAACAACTTAGACTGAAATTGGTAACTGAAAATTCTTTTTCTTATCTTCAAACCTCTCGAATAAAATATTACAACTCTTAAACTCTGAATATTTGCTTGTGTGTTTGTTCTCAGTTTACTCTCACGATAATTTTGTTCAGCTCGAAAAGAAGTAACTAGTATATATAATCTGCCGTGTAGATTTATTTAGTTTATTCTGATGTTTTAAAATATGATACTTTAGTGATCATGCTGTTAAACTCATTTATTCTTTCTTTATTTTATTTTATTTATATTTTTAAGGGAGAAAGCGGTTTCGACCTGTTTACTACTACAAAAGTAAGTATATTTTTGTTAAATTATTCACTAATATTGGACGTGCTTGGAAAGTTTATATATATATATATATATATATATATATATATATATATAAAAATTTACATATACAGTCGATTCGCGATAACTCGAACTTTTAATCAGGTCCCGATCCCTTTCCCTTCAATTCATTCCATAGTAATTATGTTTTATATCTTGATGTGTAGCTTCCTTGAACTCGGAAGTTCTTTCAAGGATGGCTCTCGAAATATGATAGCTAAAATAGCGAAAACATCATTTCCTCCAAGTAACAAAAAATTCTTTCACTTCTGTTGCAATTCCATGAAAATAGACTCGAAAAGTAGTATCGAAAACGATTTGTGTGAAAAACGATAAACGATCTTGGTAAGAGTCGGCACAGAGGTGTCCGTGGTAAGGCCCGTACGCCCCGGACTGGCACTGTCGGTGGATTTTTCAAGATGCAGAAAATCGTTTGCGCCCATGTCTTATGATTATGCGGCATGTAAAAGATCCCTTGCGAAGACATTTGGCTTGGGTGCTCCCGGATAAATTATGTTCCTAGTGCAATTTCGTATCAACAGCGTCCGGGAGCTCAACCTTTCCACTGGACGTCAAAATTCACTTGCGGCGATGGTGCCACACTCATTGTGGTGCCGCTGAAAGAGATGGTACCAATCTCTGGGGAACGCACGAGGGCTGCAACTGGCAAAAGTTTAGAAATTTTTAAAAAATCTTGAAAAAAAATTTTTCACGCAAGATTGATGTGTTGGAACCTATGAGACTGCTTTCCAATGCGTAGAATAATGACGTTTTCTGCAACGACAATATAGAACTGTTTTCAAAACTGTGACTTCTTTAAAGAAACCCACCTCACTGAATAGATGATTATTGAAGAAGATGAAACAGAATGTGAGCACTAGGACTTTATAAAATGTGATAAAACATCGTGGTTTGCAGGAAAGTCTCTATCGAAGAGTTTGACAAGGCATGGTAGAAAATGAGGGAAGTACTACTGGAGAAGAAACATTAGAGATGCCAATCACAAGCATATCAGATGCGCGTGCTTCTTTTGAAGTTCCCCAAAAGTATGTAAAGAGTAGGCACATAATAGAGATCGCATAATAGATCTGTGAACTTGCAAAAGCTTGAGAATTTACTGTTTTTACGAGTCATAGAAAGATCTATCTGTAAAGTAAACCGACGGATTATTTTAAGAAAATATGACATATGAATAAAAAGAAAGATTTTATTTTGATTGTCTTTTTCTTAACGTTTTTAATAAAACTGTACATAGTACTTTGTTGGGAAAACTAATCAGTTAGGTGATTTTATCATTTTATCATTTATCTGCATATTTATTGAAATATCGTAAACCTTTCACAACTAAAATGTTAGAAGCCGAGACTAGTGGTAAGTTGTACTTCCGAAGTTTAACTTCGATCCCTCTAGATTCGAGTTATCAAGAATTGACTGTATAAATGTTACGGTGAATGTCCGAAAACAGAAAATGTCAACAATCACTGGTAAATGTCGACATACACCAAATACAGAATGTCGACAATCATCGGTGAATGACGACG
Organism: Octonoba sinensis; assembly: GCA_038502835.1. Lineage (NCBI taxonomy): Eukaryota > Metazoa > Arthropoda > Arachnida > Araneae > Uloboridae > Octonoba > Octonoba sinensis. The sequence goes on along the minus strand of CM076605.1, from coordinate 63,534,966 downwards.
TTGACCGTCCATCAGACCGGTGATTGTCGACATTTTCCGATTTCAGACATTCACCGGGACACACACACATATATATATATATTTCTTGTGAAAGAGTGAAAGTTTGATAAAATTTGCCCTTAAGGTAAAAAATATCGACCAAAAAATTATTACTAATTTCTTTTGATTCAGATTTATCTGCTTAATCGTTTTAACGTAGAAGTGAACGTTTTCAAAGAACCGAACAAATTTTTCCGCAGAATGGTGCCGGACCAGAGGCTGAGAGTCCCTGGATTGATTACATAAGGCCAATACACAACGCTTTAAGAAGCTTGCAATACGAAATATTTCTGTTCGTGAAATTATAAACCTATCATCTTCATCTTAATATTTTGAGCTCATTTCCTCATTTTTGAAGCACAAAATGCTGTTTCTCGCAACTGCATAATGAATCCTCCAAAATGCAGAAAAACTCTTTTATTTACATTAGAAGACTCTCCATATCTCGACAGGTGGCGGGCATGTATTTGAATCATTTACGACAGTTTAAAAAATATTTCATCTTGTTGCCAGGCAACGGATGTCCATTTTCTCCCTTGAAAAATCAGAAAGTGAACTTCGTATCAAACTTCTATTGTCCTATTCGTGTCATTTGCATTGGTAATGCGCGCGTCCAAGCACTGAAATTTGTTAGCCGTGGAAAGAGTCGGGGGAAAAAGTACACAATTTATTTAATCTGTAAAAATTATGCTAATTCTACTTTTATGAATCGGCATTTTTATCGCAACATATTATCTTTACGTTTATATATCCTTCTTCATGAATATGTAAAAGTCTGGCTTATAAATCACAATTTTATCATGAGAAATTTTCACACACACACTTGCTCCATAAATCATAGAACTCGGAACGAACTATAATATATTGCTGTAAGTATGATGTATAAATAAATAAACTTTTGAAAAAAACCCGCAGAATATTATTAAAAATAATAATTAAAGAAAGAAAGAACACACTCATTTCCTATTGTTTTAATTTCGAATATTATTGTGATTATTTTCTTTTAAAGTGATAGATTGGCACAAATCGAATATTACTGGAAGCTGTTTTTCTAAAAACAACTAAACTTAACAATGTTTAATGCATTAAGCTATGGAGACTTTCTTTGTTTAGATAGGAATTTTATTTACTTGGTAATGCAATACATAAATGAGTAGATTAATAAAAATTACTTACACAGACGATTTAAGTGCACATAGATATCAATTGAACAGCATATAGAACAATAAGTAAATAGGTGGATAATACAAAATCGATAAAAAATGCAAGATAAACATTTGAACTTGTAAATAAAAGTGTTTATACATATTGTAAGTAAGTATTTGTAAATAAATAAGCATATTATTGACAAATATAGCAATGTAGATGGGAAAACGAATACACGGGTGATTGAATACAGGCATACACACAAACAGCAAACTCACCCACGTTGCACTTCTACCATCAGTCAAAGCGATCTACCTGGCAAAGTGCCCAGAAGAACCCATTCATGTTCAAGGTGAGAACTGCTGGTGTAAGGGATGTGCCGTTTTAGTTCTCGTTCTAGCTCGTTTAGCATACTCAATTTATTCCGGACTGAGGCCATGTGCCAGTTAATAAATTTAATTGCTTCCAACAAACAGAAAAGCAAACATTCTGATTCGCGTACTAAATAAACACACCTGCAAAATGAACTTCCCTAAAACTCGAATGGATACGTTCTTTTCTACCATGCGCAGAAGCGTCCAGGTGTCAAAATTCCGTGGTCGAACTGTACACCCGTATGTCGTATGTGTGTAGACAATGTGACGAAATATTTAATATAAGAACAGACGTAGGTGTAGGAAATTATAAATTGATGGATAGAAGAAACAAACAACCCCAGAAATAGATATTTATTTTGGTTGATAGATGTAAGTAAATAGAGGGCGAAATTTTCGGATAAGAAATGAACTCATTATTAAAAAGAACGATAGTTAGGACAGCAGAGTCGCCGAAGAAGTAAAGACATGTAACTTGAAGAGTTCTATTGTTATTTTAAGTAGCTCTTTAGAAAGTAGAAATAACTTCATGAATGGCGTTTATGTAGAATTTAGTTTTATGTTTTACACATATTTGTAAGAAAAAATCCTGAAATAAAATTTCAAACCTTCATATCACTCAAGCTGTTAGCGCTTTTCGTTATACTACACATTCCAGGGATTTGCACACAGCGGAATTTTACTCGTTTAACCCTTTCCGAAGCAAATTTTATTATTTAAATCTCTTGGAAAAAAGGCAATACTGTTTGGTTAAAATTCAGCAGCATCTGTGCACAATTTGTATTCGTAGCAATCTGTAAATAACGGTGAGACCTAAAAGCAATCATATCAAACGTTGCATACATTGCCTGTGAGAAGACTTGCACTTTAAGGAGTGAGTGCCCTATCTCTTTGCAGCTGTTTATAAGTGTGTTTATAGCGCGCGCGCGTTGGCAATTCTTTTCATTAAAAAGTCACATACATTTTCCGTTATGCGACAGACTTGAGAAAATTGCAATCACCCGAGATTCACTCACGCTGCTTTTCTGTAGTTCCGGAATTGCATGTAGTAATAATCACTGCAATTTCTGTTCAAAAATATACTAATCTGAAACTACAGAATAAAATTATTCTCTAGTTTCAGATGACTATATTTTTGAACAGAGATTGCAGTGATTATTTGCAGTGACTGATCTTTTCTTAGCGTGCTTGATCATTTTTCTTAAAGAGAAGTAAATTATAGGTGCAGGTGTACAAGCCCCGAGACGGACAAAAATGCCAGAGACACGTTCTGCCGTTTTTCTTCTGATTGCGCCTCAGATTGCAGCGCCCGGGCCATTATTCAAATGAGCCTAACGAAGCTCGAAATCCACAAATTCAGGTCCACATTCCACTGAAAAACCCATCACATCCCCGACAACATCCCATTATAGACCCACTCCCGATGGTCTTGTTCGCTGACTCCGACTCACTGAATATGCATATCTCTCTATTGTTATCCCCCATGAAATCATTGCTGTTGCCATTTTGCAGGGTGGAAAAAGATCCATAACGAGGCTGCACGGAGGGACCATCGGTTATGCAGAAGTTATAGCTATTAAGGTCAGTTCCCCGCCAGGGGATGACTAACCTCTTCATTAGCATACAGAACCTTCCTCCTCTCCATTATACACCCCCTTTTTATTCGCACCCCCTTCCCTTCCTGCACATTTTTCCGTATGCATTCTGTGTCTCGTGTTCTAACACGGTTTATTGGTTCTTTTGTTTGCAAATGACGGTTGTGAAATATGTAGTGTTTATAATTTTGACGTGTTCAGTGTGAATCTTAATGTGTGTTTTAAGTTTTCATTTTTGCCTCATAAATTTTGACTTAATTAAATTTGTGTTTTGAGTTTGATTTCGTGCTACCACCTTGCATTAGTTTTCATGTGCAGGCATTTCTGAGGATATGCTCTTTTTGTCCCCCAGCAGTTTTGGATTGTTCCACATTCCACTGAGTTTTGACTGCTATTGAAACTGAATTTTTCGAAAATGCTCTTTGTCTTGTTTTAAAATTTAGCTCATATTTTTTGTTAGCAGTTGAATTAATTAATATTCATTTTTAACCTAAATGTTATTACCGTATTCTTAATTTTTTCGACACCCTGGAATTTTATTTGAAGAGCATGTTTTCAATCGTTTCATATACAGTGAAACCTGTGTAAGTTTACCACTTGTGGTGCAGCTCTTTAGTTGTCAACTTAGATATTCAACGTTTAGGGGTGGATGTTTTTTCTTTACTTCTTACACTATGCAGTTATTTATTTGTAACGAATTAAAATATAGCTTCATGTATTAACGTTATTTTAAAATAGTGATTAGCTTTTTTTCAGTTATCTAAAATATCATTAGAGAAATTTAACCTGAATGACTTAAAATGTATCCTGTACATTTTAAAAAATAAACTACTTAGTTAAAATAAAGGTAAATATCTCATTAATTATGTAAGTTACTTATATGATGATAAAGATTTCCTAAAATACATTATTTATCAAAATGGCTATATCAGACAGAAGAAAAAAGAAGAAACTTATTTAAAGAATAAAAGAGTGCTTATAGTTGTTTTCCTGAATGGTTAACTTACAAAGAGGTTTACGCAAACTTTATGTTGTTGTTTCATCCATCTAGACAAATACCGGTTTAACATTATAACATAAAAATTATCCTGGAGAAGTTATTTAAGTTTTTTTATTTCTGCAAAAATAGATAAACAAAAAAATATAGTACTAATTGACGGTCAACTTGCAAAGGGTTTCTTATAATGCTCCCAACCAAATTTGGCATACATAAGTGGTCAATATAGACAGGTGGACCTCAGGTTCAACCGATTTTCTTACCGTTTTTTTGTTTAGTAGCTATTGACGAGTTTTAGGGACATCAATTAAGCAATTTTGCAAATAGTTTATTATTAATAATAATAAAATTACACGTTAATTTAAAGCACAAATGAGCAATAAAATGCAGACATATGTTTCGGGATTGCTTGGAATCCCTTTTTCAATGCGACAGGGAGCTTCTAGATGCAAAACATCCAAATGAAGCAGACAGAACAACAAAAACAAAGCTTATATAGCCTAAGAATTATCTGTAAACCAATAAGAATAAAGGCAGCGTGAAGTGGAAGTAGAAGTAGCAGGAAGACACCAATAAGAGAGCAACAAACAAATCCAGTTGAAAGTACAGGAAGTAAAAAGGAATATCAATAAAAATAAAGCAAAAAAGACGACAGCATTTGTCAGGCAAGCCTCATTTACATTTGTAATGTTATATTGTTACAGATAGCAGATTGCAACATGTCTTGGTTGAATAAATTATTAGGTAATAAATATCAGAGCCCTAGTATAGAGGGCTCTGGGGCCGTGGTAGCCTAGTGGTTAGCACGTCGGACTTCCACCTGGAAGGTCGCGCGTTCGATACCCACTAAAGACCACCATGTGTACTTGGGGATATGTGCATGTAAAATCCGTAGACCCCACTACCTCTCCTCGTGCGTAAGCAATCCTAAGGCATCGGCTAACAGGTAGGGGTCTGGTGGAGAAAAGTATAGAGGGCTCTGTAAAAATAAAACTCACTGTTAAAAAGAGTTTGTTGCCACTAGCAGTAATATTAAAAGCAGTTATAATAAGGATTTCAGTTGAGGTTTCTCTAAAACAATGAAATGAAAGATGAGAATAGTGCATGGAAGCAAACATTTACGTTTTATTCAACTGCCAGTACGAAATCGGCAAAAGTAAAATAGGCTACACTAGCTGATCTCCCGCAGAACATCTGCGGATCGAAAATTAACCATTTTGAAATCGTTGAAAACGCCTTATTCGAAAGGCTTAAGAAAAGATCTCTAGCTATAAACATACGCGATGTAAACAAACTAAGGTGTTGCCACTCCAAAGAATCAGAAATTAAAAATTGAGTTATGAATGGAAATACTTCTTAAGAAATAGAAATAAATTTGCTATTTGAGTCCGTTAGTTACCATGATAATAAATGCAAATATTATGTTACTTTTCTGTGCTAATCATTAAACAAATTTTTAAATATTGTTTCGCCATAGTTTGGTTTTTGCATGATGTCAATATCGTATCGTGCCGCAAAATTTAATCGTAACTGGTCCACGTTAACTGAAATATATATATAGATAGATTTTTGGGTGCACTTGACCTTGTGGCGACAATGATTTAAAATACGTTTGCTTTAAGTGAGGATGGTCAAAATAAACTCGACCTTATAATCGCCAAATCTTATGAATAATATTTATATAATTATATACACAGCGTAATGTTTTCAATGCTAAACCTAATTACGGTCGGATTTCGACTGTAGGATGAACTTTATTATCAATAATTCACCGAAATTCTTTTTCCCCCTCACAATTAAATTAAGTTATAAACTCACTGCGTTTAGTTTCTATTTTCTATGCTACTTATTCAAACCTATATAACATTTATTTCTGAACCAGCATTGTACTTTATTATTAATTTTGTTTTAAGTATACTTTTTGTTTTGTGTAATATAAAGTTATGTATATTTGATACTTGCGATGGTAGTGGGTTTTTATTTGTATCGCCTTTACCTCGTTTCCCATCATCCAACAGGTGGCAATTTTGCTCATCTGGAAGGCCGTAGATTAAAATCATTGCTGAAGAAACTTTACAATAATCCTCAGAAGTGCTACACATGTTGATGTGTTTTACTTACTGCATGATTTTGCTGTCGCATGTACGTGCACATGTACCCTTGTGTTTTGTGTATTTTTGTTTGTTTTTTTTCTTATATGTGTTTAGGGTCTCGCAAGTGTGGGTGTCACTGTGTCACCGGGAGATTTATTACTGTTAAAAGTGAGTTTTAACATGTTTTTGGAATTCAAACTTGAATTGTCGGTTTATTTCAGCATACAGGACGTTTCAAATATCCCGTAACATCAGAACAGCGCCAGAAATAATAGTTGATGAATTTTGCATCATAAATATATTTTACCCTATGCCTTTTGAAAATGCTTTTGAAGCCTTACGCCCAATTCACTCTAGTAGATGCCGATATAGTCTTCCAGGCCAAATTTGACCCCATGTCGTGCATAGATTCAACGGTAATAGATTCCCTCCCCTTCTTCATTCCTCTTGAAAGAGGAAGCCAACCTACTTCGACTTTGGAATCCTGACTAAGCCTCTAACAAAATATTACGTAGTTTTTATGTGTTTAATTTGAAGCTGCTGGATCTTTGAAACGCCCTGTATATTTACATTTTTAGTTCATTCATTTGAATTAGATACAAAAAGTATTGGTCAAACGTTTTTATGTTTTATCAAAATTTAACTTATTTTAATCTGTAAAAAATATACATTTATCTTTCTCATTTTAGTTTTGTATTTTTCTCATTAATGTTCAATATGTAGATATTGTGAAATTTTATTCAGAATTTTGGTAGATCCTCAGAAATTGATTTTATTTATAATCTATTATTCGTAACTTAAAACTCAGCTGTCTATCCAGTTCGTTGAAAATGCACGAAGGCAAATCACTTACGTAAACATTATAAATTTCATTCATAATTGTGAATATATCGCTCATGGGCTGCAATAGCGGCACAACTCAGAAAATCCTGTTTTGAGATAAGCGGGTTTAAAGTTTTCAGTGCTAAGGAAAATGGATAAGAAATGCTTTAGTTTGCTGCCGTCTTACGGCCTAATATTGAATTATGAGTTGTGCTAGTATTGCTGCTGAAAAGAATGTGTATTTTCATATTTACATCTGTTCTTAGTCCAAAACTCGTGTTTTTTGAGTTGTGCCACTATTGCATCCCATAAGCGATATATTTGAACAAATATACTGAAAAACTGCATTTTTTACTTACGGACAACTGTCCAACATGACGTCCGCTTACATTTAGTTTTTCACAGAATATTTTCTTGTTAGATTTGCGAATAAAATTCTGTCTCTGAGTTAGAGCAATGGCTCAATGTTCCACCCATATCGAAAAATTAATATCGTTTACCGGTGACAATAGCCTGAAAAAAAGTGTTTGATAAATTCAAGATTTTAACTTATTAAATTGATTTAGGTAACTATAATATACTCAAAAAAATGTACGATGTTATGATTATTGGTTCGTTTTTGTAGGAGGAATTAATGGTTTAAAATTACCAAATTTTTCTTCCAAATTGGGAAATTTTAAAGATATGCCGTTATTGATTACACCGAGTTTATATGCTAATACGCACCAGTTGTGAAAACTGTTTTGGTGTACCATCATTACGGCAAGATTAAATTCTGATTTTGAATCAATAATTTTTACCTTTTGTTTTATTTTTGAGATGGGCCACTATTGTCGCCGGCGAGGAATATGACAAACGACTGGTATTTGAGCCAAAAACCTGGCCATATATCAAAATTGTAAACTTTAGAAGTAAATGTTGGAGTATAGTCTCGAAACAGGTGAATATATGTACATGATCATATAGAAGTGTTCTTTTTTCATTGAGACTAACCCGAAAATTTTATCAGCTGCTGGAATTGGCACTCTCGTGATATAGATGTCTTTGTTTTGCGTCATTAAATTTTTCGACAATACCTCATTGTATTTTTAGAAGTGGTTTTAGTGAATGTTTTTTATGGGAGTGCTTGAGCAAGGCTTTTACCCTATAATTCAACAATTTTTATTTATTTTAAAATGTTGGAATTTATGTTAATGCCGTTCCTAAAATGTCAAGTAATTAAATTTTTTTCCCTTATTTTCTGTTTGATAAATGAATGCTTTTAAACTTGTTGTACACATTTGTACTACTTATCAATTATACCCTTCTAAACTAAACTAAACTCAGTGGCGCTCCAGCCCTTTTGGAGGCCATGGCCTACTGAGCCCATCCCAGTTTTCGAGACCGAGGGCCCTGGGGTACCGAAGCAAAAGTTCCGGTCAAGTGGTCGGCCTGACGCGGAACCCCCAGTGTTTAGTTCCCAAGCATGCTTGGTCCTCATTTTATCGACCCCACTGCAGGGATGAAAGGCTGAGTCGACCCTGCCCAGCCCAGGAATCGAACCCCGGACCTGTGGCATGGTAGCACGGAAGGCAACCACTCAGCCACTGGGCTTCAAATTGTACCCTTTAGAATCCCTATTTGGATAATCTGATGCAAACGTTTTTAAAGTTTTCACAAAAAAATAATAAAGCCATAAAACTTAATGCCGCAAGACAAAAACAGCTATCAATCATGAGAAGTGCCGATTCCGGCAGCTGATAAAATTGTCGGGTTAGTCTCAATGAAAAAAGAACACTTCTATATGATGTATATTTTGATAATCTGATGCAAAAGTTTTTAGAGTTTTCACCAAAAAAAAAAAATAATAATAAATCTATAAATGGAACAGATGATTGTTTTCATTAATTTTCATATTTTCGGTTATTTTCAGGTAGTTTAATTTATATATGGGTTGCAGTTGAGATTTCTGGATATCTAGATAAAGGATTACTAAAGAGATTTAACTACTTAAACACTCAAAACAAAAAAAAAAAAGGGGAAGAAACTGATATTAATGATTGAAATTTTTTTTTGATCTGAACTCGTCTAGATTACAGGCTTGGAAAAAGCTGATACAGAATTATAAGAGTAGTTTAAAACTCAGTTGGTGAACTAAGTTTACGACAACTCAGTTTAATTGAATTTGTTTGGGTGCAAAACTCAGTTCAATTCATCGTTAAACTTCCAATCAAATGTAAATTTTATAAAATTTAAAAGTGTGTTAAAACTTAGGAAATTTTGAATAGTCTGAGATTTTAATGTGAATTTCGTAAGGTTTCGCTCATTATAGCTTTAAAATTTTTTTATTTTACATAAATCTGCATTTTTAACACTATGAGATTTTAACTTGATTTTGTCCTTTTGTGAATCATGGCGTGTAGGGTGAACCCGGTAGTCCAGGTCCACCCGGACCACCAGGACCTCCCGGACCCACTGGATTGCCAGGATTTGATGGCAGAGTAGGACTTCCAGGAGAACCGGTCAGTAAGAGCTGAATTTTTACAAATTTTTCGCTTATCTTATTCACTATTAAACTGGCAGCTTTGTGTCTTCTGTTGAGTATTTTGTTAGTTAACGCTTAGCTTCACTATGCATTTAACCGAATTATGTTTTATGTATCTATGCTTCTTGACATTGAAATCGTGAAATCAGGAAAGAAAGCAATGAGCAGTATGTAGACAGAAAGGCACTGTCAAATTTGTAGTTGCTTTAGGGTACACAGTATGCTGAATTTAGTGTACAGAACTGGCAACTGGTAGCCATAGCAGTCGCAATCTGGCTGCATGGTGAAAACTTTAGCTGCGTTTTTCACCAAAACATAGAGTAAACTAATACCAAATGCACCAAAAAATAACTTAAAATGTTGGTTACAACAAAAAATGGTGCTTAATTTTATTATATTTTGGTGCAACACGCAAGTTAGCACCAAAATAAAATAAAATTAAGCACCATCCTTTGTAGCCTGGAAATCTACACCATTTTTTGATACAACATACCACTATTTTTTACAATCGGACATCCAATGTGATTGAGCTTGGAGGACTAACGGATAAAGAAAAAGAAAAAAAAAGAAGAGGAATGTCCTTTACAGCTTTATGGAGCTTTATGGATTACATCGTGTGCTTTAGTGCTTCATGGGGTTACATCATGCTCGATAGATGGGAAAGGCAATTTACTCTCAAGAAATACATTTATTCTTGATATATTTCATACTAGCTGATATGCCCGGCGTTGCGCGGGATAAAATTGCATCATTCGCAGGGCAAGTGACGCATGTCCAAAATTCTGTTGTAAATGTATAGGGAAAATTAAAAAAAAAAATCCAAGTAAGAGAGGGGCAACAGTCCATAAAAATCCTATTTAGACAGTAAAATTCATTAAAAACCCCGATTGTATTAAAACGAACAGCCTTGAAAAATTCAGCCTTGAAATTAGACCAAAAATTATTCCATAAAAATCCACATTAAAATGCCAACAAAAGTTCATAGAAATTGTCATTAGAGTAAGGGAAACAGTAACTCAAATGCACATATGCAGACAGATAATTGTGCCAAAATGATATCAAGAGCCCGTAAAAATCGCAATTAAAATATCGACCAAAATGCATCTACAATTTCCCATCAGAAAAAGAGCAGTATTCTCTGTAAAAATGTCCATCAGATCAAGAACAACTCTCACTGTATATTTCTGTTACAATAAAGAAAGCATTCTTTAAAGCTGACCTTTAACACTAACCTTCAAGAGCTACTGTTCCTAAAATTACCCAGCAGTCCATCTTAAATTCCCCATCAAAATAAGGACACCCGTTCCTAAAAATTCCACTTGCAAAATTGTCAAGACATTTTCTGAAAATTCAATTGAATAGCACTTTCATAAAATTCGGATAAAAACGAAAGAAAGGAAAGCATTATTTCAAAAGGCAAATAATGCTCATTTAAATTACGAAATGTTTAGTACGGAACAAATTCTGACGTGTGAAATTTAAGTTGATAGAAAGACATAACTAAATACTTCCCAAATGGCTCCAAATAGACAGTACAAAAACTAAATAAATGTTGGAAAATATATCACTTGTGTAAAATATGGAATCAATAATCGCTACGTAAAAAAGTTAAAATGAAGCAGAAGATCGCCAAATTGTACTAAAGTATAATGGAAGCATTCGGCAAATACGCCATGATCCTACAGTGTATATCACGTATTGAATTAAATGAGAACAATATTATTGATAAGGATTATTGGGCGCGGTTTGGAAAAGTTATGAAGCGCAAAATAATATATTGAGAACAATTAACTGAAAGGAGGCGAGTAAAAAGTTATCACCACTTGGCGAAATTTTAAATTTCATCAAAAATAAGCTATATCGAAGAACCTAGTTTTTATCGAAGAAATAAATATTAAATCGTCAAAAAAGAAAGAAAAATCAACATTAAAAATCGCATGCAGTTAATAATTCACAAAATATCCATAAAAATGAAATGAATTTTCAGAATTTGTTTCGCTGATAAAGTGGACACTCTACCATAAAATTTCATGCAATTGTTGAACTGTTACTACACTATTAAATCGCCAAAAAAGAAAGGAGAATCAACCTCAAAGTAAAGTAATTAAAATTCGTCCGCAGTTCCACAAAATATGTATAAAAATGAAATGAATTTTTAGAATTTGTTTCGCTCATAAAACGACATGAATAAAGATAAAATAGCATTTTTTCAATCTTACGTTAACAGAAAACATCTATTTGGCGACAAAATTACTATTTATTTTGGCGAAAGCACTTAAATTTAGCAGATAAAGTCAGAGGTAAGCCTTGCTTTAAAGTTCGAAAACTACTTCAAGCGAATACTGCGCGTGTTCTAATTGTTCTACGAACTGCAGAAAGAGATCACCTTGTGCAGTTTCTTACGGGCATTCCAATGCTGAAAAAAACTAAAACGTGGGACGTTTCTTCGATGAGATAAACCCAAATCAACAGTTTTGCTTAAAATTGGAATAAAAAAAGAACAAATTCGAATTTTCGGAAAAACGCTTCGAGGTACACGAGGACCTAGTCCAAGGTACCTGTAACCAAAATTTCGTACTTCTGGACCGTTCCATCTCGCCAGGAGGCGATCGACAGACAGACACACACACACATACACACACACACAAACTTTTGGTTTTATTTATATAGATTTGTAACTTGAGTATGAACGTATCATTATGAAGCTTTAAACTGTAATGCCTAAACTGTTTTGTTCAGATTTTCCAACAATTAACACCCCTTTAATTAAACGGTATCGATTACTGGAACAGCTTACACTACTACATAAAGTTTTTAAAAAATTCCGATGCAGTTTTACATTTTTAAATGTCTTTAGACAATGTATGATAAACAAACGTTGAAAATAAATTTATTTTAGATTTGATAAAAATAAGGTAAGTTATAGACGAATTACTTTGTATGTAGTATTAAGTTTATATTAAGCAAATACTTTACTTTCTGGAACTTAAATATAGTGTGTCAATACACTGGAGCATGGAGTGTCAACTACTGATACAATCAAAAATTGGAGTGTCACTAGAGCATTGGGCGAGTCTAAAATAAAAATTCATTTTAAAAAAATAATTACCGAACGGCTAAACTTTTACATATATGTAGTCCTGAATGTCTATTTAAACATTTATTAATGTAAAGAAAATTTCTGATTATTAAACTATTAAAAATGTGATAAACCACTCTAAAGGTGTCAATCCCTGGTGCATTCAACCTTCCTTTTACAATGCTTAAGAAATTAGCTCCTTGGTGAATTTTTAACTATTATACTTCACTAGTTCCAAACGCGAACATACAATTACATTTTAGTTATATGAAAGCCCGGTGATAAAAATGACTGGTAGTTAATTGAATTATTGCATACTTCAGAATAAATGAGATTTATGACATCGTATACGCCTCTCTATTTTCTTTCTTCCTAGAATGTAAAAAGCTTTTCATAGTCTTAATGCTATTGTGTCAAGCTAATCGTTAGTTAATAATTCGTAGAAGGCACAAATAACTCAAAAATATTCAAGGTTTTTAATCTCTGTAGCGCCATCTGTGAAGTAAGAAACGGTCTGTACTAGTATAGTTTATTTGCTACGTAGTATAAACGCTTGATTAGTTTAAAAGATAAATAATAGGAATAACAAAATAAAATTTAGTATAATAAAACAACTGTAGCAGTAAAATTTCTAATTGCATTAAGTATGCCAGCAAATGGATTTGGTTTCGTTTTCTCAACAAATGGTGTTGCGAGCTGAGCTTCCTTTTTAACCTTATTGTATATCAAAAATTTGCAAAAGAAAAAAGGTCGTAGTCAGCGAAATCTCCCCCCCCCCCTCCCGCGAAATTTTCCCGAAGTACAAAATTAATTTTAATCTATCAGTATCTATTATTTTCTTAACTTCCAGTCATATTTATATAACAGATTAATATTCTGTATTTATATAACAGAGTAACATGCTCATGTTAACGAAAATATAATAGATAAAAATGCGTGCGAGCTCTTTTTGCAGTTCGCGAAAGACGTCTATTAAACCGTGCGCAATTCGCTCGCTCCACGCATCAAACTATTGACTATAAGCGTGCAGAATGAAAATGACGTTGTTTTGGCATTGGCAATGCAGCAGTTCTTTCTAGGCTGTTTTTGTTGTTGTCGTGTCCTCGCTCGTGGCAAGGAAAAATGGGTAGAATAACTTATGTTCCGTTATAATGAACATTGAACATTCCGTTGCAACGAAATATCTTCCCTGTTCCTCGGAATTCATTGTGTCGGGATTTCACTGTAACTTTTCCCAGCATTCATTCTCTTCGAATATGTCGACATAGCTGCAAAAATAGCAATAGATGTAGTAACTCCCCTAACTTTGATCTGGTGTAGCAACCTTTTTGAGTTTCTCCACTCCGCTCTCCGAATACTTTTAATGGACTATATTTATTTATCCCTTCTTTTAGTTGTGGTTGTGACTTCGCGCGTGCCGTGGAAGAATGGATACGCTGCTCCTGAGTCTAACGGGGCCCTTGTAGGCAGGAGTCCGATTTCCTCCCCTTTGAAAAAGGTCTCTTAATTTTTTTTTTTTTTTGAACCAGATCCCAGATGAGAGACAGTCACCTGGGATTAAGGGAACCACAACCCTTCAATGATACTCTTCAAGCATAGGGGTATCAAGGAGGGCCAGGTCCACACAGCAATGTAGGAAGGCTGGGCTAACGCCCAGCTAATCTACCTCCGGTCGGTCACGAGCTGTCGTTGAACTTCACTTACCCGTGCCCGGGGGAGGGCAGCCCTAAGGCCACGTGCTAACAGGGTAAAGAAGTAGAAAAGTCACCTGGGATTAGCACCCCCAGAGGTATAGTTTCACTTGGAGAACATCGGAGCCACGAACTATTAACGTGCACCAGCTCCCTTCAGCGTACACGGACTTCAGCAACCAGCCGCGAGAGGTTGTCAACCTCCCAAACACTGACCTCAGTCAATGTTGCTTCACTTTCGGTGTTATGCGGGAACCGAGCTTCTGCCGACTGGTCTACTGCGGGACTTTCAAGTCTGTTCTTTCTCATTAAAATGTTATTTTTTTTTCTTTATACAGGGCCCACCAGGCGAGTCGGGGACTTCTGGATCACCAGGACCTGTCGTAAGTATTAACTTTCTTTTAAATACAAGTTGCCTTTTCTGTGCGATCGCAAACATGTGGAAAAAAAAAATTTTCTTTCCCTAAATATACGTAGATTTTCTAATGTATCTCAATAAAACAGTTATTTCTTCACTGTATAATTTAGGGAATTTTTAGAAAAGGGGTAAGTTTTGCGTAACAGTTGCGACCGATGAAAGATACTGCGTGTATAAAGGTGAAAGAAAAACGATGTCAAATACAAATCGTAAACTACAGTGGCGTGCATAAGTTTCGGGCCACCCTGATTTTTCCATTGATTTGATAAAATGTTTTATTCCTCCACTCGTTCATTGTCCGAAATATATGAGAAAGTTAGAATATACAAAGGAACATCAAATATTACATTGGTTCATAGCATATTCTACGTGTACTACGTAAAATGACTTTCGTCGGTGTGCAAAAATATTGGGCCACTTCTCGCCGCGGCTCTGTACTCCCGGTTTGTTTACCTTTTAGGCTCACTGGTTTCAAAACATGCTACACAAAGGAAAATTAGTCTTCTTGTGGCGCGATGCCGAAACACACGAATTTCTACTAGGTTCGTGAAATTGTGGAGAAACTTTCTTCAGAAGGAAAAAGTTCACGTTTCTTTGCAAAGGGCTTTATCTGTCTGTAAAAGTACTGTTAATCGTATTATTTCTAAGTATAAAACAACAAACTAACCGTGTGATAAAAAACGGAGCGGTAGGCCTCGAAAAACTTTGAGTCGTGTCGACAAAATTATAAGAAGAAAGTGTGTTGTCGATCGTCGAAAAAGCGCAGCCGTAATTTCACGAGAATTACAAAGTGAAAATCTACCCGATGTTAGATAGAGTACAGTGTCTCGACGTCTGAAGGCTGTAGAGATGATTGGACGGATTGGCGTCAAAAACCATTAATTAGCAAAAAGAATAAGAAGGCTAGGTTGGACTTTGCGGAAAAATATGGCGGAAAGTGCTATTTTCTGATGAATTGAAATTTCAATTGTTTGGAAGTGATGGGGGGGGGGGGGGGGGAATTACGTAAGACCTCCAAAAAAGTACCAGATATAAAGTAAGGTATCAAACCTACTGTTAAACACGGTGGTGGGAACATCAAAGTTTGGGGAGCATTTTTTGCTGATGGTGTTGGTCCGCTGGTGGAAATTCACGGCAATATATATGGACGCTGCAATGTACAAGAACATTCTGCTAGACCATATGCCTCTATTTGCAACGAAAAATTTGCCTCGTGGTTGGATCTTTTAACAAGATAACCATTCAAAATAAACTTTGCGTCTTGTGAAAAGTTTTCTTCAGAGCCTAAAAGTCCGCTTCCTAGCCTGGCCATTGCAGTTACCGGACTTAAATCCCATCGAACACTTGTGGCAAGACCTCAAGGTTCGTGTTGGAACAAAAAATCACTCCAACAAGCCGGAATTGTGGAACCATTTGCGACAAGAGTGGGAGAAATTGCCAAAAGAACGAATCTCGCGGTTAATCGACTCAATGAATCGTCGGTTTGCTGCAGTCATTCCTGCTAAGGGCATGGCAACAAAGTATTAAGTCGAGTGAGGGAGTACAAGACATTTAACCCCAATTCTCCTTTATTCTTTTTGATTTTTTTTAAAGGTAGTATGTATCCCGATACTTTTGCACAGTCATTAATAAAGAAATGTTGAACAAATAATTATTTGAAAGTAATATCAATGTATATAACTCATTCTTTTCAAATGTAAGTGAATATCTGCTATAATCGGTCGTTTATATTTCTTTCACCATCATATTTATGTGCATTGTGCAATATGTATGAAAAATAGGATGGCCCGAAACTTTTGCACGCCACTATATATTGCATGCTTCTGAATGCAAAACATTTTGCAATTTATGCGTTACGTTTATTCGATTTCATGCATTTTACATCACCAATCGATCAACGTTAACGTTTGTTTCTGCGTTAAAATTATTTTCTTTAAAAAGTACATTGTTTAAAATAAGTAATTCGTTTATAATAAGTATATTGTATCAATATACATTTGTAATAGATAATAGTATATTTGTTATTCTTTTATTTGGCAATTTTTTCTTTTATTTGGCAATTTTTATTATATTGGCAATATATAAGTACGTCACAGAATTCATGCTTATATTGCAAAAAAGTTTTAACGATGTAAATTTGAATTTCACCAAGTACACTATTTTATGTCATTTTTTAATTGAAAACTGAAAACTCTATTAGTATTTTATATATATTCGCTTTTCTTTCTGGATTCTTTTCCGAAAGAAATTATTTTTATTTTTCTATTATTCTAATCTCGTTTTCTTTTTTTATTTTATTTTAGGGACCTATGGGCAAAGATGGACTACCAGGGCCAAAAGTAAGGATTCGAATTTTTCCATCTCGAGCTGATTCTCAAAAATTACAAATCAGCAACCTGATTCATAAAAATTGCAAATCAGTAGTTTTTCCAGAACGAGTGTGTGTGTTGGGTGTAATGAAAAAAAATATTGATATTTTTTCGTAATATCAAAATGTAACAGTGACTTTCAAAATGTAACAGTGATTTTTTTTAAATAAAAAGGTGCTGATACAACTGTAATATTATCCATTGAATTAACGATTACAACGATTTGGATTTTGACCCTGCCATATAAGTATTGTCGACTCTATTAGGCACTTCATGGTTCTAACCTCGCTCCCCTATGCTTTTTATAATAGATATATAGCGTCGTATTATAATATGTTTCCATATTCCATTGATATATTAACAACTCTTTAAGAAACTTGGCGATAGATGAGTAAGTTCGTTTAATAGCATACTCTTTCTAAAATCAATTGAACTATTCGTGACCCTAGTTGACACGTCGTAGGAGATGTATCTACACATTTACGAATATAAAAGGAACGTCATTGTAGGTCTGACCTCTATCTTACTGAATTCTGCACTAAAAAATTTTTGTTTAACCTTTCACCGAAAAAATAGTGAAATTTAGCTGCAACCGACATTTGGTTCTAAAGTTTAACCATTATAATGGTTCCTACTTTTTCCTTAGGTTTTAAAAACCTTTTTTCCATTTGGGTGAAACTAGCGAAATTACTAAGTTGAACCATTATAATGGTTCCTAGTTTCACATCCATGGTGAAACTAGCCGAAACTACTAAGTTGAACCATTCTAATGGTTCAACTTAGGACCAAATGCTGGTTGCAGCTAAATTTCACCATTTTTTTTGGTGAAAGGTTGAGCTAGAACTTTTTATAGTGTATTAAAGAATTCATTTAACGATTCTAGAAGGCAGTTTATGATGGAAGTATAATATTGTATTGTGTAAAACATGCTGGATTATATTGCAATATTGTCAATTATAAGGGAACCTAATAGGTATTTTTTTATTGGACGCTAATCCTGACGTTATTACAAAATCAGTTATATAACGAAAATAGAAAATTGGTCGCTTTTATTTAGTAACTTAATATTTTAACGTTTTGTGTCATCTTCATATAATGATTCCTTTTGAAAGATGCTCTGAGTCGTTACCATTAGTCGTTGTCATGTAATTAATTACAGGGTGACAAAGGCGATCGTGGCTTTATGGGTTCTCCAGGATTACCAGGGAGACATGGAGACCAGGGACCACCAGGCTTACCTGGTCCACCAGGTCTCAAAGGACAGAAAGTGAGCAAAATTTTGCTTGCGGTGTTCGATTTTCTTTTCTGCATCCAAAATATGTAGTTCATTCTTGTACTTCTGTTTGTCGTTTTTTTTTATTCTGATATTATTGATTTGCTGGTGAATACTTTTAGTATCGCATTTGTGTGCTTCATTTCGTTTGATTTATTTATTTTTTGCGTAAAACTTCCATTTCTTTGTTTTTTTCTCCATTCCCTGATTGTTTCCTTAATTTCGTGTTCTTTTGTATAGCATTTGCATTCTATACGTAGTAATGTTGTTTGTTGTCAACCTTTTATTTGTTGTCCATTTTTATTTTAGTTATTCATCTTTTTTCTTTTTCTGTTTTTAGAAAATATTAATTTTTTGGTTTTTTTTTTTTTTTTTTTTTAAGTTTCATGTGCAGTATTCGTGAATTAAATTTCTGTGTCAGAACAATAAAGACCGGTATTTTTCTATTGAATCCATATTACGCATTTTCGATGCCATTTTGTCGAAGTTTTCATTTTTTCGCTTCTCGTTCTGTTGGTCTGGTCCTACATGCTTTTCCCAACTTACCAAGATGAAGTTATTCCTCCCATATAACATGCACTTTTCTCAAAACACATGTTTATTTATTCATTTATTTTCTTTTTGTTTTACCCTTTTACTTAACTTTTATATTTTCTTTGTAGTTCTATTTTCTCTTTTATAGAAACGGATTTATGAAAATAGTTATAAAGACGATCATCGCCAAAAAAAAAATGTCCTAACTAAACTGTTCATGTGTAACTTGTTGAAAATATGATAGAGGGAAAAAAAAGAAATAATATGGTTTTAATAGAATATTACGTAATGGTCTATAATTCGCTTCCACCAATTTTACGAAATTAATTTTTCCAAATTTCATAACTTTAAGGAAGTTCTGTAAGATTTTATTCTAACAAGAACACAACAACTAAGCCAAAACAACTTTCATATGGTAGGTCTGGAATTATCAGCAGTAGAAGCGTAGAAGTTCAAGTTTTCTCCATCGCTTCTGCAGCTGATAATTCCAGACCTACATGCGCCAGACCAACAGAGTGGAACTTTTGCATTTGGATGTCTTTTGCACTGACACTAATTTTAATTGCACGACTGTCATGATTTTTTTTCTGTATTCAAATTTGCACTGTTCATCAATCAGTGTTGTCTACTGTTGCTTCAGTTTGGTGTGATATGTGTATTTTTATTGCTTACTTGCGGATATTTGTTTTCTTGCCAGTTATTTCTATTTATATGGCTATGTAAGAACTGCTTTACTTTAAATAATCACTTCTTAACTTATTTTCTTGATATTCTCTTTTCAAATCTGTTAAAAATTTGTGATGTTTTGTTCCTTTTTACTTTTAATGTTATTTTTCATTTATCTTTGCTCAAATTTTCCTTTTATTGTCTCACCTTATTTCTTAATATACAACATTGCACTGCATCCGTGGCGTAGCTAAGTATTGGCCGCCCCGGGTGTCACCTGTTCAGAGGTGACACCCGGATAAAACTATAACCTTTAAAAGCTCCATAGAATAAAACAAATTCCTTAATCTGTATATTTTTCTCTTTCATTCTCTTTTCTAGTTTTAACTGAGCGCAACCGTTAACTGAGTTTAACTGTTTCCTTTCAACAATATATTCAAAGTTTTTTTTAGACCCTAAACATGCCCTTGCTGTCAACAAATATTGTAAATATTATGCTGCCCATGATACGAGTGGTTTTTTTTTTTTTTTGGATTAACCTTTTCCACGGGGTGACACCGTCATTATACGCATCAGGTGTCACCAATGCTACGCCACTGCGCTGCATTACATACCAATTAATGTTGTCAGGTCATAACATAAGAAGCCCCAATAGACCAGCAATGAAATGTTGAACTTCATATCCGTACTAAACACATATTTCATCTAGAAATTTAATATTCATGGTCAATTTCAGGCGGAGTATACTGACATTTTTGATCAAAATTCAAGGGATCACTGCTGGACTATGAGCATAAAAACATAAAAGGAAAATTAATGCAGTTTTTGTAAAAAAATAAATAAAAATTGTAGCTGTTTTTTTTTCATCTTTTATTTTAATTAAATATCCTGAAAATATACCCAAAATTTTTCAAGCAATAAAATACGAAGTATTGAAATTTTCTTTAAACGCGTCCAGAAGATTACATGTTAAAGTTAAGCTAAAGTACAAAACTATTTACGCATTACCTAATTCTTAATAAAATGAATAAATAAGTATGTTTCTTGAATTTTGTTGTTTTGGAAACTAAGCTCTCTAAATAAAATGACAATTTTATTTTGTTATTATTGCGTTTATTTACTTGTGTTTGTTTTGCAGATAAGTGTTATTTATCTCTAGTCAGAAAGCTTTTGAGAGTCCCCCCCCCCCCTTACGATTCATTAACTGCAACCTTAGTATGACAACATAATTCCTAGTTCAAAGTGTTGCCAGTTGGTTGAGAATAAACATAAACTTTATCGGAACTTCAAAAAGTTTTATTGAGCGTTTTGAACACATTATTTTAAAGAATTTTTAAAATGAATAGGACACCTTTTTCTCTCAACTTAGAAAAATAATGGCAATTTCGTTTTGTTATTAATGCGTTTATTTAGCTCTGTTTTTGGTTTACATATAAGTATTATTTATCTATAGTCAGGAAGCTTTTGAATGCCCCCCCCCCCTTAAGATTCATGATTCATTAACTGCAACCTTAATATGACGACATAATTCCTAGTTCAAAGCGTTGCCAGTCGGTTGAGAATAAACATATTTTCTAAAACGTAATTTTTAAAAAAAAAATCAATCATCAAAGCAGGAGACATACTTAGAATGTTCTTAAAATCGTGCATTATCAAAAATACGATAGTGCTACCCAATACAGTACATTTTTGTACAAAGATAAAGATAGTGCACTCTGGTATTTCGAACGAATGATGTTCCTAATACTGAAATGTGTTGTTGTTTTAGGGTAACTCTGGAAAAAATGGAACGGATGGAAATTCAGGGCCTCCTGTAAGTTCTTGGAAAGAAACCTTTTTCTAAAATCTCTCCGCTATCTTTTCGTTTTTTTCTTTTTTAAAATGCTTTTGCACACAATGTGTTTCTACATCCAATCTTCATTGTTTAATTTTATTGTTATTATTTAAACATTTTGTCAATATTCTTGATATATTTTTTTCCTTTTGTTTTCCTTTGAAATTCCTTTTTCGATGCTTGCTTTGTTTTCGTTTTATTTTTTATTTGATGATTGGTTTGTTGATTTTATTTACTCTCCTTATCTTCATTATCTTTACGTGTTTTCGGTCTGTCGTTATTTGTAATTTCCTTTTTTTTTTTTTTTTTTTGTAAATTTCTCGATGTACTGTCGTTGTTCAAACGTTTATTATCGTCATTGTTCTTATTAAACTTTTCCTTTATTCTGATATATTTAGCTGCGTTGTTAATGATTACTTTCATTAAGTTTTCCCTTTTTATTTTCGATACTAGTTTTGTCTTGCTATTATGGGTAATTATTTTTAATTATATTTTTCGTTATTTATTTTCTTGTTGAATTTCCAGACATTTGTTTCAAATTTATTTTAAAGTATGTCTTTGTTCTTAAACTTTATACATTTTTTCTTCATTTACTAGTTATTTTCTATTTTGTTCATTTACTTTTCCAAAGTGTCTTACCAATATTTTTGTAGTCTTCACGAGAGTTAAAAGACAACAATGAACTGGAAAAGAATTGAAAATCTGTTGTTGTTGTTGCTTATGCCACTTGGAAATCCAAGAACTCTTTCATCGAATCGACTAGGAATTAAGGCAGTAAGGAGCGCCTTCTGTTTCAAGATGAGCACCAATGGTGGAAGTACGACTTTGCTCATAATGTACTTGGATGGCACCAGATGGCGCCACCAAATACGCCACCTTCCTTCTTAGATCTGTGGGTGAAGGGAAGAGAAAATCTCCACCCACGCGGTACCCCCGCAACTGCCTCGGGACTTCAGGGTCCACGGATTTTACATGTACGTACTCCCAAATGTACGTGGTGGGTCTTCAGCGGCTCGGGTATCGAGTCTGAGATCCTCCGATCCGAAGCTCGACATTCTTACCGCTAGGCTACCACGGCCCTGAAAATAATCTAATATCTTTAATCGAGATGTAATATCTGTTTTCAAGTTATCATCTTTACGCATTTTTTATTCATATTAATTACTGTCTAAATAAATGGTTTCTTCTCCTATTGCCTACCACCAACTTTAAGTAAACTGAGTTTCCAAAAATAAAAAATATTCATCAATAGATTCAATTCCCAAAATTTGTATAGGGTATTTTGCACACGTTGTAGGAGTTTAGAATTTGTGGAGACTTTGCACTGTTGCAAAATTCTGACCAAATTTCACTTTTAATTATAAATAAAAAAATTCGGTTATGAATATCTTAGGTATGACTTTCGTTGAATATTGCCAAGGATTCCAACTTCGATTCAAAATTTGAATACGAAACTGAGTCATTCAACACCTTAAACGAGACGTGTTAAATCTGAAATGTTAGATTTTATGTATACGAAAGTTCAACGTTGTTTGCTAGAAATTTGCAGTGGAAAAAGCATGCATGTGTTTTGTAAACACAAGGAACTCCTTCAATGAAAGAAAATGTGATATGTGAAAATTGCGATATCGCTATCGGAAAAGCATATTTTAATCATCTTGGAAAATCCACAGAATAATTGATTGATTTACGAAAATCTGTGTAATATATATCTAAAAATTATACAACTCAGGAGTTGGGCATAAACACTCCAGGTTTACTAACAGATCAATCTTCTCCTGGCTTACAGCATTATATCTGGTATCTTGGTTATAAAACCAACGACCGATCATCTTGTGCACTTATGGCTAAACAGGGCGCCCACGAAGTTCCCCTAAGGTTCGACGGGGGCTCTACAGCATAATGTAGATTACAAATTGCTGGGACATCATCGGAAGAGGCGCCCATCCTCCATTTCCTAGCTGGATTCCGAGTTTGGGCCCATATCGTGAGGATCTTGTGCTCTACCGCCTATGTCTCAGAACGGCAATGAAATGTGGCTGCTACCTGAAGAGAATCCGAAATTAGGTTCAATCATGTGTAAAAGATTTTATGTCTTCTTTTTTCTTAGGGTGATAAAGGCGAGAAAGGTGAACGAGGCCTCACTACGACATTAGATGGCAATGCCTTTCCAACAGGATTCATCGAGGGCCCACCAGGACCTCCAGGTCCTCCCGGTCCAGCCGGACCACCGGGAAGAAAGGTAAAAATGTTTTATGTCCTCGTTCTTAACTGTAAATATTTTATGTTCTTAACTGTAAATTTTTCTTCTCCGTTTAATGGAGCTATACATTTTTTGTGTTCTTCCCATTTAATGAAATAATAAATTGTTTGTGCTTTTCCCAGTTTATAGGAACTACTCATTTTTCGCATTCTTCTCAGTTTATGGAACATACATTTTTGTGCTATTCCCGGTTGAATAAAACCATAAATTTTCTATGTCCCTCCCATGTTTAATGACAACCTCTTTAGCAAAAGGTTGCAATTACACGACAAGCATGTAAAACTTGACGCTTTAGAAAATTTTACCACAACGACGAACAATTCAAATTATCTATATAATATATAATAAATAAAATTATATTGGGAGAATTTTCTTCTGCGTTACGAAATGACGTTATTTTGGTTTGGTTTTTTCAAAGTCTAGAGACTTATTAGCAGGGAACGACTCAACAGCATTTGTTACCTTGCATCGACAACATACCAACCTGATTTTAAAATCTTGCAAATAACACGAAGCAAACATTTTGTCACAACACATAAAAATAGTTTATATCAATCAAATTATTATTAAAATTTCATAATTAAATTTTCTTAAAAATATTGTCTAAATGTATTACCCTGTTTCTACGTCTTTCAAATTATTTATTAAAAATTAACTACATGTATATTACAATATTACTATGCATAAAGACATAAAGTATTGGTGCTATACCTCAATTCACTCAAATTTGGGCACTTTGATAAAAAAAAAACCTATTTATCATTTCTGTGCCAACTGAAACTAATACGTTGTTTGTAATCTCTTAATAACGAATTCTTGGGAATTTCATAAGAAATTCATTAATTTGAACTATTCGTTAAAGCGTAAACTTTTCAAGGACTAAATTATTTTTGCTAAGGCAATCACTATTTGTGGATGTAATTTGTATTAAAAACTGCTTAAGATCTTTGGTTCGTACTGAAGTACTGACAGAGTTTTTATTTCTGAATCTAGTTTTAAAAAAATTATTAAAAACTGATTGTTATGGAGGGCGCGTTGAATGTTTATCCCCCTCGCTCAGTAGGCAACGTCCAATGGTCTCAGGAAATCCTGTCGCTGGACATATAGATCATAATAAACTGTCACATATTAATTTGACTCCTGTTTCTTTCAGGGTGACACCGGAAGTGAAGGGCCCCCAGGCGATCACGGGGAGAAGGGGGACATGGGGGAGAGGGGCCGCAGAGGAAAAAGGGTACGCTAATGCACACACGCCTAGCACGTGCCTTTGTTTAGAACGTTCGCATTTTTTTCTTTCTGGCCCTTGAATTCTATTTTTTGCTCTCTCGCTGTGCATGAACTACAATGGAATGGCTTGTCTAGTTCTTGCTGCGTTTCCGCTTACGCACAGGAAATCCACATAGTGTCTAAAATAAGAAATCAGGGTGGAGGGGTGATTTTACTCAAAACCACTAATGAGGAGCGAATCAGCTCATTCACAGTAATCACTATCATTGCAAAAGCTTCCAGAATATAAGAAGAAAAAAAAAGAATCCAAAACAATACCGACATTATGATAGATGTAGGCATCGTGTTTTTGTGCAGTAGTAATGAATTGTACTAATTTACTAACATTTTTTAATTCAATGTGCTAATGGATGTACTAATGAACAAAAAGATGATGCCTGTATGTTTCAATAATGGGCTTACAATACGGCTGAATTGAAAAATATTTTTACTACAAAAAGTGTTTAAACTCTTAATTTCACTCTTTTGTTTAAAAAAAAAAATCATTTTTACCACGAATATCTAAACTGAGGAGCATGTTGTTCATCGAAAAATAAAGTAACATTTATCTCAGATTTTAAAGACGTAAATGATTTTTGGAAAGGCGAATGTGTAACAAAGAATTTTTCAAGATTTTTTTCATAATGCATAACTTTTGAACCATTTTTTCTATCTAAGGCTGCATCGCTTAATTTTGTAAACTTTTTTCCCCCAATTTCTGAGAGATTATCATGACTTTTGGTGATGGTCCGTTAAAAAAATGTCTGATTATGTGTTATGCTCTTAATATTTTTTATAAATTGTTTTACCTTGTTCGAGTTTCATCATTCTTGAGGAGTCATAATTGGGGCTTCTGAATAACTTGAATATCAAAAAGACCACAAGAACGTACCGTGAGAGTTTCCACTTTTGATTCAGTTATTATATACATCCTGAGATTTTCATAATTTTTAATACGATATACCATTGTAAGATTCTCTAATTTCGCTCTGGCTCAGCAGTACGTCACGTAAATTACTGCATTTTTATTCATTGTTTTTTCGATTTGTACATCATTTCGCTGACATTTAAAACAAACTACGCTGACGAAAGTTTTTTTTTAAAAAAAATGCAGCATCAAGAAAAAGTTGTACTAGTAAACAAAATTTGACTAGCCGATTTACATGTATAGAAGTGACCCAT
Organism: Octonoba sinensis; assembly: GCA_038502835.1. Lineage (NCBI taxonomy): Eukaryota > Metazoa > Arthropoda > Arachnida > Araneae > Uloboridae > Octonoba > Octonoba sinensis. The sequence goes on along the minus strand of CM076605.1, from coordinate 63,508,801 downwards.
ATTCAAATTTCGCTGTAGACGAAAGGGGTAAGAGGGGTGCTATTGTTGCCATTATGAAGATGCAAATCAGGTTTGCTTTAAATATTGGCCTTACAGCCTATTTTGTTCATATGCATTCTGTTTATAATAAGCTACCTGTATGCGCTCAAAACTCAATGTCACAAACCTTTAAATTATCAGCACTATGTTTTTAAAATTTCCACTTGTGTTCTTTGATAATTTTTGCTCGTCAAAAGAACCACCGATGGGCGGGTCGTCTGCGCATTTCTTGCCTAAATGATATCGCATAATTATGCATTCTGTTCATAACAAGCTACATGTATGCACTGAAAACTCAATTTGGTAATAATTCGACTTTCATCGTTTTCCCCCGCGGCCCTTTATATGTTACCTAGACAAATGTCTTGCCGAATTTGTATTACTTTACAGTAATTTTTTCTTGTGGAGATTTCCTTTCCCCCCCATTACTGTATTTCCTTAAGTTTCGTGATCAAATGGGCCCCCATATTTTTATGCAATACTACTCATGCTCAAAGCATTCATTATTGCCCTTTAGGTTGGGCACTATATGTACAACTCTTTTATATATCAAAAGAATATGCTCCGAGCAAATTTCATATGTCAGGTATTTAATTTTCTTTTTATTTATAAGGTAAGAAGAGAGGAATTTTTCAACCAGAAATCCATTCACAACCCCCTCCCACCCCCTCCATACGCACATACAAGACGTTTTGATGCTAGTCTTTCTATTTCAAAGCTCTAGAAATCAGCCCCACAACTTTGCAGAATATTTTTCCGGAAGAGGCAAACGTCGCGTCGAATAATTTCAATTTTGGAAATTCTTTTTCCTAAAATTCAATTTCAATATTAATCAACGTTTTAGACACAATTTATAAATTAATCAGTGCACCAGAACGTATAATTTTATGTCAATAATGCTAGTCCTATCCATTCAGTATAAATACCGGCTGTCTTTCTGGTTGTTGTCTGTTCACTCACAACTTTCTAGTTGTGTCCTGCACTGATGAAGTTTCGCCATTGTAGGCTCAAAATAGCTATTTGCATTATTGTTTTGATAATTTATGCTTTATTTTCGTTGTTTTCTTCTTTGTACTCTGATTTTAGCACAAAGCATTTTTGTCTTATAAGCAGTAAAATCGGTTTAGTCACTAGAAATAAGTTATTGAAAAGTTTGAAACTTTTATTTTATACAGATAAACGCAACGCTAAGTATGTTTCGAAAACATTTTTATGCGTTAAAAATTAGTCTTTATTCTCTGAAATTAACATTTAAAGCAAATTTATAAAAGTGCCGATTTTTAATTCTTTAAATACGAAACGTGACCGAGAAAAATATTTTCACTTGAGGAAATTTCATTCATTATTTACAAAATCATTTATCGATTGAAAATAATTTTGAAATCAATGATTCTCCTTTTTCGTATTAAATTACCCAACATTTTTGCATCGAACGAGGTGGATTTGAAAAGTTGCTGGTACAAATTTGCATTAGCATCAATAACAGAAAATCAGTTCAGATAAATGCAGAAAATGGCACGTACGAATTGGAATAACGCTTTATATTCGAATCATAGTTAGTTTAATCCTTTGTTTGTTTAAATCTCATAAAACGAGTTTGTTTAAAGTCAGATTAACGGGGAAAAGGCAAATAAAATTTATTTCCAGGATCCAGGCAAGTCTTAGTTATAATTAAGAAAGAAAATAATTGGAAAACTTTAAAATTTTCATGTCGGGAACTATATTCGAGTCAATTTAAACCGGTGATTCTCCAGTGTTTGCTCAAATAGCAAGGGACTCGGTAAGAAACTTCAGAATATTTTATTGGCATAAATATGAAGTTTATGAAAATAGGATAACCGTGCTAACACAAAAGCTCTCTCGTGTTATGTGTTTTTTTTGGTACATAATAAATAAGTTAAAGTTTTAGTGTTTTTTTTTTTTTTAAACTTTTGTCCTCTGTTTTTCTTTCTTTCTTCCTGCAGTGGAAAAGGGTGTCATAGTAGAATTTAGTTGACTTAGTGATTTCGGCGACCTTATTTAAACAAAGCCGAGTCTCATCTAAGCGCAAGAGAAATTCGTATACCTTAGGCCATCATGCATCAAGAACCACTCCAGTTTATTTCATTAATATTGAAATCGAAGTTTCATCATTCAGTTGGGTGGGTGACTTAAATTTTTTATAGCATATTTTAAAAATTTTGAATAGGGCAGAGGCTTTAACCCTTTATCTACTGACGGTACTTAAAAGTACCATTCCCTATAAATTCCATCCAGAAACCATTTTTACCAATTTTTTCTGATGGTGCTTTGCAGGAACACTCTTTGAATTCCACTTTTTCAGAATACGTATCAGCAAGTGTTCTATAAAGAGTATTTTAGCGAGGAAAGGGACGTAGTTTTGAAACCGAAGCTGTGTTTTGAACTGCCATTTCGTTCAGCTTGCTCCCCTTTTTAGAGTTTCACTCCCGAAAAGTGGTAAAATTCAAGAATTAAGTCCCTGATTTTTTTTCAATGTGTTAGTTAAGAACTTAGAAAACTATTTGACGAAATATTTTGAATAAAAAAATGTATGTAATTAATTTCACAGTTAAAATACTTTGTGGCACTTATTAGCTGTAAAGAAATAAATTCTTATAGACTGAGCATTTTATTTATGTAAATCTTTTAGTTTTCAGTGTAAATACCCAGAAAAACACTCTATGTAAAAAAAAATACTGCAGATCATAATGCAGTAGATAAAGGGTTAAAGAATATTGATACTCAAACATGTCGAGCTGTTACATCCGCCATCTTGTGCTCTCATACTTTTTTTTTAAAAAACTCTATTTATGTTTTAACTAGCTGGTTTTTGCATTCAAGAAACAGATAGAGCTGGAATAAGTTAGCACTTTTACTAATTTAGGTGGGAGCAACAACGCTCGCTTGAAATGCATATAGTCAAAGGGTTAATAAGATATAGATGCTGAAGTATGTGGGGAAACTGCTCATCAGTTTACTCAAAAGGTTAATATGAAATGGACGCCGGGGTTTGTGGTGAAAGTCTGCACGTCAGGTTACTCAAAGGGTTTCAAAATATAGACCCTGACGTTTGTGGAGAAACTGCATGTGTGTTTACTCAAAGGATTAATAAAAACTGGACGCTGAGGTTTTGTGGGGAAACTCTACACGGTCAGGTTATTCAAAAGGTTTCAAGATATAGGTGCTGACTTTTGTGGAGAAACTCTGCACGTCAGGTTACTCAATGGGTTTCAAGATATAGACGCTGTGGTCTGCGAAGAAACTCTGCACGTCAATTCTTACTTCTACTTCCTCGGTTAGTGAATAAAATTTAGCTTCTCAATCGATAGTACGGACTTACATATGAATCATTGAGAAGCAAAGGGATGTAAATGACCAAAAAACGATTCTGAGAGAAACGCGTTCAAAGTTTGGATCTTATGAGACCTTTAATATGAATTTTTTTCTAAATCAAATTAGGGCGGAGGACCTGTTAGAGCTATCACTAACAGCTCTCCACTCCACAATATAGAATGGCGCTTTCCCTATCATTTGCACTAGTTACCTCAAAATTTTCAATTTTTTTCACTTACACTTTGCTTCTCGCTGCCTCATAAGGTATATGATCACAGGTTGGGCTGAAAGATTGTAGGGCTGTTCATTTCCACCTGTATGTTACTTTTTATTTTCCTCTGAATGAACACAAAGTACAATTACATATACATTTCAACATTTCCGTTTCTTCTGCTAATGAAACAGAAAAATTATTATAGTAAATACGCATTATTTGCAAACAAATTAAGAGCAGAGGTCCATAGGGCAAAATCCTGTATTAAGTTGGTTTCATAAACCGTGTATTACTCAAACTTTTCAACAGCAAAGACTGGTTTTCTTTTTAATGAAGGCTGATTTGGCAAGGAATAAATTTTGTGTTAATGCACATCTAATAAATTACTATAAATACCTGATAGCTATAACTTATCATTAAAATATGCACGTTGTTAATTCTCCTATTCCTTGTTCGAAACAATTTTCTGAAAATAAAAAGGGATAAGTCGCTTAGCTACCTTTTTCTGTCACTTCTAATGATTCTCTAAAAAGTTCGTTTTCCTAAAGCTTTATTGGTAGTCAGAAACTTTGCTTACTGCTTGGAAATGCTCTAGTTGTTATAATTTGTTTTCAAATGTAATTTTTATGATTTTGTTCACTGTTTTGTTTTATGTTCCAAAGATCCATGCCATGGTTTTTTAATAGAAATGATCTCAATACGCTAAAATAACCTGTCTTTCTTTTTAGTAAACAAAACAAAAAAAAATTCATTCGCAATTAGCATTTTTACGATTCTAAAAAATGGTATAAATGATTTATTTCAGCAACTGCAATGTACAGAAAGTATTCGTGGAAAGTAAAATATAAATAAAAAAAGTAATTTAGCGTAATGACGTAGAATATAAGAAAGGAAAAAATTGGTTTCCTTTGTGATGCGATTACAGAGGAAAATTATTGATTTTTCTACAAAGTTATTGCTATTCTGAAAATTTTTTGTGGTTAATTCCAAAACCTCTACACTGTAAAAAAAGGAAGAAATGGTGAAATTTAGCTACAACCAACATTTGGTATAAATAATGGCTCAACTTTAGTTCCAAATGTTGGTTGCAGCTGAATTTCACCATTTTTTAATTTTTTTTTGGTGGAAGGTTGCATTAGAATTTTTTCCAATGTTTATTTCTATGGATACAATCATTTACCATTAAATAAAATTAAAATATCTGATAAAATTTAAACAAATTATTTTAATGCTGTTGTTCCATTAACGGTGGATTAACAATGTGTCCAATACTGCTACAAATATTCATTAATTTGTAATACATTTAAGTTAACATCAGCCTGGACGTATTAAATAGACTTAGTAATGCTATCAAATATACGGGAGTTTTTATTAAAGTACTGAAACACATTGAAAATGAGCAAAAACAACTTTAAATGGAGCAAGTAAAAAGATCAAAAATGGCAGACCGGTTTCAAGGGCAATCAGCCCCCTTCGTCAGTACCGAGCATGGGAAAAAGAAGAAGAAGAAAAAAACGGTACTGACGAAGGGGCTGATTGCCCTGGAAACCGGTCTGCTATTTTTAATATTATTTCTTACACCATTTAACAGTTTTTACTCATTTTGAATTTATTTCGCAAAGGGAATTTCTCTCTTTTAATTTCTGAAACATTAATATACCCATTTTAACATGCTACATGAATAAAATATTTCCTCAAAATATAACACAAAATAAATTTTTCTCGAAACTGAATTATTAGCTTATTTTCCGAGAATTGGTACACGTATCGATCCGAAATTATTAACTGCTGTCTTTAAAGGTAAATAAACAACTGTTGCCAGATGCAAATAAAATCCATAATATCGTATTATGAATTTTATCAGTACGCTTTTGACCTTTAACTAAACACAATTTTTATTTGGCAACGAACTGCTGCATTTTCGCAGCACTGAAAGCCCGTGAGATTCTGTTCGAATTCTAAAATCCATATTAATGACGGCGAAATGTTTCATCCTCACTAATGAGCTTAAGTTCTCGAATAATATTCTTTACTTTGAAGAAAACTTGGTTGAGATTAATTATGATAGTAAGCCTTGAATTTCGAACGATAATAACGTTAATTAGTATAGCAACTAACTAATCGACGATATTTCGACCTGCGTAGAAAATATTATTGAAATCAATGGATGTAATTAAATTAATGTTCGGATGGTATTTTTTTAACTCACTGGGTTTTTAGTCTTAAGAAAAATGTCTTAACATAGGTTTGAGCACTTAATTATTGAAAGATAAATCTAGTGCTTTTAAAAGTATGGGTTGATAAAAATATGGTTTGATTCTGTGTGAAAATTTTTTGTTAATAATCATATTTGTTTTTTTTCCCCCTATTTTTTTCTCTTTTTCTTCATTTTTGCTTTTGTGTTTATTTTGTTTTTGGTTACAAACATGTTTTTATTTTCTTGGTTTGTTGATTTTTTTTCAGAACTTAATCACTTATTTTCTTACTAACACATTTTATGTTTCAGAACTTTCTGTGTATTGTGTTTAGATTTCTTTTTTTTATTTTGTGTGGGTTTGTTTTAACACTTTTACATTTCTTTCTCAGTTATTATTTTCGTTTTTATCTTTATTTATGGCAAGTTTACTTATTTATGTTTCGTGCTTTGTGAAATTTCATTTTATTAGTTATTTATGTTACGTATTTTTAGCTTTTCTTTTCTTTATTGTTTGATTTTTTTGTACTAACACACTTTTTATTATTTGTCAGAATTTCACCTTGTTTCTTTAACAACATAATTTACTAAACAACAATTCTAGAGTAAGTATGATTTTTGTATTTCGTAGTAATCAGATGCACGATGTTTATTTACCATTGTGATTATTTTTTATTTATTCTTCATTTAAAATTCATCTACTAATTATTGTAAAAAAAAAGGATAAAAGAGCACATTTGAAACTTAAAACGTAATATAGTAACAAATTATTTAGCTTTTAACAGCATCGTTTACTAAACAATAGTTTTGGAGTAGGAATGATTATTGATAATTTGTTTGCAATAAGATGTAAGATACTTTTTACCCTTGTGATTGTAGTTATTTATTCTTTATTTGAAAAATCTACTTATTATTGTAAAAATCAGAAGAGCACGTTAGAAACTTAAAACGTGATGTTGCAACAAATTATTTGACACGCTTTACCTACTTAAATAACAAGAGTAAGTATGATTTCCATATTTCGTTGTAATTATATGTACAGTATTTATTTGCCTTTGTGATTAACATATATTTATTTATCCTTCATTTCAAAGTCTGATCTATTTTATGCTATTATTTACTCATTCAATGCGTTTTGTTTATTACTTTTAAGGCTCATTTATTTACATGCATTCTTTAATAAAGATTTAGCACTATACAAAGAATATGTAAATTAGACGTAGTATTTTTAAACAAACATTATAATTTTAGGGAATAGTATTGGGTCTGTGAAAGAATATAGTTATTGTTTCAGCAAGCAGAGTCCGCAGTAAAATTATTGCGTTTGCATATAATGCATCATTCGGCGCAGCTCGAGAAAATCCCTTCTTTTTTTTTTAGAAGCTTTCTGTGGTAAATTGGCGCCGATCTAGATGAGAAGTAAATGAAGTAACTTCGCACGAACCATAGTTACTTCCTTTAACTATTTATTAAATAAATAGAAAGTTGGGTTGTGGTGGACATCTTGATGTTTTGCTAAAAAATTACTACCAGGTGTCGTGAGGGAAAACAATCGGGGGAAAAAACATTCTTCGGAATCGTCTGATGTTGAGTATAGTTATTAAAAATGGATTTTTATGGGAAAGATTTGTGAGTCTAAATATTATTGTTTTTCTTTCTTTTCTTTTCTTTTTCCTGAATAATTATTTCTGATATCAAGTCATTAATAATGAAACGGTTGCGAAAGAAATTAATAATAATTAGAAAACAAAATTACGGTTTTTAGAATTAGTAAAATATTTTGAAATTGAAGGCAGCGCATTAGAAGGAATACTAGACATAGGAAATACATTATTTTTATTATTTTTTATTTCTTGAAGGTTTTTTTTTTTTAATTTTTTGGTCAAACATTGAAGTTTAAGCAGTTCTTTTTCTAACTTTGATCCTAATATGTTTTCTAAACTTATTATCATTATTATCGTTCATATATTATTTTATTTATTTTATATATTTTACACTTCATATACTTAAACATTTCAATTCAAATTTAGGTAATAGATCGAAATCAGTTTGGTCTTAAATTTTATCTTAAACAGACGCTTCATTTTCTAAAGGGAAGAAATTACGTGCACTAAGTCAAACAGAAACATTTTATTGAATTTGATTTGAAAACTACAAAAGAATATCTTCTGAAGTTATGGACAAAGTCATTTTATTTCCTCGAGCACTAATTCAATTCGAGATTTAAAAGAAAGACTTCCGCTTTGTCATTTTTACAAATATACTTAACTTAATCAATGTAGAATCAGAGGAAAAAAATCTTCCGATTGAAGATTTTGTATTACAACTGTCAAGTTAAATTTTTCCATTTCGCAAAAACTGCTCTGTTTCTCTCGTTCTATTGCCTAGTACATGTCCGTTGTACCTCTAGGCTAGGTTACGGTTAAAGTGAAATCTCTTGAGATGAAACTTCAATTTCTGTTTGAAGGTGCTTTTTAAATTTCTCCTTTGATAAGATGAAGAAAGGAACATTTTGATCTAGTCGGTCTTAATCTTTTTTTCCCAACGCGAGCTTCCATTTCTTAGGAGTCTTATAAGTAGTAGTAGTTCATTTTTTCTTTCTTTCTTTTTGTTTAAGCCTCGGATTTCAGATTATTCAGATTTTGATTATCCTTCGGATTTCGTCTTGTCATTTTCATATTTTATTCATTGACATTCAAATATAAACTATTTTCCTCCATCCACTCTTTGAAACGAAATAAGACAAGCTCTATTGAAGTCATATAGGTTTTATTTTTTTCTCTTTTTCGCTTTTTATATAAAAGTGAAAACACAAATTTTGCTTGTATTTTATATTTCCTATAGATTACAATCATTTGTGTAGTAGCAGGAAAATAGTTGGCTAAGCGTGCCATAAATAAATTAAAATCAAAAATACTAGATTTTATTTATTTATTTTATTTTATTATTATTTAATTTTTATTTTTTTATTTTATTTATTTATTTTTGTGGCATTTGGAAATCATGCTAATTTTTTCATTCCCCCTCCCCCTATCTTTACAATTTAAGGGGACTTGGCACCTTTCAAATGTAGAAAATCGATGAAAATACCGATTTTTAAAATTTTTTCTTAAAATGTGGTTTGACTCTCCTAGTATATCTGAGCGAAGTTTTGAAGCGATACAACCAATATAAATGTAGTTAAGAAGTAAGAGAATTCAAATACTTCTGATGTTTTAGTAGGATTTTGTATTCTTTAAACTGCGTTTTCTCGGTTTGTATTTTTTCGCAATATTGTAGTACTTAAAATGCTAAAACTTCTACGTTTTTAAATTTATGCAGCAACTTGAAATTTTTTGTGTGTCTTCAACATGATGTGCTTGATAAAATTAGGGATGGATTTTGCAATATATTTGCAAAAAAAAAATTTTTTTTCAATGAAAATGTAACAAAAATCGCTTTTTTCCCGTGTTCTACCATCGATTTTAACTTTAAAAACTTTTTCTCAAAAACTGATTAACTAATAGCAAAACCCATCCCTAAAATTGTAAACCATACTATAATAAGTACTATAATAATACTTTTAAAAAATCTGGTAAAAAAAATCAACAAATGAAGAAGAAGAAGGAAATTTAAAATCGTTAAATAATTTTTAGAAAATTAAATTTTAAAATTTTCTGTTAGTTGAATTTTTATTTACACTTGAAAAGCATATTGATAAACAATAGCACTTCATAATATACAAATGAAATTGGTAAAAGTTCTTAAATAAAAAAAATTGTCAAAAGGTGTCAAGTCCCCTTAAACACTACTCCTACACACACATATATAAAAGCAACATAATATGCAATACAACGGAAATGTTATGATATTGCAGAACTATTTTTAAAAAAACCTGCCATAATACCTAGGAGTCATTGTTTCTGGAAATATTAGTTTTGCTGACGTCATCTGCATACAAGTTTGGAGGAATAATCTTTTTTTCTTTCTCTGTTTTCCGGATTTATTTTCAGCTTTTCAACAAGATAGTCGAACTTAATTTAAATTATATTATCCTGTGTGAAATATTATCGTTTGAATTTTGATGAAACTTAGTCCGTAAGTTTACAGATGTTCCAAACCCGATGAATTCGCATCATTGTTGATTAATCGATCGATTAGAATTAATCCTTGACCCCCCCCCCCCCTCCTCTCGTCTTGTTTCTGACTGCATTTTTCAACGAAAGGTTTTGTTTCTAAACAATTCAGTTTTAAATTTTAAGGCATTTTTAAAAATTTCTTGTTGCGGGAATTTTTATCGCAAAACCTGCTCTGTTATTTAGCTTCGGTGCTTTTAGTTCAATTTCTTTTAAATTGTTCTTCCATGCAAGATTAGACTTTTTAAACTTTGCAACTTGTGCCATCGCTTCCAGTTTGGGGAAATTCGTTTGTAAAAGAAAATTCAACGAAAATGAAGGGAAATGAGATTTAATTGAATGCCTTTGTCTTAAATTTTAAATCTTTACTACGTATTTGCCAAAAATGAAAGACTCTATATGGTATCTCTAAAAGTATGTTTGCACTATTTATGAATAAACATGTCATTAATTCTTTTTTTTTTCTTCTCTTTTGCTGTGCATAGGGTAAACCAGGTAAACACGCCCCTCCCGGCTTGCCGGGTGAACCCGGACCTAAAGGAGAACGGGGTGCAATAGGAGAAAAAGGTGAAAAGGGTCAAAAAGGAGTCATTGGTCTTCCTGGTTTCCAGGTGAGTCTCGGTCGGAACAATAATTAGAACGTCGTTAAAACTGGAAACCATCAGAAAAAGGGGAACCTCCTAGCAGACGTTTCGTCAAGGGCAAGGGAATTTACCAAGGAATAGAAAGGAAAATGGCCTAGAGAAATTAATTTTTGTAGAAAAAGGCTATTGTTGTAACCACGATATTAAATTGAGTGGCATTATTTCTTCAAAAATAAAGCAATTACAGCAGTAATATTTCACTTATGCGTCAACTAGAGGGGGAGACTAAAAAAAGACGCATAAATGAAAAAGACGAGTGAATGAAATTCGATCTAACATAAAGTTTAATTAAGTTTAAAAGTAAATAAGTAGCGAATAAAAAAGATGCATAAAGGAGAAAGGCGTATAAATGAAACTTGATCTAAAATAAAGTTTAAAAGTAAATAAGTAGCGAATAAAAAAGATGCATAAATTAGAAAGACGTATAAATGAAACTTGATCTAAAATGAAGTTAAGTTTAAAAGTAAAGAAGAAGCGAATAAAAATCATGCATAAAGGAGAAAGACGTATAAATGAAACTTGATCTAAAATAAAGTTTAAGTAAGTTTAAAAGTAAATAAGTAGCAAATAAAAAGCATGCATAAAGGAGAAAGACGTATAAATGAAACTTTATCTAAAATAAAGTTTAAGTAAGTTTAAAAGTAAATAAGTAGCAAATAAAAAGCATGCATAAAGGAGAAAGACGTATAAATGAAACTTTATCTAAAATAAAGTTTAATTAAGTTTAAAAGTAAATAAGTAGCGAATAAAAAAGATGCATAAAGGAGAAAGACGTATAAATGCAATTTGATCCGAAATAAAGTAGAATTAAGTTTAAAGTAGATAAACACGGGCTAAAAATGATGTACAAGTGAGAAAAACGTGCGAACAAAATTTGATTTCACGTATTTAAGTAACGTTTAAATGTAAAGAAAAAGCAGGGAAAAAGAGTAACTTCATTAAACTGGAGGGTTTTTTAGGTAAAGAAAATTAACATGAAATAAAGTTTACATAACTTGCATTCTCACCATTTATTCCTTCTCTCAGAAATGGAGATAACTACTGTTCTTTTTTTAGGTTCTTTAAAATAACCTTTTAAATCTTGTTTAAGGGTATGAGATTACTAACAGAAGTTTCGAAAAGATGAAAGAAGAAGAAAATTTACGGTGCGTGACTTTTAACGACGCATAAGTTGAGAGATACATCTGAAACTGATGCGTAAATGAAAATTATATACCATTAGTTTTTGCGTATTGTTGAGTCGGGGTTTTTAAAAATCGACGCAAAACTGAGAGACACATAAAAGAGGAATTGACTAAACGAGAGAGAGAGAGATTATTTTAGTACGAAGTTCAGATGAAATATGAAGACCAATACATATGCACTTCTATTATGAAGAATGACTCTCATTAATATATTATTTCTAAGAGTATCCAATCATATTTTAGTACATAATGTATGCATATTTTCTTAGGTCATTGCCTGTAAGAAATTGTAATACTAAGGCAATAATGTGATAATTGCAATAATATTATCTAAAGTTTTACAAAATACTGTCTAAAAGTTCTAAATTGCAAATCTAGAAGCCATTTCAACAGAAAGAATGGAAAAATTTTAAATTTAGGGGCTTTTTTGCGTCTTCAAGTAATTAAAGTGTTTTGGAGACACGACATTCAAAATGTTCAAATTCGGGACTGTGCCCGAAACTCTAGGACGTATGGTCTCCCTAGGTATGTTGAGACGAAGACTTTCCGGAGCTAAAATTTTAGCGCGGATTTGTCCTTTTTTCCAATGGTGATGTATTCCTTTTTTATTTCAATCTTTAAAAAAAGAGCGTATCTAGTGTATTACTCTTCATAAAAAGTAAATATTCCCTCATCTTTATCCTTCATCTCAGACATATTTCGATGAAATCAAAAGGGACCTGACGCATGCGCAAAATCGCGGAAGGTTTCTCCTAAAACAATCGGATAATATTCGAACTCTATGTTTATTTATTTATGTTTCTTAGTTACAAATAAAAATTAATATATAAGTACTATGCAAAATTATATGTTACTGGCATTCATTAAATAAATAAAAAAAAAGTGTTATAATTTTGTTGTCCTGTAATTCTAGGGTGAACGAGGAGTGATGGGTCCTCCAGGCTTAGACGGTGTTAACGGACTTCCTGGACCGCAAGGAGCCCCTGGTTTACCTGTGAGTGCAATAATCAGGGAAAAATATCCTATAATCACTTATAACACGCACAACATTTCTTTAAATAAAAGGATATTAATTTTATTTGTTGCCTAAGAGATTTTTTATGTTTCAGCAATCCTAATTCTTAAGTTTGCTGAAGTAAAATATTTAACTCATCTGTTTTAGAAGTTTTATTTACCGTAAAAAAAATTATTCGGAAATTAATGGCATTTCGCTGCTTGTTCCTGAAACATAATGGTAAATTTAAAAAAAAAAAAAAAAAAATTTTTCTCAAAACGTTACTTAAACGAAAACACAATAGCAAACAAAATTTCAGGTAGTAACTAAATAATGATTCTCGAATTACAAGTAATTCCATGATCAAATAGATTCGTATTTTATAAATTACTGTTCCGTACTACTGTATTTGGATCGTCACTATGGTTTGCTTCTAGAGGGTTGACACCGGAAAACTAATTGAGGTTTACAAGTCCTCTCTCTTGAAGAGTGCCCCTATGTATGATGGGTTCGAGCTCGTGCACTCCCCCACCCCCTCTTACAAACATTTAAAATAAGCCGTCTATCCTCTCCTATGCCAACATCCTAAAGTATATCAACTTCCAAGGAGAATTTGTGGTATTTCAGTTTTCTGACATTTAAATTCTAATTTCCACAAAGGTAAGCATATAAACTGTAAAGTAAATAAACTGTTAGAATTTTTTTTTTTTTTAATTTTGACAATAAATTTAAAAGGAGTATTACATCGTTATCAATTTAATTTTTGGTAACATAAATTACTTTTTAACTACATAAATTACTGTTCGTCATACTAATTTGCTGAAATTAGGTTGTTTCATCAAAACTTGAATTTTTATTGCTGTATTTTATGGGAAATATTGTATTAAAATGCACATTTAAAATGATACAAATTTGACTTGTATATTTTTCTTTAACAAATCAAGGATCGATGAATAAATTGTTAGGTTTCGAATGTAAGTAGTAATTTTTGTTTTTAGGGTCAAATAGGTCCAAAAGGTGAAAAAGGTAATCCTGGTGATCTTGGACCCCCTGGACTAATGGGACCTCCTGGACTTCCTGGACCTCCAGTATGAAGCAATTCTATTCTATTAGTTCGGTTTTTTTTTTAGCTTCTTTATCTAAAATAAATATGTTATATATTTTCTCCCCATGTGAGTTTTTTTTAAATTGTGTGTTAGAAATAAAATATCCTGACTAGGACAAGGAAAGACACACAGGACAGGCATCTACTCTGGGCGCTTCAGAAAGGGAGGATCCAAAAAATAGCCTTTCGCCCTATCATACATTTTAGTTAAAGTTACACTTCCGCACATAAATTATACTTTGAAATTCGTTGGATTTACCATATTGCGCAATAGATGGCAGCACTATTAAGTTAAAGCGCCGATTTAATCCATATTTCAAAGGCGCTCAGAGTATGGCCGCAGCCTATATTGAAAAGTTTTCTTTTAAAAATGTATTTAAATCATGATGTTTTAACATTTACTTCCCCTAGACTACTACACAACGCAGAATATCGGGAAGAACCAAACTTACTACCAAACTTAATGTTCATGATTTGATTTGTATCGATGCTAAATAAATTAACTTCTAGTTAAAAGCTTAAAAGGAAATAAACCTTGGGCATTTACTCTTTTAAGACCAAATAGCGCAGGTAATTGTTACAGAATTCCAACAATTAATATTTCTTACTAACTATTACATACTAATTGTTTTTTGTATGGTCCGAAAATCCATGACAACAATCTTTTTAGGAGGTTACATATGTAAGCTGATTTTAATAGGTTGCCATAAAAAAAAAATGGCCCACAAAGCTTTTGGCATGTGGACGCTTTACCGTCTTGTCAAAAATATTAAGGCGAAATGAAAATGTGTTATAATGAATCTTATTGATTGTTTCTCTTAAATGTTTAACACAAAACATGTTCAAATTTTTAACTTTACCTGTCTTTTTGTAGGGAAAGCTTGGGCTTCCTGGCGCTAAAGGTGATAAAGGCGATACGGTAAATATTATTTGCAATTTATTAATGTAATTTATTTATTTATTTATTTATTTTTGACTTAATCAGCGCAAAATAAACTCATGTTTGTGAAAATTGCAACACCATGAAGGAATCGTCATAATTGAATGAAATTTAATACACAGTTGAGTGGTAGTAGTACAAATAAATGATTAAATTTTCAAAGCAAACAAGCAATAACAAGAGATCGGAATCAGAATTTTGTGTAGCCACCACGTGCCGCAATAAGTGCTGCTACGCGACGTGGCATGGAGTCAAACAAATTTTGAATGTCTGCCTGAGGAAGAGCATTCCATATTGTTTGTATGCGTACCCAAAGTTCGTCTACAGAAGCAACAGGACGAGGATCATGAGCGAGACGCCGCCCAACGAAATCCCACACATGTTCAATTGGCGACATATCCGGGGAATATGCAGGCCAAGGAAGAAGCTGCACCTGCTGCGTTGCAAAGAAGGATTGAACAGTCCTAGCAATATGAGGGCGGGCATTGTCCTGTTGAAATACAGCGCCTGGCAAGCTTTGAAGGAAGGGAACAGTTTGGGGCTGTAGAACTTCACTGATGTACCGTTTGCTATTCAGATTGCCCACAATTCGTACCAATTGAGATCGTCCATGATAGGCTATGGCGCCCCAGACCATAACTCCGGGTATTCGTCCACTGTGGCGTTCTATAATGCACTCCGGAAAGTGGCGTTCACCGGCATAACGTCTGACACGAATGCGGCCATCATAGTACCACAAATTAAAGCGGGATTCGTCAGAAAACACGACATGCTGCCAATCAGTTCGCCAGTCTCTATGCTGATTGGCCCATTGTAGCCGCAGGCGGCAATGGTTTAGCGTGAGGGGGATCCTGTATAAAGGAGTCCTTGCGTGCAGTCCACGCTGCAGCAGACGTCTACGAATTGATGAAGCACACAATGAAACACCTGTAGCTATTGACCACTGTGCTGCCAATTGTCTAGAGGAAGCTGTACGGTCCGTCCGCGCCATGCGGACCAGGTGTCTATCATCGCGCGTTGACGTCACATTTCGGGGTCCACTCCGGATTTCCGAGTTGTCCGACCCTCGTCCGTCCACTGCTTCCAAACACGCATCACTGTGCTGCTGTTACGCTGCACACGAGCGGCTACTGCACGATACGACAATCCAGCTTCACGAAGGCCGATGATTCTCCCCCGTTCAAACTCTGTAAGTTGTTCAAATCTCGCTCTCTTTCGTCGAAGAGGCATAAGTAAAGATTGAGCTAACGTTTACCACTAGTAGATAACCACCGATAACCATAGACGCCTCGCTACAGCCGTCTATTTATTCGGATCCATCCGCCGTTCAGAGGGCGCTGCTCAGCATACGCATGCGCTACGGATTTGAAATTCTAATCATTTGCATATCATGGCGCTACTTTGCATTTCCTGAAAATTTCAGCTCACTCGCGTAAGTCCTTCATGGTGTTGCAATTTTCACAAACATGAGTTTGTGACTGCACTGCAGTGTTTGTGAAACACTGCTGGCCACCGTAAATGCAACACCCTGAAGGAAGCGTGCAAATAATATGAAATTTACAACATGCATTAGTGGAAGTGAGATATGCAAATGATTAGAATTTCAGCGCAAACGCACATCACGCGCGCCTGTGGCGCCACCTGAAGGCGCTTTTTAAGGTTTGGAGATTTCGACGATTTTAAGTACGAAAATTGTGTTTTTCTTGGGTTTTTTTCTAAAAAACAATCAATTATGCCTCGTAGTAAACTATGATCATCTTTTGATCAAGTATCCGAGTTCTACAGAGGAAGGATAGTGCCCTACCGAGGCTGCGGATTATCTTTCAGAGATTTTGGTTGTTGGGTTTGACGAAATCAAACAACTGTAATGTGGATATGTGATCGCTGGATGCAGGAGAGTACGACGGACCGACGTGATCGATCGTATCCACCTCAGTGCACCACTTCACGTGATGACAGGCATATTGTGAGCATGGCAGTGACGGATCGCTCAGTCACATCACGAGCCATAGCACAGCAGATTCAGTCTGTAACGCATCATCCAGTGTCTGCGCGTACCATTCGACGCTGTTTGCAGCAGAGTGGTCTGTCCGCAAGACGTCCATTGCTTCGTCTGCCCTTGAAGCAGAACCACAGACGTCACCGCCGCCAATGGTGCAATGAAAAAAGGATGTGGACGGCAGAATGGAATGAAATTGTCTTTACTGAGAGTCTTTTGACGAGTCACGCTTCTGTCTGCAACAATACGATGGTCGGATTCGAGTCTGCAGACACCGTGGAGAGAGGATGCTGAACAGCTGCGTTATGCACCACCACACTGGTCCTGTGGTATGGGGCGGTATTGGATATCACTCTATCTCACTCCTTTAGTATGCAATGCTGGTACTCCAAACAGCCAGCGCTACATCTCCGAGGTGTTGGAGCCAGTTGTCCTTCCTTACCTTCCGGGCTTGCCCATAGCCTTATTTCAACAGGATAATGCGCGACCACACGTGGCATGCATTGTCCAAGGCTTCTTCGTCAACCGCCAGATTGAATTGCTTCCCTGGCCGGCTCGCTCTCCGGATCTTTCGCCGATAGAAAACATGTGGCCCATGGTTGCTCAACGATTGACCCAGAGTACATCCCCAGCTGCCACACCAGATCAACTTTGGCAATTTGTAGAAGCTGCTTGATCTGCTGTACCCCAAGAACACATCCGAAGTCTCTTTGAATCAATGCCGAGGCGTGTGGCAGCGATAATCACTAACAATGGCGGCTACTCTGGCTACTGATTTTGGCAGGAACCACACTTCACAGAAGTCTATAAATTTAATCATTTGATACTTGGGCAACATGTTATCTACAAAATAAATTTCGTAACGAAAGAGATTCTTTCTTGGTGTTGCAATTTGGGTGGCCAGCAGTGTATTTTCCCCCCGTCGCACAAGAGTATATATTCATAGTGTTTTTAAAATCAAGTCATCCTATATAAGTACTAGTATAAAATGCGGAATATATTTAATTAAATAATACATAATAACAAATATATTCATATAATAATGGCACTACTTTTAATTAATACAAGACAAGCACCCCCAAGTTAACTTTATTCCATCATTTACGTCATTTTAAATTCCACTTGCTTGTTCTGCAGTTGACATTTTTATGCTTTTTTCTATGTCAAAGAATTAATACCCCAAGGCACTAAGACGGATTGCCAGAGTGCAAAATTATATAATTGATGTAATTTTTATTTATGATTTTGTTTAAAGTGTATTTCTCGGTGTGTTATAAAATATGTGAATCAATACAAAATTTATTATCGTTATACATTCTTAATGTTTTCTGTTTTTCTTTTCTTTTTAGTCTCCTGTCAAATATATAAAACAGGTAAGTTAAATATGAAATTTATTTTTCTTATTTTCTAACTTTCACTCATAGTAGAAGATCTGATTCTCATAAGCACCCGCCCCTCCAATAATAATAATAATAATAATAATAATAATAATAATAAAATGAAAATCTGAAAAATAGGAATAAAATCACTAACATCAAATACTTAAATATGTGTAAGATACAGTTGAAACTTCCTCGCAACAATATTCGTTGCAGCGCTAAATCTTTCTATAACGGTAATTTTCGATGTTTCCATAAATTGGCATACAATATAGTGGAAATCGCCCTTCAGTTTAACAGTATTCTTTACAATTTTAAACTTCTGAAAAAATAATAGCTTTTCGTTTCTTCTTCTTCTTCTTCTTTTTTTTTTTTTTTTTTTTTTTTGGAAGAACGATTTTCTCTTATCCGTCCGCAAAAATAATTCCGTTTTAATATCGGTTAAAGGAAAAATAAAGTTCCTTTTAATTCAACTTCTTCTCATAAAATAGATTCAGTTTGAGGACAAATCTATTTGGAATGTTTAACTCCATCTGCTTTCCTGGAACTAATGAAAATCGGTTGCTAGCTACTGTCTTAGTGTTAGCCACTTGTTATCGTTTGATCCTTTTTGAAAATACTATTTTTGTCTAAGCATATCAAGAGTTAGGCATTGAATTTGCGTGATGAGAATACTCTGAGGATTTTTCAAGAAAAGATTTTACTTTGTAATCCCGGTGGGGTTCAAGTGAACGTATCATGGAGAAGTAGATCAATTTAGAACTTTTCTGAATTGATAATGTAAAATGCATCAAATCACAAAGACTTAAATGGACTGGCTAATTGGCTAGAATACAGAAAAATCGCTGCTGTAAGAAAATCTTTCTGATAAAGCTCATGGGAAGTAGCATTCTCAAAATTTAATATTGGAAAACAGTTGCCAATAGTAGTGATGCCTGGAGAAGGCCAAGGTGCACACCTGCCTGGCAAGAAAAATAAAAATTGCTTGTCAACAGGTAATTTAAGTCTGGTGCCGAGTCAATGAAGAAGAAGAAGAAACATATCAAGTCGGTCATAAATTGATTTCGAAATTAATAGAGTATCGGATCTCGATATAACATTATACCCCTCTGTTGAAATAATTGCATTGCATTCACTAAGTATTGTTGTATCCAGATTTTTTTGTACAGTTTAAACATCAAACAAAAATCTTATCATAATAAGCACTGATGCAGATAAATCCTCAGCGCGAAATAGTCATATATTTGTGTAAGCATCCGTGCTGTAATGATGACAGAAATCTAAGCACTATTAGTGTAATAGAAAACCGTTTTAAAGAAAATATGACTATAAAGTTCGGCTTCATTAGTTCTTAAATGATTTGAAACAGGAAGAACTAATAGCTTTTGATGCAAAGGTGAACATCTTTGATGTATTAAACTTTTTTTTTTTTTCTTTATTGATTACTAATTTTTTTTTTTTTTTTTTTCTTGTCTTTTAGGTCGAAAGCCGATATGGCAGCTTTTCGGATATGGTATGATTTTTTTTTCAACTAAGTAGTAAAACAGCAAATGTGTATTGTCAATAGTAATTGTATTTCAGTCATCTGAAAAATATTCTGAATATATAGCATTATGAGAGAAGCTACTATGTGTTTATGAATTTTCCTTACATCTTTTCAACCATATACGCTTTTTAAAACTACAATTTTTATGTTCAGAAAATGATTTCAATTAATGATTGTTCTCTTCTTCATGCAAAGCATAATTTTCCCTCGTTTTCTTCAATAAAAACATATATCGTATTGGCTAAAAGTAATAAATCTTTGTGCTATAAGATGAAAACAATTGAAACAATGTTAAAAGGCACAAATATGCAAAAGATTGCAGACTTGTGTTTCGAGGCTGCAAAGAACCCTTTTTTCAATGCAAACGAATGGAACGCAGCTAATAATATTCGATCCTCTGGAGTACTAGGGGAGGAGCCCCTTACCTCCCTGTCCTCTCATTGGTTTAGTGCTGTAGCTTGAAGTAACTGCGTTGGGTAGTGCAGGACGATCCTTGGAAGGGAAATTACTGGTAGCTATCAGAAGAAAGCAGAAATAATTTGAGATCTTTTAATGAAAGAAGAGGAAAGTGCGGGGACTGGGATTCCAGAGGGATTGTCAGATAAGAAGAATCTTTTGTAGGGTACTATTTTTACGGATACGAATAGGCAAAATTTTCCTTATTTTCTGTGCAATATTACTAACGTTGAAAGCCTTTTTAAGCTCCTTGAAAATATCATAAAATTCGGAAAATTCCGAGAAACTAGAGGCATTTTGAGCATCAAGGTCCCTAATGGGATTCGCTACTTTAGCATAAGAACGCTTGGGATCAAAGGTACGGGAGTTTGTATTTTTTCTATTTAAGGGTTTATTGTCTTCCAAATGAATTTTAAGTTTAGTGTAGACCCAGCGGCGGACTGGCTATGTGGGCATTCGGGCAAATGCCCGGTGGGCCGGTAGCAAAATATCTATCTTTTTTTTCCTAAAGTATACAGCTTTTATAATGTTAATTAAAAAAACGGGGACCAAAACTTTGCTGAAACTCGGGCTTCAGAGAGTGCAATGCAGCAATGGAGCCAAATCTCCAGGGTCTGCCGTTGGGCCACATGGGGAGGGGGAAGAATTTTTTAGGGCCGGCTGGTCCTTATAGACAACCTAACCGGCTACCTGAGGTGCAAAATTGGGGACTGCAAAATTGATTATATATTTTTTTTAATTTTGAAAACAAATAAATAAATAACATACATCAGTTTTGCGCTTTTGGCTAAAGCCTAAGTTGTCGATGTGGACGATCTCTCGGGGCCAGAAATTCTCAGGGCCGGTGCGTCCATATGTATCTGGACGCCTGGGGTGCAACTTTTAAAATCCGCAAAATTGATGTTTTTATTATTTTTTTAAATTTTGAGCAGTGCCGGCGGATAAGACTAATAAGGGCGTCGAGGAGATTGCCTCACGGCGCAAAGCCCTAAAAACTAAAAAGCGGCAGTAATTAACAGCTAATTAACATATTACGTATACGTTACTAAATTAACATATTACGTTAATTACTAGTATTACTAATTAACATATTACGTTACGTATTAACATATTACGTTGCCCTTCTACGATGAATAGGAAAAATAAATCTGTCTTGTAGACATTTAGTATTATTCAAATACATATCTACATATAAACTGACAAGATTTTTAATCCCTACAATCTACAAAATACGGCCCTGAGAATTTCTACTCTCAGGGCCGGTGTGAGATATTCGCTGGGCCAACCTCGAGGAAATCCTCAATCGGTAGTTGTCTCGGCCGATTGCCGAGTTTTTCTATTTTAAAGTTTTTAAGAACAGATTAAGAAGCAATTTAACAGGACAAATTGAAATCATTTATGTAAATGTCGTGTGGAAAAGGCATATTAGTAAGGCGTGACATAGAAAGTCTAACAGATGATTTAGTAAATAAGAGTCCCCTTTTAAAATTGCTTTTAAAATACTAAATGGCCTTCAAAAGGAAAATAATTTTTAAGCCAATATTGTAATGTATATTTGATTGTGGGTGAGTTTTTTTTTTTTTTTTTTGAAACCTGTTAATATTTGTACGTTATAGTTATAGTACTTAGAGACCAGAACAATTAGCATTTCTTTAACTTCTTCATAAATAGAATTAATTTTTACTTGATGTTAACATACTGATTGTAGCAAACTCAATACACAAAGAATACGATGGCTACATAATTTTTCATGTTTATTCTTCAACTCTACCTCTTTTCATGTAAATTACTGCAATTTTGAAAACCAAAATTCTTTTTTAAATGCTAATAAAACTCGTTTTTGTCATTTAGTAAATTTCAAAAATTTTCGGGGGGGGGGGAGTATAATATCTGATTAGCATTCATTTCCGTTCCTTGATACTCCCCCCCCCCCCCCCCAACGGTCGGTCCTTTTGAAATATGCATGGGCCGAAGTTTCTTCCCAGTCCGCCCCTGTGTAGACCTTACATCCCCTATAAGAGAATGTAAGGTTTTCCCTACAATCAGTATACCTTGACTTGGAGGTATCTTTTTGGTGGGATCTTCGGCACAAATGGTGCACTTAATTTTTCGGAAGCAATTTTTGGGGAAATGTCCAAAGTCTTGGCAATTAATGCATGGAATGGTTGTGTTTCTATTTTTATAATTGTCGACTTTAATTGCAGTTTAGAGGATTCTGTGAAGTTTCAAAATTCGTAGTTTATTGAGCTGTCCGTAAGCTGGATTTGAAATAGGGGGTATGGCCTTTTCTTTTTTTCTTGTCATTCGTGCTACCTTACAGATTTCGAAATTTTAAGTTTTATTTCAGCTAATCTATCGTCGGAGGCTGTGCTGATTGGCAGTCCGCGAATGACGAATTCACGAAGTTTTTCGTATAGTTTTTTTCTGTAGATAATATTCAACTTTGTGGTTCTTGAATTAGTTAAGTACCTTGATTCGGTCAGTAACATTTTCTATAAATATGAAACATTCAGTGTTTCGGGTAATTTTAGTTTTGAAATTCAAGCAAATTGTTTTGAGAAACTCAAGGAACTCAGTATAGTTGGGTTAGATTAACTTCAGGTTTAGGTTCAGCTTGTGTGTTAGTGTCTCTTCTTCATTAAGGGGGGGGGGAGGTGAATTGGTTGCTAGTGTCAACAGCTACAGTAGTTGGGGGCGGGGGATTTACAAATTCTGGCTGCAAGTAGAAAGTAGTCCTCACAAAGAAAGTCAATATACCTGTTGACGAAGTGACAAAGTTTTGGGGTCTTACTAAGGATCCGCACTTGACCCCCCCCCCCCTCCCATTTTGTCCTAGTAGAGAGTAGACATCAAGGAAGTCTTGGATGGGTTCAGGACTGCAGGCATCTTTGAGGAGATCCTTAATTACATGTTATCCTTGATGGATGATATGTTCGGCAATTTGCTGGATTTCTTTGACTTCATTTTCAGAAAAAGGGTGGTCGGTGGGTACATCTATGGTCATTTCATCCTCGCTGCTTGGGAGCTCGGAATGCTAATTGAATCACTTCAAAATGAATAAATCTTGTGTCGTATTCAAAACATTGCACAACAAAAATAGCACTATAAAAATGTTAATTTAATATTTACTACTCCCCTAATCATACCTGTCATGGTAACTTTTAAAGGTGATGTGGGGGGGGGGAGGCAAAGGATATGTAATCAGTGTTTATTACATTAAGAGACAACAAAATGCATGCACCCATATATGTATACCTTGTGTTTCTCGAAATCAGGGGGGAGGGCAATGGCCCTCTTATGAACTCCTAAGTGAGGGGCCAATAATAACTCTCTGAAATCTTTATAAAAATTATTTAGTGTCTTTTTTTGTGATATTCACGCACTAGTACGGCTTTCAAATTCTTTCAGTTTTTAAACCTTCGATTGATTTTTGAAACCTTAAAATAACATAAGAGTCCTCGATTTTTTTTTGACTTTTATATTTTTTTTAAAGTGTAGCATTTCCTTTTTGGGTGATAAAGGAATTTTGTTCATTTGATTTTTGTTATTCAGGTTGTTGGACCTCCAGGACCTTCAGGACCACCGGTAAGTAATGTATTAATTCTAAATAGGAGTTTTCACTGTACTGTATGAAACTGAATATTTGCTGTGTTACCTCGAACAGTAATAATAAAAATGTAAATTTGTATTTGGAGTAACTAGCCGACCCGTGTGGAATTCCGCACTGCGCACCAAATCGTTTTCTGTAGCGTTCCATTCTTTGAAAATTTGGGAGAAAGGATCTACGAAGAAGAAAAGAAAAAAGTTAACTGGTGTTGGTACAAAGGAAGACATGTAATTGAACACATCAGTAGAAATAGCTGTTACATTTTTTTTACTGTTGGTTGGTTAGGCTTTACCCACTCATAATATAAATTAATGGGTAAAGCCTAATAATTGAATAAGTTTAACACACATATGCAGCTAACACTGGGAAATTTGCTACACAATAAAAACAGAAGGTTTTCTTGTTTGTTTACTTGATAACAGATGGTGCCAGCATAGACAACACAAATTTTCTCATCCATTGAAGGACCTCTTTTTAGATGATTTTAAGTCTCAAAGTTACGAAAAGCGGTACATTTATAGACCGTGGGTCTATTTTTCGTCATTAGCCGGCACGATAAGCTTTTAAATGAGGGGTAAATCATGGAATTTGATAAAGCAATAAAGAAGATCTTGCGGATCGACAGAAAAACAGGCTAGAGAAATAGTCCATAAGTGGGTATCTAATGACACATGAATGCACATTCACTATTAATATGTGTGACTTAAATTATCTTTGCACAAATTGCAGATAATATGAAAAATAATGTCGTTTAGTTTCGGATTCTGAAAGAAAACTGCAGATATGTACTTCAAGGTTACACATGAAACTTGTTCAATGTTGAAGAAGATAATCATGTAAAAATAAAAATTAAATTAAAAAAAGTAGCATAGGCATGTGATTAAAACCAAAAGTCGGTGGCAAGCTCTCATACATGTTAAAACCAATTTCAACCAGCGTTGTCAAATTTGAATCAGAATGAACTTCATAGCAATAATGGTTTTTGTTTCTGATTTCGGATCGCGTCATACGAAATCTATCTGGGGGAAACTTGGTCAAACTTATCAGCAGGTAGCAGCCACACTATTTACTTCTCCTGATTTCATTCCGACTCCGAATTCGGTGTGAATTGCAAGATATGTATCATTTTTGTGTTGATTTACAATATTTTTTTACTCTTAAGGTTCTAATACATGATGTACACTGACAGGTGTTCAAATTGTATGCATTCCATTGAATACTATGTCTCTTTAGAAACCAAATGGTGCATATAGTTTTGATTTTCACTGAACAGAGTTCACCAGAGGGCTATAGTAAACTAAAAGCATACTTGGGGCATGACGGGAAGAGAATTGTTGCCTCTCCCCGTCAAATTGTGGAGCACCAGAAAAGTCACCAGATGAAGAACAAGTGTTCGCTTCTTCTAACTTTTAAGTTATCAGCCCTGAATTCATTTTAGCTATTCCAAAAGGGGAGGAAGCAAAAAAAAAAAAAAACCCTGCCATAGGCGTGAAAAAACTTGGTTTACCTGAATCACCTTATAAGAATTAATTAGTTAAAGAAATTAAAGGAAAAAATCGGCTCAAAACTTTCAAATAAAAAACGAAAAATGTTTTCAAAGAGTTCTAACAAAACAAAGAAACCAATAAAAGAAAAGAAAAACTTATTGCCCTGATAAAAGTAGAGCTCTGATTTTTTTAAACATTCCCTCATGCTCAAAATACCATAAATAAGGTCCAGTGACAAAGAAAATGACGAACAATTTTTGTACTCCTACGACTTCTCCGAAGAAGGTCGAGTACGGTGCATTAGTGTGGGTGTAGGACCCTCAAATCCTTTGCAGAATTTCTGCGAATTTTTTAAATAGAAAGTGAAGACGACGAGGAAGTTTACATCTGTGTGCTACGCGAAAGCCATAAATAAGACTATAAATAAGAAAGTGATAAGTGACTTTAAAGTAGTATTAATGACGTTCCGCGTCTTATCCCGCAAGGTGAAGAAAATGTATTTTTTTTTTCAACTTGCTATACATATATATGTGGTTAAATGTAGCAAATGTTCAAATTTCTCTGTGTATTATCGTAGCTTAATTATTGAATAAACAAAATGTATTGAAATGGTGATTTTTTTTTACTTATTTCATATTGGGTTAAAGTTAGCTTCCCCATCTTGCCCCACCTTCCCCTACTAACACTGTACGTATAATTGCAATGATGATTACAATTATCCCGTGGTATTCACTAAAAAATCATAATTCTTCGCGTTATAACGTTGTTGCAAAGGAATGCAAGATGGTTAACTTTAAGGTTGAAAGGCGAGAAACTGAAGAGTAAGGTCATCAACCAGATATATGGAGAAGAGTAAGGAGATTTAGGAAGGGCGCTTGAAGAATATTCAAGCAAAAAATTTGCTGATTCACTTAATAATGGATTGCAGCAAACTATACTTTCCGAAAGATTGAAGTTAACAAACATAGTTTATTGTTGATTATGCTTGTTAACTTGTCCGACGTTCATTTAAAAAATGCGATGCTAGTGAACACTTGCATTCCCAGTGTACCATATAATTCTTGAGCTTTTTTCTTTATGTTAGCATGACTCTAATGTGTCTCTGATATTTCCAGGGTCCCCAGGGAGTTCAAGGTCCACCAGGAATTAAAGGGGACAAGGGAATGGACGGACAGAAAGGAGAACCTGTAAGAGTTATTAGTTTTTTTAGCTTCGGAAAAGTGTCTGCTTCTATTTAACCTTAAAGAAACAGTTCATAGAATATTGTTGTTAACTGCTAAAAAGTTTTTTTTCTGAAACAGCTAATGACATTCAAGACTATTTATTTTTATGCTTTATTATTCGGTGAAAACTTCTTTAAATATTTACTATAAGGTATAATTGATATTTGGCAAAAATTCTCTCGTGAATTTGGTTTAAGCTATTTTGTATGCGTAAAAAAAAAAAGTTAACCTATTCATTGGGACACCATGTATAAAAAATGTTCAGTGAAAGTGGTAGCAACCTCACGAGGTGATGGTAGGAATCAAAAGAAACAAAAATTACCATTAAACACAGTGTCTAAAACAGAATTTAATCAAGGAGAATCGAAAACTTATTTCTGTGTGTTGCTTGTTTTACGCAATTGGCAGTGGAAAATATCTAAATTCCTCTAGAGGGAAAAAAATGTGTGAATTCTTTTTGCAAATTATTATTATTATTATTATGCATTTAAGTTTTGAAATTACTTTTGAATGCATCAAAAATTTTCGCTTCAGAAACATTGATACTTCGGAAATACTGATTTTCGTCACGAAATTCACGGAATGTATTTCAGTTTTTGCAATAAATAATCAGGCATTGATACAACAAATAAAGTGCAGCTTTAGATAGTCACTTAGCAGACCACCAAAATCAAAATGTGATTGCTTAGGATATTTGTAGCGCCATCTATGAAGTAATTAATTAGCTAGCTATTTTAACCAATTTCTGCACTTGTGCAACTATTGCTATGTTTTTTTATGCAAAAATCGATTACGGTTTTTGAAATAACTAATTCAGTTTTCAAAAAAAAAAAAAAAAACTTGCAAAACAATGGAGCTGGAGAATTAAAATGAGTACTAAAGCATTTGTTGTGAGTTTTTCTACTTTTTTGTTTACCTACTAGTTTTATTTATGATTTATTAATAATAGAATAATCTTCACAGCAACTTTTAATTCAGATTTCCTCATCAGATTCTTCACTTCATTCAAATCTCTCTTGAAGTGTTCAAGAGAGATTAGAGCTAAAAAAAATTATCGGAGTTGTATAACTTAAGCCATCGTTGGCTCTCTAATCTTACTTTTGGAGTGGAAAATGCAATTATTTATATTTATTTCGATTTTTTTTTATTTTCAGTATTTTCAGATGGAATATATTTTGCCTTCGTTATTAATTGAATTTCATTATCTCTGGACTTCTAGACGCTTAGATTTATGTAAATATTTTATGTCTTAAAAGGAATTTGTCGGCTATTGGTAAATAAATGATGGTGTTTTAATTTTCCTTAAGTTAATTAGAGTACTGTACATTAAAAAACATACTTTCGTAAAAAGAAGCATTTAGCATTGCGCCATTTTTTTAACGCGTTTTTGTCTAAATTTAAATTGTAAAAATCAACACACTACATTTAATAGAGAAAACAGAGAGGTCTATTATTTCCTTATATTCAAATTAAAAAATTTAAAAAAAGGAATAAGTACTCACAATTGGTCAACTTCAAAAAGTTCGAAGTAGTACATCAGTATTTTGCGAAATATTCGCAAAAAACATCAGTTTTTTCCAAGGAGCTTAAGTAGAATTCAGTTTAGCAGCGTCACATACAACTTAAAATGGCGAATTAGCATTTAGCATTTCATTGTTGTTACCGAATCACTGTTGGATCAAACATGTTTAGACTGTTGAAAAGCATTGTTAGAAACGAAAAACTTCGTCAAAATGTAGCTAAAATTTATTTCTTTGTTGCGTGGAAGATGTTACACCATTGTTGTAAATTATAAACTTTTAATTTAAATCAAAATAAAAAATTCCTTTATGCTTCAAGATTCTCTTGAGCTATCAAAAATAAAATATAATATCAATACATACAGACAATATTTAAAAATGCGGTACACGTATATACAATAGTACATTGTCCGTCGTACTTTCTACAAATATATCCTTTTTGAGGCATTTCAAAAACATTTTGTAAGTAAGTAAGTTTAAATACATTTAGTGCATTGTATTATTTTCGTGAATACAATTATTCATGATACATTCACAGAAACGGAGGAATTATATCGAAGGATTCGGTGGTACTTGTCGGTTATAACGGCGATCAAAAAGCGAAAAAAAATAAATAAATAAAACGCCAATTTGAGTACAATAAACTTGAGCATATTTTTTATAATTTGTCGACATTTTTTCTTGCCACTTTTTGGTCACCGTTATGATGAACAAGTGCCATCTCGGCTCATATATATACATACACGTAAATCATGATTGAATTACACTAATTAACGATGTAAATGGTTAAGTGTTGAAAATGTTCACCTTGATTCTTATTGCGATTTATATATTATTGGCGAACAAGCTGCTTGACGTAGGCGGCCCATATAATAACGATAAATAATAATAATAAAAAAAGATAAAAATATTAATAAAACGTTCGTTTTATTAATACTCCCTCCAAATTAGCGAATGTTCAGACAAATTTGCAGAATAAGGAGACTTTTGTGTGGGTAGGTTCACAGCGATTTCACGTAACCTCCCATTTGTGCGCCCTTGGGCCCTTGGTATGTTTTCAACAGAAATTAGTACTTAAAAATATTGAGCATGCGCATATTGTTAGGCCTCGTGACAACACCTACGAACACGGAATCCCTTTCCTAACGTGGTATTAAACAATACAATTTCATTGCAAGGAGCATGTTCAGGATTTGGATATTGTGTTGCGTGTTAGAGAAATAAGTGTTCGTTCATGTCACCAAAAACCAACAGATTTAACCTCAGTGAAGCATGTTCGGACGCCGTACTTCAGCAGTCGAAGAATATTGTTACGAATTTTGGGGTACCGATGTCGTTTCTCGCCAAGCTTGGCGCCATCTCGGATCGCGATAGGTAATTCCAGTCTTTGATTTAAATCTCTGGAATATTCCTGTCACGTGATGCGTGATGGTGTATAAATAGCTCCGGCGAAAGGTTTAGAAGAGTTCAGAGAGTTCAGTAACGTGTTAGACTTTGGCCGAGTGCCTGAAAATAGTCTGAGCCGTTGTGCTGCAAGCTTCGTGCTTGGTTCTTTTCGTATTTGGTTAGGAAATACGGGACTACCGATGCTCTTACGGTAATGTGTGAATTCCGAGAGATATGTTTATGTGAAATTTGTATATAGTGTAAATAGTTGTAAAATAAATTGCTTTCTGTGTTTTCTAAAAGGAGTTATAGTCATTGAAGTAAAGTAAACAAGAACCCGTAATAATAGTAACAATATCGACAAACCAAGACAATATATTTAACCACAAAAAGGGATAAGGAACTTAAGCGACGTATGACAGGGTTCGCACCCTCTTGAGTCATGCCTCGTTTTGTAAGGACTCTACCTCCAGTATAAAAGAAAGATTGAAGAAAGTTATTAGTAAATTCACAGCACATTCTAAAGTATAGTTGAAAGGATTACTGGCAGGAAAGGTCTTACAAAATGAGGAGTGATTTGAGAGTGTGAGAACCGTGTATAACTCATTGAAAACCGTTTTGTACAAATTCTGGGGGATGGCTTTACAACTCCGATGTCAACTTTATTTTTGCTTCTCTTTGTCAGTAAAACTGGATGTCTTTAGATTATGTAATTCTTTTTTCCAGCAGTAGATCTTCACTAATTTCTAGTCCTTTTATGAAAAAAAAACTTTGTACTTCCTACATGAAAATTATTAACTAATAAGTACAAAAAAAAAGAAGAAAAAAAATTAATACAAAATTTTAGTTTAGGTGAATAATTTATTTTCCGTTCTTGTATAGGGTGATAAAGGTGACAAAGGGGATCCTGGACCCATGGGGCTTCCGGTAAGTTAAAGATTATGTTGTTATTTGATCCCAAAAAAACTACTCGTACAGTTGATTTTGGTCTGTTAAACTTTTCATTAACAGCCTTATTCACCAACCGATGCGAACCCCTGTGAAACACTCAAACCACCAATTTGAGCGTTCGGATTGGTTAAAGACGCCTTTGATCAGCAGCTGGAAGGTTCAAATCGGCTGGTGAATAAGACCGTAAAAATCTTTGATAATGTTTTGCCACTAAAAACAGCAAAAGTGCTGGAGAGAATGGTTGCTTTAAAACATCGCTAAAAATACATTTATTTATTATATTACGTATTGCTACGTTTAATACTTAACGAAATTACCTACGTAATATTAATTTAGCTCCAAGAAAATGTGTTTAAACTATTCTAATGATGTAATTATTTCTCCCTCTCTTTTCAAAAAAAAAGACAAAAATGTGGCTTTTTGAAGGAAGCAAAAATTTTTTTCCTGCGACTAAATGGAGCCAATTTTCATCCATTAATTTAATAATTGTGACATTCTAGTAATTTAATTTATAATTGTGATATTCTAGAAATTAAATTAATAATTGTGACATTCTAGAGAATTATTTTGTCTACAAAAGTATAAAAATAGTGTACAGAAATACACAAATAGTAGAGTGTATAGAAGTAAAAAACTAGAGTATAAAAATAGAAACAATGCAAGAGTACAAAGATATCATTAAAAAATACATATATACATGTAAAAATAATATGAGAAGGTATGTTAAAAGTACCCAGTTATAACAAAAACTAAGAACTATCATGAAAAATTGTTTTAAAAAAAGTTTACAAAATATATGATACCTGCAAGTGTTCTGTCGTACAATATCAGCAAAAAACTGTCCTTTCGTATTTTGAAATGTAGTACTTTTTCTTTTCTCGTTATTTATTTTTTTAGAGTCTTATTTTGATTGCATTATAGGAATCCTAAATCTGTTTAACTTAGACAGATGATAAATTTCCCAAAGTAAAAGTTTTGGGGGAAATTTTTACCTTGAG
Source organism: Octonoba sinensis (assembly GCA_038502835.1). NCBI lineage: Eukaryota > Metazoa > Arthropoda > Arachnida > Araneae > Uloboridae > Octonoba > Octonoba sinensis. Next base: position 63,477,487 of record CM076605.1, on the reverse strand, counting down.
CGTTAGCAACGTTCATTCGTGGAATTCATCGTATTCCCTAACCGAGTTCTTGTAAATGTTGCTTTTGTACACCAGTACCACCTTTGCAGTGAAACGCAAAACGGTCTTCTTGACACTATTATCTTCAAAAATGACTTTCAAGGAGTTCTACCGTTTGAGCTGCATTCTTAGATTTTTCTTGTTTTTCATTTTTTAGGGTCCAGTTGGAAAGCAAGGTGATCACGGACCCCCTGGATCAGATGGGAAAAATGGCGCTATGGTGCGTATGGTTCCTGGGAAAAAGCTATTACTTTAAGGAGAATGGTTTTTTCCCACTCTTTTTTATGTTAAATAAATAAAAGGATGCGACTGAAAAGTACTAAATTTTTAATTAATTTCTTCTTAATTTTGATCCTTTCACCTCAATAAGAAGCTTCTCGACAGTTAAATGAAATAAATTGACTGATAGACCCTCTTTCAAAGATTCTTTATTTTGAATCATATTGTGTTGAAATATAATGCCTTCTATTTAGAATTATACTCGTAAATTAATCAACAGATCATTTCCTTTTTCAGCTGTTTTAATATTTATCAGACATTTTTAAAAATTATTACAGATTTTTGATAAAAGAACAAAATAATGGGGAAAAAAGGAGAAAAATATCTACGCATATGCTACTTCAGGGTCAGAGGATCGATCTGGACAGTGTCGGTGGAATTTCAAAATGCAGAAAAAAGTCTGCGCCCATGTCGTATGATTATGCGGCATGTAAAAGATCCCTTGAATAGACATGCGGCTTGGATGCTCTCGGCTGAATTAAATTCCTAGTGCAATTTCGCATCAACAGAGTCCGGGCGCTCACCCTCTCAACTGGACGTCAAAATTCCCATGCGGGGATGGTACTATATTCATTGTGGCGCCGTTGAAAGAGATGATACTAATCTCTGGGGAACACATTAGGTCTGCAATTGGCAGAGAAGTCAACAGCAGCCTATTACGAATTTTAAAAAAGAACACATTCTATTTCAGTAGTTTTGTATTTCCAGAAATTAATTTCACATTTGTGAGTAAATAAACATGGTGAGCTATGCAGAACAGCATAATAAGTTGAAGAAGATAGAATAAATTTTAAACTTGTCATAATTCGATGAATTATCCAATAACGTTATTTTAGAGACGCGAAAAGTTATCACTGCTCTCATTTGCTTGAGAAATATTTTTGATCGACGCATCACTTGAAACCAAGTTATCAGAACTCTTTTATATGGCGACACCCTTTTTGCCTAAATTAATGATCAAAGCATTTATTGATTCGGGAAGAAACCCGGGATTATGTTCTTCATTTCAGTTCAACAGCAAGAAAAATTGTTTATCGAAATAACATAATGGGAACTTTTTTTTCTCTTTCCAAACATGTCGGATTTCCAGATAGTGCGATGCCTGTTTAGAATTTCTGGTACCAAATATGAAATTTTTGACACTTTAATTTTAATTATTTTTTGTTTGTCGAATTTTTCCTTCAGGTTTCATTTTCATTTGATGTTTTTGTTTTTCAGGTGAGAACTGGCTCACTGTTTCCAGATGGCGTTTCGGTCTTATTCCACACACACAATACACAATATTTTTTCCTCCTTTTTTTTTTCTTTGCTTGTTTGTTTGTTCCTTCATTTTTATCTGTGATTTAAGAAAAATATGTGTTTTCTGCAATGCTGCATTGATAATGTTTAAAATTTAGATAAGTAAATTCTTATAACTGATTATTTTTTACAGGGTCCCCCTGGTTTAGATGGAATGAAAGTGAGTTTTTTTTTTTTTTTATTGTATTTATATATACAAGATTCATGCTAAAAGTAAAGAACTTTTTTTTTCTCCGGACATGTTTATTCAAGATAATGAAATACAACTTTTTTCACTGCATACTTTGATATCTTACCTATTTTTCCACTCAGTCCTCATTCAGACTGGAAACATATATCATAGTGCTCTACTGGTTTTCCTATACCTTCTGCATATTCACTTGCGGCCAAGTTTTCGGCAACGCAGTTGACGAAGAATTTTCTTGAAATGTTGATGAATTGAAACGGAAATGTTGATGAATTGAAACAGAAACCTAGTGACTGCTTCGAAAATTTAGCGGCCAGTGAATGTGCAAAAGGCATAGGAAAAGAATAGGAATGCCGAATGCATAAAAAAGTAAATAGATATCAAAGGAAGTTGTGAAAAAAGTTTTATTTCATTATCTTGAATAAACATGTTTAGAGAAAAAAAGGTTCCTTACTTATAGAATGTCCCTTGTACATTATATGTATTTATACATGTCAGATATGACTGTTCTTAATTCTAAATAGGGAATTTGGAAAATACTAAGAGATTTAAGAAAAACATGCTCTTATTAACATACTTTGGTTGCGCAAAAAAGTAACAAACCTGTTTTCTTTGAAATCTGGGCGAGAATTCCAATTACATTTTCTTTTAAAGAGTAATTTCTATTTAATTAATTAGAAAATTTATTGAATCCTTTCTTCGGAAATTTTTAACTTAACATTATTCTGTTTTTGACTTGGCTCAATAATGCTTGTATGTATACTTGCCCAACCTATTCACCAGGGATGGGGTACCTGCGGCCTTCGTACCATTCTTGACTTTTTTTTAGCGGCCTTAACAATCTTGCGCAATTTTCATAATTGTGTTCAACTTCACAAATATTTTCAGTCCGTATAACTTTGGTTATTCTGACTATGGTAGTAGTGTTATTATTAGTTTTGTGTAGTATTAATGCTGTTGACAGTCGCTTTTCAGTACGTCTATTGAAAAACAGTACGATAAATACAGAACAATGACCCTTAAGTCTCTATTCGTGCGGTCTTTTGCCCATCTGCCAACTTTAACCCTTTATACCATACTGATGGTACTTATAAGTACCACTCTCTCTAAAATTTAATCCAGTAAACATTTTTAAGAATATTCTTACGGAACATTCCAAGAACTCTTTTAATTCCACTTTTGCAGGACACATTTTAGTAAGGTCTCTATAAAGAGTAGCATTGAGAGCAAAGAAGACAGCTTTGTAACAGATGAAGTGTTTTAACTGCCTTTTTTTTCAGATTGCTTCCCTTTTCTGGTTTTTTTCCAGGGAAGTAATAAAATTCAAGAATTATCTGATTTTTAATGTGTTAGTTAAGAATTTTGAAAACGGTTGGACCAGATCGTTTAAATGAACAGTATGTAATTGATTAGACAGTTGAATTACTCTGTGGTACTTATTAGCTATAATGATTTAAATTTCTATAGCCTAAGATGCCCGTAAAAACTATAACGCGAAAACAAAAATTGCTGCAGCTTATAATGCAGTAGTTAAAGGGTTAATAAGCCCTTTCAGGGCCCCTGCTATGCACCACATACTGGTAATTCCCCAGAAATGTTTCTACATTCCTTTTAGATTCTAATTAAAATGTAACAAGAGTTAAGTTTATTTGATAAACCTTTGAGGCAACAAAACTGTATTTTTAGCACATTAACAATAGCATTATCCCTGTCGTTTTTCTATATAACAATTAATATATCTCTTTCGATTCTTCTCTCAGGGTGAACGCGGCGAAACGGGCTTGAAAGGCGAAAAAGGAGAACCTGGACTTCCGGTATGTGACAGAATAAAATTTATTCCATCTACATTTCAAGACGGGGACGCATAATATAATATCTCTCTACGAACAATAAAGCATAATTTAGTCGCTTATAGGTATACACACGCTCACGTTTGCTCGATAAACACACATTTACAATCTCGTAAAAATTCTCCTTCTCTTCCACAAATGTGGCTACACACGCTCGAGCTTGCTTGTGCAAGAAAATTTGAGAGTGTGTGTAACAAACGATGCAAAACTGTCCAAGACACACTCAAGATTATTTGCACAAGCATGCCTGAGCATGTGTAACCACCTATAAGTACAAGCATAACGCTTGAGTACAAGTATGCTTGGGCATGTGTAACCACCTATGAGTACAAGCATGCTTGAGCAAGCATTAGCTTTCGTCGCCAGTTATTTTGATAGCAAAAGATAAATATCCTGTGAAAATATTAATTTAAGTACAAACTTTCGTAAGTCAAAATTGTTCAGGAATATTTTCGCTGTACTGTACAAAATTTCTTTGAGCTGGTAACATAAGTGCACATAGCGGGCGATCTGGCAATACATCTAGTTTTAATGAAATTTACAGGAGACACAAAAAAACTGTTTTAATACATAATAGCGAACAATTGCAATAGGAGATTTCATCATACTTTTTTCATGTGATATAAAATTTTTAAGTCCACGAGGATTTTAGCGTACATCAAGCGAACTAAGTAAACTTAATAAAAAGAGAAATCTGAAAGTCAAAAAATTTGTAAATAAAAGATCGGCCGCGATTTTTTTATTGTGATGATTAAAAGAATTCTTGCTTGTACAAGCATGCGCGTTAGTGCCCCTTTTATTGTGTTCAGAATTTCTTAAACTTTACGACAATTATTTAAAACCTTTTAGAGAGAGAAACTGGCACATAATATTCTTCTCCCTCCGTTATCCATCCAACCTTTGATATTTTCATTTACTAACATTAACCTTTTAATAATGCATTTATTTAAGAAGATGCTAAAGCTCGAAATAACTCAGACATTTCACTCAATGTCTGCGGTTGGAATGCCTTTCATACAGGGCTCTGAAAAAAGTGTTGTGCTCCATTAAGCAATGAGAAATTTAAATTATTTTCTTTATTTGGCGACACTTTCTAGCGTACTTATTTCGATCATAAAAATCTTACTCCACCAAGGCTATTTTAAATCACTAAATTATACATTGAGAAATTAAAAAATCAAAATTTGAAATGAGTGCACGTATTTATTGGATTGCTCTTTGGGTACAGTATTATTATTATTATTTATTGTTATTTTCCGTACTATTTTTATTGTTATTATTGCTTCTATAATTCTTACATGCATTGACACCCTATTTTTTATTATTTTTAATTAATTTCTTTATTAGCTGGTTAATATTTTTTGTCTTCTGTTTTCGTTTAATTTTTATTGCTATTATTTCTATTTTATTGTTTTTCATTACGCAGGGGACTGATGGCATACCAGGCTTACCGGTAAATTATGCTTTATCTTTTTATTATTTTTATTACTATTATTATTTTTTATTTTGTTTTTCAAGAGTATTTTTCCAATGAGTGAATTTCTTATTTTTTAGCGTATAAAAATTTCAATGTATTGTTTAGCTTCATAAGATTTATAATTTTGCAAAACAAACTGATATATATATATATTATGCTATAGTTTTATCGGCGAAGTTTGTTTTAGTTTCAAATGTGTAGCAAGCTAATGCCATTTTTTTCTTTTCTTTTTTTCTTTATTATTATCTTTTTATGATATAACTAGCTGCTTATAACGGGATATAATTGTGATACTCTTGCAGTCAACATAGAAATGAATTAATAACATGTTCTGTATGAAGCAATGAACTCTCCTTCTAACGCAGTGTTCGCCAAACGTTTGAGGATATTGAGCATCTGTTTCGTTTTCAAATTCTCCTGCGAGTACCCCCCCCCCCCCAGCCCCTCACTCCCATCGAGAAAAAATAACCCCGCAGGACAAAAATAGCAAGAAACTTAATTCTTAGTTTATTAACTCTCATTTGTTGTATGATCCAAAACACCAGTAAGTTTTTCACTGCTAGAACAGTCGCATTGTAAAGAAAACATATGTACAGAGTTTAGCTAATCGGTTGTTGTAATCGCAAAAATGTGACGATACAAATGTAGCGAAAAATTAAGCATTAAGTGTTTAAGTAGTCTTTTTAAAAATTTTGTACTGCAATAATGAATTTCAATGAAATTTGTTAAGACACTCTAGGAAAGGTAAAATTAATTTTTGTGTTTGAATTAAAAAACAAAAAATCTTATTTCTAAAATTGAGACATGCCTCATGAAATGCAGTTTTTTATTTAGTAATAAGTATGGGGTGTGAAAAAAACAGAAAAGGAAGAAAGAGGAAAAGCTCTAAATAAACTATGCTATAAAAATATTTACTAGTTTAATATTTATGAAGATTTTTTTTAAGTCAAAAAATCATGCATTTACGCCAATAACTTAAAAGGTTTCTTTGTCTCATCCTTCTGACGCAAGCAAGTTTTTCACTGCTAAGACTATCGTATTGTAATGAAAACATATGTACAGAGTTTATATTGATTGCAAAATTTGATAACAGTTATTGCGAAAAATTAAATTTAAATGATAAATTTTGCTTGTAAATTACATGAGAATAATTTGCATGTTCGTAAACGTGATATTAAGGAAAAATGCTTCAAACATTTTAAGGTTCTCAAAAATATTTGTCTGAGAACCGAAAATCGGTGCGATATCATGTTAAGGGGACTTGGCACTTTTTGACAATTCTTTTTAATTTAATAACTTTTACCTATTTCATTTGTTATATTATGAAGTGCTATTGTTCAACAAAATAATTTTCACGTGAAAAATCCAAAGTCAACTAACAGAAAATTTTAAAATTTAGTTTTTTAAAAATAATTTAACAATTTTAAATTTCCTTCTTCTTCTTCATTTCTTGATTTTTTTACCAATTTTTTAAGTACTTATTATAGTATGGTTTACAATTTTAGAGATGGGTTTTGCTATTAATTAATTAGTTTTTGAGAAAAAAGTTTTTTAAGTTACATCGACGGTAGAACACAGAAAAAAAATCGACTTTTGTTACATTTTCATTTAAAAATTTTTTTTGCAAATATATAGCAAAATCCATCTTTAATTTTATCAAGCACATCATATTGAACACACACAAAAAATTTCAAGTTGCTACATGAATATATGTAGAAGTTTCAGCATTTTAAGTACTACAATATTGCGAAAAAACACAAACCGAGAAAACGCAGTTTAAAGAATTCAAAACCCTACTAAAACATCAGAAATATTTGAATTCTTTTACTTCTTAACTACATTTATATTGATTCTATCGCTTCAAAACTTCGCTCAGATATACTAGGAGAGTCAAACCACATTTTAAGCAAAAATTGAAAAATCGGTATTTTCATCGATTTTCTACATTTGAAAGGTGTCCCCTTAAGGATCATAATATCTCCCGCTCTTAAAGCCACCACATTCCCGAAGAGATCTGCTTAACATTTTTCATGACTCTTTTCTCGTAAAATATGCTCGGAATTTTTAATTTACAATTGAATCATTTACATTGAACAATTTTAATTAACCAATCTTTGTTAAAACTATTTTTATCCTATTTCAGGGACCTAGAGGAGATAAGGGAGACAACGGACCACCTGTGAGTTTTCAAAACCTTCGTTTGTTTTCTTAAATTTTCAGCTTTAAAGTATTCTTATTCGTTAATTGAAGTCATATGTCTTCTCAAAGAATTGTGTAAAAGCACCTGTTTACATCCGCATGCATTACATACACATGCTTGTTGTGTCTGCACTTTAATCACATTGCATGTTTTTGTGCACTGACACGTCTGTTCTGATACGTAACCAGTTGGAACAAAGCAACGGAATAATTAAAAAGGGATAATCTTTTTTTGGTAAAAGTTTACGTCAATTGCGCATGTTCCGATGACCTTTCACATTTTTAAAATGAAGTCAAACAGAATTGTTAAAAATTTCTCAGTAATTCATCTTATGTCGATTCCTGAGAAATATGTTTACTCCTGTCGGGTTGAAATTGGCGATTTTTGTTTGGCGCCATTCCTTTTTACAGCTTTGCAACACCGCCCAGCTTGGCGATCAACCGTGACCACAACTTGGCGAAAATCAAGGGCCCCTTTAAATATAGTCTAACCCTCCTGTCGTAATCAGAAGTTATGACTTAAATGTCTCAAATGTTACAAACAGAAAGCATTTCCCTTAAATCATACACAATAAATGGCAGATAAACAAATTATTTATAAAAAGGGATGGATCTATTGCTATTAACAACTATAGTACTCTATCGCTCATTACAAAACTCAAACTAAACTACTTTTTAAAATCTCTCAAACAATACAACAAATGGCGTTGTTGTCATTCAATAACTACATAACGTTAAACAATATGTATCAGATGAGGAAAAAAGATAATTGCACTAGTCCATTAACTACAATGTTTTACATAATAGTTATTTTAAATTTCTTTTAAATGCATCTTTCTCAGAAGTAAATATCATCTCATAAAATTTTTTAAGAGTTTAAACTGTTGTTACTTTTTTAACATTGGTAATTAAAAAAAGGGGGGGGGGGTTAGCGTTGTTGGATATGAAAAATAATTTATTTTTATACTTCTTAGAAGCATTGTTGTTTTTTATTTACTAGCTTTACTTAAACAGATGCATTAATAAACTTTCATATGTATCAAGTGATATTTTTAAGAATGAACACAAAATTAAATTCAATTCAAAAAATTTACAGATAACAAAGTAAAGTTTTTTCTAAATGTAATATAATAAGGAAAGAAAGAAAAAGAGTAACAATAATAATTTATTTATGTTTTATTCTGCACTAATATCAAGCATTATCTAAACCAGAATACTTTTTAAAACATCAACTGATGTTTCTTATCCTCACATTACTAAAATATTTTATAATATGGAAAAAACTGATTTATTGAGAATATAATTTAATAATGTTTGAAATTAAAAAACCAAAATTCACTTTTTTTTTTTTTTGCTATGAATATTCAAATTAATTTCAAGAGTCAATGGGTGTCTCTTTTTCAAACAAAATTCAAAAGTGTTTATATTAAAAATGTTTTGAATATTTTTACACAATATTATTACCAAGTAAAATTTCCGAATTAAAAAAATAGAATTATGAGTACTTTTACCATTTAAACTTTTTTTGGTAACTAAAATCTCTTACTACTAAACAGACTTTAATCTCACATAGGAAACCCCTTAGATATTTTAAACAGAGCATTTTAAATTAAAGGGTAAAAAAGTTATTTTGTTCTTATTCCATTAGTTTTTCTGACAATATGATCGTCTGTTGTCATACGATAGACAATCTTGCTCTATGATACTTTTTAACTACAATTAAAACGTTTCGGTACTTTAATGATCACAGACAAAGAAATAGTCATTTAATTCAAGAGTACATCGTCATCACTACATTTTCTAACTGTACTTTGTTTGCTTATGCTACTTATAACCATTGCGCTGATCCGTGGAAATGGACTTTATGTACTGCCAATTACTTTTAATTGACTAACTATTTACAGTCTAATATTTAGAAAAAGTGTTATACAATAGAACACCGTTATGCGCATGTAATTTTAGTAACATTCCCTCATAATAACGCAAATCACTCTGACATCAGTTCTGGTTACGGTTGACAATTTGACAGTTCGACACATCACAGCCATTGTAGCGGTAAAAAGTGTTACATTAAATTTTTCAAAACTTAAAAAAAGTGCTAAGTTTTGTAGAATTACTGAAGCATTGGGACGTCAATTCCGATTGCAACTGAATGTGCGATGGCTTGAATATTGCATTAAATTTGTCAAAACTCCAAAGTAATTGCCAAGTGCTGTAGATTTATTGCAGAATTGGGACTTCAATTTCGACCACTGGATGTGAGATATCTTGAACATCACGTTGATTTTTTAAAAACTTCAAAGTAACTGCCAAGTGCTGTCGAATTATTGCAGCATTAAATATTACGTTGCACAGTGCTGTAGAATTATTGCAGCATTAACTATTACGTTGCGCAGTGCTGTAGAATTATTGCCACATTGAACATGACTCAGCGCTAGAGTAGAATATAGTTGACAATCTTCGTGGCTGGTAAGTGTTAAGCCATTTCACTGCTTTTCAGGGACCACGAGGAAAACTTGGAAAAAGGGGTGAAAAAGGAGACAAAGGCGATCAGGTGCGCAGCTATTTTTTTCTCTCTGTGTTAAAATAACAATTTGTTGCTTTCCTTTTGCTGCATTGGTACCCTCTGTAAACTTTAAAACGTTTACCAGTTTCGAGTCGATGTGTTTAAGATTTAATTATGGGTTGAAACCCATTCTGAATTGTAAATGCAAAAGCAATATTCGTGCTACTCTATCAATGATTTAAATTTTCTCGACGGATGCAATCGATGTCTTGTGTGCATTCATACCTTTTGTAAGAGCGGGAAAATACGTCTATCGTAATGGAGTTACTTTGGTTATCAGGGAGTGTTTATTGGTTCTAAATGACTCCATGTAGAAAAACAACCATGATGCTTTTAGAGAACGTAAGTTTTTAATGATTGAAGAAAAACTACCAATGAGAGGATGAGGGCGTGGTCATTAAATTATGCAGAACCAATCACGTGTGCTGAATGTCCATGACAATTTTTTTCGTTTCTCTCGCAATGAGTGAAAACACTCTACTTGCCGAAAGAAAATCTTTAAAATTATATTTAAACATTATACATATTGCAACATATTACAAAACGATTTTGAATTTACCATCGATTGTTTCTTTCTTTTTCCCTATTTAAACGTGCAATTTTGTCTGTTTAAGATGCATAACTTGATTCCCTTTTTCTCCTCAATTTCTGATTCTGCTCGTTTGTTTACATTTGCAATTTCTGATTTGTATTTTTGTTTCTTCACTTCTGCATGTTTTTTATTTGGAGGTTTATCTTTGCTCTTTTCATTAATAACAACTCTTACCGGACTTGGAATCAGTTTTACCCTTTTACTGTTATTATATAATAATTAACATTGTCGCATTCAATGATTTTGCATTCGCCTCTAAATTAATCTTTTATTTTCTTTTGAAGGATATCCTTCATTTCGTTATGGAAGAACTGCAACCCTGTAACTCTCATCTTGGCTTTTCTTCCTGTCATTTTTTATTTATATACTTTTTCATTTATTATGATTTTTTTTTTCTTCTGTACTTTTTTATGTGTTTTACCATAACTTTTTTCGACACTACGCCTGGTCGTGTGAAACTTTTGAACGAGCTTTAACCTTACACTAGGGTAGTGAAAACATGTCATAGTCAATAGCCATGTTATCCAAGCCCTTGTGCCAGGCTTCACTTTGATGCTGTAAATATTAAATCTAGTACTACATTTTGCCCTGTTGTTAGGACTAGTGGTGTACCAAGAGTAGTTTGGCCGAAGCGCCGAATACAAAAACTTCGGCCATTCTTTCTTACTAGTCAATCATTTAGTATTTATATTTAACAAAACCTTTAGTATGTTTAATTTTGGTCCTTTTTTATTTGAAAAAAAAAATTAATTAAAATTATAGCTTTCACTTTTTCTTCATAGTTTACATCAATGCTCATTTTGCATAATAAAAATATAAATATAGTTTTTTTTTCTTTGCACCCATTGAAAATAAGCACTTAAACTATTTATGTTATAATTTTTTAGTTAAAATACCTCATACCTATTATATAAGTTAGTTAATATTGAATGATTTTTGTTTCTAGCAGGCTTGGAGTAATCGCGATTACGTAATCGTAATCGGCTGTAATCGATTACATTTTGACAAAATCGTAATCGTAATCGTAATCTGATGATGGCATATTCTCATAATCATAATCGAAGTTGTGTAATCCCGTAATCCTTTTTCTCCCGGAATTTTAATCGTAATCTTAAGGAAAAAATCCGTAATCTGCTAGTCCTGCAATCGTGTAATCTTGACCTGCTGAAAGCTGAAATTTTTAGCGCTACCCTTGGATAGAAGAGATAAGATTACAAGAAAAAGGATTCAAACTGTGTACTGAAGTCCTATCCTAAACGGTCTGTAACCTACGGGCGATCATAATATAAAAGGTTCTGTGTGGCGGTCGCAGAGCCTTGATGGCAGGACGATATAATAGTCTGCTAGAGACGCTTGTTGTCCTACTTGTTGCGGTCTCTCAGAATTCTTAATTGCGGCTCCACTCTCCACGGGGAATGGCTGGAGAGCCCGAGAAGAAAGAGAGTCTGGTCTGGATAGTCACTCGCATCGCCTTGGGGCTCTCATGGGGGGGGGGGTCTCCGGTCTCCTCGCGTCGTCCAGTTTCGGTACAAGAGCGGTAATCTGTCCGCAAGTCACAGATTTCGGGGTAGATAAGAAAGGGGAAGGTGTCTATAGAAGGACCAAATGCATCGGTCATTTTGCTTCCTTAATTACCCCTTCAAAACATATTCAAACGGTTGGGCAATAGGCGAGAGTCTGGACGGGACCGCCGCGAGTAAAAGAGAGTTCCCCCTTTCTTCTCTCCGCGGGGGTCCCGGTTTGGAGCCGGCATTAAGAATGGGCGCCCCATTTTCCCTTTCAATAATCGAAGTAGACTGCCCCCCTGAAAATCTAGTGTTGGTACTATCACCTACACACATAAAGAGACATGAAATGACTTTTGTGTTTTCGCCTTTCTTTAACGGCAGAAGTGAAGAATTTTTCTAAAGAATAGCACATTTACACTTTAGCAATTTAGGAACAGGCGTTACATGATGCTCTATGCTTAAGATGCATGAAATCTTAACCCTGGTACGTGTGATTATTATTCTTTTTAAAAATATGTTCTTCGAATATTTAAAAAAGTACATACATTTAAATCTTAAATTTATTTATATTTTAATGTTAATATTCTTTTTAATTAATAGGTATGTAAAAGAAAATGATATATGTTCAGACATTTTCCCAATTGTTTTTTACATGCATGAATTAATATTTAGGAATTATTTAAAAAAATTAATTATCTTTTTCTTCTTAGAATTACCTTAACAGAATTTTGTATTTCAGTTGAATCTTGTACGTTAAATTTGTGTTGTAAAATTACTTGCACTTTATTTTTTTATTAAAACAGTTAGTACATGGAAAAAAATATATGCTCGTGCATGTTAAAAAAAAAAAACCACAAAAATCATATTAAAATATTATAGTCATTCGTATTATAATTATTCTTCATATTACTTTTTAACGATTACTAATTTTGCTGAGAGTTATTTGAATGTTCATGTTCAAATTTTTTGAAATTATTCTAAAATGCAGCATTTATTTTCAAAAGATTATTTATCTCTTACACTATCTGAATATTTTGTTATCCCGTGCAATTCATGCACATCTTATGAGTGATTTCATAAAGAATCATAGAAAATTATTATTTTCAGTAAACTAATTGGTGTTATGTGAAATATTTACACAATTTAAACTAGAAAATAAATACAATGGAGAAATATACATTTTCAGAAACTGCGGCCAACTAAATTTTGATTGTATGCACACAAAATAACAATGAACCAGGTAAATCACTTATGCATTCATTATATATACATTTAGTGCATCGTCTTTGCTTATATACAAAATACGATCAATGTAGTTATCCCTCACATGAGTTTTAAATATTCGAAAAATACTGAATGTGCCTTTCCTGATTATACATATATATATATAATGCAAATTTTTCATTTCTGCAACGACGTCATAATTCCAGAACTGTGATGATGAAATTGTTTCATTATAATTGCATTCATCATCATTTCAGTTATCTCTTATAAAATCAAAAATTTAATTAAAAATCATAACTTTTTGATTTATGACACTATTGTGAAAATGAGAGTTGTATGCATAAAATCGGATAATTTTATGCTAATCTAATCGTAATCAAAATCGTAATCGGATGTCATAATCGTAATCGATTACATTTTTCAACGACTGTAATCGCTGCCGTAATCGTAATTACTTTTTGGCAAAGGATTACAATCGTAATCGTAATCATAATCTCTCAATTTCTCCCTTTGTAATCGTAATCGTAATCGATTACGTTTCTTTGTAATCGACTCCAAGCCTGGTTTCTAGGGTTACTCCCTTTGCACAAACGTTGAATTAAATATAAATTTCTACTATATTTTAGAATAAGGTACAATTGTGCATGGCTTTAAAGAAATTTTACACAATAATAAGTGTTAAAAGAATATTTACAACATAAATTGTTATAGGCCGAATCGGCTGAATTACAGTTCATTATTCGACCAGGCCAAAGTTTTGGCGAGATGGCCGAAGCTTTAACCTTAATGAAGCTTTGTTCCATCTCTAGTTTAGACCGTATGGTTTAGCATATATATGTTTTATTACACCTATGGTTTAACGTATATATGGTTTATTAGAGCTACGGTTTAGCCTTTATTAGACCTAGGGTTTGGCCTATATATGTTTTATTAGACCTATAATTTAGCCTATATATGGGTTATTAGACCTATGGCTTAGCCAATATATGGTTTAGTAGACCTATGGTTCAGCCAATATATGGTTTATTAGACCTATGGTTCAGCCTATATATGATTTATTAGACCTATGGTTTTACCTCCACCTTACCGTTAACTCGGCTAAGCTGTTTCTTTGTTGTTGAGACTTCTCTCTAAATCAGCAGTTTCCAAACTGTGGTACGCTTACCACTAGTGGTACGCGAAACCTCTCCAGGTGCAGGCATAAAAAAAGAGAACGGGTTAAAACACAAAAACTCAGGTTTGAAGATCGAATTTTCCTGATTAAAGTTAGGAGAATTTTGGGTCAAATTTAAAAATAAATTCCCGTTATTGTCAAGAAAAGCAGTACTGTTTTTAATTCAGTTCACAGCCACTTACTTACCTTTATGAAACTGCTTTTTCCAATATCATATTTAATAAAAATAAATGTAGAAGCAAATTAAATGTCGACCCAAATTTGAGGTTAAAACTAACTTCTACGGGACGAGATATCATCTCGCTTGTATCTGCCATGCAGCAGCAACCTTTTCATTACTTTTGTTTTTTCATTTTTTACCTGATAGGTATTTTGTACTTAAAGACGTACTTCTAATGATGTTTTGGAAGTACGTAATAAAAATATATTTTATATATTTCATATATTTTGTTTTATACAGACAGCTTTATTTTGATAAACTCTTTTCTTTCCATTAACAATAAAAAATGGTGTACTTAAAATAACCTGGTCGTCGTAGTATTTTTCTATAATCTATTAGAGTTCTATTCTATATAATCAAGTTACAGTAATAGTGGTACACAAATGGTTTGCAAGAAAAATGGTGGTACGCGAAAAAAAAAAGGGATTTGGGAACCGCTGCTCTAAATCATAGAACTTTCTTAAAGATTGCCAAGTGTAACCTTTCTTGAAGATCGGGAAATTAGGCATGCATTTATATCATTTCGACGCCAAATATAACTGATAGAAATTCACAAGGACAAACTGAAAAACTGTTAAACTTTTTCAGAGGTACCAATGTATTCAAATGTGCTGTTTCCTTTTTTTTCGGTGTGAATAATATTGATTTACCATAATGCATTTGTCTGTCACTTGCACTCTGCACCTCACTTGCATGCCATTTTTGGTAATTGTTATTAATATTATTTTTTTCCGAGAACAGTGTGTTTTTGTAAATGTGAGCTCTGTTAAGCATCGTGCAATGTGTTTGCATGCTTCGTAGCACTAACTCTGTAATTTTATTGAAAGTAATTTGAAGTTAATGCAAATTGGTTATCTCAAGAAGAATTTTCGTGATGGGCAGTTATTATTAGACACTATTCTGGTATTCTTACGATTTGATTAATAAACAGAAAGACATTGGGACAAAATAAATTGCCCTGTTAGGAATTTCATCATGAAATTACGGTTAAATGACCGGCATCAGTCGGTCCATCTAATTCACCGTTAAATTTACGGTTTGGAACATTTTTCTATCTTTACGGGACCTAACCATTTCCAATCAGCTTGGTTAAAAAGCCGTAAATACAAAAATTTACGGTTTTATAACCATTTAAAAATGGTTTCAAAACTAAATTTTTACGGTTTATGAACCATTTCGAGGCGTAGAATCTTCGAGCCGTAGAAACCGTAAACGAAGCTTGCAGGAATCGAACCCGAGAGGTACGGTATACCAACCTTGCTCTCTAGCCATTCGGCCATCTACACCACGTGAAGCGGCCGTTTATTTATCAATAAATCTTCTTTTCCAACAGGAAAACTGGCTTAAAATTGAGATTTCAGTTTCTGATTGGATCCAAAGTCATTTTTAGTCTAAATTTACTGTATATTGACGAAAATCATTTTATTTGCTGCAAAAATTAAAATACAAACAAGCTTCAGCAGCTCAAATGATGGGTTCGCTCATTCGCAAACAGTTCGGGAATCCGATGTCTCCAATTTTTGACTTACGTGTGTATGTGTTTCTATTTTAGTAACCACTGCTTAAGCCACTTTTTTTTTTTCTTCTTTTTTTATATACACATGCAGATTTTAACTGATAAATCCGTATTCCTATTTTAAAACAACGTACGATCGATAAGGTTTCGCAACCAAGATGGACACCCGATTCTTATTGAGCGCTTGAAAATTACGGTTAGTTAAACGTTCTTTAGGATAAACAAAGAATGAACGATTTTTACCGCAATCAGCGGTTTGAGTACCATCTTTTTAATGGTTATTCAACTGTTGTAGTTAAATATAGTAAAATAACAAGCAAATAAATGGTTATTTTACTATTTTCTTACGGAAATTTTTAACAGTGTGCCTTTATTCCAATCGTAATTTTTATTGTTAAAAATACGTGTTTAGGGATTAAAGTTGTCGAATTAGTGGCATTTGAGTCATTTATAAATCAATCGATTAACCTCTCTCTATCGAAAACATGCTAATTACTTCAGCTCTAAAGGGGCTGTATAGACGTATAGTGTGAGTATCTATAATAATTTTTGCTATGTGTGTTTCTAACCATGTAACGGAGACAAATATCATAAGCGGCCATCTACTTCCGTGGACGAAGCCGTCTTTTCCGCCAGTTTTCTCAAGTTTTGTTTCGTGAAATAAAACATTTTGGAAATCTAAATGACTCATATAATTGACTTTTTTCTTTCACTGAGAAGGTCTAAGCGTTGCAGATGTTATTTTTCTCAATCTCAGATTTCAGAAACGCGAAAGGCTTGCGAAAATACTTCTTCAAGGTTTTGAGAAGTTGACAAATTGTCAAAACAATAAAGCAAATGGCTATTTCGGGACTACGATGGAGCCTCTTCATCGGTGCAGAAAAAGAAATGCACAACTAGAAAGTTGTGAGTGAGCAACTTTCTATTCCTTTTAATCCCAATGTAACTTTCTTTACATTTACTAAATGCTTTTCCAAATGAGATTATATTATTCAGTAGTCGTCATTTAATATTTTTACCACACACAACATTATCTTGCTAATACAACCAAACCAATAACTTCATTATTGAAAACTTTGTATATTATTGTCCTTTTTCGGAAAGTTAAACTATTCTGCATTGAAATTTCACGGTGCAATATTTTTCCTCTTGTGAAAAGTTGATTCAATTTCGAAAGAATTATCTTAGAATTTCCACTTCGTCAATGCAACTCTGTTTCCACAAAATATATTTTGTTTTGCAAATATTAGGTTTAGCAACATGAGCTCAGAGAATACTTCAATGCATTTTCTTTATTCTATGAAAACTGATAGTTCAACATAGTTTAAGTTTTATATCTTGACCGGTGAAGACGTGATAAAAACATGTTTTCTCTCGTCTTTTCTTTATCTTTTTTATATTAAAGTTTAAGCACTCTTCTTTTGCCTCTCGTACCTTTTACCTGCCTGGGAAGAAATTTTCTACCTTTTCTTTACTATACCTACGACGTTACAAAATTAGTCAGTGTTTCCACAGAAACACTGACCAATTTTGTACCGCCATCACTGCAATAGGACTATAGATTTGAAAAAAATTACTCGCTGCTTCGTTCATTTCAATTTATAAAATCAACAAACCTTTAACGCTGCGATATACGTTGTTGTGAGAATAAATATTGACTATATCATACGTTAGCATTTGTAAGTTTAATTCCAACAAGGAAACAAACAGAAAAAGCTCTACGATGTACGCTAACAAAGAGCATTTACTATGATAACGTATATCACAGTAAACACGAGGCCTTACCTTGAGAGTTTATCTCTCAAAGTCAAAATATGGTAGAACACTGTTAGAAATTTCATCATGAAATTACGGTTAAATGACTGGCAGCTGTCTGTCCATCTAATTTACCATTAAATTTACGGTTTGGAACATTTTTCTATCTTTACGGGACCTAAACCATATCCAATCAGCTTGGTTAAAAAGCCGTAAATACAAAAGTTTACGGTTTTATAACCATTTAAAAATGGTTTCAAAACAAAATTTTTACCGTTTTTGAACCATTTCAGGCGTTGAATCTTCGACGCGTAGAAACCGTAAACAAAGTGCTTGGGGACTCGAACCCCGAATGCGTGGCGTACAAGTGTTGCTCTCTGTCCACTCGGCCACCTTCATCACATAAAGCGGCTGTTTATTTATCAATAAGTCTTCTTTTCCAACAAGCAAACTGCCTTAAAACTGAGATTTCAGTTTTTGATTGGATCCAAATTTATTTTAAGTCTAAATTTACTGTATATTGACGAAAATCATTTTATTTGCTGCAAAAATTAATATACAAACAAGCTTCAGCAGCTCAAATGATGGGTTCGCTCATTCGCAAACAGTTCGGGAATCCGATGTCTCCAATTTTTGATTTACGTGTGTATGTGTTTCTTTTACGTAACCACTGCTTAAGCCACTTTTTTCCCCTTCTTTTTTATATACACATGCGTATTTGAACTGATAAATATTTATTCCTATTTTAACAACAACGTACGACCGGTAAGGTATCGCAACCAAGATGGAAGCCCGATTCTTACTGAGCGCTTGAAAATTACGGTTAGTTTAACGTTCTTTAGGATAAACGGAGAATAAACGATTTTTTTTACAATCAGCGGCTTGAGTACCCTCTTTTTAATGGTTATTCAACTGTTGTAGTTAAATATGGTAAAATAACAATCAAATAAATGGTTATTTTACTATTTTCTTACGGAAATTTTTAACAGTGAATAATTGCCCTGACTCTGAAGTTCAGGCCGCAACTTATTGAGCCGAATAATAACTTACTCCTTTTGGTTCACTTCAAACATTCTTACGATCTTGAACTAAAAACAGTGAAATTTGCATGTACGCTGGTGAAACACTACTGTTGTTTATAAACAGGGTTGCAATGCCACCTGGAAAGCTGGGAAACGGGAGAGATACAGTGAAATGGAAAGACCATCTAAAAAACAGGGAATTTTAAAAATTTCCTTAAAAGCCCTAAAAATGCAGGGAATTTGAAAGTTTCTGAGTTATTTCACCTTAAAAATGGTGGCTAAAGCGAAATTCCTTTTCTTAATATTTCTAATAATGCTGAATTGTTGCTTACTTCCTGCTGTTTTTCTGATTATAAAACTAAGGAGATATTCATATTCTTATGAAAGTAGCATTTGAGCAGCATTCGCGATTACGCAGTGAAGGGAATCGCTGCTATTGTTGTCATTGACAATCCAGCATGGGATAAAATTCAAGGCGAAATGGCGAAAATCTCACCAAATTTCTAAAGTCCCCTCGTTGAAGAAAGGGGGGGGAATCCCGGGAGAAAACCCCCGCCCACAAAAGATTCATCAAAGTCCATATGGACTAGGGGCCATGTCACATGCATATTGTTGACAATACTGCTGGACTTACGTAGCCAAATTTATTTAAGTTGTGTACTGTTTGTACTTCTAATGGCATAAAAATGGAACAAAGAAAGCAAAACATCAAGTACAAAACTTTAAAATGTGGCAATACATAAAAATATGAAATAGTAGAGCTATATTTTTTCTCCTCCGCTTAAAATTTTGAATTTTTGCCCCTGCCGTGATTCCGATTTAATACAGTTGCGATTGGAGGTTGAAAATAAATCGTTTGCTTTGTACGAGGAGAGTGAGGTGCAGTGCAAGGCAGCGTGTTGGATCCATTCTTGTCCAACCCTGCTCTTCTTTTCTTTCAGGGCGTTCCGGGACTAGACGCCCCCTGTCCACTCGGCCCAGACGGACTACCTCTACCTGGATGTGGCTGGAGACCACCAAGCGGGGTACGAACGTGCTACTTATGCTGATTTCACACCGCATGCGACACCAACAAAATAAGCCTGCACCAATATACTGCGAAGATGTGTCTACTTCATGTGGCGTCATAGATCAATCAACGAATCATGAACGTCAGGGTGAAAGTAATTTATAATGAAGGAATGGGTAACCGGTGAGCAAGTAATTGGGGAAAATAAAGGGTGTGTTAATTAAATTATAAGAAAAGAACCAAAGATGCGTGCAGAATCCTTAGGACGAAAATTCTCTGTCGCAGCTGGTGTGAAAAAAAGCATAAGTCGTTTTACTAATGCGTGAATTAGTGTTATACTTTTTGCTGTAATTGCAAATCTAATTTGTTGAATCAATGCTATATTGGGTTTTTTTTTTCTTTAAATAATACATTAAAATTCTAAATTCTTTTTTTATTCAAAATCGTACCTTAGAAAAGTTTTATCGAAGGTGTTCTTGCTAATACGAAAAAAATATATATGTAAGGAAGGGGGAAGCTTTTGACTTGTCCCCTCGTTAGGCTAGCAACTAAAAGTGAATTATGTCTCGCACGAAAACAAAGCATGCGGTTGAAAGACTCATGGTGTTTGAAATATAAGTACTAACCTTGTTCTGTAAAGAATGTGTTGTCGTCGCTTTGGATGTGTTAAATATTGTCACTGTGTGCTTTAAAAAATGTGCATATAGTTATCCTATACTTATATGTTTCATTTAGCAATGGGTTTTAACTTTTATTTATTTTCAATTAATTGATTATTGATATTTCATAATCATTGTTCATTCAATACTCTCAAAACTTATTACGCACTTCTACGACGTTAAAAGTAGAGCATTTAGTTCGCTATACAAACCATAATTAATGGAAATTTATTTATTTTGCGGCTATATGTAAATTCTGATTTGTTGGTGCTTTTTATTTAGGTCGTTATAACACCCCCTACCACACCTGTTCCAGCGGCGTAGCCTCATCATGGATTTAGAACGGTGAAACACTGCCACGAATGTCGAAAAAGTACGTATACTAAATGTATATTGCTCTTTAAGTTTGGTTAATCATATTGGTATCTAGTATTCTGTCATCTAAATTCCTACGGAAATTGGAGATCTGCGTCGTATTAGAATGGTTTCCAGTTTGGTGTTCTCATCTCGTTTTTTTTAAATTCTTATCAGTTAGTTAAGTAATTAATTTTTTCATCTTCGTATTAATTTCTGTACATCGTAAGAATTTAGTAAAGATGACATATTTTTCATTTGCTAAATGCGACTGTGTAGTTATACTTATTAGTAAATTTAACTGTCATAGTATTTGAAATGGCAAGGGAATTAATGGCAAGAAATTTACTTTCTTTTCTGAAAGGAAAGTAGCCATTTTCCTTCGAGAGAAAATTGTTTCTAATTTATTACTAACGTGTATGTGAGCGGGGAAAAATATAGCGACAACAGTAACCAACCCTCCCATCTCCATTTAAAATGAAAATTAAACTTGTTAGGAAGTATTCTCGGGTTGGGGGTTCTCCTCGTTCCTCCCCCCCCCCCGTTCTTTTTTTAGAAGCAAACACTTTTCCAACTGGCCAGAAAGATCGCTGGAACTTAGATAAGGGTAAAGAGGCTACCGCCCCCTTACAGCGATGCCCGTGCTGAGAGTTTAAAGACCGTTGCCTGCGGCGACATTAAAGAAGAGCTCTGCCAGTGCTAGGAATTTTGAAGAAGTTAACTTGAAGAAATTCCACCTAACCTCACCCCACCCTCTCCCTGGAAAGAAAATGCCCATTTTATTGATTTGATTGAAATAAAGCCACATTTTCGTTGCAGCGTTGCCTGTGATAAGCGGCTCTACAGAAAATGTATTCCCAAAACAACGAACTTAATTCAAAATTAGGCAAAAAATATATTATATACATGTTTAATTAAAATTCTCATGAAACGAATCATTAGAGCAAGGAAGACACTTTCTAAAAGGAGAGTGTTACAATAAATACAGAAGTTTCTGGTTAACATAAATATCTTTTCTGTAATGTTGTCCGAAGAGCAAGTTTTTTTTTTTTTTTTAAACTTTTATTTATTTTAAATGTGCATGAAAAGTATCATTAGTGCACTGACAATAGATGGTAGTGTACTAACAATGATTTTGGTAGAAGTTGCTATATTTTAGAATTTTTAAGGATTTCAGTCAATTTTACTAGTATCTTTTTGATACTTAATTCCCCTTTTAACAGACACTTGAAAGCTGGGGGGTTTTTTTTTGGAAAGATTTGCGTTCTGTTTTTAAAACAAATGTTTATTTCAGCTGTCGACAGGGTGGCGTAGTGGTAAAGCGCAGGCCTCGTGCCCCCGAAATCGCAGGTTCAACTTGGCCCAAGTCGGTGGATTTTCAGGATACAGAAAATTCTCTGCGCCCATGTCGGATGATTATGCGGCATGTTAAAGATCTCTTGAGTATACGTTTGGCATGGATACTCTGGGCTAAATTGATTTCCTAGGGCCGGTTGCATCAACGAGAGCTCAGGTGCCGCCATCTAGGCGAAACTGAGCGTCAAAAAAATTGCGGCAATGGTACCACACTCATTGTGGTGCCGCTGAAAGAGTTGGTACCAATCTCTGGGGTTGCACTAGGTCTGCAATTGTTGAAGACCAATCTAAAGAAAAAAATTGTTTATTTCAGCTAAAACTGTTTGGCAGATAATTTGTCCCCTTTTAAAAATCACATTATTAAAGACATGCTTGCTAACATTTAAGTGTTTTTATTTCTAAAAAATTTTTTGATGGAACTTTTCTGGTAAAAAATACAACTGAATAATATTTCCTCTTTTTCTTTTTCAGATGTAAAAGACAAAGTTTCAGTGCAGGACACTGTTGTGTGTTAGCAACTAAATATTTGTTAATCGTGTGGTGGATATGAGCGGGGCAAAATATGGCGACAACAGTAACCAACCCTCCATCTCCATTTAAAATGAAAACTAAACTTGTTAGGAAGTATTTCTCGGGTTGTTCTCCTCGTTCCTCCCCCCTTCTTTTTTAGAAACAAACACTTTTCCAACCGGCCAGAAAGAGCGCTGGAACTTAGATAATTTAGAAAAATGTTGCTGTGTTCTTGTGTTGTGGATTACATGTTCTCATAGTTTTAAAGTGAGCGAAGAAAACTGGCTGTTTGCATTTTTAAAGAATCGATGTTGTCTCTTTTTTACTACTGAAGATACATTTCAAGGTGGCTGAAGAATTTGGATCGCATCTCATATGTGCTTGGTGTTCTATTGCTATGCAAGTTAACGACATTGCGAGGTTTTAATCGAAAAAGCTATTACTGTTTAAGCATTGAAAAGTTGCAAAACCAACTCCCAGCCTCAGTTTTTATCTACAGTTTGGAAGTGTAGATTCAATGAAAGAAGAAATTCAAATCTTATTAAATTGCTTTTCTCTTCCTCTAGCTTATGATGAATTTATCATTGTTTTTCTGTACTCTTACTATGTTTATTGCATCAATTGTAATACTAATGAATACTTTTTCCCATTACAACTTTTTTGACTGTTTCATTGTAGAATTTAAATGTACTCTTAATATAAAAGAACTACTTATGACTATTTATCAAACTTTTTGCTTTTCGTTTTGATTGTGTTGAGAAGTATTTTGAGTCTATATAAATTTCATTACCATAAAATAACATTGGAAAAAAATTAGTTCTCAAAAACAATAAGTAAATTTTATTGCTATTTCGTCCTGCTTAATAGCATTATGCGATATTGAAAACAAAATTATGTAGTTTTTAGTAATTTCAAAGTATATGTATAAAGTTTTCTAATATTTAGCGCTGTTATATTACTTCACACTGTAAAATTTTTAATATAATGGAAGTGTATTAACATTGACTATGGATGCCGACTTGATGATACATCGGAATTTGTAATAATCATTTTATGATAATATCGTAAACCTTGTAAATTTCGCTTTTAAATGTCGTTTCTTTATCGTTCTTTTAGTTTAATTTTTTTTATTAAATAAAAGTGCAAATGGCAACCAACTTTCCAAAAACATTTTTTTTTTCGAACAATAATGGCATGAATGATTATAATAAAATAAGTACTTACTGAGAAATGATTGATTACCTCCCAAATCAGTCCTCAACAAATATGATAAAAGTTTACTTTCATCAGCTATTTGTAGTTTCATAGTTGCTTTTAAAATTTTATAGCACGTCAAATACAATTTATTTATTTATTTATTTTTCTCTTTTCCAATTCAACGAGAAGCATGTTTGTCACAATCAACATCTGTCTTGTGTTGAAACATCATGCGGTTCACGTTTTCATCTACGGAAAATTTATTCCCACTATAATTACTCTAAATGATTGGTAATGAGAACAGCTAAAACTCTGTTCTTGATTTTTTAAATTTTACTCCCTGTTTGATGTGTTTCAAAAAATTAATTTTGGAACATAATATTCCATCATGCTGTGTCTTTTCATATACGTTGTTAAATTTGTGAATTAAATGTTACATAAATGATTGACATAACTCAACAAGTAAATGAACTTACGACAACAAATAAATCCACTTAACTTTCATAGACACCCATGACATTTTCCCTAGAGAAGCAAATTTATTAAACTCATCCATGAAAAATATTGTTCAACTGTTTTGTTGCACAGGATGATATTTGCACCAACTATTGGCCATCAAACTTGTTTGATGTTGGCCAGAAGAATTACGTACAGTACAGAGTCCATTGGCGTTACAAGGAACCTTTTCTTTGTTTTTTATGTGAAAATATAACTATTTTTTCGCGTAATTCAAATTCGTTGTAGCTAAGAACTCTTTCGGAATTCTTCGTTGCACTGTTTTGGAATAACGAAGTTCCTTATGACTCCGAAACTGGAATGCAAATTCGTGCTGAGTAACTTTGGAATTGTTCAGGTGATGAGTTATGCCGATTAAATTATTGCTCATTGTTTATAATTATGTATTTTATTTCAAACTTCTAAAAATTCTTTTCCATGCGGTTTGACTATTTTTGCGTGGCAAAGCATGCGTAGAATCGCCAAAGTGGAGTCAAATTTTTCTTGTCTCTTTTTGGCTTACCATGCTTTTTTCTACTTTTAAAGTAACTTTGATGAAAAAATAAGATATGCTTATAAGTTTTTTTAAACACTTCTATAACGGCTAAAACTATTCAATGAGTGAAATGCATTGCCGAGAGTGGTTTAAAATTTAGTAGTTTTGTTATGTCCTTGCCAAAAAAAAAAAACATTTGTGTGTTTCTTTATTGTTCAAAATAACTTTTAAGTATGCTTTATTTTAAATTCTTTATGTTGCATGTTTGGTAATTCTCTATCGGGGTCGTGTTCGGTATTGCATAAATTTTGAAACTTTGTGTTTTTAGCCCTTTCGTGACTGAATTATAAGAAAATAAGGAAAGAAAAAAATCTTATCTATATAATTATAAATGAATGATTCTTGTAATTCAAAGGTCTCTATGTGTTGTACATGAAAAAGAGACGTCACTGAGCAAAATTAGATTTTTTTTAATTTTCTAAGACTACTCTTTGAGGTAGGGCTCGTATGAGGGTCATGGAACGAGAGGGTTAAATAATCTGTACATAATATTAGTTTTTTTTTTTTTTTTAGAGTCTGGCTCAACAGAATAAGTTTTTCTTTTAATTTTCCCTTTGACGGATGAATATTATAATAATATTTTACTCAAAACAGCAAGTAAAAATATAACTGCAAACTCAATAAATAATAAATATATTTTAAAAAATTTTAAAAACGGTTGAAATTACAATATCTGAAAAGACATTACATGCAAATGACATACGTCATGCAAAAACCTCAGATCTTAATTAATCAGACATTAATATCAGAAGAGTTGATATTATTCTAAGTTCAGATTGATGAAGAGATTAATTTTTAAAAATAAAGAAATATTATGACAAGATCCCCCCCCCCCCCCCCCATTCATTGTTCAGTTTTGAAGTTGCGTTTAAATCGCATTCTGTGATTAAATATATGTATATGTTCTTGTACATATACTACATTAAAATAACAATTATTGTATGGCAATATATACAACAAACTTAGTAATTTCATTTTCTATATTGCATAACATTTCTCAACTGTACTTAATTTATAGTGGTACATTGAAAGTAGGAAGTCTAAAATTCCTCAAATAATCCATTCAAAAAAGATTTTATTAGTTTTTACTACAAAGATGCTTCTAAAAATGCTGCCAAAAGTGCTTTTTAAAAAATAAAGTTCTTTTTCTAATCCATTATTGTTTTAGCAGAAGTTCCTGTTTTCTGAAGAGTCCAAAACCAATGTAACTACCTAAATTTTTCGAACAAGTCATCTTTTCCTGCATAATTTCCTTTGCGATCAATGCCCATTGCATAATGTATTTTACACTATAAAGATAACGTAAATTTGTTTAAATTTCCGGAGGCTTATGAACTCAATCGAAAGTAACAACTACGGTATGTAACTCTCAGTGTTAAATTTATTCTGTTGAACCCAGTGTTGGAAAAACCATTTATGGCTACTGTGTCTGTTGTGTTTAATCTTGCTTTCTTTGTCATTGATTAATTTATTGAAAACTGATGCTAAAAATTCATTACTCCATTTACACATCTATATTTTACGTATCATTTGTTCACATTTGTATATCTAGAAATGCACAATAAACGTTTTTGTAACAACCTTCCACCAAATATTCATTTTTCTCTTACGAAATTTTTATTGTGTTTTTAAAGTTCATCGAAGTTTCAATTCTTCCATGTTCGTATTACCCGACTTGTGGATTGTCTGAGTGGATTTAATAAGACATATTATAATTATAATCAAATGTTAAACAATTAAAAATAAAAATAATAATTAGAGCTAAAGCTGTGAATTTTACGTTTTACTAACTTAATAAACGCAAGCTATATGTATATATATATTTCTTAATCTTCCTAAAGCACTACTAATATTGTTAGGATGAACATACATTTTATAATTATGTATAGATTTTTCTTTTTTCATCAAATCGTTTTTTATTTATTACGCTACCTTGCAAATGCAAGACGATTAATTTGAACGGGTACTAGTTGGGTTTTCGTATTTCCTTAATAATGTGACATATGTGACAATCAGTCTAACACTGAAGTATAATTTCATAAATAACTCCACTTTCAGCAAAGAATCCCAATTATTTATCCTTTTTAATGTTTAATTTTAAGTGTGGAAACACTTCGGCATGCAGTATGCATACATAAAAAGATTATGAAACATGAAAAACTATCCATATAATTTTACATGAAAATCATTTTCTATTCAAATAGCAAGATTAGAACGAACTTCACAAAACCATAAATATCTTTAATTAAATTACATAAAAGATCACTCTCCAACGCTGCAGTTTTGAATATTGATATTTTAAACTTTGAAATTGGTATGAAAAAAGTAGAAAATCTTTGTACAGTACCGTAAATGATAAATGTAGATTTACTTAAGTAACTTCTGGTAATTGGAATATATCTCGAAGTAACTAATTCAAAGTTCTAATTCAATGCAGTATATATCCGTCGACTTCTTGGAGGCGTGCGCACGGAGGGAACCAGGGTTGTGGTACCCCATTAACACATAAAAACGAATACTATACGAAACTGATAAACTTTTTGCCTTTTAGATCAATTAATTCCATGCTTCAAAAATGCATTAAAAATGCTTCTATTCTCTTAACTCGGCCAAGGATTAAATGGAAGTGCCCCAAAGAGCCCCATCTTGTGTGTAATCTGATTTCCTGGCAAATTGGTACTCCCACCAGCTCATTGGTACCCCCATTGCTCAAGCTTTGCGCGCACTTATGGCGAGTACTTATGGAACATCTACAATACATTTAACTATACTGAGTGGAAAAGCAAGATGCTATTGTAAACTTAACAAATATTTTATTTACAGAATTTACAGCTTTAAAATGTGGGTTTTTGTGGATAGTGAGATCATTTCAGAGAGACGGAACAGCACGTCCATGATCTGCTCTCTCTGTCAAAAGCATTCTCTCTGATCATTCAACAAGATTCTTACACTTTTTCGCGTTTCCGTGAGTTCTAGACCAGCAGAAATTAGCCAAACCTCCCGTTTTTAGATAAAACTAGGATGCGTTCCGCTCTTTGTCGGCGGCGTGAGAACGGAAACGAATTTTGGGATAGCCAGTTGGGCCACTCTTCAAAGGTTAACTTTGGTCGGAAGACCGAAGGAGGGATTTCAGAGGATGGATTTGGAAGCATCAAATTTTCAGACACTGATTAACACTCCGTCGGGCGCGCTGTATCTCACAGATACATTTCGTAATAGCAATGCGTAAATTTAATTATGAAAGTTTTTTTAAATGTTTTTTTGTTTTTGGTACCAGGTTACCCTTTCCCTTTCACTCGGACCCTTATCTCTAATTTATTTCCTTTATTTCAATACAAAATACATTGAAAATATTAAATTACAACGCAAATACTTATTAGCAAAAGGAAATGTAAATTATTAAAATATATGCGTACAATAGGTGTTTATATATAATTATATTAGGTGAAAATATTCTTAATTGAAATATTAACTATTCAAATAATTTTAGGAAATGAAAAAAATAATTCGACTCCGATACATTTGGTTCATCAATTGCACTTTTTTTAAAAAACATCACGGTATGTTCTAAGCTAAAACCTTCGCTGCATTTTAGGCACTTATATTGCGTTTACCTAGTCTTTTTATTGAATGACATTCCATAACCAGAGGGACATTCCAAGAAATCTCCTTTGTCCTTATCACTTTCATCGAAAATTTCTACATCTAAATCTTAATTTTCATCAAAAAAAAATTTTTTTATGAATGTTTCAAATCTTTTTGAGCATTTAAATCTAGAAAGAGTTTTGTATTCATTTTCAAACCAAAATAAACGCAAAAATTAATAAAATTAGTATAACAAACGGAAAACGTCATCGGTCGAGCTGTATCCCACAGATACAAACCGCAAATGAACCCCCAAAAGCGGTTGAAAAAATCCCCCGACACCTACTCCCACAACATTCTAAGAGACCTAGTGACCGGAAGGGCAGATATTGCTCTGGTCAAGGTCGTGACATTCCTCCTTCAATTTAAAAGAAAGTAATTTCAAAGCTTTGTATCTGAGATACAGCGCGACCGACGGAGTGTTAAAGAAAGCCGATTAATGGGGATCGGAGCAGGGGCTCAAAGGACCAGATGCCGCTCCGGCTGGATACCGTCCTTACAATATATTCCAATGAAACATTAAGCCCATAAGTAGTAAAATATTGATTTTGAACTATACAGTAGAACCCCGGTAATTCGAATCCCGTTTATCCGAAAATCGACTTAACCGAAAAGGCAAATGGATCGTTTTTTTTTTCCATAACGGACAAAATGCTCCGTTCTTTTTGTAATTTTTTTTTTTAACAATGGGAAAATGGCCCATTTTTTCCATAACTATCAAAAATATTGTCAGTACATGATAAAATGTATAATACTAAATGACATAAACGTAAAATATTAATATTTCGTATACAGTTTATTTCAACAACTATGGTACATTCAAGTTTAGAACCGGTTAATCTGCTTGGCAATCCATTATATTCTGCAGTTGGAAGAAGTTTTATGCGCAGGGGGGGCATGTTGATGTTGGCTATAAACATGGCCTTTGCCTATAATTCTCGCTTATCCAAGAATTTCTATGCTACCTCGATTAACCGAAAACGTTACGGCCCCGTGCTTTTCGGATAATCGGGATTCTACTGTACTTCTACCAAAGATATTTAATTGAATACAATAGAGAGTTTTTTGTTCAATTTGCTGAATTTAGTAAGCATTATGTCCCCCCCCCCCTCCCCCATTAGTATCACAATATGTTTTAACAAAATTGTGTAAAAAGCTGAAAATAAGCAAACGTATTATTAAAGTATACGATCAACGTTGTTACTGTGTAGTTACTTTATGACTCGATAGGTGGCACCACTAAAATATTTGTTTTATTCGGAGGATTTTCAAATACCTTTATAAGCTCACATTTTTCTTTTAAATTTCAATTCATTTAGTTAACGCTAAATTACATGTTATTGCAGACTTCATTGCATTCACTCAAATATTGCTGTGGGAGGAGACATTTAAAGAGAATATGTACATTAAAAGTAAGAAGTAAAAGATAATAATTAAATAATAGATAACTACTAAATAATAAGGTTCTTTTCTTGACATTTATTTCAAGGTTAATTACCGTATTTTCCATTGTGTAAGTCACACCCTTGAAATGTGATGATATTCTGCTCTCAAAAAGCAGAGCTTCAGAGCATAATTTTAAAAGAAAAGGTATTTTCAAGCAATGATTTTGTTTTTATGGTTTAGTTATATATATATATAGAGAGAGAGAGTAAAGCCAATCGTAATAATAACTAGATTTTTTTTGCCTTAATTCTGTTGAAAAATTATCGTCATTTTGAATTTGAAAAACCCGCCCTTTTTATACAAAGACGGTTTTATGCTCATACCTCCTCTAGGAGCTATCCTTAACTGTTTGGGAGAAAACAGTAGTAGTTGGGATGATCATTCTCAGTATATTGATGTTAAACTGAAAAAATACTTTCACGTGAAATTATTTTTACAGTTTACTTGTACACAAAGTTCCTTTATTATATTGATGTTTCTTAAGGCCCAGTTTTGGGGCCTTTATTCTTTTCTTTTTATTAATGACATATTAGTGAATGACTTTTTGTAAACATATCAACATTTTTGCTGATGTCGTCAAAGTTATGAAGATTGATGACAAGTGAAACAACTTTAATAGGACTATAGGACTTAGGTCAAATATAGATCATATATGCATATATGTATACTATAAATGCGTTATGTATGTACATAATATACATTGAAAATGTTAAAGGCCCACCAAGTTCATATCCCTCCTTCAGCCCACGACAGCTAGGACGAGGATCATACCCGCCATACGACAATGTATAAATGGGGGGCCACATATGTACATGCAATGTACGTGTATGTATATGAATATACGTGTGCGTTACAGGTTAAAAACGCTCCACTTAAAACGTGAACTCAATCCCTCCCCCGCCCATCGCCCTCCAATGAAAAATTTCTCTTTTCGCTATAGTCACCCGGTCTTTTTCCCTCCCTAAAATGTCTGGTGCCGCCTTTAATCAGTATTCTCCGTTCTAACGTATGCTTCAACATGTAACACGAAAACCACTTTTGGGTTTCAGTAGAGTGAAAATATGGTTTCACGGTACTAATAGAAAAAATCTAGTGTTTGGCTCAAAATTGCAATTCAACAACTCTAATACAAAGTTTACCCTCTAATTCCCAACTCCGCCTCAAGGTGATGGACGAGCGTATTGACCGATCCTACCTTTAGGCTGCGTTCAAAAACTCGCGATCGGTCTTCCCGGTCCGCCCGATAAGCCCGGGAGTGTTCAAAAAGTCCCTTCGGTGGCTCCGGAGGTGACCCACCCGCGTTCAAAAACTCCGTTCCTGGGTGGTTGTGCTGGTCTCCGTCGACTGTCGAAGTCGCTCCCCTTTTCTCCCCCTCAGCAAGCCCTCGACGAACCGGTCTCTTGTCTACTATAGGTGTGCTGGTGTCCACGTAGAGTAGCCGCGCAAGTTTCAGCCGAGTTCATTTTCTGACATCGGAGGGGGTGTGGGAATGACTGATTCCGACCAATGACATACGCTCTACGCGTTGCCATCAGCAATCGGCGGCGGCTCGCGCAAAAATCGTGGTTTTTGTTTCTTTGGATACATTTTTCGATTTGATTCCTTTAGATTATATTTTGCGCCTTTGATATCTTCAAAATATAAATAGCTACGTTTTTATTCTAAGTAAATTAGTAGTACATATTTTTTCTATACTTAGCGTAGCTGAATAATTCGGTTTTAAAGAACTCTAAAAAAACAAAAACTCCCTTCTGACAACTTTATCATGAATAATTTTATGAGGAACAACTCCTTTTTACTCCACTGTGTTGTTTTAAATTTTTATTAGCTATAAAAATAACTATAAAAAATTCAATATGTTAGCTATAATGGTTAGAAAAATACTAATATACACATTATTCAATAACTAAGCTCAGTTAAAGAATCAACAGTAAAAAAAATCATTATTTTAAAATTAATTTGCATACATAGTCTCATTAGTGATTTTTTTTTCTAAGACCTTTAGTTTTGCAGGAATTTTGATAATAAAAGCAAAGTACAATGTGTGACCTTTTTACTTCATTCTCGTAACACTCCTTTTTTAATTTTAATATTTATTTATTTGAATATTTTTTACTTGGTGTAAATTTGGTTACTATTTGTTTATATAAATCTGTTAATATTAATTTGTGAGTTCGCTATTTTCTTTTAAATTATATGGTACGTATATATAATATAATTTTTAAGCGTTTAATATACATTTCATTTTAGTCTTCCCATTTTATAAAACTAACTATGCGCTTACTTGAGGTGAGTGACAGTGCGTTTTTAAAAACTGTCACTTACTTTTTAAATTTTTGTATGTTTGATGCTTGCCCGATTACTTTTAAAAATGACGCTGAAAGGCTATTGATTCATATTATCATATTGTATATTTTTTTTCCGTATCTCTACTTGCAACTCGTGGCAGATGTTAACATTGGTCTAATAATAAGAGTCGAAGAAAAAAAACCCCACAATTTCAAACGGAAAGAAGTTGTAAATGTGATTATATACTTTTTACAAACTTAAAAATTATGGAGGTTATGAATTCGTGAGTTTTTTTCTTTCTTTCTTTCTTTATCCATACTACATCCACTTATTTCGTAATGCATGAAACGATTTTTTTTTTTAAGTCAATGAAGTTTTTTCGTTCAGCTTACGTCCAAAAGAACAATTTTGTTCATTTCTTTAAAAATAAAAATGCTTGCGTAAAAGTAATGAAAAAAAAGTGGGGGGGGGGAGGGGAGGCGGCTCTTCAGAATGGACTTATTGTTACTACTATTGCCCAAACTGATTTCGCTGAATGATAGAAAATGGGTTCAGAGATGAGTGTTTAGGATCTCTCTCCCGGAATTTTCTTGAAATAAACGTTATGAAAACTTTGCGTGCCGAATTCGGGGGGGGGGGGGGTGAAAGCAGGGCTCATGCCCCGTGCGGAAAAAAAATTTAATTTAGAAAAGTTAACTTTTGGAAAGAGAATTAAAATCTTAGTTCGGCGCTCCGGTTTAATAATTGATCGGCTATTTTGCTAACCGATTAATAGAATTAATTATTTCTATAAACTGTTGGAAACAATAAAATTGAGGTATACTGAATATGTTGCGCCGTTGATCAGTAGCCGGCTCCTGTGGAAGGCAAGGACTTCTAGGAAGGCAGTTTAGGGGGCAGCAAATTTTGCAAAATTTAAAAGTTGAAATTAAAAAAACGTGAAATTTTTTCACCCTGTAAAAGTGAAATATAAATTAAGCTATGTTCAAACAATAAAATAGTTTTTCTTTTACAAATTTTCAACGCATCCTTCTGGGAAGGGGTGGGGGGAAGGAGCTTGCGACAGTGAAACAGTGCCATGTTCAAACAATACAATAGTTTTTCTTCTAAATTTTCAAAGGATCCTTTTCGGAAGAGGCAGGGGGCGGGGAGGAGCTTGTAAGCATCATTTTAGAAGGACGACAAGTGTCTCTTCGATATGGGCGTTAGTTGGAGGGGGGGGGGGGGGCTCCTGCTCCCTGGATTTCAAAAATATAATTCTGCAGTTTTATGAGTAAAAACGTTTTTAAAATTTTTGTTTGACTTTTTTTTTTTTTGTTTCTTAATATTTTTGCAGTCCAAATGCGTCGCTCTGGTCGTGCCCAGTGAGCCCGGAGTTTTACGCATGGTTTTACGCCGGGCGTTTGTATCACGTGACCGATCCATTTCATCCCGTCAGAAATTCTAAAATTCTATTGGTTGCGGCTGTAATAAGTCGTCTGCTAGCTTCAAGATTCATTCCGCGCATTAGAAAATTTATATAATGAAGCTTTTATCTACTACGGCAATAAAACTTTTGTGTTTAAGCAGATGTTGAACATTAATAATCCAGATAACTTCATGATATTGCTCAACTGCCTTTTAGAATTTGAAATGCACATTGATACATGTTACAAAAATTTGTTACAGAAGTATACGCTTGTATTATGAAGATTTGTTGATCGGAAAAGGATCTGCAATTTTCGTATAATCAATTGAATAAGTTTTATTAAAAAGTTAAAACGTGATTCGATAATGTTGTTAGTTATTTTCATGATCATAAGCACTTCAGATTTATGTATTATGTTACTTTTCGAACTATCGTTTTTTTTATTTTTTCATTCTAATTATGTTTTAATAAATTCATTTAAAATATTTTTAGCCAGATTTAGTTTGAACTATTCAAGTGTAATGGATCAGCAAAAAATTCATCTTCCTTCGTGGAAATCTAAAAAAATGTTTCAACATAGTGATGCATCCATCAGCGTCAATAATGCATTTTTTGGCAGCAAAAAATATTTATTTTACCTTCAATTTTAAAAATATAAGAATACTTAGTACTAAAAATAGACATTTTAAAGCAAAAATAGCCATTTAGCCCCCTTATAATTCAACAATTCATTAAAAATAGTTTAATGGTAAAACTTATCCAACAACATTTGCCGGCCAAAAATAAATGAATAAAAAAAACAGCGGCTATGAATATGCGAGCATATTTTTTTTTAATAGATTAAAATCTAGTAAAAGACAAGCAGAATAAAAATACTATTAACCGATGCAAGTAATATGTGACAGCGATAGCAAAAGCATTCGTTTTGGAATTCATTTCCATTTTGACATGCAAAATCTATGCTGCTTATTTTTTCTGATTTGCACCTAAATATATCCCTGCTTATAACTTAGCATACGAAATCAATAAATGGAATAAAATATTTATAACTTACAATTTTTAGCAATTCAGAGCTATATGATTTACATCAAAAAATCTGTTATACTATCTATGCAATTACTTAATAATTTCTTAAAATACATGTTCTGTCAATTACATGCTTTTTATTTTCTTTTATGTTAAAAGGAATTAAAAAAATAAAATTTCCTATGTTTTGGTTTAGCTTACTAACTTTATCAATGACTTTTCTTTCATAAAAGTGTTGTACTTTCAAGGGAGGATGTTTTATTTTGTTTGAAAAAGGTTAAAGGCAAATGAGGCTTCAGGAGCTTACAATATTTATCCAACAATTTCAGTATATGCATAGGAATTAGTGAATGTTATCTTAACTATTTCCACTTGATAGTTCTAATTTTTAAAACAATATAGTAAGTTCAGTCATAAAAGAATTAAACAATGTAGGGTCATATGGGATAATTCCTCGTCAAAAAACAACAAGATCTGAATATCTCCAGAAGTTTAATAGAATATAACTAAATTTGGTATGGAACAAGCTTACACAACCTGGGATCTATTGTGATATTCCTTCAACCAATAATAAGTTTAATTTAACTCAATTCAACTTTGTTTAAGTTAACTCATTAAGTGACCAATAAGTACCCCAGCTTCTGGGTAAACATTGGTCGCTCCTTGTTTTTATATTAATAAATGTCAGAAGTAAATTAATATGATATATTATCCTTATTTAGTGTATTTTGACTATAAATATTACAATAATAATTTTCCACTCCCTTAATAATTACTAAAAAATTAATAATGAAGAAAAGCACACTATAATGCGGTATTTCAAAACTTTTATTTAAACTAAAAGTGTTTCCTCTACAATTCTTGACAGAATTTCTTATAACATTTGTAAGCAATAATATTGACACTAGTGGTCCACAACAAAAGTGTTACTTCCCTTTCAAATTACTGGTCCATAAAATATATTAAAAATTTCTAAGGTGTCCTCCTTCAGTCATTGGAAATTACTTGCTTTTTTTTTTTTTTTTTTTTTTTTGAGAAATTTCATTTTAACATTCTTCTCCTCTACTACTTGTGTAATTTTCCCAATGTAAAAAAGGTCTTTGTAATAATAGGCAGCAAAATATTCTTGTTTTTCAAGTGCATGATAAACATCTCTAACTACTTTTCTTGCATTTTCTACTGGACCTCTCTTATGATTGTTCAATTATTGACATTGTTATTATTCTCAACCTCACATATTTCTAGCTTCTCATATCTGATGCTTCAACATTTTTTACTTTTTTAAATTTTAAATAATACTGTACAAAATATCTTCCACATACATATATTTGTAATATATGTATGTGGAAGATATTGACATACTATATATTTGAAATATACACTTCTCAATGTATATTTCAAATATATAGTATGTCATATCATAACAGAAGACAATATAACTTCAGTTTCAGAACAATCCTACTTTCCTATAAATTCTTTTTCTTCCTCAGACTCGCGTAATAATTAGCCACTGCCGAAAAACACTGCTGCGATCAGTAAAGTAAGTTGAAGGAAAAAGAAATGTTTCTTGTACTACTCCTAATTGGCCTAAATAGTACACTTAGGACTTAATTACAAAAATTAGTAGTTATTTCCTATTAAATTTTGTTCAAGTCAACTAGCAGTTATTTGCTATTAAATTTTGTGTCAAGACAGTGTCATTAAAAAACTGTTTTCTTTCATCTTTTTAAAGTTTAAATTCAAAATATCTGCTGAACAAATTCCATTTAAATAAACCATGACGTCGAGAACTCAAATCGCTGGTAGTCATAAGATCGCACCTTGATCTTGCATTTTAATATTTTAAACCAGGTATTGACAAATATAAAACATAAGAATTTTATTAATAGACTCTTTTTGCATGATTTGGAAAGTTACTAAATGTTAAGTCATTTAATTAATTAACTACACCTTGAAATTTTTGGCGATATTTTGTATCTTAAACACAACAGTTCATTAATTTTAAAACACAGCTCGAGCTGTGTTTTAAATAAGATCTTTGGTGTAATTTCAAATTGCGCTAGCAATCAGCGTGGTTAATGAAATTATTTCGTTAAACCATCCAATTAGTATAATATATATCAGTTATTCGTCCCAATTAAAATTTGATCTTAAGATAAACAAATGATAGGGAATATGCGAGTTGTAAAAATATTTACGCACGAGTAAAGCGAAATTTTCAGTCCTAAATATGAATAGACTAGCCTATTCAAATAGATGTTTCCCATTCTGAGTGCTTAGCAATATTTTCTCTGCATTTAAAATACTAAATGAGAAGTAAAATACATTTTAAATTTAGTAATGCAAAAATTTAAATATTCGTGATATTGGTTCGAAGATATTTAGCTTTTCTTTTCTTTTTTAAGTAATAATAACCTAATTAAAATCGAAACGAATAGAAAGCAGCCAGGCGCATAGGAAAGGGAGGGGGGGGGTGCTCAAGCCTCTCCCATTAGAAATCATACTGCATAAGGATTTCCGTTATTTTGTGAAAACTATGAATTTATTTTAATGATCTATGAAAATATTCATTTATTAATGAGCTTTTGTGATTAATATTAATAATAATGAGGTAATACTAATTACTTTTTAATTGTTAATTGTTTTTTTTTTTAAATAATTTTGAGCATTTGAAACAAAATTTGTTAGAGTCCCTCCCATGATTTTTAAATTGCTACGCTCCTGAAAGCAGCCAAGGAGCAGGCTTTTGGAACAACAGTTCACGGAAGGAATTGGCTTTATCCATTTCAAAACTGAAACTATTGCGCGCAGAAACACCCAGAACGACCAGAGGAGCGTTCAAAAACTCCGGCGATTCAGGAAACGACCGTGACGTCACGGTCTCGACCGGTCGATTCTCTTCCTCTTGAGTTTTGAGATAAAAAATAAACGAAACGAAGAAAGAACGAAATTGAGTTTGAGAAAAGAAACAGAAGAATAGTGATAGCGCCATCTAGAAATCATGGTGTCATTGAAAACTTTGTAGTAAATTCTATTCCATACTAACTATAGTCAAGGTTTTGAAGTTAAAATTGCGTGTCACTCGTACAATGATAACTCTGTCATCTTATCAAATATTTATTACATAAAAAATAAACACAATCATGCAGTATTAAACAATTAAGAATGAGGCTTCCGAACAACAAGCGTCGACATACATCGCTACTCCAACAACCGCTAAATTAAACAATTTTAATTAGAGTTCTTTTTTTTTGGTGAAAGTGAAAGTTATTATTTTTAGAAGTTGAAGTGCTTAATCGCCACAGTACTCCCCCCCCAAATGCCAAGGGCACTGATGTTACAAGTATTTTCTGTTGAAGCGAACTTGTCTTCCTGAGCGAGTGGTTATTGGGACAGGTTGTACTATGTCTGTGGTTTCATTTCTTGGAACGGGTTGCTGGATGTCGGTGGTTTCATTGCTCATTGGGAGAGCAACAGGGACGTCTGCAGCACAGTTGCTTGCAGTAGGCAGGTCGTCAGTAGCTAAGGAAAAGCTTGGCTTGAGACGGTCAACACTAATCGTGCTGGTTTGTTGTTGATTATCAGGGTGAAGTGTTTAGGAGTGCGCTCTATGACTTTGTAGGGGCCATCGTAAGGTGTTTGTAGCGGCTTCTTAACTCCACGTGCCGAACAAAAACATGGGTGCAGTTGAGTAAACTTGGGTTGATGAAAGGTGTTTGTTTATTATGGGCAGATCCTGGTGTCGGGAGAGATTTTGCATAATTATCCGGAGTTGTTGTACAAATTCAGATGGTTCTTCACTGGATATCGTGGACGGAGAGAGAAATTCTCCTGGCAGTCGGAGTGTTGAGCCATATACCAGCTCTGCAGTAGTGCACTGGAGATCGTCCTTGAAGGTGGAACGCAATCCCAAAAGCACAAGAGGCAATGTTTCAGTCCATCGATGGTTATGGTAACATTTAAGAGCCTGTTTGAGGGTACGGTGAAGTCTCTCGACCATTCCATTGCTAGCAGGGTGGTATGGGGTTGTTCTTATATGCTTAACTCCCAATAGTCGGAAAGAGAAGCAAAAAGTGTGGATTGAAACTGCCGACCTTGGTCTGTTGTAATGATGGATGGTACCCCAAAACGTGAAATCCAGTGATTCACAATTGCACGTGCCACTGTTTCAGCACATATATCAGTCACGGGTATAGCCTCGGGCCATCTGGTGTATCGGTCGACGCAAGTCATGAGGTAAGAGAATCCATCAGAGGGTGGTAATGGACCGACCAAGTCAACATGCACATGGTTCGAACCTTCGTGCTGGTTTTAAGAATGGTTGAATAGGGCTGTGAGTGTGCTTGCTTATTTTAGATTTCTGGCAGTCCACACAAGCACGTGACCAAGTAACAACATCCTTAGCCACAGACGGCCACACATAACGGTCCAGTATTAGTCGTTTAGTAGCACGGATACCTGGGTGAGATAAGTTATGGAGAGAATTAAAAATTGGCTTTCTGAAATTGCTTGGTACAAATGGTCTCACCTTATCGTCTGTGATGTCGCACCAAAGTCTCAACGTTGGAGAAATTGGCACGGATTTCAGTTTTAGGAATGGTTGGTTGTGCCTAAGAGATTTTGTAATTCGGCGTCGGTTTCTTGAGCTTGTGATAAAGATTCAAACTGTATTGGAGTTGGACAAATCTCTTGAATGCGAGACAATGTGTCAGCGACGACATTATCTTCTCCGGCGATGTATTTGATATTGGTTGAAAATTGTGCAATGAAGTCGAGATGTCTGAGCTGGCGAGGGGAACAGGTGTCAGAATTTTTAGTAAATGCAAAAATTAAGGGACGGTGATCAGTAAAAATTGTGAAGCATTGGCCTTCAAGTGCGTGCCTAAAATGCTTTACAGCATTTTAGGTGCAGAGTACATAGCGAGAAGTTCTCGATCATATGTGCTGTACTTGGCTTCGGCAGTCGATAATTTACGAGAAAAGAATGCGAGCGGTTTTGGGCCATTAGGAGACTGGGAATTTAAAACTGCTCCAATAGAAGTGGTTGAGGCGTCGACCATGAGGGCCAGTGGATGCTCAGGTGACTGAAACGTCAATGTGTGGCATTAATCAAATCGGATTTGCAATTTTCGAATGCAAGAGTCGATTTATCATCCCAAGGCACAGGACGTTTGTCGTTCTTTTTAGAATTTTTCAGAAATTCATTTAAAGACGCTTGCGTTTCTGCGGCTTTTGGCAAGAACCGCCGGAAGAAGTTTAGCATCGCTAAGAACGTCTCAGCTCAGAAATAGTTTTCGGTTTCGGGAAGTTAATGATGGTCTCAACTTTATCAGAAGCGGCTTAACGCCTGCAGCAGTTATGAGGCACCCGAGAAATTTTACGGCAGGTTTTCCCAATACACATTTGTCAGGGTTTAATTTTAACCCATGCTTTTTTAACCGGGATAACACCTCGTGCAAATGTTTAGCATGCTCAACATCTGAGCAAGAAGCTATTAATATGTCATCGAAATAGGGAATACAACAGTCAAGATTGGATAAAACTTGGTGTATATACCTTTGAAAACTTTGCCCTGCGTTCCGCAATCCGAATGGCATAGCAGTGTATTCGAACAAACCAAACGGTGTGGTTACAGCTGTCTTGGGTATATCAGCAGGGTTTATAGGGATCTGGTGGTACGCTCTTGCTAAGTCGAGAGTAGAAAAAATTATTTTTCCATGCAAGCTTTGGGTACAATCCTGGATGTGCGGAACGGGATAGCGGTCAGGCACGGTTGTAGAATTGAGACGACGGTAGTCACCGCAAGGACGATACTCACCGTTAGGTTTTCTGACAACGTGCAAAGGACTTGCCCAGGGGCTTTTAGATGGTCGGATGATGCCCTGAGCGGATAAATATTCAAATTCTTTTTTAACAGCTTTAAGAATGTCGGGAGCTAGTCGTCTAGGTTTTGAAAATACAGGCGGACCTTTTGTTTCGATATGATGGTAAATTTGATCTTGCTTACTACCTTTCATGGGTTGCGATGGGTTTAAACTCAGGATACTCACTAAGGATTTTATCCAGTATGCCATCACCAACCAATATAGCGATGTTCGATTCAGGAGAGTTAAGTGAAGGTAGTTGTCCATTAGAGGAAAGTCGAGTATTCGCATCAATAACTCTATGGTTTTTAGCATCAACTAGCAGATTGTAGTGTTTTAAAAAATCTACGCCGATAATAGGTTGTTTAACGTCTGCTACTACAAAGGACCATATAAAATCACGGCAAATTCAAATTGATGGTCATGCGCTTTGTTCTATAAGTAGCAATTTTTGTGCCGTTGGCGGCATACAACGTTAAATATTGCGATTTAGAGTGCGGAGCGTACGTTTTAGGAATGACTGATACGTCCGCACCAGTGTCAATTAAAAAGGAAAGTTTAGACTTTGAATCGGCCATTAATATGCGATTAAGGTGGCGGTCAGCATTATGGCCGGTAAGCGATCGCCTTACACGTTTCCCGAATGACGAAAAGAGCAAGGAGGGTTGCATTTTTTGGCATTCTCACCAAAATTAATATGATAGAAACATAAACCATTTCTGGCTCTTTATAGCTTCGATTGCGAGAATTGCTACGGTAGCGAGAGTTATTTCGGTGTCTAGGATTTCTAATGTAATTGTCCCTCCGTGTACTTCGCTCCTGAACTATAGAAGTTAACTGTTTGACTTGCAGGGTTAATTGGTCAATTTGCGCCTGTAGCGCGATATTTTGTGGTGCAATAGAGACTTGTGCAGAATTAATGGACGATTGAGGCGTTAAATCGTGGATTTTATCTGCAATAGATGCGAGTTTCGTTAAATCTTCATTTAACGCTGCAAAATCGATTGCGTGCTGTTGGGCAGTCGTCCAAGCCAGAGTGATTTAAGCAATGGCTCACCTACGGAATCGCCACCTAGAGCACGCATGCGTATAAGCAATTGTGACGGACGTTGGTCACCGAGCTCTAACCCTTGTAACAATGTCCTTATTTTAGACGACTCGCTTTCTGAGTGTAATTCAACCAAACGTGTTTTTAACTGCTCATATTTGTTGGTTTCGGAGGTCGCATAATGATATCACTTACGGAGCTTAGTATGTCCGAATCAACAGCTGCCACAACATAATTGAACTTGGTTTCGTCAGTCGTCACATGTGCCAAGGAAAATTGTGCTTCTAAGCGGAGGAACCACAGGCTAGGATTATTCTTCCAAAACGGCGGTGGTTTCACCGCAACGTGAGAAATTTGTGGTTCGTTGAAAATTTGATCTTCAGATGTCGACATTATATATAACTTGAGTTACAAATTTAATTCCATTAGGGATTAACACGTAAAAAAACACACATTAAAGTAGCACTCAAAAAGAAAGTTATCATCAAGGCGACAATTATCATAAACGACATTACAATTTATCATAAGTAAGCAAAGAGAATCTATGTCACTCAACATCGAAAGGCAATGTACCAACTCGTGAATATAAAACCAAATTCATTTAGACAAATAAAATCGTGCGGTAACTTACGCAGCTGAGATATTTTTCGATTGCAGCTATCATCGTAAAAGTTCACACGTTCTTTGGTCACCAATGTAGTAAAGTCTATTCCATACTAACTATAGTCAAGGTTTTGAAGTTAAAATTGCGTGTCACTCGTACAATGATAACTCTGTCATCTTATCAAATATTTATTACATAAAAAATAAACACAATCATGCAGTATTAAACAATTAAGAATGAGGCTTCCGAACAACAAGCGTCGACATACATCGCTACTCCAACAACCGCTAAATTAAACAATTTTAATTAGAGTTCTTTTTTTTTGGTGAAAGTGAAAGTTATTATTTTTTAGAAGTTGAAGTGCTTAATCGCCACAACTTCAATAGGAGGCGCGGTTTAAGCCTACTACTGATATGTGGGATCGGTTAATATGCGGCGGACGACGATGAAAAAAACTTAGGCATTACAGGGTTAAGAAGATTTTAAAAACTTACTACGTTTTGTTTCAATTTGTACCAAGGCTTACGTGCTTTTTTTTTCTCTCCAAATTTTCCATTCTTTTTTTCTTCAGAAAAATGATGCTTGTAACTGTATCTCAAACTGAAAGTTTTGTTTTGATTTCTTTCTCTTTTCGGCATGGAGTTGTTGCTGTTTGTAAATGTTCTGATCTGTTATTGAAACCAATTTCTTGGTATGTTTGTATGCTTTGAAGTCTAACTGTATGTGGAAGATATTGACATACTATATATTTGAAATATACACTTCTCAATGTATATTTCAAATATATAGTATGTCATATCATAACAGAAGACAATATAACTTCAGTTTCAGAACAATCCTACTTTCCTATAAATTCTTTTTCTTCCTCAGACTCGCGTAATAATTAGCCACTGCCGAAAAACACTGCTGCGATCAGTAAAGTAAGTTGAAAGAAAAAGAAATGTTTCTTGTACTACTCCTAATTGGCCTAAATAGTACACTTAGGACTTAATTACAAAAATTAGTAGTTATTTCCTATTAAATTTTGTTCAAGTCAACTAGCAGTTATTTGCTATTAAATTTTGTGTCAAGACAGTGTCATTAAAAAACTGTTTTCTTTCATCTTTTTAAAGTTTAAATTCAAAATATCTGCTGAACAAATTCCATTTAAATAAACCATGACGTCGAGAACTCAAATCGCTGGTAGTCATAAGATCGCACCTTGATCTTGCATTTTAATATTTTAAACCAGGTATTGACAAATATAAAACATAAGAATTTTATTAATAGACTCTTTTTGCATGATTTGGAAAGTTACTAAATGTTAAGTCATTTAATTAATTAACTACACCTTGAAATTTTTGGCGATATTTTGTATCTTAAACACAACAGTTCATTAATTTTAAAACACAGCTCGAGCTGTGTTTTAAATAAGATCTTTGGTGTAATTTCAAATTGCGCTAGCAATCAGCGTGGTTAATGAAATTATTTCGTTAAACCATCCAATTAGTATAATATATATCAGTTATTCGTCCCAATTAAAATTTGATCTTAAGGGGAGTCAGTACCCTAAATACTTTCAAAAATTCGATTTTTTGATTTTTATATATTATGAAACTTCATTTTCTTACCTTTCCAATGTTACAAGCCTTTTGATCGTGCTCAAATTAGAAGTAAGTTAAAATAAGATTTAAAAAATACTAACAGACCTTTAAATGACGTGCCACGCCTACTTTGACAGACGAAAATGTAAACATTGGATCTTTTACTCAAGGCTGCATCTGCAAAGCCTCAACTATTATTTATTATTTAACTTACAGCTGGT
This sequence comes from Octonoba sinensis, assembly GCA_038502835.1. NCBI lineage: Eukaryota > Metazoa > Arthropoda > Arachnida > Araneae > Uloboridae > Octonoba > Octonoba sinensis. Next base: position 63,433,310 of record CM076605.1, on the reverse strand, counting down.
CAGCAGTTTAACTGTAACTGTGTTTGTATTCAGGCTTTGATTGTTTACATTTTCCCACGTTGTTTACACCACGTTTTATCGATCTATCTCTTCGATTGCGCTGGATTTTTGCTCTTTGAAAATTTCAAAGTTGAAAGTTTTGACTTTATTGTGCACTGTTCTGACTTTGCATGCAGTTTAAATTCTTCTTATTTAATTAGAAGACATATTTAACTATGCCACGATCGAAAAGAGTTTTCAAAAAGAGGAAAGGAACGTATTATAAACGTTCTAAGAAATCAGTCGAGGGTGTTCCTGATATTGAAGATTCAGCTGTTTCTGACATTGAAAACACAGTAAATGAGATTTCTGCTAAAGAAAGAAAAATTCCGAATCTTGATGAGAGTTTTTCACCCGATGATACAAATAAAGGTATCATTAATGCTATTATGGACATTAACCTGCTTGCTAGTGTATTTAGAAATTCAGTTTCTTGCAAGAATTGCACTAGTGGACTAGAGTTGCAGGTTCAGGAAAATAATTCTGGCCTGGCAGTTTCCTTTAATTTAAAATGTTTGAACTGCTGTTATTCTGATGAATTTAGCTCCTCTTAATTTCATGAAGAAACTCAGATTCCCACTATCAATACAAGGTTTGTGTACGCAATGCGTTCAATCGGAAAAGGTGCTGAAGCTGGTCGAATGTTTTGCGCTGTCATGAATCTTCCACAGCCACCTACAAGATTTCAGCAATATAACAGGAGGCTTTTAACCGCAACTAAGGCAGTTTGTGATGAAACTATGCAAAGAGCTGCAAAAGAAGCCATTGTGGAAAACAATAACGATAAAAACATTGCTGTGGCTGTAGACGGAACTTGGCAGAAGCGAGGTTATACCTCACTCAATGGCGTAGTTACCATCACCAGTATGGACACCGGTAAGGTGATTGACGTAGAAGTACTTAGTAAATATTGTACGTGCAAAAACAAGCAGAATTATGAAACGAACTGCAAAAGTAATTTTCATGGATCGAGCGGTATGATGGAAGTGAAAGGTGCGTGTAATATGTTTGAACGTTCCGAGCTAGTCCATGATGCACGGTACACAAAGTACTTAAGTGATGGGGACTCCAAGGCATTTGATGCAGTGAAAGAAAAAAATGTTTATGGAGATGAGTTTCCCATTGAAAAACTGGAGTGCATTGGCCACGTTATGAAGCACATGGGCTCAAGACTTCGAAGATTAAAAGAAAAGATGAAGGGGCAAGTCTTATCAGATGGTAAGCGCTTATCCGGGAAAAATCGCTTGACTGACAGCCAAATCGATAAGATTCAGAACTATTACGGTTTGGCCATTAGACGAAACCTCACCAGCGTCCATGCCATGCGCCAAGCTGTTTGGGCAATTTTCATGCATAAACTGTCAACTGATGAAAATCCGCAGCATGGTTTCTGCCCTACTGGTACTGATACGTGGTGTGGATTTAGAAAAGCTGAAGCTGCAGGAGATGTGTACACCCATAAAAACAATCTGCCTGTTGCTGTAGTCGAGGCTATGCGACCAGTATTTAGGGATCTATCCCACCCAGAATTGTTGAAAAAATGTGTGCATGGGAACACGCAAAATCCAAACGAAAGCGTGAATAACGTTATTTGGTCGCGTGTTCCCAAATCAACATTTGTGCAGATTGAAGCACTTTCTCTTGGAGTGTTTGATGCTGTTAGCACCTTTAATGAGGGAAATGCAGCAAAGTTGCAAGTACTTAAAAATTTGGACATACAGCCTGGCGAACATACTTTCCGTGCTTTGAAGCGTATCGATCAAGAGAAACTTTTAAGGGCAAAATATGCCTTTTCTCAGCAATCTAAAGAAAAGAGGAAAGAAAGACGTCATAAAAGAAAAAGGGAAGCAGAGAAGAACAAAAACTGTCCAGATATTGCAGGCTATGGGGCAGGAATGTTTTGATCAAGTAAGGTTTTTCTCTTTCAATTGCATAAACTCGAAATGGAGTTTTTAGAATTTCATATTCCTTTTCCTCAGAATCTATTTAAAGTTTTCCCTTTAAAATTTTTACCATGAATTATATACATATAAATACATATACTGAAGTAACATTTTTCTGATATTCAAAAAATATTTCTTAATAAAGCTGATGTTGTGGTAGGAAACGGCATATTTTGAAAAATTCAGTGAAATAGTTTAAATTTAAAAAAAAAACTAAGCTATCTTTTAGTAAAATTTTTTTTCAGTATAGAGAAATAGGGTCTACTTAAAGTGTAGAAAAAATTTCATACTTGTATCTTTAATATATTTTTAGAAATAGGTACTATGCATTTGTATAATATAGTAATGTCGGTACGAAGTTAAGCTTTTTGCGGGCAAAATATCCCTTTTCCTCAGCAGTTAAAGGAATAAAGAATGATTAAAGGTATGAAAGGGCAAGAGAGTAAGCAGAGGGTGAAAAAAATGTATATGTTGAGTGGTATTGTGTTGAAATGTTTTGACGAGGAAAGATTTTTCCCCTTTAAATTGCAATATCTCAAAACGGCATTTTTGAAACTTTATGTACCTTTTTCTCAGAAACTATATTATGTTAGCCTTTGAAATTTTTACCACATATTCCATACATATAGCTAAATGTACTGAAGTAAAATTTTTCTGATATATCAAAAATATTTGTAATAGAGTTGATATCGTGTTGGAAAACGGCATTTTATTTTAAAAATTCAGTGACAAACAGTTAAAAATTAAAAAAAAAAAAACTAAGGCATATTTCTATAAAACTTTACTTCAGTAATTAAAAAAAGGGTCTACTGAAAGTGTAGAAAAAATTTCATACTTGTATCTTTAATACATTTTTAGAAAAAGGTACATACATTTGCCCAAATTAGCATTGTCGGCATAAGGGGTACCGACTCCCCTTAAGATAAACAAATGATAGGGAATATGCGAGTTGTAAAAATATTTACGCACGAGTAAAGCGAAATTTTCAGTCCTAAATATGAATAGACTAGCCTATTCAAATAGATGTTTCCCATTCTGAGTGCTTAGCAATATTTTCTCTGCATTTAAAATACTAAATGAGAAGTAAAATACATTTTAAATTTAGTAATGCAAAAATTTAAATATTCGTGATATTGGTTCGAAGATATTTAGCTTTTCTTTTCTTTTTTAAGTAATAATAACCTAATTAAAATCGAAACGAATAGAAAGCAGCCAGGCGCATAGGAAAGGGAGGGGGGGGGGTGCTCAAGCCTCTCCCATTAGAAATCATACTGCATAAGGATTTCCGTTATTTTGTGAAAACTATGAATTTATTTTAATGATCTATGAAAATATTCATTTATTAATGAGCTTTTGTGATTAATATTAATAATAATGAGGTAATACTAATTACTTTTTAATTGTTAATTGTTTTTTTTTTTTAAATAATTTTGAGCATTTGAAACAAAATTTGTTAGAGTCCCTCCCATGATTTTTAAATTGCTACGCTCCTGAAAGCAGCCAAGGAGCAGGCTTTTGGAACAACAGTTCACGGAAGGAATTGGCTTTATCCATTTCAAAACTGAAACTATTGCGCGCAGAAACACCCAGAACGACCAGAGGAGCGTTCAAAAACTCCGGCGATTCAGGAAACGACCGTGACGTCACGGTCTCGACCGGTCGATTCTCTTCCTCTTGAGTTTTGAGATAAAAAATAAACGAAACGAAGAAAGAACGAAATTGAGTTTGAGAAAAGAAACAGAAGAATAGTGATAGCGCCATCTAGAAATCATGGTGTCATTGAAAACTTTGTAGTAAATTCTATTCCATACTAACTATAGTCAAGGTTTTGAAGTTAAAATTGCGTGTCACTCGTACAATGATAACTCTGTCATCTTATCAAATATTTATTACATAAAAAATAAACACAATCATGCAGTATTAAACAATTAAGAATGAGGCTTCCGAACAACAAGCGTCGACATACATCGCTACTCCAACAACCGCTAAATTAAACAATTTTAATTAGAGTTCTTTTTTTTTGGTGAAAGTGAAAGTTATTATTTTTTAGAAGTTGAAGTGCTTAATCGCCACAGTACTCCCCCCCAAGTGCCAAGGGCACTGATGTTACAAGTATTTTCTGTTGAAGCGAACTTGTCTTCCTGAGCGAGTGGTTATTGGGACAGGTTGTACTATGTCTGTGGTTTCATTTCTTGGAACGGGTTGCTGGATGTCGGTGGTTTCATTGCTCATTGGGAGAGCAACAGGGACGTCAGCTAGACTATGCGTTGAGGGCGCACAGTTGCTTGCAGTAGGCAGGTCGTCAGTAGCTAAGGAAAAGCTTGGCTTGAGACGGTCAACACTAATCGTGCTTGGTTTGTTGTTGATTATCAAGTGTTTAGGAGTGCGCTCTATGACTTTGTAGGGGCCATCGTAAGGTGTTTGTAGCGGCTTCTTAACTCCACCGTGCCGAACAAAAACATGGGTGCAGTTGAGTAAACTTGGGTTGATGAAAGGTGTTTGTTTATTATGGGCAGATCCTGGTGTCGGGGAGAGATTTTGCATAATTATCCGGAGTTGTTGTACAAATTCAGATGGTTCTTCACTGGATATCGTGGACGGAGAGAGAAATTCTCCTGGCAGTCGGAGTGTTGAGCCATATACCAGCTCTGCAGTAGTGCACTGGAGATCGTCCTTGAAGGTGGAACGCAATCCCAAAAGCACAAGAGGCAATGTTTCAGTCCATCGATGGTTATGGTAACATTTAAGAGCCTGTTTGAGGGTACGGTGAAGTCTCTCGACCATTCCATTGCTAGCAGGGTGGTATGGGGTTGTTCTTATATGCTTAACTCCCAATAGTCGGGAAAGAGAAGCAAAAAGTGTGGATTGAAACTGCCGACCTTGGTCTGTTGTAATGATGGATGGTACCCCAAAACGTGAAATCCAGTAATTCACAATTGCACGTGCCACTGTTTCAGCACATATATCAGTCACGGGTATAGCCTCGGGCCATCTGGTGTATCGGTCGACGCAAGTCATGAGGTAAGAGAATCCATCAGAGGGTGGTAATGGACCGACCAAGTCAACATGCACATGGTCGAACCTTCGTGCTGGTTTTAAGAATGGTTGAATAGGGCTGTGAGTGTGCTTGCTTATTTTAGATTTCTGGCAGTCCACACAAGCACGTGACCAAGTAACAACATCCTTAGCCACAGACGGCCACACATAACGGTCCAGTATTAGTCGTTTAGTAGCACGGATACCTGGGTGAGATAAGTTATGGAGAGAATTAAAAATTGGCTTTCTGAAATTGCTTGGTACAAATGGTCTCACCTTATCGTCTGTGATGTCGCACCAAAGTCTCAACGTTGGAGAAATTGGCACGGATTTCAGTTTTAGGGAATGGTTGGTTGTGCCTAAGAGATTTTGTAATTCGGCGTCGGTTTCTTGAGCTTGTGATAAAGATTCAAACTGTATTGGAGTTGGACAAATCTCTTGAATGCGAGACAATGTGTCAGCGACGACATTATCTTCTCCGGCGATGTATTTGATATTGGTTGAAAATTGTGCAATGAAGTCGAGATGTCTGAGCTGGCGAGGGGAACAGGTGTCAGAATTTTTAGTAAATGCAAAAATTAAGGGACGGTGATCAGTAAAAATTGTGAAGCATTGGCCTTCAAGTGCGTGCCTAAAATGCTTTACAGCAGAGTACATAGCGAGAAGTTCTCGATCATATGTGCTGTACTTGGCTTCGGCAGTCGATAATTTACGAGAAAAGAATGCGAGCGGTTTTGGGCCATTAGGAGACTGGGAATTTAAAACTGCTCCAATAGAAGTGGTTGAGGCGTCGACCATGAGGGCCAGTGGATGCTCAGGTGACTGAAACGTCAATGTTGTGGCATTAATCAAATCGGATTTGCAATTTTCGAATGCAAGAGTCGATTTATCATCCCAAGGCACAGGACGTTTGTCGTTCTTTTTAGAATTTTTCAGAAATTCATTTAAAGACGCTTGCGTTTCTGCGGCTTTTGGCAAGAACCGCCGGTAGAAGTTTAGCATCGCTAAGAAACGTCTCAGCTCAGAAATAGTTTTCGGTTTCGGGAAGTTAATGATGGTCTCAACTTTATCAGGAAGCGGCTTAACGCCTGCAGCAGTTATGAGGCACCCGAGAAATTTTACGGCAGGTTTTCCCAATACACATTTGTCAGGGTTTAATTTTAACCCATGCTTTTTTAACCGGGATAACACCTCGTGCAAATGTTTAGCATGCTCAACATCTGAGCAAGAAGCTATTAATATGTCATCGAAATAGGGAATACAACAGTCAAGATTGGATAAAACTTGGTGTATATACCTTTGAAAACTTTGCCCTGCGTTCCGCAATCCGAATGGCATAGCAGTGTATTCGAACAAACCAAACGGTGTGGTTACAGCTGTCTTGGGTATATCAGCAGGGTTTATAGGGATCTGGTGGTACGCTCTTGCTAAGTCGAGAGTAGAAAAAATTATTTTTCCATGCAAGCTTTGGGTACAATCCTGGATGTGCGGAACGGGATAGCGGTCAGGCACGGTTGTAGAATTGAGACGACGGTAGTCACCGCAAGGACGATACTCACCGTTAGGTTTTCTGACAACGTGCAAAGGACTTGCCCAGGGGCTTTTAGATGGTCGGATGATGCCCTGAGCGGATAAATATTCAAATTCTTTTTTAACAGCTTTAAGAATGTCGGGAGCTAGTCGTCTAGGTTTTGAAAATACAGGCGGACCTTTTGTTTCGATATGATGGTAAATTTGATCTTGCTTACTACCTTTCATGGGTTGCGATGGGTTTAATAACTCAGGATACTCACTAAGGATTTTATCCAGTATGCCATCACCAACCAATATAGCGATGTTCGATTCAGGAGAGTTAAGTGAAGGTAGTTGTCCATTAGAGGAAAGTCGAGTATTCGCATCAATAACTCTATGGTTTTTAGCATCAACTAGCAGATTGTAGTGTTTTAAAAAATCTACGCCGATAATAGGTTGTTTAACGTCTGCTACTACAAAGGACCATATAAAATCACGGCGCAAATTCAAATTGATGGTCATGCGCTTTGTTCCATAAGTAGCAATTTTTGTGCCGTTGGCGGCATACAACGTTAAATATTGCGATTTAGAGTGCGGAGCGTACGTTTTAGGAATGACTGATACGTCCGCACCAGTGTCAATTAAAAAGGAAAGTTTAGACTTTGAATCGGCCATTAATATGCGATTAAGGTGGCGGTCAGCATTATGGCCGGTAAGCGATCGCCTTACACGGTTCCCGAATGACGAAAAGAGCAAGGAGGGTTGCATTTTTTGGCATTCTCACCAAAATTAATATGATAGAAACATAAACCATTTTCTGGCTCTTTATAGCTTCGATTGCGAGAATTGCTACGGTAGCGAGAGTTATTTCGGTGTCTAGGATTTCTAATGTAATTGTCCCTCCGTGTACTTCGCTCCTGAACTATAGAAGTTAACTGTTTGACTTGCAGGGTTAATTGGTCAATTTGCGCCTGTAGCGCGATATTTTGTGGTGCAATAGAGACTTGTGCAGAATTAATGGACGATTGAGGCGTTAAATCGTGGATTTTATCTGCAATAGATGCGAGTTTCGTTAAATCTTCATTTAACGCTGCCAAAATCGATTGCGTGCTGTTGGGCAGTCGTCCAAGCCAGAGTGATTTAAGCAATGGCTCACCTACGGAATCGCCACCTAGAGCACGCATGCGTATAAGCAATTGTGACGGACGTTGGTCACCGAGCTCTAACCCTTGTAACAATGTCCTTATTTTAGACGACTCGCTTTCTGAGTGTAATTCAACCAAACGTGTTTTTAACTGCTCATATTTGTTGGTTTCGGGAGGTCGCATAATGATATCACTTACGGAGCTTAGTATGTCCGAATCAACAGCTGCCACAACATAATTGAACTTGGTTTCGTCAGTCGTCACATGTGCCAAGGAAAATTGTGCTTCTAAGCGGAGGAACCACAGGCTAGGATTATTCTTCCAAAACGGCGGTGGTTTCACCGCAACGTGAGAAATTTGTGGTTCGTTGAAAATTTGATCTTCAGATGTCGACATTATATATAACTTGAGTTACAAATTTAATTCCATTAGGGATTAACACGTAAAAAAACACACATTAAAGTAGCACTCAAAAAGAAAGTTATCATCAAGGCGACAATTATCATAAACGACATTACAATTTATCATAAGTAAGCAAAGAGAATCTATGTCACTCAACATCGAAAGGCAATGTACCAACTCGTGAATATAAAACCAAATTCATTTAGACAAATAAAATCGTGCGGTAACTTACGCAGCTGAGATATTTTTCGATTGCACTTATCATCGTAAAAGTTCACACGTTCTTTGGTCACCAATGTAGTAAAGTCTATTCCATACTAACTATAGTCAAGGTTTTGAAGTTAAAATTGCGTGTCACTCGTACAATGATAACTCTGTCATCTTATCAAATATTTATTACATAAAAAATAAACACAATCATGCAGTATTAAACAATTAAGAATGAGGCTTCCGAACAACAAGCGTCGACATACATCGCTACTCCAACAACCGCTAAATTAAACAATTTTAATTAGAGTTCTTTTTTTTTGGTGAAAGTGAAAGTTATTATTTTTTAGAAGTTGAAGTGCTTAATCGCCACAACTTCAATAGGAGGCGCGGTTTAAGCCTACTACTGATATGTGGGATCGGTTAATATGCGGCGGACGACGATGAAAAAAACTTAGGCATTACAGGGTTAAGAAGATTTTAAAAACTTACTACGTTTTGTTTCAATTTGTACCAAGGCTTACGTGCTTTTTTTTTCTCTCCAAATTTTCCATTCTTTTTTTCTTCAGAAAAATGATGCTTGTAACTGTATCTCAAACTGAAAGTTTTGTTTTGATTTCTTTCTCTTTTCGGCATGGAGTTGTTGCTGTTTGTAAATGTTCTGATCTGTTATTGAAACCAATTTCTTGGTATGTTTGTATGCTTTGAAGTCTAACTGTATTTATTTAGCAAATATATTTTACTTTGAGTAATTATGTATTATATTTTACTCATTGGTCTATGTTTTTGTTTTAATATTAAATTTTTAATTATTAAATCTATTTTTATTTTCTTGTTTGCAAGACGGATGCTATCGTTTTGTAGTAAATCTTATGCTGAAATTCTTTCAATGCAAACTTTTCTGCGGATGCGAGTTCCAGATAAATATAAAATTAAATTGAGTTTCCTCTGCATACTTTTTCTAGGCCAATTTTTTTTCTGGTTTCAAGCCTACTACTTGGTGTTGGGTACAGTGTTAGAAATTCGAATTTAAATTTTGGCGTTATGACACTCAGGATGAGTTTCTATTCACCAAAATGAACAATCTAGGTGCCTAGGCGCCATTTTTAATAATTTTTTTAAATAAATCAGAATGAATAAAATTTTCATTAAATGGAAATGCTACACAAGCAATACGTAATGTTTCCGCCAATGAATGGAATCTGGCATCCTATAATTCTAAATCACCATGAGTCCGACAACAAAAGTTTTGATGCAATTCAAAACTATAGCCGTCAAATTGAAATATTTGTTCGCAAAGTGCGACTAATGATCACTTATTTTTAACCCTGCTTGGATAGGTCATTGTACTTTTATAACATCTCTTAAGGTCTAGGCATTTGACAATGTTATTGGAGAATTTCAGGATTTTAATAGTAAAGGCACAGGAAAATGAAAGTGATGTAAGTATCTATATTTTAAAAGAGGTAAAATTGAACCAACTTTTTCTAACTAACCTGAAGCAGGGGCCTCTTAACATAATAATATTTTATTTTTCCTTTCTCAAGGGGCTGCAGTATTGGTCCTAAACCATTGCAGACCTAGTGCTTCCCCCTAGATTGGTACCAACTCTTTCAGCGGCACCACAATGAGTGTGGTACCTTTGGCGCAATTTTTTTGACACTCAGTTTCCCCCTAGGTGGTAGTACCTGAGCTCTCATTGATACAAACGGCACTAGGAATTTTATTTAGCCGAGAGCATCCAAGCCAAATGTCAACTCAAGGAATCTTTAACATGCTGCATAATCATACAACATAGACGCAGACGATTTTCTGCATCTTGAAAACCCATCAACTTGGGAACCTGCGACCTTGGTCGTATGAGGCCTGTGTCTTACCACTGCCCCATCCTGACGACATAATAATACAGTCAAACCCCGTTAACGCGAAATGAATGCCATTCCCCGTCAGATAATTTAAGAACTAGTGCTAAATTAATCGCTTAAGACGAAATTGATTTGAACAAAATTCTGCTTAAGACGAAAAACAAAATTTTTCAGTTGACAAAAAAATGAAAGAAAAGAAAGGTGAAAAACATTCTTTGACATGAAATTTTCTTGGAGCTTAGGAAGCTTGAAAATTCTGTTGCACTTAACTTCTAGGAATTCTAAGAAAATAGCGAAACAGGTAAAATGCCTGCAGCTCACACGCTAATCCTTTTTCTGACAGACACTGTACAAGCGTGTTAGTGCGGATCAGTGACGGGAATGAATTGACAAGGGACACCTCTATTAATGGGCATAGATAAGCAATGGACACTTCCATTAGGGGACAATGGGGTAGAGTTAAAGTGTGTGTGGGTCATCAAGACTTCCCAGCCACCTGGTTTTCAAGAGGGGGAGTGTCAATCAAGCATTCTATTCTTCGTTTCTGTCCATTTTACTCGTTTAACATGGTGCTAAACTCTCAATCTATTTCTTGGAAATGAGTTATAAAGAGAACAACTTTGAATACATGGAGAGTAAACGCTGAAGGAAATTTTAGTTTCGAGTTAGTCCTGTGCGAGGTGCAGTTGATTTTTTCGCATTCGTAATAATGAGTCGTTCGTTTACAGCAATCTTTGACGTTAGAAACGAAGCAAAAGATCTTAAATGAAGTTGAAGATAAATTATTGAAGAAGACAGAGATTGCTGCAAAATATGGAATTGCCAACAGCACTTTATCCACGATCATTAAAAATAAAAATAAGATTGAAGCAGCTTATGCTGTGAATCAGTTTGAGCCAGCAAGGAAGAGAATGAGAACCGGGAAAAATGAAGACGTAGAAGTGGCCCTTTTACGCTGGATTAAAGAGGCCAGGAATCAAAAGATCATTTTAACAGGGGTGATTTTGCAAGAAAAAGCCAAGTTCTTTGGAGAGGCTCTTGGTGTCAGCGATTCCGTTTTCTCAAATGGTTGACTCTCTAGATTTAAAGAGCTTCATGGGATTGTTTGCAAAAAAATCTGCGGTGAAGAAGCAGTTGTTGATCCGAAAACAGTAAATTCATTTTTTGCTGAAAAATGGCCAGCCCTAAAAGAAGAGTTTTCCCCACAAGACATTTTTAATGCATATGAAACGGGACTTTTTTCAAGGCACATCCTTCCCATACGTTGACCATGAAAGGGGAAAAGTGCTCCGGTGGAAAATGCAGTAAAGAAAGAATAACTTATGGTAGCCTGCAACATGGGCGGCAGTGAAAAAATTCCACTTCTTGTCATAGGGAAATCGGCTAAGCCCCGTTGCTTCAAGAAAGTACGAACTTTACCTGTAGACTATGCATTCAGCAAAAAAGCTTGGATGAACAGTGGCATTTTTGCTAAGTGGCTGACTAATTTAGATTTGAAATTTCATCGTGAAAAGAGGAAAATTTACCTCATTCTAGACAACTGTGCTGCTCATGTAGAAGTTAAAGGACTCAAAGCTATAAAGTGTGTGTTTCTACCGCCCAACACTACTGCAAAAATCTAGCCTTGAGACCAAGGGATTATCAAATGTTTAAAAATTCACTATCGTAGAGATATGGTCCGCAAAGCTATTGAGTGTTTTTACAATAAAAGGGAATTTTGTATCGATCTATTAGATGCCATGTCTTATTTAAGAAGCGCATGGAGGAGAATAAAACGTTCGACAATACGAAATTGCTTTCGCCATGGAAAGTTTGTAGAAGGATCGAATGAAGCTGTCGAAGAAGAGCAGGATGAAGAAACAACTTCTTCAGTTCTCGAAGAAGCTGCTAAAAGGGACATAGTCTTGGCAGTCTTGTTTGAAGAATATGTGCAAATTGATGACGGGGCCTTAACTTCAGATGTAATGACAGATGAAGACATAATTAGAGAATCCCAAAAGGAAACTGAAACAGACGAAGAAGAAGAAGATGCTTCCAAGGAAGCCCAAAATCTAATCATGGTGAACGAAGCTACGGCAGCATTACAAACTATGCAACGGTTTTTAATGCAGCAGGAAAATGCCTCACATGCCTTAAATAATTTAGAAGAGTTTGATAGCTTTGTAAAGGGATGCTATTTCAAAAAATTGAAGCAAAAATCCATAACAGATTTTTTTAAAAAGTAATCATTTCTCAGGTAAATAAAACTTACTCTTCCATTTTGATAATTGATGTTTTTAATAGTAGTTTAGTAAATTTCATATAAATTTCCAAATCGAAGTATAAATATCAAATCGTATGTCTATGTGTATATATTTGCATTTTTGCATAAATATACTTTTGGTTCCTATATTTTGTGTATCATGAGAAAAAACACTTTTACTAAATTTTAAATCCTGCAGCCATCGGTTGACGCGAAAAAATTTGGCAGCCCCCTCGACTTCGCGTTAACGAGGTTTGACTGTATTTTAATTTGACATACCATACTTTATATTATTGTCTGCTTAGTTTTAGAAAAGCCTTCCAAACAATCAATGATGAAAGGTGATGTTTTGTGGTTTTTAATCCACTATTTAAAGTGCCGTTGATATATGACTGGCAAAATGGGCACTCGGTGATTTTCCAAATTTTTAAGTATTGCTCTCAGCACCAGACTTTATCTGAAAGTTGTTGAGCATAGAAAGTGATATATTCATATGGTTGTTTATCCCTGGTTTTGAATAGTTGTAAATGACTGCACATTATATTTATAATAGAAAATCCAGAAAGTCGTAGTTGCATCATCACATAAATTGCAGTGGTTTCCGTAGAACTAAAATATTTTCTATGTGCACAGAGAAGTATTTCTGTTTAAGCTATAGAGCTCTTTAAATATTATTAAAATTTCATATTTGCTTTGTTCAGAGAATCTGAGTTCAACTTTTCATTGTTCAAAATAATAAATAAATTAACTAATAAAAAATAAATTCAGAATGTTTATTTTGTCCATTAGTTATAATTGCTGACAAATATTAATCCTGAGCAAATTTTTTTTTAAAAATTTCAGATCTAAAGGTTGCAGTTGAAAATGGCTAAATACATGAGTCCTGGGAGAAATTTTCTTCTGTGGTATGCACATGATCTTATAAGCTTTAGACTGCAGGTATGAAAAACTTCAATAAAACATTTAGATTGTTTACCTTAAGTAAATTCCATATTATGTTTTTTGTCATGTCTGTTGAAACATTTTTTTTTTCTTTTTGTTTAATTTGAAGCACCAATTAAAACAGCTTAATAAGTTTTGGTGTGCTTACTCTAAGCCTATTTCAAAATTAAAGGAAGAATTTTAGTCCAAGTAAATCTTTTAAATTATCGTATGAAAACGTTACAAAAAATGTGCACATCTGTCACAGCATGTTGCGACTAATATTTCAAAATTTTATTCCTTAGACTAAAATCTTCCACTAATTTGCAGGGGTCGCAGACCTCCTTTTTTCCTATTTTTTTCCTTTTTTTCCCTCGCCGTTTGAATTGCTTTTTTTTTTTTTTTTTGTTTTCTCCTGATCCCACTTCTTTTTTAATTGTCCTGAATGTTGTTTTCAAGGCAATTTCAACTCGCATCGTATGATTCCTTTCTTCAAGGTCAACTGGGTAACCAATCGTAAAAGTTTTTGGATAAGCGGCTGTCATTTCGCTGGAAAGGGCTTCTCGTGTTTGAAATGTCAATCCTCTTGCATCTCCTAAATATTTCAATTTTTTTAATGTTTGGAAGTTATTTTAACATGTTCTACCTTAGAGTAGGTGATTTTATTTTTTATTTTAATAATTAATAAACTATATTTGTTTACTTTTTATTTATTAACGTATTTTTGCTATTACTAATTTTTATTAAATTTTTACTAAATAAACTCTTTAATTCTTTATTTTGTCATGTGTTTTAAACAGGTACTTACAGATTATAAAGGTTTTTCAAATATTAATGCATTAATTTGGATGGCTTTGAAAAGTATAGACAGCTAAAAAACCACAGCTAATGTGTCTGATAACATTGGGAATACTCCCAGCTAAGCACAGCTGTTATTAAGTAGCATGGCTTTAAGCAGGTTTGGATGCAGTGCTTACATTCTCAGTTCAGGGGGTGATAGTGTTCCGGTTATGCACCGGAATTTTTGTATTTTTTGAATCTTAACACCGAAAATTCGGTACTTTCAAAATTTCGAAAATTGGCAATTTTATTTTCATTGTTTTTGATTTGCTTCAAATTTCCTACGATAATGCCGGTTTTATTAGCATTGATCACCCCTATTAATGGCATCCTAATGTTATTCTATTTGTAGAAATTATTTTATTTTCCCCTATATTTTGTTACCTTCATTTTAAAAAATGCGCTCTTTTTGCTTCAGCTGTTAGAATTAAAAGTTTTTCACAATTGATGTCTATTAAGAATTACTAAATGGCAAATAAAAAAAAAAATTTGCTTTTATTTTCAGTAAAATCTTGATTTGAAATGTTTTAAACAACATTTTTGCTTGTTAGGCGTGTGAGCTCTCAATTGTCAGAAAGTTGAAAAGTGCTGAATTCAGGTTTATTTTTATTTGTGACAATTATTTAAATTTTTGTAATTTATACATACCTCCAATCGTTCAAAAATTTGAAATAGTAAATAAAAATTTATATAAATGAATAAGGAATAAAACTGATAACATTTTTAAAATTCCATTTGAAAAATCAGAATTGGTGCCTATGCACAAGTTGCTGTTTCATCGCAACAATGATTTTTTTATTTAAAGCATATTCATCGCAATGCATGAATAAGTCATTTAAACTAAAAATAATTATTTTAAATTCATGTCAAGCAAAAAGATTCATCTAGAACACATCTTGATTAATAAGAATGTTAAATCTTAAACTCAGTTCTCATTGTACAGATTAGGACATTTGCTAAGTACATCCCATTAAATTCTTTTCCATAGTAAGCAGCAACTGCAATCTTTATTATTTCAAAACACTTATCAATTTTAAAGAGCAAAAATCTTTTTTTTTCTTCAAAATTACTGGAAAAAGATATTTGAATTTAGCACCCACTACTATAAAAATATAGAGATTTTAGGATTATATTAAGAAGTAAGAACTATATATCACAGTTCATTAATAGTGACAAGCCTCCCCCTTTTTTACCCTTAAAAAGTTCAGGTATTTTTTCTTGAACCTAAGCATTCTTCATATGTATTTGCAAAAGAAACTGAGGGGTAAACTGGGGGGAGGTTGAGCTCTTGAAAAGCAAAAGAAAATAAGAAAAGGGAAGGTAAAGAATGAAAAGAAACAAAGCAGAAGTAAAAATTGGTATAAGTGAAAGAAATTAATCTGAAAAATTGAAAATTTACAAAAATACCTTTCCAAACCTGTTTAACAGAAGGTAACCAGCGATTAAAAATCACTGATTTCTAAAGATAAGAATATGAAAATTAATTCTACGATGATTGAAACATCAGTAGTAAAAGAAATAAAGAACATGTGCTTGATAAAGTACTTGCAAAAAAGTTTAAATCTAAAACAAAAATAAAAGATTATAATTTTACTTACCATATTTTTTTCTTTTTGTTTTGTTTTGTTTTCTTTCTTGCTTTTTGGCATGCTACTTGATTATGAGTATTATCTGCATGCAAACTGCCTACCTACTACATTTCATATGTATGTATATATATATATAGTCAGACCTCGATATAAGGTCACCCTGCATATAAGGCCACTTTTCTAAAGTCTCGGCTCATTGAATATCGAATATGTATGAATCTGTTATAAGGTCATTTTCAAGAATTCCCGAACAGTGGCCTTATATCAAGGTCTGACTGTATATATATGTAGTATATAAATTAAAATTTTTAAATCTTAATCACAATTTCCTGAATTTTTCATTTGTGGTTAAACAAGAACTTAAAATTCATGGTGGGGGGGGGGGGGGAATGGCAGGATTACATCCCAAATTTTTCAGATTCCCGACAGATAGAGACAGGTTGGGGGCTCCAATCCATTGAAGAGAAAAAAATTTGTCTTAAACGAACTTTATTATATACTCTTTGGTTAAAACCATATTGCCAATCCTGGTATGGTAACATATATGTATGTAAAAACTGTTATAACTCCCTCCCACAAGGAGAAAATTCTGTTTTTCCCACTGAATACCTTTCTAGTAGAAGTAGAACTTATATGACTAGGATGTAAGAACTTTTACAATGAAGGAATACACAAAAGGCCTGAAAAAAATTAAGTTATTTTGCCATCATGTCTCCCTTCTGAAAATATGTAAAGCTATGTATAAAGCTTGAAGAGGCTCTCCCCTCCACTTGAAAATTTGGATTTCAGCCCTTGTTAAATGTGTTTACTAGTTTATCAGCAGTACTATCTAAACTGAATGTATAACAAATAAGTGTATATGTATTGCTCTTCAAACAAATACCTTGAAATTTCATTGTAAGCACTTAAATTTCTGCAATGATACTAGTAAAAATGCAGGCATACAAAACATAGGTACCTGGGACAAAAATATTTTTATTAAGTTTTCAACAGCTAATCTATGAAGCAAAAAATGTCCAAATTGTGGTTGAAAAAATGTAAAAGGTTGAAAGCTTTGTCAGTCTGATCATTCCTTTGTGCTTAACTAAAGTTTGAGGATATTAACTAATAGTTTTCTCCCTTCAAATGTTTTGGAAGGATTTAAGTATTTTTTTCTTAAGTAAGATGCAATTTTGTTTTCCTATGCTTTTTTTGAATAATCAATTCCTCTTCAATTTTCAAAATTTCAACTTTGAAAGGGTTTTTCTTTTAATTTTGTTTTTAAATTATGTCGTTATGCATATGCCTTGAAAGCATCAGAACTATTCCTTTTTCCCTTTTTTTGTTTCCAAATTTTCACTTCTACCCCTGAATTTGTGGCTCAAAGCCACAATCCTGAAGGGCTCAAAGATATGTAAACACACCAAAATTTATTAAGTTATTTTAATATTTTGTGCCTGAAATGAAACAAAAGGTTGTGTTTTTTCATGTGTATCACACATGGAATTAACCTTTTACATGATAACACATAACTCTTATTTTGTTATAAATAGAAAGTATGTAGTTTTCTTATAAGCTACAAAATTTTATTTGATGAAAAAAAAATAAAAACATTAATATTTTATGTTTTAAATTACTTTTCTTCCGACTCAGCAGGTACTTGTTGGTTTTTCTCTTTTATCACTGCCTGTTTCAATTTGTACCACATGGTACGTTTATTTAAATCAGCTTGATTAAAATCAAGATTTGAATTAGTTTAAATTACTGATTTAATTTTTTTGAAAAAAAATGAAAGTCATAGAGCTTGAATGTTTTTTCATATAGAGTACTTTTATATTTTCCCAGATATTGTCAATGGCCATTATTAGAAAATATCAAAAATCCTGTAAATTTTTATTTACTCTTTTTTCCCTGCATTTTTCTTGTAGGAATTACATGCAATTTCTGCTTGCTTTAATATCAAATTTGAGTGGCTGGAAGAGCCATCAGTCAATGATGTAAGTCATATTTTACATTTTAAATATTATTTAATTTTTTTTTAAAATCAAGATTTCTCATGAGTTGTTCTTTTGACACAAATCGGGGGGGGGGGGGGGGGTCATAAATATTTTGTAATTATCATGCCAACGCCAAATTTAACTGGGGAAATGAAATGAAGGTATTTTCCTAATCTATTGTCATAAATTAATATGTATGGATGTATGGGGATTTTGATTGAAAAAAAAAACCATTGAAGCTGCTTTTTAAAATTTTACAAAATATTTTTTACCACACCAACACTAGAAATATAAGTGGACTGACTATGAAAGTGTGAACATTTTCGAACCGTTCAAATTATGGACGAAGAAAGAACATGGGATTATGGGAAAGAAAAACGAAACCCAAGTTGAAAACAAACAAATATTGGATAATAATAATAATAAATCTAGTCTGGGAGAAACATTGACTGTGTTGTTTCTTGTTTCCTGCTCCCATCTTCTGGATGGCATTCTATAAGAACCTTTTTTTTTTTGTTTACTCCTTGAGTTGTGCATCTTTGTCAGACAAATGTGATGATTGTATGCAGAAGATACATCTCTATTCATTTTTAATGCATAAAAATGTAATTAAAAATACTTTCTATTGCTGTGTTCTAAAAAACATATATATTATAAGAGAAAACTATAATTAGGTTTTTAGAAAGTTAGATTCAAATGAAATGCTTGCCAATTGTAGTAAAATAAAGTGTATATTTCTCCGTTCGTTCACTGCACAAATCAATTAACTCCACTTTTTGAAAATGTTTGAAGTTGAATGTCAAAGCATTTGGTTGAGCCATACCTTATTATATTTTCCTGAATTATAAAAATTGACACCATTAAAAGACAATTTTCTTTTAGTCAGTGAACAATAATCAACTTATTTCAGAGGCCATGTTGACTAACTCTTTACTCTTCTGTAAATCGCTGCAAAAATGCAAGTCAAAGGCACTATGAAGCATTGGTGCAGAGCCAATTGCGTTATTGGCAATGAACCTATTTTCATCACCCCTATTTCAATAAATGCAATTGTTTACTCCTTTTCCAACAAACATATCTCGTTGTGGTCAAATGGTGCGTATTTTTTCAATCAAATTGTTTTTTATTGCTCAAAATAAAATTGTATTGGTTGTTATAACCAAGATGAGTGAGAGTAATATCAATGTGAATTGTGAAAACGGTTAATCATCTGATGGTTCTTAATGAAGATTCAGAATTTAATGCCATTAACATACCTGACAACTCTACTGGTTTTCTTGGAGACTCCTGGATTTTCCCTTATTCTCCTGGTCTCCCAGTTTGTATTTAAAATCTGGTTTTGATAGATCTTAGTGAAAGGCCCTAAACGTAGGGAATTTTATGAGTATGTATTTTTATCTTATTTTGTAAGTTATCCTGGGAAATATATCACATAAGGAGATTGTGGGTGATTGTAATTAAAGTGATTAAGACTCCATTTTCCCCTAAAAACATTGAAAAATACATGCAAAATTGTGGTGTATTGCAATTTACTGGTTGTTTTCCTCGGAATGTTGGCAGGTATGCAACATGTAAAAAACATGTTAATGTAAAAAATCTAGCAGGTAGACATCAATATTTGAACATGTTGATCAGCCTTTATTATATCTAAAAAGTAGAAAGGGAGAGGCATGATGATTGATGAACCTGCTAAAATTCATTCCTCCTTGTTAAATATGATTATTATAAAAACTTGACAGCAAATTGAAATGACGAGTCCTCCGATACAGCTGTTAAAGGAAACATTATTTATATTTACAATGCACAAATATTACCCATCAGGTATCCTAAAAGAACTTATTATTTCTCTGTGAGATACATTGTGAATAACAGAGGGTAGTAATGAATTGGTTTATTTGAAAACTGGCAATATTAATTGTTTGTTTATAGAAAATAATTAGAATAATTATTATAAAATAAATTGATGGATTTCGAGACAGATTTAATAGCATAATGTTACTGATAATGCTAATTGTGATTGAAATAAGCAAATAATATAAATACTACTTATATGTTATTACATTTAGCTTTGAAAATTAACTTTTTTTTTAGTTTGAAGACCATAATTCATATTTATTATTTTTAGCCATTTCTTTTAGTGAATTTCGCATCATCTGCTGATGTAATGAAAGTCATGTCTCGTACAGTATTAATAAGGTACACATTTTATTACTTATTCTGTAATTCGTAAAAACATTTGAAAGTACTTTTCTGATAGAGGGAAATTTTATATCCTTTAGGATTATACTGTGTGTGTGTATATGTATATATGTATTATGTATGTATATATATTATTATTATTATATATATATATATATATATATATATATTAAGCATCTGATGTTTATTATTTAAAAAATATGATGATGGATGAATATGAAATGCGACTGCAGATAATATTAGTAAGATTAGACTTTGACATTTTGTGGAAATAAATACAAGCATACTCCAGTCACCAAATATAATGCATGCCTTTGTTGACATCTAGAGCACATTAATGCTATTTTGCATTAATTCACATCCCAATTTTAAAAACACAACTTTTCCTAACTTATTGCTGCATAAAACCTGTACCATATTATCTACTTATCTTAAAATAAAAGTTTAAAGGTGAGATGGGGCTTCCTGAAAATAAAATCTAATACTTTGAATTTTGAGAAGCCAACAAAGTTTAGAGACCTCTATTTTGCAATGGTGCAGTCCATGTTGATATTTATCATTGTATATTAGTTGAAAAATTACTGTATTTGGCAGATGTTTGGAATTGTCTAGAATTGTGTTCAAGTGAACTTTTATGATGTGAGAAAATTATAAATGTACATAAAAATAGTCTATGTAAAATTATGAGAATTTTAAATAAATAAATGATACCTGATCAATTGAACAGATTAATCTAAGCAAAATATTAAAATAATGTTAAGCATAATATTTATTAACTATATTTAATTACGTATTCACTTATGTACTCTTTGCTTGGATATGAATTCTTAATTACTTGAAACGACAGATGCTTTGTTTATGTTCTTCTCTTTCTTTTGCTGTGGGGAAAGGGGGGGGGGGACACCCAGTTCCCCTGCAAAAAAAAACAGAAAGAAAGGAAAGGGGAAGAGAAGATATATAGGAGAGCAGTTTATAAATTATTTTATCACTAAATGACTTTTAAGTCATAAAATATTGTTGCTTATTAAAATTATTTAATTTGTTAAAATTAGATAAACTTATAAAAATTTTCACTCACCTTTTAAAGGAAATATGCTGGGCAAACTATATGATTTTCTACACCTGCTCATTTTTAAGATTTTAATGCTTGCTAAGTGTTTGATATCAACTGATTTTATTCTTCCTAAGTTTTGTCATTTAGAGATGACATATTAAGTTACAATTCACTCGTTAATATTGTTTATTTTGTGTAAACAATTCTCAGAATCATTTTTCTTTATAAAACTTTAGATCTGCATACGAACTTTGGGCAAAGAGCAATTCCATATCCTCCCTTCATGACGAAATGAAAGCTTTACCAAAATCATTTACTGTAAGTTTATGTATATACATATATACTTTATTTATGTTATTATTATTGTTGTACTGTAAATTTTGTAAGTTCAAAAGCAAATATTTCATTCACGTGTAGCTATATTTGCTGTACTGAATTTATAATTTATAAAATTGTTTTTTGTGCAGTTAATCTTTACTGGAATGTGAAACACTTGGGCAGTTTGTTTGTGTTCTCTTAACAGATTCTATTTTTCTGTAATTTAAAAACAAATTTCCATTCATTTAACATAAACTCAAACATTTCAGTTTTTTTCTGTTTATTTGTGTTTTTAACAGCTATTTTTGAATGAAATCGTGAAAAGTATTCTCTCAAGCATTTGATGTTGAGGAAATTAGAATTAATTTCAATAGTATGTCCTCTTATGAACGAAACCTCAATAGAGTTTAACTTTTAGTTTTAATGTTTTTCAAACTATTTGTTTTGCACCTGCGTATTTATCTATTTATTTTATTTGATCCTCACAAGAAAAAGATGTTTAAATTTAAATAAAGAAAGTAAGTTATTACTGGTTCTGTGAGCCTTAAGCACATTGCTGATTGACTATTTTTATTTTTTTTTTTTCTCTTTTAATTTATTCAAGTTTCTTTGTAGCATAATATGAAGAAATCGCACTTGTTTGGAGATCAGTTAAATTTGTTGAAATTATTTTAATGTGGTTTAACATTTGTATGTATGTGTAAAAGTGCATAATATTTAGTTAGCACATTAGTAATTTAGTTTTAAATTTTGTGTTTCATTTCTTTTTCTTTCTTTTTTTTTATGTTGTGTAGACAGATGATGATAAAATATTATCTTACAGGAACCATATTCTGGTTCAAATGTTTCATTTAGAATCCTTGTGGAATCATTTGGTAAAAAACTGCATAAAGATCACAAAGTTCAAAGGATTGATGTAAGTTTTATTTTCTTAACTCTTAAAGGATGACATTAATTTTCCAGGTGACACTTGATTTTATGGTTTTTGTGGTTATAAAGATCTTTATTTATTTTTCTTTTGGTGTTTCTTAAAATTTAATGGAAACGAATGGTTGGGGGAGGAAGGGGAAAAACTGCACATTTAATATTATGTTTAGACTTAAAAACTAATGTAGCTTTGACTGAGATTAGCGTCACATAAATTTTAATGTTAAAATTTACCTGTTGCACATTTCAGCAATAGCTTCCGTTTTCAGTTATGTTGAGTAAAATTTTACATTTGTACTGAAATATGGAAACATGATGAATTTGTTGCAATAATTATGAGTAATTAACTTTAAAGCCCTTTTGTTCTGTCATTGTTATTATTACTGTTATTATTTATAATACCATCATCCCTCCCAATTTAACAAAAAATGGAGAGAAGGTGGAAGAAACGTTATGAATTCTACAAAGTTATGATTAAAAATTATATTTTTATTAAATATTTAATAAAGATTAATTACCATCATTGAAGAAATGATTGGAATGATCAGATCACACTTTTATTCAGTTTGCTAGCATGCATGCATTCTTTAAAAAATGTAAATAAAAAGGAAAAGAAATGTTATATTAACATAAAAAAAATTCTTGAATTTTTTGCTAACCACCATGCTGTCCCACAGTTATATGTTAAAAATGAAGAAGGTATCTTGTCATGGATTGTTTAGGAAATTTTATGACCGCTTAACTTGTATTTGATGCAGCATCGTCCCTTTCTGTTTCAAGTCCTTACACTAAAACTTTGATACTGGTACGATATCACTTTTCAGAAATCTGTTTCTCCTTGCATTGAAAAAGAATAAGCGGACCTGTGCTTCTACTTTAATTATTTTTTTAATCATATATGTATTTATATCTAAATGAAATGTGTTATTTTTCTGTTTGGGGGGGGGGGGGGCATTTCTTTTATGCAAATTAAAATTATAAAAATATTTTAGTAAACAAAGTTTCTCTTTTTGCATTATGATCATCACATTCAGATCATTTATTTTAGCATAATTTAATTTAAAGAAAGCCTACTCTTAATGAATTTGTGTTGATATCAAAGGCATCACCTTCATGTGATGGACGCCAACTAATAGCTCTGACAAGGGGGCTGTTCTCCAATAATTTCTTCCAAATATTTAACTGGTAATGATAAATGCCCCTAATTTTAATGAATATATCTTGGTTAATATAATGTATCATAGCCTGGAAAGTTTGGACATGAACCTTAGTTTTTTATTCTCTTGTTCAGGAACTTGCTTTTCTGGCTTTTGAAGGACCAATCAAACTAAAAGATCCTGATCACAGCTTTTTATTGATGGAATATTATGGAACAAACAGAAATTCAGCCCCGGAAGATCCATATCGTTTCTTTTTTGGTCGATGGGTGAGTTATTTTTTTTTTAATTTGTTTGACAATGTTAAATATGGTGAAACTTGGGATGAATAATAAATATTTTGAGGGAGTTAAGAAAACAAAAAGTTCCATGTAGAACTATACGAGCCAGCTTTCCTGTATACACCAAAATCAAATTAATAAACTAGCTATTTTTCTCTCTTTCTCATTTAGCTTTAGTTCTTAATTATTTTAAATATACCTTTTTCAGGTAGTTAATACATATTCATTTACTCATTTATTCATTCATTCACTCATTTAATCATTCATTCTTTTACTAAATTCCTTTTTTCATTCTTTCATTCAGAAATATCCTTATAAATCCAGGTCAAAAAGTATCCTTTAAAATAGGCACATTTCGTTCATGGTCTATCGAGAATTTTTTTCAGGGGAGGGACTGAGTTCGACACACTTATGTTAAGGAAATTTTTGGAGAGGAATATATGCTACATTGTGAAAAAAATTTTGATTTTGAGGGGGCACGGGCTTGTGCCCTCTCCCCCCTCTGGATACGGCCTTGGTTTAATTCTGGGTGAACTTTGTCTCCGTGCATCTTGTGCATCTTAATAGTCTACAGATAAAGTTTATTCCAATCAAATCTGTCTGTTAGATTAGGGTTTATGCAGGATTCATATTTCCCTGTAGGCACTTATGTTTTTTTTTTTTTTTTTTTTTGAACCGTTCAAATTGAACAAAAGTTGTTTAAATAAAAAAATTAAATATAGAAATGAGGTGTCCTAGAAGATATCCTTTAAATTCAAAACAAAACCTTTCGAATCAGACACTTCCTCAAAAGTTATTAATGGGAAACAGACGAACAGACACATTTTCCCTATCTCAAAACCGTACTTTCAATTTATTTATTTCATTCTTTTTTTAATTACTTAACTTATTTTTGACTTTTCTTTTTTTAACAATATTTTCACAATACATCATGCCTTTTTTCATCCTTTTTTTAATTATTATTATTTTGTGGGAGAGTAGGTTAAATGTGCTGCTTTTGCATGGGTTGAGCAAGAGAAAACTTAGGTCTGTTATACAGACCCTTCACAAAATTTCAATCAATTTTGACCCATCTCAAAGTTTCAATCAATCGGCACCCATGACAAAATTTCAATCAATCGGGACCCATCACAAAATTTTAATTAATCGGGACCCATCACAAAGTTCCAATCAATCAAGACCCATCACGAAATTCCAATCAATCAAAACGGACCCAACACAAAATTTGAAGCTACCGAATCATACTTTTCACAGAATTATTTATTAAATAAGCAGCAGCTAATAATTGAATTATTCTTTCACTGCATGTTTAAAATTTTAAATTTCGCAAAAAGTTGTTCAGTTAAGTAACATCAAGTTAGTGCAAAAAAAAAAAAAAAAAGTTTGATGTTTTGTTTTTTCTGGGATAAAAACGTATTTTGTGGCAATCAGCCAGGTCAAAACATAAATACTTTCCCAAATCTGTAACAATGCGTCAGAGGCAGTTAGAAATTGAAATTATTATCTGTGCTATAAAATGAACTATTTTATGATTTAAATAGATAAATAACTGGAATTGTATGTCAAAATAGCTTGCTGATGGTCAACGAACTGTTAGTCAAAAAATAAATTTAAAGACGCGGAAGTTTATTGGAAATACGTCTATGGACCCCTTGCTCTCTTTAGTAATGGCAAACATGGCATGTGTTAAAACAGGAAGTATTGTCCTTGACCCATTTGTTGGATCAGGTATGTGTTATTTGTTTTCACAGCTTTTTGCTATCTTGCCAAATATGTTTTTCAAATTAATATCTGTTCTAAAAAAAAAAAAATATTTTTTATATTAAACATTAATTGATATCATAATTTTGCATTATACTATTTTAATTTAAATTACAATGAAAGTCATATATAGTATTATGTGTTATAAAAGCATCTAATGCTGCATATTAAAAAAACATTAGTTTGTACTGAATAATACATGTAAGCATAATTGCTTAATGATATATTTCTCTATATTTTATATTTACTATATTTATGCCTTTATATTTACTATATTTATGTATTCTTGAAAAATGTATTATTAACATTTTTGACCTCGCATCTTTCTCCAAATTCATGCGAGATTTTTTTTAATGTGCAACAATTAGCCATTTTAATTGAAAACATATTATTTATTCATTAAATTAATGTTGTAATTGTAGTATGAACTCTTTTAATCAGAACTGCATTGCTTGATACTTAATTATGTGGATTATTTATTGATATGTAATTAAATTTGATATAATAATGGCAGGTGGTTTACTTGTCGCTGCAGCACATTTTGGAGGCTGTTGCTTTGGGACTGATATTGATTACCTGATGTTACATGGAAGAGGTATGTTGTACTTGTATTCATGAAAATACTTTAATTGGCTCTCTTATAAGTAAACATTTTCCTTCTGTTATTGTAGTACAGTAGAACTTGGATAATTCAAATGTCTTTAATTCAAATCTTTCTTTAATTCGAAGATTTTGCTTGGTCCCTTTAACTTTGTATTCAAATCAAGGTTAAAATTTTTAGATAATTTGAAGTTCAACTTCTTTAATTTGAAGGTTTTTCTCATCCTAAATCGACAAAAGTGCTTTGAAATACTTTTTTGCTTGCTAAAATGTTACCCAACTTTTTTGTTTGCAGCAAATGATAGATTAGCGAGATTTCTGTTTTGCTTTCTATTGTGAAAGATTCTATCCTTTCATCCACCTGTTGGGAACATTAAAACTGACCTCCTCCATTGACCCCTGAGACCGAACATCCTTCAGGTACTCTATTTCTCTTTATTGGTTAACAATAGAGTTCCTTTATGAAAGGAACTTTAGTTAACAGTGATTCACGCCTAATCTCTCTCTCTTCACGATGTTTCGAAACATGACTGAGTACTGGTTGCTCAAATGGTCAGATCATGCACAGAAAATATTTTTCATCTTTTTTAAAATAAAAAAAACTCAATACAGCAAAGCAATCCAAAATTTCCAAATTTTTTCAAAACTGTAGCAAGTAATTTTTTATATAATTTTAGTACTTAACCAAAGAATATTTCGTAAAAGTAATATATTCCTTGTATATTCCTATTTTCGTATTTATAGGCTATAGTTTTATCTTTTATATTATGTACAAAATATATTTTATTTTGTTGACAAATACAATGTACAATATTTTATATACATGCCTTAACATTTTCCAGAAAGGATTATTGACGTTGTTTTTTGCTAAATATACATTAGGGGCCGTTCATAAATGATGTCACGCTTTTTTTCCCCATATATTTGAACATCCTCCCCCCTTTGGCGTCTTTGTCACATGTCTCGCTATGTTGCATAATGCACGATGTCACACTTCTTGTTACCCCCTCCCCTCCCCTTGTCACAATTTAACAAACACCCCCCCCCCCTCCCCCGAAGCATGACATCATTTATGAATGATCCCTCATCGGTATTCGTGGGTCTTAAATTTATCTACAAAAATTTTACTTCTGTAATTCGAAGTTTTGGATAATTCGAAGTTTAGCTGTGGTCCCTTCAGCTTTGAATTATCCAAGTTCTACTGTGTAATGTGACTACTGCTAATGTAACAGATCATGTATTACATTATTAAAATGTTACATATGCTATCTATAAACTTTCATTTTTTTTTCAGTTTGTTTATATTTTAACTTCTTTGCAAATAGTATTTAGGTAGTCGATTTGATCAATTAATTTATTCTTCTTTTAGAATATCAACTTTTTTCTTAAGTTTTCATCTCTCTACAAATTAGTTATTCAAGTAGAAATTTTTATGTACCTCTGAAAATATTTGAGTTAACCCTGTCAGACAGAATTTTGAGAAAAGCGTGTAAGATTTTTCCTTTAGGGTTATAGTTTTATAACATATCCAATATCACTCATACAAAATTTCAAGCTTTTTCAATCATTATTAGAAAAATTATGATTTGTCCAGTATAATGTATTCAATACAACACATAAAGATTTTTGCTTGCATTCAATCCTTATATTATGTCTATTTAAAATATATACTAAAAATGACAATTTAAGTTATAATAATGTTTAAAAATATAAGTGTTTTTACTGCTCAATTTTTTGTTCGGCCAATGTGCTTGAAAAATGAAAGCAAAGGAATGCTATTATATTTTTCTTGGAATTATTATTAACTTCTTTAAAAAATTCAACACATACCATACATAAAGCTCTAAGGAGTAAATTAAAATAAATTTGATGACCATAGCTTAACTATTATTGATGCTATGCTTGTTAAAGTTAATGTCTTGTATACTGGGCACCACATATGAAAGTTTAATGGTATGGTCTTTTGGTACAATTCTGACATGCTTGTATTACTTCTTGAGATCATCCATGAATAATTTGGACATTGGGATCAAACTGGCATGTAACCTTTCCTTTTGACTGTGACCTCATGGCATGCCAGTTGTTATTTTGATGTAATCTATATTTTCTTTCCAGTGAATTAGACTGACATAAAAGCACATGCTTTATCAATTGTTATATGTGTTTGACTGTTGTAGTTTACTGTTGTTTTAATTTTTACATTGCCTCATGGAAAGTCATCTCTGTCTGGATAATGGCTTGAAAATTTGCTGAAAGCATCAATCATGCTAAATATATAGTTGCAATTT
Organism: Octonoba sinensis; assembly: GCA_038502835.1. Taxonomy (NCBI): domain Eukaryota; kingdom Metazoa; phylum Arthropoda; class Arachnida; order Araneae; family Uloboridae; genus Octonoba; species Octonoba sinensis. Next base: position 63,405,008 of record CM076605.1, on the reverse strand, counting down.
GTACAAACAGCGACTAATTATTTTATTTATACAAGCAGGGGCTAAGTTTAGGTAGGGATGGCAGGATTCTTTGCGAAATTTCTCGGATCTCTTTAAAAATGGTCCTCCTAACTATTATGCTTTTATTAGGATGAAAGTAAGCATTTAATAAAAAATTGAGTATAGTTGTGGGGGAAAACAAGACATTGAATGCTAGGTTAGAATGTGAAAAAACACAAAAAGTTGAAATTGTCAATGATTATTGCTGATTTTCTCCTTCCCAAAAAGTTTAATCCTCTCCACTTAAACGTTTCAATTTTAGCCTCTGACATAACATACGATTGATAAAATCTACCTAATAAGTTGAAGGTGGGATATCAGCTTTGCGTATCATACCCAGATCCTTGCTAATTTCCTAAGTACAGTTTCATCCATTTTGACTTAACACACTTTTCACTATATCCTCAAAAATTAAAGGTTTAAAAACCTTTGTTTCTTTTTAATTTGAGATTATCAAAGTATTAAAAATCTTGTATTTCTCAGGAAAAGATTTTTCCTTTTATCAAAAGCAAAACACAATTTGATTTTACACATTTTTTCACCACATGTTTGGTTTTCTAACTAAAACCAAATATGCACCACTTCCTATAAGGGTCCATGCATTACGTGTTGAGTTAAAGTGGCCACAAAAGAGCGTTCACGTTCACATACAAATATTTTCCAGGTCAAATCGGGTTCAACACCTCAAAAAACTTGTGAACCCATCGAAATCCAAAAATTTTCACAAATCAAATACTTTCTTCCATGTATTGAATAAAAAAGAAACGAAAAGTACTTTTCATTATTTAATTTTTAGATACACTATCAGATTTTAGAATTACTGAATTAATCATCAATGTGTGATCCTGATTTTTTTTTTTTATTCCTGTATGTTTCTTTTTTCAGCAAAGCCTTCGAGGTTAAATCAAAAGCGTCGTGCCCCAGATGAAAGCATTTTATCTAACATGAAACAATATGGCCTACAGTCTCAATATCTAGATGTTATTGTTTCAGATTTTGCGCTTCCTTTATGGAGAGCTACATCTCTTTTTGATGCTATTATTACAGATCGTAAGTGATTTTCCTATAACGCTACTTACTACTCACACATACAGCTTGTTGCTAGTTCAGTTATAATTTGAATATATTTAACTAAATAATGCTTTTCTTGAAACATAGAAAAAATCACCTTTAAAAAAAACCTGATGTTTGCACCACACAACTTCCTTGTACTACACTAATTGTAATATATACGAGAGTCATTTTTTAAGTAAGAACCGATTGCGGCTCATCCAGGCAGGTGACGTCAGTTCAGGGTCGGCAACTCTTGGCTGGTCCCCCACTACACCACCATTACGTTTTACGTCTCTGCAAGTGCTGGTTGTGTGGTTATATTGCGTAGTTTGTTGCCATGTCTATCAGTAATCCCACCAATTGTGAAGTGTGTGCCATTATTCGGTTTTTTAATGCAAAAAACGTTCGTCCTGCTGAAATTCAAGAACAAAACTGTAACTGGACAATTTTCACTCGGAAAGCACTGAATCACCCGCGTTACAGCCCAGACATTTATCTCTTTCCAAAGCTTAAGGCATTTCTTGGTGGGAAGCGTTTGGAAAAGGACGACATGCTTAACTCTTTGTGCCCCGGGGTCAGCCATTTTTTATGTGCTTAGAATCCCAGCCCAATAGCCCAGTTTCAAGTTCTATGCTTTCCCCCTGTCCCTTTGTAATTTTTTCAGCACCTGCTGAGTGGCTAATCCTCCTAGTAATGCGAAAGTGATTCCCTGCTCTTTTCTTCTGCCCATCAACTGGTGACAGCTAGCCAACCCTTAGCACGTGGTGTATGTTCCTGCAGCATTTACGCTAAAATTTGGAGTCTGAAACATTTCATTGAACATTATAATTACAGATGTTTATATAAGCACATACGCGTTAATGGTTTTTTTAGTACATATTTAGTATTACATTTTAAATATTTATGAATGTTTATAAAATATTATTAATAATTACAATTGTTTGGTAATTTAGACATATCAACTCAAATTTAGAAAATGTATTTACAATCCTACGTTGTTTTTGAGAAAGCTTGAAAGAAATCCTAAATTACTAAAAGTTTGTTTAGAATAAGTTACCCAACTTGCTTTTTCATGCGTCAAATTGATTTTGCTGAGTAAGTAACTAGGCAAATGTGCTCTAAATTATTTCAAATCATCGGTATACGAACGGTTAAACGAATATTTTTAAGGTTAACAATTTTTTTTGTATCGAAACAGTTTTTATGAAAAATAATATCAAAGTCAAATTATCATTATTAATTGATTTAAGAACAGCCCTAAAGTGAGTGAATTAAAAAAAAACCAATGAAACACAACCATCTTACGTTATAAGTGCTGCATGACAAAGTTAGTTAATATCAAATCCGCCTATTAATGAGTAAAATGTCCTGAAATATAAGCATCCTGTCAAATATATTTGAACAATATTTTCCTTTTTTTGCTAATCGTATAATGCCCTCAAAGATTGAATAGGGTGCACATGCAGTCTAAAAAGGCTCAGATTTTTGTCATCTAGCAAAGCAAAGGGTTTCAGCTATTTTTTTCTTTCTAATTTTAACATTTTTTAATCGATTTTTTATTATTGGATATTCATTTGTTGGCAGTTATTTCACTGAAGGTTACATCTACTTTCAGGTTTTGGCTTTATTTCTACTATACTTTTTAGTTCTTAAAACATTTTCATGCATCTTTACTTTTTATTTTAATTTCAATACTTATCATTCCTTTCTAAAGGAAGGAAATTTATTAATAAAAGTAACCAGAAAAAGACTTCGAAGGATGTGGGTTTAAATACACATGTACATGCGTGTATATATATATATAGAACCCCATATATATCTATATGTATTTATATATACACACATTCCAAATAAGTACATATGCTAGCATCTTCGAATTTTAGCCGCCTGTGCTCAAAATCTAGGCGAGCTGGTGCCCAGGATTTCTTGAAACTTTATTGTTTGTGTTATCTGTGTACTACCTAATTAAAACTTTATTATTTTCCTTATTGAATCGAAAGAGCTTCGGTTATCATCTCAAAGCATTTCAATAGTGAATTTCTTATCTAAAAAGAAAACAAATAAAAGCAACCCAATAATATATTATAAAACAAGCAAGTTGTTGCCAAATAGGTGCTAATTTTCTTAGCTATGGAGTTGGTTTCAGTAAAGCCTTTGGGAAAATGTCTTGATATGAGAACAACTGGAAATTTGCATGCAATTGACACAAAATCACATAAAAGCCCCGTTTTGAAATATCCAATTGCACAAAAATGGAGAGTTGCTCAACTAGACCTTGCGTCAACTAGACCTGAAATTTCAACCTTGTACAACTAATACTTTTTGAGTTATGCGAGATACATACACACATATAGACGTCATGGCAATACTCGTCAAAAGGGACTCGAGGTTGATCAAAAGAGATATTTCAGTGGTTTATACACATGTGTGTATGTAGGTACATACAAACATCGTGAAAAAAACTGCCAAAATTGATGAATTTTTTAATTAAAATGCAAATTTAAACTGGAATTTGAATTGGAAATTTTTTCGTTATTACAATACTTGCTGTGCTTCATACAGCAAGAACTTGAAAGGATAAATTTTCAAAATATGTGTTCAATTTCAGAATTCAATACTCCTGATGAAAATTTTAGAAATGTTTTAAATCTTAATTCAATTTGGGGCTTAAATAATTTATGAAGTGGTTGGTTGAGGTTTTAACTTTGCTATTAAACAGTATCTTAAACAACTATAAGATTTCCAAAACTATATTCCGACAAATCTTCTTAAAATTCCTAACTCATTACAATTTCTGTTTGTAAAACCAGACATATTTTGGAAGTTGTATGCCTTTTGTTTGAATGTTTCTCTTTATATTGCAAGGGCTGTTTTGGCAATATCATAGTTATTTGTTCATCAAAAAGGAAGTTGTATCATTTTGAATATTTAGCTCTGCTTTGAAAGCATCTTGATATTATGTGTTTAAAAATGATTTAAAATGCTATTTTTTAGCTTTTTAAAAAGTATTTAATTATTTTTTTAGCTCCATATGGAATTAGAGAACCCACAGAGAGGATAGGAACCGAAAAAGATTATAAAATTCCAGATCATTTGTAAGTTGCTTTTTAAAGAAAGGAATTAAATTGCAAATTTTGTTTTAATTATTTATTTATAGAATTAAATTCAATCCAATGAGTGCAATTCATTCTAAATTAGCTATAATGTTACATGAATTCCAGTGTGGTAACATTTGAATGTGAGACTTTGTATTGTGAAGGTAATAAAATTGTGTTTTAAATTTCCTTGTATATTTCAAATTCATCACTAATCTAAGATATTTGTTACTGAAAAATGCTTGATGTAAAATTGTTTATAGAAAATTATGCACTTTTTTATTGAGGTGACCTCCTGGTTCAAACAGTTGATTTTTCAAATTTCCCTAATGAAAAAGAAAAAGGTTCACCTCAGAATTAAAGAAAAACTCCATTGTTTTCAAAACAAGAAATTGAAACAATGAAAGGGAAAATCATTTGTCTTGATTTCTAATGAAAAATTCAAATTCTTGATGATATTATATTTATTTTTAAAGGATGCTACGTTATCGAGAAATTCCATGGTGCATAAGTTATAATTCTGTTCTAAGTTAACTGGTGGTTATTTTGCAAGTGCATTTACTATCCCCTCTCCCCCTTTAAAGTGACTGTAGTTTAACTTTTCTTACTGAATTATTGAATATTTTCTTAATTAAATATTTATATTTTGTATTTTCATGCTATTCAGAAATTGTTATGGGATTTCCTTTATCGAGTGGAAATTGTTGATAAATTGTCAATTAACTTATATAATTGATAAGACTTAAAGAAAATGTTTATAGCATAAAACCATTTGATACGTGAGAATGTCTGCTCACAACAATATAACTTTCTAGCGCATGGTGATTTCTGTAACCGTCAATAACTGTCATGGACACTTTGGCTAATTCTTTTCCAGGTCTCTTTCTTTCTTATGGGAACTTTGGAAAATGCACTGTGTAGCAAGAGAAAGAAAATTTGATTTAGTTGTTGAAATCAATTAACACGTGCATTCTTTTCAGTACATAACTATTTTTCTGGAATAATTATTCTAGAATATTTTATTGGAAGAAATTGAAAACTAATTTTTCTCCTCTTGTTACTACAAGTTCCCTAAACTAAGTAACCTGTGAAATGAGGATTAATTCAACTTATTACTACTGTGTCTAAAAGGGGGGGGGGAGGTGAGAAAATAAGGACAATATTTAGTTGCTTTAAAAATAGCTGAAATTAATTAAAAGTACATTTGGTGCTTAAATACTACAATTTTTTTTACTAGGATGCGAAGAAACATATCTTTTGTCTAGAATAGTAGTAGTTTAGTTCCTTTACCTACAATCATAAAGACACTAGTCTCTTACCTAGAATCCTAAAATAACTATTTATTGTATTGTATTTTTTATTTCAGAGCCAACAGCCACATTCCATCCAAAGTAACATATTCTCTTCAAGATATCATAGAAGATCTTTTGGATTTTAGTTCAGTCTACTTAAGGCTGAATGGTCGATTAGTGTATTGGATGCCAGCTTTTAATGAAGAGTAAATATTTGATAATTGTTTTTTCTTAGAAATAGCATGATACGATGTTAATCTTTCGAAAAATGCATTTTGTACATATCATAAATCTTTTATAATTTTCTATGTATAAATTGTCACCAATGTAATAGAATATTGATTCATTTCTGCCTTAAAATATTTTTTTTCTTCTTAATTTCCAAGACTTTCGTGAATGTGCCTTATACCCTTGGAAATAAAGCAATCATGAACTTAAACTAATTACATATTCCCAATTAAAAAATCTATTCTTTTGAAAATTGTATTTTGTACATATTATTTCATTCGTTAGTGGTATCATTCTATTTTGTTGAATACTTATGTGTTGTGTTTCTATATATCTTTCCATTATATATCCTTATCCAGTATATATCTTTCTCTTCTTGCTACACTATGTCTTACTGAGTATTTTAATGAGAATTTTGTCATAGCTACTTTTCATAAAGAATTTCACAGTACCTTTTAATTATACACAAAACTTTTCTTTTATATTAGTTACTTTTATAACAGTATTGCATTTATAATATCAATAAATTCTAGGCAAGACTTTCAAATGTGCAAAACAAGTTCACAAAGATGTGTTTTGGGGTTGCAAGAATTTTCAATATTAATTTCAAACAGCATGTAATTTTTTATCTTGCGTCATTTCCTTCAATAATTGTGTGCTTTCTTAAAAATATTATAACTTAATTATTGTATGAACTGATAATTTTATTTTTAATGCTTTAAATTGTAAAAATATTTATTTTGAAATTTATGATGAAATTTATAAAATGAAGGTAAAACGATCTGTTGCGTATGAAGTGCAATATCAGGGTGTTTACAGGTCACGAAAGTTGAGAATTTGGAAATCGGGCACGAAAGTAACGAAAAAGACAAGAAAATTACAAATTTACACTCCGGGATGTAGGGGGGAGCAGTTGACCCCCCCCCCCCTTCTGCATGAATTTTTAAAATACAATGTATTTATATATGTATTTTGTCAGTTTGTTGTTTTTTCAACCTGTATTATGCATTGAACTTTCCTTGGGCAATTTTTGAATGATGGGCTTGGTTAGCACTATTCCATAGGTTAACTGATGGCAAATGCTTCTCTTTTTAAAGCAAACGAATAAATATTCAATGCATTACAGAGTATTAACATCATCTCTAAAGTTTTGAGACTAGTTATTTTTATAGATGTTCTTACATTATTCCTTGTAGAATGATCTTTAAAATTCTGATGCTGATATTTTTGCTGCAGTTTTGACAAAAAGAAGTTGCCTTATCATCCCTGCTTGGAACTGAAAGGTTTCTGCAAACAAGCTCTGACAGGTCATTCATCACGTTATCTCATCACCATGCAGAAAATCAAAGAAAATGTATGTTGAACTATTTTTTATGGTACCCCCCCCCTCTTAGTTGGCTCTCTTATTTAGTGTACATGTTTGTACACTGTACATATGTTGAATGTGTGAATGTGACTCCACCATTTTTTGCTAAAGTAAAACAATAATAAGGTGAATGTAAGTATTATATTTTAATTATTTCATTAGCTATTTTTGCTTCCCGAATAATCTTAATAAACAGCCCTACCCCACCCGCCCCTACTTCTTCTTTCCTGCAAAGAAAATTCAAATAATGATAAATAATTTGAGTTTGTAGTGGGTTTAAATACTCATACCTGTACATCACAGCTAATCCAGTTAAAATTAGTTCTGTACATTTAAACTCTAAGTCAGCATCAATTAGTACTTCTCAAAATTATTTTTTCCCTGCAAAAACAGCAATCGCTTAAAATATAAGATGCAATATCTGGGGTTACATATTCCAATCTGCCAAAATACGGACACCTCTCTCCTTTGCCATTATTTAATTCATTTCAAAACACAAACACTTGAAGCTGTGTCTTTTTCCAAACTGCAGACTTACCATACATCTTCATAAATGCAGATGTATGGTAACCCTAGAAATATGTGTATATATAATGTGTTTTGTTTAAAGACAATTTTAAAAATCATGTAAGTTACAGAACAATCTTCTAATTGTAGAATTTAAAAAATCATTGGAACCCATCAAAATTCAATTCATGACCCATTCTTTAGGGAAGCTGTATTACACACTTTAAATTAAATACCAGAGCCACAGGTATTCATGAATAGTAGTGTAACACTTCATTACTGCTTGTCATTCACTTCTGTTTTATAAATATTTTACTGAGTAAATGTTTGATAAAACTGCTAGCTAAAATATTTGGGAAATGATGAATTCTGTTTCTCCTCTCCCACTTTTTTTTTTTTTTGGTTTTAGTGTTGTTTGAGTGGTGTTTTATGGGGCAAATTTTTTAATTTCCAAAGACTTCAAGGAGGAATATCCAATGTATGATACTACTTAATGTAATCCATAGTCATGTTACAATTTAGAAAAACTTCTAAAATTTGAGGCTTCTTTTAGTTAACTTCTATAGTGCTGACTCCAGGATGAAAGGGCCGCCAGGGGGAACTCTGAAAAGGGCACTATGTTTTCTTTAAAAAGGGCACCCTTGAGTCGTGCTTAAAAAAAAATATTTACCCCCCCCCCCCCCCCCGCATAAAAGTTAAGCATTGAAAAAGCTTCAAGTTTAGCAAGTTTGCAAAATTTGCATGTGTATCTCAAAATATAGGTTTTCATTTTGAAAAATATATAGGTATATATGTATCATTTACACATGTTTTCATAAGTATTCTGCTGCAAAATTATGAACTACTCAACAAAGAAAATTTTAGGTCTTGGTGACATTTCTCCACGACCAGGTTTGGGAGAGGTGTACCAAAGTTCCAACAAATCGCGACCCCCACAAAAGTGCTCTCAATGTGGCCCGCACAAGTCTTACGGCTGGCTCTGATTATTATTGACAAGTATTTCAGGTGACAGTGACCTAGGATTTCAAACTTGGTGCCATTTTAAACCTCAGTCATAAAGCTTTCAAATTTACTTCTTTTATTCTTCTATGGGCAAATGTTATGAGAGGAAAATAATGTGCAAATTGTGCTTGTATTCAACATCTTATTTAATTTAAATTTTATTTCTAATAGAGCCATAATTTTCTGTTTAAATAGTTTTTTCAGCCGTGCGGGGGGGGGGGGGGAGTGAAAAGTCTTGGAGAGGAATAACTATTTAAACCCAATAATTGTTTTGCTGTTCACTGTCTAAGAAATAATAAGAAATATTGTAAACCTAAAGCAGATGTTAAAAGATTGCTGCCCGATTTTACGCAGTTCGCTAATTAGCATATGACCGTTTTCCGCGTGCAAACGAAGAAATACGTGAGATACAAATACAATTTTTAGCACATATAAACTGATTAGTGTGTAGAGATTAAAATGTTTGAATTGAAAAGAAAAGAAATGCTTATTTGTCTTTGAAAAAAGTATTTAACTGTTTTGTCTTATGTATAGATTTTGTGAAATGACGCCGATGACTTTTACTGTTTTATTTTACTTTATTTTATTTTTCAGTGGTGAGGCTAAATGCTAAACCCAGAACAATTACAGATCATGGAACCCCAAATTCGTAATCCCAAAATTTGGAACATTTTCAAAAAAAAAAATCTTTATTTCAATGAAAAATCGGGAAGCCTTTTTTACTGTTTTTTTATTTTGGAAATAAACATTTTAAAAACAAAAAATAATTAATTATAATGAACGGGTTTAAATAAAAATAGTTTTCAGGATCGTGTCCGAAAAAGGGTTCGCTTTCGCGATTAAGAGTTCTTATTGATTATTGCTTTAATTCTAAGTTAAATTAGAAAGAAGCAAAATTTAATAACATTTTGGGCTTTTATTATATTTATTATTATTGTTTTTTAGACTGAGCACTAAATTTTACGCGATATAGAAAATTCGTAAAATTGAAGTTCGGGCTTTCTTTTATTTTCCCGATAAGCTGATCCTTTATAATTAAAAGTCTTTAGTAAGCGGCTAGAGAATTTAAAATCATGTCAGAATTTGATGATCTTCTTTTCTTGTATTGTTTAATTAAAAAGGTTTAAAAAAACGGGAAAAGTCTCGGTTTTTCGATGTTTTGCCGCGAACGTAAGTCGACATTTACTTCGTTTTTTGTGCTAAATTTCTCGATTTATAAGAGAGTATATACTGTATTAAAAAATGCTATTAATGAATGAAATGCTAATGGCCAAATCTATGAGTCCTGGTGCTATTTACAAAATTTTTTGAATCAGGGCCCAAAATCCGAAGAGTTTGCCGTTTTTGCTCGGATTTTTTTTTTTTTTTTTGAAAAATTATTAGTTTTCCGAATTGCCGCACATCATCGGCGGGTAGCGGGTTGCAAGCTACCCATCCTAACTAAAAATAGCATAATTTAAGTTGCAGACATTCATATTTGTTTAATGCTAAACACTTTAAAATTAAAAAAGGCACGTGATGCGTCCCTCTACTACCCCCAGTTATTCCAAAAAGCTAAAGGGGAGAAGACAATAATGCTCTGGAGTTCTGAGAAAATTATTGGGGACAAATAAAGGTGGGGGGGGGGGAGGCATTATGCCTGGATTGAAGTTTTCCTACTGCATTTCCTGCTTTGAAGGCCGTTCGACCGATGTTGGCATAGTCTGAATAGAGCGCAGGGCGCATAGAAAAGGGAGGAAAGAGGCCGCCGGGAGCAAAAGAGATTTAAAAGGGCCGCCGGGTGCAGCACCCTGTCAAAATTGCTTAGAGTCAGCACTATTCTAACATTGGGTCTTAAACTAATAGGCTAAATTTAACATGTGGAAATTTCACGCTTTGGCACCCGAAATAGAACTAAGTAAAAACAAAATTATTAATTTATTTTTAATACCATCGGCAATTAATAAATATAACAAAAATCGATTCATGGTTGTCTTTTTTGTACTTGTAAAGTGAATTCTTGAACTATTTGCTTCTTATAACATTTATTTAAGAATCAGGATGGTAAAATTTCACACACAGCATAACACAATTTCTTTATGTTTTATCTAAAAAATTATTGTTCTAAAAGGTGATTGTTCTTTTTTAACAGCTGCTGTTAGTAATAATTAAAAGTTATTCCCTCCCCTTTCTGTTAAAGTTTCCATAAATTGAAAACTTTCCTTCAAATGTTTTTTGTTTTAAAAGTATAATTCATGCAATGTGTTTACTTATTCAATAATTTTGTTGTAGGTGAACGAATCTGAAAAGGCTCATGTTCCTGATGCTGCTTTGTCCTTCCGTAAAAAGTATTTTGAAGCACATAAGAAACGTTTACAGCAATAAGTTTTAAAGTTCATTGTGTAAAGTTTTTATTATAAATAACATTTTTAGAAACTTTGGATAGTTTATTTATTTCTCTCACTATGTGTCACCTCTTTTATGAGTCATTTACTCATTAAATTTCAAAAGTCCTTTTAATAGTATAGATAGAAATGATGTTTGACTTTTATTTATGCATCAGTTTCAAAGCTTTCTCTCAGTTGTGCATTAGTAAAATGCTTACACCACACTCTGCTTTTCAAAAATAAACTCATACAAGTTGATGACCTGTTTTAATGATGTAACCAGCAATGCACAGAATAATGAGCTTGTATATTTCGCTCAAAAAAGGGAGAGACTGAGAAGTCGTGGGAAGGATTTTGTTCGTTATTTTGTCAAAGGGGATTCGTTGAAACTGTTTATTTAACAGCTGTCATACATTTTATCATCCATCAAGCGTCAACAGAAAATTGCCATTACTCGAACGAAGAATAAAAACAAAATCAAAAATAAATTTCTATTAGTAACTTTTGAGAATTTAGCGATTTTACTTTAGTTTTGCATCTACTCAAATATTTATTTTTATCAGCGCTCAAAGAAATAAAATTTATCTTAATGGGCTCAACTGTTTTTTCAAGTTCATTTGTAAGTAAAAATTCACAGTACAAAAATGTCAAAGTTAAGGTGCTCTGTGAAGTTAAAGCTCAAAAAAAACAAGAAGTTCCGTCTAGAACTATACGAGCCTACTTTCCCGTATACACCAAATTCAAATTTATAATCTAGCTATCTCTTTCTCTCTCTTTCTTATTTATCTTTAGTTCTAATTATTGAAAATATACCCTTTTTTAACGGATAATACATATTCATTCACTCACTCATTCATTCTTTCATTTATTCAGCCATGCATTTATTCATTCCTTCGTTACCTCATTCAAGTGTTTATTCATTCATTTACGCATTCATGTATTTATTCACTCATTTATTTATATTTTCATTTATTCAATAATTTATTCATTCATTCTTTTCCTCATTCATTTATTCATTGATTTATTCTTTCACTCTTTCATTTATTCATTCATTCATTATTTCACTCATTGAGTCACTGAGAAATATCCTTGAAAATCCCGATCAAAAAATTTCATAGCAAAAAAGGCTCGTAAGTTCTGGATAAACTTTCTATTTCTACATGTTCTACGTTATAAGAGCTTTCCGATAAAGTTTGTTCCAAGCAAATCGGTCCGTTAGATCAGGATTTATATAGGGTTGAAATTTCCCCGTAAGCTCTGTGTTAATTTTTTGAACTGTTCAAAAATGAACAAAAACTTCAAATCAATATTTTACGCCGAGAACTCCTTTCAATAAGCTTGCAATAGGAACTTGGCTCTTGTGCCCAGAGTTTACAGAATTTGCTTCAATTTTGTCCATAGGCGCTAATGTTAAATTTTTTGAACTGTTCAAAATTGAACAAAAAATTGTTCAAATCAAAAAGTAAAATATAGAAATGAGATGTCCTCGCCGAGATCTTTCGAATGCAAAAAGAATTTTTCCAATCGGACAATTCGTTCAAAAGTTATTAGGGGGGGACAGACCGACCGACAGACACACTTTTTCCCCATCTCAATACCCTACTTTCAAATTTTTTATTTTTCAATCTTTATTTAATTACTTCACTTATTTGTGACTTTTCTTGATTTTTAACGATATTTTCAGGAAACATTAAGCCTTCTTTCATGCTTTATTATTATTATTTTTTACTTTTACGGGAAAGTAGGCTAAAAACGAAGATTAGACGGGACATGTATGAATTTATAAATTTGGATGGAAAGAAAAAAATAAGGGGCGTGGGAGTATGACGAATGGGTAAAAAATTCTGATTGTCAAACTAAAATTTTTATGAAAAGTTAGGCGCCAAAAATGACGACTGGATGAGAAATCGCGGTCGTCAGATGGAAATGTTCAGGTCCGAAGTACGACTAATGACCGCTATTTGGTCATCATAAGAGAAGCACAATTTGCAAAAAATATTGTATCCATATGTTTTGCAATTATAAAATAGCCATTTTTTCAATGTGAAAATATTTTGAACTTTTTTTTTTTCTGTGTATGACCATTTCAGCACAGATAGAACAGAACAGGACAGTACAATAGAATTACTATACAAAGAAGGAATTACGACCAGGTGCAAAGTGGGAAAATCGAACCCACGCCTCTTCATGTGCTCAAGCAGGTACTGGAAACCGGTCGTTCAGACAGCTCAGCCAGAGGCCGCTATTTTGAACTTCTAAACGGAATTTTTTATACAAGCTGAATATCGACAGTTATTGCTATACTGTATGTAACATTGCATCATGGAGTTTTAGGGTACACACGTGCTTCGTCTGCATATTTACGGATCCCAACTGGTATAGCAATTTATTCAAGGAAGAAGCAAAATACGCGTTCGGTATGTAAGTGGGTCTTGATAATAACAAATTATTATAATAACATAAACAATTAATACTAATGAGCGTTCCGGACGGAGATTACTAATGGGAAACAATTTAATTATTGCGATTGTTGTTATTTTTCATTTTCGTTCTCGCATATGTGGAATTAATTGTTCTTTCAATACCTTGCTACAACAATTGGGATCTACAAATTTTTTGACGAGCGTTTACGAAAATAACTCACCGCAAAAGTTAAGTTGGTTTCTTTTGTTTTTAATTTATTTATTTACACATGAATGGTTAACCTTTAGGTTACGGCGCTCGAGCTCCCGAAATTCTCTCATACAACGGCAAAACTGCGGAATATTTTCCCCCTCAGTGTAACCACGGGGGTCCTTAACTCCCATTATACCTCTTTTGAGTGTGATTGACTTCATTAGAAGGGTTGCCAAAATATAAACTTTTGTTAGTCAGTTGCTATTTTTTTGCTCCCAATCGCCAATTCGAATTAATTATATGATTTATAAAGTTAATTTCCGTAAGAAAGTAAAAAAGGAAGAAATAAAAATAATAATAATAATTTGGAAACATGCAGCTTTTTTTCTTCCTCATTTAAACTACAGCTTATTATTGAAGTCTAAGGGGAGTTTCCCTATGTTTGTCTAAAAAATTTTGCTAAGCAAAAAAAGGCAATCAAAATTTCTGCCCAAATTAGAGTTAAAATTAACAATAAAAAGTGATGTTTCATATAGTTGAATAGTAGTGACCTTTCATTGTTTTAGAGCATCAATATATTATATATTATTATTATTTTGCGATTTTTCCGCCCTGTGACATTTGATTTGCTTTCTTTCGGGACTTGTACGTAATTTGCCTAGTTTTCGACAAACATCTCAGGTGCGAAGTCATGATAACAGTATATATTATATTAAATGTCTGCAAAACATAATCAACAACTTCAATAAACAAGTAAAACATTTTAAGTACATTATTAGTACACGAATTCTATAATTCGCAGCGTTTCCAGCGGTTTCACGAACTGAACAAGGAAGTAAAGTATCTCCTCATTGCTGAAACTGATATCCTCATAACGGATTTACTTTATCCTAATTCACTTAAAAATTGCAGGTATGAATAGACAATTTTTCTTTTATTCTATTTTCACCACAATGACTTGTTGATTTACTCGCATAGTAACTGGAAAGTATTCATCCACCGAACATAAACTGAATTCGCTTCAAACAGTCTGTTGTACTTCTAAAAAACCCCTGTCTGCTGATGACTCCGGGGGGAGGTCCTTTGTTAACAAAAGCAAGACCCAATGGGCAGCTATTGTACTTAATTTCCCTTCACTACCGATCGTTTATCTTTATCTTTTGCTATATTTTTAGTTGAATGCTCTTACCGGAATGTATGACATGGGGTGGACTCTTATTATTACGACTTCGACACGCGTAGTGTACATGTGGTTTTTATTAGAAAACCAAGAAATGAAGAATTATAAACATAGTATGTTACCTCTAGCGCATCGAGCTGCTATTTGGATTAAAACCCAGGGCGGCAGAGCTCTGAGTGCGACAGAAGAACTCTTTTTAAAATTAATACCAAAAGATGATAAATATTGAAAGTTTTATTCAGGACCGTCATTTCAATATTTTCTGCGGGGGGGGGGAGGGGGAGCAAAGGGAATATAATAAATTTATAGATAAAGAGCCACAACACGTAATAATACGTAAACACACTTATAAATACGTTATAAATCTAAAAGTCAGGGCTCCACGCCCCCCCCCCCCCCCGGAGATCATTTAAATGATTGGCTATGTTTCAGTGAGTATTTATAGGACTATAAATGTTATCCGTCGATTATATGTGTGTCTAAAACAGAAACATTCCAAATACTCGCCAGATAGTAAATCAGCGCCGCGTATTTCGCCAAGAATAGTCGCGAGGACAGGAAATGCTAATAACTCTCGATTACTTTCTCACCTCCTGGTGATTTCCTTCCGCTCAGGAAGGGGACGAAAGGTCTGGTACATATGCTGTACCGCAGCCGTAAGGAAGGCCGAACGTTTTTGCGGTACATATGCTGTACCGCCGTAATCTAAAGGTTAATTTTACGTTTTATTTATTTATTTTTCTTACTTTTGAGATTTTTCCCCCCATTCTTACTTTTGGGATTTTTAATTTTATCGTATTCAATTTTTCATTTGAAAACTTTCAGAAAATTAATTTTTTTGCTTATTTATTACATTTGTTTCCCGGAAGACCTTGCTAAAACAACTATCTTCCTTGAAAATTATTTTGGAAAATCCTTTCCGCTGGTAGTGTTTATTTCTCCCTTTCTCGAGCATGTGCAATTCGTTTGTTTTCTGAAAACATACTAAAGCGGTTGGGATCCGTAAAAATGAATTTCTAATTCAAACATACCGACAGTATCTTAAAACTTTCTAAGGCGGTGGGAAGTATAGATGTTTATAGTAAGCTATTTTACCCTTTCTGATTGGCAGAATCTTGCAAAGACTCTGGGAAATATATTTACCACCACATGCATCAATATTCAAATATTATAACTATCTCCCCCTCAAAGGGGAGCGGGTGGAAAAAACCATGCTAATCTTTTTCACTGTCCTATATATGAATTTCATTTTTGAAACAAAACAAAATGAAAAACATTTTAACATACCGATACTACAAAAAAAAAAATGGCCCTTTAAAGAGTTAAATGGCATCTAAATTTAAGTATTTGACAACGCAAATGAATTTTAATCGCACGAGGAAGGTGGCGTAATGCAGTACCGCATCATAAATTTGAAACTAACTGAAAACCCAAAATCAATATTTGAGACAAGCATGCTGGTTACGAAATTTATGTGTCGTAATCGAATAGTTAAGCGATCAGCTTAGATGATTAATTACATTTCTAAGTATTTTTTCACAGAATTTCCTCTTTGTTGTTTTGTAAGCGTCACTTGATCAGCAGAATTTGGGAAGAAAAAGGAATTCATAACACTGTGAGGGGCTCCACTAGTGAGTATTCAGAAATCACGTACGTCATTCAAACATCAATTGCGGTTGGGGGCCGCGTGTAAGCATCTAAACGTCTTCCCCGAGTGCTAAAGAACACACAGGGATTACAGGATCAATTGTGTTTTTTGGCAAGACTCGAATGAGTAGTTTGATTGAACCGATACTTATATCGCTTCTCGTTTTAAAAAATACTGGCTGGCAGTTTAATCCGTTTTATGTCTCACAAAACGGAAATAAACCAAAAGTAAAACCCTCCATTAAGGATTTTTGCTGACACTACTAATTCACCCAGGGTCCAAAGGGCACAGGCATCCTTATGACCCGGATACAAGTTTTTTTTTTAACTCTGAAATTTCTGCTGAGTTCTCGAAGAAAATTCTAAAACACTAAAATTAAATTTGCATGCGAAAGAAAAAAAATAATCTTCATTATAAGCATCATTTTGTAGCTCTCGATTTTGGAACCATTTCTATTTTTCCGATCAAACCAGAAGCTCTGTTTTCTCCCCATTCGTTGGTATAACGGGTGGGATTCATGAAAATGAACTCCGTAACGAATTTCTTCCCTTTGACGTCACGAAAAGGCGCGACTTAGGAGGATTCTAAACATACATGTTTATTCTAAGACTTCATGCAGTAAATCAGCTATTAGGCATTTTAGATTTCGATTACAAAAAATTTGCGAATTATTCTAATAATAGGTAAGAGAGAATCATTTAGAAGAGTTCTCGAGTTCTATTGTGCATAAAGATTTTACCACTTATTAAATTAGTTTGTTTTTGGGAATCATATTAACGAATGCATTTGTAAGCATGTAGTGTCTCCAAGTTTCATATATTCAATGAAAAAGCAGTGATTAAATAAAAATCATACTTCACTTCTGAATAGAAGCAATATTTTATTATTAATAATAATAAATTTTTCCCTCGGGTGCATGAAAATAACATTAAAATGTGGATGTAAGGAAAAATCATTCTACACAAAATTGTTTCTGAAAAATAATTTGCAAATGGTACATTTTACCGTTTTATAGATTTCGCTGGGGTTTTTCATAATCAAAACTAGCAAAATTATATCTTAATTTTTACGCAAAACACATGAATTTTTAAAGAAATTCAATATCAATTGGAGAGAATTTTTTTTAATAATTTATGATTAACAATATTTTAAATTAAACAACTTTGAACTCTTGGTACAAAAAAAGAAAAAGTATAAGAATTTAAAAAGGAAATACTTAGTTTGAAAGTGAAATACTATATACTTTTTGAAAAGGCGCACCAATATAAACTTCTGCACTTTAAAATTATATTTGCTAAGTTTAGATTGTACGCAACACAAGGATCCTAAACAAAATTTTATGCTGGGCAATTTGTCCTTAGCTACTACTTGTATGTATATTACTATACTAATATTAGTAATATACGAGTAGCTTACAACGGAAGATAACCAAGGATTCTGCATTTTTGTGAACCAGGGGTTAGGGGCAGGGAGGTCTCTCAACCCCCTGAATGCGCCCCTGTATAACACTAATGAGCACGGGCGAAATGCGGAGGGTTAGTCGTTGAAATTCCTGGGCGTCAAAGCTTAGGGAGGAATCCTAATCGCTACTCCTAGTGTAGAAAATTATAAGCGTGCAAGAACATTCTTAAAATCGAGCACTAATACCCCCATACTCGCTTCTCAAATTTTCATGTGAAATCATTCAATAAGACAAATAATAAAATGGCATTAAAATATAATAATAGACAAAAACAAAGATATAGACGAGTAATATACCTGAAACTTAAAATTTTCAAATTATTAGTTTTAAAACACAAATACGGCTGCGCTAGTGGAAAGTGCTGATGCTGAGGATTGTGGACGTCTCAAAAGAAGTATATATTTCTCCACTAGAATTTTTAATGATAATACTGCTTAATATTTCCTTGAAAACTTATGCATACCTACAAAAAAGAAAGTGAAAATTGAAATATATCACAGTATTTTATCTACCAGTTTGTATTGTTAACGGGTGATACATTGCTTATATAACATTAAAATTTCTGGAAGTGTGGAATAGTCTTTCCAAATTGCAGTTAACTACCCCAAAATCAGGTATTTTATTCATCTGCGGTTATTTTGGGGGATATTTATGAATTGAGGGTACTCGAGGATTTTTAAATATCATTACCAAGAAAAAGTTGTAAGAAAAAAATTTTGTTCTAATTCACGGCAACGGACACTAATGCGACAATTAACCATTCATGTGCAAAAAAAAAGTGGAGGAAAGAAAAAGAAGCCAACTTAACTTTTGCTGTGAGTTATTTTCGTAAACGAACGTCAAAAATATTGTAGATCGCAATTTTTATAACAAATTACTGAAAGAAAAAGATAATTCCTCACATGGCGAGAACGAGAATGACAACAACAGTCATAATAATTAAACTGTCTGTCATTATTAACTTCCTTCCGGAATGCTCGTTACAAATCCTTGTTTTTATTATAATAAATACTATTATTTTCAATACCCACTTATATAATGCTTGCGTATTTCGCTTTTTCCTTGAACAAATTGCTATAACAGTTGGGATCCGCAGATTTGCAAACAAAGCACGATTGCCCTCTTCGTCTCAGAAGAAACCTGGCTTCTAAATTTTTTAATTTGTAGAAAAGAAATGACTTTTCAAAAATATTGCAAAATTGAACTAATTTTGTGATTGAAAATAGCGTTATCAAGGGTTCACAGATAATGTAAGCAATTTTGAGCCTCAGGAAATTTGAATAGTTATATTTTTTCTCACTAGCTGGCGCTACATAGCAAATTGTTGGTGGGTATTGGAGGCTGTTTAGGGTCGTGTTGGACGGTAATTTTGGAACGGTACCACTGCTTCTTACCCCTCCCCCTGTCACAATTTCCCGAACACCCCTCACCCCTCCTAGCGTAACATCATTTATGAATGAGCCCAAAGTAATTTTATGGCATCATTGTTTTTATTTAACTTCCAGTCATATTTTGAATTAACAGCAGTACATATAGGTAAAAGATCTGTTCTTCGAGGCGCTTAGCTACTCCTATATAAGTGATTTGTAATAAGGTCTCCTTAACTACAAAGGGGATAGAACGACTAGCCCGTCTGTTCCAAACCGCATCCCTACGAGATTGGATGGCTCTACTTTCGTTGCAGGTGGGGAAAGAGTTTGAAGGTTACAACAATTCGTAATTATTTTACAATTGAAAACGTCACTTAAGACGTTGATATGATCTACTTTTTTTAACAGTACCTAATGCGAGATTGTGCATTCCGGTTAACAAAGCTGTTGGATATACTTTAATGATTTCATTGTTGTTTCTTTCTGGTTTTAGAATTTTCAATGAACCTGAGAAATGAAGTAAATGAGAATTTTGAATAACGAAGAAATTATCACTAAAATTAATATCACGTTCAGTATAACATCTAACACTAGCTGATTCCCCGCAGAACAACTGTGTTCTTTAAGTTCAAAAATCAAACTTCGCTGAAATATACTGTAAAAACAGTTTTCAAGTTCTGTATTGTCTTATAAACATGAAAATGATCGTTTGATATAGACAAACAAAGGTGTTGCCACTCTAAAGATTTGGAAATTGAAAAATGAGTTATGAATGGAAATACATAGCACGTAAGACATTGAAGAAAACATGATGAATTCCGTAAGTAAAGGTAATAAATCCAAATATTGTTTCTTTTCTATGCTAATCATTAAATAAATTTTAAATATCGTTTTACCACGCTAAGTGAAATATATAAATGGATTGTTTAAGCATAAAAGATTTACCAGTATTATTGTGTAAATCAGCGTTTCCCAACCGGTGCAGAAAGGGGGTTCACGAAAATAATATTGCAATGGTGGAATTTTTTATCGCTAACGTAAAATAAAACATGAAATAATAAATTTACATACGTAATTAAGAAGTACAAAAATGTTTTTTTTTTTTTGAATAAATTTGTGCTTTCCAGCTAATGCAGAAAAGTAGCGTACTGGTATAGAAAGCATACATACAAAATTTGAAATGCACACACAGCACACATCTGTTTAACCAAATGTAAGATAGTTACTAGTTCATTGCATGCAAAGTGATGTATGCATTGTGTGCATTTTCCTAAAAAACCTCTAGTTTTTATTTAAGAAACTATGGCACGTTTATTCAAATTTTGCATATGTATTTCGTTTTTATTTTTCCTTCAGATCATATAATTAAACAAGAAGTTCCGTCTAGAACTATACGAGCCTACTTTCCCGTATACACCAAATTCAAATTTATAATCTAGCTATCTCTTTCTCTCTCTTTCTTATTTATCTTTAGTTCTAATTATTGAAAATATACCTTTTTCAACGGATAATACATATTCATTCACTCACTCATTCATTCTTTCATTTATTCAGCCATGCATTTATTCATTCATTCGTTACCTCATTCAAGTGTTTATTCATTCATTCTTTTCCTCATTCATTTATTCATTGATTTATTCTTTCACTCTTTCATTTATTCATTCATTCATTATTTCACTCATTGAGTCACTGAGAAATATTCTTGAAAATCCCGACCAAAAAATTTCATAGCAAAATAGGCTCGTACGTTCTGGATAAACTTTCTATTTCTACATGTTCTACGTTATAAGAGCTTTCCGATAAAGTTTGTTCCAAGCAAATCGGTCCGTTAGATCAGGATTTATATAGGGTTGAAATTTCCCCGTAAGCTCTGTGTTAATTTTTTGAACTGTTCAAAAATGAACAAAAATTGTTCAAATCAATATTTTACGCCAAGAACTTCTTCCAGTGAGCTTGTTCATGCGAACTTATATCTTGTACCCAGAGTTTACATCATTTGCTTCATTTTCACCCATAGGCGCTAATGTTAAAATTTTTTGAACTGTTCAAAATTGAACAAAAAATTGCTCAAATCAAAAAGTAAAATATGGAAATGAGATGTCCTCGCCGAGATCTTTCGAATGCAAAAAGAATTTTTCCAATCGGACAATTCGTTCAAAAGTTATTAGGGGGGGGGGGGCAGACCGGACAGACAGACCGACAGACCGACAGACACACTTTTTCCCCATCTCAATACCCTACTTTCAAATTTTTTATTTTACAATCTTTATTTAATTACTTCACTTATTTTTGACTTTTCTTGATTTTTAACGATATTTTCACGATACATTAAGCCTTCTTTCATGCTTTATTATTATTTTTTTTTTACTTTTACGGGAAAGTAGGCTAAAAAATCATAAAATGTATCTCCATGTAATTTTTGATGATATTCTCAAAAAAAAAAAAAAAAAACTAAAGTATAAGGATCATATTTGCCCTTCTCAATGGTATTAATATTACTATTTATATTTTTTTCTTTCTCCAGTGTGAATTAGCACATATGTTATTTGCCTATTTGAGTTTGGGTGAAAGGTTTTTTCCGCTTTCAAAGTTTTCCTTGCTGCTGTAAGTTTCTGCAAGCAACAGAAACTATCAATGAATAATACAGTAACACCTCGTTTTATCGCGCCTCGTTATATCGCTCATTTGGATATATCCCCTTTCCCCCTTTAAACAAAGCCATTGAACAGGAATGTTTTCCTTTCTTCTGAATTTTCTGCAGTTAAAAGCTGCAACAATTCTCCTCCCACTTCCCAAATAAGATGGCTGCAGAATGACGCTACTCAAACCAGTTGACGTTTTATTTGACATTTCTTTTTGTATTGATCCTAACGCCTATAGAATGAAAGAGACAGATATCTATTGCCGAAGGATTTTTAAGAAAATATTTATTTTTATTAAGAAAGTTGTCATTATCTAAGAATAAGTTAATTTTTTGACGTTGACACTCAATTTACTTGTACTTTTTGAGTGATTTCTAATGGCATCGGTTAGATCGCTCATTCGGATATATCGTGCTTTTTTGCTGTCCCCCGACAAGCGCGATATAACGAGGGCCTAGTGTAATTGGATCATTCATAAATGATGTCACGCTTCGAGGGGGGAAGGGGTTCGTGAAACTGTGACAAGGGGAGGGGAGGGGGTAACAAGTGTGACATCATGCAGTTTGGAACGTAGCATGACATGTGACAAAGGGGGGACGAGGGTCCGCTGATGTGTGACATATTGTGACAAAGGGGGAGGGGTCAAATATTTTGGAAAAAAACGTGACATCGTTTATGAACGATAATAGATAAAAACTAATGATACTAAAAATTCAAGAATGTTAACTATTCTCATGGCTGATAATGGTCCTTTTTGTGTGCGTACTTTGACTAAACAAACAAAATGCTTTTTTGTTTTAATAGTTTCTTTTCTGTTTGTTTGTTTTTTCTTTTTTTAAATGAATATTTTGCCTAAAAAAAAGTTGCTTAAATGTGTAGTATTGCCGGTTGATTGCCGTGAGCGTCTTGATTTCGTCTCGGATTAAAGGCAGATTATTTCATTTTATTTCTTTTACAATTATTAAGGCGGAGTAGCAAAGGCTGATCTTTATTTTATTTTTTTCCCCAGAGAGTGTCTAAATGAAAGAGCGCACCGGGACACGTTCTGGTATCCCAGTGGGCCGGCCCGCTCCGCATTCAAAAACTCACGAGACGAAGCAAACATCGCGCGCCTGAAAACCAAACCGACCAAACTCGGGGATGAACAGCAGTAAAATTATAACGCTCAAGAAAAAGCGATATCATTCTAATTCTGGATACCCTTACTCCTCAGCTCAACCCCGCTCTTCGCCAACGAGGGTTTCCCCTTGCAGCACTGCTTCCTCTATCTAGTCGTCAAGGTCAAAACTACAGTGGTCAAAACGATTTTTACCGATAATAGGAACTGGAAACGCTTGGCGCCAAAACATGAACGGCGCCATGGCGGATACCACAGCGTGGATATGCTTGGGAATATTCGCGCCGCAGAGAGTTGTATACGTTTTTCTTGGTTTAAGGCGCACACGTGGTTGCATCTGCGTGTACGTATTATTATTTTGCTTATTCTTTGTATATCTGTGTTTTATATTTGGTTTTATGCTTTCATTTTATTATTTTGTTTTTTAATTGCAATTCAATCCTGAAAGTTTTAATTGCCAGTGATTCTATGGTCAAAAAGTCTTTCAAAATATTTGCCATCTGAATTACTGGATTATTACATTGATGTAGTTTCCAGGCATAACCATTGAACGGTTAACAAAACGACTTGCTTCTCTGAATCTAATTCAGTATGATTTTCTTTTTTTGCATGTTGGGACCAACAATGTGACTGAAGATGACGAGGAATGCTGCAAAAGATACAAGGAGCTACTGCCGGAGATTTCCAGGAGCAACCCAAAGGTGAAAGTAATCATTTCGGGGGTTTTACCTCGTAGTGATAACTTCTACCTCTCATCTTCGAAGCGGATTTTGAATTTGGAGCATGTGGAGCAGTTAAATAACATATTTGGTAAGTTGTATGAACGTCTGCTCAAATTGTGTAATAATTCAGGATATTTTTTTTTTTTTTTTGCAGATCTAAAACTTCATGGGAAGGTTGCATGGCAAGGGACGGACTTCATCTCAATGTTCGTGGCAACAGGAGGTTGGCGCAGTTGTTCCAGGATTTTTTTATATCCATTATAATTAACCGGAATAACAATTATGCACACTCTCTTAAAACTTTATCACCACCTGAACCATCGATGATAAACCACTGTCGACCATCTGCAGCTCTGCTCTACAGTGAGGTTGTTGCACTTCACCTGGGAAAAAGTGCTGGACTTCCCAAAAAATGTGAGGAAAAACTTCTCACATCTCGGGTAACATTGGTAATTGACGCACCAAAGTAAGTAACAAATTTAATTGGTCAGATCAAAACTGCTATCTTATGTTATATGCTGTGATATTAATAATTTTCGTGAATTAAACTAATATACTGTTGTTGTTTTTTCTAGACCTCCTCGGGTGAAGGTACCAACAAAGCTACCACCAGTTTGCAATAAATGGGTTGAAGTTAAAGGGAAAAAGACTACCGCAGGTGTAATTATCAAGCGAGTTGGCCACTGTTTAATTTTAGTCACTTATGATATTGTTCATTAATTTTTCTCTTTTCTTTTTGATTCCTTTCATACACATTTGTAAGAACAAGTACATAATACTAAATTGTATTTATCCTGCATTTTGTTTATATGTTCTTGCTAAGTTATAAGAAAGATTTCAAAATTGTATTCATTTTCCGTACTTAGGCATTTGACTTTTTTTCCCTGTTAATTTGTTTCTTGCTATCTTGTAGTTCTGCTGTTTCAGAATCTGTTCCGACTCAACCTGTTAAGGAGGAGGAAAATTCTACTCGTACATGGCCGCAACGTAATGATCGCAAGATTGTCAAAACAAAATGTTCATCTCAATTTTTCATGTTAGTTATTTTTATTATTTGTTATATATAGAAACGAATTCTTCATTCAGTTTTATTTTACGTTATGACATTTATTCCTTTGAATTTCAGTAATTCTGCTGTATGGCCAAGTCTTTCAAATGAAGAGGAATTTTCTTCAAATACCACAAAAAGGCAAACTTCTGCTCTTCCAGAATTGGAGGTTTCTAACTCCAATGATGGAAGAGTTCTACTGACGGGTGGTGGAGCGGACCAAAATCAAGGATCTCAGGTGGTTGAACTAAATGATGAAGTGGATATATTTCAAGAAGAAAGCGTTGTAGTCACATTCTATGTTTGAATACTTTAAATTGGTATAATGGAATACCAAGGTGCAGGACTTCTAAGAAAAATTTGCATAGCAAATTTTTTATGCAGAAATTTTTTCACGTGTACACGTGTATGTAATTTTCAGATGGAAGAAAGAATAAGAAATATGAACATTTACTAAAATGTAAAACGTTATATTCTTTGTCGGCTAATTTTTCCTACATAAACCACAAAATGGAACTAGATTACTTATGCATACCTGCCAACTCTACTGGTTTTTCCAGGAGACTCCTGGTTTTTTATAAATTTTGGTGAAAACCCCTAAAAATCTCGGAATGTTGGCAGGTATGCTTATGATTAATTTCGAATTTTTGTATTCACATTTGTCATACTTTCTTTCAACATATCTGTGCTATTGCAATAAGAAACTTGAAAATACAGTGAAACCTGTGTAAGTTGACCACTTGCAGGGCAGCACTTCAGTGGTCAACTTATAGAGGGTGGAGATTTTTTTTTTGTCATTTCTTCCATTATGCATTTATTCATTTGCAACTAATTAAAATATAGATTTATGTATTAACATTGTTTTAAAATAGTAAACAGCAATTTTTTTCAGAATTATCTAAAATGTCATTAGAGAATTTTAACCTGAATGACTCACAATGTATCCTATACAACTTTAAAGTAAAGTACTTCTTTAAAATAAAAATAAATATCTTATTAACTATGTAAGTTACTTATATGATGGTTACGATTTCTTAAAATTACATAATTTTTCAAAATGGCTTCATCAGCTAGAAGAGAAAAAGAAGAAACTTATTTAAAGAATAAAAGAGTGCTCATATTAGTTTTCACCATATGGCTAACTTATAAAGAGGTTTAGGCTTACTTTATATTGATGGGTTTCATCCATCCAAACAAATACTGGTCTAACATTATAGCATAAAAAATTATAGCATTTATGCCTCGATCATTTACAATCATATTTTGATTTATTCTTATGAACTATTGGGATGTTAAAGGGGTTTGAAAGAAGAAAAAGGTTGGAAATAATTGATCTACATTAAAGTGCAGAAAAAAGAACAAGAGTTATTTAATTGGATAGTCACAAATTAACTTTTTTCATTTTGGAAGGAGCACCTGCCCCCTGTCCCACTAAGATCCGCTATTGTTGGCTCTGTGTATATATGAATAAATAAAATAAATGAATAAACAAATATATGTGTTCTTCTCTGCATGTAACATGATTTTACTGCATTTAAACTTACAATGAAGTATGAACCATACGACAGCAATTATTAAAAAAAACAAATTTTGGTATTATCCAAAATACTAGGTCAAATTGTTAATTTTTCACTATTTGTGCTGCAAGCATAACATTAAATTCATTTAATAAATATTGTGCAACAATCTTTTAGAATCTGCGTTCGATTGGCGATATCTCTTATTACTTTATTACTAGCTCACAATATTAAGCAGTATGAGTTAAAGCATAAAGTTATTTTTTTTTATAAATAAGTTTTTTCATCGATCGCCATATGTTTATAATGAGTAATAACATGACATTTTTTCTGCTCTGCCACGTGTTATATATATATAATACTAATACTAGCGCTTTATATTGTCTTTGTGGGGCCATCTTTTAGAATCTGCTTTCGATGCGTGACATTTCTTGTTATTTATTACCAGTTCACAATATTAAAGTATAATGAGTTGAAGCATAAAGTTATTTTTTTAGTATAAATAAGTTTTTGCATCCATCGCCATATGTCTATAATGCGTAATAACATGATGATTTTTCTTCTCTGCCACGTGTTATGTGTAATTCTGGCGCTTTATATTGTGTTTGTGCGGCAATCTTTTAGAATCTGCTTTCGATGAGTGACATTTCTTGTTATTTTATTACTTGTGCACAATATTAAAGTATAATGAGTTGAAGCATAGAGTTATTTTTTTAGTATAAATAAGTTTTTGCATCCATCGCCATATGTCTATAATGCGTAATAACATGATAATTTTTCTTCTCTGCCACGTGTTATGTGTAATTCTGGCGCTTTATATTGTGTTTGTGCGGCAATCTTTTAGAATCTGCTTTCGATGAGTGACATTTCTTGTTATTTTATTACTTGTGCACAATATTAAAGTATAATGAGTTGAAGCATAGAGTTATTTTTTTAGTATAAATAAGTTTTTGCATCCATCGCCATATGTCTATAATGCGTAATAACATGATAATTTTTCTTCTCTGCCACGTGTTATGTGTAATTCTGGCGCTTTATATTGTGTTTGTGCGGCAATCTTTTAGAATCTGCTTTCGATGAGTGACATTTCTTGTTATTTTATTACTTGTGCACAATATTAAAGTATAATGAGTTGAAGCATAGAGTTATTTTTTTTTAGTATAAATAGGTTTTTGCATCAATCGTCATATGTCTAAAATGTGTAATAACACAACAAAGCATAACTCGAAATTTCTTTACTTGACTTTATGACCCTTAATTTTAAGGAATTAAAATCGTGAATTTTAGCGTTGTAACGGCTTTTACACGTTGTAAACTTTGTATTTTTACGTTATTTTAATTTCTTCTTCTATGCCATGCAGGCTTGGAGTAGATTACAAAGAAACGTAATCGATTACGATTACTAAGGGAGAAATTGAGATTATGATTACGATTACGATTGTAATCCTTTGCCAAAAAGTAATTACGATTACGGCAGCGATTACAGTCGTTGAAAAATGTAATCGATTACGATTATGACATCCGATTACGATTTTGATTACGATTAGATTAGCATAAAATTATCCGATTTTATGCATACAACTCTCATTTTCACAATAGTGTCATAAATCAAAAAGTTATGATTTTTAATTAAATTTTTGATTTAATAAGAGATAACTGAAATGATGATGAATGCAATTATAATGAAACAATTTCAACATCACAGTTCTGGAATTATGACGTCGTTGCAGAAATGAAAAATTTGTATTATATATATATATATATATATAATCAGGAAAGGCACATTCAGTATTTTTCGAATATTTAAAGCTCAGTGAGGGATAACTACATTGATCGTATTTTGTATATAAGAGAAGACGATGCACTAAATGTATATATAATGCGTAAGTGATTTACCTGATTCATTGTTATTTCGTGTGCTTACAATCAAAATTTAGTTGGCCGCAATTTCTGAAAATGTAGTATATTTCTCCATTGTATTTATTTTATAGTTTAAATTGTGCAAATATTTCACATAACACCAATTAGTTTACTGAAAATAATAATTTTGTATGATTCTTTATGAAATCACTTATAAGGTGTGCATGAATTGCACGGGATAACAAAATATTCAGATAGTGTAAGAGATAAATAATCTTTTGAAAATAAATGATGCATTTTAGAATAATTTCAAAAAATTTGAACATGGACATTCAAATAACTCTTAGCAAAATTAGTAATCGTTAAAAAGTAATATGAAGAATAATTATAATACGAATGACTATAATATTTTAATATGATTTTTGTGGGTTTTTTTTTTTAACATGCACGAGCATATAATTTTTTTCCCGTGTACTAACTGTTTTAATAAAAAAATAAAGTGCAAGTAATTTTACAACACAAATTTAACGTACAAGATTCAACTGAAATATAAAATTCTGTTGAGGTAATTCTAAGAAGAAAAAGATAATTAATTTTTAAAAATAATTCCTAAATATTAATTCATGCATGTAAAAAACAATTGGGAGAATGTCTGAACATATATCACTTTTTCTTTTACATACCTTTTAATTAAAAAGAATATTAGCATTAAAATATGAATAAATTTAAGATTTAAATGTATGTACTTTTTTAAATATTCGAAGAACATATTTTAAAAAATAATAATAATCACACGTACCAGGGTTAAGATTTCATGCATCTTAAGCATAGAGCATCATGTAACGACTGCTCCTAAATTGCTGAAGTGTAAATGTGCTATTCTTTAGAAAAATTCTTCACTTCTGCGGTTAAAGAAAGGCGAAAACGTAAAAGGCATTTCATGTCTCTTTATTGCTTTATGTGTGTAGGTGATAGTACCAACACTAGATTTTCAGGGGCAGTCTACTTCGGTTATTGAAAGGGAAAATTTGGCGTCCATTCTTAATGCCGGCTCCAAACCTTGACCCCGCGGAGAGAAGAAAGGGGGAACTCTCTTTTACAGCGGTCCCGTCCAGACTCTCGCCTATTGCCCAACCGTTTGAATATGTTTTGAAGGGGTAATTAAGGAAGCAAAATGACCGTTGCATTTGGTCCTTCTATAGACACCTCCCCCTTTCTTATCTACCCCGAAATCTTTGACTTGCGGACAGATTACCGCTCTTTTACCGAAACTGGACGACGCGAGGAGACCGGAGACCCCCCCTGAGAGTCCCAAGGCGATGCGAGTGACATATCCAGACCAGACTCCCTTTCTTCTCGGGCTCTCCAGCCATTCCCCGTGGAGAGTGGAACCGAAATTAAGAATTCTGAGAGACCGCAACAAGTAGGACATGCAGACTATTATATGGTCCTGCCATCAAGGCTCTGCGACCGCCACACAGAACCTTTTATATTATTATGATCGCCCGTAGGTTACAGACCGCTTATTAGGATAGGACTTCAGTACACAGTTTGAATCCTTTTTCTTGTAATCTTATCTCTTCTATCCAAGGGTAGTGCTAAAAATTTCAGCTTTCAGCAGGTCAAGATTACACGATTGCAGGACCAGCAGATTACGGATTTTTTCCTTAAGATTACGATTAAAATTACGGGAGAAAAAGGATTACGGGATTACACAATTTCGATTATGATTATGAGAATATGCCATCATCAGATTACGATTACGATTTTGTCAAAATGTAATCGATTACAGCCGATTACGATTACGTAATCGCGATTACTCCAAGCCTGAGCCATGTATTATATGTAATTATAGCGCTTTATATTGTTTTTGTGCTGCAATCTTTTAGAATCTGCGTCCGATGTGTGATATTTCTTGTCATTTTATTACTAGCTCACAATATTAATGCACAATAAGTTAAAGAATTCGATAAAATTATTTTTTAGTATAAATAAGTTTTTTTTAATTAATCGATCGGCATACGTCGTATATAATGCATAATGCGTCATAATGAAGCACAGTATAATTATTATTATCTGTGAATCATGCACTGCTGCCGCGTTTATCTGCCAACATTTTTCCAGCATTTAAAACACTGGTATAGATAAAGGGAGGATACCCCTCCCCCTTGAAATGATGAAATTTGTCTAGAATGACCAGTTTTTCTTGTAAAACTATGAAATTAGCTCTTTATCATCATAAGTTGTCGGCTACCACCTTGAATCAAGATTGAAAGAACACCTCAAATTAGCACTCGTTTTTATATGAATTGGGTACACTTTTAGTGCCTCCCCCCCCCCCCGTACGATTGCCTTAAAGAAAAGGATTTCCCTAAAAGGAATTTTGCTTAATTTCCAATCAGAAACAAAAAAATCGGACGAAATAACGTAAAACATGTAAGAAATTAAACGAAAGATTTTCATTACTGTCATAAAAACTGTTGAGGGCGGCATATTTTTACAATATACAACAGGGGTAAACCCCAAAGAGAAATATATATGCAATATGCCGAGGCAACCAAACGTCTCATTTTACGATGACAGTTCCACTTTCAACAAGTGGCGTACGCAAGGGGGGGGGGTTTAAACCCCCCTTGAGCTCAAGTCAAAATTGTCTAGCTGTCTAAATTAGGGAAATAATACTGTTTTATTACATACTCGAATTTCTTTTAGTAGTTTCAGGAAATTATGAACCCAGCCCCCTTGAAAAAATTATTTGTACGCCACTGCTTTCAACAATATGTCCCCATACATATTTTGCGGAGACTACATAATATTTTATGAGATTTGTCCTCGCTAAGTGAAGAATTTCTATTAACGCATATGCAGAAAGTATTATAACGAAATATTGTTTAAAAAAAAAAGAAATATTTATTGAATTTTGTGATTAATATTACATAACTTTGTTCTTCCAATAAATTTTGAGTTCGGGCAAAAATTACTGCATTGAGAAAATCATAACACACAATTGAAGTTTTAATAATGCATAAATAGGAAGTCACATTTCATTTCTCGCAGATGTGTCTCTACCCAAGTACAAAATATACAAGTTCTTTGCTTGTATATGTGTGTGTGTGTGTTTTATTACCATATTAGGTTAATTCATGAAGTTCTAACTTAAAACTGTAGATGTAGACTTTTATTAAAGACGAAAATAAATATCTTAATCTTAAATATGGGGACTTCTTACATTCCCAAAACTGGTTTACAATTTTTGTGTGTATGGGGGGGGGGGAGACCAAACAATATCGAAATTTAGGATCTATGTTCTAATATGGTAAAAACATATATGGTCAAAGGGACGTAACTAGCGGGGGAGGGGGCAGACGGGGGCGCCAAATTGAGTGAATGTGTGTGTGCTTACCTAAATACATATAGTGCTTCTGTGTTATAAGGGGGAAGGGGGGCGGCTAAATCCTGGTTTTGCCCCAGTTAGAAAATTACCAAGTTGCGTCCCTGTATGGTCACCCCTTATTGATACTAAAATTTGCTTTGGAGGCCCACGCGATAATCGGGGCTCATATTGCGCTCATGCAAAAAGCAAAAGACGCTTTTGCTCCTTAATTTTTTTTAAAAATCAGCAGCTCTGAGCAGTGGCGTACGCAGAATTTTTTCAAGGGGGGGTTGTTCATAATGTTCTGAAACTACTAATAGAAATTCGAGTATGTAATAAAGCACTATTATTTAGAGCTCAAGGTGGGGGGGGGGGGGGGTTAACCCTCTAAACCCCCTCTTGCGAATGCCACTGGCTCTGAGGCATTTCTTTCTTTTTTTTGTTGATATAATTGAACTATCTTAATTGTAACTATTATATAATTCAAACTATGAGGCATTCACAATGCTTAAAGTTTTTTCAAGGTTTTTTTAATTTTTTTGAAAATGTATGATTTTGAAATATTATTAATGTGAAGTACGTCATTGACATTGAATATTAACTGTGACCAATCTAATTATTGCATAATACTTGTTCGGGTATTATTGTGTGCTATAACGACTTCTTCAAAGGGAAGAATTTAGTATCTTTCTATCGAGCGATACGTTGCCAATAGTAGTAACCCTGGATCGTTTCCAGTTCCTTGTATTAGCCTAACTAGGTCAAAACAGCAAGCCCTTTCTGCGGAGTATTTTTAGGACGCAGGAACAGAAAAAAGGTCATACACTACTATCTCTCGGAAATATATGAACTAAAACAGGATCTCTTTTAAACGCTTTTAGCTAAATTCTTTCACTGTTATAAGTTTTTGAAAACTCATTCTATTTTGGGACATTTTTCAAAGTTTATGTTCCATGTTCACTATTCTGTAACAGAAAAGTAACACACACAGTAAAAGTTAATTTGATGAATTATGTTCTTAGTCCTTAGTAATAGGATTGATTTAATATATAGTTTCTTCATTTATTTTTCACACTTTTTATTTATTTATTTATTTATTTTTTGTTGTTTTTCTTACTTTTGAAATAATTTTACCCTGTTCTTTTTTCATTTTAACAGAAAAAATCTTATTTATTTATCTGTTAATATTTAAAAATTTATATGCTTATTTATTCTCTTCTAGAATGCGTAAATCGATCCCCCCCCCCCCTCATGCCTTGCTAAAACAGGGGGCATCCGTGAAAGTTTATATTCGTAGGATTTTTATGTTTTGTTATCGCGCATGGTCAGGAAACAAATTTGTTTCCTGAATACCTGTTTATAACAGTTTCAATCAGTAAAAATGCATCTATCAGAATTCCCATTTTACCTGAATGCATATCCATAACAATTGGGATCCGTAAAAGCATTCTTCTAAACGGTCTGACGTTGTCTGAAGGTTCAAAACTAATGATAAATAACTGATGCTTTTGTATTCGGCATAGCCCTTAAGAAACGAAGTTGGAAGTGGGCGGAGTCGATAGAACAGAAGTGAGTCATATGAGATAGACAAGATAGGACAGTCACACCGTTTATTATTAGAAAGGCAGTTTTACGGATCCCAACTGTTATAGATGTGCATTCAGAAAACGAACGAATTGCACAAGCTCGAGAAAGAAATAAATACCACCAGCGAAAGGCGCTTTCCAAAATTATTTTTAAGGAAGAAAATTGTTTCAGGAACATGCAATTTGCTCGTGCTAAAGGAACAGAAAAAAAAAGTAATAAAAAAATAAATAAAAGAAATAAGTCAGTAATAAATAAATGTCCAGAAAATTTTAAAATGAAACAATAAATTTATCTCATTCATAAAAAATCACGAAAGTAAGGAAAAAAAAAATCTAAAAACTAAGAAAAATAAAGAAAGAAGGAGTGAAAATAACTATTTATGTGTAAATAAATAAGTAAAGAACAAAAGAAACCAACTTAACTTTTGCTGCGAGTTATTTTCGTATACGTACGTCAAAAAATTTGTAGATCCCAATTGCTATCCTAAGCAAGGCATTGAAAAAAAAAAAAATTTTACACAAGCATATACCATATACTACATATAACATAGTTCCAAGACTAACAATGTGGCGCCATCTAGTGAGTATTCAGAAATCATTTGCATCATTCAAACGTCAACAGCGGTAAGAGGCGTGCATAATAGGGTGGAGCGTAAAAAACTTCTTTTGGAAATTGATTTTGCGTGAGGACTCAAAGGTTGTGGGGTGGCATGAGGAACATACATACAAAATTATAACTTAATCAATTAATATCTTCCGGTTCCAGTTTTGGGTCAAAAAACGTAAAAGTTAGGGTAAAATTCAACAGTTTTGTAAATTTTTAGTTTTCTTTTTATGATAATGACGAATATTTAGCAGAATGTATGAGAAGAATAAATAAAAAATTTTAAATTAAGCCATCAATATCCTCCGGTTCCACTTTCAGAGGTAAATGTGCGAAATTATCCGAAAATGAAGTAAATTTTGACATAACATTTAATTTTTAAATTTCTGATTTTCCCGTAGAAAAAGTGGAAACGTTGCGTAATGATATGAAAAATTATGATTAAATTATAGACTAATCAATACTTATCTTTGGTACTAACCAATACTTATCTACGCCTTTTTTTCCTAAATTACCGAAATCAGCTGAAAATAGAGGAAAATCACAATTTAATAGCAAATGATAAATTTTTGCGAGAACATTAATTTTTGAAATATTAAACATATATTTTGGAAACTCAGATGTTTGAAAATAATAATTATGAACAAAGAGTACTAAATGTTACTAACAAAACAATTTTCGGGTAACTAAATGTGTCTTCAGTTCCAGAGTTTTAAAGGTGCTTTAGAACTTTATTATCTAAGATCCATACTTTTCGCTCTGTACTGGGTGTTTTTAATGGTGATTTTTTAATGAATGCTTTCCTAATTCTAAGTACTGATTTTTAGGGACTGTTGTCTTTTTTCTCATGAGGATTTTTGAAGAAACGATGACTCTTATTCTCGTGGGAATTTTTAGAGGGACTGTTGACCATATTTTAATGGAGATATTTAGGAACTTATTTCGTCACAATTGTGCTGAATTAAATGAGTGATTTAGCTACAAATTGTCGTTATGCTAATAGGGTCATGTTTTTTTATTTATTTTTCCATATGTATTCACGTATTTGCCCAATTCGCCTGTGCAGTCTATTAGGTTTTTACGCAGTGGCCCTCTCCTGTAAGGAGCATTTTACCCCTAGCTCTCTTAGCTAGCTAGCTTTACCCCTAGCTCTATTATTGAAATTTAGAAAAGTTTTCTAGCTGTATGGCGCATCTGAACTTGTTCCCTCTCTCTCTCTATGTATATATATATATGTAATATATAAAGAAAATAGTTCAAAAAGGGCATAATCTATCTGAGCTTGATACTCCAGGAATACATGTGCGTCTGTACTACATCCGCTAACAATATTTTTATTATCACATGGTTTTATTCAACTTGACTTGTGGCGGAATTTTGTAAGGCGGTTTTCAACAACTATTACTGCATAAATTATTTTCAAATTTTGCACACAAGCTTATCTTTGATGACAATACAATAATCCATCCATTTTATAATTTATTATAACGTTAATTAGGGAAAAAATTAATAATTTTGGCTCTGAGGAAATTATCAGCATTATCATTTGTCGTTTGGCAACAATAGTTTTGTTTGGATAATACAACTATGTTTTGTTTGTTACATGGTTTTATTTAACTTGACTTGTCACGGAACTTTGTTACGCGGTTTTCGACCATTATTACTGCATAAATTATCTTCAAACTTTGCACATAAGCTTATCTTCGATGACAATGCAATAATCCACCCATTTTATAATTTATTATAACGTTAATTAGGAAGAAAAATAATTTTGGCACTGAGGAAATTATCAGAATTATCATTTGTCATTTGGCAACAATAGTTTTGTTTGGATAATGCAACGATGTTTTGAATTTAAATCATGGAGGCAGGGGAGGAGCGAAATCTTCGTTATCTTGAGTTGGCATCATTCCGTTCACCTTTCCTAGAGGGCGCTCGTTCCAAATGCTCCCATGTATGGAGCCAAATCAATGTTAATGATACTGAAAACGGTCATTTTTTTAGGAGCTGCTGTTTAAAGCAAAAAATTTTTTCAGACTTGAAATTGGTGTTAAGCATCGGCAAACATTATGAACTAAATATGGTTTTAATCCCAATAAAATGGATGCATTACTTTTTATAGAAAATGCTCAATTTATTTGCTGTTTACAAACTCGCCGAATGACAGATGACAGGTGTTGCCACGCTCTGCGAAGTTTCGTGTACTAGGATTAGGATATTTTCTATTTCGCTCTATAATTAATAGATTAAGCTTGCAGTTTTCATTGAAAATTAAGATACTTGTTTTCTAGTTATTAATTAATTATTTTTTGGAAACCATCATTAAAAATGTAATAATTTTTCGCTTTAAATTCTTTTAACAGGTAGAAAAAGATGCTTATAATCAACAATCAATTTAAAATTTAAAAAAAAAAATTAACTTTTTTTACAATTTTTTATAACTTTTTCAATTATAACTTTTTTTTAATTTTTTTTTTCCTTTTTAATACTTCCCAAACATTCTAGAAAAAAAGTTAGCATGGAATTAACTATCTGAAACTTAGTTGAATTTTAATATTTTTTTTCGGTAAAATCTCAGAAAAAAGGACAAAAAATTCAAATTCAAGAATTAAATAAAAGAAAACTACAAACTTCAGATTCAAACCCGTGCTAATTTTTGTCAAATATACTCCGTGGAATATACATACAAAGTTTTAACGCTGTATCTTTAGCTGAACAAAAGCCTTAGGGATTTTACTACATGTAATTGGTCAAAATTACAAAGCAGAGAAAAATGCATTTAAAGTTTTTAAATGCAGAATGAAAGCATCTAAAGTCATTCACAAAAACTGGAATATCTTTTAAAATATTGCACATAAGTTTGAAATTTTGCATGAAGCTTTAAAATAGTTTTAGGGATCATTCATAAATGATGTCACGCTTTGAGGGGGAGGGGGTAGCAAGAAGTGGGACATCATGCTTTATGCAACATAGTGTGACATGTGACAAAGGGGGGGGGGCGGTAGGGGTCCTTTGAAGTGGGACAAATTGTGGCAAAGGGGGAGGGGGGTCAAATATATCGAAGAAAAGCATGACATCATTTATGAACGGTCTCATCTATTGAAATACGGAATAAAAAATTTTCGGTATTTTGAACAATTTTGAGGTACTGTGCCCCTTAATTTCTAGTTTCCATTCATAAGCCCATAGTAATATTTTACAAAAAGTAATGTGATATGATGATGTTTGCTGCCTAGAAAATAAAAAGTTAAAATTTATCAAATTTTTAACTTAATTTCAAACAAACAAGATTTTTCGCCCAATAGTCGTCGTGTGACGGATATTAAAGAAAAATTGGTAGGATACCGGTTATCATTTGACTTCTGGAGTAACCCCCCCCCCCCCCCCCGTCGGTTCGACCTCACATGGTTTAATTTCTTATTGATTCATAAAAATCAAAAAAATTAAATCCCAAAACTCTATTTAAATGTTCTTTTCAGACAGATGTTTCATAGAAACCTTTTTCTACTCCTGCTGAAAGACATGCAATCAGACTTCACCGTTGAGATTTGGAAGGTGTTTTCATCAGCTTGTCTTGATTATTTGTCGGCAAATTTTTGAGCTCTAACATTAAAATAAAGTTATATGCAGTTAGAATGCAAATAGAATCATTACTGAAGTGATTTGAACTCCCAGGAAAGCCGCTAAGGATTTTATTGGTCATAATTCATTAAATAAGCACTGTAAATCAAGGAAATGTTCTTATTATGACTTTTTTGTTAAAATTTTTTTTAAAGATTGCTTGAATTCTGAAAAATCACCCGCGCTATTGTGTGAGTAAGCGCTTAAGAAGATTTTCTTCTAAATTTTGGCTTTTAATTGGAAGTTAATTTAAACCTTACTCAACGTTGATGTTTTCGATACATTGAAATCAATTAAGTTTAAGCAATAAACAAGTAAATGACACTTGATAACAAATATTTATAACAAATAACATTTGGAAAACAAGTAAGGGCCCGTTCATAAATGATGTCAGGCTTTCCCCATACACTTCCCCCCTCCCCCTTTGTCATTAAATGTCACACTTTAACATATCTCCCCCTTTTGTCACATGCCACGCTATGTTGCGCAAGAATGATGTCACACTTCTTGCTACCGTGTTCGCTCGTCACAATTTCATGACCCTCTCCCCCTAGAAGGGTGACATCATTTGTGAATGATCACTAAATAGAGTAGTTACAAGCATCTTTTTTGTATCAGTTAAAAATAATTTGAAGTGAAATATTATTTAAATTTTAATTGTGGTTAAAAAAAGTAATAATTATTAATAATTTTTAAAAAATAAGTATCTTAACTTTCAATAAAAACTGCAAGCTTAATGTATTAATTATCTAGAGAAGCAGAAAAATTATTATTCCTTGTACACGAAATTTCACAGAATGCAAAACGCGTGGCATAAATAAATAAATGAAATTAATTAATTAATACTTGATAACTAATAATTATATATATATATAAATTAGAAATCAAGTAAATAAAATTATAAGCATCTTTTTCTACCTGTTAAAAGTAATTTAAAGTGAAAAATTATTTCATTTTTAATGATGGTTTTCAAAAAAAAAAAAAAAAATTTAATAAAAAGATAAATATCTTAATTTTTAATGGAAACTGCAAGTTTAATCTGTTAATTATCTAGCGAAATAGAAAAACTCCCATTCCTTACACGAATCTTCGCAAAGAGCGAATCGCGAGGCAACTGTCAGCTGTCATCTGTCAACTGTCATCGGTCGAACTCGGCGAGTTTATAACGGCAAATAAATTGAGCATTTGCTATAAAAGTAATGTACCAATTTTATTGAGACAAAAACCATATTTAGTTCAAAATGTTTCACGATGATTAACACCGATTTCAA
This sequence comes from Octonoba sinensis, assembly GCA_038502835.1. Taxonomy (NCBI): domain Eukaryota; kingdom Metazoa; phylum Arthropoda; class Arachnida; order Araneae; family Uloboridae; genus Octonoba; species Octonoba sinensis. The sequence continues at coordinate 63,366,423 of CM076605.1, read as the reverse complement.
GTTGGGAAAAATTTTTTTGCTTTAAACAGCAGCTGCTAAAAGAATGACGTTTTTAGTATCATTAATATGGATTTGGCTCCCACAACCGGGAGCATGGAGAGCGAGCGCCCTCTAGGAAAGATGAGTAAAACGGGTTTACTTTTCAACCCGCGATCTCGTAGAAGATTCGTCAAATAAAACCATGTAACTTAAAACATTTCTGGCGATTTTATATTTTTACTTTCGGTAGCTTTCAATGTAAAATAAATGATATTTACTTCTCTGAAAACAAACATAAACATTTATAACATACAAACCAAAAAACACGCTATTTGGGTTAAAAAGTTTCTATCATTACTAATTCTTTTGCTAACTAGTTAAAAATATGTGAATAATAGATGCAAATGCACAGCCGAAGCGAGGTTTTAATGATAATTTGCTGTATTTTCCTCATTGTTTTATGTAAATCGGAAAAAAGTGCTTATCCATTATAAGTTCTAACATCAAAAACATGCCTGTTGTCCACTTTCTCGGGGAGGAAAGTACCTTGCGCCTCACTGCGACTTTGAGTAAGGCCTACCACGAAGGTTCCGTCAACTACTCGTGACGTCAAGTTCTCCCTCACGGAATCCGAGATACGCCGAGAAAATAGTCGGTTGACCCCATTTGACCCTACCACGACGGTCACGAGTGACCATTTTTTTCTCCCTCGCTCTCGCGTCTCGCAAGTGAAAAGCGGTTGACCAATCAAATGATAGCTCCGTCAACGGTGTTTTCGCTTACCTTTTCGGAAACATTTGTACGTGCTCGCTCGCTGCTCCGCATTTATATCAAGGAGAAAATACTAATTTTTAAATATTTTAGATGAAATGGAGAGCAATCCTGCAAATGATCTCTGATATAACTAAAGATAGCATTTTATTTTTATAAATTATCAATTAGAGTGCGTCAAAGAATGCGAAAATATTTTTATCAAGTCTTAATACCACGGAAAAATTACAATTTGGGGTGATTACAAAGGCGTAAAAAGACTTAAAATTAGGTAACAAGAGATCTAAAGGCAACAGAAGGAAAAATTTGTTAAAAAATTATGTTCATGCTGTAGTCAGAAGCCGAAAATGCAATACTCACCTTTCTTACCGCAAATGATATAGTTACATACTTGGGGTCTTGGGGATATTTTAATGAAGTTTATAAGGTAGCAAAGTATAATATAGGGTATAATATACTATAAGGTAGCCGAAACGTAAATAAATTACCCGATTTTACATCGTGCAGAGAACTTTGAAATTGTTCGCCCCTAAAATTAGCAAAAACTGAAATCACATTTTGCCATCTGACTACAAAAATATTCCTAACGTCCTAAAGTAAATTGATTTTAAACATTTAATTTGTATCGAATAAGGGGCGAAAATAAATCTGGGAAATTGTTTGTAACGTCTGTGATCTAATTCATTTCTAATTTGCACATTGAACAAACCTCATCATCTAGCTGCTGTTAGTGATACAAGAAGCTTATTTTAATTACATTATTCATAACTTTATTTACATATTTTGCTGTGCTTTGTTACATGAGTCATTAATTTTTTTCCTTGAAGGAGCATCGGAAAACTGAATTTCAAGAGGTCCCTCCCCCCATGAGGAACTCATGATTTGGAAACAATAGAAAATTTTAAAATTAGAACATTTGCAGCAGATAGTAAAAAAATAATGTAACTGCAACATGGAAATAATTTTGATATTCGAAGATCGAAAGCTACCATAAGCAAGTCTGAACATAGCTCCCGATTCTGAAAATAACATTTTATAATTAGCTATGACTATTTAAACTCAAAATTTTAGATCTAGCACGGAGCATAAAACTATCAACTCAGTATGCTGTTAATCTGACAAAAAGGCATTTAATTATCGTAATTATATATTTCATCACTGGCGTAGATAAGGGGGTAGTTTTGGGGATACCCCCCCCCCTCTCACCTGAAATGGTCAAGATTGTCTAGAATTTTCTTTATAAAACAATGAAATTAGCTCACTTATCCCGAAGAAGCCACCCCCCCCCCCCCAAATCCGGGTCTAGCTATACCACTGTATTTCATTATAATTGCATTACTCGACATTATTTCAGTTTTTTTTCCTAGAAGAAATACGGGGAAGAACTAAATTTCTAAAAAGGAATAACCGCACTCCTCCTCCCGCCGATGCGGGGCACATAATTTGAAAACAATAGAAAATTTAAAACGGGTCATAAAAATGTACTTTATATGCGATATAGAAAAAATCAAAATCGTTGAACATTGAAGCTGAATAAGCAGTTTTAAAATAGACAAGAAGGCGTGTACTCGATCCCCCGCCCCACCCAAATCGTGGGGCGGGTGATTTGAAAACAATTTATAAAGTGTTAGAACATTTGGAAGAGGTGATGAAAATACACTTCTATTGTAATATAAAAGTATTAAAAAGTTTAAAAATTCCAAGCTCGTTCGAGCAAAGATTTCAAATAGAAAAGTGGGAGAGGGGAAGGTCTTTTACGATCCTAAAGTTACCAATTTATTTTTATAAATTATATTTATCTATTAAGATTTTTCATAACATAGCACGTACGCCGATACTACTTGATTCTATTAAAAATGGAACGAAATGTATTACTTAGAGCAGAAAACACCTTAAACGACAGAGAAATAAATTAATGAATGAATATAGATGTTGGAATTTAATAAAATTTAATATATTTGGAGGAATTTCAATACGACGAATGCGCGTTTTTCTGTAAAATATAAGAAATATTAAAATCAAATCATCGACTGATCAATTAAACAGCTTATTGAATACACACCACAGCTTCTTTTCATCTTTTAAATAAGCATTGCGGCATTCAATTCAATTAATGCATGGATTCTCGTTAATGAATACGTTTTGTTGTTCGAAAATAATAAAAATTCATTAAAAAATCATTTGTTCGCTGTTGCATATAAATAAATCTTTTAATTTCAAAATACAAAATTCTTACTAGTAAATAAATTTCGATATGTAGATCTATATTACGCTATCACTTCTTGTATAAGGCAATAATCAGTATTTCCGCGTAATTCAAAATTCAATTTTAAACCGCAAAATTCAAAAATCGTGTGAATAGCAAAACTACTCTCTGCCGAGAATGCGAACTCACCCGCTCCTACCCAGCAGGCGACAAGTTTTCGGGAGCCCTAGTCGGCAGCCAGACCCTTCCCGTGAGCTTCGTAGTCGTAGTAGAGTTTGCTTGCGGATCCCGGAATGTGACGTCACGCCGGGAAAGAAACTGGTTTTTCGCCTAGCGACTTTGTTTTCCGAGATTTTCGTGGTAGGGTCCCTCTCAGGACCTAAAAGTTCTCGATGCAAGAAATAAGTTGCGAGTAGTTGCAGGGCAAATCCTGATGAAAAAAATGTTAGCAGGATAAATTTTACAGTTACCAGTCGAAAATATTTCTAAATGTTTATAATACAAAAACCATAGCGTTGAGTTACGACTGTTCTGCTTTTACAAATTTGTTTCATGTTGTTTCCAGTACTCTTCGCCTCGGCGAGGAGTCCACAGCTCTGCCTATATGAATCAACTCCAGCAGTATGGAATGCATAAAGGTGAGATTGTTGCTCCGTACCTGCGAATTTCCCTACAGCGCCCTCTAGTGAAGAGTTTTTAACTAATCCTGCCGTCGGGATGTCGCGCTTGGAACAGGGTGGCTATTCCAATCTTTCGACGCGCGAGAAGCGAGATGACAGGACCGCAGAACAGAGGTCTGACGTCGGAATCCAGTCCATATGCATTCCAAGCGAAATGCGATACGACGGCTACCGGTCGACAGAAGCGGGAATAGTCCATCCGGAGAAAATGGCAGGGGTGACAGGTTTCCGCGGAGAGAACCAATCAGAATGCTCCTTTTAGACGAGCGAAATGGAATTCAAAACGTGGAGAGTTCAATCGTTTACTGCGCGCGCGTTTCTCTCTTCTGGAGCTTGCTCGCTACCTTATTTTGTCACAATGGTAGGCGCGTAGGAAAGGCGGGGGGGGGGGGGGGGGGGGGGGTTGCTTCAAGCCCCCCCCCCCACATTAGAAATCAGGAAATTTTCATTTTTATACCAAATGATGCAGATTTAAAACAAAAAAGTGTTACTGTTTGTTTTACATTAATCACATTTAATAAATGTATAGTTAAATCAACGACTCGTTGATTAAACTATACATTTATGTGTAGTTGTGTAGTGTAGTGTTGATTAACTATGAATGCGTAAGGATTTCGGTTATTTTGTGAAAACTATGAATTTATTTTAATGATCTATAAAAATATTCATTAATTAGTGATTTTTTTATAATCACTGAAGGACTTTGGGGATAAATCCCCTCCTAAAATGGTGAAGATTTTCTAGAATTTGACCAATTTTTCTATAAAACAATGAAATTAGCTCACTTTTACCGAAGAAACCCCCCTAATAAAGGTGAAAATTATCTAGAATTTGACCAATTTTTCTTAGAAGACAATGAAATTAGCTCACGTTTCCCGAAGAAACCCCCCCCTAAAATGGTGAAAATTGTCTAGAATTTGACCTATTTTCCTGTAAGACAGTGAAATTAGCTCACTTCTCTCGAAGAACCCCCCCCCCCAAATCCGGGTCTAAACGCCACTGTTTGTAATTAATATTAATAACAATGAGTGAATACTAATTACTTTTTGATTGTTAATTGGTTTTTCTTGGAAATAATTTCAAGCATTAGGAAATGAAATTATTTGAGCCCCCCCCCCCCCCGTGATTTTTAAATTGCTACGCTTCTGCACAATGGCACTGGATATATGAGCAAGGATCATATTGAAATGATTCTTTATTTCATGGAGGAAAATCCAGATGTTCAATAGAGCCCGCTTGTCGGAAAACTTTACGAGAGTTGATTTGAAAAACAAGGGGGCGGAATTTGAAGGATTGTATGACATTTATTTGTTGTATGACTGTAGGATGAAAAATTCATGGAAGTGTTATTTCTTTTTTTAATGAATACATAGCAAATCAAGATGCAAATGTTAAATTCAAATTTCTTAACTTTATGTCATGATAACTTTTGAATACACTACAATAACAATTGAAGTTTTTAAATTTTTATAAAACTTAGAATTTTCAGGACAAAAGTATATACATAAAATAGATTTCTCACTTAATGAACTTAAATAACAGCAACAAAAATAAGCGAGTGAGATCCAAAAGTGAAAATGAAAACTCGAAGTTGAAACTTAGATGCTGCCAGCATTTGTTGGGTTATAGTGTTCCATTTCTGTTGTCATAAACTAACTGTGACAGAAAATATCTTTCATCTTTTAATGTTATGAATTAAGTTTTACCCATATTATAGTAAATGACATTTGTAAACTGATAAACACACAGCCTTCTGGCAGACATTTTTTTTTGTTTACTTTTAATGACAGCAGTTAACGGTAAATTTTAAGAAGTACAGTATTTTCTATTACAAATGGACGAAAAAAAAGTAAACAGAAAATGATAAAGTAATACTTAATATTTACCTATAACAGGGTTCGTGATTTTTTTTATTTAAATCAGATTTTTTTTATTTAAATCGGATTATTTTTAATTTTTTTAAAAAGACCTTACGTATTTTAGATATTTATTATGTTACATTCATATAAACAATATGGCATGTTAATCAATATGCAAAAACACACTTTAAACTATTTTCACAGCAATAAAAAAAATTTATAATTATAATGATAAACAAATTTTAATGCGAATGCATGACTCAAGTGAAACTTAACCCTGCCAGGAATAATAGTACTCAGAAGTACAGAGAAAATGAACAAATTAATCTGAATTATTTTGCTGTTGAAAGCTGAAAAAAAGTAAAAATTGTGTGTACTTAATTTTTACATTGGGTGTACTTTAATCCTTTTTCTATTTTATAAATGAAAAAGCCTGAAATATTTTTATCCATTTAGTAAAATCATATGCTCACACCATTACAAAAAACGGGAACTTTTTGCTTTAGTCTAATTTCTTTATTGAAAACTTCTATGATAAAAATTTTAGAAGGGAAAACCTCAAGTGAAAAGGGGACATGGATGAAACTTTAAGCATACATATTCTAAATTCGATCAATTGTTGTTTTAAACACCATCATTCTGAATTATTTATTATGTGCCATTTATTAAATTGATCTAAAATACTATTTTTAAGATAAAAAACACAGAATGGTTCATGGTTATTATGAATTCTAATTTGAATGATTGGATGAATGATGCTTTGTTGTTAATATGCTTGAAGAATAAGAGTAATATTGCAAAATTGAAAAAATAGTAATTAGTTCTAAACTTATGAAATATGTTATACACACAGATGGATAGACCTAGGAAGTTTTGTTTCAAACAGTGGTTGTCTTGTAATTGCAACATATTTCATTTTTACACTTTCTAACATCGTAAAACCAATGATTTTTTTGAAAAAAAATCACTTGATTTAAATCAATGATTTTTTTAAATAAATCGCTTGATTTAAATCGCGATTTAAATCATGATTCAAATCAAGCTGATTTAAATCAACGAACCCTGACCTATAACTTAGCTTACTGTTTTCAATTATGATATTTTGCAATGCTCTCATGCAACATTTTAGAACTGGATGATTTGCATCTGATATGACAATAGTTTCAATAATATTTATGGGCTTCATAAAATAATTTGAAAAATTCACACCAAAGTTGGCTAAAAAAATATATTCATAGAAAGAACCATCCTTGTCATATTTCACGCTGCTAAATTACATAAGCATAAGTACTTTTAGGTTAAAAACGGGGGGGGGGGGGGGATTATGAAAAAATCTGAGAGGATTTCGTTAAAGATACAAACCCACATTATTTGTTAGTCTGTATTATAACATGTGTATTCTTCTCCATGAAAAAAATAAGAAAATAAAGGCAGCCGCACTTGGCATTTGCGGTGCAGGTGTTATAAAGAGAAAATGTTGAAAAAAAGGGAGTTAGACCCGAGCCGATCCAATAGTTGTTGAGTTTTTTTGCAAAGATAAGAAAAAAGAATTAAAGATCCTCTGATATAGCATTTTTTCAACCTCCAAATAGTTTATTTATTTTACTAGAATCGTGAGTGATTCTTTTAGTTTTAATAATTATGTAAACTTCCCCCAAACAGTTTTACGGCTTTTGAATAATGATTTACGTTTTTATAAACATAAAAATAAATAAATGATTTAAATGACATTTTTGACAAGCATTCTACACGTTTGTTTTAATGGTTTAAAGTTCAAAGCGACTTTTTTTTCCATCGGCCGATGGAAGAGAAGAATAATAGGCAATCGGCCGATCTCAGAACAATCGGCATCGGCCAAAAAATGCCATCGGTCGAGCCCTAATAACAATAATAAGGATGATGATGTGTGCCCTTAATTTGAATAAAATGAGATAAGAGTTACAAAAAAACATAATATGACACAAAAAAACCATAATTATAACAGTAAAAAATATTAATGTTCAAGATCAATTAAAAACAATTGCATTTTAGACCTTGATGGCAGTTTACTTAGTGAAAAGAAACTTTATTTTAAGAACACAAAATGTTCTTGAAGAGATTAAATTAAAAAAAAAAAATAAATAAAAAATAAACAAAAATAACTCTACATAACACCGAATAAATATATCATCCGGAAGACCAAAAGCATCTTCTCGTGTTCTATAGATTGGTCTTCTTCGAGCACTTTGGCGATTTAAAAGGCGATGAATTAAAATCCCGTCGACAAACGCAGACATCTTTGTCAATCTCGCCACCTCACTTGCCGGCGAGATTCGCTTCGACCAAAAGAGGCGCGCTAAACTCGTCCCGACCGGTTTGGAATGCATGAAGGCGAGATTTTTGCTCCGTACCTGTGAATTTCGCTTCAGCGCCATCTAGTGAACAGTTTGGAACTAATCCCGCCGTCGGGATTTCGATCTTGGAATAGGGGCCCAGATTAGGTTCAGTGCAACATACGTTCGTAATGTTGAAACCGTATAGTCCAGGGGTCGGCAACCTTTTGAGTCGGAAGAGTAAAAAATCGCAATTTACAAAATTTCTAAGTTTTTAAAGAACCACAATTTTTTTTCTTGCCAACAATAAATAGTACTCACATAAATAAAGTTTTTTGATTAAAAAAAAAACTAATCTGTTTATTCATTAGAAAAAATATCTATTTATTCATGTATAAGTAGTGTTTTTCACAACAATTTAGATAATATATATATATGGTATTATTAGATAATTACTTATTATTTAAGTAAAAAATTAAAACAATTAAACATTTACTTACGACACTAACTTGTACTTCAATAACAAACAATTGAGCGAACAAATTCAATGAGAGCAGTGGCTTTGCATGGTTATTCAAGTAGAAACGAATTCAGAACGATTTTTAAATGTCTTTTTTTGATAAAATGAATAATATTTGCGTATGGAACTAAAGATCCGCAGCTTCACGTCCGAAGAGCTGCATGTGGCTCGCGAGCCGCAGGTTGCCGACCCCTGGTATAGTCGTTTCTCCTCATCATTTATCTTTGCGTTGCGTAATGAGAACCGTTCGCGGCTCTTGTTCGAAAGGGAAGCATCCGTTTCGAAACTGAACAAATCCTAACGTTGCTGCGGTGATGTGATGGACGTTGCTATTGAAATTACTGAGAGTCTTGTTTGAAAGAAATTTTATTTATATTGAAAACTTCGGAATAAATAACTAGAATCTAACAAATAATTTTAAAAGAAATAAGGGAATCTTCATTCTGTTTTAGCTTTTATGGAATAACTACAGTAAAAATTTTGCGTTTAGTTCAGTGGTGTAGTCGAGGGGGACGGCGTTCCCCTACCTTTTTATTTTAATACAAGCGTCCCCCCATTTTTTTTACATTTTAACATAAGCTCCCCCTCACTTTTGATATCAATTGCTTATCTTCGTATGCATACGCGTCCCCCCAACTTTTTTTTTTCAGGACTACACCACTGGTTTAGTTGCCACCATTTTTGGTGTTACTAAACACAAGTTTTGGTGTAAAGTTGTTCATTTTTGATGTATTTAAAAAAATGTTTATGTGTCTATCGAAACAAAATGTAGACAGTATAACGTTTCTTAGCAAATGAAATTTGTTAGCTTCGTTATTTGTCGAAATTTCATTGCGATTGCGCATTTCTATGAAAGTAGGATGAGAAGAGAAGAAAGTAGAACAGTCGGAATGAGTTTTTGATCTGTAGATGAGTTAACAAACATCATATGCTTAAAGTCTACTGTCTGTATTTTGTTAGACAGACACTTAAAAAAATTTGATATACATCAAAAAATGAAAAATTTTCTTTGCACAAAATGGTGTTCACCACCAAAATTTTTACAGTTTACGTAGTTAATTATGAATGGTCATATCGTTAGTGAATTTCCACAATAATGAATTTTTTAGACTGTTTAAAAAAAAAAAACATTTTGAAATAAATACATGAGGTTTTATTTAAAAAAATTGTTGGCTTTCCTTATTGTTGGCATGTCTTATAACAAAATTATTTATTTCTGCTGAAACATTGCAGATAAGACTTTTTTTTCTTCCGAAAACATTTTTCAAACCATATTTTTGGACCTTGGTGGATGGGGATCAGTATCCCGATTGGAATTGATTACATTTTCATAGAACCGCGTGGGATCAGCTAATGTTCAGTTGAAAGTTTTTCTGTTGATTAGTTTGTTATTTTTCAAATTTTGTTTTATCTTGGGGAAGACCCAACATCCCCCTATAGGAGGTTGTGTAGTCTTCGCCATAGTCAGCGCATTTTTGTTTAGTGGTATCTTTTTGGTGGGTGCAATCCTTACGGGGTATCCTCTTGCGCAAATAGTACATTTGGTTTTGTTAAAAACAATTCTGGGCAAAATGGCCAAAGCCTTGGCAGTTAAAACATTAAATGGTGGGGTTTCCATTTTTGAAATATTCAATCTTTATGGTAGTATAGAGGATATTATCAAGTTGAAATATATTATCATTAGTGGATTTGTCCGTGAGTTGAATTTGGAATAAGGGGTAGGGTGTTTTCTTTTTTTCTGTCATTTCGGTAACTTTGCAGACATCAAAGAGTTTAAGCTTTAGTTCATTAAAGATTACGTCAGCGGCTGCGTTCATCATCTAAATGTTTTCAGATTCACTAATTCTCCTTGTTAACCCTTGCACTAATTCTCCTAATCCGAACATTCATGTTAAAGCAGTTTAATCATACTTGCTCTAGATTTTAAAATATTTAAGGAACAAAAAATATTTTTAAGTGTACTAAAAATTCACAATTAATAATAAAAGAATCGTAAACAGTTTTTTAAACTTCATGCAGCTGTGTTAAATGACGTTTCTATAATGCATTATAAGTACATAGATTGGATAGCCGGTACTTAGTAACAATAACAAGTCAGGATCAATCTGATTATATTGTATTTAAAAAAAAAAACTTATGTACAAAAATTAACACAAACATATCATTTACTCTTAATATCACACATCTATTGCTATTGTCTTGTATTAACTTTAGGGTCCGGGTGACTCGCGTCGTTTCTCAGCATCCTCATTGTCTCTCATCCTCCGAATCCACGAATCGGCTTCCGCCCGCACTGCCGCATCATACCGTATATCTAAGTAATAGTCCGCGCGTATAGTATGTATTTTAGTAAGTCTATATTAGTTAATTGGGAAAACACCCACATGTGCTTGTATATATATATATTATATGTGTGTGTGTTTGTGGAAGAATTCTTATGATTTCTGGCAATACTTGATCAAAAGGCTCATAAAGCCATCTATTTCTAAAGCCCCATTTTTAACAGTCTTATTTCACAAACAACCGGATTTTACATTTGAATTTTAAAGCTCCTTTCTGATGAATTACATTTTATAATATTCAATGGATTACTTACTTTCTTCTAGATCATTAATAATAATGCAAAGTTAAAAAAAAAAAAAAACCGCCTTTAAAACGGATTTAGCTACTCTTCGTATAATTGTAAGCTGCATTGAATTAAAAGTAAAAAAGGAATTCATGCTTTAAGCAACATCATGACCCTTTATTACTATGGTGTTGCTATAATGTTAGGTTTCCCCGAAGTTGCTTATTAGATCCACAAGCAACAAGCGTAAAGAAATAGATGGTGCCGTATGCGCACATTGCTCGAAAGACGCTTTTAAATGCGCATCCGAAGCACCCGAAATCGATAAATCTCGATGAATGATTGCCGGTAGTAAAGACACATGAAAGTTCTGCGCACTGAGTGTACGGCATAATATTTCTAAATACGCATAAGAATTGAGTGCTAAAACTCGCCAAAACCTATGGCTTCAATCCGTATTGCTAATCTCCACCTACCCAACAGAAGATTACTGGCACACTGGCAAGGTTAATTGGGGCCAATGTCTCGAGAATTTGTTAGTTTATCTTAGTTTTATTTGCCGATCCTAGTATAGTAGTACCTATACATATAAGGACGATAACTGAATTCTTGCTGCGCCCCTACAGATCTTTCTAATAACTGTGTATTATTACATTTCTGATAAGGAGAAAGAGAGAGGGAAAAGGGAGGTGGGGAGATTTTAGTCATTACCGATTAATAGCATATTAATTATGAAATTGCGGTTTGTTCGTGGACTTAATTATTGCATATATTTCCCATTAACCCTTATTCTCATGACACTCGACTTTTTTTATTTTAATTTTTTTTCTGTATTTTTACAGCTAAAATAAAGATTATTTAGTATCATAACCTTTCTAACCTAATTAGTTCACAAATTAATTAGTTTTATAAAAGGTAGCATATATGCTACTGCATGAGATTGGGGTCACTTGCTCATGAGGCTTGTTGTATTTGTGTTACATAATAAAGGCAGTATAAGACCAAAAAAAAAATATGCTACGTACAAATATTATTTTAATGAAAATTTTTATGAAATATAAAAGTCAATGAAGCAAAGAAAAACAAAAAACTATATATACAAAACTATACACATCCATTTAATGATGTGCTTTCTCAAAGCAATTCCGGTTCATCTTTATCTTCTGCATCGATGCTGCATATTTGTCAAAAAAATTATTCACCACAAAATTTAGTTCTTGGTCGGGAATTTCTTCATCAACATCTTCCTCTTCTTCAGAAATTGCCTCAGATTGACGAACGAGAGAAAATAATAATTGTCCTTTAGATGTGAAATCCTAAATTAAGTCAACATCCACGTAAGAAATAAAAAAATCTTTTTGTAAAATAACAATTAGGTGAAATTTAAAAAAAAAAAAAAAACATTCAAGTGTAAGTAACAATTGATCATGTCAACAACTACCCTAATTTCATGAAGTAGCATATATGCAACTTTCAGTTTTTAGCTTGTATTTTTCCAAAAACAATGGTAATCAAACAACTTAAACATTTTTTTAAAACTACAGAACATAAGAAATGTGAAAAATATTTTTCAAGGTAAAAAAAAATCAAAATTAATATGAAAAATAATTCAATGAACTTACCTTGTACAGACCACGAGACATGATGCACAAACACAAGAAACCAACAGTTACCTTCCACTAACACTTAAATAATTTTAACTTTGTACAGACTTTTCACTCTGAACGAAACTTCTATACTGTTCCTCTAGCAAATAAGAATGCAACATACGCGCTAACGTCAATTAACAAATAGAAAGTACTGGAAAACCCCAGGCAGCTTATATACTACTTTATGAGAATAATGTGAAAAAGTAAAAACTTTTAAAAAACCGAGTATGTTAACAGTTACAATGGGTGAATTGCGACTACTTCCCAATGACATTGCTAATGTAGAGTTATTAGGCTTGGCTGTTCGTTACGTACGAAGACCACTTTGCCACATTACGGTGTACATTAATTTCTCTGAAAATTTTAGAAATTGATATGAGAAAAAGCTATGTTATCGCGTAACATTATAGAAACGAGGAAGAAAGGAAAAAATGAAAAGAAAAAAAGCCGTCTTGAAACTTTACGTTAAAAATATTTCTTACTACCAGTACTTTTCAGCACGGATAATAATACAAGTAGATGAAGCCTTTATTTTTCAATTTAAGATCATACTTCATAGGATCATTTCTATAGTATGATTAGCGAGTTCGCTCACCGAACTTCGCAGAAAAACCCAACCACGATGATGTGGAATGGGGTTTCTATCTGAGCGTGAAGCTGGCGATGCAATTCTATTGCGTCCCATTGATGATCGCGCCTTCCACCTTCGTGGTGGTTGGAGGATAGGAACTCGTTCTGAGTGGTTCCTTAAATGTTAGAATTCTCCGCGTGGATCCAAGCTGAGTACTTCAAGCGCGTTTCGCACTTTTTGTGAGTACTGAATTGAACTGAGCAGACAAGACCTCAATCCGACGTCGATTTCACCGCCAAACCGGTTGAAAACGACAGGAGAGCTCTATTCGAGGTGTACGAGAATCGCGCTCAAGATCGGCTATGTAATGCTCATTCGTGTAAAGTCGACTAAGCGAGAGAGACAGATAATCGAATGGTCGAAGCGTCCGAATGAACGTTACATGGGAGAGCATGACGCATCAGTCGCATTCAGTATCGACGTGAAAACAGTGTGCGCCATACTAAAAATGCACATTTTATTTTAAATATTTTTTTCTTGAACGGAATTTAATATTATACACGCGCGTATATTTGTGAATGTGACAAAATTTATTGTGTATATTATCTATCGTCATAAGAAATAATGTGTGTTTAAGATCACAAGATAGACAGTTGTAGCGTCTCAGGTATGTTCTAGCATTTCTTAAATGATATATTTCTGCAATGAATTATTTAGAAACTTATCAATGCATATGATTCGTCGATAAAAGTAAAAAATTCAGTGTGTCTATTCGACGTAAGATGTGATGGAACTTTACTCTATAGTAGAATCAGCTAGTATTTGGCGTCCCTCATTGCCTCTCTCTCACACTCATTCGATATTTCCGTCTTACGCAGGAAGTTGGTAGAGGCAGGCGAAGGACGGCACAATGTTCATTTTTCAAAAGACACATCCAAGCCTCTAGTGGATTTTTTGAAATCAACATTAAATTTGAATTCGTCAAATGATCCGAATGAAAGTACGACGAAATATGGAACAACAATTGGCGGAGTTTTTCTTAGATATTTAGAAAATAATATTTCATTCAAAAATATTCATTTCATACTTCAGTTACCATAAACCTATAGTTTCATTTTTAGAGTATGATGATGCAGATGAAGGCCGCTCGGGGCAAAATTCGCTACAGTAATTTATACGCAATTAAAATTAAGTACATTGTAAATGTTATCACTTTGTCAATATAGAAAGCAAAAAAAAAAAAAAAATTGTATTTCGTATTATTAATTTCGCCTTGTTGAAGTTTTCACTTCTGTCGTGTGGTTTTAAGCACACACAATTTTTTTTTACACTAGCATTATTTGAAGCTGTTACGTCGTGTAAAGATGCACCACTATTTAAAAATTTTATTAATTAATTTTGTAGAATTTCTTCCACAGATTTTTGTCGATTGTTTAAGGGCGTCCCCTTGTATCCGCCCCTGAATCTATAAGCTATTTTATAAAAATAATAAATAACCGTATAGGGGATTATTTGCTTTTAAATATGTCTGATTTTTAGCCTACTTTCCCGTAAAAGTAAAAAAAAATAATAATAAAGCATGAAAGAAGGCTTAATGTATCGTGAAAATATCGTTAAAAATCAAGAAAAGTCAAAAATAAGTGAAGTAATTAAATAAAGATTGAAAAATAAAAAAATTGAAAGTAGGGTATTGAGATGGGGAAAAAGTGTGTCTGTCGGTCTGTCTGTCGGTCTGTCCCCCCCTAATAACTTTTGAACGAATTGTCCGATTGGAAAAATTCTTTTTGCATTCGAAAGATCTCGGCGAGGACATCTCATTTCTATATTTTACTTTTTGATTTGAACAATTTTTTTTTCAATTTTGAACAGTTCAAAAAATTTTAACATTAGCGCCTATGGGCGAAAATGAAGCAAATTATGTAAACTCTGGGTACAAGTTCCAATGAACAAGCTCACTGGAAGAAGTTCTCGGCGTGAAATATTGATTTGAACAATTTTTGTTCATTTTTGAACAGTTCAAAAAAAAAAATTAACATAGTGCCTACGGGGAAATTTCAATCCTATATAAATCCTGATCTAACGGGCCGATTTGCTTGGAACAAACTTTATCAGAAAGCTCTTATGACGTAGAACATGTACACATAAAAAGTTCATCCAGAACTAACGAGCCTATTTTCTTATGAAATTTTTTGATCGGGATTTTCAAGAATATTTTTGAATTAATGAAAGATTAAATGAATAAACAAGATAATGAATGAATAAATGAGTGAATAAATACATGAATGACTGAATAAATGAATGATTGAACGAATCTGTATTAACCGTTTAAAAAGGCATATTTGAAGCAATTAAGAACTAAAGCTAAACGAGAAAGAGAGAGAGATAGCTAGATTATAAATTTGAAGCTGGTGTATACGGGAAAGTAGGCTCGTATAGTTCTAGACGGAACTTCTTGTTATACTATGTGATTTGAATAGCCTAGGGTCATCAGACTAATTTAATTTTAAATTATGTGAATCACAATCACAATGATTGTATCTAACCTGCAAAAGAAGTTTTAAATCCAAATTACCGTATCTGAAAAATTAAGCAAGCTAGAGAAAGTCCAATTGTAGCAGTAGCAAAGCTTTACTAGTGAGCGTAGGTTAAAAAAATGCCACGTCTCCAAATGTTCAACCTCTGCATTATTTATTCCCTTCCCCCGCGGAAGGTCCAAAAATAATTTGAAGCTCATTTAGGTTGTTCCCCTCCACGGTAATCTTTAGTAAAAGGCGAAAGATTAGCACGATTTTTGAAGGGAAACCAGAGCATAAACAGAAAAGAATCCATTTTCGCTATGTATTTTTCTCCGTCTTACTAATTACTGGTGGTTACAATTTTGCAGCTTGCTGCTGATATGAAATCTCAGCTAAGCAAAGTTTTGCTGTACTTGTCAAGTAATTTAAACATTACTATTATACATTGCAATGTAAATTTTGAAGTCATATTTTTGTTTCAAAATGGTAAAAACAGATAAAAGTTCAGGAAAATTCTAAATTTAGTCATGTAGAACACTTTAAAGCACAAAAGAATTATTTTTTAAATTACAAAATTTAAGAATAAAATGAATTTTATATTTTGAAAATAAATTTATACTTATGTATCATAAATTTAGATCTTTTAACATACTTATTTATAGTTTAAAAGAACACTTACAATGAAAACATCAATTACATAATCTGAAAATTTAAATGAAAGTTGATAATTATTTCCATAGCTATTTATTTATTGTTTTTTTTTTCCCCTAAGGATAATTTTTAAAAAGAAGACTTCATTTAAAAGTAGCGCATTTTAACTTTAAAATTATTGCTGCTTTACTGAATAACAGTCTTGCCAATGTGCGGGTAATTACCCGAAAATCGGGTATTTTATTCATCCGCAGATATTTTGGGAGGGTTTTCGAGGTTATTAAATTTTAGTAAAGAAAGTTTTTAATTAAAAAAAATTTCCGGCATCAAACATTTGATGCACCCAATGCAACAAACCGATCAAAGCCGAAAAGCATTTGTATCACCTGCAGGTTTGTACCTTGGCTACAGCCTATAGCTGGATTCAATGGACAAAAGACGACGGAAGAATTGTGGTGTCACCCCGTTGCCCTACTTACCGAACAGAAATGTCCATTGTCCGCCGATATTAAATGGATCTATGACGGACATAGTAAAATGTTCGTCACAGACGAATTGCTTGACGATACACAATCAAGCAAGAAGGCTTCGGCGAGAAAGGAAGACATGCATTGTCTGCAGTGCTTATGTAGAAGCGTTGCACAAGCAGGTTTGACAGTGTGCGGGACATTATCCGAAATTTTGGTATTTTTAAGATCTCTGGGTATTTATAAATTGAGGGTAATTTCTGGTAATTTTGAGACATCAACTTTTTTTAAATAATTTTTTATGTAGGAAGTTTGAGATTTATGATTCTGTCAAAACTTTTTCTTTGAAAAAAACAATGCTACAATTTTTTAACTGTCTGATTAATGTCAACAGTTATTTCTGTACGCCATTCCATCATGGAGTATTAGTGTACAAGCACTACACACATGATCGAATGAGCTTGTCCGCATATCTACGGATCCCAACCGTTATAGCAATTTGTTTGAGAAAAAGCGAATGACTCACCGGAGAAATAATGCCAATAATAATAATAATTATTATAAAAACAAGAAAAGCACCGAGAATTCTTTAATGAGATTCCTAAAAAAAATCAACTTAAATAAGGTGTTCATTTATACATTTTATTATACTTGTTTTTATTTGTTATTTCCGTTCTCGCCAGTGTAGAATCAATTTTTCTACCAATTTCTTGGTACAGCAGTTGGAATCAGAAAAAGATGTTGATTCGCGAGCGTCCACGAAAATTAAGACTCACAGCAAAAGTTAAGATTTTTCCCTTTGTCCTTCAATTACTTATTTAAACAAGATTGGTTTATTTCACTCTTTGTTTATTTATTTTTCTTATTTTGGGAATATTTGGGATCTTTAAACATTTTTTTATTTCTTTATATATTACTTACCTACTCTATTTTATCTTTCTTTCTGCTTTTGGTCCTCCAGCATCTATCATGCGTAATTCGATTTTTTCCCCATTATGCCTCAGAAATGCAATTATCTTTCCTGAAAATGACTTTGGAAAAGGCCTTTCTGAGGTATTTCAATTCTTCCGTTCTCGCATATATGCATTATCTATAACAGTTGGGATCCGTTAAAAAGAATCTCTAGTAATCACTTGAGTGATGAATGATCAAATGCTACAAGAAATGTAAATTATACGATGATATTGTAAATGGAATCGTACTTCAAGGATTTGGCCCAGCAAATATGCGGAGTCAATAGCAAGCAAATAAATCAATTCGGAAAGACACAACATTCATTCTTAAAAAGAACTAGCGACGCGACCATTGACTTCAATAGAGAACTGACTGACGACTTCTCGCCACCGCTCGTAGAGGAGATGAAGGCCTGCAACCCTACAGGAAACGCCCCAACTCATCCCGAGCGAAGAATCGTTTGCATTGTTTTCTGTGGGATTTTGCATGATTTTAAATGCGGAGTACTCGTTTATTTTAAACGTTTGGAAAGTTATGAAGACATGAAATGATTAAGCATTCTTTACTTTCTGAGCTGTTAGCATCAGATTTTGTTTATGGGCACCGGATTGTTTTTAATACTTCAAAAAACATAACTCATCCTCAAGGATTTTTCTCGCCAAGTTACTTTCGGTTTCCCGCGCGTTTGTTAAGAAGAGCGAAATTCAGCTTTTTTTTCTTTCTGTTAAACACAAAAATGCTTGAAGAAAACGATCTTCTTTAACGATCCATGACAAGACTTTTAAACTTCATAATATTTTTTGAATAAAATTTTCTTGTGTGGTTTTTCTAATAGCAAGTTGTAAATAAAATGACAAAAAAGAAATGTGAAATTTTCGGGCAAAATTAGTATTCCTCCACATAATAAATGATTTTTAAGGGCACTCATGATTTTAATTAATATTAAATGATTTGTTATTGGTATTTTAACTAATATGCAAATTAAATTTATTATTAGTTAACATTAAAACAATAAAATTATAATTTTTTAGTATCATCATTTAAAAAAATTAAATAATACAGTAAAACCTGTTTTTGTGCGGTCCTTTTTTATGCGATTTTGTTTTTGTGCGATTTTTTTCTTTTTTGGCGATTTATTTTTATGCGGTATATGAATCTTAGCGGCGTTAGCGCCAGTTTAATGTTTCCTATCAATGTACATATACATATTTAAAAATGACAACTAATTATAATTATTATTTATCCAGTAAGCACATGGTAAGTGCCCATGTGCTTACTGTATAATTAAAAATTATAGGAGAAGTCTTTGATAATTTCGGTGAAAATGACCTTGACGAGATGATTGAGGACCAAACTATCGATGATAGTGACATTATTAATAGTTTGATAGATTATGAAAATGGACAAGAAGAACCGGAATCTATTACAGCAGATAAAATATATGCAGGGATCCAGATTACTAAAAAATTGGAAACGCATTTTCTTAAAATAGATACCAATGCGGAAAGACGCTAAAAATTCCAAAAAGAACTTAGATCATGCATGTCTCACTATCGTGACGTTTACAAGCAATTGACCAGTCGACCGTCGTCATAAAAACTGATCACTGACTTCATGGTACCAAAAAAGAAATCAATTGAAATAGTATCTTCAAGCGACGAAAGCGATTTTCAACCAATTCGTCACAAGAAGATGCGCGTTTTGGATTACGATGTGTAGGAGCAAACTATTTAATGTATAATTTGAAAACTTCTCCATGTATGTGTATAATGAAGAATTAAATATTTTTACAATTTCTTAGGTCTAATTTAATTATTTAATTTAACTGAAAGCATTCTTTCATCTATTTCATAAATCATTGATGTATTTTCTAAGTCCGACTTTTTTATGCGGTCCCTATCCACCGCATAAAAAAATTTTTATGTTGTATATCGTACAAAGTTGTTTATTATATGTAAGAATTTATAAAATTTCCGAATATTTTTTTGTGCGATTTCTTTTATGCGGTTCCTATCCACCGCACAAAAGCAGGTTTTACTGTATGTGTAGTTTATTAATATGAAAAAAAAAAAAAAAAATTTTTTTTTCATTTCCTTAAAGAAATATATCTATGTACATCTACATAAGCTGGGTTTTTTTTTATTTTATTTGCACATGAACTTCTTTCTCGGTAAGCATAATTATAAGCTAGGGAGCAACATTGTTATTATTATTATACATAGCGATACAATATGAATGATTTCTTAAAAAGTACATTTGATTTTTAAAAAAAGTAAAAATAAAATAATTTGTTTTATATTGATATTTTTACTAATATTTTAATAAAAGTATGACTTTAACCAATAAAATAACAATCATTTTTGATAATATCAATTTTGAAAAAAATAAATTTTATAAGCTATTTTGATTGATAAAATTTAAAAAACAAAATTTCGTTTCCTTAAAGCAACACATCACTCAATATATATTTGTAAACTGAATACATGTACCGTCGCATATGAACTTCTTTTACAAGCTAGCTCGTCATATCGAGAATTCCCGGGGGGGGGGGGGGGGCAAAGGGTGCAAAATCATACTTTATAACAGAAAAAGCATTAAAATGTATGCATGTGTATAAAATCATAGTGTTTCTAAATCAGGGGGGGGGGGAAATACTTTTGATTAAAAAAATATAACAAACTATTTGTTTCATGTTGATATTTTAACTAATACTTAAAATTGTGACTTATATTCATTATAAAGAAATAAAATAATAATCATTTTTACAAGCTGGCTCGTCATATGGAAATTTCCCGGGGGGGGGGGGGAGGATACATATTTACCCATTATAGAAGAAAAACATCAAAATACGCATGTGTGTAAAGTCAGTGTTTCTAAAAGTCAGGAGGGGGCGACTTATGACTTTAAAAAAATAATAATAAAGTACACCTTGATTAAAATAATAATAGACTATTTGTTCTATATTGATATTTTAACCAATATTTAAATAAAATTGTGATTTTTAATCATTGCAAAGCAATAAAATAATAATAATTTCTGATAATATCAATTTTGAAAAATGTCATGTATTTTATAAGCTAGTTTGATTGATAATATTTAAAAAACAAAATTTCACTTCCTTAAAGCAACATATAGTTTAATATATCTATGCAAACTGAATATATATACCTTGGCATATGAACTTCTTTTACAAGCTGGCTCGTCATATCGAAATTTCCCCCCGGGGGGTGGGGGAAGGGTACATATTTACATATTATAGAAAAAAAAAAGCATCAAAACATATGCATTGTGTCATAGTGTTTCTAAGTCAGGGAGGGGGTACTTATGATTTTAAAAAGTAATGATGAAAGTATTTATGCTTTAAAAAATAGTAATAATAAACTATTATTCGCGCTACAAGTCGGCATTGTATTCATTGTTACAAAATATCAGATCGGACTTTAATAAAGCGCACGCTCAACGGGGTTTTTTAGCGCCAACTCCGTACCTACGCCAAATTTCTGCCAAGTTAACGATATAGTAGCCAAACTAGGAGCTGGAACTACACCCGAAAAAAGGCTTCACTCGGCCGGGGTGTAGTAGGACATAGCCCCCTTAACTAGATGCCTACCGATTTGCGGGGAAAGTTGGCCGCGGATTTTAGTTACCTTTTCCCCCACCAGGAACGCTACTTATCTGCTATAACAAACCGCGCTCTTTCCATTAGTTTGCAGGGTAGACAATTGGTTTTCCATTGCTATTTCTTCTTTTTTCCCCCCAAAATTCGACTCTTTTGGTTAAAAACGGGTTTTTTCAGGACCAATGCAACTAAAAGAAAGATGGTTTACTGTGTTGTTCCATTTTGCACATCAAATTCAGTAAAAGAAAAAAATTGTTTCAATCGGACATTAGTTTGCGTGAGAAATGAATCCTCGCTATATCAAGACAAGGGAATTATTATTATTATTACTATGTGTGTGTCTTTCATAACGGCTATTTGGCAAAAAATAAAAATTAATTAATAACAATATAATGCAAAACTATTTTTATTACAGATATACATTGTCCAATATTTACTGTAGCTTGTCCTCGGAATACGAATGATTACATATTGTGATGAACTTTATATTATGCAAATATTAATTAAATTGAACTTGTTAAATTTTTTTAATAAAAAAAATCAATTAGTTATACGAAGAATCAATAAGAAATAATGAAAGTTAGTAAAGAAATTATCTCAAATTATTATTCATGCATAGAATCGAACCATATTTCAAGAACATATTTAATTCTATGGATGAATTAATGAGAAGAATTTTGAAGTAATATTTGTCCTATTCTTCATGCCTAAAATATCACTTCAGTACAATGCATTATAAATTGTAATTATTCACATATTTAAATATTTTTATGTATAATTTTTATTTATTTATTTATAATGTTATTTATTGAAACCAAAAGAACTGGTTTTTCTTTCGGTGGGGGGGGGGGGGGGGGGTGATAGATCAGATTCTATGATAAGATTAAATTTGATTCTATTATAAGAATAAAAACTTGATTTTTATGCAAAGATTTTATAACTTTCCTAAATGAAGAAATTGGTTCCAAGTATCCCCAATTTAACGTCCTCGTCGTTTTGCTCGTTTTTTGAAGCAATAATTTCTTTGGAAATATGAGATTGCGCGAAAATATATCTGCGACACAAGATACACTTAAAAGCATTTCAAAACTTTGAACATATTTTCACAGCCTTTGCAAAAGTTTTAACTTTAAAAATTCAGGGAAAAAATTTTAAATTTTGATCACTATAAATAAATAATAATAATATTAAGACATTCTTCTTTTCTAAAACAGATGAGTGCATATAACTATCTACTCAAATATATATCACATGTATAGCTTTGCTGTTAATTCCATAATGGAAGTTATTCATTGCATCTTCTCAAAAATTTTCAAAATGCTCCAAATAAATCTTTAATTCTTTTATCTAAAGCATCGTTCTCAAATAAATATTAAAATTAAAAGTTTTAGTCAACAGCTGGATTTTTATTTGTTTTCTTACATCGGTAAAAATGCCAGTTTAAATTATGTGTATTATATTCTTTATGTATGAATTGCATAAATAATTATTCTCTTTTTCATTGCTTTTTTATTTATTTATTTATTTTTAAAACATTTTTTAATGTTTGCAATAGAACCTTCGATTGTAACAAAATTAATATTTCGTAAGTTTGATTTAAAATATAAAAGTATTTGAAGTAGTATTTCGTAATCGAAATTTGTCGTATTGTCTATGCACAGGTTGTCTGAGTACGCGAGTGTTCTCGACTTTTGCAACTGGTCTTATAGAAAAAAAATGCCAAAAAAATATATTTTTTTACTGGAAATGCTTAAAATTTCTTCCTTTAACACTTCTTTATATATATTCCATTAAACTTGAAAATAATAATAATAACAAAGTTAAAAAAAAAGTGAAGGCATGCAATTATAATTTTAAGTACATTTATAGATTACAGAAACAATGTTTTATTTTTTCGTAGTTGAATGAAAGTGATACAGATTTTTATTACATAGCTATTAAAGGATGTTGCTGCACAGCACGTTTGCAAATTAAAAAGAAAAAAAAAACAATCGTTTCTTAAGCGAAGTTTCATTTTACAGACTAAAAGAATTAAATCAATACTTTAATGAAATTTCTGTTTATTGGTGTAACAAAATTTTTCTTTTAAAATACGTACAGTTAGGAGACAACCACTTCAGTAAAATAAAAGTTTTAAGTTGATTCTGCGTTAAAATGCTCCAAGACTAACTAGATATCAAAAATAAATATCACTTAATTTCCTACTGTTTTACTGCACCATAAAGTAAGAGCGAAAAGAAAATGTGCTAAATGAGTCATATGATTAAGTATTAAAAGAAATTAATATTATTTAAAAAAAACAATTTTTAGCGCTTTTTATCGCAATTTACCAAGCGTTTACAAGTAAAACACCGCTTCCTAATAGCAAATAGGTAGTGCCCTCTAGCGGTGTTTTCGTTATCAGTGGGAGAAAATCGTTGCCGGTAGGGCAAGGGGTTTCGCTTCATTTCGGAAGGCATCCGGGCCCTTTCGGCGGTTCTCCGTCCCTTTTCCCCCCTCATACCCTTCCCCTCACTCTGAGCTTCATGCGCTCGCCATGTTTTCCCTCTCCCCTCATCCCGGGCAAAAGGGCCTTCGGCCCTGCTCACCCGACCAATAATCTCCCGTCTGTCTGCCTGGTTACACAGTCAGTAAGGTCTCCCAACTCGTGCGAAAGGGATCCATCCCACTCCCGATCTTCCAAGTCCAATTGGACCACACTGAAGGCGTCAACTCCATCTATAGAGTTGATATGCTGCTATACACTCCGGTCACGGTTGAAGCTTATAAAACCCGAAAGGGTAAAACGCAATGTCACGAAAATCTCACCTCCTCAAGCCCCTACTAGGTTACAGAAGCAAGCTCTCCCTGAAGAATAAAAGGTTATTATACCACCAAATCCTGAGACCGACCTTCCTCTATGGAGTCTCCCTGTGGGGACATGCGGCGAAAACGTCCATCAATAAAATTCAAGTGCTACAGAACAAAACGCTAAGATTCATCGCCGATGCCCACTGGTTTGAAAAAGGGAAGAGTATACATAATGAATTATTAACTGAGTCAATTACTAGACATATAATCAAAACCGCGATTAATTTCTATAGTAGAGTCGAATCGCATCACAACAGAGCGGTAAGCATACAAAAAAATTTCATCAATAAAAGAGGGAAATACAAGTACCCGGCAGAGACGATAAATATCGATTACGACTCCCTAGGCACCGCGAATAACCCGCTGCCTAACCCTCAACCTGACATCTGGCGCGCAAGAGCCAACTTTGCTCAGAGCTAGCCTTTCTTTTCCATTTTGTCTCTTCATGTTTGTTTTTTTGTCCTCCTTCTTATTATATTTATGGAAAAAATATATATATATATATATAAATTTTGAAAATTACAAAAAAAGTTCAAAATCTTAACTCGCTGCTGAGGGGCATCCCCCTTCCTCTTCCCATCGTCGTAAGCAAAGTATAAACTTAGTGATGTAAACTAAATGCTCAGTTAGCGACAGCTAACCAAACCCTTCTTTCTTCCCTCCCCCTTTCCCTATTGGCGTTACCTCGGTAACGACCTGACGAAGGCCTCGGCCACCCCTATTGGTCCACTCCACGAAGCCTAGCCCTACCAAGAGTCACAGGCAAAAGGCCGCCAGAGGCCTGTCCCTGTATCATTAACCCCCCTGATGGCTTAGCCCTCCTTAAAGTGATCAACGAGCACTGCAATGACAAGGTTTCTGGCCGTATTAGTCAAGCCCAACAAACTAACGAGCCTCTCCTAATTCTTTATCCCACCACTGTTCTCGACTATAGATTAATTAGAAAATTCGTTGAAAACAATAGCTTAGATTCTCATACCCACCCCGTACCCGAGGACAAAGACCTCAATGTTGTTATTCGAGGACTACCTATTAACATGGACTTGGAGGAAATCAAAAACGAACTTGAAGAAAGGCAGCTCAAAGTTAAAAAAGTAACCCAAATGAAAAAGGGAAAGCAGCAATCCCCCATGCCCCTTTTCATTGTCTACCGTCCCAAGAATGACGGTAGTAAAGCTGTCTACAAAATCCAAACACTTTCCCACCTCCGTGTTTCTGTGGAACCCCTCAGGCGCAGAGAAGGCAGGCTCAATGCTTTAGATGTCAGCAGTATGGCCACTCTAGTCGCTGCTGCACTCGCCCTGCCAAATGCCTCAAGTGTGGCCTTGACCACTTCACCTACTGCTGTGAAAAAAACCCCGATACGGCCCCTACTTGTGCACTATGTGGCGGTGAGCATACGTCGAACTCCCCCGACTGCCCCAAGAGACCCGCTCCAGGGGAAAAATAAAAAGAAAAACATCTGGGAGCGAAGGAAAGAAATTCTAGACAAAGCTAAAGAAATTCCCTCTGCTCCAACCCCCCAAACTACCCCTGCTAATATTGATGAAGCGTTGGAAGCCCTTACCAAAAATCCCCCAACCAAAAAATCTAAGAAAAATAGAGCCCTCCAAATCAAGCAAATCAAAGATATTTTTTACAGCATGATTTTGCAGATGCAAGCTCTACAGCAAATCTATCTTAGCAGCTTCGAGGACGACGATGAATAGGTTCTTACGTATTGTTAGCCTGAACGCCTGCGGCCTTCAGCCTCGTCTCCATGAGCTCCGCGATTTCATTGCGGAGTCTACTCCTGACGTTGTTTTAGTGCAGGAAACGCACCTCAATGCTGCCCATAGAGTAAATGTTGCCAACTACGCCTGCTATAGGACCGACCGTGTCCTCTCCCGTGGCGGAGGGACTCTTATATACATCAAAAATAGCATTTCCCACTTTGAACATAAAACTGTTACTCCCAGCATTGAAAACACCTCTGTGGTTGTCCGGCTTCATGGGAAACCCCTCTTAATCAGCTTCATCTACATCCCCCCCCCCAAAATGCTCTTCAAAATTCTGACCTTGACCTCCTCTGCAGCACCCACCCTAACTTTATACTTATCTTAGAGGAGGTATAGGGTAGAGAGAGCAAGCCCATTCAATCCCCAATTCAAAGCCGCGCCAGAGTAAATCAGCTGTTTTGCGAATCTCGCCAAACGGGATTTCAGTTACGGAGCGCAATCGCTACTTTGGCGAAAAGTACCTTAATTGCCCGTCGCGCGCTTTCTGTTTGGATTTATATTCTCTTGGAATTACGTATATTTAGTTTTGCGAAGTCTTGAAGATTAACTCTTAGTTCGCTGTTAAATGAAATTTATAGAAGTTGCACAAAACCTTTCAGCACAAAAAATTCTGTGTTATCTACAGATAGATAATTTTATGCATAAATAGTACAATTTTTTTAGAGGTTATTTAATGAAAAAATATTTGTTTGTACACATTACTATGAGCAAATTTATTGTATAATAAATTCATAACACTTAGAGTGACAGAAAAAAAGTTTTTTTTTTTTTTTTGCTACCTAAATACAGCTTGGAAAAAAATTACACTTTCTCGGTACAGTGCGGCAAAAAAGAACTAAAGCGCACAAATAAAAATTTTCAGACGCATATATACATAGGGTGAACAGAAAAAAAAACTTACTTAACATTTTCTTTTTAAATCGTGATTCCGCGGAAAATTTGCGAATTGGGGAAACTAAAGTGAGGTAAAATAAATAAATAAATAAAATCAGTTTACATTTTTCAGTCGCGCAAATTCTCTATAGTTTGCCGAAAGTTGGAAAAAAAAACGATTAAAAAATAATAATAAATTATGCTTACAAGTGTTACTAATGGCATAAAATAAATTGTTTTTAAGCATTTAATCTTGAACTCAGTAAAGGGGGAGGAGTAGAACTTGTTAGCAGGACGAAAGGAATTTCATTAGTCATGAAATTTATCTTCATACTGAATAAAACATATTTACATTATTTCTACAAATGAAACATACATCGACTATTTAAGTCAAGGAATGAAAAAAAAAAGAAAGAAAGAAAATAAAAATAAAAAATACTTTTCTTATCTTCATATTTTACATAATAATAACAAAAAAATGCCTACGCATTCGATTTCAAAAGCTTGTATACTGCACATTTGGCGAGAAATAAATTCGCCAAGTACAATTCGAAAACTTAATAAGAAATATGCTTAAAACAGAATAAAAATAGCTTCAAGAAAGAGATAAATTAGTCAGATAATATTTGTACATTACTATAATGTATTTTACATTTTAAAATTTGATTTATAAGAATAAAAAATTAGCATTTCTAGGTAAAATGTGAGAACAGCACATGTCCGATGAACAATTGTTTAAGTTTTTTAAGGAAAACAATGAATAAAAATGCAAGTTTTTTATTGTGAAATGTTGTAGGATTCTCGGTGACATGTCTCTCAGTGCATACATAAGCACAGCAAGATATAACCATTTTTAAATGAATTTATTATCCACGATTCGTAATGCTAAAGCTAGGCCTCCGTAGAAATAACATAGGAACGGGAGACACTGGTAAAACTCGTTTGCCTAAAGTCACGTGACTTTTACTTTGGATCGGGAGCTGTAGGGTTGCTCTCTCTCTCTACCAACAATTTCTCCTCTAAGATACTTATGGGCGATTTTAATGCTCGCCACAGGCTCTGGAACCTGGGTAGAGAAAATCAAAGAGGCTCGCAACTCTTTAATTATGCTACCGCAAATAACTACTCTATTTTAGCTCCTTCCACCCCTACGTATTTTACCTCCACCACCTCCTCCACCCTTGATTTTGCCATCACGAATCTTACCCCTCCCCTACCTAATTACTTCCAATCCCATCCTGTCTTCGGACTACAACCCCATCTCCCTGACCCTGTCTCTTGGTAGTGCTCTGCCTACTTCCCAACATGTTGCGACCACCACCAACTGGAGCCACTTTTACTGCCTGGTGCACGAGAAAATCTCGGGTAATCCCAAGATCACCTCTGCGTCTGAGGCAAATGATGAGATTTATAAACTAACTAAGGCTCTTAACGGTTTTAGAGGCTGCGCGATAGGAGTCGCTATTTCCAAAACAGTCCCCACTAGGCTGCCCCCCCCCCCCACATTCGCCGCCTCATTAGCAAAAGGAACAAAATGAGAAAAGAATGGACCAGAACCCTTCACCCCCCTCTCAAAACTCAGATTAACGGCCTCAATAACACTATCAAGACCCTTATAACTGATTTCAGGTCCCACAGCTGGGGCAACTTTCTTTCCTCCCTCCCCCCCAACAATAGAACCTTGTACAAGCTCGTCAGAAACTCTAGTGACCCCTTTCGGCCGATCCCAACCCTTTTCACTCCCTCTGGACCCGCCACTACTGACGAAGAGAAGAGTGAAGCTTTTGCTAGCTACTTCGAAACGAGCTTTACCAATGTTACCCCCTCTCCCATCACCAACCTTGTTAACTCTGAAGTGCTTAATTTTCTTAGCAGCAATACTGACAATTCCCCTGACTCCTTTTGCACCCCTGACGAAATTAACACTATCATCAAAAGTCTCGCAAATAAAAAAGCCCCAGGAAGTGATGGCATCTCAAATTCCATGCTAAAGAACTCCCCTCTCAAACTAATTACTTGCCTTACCAAAATTTTTAACAGCTGCCTTCGCCTTAACTATTACCCGAAAATTTGGAAAAATGCCCTTGTAATTTGTGTCCCTAAGAAAAATTCCACTCTTAGTGATATCTCAAGCTATAGGCCCATCAGTCTCCTCAGCTCTATGGGCAAAATTTTTGAACGTGTCATTAACGCCAGGCTTCTTAATTTCACTAATGACAAGAAAATTATCCCTGATGAGCAGTTTGGATATAGAAGAAAACATAGCACCACCCACCAGCTCCTCAGGAACGTAAACTACGTCATTGAAGGCTTCAACGCCCACCAGCACACGGTTGGGATTTTTCTCGACATTAAAAAGGCCTTTGATCAGCTCTGGCATTATGGTCTGATCTTCAAACTAATTAAATTTAATTTCCCCCCTACCTAACCTTTCTCATTTATAACTATCTTCAAGATCGGACCTTCCAAATTAAATTAAAAATTCATTCTCCTCCCCTAGACCAATCAAAAGTGGTGTTCCTCAGGGCAGAGTTTTAGGACCATCCCTCTTTAATATTTTTATGGCTGACATCCCCCTTAATAATAGAACAATGCTGTCCCTTTTTGCTGACGACCTTTCGGTCCTCGCAAGGAGCCCCGGCAGAAATTATGCCAGGATTTACCTGCAAAGGCATGTTGATGAACTATCCCAATGGTATGCTGACTGGGCGCTTGGTATCAACACGGCTAAATCCCAATGCATCCACTTCACGAAAGGTGGCGCTGCTGCTCCCAAAAGGATCAAAGTGAACGGCGATCTTCTCCCCCAATAGGTCTGAAGTGGAATACCTCGGTATTGTCTTAGACAGGAAGTTAACCTTTTCCAAGCAAAGAGACAAGCTGGTTAAGAAAACGGAGTTCCGAGCCCACTTAATGAAGAATCTGATTAATAGATATAGTCATCTCCCTCGCAAAAGCAAACTCCTACTTTACACTTCCATTCTTAGGCTCATCCTCCTCTATGCAGTGTTTATCTGGGGGTTTAGCTCCAAGAGAATTCTTAAACCCCTTCAGAAAACCCAAAACAGAATTCTCAGGCAGATTATGGCAGCTCCTTGGTATGTCAGAGGCAAAGATATCCACAGGGAGCTCAAAACCCCCTCCATCTCCCACTTTATTATTAAAGAATCTCTATGCAGCCCTTGATGCCAATACCAACCCCCTCATCCAATCCCAAGCGAAATTCAACTGCACCAGCTCTGTGCATACCCACAATTACCCTTCCAGCTGCAGGCTTCTGAACTTTGACACTCTCAGCACCAAGAATAACCCCCTTCCTAATCCCCAGTATTTTTATGACCCTCCTTAATTCCTGGGGCTTATGCACCTTCTGGTTTCCTCCTCAGGTTTTATCCCAACAGCCTATTCCCATGTCCCAAACTACCAGTTTTTTCTAGCGGTCCTCCGCTCTTTTAGTGTAGCGTATTTGTGCTCCGTCTGTGTTTTATTTAAAA
The DNA here is from genome assembly GCA_038502835.1 of Octonoba sinensis. Lineage (NCBI taxonomy): Eukaryota > Metazoa > Arthropoda > Arachnida > Araneae > Uloboridae > Octonoba > Octonoba sinensis. Next base: position 63,336,108 of record CM076605.1, on the reverse strand, counting down.
AAAAAAAAAAAAAAAAAAATTTTTTTCAATTATTTTACTGTTTAAGCCAGGCTTTTCCACTTTCACTAACCCATGTTTTTTTCGTCCCAACTAACCGTGTGGCCCTGACGACGGCCTTTTTTTCTAGACCCTCGCTCCCTCCTCTCTTTGCATACCCACTACGTCTAGCGCGTTCTCATTGGCCGGTCCACTTTATGTTTTACTTCCTTCAAAGCGTCAGGTAAAGAGATATAAGGGCCGCTCACCGAGAGGCAGCCGAGGACACATTCATTCAAGTCTGTCTGTCCGAACTGGTCGGACGTGTTTTCTCTCCAGCTCAGCTCCGAGGTGACTCGGAACTCTCTCTGCAGTCCCACCCGCCGTAGGTAGCCGGGCTCACTACGCCGCCTTTTGCGTAAGCACTAGCGGGGCTAGCGGGTCAGACCAACCGCGGCCAATTTTCTCTCATGTTAGAGCCCTTTTCAGGGCTAAATCCCCGACTAACATGCCCAAGAACAAAGCCCTGGTAGGGCCATATGGCAATCCATCCCGGCAGCGAAAGCTAAGCTCTGGCAGCTCTGCCTCCGACATTAGCAACGAAACCCCGAGGAAAGGTAAGCGCATGGATGAGCTCCTTGCGAGACACGGAATCGATATCATCCCACTGACGAATGAGATTGATAAAGCTTCAACAGAGGACTACGACAGGTTCAAGGATCTGGCGGAGATCATCGAGAGAGCCATAGCTGAAGCAAAGACCATTGGTATCAACATGATGACCACGTGGGAACAACAGCGCGCGGCAGTCGGGCTTCGCTACGCCGGCTTGCTCGGCTAGGGGGTCAGGCCACTGTGCGACCACTCCGCTTGTTGTAAGACCTAGGGTGAAGAGTAGTTATCACTACTATATTACCGATCCTTAGGCATGACTTCGACAAACGTAATCAACGACTACCAATCCCAAGAGGAGATGGAAGAGGACCTACCACAGGACAACGAGGGACGAAAGGCCTCCAAAATGGTAATATGCCCCTTTGCCTTACTCTGTAGGGACCTAGGCTTCTCAAATGATAGGGTAAAGAAACAAATATCTGACGCGCGAGATGAGCAAGATTTTATATTAATTTCTAAACAATTTGATAATGTAAAATCTAAAATTAATTACAAAAAATTAGGTAACTCTGAGCAAACCAGAATTAACATCGGAAAGTTCTACCAGCTCTTTGACTACTTTTGTAGTGCTAGGTGCGACAAACTCTTCGGAATCGTTGCTTCCTTGGAAAAGTCCAAGAGCACCCTAGAGAAAAGACTGGAAAATTACACCAAAGAAAATGTGAAACTAAATTCTAAAATTGATAAGCAAGGTGAGGAAAACGAAAAACTTGCAAAAGATTTAGCCAGTTTAAAGAATATGATAACCAAATTATCCCAAGAAAAAGAAACCACAATCGAACAAACTAACAAGAGACCCATGCAAAAAGAAGATCAAAACACGGAAAGAGCTAAAAAGCCTAAACCGCCCCCTGGCCCGGAACAAGAAACCCCATTGGCTACTAAGCAAAACACACAGAGAGCCGAAGCGGCAGAGGAAAAGACAAGAAAAAAGCCCCCAATTAAGAGGCCGTTAAATATAGAACAAAAGAATAGCAATGGGACAGCCCAAATTAACTTTGGAGCGAGCACCAGCTCCCAACACGCCACAGTTAATAGAAACCTACAACCGAATACTAGTAGGAAGAACAAGGCTCCGCCCATAACCTTAGTGGACATCCCTGACCCCGCCCCGATCCAAAACAGAACTCTCAGAGAAAACCGGGAACAAAATTCTCGCGAAATTAAAAAGAAATAATGAAATTCAGATCGAGACGGAAAATGCGGAAAACTACAGAATTATTAAAAATTATGCCGACTCGCATAACTTCAAATCACACACACGGCAGCTACACGAGGAAAAGGAACTCCAGGTTGTAATAAGGGGGCTCCCAATAGACTTTAAGATTGAGGAACTTAACAAAGAATTAAAGGACAAGGGTTTTAATGTAACCAAATGTCACCAAATGACAAGGGGCAGAGATAAGAGCAAGCTCCCTCTATTTCTAATACACTTGACCAGAGAAGACAGCAACAAGGAAATATACAATATGGATAGCGTATCATATTTTAAGGTAAAAATTGAACAACTTAAGAGAAGAAACCATATTGCCCAGTGTCACAGGTGCCAACGTTTTGGCCATAGCAGCCACCTGTGCACACTGGATCCGGTATGCCTGGTGTGCGGGGAGAATCACTGGACGAGGGATTGCCCCAGAGACAAAAAGGAAATGCCCACGTGCGCAAACTGCGGAAAAGAGCACCTTGCTAACAGCAAAGACTGCGAAAAAAGACCCATACCCAGAATGAAAAATGTCAAACCATTCCAAAACGACATGTTGCAAATCCCCGAAAAAACCTATGCCGATATGGCCAGACCCAAGAAAATAACCAACAAATCCCAGCTCATTAATAACAATATAGAAGCCTTCGCTGCACTCCCGCAGCTGGTCTCTAGTATGATGCAAGAACTGCAAAAACTCGTGCAGAACTTAAACAAACACCTTGCTTAATCATGGCCTGTCTGGGCTCCCTGCGTCTTGTCTCTTGGAATGCGAATAGCGCCTCTAGGACAAAAATGACCGAGCTTTGAGCAGTTCATTATTGACTACTCGCCTGACTTGGTACTCATACAGGAAACCCACCTCAAACCTGGCGATAGGACGCATAGAATACCAAACTTCTACGCCTATCGTAGAGATAGGGGTACGGGCAGGGGGGGGGGGGGAACCTCTCTCTATATCAGAAACTCCCTCTCACATCACGAAATTATTATTGACACTACAACCATTGAGAACACCACCGTTCTACTGGATATTGGAGAGAACCAGAACATTGTCATTTCCTCGGTGTATGCACCCCCGGACACGAACATTAATGAGCAGGACCTGCTGGACATTAGTAGATTTTCCAACAATGTCATAATATTTGGCGATTTAAACTCTAAGCATGGGGACTGGAACAGCGGAAGAAGTAATAGAAACGGAAATAAAATTCGGGAATTCTCTATAAACAATGACTTCCAGATACTCGCCCCCGAACAGCCCACGCACTATGGAAACGGTGCTCCTTCCACGTTAGATATTGCAATGGTGAAAAATAACAACTGGCCCTACTCCATAAAGGCAATAAATGAACTGAGCTCCGACCATAACCCGGTGCTCTTGATGCTCAATATGGACTACCAGCCACCGAGGAAAAGCTACACGTTTAGGAGTACAAACTGGAATCAGTACACTCAGATACTAAACAGCTTGATCGAAGGGAACCCGCAAATAAGAAACACTAGGGAAATTGAACAAAACGTGCAGCAAATAACCAATTGTATAATGGAAGCATTTAACCAATCTACTTCTAACTGGAATATTGATAATGCACCCCTCAAGCTCCCCCCATTCATCAGGAAGCTAATTATTACTAAAAATAGAACCAAGAAAATCTGGCAGAGAACCCTGGACCCCCATACTAAAACTGAGCTGAACAGATTACAAAAAATTATCAAGGGTCACATTGCCCAATTCCGTGAACACAACTGGACTGAATATCTATCCAGCCTCACTCCAACAAACGCATCCATATATAAAGCTGCAAGAGCGTTTAGCAAGCAATATCAAAAAATTCCCCCCCTCTCGCATGCGGGAAGAGTGAGTTACACCGATAGTGAAAAAGCCGAGGCTCTGGCCGACAACTTTGAGCTTAACTTCATGCACAGCGCCACGGCCTATTCAGAAAGAACTATTGGACAGGTAAACAGAGAAAATAGGGAGTTCTTTGAAAACCCCCCTGAAGAGGAGAACATCCCAGTTACCTCCCCATTCGTTGTGGCCAGTTATATTAAAGAAAGCGCGGGGAAAAAGACGCCTGGTGATGACGGAATTTCAAACAAAATGCTCAAAAACATGCCGGTTAGAGCACTAACACACATCACTAAGATTTTCAATAAATGCCTAAAATTTAAGTATTACCCCAAAAGATGGAAAAATGCAATAGTTTGCCCTATTCACAAAATCGGTAGTGACCCAAGATACGTACAAAACTATCGACCTATCAGCCTTACCTCGCACCTCTCGAAACTATTTGAAAAAGTTATAAAAGAGTTGATCAACAAACACATCGAAGAAAATAATATACTCCCCCCCGAGCAATTCGGCTTCCGCGAAGGCCACGGGACGGAACACCAACTTTTAAGAGTAATCAACCACATAAACGAGGGGTTTAACACAAACCAGTACACCATTGGAATTTTCCTTGATGTCAAAAAAGCTTTCGACAGAATCTGGTACGAGGGCTTAATTAATAAAATGATAAATAATGACTTTCCATACCACCTGGTCTTGCTTATCAACAGATATCTAAAGGGACGCACGTTCCAGGTCAAAGTTAATGATGCCAGCTCGGAAAGAAGAAACGTTGAAGCGGGAACGCCGCAAGGGGCCGTACTCTCGCCAGTCTTATTTAACATCTATACATACGATTTCCCCAAGGATGAGAGAACGCTCACTGCCCTTTTCGCCGACGACGTGGCTGTCATCACAAGAAATCACGGAAAAATGTTCGCCTTTAGGCAAGCCCAAAGGCACGTTGACGCCATTCTAAAATGGTACCAAAAATGGAGGATAGAGGTCAACCCCACTAAAACGAAAATAATACATTTTAAAAAACACACGAAAAAGAAGAATCCCCCTAGAATTAAACTGCACAACCAGGTAATCAATTATTCCAAGGACGTCAAGTACCTCGGTATCATGATTGACGAGGGGCTATTCTTTAATAAACATATCGCCTATGTCATCAAAAATGCTGCACACAAAACTCATCTCCTCAAACCCCTTTTGGGCCATAGAAGTAAGCTGTCTCTGAGGAACAAAATGTTGCTGTACAACCAAATACTAAGACCGACCTTCCTATATGGAGTCTCCATGTGGGGACACGCGGCGAGAACCTCAATCAACAAATTACAAATACTACAAAACAAAAATCTAAGATGTATCGCCGATGCCCACTGGTACGAAAAAGGAAAAAGCATTCATAAAGAGCTACTGACGGACTCAATCACCAGGTACATAATCAAGACCGCGATCAACTTTTATAGCAAAGTTGAAACCCATTGCAACAGAGCGGTGAACATGCAAAAATGCTTCATCAACAAAACTGGAAAATATAAGTACCCGGCGGAGACGTTAAACATAAACTATGACTCACTTGGCACTGCGAATAATCCGCTGCCCAACCCTCAGCCGGATATCTGGCGCGCTAGGGCCTCCGATGCTCAGAGCTAGCCTTTCCTTCCCCCTTTAGTCTGCTTTCCTCGTTGTCAATATTATATGAAAAAAAAAAAAAATTATAAAATGTTGAAAATCACATAAAAATTGGAAAATTATAAAAAATCCTAAACTCGCTGCTGAGGGGCACTTCCTACCCCACCCCCTTTTTCGAAGTAAGAAAAGTTTAACCATATTGAAGTAAACTAAATACACCGTTAGCGACAGCTAACAAAACCCTTCTTACTTCTCCCCCCTTATTTCCCTATCGGCGTTACCTCGGTAACGACCGGACGAAGGCCTCGGCCACCCTATTGATCCACCCCTAGAAGCCTAGCCCTACTAAGAGTCACAGGCAAAAGGCCACCTGAGGCCTGCCCCTGTTCCAAATGATGATGATGATGATGATGAGGCAGCCGAGGAGGAAAGACGTTGAAGCAAGAAGCTGCTGGACCGGTTTGCATCGCGTCCGTGTCCCGTTCCCAACCGCCTAGAGATCGGGCTCTTTCCGCAGGCAGAGCCGAACGGATAGGGTCAGGTATCGACCGCGGTTCCCCCGTAGGAAGTCCTAGGTGAAGGGTACTTCTCAGTGCCATATTACTGATCCTAGGCATGGATTCAGCCAACCCAGTCGTGGATTACCAGGAAGTCGAGGAAATGGAGGATGAGTCTCACCAGGTCGTCGTGGGACACAAGTCACAGGAGGTGGTAAGATGCCCTTTTAGTCTACTCTGTAGGGAACTAGGCTTTAATGAGGATAGGATCTCTCGCCAGATAAATAATGCCCGTGATGAGGAAGAATTTAGCGTAATTACCAAACAATTCGATAATGTTAAAAAGAAAATGAACTTTAAAAAATTAGGAAGCTCGGAGCAAACGCAAATAAATATAGGAAAATTCTATAAGCTATTTGATCAATTATGCAACGCACGTTGCAATAAACTCTTCGGGATTGTAACATCCCTTGAACAGTCAAAAGCAGCGATCGATAAAAGACTGATAAGCTATACTAATGAAAACGAAAAACTCAAGACCAAACTTGATAAACAAGATAAAGAAAACAAAAAACTTGCTTTAGATTTAGCAAATCTTACTGAAATTGTCACTAGACTATCGCAAAACAAGGAAACGGCTATCGAACAAGCCAACAAAAGACCTATTGAAAACGGCAGCACTGATTTCGAACCACCTAAGAAAAGCAAACCGCCCCCTGAACCAAGCACAAAAAAAGAAATACCTTTGGCTAATAACTATAGCCCACTGAACCAAAATAATAACAAGAAAAAACCACCGCTGAAAAGACCCAGCAACATAGAGCAAAAAAAGACTAACGCCCCTTCGCAAGTAAACATTGAAGCAAGCACTAGCGAACAAAACAGTACAGCCAATAAGAGCATACAACTGAACCACAGGAAAAATAAAGCTCCGCCCATTACGCTAGTTGGGATCCCCGACCCCGCCCCCATCTTGAAAGAGCTATCAGAAAAAACTGGTAGTAAGATTCTAGCTAAAATAAAAAGAAATAACGAACTCCAAATTGAAACTGAAAACGCAGACAATTATCGACTGATCAAAAATTATGCCGATGCACATAACTTTCAGTCACACACAAGACAACTCCAGGAAGATAAAGAATTAAAAGTAGTCATTAGGGGACTTCCCGTTGACTTTAACATTGAAGAGATTAACAATGAAATAAAGGGTAAAGGTTTCAGTTTAAACAAAACCCAGCAAATGACCAGAGGCAGGGACAAGAGTAAACTTCCACTTTTTCTAGTCCAACTACCCAAAAATGAAGTTAACAAGAATATATACAACATAGAGAGCATCTCGTACTTCAGAATTAAAGTGGAACAGTTAAAAAGGAAAAATAATGTCGCCCAATGCCACAGATGCCAACGATTTGGCCACAGCAGTCATTTATGCACCCTTGACCCAGTCTGCCTTATTTGTGGTGAAAACCATTGGACCAGGGATTGCACTCGTGACAAAAACGAAAAACCCACTTGCGCCAATTGTGGTAAGGACCACCTTGCAAATAACAGAGAATGTGAAAGAAGGCCGGTACCCAAACCCAAGATGATTAAACCATACGTTAATGAGCTTATGAGTAATTCTGGTAACCCTACAACTAACGCAGGAAATACCTATGCAGACAAGGCCAAGCCAAAAGAAACTAATGATAAAAATAACTTCGTTAAAAATAATATGGAAGCTTTTGCCTTACTACCCCAATTAGTCACAAGCATGATGCAAGACCTGCAACAACTCGTCCAAAACTTAAATAAGCACCTCTCCTAAAACTATGGCCCCTTTGTGTAGCCTCCGTGTTGTTTCGTGGAACGCCAATAGCGCCAGTAGGACGAAAATGAGTGAGCTGGAACAATTCATTATGGAATACTCCCCAGATATTATTCTCATTCAGGAAACCCATTTCAAGCCGGGAGATAGAACCCATAGAATTGCGAACTTTAGCTCATATAGAAGAGATAGAGGCACGGGTCGGGGAGGGGGTACCGCACTCTACATCCGTAATAATCTCTGTCATCATGAAATCATAGTCGATACCACTACGGTAGAAAATACTTCAATTCTCCTAGACATCGGGGACAACCAAAATATGGTTGTCTCTTCGGTTTATGCCCCGCCGGAAAATATTATCAATGAAAATGACCTCCTGGATATTAGTAGCTTCTCAAGCAACGTGATTTTATTCGGGGACTTTAACTCAAAACACTGTGACTGGAATAGAGGCCGCTCGAATAGGAATGGCAACCGAATAAGAAATTTCACCATAAACAACAACTTTCAAGTACTTGCTCCAGATCAGCCCACCCACTATAGCCACGGTGCGCCCTCTACGCTTGATATCGCACTAGTAAAAAACAACAACTGGCCATTCTCAATAATGACTATAAATGAGTTATCTTCAGATCACAACCCAGTACTACTCATGCTAAATATGAACTACCAACTGCCGAAGAAAAATTTTACATTTCAAACTACGAACTGGAGCCAATATACCCAGATTTTAAACAGACTTACTGACGGGAACCCCCGAATTGCTAGCAACAGAGATATTGACCTGAACGTTACCAAAACTACAAGCAATATCATCGAGGCCTACAACCAAGCCACAACAACGATGAACATCGAAAACAACCCACTCAAGCTCCCCCCCTTCATCAGGAAGCTAATTATTTTGAAAAACCGAACTAAAAAGAACTGGCAGAATACCATGGACCCCAGTGTCAAAACAGAGCTCAATAGGATGCAAAAAATATTAAAAGAGCATATTGCGAAGTTTAGGGAGCACAACTGGACTGAGTTCCTCTCTAACCTAAGCGCTACCAATGCCTCGATCTTTAAGGCCGTCAGAGCCTTCAACAAACCATACAAGAGCATTCCCCCCATAACTGGAACCGGTGGGGTCAATTATACTAATCAGGAAAAAGCCGAGGCACTAGCCGACAATTTCGAACTAAATTTCATGCACAGCGCAACCGCCTACTCAGAAAGAATTATCTCCAGAGTAAATCGGGAAAACAGAGATTACTTCGAAAACCCCCCAGACCATGAAGATATACCATTTACGTCGCCTGCTGAAGTGGCTAATCATATAAGAAATGGATCGAACAAAAAGACACCAGGGGATGACCAAATAACAAATAAAATGCTTAAAAATATGCCCGTAAATACCCTAACCAAAGTAACAAAAATCTTCAATAACTGCCTTAGAAGGAAATACTTCCCGAAAGCCTGGAAAAATGCCATTATTTGCCCCATATACAAAATTGGAAGCGATCCTAGATATGTACAAAACTATAGGCCAATCAGCCTCACCTCGCACCTATCAAAAATATTTGAAAAAGTGGTGAAAGACATCCTTAACAAACACATAGAAGAAAATGACATCATTCCCCCCGAGCAGTTCGGATTCAGAGAAAAACACGGAACCGAACAACAACTACTGAGAGTTATAAACTACATCAATGAAGGCTTCAATAGTAATCAAAACACCATTGGAATATTTCTAGACGTCAAAAAGGCTTTTGACAGAATATGGCACGAGGGACTAATCAACAAAATGATTAACACTGACTTTCCGCACCATACCATTGCTCTAATGAAAAGTTACCTGAAGGGACGTACTTTCCAGGTTAAAGTCAAAGATGCACTATCCCAAAAGAAAAATATCGAAGCAGGAACGCCCCAAGGTGCCGTACTCTCACCAGTACTATTTAACGTTTACACCCATGACTTCCCCAAAAATAATAGAACACTCACCGCTCTTTTTGCCGACGATTCAGCAATATTGACTAAAAACCATGGGAGAAAATTCGCAGCTAAACAAGCGCAACGACACATCGATGAAATACTCAAATGGTACCACAGATGGCGAATAGAGATTAACCCCGACAAAACCAAAATAATACACTTCAAAAAGCACCCCAAGAAGAAAAACCCCCCCAAGCTCAAAATTAAAAACAGAAATATGTCTTACTCAAAAGAAGTTAAGTATCTCGGCCTGACGCTCGACGCAGGGTTATACTTCAACAAACATGTTGAAAATATTGTGAAAAATGCCCAACATAAGACGCATATTTTAAAGCCGCTTCTCGGGTACAAAAGTAGGCTCTCCCTAAAAAACAAGAGGCTTCTTTATCATCAGATATTCAGACCCACCATTCTCTACGGTGTGGTTTTGTGGGGTCATGCTGCAAAAACCACGATAAATAAGATCCAAGTGATCCAGAACCAAACACTGAGAAGTATCGCCGACGCCCATTGGTTTGAGAAAGGGAAAAGTATCCATCAGGAACTCATGACCGACTCGATCACGAGGCACATCATCAAAAGAGCCATAAATTTCTATAGTAAAGTAGAAACTCACGAAAACAGCGAAATCAGAAGACAACAAAGCTATTTCAACAGACGTACAAAATACAAGTACCCCTCAGAAACTATGCATATAAATTATGACTCCTTGGGTACCGCACATAACCCACTGCCTAACCCGCAATTAGATATATGGCTCGATAGAGCCGCGCCTGCTCTGAATTAATTTGTTTTTTTTTTTTTTTTTTTTTGTTTTACTCTCTCTTTATGTCGTATATGTGAAAAAAAAAAATATATAAAATAAGAAAATATCAAAAAAAATCATAAAAGAAAAAAAATTAACCGCTGCGAGGGAAAATCAACCTGACGAAAAAATGATCTACAACCCGTAATGAGACTCATTACCTTCTCTTCATCCTTCTCCTTTTTATTTTTTTGGCATTACTATGTAATGACCCGATGAAGGCTACGGCCACCCCTCACTTACCATTAGCGAAGCCTAGTCCCTACTATGAGTTACAGGCAAAAGGCCTCCTGTGGCCTGTCCCTGTCGACAAATATTACGAATCGAATCGAAATCCAACCGATTCAGAGACAGATTCGGACCAGGAGCGACGGGTAGCGTCCGAAGGTGAAGGACGTGCGAAAAGTTGGCTCCAGGACCGGCTCGCCGAGTCCTGTTCTCTCTAGCGGCACTACGGTGCACGGATACCGGGCTCACTACGCCGACGTGCTCGGCTAGGCGGTCAAGTTTACCGTGCGACCATTCTTCAATTAAGACCTGTGTAAAGGGCAGTTTTAACCGCCATATTACCGAACACAGGCATGGCTTCTCCGACAATAATTCCAGTGATCGACTTCCAGTCCAAGGAGGAACTCGAAAAGTCTGAATCAAGTGATGAAATCTCCTGTCCCCAGCCTACAACGTCGTTAAAGAAGAACAAGAAAAAGAAGAAAGTATCTGAATGCCCCGGGGTAAGAAAAAACCCTTTTAAGATTCTTTGCGAGCAAACAGGGATTTTCCCCTTTGAATTAGTAAATAAATTAATCCAAAAAGCAAAAGACGATAACGACTATAAAATATTAACCGAAAAATTTAATGAAGTAATATTAAAAAGAGACAGATTAAACTTAAAATACGATGAGGAAATGATTAAACTAGATAGAAATTTTAATGACGCACTGTATAGAGTTAATATAGCAAGACAAGAATTTCTTTTTAAAAATAGCCTCACCAACGACCGCGAAGTTAAAAGACTCCAATCAGATCAGCAGGATAAAGACAACCAAATAACCATTCTAGTCAAGCAGGCAAACCAGCTTAAAAAAGATCAGGAAGAATTAAAAGCTTTAATTCAAGCCCTCACTGAAAAAAATGAAATTCAATCAAGCTACCCCAGCCTTGAATTCTCCCACCCAAAAAAAAAAAAAAAATAATAGCTGATTACAAAGCCTTGAAAGAAGCCGATAACCCCAAACAATTTGAAATAGAAACGCATAACGCTTACGACAGCCTCGAAGATGAAACCTGCGAAATGGATCAGGAAGAAATAGAAGAAAAAAACCCCACAAATAATAATAAGCCCCAAGCAAGTAAAAAAAGATCAGCCAGCAACTTAGACAGCTCCCCTGAAAAAGAAAACAGCAAAAAACCCTCCCGCGACAACCCAAACCTGAACATGCAGTATAGAAGTGTAGAAAGTGAAACCCCCCCCCCCCCATAACTTTTGTCGACATAGATGATCCAACCCCAGTCCTAAAACAACTCAGTGAACTGGTAGGCACCAAAGTCTATGGTATTTTTAAAAGAAACGGCGAGCTAGTAGTCGAAACAAAAAGCGTTCTCCACTACCGTAAAATCAAAACCTATGCCGACAACAACAATTTCAAATCACATACTAGGCAACTACATCAGGACAAAGCCATACAAGTTGTTATGAGAGGCCTGCCCATTAATTACGAACCAGACGATATCCACAAAGAATTAGAGGAAAAAGGACTCTATTGTGACAAAATAACCCAGATGACCAGAGGCAAACTAAAAGAAAAAATCCCCCTATTCATACTCTACCTCCCCAAAAAAAAACGGAAAAAATAAAGAAATTTACAACATAGAATCAATCTCCTATTATAGAGTCAAAATCGAACATCTAAGAAAGACACAGCACATATCGCAGTGCTACCGGTGCCAGAGATACGGCCATAGCTCTCATATGTGCACACTTGACCCTGTATGCCTAATCTGCGCCGAGGCGCATTGGACACGCGAATGCAATCGACCTAAAGCTGAAAAACCCACCTGCGCAAATTGTAAGGGCGAGCACCTCGCAAATAGCCTTGATTGCACGAGACGACCAAACCCTAGATCCCGCGCCGATAAAATAACTCAAAACAGCAACAACACAAACCCCCCCTCTTATGCATCCGTAGCTAAAAAACAGACCGCCGAAATACCCCCATGCACCCCATCAAACCAAATTGAAGCCCTAGCAACCCTCCCCCTAACTATCGCTAGCCTAATGAAGGATCTCCAAATTTTAGTCCAGAATTTAAACGTGTACCTTGAAAACCATAATCTTGGCATGAATTAGCTCTCTTTCTCTCCTCTCCTGGTTTGCAAACGGGCTCTCCCCCTCTAAATGCGACGAGCTTGAAGACCTCCCCTCTTACGTTTGTACCTTTTGGTTCCAACCGAAAACTCAGAAAATTTTATTATATGGAAAACTAAAAAAAAACCTAAACCTGCTGTGACTTCTACTTGGAGCTTTTTACTTATTACTAACCATATACTATATCATTATTATCACTACTAACTAGGAAAAAAAAAAAAAAAAAAAGTTATAAAAGCCAGAAAAATGGAAAGAAAAAAAAAAAAAAAACTTTTATTATTATCTTTATTTAACTCTTATCAAACTGTCTCTTGTAATAATTTTATGTAACTACCCCCCCCCCCCCGTCCATGACTGGACCAATCCCTGCCCTTCGGGGACAACGAAGTTAGCCTCCGGGCTATGATTGATTTCCTCCGAAGTTTGCTCGCATTGACCTTGGGTAAAAGGCCCCCCGGGGCCTAACGGCCCAGCACAAATTTATGCTATGATGATGAATTCCAACCGAATGCCGACGCCTATTGCGAGGATACGATCTCAGAGGTCAACAGGGCAGTTAGGCGTTACTTCAGAAGCCCTCGCCCCACCTCCAACTCCTCCCCCATCACTCTCATTCAAATGATGCTCCTGATCGGGGCCCTGGAAAAACGAAAATCCCCCGGAGAAGACGGCATAGCTCCTACCCACCTCAAGCATTTTCCTATAAATGCTGTCAGGAACCTCACCAAGATAGCTAACGCCATCCTACGCGTAGGATACTATCCCGACAGCTGGCGCAATGCCATTATCATACCCATTTTGAAAAAGGACTCCGATCCCGCCTTCCCGCAGAAGTACCGGCCAATTAGCCTATTGAGCACCATGGCAAAGTTAATCGAGAAAATAATAAAGACCCAACTACAGTTTCACTGCGACGCAAGGAACATCCTCCCTGACTGGCAGTTTGGCTTCAGAGGCAAACATGCCACTACTCACCAACTGCTACGCATCGCTAACGATATAAGTAGGTCGAAAAAACATAAACAGGCTAATATCGGAGTTTTCTTCGATATAGAAAAAGCCTTCGACCGTGTGTGGCACAAGGGGTTAGTCTATAAGCTAATCTCGCTGGACTTCCCCTCTAACCTCATACATTGTGTCTTCCACTTCTTACAAAGGAGAACCTACCAAGTCAGAATCGGAAACACGATCTCTGAAAAACGTAAAATAGAGGCGGGAGTGGCCCAAGGCTCCGCCATATCGCCCCTATTGTATACGATCTACACCCATGACTTCCCTCCAAACCCGAACACACAAAACTACCTTTTCGCTGATGATACAGCAGTTCTGTCCATCGCACCCAGCAGACCCTTCGCCCACCTCTACCTACAACGACACATTAACGTAATAGAAGATTATTTCAATAAGTGGCGAATCAAGATCAATCCGCACAAGACCAAACTGATATCGTTTCATACAGGACAAGCCAAAAAGAAACTAAAACCAATCACGGTAAACGAGACCATCGTTCCGTACAGCAAAGAAGTCACCTACCTAGGAGTCACTATTGACGCAAAACTATGCTACTCTAAACACACAGAAAAAATTACCAACAAAACAAGAAAGAAGATTGGACTCATAAATTGCCTAACCCACGCTAATAGTGGTCTGGATTTAAAAAGTAAAACTAGAATATACAAAACAATAATTCGCCCCACATTCGATTATGCCTGCCCCATTTGGGGGCCTACGGCCAATTCCAATTTCGAGCCGCTCCAGATCCTGGAAAATAAATTTCTACGACGCATCACGGGAGCCCCGTGGTACATCAGCAACGACTCCCTGCACAAAGATCTCAGAATTGAATATCTAATCCCACACATCAGAAGCATAGCGACAAACTTCTTCACCAGTCTAGAATCTCGGCCCAACCAGCTGATCAGAGACCAGATAGAATTCACGTACGCACAAGGAAACTCAAGGTTCCCGTCAGATTCCATGTACCTTACGTACAACCCATCCCGACGTAGAAGGAACGGGAATCCCACGCGGCAGAGGAACCATGCGCCGCGGCCGCCGGAGGGCAGCTAAGCGCAGCTCCGCTGCTCACACGCCCCGCTCATGGGCGCTCTCTACCACCCCTCAAACAACCCACTCACACCATCCGCTGGACAAATTGCATTTAAGCTCGGTCATGTACATTTGTATATAATTGTAAATACTATTATTTAACCTTTTATTATTCACTTGTTTCCTATTTCTTACTCTCTCTCTCTCCTCTACTTCTATCTTGCTTACCCCGCCCACACCGCTCCGACACACCTTCCCTTTCGCCCATTGGTCTGCCTCCAAGCCACGTCCCCCTTCATACCGGGAAAGAGCGCCGTCGGCGCTGCCTGAACGTTCTACTATATAGGCTCACCTCGATTGATTCGGAAGCAGGAGACCGACTGAGTCGGTTGTGTCTGTCCTCCTCTACCTCTTATCGTTTTCGGCGGGGTACGATCCGCTGCAGACCGGCCTTGGCTGATCTGGGCAGCGCGACGGGCCACGCGGTCACGATAACTCTCGATCCCTCTGCCTTTTGAGCAAAGGGTCCTTTTCAGGACCTTATTACTGCACTCTCCTACGACTCCGCCCGACAATGGATAATTCCGGCATGTTTATCGCCCCTGACGACCTCTCCGATGACGACCTGGCTACGAACACGGATAACGACATGGACACGGACAAAGCTCAAGCCTACTTGAAGTCTCCGGCGAAGGTAAGTGCCACCTTTGCTGAACTCTGCAAGAGGCTGAACTACACCCCCAACTCCCACGCCCGCAAAATTAAGGAATCCCGCACTCTTGACGACCTAATCCCCCTCAGAACCACCCTCGATAAAATTATCAATGAAAGCGAAGCCCTCCCAAAAACTGCTGACTCTAAAAAAGTCCTAAGAGGTATCCAAAAGCAAATAAGCGACACCTATGATAGACAAATTCATCTGATGGGAGTAATGCTCTCCACCCTAAGTTCCCAGGTTGCCAACTCCTCCCCCTCTCCCTCTCAACCCCAGCCAAGCCCCACCCCTACTGCCACACGCAAAGACAAGCGCTTCCTAAGCGATAATGACTCAAACGACGACGGATTCGCCCACCCTCCCAAGAGTAAAGTTGCCAAGCACATCGCCCCGACTGAACCCGGACCCACCCCCATCTCTAATCCTTTCACTGGCCTCTCTGTTGATGATCTTGAAAAAGCACTAAAAATTCAAAAATACAAAGAATATAACAACCTCATTGAAAATCCCAAGACTACCCCAAGCATCCACCCCACCCCCATCCCAAGACCTAACAGCCAAAAAACAATTAACAACACCTACAGAAACCCCCAAGATAAGCACGTCCCCCCCATAACTATATACGCCCAACCTAAAGATCATCACATGGTTCTTGACGTCCTTAATACCAAATGTACCGACAAAATTACCGGCCGCACCTCCAACTCAAGACAAACCAATGAGCCCTGCCTCATCATATATGCCTCAAACCCTACCGACTATAGGACAGTCAGAACTTTCATCGAAGAAAATAACATGGACTCCCACACCCACCCCCTAAATGAGGACAAAGATTTAAACGTCGTTATCCGAGGCCTCCCCATTGAGACTGACCATTCCGTATTGAAAGAACGGCTCGAACGCGATTATGAAATAAATAAAGTTACCATAATGAAAAAGGGCAAAGAGCAAACCCCCATGCCTCTGTTCCTCGTCAACCTCCCCAAAAATAATAAAATATATCACCTGACTAACCTATTTTACTTCAGAATCAAAATTGAACCCCTAAAAAAGAAGCAAGGCCAAGTTACCCAGTGCTTCCGGTGCCAGCAACACGGTCATACCAGTCGCTGCTGCACCCGCCCCCCCCCCCCAAATGTATGAAATGCGCCCTCCCCCACTTCACGTATCAATGCACTAAAGATCCCAGCACAGAAGCGAAGTGCATACTTTGCGGCGGCAACCACCCGGCAAACTCGCCTACTTGTGAGAAACGACCCAAGCCCACCCAAGACCCAACCCCCCCACAACCCCCTAGTAACGTCTGGAGCGCCCGTAAGCAAGTTCTCGACATTTTGTATAACCAAAATTCCCAAGCTGAAAACCCCCAAGAAATCGTGAACCAGCAACTATCCAATCTCACCTCCCCCCCTGCTCCCCACCCTAGCCAAACCCCCAATAGAAAAGAAGCCCTCCTCGCTGCCTCAAACAACATTTTTAATAATATTATTTCCCAAATGCAGGCCCTCCAAGCCATATTCGCTGAAGCCCTCAATTATGGCCCCAATTAACTCCTTTCGGTTGCTTACCTGGAACGCTAACGGGCTTCTCGCCCGTATCATCGAGCTCTCGGACTTCGTCGGGGAGCATGACGTGGACGTAATCCTCGTTCAAGAGACGAAGCTCCTTCCCGCAAACCGGATATACCTCCCGAACTTCGTCTGCCACCGCAGTGACCGCGGCACCGGCAGAGGCGGGGGGACCCTCATTTTTACCAAGTCGTGCTTTAACCCCAGCTACCTGCACTTCGACTCCCACTCCTTCGAGAACACTGCCATCTCCCTCACCATTAACAACACCCAGCTCACCATATGTTCCCTCTACGCCCCCCCCCCCAAACCACCATTGATACCGCCGAGCTTGACCTAATCTGCTCCCGCAACCCCAACTTTATAATAATGGGTGATTTTAATGCTAAACATGTCCTCTGGAGCAGCGGGCGTCCCAACGCCAAAGGCACCACGCTGTTCAACTACGCAAGCAGGAAAAATTACGAAATTATTGCCCCTGATTCTCCCACCTTCTTCAGAAATTCATATTCCGCCACCCTTGACCTTGCCCTCACTAACATCACCCTCCCCCGTCTTATCCATTCCCCTTGTTCCCTTTCTTCCGACCACAATCCCGTCCTCCTACACCTTCAATTTTACGGCCCCCTCCCCAAGCTCACCCACAACATCAAAACAACCAACTGGAATAAATCTTACGTCTCCCTGCACTCCTCTATCCCCGGGAACCCCACCCTTATTAGCACCAACGATATCGATAACAACATTAGTAAACTCACCCAGGACCTCCTCTCTGCATACGACCAAGCCACCTCCAATCGAACCATACCCAACGACCCTGTCCGCCTCCCCCCCATATTCGGCTTCTCATAAGGGATAAAAACAGAGCCAAGAAAAGATGGCAAAACTCGGGGTACCCTGCCCATAAAACCGAGTTAAACCGTCTCACCAATGAAGTCAAAGAGAAGCTCAAAGCCCACAGGTATAAGAACTGGGAAAATTACCTCTCCGACCTTTCCAAAGACCTCCCCTCCCTCTACAAATTTGTTAAAAATACCAGGAGAGGCGTCAGTTTCATCCTCCACCTAAAAGTTACAACGTCGAGCTCTTCAACGATGAAGAAAAAGCTAATGCTTTTGCGGACTCGTTCGAAGAGCAGTTCACCAACCCCATCCCCTGTAACCGCCACACTACTGAAGTCAGCAACACCATACTTAACTTTTTAAATAACACCACTCCCCTCCCCCCCCCACCCATCAACTTTTACTGTACCCCCTCCGAAGTAAATGAGTTAATCTCCAAACTCCCCAACAACAAAGCCCCCGGCAATGATAAAATTAATAATAGACTCCTAAAGAACACCCCCCTTAACGTTATAACCAACATTGCCAAAACTTTTAATGCCTGTCTGCGCCTCTCCTACTTCCCCGCCGCCTGGAAGCACGCCCTTGTCGTTTGCATCCCCAAACCCGGTTCCCCCTCTAACGAGGTCAGCAGCTACCGCCCCATCAGCCTCCTTTCCGCCCTCAGTAAAATCTTCGAAAGAATTGTTAAACGCAGTCTCGACCACCACGTAAATAATAATAACCTCCTCCAAAACGAGCAATTTGGCTTCCGCCCAAACCACAGCACCCTCCATCAACTCCTTCGTAATATTAACCATATCACCGATGGTATTAACCGAAAAAAGCACACCATCGGTGTTTACCTCGACATAAGCAAAGCTTTTGACAAACTTTGGCATGATGGTTTAATTTACAAATTAATTAAGCTAAACTTCCCCCCCCCCACCTTATTCATTTCCTAATAAATTACCTCCATAACAGATCATTTCAAGTTAAAATAATTCACTCCCTCTCCTCCCCTCGTCCAATCAGCAGCGGTGTGGCGCAAGGCAGCGTCCTCGGGCCCTCCCTCTTCAATCTCTACGTTTCCGACATCCCCCTCCATCCCAACACCCAGCTTTCCCTGTTTGCCGACGACCTCTCCCTCCTCTCCTGCCATTTTCGAAGTACCACGGCGGTTCGGCACGCCCAAGATCACATACACAAGCTCTCCTACTGGTACGACCTATGGCACCTTAAAATAAACGTAGAAAAACCCAAATCATTCACTTCAGAAGAGGCCCTGCTAAAACCCCCAAACAACTTAAAATTTTTAACACCCCCATCCCCTATAGCGATAACATTAAATACCTTGGTGTCCATTTCGACAAGGGTCTCACCTTCAAAACTCAAAAAATAAAACCAAAGCCAAGCTCGCCTTGCGCACCCACCTCATGAGGGGGCTCCTTCACAGGAAAAATAACCTTTCCCTTAACAGCAAACGCACCCTCTACACCACCATCCTTAAGCCCATACTCCTTCACGCTGCTGTCCTCTGGGGCCATTCCTCCAAAACCCTCCTGAAAGATGTGCAGGTAGCGCAGAATAAGCTCCTCAGGCAAATCAGCGGCCTCCCCTGGTACGTTCGGAACGACGACGTACACAAGTCCCTTAACATCGACTCCATCTCCTTTCAAATTATTCGCGAAGCCCGAAAATTTTTTAGCACCCTTCACTCCCACCCTAACCCACTCATCAACACCCAATCCACCTTCAATAACCCTCGCCCCCACTGCAAGATCCATTTCCCCTCCCACTGCCAATACATCGATTTCGACACCCTCAGCACGACGCGTCATCCCAAGCCCAATCCCCTGCTCTCTCTCCCTGCCATGCCGTAGCACGCTCCCCCGCTTCTGCCGTACCCCTCGCCCGTTAGCGTTCTCTCGCTCCTTCCCCCCTTGCCGCGGTTGCCGCCGAACTGTAACTGCTACTCTCGCCCCATCTGTTCTCCGTTACCCACCAGTTTTTCTCCCTCTCCTCAAGTCAGATTAATTTTCCCCGTGTGGCCCTGAAAAGGTTTTTTTTTTTTTTTTTTCTCACAAGCATTGCAGCCCTAAACATCCCCCTTGCCTCTCTGTTCAGCTCACGGTGGTCTGCCGGAACTTCGCTGCCTCTGCGGCGCACTTTCCCTACCACGTCCTTCTCGCCACTCCTCTCCCCCCCCCTCACTTCATTATATCTGGCAAAGGAGCTTCGCTCCGTCCCAGCTCAAAATTCACGTCCGATCCGATCACCTCATTTTATCACTTTTTACATCATTCCCCTGCTGGACGCGCGCCTAAGCGGACCTCCCTCACACTAGCTCGTGCCCCAGGGTACGACTGCTGTGCTACCGGTTCGACGGCGGCAGTGGTTTAGGCTTCCCCTTCCCCAGCGCGCCCGCTCGATTGCTCGGTCCGAGACCGCAAAATTCGTGGCCGGCCAACTGGGGTTGTTCCCGCTTCAGTCTTTTTCAAGACTAATATTAGAAGCACTCCCTTCTGAGGAGATTCCCCGCAGCTATTATTTTTCAGCTAGCCTGCCTGCAGCTCCGACCCTATGATGACTGACAAGTGCAGCGAAGATCAAGGTGCGCCTCCGTTGGTAAGTGCCACTACGGACCTCACTACTCCTACTGACCCCGTAATTTCTAACTTTCTAAACACCCTTAACACTAATTCAGACCCCAAGATACTTGAAGCACTGTTAAAAGAAGTTAGGCTGTATGCCCAGAGCCTATGCGATGGCATAAGTAACACACAGGATCCCAAATTGGTGGTTCCCCTGTTACAGGTGACTAACTTAACGAACTCTATCACGGGCCGCATACTCCAGACGGAAAGGGAGAAGCATCGTCAAGAGATTTTTGACCTCTCCAATGCAGTACAATCTCTTAAGACGGAACTGGCCCAGGCTAAGCAATCCTTCTGCAACTGGTCCCAGGAAAGAAACAAACGAAAAGCAAAAACCCAGAACATAGAGATAATAACGCAGAATAGGTTTGAGACCCTAGCGGACATTAGCGATAACCCAGAAACCCCCGATATGTCGACCAAAATCCCTAAACTTGACGACCAAAATGTAGATGATTTCCCCCCCTGATGGAGCAGGAAAATATCTATGACCCACCCAATGAGGGACAACCCACACAGGAAGCATCGGGCTCCCAACAGCCCAATCCCAACACCCCTGTCGGAGATGAGCAGAGCTCTTCCCAGGGGGGTACAAGCTCCAAAAACTAAGAAATGATAACAGGCCCCCTCCCATTATTGTATCGGACCTTAGCAACTCCATCGAGCTAATAAAAGTGCTAAGTGAGCTAACAAGCCAAAAAATCCAAATCAAGTTCAACGGCACGAAACACCAAATAATCGCCCCAGACTCGGACTCCTACAGAACGATAGTAAGGTATCTGGAGGACAATAAAATACCCCATCATACCTACCCGGTTAGCGAGGAAAGGAACCTAAAAATTGTTATCAGGGGCCTTTCCCCAGACACCCCCATAGATTATATAACTAAAGAGCTAATTGAGCAAAACTTCCACCCAATTAAAATCGTTCAAATGAGAGGAAAAAATAGGGCCCCCATTCCCCTATTCCTAGTGTACCTTCACAGGACAGACTCTAACGGAAGAATATACAATGTCAAGACCCTTGGCATTTTCAAAATTAAGGTAGAGTCTCTAAAAATTAAAAACAGCCCACCCCAATGCTATAGATGCCAACAATACTTTCATTCCAGTTATTTTTGCACTAAACCTTTCAAATGCCTCAAATGTGCAGGGAACCACAAAACCCAAGAGTGCACCAAGCCCAAGAGCTCCCCGGCCAAGTGCGCCCTATGCGGCGGGCCCCACACGGCAAACCACCGGGGTTGTCCGAGACGTCCCCCGGATAGGGTATTCAATGATCCCAACAGCAATCGAAACCCTCCCCCAAGTCTCCCCCCCCCCTCCTCCCAAGATCACTCAAAACAAAGGTGCGCATCCCAAGACTTATGCGGCCGCTGCAACCTCAATCACGGCCCTAGTCGAAAAAGCCCAGAAAGCCCCCGAACTTATCCAAGGGGTACTAGCCAACATGAAAATGCTCTATGAAGGGCTTTCTCAACTCAGTGCTATCTTCAGTCATGGGTAGTGGTGTCATTAACGTCTGTTCGTGGAACGCCAACGGCCTCCTCGGCAAAGCCGGGGAGGTCACGGAGTTCCTCGACCTTTTTGCCCCCTCTCTTTTTCTCGTGCAGGAGACCCATTTAAAACCCTCAGACAGGACCTTCTTTCCAGGGTACCGTATCTTCCGCTCCGATCGACTCAGTTCGGGGGGCGGCACGGCCCTGCTCATTCACCCCCATATCCCCCACTATCCCATAAAAATTAATTCCACTTCTTTCGAGAACACTGCAGTCCATATAACTGTTGGGGACAAAGTTTTAGTGGTAGTCTCCATCTATCTCCGCCCCCAGAACCAGCTTTCTAAGCGGGAGTTCCTCTCTCTTTTCAATCATTCGGAGTATACCTTGGTGTTCGGCGACTTCAACGCCAAGCATAGGGCTTGGAGCGCCGGGAACACAAACAACGGCACCCTCCTGTTCGACCTCTGCGCCGAGGAAAATCTCAAGCTTGTGTTTCCCAACTCACCCACCCATTACAGCAACCATGTCAATACTACGATTGATTTTGCAATCACCAATATTAATAGTCAGATGAGGATCTCATCCCTGGCGGAGTTAAGCTCCGACCACAACCCAGTCTGGCTGGAGATGGCCCTGAGTGCTCCCCTCCCCCCCAAGCCCAATACATGTACGTCCATCCATTGGGATAACTTTACTTCCACCGTAGCCAACCTAGTGAGAGGCAACCCCCCCCCCCCCCATCCGCACTACGGAAGACATTGAAAACAACATTGCTGAGTTGACTGAGATTATACAAAAAGCCATCCAACAATCTACTGTGACGAAAATCGTCAACCACCCCCCCAATAGACTCCCCAGCCACATCACCAGTTGTATTAGGGAAAAAAACAGACTCAAAAAGCAGTGGCAGATAACCAAGGACCCTAATATTAAAAATAGGGTTAATAACCTGCAAGGCGCCATAAAGCGCGAGATAGCCATCCACAGAAGGAAGTGCTTCCTCAATCACATGCACGACATCGCAGAAGATAAAAAAGCACTTTATAAACTTGCCAAATCCCGTACCAAGCCCTTTACTGACGTTCCCCCCCTTCATGCTATTTCGGGTAGACTTGTGTTCTCACCCCAGGAAAAAGCAGAAGCCCTGGATGATCACCTCGAGAGCCAGTTCGAGCTCAATGCCAACCACTACAATAATGTTACCATAAATATGGTTAATAGGAATATAAACATTTTCTACTCCAACTGCTTCAACATCTCGACCCCCACCCCCCCAGTTATCGCACCCGCCCATATCATGGATATTATTGTAAATTCTAAAAACCGTAAGGCCCCCCGGCCCCGACAACATCAACAATTGCCATCTCAAGCGCCTACCCCTGAAGGCGACTACTAATTTGACTAAAAATATCAACGGCATGCTCCGGCTGGGGTACTATCCCAATTGTTGGAAAAAAGCTCTGATCGTCCCTATACATAAAACGAAGACCGATGCTGCTTGCCCCTCAAACTACCGCCCCATCAGCCTAATTAACTCCCTTGCAAAGATTGCTGAAAAGGTCATCCTAAAATTAATTAATAAGCACATAGACGAACACAACCTTATCCCTAAATTCCAATTTGGGTTCCAACCCAAACACTCCACCTCCCATCAGCTACTCAGAATGATTAACTACGTTAAAGAGGGTTATCTAGCTAATCATATCACCTTAGGCATTTTTTTCGACATTGAAAAGGCCTTCGATCGGGTGTGGCACGAAGGCCTGGTGCACAAATTGATCTCAATGAACTTCCCCCACTATCTAATTAACTTAATTTATCATTACCTTCGCAATAGAACATTTCAGGTGAAACTCCCCGGCACCCTGTCGGAGCCACACCCCATGAGGGCGGGGACTCCGCAGGGCTCCTCCCTCTCCCCAACCTTGTATTGCCTATTTACGGCTGATTTTCCGTCCAGCGACACGACGGTCACCAGCCTGTTTGCTGATGACACCGCGGTACTTGTAGGTCATGGAACAGAAAACGGGCCCGCAATACCCTCCAGAGGCACCTTAAGACGATCGAAACATACTTTAATCACTGGAGGATAAAGATAAACGCCGAAAAGACCCAAGTAATTGCTTTCAGCAAGGGGTATATTAGGATCCTCCCCCCACAGCTAATATTGGATGGCACCCCCCTCCCCTTCCTACCCGAAGTGAAATACCTGGGCATCACCCTCGACAGAAGCCTAAAGTTCCATAGACATATAAAGAACACAACTAAAAAAGCAAAATTAAAACTTGGGCTACTCCATATCATATTCAATAACGAAAAGTACCTCTCCCTAAGTACGAAACTCCATATGTATAAGTCCCTCCTACTCCCCGCTTTCACTTACGCCATCCCAATATGGGGATCGGCGGCCAAAAGCAATTTGATGCAGTTACAGTTAGTCCAGAACGCCGCACTCAAGCGCATAACCGGCGCCCCCTGGTACATAACCATTGACTCCCTACATCGCGACCTAAAAATAAAATATCTCAATCAATTCATTATTGAAGCATCAACGCAGTTCTTTACTAACATCGAAGACCACCACAACCAGCTTATTCGCGAATAGCTTCAATGTAGCAGTCTCTCCACCCAGACGATCAGATTCCCCGATCAATCTATGTTCCTCGAGTTCGACCTCAGGCGGCGGAGAAGGCACCGCACGCCGCCCCCCCCCCCCCAACGGCTCCTACCTAGCTCCACTTCCCCGGGCCATATAGTTGAACATATTCTGTCCTTGTGTTTGTACTGATGTGTCCTCTTATGTGTTAAAAAAAAAAAAAAAAAAAAAAACCTCCTGCTACGAGGTCCTTTTCAGGCACCCCCTCCTTCACACCACTATATCTATATCCTCACCACAATATGCTCCTCGACAATCAAGTCTCCCGTTCCTGTTTCGGCACTTCCCAACTCCCATACTCCGGCCAATGAGGCCTCGGCAATTTCTGCTCCCTTGACCACCAATCAGCCCCCTCTGCCACCCCATCCCTCACACTTTCTCGCCCACACCGGGTAAAAGGGCCCTTCGGGCCCTGACCGCCCAGAGCCATCTCCTATTCACCTTTTCATTCTTTCTCCTACTCTCGCCCAAGGCAGACGTACTTCCTACCCGTGCCTGAGGGTACGGCGGCTTCCATTCGTCCGACGGACTGCGAGCGATTCTCCCGGCGCGGCGTCGCCATCTCATCGTGAACGTCTAAATTTCCCCTCCCGATCTAGCCCGTTCGGTTGCTGCGGCCGCTGGTCGGGCAATTCGTTCCGGCGAAATCGGGTTGCTCCCGCTTCAGCCTTTCTAAAGGCTATATTAGAAGCACTCCCCTGTTGGAGGAGTTTCCCCTGTGTCTACTACAGTGCGCCGTTCTTCTGCAGCAGCAATGTCGGACCCTAACTCTGATTCGAGCACTAGCGGCCACCCGTCCACATCTGGGGTAAGCATGTCTTCCTTTCCTAACCCAACTAACACACAGGACCCCATTCTCTTATCACTAATCAATCAAGTAACTAACACTAAATTTGATCTCGACCAGCTTAAGTCCTTAAACGATGAACTACATAATTGGATAGCTATCCTAGGAAATAAGGTCGTCGCAAACCCTGCTATAATTGGCGATTTGCTTCAAGCAGTTGCGGCTTCACAGGTGACTAGCACAAGAGTCCTAACCCTAACCAACGAAATCAACCTTATCAAACTTAAGGAACTTGAAAATGAAATATGCAAATCGAAAAAAACCCCAAAAAGCGAACAAGATCGCTATCTGACAAATCCAGCAAACGGCAAAACGATAACCAAGACGTTATCCATGTGAATATTTCCGCCAGAAATGGCGCTGTGATCCCAAGCGACAGTAGGGTCTCCGTCAACGTTCCCACTTGGGAAACGAAACCAAGACCCCGACATCTATGACGAGGGGCATTTCCCCGATCTGCCTAACTCAACCCCCACGGATATTACTGAAGCATCTCCAAATCTAGAGCAGACCGTGTCGCAGCTCGGTGACGAAGAAGGAGATATGGAGGTAACTCCAGAAAACCATATACCTAACCAAGACGACGGGCCCTCCGGAAGTTTTCAATTAGCCAAACCAAAGAAAACCCTCAAACCACCACCCATTCTGGTCTCCAACGTACAAAACCCGGTCGAATTCGCCAAAAGCCTCAATGAACTGACAGGCAAAAAAATAATGTTGAAATTTAACGGGCAGAAACACCAAGTCATATCCCCGGACTCCGACGCATACCGTCTGCTAGTCAGGCACTTCAACGAGACAAATGTGCCTCACCACACCTTCCCCATCAACGAGGAAAAACACCTAAAATTAGTAATCAGGGGTTTGTCAGCAGGAATTGACGTCAATTTCATATCTGAAGAATTGGGAGTAGCTGGGTATACCCCAATTAAAATCATCCAAATGAAAGGGAAAAACCGCAGAGCACTCCCCTTATTCCTCGTCTACCTACACCGCACAACACACAACGAGACTATGTACAAGCTGCAGGTACTAGGTCAATTCAAGATAACTGTCGAAGCACTAAAAATAAAGGCATCACCGCAACAGTGCTACCGATGTCAGAACTTTCATCATTCCAGTGACCACTGCACGAATGAATACAGATGTTTGAAATGTGGAGAGGGGCACCCCACAAAGGAATGCAAAAAGTCCCCCCTAACCCCAGCTAAATGTGCAGCCAAAGGGGGGCACCCCGCAAACTACAGAGGCTGCCCAGGAAGACCGCCTGATCGGGTGATCAAGGATAAAAGCTTTGAAGGCCAAACCGGGCAGCTCAAAAATGTGAGTCCCAAACCTAGCGGGCCCCCCCCCCACCGAAATCACTGACCGACAAATCCACAGCGGCGCCTCGCGCTCCCGCCACCTACGCCAATGTGGCGAAAGTTAAAGACGTCAACACCATACTCGCTGAGATCCAGAAAATTCCAACTTTCCTGGACAAAGCTTGTAACAACCTCATGTCGCTCGCTGAAGAGCTGAAGTCCGTCAGCGCCATCTTCTGCCATGAATAGTCCTAGTATGCTCTCTCTTGCGTCCTGGAACGCAAACGGCCTCGCCCAAAAGATGGGCGAGGTCTCCCAGTTCATTGAGGACCACTCTCCCGACATCTTTTGCCTCCAAGAAACCCATTTTGGGGGGACGGAGCGCTGCTGGATACCAAATTACGTTATTTTCCGGAGCGACAGGAACAACAGAGGCGGGGGCACCCTTATCTGTGTTAAGAAGTGCTTTAATTGTTATGAAGTGAAAATCGACGCGCAAGCCATTGAAAACTGCTCGGTGGTCGCTAACATCAATGACACTGAAATTCTAATTAGCTCCATCTACATCCCCCCGAGGAACAAGCTCACAACTCATGACCTAAACTCATTCTTCAACTTCCGCAACAAATGCATTCTGCTAGGAGATCTCAACTGCGAACACAGACTTTGGAGCTACGGCCGGGCCAATCCAAACGGAAAAATTTTACATGACTATTTCGTAGACAATAACCTCAACATCTACTTTCCTGACACCCCTACCCATTTCACCGACTCAATCAATACCACGATTGACATAGCACTAAGCAAAAACATCAACAGTAACTTCCAGATCACCTCAATCTCAGAGCTAAATTCGGATCACAACCCCATCCTATTAGAATTATACTTTGGAGCACTCCCCCAAAGGAGCCAAACGATTACCACAACACATTGGGATCTGTTCACCCGCAAACTAAGCGACTTAACCAACCCAGCTGAGCCCATCCTATCCCCGGAATCAATTGACAGTGAAGTTACGAAGTTAACAAAAAACGTCCAAACGGCTATCGAAACCGCGCGTTTCACTAAAGTAATCCATACAACTCCTGTCAGCCTTCCCCTAGTGATCAGAGAGAAAATCGTAAGAAAAAACAGACTAAAGAAAGTTTGGACGATCACCAAGGACCCCGCAATCAAGAGCGTAATCAATAGCCTACAACAAGAAATTAAAAAGTCGATCAAAGAACACAAAAGCAAGAAGTTTACTGACCTCCTTGAATCCCTCAACGATAACATAAATGATATGTACAAAATGTCTAGAGCCCTGGCTAACAGGAAAACACAGATCCTCCCCCTCCACGGCAACGCCGGACACTGTGTATTCTCACAACAAGAGAAAGCCGACACCATTGCCGACTCACTGGAAACCCAATTCCAACCGAATGCCGACGCCTACTGCGAGGATACGATCTCTGAGGTTAACAGGGAAGTTAGGCGATACTTCAGAAGCCCTCGCCCCACCTCCAACTCCCCCCCCCTCATCACTCTCATACAGATGATTCTCCTGATCGGGGCCCTGGAAAAACGAAAATCCCCCGGAGAAGACGGCATAGCCCCTACCCACCTCAAACATTTTCCTATAAATGCTGCCAGAAACCTCACCAAGATAGCTAACGCTATCCTACGAGTAGGCTATTATCCCGACAGCTGGCGCAATGCCATTATTATACCCATTTTAAAGAAGGACTCCGATCCCACCTTCCCGCAGAACTACCGGCCAATTAGCCTATTGAGCACCATGGCAAAGTTAATCGAGAAAATAATAAAGACCCAACTACAGCTTCACTGCGAAGCTAGAAACATCCTCCCTGACTGGCAGTTTGGTTTCAGAGGCAAACATGCCACTACTCACCAACTACTTCGCATCGCAAACGACATAAGTAGGTCGAAAAAACGTAAACAGGCTAATATCGGAATTTTCTTCGATATAGAAAAAGCCTTCGACCGAGTGTGGCACAAGGGGTTAGTCTACAAGCTAATCTCGCCCCTCTAACCTCATACATTGTGTTTTCCACTTCTTACAGAGGAGAACCTACCAAGTCAGAATCGGAAACACGATCTCCGAAAAACGAAAAATAGAGGCGGGAGTGGCCCAAGGCTCCGCCATATCGCCCCTATTATATACAATCTACACCCACGACTTCCCTCCAAACCCTAACACACAAAACTACCTTTTCGCTGATGATACAGCAGTACTATCCATCGCACCCAGCAGACCCTTCGCCCACCTCTACCTACAACGACACATTAGCGAGATTGAAGAATATTTCAATAAGTGGCGAATCAAGATCAATCCGCACAAGACCAAACTGATATCGTTTCATACAGGACAAGCCAAAAAGAAATTAAAACCAATTACGGTAAACGAGACCATCGTTCCGTACAGCAAAGAAGTCACATACCTAGGAGTCACTATTGACGCTAACCTATGCTATTCTAAACACACAAAAAAAAATACCAGTAAAACAAGAAAGAAGATTGGTCTTATCAGGTGCCTAACACACGCTAATAGCGGTCTGGACCTAAAAAGTAAAACCAGGATCTACAAAACAATAATTCGCCCCACCTTCGATTATGCCTGCCCCATTTGGGGGCCTACTGCCAGTTCAAATCTCGAGCCGCTCCAGATCCTGGAAAATAAATTTCTACGACGCATCACGGGAGCCCCGTGGTACATCAGCAACGACTCCCTGCACAAAGACCTCAGAATCGAATACCTAATCCCACACATCAGAAACGTAGCGACAAACTTCTTCACCAGTCTAGAATCTCGACCCAACCAGCTGATCAGAGAACAGATTGAATTCACGTACGCACAAGGTAACTCAAGGTTCCCGTCAGATTCCATGTACCTTTCGAACAATCCAACCCGGCGAAGATACCGACGTAGAAGAAACGGGAATCCCACGCGGCAGAGGAACCATGCGCCGCGGCCGCCGGAGGGCAGCTAAGCGCAGCTCCGCTGCTCACACGCCCCGCTATTGGGCGGTCTCCATGTCCTCATCCAACCCACTCACACCATCCGCTGGACAAATTGCACTTAAGCTCGGTCATGTACATTTGTATATAACTGTAAATACTATTATTTAATCATTTTTTTTTATTCACTTTTTCCTATTTCTTACTCCCTTCTCTCTCCTCTTCTTCTATCTTGCTTACCCCGCCCACACCGCTCCGACACACCTTCCCTTTCGCCCATTGGTCTGCCTCCAAGCCACGTCCCCATTCACACCGGGAAAGAGCGCCTTCGGCGCTGCCTGAATTTTCTACTATATAGGCTCACCGTTTTGCGTTGTTCTGTCTCTTTCTGTTGTCCTATGCTTTATTCCACTCGTCTTATGTCGTCTCTTCTCTTTATTGCTTTCCTTTAATATTGCAAAAAAAAAAAATTTGATGTTCCAATGACACATGATTAAGTGTATATGGGATAAATTCTTTCTTCTTCTATTATTATGTAAAAAAAAAAGTAAAAATAAATTTAAAAAAAAAATGAACTCGCGCAGGAGTCGGATACCAGCTCCCAATCCCTTACGGCTGATTACCAATTACTGATGCTTCCGCGCATAGCGCTTCCCCCTCCTCAGAGCCAATAAATGATTGGCCACCCTCATGCCGCGCCTCGGCGCGGACTAGATGTATTTTACAAATTAAGAATTTTAACGAACTGTTCAATTGCTCTGGACATCGGGTAAATGAGTCATAGACACTCAGTACGCCCGCCACTAATTATGTGCTGCTGCTGCAGGTAAAGAGAGAAAGGTCACACACGATTGAGAGACATGGCCAAGCGATCACGCAAGTCCACTGCCCGTCGCAAAGAACGACGAGAAGGAGGCAGACTCGCCGATGATGGCGGACCGGGACGCCGAGGCCCTTATCAGGGCCCGCGAGGGAAACTTCGCGACATCGGCCCCCGCACCGGACTCGGCGAACACGGAGTCGTCAATTATTGACCCCGCTGATCTGAAAGTCAACCCCACGAAGGACGGCATGTACGCCACCTACGCCAAGAGAATCGGCCTCCCCCTCGCGAAACTCCTCAGCCTAGTAGAAGAACAAGACCTGCTGTGGGTTCGCAGAAAACTAATGAAGAAGATCGACCCAATTTCTACAAGGCAATTCAAAGGAAAAAACGGTTTGCTGCCGATTTTCGGAGCTGCGCTCAAGAACACTGAAGAAAATAAGATTTTCGAAACCCGCATCTTAGTCGGCAGTTTCTTTGCAAAAATTGAGCCTCTGATAAAAAGAACGCGCCCCCTACAATGCTACCGATGTCAACGCTGGGGTCACACCTCCCACTCCTGCTTCGCGCAGGAGCGGTGTGTGATCTGCGCCGGCGAGCACAGAAAGGACGACTGTCCCCACCGCGGCGGGCCGGCGAAGTGCGCCAACTGCGGCGGGGGCCATACAGCCAGTTCGAAAGACTGCGCTTTGCACCCAAGCAAGAAGCCGAGGAAAACTTTCCGTTCATCAGCCCATGGAAAAGCTGACCTCATGACGATACTCCTAAACGCCCTTCGGGCGTACCAGAACAACCACTAGTGAGACGATGCTCACACCCACCTTGCTCCGCTCGCGGAGACTAGATGTTTTTTCACCCTTTATGAATTTTAATGTAACGTACAATTGTTCTGGACATCGGGTAAATGTGTCATAGATACACAGTACGCCCGCAACAAATTATGTGCTGCTGCTGCTGCTGCTCAGGTAAAGAGGCCCCTCGCTTCACACCTGCTCAAGATTCAAGTCTGTCTCCGTCCCTGTATCATTTTAATTCTGCTCGGGAAATTCGTCCGCGGCGGACGTGCGCTCTCACTCGTACCGGAGGGTACAGTTCGAACCATACGTCCGACGGACTATTAAGCTTGGTCTTCCCCCGCACCCCAGGGTGCGGCGCGGCTCCGCAGCTCTCGTCGTGCGAGTGTTAGGCTCCCCCTCCCGAAACTAGCCCGTTCGGTTGCCGCGGCCGCAGGTCGGGAAACTCGTTCCGGTGAAATCGGGTTGTACTACCGCTACAGCCTTTTTCAAGGCTCCTATTAGTAGCACTCCCAACTGGAGGAGTTCCCACCCGTAGTTCTCTGTTTCAGCTTAATAGCCATGGACAACGCAGCGGCCAACCCTTCGGCTCCTCAAGAACCGACGATGGATAATCCCTTGGTAAGAAACCAATCCTTTCCTACTAATACGACTAACCGTGAGGATCCCACACTAACCAAATTGTGGTCGAGCTATAACACTAGAACATTAAACCTTGAGCAATTAATGTCTTTATATCAGGATGTAACCAACTACTTAGGGGTGGTAGGTAAGCAAATCAGCACCGAGCCAGACGCGTTATGCAATTATTTAAGCTTAACCTCCTTGGCAGGATTGCTTCACACCGAAATTCTGCATGAAACAAACCAACTCCATCTCCATCAAGTCAACGAGTTGGAAAACAAGATAAATGAGTTAAACACTGAGCTTAGAAAATTCAAAAAGAGACCCAGGCGCGCTGCAAGGCAGCTCCAATCCTCGGACGACGCCGACACGGCAGACGAAATCCCAACACACAACAAATTTAGCCCACTGGCAGTACCCGAAAGAAAGAGAAAGTCGGCGCTTAAAATTAAATTCTGGTCTAACGGGAAATCTAACTCAGATAACCCCCAAGATATCACTCTGCCCGATGAGAGTGATAAGGATTATGATATGGAAGAGACAGGCCATTCTGGCGACTTCCCGCCACTCTTGAGCCAATCCCAAGACAATGAAGTAACTGTGACCGAACCCAACACGGAAGCAGGGATGATAGAAACTGGTGGGAACAGTAACCCAGAATTGAATAACGAAGCACCAGTTGCTGAGGGAAATTTTGAGATTCCCAAACTAAGAAAAGCTTCTAAACTCCCTCCAATTATCGTTTCAAATATCACCAATGCGGTGGAATTCGCTAAGAAAGTCAACGAGTTAACAGGAACTAAAGTTCTACTAAAATTCAACGGTCAGAAGCACCAGGTGCTAACGCCCGATACCGACTCATACCGGCTCTTGATACACTATTTTAACGAACACAACATTCCTCATCATACCTTCCCTATTAACGAGGAGAAGAACTTGAAACTGGTGATCAGAGGTTTGTCTGCTGATACAGACACAAATTTTATAGGGGAAGAGCTGAGGCTTGTGGGTTACTCCCCAATTAAAATCATTCAGATGAGGGGGAAAAACAGAAGGGCGCTCCCTTTATTTCTAATATACCTACAACGCACAGAACATAAAGAAAGTTTTGAAGCTTCCCAGAGTCTTTAGCTTGTACAAATAAACGTAGAGGCACTCAAAATCAAATCCTCCCCGCAGCAATGTTACCGATGCCAGGAATACTATCACTCGAGTATGCACTGCACCAATGATTACAGATGTCTCAAATGTGGGAATAATCACCCCACGAAAGATTTAAAAAAACCCCCAACACCCCGGCAAAATGTGCTCTTTGCCAAGGGGCACATCCTGCAAATTATAGAGGATGCCCCAAGAGGCCTCCAGACAGAGAAATCCGTGATAGGAACTCCGAGGGACAAGCAGCTCAGCTGCAAACAGCTAAACCACAGGTCAAGAGACAATCGGCGACCCAGAATTCAAAAGGACCAACGCCTCCCCACAAAAAGAACCCATCCTACGCAAACGCCGCTAAGGTCAAGGATGTCAATACTATACTGAGCGAAGTCCAGAAGGTGCCAGTTATTATCGACAAGGTCTGTACCTCAATCATGACGCTCGTTGAAGAGCTAAAAAACGTCAGAGGTCTGTTCTCGCATGAGTAGTCCTCCCCCGCTTGTTATCGCGTCTTGGAACGCCAACGGCCTCGCCCAGAAAATGGGTGAGGCCGAAAATTTTGTCAACGACTACTCCCCCGATATCTTCTGCGTGCAAGAAACGCACTTCGGGGGAAACGAGAAATATTGGCTCCCATACTATCAAATCTTCCGTTCAGACCGCAACATCAGAGGGGGTGGAACTGCAATCTGTGTTAAAAAGTGCTTCCCTAGTTTTGAAGTCAAAATTATCACTGCCTCAGTGGAAAACTGCTCTGCTGTAGTCAAGATTAACAATTCTGAATACCTTTTTCCCTCGATATACATCCCCAAGCAACAAGCTATTAACCAACGAATTGGATTCCCTCCTGATGTTCAGAGACAAAAGCTTGTTAATAGGGGATTTTAACTGCAAACACCGCGTCTGGAGCAACGGGAGATCTAACCCCAACGGGAAGATAATTTACGATTATTTCATTCATAAAAATTTAAATATTAATAATCGAGATCAGCCGAGCCATGAGGAACATTATCCTGAACTCCAGGCTATCTCCACCGATGATAGCAGTCACGGGACAGACATTAATGACCAAACCCCCCAACAGTTAACTGTTGAAGAGGGTAACATGGACACTGAAGTGAACGAAGCCTCTACGCAACAGGAACCCGGCCCCTCCGGTGAATTCCAGATTGCGAAATTGAAAAAGTTTAACAAGACACTTGATATAGCAATCTCTAGAAACATCTACAATAACTTCCAAATTACTTCCTTGGCAGAACTTAATTCTGACCATAACCCCATCCTGCTCGAGATTTACTTTACGGCACAACTACCTACTACCAGCCAATCAGTGACCACTGTACAATGGGAGGTTTTCACCCGGAAAGTAAACGAGCTAACTCGACCTATTGACCAAATCCCAAGCGCTGCGAAAATCGACGCTGAAGTTGAGAAAATGACCAGGAACATACAAACCACAATAGAACTTGCAACGCACACTAAAAGAATTAAATCAACACCAATACGACTACCCGTGGAGGTTAGGGAAAAAATTAAAAGAAAAAACCGCCCGAGAAAAGTGTGGATTACTACCAAAGACCCAAATGTAAAAAACGAGATTAACCGTCTCCAAAATGAAATAAAGAAAACCACTAGAGAGATTAGAAATTAAAACTTCGTTCAAATAGTGGAAGCACTAAATGAAGATCCGAAGGATATTTTCAAAATGTCAAAGGCGCTAGCAAATAAAAAAACTAGCATGCCCCCACTCCACGGATCCACAGGGAAAATGGCCTTTTCAGATGACGAAAAAGCAAGCGCACTAGAAGACTCCCTAGAGACTCAATTCCAACATAATGCAAACGAGTACTGCGAGGAAACAATCAAACAGGTAAATAGAACCGTGAGGAATTTCTTCCGAAACCCTCCGCCACCCCCGAATACCCACATGTTTCCTATTTCCAGATGCTCTTACTCATCGGGGCACTAAACGTCAAGAAATCGGCCGGAGATGATAAGATCGCGCCTATACACCTTATGCACCTCCCGCTTAACGCGGTCATAAATCTCACGAAAATCACTAATGCCATATTGCGCATAGGTTACTACCCAGAAAGTTGGCGTAATGCAGTTATCGTACCGATACCTAAAAAAGATGCCGACTCTACCTTCCCTCAAAATTATAGGCCCATTAGCCTACTGAGGGTCACAGCTAGCTGGTTGAGAAAGTCATTAAATTTCATATCAACGCCCACTGCGAGGAAAATAATATCATCCCAGACTTTCAGTTTGGATTCAGGGCAAAGCATTCAACGGTGCATCAACTGCTAAGAATTACCAACCAAATAAACGCAGCCAAAACATCAAAACAGGCAATCATAGGAATATTTTTCGACATAGAAAAACCCTTTGACCGCGTCTGGCATAAAGGCCTGTTATACAAATTAATTACTTTAAATTTCCCTGCAGCGCTTATGCACTGCATTTTCCACTTTCTACAAAGGCGCACATACCAAGTCAGGGTGGGGAAGACCCTATCGGAGCGACGCAAAATTGAAGCTGGCGTTCCGCAAGGTTCCGCAGCCTCTCCAACCTTGTACAACATCTACACGGCTGACTTTCCCAGTAACCCTCAAACATCCAATTATCTATTCGCTGACGATACAGCCGTCCTCGCCGCAGCTCCCAGCAAAGCCTTTGCTCGACTTTACTGACAACGTCACGTGGATGAAATTTACGAATACTTCACGAGATGGCGAATACGAATCAATCCCGCCAAAACCAAGCTTGTGGCGTTCGCAACCGGGTGTCCCAAGCGGAAAGTAAAACCCATCACGCTCGGAGATGATGAGATTATATACAATCGTGAAGTCACCTATCTAGGAGTCACCCTTGACCCCTCAATCAACTTCGCAAAACACACAAAGAAAGTCCTATCAAAAACCAAGAAGGAGATAGGCTTACTATCATGCTTAACCCACAAAAACAGCGGTCTTGATATCGGAAATAAGGCACGGCTTTACAAAGCCATCATAAGACCAACCTTCAACTATGCCAGCCCCATATGGGGACCTATAGCCAAATCTAATCTCCTCCCAATCTAAATAATTGAAAATAAATTCTTAAGACGAATCACAGGCGCCCCGTGGTTCGTAAGCAACGACAGCCTGCACTGCAAATAGAGTACATCATCCCCCACATAAGAAATCTGGCGACAAATTTCTTCACCGATTTAGAAACCCATTCCAACAGAAGAGTACGAGAACAACTGGAACATTTCTACTGCCATGGTGCTACAAATTTCGCCTCGGACTCGGTGTACTTATCCCACGACCTCAAAGCCAAACGCGGTAGGATCGGCAATAGCGCAAATCAGTGGAATCACGCGCCCCGCCCTCCTGAAGGCAACTAGCGCTGGCTCCGCCTTCTTGCGCCGCCCCCCACCAATTTCACACACACCACTCCATTGCTGGAGGGATCTGCTCATAGCTTCGGTCTTGTAA
Organism: Octonoba sinensis; assembly: GCA_038502835.1. Taxonomy (NCBI): domain Eukaryota; kingdom Metazoa; phylum Arthropoda; class Arachnida; order Araneae; family Uloboridae; genus Octonoba; species Octonoba sinensis. The sequence goes on along the minus strand of CM076605.1, from coordinate 63,299,376 downwards.
ATACTGTAAATATGTATATAGCTCATATAATCATTTTTATTTTATTATTATATTCTCTCTCAACTAACATGTATTTTCACTCCTACTGTCAAAGAGACGGTATACTTTATTTCTCTCCTTTCATTACGTGCTGACCACTCCCACCTCCCCCTTCGCACCCTGACTTCCTCCACGCCACGTCCCCTGTCACACCGGGAAAGAGCGCCTGCGGCGCTGGCCCAGTAAAATCACCGATACGGTCCCTGTATCAAATGATGATAACGAACGCAATGTCACGGACACAACACACATTTGAAGCCCCGTTTGGATACTCGCTCACAGTGGACGTGCTTTGCTACTCGTGCCCGAGGGTACGGAACAAACACCATTCGCCGAACGGATTAAGACTCCCCCTTCCGAACTAGCCCGTTCGGTTGCCGCGACCACGGTTGGGCAACTCGTCCCGGCGAATTCGGGTTGAACCCGCTTCAGCCCTTTTAAGGGCTATATGAGAAGTACTCCCCTGCTGGAGGAGTTTCCCCTTTATTACAGTGTGCCTCATACCTTGGAATGATGGACGACACTGAAGATCAACAACCACACATCTCATCTGACACCACATCAGGGGTAAGCATGACTTCATTCCCTAATCCCACTAACAATCAGGACCCCCGAATCTTTAATCTATTAACAAAACTAACAGACAACACATTATCCTTAGATCAACTCAAAGCATTAAATGAAGAAGCCAATGTTTGGGTAGCTCATTTAGGTAGCATTGTTAACAATGATCCCTCCTTGATAGATCTATATATATAGTAGAAAATTCAGGCAGCGCCGACGGCGCTCTTTCCCGGTATGAAGGGGGACGTGGCTTGGAAGCAATAGGAGATCTATTACAAGCAGTTGCTGTATATCAAATGGCTAGCACCAGATTGCTTAACCTAACCAATGAATTGCATCTAAACAAAATAAACGATCTAGAAAACCAAATTCGTCTACTCCGAACGGAGCAGAAGAAGGGAAATAAGAAAAAAAAATAGGTCAAACTCTGACAAGTCATCCAAAAGGATTAATGATAATTCTGAGGAAAAAATTGAGTCAGGAACAAGCTTAGGTGCTTACGTGATCCCAAGCGTTAGTGAGATATCAGTACAATTTCCCAAGACGGATAGAAATCGAGATCAGCCGAGCCATGAGGAACATTATCCTGAACTCCAGGCTATCTCCACCGATGATAGCACTCACGGGACAGACATTAATGACCAAACCCCCCAACAGTTAACTGTTGAAGAGGGTAACATGGACACTGAAGTGAACGAAGTCTCTACGCAACAGGAACCCGGCCCCTCCGGTGAATTCCAGATTGCCAGTTTTCGGCGGGGTACGATCCGCTGCAGACCGGCCAAGGCAGATCTGGGCTGCGCGACGGGCCACGCGGTCACGGTAATTCTCGCTCCCTCTGCCTCTTGAGCAAAGGGTCCTTTTCAGGACCTTATTACTGCGCTCTCTTCCGCCTCCGTTTTGATTATGGAAAATTCGAACACGTTTTTCGCTCTAGACGACCTCTCCAATGATGACATGGCTATGACTACAGGAAATGATATGGACACGGACAAAGCAAAAGACTTCTTGAAGTCTCCGGCAAAGGTAAGTACCACCTTTGCTGAACTCTGTAAGAGGCTAAATTACACCCCAAATACTCACGCGCGCAAAATTAAAGAATGCCGCACATTAGACGATCTCATCCCCCTCAGAACCACCCTCGACCAAATCATTAACGAAAGTGAAGCCCTCCTTTTTTTTTTTTTTTTTTTTTTTTTTTTTTTTTTTTTTTTTTTTTTTTTTTTTTTTTTTTTTTTTTTTTTTTTTTTTTTTTTTTTTTTTTTTTTTTTTTTTTTTTTTTTTTTTTTTTTTTTTTTTTTTTTTTTTTTTTTTTTTTTTTTTTTTTTTTTTTTTTTTTTTTTTTTTTTTTTTTTTTTTTTTTTTTTTTTTTTTTTTTTTTTTTTTTTTTTTTTTTTTTTTTTTTTTTTTTTTTTTTTTTTTTTTTTTTTTTTTTTTTTTTTTTTTTTTTTTTTTTTTTTTTTTTTTTTTTTTTTTTTTTTTTTTTTTTTTTTTTTTTTTTTTTTTTTTTTTTTTTTTTTTTTTTTTTTTTTTTTTTTTTTTTTTTTTTTTTTTTTTTTTTTTTTTTTTTTTTTTTTTTTTTTTTTTTTTTTTTTTTTTTTTTTTTTTTTTTTTTTTTTTTTTTTTGAGAAGAAACATTATAAATAGTTGAAATGAAAAAAATTCGCTTTTTGTAGCGGATGCAAAAAGATTGTAGAACGTATGCGCTCCTTTGCTTGCACATGGAAAGTAGGCTTAAGGAATTTTAAAGAATTGTTATAATGGAGCAGAAATCTTTTTAATATCTGTTCTGTGTTTGATTCTTCCCATTGATTAGAATTTCCTAAAAAGTAGAAAACAAAATGTGCACTGAGGAAAAACGCCAAGTTTATTTTTTCCACGTTCCATGAAATTGTAAACTTTATCAATTTCAAGAAAAACTTACTAAATCAAATGTTCAACATAAATAGTGATAAGAGGAATGATTTTTCCCTCTATAATACTACAGGGGTGGTACTGGCCCTCCCCAAAAAATCCTGAAACTAATTTGCAGAATCTTTAAGGTTGAAACAAAGTTTTAAGCTATATATGTATATGTACGGTATTATTACTATTTGTAAAGAAAAGTTATATTCTGAATCGTCATTTGTCACATAAAAATGCAGGTACATCTTTTGTAAGAATTGAATAAATTTTTATGTATTCAACAGATATATTAATCTTTGAAGAACATACTGAATGCACTATTAACTGCATAACTTCCATCTTACAGTTCCAAACAAAATACAGATAAAACCTATGAAAAATTCATCACATTTTGCAAATTAACATATTTCACAAAATTTTCAAAAACAATTTGTTTAACCCTTTTTTCACACACAAATGTGCAAAATTCTCATGAGTAATAACCATGTTTAAAAACAAAACCTATGAACACTACTTTCTCCACGTGTAAATGCATATTAATTTAACACCATGAAAAGTATTTACAAAAGTTACTTATAGCATTGAGTTATCCCATACATAAATATAAAAGTTAAAATTAATACAGATAAATTTAATATATTTTTTAATTACAAATTGAGATTAATTTTTCTTGAAAAAACTAGCAATTTTTGTCTGCTTAACAGGTTTACTACTAATTTCCTCATGTGAAAGAGCACGCTTTTTTCTTTCATTATTGCCTCCACAGTCTACAGGCTCTATTTCACTTTCCACAACAACTATCTCTTTGACAGCAGATGTAGAACATGATGGTTCATTCTGAAGAGTGGCTGTTGAGGGTTTTCTTCTCTCCAAAGCATTATGGTAGGATGCACGACTTTTTAACAAATTGAGTTTCAATTCTTTCTTTACTGGCTCATGCATAGGGTCGTCTGAGCCAAACATTTCACATTAGGTAGAACTTTTTGACATTAAATAATACTTTTCTGTTTGTATAGAATCTAAGCTCTCCACATTCAAGGATGTTCTGCTGGAAGTCATGATGTTATTCATATGGTTGAAAACACTTTCCACAAGAGGTCCATGGAAGCAGCTCAAAACAGCTTTAACTAGTTTTGACAATAAGGGATATTTATACAATCCAGAAAGCATCTTCATGTTGAAAATTTTCAACCAAAACTTTTCTACAGCTGCAGCATCATTATTTAGACTGATTAAAACATCAGTCTGATAAAGTCTAATTTCTTTATCCAGCTCTGAAGTTCCAGATTCAGAAATGACATTGGGCATAGCATCAGAGAGCTTACTCAGCGCGGAGAATGTTGTAGTTTGGCCTCTTAATGTTGGGTCTAAGCCTGTAAACTTTATGAATGATGAATTCTTCAATGGTAATTTCTGAAGCATATGCGAAGCACACCTTGTATAGGCCGCTCTAAGCATTTCAATGCATTCTTTTACGCATGGATCATTCTTGGTGGCTTTTTTAATTATTTTACGTGCATCTGAGCCAGTAAACAGTAAATCATCTGATAAATAATGTTTAGCATTGAATAAATCTAATTTTGTGAGGTCATCAATTGTTTCACATTTCGCCAGTATTTCATGCTTGATAAAAAATGCTAGGAATTGCTTTGTCAAACTGTACAATTCCGAGTGAATACAATGCAACAACACTCTTTTTGCCTGAAACAATTTGACATAGTTATCAAAATGAGGCAACATTTCCTTATAAATACTTAAATGTAACCGAGTTTTCTTATTTTGTTTAAATAGCCTGCCAACTATCCTTTGCTTTCTCTTTTTTCCATCTTCAGTTAGAGGTTTTCTTTTTAATACTGTTTGAATTTTCTTAATTTCTGCTGTTTGCGACTCAGACAAGTTATGTTTGTTAAAAACAAACTATAAATCCTCATTGAAAAGTTGCATTTCCTCAGCATCAAACCATGAGCTGTAAAACAAAATTAAAATGTCCCACAGATATTCAAGACGTTCTAACACTATTAATATATAAAGCCACCTATGATCAGGCCTAGACAAAGGTTTGAGAGGTTTTACGCCAACTATTTGGCACATCTTAAAAAAAAGTTTCCTTTTGTCATTGCTTTTTAAATCAAAATAAATATTGTCACACAATATTTCAAGGTGCTTCATGAACGGTTCTGTAAACTTTTTTGCGCTATTATTAACCGTGTGACAGGTGTCACCATCGATATCTAACAGGTGAGGTGCTTTCTTAGACCTTATTGTTTCTCAACTCCATTTTTAACGATTCTCATTGTGTTACACGAGTCCATTAGAACAGAAACTAAATTGTTCCATGGGATTTCATTTTCCTCAATAACAACAGCATTATATATCTTTTCTGAAGAACAAGCCTCCAACTTCACCGATGCTAGATGGCGCAAAGTAATTGATTCTTCTTGATCGTCAAAATATTGCACGAGTATAGCTAAAATGCTTTCTGAAGCTTCATTTGTTGACTCGTCAATATTAAGAGAAAAGAATGATCTTTTTAGTGCATTTATTTGCTCTTCTTTTATGGTTTTAGCCAATCCATAATTTAGCTTATAGGCAGCTGTAGATCGGCACATTTGAGTAGCATTTAGCGCTGTCATGTCTTTGGCCAAACATTTTGCCAGTTGCAATATATCTGGAGCCATTGAGAACGGCAGGGAATGTTCTGAAATAAACGATGTTAAAACTGCATACGTCCGGCATTTTCTCGTCGCTAAATCAAGATTGCGATCAGCTACACTTTCGTCATTGTTGGGTACAATAGATGAGTGCTTTAAAAGAGCTTTCACTCCTTCTGTGGCATAGCTGATTGAACTATTGCAGCAGGTACAAAAACATAACCCAGAAACATCGATTTTCTTGCACCACGCGGATAACGTCTCTCCTAAGTAGTCATCTTTTTCCAGCCAGTCAAATCTAAATTTGTTTTTAACACCTGCATCTAACTTCGTAATATCTTCACTATTTGTTAAAATTTTCATTATCAGCAGTCAGCAACTTAATTTACCAGTAGCACCAAATCGCATTTGAAAAAAAAAAACCATGTCAACAAGTGTACACAAGTTTCACGGTTCGATCCTTTATTTTTCCAGTTAAGTTCAACGCGTTTATACCTCACTGAGCCGGAGTGCTATCTGACCCTGAAACAGAAAATTTGATGCAAAATTTAGGCGAATGTTTTTTAGCTCTTTGTGTTTTAATTTATGCAAGGATGTTTCCGTATTTAAAAATGAAACTTCAAAGATAATAAAAAAGTCAGATTCCCGAAAGTAGACTCGCTACAAACGATTTTACAGCTCAGCATAATATGCCGGTTTCAACCGATGCGCAGTTTACACACGTGACGTCAGTTATCGAACGGAAGAATCGCACTCATTACAGATGTGACTGCACATGGGTTGAAACTGGATTGTGCTGGTAGAATTAAAAAGCGTGTAGCCGTAGCCATCCAATTGCACGATGGGCGGCAAAGTTACGTATTTTTGTAAGAGTGGCGATGGCGTTTAATTTCAGGATAGCGCTAAAAAAATTGGAAATAATTTTTGAAAATCCGGAATTCCGGACTTAAAAGCCTTAAAATATCCGGAGTTCCGGCCTACGGCCGGAAAAGTACCAGCCCTGATACTAAATAATATTAGAAATCGTCTCACTTTTTTCTACAAGCGTGGGATACATCACTCAATTCTGCTCAATTTTCTCATCCATATTTGATGTTCTTAGGAGAGCGTAGAGCTGATATTCATTAATAAACTGCCTTAAAGGTAAAAAATTAGTTGACTAAAGGAAAAATGTAACAAATGATGTCGATTTTAAGGTGAAAAAAATATAATATTTAAAATTTTGATTTTTTTTCCGAAAATCGCGATTTGGCGCAAATTTTCCGAAAAAACGCATTTTGTAGCAGCATGTAGCAGAAAAATCGTTTTGGCACAGTTTTGCGCAATTGGCGCAGCCGTGGGAGCCCTGGTGATCTCAGTTGCAGTTAATTTACGTTTCGTTCACAAACAGCGGTTTACAGTTAAATCCAATAATTAGTTACAGTTATTTTTGTGTTCGATCCGAAGTAGCGGTTTACAGTTAAACGTTAAGCTTGTTGTCTAGTGCGAACAGCATTCAAAGTTGGTGCGCTTAACACTTAAGTTCGTTGAGGGTTTGAGCGTACTTACTTCACAGTGCGAACGGGGTATAACAATAACTACGGCAACACCATACTCAACTTAGCTCAAAGCGATCGGACGAGTTCTGTGATTGACTTCGGGTTAATTAAGGGTTTCCCTTATGAATTCGAAGCTACATCGCTTGCGATGCTTAGCTCGGATCATAACCCGGTCAAGTTCACTTTTCTCACCGATCGGCTCCTTGCACCAGAACCTCGCAGACTCATCCCTGATTGGAGGAAATTCACCTCCGATCTTAGCTAAACCCACTTTGACTACGCAAACATTAACACGGGGTATGAGCTGGATCAAGCTGTATCTTCATTTACGGATGTCATCAAACAAACTCTTGACCGTAATTCCTTAAAGTTATTTACGGTCAATAGCAGGCACAATCTACCATCTGATCTGTGTGACCTGATCAAGTTCAGAAACAGAGCTAAGAAGCTATTTCAGAGAACGAGAGATCCAGCTCACAAAACTGTTCTTAACAGAGTCAGTAGCCAACTCCGAAAACACCTACATAAACATGAAAACAAATCTTGGAACACATACCTGTCTTCTCTCAATCAAGACGACAGCTCCATATGGAAGGCAGCTGAAAGATTGAAGAGAAGCAGGTCATACATTCCGCCCTTTCCATATTTCCGCCCCTATCGTAGTATCAACAAGCAGTTGATACTACGATACAAGGACTACTTCTAGGAAACTACACAAACACACTCAGGGTATACCCAACCCAAGTGCTGGACTATGTCAAAAAGGCCAAAGTCAAGAAAAGCCCGGGCATTGACGGCATTACAAACACCATCCTCAAAAAACTACCCCTACGCACAATCTTTACACTCACGCAATTAATTAATCACTCACTAGCTCTAGGTTACTTTCCTGCACCTTGGAAATTAGCAGTGATAACAACGATACATAAATCAGATAAACCGGCCGATAAGCCTGAAAATTATCGGCCAATTAGCCTTCTCCCTGTTTTTTCCAAGGTTGCAGAGCCCTGCATTTCAGTGCACTTACACGAGTGGATTAACCACAACAACATAATACCACCAGAACAATTTGGATTCAGAGCCAAACATTCCACAACACTTCAACTACTTAGGCTCGTTGAATCCATTAAATCAGCACAAAACAAACACAAACGCTCAATTGCCCTCTTTCTTGACATAGCCAAGGCATTTGACAGGGTTTGGATACCCGGACTAATACATAAACTCGTACACCTTGGGGCACCCATGCACTCACCCAAATTATAACGTCCTATCTTACGCATAGGCAATTTGTCGTTCGTGCTAAAAAAACAATATCCACACAGAGGCCCATCCAAAGTTCTGTTCCGCAGGGTAGCCTACTCGGGCCTCTGTTGTACAATATTTACACGAGGGACATCCCACGACTCTACAACACTGAGCTATTCACTTTTGCCGATGATACAGCAGTCCTGGCTCACGGCGAAAATATTAACACAGCCATAGAAACAATTCAAACGCACATTAATTCACTGGAGTGCTGGCTACTTAAGTGGAAAATACAAATAAACCCTGATAAGTGCCTCGCCATCCCATTCAACAGTTATAACTTCCCAACTGAAAGAATATGTATGCACGGCAGCGTCATCTCCTGGGGGAAAAAGTATAAGTATCTGGGAGTGTGGATTGACTATAAGCTGAGCTTTACGGAACACTCCCAGATACTGAAAAGAGATTACACTCAGACAAAAATGGCTTTAATGCCTTTAATTAATCGACGTTCAGTGTTATCCATCGATAACAAATTACTGATCTACAAGGCATATCTGAGACCAAAATTAATATACGCCAGCCCAGTTTGGGCAGGCGCTGCAAGTCAAACCTCCATTAACGGCATTTGTGCCGCCCAAAACAAAACCCTTAAATTAATAACAAATTCACCCTGGTACGTCCGTAATGCCTCAGTTCACTATGAACTAGGCATACCCCACTTCATTCGGTCTATTCAAAAAATTAGCCTCCGACTTTATAATAGAATTCCTATGATTGGCAACCCCCTACTTCAAATTATTAAAGAATATGATCACACTGATCCGACCAACAGGCGAAGGCCGAGGGCATGCCTCGCTCTTCAACCCGACTTTTAACTTTTTGATGACCCTTTAAAATATGTTATTCTCCCTTAATTATTTTGATATTGTAAATCTTTTAAATCTTGTTAAACAATTTAAATCTTTTTCTCCCCATTATCTATTTTATTTTTCATACCTCCGTAAACTTTTTTTAGTAAAATAACTTAAAGTGCTCACGTGATGGGACGCCATCCCCCGGGCATGATTGCTCGGAAGCTACCGGTTGCAGTTGCGGGGAAAGACTGCGTTCGGTTAGCCGGCGCAGTTAAGCACCCCACTGCAACCGCGACTCCTCACCGTCACACTGGGAGGACCAATGAGATGCTAGTACCTGATTGGTCCAGCTGAGTGCTATCACCACCTCTTATCAATATTCGTTTCCAACCTTACACAAGCAAAAATAATATACGTGAGATTGAGGCCCTAGGTGCTCAAGTGAAAATCTAAATTCCTACGGCCATGCCGCCGCAAAATGCCATCGTGCTCCTCGGTGCGTGAAGTGTGCCGGAGCTCACCGTTCCCACGTTTGTGAGAAAACCCGCACTGAGCCGGCCAAGTGCGCCCTCTGTGAAGGTGATCATCCTGCTAATGCTCCTATTTGCCCTCGTCGGCCTAAACCCAATATTCCAGCACCAAGAACCTTCAAACCCCAGGACGGGAACGCTTGGACCAAGCCCCCTCGGATCCCAAAGGCTGCCCACCCCATGCTCCCGCGTCCGGTCGCCCTTCAGCAGCTGAAAGGAAAGAAGCCCGATCTGCCCACCCTCATCTCTATGATGGGGAACCTCTGCCAGCAGTTCCAGCTCCTCTTGTCGGCGTTTGCTGACTTTCAGAGGCCGTAGCCGCCTCGCTCCTCCTTTTCCCCCCTCATCTTTTCAGGCAAAGGGCTTCGTGCCCACTCCTGTTTCCATTCTTGTCTAAGTCTAAGTCCTCACTCCTGCACACCCCCATCTCCTAGATAGATAGATAGATACGCACCCCAAGCAACCACAATTTGCGGATGTGGCGAGCGTCGACCCTCCGAAGTGCAATGAAGGGCCTCTGCTCTGGGGAGCCTCCTCGTTGATCAAGGCATCCCCAGTGCCAGTTAAATATATTCGGCTACCAGTCGTTCAAACGGATATAATACTTTGCCTCGTGGAGCTAATTGGTTGCTACTTTGCTTCGCTAGTTTCAGTATAGAAACCCTTCTCTCTGGAACAAAAATGTGTTTATGATGACCAGTACCAATCAATTTGGTTTTGCTTTTCAATGACAAGAAACAACCTATATTTACTCTTAAATTGAAGTACATTTGCATCTTCTACAACACTATGATAGTATCTTTTTATGCTATGTTCAGGTATTTGACCGGCCTGCCAATACATGGCGTAGAACGGGGGACCCCAACCCTATGGGGCCCCATGGCGCCCGTCGATCGGTCTAGGTGCACCCGCTGCTTGGGCCCAAAGATAAAATATTACAGCTTTCTGTTTTAAACTTGAGAATATTTAGAATTTTGAGAATTCGACAGTAAAGGGCCACATAACTATAAATCACTCTATAATGATAAACACAACCAAAATAGAAATCGCCAGGAAAACGACCTCCATCCCCACAGATATAAGCACAAAGCAAAACTTTGCTTAGAGAAAGAAACCGCAACATTGTTCTACGAAAATGAGCTACTCCAGACCTTGGGTACTTACTTTTTGTTGTTTCACTACTTGCAAAATATATTTTGTGATATTTTGATTCTAGTTTTGACACGGGGTTGAAACGGGGCTTAAATCGTTGGCTAGTCCATCAAATAGATTGTTTCATTGTCGATTGATTCTCGATTCCACGTGGCTTGGAGCTTCAATTTAAGCAATGAAACAAATAACAGCAAATGCCTATACAGCACATGGCGAATTGTTTTGTGAATTTCAGAAATTTACTTTCTTGAATAAAAAGTCAAAAAAAAAACATGAATATTAACCTCTTGCGCAGTGGCGTAACTAAGGGGGGAGGAGCTTTTTTGGAGGGCGGCAAAAGATTCGGATTGCCCTTCCTAAGTTCGCCCAGTACGCAGACTCTTTTTTTTTTTTTCAGTTCTTTTCGTCGCAAGCAGTTTTCCTGATGACAATGCATTTTTAAGTCTACTTTTTTTCCGAAATAGTTCCATTATTAAACAACAGTTAATTTGCGGCCAAAGTCACTTCAGAACATAACCTCCTAGTTTCTTTTTTTCTTTCCAAAGAATTCCTGCAAGCGACAAAGGATTCCGCTTTTGTTGTACCCCCTAGGTATACATTTTGTTCCCGTAATAAAGGCCAGGTTTCTTGGGATGACTCCCAGAGCTTAGACCATATGATAAGGTTTATGGTCTATAAGTCCCAGAGGGACAGTAGAAGTTCGTCGCTGCCTATTCCCAACACCCTGGCATTTTCTGGCCTTATCCAACGCCGCCGGCGCCAGTGCAAAGTGAACCAATTGTCACCATTAGCCAAAAGATGAATGACTGGCTTATTTAAAACTTCCACTGATCCTTCATTTTCGTTTGTCAGTCAGAGTGATATTAGTCAAGGTCCAGTCTAGTCCCAGTCTGTTTCTCTTCTACGAAACTCGTGATCGAGCACAAGGAAGGAAAATTTTGAATAAACTCCTAATAAGAGATATAACCCAGAGGCAACCAATTTCTCCTCTAAAAGGAGGCAACAGGCAAGTTATGCTATAACATTTATTTAGTTTTTTTTTCTTCAAGAAGCAATTCGTATTTCGAACAAAAATGTATTCGATTCATTCATTTCCATACCTTATTTTGTTTTTATTTATTCTTTGTTTTCCCATTTAAAAATTAACAACAGATTCAGGGCCGGAGCTACCAATTAAGACAAACTAGGTAGCTGCCTAGGGCGCAAACTTGGAAGGAGGCGCAAAAATCCAACCACCTTTTTAAAGCTACTCGGTTGTTAATTATATAATTTTAAAAAATATAAAAATGTGATTCGGTATGTGTAGTTGATCACTCCCTGCCCGTGACAAAACTTCAAACATTCAAACTCCAAAGGCATGTGACTTCTTTCTCTACAGTTACCTAGAATTATGCCCCCTCCCACCCCGGGGGCGAAGAGGTCACTGTTCAAAATTCTCTAATTTCCAGTGGCATCCGAAAAGTCCGCCTCCTAGCCTGGACATCGCAGTCACCGGACTTAAATCCCACTGAAAACTTGTGGCAAGACCTAAAGCTCCGTGTTGGAAGGAAAAATCACTCTAACAAGCCGGAATTGTGGAACCATTTGCGACAAGAGTGGGAGAAATTGCCAAAAGAACGAATCTCGCGGTTAATCGACTCAATGCCTCGTCGGTGTGCTGCAGTCATTACTGCTAAAGGCATGGCAACAAAGTATTGAGTCGAGTGAAGGAGTATAAGACATTTAACCACAATTCTCCTTTATTTTTTTCCATTGTTTTAAAAAGTAGTATGTGTCCCGATCATAGCCCCCTTAACTAGATGCCTAGCGATTTGCGGGGAAAGTTGGCCGCGGATTTTAGTTACCTTTTCTCCCACCTGGAACGCTACTTATCTGCTATTGCAAACCGCGCTCTTTGCATTAGTTTGAAGGGTAGAAAATTGGTTTTACATTGCTATTTCTTCTTTTTTTCCCTAATAATTTGTTTCTTTGGGTTAAAAACGGTCCTTTTCAGGACCAATGTAACTTAAAGAAAGATGGTTTACTGTGTTGTTCCATTTTGCACACCAAATTCAGTAAAAGAAAAAAATAGTTGCAATCGGACATTAGTTTGCGTGAAAAATGGATCTCCGCTATATCAAGACAAGGGAATTATTCTTCTTATTATTATTATGTGTGTGTCTTTCATAACGTCTCTTTGGCAAAAAAAAATTTAAAGCATCAATTAATTAATAACAATATAGTGCAAAACTATTTTTATATAAATATACATTATTCATTACGTTGTCCAATCTTTACTGTAGCTTGTCCTTGGAATACGGTTGATTATATATTATGATGCATTTTATGTAATGCAAATATTAATTAAATTGAACTTAATTTTTTATTAAAAAATGTAACTAGTTACACGAAGACATGTATGAATCAATAAGAAATAATGAAAGTTAGAAAGGAAGGAAATACAAATTATTATTCATGCATAGAACTGAATTCTAATCATATTTCAAGAACATATTTAATTCTATGGATGAATTAATGAGAATAATTTGGAAGTAATATTTGTCCTATTCTTCATGCCTAAAATATCACTTCAGTACAATGCATAATAAATTGTAATTATTCACATATTTAACCATTTTTATTTTATTTATGTATAATTTTTATTTATTTATTTATAATTTTATTTATTGAAACCAAAAGGATTGGTTTTTTTTTCTTTCGGGGGGGGGGGGGGATAGAGCAGATTCTATGATAAGATTAAATTTGATTCTATTATAAGAATAAAAACTTGACTTTTATTCAAAATTTTTATAACTTGCCTAAATGAAGAATTTGGTTCCAAGTTTCCCAGTTTAACGTCCTCATCGTTCTGCTCGTTTTTTGAAGCAATGATTTCTTGGAAAATATTAGATTGCGAGAAAATATATCTCATACACTAAGTACACTTAAAAGCATTTCAAAACTTTGAACATCTTTTCAGAGCCTTTGCAAAACTCTTGACTTTTAATTTTCAAGATCACTATAAGTAAATAATAATAATAATAAGGCATTCTTCTTTCTAAAACAAATGAATCCATATAACTATCTACTCAAATATACATCACATGTATAGCTTTGTTGTTAACCGATCATGGAAGTGATACATTACATCTTCTCAAAAATTTTCAAAATGCTCCAAATAAATCTTTAATTATTTTAACCATAGCATCGTTCTGAAACAAATATTAAAAGTAAAAGTTTTAGGCAAGAGCTGGATTTTTATTTGTTTCCTTACATCGGTAAAAATGCCAGTTGAAATTATGTGTATTATATTCTTCACGTATGAATTGCATAAATAATTATTCATTTAAATCATTACTTTAAAGAAAATTCTGTTAATTTGTGTAACAACATTTTTCTTTCAAAATACCTACAATTAGGAGAAAACCTCTTTAATGAAATAAAAGTTTTAAGTTGATGCTCCGTTAAAATGCTCCTAGACTAACGAGATATCAAAAATTAATAATATCACTTAATTTCCCACTGTTTTACTGCATCATAAAGTAAGAGCGAAAAAAATGTAATTATTGAGTCATATGATTAAATATGAAGGAAAAAAATCAAATGATTTTTTTAAAAGAACAATTTTGACCGCCTTTTTTTCGCAATTTACCAAGCGTTTACAAGTAAAACACCGTTTTCCAATAGCAAATAGGTAGTGCCCTCTAGTGGTGATTTCTTTGTCAGCGGGAGAAAATCGTTGCCGGTAGGGTAATGGGGTTCGCTCCATTTCGGAAGGCATCTAGTTAAGGGGGCTATGGTCCCGATACTTTTGCACAGTCATTAATAAAAAAATGTTGAATAAATAAAATGTCTGCTATAATTGATCGTTTATATTTCCTTCACCATCGTATTTCTGTGCAATGTGTATGAAAAATAGGGTGGCCCGAAACTTTTGCACGCCAACATAATAAAATACAAATGCAACAATATATATATATTGTTGCATTTGTATTTTATTACAAAACAAACATCTTAATAAGATAATGGATGGTAATATGCAGCTTATAAGGTCTTTTTTAATGCACGGGGCTTAATGGTTTTGCTGCAGAGTAATTAAAAAGCGTCCGCGTAATAAGAGGAGAGTTCGTTAGAAGGGTTTTTTACTGCATATAAATGAAATAAGTAACTAAGAAATGTTGATAATGATGCAACAACTCATTTTTATGATATAAAATTTTTAAAAAAGCAACAAGCCCTCGGCAACGTTTCGTTTCAAGTTTTTGATGAAATTTGTTAGAGCATAAAATATTTATAGCATAGTTAAAATTAACCTTTAGCTAGATACTTCATTTTTTTAATTTAAAAAGAAATGAAATGCTTCTATTTTTTTAATAAGGGGAACAACACACTGGAAAATGTCTCCTCTACAACAAAATTTTCTTAGAATGAACCGCTATTTGTTTAATTAAGTTAATTTTATCTTTTGTTTACATTCAATTTATCACTTATTTGAATTAAGCTTTAAGCTAAATATTCGTAGTTAAATTAAAATACAAATAAATTTTGCTACAATAATATTTGTTAAAAAAAATTTTCATTCGAAAGCTTTTAATAAATTCCGCATTCGTTCAGTATAATGTGAAGAATCTTCTATATTGTCACGATAGATACACTTAATAATTATTAACAAGAATGATAGAAAACTATTCGTGATATTTCCGATTTAACTGAGGCAAGTGCGGATCCAAGGGAGTTTACAGGTGTCACGCCATCCTCTTGACCTGACCAAACCATATGAGACGAAAACTATGTTTTCAGGACCTCTAAAATTTTCTGAGAAGAGTGCGAATTCCCTGTCTCCAAATATAGATTGAAATTACGGTTTTGGGCATCAATTTCGATGAATTTCCAGAGAAAAGTACCTGAACCCCTCTTGCCTAGCCTAAAATTTCGCGTTTGAGATTTCAATTTCGAAATATTTCTAGGGCCGTACTCGAAATTCTTGTTTTTCACAGTCATGAAATATAGCCTAATATAGCATTTGTAAGGATTAAATTTCAAAAAAATTTCGGGGGAGAGCCCCCCGACCCCCCGCCCCCCCTATTGTGCGTCGGTGTTACATAACAAGATTTATACTGCTTTTCAGAATGTAGTGTCCACCTCTATTAAGATCCCTGCTTAATAAAATCAAATTTAAAGAAATAGATTCACATCCCAAACCTTTGTTAAGCCACCGCTTTTTAAAATAAAGATTTCAGCTACTTTAATCTATTCAGCACATGAAATGAATCAGTTATTAATTAGGAGTTTTTCTAATCAAAACATGTGAGTTGCGATGCTTAATCTTTTCTTTTTGGGACCATATCCCTTTATTTCACATTCAGCAATATTTAACTAATTAACAGAGCTATCATATTTTCAAATCAGATGAGACATATATGTACATATGTGTGTGCATGTACACGTGGAAAAAAATGGTATCGCCAATGTAGTTAAAAAGAGTTTGTTGCCATTGAGCAGTCATCTTAAAAGGAATTAGAATAAGAGTGAGTGAAGGCTTCACTGGAACAATGAAATGAAAAATGAAAATAATGTATGGAAGCAAAAGTTAAGTTTTACTCAACTGCCACTGAACTCGGTACGACATCGGCAGAAGTGCGAGCGGCTTCGTTGATGAGCGCATTGGGCCCTGCGACGACAATGATTTACGTTGGCATTTCTCACTACTTATACCTTGATAACAGGAATTTTTACGCGTACGAGTTTTTGGGCAAAACAGCAATTATTGCGTCACGCGTTGTGGCACGTGACCGGGCTTACGAAGCGATGACGCATCCTTCCTTGTTCTCCAATGTTCCAATCCACCAGATTAGCATAAATTGCATGAGGCTTGGCGGATCTGGCAGAGGAGCGGGGTATATAAGCGCGTGTATTGTGATTCATCCTATTCCATGATTCTCCTCTGGATACTCGTCCGCAGCGGACGTGCGTTCATACTCGTGCCGGAGAGAGCGATACGTGCCATACGTCCGACGGACGCAGCTGCAGGGTTAAGGCCTCTCTTCCCGTTCGGTTGCCGCGGCCTAGGTCGGGCAACTCGTCCCGGCAAAAGCGTGTCGATCCTTGCTCCAGCCTGTTTCAAGGCTGCTATTAGTAGCGCTCCCAACACGAGGAGTACCCACCTTGAGCTTCTCCTTTTCAGCTTTACTGCAGCTTTCGCCCTGTCATGTCAACTGATCGCAACCAAGGGATAACTGCCTCCAACCCGACTTCTTCGGCTGGGGTAAGTATACCTCTGTCTACTAACACTACTAACTGTCAGGATCCCACCCTTGCCAGGTTAAACGCTAAAATGAATAACCCTAAACTAACTCTCGAACAGGTCAAGTCCCTTAACGATGAGTACTCAAACTGGGTTAGCGTGCTAGGCAATACGGTCATTAATGACCCATCCAAGATAGTTGAGTATATTCAAGCTGTCTCTTACTTTCAAATGGTCAGCCAGAGACAGATAAAGATGAACACCGAAAATCATCAGACCAAAGTCAACGAACTCGAAAATGAACTCAGAGTCCTTAAAACTGACTTAAAGCAGCTAACTAAAAAAAGAGCTAGATCTCTTTCTGACAAATCAAATAAGAGAGAAAATGACAAACAAGTGCAAAACTTGGAGGATATTATCCCTATCAGTAACAACTTTGAGCTACTGAATGATAACGGTCAGATGAATTCCGCAATCCGCTGGAAAAAGAAAAATTTTCCCTCCCCCCCCCCCACCCTCAGGCGCAGGGGGAAGAAAATTTCCCCGAATTGCCGGCGCACGGCGAAAACTCGGCCAATGAAATTGCCGATCCCAACATACACTTCCCAAGGCCCCGTCGACTTAGACGGTGAAATGGAAGTTACGGGTGACAGTGAACCGACGACCGAAACCCCAACAGCTGAAGCCACGTCTTCTGACACGTTCAGACTGGCCATACTTAAAAAGGATAGCAAACCTCCACCGATCATTGTTTCTAATGTCAATGATGCAGTTGAATTCGGAAAAAAAATCAATGCGCTCACAGGAAAGAAAATCCTGCTTAAATTTAATGGAACTAAGCATCAAGTTTTCCCACCCGACATAATAAAATAATCCACTAGGAAGCGATATGAGTCTAAGTCTAATATCCCACATCATACATTCCCAATTAATGAGGAAAAGAACCTCAAAGTAGTTATACGCGGTTTGTCTTCGGACACCAAAGTGGAATTTATCCACGAAGAACTTGTTAAGGTGGGTTACGCACCCATACAAATCATACAGATGAAAGGTAAAAACAGGCTTATTATTAATGACCAATTCATTGCAAATAAAAGTGTCCTTAATATAGAATAAAACCCCTCCACCTTTCTTACCCAGCCTGTCTTGCCTCAACAAATTGTATCCAGCAATGCTCACTAGATCCTTATCATCATCAGTAACCCATGTTTCCGTAATTCCAATAATATCCAACTCCTCACCTGCGATAACACTATTTAACTCGTCCATCTTATTCCTGATACTGCGAGCATTAGTTTATATAGAAACCTGAGCATGCCCATTTTGCTTGTCTTAAACATTTTATGATGCCTCAAATCACTACTATTAATGTTACTATTGCTTAATATTTTACCCTCATTTTTAAAACCTCCAGAACAGAAGTCAACACCATGACATTCTCCAATCCCCCCATCCAAAATCAGTTTTTTGATTCTGAAGCTTCTAAAATCATATCGCTAACCCTAACTACACCCCTAGAACTAAGATGCAGACCAACCCTCGCAACCCAAAATCCTCGTAATACTTAAAGAGTTGGTTTTTTTTTTTGGTGAATAGGTATTTAATATCGACATTACCTGCTACGTAATTTCATCTAAGCTTAAGGATAACTGACACTAGAGCAGCTATTTTCCAGGTACAGCAAAAGCTATTTCCAGACGAAAAAAAAAACTCAACTTACTATTAATTTCTTAGATTTGCCATTAAGTGATCATGAACACCTTGAATTCATTTTTACGTGTGATTAATATTTCTTTTTATTTCCTTACAGCAAACAAAGAGCTCTCACAGGCTGCATACTCCTTGGCCATTGCGAGGAATGACCTCTCTCTGTTCATTCGAATGTTCCCAACATGTCATGTTTTAACGAGAGCGTTTTCTGATTGATGTATGTCATTTAACGAGCCAAGATCTGTGTGTTCAGTCTAGGGATGTAACGAATAGTGATTTGGCCAAATAGCCGAATATTCAGCCATTTCTTCTAGGCCGAAGCCGAATACGGAACATTCGATGGCCGAATATTAAAATTTCTAGAAAATCATTGTAATAGAAAGTATTTGTCAAATTTAAAATTAGTCACAAAGTCAAACACCAATTACACACAATCAATGATGTATGAATTTAATTCTGTTTGTCAAGAATTTTAAATTATTTAAAATTAATCTATTCTCTCTACTGTTTTAAATGTAATAAAACTAAGAATTTCACCCACAAGCGGAATAGAAATGACAGGTTTTATGGTAGTACGCATTAGCATTATTTTACTAATTATTTAATTCAAATGAAAGAACTGATATTTGCTTACTGAACTTTTACTTTGCTCAAAACTGCTCTATGAAGATATTTTAAAAGTTAATATTTTTATTTTATGGGGTTTTTACATAGCTATTTTAAAAGATCTATTAAAATTTAATACACTTAACTGGAATATATTTTTATTTTCAAAAACCCCAATAACTTATACTATCTAAATATTCATGATCTATTCTAGGCTTTTCACATTTCTCTCATACCCAATATTTACAATAAATCAGTCTACCCAAACAAAGTCTGGCTTCCACTTTGTTAATAATAACAAAATTGACTTATCATATTCTCCCTCATAATTAACTATTGCCAGCTTTTGGGAGCAAATGCTAAATACAAAATAGAGTATTACAACTTTAAAATCTGTTTTTGCTCAGTCAAGCCTAAAACAAGGTTTAAAAAATGTACTTTTATTCTAAAATATTTCGGTCGAATAGTCCATCAATATTCGGCCAGGCCGAATTTGACCTTATCCAGTATTCGGCCAGGCCGAATACTAGGCAAGGTGATGAAATGACTATTCGGCCTGGCCGAATATTAGTTACATCCCTAGTTCAGTCATAACTTTCTTCTAGCCAATTTTTACGGATGATGCGTGAAATTTATGAATTTTAGCTGGTTTTGCACGAGTCGCGATTTTTTCCAGATTTCGAAATCCGATTGCATCTGCCATTGTAAAACTCTGTTGGTTTTACTTCCTATGTGGTTCTGCCTTTGGACATCAATAATTTAGTGTTAAATACTATTTTTTATTACATCTTATACTGCAATGAAAATTGCAGAATTTTCAAGTAAACGAAACTCAGCGGCGGGCGATGGCCTACTGTGCCCATCTCAGTTTTCGAGACCGAGTGTCCCGGGGTGCAAAAGCAGATGTTCCGGTCAAGTGGTCGGCATCATGCGGAACCCCCAGTGTTACCTCATTTTATCCACTAAACTCAATGGATGAAAAGCTTAGTCGACCACGCCCAGAACGGGAATCGAACCCTGGACCTGTGGCATGATAGCACGGAACGCTCACTTATTCCACTCAACCACTAGGGGATCATTCATAAATGATGTCACGCTTCGAGAGAAAACTTTTACCCAATTATATTTTTACAAATCATTTGTTTACACCACTGAACAAAATATTTTTTATTGTTCAGAAAAAATCCTCTCGAATGAAATTATAATTTTTAGGGGTAAATAAACCCAGAAATAATGCTGTATTTCTGTTTTGACAATAATTGAAAATTATTTCATAGTATTAATGACGCTTTTAACATTTTACATTTGCTCTTAAGGAAATGCACTATACACTATTATTCTCTAAATTTACTTATATTTCCCGAAGAAGAGAATATTTTCAACACGCATTTAATTTTACTTCGAGTTAGTATTTAGTAGTAGGCAAAAGTATTAGAAATAGGGAAAAGAGAACATGAGAGAAAGAGAAAAGTGAAAATACTGAACTAATAATAAACTTTTTAAATTTCTTTATGGAAATCACTTAAAACTCGCCAATATATAGATAAAACTAATGGTGTTTGTATTGTTGTAGCTTGCTCCTGACGATGATGTGTCTGCAATACAAAGCGACATTGGTGGCCTGCGTTTGCATTCACCTGGCCTGGAAGTGGACCGGATGGAAAGTGGCGTTTTAGCTTAAAAACTTTTATTCATATTTTTAAAAGATAAAGAAAAAATAATTCCTTAAAAGTTATTTTTGTACTGCTATATAGGGTAGGCGATATTGATGGATGAAAAGAATTTGCAGAACTGTGACGGATCTCACAATTCATTTTTATTACGATGGGTGTGCTGTGAAAGAAGTTTTAGAATCCCTTGGGATTTCATTTCAATCATATTTTAACCGCTTGCCCGATCGTCCTGAGTTATCTCGGGTTCACATGTATTGCAGTTAATTATTATCCCGAGAAAACTCGAGCAAAGCAGAACTTAAGTTCAAATTGAAACCTACAAAAATTCAACTTACATATTTTGTATTGTTCTGTTTCCTTGTATTTAATAATAAAATTAAAAAATGTGATGATTTTTTGCAATATTTTTCAAAAAAAAAAGTGCAAGGGAAGCGGTTAATTACTAAAATATTAATATTGTTTAATAAGTGTACAAAGAAGTCAGGTGGTGTGAATTGCAGATTTCACTTCAGTTGTACTCGTTTATTTCCTAATTACTCATCTGTTCTTTTCTTTTCGCAGATTGAGCCCTGTTCGGAAGGAAAAGAATGGTACCAGTACATTGATCAGGCAGTGCAACCTGAAATTCTGGAAAGTAAGTAAAAAAGACTAACTATATTCCGATCCCCTCTCCCACCATGGCGTCACGATACATCGTTATTCATATGCCTCTGTAGCTTTCGAGATAAAAATTCCGAAGAATTCGTGAAAAATGGTCAACATTCAGATAGATTAATTCAAAATAGATCAAACGACATAATGTCTAGTTTTTTGAAAAGATCTTGTTGCGACCAGTGTGTTTATTTATACAAGCTGGGAGAAAATGCATTGTAATTATTAAAAGCGTGTGTGTTTTGTTTTTTAATGACTGATAAACTTTATTTTTTCATTGAAAAATATGAACATAAACATGATTGTAATCTAGAAAAATGAATTATACAACATGTGCACTAAGTCTCTTATAGCAGATCAGAAAATTTTGAATAAAATAATGGGTTGTTATATTTTTTTTCTTTGCAGCTTTATCTTTAGAGTTTGCCGAGATCATTGAACGAAGCCCGGAAAAATTTAGGAGAAGATATGACTGCTCAAAAGGTTAGTGACATTTCAACTTGCCTCTCTACAAAGAAAATTAAACTCAACACTTTGTTCTGTGAGATTTTAAGGACCAGGGTTCGTACAGGTCCTTAAGAGTGCTTATTTACGGTGCGAAGTGCTTTAAAGTCTTGATTCTTCTTTATGGGATCATTCATAAATGATCTCACGCTTCGAGGGGGGGGAGGAGAATGCGCGAATGGTGTATTTCGTTGTCTACTTTGTATTTTAATAGCTACTCTTTAAAAAATAATAAGTTATTTGGGAAAATAATTGCATATTGTATTAAAAGAACGTTACTGAATCACTGTAATGCTTTAACATTTCCTGAGCCTACCTTGTATATTCATAAGACCTTTCTGAGCAAATAATTTATTATTGTTTCTTACCTTTATTGAGAAAGTGTGCTAAAATACCCAATCCTCACTCATTTTGTCAAAGATGAAAATCATACCTTTTTAGCTAGGTATCATAAACACTAAGGTAGTGAGAAAATCAGTATATTTTTAAATTATAGCTTCGTCCCCCTGTCGGATAAGTTAACCCCCTCGTTGAGCACCAAACAAAACAGGTTTTGAGCGCTGATTTTTTTAATTTTAAAATGCTTGCATTATGTACATATATCTTTCAACAAAATGTAAGTGCATCAGTTACTTAAAATTCCCATCTGTAATTACAATTGCAAAATTATTCAAGACGCAAACATTAAATCTGCTTTATATAGTAAAATGTACCTAATAACAAATATTTAGACCAATCTTCCCTTTTTATAATGAAATCTATACCATTTCTTAATTTGTAAGGTTGAAAGTTATTTTTTCTGTTTTCGATGTCACAGGCTGAGTGCTTAATTTTCATGTGTGTAAACGAGCGTGAACCCCGAAAAACACCTATTTACTATTTCTTTTCAAATATTGTGTTACGACCTGAAGCCGAATCAAAAAAGAATTGGAGGATTTGGGAGGTAACCCCGTACTAACATAATGTATCTGGGACTTGGAAAATTTTATTGAAGTTCCCTCCATCTCACGCTACTAAGTGACTACTTATTTCATCCGGGAATAAACAATTGCTATTTTGTATAGCAAACAATGATGAAAATTCGTTAATGAAAATTTTTGCCTCTTTCAGAGAAACCAAATTCCGTGGCAACTAAGCGGTCTATTTCACTACAATCATAGAGGGAGACAAGAAAAGCGCCACAAGGTCTCCGATGATATTCCCTGTATGGGGACAGCCTTGAAGGAATACCGCGGAGAATGACTCTTGCGTTAGAAGAATATTATGTAAATATATAAAAGGAATATTATGAAAATATGTAAATGGAATATTATGTAAATATAAAATAGTTTTAATATTAAAAATTATTCACACAAATTTGGTTTTGTATTCCTTTGCCTTTGTGTTATAAGACTTCAATGAGGGAAATAATTGCCCAGGCAGTTTTCAATCAGTTCTGAACTTTAATTTTCCACCAAGTTGCTGCTCAAAATAAAACTTTCAATCACATTCACTTGTTTAGGAAAAGCCAATGCCATTGACCGTTGCATCGTAATGAGTGCTAAGTGGGAGCTTCGAAACAGCACAAATGACTGGTCTGGTGAAGCTAGTGTCAATATTAGGTTTCTTCAAATCCACAAGTCTGAAACATTTTACTGCTTGTCAAAAGATAGAAATTTTATGATTTTAGTTCCATTTTATATAGAGTGAAGATATGTTTGAATGACTTTTTCAATATTTATTTAACTGGTCAGAGCCATAAGGGTCGAAACACTCTAATGATTTGTTCGGTTTTAGTCTGATTATTTTACAGTTAATAGTAATTAGTTTCTAAAATTACTTTTGAATTTGGACGAAAACCATAAGATTAATTTTAATGTTTTATTACTAAATATTGCTACAATTTACAGTAAAATACTATTTAAATTACAATAAAATTTCATTGCAAAATTATTTTTTAATTAAAAGCTCCAATCCAAGTTTTTTTTATATCAATTTTGGAAGTAATTTCAAAACTGTCTGAACAAATTAGAATTAAGGAAAACGCTTTTGAATATTTTCCTTCGTGAGAATATTCTCCAAAAGATTATCACCGACGATTGAACGTCTCTAATCGTTATGTTAAAAATTCTTACCACTTTATCGGTGGAATTCAATGACTGAAGTCAACGCAATTACTCGGTGACAAAGTGTGAAACGGCCATTAGCCAAACAATGCTGAGGTAGACCAGAAAAAGACTTATTTTCAAAGTTAAGGCTTTAATACAAGACCGTGATGTTGTCTGGGATGAAGAGTTGATGCTAGAAAAAATATGACAATGGACCTTGCATTTCGACACGCAACATTCTGTATCGTAACAGGTCGCAGGAGGGGGTCATTCTAGGATTTTTAATTGCCGGACTTTGAAACGGTAAAACCGAGCTAAGGTTGAACTTGAAACCAAAGTAAAGTTGTAGAAACCCCGCCGATTTGCCAAGACAGGAGTAAACTTAGGAAGTTTCAAGAATGAACCTAGTGACTTTGGGGCATTGATAGGATGACAAACAACCTCGAGATTCGGGGACAGTCCCCAACTTTGTATATTTTTAATGCTTTGTCCCCAAAAACACGAACTACTTGGGGGACATGTAGGTCTCTTCTCAGGTGTAGAAACCGGACGTCAGAATTTTCACGCGGCGACGGTACCAGTGGTGTAGTCGAGGAGGAACGTAGGGAGACTGCATCCCCCTACCTTTTTATTTTAATACAAGCGTCCCCTCAAACTTATAACAGTTTAACATAAGCGTCCCCCCACTTTTGATTTCAATTGCTTACCTTATGTATAAGCGTCCTCCCAACTTTTTTTTCAGGACTACACCACTGGATGGTACCACACTCATTGTGGTGCCAAGAAGATAAAAAGGTTTCTGGTTTGACGAGATGGTACCAGGGGAACGCACTAACTTTTGGTTTAAGAATAATTTTTAGAAAACATATGCATATAGGGACACTTGATCCCCATAGTATGGGGAGACTTGATCCTAGAGATCATGTGTCCCCAGGATTAATGTAAAATAGTATAAACAGTTTTAAATACTTTTTCAATGATTAAGTTAAATTTAAAAGGTTTTTAATGTAATATAATTTACAGGGTTCCCACCAAGAATATGATGCAAAAAAAGTGAAAAAGTGACCATTTAAGAAAAAAAAGTGACCAAAAAAGTGATCAATTTAAAAAAAAAAGTGACCAAATGAAAATAAACTTTGCATTACCACTAAAACATATGTAGAAAAAGGTTTATAGCTGTTTAAGCATAGAAAAAGATACCATTACATTTATTTTCTTCACATGCAAAAGTTCCATCTAGAACTAGACGAGCCTACTTTCGCACATTCCAAATACAGATCTATACTCTTGCTATCTCTCTCTCTCTAAATTCTCATTTAGCTTTAGTTCTTGAATACTTCAAATGTACCGTTTTCAATGGTCAATACATATTCATCCACTCATTCATTAATTTACTCGTTCATGAATTTGTATACTTATTTATTTTGCACTCATTCCTTTATTTACTCATTCATTCTTTCACTCATTCAGTTATTCATTCATTCCTTGAGAAATATCCTTAAAAATCCAGGTCAACAAATTTCATTAAAAAATTGGCTTGTTTAGTTCAGGTCGAACTTCGTATTTGTACATCTTCTTTGGCCTAACATTTTTCCGATAAAGTTTGTTCCAAGCGGTATTTTAGGTATTTCCAAGCAGATTTTAGGTATTACAAGCGGAATTTTAGGTATTTCCGTCAGCTAGGTCAGGATTTATATAGGATTGAAATTTTCCCGTAGGTGATAATGTTAATTTTTTTGTTCAAAAATGAACAAAAATTGTTCAAATCTAAAAAAATATTTCACGCTGAGAGCTTTTTCCAATTATCTTGTCCATACGAACTTGGATCATATGCCCAGTATTTACGTAATTCGACCGACGGCCATCGGCTCTCTACCTAAGGCTTCGGCTAAAAGGTGCAAGGGTGTCCGATGAAGAAAAGAAAAGTATTTACGTAATGTGCTTTATTTTTGCCCATAGGCGCTAATATTAAGATTTTTTTGAACTATTCAAAATTAAACGAAATTTTTTTCAAATGAAAAAGTAAAATATGGAAATGAGATGTCCTCGGCAAGATCTTTTGAATCGGCCAATTTCCTCAAGAGTTATTGGGGGGGGGGGGGGGCAGACAGACACATTTTCCCCATTTCAAAACCCTACTTTCAAATTTTTCATTTTAAATTCCTTATTTAATTACTTCTTTGACTTTTCTTTATTTTTAACGATATTTTTACAATACATTAAGCCTTCTTTCACACTTTTTTTTGGGAAAGTAGACTAAAAACAGCAGAAAGTTCAATCCTTAACTAAACTTGCATAAATAAATATCACTATCATCTCAAATAAAAAATTTCTTTAAAAAAACCAATGGTTTTTCATCAGACACAGAAAGAAAGCAGCCATACATATATATGCCAGTGGTGACTGATTATGCTAACAATTTACAGAATCAACTTTATTTTTAATAATGTTTGATCACAAAAATAAAATTATTGCTAATAAAAACATTTAGAATATCAAAGGAGCATGTGCTAAATATTTGATATAAATTAAAGGTATGTATATACAAGTAATATTATAATCCTTTATTAAAAAATTTAATTCAGGATATTCTTTGATGCCAAAATTTAAACACCAGAAATAAATACTTCAAATGCATGCTAGCGCAAGGCTCAAAAGAGAAAAAAAGTTTAATATTACAAAATTTGCCTTCATTGGGATTACTACAAAAATTAAGTTAATTTGAATATTATTTATATTTATGTCAAATTACATAATTTAGAGCAAGTAAAAAATAAAAATCTTTAGATTGACAACTAAAGAAACAAATAAAATCAATTATAAGCATGAAAAACAGGAAAAAGGTAAATGCCCAGTTAAATCAAGCAAGGAAATCGCTGAATTAAATGCATTCTGTACAAGAAATGATTTTGATTATAATCCTTTGTCCAAAGCTAACTTAGAAAGTACAGATACCAAAAGTAAAGTACTTGAAAAGTACACTTTAAGTGCTTACTTATCCTGTAGCAAAAAGTTTTGAACTTGCAAATCGTTCAAAAGTAAAACTGAAAATTATAAGATAGAATACACCTTAAAAAGTAAAAAGAAAATCAGAAAAGAAAATCAATACAGTAGGAATGCTCAAAAATTTTAAATGTTAGTGTAAAAATTTCAGAAAAGAATGCTTCAAAAATTTAGAGAACTGTCGCCCCTGGTATATAAATGGCAGCACTCTGTAAGAGTTTCAATTTAATCAGTCTTAGATTTCTTTTTTTTTAAAGTTGTGATTACGGAAGATTTTCTCTTCTGTAATTTTTTTTCAATTTCATGTGCCCCTTTGCTCTCTGCTCGATTTCATCAGCTTTTACAGATTTAGCACCCTCTATCATTGCCCGAGCAAGCTTTATTTCTGTAAAATCTTGATTTCTAATGCCCTGTTTTAACTTTTTATTTGCTTCAGAAAGTAGCTTTGTAGAAGGAAACTATTTTATTTGCAATTTTCCTGGTGTTTATAGGAAAAGTTTGGTGGTTATTTATCACTTTATAAGATACCCCAAAAAAGGTGATTTTAGGTGACTATTTGTTACAAAAAGTGACTTTAAGTGACCAATGGCAAAAAAAGTGATTTTAGGTGAAAAAAGTGACTTGGTGGGAACCCTGAATTTAATTTGGGATATTATTTTGTTCTTTTTATGTTCATATTCTCTCTACAGATATGCCACGTATTTATATTCGTAAAGAGGGTGTTCAACCCAGAAAAAATATCAATGCTGGAGATTTGCAGGCAGCAGTAAATGCAGTATTAGATGGAACCACTTTGAAAGGTGCTGCAAAAGCACATGATATAAATGTGATGACTTTAAAACGTTATGTAAGAAAACAGAAAGCTCAAGAATGTGACATTTCCTACGAATCTAACTACAAACACCCCCAAATATTTTCCGATAGGGAGGAAGACCTTTTGTGTGAGTATGTTTGTAAAAACATCGAGTAAATTACACCATGGACTTACTCCCATGCAGTTGAGGAAATCAGCATTTCAATGAGCCATAAATATTGATAAGAAAATTCCAGAATCCTGGAAACCAGAAAAGTGTGCTGGATACGACTGGTATCGAGGCTTTATGGATCGTAATAAAACATTAGCACTTCGCACACCTGAGGCAAGGAAGAAAAACAGGGTACTCAAAACTTTTGACAAGTACACCAATTAAAAGACAGATTGAAGAAGAAATACAAGGTCGTCAGCAGAATAAAAAATCAAATAAAGAAAAAATTGTCTTAAATCAAGTAAGACTACTAAAAAAGAAAACTTTGAATCTTCAGAAAGTTATGAGAGTTACAGTATTCATGATTCGACAGAATCGGAATCATTTAGTGGATGGTCTGATGAAACGGATGAAGATCCATTAATTGTTTCATTTGATGTAAATGATTTTGTTATTGTTCAATTTCAAGGAAAGAAGAAAATCTCACATTTTATAGGAAAAATTGAAAAGAAAATTTCACCATCTGAATCTGAAGTTAACTTCTTAAGAAGATGAGGACAATTCAAACCAATTTATTTATCCTGAAAAGATTGACATTAGTGTTGTGTATAATGAAAATATTGTGAAAAAATTACCAAAACCAACTATGCTTGGTGGAACTCTTCGAACTGCTACAGTTTTAACACTTATGTTTGACTTTTCTTGCTTTGAAAATATTTCTTAATTGGAATATTTGCTTATCATCCATATAGAAAGCAATAATTTTCATTAAATGTAGATTTTTCTTCATGAGCTTTTCCGACTTTTATTCTCATTTACAAATTATGTGACAATAAATTTGATATAAAACAATTTCTGACATTTAAATGCACCAATATTTCAGGGATCAAGTCTCCCTTGGTAAGGGATCAAGTCACCCTGTTATTAGGGAGACTTGATCCTTTTTTCAATTTTTTTAAAATAAATTATTAATTTAAAAATGATTTTATAAAAGTAAAATAAAATATTACAGCATAGCAAATTGTTGAGGCTTTAATAACAACTCAACACATTTGACTAAGAACTTATTTTTTTCCAAAATAAAAATTAAAAATTGCAAAACAAATGTCATGGGGATCAAGTCCCCCTAATCTCCCCTATAGAGGTGTAGCTTCTGAATAGGAGCTCATTCGTTTCAGGTGACAGTCGCTTCAGGTGGATGACACAATCAAGCAATCGAATATTTTTCCGGCTAAGTGTATAGTTCAAGAAGTAGTGAGTGGATCCAAAGAAAAAAATTTGTACATCAGTGCATTTCAATTGGAACAGGTTCTGAGTAAGATTCCGCTAAAAGAAAGTGTTGCCTTTTGATATTTTGAAAAGGTGAATTTTTTGCGAAAGTCTTAGAGATTTTCCTATTTTGCAAATTTGGAATACTGTATTTTTCAAATGCCGTGACAAGAAAAAAAGGCTGAGCTTAGAGATGTAGGGTGGAAAATTTTCCGAAAAGAAAAATTCACCGGAAAATTTTCCGCTATGTTTTTTTTTGGAAAATTTACATCTCAAAAAGTATATTTTACACTAAATATTTTAAGTGGCTCAATAAAGCTATTCATGTTTTCTGTTTTTCTAGATTTCAGCTTTATTTCAACAAAAAATACTGAATTTTATTCCAACTTTGTGCTAAAAATTAAAAAATTCAGTTTGACCAGTTTTACTTCAGTTTTGAATATGCCTTCATTTTCATATCCTAACAAAACATTTCACAATTCCTAAATAAAAAAATAAATTAACATTCACTAAAAATAATAATAACCTTTGCGCGTTTTGTGTGCAAAACCTAATTCGTGAGGTGATACTAAAATCCAACAGACGGCGCTACTTGTAGCTTCGGTCACAATCTATCTTATTAATAGCAATAAGTTTTGATTTCAGAAGCTCTTTACTATGCTTTATCTCTACAGCAATAATGCCAAACCAGAAAAAAACAAGTGTGTGGAAGCACTTTGTTGAAGTTTAGAAAGGTAGTAAAATTATTGGTAAGTAAATATTGTGGCAAAACTTATGCTAATAATGCAACAAGGATGAAAAGACACTTGGGACGATGTCAGAAATGCCCAGAGAGAATACAATTCAGTTTTAATAAGTTCGTGCAATTGCGACACCTGATCTCTTATTTTTAAAAGCTGTACACACAAAAACTTCTCGTCATACTGGGGAATACATAGCAGAAGTTTTAGCAGCAGAGATTGAAAGAGTATGTCCTTCAAAGTATTGGCTCTTATAACATAACTGATAATGCAAGTATCAACTTGGCAGATACTGCAAAAGAAATATCCTCATTTAATCATATTTGTTTATATTGCACATGGTTTGAATCTTCTTGCAAAGGATGTAATATACTTGAACTCTATTCAAACCGTATTAACAAAATGCAAGATTATTGTTAAATTATTTAAAAATCACCACATGGCAAATCAAACTCTAAAAGCAATTCAAAAAGAGAAACATAGAAGGGCAGTTGCATTCATTTTGCCAGGTAAAAAAATATGGGGTTCAGTAACAAAATGTTTTCACAGTTTGTTGCAAACAAAGAACTACTTACAGTGTGCAGTGATAGATGACGAACTCTCACATATACCTTTAAATGTAAGAAAGCAAGTACTGGATAATGATATCTTTTGGGTTCAAGTTCAGATTACATATAAGTTACTGGTACAAATTTTTGCAGCTGAACAACACATAGAGGGAGATGCGCCAAAGGTTTCAGAAATCACAGTTACATTTTTTAAAAAATGATGAAAAATAAAAAAGCTAATGTCTTTTTCACCGCTTACCAAAAAAGAAGAAAATCTGCTGAAGGCTTTTTAACTAACATATACAATTTTTGTTTCCACCCAGTACATTCAGCAGCAAATTTTTTTGACCCACAATACTGTGGACAAAAGTCTGTCAGAAGATGAATTAATATTAGCAATGAAAACCATAATTGAAATTTCTAAAAGCACCCTTGGTGCAAATGAAGCAACAATAAGGCAAATATAGCAGAATAAAGTGCAAAACTAAAGATTTGGAGCAGAGATATTTTATGGAAAGCTGCAACCAATTTATCTCCAACAACTTGGTGGAAAGGCTTTGCAGTACAAGGGAATAATCTAGGGTTGCTGTAAGAATTTTTAATATTTCCCCAACAGCTGCTTCCTGCGAACGCACAGCTAAACTTACATGTTTCTCAAAATCTACATTTGAAGAGCAATACAGTGGTACGTTCCAACTGTGAGCAAAATGTACTAAAGCAACACACTGACATTGAAACAGGTTCTTTAAGTAGTTGTCATTCTGACCTGGATCTGTCCATGTTCTCTGTATCTCAGAGTGATCTAGAAAGTTTGGATGTTATAGAACCTGAGTGATCCTGCTGTTTAAGAGTCGATTGTCAGTGCTAAATATTTTGTTCATGAAATAATTTTAAGACTTAATAGTATTGTGAATGTTAATACAGTGGAACCTCGCTATTCGTACACAATTCGATCCAGGAGGCAGTTCGAATGGCGATTTATTTTATCACATAACATATAATGTAAATTGGATTAATCCGTTCCAGTTCCATAGATGGTTGTTTATTTAAACCTATGGAAAACAAATGTACAGAAATACTGTACTTGAAATTATACATAAAAATTTAACTGCACTTTGCTTGTACTGAGGTAAGCTGATGGCACAAGTGGAATGTTTAGAGGAGGAAGAGAAATGTTTATGTTACTGTTTAGAGGAAGAGTCACCTTCTATAAAAACATCAGGTAACATCCCTTTAGGTGTTTTCTCCCTTTCTGCTGTTTGTTCTTTTTGCACTAGACTAATCTCTGGTTTCTTTCTGTAAAAACCTGTCCAATGTTGTCTGCCTTTGACGATTGTTTGTAATTTTTTTAAAATGGTCAATAACATTATCGTTGAACAAGTTAATACTTCTGCTGACCACAGCAGTGTTAGGATGCCATTTTTCCACCACTCTCTGTGTTTTTTCCCAGTGGTAACACAGCTGTTTGATTTCTGCAAAGAAAATGCTTTCCTTACTTTTTTCCTCTCCTTAAAAAAATACAGAACGCCAAACAAATTATTTCCAGGAGAGTTCAAAAAGAGCATAATGTCTTGATTTTTTTTTCTTCAAAAAAGCCAAACTGGCAACCCTGGCCCTTGAAGCCGTCCAAATCGCGGGACAAGCGTACGAATGGTGAGTTGAAGTTTACTTGAACAAGTTGGACGAATAACGAGTTGTACAAATAGCGAGGCGAACGAATGGCTCTGTTCCACTGTATTGAAATATTGTCGCGACCCCATAAGGAATGCGTCACCCCATAGGAATGGTCGTGACCCATAGGTTGGGAACCACTGATTTTGTACATAGAATTTAATGATGAAAAATATTCACAATTTATTCAGTGAAAAATTTTCCGATTCAAAACCCACATCTCTAGTTGAGCTACAAGGGGTGGAGGGAAAACAAAAGAAAGAAATCAACCAATGCCATCAATGCCCAAAATTACATGGTACAGCAATAAAAGAAGTTATGGAAGAGGAGTTTTCCGATACAGCCGAGTTCAAATTTAATTTCATCAGGAAAAAAAGAAGTAAAAGAAAGAAAGGAAAATATAAATCACATACATGCAAAAAATGCTTTCTATAATTTAATACAACACATGATTATTTTTGGTCGCGTACTTTATTTTATTTATTTAGCATTTGAAGAGCTCTTATTAATAAATTTATAAAGCTTTACCATATAATTTAGATTTGACATTTTCAGCAAATTAATTCAATTGATTTATATTTATAACCATTAACTTTTTCATGTAAAAAGACCAATGCAGTTTATATATCAGGGTTATTACATACGTTGTTCGAAAGCAATGTTTTGAACAAGTTTCAAGAAAATTTATTTGAATATACTTTCACCGATTTTTTCCATGTTGCGACCATTTCATACGTCGACTTCGATAGGAAAGAAATGTAGTATGGAAAAGTAACGAAATGGTTATATTACGCGAGTGCTCTGAGAAAACTCCTAAAACATACAACAAACAAGTAAAGTAATAAAATAAAAAAATAATTTTACACGTAGAAAGCTTTTACTTCAGGCCGTGGCTATTGAACCGAACAGTCGGTAAAATAGCTCCACCGCTATTTTGCCGAACAGTGACAACAGCGCCACTTTAACAGAACTAATCCGAGCATTTGGTCGGTTCAATAGCAGTTACATTATTGAACTGATTTCTTTGCTCGGTACAATAGTGGCTATGTTATTCAACCGATCTTAAACTGCCGCACATGAACCTTCGTGAATCCCAAAGTCGGAACATTATTAAACGAATTGATTATTGTTTGATAATTTCTTAAATTGCGTTTGATAATTCAGTTTGAATTAATCTTTACTTTTTCTTTCTCTCTTTTTTTTGCAGTATCCACAGTGCGCATTCCTTAATTTTGCTCAGTACATATCTATAATCATATTCAAAAAATATTGTCAATAATTAAACTCAATTTCAGTTTAAACTGTCTCATTTGTGCTCAGAAGCATTAGTTTACCTAAAACATTTATGGAGGGGGGAGGGCAAGCCCCTAGATCAGTTCCAACTTGCTATATATATAAATATAAAGATAGGGCACAAAAATAATTATTAATTCCGTAATTTATTTATCTAATCGTACTCGACATTTATGTATCTACTACATACCCGTTTTATCCGTATACAAAACGAAGAATATAATTTGATCAGAAAATTTATTTGGGTGTAAAATTGAAGATTAAATTAATGTCAGGAAAAAATTAATATAAGAGAATAATTTTGGTATAAAGTGAGTTGGAAAGATGTTTGGAACAAAGTTACTTTTTAAAATTGATGGAATTGGGGTTATTTAATTAGGACCCCCACCCCCTTCAAAGGGCTTTAAATAAGCCTTTTTAAAGGAAGGAAAAGGGTCTCCATTTCCCGTATCAGGGCCAGCCGGAGGGAGGAGTGGTAGCCCTATTCTCCTGCGCAATCTAAAAAAAAACCAGGCCAATTCATTTAAAAAATTCTTTAAAGGGATTCTTATTTTCCCAAAAATTGTTAATCAAAACGTGCAGTTTTGAATTTGTTTCAAGAGTGGTAATCCTGGGATCGTCATTTGGGCAATTAGGTGGGGAGGAGTCAATTGACCCCCCTCCCCCCCAACTTAAAGAAATGCATTGAATTTATGAGTGTTTTTATGTATTTCATTGCATTTTTACCTATAATATGCATTAAAAAAATACCTTTTGCCCCCCCCCCCCATGGAGAATTTTTAAATGAAGTGCCTCCCCTCCCCCAAATGTGCTTGTTATAGTCGAATGCTTATGAAATGTGAATTATGCAACAGTATGCTATTACAAATTTGCATTGAATGAATGTTATCAATTGCTTAATTCAAAATACAACACATATTTGTTAAAACAAACCTTTTATCGTGGTTACATATCAAGTAATAATTTTCTTTTCCTTTAGTAATTTATATGTATATATAAAGCCTTTGTTTAAATTGCCTTGTTATGCATGCACATGTATATCATCATAGGTTTTTTCCCTTTTAAAATTTTGAATGTCACTTGTGCATAATGATGAATGAAATGTGAAAAAAGGTGAGATATATAATACTATCACTCAATAATTTATTAACCACAAGTATTTTATTCAGGGTTCGTGATTTTTTTGATTTAAATCAGATTTTTTTTATTTAAATCGGATTTTTTTGATTTTTTAAAAAAATACCTTAAATATTTTGGATATTTATTATGATAAATCCATAGAAACAATATGGCATGTTAATCAATATGCAAAAACATACTTTAAGCTTTTTTCACAGCAATAAATATTTTTTAATAATGATAATAATAAACAAATTTTAATATAAATGCATGGCTCAAATAAAACTTAACACTACCAGGAATAAAAGTACACTCATAAGTATAGAGAAAATGAACAAATTTAATCTGAATTATTTTGCTATTTAAAGCTGAAAAAAGTAACAATTGTATGTACTTAATTTTTACATCAAGTGTACTTTAACCATTTTTCTATTTTATAAATGAAAAAGCCTGAAATATTTTACCCATTTAGTAAAATCATATGCTCACACCATTACTGAAAACTGAAACTTTGTTTTAATCAAATAGCTTTATTGCAAACTTCTATGATAAAAAAGTATTTTAGAGGGAAAAAACCTTAAGCTATTAGGGGACATGGATGGAACTTTAAGGATACATATTCTAAATTCCAACAATTGCTGCTTTAAACACTATCATTCTGAATTATTTACTGTGTGGCATTTATTAAATTGATCTAAAATACTATTGTTAAGATAAAGAACACAGAATGGTTCATGATTATTATGAATTTTAATTTGAATGATTGAATGAATTATGCTTTGCGGTTAAGACGCTTGAAGAATAAGAGTAATATTGTAAAATTTAAAAAATTGTAATTAATTCTAAACTTATGAAATATGTTATGCACACAGACAGATGGGCCTAGGAAGTTTTGTTTGAAATAGTGGTTGTAATTGCAACATATTTCATTTTTACAACACTTTCTAACATTGTAAACTTTATGATTTTTTTGAAAAAAAGTCACTTGATTTAAATCAATGATTTTTTTGAAAAAATCACTTGATTTAAATCAAGCTGATTTAAATCAACGAACCCTGATTTTATTACATACAAAACCATGTATCAACAATAAACAAGATGGAAGGGATGTGTTTCATGAATTTTTATTCAAGAAAATCATACTATAATACAAAAGGGAAGAATAATAACAAAGTTAAATCAATTCAATTTATGTGTAAGTTCTCAAAACTGTCAGGCATAAATTGACTTTGTGCCTGATAAACAGGGCTCTAGGAACGTTAAAAAAAATGTGGTAACCAGTAAAAAGTATCCCCTTCCCAGCCATTTTCAACTTTTCTTCCAATTTGAAATTTGTCACAATACAAAAATTAAAAATTATATAAAAAATGAAGTGGCTGTTTTATATCTACCAAGATATAAACATAGTAATGCATAAAAGGAGTGCATCTCTTGTGCTTTATCCCACAAAATATTAAACACATTAAAAAGAAGAGAAAAAATAATCTAGAAAACAAACATTATGCAATTTAATTAGATTACTACAAAACCTTGAATTGCCCAAGTCCCAAAAAAGAGAATATTAAGCAAACAATTACTTAAGACAATCTAATCAATACAATTTATATATATATATATATAATATATATATATATATAGTACACTGGACTAAATTAGGGGCATTTGCAATTTATTAGTGATGTACATAATGTGCAGAGGGGGTAAGCTAAACTATAGAATAATTATACTCGGAAAAATATTTTTAATGCATTTTTTCCACACACAGAAATATATTATCAAGAGCATACACATACTTTATTTCTACCAACACTTTTTAAAAATATCCACAAGTGAAATTAAATCCTTGATGCATTTTGGTATAACTTCTGCAATGGGGCTAAAATTCACCTAGTTTAGTTAGGACTTTTTTCCACCTGCATTTTTAAAAGCATAAACAGAGATTATTAAGAGCAAATAAAATGTAAAAGTAGAAGAGTACAAACTTAATTGCAGGGGATTATCAATAGAACCTACTAAACAAAAGCTTATACTTTAAAACAAGATTTTTTTCCTCCTCATGTATGCATTCTTTGTCATGGATGCATTCTTCAGGTATGCATTACCAGTAAAATTAAAACCATGATGCAGAATTTCAAAACATCTGCATCAGGACTAAAATTCAACTAGAACTAATGTGTAATGACTCTCTGAAAGCAAAAATATAAATCCACTAAGAGTGAATAAAATATAAAACATTTTATAAATACCTGACAAGTTTTGAGCTCTAAAACATCAACCTTGTTGACAATTCAGTATATACCTATCACTTGGGAATTACACAATAAAGCATAAATGAAAAATATTGTTCACAATGCACATGCTATATTGAGCTGTAATTAATTAGGATAATAAATTTTTAAAATTAGCTTGGTCTTAAGGCATCGTTGCAAAAAGGAATTTTGCAATATTTTCCAGTACACAATGCTCGATTTTAGTCCTAACACATATGTAAATTAATGCTATAGGTTTCGAATTTGTCATAAGAAAAAAACAATTTCTGGTCCTGAAATAAAAAGTTTTAAAAGTAAATAACTTTAATCATTTATTAACAAATACATATCAAGAGAAAACTATGGTAGATATAAAACATATTGTTTTTTTTAAATACTCAGTTATAACTCTTGTCTGAACAATTGCTCTTTAATGGCATCTAAATTGTTTAGGCATTCTGATGAATTATCTATTTGTTTTTTAGCTGTTTGGTAAAAGTGAAAAATAATGGTTGTAAGTTTCGTATTGAATTAAAGTTTGAATGGTAGGGACCACAAATAAGCGTTTGACTTATCCGACAGGTTCGAATTAAGTGCATTTGGCTTAAACAAAAAAATAACATTATTTGTCAATACATCAGGACGGAGATTGCAAATGTTGTTCACCCTAGCAGTAATTCGTTTTAAGTGCGTTTGACTCGAATAGGTTTGAATACTTTTACAGATATTTAGAAAACCATGTTTCTGTACACTGACTTAAAGAATAATTCCTTATCTTGTAAAAAAAACACACATCATTAATCTGTGACGTAGCTAAGTGGGGACGGCCCATCCCAGCAGTGGTGTAGTCCTGGGAAAAAAGCTGGGGGGGAGGGGGACATTTTTTTATTGTCATTTTATGTGTGGAAATCAGTAGTTTCATTCAATATCCGGCTTCAGTCTCAAATTCCGATGATACCACTCATGTTGAGGGCACATGGTGGGAGATCTCATATCAACTTTCAAAGGGAGGCACTGAGCCACAAACATCGAGAGGCCCTAGATTAAAGAAAACAAAATTGTACTTTGTGATTAAAAAAAATATTTTTCTATTGCATTTATTTTCCTGTATGCATAATTTATATTTCTACTTGAATTTAAAGAGTAGAATCAATCATGAATTAATACCTAAAAACTATCCGAGAAAGGGGAAATGAATTTTTTTTAAATGGTAATGTCTCTTAACGAGGAATTTTTTTTTTTCTGGAGATGAACTGATTTGTGAAAATTTGGTACAGTTAGGGGTTTGGAGCTTTACTATGTTATTTTGGTGGGTATTAAGAATATTTGTATTTAATTGAAGCAATTTTTGATTAGTTATGCCATTTAAATTACTAAATTATAACTGAGAGTTGTCCCTTTTCAAAATGGAGATGTAAACTTGTCGAAATAAACGATGCAAATGCTTTGAAGCTTTAAATGAAACCCATGATCAAAGTTCATCCTCTTGTGATGTCTGCAACATTTCCTTCTGTCATTCTTTTATTCTGATTGTAAACAAAACTCTTTCAGGCCAATGAAAAGTACAAAGAGTTGGAATCAGTGGTGAGAAAATCCCGATCTCTTGTCTCCGACTCGGGACTCCGAAGAGAGGAGCCTGAAGAGGAATCTGGTGGCCAGGTAAGGATATTAATCTGTAAATGTGTTTTGAGGACAAGGTTTAACAACAGCTCAATATCAAGCTAGGTGTCTAGTTGTCATGTATATGTACATGAAATAGTCATGACTTATCTGGAAATCTGATTTGGTTTGTGCTTGGAGGCTCAGTACCTATGATCAAGTCCGATTTCACTCGAAATTGTGAGGAGGCTTCTGAATAATGTTTTAACAAAAATTAATTTTCTAATCCTAAATTGAAAAATAATAAATGGATGAATAAAATGTTGGCATTTATATTTTAAAACCAACAAAATTTAATTTTTTTGTTTTTAACACAATAATGTGTTCTGTAATATCTATAAACAAAAAAACAGTAACTTGATAATTTTTAGAAAACATTATCAGCATTTTCCTAGAAAACATTGGTGGTCATTTAGTGTCAGAATATGTCACTATAGTCATTTTCTTGTAAGTAAGGCAATGTTAACTTAGTAAAAGTACACTGACCAGTGTTATTCTTATTCAACTTCTATGTAACCAGATGAAAATCATCTGTGTAAGTTTTATTAAGCTTACTTAAATTTTAATAGTATTAAAATATTACTTTGATACATTTTACTCCATTTTTGATATTTGCTCACAAAATGCAACTGCACTAAAAATATAGTTTCTGACAGTTTCAGACCCTTTTGGACATAAGCAGGGTACTGGACGGAACGGTAAAAACCCTGGTTTTTACCATAGTGTTCGAAATCATGCCAACCCTAGAAATCAATGAAAGAAATGTCCCCCCCCCCCCTTTTTTTTTTGACACTTAAAGTTTTAGTAATATAAGTAAATAAAACCACACTGCAAAAGTAGTAGTGTGAAAGTTATGTGAATGAACTCTTAAGTTTATTGTTCATATGTTCAACTACTTGCTGTATTCTTCAGAGAAGCATGTCATTGACTTCTTTCTAACTAAAAAAAAAAGAAATCCTAAGGGTCTTTCAGTTTTTTGACTAGTCATGCGCCCTAGATGCAACAAGGCTGTATCTAGGGAAGTGGACACTGGGTGGTAACCTCCTTGAGAACACTCGGTATTAACCCAAATTGCAATCCTATTATGATAATATAAGTGCATGCCATCTCAATTTTTATGTATAAAATTATATTTAAAAAATTATCTGTTTGAAGAAATATTTGAGTGAAATATTGAGATTTTTTTCTACTTGAGTTATAATTATGCTGTTGACTGGGAGAAATTGGGCAGAACATTAGCATAGTACACCTGTTTGAAATGGATCGGGGTAATTCCATGGTGACTAACATAACAGGAGCACAAATATTTTAATATCATTTTCTGTCTCCTAGCTTAATTTTTACCACGATACCATAAATAGGGTGTTAATCTTTTTTGCACCGATAGAATATAAATAGGTTGTTTAAGTAAATGCAAAAATTTGATATTATTACTTTTATTTTTCAGATTTGGAGGGCATTTTTATCAATGTGACTAACATAACCATTTTGCAACCCTAAAGATTTTGTGTAACATTCACAGACAATTCTCTGAAACTAAAACAATAAACTAATTATTTTCCTCTGATATTATCTATGTGAAAGGCTATTGTTATATTATCATGTGCAAATTTGACACATATTTTAAATACATTACAAAAAATAGCGTTTTAATAAAGCTTACCTGTGACTAACATTACGTGACTAACGTAACATAACACGCAAATACACATTTAACTTAAAATGGTATAGGTAATATTAACACAAATATACGTATTGCTAGGAGTGTCCATCCCTCTAAAAAGCTACAGAACTCCCAAATCAGCTAAACAGTCATCCAAGTCACCCCCAAATGCCCCCCCCCCTCAAAAAAAATTATAAATTTCAATGGCGAAATTTGTGCCATGCCCTCTTCCTGGTTGGCACCCCTAAAATATACAAATAGGATTTTATTAAAGATTGACATGTGTATGACAAGTATGTTGACTTGTAAGCAAAATTTATATTTCGACTTTGAATCAATAGTGTCTACGAGAATTTAGTCGCTTGCGTCAAAACATTCAAGTCTTGTGCTGTTTCAATCCATCATTTGTCGTCCTTGCTGTCAAACAATAATGCTGCTTCAGTGCTTTTCTTCATGAATGCCTACTATTTAAAAAAAAAACAATGACCTTGGGTTCTACTTTCTGGGACTAAGTGTAGCCCATCAATATTTTTTATGTTAATGAATTTAAATAGCTGAATCTTTTTCCCTCGGACTTTCCTTTGCTTGAGACTATTAATATTAAGCTTTTAAGCCTGACATTATAATCTAACATTGAATATTTAGTATATGTCCAACATATCTTTTTTGACTTAGAAGTTGTAAATTTCATGACAACAAAATCATCCAATGTCACAGTGTATGTCTCAGGCAACAGCACAAAATCTAGTTTAAAATAACTGACAATCAAACAGAATCTTTTATTTCTCAGAATCTTTTAAGCGTACTTCTTTTGTGGGAAACTCATATCTTCTATGCTGAAATAAGTATATTTTAAATTTTCCCATATTTATATTATTTTGTGATGACCGAATGCCTTCCACTGGATCAATATTCTCAAATAACATTTCCAATTCTTTTACGTCATGTCAGTTTCACCAACAAACAAGCATTTTGTCTTCATTTCCTGTTTAGTTCAAAAAAGAACTTTTCTTTTACATTACTAACAACCACTTGCTCGCTTAAAACTCTTTTCCAACGGTGTGCTTTACAATAGCATCTACTCCATTGTGTGGGCCCATATCATAATAGAGGACACTAAAATTCCATGACCTGTAGATT
Source organism: Octonoba sinensis (assembly GCA_038502835.1). Lineage (NCBI taxonomy): Eukaryota > Metazoa > Arthropoda > Arachnida > Araneae > Uloboridae > Octonoba > Octonoba sinensis. Next base: position 63,258,119 of record CM076605.1, on the reverse strand, counting down.
CCATTGTGAGCCATTTCCACAATATAGGATGCTATAATTCGAATTATTTAACACCTGTCCAACGTAAGTTAAGGAAGGAACATTTATTTTTAAGATGAGTAGCAACTCCATCTGTCCATACAATCATAGATTTCACAATAATCAAGTTAGTTGCAGTTAAGTCATTTATAAGTCTTTCAAAAAAAACTGTTTACTTCATAAGCAGAATGCTTGTTTGAATAAAATGAGAGATATTATTATTATTAACAAGAAATTGAATGGATTTTGTTTGTTCTGAAAATAATTTTGATTGTTTAAAATTTAGATATTCCATATGTAATCATGTTATGTTAGTCACACTCAGTGATGTTATGTTTGTCACACGTACTACTACCAGAAAAAAGAAAATTATTTATGTTCAGCCTCATCAGTCTAACTGTGCCCATCACATAGAAGACATCAGGGGGGGGAATTTATAAAATATAATAATTTCAGGCAAATAGCTAATTTTAATTCAATGACGAAAAATTATGTTTTGTTATAAAGAAAAAGGATCATGCTTCAATGACAAAAAGAAAACTAAATTGTTATTTGCAGTTTTACTGATAAAATATAATTATGAAAAGTGAGAAAAATGTGGGACATTTTGAGTAATTACAAATGTTGTATTGACAGCTATTTTTTATAGATTTTGAGTAAGATTTTGCAAAAACTGAAGTTAAATTCTAAAAATTTGAGAAATTACCTTTAAAATGATGTATAACATAATATATATATCAAAAAGTTGAAAAAATCATGTCTAGGTTGACACTTATGTGGAATTGCCCATCGTTCTGTTTTAGGGAATTGCCGCTGGGAGAGAACCTGCCTCGTTGTCCGCAGGTGAAACGTCCAAGCGTCACTCTGAATATTCGGAAGAAGAACCTCCCAGGTGAGATTTCTGTTGATGAATCATTCCAAACCGTAACCTCTGGAGGGCATCCCTAGCTCGTTCTTCACGCTGTGTGTTTGTTTGAAGTAGTAGCAACACTTAGTACCCCACAAACCTACAGTTGCTTTTTTCTTCCTTTCCCCATTTACGCATAGAATTTATTTGAAAAAAGAATTGAAAACATTGGTACACATGAATGAGAAATAATGTGCAATGAAGCTCCTACCTAGCTCCTCCGCCCTGTAAAATTAAAAATTGCTCATTCCTACTACAGGGTGCGTAGCGGTGCTTACAAGTGCTTATAAGTGCTTATATTTGAAAATAAAATATAAGGGCCCTTATAAGTTTCCTTAAAATGTTTATTTTTTAAAAAAAATTACGAATGTTTAGTTTCCCCCATAGCAGAAATCGAACGTTAGTTTACTCATCGGATGCATAAAATGGCGTTCCGATTGCTAATCCAGCTGGCCCATATCGCCATTCATAGTCAAAATGTAAAAACATTTGTCTATGAGTGAAGAAAATATTGCAAATTTGGCGTAAAAAAACCGCTTGTCAGCGCCGATGCTTCCGAGAATCCGCCATTTTTGGTTATGTAAATCCGCCATGTTTGGTCGCGTTCCAAAATTCTGCATAGCGTTGGTGCTGAGCTTGCCAAATTTGAGGTTCGTTACTGCATACTTGCAAGTCCACTGTTTTTAACGGGAGACTCCCGTTTTTTGCGTCTCTCTCCCGTTTAGCACAATTTTTTCCCGTTTTTTGTAATTTTCACTTTAAAATAAATCAATGAAGCTTCAATATTTTTTTGCTCAATACACGGCGCTCGTAATCGTAGTTACTCGCTGAGTAGTTTTCATGTGATTTTCACGTATTTTGCCGAAATTACGCATTTTTGGTATTTTTGAAAAGTCAAAATTTCTGTTCCGTGGATATTCGTAATTTTGAAAAATTTTTTCTTTAAATGATAAAATCTTGAAGTAGCATGCGCAGATACTTACTTTACGAAACTTTTACAAATTAGCAGTTAAACTTCCTCATTTTGTCCTTCATATGCTTTCAAGGGTCAGTCCCGATTTTTTTTTAAATCCGATTGCATCCGCTTCGGTAAAAGTCCCTAGTTCTTGTGTACTATCTCATTCCATCTCTTGGACATCAATAACTTCTGGTTTATTATTATTTTTTACGATACCTCTGTAGTAGAGGATTTGCACCTCTCATTTTGCCACACCCACTCGAAATTTCAGTGAAAAATTTTAGCCTTTTTTAAAAAATTTCAGTGATTCTATTAGTTAGTTTTAACTTTAATATTGCATCCTTTTTCATAATCTTGTTTAAAAAATATTTTTTGCATAGAATTTTTTTTTTTTTTTCCATCAACTTAGGGTTTGGGTTTTTTCCTTTTTGGGAGTCATTATGTATTGTTACAAAATAGATAAAGGACATTTCTTCTTTTTTTTTTTCAATATATAACTGAAAAATGGCTAAATTAAAAAAAAAATATTTTGGAATAATTTATTTGTTAAGTGCACACCAGACGTGGTCGTGATATTTTGTTTGAATTGTTGTGGTGTAGATGTAAGCTAGTAAGTATTTGGGAGAACTTGCTTTTTATAATCTAACTAAATGTAATTCTTGGGATTTTGTGCATTCTGCACAGTAATGCATTTTCTGTAAAATGAAACCAAGTTTCGTTCAATGCTGTCAAATGAAAACATCCTATTGCTCATAAAAAATAATTTTGCTGGAAAATGTTTCGATCAAACATTCGATGATAAAATTTTATCAAATACAGCTGTAATGAACATTAAATTTGTTTTATTTGTAAGTCAGTTTAATGGTTCATTTATGTATGGGGGGGGGGCTCATTGAAAAAAATCTCCTGTTTTTCTCCCTTTAAGGTTGGCAAGTGTGGTACTGTACATGATATTGCAGTGGCGCAACAAGGGGGCTCCCCCCCCCCCCCCCGAGTTATTTAAATTTTTTTAATGATTTTTATCAACAAAAGACAATATGCATCTTGAGAAAATAAAGTTATATTTTTATCAATAAATCACTAAATATTGATGGCAGGGGATCTGAAAAAACCTGAAGATTTAAAAAATTCTCAGCAGTGCCATATTATGTTACTCAGAAAATTACATTATTCCCCCCCCCCCTCCCCGCCCCCTGAAAAAAAGAATTGCAGGTGAAATAAAAAATTGCCCCCCCCCCCCTCCCAATAAAGAATATATATATATTCATTATATTAAGTTAGATTATCAGAATATTACTTTTAATAACTGCAATTTATTACTTTATTGTATCTGTTTGCTAGATTATCAGAATAATAACTGCAATGAAACTTATTTGTTTTCCTTATGTAGTGCAAAGCCTCTCTTCTCATTTTTGTTAGCTATTTCTGTTAGAAGTATATAATTTTGTCAAGTCGTGTTTTTCCTCTTAATTATGCAAGTAATGTATATGTGTACTTAAACATGTGCTTATTTTTTTCGGGAAATATGCTTACAAAGTGCTTATAAGTGCTTACTTTTTGAACTAAAATGTGGCTACTCACCCTGTACTACTTGTTGTTATTGATAGGAACTATACTGCTCTGCTGAGTACTTTTTTTTTTTTTGAAGAAGTTACAGCTTTTTAAAGTGTATTTCCAATCTGTGTATTTCCTCTCCTCCATTCCCAAAAGGCTAATTCCCACTACAAGTAAAAATGATCATGGAATTAAAGAATGTATAACTAATATTTTTACATTGCACTTTTGTTAATATATACATCTTTTACGACATTTACACTGGAACTTCTTTATGTATTTAAAATCTTTCTTCGCTCTGAGGCACTTTTGTATTGAATTTTCGTTTCTTTTATGCGCTCGAGTTGTTTCATGTTAGTTAGCAATCACAGACGGTACACCGACAAAAATATGAATATATCTTTCACCTTAAAGGTGTTATTCCCTACATTTACATACTTGATACTCACACGTGTGTAAGCAGTACCTCTGGCTGAAAATTGGCTTTTTGGTGAATGAATAATGTAATGTGATCTTTTTCATGAAATGAAGATTTTTGTAAACACAGTAAAAAAATAAGTAAATGAAATAAAATTAAAATAAAAACAATAAATAAAACAGGCTTTAAAATTATAATTTGTTTCAGAATTAAAAGTTACAATTAATGTAATGTTTTCTGAAGATATTGTTCAACTTTTTAACTGTTAAATATCAATTACTGAAAAAGAGCAGATATTTAGAAGATAATAATTTTTTGAACATTAAATTCTTAACACATTGCAAGAACTGTATTTTGCCTCTCTGGAGCTAGAACAAATAATTTGAAATTTGAAATTTCCTTCTATGAATTGCTAAAATCAAATACAGTATGGGACCTCAAATCCGGGGCCGCGATCTTTCCGGATTTTGGGTCCTCATTCAAAAAATTTTGTAAGTAGCATCAGCGCCCATATAATTTTCCCTGAAACTTTCTATTAGCATTTTTCTTATTTATAGCATCTTCTTTATCATATATTCTCGCCTATAAGTCGCGAAATTTAGCACAAAAAACGAAGTTGGAGTAGGCTTACATTCAACACAAAGCATCGAAACATCCGGACTTTTCCCGATGTTATTTTAACCTCTTTAATTAAACAATGAAAGAAAATAATTCTGTCAAATATAATAATAGTATTTTATATTCCCTATCCACTAAATTATAGTAATAGATCAGACTATCGGGAAAATGCGAGAAATGCGTATTTTCAATTTCGCGAATGTTCTGTATCACGTGAATATTAGAGCTCAGTTTAAAAAATGAATATAAAAAAACTACAACAAATAAAAAAGCAACAAATTTAAAAGCTTCTTTTTTTACGCTATCATAATGTATTTTATTGGATCAAATATATTTTCATAAGTTATTCCTTTTGACAAAAGAAAGGAAGAGAAATTATACTCTTAGTACTTTTATGCAGATAGATATTTTAAACATCAAAAGACTTTTTTTATCACAGCTACATTTTGATATGCAATATGGTTTTAAAATGGTCTAATAATGCACAATGGTTTTAAAGAAACCACTGACATTGGCTTTCATACTTTTACAGGATGTGTAGGACACCAATATGGGTTGCCCAGGGTATTTATCTCATTTTGGCCAAAAATCGACTAACCTAGTTTTTCCCAAATGGTGGATTCGATTCTTGCAATTTGTGAAATACATTCATGACTATTGTCTTTTCAGAGGTTTTTCAAAGCACTGCCTTTCTTGTGGGGTTGAAAGATGTAGTTCAATGTTGGAGTAGATTACACTTTCATAATAACAACGATATTAACGAATATAACAATAAGAAGAAGAACGATATTAACAAATATAATAACGATATTAACGAATATAATTATAATTTAAAAAATATTATCAATAATAATAATAATAACGATATAAACGAATAGAATAATAAAAACTGTTTTGCTTTAAGCAAAGTCACAAGTCAGTGAGTCAGACATAAATATAAACAATTCCAAATCTCGCCAAACTGCTTATCGGAAGATCGCCAACTGCTCGTGAGCTCTTATTGGCTAGAGCGTTAGTTCTAAATGAAGGTATTAGTTTGCGTTACGCTTCTCGTAAAATTGAAAATATATAACATTTTATGAAAATTATAAAAAATTAACGTTATGCATGTGTACATTAAAATACCTGATCATATTTCTATAGCGAAGTGCTTAGTTTAACTCGAGAATCGGACTTAGTTTAACTCGAGAACTACTTTCTTCGCTTGCTCTCAGCATATTTCTCCATAGTCAAGAAACATTGCAGTTGAGTATAGTTGATTTTTTTTGTATTGAAAATATTTGTGTTGAAAAGCTTGTTTAATGTAAAAAAAATATCAATAAGAAATATTGGATTTCATTGCACATTATTTCCCCCAATGTTTACAATTCTTTTTTCAAATAAATCCCATGCGTAAATGAGGAAAGGAAGAAAAAAAGCAAATGTAGGTTTGTGGGTACTAAGTGTTGCTGCTACTTCAATTAAGTAAATCACTGTTGAAGATCAATCTATCCGCTTTGAGTTTAATTTTTCATAACAGAACTCTGGGTCTTTTCTGTTTGGCCCGTCGGTACGTATGATGTTTCATATGAGATAAAGGTCAAGACTCAGAAATTTTGGAAGTGGCCACTGGCCACTAAACTAGATTAACTGATTGCCCACTTATGCGTCATAAAACAAAAATGTAAAGGAGTGCTCAGTGCACTAACATTCCTTATGTGGCTTATTTTCAGTGAAGAAAGTATTATAGTTTGCTGAGTCTATTTCACAAAATAATTAAATGTGTATGACTTTTAAACCGGAAAAAGAAAAAAAAAAACGAACAAAAATCCCTATTGCAGGAATGAATCTTTAACACAAAACTGCTATCAGAAATATGGACCATCTTCAAACACGAGTATAAAAAAAAAAATACATATTTCCAATCAGTACATTTAATTTTCATTCTTTTCAAAATGGCACCACATTGAAGTCCTATTTTATAAGTTTAAGGGAAAATGACCGATCTGAAATGAAGAAATTAAAAAAAAGAAAGATGCTATCACGAAACATTTTTGCCATTTCTTTCTTGTGAAAGGGGAAATAAAGACTATGGGTCACTGGAGGGTCGAATGGAGGTGGTTTTTATTGTGCTTGTGGGCAGGAAAGAGGTCAGGGTTGTACATTCTATAGGCATATTTCAAAAGGAAGGATTTACTTTGAAAATTTTAACAAAAGGAAAGGTGGTGTATGCTAATATTTTTTTTAACATATATTTTCAACATATATTTTATCAACATATATTTTATTCAATCTGAAACAAAGCTGAATCTTGACTTTTGACATGAAATGGTTTCTCTTTCCAGGAAAATACGTGCCTTGCCAACGGAAGCATTCGAGGAGGACGTGAACCTGACGGACGGAGATGGGATGAGTCCCTTGCACCACGCAGCAAGGGCGGGAGAAGTGCAGAAAATCAGGGAGCTGATCGCGAGAGGTGCAGACACGCGCCTCCGTGATGAATCGGGCAGGACGCCCCTTCACGTGGCTGCGTGGGAGGAGAAGGAAGCTGCAGCGGACCTCTTGGCGGAAGTGGACTCCGGAAATGACATCGCAGATGTAGTTGGGGGGACGCCGCTCCATCGGGCTGCAGTCGGAGGTCGTGTGACGGTAGTGAGGAAGCTCCTCGCCGGCGGTGCCAGGACGCGGGCACGGGACCTCTTGGGCTTGACGCCCCTCCACAGGGCTCTAGTGCATTACAGGGAGGACACAGCTGAGCTCCTTGTGGAAGCGGACGGCAGCATTGACCTACGAGACGATTATGGGAAAGCGCCTCTCCATTACGCCGCAGGAGCAGGGTTTGTAGGAGTAGTGGCGACACTCCTACGCAATGATCTGTACCCGCATCTGAGTGATAACAGAGGACAGCATCCTATTCAGTGTGCTCCGGGACGGAGGAGGAATGACGATGTCCCGAAAATGATCCTTTCCTCGTGTGCCTTGAAAGAGATTGCCATCGTCTGGGGAGAGCTGAAGCTCGCGCCCAGCGGTTCTGCCTCGGAGAGTTCTCTCTATGTTTGGCGGAGATCCGGCTCATGAAGCAAACCCAGGTGGGAGCTTCATCCGTCTCGTACCACGACCTCGTGACGCTACACGTGAGCCGGGTGGCTCCGCGTCTCTCGAGCGAGAGCCTCCGCCGTGTCGTGCGTCTGAAGCGAGACTTCCCCCACTACGCCGACCTGGTCTCTCTCCGGCTGCGGTCGGCAAAGGCGAGGAGGGTCTCCGTGGAGGGGTGCCTGCACCGCTTCTCCCTGCTTCCCCCCGAGTTGCCCCCTTTCCCCGTGACGTGCACGGACGTCGTCCTGAGCTGTCTTAGTGACACGGACAACTTCGTCCGTGCCGTGCGGTTCCCCTCTCGGAAAAAGTTCTCCGGTCGGTCGCAGTGAGAGATCTCCGGAACTGTGCAGTGATATCATTTTACCGCTCTAACGGTTCGATGAGATTTTGTGACGCTTTTGAAATTGAACTGTGTTGAATTTTTAAAAAAGTACTTCCTCACCGTCTTACATTTATGTGCTGTGCCAGATCATGACACCATGGCAACTGGGAAAGTCTTCCAGGATATGTTCGATGTGTTCTTTTGTTGGGCTACAGTTACAGTCATGGGAAAATCAAAAATAAAAAATGAGTTGGAGTGATGATCGACAACTTTTTTTCTCACCAGATTTGGATTGAATTTGATTGTTACAAAATTCAAAATATTCTATGACTGTGGCTTCTTTCAAGTGGATGTGGTTTTTCATAATGTTTGACGTCATATGTATACAAGTACTAGAATAAGTTATTTATATTTAAAATAAAAAAGTCTTTTATAAAATGTGTTGTCTCAGTCCTCTGAGAAAAAAGGTTTTCAGAAACAGTTCTTAGATCAATGAAGTTGTACAGTTTAAATTTTACACATGAATTATTTTTCTCCAAAGTATTTATCAACTTTCTTGTGTTACAATACCTTTGGTGTGTTTGGGGTACTTTTCATCTTTACGTGACTATTGAAGTCTGCCCTGTTGATGTTACCAGCAGTCTCATTTAATGTTTTTTTTATATATATAGTTAGTAAACAGAAGTGAAATAATGAAAGTGTATTAATTTTTTTCCTACACCTTTTGATAACCCTTTGGACTCGCTCAGTATCACATATTTCGAAGTCATTTGGGTTGCTACTAACAAATTTACATTACTAGATTTGTTTTTAGTAGTTAGTTTTTCAGTAAAAAAATGGTCTTATATATGTATTCATATGCAAAATGATCTCGTTTAAAATGCATGTATGTCCACAAATAATGTTGCATAATAAAAGGGAGTCTTTTTGACATAGTTGATTTATTTGTACAATACTGACATAAAGAAATAAAATAAGCTCTCAGCATAACATGCAATATTTAAGGCAACATAGTTAATGTTTGTGAGTGTTACAATGATTGAAATAAAAGTGATGAAAAGATTTTAAAACATTGAAATTAAAATCATATACTTACTAAAGAAGGGGGAAATATAGTGAGGTCCATTTTAATGAAACATTTAAAATAATTTTTTTAATTGAAAATTTAGAAAAAAATAAGAAAATGATAATACCAAAAAATGAACTGCAAATGTGCTCATTTATCCTTGAATTATGAAATGAAATATTAATGGTATTGATCAAAGTATCGTATAATTGTTCAGAGCAAAAATTCTTTTCCAGTTGGACGGTTGTAGGAAAAGTCTGCATCTATATATGGGAAAATTAAGTGATTTGGGGAAGTTTTTAAAATCTTCACGAAGTTGTCGCTTGTGAATGGTGTAAAAATTTTAGGCTGGACCAACTTAATTGGGGAAAAAAAGAATTCATGCAAGTCTACTTGAAAGAAGCAAAATTTTCATGTATGTTTTCTTTTCTTTTTTTTTTCACCAGTTCTTAATAATTTCATAGTTATGCACTGAAAATTCCTGGAAGATACTTTTGATGTTTGCAGTGTAATTTTCACAATAGTTCAAAGATTAAGAAAACTCTGTTGCAACTGAAATTCTAGAGTTTGGTAATTTGCATGGGCAGATCTGCATGTCGAGGCCACTACCTCTGAAGGCAACAGTAGTAAAAAAATGAAGCAAAGGAAAAAATATCCAAATTCAATTCATTTGTATGTTTTAATTTTATTATTATTTTATTATTATTAGGCTGCAGTGGTATGGAACCTAATGTATGTTATGGATTAGCTGTAAAACAAAACACAAAAAAAAAAAAAAGTATTTCATATATACAGGTAGGTGGTAATATTAATGACTCCTTCTAGCAAAAAATATAAAAAATTGCATTATCCTCATTAGGTTTGAAGTATTTCCAGTTATTAATAGGAGTTGACTGTTGAACAATAATCAGAATATCTATAAAAAGTGCATAAATGCTCAGTCATTTATGGATTTTGGGTATTTTACCCCAATTTATAATTGCCTGGGCATTTTACAACAATATACACCATACAGCATATTTCTAATGCAAAAAATGTCATTTTTACCGCAAAGCTCCAGACTTTTGTATTCTACCTAGTTACATGATAACGGATTTCACATTAACAACCACATAACTTCCAGGATCCAAAGAGCACAGACCTCCTTATAAGCATGACCCGGATACAAGGTTTTTTTTAATTTGAAATTTCTGCTGAGTTCTCGAAGAAAATTCTGAAACACTAAAATTAAATCTGCATGCGAAAGAAAAAAATTAATCTTCATTATAAGTATCATTTTGTAGCTCTCACTTTTGGAATTATTTATTTTATCGACCGAACAGAAGCTCTGTTTGCTTTCCTCCCCTGTCATTGGTATAACAAGTGGGATTCGTGAAAATGGTCTCTGTAGCAAATTTCTTCCCTTTGACGTCACGAAAAAGGCGGGTCTTGGGAGGCATGCAAACATTCATGTTTTCTCGTGGACTTCATGCAGAAAATCAGGCATTAGGCATTTTAAATTGCGATTAAAAAAATTTGCTAATTATTCTAATAATAGGTAAGTGAGAATCATTTAGAAGAGTTCTCGAGTTCTATTGTGCATAAAGGTATTACCACTTATTAAATTAGTTTGTTTCTGGGAACCATATTAATGAATGCATTTGTAAGCATGTAATGCCTTCACGTTTCATATATTCAATGAAAAAGCAGTGGTTTAATAAAAATCATAATTCACTTTTTTAACAATATTTTATTATTATTAATAAATTTTCTCCGGTGCATGAAAACAACATGAAAGTGTGGATGTAAAGGAAAAGCTTAAAATTGACATCATTCTACACAAAATTGTCTGGAATAATCATTTTTAAATGGTAACGTTTTATAGATTTCATTGGGGTTTTCCTTAATCAAAATTAGCAAAATTAGATTTTAAATTTTTGTCAAACACACAAATAGTAAATAAAATTCATTATCAATTAGACAGAAATTTTTTATAATTTATCTTTAAAAATCGTTTAAAATTACACAATTTTGAACTTTTTGTACAAAAAAAAAGTATAAAAATTAAAAAAGGAAACACTTCGTTTGAAAGTTTGAAATACTATATACTTTTTGAAAGGGTGGACCAATATAAACTTCTGTACTAGTACTGTTATATTTCCTAATTTGACATTTTATGCAAGACAAGGAGCGTAAACAAAATTCTATGCTGCAGCGTTGGTCCTTAGGAACCAAGGAATCTACTTTTTTGTGAGCCGGGGGTTGGAGGGGGGGGGCTGTCTCTCAACTCCCTGTACAACACTAATGAGTACAGGGGGAGCGAGGAGGGTTAGTCGTTGAAGTTCCTGGCCGTTGTTAAAGCCTAGGGTGGGTGGAAGCCTAATTGCTACTCCTAGTATGGAAATATATATGCACGTAAGAACTTTCCTAAAATCAAGCACTAATACCATACTCTCATCTCAAATTTTCAGGTCAAATCATTAAAGACAAATAATAAAAAAAGTGAATAAAATAATTTTTATAAAAAAACAGAACCGACTTCAAATTATAAATTGCGCTAAAAAGTGACAAATAAATTCATTCTTTAAACAACATCGATGTTGTTTAAAGAATGAATTTATTTCTCACTTTTTAGCGCAATTTATAATTTGAAGTCGGTTCTGTTTTTTTATAAAAATTATTTTACTCTTTTTAGTGTAAATACATTTTTTATATAAATACTCTATTTTTTTAAAAATCCATATCAAAGGGCAAAACTTCTTTGAGTGAATGGCACTAAAAACTAATCATTTGTATGATAAATTCCCTTTTAGCAAACTAACTGATTGGATTAATTTTTGCCACAGAAAAGCCTTCAGTCAAACTCTTTCTGTAATTTCTTTTAATATTGTAGCCCATGACAACAAACATGTTTTCAACAATGACTTTTATATTTATTAATAGATTTCCCAACAAAGAAAAATCAAGCCAAACCTTTTCCAATTAAAATAAAAAATACTTATTTTTCACCCGTAACATTTTTTCTAAAAAGCTCATGTAGTCAAATTGATTTGCAGTATTTGAGTTAGACGACCCTCTATCGATTAAAGAAAAAATCATCAAAATCGGTTCATTTAGTCAAAAGTTATGGATGAAAAACAACAAAAATACTACATTTCTGCCCATAACTTTTTTTCTAATTATCGAATATGGTCAAACGAAGGTACGGGACCTATGGGAAACTACTCTCGATCGATTAAAAAAAGAATCGCGAAAATCGGTTCATCCGGTGAGAAGTTATGAGTGGACAAACAAAAAAACGACATACATACAGTATGAATGTATAACCTCCTTCCTTTGTGAGGTCGGTTCGATTAAAAATGCATTAATGTATAATAACAAGACGGGAGAAAAGATATGGATGATTAATATATCTAGCTAGCTGAAACAATTTTTAAATTTCAGTAAAACCTGTAAAGTTGGCCACTTTTGTCAAGAGTGGAATTAGTCATTCACCTTCTACCTCACCCTCTTGGAAGTCCTCCCCCCCCCCCCCAACAAACACACAAATACGTCCGCGCAAGTGGCAGGTGCTGGCGCTGAGGGTTCTGGACATTTCAAAAGAAGTAAATATTTCCAAACTAGAATTTTTAATGATAATGCTACAAAATATTTCCTTGAAAACTTAATGCCTACCTACAAAAAAGAAACTGAAAACTGGGACGTTCCAAGCCAAATCATCCAGGGGTCGACACCCGAGGTCGGCCGATTTTGATGAAACTTGGTGAGATTGTTCTACCCGTAGATATAAGAACAACTGTAAAGTTGTATCTCAATATATTGATTAGTTTTTGAAATATAACACTTTAAAGTTTTGCCAGAAATTTGCAATTCGACGCTGATCGCAAATCAAGCAATTGCGCATACTTCTACATTTCCTATCGTAAAACAGTTATTTTTAAAGATAGATGGTAAATATAAAACGAAATATGCAACAATTTAAACTGAAGCTTTTGGTTTAAAAGCAAATTTTGAGCTTAAAATATTGTGATACGTTTTTATTTTCAAAAACCTTAATTTTTATTAGTTATTCATAGGTAATGGAGTGACACAAATGGATGTCATTCTGTTACTATGCGATTTCAATAACTTTAATTCCATAATCGAAAATTTTATTTTCATGTGAAATGTTGAAAATAACTAGAAAAATGTTTTGTAATAAAATGCAACTTAATGCAGCTTTTTTCTGGCATTAGTTAGCGGATTAATTTTTGCATTATTATTGTTATTAAACATAGTTGCAGTTGCAAGCCGCGTCCTTACCACGAAAGGGCTGAGTTTGAAATGTAATTTTAAATTGAAATTTTGATTAATTTTATGTATTATTTAAAATTCATTGAGAAGTTCATAGTTTGAACTTGATTGTTTTATTCGAAATGTACGCGCAAGGAAGAAGTGTTTCCTAGTGACCCAACATGGCGGGCGGTTTGCACGGAAAGAAGCAAATTGGACTAACTCAAACCCCTTAATAGATCCGCGAAAGAGGGGCTTAACGGGGACTCCAAACCCCCCTCATCAACACCCCACTGAGCTAATCTTGCTCGTTCGCCCATTTGTGCTCTAGTCTGTACGCGGCTTTATACGAAATTCGTAAAAATAATAGAAATTAAGAGAAATATTATTATTGATATAATTTGAAATTTCCAATTACGAAAAATTGGGATAAATTGTGAGAAATGGGGGAAAATTGAAATTTTTCAATAAATATCTTCCAGTTCAACGTTTGGGTAAATACACGAGAAAAAAGGTTTGGGGCTGTTATTTTTCTCGTAGTTGCCATGGAAACGCGACCTTGATGCGCCTATTCAAATTACACAGACTATAAGGATGTCTAATGGGGTTTAAAATCAGACAACTTTAAAATTTCGAATGAGCTACCATGAGTTCGCATTGTTTGACAAGTGTACTCATATTTTCAGGACAACCCAGGGTTACCAATAATGTGCGACCCGAAACTCGAGTATTTTACAGATCTGTGGGTATTTTTGAGGATATTTATGAAAACTGAGGGTATTTGTTGGTATTTTTGAGGCATCAAGTTTTTAAAATAGTTGTTTTATAAGAAGTTTCACATTTTTTTTTTTTTTGATTCTGTCAAAGTGTTTTCTTAAAAAAAAAAAAAAAACACTACAATTTGTTAAACTGTCTGATTAATGTCAACAGTTATTGCTGCACGCCATTGTATCATAAAGTTTTAGGGTACAAGCACTCCACAAATGAACGAATATGCTTCGTCTGCATATCTACGGATCCCAACTGTTATCAAAATATGTTCAAGGAAAATGGAAATACGCATGGGTTATGCAAGTGGGTCTTGGTAATAATAATTATTATCATTATAAAGACAAGGAATTGTTTCGATCATTCCGAAAGGAGATGAATGAGAGAAAATCAATTTTTACCTGTTCATTTATTCTTTTATTATGATTGCAATTATTTGATAATAAATTTGCAATTTTGTTTAAATCTTTCTACCAGTATTAAAAATTGCGAAAGATTTATATATATTGTTAGGTGCAATTAGTTCTTTGACTGCGAATCTGTCTTTCTTGATCTATTGTCTTTCATCATGCGAAATTCCCGTCCTATGTAGTAGATGGGAGGAATAATTCTGATTTCCAAGTCCAAAAGCCCCGATCAAGTTGTGTATGTTTATCCCTACCCGGGCTTGCCGATGTGCGAGTAATTCGGGTATTTTAAAGCTCTGTAGCCATTTTCGACGGTATATGGTTTCATTTCTGAGATATTAAATTCTTGAAATTTTTCATAAAGCAACTTTAGGATTTGTGATTCGGCCACTCGCTTTATCTCAAAAAAAAGAAAAAGAAAAAATAATAATTTTTTTAAATCTGTCAGATTAATATCAACAATTATTGCCATACGCCATTGTATCAAGTATTAGGGTGCAAGCACTACACACATAATTGAATAAGCTTCTCCCGCATATCTACGGATCCCATCCCACTGTTATAGCAATTTGTTTGAGGAAAAAGCGAATTACTCAGGCGGGAGAAATACTACCAATAATAAAATATACTACCTATATATACTAATAAATACTACCAATTATTATTATAAAATCAAGAAAAAATACGGAGCATTCTAAAGTGAGATTAATAAAAAAAATCGATTTAATTTTTACCTGTACATTTATTCATTTTCTTACGATAGTAATAAAATAAATAAATGAACTTATTTGTTATTTTCATTCTCTCCAGTGTGCAAAATTGTTTTTTTTTCCTACCAAGGCCCTGCTATAACGATTGGAATCGGGAAAAACATTCACGAAGGGATCGTTCATAACACGCTTCGAGGGGGGGAAGGGGGTTCGTGAAAGTGTGACAAGCGGAGGGGAGGGGTAACAAGAAGTGTGACATCAAGCATTATGCAACATGGCGGGACGTGTGACAAAGGGGGGAAGGGGGTAAAATATATGGGAAAAAAGCGTGACATCATTTATGAACAGCCCCACGAACGTGTGTTTACGAAAATAACACTCACAGCAAAAGTTGAGTTTCTCCCTTTTATTCTTCAATTATTTATTTACATAAGATTTTGTGTTTCACTCTTTGTTTATTTATTTTTAATATTCTTACTTCTTTGATTTTTTTAAAATTTATCTTATTCATTTTTTGATTGTAAAACTATTTAAACATTTTTTTATTTGCACCTACTTATTTAGTTATTTGACTTTTCTTTCCTTTTTTAGTCTTCTAGCATGCGCAATTCGATTTTTTTCCCGTTATGTTTCGAAAAAGCAATTATCTTTATTGAAAATGACTTTGAAAAATGCCTTTTGTTTGCACATTTCTATTTTTCCGTTCTCACGTATATGCAATTCGTGTTTTCTGCATGCACATCGATAACAGTTGGGGTCCGTAAAAATGCATCTTCGGTATTCAACGCTGTGATGATTGATTAAATGCTACAAAAAGATATAACTGACACGATGCTATTGTAAATGGCGCTGAACTTTAAGCACTTTTCACCACAAACGGGCGGAGTGGATAGCAAGCAAATAAGTCAATTCTGAAAGACTAAACATTCATTTTTTAACAGAGCTAGCGAAGCGATCAGTTAGACATCCGTCAGCGAACCACATCCTTAGCAGATTGGTCCACTGAGCTAAATGAGAGAAATCTGGAGTGAGGACTCCCCATGCTTCAACAGGGCAGCTTGCGAGCCGACGCGCATGAATACAGTGCTCGAGCCATCAAGGCAAAACATCGCTGACTTCCCATTGTGGAAGCATTGGCTCGTATGGTGTATTGTTACAAATTTCGGTTTAATTTATCATAGCTTATCAAACAATTTTATTTTCGTCATTTAGCAATACGTTTGCATCCTGTTGTCCAAAGGGATGTAAAAATAAATTCGTGAAACTTAAAAGAAAACGGTGTTAAAGCTCATTTTGATGGCGAATTGCCTATTTAAACTTTAAATGCCTTGTTCTCGTATTCTATCTTTGAATGGCTTTTTTTCACAGAAATTTAATTACTATGCCCATAATGTACACAAAATTGTTTTTGGATGAATAAAGTTTACCTTAAATCATAATATTACAACTTAATTACATTGCTGAAAAACTTTTTCTTTTAGCATTATAGCCTAAATATTTCTCCTGTTTTCTCGATAGTCAAACCTTATTACGTAATATTATAAGTGAAAATATCAGTTACACAAATAGTTAAATCGTGTACCTTTTTTGCTTTTATCTTAATTTGCTAGTTAATGGAAATTTCAATAATAATTTAGATGTTTTTGAATTACTTTTCATTTGAGTAAAATTTTGATTTTTGCGTGTGTTAATTTTTATTTTGTCAAATTGTGGCTGTTTTTAAAAAACATTTATTTTATTATTTATTTATTATTTTATTACTAAATTAACATCTACACTCAAAGATTTTTAATGAGTTCATAAAGCTTTGAATTGCAGCACTTTTCCCCTGTAAATATACTGATCAGCTGAAATTTTTATTTGTGCATGATTTAAAAAGTCATGATAAATATTATTATGATCATGTTTTTTTGTTACTAAATTAACATCTGCACTCAAAGTGTTTTAATGTGCTTATAAAACTTTGAATTACAGCACACACTTTTTCCCAGCAGATGCACTGATCAGCTATATTTTTAATTTGTGCATGGGTAAAAAAATAAGTAGTATTTCCTTATTATTCTTATTTACGTTTAATATCCATAAATGAAATGTTCTATTAGTGAGAAATATTTAACTTGGTCATAGGCAAGCAAACTTGTAAAATATAAAATTTGTAAATGCTTATACATTTCAGATTCATCTCAAAATGACATGCTCCATTCCAGTTATTTGCAAACTTTTTTTAATAAAAATGTTATCCTATAATATCTCCAAAAAATGACTTCTTTCTACTTATTTTAAGTGCTTCTTCTTTTTTAATTGTATTATGTTTAAGTGCAATATCGAAGTGTAAGAACTCTAAAAACGCATTTATCGTTTTTGGGAATAAAATTCGCTATATTGATGCTGTTCGAAGCTGCTCACTGAAACTTCTTATGAGATTTATAATTTAACTGTGTAAAGTATTTATTCATCAGTAGTCAAAGAGAGTAAACCAATTAATCAGGGTGTCTTCCTGTCTAAATAAAAATTTTTTAAACCTGCCATAGTCGCACACTCCCATATAGCATTCAAAGATAATAAAAAGTGTCGCATAATGTTTTTATCGTGAAAAAAATGTATGAATAATTGTTCTAAAATGCTATGAGAAATTTCAAATTATTATATGTCAGGCATTAGAATAGAATTTTTTAGAAAAATCGGAAAAGAATCGAGAGCTCGAGAGCTCTTTAAAGTTAGCCGTTTTATCATTGCGCGAATTGGTAGTTTGCGCGTTTTGCCTTGATGGCTGAAAAGGGTGTGAAGCGGTTCGACCGCCCAGTCCTCGCTCCAGGTTTCTCTTATTTAGCTCAGTGGATTGGTCGAAAGCAACAGGTAAACTTCCGGCAGCTCCAGCGAATTAGCCGGAATTGTACAGTTCGGGAAGGCAAGACAGAAGGTTTATGAGTTAAAAATAAGTTTTGCTAGTGAGTATCATGGGTTAGCATGTTATAGTTTGCTTTTGATAAGGCCGTTTGTTTTGCCCCATTTATTTGTGTCTCTGTAGCAGTTTCGCGAATCCCAACTGTTATATCAAAGCTTAGTAAAAATACATGGTAAACAAAAAGTGTCATTTATGTTGTTTGAAATATGAATTAAATTTTTATTATTGATTCAACGTAGCTCACAATCATATGAGAAGTTGCTCAGTTTTTCCCAATAAAATCCGTCTTAGAACAGGGTTTTTTTTTAATTATTAATTTTACTACTAATGATCTAGGAAAGTCAAAGTAAGTCATGTCACGATGTAAAGTTTAGTTCATGAGAAAGAAGCCTATCAAATTTAAATACAGGAACTTCGTTTGTATGATAAGACCATAATAAGAAGTGATGAGTTAGAAATATTCGGCTGGATAAGACTTTTGCTTAGTTCTATTCTCCTCACTAGATGCCGCTGCAAGAAATAGCAGAAAATAATGCTGTGGGTATTGGAGGTTGGAGGGTATTTCTTACAGAATTGATAGATAGGGTCAGGTGGGGTAAAATGGGTCATTTTTAGTTATTTTCACATTTAAAGTTTCATAGCAGCAAAACCAGAAACATTTCCCATTTCTTTTCAATTGCATCTTAACATTGAACTCCTTTAGATCAATTTTATGTCATTTTAATAGTTTAATATTAATAGTTTTTAATTATGAAATAGTTTAACTGAGCTTATGAAGTTGTGACCTGATTTACTCCATCGTAGGGTAAAATGAGTCATAATGCAAAATAATGCTGAAAACAGTTATTTATTACTTTGAAATTGAAAAAAAAAGTAACATATTTAGCAACATTTTGAATTATAATTACATTGAAATGTTTAAATAATATTGTTCTCGATTGTTATATATTGGTTCACATAACACTTCAACAACATCACTTCTCTCTACCACATCAACATGATCTTTTTTAGGGAAAACATTTAAAAAAATGTTTTTTAAATTTAATTTCAATAAAATAAACAACGAACACTGCTTAAATTTAGGAATTTTCTGCAATGAGGTGCAACAGAGTAAATTTTAAAACAATAATAGAATAGAACTAGCTACGTCTAACCATCACCCATTTTACCCCATCCAAGGAAAACTGGTGTAAAAAGTTAAATATTTAATTTTTTTTTACGTGCTCGGCTGTAATTGCTCTCCAAAGTTTCTTTGTGCGGAAATCCTTTAAATTTTGATTCTTATTTGATAAAATATAGAGATTTTCAGAAGTTGGTAAAACATGTGTTTAGCACACTATCATCCAAAAATTACAAAAATATTTTTTTGTGTCGCCATTTTTAAGAACCTAGCTTTTTTTAGATAAAAAATCTTGCCAACACATTTAAATATAACATAAAAAATATTGATTTATTTAAGTTCTATTATTCTGAGTTTTTATCAAGTGTCACATTTTATTTTACCGGGATCAGTGCGAACGCAGTCCCGACACCCATAACGGTGCGCCATAACCAACCGCAATTTGCGGAAACGGCAGTCGTCAGCTCCCTCCTTGATCAAGACTTACCCGCATTCAACTAACATAGTATATTATCCTCCGTATGAGCATGACTTTCGCCAGTATTTTCCTTGGCCATAATAATGACTGGCAGTTAAAACATTCACCTTTTTGACATTAGCTTTATTTATTTGTATATATTATAGATGGGGATGTCACTCTTTTTACAAAAATCGGCAGCAAAAATGGAAAAGACATATGTGACATTTATTTTTAACCTTTACATTTAAAAAGCTTGAATGCTGCTTGAAAGCACTCTCAAAAACTTCAGGTGAACAAATTTTGAACTTCCGAAATCTAGACCGTTTTTAATGTCAAATTAGCTATAAACGTGAAAAGGGATAAACATATTTTTTCTAATGTTTTGCAAATTAAAAAAAATTCAGTAGACTGTCTAATGTGGTACACTACTCTAAATGCAGATTCTGATACGCCTCCCAAGAGTGGGAGAAAAACAAATCAATTCTAAGAAAGCATTAACTTCATATTTTTCGGGGAAATGAATAACAAACTTGGAACGCTTCACGATTTTGCATGTCATCCTTGCGCGGAGCCACGCTAATCTTTTCTGTTTCATTCCAATTTTAGTATATATGTACTGCAGAAGCAAGTGCAACTACGCGACTTATGAGTTTTTATATATACAATAAAAGTTTTGGTAATTTTTAGAACTGGTAGTTACACTGACATTTTGTATAATGTAAGAGTACAATTTTGTAAATCTTCATGTCTTTAATTAGGAGCATAGAATTCAACAATTTACTTTCTTGTAAGCTTCCAAACCACATCTAAAACTCGTTATCATTGACAAAGGACTCCAGCGCAGCATTGGTGTTGCAATTTAGGGCATTTTGTGCAACTATTTTCTTGCTTTTACACGACTGAAACACCAACATTATGAAAAAGGTTGAAATAGTGACTAGACTGTGCTGCCATCTATACACGACGACCAGCGTGATGAATTTATTAACATGTCCCACCTCCTTCATATCAAGTACTGAACGTTACATATATTCTGATTATTACAACTGGCGTATACAATATTGATGCATAATATAAAATGCATAAATGTATGTCAGTGCTTCTAAAAAAAATGTTAAACCATCTTTTTATTAAAGCTCCTCAAATTCTCCCCATAAAATAAAAAGTACAGGTATATTGTTCAATGGTTTTAATATTAACTTCTATTCGACACTTTCATAAATCATATGTAGGACAAGTTTTGGAAATAGTTTGCAGTTTTGTATCTAGATTTGAATGGAAAAGATCGAAGAACAAGTTGGAAAACTCCTTATCAAATCTTCTGACACGTCACCTCGGTTTATTCATTTTAGAAGAATACAACTACTTGAACCTTCAAGACAAGACTCAAGTGAGAAAGAGAAGGAAGCATGAGAGAAATACACGGTATTCCTAGACCAGTAGCGCAACCAGATTTTTTTTTTCCGTGGAAGGAGATTTTAATCCTTACATGCTTATACTTTATCGTACTGGGATTGGCAACATGGCGGAAGGGTTCTGGGAGGCAGGCTCGTCACGCTGTCTACAGAATTTAATCCTTCCATGCGTATACTGTAACATACTAGGATTGGCAACAAGCTCGCCAAGTTGCCTTTCTTGCTTTGAAAATTAGTGTATTTTTATGAATGCATTTATATTTTTGTCATTTTTTAAATGTAATACATCAAGCAGTCATAACCTTATATATTTGTCAATATAAATTGGTTATTATTAAGAATAAGCCGTTTTCAGGAGAAATTACCAGCGATTATTATCAATAAGAACTAGTTAATTTATATTGCAATTTTTTAATAAGAAATTTAAATTACCATTTTGGAAACAGCTCCTACCCCGTAAGAATTTCATGACCAGGGCATGGACCCCTGGATGCCATTGCGATAGTCAGGGCTTAATTGTTGAGAGAGGTTTTAACCAGCAATACGACTCCCTTCTTGGGCTATATCCTAAACTCTCCCTCGAAGAAAATTAATTGACCCCCTAAGCAAATAATCACATTTAAAGGCAATTTTTCTTTTAATGAAAAGCAGTAGACACGAAATAGATTCAGCGCTTCAAATAATAATTTTTTAAATATAAATAAAAATAAGGAATGCCACATGGATTGCGGCACTGAATTATTCTGTGGCTTTTCAGATACAAAATGATTTCCTTTGTGCACGGGCAGTCGGACATGCGTCGCGCTGTGCATGATACCCCTTTACGAACAAAATGACCGAAACATAATTAATTAATTACCAGCAATTCGCAAAAGACGGTAAGTTTTATTGCGTTTGGCTTGATTCTAATTCTTTAGCTTTCCTTTTTTTTCTCTCTCTCTTTTTCTTTTTTTGGTCTCATTTTATTTATGTTGACTAAAGAGGAATTAAGGTTTTGAACTGTGAATTGTGTTAACATTTTTGGTTCATGCAGTGTATTAGGCGTAAACTTTTACTTTATATATTATTTTTATTTTCACAATACCACAATTGTTGCAATGAATTTTTAAAATTCGGTTTATGCTACATAATTGTAATTGTAAAGATGCAGCAACAGTGCTACTTCATGATGAATTTTGTCACTAAACTCTATTAGATGACAGAAAGAAAAAAAGAAGAGGAAAAGAAAAAAGAAAAGCTTCTTGATGGAATTGACGTTACAGAAATTTTAGCATACAGAACAAATTAGTTCTGAGTTTTTGATACATTTACTGTTAATGAAAAATTATTTGTTAGAATAATTCTTCTAAATAGATCGGTGAATATGGATATTTTGGAGCTCCTGGAGCCTGGGCTTTGTTGGCTTGTGCGGAAATCAGGCCCTGTACGTAAGAGATCAGAATTACAAATATTTCAAAATACTTATGTATTTTCTATAGTCGAATTTGATGATAACACCTAAAAAGACATTGGGTATTAACCATCTTCATTTCTACTTCCCAATCTTTAAGTCTAAAATGTCTCGTATGAAAAATGTTCGCTTTCCTCTAATGTGTGGAACATTTTTCATGGCAATATTATAGAATAGAGTTTTTCCCTCATCTTGAGGATTAATATTCATATTTGCACAGTTTTGAGCGACACCAGTGGCGTTATTTGCCTGAAGTGCATTGATAAAAGGTTTTTTACACGTTTGATTACTACCAGATATCGTGTGGACAAGAGAAGTTCCTTTGCAACGAGGAGGAATCATCAAAACTGATGAAGAACAGTCAATCTTTGAAATTTTAAGTAGTGCTGAATTATTGCTGGACATGTATGAGTTTGTTTCGCACAATTGAATTGAAGATTCACAGATGTGCGCAACAGTAGACGCTTCAGGAAATTGTTCTCTGGACAAAATGTCCGTGCATTTCATTTCTTTTTGTTTCTGCGAGAAAACACCTTTCTGCGTGCTTTCGTCAGCCCAGTTGCCCGCAGAATGGACGCCCGATGCATCGTTCTTGCTACGAGTTGTTTTCACATTCGATGAATCTTTTGACTCGATGCACTTGTTTTGCAATTCGTATGACTGCTGCTGGCCAAGGAAAGCAATTCCTGATGTATTTTCCACCAATTCAACATTCTTCCGATGAAGATCAGACTCTTCCTGAGAGTTTCTCATTTTATCCATCTCCAGGTTAGATAGTCTAGGTGATCTCCTAAGAATTCTATTGATGGAAGAAACTGACGGTAAAGAATCTCTGGGACATATTCCATCGTAGAGCAACTTTTCTCGTATTTCCCACGCAAACAAGGATGCATTTCCTTCTTTGTATTGCCTGATTTTCGAAATGACTAATGGCGTAGATACACGAGGTTTACTTCCACCTGAAAAGGAAAAATGGAATCATGACAGATGTTCCTGAATCAACTTAAAAAAAAATAGGCAGTACTATACTGGCTGGAGAAGTTTTCTTGGTGCTGACGCAAGTTTTTAAAGCTGGCGAAAGAACATATTTTTGTCTTTAGAGACGATCTTCTCCTAGGTAGTTTCATGTGTATTAGTTAATTCTGCTTTGGCTCGTAAAAAAGAGAAGACAAATAGTAAGTCGCTAAACCGCACGAGCAAGTCAGTTTCATGAAACTGAGAATTGAAGCTGATTTTATTCTCAATGTACCCATCAAATGTCTTCATGAAATGCTTTCCATGTATGTGGTATTAGCATTAGTTTTTTCTTCTTTTTCAAATTATAAGTAGAGCCTGGTTTTATATTTTGCATTTCACCGGCAGCGCTAGGAGTATTTAAAGGTTTTTGAACCGCCACAGGTATCTTTCATGCGATTAAGCAAGAAAATGTGGCTACGACGATATCTAGTGTTAAAGTATTTAAAAAAAGAATAAAACTAAAACCAAATTAATTCCCGTTCCACTCAGGTTATGTCTCTTGTTACATCAATGTAAATAAAAATCTGATTAAAATTTTCTTAATGTATCAGTTTATAAGGTGTTCTGATATTAGACCTGCTATTTCTTAGAAATGTACTTCCGTAAGTGCTCAACAGAAAGCTATAAAATTTGAATAGTGTCGTTTGCAGATGATCAGAATTTTTTCTTGAGCGAAATACCGCCATTAAGAGAACAAATAACAGCAATGGGTAGAGAATACTGAACCACAAACTGATTACTAATTTAACAACAAAATTTCTGAACAAAATATTGAACTTTGATGGCCCTCTAGCTACCTTTTGATATTGCAACGCAAAATATTCAGTGTCCGTTTGCGATTGCATCGCTCTTCAGTCTCCAATATAAGTTTTTTTTAATACCACTAAGGTAAAGTGCCCTAAAGCTGACACCCGGAAAGAAAAAAGCGTTTAAAGTATCCCCAATTTAAAGAGATTTTAAGAATTGATACCATTCAAAATGAAGAAAATCTCATTTTAAATTATTTTAAGGAATTGGTAATACTTTAAATGTATTTTTATTTGAGGGTGTCAGCTTTAGGAACCGGTTTTTGGGTGTCAGCTTTAAGGCACTTTACCTTACTTGCTCGTAACAATGACGAAAAAAAAAAAAAAAAACTTCGTATTGCACCGCATAAATACTTGCATCAATAGATGTTTCTTTGAAAGCAGTTAAAAGTTGAATGTGTGTTGTTTTATTACTAGACCAACTCTGTTTTTGTTCAATTTGAGATTCCGAACCTTAAAGTCCAGTGAGATTTAAAAAGTTCTATGGTGGAGATACTTGAGTTTATTACCTCTATAGGCAGCAGAAATATGATAGAAATGACTTGTATGAACATAAAAGTGAGGCTAACTCGATTTTTATTTTTTATTTATTTTATTATTAGTTTACTTGAACCACTATATTCACAAGGCCTTCACACAACACTCCATAGTTATTTTTATGTAAACCAGTTTCGGACGTTAAGGACATAGGCCTTATTCGTTCGTAGTTAATTGGCAATTAGCTCTTGCTCTTGCCGTTAAATCGGTCATAAAGAACCGATGAACTTCCGCGAAAAATGTGAGCTCGACGATTTTCTGCTAGTAACAAGCAAGTAAATAAAGAACCTTTTGCAAGACCGTCTGTGGTCCAATCTTAATAATACAAGGGCCTATCAACCTTTAGAAGAGGAATGAAGGAAAGAGACGTTTCAGAAAGAAAACGACTTACATATTTCATTCAAAAGCTTTTATCAGAATTTATATTTAAAAATAACTTCAATATATCACTTCACTTTACAAACGAGACATCAATGTGACGATTGGTACTACTTTACTGATACAAGTTTATCACTGTCCACTGAAAGTTCAGTAAACCAAAGTCTCAGGCTCGATTCCAGTGAAGCTCTTTCAATTCGATTTCTTGTTTTTGATTTAATTTGATTCAGAGCAGAAAAAGCACTTTTGCCCACATATGCGAAACACCGATAACATTTGCAAAGACAATATAAGAAATTTTGGAAAACGTTCTTTAGAAATAAGTTTCCAGAAATTTACCACATTCAGTAACAGTAAGTACTGAATGAAAGTGAGAGTGAAAATCGAAGTAGGCACGCAACGATCGAATAGTGCAGCTTCAATATTGCCGTTACTTGAAAACTTCAAGCAGTAAGTAGCAGTGGCGTAGCTAGCATAGGTGACACCCTTTGCGGGTATTGATGGTGTCAATCCCCCTTCCCAAATCATGTAAGCATTAAACATGGATTTTAATGTAATATATTTCAAAAAAAAAAAAAAAGAAGTGAAAAAAAATACTACTCGTATCATAGGCGTTATAATATTTAAAGTATTTGCTGATGGCAATGGTATGTTTAGCGGCTAAAAACCACTTCAAATAATTTTTTGTAATTAAACGCTTTGCTTAGTTAAAAATAGAAAAGAAGATGTTAGAAAAAAATATCCAGTTTAAGGTATTTTTTTTATTATATGGGTCTTTTAAAAGTTTATTGTTTACCCCGTCGTGGCCGGGTATCACCCCAGAACGAGCGCCACCCGGGGCGGGCCGCCCCCACCACACCCACTTAGCTACGCCACTGGTAAGTAGAGTGAACGATTTTATTTAAATCTTAAGTCAAAATGTTTCCAGTAAGAAGGGGGGAACAAAAATGAGTGGACGGACCGTATGCTGCCCGCGGGTTGGATTTGGACCACACTGGTGTAAAATGCCCTCTGTCTGAAATAGCCATCCAGTAAAACATCTTCAATATAAACAAGTTTCAAAGGGATCTAAGTGACCAACAAACGATTCTGAGTAAAACACATTCAAAGTTTGGATCTTATGAGAGCTTCAGTATTATTTTTTTTTTCTAAATCACGTTGGGGCTCATTCCACAGTAACGGACGTTACATTTACACAGCATTTTTCAACTTCAACGAGCTTTCTAGCAGACTTCTTGGGTATTTTTTAGGTTTTTTAATTTTGTCTAGTAAAAGTTCATGTGTTCTAAGTAAGCAAAAAAAAAAAAAAAAAAGAAGATATATATGTATTTGCTGTTTGTTAAAATTTTTTTTTGAAATTTCGTTACGTGTGTTACCCGAAGAGTAACACACATAGCGAAATTTCAGAACTTTTTTTTAACAGACATCAAATACGTATATATCTTCATAATTTTTTTTGCATTCTTAGAACACATGTACGTTTATTAGCCAAAATTAAAAAACCTAAAAAATACCCAAGAAGTTTGTTAGAAAGCTCGTTGAAGTTGAAAAATGCTGTGCAAATAACGTCCGTTACTGTGGAATGACCCTTGGGGTAAAGCACACGTTAGACCGTTAGAGATATCATTAACGTATCTTGCCACTACATAGAATGGTACTTTCCCTCTCAATATCTCTATTATCTTCAAATTTTCAATTTTGTCACTTACACCCCTTTGCTTCTAGGTGCTTTCATTAACATTCAAAACTTAAATTTCGCTTTTATAAAGTTATATATTTCAGGTCAGCCGAATACTCACCAATTGCACCAGGAAGTATGGAACCAGTTTCTGCAAATCTGGTTAAGATCTTTGATACACAGCCGTGACTGACAAGTAGATGGCGTGATATATCACATGGCCTGTACCCATATAATGCTAGCTCAAGTATTCTGAGCCGTACATGAAAGGGGAGGGGCTTCCCATTGGCAAAAGCTCCGCCCAGTTGATTTATACCTCCTTGTCCTGCGAATGAAAAAGACATCTCAAATTAAAAATTATATTTTTTCAAATTTAAAAACAAAATTGTTGCATATGTTATTAAATTGTCTCAAAAGATAATTTTGCTTTTTTTTATATGACATGGGACATGGAAAAACTTTGAAGCTTATTTTCGCACAGGGCATCAATTTTAATTACTATTTTTCGTTAGGATTATTGTGCATTGCTTAGAAAACTTCACGCATAAGGCAAAAGGAAAATAAACTAATATAATAATATTTGTCGGATAAAAACGAGATCTCGACAGTCGGACAAGACCGGGCAGGACCCGGTTTTGGACGACCTTTTTTTTTTACTGTGTGAAATATAAATAGTTTAATTTATAAAATATAAATCTTAAAAAATCATCTCATAAATGGTATAAAATTAAATCTTTATTACTTTTTAGGAGGGACTTCGTATGAATATAGGCTACTATATTATAGTATCCCATTTAGTACAAATATAAATTAAAATTATTAACATTTTAAATAAAAATTATTTTTTTAAAATTAAATCGGGTTTGTCAGTTTATTCCAAAAAATGTTTTTTCTTCTTTTTTTTAAGTAGGGTAGAATGAAAAAATTAATGCTTTTACCAATTTCAAAAACTGCACCCATAAAAATTAAGGCTGCTCGTCAGTCAATTTACGAATTCAGCTCACTTATGTTAAGTCAAGGGGGGTGTGATGCATTTGTATTTTTTAAAATATCGCCTCGGGAAATTAATTAAAATGAAGACATTTTTTTAAGAAGTCTACACAGAAAAAAGAATTCAAAAATACAATTTACCCGAAGAGATATTTTTAACCCACCTATGTTTCTGAGTATAAGACGGCCATTGTACCAATTTATTGTTATAAATAAATATTTCAGTAGTAAGACAACAGCATTTTTTAAGTGTTCCTAAACATACCCGGTTTTATCCAACCTGGTTGGATAAAACCGGGTACTTTTATACTTCCAAAAAAAATTTATTTACCCTCCAAAGTATTGTTCTTCCACATTGAAAAATATTTATTTCTGTAACTACAGAACTAATTTATCATTCAAATTGAAATTTAGCCAATTTCATTCACTTAACTGCTTAGGAAAAATAAAAAACACTTTGGGACCCGGTTTTGTCCAACTTTCCCCTATAAACTTCTGTTAGCATGTGTCATGTGCATGAGGTCCATTATATCTTCAACTTACAAAAGGTAGAAAATGCAAGAGAAAAAACGTTCTCAAGTGCAAAGGTAGTGCGAAAACTGTGGTTGTCAAAGAGAGGGCCGCAAATAAAGATGCGATAAAACTGTTTGTCGGGCTTGTATTAAACTTTCCCCGAATTTCACTATCATATTTTAACTAAATTTTAAAACAAACAGTTCTGTTCTGATGTTTTAAAAAATATGCAGAAGCCATATTTCTTATATATATGAAAAATTTAATTTTTTCAAAATTTTGTTACATTTAGCTCGTTTAGGCTTCATACGAGTTATAAAGTAAAATTGGTCTTTAACTTCAATAAAATAAGTAAATTAATCGCTGACGGGCTATATTCAAAACTTTTATTTGATAGTAAAAATTTCATGCATTTCCCATTGTGTTTGTTTAGTATGACATTTAAAAGTAATATTTTAACGTAAATTAAAGAAAAAAGAATTATTTAAATATTAATTTAGATACAACAACTATTTGATATAGTCTCAAATAGTGAAGTCCGGATGGGTAGGAAAAACGCGCGTCGCTCGTAACAGATTCAAAGCTTTCATTAATTTTTACTTCGTTATTTTTATAATATAGCAATAACAATGATAACAATTAATATTCCTATATCTTTGTGAGAAGTTTTGAACACAGTTAAGTTATCGAAAATAACATTTCTGATTTTTTTTTATGGCTTCTATTGTTTTAAAACTCATCGTCATTCTTAAAGCTATGTCTAAATAAGTGATGTTAAAGTGTTGTCTTCACTCATTGAAAGAAAAATATGAATTAATTAGACATCCTCTGAAAATTGAGAAGAAAAAATCCTACCTCTAGGTGTCATTGGACAAGAAATAACACTTTCTACTTCTTGATCTTGAGTCGGGTTCGTCCTGGTTTGATCTGTCCGGCCAACACACACCATGATCCTACTTATATAGAGCTCTGAAACTGAAGTGAAATGAAATAAAACAAAGCCAAAGAGAAAGACACCCGAGCGTGGGAACTTTTGCACGCGGGCAGACGATCTTTTCCAGGCCGGACATTGAATGGGTATCGTTCGACCATTAAGGGGGTGAGGAGGGAGAGGGAGATCGCCACTGCGTAATCAAAGTTTGTTCTTAAGACGGGGACTTACCGATGTGCACACAGCTAAACCTTTTGTAACCCGAAAGCAATATCACAGTACTGGAAGAAAAGATAATTTGAAAGTTTTGGTGAGAGAACGGATTTGTGATGACTTCATGGTGATCCGATACAGAAAAGTGACAAATAAGTTGAGAGAATTACTGTTTTGTGCAGTAAGCAGCACATCCACAGCTATTTATTCAAATTATCTTTAGTCCATTTAATGTATTTTTAAAACATAAGTTTAGAAATTTTGAAAAGTTTACATTTAACACAATGGATATTAATAGGTTTAATGCCCATTCTTTCACTTACAGCATAAAAATAGTAAAGTATTTTTTCTTTTCAAAATATATTTTTTTTTCTTTCTAATGGGGCTGCAGTATTGGTCATAAATCCATTGCAGACCTAGTGCGTCCCCAGAGATTGGTACCAACTCTTTCAGCGACACCACAATGAGTGTGGTACCATTGCCGCAATTTATTTGACGCTTAGTTTCCCCTAGATGGGGCACCTGAGCTCTCGTTGATGCAATCTGAACTAGGAATTTAATTTGGCCGAGAGTATCCATGCCAAACGGATACTCAAGGGATTTTTAACATGCCGCATAATCATACGACATGGACGCAGACGATTTTCTGCATCTTGAAAATCCACCGACTTGGGCCAGGTTTGAACCTGCGATCTTGGGCGTACGAGACCTGCGTCTTACCACTACGCCACCAAGTCGACCTTTTCAAAATAATAAATTTGCTCAACTACAGTAAATTGATTTTGGAAGTCTACACAAAATTTCAAAAAAGGGTGATTTCTAAAATGCACATTATGGGGAAATTGTTTCAATAAATGTTCATTCTTCAGACACTCACTATAAATAATTTCTGAAATCTCGGTTACAGTCTGCATATTTAACTTTCAATTACATTACTTTTTAACCATTATTAATTATTTAACTAACCACTTATGTGTTTAGAAGGTGGAAAGCGGCTTTACTGAGAAAAATAAATCTTTGTCATAACTAAACCTCATTTTAGAGAGAAATTCTTACTAAAAATCAATGAATCAAAAAGAAAACGGAACCTTCCACAATTTTTTAGTTACATTTATATAGAAATGATTTGATACAGTGGCGCAAGCGTAATTCTCTCCTGGGAGGGGGGGGGGATTGACTTCTAAAACCATCCCCTGGTTGCCGCCCTGATTCCATGCCAGTTTTCTGACTGTTTAGTGATTTTAGCAGCCTATTCTCAAACTTTGGATCACCAAATTACACTTGATTGCCATACCAACTTTCTGGCATTGTTTGGTGATCGTAAACATCTTACCTCCTACTTCTTAATTCCTTTTTGTTTAACATACTTTTCTCTACAACATATCTTTTTTGCGTGATGCTTAAGATTACTAAGAACCTCAGAACATGAAAAAATGTGATAAGTTTAATTCCTTTACATACAGTGTGTCAAAGAACTTTTAAGACTAAGTTTATAAAATAAAATAAGAACTAGTAATTATATTTTTTAAGTATTTTTATTCCAGATAAGCTCCTTCGGATTCAATACATTTGTTACAACAGTTTGACGACGATTCGAATGCCTGTTTCAGCTCACATTGTGGGACTGCTTCCAAAGCTCGCGTCGAAGCTGTTTGTACACAGTGTGTCAAAGAATTTTTAAGACCACAGCTTATGTAAGCTAACCTTGGCGTAATCTGCGTTATAGAGTATTAGGGATACTCCTTAACTATCAGTTGATCCACTGTCAAAACCTCAGTTCAATTGTTTTTTTTTTTTTTTACTTTGATGACATTGACCCTATACAAACAACTTCGACGCGAGCTTTGGAGGCAGTCCCACAATGTGAGCAGGAAGAGGCATTCGTATCGTTGTTAAACCGCTGTAACAAATGTATCGAAGCCGAAGGAGCTTATTTTGAATAAAACTGCTTTAAAAAATAAAATTACTAGTTTTTATTTTATTTTATAAACCTAGTCTTAAAAATTCTTTCACACACTGTGTATGCAATGCCTGCTTTCTGGTACTCTTACGATGATTGTAGTTACCATATTAGACTTGATTGTCATACCAGCTTACTGACACTCAATGCTGAGTGTAACCACTTACTCTTTGATTCATCTATTTTGTCTCTTCTTGTCATGAATGATTCAATTCTCCCGACTTTGGAACCGCTATCAGAGGAAAAACCGTGGCCTCAACAGATTGATGAACATTGAGGAAACTTTCAGTGAATATTTCATTTCCCCCAGAATTTTATAAAATACTGCTAACTAAAAATCATTCTGTCCACATTAAATGCTTTCCTCGAAAAATATTTGTCTCCGGTTGCGAAGGGACAAGGGACAAGTTTTCCTTAATATGTCAGAATCGACCGAATCCAACCAGCAACTACGCCTGGAAGAGGAAAGCTGCTTGCCCTCGGTATTAAACGGCAAACAACAAAATAAAAATAACATGAAATAAAAAAGTGTTATCAAAAAAGCATGTTAAAAAACAAAATTTTTAATAAATTGAAATAAATTTAGCTTCAAGCCGTTTACCCCTGGATGTAACGTTTTGACAATTTTTGATTAAACTTAAATTCGTCAATACTTTGCTGTATTTTTTATAACATAAAATGGCCATTAATATACGTCTCCTTAAAGCGTTCAAATTTCAAATGAATTTAAGATTGAAATTTGGTGACCTTAGCACACTGATAATTAAAAAAAATAATTATATCGATTATCATCATCATTAGTATTACACTACTAGTATGAACTATTTTTATCAAGCGATATGTGCTCATTATTAGTAACGAAGCACTAAAAATTTTGATGATTATGTTAGCTAGCTCTTAGGCGTTAGGAGTGCCACTGACCCTATATTCCCTATATAGCTATGCCCCCGAACCTATAATATGAATGCCTCATGTGCAAATTCGATCAACTCCATAAAACAAGAAGCAGAGGAAAGGAATAAAGAAGATGGCGTCGTCAATGAAAATAATTGGGCACTCGCGCTAAATTTGGAGACCCACTGACCTATATAGCTATGTCCCTGAACCTATAACATGAATGCTTCATATGCAAATTCGATTAACTTCATAAAAAAAAAGAAGAGAAGGAAGAAAGAAGATGATGTTGTCAATGAAAATAATTTCGCACTCGGCCCTAAATTTGGAGGCCACTGACTCTATGGTCCCATTTACCTATGCCCCTGAACCTATAATATGAATGCCTCATATGCAAGTCCATAAAAGAAAAAAAAGAGAAGGAAGAAAGAAGATGGTGTTGTCAATGAAAGTAATTGGGCACTCGGCCCTAAATTTGGAGGCCACTGACTCTATGGTCCCATATACCTATGCCAATGAACCTATAATATGAATGCCTCATATGTAAGTTCCATAAAAGAAAAAGAAGAAAAGGAAGAAAGAAGGTGGTGTCGGTCAAGCAAAATAATTGGGTACTAGCGATAAATTTTTTACTGTCACATAAAATATGAATGCACATATTCTCTTTACATGTCAATCGGACTTTTAGAGCAGAAACGAAGAAGTTATTAAAAAGTAGATTTAATCGATTTAATAATGAGTTATTCATACATCCATGGGAAACTAAATGTCCAACGTATCCATTAAAAGGCAGGAGGAGAAAGAGGAATCAAGAAAGGGGAAAAAAGAAGTTCTTCTATCAGAAAATCTTGTTCCTCTTTCCAGAAGCACCAAAGTAAACGAAGTGTCCAACAGTTTCCTGGTAGAAAATGAGAATTCGCAGCACTTTTAAAGATCGAAACTGGACCTGAAGTGTTTGCTGTTGCTTTGCGATGATACTTCGATGACCATACTATCGTTTTCTCTAACAACTGTTGCCATTCTGAGAAGATTGAATTCTGAGTTCGTAAATGAGTCGATGGAAACGCCTTCGAGACGGAAAGTAATCATCTGTGTCTTTTTTTTTTAATCAACTTCTCCAGACAAAATATAAGACTTTTTATTCCCGAGATTTTTCAAGATAGCGATTTTGATTCTGTAATAAACCTTTTTTAAATACATTCAAAACAAAAAATATCCGGGTATATATTTTAGAAGGGTTTTAAAACTTGTAGAAAGTTACCAACAAAGCTTTTGTAATGAAAGAAATTTTAAAATCAGAGAAAATTACATAGCTAAAAGATTATAAAATGATACATAGTGAGTAAAAATATATGCTACATATTGTTGAATAAAAATTTTTAATTGTATTATGCAAAAGTTTTGCTTCTTCTTCTTTTTTCCCAGATAAACTAAAATACTTTTTATTCACTTGATTTTTCGTTTTAATAAAAACTTTTGTCCTACATTACTCACGCAAAAGGTTATTCTTCTTCTTCTTTTTTCTTCTCAAGATTCATTAATAAAAACGAAAATTAAAGTGGAATTCGTTGTAAGGTTTTGCGAAACATTCGTTATTTTATGGGGATAAAATTTTTACATCACATACAGTTTCGTCGTTAAATGCACTGCATATAAGGTAAATGACCCGGTAGTATACACTGACTTTTCTCCTTTTCTCCATCGGACACCCTTGCACCTTTTAGCCGAAGCCTTAAGGTAGAGAGCCGATGGCCGTCGGTCGACTACGGTGGCCCCAGTTGCGCCGAGGTAGTTCTTCTGGACTGATATGCGTACATCAGCCCCGCCAGCCCAGCTTCCCTACCTCTTAATGTGTGGACCTGGCCCTCCTTGATATCCTTATTATAAAGGAAGCTCTTGTAGTGGACACTTAGATCTTTAAGCTCCTAAAATAAGCGAATGTATCATTAAACTTGAATGAAATTATCAGAACCTATAGCGAACGATTTCTAGTGCTGGTTAATAGAACTAAAGTTGGCGTGGAGCATCTATGCAAGTACATGGATCATAATATTTAATAGATGCCTCCACAACGGTCACATTTGCTGCTCTTTACTGAAGCCGATCGATAAGAAGGTTAGGGATTTGGGGAAAATATATGGGAAAGAAGCGTGACATCATTTATGAATGGTCCCTTAGTCATTTTTAAAATTGTTTCTTCAAGTTAACAGCATAAAATAGATGATATTCATTTCTGTCCACTACTGATGCAAATACGTGTCTTATAAATGTCCACTATAGATACAAATTAAGCGTTTAGTTAATTTGGCGTAAAAATCCTAATTGTTCATCAAATGACATTTTATAGGTAATTAATTTTTAGAGAAATAGTTGGCGATTAAGCTAATGGAAATATTGATGAAAGTCCCTTGAAAGAATTTTTCCACTTAAAAGAGTACGAAAATGTTCTTAACTGTGTCCACTACCGGGTCATTTACCTTATACACTGCAAAAAAATTCTAGTTCAACCTTTCACCAAAACAAAAAAAAAAAAAAAAATGGTGAAATTTAGCTGCAACCAGCAGTTGGTACTTTGAACTATTATAATGGTGCAGTTTCACCTAAATTCAGCTTGAATGTGGAACTAGGAACCACTATAATGGTTCAAATTTAGTAACAAATGTTGGTTGCAACTGCAACCACCATTTTTTTCTTCTTTTTTTTGGCGAAATATTGAACTAGAATTTTTTACAGTGTATATATAAACGATTTCTTTATATACACAGTAGAACCCCGATTATCCGAAAAGCACGGGACCGTAACGTTTTCGGTTAATCGAGGTACCATAGAAATTTCCGGATAAGCGAGAATTATAGTCGAAGGCCATGTTTATAACCAACATGCTTCCTCCTGCGCATAGATCTTCTTCCAACTGCTGAATACAATGGATTGCCAGACAGATTAATCGGTTCTAAACTTGAATGTAACATAGTTGTTGCAATAAATTCTATACGAAATATTAATATTTTACGTTTATGTCATTTAGTATTATACATTTTATCATGTACTGACAGTGTTTCTGATAGTTATGGAAAAAACAGGCCATTTGCCCTTTATGAAAAAGAATTTAAAAAAAAAAAAGAACATTTGCCCGTTCCGGGAAATAAAAACGACCCATTTGCCTTTTCGGTTAAGCCGATTTTCGGATAAACGGGATTCGGATAAACAGGGTTCTACTGTATATATACATATATATATATATTTTTTTTTTATATAAGCTCTAGCCACTAATAATTTTAAAACCAAATAAAGTACTTCCACTCTTTCTTTGCTCTAAAATCAAATGACATATCAATGTCGGGGATTGAGAATCATAAATTGTGTTTTCTTAAGGAAAGTGAAATGGAAAATACTTTGGAAGATCCGTGGAGAGAGTATGGTGTGGAGAGGAAGAGTATAAAGACATCTTACCGGAAACCGGTTCGAGATTGCTTCGGTTTGCGCGGTTCCGGAGAGTGGTTTAACCGACTGAGAGAATAAATCCGGAAATTAAAGGTCTCTCAATCGTACAAAATGGCCGCCGATGCAGACAAAGCAAATTGCATCATTCCAATTCGGGACACGTTAAACAATATTTTGTTTTGTTTTCGAAAAAATGAAATATATTCCATTTGCTTTGACGTTTTTTCTCAAGGTCAAATCTGATATGCTCGAATAGATGTTTCTTTACATTGAACTTGTAAGAACTCCGAGAAAACTTTCCAGATTTGGAAACAATGAAAGAAGCCGACAAATACCGACCATTTAATACTGTATATAATCGGTAGCGTCACTATAGGGGGCATAGGCGTAACCAGGGGGGGGGGTTGGGGGTTCAAACCCCCCCCTTTGGGTATTGACTTATTGAGGCACATTTAGGCTCACAAAATTTCTGGCTACGGCCTTGCAAAGCACATATTTTTTTTCCCCTAAGAAAATTAAACACATATGCATATGATTTTATTTCCTCTTTCTCTGAAGGGTTGTGATCATGACCAAAGTATGCAGATCATAATAAAGAGGACTTTTCATCTGGTTATAATCAACCCCCTTATCACCTTGGGGCGGGGGGGGGTCACAGCAAAAGGTGGCTTCAATCACCGTACAACACACACACAAACAGAGATCCTTTCAATCACTCAAGATGGTTTTCTTTCCTTCTTGATGTCTTTTTTTACCCAAAGGCAGCAATTTAGGTATACAATCGCACAAGTAATAAGTTTCGTGGAAAATATTCTCTACTATGATGGAGTTTTGTTTTCTGATAACCCGGCGCTGGGGTCTGAAAATGAAGGACCCCTAGCCAACAATTGTCCTAATGGGTTAAACCCTCAAGCCAGGAAGTGATGCTCATCAAGAAACTTAAAGAGCAATTTATTTATTTATGACTTCCTGTCCAAACACTCATTTTGGTAAAATCTTTTTTGTAGATGAGCCGATTGGAAAACTGATGAACTGTATTTGCATTGCATTCTCATTTACAGATGTTCTCTCATCTCTTATATTTTAAATGTTTTTTTTTTTCTTATTATGGTCCATCACTGATTGCATTACGACTCTGGAAATCATCCGTTCAACGTTTCCAATCTCACTGCTACGGTTTAATGCGGCATTTTAATTTACAATCAAGTATTATTTATATTTAAGCTAAATTTTTAGTTATTTTCGATACATAATAATGTTTGCACTGCAGCGATGGACACGTTCGTCATCCAAAAAGAAAAGAAAATTCAATTCAGACGCTTCTACTTCTGAGGTATGTTTTGCTACAAATTTAACAAAATTTTTAGAAATTTATTGTGGGGATGATCATTTTTGTAGGGGAATTTGGATTTTTTTCCCTAAAATTCCACTATTTCCCAGTTTTAATATTACGAATGCCTGGACATAGAAGATTGCTTATGAATATTGAATTTATGAATGATTGAATATTGAATTTTATGAATGATTGAATATTGAATTTTATGAATGATTGAATATTGAATTTTCTATTGCGTTTGAATTAAAAAATAAACTAATAGATCTAGTAATGAATGTTTAATGTTTTTGTGAATCAAGGCCGTATCCAAAAGGGAAGGGGGACCCACGGGCCGCCCCCCCCCCCAGAAATCTTTTGCAATGTATCATATATTCCTCCCTGAAACTTTGCTTAACATAAGTGTGTCGAAGTCTGCCCCCCCCCCCCCCGAAAAAAATTCTGGATACTGCCTTGGCTCCGGAGCAGGGGGAGCGAGTTAAGAATTAGGAAGGGCAGTGCATGCTTCAAAATCATACCCTTTATATACATATATATAGATATATATGATTAGAAATGATGTTAATAGGAATTTTTTTACATATATGATAGCTTTTTGATGTATATATAGTAGACCTATGTTTAGATCTTTGGTGAAGTTAGAGGAGTGGGTATTTGGGGCTTCTGCAACTTAAATTTTTGTAACTGGTCTTACATCTATAATACTTAGGCTAATTTGGAGGCAAGGCTTCGAGAGCTCTCCCCAGGAAACTTTTTGAAATCTTCCTAGAAAGTGCAATTTTGGGATACTTTGGTGATGTTAGAGGAAACAGAAAGGAGTTTGGTTACTCTCCGCCCGCAATTTTTTTAAAAATAAAGCCCGTATGTCTTTTAAGTTACTTTTGGTGTCGCTCGTGATAGTGTTCAATGTCCTTTCCTGAAAGTGTTTCTGAAAGTAAAGTGTCTTAAAAGCGTAATTTCTCTTTTCTTTCTTTTTTTGCCGGGGGGAAAGGGGGGAGAAATTGACTTGCTCCGAGGGGGTAGTTTCCCCCCCCCCCGGGAGATGCCTGAAATAAACACGGAGTATATTTTTAGAGACAAGTATTTATGACTAATAAATTTTCAACTCTTTTACCCTTCTTATTGGTGTTTGGTCTGTACATTTTTAGTGTGACCCCCCCCCCCTTTCACCAACCCTAGTTACGCCTATGATAGGGGGGCGGAGGGAATGGTCGACCCCGTGTGACACCCTTTTTAGGGATGTCGGTGTGTGGGGGCGTTGTTGTTGTTGTCGAGTCCTCGCGCATGGCAAAGGAAGAATGGATACGCTGCTTCTGAGTCTAACGAGGCTCTTATATGTGGGGCCGCTTTCCGCCTCTTTGAAAGTTCTCTCAATTTTTGAACCAGTTCCCAGATGAGAGACCGTCACCTGGGATTGGCACCCCCAGAGGTATCGTTTCACTTGGAGGACATTGGAGCCACGATCTAT
Organism: Octonoba sinensis; assembly: GCA_038502835.1. Taxonomy (NCBI): domain Eukaryota; kingdom Metazoa; phylum Arthropoda; class Arachnida; order Araneae; family Uloboridae; genus Octonoba; species Octonoba sinensis. The sequence continues at coordinate 63,219,538 of CM076605.1, read as the reverse complement.
TCAACGTGCACCAGCTCCCTTTAGCGTACACGGACACCACAGCAACCAGCCGCGAGAGGTTGTCACCCTCCCAAACACTGACCTCATGTTGCTTCACTTTCGGTGTTCTGGGGGAAAACCGAGCTTCTTCCGACTGGTCCACTGCGGGACGTGTGGGGGCGTGAGAAGTAAAATGAATTAAGGAGTTTGGAAAAATGTATATGTTACGGTGAATCTCCAAAGATCGGAGAATGTCGATATTGACAATCACCTGTGGATGTTGACCTACACCAAATAGAGAATGTCGACAATCACCATCTATCAGACCTGTGATTGTCGACAGTCTTCAATTTCGGACCATACGCTGTAACATATATACAGCGGACGCCGCTTAATGCGATCACATCGGGTCGAAAATGATTCGGTAACAATAACCGAGTGATAATAATAAACGATAAAATTTTATTGCAGGAAAAATCCGTGCTTTTGCACATTAAAAAATAAATACACTGTCGATTTTCGCAAATAACATTAATTTACTTGTTGTTGAAATAAAAACGTGTTGTTGGAAATGTTTTTAGCAAAAAATAATAGTAAAAATAAAAAATAAGAATTAGGAAATTTTAAGTACCCCTTCTAATATTAATTAGTCAAAGGGTGGCGCGGAATTACGTTTCGTTGGTTTGCTGCTAATTTTACGAATTCGACGTCTTTTTTCTGCACACATTGACGCAAAATTCGAAGCGCCTTCTTCGTCTGAGCATTTAAATAACTTTTCGGACCAGTAATTTCAGAATATAATTTACAAACTGGAAAAAATAGTTTTATTTTCTCTTAGTTTTTGCTTATTTAAGAAAAAGAATATATGTAACTTGATAACAATAAACGAAATTTTGATTACAATAACCGAAGATTTTTTAGTGTATTTTTACACAAGCGAACGTAATGCTAAGCAAATGTTATGTTAAGAAATATTATAATGTCTATATTTTTTTTTTAGACAGACATACAAAAAAAATTGAAGTACATCAATAATGAATACTGTTCATCTTTACACCAATTCAACACCAAAAATCGTGTTCAGTAATACCAAAAATGGTGGAAACTAATCGAACAAAAATTTTACAGTGCACAACAACGAACCTTTGAAATTCCAGGTCCGACTAATGATCCCTACCTCTTAGGGCAATAATATTACAATGTCAATATCACTAATAATAGTAATGCAAAAACTCTTTTAAAGTTTTAAAAGCTTTTACTCATAAAAATATTCATAAAAATGCAGAACAAAATTGGCATTTTTTTTTTAATCCAGGGGGCAGGACACACACAATACCCATAACAAAGAGCCACGTGTCTGCCTCCTCAAACGACAGTTACCTTTTTCCTAAAAGGATAGTACCTTGTAATTTTAAATTTGTAAAAGAAAAACTATTGTATTATTTGGGCATAGCATTATTTATACCTATTTCACTATTTCAAGGGGGAAAACCTTGACTTTTTAAATTTTGACATTTGCATTTAAACCCCTAATTTCAATTTTAGAGTTTCCGATAGTTTATACAAATAAATAATTCTATTAGGGATCATTCATAAATGATGTCACGCTTCGAGGTGGGGAGGGGGTCCGCTGAAGTGTGACTTATTGTGACAAAGAGGAGGAGGGGGGTCAAAAAATAAAAAAAAAGCGTGACGTCATTTATGAACGGCCCCTTAATCAGCTTTAATCGTTAGAAAAGTAATCGATCAATGATTAAATCGGAGTACCGAACTAGGATTTTAATTCTCTTCCAAAAGTTAATTTTTTTAAATAAACATTGTTTTCTTTTCTTCCTTCCTTTCTATTTTTTCATTTATTTGTTTATTTCTTGTGCATCACAGTTTAGTTTGCCGGCCGGAGCATGGCCCCCGGCTTGCCCCACCCTAGATCCGGCACTGACTTAATTTAATTACAATTATATCAGATATCACCAACACACTATTTCGAGAGGATATTTTGGAAAGATGTTAAAGGTCACAGGACATAGTTTGTGAACTTCGTACGTAAATAAAGCAGGCTTGGCAATGTGATTACCCGAAACTCGGATATTTTTCAGATGTGTGAGTATTTTCAGGGGTATTTGGTGGAATTTTGAAGTTTTTAAGATTTTTCATAAAGAAAGTTTCAGATTTACGATTCTGTCAAAACGTTTTCTTTAAAAAAAGAATAGTACAATTTTTTAAACTGCCTAATGAATGTCAACAGTTACTGCTGTACTCCATAAGCTCCGTCCGTATATCTACGAATGAATCCCAACCGCTATATCAATTTATTTGATGAAAAAGCAAATGACGCATGCTTGAAATCATAATTATTGCAACAAAAACAAGGAAAAGAAGCCAGCATTTCAAAATGAGATTAGTAATGAAAATCAATTTAAATTTTACCTGTTCATTTATTTATTTTGCTATGTTTATTATTATTTGTCTTTCTCTCCTGTGCGGAATTATTTTTTTTTTTACCAATGCCTTGGCTAAAACAATTGGGATCAGCAAAACGTTGACGAACGTGTATTTATGAAAATAACACTCACAGCAAAAGTTTGTTACCATCTTTTGTGCTTCCCTTCGCATAAGATTGGTTTATTCCCCTCTTTGTTTATTTATATTTCCTGTTTTAGAAATTAATTAATTTCAAAATTCTCTTACATTTTCGATTCTTTTATCTTACTCATTTTTTTGATTCTGAAACTTTTTAAATTTTTATTTATTTATTTATTAGGTGGTTTGTAAAATAAGAGAATAAGTGATTGACTGGAAATATTCGGCTGAATAAGGCTTTTGCTTAGTTTAATTTTTCTTTACTAGATGGTGCTGCAAGACGAACAGAAAATAGAAAGCGTTTACTGGAGGGTCTTTTTTCTTGTGTTGAAGCGTAAAAACTTTGCTTCCAAACGGCAGCACTCATAATAAAGTTAGTTAATTTAATTGCACTTACATCAACTATTATATTCTGGCCGACTGCAGAAATACGTTTGATGGAGGAAAACTTTTCTGCGAAAATAGAAATCACTTTGTTTTGGCGAATGTTTAAATGCAATCAGAATTGGATTACTCCTGCACCTTTTCGTTATGACTCATGTTTCGTTGTGTATGCTGAAAACATTTGAGGAAAACTACTGTACTTACTTATGTAATCGACACATTATTTTGTTTCTCCCTGTTTTTTCGTGATAAGTAAATATAGCTGAGACTATTTTACTAAGAGTTTATTACACAATATACACATCAATGCTAAATCTAAAATGTGTTAGCAAGGGATTTTTTTCAACTGGCAGTTCCCAAGACACTGATTTCTTATCAAAAAATTTCTCATTAACCTTTAACTACGGGTAACGTCAATAGACGATTTGGCGAAACTTTCCGGTGGTACGGGTAACGTCAATAAGCGATTTGATGAATTTTTGCTGAAAATGTAGGTTTTAGAATAAAAAGTTGAACAAATGGAAATGCATTCGTTCTTTACATTATAAGTAATAATTTATTCAATTGAAAATGGCAAAATTAGAGGTGAAGAAGGGGGTATTGACCACCCCCTTTTGTTACAGTGTGCGGTCGATTTACAAGCAAAAAAAAAAAAAAAAACTGCACATCATAGGAAATTTGATCTTGAACAAAAAATTTCCAATCAACATCTCAAAAAATCGCCATAGGTCGAAAATGGGACCTCTACGACTTGAAACTCTCCAGTTTTGCCTTTTTCATGTAAGAAACTCATGACATATACATAAGAAATAAGATGTAATTTATGCCATTTTTGGATACTCTTTTTTTTTTTTTTTTTTTTGGCGTTCAGACAAACAGATTTGTGAATATATTCCGGTAGCTAAAGGGTTAAAAAGACTAATCCTTTTACTGTGAGAATAGCAATACTATCTGATAAGGATTTTTTTATTAGTATACACACGATTAAAGTATAAATGATACTTTTACTAGGCAAAAACATGGTGATATTCCAAATTCATACGCTGAATTTTAATGCCACACGCTTTGATTTTGGAAAGTTTAGGTTAGTACTTGACAAGTACAATAATTAAAACTTTGGCTAACTGAGATTTCATATCAGCAACAAGCTACAAAAATATAACCACCAGTAATTGGTATGACAGAGAGAGATTGGTAAGACATATTAAAAATGGATTCTTGTCAATGTATGCTAAATGGTTTTCTTTCTTACGATCCAGTCGCAGCGTCCGTGGTGAACGGACGTGTTATCTATTCAAAGACTCTCAGTAATTTAAAAGTTAGAAGGAAAACTAGCGTCTAGAGTGCAGGAAAGCGTTGGATATCACGGACCAAAATGTAAACACTTTTTCGTCACTTCCGCGCGCTGCAACGAGATTACTGTGTGTGAGCATGCGCGAAAGTTTTTTACTCATCAGCCGTTTCATTTGTTATATTCTACTACGTCACAAATCTTATGACGTCAGCCCAAATGAATAGAATCGAAAGTTGTACAGTTTTAGAATGAGCGTGTTTTGCGTTACAAGATACTAAAAACTAATAATACAAATTTTAAAACACCATTTTGTTTTGAAATCAATCATATGTGAAGGGGACAAATGAAAGACATATATTAGTCTAGAAAAAAAATTCGGAAAAGAGCATTTAACTTTAAAAATGCGATTTACTTGATGAATTTTTGTTGAAAATAAATGGATCTGAGATTTTCATTTTAAAATGTTGGTTGATATGATTGAATGGGAAAATTCAAATGTTGGCAAAAATATTTTCTTTGCGCGTTGTTGTACATTTTAACTATTTAAGACCTAGAATGTTTGTAATTGTGCATTTTGTTATGGTAATAGCTTTTGTGCTAGCCGCTATTCAATGCAGTTGACTCTTCTATACTTGACTGGATAATTATATGTCATGTTATAAGTTTTGGAGAACGTAGCAATTCTAAAAATACATATTGATTTTTTGAACACTTTTACAATGCATATAATTCTACAACTAAACAAAATTAATAGGAAAAACTAAATTACTGTGGAAGTTGGGGCCAGTCGTTTTAAATAGGATAAATGGATTAAGGAACGTGAAAATTACTCGTATGACGCCAATTTATTTCTAGTCTCAATCAACAAACACTAAAAATGAGATAAATTCAGTCATACATGTCGAATTTTTTTACTGCTCAAGAGAGTAATTTTATTATTACTTTTTTTATTTTATTCAATTAATTAATTTATTTATTTTGCTCAATCTCGGACAATTAATTCTGTTTATTTATGTATTTCTTTTGTTTCCGTATGATTAGCAGACCCACTTCCTTTTCTTTCCCTTTCTCTCCCCCCCCCCCCTCTTTTTTTTTTTTTTTAATTTCTTTTAGGTGTTTAGTAAAATAAAACTTTTTAAAAAACAATAGCGTTATTTTCCGGTTTCCTAAAACCTTTTAGACACAAATAAAACAAACACTACAGATTTTCTGCATTCAACGCGTAGGACAATGTGCTGATAAAAGTGGTAGACACGTGTTTCGGAGCTTATATGGGTTCTTTTCAATGCGAAATACGTGAACTTGGAGTTGAAAAGACATCAATCAAAATTGAAAAGAGGTTCCTTGTTTTTTTTATTGCTTTTTTTTTCGCTTAATGCTTCTTATTCTGTTAATTAAATTTTTTTCATGTTCTAAACCAGTTTTGTCAAATTGCATGTTGGCTCTTTTTTTTTTTTTTTTTTGTAATGGATAAACTGAGTGTTTATGTTGTTTGGTACCTCTCGTTGCATAAAGGCGTAGCGAAAGAGGATAAGGGATGTTATAGCCCCCAGACAAATTAATACGTTAATTAGAATATCAAGAATTAAAAATATGCATTAGCCTAGGGGAAATCTGTACATTGCTTTTCATAGACTGCGTTGTCACATACAAGAGCAAATGGGTAATTTACAATTTAAAAAAATCTGTTCCAATGTGAAATTTTCTAATGTAAATTATTTAAATAGGTGAACACCTCCCCCCCCCCCCACACACATAATATATACGTGCTACATATACATTAGCTCAAAAAATCCTACAAATGATTCAATGAAAACGGCCAACATGCAATTTGATGATATCGACCAGACTGTTACATCACTATCAGAAGTTCATTTTTTCCAGAAACATTGCTGTATTTTTTTCAAAGTGCCAAATATTTTGCTTGTCGCAAGACAGGAAAAAAGAAGCACGTGCGTGTGTGTGTGTATATATATATATATATATATATGTGTGTGTGTGTGTGTGTGTGTTATTTTTCAAAGAAATATCAAGAATTATAAATTAAAAAGTTTCTGAAAAACGTTTTTTTCTTATTTTTACTTTTTTAGTTTTTAAAATGTTCAAAATTTCGCAGCATTTTGGATCAGACTAACTATTGAGTGAATTTCAGTGCTTGATTTTTTTTTTAATAAAAGAGTTGATATTTGAAAATTATTGATCTATAAAATTTTGAATTATCAATTATTTTTTAAGTATATTTTATAATACATAATGAGATTGAAAATTAAATCCTGAAGTAGTTTAAAATTTATAAATGAATGGATAAAAGTCTTTTTTTTTTCATTTAAAAAATATTTTAGGTGCAACACAAAAATATTCAAAACTGTACTTTTGATTAATAATTAAAAAGTGTGTACGCATAAATGATTTAGAGAAAATTTGAGCCAAGATAAATTTAATCTGATGTATTTAAAACTTAAATAATTTCTGCATGTGTCTATAAATATATATATTATGAAGAATCACTGGATGTCTGTATAAAATAAATATAAAAAAAAGATCTTCGATAAAAAGGGGAAAAAACGTTATCTTCAAAGGCAGATGGTCTTGAATGCGAAAGAAAAAAAAATAGCATGAATGAATTTCTATATGCGAAGGGAGACAAGTCGCGCATGCGCCGATAATGTGGTTTGTTTACATTTTGCTTTGTGAGATTCAACGCATTCCTGCGTTTTAGACGCTAGTGAAGGAAATACTTTTAAGTGAAGTCAATCTTCTTAAAAATTATCCTTAGGGAAAAAAAACAATAAATAAATAGCTATGGAAATAAATGATTTTCTTTCTTACGATCCAGTCGCAGCGTCCGTGGTGAACGGACGTGTTATCTAATCAAAGACTCTCAGTAATTATTCAGTAAAGCAGCAGTAATTTAAAAGTTAAAAGGAAATACTTTTAAGTGAAGTCAATCTTCTTAAAAATTATCCTTAGGGAAAAAAACAATAAATAAATAGCTATGGAAATAATTATCAACTCTCATTTAAATTTTCAGCTTTTGTAATTGATGTTTTCATTGTAAGTGTTCTTTTAAACTATAAATAAGCATGTTAAAAGATCTAAATTTATATTACATAAATATAAATTTGTTTTCAAAATATGAAATTCATTTTATTCTTAAATTTTGTAGTAGTAATTTAAAAAATAATTTTTTTGAGATTTAAAGTGTTCCACTTGACTAAATTTAGAATTTTTCAGAAGTTTTATATTTTTTTAACAGTTTGGAACAAAAATATGATTTTAAAATTTACATTGTAATATAGTCATGTTAAAGTTAAGTTTATTCGAGTCAAACAATCCGAAAAATTCAAACATATCTTTAATGAGAGCGAATTGAAATAGGAAATACTGATTCTAGATTTAACTAAATTGTAAAAATTCAAGTATTAATTGACTTTACTCAAATTAAAAATTTGTTACAATTTTTAATGATGTTTCATTTTCAGAAAATACACCATTACACATACAGTATTTCAATTTCTTTTTTTACAAACCAAACGTATCAAGTTAGAGAGTGTAATTCATTAATCTAATAATAATCATACTAACTGATAGATATAAAAACTTCCATATTTCAGTTTGCACAAAAATTGATTTACATGTAATAACTCTTTTTATAATTTTTCTAATGTCAAGAGTTAGGTATTTGAGTTTCATTTTCAACCAACACTATTTTGTAGCACAAAAATTTAAAACAAAACAGTTGAAAAAAAAAAGCATTGTTACAAAAAATAAACCACATCAAAAATATACACACTTGCACATTATATTTTCAAACATGTAAGATTGATCAGTAAATATTGTTTCTACAAGTAAAAGTTGGCGTTATATTTCAATTACGCTGAGCAAAGTCAAAATAGATAGTTTCCTTTTATCGCTGCAAGAATTATAATATTTTTTTGCTTTTGTATAATCATTAAGAAATATATTAGATATTCCTGATAAGCAATACTCAATATGACTCAAAACATAAGTTCCACAATTACTTTTAATTAAAAACTCCATCCCCATAATTTCCATTTTTTTCTATTGCAAGCCGTACTATTAAATTCCTTGGCTCAGAAAATTTTAAATAACTTCTCGTACTCTTTACTTATTAATTTCCGAAAAATTTGTAAAGCATTTACTGATGCATCTATTAATAATTTTTTGAGAGAACTTTTAGTCTGCCTCTATCAGTCAGTAACAAAAGTTGCTAAATATCCGGGCTCTCCAATTCCAATGTTTTGTCAGATATTAGCATAGAAACGCAATCTAAACAATGCACATTATGGGATAATTTATAGTCTACATAACCTGCTATATAAACTAAAACTGATATTTCATCATTGTTAACTTTATCATAAATATTGCAGTTGTATACACCATAGAAGTGTTCTGCTATTTCCACTTCAGAATTGGCAGTTAATTCTCCACAATTAAAATTCTTTAAATTAGGGGGCGTCTGCCCCCTAGTTACGTCCCTGGCCACAGACCTAGCTCGTATGCTATCCTCGCGCACTTGGAACTTGGAAGGAACCACGGGATCACTTGGATGACTCTTCCTAGCTATTCGCACGCTTGAAGCAGGCCCGGTAGAAAGGGAGAAACTGCTGACTTCGAGATGGCTATGCCCGCACCCACCCCCAGGCTCCCAAAGGCTCCTGTCCTAGCCCGGGTAAGTGGCAAATATCAAAAACCCGACCGAAACGGTGAAGACCACTTGTGCCTCCATCCATTCCAATGTCAAGGCATCCATTCGGCGTAACGTGACAGGGCCATCTCGATGTCAGCAGTTTCTCCCTTTCTACCGGGCCTGCTTCCAGATTTGATTGCGCAATCCAAGGGATCCCACATTCTGCAGCGCTTCATTGCTTCACATCGAATTTTTTTGTTTCATACCGACCAAAAGTTCTCAAACTTTAGCTGCCTGTACATAATTTAGGTGCATTTACAACGGAAAAGTAAACACATATAAGTATTTTGTTTTTTAAAGCAGAAAAATATACTGAAATGTTTTAATTTTTGTTCTTAATGTCTAAATTATTTTATTATAACACTTGATCCTTTATTTTATATTTGTTCATGACGAAATTGTTTGGATCATTTTAGTTTATACTGTAGTTTAGTTTAGTTTTTCTTTAGTATTACGAAATATGTAATGAATCCAATATGATTATGTTCCTTTTTTGAAAAAAAAAAATTGTACCAGTATCCGGGTATCACTCAAAATAATACCAAATACCGGTATCGTACTTTTGGTCCGGTATTGCAAACACTAATCGCCAAGAACTGTGAAACTATTTCAATTCGTAGAATTTTCCAATTTGATTAGTTTTCACGCACAGACAAAAAAAAAGAGAAAACATTTATTCTAAGCGTTTTAATTGTGATGCGGATACTGGCTTTCCAAAAGCGCCCAATTTTACTATATATGATATTTTTTTCAAGTAGAAATAACAATTTTTGAAGTTTTAAAATTTAAATTCAAGTGGTTTGGAACTTTTTTTTTATGTTTGGAAAAACCCTTATGACGATTTCCGTGTGCCAGAGTAGCTCAGCGCCAAATCTGACGAAAAGCCGATGTAATTGTGGATTTATGTAGGGACCATACAAACATGCACACACATATACATTATTTACATAGATTTTATTTCCAAAGAAGTAATTCAACGATGAAGTTTATATGAGCGAGCTGAGCATCGCTCAAGATCAGAACAATGATCAATGTACTAAGCAGGCTTGCCAATGTCCGTGTAATTACCCAAAAATTGGGGTATTTTATTCATCCGCGGGTATTTTGGAGGGTATTTATAAATTGAGGGTATTTTAAAAATACTACTAATGAAAAAAAGTTTTTAAGAAAAAAAATTTTGTTCTAATTTACGGCAACGGACACCTGATGCACCAAACAAAGCAGAAAGGAAATGTCGACAAGCATTCGTATCACCCCCAGAGCCAGACACCCTAACCACAACCTACAGCTGGATTCACATCTCCAAACAGCATTCCCAAACAGCAGCACCGGTACTAAGTATGCTGTTGAAATCACACCCACTAGTTTGCAGCGATGCGTGAAATATTTGCTTAAGCGACATTTGTTGTCCAAAAGTTTGAACTAAATCCACCTTGAACTAAGTTCTAAGCGGTTCAAAAAAAACTATATTGCATGACATATTGAATAACAAATAATGGTGCTAACAAAACTAATAGCAAAACCAGTTATTTCACCAACTGGTAGACATGAAAATGACAACCTTTTCCTTAAATTGTTTGAAAGTGTAATGATTTATTTCGCTGTGATATAATGGATCCTTTACTTTTGTATCTTCAGTTGCGCACCTACATTTTTTTTTATAAATTAGATTTAAATTCTAAGATTGGTATACATGTGGTCAACGGTTCTATGGGGTTAACGTTAATGTTGCAGCCTGACCCACCATTAAATGATGGGGACAAATTTTGCCTTACCCAAAAATATAAAAAAAAAAAAAAAAAAATCAGACAAAATTAAATGAAAATATAATAAATTTCTTGTGTGCCCAACAGAGTGGAAGCTAGAAATTTCTGAAGGCGGAGGGGGAGTCTGGTGTGCATCAGTGGCTTGACTTGTTTTCCCCCCTCCTCCGTTCATCGCAGCGTGAAAGCGCCCCTACAGTTGTAAATTCTGCTTTCACGCCCCCAGAATAATATAGCATACTTGAAATTTGTTAGTCTCCATTAACCGCCTGCTGACCCTTTTCCTTCGCCACTGGTGCCCCATATTGTGTGCACAAAATTGCAAAGTGAGAATAAAGGGGATAAAAATTTATTATTTAACATGGTAATAAAGCATATTTAAAAAAAGATCTCAAGCTAAAATAAAACGTACGAAGAGAAAATAAGAAGAATAATAACAAAGCCACGGAGATGGAAAGAAAAAGGAAGAAGTTGCTATCTAATAAACTAACACAAACTAAGCTCTTCATTTGGCCTCGTCGAAAAAGCAGAAGCAAGTAGCCAGCGCAATGGGAACCATATTGTATCGAAAAAAATCGCCTTCATTTGAATGAAGTTCTGCAAACGCAGCGAAGCTCCAAAGCTCACTGTGCAAGAGTATCACATGCTTGTAAGAACGAAATGCTTCGTGGGCATTAGGGTGGAGCGTAAAAAACTTTTTTTGGAAATTATTTTTGCTTGAGAAATGAAAAGTTGGGGGTGGCATGAGGAACATACACACAAACTTGATCAATTAATATCTTCCGGTTCCAATTTTGAGTCAAAGAACGAGAAAAACGCAAAAATTAAGGTAAAATTCATTTTAATTTTCTTTTTGAGATAATGACGAATAGTTAGCAGAATGTATGAGAAACATAAATAAAAAATCTTAAATTTATCCATCAATATCTTCCGGTTCCACTTTCAGTGGTAAATGTGCGAAATTATTCGAAAATGAATTAAAGTTCTACATAACATTCAATTTTCACGTTTCCGATCGTCCCTTAGCAAAAGTGTGTAATGATATGAAAAACTATGATTAAATTATAGACTAATCAATACTTATCTTTAGGATGCACTTTTTTTTTTCTAAATTACCAAAATCTGGCGAAAATAGAAATAAATCACAATTTAATACAAATGATAAATTTTTGCTATAATATTAAATTTTGATTTTAATTTTTTCGTATGCTTTACGCCCCTGCCTGGTATGGAATTAAATCACATCACAATTGCACATATGATCCACAAAATCTTTGGAAAACAATTCAAGACAGTCTCAAATTAGTTGTAGACTCCGTCATTCAAAGAGATGATTACTTTGGTCTTGGTCATCCTAAAGCCATAATTCTTGAAATGAGTCTCGTTCACCCAGGCCAAGATATGCTAGAAACTAGCCGGAAAACCCCATGTAATAGGGTGAGTCATTTTATGACTTTAACCGAGAAGTGGAATGACTATCGAAATATGAAACCGAAAGATTAGTAATAATTAGAAAACAATTCGACTGTAATAACAATTATGATTTAAATTTAATCCGTAGTTAGTAATAATAGATACATTAAATGCTTTATTTTCGTCTACGTAATTTGAATTATTTATCTACCTCTCCGTTAAAAGGAAATAGAAACCAGAAACAACCCGTTAAATAAATCTTCGGTTAATGGCTTGCAAACGAAAATAATGATCCCAGTCGTAAACATAATGGTGTCTGAGTTTCAATGGCTTCTGGGGATGGTGTGCCAGAAAAGAAATATGGCACCTGTTTCGTCTGAGAAGACGTTGCTGTGAATTGGCATGAGCGAGGACGTAGCAATAGATTCATCAGAAAGTAATTTTCTACGACAAGTAATGGTGCCTTACGAAATTTACTTTTGTCTTTTGGTGCGTGAAACGTTTAACAAGAAATCGTGGAGCAGCACACGTTGCAAACCGAGCATTTCATACCCGTGTTTCGGGGTTACATGGAAATCACTTGTCAATGCAGAACATTTTCGGACTCTAAGTAGTGGTCACAATGAAGGCTTCATTTTCAAATTAGTTGCTCTTAATCCGTAGTTTATTTATTTATTTATTTATTAGTTGAAAAAACTTAAATATTCATGGCTTTAAACCTTCTTTGTACTATTATTGAATAAGTTTTTTTTACTTTTCTTTTCTTTCTTTCTTTTTTTTTTGAAAGCTTTCTAAGCATTAAGTAAGTTTAAATAGCTCGAAATCCCGCCATTTCCCTGGTATTTTTCCTTTTTAGGGAGATGGGGGGGGGGGGGTGCTTTTTTTTCGCTAAATAAAACTACTATACCATTTTGGGTTGCCGTTAGCGATACTTAAATATTTCTCCTAAAAATAAATTCCACACACAAAACAAACTTTGGCAAAAAAAAATTTAACTATCGCCAGCCTCCCCCCCCCCCCCCCGAAAAGCAAAAGTACCTTTTTTTATTTCATCATCATCATCATCATTATTGTTATTATTATTATTATTATTATTATTATTATTATCATTATTGCTTTTGTTATTGTTCTTGTTTTCATTATTGTATTTTATTTCATTCTGAGAAATTAGTATATTATTATTATTATTATAAGTTATGTTTCAATAGCTAAGAATTTCGTTTTCCCTGCAAATTGAAATATATCAGTGTTACATAGGGAAGAGGAGATTTAGTGAGTATTAATAGTAGTTCTTACAACGGAAATCCTCACTATTTTTTAAACATTTACGGCATTTGGAAGCATATTCTTAACACACATCATTTCTGAGAAATATTTGTTTGAGTCCAATAAAAACAGTACGTAAAAATCTTTTGATATTGAAATCTTGTTCGGACGTTACAAAAGAAAACTTAAACTTCATAGTATTTGGACTTTTAAGCTGTGCAATCATTCATTGTTAAAAAATTCAATCAAATACATATGATTTGCGAAGATCATTACATTTTAGGAAATCAGGGTGCAAAAATTTTTTATTAAATTTTAAGAGAAAAATAAACTAACCCTCCCCGAAAGTAATCTCTTGCCTAGCAATCAACTGAATCGCATTTATGCGGTAAGATTGTAAATATACTACTTCGACAATGCGTATCTAACTGATGGAAATTTTTTACAACTTAAAAGTGCACAAAGAATTGTTTTCATGTTGAAATCTATGATATTTGCAAAAAGAAAATATGCACTTCATAACATTTGCAGTTTGAAGTTGTGCAGGCATTTTCTACATTGAAAAACGCAAAATACTAATCATGTTTGATTTATGGAAATCATGACAGTTCAGGAAATCCGGGTATAGGAAAAAAAATAGATAAATTGTAGAAATTTGGAGGGGAAAATAAACAATCCCACGCTGAAAGTAATTTTTGAATAAGGCCTTGTGTACAACTAAAAGATATTTGTCAGGAAAGATTGTAAACCGTGCTACCTCGTCTACACTGCGTTTCCAGTTTTAAGAAACTTTCTACTACTTTTAAAAACCGTACAGGAAAATCTTTTGATGTTTAAATCGTAATAATTATTTGCAGAAAAAACATGAGCTTCATAGCATTCCTTTTTAGTTGTGCAGTTGTTGTTTATATTAAAAAATAGAATAGCTAATCATATATATTTGATTTATGGAAATAAAAATCCGGGTGTGGAAAAAAAATAGAATTTTCAAGGGGAAAATAAACAACGCCCCACCGAAAAGTAATTTTTACCTATTTGGGCCTTGCTTACACCCAAAATATATTTGTCAGAAAGATCGTAAACCATAATACCTCTACAATCCGTCTCTAATTTAAGGAAACTTTTTACTACTTTATAATCCGAATTGAAAAGCATCTTTTATCACCGAGGTATAAAAGTTCCTTCCATTGTTTCCTAATCAGTCTATTGTCTCGGATTACTACCTATAAATAAATAGCTGTCAGCGGGAACGCGCAGAGTTTTCATCAAAACAAATCCTTTGTTGGTAGCGCCTTTTAATGTGTTTGCGCAAAATTTCAGTTTTTTTACATGTCTGGCAAGTTCTTTTAAGACGCTTTTATGTAACTACAGTTTTAAAAGTGGTATCTATTAAGTAGCGAATGAATTAATCGAATAAAATATGTCTTACTGTAAAGTACCCCAGCGTCAGAATTCCGCTTTTATAAAATTGCTAAATTGAATATATTTGCTGTGATTCTACTATATATGTTCTGATAATTGCTAAATTGAATACAGTGTTGTGAAAAAGAGAGAGAGATAGAACTTTTTATGCTATTTTTTAAATTTTTTCAAGTCTGTTATATTTGCAAACATTATTTCATTTTAAGAAATATATATTTTATTCCCATATTTCTTATTACTAAAGAGAATATTCCTTACATTCGTTTTCGAATATTTTGACAGGATCAAGTTCGCTTTTTTTTTTTGAAAGTCACTTCGTCGGTAAGAACTGGCAAAATATTCAATTCAATTGGCATATATTATGGCAAAAAAAAAAAAAAAAACGAGGCCATTCGAGTCTTAGGGAAGTTCGTTTCGCAAGTGCGTTTATTAGCAGACGAATCGGAAAGTTTGCTTCTCTGTTGAAAGCAACTAAATTTATTCACTGGCATATGGCATCAGCTCAGAAGTCATCAAGTGTGCTAAACGAGCTTAAATGAGAACACAAACGGCGCAATCCTTGTACCAGCAGTTTCTTCCTTGAAGGTGAATGGATAGGGGCCGTGGTAGCCTAGTGGTTAGGATGTCGAGCTTCGGATCGGAGGATCCCGGGTTCCATACCCGAGCCTCTGAAGAGCCGCCATGTACACTTGGGGATACGTGCATGTGAAATCTGTGGAGCCCGAAGTCCCGAGGCAGTTCCGAGGATACAGCAGGGTGGATATTTTTCTTTCCCTTCACTCTTAGGTCAAAAAAAGAAAGGTGGCGTATTTGTGACGGCGCCATCTGGTGTCATCCAAGTACATAATGAGCCAAGTCGTACTTCCACCGTTGTGGTGCTCATCTATAAACGGAAGACGCTCCTTACTGCCGAAATTCCTAGTCGCTCTGCGAAGGGGAACTTCGATATCCAAGTGGCATTAGAAACAACAACAACAACGGGAATGGATTCTTCTTGACACTCTGCCAGTCAGAGCTCTTCTTTTTACCCTGATGGTAGAACTGTACCTGAACCCCGGCGAAATTACTTTTTCTATTGGTACGTTCACTGGAAAGGTTGTTTTACCTGACAAGTTTCTTAGCTGGATAGAGAAGCGGATTTACATAGGGGCTAATACGTATATGTCTTAAGCTTTAGCCCGCTAAAATTGTATTAACCATAACATTTTTGTACCTTTTCAAGAATACTGAGAACATATAGTGCACAATTTTTAAAAAACATTAATCTACATAAATAAAACCGAACGTTTGTGTGTGTGTCTGTCTGTCTGTCGATCGCGTCCTGGCGAGATTAAACGGGCCAGGAGTACGAAATTTTGGTTACAGGTACATTGGGTCAGGTCCTCGTGCACCTCGAAGCGTTTTTCCTAAAATTCGAATTTGTTCTTTTTTTTATTTCGATTTTATGCAAAACTGTTGATTTTGGGTTTATCTCATCGAAGAAATGTCCCACGTTTTAGATTTTTGCAGCATATGAATGTCCGTAAAAAACTGCACAAGATGCTTTTTTTTGCAGGACAAATAGAACACGCGCAATATTCATTTAAAGTAGTTTTCGAATTTTAAAACGAGGCTTACCTCCGAATTTATCTGCTCAATTTGCGTGATTTCGCCAAAATAAATACTACTTTTGTCGCCAACTAGATGATTTTTGTTAACGTCAACTTGAAAAAATGATGTTTTATCGTTACTCATGCCGTTTTATGAGTGAAGCAAATTCTAAAAATTCATTTCATTTTTCAGCATACTGCAGACGATTTTTAATTACTTCTAGAGGTGGATTTTTCTTTGTTTTTTGGCGATTTAGTATTATGGTACCAGTTCATCAATTTCATGAAATATATTATTTCTTACGGTAGAGCGTCCGTTTTATCAAGGAAACAAATTCTAAAAATTCATTTCCTGTTTTATGCATATTTTGCAGATTATAAACTGCAGAGGACTTTCAATTACTTTATCGTGAGGATGATTTTTCTTTCCATATTTTACTCAAGTGATTTATTTTATAAAACATTTACTTAATTTTTTTTATTGTCTATTTGGCACTATTTGGATAGAATTTAGTTGTTTCTATCAACTTAAATTTCACACGTCAGGATTGGTTCAGTACTAAACATTTTCTTAAATTTGCATTTGCCTTTGGAAATAATGCTTTCCTTTCTTTCGTTTTTATGCGAATTTTATGGAAAGTGATATTTAATTGAATTTTCAGGAAATGTATTGACGATTTTGCAAGCGGGATTTTTAGGAACTGGTGTCTTTATTTTGATGGGGAATTTAAGATGGACTGTTGGTAATTTTAGGAATAGTAGCTCTTGAAGGTCAGTATTCTAATGGGTATTTTTAGTCACTGATGTCTTTATTCTAATGGAGATTTTTTGGGAATGATGTCCTTATACTATTAGGAATTTTTAGGAATAGTTGTCTTTATTGAAATGGGGGGCTTTAAGGAATTTTTTATTTATTGTAGCAGAAATATTCAGGGACAATTTTTCTTCATCTGATGGACATTTTTAAACAGAATACAGTTCTTATTCTGATGTGAATTTTTAGATGTATTGTGGTCGATATTGTGACTGCGATATTTACGGACCTTGATATCATGTTGGCAAAATTATGTGCCAAAATGATATAATATGCATGTGTGCATTTTAGTTACTGTTGCAATTACTCTATTGGCAATTTTTATGAACTGTTGTTGGCATTTTAATGTGGATTTTTATGGACAGTTGTTTTTGGTCTAAAAGGACATTTTCTAGGCTGTTCGTTTTAATGCAATCTTGCTTTTTAATGATTTTTACTATTTAATTAGGGTTTTTAAGAACTGCTGCCTATCTTCTACTTGGATTCTTTAAGAAAAATTTTCCTAACATATTTACAACAGAATTTTGAACATGTGTCACTTGGCCTGCGAATGATGCAATATTAACCCGCGCAAAGCCGGGCATGCCAGCTAGTAATATAATAATACTGATAATTTATGCATTTAATTCGTTTTCTTTCTGCGAGCTGAACATAATTGGTCAGGTCACCAAGTACCAGCCATTTTGTAGACAAAAGTTTAAAAATTTTGACTACAAAATGATACCAGGAAACTGATTATGAACTACAAAATACGTACCAACGCTGAGTGTTACATAGTTGTTATAGTTTCTTAACGGAAAACAAGTCCTAGCTGGCCTAAAAAATATTCCTTAGAGGTAAATAAAGTAACAAAAGTAAAGTTAAAACAGTTTTCCCTTGATACACATATACATCCTTCACCATCTTAACGTTGAAACAGAGACAGTTTAGTTTAAAAAATATTTTATTTACACAATAACATCTAAGCTGTTTACATTTAACCCTTATACAATAAGAAGTAAAAATCACTGCACGAGAGATGAGCTCTGGAGCAATTTTTAAATCATGCCTAAAAAAAATACTCATTAAGAACATTAATGGGAATAGTTGAAAAAAGATCAATTTGTAACTATATTTACCGATAAGCAGTCATTTTTTTATTTAATAAGCGATTTTGGGACATCAACGGCCGTATCTATGGTATAAATTATCCTGTATTTGCTGTAGCAAAAGGTAAAAGCATTGAAAATAAGAATAGAACTCATTTTTCAACAGTCCATTTCTCTCTTATAATTTGGTTGCTTCCATGACTTAAAATGTTCTTAAATATCCGTCTCATAAACCATCGATGATGACTGCGGTTTTTCTAGGAAGGACACTAGAGGAATTACGACGTGTATTCATTATTTTAATATCATTATAGCATTTACTAATAATTTGTTATGTTGAATGTCGGTGCACAGCTTCGCGTAGACATATACCCGCTAGTCAATCCATCATGGAAATCCTGAAAGTTTTTATATCACAAATGTCACATATACTTACTTTGTAAGGACAACTATGACATAATTAAAAAAAATAGTTATATTATCAAGAAATAGGACTTGGCTAATAATAACTTTAACTGTGACCTTGCATCATGTGTCACTGATATTTGTTTCATAAATGAAGTCACTAAATGATCATAGCTGACGAAATAAAAATAGTGTATTTTTATACAAATTGATCACAGGATCACCTATCACAGAATTAGACATCTTATTTCATATAAATGATAGCCGTTGATCATAAATGACAAAAGAAAGTAACGATGAATTTTGGTATGGCAAAGCATTACCCATTTTAATATACTTCGCTAAAATGACTTTTTTCAAGTGTAATAGATTAATTTTGTCAAATATTATAGCTGTGACCATAACTGAATAAAGAAAGTTTCTATGTATCTCTGTATTTCAAAACTATGAAGTATTTTCTGATTCGAACTTCTTTTCCCAGAAGGATCATGTGTTTTTCGTCACAGTCCTGTAACAGCATTCGTATGAATATTACATAATTCAAGCTATGTTTTTGAGGAATATAAGGATTTTTATGAGGAACATAAAGTGGGTGAGGGAGCAAAGAGGAATAAATTTAAAATTGCAAGAAATTTTGATTTTTTTTTGCTTCTTGATCCCTGTGGGTTTTTTTTTTATTCCCCTTTTTGTTTTGGAAAATATAGAATGACAAAAATTATTACATCTCTTTTTTTCAGGAACTGATGCGGTTCATATGATTCTGAACAAAAGAATATGTGAAAGCCGACTTCTATTTCTTTTCTCAAATAGCAAGCCAACTTTGTTCAACTTCCAGAACATTTGACTGACGAGTTTGAGACATCAATAACTTCCTAGAAACCGACCGTCAAAACATACTTCAGTCATCGAACTCTAGACGAACAGAATTTATTCAGCAGTAACTTCCCAGAAGCATATCGTCGAAACATTCTCCAGTCATTCAATTTCCAGAACACTGGAGGAACAACTTTGACACAGTAATAACTCCCAAGAAACAGATCATCGAGAGATACTTCACTCATTCAATTTCCAGAACACTTGACGAACTGCTTTGAGACAGCAATAACTCTCCAGAAACAGATCTTCCACTTTCTGCCCTAGGGTTATTGGCGACTTTTTGGGAAATGCTGTGCAGAGGTTCCATAGCTTCCCGCGTCACAACCATCTCGACATCGCAGCAGAGACGCCACATGACGAGGAAGGATCCAATGACAACCACCAAGGACGCAACAAGAAGACCCAGAAGTGTTCCAACAGTGAATTTCTGAGGCTGCATGAAGTACGCAAACATACTTTCCTCTGCAGTGAGGTTGTTGCTGCTAACTTCATCTTGTGAATAGCCGTCGAATTCTAAGTCAGAAAAGAAAAACATATTTTAGAATTGTGGTTTGGAATCTCGACCCACTATGCTATACAACTAATAGGAGTGCCATCTGTGGTAGAACTTACAATAGAGTCGGCGCTACGCAAAATAATACAGCGGGATTCAAAATGAAGATTTTCGGTTTCAATGCTCTATAAATCAAGAACAGTGTAAGATATTATATCGCTGGTTCAAAATTAAAACGACACTTCTGAAAAGTTTTTTTAGCAAAGAAAAATGTTAACTCAGTGGAATCAAAGCCCCTTTAGTTTTTGTTTGCGTTAAATATATTTTTTTAAATTTTTACTATGAATCTACTTCGTAATATTAAATCGTAAAAAAAAAAAATCGATTTTTGCAGAAGTGTCGTTTTAATTTTGAACCAGCGATATGTTATCTGCTAAAGAATTGTAGGCATTAGTTTTAGTTTTTGTTAGAGACAGTCACAGATATTCTATGTAGGATCCCTTAGTGACATAAATAATTGGACGAGCCGCGGACTATAATCAACGTACTACTCTTTGGTACTTTTCTACTTCACTCCTTTACCCTGTTAGCACGTGGCCTTAGGGCTGCCCTCAGCCGGGCACGGGTAAGTAGTACTCCTTGGTACTACTTACCCAATGGCCACCCATAAGTTCAGACCTAACACTTTGTGGTTTCTTCTTGTGGAGGTACATAAAGGACAAGGTATTCGTCCCTCCCCCTCCTGTTGATTTAGCAGAGCTGAAACACCGAATCATAGCCACTATCGATATCACAGCCACTTAGTTACACAGCTTAATGTAATCCAATGTGTAGACCAGAAAAAGGTAAGAAAACAATCATAAATCCCTAAAAAGTATTACAATTTCCAGTTTTTAAAAGCTTTATCAAAATAAATCGTTATCTACATGCCATCATGCAACAGAAATTCAAAAAAATTACAAGAAGCACAAGATAAATGGCGTTGCAGCACGAAAAAAATACGTAGCCCTTAATTGCTGACCGTTAAAAATTGGTAATATACCCAATGCAGTCTTCAAAATTAATATGAAAATAAAACTGAAGGTTAATAATGTCTACTGTTTCCAATAATTTACCCACTAAAAAGACTATTAATTTAATTTTATCTTGCAGATAGCCACACCAGTGCTGACGGAATTAAAAAAAAAGATTTACTTCTTCGCCATTTGCTGCACGGCAAGTTTGCCGTGCAGATTATTATTAAAAAAAATTATAGAGAGATGGAGGTGCCAGGCGGTGGGATGTCTCCCGCCCACATCTTGTTTCACCTGTGTGTGGGGAAGTTATAATTTCGAATGTAAAATAATTCATTAGGATTAGAATGTCGTCTTCAAATATCAAAAAATTTAGTTTCTGCATTTTCCTACTTTTCCAGTTGAATGAAATTTCTCTCAGTATTCCCGGTTTCCAGATTCGGTGGTCACTCTGAAGGAAATATTTCGAGAATGCATTAGAATAGCTTTTTTTCTTCTGGAAGTTAAAGGTTTATGACATAAAATAAAAAAATAATACTTGCATTATAAATACAACTCCTGCATGTCGTTTCAATTTTACTGTACCCCAACCCATAAGCAAAAATCCACGCCCAGATCTTCCTTTTGAAGTGCAAATAGTAAAAATGCTAATAGCAGTTGAACATTTTCGCCCAGCAATACAATGCTGAGCACAAAAACATCTGACAAAACCTCAAAATTTTCACGACCAATGACGATACTTTAGGGCATTTCAGGACACTTGATATTTCCTCAGGAATTTTAGGAAAGTCAGCACAAGTATGAATCTTGTATAAATCATTACACTATTAAAAAGTTGCATGAATAAATTTACTGTTAGCGTTAAGAGTGGGAAAGGGTCTGTAAAATGATTTTCATTATTCTTCATAAAGATTCAAAAGTTTGAATTGACAATTATAAAACTAGTTTTGGATGTAGTGTAATTTAATCTAAAGCCAAAGATAGTTATATGTTTAAAACCCAAAAAAAAAAAAAAAAAGAGAGAACATATTATATATTATAAATTCCAACAAAAGGCGTAGTGTGAGGTAGAATTTTGTGATTCTACACCACCCAATGTTGAGTGTAGTGTATACCACTTCTATTCATTTTCTTGATTGAAGTACACAAAATTCTTCTTTATTTTTTTATATGTTGACCTTAAACAATGCTTTCAAACAGGACAATAGAAACGTGTACCTGTATACGTCTTTCGCGAGAACTGCTTGGTAGAGTCAATGATAAAAGAAATGAAATTGAAAACTGAAGCGGACGAAAGCATAAAAATTTTCATCTGATTTCCGGAAGAACAACCTTTTTTTACTAGCAAACTAAGCTTACTGGGCTGATGTATTTTTTTGTTACACAACGATAATTTTAGAAATAGGTTTTATGACAGTGACGAAAAGCTGTGAACTGGCATAGGAAATATACGTACAAAGTTTTAAATTAACCTCTTCAGACCCCAGAACTAAGCACAAGCAATTTTGACGCAATTTTTTGGTTCTCTGATTTAAAAAATGATTACAAAATAAAATAACTAAAAAAAAATTTTTTTTTTACATTTTAATTAATAATTAGTTTAAATAACAATTAATGCCCAATTTCCATGTTTAAAACAAAGTAAACTATCTGTTGATTAATTTCAAAAACAATTGGGTGTTTTAGCTTTCAAATTGCACAAGCAGTAATTAATAAACAGTATTTTAAAATGTACCCAATTGGGTACACTTGGAATGGAGAGGTTAACAAATAAAGATGTTCCAATTTCACTTTTGATTTGATGTTTTAAATATAAAAATTTTGCCGATAAACTAAGCAAAATGTAGCATTTTAGTGAATTTTCATGTTTTCAAATTTCTCTGCGCTTTAGTAAGGAAAAACTGAAGGAAAATATCTATCCTTAGTAGTGATATTCAGCGGTTTCGCACAGGTTAGGCCAAACTTGTTGAAATGTTCAACGTTTTCTGAACCTTGATAAACACAAGCTGAAAGAGGATTCAGTACGGTGAATGTTAACACGTTGTCTGCCGACACGCTAACTTCCAGCGACTTTCCCAGTTTCAGGGTTTCCGGACGACGTTCATTGACTCCCTTAACGGTCGGGTAATTTTCAAGGAAACGGTCATAAGAGTGCCTATTTTTTTTATCCCTGAAAATTATATAAAAATATGTGTGTGAACAAACAATATATGTATTCAATTTTATCTTTTGATGTGTTTTATTTTGAAATTTTCAACACTCCAGCCCGTTATTTTCACGGGAGCGAGAAATAGAAAGCGAAACCTCAGCCCGTCATTTTTCCGGGAGCGAGAGAGAAGAAGTTAATTTAATCACATCACATTGATCAAAACATGTTATTTAAGAAAAAAAATTTTAACTTTCTATAAATGTATTAAAAACTGGAAATAAGTTAGCACTTGCGAGATAATTATCATTTTGTCTCTCAACAAAGTTCACTTGCTACGAGACATTTCGTAGTTGGCAGTCAACGTGTTAAGAGAAATTCTTTACTAATTGATGCAACCGTTAATTTAATGGGGATAAGTTGGAACACTTCGGCGCTCTTCCGTGTTAAATCCTGCTGCTCGAGGCAAGGTTATCATCTGGCTAGTGATAAACGTGTGAAATAAAAGTTCCCCAATACGATCCGCAAACACCAAAGCATGATATGAAAATTATTGGACTGGAGTTATGACCCGAATAATGTTTGTTTTGGTTTCGATAATAACTATGGACGCGTCTGTTATTATAAAAGTACCTAATGCAAATGATTTTAAAAAGTTTTTTTGTTTAACTGCTTATGACTCTTTCTGTTAAAAAAGCACTAATTAAGTTAATAAATATTCTGAATGAAAAATATTAAAATATGTATGAACAAAATAAATAATTTTGAGCACTTTATTTCATTATCTATTTATCTATCTAGCTATTTATACACATACACACATACATTGCCCGATTTACATTTCGAATCACTATAGGCACAACTCATGTTTGGGGGCCCCTCACGCAACAAAAATTTTTTAAACATAACATTCAGTATGTGTTTGTAAAACTTGCCAGTCACACCAAAATTTGGGGGCCTCCAAAGCGAAAATTCCTTGTGGTTTTAAAATAATTTAATAATACAAATTTTCTGTGAAGCAACAGAACACTAGCAGTTTGTTTTTTAAGGATGCTATTTTAAAATATTTTTCTAAAAAATTTTAAATTACAAAAGAAAAAAATTATAATAACCAAAATTAGGGGGCCCCCTTAAAGTGGGGGACCTAGGCCCGGGTCTATTGGTAAATAAGGTCCTGCACACATATAAGATATATATATATATATATGTATATATATCAGGGCTCAAAAAATCTTTAAATTTAACATTCCCAGCAGGGCATGTTTATCAAAAAAGACATGCCCGAACAAAATTTCTACATGCCCAGAAGTTGTTTTATTGCTCATTAATAAAAACATTTGAGTTTGTCGCATAGCATTTATCAGACAAAAAATTATATTAACAGCTTTATATCTTATTAACAGTTTTATATCTATCTTAATCAGCATTGGTGTTTACGATACAAAATGATCAATGGAACTTGAAAATCAAACTATGAAAATCAAAGACACTTTTAAAATAAATTTAATTTTCTGATTGTAAATGTTTTATAGAAACCAAACTGTGTAATGTTCCATATCTTGTTACCCCTTCTCCCCTTGTTGTCACAAACTGTCACAATTTCTCAAGCCCCTACTCCCCCCCTTAAAAGCGTGACATTATTTATGAATGACCCCTTGGTTACATTTTCTCAACTACTATATGTTGTATTTTAATTCTGTAAATTGCATTTAAAAAAGCCGAGAAGCAGGCGCAGTCGTTAATAGTTGATCCCTTACCCTCAAGTCTGTGGGTTCAAAACCTGGCCCAAAGCAGAGGGTTTTCGTGATGCAGAATGTCCTATGATTGTAATAGTTAAATGACACAAAATCTATCGATTTGTTTTTAAGATTTTTTTTGGCTACCAGTTTAATTCATGGCGTATAATATATATATAAGGAATGCAATTATTCTTCAGGCGCTTATTTTATAAGAATTCACTCAGCTTCAAGTAATCTCTCAAAAATGCTTCTTGAGGGACGGAAAATACTAAATTGTTACTTCCAGCGTGGTTGGCAGTTGAGGGGTTTGCAGCAAAGAAGAGTTAACAAGGAATTATCTCCCGTTGATGGTTCTCAAGGAATCCACTAGAATGTGTTAGCTGCTTCATTCGCTAGGAACAACATGGAGTTATAAAACGGAATCCAAGAGATATAAACGGATTATAAAAGATGGAGTTAACTCTTTGTTGCCGCAAACCCTTCAATTCAGTTTAGAGGTGGGCAAAAAACAGTCATGTAAGAGAACAGCTTAGATCGATTAACCCCTTAACTGGTCAATTTTTTTACTACAAGTGTACCTAAAAGAAGCATATTTTTATTACATGTAATTGAAGTCCTAACTTGGTATAAAAGGAAAAGGAAAAACAATTTTTTTTAATTTTATATTTAATGAATTTATGCATTTTTTAATTTTAACTTTGAAACACAAATGCCCCTGAATGACTCTCTTTCAATCTATTAATAATACGGCCAAATCAAAACAATAAAGGCGGAAATATTAATGCCAGTACGCTGTACGGACAAACCAGTTAAGGCCATTTTTGGGTAGACCGTAAGCCGTACGGGCAAACCAGTTAAGGGAGCCGCTGAGAGGAACTAGTTCGTTTAGAAGATAGTTCATCAGCTCTTTCCTTCAAATTTTAATTTGAGAGGGGGGGGGGGGGGAAGGCGTTTGAAAAATCCGACGTTACCTATTTGCTTGTCATTGGCTCCACCCATTTGCGGTGTCAAGTGCTTAGAGCTCGATGTAATATAAGATATCGGCGGTATGTTTGTAGCATTTAATCAATCGTCACACCGTTGATTATTAGAAAAGCATTTTTACGGATCCCAACCATTATAGATATGCATTCAGAAAACAAACGAATTGCGCATGGCTCAGAACGGAAAAAATAGATATCACCATCGAAAGGCGTTTTGCAAAATCATTTTCAAGGAAGATAATTGTTTTAGCAAAGCCTGACGGGGAAAAAATGGATTTGCGCATGCTAGAAAACCAGAAAAAGAAGGAAAAATAAAATAAATAAGTGTAATAAATAAACAAATAAATAAATGTTCAGAAAGTTTTAAAATGAAAATAATAAATAAGACAAAATAAAAAATCGCAAAAGTAAGAAGAAACTAAATAAATCTTAAAATTAAGAAAAATAAAGAAAGAGTGAAATTTACCATTCATGTGTAAATAATATAGTGAAAAACAAAAAAACTAACTTAACTTTTGCTGTGAGTTATTTTCGTAAACGCGCGCTCGTCAACATATTTGCGAATCCTAATATTTATAGCAGGGTATTCGAAGAAACAATTATTTACCACTGGCAAGAACAAAGCTAACAAATAATAACAATCGTAATAAAAGTAATAAATGAACAGGTAAAAGTTAAATTGATCTTTATTAATAATCTTATTTTGGAATGTTCGCTACTTTTCCATGCTTTTATTATAATAATAATTACTATTATCAAGACCCACTTTCATAGCGCATGCGTAGTTCGTTTTTCCATTGAACAAATTTCTATAACGCTTGGGATCCGTAGATATGTGGACGAAGCCCGTTCGATGATGCGCGTAGTGCTTGTACCCTAAAACTTCATGATACAATGGCGTGCAGCGATAACCGTCAACATTAACTTGTTAAAAAATTGTAGTACTTAAAAAAAGAAAACGTTTTTACAGAATAATAAATCTGAAATTTCCTTCACGAAAAATTTTAAAAACTTGATATCTCAAAAATTCCAAAAGATGCCCTCAGTTAATAAATGCCCAAAGATATTAAAAATACTCGAAATACGGGTAATTAATCGCCAATTGAAAGCGTGATAGTAACAAATATGTTTTACCTCTTGATATTCACTGTCTTATCTAATGCTTATTAGTATTATTATGCTTTCAAGTTTAAGACGTATTGTAATGTCTCCGTTTTATTTAAGCATTTATTTCTTATATTAGCATCAGTTATGAACTTTAACACTTATTATTATATATATCGTTTACCATACAACATATATATATATATTATATATATGAAGAATTTCTTTACTAGTTAAATAACTAGTTTTTTTCCCCACAACTGTCGGTTTCCTATTTTGAGTACATACTGTGTATTGTTATCGCTCTTAGCTCAGGCTTGTATTATACTGGAATGAAGTATGTATAACAACATTTGAACATTAACCCTTTAACTACGGGTAATGTCAATAGACAATTTGGTGGAACTTTTCTGTGGTACGGGTAACGTCAATAAGCGATTTGGCAAAACTTTAATGTGGTACAGGTAAGGTCAATAAGCGATTTATTACCCTTAATTTACTTTTTTTTATTGGTTAGCCAATAACGAAATTTGCTATGGCGAAAGTTCATGTAAGAAATTCATGACATATACATAGAAGACATATACATTTTTTTTAATACTTTTTTTGTTTTTGGTGTTCAGACAAACATATTTGAA
The DNA here is from genome assembly GCA_038502835.1 of Octonoba sinensis. Classification (NCBI taxonomy): domain Eukaryota; kingdom Metazoa; phylum Arthropoda; class Arachnida; order Araneae; family Uloboridae; genus Octonoba; species Octonoba sinensis. Next base: position 63,191,838 of record CM076605.1, on the reverse strand, counting down.
TATATGCTGGTAGTTAAAGGATTTAAAATATTTAAAATATTTGTGAGAAGTGCTTACCAGTTTCCTTGCAACATGCGTTAGTGTATATTACAACCAAAATAATTAATCCAAAAATTTTCATTATTTGACAGGAGCAATTATCTGAAAAGTAAAACATAAATTTTACTCTAATATAACTTGATTGACATAGTAGCTATCATGTTTAAAAGGGGAAAAAAAAAAATCAAAAATAAAATTTAAAAAAGAAATAAAAAAACATAAGAAATTCAAGAGTAGCTATAATAAGGGAATGACTATCAAACTAGCTTATTATTTTTAAGGTAATGATAATAATTAAGAAAGCAGCATGGGAAAAAAAACTATAACTGTAACTGTTCTAGTTTTGTTTGTTTTATTTTCTTTGCTTCTCTGCCATTTTATTTTACATAAATTTTATTGATGTGTACTTGATCCTTAAGATAGCCTCGAATAAATAAAGAACACAACGTTATCAAATCCTATGACAGCCAATTACATCACCACTTCCCATTCGCTAAGTATTTTTCGTAAATGTTTCACCATTTTTAAAACTAGAACTTAACATTTCTACGATTTGTTTGAATGCGTAGAATTTAACCATTATGTTTAATGATGAAAACTTATGAACATCTGTATTCTGGTTGTGTCACTAAGACAATGGCGGTGAATTCAAATGACAAATTATTTTGGGAGTGAACTAATCCATTAAGTTTCTAACAAACTTCATTATTTAGTTTGTCAGTGGAGAGTTAATACCGAAAAGACTGCTAGTTGCATCAGGCGATCTTAAATAAAACTGCTGAGAATTAAACTCAAAAATATTATTATTTTAGATATTGATAATTCATTTTAATGAGAAAAAAAATGTTTTTGTCTCTGCCATGCGACGCGGTCTTCTGCATAATAAAAGTGCAGTAAAATTATTTCCAATATTATAAAATACACATTTCGAATTTTTTTAAAAATAATGAACTTTTAATTAATCAAGTTACAAGGAGTTATCTTAACTGCTAAAACAAACAAAGTTTTGCAGATAAATAGAAGATTAACTGTAAAATATTAATAAAATTACCTTGATTTTTAGTAGACATTATTCAAGAGATATTGAGGACAAGAACAAATTTTCAAATTGTGTGTACCACACTGGAGCTATCAGTTAGCCATTTTCTTGGACAACACTTGCAACTAAACTGGCCCTCTCGCACAACGCAAAAAGTTTTTCAATAATGGTAACATAATTCAAGAAATAAATATCTTGAAAATCCCATGACACTCGCCGCGTCGTTTGCATACAAAGAACCACAGAAAAAGTATTGTTCCTTTCACCAAAGAGGTGATCGCGGGTCCCTGGAATTATTAGTCTACTTCTATGGAATCGAAAAGTGTTCTTGATACGGACAGAAGACGCAGTGGAAGAGGAAATGGCAGGCGTCACCTGTACATTGTTTTAAACTCCTCTACAAAGTGGATATTCTAAGTGGGCGATAATCCGACTTGGTGATTCTCTATGGGCTGTTAAATGCTATCGTTAAATAAAGGACAGGGGGCGTGGCGCTCTCAAGCCACGCCCCATTTTGTTAGCACTTTACCACCAATAATCGCATTTTCCAGATAATGAATGGGGAATTCATTATTGAAGAAAAGAAAAACTTTGTGTTGTACTACAGGTAAAGTAAAAATAAAAATCAATATAAAATTAAGCCCAAAAATTACAGACACGTGTTTCGAGGTTACAAGGGATCCCTTTTTCAATGCAAAAGAGTGAATTTCTAAATGAAAAGCGTCCAACTGAAGTAAATTTTGTCTTAATTTTACGTTGACCCTGAAGGATACCGTAAAGTAAGGGAAATATGACATTCATAAAATCCAATCCCGGACATTGAAAAGCTATCGTGAAATTGAGGAAATCGCTTACAACAAATCCATTACAACGTACTCCACGAAATCGAGAAAATATTTCATTGTAGTGGTTCGTTGTAACAGAATCAATAGTTTTCAAAACGGGACTGAACTTTCATTTTGTTATAACGATATTTCGTTGCATCGGCATTCGCTACAACAAGATTTCACGGAATTGCATTTTATAGTCAAAGTAGCTCAAACATTTCTGCCAAAAAATTGCAAATGTGCAAAGAAAAAAAGGAACAGAAGAAGAAACAGAATTATATTTTGTTGTGCTCTTTTTTTCAGTAAATGAATCAAATTTGTAAATTTTTTTCTTCGATATGCTGTTGGGTCCGTTTTGGAGTTTTTCTGCATTGGATATGTTTTTCAATGCAGAAAAAGTTTTCAGCAAAAACTTGTTTCAATGACGTTGATTTTTAGCACTTTAGAAATATTTAATAATCATTCAATGGGAATAATAGAGACCCTGACAATGAAACTTCAGGAAATGAGAGTTTGATGTGACGCATACGTCTTAAATTTTATGTTCAGTCAATTTAGCCGGAACATCAACGTAGCCATAATGTTAGCTGCAAAGTAAGAAATTTTCATTAACTTTGGAACTTTTCAATCCGTTGTCAATAACACAATCATCATTTTCTTCCTTTTAATATGGCAAACCCATAAAAAAACTCCACTGGTTTTTTGATCGGTCAAACAAATAAACAAAAGGAATATGTTTATTATTAGCAGCTACTTGTCATTGTTCCAGACCGTATAAAAACTACCTTCTATTGTATTCGTCGTTTTTTAGACTTTACAGTGTCCAAGCAAGGCTGTTTCGTTGGAGAAAGTTCGTTTAACATGCTATTTCAGGTCAATGACTTTTGATGTTTTTGCGAAATATGGCTAACATTTTCGCTTTATAATTTCCATAATTTCCAGAACCCTATACGCATGACGTCACTGGTGGTGTATGAGACACGCAGCTGACGAAGTTTGGGTTTTCCCACGTAGACCATCACACGCATTTTTGCTTTTATGAGATGTTTTTATGTACAAAAGACGTTTTTTTAAATGTTTTTCTCTTATAGATGTTCAAAGAAAAGATCAATGCGTTCATTTAGTTTCAAATTCTCCCTTTTAATCATATTTACCACAGAAAATGTCTGGGGTTCCTGTGAACGAATGTTTTATTTGGACAGTAAAATATTCTGTGGGAATCATTGGTGAACACTAAAAACGGTACTGTGCCACCACTATACATCAAAGTAGGAACTATGACTAAGCTATCCACACCGATTCAGAAGTCTTCAAACGTCATAGAAAACATCTTTCCAAAGCTTTCTGGGGGCAAAATAAAGCCCCGTGTCTTCAATGGATCACAGGTAAAAATGTTCATTGAATGCACTGAATTTAAGAAGCTGACTAAAAGGGAAAATGCAACTTGGAAAAGTTTTGTGGCTGTAGTCAAAAAGGAAAATGCAACTTGGTAAAATTTTGTGCCTGATGGTTTCCTTGGCAAATCAGAAGGCCACAGAATTATGTGCATTTGGTTGAAACTCTGGTGCAGAATTTTGGCAAGATGGGTTACGTGATTTCTCCAAAATTTCATGTTACAGACGCTCACTTAGATCACTTCAAACGTACTGTGAGACAATGGCCTGAGGAGGACGTCTAACGCTTCCGCCAAACGGCCTTTGAACATCAATGTCAAGGACAGTACAATAAGAGCACAATGTGGACCGATTTGGGAAATTTAAGTGCAGTATTGTTGTAAATCACTAAAACACTTTTTGAAATGTTGTCTTTGTTTTGAAGTAAATATAAGTTTTTATCTAGTCGCCAAGGAGGGGCCCACGGGCTGCCCCCCCCCCCCCGAATTTCCGAAAATTTTCGCAATGTAGCATATATTCCTCCCTGAAACTTTACTCAACATAAGTGTTTCAAAGTCAGGGCCCCCTCCCCCCCGAAAAAAACTTCTGGCTACGGCCTTGCTAGCCGCCTTATTACGTACATACTTGTAGCATTGAAAAAAGATTCATATAGCTGTTATTAATACACGATAAACACGTTACACGACAAGTGAAGAAATATCTTTAAAACGTATTTTATTTTTATATTTTAGTCAGCAAAATATAAAAAACTTTTTTTTTTTAAATTCCCGGTTTTAATTTAAATTATCTAGGGAAAAACTTTTTTTTCTTTACAGTTTTGCATCTCTACTTGTCACAGTTTCCACAGATGAAGTGTCGCAATTGAGATTGGCGTTCAGAATAAACCACTTGAAATGAAACGCTCATATTGCTTCTTCCCGTCCGAAAAGAGTCATTCGTTGAGGCATGCCAGGGACATGCCATTGTATGCAGATAAAAAAGAAAAATGAGGCGGTCATTCGTATGGTAATGAGACGTAGGAGCGATAGGTAAACTCTTTGTAACTGATGCGTTGCTGGCGGGAAGTGAAATACGTGACTCGTGCGTCAGAAGGCGGAGGGCAGTCTGGGCTTCGGAAATTCAGAGAAGCTGGGCTGACTTTTTCGGAAACTATGAGAACAACGTGAAAGCATAAAAAATTGGGGTTTCCCCCCCCCCTTTTTCCTGACGAATTAGTTTTCGCAATCAAGAATTACTGCAACTTTTTTTGATTCCTTGACTTTACGTTTATGAGTTAAATTTGAAATTTTGCTCGGTGATAGAAATATTGATTTGCAGTACTTCTAAGAAATTGCCTTATTAAAACAGAACCGAAACGTATTGAAGCCACCCCTACAAATGCTGACAGGAATAATTTGAGTGCCTACATTCCCTAACTTGAGAGTGTGGAGCAATAGGCGTAGAGAATGGAACTAAGCTATGCGACATTTTCATTTATATCAATTACACTGCTTTTACTGTTGTTTTTAGGGCTCGACCGATGGCACTTTTTGGCCGATGGGCCGATGCCGATGGTTGGCCGATGGTTCCGAGATCGGCCGATGGCCGATTGCCGATTATTCTCCTCTTCCATCGGCCGATGGCCGATGGAAAAAAAGTCGCTTTAAACCATTAAAACGTGTAGAATGCTTGTCGAAGATGTAATTTAAATCACTTATTTATCTTTATGTTTATAAAAACATAAATACATTATTCAAGCACCGTAAAACTATTTTTGAAAAAAAATATGCATTGATCAATCTTTGAAAATAAAGAAATTTTAGCATTTTTATTAAGATGTTATTAAATCCTGTCGTGCGAACTCGCATTTTGACAATTCATTTTTTAAAAATTGCAAGTCGAACTTGGACACATAAAATTTCGATCAATAAACATTTATACTGGAATTTTTTTTTTCTTATTTTTGACCAATTTTTTCTATGTTGTAAACTAAAAATAAAATAATGAGAATAACCGCAAACTAAAAGCAATATGCAACGAGATTGCTGCACAATTGCAGAAAAACTTTAATACGCGGGATAGAAGAAGGGAAAAAAAAGAAAAAAACGCTAAGAGAAAAAAAATTACACTGGTGAAAATTAAAATTATTATCGTACTTTGATTGAGTTGACTTCGTATTGTTTACAATTACGGAATAATAAGAAACATGACAACTAAAAGCAGATGGTATAATATTATTGCACAATGACATCTAATGCACTGTCATTATTAAACGAAAAACGAACAAAAATGAGCATCTAACCTAGTGCGACAAACAAATAGCACTCGTAGGACGCCTCTATTACTTTTACTTTAACATATTCTATATCGCGAGCATTCTGTTCAAAGAGAAATAATTTTAATAATGGAGGTTTTCCGGCAGCGATCGCTTAAATTATTTTTCCGAATTTGTTATCAAATACTTTGTAGAATGACATTATTTGTGTGTTTTTTTTTCAACTGATGTGCTGCCTGTTATTGTATGAAAATAGAAACCTAGCTATGGAGAAAAAAGAAAGTTAAAGACAGAATGTTTTCTGGAAAGTTGTCCCTGCGAAAAACATCGGCCTTGCATCGGCTTTTAGATGTTTTTCAAGGCTGATGGGCCGATGTTTTTCTAAAGTTAACATCGGTTACCGATGCCGATGGCCGATGGCAACTTTGTTGAACAATCGGCGCCGATGCATCGGTCGAGCCTTAGTTGTTTTTCTACTTCAGCTTATTACGTATCCGGTGCAGTTCTACCATCCTCCAAAGCAGTCCACCTGGCAGACTGCCAAGAGGAATCCATTCGTGTTCAAGGGAGGAACTGCTGGTATATGGAATGTGCCGTTTTTGATCTGGTTCCAGCTCGTCTTTGAATACTTGATTTCTTCCGGACTGGTGCTATATGGCAGTTTATAAATTTAGTTGCTTTCAACAAACAGAGAAGCTAGCATTCTGATTCGCGTACTAAATAAATGCGGCAAATAAACGAACTTCCCTAAAACTCGAATGGATTCGTTCTTTTCTGCCATGCGCAGAAGCGTCCAAATATCAAAAGTCCGTGGTCGAACTGTACTAGTGAGTTTTTTTTTTTTTTTTAACAACTGCCGTTTTCTTTTTATGTACCCAAATGTTCTTTTTCATCTGAGCCTACGGGGAAATAAAGCCAAGAGAGAAGAATTTTCTCTGGCACTGGATGACGTCATGGATTTTTTAACACAAACTGTATGTTTTTGGCTTTTTTCCCCCAGAGAATTTGAAATCTTTGTGTTATATACAAAAGACACACTTTTTTACTTTATTACGCACTTTTAAGTTTACCTCTCTTAATTCCTTTCTTGAAATCTTAGGCAAGAACTAAGTCAGCACTTAGTTCAGTCGCGGAAAACGGCTCCTCAACTTCCCAATTGAAGAAATCGCAAGCAGCTATGCATTGCAAACATACAACTAGAGTTTTTTCTTGAAAAATTAATAGTCGAAACTTGCGCAACTGACTTAAAAATGCATGATGGGAAATCACCCCCTTGTTCGAAAGCAGGTTCAAAATTGTACCTGCAATGAACCTTTTCTCCTGCCGTGGGGAATTTCGTATTGGGATTCAACACCCCTAAAGATCTCTCATTTGGACTAAACGGTCGTGCGTTCTTAAGGACGAATTAAATTTTATTCTGGAACATGAAACAAACTATATGTGTGTCTTTTTCTCCAACATCTATAGTGTAAAAATTAATGTGTAATGTGTTTCAAAAAATGACATTATTTATATTCATAATGTGTAATTATGATATCTGAAAATTTTACTTTTTAAAATAAAGTCTACGGAAATCCCTCTGTAGTTATGTAGAAGTTTGGTAAACCCTCAATTTGGAGTACACTAGTGAGTGTTGGTCTCCTAATTTAAAGAGAGATATTAACTTATTGGAAAGAATTTAGAGGAAGGCTAATGCTTGGCAGTACAGTAGAGTATCGGTTATACGACGATCGTTTATACGACGTTTACACTTATACAGGGTGGGCAGAAGCAATGTCCCAGTTTTGAAGGGAGAAGGGGTATATAAAAAAACTGATACAATTTGAGACTAAAAACTTTTCTATTTTGATCTGTAATATAATCCCATTTGGTTTGCATTAAGTTTTGAATACCACTTCAGCAAGATGGCGGCAGTCAGCGGCAATACACTGAGCAGTCTATTTTTCCATGCAGAGAGTTCGAGCTCTTCCGTGTACATTTCAATATTTCGCGAAACGTTGCGGTCCCTAGCGGAAGCTTTTTTCTGTAGGATTATTTAAAGAAGAAAGTTTGGAAACATCGCCCCGGACTTTAGAAGAGCTGAAGAACCGAAATATCGAGGAAATATTCACCATACCGCTTGAAATGTGCTCAGAAAAGTTTCCAAAACTTCAGAAATAGACTGCATTAGTGTACTGCTGCTGAAGGCAGCCATCATGCTGAAGTGGTATTCAAAGTTTAATGTTAAAAAATGGGATTATATACAGATCAAAATAAAGACAGTTTTAAGTCTCAAATTGTATTATTTTTCTTTTTACACCCGCTCAAAACGGGGTCATTAATTCTGCCCCATCCTGTACGACGTTTTAGTGTGGTCCCAATCCTTGGAATTAGCCAGAATGGTGAATTGATTATACGCTGTCTTTATACCACGGTTTTCGGTAGTCCCTTCGGCGTCGTATAAATGTTATTAAATCAAATTTAGATTATGATCTCAGACTTAAAGTCTTAATATGTATAGTCTGGAACAAAGGAAAGTTAGAAGGAATATTATTCAGTTATATTTAAATGCATTGAAACGAAAGATGTTGATAGCATTGGCTTAGATAAGGGGGTTTGGAGGATAACCCCCCCCCCCCCCGGAATGGTGAAGATTGTCTTGAATTTGACCAATTTTTCCTGTGAAACAATGAAATTAGCTCACTTTTCCCGAAGAAACCCCCTGAATTGGTGAGGATTGTCAAGAATTTGACCAAATTTTCCTGTAACACAATGAAATTAGCTCATTTCTCGCGAAAAACCCCAACCCCCCCCCCCCACCCGCCCCCTTCAAAATCCGGGTCTAGCTACGCCACTGGTTGATGCGTTACGTTTTAGTAGGTAGACCAGAGGTAGAACCAGAGGTCATTGCTTCAAATCTTCAATACGTGGGCAAATTTAGGGAAAAAAATTTGTTTGGACTTCGCACAAAATTTTCGGAATAAGTATGCGTCAAAAATTTAAAATATAAACTATATAGTTATAACTCCCTTCCCCCTCCCCCAGCCATACTTAATATGTATACATATAAGCTCAAAAAAAAAAATCAAATGATTAAATGAAAGCACTAATATTAATGACATAAGTGATTTTTTCCCAAATAGGTAATTATTTTTAAAGTATTACACAATTTACTCATCCCAAAGTAAAAAAAAAAAAGCAGATATTAACCACGGGTCAAAGAAATCTTAAGATTAAGAAATTGAAAAGTTTCCGAAAAACTTTCTTTTTTTTCTCTTTTCTACTTTCCTTTTTTTGTTTTTGGGAGAAGTTCTGTGAAATTTTCGGAAATTTCGGATCAGAACCACCCATGTGCTAACCTTGAAATTGGTTACTTCAATAGTTTTCTACGCATTTGGAAAATTTTACTGGAAGAAACTGTTATTTGTAATGGGGAAAACGTTTCATGAAAGCGTTATGATCTTCATTGGGGGTTGAAATCTTGATTAGGACCCAGCCCCTACCAAACTTTCAGAAAACTTAACAACATACAAGTGATGCATTATACTGAAATTTGAAATTAAAATATTGAATATTTAATAAACCACGGCCATTTAAAGGAATTAATTTTTTACTGCGCATGCGAGAAAGATAACAATTTTTAATTTTCATACCCAAGTCTAGGGCAACTCATAAAAAAATTCGGTTGAACATCTTAAATATTCTGAATGACATCGGCAGTTTATTGAAATGTATTTCAAAATTTTTCGGAAAACTAGTATAGCGTAAGTTATTCTTTGCAATTTCAATTCGTTGGGGGGGGGGGGGGGGAGACTAGGGAGCAGTGGGTGGGATAAAAGTTACATACTGTCGCCCCGCTTAATCGGGTAACGGATAAAGGAATACCCACTAAAGGAAAGGTATTGTATTGCTTTCGATTCGAATTCCAAATAAACCGAAGGATGTGAATTTGTAAAGGGTAAGACATGACGAAAAATACAAATGTCTAGTCTGTTTATTCGTAAATCCGCCGCTAGAGCTGAGGAATATAAGAAATCTGACGCACGGCAGCGTAACGCTTTGGAAAAGGACTCCCTTGTAACATAAAAACTCGAAAATTCGATAACTTTGATAGTTGTGCTTTAACAACGTAGATTTTCTCATTAAAAAATTAATAAAGTGAAAAAAATTGAATTAAATAAAAATCCTAGAAGAAATATGAATAATATATAGTTTCAATAAGAAGAAACTTTTTTCAACAGAAATATGTTATACATATACAGTCCCTGGCCAAATTAACAGACGCACCACCAAGATTTTGTAATTTCATACTTAACACTCAGTCTGATGAAAACCCCATTTTATATTAATTTCGTCATGTTTTAATTTACTATATATAATTTGAAAAAAAATTTTGAATATTTAATAATTTTTGTTACTTTAAGGGAATTAGTTTTTTACTGCGCATGCGTGAAAGATAACAATTACTAACTACCATAATTTTAAACCCAAGTGCACAAGGCAACTGAAAAAAATGATGAAATTTGAATATCTTGAAAATTCAGAAAGATATCGGCAGTTTTGAGGTGGATTTTCAACATATTTCGGAAAATAGCTACTTCTCAAGGGGATGTGCATAAACCAGTTGTAAGTGCTTGCAATACTTTTTATTGCATTTAAGCTGTGATTAAATTAATTCCTTTAAATGTCCACAATGTATTACATATTCAATTTGAAATATTTTTATTTCAAATTTCAGCATAATGCTTTACTTGTATGCTGTCAATTTTGGTAACGTTTTGAGAAAAACTTTTGTGTGTTATAAGCCAAAAACGTGTGAGTTGGAGAAATGGGCAACTCATAAAAAAAACTTCAGTTGAATATCTTGAAAGATCAGAAAGATATCGACAATTTATAGATAGCTGTATTTCAACATTTTTTGGAAAAGAGCTATTTCTGAAGGAGATGTTCGCAAATCAGTCGGAAGCGCCTGCAATCATTTACTGCATCCAAAATATTTTTCTCCTTTTTCAACTTTTTGACGGTCCCCTTTTGTATTTGCATTTATAAACCGTTTTCGTCTCTTCTTGCCTGGTTTTAAAATTAAAAAAAAAAAAAAAAAATAATAGAAACTGCTTATTAATTAATTGCATATTTTTACCGAATATTTCTCATACAATCCACAACTCTTTCCTTCTGCGCTAAAGGTGGAATATAAAAAACGTATTAAAGTGTTGGAATTTATATTATTTTTTATTACTTTTCCCAATTTTTGACTCCAAAGTAGAGCTGGAAGATTTTAGCCGTTAATTTTAACTTTTACACTTAAACTACACACACGTTGTTCTATATTTTCTGTTCTAGCTGTAGACAAGTCAGAATTTTTAAAAAGTCCACTAAAATTATGAATCCCACACACGCTTCCTACGCACGCTCAGTTTCACTTATTTTAACCCAAAAGTGATTGGGTTACTCGAAATTTTTTAACACGAAAGTTTTTTAATCTTCTGTTAATTGCATCATCACCTGGCCAAATTAATGGACGCACTACCAAGTTTTTGTAACTTGATACTTAACACTCAGTCTGATAAAAACCCCATTTTTTACTAATTTCGTCATGTTTTAATTTACAGTATTTACCCTCTCCTGTAAAAATATATTCGGTCTTGCATTTAGGGCACCGTCAAAAAATTGAAAAAGAAAAAAAATGTTTCGGATGATCCTGGATCGTAAAAAGCGGGGAATAAGCTGTAAATTTCAGAAAATAGTTTAATTGCCATGTACCATTACTCTGCATTTTTGTGAAAATTGTACTTATGCTCACTACGATATAAGCATTTGTAGCCAAGGGTGGGTGTTGGCTAAGAAGAAGAAGAAACGATATAAGCATTTCTCCCATTTCTTTCACACGTTCTTGGCTTATAACACGCAAAGTTCCCTGCACGAAATGTTAACAAACTTTCAGAAAACTTATATTTTAATAAGGGTCTAAATAAGTAATTTTTGGGTATCATTGAATACCTTTCTTTATTTTTAATTAATAAATATTGCAATTAAAACACCAGCATACAAGTGAAGCACTATACTGGATTTTGGAATAAAAATATTGATTATTTAATAGGCTATGGACATTTAAAGGCATTAACGTTTTACTGGGTATTCGTGAAAGAAAGCAATTTTTAACTTTCATAATTTAAAACTCAATTGTACAATGCAACTCGTAAAAAAAATCAGTTGAATATCTTGAAAATTCAGAAAGACATCGGCAGTTTATTGAGGTGTATCCGGAATAGAGCTTTTATATTTCTTAAAGGAATGCTCTCAAATCAGTTGCAAGAGTTTGCAATTATTTATACTGCATTTATGCAGTGATTTGTGATAAAAATTGATTTTTTTTTTTTTTTGTATAAACCTTTTCCGTCCATGTTCTTGGTGATGGTAAGGAATTTTCCACAAATACTCAATTTTTATCACAAAACTCAACATAGCTGCACTGAATGACTGCAAACGCAGACGTCTAATTTGTGAACCCCCTTTTAAGGAACTGCTCCTCTCTAAATGATGTTGAAATACTACAACTCAATAAATTATGAATATCTTCTTCAATTTTCAAGGTAGTTAACTGAATGTTTTTGAAGAGTTGCCCTGGGTGATTTTCAAATTTGTTGAAGGATTGGGTTTGACACAATCTGAAAATTTTGGTTGAATCAAACATAAAAACTTGCCTACGTATGAATTCCTTATAATTTACTGCATTCTGAGCAAGTAGTTTTTTTCGAGTCAATTTATTTATATTTTAGATAGTTCAAAAAGTGTCTTGACAAGTGATTGTTTTTCTCATGAGTGTTACAGTTATTAAATATTATGTAAAATAATCCTTATCAATAATTTATCTAAAAAATCTTGTTTAGGTAATCCTAAATACTTCGTAAGAAGTAAAAGTAGTATTAAAATTGACATATTTAAAATCTTTAAACTATTTTAATTGCACTTTATCTCAGGAGTGTTACTTTGTTTCTTAAATGAAGCATATAACATTCAATAAAAATGTATTTTAATAAAAATTAACTGTTTTCACTGCAGGTATAAAAAGTAACTAGATAGCCTTAATTAGCAAACCATTTTTTAATTATTAACTAACAAATATATTAATATAATTCTAATTTTTAGCTACAGTAACACTCATGAGATATGGTAACACTCATGAGACAAACAAGCAATTCTCTTGCAATATTGCACCAAAAATAATAATAGCAATACAAATAACAATAATTGTAAAAAGAGAGACCAAAATTGAAATTATTTTATCCCATTAATTGATATGTTACATTAAAAATATAATAAAGCATCACTACTCTCATGATTCTGATCCAGAAATAGATGTTTTTAGACAGAACTAATTAAAAAAAAAAAATTTCAGTTTTAAAGTAAGCAGTAAAAATACCGAAATAGTTCTAAATTAAATAGTTCTAATTCTGCAAACCATATCTTTAATTTAAGTAAAGGGAAGATAATAGTTTGCAACACATCACTTTCTTATTTACATAAAGTAACAACTGGCATACCCGAACAAGTGTTTATTATTTACTCATTTTTTTTTTTGGGGGGGGGGGGGTTACAAGTAAGGGAGTGTTTCTTTATTTATCCGTTAAGAATAAAACATATCTTAAACAAAACGTACAAAAATCATATCTGACAACGTAAAAATTTTTGTGTCAGGGTGTCTCTTTTAAAATATATATATAGAGAGAAATAAAATATAATCTTGAATAAAAAACTAATATCAGCTTGAGTTAAAGCTCATAAAATATGTACATCTGTAGATTCATTTACTATTTGGTTGTTTTCAATCATGATTGTAACTTCCTTCTCTTAACAAGTAACACTCATGAGTGGGTGACACTCACGAAATTTATTAAGAAATTCCTCACTAAAAAAAATTCCGACTGTTTTCCGAAAAATTTAATTGCACCGATTGATTCCTCTACAAGAGATACACTATTGCTGAATTGTTTATTTTTATGCTGTAAAAAATATTGGGAAATAAATGGGTAACACTCTGAGAAGTAATAAAAATACGCATCATGTTGAATTATATGTTCCACTATAAAACAGTAAAGGAATAAAACTGACTCATTCTAGATGGTACGAGGTTAAAAGAAACATACTGGGCTTCCCTCCCACAGAAAATAATTACAATATTTAAATATTTTGAAAGTTGAATGATAGGAACTTTCTCGAGGTAACACTCATGAGCTGCATGTCCGGACAAAAACTTTCTTTGAATTTTAAAATGTTAGATAAACGTTTCAGTAAAATCACTTGCATTTTTGTTAAGTAAACACATATTACTTCATGTTTTAAATTATATTGAATAAAAAAAATACTTGGAATGAAAAAAAAAAAAAAAAAAAGACTCTGGTTCTGTGAATTTTTTGCTCCGGACACGCAATTTTCCATTTCTTTCCAACTAAAGTAATGGAAAAAGCCTACTATTTCCCAACTTGGAAAAAATGTAATGCATGCATTTAATTAACTATGAAATGATGCTTCCCTACTGGTTTTTATAATGGCAGAATAAGTTTTATCGACATGAAATTCAGATTTTATACTGCGGACATCAAACCGTCAATCTTTTTGAAAATCACCCCCCTATATACGTGGGCTTAAAATTATGGCTTTAAAATTGCTATCTTTTGCTCATGCGCAGTAAACAATTAATTCCTTTAAGTGGCATATAAATTCGCAAATATTCAATATTTTTGTGTCAAATTTCAGTATAATGCTTCGCTTGCAATGCTGTCAAGTGTTCTGAAAGTTTAGTAACGTTTTGTGAGAAACTTTGTGCGTTATAGACCAAAAAACGTGTGAAGGGAAATTCTTCGTGAGTACAAGTACAATTGTTACGAAAATGCACAGAAAAATTGTACATGGGAATTAAACTATTTCCTGAAACTTACAGCTTATTCCGAGCTTTTAATTACGATGCAGGATCATCCAAAACATTTTTTCCTTTTTCAATTTTTGACGGTCCCCTAAACGCAAGAGCGAATGAATTTTTACTGGAAAGTGTAAACATTGTAAATTAAAACATTACCAAATAAGTAAAACGGGATTTTGAATCAGACTGAGTGGTAAGTATGAAGTTACGAAAACTTTAGTGCGTCTATTAATTTGGCCAAAAACTGCATATGTGCAGGGAAAGTACCGCATATCCAATATCCAACATTTTTTTTTTTAAATCCGGAATCCGAACCGGCAACTACTCGAAAGATTTGGATATCCGGCATGTCAAATTTGGTTTTTAATTCAATTTATTACCATATAATGAAAGTACAGTACTCTCGGTAATCCGGCACTTCACTAATCCGGTCCCGCCAGTAATCCGGCGTTTCATAAGAAGCTAGTAAATGCGTGGTAGTAGGGTTGAAAACCTGTTTCTGCGCAGCTATTGTGAGTGGCTTTTGTGCTCTGTGTGCGCGCGTCTCTTAAGTCTAGCGCCAGTCCGCTACATGCTGTCCTTCGGGGACGTTGGAGAAAATCTCCTGACATTTTAGTGTTAAAACGTCTTCAAGAAAACGCATTGAAAATGTCATTTAAAGTGATAAAACAATCAAAAATAGACAACTATTTTATGCCTTCAACTTCAAAGGAATAATGTAAACAACACTATGTACATTTTTAAAAAATTGTCCAAGTATTTATATGCGTATTTTTAGTACATTCCAGTAATCCGGCTTTTTCGGTAATCCGGAAGTACCCTCGTCCGATATCTGCCGGATTACTGAGAGACTACTGTACAAGTAAATTACATACTACGTATTAGGAAGCTGTGGGATGTTTTAAAATGTGTATAGGAATTAAAGGTTTTAAACATCATAGCATGATATTCGATATCCGACTAAATCGGTATCACGTGCATCCCAAATTCTGACTTAGAGATGAGGGGAAAAAAGGCTTCTTGAGGACGTAAAAAGCAAAAACATTTCGTGTGAAGTATAGTTCACGGGGTCGATTCAGCATTTTTTACAGGTTCCGTTTTTTCTTTTTTGTGAATTTTAAGGAGATTTTTGTGAAAAATGAAATCATTTTGTGAAAATTTGAAATTAAAGTATATAGTGATAAATATATGTATATATATATATATATATATATTTGTGGCTCATTTAATAAAAATTCTGTAAAAAATACAATTTGGTAGCGTGGAATTTTGTGAAGGGTCCGCTTTGATTGACTGGAATTTTGAGAAGGGTCCGTTTTAAATGACTGGATTTTGAGAATGGTCCGTTTTGATAGACTGGAATTTTGTGAAGGGTTCGTTTTAATTGACTGGAATTTTGTGAAGGTCCCGTTTTGATTGACTGGAATTTTGTGAAGGGTTCGAAAACGGACCTGAAATTCCTCTGGCGCCACTTTTGAGTACGGTGAACAAACATATGTGCAGAGAACAGTATGCATCAGGGAAGCAGAGATGGTGCTGAACCCCCCCCCCCCCCCAAAAAAAAAAAATCTTGCTTTTAAGCGATATTGCCGATCTTAGTACGGGGTAATGCATTAATACATGTATATATATATATGTCATAACCGCCTCATCCTGCCCCCTCCCCCTGGAGAAAGTTCTGGTCGAACCACTATTCAGAGTTTAACCTAATAGCTTAAATCGTTTGATAATATGAAACAGCCAACTTAAAAAATTTTAATTCAAACAAAATCGTCCAAAAAAAAAAAAAAAGTATCATAGAAAAGTAGAAAAAATATTCTTTATCAAATTTAGAGTTTAAATATTGCGTGGGTGTGCAGGACCCTGACCTTGAGTACTATCATTCTCCAATAAGCAACAAACTACACATTTTTCTTATCTGCAACTTTTAGGAGGACAATAATCAATACCTGTTTCTTGCTGAGTTCAGGCACATGATGATTAAGTTCAATATTTAGTAGCTGAAAGAATAAATTGCCTTTTAAAGAAATATTTGAATTGTTCGTACCAGAATAAACAGAGAACTTGAAATGACAGTGAATCGTGGCTCGTGGAGCCATGGGCATAGGTCGTAGTAGCCTAGTGGTCAGGACGTCGGACTTGTACCTTGAAGGTCGCTTGTTCGATACCCGCCGTGTACACTAAGGGATACGTGCATGTAAAATCCATGGACCCCACTACCCCCACTTCCTCTGTCCCTTAGGTAGGGCATCCCTAGTGCTGATAGGAGGTTGGAGGTGAAAAGTGGAGTCATGGGAATATCTTTTGGTGAGGGATTTCGATTTATATCCCCCAAAATGGCCATATTTAGAAGAGAAGTTATTAAAAATTATAGGCATTAATTAATAGCTTCCAAGCAATATCTACACCCTCCACGCCACCCGCCCCCCTTCTTCTCAAAAAAAAAAAAGGAATACACCACTACATTGAGCAAGCAGAACTTTCCAATTGAGGGCGGCGAAGAAGGTTCATAGCAGTCCTTACATCTATATTAGAATTGGGAATATAGCTTATAACCAAGGGTTCTGGCACAACCAGGGTACAGGGAGGAGTGTTAACTTGGTTTTAAGAAATATTATTAATCCTAGTACTATATTAATATAATATTCATGTAAAGATCTAAAAATACCTCTCACGTAAGAAAATGTTGCTTGCGTCACTAGGTGTTTAACAACCAAAATCACGGCCTGATTCTGCCCTTGATAGTAACAGATCATCAAACAGAACAATTAACTTATATACAATAATAATAATAATGATGATGATGACAAACATTACTTGTCTGTAGAATAAGAATGTTATGAAATCTTACCTAGAAATATTTCTTCAGCTTAACTGGCAACATCAGGTGGAAAACGAAGTATTTTAGTCAATTTCCCAAAACATTTTCCTCGCAGTCGAGTCTCAGTATTACTACCTGAATTATGTGCCGCTCGCAGCTCAGAAATGAAACTTACAATACCCAGTCACAGTTACAGTCTGTCAACTCGACTTAACAATCGTCTGCTAAGAAGAAACGATGGCTATTGTGGGGGAAAAAGCTACAACTACTTTTCCCATTTTCCAGGATGGAATGTAGATTGTCTAGAAATAATGCCGACTGGTCAGCTTTTTCGCTACACACGCCTGGAATAATTTATGTGTATTCTTTCTTATAAATTTAACATAGCTGTAGTTTTTCACTTAAGAAACATTTGATATGCATATGAAACAAATTTCTTGAATTGGACTGAAACACGAAATTCATCGAAAACTACATTATGTACAAGCATCGATTATCTAATTATTTTTTTAGTGATATTTAAAAAATACATTAAGCATTTTTTCATGCATTTTCTGGTCTACTTTTACCCAAAAGTAAAAGAGAGAGAAAAAAATGAAAGGAAAAAGCATGAAAGCACGGCAAAAAAAAAAAAACCTCCACAATGAATAAATCAAAGTATCAATAATTCAAGAGATATTCTCAAATGGAAAAAAACCCCTAAAAGCATGGTTTTGGGGTGTAGGGAAATATGCATCTGTCGGACTATTTGTTGGTCAATGTGTATCGGAGAGGAGGTATTCTTTTACTGATAGCTTTTGTGGAATTAGTTCGATTTGAACCAACCAAATATTTCTTGTTCGAAAGCTCTCGGCCAAGAGACGCCATTCCTTTGTTTAATTTTTTATTTGCTCAATATTTCGTTCGATTTTGAAGAGTTTGTCGCGGAATGCCAACCAGATGGCGCTCTCCTATTAATTGAACTGTTAATGTTTTTATATTTGATTCATTCTGTTTGAAATTGTGTAACGAGATAGTGGAAGGGGGAATTCCCAGCCCTGATAATACTGGCTATTTCGTTTCGCATTTATTATTAAAGTTTTGTTCTTTTAAATGACTGCCTACTTTTATTAAATGGGACCCATTAGTTACTTTATGAACCACCGTTGCTACGATATTATAGTGAAATGTTAGTTGCATTTTTCTTCATGGTGCAAAAGCAAAATTGGATTAATATCATGCCCAAGAACTAAAAGGTAGGCATTTATCATAGTTTCATTATTCGTACTTCTATTTGTAAACGCATACATATATTTTGGGTGTATTTCTGTTATTGAAAATGTCTGACACTGAAATAGCGCAAGCTAAAAGAACAACTATTAGAAAACTCACTACTAAATTAATTAATCAAATTGATGCGAAATTAAAATCAGATGAAGTTGATGAACAGGATATTAGAGACGATTATGAAAATTTAATTGAAAAATCTAACGAATTAAAAGCACTTGATTCGATAGTCGAAAGTTCTCTCACCCTCGATCAAGTTGAAAAAGAGGTAACAGCAAATGAGGAATATAAAACAAAATGTTTAAAATATACAAAAAGGATATTGCGTTATCTAGATGCTAAATGTAAAATAAATCCACTTTTAAATGAATCACATGATCGAAGTGCCGACACCTCGTTAAGTGCCAATTTAAAAACTCAATGCTCAATTAAATTACCTAAACTTGCAATAGAACAATTTTCAGGCGATCCCAAACAATGGAATAGTTTTTGGAATAGTTTCTCTTGCTCAATAGATCAGAATGAATCTATTTCTAAGGAAGAGAAATTCTCATACCTTAAATCCTATTTAACAGGACAAGCCGCAAATGTTGTTTCCGGTTTTGAAATATCAAGTGTTAATTATGACAATTGTGTTAAAATTCTTAAAGATAGATTTGGAAGAAGAGATCTTATTATAAATTCATTCATGAATAAAATATTAACGTTAGAAGAAGTTAAAAGTAGTTCAAATATAATAGCATTACGTAAAATCTATGATGAGCTTGAAATCTCAATTAGAAATTTAGAAGCGATAAATGTAACATCAACTTCTTTCGGACATTTGTTAATGCCTATTTTGCAAAAAATTTTGCCCCACGATTTGATTTTGGAATTTAATAGACAAAGAGATGAAAACGATATTGATATTTCTAAATTTCTCCTTTTCTTAAAAAAAGAAGTTGAATGTCGCGAAAGCACCTTTTTTGCGTGTGGAGGAAACGGAGTAAATAATGGAATAAATTCTAATTACAATTGTCCAAAAATAGCAAATAGAAAAAGTAATAGAAATACACCCACGGCGAGTGCATTTGCTGCAGCTACAAAACAGGTATGCATCTTCTGCAACAAACCTCATGATTCAATTAAATGTTATAAGAAACCATTTGAAAAAATTGCCATATTAAAAGAAAATAATCGTTGTTTTAAATGTCTCAAAAAATTTCATGTTAGCCGTAATTGTAAAGATAGAAGTGCATGCGGTAAATGCAATTTGAGAAATCATCATGAATCAATCTGCTTAAAAAATAATGAAGTAAGAAATGATTTTGTAAATCATCCGGAACAAAAAATATCTGAAAATGTATCAATTGTTTCCCATTCAAGTAATGAGAATTCAGAATCAAATGTAAATTCTGACACTCTAATTTCTCAGAGTAACTTTTCTGTTTCGGAAAGTACTCGTACTTTGCTACAAACGTGTACGGTTTTGGCTTGTAATGAAAACAAAACGAAAATAACAAGGTTGATTCTCGATCAAGGATCGGAAAAATGCTTTATTTTAGATACCCTGGCTGATTCCTTAAAATTAAAACCGATTAGAAATGAAAAATTGTCAGTGTATGCTTTCGGAACAGAAAGACCAATAATAAAAAATTATCCTGTAGTAGTAATAGAATTAAAAGACAGAGATGAAAAAA
This sequence comes from Octonoba sinensis, assembly GCA_038502835.1. NCBI lineage: Eukaryota > Metazoa > Arthropoda > Arachnida > Araneae > Uloboridae > Octonoba > Octonoba sinensis. Next base: position 63,171,620 of record CM076605.1, on the reverse strand, counting down.
ATAAAATAAAAGTCGAATGCTTAGTAACGAACATGATCTCAGCTTGCCCCATAAAAGGCCCCAATCACTCCGCAATTGAGAAGATGAAAAGCTTAGGTATGTCGCCAGCTGAATTAAATGTAAACAAAAAGGAGATGAGTGTAGGAATATTAATTGGCGCCGATAAGTTTTGGGATATAGTTTTAACTTCACGGCGGAGACTAAACAGACACCTTCAAGCAGTAAATTCGTTATTCGGATGGCTCTTAATAGGTTCAGAAAAAAATAAAACAAATGAAAACGATTCAAAACATTTATCAGTAATAGTGGGAAACACGATGACATTAAATGATCTTCACGTGTTTTGGGAACTTGACTCTATGGGTATAATTGAGGAGAATAATGAATGTAAACAAAGCGAAATTGATTTAATGAATCGTTTTGAAAAAGATTTGCGGTTTGTTAACGGGCGATACGAATGTAAATTATTATGGAAATCTGATACTGAGGAATTGGGAAATAATTTTAACGTTGCTAATAGACGGTTTGAATTCTTGAAACAAAGATTACAAAAAAAGCCAGAAATATTGAAAAAATATCGGGAAATCATTGAAGATCAGTTGCGGGAAAATATAGTCGAAAAATGCTCGAATGAAATTAAAGGTTCGCAATACATAATGCCGCACAGAGAAATTTTGCGCTCAAGTGAGACTACACAAGTTAGAATCGTTTTCGATACGTCATCAAAACAGGGAAATTATAAATCTTTGAATGAGTGTCTCGAAACAGGCCCAAATTTGAACCCTAAGGTTCTTGATATAATTTTAAAATTTCGTGAACCAAATGTAGGCTTCTGCGGAGATTTAGAAAAAGCTTTTCTCAAAATTGGGATTGCAGAGGAGGACAGAGATTTTTTAAGATTTCTTTGGTTTGGGGATAATAATGAAGCTTATAGTACTTTGCGCATGTGCAGGGCCCCATTCGGTACCGTAATCAGCCCCTTTATTTTGGCAGCTACGATTAAACACCATATCAATAAATATAAAAGGGAAAAACCCAAGTGTTTTGAAATGCTTAATACATCTCTATATGTGGATGATCTTTATCATGGTGGAGAAACTGTTGAGGATGCATACCAACTGTCGGTAGATGCAGTTCATATCTTCCAAGATGCGGGTATGAAATTAAGGAAGTTGAAAACAAATTCTAAAGAATTAAATGACAAATGGATAAGGGCGAGAATTAAGGGGGATGATGATTTTGATATGGAAACAAAATTTTTGGGTATGATATGGGATCCAAAAAATGACATGATCATATTAAATTTCGAGCCTCTTAAAGAAGCAATTGGAAGTGGTGAAAGCGACACAAAAAGAACTGTATTACGATCTGTCGCCAAAGTTTTCGATCCTGTTGGCTACTTACAACCTTTCATAGTAAGAGTAAAAATAATACTGCAGGACTCATGGCTGTTAGGTTTAGACTGGGATACAACACTTCCTCCTGACTTAAAGAAAAGGTGGATGGAATGGTGCTCTGAAATTAAAAACTTGGAAAATCCAGAATTTCCGAGAAAATTCTTCCACAGCACCAATTATACGCAACTGACAGCACACATATTTTGCGATGCCACTCCCAGAGCGTTCGGAGCGGTTGCTTATTTCCGATATGAAGATGAAACTGGACAAATAAAAACTAACTTTATAATGTCGAAAGGTAGAGTCACCCCCCTAAAGTCGTTGTCTCTGCCAAGATGTGAGTTAATGGGAGCTCTTGTAGCTGCAAAAATTGCAAACTATCTTAAATCTATTCTTCCCAAGCTATGTGACAATATACATTTTTGGTGTGATTCCATGATTACGTTATGCTGGATAAAGAAATCTCCGAATGTCTGGAAGCCGTTTGTCGCCAACCGAGTATCAGAGATCCAAAAAATTTGCGATCCCTTCCAGTGGCATTATTGCAGTGGTAATGACAACCCTGCTGACCTTTTATCGAGAGGAGAACGTGCAGAGACACTTCTTAACAGCTCATTGTGGCAAAATGGGCCAAGTTGGCTTCTCGAACCTGAAACCTCGTGGCCAAACAAGCCAATTGATACAACTGACGATCAATTAGTAACCAATGAAAGGAGAAAACATCACGTGTTTCAAACTGCCACAGATAATGAACAAAACTGTGATCAATTATTTGATTTAAATAAATTTAGCGAATTGAGCAACGTCCATCGTATAACTGCATGGGTATACCGATTTGTGCATAACTCCAACCCTTCGTCGGTAAAACATCATGGACCATTAACTGCTTCTGAAATGTTAACTGCTGAAAAATATTGGGTCAAAAGTACTCAAATGGACTATTTTCGTAAAGAAATTTCTGACTTGTCTAGTCAAAAGGTAGTAGACAAAACTTCGAGCATTTGCTCACTGAATCCAGAACTCGATGAAGATGGTCTCTTGCGACTGAAAGGCAGAATACATTTCGCAGACTGTTCAGATTTAACTAAACACCCTTGGATACTGCCGTCCAAGTGTCGTTATACAGAACTGGTAATTCTCAATGCCCATTCAAAGGTCTTGCATTCGGGAGTGGACTTTACGCTAAATCAAGTACGTGAAAAATTCTGGGTTGTAAAAGGGAGACAAAGGATCAAATCTCTTCTAAGTAAATGCATAATTTGTAAGAGATACAGTGCTCGTCCTGGAGAACAAGAAGTAGCTCCACTTCCTCCAGATCGAATTTTGGAATCACCACCGTTTGCTATAACGGGATGTGACCATGCAGGCCCCTTTTACTCCAAAGAAGACAACAATAAACATTACTTGCTTTTGTTCACTTGCGCCGTCACCCGCGCAGTTCATCTGGAACTTGTACATTCCCTAAATACAGAGTCGTTCTTACTCGCTTTTCGGCGATTCATTTCGCGCCGAGGTTTATGCTCAACAATATACTCTGACAATGGTAAATCACTGAAACGAGCAGACATTGAACTTCAAAAAATGTGGAAATGTATTTCTGATCCTTCTGTTAAAAACTTATTTTCTGCTTACAACATTCATTGGAAATTTATTGTTGAGCGCGGAGCATGGTGGGGAGGGTTCTGGGAGAGGATGATTAAAACAATAAAAATTACTCTCAGAAAAATTGTTGGTCGATCATCGCTTTCTCTCAGCGAACTCGAAACAGTGTTTGTTGAGATAGAAGCCATGATCAATTCTAGGCCCAAAACGTATTTATATAGTGACCCCTCAGAGCCGTCTCCACTCACTCCAGCTCATTTTTTAGTATGCAAACGCTTGCTATCCCTCCCTCCGACCAGAATTTCTAGGGTCGATTTATCTGGATCAAGAGAATCTGTGGTGAAAAAATTTAAACATCAACAGAATTTGTTGAATCAATTTTGGAAATGTTGGCGTAAAGGGTATTTGCTAAATCTCAGATCAGCTAATTTCAGTCAGAAGGTCTCTAATGTAAAAGAGTTTAAACCCAATGACATAGTTTTAATTCACGAAGATCTACATCCTAGAAACATGTGGTCATTGGGTAGAATAATTGAGGTTTTTCATGGAAGGGATGGCAAAGTACTTTCTTGTTCGATTAAAACTAGTACTTCAATTATAAGAAGGCCTATTCAACTCTTATATAATATGGAAATTAATGATTGAAAAAAAAAAAATGTGTGAAACTTTCTTATTGATTTTTCTATTGTTGTATTTTGTTACTAATGTTTATTTTATATTTAGTAGATTCATTTCCAGAGTAGCTGTAGATGTCAAGTCTGGTAAACTGTTTATTATTTTTGTAAATTTAAATTAATTAAATTTGGTGGGGAGTGTCGCGGAATGCCAACCAGATGGCGCTCTCCTATTAATTGAACTGTTAATGTTTTTATATTTGATTCATTCTGTTTGAAATTGTGTAACGAGATAGTTGAAGGGGGAATTCCCAGCCCTGATAATACTGGCTATTACGTTTCGCATTTATTATTAAAGTTTTGTTCTTTTAAATGACTGCCTACTTTTATTAAATGGGACCCATTAGTTACTTTATGAACCACCGTTGCTACGATATTATAGTGAAATGTTAGTTGCATTTTTCTTCAGAGTTAAAAATGTACCATTAGAATCTCTGGGAAATATGGATTCTATATGAAAATTTTCATCGGGAGGACAAGAATTAACTGTTTTATTCAAGGTTGGTATTTTTGCCAAAAACTGTGACAAAAACAAGGAAAAAATGAAAAAAAAAGGGTAAAAAATACTAATCGTTCTTAAATAATGTGCAATAAATAAAGTCTATAATTTAATAAGGGTCTATATAATAAATTTTTGGGTATCATTGAAAATCTTTCTTTATTTTTTATTAATAAATATTGCAATTAAAACAACTATTTAATAAAAGTATAAGTTACAAGTTCAGAAAAAGAACGTAGTTAAAATAAACTTAAAATTAAAGAGCGAAAACTTCTGTTACGTCTTATTAAGGCAATTTAATTTATTTTCTTCCTTTTGGTTTTAGAAAGAGAACAAATAGTTACTTTCATCGTTTCATCACATTCAGTAATTTGATTTTATTTTCTTTTTTTTTTAAAGTTTGTTTCCTATTAAAATACCGAAATTCACCAATGGCACTGTCAAATCCCTACATCACAGCAGTTTAAAAGTATAGTAGTCACCCCTCCCCCAACCGCCTCAAGCACGGATTTAAGGGAGCCCCGGCCCCTCAAATAAATTGATAAAGCCCTGGAAAAAAGGGGGCAAAAAATATTAATCGTTCTTAAATAATATACAGTAAGGTCTATAATTTAATAGGGGTCTAAATAAGTAATTTTTGGGTATCATTGAATACCTTTCTTTATTTTTAATTAATAAATATTGCAATTAAAACACCTTTTTAATAAAAGTATCATTTACAAGTTCAGAAAAAGAACGTAGTTAAAATAAACTGAAAATTATAATGCGAAAACTTCTGTTATGTCTTATTAAGGCAACTTAATTTGTTTTCTTCCTTTTCGTTTTGGGAAGAACAAATAGTTACTTTCATCGTTTCATCACATTCAGTAATTTGATTTTTTTTTTATTTTTGTGTGTGGGTGTGTGTTTCCTATTCAAATACTGAAATTCACCAATGGCATTGTCAAATGCCTACATCATATCAGTTTAAAAGTATAATGATCACTCCCTCAACCTACTCAAGCACAGATTTAAAGGAGCCCCCTCCCCCCTAATAAATTGATAAAGCCTGACCCCACTTTGAAATTGTTCAGTAGAAACGGGGAAAATAACTGGATAAAATCTAAATGAACAGTTCCATTTACTTTTCTATTTATTATTTACTGTAAATGTTGTATAGGGTAGGATGGGGTAAAATGGGTCGCTTGATAAAAAACTCAAAATAATAGAACTTAAATTGAAAATTTTAAACCAATATTTTTTATGTTATATTTCAATGTGTTGGCAACATTTTTCATTCTAAAAAAGTTGGGTTCTTAAAAATGGCAAACACAAAAAAATATTTTTGTAATTTTTGGATGATAGTGTGCTAAGCACATTTTTTAAAACTTCTGAAAATCTCTATATTTTATCAAATAAGGACCAAAATTTAAAGGATTTCCGCACAAAGAAACTTTGGAGAACAATTACAGCCGAGCATGTAAAAAAAAAAAAAATAAATATTTAACTTTTTACACCAATTTTTCTTGGATGGGGTAAAATGGGTCATATTTAGTCTTAGCTAGTTCTATTCTATTATTGTTTTAAAATTTACTCTGTTGCACCTCACTGCAGAAAATTCCTAAATTTAAACAGTGTGCGTTGTTTATTTTATTGAAATTAAATTTAAAAAAAATAAATTTTAAATGTTTTCCCTAAAAAAGATCATGTTGATGTGGTAGAGAGAAGTGATGTTAAAGTGTTATGTGAACCAATATATAACAATCTAGAACAATATTATTTAAACATTTCAATGTAATTATAATTCAAAATGTTGCTAAATATGTCACCTACTTTTTTTTTTCAATTTCCAAGTAATAGATAACTGTTTTCAGCATTATTTTGCATTATGACCCATTTTACCCCACGATGGAGTCAATCAAGTCAACTTTATAAACTGAGTTAAACTATTTCATAATTAAAAAAAATATATTAAAATGGCATAAAATTGATATAAAGGAGTTCAATGTTAAGATGTAATTGAAAAGAAATGGGAAATGTTTCTGGTTTTGTTGCTATGAAACTTTAAATGTGAAAAATAGCTAAAAATGACCCATTTTACCCCACCTGACCCCATTGTAGTTTTATTCTGATTTTTGATAGGCAATTGAGTATTTCTTCAAAAACTGCATACTTTTAATGCTATAGTGCATATATTATAGTACTCATTTAACTAAATGCCTAAATTAAGGATGACTATATTCTGGGGATATGTTGAAATGCGTGACTTGAGACAAAAGGGTTGTCACGCAATTTTACATAAGATGCACATTGGAAACAAAACATTACGTTATTGATCTCATTTTCAATTTTATTTTTGAACTTTAAAAACATATTTCAGAATAATGATTATACGTGTACTTAATTTGCATAAAATGAAATGTAGGCTTACAACAAGAAATATTATTAGCATATGCAGTAAAACCTGCAGAGTTGAACCTTTGTAAGTTAACCACTTTTGTTAGGAACGGAATTAGCCCTTCACCCTCTATAAGCTGACCCCCTGTCAAAGTAACCATTAAAGAGCTGCACCGCAAGTGGTCAACTTACACAGGTTTCACTGTAGCAGTAAAATACTAATTATTCGAATTCTGTAAAAATTAACTGCGCTATTTTGAGTTAAAAGTTTAAATGCTCCAGCAGAACAACTCCGGCAGAATTCCTTTTCAATTTAAATTTTGAGCCAGAAGTTAATTTAAACCTTTATCGACTTGTTCTCGATACAAAATTGAAATCAATCAGAGTACATCATGACAAAAAAGTTAAAAGTTATGTAAAAGTATTTAGTATTCCGGTTTTAAATATTTAAGATTTTAACCAAAATGTGTCATGTCACACTTCTTGCTTTTTCTTGTCACAATTTCTCGACACCTTCCCCCTTCCCCTCTAGAAGCGTGACAACATTTGTGGATGACCCCTGATCCTTTTCCTGTAACGTCAGAATGTATACAATCTAAATATACAATGTTTTTCATGTTTGAAGCATGTTTTAGACCAGTTACCATGGGTTTGCATCAGGGTTCGTTGATTTAAATCGGCTTGATTTAAATCATGATTTAAATCGCGATTTAAATCAAGTGATTTTTTTTAAAAAAAACCATTGATTTAAATCAAGTGATTTTTTTCAAAAACATCATTGATTTTACAATGTTAGAAAGTGTTGTAAAAATGAAATGTGTTGCAATTATAACCACTGCTTCAAAGAAAACTTCCTAGGTCCATCTGTCTGTGTGCATAACATATTTCATAAATTTAGAACTAATTACTATTTTTTTAATTTTACTGTATTATTCTTATTTTTCAAGCATCTTAACAGCAAAACATAATTCATTCAATCATTCAAATTAGAATTCATAATAATCATGAACCATTTTGTGTTTTTAACCGACTTCACAAAGGAAGGAGGTTATACATTCGTATTGTATGTATGTCGTTTTTTTTTGTTTGTTTGTCCACTCATAACTTCTCACCGGATGAACCGATTTTCATGATTTTTTCTTCAATCGATCAGGGGTCGTTTCTCATAGGTCCCGTACTTTCGCTTGACCATATTCGATAATTAGAACAAAAGTAATGGGCAGAAATGTAGTATTTTTTTTTTTGTCTTTTCATCCATAACTTTTGACAAAATGAACCGATTTTGATGATTTTTTCTTTAATCGATAGAGGGTCGTCTAACTCAAATATTGCAAATCAATTTGCCTACATTTGTTTTTTATAAAAAACGTTACGAGTGAAAAATAAGTATTTTTTATTTTAATTGGAAAGGCTGGGCTTGATTTTTCTTTGTTGGGAAATCTATTAATAAATATAAAAGCATTGTTAAAAACATGTTTGTTGTCATGGGCTATAATAATTAAAGAAATTACAGCAAGAGTTTAACTGAAGGCTTCTCTGTGGCAAAAATTAATCCAATCAGTTTTTGCTAAAATAGACTTCAAAAGGGAATTTATCATACAAATGATTAGTTTTTAGTGCCATTAATTTAAAGAAGTTTCGCTTTTGATATGGATTTTTTAAAAAAGGGAGTATTTATATACAAAATGTATTTACACTAAAAAGAATAAAATAAAATAATTTTTATAAAAAAACAGAACCAACTTCAAATTAAAAATTACGCTAAAAAGTTAAAAATAAATTCATTCTTTAAACAACATCGATGTGACTTTTAAACATAGTTTTAGAAGTCGGTGCAAAATTATGGGTCTAATTACCATTATATTATTTGCTACTTCATATTGGAACTGTTGCTAATTCTGCGGAAATATATATATTTGTAATTGATTCATGATTACAAAATATTTTATCTATCCTAATTTTGCACCGACTTCTAAAACTGTTTAAAAGTCACATCGATGTTGTTTAAAGAATGAATTTATTTTTAACATTTTAGCGCAATTTTTAATTTGAAGTTGGTTCTGTTTTTTTATAAAAATTATTTTATTTTATCTTAAAATAGTATTTTAGATCAGTTTAATAAATGCCACACAATAAATAACTCAGAATGATTTTTGACAACAATTGCTAGAATTTAGAATATGTATCCTTAAAGTTTCATCCATGTCCCCTAATAGTTTAAGGTTTTTTTCTTCTAAAACATTTTTTATCATAGATGTTTTCAATAAAGATATTTGATTAAAACAAAAAGTTTCAGTTTTTAGTAATGGTGTGGGCATATGATTTTACTAAATCGGTAAAAATATTTCAGGCTTTTTCATTTGTAAAATAGAAAAATGATTAAAGTACACTCAATGTAAAAATTAAGCATACACAATAATTACTTTTTTAGCTTTTAACAGCAAAATAATTCAGATTAAATTTGTTCATTTTCGCGGTACTTTTGAGTGTACTGTTATTCTGGTAGGCTTAAGTTTCATTTGAGTCACGCATTTGTATTAAAATTTTTTTATCATTATTATTATTATTAAAAAATATTTATTGCTGTGAAAATAGCTTAAAGTGTGTTTTTGCATATTGATTAACATGCCATATTGTTTCTATGAATGTAACATAATAAATATCCAAAATATTTAAGGTCTTTTTAAAAAAATCCGATTTTTTTTATTTTTTTAAAAAAATATAAAAAATCACGAACCCTGGTTTGCATATATTTGCATAGGCAGATAAGTTGATTGATTGATGGCTAGCCTTTTTATGTACAGTTTAACCTGGTTGAGGTGACAATTTTGTTGTAACGTCAAAAAAAAAACGCCCATGAACCATGATGCTGACTGTTTATAGCATCATTTGATAACAGTATCAAAAACATAATTACTTTCGCTACATTTATTCCGATGGTCAACGTTCTAGCACAGTATTTCCTAAACTATGGGTCGCGACCAACCACTGGGTCGCGAGCGAACATTGAGTGGGACTTCGCCAAGTGCAGCCTAACAAGATGAACTTACTGTCTGAAATTTCCAGTCATTTATCATTGTTAATAAATAACTTTGACGACAATTTTGGTGAAGAGATGAAAAAGTTTGATTCGTAGAGTTGGATTTGTAACCTGTTTCAAGACAACTTACCAACTAGTTACTAGTATGTCAACAGAAACAAGTGAAGGACTCATTGATTTATTAGAAGATACGTCACTGAAAAATAGTTTCAATCGTAAACAGTTAAAACAATTTTTGGCTCTTTCAGTTGCTGATAATTATCCTTGCCTGTTCATTGAAGCTATGAAAGTCTTCTTCGTCTTTACTACTTCATATCTATGTGAGGTCGGATTTTCGGCTATGGTGAACATTAAAACTAAATACCGAAATAAACTGGATACATCAAACTCATTGCGATTAAAAGTAACTAAAGTTGAAGTTGACGCTAAAACTCTAATGAAGAAAAATATGAAAAATATATCCTTCCCGTTGAAATAACTTTGTAAAAAAACCTTGCAGGTGTATGTATTTAAGCAATAGAAACATGTATTTAAGTAGTGTTTCTTATTTCAACAGTGTTTCATTCATATTGGTAGCACTTTTAAAGAATATTTTTTTCATTTCAATTAGAACAAATAAGACAGCATTAAGTAGTTCCACGACTCGCCACTGGGGAATCTGAGCATTACCAATATTTCTGCCATTTTTTTTCTAATACAGCTAAGAGGTGGGTCCCAAGATTGGAAACTTTTGCTTAATGGGTCGGAGCCCAGTCAACTTTGGGAACCACTGTTCTAGCAAAAGCTATCGGCGTCCCTGAAAAAAACACACTTACACAGAATGAATGACAGACACAACTAAATTCTAGAATATTGGTGGTTTATAAAGAACAAATTTATAGTAAAAATTGAACAAGTTAAAGAACAAAGAACAAGTAAAAATTGCACAAATTAAAAAACATAATCAGTTGTCCATTCCTTGCAGCATGTCTACGTCTTCGGCATCGATAAAATGGATTTTTTTACCAAAATGACTCTCAAAGTCTTTCACCACTTTAAGATCTTTCTCGTCGACGACCATATTGACGGCGATGCCGCGTCTGCCAAAACGACCACTGCGGCCGATCCGATGAAGGTACGTTTCGCAGTCGGCGCTATTGTTCAGCGTGACTGGCAAGTCGAAGTTAATGACAATGCTGACCTGTTCCACGTCGATGCCACGGGCACACACGTTCGTCGTGATTAACACCTGTCGTAAAAAAAAGAGTAAAGAATAAAGACAAAGCACAATAACTTCAGCGCACCGCTGTGACAAAAAAAAAAAAAATCATTGATGTTTGCAAACATAAATATATGGGTGGTTATGAGCCTTATTCAACAACCGATAACGAGCCTATGTCAAACACTCAAACCGTGATTTCAGCGTTTTGATTTGGTTGAGGGAGCTCTTGATTTGCAGTTCGAAGGTTCAAATCGGCCGGTGAATAAGGCCGTTAAGCTTGTAAAACATATGTCATTGAAACTAGAACTATACCTTACATGGGCCGAGGAGAAAAGAAATATGCAATAAGAAAATAATGGTTGATTATAATCTAAGTAAAGGTTGACATTTGAGTAGGAAACTTTTCTCGAATACATACTACTTCTTTTACTTCATACAAAATAATTATAAAACTAGTAGTTTTTTTTCCCTCAGTGATCTAGTTCAGTGAAGAAATGAAAAATGCTTTGCGCCGAAATATTAGTAGGAGAAAAAAACAACGTTAACAAAGCAAATTATCAAATCACATTTTCATTAGTAATTTGGCAATTTTTGCTTCATTTACGTTGATTCTTTTCCTTGTATTTCAGTGACTGTTCAATATGGATAGCTTGTCTACCCGGAAAAATTTACAATCGCAAGAGTTCTGTTACAGGGAAAAGGGAAATACTAAATTTAAGAGAAAGAGTTCAATAACTAAGAAATCTGACGATTTTGAAGCAACTTTTTTGGAAGTCTAACACTAGGTTTTAAATGGTTTTTCCAATTGTCGAAGTCAGGGGCGGACTGGGAAGAAAATTCGGCCCGGGCATATTTCAAACAGACCGGCCCTCGGGGGGGGGGGAGGGGGTACAGTACAAAGAAACGGTAAATCAACGCTAATCAGATACTATGACCCCCCCCCCCCGAAAATTTTTTAAATTTACTCAATGACAAAAACGAGTTTTAATAGCATTTAAAAAAGAATTTTGGTTTTTAAAATTGCAGTAATTTACATGAAAAGAGGTAGAGTTGAAGAATAAACATGAAAAATTATGTAGCCATCGTATTCTTTGTGTATTGAGTTTGCTACAGTCAGTATGTTAACATCAAGTAAAAATTAATTCTAGTTATGAAAAAGTTAAAAGAAATGTTTATTGTTCTGGTTTGCAGTACTATAAGTATAACACACAAATAGTAACAGGTTTAAAAAAAAAAAAAGAAAACTCACCCCTCAATCAAATATACATTGCAATATTTTCTTAAAAATTATTTTCCTTTTGAAGGCCATTTAGTATTTTAAAAGCGATTTTAAAATTGGACTCTTATTTACTACATCATCTATTAGACTTTGCATGTCTCGCTTTACTAATATGCCATTTTCACACGACATTTACATAAATGATTTCAATTTGTCCTGAGTTAAATTGCTTCTTAATCTGTTCTTAATATACTTTAAAATAGAAAAACTCGGCAATCGGCCGAGACAAGTGGCCGATTGAGGATTTCTCGAGGCCGGCCCTGAGAGTTTGCATCACCGGGATTGAGAAAATCTCAGTGCCTTATTTTGTAGATTGTAGGGATTAAAAATATTGTCAGTTTATATGTAGATATGTATTTGAATAATACTAAATGTCTACAAGACATTTATTTTCCCTATTCATCATAGAAGGGCATTATACGTAATATGTTAATTAGCTGTTGATAGCTGCCGCCCTTTAGGGCGTTGCGTCGTGAGGCAATCTCTTCGCCGCCTTATTAGTCTTCCCCGCCTGCACTGCTCGAAATTAAAAAAAAAAAAAAAAACACACACACACACATCAGTTTTGCGGATCTCAAAAGTTTGCACCCCAGGCGACCGCCTAGGTTTCCTATATGGACGCGCCGGCCCTGAGAATTTCTCAAGTCGGCCCCGAGAGATCGTCCACATAGACAACTTTATTTATTTATTTATTTAAAAATTTAAAAAAGTGAAATATAATCAATTTCGCAGTCCCCAAAATTTTGCACCTCAGGCAGCGCTTTAGGTTGTCTATACGGACCAGCCGGCCCTAAAAAATTCTGCCTCCTCCCCATGTGGCCCAACACTAGGCCAGACCCTAGAGATTTGGCTCCATTGCTGCATTGCACTCTGAAGCTCGGGTTACAGCAAAGTTTTGGACCCCGTTTTTTAAATTAACATTGTAAAAGCTGTATACTTTAGAAAAAAAAAGATAGATATTTTGCTACCGGCCCACCGGGCATTTGCCCGAATGCCCACATAGCCAGTCCGCCGCTGGTCGAAGTGTCTTTATGAAATTATTGCCTTACGTTGGCGACTGAGGCAATTTCTGAATCATCGACATGTCTATAAATTTAATCAACAATAATTAACAAATCCAAATTAGCATGCTAGAGTTAGTTATGTTAGCATAAAAATTTCATACTTAACTACAAACTTACTTTTTCTTTTCCTTCACGAAAGCGAGACAGAATTGCTTCCCTCTGAGATACGTCCAAATCGCCAGATAGATGTGCTACTGAATGACCATCTTCCCGAAGCTTCCCTTCGAGCCAAACAGCGGTGACCTTTCTACGACAAAAGATGATGGCCTGCCCAATGGAAATTACGCCGTAGATGTTGGACAGAAAACGATATTTATCCACCTCTGATTGGCAGACGATGTAATACTGCTTTACGTTGTCCAGAGATTCTTCCTCCTTCCGAACACGGATAACGATGGGATCAGTGACGATATATTCAGCGAATTCCATTACTTCAGGGGTATATGTGGCAGAGAAGAAAAGCATTTGACAGTTGGACGACAGCATTTTATGAATTCGAATGCATTCGTCTTGATGTCCTTGGGTGGATATCATCACGTCTGCTTCGTCCAATACGAATATGCGAATTTTGGTTATATCGAAGAAACGACGACGCTTGGACCAATCGAAAACCTTGCCTGGAGTTCCTATAAGAATCTGTTCTGTTATAGAATGTCCTCTTTCGAGAGTCTCCCCCTTGACTACATACCTAAAGCGAATTCGAGTGCAGAACTGTGCCATTTTTTTCGCAACTTCGCCTATCTGTAAAGCAAGCTCGTACGTCGGAGCCAAGATCAAGACTTGGGGGAAGTCTTCGTTTTCGTTGATACGACTCAAAGAAGCTAGAACAAATGCAGCAGTTTTGCCAGTACCGTTCTGGGACTGAGCAATCATGTTCACAGGAGGATTGGCAAGCAGTGTTGGTAAGCTGATTTCCTGAATTTTGGAAGGATAGTTGAAACCCATGGCATATACTCCTCGCAATAGTTCTGGAGGCAAGTTGAGTTGTTCAAAAGACTTCACCGAATACAAAGGAGAATCTTTTTTCCGTTGTTCAATTTCAACTTCATTTGTCGTGGTAAGCAGATGTGGTCTGAGGATTTTTTGAAGGAACGACTTTTCAGCTGGAGAATTTCCAACCATACTAGCAATCTGTAGTTCGGCCTCCAAGCCCCAGTCTTGAAACTCTTCGGAAGACATTCCTAAAATATAGGTTAAAAATGATGCTTTAGTTCTATTTACACAATAAAGCTCAAATTAATTCACTAATTTTCCTGAAACCTTGTTATACTTTACCGTGGTATGACCCGGAATCGGATGTACAGAGGTTTTTTAATTGTTCCCTGTTACTTGAGGAGTTATTTAAAAAAAAACTTTTTAAGTACACGATACCTTATGTCAGTGGTGTACGCAGGATTTTCTCAAGGGTGGGGTTTAATTTTGTGCTAGGCACCTATAAAACCCATAACTAAAAAAAAAATTTCCGGAATTCGAAAGGTCGCGGCACCGGAATTGAGGTTATATAGTGTATTTTCTTTTTATAAATGCAAAAAGTTTTTAAAAACCTTTAAAAAAGAAAATGATTTTAGTAAAATGTAAACTTTTTTTTTTAGGTTATCTCGAAGTCATAAGGAGGGGGAAACTGGCTGAGCACTTTCTGTCACGTACTCTCTTGATATGCCACGGACACTTATTTATTCTGCGTCTTAAGCTCTTCCCAATAAAGACTGTTTTAAGAAAATCCGTCTGATAGATCAGGGTTTATATATAAATCATATTTCCCGACTGGCGCTAATCTTAATTTTTTTGAACTGTTCAAAATTGAACAAAAACCATTCAAATCAAAAGGTATTTCACGTCGAGAGCTTCTTCCAATAAGCTTGTACGGAGGAACTTGGATCTTATAGGTGAAAACTGGGAAATTTGGTTAGTAGTCAGATATCGATAGACCCGGTTTTGTTAGTGGTCACTTTTTAAAATTGCTACTAAGAATTGAAACCTAACTCTAAAATCGTTTAGAAAATAAATAAATAATTGAAATAAAACAAGAAATATGCAGATTTGATTTAGCACATGCTAAAATGTTTTAGAACTTTAAAATTGATTTTAATATATACAGGATGCTGAAGGAATGAAACTTGAAAGATGACATGAAATTTTCGGCGAAACATGCGTTCAATATTAGCATGTTTCTAAGGGAAAAACAAAATAATAGGTGATTTGCTCACACACACAAGAAAGGGATTGCAGTAAAATGTTTTGGAAAGTGATCGTACAGGAGTAGCGATCGTTAACACAGTTTTTAATCTCCACTTTTACTACTTTAATCGCCATGTGACGAGTGGCGGCCGCTAATGTCAAGGGCTTTGCTTAATATTTCCCCATAGGCGCTAAAGTTAATTTTTTAAACTGTTCAAAGTTAAAGAATTGTTCAATTCAAAAAATAATGTTTGGAAATAGAAAGTTCGCGCCGAGATCATTCTACAGCAAAAAAAAAAATCTTTTAAATCAACAAATTAATCTTTAAAAAAATATATGGTGGGGAGGGAGGGAGAGCAAGCAAACCGACATACACACATTTTTCCTGTCCTAAAAGCCTAATTCCAACTCTTTTTTATCCTTTTTAATCTTTATTTAATTACTTTACGTATTTTTTTATTTTTGTTTTTTTACGATTCTTTCAACCATTTTCTCTTTTATTTTACGTGAACTAGACTAAAAATGGGAGCATTAGGGATGTTCTTTCCGTTTAATTTTCTATTTGCTTATTCCTCACACTTTTTTTAGCAACTTTTACTTTAACTGTTTTTGCATTAGGCCTATGAAGAAATTTAATCATTGACTTTGTTTTCCTGTTCGGTTCCTTATGCTAAGGGTATGATGCAATAAAGTTTCCTTTAGAATTATTTACAAGCTACAATATCAAAAAAGTTCTACCTTGATAAAATAATTATAAACAGACCCCTCCCCCCATACACACACATATATACATACAAACACCTATCAATTTAAAAAATGAAGTTTCGATTATTGTGATCACTTACTTTTCAACGTTTAGAAAAGAATTGTCAATCATCAATGTATTGTGTCAATAAAAAATTAAATAAACAAATAAAGTAGGAACTGCACAGTTTTTTAAAGTACAGTGAATTTGTATTATTAGCATCATTCAAGGAACCGAAATCTTTATGACGCTACTATATCCAAGCGAAGTTATAACAGGTGATCATCATTACTATTGATGTGCGAATGAAAGGACTAGAATTTCTTGACGTTAAGCCGCGTACAGACTTAGTACAGACTTTTCTCCACCAGTCCCCTACCTGTTAGCCGAGGCCTTAGGATTGCTTACGCACGGGGAGAGGTAGTGGGGTCTACGGATTTTACATGCACATATCCCCAAGTATACATAGTGGTCTTCAGTGGGTATCGAACGCGCGACCTTCCAGGCGGAAGTCCGACGTGCTAACCACTAGGCTACCACGGCCCACTTAGTGCAGACTAGAGCACTAATGGGCGAATGAGCATTCTCGGAGTCATTATCGACTAGTGTGGACTGGCGTCCGAACGGGAACCCCTCACCGTGGCGCGAACGTCGCTCGGAGAGCGGCCTTTGAACGAATAGTTTGTGCTAGTTAGGGACGGTTTTGAACGCATTCCGGCGAACAGTAAAGAGATGGAAGACTGGAATCAAGCCGACATTTTTGGCCTCATTGAGGAATACAGAGAGTTCCAAATACTTTGGAACCCTAAGATTCTAATTACTCGTACTTCGCCCGATACAAAAAAAGAGGATGCATGGAATGAAATATCAAAGCAATTAAATAGTGGCAAAGAAAATTGTGAAAAAAAAGTAGAAAAGTCAATTCAATTTTAAAATTAAAGTCTTGCCATGTATATTTTTGTTATGCTTTATTCGATATCAACTGTATTTTTCCTCAAAAGCTTTTTTTTACCCTTTTTTGGTAAAACGTAGTGATTTAAAAACCTGTTCCGGCAATTAAATTTCAATTCTATAAAAGTTATCAAATCTATCATTTTGCATTTGAAGCAGTAACATAACTTTAAAACGACTAACTACAACTCTGTTTATTTCAAATTAGTCCCCCCCCCCCCCCCCCCCATAGAAAAAGGAATTACTGTAAGAGTTTTTTTAATATATTACTTAAATTTTCTTACATTTATTTTAGTGCTTGTAATAATTTCTGAATATCGCAGGTGTATATATAGTATATATATATATATATATATATATATATATATATAATCGTTTATAATGATGCTTTTTCTCATTAAAAAAAGGGTTTTTTAACAACAAACAAAAAGTACTCTCCTGACTGGCTATTTAACGAACTAAAAACATTTTGCAATATCATTACGGTGATTAAGAGCTCTAAAATAATTATTTAATTCTGATCTCTCTCTCATCTGCTTTCTCAAAAACGCGAGAAAATTTTGCAGTTTATATTTTCAAACTTTTTGAAAGTTTTCCGCTTTAGCAGGAGTCAAAAATATAAAAAATCACAAGAAATTTTTTTTTTTCTTCTTTGGCTATTCTTTTTATATTTACACCCCAAAGTAAACACTGAAAGATATTTGTTGATTAAATTCAAATTTGGTTTTCATATTTATCACTCTTTTTCCCATAAAAATAAGCTTTTTATATACATGTAGCGTAACTGTTGCCTTTGTACTTTGAAGTAGAAGAAAAAGAGCAATAACAAACCATTAAATAGTATTGAAGCATTGGAAGTTAAAATAATTAAACAACGTACGTTTTAAATGTTAACTAAATACGGACGATAATTAATAAAGGGTAAAATATTAGGTAAATATAAAACGAAATATACAATTTAAACTGAAGCTTTTGGTTTAAAAGCATATTTTGAGCTAAAAATATTGTGATACGTTTGTATCTTCAAAAACCTTAATTTTTATTTGTTATTCATACGTAATGGAATGACACAAATGGATGTCATTCTGTTGTTACTATGCGATTTCAATAACTTCAATTCCATAATCGAAAAATTTATTTTCATGTTGAAAATAACTAGAAAAATGCTTTGTAATAAAATGCAACTCAATGCAGCTTTTTTTTTTGGCATTAGTTAGCGGATTAATTTTTGAATTGTTATTAAACATAGTTGCAGTTACATGCCACGTCCTTACCACGAAAGGGCTGAGTTTGAAATGTAATTTTAAATTGAAATTTTAATTAATTTTATGTATTATTCAAAATGCATCGACTGAGCTAATCTTGCTCGTTCGCCCATTTGTGCTCTAGTGTGTACACTGCTTTAGAAAGCAGTTATCACCAGGGTTGGTATTTTTGCCAGGACAGTGGCAAAAACTGGATAAAACCAAGGCAAAAATGGAAAAAACCGGCAAAAATGGCAAATACTAATTGTTCTTAAAAAATTTTTGTAGTAAGTTCTACAATTTAATAAGGGTTATAATGTCCAAAATAGTCAATTTAATTTTTGTGTGTTATTTATATCTTTATTTTGCTAATTAATAAATATTATAATTAAAACAAATATTTAATGAAACGGTCTTAAGTTACAAATAAAGAAGTAGTTAAAATTAACTCAAAATTATATATTGAAAAAAACTTTTCTGTTAAGTCTTAGAAGGCAATTAGATTTATTTTCTCCCTTTTGCTTTTAGAAAAAAGAACAAATAGTTACTTTCATCACTTTCAGTAATTTTATTTTTCTATTATATCTGTACTATTCAAATACTGAAATTCATCAATGCAATCCATTGTCAAATGAGTCTAGGTCCCCCAAGTATTGCATCCCACTTTGAAAATGGGCAGCAGTAGAGGCCCCCCCGAGATGGTGAATCGATTCTGAAATGAACTGATTTTGACGATTTTTTCTTTAATCGATAGAGGGTCATCTAACTCAAATATCGCACATCAATCTGACAAATTTTATTTTTTAGAAAAATCGTTGCAGGTGAAAAATAAGTATTTTTTTTTTAATTGGAAAGGCTTTGCTTGATTTTTCTTTGTTGGGAAAACTATTAATAAATATAAAAGTCATCGATTAAAAAGTGTTTGTTGCCATTGTGTTATAATATTAAAAGCAGTTAAGCAAAAGTTTGACTGAAGACTTCT
The DNA here is from genome assembly GCA_038502835.1 of Octonoba sinensis. Classification (NCBI taxonomy): domain Eukaryota; kingdom Metazoa; phylum Arthropoda; class Arachnida; order Araneae; family Uloboridae; genus Octonoba; species Octonoba sinensis. The sequence goes on along the minus strand of CM076605.1, from coordinate 63,152,388 downwards.
CTGAGGCAAAAATTAAATCCAAATCAGTTTGTTTGCTAAAATCAACTTCAAAACGGATTTTTTTATGCAAATGATTAGTTTTGAGTGCCATTCATTCAAAGAAGATTTGCCCTTTGATATGGATGTTTGAAAAAATAGAGTATTTATATAGAAAATGTATTTACACTAAAAATAATAAAATAAAATAATTTTTATAAAAATATAGAACCGACTTCAAATTATAAATTGCACTAAAAAGTGAAAAATAAATAATTTTATTAAACAACATTGTTGTGACTTTTAAACATAGTTTTAGCAGTCGGTGCAAAGTTACGAGTCTAATTACCATTACACCATTTGCTACTTCATATTGGAACTACTTCATATTTTGTTAAAAAATTGAGTTTTTTTTATAAAATGCATATTTCTAATATTATACTGCATATATTACTTATTTATCTTAGTGCTCAAATAAATATGAATAATATTGATTTTTAACTAAAATTTCTTTTAGCTGATGTTTAGTTTACTTTTTACTTGGAAATTAATTAAATGGACACGGGGGCGGTTTTTACCATGGTTTTTTCCGCCTATGGCAAAAACTTGCCAACCCTGGTTGTCACTACAAACGATCACTAGCTTTCTAATCTGAAATTTTTGCCGAGTCATCAGAGATTATTTTCAAAGTAAACGCATTTCCTTCATGGCAAAGAGCAATTTGCGTTTGTCTCTCTATGCATTATTATAATTGGGATCCGCGAAGTTGCTATCAGTAGGATGTACAGGCGTATTTCGCATATGCTCGCAGCTGTAGAGAAAATCAAGATCCTCCCTATCCTGAATTCTCAAATTTAGGGCTCTTCTACAGCGCTGGAAAGTCATTCTATCACTTTAATTATGCAGTTCGCATCGATATTGGCCTTAAATTAACACTTGCAATAGAAATAATAGCTAAATAGCTGGTAGTTGAAAGAAATACAGAAAAGCTTTAAAGACGTTCTTTTCGTTAAATTAACAAGGCTTAAAATTGACATATACAATTTTACTCTTGACTTAAATCTCAAATAATAACAGAAATGTGCTTTTTTTTTCAGCATTAAATTTAAGATGTCGTTGTCGATGCCATTGAATTTTATTATACAACACGGAAATTAGTTATAAAGTTTAGATAGGTGACACCATTCAAGGCTCGTGAAAAACGGTCGCCTTTGGAGTCATTCATAAAGTGAAGCTTCAAGAAAGTGTCACAGTTTTGTGACAAGGGGAGGGGAGGGGCTAATAAGAAGTGTGACATCGTACATTTTGATTTCTATAAAAAGCATTTAATATCAGCAAATTAGACCTATCTTATGCTAATGCAACATATAGCGTGACATGTGACAAAGGGGGAGAGGATGGTCAAATATATTGAAAATAAAATGTGACATCATTTATGAACGGTCCCTTTGGTGTGAATTTTTTTTAAATGGAAGAGTAATCGGGGCGACAACGACTCCACGTTATGTTTAAGAAGCTGAAATTTAAGGAATTTTAGTTTTTTAAAAAATCTTTTTAAGCATTGTGCAATTGGGTTATTTATTTCTGCCGTACTGTTTAACTTGTTTGTTTTTGTTTACTCTGATTCTTCTGCTTGGAGATCAATATTTTTGTTTTTACCCCCCCCCCCCCCCCCCCCGCGATCGCCCAAATGATGTGCCTATATGTACTCCTGCCGATGTAGGTAAGTATTTTGAGGATTCGCATACACTGAAAATGGAAAGAACGGTTGAGGTGCGCCATCTGTCAGAAAATAAGTTAACTAATACAGCAACTATCCAAGTTTTTTTAAAAATCGTCAAACTATTTTATAACATCCAAACTCTGTATTTATAACAGTGCAAGTGTTTGAAGCAGAAAAATCATTCTTTCCAACCAAATAAATTAACAAAAATACATTAAACCATAACACTATCTTTCTTATGAATCTTATTTTGTGAAGCTCATTTCTACAGATATTTCCTTACTGTATTATTATTATTTAACTTTGTCCCGGGGGGGGGGGGTCAAGTCGTTCCCCCCATACATTGCTGTTACGTCTTAGACACGCGAATATGCGTACGAGACCTATTCGTACATTGTTCAAGCATGCAATGGTTGAGAGCAAAAAATACTTCGTCCTAATTTATAAAAGTTATTAAAATTGCTATTTTCTTAAAATATAAAATGTTTTTTCAAATCAGTAAACTAAAAGTTCTTTAATGAAACATTTTTTGTCAAAATTACTGCGAAATACCCTCTATTAGAAAAAAAAAAAAAAGTAGCATAAATATACCCACAGACCCTTGAAGTACCCGATTTTCGGCTAAATACCTACGCAATCGATATAGAATAATATATAAATTGAGTATACAAACACAGGGCTAAAGCAAAACATAGCCTAAGTACTGACGTAGTCACGGGGGTGATAGGGCTCAATCCCCCCCCCCCTTAAAATGGTGAAGATTATCTAGAAAATGACCAATTTCTCTTGTTAAAAAAAATTAGCTCATTTCTCCCGAAGAAACCCCCCTGAAATGGTGAAGATTGTCTAGAATTTGGCCAATTTTTCCTGTAAAACAATGAAATTAGCTCACGTTTCTCGAAGATCCCCCCCCCCCCCAAATCCGGGTCTAGCTACACCACTGAGTCCTTGTTTTTTTTTTTTAAAGTTGCCTAAAAAATTTAAAAAGTCGTAAAAAAACAACTTGCATATGATTAATTGCAAAAAGTAAGAAATAAATAGTTGTGGGTGAAAATTACATCTTTTCTATTCGTGATGCACTTACAAAACAAAACAAAAAATTAAAAAATTAAAATTAAAAAGTATCATTTTCATTATATGTATGTCTCCTTATGCTCTCTCTCTTTCCCATCAAACTTACACCTATTTTAACCTCTGTCTGAGCTCTGAAAAATACATAAGCGGATTTCTGGGGCTCATTTTGCTCTTATTTTAAAAGAAAGAAAAAGAAGATGGCAATGGGAGGTAATTCCGCACCGGTCACTATGGCAAACAAACTGATTGGATTTAATTTTTGCTTCAGAGAAGCCTTCAGTCAGGCTAAGCAAAGAAAAAAATCTTACCTTCTTTATAGTCTCAAAAGTTTTTGAACTGAGCATATGTTAAAATTTAGGACATAGTGAGCTATAGATATGTTTTTGTTTTTCTCAAAAAAGAAATTCCTGCCCGAGATACAGACCGCCAAATCCCCGCGCAAGCTGTCAGGATTTTCGGCTGAAACTTCCTACTATATTTCCTGAACGATTCAAGATATTTTGTTGCGGATTTTCTTATTTAAAAGATAATTATATTCTACCTTTTAAAAAATTTATTTAACTTTTTTTGCTGAAGCCATCTGATTTATTTTTTTTAAATCTTTTATATTTTTTTCTCAAAAAATATATTCTTCTTTTTTTTTTTTTTACTGTTGATCATTACCATTGAATACGTCAGTCCCTGAAGAGGAAAGCTTCAGCCTTTGCGTTTAGCGGTTTTCAGAAACTATTTAAGATTTTTCCAAATATTTTACCAGTTTCGTTTTTAATAGTCATATCGCTCATAGAAATGAAGTGTCTGCAAAACTGACATTTTTCAAGAGAGGAGTTTGAACTTTTTACAATTTGTTTTGTTTAATTACCTTATTTGTTTTAATGATTATTATAATCGATTTTGTTCAGAAACTAGTTATTGTTCTAGTTTTCTCTCACATGATGGATGTTAATAAGGTCAAAAAAAATTAGAAATAACTATAAAAAGTAGTTATTACAGTACTGCACCGAAAATAAAATACAATTGGCCTCTAGCCTTAATTTTTGATCATTTACTTACGGCAGTTATTCTAATATAAAAAACGCAAAACTCGGAAAATTTTGATATTAAAAAAAAAAAAGAAGAAAAAGAAAAACAAGTTTTTGCAGATATGACACTGTTTATTCCTATAAGCGATATATTGGTCTGATGGAATCAAAATTATACTAATTTAATTTTTTTTGACATGGCATTCACCTCTTTAAGAATATTAGGGCATGAAAAAATCATGATTATTTTCTTTTTAAACGGGTTTTTAAAACCTTAAACCAGATTACTTATAATACCAATAGACATAACTTAAAATTAACATTCTGAGCAAAATGCAATGGGTATAATATTTTTTTAAGGGGCAATAAAAAATTTTGCATTTAAAAGTATATTTATGCTAAAAATTTACAAAAAGAAAGGTACTTTAAATCAAATACGTATACGTTATTAAACAAGGAAATTATTGTAAAAATTAATGCTACATTCACTAGGCTGTTAGCAAGTAACGTAAATATATGCATAGCACCTATTAAAATCATTTCTGAATATTATTTTTTCAAAAGCACTAATAGATTGATAATTAAATTTGTTTTTATGTGACATAAGTAAATGTGACATAAGTATGTTTTAAGTATTTACTTGATTCCATTTCCATTATGTTAATTTGAATAAGACAACAAGTTTGGCTGTCTTTTCAACTAGAAGTAGATTTTTGAGCTTGTGAACAAATCCAACTATAGAAATCAAATGTTCAATTGTTTTTATATCAAAATTTTCAGATTTATGCGCTCTTTATAGTGGGATAACTGCCGTAAGTAAATGTTCAAAAATTAAGGCTAGAGGCCAACTGTATTTTTTGGTGCAATACTATAACAACTACTTTTTATAGTTATTTATAATTTTTTTGACATCATTAACAACTATCATGTGAGAGAAAACTAGAAAAATAACTATTTTATGAACAAAATCGATTATAATAATCATTGAAACACATAAGGTAATTAAATAAAACAAATTGTAAAACGTTCAAACTCCTTTCTTGAAAAATGTCCATTTTGCAGTTATGACACTGTTCATTTCTATGCAGAAATAAGCATCTGAAGAATTATTATTGCATGTTTATTACCTATGAATTCTTTTACATCAGTTAGTTTCCCACTCAAATGTTGACATAGACTGCAATTTTGTTTTCAAATAAAATTCCACAAAATGGATGTGCACAAATTATGAACTTCGAAATTCTTGTTAATCAAATTCACAATTGGCTGTTAAATCTCTTATTTTATATTTTGGGGTTAGAGATGGCTAAAAAAAGAGCAGGTGACAGTGCCTGTTCATATATTTTTAAAATATGTATTGAATAGTTTCTTTTTCTCACTAAGTTAGGTTATTTTCTAGCTTCTCCTGAATACAGCTTCAGCTACTTTAAGTATCTGGTTGCTATTATCTAAATTAGTTAAGATTGGTTTTAATTGATTACGTAGATCCTCTACATTCGGTTCCATTGCACATTGAAAATATTTTGATATTTATTTCACTATTAAATTTCTACTTCTTTCTTTAAACACCTGCATAAAAATTAGCCAATTTCTTATGTAACTTTATATGGAATGATATATTAATTTCCATTGTACCACTGAAGTTAAACTTCCATACCATTACTATCAGGAAAACTTTCCTAATTGAATAAATTTTTCTTCTTTTGAAATGAGCAGATATTTATTATCCCCATACCCCACAACTCACCATGCTAATTCAAACTAGTAATAAATTCTTCTACAATTTTGTTTCTTTGATTTTTGTTAGAGCTATGCAGTTGAATCAATGATTTTTTTAAAAAGAAATTATCTGATTTAAATCATATACAACCTAATAAATATCAGGAACACCTTTTCAAAAAAAAAATACTCAAGGACACGATTACGACCAAAAACATATTAAAGCTTACAAAATATGTGCAAGTTCCAAAACATACCCATACCATTTACTATGTACTTTGCTTGGGACCAAAATTATTTTATAAGTTACAGATAAATCAAAATGTGGTGTTTCGTGCATATGTTTTGCTGTCTTCCTTATGAAAGAAAAGAGACAATGATTGAATCCTAAGTTGATTCCACCCCGTTAGTAGTGTTCCTGAAAGTTTAGTTTTTTCACTGTATTACTAATAGCAAGATATGAAAATTAAAGATAAAAAGCCTTGCTTTTTAACACATATAATAAGACTAACTACTAATAGTTTTGAACTCTAGCTATGAGAAAAAAAGGAGTCGATGATATTTTTTAAAAACTAAATGAAATCAATAAATATATATATTTTTAAATATTTTAAATTAGCAGGTAATAAGATTAGGAAATGTATGTCTGTTTGCCTACCGTTTTTTTTTTTTTTTGGTGGGGGGCGATATGTTTCTAAAACTCATTAAGAATTAAATGCCATGTGAAAGAAAATGAAATTTGGATAATTTTGATTTCATGAGACAAATATATGACTATAAACAAAACTGGTAAAACGTATGGCAAAATCTTAAATTGTTTCTAAAAACCGTTAAACGCCAAAGTGGCAGCTTTCTTATTCAGGAAATGTAGTACTCAATGGTATTAAACAGTAAAAAAAATTAATATTTAAAAAAAAAATGTTTAGAAAACTGCAGCAAAAAAAGTTAAACAGATATTTTAACAGCATAATATAATTATCTTTCAAATAAAAACAAAATATCTTGCACCGTACACATTAGCGGATTTATGGAGGGGGGCCAAGGGGCACGTGCCCCCCCCCCCCCCCAAAAAAAGGTTTTTCCCTGTTAAATTTGTTTTTTCATTTTCTTACTGAAACAACAAAATTTTAAAATAATGGGCACACACACTGAAACAATCTTTTTTGTTGTTGTTGTTGTTCAGAGTCGCCGTTAAGATGCTGTGTGTTTGTGAGACTTGAATTTCAAAAAAAAAAAAAAAAGTTAGAAAAAGAGCCTCGAAACCCTCTTTTCACTTACGTCATCAATGAATGCCCAATATTGCGAATTTATAACTTCAATTTCGAAAAATTTTCCGTGGAGAGCCCCTGAATCCACTTGTCTTTTAACGTCACTAAAGATAGCCTAATATGCAATTTTAGACCTCAATTTCAAAAAAATTTCAGGGGAAGAGCCCCCGAAACCCCATTTTGTTTTCTCACATCCTCAAAAATCGTCAAAATTATATTTTTAGAGCTTCATCTTGGAAAAATTTCAGCTGTCTTATAATGTCACCAGATGTAGCCTAGTATGCGTTTTAAAATTGAATTTCGCAAAAAATGAGAATCCCCCTCCCCCTTTCTCTAACATTATCAAAATACTCTATTACGAATTTCGAACTTCAATTTCAAGAAATTTTCACAGGAGAGCTGTTGAATCTACCTGTCTTTTGTCGTCACTAAAGATAGCCTAATATGGGTTTTTAAGACTTCAATTTCAAAAAATTTATAGGGGACAGCCCCGATCCCCTCACATCCTTGAAAATTATCAAAGTTGTATTTTTAGAATGTTTATCTTCGGAACATTTTAGCTGTCTTCTACCGTCATCAATGATAGCCTAATATGCATTTTATAACTTGGATGATAAAACAAATTCAGAAAAAGTCTCGAAACTCCTTCTATTTCAACATCATCAATGAAAGCCCAAAATTGCTAATTTAGAACTGTAGAAAAGTATTGAAATCACTGCATTGAAAATGTATTATTTGAAAGATTGAATTTTGAGAAGAACAGCCGGGGGGAGGGTATGTTTATAAAGCTGCGTGACCAACTGCTCATTCGCTGACGTTATTATAATCTCCAAAACAATTTTTTTTAATGCGAATTAATTATAATGGTATTTTGCAAAATTATCTGAAAGGATTGGCGTTTAATTGTCTTAATATGTAAAAATGTATTGTACTTTTCATTTGATGTAATTAAGTATGCTTTTCGTACTTAAAACTGGTGTTAAGTGATCCTAAAAAAACGTGAAACAAGCTTATGAGTTTTTTATTATGCAAAATTTTACCATGAGCAACTACTTTTTACACCCGGGACCCCTCCCAGAAATTGTTCCTGGATCCGCCCCTGACCGTACAGTAAAAGAGTACTTGAAAATTTTTATATCTCATCATCTTTGGCCTGTATGATCGGAACAGTAATGCAATAGCTTACTTTCTCCTAATTTTTTACATATGTTTAATTCAAAAACTTTTGAGACTATGAAGGTAATACTCCGGCCTGAAACGACATGGATCATACCTATTGTAATTGCTTTTAATATTACTGCTTAATAGCAACTCGTTTAAGCCTACTTTTCCGTGAAAGTAAAAAATAATAATAATAAAGCATGAAAGAAGGCTTAATGTATCGTAAAAATATCGTCAAAAAAAAAAAAAAAGTGAAGTAATTAAATAAGATTGAAAAATACTTTGTGTCTGCCTGGTCCCCCCCCCCCCCTAATAACTTTTGAACGAATCGTCCGATTAGAAAAATTGTTTTTGCATTCGAAAGATCTCGGCGATAACATCTCATTTCCAAATTTTACTTTTTTGATTTGAACAATTTTTCATTCAATTTTGAACAGTTCAAAAAATTAATATTAGCGCCTATGGGCAAAAATGAAGCAAATTATGCAAACTCTGGACACAAGATTCAAGTTTCTACGAGCAAGCTTACCGGAAGAAGTTCTCGGCGTGGAATATTGATTTGAGCAATTTTTGAACAACTCAAAAAAAATTACCACTAGCGCCTACGGGGAAATTTCAATCACATCTAAATCCGAACTAACCAAGGGATCTGATTGCATGAATGATTAAATAAATAAATGAGTGCACAAATGAAAAAATAATTAAATGAGTATAAATACATGAATGAGAAAATAATTGAATGAATGAATGAATAAGGGAATGAGTGTATAAACCGTTGAAAAGGGTATATTTGAAGAAATTAAGAACTAAAGCTAAATGAGAAAGAGATAACTAAATTATAAATTTGAATTTGGTGTATACGGGAAAGTAGGCTCGTATTATTCTAGACGGAACTTCTTGTTCAACAATGAGCTTTATATTTATCAATAATTTTACCAACAAAGAAATGGATGAAAAAACAAAATGGACTTTACATTTCTGTCCATAACTTTTTTATAATTATCGAATATGGTCAGACGAAGATAAGGGACCTATGGAAGACCACACATGATTGATTTAAAAAATAATAGTCAAAATCGGTTCATCGAGCGAGAAGTTATCGATGAACAAACAAACAAAAAAATACAGATTGTATGAACTGATAACTTCCTCCTTGTAGAGAAGTTATCAGCTATTTTAAACAAGTCTTTCACATTATAACATTTTCTTATCTTCAGTTTTGCATATTGAAATAAATACAATACTTCTGTGTATAAAATAAAGCTAACTAGTTTCAAGCATAAAAATTAATAGGAATGGCAAGCAAAAATTATAACTAAGCTTACTGCAATCAAAACGTACGTAAGAGATTCACCTTAAAAATAAATGAAAATATTTTAACCAAACAAATTTGATCGTTATAAAATCAAATAGTTAACGTGATAGCACATTCATTGTTGCCCAAATGAATATTATACAGTGTTATATTTTGAATATCGTATTGTTATCAGGGTTCGAAAATTTTAAAAAGTTTTACATGCCCGAACGGAATTTTTATATGGCCAGAAGGTTATTTTATTGCATATTAATAAAAACATTTGAATTTGTTGTACAGCGTTAATCAGGACATAAGATTAAATTAACAGCTTGATACCTGAATCAAGAATTATTTGAACGTTAATCTAAATTATTGAAAAATTACATTATAAAAAAATATGACATAATAAGTCGTCGAAATGATAGTTTTGGAAAGAAATATTTGATTAAAAAATGACATGCTTTGCCGAGCATCTAAGGAAGAAGATTCATGCCCCATGGGAATTTTTACATGCCCCGGGCATATCAGCAATATAATTTTCTAGCCATTCCTGATTGCTATGCATATTAATTCCATGATTTATGAAATAAATAATTTTTTTGTACTAGTTTTTTTTTGTCAAATTTTCGCGCAGCATAATGCTTAGCAGTAAATTATTAATTTATATTTATTTTTTAAGACTTAATAAAATAAACCTAATAACAAATAGCAGATGACCTAGCTTTAATTTACACAAATATCAAACAAAATTCAGTCCATTTTTAATTATATGCAACAGACACAACGGATAAGTTAATTTACCAACTTCAGCAAAAGCAGTTATTTTTTAACAAAACACATGGCGTCATGGGTTAAAAAGTTATTATAATAACTGAACATATATACTATAATGTAAAATCTTACCTTAGCAATGCAATCCTTCAATTACTGGCAATCAAGAGTAAATATGGCACTTCAATGATAGAACTGAGGTCGTTTAGTAGTGATCCCGTATTTTTTCACAGAGAATATACAATTTTTGTCTTGCCGTCTCAACGCTCAACTCTGACCAGGGAGACGCTAACTAGCTAATAACTTGTGAAACATAAGCATGAGCACGTTTTACCATTGCATCATTGCATGAAGAAGTCGAAATACAGCTTCTGCGCATGACCTAAACGACCGCGCAGCCATTTGTGAGCCGGAGGGTGGGGGGAAGGGTGAGAACTTAGTTTATGGTCTAAGGGTGAGAATCAATGGGGGTGAGCCATGGGACCACGTGGTATGGACCCCACGTGGTTTTCAGTTCCCATGTTCCCATCATTGGCTTCGTTCTCTTCTACGTCAGTGATTCCCAAAGTGGTTTAGCGAGCCCCCAGGGGTCGACGACAATCAACCTGCAAGGCCATCAATGAAAAGTTCCATGTCAAGTGACAAAAAATTGGGTGTGCATGAAATGAAAATGGGGGTCAACGATAGTGGATTTTAAACAAGCTTAAGATTAAACCTAACTAAATTGATGACAAATGTTGATAATTTATTATTAAAGCATCCAGGTTAATCCCTCCCACTAAAGCATCTATTTATTGCTTAGTTAGTTATTTTATATTGTAACAGATACTCTAATTTTAATTTGATTCGTTTTAATTTGAATTTAATTAATAAATGTGTAAAATTAACATTTGTTTTTTTTTTCACATCACACTTCACTACAGTGAGAAATTTAAATCTTTAAATTAAATCTCATAGTGAAATTAAATCTCATAGTGAGTAGCACTGTACCAGCTGTTAAAAATACATTTGAAGTTAAGGAATTTACAAAAAATCAATATCAGGTAAGCTGACCTGTCTACCCAAAACCGGAAAACATGGCAAGGGGTCTACGAGACAAAAGAGTTTGGGAACCACTGTTCCACAGCCTTTTTGTGCTGACGTTTCTATTGTTTAATTTTAAACAGTAAATTGGAAGGGGGTGGGGAATAGAATAAAAATTAGGAGTCTCTAAATTCTGAATACGAACGGTACTTTGAGAATTATTCCAGCTACAAAATAATAATTCATTTTAAACCTTCATGCAAAAAAGAATAATCAAATATGGTAACAAGCCAGCCATCATTTGCACAACAAATTTCAAAAGCATTTTCTTATATTTGATAATATGAGGTTTTTGCAATTATGCTCTAAAAGGCTAGTTTTTTCCACAGAGAAGTTTTACTTCTTAAATACGTACTGGATTTGGTTTTATAAGAATTTAAAAATGTGCCTGCCTCTATTTACACCTTTCTTCATTTGACTCTTCCTATAAGGTGAATTGAAAACATTATGGACCTTCATAAGCAAGCTCGCATCATAAACATTTAGAAACTCCTCATGTTTTCTACTGGAACAAAATATTTTTTAGGAAAAAATTTTTAAAAAATATTTTAATCAGGGGTGTATTCCCATGGGGGTGGGGTCATGGCACAGGCTGCACCATTGACATTTTTAGGGGGTGTTTTTATTGGGTTTCTGCCAATTTTGGGGGACATCGCACCTTGTTAAAATATAAGTGGGTCAACATATTTCACCTATTTAAGAAACATCAAAAATTAGTCGTATAATTAGTGGCGCAGCAAGAAAATATTTCTGGGGAAATGGGCTTTATTGCCCTCCTTGTATATGTATATATTACTCAGTGGTGTAGCCAACAGGGGTACAAGAGTCCCCCTCCTCAAGAAACAATACAATTAATACATATGTGTTTCTAAATGCATGGATTCGTAATAAGTAGAAAACCCTCTTTTTAAAAAGAGAAACTCTCTACAAAATAAATTTCTCGCTAGACCACTGCAAGGACTGACAAACAGGCTCGAGACCAATGGTTCTGAAAGTGGCTGGCCCTAACGCCCCTCTTTGCAGTGGCGTAGCTACCTTGGCGACAGCAGGGGCTGGTATTGATGGTGTCACCCCCCCCTCCCCCCACAAAAAAAACATGTTAGTGTGAAACAATGCATTTCAATATTGTTTTTAAAGAGGAGGGAAAAAATTCCATTCGTATCATGAGCGTTATAATACTTAAAATATTTTCAGACGGCAATGATATGTTTAGCGGTTAAAAACCACTTCGAATATATTTTTGTAATTAAACACTCTGCTCAGTTAAAAATAGAAACAAATATACAGTTTAAAGTATTTGTTTCATTACATCGAGCTTTTAAAGGCTTATTGTTTCCCGCGTCGTGACCGGGTGTCACCCCAGAACGAGTAACAACCGGCCCCCACCCCCGCCGCCCCCTCTTAGCTACGCCACTGCCTCTTAGTAATAGTAATGTTGTATTTAATCAGCACAAAATAATTAACTGGTTTTGTAACCCTGACACATTATGGAACATAACTTCTCAATTATGTTATTGATCACTTGAATCAACCAACAGCTCAATAAAACATAAAACTTTCGGAAATTGTATTGGAGCAATTGAAATTTCATATTTGATACCCTCTAAATATTTTTCTGGCGACGCCCGTGGCTGTGTAAATATTACCCGTTATAGCGAATTCCTTCGTGGTTACTCGCGCCCGTTTATAACGAAATCTAAGGGACCCAATGAAAATGTCGTTATTACCGTAATTTTATTATGGAGTCTACCAACTAGTACGCGGTAAAATAAGGAGGGATTGAAATTATTACGTTATAACCGCCAATTTGCTATATACGACTTCGCTATAAACGAGCAAGACTGTAGTTATAACTAGGGTTGCAAGTTTGCCGCGGAAAAAAGAGCGCGAAATTCGCGGCAAATTTCGCAAAATGTTCCCAAGAACATAAATACAACAAAATATGGCATATCTGCTATGAAAGCTATTCTTCATCCTAAAATATAGGGCTATTATTAAAAATGGAAGGATTATTAACTTCGTTAAAGACATTTAAATATTTGTATCAAAAACTCAACATGCTGAAAAATTTTTTGAGGCTGGTTGGAAAAATCTATGTTTATTTTACCGCTTTCGAAAAAATTATTTTGAATTTTTTCTTGGCGCAAGTTTAGAGCCTCCCAAACAGAGAGACCCTTAGAGACACCCAAAGTCTAAAAGACTTGGGGTGTTGAGATGTTATCCTTGGTTTCTGAAATCTTTTAAAAATCGGACATTTCGCGAGGCAAGAAATTAAAAAAAAAAAAAGAAGAAGAAGAAAAATTCGCTGAGTTTCGGAAAAAGATTTAAAAATCGCGAAAATCATTGCGGGAATTCGCGGCGCGACAAAATTGCAACACTAGTCATAACATATGGATTTCAATCCACATTGTTTTAAGGAGTTAAATGTATTACAAACACTTTATTTATACCAGAGTACAATAATTAAATTCAGTGCTGATACAACTATTATTCATCAAATTTGGCTATTATGACGTCGAGGAGATTTTGATCATCATCATTGTCGCCGCAATGCGAATTGCGCTCATAACTGTAGCCGCTGGTATGAATGTTTGCTTCTATACAATATTCTCATTTTTCATTTCATTGTTTTAGAGATGTCTTCACTCAAACTCTTATTATAATTTATTTTAAAATTACTGCTTATTGGCAGAAAAGAGCAAACTCTTTTTAACAATGAGTTTTATATTTATTACCAAATATTGTACTCAACGGAGACATGTTGCCATCTGCTATCTATAACAATATAACATTAAAATGACAAAGGAGGCTTGCCTGACGAAAGAAAAGAGAAAATAATTAATCAATAATAAACTGATTTTTCCAGCCGGAGTAGAAGGGATTAAATGATAGAGGATTAGGGAGTGGGAGTCGGGTGACTGCTTGTCTCACAATCCTGTTTTTCGAACGATTTGCTTACTTTTTTTTTTGTTTAGTAGCTATGACGAGTTTTAGTGATATCAATTATTGATTGATTATTTCCCCTTTTCTTTTGTCAGGGAAGCCTCCTTTATAATTGTAATGCTTCATTGTTATAGATAGCAGATGGCGATTAGGTGAAAATGGTTCTTAACCGTTATGCCTTGCCAGATAGATAGATAACTGAGTAAACGCCTTTTTTTTACTGATAAAACGAAGTGTTGCTTCTGACAAAGAATGAACGAAGTAAGTAACATTTCCGGGAAGGCGGAAGAAAAGGTAACCATTCTTCAAATATGCATTATCTGTGTAGGTGCATTCTTCACAGCCCCCACTGAGTACCGGCTTTAAACTGGGTGATTATTCAAATTCAAAGCATGTTTTAGCGGAGTCTCCATCGTTTCGCCAACACTTCCGTTCCCCACCCCAATGATTGACAGGTGATCAGCAGGTGGTTAGAAAAAGTGTAACGAAACGAAGTATGAACCGTTTTAGCTGGTGTCAAAGAAAGCATTCAACAAGCATTCATGGCTTTGACCACTGACCTCTGACTTCCACAAACAATCACTGTTTTCTGGAAGATGATCTCGATTCTTTGTTGCCACCATTGGCCTAGATAGACTAAATAGACAAGAAGGTCTGGGGGCGTGGTCGGTAAGCAGGAGTATTTCCCGGAAAACAGCTGACTGAGTCCTTCAGTGAAAAAGGGCTTCGTCTTGCTATGTTAATTCTCGAAGAGATTTGAAGAGTGATTTATTTTAATGTCTTATTACAGTAAAACCCGTTTAAGAAGTTCCCGCTTAAGAAGTTTTCCCGTTTAAGAAGTTTTTAATTTCAATACCCATTCCCATCTCCCCAATGTTAAAATAACCCTTTTAAAAAGTTTTGATTTTATTTTTTTCCCGCTTAATAAGTTTTCATATCGGTCTTTTTTTTCTTTCAAGTGACACTTTAGTCTTCTAAAGTTTCTTTTTTTTTTAAAGTTTTTTTCAAACTACGTAGTTCTTTTTCTTTCGAATGGAAAAAAGACAGAAGTAGGTTCAGAAAAGCTGCTTTGGTCAGCTTTTTCTCAAGGGCACCCTTTTCTCAACACCAAAGTTCCAGGAAAACAGGTGGCAGAGAGGTCAGTTGTCAGGAGAACAATAATGACTGATAAGGGGAGAAAGAAATGTTTGTAGCTTCTCCTATATGGGTGTTGCTCTTCAACAGTAATAAAGCAGGGAGCAGGGGTGAGTAGGTATTGTATCAATAAGTTAACTGAACCATGAGTTGCTGTTAACTCGCAATGCATTCTCTCACCTTGTTTTAAAATGGAATGAACCACAGACTACAGTTGTGGTTGGTGCTCAGCTCTTTCCACTGAAATTATTTTTCTACGTGATTCTTAGCTTCCTACGTCAGTGAAAAAATTTGTGAACAAACTCCGCTTCTTTTTCAAAATGTCTGGAAAAGGAATTAAAAGAAAAGCATTGTCGATTGAGGAAAAAGTCAAAATATTGAAAGATGTGGATAACAACTCACATTTATCTAGGGTTGAAATTTCTAAAAAATTAAATCTTCCAGTGACGACATTGAATGGAATTGTTGCCAAACGAGAGGTCATTTTGAATTCTTGTAACCAATCTCGAAAAATAAAGAAAGTTAAGAGGGGAAAGTATGAACACATAGAAGAGAAGTTGTTAATTTGGTTCAAGCAAGCAAGATCGGCGAACATTCCCGTAAGCGGAACTATTTTAAAAGAAAAAGCCGAAGAAATTGCTAAAAAGATGGACGTTGATTTTGTTTCTTCAAATGGATGGATTGACCGCATGAAAAGAAGAGCTGGGTTAGTGTACAAATCGGTAAAGGGCGAGAGCAAGAGCGTCGACCTTCATGAAACGGATGCATGGAAGAGCACCTTACCTGAATTGATATCTGGCTATCAACCAAAAGACATATTTAATATGGACGAGTGTGGACTTTTTTATAACCTTTTTCCGGACAAAACTTATGCCTTTAAAGGTGAAAACTGTCATGGAGGGAAAAGAAGCAAAGAAAGATTAACAGTATTAGTAGGTGCTAATATGGACGGAACCGAAAAATTACCAATTTTGGTAGTTGGCAAATCTAAAAAACCAAGATGTTTCCAAAACGTTAAGTCACTTCCTTGTGAGTATGAAAGCAATAAATCGGCGTGGATGACGATTCCAATCTATGAATCATATTTAAAGAACTTAAACAACAAAATGAGGAAAGCCAAAAGAAACATTCTCATCTTTGTGGACAATTGCGCCGCACACTCGAAAAACGCTCAATATTCAAACATAAAAGTGCATTTTCTACCCCCGAACTCTACCTCCGTTTTGCAGCCGATGGATCAAGGGGTCATCAAAGTGTTTAAGCAACACTATAGAAAAAGGCTCGTGAAATGGATACTGGAAAAGCTTGAGAGCAGTGATGAATTTAAAAAAGTGAACATCTTGGAAGCAATCCATTTTCTCGTATCTTCTTGGGACTTAGTTACACCATCTGTAATTTCAAATTGTTTCCAAAAAGCTGGATTCCTGGATGGAGAATCAACAGAAGAGTACGATTTTGACATTGACAACAGTGATGATGATGATGATTGGATGACGTTGCAACGAAAAATGAAATTAAGTACATCCTTTGAGGAGTATGTTGCGATCGATGACGAAGTACTACCATGTGAAGTGCTTACCGTGAATGATATTTGTGAGGCAACAGAAGGCAGTGAAGAAATAAGTGAAGATGAAGAAGATGGCATGGAAATTCCCAGCTTTACAGAAGCCATAAAAGGACTGGAAACATTTCGCCGGTTTGTCGAAACAATTGAAAATGTGCCTGAAGAGGTCTTTAAAAGCTTGCGGCAATTGGACTGTTTTCAGTTACAGATTTCTGAGCGAAAGAGAAAACAAAAAACTATGCTGGATTTTTTTCAGAAAAGCAGTGAGTAAATGTAATATCTTCAAATGGCTGATGTTTCGGTAAAGAATTTTTTCCTTATTGATGTTGTTTTAATTATGTAAAATTAATTAATAAATGCATGAATTTTAAGGCAAAACTTAAAATTATGGAAATGTATTCCATGTCTAATTTAAATATTGACAAATGATATCATCCCTAAATATCATTAAGTAAATTCATTTTCAAAAATAGAGCCTACCCGTTTAAGAAGTTTTCCCGCATAAGAAGTTTTTTTCTCTTGGTCCCTTGGAAAACTTCTTAAGCGGGTTTTACTGTATAAGACAGAAACACTTTTTCACGATTATTTTCTGTCACACGCAAGAAAACAGTTCATAGATTAATGGACAAGTGTTTTTTTATTGATATTATCAATAGTTAATTAGTAATAGGGCTTTGAAAATGATCTTATACATTGAGCTCATTGAGATGGATAGTAGGGTGGAACAAAGAAAATCAACTTTTGATTTTTAGTTCATAAGAGCACAGAAAAGCTGCCTTTTTTTACGAAAAAATTATTACTTTATTTTTTATTTGTAATAGTGCGGAATAGTTGCCTTATGGCATAGATAAGAAAAATTAAAAATATGAAAAATGTTGGAGTACATTTTGAGACTTTTTGAAAGGAGTACATTTTGAGGCAAAGTTTTATGAAAACAGTTTTTATAGATTTTTCAAAGATTTTTACAAGTTTCGATTAAGTTTTAAAAAGCTTCATAATATGAATAGAATGATAAAAACACCTTTAGTACTGCATTGGAATATTTGTAAAAAAAAAAATGAAACATTTTTAACTTTTGATAAAATATTTTTTATGAATTTTTCGTACACCGAACGTAACAAAAAATTGTTTTAAATACGTAGCGTGAACAATGATATCACGCTTCGAGGGGGGAAGGGGATTCGTGAAATTGTGACAAAGTGTGACAAGGGGAGGAGGTAACAAGAAGACATCATGCATTATGCAACATAGCGTGACGCGTGACATAGGGGGAGGGGGGTCCGCTGAAGTGTGACATATTGTGACAAAGGGGGGGAGAGGGGTCAAATATGGGGGAAAAGCGTGACGTTATTTATGAACGGAACATAATTGGAAACAAGTTATTATTTACAGATAACAATAATAATAATAAAATATTTTGTATTGGTTACTTCTGTATCCTTAATAATTATACGATGTTACAGATGCAAAATGTTATCTTCTATTTCATTGCTCCATTAAACTGTTTTTGTTTAACTTTTGGCATATACACACGTGAATCAGTTTTTGCTTTTTTGTATCTGCTCTTGCGATTGAACTGCAGATCTTTTGAGCAGATTAGGACACCGGTTTCACAGCTCTTCTCACTGCTTGTGGGTGACTCCTTTGGTAGCTTAGCTTTACCATCTAAATGACAAAAAGGATGTCGCAATGGTAGCTCATTGCAAAGGAACAAACATGTTGATCATTGTAAAGGTATTTATATTTTCTTTTCCACGAAAGAGGAAACACTATTATTAAGTGCAGTGCTTGTAACGGTTCCATCACTGAAGTGTTGATTTCTCTATCGTCAAGAAATACCAAATACTATCTGCTATGTCTTTTCCGGTGCAAGTTTTTGGTGTTACGTGGCCTAAAAACTTGGAGTTTCGTTCCTCTATTAGTGAAATGTACTCTTCTGAAATAGCTTTCTTGTACAACTTACTTCCTTTCTTTTCTTGAACAATGTTACGTCTTTTATACCTTTAAGAAAAAAAAAAAAAAACAATCCTGTACTTTCGGTTATCTGATTATAGCTATGGTCATTAATGATATATCTTTGATATGTTGATTTTGCTCTTCTAATTTCCATCCTGTGTATTACATTCGTTTTGTCTTCTGTGGTTACACACATGTCCTGTAAAGCAGCACTAGCTATACCTGCATCTAAGTGCTTTTCTCTAGTTACAATTTTGAAGAGTCAGGTACATTTATATCTTCTTTTACAGTTGAAAGACTTGCTTGGATTGCCTCTTCTGGTCAGGAACACTGGTGTTCTTCGGCGCTGTCATTGTCTCCAGTAACCGTTTTTGATGCACTAGTATTTTTTGATGCACTAGTATTAGGGGAACCTGTTGTACCTTGGACACATTTTTTGTTTTTAATTATTTATTCAAAAACTACGATAGTGAGAAGCATTTTACGTATTACATAATGTTTTGTGGTCATTTATGAACAAAAGGGCTATGTTTAAAGTAAGGTAGAAAAATAAATCATATGTCATTTAGCCTTTTTAAAAAAAAAGGAATTAGGACCAAGGTACAACACCCCTGTTTTACCATGGACCTATATATGTTGTACTATGGACTTACTATTATTATTTTTGAGAAAAACATTATTTATATTACAAATCTTTATTAAATCTTGTATTAAAGTTAACATTTATTAATAAAACAAATTAAACAGCATAACAATTTACTTAGCAATTAATAGACATTATATTAATTAACATTCATAATTCTATGAGATATTTGCTCACTTTTACGCGTTATTGTTCAATAATTATCTTTGGAATTTTATTATTATTCTTCTTTTTGTTTTTATATACCCCTTCTAGCACTGCCAATATTTTTTCAGCTCTTTTATTTCATACAAATCCCTTCTGGAGTGGCATTTTGACGGTGGTTTAATTTTTTCTCTTACTCCCAAGGATATAACATTTCATCTGGTTTTTCCGGCCACTTCCAGCTCTTTTTAGATTTTTCCATTTTCTTGTATTTCTTCCTAAATAACCTCATCCAATAGACACCCGCCATTTTATCTCGATCCCAACTTTCAGGATATTTAATATTGTTTGACTTGGCAAATTTATACGCCAATTTCATCAAATTTCTTAATGTAAAGCCGTATTGTAGTTGAGAAGCTTTATTAATATAATCTAGTAACAAGAGTTCTTCATTATCTGAAAACAGTTTGTGACTTGCAAGTTTCGATTTTAAATTAAATAGCTCAGTAGGATAATTTTCTTTTTTCAAGTGACGTGTCAGCGTAGTTTTTGATAAACTATAAGTCTTAGCTGCACTGTAAACTGTTAATTTATTATCTTTAATAAGCTCTACAGCCTCCATTATTTTACATTAATTTGGCGATGGCCTCGTAATTCCCGTTTTACTTCGAGGCATTTTTGTATGTAAGAAGTGTCAACAATCTTTAAAAGGAATAAACTTGCTTGTTTCTTCCTTGAAGCGCTAGTTTTTGATATATCAATATTACACTATAACCCTTTTCCCCTCAGAGCTTAGATCCTTCAGAAACTCTTATTCCATAACTAGTATTTTTTTTCGCTTTTATACAAATACAAGTATTAAAGTTTACACACTTAAAGGCAACAGTATCAAATAAACGCTCAGCATCTTCTCTAAATTTTGTGACGTTGCAATCAAACTTATCGGACCAACTTCGACTTTTAGACCGTAATAAATACTTCAACTTAGCGATCAAAATACGAAACGCACAAGTGATTAATTTCGACCCCTCTGAACTTCCTAATAAAAATTTAGATTTTTTTTTTTTGCAAAGGCTTTTTTAAATTTATGATATGTTCATATGTTTTATTTCCAGCTCTCTATTACAGATATCGAAAGACTGGGAACGCAATAACTAAATTCTTAATACCATATGTTAGGCATTCTGTTCTTAAAACTGAAGTGGGAAAATTATAGTTTTTTGTGTAACGCAGCGCAATGTCTACGCTGTACTCGCTACACAGAAAAAAAAAAAAAAGATTGCTTGGAATTACAACAAAAAGTAAGAGACTAACAATGATTAGCTTTATTTAAAAGAATATATATTTATGCTTATTTTTCACGTTTTACTAAGAAATTATCAGTTATTTTTATAACGAAATTATGGCTAACAAAATTTTCCTTGAGTCCCTTTGATTTCGTTATAAACAGCCGAGAAAACGTATAAGAAATGTTATAACGCGTAAGAAAATTATAAAAATCATAACAGGATGAGCTGACAGGATTATCCCATTTTTGTATTTATGTATGTAATACAAAAATAAGTGTTTTTTTATAACCCATGCTATCAGGTTATCCATGGAACCTATCCATGTTATGATTGCTTTTGGAGCACATGACGTCTCTGATGCAGTGGGGTAGGAAAGCACTGAACCCCCGTCCGGGATCTTATGTCCGCCGGACCTCCCTTAAAGTTTTGCATTCTACTGTGATTTAGTGTTTTACAATAACCTGTATTTTTTATGTTTTTTTTTATTTATTTATTTATTTTTTTTAATGGTTTTCATAAATTAGCGGTTGGTCGAGCTCTCCCGGAACCCCATTTGCTCCCGAGGGCTTGCACTCGGGGGCATCTAAAAATACGATAGGCCAGAAAATGGCAGGTGCGGGGGGTTTCTGGGCGCACTGCACTGTCCGTGGATCTTTTGGTTTTGGACCTTATGTCCGGATACCCCTTCAGTAGGAGGCTAAGAAATTTCAAGAATGCTATTCTGGGAGCTTGAATGCAGTTTACGACCGTGAGGGCACTTTCATGCTGCGAGGAAGGGGGGGAGGGGGCGCAAACAAATTAAATTAAGCCCCTGCTGCCCACCCAACCCCTCTCCCTCTTTCTCAGAAAGTTCCAGCTACGCCACTGCTCTGATTATTTGGTGCATTTGGAAACGGGATGAAAACTTTTCAATTAGTGAACTTCTTTGAAGTCAATATTTTGAAATAATAAAATTGTATATTGGTGTTATATGAGGTAAATTATTTAAGAGTAAATCAGCTTATTCCTACGAAATTAATGGAAAGAATTTTTTTTATTCAACTAATAAAGGAAGCTAAGCTGAAATAATTTATGGATGTAGGACTACGCAGAATAGTTTTGTGGCTACAATGTGAATTCTTCTCCCCCTCCTCCCCGCCCCAGCGCCCCACCGTTCTTTAACTTCTTTATACGGATGCACTGACGTAGCCAAGGATTATGGAAGGGTCATCATAATAGCCCGTGGAACAAAGAAACTATATACAGTCGAACCTCGTTTTCACGACACCCGTATCCCGGATGACACGTCACTCCGTATGTCTCGTCTCATTATCCAAGTCCCGAGCTTGCTACATAAAATTTTAATGTTAAATAACTCCGCAATTCACGTCACTAATTTATTGTACCACTCCGTTTATGACAACACTCAAGGCCGTAGCCAGAAATTTTTTCGGCGGGGGGGGGGGGGGGGGCTGACTTTGAAACACTAGCGTTGAGGAAAGTTTCAGGGAGGAATATATGCTACATTGCGAAAATTTTCAGGATTTCGGGGGGGGGACGTTGCCCCCCCCCCCCCCATCCTGGATACGGCTCTGACAACACTCCAAATTGTTAAAACGGACTCGATTTTATTTTTTTAAAAACCTTTCAGTAAAATAATTAAGATTTTAGGAAAAGTGTGTCCTGCAAATTCCTGAAAATAGATTAGTGACAAGCGTTATCAACCTCCTGGAGAAAATCCCCAGCCCCCTCGAACCAAAACAATCACCAGCCAGCAAAGCGTGCACAGTATGTTTGAAAGCGACCGGTGGAAACGCGAACACAGGCCCCTGGGTAGAAAAATTGCAATTGTCAACATTCACAGGCAAAAGAAATGAGTGACAAGTTTCATTTGCATTGCTCGTAGGATTAAATCTCTACTCGGTAATACTTCAGAAAAGGATAAAAGGGATGGAGAAAGAAAGAAATCGATTCTAAATGAGCTTCTAGAAATGACTGCTATCATATTAAACTCTTTGTTCGAAAAGGAGGAATTTGCTTTCACGGGCCAGTCAGATAGTGGTCAAAACTAAAGGGGTTTACAGTTGGGGGATAAACTTTCAAGTAAATCAGATGGCGTTGCATTGCATTGGTGCCGTAGAAAAATACCTTTCTCCGATCGAAGAAGCTCAACAGGAAGATTAAGCCATTTTGTACAAAATACACAGAAAAATTTTAAATTGTAAATTAAGAAGTAAGCAAACCTTTATTGTAGAATATTTTAGTGCGAAATGAAAAGTGAGTTATCTTTTCTTAATGTTTTTGCCTTGGCTTATTAAATAATACAAAATGACGGTAATTGAAATTGAATCTAATTTAAAAAGGCAAATGAATAAGATGGCCGTGAAATGTGTTATTACATTACATGTTCTTTAAATTTTGTGTCTTGAAGCAATTCCAGTTAAAACGTCGCTCCGCTTATGACGACAATTTGTTTTAAGTCCTCGGGGTATCGTGATAACGCAGTGGTGCAGCCCTGAAAAAAAAGTTGGGGGGGGGGGGGACGCGTATGGATACGAAGATAAGCAATTAAATTTAAAAATGAGAAGACGCTTATGTTAAAATGTAAAAAATTTGGGGGTACTTTTTTATTAAAATAAAAAGGTCGGGGGACGCCGTCCCCCTGCGTCCCCCCTCGACTACATCACTATAATAATGAGGTTCGACTGTATATACAGTAAAACAAGGGTAGAACTTTTCCAGGCGACCAAGAGAAAAAAACTTCTTAAACGGGTAGGCTCTATGTTTGAAAATGAATATACTTTATAATATTTAGGGATGGTATTATTTTGTTATTTGCCAATATTTAAATTAGAAAGAAAACAGACACCCTCATAGGAGACTCCAGAAACATTCCTTTCTCCCCTTATCAGTCATCGTTGCTCTCGTGACAACTGATTCATCCTCTCTGCCACCTGCTTTCCTGGAACTTTTGGTGTTGAGAAAAGGGTAAACTTGAGAAAAAGCAGACCAAAACAGCTTTTCTATACCTTCTTCTGCTGATCTATTTTCCGTTAGAAAGAAAAATAGCTACGTAGATTGAAAGAAACGTGAAAAAATCAAGAAACTTTAGAAGTCTAAAGTCATTTGAAAGAAAAAATTGACCGATATTTTAACTTATTAAGTGCTTAATAAGCGATTAACTTATTAAGCGGCAAAAAGAAAAAAAAATCAAAACTTTTTAAAAGGGTTAGTTTAGTTCATTGCGGAGATGGGAATGTATCTACGCCCTGTTGGGATGTGAGTTGCTTTTAATTATTTTCAATCCAAAGAAAGTAGGAGTGGAATTCCCTGTAGGAGAACCAACTACTTTTTCAAAGCAACTCGGTTGTTACTTATATAATTTTAAAAAAAATATAAAGATGCAATTCGGGTATGTGTAGTTGATCACTCCCTTCGTCCCTTCCCGTGACAAAACTTTCAAACATCCAAATTCCAAATTCCAAAGGCATATGCCTTCTTTCTCTATTGTTACTTAGAATTATGCCCCCCCCCCCCCCCCACGGGAGTTTTGCTGACTCTTCCCGTATGAGTGGCAAGGGTATCCGGACATAAGGTCCATAACCAAAGGGTCCATGAACATAAGGTCCACGTCCAAAAGGTCCGAAGGACAACACGCACTTCAAAATTCGGACCTTTTGTCCCCCCTGCATAGAAAACTGGACCTTATGTCTTCCCTGCACAGAAAAGTGGACGTTATGTCCGTGGATCTTATGTCCGTGGATCTTATGTCCGCCGGACCTTCTGTCCGCTGGACCTTTTGGACGTGGACCTTCTGTCCGTGGACCTTTTGGTTATGGACCTTATGTCCGACAGTCAGTGGCAAGTGGTGAGCGTTCCTTCTCGAAATTAAAACTTATCAAAAATTACTTGCGTCAACTATGTCGCAAAACAGACTCGTAGACTTAGCAACAATTTCCATTGAGTGTGAATTTTGAGGATTAGGTTAATTTTTTAAAATACTAATTATTTGTCAATTGCTATTGTTTCTTAATTTATTTGCAAGGAAAATTAAATTTAATTTTAGGACGAATGTGAATTTTGAAGAATGCTTAATTAATGTATAAAATACTAATTACAGTAAAACCTGTAAAGTTGACCACCTTTGTAAGCTGACCACCTGCCTAAGTTGACCACTTTTGTCACGAGCGGAATTAGCCCTATATTATATAATGTAGAGAAACCTTTGTAACTTTACCACCTAAAAGTTGACTGCCTGTCTATGTTGACCACTTATGTACGTCAAATTTGGGTGGGAGTATTCTAAAAAACCCTTTGTATGTTGACCGCCTAATTATTACTATATTTATTTGTTTATCTATTTTTGGAAAAAAAAACTAAAATAGCTTCTCCGGGATATTTTTTATGCTATAATGTATATATATATATATATATATATAATACCAGTATTTGTTTGGATGGGTGAAACTTCAATGTAATATTTGTCTAAACCTCTTTGCAAATTAACTATATGGAAAACCACTATGAGCATTCTTTTATTCTTTAAATAAGTTTCTTCTCTTTTCTTTGATCTGATATAGCCATTTTGAAAAATATATATTTTAAAGAAATCTTTAGCATCAAATAAGTAACTGACGTAATTAATATGGTATTTATCTTAATTTTAACTAAGTACTTTACTTTTGAAGTTGCATAGGATACATTGTAAGTCATTCGTGTTAAATTTCTTTAATGATATTTTAGATAATTGTAAAGAAAAAAAAAGTTAATCACTATTTTAAAGTAAAATCATTACATGAAGCTATATTTTAATTAGCTATAAATGAATAAATGCGTATTGTAAGAAATAACAAAACAAAATAAAAATCTCCACCCTCTCTAAGTTGACCACCTGTCTATGACCAGGGACGTAACTAGGTCATTTTCTAACTGGGGCAGGACCAGGATTTAGCTCCCAATTCTCCGTAATATACACAAACAAAATTTATGTATTTACGTAAACGCACACATTTAGTCAATTTAGCGCCCTTAAAATAATCCGGTGCTGGGGGCATGTGGCATGTGCCCTGTCTGCCCCCCTCTAGTTACGTCTCTGAGACCACTAAAATGCTGCACCGCAAGTGGTATACTTATACAGGTTTCACTGTATTTGTTTATTACTGTTTTTTTTAATTAAAAAATATTAGTTTGTAAGGAAGGGGCGTGCCGATCAACTTTGCCTAGGGCGCAAAATTACCTCGCGCCGGCCTGTTTCTATAAACAGGACCTATTCTAAACAGCAGCTCTCTCCTAGAGTACACTCTTTGTGCAAGCATCCGCGATAATGACTACTATAAATGAAAAGTAGGGCAGAAGTTTTGTAGCACAAAAGCTCCCTGCATGAAAGATATGCCGAACCGAATGGAGATGTCGCTTTTATTATTTGGACTCACGTTTGGACTCTCACTGTAATATAAATCGGCACTTTCATTCAGATAAGAACAAAAACCCTTCGGTATCAGATTCAGAACTAAATGGGCACAAAGCACAAAGAAAAGGTCCTCTCCTCAAGAGGCAGTCGCTCGGGTCCTAAGGGCGTCTTTGCGTCCCGATAGCATTCGCCGAATTGGCTATAAAGGGACAAAATGGCGTCCTTATTATATGCAATGGCGGATTAGAGAGTACATGGCGCCGACAGTGCCCCACTCCAAAAGGAATTAAAAGTAATTTCTAATTAACTAAATAATTTTTACAAATTTTTCTGCTCTTTAAAGCAGATGAATTGGTTTTAGGGTATCCTAAGCTAAATAAAAACTCCTATAACTACTTTATCATAAAAATATTTACGAGTGAGAACATCTTTTTTACTTCCTGTCTTCCTGGTGCACCTCAAGTAATTATTCCTGGATTCGTATTCCTCCTTTCTATATTCCCTGCCCTTATGGGAATGTAGAAGGAGGAGTTGAAAATTTAAAAAGAAAGTAAAAACAGAAAATATAATCAATGGGGTCATTCATAAATGATGTCCCGCTTCGAGGGGAGAGGGGGTTCGGGAAATTGTGACAGTTTGTGACAAGGAGAGGGGAGGGGGTAACAAGAAGTGTGACATTACACAATTTGGTTTCTATAAAAACATTTAAAATCAGCAAATACAATTTATTTTTAAAGTTTTTTTTCTTTCCATAATTTGATTTTAACTGATGGCGTTCATCATTTTTTCAGAATTCGAACAATTAATACATTTTACTGTTCTATACTAATTATCTTTCTTGTTATAAACCTTAACCTCATTCTATACAAATTAAGAACTCATGTAATCTTTATTATTGTTATTATTATTATTATTCTCACAAATGTCATTAAACGTTCAAACATATAATTAGAAACGTGATGAATAATGCAGTGCTTTGTTTCTGGACTGCAAATATATATGCTTATGGAATATAGCGGGACATATGACAAAGGGGGGTAGGGATGTGTGATGAAGTGTGGCAGTTTGTGACAAAGGGGGGAAGGGGTCAAATATATTGAAAAAAAGCGTGACATCATATATGAACGGCCCCAATGATTCTTTCGCTTCCGATTCTTGAAAAAGACAGCACCTCTGCTCAACAGATTTGATCATTGCATCATCTCAGTGGTACAGTGTTGCAACCAGGGTTACGCGGTAGATTTTATCAGTATGATTGCAAGTTTTCGTTGTTTTGTTTTGTTTTTTTTTTTTTCAATTACACAATACAGTAAAAAAATGATATCAATTACTACAATTTGCTATTTTTAACCTTCTAAATCTTGTAACAGACGATGTAGATCCAATAGAAATTGATGATACATGGTCTAACGTTTTCCTAATTTCATTAATTTTAATTTCAAAAAAAAAAAAAAATTAGCGGAAACGTCAAGAAATGTAAAAAAAAACTTCTCAAAACCACAAAAGTATTACCACACGAATTAAAAAAAATGTGTTCGGCCCAAATAAATAATTTAAAATATTCAAAGGTTTCTACAGAATGGGATACATTACAAAATTTTGAAGATCATTTTTGTGTTTAAATTAGATACGTTTTTGGCTGAAGTCACGACACTTTTTTTAGCGCTTTGGTCAACTTACCTGTATATATTTAAGTTTTAAAATGTCATATACAAACTGAGTTTTTACTATAGGCTTCTAGAAACCTGAATCGTTCATTTGTAGGAACAAAGGTACCAAAATGTAACTGAAAACGTTTATTTCATTTTTTTTTCTCATCCGTTCAAATTTAGCTTGCTTATTCCTCTTCTGGCTCAGTTTCTAGACGAAATTTTTTACCGCATTCCAGTTTCTCTGCTATCTCATTAACAGTAATTTTCTTCTGAACATGTACAATTGCCCATCTTTTTACTGTTTTAAGGTAATTTTACAACTAAGATTGCATTAACGTTTAACTGACTTTTTTCAAATAAAATATCGTGTCATACAACTACATCGAATACCTCTGTTTACATCTTCTAGTACTATTTGGAACAATGCGTCATACATTTAACAAAGGCGATATAGTAAAGATTTAACGCATTTACTCTGCCTGAGTTGAAGGTTTTAGAAAAGTATTAACAGCACTCAGTTGCTTTAGAATTAACTGTGAAACATGTTTTAAACTTTTTTTAGCGCTTTTTAGTACCAAAAAATAAAATACAAAGCACTTTGTACCAAATTAACTGTTATACTTTTTGCTCTGGGCCCCATGAATCATAATCGGACCTTATATTATAATACCAGTATTGGCAATATACGAACAAAGGGATTTTGTCGGGTAATCCACGAGCTCACAAATTTCTGCAATGAAAGAGAAATTCCTTTTAATTCCGAAACACGTGTTAACAATTTTGTGCTTAAAACGTTGCTTATTTTCTTATTAATATTTTTACAATAAACGAAAACTCTTGGTTGCTTAAACCAAGGCTGAACTTGATCCAGTTAGTTAACTGACAGTTAACTAACTGCATCAAGTTCAGTCTTGCTTAAACTTCAGCATTACAGATGGCGCAACTAAAATGTCTTTGTGTTAGATGTTTTTAGCGCTCTCTATAAAATAATTAACAACTAGATAATCATATATTACCTACAATACTAACGCCACTAACAATGACGTAATTTCCTCTTGGGGGGGGGGGGGGAGGGATATCCTAACACGTGAGGGGACTCCTCTCTTTGCACCCTTCTTCACTTTTAAATGATAAAGATAAAAGAGAAACTCTGAAAAAATAACGCAGGGGGTGGAGGCTTGACATGACTACCAGTAGTTAAGTAATCCTCTTAAAGAATCAAACCCTTTATGAAAGTGTCATAGATGTTTTGCCCATATTCTGCGTGCAATTGCCGCACACTGAAGAAAACTTAAAATATTCAGAGAACCCCTCACTATAGACGGTTTCGTCGTCAAGACGGAAAAAATGAGACGCAGAAATGGCCCCACCCAATGCTTCAGGTGTCAGCGGTGGGGTCACAACTCCTACGCATGCAACATCAGAGAGCGATGCAAATACTGCGCAGGCAGCCACCGATCCAAGGACTGTCAGCAAAAAGAAGGCCCATCGCAGTGCGCAAATTGCCACGCAACGCACCCATGGTTTAGACTGCCCAAGACACCCCCAGAACCGAGCTGCCAAGAAAACGGCGCCAGCCAGAAAATGCCCCACTCAGATGCAAGCCTCCAACCACAAACGACCAAATGACTTTTACTGACTCTCCTGAAGAAAGCCCTTCAAGAGTACGAAAACGAGAGGAATTGACGATCTTTGTTTCACCGAACCCCGGCTCATCTTTGTTCTCCTACCTTTCCCTTCTCTGCCCTTCGGGGACCAAGATGTATGCCTTCGGGCACTTGATGACCATACCATTGACTCCTCCCAAAGGATATCCGGGTAAAAGGCCCCTTCAGGGCCTGATCGCCCATCTGCAAATCTAGGTGATGATGATGATGATATCATAGATGTTTCGTAAGAAATCGATTTTAAAACAAGTTCCTGCAGAAATATCTGGAGGGACTAGATGTAATACGTAAGGTTGCGTTGGGAACGGATTGTGTTCTGATAAAGCAGTGGTTTGTTCTTTGATGCACAATATGTTTGCAAGACATCATTCTAAGAAGTCCAGAACAACTTCGAAGCTTATTACAAATCGGATTCAAGGAATTTCATGTTTTGCAAGGGAAAAAAAAAGTACCCCATACAAACTGAAATTAATGAAAACAGTTTTTATATTATTTTAATTCCTTTTTTTTTACGTCAGAGAAAAATTAGAGAATTTTTACGAAAAACGTTGCGAAGGAAGCTAAAAGTAAAATTTTTTGCGAGTGTAATTTTGATCACTTCAGTTACAAATTGAGAAATAAAGGAATAAAGACAGAAAAAAAAAAAAAAGTAGGGAACTGCGATACGGAAAATGTGTGTCTGCCGACTTGTCGGTCTGTTGGTTTGGCTGTCCACCCTCATAACTTTCGACAAAATCGTCCGATACGATTTTTAAATAAAAATTATAAATCACTCTTGAATAAAGCTATTTTTTACAATATTTATTTATCATTATTATTTTTCTTTGTTTACAAGTAAATAATATTAATGAGGAAATATAAATGTAAAACTTAAAATTTACATTATCCAACACAAAGTTGCTTCTGAAAAACAATTTACAAATGGCGCATTTAATAGTTTTATATTAAACAATTTCGTTAATTTTTCTTTTTTTTTTTTTTAAATATAAAAACAAACGAAATTATGCTGTTGTTGTTGTTGCAAATGCCACTTGGATATCCAAGCTCCCCTCGCAGAGCGAGCAACCAGGAATTCAGGCAGACAAGGGAGCGCCTTCCGTTTCTAATGAGAACCTCAAAGGCAGAAAACCAAAGAAGTTATACAGCTCACGACTTTGCTCAAGCACAGATTATGTATTAGGCAGTGGTGTAGTCGAGGGGGGACGCAGGGGGATGGGGTCCCCCTACCTTTTCATTTTAATACAAGCGTCCCTCCACATTTGTTAAATTTTAACATAAGCATCCCTCCACTTTTAATTTCAATTACTTATGTTCAGATGCATAAGCGTTCCCCCGGCGTTTTTTTTTTCAGGACTACACCACTGGTATTAGGATGATACCAGATGACGCAACCACAAGTACGCCCAGGCCCTGACTATCGCGCGGGCACCCAGGGCCAAAGCCCTCTGCAGGAACTTCGTAAGGGACAGGACATTCTTACATAACATCATTTGAACTTCTTTTAAAAAAATCGTTATATAAAATAACCAATTTAATTAATAATAAGCACTGGTAACTTTTCACAATGTCAGGTTATTCTTAATAATAACCAATTTCATGTTGACCGTAACACACACACACAGGCATGCATGCATACATTATATACATAACATACCAAGGCCGTATCCAGAGGCCCACAAACCCGGGCCTCCCCCCGAAAAAATTTTTTTTTTTTTTTTTTTTGCAATGCAGCATATATTCCTCCCAGAAACTTTCCTTAACATAAGTGTCGAAATCACACCCCCCCCCCTTGAAAAAAAAATTCTGGATTCGGCCTTGATACATACATGAAGCAAGTGAACCATTCAAAGAGGGCAGGAAAACGAGAAAATGCCCTGGGCATGAAAACTGGCTACTCGGACCCTGAATACGCTGCCTTCCTTTTTAGACCTAAAGCTGAAGGGAAGGAAAATTCCCTAGCCTCCGATACCATCGGGACTATAGAGTCCAGGAATTTTGCATGCAAATGTACCAAAAAATATACTTGGTGGGTCTTGAACACCAAACCATCATATTAGAAATCCGACGTCCTAACTACTACTTGGCTATCACCGTTTTAAGCGAAATTATACTTTAATTTATACGCAAAACACTCGAAAATTATAAATGAAACTCAAGATTAATTAGGTTAAAAACGTTTATAATTTATCTATAAAGAATATTTTAAGTTAAAGAACTTCGAGGTTTTCTTATAAAAAGAAAGTAAAAAAAAGAAAGAAAGCACTTTGTAGGAAATAGTATGTATTCTATAAAAAGGTAAAAAAATACTTCTTACTTTAAAATTATATTTTTATATTTCCTTACTTTAGATAACATGCAACACAAGGAGGCTGACCAAAAGTTTATGGTGAGACATTGGTCCTTACTTGTATGCGAACATTTAAAATCCATTTTTCGGGCTTTTTCTTTCTTTCTTTTTTCTTTTTTTTCAATCTCTATCTATACAACCGTTGCAAAGGGATCCAGCAATCCGCGCTGCTGCAATAATTTCAAAAAAAAGAAAAGAAAAGAAAAAAAAAAGAAGAAAGAAAGAAAGAAAAAGAAAAATGGCATGTGAAATAGACTTGGATGTTCTTTTAGGCATTGCATTTAATGGAACGTATCCTTTAATGCAGTGTTTCCCAACCTTTTCGCCCTTGCGAACCCCTTCAAAGTTCCGAAAGAAAATGGCGAACCCTCTTCTGTAGTCGTTAGTAACGGGTTTAGATGTGAAACATCAAAGTTTAAATAAAAACTAAAATATAGCTACAAATACTTTTTTTATCATTTGCTCTTTTTGAATTATTATTAGGGCAGTAAACATACGTACACATTTCTAAATAATTTTAAAAGTTACTTTCATGATGGGTTCCACTTTCGGTTGAAATATACAAAATTATTAAATTAATATTAATTATAAAAATTAAAATTTGCATATTTTTAAATTTCTAATTGAGATCTTGGGATAAAGCAGAAAAGTTGGAATAAAGTGTGATAAATGTGAGTCCAAGTTTGAAATTAATGAATAGATATCTACTGGTTTCACTTTAGGGTTTGTATAATGAAAAATTAGCCTAAAATAATGCAAAATTTTACATTTTATGAAGTAAAATCTTATATTTTCGACTCGTTCTTCCCGCTTGTGAGGAAAAAGTGGGAAATAGTAGGAGAAAAATATATTTTAAAATTAAAAATATACCAATACATAAATGTCTTTCGGTGCCAATTTATGACCCAAATCGGTACCGAAATGATAAATTTGGTTGTGACTCAAATTAGAAATCACGCAAAAGAAGAAATAAGTGTATTTCAAATTTTGTATACATGCTTCCCATGCCAGTCCACTACTTTTCTGCATCATCTGGAAATCTTTTTTTTTGCAAGCCTTCCTCACACGTATGTAAATTCATTATTTCGTTTTTTCTTTTTCGTTCACGATAAAAAAAAACCGCCATTACAATATTATTCTCGCGAACCCCTTTTCTGCAGCTTGCGAACCCTTGGGGGTTCGCGAACCACCGGTTGGGAAACGCTGCTTTAATGGATAAAAGTAGTTGCATGCACTATCGTACTAGGATTGGTAGTCAGCTCAAAACCGAGGTTTTCTGGAAGATCACTCACTCCATGATTAGAATGCTTCCAACGGAAGAAATGTCAAAAATTCTGAGTGTGAGCTGGGGGGGGGGGGGGTACACTCAGTGGGGTTCCCCCACTGAGTGTACCGCCCCAGTACATTACTCAGGAACATAAGTGCAGCGAAGACGGTTGGGAGTTAAAATCTTGCAGAAAACTTGAGCTGGCTGCCAATCCTAGTACGATAGCGCATGCAAGTATTTTTATCAACGTTCATTAAATGCAATGACATATTATACGATTTAACAACCAGAGCACCTGAATTTATTTCGCATGTCATTTTTCTTCTTTTGAAATTCTTGCAGTAGCGCTGATTGCTGGATTCCTTTAATTGGTTCTGTAGATAGTTTTCAAAAAAAAAAAAAGCCAGAAAGATAGCGACTTTAAAATAGGTCTTAAATGTTCTCTTTTCATCTAATATTATATCTTAGCTCATTCTATACATTATTAGAATTAGAATCAAACATATGTGAGAGGTCTGAAGAAGAGTGTAGAATAGGGTGACCATATTTCTGAGCGTCAATTTGGGGGCG
The DNA here is from genome assembly GCA_038502835.1 of Octonoba sinensis. NCBI lineage: Eukaryota > Metazoa > Arthropoda > Arachnida > Araneae > Uloboridae > Octonoba > Octonoba sinensis. The sequence continues at coordinate 63,118,729 of CM076605.1, read as the reverse complement.
CTAGAAAAAACTTTTGGGGACATCACAAACTAAGACGTGTAGGCATTTATTATGAAAAATTATTCTCACTAATATATTTCAAAGTAACGTATCTAAACATATTTTCTATATAATTTATGCATGTTTTTTTAGTTCATTGCCTGTTAGAAATTGTAACGCTAAGGCGATAATTTGATGCCATAAGGTTATCTAAAAACTTTCCAAATACTGTGTAATAAAAGTTCTAAATAGAAAATGTAGAAGCAATTTTGAGAGAAAGGATAAAAATTTTTAAATTGGGGGCTTTTACGTCCGCAAGCAGATAAGGTATTTTTGGGGACATAGCATTAAAACTATACAAATCTGGGTACTGTCCCCGAAATTCGAGGACGCTTGGTCGCTCTAGTGCAGAGGGATTTGCTGACTTCTTAATATTGAATTAAAATGTCCAAAAATCAGCACTTGAGTGAGCTTGGGGGCTTGGGTCATAAAGCCGTAACACATATATTTTACCAAGCTAGGATTCGCAGTATGGCTTCAAACCGAGGGTTTCTGGAAGTTCAACCAGTTCAATTGCATACCTTGCATGTCATACCTTTAAAGCAAAGATAAACATAATAGTAATAATAATAATAATAGAGAAAGAAATAAATATCGTAAAAATTCTTTTTTAATATTTTTTATTCAACATTTGAAACCCAGCGAAATGACATTTTTTAAAATAAATGCGTGCGTTTATTTAATATGATTCTCAGAAACCAACTTGAACTCTTTCAAACGCTTCTCATTGATCTGATCTATTATTTTGATATTTAGAAAAATTATTGTTTTGACGTCACTTGCCATTGCATAATGCTTGGCTACTTGGCTTTCATTAACAGTCTCCGGGAATATTTGCGCTCTATACTGCTGCATGTTCGGTATTAGTTAAAATTTTTGTTTACAATTTCAGATTGCTTCCAACCAAGTCCGAAGCTCATTCTCCTGTTAACGTATTAAAAACAAAGATTTATAGCATTAAATAACGCTATCTGTTAGTCTTAGTCTCCGTGCGACTTGGTCTAATAGAGATTTATGAATAAGCTTTTGAAGTAATAACATTTTTTGTGAACATTGAAAATAATTTCGTTAGTCAAATTTTCTTCATAATTAGTTGAGTTTCCTAGTATAGCTATGACAAGTAAAATGTGGTACATTTCTTGTATCAATTTACGTGCACGTCTCAGTCTGCAATTATGTCAAGTGAGAAAACAATCCATTTTCTTTGGTATTAAAGATTATGTAATCAATAAATGTTATTCAAGAAATATGTGCACTGTTCCACAATTACCAAAAAAGAAGGAGTATGGTTCCAAGAAAGGGCCTATTTCGTGGAAGACTCTGTTAGTGACACTGGGAATTGGTGGTATTTTTGTTGCTGGAATGCAGTATGCTAAGAAAGAAAAACAACTTGCAATTGATAAAAGGCGGCGACGCGAGATTGGCAAAGCCGCAATTGGTGGAAGATTTGATTTAGTAGATCACACAGGTGTACCACGTAAAAGTGAAGATTATAAAGGAAACTGGTTATTGATATATTTCGGATTCACTCACTGTCCGGACGTGTGTCCGGAAGAAATTGAGAAAATGATTGAAGTTGTTGATGACTTGGATAAAACACCCGGTATTCCCAAAGTCATACCCCTTTTTATAAGTGTTGATCCTGAAAGAGATAGTGTTGAAACTGTTGCGAAATATGTTAAGGAATTTTCACCAAAGCTTGTTGGCCTAACTGGAAATAAGGAGCAGGTACAGCAGTGTACGAAAGCATATCGTGTTTATTATAGTGCTGGCCCCAAAGATATAGATGATGATTATATTGTTGATCACACGATTATTATGTATTTAATCGATCCAGATGGTGAATTCGTTGACTATTATGGACAAACAAAAACTGCTGAACAGGTTGCCAATGGTATAAGCATGCAAATGCTGAAATACAAACAAGCAAATCAAAAGTCTTGGATTTGATCATTGTATTTGTTTAATATTATAAACACGCTGGTTTAGAGTCATTTTATTTTTATAGCTTACTGAGTTGTCGTTCAAAACAATTCATGTGATACAGATTCATATGTATGTGTTTTCATTAAAGCATACTATTCAGTTGTTTCACAAAATAACTTGGTTTTAAATTAGTTCTCTTTTGCAATTTCAAATCGGTCGTATCATTACCTTCAGGCTTCAACGGTAACAGAAGCATTAAAAATTTGACTAAAAGTATTCAAACATCTTTGATAGGTAGCTTGAAAAAGGATATTTCAAATGCAATGGTAGAAGTGGAGTGACTTGTCCCCCCCCCCCCCCCCCCCGTGTCCTTTTCCTTAATCCATCTCTTTATTTTTGAAAACTACAAGAAAAAAACAAAACTTATATTCATTTTAGCCTTTCAAATGGTATTACTTCACATTTCTTGAGGTATTAAACAATGATGGACATAGTATATGAGCACTGGAATTTAAAAACATTGTACGTACTAATGTCAAACTGTGTTATACAAATATACTTTTTATAATGATAAAAATACTTTTCTTAAGAAATTACTTTTTTCTCAATATGCTTTAAACTTTAAAGGTCAAGGTATTTTAAATTTCTATTATTGGCTTATATATATGCAGCAAATATTAATTATATATTGAAGTTTTCTTTGACATGAAAATATACAAATGTAAATCTACAATTTCAATTTTATTTTGGAGGCTCAGAATTGCCGTTAAAATGCAATACATAGCAGGATTGGCAAGTTTTTGCCACTATCAATAAAAATTATCCTGCTAAAATAGCATTAACTATGTCCATATATCCCCCCCCCCCCCTTGTTAATCATGAAATAAAAAATTTTAGTTTCAAATCAATGTTATTCATTCTTAATTTAGGCATTAAAATGAGTATAATATATGCGATATATCATTAGAAGTATGCGTGCTATGAAAAAATACTCGATTTCATAAAAAAATTTAAAAAGAAGCTTCGAATAAAATTCACTGAAAATTAAGAGAACTGTTCATTGTTTTTGTTCTGTCATACTTTTCCAGGTTCTAGTGAACAATTGTAAAGTTGGCCTAGGCAGGGCTTTATCAATTCATTTCGGGGGGGGGGGGGGGTAACTGCCCCTCCCTTACTACTTTTCATTGTACTTTTATAACTGATGTTATGATGTAGGCATTTAACAATGCCATTGCTGAATTGCAGGGTTTGAATAGTAAAGACGCAGAAAAATGGAGTGATGAAAGTAACTATTTGTTCTTTTTCCAAAAGAAAAAGAAACAAAGTTAATTAAGTTGTCTTATTAAGACATAAACAATTGTTTTTTCATTGGATAGATTTGAGTTTACTTTAACTACTTCCGTTTTCTGAATTTGTAACGTAGACTTTCCTTAAATAGTTTTTTATTTGTAATATTTATTAATTAACAAAATAAAGGTATTGCTAATGCCCAGAAATTAGATTAATTACTTAGGCCCTTATTAAATTATAGATTATACAGCACATTATTTAGGAATAATAAGTATTTTTGCCTTTTCTTTCCATATTTGCCAGCATCCTGGCAAAAATACCAACCCTGATGTATAGCTGGTAAAAAATTTAAACTAACAGTTATGCATGTTTTGTTGGTTTATTAGTTCACTTCCTTCATTATTTCCAAATAAAAAACTAAGATGCAGATTATTGTTTAAAATAATTAATGTTAGAATTTTGCCTAATGATTATGAAATATAAATTGTTTCTAAAAGATAGTTAACATTATGGAATCAAAATTTAAAAAAATGTTTACTGACCTTTGTTTTGTAAAATTATGAAAACTTTCATTTGTGGGGGGCCGCTCTTCCCAACAAGGGCTTGGCCATCCCCTTTTTATTTGCTCATCACTGTGTAAATCAAATTATTTATGACATTTTTAGTAATGCTTTATTTTTTCTTTGGTATTCAAAACCTTAAATTTCCAACAAGAAATTAGTATTTCCTTTATAAATTTTTCCATGAGTAAGAACACGTGCACTTTGTGTGTCAGAATTTATATACAAGGCAAATTATTTGTTTACTTGCCATTTGCAAAAATGCTGCTTAATTTCACAAGCATTATCAGTTCTGTTAACATTCTCCCCCCCCCCCCTCCCCCAATAAAAAAACTTTCTTCAAACACAGGGCTGGGACGAGTTTGTCCCAGTAATTCCCCCTCCCCCCCTTTAATTAAGGTTTGATCTAATGTGAAACTTGTTAAGAGGTGATCAACTCCGCAGCTTCGGTGCACGCCTTAAGGTAAACAAGCGTCATCAATACCCCCAAATTTTTTGCAGCACTTAACAAGTATATGTCTATTATACTGGAAATGAATAGGAACCTTCCAGATATTGTGGGGAATCGATCTTGAATATTAACAATTGACAGTGTTTTTTCAAGAGCACTCTGATTTCCCCCCATCCATTTGGGCAAGGCCGTAGCCAGAAATTTTTTTCGGGGGGGGGGGGGGGGGGCTGACTTTGAAACACTAATGTAGGGGAAAGTTTCAGAGAAGAATATATGCTGCATTGCGAAAATTTTTGGGATTTCGAAAGGGGGGGCGTCGCCCCCCCTCTGAATACGGCCTTGCGTTTAGGAAAGGTCAAGGGTTTTAATTTATTCTTTTAGATTCCAAAGCAGACATTTTCAGAAAATTTATGCTTTGCTTACTATATGGGACCATTTCATAAATGATGTCAAATTTTTTTCCCATATATTTGAACCTCCTCCCCCCTTTGTCACATGTCACACTATGTTGCATAAACATGATGTCACACTTCTTGTTACCCCTTCCCCTTGTCACAATTTCATGAACCCCTCCCCCCCTTGAAGCGTTACTTTTATTTATGAATAATCCCTATAGGCTATCGGCAGCTTCTCAAAAGTTAAATTTTGCGACTTTTTCATGACTTTCCTGTAATGCATCGGATATTTATTTTGCCAAACATTGGATATCCAGCTCTGATGTTCAAAACCTGTAAATTCTATAATATTTTTAAACATTCCACAGCTTTGAAATGCATAGAAAATTTGTAATTTACATATACACTCAAAAAACATGTTAGTTAAAGCTATGCATTTTTTAAACGTTCCACAGCTTCAAATTGAATAGTAAGTTTGTAGTTTACATGCATTCTAATTAAAATTATCGAAAGTTTATTAAAACAGGTTAATTAACTTTTAAAAATCAAATTTGATATGCTAGGTAACCAGACATTTAGTTCAGTCGCCTGATCGGATTATGAATATTGAAAAATCTGTCGAATACTACGTATCAGATGCCTTTTGAGGGGACAGGTCCTTTTGGATGGAAAATTTTCTTGACCTGTTCGTAACTTTCCCGACTGTTTTGTTACTTTCATGACAAATTTCCCAATTCATGACTTTTTGGGAATCTTTGTGACCTTTAGGCACCATTATACATCACTAAGCTGCCATCTCACTCCTCACAATGTTGGAAAACATGAAATACCCGGAATTTTGCCTCAAACTCTTACTAAAAATTAATCCATTACAGTGAAAAGTGATTGAAATATTTGCATTAAAATAAATACATATATATTTACACTCTTTTACCCTCTTCGTATTCCATATTTCTCAAAAGAAAATATGTGAGTGTTTGAGAATGTTTTCAGGTATATTCCTACATATGAAAACTATTATATCATATTGTTTACTACTGTTCTTATTTTACCGAATATTTTTTTGTTCAGTATTTTTTGCTTTTTTAAAAATTTTTTTATGAAGATGTAAAATATTGCTACTTTAGTTATTATATATACATCTTAACTAGTCTGCTTTTACAAAACTACCGTACTGCAATATTAAAATTTGGTAAGTTTATATGAAATAGTTTTATAGTTAGTAACATTCCTATACATTTGTCTTTCTTTTTAATTTATGGCTTTGAAGAATTTCAGTTTTTTAGCAAGTGAATATTGAATGCACTATATTACAAAAAGTAATTATATGAAGTTAACCCCAAAATAAAATTAGCACACTTTATTGTCTAAGTAATATTAAATAACTTACAGGTACATAAGTACATAGGTCATTTCCCAACAGGGGCAAGATCAGGTTTTAGTGCCTTCCCCCCAACTCACAATAAAAAACACACATACACTTAATCAATTTAGGGCCCCTAAAATCTGGCGGCCTGGGGACAGGCTTTGTCTTCTCCCCGCCCCCTAGTTTTGTCCTTGATTACTTCCAAGTTGTGATTTAAAAAATTTCACAGCAGATAGTATGATTGTTCTGTATGCTATGATATTTTGAATTGAGCTTCTGACATGTAACAGAAATTTCATGATGTTATTGTTAATATTTAAACGCAACAGTATTTCTCCGTCTAGAATTGAAAGAATGGCAGACGACATTCATTAGTAATAAAATATGGTATAACATTATTTGCAGTTTGCTGAAAATCACCATAATTTTGTCTGGAAAACTTTGAATTTCACTAAAAATTGCCAAAATCCAAAATTTATTGGAAAAAAAAAAAAAAAAATCATAAAAATGCGGGCATAAAATTGTAAAAAATGGCCAAATTTTGTAAAAACCGTAAAAATTTTCATGTACGTTGTGAGTATAATAAGCACCTGCTCAATCAATTTTTTTTAGTCATTATTATTGATAGTAATAGAATAGAATTTGTCTTGCAGTCAGAAGTATGGATGGAAATTAAAATAACTCCATAAAAGTAACTTAAGAAATGGAGCTAGTTTCAATTCAGTTGCTCGACACAACAAAGCTTTATCACGATCAATTGAACAAATGGATTTATTGACAACAAGTTTAGAAATCAAGTTGGGGCTGAAAAGATAGCTAAACTTTTTTTCTTATTAATCTGAATACACAATTGATTTAAAGCACCTTTTTATTTACTATCTAAATTTTGAGGATAAATATATATATCTTTTTTATGTAGAAAGAACTGTAATTTGTATTTAAAGATATATACCTATTGTACACTTTCTCCTCAGAATTTTCGTCTAAAGTGATATTTATTGGTTTTTAAAATTTAAATATCATTATTTTGCAAATCTGATTTTTTTTCATACCCTGGTTAAAGCAAATTCAGAAAAAAATTGCACCCCTGAGGCTTCTAATAAAACCTAGAGGAGGACATAGTTATTAGAATAGGCTGGTGACTAAGAAAATAAATGAAGGATTTTGAACAAAAATTAAGCCCTTTTAAAGGCTCTTATTTTTTTAATGAAAATTATAAGGAGTTTTTAAGGACTATGGAATCCTTTGATGGATTGATGGTTAATGGATTATTAAAAACGACTCATTTAGTTATCCACTTTTATCAATATTTAACCATGGTCGCGCTTCAGAAATTGCTTGATAATGCTTCCTTCTTTAACTCCAGGACCTGATTTTAGAATAACATAAGGGATAATACTGAAAGCAGGTGTCATTGAATAATTTTGAAAAAAGCTGAACTTTTTGAAAAAAGCTTAAAATTTTCACGCCCGTTTTAAATATTCAAATAAATGTTTATGTAGGATTTTCCCTTTGAATTTTTATGTTGCACTGCGCAACAAAGATTTGAGTGGGGAGATGCGAAGAATGAAAGCATCCATAAAAAGAATTAAACAAAATGCCACCACATTACAAAATCATGCAATGAGGTAATGCATTATGCTTTAACTCTTTATAAGCATTAACTGCTGTTTTCTCACTAAGCACTAACCAAAGATATTTGAATGCTCCATTTAAATGAAAAACACAAATGCATTATTAATTAGTCTACATAACTTGCATACAGTAGCAAAAAATTTTTTATTGTCTAAAAAGATGAATTTATTAATACACAAATAAAACAAACACTTTTACATCAACTAATATTTTTTACGTAGCTTATGAAACAACAATGAAAATGGAATTAAATTGTTCCGTTTTTGATTTGCAGGATGAAACACATCAAAATCAGTCTTTTGTAATTTATTAAGGTATGCAGCTGTTGCTACCTAGAAAAGGAAAGAAAAAATATGAAATTCCTATTTATTATCCACAGAGAATATTTTTAAAAGCGAGTACAAAAGTCTAAGTTATTTAATACTTTTATGTATTTATTTTTTTCTAAAAGAAATAAAAAAGGTAATTTCTTTTAAAAATGTTAACAGGTATCATAACTTTTCTTTCAGTTAATATAAAAAAATATTAATCATCTTACAATTACATGTGAAGGGAAAAATTGCAATATGTTTTACATATCTGAATTATTTAACTACATTAAACTAAGAAGCTCATGTCTTTGAAATCGAGTAAAAGAATCAAATGATTTTTTTTCCGAGTCGCAGCAAATGCAAACGACTCATCTGTCATTATTTTTTCATATAAACAATTTTTCTAATGACTCATACAACTAGGACTAAAGTATTTTTAATCCTAGGGATTTTGAGAAAAGGGATAGTATTTTTAATAGTTAAAAATACTATCCCTTTGAAAATTAGAATCAAAAAATTAAATGATAGGAAATTTTAACATTGGGAAAACTATAAGAGCAGAAATTCTTAATGTCGTTTTCAATAAATTTGTTATTCTCAAATAAGTCTCAATAAGAATATTTAAATTAAGTTTTTTATTTTTGCAGCAAAAGAAGATACATATATCTTTGAGTGTTTCTGTAATATGAAATAATTGCGTTTAAGGTTTACAGAATGAAACATTTTTTACTCAATCCAACACTTGATTAATCAAAAAGTTTGAAGACAACAGAAAGTTAGCTAATGTATTATACTTCAGCTTTTTAAAACAATTAAGTACTAAAACCTTGTTCAGTAAAATGTGTTTGGTTTTAAAATATTATTTAATAAAATAATTTTTATAAAAAAACAGAACAGACTTCAAATTATAAATTGCGCTAAAAAGTGAAAAATACATTCATTCTATAAGCAACATCGATGTGGCTTTTAAACATAGTTTCAGAAGTCGGTGCACAATTAGGATAGATAAAATCTTTTGCAATCATGAATCAATTACAAATATATGTATTTTCTCAGAATTAACAATAGTTCCAATATGAAGTAGCAAATGGTATGATGGTAATTAGACTCATAATTTTGCACTGACTTCTAAAACTATGTTTAAAAGTCACATCGATGTTGTTTAAAGAATGAATGTATTTTTCACTTTTTAGCGCAATTTATAATTTGAAGTCGGTTCTGTTTTTTTATAAAAATTATTTTATTTTATTCTTTTTAGTGTAAATACATTTTGTATATAAATACTCTATTTTTTAAAAAATCCATATCAAACGGCAAAACTTCTTTGAATTAATGGCACTAAAAACTAATCATTTGTATGATAAATTCCCTTTTGAAGTCTATTTTAGCAAACAAACTGATTGGATTAATTTTTGCCCAGAGAAGCCTTCAGTCAAACTCTTGCTGTAATTGTTTTTAATATTATAGCCCATGACAACAAATATGTTTTTAACAATGACTTTTATATTTATGAATAGATTTCCCAACAAAGAAAAATCAAGCCAAGCTTTTCCAATTAAAATAAAAAATACTTATTTTTCACCCGTAACGTTTTTTCTAAAAAACAAATGTAGCCAAATTGATTTGCAATATTTGAGTTAGACGACCCTCTATCTATTAAAGAAAAAATCTTCAGAATCGGTTCATTTAGTCAAAAGTTATGGATGAAAAAAAAATAAAATACTACATTTCAGCCCATAACTTTTTTTCTAATTATTGAATATGGTCAAACAAAGGTATGGGACCTATGGGAACCCACCCTCGATCGATTAAAAAAGGAATCATGAAAATCGGTTCATCCAGTGAGAAGTTATGAGTGGACAAACAAACAAACAAACAAAAAAAAAAACGACATACATACAGTATAAATGTATAACCTCTTTCCTTTGTGAAGTCGGTTAAAAAGAAAAATAATTAATTTAAAAGGCAGGGAGAAAATAACTTTGAGTATTTTTTGAAAAATATGTTTCTAGTATATAACCATTTTTATCAATAGGGATCATTCATAAATGATGTTACGCTTCGAGGGGGGGAGGGGGGTTCGTGAAATTGTGACAAAGGGGGAGGAGGGGTCAAAAAATGGGAAAAAAGCGTGACGTCATTTATGAACGGCTCCATATCTAATATGAGCAAGGTGACTATTTTTAATAGTTAAAAATACTATTTCTCAGCGAAAATAAATATAAATATTTTGAATATTAACATTGTAAAAACGTTACAAATAAAAGTATTTTAATCCAGATATTTTAAATAGAAAAAAAAAAACTCTTGCTATTCTACACAAAAGGCCTTTTGTCGCTGTTGCCCTGTTTCCCTATAAATGGGGAAAAATTCTAATCTAATCCTCTCTTAATAATATATATATATTTTTTCATTAATAATAATGATATTTCTTTGTAAGGAAACCAGTATCATTGATGTTGCATAGTAGCTACACTAGAACTTTGAGTGAAGTGTACTTTGAATCGGGGTACTTTTGCCAGGCCTGTGGCAAAAGCTGGAAAAATGGCAAAAATACTCATTATTCTACTTAAATAATGAGCAGTAAAGTCTATAATTTCATAAGGACTCAAATAATTACATTATCCATTGTGTACTATTGAATATTATTAATTAATAAATGCCATAATTAAAGCAGCTAATTAATGAAAGTTTAGGTTACAAATTTAGAATGTAGCTAAAATTATTGACAAATTATACAATGAAAAAATTTCTGTTATGTTTTATAAGGCAACTTGATTTAATTTATTCTTTTTGCATTTTGGAAAAAAGAAGGAATAGTTGCTTTCATTTTTGTCTTTAAAATTAAAATCCTGAAATTAATCAATGGCATTGTCAAATGCCTACATCACAATAAGTTATAACAGTACAATGACCTGTACAACCTCAAGCACCCCATTTTTAAAATACTCAATTAACGTAGTACAATATACTCAACAATATACGCATTTAACGTAGTGTTCAAATTAAATATGAATAACATTGATTTGAAATTAAAATAAATTAATAAATGGACACACTGAATCCTATTTTCGCCATTTGGGTGGCAAAAATTTTGTCGGGACAGTTTTTACCAGGTTTTCCTATGGTTTTTTCTGTTTATGGCAAAAACTTACCAACCCTGCTTTGAACATTAAGATTTTGAATAAATTTTTGCTTCCTTAATCAGCTTCCAAGAAAGGTCTATCTTAAAATGTAGATATTTAAACCAAAATGAAAAAACATGTACTTGTTTTATTCTAAAAGCAAGTTTGGTCACTTTTCATATTCACTTTGTATTATTTATTATTAAAATATAATCTTGAAAGGTATGCAAAGAAAAATAATTAATTTCTTATTAATAAAGTTTATCATTAAATTCAGGAATGACAGGTATAATGCTTTACTAAGGGATTATGATCATTATTTTATTAAAAAAATGCAAAAAAAAAAAAAAAAACATCAAATAAGAAAAGAAAAAACTTACTGCTGGTAAAAATATTGATTTTGCTTCTTTTGGCACATCTTTGCTCAATTTACGTCCCTAGGGGAAAAATCACTTTTAAAATCAATACTTAAAAGTTTTTTTTTAATAGAACATCACCAAGAAATAAAAAGGAGAAGCAGACATAATTTGGCAAAATCTTTTCCCCACTATCTACAATATGTACTGATCTTCAATAACTAAAGCAAAAATCAATGAAAAATAATTTGCAAAAGAAAAAAAAATCTTATATTGCATCCGTAAGTGGGCCATAAGAAAAAGGGAAAAGTGGAACTGACAATAAGCATAGGATTAGTTATATTATTTGGCTGAGTTCTTCCGTGAGTACTAATGAAATATCTTCATTTGCATAATTCTTAAAGTAGTTTGAGATAGTTTCAGTAATTCCTGGAACTTAAATATGTTCCAAAAGAATTTCACAAATGTGCATGTAATTTCAAAATAATGATTCTCATAGAAAATTATGTCATCCAAAATGTCCCTCAACTTCAGATAAATAAATAAAAATGAAGACCAAATATTAAAAATATATGGAGATTTTTTCAATGCCTCTTTTGAAAGTCAGTTTTGAGTTGTGGCGCTCTTGTTTGAGTGCACAATGTGTCTAAACATATAAAAGTTACTAGCTGTGTTGCATGGGCTATCTCCAATATTGCGTCATTTCCTCAACGGAGAATTTACCTTTCTTCTTCATTACAATTTCTAAAAACATCCTAAAATAATATTTTAATTTTAATAAAAGTCCCACCACCCCACAGCCCACATGATCTGGACATGTCCTCCCCTCCCCCCACCCACCTCAATCCTTCTTCATTATGGATCCAAATAAAAACCATTTTTTGTTGATAGGGTAAAAGACAATAAGAAAATGACTCGAAAAATAATATCTGCTCTTCGGATTTATCAGGAATAATATTTAGCATATCTCAATATTTCTTTGGTTATACACACATTAATATTTTCATAAAAAATTGAATGCTATCATTGCTGCCTCAAAATTCAAGCTCATCAAGTTAATGGAGAGCAAATACAGTGTGCATCAAAATGACAGCCATGGGAATATGCATAATGGCTTTGTTGGAAAATTTCAAATTTTTTGATATCTCACTCAACTTTTCCTTTTCCTCCTTTATAATGTTATCAATATGGAATTATTGCCAATGACACAATATAACCAGAATCTGTTTCTGGGAGGTAGCAGTTTGGTAAATCAAAATCCTTATGCGTACATATTAGCAGTATAGGATTGGTAATCGTGACTTGAAGAAGAAGGTTAGAAATACAAATAGGAAAGAAATGGAGGATTGATGTTCAATCTCCCCCCCCCCCTCCCAATGGGGTTTTGAACTCCCAATCATTATAATGACAGCTTTCAATATAATGCCATGCTGTTTTAAATATTAATGCATACATATACCTATTATACACTAGAATTAAATATGACATACATACCAAATTTAAATGCTGGTGCGCCAAGGATGAAAGCTCATAAACAGCATCCTGTAAATTTTTCTTCTGCTTTCCTCGAAATAGCTTTTCTTGGGATATTTTATGCTAAAATTGAATAAAATTATATTTTTTTAAAAAAGAAATATTTGCAAGAGTAATTCTAGTATACATGTTTTAGGCTGTTAAAAGCCATATCAGTGTTTGTGTTTTAACAAAATAGGAAAACTTGAACACAAAAAGGTTATTTAGTTTAAATTTAATATGGAGGATAGTTATGTGAACTGGTGAAATATAATATACTTTTTATACAAGCACAAGTCCAAAAAATTAATAAATAGAATAAATGAAAAATATAAAAGGCATCCTTCCCCTATCTTTCCTATACTGTTATTACTGAACTGATTAATGGATGCAGTAAATTCTGACCACCCACTTAATTTCACACATGGAAATTGATTTCAGATATTAGTTTTTTCTAGCACAACTGCCCCTTTGCATAAATTTTAAGGGTGGACAACATGCAAGGTGTTGCTCACATAGTTGTGGAAACAGGTTTTCTTACAGCCTTAGACAGGTTGTAATCATATTTTAACTTAACGTGGATATTTTAACAAATTTAATTAATTTTGGGTTCATATTTTTCTGGTTGGGTATGTAATGCATTGAATCATAATTTCCTGATATGTAAGATGCTTGTGCATATGAAATGAAAATACACAGCATCTCACAATGAGCTTAATTGAAGTTTGGTAACTTCTTTGAACTTACATTCTTGTCTGAGGAAACAAAAAGGATTCTTTTACGTTACCAAAAACCTACTGTGTAAAAATTATTTACCATCGATTCCTTCAGAAGTTATTACAATTTATTACGCAAGTGCATTAAAATATTGTAAAGATATTCAAATAAATCTAATTTATTATTTCTATGAAATTCCATATGTGCACTAAAAATATGAAGAAAACACCTCTTAGGCACACAGTTTTTAATTCCCCGTCTGCAAATCATTTTTGCAAATGTTGAATCTGTCTCTTCTGCGAAACGCTCTTTTGCGGAACCTCTCTATTATGAATAAATATTTTTATCATCTAGTGTCTGCTGTAGAGGGGTTTTATTGTATGTGCACGTTACAGACTTTACCTTATGCCTCAAATACTGTGAAATGCCCTTAACCCTTAACCACCCTCCAGTTTTTGACAAGATATCTTGTACTAACATGCAATTGTGGGACTGCCAAATTGCAGGGAGGTTAAGCACACACACATACACACACAAACTCAAAACTTTGATAAAAGGTTTATTAAATGCTAGAAGGGCTAAAGCTGTCTTGCCTTTAAAATTGCATACCTGCCAACCCTTATTTCAAAAAATACAGAAGATAATCTAAAAATTTGCAATGCCAAATTACACCATGGATGATTAAACTAAACTAAAATTTAAGTTTTATTTTCATTACTGTATGTTTTCAATTATTTCATGTTGACATTTTCAACAAAAGACATGTTTATAAAATGAGGGATTTGGTCTAATTATATTATAAAAGCAAATCTTTTGCCATGATTATTAATAAGACAGTTCAAGACCTTTGATTTTCTATTATGAAACAAAATGCCACAAATTTAAAAAGCAAACACTTGTAAGCAAATGCATTTCTTTTTTATTTCTCCTGCAAAAATACGTCATGTTCAAATATATTGCCCTAAGGTAGAAAATATAGCTAAACTGTTAACCAGATGCAGAGCCGATGATTGTTTGAGTTCTGAGCCAACTGAGAAGAATACAAAATTGGTTGAAGCTAAACAGGGCACGCTGAGCGTGCGTGTTCATTTCATGGTCTATAGTGCGGTTTGGAAATATTCATGGTGCATGCAGTGAAAACTCAGTTTGGACTTAGGTTTTTAATGCATTGTGCATCCTAATCTGGATGCACCTAAAGAGTTGCATGTCATACTTTATTACTCAGCAAAAATGAGGAAGATCTCATCATTACTGTAGAAAAGCAGAAAATGGGGACTAAATGAGGAAAGCTTCTGCAAAATGAGGAAAGGTTGGCAGCTATGAAATTGTTCTGCACTTTTTTGGTACAGAAATTCCTTCTTATCCAGAGGCATATGATTATTAACCCCCTATACAGGGTTCGTACGTTTTTGGCAAACTCAAAAATAAGGACTTTTTAAGGACCTACAAAAAATTTTAAGTACCTCACAAATTTTTCGCAATAGATAAACTGTTATGTTTATTTCAAAAGGAAGCATTATTGAAAGAGGAAATTGATTTAACATTGCATTTTTATTAGGAACACAACACAAACACTTTTATGGAGCTCTCTTTGTCTTGTTACTTCTCTAATGTCCAATACAGTCAGGGAGTTAAATAATTATTGGAGCTAGTAATAAGAAGCACACAGCACAAGTATTAATCATATATAAGCAAGTGAATTAAAAATTATCAAAAATGGTTAATGCTATAAAATACAAGTTGAATGAAAAACAATTTCAATTAAAAAAAATTGTTAAAGAAAACGCTGCACTTTGTCTTGAGAATTTGTGCTTAATTTAGATTTCTTTTCATTTTATATAACTTATGTTGCCAGCATCTCAATTTAGGCTTACTTAAATTTTTATCTCTGACATAAATATTTTCTTTAAAATTATTTAGAAGAGCTTACAAAAATTCTGAAAAAACTTTTTCAACTTGAGAAAAATATTTCATTTTGGAAACAACGTACAAATAAAAAATGGAGCTTATTCGCTTAACACTTTGTACGTTACCCGCAAATAGTAACTACCAAAATTTAACTTAAATAAAGTTTCAAAAAATTGAACAATATTTTTAAATAAAAAATAAAACAAGCAGATTACAGGCTGCAAATACTAAAACAACTGTCAACTTTTTAAATAATTGATATATTTACAGGATGCAAGAAGACAGAAGTCTCCAAAGCTGCATGCACTTTTCGGCGAAGCACGTGCTAGATGTTAGCAAGTTTCCGAAAAATAGGCTTTTACATTTTCGCGTTATAAGTTATGAAAATTCATGTAAATTAATACATGTCTTTTTAAAAAGTTTCTTCAAAAATTTTCTTGTTTTGTAGTACAATCCTTTTAGATAAAAATACTTGTACATCAGCTTGAAAAATCAGATCTTTTTGCAAAAAATCAAATTTTCAAACTTCACACAAAAAAAAAAAAAAAAAGAAAAGAAAAGAAAAACTAGGGGAAAACGGAGCATTTGACAACTACGTATAGGTTTAAGAAGAGGTCGATTCCTTCAATTTACTGCAAATTGAGAAATTTCACGAGATACAAATTTTGATTAACACAGCAAATATCCATCATCTCCCACACAACAAAACCCCACAGCGAAGGATCCTGAAGCCAAATTGCTTGATAAAAATTTACTAAATATTAAAACATTACTTTAAAACAATGGGAGAACAAACTCTTTAGCGAAAGATCAGCCAAAAAGTGATAGGGAGAGTTGGCAACTCGCCGCTTATTTGTGTAAGATGTAAGAAAAATGATAATAAAAATAAATCATTCTTTTATCTTTAACAGTATAAAAAAGCAATAATCATACATGCAATTGGTTAAATGCAAAAAAAGCTGAAAGTTTTTTTTTTGCCTACATATTAGTTAAATGTATGTCTTTTATTCAGCTAGATGTCAACAATATTCATCTTTGAAGTATTAACCCCCCCCCCCCCCGGCTCCATAAATTAAAAAAATAGTTTCAAAAGCAATATTTATTTACCGATTACTTGTTAAGAGCTGCTCCGACTTGCTTTATTGATAATTGTTTAGAATGTAGATGATTTAGTAACAATTTTTATGCAAAAAAATAATTATTTACTTTGAAACTAAATTTAATAAATAGTATCGAATCCCAAATTTGAAATCCCGAAATTCGGCTCTTTTTCGAAATCTCCCGATTTTTGTTTATTCATTAAAAATTTTCCCCTCAAGTCCTTAAAAGTCCGTTTTTCAAATTTTATTCCTTTTCTTTTCTCTTTTAAAAGGAAAATGAGGGAGCTTGTGTGATTTGCTTTTCTGTGGTATTAAATGGTGCCCAGTTACTGGGCACCATTGTATTTTGTACAAATGCTTGCGTTTTGATTCGACTTCTCTTACTAATACTTTAATTTTTTTTAAGATTTAGCACGATTTTCTTTTTCATACAATTGCAGGAAATAGCAAATTGGGAGCTGCCATGTGGATGGGTACAAGTTAATTTTAACTAAATTGGGTGTTGTAGTTTGAAGCATTTTATCAAAATCCATGAACCTTTTCTTTTTGTCAAAATATATACACATCACCTGCAAATGTGAAAATTGCTTAATGCAAAAAGTTAGATGTTCCCCACCGAGAATTTACTTATAACTTTTCAAAAAAAAAAAAAAAAAATTATAAATAAAAAAACATGAGTTAATTATTTATTTACCATTTGAGAAAGCACTGAAATTTGTAGTAAAAATGCCATGATGTTTATGTAAGTCCGCCATTTTTGGTCCTGTCAATCCGCTGTTTTGGGTCTGTCCGAAAGCCGCGATAGTACCGGACCCGAGCAAACCAAATTTGAGCTTCGATTAAGTAGTTGAAATGAAAGATGTTTGATTCTTGTGAAGAATACAAAACATAGCAAAACAAATACAGCGCATGGGTACCTTCTTAGTTTAACAAAAAACAAAAATAAGCACCTGGAATAAAAAATAAGGACTATTTGAGGACATTTTAAGGCCTTAAAAATGAAAATGAACATTAAGGACTTTCTAAGGACCGTACGAACCCTGCTATATGGTGCGACAGGGTAAATTTCCACCACTCGAATTCCCTTTAATGCTTTAGCTATCTTTTAGAATCTTTCCTTCGTATGCAATGCCCATACGTAGCATACCATGATATTATGCGCAATGGTATTAGATCTTAGGGGGTTAAAAATTATGCCATTATCATTCAAGTACTAAAAAAAGTGCTTGGTAAAAATTCCTTAAATCATGACTTTAATCCCTTTCAAGCAAGATCACCAACAAATTCAATAATTATATTTACATTGCTAATTTGCAAAAAACATGCTGACATTATGAGAAAAATCATATTGTGAAATCATAGAACTTTTCATCAAAGAGGGAAAAAATGAATCACCTTACTCATCAAGTCTAAAGGCAAAAATAACCTGCCTTTAGAGCCATTGTATGGGATTCCACGTAACAAATTGCATATCCCTTGAGATTTTCCAATATGACTGGCAACATGATCACAATGTACATTTGCTAAACCTGAAATGAAAATAATTATGAAATCAAAAATGTTACTTGATACAAAATATTATAAAATTTTTTGCTGAAAAATTTATGTATCAGTAAACTCCCAAAAGAAGGTGCGGAAAAATGTAACATATCCCAGAAAAACAGCTTAGCTGGAAAACAATTGCAGATATATCCCTGAATGACTTAAGATGGATTAAGTGCACCCCAAGACATTTTCCAGGTCGAAACCCCCCTTTTTTCTCACCTTTAGAATGTTTCAACAGAGAATGATACACCACTGAATTGAGGATTACACCTGAAATAACTTCATATTTTATTATGTACATATCAAAAACTTACATTACGAGCTTGGATCCTGCAGAATATTTTTAGGCAGGTGAAAATCTGTTGCAAAACATTCTAAAACATTTTGCTGTCAGACAATCAACTTTTTCAAATCCACAATACTTAGGGCTAATACTTTTGCAAAATATAGAATTTTGTGGATTTAGAGATTGTTTCGTTAACGTATTATTTTATAAATTTTCAGAAAAATCTGGTTCTACGGGTCTAATCGAGGTAAGTACACACATTCAATAATTAAAAACATTTAAAGTTGAAAAGTTTTGTTTTTTAATCTTAATTTTTTTCATAAACTCATTCTTAAGATTTGATTCACTGACACATCAATTTTTATTTTCTTTCTTTATTTGTAGTTGCTAAAAAAAAAAAAAATTGATCTTAACTAAATCCATTTAAAAAAAATCCCCTTTGCTACATTCTCATAATTCCCTTTTCTTAAACTTTGCCTCTCAACAAGGATTGAAATTCCAAACCATTTTCACTCTGACTGATTAACTGTTTTACACCAGTGGCATAACTAAGGGGGAGAGGAGAGATTTGGGGATCCCCCAAAGAGTGCTCTCCAACATTAAATAGTAATATTTTGATTGTTCAATTTTATTTTATTGAGCAGTGATGTAATAATATCACAACATAAACTTGTTCACTAACAGATAGTTCTTATTAAAAGTTAGTCATACCAAAGGCTTGCAAAATCAGAAGAAACACTGGCACCACAGAATTATCACAATAATCTTCAAGTTCTTTGACTGTATGAAATGGCTTGTCATTCAGCACACTTTCCTGAAATATTTAATAATACTTATCTTAAATGTAATAATAAATATTCCTTTAAGATGAATTTAGTATAAGTAGTCTAAAATTTATGTTTGAAAAAACATATAACAGCACAAAATTAGCAAATAATTTACATTTGGTGAGTTTCTAAAATTTAATGTTAGTAAATTAGAAAAATAGTAAAGTATTTTAGCTTTAAAATGACAATATTTTTAAAAATTCCTTTGCAGACAATCAACTAAAAAAAAAAACCCCAGCTATTTTTCCATGCATATGTTCAGGAACAAAACTCGTGATAATTATTAAGGAATACTTTATTCTACATATTTGTTACTCCACTAGTAATAGATAATATTATTGAACTGTCTAACAAAAGACATTATCAGTAGTTATTCATGTTTTTCTACAACTAATTTCTAGATAATTATTCAACTACAGATGGAAATTTTCTAGCATACTTACACGACTAGATATAAGGCGATGAAACCAAGCTTTTGACAAATTATGTTTTTCCAACACCTACAAAATTGAAAACAAAAACATACTGAAAACTTTCATAAACAATGCAATAAATAAAATAAGCGCAAAAGTCTTTATAGGTTCAAACAACACAAGAGCAGAATCAAATACAAAGCTAAAGCACAACATGAGTATAGGTACTGCCAGGCTAAGCATAAAAGTTGTATGTATGTCTCTTAAGCAAAATTGAGTTATTGTTATCAGACAGTTCTTTGTCATTCGTTTTAGCAAAATTCAATGTTTGGTGGTCATATGTGAATAGAATCTGAATAAAGTGTATGAGGCATAAAATTTTTAACATCAATAGCAGTTTCAAAATTTCAGAACCTCTTCCTTTAATGTTGAGCTAAGATAGCTACAAAGCTATGAAAGCTAGAGAGCAATATGTTTCTTTAGCTTTTGTCCAATGCCCTCCTGAAATCCCAAAATTTTTCGCAATGTAGCATATACCTCCCTGAAACTTTCCTCAACATAAGTGTTTCAAAGTCAGGCCCCCCCCCCCCCCTGAAAAAACATTCTGGCTACGGCCTTGCTTTTGCCTACCTGAGCTCAGCATGGAAAACAAGATGTGTACTTACTTTAGAAAGTTCTGAAGCAATTGGATGCTCTGGAGGATTCCCCTGTATCAGAGAAGGAACATTATTCAAAAGTGGACATAATTCTGTGAACAAATAATATAAATTAGAAACTTAGTCAAAAAAAATATGGCACATTGTTGTATAGGGTTGCAAGTGTTTTAGCAAGTAATTTTCATAATTTTGAGAAAGTAAGTTAAAAGGGAACAGATTTTTACAAACATTCTTACTGAAACTTCAGTCAAAGGTGGCTCATGTTCAAAGGGAGGTTCACAAAACACATTTTGAATGTGAGACATGAACATTAAAAGTTAGAACATATACAGTAGAGCATTGTTATATGATAATAGTCAATGTATGGTGGTTACATTTATACAGTGGAACCTCGGTAGCTCAAAATGCGGATAAGTCGACTACCTCGGTAAGTAGACTTCCTACCCCCCCCCCCCCCCCCAATGGTTGGCCCAATGCTAATTTCAATAGGCGAAAAACTCTCTAACTTGACCCACAATTTCTAGGAACCCCTGCAAGTCGACCTCCATTTTGTATTCTTATTAACTTTTTCTTCCGGTATTTTTTCACAGTGAACAATTCTGAGAATTTTAGTGATGTTTCTTTGTCAATATTTCAATTCTTTTTTGGAGTGTTCCTAGCGGATTCGCCTATTCCCCTTGTAACCTTGCTATTTGTGAGAAATCTGAATATTGAGCAATAAATCAAACTGCAAATCTGTTAAATGCTGAAAGCGTATCAAGTTCGGAGAAAGATAACCAAGTTACAGCTCCGTCTAGGCACGAGGCATTGAAAGTTGTGGATGTCATCCGGCGTTTTATACGCACACAAGAAAAAGCAATAAATTGGCAGGGAAACTGGGTAGTTCCCAGGGTTTGATATAGTGACATCCAAGATATTCATATCGTTGCGCAGAGAAGTAATCACATTCACATAAAATATGTGTTGAGCTTTCCTCTGCACAGTGGGTCAGCAAGAATGCCCATGATGTTAAGATATCTCTTGAGATTACAATGACCAGTTAAAAGACCAATGATCACCCTTATCTCATTTCTACTGAGTTTCAGCAGTTCTTTTGATCATAACCAGAGATAATTCTGGTTAAGTTCTTTCGCCTGTCTTTGGTTGTTGCTTTTAAGCCAAGAATTATGAGTCTCTTTTAGAAGAACTTCCTTAATCGTTTTTCTTATTATGCTGTAATGCAGACCAAGAACTGGTTCTGGGCCAATGAAAGGTGTTTCAGAGCCCAATTTAGCAAGTTGGTCAGCCATTTCATTGCCAAAAATGCCACGGTGGCCAGGGACCCAATAAAGAGTCACCCTATTTACTGCAGCCAGTTCGGCAATAGTGTTATAGCATTCCCAAACAATATTTGATGAGAAGCAGTGCTTTTGTAGTGCCAAAAGAGCAGTCTAGCTATCAAAGATTTTGATGGTTTTGCCAGAGATGCTTCTATTTAGGCAGTTACTTACGCATGCCAGGATGGCCATCACTTCAGCCTGGTATACAGTCGCTAGCTTTCCTAGAGAAGAGTAGATACTAATTTTGTACAATGTCTTAGTATGGCCCCAATTCATGGAACTAGCCAGAAGGGTAAATCAATTACGAGGTTAACCTTTACGCGACGTTTTTCACTAGACCCTTTGGCATTGTATTAACAATGCTTTACTGTATTTGCTTTTTCACCAGCATTTCATTAGTTTTGTTTATGCACTATTCACTTGCAATGATTGCAGCAAAATTTTGCTGAGAGCCAAAGACCAAGACAATTTGTGACAATATTGTGAAGAAAATTTTTTTTTAAAAATTGCACAATTCACATATTATGCAATTATAAGGAGTATCATTTTAATTCTAAAAAGTATCATTCAACTTATTTCTTTTCTGAACAGAAGAAATGTTTACGTTTTAAAGAAGGACATTTTCGAAGAAAAAAAAATTAACAATATATTTCATTTAAATATTTAACTGTTTTTAAATTTATAGGCGTGTAGTGGTTTTTTATTTTCTTTTTATTTTTTTGCAATATTTGAGTAAAAAATAGACACATAACTCCGTGATGATACTTAGCTCTATAAAATACTTGATGCAATACTTGAATAGAAGTCTAGAATTAAAAGTTTCCTGCAAAAACCTTGTTTTCTTTTCAGTGCATAGCAAAACAAATTTTCCATAAATACACATATATGTATATTGTATATGTACATGCATATACAATATACATATTGTAGCTCATTGGGAGAGGAGGTATACAACCATATTTACCCAATTGGCTGTGCCACCGGGACTTTTAAATACCTCATACAAAAGTTCCTTCCATTTAAATTAAGTAGAAATTAACTAAAACTAAAAGAAAAGAACACTAATTCTCTTTAATAAATTAGATAATGATGCTTACCTTAAAAGTATTTTCTAAAGTAGTTTGCCAAAACTTAATTCTCATTTGCCCAATAGAAACTGTTGATACCAAGTCCCTAATCTAAAAAATATAATATACATATAACAAAAAATGTAAGGAATACAAAAGTTCCATGTTTGCTTTCTTTTTTTTAACCCATTCATGTCTATTATTTCCATTCAAGGAGTGAACACAATCTGCTTCTACGTAGTAAAATGAAATGATATTGACATTTTTTATTCTGATCCCAAAAAGAAAAAACAACAAATAATGTGGATCGTTTTTCCATAAGCGTGTTTTTTTTTCCAATTTAAATGTGTACTAGCCTATTTTAAACTTTAAAATTAAAGGAAATTTTTGTAACAAAAAAGTGGTTTACCACTGTATACAAGTGAATTTTTTATGTTGAATTGTGTGTTAGATTTTATTCTAAGTGGGTTGTCTGCAGTTAAATTAACTCTTTTTCTACACTTTTTCTGCTTTGAAATAAAAAATAAAAAATCATCTTCCTAGTCTTGGTAATCTTTCTAACTCTACAAATTCAATATGAACTCAAATTTTCTTTTTCCCAATCTTGTCTTCTCCCACTGTCATTCTACTCAATGCTTCGTAGCATTGCAGATGGTCTAACATGATACTAATATAGTCCTGGGAAAAAGGCGGGGGGATGCTTACATATTTAAACATAAATTTAAAAAGGAAAAGGGACGCCTGTCCCTGGACCTGCCTTTGCCTACACTACTTTACACTGGTGTAGATTACAGGGGGGGGGGGGGGGTTCGGGGATAAAATCCCTTTGAAATGGTGAAGATTGTCAAGAATTTGACCAATGTTTCTTGTAAAACAATGAAATTAGCTCACTTATCTCGAAGAAGCCCCCTGAAATGGTGAAGATTGTCTAGAATTACACCAATTTTTCATGTAAAACAATGAAATTAGCTCACTTCTAACAAAGAACCCCCGACCCCCCCCCCCTGCTACTTTAGCATTGTTACTTATTTGGTTCTTTCCTTTCACTTCATAGCTGCAAGTTAGGAAAATAGAACATATTCAATTATTTAACTTAATGGAAAAACTTTCAATAATTATAAAACAATTTCTAAAGGGGGGAGTATGCACAGTGTTCTTAAACAAGTTAAAAAATCAGGTAATATAAATATTATACAGTTATTTAAGATAACAAATCTATTACATTTGATACTGCCCTCCCCCTCACATAGATTTAAAAAAATGTCACAAAACCACGTAAAAGTCTTTGGGGTTTTGTGAAAGATTCCATACAGAGTAACACAACTGAAGAACCTGAAACTATCAGCATTCCAGTATATTTGCTCACCCAGCAAAACAAAATATCTATAGCCATAACAGTTCATTTATCTCTATTTTTCTATGAAACCAATGGTTTTGGTACATGAAAAGCTGAATTATTTACATAGTTAATAAATTTGTTGTATAAATCAATGATTAAAACATTATATACTTTAAGTTCTTAAGATACCTGAGATATTTCAGCATTGAAGGCTCGTATCACAATTGCAGCACTCCTTACAGAATCCGAAAGCAGAAGACTGCACAAATAATTTTCGTAATCATACTTTCTGTAAAAAAATGTTTTAAATGAAGATGCTTCGCGTATGCAGTTAAAAAGTAAAATTACGAAATTAAGTGTTGTTTCAGAAATCAACAAAAGAAAGCTATCAAGTAAAATTTAGGAAGTTTTGCACCTTACAGATTCCAGGCAATATTGATAAGGAGAGAATTCTTTCGTTGAAAACCCTCTATAAGCGTTGGAATGAATCGTAGATTTTATAGGGAAAATGCTGAATTTTAATTTAAATTTAAATTTACAATTTAGTTTTAAATCATTATAAATAAACGACATTCTCATGGATGCTGCCATGTTTTATTATTATTATGTTATTGGTCATTGCCAAAAGTGGTTTACGTTCTGCAAATAGCAATAACCCAGCTCATTATAAAATAGAGCTACGCAAAAGCAGAAAAGAGAATTCTGCTAAATATTACCACAAGCAGAATGTAATTATTTCAAAATTGGAAATGAAGGTCAATTTGAGTCCAATGTTGAAATATTTTCTTGGTGGTATCGCTACTGATCCTAGTACTGTAGTCAAACATCAAGGCACCGTGTGTAGGAGGCACAGTGTGTGTACATCGATTCCATCTTGGCTTGCAAGTTTCCTAAGCTTGTGCGCACTCCATAGCTCATTGTGTAGAGATTGGTTCTTCACATACATTGAGCTAAACGGTGAAAAAATTATCGATCAGCATGAAATGTATTCCTGTGTTTTCCATACTTTCACAAGATTTTTCATTCAAAAATAAATATAAAATAAACAATTACGAGCCGTGGTGCAGCGAAGGCAGGGGTGCCTCTCCCTAAGAGCGACATCGAGCCTACCTCCAATGCAGAAACTCTCAAGAACGGTCCCCCCCCCTTCCCCCCCGAATTGTTCAATCCGTTGAAAACATCCGCAGAAAGATTTCAATGCCACAAACTGAACTCTGGCTATCAACCCCCCACGTAGGCCCCCTGGAAAATGGGTGACTTTGTGGTTCACCTCACCAGAATCCCGGGTTTGAATAACCATATTGCTAATCCTAGTACAGTAATATCTAACTCACTTACATAAGGACTTTTATTACGAATTACTAGCTCATTGAAAATGTGGTTCTGGATACAGTGTCACAAGGAAAGATAACATCACCTAAAACGATCTTGTATACGTGCAAAACATCTATTTTGATGATTCATTCCCCACATCTCGCCCTCTATTTTAAATTTACTTGTTGAGGTCCATCTCGAGTTGCTGATATAGTAGCGGGTTAATTTTCAGTAAATCATGGTCGCCCTCGGGCAATTCCGTCAAGAAAAGAGACGGTATTGACTGTAATGCACGAAGGTCAATTCCAATGTAATGGTAGCACATTAAGCTACTTAAATTGGTTTTGCCAGTTAAAACAATATTAATAAATCATTACACAGTAAACAAATGAACGGATAAAAAGAAGCTCACTTCTGCCAGTATTTCTTTCTTTCTGTTTTTCCTTCTTTATTCATTTATTTTTGCGTATGCATAACTCGTTGTTTAATCAAACACATTGCTATAACAGTTGGGATCCGCAGATATGCCTATGAAACTGATTCATTCATTATTCAGTGCTTGTACCTTAAAACTCCATGATGAAATAGCGTACAACAATAAAAATAACTGTTGATGTTGACAAAAAGTTTTAATTTTTTTTTTTTTAAAGAAAATATTTTGACAAACACGTAAAACTGAAAGTTTTTTCAGAATAATTTTAGAAGCTTGATGTCTCAAAAATATCACTAAATGCTCCCAATTTAAAAATACCCTCGAAAATAGCTACAGATTCTAGAAATATCCTATCTACGGGTAGTTACCTGAAAATCAGTTGCTTCCTTTTTAAAAATTTATAGGAAATTCGCGTACTTTTCTTTTAATGCGAATTTAATTGAGAGAAGGACGGGGTATAAAGGTAACAGATACTCAGTATTCATTTGAAGAAAATTCCAAGATAAAAAGATTCGATCAAGGATTCTTGTTTGGTATTTTACAGAATACATGTAAGGATTGTCGAGAACAGAACCACTCCCTGCCCAAACTCTTCCACAGCAAAAAATTCTGACTTGCGCCACTGCCACTTGAGCAACTGCATCTTTCAGCTTTGACCAATTATATCAAAGAAAAAACTAATTGAGTGCTTTCTAATAACTTCGAAAGCTCCGTGTACAAAGATTGTTTGTTTCTTCGGGTCTTGTTCACGTTACTTGCTCCTCTCCTCTTGTATTCTATCTATTCATTCTACTATATATTTCATATTTGATGCACTTAGGCGCAATTTGCTTTAAAAGATAAATTAAATACACGAAATAATATCAATAAAACCCAATACGAAATGTTGATTAATTTTAAAAAATCGACAGTATAAATTATTTTAATTGGTGAAAAATTTCTTTTATTTTATAATATTATTTACACAATAAAATCCAATTACTACCAATAATGTAAAATTTAATGTTTAACATAATTATATCTTCTTGTTCAAATTTCTCAGATAACATTAGTAAATATTCTGTCTTTCTTCTATATTGCTTTGAAGAAAAGTTTTATGCAAATGTTGTTGAACTTTGCAGAATGTAAACGAAAATATTTAGCTTTGAAACAAAAAAGTTTGTTTTAAATGATATTAGACGCTACGACTACCAGTAAAGTTTCAGCTGCGTGATAATATAAATATTTAGTTCACCAGTCAAGGGTTGTCATTCAGTAGGGTCAATTCATGACCTGAACTAAGACCAATGATGATGTCGGGTGATGATATATATGAATTAAATCGCTCGGTGTACGGCAGTTCACGCAACGGCTGCCGTGCATTTTGTCTGAGTCTACTACTGAATGACCGACAACTGTGTAGAAATTATGAATAAAATGCAGTTGAGCTACCTCGAGGTTGGCGCTAGCTGTGAAGCGGAGTGCAATGTAATATTCTGAACTGAAGCTGTGTCTCTGCTGAAAAGTATGCTTTTTACCGAATTTTGAACAGTCGAGAAAGAATTTGACTATTTGTGGCAATAAATAGTTCTAATCACATTTATAGATTTTCAAAAGCTGCATTTGGCCTTAATTGCATGAATTTCACCTCATTGTTCGTGGTTTCACGCAGTAGTGTTTTCATAAAATTCATATGCTCAATTTCATATACAAAACATCAATATGAGTTTTTCTTGCCAGTCGATCATTTCGTCTTTTCTTTTTAATTTCCCTTCATTTCTTTCGACAGGGTTCCCCCTCGTAATCAAGAAAAATATTCGAGAACCTTTTTTTAAAAAATCAAGGAATATAAAATTAAATATTTATGCACATGTGCGCTGTTCCTTAGCTTTAACAATAACCATATTTTCAATTTCTTTAATTTGTTCATTTTTTTTAAATTGCTTTTATTAATGAGTCAGATTTTATAAATAACGAAATATCATTCCGTTTTTCTGCTTCTTCAGTGAGATTTCCATAGAGGAAACGTGTTTCCAAACAGTCTTTCCGCCTTTCAGGTAGTCTATCCCCTCTGAAATGAGCTTTCGTTTATTATATATTTCTTTGTTCCTTTTTGTTTTCTGTATCTGTTCTAGATGCATCACATATTTTTGACGTTCAGAGGAAACAAGTTTTCTCAGTTCATTACTTATGGGAACATTCATAATATCCCCAAACATTCTATAGCATCTTTCACTACACTATGCGCAACATTGGTTTCTCCTGCCGCATTCCCTTCATCGGGGGGGGGGGGGGGGGGGGGAGTGGATTGACGCCTCCCCTGACTTTTTGAAACACATTGAATTTATATATGTTTTTATGTATTTTGTTGTTTTTTACCTATAATATGCATTAGAAATATAACCTCCTCCTGGAAAATTTTGAAATGACGAGCCTGTTGGGCCATATTTCCAATTTTTATTTTTTTATTCCGTGAGAAGAAACGTTCGATTGCTGCTTGACCATGTGATAACGTAAAAATGTGAGTTCACTGAAGGACAAGAATTATATATTTTTATTATTCATGAACAATCCACTGGAAAAAGCATCTATCCTTCGGTCTGCTCTAAAATTCTGAAGTTCAGATTTGTGCACACTTACGGCATTTTCAAAAAAATGTTCATATTTCAAAATACTATCATCATATTCAGTATATAAAACACTTTTTTTGTTACAAATGCATAAGCACTTGTTTTAAGGATTTTCGGTAAGTTTCAGATATTGAGGTCATTTTCCTGGGATCGGAACATGAGGGGTGTCTAACTAAAGTGTAGTTACATTTTAAAAATGGTAATGTTGTGTGTAAAATACAGTGGTGCCGTTTGGAAATGAAATTTTTGCCCTCAAATCTCTAGAACAAGTAAAAATACCCTCCAATACCCTTAGCCTACTGCTTCGTCCTGCAGCGCTATGTAGTAAACAAGAAATCAACTGAGCAAAAGGACTATTTAAACGAATATTTCTAAGTCATCACTTTTATAGTTTTATTTTACAAACGACCTTCCCGTATTCAAATTTTAAAGCTTCATTCTAAAAACTAAATTTTACATTGTTAAATAACTTACTTAGACTCTCCTAGATCATTAGTATGAGAATAAATCCAAAAAATATCGGCTACAAGACGGATTGTACTAGAAAAAAGCGAACTTATTTCGTATGAGTGTGACCTGCATTGACTTCATGGTAAAAAGTTAATTCTTACCAAAAACAACATTTATTATTTACCATTTATTTTTTTTTACCATGTTTTGCTATAACGGTTGGGATCCGCGAAAATTTCAGAGAGAAACAAGTAAATGAGGCAAAATAAGGTGGTTTATCGTACGCAAACTATAATCAGAATTCACATGATCCTCACGAGCAAAACTTATTTTTTGACTCATAAACATTTTGTCTTCTCTTCCCGAAACTTACAATTCCGACTAATTGGCTAGGGGGAAATGAGCTGCCAGAGCCTTACATGCTGCTTCCGACCAATCGGCTAAGGATGTAGGGCGCCGACGGATGTCTAATCGGTCGCATCGCTAGTTATTTTTAAGAATGAATGTTGTGTCTTTCCGAATTGATTTATTTGCTTGCTATCAACTTCGTCTACTTGCGGGGCCAAGTGTCTTGAAGTACGATTCCATTTACAATATCATCGTGTAATTTACATTTCTTGTAGCATTTGATCATTCACGACTCAAGTGATTATTGGAGATTTATTGTCACGGATCTCAACTGTTATAGATTTGAATACAGAATGCGAACGAAATGCATATTTGTGAGAACTGAAAAATTGAAATACCAGTGAAAGGCATTTTCCAAAGTCTTTTTCACGAAAGATAATTGCTTTTCGGAGGCATAACGGAGAAAGAATGGAATTGCGCATGCTAGAACACCAAAAGAAGAATCCCAAATATTCTCAAAATAAGGAAAATAAACAGAGTGAAATGAACCAATCTTGATTAAATAAATAATTGAAGGACAGAGGGAAAAAACTTAAACTTTTGCTGTGAGTCTTATTTTCGTAAACGCAAGCTAATCATCATTTTTTCCGATTCCAATTGTTGTATCAAGGCATTGGTAGAAAAATTAATTCCACACAGGCGAGATCGAAAATAACAAATAAAAACACGTATAATACAATGAATAAACGAACAGCATATTTAGTATATTTAAATTGATTTTTTTTCTGATATTATTTTTTATAATTTCTATTGGTATTATTTCTCGGGTGAGTAATTCGCTTTTTCTCAAACAAATTGATATAACGCTTGGGATCCGTAGATATGTCAACAAGCTCATACGATCATGTGTGTAGTGCTTGTACCCTAATACTCAACGATGCAACGGCGTACAGCAGTAACTGTTGACATTAATCAGACTGCTACAATTTTTTTATTTGTAGCATTGTTTTTTTTAAAGAAAAGGTTTTGGCAGAACCATAAATCTGAAATTTCTACGTAGAAATTATTTTTCAACTTGATGTCTCAAAATTACCCTCAATTTATAAATACCTTGAAATTACCCAGAGATCTTAAAAATACCCGAATTTAGGGTAATTTCCCACACACTGGCAAACCTGCTTGTGCAACGTTTCCCCATAAGCACAGCAGACAAAAAAAAAAAAAAAACATGTCTGGCTTTCTCGCCGAAGCTTTCCTTTCTTGCTTGATTGTGATTGTCCAAACAGTTCGTCTTAGACACATAAAATCAAATACGTGCATTTAAATCGACGGACAACAGACATTCCTGTTCGGTAACTATGGCAACGGGGTGACGCCATGTTCTTTTGATCGGTTTTCGTCCATCCGTGGTGTTGTGAATCCAGCTGTAGGCTTTTCCTTTCTGCTTTGATGCATAAAGTGTTTGTTAAAACAAATTAAATTAGTTCGTTAACCGTTAGTTAGAGCAAAATCTTGTTCATTAAAATTCAAATAAATACCCTCCAAAACCCGATTTTCGAGTAATTACCCGCACATTGGCAAGACTGGTAAAAAGAGCCTGTAACAGTGATGAGTTGGAAACATTCTGCTTAATAAACTTTTTGCTCAGTTCTCCTCACTCGATGGAGCTGCAAAATGAAACAAAATGGATTAACGGTCCGTTATTAGTCTGTAGCATGGGCTGTTTGGGCAGCGCGTAGCGCTTTTACCCGGTATTGATGGGACGTGGCGGTGGAGGAAGGCATGGGTGAGAAAGGGAAATCTGGTGGGGGTGGGTTAGTATGAAGGACATAGATGAGAACAGTAAACAAAAGTAAGAGTAAAATTCCATAATGAGGGAAGGAGAACAGTATTTACATATGTACAGTGACCGAAAATAAGCTATTACCCCGCAAGTCCTGCGGATGGTAACTCAGGAGGGAAGGTTATAAGGCTGTGCGTGGGAAAGGTAATGCGCTCCCATTGGTGCGCATTACATGAGGTGCGCATTAATTCATGATTACTTTTGTAATCACGAATCAATTACAAGTAAATATGGCCTAGAGTTTGCAACAGTTTCAATGTGAAGTAACACATGGTGTAATGATAATTAGAATGTCATAGTTTTGCATCGACTTCAGAATTATGCTTAAAAGTCGTATCGATGTTGTTTAAAGAATTAATTTGTTTTTCACTTTTAAGCGCACTTTATAATTTGAAGTCGGGTTTTTTTTTTTTTTCAAAAATTATTTTTTTACATTATTTTATAAGTGAAAATACTGTAAAATAGAGCAACAGAACTCTCGGCGAGCTCCCTTTCAACACAACTGCTCCCCGCATAAGGGCGCCGCATACAAGTGGCGTGTTACTCTGAGTAAGCTATGATTAAGTACTGAAAATTACAATACTGCATTTTCCTCCCCATCAAATGTGTTTAAATCAATAGATTAAAATCTTTTTTAAATGTAGCTTCAACCATACTTTATTCTAAAATTTTCACTGTAATCTTGTGTTTCAATAAAGTCTAACTTTTTTTAACTTGCATTAAAATTTCAAAAATAGTTTCAGGAATTACTCATGCAAAATTGTTTCCCAAATTTAAAAATTTTACGTTTTAAAATTAAATACGTAAAAATGATGAAACCTTTAAAAATTCCCCTCAAAATTTCTTTCGCGTCATATTACAGACACACAATTCTATCAAGGTTAAAAAGGATTGAATATTCAACAAGTAATAGACATTTTTATGCAAATTAATTACTTGGGAGCATGGAGCATATATAGTGTAGGTCTGAGAGGATAGGGGGAGGAGCGTATAAGACAAAAGCTCAAGAAAACTGAAACGCGTAACTTTGAAATAATTTTCAATTAAAAAAGCCGTTGAAGTTTTAAATAGTAGGTATTGGCTCTGAAAGTAAAATTTTTGCAGCACTGCTGAGAAAAATCAGTACGAAATATGTTTTACTTGCAGCATTTTAAATGTTCTCAAAATGAAAACAAATCAATAAGAAACCTGTAACCAACTCAGAGCAAATGTTATAAGAAACAGGGGCGTGGGAATATTAAAGAGGGATAACCCTAGAAGCAATGTTGCCATTTGTAAAATAGCTTTGTACCTTCCAACCAGCCTCCAACCCAAGTTAAAGTACGTACGTATGTTTACGGACCAACCGTTATAGGTATACATGAAGGAATCAAACGAATTCTACATGAGCGGGAGAGAAAAGAAAAAATAAAGGAATACCAGCAAAAGGCGGATCCTAACAGCTTTCGCAAGGCACGAGAATCGACAATAAATTAAATAACATTTATAAACAAATACATACTAATAAATAAATAAAATAAAACAAATCGCAAAAGTAATGGGAGAAAAAAATGAATGAATGAAATAAATCAAACTCATTTTTTTGTGAATTACTAAAGCAATGCATTGGGAGGAAAAAAAATACACACAGACGAAAACATAGAATAAAGAATGAGTTTACCAAAAAGAACTTAAAGCAAAAATTATGCTAATTTATTCGAATTGTTATTTCTATTGGATTATTCATTATTATTATTATTATTGATACTATTCTTCTTATTATTATTATTAATTCGAATGGCAAATCAAAATTTTGAATTTAAGTTTTTATTCAACGATATGAATAATCGTTATGAATTACATACGACAAAATCATTTTCAAAAGGAGTTTCGCCAATCCAAATAATAATAATAATGAAGTAACTAAATACGCAGATAAAAATTTAATTGCTCTTTATTATGAATCTCGTTTTTGAACGCTCAATTTTGCTATTAAATTTTTTCCCCTTTTTTCGGTATCGTGTATCCGTAATTCGCTATTCCCCGAAACGTTTTGCTATAAGCATTGGGATCCGCAGATATGCTTGCGAAATTGCGAACTCAATGATGAAATACAAATACAAAAGTGACGACCAGCAACAGGCTCAGGACCTAGCTTGGCTGGTCCTAGTCAATTTAGCAGTCCCCAATGAACATCAAGAGCTTTCTTAAAAGTTTTTACCCACTGCAATTAGCAGTTGCTTCCGGTAAACTATTCCAACTGCCTACAACCCTATTGAAGTAGTAATTTTTCCTAATTTCAAGATTAGTCTGAGATTTGAAAAGCTTAAAAGAATGACCACTGGTTCTACTTTCAGCACATAGCGGTTGTCCATCAAAATTTCCCATTTTAATCAATGGTGTATGTACAACAATAAAAACTGTTGACATTTTTTAAAAAGTAATGAAAATTGTGATGTTCTTAAAAATGTCTCTTCTACCCTCAGTTTGTGAATACCCACATACCTCTGAAATAGCGATTTCTAAATGCTCGCTCATTGGCATGCCTGCGTCGAAGAATCCTTGATTTTAAATCATTTTGTTAATCCTAGTATGGCAATGTCAGTTTTTTGCATGTACGGACTTTTACATCCCCGGCCTTAGAAGGTAGTAATGGACAGAAACACTAAAGAAAGTAGCTGATAAAAGGGGCAATTTTACTTAAATGAAGCAGTTTAATGATACAGAAAAAGTAATCGTAAGTTAATCATATTTAACATCGGTCTTGAATTTAAATAGCTTTTTCTGCCCCCAGGTTCATAAAAGTTTTTCTTCCCCTTCTTTCTTTTATTTTTACAATTTTCACCTCTACCGAAACTTATAGACTGAAAATAAACACATAAAATATCGCAAAAGGATTTTAAAAGTTTTCTTTTTGGTCTTCCGGTGCTGTATTTTAAAATTCATCACGAAATGGGCTTTTTTCAGAAAATCAGTAACTTAGTAATATTTTAACTTACCGTCAACCGGGTTGATTTTGCCATATGAGTGGTGAATTTGCCACTTTCCAAATGCTAGCTTGTATCATTTCTGCGGCTTGGCAACTTCACCGCAATAGGTTGCTAGTTCTGTTGAAAGAAAGCTTTACCTCTTACGTTTCTTATTAGGTTACTTTTTTTAGAAATGATGCAAACTAGCCTTTGAAAAATGGGCAAAATTCCCCATCGCACGTGGCAACGTCGATACTGATGCGGTGTATTGTAAGGGTAATTTTTTTTGAGAAAAAAATACATTTTCGATTAATGAAGTCATTTGAAATGCATTATTTTGCATTCACATCATTGTCCCTGCAAATAGGCGAAGTTGATAGCAAGGAAATAAGTCATTTCGGAAGGTCTGAACATTCATTTTTAAAAAGAACTAGCTACGTGACCGATTAGACATCTGTCGGCGCACTACAGTTTTCGCCGATTGGTCAAAGCAGCAGGTAAAACTCCGGCAGCTCAATTACCCCACCTCTATCCAATTAGTGGGAATTGTAAGTTTCTGGAAGGGGAGAAGACGAAATGTTTATGCTTAAAAATAATAGTTTTTCTCGTGAAGATCATGGGAAATCTGAAATAGTTTGCGTATGATAATAAGCACTTTGTTTTGCTCATTTATTCGTTTCCCTCTGGAATTTTCGGGATCCCAAGCGTTATAGCAAAGGCCGGTAAAAGAAATAAATAAGGGAAATAGAGAGGTGTCATTGACGTTTTTTTAGGTGAGAATTAAATTTTTACTAATAGTTCAATGCAGCTCACAATCATATGAAGAGCAACTCGCTTTTTTCCAGTAAAATCCGTCTTGAAGCCGGTATTTTTTTGATTTATTCTCTTGCTAATGATCTCGGACAGCGGTTCCCAAACTTTTTTCTTCGCGCACCACCATTTTTCTTACGAACCATTTTCCGAAATTTTAGAGGATGTGTTCCGGGGAAAAAAAAAAAAAAAATCGGTTTTGCGAATATTTTTCATTTAATGTCTGTGCTTTCCTTTCCACCTTGAATAATCAAAATCTTTAGTACTTTCAAAGTACTTACAGCAAAAGCATTGACCTATGTATAGTGAGTAAGTGAGGCTGAGGTATTTATCTTTTTTTTGAATTTGTGACGCAGATTTTTTGGAGAAGTTCCGATTTTTTTTCCTTTACTGAGAATCCCCCCCGCCAAAACAACCAAATAAATAGCTGAATAAAAGACGGCGGGGAGTGGGAATACATTTCAAAAATCACCACTGGTTTTTCGAACTATTATTTATTTATTTATATATAACGGATCTGTATGCCCCACCCCACACATAAAGGGCAAAAAATGTATAAATAAATAAAACGATCTCCCTAACCGGAGAAACTTATATTTTGTGGGAAAATTAACGAATCTTAGAATAAAACAATCACTCAGGGCTCGAAAAATCTTTAAACTTTTACATGCCCTACCGGCCATGTTTGTCTACATGTCCGAACGAAAATTTTACATGCCCAGAAGTTGTTTTATTGCACATTAATAAAAACATTTGAGCTTGTGTAGCATTAATCAGACAAAAAATTATATTAACAGCTTTATATCTGAATCAACAATTATTTTAAAGTTAATCTAAATCATTAAAAGATTACATTACAAACAAAATATTACATAATAAGTCGTTACAAGTCAAAATTTGCAAAAATTTAATTGTATAAACAATTTTATTGTTGCCATGCATGTGCGTCAACATGTCAATTTTGCACTCTAGTTAGGATACGGTTATTTTTCAGTAAAATACAATTTATTTTTCAGTAAAATACAATTTATTTATTTCCAAAACTTTAATATAGCTTTGGAAAGAAATATTTGATACACTTAGGCCCACTAATCAATAGTCAGGGCAAGATGGTAGATGATGATTTAGAAATGGCAACTATGTTAAATGAATTTTTTGCAACTGTATTCAGTAGGAATTTTAACTGTGATAGCGCTGTTGTGGAAAATGCTAACAGTGAGGGAATAATTGATCTTAAATTTGATAGGGAAGAGGTTATATACCATCTAAGGAATTTAAAACCTTTCAAAGTTCCTGGGCCTGATTCTATCTATCCAACATTTTTAAAGGAGTGTGCAGATGAGATGGGGGTGTGTTATGTTCTATATTTGAATGCTCTTATCAGTCAGGAACAGTGCCGATAGATTGGAATTAGCAAATATTACTCCTCTGTTTAAGAAAGGATCCAAGAGTGAGCCAGGGAATTATCGTCCAGTTAGTTTGACATCAGTTATTTGTAAAATCTTTGAGACCATGCTAAAGGGTCATATAACTGAATTTATTGAAGCAAAAGATTTGCTAACACAAAATCAGTACGGATTTAGGAAGGGAAAATCTTGCACGACTAATCTTTTAAATTTTTATGATGCAATAACAAAGGAGTTAGATCGCAATAATAGCATAGATGTGGCTTATATTGACTTTCAGAAAGCATTTGATAAAGTTCCACATAAAGCTCTACTACTAAAATTGAAAAGATACGGTATTCAGGGTCATACATTTGAATGGATTAAAAGTTGGTTAATCGGGAGAAAGCAACGGGTGCAAATCAAGGGTAATAGTTCTCGATGGATAGAAGTAGAAAGTGGTGTTCCACAAGGTTCTGTTCTTGGACCACTCCTATTAATAATATTTATTGATGACATAACTGAGGGTATACTGGGCAAAGTTAGTATATTTGCTGATGACTTAAAAATTATGGGAATTGTCAACACAGAGGAACAAATAGAATGATTCCAAACAGATTTATCAGGAATATCGGAATGGGCTGCTAAGTGGGGTATGTCATTTAATATTAAAAAATGTCAAGTTTTACACATGGGTCATAAAAATAAATGCGCAGCATATAACTTGCAAGGACAACAAATTAAATCAGGGAATACTGTAAACGATTTAGGTGTCGTGGTTTCTAGTGATCTTAAAATGGGGTATCAATGTAGAGAAGCAAGTAATAAGGCAAATAGAATGTTGGGTTATATTAAAAAACATGTTCGTGTAAATCAAAAGACGTTATTTTGCCATTGCACAGAGGACTGGTTAGGCCACATCTAGAGTATGCAGTACAATTTTGGTCACCATATTTAAAAAAAGATATTGACATGTTAGAAAAAGTTCAACGCAGGGCTACAAAAATTATAAAAGGAACCTCAGGTATGGCTTATGAAAACAGATTAAAGAAATTTAACATGTATACGCTACAAGAAAGAAGGAAACAGGGAGATTTGATTCAGTTGTTCAAATTTATAAAGTTAAATGAAACAGAAGGTTTACAATTTTCTCATAGTAATAGGACTCGCGGAAATGGATTGAAATTATTTAAATCACAATTTAAAAGGGAGTGTAGGAAACATTGTTTTTTCAATAGAGTTGTCGATGATTGGAACACTTTGCCATCGTACACTGTTAATTCTAAAGAAGTTAAATCGTTTAAGGGAGGTTTGGATCGTCACTGGGGGATTGTGAAGAGAGCAGCCAGTTGAAATCTGATAATGTTTCTCTCTTAGCTTTTGTTCAAATAGTTTTATATGTAAATTGATACTGCTTTTCTTTTTCTTTCATGCAAATGGGTGTTCAAGATAAAAGTAGGGACAAGAAGAAGAGGAAGAGGAACATGAAGAAGTCTAGCAGGAATTGCTCATCTATTCACCAACCTTGTTGGGCCTAGCGCCTGTTGTTGGTGTACTTTTTTTTTTTTTGTATTAAAAAACTATATGCCCTACCGAGCATGTAAGGGTAGAAGATTCATGTTCGATTGGAAGTTTTACATGCCCTGAGCATGTCGGGCAATA
The DNA here is from genome assembly GCA_038502835.1 of Octonoba sinensis. Taxonomy (NCBI): domain Eukaryota; kingdom Metazoa; phylum Arthropoda; class Arachnida; order Araneae; family Uloboridae; genus Octonoba; species Octonoba sinensis. Next base: position 63,080,784 of record CM076605.1, on the reverse strand, counting down.
TAATTTTCGAGCCTTGCAATCAATGCCTTTCAGACGTCAAGGTTTTTAAAAGTTTTCTTAAAAATAAAAAAATACTGCATTTTTTTTGCAAATTAATATCGACAGTTATTGCTGTACGCCATTGCATCACAGAATTTTAGGTTACAAGAACTATACACAGGAACGAACGTGTTTCGTTTGAAAATCTACGTATGCCAACCGTTATAGCAATTTGTTCACGGAAAAAGCGAAATACGCATACATTATGTAAGTGGGTCTTGATAATACTAGTACTTATTATAATAAAAACAAGGAATAGTAACGAGCATTCCGAAAAAAAGATTAATAATGAGAAATAATTTAATTTTTATGATTTGTTGTTATTTGTAATTTTCGTTCGCGCATGTGTGGAGTAATTTTTTTCTTGTAATATCTTATTATATCAATTGAGATCTACAAATTTTGTGACGTGCATTTACGAAAATAACTCGATGCAAATGTTAAGTTGGTTTCTTTTGTTCTTCACTTATTTATTTACACATGAGTGGATACTTTTACTCCTCATATTCTGTTTTTCCAAAATGGAAAAAAAAGACAATGCTGCGAGTCTACTTTCCGGTGTACACCGAACTTCAAATTCATAATCCAGCTATCTCTCTCTCTCTCTCTTTCTCGTTTAGCTTTAGTTCTTAATTACTTCAAATATACCTTTCTCAACGATTAATACATAATTCAGTCATTCATTTATTCATTCATTCACTCATTCATGTATTTATTCACTCATTTATTTAGTTTTTCATTCATTCAATCATTTGCTCCTAATTACTTCAAATATACCTTTTACAACGGTTAATATATATTCATTCACTCACTCATTCATTCATTATTTTGGCATTCATTTATTCATTCATTCACTTATTCAAGTATTTATTCACCCATTTATTTAGTTTTTCATTCATTCAATCATTTGCTCCTACTTACTTCAAATATACCTTTTTCAACGGTTAATACATATTCATTCACTCATTCATTTTATTCATTTTTCATTCACCTCATTCATGTATTTATTCATTCATTTATTTAGTTTTTCTTTCATTCACTCATTTATTCACTCTTTTTTTTTCATTCATTCACTCATTCATTCAAAAATATTCTCATAAATCCAGAAAAACCCCATTCTCAAAAAATTTCATAAGAAAATAGGCTCGTTAGTTCTCAATGACCTCTAATCTGTACATGTTCTACGTCATAAGAGCTTTCCGATAAAGTTTGTTCCCATCAAATCGGATCGATAGAGCAGGATTTATATAGGATTGAAATTTCCCCAAGACACTGTTAATTTTTTTTTTGAACTGCTCAAAAATGCACAGAAATTGTTCAAATCAAAACATATTTCACGCCGAGAGCCTCTTCCAATAAGCTTGTTCATAGGAACTTGGATCTTACGCCCCAGAGTTTACATAATTTGACTATAGGCGCTTGTGAAAGAAGTTATTTGAACCATTGAAAATTGAATGAAAAATTGTTCAAATCAAAAAGAGTATGGAAATGAGAAAAAAAAGTCTTTCGAATCGGACAGCTCCTTCAAAAAATTTTAGGGTGGAAACCTTCAGACCAGCAGACAGACAAACCGACAGACGACCGGCACACATTTTCCCCATCTCGAAACCCTACATTCAAATTTTTTTATTTTTCAATGTTTATTAAATTAATTCACTTATTTTTTATTTTTTTTTAAAAATAGGCATTTATTAATACATTTAGGCATTATTAATACATTTTTAACACTATCTTACGATACATTAAGCTTTATTTCATGCTTTATTATTATATATTTTTTTACTTATATTGGAAAGTGGGTTAAAAATGCAGTGCATTCATGTTTCTAAACGCGGAGCTGCTGCCCCCAAAAGCTACAAATGAATGGAGAAAACCTTTAATTACGAAACTGAAGTAAATTATTTAGGTGTCACTCTCGGCAAAAAACTGACTTTCTCCAAGCAGAAGGAAAAGATAGAATAAAGACGAAATTCCGTGTCCACTTGATGCTGAATCTCATCAATAAATATAGTCACCTAACTCGAAAGAGTAAACTTCTGCTTTATACCTCCCTTCTTTGCCCCATTCTTTTATATGCCGTTCATATCTGGGGATTCCGCTCTAAATGAATTATTCAAACCCTTCAATATACGCAAAATCGACTTCTTCAACAAATTGCTGCACCTCCCTCGTATGTCAAGGGCAGAGACATTCATCGTGATTTAAGAATCCCCTCCATCTTCCACTTTGTAATTAAAGACTCTTGCAGGTTCTACTCCACTGACTCCCACCCCAACTCCCTCATTAAAGCACAAGCAATTACAATTACGAAAGACCTAACTGCAAATACAAGTTCCCTTCTAGCTGCAGAATTCTTAATTTCAACACGCTCAGCACAAAAAGTAATCTGCCAAATCCCCAATACTATTATGACCCCATTCCCCTAACTTTTTATGGGTCTTCCCTACTAGTTTTTACTTCATTGTGTTCTTTGTTATGTGATTTTTAAATTAATTTAAAAAAAAAAATCTATGTTATTACCTTATTCCTAATTTTCTAACCGAACCCATGTGTCGGCCTGAAAACAGTCTTTTTTCTACCTTTCCACTCTGCCGTTGTCCCATTTGAAGTTGCTTTTAATTCATGTCCCCAAATTCTGACACAGCGTCTGGTAGAGAAAAGGGGTTGCTTACCTCACGCCTACAAAATATTCATGTACAGTACAGACTGTTAGACCATACTATGTTATCGCAAGTTTTTGCACATAAAGGTTTTTGAAAAATCTGATTTACAGATATGAAAACTGGAAGAAATTTCCTTCTCTTTTTTTTCCATACCAAAACAGCTGAAGGAATACCCACTTGTAGCCATCGTTAACTACTATCTTGGTGGTCACCGCCACCGCGCAAATAAAGCTAAGGAGCCCTCCACCCAAAATGATTACCCACTCAAAAAAATCTGAAAGCATCCCTTCTCCCACCAAAAAAAAAAGTTTCAATAGCACATTGTGCATTCATAGAAATTAAAACGTATAACAAAAAAAAAATATCTAAAGCTTAAGAAATGTTACTACCAGTTTTTTATGACACACGAATTAATATAAGTATTTCGAGGGTTTCTCACCTCTCTAAGATCATACTTCATAGGATCATTTCTATAGTATGATTAGCGAGTTCGCTCACCGAACTTCGCAGAAAACCCAACCACGATGATGTGGAATGGGGTTTCTATCTGAGCGTGAAGCTGGCGATGCAATTCTATTGCGTCCCATTGATGATCGCGCCTTCCACCTTCGTTGTGGTTGGAGGATAGGAACTCGTTCTGAGTGGTTTCCTTAAATTATAAAGATTAGAATTCTCCGCGAGGATCCGAGCTGAGCACCTGTTTTTGAATTCTAAGTGAGAACTTCTTAGGCGCGTTTAGCACTTTTTGAGAGTACTGAATTGAATTGAGCCGTCAAGATCGGCTATGTAATGCTCATTCGGGTGAAGTCGACTAAGCGAGTGAGACAGATAATCGAATGGTCGAAGCGTCACAGCTATACTTGCTCGGACCCCCCGAATGAACGTTACATGAGAGAGCATGACGCATCAGTCGCATTCAGTATCGACGTGAAAAGTATGCGCCATACCAATAAGCACATTTTACTTAAAATAATTTTTTTGAATATTTTATTATTTTTTCTTCAATGTAATTTAATATTATACACGCGCGTATATTTGAGAAAGGGACAAAATTTGTTGTGTATATTATCTATCGTCATAAGAAATAATGTGTGTTAAGATCACAAGATAGACCCTTGTTGCGTCTCAGGTATGTTCTGGCACTTCTTAAATGATATATTTCTGCAATGAATTATTTAGAAACTTATCAATGCATATGATTCGTCGAAAAAAGTAAAAAATTCAGTGTGTCTATTCGACGTAAGATTTGAAGGAACTTTACTCTATAGTAGAATCAGCTAGTACTTGGCGTCCCTCATTACCTCTCTCTCACACTCATTCGATATTTCCGTCTTACGCAGAAAGTTGGTAGAGGCAGGCGAAGGACGGCACAATGTTCATTTTTCAAAAGACACATCCAAGCCTTTAGTGGATTTTTTGAACTCAACATTAAATTTGAATTCGTCAAATGATCCGAATGAAAGTACGACGAAATATGGAGCAACAATTGGCGGAGTTTTTCTTAGATATTTAGAAAATAAGATTTCATTCAAAAATATTCATTTCATACTTCAGTTACCATAAACCTATAGTTTCATTTTTAGAGTATGATGATGCAGATGAAGGCCACTCGGGGAAAAATTCGCTACAGTAATTTATACGCAATTATAATTAAGTACATTGTAAATGTTATCACTTTGTCAATATAGAAAGCAAAAAAAAAAAAAAAAAATTGTATTTCGTATTATTAATTTCGCCTTGTTGAAGTTTTCACTTCTGTCGTGTGGTTTTAAGCACAAACATTTTTTTTTTTTACACTAGCAAAATTTGAAGCTGTTACTAGCCTTATTTGAAGCTATTACTACCACTATTGCACCATTATGCAAGGTTCACTGAAAAGTAATATAAACTAATTTACTGGACACTATCGAGTATCAATGCTAGTGATAAACAAACAAAATAAAGGTTAGCACAAATTTGCAAAAATTGCAGACACGTGTCAGTGAAATTCCAACTGTCTTTCGGTTGGATGTTTTTCATCTAGAAACTCATTCTTTTGCATTGAAATAGGCGTTCCTTGTAACCTCTAAGCATGTGTCAGCATATTTTATAAATTTTGTGCGTATTTGTACGTTGATTTTCACAATTTTTGCTTTGTAGCATAAAGGTTTACATTTTATTTCACTGTCAATGCTGCTTAAGCGCAATTTTTGAAATAGAGGCAAAATTTTGTATCCTAATGCATTGTTAATTCTACAGTAAAACTTCTACAAAGAGAAATGATATGAAAATAAGCAACATGACCAATTACAATACCGTCGGTTAGTGGATTTGACATGGATTGACCCATATTTAAATAAAAGACGTGGCTGAAAAATGTCTAGCTTTTGTTTCACTTTAAATTTCTTGAGTAGAGGTTTGTAGGATATATGTTTCCTCTTGTGAATTTCAATTTCTCGAAAAAATATTTGACAATAGGTAATTTGTACTCCCGTACATCTAAAAAGTTTACGACGGTCAAAGTCGCCTGCAGAAACAAGAGCGTAATATCCATTGTCATAACATTGAATTGAATTACTGAGAATAGCTGTACAAGCGTACGTAGAAATCAGGGGTTTGGTTGAAGCTTCTGCAGGCATCGGACCATCGTACTTCTAAAAGATTTCACAGTTTTATATAAGCAATGTATTTCTTGTAAAAAATATAAACTGGTAGCTAAAAGATTGCGGAATATTTTAATTTTTACTTTTTCTTTTGTAGGTACGCATTAAATTTTCAAGGAAATACTATTATGCATTATTTTCATTAAAAATTCTAGTGTGGAAATATTTACCTCTTTTGAAACGTCCAGAACCCTCAGCATCAGCACCTTCCACTAGCGCAGCTATATTTGTTGAGGGACAACCTCGCTTCCGGTCGACGTTAGTTCACATCCCTGGCAAATCCCCTCCAAGTGTGACGCCACGCCAGGGGGCGTGATAAATCACTAGTACATTAGTAATAAGTGTTAATTTAAAAAAATGTACTAGTAATTTATTTTGTGATCGCCAGATCATCAGTTATTATCAAACAAATAGTTGTTATTCTGAAGGGATGGGTGAACTCTTTTATTGAAAGAAATACATAAAGTTTTTTTAACAAAATTAACTGCAGTAAAAAAAATTACACAAAGTTTTTATTGAAAAAAAATTATATTCCCTTAATAACAATAATAAACAAGAGCAAACATGTTTATAAATTAAACGTATTATACTGTCAGATTTATGGATTGCCAATTACGAGAAATACGGGAATTTTTCGCTTAATCGAAAAGGCAGTTAGTAATGTAATTCGATTAAATTTTAAATAAATAATGTTATACTTTTAGTAACAATCAACAGATGGCACTGCTGAATATTAAAATTCTATCCATAAACAAACAACTCGGGCATGCATGCCCGAACTGTTTGTTTATGGTCTAATTATGATCTCTTTTATTTGTATTGATAGTATTCCACATAATCGATGTAAAATATTCTAAACATATTTCTAACTGCCGTCCCTTCCCAACTGGGTTCAATGTAAACAAACAAAGCTAAAAACTGCACTCTCACACACTCAGCGCAGAAAACTGTCCATGCGCATGCGCCTTCAGCAGAGTGACGTTAGAGCTCCACGCCCCCTGGCGTGACGTCACACTTGGAGGGGATTTGCAGGGGATGTGAACTAACGTCGACCCTCGCTTCCTTCATGCTCATTAGTAGTGTACAGGGGCGCATTCAGGGAGTTGAGAGACAGCCAACAACCCCGGCTCACATAAATGCAGAATACTTGGTTCTCTTCTATTGGAAGCTGTATTACTAATCCTAGTATAGAAAGACCAATGTCCCAGCATAAAATTATGTTTACGCTCCTTGTGTTGCGTAAAAGCTAAAATTAGGAAATATAGCTTTAAAGTACAGAAGTTTATATGGTGTATCATTTTAAAATGTATATAGTATTTCATACGAAGTGTTTCTTATTTTAATTCTTATACTTTTTTTTTGTACGAAAAGTGCAAAGTTGTTTTATTTAAAACACCCTTTAAAGATAAATTATAAAAATTTTCTGTGTAATTGATACTGAATTTTATTTAGTATTCGCGTGCTTTGCGTATAAATTAAAATATAATTTTGCTAGTTTTGATCAAGAAAAACCCCACCGAAATCGAATACTATAAAACTATAAAATGAACCATTTGCAAATTATTTTTCAGAAACAATTTTGTATGGAATGTAATTTTAAGTGCAGCTACAGTTTGTATAGAATGTAATTTTATTGAATGTAAACTTTAAGCTTTTCTCTCACATCCTCACATTAATGTAATTTTCATGTACCCAAGGGGGAAATTTATTATTTATAATAAATAAATATTGTTAAAAAATTGTTTTTATTCAGAAGTGATGTATGATTCTTATTTAACCACTGCTTTTTCATTGAATATTTGAAGCTTGGAGATATTACATACTTACAAACGCATTCGTTAATATGGTTCACAGAAACAAACTCATTTATAAGTGGTAATCAGTGCCTAATTCCCGAAAAGGCCAACTGCGCGGTCTTGGGCCCCCAAATTATAAAAAAGATTTCTGAAAATATCTTAAAAGATAATTTTTTATATTTTTTGTACCATAGGGGGCCCAAAAATAATGTTGTGCCTTGGGCCCCCGCCCCGACTGTCTTAATCAGACCCAAGTGGTAATATCTTTTTATAGTTTTATAATTGAAACTACTTCACACTAGAACTCTATAACACTTCTAAATGCTTCTCGCCTACCTATTATTAGAATAATTTGCACAATTTTTTTACAATCGAAAATTAAAAGGCCTAGTACCTGATTTTCTATATGAAGTCTGCGAGAAAACATGAATGTTTTGCACGATTCCTAAATTTTCCGTGACGTCAAAAGGAAGAAGTTTGCTACGGAAATCATTTTCACGGATCCCACCCGTTATACCAATGAATGGGGAGAAAAAGCAAACAGAGCTTTTGTTTGGTCGGAAAAATAGAAATAATTCCAAAAGTGAGAGCTGAAAAATGAAGCTTATGTTTGAAAAAATATTAATTTTTCCTTCACATGCAAATTTAATTTTAGTGTTTTAGAATTATCTTCGATAACTGAGCAGAAATTTCAGATTTAAAAAAAAAATCTTTTATTAATCTGAAATTATCTTTTATTAATCTGTCATGCTTATAGATGGCGCTACAGTATTATGTATTGAATTCCAACCGAGTACTTTTTAGCCTACTTTCCCGTAAAAGTAAAAAATAATAATAATAAAGCATGAAAGAAGGCTTAATGTATCGTGAAAATATCGTTAGAAATCAAGAAAAGTCAAAAATAAGTCAAGTAATTAAATAAAGATTGAAAAATAAAAAATTTGGAAGTAGGGTTTTGAGATGGGGAAAAAGGGTGTCGGTCGGTCTGTCGGTCTGTCGGTCTGTCCCCCCCCCCCCAATAACTTTTGAACGAATTGTCCGATTGGAAAAATTCTTTTTGCATTCGAAAGATCTCGGCGAGAACATCTCATTTCCATATTTTACTTTTTGATTTGAACAATTTTTTGTTCAATTTTGAACAGTTCAAAAAATTTTAACATTAGCGCCTATTTGTGAAAATGAAGCAAATTATGTAAACTCTGGGTACAAGATATAAGTTCCCATGAACAAGCTCACTGGAAGAAGTTCTCGGCGTGAAATATTGATCTGAACAATTTTTGTTCATTTTTGAACAGTGCAAAAAAAATTAACATACCGCCTACGGGGAAATTTCAATCCTATATAATTTCTGATCTAACGGACAGATTTGCTTGGAACAAACTTTATCGGAAAGCTCTTATGACGTAGAGCATGTACAAATCGAAAGTTAATCCAGAACTAACGAGCCTATTTTCCTATGAAATTTTTTGTTCGGGATTTTCAAGAATATTTTTTAATTAATGAATGATTAAATGAATAAGCAAAAGAATGGATGAATAAATGAGTGAATAAATACATGAATGACTTAACAAATAATGATTAAATGAATATGTATTAACCATTGAAAAAGGTATATTTGAAGCAATTAAGAACTAAAGCTAAACGAGAAAGACAGAGAGAGAGAGATAGCTGGATTATAAATTTGAATTCGGTGTATACGGGAAAGTAGGTTCGTATAGTTCTAGACGGAACTTCTTGTTCTTCACAAATCTGCTGAAACAAGTCACACATAAAAAATAACAAAAGGTAACTTCTGTGAAAAAATACTTAGATTGAAATGTAATTAATCATTTAATCTGATCGCTTAACTTTTCGATTATGACACATAAATTTGGTAACCAGCATGCTTTGTCTGAAATAAAATTTTGGGTTTTCAGTTAGTTTCAAATTAATGCGGTATTACTATTACGCCACCTTCCTCGTGCGATTAAAATTCACGGGAATTGTGGGTACTAGTAAATTAAAAATTTTCTATTATATTATTCGGACGATGAAGCTAATATCATTCAATTGTTATTTTTAACAAGAAGTTCCGTCTAGAACTATACGAGCCTACTTTCCCGTATACACCGAATTCAAATTTATAATCTAACTATCTCTCTCTCTCTGTCTTTCTCGTTTAGCTTTAGTTCTTAATTGCTTCAAATATATCTTTTTCAACGGTTAATACATATTTTATTCAATCATTATTTATTAAGTCATTCATGTATTTATTCACTCATTTATTCATTCATTCTTTTGCTTATTCATTTCATCATTCATTAATTAAAAAATATTCTTGAAAATCCCGATCAAAAAATTTCATAGGAAAATAGGCTCGTTAGTTCTGGATTAACTTTCTATTTGTACATGTTCTACGTCTTAAGAGCTTTCCGATAAAGTTTGTTCCAAGCAAATCGGTCCGTTAGATCAGAAATTATATAGGATTGAAATTTCCCCGTAGGCGGTATGTTAATTTTTTTTGAACTGTTCAAGAATGAACAAAAATTGTTCAAATCAATATTTCACGCCAAGAACTTCTTCCAGTGAGCTTGTTCATGGGAACTTATATCTTGTACCTAGAGTTTACATAATTTGCTTCATTTTCACCCATAGGCGCTAATGTTAAAAATTTTTGAACTGTTCAAAATTGAACAAAAAATTGTTCAAATCAAAAAGTAATTCTCACTCTTCTCAAAAGTCTCTCTCTTCTTTCACTCATTCATTCAGAAATATCCTTAAAATTCCCGATTAAAATATTTTATAAGAAAATAGGCTCGTTTAGTTCTCATTGAACTTCGTATCTGTTCATGTTCTACTGCCTATCTTTCTGGTAAAGTTTGTTGCAAGAGAATCCGTTAGCTAGATCTGGATTTATATAGAATTAAAAATTCCCCGCAGGCACTAATTGTTTTTTTTTTTTTTTAACTGTTCAAAAATGAACAAATATTGTTCAAACTAGAAAATATTTCGAACCGAGAGCTTCTTCCTATAACCTTCTTCATACTAACTTGGATCTTACGCCCAGAGGTTACATAATTTGCTTTATTTTTGCCCACAGACGCTAGTGTTAAGATTTTTTGAACTGTTCAAAATTGAACGAAAAATTGTTCAAATGAAAAAGTAAAATATGGAAATGAGATGTCCTCACCGAGATCTTTCGAATGCAAAAAGAATTTTTCCAATCGGACAATTCGTTCAAAAGTTATTGGGGGGGGGGGGACAGACCGACAGACAGACCGACAGACCGACAGACAGACAGACCGACAGACCGACCGACACACTTTTTCCCCATCTCAATGCCCTACTTTCAAATTTTTTATTTTTCAATCTTTATTTAATTACTTAACTTATTTTTGACTTTTCTTGATTTCTAACGATATTTTCACGATACATTAAGCCTTCTTTCATGCTTTATTATTATTATTTTTTTACTTTTACGGGAAAGTAGGCTAAAAACCATTAAATAAATATGGCGTAACTAAACAACATAATTTAAATATTTATTGCATTGACATAAATTAGTGACTAATGTTTGCTAAAATTTCATATTCCACCTACTACCACGTATCAGGGATATCCTGGGAAAGTCATTTACCGCGCTCTCTGGTTTACCTGCCGCAAATTAGAAGCGCGATGAATCTTTTACTTATACTATTGAATGCATGTTATGTGTCTGTACCTGGACATCCGGGAGCTACAGTCCATTACTATGTATAATGGACTGAGACGGCAGTTGGCGAGCGAAGCTCCCCTTTAGCACTGTCAAAACAACACAGATATATATATATATATATATATATATATATATATACAGCTAGAGAGAGAGTTTTCATATAGGTACAATTGAGAAAATAAAATAAATGCAAACATTATTAACATCAGTTCTTTTCGTCAAAGTTTCCAGTGTTCCCCCTTCGCGGTTTATGCTCCGAAATTCCCTGGTTCATTATTCCGATACAGGCTGGAGATATAGGCAGGGCCTTATTTACCATTAGGCCCGCGAGTCCCGGGCCTAGCGCCCCCAGTTTGAGGGGGCTCCGTAATTTTGGTTATTATTATATTTTTTGTAATTTAAAACATTTTCGAAAAATATTTAAAAATAACATTTTTCAAAAACAAACTGTTAGCGTTCTGTTGCTGCACGGAAAATTTGTATTATTAAATTATTTTAAAACCACAAGGAATGTTCACTTTGGGGGCCCCACATTTTGGTCTGACAATTTGAAAGTTGAAAAACAAAATCGATTTTGCACTTTGGAGGCCCCAGATTTTATTCAAATATTTTGTAATTTTAAAACAAAATTATTTTGCACGTTGGGGGCTCCCAAATGTTAGTCTGACTCTTTTACATTTGAAAAACAAATTAGTTTTTGCGCTTTGGAGCCTCCAAAATTTTATATTTAAAAAATGTTTGTTGCGTGAGGGGCCCACAAACATGAGTTGTGCCTATAGGGATTCAAAATGTAAATCGGGCCCTGGATATAGGTAAATAAGGTTGATTTAGGCATTAGGAGATTGAAAATCAAATTGCATATTGTAGTGCAATAAAAATAGCCTACTTGCATGACGTAAGAACTTTTTTACAACCAAATTGTTTCGTATACCTTTGAAACATGTTTTATAATATAAAAAAAAAAGGATTTTTTTTAAAACTATTCAAATCTAGTACATCAGTTTTTGATATCGATATATAAGATCATAATATTTGAATCGTTGATTTTAGGAAAGTATGAAGCCCACTAATCAAACTTTTCAAGGAATGAAATAAAAAATGTTTATTAAGAGGTTTAATTCATTCACAGATGAATTAAAGGTTGCAAGAAATTTTTGTTCCACTCCTACCACAACTAGGATCACAACTTCACCTAGATCATCGTTTTAATTCGTTACTGAAATATATTACGTTTTTTTAAAATTACGAATCACGATCTTTTTGAAACCAACAACCTAAAAACCTAAGTAAAAGCAATAAAAATGCAGCTAAAAAAATATTAAATTCATTTAAAGTTATTTAAGACATTTTAAACTATTGTTTATTTCAACTTTATATGTAAAAATAGTCGAGAATTTCTATAAAATATTATTTTTCTTTTTAGTATGCTTCGCACTCTTTTTCTCTCTCTCTATTGTGTCTAGTTTCTGTTAGATAATAAATATTAATGTTTAGCAAATCAATAACGAATTAAATAAATAAAATAACATTAGCGAACTGAAAGAAAAAAAAAAAGAAATAGATTTCATGTGAGGTAAGATGAATCATTTTCAGCGAATACTTCTTTCATAGAAATAACGCTTTTTCTATCTTTACCTTACACGGATTTTGTGAGCAAGAGATGCATACATACGCTACTCTCTCTCTCTCTCTCTCTCTCTTTTTACAAACACACATATATATATATATAGTTCGTATACATCTGCACACTCGTATAAGCACAAGTTCTGTCCAGTCCTAAACACCTAGGCCGTGGTAGCATAGCGGTTAGAGCGTCGGACTTCCACATGGAAAGTCGCGCGTTCGATACCCGCTGAAGACCCCCCATGTACACTTGGTAATACGTGCATGTGAAATCAGTGGACCCCACTAACTCGCCCCGTGCGCAAGCAATCCTAAGGCCTCGGCTTACAGGTAGGGGTCTGGTAGAGAAAAGTCCTACACACCAGGGGAGCAATTTATTCCGCTGGTTGTAGTGAAAATTGAAATTGAGAAGGAAAAAAAAAAAAAAGGAGTAATTAACATACAAGAAAGCATTTTTTTTTAAAAATTACTATTTATTTTATTTAGAATTTCAATATTTTGTGCTTGTTAACTATTTTATTTTTATTTATTTTTAAAGTATGCTTTTATGTAAAGCTGTTTAGTTATGTTCTCATTGGAATGTTATGTTACATCAGTGAAAGAATAAACCCTGCGTCTAATAATAACTATTAGACGTATCAAATAAGAAGAGAAAATATTTATAAAATTCTGAAGCCATTATATGAAATCATTTATTTGATCACAATATGCTTGTCTGAATCAAATTTTTCCTCTTGATAAACCATGTTTTACTCGTGTCACGACAAAAGAAATCGCTATCTAAAGAAACAATGTTATAATTAGATATAGTGAAAACTGGAAACAGAACATGCGACATGTACCTAAACAACTTTTCCTTTTAGCAGAGAATCAAAACAATCTTCAATAGAGAAGTTTCTATTTTAGACCGATTCCAAGGCACGCAAGATATTTATTAAGAAGTGCTAAAGAAAATTAACGTGAAGTGAAAAGAATGCCTCTGCGTCATCTCACACTTAACGACCTTTCTTTCCGCGGCTATTTGTAGTAGTGACCAAGCGAGTAAAGCCAATTAAGTGGCGAATGAATAGGGTTGTTTTATATGAAGGTGAAAGTGAATCGAAATTGTTAAGACCGTTGTTTTAAGGAAATGTTGTGAGGAGTGCGTTTCTTATGCTTTGAATTCTAGATAGTTGAACAAGATGAGTTTTTTGAACTGAGATTGCGATCCAACTACTCATGAAAGAAAAGAAAAAAAAAAAAACAAACTGGTACTATATAAATGATCAGCGATTTTGTAATGTGTTAGGTTGAGTGAACATTTTCATAAGCAGAATATTGTTCAGTTTCAAGCTCACAAGTCATTTAATTTATTTTCGTTCATGAATAAGGATCTGAAGCACTGCGCAGAGTATAACAAAATTTTGATTGAAACTGCAGCGATCAAACCATATGTACGCATTTATTAATAAATGAAATGAATGAAAATGATAATATCACAGCGCTGCCCATTACAATAAGACAAAAAGGGGATATAACCAACAAGTAGTTTATTAATCTTAAAATATATTTATAATTACGAACAAAATTTAAAACTGTAAAAATAAAAACGATAGAGAGACGCACCTCTTTGGTTTATCTCCATGGCCATAGGAGAAGTCCTACACTCCACAATTAACTATGTATAAGTTATCTATCTAATTAATGTCTATATAATGTTCTCTTGTTGAGGGTGCACATTTATTTATAAGTTCTGTGGTGAGACCCTCTCAATTACAGCTTGCCGGAAGAGGGCGCCTTTGTGATGCTGAAGTGTGTGTAAGAACCCAAGGCAGTTTGAAAAATAAAGTAGTTGTTGAAAGTACGCTGTGTTGTTAATGTTTGAACTCACTTCTACGAACAAACGAATTTCGAAATTATCAGGGGTGGTGTTCAAAACTCTACAAACAAATTCACCTTTAATCAAAGAACTTGTGATATTTGTTTTCCAGTGGGCCAGAAATGCACTGAAGGTGACATTTTGTACGTGACTCGATAAAGGCATTATAACAGAGGCTTTTTTTCATAGAATATTAGCATTTATCTCCAGTGGACTTTCAGCTAATTAAATTTTTCTAGGTTAAGGATTTTGTGACGAAAACTGCGTCACAATAAATAGTATTATTCTTACTGATATCATTTGGATCACGAAGCGGAGTTGGTGCCAGTGGCGTACCCAGGGCGTCTGACACCCCTGACAATGCTAAGCAATTGCGCCCCCCCCTTTTACTACTTCAGAAGAAATCCATCCACTCTCATTATCTCATTTATAACCATTTCACCCTCAACTGAAATTAGGTGCACAGTTTGTACCGCCCAGGACTGTATATGTCAATTTTCAAGGCGTCTGGTTGTTTGGACTTTATGCCAACTAGCGGACCGCAGAAGGTCAAAGACTGGACGTAGCAGGTCAAAAACTGGACAGCAAAAAGTCAAAAACTGGACCGCAGAAGGTCAAAAACTGATCCATCGTTAACGCTGATGCTTTATTGTAACTAATTACGAATAAAATTTCATAATTACTTATTAAATTAGATTCTCTGCAACATTCTTAAACGTTTTCCTAGGCTTCATTGATTTTCACCTTTTGTTTTTACCTCTTGGAAAAGGAAGATGCACAGAAGAAAGAAGGGAGCGTGGCAAACTGTTAAGGATTATACAAAGATCGCCGATTCCATTGGAAAAGATTTCACAAAAGAATGTTTAAATGGAGGGAAGATAACTAGCTATAGAAATACTCTTCGTGACAAATCTCATTAATCAAAAGATATTTTGTCTGCCGTTATTCTGGGGCACTGGTTCGTGAGCTTGATAATTGCAATGAGAAAACGCTGTCGACAAAGAGAAACAAGTCTGTTAAAGTTCAAGGAACCGCTATAGGAGAAGAAATGAATTATTTGTAAGTGGAAATAGAATCCTCAGATAGTATGTAGTAATTCTTCAAATAAAACCGTGTAAAATTGTTTTAAGTTACACGGTTTTATTTATAAAAAGTTAAAAAATTTCTCCATTATTTGATTTTTTTTTAAATTCAAAACATCGTTGCTTTATCTAAACATTCCAAATAAAGCTATCGTTACCCTTCGACAAACAATAATTCAGATAATTTCCCCAGACGGAAAAATTATTATCATCTTTTCCTAATTAACGTTATAATAAATTACAAAATGTATGGAATATTGTGTTGTCATCGAAGATAAGCTTGTGTGCAAAGTTTGAAGTTAATTTATGCAGTAATAGTGGTCGAAAACCGCGTAACAAACTTCCGTGACAAATCAAGTTAAATAAAACCGTGTAGAGATCAACTTAGAGGTCATTCATAAATGATGGCATGCTTCGAAGGGGAGGGGGGTTGAAGAAAGTGTGACAATTTGTGACAAAGGGAGGGGAGAGGGTAACAAAATGTGTGACATCATACATTTTGATTTTTATGTAAACAATCAACATCAGCAAATTAAATTTATTTTTAAAGTTTTTTTTAAATTCCAAAATTTGATTTCAAAGTTTCATTGATTTCATTTTGCATCGAAAACACCGATGCTGATAAGGGTTTAAACTTACTTCTAGTTAAAAGTTTAAAAGGAAATCTTGGGCATTTACACTTTTAGTATAAAATAGCGCGGGTCATTTTTTCAGAATTCGAACAATTATAATATTTTTTACTAGTAATACTAACTGTCTTATTTGTAGTAAACTTAATCTCAATTTATACAAATTAAGCACACATGTAATCGTTAGTGTTATTATTCTCACAAATGCCATTAAAAGCTCATAAATAAAAGTAGAAATGTGATCTATAGCGTAGTGCTTTGTTTCTGAAATGCAACAAGTACAAATGCTAGTAATATAGCGTGACATGTGACAAAGGGGGGTCGGGGGTTATGATGAACTATGACATTTCGTGACGAAGGGGGGAGGGGGTGAAAAATATTGAAAAAAGTGTGACATCGTTTATGAACGGTCCCTTAACAAATTATTAAGTTGAGATGAACAGCCACGGTGACTATTTTCTTGATTCTGATAGAGTAGTGGATGTGCGAGCATTTCTAAAAGGAAAACAAGATAACTAAGTAAGTTGATCAGCTGTGAAATTGTTGTGCTGATGCCCTATCAGAAAAATCATATCTTTTTCTTTCTATTTTGTTAAATTGCACTTGCCGTCAAAATCGCTGCTTAATAAAATCAGACGTTTATTTAAATGAATTTTAAAGGAATAGATTCAAATCAATGTGAAGCCGGTATAAAATCATCGCTTAATAAAATCAGTACAGCCGCTTTTAAAAATCAAAGCTTCAGATACTTTAATCTGTTTAGTACGTGAAGTAAATCAAGGCCATCAGGAGATTTTTTCGTTTCAAACTGAGTTGCTATGTTTTACTTTTTCCTTCTCTTCTTCATCTTTTCAGAAATATCCCCCCCCCCCTATTTTGTATTTAGCAACATAAAACTAATCAATGATTATAAGCCTCCACAAACTCTGAACTCAGATGAGACTAGGTTATTTTAACGAATATTTCTAGAACATATTTGACGCTATAAAAGAATTCAAGTGAATAAAACATTAAATTTAAATGTCTTTGTTTTTTTTCCATTTATTTATATAACTTATTCCAGTAGTGCGTAAGGAACATAAAATTTATTTTAAATGAATCGAGAGTTTTTACAAGCAGCCGCTTAATAAAGTCAAATCCTTCAGGACGAATGTGGTTTTATAAAACGGCGGGGACTGCACTACCTAACGCATATAGTTTTTACGAAATCAAAACCATAACACTGAGTTGTCATGGATAGATTATTTAGTCTTTAAAGCTAACTATTATCATTTAAATACCAGCAATTATATAAGAAAGAGTATTGCCAGGGGTGAATACATTTTATCTACGAATAAAAAATTATATGAGGTTGGCCGAAAGTGTTGCATACTATTCGCTGTTCCCCTAATACAGGTGAGAACAAGGAAATTTTGTTAGTGGCCAGTGGCCGATAAACTCAGTTTTGTTAGGGGCTACTTTCTAAAGTCAGTAGCCACTTTTTAGCCTACTTTCCCGTAAAAGTAAAAAAAAAAATATATATATTAAAGCATGAAAGAAGGCTTAATGTACCGAAAAAATATCGTTAAAAATGAAGAGAAATCAAAAATAAGTGAAGTAATTAAATAAAATTTGAAAAATAAAAAATTTGAAAGTAGGGTTTTGAGATGGGGAAAATGTGTGTCTGTCGGTCTGTCTGTCTGTCGGTCTGTCAACCCCCTAATAACTTTTGAACGAATAGTCCGATTCGAAAAATTCTTTCCGCATTCGAAAGATCTCGGCGAGGACATCTCATTTCCATATTTTACTTTTCGATTTGAACAATTTTTTGTTCAATTTTGAACAGTTCAAAAAAGTTTAACATTAGCGCCTATGGGAAAAAATGAAGCAAATTATGTAAAGTCTGGGCATAAGAGTCGAGTTCTTATGAATAAGATTTTTTAAAAAGGAAGTTTTTTTTTCCGAAGGTTAAAAAATTTAAATTTTTCTTTAAAAAGGGTTGAACAAATTTTTTCCGGTTCAAAATTTTGAAAACAGTTCAAAAAAATTAACGGTACTTTTTCCTTTATCCCGGCGCAGGCGATAAATAATGATGCAACCAACACCAAACGGAATAATTCCGCTGGTAACCTTTTGCGCGTTTTGTTGCCTTATTGGCGAGATTTGCGCCGGAATAAAGGAATTCATTTTGAAACAGTTCAAAAAAAAAAAAAAAAAAAAAAGATTAACATAAGCGCCTACGGGGAATTTTCAATCCTTTATAAATCATGATCTAACAGACCGATTTGCTTGGAACAAAATTTATCCGGAAAGATGTTTGACCGTAGAACATGTACAGATACGAACTTCAATCAGAACGGAACGAGCCTATTTTCTTATGAAATTTTTTGAGCGGGATTTTTAAGGATATTTTCGAATGAATGAATAATTAAATGAATGAGTGAAGGGATAAACGAATGAATGAGTGAATAAATCAGTGAATAAAAAATAAAATAAATAAATGAATGTATGAAGTGAAAAATAAATAAATGAGTGAATAAATACATAAATGAGAAAAATGAATGAATAAATAAACGAATGTCTGAATAAATGAAAGAATGAGTGAGTGAATGAATATGTATTAACCGATGAAAAAGGTAGGGTCAGTTGGGGTAATTGTAAACGCTTTTTCAATGTTTTAACTTTTTAACCCTACCTCTTGAATGAATTCAAAGATAAAACTGTGAACATTGTAGCCACTACTGTACTTCTTTTGAGTAAATGTGTGCAAAAATTTTGACTTTATGACTATTTGATAGAGAATGAGCTCGTGTTTACAATAACCCCAGTATGTTTACAACTACCCCAGAGATCTGGGGTAATTGTAAACAGGGATTTATTTTCGAATAAAGTTGATGCAAATGGAAAATTTTTCATACACAGTCTGCTTGAAGGTGGGAACCACAACCCTTCAATGATACTCTTCAAGCATAGGGGTATCAAGCAGGGCCAGGTCCACACAGCAATGTAGGAAGGCTGGGCTGACGCCCAGCTAATCTACCTCCGCTCGGTCACGAGCTGTCGTCGAACTTCACTTACCCGTGCCCGGGGGAGGGCAGCCCTAAGGCCAAGTGCTAACAGGGTAAAGGAGTGAAGTAGAAAAGTCTGCTTGAAGGCTTAAGAAGTTCCGGAGCAATGGTTCTCAATCTGTGGCTAACAGGCCGCATGTGGTCCGCTGAGTTATGTTATGAGTCGGCTGAGATCATTTAACGAGAAACATCTTGCAAAAAATCAAGTGATGCGACAAATTTATGTAAAAGTTGTCCCGCAGTGGATCAGTCGGTTCAGCTTGGATCCAACAACCCGCCGAAAGTGAAGCACAACTGGCCGCAGTCAACGCTTGGGAGGGTGACCACCTCACGCGATTGATTACTTGGAGACAGAGTGCGCTAAAGGGCGCTGTGCACGCAAAATACATCGTCGCTTCAAATGTCCACCAAGTTAGAAATAATTTCCGCTGAGGGACCAACCTAGGTGACGATCTCTCATCTGGGAGCTAGTTAAAAATCATTAAGCCCCTCTGAGCCAATTTACTTCATTCTAGCGGAGCTGATTAATAATCAGTAGGAGCTTTCCTTAATTCCCTGTCGCCCTGCAAGGGGGGTTGGATTTCCAAGTGGCATTAGCAACAATAACAACACTTATGTAAAATAGACACAAAAGTGTAATTTACATCAAAATATAATACTTATTGTTCCCCCAAAATATTGGAAATGGGATAAATTTAAGTGTTTACAATTACCCCAGAGTACGAAATATATGGGGTAATTGTAAACACCTAACTTGCACATGAAAAATAACAGGGAGGATTAAATTCATAACTAACTGTTTTTAGCAGCATTCCATATGACAAATAAAAATGGTTGAATCCGCTTACTTCGCTTTTGTAGATGGGCTGGAGAGGAAAATGTAAGATCACTAAATTTTGTCAATTAACTTTTCCAGTTTGGCCATTTTCAAACAATAGTGACGCCTCCACAGTTGTTTCGAAACCTACGAAACTGTTTCAATGTCTTCCCTATGCTGCCAGTTTATCACTCACAAGCAGTTAAATATTCAAAACCACCACAAGTGTAGTTATGAAGCTTGTTTACAATTACTCCATGTTTACAATTACCCCAACTGGCCCTATATTCGAAGTCATTAGGAACTAAAGTTAAATGAGGAAGAGAAAGAGGGAGTTAGCTAGATTATAAATTTCAAGTTGGTGAATACGGGAAAGTAGGCTCGTATAGTTATAGACGGAACTTCTTGTTAAAATTGCTTATAAGAATTGAAAACTAACTCTAAAATCGTTAAGAAAATAAATGAATTATAGGAATAAAACAAGAAATTTGCCCATTTGATTCAGCACATGTAAAAATGTTTTAGAACTTTTAAAACGGTCTAAATATACAGTAAAACCTGTAGTTGACCACCTTTGTAAGTTGACCACTCTTTTCAGGAACGGAATTAGCCCAATATTATATACTGTAGAGAAACCTTTGTAACTTGACCACCTAATTTGACCTGTTTATATTGACTACTTATGTACGCCAAATTTGGGTAGGAGTATTATAAAAAACCCTTTGTAAGTTGACCGCCTAGTTATTACTATATTTATTTGTTTATCTATTTGTGCAAAGATAAAAAAAAAAAAACTTGAATAACTTCTCCAGGATATTTTTTATGCTATAATGTTAGACCAGTACTTGCCTGGATGGATGAAACATCAATATAAAGTTTGCCTAAATCTCTTTGCATGTTAACCATATGGGTAAACTAATATGAGCACTCTTTTATTCTTTAAGTAAGTTTCTTCTTTTTTCTTCTAATTGATCTAGCCATTTCGAAAAAAATAATATTTTAAGAAAATTTTTACCATAAAATAAGTAAGTTAAGTAATTAATAAAATATTTATTTGAACTAAGTGCTTTAATTTTAAAGTTGTATAGGATACATTGTAAGTCGTTCAGGTTAAATTTATCTAATGTTAGATAATTGTGAAAAAAAAGCTAATTATTACTTTTAAAGTAACGTTAATACATGACGTTGTATTTGAATTAGTTACAACTGTATATATGAACGCATAATGTAATAAATCACAAGAAAAAGAAAACAAATCTCCACCCTCTATAAGTTGACCACCTGTTTAAGTTGACCACTAAAGTGCTGCACCGCAAGTGGTCCACTTACGCAGGTTTCACTGTATACAGAATGCTGAAAGATTGAAACTTTAACCCCCTTGAGCAAGCCTATATTTGCTATTCACAAAAGGCCAACAACAGAAATCGAACAGTTCACTTGTTTCAGAAAGAATAAGTGTTATTGCTCAACATTTTTCGAGGAATATTTTGATTCAGTTTGACTTCCCGTGTAAAGTTTGTCTGCGATCAGCCATTAAAATTCCTCTGATTGTTGCGTCAGTATCATTCCGGGAATTTGGATTTTCATCACTGGCACAATTCGCTCCCGCCTTCCCCGAAATATAATAATAAATAAGTACGAAGAAGGCTTAAAACTTGAGGATGAAACTCGAACTCGAGTTTGGAACCTCTTTCTGGTTGATTATTTATTATAAATTTTTGATAGAATTAAAATTCAGCATTGAAATAATAACCATAGACAAGTGCTCGACATAGTTCTACTCATAAAATAGAAGGTATTGTTTTTTTTCGATTGTTATGTTTTATTTCTGGTTTTTGTTTTGTAAATAAACCTGTAGGTGCAACTGTTTTCAATAATAATTGAAATAGTTATCAGAAATAGTTTTTGAAGTTTTTATGTACAATCCGTTTGCAATTCAGTTTGTAAGAAGAATATTTAAAAAATTAATTTCGTTCAAATTAAAACTATTCATGGTTTATTCGTAATTTATATTTACAAATTTAAAAAGGACTTAAAGAGCATTTCTAAGTAATATTTTTAATTACTAACTTAAAAGAAAATCGAAAGAATAAATTTACATACGTATTAGGACGGGGGAAAATGAGTTTTTAAGTAAATAGTTTATCCGATAATGCATAAATGTTTTGGTCTGGCATTGGAAGCATACATAAACAATTTTAAATTGAATAATTTCTACTGTTACCTGATTTCGAAAATTTGAATCTCAAAGTGGCATCGAAAAATATTCTTTAATTTGTTTTAAATGTGGAATGCATGTTTCTCATACCATTTCCTACACTTTCCTCGCTAGCGCGAAGAAAGAGTCGAAAATATGAAAATGTACTAAAATGTAAAATTTTGCATTATTCATGTACCCCAATGTGGAACAAGAAGTTATTTATTCATTAATTTTAAATTGTGTATTACCATTTATCTCACTTTATTCCAACTTTCGCGAATTTTGTATATTTCAACCCCAGAGTGAAATCAGACGATATTTATTGATTCAAAATTTTTGACGCATTTATTTCAAGCCCTTCCATAAATTTTTCGCACTATCAGGAAAATAATTTTTAAACATATTTTTTTGCGAATACATATATTTATTGCCCTATTTATTAATAACGCAAAAAAAGTACTTTTAGTTTTTATTTAAACTGACTAGTTAGATGTTTTGCAATTACATTTTCCTTTTTTGTTATGAACTATTGTGCAATATGCAAAGTAAATGTGCTAGTAAATTTTATAGTTTTGTTACCCGTTACTGACCAAGGTGGTTCGCCATTTTTTTTTTCGGTTCTTAAAAAGTTCTCGCAAGGAAGAACAGATCAGGAACCAGTGGTTTAAGAGAGGAAATTCGTGTAGTCTATGAAAATAATAACATTAATAATAATGCTCTTTTTCGAGGAAGAAGATGAGCTTCTCATAGTGTTCTTAAGCTACCAGTTTATAAAAAATCGCAATTATTTTAAGTATAGGAGAAAAACAATATACCTCTTATCTCGTATTATTATTAAAGTTATACATTAAACAAAATTCGAACTTATTTTTAGGATGGAAGATGAAGTTCATTAATTAGGTAAGTACCGTTCAAAATGAGTAATTATTCATTCTTTGAAAGTGCATAACCAAAAATGTTACTTATTTAAAATATAACACGGCAGAAGTTTTCGACAATATTTAGTTATTAGAAAGGGTGGCCAAAATGTTGTTTTTTTTTTTTTAATGTGTATTGAAGACTTAATTCAGCTTCCTGGAACGAACGAGGATGAAATCAAAATCTTAAGTAAGAGACAGTAACAAAGACTGTCGAAATAAGTGCGATGCATAAAAAAGCCCAAAATAACAAACGTTTGTTGCAAAAAAAAAAAAGGATGACAAAGATTAAAATTTGTATTGCAATAAGCAATTAATTTTGAACTACTTACTGTAAAAAGTTCAAAATTAGGTTTACAGTACGAAAGAATAATTGTTTAAAAATTTCTGAAATCATTAAAAGGAGATAATTAGGCTTCATTTTAAAAACAATTCGATATTTCAGCTACATACACTCCTAAAAGATATTATAACCGTTGAGAGGATGGCTACTCATTAAGCTACAGAATTTCACTGTTGTTTGAAAAGTTTATTTTAATATTTGAATGTTTGAAACACCTGTCAAAACACACACACAAGAGTAAAAAATAATTAATAACAAAAGAAGAAATAAAGAGGGGAGGGGGTGGACAATCAAGAAGTTGTTTGAAGAAAGGTAAAAAAAATCTGATGCAGTTCGTAGCATTAATATGTTTGTTTTTATTTGAACTGTACCTAATATTGATTTTGACAGACTTTAAATATCCGTCTGAAATTTCTATTTCTTTCAAAGCTCCGACTGAACTGACGCTGTTCTATCTTATTGACTTTTTCAAAAAATAAAAAAAATAATGCAAAAATCGTCAGTGGCTCATAGCGCAAAATCATGGGTGAAATTTCATACTTTTTATTACGATCGTAAGAAATTATTGGATGACTAGATTTTTAGATAGCATCAAACTCGAAATTAAATAACATGATGAAATTCGCTCAGATGTATGTAATCAAATACTTGTCAAGTAATACGATATTTCGGAAATTGAAAAGTAACAGGAAAACATACCGATTGAAAGGGATTTGACTCACAATTCAAGGCAAGAATAATTTTCTAGCAAAAAGTAGGAAATTTGATTCTTTGGAAAGTTTAAATGAAACTCTTGAAAGACATTTTCTAAAACAAAATATCGCAAGATATATTTTTTCTGTGAGAAAAATAACTAATATATAAAGGATGGTTAAAATTAAAAGTCAGCCTGTGTAGACCTTTGTAGAGCTCATTCCAATAGACGTATGTCATTGAAACTCGTCATTAAAAATAACTAATATGTAGAGCAGCGGTTCTCAAACTGTGGTACACGTACCACTAGTGGTACGTGAAGCCTCTCCAGGGGTTCGCGTGCAGGCACTTATTAAAAATAAATATAGAAGCAAATTAACTGCTGACCCAAAGTTGAGGTTAAAACTAACTTCTACTGAACCAGATATCACCTCACTTGTATCTGCCATGCAGAAGCAAAATTCTCATTATTATTATTATTATTATTATTGTTATTTTCATTTTTTTACGTGAAAGGTATTTGGTACTTAAAAAGGTATTACAAATGTTGTTTTGGAAGTACATATTAAAAATGCACTTTATAAATTTCAGATATTTCATTTTATATGTACAAAAGTGGTACGCAAGTGGTTTCCAAGAAAAATGGTGGTACGCAAAGAAAAAAGATTGGGAACCGCTGATGTAGAGGATACGTCAAAATTCTCAAGTGGTGATGGCAACCACCGATAGTGGTGCTACTTGAAGGAATGAATTCCGGTTTCCGGGGAATACACTAGATCTGCAAGGGGTAGTGACCATATGCAGCCCCATTAGAAGGAAAAGAAAAAAAAAATCAGAATGATCACCTAGGGAGGGTCCGCTAAAAACAGAAAGGAATATCAAGGGAGTTCACAGGACAAAAGAATTTGGGAACCCATGATTTAGATAAACATGCAACTAAAATGATTCACAGCAATAATAATGAGGCTATGGTCGCTCCCTCTGATAAAAGAGTCAGAAATTAAAAACAACGTTTATTTCAGGCAAAATTGTAGGTGTCCCATTACTCCCTACACGGCCCTGCCATTTCAATAACATACGTGTACTAGAACGAGGTCTAAAAAGGATATCTTTAATTATAATCACCTTGTGTATATTAAATTGTCGTTAAATAATAATGTATCAAACAGGAAATGATAACCTATTGAGAAGCTGTCTTGTTTTAACTCAATAATAATGATAATAATAATAATAATAAAAGGAAGGATGGTATTTCAACTATAACCCACCTTGTACATTAAATTGTTGCTAAATAATAATTGAATACTACATTCAAGTGATATATAAATGTATTAAACATGAAATGATACCCTTTTGACAAGCTGTCTTATTGTCTTATTTTAAATCAATAATAATACTAATACTAATAATAATAATAATAAAAGGAGGGACATATTTTTAACTATAACTACTTTGTACATTAAATTGTTGCTAAATAGTAATTGAATACTACATTCAGGTGATATACAAATGCATTAAACATAAAATAACCTTTTAACAACCTGTCGTATTTTAAATTAATAATAATAATATCAATAATAATAATAATAATAATAATAATAATAATAGGAAGGACGAAGAAGAAGAAGAAAGAAAGAAAAAAATAGAAATATCTTATTCTTGTAGAATCGTTTACTCAAAAGACAGCAGGTAGAAAAGAACAACCGACACACATAGTTTTCTCATCACAGAATATTACTTTTATGTGCTTTTATTTTTATTCATATTAACTAGCGGTACCCGCACGGTTATGCCCGTATTAAAAAATGAAAAGACCAGTCGGTTCGCCATTGTGTATATAGTGGTAACTTTTTTATGCGAAAATTATGTTATTTTACTAAAATGAATAGCATTCCCCATAATTAAAAATTACCCACCCCACGGCAATGAGCCAGCGATCCTACACGTTTAAGCACTTTTTTTTTTACAAAACACACACAATAAAAAATGAAAAAAGAAATGAAAGAAACGAAACGAAAACGAAAATATTTAAGAGAAAACGCATTTTAATTGTTTAGTTCAAGTACCCACACAAAAAGAGCGATTATAATCCATTAGTAGTTTTAATTAATAAATTTCTAGTATAATTAGTTTTTGTCTATTATCATTAACAGTAAAAGGTTAAGACGAAATTTTGTAGCTCGCAGAAACTAAAAGTAGGAGGAAAGGATTTGAAAGCGGAAAAATCTTTCATCCGAGCTCAAATAGGCAAAAAACATGTATGCTAATTCACTGGGGAAAAAATAGAATAAAATAAATAAAAATGTAAATAGTAATAATAAGTTGGAAAAACAAAAATCGCTATGAAGTATTACATTTGTTTAAGAAACCCTTGTGTAGTATGGAGAATAGTCTCGTAAAATGCATGTCAAAATAAGTGAATCAAAATAAAACTATCGATCGCCTGTGAGCCGCAGGAAATAAATTTTAACTCGTCTAAAAAAAGAATAATCCAAATCCAAAAAAAAAAAAAAAAAAATTAATTAATTAAAAATTGGCTGCTCCTCAAAATGCTAAAAACCGCAAGAAATAAATTTTAATTCGTTGAATAAAAAAAGGATCATATGCCTTTTTTCGGCATGGTAACAATTCAAATAAAATTAAAGTTAATTACGGTGAAAAAAATAATTTCGAACAACAGAGAAAAACACTTTTTACTTCTTTTCTAGTTAATTTAGAGGCATAAAATTTTATTATGTAGAGCATAACTCTTTTCTGAGTAGTTTTTGATGCGCTTTTCAATAGTATCAATCTCGTAACGATGCGATAATTTCTTCCTATAGAAAACGACCATTTTATGTAATTTTTGGCTGTAAATTGGAATAAAAGAGAACAAATTTGAATCTCAGAAAAATTCTTCGAGGTGCACATTCCCATGTTCCAAACTAATTTCGTGCCAAATTTCAGGAAAATCCGTCAAACGGTGCTGGCCCTACGCCGGACACAGACACACAGACAGACATACTTGCTGCTTTATTATTAGCTAGCGCTACCCGCACGGCTATGCCCGTATTAAAAAATGAAAAGACCAGTCGGTTCGCCATTGTGTATATAGTGGTAACTTTTTTATGCGAAAATTATGTTATTTTATTAAAATGTATAGCATTCTACATAATTAAAAATTATCCGCCCATGGCAATCAACCAGCGATCCTACACATTTAAGCATTTTTTTTTTTTTTACAAAACACACACAATAAAAGAGGACAAAAGAAAGAAAGAAACGAAACAAAACGAAAAATAAAATATTTAAGAGAAAACGCATTTTGTTTGTTTTGTTCAAGTCCTCACACAAAAAGGACGATTATAATCCATTAGAATAGTTTTAGTTAATGCATTTTTAATATAATTAGTTTTTATCTATTATTCATTGACACTAAAATAGAAACACAAAAGTTTGTAGCTTGCAGAGATTAACAACAGCAAGAAAAGCTTTAAAAGCGGAAAAACCTTTCATCTAAGCCCAAATATGCAAATAACATCTTTGCTTATTCATAGGAGAAAAAAAAAATAAAAATATAAAAGTAATAATAGGTTGGAATAACAAAAACCGCTATAAAGGATAACATTTCTTAACAAAAAAACCGTGTGGAGTATTTCAATTCGTTTAAAAAAAGAGAAATCAAATCCTAAAAAAAATAAATTAATTAAAAATCGGCTGCTCCTCAAAATGATAAAAACCGCAAGAAATAAATTTTAATTCGTTAAATAAGAAAAGGATCATAAGCCTAAGGCAAGGTAACAATTTAAATAAAATTCAAGTTAATTACCGTGAAAAAATAATTTCGAACTACAGAGTAAAACGCTTATAACTTCTTTTCCAGTTAATTTAGAGGCTTCGAATTTTAGCGCAAAGAACAAAACTCTTTCTGGGACAGTTTTTTTACGCGCTTTTCAACGGTATCAAGCTCGAAAAGATGCGATAATTCCATCCCATAAAAAACGACTATTTTACGAAACTTTCGTCTATAAATTGGAATAAAAAAAGAACAAATTCGAATTTCAGAAAAAACTCTCCGAGGTGCACACCATCATGTTCCAAACTAATTTCGTGCCAAATTTCATGAAAATCCACCGAACGGTCTTGGCCCTACGCCGGACACAGACAGACAGACAGACACACACATACACATACTTGCTGCTTTATTATTAGTAGAGATAGAGATTTACATCCATTGAACCAAATAATTTATTTTTTGACTTCCTTTTGTTTTTAGGGCTATTTTTAATGAACATTTAGTTTTCCTCAATGGACGTACATATTTATTCATATTACTTTAGTTTGCTTTCTTTATCAATTTTATTTTAATTCGTTTTATTTACTTATTATATTTTATTTATTTAGTTATTCAATTGCTTTGCTTGTGTGGTAAAGTAGGCTAAAAAAATTAAAGGTGAGAACGAGCACTTGTAGTCCCGTAATCGTTCTTGAAAATAATAAATCTTATTCACGAGTACCAGATGATTACCATTCCCATAAGCACATATTTCACATCTTAAAAACTCCATCCGGAAATGTGATTACTAATTCCTGTCAGGAACAAATAGCATTTAAAACATCACACCGTGATGCATATTTAAAAAAAAAAAAAAAAAATCCCGGGTTAAAATGCTTTGAGGTTAGTAGGCAAACACTGTCGCTTATTCTATAGCTGATGTGCGATTAAGAAGCCACTGGGTCAATCCACGAAACGTGTTGCCATTTTGAATATAAAATTAATAAAAAAAATGCAACCAAATAAACTAGAACTAAGACAGACGACCACAAAGGCCGCAACTAATGAAAAGATTTCAAACCAGTTTCACCTGTTAGAAGGCATTGATAAAGAGCGTAATGTGTTTTTTCCCCCCATCGTTTGGCACTTCATTGAATATGTTTCTTGCTTCTTTCCTTGATTATTCAATAAGGGTTATTGGGATTTTTCGCAAAACAAGATAACATGACCTTTAGTTTCGAAAAATTGCAAAGATACTCTGATTCTTCTTCTGCGTTTGGTTTCTGCGCTTCCACAATTTTCCCTTCAGCTTATTTATTTATTTTTTTAAATATTTTTCATTTGGAATTCAGACTCTTTCTCTGTTATCCAAACGATGACAATTTTCGTTGTCAGTTTAGATAAACTAAATTTTTGAAAAACTTGTTTTAAATTCCAGCAGATGGCATTTATTAATATATCATAGTTTTATGTATTGAAAAACAATTCTCTGGAACAAATAAAGTACGTGCTCCTAACATTTATTTTAAAACAATTCAGAAAATCATAATTTTTAGACAATTTATAATCTTGCCTATTGTTTTTAGGGGAGGGAAGATTTATGAAAAAAAAATCAATTTCTGTTGGCTGGAAGGCCACTTTCAAATGGAAAAAGGGATTACAGTAGTTGTGAACCAAAAAAAAAAAAAAAAGGAAAAGAAGGAAAACACTTGGGCACAAGGGGTGGGGGATGGGTTCGTTTTACTGATTTTTTCGATATCTATACGGTGATAGAGCCCAGGTAAGGCGCAACCGGAGGGAGGGGGAGAGGTAAGTTGCATCTTAAGTATAGAAATAATTCATGTATGCGCATTGAACGGACTGGCGGGGGGGGGGGGGAGATATTATCTTTATTATAGCTGTTTTTATAACCAACTCTTTTTGAAATTTGATTTAATAGTACTACTATTTTCTACTTATTGATTTTTTTCTTTTCATCGTTATTTATTTATTTATTTTAGTAGTCAAATGTATTTTATTTCTTACGAAATTTGATGTTCAAGTCAATTTTTGGGTTATGATTATTCTACTTTTAACCACAGCATAGTTATTTAACGATCTATATGATTTAAAACCATAATTTATTCCATTTTCCACCTAAGTCTTTGTCTTAACCCAGAAAACATAGTGAAACGTCTGAAATGTGAAAACGTCATAGTGAAAACATCTTCCTTGAAATACAAAACAATCGTCTGACTAATAAAATATATCAAAAAGTTCAAGAGCATCATTCGAGATCTGAAAATACAACCTGGAATTCAAATATTTTTTCGACGACAGGAAAATACTTTTTGAAGTTCAAGACAATCTTCCCAACGCATTATTATTATTATTATTATTATCATCATTATTTATTAGTAGTTGAGCAGAAAGATATCGTCACGATAATGGCCGAACATAGGGTTTTTTATTTTCATTAAGCGAACAAATATGAAGGAATATGCGTTTTTTAAAATAAAATTAAAGTGCGTAACTTTTAAATTAATTATCAAAAATCTGAATTTTTACTTAAACATAAACACATTTACATAATTATCAAAATGCTTCAACACGTTGTTTGTGATTCTATTTTTCAAAAACTTCCATTATGGAATATGCCTAATATTGCTGTTTTTATTAAACGGTATCATTTTTTGCGTCGGATTTAAAACATGACAAACAATTTTCACATGCTCGTTACATTGATCAACGTTGATGAACAAGATATAAATGACACCAACACTATATAGCACCATAATCATACTTAAAGTTCATGATTTAATAAATTGACTAATATATCAAGTACTTTTTGAAGTTACCATACTTGGAAATTACTTCAAAAAGTTTTTATTTCTGTGATACAAGAAAAAATAATTTGAAATTTTCGATTCTGTTCAAAAAGAATGATAAAAAAACTAACTTTAAAATTGTTAATACTTGTAAATATTTAGCCAACTTAAAAGAAAAAAAAGTAATTTATAATGTTCGTTACAAATATTAACATTCGCAAAAGACTCCAAAACATCTCTGAGTAATTAGACGGGGAAGAACTATTTCTAAGTAGCTGATCAAAAAACCGAAATTTCAAAAAAAGCTAATCTTGCATTTGCAGTGATGCAAACAACGATGTCTAGAGGGCAAGAAAGTTGAGAATAACTTGACATTTTAAGTACTTATGTAATTAAACTACTTTTCGAATTCTATTGGCAGCCTTGTAATGCAAATTAGACCTCGTAAAGGTGAATCGCTTTATCGTACTTCTAAATAATAAATCATTTTCTGTTTTCAGATTTTACCTCTTGGCTCCAAGCCGACAGACGATTTTTAACTCGCTAGCAAATCTTGTTGCTTCTTCCGTTCTTCTTCTTCTTTTTTTTTCTTTGATTGAATACCAAAGAAGTCAGTTTGAACATAGTTTACAAAATTTCATGCATTTTCATTTTATCATCGCTAATTTGTACGCCAAATTTATAAGTGTTAAATATGTTTTCAAATGTGGAACAATGCTAATAAATTACGTAAAGTTTTGGTGAATTCAAAAAGAAATCTCGGGCATTTGCACTTTTAAGACAAATTAGCACGGTTTTTCTGAATTCGAATAATTAGGACTATTTACTATTATAGTAAAAATATTAATTATTCGAAAAAATATTAATGACTCGAAAAATATTAATAATTTGAATTTCGATAATTTCGAAAAATATAAACAATTCGAATATTAATTATTTTCTACAAGACTTAACCGTGTTGTTTTGTCTCAAAAGTGTATATGGTAAAAAATATTATTTATTCGAATTCTGCAAAACTTAACTGTGCTATTTTGTCTTATAAGTGTAAATGACAAAGATCGAATTAAAACCTTTAACTAGAATTTAACTTAAACCTTAATTAGCATCGATGTTTACGATACAAAACGAAGTCAAGGAAAATATAAAATAAAAAAAATATTAAAATAAATTATACAATAGTTATTTATTTTGACTTTAAGTGTTTTTTATTCGAACAAAAATGTGTGATATCACACTTCTTGCTGCTTCCCCCCCCCCCCCCAACATCAGATAGCTTTATGGACAGAATGCACATGCGATAGCATTTAGGCAAGAAATGTGCAGACGACCCACCCATTGAGGACGCTTCTGATGAGCAAAAAGAAGCAAAATCGAAAAGTTGAAACTTTAAAAACATAATGCCGAGAATTTGGAGATTTTGATCGTTGGACTTTAATGGTTTTTCCCGCCACCTTCATTTTCATACTTTTATGTAAATTTAAAGCAAATTTTTAAATATTTAAAAAATAAATATTAAAGAATAGAATTAGAATTTCAATTTAAAATGTCTTTAAAGTTTGAAGTGTACTAAGTATAAAAGTAGTTGTTTGTAAAAGTATTTGCATCATTTTAGAAAGTACTTTAAGTAAGAAAATTTTAGAATAATATGTACATGTGTTTTTTCATTCTAGAACTAATATTCATGCCCAGTATTGTTTAATACTTCAAGAAATGAATAAATTCCATCTCAAGGGTGAATTTTAAAAGTGGAGGATGGATTTTAGTGGGAAATGGAAGTGGGGTGCACATGGTATTTCTTTGAAAGGGGGGGGGGAAGCGTCGCCCCCCGTCTACCCTCACTTCTAGCACTGGGCATATTGCAAAAATTCAACAAATTATAACGCGCTTCGAACAGAATGGTGCTTCGAGAGAAGTTATTTATTAAGTTGCATGTTGATATTGATAAAGGAAAGGAGGGTAAGAGTACGCAGTCGGGTATGAGTACGCAGGGACTTTTTTCCCTGTTGGCAACACTGCAAGCAGGAGCGAGTGTGATCAACTCAACACGTTTGTTTTCAGCTGGCTCAAGAGACCGCCGTTGTTACTTTCATCCTTGCTGTCGTTTATTTATCAGGTAAAATATGATTTCTGCATGTGGCATGTAATTTTTCTGTGACGAAATATTATTTTTTTTGTCAATAAAGGATTGATGTTTGCTTTTTTAGTAGATATCATTATGAGCTTTGTTCTCTTCCGAACAATGTGGGCATGTCAGAATTTTACTATTGTGAATGCTACAGCCATCTATGGACGATTTTGAGGAGCAATACATCGGTGGGTAAGAGTACGCACATAAGAAAAAGGTAGAGAGAAAGAGAGAATTAAAAGAAGCAAAGGCTAATCGAGCTGCTATGAAAAGTAAAAATGGGGCCTAAACTGAAAAAGGAAAAACCGTGAAAGCAAAGAAAAAACTTGTTCTGCATTGTATCGACATCCCAGTTCCCTCACCAAGTTCAGCAAACAATGAGGCGACAATATGCCCAGGCTGCGAACAATTATATGATGAAAATTGGATCCAGGGTGGATTATGTAAGGAGTGGTGGCATGATGAATGTTCCAGTTACGAAGGCACTGGAGCATTTGTACGTGACTACTGCTAAATTTTCTGAATGCGTACTCTTATCCTTCTTGGGTGCGTACTCTTATCCGCCAGGTCGGGTAAGAGTACGCATTTGCAATCAATTTCTTTTTTCCGCTTGCTTTCTTTCATATATTTTTTTAAGATATAACTTTCATTTTATGTACCTAAGTTTCTAAGTTTATAAACTATGATTCAGTCAATTTTCAAGGTTCTCCCTTTTCAATTCTCATTTTTATAACGAACAATCCACTAGGTGCGTACTCTTACCCTCCTTTCCCTTACTCCCCCCCCCCCCCCCCGTTTTAAAGCTATTAAATTTGGCTATTTTCCTGATACCTGGATTGTTTAGAGACAGATATCGGGATTTTTAAGCATTGTTCATTTCTGATTAAAAAATAAAGTAGTTTTCGAGGCACAAAGTCACAGAGGGTACTCGGAGGCAGTGGCGTAGCTAGGTGGGGGTGTCCCGCCCTGGGTGTCACCCTTAAATGGGTGACACCCAGCCACAACGGAGAAAAAAAAAAACCTTTAAAAGCGCCAAGAGTAAAAAAAAAAACTCCTTAAATTGGATATTTTTTGTGTCATTTTCATTTCTATTTCGAACTGAGCAAAATGTTTCCTTTAAAATATACATTCGCATGGTTTCTTTTAACCGCTAATCATAACCGTTGCCGTTAACAAATACTTTAAATATTATGAGGCTAATGACACGAATGGTGCTTTTTGTTTTCAAAGCTTCAATTTTTTTCGGGGGGGGGGGAATAGGGGGGAATCTTTTCCATGGGGTGACACCATCACTGCCCGCCCCAGGTGTCGCCCACGCTAGCTACGCCACTGCTCGGAGACACCCGTTGGCAGAATCTTTACATCCCATCATGTTTTAAAATGCAGTCATATCACCAGTGGATTTCAGTGCATATTTCACCCAGCAGTCACTGACGGGGATCGGCAAGCAAATACAGGGTTGTTAAAAGTTAAACTCCCCCTATTTCGAGCATCCCACAGCTGAAACCTGAATTCGAAAATTTCAAATTATTTTTCCTTGCATTACAGAAATGAAACTTTTTGAAGTAATTTCCAAGTATCGTAACTTCAAAAAGTATTTAGTATATCAGTCAATTTATTAAATCATGAATTTTAAGTATGATTATGGTGCTATATGGTGTTGGTGTCAGTTATATCCTGTTCATCAACGTTAATCATTATAATGAGCCTGTGATTGTTCTGTTTTAAATCCGATCTAATGGATTGACACCAAAATTGGTACAGTTGGTACCAGCAACCAAAGCAATCTGCCCGATTTATCTGTCTAGATTTTATCTATCCTAATTTTGCACCGACTTCTAAAACTATGTTTAAAAGTCACGTCGATGTTGCTTAAAAAATTTATTTATTTTTCACTTTTTAGCGTAATTTATTATTTGAAGTCGGTTCTATTTTTTCTAAAAATTATTTATTCTGGGTGTAAGCAAACCACCTGATTTGAATACGGAAAAATTTTCGCGATTTTAATTCCTAATGCATTTTTTCTTGTTTCGTAAATGTTGATATTATTATTTTTTATTCCGCACTGGTTATTTCAGGTGTTAAAATTCAGTTTTAGGCTACATAGCACTCCTAGCCGGCCTTTTTTTTTAACTACTTTTTTTCGGGATTCCTTGAGCTTATCTCGGGTATAGTCGTGGCCAATTCATAATTTTGTGTCTATTCACTGAACGGTCTCAGCTGTGGAATGCTCCAAATAGGAGCAGCTAAAACACAACCGCTCTGTACTGCTGTTATATTAATTTCGTTCACAGGTTTACACCTTTTGAGTTCATGTTAAGGAAAAAAGTTATACTAATCAAGTGAAATTTTTCTTAGTTTTTATTTCATATATATATATTATATTCGCTACTTTAAAAAACTGGTAGGAAATAATAAACAGTGAAAATGTCGTAGAATTTGTAATGTTAGCTCACGGTGAAAATTGTTACGAGTCAGGGGCTTTTAGTAAATCGGTTATAATGACTTCAATTGCCAAATCAAAAGGAAATTTACTTACTATTCGAATACTGTAGCTGTTTTTCTGGGCATTAATGTGTAGGCAAGTTTAATACCAGGTTTATTCTGTTTGTTTCTAGATGGCGCTACTAATATATAATATATCATAAAGTAATATATCGTAAACATTATTAATTTGCTGTTGTTTCTTATCGACCGGGCGTAGGATAGCCTACACCTGGTCCAGAAGATCATGTCGCTGAATGCGACTGATCCGTGTTAGCCATGGGCGAAATGCAGCTTCACTTGAGCTAGGAATCGCAAGGGCTGAAGATTGACAAAACCTCATTTACGTGGTCTCTTAATTTCTGAATCAGCTCCCTGATGAGAGACCGTCACCTTGGGTTTTTCAACACCAGGTTCCAAGCAACAGGCTGCGAGAGGTAGTTATCCCTCCCCCAAATACTGACCTCAGTCAATGTTGCTTCGCTTTCGGTGTTCTGCGAGAACCGACCTTCTACCGACTGATCTCCTGTGGGACCATCATTAATATTTTGAAATGATATTAAATTATCGTTGTCAAAGCAAATAAATAACATTCCTTT
Source organism: Octonoba sinensis (assembly GCA_038502835.1). Lineage (NCBI taxonomy): Eukaryota > Metazoa > Arthropoda > Arachnida > Araneae > Uloboridae > Octonoba > Octonoba sinensis. Next base: position 63,044,972 of record CM076605.1, on the reverse strand, counting down.
GGGGTGTAATTATCGTTTACAATAGTGATTTCAATTTGGTGAATTTTTCTCGAACAATGAGTAGGATTTTGCTTACTTGAATGATTGCTTCGTAAAAAAAAACAGTTAAGTAAACGCTCATCACTGAAAAGCATATTAAAGTGATTGTTTTAAATGTATATATTACTGAAAAAAATAATTGAAAGATTGTAAGATGTTACTGAAAAAAACTTTTTATAATCTTGCTACATAAACGATTGTTAAGAATAAAGCATAACTTAGCATGACTAATTTAAAATTAGTCACTTAGTTTTAAATACCATTTTCAGAAAATTCATTTTCTCCAGGATTGAACATAAAAAGTCCCAGAGTTCTTTCTAAGAACAATACATTTCTTTTAAGAACGGATTTGAACATTCGAATTTGCTTAAGAATAATTCTGAATGTTCTTAACAAAGAATGTCAGTGTTTAGTAGTTTCTGTTGAGAGTTGGAACATTGCAGAAGAATCTTTAAAAAACTTTTTAAAATTAGTACAATTAATTTAATTATATTTGTGTAAACTTTAATAAGAATGATTTATTAAGTTATTTTTTTGAGTTACTTATTCATTCGCAAATTGTGTAATGCAGTGGAAGTTTAGGTTCTGGAATATTCTGCCTCATGAGGGAACATTCTCAAGAATATTCTCTGAGAGATTTAGCAGAAAATTTTACACCTGAATATTATTGTTTAAACATCTCAACATTATTGTTAAACATTTTTCGCAGTTTGATTTTGTGAGTCGTTATTTCTTCTGTGCTCAGCCCTGTAGAATTTAAATGATGAAAATCTTAGTTGCTTTATCGCTACGAGTATATAATTGGCGAATCAGCTGGTCGCCGTTGAATGGCTAGTATATAATAACAAGAAGTTCCGTCTAGAACTATACGAGCCTACTTTCCCGTATACACCGAATTCAAATTTATAATCTAGCTATATCTCTCTCTGTCTTTCTCGTTTAGCTGTAGTTCTTAATTGCTTCAAATATACCTTTTTCAACCTTTAATACATATTTTATTCAATCATTATTTATTAAGTCATTCATGTATTTATTCACTCATTTATTCATTCATTCTTTTGCTTATTCATTTCATCATTCATTAATTAAAAAATATTCTTGAAAATCCCGATCAAACAATTTCATAGGAAAATAGGCTCGTTAGTTCTGGATTAACTTTCTATTTGTACATGTTCAAACGTCTTAAGAGCTTTCCGATAAAGTTTGTTCCAAGCAAATCGGCCCGTTAGATCAGGAATTATATAGGATTGAAATTTCTCCGTAGGCGGTATCTTAATTTTTTTGAACTGTTCAAAAATGAACAAAAATTGTTCAAATCATTATTTTACGCCAAGAACTTCTTCCAGTGAGCTTGTTCATGGGAACTTATATCTTGTACCCAGAGTTTACGTAATTTGCTTCATTTTCACCCATAGGCGCTAATGTTAAAATTTTTTGAACTGTTCAAAATTGAACAAAAAATTGTTCAAATCAAAAAGTAAAATATGGAAATGAGATGTCCTCGCCGAGATCTTTCGAATGCAAAAAGAATTTTTCCAATCGGACAATTTGTTCAAAAGTTATTTGGGGGGGGGGGGACAGACCGACAGACAGACCGACAGACCGACAGACAGACAGACCGACCGACACACTTTTTCCCCATCTCAAAACCCTACTTTCAAAAATTTTTTTTTTTTCAATCTTTATTTACTTATTTAACTTATTTTTGACTTTTCTTGATTTCTAACGATATTTTCACGATACATTAAGCCTTCTTTCATGCTTTATTATTATTTTTTTTACTTTTACGGGAAAGTAGGCTAATAATAGCGAAAAACGCGATTGCTATATTTCCCCTAATCTGTCGAATATCAGACAATATTTGCAGAGTCAATTTTTTTTTTGAGGGAGGGGTCCAGGGTCCTGCGGTTACAAATGGCAATTACTGTGTTCAGACTAGTAAAGTGTAAAGGTTGAAAATCTTAGCTGCTTTATTGCTACGAGTATATAACTGGTGAATCACGTGGTCGCCGTTGACGACTAGTATATAATAATAACGAAAAAGACAATTACTATATTTTCCCCTACTTTGTCGAATATCAGACAAAATTTGTAGAGTAATGTTTTTTCTTTGAGGGGGGAAGGATTCAGATACCTGCTGTTATAAAGGTCAAATTACTGCTTTCAGGCTAGTAAAATTTAAATGGTGAAAATTTTTGCTGGGGCTTTATTGATACGAGAATATAATTGGTGAATCAGGTGGTCGGGGGCGTTGACGACTAGTATATAATAACAACGAAAAACACGATTGCTGTATTTTCCCTTTTGTCGACTATCAGACAAATTTTGTAGAATACATTTTTTTTGAGGGGGGAGGGGTAATCAGAGACCTGGGATGATAGAGGGATACTTTGGTGCGGTTCCGTGTTTAGTACATCTGTATTTTACTCATCTCAAAATAAGTCAACATTGTAGCGTAATTAAGTATTTACCATAATTATATCTTTCCAGTGTGCTTTCCGCCAAATGATTCAGAAAATGGAATGATTAAATGGCTCTGAAAATGCATTCTCAATGCATCTTTTTCTAAAAAAGTACACGTTCCACAAAAAAGTAAAACCTTTCTAATCAGATCAAAATCGGCGAAGTGGGTCTTATTTGACGTATGCAACGAAAAGTTTAGCGTCTTTAAACGAAACTAATTACTCAACAAGTACAACATAAAAACAGTTGGAAAGAACAAGAGACTTAAAAAAAGTCTATTCGATTAGAGCTAATTGGTACATAATTAATTTGGTTGCCGATTAGTAGCTCTTAATTCCCTTTCTATAAAACTAATTAAATGAAATAAAAACTTTACTTTTGTGGCAGTGATGCAGTTAATTAAGTAATTTATTGCCGGTTTTTAATTTCGTATTTACTACTTCAGTTCATCTGCTTAGAAAGAATTATATGGGCATGAAATGGTTTTAAGGAGTATTTAAATTGTGGAATATTTTCTTACAAAAGATTAAATGGGAGAACGTTTCCCAGTAATATTTAATTGCCTGTTTTTACTAATGCTTTCAATAGCATCGCAAAGTTATTTTTATTCTTTAAGACTGCATTATTAATAGTAAAAAAACAAGCACATCGTACAACTTCAGCCATTAAAAATTAAAATCTGTTCCCAATCACGGTCTCCCAGATCTCAAAGACTGGAAGAAATGAAAATAAATAAATGTAACTACTAATGTATAAAAAGAAAAAAAAATCTGAGAGAAATAAATTCAACTCAACATACATCAATTAGTACGCATGGCTGTTTCTACTGCACTCTATTTGATCGACATTGGATGTTTTTTTATATAGAAGCTCATTCTTTTGCATTGAAAAAAAGGTTCCTTGCAACCTCGAAACACGTATCCGCAATTTTGGCAAACGTTTGTGTCAAATTTTTCGTCTTCTTTAAGTTTTTGTAGACATCCTTTAAATAATACTTCGATGTATTCGTGACAAACACATAATTACATTTATTTAGAATTCACTAACATATACATCATATACATACAGCGGAATTGCTGCTCATTGTTCTTCGAAAGAGAAGGGAAAGTAAACGTAGAAAACAAATGATAAGTAAAAGTAGTAGTCGTATATAAATATTGGAAGTTAAAGTAATTGTTTTGAACTGCAGACGATAATTAATAAATATAAATAATGAAATAAAATAAATATAAATGAAATATATGACATATTTGATAAAGGTTTACATTTTATTTGACATCTTAACAGTTTTTTCAAATAGTTTATTCCGCAAAGGTAAACTTTACATTGAGGTTTCATTCATTCAGTAAAATGCTGGTCCAACATCATAGCATAAGAATATCAGGGAACGCTCTTTTAATTATTTTTATCTTCTCAATAATGTTATTGTCGCATCTTCGCGAAGCGCGGAAATTAGGGTGCGCAATTCCTGAGTAATGGGACTCTCATATAGACAGGAGTTCGACTTCCGTCCCAGCCGGTAGATGGCATCATCTACCGTCCACCTCCACAATTTTGGAATAGCACTGAAGGGAGGAAAACTTTTTCAGAACCTTTCCCCCATGGTAACTGCTAGCGACCGACCACAGGACTTCCACGCATCCACGGATCTAGCGAGCACGTATTCCGCATGTACTCAGTGGGTATTTGGTGGCGGTGAGGATCGATTCCTTGACCCTCCGGTTCTATGCTCAACGCTCAAACCACTACGGCCCTTCTTAATAATAAATAGGCAAACAATAATAATGTTAATAATAATAAAAATTAAGTTATCAACTTGAGAAGGGTTTTTGTAACAGTCCCAGCGAAACTTGTGGCATTCCCACCTAAAAAACGACTGTGGAACAACTGCAGAAAAAAGGTAAAAATATACACACGGGTTTTAAACTTTCTGTAGTTTTCTTAAACATTTTAAAATTGCTGTACTTTGGAAAAAAATAAAAAGTGCAGACGCTATAAAATTTCTGTAGTTTTTTTAAACATTTAAAAATTCCTGTACTTTGGAAAAAGTAAAAACTGCAGAGATTTTTAAATTTCTGCAGTTCGATTGAATGTTGCAAACTACCTGTACCAACGATGCCTGTACTCTGAAAGACGAAAAAAAAAAAAAAAAAAAAAATACAGATGAAGTTTCTACCGTTTTCTGAATACTACAAAATAACTGTATTTTCCCATTTTTTATTGTGCAAATACTCTTCAGTTTTTTTTTCGTCAAAATTAGCCAGCAATTTGTCTTTTTTTATAAAACTTTAATTGTAACTTCGACAAAGGTGCATTTTTTAAAGGAAGTAAAATATCTGCTTTATGTGCGCACATTTTTTAAGCTGGAAGTATAATGACATCTAATTTGTTCATATGGTGTGTCTTTTTAAAGCACCTGATTTAAACGTCAAGAGAAAAAAAAACTGTTATTAAAAACAATGTTTTGCATATGGTGTAATTATTAGATTATCTTATGAAAAGATGGTAATGTGTGGCAATGTTGCAATACTAATTAAATTTTAAATATTTTTTTTATTAAAACTCAGCTTTATTTGTCGGTCAAGATAGCGAAGTGGTCAAGTTACAAAGGTTTCACTACATTATGCTATAATTTCGATCTTAAGGGGACATGACGGGGGCCTTTTAAATAAGAGATTTTTTTTTTTAAATTTTTCACTGGACATAATTAATGCTAAAATAAGTCCACTCATTTAGTTGGACTTATTTTAGCATTAATTATGTAGCTCTTGGCTAAATTTTAAATATTAAGGGAATAAAAAATAATTTTGACTAAAAATTTTTCAAAATTATAGAAAGATACGAAGATGAAAAGCACGAAAATTGACTCTTGCGTCTGACTTTTTGAGTAATTTCCATACAACTTTTTATACCTTTTCGTATAGATATTACAAATATTTTTTGGCATTACTTTTCACGAAAGATTATTTTAAAAATGTACTGGTTTAACTGTCGCGAAAAGCAAAAAGTTTTGAAGAAATATTTTTTAAGTTAAAATCCCCCCCCCCCCCCAAAAAAAAAAAAAAAAAAAACATATGAGAATGAACTTTACCTGTTTGCCAGAAAGTGTTTACCTAATTGTTATGCATCCATGTGCCAAGTTTTATGCAATATTCATGAAATTTCATTCTAATCTTTTCTTTTTTCCATATTTTTAAATAATTTTGATTTTTTAAAATCAGAAATACTTTTTATTGGTTTTAATTCAAAAAATACATAGCTAATGCTAAAACAGGTCAAACCACAGTGGAAAATTAAATAAATATACATATATATATATATATCAAAGGTTCTCCCCCCCCCCCCGTGTCCTCTTAAGACATTTACCCACATTTAAGGATAGTTATGAATCAAAACCCTTCCACCTCACTAAAAATTCTGGTTACGGCCTGCAAGGGCGTAAAGACGAAAAGGCTCCGAAATGCTTGTTTAAATTACAGGCTAAATTTTTGGGCCTTCAAATTTTAAAAACCAGAAAATGAATAGCTTGGGTTTTTTTTATTTAAAACTTAATTTTTTTATTCAATTACGTATTTTAATTAATTATTTATTTTTGTTTACTTTTTTCTAACTACGTTTAAACGGTATACTGATTGCAATAAACACCTTCAGAAGGTTTGTCTTTAATATTAGCGGAAAGAAATTATTAGTGCTCGCTTATTCGAAAGGTCGAAGGGAAAAATTATTGTTTGAACAATCATGAAATAACGCTTTTAACGGATGGGAAAAGAAACGAATGAAGTACTACGGTTCGAGAAACTTTTTGTTCTACTATAAAAAAATCGTTTGTTTTACTTCTAAATTAAATTTCATTTTTGTGTGGAAACATCTTTTGAGATTATATTCTAGAACTGTTGGAGATATATAGATTGATGAGATTATATTCTATAATTCTGAAAATATATTCTAGAACTAATGCGTTCCCCAGACATTAATACCCTCTTTTGTGACGAGCGGCACAAGAGAGGTTGCGATGAATAATAATGAGTGCGATACCATCACTGCATTAGAATTTTGACGTCAAGTTTTTTCACCTAAAAGAGAAGCACCTGGACTCTGACGTTTTAAAAATGTCATCTGCGACTGAACCTAATGCGACACTATTACTTTCTGAAATTCTGAAACTTCATCATCCTACACTTAAAAATTTGTTTCAAAAAACTATCACATTTGAAATGATTATTGAAAACGATGATTATTGAAAACGATTCAGACGCAAGACTCATTTTTTGTGGTTTTCATATTTTAAAATTATTTTGATCATTTTACTCAAAAATATTTTAAATTGGTTTAATACTCAAAAAATGCATATCTAATGCTAAAATAGTTCGAACTACAATGAAAATTAAAAAAGAAAACTTTTATTTCAAAGGTCCACCTCCTTGCCCCCGTAGCACATTTACGCACATTTAAGGATAGTTATGATTTTTATTATTTTATTTTTCTTCTATTTTCATTTAATTTAATTTTTTGAAGACTTATAGTTATGTTAAACGATACATTTAGGACACAATTTCAGTCCGACTTTCTTGGAATTTTCCCCCCTGTTGTATACTTTCAGTGTTTGAAAACAGTGTCTTATCTTTTCGAAATTTTCGAAAACGTTCTAGAGTTTATTCGAAAATTCGAAGAGAAAAATGATCGTTTGAATAATCATTAAATGACGCTTTTGACGAAGGGGGAAAAGATCGGATAGAAGTGCTACGTTCGAGGAACTATTTGTTCTATTATTATAAAAAAATCGTTTGCTTTATCAGAATTAAATTTTATTTTTTGTGTAAAAAATCCTTTTTCATTTCTTGTGTAAAAAGAGATTTACGCTTTGAAAATCGTTTGAAAATGTGAAGCAAAGGAAAATAATTTTACGTACTTCAGTGTATCGATCTTAATATATATATATATTATATATATATATACTTCTTAAATTATATTTTTTCTTATCTTATTGTGGTAATATATATGTTCTCTGGAAAGAGTATAAATTAATAATTAATGGTTTTACGAACAACCTATTTAAAGCCTAATTTATTTGTTAACGAACGTTAATGAGATGAGGCGCCCAAACCCAGGGTTGCCAAACGTCCCGGATTTTGAGAAACTGTCCCGCTTCCCAGGGAACTTCAATGCGGGATGGCAAAAGTCTTCCAGTATTCTAGCGAAGATATTGATTTTGTCGGATATCGGATATCTGGTGACCCTTGTGTGACGGGTAGGTACCGGGTATTTCGGTACCTACCTCGGGGAACTTCAATACAAGATGGCAAAAGACCCGTATTCTAGCGAAAATATATATTTTGTCGGATATCGGATATCTGAGGCTCCGGTACCCTTGTGTGACTTTGCAGGTACTGGATACCCTGCCCTGATGTTTGAAACATGCAAATTCATGTTTTTTTTAAACATTTCACAGTATGTAATGCATTTTTAATTTAGATATGTTTTCAATATATGCTAATTAATTAAATTTTAAAAATCAAAATGGACACATCGGATGTCTCATATACTAGCCGGATCAGGTTCGGAATATTTACAAATCCGTCGGATACCGGATATTCGATCCCTCCCCTCATTCTGTCGGTGCACGCCGCTGCTGTTCAGTATTTGCAGTTTTGAAATTTGACAACCCCGCTCTTAGTGGTACCTAATGAAGAAAATTTTAGATGCGTTTTCTTTTTCCAAATGTTAAATAGCTAATTGGGGTGCTATTATTAGTCTCTCCCCCCTGCTATTAAAACCTTATTAATTGCTTCTTACTGGTTATTAAATATTTTACATTCGATCTGAAAAATTGATGTAATAGAGGAAAAAAAGAACCTTTGTTCTTATATTTCAAGGAGTAACTAATACTTTAGTACAGTATGAATTACTTTCGTGAAAAAATAATACATAAAAAATTATACGTTACGCATATTAATAGCTATAGAAATAACATGTACATGTTTCGAAGATACAAGGAACTCCTATCCTCCAGAAGGTGACACATTTTGCATTAAAAAGGGAACTTAAATATTATGTAATGGTAATACTTTTTTTAACGAATGTTAAATAAAAATGAGGGTTATTAAGGAACTTTTAATCCCAGACCAAGTGTATGCAATTTTTATTCCTTTTTGTATTTTAAACGTTGATTTTTTTATTCGTCGATATAAGTTTAAAAAAAAAAGGTGTGTGAAATATTCTTATTTTGCTTTCTATCTATCTATAATATATACTGAGAGATAAACTTATGCCTGTTGAGAGTTGAGATAATATTTGTGCATCATTGATCATTATGCGTAATAAGAAATGCACTTTCCTCTCCGAAGTAAAGATATCTTCGTAAAACACAGAGCGTTAAATTGACAATGTGACTGTTATTCAGTTCATACAGCTCATTTCTTTTTTTTTCTTCCATTGATGTCTCTGATGAAACAGAAACATCAACGGAGCTTTGCTGGACTTTTGAAAATGTCGAAGGAAGAAGGAATGCTACTTCACATTACACTTCACATTTCTTCTCATTCTTCACACTACTTCACATTTCACACTACTAGCAGCAGCACATTATTTGAAACGGGCTTGCAAAGTTTCAAAACTCTTTTACCCGATGTAAAGATTTTTAGTTCATAACGTAAAAATTCCTAGTAATAATAAATGTATCTAGTCTGCGCCATAGGCGCAGCAGTTTAGGGGACCAATCATTCATTGGCTTTAGGGGGAGGACGCAGTTTGAGAAGGTTCGTAGCACTGGTAGACGTTATTTGAACAAAGTTCCGGCTCCTGTGGTTATTTTTTGATCTTTTTATAATTTTTTTTTGTTGCATTTTATAAAGCACATTTTTGAGAATTTTATAAATTTGTTTGCTTCTTTTCAGTTTTTTACATTTTTTTTATAATTAATAGCACAAGACGACATAAAGATAAAATAAGAAAAATAGGAAAACCTTTTCAATAAAGGTGATGACGTATGCTCTTTACATGGAGTCGAGCTGGGGGTTTGGGAGTGGGTTACGGATCGTACTTAGTGAGTCATAAGCAATAAATTGGGTATGATGGGGATAGGGGTACTTTTCATTTCTTTGAAAGAATGCAGCTTGTTCATGGATCTTGGGATTTGAGTGAAAGGGAATCTGTGAGTAAAATTTTTTGGCAAGCATTATCATTTGTCTTGAGATTGAGTTTATATTTAGGTCATGATGCAGATCCTTTCCACGCTCGTATCGTTCGGCTTGGGTGATTTGTCTTATCATCTTATTTTGTACAACTTGTATTTTATTAATATTTGTTTTTGCGGCATAGCCCCAAATATTGGATCCGTAAAGTAGAGTGGGAAGAATTATTGTGTTGTAGAGTAGCTTCTTATTTTTTTGAGACAGAACACTATGATAACCAAGGATTGGACGCAGAGCTTGAATTTTATGTTTGGCGTTGTTGACTACGTATTTAACGTGCTGATGGAAATAAAGACCTTGATCTATGGTGACTCCGAGGTACTTTGTTGAACTATCGTATGGGACTTGTACATTATTTATCTTGATCTGGGGGGGGGGGGGATTATCCTTTCTATTGCTTCTTTTGAAGTGGATTATTTTGGTTTTTGAGGGGTTGAGCTCTATCCTCCATTTTTCATACCACCTCGACAGCTCATCTAGGTATATTTGGAGTCTTCTGGCGGCCAATCTTCTAATGTTATGTTTTGTGAGAGCTGCAACATCATCAGCATATAGAGCTAGTAAAACATCATTGTTCTTAGGCATGCCTGCGGTGTAAGCATTGAAACATGAGGGCCCTAACAGGGATCCTTGCGGGACACCACTATTCATGTTTCTAGGCAAGGAGAGAGTATTTCCGATTTTGATTCGGAATGTTCTGTCTGTTAAGAAATCCAAGATTATGCATGTTATGTAGTGGGGGGTTTCAAGTTCAATGAGTTTGTAAATTAGGCCTTTATGCCATACCCTATCGAAGGCTTTTGTGAGATCCAGGAATGCTCCTAACGTGCATCTACTCATATTTAGCCAGTGATTTATGTAGTTAGTTACTCTTAGAAGCTGATGTTCAGTGTTATGACCTTTTTTAAAGCCGAATTGTTCTTCTGGAATTGCTTGTACTTCGCTTAAATGATCTTCTAACAAATTTTTAACAATTTTTTCATATAGTTTTGAAAGTGCGCAGAGAAGACTTATAGGTCTGTAATTTGCTGGGTCGTCTCTTGTAGAGCCTGGTTTGTGGATTGGAACAATAGTCGCTAGTTTCCAAAACATTGGGAAGTATTTATGATGTAAACATTTGTTGAAAATTTTGGTTATATTGGTTAGCACGTTGTTTGGAATAGATTTCAGGGAGAGATTCGTTATGCCATCGATGCCCGGAGACTTTCTGTTTTTAAGATTTTTTATCATTGTTGCAACCGTTTGAAGAGAGATGACAGGGGGTAATATTTCGTCAGGTGGATTTAATACAAAATGTGAAATCTTCTCATTTATTCTATCTTCGAAGTCTGTATCCGGGTGAGGGGGAAATGCTTGAAAGTTTCTGCCATAGTTGTTTCGTCAGTGACTAAAGCATTGTTTACTTTAATTAGATTTATGGGGCGTCTATCATTTTTGAACAAATTTATTGCCCTGTAAAGGGACTTATTTTCAGGCTTGAGCGATTTGATGAAGTTTTCCCACTTGTTTTCTTTAAAGTGCTGAATTAGGCCTTTTATGTCGTTTTGTAGTCTGTTAATTTGCTGGTTCAGAGAATTATTTCGAGTGATTTTTCTTTCTTTTCTCAGTCTATTCTTTTGGGTTATAAGGCTTCTAATAAATGGAGGGAGGCGCATAGGATAATTTTTTATTTGAATAAAGCTAGTAGAGTCTTTGATGGCCTTATTTAGGGCTCTGGTCGTGTTTTCAATTTCATTTTCTATACCAATTTTGTTATTTATGGTTGGATTGCCAGGAACCAAGTTTTTAAGAATTTTGTTAAATTTGCACCATTTGTAGTGGGAAAGTTGATTGTTTTTTTTGGAAGAGCATAGTCTAGTCCTAACATAAGGAGCACGGGGTTATGATCGGAAGATAAGCCATCTATGCTTTCGATAATATAAGGCCAATTATTATTTCTTGTGACAGCGAAATCAATGGTTGAGGGGTTTCCAGTACTAAAGTGAGTTGGAGAGTCAGGTGTTAAAATTTGAAAGTCGTTGTTTGTAGCATAATCAAGAATGAGGTTGCCTTTGTCGTTATTTGATAAACAGTTCCAAGTGGTGTGATGTGCATTGAAATCCCCCATTAGAACGATCTTTGAATTTTGATTGCAAATTGAGTGCAAGTCATTTGTGTAAATTCTGTTAACAGGGTGCGCATAAATCGATGCAATAATCAGTGTTTCGTTATCCCCTATCTTTAGCTCTATGCTTGTATTTTCAATTGATGAAGTAAAAATTGGGATAATTCTAAAATAAAGTGTTCTCCTGACGTAGACAGCGGTCCCGCCGCCGGTCCCAATGCCTCTGTCTGTTCTTACGCAAGTGAAGTTTGGTAGGTTATAGCGGACCCCAGTCCTAAACTTCGTTTCTTGTATGAGTAAAACATCGGGCGAGTAATTTCGAGCGAAGTTTTCAAGTTCGAATAATTTGCTCTTTGTGAGACCGTTGGTGTTCCATGATAAGATTTTAAGCACACGATGGGCCATTGTGAAAAGGTACAAATGAAAAGAAGCAGAAAAAAAAGTTAAAACTCATCGAGTTGTTCAGCTAACGATTGGAGGGCACTAATAACAGTAGTGAACGTTTTTTTCATTTTTTCTTTTTTGGAGGTGACATCTGAGACTGTGTTGTTTGGATTTGTTACTTTTTTATAAGATTTGTTTGAGTTTTGAGAGGGAGTTTTTTCTTTTTCTCCATTACTAACCTAGAAGGCCTTAGCCTTTTGTTCCCATATACTTTGGTTTCGATCTTCTTTTGTTTGAGGCTTAGGCCTTTTATACAGTCGAAGGAGCTGGTGATGTGTGCATCGCCGCAATTGCAGCACTTGGGGGTACTGTTTACTTGCTTGGGGCACTCCCTGCTAAGGTGAGGGCCGGCACATTTCAAGCATCTTGGGTTTAAGGTGCATGAGTGTTGCGAATGGCCCCACCTTTGGCACCTAAAGCATTGTGTTATCTTGCCCTTTCTTTTGAAGGATTCAACTTTCACTTTGTAGTATGATATTACTTCCACATTATATAGGAGTTTATTCTTGTCGTTTTTTTCCAGGCTTATAAAGAATAGTGGTAGTGGGATTTTTTCTTTACCCTTTGACATCCTTGAAATTTTTTGGGGGTAGAAACCCAAGATGTTTAATTCCTCTTTTAATTCTTCCTCTTTATACTCAATAGGGAGCCCTTTAATTACCGCCCTTAAAAGTATATCTTCCTCAAGTTGGCTCGTGAATGACTGCAGTTTTTGTTCGTTAGTTATTTCCCTGACGATTTTCTGCTGTTCAGAGTTCTCAGGTTCTAATGCTATTTCATTATTTTTAACTGTGCACGTTATTTTCTTTTTTAGGTCATTTGATATTTTATCGAGGAGGGGTTTAGGGTCCTGCACTCCTATGACATTAATTTTTGGAGTCCGGTTTTTTTTTTCTTGGTTTTTGGATCTGGAATTGAGTGTTAACCATTATTGTTTCATTATTTGCATCATTAACTGGTACGTCGTTTAATGCCTGCTCTCCTGTCCGGGCAATTTTGTTAACTCTTTCCGTTTGTTCTTCATCGTCGGAATTAACTCGTTTTTTATTATTTGTTTGGGGTGGAATAAATTCCGTTCTCTCTCTTTCCAATTGGAATAGTCTTTCTTCAAATGTTGCTTTAAACTCTTCAAGCTCGTTTTTTAGCCTACTTTCCCGTAAAAGTAAAAAAAAATAATAATAAAGCATGAAAGAAGGCTTAATGTATCGTGAAAATATCGTTAAAAATCAAGAAAAGTCAAAAATAAGTGAAGTAATTAAATAAAGATTGAAAAATAAAAAATTTGAAAGTAGGGTATTGAGATGGGGGAAAAGTGTGTCTGTCGGTCTGTCTGTCTGTCGGTCTGTCTGTCGGTCTGTCTGTCGGTCGGTCTGTCGGTCTGTCTGTCGGTCTGTCTGTCTGTCGGTCTGTCGGTCTGTCCCCCCCTAATAACTTTTGAACGAATTGTCCGATTGGAAAAATTCTTTTTGCATTCGAAAGATCTCGGCGAGGACATCTCATTTCTATATTTCACTTTTTGATTTGAACAATTTTTTGTTCAATTTTGAACAGTTCAAAAAATTTTAACATTAGCGCCTATGGACAAAATTGAAGCAAATTCTGTAAACTCTGGGCACAAGAGCCAAGTTCCTATTGAAAGCTTATTGAAAGGAGTTCTCGGCGTGAAATATTGATTTGAACAGTTTTTGTTCATTTTTGAACAGTTCAAAAAATTAACACAGAGCTTACGGGGAAATTTCAACCCTATATAAATCCTGATCTAACGGACCGATTTGCTTGGAACAAACTTTATCGGAAAGCTCTTATAACGTAGAACATGTAGAAATAGAAAGTTTATCCAGAACGTACGAGCCTATTTTGCTATGAAATTTTTTGATCGGGATTTTCAAGGATATTTCTCAGTGACTCAATGAGTGAAATAATGAATGAATGAATAAATGAAAGAGTGAAAGAATAAATCAATGAATAAATGAATGAGGAAAAGAATGAATGAATAAATTATTGAATAAATGAAAATATAAATAAATGAGTGAATAAATACATGAATGCGTAAATGAATGAATAAACACTTGAATGAGGTAACGAATGAATGAATAAATGCATGGCTGAATAAATGAAAGAATGAATGAGTGAGTGAATGAATATGTATTATCCGTTGAAAAAGGTATATTTTCAATAATTAGAACTAAAGATAAATAAGAAAGAGAGAGAAAGAGATAGCTAGATTATAAATTTGAATTTGGTGTATACGGGAAAGTAGGCTCGTATAGTTCTAGACGGAACTTCTTGTTATCTTCTCATAATTTGCTTTATAGCTATCGGATCTATTCATTAATTCTCGGTTTGAGTCGTAAAGACTGTTGATCTCTTGGGATTTCCTATCTATATCTCTCATCAGGATTTTGCTTTTAGTGCCATGGGCAGAATTGAGCAACTGTCTGGTTTTCGATAGGTAGTCAAAGTCACCTTTTCCTTCGGGGAGGAATCGAGTATTTTCAAGAAAAGCGAACATTTTATTAATTTGTGCTATTAGAGTTTCAACTACTTTAATATCTTTAGCTTCAGTTAGGGACTTATTTATGAGATCTAGATTAAACTTTTTGTTCTGGATACTCTGGTTTAAAAAGATGGAAATGTTTACCGCCCGGAATTCATCTTTCGAGTGGCTTGCTTCCTGTGCTGCTCCATCAGAATCCTCGTCGGTGAGATCCATCTGTAGTGGCTCGAACATGTTTTCAGTCTCCAGATTCATGAAGTTGTCTTGCTCCATGCCTAGGCTTAGTAAAACGGCCTGGAAAAAGGCCCTTTGCAAAGGACTTTGATAAGGGGGGATCTCTTCACGCTGAACCTGATCCACCTGCCTATGAATGCTACTAGAGAATATATTATATATAAATATACATTAAAGTACAAAAAATAACTGGTAGCTTAAAAAAAGTTATCCTCACTATTAAAATTGCCTAGTACATGAAATCTTTCAACCTTTACTGTTTCGTAACTTTTTTTTAGGAACTTGGGGGCTACCGTCCCCTGCCCGCTATCGCTTGCTATCCTTCGCAACGGCTCTTGCGCCTTTTTATCGCACTAACAATGCTATCTACCCATTCTTTCCTTTTTAATTTTTTTTTCTAATGGGCTGCTTGTATTGGTTACCTTTGCAGATCTAGTGCGTTCCCAGAGATTGGTAACAACTCTTTCAGCGGCACCACAATGAGTGAGGTACCATTGCCGCAATTTATAACGCTTAGTTTATCCCTAGATGGCGGCACCTAAGCTCTAATTGATTCAAACAGCTCTAGTTGGGCGTATGACCAGTACACCATCCTCCTGGCGTTATCCATTATAGAATGCCTTGTTGTAAGCGACGTCATGTCACCTGATTTGACATAATCTAGTACTAACTAACTTATTGACGCACGGAGGAAAAAGTTTGAGGATCGTTAAATTTTTGAATTAATCTGCAAAAGTGCAAAAAACATGTGTTTAGAAATTGTGCTGTTTTGTGCGCATACCTTAAAATTCAGAATCATGCTTCAGTTTGCATTGCCTCATGAGCTGTTTCAATTTCTTAAAAGACAGCGCCATGCATAGTATAAGTACACGAGGCCGTGGTAGCCTAGTGGTTAGGATGTCGGACTTCCAACCGGCAGGTCGCGTGTACGATTCCCGAAGGACCCCCCCCCCCCCCCTATGCACTTGGGGATACGTGCATATAAAATCCGTGGACCCCACTCCACCCCCCACCTCGCGCCCGGGGGAGGGCATCCCTAAGGCTAAGAGCTAATAGGGAAGGTTGGAGGTGATAAGTATAATAAAATTTCAACACAGACAAATTGTTTCTTTTCTTTTCTTTCTCTCTCTCATTTTTTTTTTGAAACTGTCATTAAAATTTTTTTAAGATATGTTGAATAAGTTATATATTTCAGAAAATTGAATTATTACCAGATAAATAGCTACATTTTTCTCGCATTCCCTAAGAGTAAAGAACCTGCACTATGCTTCCTTTTACGTACGCATATGAATGTATGTAGCACATACATCGCAAATTTGAAAATTTTTATTTGCAAATTTGTGCAAAAGCACTCTAAGTCAGCGGTTTCCAATCTTTTTTTTTTTCGCGTAACATCCTTTTTCTTGCAAACCATTTGCGTACCACTGCGAATATAGCTTTATTATATACAGTATTATACTAATAGATTATAGAAAAATGCTTGGACGACTAGGTAATATAAATTACACCATTTTTAACCGACTTCACAAAGGAAGGAGGTTATACATTCATACTGTATGTATGTCTTTTTTTTTGTTTGTCCACTCATAACTTCTCATCGGATGAACCGATTTTCATGACTCTTTTTTTAATGGATCGAGGGTGGTTTCCCATAGGTCCCGTACCTTCGTTTGACCATATTCGATAATTAGAAAAAAAGTTATGGGCAGAAATGTAGTATTTTTTTGTTTTTTCATCCATAACTTTTGACTAAATGAACCGATTTTGATGAGTTTTTCTTTAATCGATAGAGGGTCGTCTAACTAAAATATTGCAAATCAATTTGACTACGTTTGTTTTTTAGAAAAAACGTTACGGATGACAAATAAGTATTTTTTATTTTAATTGGAAAGGCTTGGCTTGATTTTTCTTTGTTGGGAAATCTATTAATAAATGACACCAAACATGTTAAAAACATGTTTGGTGTCATGGGCTATAATATTAAAAGAAATTACAGCAAGAGTTTGACCAAGGCTGAACTTGATCCAAAAGGGAATTTATCATGCAAATGATTAGTCTTTAGTGCAATTAATTCAAAGAAGTTTTGCCCTTTGATATGGGTTTTTTAAAAAATAGAGTAATTATATGCAAAATGTATTTACACTAAAAAGCATAAAATAAAATAATTTTTATAAAAAAAACAGAACCGACTTCAAATTAAAAATTGCGCTAAAAAGTAAAAAATAAATTCATTCTTTAAACAACATCGATGTGACTTTTAAACATAGGTTTAGAAGTCGGTGCAAAATTATGAGTCTAATTAGCATCGTACCATTTGCTACTTCATATTGGAACTGTTGCTAATTCCGCGAAAATATATATATTTGTAATTGATTCATGATTACAAAAGATTTTACCTATCCTAATTTTGCACCGACTTCTAAAACTATGTTTAAAAGTCACATCGATGTTGTTTAAAGAATGAATAGCGTTTATTAAAATAATGCTATATATATAAAATAAAATAAAATATATGAAATATATAACATGTACGTGTTAAAAATATATTTTAACACGAACTTCCAAAACACATTAGAAATCTTATATATTTAAACGAGCAATTCTTGTATATATATATGTTTATATGTATACTTTACGTTCTCAGAAATGGCTCTAACGATTTGGTTCAAATTTTGTATTTAGGTCAGGTTTTGTTTTTTAAGTTCGCCTATCTAGGTGTCTTTCCCGAAAAAATGCGCTTTCAAAAAAAAAAAAAAAAAAAATTAATAACGTTATTTAGGTACTTGTAACATTGAACAAACATCATCCGCTATTGATATTTTATTTCAATCGAGATTGCAATACATTGAATGGCAACACTTAATTTTTAATTTACCTTTTATTGATTGAAATTTTTTTTTGTTAAAATTTGTGCAATTTAAAATACCTAGGAATCCCATTGAAAAAATAATTGTTGAAATATCGAGCATTCAATCATTTGTATTACTTGTTTTATAGGGCAGCATCAATATATGCTGTTTTGTGTTTGGCAACACTATTAGTTTAAGTTTGAAAAATTCGCTGTGTAAAATAGTAAGACGTACTGTTTTCTTTTGCCTTGCATTATTTTCTATATTAAATCTTGATTCTTTTGTTATCACCTTAGTTTCTGTTCATTTTACAACAGGTTATGGGTTTTTAGCGACGCTTAACTGTGCAATTAAGGTAAGATAACTTTGACGACGTTTGAATCGCAGATTTTTAAATAGTTTCTTTGAGACGGAATTTGAGTTATTCGCATTTCTTAGTGATTATGGATGCTAAAAACTTTGTACAGTGCAAGAAGTTGGACGGACCATCCAACTGGATTGACTGGAAATTCGAAATTAATTCGTTATTTGTATTGAATGACTGTGTGGGCATTGTCGATGGTTCGCTTTTTGAGCCAAATCCACCGGCAGAAAGCGCAAGTGAAAAAACAATACAAGATTACAAAGAAGCGACAAAAAGATATGCAAAGGCAAATGCGAAAGCTGCTGTAATTATTCGCGCTAATGTATCAGCGAATGTGTTGAACTTGATACGAATGCATGGTAATTCTGCACTAGCGATATGGAATGAGCTGTTAAACAATTTTGAGAAAGTGTCAAGCGTAAAATTAGACACTCTTCTGCAACAGTTTTTCACCTTCCGGATCGAAAAAGACGAAGACGTAATGCAATCACTCGCACATTTGCGTACACTATGGGTCGATCTCCAGCGCGAGCAAGAACTGAGTGGCGAAGGGAAGTTACCACAGAACTTGCTAGTACCACGAATCTTATCTATTCTTCCTGATGATGAATATCGTGAATTTAAATCACAGTGGGATTCGTCGCCAAAGACGGAAAAATCGCCTGACAAACTGATCGAGCAGATTAGTATGCGGCTACAAAGACGAAATAAAGAGCTAAAAGACGGCACTACGACATTTATGGCAAATGTTAAGTATAATGCAAAGAAATGGAAGAAGGGTGGGAAAAAGCCCCAGATAGCGAGCCAACCCCAACCTTTGATAACGAATAACGCCAAGACGATGAATAAACTTAGTAAGACCAGTGATGGTGTGAAAGTTTTTCATGGCATCTGTTTTCGTTGTAATAAACCCGGGCACATTGGAAAATTTTGCCCAGATTTCCCTGACAAGCCAGCTACGACGAGTGGCAAACAGGAAACATTCTTTGCCAATACTTAATGCAGTGCATTTACTTGTCAAGAAGACAATTGTGGTCGAAATGTATGGCTTAAGGACGACGGAGCTACAGCACACATTACGAATTCTGCTGAATACTTCAAGACGTACCGTCATTTTGACAAACGAGCAGAAATCACAGTCGGCAACAAGCAGACGATACCAGCATATGGTTGCGGCGACATTGACATGTGCGCGATAGTTGGAGACGTACAAAAGTCTATTGAGCTTAGTGATGTACTATATGCACCAGATATCGGCAAAAATTTATTATCAGCTTCAAAGGCTATGAAGCGAGGAATCTCGAACTTTGGTGATTCAGACGATATGATTTGTCGGTTCTTTCGCAAGGAGACTCCAGATAATATACTTCTAGAAGCTCCATGCTCATCAAACGGACTGTTTGAACTACGTGCAAAACCAGTAAAGCCCCAAGGAGGTTCTGCAGTTGAAGCATACTTCGTAACTCCTTTTCCTGAAACGGTAATGACGACGACGACAAAGTTGCCACTGTCACTTTGGCATCGAAGGCTCGGACATCAAGGAGTACAATATCTACAGCAGTACCTACGTCAAAATGGCTTAGATTTCATCGACGATGGACTGTTTTGTGAGCCATGTGTGTATGGTAAAAAAAGTCGACGGACATTCAAACCAAAGCTGTTTAAAACGAAGAATCCTAGCGAGATTATACATGCAGATTTGCTCGAATCTCCAATCTTGTCAAGAGGAGGAAAGAAGTACATGTTGGAGATCAAAGACGATTACTCCAAGTTTCGAAGTGTAGATTTTCTAAAGCATAAAGACGAAGCAGTGGATAAAATCAAGCAGTTTCTTGTTCGTACCAACAAAGATGGTATAAATGTTAAAGAATTGGTCACAGACGGTGGTCGTGAATTTGACAATGCAAAATTAGTGAAACTGACTGATGAGGCAGGAATCAAACTGCGAATTATTATGCCATATACTCCACAACAAAACGGCTTAGTTGAAAGAGAAAACCGCACAATAATGAATGCAGTTCGCACTATGCTCAAGGACTCCGGCCTACCTCAGTTTCTATGGGCAGAAGCAGCATCTACGGCTGTCTACATTCTCAATCGAACCGGACCAAGCAAAACCACAGGAAAATCTCCATTTGAGGAATGGTTTGGACGCAAGCCATCAATCAACAATATTCGAGTTTTTGGATCAACCGCATTTGTACATGTACCAGATGTCAACAGAAGTAAATTGGATGACAAGTCTTTAAAAGGGTATTTAGTTGGTTATTGTGATAACGATGGATATCGTATTTTCATACCATCAAAAAATGACACGATAAAAAGTGCGAACGTAGCGTTCAATGAACAGCAAATAGATCCAACCTCTCAACCTCTAGAAGCGACATCTAATACCAGTTCATCAAGAGGTATGAAATTTGGAATTTTCGATATTCCTAATGATGCAGACACGCAGGAGGAAGATGAACCAACTCGGATGACGACATATACGTTGCGAGACCGTTCAACTATCCAACGCCCTGTAAAGTTTAACGACAACGACGTGTACAGTAGCGTTCTGAAGCTGGATGAACCAAAAACATACGACGAAGCAATGAAATCTATTGATTGTGAAAGCTGGAAACAAGCCATGGACGAAGAAATGGCTTCACATGCCAAGCATGAAACGTGGCAGCTTGTTAAGCCACTTAAAGGACGCAAAATCCTCAATAATCGCTGGGTTTACAAGGTGAAGACAAATCCAGATGGCTCGGTCGAGAGATTTAAGGCTCGTTTGGTAGCCAAAGGATACACGCAGACAGCGGATATCGACTACGGAGAAACATTTAGTCCGGTGTGTCGCTATGACACAATACGAGCTCTTATTGCGACGGCAGCCAAGGAGAAGCTAAAGCTATTTCAAATTGACGTGGAGACGGCATTCCTGTACGGTGATCTAACAGAAGAAATCTACATGCATCAACCCGAAGGGTACGATGACGGAAGTGGGCGTATATGCAAGATACTCCGACCTTTATACGGCTTGAAACAGGCTGGACGGTGTTGGAACACCAAGTTTAGTGATGTACTAAAGAAACATGGAATGATACAAAGTAAGTCTGATCATTGCCTGTTCATACGAAACGATCATGGACACAAGATGCTGATGGCGATTTATGTTGACGACGGCATTGTAGCTGTTCAGGACGAAGAAGTGTTTTTCACATTTATGGACGAGCTCAAGCAACATTTCAGCATTAAAGTGGCTGCGTTGAATTGTTTTCTTGGCCTGCAAGTTGAACGTTTGCAAGACGGCTCACTCTTCTTGCACCAAGAGGCATTTACAAGAAAGGTTCTAGAGCGATTTGGAGATACTAAGACGTCTCAGATCCCAGTAAAGAAATCAAGTCTCAAGGTCGACTATGGCCAGCCAAATGACGATGGCATGATTAAGATCAAAGAGGCGAAGCCACTTAGCAGTAAAATTCCTTACCGATCAGTAGTGGGCAGTTTGCTTTATTTAGCGATGGGCACTCGTCCAGATATAAGTTATGCGGTGAGTTTAGTGTCTCGCAAATTGGACAACCCGACAGAGACTGATTGGGAAATCGTACAGACAACACTAAGGTATCTTCACAATACCATTGGTCACGGCATTGTGTACACTAATGAAGACGACAAAAGTTTGATGTTGTTCAGTGATGCAGATAACAACAGTTGTGCAGAGACACGCAGGTCTCGAACAGGTGTTATTTCTTTCTATGGTGGAGGTGCAATTACTTGGCGGAGCAAGCTACAGCAGGCCGTATCTAATTCTACGACAGAAGCAGAGTTTATGGCAGCAGCTGATGCCACAAAAGACCTGATATGGTTGAAGCGCTTATTTGGTGAGATAGCTAACGATGTCTCATTGCCAATCCTACAGATTGATAATCAGAGCACTATCAAGTACATCAAAAATCCAATGTTCCACGCTCGAACGAAGCACATCGACCAGAGGTACAAATTTGTCCAAGATGAGTTCTCAAAGGGACATTTTCAGTTAGGCTATGTCAGAAGTGATGAACAACGAGCAGACATTCTGACAAAGGCGCTTCCAGCACCTCAATTCGATTCCCAAAAGAAGTTGATTGGTGTAAAAGCAGTCAATGTGTATAAGTGACAGTTTGACTCATATAAACAATGATTGTTTTGTTTTTTCATGCTCGAAGGAGGCTGTTGAAATATCGAGCATTCAATCATTTGTATTACTTGTTTTATAGTGGCAGCATCAATATATGCTGTTTTGTGTTTGGCAACACTATTAGTTTAAGTTTAAAAAATTCGCTGTGTAAAATAGTAAGACGTACTGTTTTCTTTTGCCTTGCATTATTTTCTATATTAAATCTTGATTCTTTTGTTATCACCTTAGTTTCTGTTCATTTTACAACAATAATCACTCTTTTGTCGACTTCTTACGTCGCCAACCAAGATAAATTGCCGACCGGTAACTATACTAAAGTTGTTTTCTTGCCATGACAGTACACACATTACAAGATCAAACTTTCGAATTTGTTGGAGTGGACTTGAGATCATCAGTTTATATCCATGGCATATTGTATGTAGAATTTTCCAGAGTAAAGCGACCAACTACGTTAAAAGTACAGTAGAGCCTCGGTTATCCGAGCCCCGACTAACCGAGTTCCGAGTTAACTGAAGTACATTTGCCCTTGAAAAAAATTTTTTTTTGGCGGCAGATGGCGGCGTCAGTCATCCAATGGCGTAAGTTCAAGTTTCATTTTACTTGCTGGTGATATCAAGATCTAAAACAAGTCGGAGAAAACTTCAACAGGCCTTTTACGGCTTCAACCATTGCGTAAAACGGCAGCGAAGAAGCGAGAGAGTTCCGTTGAACAGAAAACAATATATATATATAGACTTCTTCAAGAAACAACTTTAGCTGATGTTCCATACATGCAAATATTTAATTTTACATGTACTACACATAAAATTAGATATTTGTATGTACGTAACGTCATTTTTTAATTTCATAATATGTACAGTAAATGCCTTTTTTTACTTATTTTGACGACATTTTCATTTGTTTCAACCCATGTTTCCCTCTCGATTTGGACAGAATCCGTGTCATCCGAATTTTCGATTATCCGAGGTACTCTTGATCCACATTACCTCGGATAATCGAAGCTCTACTTCCAAAGTAAAATCGACATACCCGCAACATAGCATGAAGAAAGTATTACGTTAAGACCCTATTTCACGACTATGGAGAAACTGGGTTTCAGTTCAAAAACGTATGACTAATGATAGATAAAGTGCCAAAATAAGAACCATAATATTACATATTTTTAGCAATAGGGCCATTTCACAGTATTTTGTCCAAACGTAGAGTCCGCAACTTGACACTTTTTTTTGTTATAACTACGTAAATTACAGTTTAATTATCACTAAATTTTATTTTCAAATAATGTGTTGAACACATTATTTTGAAAATAAAATTAAGTGATAATTAAACTGTAAGTTACGTAGTTATAACAAAAAAAATGTCATGTTGCAGACTCTACGTTTTCAGAAAATACTGTGAAATGGCCCAATAGTGTTGTACTAAGGACATTCACATGTTTTTTTTACTGGTAGGTAGGATTGCAAAATATTAATATGTAATACATGTAATCCAAAATACATTGCCTAAATTGGCAATAAGTCGATTGGTCAGAACAGGAACAGTTATAAATAAATTATTCCTATCCTTATCACTACGTAAAATATGAACATTCAAAAGTCTCTATAACTGAATAAATATTTATGTGCAAGCCCCTCAGAGTCATCCCAGGTAAACCTGGAGGCCTGTATCCAACAGTAGATGTTTTACGGCTGAAATGATGATAATGCTGTAGAAACATTTAAATGTACCTATTCTATAAATATCTCGTCTCTCGGAAACAGTTCTAATAATCGGCATGAAAATTTATATTCAGTAAACACTTTAATTTTCCAAATTTATCTAAATAAATATGTTTTTCGAACAAAAAAATTTTTTTTCTTTTTTCTACAACTGTAGAAAAAAGAAAGAAAAAAAAAAACCTCCGAGCAAAGCTCGGTCCCCCATTCAGTATACAAAATACATGTAAAAAGAAAATGAGAAAACGAAATTAATGAGAAGGTTGCTGCTGCATGGCAGAGGTACAGGCGCGGGGATATCTGATTCAGTAGAAGTTAGTTTTAACCTCAAATTTGGGTCGAGATTTTATTTGCTTCTTTTTATATTTTAATAAATATTGTATTGGAAAAAGCAGTTTCACAAAGATACGTGGTTGTGAACGGAATAAAAGCACCAATGCTTTTTTTGATGATAAAGAGAATTCATTTTTAATTTTGAGAACAAATTCTCCCACAAGTCTAATTGGGCAAAATCGATCCTCAATCCTGAGTCACATGGTAGTTCTATTAACGACTCGTGTTCCTCATTTGATATAGGGTTGCGGGTAGTGTTTTCCACACGAATGTATTTCTTATCGAATAATACTCAGAAGGGCGAGGGTCAGTGGCGTACCACCTGGAGAGGCTTTGTGTACCACTAGTGGTACACATACGACAGTTTGGGAATCGCTGCTCTATAAGTCATCCATCTGTCCTTTAAAAGGCACAGAACTATGTAAAATGTATCCGTGCCACATGTTTCTTCTGAGAATTGACGGAGAGAGCTTTCAAGTGTTTTTAACGACATAAACTTCTTACGTAGTTTATATTAGAAATATAGTACAAAAACTTTATTAGAAGACATTTTTTTAAAGGTTCAAAGATCACAGGACTTGAGGAAAAAAAAGTGCAGTGTATAAAATATAAGCGAAGGGAGAAATGAGTTTACATAGTAGTAATTAGAATTTTCTCCCCATTGGGATTTGGTCTTAACCAGTATCCATATATATATTTCACTTAACGTGGACCAGTTACGATTAAACTTTCCGGAACGATACGATACTGACATCATGCAAGAGATAAATTATGGTAAAACAATATTTAAAAATGTGTTTCATGACTAGCATAGAAAAGTAACATAATACCAGTATCCATATATATATTTCACTTAACGTGGACCAGTTACGATTAAACTTTGCGGAACGATACGATACTGACATCATGCAAGAGATAAATTATGGTAAAACAATATTTAAAAATGTGTTTCATGACTAGCATAGAAAAGTAACATAATACCAGTATCCATATATATATTTCACTTAACGTGGACCAGTTACGATTAAACTTTGCGGAACGATACGATACTGACATCATGCAAGAGATAAATTATGGTAAAACGATATTTAAAAATGTGTTTCATGACTAGCATAGAAAAGTAACATAATACCAGTATCCATATATATATTTCACTTAACGTGGACCAGTTACGATTAAACTTTGCGGAACAATACGATACTGACATCATGCAAGAGATAAATTATGGTAAAACAATATTTAAAAATGTGTTTCATGACTAGCATAGAAAAGTAACATAATACCAGTATCCATATATATATTTCACTTAACGTGGACCAGTTACGATTAAACTTTGCGGAACGATACGATACTGACATCATGCAAGAGATAAATTATGGTAAAACATATTTAAAAATGTGTTTCATGACTAGCATAGAAAAGTAACATAATACCAGTATCCATATATATATTTCACTTAACGTGGACCAGTTACGATTAAACTTTGCGGAACGATACGATACTGACATCATGCAAGAGATAAATTATGGTAAAACATATTTAAAAATGTGTTTCATGACTAGCATAGAAAAGTAACATAATACCAGTATCCATATATATATTTCACTTAACGTGGACCAGTTACGATTAAACTTTGCGGAACGATACGATACTGACATCATGCAAGTGATAAATTATGGTAAAACGATATTTAAAAATGTGTTTCATGACTAGCATAGAAAAGTAACATAATACCAGTATCCATATATATATTTCACTTAACGTGGACCAGTTACGATTAAACTTTGCGGAACGATACGATACTGACATCATGCAAGAGATAAATTATGGTAAAACAATATTTAAAAATGTGTTTCATGACTAGCATAGAAAAGTAACATAATACCAGTATCCATATATATATTTCACTTAACGTGGACCAGTTACGATTAAACTTTGCGGAACGATACGATACTGACATCATGCAAGAGATAAATTATGGTAAAACAATATTTAAAAATGTGTTTCATGACTAGCATAGAAAAGTAACATAATACCAGTATCCATATATATATTTCACTTAACGTGGACCAGTTACGATTAAACTTTGCGGAACGATACGATACTGACATCATGCAAGAGATAAATTATGGTAAAACGATATTTAAAAATGTGTTTCATGACTAGCATAGAAAAGTAACATAATACCAGTATCCATATATATATTTCACTTAACGTGGACCAGTTACGATTAAACTTTGCGGAACGATACGATACTGACATCATGCAAGAGATAAATTATGGTAAAACGAATATTTAAAAATGTGTTTCATGACTAGCATAGAAAAGTAACATAATACCAGTATCCATATATATATTTCACTTAACGTGGACCAGTTACAATTAAACTTTGCGGAACGATACGATACTGACATCATGCAAGAGATAAATTATGGTAAAACAATATTTAAAAATGTGTTTCATGACTAGCATAGAAAAGTAACATAATACCAGTATCCATATATATATTTCACTTAACGTGGACCAGTTACGATTAAACTTTGCGGAACGATACGATACTGACATCATGCAAGAGATAAATTATGGTAAAACATATTTAAAAATGTGTTTCATGACTAGCATAGAAAAGTAACATAATACCAGTATCCATATATATATTTCACTTAACGTGGACCAGTTACGATTAAACTTTGCGGAACGATACGATACTGACATCATGCAAGGATAAATTATGGTAAAACGATATTTAAAAATGTGTTTCATGACTAGCATAGAAAAGTAACATAATACCAGTATCCATATATATATTTCACTTAACGTGGACCAGTTACGATTAAACTTTGCGGAACGATACGATACTGACATCATGCAAGAGATAAATTATGGTAAAACGATATTTAAAAATGTGTTTCATGACTAGCATAGAAAAGTAACATAATACCAGTATCCATATATATATTTCACTTAACGTGGACCAGTTACGATTAAACTTTGCGGAACAATACGATACTGACATCATGCAAGAGATAAATTATGGTAAAACAATATTTAAAAATGTGTTTCATGACTAGCATAGAAAAGTAACATAATACCAGTATCCATATATATATTTCACTTAACGTGGACCAGTTACAATTAAACTTTGCGGAACGATACGATACTGACATCATGCAAGAGATAAATTATGGTAAAACAATATTTAAAAATGTGTTTCATGACTAGCATAGAAAAGTAACATAATACCAGTATCCATATATATATTTCACTTAACGTGGACCAGTTACGATTAAACTTTGCGGAACGATAGCGATACTGACATCATGCAAGTGATAAATTATGGTAAAACGATATTTAAAAATGTGTTTCATGACTAGCATAGAAAAGTAACATAATACCAGTATCCATATATATATTTCACTTAACGTGGACCAGTTACGATTAAACTTTGCGGAACAATACGATACTGACATCATGCAAGAGATAAATTATGGTAAAACAATATTTAAAAATGTGTTTCATGACTAGCATAGAAAAGTAACATAATACCAGTATCCATATATATATTTCACTTAACGTGGACCAGTTACAATTAAACTTTGCGGAACGATACGATACTGACATCATGCAAGAGATAAATTATGGTAAAACAATATTTAAAAATGTGTTTCATGACTAGCATAGAAAAGTAACATAATACCAGTATCCATATATATATTTCACTTAACGTGGACCAGTTACGATTAAACTTTCCGGAACGATACGATACTGACATCATGCAAGAGATAAATTATGGTAAAACAATATTTAAAAATGTGTTTCATGACTAGCATAGAAAAGTAACATAATACCAGTATCCATATATATATTTCACTTAACGTAGACCAGTTACGATTAAACTTTGCGGAACGATACGATACTGACATCATGCAAGAGATAAATTATGGTAAAACAATATTTAAAAATGTGTTGCATGACTAGCATAGAAAAGTAACATAATACCAGTATCCATATATATATTTCACTTAACGTGGACCAGTTACGATTAAACTTTGCGGAACGATACGATACTGACATCATGCAAGAGATAAATTATGGTAAAACTATGTTTAAAAATGTGTTTCATGACTAGCATAGAAAAGTAACATAATACCAGTATCCATATATATATTTCACTTAACGTGGACCAGTTACGATTAAACTTTGCGGAACGATACGATGCTGACATCATGCAAGTGATAAATTATGGTAAAACAATATTTAAAAATGTGTTTCATGACTAGCATAGAAAAGTAACAATATTTGTAGATATTATAATAACTTTCGGACTTTTACATCTTTATTTCTATTTCTTAAAAAGTATTTCCATTGATAATTAGAATGGCAACACCTTAGTTTGTTTATATCGACCGATCTTCTCATGTTTATATATGACGATCTTTTCTGAAGCTTTTCGAATTTCAAAGTGTTTTTTACGATTTAAAATAGAGGTTAATTTTTCAGCGAAGTTTGATTGCTGTACTTAGAGCCCGCAGATTTTCAGCGGGGAATCAGCTAGTACAGTAAATTACAATACTAGGATTGACAATATTTCTTATAGCAAGGTTTCTGGGGGTTATGAAGCCCTCATCCCCCGTGCTTGCCCCCGAAAAAACCCACCAAATATTTATCACCATTATATGTTCTCCCTTGAAATGTTTTAAATAGTTCGCATGTTTAAAAAAATAAAGTAAGAAAGAAAGAAAATACAATAAAGCTTTTCTTCAAAGCAATGTAAAATCATCTGTTCAGTAAGACACTAATTTATTTATCAGATTTGGCCGAAATACTGCTATTAATAATTTATTCGTAAAAGTATAATTTTCATACCTTTGGGTGGCATGAAATTAAACATTAAAAATCAATTAATGAATAAGTAACGAAAAGTGAATAAATAAATAAGCTGCTCAACGGGGGGGGGGGGGGGGGCAGCATGTCTTAAATTCAAATTACAAAAAAAAAAAAAACTGTGTGTAGCCCAATTAATTTATATCATATAAAATGACATCGAAAGAAATAACAACCACTTGTTTCATGTTACAATTTTTAAAATTTTTATTTTCATATTTAGCAAGTGTGAAGTTTTGCGAATACATAATGAAAGATTTGCTGGAATTTATTGTAGCAGATTTGACGTTTTTAGGAACATATTAAAATGTCTCTAAAAAAGTAAATAAAATTGTACTTTTCAGCTGATGAGCTCAGCTCAGAGGGAAAGAACGATCGTATGGCAAATTGAAAAGCACGCCAAATTGGCGATTATCTCGGCAGATGTTTCGCTTATTTTCACCTGGCAACCCAGCCCGGCAGCTGAGCCGCATCATGTCCGTGAGGAAAAAAAACATCAGAACTAAGTTAACCGCTTTGGTTGCAAGTCGCGGGGAATAATTCTACTTGCGCGGGTGTTCAAGACAGTTTGCAAGCGGGGGAGTTTGACTTGTTTTATCCTAATCTATAGAAGTCATGTGCTGATTTGCGTAGCATTGAATGAACTTCGAGTATGAAGGGAACAATTATTGGAATATACAGTGAGTAGCGAAATTTTCCCCGGTAAGTTGAATGTTTGAAGTATTTATTAAAATGCCTGTTTTGTAAACTGACCCATACTTTTATTGTTGCGAATTTATCATTAATTTAAAATTATCGAAACGAATAATAAGAGGCAAAATGTAAATTTCTTATAAAAAACAGTGTCATAGAAAAGGATTTATTTTTAAGTGTTTGAAATTTTAATTAAAGCTCTGATTGATTGGAAAGCGATTAAATCACGACGGTATTGAAAGATACCGCGTAAGGAAATTCAAACTTTTAGTATAAATTTTAAGGTTTATAATTTTGGTTATAATTTGGTTTTAAAACTGGTAAAAAATGATCGATTTTTTTGGACAGAAAATGAAAATATAGGTATAGTATAAATTGTTTTTGGACATTTCAGTTGTAGGGATGACTAGAGAGCTGGAGGTGGGGTAAAAGTTATATAAAAAATTATAAAATAAACAAAGTGCAAACGGATCTCAGACGGGCATTAGAAATTAAAATACGCGAGATACAATTTCGCCCGTGTCAGACACGGGCAAGTGCTTTAAGGGGTTAAGGAGATTTTTGTGAAAAAATAAATAATTTTGCGAAGATTAAAAATTTACCCATATAGTGGTGAAATATTTTATTATTATTTGCCGCTTTTATAATAAAATAATTGTGAGAAAAGTACGATTTGGAAGCGTGGCATTTTGTGAAGGGTCCATTCTCCGTTTTGATTGAGTTGAATTTTGTGAAGGGTCCGTTTTGATTGAGTTGAATTTTGTGAAGGGCCCGTTTTGATTGAGTTGAATTTTGTGAAGGGTCCGTTTTAATTGAGTTGAATTTTGTGAAGGGTCCGTTTTAATTGAGTTGAATTTTGTGAAGGGCCCGTTTTGATTGAGTTGAATTTTGTGAAGGGTCCGTTTTGGTTGAGTTGAATTTTGTGAAGGGCCCGTTTTGAGTGAGTTGAATTTTGTGAAGGGCCCGTTTTGATTGAGGGGAATTTTATGAAGGGTCCGTTTTGATTTCTTGGAATTTTGTGGAGAGTCCGAAAACGAACCCGAATTTCCTCTGGCGCGACCCCTGGCATAAAAATACATAGAATAAACTATGCGAGGTTTGGGTTTTAGTCTTGAATGTATTCGCTGTTCAAGATAGAATTTATTGTAGTAAATATGAAAAATAACAGTTGCGTTTTTGAATTTGGGGCATTTGTTTCCAAAATTCTGAATGAAAGCTTTTTTTCAAACACCGTTTTTGCGGTGAAAAATAAAGTTTGTATTCGCATCACATTTTAATTTAAAAGTTTCAGAGATCAAGTTTAAAGTAAATGCAATCATGCAATAATTCATTGTTTTATTTAAATGAAAATCGAATGAGCAAAATGTAAAACTGAAATTTTATTAAATAAGAGTGATAAGAGATATCAGCGCAATATAATATTAATTCAAATCTTCTTCCCCCCCCCCCTTCAATAAAAATTTTTTAAATAAAGTACGCCAATAAAATAAGACCGAATAATACCGAAGTCATGAAATTAAAATATTATTAATTGTATTAATTAAATTTCGTGTGATGGGAATTGTCCGAGATGTTTCTCTGCAGTACTTAATGTAAAAATTAACTGACCTAATGTTAAAAAAGTTTAAAAATTAAAACAATAAATTAGACTAATGTTCCCAACCAGTGTTCCTCGTTATCCTAGGGTTCCGCGAAACATTGTTTAAAGTCCCATAAGAAATCTGGAGCGTTGATTGTACTAGTTTTCTCTAAAGTAGCGGTTCCCAACTGGCGTTTCGCGAAACCCTGGGGGTTCGTGAGATAACATTGCAATGGCGGCATTTTTAGTCGTTAACGTGAAAGAAAAAAATTAAATAATAAATTTTCATACTTAATTATTGGATGGAATGTAAAAATTAATTTTTTAAGTAAATTTTTCTTCCGGTAATGTGTAAAAGTTGTGGACTGCATAGGAAGCATACGTGAAAAATTTGAAATGCCCTTCTTTCTAATTTTACCTGATTTCGAAAATTTGGATCACAAAGTGGAACCGAACGATTTTCCTTGATTTATTCCAAATTTTTAACGCACGTTTCTCCCACCATTTGTTACTTTTTCTTCGCTAGCTCGAAGAAAGAGTCAGAAATTTGGAAATTACTAAAATGTGAAATGTTACATTATTTTCTGCTATTTTCTAGACTCCAAAATGGAACCAGAAGGTATTTATTCAATTTTAAATTTTTACTCACATTTATCACCCTTCATTCCAACTTGTTTTGCATTATCGCAACGAAAAATTTGAAAATATATAAATTTTAATATTTCTGTAAGTTTCCACTACTTTTGCGATTTTTGTATATTTAAATTAGAACCGAAAGATATTTATTGATTCAAAATTCTGTACGTATATTTCTCATGCCATTCCTTCATTTTTTCGAACTTTTTGTGAATACATATGTTTACTGTCTTGTTAATAATTCAAAATGTACAAACAATTAAAAAGTAATAGTTAAAAATGTATAGTAATTTTCTTGTAGTTGTGTTTTAGTGTTTAACTAAAACACAGCTACAAGAACTTTAAACTTAGAGGTTTGACTTTTGTTCTTGTTATGAACTATTGTGAAACATAGAAAATAAATTTGTTAAAAATTTTATAGTTCTGTGGGGGTCCGTTACTTACAAAATAGGTTCGCCATTTTCTTTCGGATCTTAGAAGGGGTTCGAGATTTAAAAAAGGTTGGAAACCCCTGCTCTAAAGTAAAAAGTAAAACGGCCTTTAATTTCAACTGAGGTTAACAGTGTAGTGTTTTATTATTAATGCAACTGGGATGTACCCCGTTGCATGATTGGGCAAAGGGCGTCATAACTGTGGCGGCTTATCGAAATGTATTAAAATGCTTCAAAATTGAATGCTGTGAGCTTTAATACAAAATACATTATAGCACAAGGTCTGTGATTTTGAAAATTCATACATAATATTTTGATAATAATTCAGAACAAGAAGTTCCGTCTAGAACTATACGAGCTTACTTTCTCGTTCAGGCCTAACTTCAAATTTACAATCGATCTTTCTCATTTAGCTTTAGTTCTTCATTACTTCAAATCTACCTTTTTCAACGGTTAATACATCTTCATTCACTCATCCATTTGTTGATTCATGTTGATTCGCTCTTTTATTAATTCATTCGTTCTTTCACTCATTCATTTATTGATTTATTCAGAAATAACCTCAAAAATCACGAACAAAAAATTCTATAGGAAAATAGACTCGTTCAGTTCTTGACTTTCATATCTGTACATGTTCTACGTTATAACAACTTTCCAATAAAGTTTACTCTAACCAAATTCGTCTGTTAAATCAGGATATAGGATTGAAATTTCCCCGTAGGCGCTAATGTTAATTTTTTTTGAACCGTTCAAAAATGAGCAAAAATTGTTTAAATCAAAACATATTTCACGCCAAGAACTCCTTCCACTTCCAATAAGCTTGTTCATAGGAACATGGATCTTATGCCCAGAGTTTGCATAATTTACTTTATGTTTGTCCATACGCGCTAATTTTATGATTTTTTGAACTGTTCAGAATTGAAGGAAAAATTCTTCAAATCAAAAATTAAAATATGGAAATGAGATGTCCTCGTTGAGATCTTTCAAATGCAAAAAAAAAAAAAAAAATAAATAAATCTTTTGAATCGGACAATTCTGTCAAAATTGATTAGGATTGGACTTTCCCCATCTCAAAACCCTACTTTCATTTTTTTTTCAATCTTTATTTAATTACTTAATTTACTTTATCTTCATTTTTAATGATATGTTTAAGATATATTAAGCTTTCTTTCATACTTTATCTATTTATTTGTTTTTACTTTTACGGTAAAGTAGGCTAAAAACGGTAGCGCATTTTGCCAAATAACGCATCTTCACCTTGAAATTTAACGGAACATTTTTCTTTATTTATGCTTTACGTGTTCTAAATGTGGAAAATGACTCTCTTTTTACGTAATACTCGCAATAAAAGCGTAGTAGTGCGTTTTAGGGAAATATCTTCAACCGGGCAAATCTGAAGGATTTATGTACGCAGTAAAGATAACAAAACAAAACGGAATATCTTGTCTTAGAACTTCGATGGAGGAAAAAATAATTTATGGTGGGACAATATTTTCAGTTTTTTTAAAATTTTATTTTAATATTAGCTATTATTTTGAAATTTTAATTCTTTTCGCGCCATATTTTTAAACTGAATGAAGAACTTATAATTTCGATCACTGAAACTAAATTTTTGTGATATACATATATATTT
The DNA here is from genome assembly GCA_038502835.1 of Octonoba sinensis. Lineage (NCBI taxonomy): Eukaryota > Metazoa > Arthropoda > Arachnida > Araneae > Uloboridae > Octonoba > Octonoba sinensis. Next base: position 63,010,722 of record CM076605.1, on the reverse strand, counting down.
TTTTAATTGTTAATTTTTTTTAAGGCTTTATATTTAGTGAAGGAAATTTCTTTAAAAACTCAAGCTTTTCTTTCTTGAGATGTTCACGAATCCCATAAAAAGGATTTAAAATCCAAGATAGTAGCTCAGCAGAATAGTCAGAAACTTCTTGTATATGTAACAGGGTCTTCTAATGTACATATATAACAGGGCTCGAAAAATCTTTAAAAATTTTTTATATTTGTCTAAAAAATATATGCCCGAACAAAATTTTTACACGCCCAAAAGTTGTTTTATTGCACATCAACAAAAGCATTTGAGTTTGTTGCATAGCATTAATCAGACACAAAATATATTAACAGCTTTATATTTGAATCAAGAATTATTTTAAAGTTAATCTAAATCATTTAAAAGTTTACATTATAAACATAACGAGTCGGTTATAAGTTAAATTTTGAAAAATTTAAATTGGGTAACCAATTTTGTTGTTGACATGTATGTCCGTTAACGTGCCAATTTTTGATCTCCAGTAAGGATGCGGTGATTTTTCAATTAAATACGAAATAATAAAGTATCGGTAGAAATATTTGATTAAAAAATTACCTACCCTGCCGGGAATGTAAGGGCAGAAGATCCATGCCCAATCAGTATTTTTACATGCATATATGTGTGATTCGCCTTATAAGAATCCTTTTGTTAGAATTGAGTAGATTTGAGTTTCTAGCTCTAACCAAACAAGGATTCCTTGTAACACTGAAACAGGTGTACGCAATATTACGACCACTGGATTGGGCAAACGTACCATACCCTTTGCGTTTACACCAAAGTTGAAAACTAAAAGTTGTCAAAACATTGTTTGTAGAAAACTAAGTTGTCAACTAAAAGCTGCTCTTCTCAAATTATAGAGAAACAAGTGGAAGATTTTTTGTAGAAAACTAAAAGTTGCTCTTCTCAAATTTAGAGCAACAAGTGGAAAACTTGTTTCCAATGAATTGGCGCCCCGTAACGTCCGGGGCGCATGGAGGGGAACAGTTCTCTACTAGTTTCCTACAAGTTGCTAGCACAAAGCGCGCAGCAACAAATCTTCCACTTTTATTTGTCAACTTTCTTTTATCTTTACCGACACTCCGCGTGAAACCAAAATTTAGTGGAAGATTTGTCTCTTCACAAGTGGAAGACAGAAAAGTTGCTGTATTTTGTAGATAAAGCAACAAATTGCTGCAACTTGTGGAAAACTTAGTGGAAGACTTTGGTGTAAACGCAGCCTTAGAATGAATATTGAGTCATAGAACAGTCAAATAAATGAGTAAAAATAGGGAAAAAAGGGGTGGACAGGAAAAAAAAAATTAAAGCAGTTCTCTTTAAAATTCACAAATCCTCCGTATTGCTTAGTACTTCTGCGTACTAAGCGCACTACGGCAGTCACCGCTCTTGAAATCACAGCTTAATAAAATCAGTCGTATATAAAAACCAAATTATAAATAAACGGATTCACACCAATGTAATGCTATTCCAAGACCACCGCTTAACAAAATCAGTATCGCCGTTCTTAAAAATCAAAGTTTCAGGTGCTTTAATCAATTGACCGCGTGATATTAATTAAAATCATGAGGAGCTTTTCATATCAAAACATGCATATGAGTTGCAATGCTTCAATTTTTCTTTTTGGGACAATACCTCGCCCTTTATTTCGCAATCAGCAACATTGATTTTACTAATCAAAAATTATCATCCTGATCAAATCAGATGAGACTGGATTATGTTACTGATAAAAAAAATACAATATATTTTTTTTGCTACACTTTGATGGTTAATTATGAATATGTGCGGAAATAAAAACAGTCGAACAAAGATCATCGAATATTGAGCAATAACAGAGATACAGCACATTAGGATAAATCTTACGCAATTTCAAATATTATTAAATACATTCTAAATGATTCCTCCAAACAAACCAACCGCAATAAGACAGTACTAAAAAAAAAAAAAAAAAAAAAAACGTACTCAAATTATGTAAAATAAATGAACTAAACGTTCTCACTCACAAGTGAACAGTTTTTGAGCTATTTTTCAAAACCTAAAATACCCTCACAATCCGAGTGGTAGCGCGAGGGATACGTTGACTCCACTAGTAGAATGCTTTAAAACAAATGCTTTTTTAGTCTCTAGGGAAAATATTTTCCATGCAGAATCATTTGAATTCTGCCAATTAATTACGTTATTAATTCACGAACTTTTTTCAGAAAAGAAAAGTTAAAAAATTATTATTTCTTATTTTTTAGGAAATAATCAATTGAAAATTTACTGCAGAAAGAAAATACTTTATAAACATATTAAAGCAAATTTCGAAATTTTTTAATCGGTTATAGCCAAACTTTACTTTTTTTTGCTGTTAAGGATTCATGAAATTACAGAAATCTGATGTTAAAAATTAATTTACAGTTCATTAGAACTTAAGTCGTGAAATTTATAAGTTCAAATGAACTACAAGAAATTTTATTTATGCCTCTAATAACGAGGCTAAATGGGATGAAGTCTCTGAAATAATTTTAGAACGTTTTATAGCTTTTTCAACTTTTTTTTCTGGAGGTTGAATCAGCGGGTAAATAAATAAATCACTACAAAATTCGTTTGCTTCAAGAAAGAGCAAAAAAGAAAAGGTAGATAAATGACGTCATCATTATTCCAATGTTACACGTACGATAAATGCAGTTGAGATTTATAAACGATAAATTGGTATCATTTTACATGAACGTCTAAAAATCTATGAATTCAGTTGTTTTGCAGGCGATTTCGAAACTACGAATTTGCGTTTTCTCGCAAACGATTCCGAAATCGTGATTTTATGTGTATTTTTAGTATGCAGCTGATAGCGCTTAATTCTTTCGCGTAACTGTATTAATTCGAAACCAGATGTTTGGCATCAAATAGTGACAGCGTATAATTTATGATTCTATATCTTCTGCATACGATTTTGTTTCCTTGAATGAGTTTCATTGCATAAAAATCGTCGGAATCGATGAAATAAATTCGGTTCGAAACATAATCCATTAAAACTCCCTTCATAGTTTTCTATTTGCATATATCTTCAAAACATACTAATTAGTTAAATTTTGGAAATAAAATTTTCGTTTGAAAGGAAACTTCAACTCCGCTTTTTCTCTCCCGATATCCTGCCGGATGTCCATTTTCATAAGCCGGATAACAGGATCGGATTCCAGGTGCTTTAAAATCGGTTGGATATCTTATATCCGATGCCTTCTGGGAAGGGGGACCGTATGTCTCTGGGAAGTATGTCTCTCCCCGCAACCCAGGAATATGTATACAGAACATTACCGAGCGGCAGGAGCTTTAACAGTCAATAGTGCATTCAGGAACTAACGAATCCCCCCTACAAATGCATTAAAAAAGTCATCCCAATTAACTGATGTCTTAACTTACATATAAAAGAGTTGCGATGTACCCCCCGCCCCATCGTGGTAAACATCTCGGTCACTTAAACAAGATTGCTAATCAACGACGGTGGTAAGGAATAATGTGTCATATAATATTTTTATTTTAGAATCAAACATAAGATGAGTTTCAAAATTAAAACTAAACTTTTGCTAATTCATTTAAAAGAGTATGATGAAAATGTAAATGATACACCAACTTTCTTCATTCTTCTTTAGAATCAACTAATAATTTGAAGTTTGACGACGGCTTCATAAAGAACGTAGGCAGGCTTACTTGTTTCATATGCAATAGGACTCTTTTTCAAAGTTTTTATTAAAAATAATGATAAATATATAATTATAATATTGAAACTGACGATTTCACAATCGGCTTCAATAATATGACTGCGTTATGGACCTGTAAGCAGTAATTTATCCAAGTTGTTTCTGCTTGATGTCTGCCTGACATGTCTCAGTCCTCTTTATATTAGAAGTTTCATTATAAAATAATAGTTGTCTTGTTGTTGTACTGCTTCTGATTACCTTATCTTATTTGCTCTTAAGATGGCTTTTGATCTGCTTATCATTTATTTTGCCACCACATGAGATAGACAAGCCTCCTGAAGTCAAAAAATCCACTGAGCATTCTTTTAATAATAGGCACCAGCCCCGTTTTAAAGAAACGCAAGCACTTTCCAGAATTCTTTATTACTCGTACTTTGCTTCCATAGATACATTATAGAAATATATCGTATAGAAACATCAAAATCATTTTAATCGAAAGAAAAATTCCAAACTAACAAATTAAGGGCTCTAGTGCACTAAGCAGAAGTCCTGTCAAGGTCAAAGAGGATAAGCCAATCTGATGTCTCTCAAGAGTACAGAAGATAAGCCAATCAGATGCCGTACCATCAAGTCTCAGATTGAGACCTATTCAATCGGGATTAATATCAAGACCACTTAGTACTTTATGTCGAGACCTTCTAATTCATTCGTACTCTGAAAAAGCCTGAGACAGGTCAACAACAATTAATAACGTCTTAGGTGCATAAGCGTGCACAGAGCGTACGCAATGGGTGCGCCACTATACCGGGGGTTCAGAAAATGATGGTTCTAGTTGCTGTACCAATAAAAATTTTCGAAGATAAGTCAATCAGACTCAGTTTCGTCGGTTTTGATAAGCCATAAAATGGTAACCCCTGTGCACACGCCTATGCCTGAATTATAAAAATTAGCATAAAAATAACAGTACAAAATTACTACGAAATAACTAGGTATCATTTAGAGCTATTTCCACATTGAAGAAAGGACTCTTCGTAACTCCGAAATGCGTGCAGGTATTTCGTAGTTACATTTCTTTCATTTCTTTTTGAAAATGTGTGCCCATATTTTTACCGCACCAAAGGCAACTCGTTATACATAGGGTGTCAAAAAATTTTTAAGACTAAGTTTATAATATCAAATAAAAACTAGTAATTATATATTTTTAAGTATTTTTATTCAAAATAAGCTCTTTCAGCTTCAATACATTTGTTACAGCGGTGTAACAACGATTCGAATGCCTGTTCCAGATCACATTGTGGAAATACCTCCAAAGCTCTCGTCGAAGCTGTTCCGAAGAATTTTTAAGACTACAGCCGGAACCAAGCTTGGCGCTATCTGTGTTATCGAGCATTCGTGAAACTCCTTAACTATCAGCTGATCCACTGCCAAAACCTCAGTTCATTTGTTTACTTTTTTTTACTTTGATGACATTGACACCATACAAACGGTTTCGACGCGAACTTTGGAGGCAGTCCCACAATGGGTGATCTGGAACAGGCATTCGAATCGTTGTTAAACCGAGCCTACGAGCTTGGAAAGTAGTAAACATAATATTTTTGATTTGGTTTTATATTGGCAACTACTTTTCGTTTCAGTAACTACTTTTGATGTAATACATGAAAATATCTTTAAAAAAAAAAAAAGCACGTGTTTTTATTGAAATGCAGAAAGCAATTTGCTTCTTTAACAATAGTTATTATTGCAACTTCATCATACATTTATTCTTCTTTCACCTGTCTGTCTGTTTACGTAGAAATTGCAAGCTGTTTTGAATTTTTTGCAACTTTATCATTTATAATATTTGGTAAAATGCATTTATTTTCTTTTATAATAGATCTCTTTGTCAAAAATTTTTTGTTTGCCAGTTTTGGAAGTAGTTTACTATTTTACTTTATTTTTTGGTTATGGAAAAGTGGAAAAAAAAATCAATGTCACCGTGATCAATCTTTGGTGACTGTCATATGACTCCACCGTACTTCGTCATTTCTTCTTGAGCAATCGTATTAGTCACAAGAACTAAGAACAACGGGGAAATTTCGTCGGATTTGATTGATTGTATGTGTTTAGCGTCACCAATGATGTTATTTAAAAGAATTGTTTGTCATCTTTCTTTAAGAGATTAAGTGAACCACCTTGAATTCTTCTCGTAGCAAAATTGCTGCAGCATTGTAATTTAATAACCAGATCAAACACGTGACCGCCGCCAATAGAGGGGGGGGGGGGGTTATAAAAACCTTTTGTTTACAGAAATCCTCACCAATACTTACACGCACGCACATCATTAACATCACCGCCATTCTGATACTAGTCCATAATTTTAATTTTTGAGTTATCGTCCCCTAGAGGCCCTAGAGTTCTGCACTGAAACAAGAGCTTTGTTGCGAACAGGAAGATGGAGCTCTCTAGATCAGCGGTTCCCAATCTTTCTTTTTCGAGTACCACCTTTTTTTCTCGCAAACCATTTGCATACCACTGCGAATATAGCTTTATTACATACGATAGAGTACTAATAGATTATAGAAAAATACTAGGACAACTAGGTAACATAAATTACACCATTTTTGATGATTTTTAAGGCAGAAAAAAGCGTTTATGAAAATAATGCTGAATGTATAAAATAAAATATATGAAATATATAAAATATATTTTTAATACGTACTTCCAAAACACATTAGACATAAGTCTGTAAGTACAAAATACATGTAAAAACAAAATGAAAATTTTTTTTTTGTCTGCACGTACCACAGTTTGAGAACCGCTGCTCTAGATAGTACTAGTTTTCTTTAAAGTAAGAAATAAAACTCTCTTTTCTGGTAACTTTAGTTCAGATAAATAATGTGGTGCCTTATTTTTAATACTGTATGCCAGCGTTTCCCAACCGGTGGTTCGCGAACCCCCAGGGGTTCCCGTGATGTAGAAAAGGGGTTCGCGAAAATAATATTGCAATGGCGGAATTTTTATTGCGCACGAAAGGAAAAAAGAAAACGAAATGACAAATTTACATACGCAATTAGAACAGAGTGTAAAAACGACTTTTTTAAAGAATATTATTTTCCAGATAATAAGTAAAAGTTGTGGACTGATATACAAGGCATACGTACAAAATTTGAAATGCACTTATTTCTACTGTTACCTGATTTCCAAAATTCAGATCGCAAATTGGTATCGAAAGATAATCATTGTTTTATTTAAAATTTTGAATATTTGTTTCGATTGCCATATCCCACTTTTTCCTCGCTAGCGCGATAAAAAAAGAGAGTCGAAAATACGAAAATTAAGTAAAACATAAAACATTGCATTATTTTCGACTAATTTCTTATATACAGACCCCAAAGTGGAACTGGAATATATTTATTCATTAACTTTAAATTTTGTACACGCATTTATCCTACTTCGTTCCAATTTTTCTGCTTTATCGCTATGAGAAATTGATATAAGTTTCAATATTGTTGTAAATCTCCTAACTTTTGCGAATTTTGTACATTTCAACCCGAAAGTAGCAGCGACAGATACTCGTACTTCAAAATTTTACGTTTTTACCCATGCCATTCCACAAGTTTTTCGCATTATCGGGAAAATAATTTAAAACAATTTTTTTTACGAATGCATGTTTACTGCCCTGTTAATAATTTAAAAAAATAATAAAGTAATTTTAGTTTTAATTTAAACTTTGATGTTTTTCAATTACATTTTTGTGAACGAATGCGCAAACATGGATAATAAATCTGCCGTTAAATTTTACAGTTTTATTACCCGTTAATTATGTCTGCAGGGGTGCTCGCCATTAACTTTCGAATGTTAGAAGGGGTTCGCAAAGAAAAAAAGGTTGGAAACCACTGCTGTATGCTGTTTATATGAACTGCGAAGACTTGTTGGCAGTTATTTGCGTACCTTTGAGTAGTTTTCTATTAAGTGATTCAATCTTGCAGAGAAGAAAAAAACTGAACCTGTAAACCGCCCATCAAAATTTGTCATGTGTTAGGAGACACTTAGAGGTGCATACAATTTGGTTGAAATTGAAGAAGGTGAAATGTGAGAAAACCGCTGATAAAGTTACTCCATTTGTGAGTCGAAAAATACTAAATAAACAGTTTTTGGGAAAAAGTGTGAAAGAGTTATACAAGTCGCTTAACAAAATAATAAAAAAATTGAAAGCTCTATGACAAATTTATAGGGAGTTAGAGAATTTTATATTCCAAAATCTATCATTCAAGAAGCCGGCAAATGAGTTATCTTCAAAGATATTTTCAGCCTCATAGCTCATCATCTCCATTACCAACCTCAACATAATTTATATTTTCGCAATCAGCATCAAAAAATCTATAAGACCAGCAAGTTTGAATAAAATCGGAGGTGGTGGATGGTCATTTTTGGAAAATCCTGGACGCTTCTACATGGAATGACCCAGACATAAATACATAACATGCTGGCTATGTGAAAGAAGCAAACGGGATATTTATTGTTTCGCGGGAAAAACTTCAATGAAGCAGTCATTGTTAAAAATAAAACTAATATTGATTCAAGACTCGACACATAATTGATGTGCATGTAACTTGCCAGACATGTTTTTTTCCAAATTAGGAGGGAAGACTATTCAATGGGGAAAATTTACGATGGGAAAAAAGAGTGCCCTATATTTCACTCATTCGAATTGACAACAACCTTGACTTAATTCCGTCCGATCGATTCGACCGATGTTGTTCCGAGGACATTCATCAATAAAAAACTAATAAAGAAAAGGCACCTCGAGCCCTACAGGTGGTCCCCCTTATTTCTGCCCATATTAAAAGAGGTTCAGAAATGCTTTGTCAGCCCGTCCTTTATTCCTTCCAGACATTTATTTGTTGACGACTCCGAATGAATTGCGAATTTATTGTCTAGGTATTTGATAGCAATATATCAATATATTCTACTTCTAGAAGAATTGTTTATGAGTTCTATGGTTTATTCTGTTGCTTAATTTTTAAGCCTTTTTTTTTTCCATTTGTAGAAATTTCTATTACACTTGGCTATTTTTTTTTTCTTTATAAGAATTTCTGTTATATTTTATTTTGTTTTTGAAACCATTTCTTGCTCTTCAGAAATATTCGATAAAATATTTTGTTCTATTCCGGTGTTAAAGCACGAGTTTTTTTTTTTCTCGAAAAAACTGGTGAAAAATGATCGAGTTATTTTTGGGCAGAAAATTAATATATAGGTACAGTATAAATTGTTTTTGGCAATTCTGTTGTAGGGGTGACTAGAGACGAGGTTGGAGTAAAAGTTTTACTAAAAAAGTGCAAACGGAACTCAGACGGGCATTAGAAATAAAATAACGCGAGGTACAATCGCCCGTGCGCGACAGGGGCATGTGCAAATTTTCTGGTAAATTTCGCCCGTGTCAGACACGGGCAAATGCGTTAAGGGGTTAATATCAGGGAAGTGGAGCATCCCCTAGTTTGAGTTCCTCCTCTCCAATTCCGCTCCGGCTTCTAAGTACTTGCTCCAACTCCACTCCAGCTCTACTCCGTATTCCGAATATTTTTCATATTATTAATATGAATAAGATATATATTATTTACAATGTTATTTATTTTATTTATTAATAAGTAGTATTAAATTTATCAATAAGTATTGTGAAAACTTATAAGTACAGTGGACGCCGCTTAATCGGACCACCGGATAATCGGACCAAACTCTAAAGAACCAAAAATTTCCTATAAGATAAACCTAATATTATTCGCTTATTGGGACCAAAAATTCGTTTAATCGGACCAGAGAAATGAAAGCAAATATAAAACAGGAGTCATAAGTTGCCCGCATAGAACGGATTTAAAGCAGGTCATTGAGGATAAAGAATTAATTTATTAAATATTAATTGCAATTCCTGTAACTTTCAATTAAGTCCAACGATATTTACTACAGGGGAAGCGCTTAACAACATTCCCACTAGATGGCGGTACTCAAGGTCAAAGTTCAAATGAGTTTTCGAGTTTTCTCGACTTAGCAATGATTAATTTCCGTAAACAGTATATTATTTCTTGTTTATATGTAAGCCATAAATGTTCCTCCACAATAATCAGAACAATATTTAAAGATTTTACGCATTGTACGTCCGGTCTTGTTACGCAGGCCATATTCACGCAATCGGACCAAAATGATCGCATACCGATTTGGTCCGATCAACTTTAACAGAAATATTAAAGAGCGAAATCTGGTGATATCCAGCAGCAGAACAGAATTTGAATTGGGCGATCAGTGTAAAAGTTGGACACTTTTACCCAAAAGTTCGATGGGAGGTGAACTTCAAATCTCAGATCTTGTAGAAAAGTACATCTAGTGTACCCCGCAGGGTACCAAAGGTGGGTGGTGGTGAGCTTCCTCATCTAAAGGGCGTTCCTCTGCTCTTCGTTCCGGAGGGGGGACCGGGATCTGGTGATATTTTCGCGACCAACAAATATTAATAATAAACAATATGCAATAAACTGGTGGGGAATGAAAAAAGAAAAGCCTCATTACTTAATTTTCAAGTTTTTAAATGAAATTTAAACAGTAAAAAACAATCGGAGCAGTGGAGCGCAGCAAATTTTCTTGCTCTTGCTCCGTTCCATTTTCGATAAAATTTTGTTGCTCCACAATTATTCTATCCTTGATTCTTTTTTGTTATACTACACAGTGTAGTCAAAAAATTTTTAAGACTAGGAATATAGAATAAAATAAAAACTGGCAATTCGATTTTTTAAAGTATTTTTATTCACAATAAGGTCTTTCGACTTCAGTACATTCGTTACAGCGGTTTAACAACGATTCGACTGCCTGTTCCAGCTCACATTGTGGGACTGCCTCCAAGGCTCGTGTCGAAGCTGTTTGTATGGTTTCAATGTCATCAAAGTGAAAAAAAAGTAAATAAATGAACTGAGGTTTTGGCAGTGGATTAGCTGATAGTTAAGGAGTTTCACGAATGATCGATAACACAGATAGTGCCACTATAAGATTGGTTCCGGCTGTAGTCTTCAAAATTCTTTGACACACTGTGTACAAACAGCTTCGACGCGATAGCTTTGGGGGCAGTCCCACAATATGAGTTGGAACAGGCATTCGAATCGTCGTTAAACCGCTGTAGCAAATGTACTGAAGCCGAAGGAGCTTATTTTGAATAAAAACACTTAAAAATATATAGTTGCTAGTTTTTATTTTATTTTATAAACCTAGTCTTATAAAAATTCTTTGACACACTGTGTATAACGAGTTGCCTTTGGTGCGGTAAAAATAAGGGCACGCATTTTCAAAAAGAAATGAAAGAAACGTAACTACGAAATACCTGCACGCATTTCGGAGTTCCGAAGAATCCTTTCTTCAATGTGGAAATAGCTCTAAATGATACATATTTATTTCGTAGTAATTTTGTGCTGTTATTTTTATGCTAATTTTTATTTTAATGTTATTCTTTAATATGTTTTTGCGCTCAGGATGAAGTGAATAAAAGGACCCCAAAATTAACTCATTTCAACTTTGCTTTTAAACTTATTTAAAATGTAACCTTGCTATTTTTACGAAATCCTTAGCTTTTTCATTCATTAGAAAAAATTCTTAATTCGTTCTTACTCGCAATCTTTTGTGTAATTCATTGACTTCCAAAGAAATATTGAGGTTCCATAACAGAATATGATACAAATGTACAATATTTCTCAGCTATGTTTACCTGTAGATTTGTACGAATTCTCTTTAGGGTGTTGTTATTCCTTTCTTGATTTTTTCTTTCATTTAATGTTTCATTAGCTTCATTTAATTTATTTTTTAGCATTTTTAAAACTATTGTTTTGTTCATTTAAGTTTTGCTTTCAAAACAGTTTTATAAATATGCGATTGAGAAAATGAAACCCTGCCTCACAAATTTATTAGCATTTACTCACTAGGGGTCGCGCCAGGGGGAAATTCAGGTCCATTTGGACACTTCACAAAATTAAATTAATCAAAACAGAACCTTCATATAATTCCGAGACATCAAATCGTACTCTTCACAGAATTATTTATTAAATAAAGGGCAAATAATACTGCCTTTTCTTATCCCTATATGTTTAGATTTTGAATTTTCAAAAACTATTTGATTTTTCACAAAAATCTTACGAAAAAACGGATCGTGTTAAAAAAAGGGCTGGATCGGCCCCTACTCACATGAAAACAGTGTTCACAAATTGAAATAAAATTAATTATATATCATTTTAAAAACCTCTATGGTAAACTGATAATGTCTTCTTTTTATCTGATAATTGGTTAATTTTTTCATAAACTACTTTACGAATTACGGCACAGTATTCCAAATTTATAGGTCATGTACTTTCGAAATTAGTTTCAATTAAACAATAATAATTAACAATTCAGAAAGAAGCATGGAGATTTTGCTTGGAACTGCAGTGGAGCCGGAGTAGAGAAATTTGTTGTGCCCCCTTTCTCCGATTTTTAAAAAATAAAAACATTTTTCAATTTTTTATGATATAAAAAAAGTTAATTAACTGAAAAAAGAAGAGATGATACAATCTAATAAAATCATTCAGAGCACCTGTAACGAGTATTTAGAAGTCTAAGCGGAGCAATTCAAAAAATGTAACTGCCCTTTTTTTTTCTTTCTTTTCTTTCTAATGGGGATGCGTACTAACCTTTGCAGACCTAGTGTTTTCCCCGGAAACCGGTGCCATTCTTTCAATTAGCACCACTATCTGTGGATGCCATTACCACTTGAAAATACTGACGCTCAGTTTCCCCCTAGATGGCGGCACCTGAGCTCCAAATGATGCGAAACTGCACTTGGAATTTAATTTAGCCGAGAGTATCAAAGCAGACTCAAATCAACAGATACTCAAGGGATCTTTAACATGCCGCATAATCATACGACATGGGCGCTGACGATTTTCTGCATCTTGAAATTCCACCGACTTGGGCCAGGTTCGATCCTGCGAACTTGGGCGCACGAGGCCTTACCACAACGCCACCATTCCGACTTTAATTGCTCTAGACCCCTGCAAAAAATAGACCTTTGTAAAATTTCTTCGCATTTACATTTTATTTCTTTTATTTCATCTTCACAGTTGCGAAATTATGAAAGAATAAGTACTTTATGCATGAGGATTTTAACATATGATTAACTGCTGAGGTAAATTTCATATCCACTTTGAAAAGTTTTGCTTGAAATTCCTGATGTAATGCTTACTTTTATTGAACAATATGACGAACTACATAAATATAGTAGACTTACCTTATAGGGTCTCGAAATTTAAGCACAAAACATTATTTTTAGATTTATATATTCGAGAGAAGGCTTTTTTGAAGCCGACTGGTAGCTAAGTTGCTCTTTTACCTTTCATATTGTTTCAGCCAATTCTTGCTTTCAGAATGTTTCAAAACGTATAAACTTTTTTCAAGAACATTTCCTTTTAGCAACACGAAATTCTCAGTAAGATAAAATATTCAAGAGATGTGACAACGTAAAATAAATAAATAAAGCAAGCTTCAAGTCAATGGAATTTTCTTTTCGTCACACTACCCGAAAGAAAAGCTTTTATTTTGTCGTCTTTGAGTTACTTTTAAAAGTTGTCCTTTCATGTACTTATTGAATGCCTCCTTTCACAGCTGCATTCCGTAACGTGCGAAGGTCGTTCCAAACAATTAAGTAACATTGTTTTAATATGGCTACTGCAGTCCAAAGTGTTTTTGCATGTTCGCTCGAAGTGAAGGAAAAATGGTTTGTGTTGGGTTTTTTATAGTCACGGGTCGATCAAGCATTTTTTTAAGGGGTCCTATTTTTGTGAATTTTAAAAGGAATTTTCTGAAAAATCAAATATTTTTGTGAAAATTATTTGAGTTTTCAACAGGAATGGAAATTTTGAAAGGACTACTTTTTATTTCGGATGTGCTTTTGACGTTGGTTTAAAAAATTATGTGGACAAAGGTCCAATTTGGATAAATCGAATTTTGTGAAAGGTCTGTTTTAATTGATTAGGTTTTTGTGAAGTAATTTGGGGGGGGGGGGGGGAGTGAAGGGTCCGTAAACGGACACAAATCTTTTCTGGCGCGATCCCTTATAGCCACAAGTAAATAAAATCACTTTTATTTTTATCATAAGTAATAATTTTATATTGCTGTTTGTGTTTTGAAAAAAAAAAATAGCCTGCCATGATTAAGCTTTTCATTTGATAAGGGAGCAACCACGGAAGAGTTTTTTATAGGTTAAAACACGTAGTACCCTTAGTTTCAAGAGCGTATATTGCCAATTCAAGTGTTTTTTTATATGAATGTCTTACGTAAGTGGTGAATATTTTGGGAATAGCCTGATGACATTATAACGGGTGAAATAATCGAAAATATGCCATTTTTTTTGTTAAATTTTATAAAGATGATTGATATTAATGACGCAAGCAAATAAATTAATACGCGGTTATCATTTTCAAAGCAGGCAAATAAACTATATTGTTTCTTTGCAGATAATCCATTCCGCAAAATTCATGTGAATATTGCTTTTTCCTATCTTTCGGTTGTGAAAAAAAGGGTTGCCAAACTAAATTTAAAGGATCAATTTTCTTCAATTTAGAAATTTTCTCACACTAATTTTTACACATCATAACTCACAAAAATTACTTGCAAAATTACTCAATCAGTGATTGCACCTGTATTACGAATGGTGGATTAAAAATTTCTAAGGTTGTTACCAAATTTATCAGTTTTAACTATCGTAGTTAGAAGCGTCTTGATCTTTGGATTCAATTTTTAACTCTCCTGAGGGACGTGCACTCAACGTTTACTGCAACACTTTTTAAATTCTAGAAACATGTCCTTAATTCTTACCTCCAAAATGAGGGCTAATTTTTTTTTATTTATTTCAAATAGACTAAATGAGTTTCTGTTCAAACTGATAAATATTTTTACTGTAAAACTGGCTCCCAATGAAGAAATCATGGATGATTCTCAGTAAAAAAAAGTTTTGGAACTTCACACAAAATTTTCGGAGGAAGTATGTACTATGAATTTAAAACAAAAACTACATAATTAGGGAAAACTACATAATAAGGTCTAATATTGATACCAGAAGTCATTTTTCTCCAGAAACGTTATTGTATTAAAAGTTTCTTAAAGTGGTTCAAAATATTTTGCTTGTCTGAAAATAGAAAGAAAAGCAGACTTTATCTGTCAAAGAAGTCTCCTAATTATTAAATAAAATTTTTTTCGGAAAACAGACCTTTTTTTTAAATTTTTTGAACAGGTTCTAGAAATATTTCGGAAATATCAGAAAATTTCGGATCAGAATCATCCATGGAAGAAATATAGTAATGCCGTTCATTATTGCAAAACTTCTCAACCAATAACAATTTTAATTTATCACTTTAAGGAACATTAAAATTATTCCAATATATAGTACATATATATATTGAAAAAACTAGTTTAAAAGCTAATATATATGCGTATATTATATATATAGTGGAGTGCCCAGGAGAGGGACTATGTTCAGTTTTAGGGTCCAGGATTAGCGGTGCCGCTGGTCCGAACATGCACATATTGTTGGGCTGGAACCTTGCAGAATTGTACAAAGTTGCGTTGTATTTTCCCTTCTTTGACATTTTAAAATAAAAACACTCATATAATAATTGTTTACTAAAGAAAGAGATGGAGACATTTTAACTTAATAAAATAGTATTTATTTTAAATCGCACAAAAATTAGCATAGAAAACACTGTAATTTCGTTCTGTAAAAACATGTTCCACAATATGAAGGATTTCTCCCTCGATCCTCAGCGTCATATTCAGTGGCAAATTTTGATCTAAATGACAGTTTAATTGACACCCATCATTTTTTTAAATTATAGCTATTGAAATTTATCACAATTTATTTATTATGTTTTTACATTTTTTCTGACAGCTAGAGCGAAAGAGCTGAATACTTAAAGTGATTTAGCAGCCAGAATTATTTTTTATTTATCTGAGATTGTATCTTATTAATAGACTTAGTGGTCGGCAATTTTCCCCTCATATAAGCGTTTTCGATTTATGATTTGCAATTTTTTTCACTCCACCCTGATATACGCCCCAGTCTGTGATCGACAACCGCATGATAAAAGAATTACAAAACTTAAACTTGCCTTTTTTTGAGCTATAAAGTTTGTTTAAATTCAACACGGTCAAATAGTAAAAATTCAAAATAAATAAATCAAAGGCAATAAAAAAAAAAGAAAGAAACCAACTCATTAAATTTTTATATTTTCAAGGAAATGTTTAAATGAAAAGCAAAAATTTAAAACCATGTCTCAATTCTTTCCGCTTTTAGAATACTTTTTCTCTGATTGTTTATTATTTTATGAGATTAATTTTCTGCTACTCACTTAAGCAATTATTCGTTAATGCTTTTCGAAAGGAAAAAGAGCAATGACAAGAGAAAGAATAAAACCTGAATCGAACATAATTTCTAGAAAACGAATCTAAATTAATAAACTCAACATTAGAACAATAATAAAAATACTTGATAAAAGAATCAATCAGCTTTGTACTGATTTATCTGTTCTGAATTAC
Source organism: Octonoba sinensis (assembly GCA_038502835.1). NCBI lineage: Eukaryota > Metazoa > Arthropoda > Arachnida > Araneae > Uloboridae > Octonoba > Octonoba sinensis. The sequence goes on along the minus strand of CM076605.1, from coordinate 62,994,451 downwards.
GACTAAATAATATTTCATTTATAAATGTGAAGATATGTAACAAGATTTCGATCAATTTTAATAAAGAAGGTGAAAATATATAGTTTTTTTAAAAATTGTATTCATATTAGTAAAAAATAAATAAATAAAACTCAGATAGAGACACAAAGTTCTTCCAAACATATTTGTGCTATTCATAAAAGCGCACATTTCCGTTAGAAGAATACACTTTTTTTACTAAACACAATTTCAAAATAACTACAGCTAAGGCACTCCAAATTTATGACACTCGAGTAAGAAATGAAAAAATGTAGTTTCTTAACCTTCGTTGCTTCACACCTCCCGATCTTTCCCTCTACTTCACTTCAAATCTTCGTAAATCGTGATGGCGCAAAAAGTTACGAAAAAGCCTCTTTAGGGGACCTACATTGGCAACAAGTTCACCGGTTGCCCTTGACAACCGCTGACAGTCGAACATCAAAGTGCTTAATGGACAGATAATATATATTTTTAATGGCAGTATTTGAAGATTTCCTCTTTGGATTATTGGAAGGCGATATTTGTACTACTTCATCAGTAAAACTAAATTCAAAATGGCATTGCAAATTTTTTTTACCCGCTTTTCTGATGTTTTGTTGATTTTTGTCGCTGAAATGTAATTTTCGAAGAGGTATTTACTTTTTATAAATTGTAAAAATACAGTGAAACCTGTGTAAGTTGACAACTTGCAGTGCAGCAATTTAGTGGTCAACTTAGATAGGTGGTCAACTTATAGAGGATGAATTTTTTTTATTTCTTACACCATGCATTTATGCATTTGTAACTAATTAAAATATTGCTTCATGTGTTAACATTACTTTAAAATAGTGATTGCTTTTATTTTCACTAAAATATAACTACAGAAATTTAACCCGAATGACTTGCAATGTATCCTATACAACTTCAAAGCAAAGCACTTAGTTAAAATTAAGATAAATATATTATTAATTATGTCAGTTACTTATATGATTGTAAAGATTTGCTAAAAATACATAATTTTTCAAAATGTGTATATTAGATAGAAGCAAAAAGAAGAAACTTATTTAAAGAATAAAAGAGTGCTCATAGTAGTTTTCCGTTTGGTTAAATTACAAAGAGGTTTACGCAATCTTTATATTGATGTTTCATCCATCGAGACAAATACTGGTCAAACATAATAGCATAAAAAATAACCTGGAGAAGTTATTTTAGTTTTCTTTTAAATCTTTTCAAAAATAGATAAACAAATAAGGTAAATGACCCGGTAGTGGACACTTTTCCCCACCACACCCCTACCTCTTAGCCGAGGTCTTAAGATTGCTTACGCACGGGGAGAGGTAGTGGGGTCTACGGATTTTGCATGCACATATCCCCAAGTATACATGGTGGTCTTCAGTGGGCATCGAACGCGCGACCTTCCAGGTGGAAGTCCGACGTGCTAACCACTGGGCTACTTTTCTCCACCAAACCCCTACCTGTTAGCCGAGGCCTTAGGATTGCTTACGCACGGGGAGAGGTAGTGGGGTCTACGGATTTTACATGCACATATCCCCAAGTATACATGGTGGTCTTCAGTGGGTATCGAACGCGCGACCTTCCAGGTGGAAGTCCGACGTGCTAACCACTGGGCTACTTTTCTCCACCAAACCCCTACCTGTTAGCCGAGGCCTTAGGATTGCTTACGCACGGGGAGAGGTAGTGGGGTCTACGGATTTTACATGCACATATCCCCAAGTATACATGGTGGTCTTCAGTGGGTATCGAACGCGCGACCTTCCAGGTGGAAGTCCGACGTGCTAACCACTGGGCTACTTTTCTACCACCAAACCCCAAACCTGTTAAGCCAAAGGCCTTAGGATTGCTTACGCACGGGGAGAGGTAGTGGGGTCTACGGATTTTACATGCACATATCCCCAAGTATACATGGTGGTCTTCAGTGGGTATCGAACGCGCGACCTTCCAGGTGGAAGTCCGACGTGCTAACCACTGGGCTACTTTTCTCCACCAAACCCCTACCTGTTAGCCGAGGCCTTAGGATTGCTTACGCACGGGGAGAGGTAGTGGGGTCTACGGATTTTACATGCACATATCCCCAAGTATACATGGTGGTCTTCAGTGGGTATCGAACGCGCGACCTTCCAGGTGGAAGTCCGACGTGCTAACCACTGGGCTACTTTTCTCCACCAAACCCCTACCTGTTAGCCGAGGCCTTAGGATTGCTTACGCACGGGGAGAGGTAGTGGGGTCTACGGATTTTACATGCACATATCCCCAAGTATACATGGTGGTCTTCAGTGGGTATCGAACGCGCGACCTTCCAGGTGGAAGTCCGACGTGCTAACCACTGGGCTAGTTTTCTCCATCGGACACCCTTGCACCTTTTAGCCGAAGCCTTAGGTAGAGACCCGATGGACCACTGGGCTACTTTTCTCCACCAGGCCCCTACCTGTTAGCCGAGGCCTTAGGATTGCTTACGAACGGGGAGAGGTAGTGGGGTCTACCGATTTTACACGCACATATCCCCAAGTATAGATGGTGGTCTTCAGTGGGTATCGAACGCGCGACCTTCCAGGTGGAAGTCCGACGTGCACCACTGGGATACTGCTCTACTAGTGGGCACTTAGATGTTTAAGCTCCTAAAATAAGCGAATGTGACATTAAACTTGAATGAAATTATCAGAACCTATAGCGAACGATTCCTAGTGCTGGTTAATAGAACTAAAGTTGGCGTGGAGTGTCTATGCAAGTACATGGATCATAATATTTAATAGCTGCTTCCACAACGGTCACATTTGCTTCACTTTACTCAAGCCGATCTACAAGAAGGTTAGGGATTTGGGGAAAATATATGGGAAAAAAGCGTGACATCATTTATGAATGGTCCCTTAGTCATTTTTAAAATTATTTCTCCAAGTTAACATCATGAAATAGATGATATTAATTTCTGTCCACCACTAATGCAAATACGTGTCTTATAAATGTCCACTATAGATACAAACTAAGCGTTTAGTACATTTGACGTAAAAATCCTAATTTTTCATCAAATGACATTTTATAGGTAAAAATTTAAGAGAAATAGTTGGCGATGAAGCTAAATCTGCAAATATTGATGTAAGTCCCTTGAAAAAAATTTGCCACATTAAAGAGTACGAAAATTTTCTTAACTCTGTCCACTATCGGGTCATTTACCTTATATAATAATAATTAAGCAGTCAACTTACAAAGGGTTTTTATAATACTCTCACCCGAATTTGGCGTACGTAAGTGGTCAATATAGACAGGTGGTCAACTTAGGTATTCAAGTTACAAAGGTTTCTTTATATTATACAATATAAGACTAATTCCGTTCCTGACAAAAGTGGTCCACTTAGACAGGTGGTCAACTTACAAAGGTGGTCAACTTTACAGGTTTTAGTGTAGTTACTTTCATGCTGATTAAATTGAAGAAAGGCAACGTAGTATAGTACAAATTTGCGATGAAAGTTGTATACATGCGTTTCGCATAAAGATAGAATTTTTCATTCAAGAAGAAAGGATTATATATATATATATATATAATGAGTGTAAATAAGTAAAAAGACGATTAAAATGAAGTTATTTCATCATATAAACCAGTTATAGAATTAAAAAGTTGCATGTTTTGTATTTTAAAATTAGCCTAACTGCAGGAATTTGGAGGTCTTTTAAATGATTTTTATTGTTTATTATCAACGACTTAACTGGAAGTCTCAAAACTGGAGCTTTAGACTTATGACTTTTATTTATTTTATTTATATAATTTTTATGTTCACAAATTATTTTTGTATAGAAAAAGAACGTTGCAAAAGTGAAAACATTGAAGCGTAGCATTAGTTTAAAATATTTATTCAACAAATTAGTCTTTGAATTCAAATTGCGCTAGACAAGATATTGCAAAAAAAAAAAAGTACTGTTTCAAATTGATTAGAAATTATTCGATCTTTGTTTTATACCCGTTCACTTTCTCTGTCTCTTTTTTTTTTTTTTTTGTCCTTATCAATTTATCAAAGCCTTGTTTGTTTGTTTTTCTTTTTCTGCTAATCACTTTCTACAGATACAGATTAAATTCGTTTCTGTTTTTCTATTGTGTGCCTTGTGTTCCGTTTTTAGCCTACTTTCCCGTAAAAGTAAAAAAAAATAATAATAAAGCATGAAAGAAGGCTTAATGTATCGTGAAAATATCGTTAAAAATCAAGAAAAGTCAAAAATAAGTGAAGTAATTAAATAAAGATTGAAAAATAAAGAATTTGAAAGTAGGGTATTGAGATGGGGAAAAAGTGTGTCTGTCGGTCTGTCGGTCTGTCGGTCTGTCTGTCGGTCTGTCTGTCGGTCGGTCTGGTCTGTCGGTCTGTCTGTCGGTCTGTCGGTCTGTCGGTCTGTCCCCCCCTAATAACTTTTGAACGAATTGTCCGATTGGAAAAATTCTTTTTGCATTCGAAAGATCTCGGCGAGGACATCTCATTTCTATATTTCACTTTTTGATTTGAACAATTTTTTGTTCAATTTTGAACAGTTCAAAAAATTTTAACATTAGCGCCTATGGACAAAATTGAAGCAAATTCTGTAAACTCTGGGCACAAGAGCCAAGTTCCTATTGAAAGCTTATTGAAAGGAGTTCTCGGCGTGAAATATTGATTTGAACAGTTTTTGTTCATTTTTGAACAGTTCAAAAAATTAACACAGAGCTTACGGGGAAATTTCAACCCTATATAAATCCTGATCTAACGGACCGATTTGCTTGGAACAAACTTTATCGGAAAGCTCTTATAACGTAGAACATGTAGAAATAGAAAGTTTATCCAGAACGTACGAGCCTATTTTGCTATGAAATTTTTTGATCGGGATTTTCAAGGATATTTCTCAGTGACTCAATGAGTGAAATAATGAATGAATGAATAAATGAAAGAGTGAAAGAATAAATCAATGAATAAATGAATGAGGAAAAGAATGAATGAATAAATTATTGAATAAATGAAAATATAAATAAATGAGTGAATAAATACATGAATGCGTAAATGAATGAATAAACACTTGAATGAGGTAACGAATGAATGAATAAATGCATGGCTGAATAAATGAAAGAATGAATGAGTGAGTGAATGAATATGTATTATCCGTTGAAAAAGATATATTTTCAATAATTAGAACTAAAGATAAATAAGAAAGAGAGAGAAAGAGATAGCTAGATTATAAATTTGAATTTGGTGTATACGGGAAAGTAGGCTCGTATAGTTCTAGACGGAACTTCTTGTTTATGTAGCGTTTCGTATCAACTAAACATTCTTCTTTGCTAACGTTATCGTTCGAACAAACTAAACATCACCCAAAACGTTGGATATTAATTTACGGAGCCGGAACCGGAAGTACATTGGTCCTCCCTCTGCAGACGATCAAGTGGAGCAAAATAACAATACTTCTTTTTTGACAATAGCACTTTACTGCCAGCTCTTAGATTAATCTGATACATTATATTCATGGATAAATATTCGATTAGGTTTATTCGCTCGCCATTTTCTATTCCAAACCTTTCTTTATCGTTTCATGACTGTTTTGTTCGTTGTGATGGTTATGTTGACGAATATTTATTTTTATTTTGCGAATTGTGTTTCGTTTTCCATGTAATCATTTCAAGATTTTAGATCTAAAGAGATTGTTGAAAAAAATCTGTTCTATTTTCTAAATTACACTTTTCTCTTCTCTAACCTACTTTATCGAATGGATTACGGGTTGGATAATGACAAAACAGAGTTCTTAGATTTCGCTTAATGCGCGAAGTTTGTTGCCGTTTTTGTCATATATAGCATGGGCCGCGTTTGTCTTCTTATTTTTGGAAGAATATCCGGGAGTAAACATTTCGTACAATCACAAAATTCTCAGCCCTTAGTTACAGATAATAGTAATTTTTTTTAAATAAATTGAAGGGCGTGGGGAAATTTACTTGTTCACTATATTTTTTAACATTTGTTAAATTTTCGTTGGAGGTTATGATGCTGCAAGTACACCGCAGAACTAAACCAGAATCTTTCGCTTGTCTATTTTCTTTCTCTTTCTTTTTTTTCTTTTTTGGATCATTACACTTTTATGTTCTTTTTAATGCATTTGTTGTTACAATTTTCGTAAATAATATTCGATACCGTTTTCTATATCTGTATCATTGTTAGATCTTTAGAATGTCAATCAAGTCTTCAGCTTATTTATCCCCTTCGGCCCTTAATTATGAATTCTTAAGATAAAAAACAAATAAGTGGTTAGATTTGCTCCCCCCTGCACACTTCGATTCCCCCCTGCACAGAGCGGGATTTTGCTCTCTGCCCTCCAGAGGCTGAGCGGAAATCTACCTTCTCCTCTTAGAAAAAGAAGCAAACGTATCTTGACTTTCAAAAACAAGCTAATTACTTTAAAAGGAGTCTTCCCTATGTTAAAAAAATCATGCTTGAGCACAAGTACTGACTTTTTTAATGTAATATTTATTTAAAAGGTTTTATTTAGTTAAAAAAATGTCTTTATCGAAAATTAAAGTTTGATCGTTTATTGCTTTAAAAGGTAGCAAAAATGTTCATAAAATGTGGAGTTTGCCTTCATCTGCAGCTGCCTAATCTGCTTATTAAAAAAGTCTGTGCTGTCCTCGAGCAAAATCTTGTTTTAGCCACTGGGTTTAAATAAAGACTAGCTGTGGCAAAAAAATTTCTCTTTCACGGGATGTGTATTCTTTTCTTTATTTTTATTAATAATTTATTACCCAAATTTATCAGTCGGTTAACAAACTGTATTTAATTTATGTAGTGGTTGTGATAGTATAAATAAATTGTTTTTAGTTTTGTTTTGAATATGGAAACAAAGAAAGCCTTTATCTGATCAAGGTGATAAATGTTGTGTCATGACTCAGTAATGGATTGACAATCTATTTTCAGCATCCATATCATTTGTAGCATCATGGCAACATCTCTGGAGATACTTATGTTCGGCCTTACTCATATTTAATGCGACTATTTGTTTTTTTTTCCTGAAAACGGGAAATGCTTTTTAACTAAAAACGGGAAATGTTTTTTTAACTAAAACGGGAAATGTTTTCCAGCCTAAAAACTCGAAATGTGTTTTTCCTAAAAACGAGAAATGTTTTTTCCCTAAAAATGGAGAATATTTTTTCCCTAAAAACGGGAAAGGTTTTTCCCCCAAAACGGGAAGTCCCCCCCCCCAAACAACAACTGGAAATGTGTTTTTTTCCTAAAATCCCCCCCCTCCGAAAAAAAAAACTACTAGAAATGTTTTTCCTAAAAACGGGAAATGTGTTTTTTTCCTGAAATCCCCCCCCCCCCCCGAAAAAAAAACTACTAGAAATGTTTTTCCTAGAAACGGGAAATGTTTTTTCCCTAAAAACGGGAAAGGTTTTTTTCGTTTCCTTTTAAATTTGTATATATAAAACAGGATGTTAATATGCATGACGTTGCAAATCTCCAAAACTATCCGTTGGATTTCGCTGAAAATTTCTGTTTGTCTCGATTAGCACGAAGCAGGTTTATAGAAGTGTTGGAAAAGGTTCGAGTTTTCTTATTCCAATTTTCAGTAAATTTAACCATATAACAAGAAGATCCGTGTAGAACTATACGAGGTTACTTTCCTGTATACACCAACTTCAAATTTATAACCTAGCTATTTCTCTATCTTTCTCATTTAGCTTGAGTTCTTAATTACTTCAAATATATCACTTTCATCGTTACTTGATATTCATTTATGCCTTCATTCACTCACTCATTCAATTATTCATTCATTCATTCAGAAATATTTTTAAAAAAAGATAAAAAAAATTCATGAGAAAATAGGCTTGCTTAGTTATGGAGGAACTCATTTATTCATTTTTTCACCAATTCATTTATTCACTCATTTATTTATTTACTCATTCTTTCACTCATTCAGTTATTCCCATTAATTACTTCTTTCGCCCATTCAGTTATTCCATTGATTCCTTCTTTCACTCGTTCAGTTATTCATTAATTCATTCTTTCACTCATTCATTCATTCAGAAATATCCTTAAAAATCCCGATTAAAATATTTCATAAGAAAATACGCTCGTTTAGTCCTCATTGAATTTCGCATCTGTACATGTTCTACGTCATAAGAGCTTTCCGATAAAGTTTGTTCCAAGCAAATCCCTCTGTTAGATCAGGACTTATATCAGATTGAAATTTTTCCGTAGTCGCTTTTGTCAATTTTTTTGAGCTGTTCAAAATGAACAAAAATTGTTCAAATCCAAAAACATTTCTCGCCAAGAGCTCTTCCCAATACCCTTATGCATAGGAACTTGGACCTTATGTACAAGGTTAACATAGTTCGCTTCATATATCCCCATAGGAACTAATGATAAGTTTTTTGAGCTGTTCAAAATTGATCGAAAAACTGTTCAAATCAAAAAATAAAATATGGAAATGCTCTCGCCGAGAACTTCCGAACAAAAAAAGAAAAAATCGAATCGGATAACTCCTTCAGAAGTTATTATGGTAGGGGGATAAACAGACCGACATAATCTACTATTTACATTAGTCATTACATTTAGGACTATTAACTTCTTTTTTTTATTCTTTCTTAAATGAAAAATATTTTAGAACTTAAAGTAAGGAACATAAGGAAGGAAGCGACTTCTTAAAAAAAAAGGGGGGGGGGGGAGCTACTAATAAAATTGTTACTACAGGCGGCCACTCCGGTTATTGAACAATTTCTGTAGTTTTGTCCTGTAGTTGATGCACATTCTGCTTAAAGCAATTTGGAAAATTAAGTCTTTCATTCCGAATTCTGCGGAGTTCCTTGTGTAGTTAGGCAGTTTGTTTCTTTCTTCTTACTTCTTCTTACTTATCCCCTGATCTGAATCAGATCAGGTCCATGAGTCCCTCCGCCTTCAACCTATCAAGAACAACACTAGGGCTACACAATAGGTCCTCCCGAGATATACAGCGAGGCATCCCGAGAAGCAATACAGCGAAGCAAATGCTCGGCAATGGCCTCGCTTGCGTTGCACTTTGTACAAGTGGGGAAGATTTTGTATCCCCGGGAGAACCTTAGGGCCCTAAGATGACCGGACTTGAGCCTAGACAAAGCTGTCTGGTCTTTTCTAACATCGCCAAAGCTCAAAGCACCACCAGGGACAGAGCTACAGTATCAAATATGAGGAGGTGGAAGTTTCCAAGACGAGTTGACAAGAGTCTTCCTTCTGGAGTACATTTCATGGAAAGTTAAGGGGCTTAACAGAACACAGAGGCAGAGGAGATCCCATCTTAGCCAGACTATCGGCAATGTCGTTATATTTAAGGCTTTCATGAGAAGGTATCCAATACAAATGTATAATGGATGGTTTGGACAGCGATTTAAGTTTTTCCAAAACACGGATACCGCTCTGGTCTACAATATTCCTCCGATTTTCTAGGTACTGTATTAAACAGTTTGTTTCTAGATGGCGCAACAGAAAAAATAAAGCAGTTCCAGCTTTTATTCCACCCCCAATTATAATTTTTTGAAATATTATAAGTGTGAAGCGCCCATTCACACCTGTAAGTTTAAATATCCTTTTAATTTCTTCTTACACTAATAAAATGCTAACAAATACTAATTCTGCTTTTGTAGTAATTAAATACAGGTAGTAGTTAAAATAGAATAAACTCTTAAAATGACAGTACTAATGGAAATTAAAAATATCTTTCGAGTTAAGTGGGAAGGGAACTTTTAGAAATAGCAATGCCTTAAAAGTAGTTGAAATATCCCATTTAACGATTCATATATTCCCATCTCCTCCCGAACCTTTATTAATTAGGTGAGTTTCTAGTCTAGTGAGTTTGTTTCTAGATGGCAATAAAAAGACAATGATGCAAGCAAACAGTTCGCTACTGACATCTAGGAACTGATGAAGTAAACAACTATAGTTCAACTATTAAATTAATACTCTTTAATTGAATGAATGCCTCATTTGCCAAATCGAGTAACTCCACCATTTTAAAAATTCCTTTATTTCAGCTCTGAAACAGTTGGATTGACGTGTAGAGTAGAGAGTATGTAAACTTATAATAAAGATTTAGTTTAGTACATTGCTTACTGTCTGACGGTATAAAATGTAGCACGATTACTCAATTATTTTCATTGACGACACAATCTTTCTTATTCATTTCTTTGCTTTTTGTTTTGTAGAGTTTATCGAATCGGCATATAAGGCATTCAATTCATGATCCATTTTCATTGTTGACATTCTATCGCGATCGATTATGTTAAATATAAACTTCACACACAAAAATAAATGTTTTCCAAAAAAGAAATTCGTAAAAAAAAAAAATCGTAAAAAAATTGTAATTTTTTTTTTAATTTGTAAAAAAAATTAAACAAAACTTAAAAAATATTAAGATTTGTTGTAAGATTACAAAAGTAATGAAAGAAAATCAAGCTTCATGAAGCGTGTATTGAAAAATATTCTCTCATAATTCAATAAATTAGTGTTAGTTGTGTAAAACAGCAAAAGACTGTAATACAATACTTTCTCGCTCTTTCGAGGGGAGCACTCTAATGTAGTGATAAAATAAGCATCTTTACTGACTGAATAGCAACCGAAACCAAGACCGTCATTTGTTTTGCGACGTTAAAAAGGAATATATTGTACTTAGTTCGTTAACAAATGAATCAAATTTTTCTTCCATTGCGTACTCAATGTCGCTATAATGTCAACAAATTGTATTTAAAAATCTGAAGGGCAAAGGAGAAAGCACAAATAGCAACATAACATAATTGTTACTAAAATCAAAAAGTAACAGTAATATTAGAATTAACTAGCATAAGCATAAAACTAGTTAAGGTTATATTGCAGAAAAGAAGCATACTTGAAACTTGGACTGACTTTGGAACTGTTCTTTTACCACAGACATTCCGGATCTGTGTTCACAAAAATAACTATATTTAACGTTCGCGGGAGTTCAATAATGAAAAAAAATTGTCTGCCGCAGGAAATGTTGCTAGACAATAAAGAATACTCCCAACAACAGTGACGTTCGCTTGAAAAAAAAAAAAAACCTCGGGAGAAAAAAATGGCGAAATGCAACAACCGTAACTATTGTAGATAATGAAGGGAATGGAAACGGCAGCGGAGAACAAAATCAAAAATAAAAACAAATTGGAGGATTGCAACTGCTGTGGTCTCATAGGAGTTTTACCTGTGGCCTTGCCGACAATGAATTCTCGCAAATTTTTCAGAACTTTTCTCGTTTCATTTTATTCTAAATGAAAAATTTTAACATTATACAAATCATTATATTCTAAATTTAGAATTATGTTAAGATATATTTTAGTAGATTCGAAGATTTTTTTGATACAAAACAAATGTACACAAAATGGAAACATACTACCAAAAAGTTTTTTAAAAAAATGTTTATACAAGTAGCAAGTCAGTAATCGAGTTACGAAGCTCTATACGCATAAATCGTAATTGTAATGCTAACACATGCCATCACAGTGGCGTCGTGGTAAGGCGCGGAATTCGTACACTCCAGGTCAGAGGATCGAGCCTAGCAGTGTTGGTGGATTTTCAAGATGCAGAAAATCGTCTGCGCCCATGTCGTATGATTATGCGGCATGTAAAAAATCCCTTGAGTAATTTGGCTTGGATACTCTCATCTAAATTAAATTCCAAGCGCAATTTCGCATCGACAGGAGTCCGGGTGCTCGTCCTTTCAGGTGGAGAGACTGGGCGTCAAAATTGTCATGCGACGATGGCAACAAACTCATTGTGGTGCCGCTGAAAGAAATGGTACCAATCTGGGGAACGCACTAGGTTTGCACTTGTCAGAAGCCAACAGCAGCTCAGTAGGGAAAATAATGCTAAAACATGTTTATACGCTAGTCGCAACAACTTTTTCACAAGCTTGATTTTATATTGAACCATAACCATAATCACATTATCTTTAACCCCCCCAAAAAAAAAACAAAAAACAATTAAGTTCGCTCGGATTTTTCGCTCTTTTCCGTCTCTAATTTCTATGAAAATTGATCTTATCTCTGATCTTTTAGATATTGAATGCTACCGTCTTTGACACATTTTGTTGGGGACAAATGTACCTACTGCTCATCTGTATCTGAAATAAATAGGCACGTTCATTAGCCTCGATAAAACAGAAGCATTAAGAACAATGTTTCTCTAAACACATAATCTAAAGTTGTTGGCTAAAACATGTCGATTATAACAAGTTTATGTACTATATGTTCTCGTACAAAAGTAAATCTTTTTTTTTCTTTCTGTAATTTAACAAATAAATCGTAGAGAAGTTTTCACTTCAGAAGTTAAGTCCCTGTTCTAGTGCCACGAAACACATAAATTAGCCATAAATCACTGAAGCAAAGTGTTTCAAAATTAGCACTCAATTTGTCGCTCAAAAGCATCTAAATGGAAAAAATTCCAATTTTCTACGTGAGAAATTTTCAAGCTCGCATTTGTTTGATTCGATTAGTCATCCACGAACGCGACAGACGACATTGAAATTATGTATTCTATTGAGTCAGATGTTAACTGTGACCGTAGCTTCTTAAGCAATTCTCTCTTCTACGCCTGGACGGTAGATGTGTTTTGCATGAGTGCTTTTACTCACACAAAGGATTCGTGAGTCGGTCGCTGATTGTATTGTTTTGTTTGCCCGACTACTGCAACTAAAATCGTTATTTGGGAAATCCCATGATTTTAGCCTTGCGTATACTTACGTCTTCTAAATGACACACATGCAGAAACTAGTCATGTGTAATTACCCCCCCCCCCCCCTTTAACGTTTTTATTATGATTAAAAGAATGTAGTGTGTTTTAAAACACTTTTTCAAGTTTAAACACAGGAAAATTTGTGCTTCCAGTCACTTATATTCCACATCTTTTTTAAAATCCAAGATAATTTGTGACTCAGTTCGTTTTCGTAAAATCATGTTAATTCTTAGAAAATATTTCAGGGCCTAAGAAATTTTTTTTTTTTCAAAGTTGCATAAAAGCCTTAATTTTTATCGAAGTATGTTAGAGTTTAGTTTGGGCATTAGTATTCGAAACTTCATCAAGAATCAATTCCTTTATGAAGTTCAGCCTCGAATGTTCAAACAACTTTTAGATGTTTTGGCTCCGACTAAATTATCAGAATTATTATTTGTCGAATGGCAACGATAGCTTTGTTTGGATAATACAACGATATTATTTAACTTGATTTGTCCCGGAAGTTTGTTTCGCGGTTTTCGACCACTATTACTGCATTTAGTTTTTTTTTTTTTTAAATAAAACAGTGTAACTTAAAACATTTTTTGGAGATTTAATATTTTTTTGTTTGAAAACGCTTTGGGCCATTCCACCGTCACGTGCGGGACAAATGAACTCAATAGTTTTACCAAAATTTTGTCATAGAGCAGAAGATTTTAAACAAGTGGAAGCAATTGCATTTTTTAATCTTTACTTATGGTACAAAGATGCTTTTGACACGTACTTATCTTTCAGAAATCTTTTTTATAGTTTAAAATAAAATTAATCTTCATGTGTCACGTGCGGGACACTTAAAGTCAACCTCTCTTAATTTTCTTTATGAATCAGCTAGAATTTCTGCTCTATTAATCATGCAGTGACAAAACAAAATATAGGAATTGAAAGCCAAGGCTCCAATCTAAATAAAACATAGCTAAACTTTTGAAAAATAATAATTTTAATAGTTGAAAAAAATTATAATGTATCGTGTAACGTGCGGGACACAGCTGTCACGTGCGGGACATTTTACAAATGCTCATGTAATACATGTTTTCAGAATGTTGGAAATTAAATGAAAACAACAAACAATGTATTGGTTATACACTTTAAAACACAAAGCATTAATTTTAATAGAATATATGCGCAAATTGATCATTCCGAGAAATATATAAAATTTTAATTAGAACTAGACTTAATGAAAAAAAAAAAGTTTTAAAATTTTTTCAAAATTTTAAACAATTTCTGTTGTTAGATAAAGCGGGAGTTGATATCTTTCTTAAAACATCTTTAAAGATATAGTGAATTCTATAAGGGTGCTCTGGTCACTTGTAGTATTAGAGTTTTTATTTCTTTTTTTCGGCTTTAGTCATATAATCTTTCCTCCTTTATTTAGTCCATTTGTCTTTTCATTTTCTTCCTTCTGGAAATGTGGACTTTTTTCTCTCATCTTTTTCAATCTTTCAGCATTTGATTTAGATCCTTCCATTATCCATTTCTGTTCAATAAAAAACAAATTTTATTAATGTTAAAAAGTTAAAATATTATTGAATGTTATTGTGCAAAAAGTCATAAAAGGGAAATATAATTCAGCTCTAATTCTAAATAGACTTTATAAAATAAATCTCATAATGTTTAAGCTATGTTGTTACGATGTTGCATCAAATATTGAAAAAATAAAAAATAATGCTCTTCCAAACAACTCTTTGATAAAAAATGTAGTTGCTTTATTATTAATATTTTAAACTAGCTTATTTTTATTTGGCTTTGTATATGATTTGAGTAATCTGTTCTGAAACATAAAGGATCCTTGAAATGATAGGGCATTCTGTAATGAAAATTTTAGAAATGTATGCTCTATTAAATACATAATTTAGCAAAAGCTATCATAAATATGAGAAATTGTATAATTTATTTCTTTAGAGTAACACAATTTTAAAACAAAAAACCATTAAAGAATTCAAGCTATGTTGAAATAAAACTCTTATCAACATTTAGAAACTGAAGTTGTGTTTCCTACATGTAATGCGTCACGTGCGGGACAGTTTTGTTTTTGGATTTTTTTACAAGTAAAAATAATTTTAAAAGCTAGAACTAGCATAGGATATGTGTACTACATTAATCTGCTTTAGAAATGCCATTTACACAAAATAAATGCGTTCCATTTTTAACCTAAATGAAAATATTCATCTTTTTCGTCACGTGCGGGACACGAAAAATAAGCTCTTAGTGGGTGCTAGTACAGCTATTCAGAAATCTCCTAGATCTTAAAGCTTAATAAAATAAAATAATTAAATTTTAGACTTACCTATAAAGTTGACATCACGAGTTTCAGTTGATTTCTTTAATCCAAAACAATCATGCAAAATTCGTTCGAAACTTAAATGAACTTGCTCGGACAAATCAACCATCTTTAGAGAACTGTGTTGCCAATCCAGAAATGATAAACTTTGATTTCTTACTCAAAACATAAAATTTGACATTTTATCTTTTAATACATAATAAAATTATCCATATAAATATGATTTTAAAAATGACCACCCATGTACCTGTTTTCATGGAATGGCCATTTGTTACTCAGTGCGACTGATTGATCACTGAGTTGGTTATTTAATCTAATGCATTTGGCAAGTCATATTATACATAAATTTTATCTTTCTGCGCTCTTCTCCTATTAGGAAGTCAGAAATAAATCTTTTCATGCCGCCCTATTATTATTGAATTTATATTAAATTATATTAAAAATACACTCACTTTCAGTTTAGAGTTCAAAACGGGAACGCAAATCAACGAACTTACAAAACGTTGATTCGAAGCAAAATAGCATGTCACCGCACTTATTACCTCGCTCTATATTTTGTTAGACATTGCTAGCTTCAAACTGTGTGTGTCTTTTATTTGACATAGTTCTGGACAGGGGTTATATTATCATATATATAAAATATATATATATATATACTGGAAATGAATTAAACTAATACCTTAAGATTATGTAACTACAGGAAAGGGGAAATTAATAGCGCATCGTAAACAACCATTAGTTATGGGAAGCTAATCGCGGTTTATTTCCTTTAACCGGTGTGTAGAATGAAAAAGCGTGTAAACGTTATTTTTAGTGCAAAATATTAATTCTTCGAAAAAAAATCTTTTTTTCTCTCATTGCGATTGTTTTTGCATTGCTAATATTTCAGCTTGAACAAAAAGATGAAAGTTAGTCATTCATTTATGTACCCCCTTTTTTCAATATAAATTTGGCATGACAATAATTTTTTTGACTTTGGTCCTTCAACATTACTTAAAAGTACTGAATTTTAATTTCAAAAGTGAATGCGAATCTTGATGGCGCCATTGAAAAGGTTTAATTATTGTGTTGACTTTTTCGGAATAGAAAAAAAAAGAAAAAATGATCTAACAAAAGTTGAAAATAGCCACCTTTTGTAGAGTATTTGTAGAGTAATAGTATTTGATTAATGATAAACGGAAAAATTTGATCATTTCGGATTAAAAGATTAAAACGATTTGATTGTTGTTAATCCTGTGATAAAGTTATAATTTGTTAGAAGTGCATTTGACTGGTTGATTTATAGTTGTCGTCGGTTATTTGAAAAAGAAAAATACCTGTAATTGACTTAATTGCTGCAGAATTTAGGGAATAAGTAAACTTAAATGTGCTTGTCAAAAAAAAAAAAAAATGTATTTAATTTCCCTCTCTTTCAAACTAATTATAAAAAAAAAGCAGAATTCTCAAATTTTTCGTTCTTAAAATTTGTTTGATGCAGTTTTATAAAATCTAATATGCAGCATGCAATTACTTATGTATTCTGGAGTTCATTAATGTACATATTGCACATAGTGCGTCAAAACCCAAATATTGAAAGCACTATTTCGAACTACGAATAACATAATTTATTCGATATTCAACTGTTGCCTGAAACCCTAGCGAGAATCATTTCATCTGACTTGTTTAAAAGTCGTCTGCTGTTCAGTTTCTAGAATAAGGCCGAATTGTTGTCATGGAGACATAGGGACGCCTTCCTGGAATGGGATATGTGAAGCAACGCCTTTAATTTACAAGCGATCAAGTTTCAAAATGGCGAATGAGCAATTTTTATTCAGATGACATTCGATGAAAAAGGTAAGCTGAAAACGATTGTAAATAGAAAACGTGTAACTACATCTTTTCTAATGAAATTAGAAGCTGAATTCTTTTTGTATTTCTCTTTGATTTCTTGCTGAGATCTTTTAATTAAAAACATTTCAAGAGAAGCAACCTGAGTTACTAAATGGAGTTAGTTCCAAAAATAAATTCTTTATCGAGATAATAGGATTATTTTTAATTAGGCAACAAAATTTTCATTTCCTAGGCAAATTTCTTCTGCAGGAACTCGGCTTTCACTTGTTGCAAATATATTTAATTACAAACCTTCTTTCATCAGAAATCGTAGTAGAATTTAGTTGACGCTATGTTTTCTTCTGTATAAGATGTATTGGTATTGAAGTTAATTGGGACGAATAAATAAAAATTACTAAAAAGTAAACATCAAGAAATTAGAGATGTTTAATGTGAATTAATTTGTATAGACACAAAACTCTTTTATCACTATTCCATCCTGAAGAACCAAATGGTAAATTCACGGAGAGAAGAAATTGGGGAGAGGAATTATCTGAATTAATAAGTAAAATAGAATTGAAGCATACACGTATATCATTAATCTCTTTCTTCTAGCTCCCGTTAAAATCACGGGCTGGCGAGTTGAAAAGTAGCGCACCCAGAACGTTATGAAGAGTCCATTCCTCATTCACGGAAAATTATTTATTTCTTGTCTTCCATACACTGTAAAAAAAATCTCCTGAAAATAACGGAAAAAGTACGGCAGCAGAGAGCAGAGTTGCCAGAAATATTCCGTTTCTGATAATATTTTCCCGAGATTTGACAGAAGTTCCACTTCTTTTATCTCCGTTAATCCAAATCAGATTGTTAAAATACAGCCAGCAACCGTGAAACGGGAAAGTTCCGTTGTTATATTTTCAGGACGTGATATTTCCGTTTTTGGAATTAAAAACCATGTATTGAAGCACTACAGACATCTTCCGTTAAAACCAGTCAAAAAACATTCTGAAAATTCAGGGTTTTTTTTAACAGTGTACCAGATAGCAGTACCTAATTATTTATAGTTTTGTTTTTTTAATGATTTTTTTCGAAAATAAAATATAATAACAATTTAAAAAAAAGACAGGCACTTTTTTTGCTGTTTTCTTGAAAGTTATGAGATCGTTGACGGGTTAAAAGGCTACATTCAAATGATTTATGTTCTGCTCAAGTGAAACGATTAATACGTGCTGTCATTTAATTCTCTATACCAGTGGTCACCAAACTGTCGATCGCGATCTTGTAGTCGCTCGCGGGGATGCTTTCGGTAGATCGTGGTCCCAAGTAGTGGAGTAGCTGAAAATTTCAGAAGAGAGGGAAAAGGGATCCGGTGTACAACCATTGGGGTACAAAAGTGGCTTAATTTGACTTGTTTGTTCCCCCTTCCCTCGATTCCTTACTACATGAAAACGTCCCCACAGTCGTAAATTGCATTCACGTGACAAATTCCGTCACTCCACCAAATTTCAGAAGAGTTAAATGCCTTTTTGGCGTGAAATAACTAGTGTAACTCAGTTCAAGATAATTGAATCAATAAGAACCAATGACCACCAACGAAATGTCGCGCCAAGTAAAGTGCGAAGACTAGTCCCATGAAAATGAGATTTCGAGGAAGATTTTATCGCGATTCCAAAAGCTCTTTTATTGTTTTAGTTTCTTTCTTCCATTTTTAGCCTATTTTTCCGTAAAAAATAAATAAATAAAGCATGAAAAAAGGCTTAATGTATCGTGAAAATATCGTTAAAAATAAAGAAAAGTCAAAAAATAAGTAAATAATGAAATGAAGATTGAAAAATTTGAAAGTGGGGGTTTCAGATGGGTAAAATGTGTGCCTGTCGGTCTGCCTGTCATTTCCCTAATAACTTTTGAAGGAATAGTCCGATTCGAAATATATTTTTCTTTTTTTTTTGCATTCGAAAGATCTTGGTGAGGACATCTCTTTTCCATATTTTACTTTTTCATTTGAACAATTTTTCGTTCAATTTTGAACAGTTCAAAAAATCTTAACACTAGCGTCTGTGGGCAAACATGAAGCAAATTATGTAACCTCTGGGCGTAAGATCCAAGTTAGTATGAAGAAGGTTATAGGAAGAAGCTCTCGGTTCGAAATATTTTCTAGTTTGAACAATATTTGTTCATTTTTGAACAGTTAAAAAAAAAAATTAGTGCCTGCGGGGAATTTTTAATTCTATATAAATCCAGATCTAGCTAACGGATTCTCTTGCAACAAACTTTACCAGAAAGATAGGCAGTAGAACATGAACAGATACGAAGTTCAATGAGAACTAAACGAGCCTATTTTCTTATAAAATATTTTAATCGGGAATTTTAAGGATATTTCTGAATGAATGAGTGAAAGAAGGAATCAATGAATAATTGAATGAGCGAAAGAATGAATGAATAAATAAATGAATTAGTGAAAGAATGAATGAATGAATAAATAAATGAATTAGTGAAAGAATGAATGAATGAGTGAATAAAATAAATGAGTGAAAGTTTGAATGAATAAATGAGTGAAAGAATGAATAAATGAGTGAATAAATGATTTAGTGAAAGAATGAATGAATGAATGAGTGAATAAAAAATGAGTGAAAGAATGAATGAGTAAAAAAGAAAGAATGAATAAATGAGTGAAAATTAAAAAAAAAATGTATAAAAGCATGAGTGAGTAAATTAATAATTGAATGAGTGATTGAATGAATATGTATTAACCGTTGAAAACTGTATATTTGAAGTAATTAAGAACTAAAGCTAAATGTCAAAGAGAGAGAAAGAGATAGCTATATTATAAATTTGAAGTTGGGTGTATATGGGAAAGTAGGCTCGTATAGTTATAGACGGCACGTCTTGTCTTTTTTATTCTCTTTATTTATTTATTTTTATTGCAACGTGTTTTTCTGAACCAATCCAAACTCGACTGGAAAAAGCAAGCTCAAAAAGAATTTATGGAATATGATAAATTTGTGCAATGTTGCATTAGCTTTAATCCTTCGTAATTCCAGGAGCAGCTTAAGATTGGCTCTTGTAACGTTATCTGATAAAGTATCTTTTAGTAATTTGTGATGCATAATCCTACAAGTGAGAGTTCTTCTGCCAAGGTTTCTTTGTAAATTTTTAGTTATTTCTGTAAAAAAGAATCTTATTCAAAATCTGCTAAAATTGTTACGAACATTTCAATACATGAATTAATATGCAATCGGGATTGTCATAACCAGATAAAATATTGAACCATTCTAAAGTTAATGAATATGTTATAATAAGCTGAAAAATTCGAAGGACTGCATTTATGCTCGCAAATGGGCAAATTATTTCGTAAAATATCCGTTGTAACGATTTTCGTTAAAACTGCATTTTTGATTATGAATTTTCGAAAAGATACATTTAATCAATCCTAAAGAGACGTAGAACTGGAAGACAGACTGACATACATTTTCCTTTTCCCGATCCTCTATTCTGATCGTTACTACTACGGTTATTATTTTTAATTTGATTCAATTTAAGCGTTGTTCTGATTTATTTTATCATTTTATGATTATTTTTATGGGAAATATATTTTATTTTTACATTTTTTTTAAAAAATAAAGCATTAAAAATTTTTTTTGAAGATAAATTAAAGGTGAAAGAGTAATATTTTAAAATTATAAATAAAATGTAAGGAAAAAAAGAACTTTTCAACCTTTTTTTTTCTTTTCGTGTGTGTATTCAATTTATCAAATATTAAAACCTCCCTCATTATTGGAAATAATATATATATATATATATATATATATAAAATAATGTTTAATTTTTAAGGATAGATTTAAAAAATATGCACACTTTTTAAATTTTGTTTTGTGTTACTTCCTTTACAATAAGCATTTAATTGATTTGTTAACAAGCATTTAAAATTAATAAACTAATAAGTGTTTAGTTGTTCCCTTGTGGTTTACTCAAGTTGTAAGCATCGAATCACAAATAAAGACTTCTTGTATTATATCTTTATTAATGACTCATCTTTATACTTACATCACGAGTCATTTGTTGTTAAAGCTAATTTACTTTAGTTTTGAGTGTATATTTGGTTTTCGCGAAATACGAATAAAAATATTCTTGATTCTCACAACCAAAAAATAAAAATATTTGGAGCAGTTTTTATACAGTTCTGATCATTTTTTACACGGTTTTTATTTAACTTGATTTGTCACGGAAGTTTGTTACGCGGTTTTCAACCTCTATTACTGCATGAATTACCTTCAAACTTTGCACACAAGCTTATCTTCGATGACAATGCAATCTTTCATCCATTTTATAATTTATTATAACGTTAATTAGGAAAAAAAATAATTTTGGCTCTGAAGAAATTATCAGAGCTTTGATTTGTCGAATGGCTACGATAGCTTTGTTTGGAATGTTTGGATAACGCAATGATGTTTTGAAATTTCAAAATACTCAAATCGTGGCGAATTTTTTTAGTTTTTTAAAAAATAAAACCGTGTAACTTAAAACATTTTTAAAGGGTTTTATAAGTAAATTATTAAAGCATTTGAGCAACTAAATCAACAACATGTAAGGATCAGACTGTAACGTCACATTGAAAATATTTTCAAGACTGCCCTTCAGAGTGCATCCTGCCCTTGTTAAAAACATCGTTCTTGTTGAGGTCACATCTTGAAATTGTCAGAAGAGATCTTTCTTCAAAAGATGGAGACATCTAAACAAATAATCAGTTTCCAATTGTTCGCGACGTTACACTTATTTCAGAAGCACAATGAACACACCTGTAAGCAGTCCTTAAGCAACCTTGGCTACCAGTCAACTCTTTTTTTACAAATTCTTTTGTTTCACAGTAAATGAGTAGGCTTCATTCTTTTGATAAATGAATAAACATGCTGGTAATCGTAATCTTAATCTGAACCGCAGCCTTATTTTGGTGGTCGTGACTCTTGCTTATCCTTGTATTCGTGGGTGGACAAGGAGATTTATTCTTAAGGGTGCGGTTGCAGTTTTTGCTTCAAATCCAAGGATTTTGATCTAAATCTCGGGCCACTTTAGGGAGATAGTTGCGTAATCCGTGCAACGCCCCAGTAATTGAATTGGGTGGACAATAAAAGAACATTTGCTATTGTTTTCTTGTTCTTGGTGAAGTTCTCAATGTCGTTCAAGGTTACGAACGGCGTTAAAAGCAGATATTACAGCATTTTTCTTTGCATAGTTCAAGGTTTGCTTCAGGTGCATTGTTATTTTAATTCATTGACAATGACAAATGTTCTGATTGATTAATTTCTTCATGATATAGTAGATTTCTGATGATCTGACACAGAGATGGAAGGGGGTGGGGGTCAGTTAGTAGTGTTGGAAGTCTGCAATTTTCATTGCCATTAATGCATCCTGCTTATTTTCCACTAATCTATGTTTCACCTTATCCATTTGCATATTTTTAAACTTATCTATCTATAAACTTTTGCTGTCAACTTTTTATCAATCAGCTACAGACCTCAACGAAGTGTAAACAAAGGGTTTAAATAATTGCGAAGCCCTGCGTAAAACTTTCATCTCAGAGTTTCTACATACTTATCGTAATCCTACGTCCTATCTTCTTCACTCTCAGAAATAGAGCTCTCACTTTTGACGATTCTTCAATCGTCAAGAAAATTTCGTCATTTATAATGATTCTTTCCTCGCGCGATCACGTGACTTAAAAAAAATTACTACACAAACTTCTCCAATATGACGAAAAGTTTACTCGGAGAGCATTTTTCACGCCGCCATTTCGTCAAATACGACGAAAGTTTCGTGAAATTTGAGCATGCGTTTCTGAGAGTGCTCCTCTCCTTTGAAAAGAACACTTCCCAATATTCTGTTATTGTGTTCTAAATTGTTTTTTTTTTTTTTTTGAAAAACTTTTTGTGAGTTTGACTACTTGTCATATTAGCATGTAAAATTCTCTCCTTTGCCGAAAAAAAAAATGGCGGGAATTCTCAAAATATAATTGACTAATTACCCGTTATAAATGATGGCGATGAGTCGGAGAAGCTGGTGGAAGTTGCTATAAATGTACGGCCTTCAGCGAACAGCATCCGTAGCATGCTCAACACTTAAATGTCATTTTTTTTACAATTTCAAGATCTATTAAATAGTGTTCTTTTGCACAATTTATCATATAAAAATCTCTTCTATGCCAAAGAAAATAGAGAAAATTCTCAAAATATCAGTACCTTTTGGGACACCTCAATGCATAATATTACACAGTGCCATACTCCACATGAAAAAAAGAAAATGACATTGTCGTTTATTCCTACCTTCCATTTCGTCTAAAAATCTTGCAAATAATTTCTGTACGTAATAATTCAACTTTGCAGTTTTTTATTATAACAAAAACGTACTTTTCTTCTTTCCAGATTTCTTAAAAGATGCTTAGACAAGCTGAGTTAGAGCATCAGATGGAAGGCAAATTCATTCAACCTGTGTCAAGAATATGCAAAATTAATAAAGTCCATTTCTCTTAAAATTTCGGTAGGTTGTTCATTTTGTATTTAATGTTTAACTACAGTACAGAATTTATTTTTTGAAACAGTTGCACATTGAGGATGTCTGATCGGATAAACGGTAATTTAAGGGGGGGGGGGGATTTACTCTCCTAGGGAAAAAATACATTTATTTGAATACTACAGGGACCGGCAAAGGAACTTGAATGAAAGAAATGAATAAAGATAAATAAAATGAAAGTAGAAAATGGGCTATGAAAAGTAATACATACAGCATGTCAAAAAATATTTAAGACTAGTTTCATAAAATAAAATAAAAACTAGTAATTATATTTTTTAAGTATTTTAATTCAAAATAAGTTCTTTCATCTTCAATACATTTGTTACAGCGGTTTAATCCCGATTCGAGTGCCTTTTCCAGCTCACATTATGGGACTGCCTCCAAACCTCGCGAAGCTGATTGTGCACAGTGTGTCGAAGAATTTTGAAGACTACAGCCGGAACCAAGCTTACAGTGGCGCTATCTGTGTTATCGATCATTCGTGAAACTATTTAACTATCAGCTAATCCACTGCCAAAACCTCAGTTCATTTTTTTTTTACTTTGATGACATTGACACTATAGAAACGGTTTCGACGCGAGCTTTGGAGGCAGTCTCACAATGTGAGCTGGAACAGGCATTCGAATCGTTGTTAAACCGCTGCAACAAATGTATTGAAGCCGAAGGAGCTTATTTTGAAAAAAAAAATGCTTTACAAAATATAATTTTATTTTATTTTATTATAAACTTAGTCTTAAAAATTCTTTGACACACTGTGTATGTTATAATGTGCTCTAGATTCTTTTCCACCAGTACTTTTCAGCTAAACCCAGTGATACAAAGTTGGAAAATAAAAGTTTTAATTTGAAATATGATCGCGAGAAAAAAAAAGCACATAATTGAAAATAGTTATTAAAAATTTTGGAAAAAAAAATATTTTAAAACGACAAAATTAAATGAAACATAAAAGAAAAGTGAAAATATCGTCTCAGTTGCTTTTCTTCTTGTCAACATGCATTTCTTTTAAAATACATTTGTTGAAATAAATATGCGCTTCTTTTTTTTTTTTTCTTTTTTTTTTTCTTTTGTTCCTCACATGATTCAGATGTGTGCAAAACAATACGTTGGAATGAACGAAATATTTTATTGGAACAAAAATTTGCTCTTGTAATGTTGCCATCGCTGCCTTAAAAGTTGTATTCGTCCTTACTATTTCCTACATTCCACCCATCTCCGACATTGAACTTCTCCGGCATACTTAGAATCGCTATCTTCCGGCGGAAAATATTTTGCTGACGGTCGCTTTTTCACGCTTTGGTGGTTTCGTTTCGAACGAATGGATTCGAAATCACTCTTCGTTTCTTATGACATTCGAGAACACACGACCGTTCTCTGAACGGCAGACGATATTATACGTGTAACGTATTGCAGAATTCAAAAGGAAAATAAAAAGAGAAGAAAACCGGAGTGAAAACTACAACAAGAGCGGAAGTTGAAGTGCTTTTTTTTTCTTCCCCTCTCCCTGCTTCTTTCATCAGGTTTTGAATCGCGTAACGATCCTAGCTGTGATAGAATAATTAATGTTGATCTTTTTGTCGCTTCTCTTTGATCTTTGCTACATCGGTTCTGAATTTAAATTGCTTCTCTGACGATTTACTTCTTTCTTTCCCGACATTAGATGATATGATAAAATAATTTTATTTTCTGACAACTGACGGTCTTCTTAAAATTGCTGAGAAACTGGCTATGCATTGCTCCAAATCGCATCATAGTCGAATACCCTTCTGGCTACTTTGAAATCGGATTAACTAGCTACCAGTGGGTGACGTAAATTACATTTAACC
Source organism: Octonoba sinensis (assembly GCA_038502835.1). Classification (NCBI taxonomy): domain Eukaryota; kingdom Metazoa; phylum Arthropoda; class Arachnida; order Araneae; family Uloboridae; genus Octonoba; species Octonoba sinensis. The sequence continues at coordinate 62,969,213 of CM076605.1, read as the reverse complement.
AGCTAAACAATTTCTCATTTTAATGTCTAACAACACCAAATATGCCGCCTCCAAATATACTCTTTAAAAAAAATAAATAATTAAAATAAAGTAATTAAATAAAAAATATTGCAGACATGTGTGTCTGGGTGACAAGGTGTCCTTTTTTCAGTTCAAAAGAAATTAACCTAATGCCATTTTCTTTATTTGCATGTTTACTTTTCTTCTTTTTTTTTTTTTTAATGTTCTCAGCAAGGTCATATTTATTCACGAGAAATGCAAAATAATTTTGATTGATTTATTCCGTTGATACTTATAATAGCATTGAATGAGTTAAATAAAAAATTAACGTGTGGGGAAAGAAATAGCGTTTGCATGGACGTTTTTCGATATTACAAGGAAACATTTTTAAAACGGAATATTTGCAAAATTGCTATTGCTCTCTGGGCTGCTAGCTCTAATTTTCATTAAATTTTTTATCATAAAATATTCTTTTTACGTCTTAAAGATTGAATGTTTACGCAGTTAAATGGTAACTAGGATGCAACTGAATCTAATTTTTTAAAAACTTTTTTTTTCATAAATAAATCACGTTTTATAAAAATTACAAAGAAAGGAACATTACATCATGTAAAGAACATGCATAAAGTGCCCAACTTCAATGTTTTTTGTTTGCTTAATTCACTTACATGTTATACATTCCTTGGAGTACAATGCTTGTACCTCTGAACAGTTTTCTAAGTGTTCATTTTTCTTTTCTTCTTTAAGTTTTTTTATTAATATTAAAGGAACAGTTTGATGATGTGCATATTAATTTGCACAACCACTTGTTGTGCCAGATAAAATAAACTGGTATAAATTGAAAATGAAATTGAAGTATGATTTGATAATCATATTGGTAACAGAGGATCAGTTTTTAAATTTTTAAAAACATTTAATTTTTTTCTCCTGGGTAGGTTTGAGGAGCGCATTTAGTGATAGAGAATGACGAACAAAATAAAAGAAATATAACTGGATTGGTAGGAAAGATTTATTTATTAATTTTAAGAAGCAAAATTATTTTTAAATTTTCACACAGATTACTATATAGAGACAAAAGCTTCTTGGGAAAATGGGGGTCATCTTTCAAAGCCCAGCATCTCTTTACTTTTACTTGGCCTTACTTTTGATTAACGTAACTATAATTTCAGAATATTTGTTAGATCATTTTTTGGAACAACTTCTCCGGTAAACACGATATTATTTACACAGTATTAAAAGTAATTATATAACACTTATATTTTACAACAGCTAAGAATGTTTGTCTTTTCTATAAAACTATAAAGTCTTATAAATATTTTTCGTAGATAAAATTATTAGTATAAATGTGTATAAACGACAAAAGTGCCAGTTCGAAGTATTTTTGTGAAACATTAATTTCATGTTGGTTGTCCTGGATTCAGTGTGGTGTAAGTCGGGCCCCAAGTGTAGATATATAAAGGGTTAATGTGCATCTCCGAAAGGAAGCCTAGTTGCACCTCAGTTTGCAGTTTTGCTTAATCTACAACAGTGGTTCCCATTCTTTTCTTTCCGAACCCCTGCTAAACTACGAAGGGAAATGCAAACCCTTTCGATAAACGTTAGTAACATGTAAGGAAACAATAAAATTTGCTAGTATATGTATTTCCATGTTACACAAAAGCTCATAACAAAAAATGAAAACACAATTGTGAAACGTATAAGTATAAATAAAAGCTAGAGCGCTTTAGTTATGAGAAAATGAGAAATTTTACTTTTTTTAGTTGTTAGTTATGAATTATTAACAAGGCAGTAAGCATACGTATTCGCAAGAACTATTTTTGAAAGTTTTTCCTGATAGTGCGAAAAAATTCAAAAATTGCATGAGAAATATGAGTGAAAAATTTTGAATGTGTTTCAATTATTTTTTCGTTACTTCTTTTACGTTAGCAATTAAAATTTTCACCATTACAATATTATTTTCGCGAACCCTATTTCTACATCATGCGTACCCCGGGGGCTTCGCAAACCACCGGTTGGGAAACGCTGATCTACAACGATAGAGTGAAAACTAAAGTACGTTAGAGGTTAAAAAAGGGGATTTTTTTTTTTTTTTTCGAAAAAGAAAAAAAAAAAAAAGATTTTTGAAACGAGAAAAAACCTCTTCCTTTTTATGTGAGTAATAAACAACAGAAAACCATCCGAGAAAATGCTAAACGTATCATTACTCATCCTTCCGCAGAAAAAGCCTCGAAAACTAAAAACCATTTCCACGAAGTTAGGCCTACTTTCTTCGAATTGAAACCACAGTTTATGATCGCGTTTTAATGGCGTAGAGATAAACATCAGTAATACTTCCAACCGAACAGTTTCCTATTCTAGGTAATATTATATAAAGCACCTGTCTCTCTTTAGACCTCTAAATCTTTTTCAAATTGAATTCCATTACGAATGGAAATGGCGGAGCTTTTCAGAATCGAAGCTATCGTTTTTTTGTTCCGAACTTTTCGCTCGGAAGATGAATTTTTGGCAAATGTCTGAACAGTAAATTCTATTTTTTAGTGTCTTTTCAGCTTTTGCCTTCTTAAACGTTTTTTGATGATATATAATGATGATGAATGAAGACATTCTAAAATGGAACGTATATATTTAATTTTCCCCTCTCTTCATTTTAATTTCAAATCACTGTTTTTCACTTTCTTTGGCTCAATAAATGAAGATAACATCGAAGTTCGTTATTGGTTATTTCAGATGTTTTTAAGTGATCTGAGTGTTTTTTTATTTCAAACATTTTGAAGTTTAGCTAAAGACTGAAGTTTTGGAGATGTTATACTACTTTAATGACTCATTTAAATCAGTTTTTATCAAAAGCCTGCTAATAAATTATTATTACGAAATTTCAATGATCTTTGCGCAATTTTAATTTAAATGTACGTTTATTGATATTATTACTAAAGTTAGACTTTTAAATTCTATTATTATAATAAAGCAATTGCTCTATATTTTAAAATGTTTATTCCATACTGTTTTGAGACGAATAACTCGATTATATTGAAATAATAAATATGCCTCATCAGGGGGCTGCTTTTGCAGGCGTGCAGAAAAGTATCCACATTAGCATGTTTTGTACCTAGATGCATTTCTTGTAAATAAAAAATAGCGGTATCCGAACGCTAAGGATAAGGATGCTGTATCGAATTCGGTGCGGCGATATTTTCCTTCTCTCTTTTTTTTTTTTTTTTTGTAATAACTCAAAACCAGCTTTTTGGTTTCGTGACAGTTTAGAAACTGGTAGACCACCTTACCTTATTAACTGCGATCAGAATTTATACGAAATATTTTAAATATAACACACAAATAAAATGTTTGTAAAAACTAAGATAGATGATTTTTTATGCAAAATTTACATTTTTGGGTGTTACAAAAAATATCTATTTTGCACAGCCACAGCCGTACTGCCCGGGGCTATAAGCTCAGTTAGTCCATATGTGACTCTGGTACTGAAGATGATACATTAATTCTCAAAATCAATCAGTTTATTCTTGGATGAAACTTTTTTTCCTTGATGAAAAGCTTCTTTTTTTCACTTTTTGGCATGACAGAAAAAATATATGATTTGCCGCCCCCCTCAGCCGTACCGGCCTGGGCTATAATCCAGTTAGCTCATATGCCAGTACGGCACAGAAAATCATGCATCAATTTTCCAGAACCAATTAGTTTATTCTTCACCTAAATTGAAACACACCATGTTTTATTACAGCAATACTGTTTTCATATCGCCTGTAATAAGGTACAAAATGTGCCACTGTTGTTCCTATTTCAACGTGCCAGTGCCACTGTTGTCCTTATTTCGACGTACCACTGCCACTGTTGTCTTTATTTCGACGTATCAGTGCCAATGTTGTCCTTATTTCAACGTATCAGGGGTAAGGGAACATGCACCCTTCCGGAGTTTTAAGCGGCCTCACCCGCCATACACAATTTTTGTTTCATGCAACAGTCGAATTAGGTGCTCAGTGTTGCATTTTCTCTCTTTGACGCAAAAATGCTTATGCCTACTTAAATTACTGGTATAAATTTTGAATGTTCTGACTCAATTAAAAAGAAAAGCTACTAACTTATCAATTCAACAAAAGAGTCGAAATTTTTCGACTGAAAACGATGTTTTCATTCAGTTAAAATCTCACAAACAATTGACTAACCCAATTTAAACAATTCCAATCTTTTTATTTTGCAGTCTTTCTCTGAGAAATTTTTAGATTGGTTTTGTCAACCATTAGCGGATGTAATATAATATAATATAAATCACATTTTCTCCTCTGTTCAGATAATAGAACTTAATGTGCTTTAGCTGCATATCGTAATTTCATTTTGAATTTTACGTTGTAAATTCGTTCCGAGTTTTACTCCATTAAGAACGAAGTTATATGAATCTAATTACTTTTAGTGGCAACTGTTGTCCTACCTAAGATTTAATTTTGAATTTTATTTTGAAACTTGCTTTTATGGTAGAAAAGCGTTTGTTCTGGGAAACTTTTGTGGTACGTTTTAGGACTCTTGCTCTTACCATTCTCCTCAATATTTTACTAATAATTTGCTTTGTATTGTGTCATACAACATTGTCTTTGTTTATTCGTATAAAACTTAAAATTTCATTTCCCCCCCAATTTTATTATTTATAAAATGGTATTTGTTTTTAATAGATTGACTTCTTTTTCATTTAATTGTCGCTATACGAAGATTTTTTGTTTTTTGTTTATGAAACCGATAAGGTAAAGACGTTAGGCTTAAACTGTTATTTGAAAGAAAAAGAGCTTCATTTTTCATTATATTTCAATTTTACTAGCTATTGCTTATTATTCATTATCTTTCAGTTTACAGTCTATTGCTTTTTATCATTCCAAAATGCTTACCTTATTTTTTTCAAAAGTTGTTTTTTAAATTAACCAATTACTTTGCATAAAAGTTACTTCTGGATTAGAAATATGCAAATTAACAAATATTTACAGGCATTTCTAATGAGTTTTTTTTAATTTTTTCATTTGGGCATGAACGAAAATATTCTATATTTGGGGACCTTTTGTGAAATAAAAGAGAAATAATAAAAAAAAAAAAACTTTTGAATCAAGTTCACGTAGATATGAGTACTAAAGACTACGAATTGTGATGGTAATGTAGAAAGGTGATTGTGCATCCAATATGTGTGTGTGGTGGTGTGGTTAACTGAACCCCGAAGTTCGATGAATGAGAAAATGTCTGAAAAGTTACCAGATAGTTTCCGAATGACTGAGAAAGTACTCTCCGAATGTTACGAGATTGTTTCCAAAGGAATGGGAAAGTACTCACCGAAGGTTACTAGGTAGTTTCCGAACTACTGAGAAAGTACTCTCCGAATGTTACCAGATAGTTTCCGAATGACTGTGAAAGTACTCTCCAAATGTTGCCAGATAGTTTCCGAATGACTGTGAAAGTACTCTCCGAATATTGACAGATAGTTTCTGAATGACTGAGAAAGTACTCTCCGAATATTGACAGGTGGTTTTCGAATGACTGAGAAAGTACTCTCCGAATGTTGCCAGATAGTTTTCGAATGACTGAGAAAGTACTCTCCGAATGTTGCTAGATAGTTTTCGAAGGAATGGGAAAGTACTCACCGAATGTTGCCAGATAGTTTTTGAAGGAATGGGAAAGTACTCACCGAAGGTTACCAGGTAGTTTCCGAATGACTGTGAAAGTACTCTCCGAATGTTGCCAGATAGTTTCCGAATGAATGGGAAAGCACTCATCGGAAGTTACCAGTTTCCGAATGCCAGACAGTACTCTCAAAAAATTACGAGACAGCTCTTAAAGGACTGAGAAAGTACTGTCCTAGCATTACACTAAATAGCTTTCGAATGAATGAGAGAGAGAGAGAGGGGGGGGGGGGATGCTTTTAGGTAACTTTCGAGTCAAAAACCACATTTCTTATAAATAATGATTTTGAAGGAAAGGTAGAAGCAAGTCTCAAGGAAATTCTCTACGAATACAGAACTAAGAAATGCATTATAGATTTCTAACCGCGGTTTACAGTATTTCTTCAAGAACTTTCAGAAACTGCAATTACGAATAATATTATGAAAGAACTTATAAAAAACGAAAGAATAAGAAAGTCTGAAACTTTTTAATATGACTTAAATTATATTTCAATGCATACTGCAACGAAATTAAGTTTTAAAATAAATTATTAAATTATTTTTAAAAAATTGAATTATTTCTTAAATATAAACAAAGTCATGTATATACATGGCTTAACTTTATCGCTTTGAAGGATTTCTTTATTATTACCAATGGAGTAGCTTAATAAAAACGCTTACATCCAAACATAATCATATAAAACATGGATCACGGTATATTGCATTTAACTACCAGTTTCAAATTTTACTGTTGTAATTCATTATTTTAAAAGTTTGTATTTGACGTCATTTAAAAAATAATATATATTTTGTTCATTGCATACTTATTGAAAGTTCTTTTACAATTTGAAGCAACCATAAATGCATCTTTAGCTCATTGTATAATTAGTGAAAGTTCTTGTACAATTTAATGCAACCATAATTTTGGAAAATTAGTTACCTTAATTGCTGTCATTTTCGAAAATTCCTATTCCTAAGCTTCCTATGCAGAATTTTTCGAAATTGCATTTTTTCATTGTTAGAATTTTCAAAACTTGCTTTCATTGACCAATGTTTAAAACATCCTACTACCATTACATTGAAAAAATATTGCAGAGTGTTGTATCACCAAAACACGTATCTGCAATATTTTTGCACTTTGTGCTTTAATAATTTGATTTCTTTTCAATATAATTGTTTCTGCCCAAATGTAATTTTTTTTGCTTTTGAAACCGATGTTCGAGCAATACTAATTATGCAAATTTTTATTTTTGTTTTGTTCATGAGCTGTAACCTTAACTCTAGACGGCGCTGCAAGACTACATATCTATACATGTGAAATTAAACTTAGTAGAGTTCAACTGGAAATGGTAGTTTGTGTTTGATTTCTTTAGAAATTCTATATGTAAGTTGAGGGGGAAATTTTCCCTATTCGGATTAAAAAATATAAACTTTCTATTTGCGTACAACCGATAAAGCGAAGATTTTAGACTGAGACTTATCCTGCAGTGCCAAGCACAAATAAGGTATTAGCGATTAATGTATTTCACTTTCTACGTTCTGTGAAACCCGTGTAAGTTGACCACTTGCGAATGAGCACTTTAGTAAGACAGGTGGTCAACTTTACTGGTTTTACTGTACTAGATTCATATATGATTTTTCGAATTCTTTTAAAGAGATATTTCTAAGGCTCGACCGATGCATCGGCGCCGATTGTTCAACAAAGTTGCCATCGGCATCGGCGGCAGATGTTAACTTTAGAAAAACATCGGCCCATCGGCCGTAAAAAACATCTAAAAGCCGATGCAAGGCCGATGTTTTTCGCAGTGACAACTTTCCAGAAAACATTCTGTCTTTCAGTTTCTTTTTTTCTCCATAGCTCAATTTCTATTTCCATACAGTAACAGGCAGCACATAAGTTTAAAAAACAATACAAAAATAATGTCATTCTATAAAGTATTTGATAAAAAATTCGGAAAACTAGTTTAAGCGATCGCTGCCCGAAAACCTTCATTATTAAAATAGTTCTCTTTGAGCAGAGCAGCTCGCGAAATAGAATATGTTTAAGTAAAAGTTATAGAGGCGTCTTATGGCTGCTATTTACTTTTTGCACTAGGTTAGTTGCCTCATTTTTGTCCGTTTTTCTTTTAATAATGACTTAGTGCATTAGATGTCATTGTGCAATAATATTATTCCATCTGCTTTTAGTTTGTCATGTTTCTTATTATTCCGAAATTGTAAACAATAAAAAGTCAACTCAATCAAAGTACGATAATAATTTTAATTTTTACCAGCGTAAACATTTTCTCTTTGCGGTTTTTTTTTTTTTGCTTCTTCGATCCCACGTGTTACAGTTTTTCTGCAATTGTGCAGCAATCTTGTTGCATCTGCTTTTAGTGTGCGGTTGTTCTCATGATTTCATTTTTAGTTTACAGCATAGAAAAAATTGGTCAAAAATAAGAAACACTTTCCAGTATAAATATTTATTGATCGGAATTTTATGTGTCCAAGTTCGACTTGCAATTTTTAAAAATTGAATTCTCAAAATGCGAGTTCGCGCGACAGGATTTAATAACATCTTAATAAAAATGCTAAAATTGCTTTATTTTCAAAAATTGATCAATGCATATAATTTTTTTCAAAACGCATCTTAACATTTTTTATACGATAATTATTTTAATTTTTCTCCGTTTATACTTCGTTTCTTTAGCGCATTTTTCTGGCTTTTTTGATGCCACGTGTTGGACAGTTGACAGTTTTTCTGCTATTGTACAACAATCTCGTTGCATCTGCTTTCAGTTTAGAATATTTCTTGTGCAACATAGAACATATTGATAAAAATATGAATCAATTTTTCAGTATAAATAAATGTTTATTGATCGAAATTTTATGTGTCCAAGTTCGACTTGCAATTTTCAAAAATTTAATTCTTTAAAAACGAGTTTGGGATACAGGGTGAACAATACCTTAATAAAAATGCTAAAATTTCATTAATTTCAAAAATTGTCAACGTATATAAAAATATATAATTTTTTTAAAAATACATCTTAATTTTTATAAACGATCAAGTGTTTTCAGAAGATTATTTGTCAACAGAAAACTGCGGGTGCTCAAAATATTGGTTTATTTCGGTGGCCTTACATTGCGCTCATGAAAATACAAAGAGCATGTCAAGTATTTCAGTGTAATTTTCAACTCATAAGAAAAAAAAATCTAATAAGATTAGTTCTTAAGACCCAGCATTCATTTGTAATGACAAAAAAAATCTCACGTTTATGTTTTTAAAGCAATATTCAGTATCTCTTGGTTATGAACAAGGGATATACTATACAAGGGATAATACTGCGAGCGAAATTTTTTAATATTTTATTTTTATTTCAGAAAAGAGCTTAAAATAACTTTTTTAATGAAAAAAAACATGTAATCGTACCCGCTTTTCTTTTAAAAACGGGGGGGGGGGGGGATCATGAAAAAAAATCTGAGAGGAGGGGGTTGACAGTTTCGTTAAAAATACAAACCCACATTATTTGTTAGTCTGTGTCATAACATCTGCATTCCTCTCCATGAAGAAAATAAAGGGAGCTGCACTTGGCATTTGCAGTGCAGGTGTTATAAAGAGAAAATGTTGAAGGATAAGGAATTAAACCCGAGCCGATCCAATAGTTGTTGAGTATTTTTTTTTTGCAAAGATTAAAAAAAAGAATTGAAAATTCTCTGATATAGCATTTTTTAATATTTTTAACCTCCAAATAGTTTCATAGGCGTAACTAGGGTTGGTGAAAGGGGGGGGGGGTCACCCTAAAATTGTACAGACCAAACACCAATATGAAGTGTAAAAGAGTTTAAAATTTACTAGTCATAAATATTTGTCTCTAAAGATATACTCCTTGTTTATTTCAGGCATCTCCCGGGGGGGGGGGTGCTACCCCCTCTGAGCAAGTCAACTCCTCAACTCCTCCCCCCCCCCGGCAAAAAATTCAGATCACAAGTTTTAAAAAAAGAAAGAAAAGAGAACTTACGCTTTTAAGACACTTTACTTTCAGAAACTTTCAGGGAAAAGGACATTGAACACTATCACGAGCGACACCAAAAGTAACTTAAAAGATATAAGACTTTATTTTGAAAAAAATTGCGGGCGGAGAGTAACCAAACTCCTTTCTGTTTCCTCTAACATCACCAAAGTATCCCAAAATTGCATTGCTAGGAAGATTTCAAAAAGTTTACTGGGGAGAGCCCTCGAACCCTTGCCTCCAGAGTTAGCCTAAGATATAGATGTAAGACCAGTTTCAAAAATTTAAGTTGCAGAAGCCCCAAATACCCACTCCTCTAACTTCACCAAAGATCTAAACATACATCTACAATATATACATCAAAAAGCTATCAGATATTATATATAAAAGAATTCATATTAACATCATTTCTAGTCATATATATTTGTATATATAAAGGGTATGATTTTGAAGCATACACTGCCCTTCCTAATTCTTAACATGCTCCCCCTGCCCCGGAGCCAAGGCAGTATCCAGAATATGTTTTCGGCAGGGTGGGGGTGCCCAGACAGACACACTTATGTTAAGCAAAGTTTCAGGGAGGAATATATGATACATTGCAAAAGATTTCTCGGGGGGCGTGGGTCCCCCTTCCCCTCTGGATACGGCCTTGATTCACAAAACCATTAAACATTCATTACTAGATCTATTAGTTTATTTTTTAAATCAAACGCAATAGAAAATTCAATATTTAGCGCTAAGCAATCTTCTATGTCCAAGCCTTCATAATATTAAAACTGGGAAATAGTGGAATTTTAGAGAAAAAAATCCAAATTCCCCTACAAAAATGCTCATCCCCACAGTAAATTTCTGAAAGTTTTGTTAAATTTGTAGCAAAACATACCTCAGAAGTGAAAGCGTCTGAATCAAATTTCCTTTTCTTTTTGGATGACGAACGTGCCCATCGCTGGAGTGCAAACATTATTATGTATCGAAAATAATTAAAAATTTATCTAAAATATAAATAATACTTGATTGTAAATTAAAATGCAGCATTAAACCGTAGCAGTGAGATTGGCAACGTTGAACGGATGATTTCCAGAGTCGTAATGCAATCAGTGATGGACCATAATAAGAAAAAAAAAACATTTAAAATATAAGAGATGAGAGAACATCTGTAAATGAGGATGAAATGCAAATACAGTTCATCAGTTTTCCAATCGGCTCATCTACAAAAAAGATTTTACCAAAATGGGTGTTTGGACAGGAAGTCATAAATAAATACAAACTGCTCTTTAAGTTTCTTGATGAGCATCCCTTCCTAGCTTGAGGGTTTAACCCATTAGGACAATTGTTGGCTAGGGGTCCTTCATTTTCAGACCCCAGCACTACAACACCGGTTTATCATAAAACAAAACTCCATCACAGTAGAGAATATTTTCCACGAAACTTATTACTTGTGCGATTGTATTCCCAAATTGCTGCCTTTGGGTAAAAAAGATATCAAGAAGGAAAGAAAACCCCCTGGAGTGATTGAAAGGATCTCTGTTTGTCTGTGTGGGGGTACGGTGATTGAAGCCACCTTTCGCTGTAACCCCCCCCCCCCCCAAGGTAATAAGGGGGTTGATTATAACCAGATGAAAAGTCCTCTTTATTATGAGTTGCATACTTTGGTCATGATCACAACCCCTCAGAGAAAGAGGAAATAAAATCATATGCATATGTGTTTAATTTTCTTAGGGGGAAAAAAATATGTTCTTTGCAACGCCGTAGCCAGAAATTTTTTTGTGTGACTAAATAAGTAAATACTCAATAGGGGGGGTTGAACCCCCCCCCCCAAGGTAATAAGGGGGTTGATTATAACCAGATGAAAAGTCCTCTTTATTATGAGTTGCATACTTTGGTCATGATCACAACCCCTCAGAGAAAGAGGAAATAAAATCATATGCATATGTGTTTAATTTTCTTAGGGGGAAAAAATATGTTCTTTGCAACGCCGTAGCCAGAAATTTTTTTGTGTGACTAAATAAGTAAATACCCAATAGGGGGGGGGGTTGAACCCCCCCCCCCACCCGGTTACGCCTATGAATAGTTTAATTACTTTACTAGAATCGCGAGTGATTCTTTCAGTTTTAATTATTATGTAAACTTCCCCCAAACAATTTTGCGGTGCTTGAATAATGCATTTAATGCTTTTATAAACATAAAAATAAATAGTAAATGATTTAAATGACATTTTTGACAAGAATTCTACACGTTTTAATGGTTTAAAGCGACTTTTTTTTCCATCGGCCGCTCGGAACAATCGGCCAACAATCGGCATCGGCCCATCGGCCAAAAAATGCCATCGGTCGAGCCCTAGATATTTCCCCACTCACACAGATATAGCCATCATCATCATCACTTATATTTGTTGATGGGCCGTTAGGCCCCAGGAGGGGCCTTTTACCCAGATCTCCTTTGTGAGCGTACGTCGTTAGGAGATAGATCAATGCGCCCTAAGGCTTACATCACGTCCCCGAAGGGCAGAGGGGGGGGAGGGGAGGGGTCCGCGTCTCGGACGAGTTAGAATAGTAAGCTACATAAAAATACAAGACGACAAAATATATATATATATATATAATTTTCTTTTTTTTCTTTTAAGCTTTTTTTTTTTTTTAATTTATACTTTTTTCTTTTTGGATTTTCTCTTTTTTAATTTTTTTCTTCACATATATAAGATAAGTAAATGAATAGCAAAAAAACGACTATCTCAAGGAGAGCATGTCTAACTGAGGATTTGGAAGAGGATTATGCTTAGTACTGAGAGAATCATAGTTGAGCAGACAGGTTCTGGCCGGGTAGGGGTACTTCTGGTTCCTATTTATGTATTGGGATTGGGTACGAATTGCTTCGTTTGGATGATTTTGGAAGCTGTTGAACAGTTTTAGGGCATTTTTTATAATGTGCCTTGAGATTGAGTCAACAGATAATTCGCTGTGGAGGGCTTTGTTTTTTTCGTACCAATCAGCGTTACCAATTTGTCTGAGGGTTTTATTTTGTAGAATTTGGATTTCGTTAATGGTAGTGCGAGCAGCGTGCCCCCATACCGTAAATCCATAGAGAATGGTTGGTCTTAAGATTTGATTATATATCAACATCTTATTCTTTAATGAAAGTTTACTGTAGCGCCCTAGTAAGGGGCGGAGGAGGTGTAATTTATGTTTAGCGTTTACTAGTTTTTTTTCGACGTGCTTTTTGAAATAAAGGCCGGAGTCGAGAGTGATGCCTAGATAGCTAGCTTGGAGTTTGTAATTTAGGGTATTATTCATAAGTTCAAGAGTTTCGGGGCCTTTTTTTTTATTGTTCTTTTTAAAGTGGACTGCAATGGTCTTAGTGGGGTTTAGAGCGAGCCGCCAGTTGTTACACCAATGTTCTATTTTTATTAGGTGCTCTTGGGCGTATTTCTTAACACAATTACGTCTTTTGTGTTTTACAATGATCGCGGCGTCGTCGGCAAAGAGGGCGGTCATGGTTTTTTCATGATTCGGGAAATCGGCCATAAAAATGTTGAACAGTTGTGGCGATAATACTGCACCTTGTGGGACGCCACTTTCAATGAGTTTCGTGATGGAGGTTTCATTTTCAATTTGTACTTTAAAGGTGCGGTTTCTAAGATAATTATTGATTAAATCAACAAGGTATTTTGGGAAGTTATGGATTATCATTTTGTATATGAGCCCATCATACCAAACTTTGTCAAAGGCTTTTTGGATATCGAGAAAAATGCCTAGGGTTTGCTTGCCATAGTTAAAACCTTCAGTTAAAGCGTTTAGGACTCTGATTAGTTGGTGTATTGTGCTGTGCTTTTCTCTAAAACCAAATTGTTCTGGTGGGATGATGTTCATGTCATCTATATGTTTTTGCAATCTTTTCTTTATAATTTTCTCATATATTTTAGAAACGTGTGAGGTAAGGCTTATAGGTCTATAGTTATGGGGGTCCCTGGAGTCGGTGGAGGGTTTTGGTATTGGGGTGATTTTTGAGTTTTTCCAGATAGTTGGGAAGTAAGAAAGCTTGAGTGAGCAATTAATAATTTTTGTTAGGCAAGTCAGTGCTTTAAGGGGCATATTTTTGAGCATTTTGTTTGAGATATTATCTGGTCCGGCGGCCTTTTTATTTTTAGTTCTTTTAATAATTTCAGCAATTTCGCCTGGGTTAGTTGGCATAAACTGGATCTGGTTTTGGGGGGAGGAGTTAAAATCCTGAATTTTCCTACGAACTAACGACGTGACATGATTGTTTGGGGAGGGGGGATTTGGTCGAAAATTTTCTTCAAAAGCTTCAGCTAAGGCTTCGGCTTTGTCCCTATCATCAAAATTTATCCTTCCCGTAGTGTGAAGTGGGGGAATATTTTTGAAAGGTTTTTCGAAGGCTTTGGCAAGTTTGTAAAGGGAGCCGTTTTCGGGCGATAAGCTGGTTATGAAATCAGTCCACCTTTGCTCTTTATACTGCCTAGTTATGTGTTTTATCATTTTCTGTAACCTATTTATCTCCGTTTTCAGACTGGGATTTCTAGTGTTTTGCCACTGTTTTTTTAATCTGTTTTTCTGGATAATAAGTAGTCTAGCGTAAGGGGGAAGTCTAATGGGGGTGTGGTTAACAACCTGCGATTTCGTGGAGGCTTCGTAGGAACCAATCAGTGACTCAGAGAAATTTTTTACGCTGTTCTCGATATCGTCAATGGTTTGTAGGGTGGGGTTACCCCTTACTTTTTCGTGCAACAGGTTCGTGTAATTTGCCCAGTTTGTAGTCTTCAAAATTCTTTCTTTCTTAGGGATTTGGTAGTTTAAGTTTAATGTGATCATAACCGGGTTATGATCAGAGGGTAGATCCGTATATGTACTTATGGCGTACGGCCAGTTAGGGGTTTTAGCTAAAGCTATATCAAGCGTGGATACTTCACCAATGCCAAAGTGGGTGGGGGTATTTGGGGCGTAGATTTGGAAATTATGATCGATGCTTAACTTACGTATTTGATTACCCCTCCTATTTCTTCTGCCAAAACTCCAGTCTGGGTGCTTTGCGTTGAAATCGCCGAAAAGAATGGTATTCTGGTTAATTTGGCTAATTTGCAATATTTCAGAGATATCAAGATTCGGTGAGCTGGGGGGAATATAAATAGAGCTGATCGTAAGGTGCTCGTTGCTTGAAATTTTGATTGCAATGGTGGTGTTCTCAAAGGTAGCGGTTTGGTGCTTTATTTCGTTAGTGATAATATTTCGCCTAACGTAGATGGCAGTGCCGCCGCCGCGACCAATACCCCTATCGTTGCGGAAGCTGCAGAAATTTGGGATGCTTCTAAGATTAAGACAGGGTTTTAGTTTAGTCTCCTGAAGAAGAGTGACATCAGGGGAGAGGGAGGAGATACAGTTTTCGAGCTCGTCCATTTTTTCGGGCGAGAGGCCATTTGCGTTCCAAGACATAATACGGATGCAACTAAGATTTGCCATGATTAGTGCTCTCGAAGTGCGTGTTTAAGTTACGTACGAGGATTTGAAGATCTTGCATGAGAGATGCAATTGTCAGCGGTAGAGTCGCTATAGCTTCTATGTTATTCTTGGGGGGTTTCGTTTGGTTACTTGTGAGAGCACTAGCGTACGATGGGGTTTTTACAGTACTTTGGATTATTTTTTCCTCTTTTGTTTTTGGGGATGGTCTTTTTACACACTCCGTGCTATTTGCAAGGTGCTCATCTCTACAATTGGCGCAGGTAGGTTTTTCGGACTTTGGCCTCTTACATTCGCGCGTCCAGTGATTTTCCGCACAGATAAGACAAACAGGATTTAGTGTGCAGAGATGGGAGCTGTGTCCGAATCTCTGACATCTGTAACATTGTGAGATTCTTTGAGTCTTTTTTAGATGTTCAACCTTAATTTTATAATACAAGATTGAGCTGATATTATACACTTCTTTGTTTAAGTCATTATTTTTTGGGAGGGAAATTACGAATAGGGGAATTCGATCCTTTTGTTTTCCTCTGGTCATTTGCGTAACTTTATTGCAAGTTAGCCCCTTTCCCATAAGTTCTTTTTCAATATCGTCAACACTAAAATCAATAGGGAGCCCTCTAAACACAACTTGTAGATCTTTATCTTGGTGAAGCTGGCGTGTATGTGATTTGTAATTATGCTCATCAGCGTAATTTTTAATTTTTCGATAGTAAATGGGATTTCTAGTTTCGATAACCAGTTCATTATTTCGTTTGAATGTTCCTAGTATGGTGGTTCCGACTAGCTCGCTGAGCTCCTTTAAGAGGGGTGTGGGGTCGGAAATATCCACAAAAGTTATAGGGGGTGCTTTATTTTTTTCTTCTGACTGATAGTTTAAATTTAGGTCTGGGTTATGTTTTTCTTCTCTAAAAGTTTTTTTGTTGTTACTTTTCTCAGGCGAGCTTTCGATATCTCTAACGGGCCTTTTCCTACTGCTAGCATTATCAACTTCTTTACTTTGGGGTTCGTTTACTTCCATTTCAATATTATCCTCTTCTAAGTTTTCATATCTGTTTTGGGTAGCTAGGGGGCTATTTTCGGTGGGTCTGTTATCTTTGTTCCAATTTGCAAACTTGATGGGGGGGATGAACCTATTATAGTTTCTTTGGGATTCGTTTTCTAATTTTTCAGACAGCGTTTTTACGGTTTCTTTTAACTCCCTATTTTCAGCTATTTTTTCCTCTACCAATTCCTCACTTTCTGCCATACGTTCCTCAGTTTTCTTAGCATTTTCCCTAGTTTTAAGCATATTATTATTTAAGGTAGCAATACTTTTATGAAAGAGCTTACGGAACTCTGACAAAAGAAACTTTGTTTTTTCGTCAGAAGGGAAATCAATCGTATCCTTTATTCCGTCAATTTTTATAAATGTTTCAATTAATTCACTTAATGTTTCATCGTCATTAGATTTTAGGATAATTTTTTCAACTTGCTCGAAAGGGGGAAGTCCCTCACGCTCACAAATAAGGAGAAAAGGGTTTTTTACCAATCTGGCCTTGGTGATGCTGCTTTTCTTCTTCTTCTTCTTCATCGTTGAGTCTTTTCCAGGGGTGGGAACGTCATCTTCCGACTCTGTTTCATCTTGAATTTTTTTATAGTTGTTTACCGGATTTTTAGAAGTCATCTGCCTTGATGAAGTATTATGCCTCTTTGAGGCACTTCGCCAAGGTCTTTGCAGGAATCCACCGCGTTTGTGACGCGGTCAAACCGATCCACGGTAGTACTGTTGGACACGTCCTATCTCTGCGGACGCTAACCTCCAAATCGCTTTCTCACAACCAACCTGAACTTACGTTGTGCACCAACAATATATTATACCTTCTCACTACAACGTCCACTTCTCTTCCTACCCAACGCTCACAGTCACTATCAGTTTTCCACACATTGAATCACACTTTTACTCACAATTTGACACTCTTTGTCTTACAGAAACGACTTTTTACAGATATAGCCACAAACCTTTGTATTTACCTAAAACAAATGACAAAGAACCAACTGGTGGCAATAACTCGATTTCGCTAAAAAGTGCAGATACATCAGTATTGTGCTGTCACTCAAAATATTAAAAGTTTTTTTTTTGCTATGATCCGCCACTAGTGCTTTTATTGAGGACTAGTACTTTTTGTTGATGACTAGTGCCTTTTATTGATGACTAGGGCTTTTTATTGATGACTAGTGCTTTTTATCGATGACTAGTGCTTTTATTCATGACTAGTGCTTTTATTGAGGACCGGTGCTTTTTGTTGAGGTCTAGTGCTTTTTGTTGAGAACTGGTGCTTTTTATTGCGGACTAGTGCTTTTTGTTGAGGTCTAGTGCTTTTTGTTGAGAACTGGTGCTTTTTGTCGACGACTAGTGCTTTTTGTCGACGACTAGTGCTTTTTATTGACGACTAGTGCTTTTTATTGACGACTAGTGCTTTTTGTTGATGACTAATGCTTTTTATTGAAGGCTAGTGCTTTTTATTGGAATTCCAAAATAATTATTTCACTTTTTTCTCTATTGGAACTTGATACGTAATTTATTCTTAGAGTAACACAATATTACCGCAATTCGTGAATGAATTAATTCCGAAGCAAAATAAGCTCCTTAATCACTTGAGCTTCGCTTTTCGCAAACTGAAAGATATCGAGGCACTCGGCACTGTAAGATGAAACGAAAGAACTCCCTAAGTGACATAACAGAAAGGAGCGCTGGGTTATTACAAACCAAAAATTTGTTTTCGGAAGAAAAAGAACACACACAATTGTGCTGAACTTTTTTGTTCCGATGCTAACTTCCGGAGTGCTTTCAACAAAATGGCTGAGTGGATGGTAATTCTTTTTTTTCCATGAACTTCTCTTCCGTCGCTTGAGTGATTTTTCTGCAAGCTGTTTTGTACAAAATGGTCCTTGATGACCATTGTCAAATGAATCTCAATGGCAAAAAAAAAAAAAGAGCATTGTATTTTTTACAGTTGGACATTGTAGTTTTTCCGTTCAATATTTTATATTTTGACGCATTTCTTCGCTCCAAGGAGCATTTCAGGATAATGATGTTTGTTATCATTATTCGATTGTTGTCGGTGTATTTTTCGTTCCATTGCAAGTCAAATCAGCACTTCCGGAGAAAGTATTTTCAAAGTAAATATTGAAAAATGTGTTTCCCAATGGATAATTAGCAGTAGCAACATAAGTGGCCCACTTATTCAAGTTTGAAAAGAACTCGATAAAAACAGTAAAAGTAATGACGGAACTTGAAAGTGATGGTTCATGGAGTTGTTTAGATGAAATAAAATGTACAAGATGGAGGGGAAAAAAATCATAACTACCGATTAGCAAACAAACGAATAGTAAATTAATAATAATAATAAAAAGTTATAAGGAAGGTAGGTAGGTATTCAGTATTTACGCCTCACTGTAGAAACAAGGTTCCGTCTAGAACTACACGAGCTTACTTTTCCGTATACACCAATATTAAATTGTTAACTAGCTATCTCTCCCTCTCTCTTTTTCATTTGGCTTTAGTTCTTAATTATTTCAAATATACCTTTTTCAACGGTTTATACACATTCATTTGTTTATTCATTCATGTATTCACTCACTCAGGGCCGGCGCTAGCACGAATGGCGCCCTGAGGCAAAAAGCTTTTCCGCCGCCCCTACTATATATTATGAAGAAATATAGATTAAAAATGATCGATACAAACTTGAATAATACATATTTTAACTTTAAAAAAACTGAAGGAAAGCAATCGCTGATCAGAATGGACTGAATAAGGGAAAATAAAGAAGAGAAAAAGCAATAAACTGCGTTTTTTTCGTCATAAAATAGATAGGTTTGACTACCACTAACTTTGAAGCCCAGCTGGGGCGGCTATTGAGTTGGAGAGTTAACCAATTCTACTGTTCAATTACAGTATAGTTTACTTACTTAGAAAAATCATTGTTAGAACATTCGGAAGTTGTGGCATTCTTGGTATAGAGAGCCCATCCACCACGACAAGGTGGTACAAGGATGAGAAAAATCGGATTTTAGCTGTCCAGAGGCCTAAATCCGCATAAAAAACAAACGTAATATCGGTTTTTATTTTTTTTTGAGATAAAAACTGTTGTTTTTTACTTATAAAGATGAAGTCATATTTATGGCTAATGCGCCCCTAAGAACGGCGCGCCCTGAGGCGGGCGCCTCACCGCCTCAGCCTAGCGCCGGCCCTGCACTCACTCATTTATTCATTCATTCATTTTGAAACATCCTTAAAAATCCAGATCAAAAGGTTTTGTGGGAAAATAGGCTCGTTTAATTCTGGATGAAATTCGCATCTGTACACGTTCTACGTCGTAACATCTTTTTGATAAAGTTTGTTACAAGAAAATCTGTCTGTTAGAACAGGATTTATATAGGATTGAAATTTCCCCATAGGTGCTAAGGTTAAATTTTTTTGAACTGCACAAAATTGAACAAAAATTGTTCAAATCAAAAAATGTTTCCCATCGAGAGCTTCTTCCAGTAAACTTGTTCAAAAGAATTTGGATCTTGTGTCCAGAGTTTACATAATTTGCTTCATTTTTACCCACAGGCGCTAATGTTAAGATTTTTTGAACTGTTCGAAATGTGAACGAAACATTGTTGAAATTAAAAAATATATATAAAATATGGAAATGAGATGTTCTTACCTAGATCTTTCGAATGCAAAAAAAAAATTCTTACGAATCGGACAATTCTTTCAAAAGTTATTGGGGGGAGGGGGGGGAGCATTTAGGCAGACAGACAAACAGCACACACACATTTTCCCCCCATCTCAAAACTCTGCTTTCAAAGGTTTTATTTTTGAATATTTATTTAACTAGTTAGCCAGGCGGTCATACGAAATGACCGCTGTTCTAGATATTATAAATGTACAATTCTCCCAGTAACCGGAAATGCACATCAAATCAAAGAGATATCAGGTAGAACAGTAAAGTTTAATGAATAAATAATAAACATATAATAATTTCGGAAAAAAATATTCTTACCGAATAAAAAAAAAACATCTAAGTTATAATAATCTGTAAAATAAAAATATTATTTACTATATAATCAAATTGTTTGTGAAAAATATTTATTTATATCCAACATAATCATCGTCGAAACAATAGTTTTAACGAAACTGGAGAAAAGAGCGCTGCCACTTTAATATATATAAAATGCGCAGACGATAAATAAATTAAAACAAAGAAAGAAGGATTAAATTAAATTCGCGTTTACATTAATTTTTAACGGAGATTGCAAATCTCGCGATGCTTCACTCAAAATGTTAGAGAAATGTTTTGATTATTAGTTTATTTGACATGTGTTACAACAATGGCAACTGCATTACAGTTACGCAAGCAACCAATAAACTATTGGCGACTAACAGACGCTTAAGCCGCCTTATATATTGTAAGATTACTTAACTTATTTTTAGCTTTTTCATATTTTTACCAATATATTTGCAATGCATTAAGCCTTCTTTCATTGTCTTTTTTAAAAACTTTTACTGGAAAGTAGGCTAAAAAAAAGATTGCATCACAGATACCCCCCCCCCCCCCTTTCTCTGCTACAGCCAGTTCAGTAGTCGAGGACATCTATCTGCATGAAAAAACTGTTTTAATGTAACATCCAAACCTGAGACTCGATAAATTAATCGATGAAAAAGAAAACCTTTTAAATTTTCCTTTTACGAACATTTTGGTGCCATTACGAGAATAAAAACTTGACATTTTGAAGTAAAAAAAGAAAGAAGAAGAAAGAAAGAAACAGAGATTTTCTAACGTAACTTATTCATAGTGTAATCCACACATTTCAGTAATATCAAAACTGATGAGAATTATTCCAAGTGCAAAATGTGGGGTCAGGAGATATCTTTGCAATGATGCCACTGTTATTTTACTTAATTTAATTCAAGAATCCTAAATCACATGCCAGTTTACCGTTAACTCTTAAAGACGAAATATTTTGCATAATTAAACGTAATACTATTTCTTTTTAAAATAATTTCAATTTAGACTGCTTAAAATTTCTGAAATCTAATTATTATGTTTATTGAAGAAAAAATCCTTTCATTTTTAATGATTAATTTTCGATGAAGTTAAATCGACAGTTCGTTTAATAATGTTACTAAGTTCGTTTTAGAATAATTTTAAAAGGGGGGACCAGCGATGGCATTTTAAAGTAAACAGAGGTAAGAGGAGAATTTTTCTAAATGTAAGAAAAATAATGCGTAACAGGGTGGAACAAGTTAATTGGATAAGCAAAATGGAATTTTTTTCTTGTCGTAAGTAAGCATGAGTTAATTAGTTTAACTAAAGCTGGAACCCTCCCCTTTAAACTTTTACTTCATTTATTTATTTACATTTCGCTTAAGAGATTTAATTTTTGTTTTGATTTTTTTTCATTGCGCATATTTAGTTTTCAAGCTATTAAAATTGTCATGTTCTATTTCTGCTTGTTACAGGGTACGTAGCGCTCTGTAACCACGCCCCATTGTGTAAGCATTTTACCACCAGTAATATCGGAAAGTTTTTTCTTTATTTACAGTGAAACGCGGTTGTATGTTTCCATAGGGGCTGGATTATAAAACGTAAAACACGGGAAACACATAAGCAAAAATCAAATAAAAAAAAGACTATAGGTAGTAAAAGTTGACAAAATGGTTAATATTTGCATTTTCGAAAAGAAAATTATTGTACGTATTTTTTTATCACATTTAATTACAAATCCTGGCATTTAGGTTGAAAATAACCCGTAATAAAGGATTGCTTTTTAGTCACGAAGTTTAGAACATTTTATAAAACTAATTTTAGAACGTTTTTTCTTTTGAGGAAAAGCATAAAATGCGAGGAATTCGATAAATAACAAACTTAGAATCCGGGTTACCGTAACATTAATTAGTATACGGAAAAACGGGGACCTGATGAAAAATACTTAAAATGCGGGAAAAACGTAGAAGGGGGGACGTTAAACTGTGGTTTTGCTGTATTAAAATAGGCACGATTCATTATCTTATATATAAGCCGCTTA
The DNA here is from genome assembly GCA_038502835.1 of Octonoba sinensis. Taxonomy (NCBI): domain Eukaryota; kingdom Metazoa; phylum Arthropoda; class Arachnida; order Araneae; family Uloboridae; genus Octonoba; species Octonoba sinensis. The sequence continues at coordinate 62,947,049 of CM076605.1, read as the reverse complement.
AATGTCTGTTTGTCGCCGATAGCTTATTCCGAATTTCTTATTCCGAGAAAACGGCATCGTGCTGCCATGTACACAATTGTTTCTATAATGAAAATGTTTTTTTATGGATGAGAACTTACAGCGAACTTCTACAAAATAGGAGTTCGCCAAATGCTTAATGAATTTACAGCAGTGTAATCGAATTTAATTTAATCCTTCTTTATTTGTTTTAATTTATTTATCGTCTGCGCTTTTTTAGCCTACTTTCCCGTAAAAGTAAAAAAAATAATAATAAAGCATGAAATAATAATGTATCGTAAAAATATCGTTAAAAATAAAGAAAAGTCAAAAAAAAAAAAAAAAAGTGAAGTAATTAAATAAAGATTGAAAAATAAAAAATTTGAAAGTAGGGTTTTGAGATGGGGAAAATGTGTGTCTGTCGGTCTCTCGGTCCGTCGGTCTGTCCCCCCCCCCCCTAATAACTTTTGAACGAATAGTCCGATTCGAAAAATTCTTTTTGCATTCGAAAGATCTCGACGAGGACATCCCATTTCCATATTTTATTTTTCGATTTGAGCAATTTTTAGTTTAATTTTGAACAGTTCAAAAAAATTTAACAAGCGCCTATGGGCGAAAATGAAGCAAATTATGTAAACTCTGGGTACAAGATCCATGTTCCAATGAACAAGCTTACTGGAAGAAGCGCTTGGCGTGAAATATCAATTTGAACAGCTTTTGTTCATTTTTGAACAGTTCAAAAAATTAACATAGCGCTTACGGGGAAATTTCAATTCTATATAAATCCTGATCTAACGGACCGATTTGCTTGGAACAAACTTTATCGGAAAGCTCTTATAACGTAGAACACGTACAAATAGAAAGTTCTTCCAGAACTAACGAGCCTATTTTCCTATGAAAATTTTTTATCGGAATTTTTAAGGATATTTCTTAATGAATAAATGAATAAGTGAAAGAATGAATCAATGAATGAATGAGGAAAAGAATGAATAAATGAGGGAATTAATACATGAATGTGTAAATGAATGAATAAACACGTAAATGAGTAAACGAATGAATGAATAAATGAATGGCTGAATAAAAGAAAGAATAAATATGTATTATCCGTTGAAAAAGATATATTTGAAAAAATTAAGGACTGAAGCTAAAGGAGAAAGAGAGAGAAAGAGATAGCTAGATTATAAACCTGAATTTGGTGTATACGGGAAAGTAGGCTCGTATAGTTCTAGACGGAACTTCTTGTATATATATTAAAGTGGCAGCGCTCTGTTTTCCAGTTTCGTTAAAACTATTGTTTCGACGATGATTATGTTGGATATAAATAAATATTTTTCACAAACAATTTGATTGTGTAGTATGTGTAGTAAATAATATTTTTATTTTACAGATTATTATGACTTAGATGTTTTTTTTTTTTATTCGGTAAGAATATTTTTTTTCGAAATTATTATATGTTTATTATTTATTCATTAAACTTTACTGTTCTACCTGATATCTCTTTGATTTGATGTGCATTTCCGGTTACTGGGAGGATTGTATATTTATAATATCTAGAACAGCGGTGATTTCGTATGACTGCCGGGCTTACTAGTGTGAAATATTGTCTTAAGCGATTACTGGTGGTAATGTGCTTGCAATATGGACCATTGCTCAAGAGCGCTACGCACCCTGTGTTAATAATTTCTATTTAAAGTATTAAATCCAAAAGTATATAAATATATGTATAGTTGTAAACACAACATTAAATATTATTAACCAAAACAGAAGTGATATTTTTTGTGAAAACACGTAATGCTCATTTTTAAGGATAAATATTAGAAACGAAAATACATCAGTGTTGCTGTCTGAAGCGACCCTAAAATGTCATTATTTCACAAACCAGCCACATATCACTCAAACCCCATTGCGGGTGTCTTCGAATGAAGTCACCGCTGGGGGTCTTGCAGAATAAGATGCGTCCTGGAGTTAATTCTCTATTTATATCCAGCGAAGTTAGAGATATCATGGCGGGAGTCCGCCATTTCCTGCTGAGCAGCTGTGCGGGGCTCTTTCATGTAAGCTCAGAATGAGTTTGCTGGCGAAATAAATGCAATTTAGCAAACCATGTAAAGCTTTTTTTTTAATAGTTGAGGATAAAGCTTTTCCACTAATCGGCATTAATTTTAGCTGTTGTCGGAAGAATAAAGAAAAATAATTATTTGATGTGTAAAATTTTGAAATTTCTTAATTTCCTTTAAATAGTGCATAATCATTTATTTGTACTCCATCAAAAATTTTAGCGATATGCTGCTTTCTCATTTTAAATTACAGCTTTGATTTCCCAGACGATAATTCGTTCCGTTAGTGTCAAATATCACTAACTACACTAAAGATTGTGCGTTTGGTTGCCACATTTTTGGTGTTACTCAACACGATTTTTGGCGTTAAGTTGAAAATTTTTCATTTTTTAGACGTTTTAAATTTTTTATGTGTCTGTCCAAAAAAATTGTTGCTCCAGTTCTTTGGACAAAACTACTTTTTTTACACGGTTTTATTTAACTTGCTTTGTTACGGAAGTTTGTTACGCGGTTTTCGACCGCGTAACATACTGCATAAATTCAAATAATAAAACGTACTTCAAAAATTAGCTTCAAACTTTGCACACAAGCTTACCTTCGATGACAATACAATATTCCATCCATTTTTAATTAATTATAACGTTAATTAGGAAAAAAAAAATTTTGGTTCTGACGAAATTATCAGAACTATTATTTGTCGAAAAGCAACGACAGCTTTGTTTGGAATGTTTGGATAATGCAAAGATATTTTGAATTTTAAAATACTCAAATCATTGAGAAAAAAGAAACAAATAAAACCGCGTAACTTAAAACATTTTTATACAATTTATTAACTGACATTTTGTCTGTATTTCTAAATTAAATGAATACATGTTTGCCTTCTTCAATCTGACCTAGCATGTGTCTCTTGTGCTTTTCAATATTTAGATTATTTATATATTTGATTTCATGAATTACGAATTCATTGTAAAAACAAAAACATATGTTTCCATCCATATCATGATAAATTATGTTGTAGATAATTGTTTAAATCGATTTTATTTCAAATTTAAACCATCAACATGTTCAGAATGTGCAACTAAGGCTGCAATATTTTTGCATTGTTTAACTTGATGTTTAGAATTTAACTACAGTAAAAACTACTTCTCTTTAAAAAGTTCTTCGTAACCACAGTTTTGGTTTAAATAACAATTTTAGCGTCTGGAATAACAATTCCATTTATTATTGAATGGACTTCTAAGGCTTTACATTTCTTTGTTTTCTCATTGATTAACTGATGTTCCGTGAATAATAAGCCTATTAATACCAAATCATAAGTCGTAAACAATTTCGCTGAATTCCCTAATGGGTAATTCTCAATAAATTGATAAACTTGATTACTAGGAAGACAATTTCTATTTTCATAAATTGCCTTATATAAAAGAATGAAGCAAATAAACCATATATCCCAAATCTTTTTTACTTTTTTTCCTCCTCCTTTTCTGGAATGTCATTAAATGCGCTTTCAGATCGTCTGCAAATTGCAATGAAGCAAATTACCGATCGTTATCCCGAGAGAAAAGGTAAGTAAAGAGCGCTTCTAATCAAAAAGCAATTTATTTCATTTTTACCCTTTCACGTTGGCAACACCCTAGTAGCGAATGAAATCCTTGAAATTCTTAATCACTCCATCTAATAAGTTCAGTATCAGATTTATTTACTCGAACTTCTAGGTTTTCTTTTTCAGTTCTTGTTTTTTCTTTCACAGACAAGTGAAATGAACTATTTTCAGTTTTAATTCATTTGTAGCATCACTAGGCAGTCAAACAAAATGTCTTTGCAAGTATGTTAAAGCTCATAGCGTTTAAAATACGACTAAGACGCTCTGCTTGAAAATAGATGTATTTTTTTGCCAACTCTTATGAATTCAAAAATTTAATATTACATTTAGTTAATTTTTGTACAGACTTAAGCTCCTGTTTTACTAACACATAATGTTTTTTTTCATCAAGTGATAAATTGTTTTCTACTCTGGAAAAATTAATTTCGCTTTAAATTGAGTTTCAATTCTTATGTAGAAATTATAATTTTTGTAAATTAACCTGTAGCAATATACATAATTAATTAATTAATTTTGTATATTTCTTGTTCTGAGATGTGTAAAAAATTGGTTCGAAAAAAACTAGAATATGAACTCAAAAATATCGCATTTTCGCTCATATAAAGTTATTACCATTCAATTCATTATTGTGCAAAATAAAAAACAATTAATTATCGCTTTCTTCTCTATTTTATTTTTAAATTCACATGGTGTCATTTCTCCAGCTCTTTTACCAAACCATATACGGAAAAACCTGTAAAGTTGACCACCTTTGTAAGTTGGCCACCTGTCTAAGTTGACCACTTTTGTCATAAACGGAATTAGCCCTATATTATTTAATGTAGGGAAACCTTTGTAACTTGACCACCTAAGTTGACCACCTGTCTATGTTGACCACTTATGTACGCCACATTTGCGTAGGAGTATTATAAAAAACCCTTTGTAAGTTAACCGCCTAATTATTACTATATTTATTTGTTTATCTATTTTCGCAAAAGTAAAAAAACTAACATAATTTCATAATTTCTCCAGGACAATTTTTATGCCATAATGTTAGACCAGTATTTGTCAGGATGGATGAAACATCAATATAGTTTGCCTAAATCTCTGTATGTTAACCCAATGGGTAAACTAATATGAGCACTCTTTTGTTTTTAATAACTTGCTTTTTTTCCTTCTAATTAATCTAGCCATTTTGAAAAATCAAGTATTTTTAGAGAATCTTTCCCACTAAATAAGTAACCTACATAATTAATAACATATTTATCTTTATTTTAACTAAGTGCTTTAATTTTAAAGTTGTATAGGATACATTGCCAATCATTCGGATGAAATTTATCGAATGATATTTTAGAATTTTGATAATTGTGAAAAAAATAGCTAATTACTAATCTTAAAGTAACGTTAATACAGGAAGTTATATTTGAATTAGTTACAAATAAATAAACGCATAGTGTAAGAAATGTAAAAACAAATCTCAATCCTCTATAAGTTGACCACCTGTCTAAGTTGACCACTAAAGTTCTGCACCGCAAGTGGTCAACTTACACAGGTTTCACTGTATTCCCGTTTTCTTAGTCTCTGCCCAGTACGGTAAAACTTACGGAGAAGAGGCAAAACGTGTTATGAGCAGATTTCAGATACGCGACCGTTCATAAATGATGTCACACTGTTTTCTCCCAATATTTGACCCCCTCTCCGTTTTGTCACAAAATGTCACACTTCATCATACCCCTATCCTCTTTTGTGACATGTCACGTTATATTACATAAGCATATATATCTGCGGTTCAGAAACAAAGCACTGCGTTTTAAGATCACGTTTCTAATTTTATTGTTGCGCTTTTAATGTCATTTGTGAGCATAATAATAATGATTACGCGTGTGTTTAATTTGTATAAAATTTGGTTAAGGTTTCCAACACAAAAGATAATTAGTACAGAGCAGTAAAACCTATTAGTTGTTCGAATTCTGAAAAGATGACCCAAGCAGATTTATTTTGAAAGTGTAAATAACTAACTCAATGGCGCGATATCCTAATGGGGGTCTTGGCCTACTGTGCCTAACCCAACTTTCGAGACCGAGGGCCCTGGGGTGCAGAAGCAGATATTCCGGTCAAGTGGTCGACCTGACGCGGAATCCCCAGTGTTAGTTCCCAAGCGTGCTTTTCCTCATTTTATTGACCCCACTGAAGGGATGAAAGGCTGATTAGATCCTACCCATCCCGGGAATCGAACCCCGGACCTGTGGCAAAAGTGTAAATGCCTAAGAAAATGTCCTTTTAAATTTTTAACAAGAAGTAAATTTAATCCTTAATCATCAATGGGTTCCTACGATACAAAATGATCAATGAAACTTTAGCGTTAAATTATGAAAATTAAATATCTTCAAAAAAAAATTAATTGCTGATTTTAAATATATTTTTAGAGAAACTAAAATATGTAATGTCACACTTCTTGTTATCCCCTCTCCTTGTCACCCCTTGTTAACTGTCACAATTTCTCGAATCACCTCCCCACCCTCGAAGCGCGACATCATTTATGAATGCTCCCCACCACGCAGATTTTTTTATCTGTTGGCATACCTGATAACGTTTGCTATTTTTTTACTAAAAAGAACAAGTTTTTCGGATTTTACATTCGCAATCAATTGTTTATGATTTTCATCTTTTTTACAATCAATTTTAAATTTTCAGAATTTTTAGTGAAATTCTAGTGATTTTCAGAAAAGTACTGAAGTTTTCAGCCGTGGTTCGGCAATATTCAATGATTAAAATGAGTTTGATGATGATAATGATTGGCTTATTTAGATTTGTTGATCATGATTGGGTTAGTTCAAATTTAATTTTGGATTAGAAGTAAACACATAATAAAAATCCTTTTTTTCTAAATATATATTATTTAATGAATGATGATTTTTTTTTTCAGGTCAGAAAATACCATTCACCATTCTCCATTTTTATTATTATTATTATTTTCTGAATTGTTTCGAATTTTCGACAAAAATCTTATAATTTCTTACCTCAATCAGTTGGCAGGTACATCTACCGGGGAGAGAAAAGGGTCCTGAATATTTTGAAGACGTTTTTTACAATCATAAACTTTTACATTCTCCTTAAATTGGTCATTTCTAAAAAAAACAAATAGGCGTAAGAAGCATAAAATTCCTCTTTGTTTTAAATGAATAAAACTTTTAACACGTTGACTGCCTACGAGATAACGCGCAGTAGATGAACTTGTTGAGAGACCAAATTACAAGTTGTCTCGTTGTTGTCGACTTTTTTTTTTTCATGTTTCAATACATTTACAGAAAGTTAGTAATTTTTTACTTAAAATGTTTTGAATAATATGTTCTAATTAAATTAAACTATCGTCTGGAGATCCATAAACTCAACGTGTTAAGAAATTTTCCAAAATCAAATAAATGAAAGAGGTTAAAAATTAACAGTACACTTCAAAAATAAATTAATTAATGAAAAGTTTGTTTTTACAAGCTGCGTAATTTGGGTTCGGGAGAAACTGGTTTCTTATTGCTCCGTAATTTCTAGAATATCCTTCCATAAGTTGTTACACATTAACTTCCGAAACTATTCCAAAGATGTCATTGGCCATGCGTTAAATCTTCTACCGTATACCCATTAATATTTATGTGTTTACTTGTGGAAATACATAGTTCATTAATGCATTTAGTTCGTTTTATGCATAATATCTGCTACGAGATAATGATATACATGGGAACGAAAAGGGATTAAAGTTTTAATTTCTGCAACGAAAATAAGCCGAATTCCAATAATTTCTCGAAACCGCATTATCTAATTGTTGCTGTGATTCGTAATTAGTCTGCGTTGTGTAATTTTTTCGTGCGTCTGTGGTGAAGAATAGCGAAAGCAAAGCCCTTTCCTATGTTCGCTAAGGTGATAAGGTTTAAAATTTTGAACGCAGGTTTGAAATTTATTATCTTTGATATAAAATGGTTTCAAGAACCACTGTAGAAATGGAAAACTTTTTGTTAAATATATTATGTTTGCAACTACAGTAAAACCTGTAGTTGACCACCTTTGTCAGTTGACCACCTGTCTAAGTTGACCACTCTTTTCAGGAACGGAATTAGCCCAATGTTATATACTGTAGAGAAACCTTTGTAACTTGACCACCTAATTTGACCACCTGTCTATATGGAACACTTAAGTACGCCAAATTTGGGTAGGAGTATTATAAAAAACCCTTTGTAAGTTGACCGCCTAGTTATTATTAGATTTATTTGTTTATCTATTTGTGCAAAGATAAAAAAAAAAACTTGAATAACTTCTCCAGGATATTTTTTATGCTATAATTTTTAGACCAGTACTTTCCTGGATGGATGAAACATCAATATAAAGTTTGCTTAAACCTCTTTGTAAGTTAACCAAATGGGAAAACTACTATGATCACTCTTTTATTCTTTAATAAGCTTCCGCTTTTTTCTTCTGATTGATCAGGTCATTTTGGAAAAATTCAGGATTTTGGGGAAATCTTTACCATTAAATAAGCAACTTACATAGTTAATACGTGATTCATTTTTATCTTAACAAAGTTCTTTAATACTAAATTTGTATAGGATACATTGTAAGTCATTCAGATTAAATTTCTCTAATAATATTTTAGACAATTGTTAAAAAAATATCTAATTACTATTTTTAAGTAGCGTTAATACGTGAAGCTGAATGTTAATTAGTTACAAATAAATAAATGCGTAGTGTAAAAAATGACAAAAAAAAAAACTCCACCCTCTTTAAGTTGACCACTAAAGTGCAGCACCGCAAGTGGTCAGCTTACACAAGTTTCATTGTATTTACTTACTATTTATAAGAAAGTTTTAGTACTGGCTTTTGAGCTTTCTTTTTTATTTTTTGTTTTTGTCAAAGTAAAAAAAGAGACATGAAATAAAACTTAATGTATAATTTAAATTATAAACACCTCTGCAATAACGATAATAAAATTAACAAATAAAAAAAAATATAAAAAACTAATAAATATTTAAAGGTAAAATGTTGAAGTTACGCATATGAGATGGGGACGTTTTCTTTTAAATAACGTTTATCATATTTAGTTTTTTGTATGATGTTACTGTCGTATAGTACCGCAGCATTTAATCGTAACTGGTCCACATTAAATGAAATATATATATATAGATTTTGATTTAGGATTGCTTTTGTAATCACGAATCCATTGCAAATATAAATGGCCCAGAGTTTGCAACAGTTTCCATTTAAAATAACCAATGGTGTAATGATAATTAGACCGTCATAATTTTAAACCGACTTCAAAAATTATGTTTAAAAATCGTTTCGATGTTGTTTAAAGAACTCATTTATTTTTCACTTTCTAGCGCAATTTATAATTTGAAGTCGGTTCTATTTTTTTTTCAAAAATTATTTTATATCAGCATTTTTCAAATTTAGAACAGTTTATAAGTCTTTCTTCTTCTTCATAGCGATTTTCAAAGAAAAATACCAAATTCTCCCATTCTTTCAACCAAACGATTTTGTATTTCCTACTGACATAATTTCCATGAAAAGATTCACAAAATGGCTAAAATGTGCAACCTTTAATGTATCAACCTATTTGTGGGAATGCCATCAAGCGTTTGTATCACCTTGCTCAATCATAGTAGCTTCTCAAACAGTACTATTCTTCATTCCGTGTGCAAATCGAGCAGCTGTATTACTTAATTATTTGCCATCTCGAATCGGGGTCACCGTTTCGTTAAAATTCAAAGCGCAATTTTCTTCCTGCTACAATTGATGCTGTGGATATTTTACTTCCTGAATTGAACACGTAATATCACTAAAATAATTTAATTTTCAGAAATTAATTTTTCAGTGAAAAGGGGTTAGTGCATTGAACCGAAAATTAAAATTTTCACACGAACTACTTAAAAAGCAATGAAGATAGTCAAGCAGTTGTAATTTTTACTTTTAAATTGTTGAAAAGCAATTAAAAATTGAGAAAAACAACTAAACTTCGTGGGTGATCCTCGTTATATGCATTGAACATAATTATATACTGAGTGTTTTAAGCAGTGTTAATATAATTTTATGCGTAATTATGTTGAAATTTTTTTAAAAAACTTCATTTCATTATTATTGGTTTATTTCAGTTTTTACTGTTAAATTGGTATTGAATACTGATACATTGCCATAGTTGCAACTTTTTTCTAAATAATAATAGTTTATTTATTTATGTATTTCATTTTTATTTATTTATTTGTTGCGGATTAATCAAATTGACAGTTATGCGATTTTAAAAATCAGACTTAGAGTGTCTTTCTTATGATTTTTTAAAAATCATGAAAAATAAATTCATACAACCCTTCCATGTCGACTGTTATACCTTTCATGTTGCCTGTTATGTTTGTTCCAATTATAAATAAAATAAAAATTTCCTAAAAAATGCACCCATAAAAAATGCAACATTTTATCTGACATCAATGCGAAGATAACCCTAAATATGATTTTTATGCAAAGCTAACATGAATTTTTCTTATCGAATAACTGCTTCGTAATTGCTCGTGCTCTTATTTGATCCAGGACAATTTGAGCCAGCTGCCTGTGTTACTCCGCACTTGTATCGTAAAGCAGAAGGCCGGTCTTCAATTATTTCGGCAGGGTGGCGTTCAAAAATGTCACACTTTTTTCTTTCGATATGTTTGACCCCTCTCTCCCCTTTGTCACAAAATGTCACACTTCATCATACCCCTACCCCTTTTTGTAACATGTCGCGTTATATTACATAAGCATATAGATCTGCAGTTCAGAAACAAAGCACTGCGTTGTAGATCAAGTTTCTAATTTTATTTTCGAACTTTAATGACATTTGTGAGCATAATAATAATGATTACACGTGTACTTAATGTGTATAAAATGAGGTTAAGGTTTCCAGCACAAAAGATAATTAGTATAGAACAGTAAAATGTATTAGTTGTTCGAATTCTGAAAAAATGATCCACGCAATTTCATCTTAAAAGTCTAAATGCCTAAGAAAATTTCCTTTTAAACTTTTAACCAGAAGTAAATTTAAACCTTACACAGCATAAGTGTTTACGATACAAAATAACCAAAGAAACTTTAAAGGTTTTTTTGATTTTCATAATTTGATTTTAAAATAAATTTAATTGCTGGTTTTAAATGTTTTTATAAAAACCAAAATGCGTAACGTCACACTTCTTGTTACCCCTCCCCTCGTCTTGTCCCAAACTGTCAATGTTTCGAACCCCTTGCCCCCTCGAAGTGTGACATCATTTAGGAAGGTCTCCCAGCTTCGTTGCTAAACAAAGAAAAATATAAACTTAAAGTCGAAACATTTCAAGATTCCGATTTTGTCCAAGATTTTGAATTTAGTCCATTTTCGCTAACGTTTTAAATGTAAAGCCATTCAATATACAATTATATGAAGCTCTCAGTTTAAGGCTATTAGAAATAATGGGGTCACTAGTGATGTTTTTCGTCATGCACCGACCTGTTTTCTGTTTCTTTGGGTAGTACTGTACACATTCGGATCGTCGAGAAAATTTGGAAATTTGAATTGCTTTCGGGTAAAAAAGTTTCTTCATAAAAATCGTCGATAAGGTTGTTTTCATTTTATTATTCTAAATGTATAGAGATCTAATGAACATTTTCAAGTAACGCGCTGGCGTTTAAAATAGTGTACCTGCTCTAGATAAATACTCAAATCTAAATCTGAAATTTTATGGATTTTTTTTGTATTGCTTTAGGTTAATAAAACACTAATGCTAACTCCGCCCCGCCCCCAATTTCCCAATTTATTGCACTTTTAATAGCATAAATGGGTTAATTTTTAACGAATAATTCTGCAGATAAGTCTTCAGGGTGTATAAACATGTCAATTCCAGAGACTATTTCTTTCTTCCAGTTCAATCAAAATAATAACATTAAAAATAAATGAATAAACAAATTAAATACTATCAAACAAAGTAAAACAAAAAAATTAAGTTTACCAAGAATTATCGAAACACAGATTCTTGCCTCCGTTTAGACAATTTAATACAAAAGCTGCTTAAAATTCCAAAATTATTAACCGAGCGATACCCATAGCTTGTTCAAAAGAAATAAATTAATTCTATCCTCTCTACTCTAATTTCTTACACACGAAGTTTAAGACCATAGCCATTAAATTACAATGATATTTTCTTGTCTTAAGATTTTCTGGATTAAAATCTTAAGACAAGATCTGGAATTTCTTCCTTTTCCTTTCCTTTTTTTTTTTAAAGAATCCATTTATTTATTTTATTTATTTACTTTAAGATATACGTTCCATTATACTATTTTTCTAATTTGATCGTTGTTGGCAGCTAACGTCAAAAGAAACCACAGAACTCTTAAACAGGTGGGGGGGGGGGGGGGAATGGAAGATGAATGCATAAAGCAGGAGATAATTTCAAAAACTAAAAAGAACAAAATGAAATTTAATGCAGACGATTTGTTGTTAATGCTTTTATTCTCTGAGGCTCAGTTTTCAGGATAATCGAAATTCAACGTCGGCTGCAGCTGTTCTTTACTTGTCGAGGATTTGGTTTTCTCAATGGAATTTCGGGAAGTGGTTTGAATGAAACAATTTTCGGAAACTTAGAATTTAGTTTTGGAATGCAAGCTGAATAGTTTAGGAACGAATATAAGTGGAATTTCTTTTCATTTTTAATGCGAAAGCCTCTGAAATAGTTTTCGTTCACAACTATGAGCCATTATCAATTTGACACGTTTTCTTAAGTGTTTTCAAGTAGCTGATTTAAACGAAAAATAAATTGGTTAATATTTTAAAATAACTGCAATGTAATTTATTGTTTAATGTTTTATTACTTCAATCAAAATAAATATTTCCTTGAAGATTTTGAGAACTACCTATAGTCTTGAAATAACTACAACTTTTTTTGGCTCCTTTTGGGCAAAAGCCTTTTTTGGCAACTTTTTTTGGGGGCCCTCACGCAACAAAAATTTTTTAAACATAAAATTTTGAGGGCCCCAAAGCGCCAAAACTAATTATTTGTTCAAATTTCAAAGAGCCACACCAAAATTTGGGGGTCCCAAAGTGCAAAAACTAATTTGTTTTTCAAATGTCAAAGAGTCAGACTAACATTTGGGAGCCCCCATCGAACAAAATGATATTGTTTTTAAATTACAAAATATTTGAATAAAATCTGGGGGCCCCCAAAGTGCAAAATGAATTTTGTTTTTCAAATTTCAAATTGTCAGACCAAAATTTGGGGGATTTCAATGTGAAAATTCCTTGAGGTTTAAAATAATTTAATAATAAATGTAATCACTAAATTTTTTTAAACAACTTTTTTCACTGTGCCATTTTCAAACAATAGTGACGCCTCCACAGCTGTTTCGAAACTCACGAAACTCTTTCAATGTCTTCCCTATACTGCCAGTTTATCACTCACGAGCAGTTAAGTTTTCAAAACCACCACAAGTGTAGTTATGAAGCTTGTTACAATTACTCCAACTGACCCTATATGGCTCTGCTGGCCTCTTATAAAGTTGGTTAAGCGAGACGAACTTCCACTTATGTTATTGGCAGTTATGTATCTTTTAGGGCCGTGGTAGCCTAGTGGTTAGGATGTCGGAGTTCCAACCGAATGATCGGGTGTTCGAAACCCGACCCGCTGAAGACCTATTATGTACATTTGGGGATACGTGTATGCAAAATTCGTGAGCCCTGAAGTTCCGAGTGTACCGGAAGGTGGAAAATTCCCTCACTCTTAGGTCAAAAAAGGAAGTGCGTGGTATTTGTGGTGGTGCCATCTGGTGTCATTCAAATACATAATAAACTAAGTCGTACTTCCACCGTTCTGGTGTTCATCTATAAAGGGAAGGTGCTCCTTACTGCCTTAATATCTGGTCGCTCTGCGAAGGGGAGCTTAAATACCCAAGGGGCCGTTCATAAATGATGTCACGCTTTTTTCCCATATATTTGACCCCCTCCCCCCTTTGTCACAATATGTCGCACTTCAGCGGACCCCCCTCGCCCCTTTGTCACATGACACGCTATGTTGCATAATGCACGATGTCACACTTCTTGTTACTATATCCCCTCCACTTGTCACACTTTGTCACAATTTCATGAACCCTTCTCCCCCTCGAAGCGTGACATAATTTATGAATGATCCCCAAGTGGCATTAAAAACAACGACAACATGTATCGTTTACACACCTGTTCATGGTAATTCTCAAACTCGCCATATACATAATACAGTGAAACCTGTGTAAGTTGACCACTTGCGGTAAAGCCCTTTTGTGGTCAACTTAGACAGGTGGTCAACTTATAGAGGATGGAGATTTGTTTTTGTCATTTCTTACACTATGCGTTTATTCATTAGTGACTAATTAAATATAATTTCATGTTTTAAAGTTACTTTAAAATTAGTAATTAGCTATATTTTTTAAACAAATATCTAAAATACCATTAGATAAATGACTTACAATGAATGCCTTACAATGTGTCCTATACAACTTTAAAATTAAAGCACTAGGGCAAAATAAGGACATATCTTATTAAATATGTAAGTTACTTATTTGATGGTAAAGATTCCCTAAAAATACATAACTTTTCAAAATGGCTAGATCAATTAGAAGAAAAAGAAGAAACTTATTTAAAGAACAGAGGAGTGCTCATAGAAGTTTTCCTGTATGGTCAACTTACAGAGGTTTATGGGAACTTTTTATTGATATTTCATCCATCCAGACAAATACTGGTCTAACATTATAGCATAAAAAAATATCCTGGAGAAGTTATTTTAGTTTTTTTTTTTTTTACCTTTGCTAAAATGGATAAACAAATAAATATAATAATAATGAGGCGATCAACTTACAAAGGGTTTTTTATAGTACACTCACCCAAATTTGGTGTACATAAGTAGTCAATATAAACAGGTGTTCAACTTCGTTGGTCAAGTTACAAAGGCTTCCCTGCATTAGATAATATAGAACTAATCCGTTCCTGACAAAAGTGGCCAAATTAGACAGGTGGTCAACTTTACAGGTTTTACTGTATAACAGTATAAGTCAAAAAAAAAAAAAAAAAAAAAAAAAAAAGGACACAGACTGACCATTTCTTATACTATGCGTTTATTCCTTTGTGACTAATTAAAATATCACTTCATATATTAACGTTATTTTAAAATTAGTAATTAGCTATTTTTTCCCAACTATCTAAAAATATTATATAAATTTAATCTGAATGACTTACAATGTATCCTAGACAACTTTAAAATTAAAACCATTAGTTAAAATAAAGATAAATATGTAATTTTACTTATTTCATGGTAAAGATTCCCTAAAAATATTGTTCATAATTTTTCAAAATGGCTAAATCAATTAGAAGAAAAAGAAGAAACTTATTTAAAGAACAAAAGAGTGCTCATAGTATTTTTCCCATATAGTTAACTAACACAGAGGTATAGGCAAACTTTATAATGATGTTTCATTCATCCAAACAAATACTGGGTGGTTGTTCTGGTATAGTCGAGTCGGCTGACAACGAATACCGGTTTTTCCCCAAACCACCCGTGGAGTAATCTACCCTCGCCCGATTTGAGGTGTTCTCGTATCCAGTCGAGTCGGCGGATGAGTTCATTATCTTGAAGTTAGAGGAGGGAAGTCACTAATCCAAGGGAACCCAATCGCAAGTGTTTAAAGTGATGCAATCACTTGAGCAAACGGAAACTGCGCTATCGGTGCGGCGCATTAACCGTTGTTTCTTTCTTTCTTTTTCTTTTCTCTTTTTTTTTTTTGGGGGGGGGGGGGTAAAGATTATGACTGATATTTAGCTATATTAATTGCAATTGGGTAAGAAAAAAGGTGAATAGGATAGCATTTGTTTACATTAATAAAACTAAGCAAATATTAACTATTCATTTGTAAGTGTTCGTATATGAGATTGATATTATAGTTTTAATAGTTCTAATGGATTAAGCTGAAATTCAGTAAATATATGTAGTTTTTTTTTTTTTTTTTAGAATATGCGTTTGAATATTTAAGTCGTGTATTTAAGAGCATTGTATCGCAGGAACAACTATCCATTGTCATTCAGCCCATAGAAGAGAATTATAAACTTTTAATAATAATAAAATTAAGTTAATAAACTAACACTAAATTAAACCAACTATTTTACACTCTAAGAAAGTGAACAAATGTAGAACGATTTAGGATAGTTCTCATTTTCACTAAACATTGTGCCAAAGTCGCTACTGTAAAAAGGATTTTTATAACCAGCAAATAATAGAAAGTAACTGACATAGATCTTATGATTTGAACTATTTTCCAATTTTCCTACTTAGTCTTTAAGCCTATTCGGGGCGGATGTAGAATTTTTCTGATTAGAATGCAGTTTCTTTGGTGATTCTAGCTATATCTCTGAAAATTTGTAGCAATGGGTTAAAATAATCGACGCTTGTACTTTATTCCTACAACGTTTAACATTACTTAATGTTGGGGGGGGGGATTGCCCATTGCCTCCCCCAGTAGCGTTATCACGAGAGAGCAGAGGATACCGTCCGTCCGGGGTGACACCCTATTGGGAGTTATTGGGGTGACGCTCAAAATTAGATAAAGCGCTTTTGTAAAATACATACTTGAATTATACAATTTTGCGAATGCCATTTCAAAACATCATAACTGGAAATAAATGCAGTTTACAGAAAATTATACCAAATAAATAAATTGTAATTTCTTTTTCTTTTTTTGATGCAGTATTGAAAATAATATAAGCTGCAAATTTATACAACATAAGGGTTTCCTTTTGGGGGTGGGGGTGATACTACAAATATTCGTTCCGATGACATCCATGCTAGCAACGGCACTGCTCCCTTTCCTATATCCGAGCCCAGCCCATCCCGATCACATCTATATCTGCTGACAATTAATAAGGTGATGTTAGTGGATGCTTGATTTCTTTTTTTTTTTGGGGGGGGGGGGGGGGGAGAAATAAAGCTCATTGCAAAATAACCATTACATGATGTACTTTGGAAATTCATTTAAACGAGATTTTCCTGCATTTAACATGAATTAGTAACACACCAATTAACTAAAACACAGTATAAATGAGCAAGCTTAATATACAAGCTTAAATATTCTTACAAGGTAAGTTGGATCATTACATACGGAACGCCCAACATACTTTGTTTTCCTCAAGAAAGAGTAAAATATGCTTTCCGAAATCTTTTAGGGAGATAAAACAATTTTTTAATATATTTAAATGTTTAAGGTAAATTTATAAATATTTATATAATTCGTGAATCTTAAGAGCTGAAGCATGTTGGCTAACTTAATCTATAAAAAAATTTTAAACATGTAAGGATTACTTCTTTAACAACTGTTATAACATATCAACAAATTACTTTTACTGTAACTACATAGCTTAAACGTTCA
This sequence comes from Octonoba sinensis, assembly GCA_038502835.1. Lineage (NCBI taxonomy): Eukaryota > Metazoa > Arthropoda > Arachnida > Araneae > Uloboridae > Octonoba > Octonoba sinensis. Next base: position 62,929,991 of record CM076605.1, on the reverse strand, counting down.
AATGCATATTCTGAGAAATTATGTATATAGTATAAGACTAATACATTTGCTGTTGTAAACAACAATGGAGTACCATTACACAGTGGCGTAGCAAGAATTTTTTTTTTTTTTAGGGGGGAGAGGGTCCAGCGTTCAAAATTGGCTTATCTTGACTTTTTGTGCACCCCCTCCCCTCATTCCTCGCAGCATGAAAGCGCCCCCATAATCATAGATTGCATTCACTCTGCCAGAATAACATAGCATACTTGAAATTTAACCGAGGGCACCTTAACTTCCTGTTGAAAGGGGGGGGGGAGGGGTCGGAGCGAGAAACCTCCTTTTCCTACACTATTGCCATCACAACTATGATATCAATCTTGTATACGAACACTAATCCTTATAAATAGTGTTCTTTTTTTTGCCCACTTTTATCAATGTAAATTGCTGTTAAATAAGCAAATGTTAGTCCATTCGTTGTTTTTCTTACCCAATTGGAGTTAATATAAGATACAGATAATGAAACAAATATTCTCGAAACTGCTGCTTGATTAACAATGTTAAAAAATATTATTAGAAGCAGTATTTTTGAAATTTTGACTGTAGCGTAATAAAAATTTTCTAAACTTGTTTAAAGTTTAAAAAAATGAAACATTTATTAACTGATCACAGCAGGGATGTTAATAGAGTCCACCCGCAGCAAATTTATTGCTATTCTAATGATTTATTATCCGTAGCGCACAAACGCCAAAACTGCTCGACAACTCCGAGCTGTCGAGCATTTGCGGCGGAGAAAAACGAGTAGTCGCGCGTAGTTGCGGTCGATTCGATAAGAGGAGAACACCTCAAGTCGGCTCGAGTGACGGAAAAACCGGTTGTCTAGGGAAAAAGCTGAAAATTCTTCCCTACTCGACTCCCCGCGCCGATTTCTCGTCTACTCGATAAGACCAGAACATGGGCCCTGGTCTAACGTTATGGCATAAAAAATATCCCGGAGAAGTTATTTTAGCTTTTTTTTAACCTTTGCTAAAATAGATAAACAAATAAATATAATAATAATGAGGCGAGCAACTTACAAAGGTTTTTTTTTATAATAGACCCACCCAAATTTGGTGGAAATAAGTAGTCAATATAGGCAGAGGGTAAACTTAGTTGCTCTAGTTACAAAGGTTTCCCTACATTAAATAATATAGAACTAATTTCGTTCCTGACAAAAGTGGTCAACTTAGACAGGTGGCCAACTTGCAAAGGTGGTCAACTTTACAGGTTTTACTGTATAACAGTATAAGTCAAAGCAAAACAAAAGAACACAGAAGATGCACATTGAAATACAGTTGAAATTTCCTAATATGAACACGGTTAATACGAAATCACGGCTGAAACGAACATTTTGTTTGGTTTACTATTTTTTTACACTAAACATCTCACGCATATTACGAAGGCTAAAATACAAATTTCGGCTAAGACGAACAAAATTTCTGACCTATTCACGAAAAGTTTTCACGATTGCATATAAGTATTTATTATTTTTTTTTCCAAACTGTTGGTTATTTTGAGTCATTGTAAACCACCAAGTACGTATTTCGAATCATGCGTTGAATCTTTCTGGATAGAGACTAAAGCTCATGTACACGTGTTGGCTTTCGGACTGGTCACTCTGCTCAGGGATCAAACCCTCTACCTTCAAATCATTCTTAAACAGTAATCATTCTTAAACAGTAATTATTTTTGAAATATAAACATAAACCTTCGTTTTAATACTTTTTTTTACATAATTTTAATTATTCACGTTTGTTACGAATAACGACTAAGACGAACAAATTCGCGAATTTTTGGCACTTCCTACTAAGCGAGTTCAACTCTATAACTATTTCACATCACAGATTCGAAATCACAATTATCTTTCAATTTTCCTGCATTCCCTTTTAACCCGGCAAATACAAATTAACTCGGGAGTGCAGGAAAATTTTAATTTCGTCATCAAATGCGTCTCCGACAAAAAGCAAAACATTGGAAATATTCAACCACTCTAATCAATAAAAACTCGAATAAGCGCGAGGAGGGAAAAACCTGCAATTTGTTTTTCCCTAGCAGTGACGGTTGAAAGTTATGGATGATTTTTTTTTTTTTTTCGAAAAGTGGAAGTTAAGGTAGATGGGATAGGAAAATTCGGTTTATAATAAAACGATGTTTTTCGTGTGTGTTTCTGTTAAGTAAATATTTGTTTTCGACTGTAAATAACTGCTTTGCCTTTGAAGCCGAACACTTTGAAAGAATATTGAAAATAAAATGACAAAAAAATCACATTTCGTTTCAATCCAGAGGTGACGTTGTGAGCAATTCAGCTTCGAGCTAAAATTGGTGTCAACTTTTTTCAGACTATGTAATTATTTCTGTTTTCAACTTTTATAGTGAGCGTTTTTCAACAAGCAAAATATGATTTTACCCACAAATTTTTCTTTCTTTGGTATATAACTACCTTATGAAGGCCATTTCCTCTTCTTTTTTTGTGTTTTGGTCTAAATCTTAAATTCAAGAATGTGTTTTATATTTTTTATGCATATTAATTTATAAATATTTGTTTATTTTTATCGTTCAAAAATTGGTTGGTTAGTTTCTAATGAGGCTTCACATTGATTCCTAACCATTAGCTGACCTAGTAAATTCCCCAGGGACTGAACTGGGAAACATTCTTTCACGTGGCATAACTGTCAGTGAAATTGCCGCTAGAGAATTTTGACGCTCAGTATCCCACTAAATGGTGGCACCAGGGTTCTAGCGATGCGAAACTGCATTGGAATTTAATTTAGAAGAAAGTATTCATGCCAAATACAAACCTATGAAATTGTAAACAAGTCGCATAACCATACGACATTGTCGTATGGTTATGCGACGATTTTTTGCATCTCGAGAACCCACCGACTTGGTGGTCGGGTTAGAATCCGCGAGCTCGGGCGTACCAGGCCAGCACCTTAACACTAAGCCCACGTTCAAAAGTTATTTAGTTTTCTAGCTAAAAAGTAAATTTACTGTAACTGGGAGGATTCCGTCAGTAGGTTTGGAATGCTTTGTGGAAACACGCTTCTCTCAATCTTCCTCTTCAGACTATCGTCGAGTTTTGCGAGCGCATTGGTTCTAACTTTCCAACTAACTCATGTTGTTGTCGTCGTGTCCTCGCGCATGGCGAGGAAGAATGGGTACGCTGCTCCTGAGTCTAACGGGTCCCTTATAGGCAAGAGTCCGATTTCCGACCCTTTGTAAAGTCTCTTAATTTTTTGAAACATCTCCCAGATGAGAGACCATCACCTGGGACTGGCACCCCCAGAGGTATCGTTTCACTTGGAGGACTTTGGAGCCACGACCTATTTAGCGTGCGCCAGCTCCCTTTAGCGTACACGGCCCTACAGGAACCAGCCGCGAGAGGTTGTCACCCTCCCAAACATTGACCGAAGTCGATATTGCTCCACTTTCGGTGTTCTGCGGGAACCGAGCTTCTACCGACTGGTCCACTGCGGGACAACTAATTCATGGAACACATAATTGATGCCAAACATCACTGTATGTGCCGTATAGCTCTTAATCTTGATTATAATCTACATTAAAGGCATTTTTCCTTATACCAAATTGTCACAATCATTCGAGTCGGCAAGGTGGCGTCGTGGTAAGTCGCACGCCCCAGCTCGAGCCTGCCAATGTCGGTGTATTTTCAAGATGCAGAAAATCGTTTGCGCCATGTCGTATGATTATGCGGCATGTAAAAGAACCCTTGAGTAGGCATTTGGCTTGGATGTTCTCGGCTAAATTAAATTCCTAGTGCAATTTTGCATCAACAGAGTCCAGGTGCTCGTCCTTTCAGGCGGAAAACTGGACGTCAAAATTCTAATGCGGCGATGGTACCACACTCGTTGTAGTGCCGCTGAAAGAGATGGTACCAATTTTTGGGGGGAAAGCACTAGGTCTGCAACTTGCAGAAGCTCATTACAAAAAAAAGTGTCACATTCAATTCATTTATGTGTTTTTACATGTGCTGACTTTTTAAGACACCATAATGTCTGCTGCTTTATTAGCATGATCTTTTACCTCACGTGTTTGTGCAAAGTGGTGCAGTTTCATTTTTTGAGTTATCGCAATTTAAGTGATTTTATTTTGTGTCAAGCAAGACACCGAAATGAAAAAGTCATCTACTGAATTTATTAAAAATTAACTATTACTGCAGCAGCTGAAATTGAATATGGTAGGATCCGAAAATGAAATGCAATTTACCTGTTGAATTATCCGAAAAAATGTCCAATGTAAATGCTATTGTAAACTCATGTACATTTTAATATTTTTTTCAGGTGGCTGTTTACTGATGAAGCTATGCGCTTTACAAGAAATGATTTAGCCATTGGTAAGTCTTGCATTTTATTCTTTTAAAATGTAGCCTAATCACATAAGTAGCTTTCGTCATTTACGGGATTTAAATTTGTACCGCGATGTTTATACTCAATTTCGTCATTTTTGGAGGGGGCAATTGCACCTTTCCCGGCTCTGTATTTTTTTGTGAATGCACATGAATTTTGGCGCATTTTAAACGCAATATGGGACCGTTCATAAGTGATGTCACACTTTTTTTCACTATATTTGACCCCCCCCCCCTTTGTCACTAAGTGTCGCACTGCAACATATCCCCTACCCTCCTTTGTTACATGTCACGCTATATTACATTAGCATAAAATACGTTTCAATCTGCTGATTTTAAATGTTTTTATAGAAGTCAAAATGTACGATGTCACATTTCTTGTTACCCCCACCCCTCCCTTTGTCACAAACTGTCACACTTTCTTGAACCCCCTCCCCCCTTGAAGCATGACATCAGTTATGAATGATCCTGTAATATAAAGAGTATCATACTTTAGAACCGACCTGGAAAATTTTATCAATAACGGCCTTGCTTATGCAGGAACTTCGCAACTTCAACCTAGAATCGAACTAAAATGTCACGGAAAGCGCATTTTTATGGAGAGCAAAATGGTAGAGTAAGTAATGCTAGTACTGATAAACGTAGGAAACCACAACCCTCCAACGATACTCCATAAAAATAGGGGCATCGAGGAGGGCCAGGTTCCCACAGCAAGAGATAGGTAGGCTGGACCGGCGGGTAGGCGGGTTTGTACGCATAAAGCCTAGCAAACCTATCTTGGATCCATACGAGCATTCGCCGGACTTCACTTACCCGTGCCCGGGGAAGGGCAAAACTAAGGCCTCGAGCTAACAGGGTAGGGAGTGTGAAGTAGAGAAGTACAAAAAGACGTTCCGACATTTGCGATGATGGCATTGGTATTAATCAGCTTTGATAATGAATCGAACTAAAATATTACTGTAAGCGTATTTTTGTGGAAAACAAGTTGGTAAAATAAGAAATCTTTGTACTGTCAGATATAAGGTCTCTTCTCTAAAGTCTCCCACTTAGAATATCGATTAGAGTTCGACCACAGAATTTCGACAGTTGGACGCTTCTGCGCATGGCAGAAAAGAACGAATTCATTCCAATTTTAGGGAAGTTCGTTTTGCAGGTGCGTTTATTTAGTACGCGAATCAGAATGTTTGCTTCTCTGTTTGTTGAAAGCAATTAAATTTACAAACTGGCATACAGCATCAGTTCGGAAGCAATCAAGTATGCTAAACAAACAAGAACGAGAACAAAAACGGTACATTCCTTACACCAATAGTTCTTCCCTTGAACATGAATGGATTCTTTTTGGCACTGCCAGTCAGATCGCTTTGGTTCATGGTAGAACTGTATGTATCAATCGGTTATAAAGTCATTTTCGTGAAGGCCTGAGGGGTGACCTTATATCGAGGTCTGGCTTTATTGATTGACGCTCTACGTGTAAGTGCTATGCTTACACACTTTTTTGCTTTAACACAAAGATCCCCCTATTTTTACATAAGCGTGCCCCCTCCACTTTTTGATTTCAATAACTTATGTTCGTATATATGTTACCGGCAAAGTATGAACCGCAGTCATTCTATAGAATGGCCTAGGCATTGTATATAATGCCGGGTGTTTTTAGGCAAGGAATGAAATAAGAGAAGTATTACATACTTTCCCTAGGGATTGTATATAATACCTAGGCATTCTATAGAATGATAAATGCTATTTAGTCAAAGTATGCAAAAAACGTCTGGATGAGGTTATTATGTAAATGATGTACATTTCTCAAAAATAAAAATGTTATTCTGGAAAAAGAATGAGAGCGCCATGAAAAAGAAATTTTTTTTTTTCACAATCATCACATTGTAGTGATTCAGCAGCCAATAGTCCCTGTGTTCCTTCTCAGTAGTCATTTTGGATTTTTGCACATAATTTATTAACTTCTGGTAAGTAGTTTCGGTTAAGAAACCACTTTTTTGCAGCGTTTACTCTCATTTTGCTTCTACGGACGGAGTTCTTAACGAATCGGAGATGTGCTTTATATGTACTTTGCCGGTTTCTGATTTGGCATTCTATAGAATACCTAGCAAATACGTGAAATATAAATCGTTTCATACATTGGCGGTTAGTTTTAGGCATTATATACAATGCCAGATTTCAAACTTTGCGTTAACATACACAAGCACTAGCGTCACCATACCCACTTTTACCCCAGTACTGACTAGACCACTGACCTGAATCATACAAGATGTTGAGGAAAGAGAACAATTGTGGGAAACAAGATGGGTAAAATAGGTAATCCTGGTTTTGACAGACCCTCCCATATGAGATGCTTATTTTGGAATTGCGCAACCTTGGCCCTGGTCACCTTATATCACGTTTTAGTCGCTTTCGACAATCAGCGCAAACTCAGTTTATGACACTGACAGGACTTCAACTGCGTCTTTTCTAATCCGTTTATACCAAAGTGAAGTTGTACAAGTGCTCCTTAAATCCTTTATGCAAGGAGTGACGTTGGCGTCTTTATTTTAGCATCGTATCTTCTAAGGCTTCATATAAACCGATGGCGCAGATATGCGACTAGTTTTGTGTGAGGACATATGTTGCATTTTGGAGATCTGATTTCCACATTCAAGAAGTTTCTAGTATCAGCCGCCATGTTGTTTTCAACTGGACTTACGTGAACTGCCATGAAGTTTTATGGTAAGAAGCGTTTTAATTAAATTTATATTGTATAACAAGCATTTCCAGTAACAATTCGTTAAGAATAATAATAGTAAGATATTTAAAATAATAAAAAGAACAAATAACAATCAAGCATGGACGGACAGATATGAAATAAGCTGCCCAGAAGTCAAACGGTATAAGTCAGTAATGGGAATTTTTGATTTTTTTAAAATTCCAGCATTAGTCTATACACTACCTTTGGAACCTTTTATAATAAACCTGTATTAAACTTATATGAAATCACAAATTTAGAGTTGTAATAATAACTTATTGCAGTCATTTATTCAAATCCTTAAAATCAGTGAAACTGCTGGACAATCTGTTTAACTTCTGAGCAGCTCAAATAATGAATAAATGTTTAAGTGATGATTCAGCTAATAGTCAAAATAGTTACTTATAGTACTTAAAGTCTTTGAATATTTTTTCTTCATTTTTAATATACTAAAATAAAGCAAAAACCCTGTTATAACAGCGTACAAGACACCGGAATATTTATGACGCTATAGGGCGCTCATCATTACTGTTGATGGAAGGGACTATAGAATTTCTTGACATTATAGCAGCGTTGTCACAATAACCAAGTTCAACTGTATAATTTTTATTTCTTTTCAATGAATTTTTTTAAAGCAATGTATTGAAGAATGTTGCATTTTGTTAAAAAGGTTAAAAAAATATGCGTGACATTTTGTTTAAAAAAAAAAAAAACCTCAAGGTCGTGCAGATAAATAACACCGCTTATGGGCAAAAATTAAGATAACTGAGTAAACTTTGAGCAAAAAGCCTAAGTACCTTTGAACAAGCTTATTGGAAGAAGCTTTCAACTGGAAACATTTTATGATTTGAACAACTTTTGTTCAATTTTGAACAGTTCAAAAACAAAATGACCTTACCATTAATGGGGAAATTTTAATTCTACATAAATCCTGTTCTAACAGATAAATGTGATTAGAACAAATTTGTTCGAAGAGATGTTATGACATAGAACATGTCAGATGTGAAGCTCATCCAGATCTAAACGAGCCTATTTTTCCACGAAACTTTTTGATCTGAATTTTTAAGAATATTTCCGAATGAATGAATGATTAAATTAGCGAGTGAATGAATGAATGAGTGAATGAATATGCATAAACCGTTGAAAAAAATATATTTTCAGAAATCAAAAACTAAAGCTAAATGAGAAAGAGAGAGATAGGTAGATTAATCCTTTTGATACTAGTGTATAGGAGAAAGTTGGCTCGTATAGTTCTAGACGGAACTTCTTGTTTAAAATGCTATAAATGAAAAAAAAATATAAATAAATGAGTGTATAAATACATGAATGAGTAAATGAATGAATGAATGAATAAATGAATGAATGTGTACTAACAATTGAAAAGGGCATGTTTGAAGTAATTAGAATTAAAGCTAAATGAGAATGAAAGAGAGAGATAGCTATATTATAAATTTGAAGTTGTATACGGGAAAGTACGTCCGTATAGTTCTAGACGAGAGCTTCTTCTCATATCTTATGTTTTAAAATAGTCTAATACAGGGAATCCCAATGTAACGAACTGCAAGAGGACAGGGAAATATTTCGTTGTAACGGAATGCTTGCTGTAATCGAATACACTTATCCTGATGGCATCTAAAACGGAAGTGAATATTTATTTCATTGTAACGGATATTTCGTTGTATCGTTACAGTTCGACCACGGAATTTCGACAGTTGGACGCTTCTGCGCATGGCAGAAAAGGACGAATCCATTCGAGTTTTAGGGAAGTTCATTTTGCAGGTGCGTTTATTAGCACGCGAATCAGAATGTTTGCTTCTCTGTTTGTTGAAAGCAACTAAATTAATAAACTGGCATATAGCATCAGTTCACAAGAAATATAGTATTCTAAATGAATTGAAATAACAGAAATGGCGCATTCCTTATACCATCATTTCCTCCCTTGAACATGAATGGATTCGTCTTGACACTCTGCCACTCAGAGCACATTTTCTTGTTTTAGAACTGTATTCACTATAACGAGATTTCACTGTTTTTAAGACTGATAGATGAACTATTATTACACGGTTTTATTTAACTTGATTTGTAACGGAAGTTAGTTATGTGGTTTTTGACCACTATTACTGCATAAATTATCTTCAAACTTTGCTCACAAGCTTATCTTTGATGGCAATACAATATTCCACACATTTTGTAATTTATTATAACGTTAATTAGGAAAAATAATAATAATTTTGGCTCGGAGGAAATTGTCAAAATTATTATTTGTCGAATGGCAAAGACAGCTTTGTTTGGAATGTTTCGATAATTCAACGATGTTTTGAATATTAAAATAGTCAAATCATGGCGAAATTTTTTCGTTTTTTTTAAAGTAGAACCGTGTAACTTCAAACATTTTTACGTGGTTTTATCTTTTAATATTTATTTGACCTTTAACAAAAGTTCTTGAGATTAACTGAAAAAAAAAAAAAAAAAATTAAATAAGTAAAATAAACAAAAGCACATAAAAATGAAACTTTAGTTTTTACAAGCATACACCTAAAATTTTTTTTGCTTTATGAATAGACAAAATATAAAGAAAAGTTCGTTCCAGGCAATTCCTTCTAACAAAGTGGTGATAAAGCAGAAAGTTTAGAACAAGATCGAATCTTTTCTCGTTCCATCCCTCTTTCACTTTCGCTCTTTTGTGTGTGGCACGACAGGCCAGTGAACCGACCCGTTCGAAGATTGAGGTTCGAGATTGCAAACGATTAGCAGAGACACGAAAAAGACGATTTTTTGCTATTGTCCGGTCGGATCGTTTGGGATGACGTGACCCAGGGATTTATCGAACGATTAGCGAGGAGGTAGTGCTGAGTTTTCAATCAAGCTTGTTCCTCCGGTTCTTTTGTGTATGGCAGGTATCTTGTTCGAAAACGATTGCACAGATAGAAATAATTGTCAACAGGCATTAACCTTTTGATGCCTTCTTGTAGTCTTCAAGTGTTGCTGCAAGATGGAAATGGGAAAACTACTGTCACGAATTTTTACAAATAGAAAACATAAGAGGAAGGAAATGCTGTGGGGCAAATAATTTTGAGACAGACCTTAAAAATAGCTAAATTTTTGTCAGGTGAGTGGTATTGAAAGTCGGACAAACGAAGAATGGCCAGAACATGACATCAAATGAGACACTTAGAAGCAAAGGGGTGTAAGTGACAAAATTGAAAATTTGGAGATAAATGGTGCAAGTGACAGGGAAAGCACTATTCTATATTGTAGTAAGAGATGTTGGAGGTAGTCCTAACAGGTGCTGTCCCCCAACATGATTTAGAAAAAAAAATAGCATTAAAGGTCCCATAAGATCTAAACTTTGAACGCGTTTTCCTCGGAATCATTTTTTGGTCACTTACACCCCTTTCCTTCTCACTGCCTTAAATGATTGTTTTTATTTATTTTTTCCCCAGAGTTTCGCGCTTTGAAGTCCTTGCTGAGCAGAAATATAACTGAAATATTAAACGAACCACTTTACGTTTAATACGAAGAGGGCGGCGTGTACGACCGGTGGCTCACACACGAATGGTTCATCTGGCGGCGAGTGACATTTAAGCGGCATTTAACGCTAGATTTACCAGGCCGTTTTCAACCATTTCTAAACTCTCATTTTACATCAAGTTGCTACTAATTATAATAAAACTTTCAGTGACACTAACTTGTCCTACGTTCCGTGGATTAGGAAAAACCAATGCAATTGAAAGTTGCATTAGTAACAAATTGAGCAAAATGGAAGCTTAGAAACAGTCAAAATGACTGGTCTGACAAATCTTGTGTTAAAAGTTACTCTTGTTTTGACATAACCTGTCTTCAAAGCGTGTAAAAAGTTAATTAAACTTAAAGGATTATCAAACCACATCTTCAGTTTGAAAATTTTTTCGATTTTTATTTAAGCGGGAAAAAATATTTTCGTCTTGAACCGTTTCCAACTTAATTTCTTACCTTAAGAGTTTTTAAATTAATCTTTTTTTAATGAAAATATCAGGCAAAACCCCCTTTTTTTCCTAATTACTTACAGTATTTTTTTAATAATTGGAATCTTTGTATATAAAGGTCCATCAGGGTCTCCCAGGTCATGACACAGACTGCAGCATTAAAATTTTTGCGTTTATTATTTTTTTCTATGGGATTTTGGGGGTGAGGCTTGGGTAATTGTTTGGTTGATTTGCGAGAGTCATCGCTTGGGGAGTTTGTAGTTTATAGGGGGTGTGCCAACGCTCTGAATGGTGGTTGGTGAGGTGAACATTGGTATCGTGACCGTGAAAAGTTTAAATGAATTAAAATTGAATTCTCAAAACAAAAAAAAAGTTGTGACTGGAAATGAATTCTTGTAGGGAGAAAAATTGACTGTTTAGACTTACAGGTCTATTATTCTTGCTCTTCAAAAAGGGATTCCTTGCAACTCCGAAACGCATGTACGGAAATTTGTTTTAAAGTTGGTGGTTTGAATGCGTACAGCTGGTGCAAATGCAATACTATGTTGTAATTAAAATCGTTTCGGCGTTAATTTCAATTTATCATTTTGTTTACTTAAGGATGAAAAACATCCATTTTTTTCAGGCATATGTTGTTTCCAATGTGGAGGCAGTTGCCTACTCGGCATTCGCCCCTTTTAAACAGGAATTGCTGGCCATTTGTGAAGGGTCACCTGATATGTGACCAGCATTGACCCTAACACACTGATGACACCAGATGGCGCCCCCACAACCACGGCACCTTCCTTTTTTGACCTATGGGTGAGGGGAAGGGAAAATCCCCACCCACCGGTACCCTCGGAACTGCCTCGGGACTTCAGGTTCCACGGATTTTACATGCACGTATCCCCAAGTGTACATGGTGGGTCTTCAGCGGCACGGGTATCGAACCCGAGATCCTCCGATCCGAAGCTCGACATCCTAACCGCTAGGCTAACACGGCCCCCTTTTCAGGCATATTTAAGAGGGAAATCTGTTTTCTACACCGCAAAGTTGTTTTATGTTTGACTTTGGGGATAATTCGTAAGGCTAAAAAAGTCAATAACAATAATAATAATCACGAGGGAAAAATAACTATTTTTAAATTGCCGATCCTAGTATAGTAATACATATACATACGTGTAAGGACCAACCCTCCTTAGAAATACACTGTAAGAAAAGAAAACAATAATATTATGTTAATCTCAATTAAGTTTGTAATCTAAGTGAAAAGCAATCCTGTGGGGTCATTCATAAGTGATGTCTCGCTTCTAGGGGAGAGGGAGGTTCAAGAAAGGGGGACAGTTTGTGACAAAGGCAAGGGAGGGATAACAAGAAGTGTGACATCGTACATTTTGATTTCTATAAAAACCTTTAAAATCAGAAAATTCAATTTATTATTATGCTCACACATGTCGTTAAAAGCTCAAAACTAAAATTAGAAATGTGATCTATAGCGTAGTGCTTTGTTTCTGAACTGCAACACTGCAAGTACATATGCTAATGTAATATACATTTGACAAAGGGTGGTAGGGGGTATGTTGAAGTGTGACACTTCGTGACAAAGGGGGGAGGGAAGTAAAATATATTCAAAAGAAGAGTGACGTCATTAATGAACAGTCCCTGTGATTAATTAATGACAAAAAAAAACGTTATTACAACGAACGTTGCTGCGTTTTTAGCCTACTTTCCCGTAAAAGTAAAAAAAAATAATAATAAAGCATGAAAGAAGGCTTAATGTATCGTGAAAATATCGTTAAAAATCAAGAAAAGTCAAAAATAAGTGAAGTAATTAAATAAAGATTGAAAAATAAAAAATTTGAAAGTAGGGTATTGAGATGGGGAAAAAGTGTGTCTGTCGGTCTGTCTGTCTGTCGGTCTGTCTGTCGGTCTGTCTGTCGGTCGGTCTGTCGGTCTGTCTGTCGGTCTGTCTGTCTGTCGGTCTGTCGGTCTGTCCCCCCCTAATAACTTTTGAACGAATTGTCCGATTGGAAAAATTCTTTTTGCATTCGAAAGATCTCGGCGAGGACATCTCATTTCTATATTTCACTTTTTGATTTGAACAATTTTTTGTTCAATTTTGAACAGTTCAAAAAATTTTAACATTAGCGCCTATGGACAAAATTGAAGCAAATTCTGTAAACTCTGGGCACAAGAGCCAAGTTCCTATTGAAAGCTTATTGAAAGGAGTTCTCGGCGTGAAATATTGATTTGAACAGTTTTTGTTCATTTTTGAACAGTTCAAAAAATTAACACAGAGCTTACGGGGAAATTTCAACCCTATATAAATCCTGATCTAACGGACCGATTTGCTTGGAACAAACTTTATCGGAAAGCTCTTATAACGTAGAACATGTAGAAATAGAAAGTTTATCCAGAACGTACGAGCCTATTTTGCTATGAAATTTTTTGATCGGGATTTTCAAGGATATTTCTCAGTGACTCAATGAGTGAAATAATGAATGAATGAATAAATGAAAGAGTGAAAGAATAAATCAATGAATAAATGAATGAGGAAAAGAATGAATGAATAAATTATTGAATAAATGAAAATATAAATAAATGAGTGAATAAATACATGAATGCGTAAATGAATGAATAAACACTTGAATGAGGTAACGAATGAATGAATAAATGCATGGCTGAATAAATGAAAGAATGAATGAGTGAGTGAATGGATATGTATTATCCGTTGAAAAAGGTATATTTTCAATAATTAGAACTAAAGATAAATAATAAAGAGAGAGAAAGAGATAGCTAGATTATAAATTTGAATTTGGTGTATACGGGAAAGTAGGCTCGTATAGTTCTAGACGGAACTTCTTGTTAATAATCTCGATTAGTTCTGCTTAGCGCCGGTAGCTCAAAACTTCTACTCTGAAGAAGGTAATTTCTCCTAATTCCGAAACTAACTTCAGTAATTTTGTCATTGCCACGCTCTTCTATAATTTTGATTATACCATTTGTGAAATTTTATTTTATATTTTAACTTACATATTTTATTTTAATTTTTAATATATATAGTTTTTCTTTTTTCCTTGATATCTTTCTCTCTCTGTCTGTTTTTGCACAAATGTAAACACGTATTCTGTGGTAGACATTCTGTGGATCCTCCTCACACCCCATGATGCTTTAAGCACGTGCTTCTTTTATTTAGTAATCCAAGCCGGATCAAATGATGAATGACCAACTTCGACTTAACGTACCACATGGAAAAACACAGATGCAACAGATAATGAAATCATTCACCTCTTGAACCACTGTCAAAGTTACCTGGATCCACCCATCGTAAGGCTTTATCAGATCTAGACTTGTAAAGCGGCATTACCTTACCTGTGCCGCAATCGCCCGGTCGTCTTCTTTATTTCTTCATATTTAACCGGAAAGAAACACGCGCTCACATTCTTTTCCGAGAATTATTTGTTGTTTTGGCAACGGTCTGTTGACCGAGGCGCAACCAATGGCTGTAATCCCAGCGACATCTGTCTTCGACTATTTCCGTCATAATGATGCGTGCGGTTGTGAATCGTGAGTGGGAGATTATTGCGTGCGTTTTTCAACTTCTATCTTTGCTTGCTTAATGGTTCTGCGTGGACTATTTGATCATGTATGACTCTGCTGTACTGCCTATACTAAATACAGAATTCATGTTCATATGACAAGCTCGAATAAATTCAACAATGACGTAAATTATTTCTTTAAAATACTTTAGAACAGTACAATATTTACGAATGCGCATATTAATTGATATATATATATGTACTCGTAAGCCCGGCGGTCATACGAAACGACCGCTGTTCTAGATATTATAAATTGTAATTAAAATGATTTGTGCAAAGGTGTCTGCTAATTCAAACTGAATTACCCAGGTCAGGTGGCGAGGACGCTCCTTTGCTTACTGCCCCCCACTACTATAGATTTATGGTTGGATCTTATTAGGAGAGCCCACCCCGTTGGCGCAGTTGGCGATGAGTACACCATCTTGGTAATTCTGATTTGATCGTAATCCTGTTTTATCGTTCTGCGGCGTGGACGCCAAATTAGCGGTTTTGAAACGGGGTGGGCTCTCCTAGGATTTTACCAAAGCGCAGACGATAATTAAATAAATTAAAAAGAAAGAAAGGATTAAATTAAATTCCCGTATACATTAATTTTTAACGGAGATTGCAAATACAGCGCAGCCTCACTCAATATGCTAGATAAACGTTTCGATTATTATTATTATATTTGTTACATTTGTAACAATAACAATGGCAACTGCATTGATTTGTTTGTTCACACGGCAACTGTAATTATATGGTTGGAAATGAGGGCAACAATGCAAAAATAAAATAAAACGGGTCAAAAAAATCATTGAAAAATTTTTTAAAATTAATTTAAAAAAAAACTAATTGAGTCACAACTTTCATTTTTGCAGCGATGAGTTCCTCGGGTCGTAAACATTAACCGTGCCGAATGTGGTCCCGATTGGTAAAACGCCCTGGGATTCTATAGTAGACAGACAGACAGAATAAGTCGCTTATATATAAGAAGATATATATATCAGTAGAACGTTCATATTTAAAAAATAGATACAAAAGGTTTAGTTAAAATAAAACTAAGGAATTGTAAAGTAATAATGGAAGTTCATTTTTTAAAATTACATCATCTAAATGATGACCTCCTCTACGACGGCACACATCTAACCGCAAACGGAAGTTATTGAAAACTTTCTTCAGTAATGCTGGCGTAATTTCTGCCAATATTGTCCTCGGTCCTAGATGGTCTTGGCTGACCTTTTGCTTGTGGCCTTGTGGCTTAAACGTTGAACCAGTCTCTTCAAAACGCTTTACCCATATTTTAATTAAATTAACACTAACGCGCCGTATTCCGTATTCAGAACAATATAGTCGCCTAGTAACAATAGGGGTTATAAAATAAAAACGAGTAATTATATATTTTAAAGTATTTTTATTCATAATAAGCTCCTTCTCCTTTAATACATTTGCTACAGCGGTTTAACATCGATTCGAATGCCTGTTGCAGATCACATTGTGGGACTGCTTCCAAAGCTCGCGTCGAAGCAGTTTGTATAGTGTCAATGTCATCACAGAAAAAAAAAGTAAACAAATGGACTGAGGTTTTAGCAGTGGATCTGTTGATAGTTAAGGAGTTATAACACAGATAGCTCCACAGCAAGCTTAGTTCCCGATGTAGTCTCAATAATTCTTTGACACACTGTGTGCTTCGACGCGAGCTTTGGAGGCAGACCCACAGTCTGAGCTGGCACAGGCATTCGAATCGCTGTTAAACCACTGCAACAAATGTATTCTTGGGGAATATATGTCTATCAAGATCTCCTCTACAACAAAGCTCCTAGGAACTCTTCCACAAAAGTCATTTGTTTTGCTGAAAAAAACGTATATCTTCAGAAGCTGCCTTTAAAAGTAATTTCAAATAAATGTTGGATAATTTAAACAAATATATATAGCCGTTTCTAAAAGCCATCGAAACAAAATTAAATTTTCTGTTAATATCATTACTCAAATCGGTATAATGTTTTGTACCAAATTCCCCATTTTCGCTCGTTTTCAAGTTTATTTCATTTTCCAAAACACTTTGCACGAGCCTAATGCTATGCTTTCTTTCGTTCTAAATATTTATTGCACATTGTTCGTCTCATACGCAGCTATTAACTTTCCACCTGTTGAACAACGTAATGGGACGAGGGTTGAGCGTCATGCCTGCGTCGTGTTATAAAGGAGTGAAAGCAGGTGTTTTCATAAAGGAAAGGGAGTTGTAATGTTTCCTTCAGACTTGAGGAAAATATCTACATCAGCATCATTAGCAGTAAAATTATTTAATTTTCACTTGTTACCGTCAAAACACCTGTAACACGTTAAGATTTTTGCTACCTGTAAAAATAACTTTTAAAAGAGTTATTTTTATCCACCTGAAGCTTTTTCCATCTAACAAAAACTGTGATATAAGTAGTGTTCGGCAACTATTCGTCAAAAAGCAGTTAACTACCAACTACTTACTAGTCTAAACAGAACTAGTTGCAATTAGTAGTTAACTACTTTTTTCTGAGACTAGTTGTAACTAGTAGTTAACTACTAGTTAACTATTTATTTTTTTCTTTGAGGCATGAAGAAAAAAATTTGTTACGCTTCTTTTTTTTTTTTCTTTGTTGTTGTAAAATAAAGGGGTTTTCCTTTTAATATCAATTTAAAATTCTCCCTCTTCCCAAACCCCATTTATTAACATAATATCTTTATAACGCGCTTGCTTAATATTATATTCTTTCAAATTGTGTTGAAGGCTTGTGTTTTATGGTATCCCAAACGCATGCATGGTATTAGAAATAGAGGTACAGCTTACCCATAATGAAGATTTGGTTTTTAAATTAAACTTCATCTTGCATGTGCTGGTGCAGGCGCCATTTATTGACTATATTAGAAAGTTTTTTCCTAATGTGCGTAAATACTGCAATAAATATCATGATTTTTAAAGGAGTACTTATACGTTTTTAACGTAATATAAAAAATACATTTTTGTGTGCAATATACATAAGGTAAAATTTTAAGTAATTTAGTGCTTAAAAAAGTTTTTTTTTTTCTTCAAAAAATAGATTTAAAATTTTCTTTTCGAAAGTAGTTGGAATTTTGAAAATAGTTGTGGCTAGTATTTGGGAAAAAAGTAGTTTAACTAATAGTTAACTAGTTCAAAACAAAAGTAGTTACAACTACTAATTAACTAATAGTTAACTAGTAGTTGCCACTAGTAGTTAACTACTTCTAGTTAACTACTGCCGAACACTAGTTATGAGACTATAGCTGATATAGAATACCAGTCAAACCTGGTCGAAGTCGGAGGATTTTCAAGATGCAAAAAATCGTCTGCGCCCATGTCGTATGCTTATGCGGCTTATAAAAGTATCCCATGAGTAGATATATCCGGCTTGGATGCTCTCGGCTGAACTAAATTCCTAGTGCAATCTGCCTCAATTAGAGCTCAGGTGCCGCCATCTAGGGGAAACTGAGCGTCAAAATTCTCAGAGTGGTAATGGCATCCGCCGACAGTGAAGCTACTTGAAAGCATGGATGCCGATTTCCGGGGAATGCACTAGGTCTGCAAAAAGATTAATAACCGTACGCAGCCCCGTTGGAGGGGGAAAAAATAGGCCACCACTGGTACACGCCGCCAGATGAACCATTCATGTATAAACCACCAGTGGTGCAAGCCGCCAGATAAACTATTCGCATGTGGGCCACCAGTGGTACACGCCGCCACATGAACCATTCTTCTAAGAACCACCAGTGGTGCAAGCCGCCAGATAAACTATTCGTATGTGGGCCACCAGTGGTACACGCCGTCAAATGAAACATTCATCTAAGAACCACCAGTGGTACAAGCCGCCAGATAAACTATTCGCATGTGAGCCACCGGTGGTACACGCCGTCCTCAACGAGTTAAAGAAAGTAAATACAAAATATAACTCGGCAGTCAAAGGAATGCCATTTACTGTAGCACTTACATTAGATTATGTTCTTTCTAAAATGCTTTTAAGATGTGAGTTATACGAAGACGAGTAAAAACATTTTTCTTTTATTTTGATTTATTTTATGCAATCGACAAAGTATTCCAAAGCGGAAAGTAATTGGAAAAATAAGCAAAATAACTTCGAAATTTCACAATAAAAAAAATACATTTTGCATTTGGACAGAAACAAGAAATGATAAATAAAATCAACCGTATTATAGTAATTTTAATCGCACGTGGGTTTCAGGGTTTTCTGAGAAAAATCTTAGGTTGTGGGAAAATTTTAAAGTGTGTGCTCCCATTAATTAATTTTCGGCTAATCAAAATGCTGTTGTGAACCTTTCTATAGTTCCATTAAAAACTAGAAATGCAACGCCAATTTTTCTGTGTCAAGTAAACCTTCTTTCTCCAAAGTTATTTATTCCGTACTTTAGTGATTGTTGTCCATTGTTGAAAGTTGAAAACCTTTTCTCTATTGAAGGATTTTAATTACGAAGTTTCAAGGCACATGTTGTATTTAAAATTGAAGAAATTCTATGCGTGTGTTCGATCGCTAATATGTATTTGCTTCAAATTTGAGCCTTTTCCTCTTGGGACTTCTTTTTGTGTAGGCAGTGAAGTATACAGTGTGTCAAAGAATTTTTTAAGACTAGGTTTATAAAATAAAATAAAAACTAGTAATTGGAATTTTTTAAAGAATTTTTACTCAAAATAAGCTCCTTTGGCTTCAATACATTTGTTACAGCGGTTTATCAACGATTCGAATGCCTGTTCCAGCTTACATTGTGAGGCTGCCTTCAAAGGGCGCGTCGGTAGTCGTCTAAATAAAATTTACTCAGTGGAACATCTACTGAGTAAATTTTTATCGGTACGTACAGTATATATATTTATATCCATCTTATAAAAATACATTTATAGAAGCATATTAGGAAAATAGTTGAAGCGGCATGAAAGCACAAAGTTTACAAGAGTCCTTGGGTAATTAACCCTAATAACCTGTCCTAGATGGGAGGGAGGGGGATTTTTTCTTTTTTTAAACAGGTTTTGACAGCTCAAAAATACGAGTAATAAAATCAGTGGAATTACTCTTGAACGAATTCAATGCTTCTGGAAAAAACTGACCAGGGGTTAAATCTGAATGTATTACGAAAAACTGATGATTCTCAAAATATCGGTATTTTCTAGTCGGTGTATTACAGTCATCAATTTCATAGTTTTTTAATCATCGAGCAAACGGTTTTTGCTTGATGCATTTAATAAAATCATTGCTTTCGTGTCAAGCATCGAAGTTTTGTCTTTTGTCGAACGCAGACAAAATTGTTATAAAAATTTTTTCGTTTATTAATTTTTAACCTCTTCAGGCCCTACAACTAAGCACAAACAGTTTTTTGGTTCTCTGATTTTAAAAATGATTACAAAACAAAAAAAAACTAAAATTTTTAAAAATTATTATTTTAATTAATAATTAGTTTAAATAATAATAATTCCCCAATTTCCATGTTTTCCATGTTTAAAACGAAGTAAACTATCTGTTTATTAATTTCAAAAACAATTGGGTGTTTTAGGTTTCAAATGGCACAAACAGTAGTTAATAAACAGTATTTTTTAATGTACCCAAGCGGGTACAGAAAGTCGCAAGAGGATAAGGTAATAAATAAAAACAAATATTCATTTTAAATATTTCAGTATCGTTTATTCTTTTTTCTCTTTCTTCTGTGTTCGTTTACACAAAATGAAGTTTTTCTAAAGCTACTTGTAGCATACTGAGCATGTGAATACACAGAATTCTCGAATACCAATAAAATACAGTTATATGTTTCGAATTTCATGCAATTTTTTTTGGGATTCCAAATGTCATTCATTAAAGTAAAAATTCTTTCAACATCAACATTTGACATTGGTAACTGGAAGTGAGACAGCAATTCAACTGACAGTTTGAGCTACTGAATTGTTGTGTAAACGACAAAAATTTTAAGTCCATTTCTTTGCAATTGAAATTTTTTCTTTCGTTTGTTTTCGTTATTTTGTCTTATATTTTCGATTTTAGAAGAAAACCAACGTGTTGATTTCGGAAAAGCCAAATAACTTAGTTTTCCAATGGTAGAAAAAGGAAATTTTTTATAAAATTGGTGATCAAAAAAAACTTTGTGTGATAGTCTCTCAAAAAGAGCAGTTTTTCTTGTGAAATTCACTACAATGCTGAACGGAGCTCTAAATTTTTTGAAGGCAACAATCTTTTAAGAAAAGATATAATTGAGGAAGTTATAAGAAATTTTTTAAATAAAAAAAAAAGTTTTTATTTA
This sequence comes from Octonoba sinensis, assembly GCA_038502835.1. Classification (NCBI taxonomy): domain Eukaryota; kingdom Metazoa; phylum Arthropoda; class Arachnida; order Araneae; family Uloboridae; genus Octonoba; species Octonoba sinensis. Next base: position 62,909,072 of record CM076605.1, on the reverse strand, counting down.
TTCATTTATTTCATTTATATTTATTACTGTTCTTATCATTTTGAAATTTTAAATTAATGTTTGATTACAATAAAGTTCTACTTTCAAATTTTATTTCTAATCATTATTTTAATTAAATTCATGCATTATTTTTTATCTGGCCCTTAAACAAAAGGAAAAAAAAAGGAAGGAGATACTGGACCCCTTAAATAGTTTATAACAGTTTGAATTATGTGCCAAATTTCATTGCAATCTGTCGATTGGTGTGGCTTTGTATAGCGAATATACAAACAAACAATCATACAAACGAACTTTTATGCATACATTTAACTATTTTTTCATAAATATATTTACAAAAAATCTCGTATACTGTAAAAATTTTGCGTTTAGTTGGCATCATTTTTGGTGTTACTGAACACGATCTTTGATGTTCAGTTGGTGTAAAGTTGAAAATTGGTCATTTTTGATGTACTTTAAAGTTTTTTTTATGTGTACCTTCTCAGAAATAGAGCTCTCACTTTTGACGATTCTTGAATCGTCAAGAAAATTTTCTTCATTTACAACGATTCTTTCCTCGTACGACCGCGTGACTGAAAAAAGGTACTACACAAATTTCGCCAATTTGACGAATGGTTTACTCGGAGCATTTTTCACGAAACGATTTCGTCGAATACGACGAAAGTTTCGTGAGATTTCAGCATGCGTTTATGAGAGTGTACGTCTAAAAATATATAGACAGTGTATAATGGTTTCTTAGCTCATAAAATTTGTTAACTCAATTTCTTATCGAAATTTCAATGCGATTGCTCATTTCCTTGAAAATAGGATAAATGAACAATCGTAATGAATTTTTGATGCGTAGATAAGTTAACGAACATCATGTGCTAAAAAAACATTCTGCTGTCTGTATTTTTTGAGACAGGCACTGAAAAAATTTAAAATACACCAGAAAAGAAATAAATTCCAACTTCAATCCAATTGAACACGAAAAATGGTGTTGAGAAACAGCAAACTTTTTAACAGTGTACATACAAGATCGCTTGTAATGGCTGCTTATAGAACTGAGTACAACTAAAATGAAGAACGAACTTTCCCTAGAAAAACGTTCCATTTCTGGGCGTAAATCCCTTGACCAGGGTGTGGTCACCTCTCGAACAAGAGCAGTTTCGATGTAAATGAGGACACACTTGAGCTTCGCAAAGCGTATTCTTGACCTTTATTCTCAAAACTGCCATTTCACTTTCCTGTAAGTAATGGTCGTTACAGGAAAAAGAGGCTCCCACGTAAAAGTTCCGTTTTTACTTTATTGATTGTCGGCGAATGATTGTGTTTTTACTTTGGATTATGCAGACCTAAAACGAAAATGTGCGATGATTGTTTTTTTTAAAGCTTTAAATCTACTATTTACATTTTTTAAATTTCTACTATTTACAGACCCAATTGACTTTTAATAAATAAATGAAAAATTGTCCATAAATATAGTAAAATTAATTATTGTAATTTAAAAATTGGAGGGCTTTCATATTGGGTTTAATAAGCTCTAATTTGTAAAACAACCTTTTGTTTTACAATTATATTAAGTGTGCAGTTAAGTATTCCATTCTTGTTTTTTTTTTTTTTTTTTTTCGTTTTGACATGTTATATTATCATTTATCATAATTATTAATCAATAAACTACTACCTACTTTACGAAGGAAATCTTGTATGGTATGCTATTTACCACGGTTCGTCGCCCTGGGAAGTTGAATGGATTACTATTGATTCACTGTTAACCCCTCTCATCTAAACTCCGCACCAGTAACATGTTCCCTTCTCACTATCTCCCAGAAAAGAAACGAATTTTACCAAGTTAAGAGCTCATCTTGCCAGAGCCGAACCATATTTGATGTTAAAGCACAGTTATATCTTTTAGCATATTTGACTAAAAAAAAGAAACTAGAAGCTCCAGGGCTGCACTCGGCTAAATAGGTCATAAAATCAGTTTTCTACTCTTAATTTTTAAATTACGTCAAATATACTAAAAAATATGGCGAGGTTCGAAGTTACCCCCATGGTTCAAAGCTACCCTGAATACTGTATTATATTTTCCACTTGTTTTCTTCTTCTGATTTTATAAATAAAAATAATTATCTCTTCCAGGTCTCCAGCTATGCTGCGTTTTTCTTCACATAACCTTAGTCTGCTGCTTGCCTGATGGGGGTAAGTAGTGTATTTTTATCTTTGATATTGAAATGACAGTACTTACGTATTGTCGCGTCGATCATTGTCGCCAAATCAAAAACCATCTCTTACGTAGGGGAGCCTGTAGTACTATGGACCCAGTTGTACTGTGGTCCTAATGATAAAAAAAAATATATTTCACGGGTTTATTTTGCAATACGGCAACACTGGTTCATGTGATATCTGTTAGCTGTCATTTATAACTAATTTTGATAGTTGGACTCAAACGAGATCTGGCAGTAGGAGACCAAAAAGAATTTGTGACCCCAAAAGTAAATTTTTTTCGTTTCTTCCTTTTGTAAATAACTTGTTTAGTTTGTTAAAAAGTTCAGTAATCCTTTTTGTTTATGTTTAACAACTTATTTGGCCGTGTAATTGAGCGTTGAATTATTATCAATTCCTAACCTATTACTCAAAATATAAGCAGTTGTTTTAAAATGCGTAGGGTGTTGTACCTTAGACCTAAAAAAGCAGTTGTACTATGGATAGGTCCATGGTACAACACTTTGAACCGTGGACTGTATTTACCTTGTTATATTTAAAATAATTTAAAATGTTACGTATTTACAGTGTAATAAAATAGTTTATTCTTTTTAAAGATTGTTGATACTTCTCACATACAAAAATGCCTCGAAGTAAAACGGGAATTACGAGACCATCACCAAATTATGATAAAATAATGGAGGCTGTAGCTAAAGATAATAAATTAACAGTTTACAGTGCAGCTAAGACTTATAGTTTATCAAAAACTACGCTGATACGTCACTTGAAAAAAGAAAATTATCCTACTGAGCTATTTAATTTAAAATCGAAACTTGCAAGTCACAAAGTGTTTTCAGATAATGAAGAACTCTTGTTACTAGATTATATTAATAAAGCTTCTCAACTACAATACGGCTTTACACTAAGAAATTTGATGAAATTGGCGTATAAATTTGCCAAGTCAAACAATATTAAATATCCTGAAAGTTGGGATCGAGATAAAATGGTGGGTGTCTATTGGATGAGGTTATTTAGGAAGAAATACAAGAAAATGGAAAAATCTAAAAAGAGCTGGAAGTGGTCGGAAAAACCAGATGAAATGTTATATCCTTGGGAGTAAGAGAAAAAATTAAACCACCGTCAAAATGCCACTCCAGAAGGGATTTGTATGAAATAAAAGAGCTGAAAAAATATTGGCAGTGCTAGAAGGGGTATATAAAAACAAAAAGAAGAATAATAATAAAATTCCAAAGATAATTATTGAACAATATTACGTTAAAGTGATCAAATATCTCATAGAATTATGAATGTTAATTAATATAATGTCTATTAATTGCTAAGTAAATTGTTATGCTGTTTAATTTGTTTTATTAATAAATGTTAACTTTAATACAAGATTTAATAAAGATTCGTAATATAAATAATGTTTTTCTCAAAAATAATAATAGTAAGTCCATAGTACAACATATATAGGTCCATGGTACAAAAATAGCCCTTTTGTTCATAAATGACCACAAAACATTATGTAATACGTAAAATGCTTCTCACTATAGTAGTTTTTGAATAAATAATTAAAAACAAAAAATGTGTCCAAGGCACAACAGGTTCCCCTACGTTGACTACACAAGTTTGGCAAGAGTTACGGTAGATAAACAGGCTTATTAAACATAATAAAGTTTTAATCGTTCAATGGCTTTTTTATTTAGTTGGTAGTTTATTTTGCTTATCATGCCCCCGTTTGATTAATTTAGTTAGAGGATTATTTTACATTTTAATGAAACCTAAGCGTGCATGCACACCAGGTTCAGCAGAGGCAAGCAACAGTGAGATCTTTCAGGGCGCCTTCATTGGTTGTATATTAACTTAACCCCTTAACGCATTTGCCCGTGTCTCACACAGCGATCTTGTATCTCGGGTTATTTTATTTCTTATTCCCGTCTGAGATCCGTTTGAATTATTTTTTTTTAAATATAACTTTTACCCCACCCCCGCTCTCTAGTCACCCCCTACAACTGAAAATTCTAAAAACAATTTACACTATACATATAAATTCATTTTCTGTCAATAAAACTTGTGTTTCAAGGCGTTAATAACCGCGCCCCGGTACTGACTGATTGCCGTTTTTTATTTGTCAATAAAAATGACTTTCACTCAGACGGCCGTGATTTGTTCATTCCGCTATCGAAGACAAACTTCATCGCTGATAACCATAGCAACGACCGAAGCAAAATGTCTTCGCCGCCTTTGGTGTGAATGTAACGTAAGGGGGCTTTCACACCAAAGGCAACCAAGACAAAAAACTTGTCTTTTGTCATTTAAGCTACCGCTGAGCACATTTTTGAAGGCAAAAAACATGCTCTGCGCTTGCGCAGCTAAGAAAAGACAGGAATATTGTTTTCGTCGCATTTGGTGTGAATGTACCATAAGTGTTTTTATTATTATTATTACAGTTTTATTTAACTTGACTTGTCACGGAAGTTTGTTACGCGGTTTTGGACCACTATTAATGCAAAAATTCTTCAAACTTTGCACACAAGCTTATCTTCGTTGACAATGCAATATTCCATCCATTTTATAATTTATTATAACGTTAATTAGGAAAAAAATAATAATATAGGCTCTGAGGAAAATATCAGAATTATTATTTGTCGAATGGCAACGGTAGCTTTGTTTTAATAATGCAAATCCGTCGTTGTTTGGATAAAGCGAATCGATGTTATTTAACTTGACTTGTAGCTGAGTCTGTGGCGCAGTGGTTATAGCGTTGGATTGTGACACCGGAGGTCGTCAATTCTAAACCCTCCCATTCCATTCAACTTGATTTGTTTCGACCACTACAGCCTTTTAGTTTTTTTTTTTTTTTTAAATAAAACTGTGTAACCTAAAGCATTTTTTGGAGATTTCATATATTATTAAATTACAAGATTAAGAAGCTTGGCGACCTTTGAAACAACCAAATTTGGCGAAATTCATGGTCGACGGGATGATACGTAAGTACAGAAATAACGAATTGAAGAAGAGTTGCACTGATTACGATTTCGTCTTCAGATTTGTGCCGATGGATGAATGGACGCAAGTACTACATCGATGTGGGGGAGTCGGGGCTCATCGTCGTAGAGAACGCGACCAGTGTGACGTCACAGGCGCCGTCCGCTGATCCTCAACCACAAATTCCGCAGCGGTGCAGCGTGGAGCTCATCACGTGCCCCTCGTGCCATCTAGAAATCGACGTGCTCAAACTTGCTGTGCCCACATGCTCTGGTGACAAGACGTGCCGGTAAACACTCATACATGTGATATATATATATATATATCGTTTATGGAAATAAACTGTCATATCTGCAAAAAATCGTTTTTTTTTTTTTTTTTTTTTTTTTTTAAATATCAAAATGTTCAGATTTTTGTGTGCTCTTTATATTGGGAATACTGCCGTGAGAAAATGTTCAAAAATTAAGGCTAGAGGCCAACTTTATTTTTTTGGTGCAATACCGTAATAACTACTTTTTATAGTTATTTTTAATTTTTTTGACATCATCAACATCCATCATGTGAGAGAAAACTAGAACGATAACTATTTTCTGAACAAAATCGATTATAATAATCATTGAAACAAATAAGGCAATTAAATAAAACAAATTGTAAAACGTTCAAACGCCTCTCTTGAAAAATGTCCATTTTGTAGATATGACGGTGTTCATTTCTATAAGCGATATGTGAAATAAGGTTTACGCCAGCCTGGTGACAAAGCTACAAGTTCCGCCAAATCATTAACAAATGTCGCCAAAATCGCTTACGTAGACCATCTACGTGTGTATGAGTGTCCTCTTAACCCTTTAACGAAGCATTTTTTCTAGTAGTCACACATTTAAACTTTTTTTGGATATACATTAGTTACCAAAGGAAAAGGAAAAAAAAATAATTGAATAAAATTCATTGAATAGGTCATTGAATAAAATTAACATGATTTGATGCCGTCTATTTTTCTAAAGCTTTACCTCACTTTGGGTGTCACCCCGCAACATCCCTCAAAGGGTGTGTCATCCGAAGCGGACCTCCCCCTCCACCCCCCGTAGTGACGCTAGATTATACTACCTTTAAAAGGCATCATTTTTATCAGAAAGTCCACCAATTATTTAAAAGTTGTTCCTTGTAGTGACAAATGTAGTGGTTAGTGTATGCAAGGCTGAACTTGATCCAGTTTACTGTGTAACTGTACAGAAACGGTTATGGTCAAGTTCAGCCTTGGTGTATGCATATTAACGAGAAAAAAAGGATCATTTCAAAAAAAAAAAAAAACGCGTTTAATAGATTTCATTTGTAAACTGCAAAATTTATAAGAGAAAAAAAATCATCCTTTTAAATAATTTAACTTTTTTTCTGTTTACTTACCCTTATCGCTTTAACCGAATTTTCGCAAAATCGGCTTTTCGCAAAAATTATGAATGTCTTTTGATGATTGCCCTTAGATAATAACAATAGCACAACCAAAATTTTCTCCTGTGTGTGTGTGGGGGGGGGGGGGAGTGGGTATAAAAGCCCTTATATTTTTTACATCAGCATACTAGGATTGGCAAATTGGCTTTCAATCAAACGCTCTAGCGCATTTTCACAGCAAAATTGCTATTTTGCTGTTGCTATTTTTTTTTTGTTAAATAAAGAAAGGAAAAAAATAAAAAATAATAATAAAGGGGAAAAAAACATTTTACATTGTGAATGTTATAGAAACAAAATATATTCTCAAAGAACTTGGAGCGTTAACTTTACAAAATTTTTTGAATAAATAAAAAAATTAGCGTAATAAAGCATAAATAGCAATTAAATTGCAGATTCGTGTTTCTGGTTTAACAAGGACCTTTCACCTATGCAACAATTGTGAAATTTGGGGTGTAAGGTATCGGAAAAGTTTTTTTAAAGACTCCAAAATTCTTACTCCCCGATGACCACTACTTCCTAGATTAAAGTACAGCAAGTAAGAAGTGGTTATTTTCGGAATTTTTTTATTATTATTATTATCATGTCTTTTCTGATAATTTGAAAGAAGTTTAGCAATTAGGGTTTGCTATGTCTCTCGCCCAGCTCTATTATTTCTGTCCTTATAATTCCAAAGTATTTCCATGCAATTTGCAATGTAGTAAATTTCTGTGGTAAGTGAGAGCGAAATTTTATAAACTACCTAAAAAATAAACCTACCTAACCTACCTAACCTAAACCTACCTAAAAAAATAAGTTCTGTCTTTCACTGAATAAGCTAGACGTGAAAGAGAAAGGCTGTACGTGTCCCCACAGTAAGAAAAATTACTTCCTTGTTAACACCGAAACGCGTGGGGACCGTTCATAAATGATGTCACACTTTTTTTTCAATATTTTCGACACCCCTCCCCCTTTGTCACTAAGTGTCACGCTTCAACATAAATTTGTCACCATGTCGCGCTATATTACATTTGCATGAAATAAGTTTAGTTTGTTGGCTTTAAATGTTTTTGTAGAAATCAAAATGTACGATGCCACGCTTCTTGTTATCCCCTTCCCTTGTCACGAACTGTCGCACTTTCTTGAACCGCCTAACCCCTTGAAGCGTGACATCATTTATGAATGATGTCACTGCACTTCTATTGCTGTTAGTACGTTTCTTGCATTGATTATTTTTTACTTCTTATTCTTGTATTTTGGTACAGGTGTGATTTCCTGTGGATCAAGGAATCTGCATACAGCAAGTCTGGAAGGGAGTTTTGTGGTTTCAAAGATAACGCATCTACTGAGCTGACATACGAGTCCAAGACTAAGCTTGTGTCCATTGATTTCCTGTTCAGTGGCTCCTACAAAGAAGCCTTCGTTCTACAATTTAGTGCCAAAAGTAAGTTAGATCGCCAGAAGTTGGCCTCTTTAACTGCATTTGAACCTCAGAGAAAGTATGCCAATAGCGAGGAAAAAACCCGTTCTTGAAAAACTCCGCCAAGACCAGTCACTTTCTTTATTCTCACGGACAAGTCTTCGCATTCCACTTGGCTCGACAATTCATTTGTGATTATTGGCTATTATTGATTAATTTTCTTTCTACAATTTAGTGCCAAAAGTAAGATAAATAGCCAGGAGTTGTTCCCTTTAATTGCATTTGCGCCTCAAAGAAAGTACGCCAATAGGGAGAAAAAAAGTTTTTGAAAAACTCAGTCAAGACAAGTCACCTTCTTCATTCTCACGGACAGGTCTTCGTATTCTCCTTCGCGTGACAATTCATTTGGCTATTATTGGTTTAATTTAAGGCGGCACTATATACACGAGCTTACGCATTATGTGTTTTGGATCAGATTTTTCATTATTGAAAATCTAGGGTTACCAGAGCGAAGTTTCCGGCGTTATGTCACACTACCAAATCCTGCCAAATTGGGGTGAGTTTAAATGCCAGAGAGAATCAAACATCGCCAAAAGTCAATACACGCGAGAAAGTTTCAATTCGGGGGCCGTGGTATTCCTAGTGGTTAGGATGTCGAGCTTCTGATCGGAGGATCTCGGGTTCGATACCCGAACCGCCATGTACCCTTAGGGATACGTAAAATCCGTGGACCCTGAAGTCCCGAGGCAGTTCCGAGGATACCAGAGGGTGGAGATTTTCCCTTTCCTTCACTCTTAGGTCAAAAAAGGAAGGTGGCGTATTTATGGTAGCGCCATCTGGTGTCATCCAAGTACATAATGGGCTAAGTCGTACTTCCACCGTTGTGGTGCTCATCTAAAAAAGGAAGGCGTTTCTTACTGCCTTAATTTCTAGTCGCTCCGCGAAGGGGAGCTTGGATATCCAAGTGGCATTAGAAACAACAACAACAAGTTTTAATCCAATCCGTGTTTGAACAAATATTCGCAGAAGTAGTGTTTGAGCAAAGAAATTGACAGAATTTTTCGTTACATGTTCTTATTTTGATAATTATGAAATGGTTTTCACTGTGCCGTTAGGCAAGTAAATAATGTTTGTACAACGTTTCAAGATAATAGTGAGCTATACATCTTTACTTGCTTAGGACAGCAGAATTGTGATTGGTCAAATTGTCATGGCGAACTTCGCTTGTATGATGATTACAATATCACTTTGCAGAAAGTGTTGATGCATTTAACTATCATCTTGGTGCCGTGCGCGTTGCGCTGGAGGTGAACACAAAGAAATTTACTATACCATTGATGAAATTTTAGTACTTGGTGCGTTTTTAGCAGTTTCTTCCATTAATTTAGATGTTTCCATTAGTGGTGTAATAATTGGAAATGAATGAGGGAGAACCCTAATTCTCTCACTCATTCATTTATTTATTCATTTATTAAGTTATTTATTGATTCATTCTCATCTATATATTCATCTATTCATTCAGAAATATCCTTAAAAAAGCAAATCGGAAAATTTCATAGGAAAAAAGGCTCGTTTAGTTCTGGTTGAACTTCGTATCTGTACATGTTCTACGGCATAACATCTTTTCGATAAAGTGTGTTCCAAGCAAATCCTTCTGCTAGATCAGGATTTATTTAGGATTGAAATTTCCCCGTAGGCGCTGTTTTTTTTTTTTTTTCTTCTTTTTGTTTTTAACTGTTCAAAAATAAACAAAAATGGTTCAAATCAAAAAATATTTCCTAACCAGTGCTTTCTTCAACAACCTTCTTCATAGGAAATTGGATCTTATGCTCAGAAATTATATAATTTGCTTCATTTTTTCCCATAGGCGCTAATGTTAATATTTTTTGAACTGTTCAAAATTGAACGAAAAATTCTTTTATTCATTACAAATGCGAACGTAAAAAAGTGGGAGAAGGACGCTTGAACTAAAATAAAAAAAGTGTGGGGCACATGGACGCTTGAGCTAAGATAAAAAAAGTGGAGGACATGGACGCTTGAGCTAAAATATGAAAAGTGGGGGACATGGACGCTTGAGCTAAAATATGAAAAGTGGGGGACATGGACGCTTGAGCTAAAATATGAAAAGTGGGGGACATGGACGCTTGAGCTAAAATATGAAAAGTGGGGGACATGGACACTTGAGCTAAAATATGAAAAGTGGGGGACATGGACGCTTGAGCTAAAATATGAAAAGTGGGGGACATGGACGCTTGAGCTAAAATTTAAAAAAAGTGTGGGACATGGACGCTTCGCTAAGTTGAAAAATCGGGGGACGTCTTTCGAAGACTAAATCCAAGAAGCATGTACGAGAAACGTATAAGCGGCCGTCCGTTGTACTAGCCGTATGTTAACTTGAAACATATTATAAGTCAGTGCTGCATAAGCGATGTCATGAAATGTTTCATCAAAAATTAAATCATCGTCGAAATGCGTTCATGATTAAAATATCGTTCAATGTAATTCAAGGACGAAGTAGTTGTGGAAAGTGGGTTGATTGTATATTTATTCACTCCATTTTTTCAAGGTTACGGATTCCCGTATTTCAACAAAATCGATAACTGAGTATTTAGGTGTCCGAAGGAACGAGAATCTTGATTTATTGAGTCAAGGACTGCTTGTTTATTTCAGTAAATATACAGTGTTAGCTGCGTAGACTTTACAGTAAGCGGCTCATTTGTCTTTCACCATAAAACAGAGAGATTTTTAACGATGTTTGATTCAAATCGTAATATATATCAACTAGGAATGTAACGAAGAGGGATTTGGCAGAATAGCCGAATACCGAACATTCGGCTGCCGAATATTAAAATTTCTAGAAAATCATTGTAATAGAAAGTATTTGTCAAATTTAAAATTATTTACAAAGTCAAACACCAATTACATACAATCTATGATGTATGATTTAATTCTGTTTGTCAAGAATTTGAAATTATTTAAAATTAATCTATTTTCTCTATCGTTTTGAATGTAGAATTTCACCCACAAGCGGAATAGAAATGACAGGTTTTATGGTAGTAAGCATTAGCATTATTTTACTAATTATTTAATTCAAATGAAAGAACTACTATTGCTTAGTGAACTTTTACTTTGCTAAAAACTGCTCTATGAAGATGCTTTAAAAGTTATAAAAGTTAATATTTTTATTTTATAGGGTTTTTACATACTTATTTTTAAAAGATCTTTTAAAATGTAATACACTTAACTGGAATAAATTTTTATTTTCAAAAACCCCAATAATTTATGCTATCTAAATATTCTAGGCTTTTCATATTTCTCTCATACCAAATATTTACAATAAATCAATCTACCCAAACAAAGTCTGACTTCCACTTTCCTAATAACTAGCTGCGACGCCCGGCGTTGCACGGTCTATCTTAAATTATATTTTGCAAATACAGCGATGCTTCTTCAAAATGCCAGAAACGTTGATTATTATTTTTTTTATTTGTTTATCAATGGCAACTGCATTCATTTGTTTGTTCACACGGCAACTGTAACAATTGTTGACACGATGCAAAACGCAAATAAAATAAAACGGCCATCATCTAGATCAAATAAAATTAAATTTAATTACCGTGAATAAAATAATTTTTAGAAAAAAATAGAACCGACTTCAAATTATAAATTGCGCTAAAAAGTGAAAAATAAATTCATTCTTTAAACAACATCGATGTGACTTATAAACATAGTTTTAGAAGTCGTTGCAAAATTATGCGTCTAATTACCATTACATCACATATTCATATTGGAACTGTTGCTAATTCTGGGCCATTTATATTTATTCTGGGCAAAATTAGGATAGATTTGATTCATAATTACAAATTATCCTAATTTTGCACCGACTTCTAAAACTATGTTTAAAAGTCACATCGATGTTGTTTAAAGAATTAATTTATTTTTCGCTTTTTAGCGCAATTTATAATTTGAAGTCGGTTCTATTTTTTTCTAAAAATTATTTTATTTTATCCTTTTTAGTGTAAATATATTTTTTATATAAATACTCTATTTTAAAAAATATCCATGTCAAAGATAAAACCTTCTTTGAATGTTATGGCACTAAAAACTAATTATTGGTATGATAAATTCCATTTTTAAGTCAATTTTAGCAAACAAACTGATTGAATTTATTTTTTGCCCCAGAGAAGCCTTCAGTCAAACTCTTGCAATAATTGCTTTTAATGTTACATTAATGGCCACAAAAGCTTCTCTAACAATGACTTTTATATTCATTAATAGTTTTCCCAACAAAGAAAAATCAATCCAAGCCTTTCCAGTTGAAATAAAAAAATACTTGTTTTTCTTCCGTAATGTTTTTTCTAAAACACAAATGTTGTCAAATTGATGTGCGATATTTAAATTAGACGACCCTCTATCGATTAAAGAAAAAATCATCAAAATCGATTCATTTAGTCAAAAGTTACGGATAAGCAAACAAGGAAATGACTATCTTTCTACTCATAATTTTTTTCTAATTATCGACAAGGGTCAAGCGAAGATACGGGACCTATGGGAAACCAACCCCGATCGATTTAAAAAAAAAAATCATGAAAATCGGTTCATCTGGTGAGAAGTTCTGAGTGGACAAACAAACAAAACAAACAAAAAACGACATACATACAATACGAATGTATACCTCCTTCCTTTGTTAAGTCGGTTAAAAAATAATTTCAAACTACAGAGAAAAACGCTTATAACTTCTTTTCTAGTTAATTCAGAGACTTCGAATCTTAGCACGAAGGACAAAACTCTTTTTAGGATAGTTTTTTACGGGCTTTTCAATGGTATCAAGGTCGAAAGGATGCGACAATTTCTTCCTATAGAAAAGGACTATTTTATGCAATTTTCGGAACTCCGCTCCAATTGATCTTAGCGTGATGATATATAGCCTATAGCCGTCCTCCATAAATGAGCTATCTAACACTGAAAGAATTTTTCAAATCGGACCAGTAGTTAATGAGATTAGTGCGTTCAAGCAAGCAAACTCTACAGCTTTATAATATTAGTATAGATAGATTATAATATTAGTATAGATAACAAAATTAACTTATCATATTCTCCCTCATAATTAACTATTGCCAGCTTTTGGGAGCAAATGCTAAATACAAAATATAATAATGCAACTTGAAAATCTGTTTTTGCTCAGTCAAGCCTAAAGCAAGGTTTAAAAAATGCACTGTTATTCTAAAATATATCTATTTATTAAAACTAAGTATACTTTTGCAATAATTATAATGCAATTTTAAATGTTTGAAATCTACAAATTTTTTAATGTTTTCACATTTCTACTGCAGCAGAACTATTCGGCCAGGCCGAATATTCGGCTAGGTGATGAAATGACTGTTCGGCCTGCCCAATATTCGGTCAAAGGGCCGAAGAGGCCGAATACCGAATAGTGGCCGAATATTCGTTACATCCCTAATATCAACTCAATTCTATTTCATTCAAATTTGATCGTAATTTATCATAATTCATCTAAAACCCTTCGCCTTTCTGATTGCGAAATCCTGCTAATGTGCCTTGTTAAATATACGAACCGATATTCAAAATCATGTTTCCACTCATGAACATTAATCTTAGTTTTAACATTAATCTTAGTTTGAAAGTCAAAAATCATCGTCGGACTGAAAATGTAATTTTCTTTAATCGAAATATTTTCTGCGATACCTGATAATGAAAGTTAATGTTTCAAAAAAAAAAAAAAAAAAAAAAAAATCATTTATACAAAAAATGTATTTACACTAAGAAGAATAAAATAAAATAATTAAAAAGGAAGGAAAAATATCAGACTTGAAAGCAAAACTATGATACTAATTATGATTATAATTAGTAACACTATTAGTACACAAAGCTATTATGATTTATATTCAGTCTTGCCAATGTGCCTGTGATTACCCGCAAATCGGGTATTTTATATTCTTCCGCGGGTATTTTGGAGGGAATTTATAAATGGAGAGTATTTGAGGGTATTAAGTTTTAAAATTTTAATAAAACAATTTTTTGCAGCATCAAACACTTGATGCACCCAATGCAACAAAGCCATCAAAGCAGAAAGGAAATGCCGAAAAGAATTTGTGCTGTACGCCATTGCAACATGAAGTATTAGGGTACAAGCACTACACAAGTGATCGAATGAACTTGTCCGCTTATCTACGGATCCCAACCGTTATAGCAATTTGTTTGAGAAAAAGCAATTTACTCACCCGAGAAATAATACCAATAATAATAATTATTATATAAACAAGGAAAAGTAGCGTGAATTCTAAGATGAGATTCGTAAAAGAAATCAATTTAAATATACCTTTTAATTTTTCATTTTATTATGCTTTTTTTTGTTGTTGTTGTTCTCGCCAATGTGCAATGAATTTTTTAACCAATTTCTTGCTACAGCAATTGGAGTCAGAAAAAATATTGACTCGCGAGCGTTTACGAAAATAAGACTCGCAGCAAAAGTTACAATTTTTTCCCTTTGCTTTCAAGTACTTATTTACACGAGATTGGTTTATTTCACTCTTTGTTTATTTATATTTCTTATTTTGGGAATATTTGGGATCTTTAAACATTTTTTTTTATATTTCGTTATATATTACTCACTTTATTTTATTTTTCTTTTTTCGTTTGGTCTTCTAGCAGTAGTATGCGCAATTCGATTTTTTCCCCGTTATGACTCGGAAAAGCAATTATCTTTCTTGAAAATGACTTTGGAAAATGCCTTTCTGTGGTATTTCAATTTTTCCGTTCTCAGATATATTCATTTTGTTCGTTTTCTGCATGCATATCCATAACAGTTGGGATCCGTGAAAAAGAATCTCTGATAATCACTTCAGTGATGAATGATTAAATGTTACAATAAATTAAGTTACACGATGATATTGTAAATGGAATTGTACTTCAAACACTTGGCCCCACAAATAGGCGAAGTCTATAGCTAGTAAATAAACCATTTCGGAAAGTCTGAACATTCAATTTTAAAAAGAACTAGCCACGCGACCGATTCAACATCCGTCGATGCACTACATCCTTAAGAAATTAATCGAAAGCAGCAGGTAAAGCGCCGGCAGCTCATTCTCTCCCATAGCCAATTAGTCGGAATTGTAAATTTCGGGAGAAGAAGACAAAATGTTTATGAGTCAAAAAATGTGTTTTAATCGTGATCAGTGTTACGTTCCAAAATCAACCATTTTACCCTACAACCCGATTCAAAACAGCAATACCCGACAAATTTTTTGTATGTGGCGCCACCTTGTGAGAAAAAATGTTCCTGTTAAAAATTTCTGAGGTTTAAATTTGCTTAAATTATATGTCTACCATTATAACGCTTTTTTCAAACACAAAATTAGTTCATATTTGCCATATTTTGAAAATCTTTTCTTTTTCTTCAAATTTTAAAGAGTTTTTACGGTACTAGAACTATATACATGAACGATCGTGCTTCGCTTGTAAATCTACGGATCCCAACCGTTATAGCAATTTGTTCAAGAAAAAAGCGAATTACGCATGCGTTATGTAAGTGGGTCTTGATAATACTAGTAATTATTATAATAAAAAACCAGAATTTGAAACGAGCATGTCGAAAGAAGATTAATAATGAGAAAAAATGTCGTTATTATTGTTGTTATTTGACACTCTTGTTCTCTCATATGTGGAATTATTCTTTTCTTTCAATAACTTGTTATAACAACTGGGATCTACAATTTTTTTGACGTGTATTTACGAAAATAACTCACAGCAAAAGCTAAATTGGTTTCTTTTTTCTTCACTTATTTATTTACACATGAATGGTTAATCTATAGCGGTTGGGATCCGTGAAAATGCATTTCCAATAGTCACCGGTGTGATTATTGATTAAATGCTACAAACATACCGATGATATTACAATTGGCATCGAACGTTAAGCATTTGCCACCGCAAATGAGTGGAGACGATGACAAGCTAATAGGTCGAGTTTTCCGACTTTGACCTATTAGTTAAACATTCATTTTTTGAACAAAGATTTTGTGACGTGACCAGTTAGTTAAACATCTGGCGACTGCATCGTTAGCCCACACCTTGCCAACTAGTCTGAAGTGTGAGGTCGTTTTCAAGTGATCTGCAAACTTGGGAAACAAAAGGGAAGTCATTGACCCATTCGGCAGGTGAGACGACACCCCCGGAACTGGGGTGTCGGGATGGCAGGTGAGACGACACCCCCGGAACTGGGGGGGTCGGGATGGCAGGTGAGACGACACCCCCGGAACTGGGGCGTCGGGTTCCGGGGGTGTCGGGTGAGACCGCAACTTGTCCCAGAGTTTGGGACGACAAGTCAAAAGGTCTAGGAGTCAAAAAATACGTTAGAACTTTTAGACAACTAGCTCGAGGGTGGTTGATCGCTCGGGAGAATCATGTGATTTCTGTTATAGTTTGCTGTCGATAACACACTTTGCTTTTGCCTCATTTATTCATTTCCCGCTAACATTTTTGTGGATCCCAACTGTTATGGCAAAAAAAGCATGGTAAGTAATACATGGCAATAAAGTGTCATTCACGTTGCTTAAAGAAGAAATTAAATATTTACTTCTATAAAAAGCAGCTCAGTTTTCCCTTCCTAAATATGTTGTAAAAGCGGTTCTTTATTGTGTTTTTGGAAATGGTTTTTATTTATTCTACTATTTCTGATCTAGGTTGTAGAATACCCAATCTTTGGATCTTTATCGTTCGATGCCGTTGGCTGTAGTCAGGGTGTTTGGCTCTGCTGGTGACACAAATGCTTGTCGGCTTTTCCTTCTTCTTTGTTTGGTGCATCGGACGCATCAAGTGTCCGTTGTCGTTAATTAGAACAAAAATCTTTTTCTTACAAACTTTTTTTTATTAAAATTTTTACAATACCCTCGAGTACCCTCAATTCATAAATTCAATCCAAAATACACGCGGGAGACTAAAAGACCCAATTTTTGGGTAATTACCCGCTCATTGGTAAGACTGCTCGTGATGATCATGTGAATTATGTTCTAGTTTGCGTACGATAAGTATTTTTTTTTTTTTTTTTTGCTTCATTCATTCATTTATCTGTGGAATTTTCGCGGATCCGAACCGTTATAGTAAAGCATGATAAAAATAAATGGTAAATATAAAGTGTCATTCACGTTGTTTTAGGTAGCAATTACACTTTACCATTAATTCAATGCAGCCCACAATCATATGAAAAGTAGTTCGCTTTTTCCCAGTAAATTCCGTCTTGAAGCGGTTTTTTTTTTATTTATTTATTCTCTTACTAATCATCTAAGAGAGTCTAAGTAAGTCATTTAACGATATAAAATTTAGTTTTTAGAAAGAAACTTTAAAATTTAAATACGGGAAAGTCGTTTGTAAAATAAGACCATAAAAGTGATACGGGAAGGTCGGATATTGAGCCTTTTGTTTAGTTCCTTTCTTGTTCGCTAGATGGCGCTGCAAGCCAACGCAGAAGGCTGCGGGTATTTTTGAAGATCCTGGAGGGTAAAAACTTGTTTTCCAAACGGCAACACTTTATATTTGCTGTGTCTACCAGTTGTCTAAAGCACGGCTTCTATGTATACACGAAATCAGAACGCAGTTGATTGATGTTAGAGGCCGTACGGATATAATCGCCGCGTTCTTGAAACGCTTTTCGAGGGAAAAGCGAATCTTCTGCTAGCAGTGCTGCCGTTCGGAAGCAGTCCCCTCTAGTGAAGAGGATTCGAACCGGGCCTCTCTCGGTATTGATTGGAATCCATTTGACTATTGGCATGCATTTTAAAAATTAATGGCGCTGCAAGTCAAACCTCCATTAACGGCATTTGTGCCGCTCAAAACAAAACCCTTAAATTAATAACAAATTCACCCTGGTACGTCCGTAATGCCTCAGTTCACTATGAACTAGGCATACCCCACCTCATTCGGTCTATTCAAAAAATTAGCCTCAGACTTTATAATAGAATTCCTATGATTGGCAACCCCCTACTTCAAATTATTGAAGAATATGATCACACTGATCCGACCAACACGCGAAGGCCGAGGGCATGCCTCGCTCTTCAACCCGACTTTTAACTTTTTGATGACCCTTTAAATTTTTTTATCCTCCCTTAATTATTTTGATATTGTAAATCTTTTAAATCTTGTTAAATATTTTAAATCCTTCTCTCCCCATTATCTCTTTTATTTTTCATACCCCGTAAACTTTTTATTGTAAAATAACTTAAAGTGCTCACGAGATGGGACGCCATCCCCCGGGCATGATTGCTCGGAAGCTACCGGTTGTAGTTGCGGGGAAAGACCGCGTTCGGTTAGCCGGCGCAGTTAAGCACCCCACTGCAACCGTGACTCCCAACCGTCACACTGGAAGGACCAATGGGATGCTAGCATCTGATTGGCCCAGCTGAGCGCTATCCCCGCCTCTTATCAATATTCGTTTCCAACCTTACACAAGCAAAAATAATATACGTGAGATTAAAGGGCCTCCGGCCCTAGGTGCTCAAGTGAAAATCTAAATTCCTGAACAAATGATACAATTTTTGCGGGGTAAAAAGTTGCATGTTGTTACAAAAAACTACAAATATCATACCATTTAAGAAAAATAGACATCTACTGTCAATCTATTAGAAAAGAGGAAAATATTTTTACCTTGACGCTTGAGATTAAATTTAAGCATTCATAAATTGCTTCACCTTTTTTTCCCGCCCGGGACTCAGATGAACTTTTGCTTTCCGAGCATAAACTCTTCTTTTTATTCAAGTACTTTATGCGAAAAAATGTCCTAGCTCTTATATAAGTTCGAAGAAGTTTTTTATCCATTCGAGGAAGTTTCGCTTTTAGCACAGTTTGAAGTTTAAACATTGTGGAACCAGGTTTGGAAATGTTTTCTTTTCCATGAATGTTAATGAAATAACTTTCAACTTTGTAATCATTTCTTCCCAGTTTTTTGTTGGAATTAACAATCATCCTCTAGAAGTGTCTCAATCCATCCAGTTGAACTTGACGGTCCATTGTCTGCTAAACCCAGATTTTTGTATCGGACTGCCAAATATCCAGCAAAGTAGCGTACAGCTTCAACAGATTCTTCATTTTCAAATTTTGCAGTGGAACATATGTCATCAGTGATACAATGGAGGCAATGCACCGCTAGAGAGTCTCGTGAGCGATCACCGTTGTCACGTGATAACTATGTAAAGCGATGCTATGGCTTCCTTTGTTTACATTGCTTTCGTCGGTGCCACGTCACTAATGACGTTGCTTGAATTGCCTCCATTGTTATCATCAAGATTTTGCTTGCTGCTTTCTTCCAAATTTTGTGACAGTTAAAAAAAAGTTTTGCGCTTAAGAGATTATCTTCATTTTCCGCAATGATATTAGTGTTTACAGGAGAAGGAACTTTTGAGCCGATTAACAGCATTTTCAACTTGTTTATAAAATCAATAGGAGGTGGGTGTAAATGAAACAATCCTAATCCCCGAATTTGTGAAAAAAGGTTTTCCATAGCGTCTTGGCTCAAACGACTGTCATCACTCAGGAAATACTGCAATTGTCCTGGCGTTAAAATTACTGATAACAACGAATTAATAGAATCATTAATATTTTGTTCCATATTTAATTTCATTTCTTCTTCCTTTTTTGAAGCATCTTTTAACAAATCTTTTAATTTTTGAATTTTCTTGGATTAATTGCTTCTTTTCCTCTTCAATCGTTGTAATACAGTCATATTTTTCTTTCTGCTGGTTTTCAAGTTCTAAAATTTTATATCGCTAATTCTGATTTTCAAAATACATATTTTGATTTAAGAGCTCCGGGTCTTCATTCTCTTGCATAATTGGAATTTCTTGTAGAGCATCCGAAAGGGGAAAGAAAGATGCATCCGCCAGCAAAATTAATTCGATTTTTTTTCTATACACGTTTCTGCGTACGTGAGTTTCTTTTTGTGTTCCATGAATTTTGCTTAGATGGAAGAAGCAACGTAGGTAATGCGTCTGTGTGCAGTTGTTTCGTTTTCAAAAGTTCTGATTTTAAATCTCTGATGCTTCATATTCAAAATGTATAGAACAAATTCTGACGTTTTCAAGTAAAAATGGATTTTAACGGTGGCAAATAATTATTCACTATTTCCGAATCTCGTCGTTTTTTGGAAGACGATGAACCATCCCAGTTTTGCTCTTGTTTGCGTTCTTGCGGTCAGCTACAGCACAAAATACCATCTTTTAGTAACTTTAAAATTTTTAAAGCGTATCACGAACTCAACAATAGAACTTTTCACTACAAGGGACAAGATTGATTCCCGAGTTTTTAGCTTTATGCGTCGAAAAAAGGATGCAAACTAATTGAAAACACTCATATCCGGTCCCAACTAACCAGCAGAAGAGATCCAGGCGACGTCACAGTTCCGAGAACTCGTCAAGGGGCAGTGTTGCCAGGGATCTCTGACCTACGTCTCCTTTCTATATACAGTAACCCCTCGTTATATCGTGCCTCGTTATATCACTTATTCGGATATATCACGCTTTTTCTATGTCTCCCAAAATTTCAAAGTTTGAGGTCTCGAAAGTAAAAATATTGCATTTGGACAAAGCTTTCACTAAATACGAACAAACGTAACTACTAGTAGAATAACCACGTAACTACAACGCAGTTAGTCCATTTTCGATTGTTCATAATAAGTGGAAAACAAGCGTTAAACGAAAAACAACGGCAAATGACTTAGGACTCTCATTTCACCAAAAGGCAATAGAAATACATTCTGAATTTATATTGTAAGAACTGTGCATGAAAATAGCAATTGGTAAGTTTAGTTTTATTTGCCATTTTTATTACGAATGCTGTCATTAAGTACGATTAAATTAACAATTTTACGTTGACACTCAATTTCCTCGTAATTTTTGAGTAATTTCTGACAGTATCGGTTGTATCGCGCTTTTTTGCTGTCCCCCGACAAGCGCGATATAGCGAGGGGCTACTGTACCTTGAGTCAGCCGGGTATTTCTAACTTATCACTTTTATAGTCTTAATTTACAAACTACCTTCCCGTATTAAAATTCTAAAGCACTTTCCCCATGAAGTAAATTTTGCATCGTTAAATAAATTACTTGGACCCTACTAGATCTAGTAGTCAAATTTTTCAAAAAAAAAAAAAGCCTTCAAGATGGGTTTAAGGGGGAAAAGAACCGAGCTACATTTTATATAATGGAGAGCTGCATTGAATTAACAGTAAAAATTTCATTCTTTAAACACCATCAATGACACTTGATTGCGATGTGTTATTTCCTATGATTATCTATAAGGTTTGGGATCCGTGGAAAATGCTAGCTGGAAACAAATGCGGCAAAACAAAATGCCTTATCGAAAGCAAACCGCAACAGAATTCATATGATCCTCACAAGCAATCTACTACCAACGAACTAGTTGTCGAAAAGTGCTAATATATTTTTTGGCTCATAAACTATTTGGTTTGTTCTCCCCGAACTCGGAGATGACACGGTGCGGGCTCCGCTGCCGAGTGGGATCAGATATCTTTGAGACATAAGGCGATCCTAACGGTGATATCACCTTTGTTTCACGCTTATTTGCTTGCCATCGACTCTGCTCATTTGCGACGTCAAGTGTTTAAAAGTGGATGTCATTCATAGTATCATCAGCTAATTTACATTTGTTTGTAGCATTTAATCAATCATCACACAGTTGACTATAAGCGAGGCATATTTACGGATCCCAATGATTATAGATATAGATACAGGGAACAAACGAATTGCATGTGTACGAGAACGGAAAAATGGAAATTCCTGCGAAAAGCATCGTCCAAAATCGATTTCAATTACGATAATTGTTTTAGCAAAGCATGACGGGAAAAAATACAAATTGCTTATACTAGAAGACCAAAATAACTAAAAAAATAACTGAGTAATAAATAAACAAATAAAGAATTGTGTAAAACATTTCAAACTCAAAAAATAAATAAGATAAAATTTTTAAAAAATCGTAAAGTAAAAGAAATATAAAAAATTTTAAAGTAAGAGAAGTAACTAAGGAAAGAGTGAATTAAACCAATCTTGTGCAAATAAATAAATGAAGAACAAAAGAAACCAGCTTAACTTTTTCTATAAATGATATTTTCGTAAATGCTCGTTCATCAACATATTTGCTGATTCCAATTGTTATAGCAAAGCATTGGTAGAAAAAAATAATTCCACACAGGCAAAAAACAAACAAAAACAACCAATAATATAATAAATAAAAGAACAGGTAAAAATTAAATCGTTCTTCATAATTAATATCATTTAAATCTTTATTATTAATCTCATTTAAGGAAAAGTAGCGAGCATTCGAAGAATAGGAAGAGATGTATGGATGAAGCTCATTCGATCATGTGTGTAGCACTTGCACCCAAAAACAACATGATGAAATGGCGTACAGCAATAAATATTGACATTAATCTGACAGTTTAAAAAATTGTATTTTTATATTTTTTGATATAAAACAGTGTGGCAGAATCATAAATCTGAAAGTTCCTCAGTGAAAAATTTCAAAAACTTGATGTCTGAGAAATACCACCTTTCGAGCTTTAACGGAAGCAGCATATGATTATTTAACCCTCTAATTCCCAACTCCGCCTCAAGGCGGACGACGGTAAAGCGGGCATTACAGGGTTAAAAAAAAAGAACGAACTTTTCTGAAAAGATTGGCGAGACAATTTCGGCAAGAAGCGGGTTTATGGAGTCGTAGGTACAGGGGCAGACACTAATGTCTCTTCACTAGAATAGCTGAAACAGAAGTGATAATGCTTCAAGCACTTTTTTTTTTTGAGAATTCCGAGAGTTATTGCGAAAAATTATAATAATAGTAACACATAGCTGACAAGATTTAGTTGTGCGACGTTCATCTTTTGTACTCCGGGATGCATATTAGCGTTTCCCAAGCGGTAATACATTTAAACCATCTAATGACGAAAACGTCAGTAGAAGTAGCGTGCCTCTAGTAATAAGAGTGACGACAACGGATTTTACCAGCTTTAACTTTTTACCAACGCGCCTGCGCATCGCCGCTTTTACAGCGCCTCTTGGCGATGCGCAGGCGCTGTGGTAAAAATATGGCGGCGGGGAGCATGCGCAGTAGCCGTTGTCATGCGCAGTAGCCGTTAGCACGCTAAGTAGAAGCCATGGCTGAAACGGGCAACTGCTTAGGATGCGCTAATATGCAACTCGCATCACCAAGGATTTCGAACGCTGGTTATACACACTGCGCACAAATTATCAAAATAAAGGAAAAAAATTTAAAGACACCCCTCAAACTATAAAATGCATAAATATTTTAAATTGTTGCAATAAATCGACGAAAATATTTAGAAGAATTATTTTACAGAAATAAAAAATTCTTTTGAACGTTTTGTTATTCAGTGTGCAAAACGCCAAGTCAATCCACCCGCTGTCCGAAGAATCTTTTTAAATGTCTCCTACTCCCTTTTAAAAAAAATTAAAAAAGATAAATACAATATATATATAGTAACAGATCCAAGGCGGGGAACAAAGTATCCCCCTCCGACTTAGAAATATAATATATTTATAACAAAACATTTTTTTGTTTTTTAAATGCAATATGCATTGAGTTTATGATAACCTTCTACATACTGGATGTAGTAACTTGTTAGAAGTCCATTCAATTGTATAACTCAGTACATATGAGATAGGCTGATAGCAAAACTTTATTGAAACCTGAGGGGCATTTAAAAGTATTATTTATTTATATTTTCTCTAGAAAACTTGTACATCTTCAAAGGCGGCTACGACTCCCCAGCTGGTGGCAATGCTTCGGGTACGATCCAGAGCCCCAACTTCCCCGGTGGTTATCCTAGCGACTACAGCGCCGAATTCGTTCTCCAGAATGTGGATTTGAGTGGTTTCGTACAGCTAATCTTTACTGACTTCCAGCTTTCGCTTTGGTCTTACGTCGAAGTATGTGAGATATATAATATTTATTATATATATATATATGTATTTTTTTTTTGCCACTATGGACCTTACCATTGCCCTCCAGGAGGTGCTGACCTCACCCATAATATGGCAAAGATCATTTAATTGTTCTGTTACTGGCATTTACATTCGGTATTCGGTGTTGTGATTTGAGTTATAAAATTTAAAAATATTGGTTTATTATGAGACATTCATTTTCACGGATCCCAAACGTTATAATTACGCATGAAGGAAACGAACGAATTGATATGGCGCGAGAATGGAAAAATAGAAATATCAGCGAAAGACATTTTTGGAGATACAAATTGTTTTTAGCAAGGCATGGAGGAAGGAGATTTTGACTTGTGCATGGCTAGAAGGAAAAAAAAAAGAAAAGTATATAATCAGCAAAAAAATAAATAGAAACAAAATTCAGAAACCCAATGACAACTAAGATAAAATAATCGCAAAAGTAAACATAAATAAATAAATCCAAAAGTGAGAAAAATTATTTTAATATAAATTTTACATTAAATTATTTATTTTAAATAAATTTCATACAATTTTCTTCGCGAAATTAAAAATGCTTTGCACGATTTTCATTTTAAAACCTCAATACTTGAAATTCCCTTTCAAATAACATGAAATCCCTAATTTCCTCAATTTAAATAGCATATCCTATCTCATTATTTTTTTTTTAATGCGTTTAAATTCAAATCCTTTCTTTTAATGTGGAAAAATTTCATACATTTCCATATTGCGTACCACTCCCACTTCCAAAACAATGTTTTAACCAAATTTAAAGAAAGAGGGGCATTTAATTATCGACACATTTTGATATA
The DNA here is from genome assembly GCA_038502835.1 of Octonoba sinensis. Taxonomy (NCBI): domain Eukaryota; kingdom Metazoa; phylum Arthropoda; class Arachnida; order Araneae; family Uloboridae; genus Octonoba; species Octonoba sinensis. Next base: position 62,884,257 of record CM076605.1, on the reverse strand, counting down.
GTGGCCTGTAACGACCCATGGTGAAATCTGAATCATATGAGTTGACTATACCTGATTAAAAACGGTTTTGACTCTATTCCGTCATTTTACAATGACGGTGGTTTACATGTGTCGTAAACCACTGAGTTCAAATTAGGGATGACTTTTAAGCGGAAATTTTATGGGTATTGTATTCAAAGAGAAAACTTGAAAACAAGAGACTTACAGGTAAACAGGTAAATGTAATAAGAAACAAAGGGATAACAAAATAAAACAGCAGCATTAACATTTTATATCACATTGTTCCAGTAATGTGTTTTTTTTTTCATGACAGATATTATTATCTGTTGAAAATTTCGTTTTTTACATTTTAATTCATTCTTACTATGGACCCTGAAAGTTAGGTAAATTGTCAACTTGGTAAACTGTGGTAAAATAATGTGGAGAACGAATTAAACTAAAGGTAATGAGTAAAAAATAACTATTAATGCTTCATTGGGTAACTATTGCGACGCGTCTCCAAAAAAGAAAAAAAAAAGAAAGTGTTCCTAGAAATACTGCAAAACTGATGATTAACATCAGCTTAATTTAATCATTATATATTGTAATTACTTGTTAGCATTAAAGAAGAACATTTACCAGTTATGCAGGAGTGCCCATCTCAGACACAACATTAGCATTACTGTAAAATCACGTGGTACACAATTAATACTGCACTTACGTTATGGAATATTAATGAGTCATTCGCTTCCTCCTTACAGATATTCGACAGCAATGGAACCCGCATTGATGTGTATAATGGGAATACGTTTCGTCCTCCAGCCATCATATCGTCTGGACCCACCCTAACCGTCAAATTCCAAGCAAACGACGAGTATCCCAGCTCGGGATTTCAAGCAAAATACAAATTTGTCAGCTGTGAGTACTTTGCCAGCTTAGATAGAAATTTCAAATTAAATACCGCACAGCAGAGTAAATCCAAACACTTTTCCACTTGAAAGATAGAGAAAAAAAAGTTAAGATTGTTAACATCAGCAGTCTAGAAAGCAAATTTCCTGGTAGCTGTGGACCAGCGATTGGTTTGGGTGTTGAATTCTTGTTTTAAGCAATATTGCAAATCTTAGTACAGTAATATGTTAACAGTAAAAACCAACCCGCTACCCTGTTGAAAATTTTCGTTGCGCAATTGCCCAGAGTCCTTCGTTCGAAGCCATACTTCCAATCCTAGTATAGTAATATAGTCATATAGAGTCAATTCTGTTATGGCATCTTACGATCTTAGGATTTTGGTGACTGTTCTCCTCTAGGAAAAAAATCTGCTTGCGGTACTGCCCCCCACTCCATGGTACCTTATATAAGTCAATCCTTCGTTTTTAGCTCCCGAATTAAAAAAAAAAGAGTGAAAATATACAGTACGTAGTAGCTCAGAATTCACTTCCGTTCCGGAGTTCGATTAAAAGTGATGAAGTGAAGAAATATAAAATTATGCTGCAAAATGAAATCTGTATTTCACTAAACATATACGAAAGCAATATCATATTTTATACTCTTTAAAAATCGCCGGAGACTTTTAAATGGAATGAAATACATAATGGAATTTTTAAACATACAAACATGCTAAAATATCAGTGAGCTCCCTAAAAAGGAGGAGGTGCATTTTGCCATTGCCCCCAAAATTCTAAAACATACTTCCAAACAGAAAAATACGAAAGCTTGAGTGAAAATATTTAGATAAAACAGGTAAGTGCTTCCATATTACGTATTAAAAATTGCTTTTAAGCTCCCGTTTAAATTTTTTTTTATTGAGAATGGCACTATCAAACTTGCATCATTTTAATGTTTTTTGTTAGTGTCTGAAATCTGGTGTAAAGTCGATTGGCGTTTACTTTTTAGCGCCTAATTTAGCGACAAATGATTTTAGTTCTGTTTGGTCATGACTGTTTTCTCCTTGATTAAACTTCATTGTACCAACTTCAAAACTAGATATTTATCTTGATAATATAAGTATTTAATAATCAGTTACTAATTAAATTGATTTTCCGGATGGGATTTTAAATGAGCCAAAGTTTTTTCTCAACATGTTGCTTTGAGAAAAGAAAATATTTGACACCAAAAAAGTTGAAATTACTCTCGCTCATACCAATTTTTCATCGGAATTCAGAAAATGAGAGGCCTTTGAACAGAATCAAAATCCACAATTTTGCATTTAAATTCTTCTTAAGCATTTTTAAAACATTTATTTCGTAATATAAATTTAGTATTGTTCATGACGTCATTTTCTTTTCAGTTCCAGAGAGATTTTGGATCCACAAGCCTTCAACAGGTAAGTAATGATTTCGTACATTTTTTATACACACACATATATATATATATATATGGTTATACTTGTTATTTGGGCGGTCAGGGGGGGGGGGACGTTGCTTAAGTATGTATACATCCTTTTAACAACAAATATCTACTATAGTTTACTACAACAGTTGTTTTCAATATCTACAGCTAAAAAATGCAGTATAATAATTTCAATTATGCGACTTAGTAGACAAGTTATATGCAACTAATTTTTTGTCGCTATTGCAGTTGCTGTGAAATAATTCTTCCACACCGATTGCTACAGCACGGAGGGGGGGGGGGCACTAACAGCTTTGTTCTCTCATAACTCTTCCTTTTCGCAGTATTTCCAATCCTAGTATAGTAATATATATATAGAAACTCACGTAAGGATCAAAACCTCTTCTAAGGAAAACGTTACTGAGACAGAATATTTTTCTTAAACAATTTGGTTCTTCATGTAACTCATACGCTCTCTTATTGCCAATTACTTACTGCCACTAGTTGTTATCTATTTCCCATCATTAAAAATTACTTTTACCCAGAACTAGTGGTTACTAGTGTTACCAACTTCCCTCTATCATATAAAATTAAATCACTACAAGCATGAATATTCAGTACACCATGAAAAAAGATCAAAATGTAATTTAAAAGTAACATTGAGGTGCGAAAAATAATGTGCGGACTTGTAAGATTTCAATCAAATAAAAAAAATTTATGTGGAAAATAATATTTAACAAGTATCCTAAATACTTCTCTTTACACTAATATTTTTAGAATAATTATAACATTTTTACGTACAATATAGTAACACGAGTAGAAAAATTAGAGCGGACTCAAAATTTCTAAAAGCTCAAGTTAAAATGCATACTCAATAATTACTTCTAGCTGCAGCTGACTCTGAAAATGACCGAAATGTGGTCACGTATATTGGTTTTGAACGGTATCAAGGTCACTGTCCAACCGGCATATCGGCTCCCTCTTTGATAATATGAGCCTCACAAATAATACAATGCAAATATCTCAGATCTCCGTTTAAAGAATACTCTGATATTTTTCAAAGTTCCTGCGTTGACGTTGTTACAGCTGGCCATTGATAGGAATACGCTGTAAAAATAAATAATTAATGTTACCCTCAAAATGCGGACGCAATCAGGTTTTTCCAAAATGTATGCGAATACACTGTCACCGTCAAAATGACGACATCATAGATGGGGGTTGGGATTCGCGACTGCCAGACCGCAGAACGTTAAAATGCATCTGTAGGTTTAATTCCTCAACGTTTTTCTTCGAACAACAGCATCTGGAATCCTTATCCTTCCCTCCATCACTATTTAGGCATAATAATCTAAACTCCTAAACCTTTCGGTACAGAACAATAATACTTCTAATTATAAATCTCTGCGCAGGCTTATGAGTATTCTACAACAGACGTATTTTGAGGATATCATATACTGTTAAAAATTTCCGTAAGAAAATAGTAAAATAACCAATTAGGTGATTCTTATTTTACCATATTTAATTACAACAGTTGAATAACCATTAAAATGATGGTACTCAAACCGCTGATTGCGAAAAAAATCGTTTATTCTCTGTTTGTCCTAAAGAACGTTTAACTAACCGTAATTTTCAACCGCTCAATAAAAATCAGGCGTCCATCTTGGTTGCGAAACCTGACCGGTCGTACGTTGTTGTTAAAATATGAATAAAGAGTTAAGAGTTATGAATAAAGAGTAAAATATGAAAGTTCAAATCTGCATGTGTATATAAAGAAGCAGAAAAAAAAAGCGGCTTAAGCAGTATTTACTAAATAGAAAGACATACACACGTAAATCAAAAATTGAAGACATCGGATTCCCGAACTGTTTGAGAATGAGCGAACCCATAATTTGGGCTGCTGAAACTTGTTTGTATTTTATTTTTTGCAGCAAATAAAATGATTTTCGTCAATATACAGTAAATTTAGACCAAAGATGCCTTTGGATCCAATCAAAAACTGAAATCTCAATTTTAATGCAGTTTTCCTGTTGAAAGGGAAGATTTATTGATAAATAAACGACTGCTTTGTGTGGTGCAGATGGCCGAATGGTTAGAGAGCAAGGTTGGTATACCAGAACACCCGGGTTCGATTCCCGCGAGCTTCGTTTACGGTTTCTACGCCTCGAAATGATTCAAAAACCGTAAAAATTTTGTTTTGAAACCATTTTTAAATGGTTATAAAACCGTAAACTTTTGTATTTACGGCTTTTTAGCCAAGCTGATTGGAAATAAGTTAGGTCCTGTAAATATAGAAAAATGTTCCAAACCGTAAATTTAACGGTGAATTAGATGGACAGACTGCTGCCTGTCATTTAACCGTTATTTCATGATGAAATTTCTAACAGTGTATACAAGCGTCAAATCACCACCATCCATAATTCTATAAATCTCTTGTCTTTGAATTTAGACTGTGGTGGCTACGTGGAGGACTTCGGCGGGGCCATTACGATGATGAACATGGTGCCTGCGCACAGTGTTCGCCTTTTCGACTGCATCTGGCTCATTCGCCCTCGCAACTCCCACGTGCCGGAAACCCAAGTGTCTATTAGGGTGGCTCAGTTCGAAGAAATGGGTGAGTTCTTGTTTCTCGTAACTCTGTGTTACAGAAATGATTTCCGTTTGTTTTATTTAACAAATAACCACTTACTTGTAAGCCGCGTTCTCCAGTACTTTCCAAAACAGTTAAAACCATTTAGTGCAGAGAACATGTCTTAAGTGTTCGGCTGTCATACGTTGATGAGAGTCACCAAAAGACTACAGGTCGGAGAGTAGGAAATGACCATACGACGGTGATTTTAGTCATGATTTGTTAAAAGTCTAAGGTGTGTGACAGCAATGTTTCTTCAGGAACATAAGTGGCGTTCTGGTTAGAGATCGCCCATTTCTCATCTTTATAGATGCATCCATTGTGTTGCTTCTGATGTATTAAAAATTCGATTACATGTCATATTTGTCAGAAGCCATGAAAAATGAGAGCCTTCGGTGGTCTTAGGCCTCCAAAGCTCCTTCTATAACAAGTAGGTCCGTGTGCTTTTTTCCACGATTCCACAATGTGGCGGTACGCGGGTTTAGAAACGCTACTGACTACGAACTTCCAGATAGCGCTACCATCGATTGGCGACAGAAAAATTTCGGATCAGATTCGTCGCCAATCTTCGAGCTGGCTGGAGATTGTCATCGAGATTTAATGCAATAAAATTCAAAATGACTTAGAAATTTTGAAATTGATGAAAATGAAACGAATAGAAATGCAGTTGTTCTTCGTTCAGCAGATACATTGAATAAGACGAACATGCATTTGTAACTTAACTTTTCTTTAAGAACTTTGAAAATTTGACTCGTACAAAGTTTACTCTTTGAAAAAAAACGCCAATCCTCAAAAGGTAATTTATTTTTATGTGTTTCTAATTGGACTGTAACTAAGAATTTAATGAAATATAATCCATTTTCATATCCATCGCATCACAGAGTCCATTTTGAAGAGTTTTATCGAGCCGTCTGTATGTGCGTACATCTACCATTTCTCAAAAATGGTTAGTGGTAAAAGATTGATATTTCGTATATGGGACCTGTACAAGTTCTAGTTGGGAAACTTCCATTTTAGTTGTAATCGGATGTTTCAAAAGAGGTGTTTTAGGCGATTTTGTGTTAATTGCATGCAAATTTCCAGTCGTTTTTCATGTCAAGAAACCAGCTCCATAGTTAAGTATATTAGAACCCATTTGGCGACAACTTGCAAACATTTCGCCAAAATGAGGGTGAGAAGACAAATTCAGTGTGAATTTAGCAATTTATACGATATTTGGCGACTTTCTCGAAGAGCTTCCATGTTGAAGCATTTGTAAGAATTAGGATCTTGTAAACCTCTTTCCGCGATCGGTTCTCAACAAACTAATGGGTTGAAGTCTTTAAAATGCTCTTTAACTCACCCTAAAGAACGCTTACACTGTAATTTTTTTTTTTGTAGATTCCGTTCAGTTCTTGTTGTTTTAATTTCAGATTTCTCACGCCAATAAGAACATTAAATTCCTTTAACTCTGAAAGTGCCATTATCTATGTTTACTATGCTGTATAGAATTAAAATTTATTTAAAAAATAATGAAAATAGGAAATATAACTTTATACCTGCGTATGTAATAAATACTCCCATTTTTCTTAATTCTTAAAAACACATATCACACAATTAGTATATTACAACCAAGTCATGTGTTGCACACTTCAGATTTTTTATTTTTCGTTTGCTGCAAGTTCCTTTGCTCCTCCAACAACGATTTGAACTTTTTTGAGTGTCTTGTTCATTGGCCAGTTGTGTTGTGTCGTGCGACAAAGAGCTTCAAAATTCTTGGTGGTCCGGTACGATGTTTGCGCATCCCAAGCAGTAGTACGCTTAAAACTACGCGTTCTACTGACGTATGATTTGATGCGAAGTCATGCACACGTCACTAGAAGGCGTGGTTTCCTTTGCTCCTACAACAACGATTTGAACTCTTTTGAGTGTCTTGTTCATTGCCCAGTTGTGTTGTGTCGTGCGACAAAGAGCTTCAAAATTCTTGGTGGTCCGGTACGATGTTTGCGCATCCCAAGCGGTAGTACGCTTAAAACTACGCGTTCTACTGACGTATGATTTGATGCGAAGTCATGCACACGTCACTAGAAGGCGTGGTTTAAACGTACTTCGCCTTAAAATGCGTTCCGGAATACCAAAAATTTCGAGCGTCGCAGAGATTGTCAACCATGCATTTTTATGTACAGTCTGGCAAAAAATTCCCTACTGTTGAAACCAATTAGGTCCTTTTTATACATGATCCTGCTTCAACTCGAGACAAAGCGGTTGGAGCAGAAATGGGGAATTGCACCTGTTTGAAAATACTAGTTCATGGCACAAGCAAGTTTCCCTCCTTTATTTCCACAATTCCTTGCCAAAGAATTTTAAAAAATCCTAAAAATTGTTTTTCTTGTTCAATCATGAATTTAAAATTTGCTTAAATTGAATGTCATATCTTCCATTGTAGTTGTAAATAACTTTTTCAGTTTTGCCGACTTTAAAATATGTTGATGGAAGGGCGTAGCGAAGTAGGGTTTAATATTTCATAAATCCCCTCTTTAGCACTTGGTTTTAAGTTATAGTATTACAATACAGACCATAATATTGCCAACCCTAGGCATTAATAGCTTTTTTGACCCCCTTCCCCCTCCACAGAAGAAAATTATGGCTGGTATAGTGAGCTAGTACATGACATTTTGTAAGCTTTATTAAGTAGGCAAAATTTATTGTTTTGAAAATGAATGCCTTAATATTCAATTTCTAATTTTTACGAACTCGACTTCTGATTACTAAATTTCAAACTGCTGCCACAGTGAAAATTTGGAATGCATAATAATATAGACCCGCTTTATCCTCTTTTACAATGACAAAAGTTGGTAATAAAATTTGAGTTTAGGACTGAGTTTGCCCACTTTGTTCACTTATAATTGCAGAAAACTTAAAAACAAAGCATAGAAGCAATTTTATTTATTATAAAAGTAAAATATACTATTATATTGCTGTCAGATGATCGGCTTCCTTTTCCGTTCCTTTCAATGTCTTGACGCCTACTAAGGGATCATTCATAAATGATGTCACGCTTCGAGGGGGGGAGGGGGGGTTCATGAAATTGTGACAAAGGGAGGGGAGGGGAGAACAAGAAGTGTGACAACATGCATTATGCAACATAGCGTGACGCGTGACAAAGGGGGTCCACTGAAGTGTGACATATTGTGACAAAGGGGGGGGGGGGTCAAATATATGGGAAAAAAGCGTGACGTCATTTATGAATGGCCCCTAAAATTGAATTTGGTTAAAATAAGTTACAATGCAAAAAGTCTTTGGAATTGAAAGCGTTTTTCTATGTACTTGAAATAGCTTCGCGATCCTCTTCTCTTTAATAATTAAAAATGATTACAAACAGATTTTATGAAGACCAAAAGGAAAAGAAAGGAATAAAGAAAAAGAAAAAAAAAAAGAAGAAATTGTAATTATTGCACACGAAGTTCACCAATTAAATAAATCTATTGAGTTAATCCTTTCAAATTTTTATATAAGTTTTGTCTCAATTACTCGCTGTTAAGTATAATAAGTTATCATATTATTGCAGTCGTTTTATCTACAGATTGTGATGATATACATGAGCGAGTGTTTACACTCGTTCTAAGGGGAACAACTCCGTAGAATGCATTGAAATCTTACGTTAAAAATGATTCCTGTTAAATGATGCTGAATTTATATATTTTCAAAAACAGTTAAATAAGTTCGATTGGAGTGGAATTGGGATGCTTTTACTAGTCTGGATTTAGAGCGTAAATTCATCTCAGCATAAACGCCTTCTTATTTGAAGAAAAATATTAATTTTTGGATATATCATCTTTACATTTATATAAAACAGATTTCCAAGGTTCTATTTATCTCTTTCTTTTATACCTTAAAAGAGCTTGAAAATGATTACCTTTTGCAGAAAGAAAAAAAAAATACGACAGAAGCTATAATATCATTTTCTTATTCAAAGTAAAGTCCCGGCTACATAAAATAAACAACCCTACAGGAAGAGAAGGAGAATCCGCCTTCGATGCTTCACAACTGTGAAACCGGGTTGAACCCTGCTGCATAAACAGGGGCTTTAGAGACTATAGATAGGCTTTCGTTTTGTCGATCGCCTATCGAATACTGGTTGGATATGTCTTATTTAGCATTAAAGAGGGAAATAGGTGTAGAACAGCGTATTGAAAGTCATTTTCATGATTTCTTTTAACATATAAAGATTAAATATATTTTATTGAGATTTTGAGGTTATTTTATTGATATATTGAAAAACATTTACTGAAATTTTCAATTTTTCTTGAAAAATCCAGGAGATATCAGCTGCGGCACGTTGTAAGTCGCCACCTGAATCGGCAGTTTGCGTACATCCTGGAGGTCACAATTTTTATCTGAAATCATTTTTTTTTAAATGTACTTTTTTATAAGTGTCTCTTCTATTTGAACTAAAACTATCACAAAAAAAAAGGAAAATTTAAATTTTTTTTAGAATGGAAAAATCAAGTACGATTTTTGACCGGTTTTTTTCTTTTGTTCTTTTCTTTTTGCAATAATAAACTAAAAATAAAGATATGTTTAAGATTGTAGTTCAAACTGAGCGTATATATATAAAGAAAATGTGTGCTAAATTTGATAAGGATTTATCAAAAACTCTACGAGCTAGAGTGTACGCAAATTCGAAAAAAGTAGTTTCGAGAAAAACGCATTTGAAAAAAAGACTGGTAGTGAAGGTAAATTGAAGGCAGTAATGAATTAATTTAAGACCGATTTTAAAATGTGAACGTCATCACAGGGTCACTAATACTTATAAAAATTTCTATCCGAGGTCTAAATAGTTAAAAGAAACAAAAGGACATCTGCTAAGGTTCTCTCTTGTGTCTCTCTAATACCCTTCAAGTCATTCATGAATGATGCCTGCTCGCCCGCTCCAAAAGGACGCTCGCTCAAATGCTTATAACTTTTAAATGGCTTGGAATTTTCAGGGTATATTATTGAATAGTAGAATCGATTTATGAGGGAAAAAAATTTAATTTTTTGAGACCCTCTACACCTATTTCCCCTTAAAAAGTCAATACTATCCCGACAGACGATAGGACTCTACAGAGGGGCATGTGCTTGTTGAAGTCAGTGTTATTAGTCCTGCTGAAAAGCATAAGGGGGGCTTCAAACAAGTTCAAGAACTTGAAGAAAAGTTCTTTTAAGGACGAAATCCTGCGAGAAATATTGTTTGGCTATGGACAAAAGTAATTGATTGTCAATTAAACAATGATTTAACTGTCTCCTAGGTTAAAAAGCATACAATTCAGGATATGAAACTGAATAAAATTGAAGATTGGGGGAAGTACTAATGTTATCTTTTTATTGCTACTTTATTATTACTTCGCCTGTTAGTGCCTCACAAATACAAATAATATGCAAAAGGTTATGGTAAACTGCGTCAGAGCATGAAAATATAAAAATTAATAATTTTAATATTTAATGGATAATTACACTGGACAACAATGAAAATGTGCCTTGAATGAAAGTGTCAAAATGTTTATTAATTTGACTTGCTAATGATGAATATGGCAATAAAACAGGGAATTTGGCTCTAGTTTTTTTTGTTATGTTGAGATATTACTTTGTATGATCGGGATAAAAGAATGCAATAATAATGCATTGTATGTCTTGTTTCCAATTTAATTTATAAAGAAATAAAGGTAGCAACATCAAGTAGTACTAATACATACCGGTTCTACCAATACCTACAGTACATAATAAATGCATACATAACAAAAGTGACAACATAAAGTGGAGTCTTGTGATTGCTTAGCTCTTTCCAAATCATGGAAGCAGAAAATGGCATACTTTTTATTTTACCAGTCACCCACAGAGAAAGTGTTGTTGCACAGGTGATACAATGTATGTGGGGTGCCCATCTTTTATCTTGGTCACCTATTTTACAACCAGAATAAAGGTCAAATGTTACGTTACCACAAATGTAACAAAAGTTATTGGAATCATTAATGCATTTTTGCGACACACAGCCGCAAAATGAAGCAAATGAAATTATAAAATGACTACACGTAAATATAAATGCTCAGTCTTTAACGAAGTCAAGTACTGCACTAACGAGAGGACAAACACCTACACTTCTTATCAAAAAATACACCATAAAATACATAATGAGCCTGATGTTACTTAAAACAGATTATAAAGAGCTGTGCGATACTTTCTGTGTGGTATTACACTGGCAAATGGACAAATGAAATACAGAGAATAAATTCTTGAATTTTACCTATGATATTTGTTTATTTTTTGAAATCCTTTTGTATTTTCTCGAAATGTTTCTTTTATTGAACGTTTTATTAATTCATATATTCACAGGGACATCTTAAAATGAAATATTAGTTATTATAATGCACAATAAATCAGTTTATTCTTTAAAATGTTTTAACAAAAATGACATTAAAGCATTGTGTACATTATATCTTTGCACCCCTGAATCTTTGAAACAAGAGCCGAAACAGTTTTCATGGTGATATTCGTGTTCAGCACGTTGAATTCATTAAGAATTGGGTGTTTTCAACTTAGATACACGAACTTTGTCAAAAATTGTTGCCCAGTGTTATTAATCCATTAGCAGATTTAATCAGAATTGTGTGAACTATATATTTTGATCAGGGTCGGTTTTAAGCCGATTGAATCTCCTGCTCTCAAAAAGTTGCCTTTGCTTAAATTTTTCCAGGCAAAAAAAATTTAAACACAAAAAAAAAAAAAAGTATGTTAGTTTAACAAAGTTACAAGCCTCTTCATGTGTACCTCAAAATATGTTTTCATTTAAAAAATCAATTTAAAAAATGCATGTCTTTTTTTTTAAGCCCACATTCTGATTTCTTCATATTCTACTGCAAAATTATGAACTCAACAAAGGAAATTTTCGCTAAGACAAAGGAGCTCTCTACTCTATCCCTCTCCCTCTACCTACTTTTCCAGGACTACACCACTGGTGGGGTGTACCAAAAGTTGCAGCAAATTGGGAGGGGTTCCGGCAAGTCTTAAACCTGGCTCTAATATGAGAATAGAAATTTTCGTAATTGCTATACTGATTTTTTTTTTCTTTCAATTATAGGCCCAAAATCTACTTTAAGCATCAGACAGGGCCAGCATTCCGATGCTCCACTCCTTGAATCGGTGACTAGCTACCAGCATCAGAAGATGCCCCGTGGACAAGAGTTTGTGGTGCCAGCAGTGAGTGGGTTCTACATACGACTTGTTGGATACTTCACCAATAAATCGCATATGGCCATAATTTACACCACTTTCAGATATGAAGGTCAGTCTAGATTTCTTAGTAGAAACCTGAGCCTATATTTCATGGAGGTTGCTGTATACTATATTATTTACTCATGCGGTTACAAGAGATTCAAATTGTTCAAGGTGATAGACCAAATTCCTTTTTGGTTATGGGGTGCTCAGATTCACTTTCTGAAACTAATGATGAACAAATAATACTAACTAGCTAAATAATAAGAGCCTGCAATTAGACCAGAAATTTAACAGTGGAAAATATTCTTTTTGTTTCAGAATAGAGTATGGCATGCATAAGAAATTTGTAATATCTACCATGTAGGGGTGCAGTGATGGGGGATGAATAAATGCGACTAGACCCGCAAAATGCATCGGATGTATGGCATTTGACTGATTTTTTTTTTATAACTGTCTGGAATCCTATCTGTCCACCTCACAAAAGATCTGGCATGGCAAATTTGCTTTTTAAATTTTATTTATTAGCATGTTTTTATAAAATATGAAAACAAAAACTTTTTTCAAGCATTTCTGAGAAATTTGATTTATCAATCATGCAGAGATTGAATGAAATTTTAAATGCATTTCTTTTTGCAAAATTGTACCTTCAATATTTAGGGTGCAAGCCATATTCAGGATTGCACAGTATATTTCATGATTTTTTGTCTTTTAAGTTATCATATTAGTAGGTCATAAGCGTCTGCAAACATACAAAGACCTGAAATATGTAATAGAATTTTTAAAAAAATAATTTGTTACTTTACAACCGAGAGATTTTTGATGTAGAACTTAGAGCATAAAAAATGATAAAAAAGAAACATAAAATTAATAAGAATAAGAAGTGTTTGAAATTTTCAACAAAGAGGCAATAATGTTAAGTTTTTCCTTCAATCAACCATAATGATATTTTTGATATACAAGAAATGGGAAAAAATCCAGCTTATGCTTCACTCAAACATTTTTTTTACACTCTTTCTTGTTGGTTATTAAAAAAAGTTGATTTGATTTTTATTTTTTATGCATACACATAATGTTGATCAAAATTTTTTTATCTGTCATTTGCTTTTTTTTCAGGTTGCTATGCCCTTTCAGATTTTGAATGTGATAATGGACGCTGCATAAAGAATGCACTAAGATGTGACGGATTTAATAATTGTGATGATGGTTCAGATGAAGCTTCATGTTATGGTAACGTACTATTTTATTAATTTCAAGTTTGATTGTATCGATAGCAAAAATTGTGGAAATTGATTTAGCTAAAGCAAACTTTTCCAGTTTAAAATTGCAGATGCATGTATTGAGGCTATAAGAAGATTTTGCTTCTGAACATCAATTGATGATCTGAAAATAACTAATGCTTTAGTTTCTGTCCTGTGTGTGAAAATCTCCACACAAAAAACTTGCCCATCTTGAGTTTTTTTTTTACTACTCAGTAAAGAGTAAGGCCATAAATTTTCATTTTGAAAGTACCCCATTTGATTTTTGAGCTGAATTACGACATTGTCGGGTTTAATCTTTAATAGCAGTTTCTTTAAAATGTAAGATCATTTCTAGAGTTCTGTAATTATCAGTGAACCTGCTTTAAAAACTTTACTTTAGGAAATCACTTTCAATTCAGCAGGGATGCAGAGAGCCAAGACAAGCCCCATGTCAATTTTATCTCTACCCTCCCCCCAGTATGCATCAAGCCCCCTCCAAATGGTAGGTTCAATGAATCAGCCATGCCTGACAGCCCTGCAATTCAGAAGAAACATTATCGCTTGTTGAGGTAGTAACTCAATTAATGTAACTCACTGGTCTGGAGTAAACAGTTTTAGGATGGAATCCGCTTCTGGAACCAATGACTAAAAAGTGGAAATTTCGAAATTAAACATATAAATCATCGATTTGGTTCCTACCACTTATTTTTTAATGCATTAATCACCATCACATAGTTCCTAGGAAAATGTAACTTCTTGAGATATTGTAATTGCACTTTACATGTAGTGGTGTAAAGGGGGCGAGTGCATCCTTCCTTATTACCTTATCTCGAGCATTTCCCCACTTTTTGTTTTGAATTTAAAATCAAGTATGTTTGATTTGTAAGCATCTATCACATTTTTTTTCTCTCCCAGGACTACACCACTGATTTCATGTTACAAATTAGATTAACAATAGCCTGGCAATGGTTAACCATTTCTTTACCGATTATGAAAGTTTCCATCCATTTTTGTCGAGTATTGTTTCAGTAAGGGAGTGTTAAATAAGAACCTAAAATAAAAACAACTTCTACTGACATCAACAATTAAATGAACTGTTAGAATTAAAGTTCAAAATTCCTCTTGATTTATAAAAGCATTTTAAAAACAAGAAAACCGACAGGACTTGAGAAATGAGACAATTTCGACAGTATTGAAAAGGTTAAAAGAATACTTATAAAGCTTTCATGATTTTGTTCCCTCATTAAATCAATCCAAATTATGCTTGATTACAAACTTCATTTTAACAAGGTTCTATTGTCTTAATGCTAAAAAAGAAGTTAGAATTCAGATTTTGATTGCAGGTGCCAATCTGGGAACGGCCATACCACCCGAGGATGCTAACTGGTGGAGGACTTTAACACCAAATTACTACTTCCCCAAAGTGGATTCCAACTCTGGTGTTGGCACCAATACGCTCATTTTGGTGACCAGCTTGGCTGGCCTCGGAATATTCGTGCTCACGACAGTCATGATCTTGGTCAAACTACACAAGCAGAGGCATGACGATAGCATCAGTCGGGAAATTTTGCATACGATCAGTGCAGATCTTGGTAAGTTGATTATCAGAATAATATGTGTTTGTTTTCAATCTCCTTTCTTCCACGTATGCTTTTCATGGTCAAAATATTCAAAATTTGTACTTAGAAAATGCTACAAAAAATTTTTTTTGTTAAATTTCTTAAAAGTTGAGTTGGAGTAACCTTTGTTAAACGGTTATACATTTATTTTATTCCCAGTAAAGTGAATGAATTGAAGAGATAAAAATTTGCACTGCAGTAAACATGTTGATCGTTTTTGATGAATATTTTAATACTAAGACACAATCTTTTTCCCTGGTGTATGTTTGAGCTACAGGGATGCAACCAAGTAAGGGGGAGGGGGAGATACTTGGCTCTAAGCGGTATTGCCAATCCTAGTATATATTATTACATAAAAGGACTACATTGTTGGCATAGTTGATTTGGTGTACTAGGCTCATTGTCTTACACTAATGATAACCCATTTGAACTCCAGACCTATAACATTCACTGAACTCTCCAAAAATAAATAAAATCTCTTAAATCATACTGTAATAATTAAAAAATTCACATTAAGAAAGCACAAATAAGCATTAAAATGCAGACATATGTTTCAGCATTGCTTGGAATCCCTTTCTCACTGCTTATTTGTGCTTTCTTAATGTGAATAATTTTTTATTGCAGTTTAATGAGCACAAAGTTAATTTATTATCTCCTAAATCATGCTTCAACTTACTGAAGCATTCACAGTTTGAACACACCAAGAAATGGACTCTCTAGGTTATGATTTAACTTTCTATTTCTTCAATCTGAAAATACCAGTAAATATTGTCCAACATGAAAGAAAGGTCCCGAACATTTTAAGTATGAGACATTGTTAAAGCGACCGGCTTTCAAATATACTCTTTATGTTCAAAATTTTTACCATCTATTAATTATGCATAAATTTCTAGTAAGGTTCAGAATTGCTTTTATACACATGAAATAAAAACAATATTATTGTACAGCATAACATTTTCACAATTGACTAGATATCATTTATTTTTCAGACTAGTTAAGCAAATAGCATTTTCTGTGAATTTCAGAAAATGTATTTTTTTGCGACATTTGTGAAATGTATGACTGTGTAATCGTGTGTCAGTTTTAAAGTGCAAATTTTATCCAGAGGTGATTTGCTTTTAAAATCACAGAATCATTGCTTTGAATTAAGAGCAAAGGGGAACACTTCTTGGAATTATATATGCATTGTATGGAATGATATTTTTTAGTCAAAAATATGCATCTCTATCAAAAAAGGGGGTAAACATTACAGGATTTTATTGAATATGCTTTATAGTTACCTTAAATGTGACACACAAATTTACGCAACCAATCCAATAAATAAGAATAGAATCATCAACTTTTTTTGCACCTAATTTTATGCTTCTCATCGGTCCAGTTACTGAAAAATAATAATCCTAACAATAACTTTTTTTTAGATGCTGAAAATTCTCCTAGTCATCAAAGCATTTCCGATCTACCACTGTATGACCCTCCACCATCTTATGAAGATGTAATCAAGCTATACTTACCACCTCCTCCACCATACAGCAGCATCAATCGCAATCGACCCAGAATTAACAGAAACCGTGCTGCTGGAGTTGAAAACAGAGGATACCGAAATGATAGTCCTAATGCTGTTCGCGGTCAGCAACGACGATCTAGAGCCTCCCATAGTTCCCGAATTGTTCTGCAAGATACAAATCATCCTCTGATTCTCAAAGTCGCTTTGCCGGAAGAGCAAACTACCTCCTCTTCTAGAAATGTCTGTGATAATGTCGGAAGAGTTACTTTCTTGAGTCCACAGGAAAACCATCCCACCATACAAGAGCATATCCAAAGGTCTTCACCCTTTAACAGTTCACACAACAGCGATGCGAAAGGTGAAACTGTTTCAGAAAATATAAGTGAGTCTCCTCTTGGTGTGAATAAAAATCCTGAAAAGGATTTAGGCTCACAGTTTTGTGAATGTCAAGGCGCATGTTCGTGCAAATTAATAAGCAATCGAAAAAAAGTAGATAGGTCTAGCAGTGATAGCAAAATGTTATCTAGTAGGGAAAACTCAAGTAGTCTGTCTTCAGAAAAAGTGACCAAAAAACGTAGTTTTAAAGACATGATCCAAAAAGGAATTAACCAGACTTCTTCAAGTGCAATAATACCACATCCGGCTGCGATGACTATAAATGTTCGGCCACCCAAATGGAAAAAATCCGATATTGCTGACTCAAAGTCAAAAAGTGCCGGTCCATCTTCTCCAACTTCAACTATCCATCCAGAAGTTGATGTGAAAGAAAATGAGTGCAACTACCGTCCAGACACTTTGTATCACAGAAGATCTTCCTCTGGTCCTTCGGAACTGAAAACCTCTTTGGAGACATTTGTGGAGAAATCAAATGCAAGCGCTGGGTGTACTCAAGGTAAAATTATATCTGAGAATCTTTTACCATTTGATGTGCCCAGTTCTTTCAAAGTGTCACACATTGCATCTGCATTGTTAGATGGTTTGCATTCAAACAACAGCAGCAAGATTGAAGATGTTACAACTCCCTTTCCAAGCATATCAAAAGAGGACGAAAAAACCATCTTGCCACCAAACTGGACTAACTTATGGCTGCCTTCACGAAAGCGATTAGCAGCGGAGATTGGAGAACCATCTCTCACAAAAGGAACTGACACGTTGCCTTTACTCTCCAATGGATCGCAATCTCCTGTAATAGTGAAATTTGATGACAGATCTTCAGAGGAATCTAAGTCATCAGAAATAAGTCAAAAGGTTAACAAAGCCAGCTAACACAACTTAATAAGGCTTGTTGAGGAATCGTTTCCTATTATCATCATCCCTGATTCATTATAATCTATGTATTTCATCTCATCATTTACACCTTAAACTATCATTCTTGCAGCTTAAGCTATTATGTAAATAGGAACTATTAAAAATGTTACAAAAATATGGCAGTTATTTTTAACACATGTTGTGGAAATACATGAAACACAGGCAAATGATTTTTTAACAAATAAACATTTTATTCTTTTAAACAAACTAAATTACATTAAAACTTTGAAAAAAACTAAACTCTCTACTATAAAAATAAATCACAGAGTTGAAATTCAGGAACTAAACTGAGTTGCTATGTAACCGTTTGAATCGATAACATATTCAAATCCTTGCGACAAATTAGGAGAATGAATATTGACTTTTGCTGGAAATTTCCTACCACAGATATCCACTTCAAAACTGCTTTTTAGAATAAAATCATTGGTTATTACCTGTGGCTCTCCATTTTCATCGATGTTTTTTATGTAGCCGAGGCATATCTGGAATTAAATAAACAAATAGAAATTCTTACATCGCTTGAAAAATAACCTACTAGAAACAGAATATAGTCGAATTTTAAATCTGCAAAGCTTGGGATAGAAGGGGAGATTTTAGAATTCTGTGCTTTATAAGTATACAAACTTTAAATGAAGATACTTTCAAAATTTCAAGCAGTTGTTTAAACTGCAATGCAGAAAAAATTAAAAGCAAAATATTAGCTCTTCCATTTCTTTTCTTTAAATTAAAATTGTTAAAGTAGTTGAACACAAGGCTCCAGTAAATACAAGGGCCCAGGTCTAAATCACAGGGAGGGCCTGGATGCTGTATACCAGTATGGGTCCCTTTAGATTGTCAAAGTGGTTGTAACCCACTTTACTCTGTAGGTTCCCAGCAATCCACAGGCAAATTTCATACTGCTCAGTCTGTTCTGCCAGATAGAAGTGCACACGATTAGCAGCTTTTGATATTTTGGAAATTCTGAAAAAATTATAAATCTTACCTAAGCAGTTAAGACACGTTTTATAATTCTTTTAAAAAGCAATTTCGCTCATACAAATAACAAGCACTGTATTATGTTGAACTTTAGGGAAGTCAGTGGTATATGCTTTGATTGTAATGAAAATTTCAAAAAATAATTTCCTTAAAGTAGATGGAATTTAAAAAAAATGTGTTTACTACTTGACACAGTGACAAAATCAAACAATCCTGAGAGGTGTAAGTTTCATGTCTTATTTTAAAAATAGTTTAAAAATAAAATAGCAGTTGAATTGTCCAATGTAGCTTATAGTAGCGTCTTGTGAAGTAGTCCTTATTGCTTTTTTTTATGCTTTAATTTTTTTAATTCCAAAAATACCACATTTAAATAAAAGGATGAAGCAAAAGTGAGCTACTGTTAAATAATAGCACAAAAATAAAACATTCAAAATTTTACACACTCCAAAACAAAAACACCTCTATTTAAAAGAAACTTTTCCATTTTTTTCAATGTAAAACCATAACCTGCATTTGTAGTAAGTCCAGCAAACTGTTTCCCTTGACATATATTGGTTCAGAGCCCCATGGAAAAATATCTTGCTCAATATCATGGTCTTCTAGTACCAACTGAATGTAACGTCTTTTAATTCCTTCTTGCTTTTGTTTCATTAATGCCTCTTTACCCATGAAATCATTTTTCTGAAAGAAGGAAAAAAAGTTTAAAAATAAACGAACACATCTTTCTTCTGAATCTAAAAAAGGACTTAAAATTTAATAAACAGGGGGAAAAAAAAATTGTTAAAAATGAATTTTTTAAATGAAATGGCATAAGAAAAAAAAAAAAGATTAAAAAAAATTTTTGTATAGAACAGATGAGAGTTTTGTTGCAGATAACCTATAAAAAGTTACAAGGTGCATGCTAATTATAATTTTTTCTGAATTTCAGTGCATTGCCAATGTCTTCACACTTTTTGTTATTTGTCTCAGAGATTAATCCCACTACAAGAAATTGAAAAAAAAAAAAAGTTGAATAATATTAATTTATTTTAAATTAAGCATTTAAATATTTTTAACATTGTATGGTGAGCCACACCCCTTTCTCCATTGACTAAATGAGGCTCTGATGTCAGTTACATCATAAAAGTCTATTTTCCAAACCTAGGCAAACTAAAAACTATGCACTTCAGAGGTTGATGGCAGTGTGGAAAAGAGTCAAAAATAAAGTCAAACATTTTTTTGTCCCTTTTTTTTTGCAATAGGGGAGGAAGAATTCTTGAAAAAGGCAGCTCTCTTTAGAATCTTCTCTTTTTACCGCTATAAGTTTTAATAAAAACAGCAATAATAACACTCCCATGTATATTAATTTGTACTAGAGTTCGTCCAACAGTCAAAATTCGCCCTTTTAAAAATTAAATTAAGCATTGAAAACATTGCTATTCATATAAATTTCATAAATATTATCCATCAAAATTGACAGGGTTATAATGTTCAGTTTATTTTAATCACTCTCATTTAAAGCAAACTTACTGTAAATCATTGTCGCCACAGGGCAATTGCACTCATAATTGTAGCCAATTGTCCCTTCTGCCCATTTCGTACTAAGCTGAATGGCAGTTGAATAGCACTTAAATATTTGAGTCCATACACTATTCCAATTTTTCTTTCCCTATTGTTTCAAAAGAAGCTTTCACTCAAACGCTTATTATAATGGCTTTTAATATTACTGCTTAATGGCTACAAACTTTTTTTGTTTAAAACCAAATTTACTCAATGTTGCCATCTGCTATCTATAACTATATAACATTAAATTATAAATGTGGCTTGCCTGATAAAAGAAAAGGGTAAATAATTAACAAAAATTTTTTTCCCAAAATTTTTTTTTAATTGATATCAATAAAACTCGTCAATAGCTACTAAACAAAAAAAGTTAGATAATCCGGTAAAAAAACAGGAGAAAATGGTTCTTAACTGTTTTGTATTTGCCTACTTATATATAGATTTTGAATGAGAATGAATCAATTATTTACCTCAAAATTCACTCGGTATACTCTTCCGCATTCAAAAGGAGTAGTTGTTGTGTCAAGATCTTGTCCCCAAAGAAAGCAAAGAATTTTTCAATTCTCAGTGCTCGAGGAGCATAATATCCAGCATGTTGGATTCCATATTTTTTGCCTTTTTCCATTAATTCGTCATACACGTGAAGAGCATACTATAAGAAAATCCAATAGCAAATATGAAGTAAAAAAGTTGAAAAAGAGACAAGGACTCATCAGTGCTGGTTCATCTCAAAGAATGAAAGATGCAGAACACCTCACAAATTTCAAGAAAAAAGAACACTAGCCCCAAAAGCAGTGTTGGGTAAAGGTGCCAAAAAAAAACTTTTTTTTATTGGTTCAAAAGTTTTAAAATATTAAAATGCATTTCTAGAATCAACAAGACAACATGGATAAAGAAAGCATATGGGGTTTCGTCCATGCCGTGGTCTGAAGACCAAAAAAGCAACATATGTCACTTTTTTGCTCTTTGGCATGACAAAAAAAAATGTCAGTAAACTTTTGAGTTATGTGTTTTGAGAAGATTTTTTAAATTTTTAAGTAAAAAAATGACATACAATATATCTTGTAAACTAACCTCATTAGGAATGTACAGCACATAGCCTAATTCACCCGTGTGAGTCTGGTGGAAAGTTTTGATGTTATTTGCTAGTCCTATATTTAGCTCCTGCAAATGAAAGTAACATCATTAATGCCAAATAAAGGTTATGAAGGCATAAATTGAGCAATATTACCTAAATAGCATTTCTGCTACCGAGCTGTTATGTGGAAGGTCCACTTTGGAATCAAAAACAGCTCCTAAACAACTCCGTGTAATAAAAATGTGATAAAATATTCAATTTTGAACTTTAAGTATTTTCCAGACCTTTGCATAGCAAAGAAGATTGTAAACATTTTATTATAGAAAGTTTAAGAAATACCCTTAAAATTAGTGCAAGAGTGCTAAAAGTCATTGATAGCTCTAAATTTTAAAATAAACTCCTACCCTTTTTCTTGACTGAATTTTCTGAAAGATTTGATAATGTGAGCAAAAATAATATGTTTGCTCAAAAACTCACCTTGCATGTGAAGAAATGAAATTCTTTATACGAAACAGAGCTGTCTGTAATGTCTGATAACAAGCTTTGAGCCAGGGGCCCCATCAGACAAATTGCAGTATAAAGTGAAGTGATATCAGTCAACAACACAGGACTTTCAGGAGGGGAAATTTTGTTTTATCCAAGCTTGACAACGGGTTTGTTGAATAGTGGGTGCAATTATCATAAATCTGTAAAGTAATTATCTTTAAAAAGTGACAATCTCTTTAATTCAGTTTTAAAAAAATCTACTTTTTAAAAATACATAAAAGAAAAAAGGAGGGAGGAATAAAGTTTGTTTGGCACAATGCTAATAAATACAGTTAAACTCTTCCTAACGGACATCCCTCTTAGGTGGACAGTTTTTAATTTGAGACAGCAAATCATTGATCCCTTAAAAGATCCTCTTTGGCGGACAGAAAAATATTTTTGTCCTGCTGTGGGGTCTGCTGTACAGGAGTTTTACTGTTCATTAATTAGCCCATATTCTGTCAAGACATTTTAAAATAACTAAAAGACTATCATCTACGTCTTTGTTTTGACGTTGATCAGCTTGGAGATCTCTTTCCATTCAATGAAAACAAAGTATCAAGGTCAATGCTTGCAAAAAGTTGACAGGGAAAGGAAAGGAAATGGTTTATTGTAACTGTGATACATGAGCAATGCAATTTTTCCCAAAATTTTGTTTGTTTTAATCTGTAAATATGTTACAACAACACAACTTCCTTCACTATATTACACCAGAATTAATAACTATAACTGGAACCTTTTGGACAGCAAAAAAGCGCAATATATCTGAATGCACGATATAACTGATGCCATAAGAAATAACTCAAAAAGTAATAGTAAATTGAGTGTTTAACGTGAAAAATTTTTTAATCTTACATAATGACAACCTTTTTCTTAATAAAATTCCCTTTGGCAACAGACATCTGTATCGTTCATTCTATGGGTATGTCAAGTAAAACGTCAACTGGCTTGAGTAGAATCATTCAGCAGGCATGTAAGTTGGGGAGTGAGGGGGAAAATTGTTGCTGCTTTTAACTGCAGAAAATTCAGAAAAAACAAAAACATTCCTGTTCCATGGCTTTGTTTAATTGAAAAAAGGGCCATTTCTGAGAAATGCAATATTTTTACTTTCAAGAACACAAACTTAAAATTTTGGAAGACATAGAAAAAGCCGATATATCCGAATGAGTGATATAACGAGGCGTGATATAGCAAGAGGGGTTTCTGTATTACTTTTTACTTTTAGAGCTTTTTTGTATTTTATTCAATACAAAAATGAATCAAAGGAAAAATCGTAAAGTAAAAATTGCATTATGAGTTTTCATAGTTCAACTAGACTTTACTGCAATGGGTGAAAGTAAAAAGTTGCACCCTACCCCTGAAGATGATAATTTAAATTTACTGTTTCCAAAAAGGACAAAATGTATGTTCAAAATGCAAATTTTGCTTTTCCCCCCAGTAATAAATAAAAAAATTAAACCCAATAAAATTTTAGATTTAAACTGGGAAACCCAAATTTAAAATTTAAAAAAAAGATTTTTCAAAAAGGGCGGAAGTTAAAAAATTTCTGTAACTCCAAAAACGCGCATTTTGCAGAATTTTGTTAACATATTACATACGTCAATTATTTATCTTTTCCCCCCGATAATAACTAGATTAATATTAGCAATAACAATATTTAGTATTTAAGGTGGGAACTCAATTCAAACATTTTAAAAATCATTCATAAGTATTTTTACAAAATGACTAAATTTAAAAAACAATTAGCAGCATCATCACATATTAGGCTTTTAAATGAAGCTGTATCATCCAATTCTTTCGGGGGGGGGGGGGGTGACTTTGACACACTTATGTTAAGGAAAGTTTCTAGGGGGAATATATGCTACATTATGAAAACTTTTGGGGGTTTCGGGGGGACTTGGAAGGGCTCCAGGGGGGGGGGCTCCCTGGATATGGCCTTTGCTGTATCAAAAAAACATTTATAACACATTTAAATCTATGTTAAAACACTTAGTTCTGAGTATTCTGTCCTTTTCCATCTGAAGATTTCCAAAAAAAATCCAAACTTTCACCCATGGCTAGACCACACTTACAACCAGTCAGAAAAGAAAACAATATATGAAAAAATACCTATTGTAATCCATTCTCGCTACACTACAATCATTTTCATAGCCACCATGCTTATTCTGCATTCCTGTATGAACCATGGCATTTTGGGGAATGTCTACATTATTGGAACAGAGGTACTGCAGAAGATCCAAAGCTTCTCTACCAGGAGACTATTACCAAAGGGGAAATAATATTTTGGAAATAAGACATAGTTATAAATATGAATTACATTAAAAACAGATTGACTGATTAAAAAAAAAGTTAAATATTTCTTTGAATATAATTTCATTCTAATAGTATTTATGCCCAACTAATAAAATAATGGATGCACAGGAAAACTAAAATAATAAAATTAATTGAATTGCATTCCTTTTCTTTCGTTCTTTTTTTTTTTTTTTTTTTTGAGATAAATAGGAGAAATTGAATAAGCAACATAATAATTAATTTGTGCCAAAATAATTAGTAAAACCCTCTACTTTCATGTTAATCACAAAAGTTCTTTATTGTTTACAGTTCTATAATCATGGAGCTGTAACAATGAACGCATCTAAAAAAATCCTTTACTTATTGTTATTTTTATAATATTTCATCGTGACAAAATATGTACAATGCAGAATTTTACAATTTTCTGAAATAAATATACAGTTTTTAAAATTATGTTGGGGAAACCAGTATTTGAACAAGTGCATGAAGGGAAACCCCCCTTCATGCAGCCCCAATACAAAGCAGCCTTTCAAAAAACTTGTCAAATAAAGGTAAAATTGAAAGTGTTGGCCATATAAACACAAACTATTAAGTATAAAAAGTGATAATAAAAAAGTAAAAATTATCAAACTCATCACACTGTGTTACCAAAAACAAAAAGTGAGATAGACTTGCAAATTGATGAAGGACACTTTACATTTTTAATAAAATTACAAATTACTTAGTGTTGTGAAAAATCAAAATTAGTAAGTATTTATCAAGTATGATAAAGTTAACACCGTTTAAAATTGCTGAAAAATAAATAAATTTACCCAGACTTCCAGTTTTGTAAATGAAGAATAATCTAGTAAAGCTACTTTTCTGCGACAAGCCATGTACTCCGACTCTAAGTAATCAAACCATGACGGCTTAAAAAATGTAGGCTTTTCGACTTCGACTTCATTTTCTATTCCTTCTTTGTCTAGAAAAGAAAATACAATACTAAATAAAAATATTTCTTAAAAAAATTACTAAATACTTTTAATTCTAATACTACTTTCATGTGAATTGCCAAAGGACAACAAAATATTTTGCATCACAAAGCTTAAAACCATGTCATTAAAATTACAGCAAACACAATTCGACAATCATAAACGTTGTAAATTTGCATATTTTTATTATTTTTAAAAATCATTTCCAGATAGTCTTATAGCTGTCTGGCAGTTTTGCTCTAAAAACCGATTATTGTAAATAATGTCACATTATTTTAGTGAATATTATATTAAAATAAATCAAAACAAAACCTAGAAATGTAAGGTACACAGAGCATTTTATAAGTAAACTCATTTGCATTTTCATTTGCAAACTAATGAAATATGAAGTTTTAACTTACTTAAAGAGTAAGAAACAGAAAAGTGTAAAAATGAAACCTTAAAGAAATGGCAAAAGAGGAGTAGGATCATGAGAGATGGAAGTTATGAATTAAGGGGAATTCTCAGTGAAGTCAATAACAGGAAGAAGGTATGTCTATATACGGCATAACAACATCAGGGATATCCAATGGTGTAGTCCTGGGTAAAAGATGGGGAGGCACTTTCAGGCGCAAGCATAAAATATTGAAAACAAAAAATGGGGGCATGCTTACGAAAGAATTTTTAAAAAATGGAAGATGCTTGTGTCAAAATGAAAAATGGGGAGACTCCATCCAGCAACTTTTAAGATCTAGTCATGATAAAGTGTAAAATTAAAGTCTATTTTTTTTCATAAATGAAAAAAACTGCTATTAAGTACAGAAACGTTTTATAAATTTTACACAGAAAACAAAAAGAAGCAGTTTAAATTTCTCCATAGAAAATTTGGGCGTGGTTATTATGATTTTTTCTTCCAAAACCATAATAACATGATCCTCATAACGTAAACCAAAAACCCATAACGAAAACCCTCATAACAATGATTTTCCCAAGGATCATGGGAATTCTACTTATGATACTTCACTTGAAGGAAACCATGCTTATTTAGGTACACAATTCTTTATAAATGGATTTCAATAGTTTCCACCATGCTTTTACAACTAAAAAAGCCAATTGCAAACTATAGAAAAAAAAATGTTCAATAAACAATTTCTAAAAACAGAAATCATGACTTTACGGATGTTCTATGTAAAGAAGAGAAAAGAATATGTTATTAAAAAGGTATAACAGCACTTAAGAGCTCTTTAATAAGTGAATTGGAAATTAATTGTTTAGTACATACATTTTTGCAAATAAATTATTTAGTGTTCAAGGTGATAGAATAAGCATAAACATACCAACTAAATCTGTTCGAAAATAGCACGGTCTTTCATAACCCATAGACTGACTAAAGACAGCTCCAGCAGCTTTTAAACGGGGATAAATAGGAGACATTCGAATATTACGCCCAGTGCTGAACTCCATGTTAGGATATTTAACCTTATAATGCATTCCTAGAAAGAAAATTACCTAGAATTGGGAGAGATTATGCACAAAATGAAAAATCGACAATAAAATATTGTTTTAAAGATAGCATTTTTTGAGAAAAATTTTTGCCCTTTGAAACATACAGCATTTTTGCAATTACAATTTGGATATTGAAAATATAAAACCATCTTTACTTCCCTAAAATTCAGAAACTTTTATTAAGCACGATTAATATTGTAATAAAAGAAAACTATAATAAAAAGCACAGTAGCACAAATGAAACGAGTAAAGAAAAACATAGCAAATACCAATGTAGGTAATTACACTAAGTATCAAGATAACAATTTAACTTGCAAGGAACTCACCAAGAGCTCAATTCCTGCACTTCCTTTTCAATTAATATATTATTTCTCCCAATACTTTTTAAGTTTTGTCTTATAGTTGAAACAAAGAATTGAATTTTTAAGTGCCTCAAAAATTGAAGAGCAGAGTGTACATGTTCTAGCATTAGAGTTTTAAGCTAGCAAAACATGACTAGGAAATTTATTAAAGAATGAAGACAAAATGTATAACATATTGAAGAATAATAACGGAAATGGAAAACAAGTCTAGGAAAACAGATCCTTGTATTCAACTCAATATTGTTCGTGGTTGATCTCAACCCAAAGCCCAGAGCAAATAACATCCCTATCAGTAGACCAGGGCACGTGCTAGGAATTTCAAGCAGTTAGAGAATAAATTAGCCAAATTTTAAAAGTGTTTGCCAAAGACAAACTTCAAAAAATTTTAATGCTGATTTTTGTTTCTATAAAAAACTGCACTCAGATGAAGAAGTATAATTTTTTTAAAAAATGCAATTGCTTACCTATATTTTTTTTACTGATAGAAATTTTGGAGAATTCACCAAATCAGAATTTATTTCGCCAAATGTACAATTTTGTCACGTTTGGAGCGGTGGCAAATGCTTAGCACAAGTCCTGGTTGACTGCTTATTCAAGAAAAAAAAAAAATCTTTAAGGCAGAAGAATTGTGACCAAAGAGCTTAAAAGTTTCTAATGAATGGCTGGAAAAATTTTGTGGTAGTCTATTTTGTGAAGAAATAATTCATCTGATGAACAACAAGTGGCAAAATGCAGAAAGAGTTTAAATGATTTATGAAGCCCTCTTAAAGAAAGTGACAAATACAATTTGAGTGAAAGATGCAATACCTATAACAAACCTATAACAAAAGTATGTGCATGAAAGACAAAATATGTTTTTGTGAAAAACTTTCAAAAAAGAGAAAACAAACAGTATTTTTGTATGTGACTATGATTGGCAAGTTTGAGACATCGCTTGCCACTGGGAAGGAAAAATAATCCTCATTGTTTTGAAAGTTTTGATGTAAACTAATAACAATAATAGCCCGATATATTAACAGAAAAGCAATATAACAAGATGGACTAAATGAGTGAGTGACTCATAAAATTTGATTCCAAAATGGCTCATCAGAAAAAAAGTTTTACTCATAACATCTTCACAATCTCAATTGAATTAAAAGCTGCCTTAAAAACCTCCTAACACACCATCACAATCACAACCTTTTGCTCAGAGGGTAATTTGGCATTTGTAGATACTTAGAGACAATTTATATTTTGACATGAAATCAAATCAAAATGGATAAAGTGGACACTATCAACAGACAAGAGAGAGGACACCTCCAAACTAAACAGCACACAAAATCTGTGTTCTTGTGGCTTTCATCTATTTTGGAGGTCTTACTGTATATATAATTAAAACTCACTTCTTTAAAAATTTTTAGAATACCAAATCAGAAGATTTTTAATAACTTTTCTTATCTGAATGCAATTTTTGAATTTTGTATATCTGATTAAGTATAAATGTAGAGTTTTTGTTTTATATTTTTCAAAGAAAAAAAAGAATATCAAGACATTGGTGGAGGATTCTTATTTCTCCCTCATGCAGGAGAAAAGTTTTTGCTTTCATTGCAATTATATCAATAACTTCAAAATATGAACAAAATTTTTAAGATAGAAACATTAAATGGCTCAAAATTTAAGTTATTCTATAAAGTTTGAAATACCAGGAACTTCAACCATCCGGTCTCTTAAAAACAGCCTATTATTGTGTAGTCCCAAAAATCGTCGGATGTCAACGTCCCAAAGGTCCATCTTTGGTTCACCATTGACTATCCAATCGGCTGTTATTTTCCCAACTCCACCAGCAGCTTCCATACCAGTAGCTTTCATTCCAGTTGCAACAAAATAATTCTTCACCTAAAATATTAGAAAATACATAGCAAAAATTAAAAAAATAAAACAAGCAAGAGCAAGTTGCACATCATATCATGCAAAAAATCTTATTTATTATGGGAGCTCAAATTCGGAACGCTCAAGGGAACAATCTTTCCGGATTTCGGAATTTTCCAGATTTTGGGCAAACATTCAGAAAATTTTATAAGTAGCACTAGAGCCCATATAATTTACTCTGGAAGTTTTTATTACCATTTTTCTCATTCATAGCATTTTTTATCATCATATATACTCGCCTATAAGTCGCAAAATTTAGCACAAAAAACAAAGTTGGAGCCTGTTCGCATTCGAGGCAAACATCGAAAAATCAACTTTTCCCGATATTGTTTTAACCTCTTTAATTAAACAATAAAAGAAAAGAATTCTGTCAAATTCTAATATGACATTATTCTCTAGCCACTTAGTAAACACTTTTAATTGCAGAATTTCAATTTCGCGAATATTCTGTATTGCACGGAAATTAGAGCTCATTTAAAGAAATAAATATAATAAAACTGCAAGGAAATAAAAAACAACAAAATTTGATGATATTATCTCAGAATTAAAGCAACAATTAATAAAAATCCTAATTGCAAAAACAAACCCTTTTCAGAAAATCGCAAAATAACTTTTTTGAAAACTGCAAATTTCCAATGCTAAACACGTTCATTACATTTTATTTTCTTTCTTCATAAAATTCCTATTTCCAAAAAAAAGAGTCCAAAATATTTCCTGATTTTTCTTCCAGCTGTCGATTTTTTTGAAAAAGTTCCGGATTTTGGGTCTTTCAGATTTCGGGCAGTAGGCTAATATGTGGGCCCGCAGGGACCGCACTACGGGGAGGCCCAGGCCTTTAGGGGGGCCTTGAACTGTTAGATGTTTAAACGGTTTTTTGTGGTGTGTTGTAAAACCTGTGTATGTAATAACAAGGGTAGACATTAAATCAAGCAAATGCTTTGAAAATAAATTTTGAAAAGCGTGAGGTTGTGTTTCAAAGTTGTCCTTCACCTATTAATTTTAGAAACAACAAATCTAGCCTTCAAACTCTTTTTCAAAGAAAAGAGGCAGACATAAGTTCAAAAATAAAAGAACTGCCAAACAAACACTGATGAGTTGACTGTAGATGAGCGGCTCTCAAATCCGTTAAAACATTATGAAGTAACAGTTTAGAACGAGACTCTAGATATTGCCATAAATCAAATCATGAGTCGTTTTGAGGGCCTCACCGAAGTTGCTAGTCTTTTTGAAATTCTCAAGCCTGCTGATTTCCTTTCATTGGTAAATGATGAAGAATTGCACAAAAAAGCAAATCAATTAGCAGTGGAATACAAAGAAGACCTACATAATGAGTTCCCTAGTGAACTGCAGAGTTTCCCCTTAACTTAGCATGGTGAAATTAAAAACTAAAACTGTTTATAATGTAAACATATCTTCTTTTAGTTGAAAACTATGTGTTGGTGTGCATCACACTAAGCATGTGTACCACTTATTTACTTTTTTTAACTCTACCTGAGTGACAGTTGCAACCAGTGAACAATCTTTCTCTAAGTTAAAAATTATGAAGAACTATTTAAGGCATACCAAGTCCCAAGAGAGGCTTTGGGGACTTATTAAGCGTGGAAAATGAAACTGCTCAGAAAACCGACATCCAAGAAGTTGTTGAGATTTTCGTATCAAACAAAAGCAGACTCTCCATTTTCATTGGACTGGTTCATTTATTTTATGTGTGTTGAATTTAATTTGTTTTATTAATTAATCAAGATGAAAATCTAAAGTGAAAATTTCATTTAGGCCGATTCATTCAAGTCAAAACTAGTATGGCATACAAAACATTAATGTATGCTTTAAAATTAAAAAAAATATTAGCTCTTAGTTACATAAGAAAATCAAATTACAATAATTATTAATTTCTTTAAAAAGGGGCATGTATATTTAGGTAGTGTATCGAATACTGTACACTTCGATAGAAATGCATAGTATGTAGTACATAATAAAACTTTGCATACATAATTGGTTGCAAGTACATATACACATATACTTTTATAGGTTTCTTACAACGGTGAATACTGGTGGGCCCTAACAAAATATTTGCGAGGGGGCCCCAACCAAAATCTTGTGACAACAAATTCCAAAGGACCAGGAAAATATTTCATTGACACAATGTGCATTATTCGTTATTCTAATGGAGTTTAAAAGGGACTCAACATTTGTTTTGCTACACCAGATATTTCCTTATTGGTATTTGCTGTAACAAGATTTCACTGTAGAACAGTACAAAAAATTTTTAGCAAGTGTCTGCTTTACAAATCTTTGAAGTAAAAAAATAAAGAAATAAATAAAAATTTAAATTGAAAATTTGGAATGGATAGTAATATTACAAATAATTTTTAAAAAAATCAACATTTTTTTTACAGGTAAGATAATGGTAAATGTTGTCTAAAGCTGAACTGTATGTAATCTATGAGATTAAGAGAAGAATGAAAAATAATTTTTCAGTTTTTACTTCACGTTGTGACAACCCCTTGACTCAACTCTCAAAACCCACACAAATGCTTTAAACTTCAATGAATGCTAAAGAACAGTTGAATTTGCAAGTTTTAGCATTACATTGTATTAAAATATTTTTTCTTTTTTTTGGGGGGGAGGGGATTAAAATATTGCTCATAAGTTCCTAAATTATAAGATTAGAATAATTCCTTTCCTTTATCAGAACTTTAGAAATTATTTTCAGGTACTGAACTATAGAGAGGAGCCAGTTTTCAAACAGCACAGGATTGAACAAGTTTTCTTTAATGAAGAGCTCACAGAAATTTACTGAAAGCCAGGAAGCATTCATTTGATCTAAAAAAGTTACCCACATAATGTCCCCCATGCTTTTGAACAAGAGCAATGTAAATAAGAAAAAATCCAAATACCTCTGGCGCTTCACCGATTAGTAATTTGCAATCAGGACTGAAGCTCTCAGGGCCATTATTTAGACAATCGACAACAACCTGCCGAAGTGAAGGTATTCTAAACAGCATTTGTTCAAGTAACGTGTCTGGAATAATAGTATTCAGGTTAACATTAAGAGCAAAAAATGAGGTGAAAGAAAAAAGACAATAACATTACATTCCAAATCCTCACTTATTTTACAAGTTTTATTAAAATTCTTCAAAAATTATATTTGGTTAATTTTCAACATAATGCTATCTTTCCATGACATTCAATTTCAAGTGGAAATTCAGAAGGATCCCTTTTCTACGTAGCATAACAGCTGAAAATGGTTTAATAAATTTAAATTATTAAAATAATAATAAATAAATATATAAATAAAAAAGAAAGAAATTAAGACTATTATGTGTCAATAAAATTTTATTTCATCAAAGCATTAAAAGCATTGAAACGATATAAATGCACATATTTTTTACGTATGCTAATATAACATATGAAATGCATGTTCTCATCTCGGGTTCAATGCAATACCAAAATTTTTGTACTTTAATAAACCTTATATTTTAACAATTTTTTTTATAATTTAACAAACAAACAGTATTTGAACAATACTTGTGTTCAATAACCATCTCCTACACAAATTAAAGATAAAAACTTTCCAGTGCTTCTTAAATAAAAAAAGAAAATGAATTTAAATAAAATTGAGAAGGGGGTGACTAAAAACGTCGAGTCAGTTCATAGGTTCAGAAAATTGTTAAAAAATAATATTTAGCTCCAATTCTTCAAGAAACATATCATATTATATTGTTATTTCGTTAATTATTCATGAGTGAATGAAGCCTGCATATATCAGTAATACCGAAGCAACAAAGGGGGCCACTATTTACAATAGCTTCAGAAATAATTTAGAGATTTACCATAATTAGAAGCTTTTGCAATATTTAATGGTGACCTTGATGAATAAGGCTATGCAATTCAGATACGTATTTTGTTTTTTAATATTACTTACGATTAGTCATACTTAGCGAAAGGCAGCATAGGAAAATCTTGGTTACAATTTAGGGGTCTCAATTTGAAAAAGTTTGGAAGCCATTGCTGTAACTAATATTTATAAGGAAAACATATATAGTAATAAGAAGTAGTAATGAGAAATTTTTACATTTCAAACAAATTAAGAAACAATATAATGATTATAAGAAAGAGCAAATAACCATACGGAATTGGTCCCAATCTTCAGGAAGGGGCTTGAACGTAGTAGGGCTCTCCATTTCCTTCAGATCTAAAGGTTTTGATACAGGTTCAAAGCCACCAGCCAAATAGCCTCCATTTTTTTCTCTTATGTAAAAATAACCATCATAGTCTCGGATTACTACAGAGAGGGAAAAAATAAATATCAGAGATTCAGAACAGAGCTTGTCACTTGTTATTACTTTAGCACTGAAAGTGTTAATTAAGAACAACTTCAAAAACTTTATAAAACTAAAACATAATTGGAAAATTTCAAAGCATAAAATTTAAAGCAAACTGTGATACTTCTTTTCTGTGAATTCTATGTTTGTGTCTATGTTGGAAAGGAAATACAAAAGTAATGCTGATGCTCCCGGGAATCGGCCAAAGAAGAGAGATTACACAACACGTATTGGCAACCCCACAGTTATCAGTAATAATGAAGAACAGCATGCTAAAGTAGTACAGACAGCACTAAACCATTTTAAAGTTTCAAGAATAAGTTCGTGGGATTGGTTAGTTTTATGTGATTGTCAAAACTAAGAAAATGCAATTTTTCATGTTGGTAAACAACTGAAGTTTTTAAAATTTCAATTTTCATAATGAGGTGCATGTAAATACATTGACTTATTTCCAAGATACATATTTATGTATAATTAGTATCATAAAAAAACTTTGACTTTGTATTTATGGAATAAAAGTATCCTTCCTCCCTTACACACAAAAAAAGTTTCTGGCTATGGCTTGAATGGCAGCAAATTTTTTATACCAAATCACTAAATTTTCTGTATAACAACAATTTAAAATTTATATGATGTCCAGAAAATCTTGATTTATTTGCTTTTATTATTAAAGATAGGCATAAATGAATTGTTATCCATTTTTTTAAATTTGATTATTTAAAACTAGTTTTCAACTAACCTGGCAACAGTGGATCAATACCTTCTACAGGCATTGTCTGAAGATACTGGTGTTCACAAGGATAAAGAGGGACTTTTACTCTAGGATAGCTCATTCTTCCAATATGATTGGCCCACTAAAATTAAAATAAAAAACAAATTTTAAATAACTAATGTTAATTTGCTTATTACAAAAAAAAAAAAAGGCTCAAAAATCAAGCTAAGAGAGCTTAAAATAAATAAATATAATGTAGAACATATTTACATTTTAGTATGAAGTAGATCTTCCAAGATTTAATTAGAAAATTTTTAATTTACTTAGCAATATTATTTAAAGAAACAACAATTCAGAAGAAACAATTCAGATTTATTTTGCTAAATTAAAAACTTAAATAAAAAAAAAAAAATAATAATAAAAAAAAATTAAAATGTGGTTACAGTAGAAGTCATTTTTCCTATAAGGTACCTTTTTACATTGTTATTACACCAATACAGAGTAACAATATGCTTTAAGAGTGACTAGGCTGCTCTTATTCAGCTTATCCATTAAGCCCCAATGAAGATCAAGCAGCCTTTGGAAAACACATAAGTCATTGCAATTAACAACTGTTTCCAATAAATTATTCCAAATACCCATAGCTACATGAAATAAGTAGTTATTTTTCCTAAATTCAAGATTTTGATTGAGATTAAGCAAATGAAGAGAAATCTCGAAAGTTGGGTATAAATCGGGAATTTGGAATGTTCAAATTATGGATTTTAAAGCTACCTTTAACAAAAACTAGCAATGAAAATTACATGAAAAGGGACAAAAACTGAAGTGTTACAGTAAAAGCTCCTCTATCCAGAAAATGCAGGAAGTGCCGTATATGTGGTATGTAGTTATTCCAGATTGTTGAGCATGCCGAAATTCCACTTCACTTTAAAATATTGAATAAAATATGTGACAAGAAAGTGCAAAACTTTTGCTCTGGTAAGAAAGAAGTAATAATAATTTAACTTTGTGCAAAGTAATAGAAATATAATTTCACGTTAAATTATATTTCTATAAGAAAGTAGTGTTTAATCTAAAATTTATTCTTTCAGCATTATGACACTCTTTAGTTATATCTGCGAGTGCCTTGCCTATAACTAATTGAATAGGAACAGTTTGGATAAAACCAGAGCATGCTGCTGTCGACTCTTAACGCTAGAAAGATGGAAAATTCCCCTATACCTAGAAAGATTGATGGGGCCAGAGTGGCCCTTTCTAGAATTTTGTACACAATTATTTCTAAATTTCAGGGGTAATTGTGACACAAAGTAAAAAACCCTGAAAATTTTTTATGAAAAAAGTAGGTATCACCTTTTATGCACCATAAATTATATGACAGCTTTTATACACATATAGTTATAACTAGGGATGTAACGAATATTCGGCCACTATTCGGTATTCGGCCTATTCGGCCCTTCTGCCGAATATTCGGCTGGCCGAATAATCATTTCATCACAAAGCCGAATATTCGGCCTGACCGAATACTGAGTAAGGTGAATATTCGGCCTGACCGAATATTGATGGATTATTCGGCCGAATAGTTCTGCTGCAGTAGAAATGTAAAAAAAATAAAGAAATTAGTAGATTTTAAATATTTAAAATTGTATAATAATTATTGCAAAATAATACATTAGTTTATAGTTTTAAAAAATAAAAATAATTTAGAAAAAAACTACTTTTTTTAAACCTAGTTTTAGGCTTGACTGAGCAAAAACAGATTTTAAAGTTGTAATATTGTGTTTTGTATTTAGCATTTACTCCCAAAGCTGGCAAGAGTTAATTATGATATATGGAAAATAAATTTTGTTATTATTAACAAAGTGGAAGTCAGACTTTGTTTGGGAAGACTGATTTATTGTGAATATTGGGTAAGAGAGAAATGTGAAAAGCCTAAAATATATCATGAATATTTAGATAACATAAGTTATTGGGGTTTTTGAAAATAAAAATATATTTCAGTTAAGTGTATGAAATTTTAATAGACCGTTTAAAGATAGGTATGTAAAAAAAAAACCCATAAAATATAAACTTTTATAACTTCTAAAATATCTTCATAAAACAGTTTTGAGCAAGGTAAAAGTTCACTAAGCGATAGTAGTTCTTTCATTTGAATTAAATAATTAGTAAAATAATGCTAATGCTTACTACCATAAAACCTGTCATTTCTATTCCACCTGTGGGTGACATTCTTAGTTTTATTACACTCAAAACAATAGAGAAAATAGATTAATTTTAAATAGTTTTAAATTCTTAACACACAGAATTAAATCATACATCATAGATTGTGTGTAATTGGTGTTTGTCTTTGTCAATAATTTTAAATTTTTCAAATACTTTCTATTACAACGATTTTCTAGAAATTTTAATATTCGTCCGCCGAATATTCGGTATTTGGCCTAAGACATTGGCTGAATGTTCGCCTTCGGCCTGGGAGAAGTGGCCGAATATTCAGTATTCGGCCAAATCACTATTCATTACATCCCTAGTTATAACGGAATGTTTAAAATAACTTTTGAAATTAAAATTTATATTTTACTTACCTACTTTTAACTAATAAGAAAAATTTAAATTATTTATTTTTTGCAAATAAATTGTAATTTATAGTGAAAGATAATGAATAGGAATTTCCCATTACTATATATTTT
The DNA here is from genome assembly GCA_038502835.1 of Octonoba sinensis. NCBI lineage: Eukaryota > Metazoa > Arthropoda > Arachnida > Araneae > Uloboridae > Octonoba > Octonoba sinensis. The sequence continues at coordinate 62,847,566 of CM076605.1, read as the reverse complement.
TTGCCAAATTTTTGCAGTGAAATACTTTTTCTATTTAGAGTTATTATTTTTGTTATTATTTGTAAAAGTATCTGCAATTTTAAAATAAAAGTTGAGAAAATAGCTTAAAAACCAGCGCCGATTTTAGAAAAAAGGACGTAAAACTGCGTTATTATGCAAAAAAAAAAAAGTTGGGAAAATGAGTTCAACTTTTTGCGATGTTTATCGAAAAAATATCTAAATCCACAAAAAAAACTCCAAGTTTTTGTATCGTTCTTTTAAAAACAAAAATAAAGTCCGTAAAAAAATTACCATTTTGGCGATGCTTACATCGGGAATGAAAATCATCGCCAACCCTGGGGTTTGGTGCAGATAAAAAAAATCCAAAATGGGGCCAACGCCCAGTTATCCGTAACAACGAAAGCACATGGGACGTGGTATCGTTGGTGATCGGAACAAAGATGGTTGGCGCCGTTACAACCCTTGCTGTGTAAAGGGTTGCTACAAAGGGAACGTTTATCACTTTTTGGGGAATTTTTTGTTCCCATCCACTAAATTTTCACTTTTGAAGACTAAAAACTCGATTTTTAAAACAAGGAAGGGGGCTATGAAAAACCCGGAATTCCGGGGTACACCGGGAATACAATCACCCCTGAAACTTCTTGAATGAGTCCATATGCCCCATGCATGTTCTTTAACCCCGCACACAAAACCCTGAGTGTATGAAAAGCGTACAATGGCTTTTTCCCTTTTTCATGTCAAAATGTAAAACTTATTTCTCTTTCGACCAGCAGTCCCCCATTGTCCAGCTACCCGGGTGGTCGCATTTGTTTAGTACTTTGAATTGACGCCTGTTGTGAAAAGATTAAAGTCAAGCTCAAACTAGACTGAAGGATACTTTGTCCTGCTACAGCCCTTAGAATAAATGGAGAATTTATCCATTTTCATTGTAAAATACCTTAGGGGCGGCCACAGTAGCCCCGCCCCTTCCGTTGTTCTAGGTGTAAGGAACAATATTTTCGTTTCTATAAGGATATAACGTAAATGATGAAATAAGCACTTAAATAGGATCATATTAGGAAAAGTCTGAAGGTTACAATGCATTCAGTAAAGTTATTATTGGAATTACTGAACATCAAATATTGAGAGGGACAACACAGGCCCCTCCGCCTCTCTAGTGTTAAAGTATTTGAATAACAGAGCAGTTAGATTAAGAAACAATTTATCTCTGGATTACATGATGATTCCAAAACCCCTTATTAAAACCAACTTATTTGTTTAAAATACAACATTCAATGACCCATAACATTTTCTCATGATCAGGTGATCAGATAAAGTTGTGTCCAACGTAATAAGGGAAAGATTAAAGAAAAAGAAACCAACACAGAAATATGACAATGCAATACAGGTGATCAGCTAAAGCTGTGTCCAAAGTAATAAGGAAAACATTAAAAAAAAAGTAAATCAACACAAATATGTTACAATGCAATAATTTAAAGAAACTTACATACTTACATGCCCACCACTATTTACAAAATATTCACATGTGATAAGGCCTTTATTTGTTTCAACTCCTTGAACTTGATGTTTGTCATTTGTTATAACACGCTGCACTAAACAGTTTTCTACAAATTTTACACCTAAAATATAAATATTAAAATTGAAAGCAAGATTTTTAATTGATTAAATAAATACATAATAATGGAGAATCCAATTTCAAAAATTTTTTAAACATCAGAGCCATAAAATACAAATTTGTGGTATAGATTACAATTAATACAACAATTACAGTGCAAATGCATGGATTACACTTTCATCTAAATTGTGCCAAAGTAATTTGTTGGCAAATTACAGTGCCTAGAGCCTAAGAATTAGATTTTGCATAAAAGGACAAATTATCAATACTGCAAAGGAACTTTCATGTGTTATTTCATTTTTAAAATTGTTTGCCCTTTCATAATAGTTTTTTGGGATCATCACATGCTTTATTTTTTTTTTTCAATTTTGCTCACTGAATTCATCAATAAATTTAATGTAATCATCAAATTCATCATTCTTCTGTTGGCCTCTAAAAAATCTGTATGTGCCACAAAATTAACATCATTATACTTGCCACTTAGCACATGCGTCGATCCAGCATTTTAAACATTTTTAAGTACTTTTTTTAATCAGAATTTGTTGAACCGTGGCTTCATTTTTTTAATTACAGCAAGCAAAAGTATTGATGTTATAAAATCATGTATGTTATAAAGAAAACTGATAGAATATATGGCAAAATCTTAAATTGGTTCTAAAAACCGGTGAACACAAAAGTGGAAGCTCTCCTTTTCATGGAATGTAGTACTCAATGATATTAACCAACTGTAAAAAAATAAAAACTTTTGAGGCCGACTTTTTTGAGAAAAAAAACTTTTAAAAAAGTTTTTGAAAATATTTTCAGAAGGCTGCAACAAAAACTGTTGAACAGATAGTTTAAAATGTAGCCTTTCATCTTAAACAGAAAATTTTTAAAAAATTAGCCCGGGGCCAAAGGAGGCGGGGGGCGTCATCTTTGGCGGCCTGTATCTCAGGCCAGGAAAATTTTTTTTAACAAAACAAAAACATACCTATAACTCACTTTGTTCTAAATTTAACATATGTGAAATTCAAAAACTTCCGAGACTATGAATGTACCCCCTGCCTGAATCGACACAGATTATACCAAACATACTTAGTGAAGGTAAAAAGTTTCATACGTTATTATATTGTCTTGAAAGTTTTTAAAGTAGTACAAAATATTTTGCTTGTCTGAAGGAAGAAAGAAAAGTACAGATATTCCTCAAAGAAATCTTTAGAATAATAAATTGAAAAAATTTTTAGGAACCAATGTTTTTTTTCTAATTTTCGGAACAGGCTTTTCGGAAATGTTGGAGAATTTTGGATCCCCTGGCCACAACATAGTAGTTTGAGATGATATTTTCACGCTTCGATTTTTTTATGATTTATGTTTTTTTAGATGCGTACATGCAATAGGGAGATGCAAAATTGAGCTTAAATCACTAATCATTTTATGCCTAGGTTCTTCAGAATAAGAAAATTATCGCTATGTGGATGAAATTTCACTGAAAACACGTATTTTTAATGGAATAAAATTTTAAATTTTGGGAAAGTTGAATATAATAATTACAGTGCTAAGTAAATAATGTGCTAAGTAAGTACACTAAAAACCATCACATCTGCACACTTATATCTTAAAATGAACATTAATGAATAATACCTAAGCCAGCAGCTTCAGAAGCCAAAGTAAGCGTAGCATCAAAAGGGTCGCCAGATCCATCCCCCGGTATCCATAAAGCACCCTTAAAAAGTAATTATAAATTATGAAATTCGAAGCTGCAACAACTAGAAATTGGACACATTGCAATCAATAACACTGGTATGTACGTACCATACCATCCAAAATTAAAAACCATGGTCAAACGCTCAATTTGCTTTCATTCATGGAAGCTTTATTTTTGCTTATTCAAATTTCAAGAGCATATTTGTTTCCATGCAGGTAAAAGTATGTAAAAATCCCTACTTTTTCTTTCTTTAGAAATTTAGAACTTCCAGAAATGTTTTAACGTTTTGTGAAAGATTTTGTCTTTTCCTTTTCTTCCTTCTCTTTCCCTCTGTGTCCCTTTTTTTTTCTACTTTTGGCTTTCAGAATTGAAATCCCCCCCCCCCCCCAATCGTTATTGGTTGATAGTTATACTGTCTTCTCTGGGCTTATTTTTGCTAGTGTCCTCTGTTTTGTTTAAAGGCGTGTATACCTTTGAAATTTTTTTATACAAATTTTCTTTGCATATTTGGATTTTTAGCATAAATCAGTCAATTATTCAATGAATTCTTTTGTTCTGAAACTGACAAATATTTTTGATTCTATTTTATGTGTGCAAACCTAGTGTATGCGGGACCACACACAAACACATAAATAAATAAGTTAATACATGCTTAGCAAGAATCTACAACCCTGGCCGGTAGCAACTAGGGCTTGGTCACGTAATCATATTAGATTATGCAGGGCCCATAGATGGGCATATAATCCTTATTGTACAGGATGCCTTCTCTAAATGAAATGAAGCCATAGCTGTGAGAAGTGCAAACCGCTACAGTCACTTTAGAATAATTGTATGAAATTTTCTCAGTTTTGATTCTCGGAAACAATTGTGAGCAACAATGGAATGACACTTTTCTCTAGTGACTTTCAAGCATTTGTTAGACATAATGGTATTCAGCATTTATTTGCAGCCGCCTACCATCCATCATCAAATGGGCAAGCTGAAAGGGCTGCTCAGATTATTAAAACTAGATTGAAGAAAGATACTGGAGATTTGTTAAGCATCAGGTTAGTCAGAGTTCTGAAGAATTTTAGGCGTATGCCTACAGCAATCCATAGGGTCCTTCCATTTATCCTTCCTAGCTGAAATTTTGCTAGGTAGGCAGATTCGCTATCGCCTGAACCCAATGCCTGGACTATTGATAGGTCCATGCCGAGTATACAAACAAGCTTTAGAAACGGGCAGTATGTTTTTGATAAGAATTATGGGAAGATAGAGAGGTGGGTTCCTGGAACAATAAGGGACTCAATGGAAGAAAGAATGGGTACAGTAGAACTTTCAAATGGTGCGATAGCAGAAAGGTATTCTCACCAAGTACGGACTCAGCAAGATGTTCCAATGACTAGAAATCAAAACATCCAAGGGTTAGTGTCACTGGATCTCAGCACTCACGGTAGCCAAGAAGCTACTAATGCAGAGTCACGGGTAGTTCCAAAAGCTCTGAGTGATACACAAAGTCAGGAGGCACTTACAAAAGTTTTGAGTGTTCCATGTACTGAACAGCAAGAACTAAGGCTCTTGTAAGGCCAGGTACTCCTTGGCAGCCTTCCCGTATTAGAAGGTTACCTGCAAGGTTTAAAGACTATGTATCCTAATTGGAAGGGAGATGTTATTTTCATAACTACTTCAACTTTCACATTGCCTGTAACCGTGCTGCAGCAATGATGCCTGCGTGGTGCTATAGACATGGTTGTGTGCCATGGATGCATGTGTTTAATTATCTGAATAAAGATGTTCACAAGTTACAGCTTGCTCTTAATATTTCAGTGCCAATTATAACAGAAAACATTAACAAACCTTTAACATTTCTGTGCTAATGATTGGGCACTTTTCTTGAGCTTCTTTAGGAGATAGTATTTGACATTCTACGTTTCTGGCCCTAAAATAGAAACAAGCTGATACACGAGCTATTTATAAAGTAAGAAATAATATGCAAGGAACAATTAAATATCAGGTGAAATCAGTTTCAAAGTGCAGAAAAAATGTTGATCAGTTTAGAAATTCAACAAAGTGAATAATGACTTGTGGTTTATTTTATTTTAATTCAACCAGTAGCATAGCTAGACCCAGATTTCAGGGGGGTTTCTTGGGGGGAATTTAGCTAATTTCATGGTTTTACAAGAAAAATTGGTTAACTTCCAGACCATCTTTACCTTTTCAGGGGGGGGTTTTATCCCAAATACTACCCCCTTATCTAAGCCAGTTTCAATGACATCAGAGACATTATGGTAATGGTGGTGTCATAAATGTTTATATGTTTTAAAAAACCAAGGAAATCTTTTTGTAATAAGATAAAAAGGAAGCAAATAGTCCATTTTAGTCGAAAGTTTAACCCACCAGGTTGGGGGACCACATTTTTTTCCAGGAGCTTGTTAAAAATGAATTCATTTACTACGATAGACTATCAACTTATAACTTGAGTATGCACATTTTGGTGACCATTTTATTTTTCTTCCTCCTTCCAGTTAAGTAATCACAGCTTTATTCAAAATATTTCACTCATTTCGAAACAACAATTTATGACTTATGAAAGATTAACCAATGATCAGACATCTTTTCATAAGCATATGACTCAGATGAAACTGTGATAGGAATCAATACGGAAAACGAGTTATGTGTCCCCCATATGGTCGGTTGCACCAGTGTTGGGATCTTGGCAATTTTGAAAAACATAGTTCAAGTGAGCAAGAAATTTATAGTAACCGAAACAACCCAGTGAGTAACTTAGTAGTTATTACAAGATCTTCCTGTAACGTAACTAGTGGCATACTGAAGGGGGAGGACTAACAGAGATGCCACCTTTCCCAAAATCTTGCAAAATTTTTAAGAATTTAAGTTAATTATTTTAGTTTCTCTCAGAAATCACACATTGAGAAAAAAAATCATAGGTGAAAGCATGTCAGAAAAGTGAATCAGAATCAAGAACAATTGCTACAAAAAAATCAAATGATGCAACAATGTTGATTTCAAATGAATCAGCATTGAATATTTCCTTTTTTGAGAATTGTGATCCAAAGAAAGAAAAATTTACATGCTATACATGAAAAGGTGTTGTGTAATGCATACGCAGCAGCGCTCTTTACTGTTCAGAAGAAAGAAGTTTTACTTTGTGTCAGGGCTAGTTGTGCTATGCAATCAGTAAAAATAAATATGTTTACGGTCCCCTCTTTCGCCTAATTTAGAATATTCATACTCTGCCAAATAGTTAGCAAATTCAATGATAATTTTAGGCTAGTGAATGTAAACAAAAGGTTGAAAACTACTTTACAATTAAGAATATTACCGATAGTACAAAGAAAGCTCAATTGTTATGCCCTTCCATTGGTTCTGTACATTATAATAAATTACCAGTATTTTTGCATCCAGAAAAGCAAGCTAAAGATTTAAAATATGATGATCTCATAAAATCATTTTGTCAGAGATTAACACTAGAGAAAAACATAGATGATTTATGAGTTTAAAAAAAGCCCTTATATAGCATAAAGTATTATAAAATGTAAATCTCCAATTCACAAACTTTTTGTGATTTTGTTAAATAGAGGTCCCACTGCATTACTCTAAAATCATTACTTTCCCACAGATTGTTACACAGATGCACAAAAGATTTTATACTCAATTTTAGCAAATGAAAGAAAAGTACATTTTTAAGAAAAAATAAAATGACACTTACACAGCTGAAGCAGCAATGTGTCGAAAGTATGTCATACGGTCAGAAGTTCGAGCCAATGAAAGACTGCCGCATTCTTTCCATCCTACAAGTATACAAATTAAAATTAATAGAAGAGGGCTCAAGAAATTGTTTAAAAATTGTCAAAGATTATTTTTAATAATAACATTCAATTTAATAATAGTAAATTACTCCATAGAATACTTTCTCATAAAATAAAATAAAGGAAAATCATAATAATATTCATATAATAAATTTGGACTGTTTAATCAGGGGTCATGCCAGAGGAAATTCAGGTCCGTTTTTGGACCCTTCATAAACTTTTAATTAATCAAAACTCATCCTTCACAAAATTCCAGTCAATCAAAACGAACCCTTCACAGAATTCTAATCAATCAAAATGAACCTTTCGCAAAATTCTGAGCAACCAAATCATACTTTTTAGAGGCCGTGGTAACCTAGTGATTAGGTTTGAGGTTCAGAACACAACCTGCAGGAAATCCACAAGTACACTTGGGAATGCGTGAATGTAAAATCCATGGACCCTGAAGTCCTGAGCAGTTCCTGAAGGCAAGAAAAAAATTCCTTCCCCTTCAATCTCATGTCCAAAACGAGATGTGACATAGTTGTAGTGGCACCATCTGGTTTCATCCAATTACAGCGTGTTAGGATTAATGCTAGCTACCTATCATGTGAACCTTCACAAATGATTAGCAATCCCTGTGGCTTTGAAAAGGGCAAATGCCGAGAAGGCAAGTGCCTCCAGGTTGTGAAGAAAAAAAACTTTTTACAGAATTATTTATTAAATAAGCAGCAAAAAAATAATACATTTTTATCTCACTGTATGTTTAAATTTGAATTTTCACAAAAATGTTTTTAAAAATTCACAAAAAAATAAATCAAGATAAAATGAGTCAAGTTCAAAAATATATTATTTTCCTTTCCTTTTCTGGTTTGATCAGTACAAGTATGAAATAAATATGCAGTGAGTTCATAAAAAATACCCGAAATGTTTAAGCAAGAAATTCCGAGGGGAGTTAAAACCCAAGAATCCAAATATTGATTAAAAAATATACGCTGCAATTCCTTTTTGAAACACAAGAACAAGGTACATTTCTTATATATATAAGTCAAAATTTGCAAATGTGTTCAACTAAATTATTAATAAATTATAAAGTAAGTTACCTACTAACTATCTACGAAAAATTTAAAAACACATCATTCACCAAAATATAAATAAAGCATACATATTTTATTTAAGCTTTGTATTAATAATACAATTATTTTTCAAGACAAAATGCATTTCTTAAGTATATGTTAGCAGCATAATATGCACCTATTCTTTTTAATTTTTTATAATTATTTCAAGTCTAAATATTCCTCTAGATATTATTGAAAATTGATTTTTGGATAAAAGAGTAATGTCAAAGAAATAATTGACTTGAAAAAAGAATGAAAACACGTGTGACTTTTAAAGTTTATCTCCGACACAATTAAACATCGATTTCAAAAAATTATGCCCATTTAGAAATTTGAAATAATGTTTTATTTCCAATAGCAAACATACAACTCTGGATAAAAGTGTTGCTTTCAAAAATAGAGAAATTTGAAATTTATAAAAATTGCATTTAACACTGAGAATGAAAAAAAAAATTAACTAAATGTAATAAGGCTTTATTAAGAAATCACTATTTGGCCAAACCAAATATTCGGTCAATACTAAATGGTAGTCAAATATTCGTTACTTCCTTGCAAAATTATGATCATATGAATCATAAATAAACTGTTTTTAATAAAATCTCAATGAAACAAATAGATTACATTAAATGAAACAAGTAAAAATAATCTTTTTACCGGTGCTTAATCCTTTCTTCCCAAGTGCTTTGTACAATTCAATGCTATACTGGCACAGCTGAGTTTCAATAGTTGTTGGTTTTATTTGCCCTAAAAGTCCAGCACCAAATTTTGTTGTTCCTCCACCTAATCTATAAAGTAAAATTTCAAACGATAAGTAAAATAATCTTACTCTTGCATCTAGAGAATACCTTTCCATTATAAGCTAACGGCAAGACTGGCAGTTTTGAAAGAAGGTTGATAATAATGATCATTTTTTATAAAAAATTCAATAAATGCACCCATGAAAAATACTCATTATATACAAAGTTATACTTTGCCTATAATTTGGTTTTGCAGATGTAAATTTTGATTTTGTCCAAAGACACAAAAAATATCTATGGACAAAATTTCACTGACCACTTCCAGGGGTCGAGATCAAAGAAATTCAGGTCCGTTTTTGGACTCTTCACAAAATTCCAGTCAATAATAACAGACCCTTCAAAAACTATGAGCTACCAAATCAAACCGTTCATAGATTTATTAAGTAAGCAGCAAATAATAATACAAATTTATATCAGTTTAAATTTTGAATTTTCAAACTTATTTGATTTTTCACAAAAATCTTTCTAAAATTCACGAAAATAGGACCACCTGTTAAAAATGTTGGATTGACCACAGACTTCAATATCAAATTGTCGCTATTTTTTTCACATTGCTAAGGGACAGTCCATAAATGATGTCATGCTTTTTTCCCATGTATTTGACCCCCCCCCCCTTTGTCACAAAATGTCACACTTCAACATACTTATTATCCTCTCCCCTTGCAGGCTTAGAAGTGATATTTAGGGAAATAAAATAGGAAATATAGGAATTATTAAAAACAAAATATTATAGGCTATTAAACACTTTAAATGTACAACAATTGCTCATAATAGATGAAATATGTAATCCCACATCTGTAATAGATTAATTATGCATGTAATACAAACATTATCATACATAAAATTATTTTCAAGTGTTTTCAAAACGCAAAAAATTTGTTTTAATCAATATGCCTTCAAATTTTAAATATGGATCAGTAGATATTTTACTAAGAAAAATTGGGAAGGTATTTTTTGATTGATTTGACTTTCATCATCACCTCTACTGTTAAAATTTATTTAATGAGAAAATATAAATCATTTTTATCAAAGTGATGTCGATTATTAGTTTGATATCTGTAATGGTCATAAAGTGCAAGTCATTTTTAAAAGAAATAGGCTAACTAAAATTCTATTAACATTTATTGTTAACGCAATTATAAATTAATCTTTAAATTCCAACTTTGAAATACACACATATATATATATATATTTAAAAATGTTTGAAACAAATATTATTATCCGTCTATTTCTGCACTTTTCTCGATGCTGTATTTAAAAGTATCTGTTATTCGTCTACTATAGCAGTGGCTTATGGCTTTAAACAATTAAAACATGCAGAATGTTTGTCAAAAAAGTTTTATATCATTTAAATCATTCCTTTTTTTATATATATCTATAAAATCATTAATACAGGTAGACCTTCGAAAATCCAGACATTTTTCTGATTTCTGTTTTATTAATTTTTTTTAAAGAGACTTGCTTAAAATTTTAACATTTCTTGTGAAATACAGTTGAACCCTTTCAATTGAGCAGCAAATAAATAAATGTTAGGGATCGACCGATACATCAGTGCCGATAGTTCAAAAAACTAGCCGCTGCCATTGGCCACCAATATTAACTTCGGAAAAACATCCACCCATTGACCTTGAAGAACATCTAAATGTCGATGCAACGAGTATGTTTCTTGTGTGATCTGTCTTGTCTACCATAAAATACCGAACAAGCGCCCCCCCCCCCCAACTTGGATTGTCATTCAAATTATAAAGAAGGAACAAAAGAAATAATTAGCAAAAATTGCAGAAACGAATCTTTTTTTACAAAAATGGCAATTGCAAAAGAAGACCATTCTTGAATATGAGTATGAAAATTGCTCAATTACGATCTTAAATTCATTCACTAAATTTTATTTTCATTATTTTCAAAACATTAATTCCTACTTTCATGCTGTGTTTAAAAGAAAGCAATGGCGAACCAAACCATCATCCTTGGGGTGCGAATAGTTGCGCAAGCATTTTTCAATTTTGCAAGTTAGCATAACAATATCGGATTTAAAATAAAGATGACAGAGAAAAAAGTAAAAAAAAAAATTCTTTGTGCACATTCAAGTAACTAAAAACTCAAGAATGTGTCAGGCAAGGGGAATGAATGTTTTGCACCTGCCTTGGTCGCTTCAACTGATGTTATATTTCCTTGCTACTGTTTATAATTATAATCTATTTATTTATTATTACAGAGGAAAACATATGAAAGGAGGTTAAATGCTGAGCTGTGCACGATCAAAATTTGTTTGCCACTTTACTTTTATTCTCTCTTTTTTTTTTTTTTTTGAGGGGGGGGGGTCGATCCGAGCGAATTTTAGCTAAACAAACAAGTAATAGATGAGTGTTTACTGTGGTACTGCTTTCAGGATGGGTGCGCGGTATAATCGGTACGTTTTTTCGCTTGTACCGATTAAGCGCCCCCCTCCAGTATTTCCGGAAAATTTAGGGGGGCGCTTATTCGGTATTTTATGGTATATCTTTTAGACTTTAATTTCTTTTTCCTTCGGAACTAAAAGTGCCGAAAATTTCTTTTGTGTATCTAGGGGGGAATTTTTTAAAATGGACAATTTCTTGATCGGGCTATTATTTTTGGATTGAATTTTCTTTTCATCCATTTCTTTTCAGATAATAATAACAAGAAATGTGTAATACAAAACTAAATAAATAAAGAATAAACAATCACAAGAAAAGAAAAGAAGCAACTTTAAAAAGGCACGTGCACGAAGCACAACTGGTTCCGGTGATTCATTGTTTCACCTTTGTTTTCTAGTCAATGGGCACCCTCTTTAAAAAAGAAAAATTAAAACCAAAATCCATTGCATACTCGATAAATAAAAGCAATTGCAAAATCGCGGGAGCAGGAAAATGCAGACATGTGTTCCCTCCCTTTCCCACACCTGCAAAAGAAATGGAGTGATCCACTCCTGTAGGAGGGGAGTGTGAAAAAGGGCTATGCCGTGACGCGGCTGGCGATAAAAAGTGGTGGTAGAAGGACGAGGGGCAAAGATAGAAAGAAAAAGGAAGCAGAGGGATAAAAATATAGAAAAAAAAGGAAGCAGGGGGCTCAAAAAATAGGAAAAGCTAGAAATTATAGGAATATTTTCAAATTTATAGGAAATATAGGAGCGCTGCGATTTGCAAGGCCTGCCCTTGTCACACTTTCACGCCCCCCCCCCCCCCCCGAAGCATGACGTCATTCATGAATGATCTCTAAAGTAAATGGGAAAGACCTCATCATAAATAACTGTAATAAGAAATATATTACTCTTTATAAATTAACATTCAAGTGTCTTTGCAAAAAGCTGCAACTTCATAAACACCTCCGTAATAAAATAATACATAAGTAAAATAATGTCCTAATTTGGCACATAAGTAAAATAATAGTAAAATAATGCACATAAGTAAAATAATAGTAAAATAATGCACATAAATAAAATAATTTACAAGAATGCTCTAAACTTCCTGAGGTATTTAATGTGATTTATGTGGTTAAAAATGAGGAGATTGCCAATCCTCCAAAGTGAAGTCGTTGTCCCTCTATTCCCCTTTTTTTACAATGAACATTTTACTGTGCAAACCTATTTGATTTCGGTAATGTGACAAAAATAGTTGCAATTCTATAATGAAGATACATTATAGAGTGATTTTGGAAAAGTTATACAATCATTCAATGCGGATACATTACTGAAATAAACCCACATCAAATGGCTAAGTCAAAAAAGAATTAAATGATAAAATTAACTTCTTAAAGAGCACCAAAATTATGAACAATTGCAGCAGTCATTTATCTAACGGAAGCATTTCTTATTGCAATATGCTCATAAAAATTTCAAATAAAATTTATTTTATTCATACTTTGTAATACTGTTCTCCAGCAGACCCTCTACCTGTTAGCCGAGGCCTTAGGATTGCTTGTGCAAGTTGCGAGGTAGTAGGGTCCACTGATTTTACATGCACGTATCCCAAAGTGTACATGACGGGTCTTCAGTGGTGATTGAACTTGTGACCTTCCAGGTGGAAGTCCGACGCTCTAACCACTAGGCTACCACGGCCTTTACTTTGTAATACTCGTCTATTTTTGCATTAATTAACTTTCTTTATAACATGCTCATTATTCATCAAGATACCAATGAATGGCAGCCACTGTAGGAAGGCTTTTCTCCTCTACAGTACTACTCAATCAGGGCAATGAGTCATTGAGACAAAAAAATTTTTTTTGGAGAATTTTTCATGGTTGTCATCATTATAGAGTGAAAGTCAGAGTTGGGCTACCGTTTGCAAATTCTTCAGTATATAGTGTTGAAAATAAACAATGATTACACCTTTTGCTGCCAAACAGGGCCGGCGCTAGCACGAATGGCGCCCTGAGGCAAAAACTTTTTTCCGCCCCTTCTATATATTATGAAGGAATAGAGATTAAAAATGATCGATACAAACATTAATTCTACATATTTTAACTTTCAAAAGGGCGAAGGAAAACACTCGCTGAATAAGGAAAAATTTTAAAAAACATAAAAAGAGAAAAAGCAACAGATTGCGGTTTGCTTGTCATAAAATAGAGAACACACTTTCTAGAACTGCAAACACTTATAAAGCGCTCCCTCCGAATACATTGAAGCCGCCCTGTCGCTGTGGAGAAGAAAAGGATAATGTACAAAACAAGAAATAACCCAGTAAAAAATATATTCCTGTAACAAAGGATAGAAAGAAACGCAAACGTTTCAAAGTGTTCCTGATGTGTTTTTTGTGTTTGATTTTATCAAAATTAAACATGTAATATATATTTATGCAAAAATGAAATTAGAGGAAGCTTTGCATCATTTGTAACATTAAATAGTTTAAATATCATTTAATTTTCCAAGATAAAAACTATTGTTTGTTACTTAAAAAGATGCAGTCAATATTTATGGCCAATGCGCCCCAAAGAATGACGCGCCCTGAGGCGGGCACCTCACTGCCTCAGCCTAGCACCCGCCATGCAGCCAAATATTTGAGTTCATATTGATGCTGAGGTTTCCAAAGCTAGATGCCAAATATGACGCCTAAAACGTTGAACTGTATCGAACGTTTCTTCTTTTCCTTGATTTTTTCTGATATTGAAGCATTGAACAGAGAAATGTTTCTCATGTTTTGGCATTAAAAAAATATTGTATTACCTTCAGAGATAGAAGCAGTGGTGTAGTGGTAGGGGGATGCACGGGAAAGGAGTGTCTCCCTGCTTTTTTCTGAACAATAATAAAAGCGAAACAATAAACTATTAAAGTATAAATTTGCAAAAATAGTTCATACATTGTTCAAAGAACTAATAAGAAAATCATTTTTCAATACAGAAAACTTTTGAGATTCTGCTATGAAAGAGCAAGTCACAACAAAAGCTTTCAGAATTTGACTTTATTATGGTGTCGAAAACAAGCTTTTTTTTAATGTTTTTGTTTTGTTTACTGAAAAAAACCCGAAGGACATCTATGCAGTATTTTTGCAATTTGTGCCTTAGTGACGTTGGTTTTGGTTTATTGCTTCATTGTCACGCCTGCTTAGTATTGAAAGCTGAGAGCTTTTTTTTTTTGGATAGAAAACGAGAGCTCTTGGTTGCTCCGAATCACGTGTAGATGTCATATTTTTTAAATTTGTGATTTAATTACGTCGATATTGTTATTACTAATTATCCCATCCGGCTTACATCAAAATCATTGAAAGAAGAAAAAGGTCAACTTACCTACTTTGTTCCAAAATAACCACATCTTTCCATCCGAAGTCTCGAGCTAAATGATAAGCAACACTATTTCCAACAAGACCACCACCACAAATTACAACTTGGGCTTGTTTAGGAATCTCTTGGCTGCAAAATTCATTGTAAAATTTTTCGTCTAGAGCTTGCCATGAACTGTTTGACCTAAAAAAGTTTTTAATAGAAGGGTATTTAATACCATGTACAGAATGCTTCAAAAGCCCGAAGGATGAGGCAGTTTTCATTTTGTGAAATTTAAAACCGGCAACTCAATCAGTTAATAACAAAACAGTAGAGTTCATAATCGACTTAGGTCATACATGCTTTGACTTTGATTGAAGTATATATTATGAAAATCTTTTTTGCTTTTTAAGTACTCCATAACTACAGTACCCACATGAAAAAAGTGATTGTTTATTTTCCTTAGGGCCCAGGGTTGCCAGATGACAATGATCACTCAAAGCCAAATCGTTCTGAAAAAGAGCCAAAAAAAAAAAGTCAAACAATCGACTTTGCCTACGGTGAGGCCCAGGTTTCCTTTTTTTGGTGAAGATTTTGAACCATTTTATATTACCCTTATTAAATTAAAATGTTAATTATGTTCCCCTTTTTAATTTTTAAAAAAATTAGGAAAAAAAATCCAGAAATGAGACTCAAAATGCGATTGCATCCGCATATCTAAAGAAGCAAACAGTGAAAATTTGAAGATCACTCATTCTGCTCAATTTTCTCATCCATATTTGATGTTCTTAAGAGAAGGCAGAGCTAATATCCATTGATAAACTACTTCAAAGGTCAAAAATTGGCTGATTAAAGGAAAAATTTAACAAATGATGTTTGTTTTGAAATGAAAAAAATGTAAAATCTAAAAAAAATTTGATTTTTTTCCCCGAAAATCGCGCTTTATCTCAAATTTTCAGAAAAAAATGCATTTTTTAGAAGCATTTGGAAGTGCTGCAGATGTTTTTCTTGCTGAAGAAACTTCAATATTTTTTCGCCCCTTTTCTGTTATTCTTCTTTTGCTTTTTTCCTCCTCCAACCTCCTTCCCTGTTAGCACTAAGCCTTAGGGATGCCCTCCCTGGGGCACGAGGGAGTGGAGGTATTAGGGTCCACGAATTTTACATGCACGTATCCCCAAGTGTACATGGTGGGTCTTCAAGGGGTACCGAACACGCGACCTTGGCACGCGAAAATTGTTGATGTTAGGCATAAATAGGCAACTGGCTAATAAGATCCTGCTCATTGGCTGATAGGTAGTTGAAAATAAGCGACACCCATTTGTTAAACGGTGTAAAACAAAATTTAACATGGTTCTAAAACAAAAAATAACAGTTTTTTTTTTTAATCTTTAAAACTTCTGCTGTAAAAAACTAAAATATTTATCAAATCTCTCAAAAATGAGCAAAAAGCCAAAAAAAAGCCAAGAAGCCAAACAAATTATTCCAAGCCAAACGCGTTCTAAAAAAGGCATATTTTTCGTATTTGTCTTAAAAAAGCCAACCTGGCAACCCTGTTAGGGCCGTAAAAGTTAATGTTCTCAGCCTTTTGCGCATGGGTAGCATTTGGCCAAAAAAGTATGGCGCCAAAAGATGAGCTAAATAAAGCAAATCTAGCCAAATCAAGCTTATGAAATCGCGGCAGGTCCTTATATCTTATTAAAAAGAGTTTATGATAGCAAATGATTTTCTTCCGAAGAACGAAAGAAAGATCCCCCCCCCCCCCTCCGGCCTACCTCACGAAAGTACTTGCACTTGGTTGGCGAAAGTACTTGACTTTTAAAACTGAAAAAATTTTCACGCTAAGAAAGGGACGTGTCTACCACTCCAGCAAAATAAGCTACTGTGATTGGCCGATAGAGAGGACCATGGAAGTGACTACTTATTGGCGAGTTACTCGCTCTTTTTGGCTAAAATCTTTAATTCAACTGCGTATTTTTTCTAAAAGTGAAAGGGTCATTAAACTTCATTTCATTTCACTTTATTTGATGCCAAAACGTTGCGATAAGAAAAGAGAAATGAAGACAAAGTCCCTACTCTTCAATAGAAAAGAACTTTTTAAAAGATTGCGCTTTCTTTTAAGTTAGTCATTAAAATAAATAAATGGCACAACTCTTTTTAAAGTATATCAATCAATAAAATAAAAAAAAAATAAACATTTACGAAAATTTGAAATTGAGTATCCAAATTATTATTATTCATGTTTCCGAATTTTACTTTTTCAAGTTTTTTAACAGTACTATTATACTTTAAAACAGAGTTGGTTATTCCTTAGTAATATGTTCTTAATCTGAATGTTTTATTTTTGTCATTTCATCGGTATGCACACTTGGACCCCACACGATGAGAGGGTAGAGGGGAGACTATAGTAAGAACCGGCCATAGTAATAAGAACCGGCAAGGTGGCGTATTGGTAAGGCGAAGGCCTAGTACACCCAAGTTCGCTGGATCAAATCTGACCCAAGTCGGTGGATTTTCAAGATGCAGAAAATCGACAATGCCTATGTCGTATGATTATGCGGCATATTAAAGATCCCTAGAATGGCCGTTTGGCGTGGATAGTCTCGGCTAAATTAAATTTCTAGTGCAGGTTGCATCAATTAGAGCTCAGGTGCCGCCAGCTAGGGGGAAACAGAGCGTCAAAAAATTGAGACAATGGTACCACAGTCATTGTGGTTCCGCTGAAAGAGTTGGTACCTATCTCTGAGAACGCACGACTAGGTCAGCAGTGGTTAAGAACCAATACTAGGCAGCCCATTAGAAATAAAAGAAAAAAAAAAAGAACCGAGAAAGGGCCCTGATAAGGCGGGTCCGTCGTTTCAACATTTTCCAAGGAGAGCAAAGGATATTCAATCAGTGGCGTAGCGAAGGGAGTTAAGGGGATCAAAACCCCTCCCATATCGAAAAGTTTTTAGCAATAGGGCATATTTCTATTTTCTACGTTCTTGAGGAGTGATAAGAATCCTCAGGGACGAAAAATTTTCGTTTTGCTATCCTTTCCCTCCCTTCCTTCATTGTAAAAAACATACACACATACACAAAGAGAAAGTAATTTTCGGAGTCGAGACAAATGTGGCCATTTGTTAGTTGACGTGAATTTTTACTCTGTTGTTCAGAGGTTTCAGTTTAACGTTATTTCTCTAGTGATCGCCCGGGAGTGAAGAACAGTGGCCGTTGTTGAGGAATTGCTGTTCAGAGCTGACCGTTAAGTTTCAATAGTGCCAAATAATTGCAAAATTGGACATTCGAAAGTTTTTTGTTGATAAAAGCTTTCAAATATTTTCCACTATTTGAACCGTTAAAGCCATAGAGATAATGCCATACTAAAATTTCATATTTAAGGAAGTTAGGTTTATGGTTACCTTCGATTTAGTAAACAATTACACTGTCTGTAAATTCTACGTGCAATATGAATCTTACATTTATAGGACGAACCGGAAAACATTTTTTCCGATTTTCGCTGATGGGTACTCTGGAAAAAAAAAACAGAAACTACTATTGGTGGTACAAAATGCTTACAAAAAATTGGAAATTTGTTGGACAATTTCTTTATTTGTCCCAAATGCACAGAAATTGCGATCAAAAATATACGGCAAACATCGTGTTTCCTTATGGCAAAATTTATTTACAACGTAAAATAAAACACCCATCTTCTAAAATAGTTTTCCCCTCCAAATTTTGTTTAAAAAAGTGTAGTTTCCTGAAAATTCAACGCATGTGCGGCCAATCAAAAAATTGTCCCACAAACTTCAGCTTGTTTATGCGCACTTTGTGCCACCAATGGCTACCCCATAATCGAAAATAGAAAAAGTTTTTTTTTTTTTTTGAATTCCTGAAATCAAGGCCAGCATTCTGATGTGCTTCACCTGAAATTTTTTAAATTAAGCTATGTTACAAAGGTTGGTGTCTATTTACAATAATTCTTTTTAACATATTTACATTATATATCCATATATATATATATACCCATCGCCTTCCTATCCACTGAATAGATGATTTTATGTATGGAAATATAGCTACCACACCCCCTCCCCAAAATCGCCGACTTTGAAAATCAATACCCCCCCCCCCCCTTGGGGAATCCTGACTACGCTACAGTATTCAATGCTTATTTTATTGGTAAGAAACAATAAAATGCATAGACATCTATAAATACCTTTTGCGCTTCTAAAATTTGGGGAAGGAGAAGCAGTGTTGTAGCCAAGGGGGACGGCGTCCTACTATACTTGTCTTGAACTTAAGATTTTAACATAAGCGTCCTCCAACTTTTTATTTTAATGTTCGTGTATATAAGTGTCCCCCCACTTTTTTTCCAGCAGTGCACCACTGGGGGAAGGGCGATTGCCCCTGCTGGTCCCCCAAATGAAGGGTGCCTGCAGGGGCGGCGCCATCTAGGGGGCGGTGCCCCCTGTCGGGGAGATCCTGTCCCCCCCTCGGGGAAGTACAACTTGGCTTAATGTACTTGGATGACACCAAATGCCGCCATCACAAATACGCCACCGTCCTTTTTTGATCTAAGAGGGAAGGGAAGGAAAAATCTCCACCTTCCGGAGCCCTCGGAACTTCAGAGTCCACGGATTTTACAAGCATGTATTCCCAAATGTACATAGTGGATCTTCAGCGGCTCCGGTATCGAATCCGAGATCCTCAGATCCAAAGCTCGTCATCCTAACCACTAAGCTACCACGGCCCCGCTAAAAAAAAAATAAAATTAATATAACATGTTTTTATTCCAAAAACCTCAAAAACCGCTTTTTTTCCGTTGGAAAGTCAGACATTTGTAGTGAAAGCATTTAGAAAAGTCAATTACATAATAGATCTGTGTGGTCATATGAAAAATATTCACACACAGCTAAGGGGGTCTGGGACATAGATGAATTTAGACTTAATTCTAAGAGGGCAATCATTGGTTGCCACACATTAAACCTGCATATCTTATATATATATATGTTTGTGTGTGTGCATTAATAATGGCATAAATATTTTCCTTTAGACATTTAAATTTGTATTCAATAATAATAAAAATAAAAACCACAGGAATGCTTTTTTTTTCTTGAAGTGTTTCTCCTACCTTTATTTGTCATATTTTTTCAAAATTTCAGTAAATTTTGATGCAATGAGCGGCATTTCAGTGTAAAAAGGCTCCCTACACCTGGCCACCCATAGTACCAGATACCCAGTACACTAATTAACTTATGGTCAAGAATCACTTATTTTTAATTAGGAATGAAAGAAAAACTATTATTTATTTTAGGGGTGCATCAAATAGTGATTTTGCCAGACATTGGATATCTACTCTCCCTTGTCTGTCTGATACCCCTCCAGATTGGCTTTATTCTTATATGTTTAAACTTTAAACACTGATGCCTCAAAACTAATCAAGCATGTTTCATGCATCACATCTTAAAAAAATTTTATATCATGAAAAGATAATTAGAAAACCTATATATGTAAACTTTACACATAGAGGTTTTTAAATTGCTTTTTGCAATGTAAATCTATATATTTTAGTAATGCTGCATATGAACTGAAACATTTGTACTCGTAACATATAGTACTTTATTTCAATATTTTCAAGGATTTCTCAAGTGTTATATAGGGTTCCCACTCTCATCTCTAAGTCAAATTTAAGGCCTTTTTAAGGCCATGTGTAACTTTTCTAGGGCCACATTACATATAACATTTAGAATGACTTTTCTTTGAAGAAATAGGAATGATATCGTATGTCGTGTGAATATAGTCAAATGTTCAACACTGAAATTAACTTTAAAAAAAAATAAGAATTCTGGAAATGACATTTAAACTTTGCTATCACAACTAAGGAACTAGTTTTTTCCCTCCAATGGATTTTAATGTACATTTAATGCATCTTTATGCACGATCAATTCATTGTTATGAATAAATGCTTTCCTCAGAATGATGATGAAGCAGCAACTTGAACATCTATCTCACTGAATTAAATCTTTTACATAAGTCAACTTTTTCAAATTTCATCTTAAATTTAAAGATTTATTCCTTTAATAGTTATATTTCCGTCAGAGTAATAAATATTATGCTTAGCCAACTTTTCAATCTATAAACCACAACCAGATTTTATTTTGCCTCCAACAACATTTTTCAGCACATAATCTGCAGTGCCGCAGTGTATTATCCAAATAATATGATATGTCTTTTCATTATGCCTTTTATACATGTAAATCCATGCAACTAAAAATTCTGAAAGAGTAAAAACAACATATATTACGCAAATTTCGAAAAAGATTTTGAGGCTGCAACGAACCCCTTTTTCAATACAGAAGAAGTGCACTTTTAGGTAAAAGCATCCAACTGAAGATGTATCCATTTATTGCCTTAAATCACACTTTATCTGCTTAGAAGTATGACTTAAAATAAATGTGTCTTTTTCCTAGTAAAAACGAGCTTTTAAACCATTATAAAGCAAGCAATAGCAATGTCTTGAATCAATGTTCTTTCTGAAGGCAGATTATTTAAAAAATAATTTAAGCATTGCTTTTTAATAAGGCTACAATAATGAATACTAATAATTAGCAACATGATCGTCAAAAGTTTGGGTTAAGTTAAAGATAAGGGAAAAAATGCTGACTGCGGATATGTTCCTTCACATTCTTTTTTATTTTCCCCACAACATAAGATTTCTCAAGCAATTTCATGGTATCCTTGATTTCTCTGTGACCACTTAGCTTCTGAGATAATTTGCAAAATTCCAGAACGATCGTAACATCAAACTAAAATTCACTTAGAATAGAAAATCTATACAAGTTTGCCACTGTACAGATGTAAAAATATACATACATATATCAATACATGTAGATTTTCATGCCATTTACCAGTTTCAAAAAATCCATGTCATGAATGAATCATCAGTGTTCCATGACTATGACTTCTGAGTTGGAAAAGGAAGAGGGGAAATAAATTTAAGGACTCAAAAATAATGAAGTCGGTTAAAAATTAGGGCCTTTTGAGAGTTTTTGGAAGAAAATAAGGCCTTTTTAGGGGCCCCTAAATCAATTTCCAAATTTAAGGCCTTTTTAGGGACTTTTTAAGGCCGTGGGAACCCTGTTATAACACTTGTAAAATAAGCAAAACTCTTCAACTGTGCATCACCAATTTTATTTATGTAAGTTTGCCTGGAAAAAACACTTCACAAGATGCCATTCATTATAACCTGTGGACATACTTGGAAGTAGATTTCACCGGGTATCTAAAGAAAACTAAGTGTTTGAAATTACCATTCATGTATTTGTCTTGCTTCTGAAATTTTTCCCACCTTGAATACAATAAATATTTCTCAATTTTAGACTTCAGTGAAAGTATTCCTAATATACCGGTCAAAGAGGTAAAGCACTCCACATTTAATCTAAATATGTATTAACCACCATATGTAGGTTAGATACTAATACATAGGTAACATTCCACTATGTCAGTAATATGAAAATATGTCAGGTAACAACAATATATGTCTGCCATATTTTTATATGTAATATACAGGAATGATTGTGGGGTCATTCATAAACACTAAATTTTCATGAAATTGCAATATTTATATATCAAAGGTATATTTTTGTGTAAATATGTATATGCTTGTAAATTTGGCACGTTTTGTTAGACCATATGACGTCACATCAAAGCAATTACGCTATTGCATGAAAATTCCAGACTATGTAAAATCAAAATATCCATATTGATGTAAATTTTTAAAACTCTGATCAGGAAATCTAGAATATGTCTTGAAGCACAAAAGAAAAAAATAAAGAAATAATACAATCAGCATTGTATATAGAAATGTTAATAGTCTTCTAAATTTGAAAATATTAAGGTGTTATAAAGAAAGATGTATTATTACATGCAAGAATAGAAAAAAAGAATAATTGAGTGTCTAAAGGGAGGGCCTGCATTCTTTTTTGGGTGTCAAGTACGTTCTTTTACATGCATTTTGTTAATTGGATGATTATGATGGTGCAAAGCTTCTGTAACAATGAGATGTTGTCTGTCTATCTTCTGAGAATAGTTGAGAAAATGAGGGTCAACCGGTACGAATCGTCCTGCAAAAATAAAATATGTGATGTAATTAAAAAAACAAAATAAGAGAAAAACACCAAACAATCATTGTAATTAGAAAACAATTATTGCAATTAGAATAATATTTTAAAATTTCAATGTGAAACCAAACGATACTGAGACATTTAAAATATATTATTTTAAACTTTTTAAGCTTTATGTAACATTTGAAGGGGTTTGCTGCTTTTAGCAAGATTTCTTTCCATTTTAATTGTAATATTCTGTCAGGCCAGAGGAAATTCGGGTCCGTTTTTGGACCATTCCCAAAATTCTCTTTAATCAAAATAGACCCTTAACAAAATTCCAGTCAATCAAAAGACCCTTCAAAAGATTCTGAGCTGACATATCGCACTTTTCATAGAATTACTCATTAACTATGGGACAGGCTTCGCATGGGACGGCCTATTTATAGAGTTGCCATTGTTAGTAATATAGGTAAATACAACAGTACCACTAGTTTTCGAAAATACATGGCTACATAACATAAAGAAATCAAAGCTTTTTTGGCATCTACTGCTTAGTGTCCGAAGCCAAAAACATTTTGGCATTGAAAAAGGTTCCTCGTAAGAAAAAAGCACATAGCAAAATCAAGCCCATGCATTGATTTTGCGATTTCTGTGCACTAACAACATTGGTATCGCCCTTAAAATAGATTTCTAAATAGATAGAATCTAAAATAGATAGAATCTTCCAAATATCAAATAAATTGATGAAGTTTGACGTTAATAAATTACAATGCACGCTGTGATATGTTTAGCAAATACAGTACATTTTGTTAATCCAACGTGGTAAACACAGTTGCAATAAAAATAATGAACGGGATTTCCTTTATCGTACAGTTCACTATAAAGGTAAAAAGATAAAAATATAATTCTACTCACTTAGATTTCCTTCGATTTTTGTTTTCTTTTCCTTTTTGGAATCTTCCAAAGTCATTTCGAAAAAATAAGATCACGTTGAAAAAAAACAGGAAACCACCACGAGGGCTAGCTACTTTTGGCTGGATGAATCACGTACTCGCCAAATTAGTCGGAGTACTGAAATCACGCCAAGTTACTGCAAGGGTTGCTCGTAAATTGCTGGAGTAGTAGACACTTCCTTAAGAAAGCACAAATGAGCATTAAAATGCGAACATATGTTTCGGAATTGCTTGGAATCCCTTTTTCAATGCAGTAGTGGTGCTTTTGCCAAGTTTGCCCGGCTCACATTAATGTGCTGCTGTCTTGCGACAGACAGTTCTTGGAACTAAAATCTATAAATGAAGACCACAGACATGTGGTTTCAGAAACCTCATTTAATTCTTTACCGAAAGAACGTTGACTTCCAGCTGACTATCAGGAGAAAGTCAAAAAGTATTTGAATCGACAGGTATGTTTTGGTTTTATTTTATAAAACTCAAAATTTATGTTCGGTTTTCCATATCTATGCTAGTTTTCCTTATTTTCGGCATTAATGTATGCTTTTTTACAAAATAAAGTATTATTCTTTTGTTATTCGCAGTGTAGTACATGGTTTTCTTACTATCCTTAAAAGTATTCAAACCTATAATTACTGCTCAAGGTATTGTTTTGCTTTGACATAGTCTTGAGCAGTGGTGTAGTCGAGGGGGGCGGCGTCCCCCCAAATTTTTTGCATTTTAACATAAGCGTCCCCCCAGTTTTGATTTCAATTGCTTATCTTTCTATGCATAAGTGTCCCCCCAACTTTTCTTCCAGGACTACACCACTGGTCTTGAGTGTTTTAGCTACTTCTGTATGTGTAGAATATTACATTTACATTTATTTTCCAGTTCGTGTGCTTAGTCTCGAGACTTGCTTATGAACTGTCGTCCAATATGACAGATAGCACAAGACAATACAAGAAAGATTTTATTACATCACAAAGAGAGGAAATAAGAGAAATACACCCATGGCAAGGTGGGAATCGAACCCAAGACCTCGTTACTGCGCTCAAGGAGCGGGCGGAAACTGGTACTAGGACAGCTCGGCCACTGAGGCCCCTGTGTAGAATTATTCCGGTACAGTTGTAATTTTGAATATATGTTAAGCCTCAATGTCAATTTTTATATGAACATAAAAATTGGATACAAGCAGAAACACAAATTAAAATTCAGTGTTTTTGACTCTTCACATATCAAATAATATATGTATTAAAATTTGAAGAGAATTGCTACTTTTCTTACTAAAAGAATTTTCTTTGAAAGTTTGCCTGCTGTATATTTTTATCAATCTTTAATAAGTATGGAATTTTATTACATTTTGATTACTTTATTTTGCATTTGTTTCTTAAACTCTTATTTGTTGTAGAAATGAACCTTATAATGTTTTAATTTTAAGAAATGCTTTACACTGTTATTACATTTTTATTAGTGTTTACAACTTTCAGTTTTCGTAAAAAAGGCCACGCAACTCATTCTGTGGAGCTTTTAAAGTGGTCTTTTCTCCTTCATTGCTGAGCAACACAAGCAGTTTCCCACTTTTTTTGAACAGCTTTTTTTCCAGGACTACACCATTGCCGGGATGGGCCGTCCCAATTTAGCTACGTCACAGATTAATGATGTGTGTTTTTTTTACAAGATAAGGAATTATTCTTTAAGTTGGTGTACAGAAACATGGTTTTCTAAATATCCGTAAAAGTATTCAAACCTAGCACAATAAAACACTCTTAAAACGAATTACTGCTAGGATAAACTACATTTGCAATCTCTGTACTGATGTATTGACAAATGTTATTTTTTTGTTTCAGCCAAACACACTTAATTCGAACCTGTCGGATAAGTCAAACACTTATCTGTGGTCTCTACCATTCAAACTTTAATTCAATATGAAACAAACAACCATCATTTTTCACTTTTACCAAACAGCTAAATAACAAATGGATAATTCATCAGAATGCCTAAACAATTTAGATGCCATTAAAGAGCAATTGTTCAGAAAAGAGTTATAACCGAGTATTTTAAAAAACAATATGTTTTATATCTACAATAATTTTCTCTTGATATGTATTTGTTAATAAATGATTAAAGTTATTTACTTTTAAAACTTTTTATTTCAGGGCCAGAAATTGTTTTTTCTTATGACAAATTCGAAATCTATAGCATTAATTTACATATGCATTAGGACTTAAATCGAGCATTGTGTACTGTAGAATATCGCGAAATTCCTCTTTCCCTTTTTGCAACGATGCCTTTAAACCAAGCTAATTTTAAAAATTTATCATTCTAATTAATTACAGCTCAATATAGCATGTGCATTCTGAACAATATTTTTCATTTATGCTTTATTGTGTAATTCCCAGGTGATAGGTATATACTGAATTTTCAACAAGATTGATGTTTTAGAGCTCAAAACTTGTCAGGTATTTATGAAATAGTAATAATTTAACTTTGTGCAAGTAAACAGTAATAGAAATATAATTTCACGTTAATTTAAAGCATAAATCAGCATTAAAACGCAGAAATATGTTTCGGGATTGCTTGGAATCCCTGTTTCAATGCGACAGGGAGCTTCTAGATGCAAAACATCCAAATGAAGCTTCCTGTCGCATTGAAAAATGGATTCCAAGCAATCCCGAAACATATGTCTGCGTTTTAATGCTCATTTGTGCTTTAAATTAACGTGAAATTATATTTCTATTACTATTTATGAAATGTTTTATATTTTATTCACTCTTAATGGATTTATATTTTTGCTTTCAGAGAGTCATTACACATTAGTTCTAGTTGAATTTTAGTCCTGATGCAGATGTTTTGAAATTCTGCATCATGGTTTTAATTTTACTGGTAATGCATACATGAAGAATGCATCCATGACGAGAGACAAGAAGAAGAATGCATACATGAAGAGGAAAAAAAAAATCTTGTTTTAAAGTAGAAGCTTTTGTCTAGTAGGTTCTATTATTAGTCCCCTACAATTAAGTTTGCACTCTTCTACTTTTACATTTTATTTGTTCTTAATAATCTCTGTTTATGCTTTCAAAAATGCAAGTGGAAAAAAGTCCTAACTAAACTAGGTGAATTTTAGCCCCATTGCAGAAGTTATACCAAAATGGATCAAAGATTTAATTACACTTGTGGATATTTTTAAAAAGTGTTGGTAGAAATAAAGTATGTGTATGCTCTTGATAATATATTTCTGTGTGTGGAAAAAATGCATTAAAATATTTTTCTGAGTATAATTATTCTATAGTTTAGCTTACACTCTTACGCACATTACATCACTAATAAATCGTAAATGCCCCTAATTTATTCCAGTGTACTATATAATATATATATATAAATTGTATTGATTAGATTGTCTTAAGTAATTGTTTGGTTAATATTCTCTTTTTCAGGACTTGGGCAATTCAAGGTTTTGTAGTAATCTAATTAAATTGCATAATGTTTGTTTTCTGTTCGTTTTAATGTGTTTGATATTTTGTGGGATAAAGCACAAGAGATGCGCTTCTTTTATGCATTACTATGTTTATATCTTGGCAGATATAAAACAGCCACTTCAATTTTTATGTAATTTTTAATTTCTGTATTGTAACAAATTTCAAGTTGAAAGAAAAGTTGAAAATGGCTGGGAAGGGGGAGGGGATACTTTTTACTGGTTACATTTTTTTACCAAAGTCAATTTATGCCTGACAGTTTTGTGCAGATAAATAAGTTTTGAGAACTTAATAAATTGAATTGATTTAACTTTGTTACTACTCTTCCCTTTTGTATTATAGTATTATTTTCTTGAATAAAAATTCATGAAACACATCCCTTTCATCTTGTTTATTGTCGATACATGGTTTTGCATGTAATAAAATACTTGTGGTTAATAAATTATTGAGTAATAGTATTGGATTTTTCACCTTTTTTCACATTTCATTCATCATTATACACAAGTGAAATTCAAAATTTTAAAGGGGAAAAAACCTCTGATGATATACATGTGCATGCATAACAAGGCAATTTAAACAAAGGCTTTATATATACATATAAATTACGAAAGGAAAAGAAAAGTATTACTTGATATGTAACCACGATAAAAGGTTTATTTTAACAAATATGTGTTGTATATTGAATTAAGCAATTGATAACATTCATTCAATGCAAATTTGTAATAGCATACTGTTGAATAATTCACATTCCATAAGCAATCGACTATAACAAGCACATTTGGGGTGAGGGGAGGCACTTTATTTAAAAATTCTCCATGGGGGGGGGGGGGCAAAAGGTATTCTTTAATGCATATTATAGGTAAAAATGCAACGAAATACATAAAAACACACAAATTCAGTGCATTTCTTTAGGTTGGAGAGTGGGGGGGATCAATTGACTCCTCCCCGCCTAATTGCCAAAATGAGGAGCCCGGGATTACCCCTCTTGAAACAAATTCAAAACTGCACATTTTGATTAACAATTTTTGGGAAAATAAAAATACCGTAGAATTTTTTGAATAAATTGGCCTGTTTTTTTTTTAGATTGCGCAGGAGAATAGGGCGACCACTCCTCCCTCCGGCCGGCCCTGATACGGGAAATGTAAACCTTTTTCCTTCCTTCAAAAAGGCAAATTTAAAGCCCTTTGAAAGTGGGGGGGGGGGGGGGGGAGCTCCTACTTAAATAACCCCAAGTCCATCAATTTAAAAAAGGAACTTTTTTCCAAACATCTTTCCAACTCACTTTATACCAAAATTATTCTCTTATATTAATTTTTTCCTTACATTAATTTAATCTGCAATTTTACACCCAAATAAATTTTCTGGTCAAATTATATTCTTTGTTTTGTATACGGATAAAACTGGTATGTAGTAGATACATAAATGTCGAGTACAATTAGACAAATAAATTACGGAATTAATAATTATTTTTGTGCCCTATTTTTATATTTATATATATAGCAAGTTGGAACTGATCTGGGGGCTTGCCCTCCCCCCTGCAAAAATGTTTTAGGTAAGCTAATGCTTCTGAACACATACGAGACAGTTTAAACTGAAATTGAGTTTAATTATTGACAATATTTTTTGAATATGATTATAGATATGTATTGAGCAAAATTAAGGAATGCGCACTGTGGATACTGCAAAAAAAAGAAAGAAAAAAAAAAGTAAAGATTAATTCAAACTGAATTATCAAACGCAATTTAAGAAATTATCAAACAATAATCAATTCGTTCAATAATGTTCCGATTTGGGATTCACGAAGATTCAATAACATTACCGCTACTGAACCGAACACCAAACTCATGTGCGACAGTTTAAGATCGGTTGAATAACATAACCACTATTGTACCGAGCAAAGAAATCGGTTCAATAATGTAACTGCTATTGAACCGAGCAAATGCTCGGATTAGTTCTTTTAAAGTGGCGCTGTTGTCACTGTTCGGCTAAATAGCGGTGGAGCTATTTTACCGACTGTTCGGTTCAATAGCCACGGCCTTTTGCAAAAACATCCAAATGAAGCCTTATATACTTGACCGAATGAAGCCTTTTATACTTGATTCACGCAAGACTTACATACAATTATTACCATACTAGGAATGGGAATATAGTACTCCTGGGCTTACCAATCCCAGTACAAAATCCATCTCCCTTTCCTTCCTTCCCGGCTTTCCGAAATAGTATTTTCTTTCTATCTTCTTGCTTTTCTAATATATATACTCAGTTATAGTATTCATAAACTTAAAAAACAATTTATTTCCTTCAAACCCATCTTACCATTTTCAGCAAAATTTCATCTGTTGATCCTCACGTATGATAGCACAATCTGTTCGTGATTATTACTTTCCCATGCGAAATTTTTTTTAAAATCACGCTGTGCGCGTAACGTGAACACAAATCTCTTATAAAGGAGGTAATTTAATTCCAAACCTTTTAATCCCAGTCTTCAGCTAAATATTGGTGTTTGAGTGTCTTAAATTTTAGCTCGCAACTGCAAGGAAATTGATTCATAAAAATTTCTAAAATCGATTAAACAATGTAGTTCGTTAATATTTTATTTAAGTTTTGTTATGAATCTTTTAATTACGTTTCGAATTTTAAGAAGAAATAATATATCGGGGAATAATTAGTTCTGAATGTGCAAATCTAAAGGAAAAACACTTTGAAATCTCGAAACTTGGCAAAAAACTCAACTACCAGTATACAGTACAATTTAAAAGTCCGTTATATATATACATGATTAAACCAGTCTATACGTGTACTCGCTTCGGCAGTACATATACTAAAATTGGAACGATACAGAGAAGATTAGCATGGCCCCTGCGCAAGGATGACACGCAAAATCGTGAAGCGTTCCACATTTTTTCTACTTACAGCGCGTTGTTTTGAAAATGAAAATATTTTTTCTGTGGCGAAAAGGGGTTTAAGGATGACATAATGTCCGCTTTAATCTGTTCATTTCACTTACAAATCTCTGTCTTTTTTTTTGTTGATATAATTATGGTTTCAATCATTTAATTTGGATTGCCATCGAAACTTTATAATCGGGCAGTTGTTTCAATTATGTCGCTTAAATTAATTGCTTGTAGTTGTAAGTAATGCTTGGTTAAGCATTTTCTCGAGAGCAACCTCATAACTAGTAAGTAAAAAAAAATTAAGCTTTCTTAGCAGGTTCAGAGTAACCACACTTGTTCTGAGGACATAAAAAATTTGTTTTAGCAATTTTGCTTATTTATTTTCTTTATAAACACTATTAATACTTTTCGCATAGCATCAACTAATTAAAAATTTGCAATTTTCAGTAAATTTGTGATTTGAAAATATTTTATTAATTTAATGGGTCGATAAAGGTATATGCAAATAATTCAATGATAAAAAATAAAGGTATCATTAAAAAATTTTACCAATTTTTCAAAAAAAAAAAAAAAGAGGAAAAGCATAATAATAATACCATAAATTATCCCCCCAACTTTGCTCCCACTATCATTACGTATTAAATGTCGGAATTACGCATTAATTTCTGAAAATTGAGTCTCACAAAAAGAAAAATTAAAGAAACAAACATAAAAATCAAATTTATATCTGCAACTTACGGTAGTTCTAAACTTTAAACATGTTAGTAACCAGTAATGAAAAATTATTAACAATATACAGTGGAGCACCGTTTATACGTTTCTCGTTTATACGTTTTTATCATTTATGCGTTTTTTTGAACGGCCCCGGCGAAACCTCATACAAATTAATGTTAAATAATTTCGTTTATACGTTTTCCTGAAATTGCACATTTCATTTATAAGTTTTTTTTTCTCCCCAAGTCAAAGAAAAAACGCACATTTTAACGTGATTATACGCTAGCGATTGTCCAGTTTAGAAATCCCATTTGACCTAGACCCACACCTGCTGTGACCACTTACGGTGGTCACTCACCTGCCTAAATGAACAAAAGACATACCCCGGAAGAATGCGAATATCCTAAATTCACAGATAAAAGCATTCTGATTGTGGTGCTACCTAGAAATAGCAGGTGACAAGCGCTTTTCCTCTCCTACCAGTGTTGCCACGGCAGGCGCCCTTAAATTTCAGTAAGTAGCCTGGGGACTTTATGGCAACCCAGCAACACTGCTCCTACCAACTTTATAAAATTCTGGGATCTATCGTTCACTAGCATTCACGATGGCTTCGAGCTCGCGTAGTAGAAAACCTCTGTCTCTGAAAGAAAAAATGTGCATTTAAAACAAGCGAATGAAAACCAACATTTAAAAAGAGTTGACCTAGCCAAAAAATTAGGTTTACCAGTTTCAACTTTAAGCACCATAATTTATAAGCGTAAGATCATCGAGGAAACTTATAATCAAAGTGGTGCTAGTGCTTCAAAAAAACTTCGAGTTCAAAGCGGAAAATTTTCGGATGTAGAGAAAGTGCTTTTACAGTGGTTTAATCAGTGTCGTAGTGCAAAATTTCCCATCAGTGGTCCTTTGCTTATGGAGAATGCAAAAGAAATTTCGAAGAAGTTAAATGTAGAACGCGATGCATCATTTTCCTCGGGATGGCTTCATAAATTTAAGTTAAAACACGGCATAACAGGCAAAACTGTAAGTGGAGAGTCAGGACATGTTGATTGTGAAACAGTGGATGATTGGATTCAAAACCAATTGCCAGAACTGCTAAAAGAATATGAACCAAAGAACGTTTTTAATGTGGATGTACATACTGCATGAATATGAAACGTAGTGATTGTAATTCAATGTATTATTAAAAGTACTCATTATTTACTTTTCATAATATTTTAAGTTACTGTTTTGTTTTCTATTACGAAAATGTTCGTTTTATTTTGTGATTTTCGTTTATACGTTTTTTCATTTATACGTTTTTTTCGCTCGGTCCCTTGAAAAACGTATAAACGGTGCTTTACTGTATAAATATTTTTTACTCCCGACAAACCACAGTTCGTTTCTGACGATGAACCATCAAGTTAATCCGTTTCACGTACGCATATCGTGAATAGGATTGAGTTCTGTATGAGATTTTCGGTGCTGTTGGTCCGTGTCTGCTGTCATTTAAAAAATTAAAGTGGCAAAGCATGTTCGAGCTAATTCTGATTAGCAGAATCGTAGGTACATGATTTTGACGAGGAAAGGGACAATTAGTTTGGGACTTTACCACAATAATCACAAAATTTGCGGGGAAAAAAAGCGTTAAATGCTATTTATTTCTTTTAAAGACTGCATCATGCAGTCTTTAAAGGAAACTACACTTGAATGTTGCTGTAGACAATATAATACAGTTCTTGAAAAGTGAACGAAAACCATATTGAAATGAATTTGAACCTAAAACAACATCCTGCTTAGAAATATAAATCTTAAAGAAATATATTTTTAACTAAAGTTTTCTACCTGATGTATTTTGTTATAAAAATGGGAGTTAGGTTTGTTAAAAAGTTGTCTTTCATAGGTAAAGTTGCATTCATTGCAAATAAATAATTACCGCTAATGTTGCTGCTTAGTAAGTGGCCTAAGTCCTTAGACCTCCTCCACTCATTAACTTCTGCGCCTTTCCTTTCAATTCCAAAATTCTCGTCTACTGGAGTACTCAAGGCAGAAATCGCTGCAGCTCTAACCGAATAATTTGTCCAGCACCGGATGTTGAAGTTTCCCTTGGAGAGGCAAAACCTAAAAATGCCGTCCCCCTCCATCCATTATTGTTCATATTTCATAAACTCTTATGCGCTGAATTAATTTTTTCTTAAGGTTTTTTTCACTTGGGGAGGGGGGGGGGCATTGATAAACTCATAAAACGTTCGTTAATGTGCCTACTGCGTGGCCGTTTCAGCTCAACATTAGGGGGTAGAGCCATATAAAGGGTCCCCTCATGTACTGGAGATATGAAATTCAGACAGTTGATAGGAGTTATAATTTTCAAAATTTTCCGATTTTGAAAACTATATGCAGACTGGTGCATTCTAGTTTTAGGAGACACATATGGAATTGCAAAAAGATTAGGGGGGAGGAAACAAAATCTTTTTAAAATTTAAAGGCTTTTACTCATAAAAATGCAGAACAAAATTAGCATTTTTTTTTTTTTTCAAATCCAGGAAGCCCTCTGCCTTCTCAAACGACACTTACACGCTCCACCCGCCTCTTCCCAAAAGGATGCTTTAGAAATTTGAAAAAGAACTATTGTGTGGTTTGAGCATAGCATGCTTTATATTTAACTATTACTGGGGGGGGGGGGAAACCCTTGACTTTTTAAATTTTGAATTTTTAAATTTTGACATTGCAAAATCTGCCGCCCCTTAACCGTTTTAATCGTTAGCAAAAATAGCCAATCAATGATCAAATCGGAACGCCGAACTAGGATTTTAATTCTCTCTTTCCAATAGTTAAACTTTCTTAATTTTATGTTTTTTTGTTTCTTTCTTCTTCATCTTCTCCCTCTTTCTTTTTTTTTTCGTGGATCTCAGATGAACTTTTGCGGCCCCCAGAAGTGCCGCCCGAGGCATGGGTCTTGGCCTGCCCTCCTCTCCCCACCAGGGCGCTCATTCCAAACTTCGACGCATCGATTCGAAGGCTCTGCCGCTACAGAACCGGCCTAGACGTCATCTCTTCGAAATAGTAGATTCCAAAACCTTCTTCGTTCAAAGGCGTAAAGGAGAAGATTCAATCGCAGGGGGAAAAAGGGATTTCTTGTCAAACTGGTGTAGCAGCCAATCAAAGCGCTTCTTCAGAGTAATTCTCGCGTTTGTTTCTAGTTACGCGTTTCTTGAGGGATTTGCATCTGTTATTTTTAGTAAATAGGGGTCGCCAATTTCAGTTTAGTGATGCAAAAAAGGAAAATTATAACTTATGCATTCTTAACAAAGATAAAGAGTAAGTAAATTGGAAAAAAAAAAAAAACTAAAAAATAAGAATTTTATTAGAAATAATCATTTTTATGCAAAAACGAAAAGTAAAACAAAAATTCATAATATTTTTTGAGGAAAAAAATATAAATTTTCCAGTAAGAGAGGGGAGGGGAAAAAGAGAGAAAACGGGAGGTTTTTTTTTTTTTGCGAAAGCTCTCCCCGGCCTCGGGGGAGGGGGAGCGAGGGCCATGCGGTTTCCTATGTTAATATGCCCTTCTTCAGAGGACCCACATCTAAGTCACTTCAAAAGTTGATTTATTACCCCCTCCCCTTCTTATATACTAATCTCATATACTAATTGAAATACCACTTCAATTTTATTTAATGAAACGTTTAAAATCTTTCCATTTGCATCTGTTATCTTTTTTAAAGTTAAAACTAAGCAATATTTCTTTTGTGCAAACCCTAAATAAAGCCTAACGCAAATAGGGGGAAGACAATTTTTCGCTTCCGCATGCTATGCATTGACAGAGCGCACATTTGCGTGATATGCATTGACAAGGCACACATTTGCGTAATATACATTGCCAGGATAGGATGTCTGCAGTTGCCGAAAGTCACGAATTCGGAAATCGGTCACGAAAACTAAGAATAGGTCGCGAAAATTTTCCATCCAACGGGACCGATCCCATCAGAAGGCATCGGATATCCGGTATTCGACAGATTTTTAAATATTCGGAATATAATCCGGCAAACTGCATGAAATATCCGGTTATCCAGGTTGCATAATTTTATTATTAAAATTAATGAACCTGTTATGAATTTTTTTTTTGAAAAGTTACAAACTCAGTATATGTTTTTATGTCTATAGAGTACATGTGCATATAATTTACTAGGTTCAAACATCGGGGACACCCGATCTCCGGCAAAATCTATATCCGATGTGTCACCGATCGGTCACGAAAAAGGGCGGAAAAGGTCATGAAACTTCAGTTTGAAAATCTGTAGACAACCTGCAGGGGTGTCCTCCAGGAAGGAGTTCATTGCGCATACTGCATCATTGAGATTTTTAAAGGGGGCGGTTCGTTTCAAAGGGCTTTGACCGGGGGTGTCGGCTTTGGGGCCCTTGATCGACTTTTCGGCCGACTTAGGGGATGTGCTACCTCTCGGCTATTTTAAAATTTATTAAAAATATGATTAAACATTAATTATAATTAGAAAAAGATATTCATGAAAAGAATTAACGATGTTAGTTGTTACGTTATTCATTAATATAACTTTTCAACTTCTTTTTTAGATTAGAAAATCAGACACATGGAAATTTAGTGATTTCGGGCTTTAAAGATATTTCTATATTAAAAAACACCAAAAATATGCATAAATTGAAACCATAATTAGTAATAACATATTCATAAAGTAATTAGTCTCTTAAATAGGTTTTGATTGATACACATTGATATGTAACTGCAATTTATGAAAAAGCAAAAAGAAACTTAATGCCTCAAAGTATTTATTTAATTTATATTTATATATTTGGGCAAATCAGAATTAATTAATTGATCAAAAATAATTCTCAATATGTGCCAAAAACACCATTAAAGAAGGGCAAATACAACGTCCCTGTTCCTGTAAAATGCGTTTTCATATTTCGGCGACTCAACGAACCAATATCCGAAAGTCCGAACGACTTCGATGGCACAAGAGCTATCGAAGCGCGCTTCGATGGAAAAGCCGCAAAACAACGACAGGAAGGATATTGGAATTGAAGCTTTCTTTGGTTTCTCTGCGGTCCTGTGAATTTTGCATTTGCGCCATCTAGTGAGGGTTTGGGAACTACAATCGAATCGATATGCGCTCACTTGGAATTAGGGCCCAGATGTGGCGATAAATAGGTCAAATTTTTTTTTTGAAACAAAAACAAAAAATTTTTTTTTTTTAAATAATGACTTAATAATCTTGCCTTTCATAATAGATTTGTTTTAAAACTTTGATTTCGAGGAAGGGGTGGGGGAGGGAATTATTTGCTTTTCAGTATTTAACCCACCAGTTTTTTCTAACATTAAAGTCTAATATATTCTATTTCATCCAGCAAAACCGTATCTCTTGTTGATTCGCACTTCACAGTGCTGTTCATGATTTTGCTCAAAAAGATAGATTATAGTTCAATCTTACCTTCCGAATGGCGAGTGGGTAAGAGGGTTGAAACAAAGTGCGGGTCAATACAGAGTATTATGTTAAATCGTGGGTATTTTGGAGGTATTTTAAAATTTTAATAAAAAAATGAAATAATTTTTATGTTTTAATCAACGGCAACGGACACTTGGTCCGCCCGATGCACCAAACAAAGCAGAAAGGAAAAGCCGAAAAACATCGGTATCTCCCGCAGAGTCACACATCTTGATGCTGCAGCTAACGGCATCTTTTTTTTTTTTTCATGGGGAAAGTGGAGGAACCGAGTGTGCTTTGTACAACATTCTTCGCCTCTAACAAGCACACGCCTACCGATGCAGCCCTTTCTATTGGCATTACAGCAATTAGTAACAGTATTAAAACTGTCACCTTTAAATACTTTGTCCTGCTGAAAAGACAGTTAGTTGATCTCTTCCACCTCCCATTACATTTTGTTGATTACTTCTTTTTATTTGCAGAAAATCGCGTAAGTTTTTTTTTTCCCCCCTGAAAGATTAAAGCTCGAAAAGAAAGAGTTGTTGCCATCCTTTGAAATACTTAGCAGTAGAGATGGGCAAAACAGTTAGATAGTTCATCAGCTCTTTCGTTCAAATTTTAATTTCAACCTTTTCGTTCAAATTTTAATTTGGGAGCCCGTGAAAAACTACAAGGAGCCATTTAGAAATATAGTTTTTTACCCTCCAATATACGCAGTGCATTTTCTGTTTCGTCTCGAAGCGGCATCGACGGAGGAACTGGGAACGAAGAATGGAACTAAAAAAAGGGCCTATTCAGTTGAATATTTCTATCTAATCACTTTTGCAGTCTTATTTTGCAAACGACTTCCCGTATACTAATTTTAAAAAGTCTCCTTTGTCATGAACTAAGTTTTACATCATTAAATAAAACTTGTGGATAACTTGGACTCACCTACATCAGTAGTAGTAGAATAAAAGAAAAAAAAATTCAAAAAAAAAAAAAGCTTCTTTACAATATTTTTAAGAAGGTAAAGCCGGGCTACTTTTTATATAATTGCGAGCTGCGCTGAATTAAGGGTAACTATTTAATTCCTTCTTTATGCAACATGAATGACACCTGATTACCATGTATGCCCGTATAACCATGCTTTTGCTATAACGCTTGGGATCCGTGAGAATGTTAGCGGGAAATGAATAAATGAGGCAAAACAAGGTGCGTTATCGAAAGCAATCAATTCACATGATTCTCACGACAGCTAATAGCCGGAAAACTTGACCTATTAGCTTGTCATCGACTCCCCTTATTTGCGATGTCAAATGCTTAAAGTTCGATGATACATAGGATATCGTCGGTATGTTTGTATCATTTAATCAATCATCACAGCGGTGACTATTAGAAATGCGTTTTTACGGAATCCAACTGCTATAGATATGCTTTCAGAAAACAAACGAATTGCACATCTTCGAGAACGGGGAAAATAAACACCTGCGAAAGGCATTTTGAAGGAGGACAATTATTTTAGCAAGGCCTGCCGGGAAAAAAATCATTCTGGTAAGACCAGAAAAAGCACGAAAAGTTGCGTAAATGTCAGTATTAAATAAACAAATAAATAAATATTCAGAAAGTTTTAAAATGAATAAGATAAATAAAAAATCGTACAAGTAAGACGAAAAAAAAATTCAAAAAAGTAAGAAATATAAATAAAGAAGGAGTAAAATTAATCATTCATGTATAAATAAATAAGTGGAAGAATAAAAGAAACGAACTTAACTTTTGCTGTGAGTTATATTCTTAAATGCAAGTCAAAAAAATTGTAAATTCCAATTGTTAGAACAAGGTATTGAAATAAAATAAAAGTGAACCATGCGAAAAAAATGACAAATAGCAACAATCATAAAAATTAAATTGTTTCTCACTATTAATCTCCTTTCGTAATGCTCGTTACTATTCCTTGTTTTTATTGCAAAATTATTATTATTACCAAGACCCACTTACATAACGCATGCGTATTTCGCTTTTTCTTTGAACAAATTGCTTTTAACGGTTCAGATCCATAGATTTGTATACGAAGCATGTTTGATCATGTGTATATTTCTTACACCTCAAAATTCCGTGATGCAATGGCGTACAGCAAATAGCTGTCGACATTAATTTGTATAAAAAAAATTGCTGGTTAAACCCTCAAGACTCCACAGCCCCCTTCGTCTCAGAAGAAGCCTGACTTCGTCTCCGCGTGAAACTTTTTTAAAATGTGAAGAAAAAGAAAATTCTTCAAATATATTGCAAAATTGAAGTAATTTTGTAATTGTAAACAGCCCTATAAAGGTAGACAGATAATGTATAAAAATTTGATCCTCAGGAATTTTGAATAGTTATAATTTTCCTTACTGGGAGACGTCACATAACAAAACTGTTAGTGGTAATTAGAGGGTATTTTAGATCGGGTTGAAGGGTAAAATATTAATTTTGAAACGGCAACACTGGTTGTAAGCATCAATTAGCATAAGCTAATAGGCAGGGTTGCCGTTTAAAAACAAAGTAATTACCCTCCAGCTCTTGCACCACTATCTAGTCCTAATGAAGAGAAATGGAAATAAGCAAAAGGATTATTCAGCCGGATATATTAACTTGCCACTTTTATAGAATTATTTTGCAAACAACTTTCCCATATTACAATTTTAAAGCTACTCTCTCTAGAACTAAATTTTTCATCGTTGAATGAAATACTTAAAACCTACTAAATCTTCAGTAGTAAAATAATTTTAACTAGAATCATAAACATATTATATCATAAACGTCATTTTTTTTCTTTTTATTTTTTTGTCAAAAAAAAAAAAAAAAAAAAACGGTTAAAAATCATACCTAATTTAACCATTCTAAAAAAAACATAGAAATTTTCAATTTTTTGTGATGATTTTAGTTCAACTAAAAGAGACACTTATAAAAAAAAGTAGATTTTCAAAAAAAAATGATTTCAGATAAAAATTGCGACCTTAAGGATGTACGCAAACTGCCTACCCGGGTGGTGACTTACAGTGTGCAGCAGCCGATATCTCCTGGATTTTTCAAGAAAAATGTTTGCAAATTTCAGTAACTGTTGTTCAATATGTCTATAAAATAACCTCAAAATCTCAAGAAAATATACTTATTCTTCATGCTTTAAAAAAATTCAGGAAAATTGCTCTTAATACGCCGTTTTACACGTATTTCCTCCCTTAAAACAAGTGCTTTACCTTAGCGGACAATTACGTTTTTGACAAATGTACTCAAATTGTAAGTATATTTTAGAAAAGATGAGTTAAAATATATTTTATAATTTATGCACACTTCATTATTTTGTACAGATGACTAAAAACAACGAATATTAAAAAATAATATTAATATATCAATTCCTACTTAGGCCAACAAAGAAATATTTTATTTTTGTTACTTTTTAATTTAAATTATTAACATTTTTTCTTCTAAGGAACCAAATTTCTTGTGATAATGCTTAGAATATAGTGACCTATGGCTTCAATGGGCTTAGGGAAGCGATCTTTCTTAAAGATGACCCTAGGAGGTGTTGACTTTATGGACGGCTTTGGCTAGTCCTGATCCTACACGTAGATTGCTGCCGATCCGTGTTTTTTATTCTTTACAATATTCCACCGCGAAAGGTACATTCACATGCACAATGTTGAATTTCTAAACAGGCAGACTAGGCAAGTTGTTCAGTACGACAAATGTTGCACTTTCCTTAGTTGTGGATGCCGAGGGAACACAGCGTCTGTTTTATTTGAGTTCTGGCGTTTAGTTTCAATGCCCTCAGTAGTCTTTTTCTACGCTCGCGAAGAAGTACGTAATCTCATAATGACATACTGGAAAAATGATAAGAGATTTACTTTTCAATTAGTTGAACTTCGAAAATAACTTTCTTTTAAAATGTAGCAGTATAAAATATTTATCATTGTTGATGTATTGTTCATTTTGCTCTAAATTACTTTTTTTATTTTCGCTAGACAAATTCATAAATGAGTTCACCTATTGTTGGATAACTCGCTCAGTGGCATTATCGTTAGAGTCATAGGCTCTCATGCGACTGGGCTCGGGTTCCGGGCCTGCCCGAAACGAACGTGAAGAGTGGCATGGGGCTGGAGGAAGCAATCTTCCTGAAAGATGGCCCTAGGAGGTCTTGGCCTTATCGACGGGTTCGGAATCCTATCCTACAGGTAGATTGTGGCCGCTCCGTGTTTTTATTACTAAATACGGGGTACGGATTTTTTTTACAAAACACACACAATAAAAAAGTAAAAAATAAAGAAAGAAACGAAAGAAAACGCGTTTTGTTTGTTTAGTTCAAGTAACCGCACAGAAAGGACTATTATAATCCATTAGAATAATTTTAATTAATAAATTTTTAGTATAATTTATTTTTATCTATTATTCACTGACAGTAAAACAGAAAGACGAAATTTTAATGCTTGCAGAAACAAACAGCAGCAAGCCAAGCTTTGAAAGCGGAGAAAACCTTTCATCCAACCTCAAATAGCCAAATGACACATGTGTAAATTCACTGAAGAGAAAAAAAAAATAAAATAAATAAAAATATAAATAGTAATAATAAGTTGGAATTAAAAAAAAATTTTTTTCTTCATAAATCGATTCTACAACTATTCAATGATATACCCTGAAAATTGCAAAGCAAAATTCCAAGTCGTTTAAAAGTTATAAGCACTTGAGCGAGCGCCCCTTTAGGAGCAATTGAGCAGGTAGTCCCTCATGAATGACCTGAAGGGTATTAGAGAACGTTAGCAAATATCCTTTTATTTCTTTTAACATTTGAGACTACGTATAGAAACTATAAGTATAAAAATATTGATTCATTACTGCCTTAAATTTACCTTCAATACCACTATTTTTATCAAACGCGTGTTTCTCGAAACTACTTTTTTCGAATTTGCGTTCACTCTAGTTCGCAGAGTTTCTGATCAATCCTTATCAAATTTAGCACACATTTTCTCTCTGTAGTTTAAGAATATACCAAAGACCGCTTGCAAGACGGATTTAAAGGGGGGAAACCATGGTAATCTTCATATAATTGTGAGCTGCAGTGTTTATAGTAAAAATCTAATTAATTTTGTAGGCAACATCAATGACACTTTATTATTTACCGTGCTTTGCTACAATGGTTGGGAACCGCGAAAATGATAGAGGGAAATATAAATATGGCGAAAAAGAGTGCCTTATACAAAGCAAACTATGACAGTGCCAGAATCCTCATAATCCTCACGAACAATTAACTACCCTCGAGCTTGTTGCCTAAATGTGTTAACGAATTTTTTGACTCATAAACCTTTTGTCTGGTCTTCCCTAACTTTACAATTCCGACTATTTGGATAGGGGTGTATGCAGTGCCTGCCCTATCAATGGGCAAAGTACAAAGGCGCCAGCATCTTGGGGGCGCCTTAACGTAAGAACAAAAAAATAGAAAACAATAATCCGTGTTTCATAAAATTAGTTCAACAATTAGTGACTCCTCCCAGATACTCCTTCTTTCAAGTGAAAGAACTTAGCGTCAAAATTCACTTGTAGCGATGGTAATATACCCACTGTGCCTTTCAAGCACTGTGGTGCTTGATAGAGATCGTTAGATGGTACCAATCCCTGTGAAACGCACTAGGTCTGCAATTACGAGAAGCCAACAGCAGCCCATTAGAAAGAAAAAAATGAGCTATTTGTTTCATGTATATAATTATTAAAGTTTTTAAAGCAATTGAAAATGCAATAAAATTATACACAATTTGAATTTATATTATTTGAGTTTGTATGATGAAAGAGGGCTAGCTAGGGGAGACTATTTTTATAAAGTCCAAGGGCGCTGAATACCGTCTGGCCGGCCCTGAGTGTATGGAACTGCCGAAGCTAAGGATGTACAGATGTTTGAGATATAGACAGTCCTAACCTTTAAAATCCGAATATTCTTGAATAAGGAACAAGATGTTTAATTTTTGGAATAGCTAATTTTGTTGCAGAAAACTCAAGGTCATTTTTAAAAAAATAATAATAATGATGCATGAAATTATGCTTAGTCTTCAAAATGTAATATTTACATTACTAATATTAGTATTATTGTTTTTAATTTACAGGTTTCTATTTACATTTAATTTATGACATTGTAGCTCAATTTTGGAAGAATATATTCAAATATTCCCCTCATGAAAATATTTTTTCAGAGGATTACCTTTGACAGAGAATTTTACCCCTCTATTCATATTTCTTTCCAGATTTGACACAACTCATAGGTT
This sequence comes from Octonoba sinensis, assembly GCA_038502835.1. Classification (NCBI taxonomy): domain Eukaryota; kingdom Metazoa; phylum Arthropoda; class Arachnida; order Araneae; family Uloboridae; genus Octonoba; species Octonoba sinensis. Next base: position 62,805,054 of record CM076605.1, on the reverse strand, counting down.
GAGAATTCCTGATCTATTATGAATGTGTTGGAATGAGTATTTTTCTCTTCGAATTTATTGTTAAATTTCCAGCATTTTTTCAATTTTATTTTTAAATAAATTACATTATTCCTAAACTGAGACTCCCCGTTGAGTTTGTAATACCCCATCGGAGCAGGCATAATAAACTCAAGAAAACTGTGGGAAATGTACAATTCTCCACTATCTGTTCCAATGGAAAGATTGGCAAGAAAGGAAATTCGCCAATCTTCAGGTTTTGCCTGTTCGCGGACGGGAGATAGTGGGTTACTACTACCCATGCTTTTCCGCCGTATTACCAATCCTAGTACAGGGTTTGTGTATGCATATTATTATACTAATATTGGAAATATATCCTCCAACCAAGGTTTGAGAAGGTTTACAGTTCCCGACGCTCTTTCATTACGCCGCTGAGCATAATCCTTAAGATTTTATTGATCGTTTTTTTCGGCGAATTAAAAAATTATTTTTAAAATCGTATCAATGTTCCTTAAAGAATGAATTTGTTTGTTACTTTCAACATTTGTAAGGAATATGAAGTTTAGTTTGCTTTTACACTTAAAGCCAGTTCTCTTTTTTTTAACTTTTTTTTTTTCTAAATAAATTATCGTTTTTTTAGTTTTTACATTTATTTATAAAAATGGTATGTCGCGAAATTCCACCCAACGTTTTCTCTTCTACTAATTTTCAAAAACCCTCCATCTTAATCGCGCATGCGCAAGTATTGCATTGTGTTGTTGCAGTCTGCATACCCATTCTTTACCAGTGCTGCCTTTTGGGATTGATATTTTTACCCTCTAGTACGAGCAAAAATACCCTAGAGTACCCGCAGCCTACTGCTTCGTCCTGCACCGCCACCTAGGGAACAAGAAAGGAACTAAGAAAAGGACTATTTACCCGAATAAATTTCTAAGTCATTACTTTTATAGTCTTATTTTACAAACGACCTTCCCATATTCAAATTTTAAAGCTTCTTTCTAAAAACTAAATTTTACATTGTTAAATGACTTACTTTGGACTCTGTTAAATCATTAGTAAGAAAATAAATAAAAAAATACCGGCTTCAAGACGGATTTTACTGTAAAAGAGCAACTTTTCATATGATTCTGAGCTGCATTGAATTAATAATAAAAATTTATTTAACTAAACAACGTCAGTGACACTTTATTATTTACCATGCTTTTCTATAACGCTTGGGATCCGCGAAAATTCTGGGGGGAAATGAATAAATGATGCGAAACAAAGTGGCTTATCGTACGCAAACTATAACAGAATTCACATGATCCGCACGAGCAAAACTCATTTCTTGACTCATAAACCTATTGTCTTGTCCTCCCGAACTTTACAATTCCAACTAATTGTCTAGTGGTGAATGGAGCTGCCGGAACTTTACCTGCTGCTTCCGACCAATCGGCTAAAGATGTAGTGTGCTGACGGTTGTCTAACGGGTCGCGTCGCTGGATCTTTTTAAAAAATGAATGTTAGCCTTTCCGAAGTGACTTATTTGCTTGCCATCGACTCGACTCCATCCATTTGGTTAAAGCTCGATGGCATTTACAATATCATCTTCTAATTTGCATTTGTTTGCAAGATTTTATCAGTCAACACACCGTTGATTTTTCGATATACATTTTTATGGATCCCAACGGTTATAGATACGCTTGCAGAAAGCAAACGAATTTGCGCATGCGTTTATTTTATTTTAAGACAAGTGCATCCCTCACTTTTGATATCAGTTGCTTTTCTTCATATATATAGGCGTCCCCTCTACTTTTTTTTCAGGACTACAATACTGGTGAATAGAACGATACTTGTGTAAATAATTTACAGTATTATGAAAAAACCGTATGTTACAATCATGTGTAGGTGTAGTTGCAATGAAACGTACGCAAATGTAAAGTAAAGTACGTATGCAATGTAAAGTCCGTATTATCCATTTTCCTGATTTCACGTTTCAAAGGAATCATAATGGTTTTGTTTCGCTCTTATTTCTTGACATTTGCTGAAAAAATTTCTGTCATCTTCGTTTTCATTACATTTTTTAAAAATAATTTTCTGTAGAAAATTAATTTTAAAAAAATGAATGAAAAATATCGCTAGCACGACGTTTCGTCTAGAACTATAAGAGCCTACTTTGTCGTATACACCAATATCAAAATGATAATTTAGCCTATTCTCTCTTTCTCATTGCGCTTTAGTTCAGTTACTTCAAATATACCTTTTTCAAGGGTTTATACAAATTCATTGATTTATTCATTCATTCGGAAATATCCTTAAAAATCCGCATCGAAAGGTTTCGTCGGAAAATAAACTCGTTTAGTTATGGATGAACTTCGTATCTGAACATGTTCTACGTTCTAACAAACTAATCTTTCCGATAAAATTTGTTCCAGTAAATACCGTCTGTTAGATCAGGATTCATAAAGGATTGAAATTTCCCCGTTGGGGCTAATGTTATTGATTTTTTTTTTGAACTGATCAAACTTGAACAAAAATTGTTTAAATCAAAAAAAAAACTTCACATCGAGAGTTCCTTCCACTGCGCTTGCTCATAGGAACTTGAATTTTATGTCAAGAGTTTTCAGAAGTTCCATCATGTTCAAAAAATAAAACATGTAAATGCGACATCGTCTCTGAGATATTTCGAATGCAAAAAAAAAAAAATCTTTCGAATCGGACAACTTCTTTGAAAGTTATACGGGGGGTGGGGGCAGACCTACAGACATTTTCTCCATCTCAAAACCCTACTTTTCAATTTTTTATTTTTCAATATTTATTTGATTAGTTTCTTTTTGACTTTTTCTTAGTTTTAACTAGGGATGTAACGAATAGTGATTTGGCCGAATAGCCGAATACCGAATATTCGGCTATTTCTTCCAGGCCGAAGCCGAATGCTCGGTCCTTTCTTCAAGGATGAATAGGCCGAAGCCGAATATTCGGCTAGGTCGAATACCGAATATTCGGCGGCCGAATATTAAAATTTCTAGAAAATGGTTGCAATCGAAAGTATTTGTCAAATTTAAAATTATTCACAAAGTCAAACACCAATTGCACACAATCTATGATGTATGATTTAATTCTGTTTGTTAAGAATTTAGAACTATTTAAAATTAATCTATTTTCACTATTGTTTTGAATTAAATAAGGCTAAGAATTTCAATCACAATCAAAATAGAAATGACAGGTTTTACGGTAGTAAACATTATCATTATTTTACTAATTATTTAATTCAATGGAAGAAATATTAGTGCTTAGTGAACTTTTACCTTGCTCAAAACTGTTTTATGAAGACATTTTAAAAGTTATAAAAGTTAATATTATTATTTTATGGGGTTTTTCACATACCTATTTTTAAAAGATCTATTAAAACTTAATGCACTTAACTGGAATATGTTTTTATTTTCAAAAACCCCAATAACTTATGCTATCTAAATATTCATGATATATTCTTAGCTTTTCACATGTCTCTCTAACCCAATATTCACAATAAATCAGTCTACCCAAACAAAGTCGGGCTTCCACTTTGTTAGTAATAACAAAATGAATTTATCATATCTATTATAATTATCTATTGGCAGCTTTTGGGAGCAAATGCTAACTATAAAATACAATATTACAACTTTAAAATGTGCTTTTGCTCAGTCAAGCCTGAAACAAGATTAAAAAAAAAGTAGTTTATTCTAAATTATTTTTATTTCTTAAAACTATAGTGGACTAATGTATTTAATGTATTCTTTTGCAATAATTATAATACAATTTTAAATGTTTAAAATTTACTAATTTCTTTATTTTTTTACTTTTATACTGCAGCAGAACTATTCGGCCGAATAGTCCATCAATATTCGGCCAGGCCGAATTTGACCTTACCCAGTATTCGGCCAGGCCGAATATTCGGCTGGGTGATGAAATGACTATTCGGCCAGGCCGAATACTCGGCCAAAGGGCCGAATAGGCCGAATACCGAGTAGTTGCCGAATATTCGTTACATCCCTAGTTTTAACGATGTACATAAAGCCCCCTTTCATTCCCCCCCTTTTTTTTTACTTTTACAGAAAATTAGGTTAAAAAGGAGAAGAACATATGAAAGAACTAAACAAATAGTGATAAGTAAAAGAATTGAAAGCATGGTTTTGAGATGAGGAAAAATTGTGTCTATTTGTCGTTAAATGTTATTGATAGTTTTAACTGGTGTTAGCAATGTGGTGCTTTATTCCTATAACCACATATTTATGCAGTGCATTAGAAAATTTTTAGACTGTGGTCAGAACCGCATTGAGGCGAACCTTTGGCCGCATTACATCCTAAAGGGTAAGTTTTTCTCTCTGCAGAGAAAAACTGCATTTTAATTCAAAATTAGTTAAAGTTCATAAACTAAGAAACTTTATTATAAGTTACGTAGCGGTGCGAGTTCAGTCCTTCAAATAGCCCTCTTTGCTCCTGCCCAGGGGGCGCGCCTTTTGGGAAAGCGGTAAAGAATGCGGCTACCACCAAAACGATCTTGGTTCGACTCCCGGCGCTTCACAGCCACTCTCGCACCGTTACAGTTACCTAACCCCTTCCGTCACGCTCCCGTGAAAATGACGGGGTGAGATTTGCCTTCTATTTCGCACTCACGTGATATTTCCGGGCTGGAGCGTTTAAAATTTCAAAATAAAAACAAAGCAAAAAATGAATATATATATTGTTTATACACATATTTTTATATAATTTTCAGGGATAAAAAATAGGGCCCTTTTATTACCGTTTTCTTGAAAATTTCCCGACCGTTAAGGCGCTAAGTAGTACGCAAGGTTAAAAGTATAAATTATTCATATTTTGTGTATGGCCTGTTTTCAGTATTGTATCTATGAGTAAACAGTCAAAAAATTAATATAATGGGCTAGTACGTTGTGTTTTATTCCTAAAACAACATATATTTATGCAGTGCATTAGAAAAGTTTTAGACTGTGGTGAAAATCGCATTGGGGCATCGGGGGGGCCTAGAAAAGAGAAAACAATCTTTTGGCACACGTGCCAGTTGGTGGCACGCAAAGGCATTTCAGTGGCACGCACACAGCTGCATAGTGAATTACTCACTGACATGAGGTGAAAATTAATAATAATAGAGAGTTAGAAATATGAGGCTGGATGAGCGTTCTGGTAAGTTACAAGTCACATTTTCTAACTTACTTTGTATTCGTCTATAGACGAAGTATTCTACGGGGTATTGGAGTATTTTTTGCTTGGATTGGAAGATAAAAAGTTAATATCAGAACTGCAACACTGCAGGTATTTCATAGTTAACAATTTTTTTCTTAAAAGGTACTTAAATAAAATACTTTTTCCATCAAAAATATACTTTAAGAACTTTTTCAGTTCTTAATCAGAAAAAAACTTAATCAGTTCTTTTGCAGATCTTTGCAAAAATTGTAGCTCTATCAGAAAGGCTTTTAAACTTTTTTTTTATATGCGTATATATATTACCATGTTAGGATTGGCAATTGGGCTTTAAAATCATGGGTTCTCAGAGGGGTTATTCTTCCAACCCTCCAGCGCCCACTTCCATTTCGTCCTTGTATGTATAAAAGGAGTACATTGTATTGATAATGTTTTCGACGATTCGCTCCTGCGAGAGTCATAAAGTGCTAAGAAAATTATTAAAATAATAGCAAAAAAAAAAAATCCTCTACACTTCAGAGATTACTATGAAGTGAAACAGAAAATTATATTTCCTGTTAGCCGGCAGGGCGGCGCAGTGGTAAGGCACTAACCTCGAACGCACAAGTTCGCTGGATCAAACCTGGCCCAAGTCGGTGGATTTTCACGATGCAGAAAATCGTCAGCGACCACGTCGTATGAATATGCGGCAGGTTAAAGATCTCTTGGGTATCTGAGTGGCTTGGATACTTCCGGCTAAATTAAATTCCGAGTGAAGTTTCGCATCATTAGAGCTCAGGTGCTACCCTCTAGGGGGATACTCAGTGTGAAATTTCTCACCATCCAGCAATAGTGAGGCCACATGAACGAATGGTTGCTAGTTTTTGAGGAATGCATAAGTCTGCAAGTGGCAAGGAACCGATATGAAACCCTATCACAAACAAACAAACATTTCCTGTTAAGCCTACAAGTGATTGCGCATTTAGCCCCGTAGGTGCTGTAAAAGAAATAGAAAAAAGTTGAATGTTAAAAAACTTTGTTTTTACCAAAAAAAGTAGCATTTCCATTTTAAATCACTGTTGTATTTAGATCATTGTTAACAATTTCGTCATACTCCTTACACCAGAAATGTCCCCCCCCCCCATAAATAATGACATTGATAACTTTGTACACAAGTGAAAATAATGCGGATTTTCGCGTTTTAACCATTACTTTTCGAATCATCCGCGGTAAGAAGTCTCCCGTTAGGTTTATTTTCAAGGAGGGGAATTGACAGATTGGGCGAAAATCCCCCATACCTCCCTGATCATATCATTACGAAGACAAAATTTGGTTTTTTGAAACGGCAACATTCGGCGTTTAAGGGTTAAGTTAGGTGGGTTTTTTAAAAAGAAATTATCACTTATAATTACCATAAATGACCGTTTAACTTTAAATCACAATCCAGAAAAATATAAGCAAAAATAATATCGCTGGAAGAATAATCAATTTGAAAGAAACATGCAAAGTTAAAAATAAAAAAATTCTTTCATATAAATTAAGGATACAGAGTTAAAAATAAATCAGTCTAAATTTGTCGTTTTAGAGCAGTGCTACTCAACCGTTTTTACTTTCTGGGCCACACACGCATAATACCTGGAGCATAAAATTAATATGTGATTTTTGATGATTTTGCTAAATCCTACCGAGAAACGGTCTTTTTCATTGCCAAAATCAAACAGTAATTCTTTCAAAATGGGAAGAAAGTGCCTTTTTAGGGTACATCTGCTCAAGAATTAGTTTATATCACAGCCAGCCAAGATCCTGAAGTACTTCTACCAGACCACTAAAGAAGATTCGACTGGACACGTGGGATACAAGTTGAGTAACGCTGAATTGGTAGTGCTAGAAAACAATTAAAAAAAAGTTTTCTGTACGACTTATTCTTGCATTTAGTAAAAGGATTACCGCCGTATTCACCGTCAACTCTAACCTCATGGTTTGACGCGAAACCGGTCTCCAACCTGAAGTTACCGCGGATTTCCTATTCACCATCAACTTTGACTACGCGCAAACAGGTTCTCGAAACCATGCCAGGTCGAGTAACTCAACCAAGCTCCAGAGCAAAGTTAAGGTTTGAGCGCATGCGCAGTACATGTAAACATTAGCAATGGCGGACTGGATGTTGCGAAAATTGGAATATGTTGAGATTTTAGAGCTTTCTTCGCTTTACACGATCTTGAATTTCTGAAGAGGCCTTACAAAAAATACAACTTTAGAGTTGTTTTAATTTTATTAACTAGTATTGTTCAATGTTTTCTTTGTCGCTTTTGTGTGTTTCCGATAATGTTTTTCTCTCGGGAGCTATTACTTCATTAAAGATTTTGAAACTTTATCATGATTCCTAATTGAACAGAAATACCAAACAATGGGGGGTAATATATCTTTAGTATTTTTATTTAATTATTTATTTTTCTCTCTCCTTATTGCTTTTTGATATAATTTTATTCTACTTTAAAGTGTACATGTATATACTGAACATTTAACATGCGTCCTGATTTTTTTTGCCAAGGTTACTTCTGGGCCTGATTAGTTCATGTGGAATATTTTGATTTATGTATGTCGAATAAAATAAACTTGTTGACCTTTACCATGTGTTTTATGTCATTGACCAATTTACATTTGCTTGTATATTCTTTTCTTTTTTTTTAATTTAACAAAGGTTTTGAATATGTGAAACGCTTCTTTAAAAAAAAAATGCTAATGGCAGTTTTGTGTTTAAAGGTAAACTGCAAGGTTTTTGAAAAAGTCAAAATATTCGCCATATGTATTTGTATTAATGAATTCATATTTGCATTAGAAAAAGGGTTCTTGTTAACCCCAAATCACATAATTTTGAATTGACGTTTCATGCAGTTGTAAGACTTAAACCAAATTTTTACTGTACTTTGCCAATGCGAAGTGATTGTAAGAATAAAGTATTTACAATAGTTATAATTGAAATCAAATGCATTTTTTAAATACTCTCATGAATTTAATGCAAGGCCATAGCCAGATTTTTTTTTTTTTTTTTGGGGGGGGGGGGAGGCTTTGAAACAGTTATGTTGAGGAAAGTTTCAGTTAGGAATATATGCTACATTGCGAAAATTTTCGGGGGGGGGGGGGGGGTTCGTGGGCATCCCTAGTTACAGCCTTGATTTAATGAAAGAATATTCAAATAAAAATTTAAAAGATACAATAATACACTACTGCTTGGTTCATAATGATACATTTCTATATTATATATATATCGTTTGTGAATGGTACATTTCCAATGTCAGAAAGAGATATATTACAACGATAAAATTGGTTATAATTTCCTATTCGTTATATATTATATATTTTCATTTTCCGAGAAAAATTTTATTGGATTCTTTACTTTTCAATATTTTTAAATTTTTTACACGAGTGCTAGAAGTAATACCTTCTCAAACGGGCTAAAAACCACTCGTGTTTTATTCATCGCTATATCGCAGAGAACGGGAATTTTAAAAAACGGGAAACAAAATGTACACTGCGCGGCGAAAAAGCATGAAGAAAATCATGTGATAGTTTTGACCAATAACGGGCCTGCGTACGTTCCCACATGGCGTCGAGTTGACTAACTTCGTGGTTGGAAAACCCCAGGTTGATTTTCCTCAGTGAATACCGATTTTTAACTTCGCAGCGCTGAGCCCCAACCCCGAGTTAACGGATCTCGTGGTTTCACGCGTGGAGTTAGGTTGACGGTGAATATAGCGGTTAGAGATTAAATGCAGCAAGTTTAAAAAACGATCGAGTCGAACCAATGTAAATCGAATCCGAGCCCAAGTTTTATGTGCATAATCATGTTTACAAAATTTACTTTAGTTGTGGTATTGTTTTTGTTCTGAGGTTTTTTTTTATTTAAAAAGTTGATGTTGTTACCGTTTTAATTCTGTAGTCTTTTGGTAAAAATAACTGAATTTTTCAATACGTTCAGCAGATAAAAAAAAAAAAAAAAAAATACGAACGATAAGAGTCCTTGCTTGACCAATTTTCATCGGTATATCTGATTTACGTAATTAATCCACAATAATAAAAAAACTATTTTTAAAGGTATCAAACTTTTTCTATCCACACATTTTTTGATATTACTTTTCTGTTATTTAAATGTATTTTTAGCTTGACTCAACTTATTGTTTCTATTAGAAATTGAGTTCGGTAGCAGCCTCAGTTCAATTAAAAACTAAAAAAAAAAAAAATATTTGAAACATGACTCGCCATCATTTTCCTCGTGTACCCCTTCAAAAATGAATAAAATGATTTTCCTTCGCAAAGAAAACATCACCTCTGTAACCGTTAGCTTCCGGTTACTCGAAATAGTGGTTTTAGAATAGCGACAACGCAACGTCCAGGGAGACGACTGATGACGAGCGAGTGTGAGAATCGAGATCAGGGATTCGGATTTATAAAGCCGCACATGCAGTTCGGATGAATATTATAAAGTAGATTATAGATCATCGGGATGCCATATACCCGTTCTGTGAATATGGAAATTTGACACAAGAAATAGCGTGTATACTACAGTCGTTTCAAATTATATATTAATACAAGACAAAAATAAAACTGGTAGTTTACTTCAAGAGTTAAAGAAAAGAAAAATTTTATTGGTGGTGTTTTGATCTGTGACACGATACTTATAAAAAGATTCTCCGAAATTGAAATTAAAAAAAAAAAAACCGTACGTTACCATCACTCTGTAGTTGCGATGTAAAGTACGTATTGTATTTGTTGGAGCCATTTTCCTGATTTCGAGTTTCAAAGAAATCATAATTGCTTTGTTTCGCTCTTATTTCTTGACACTTCTTGGAAAAAATTCTTTAATTCTTCGTTTTCATTACACTTTTTGAACTTACTTTTCTGTATAAAATTAATTTAAAAAAAACATGAAAGAAGAATCATAAAAATATCGCAAAGAAGTTTCGCGTAGAACTATACGAGCCTACTTTCCCGATATACCAACACCAAACTGATATAATTTAGATATCTCTCTCTCTTTCTCATTTAGCTTTAGTTCAGTTACTTCAAATATGCCTTTTTCAACGGTTTATACATGTTCATTCACTTATTCATTCATTCATTGATTCGGAAATATCCTTAATAATCCACATCAAAAAGTTTCGTGGGAAAATAAGCTCGTTTACCTCTGGATGAACTTTGTATCTGTGCATGTTCTACGTTATAAGATCTTTCCGAGAAAGTTTGTTCCAAACAAATCCGTCTGTTAGATCGGAATGGTTTGTGATAGAATAACTTATAGGTTTGGTAGGTGCTAATGTTAATTTTCTTTTGAACAATTCAAACTGAACAAAAATTGTTCAAATCAAAAAATATTTCACGTCGTGAGCTCCTTTGAATAAGCTTGTTCAGAGGAACTTGGATTTTATGACCCGAGTTTACACAGTTTGCTTTATTTTTGCTCATAAGCGGTGTTAGTGATTTGCACGACCTTGAGTTTTTTTTTTTTTTTTAAACAAAATGTTTGTGATTTCGCTTTATTATATCTGGTTCATTTTAGATTGATGGTTTCAGTTTGCTACGGGCACTATGATTGTAACTTGAGCTCTCCATTTTATGTTGCTATATAAAACAAAAAACGGTTTCAACTTCAATTTAACATTAAAAAATAAAATAAAAGCCGTGTCCGAAGGGGGGACCCAAGGGCCCGCCCCACCACCGAAATCCAGAAATTTTTCGCAAGAATGTAGCATATATATTCCTCCCTAAAACTTTCCTTCAAGACAAGTGTGTCCAAGTCAAGCCCTTACCCCGAAAAATGTTTTAGGATACGCCTCCCCCCCCCCCCAAAAAAAAAGAGGAGAACTCAGTAATTAGTATTGGGGCAAACCACTCGCCATTGGAGTTTTAAAGGGGAAATTTTTATGGGGTCTTTGCCTCTTTTTCGGGGGGAGGGGATACTTCGTTTTTTTTTTTTTTTTCAGGGGCTGAGCAATTGTGGGAAAGTGTATAAATATATAAAATGTGTCAGGGGTCCCGTTGGGGGTCATGGCGCAGATCGCGCCCATGGAGACTTTTAGAGAGGTCCTTATGGGCTTTGTTGAATTTTCAAGGGAACATCGTTTCGGGGGGTGCACCATCCCTCTTGGAGCGGGAATGACATATACATAAATATAGTATATATTAAGGATGCACACGAAAGGAGGAGGGGGAATGTATGTTGCTCATCTTTAATGAACATAAGTGTCGAAGTTCCCTTCCCCCCGAAAAAAATTTCTGGGTGCGCACCATCACTCATAGCGGGAACGATCTCCCTATATATATATATATATATATATATATATAGGACGGTCCTTCCCTCCTTGAGCGATGTATATGTACAGATATACATATACGTGTGTGTTATATATACATATATATATATACATATGGGATTCATAAATGATGTCATGCTTCGAGGGGGGAGGGGGGCTCATGAAATTGTGACAAGGGGAGGGGAGGGGTAACAAGAGGTGTGACATCATGCTTATGCAACATAGCGTGGCATGTGACAAAAGGGGGTATGTTGAAGTGTAACATTTTGTGACAAAGGGGGGGAAGGGGTCAATTCTACGAGAAAAAAGCGTGATATCGTTTATGGATGGTCCCTATCAGGAATATCACCCGCCGGGGCGCTAATTTATAATTTGTCAGACATCCCCCCAAACCGCCCCTCCCCCCACATTAGCTGTGTTGTATAAACTTGTAGTTATATACTTTCAGTTGTGCAAAAAAAGTCTTTAGAAATTCAATTTTATTTATTTGGTGCAAATTTCAATTAACTATGTTTATTTATTTTCAGTTATGATGCGTTGAAATAGCATTGGTGAAACTGTATAATTCAAGTATGTGTATTTTTTCAAAAACTCTTTACATCATTTAGGTACCACCTTCAACAAAAGGGTTTCATTGAACAAAGGGTTCCTTCCCCGTAGAGACACAAATGATATATATATATATATATATATATATATATTATATTGATGGGGTTATGAGATGGTTGTTTTCTGGTAGCTTTGAAGAATTTTGAGGTCTTCGCTCTTGGGGGCGGGGAACCATCACTTTGGGGGGGAGGGCGCACCGCTTCAATATATTCTTATATAAAAGCAAATATTCTGTGTGTGTGGTGTGTTGCAAGCCGTTCAAGAACACTTATCTTCTGAAGTTTATGAACTAACTGATACCTGATGGCTAAAAGTATAAGTAATGTAGTTCAGTAATGTTATTGGAGTTAGATAAAACAAACGACGTGCAGAGTTAAAAAATCGAGTGTCCGACAAGCCCGTCGTTTAGGGGGCTGTGGGGGTCAATTACACCCCTGGCTTGGAAAATCTAATGTATTTATATGTATATACATGTATTTTGTGTTTTTTCTTAATATAGCATACAAAAAAAAAAAAAAACTAAACTGAAAAATTCTTGAGATCCAGATCATAAAAAAATTTTTGAAATAAAAACTGATCTTGAATAAAAACTGAAAAATATTTTGATCATAAAAACTTTTTGTCGCGAAGACCACAAGTGATGCTAGAACCCAGGCCCGTCTTATAGGGGGTTGGGAATTGCACCCCGCCTTTTGAAATACAGTGTATTTATTTCTTCATGTATTTTGTTGTTTTTTTAATGCAATATACAGTCTGTTTAAACCCTTTGCCCCACCCCCTGGAAAATTTTGAAAGTACGGGCCTGCTAGAATCCTGATATTTTAATCTAATTCATGGTACGAATCCCATCTGACCGTCTACTACCCCTCTTTAAATATTAAATTGCTAATCATTTGTAATTACTTTATTACCATGTATTATTTACTATGACTTGCTATCACGGTTCGGATCCGTGAAAATGCTATCTATAAACAAAAATAAAATAAAATAAAATAAAAATGCAGCAAACCTAAATGTTTTATCGAAAGCAAACTGCAACAGAATTCATATGTTTCTCAGGAGCAACTACCTTCGAACTAGTTGTCGAAAAGTTCTAACGTACTTTTGGGCTCACAAACCTTTCGTCTTGTCCTCGGAACCTCGGAGATGATAAGTTGCGTGCTCGGCTACCGAGTGGGATCAAAGATATTTGTTGTGACATAGGAGGTTGTTGTTGTTGTTGTGTCCTCACGCGTAGCGAGGAAGAATGGGTACGCTGCTCCTGAGTCTAACGGGGACCTTATAGGCAGGAGTCCGATTTCCGCCCCTTTTTGAAAGGTCTCTTAATTTTTTAACCAGCTCCCAGATGATAGACCGTCACCTGGGATTGGCACCCCCATAGGTATCGTTTCACTTGGAGGACATTGGAGCCACGACCTATTTAACGTGCACCAGCTCCCTTTAGCGTATACGGCCTCACAGGAACCAGCCGCGAGAGGTTGTCACCCTCCCCAACACTGACCTTAGTCGATGTTGCTTCACTTTCGGTGTTCTACGGGAACCGAGCTTCTACGGACTGGTCCACTGCGGGACGACATTGGAGGTCCTAACGGTGATTTCACCTTTGTTTCACAAGTTTGCATATCACTTGAAAAGAACTTCAGAATTCCGCATAATTGGGGACCGTTCATACATGATGTTACGCTTTTTTCTCATATATTTGAACCCCCTCCCCCTCTTTGTCACATAATGTCTCATTTCAACATACTCCCTCCCCCTTCCCCCCGTATGGTGGCCGGGGTTGATAGAATAGCCCCAGCGTAGTTATGCGTGTCGTAAGAGGTGACTAAAATGGCGCATCCGTTCTGTATGACGTAAAAGGCATACTTGTGCAGAAAACGCAACGCTCGCTAGTCCGGTCCCTATGGCCGGTTCTAGTCGTCAAGTGTCAGAGAGTTTGTGAGGGAAACGATGGAAGACAGAGCTGCGTTCGCACCCCCACGTATGGGGGTAGTCTATGAAGGACACCGAGCTACGTACAGTATGACCGTAGTTAGGACTCAGTATCCCCTCCCCCTTGTCACATGCCACGCTATGTTGCATTCGCATGATGTCACACTTCTTGTCACCACCTTCCCTTGTCACAATTTGTCAATTTCACGAACCCCCTTCCCCTCTCGAAGTGTGACATCATTTATGAATGATCCCTTCGCTAAGGGTGAATTGGGCTGCCGGACTTTACCTGCTAGCGTCGTTATATCTTCGTTCAAAAATGAATGTTCAGTCTTTGCGATAGCACTTATTTAATTGCCATCGACTCCGTCCATTTGCTATGTCAATTTTTTAAAAGTCGATATCATTTACAATCATCGGCTAATTTACATTTGTTTACAGCATTTAATCAATCATTACACCGCTGATTATAAGAGAGGCATATTTACGGATCCCAACTGTTATAGATATGGATACAGAAAACAAACCAGATGCGCATGCGCGAGAACGGAAAAATAGAAACTGCATCTTTCAATGAGGACAATTGTGTTCGCAAGGTGTGACAGGTAAAAGTACAAAATGTGCATGCTAAGAGATCAAAATAAATAAATAAAAAAGTTAACAATAAATAATTGTTTAAAATGTTTCAAAAATCAAAAAATAAATAAGATAAAATTTAAAAAATATCGCTAATAAAAGAAAAGTAACAAAAAATTAAATCTAATTTTTTAAACCAGTTATTTTACTAAATTTAACATCAATTAATGACTTACTTGGACGTTAGAGCCTTAGTTAGTAAAATAAATAAAAAATTCAAACAAACTCCCATCTTCAAGATGGATTTTACTGGAAAAAAAGCGAGCTGCATTGAACCAATTGTAAAAATTTAATTCATACCTCAAATAACAGAAGCTAGAGGGAAACGAATAAATGAGGCAAAATAAAGTGCCTAATCGAAAGCAAATTATAATAAAAAAACAGAGTTCACATGATCCTCACCAGCAATCCCACCTTCTCGCTAGTTGTCTAAAAGTGCAATATTTTGACTCATAAACCAATTGTCTTGTCCTCCCAAACTTCACAATTAGTTACTAAGTGGCTAGACGTGAATGGATCTGCCGGAGCTTTACCTACTGCTTTCGACCTATCGGATGTAGTGCACTGACGGATGTCGAACTGCTCGCGTCGCCAGATCTTTAAAAAAATGAATGTTTTGTTTTGACTTATTTGCTTGTCATCGACTTCGCCCATTTGCAGTGCCAAGTGTTTAAGTATATTCCATTTACAATATCACCGTGTATTTTACATTTTTCGTAGCATTTACTCATTCATCATACCGTTGATTATTAGAGATGCATTTTCACTGATCCAAACTGTTCTAAATATGCATGAAGAAGACAAACGAATTGCGTATGCGTGAGAACGAAAAAATAAAAGTAGCAGCGAAAGGCATAACGGGGAAAAAATCGAATTGTATTTGCTAGAAGACTGAAACATGAAAGGAAAATAAAGTAAATAATAAATAAACAAATGAAAATATTTGATGAGTTTTAAAATCAGAAAAAAATAAGATAAAATAAAAACATAAAAAACAGCAAGAGAAAATTTAAAAACATAAAATGAATCCCCAAAAGCAGAAGAAAAAAAAGACAATGACTTAACCAATCTTGCGGAAATAAATAATTGAAAAAGGGAGCGTAAAAACTTTAGATGTGAGTGTTATTTTCGTTAACTCATGCTTGTCAAACTTTTTTCTGATCCCAACCGTTACAGCAAGACGTTGTTTGAAAGAATTAATTCCAAACGAGCGAGAAAGAAAATAACAAATAATTACAATTATAATAGAATGATTAAATGAACAGGTAAAAATTGAAACGATTTGTTTACTATTCTCATTTTGGAATGCTCGGTAGTTTTCCTTGTGTTTGTAATAATTATTATTATATTGGTATTGTTTCTCCTGTGTAATTCACTTTTTCCTCAAACAAATTGCTATAACGGTTGGGATCCGTATATATGCGGACTCGAATCACTCGACCCCCCCCCCCCCCATGTGTATAGTGCTTCTACCATAAAACTCCATGATACACTGACACTCCGCTTTTCTGTGGACATTAATTAAACAGTTTAAAAAGTTGAAGTACATTTTTTTTCGAAAACGTCTTGACAGAATCTTAAATCTGAAACTTCCTACATGAAAATTATTTTAAAAAATTGATTCTCTAAAATAATACCATTAGTACATGCCCCAAATTAACTGCTTCGGGTAATCATCACAGATGTGCATTCCACCGAGTATACTTGACAAAAACCAGCATGGGTTTGACTCTGAAGCTTGTAATTTGTTTTCTTTAATTGCTGATTTGAATTTTTCGTTCTTTTTTTCTGAGTTGGGATCGAAAACAGAATATCAAAACTCAAATAAGTTTCAGATTCCATGCTTACTTTCATTTTAGAATGCAATTACTCTAGGAATGCATACTAGAATGCAATTTCTAGGAGACATTACTGACAAGAAATCTTTTAAGAACAGATGTAATTGAGTATGTCACAAGAAATTTTTTAAAATAAATAATAATAATAATAATAATTGTAATAATGAAGTTAATTTAAAAAAAATAAATAAATTAGTGTTCATTACAATGAGGTTCAGCTTTTGAATTTCGTTTCTAATCGAAATTGGAATTAAACGAATGCGTTATTTTTTATCTGATTGCTGAACGAAAAAATAATTGAAAAGAGGTATCGTGCCTTTTTTATGGTAAACTTAGCTGCATCGCCACGGGCCATTTCAAATATTGCTGATGATTTCCCAAGTAAGACAATTTGAAAATATATATTACACAATAAAGCATACAAAAAGTTGTAGGCACATTCAGTCAAAAGACAGTAGTAAAACAGATTCGAAAAAAAAAATCGTTTATTCAGCACAGTGCATGAGTAAATTTGGAAAATTAATTAAACGGTATTTTTTTTAAGATTAACAAGAAGTTCCGTCTAGAACTATACGAGCCTATTTTCCCGTATACACCACCTTCAAATTTATAATCTAACTATCTCTTTCTCGTTTAGCTTTTGTTCTTAATTGCTTCAAATATACCTTCTCCAACGGTTAATACATATTCATTCACTCATTCATTCATTAATTCATTTATTCAGTCATTCTTGCATTCATTCATTCACTCATTCATGTATTTATTCACTAATTTACTTATTTTATCATACATTCGCTAATTTATTTTTTTTATTATTTATTCACTCATTCATTAATCCATGCATTCACTTATTCATTTAATCATTCATTAATTCAAAAGTATTCTTGAAAATCCCGATCAAAAAATTTCATAGTAAAATAGGCTCGTTAGTTCTGGATGAACTTTCTATCCCTTAATGATCTACGTTATAAGAGCTTTCCGATAAAGTTTGTTCCGTTAGATCAGGATTTATATAGGATTGAATTCCCGTAGGCGCTATGTTATTTTTTTTTTTAACTGTTCCAAAATGAACAAAAATTGTTCAAATCAATATTTCACGCCAAGAGCTTCTTAAAGTGAGCTTGTTCATTGGAACTTGGATCTTGTACCCAGAATTTACCTAACTTGTTTCATATTCACCCATAGGCGCTAATGTTAAATTTTTTTGAACTGTTCAAAATTAAACGAAAAATTGTTCAAATCAAAAAGTAAAATTTGAAAATGAGATGTCCTCGCCGAGATCTTTCGAATGCAAAAAGAATTTTTCGAGGGGGGGGGGGGGGACAGACAGACAGACCGACAGACCGACTGACACACAAATTCCCTATCTCAAAACACTACTTTCAAGTTTTTTATTTTCAATCTTTATTTAGTTACTTAACTTATTTTTGACCGATATTTTCACGACACATTAAGCCTTCTTTCATGCTTTATTATATTTAAAAAAACTTTTACGGGAGAATAGGCTAAAAAATGCAGGAAGCCTGATGTAAACTTGTCACGTTTATCTCGCGTCCCCCCAAATGTTGCCGTTTGTCAATGCAGTTTCCCCCCTTCAACACAAGCAAAAATACCCTCCAATAGCCGCAGCTGGTTTTGTATTGTGTTTCACAGAGCCATCTAGCGAAGTGACTACAACAAATTGCTTTTTCAGCCAAATAATTTTAACTCATCACTTTTATAGTCTTATTGTACAAACTATCTTCTCGTATTCAAAATGTAATGCGACTTTCTCATAACTAAATTTTGCATCATTGAATGAATTACTTACATCCTACTAGATCTATTGCAGTAAAATAAGTTTCAAAATTCCCCCCCCCCCCCCAAAAAAAAAAGAACCGGTTTCAAGGTGGATTCAAGGGGGGGAAACAGAGCTACTTTTTATATAATGGGGAGCTGCATTGAATAAATAGTAAAAATGTCATTCGTTCTTTAAACAGCATCACTGACACTTTATTACCATGAATCATTCACTATGATTTGCTATAACGGTTAGGATCCGTGAAAATGGTAGCTGGAAACAAATAAATGCGGAAAAACTAAATACCTTATCAAAAGCCAGCTACAACAGGATTATGTTTCTCTGGAGCAATCCACTACCCTCGAACTAGTTGTCGAAAAGTGATAACATATTTTTTGGCTCATAACCTTATTTAATTTTCCTCCAGAACTCGGAGATGATAAATTGCGGGCTTGGCTGCCCGCAGTGGGATCAGAGATGTTTGAGACATAGGTGGCCCCAGCAGTCAATTCACCTTTGTTTCACAAGTTTGCATATCACGTGAAAAGGACTTCCCATTTCCGACTAATTAGCTAAGGGTGATATGAGCTGCCGGAACTTTACCTCCTGTTTTCCACCAATCGGCTAAGCATGTAGTGCGCCGGCAGATGTCTAACTGATAGCGTCGTCAGAGATTATCGTTTGAAAAATGAATGTTTAGTCTTTGGGACGGGACTTATTCGCTTGCCATCGACTTCATTCATTTGCGATGTCGTGTTTAAAAGTAGATGTCGTTTACATTATCATCGGCTAATTTACATTTTTTTGTAGCATTAAATCAATCATTACACAGCTGAGTATAAGAGAGGTACGTATATGGATCCCAATTGTTATAGATATCGATACAGAAAAGAAACCAGTTGCGCATGCGCGCGAACGGAAAAAATAGAAATTCCAGCGAAACTGCATCGTCCAAAATCATTTTCAAGAAGGATAATTGTTTTAGCAAGGCATGACGGGAAAAAATACAAATTGTGCATGCTTTGAGACCAAAATAAATAAATAAAGAAGTTAGCAATAAAAAATTGTTCAATAAGTTTCACAAATCAAAAAATAAATAAGGTAAACTTTTGAAAAAATCGCAAATGACAGAAAAAAAAAAAATAAATAAATTCAAACGTAAGAGACATAAACACGGAAGGAGTGAAATAAACCACTCTTGTCTAAATCCGGGTTTCTCAACCTTTTTTGACCTTTACTAAATAAATTTTTCCTGTGGCTCCCCACCCACTATATATATATATGTTTCTCTGATTGTAAGCATAATTGTGAGACACACACAAGGATCTATTTCTTATTTATAAATTATACAAAAACAACATATTTTATTTTAAAATTATTTACAAGTATGTACATAATGTTCAATGACTGATGAACTGTATTTGCATTGCATTCTCATTTACAGATGTTCTCTCATCTCTTATATTTTAAATGTTTTTTTTTTCTTACAGTCCATCACTAATTGCATTACGACTCTGGAAATCATCCGTTCAACGTTTTCAAGCTCACTGCTACGGTTTAATGCTGCATTTTAATTTACAATCAAAGTATTATTTATATTTTAGCTAAATTTTTAATTATTTTCGATATATAGTAATGTTTGCACTCCAGCGATGGATATGTTCGTCATCCAAAAAGAAAAGAAAATTGGATTCAGACGCTTCCACTTCTGAGGTATGTGTTGCTATAGATTTAACAAAAATTTTAGAAATTTATTGTGGGGATGAGCATTTTCGTAGGGAAATTTGGATTTTTTTTCTCTAAAATTCCACAATTTCCCAGTTTTAATATTATGAATACCTGGACATAGAAGATTGCTTAGCGCTAAATATTGAATTTTCTATTGAATTTTAAATAAAAAATAAATTAATAGATCTAGTAATGAATGTTTAATGTTTTTGGGAACCAAGGCCGTATCCAGAGGGGAAGGGGTACCCACATGCCTGCCCCGAAATCTTTTGCAATGTATCATATATTCCTCCCTGAAACTTTCCTAACATACTAACTAACATTCACTAACATAAGTGTGTTGTAATCTGGGCTCCCCCGAAAAAGATTTCTGGATACGGCCTTGGCTCCAGGGGAAGGGGGACATGTTAAGGAAGGGCAGCGTATTCAGCAAGGTATCCGGACAGGAGGTAGGTCCAAAACCATAGGCAAGGATTCGACTGCTCTCTCCAGGAAACTTTTTGAAATCTTTCTAGTCAATGCAATTTCGGGATTCTTTGGTGATATTAGAGGAAACAGAAAAGAGTTTGGTTACTCTGCCCCCCGTAATTTTTTTCAAAATAATGTCCTAATACCTTTTAGGTTACTTTTGGTGTCGCTCGTGATATTATTCGATGTCCTTTCCCCGAAAGTGCTTCTGAAAGTAAAGTGTCTTAAAAGCGTAATTTCTCTTTTCTTTCTTTTTTTAAAAACTGTGATCCGATTTTTTTCGCCGGGGGGGGGGGGGGGCGGAGTTGACTTGCTCCGAGGGGGTACCCCCCTAGAGATGCCTGAAATAAACACGGAGTATATCTGTAATGACAAGTATTTATGACTAGTAAATTTTGAACTCTTTTGCACTACTTATTGGTGTTTAGTCTGTACATTTTTAGGGTGACCCCTCCCTTTCTCCAATCCTAGTTACGCCTATGATCTTGATGTATTAGAAGAATTGGCTCCATCGCTTCAGGAAAAAACTTTCAAATACTTTTGTACGAGTGTGGCAAAAACTTTAACGACATGAAGAATTTGAACTTTTACAATCGCAGTGTGCACGGAGAGCAGTGTAAACAAAATATGTCCTTCTTGCATTCTCCCATCTGCAAAGAAAGTTTCTAATAAGAGTAACATTATTAGTCATTTTGAAATTAATCATGATCTGACATTTGACACTTTTCTGAAATGGAAAGATGAAGTAGAAAATAAATTCTAACTGCAGTTGTGTGATGAAGAGAGGATATTATATAAAACTTTAGAAATTACCAAGCACTATTTTATATGTCACAGTTCTGGTGAATATATTTCAAAAGGGTCTGGTATTAGACATTTAAAATTAAAAGGTTCCAAAGAAATTGGAGGGTTTTGCCCCGCAGAAATAAGAGTGACGGAGTCAAATAGCTCTGGAAAAGAGAGCATTATTTTTGCTCAAAGACATATCAGTCACCACAATGAACTCAACATATCACTTTGACTACTGATGAACTCAACTTGCTAGCAACTAAAACTGCCTCCAAAGTACCCTTTGACACAATTCTGGATGAAATAAGAGACACTATTTCAGAAGATGGTCTTCAGCGCATTCATTTACTAACAAAACAAGAAAAAAATACATTTTTCAATACTACAAGCAGTTTTGATTCGAATGCTAAAGCTGTGCGTCATAAAAATGAAACAACTAGTGTTGAGGCTTGGGTGAATGAAATGAATTCTCATGAGAATTCATATTATTTAACAAACCACAGCAGACTACTCTGACAGACTATCCACAAATAGAAAAAAGATGATTTTGTTTTAACTATCACGAATCTTGCTCAGAGTAAATTATTAAGAAAGTATGGACTTGACTGTATATGTATTGATGGAACGCATGGAACTAATAGCTACAATTTTGAATTTGCAACTTTGCTCATTCTAGATGATGTTTGACATGGATCTTTAGTCCCACATTGCGTGCAGTGCATTTAACATCTGACCATTCACCTTTCGACTCCTGCTGTTCCAACAAGTTCAACATCTAACACTCCCATAATAAAAATATTGAACCCCAAGGAAGGTTATTTTCCACCAAAAGGAAACGTAAACTTGTCGCAAGTCTTATTGTTAAACCAACACAACAAGAATCGCAGAATATTGCTCTGTCATTAATACTAAATAACAATATTGAATAACTTTTTTTTGTTTTTGTTTTCATGTTGCTGAAAGGTAACAAGTGAATTTTTTTAAAGATATTTACATCTTCAGTTTGAATTTTTATTATCAAATAATTGCTTATTAAAATTTATTATGATCATTTGACTTTGTATTAAATTAATTTGTTATTACAATTATTATAATCATTTGAAATACTTTTGTGGTTTTGACAATAATACAGCTTCATGTTTTGAATTTAATTTCATGGTCTATCTCGTCTAAAAGATATTACACATTAGCAAATAGTTAATGTAATGTATGCTATTGCTAATTAAGTAAAATCGTGCATAAATAAGCTATAAAAGTTAAGATTTTACTTGTGTAGAGCCATACGGGGCAATTCCTAGACACTTTTTCCGGGGAAATTCATGGTCGCCCATTTTTTAGTTTTTTAAACTGCTATAACAAAACAACTGAAATATGGCAAATACTCCTTAAACATTCTATTTTCTTATGCAGGACGTAAAAAGTACAAAAATTGGTGCCAGTTTGGGGAAAAAATGTTTTAGTTACTACCACAAAAACATCCTGAAAAATGGTAGTCTCAAAAAATCATACTTTTTTTTAATAAGATATAGCTATATTTAAACCAAAAAATATCTTCTTGATACTGTTGTATACTACAAATAGTCTAAACTTTTAACTCTGTTGCATATATTTTGTCCATTTTTCAATACATTGGTTACATAGGATTCCCCAATTTGCCGGAGGTAATTCTTGGTCACTGAAGATTCTTTAAGAATTCGGAAATTTCTCATATTCATTTCAGTCTATATATTACTGGATCTTAGTTGTTAGGTCTGTACTAGTTGTTAATAATACAATTGATCTACTTTTTTTTTTAAAGAGATTTTTCTTTTTTTTTTGAAGAATTACTCATTTATGATAATAGAAGATGGTAATTATGGATGGTAAACTCCTAGGAGAGCCCACTGCTTTTCAAAATCGCCAATTTGGCGTCCTGGATTATGTGCATGTGAATATAAAAACAAAATTAAAGGATTTAGCTATTTTCTACTATAACTATAATCAAAGTTATGTTTATTTTTACTTTAACCAGAGTTTTGTTTACTTTAAATCTGACCAGAACATCCAAGATAAAGCTTCTGCAAAACAAGCCAGAAATTGCAGCTAAAGATTAAGCCTCCTTTAGAAATTGTTAATATATTTTATGGGCCAGTAATTTTAAAGGGAAGTAACACTCTTGTTGTGGACACTAGTGTCATTAATAATATTTACAAATATTATAAGAAATTCTGCTAAAAATATTAGAGTTGAAGCTCTTTTACTTTAATTAAAAGTTTTCCAAGATGCGTTTTTCTTCATTATTAATTTTTTAGCAATTATTAAGAGAGGGGAGAGTTATTATTGCAAGATTTTTAGTCAAAGTGCACTAAACTAGGATAATATATCACATTAATTTACTTCTGACATTTATTGCTATGGAAACAAGGTGTGAATAATATTTACCCCGAAGCTGGGAATGAGTGAAATTAAACAAAGTGCATATTAATTATTGGTTAAATGAATACAACAATAGGTCACATGCCAAATTTAATAATGTTATCCACTAAACTTATGGAGATATTTAGATATTCTTCTTGTTGTTTTTTGACTCGGAATTAACCCCTTATGACCTTATATACTTTTCTTCACCAGACCCCTACCTGTTAGCCGAGGCCTTAGGATTGCTTTCGCACGGGGAGAGGTAGTGGGGTCTACGGATTTTACATGCACATATCCCCAAGTATACATGGGGGTCTTCAGTGGGTATCGAACGCGCGACCTTCCAGGTGGAAGTCCGACGTGCTAACCACTAGGCTACCACGGCCCGACCTTATATACTAATTATTAATCTATTTTCATATTAATAATTATATAATATCAAGGGGGAAAATTTTGTTTTGACAAATTAAGGTTTTCTAGGCGTCAAAGCTCGAGATATTGAGAGTATACTGTATTTTTTTCTTATTTATCATATATATCATTGTATAAAATAATTTTTTAATTTCACAATAACTAAAATTCCTAGAAAATCGTTGTAAGGGACCATCCATAAATGATGTCACGCTTTTTCCCTATATATTTGACCCTGTTCCCCCCCCCCCCTTTGTCACATGTTCTATGTTCCATAGGCATGATGTCACTCTTCTTGTTACCCCCCTCCCCTCGTCACAATTTCACACCTTGTGTCAATTCGGAAAGGCCGGATATTCTTGCAAAGGGGCAAATACCAAATAGTGGCCGAATATTCGTTTCATCCCTAATAAAAACAAGGATTATGCAATGCAGGTACGCTAGTTTTATTTATTTTCATATGTTTTTGTTTCTTATCCCCCTGATGTAAGAAAGCCTACACCAGATACAGAAGATCATGTCGCTGAATACTTATAATTAGCAGGGGTACCCCACTGCATGTACCCCCCCTAAGGAACTACGGTGCCCCTAAAATCGACAACCCAACAAATTGGCCAAAAAGTCGACCAAGCCCCCTACCAAAAAAATCGCAACGGGGCAATCTGCACCATAACCTTCACCCCCTTCCTGGAGAGCACCCCTGTGACTTTTACTTAGGGAAGGGAATCTTTATTCCAAAACGGGAGCCTCGACGACCCTAGGGACATGTTTGCGAATCCTCATAGACATATTGACCACAACACTTATGTTCTCGACTGTCCCCTCACTCAGTGGCGTAGCTAAGTGGGGGGCGGCCCGCCCCGGGTGCCACCCTTTCAAGGGTGACACAAAGATACAATGAACCCCCCCCCCCGAAAGCTCCATTGAACGAAGCCAAATACTTCAAATTGGATCATTTTTTCTATAAATTTCTTTCTATTTTCAACTTGGAAAAGTTTCCTTCTCTAAATATATTCGAAGTGTTTTTTAACTGCTAAACACGCCTTATTGCCGTCAATACCATATAAATATTATGACGCCAATGATAAGAATGATATTCCCCCCTTCCCCTTTTTTTCTGTTTCAAAGTTGTGATGATTTTTTAAAAATGTATTATATCACAATGTGTAATTCACTTACATATTTTTTTTTTGTTTAATCTTTTCCGTGGGGTGACATTCTTGCTATCTATGCCACTG
Source organism: Octonoba sinensis (assembly GCA_038502835.1). Lineage (NCBI taxonomy): Eukaryota > Metazoa > Arthropoda > Arachnida > Araneae > Uloboridae > Octonoba > Octonoba sinensis. The sequence goes on along the minus strand of CM076605.1, from coordinate 62,779,763 downwards.
CCCTCCCCCCCACACCCGAACCTTACCAAACGTGTCCCTGAAGCATATATGTCCTAAAGCATTCACAAATGTGATTTGCCTGGGAAAGTCATTTATTTCATGTTATTTCTCTTACTGTAAATTATTGGGAGGGGGGGGGGGGGTGGATGTCGCAAAGAATATTTTTAGGAGGCGTCAAGATGAAAGGGCACACTGGTGCCCTCCCAGTAGGCCAGTCAGCCCTTGCCGCTAATGTAACATATAGGAATGAAATATAAAGAGCATTTGATTATAACATTTTACTTTTCTTTTAACTGAAAAATTATGTTTGAAAAAGCTATCAGCACAACCCAAATCCCTTAAATTAAAAAAAAAATTGTTTTTTAATTAAGAAGCTAGCAATGTCAAGATTTCAGCCCTTTAAGAAAAAAGTTCACCCATCCCTTTAGAATAAAAATTTTTAATCTACTAATTTGTATTCAACTTTTTAAAAAAATCACCCACACTTATTAAGTATCTGACAGTTTAAATGTAATTTCAATTAAAAGTGTTAACCATCTCCTCAAAAAAAAAAAAAAAATAAAATTTAGCACTTCTCTATCGCAATACTAAAACCAAATGAATTAATAATATATTTGTATTCTGGTAACTTCTTTAAAGTATGATTGATCTCTTTTACTTGTATTTATGGCACTCTACATAATCGATGTAAAATATTCTATTTGTTATAACTACCGTCCCTAACTGATTCAATGTAAACAAACGCTAAAAACTCTGCTGTCACATTCTGCGCAAAAAAAACGGCCGCATTGCGTTTTTGACGTTAACGCCTTCAGTCTCAACTCTTTCTTCACCTCCAACGAAAATAGAACAATCCACTCTCGTAGGGATCGGTTTTCGACTGAAGGGCTGGTCTCCCAGTCCCACCTTTAACTTTATCGAACGTTTAATCGTCCGTACTCGAAGACAAAGAAAGCGCGTTCGGCACTTTAAAAGTCGTGTACGAAACGAAAACGGTCTTGATATTTGTAGCTTCTATAGGATACGAAAAACTGGTAGTAATGTAGTGTCATTACACCAAAGCTAGTGCAGACCTTGGAGGAGGTTAGGGGTACAGAGAGCAAGCCCATTCGACTTCCCAATTCAAAGCCGCGCCGAAGACAGTGTAGTCAAGTTTTTACCCTGCAATACTCGCAGCCTTCTGCTTCGTCCTGCAGCGCCATCTAATGAAGGAGATGGGAACTAAGCAAAAGTCTGATTTACCCGAATATTTCCAAGTCATTACTTTTATAGTCTTATCTTACAAACGACCTTCCCGTATCACTTTTATGGTCTTATTTTACAAACGACCTCCCGTATCACTTTTATGGTCTTATTTTACAAACGACCTTCCCGTATTTAAATTTTAAAGCTTCTTCCTAAAAACTAAATTTTACATCGTTAAATGACTTAGACTATCTTCGATCATTAGTAAGAGAACAAATCATAAAAATACCAGCTTCAAGACGAATTTTACTGGAAAAAAAGGAACTGCTTTTCATACGATTGTCGGCTGCATTGAATTAATAGTAAAATTGTAATTCTTACCTAAAACAACGTCAATGACACTTTATATTTACCATTTTTTTAACCATGTTTACTAAACCGGTTGGGATCCGCGAAAATTCCAGAGGTAAATGAATAAATGAGGCAAAAAAAAAAAAAAAATGCTTATCGTTCGCAAACTACAATAGAATTCACATCATCATAACGAGCAAAACTTATTTTTCACTCAGAAACATTTTGTCTTCTGCTCCTGAATCTTACAATTCCGACTAATTGGGTAGGGGGGAAAAGAGCTGCCGGAGCTTTACCTGCTGCTTTCGACTAATCGACTACGGAGTAGTGTGTCGACGGATGTCTAATCGATCGCGTCGCTAGTTCTTTTTAAAAATGAATGTTCAGTCTTTCCGAAATGATTTATTTGCTTGCTATCTACTTCGCCTAATTGCGAGGGCAAGTGCTTGAAGTACGATTGAAAAATTAAAAAGTATATTTAAATTGATTTGTTTACGAGTCTCATTTTAGAATTATCGGTACTTTTCCTTGTATATGTAATAATAATTATTATTATTGGTATTATTTCTCGGGTGAGTAATTTGCCTTTTCTCAAACAAATTGTTATAACGGTTGGGTTCCGTAGATATGCGGACAAGCTCATTCGATCACCTGTGTAGTGCTTGTACCCTAATACTCCATGATGCAATGGCGTACAGCACAAATTCTTTTCGGCATTTCCTTTCTGCTTTGATGGCTTTGTTGCATTGAGTGCATCAAGTGTTTGATGCTGCAAAATTTTAAAATTTAATACCCTCCATTTATAAATTCCTTCCAAAATATCCGCGGATGAATAAAATATCCGATTTGCGGGTAATTACCCGCACATTGGCAAGACTGGCCGGAGTAAAATCAGCTGAGTTTACCGAATCTCGTCAAACGGGCTTTCAGTTACTGGGAGTAATCGCTAGGTTGGCGAAAACTTGATCACGTCGCGCTCTCTGTTTTGATTGATTACTCCCTTAGAATCTCGTTGACGTAGTTTTGCGAAGACTTGAACGATAGCTCTTCTGAATTTGTTCGCTGCTTAAATGAAATTTATAGAAGTTACACAAAAACACACAAAACATTAAAATACTGTATTATCTTCGGATATATAATGTTTCGTATAAATAATACGTTATTATTTTTTTCCATTTTTAGAGATCATTTCATGAAAAAATATTTGTTTGTACACATTACTGTGTGTGAAATTTATAGTGTAATAAATTTATAACACTTAAAGTGACAAAAGAAAAGGTGTGCGTGTTTTTTTTTATTTGCCACATAAATACAGCTTGGAAAAAAATTACATTTTTCGGTATAGTACGGCAAGAAATAACTAAACCGTATAAATAAAAAATTTACAGATACATATATATGGGCCAAAAAACTTAAACTTTCCTTTTCAAATCGTAATTCCACGGAAAATTGGGGAAACTAAAAAGAGGTAAAATAAATAAATGAATGAAATCGGTTTGCATTTTCCCGCCAACCAAATGCTCTAACGTTTGCCGAAATTTCGAAAAAAGTATTTAAAAAAAATAATGAGAACAATAATAATAATAAATTATGCTTATAAGTAATACTAATGACGTACAAAAGTTTTAAGCATTTAAGCCTTTATTCAATAAGGAGGAAGGGATAGAACAGATAGGTGCAGCTTACCGTTAAAATAAAATATGGAATGTTTGCTGAAATAACAAGAAGTTCCGTCTAGAACTATACGAGTCTACTTTCCCGTATACACCAAATTCAAATTTATAATCTAGCTATCTCTTTCTCTCTCTTTCTTATTTATCTTTAGTTCTAATTATTGAAAATATACCTTTTTCAACGGATAATACATATTCATTCACTCACTCATCCATTCTTTCATTTATTCAGCCATGCATTTATTCATTCATTCGTTACCTCATTCAAGTGTTTATTTATTCATTTACGCATTCATGTATTTATTCACTCATTTATTTATATTTTCATTTATTCAATAATTTATTCATTCATTCTTTTCCTCATTCATTTATTCATTGATTTATTCTTTTACTCTTTCATTTATTCATTCATTCATTATTTCACTCATTGAGTCACTGAGAAATATCCTTGAAAATCCCGATCAAAAAATTTCATAGCAAAATAGGCTCGTAAGTTCTGGATAAACTTTCTATTTCTACATGTTCTACGTTATAAGAGCTTTCCGATAAAGTTTGTTCCAAGCAAATCGGTCCGTTAGATCAGGATTTATATAGGGTTGAAATTTCCCCGTAAGCTCTGTGTTAATTTTTTGAACTGTTCAAAAATCAACAAAAACTGTTCAAATCAATATTTCACGCCGAGAACTCCTTTCAATAAGCTTGCAATAGGAACTTGGCTCAGAGGCCTCCTTTCAATAAGCTTGCAATAGGAACTTGTGCCCAGAGTTTACAGAATTTGCTTCAATTTTGTCCATAGGCGCTAATGTTAAAATTTTTTGAACTGTTCAAAATTGAACAAAAAATTGTTCAAATCAAAAAGTAAAATACAGAAATGAGATGTCCTCGCCGAGATCTTTCGAATGCAAAAAGAATTTTTCCAATCGGACAATTCGTTCAAAAGTTATTAGGGGGGGGGGGGACAGACCGACAGACCGACAGACAGACAGACCGACAGACAGACCGACAGACCGACAGACAGACAGACCGACAGGCACACTTTTTCCCCATCTCAATACCCTACTTTCAAATTTTTTATTTTTCAATCTTTATTTAATTACTTCACTTATTTTTGACTTTTCTTGATTTTTAACGATATTTTCACGATACATTAAGCCTTCTTTCATGCTTTATTATTATTTTTTTTTACTTTTACGGGAAAGTAGGCTAAAAAGTACGCATTGTCCATGTCCCTATTGACAATATTTTATTGCTTCCATATATTTTGAAAGGGATCAGGTTTACTGTTTTTTATTAATTTTTTTACTGCATGTTAAGATTAAAAAAAAAAAGTTGTAATGTATCCCGCCCCCCTCTTAGTTTGGTTACTACCACTTCATGGTATTCGCCGATTGTGATGCTACTTGAAATAATGGCAGTGTTTTGAGAATGCCCTGGGTCATGTGCATTATACGTTGTATTATTTTACTTTTTGATCTGTAGCATAAGGTTTGCTACTAACTTCTTCTGAAAGCTTCTTTTGGGCATAATTCATGTAAATATTTCACGGAAAAAAGTATCTGGAACCCTCATTTTTGGTGCATATTATAAACAGCAAACATACCGACAGAATGATACTTCCTCCTTTTACACGAATTCAGTGAAATAGAAGAAAAATATGGCACAAATGAGAATATCTCTCGTTTAGTGTAAGAGAAACGTGTTCGAGAACGGCAAAATCTGCTAATATTTTATTAAGGAAATGGATTTCTTCATCCTTCCCCGCCTCCCGTCGCATTTTTCTTTTCTTTTTTTTTTTTTTTTGTAGAAAATATAAAATGTAAATAAAAACTGTATATAATTTTATCCTTAAAACTTTCCGTATTTTAAGGAAGTACGGTTTCTCAAAATTGTTCAATTAATATTGTTTGTTAAAGACCATTTCAGGTCACATAAATATTCGAGTTTATTTGCTATTCTCAATGTCGTTAACAAACAAACAATTTCACTGTTTACAAACATTAGAGAAAAGTTAAGTTGCACTCAGCACGGTATGTGAGTAAATTTGGAAAATTAATTAAATATATTTTTTTTTTTAAGATTAAAAATTAATAAAATAGCTAAAGCTACTTCTGGTGAAATTCTGAATCTAACAGTTCTTTTCTTTTTTTCTGTAAGTTCAATAGTTCGCGCGTTTACTTATTTCAAACATACTCGAACACAAAGGTGAGTTTTATTGGTTTTATTTCAGTTTACAAACATTGAGGGTTTATAAAAATTGTTCAAATAATATTTTTTTAAAATTACGTATTTCGTTAGTTAAATTTGTTTTAAAGCTTTAGGCAAAATTTCAGACTTTTGCAAGTAATATATTAAACGATATTCCGTTTTATGAATTTTTTTTAAAAAATGACTTTAGCGGGTTTAATTCTGCATTTAAAATCCTTAAACGCCTTATTCTCTGCTTTGTATTTTTGACCAATTATGTGTAAAAAAATCCCTAAGCCATTTTTTCAGTTTAAAAGATGTATTTTAAAAGGTTTTTAGAGATTATTCATAAATGATGTCACGCTTCGAGGGGGGGGGGAGTAACAAGAAGTGTGACATCCTGCATTATGCAACACTGCGTGACTTGTGGCAAACGGGGAGGGGGTTGGCTGAAGTGTGACATATTGTGACAAAGGGGGGGGGAGGGGCGTCAAATATATGTGAAAAAAGCGTGACATCACTTATGAACGGTCCCTTATGTGCATTCCACCGAGTATACTTAACAAAAATCAGCATGGGTTTGACTCTGAAGCTTGTAATTTGAATGGCTGATTTGAATTTTTCGTCCTTTTTTTTCTGAGTTGGGATCGAAAACAAAATATCAAAATTCAACTAAGTTTCAGATTCCATGCTAACTTTCATTCCATAATATTTGGGAAACATTACTGCCATGAAATCTTTTGAAAACAGATGTAATTGAGGATGTTACAAGAAATTTTAAAAATTAAAATAACAATAATAATAATTTGTTAATTTTTTAAAAAATATTAAATAATTGTTCATTACAATGAGATTCAAGTATTAAATTTCGTTTCTAATCATAACTGGAATTAAATGAATACGTTATTTTTTATCTGATTGCTGAGCGAAAAAAAAAAGAAAGGAGGTATCGTATCGTTTTTCTGGTAAACTCAGCTGCATCGCCGGATGTTGTAAGGTTCAGATATTGATGATTTCTCCAGGATGACAATTTGAATATATATATTATACCATAATGCATACAAAAAATTGCAGGCACATTCAGTCAAAAGACAACAGTAAAACCGATTGGAAAACTCAGCACGGGTATGTGAGTAAATTTGGAAAATTAATTGAATGTTTATTTTTTTCAATCTTAAAAAAATTAATAAAAATAGCTAAACTTACTTCTGGTGAAATTCTGAATCCAATAGTACTTTTCTTTTTTTTTCCCCGAAAAGTTTTATAGTTCTCGCGTTTACTTATTTCTAACATTCTCGAACACAAAAGTGAGTTTTATTTCCTGTTTACAAACATAAGAGAGAAGTTGAGTTGTGCTCAACACGGTACGTGAGTAAATTTGGAAAATTAATTAAATATTATTTTTTTTTTTTTGAGATTAAAAATTAATAAAATAGCTAAAGCTACTTCTGGTGAAATTCTGTATCTAACAGTTCTTTTCTTTTTTCCCGTACGTCCAATAGTTCGCGCGTTTACTTATTTCAAACATACTCGAACACAAAAGTGAGTTTTATTGGTTTTATTTCACTGGTTTACAAACATTAGAGAGAAGATGAGTTGTAATCAGCACGGAACGTGAGTAAATTTGGAAAATTAATTAAACATTAATTTGTTTAAGATTAAAAATATTAATAAAAATAGCTGAAATTACTTCTGGTGAAATTCTGAATCTAACAGTACTCTTCTTTTTTCCAAACTTTCTATAGTTAACGCGTTAATTTATTTCAAACATACTCAAACAAGAAAGTGATTTTTAGCCTACTTTCCCGTAAAAGTAAAAATAATAAGAATAAAGCATGAAAGAAGGCTTAATGTATCGTGAAAATATCGTTAAAAATAAAGAAAAGTCAAGAAAAAGTGAAGTAATTAAATAAATATTGAAAAATAAAAAAATTGAAAGTAGGGTTTTGAGATGGGGAAAATGTGTGTCGGTCGGTCTGTCGGTCTGTCTGTCTGTCTGTCTGTCTGTCTGTCTGTCGGTCTGTCTGTCTGTCTGTCGGTCTGTCTGTCCCCCCCTAATAACTTTTGAACGAATTGTCCGATTCGAAAAATTCTTTTTGCATTCGAAAGATCTCGGCGAGGACATCTCATTTTCATATGCTTTATTTGCTTTTTGATCTAAACAATTTTTCGTTCAATTTTGAACAGTTCAAAAAAATTTAACATTAGCGCCTACGGGCGAAAATGAAGAAAATGATTCAAACTCTAGGTACAAGATCCAAGTTCCAATGAACAAGCTTGCTGGAGGAAGCTCTTGGCGTGAAATATTAATTTGAACAGTTTTGTTCATTTTTGAACAGTTCAAAAAATTAACACAGAGCTTACGGGGAAATTTCAACCCTATATAAATCCTGATCTAACGGACCGATTTGCTTGGAACAAACTTTATCGGAAAGTTCTTATAACGTAGAACATGTAGAAATAGAAAGTTCATCCAGAACTTACGAGCCTATTTTGCTATGAAATTTTTTGATCGGGATTTTCAAGGATATTTCTCAATGACTCAATGAGTGAAATAATGAATGAATGAATAAATGAAAGAGTGAAAGAATAAATCAATGAATAAATGAATGAGGAAAAGAATGAATAAATGAATAAATTAGTGAATAAATGAAAATATAAATAAATGAGTGAATAAATACATGAATGCGTAAATGAATGAATAAACACTTGAATGAGGTAACGAATGAATGAATAAATGAATGGCTGAATAAATGAAAGAATGAATGAGTGAGTGAATGAATATGTATTATCCGTTGAAAAAGGTATATTTGAAATAATTAAGAACTAAAGATAAATAAGAAAGAGAGAGAAAGAGATAGCTAGATTATAAATTTGAATTTGGTGTATACGGGAAAGTAGGCTCGTATAGTTCCAGACGGAACTTCTTGTTATTTCACTGTTTACAATCATTAGACAGAAATTGAGTTGTACTCAGTACGGTATGTGAGTAAATTTGGAAAATTAATTAAAAATTAATTTTCTTAAGATAAATAAATAAATAAAAATGGCTAAAGTTAATTCTGGTGGTGTGTACACATATTTCTGGTGAAATTCGGAATCCACACTACTTTTCTTTTTTCTGTACGTTCTGTAGTTCGCGGGTTTACTTATTTCAAACATACGCGAATACAAAAGTGAGTATTTTTTACATAGATGTTTTACCGGCAGCTATTTAAGACGATGATATCTTATGCTGACTGGCATTCGTTGCTTTCTCGCATTTATCGTTCAAAATTATCCCTTTAACTACCGGAATAGAACACAAATCTCTTCGCCTGAACGCCAAAAAAAAAAAAAAAAAAGTATCCAAAAATTGCATAAATGGCGATACATCTACTTCTTATGTATATGTCATGAGTTTCTTACATGAAAAAGGCAAAACTGGAGAGTTCCAATCAACATTAGTCGTAAACTCCCCATTTTCGACTTATGGCGATTTTTTGAGAAGAAAGCGCTTTCGCCATAGCAAATTTTTGTTATTGGCTTTGTTTTGTTATATTTGGTTTAGTTATATTTTGTTTTGTTATATTTTGTTTGGCTAATGTTAATTGGAGTTATTTTGTTCAAAATCAAAATTCCTGTGAGATGTTGCTTTTTTTTGGCTTACAAATCGGCGGCACACTGTATCAAAAGGGGGTGGTCAATGCCCCATTTCTGCACCTCTAAATTTGCCATTTTCGATTGAATTAATTATTACTTATAATGTAAAGAACGAATTAATTTCCATTTGTTCAACTTTTTATTCCGAAACCTACATTTTCAGCATAATTCATCAAATCGCTTATTGACGTTACCCGTAGCACAGGGAAGTTTCGACAAATCGTCTATTGACGTTACCCGTAGTTAAAGGGTTAATGGTGTAGCGGGAAATAATCGATCGAAGCTCTGCTATACAAGCATGTGTGTACACATATTTCTATTTTTTTAGCTTCCCCTAGCAGCAGCTAAATCTCTCTTTTTTTTATTTTCAATCTGTGTTCGGGTTTTCCATGCTTAATTGCTTCAGTTCGTGTTCTGCTGTTCTGGATGCACTTGTGGGTGGTAGAAAGTTCTTCGGGTTTCTTCCAACTTGTTTCGGGCAGAAAGAGCCTGCGAGTTGAAGCTTGAGCATTGGTGACGCACTTGTACTTTGCTACAAAATTTATGTTACTCTCTTTTTCATTTCCAGTTTCATTTTGAGAAAGTTTTCAATTTTTAAAACTCTAAAAATGTCCTTTTGAAGTGAATTTGTCTCCAACCGCTTCGTGCTGCACAAAACGTGTGTTCGTTTGTACAAAATTCCACTTTTTTACTTTTTCGTTGGATAATACATTGTAACTTTTGAATAATACCACCCGATCACTGTTTTTGTAATACACAGTGTGTCAAGGAACTTTTAAGACTAGGTTCATAAAATAAAATAAAAACTAGTAATTATATTTTTTCAAGTATTTTTTTTCAAAACAAGCTCCGTCGGCTACAATACATTTATTACAGCGGTTTAATAACGATTCGAATGCCTGTCCCAGCTCACATTGTCGGACTGCCTCCAAAGCTCGCGTCGAAGTTGTTTGTATAGTGTCAAGGTCATTAAAGTAAAAAAAAAAAAAATAAACAAATGAATTGAAGTTTTGGCAGTGGATCAGCTAATTGTTAAGGAATTTAACGAATGCTCGATAACACAGATAGCGCCACTGTAAGCTTAGTTCCAGCTAAGTCTTAAAAATTCCTTGACACACTGTGCTCAAACAATTTCGACGCGAGCTTCGGAGGCATTCCCACAATGTGAGCTGGGACAGGCATTCCAATCGTTGTTAAACCTCTGTAACAAATGTTTTGAAGCCGAAGGAGCTTATTTTTAATAAAAATGCTTAAAAAATATAATTACTAGTTTTTATTTTACTTTACAAACCTAGTCTTAAAAAGTTTTTAGCACACTGTGTATTCTTCACAAATAATTGAACTATTTTCTGAAAAACCTGTCCTTTCTTATAATCCCGAATATAAAATATACGAAGTGTGTCTAAAAAGTTCGGTGAATGGTCTCATAAGTGGGTATTCAAAGTTTGATAGAATCACGCGTGCCTGTGTTGACACGCATGGACATGTCTGGACCTGACCTCTGTCGGTACTAGCGCAAAGCTTCTAGTGCAGTGCTTATTGCATTCAGTCTAATTGAGTGACCCGAGTAGTATGCGTCATGGAGCAACGACACAACATTAAGTTCTGCTTTAAATTGGGTAAAACGGCGACAGAAACCCATGAGATGTTGGTGCAGGTGTACGGGCAGGATGCTGTGAGTAGGAAATGTGTGTATGATTGGTTTGTACGCTTCCGCGCTGGTAAGGAATCTGTGGAGGACGAACCACGTTCAGGCAGCACAAGCAGGACACCAGAAAACACAGAACGTGTGCGAGAGATGCTAACAAAAGATCGGCGATCGACTCTGCGATTAATAGCAGAAGAATTGGGTATTAGCAAAGACACAGTAGGGACCATCATCCATGAAGAATTGTTCACGATTTGTGCCGCACATGCTAACAGATGATCAAAAAGCAAGACGTTTTGAGATGTGTGGCGGTTTCATTGACATGTGTGACAGGGATCCTACCTTTCTGGGTTCCATTGTTACAGGAGCCGCTTCTTGGTGTTATCAGTACGACCCCGAAACGAAAAGACAATCTATGGAATGGCGATCACCTTCTTCCCCGCGACAAACAAAATGCCGTGCGGTAAAATCCAAAGTTAAGACCATGTTAATCACATTTTTCGACAAAGAAGGAGTCATCCATAAGCGTCTTAAGACTGTCCTAAAGGGATCACGGTTTGTGGACGTCGAGGAGGTTCAGAACCAAGTGACGGCTATTATGAGAACGATTCCACATCAAGACTTCTCCAATAGTGTTCAAGCGCTATACGAACGTTGTCAGAAGTGTGTTGTCGCTGGTGGAGAGTATTTTGAAGGTCAATAAATGTACTTACAATTAACATTCTGTTTTCATGTTTTTATCATACCATTCACCGAACTTTTTAGACGCACCTCGTATATATATATATACTCACATATTGCGTCAGCTGTCAAACATATACATATGTATATTATACAGTAAAACCTGTGTAGGTTGATCACTAGTGGTGCAGCACTTTAGTGGTCAACTTAAAGAGGTTGGAGATTTTTTTTTTGTCATTTCTTACAGTATGCATTTTCTTCTTTGTAACTGTACAGCTTCATGTATTAACGTAACTTTCAAATAGGGATTAGCTTTTTTTTCACAATTATCTGAAATATCATTAGAGAAATTTAACCTGAATGATTTACGATGCATCGTATACAACTTTAAAATTAAAGTACTTAGTTAATATAGAAACAAATATCTTACTAATTATGTAAATTACTCATTTGATAGTAAAGATTTTCTAAAAATGCATAATTTTTCAAAATGGTTATATCAGACAGAAGAAACTTATTTAAAGAAAAAAGTTTTTAAAGTTTTCCTACATGGATAACTTACAAAGAGGCATAGGCAAAATTTATACTAATGTTTCATCCATTCCGACAAATACTGGCTTAACATTATGGCATAAAAAATATCCTGGAGAAGTTATTTTAGTTTTATTTATCTTTGCAAAAATAGATAAGCAAATAAATATAGTAATAATTAGGCGGTCAACTTAGTGGATCAGCTTACAAAGGTGGTCAACTTTAAAGGTTTTTATATAGTCACATGCTGAGTCATTTGTCAAATATATGTATATATATATATATATATATATACAGGGTCCGATTCACATTTTGAACCACTATAGGCACAACTCTCGTTTGGGGGCCCCTCACGCAACAAAGTATTTTTAAACATAACATTCAGTATGTGTTTGTAAAATCTGGGAGCCCCCAAAGTGCAAAATCGATTTTGTTTTTCAAAATTTAAATTGTCAGAAAAAAATTTGGGGTCCCCCAAAGTGAAAATTCCTTGTGGTTTAAAAATAACTTAACTATACAAATTTTCTGTGAAGCAACGGAACACTTACAGTTTGTTTTTAAAAGAAGCTATTTTTAAATATTTTTCTAAAAAATTTTAAATTACAAAATAAAATAATAAAAACCAAAGCCAATGGGCCCCATCAAAGTGGGGGCCCTAGGCCCGGGTCTCACGGGCCTAATATCAAATAAGGTCCTGTATGTATATACATATATATAAATGTAATATATGTAATATAATAATATATACATACGTATAAAATATATATATCTATATACATGTATACATATATACATATACATTATATATATAAACATACGTGACAGTGGTTAGTGTACATTGGAAAAAGCACATGCAAAATTATACTTCGTTCAGTTCAGACCTACAGAGAGGATAAATTGGCTGTCTTTCGTGGATAGACTGCATAAAAATATTAATCTTGTTTTGAGTGGGTTTAGAAAAGTAATAGGGGAGCACAAATAGCCACCTAGAGCCTTCCGTCGAATGCAACGAAAATGTCAACTCGGTCCAAACAAAAAATCGATTCCATCAACAGCAGCAGCGAACGGGGAAACTTGGCGCAGGCCTTCTTGCGCGTCACGTGACCACCGTCCCATCTCATATGAGCGAAGTCCCCGAAGCTATGTATCCTGGAGCCAGACATCTGAGGGGAAAATATCTCAAATCTTGCTCTGTCGCTCTGTCAGATGTGTGGAAAATAATTCATAAAAGGGAAAAGGTTTTATTTCCAAGCTCCGATCGCTTGGAAATGGAATGTGAAAACACGATTGGGAAGCGTGTCACTGGAGACGGAATTCCAATCATTTGCTATGTTCTAAAAGCTTGAGTACTAGAGTAGGAAAAAAAAAAATCTAAACAAGTAATTTGAACTTTTACGGTACACATATTTACGTAAATCGCCCGAAGCTATGGATGGTGGTTGATATAATATGATAAAAGATATCGGTCCTTGCCTGGAACGCAAACTTATATTAAGGAAGTGGAACTAATCTGAGTAAGTACTATTTTATTGCTCGTATTTGCTGTTGTTTATTTAAATCAAATGAAACGAGTGTGTGAAAAGGCTGTGAGGGAATGTTGTGTTATTTATTTTGACAGGAATGTCTATAATAAATTGGCAATTCCGTGTTTAAAAAAATCTTTTTATACAATTTTATGCATAAAATAGAAGAGATATTATTAACAGTATTTTTTTTAATTATCGACTTTTATTTTTTGCGTTGTATGCAATGCAGACTTTGAACGAACGATACTGCATCGAACGAAGTTTATTTTCATTATTTGTTCAGTGCTGAGGATGCAGAAGGAAATTTGATTTCATGTAAGACTTATTGAATAGGAGAAAAATAGGGAAACACCTGTCAGAAACTAGATGACTGCAATGCAACGTATTACAACCACAAGCGATCCAGGAGTTTGCTTTGAGGGGGCCAGGGGGACCAAGGTCAGGATTAGGGACGCATTACCGGATGTTGATTTTGCTGGATATCGGGTATCCGTTGTCTGTTGTCTGATGGGTTTGTGTCGGATATCCGGCCTGATCTTCGAACCATATTAATTCCATGCATTTTTTGAAAAACCCTACAGCTATCAAATCCGTTGGATGTTTGTAATTTGTATATATTTTAAAAACAAGCTAACTGATTAAATTTTAAACATCAAATTTTCCTTGTGAGGAAGCTCCAAGTCTGCTTCTCATGACTGGGTATCATGCCGGATGTACATCCTGACATACCGGATGACCGGACTTTTAGTGCAATGACCTGATCGGATTTCGGAATAGAAAAAACAGCAGGGTACAGGATATCCGAACTTTTAGTGCAATGTCCTGATCGGATTTCGGATATGAAAAAATTCCGGCAGGATACCGGATATCTGATGCCTTCCGGAGTGTGCGGGTGATCCTGTTTGCCCCACTTTGCCATTGCGTCACTGCTCAGAGCTACAACTTGAGTCAACTTCTTTCTTATTCCAGAATAAAATATGTCAAATAAGAAAAAGAAAATATTTAGGAAGGAAATGGGAAGGAGAATTTCACTGTTATAAAAATTGGAGTGGTAATCAAAAAGTTTAAGTCTCGAATAATTAAAAAAAGAGCATTTCTTGCATCTTATTTGCACTAATTATCTCAAAATTTTCAATTTTCTCATTTACGCCTATTCGCTCCTTAATACTCCTTTAAAAATGCGTTTCATATAGGCGACGAATCATATTTGGCTATGTATAATATCCTGTATAGCCTTGATAGTGAATCGAGCTTGTATTCGTCCAGAATAGAGTATGCCGAATAAATAATAAAATTAAAAAAAAATAGTTGTTGAATTGGGGAGAGAATTCCATGTAATAAAAAATAGAATAATTCAAAAAAGTTGTCTAGAATGAATTAAAAAAAAAAAAAAAAAAAAGATAAATTAGACACATGTGGTAAAGCAGAACAAAAGTTCATACGGTCATGACAACATTGCTATAGTATGATGCAGACGATGAAAGAAAACTAACTAAATCAGGTTTATTTATCACACATTGTATTACTTTTTAAAAATTAAAATAGTGAAAAACAGTACATGAAAACATTATAACAAATATTTAAAATTTCAAAAATTCAGTTAAAAAAATATGCAAATTACTGCAAACTTTCTCCAAATTTTCATGTAAAATTTGCTTCACGGGTATGATTGCTAAACTTCTAAAAGCATGCTTAAACTTACATGGAAATAGAATAGAAAACATTTATTAATATGTGTTTTAGATTATTTAGTTATTTACGACTGAAAAATTATTTAGTGAATGACGCTTACAGAAGTCAAATGATCTTAATGTTTTACATAATGTAATAAGATAATTAGCTTAGCATGCCGGCAGGGTTGCAAAATATTAAAGCGCAGGCCTCGTACGCCCAAGTCGGTGGATTTTCAAGACGAAGAAAATTGACGGCACCCGTGTCATATCGCTGGTTCAAAATTAAAACGACACTTCTGCAAAATACGATTTCTTTTTACGATTTAATATTAGGAAGTAGATTCATAGTAAAAATTATAAAAAAATTCTTTAATGCAAACAAAAACAAAATGGGCGTTGATTCCACTGAGATAACATTTTTTTTTTGCTAAAAAAACCTTTAGAATAGCTCTCCTGAAAAGTAGCGTGATTTGCAGAAGTGTCGTTTTAATTTTGAACTAGCGATATGATTATGCGGCATGTTAAAGATCCCTTGAGTATCAGTTTGGTGTGGATACTATCGGCTAAGCTAAAATCCTGGTGCAATTTGCATCAATTAGAGCTCAGGGGCCGCCCTCTAGGAGGAAACTGAGCGGCAAACATTGCGGCAATGGTACCGCACTCATTGTGGTGCCGCTGAAAGAGTTGGTACTATTCTCTGGGAGCGTACTAGGTCTTCAATGGTTATGAACCAATGTACGCAGCCCATTAGAACTAAAAATTAGTTTGTTATTGCCGTAGTAGCTCCCACGCATAAATTGCCCTCGAGTTATATGTAGTTTTAAAATAGAAAATTCGTCAAAATGCCTTTCCGTACGAAAGTAGAAGTATTTTTTTAAAAAAAGGGCCGGGTACCGGATATCTGGTGCTATAAGGGGGTGCAGTAAAAAGGATTGATGAATGATAAAACTGATGAAAGATATGATTAGCAACGTTTCGGGAAAAAGGTCTAGGGCAGCGTTTTTTGGTTCTAGGGCATCAGGGGGTTCCCGGGAACCTATTGTTTGTTCAAAAAAAAATCAATATCAAATTTAGAAAGAAAGAACGAAAGAAAAGGAAATTCGAGTCTGTTTCAGAAAAACTAAAATTTTCGCACTCTAGGATTGCAAGTAGATTTTGTATTTCTCTGAATTTATATCTATTTATTAAACATAAAATTTTGCTCGGTGTATAAAACCCGCAGTGGATATAAAAGCACAAAAACATAGAAAATAAAAATAAACACACAGAAAAAAAGTCAGCTGTAGCAAATAGTCCGTGAATCCAAAAAGTTCCTGGTATTTCAGTAACGATCCACCAGAGAACTATTAGCAAATGCGTGGCAATGGATCAGGTGATCACGCACGACCTGTCTTAAATTACGGAATCCGCAGAAAGGAATAGGGACTCTACTGAAGCTGTGTAAATGCTTCAAGACCTTAAAATGTTGATAGAAACAATTTCAGTTCCTGCCGTTGACCAATTTAAAGGTATAATGCAATAGGTATGAAGAATGAAATGTAAAACTTGAAGAATTTTGATGCAAATTTTCCAACCGAAAATATTTTCTTCTTTTTTATGGGGGGTAGCAAACATTGGAAAAGCATTGTTTGAAACAGGACCCAAATTTTTAATCAGCATGGCAATACAGAGCCCAAATTTCTCCAATTTATGACGTCACTTCCGGTTGCATTATTCTGTTTCCTAGTACAAACCGGTTAAGGGGCCGTTCATAAATGATGTCACGCTTTTCCCCCATATATTTGACCCCCCTCCCCCCTTTGTCACATTATGTCACACATCAGCGGACCCCCTCCCCCCATTTGTCACATGTCACGCTATGTTGCATAATGCATGATGTCATACTTCTTGTTACCCCCTCCCCTCCCCTTGTCACACTTTGTCACAGTTTCACGATACCCCCATCCCCCGCGAAGAGTGACATCATTTATGAATGATCCCTAAGTACCTTAATGTTTTAAAATATATTTACAATCTTGTGCAATAATTATGGAATTTTTTCATAATTCAATTCTTGTTACTTTTTAATTCTCTTGAATAACTTAATGCAAATAAAGACACGTCATTAGTTTATAAAGAAAAAAAGAATCACTAAAAAAATACTTAATTTGTATTTACTCGTAAACTTTTCAGTGACGAAAAACCATAACATGACATTTATAGTTCAACTTTTATCAGTAAATGATTCAGTCTGTTTGACTCTTTTCATGTATTTGCTAATAACACGCAAACACAATTTTAAAACAAAATTTAAATTACAAATTCTAATGCTTAATTCATTATCATTTTTCCGAAGCAAAAAAAAAAAAAAAAAAGCTGAAGAAGAATTAATGAATGAGATTAAACACAGCATAAGATTAAAATTTTCTCATTGAATTTTTTTCATGAACTTTTCATTAATGAAAATGAAATTTACTTAATATGATACAACATTTAATTATCTTTTCTTCTTTTTTTATAGAATTACTGCCTTGACTTTTACAAAAAAAGAAAAAAGAGAGAGAAAAAAAAAAAAACGAGGATGAAATGAAATACATGAGAAAAAGGAATTAAAAAAATGTTTTTTTTTTCTTAACTTCTTGCTTTCCTTTTGCATATAAGGAAAATTTCCGGTCAAGTAAACGAAATGAATACTTTAATATTAATTTATTAAAATTAGTTTTTTACATGAAAGGAATTAGAGGACTAGGAGTATAACTTTTTTTTACCTTATATCTTGTTTTGAGCCAAATTTAATCAACAATTTTGCACACGTATTAGATTATGGGAAATTCATTTTATAAAAACTTTTTTTCAGCAGTTTTTCGTTTAGATTTATTATTGTTTTTAAAAACGAAATTTTTCGTCGCTAATGCATAGTTCTATAATTATAAGGGACTGTTATAACAGCTTTCCACTGCTAACCTAAAATCAACTTAAGTATTAATTTTGAGTCAATTTTAAGGATCTTTCAACGAACACTTGAAAATACTTTTAATGCGTTTAAAACAAAACGTTTTCGGTTTGAATTTTGTCTTCAATCAAAACAACTTTGATTTTTGTCCGTGGATATTTTTAACATTGGTAATTGGGTTGTAACTGAATGGCATAATATTTTGTACACTTATTTCTGACTAACTAATCCTTAGGATGGGCCGAAAAAACTCACATTCTTTTCCTAATCGTAATATCGCGGAAAAGTTGCAATTTGGAGAGATTAAAAGAAACTTAAAAATAAAATTAAATTGGCTTACATCTTTCGATCGCATGCGCTTTAAAGTTTGAAGACATTAAAAATAGATATATATATATAATAGAAAATTAAGTTTTTAAATTTTACTAATGGTCGGAGTTTTTTTTTTAATTTAAACTTAAATGAAGAAAAAAAACGTAAGTGGTTAAAATTTTCTTCCTTGACCTGTGTAATCTACCTTTATTTATAACTTTTCTTCAAAGTTTCATTAAATTCGGAGGCAATGGCGAAACCGGAAGATATTCATAGATTTAACTATATGTCTACGTCCTATCGAAACACACCCTGTTGTGACATGAGACCTATAAGAATTCCGTGCTATAATTTGCAATGTTAATATCATTTAATTATTTGAAAAGTTAATTCTGCATTCTTTCAAAAACATTGAAAGTAATCAATGCGTATTCTTAAGTTTTCGGTGCTTATTTTGTTAATTTTTTCACCGCTCTGTTGCTTTCCGATTTATTCAACTGCTTTTGAATACCAGTTGAAACTGCTGGTCCGCAGGGATCATCGTTATTGGGTTAAATAATATTTAAATATTACTTTTTGTGATTCTTCCATTTAATCTTTAGTCAAAAAGGGCAGGACTTCTTATTAATTCAAATCCTATAAATGTTAGTTGCATTGACAATGCTGTTGATCTTTATTTTCATGTTTAAATTTTATTCTTCTGAATTTTATCCATGTTAAACCAAATACCCTCTCGTTTTTTTCCCATGAATACTCATAAAAGTTATCATTTGATTCTGAGCTTCATATTTAATTTGTTACCATTGCGGAAGAGCGCGCTTGTTAAGTTGTTTCCACGGCAGCTGCTGTATTGATGCAGGAAAACAACTTCTACTCCTTTATCTTGCAGCAATTAAGCTGAACCAGTAGAGAAAAATTTAAACTAAAAAAATATTAGTAATAAAGTTTAGTAAACAAATTCAGAAAATTGTTTGAAAAAATATATTAACAGTAAATATTACTGTTAATATATTTTATTAACAGTGTATATAATAATATCCCATTAAATGGAACATTGCTAACCTTCCGCAGAATATTTAATTTTAAATTGAATAGAGAGGAGTGCGGAATGAAGAAAGAAGGACATTTTGCAACAGATAAGTTTTATATATTTCTATAATATTTCCATTTTTAACTGGTAGTAAGATTATATTTAATTTAAACTGGGTGATAAATAATATGAAATGTGAAAATGGACAGTGTAATATAAATTGTTAATTGCTAGATTTATTTGTTCAATCCATTATTGCAGGTGTGACGCTTATACTCATATATTTGCACTAAAATTAAAGAATGTTAACCTGTAGCTTTTTTTTTTTTAATCTTTTTTAATGTAAGTAACCATCAAGTATCTTAATAACAAAGTATCAAGTTTCTAAAAGAAAAGTTTTATGTTAAAAAAAGAATAATTTGTGAATGGTTACGGGTGGGACATTCATTTTTTCTTGCTACCAACACAAATTAATACTTTTAAATAAAACTTTTTGTCTAGGAAACTTCAAACGGATCTCACATTTAAACTAATGTCGTAACAACAGAACTTTAACGCATACATGCAATTTAAGACAACTTTACCATTTTACGATGCATTTTAGGAACATTTTACTACCTTCCTGAGTTGGGAACCCCAACCCTAAAATGTATATATCAGCTTACGGTCACAACAGCTCTTTCTATAAAAATAACTCTTTAGCCATGAATTTGTGCCCTAGCGAATAAAAGGGAGCGTAAAAATAAACTCTGAAAGACACAATTATCGTCGAAGCTGTCTGTTTTATGATGACCAAACGCCAGTGATGGGTTCTTTGTGTAGAGAACAAGGGTGAAACTTAGCATGCTATAGAGCCAATCGATTACCAACCTTTAAAAAGGCATTTGTTTTCATTGCCGTTCAGGCGTCATGATCGATAAAAACTCTCAAGTGCATTGCTTTGTTTAATTTCAAGAGCGCATCAAATGCTTTCAAGAAAAATTCCTAACAAAACCCCAAAACGGAATTTTTGTTTTCTTGCTGTAATGCGAAAAAAATATTCTGAAAATTGCTCAGTTTTTTACCCTTTATCGCTCAGAAACTCTGATCTATTTGATTTTAGGAATTCGATATAATGACAAAAATAAATAAATAAAATAAGATGTACGCATTTCTGAATTTTAAAATTTTATTTACAAGGAAAATTAACAAATGCAGCGATTGATCGGTATGTTTCCTATAGCCTACTGATACAGAGGTTTAACCTCTTCATTCCAAGTGTACCTAATTGGGTACATTTTAAAATAATGTTTATTAACTACTGTTTGTGCAATTTGAATGCTAAAACACCCAATTGTTTTTGAAATTAATCAACAGATAGTTTACTTTGTTTTAAACATGGAAAACATGAAAATTGGGCATTAATTATTATTTAAACTAATTATTAATTAAAATAAATTTTTTAAAAATTATTCAGTTTTGTAAACGATTTTTAAATCAGAGAACCAAAAAATTGCGTCGAAATTGTTTGTACTTAGTTCTGGGGTCTGAAGAGGTTAAGATATTTTTTTAAGTTTGAACTTAGGCTAAGTATATCCAAATGACAAAATTTACGGACGTGTGAAAATATTTTTTTCTTTGTTAACGCAAAATTTTTTACTAAAATATAAAACCCAATACTAGTATGAAAATAAAACATATATCAAATGTGTCTTTTATCAAGATATGTTATGTGAACATGTAAAGAAGGCAAGTTTAGAAGATATATAAGTAAAAACAAATTAAATATATGGTCAGGGATGGACTAAGACCCTTAGATGCCCTAAACACCAAAAGTTTTCTGTGCCTCCCCATATATTTGTATATTTAAAATGCAGACAATGAAATAGAACGTAGTAGAAAAATCTTATAGGAAATTGGGAATCAAACTTAGAACAAAACTAACAATTATTTATTCTGTCTTAAATGTGTTTGGAATTGATTAACACTCAGTGGATCCCCGTCTACGTGGGTATCGAGGGTGCTGACACACTTGCTAAGGAGACCCGGGATTTGGACCAGCCTCTCATCGTCACGTCTGAGGATACAAATGCAGTTGCCAAGCGTTAAATTTTTGATCTACCTTTTAAAAAGCCCACCGTACCTGATTTAAACTGTCCTAGAAATCTAACATCTATAATCGCAAGACTTCGCAAAGGACATTTTAAAGGCATGAAAATATCTCCAGATAATTCAAGATTTTACCCATTCTGCAGAAATTGCCCAGACAGCCAACTAACTCCAGATCATCTATTTTACTGCCAAGCAATTGCTGCTTCTCTTTTTGGGCTTGGCGCACACCACCTCGAGACATAATATACAGCACCAATGCCCAGGCCCTGGCGTCTCTCATCTTAAATAGCTGTGACCCTATATGATTTTCTTTTCATGGACACGACAACAACAACATTAACACTCTTACATTAGTTTTTCTTGTGATGCCTCTGATTAAATCCTCCTGATCAATTCTAGCTTGAGAAGTTCAATAAACTATGTACGCTAGTAACGCCAATTAAAGGAAATATTTTTCTCACTTAATAAAGACAGAATAGGCATGTACTTCATTTTACAAGACAAACATCATAAGATAATGTTTTATACAAGAAGAGTTCATTTATTTTACTATATGTATTATTTAAATTTATATATTGTTTGCATTTAAAAATTCTTACCAACTTAATTAATTTCTGCACAAATGCAAATGTTTGCTACAGGCAAGGTAGAATTTAAGAAAAATGTATAGTATATCTAATATTCTTAAAATATATAAGTAGCATAAATATTTCAATAATTGAACTTTTATGAGTTTTGATTTATTTCTTCAAAACACGGACCTATTGAATTGTCTGATTCGTTAGAATTCTCATTAACCCTTTAACGCCTTTGCCCGTGTCGGACACAGGCGAAAGCTACTGGCAAATTTGCACATGCTCGTGTCTGACACGGGCGATCTTGTTTCTCGCTTTATTTTATTTCCAATGCCCGCCTGAGATCCGTTTAGACTTTATTTGTATAATAATTTTTTTGTATAACTTTTACCCCCCTCCACTCCTCTCTAGTCACCCCCTGCAACCGAAATTGCCCAAAGCAATTTATACAATACCTATGTATTCATTTTCTGTCAAAAAAAGAAAAAAAAAACTCGATAATTTTTTACCAGTTTTTCCGAAAAAAACTCGTGTTTTAAGAGGTTAAGTTAGATTTGTCGGTTGTACAACTCTTTTTTTTCATTCCCGAACCTAAACTTTTATTTTACGAGAGAAGAACTCAAGTTTTGAACTCACTAGTTGAATGCTATTATTTGGCTTGATAAAGTGCGAAAGTAGAATAACTATGGTAAAATGCCAATTTCTCGTACTTTCTTTCAGAGGTACACCACTCAGTATTCACCTCATTTCGGAAAAGAATCCGCTATTTCTGGCTCCCAGCATTCTTAATATTGAAAAAAAAAAAAAAAAAAAAGCAGGGATTTCTTGGCAAATACATTCATTTTACTCTAAAACGTAAAATGATTCGCTCTTTTTCTTTAAAGTTTCAATTTTCTGTTAGCGTTGATATTTCTCGTCCAACAAATATTACATTGACTAAAGCGTCCCTTTTATTGTTATAATAATAACAATATGTATTAACTACTGTACTGAAAAGCTGAAGCGAGTGCTGACAATTCTAAAGGGGAGCAGCCTAGCAGGTACCTGTTGCTTGTCGTCCCTTTTGTATTTGTATTTGTAAACGGATGAAATACGTAAATAGACATTTCTTTTGAGGGGGGGGGGAGAGAAAGTCTGTTTCATTAAAGTCCTTACATGCGCATGCGTATATATTGAAATATTAGACTATGCAATATGACTTAAAACCAAGGGTTCTGGGGAGATTCAACAGCCAACCCACTTCGCTGCTTCCCTGTAAGTCACTTATACAATTTCTAAATAAAAATACACTTCAAGCGTTTTTTATTTTATTTATGGACGTAGCTTCTAACAAATGCTGCATTTTATTAAATTTCATAACAAAAATATTCTTTTTCTCAAGTGTGTCCATAATCGTTTAACCAGTGTTCGGTTATGAGATTTACTTTCATTTTAGAAAGCATTCCGGATTGCTTGTAAACATTTTCCTTGTTTATTATTGAAAATAAAGCATATGGAAGTACTGTGCTATACAAAAAGGCTGGCTTTCGGTGCCGAAAATCAGTGTATTTTTCCTTATCTTTACGCTCCTACAGGAAGGAAATTAACGTTTCCGATGTTCGGAAATATTCGCTTTCGCCATCAAACAACTACGAAAGATCTTGTATACAAAGCGTTTTCGCTACGTAGGGCTGCCTTATTTTAGTTTAAAAGTTACTAACTTTTGTTGAAGTTTGAGTTATATTTTTTCAACTTTTAAAAAGCAAGATGTTTAAGTTATTTTCCTTAGTGGTAGTTACTTGCATAGCTCTTCTTACAGAAGTCCTCTAGTCTTTTACAAGACTTGGCCAAATTTTTACTAGCGAACCTTTACCAGACTTTTATGCTTGAATCGTGTCCCAGTTAATGCATTTTGCTTAAAAATAAAGTCCCCGGCGATCGCTGCTTGGAGAAAAGGTTGTTGACATTTCTCAGCGCTTTTTAGGACCAGACAATAGAGTATAAAGTTCTTGTACAATATAACTTTTATTACAGCTTATACTTCTTGCCCAGTCACCATTAAATCATAATCGAGCCTTAATAACAAGATCGTGAGTATTGAAAATACCGTGGTAAGATCTGAAATGCCAAAAATATCCTGTCCATGGCCTACTGTGCCTATCCCAGCTTTCGAGACCGAGGGTCCTGGGGTGTAGAAGCAGTGTTTCGGTCAAGTGGTCTGCCTGTCGCGGAATCCCCAGTATTAGTTCCCAAGCATGGTCCTCATTCTATCGGCCCAACTGAAGGCATGAAAGGCTGACGACCCTACCCAGCCCGGGAATCGAACCCCGGACTGGTTGCACGGAACGCTACCGCTCAGCCACTGGGCCTCTCAATCGTAGACTGCAATCGCTAAAAGTAGAATGTAGCAGATACTTCCCCATAGATGGGACACTTCATCCAGCACCCTTTACAAAATTTAATTTAAAAAAAATTGCCCAGCAAACAAAAGCTACACTAGGTTTTTTTTTTGTTAGGATATTTAATATTACGGTTATTTTCAAATAATTGTATAATTGTGACAACAAAAAACAGTGTCCAAATAAAAAGCCGCTTTAATTACGCTTCAAATATTTGAATTTAAAATCATTCTGTAAAAATGCGCTAAAAATTAATTATAAAGCAAATTCGTGTGTTGTTCCTCCACAAAGCCCTTATCTACCAATTCAAACGGCTCCGAATTTGCTGATTCTAGCGGCTGCCGATAAGACAACGAAACATTCTTTTCTCGTGTACCAATCACCACCGAGCTAGTGGCGCAAATTAAATGGCTTTCTAATCTTGACAAAGAAGCTTGACTAAGGAAACATTCGAAACTTTTCCTTGCCTTTGATATTCTAGAAAAGGCTATCTAACTACAATCAGGTCAAGGCTTTGATGAGACATTTGGGAGTAATAAAGCGCTGAAGGAGTTGAAATGACATGTTTTCCGCCGGACTTTTATAGCAGCTTCTCGTATGGCGAGACCAATTAGCTTGGTACGCTACATGTACATCCATCTTTCTGTTTGTTATTTGGCAAATGGACTCATCATATTCTAGAACGGGGTAATTATTTTTCCATTAATAGGGAGAAGGCGGGAAGTTTGTTTTTAGTTAATGAATTGGGAAACTGGAAAGCGTCGCAACACGCGGGAAAGAGTTAGTTATGCATTTTCTATAGAGGACAAGATATTAACCTATTTTTTTACACTGAAATACTGTATGGTCGGTTGATTTTAATTGTTTGCTTGCTTCCGTGGTGTTTAATGGCTCGTTAGACTATCAACGGTTAATACTGAGCCGGTTGAAGTTTATTCTGTGCCTTTTATCTTTATGGAGAAGAAAAGTTTAAATTTTCTGAAGCTAAAATTATTTGCAGACTTTCTGTTATAGGAGAATTGCATTTTTTTTTGTAAGTCTTCCATGTTCAGAAAAATTCAAGTCGTTTTCGCAATGAGTATTTTGCAGTCGCTCATATTTCTTCTGCTCTCCTAAATAGTTTAGAATTCGCATTTTTTAATATCTTCCCTTCCAATGGTGTTTTTGCAAATGCTGAAACCTGCTTGGTTCAAGTTCCAATTTAAACTTCTTGTCTACAATAGTATTTTATTACTATTATAGACAAGTATACTCTCCGTACTGACGAAGGGGATGATAACCCTTAAAATCTGCCTGCGTTTTAATCCATTTTACCTTTTACTTCCGCCATTTAACGTTGTTTTTACTCATTTTGAAATATCTTTGCCCAAAGTGAATTTAATACTTAGGAAGAAGACTGGCTATCTGAAACACTTCTGCGGATAGCTATCCCACATTTTTGTTGAGTGAGAAAAACTAGGGAAGCCCCTATCAAGCAACTCTATCTCTCTGAGAAAATGAAGTGTTGAGTTGACTGTAATGACATTTTGTCTGACAGTTCTACAGAGAAAATGTCATAACTGTCAGCTCAACATTTCGCTTCTCAAACTATGAGATTGTGCAGTGGCGGAAATAGGGTCACGTACCGTCTTTTCCCAAGTCAAATATGTCACTATAAGTAGATGAGTCGGGCTCAGTTGAGTTAACAAGAAAACAAATAAGTACTTTTCTTTTTTTTATTTTTTTTGTAAAGTTAAAATGTTTTTTTTTACCTTTGAACATGTTTGAGAGTAGAACTGAATTCTTTCACTTAGTACAAAGTAAGAGGGGCCGTGGTAGCCTAGTGGTTAGCACGTCGGACTTCAACCTGGAAGGTCGCGCGTTCGATACCCACTGAAGACCACCATGTATACTTGGGGATTTGTACATGTAAAATCCGTAGACCCCACTACCTCTCCCGTGCATAAGCAATCCTAAGGCCTCGGCTAACAGGTAGGGTTCTGGTGGAGAAAAGTACAAAGTAAGATCTGTTCTCCGACTTATGCTCGTCTGCTTATTTTTGATTTGTATAGAATTTAATATTTCTATCTCTCTAATAAGCTGTGAGAGCCCTGATGTCGTCGATCACAATAAGTCACCAACTAGTACCACATATCGTGACCTACATACAACCTCTTTCATTTCTCCTCAAAAGATTAAGTTCTTTCTTTGTTAATCGTTAGCAAGCGTCATCAGATTTGCGGAACTTCATGCAGATCTGAAGGGAAGTAGTCGCATTAGTTTCTTGACTGAGTAAGTGGTAAGGAGTTGGCCTTATGCTCAAGTTCACGGGTTCAAAACCGGTCCAATACGACGCATTTTTGAGATGCAGAAAGTTGACAGCGTCCATGGCGTATGATAATGCGGCATGTTAAAAATCCTTTAACCTTTTCCCTCTCGCTCCCGTCAAAATCACGGGCTGGAGTGTTCCAAAGTAGCGCACAAAAACATTTGAAAAAATCCTCTTCTCAATCCCGAAAAAAAAAAAAATATTGTCTTACATACTAGATGATATTAGCAAACTATGTATAGTATAGCTATATATTAAACATTTTAAAATGTTTTTCTCTGGTGAAAATAAGCCCTTTTGTTGTTGTTTTCTTGAAAATAATGCGACTCTTAAGGGGTTAAGGATCTATTTGATGTGGAGATTCTCGGCGACATTAAACTATTAGTGCAGTTTGTCAGCGTCCAGGTGACTCCGCTAGTGAGGATACTGGGTGTCGAAATTTTCAAGTGGAAATGCATTCACCCAGGGTCGCATGACGGAATGGTTGCAAGCTTCTGGGGAATGCACTAGATCTGCAAGTGGTGAGGAACCAATGCGCAACCCCATTAGAAACAACAACAGTAGCATTACAGTATGTAAAGTCTTCCATGTCAGGGATAAGAAGGGCAAGGCCGAACTTTGAACGAAGTATCTAAGAATTCAGTAGAGACGAAAAAAAAAAAACTTAAAATTGAAAAAGAGAAAATAACGTGAAGAATGTAATAAGTCTCATTTCTAACGCGCGTACATTACACACACATTTTTTAAGTTGTCAAAAAGTAGATATATTTTTTAATAGGCGTTCAAGTAAGTCATGTGGTACACAGTGCATACATCAGTTTTTTTACTTCTTACAAGGAAGTAAAAAGTTGGTTGACCAAAATTTAACGCAAGTTTCCAGTTTACTTTCTTTTCAGTTATGTTCCCCAAATTGTCTATTTATTTTTAAAGCTGTTTAAAGTAACCATTTTTTCTGGGATTCTCCGAAAGATACTGTCCCATTTTACCGTGCATATATTTAAATAAACATCAGATTCTTTCGGGTGACCGCCCTCAGCAAGCGAGGTGTTATCTCCATTACCGAAATGACTTCTTCAACTCTGTCGTTCAACATTTCCTTTTCGTTCGAGAAGACAATGTTTGACAACGATACCTGCGTGTCTCTTTCACGAAACATGGCGTGCATGGAGTAGTTGGTTTTACTAGATTAAAAGCTGCTGCAAATGACGGGCGGTTGTTGAAAAAGATGACTTCCAGCACCCCTTCATCGAGTTCAATTCCCAGCAGATTTACACGTGTAAGCGCATGGGACTATTTCTGTCACGGATGATGGCGCAACCAGAATTTTCTCTTCTGAGGCGTTTTGGGTCTGTCACACACACACACACACACACACACATATATATATATATATATATAATCAGATTACGATTGGAAATATGTTTAAAATTGAGGGATGCAGAAAAGGTATTAACACACCCCCACCTCCCAAATAGGGGAGAGAAAGAGAAATTTTTCTGAGTTCAATGATGTTCATTTGATGTCATGCACAATATTAGAGGCCAAAAAAAAAAAAAAAGAAATAATGAATATGATCATTGTAATTAAAGTTAATGCTGGTTTGAGAGGCAGGTTAGAAACTTGACAAAAAGAGAGAGAGAGAGAGAGAAATTTTACTAGGTTCAATGATGTTCATTTGATGTCAGACAAATCTTTAGAGGCCAAAGAATAGTAATGATTATGATCATTGCAATTAAATATAATATTGGTGTGAGAGGCAACTTGACAAAAAAAGAAGAGAGAGAGAGAGATTTTACAAGTTCAATGTTGTTCATTTGATATCAGATACAACTTTAGAGGCTAAAGAAAAATAATGATTATAATCCTTCTAATTAAAGTTAATATTGGTATGAGAGGCAGGTTAGCAAAATGCTTAAAAAATAGGGAGAGATTTTACTAAGTTCAATGATGTTCATTTGATGTCATGCACAACTTTGGAGGCCAAAGAAAAATAATGTATATGATCATTGTAATTAAAGTTAATGTTGCTATAAGAGGCAGGTTAGCAAAATTCTAAGAAAGTAGAGAGAGAGAGATTTTACTAAGTTCAATGATGTTCCTTTGATGTCAGGTACAACTTTAGATGCCAAAGAAAAATAATGATTTTGATCATTGTAATTAAATTTAATGATTCAATGTTGGCAGGAGAGGCAGGTTAGCAACTTGATAAAAAAAAAAGAGCGAGAGCGAGAGAGAAAAATTTTACAAAGTTCTTACCAAAAATAATAATGATTATGATCATTGTAATTAAATTTAATGTTGGTGTGAGAGGCAACTTGACAAAAAAAAAAAAAAAGAAGAGAGAGAGCGAGAGAAATTTTACTAAGTTCAATAACGTTCATTTGACATCAGCTACAACTTTAGAGGTCAAAGAAAAATAATGATCATGATCATTGTAATTGAAGTTAATGCTGGTATGAGAAGCAGGTTAGCAACTTGACAAAAAAGAGAGAGAGAGAGAGAGAGAGAGAGATTTTACTAAGTTCAATGATGTTCATTTGATATCAGATACAGCTTTAGAAGCCAAAGAAAAAATAATGATTATGATCAGAATAATTAAATTTAATGTTGGTTACAAGTCTGGTTGGGAACTTGACCGAAAAAAAAGAGAAAGAGATTAAAATAAAGAATATGATGATGCGAAATGGCATCACTGAGACTCTATGGTTTAAGTGCAACAAAAGATTTCATGAAATTTCATGGGAGGATTAAAATTCTCAATTCCATATCAGACGAAATAATAATTGACACAGACTGATTTTTCTTCCCATAAATCCATGCCTTGAACTAACTGAACAACTATATCTTGACACAGAAGGCAGCTTCAGAAATCTGGAAGAAATCAAGAACGACTGGAGGGACCATCAAGTAATAATACCCTAAACGATATATTACAACTTTCATCGGATATTTCCCGCAAAGTACATTTTAATCTTTTGTTAGAAACTTCTGTCTGGCTTCCATTCAGCGAAAAAAAAGCTGCTATTGTCTCTATGTAGGGCAAAGACGTTAGTTAAAAAATGAAAACTTGAACAAAAATTAATAAATCTGCTAAAACATGTACCCTGTCCACTTATTGCTCATTTTTTGTCAGTTATATGACATTATTTTCGATTTTAAAATATTATTATTTACTTATTTTTGGTAAATTTGTGCAATTCGGCCATTCCTTAAATCCAACATAACAAGTACAGTAGAAGTATTTTACGTTGTGCACACGCCTTAGTTTGGACTAAATTAATTCAGTTTTCAAACAAAAAAATTTAATCTTGAAGTTATTTTTTGTGTTTTGTATGAACTAAATAATAGAGAGCTGAAGATTAATAATATATACTAAATCCATATTAATACATTAGTATCCAGTTTTTTCCTTTTACTATCAGTTAATTGTATAAACCCGTTGAATATATGACACGAAAAAAATGAAACATCGATCTCGTAGACACCTTTTTTTGTTGGATTTCCGGTAAGTCTCGCTTGAACTTCTCTTGCGAGACGAAATGTGAAGGGTAATTAAATGGCATAACGTCAGTTAAGGACTCCCATTTTCATTATCGGCTTTAACGAGAATCCAAGTTTTACAAGGGAATGTTGCACGTTTTTTTATTTATTTGTTTTATTTTTTCAAGTTACGTTTTGAAATAAATTGTGTTTCATTTTTAATTCCATTAATAACGTTAGGTGGTTAATTTAAAAAGAATTTTCTTTGTGTGGGTTAAATTCTAAATAACTAAAAATCGCATTTTTAATTGAAGAATTTTTTTTTTGAAGCATAAAAGTATAAAATTCTTTTTCTTGAACCACGATTTTTGGTAAACTAATAGTTATTTTTATATGAACTAAATAATAAAGAGCGGAAGACTAATAGTATATACTAAATCCCTATTGGTACATTAGTATCTAATTTTCTTTTTACTACCAGTCAAGTGAAGTATCCAATTAAGTACATAAAAGGAAAAAGTGAAAGTTAGGTGCTCCCAGAACAAAACGTCAAGGAAAATTGCAGGTGCCCGTTGGTTCGAGAAAGGGAAGGCTATCATAACGACTTCAAAACCGACTCCATTTCTCGTCTCATCATCAAAAATGCAACCAAACTTTACAACAGCTTCCCAAATCATCAAAATGAGGAAATCAGACAGCAAGTACATTATAGGAACCTCAATCACAAGTATCCATACCCCGCCCACGCATGCTATCTTGATTACGACTCACTCAGCACTAAAAACAAGCCCCTGCCCAACCCCCAGCTGGACCCGGCCCTTCATGCGGCCATCTAATCTTTGCTCTAGTCTTTCCTCGTGATGACCTTTCTATCAGAAAAAAAAAAAAAAACAGAGAACAAAATTGACAGCAACAGATACTGTGCCGCAGTAAAGGCGCCATCTGAGAGTATGCTGAGTTACTATTTCTTGTACACAAAGTTGAATGTGAGTTATGAACTTGGACGCATACCGTAGTAAACCAAACTTTACAACAGCTTCCCAAATCATCAAAATGAGGAAATCAGAAAGCAAGTACATTATAGGAACCTCAATCACAAGTATCCATACCCCGCCCACGCATGCTATCTTGACTACGACTCACTCAGCACTAAAAACAACCCCCAGCTGGACCCGGCCCTTCATGCGGCCATCTAATCTTTGCTCTAGTCTTTCCTCGTGATGACTTTTCTATCAGAAAAAAAGAAAAGAGAAAAAAAAAATCAACTCGCTGCAGTGGAACTTGCTTGGAATTTTTTCATTCCCACTCATTTTAATCCTTTATAATCTATGAATAGAAAAAAAAAATTAAAAAATTTTAAAAAAAGCACAAAAACCTATCTTTTTGTTCAACTAACCACTGGTAGATAGAAACTAACAAACACTCCAAGATTTGGACTCTTTCGCCCTCCGGGGACAATGATGTTAATCCTATTGGAATGATACCCTCCGAAGCATGCTCGCAAGGAACCTGGGTAAAAGGCCCCGGCGGGGCCTGATCGCCTGCAAACAAATTTATGTGATGATGATGATGAAGTTGGGTGCTTCATGTCCATGAATATAGATAGCAGTAGTATTCGTGCAAGTCTTGCTTGAGCTTCGCTTGCAAGACGAAATCTAAAGGGTGCAGGCAATAGCGCAAATTATGCGAGGAGAAGGTAATTCATTATCGGATTTAATGAGAATCCGAGTTTTACGAGGAAACGTTGCACGTTTATTTATTTCATTTTTTCAAGTTACGGTTTTGAAATAGATTGTGTTTAATTTTTAATTCCGGTTTTGCGTTAGCTGGTTAATTAAAAAAAAAAAAAAGAAAATGTTCTTTGTGAGGGTTAAATTCTAAATACTTTAAACTCGCATTCTTAATTTTAGAATCTTTTCTTTTGTAGCAAAAAATATGATTACTTCATTTTCTTGAACCACGATTTTTGGTAAACTAATAATTATTTTTATATGAACTAAATAATAAAGAGCGGGAGGCTAATAATATGTTCTAAATCCATATTAATGCATTAGTATCCAGTTTTCCTTTTGCTACCAGTCAAATGTATTAACATATTAAATATATAAAAAAACAAAAATTTCAGGCTTCGCTGTTGAAAATTTCGTAACACTTAACATTCGGGCA
This sequence comes from Octonoba sinensis, assembly GCA_038502835.1. Classification (NCBI taxonomy): domain Eukaryota; kingdom Metazoa; phylum Arthropoda; class Arachnida; order Araneae; family Uloboridae; genus Octonoba; species Octonoba sinensis. The sequence continues at coordinate 62,747,397 of CM076605.1, read as the reverse complement.
AGTTTCGCTTCAGCTTCTCCCGAGAGACGAAATCTGAAGGGATATCGAAAATTAGATGTAGAATTGTTAAAATATATGTACGATTAAAAGTTATATGTACATTTCAAAATATGGAATTAATTGCTATTATTTTGCACTAAAAAACGATCCCATTAGAAACGCTTCCCTTAATGTACATTTTACTGTCCAAAATACGTTCATTAAATATTATGTACAAATACCACAATATTATATTCAAAAACTACTGGCAGTTAATTCTATTTAGTACGACAGCTGTTGCTGAAATTTATTAGCCGCGTCATGAATAACACGCAAGATTCATTTAAATCTGAACCAAGGCGATTTTTCACAATAAACTTGATATAGTACTGTCACGAAAACACCCACTCACAAGGGGTGGTCATAAATGATGTCATACTTATTTTCAGTATATTTGACCCCCTCCCCATCTTACACAAAATGTCATACTTCAACACACCCTCCCTACCCCCTTGTAACATATCACGATACGCATATGTACTAGCAGTTCAGAAACAGGGCCACTACGCCGTAGATCACATTTCTAATTTCCCTTTTGATAACATTTGTGAGCATAATAACAATAATGATGATATGCACCCCTAACTTGTATAAAATGAGATTAAGGCTCACAACAAAAAAACATATTAGTATGTAATTGTGGAAAATATTAATTGTTGAAATTCTGTAAAAATTACTTGCGCTATTTTGTCTTAAAAGTGCAAATGACCGAGATATCTTTTTAAATTTACTTTTAACTAAAAGTGAAATTAAAACATAATCAGCATCGATGTTTTCGAGACAAAATGAAATCAATGAGAGTACAAAACAAAACAAAAAATAAATAAATAAATAACATAAAAATATCATTCTGTTGATTTTAAATGTTTTTATTCTAACCAAAATGTGTGATGTCGCACTTCCTTCTACCCCTTCCCCTCCCATCGTCACAAACTGTCACAATTCCCCCTCCTCCCTCGAAACTTGACATAATTTGTGAATGGCCCCCCCATCACGAGTTTGCGGATCAAAACATTGTACGCAGTGTTATTGCAAATATTTTCATGATCGAAGCTTTTTATAAGAGATCGTTCCATAGTTAAAAAAGTTTTCTGACCTTTGGATCCAATGTTTGGAGTGCACACACTCTATTTGCTCTAATGCTTGTCAAAGTTTGACAAATATGTTCTCCCCTGAAGAATTATATTAAAATTCCAACTTCAAACTTTAGTATCTAACCACTCATAAAATTTCACTCCAAAATAATTCATTTTAACAAAGTAAGGCCTTGAAATAAACTGCAAGGTTTTCTCCGAGATCCGACACTGAAAAAATCGTGCTGATACTATTTCCTTTGAATTTTCTAAAATGTCCAAATAGCTCTTAAATGCATTTTCTCTGTATTCGGAAGATGATTTATCAGCGAAGCTCGATTCCAGTTCTAAGAATCTTTTAAGCGTAGGAAAATACTTAAATACTTGTTTCAGTCTCTTTAAAGAATACCGTAAGCTTGCGCTCTAAGAATCTTATGATCTCAAACAATTTATTAAGAATTTGTCATTTTCTTTGCATATCTTATTTATACGTATTGTAAAGTAGTTGAAAAATATTAAATCACGCAGGCGGATAGGATTTACGAGTTCTGGAAATTCCTGTTTCATTTTTGCTACAAATAAAAATCGAATTTCATCCAAAAACTCGAAAAAAAAAAAGAGAAACTACCTAATTCACGATTCAGTCAGCAAATCTTATTGCACATGAAAATTCCGCTACATTGAGATTGAAATTCCTGCGTCTACTTCTAGAATTTGTGATTTAGAACTCATGCAGATATGAAGTTAAGTTTTTATTTTTACAGACAGAACTGAATGATTTGAAATGACTTCATTCATGCTTTTTCCCTCAGTGCTTTTTGATGCTAAATGCAGTAAAATTTTGCAACGAAATGTTTAACCTTCTTCAGCAGACATTTTAAATAACCATTATAAATGTACCTCAGGACCAGACTAACGTAAGTCACATTATCCCCACTGTAAAGATTAAGCGTAAATACTACAAAGAATGATTTCGTTCGCTAGTAACAAAGCTGTTATATGAATTAAGATACAAAACATTTTTTAATATTGAAAAAAATAAGTATGCTTTATCCCCTATTGGTCTATTTCCCCTCAATTAAACAATATCTGAATATCGCAATTTTCGACTTACCTTAGTCTGGACATTGAGGTACAAATATACGAGTATGCCTACGATATTTTGAATACCATGCACTAGTTCATACATATTTTTTTTTGTCAAACCAGCTTTTTATTGCAAATTCTTGCAATAAAACTCGCAATTTCACTCGTTGTATCTTTGCCTGTGGCCGTGAATGCTAAACTCAGCAATGCAACTTAGTTCCCCTCTCATTACTTTTCTGCAAGCAAATGAAACGAACACAGGTAACTGTGCTTGTAAAGTTGCTTTAAAACACTTTCACTCGTTTTTAGCCTACTTTCCCGTAAAAGAAAAAAAAAAAAAATAATAAAGCATGAAAGAAGGCTTAATGTATCGTGAAAATATCGTTAGAAATCAAGAAAAGTCAAAAATAAGTTAAGTAATTAAATAAAGATTGAAAAATAAAAAATTTGAAAGTAGGGTTTTGAGATGGGGAAAAAGTGTGTCGGTCGGTCTGTCGGTCTGTCTGTCTGTCGGTCTGTCCCCCCTAATAACTTTTGAACGAATTGTCCGATTGGAAAAATTCTTTTTGCATTCGAAAGATCTCGGCGAGGACATCTCATTTCCATATTTTACTTTTTGATTTGAACAATTTTTTGCTCAATTTTGAACAGTTCAAAAAATTTTAACATTAGCTCCTATGGGTGAAAATGAAGCAAATTATGTAAGCTCTGGGTACAAGACCTATGTTCCCATGAACAAGCTCACTGGAAAAAGTTCTTGGCGTGAAATATTGATTTGAACAATTTTTGTTTATTTTTGAACAGTTCAAAAAAAATTAACATACCGCCTACGGGGAAATTTCAATCCTATATAATTCCTGATCAAACGGACCGACTTGCTTGGAACAAACTTTATCGGAAAGCTCTTATGACGTAGAACATGTACAAATAGAAAGTTCATCCAGAACTAACGAGCCTATTTTCCTATGAAATTTTTTGATCGAGATTTTCAAGAATATTTTTGAATTAATGTATGATTAAATGAATAAGCAAAAGAATGAATGAATAAATGAGTGAATAAGTACATGAATGACTTAATAAATGAATGATTGAATGAATATGTATTAACCATTGAAAACGATATATTTGAAGCAATTAAGAACTAAAGCTAAACGAGAAAGACAGAGAGAGAGATAGCTAGATTATAAATTTGAATTCGCTGTATACGGGAAAGTAGGCTCGTATAGTTCTAGACGGAACTTCTTGTTAATATTTTTTCTTTACATTATCTATCTTGTCACGCAGTCCTTTACCATTACTTCTTATTCGACGTTTGATGGGAAATCTTCAAATAATTTATTTAACACTAGATTTACCAGACAAGTCGTTTCCATGTTGCATAATTGTTACTAATTATAGTGCAACTTTCAATTGCGTTGGCTTTTCCTAGTACACGGTAAGTAGGACAAGCTAATGTGACTGAAAGTTTCATTATAATTATAGTAGCAATTTGGTGTGAAATGAAAATAGAAACGGTTGAAAACGGCCTGGTAAATCTAGTGTTTACGTACTGAGAAAGTCTTTTTTTAGAAACTCACCCTCAGAAATAGGTTTAGTATGCTTTGCTTTCTAACAACACATGAAAACTCACTCCAGTGATATTTTTTGGCTTAACCCCTTGCCTCTCGCTCCCTTAAAAATGACGGGCTGAGATTTCGCCTTCTATTTTTCGCTCCCGTGAAAATGACGGGCTGGAGTGTTTAAAATTTCACAATAAAAACAAATCAGAAACTAAAAATGAATATATATATTGTTCATGCACATATTTTCGTATAATTTTCAGGGATATAAAAATAGGCACTTTTATGACCGTTTTCTTGAAAATTACCCGACCGTTAATGGGTTAATACAAAATAGGGGGCATCAGTGGCAGAGCGGCCTTAGAACCAGTTTCTGCTGTCTGCCTGCGCGCAGGGAAAGACATGTGGGTTCGATTCCCACTTTCCCCTGGGTGTATTTCCTTCTTTGTATTGTAATATTCTATTGTGCTGTCTTATTCTATCTCTCATATTGGACGAGAGTTTCAGGCATAACCTTGAGAATAGCCAAGGCTGAACTTGATCCAGTTAGTTAACTGGATCAAGTTCAGCCTTGGAATAGCAAATAAACTCGAAAATAAGTGTGACCTGAAATGGTAGTTTACCAATGCAAATTCAAAATAGCTTGTTTGCTTGGCCAAGGCTGAACTTTATCGTAACAGTTATCAAGTTCAGCTGTAGCTTTGGTCATTGCTTTACTTTATGCTCAATGAACTTGCTTCTTTCTTCATTTTTTATTGAGCAAACATTTTAAAGATTTATCTCAAAATCACGCTTTTGTGTAATGTGCAAAATACTATCGTTTTCGAAGTACAGACAAAGCAGAACTTAGCTGTTGGTATTTTTTCGATTTTTAAAAGTAAATTATCGTGTACTAGTGTCACGTCATCGAGATACCTGCTGCATGCCCCCTAGTGGGCAGCGCGTCAAATGTTCTCAACTGTGGGATAGATTTGTGGCGATTAAGCACTTCAACTTCTAAAAAAATAATAACTTTCACTTTCACCAAAAAAAAGAACTCTAATTAAAAATTGTTTAATTTAGCGGTTGTTGGAGTAGCGATGTATGTCGACGCTTGTTGTTCGGAAGCCTCATTCTTAATTGTTTAATACTGCATGATTGTGTTTATTTTTTATGTAATAAATATTTGATAAGATGACAGAGTTATCATTGTACGAGTGACACGCAATTTTAACTTCAAAACCTTGACTATAGTTAGTATGGAATAGACTTTACTACATTGGTGACCAAAGAACGTGTGAACTTTTACGATGATAAGTGCAATCGAAAAATATCTAAGCTGCGTAAGTTACCGCACGATTTTATTTGTCTAAATGAATTTGGTTTTATATTCACGAGTTGGTACATTGCCTTTCGATGTTGAGTGACATAGATTCTCTTTGCTTACTTATGATAAATTGTAATGTCGTTTATGATAATTGTCGCCTTGATGATAACTTTCTTTTTGAGTGCTACTTTAATGTGTGTTTTTTTACGTGTTAATCCCTAATGGAATTAAATTTGTAACTCAAGTTATATATAATGTCGACATCTGAAGATCAAATTTTCAACGAACCACAAATTTCTCACGTTGCGGTGAAACCACCGCCGTTTTGGAAGAATAATCCTAGCCTGTGGTTCCTCCGCTTAGAAGCACAATTTTCCTTGGCACATGTGACGACTGACGAAACCAAGTTCAATTATGTTGTGGCAGCTGTTGATTCGGACATACTAAGCTCCGTAAGTGATATCATTATGCGACCTCCCGAAACCAACAAATATGAGCAGTTAAAAACACGTTTGGTTGAATTACACTCAGAAAGCGAGTCGTCTAAAATAAGGACATTGTTACAAGGGTTAGAGCTCGGTGACCAACGTCCGTCACAATTGCTTATACGCATGCGTGCTCTAGGTGGCGATTCCGTAGGTGAGCCATTGCTTAAATCACTCTGGCTTGGACGACTGCCCAACAGCACGCAATCGATTTTGGCAGCGTTAAATGAAGATTTAACGAAACTCGCATCTATTGCAGATAAAATCCACGATTTAACGCCTCAATCGTCCATTAATTCTGCACAAGTCTCTATTGCACCACAAAATATCGCGCTACAGGCGCAAATTGACCAATTAACCCTGCAAGTCAAACAGTTAACTTCTATAGTTCAGGAGCGAAGTACTCGGAGGGACAATTACATTAGAAATCCTAGACACCGAAATAACTCTCGCTACCGTAGCAATTCTCGCAATCGAAGCTATAAAGAGCCAGAAAATGGTTTATGTTTCTATCATATTAATTTTGGTGAGAATGCCAAAAAATGCAACCCTCCTTGCTCTTTTCGTCATTCGGGAAACGTGTAAGGCGATCGCTTACCGGCCATAATGCTGACCGCCACCTTAATCGCATATTAATGGCCGATTCAAAGTCTAAACTTTCCTTTTTAATTGACACTGGTGCGGACGTATCAGTCATTCCTAAAACGTACGCTCCGCACTCTAAATCGCAATATTTAACGTTGTATGCCGCCAACGGCACAAAAATTGCTACTTATGGAACAAAGCGCATGACCATCAATTTGAATTTGCGCCGTGATTTTATATGGTCCTTTGTAGTAGCAGACGTTAAACAACCTATTATCGGCGTAGATTTTTTAAAACACTACAATCTGCTAGTTGATGCTAAAAACCATAGAGTTATTGATGCGAATACTCGACTTTCCTCTAATGGACAACTACCTTCACTTAACTCTCCTGAATCGAACATCGCTATATTGGTTGGTGATGGCATACTGGATAAAATCCTTAGTGAGTATCCTGAGTTATTAAACCCATCGCAACCCATGAAAGGTAGTAAGCAAGATCAAATTTACCATCATATCGAAACAAAAGGTCCGCCTGTATTTTCAAAACCTAGACGACTAGCTCCCGACATTCTTAAAGCTGTTAAAAAAGAATTTGAATATTTATCCGCTCAGGGCATCATCCGACCATCTAAAAGCCCCTGGGCAAGTCCTTTGCACGTTGTCAGAAAACCTAACGGTGAGTATCGTCCTTGCGGTGACTACCGTCGTCTCAATTCTACAACCGTGCCTGACCGCTATCCCGTTCCGCACATCCAGGATTGTACCCAAAGCTTGCATGGAAAAATAATTTTTTCTACTCTCGACTTAGCAAGAGCGTACCACCAGATCCCTATAAACCCTGCTGATATACCCAAGACAGCTGTAACCACACCGTTTGGTTTGTTCGAATACACTGCTATGCCATTCGGATTGCGGAACGCAGGGCAAAGTTTTCAAAGGTATATACACCAAGTTTTATCCAATCTTGACTGTTGTATTCCCTATTTCGATGACATATTAATAGCTTCTTGCTCAGATGTTGAGCATGCTAAACATTTGCACGAGGTGTTATCCCGGTTAAAAAAGCATGGGTTAAAATTAAACCCTGACAAATGTGTATTGGGAAAACCTGCCGTAAAATTTCTCGGGTGCCTCATAACTGCTGCAGGCGTTAAGCCGCTTCCTGATAAAGTTGAGACCATCATTAACTTCCCGAAACCGAAAACTATTTCTGAGCTGAGACGTTTCTTAGCGATGCTAAACTTCTACCGGCGGTTCTTGCCAAAAGCCGCAGAAACGCAAGCGTCTTTAAATGAATTTCTGAAAAATTCTAAAAAGAACGACAAACGTCCTGTGCCTTGGGATGATAAATCGACTCTTGCATTCGAAAATTGCAAATCCGATTTGATTAATGCCACAACATTGACGTTTCAGTCACCTGAGCATCCACTGGCCCTCATGGTCGACGCCTCAACCACTTCTATTGGAGCAGTTTTAAATTCCCAGTCTCCTAATGGCCCAAAACCGCTCGCATTCTTTTCTCGTAAATTATCGACTGCCGAAGCCAAGTACAGCACATATGATCGAGAACTTCTCGCTATGTACTCTGCTGTAAAGCATTTTAGGCACGCACTTGAAGGCCAATGCTTCACAATTTTTACTGATCACCGTCCCTTAATTTTTGCATTTACTAAAAATTCTGACACCTGTTCCCCTCGCCAGCTCAGACATCTCGACTTCATTGCACAATTTTCAACCAATATCAAATACATCGCCGGAGAAGATAATGTCGTCGCTGACACATTGTCTCGCATTCAAGAGATTTGTCCAACTCCAATACAGTTTGAATCTTTATCACAAGCTCAAGAAACCGACGCCGAATTACAAAATCTCTTAGGCACAACCAACCATTCCCTAAAACTGAAATCCGTGCCAATTTCTCCAACGTTGAGACTTTGGTGCGACATCACAGACGATAAGGTGAGACCATTTGTACCAAGCAATTTCAGAAAGCCAATTTTTAATTCTCTCCATAACTTATCTCACCCAGGTATCCGTGCTACTAAACGACTAATACTGGACCGTTATGTGTGGCCGTCTGTGGCTAAGGATGTTGTTACTTGGTCACGTGCTTGTGTGGACTGCCAGAAATCTAAAATAAGCAAGCACACTCACAGCCCTATTCAACCATTCTTAAAACCAGCACGAAGGTTCGACCATGTGCATGTTGACTTGGTCGGTCCATTACCACCCTCTGATGGATTCTCTTACCTCATGACTTGCGTCGACCGATACACCAGATGGCCCGAGGCTATACCCGTGACTGATATATGTGCTGAAACAGTGGCACGTGCAATTGTGAATCACTGGATTTCACGTTTTGGGGTACCATCCATCATTACAACAGACCAAGGTCGGCAGTTTCAATCCACACTTTTTGCTTCTCTTTCCCGACTATTGGGAGTTAAGCATATAAGAACAACCCCATACCACCCTGCTAGCAATGGAATGGTCGAGAGACTTCACCGTACCCTCAAACAGGCTCTTAAATGTTACCATAACCATCGATGGACTGAAACATTGCCTCTTGTGCTTTTGGGATTGCGTTCCACCTTCAAGGACGATCTCCAGTGCACTACTGCAGAGCTGGTATATGGCTCAACACTCCGACTGCCAGGAGAATTTCTCTCTCCGTCCACGATATCCAGTGAAGAACCATCTGAATTTGTACAACAACTCCGGATAATTATGCAAAATCTCTCCCCGACACCAGGATCTGCCCATAATAAACAAACACCTTTCATCAACCCAAGTTTACTCAACTGCACCCATGTTTTTGTTCGGCACGGTGGAGTTAAGAAGCCGCTACAAACACCTTACGATGGCCCCTACAAAGTCATAGAGCGCACTCCTAAACACTTCACCCTGATAATCAACAACAAACCAAGCACGATTAGTGTTGACCGTCTCAAGCCAAGCTTTTCCTTAGCTACTGACGACCTGCCTACTGCAAGCAACTGTGCGCCCTCAACGCACAATCTAGCTGACGTCCCTGTTGCTCTCCTAATGAGCAATGAAACCACCGACATCCAGCAACCCGTTCCAAGAAATGAAACCACAGACATAGTACAACCTGTCCCAATAACCACTCGCTCAGGAAGACAAGTTCGCTTCAACAGAAAATACTTGTAACATCAGTGCCCTTGGCACTTGGGGGGGAGTACTGTGGCGATTAAGCACTTCAACTTCTAAAAAAATAATAACTTTCACTTTCACCAAAAAAAAAGAACTCTAATTAAAAATTGTTTAATTTAGCGGTTGTTGGAGTAGCGATGTATGTCGACGCTTGTTGTTCGGAAGCCTCATTCTTAATTGTTTAATACTGCATGATTGTGTTTATTTTTTATGTAATAAATATTTGATAAGATGACAGAGTTATCATTGTACGAGTGACACGCAATTTTAACTTCAAAACCTTGACTATAGTTAGTATGGAATAGACTTTACTACAGACTGTTAGCTACCTAACAATCAGTTAGCGGGTTTATCCAATCTGAAACCTTATAGCGTATTGGCGGGTGGGATTTAATTTCGAATTTTTATTTACATTTCGTTTTACTGTTCTAAAATAAACAATTATTTTAGGACTACGTGAAAGCTATTGTTGAGCATCATCCTCCTATTTATTAATAGTTTAAAATGTTCAAATTAGTCATGAATGATTCAAATGTGTGTTTGTTTTTTTTTTTAATCTTTAGCAGGAATAGGAATTTTTCAAAACTTACATAATAAAGATAAATAAGTAAATAAATTAATTTTACCAGAACTCAATGATAGAATAATTTTATCAGTGTTTCAGCTGCAGATTAATCACGAAAAATCTAAAATTTAGCATATGCAGGCGTTTAACTCAAATTAAGTTTACTACATTCGCGGGTTTGAAAATGTTTCATAAGTGCAAACTATATGATTCTATTGTTTGCTTTTAGTTGTTTGTTTGTTTATGATGTTCCCTTTTATTTTGTTTTGTTTTTGTACTATTGTGTGCTCACGTATTGGAAGCATAATACTCTGTGGGGCAGAGGCAGTTGCTTTAACGTAAAGGTCCTTAAAGCTGACACCCAAAAACGGTTCCTAAAGCTGGACACCCTCAAATAAAAAACCATTTATGGTATTACCAATTTAAAGAGATTTAAGAAGTGAAGGTATTTCAGAAGTAATACCATTCAAAAAGATAGAAAATCTCATTTTAAATTATTGTAGGGAACTGATAATACTTTAAATGTTTAAATGTATTTTTATTTCAGGGTGTCAGCTTTAGGGCACTTTACCTTATTTGTTTTAATTAAAGAAAAAAAAGTTTTTTAAATGTGATCGGAGACAATCAGTGAGCAGGGGAAATCGGAGCACTCTCTTCCCCCTTGAACCTGTAATGCCGGTTTTTATTTTAGCTATTTTATTTTCTAAGTACTGATTCAAAATAAACCTTCGCGATTAAACCTCGGCCGTTTCACCGCTCTAAATCGAAAAATGGTGCAATTTGCTTAACATGATCCAGGGAAGGGAGAAAAGTCTAACAGTTCAGGTGCAAATCGTGAGGTCTTATTCCAATTACTGAGAAACAGAATTCGCGGAATGTAGAAGTAATGAAAGCATGTCACGCAGCACGCAATATAGCCTCTTTTTGATGCTGCTAAATACTGAAACTGCCTTCGTGAACACTTCAGTGATTTATTCCTGCATTTAAAAACGGTTCTTCGGCATATTTTCTGGATTGTGTTTTGTTTTTGAACTTTCCGAGAGTATCACGTTCTTTGTTTTGAAGTTTCTTTACAATATTGTTACGAAATTAAGGATACCAATGTTGTTTCTCGCCACGCTTGGCGACATCCGGATCACGTAGATAATCCTAGTTTTTGCTAGAATTCTCTGGAATATTCAAGTCGCGCGATCCGAGATGCTATATAAGGAGCTCTAGCGAGAAGTTAAAGAGTTCGGTTAAGTTTTAGTGTTTGACGAGTGCCTGTCAGTCTGAGCTATTGTGCTGTAAACTTCGTGCTTCATTCGATTCGTATTTGGGAAGTAAATACGAGACGTTTGTGAGATATTTTTGTTTGCTTAAAATATGTATATACTGTAAATAACTTCTAAATAAATTGCTCTGTATGTTCAAGGAGTTAGTCATTTTAAAAATACGCAGAAACCGCATTAATGTAAATACATGAGCTACTCTAAAAGTCAAATAATGGAAGTCAGTAATTGGAATTCGTGATTTTTTAAAAATTCTGACTATATACACTATCTTTGGAACCATTTACAATAAAAGTATATAAAATACTTATATGAAATAAGTTGTAATAGTATTAATTTTAATTTATTGCTGTTCGAAATCTTAAGTATCTCAACATCAATGAAATTGGACTTACACCGGTTAACTTCTGAACAGTTCATATATAAAATCCAAAACCCCTAAACTCGCATTTTTAGGAGTGGGGGATTCTTAATATATTAGGTGATACTCCGAATTTTTCGGAATCATAAAAGACGATTATACTCCCAATCGAGTATGGAGATGAGACATTCGGCACGTTAGCCGGTAAGGTGACGCAGTGGTTAGGGGTTTGCCGCTTACACCCAAGTTTTCGGGTTCAAACTCGACCCAAGAATCCTCTAGTTTATTCAGTTTTAAACAATATTACCGGTTAGGAAATGTTAATAAGTATACCTGATTGGAGGAAGAACTAATTCGTATGCCCCCCAACCCCACTTGAAGAAAATTCAGGTTGAGGTATGGTATCTCTGTCAACGGTCTAATCTGAGAACAGTAGTATCCCTCCAACAGATTCCCCCCCCCCCTTTTGTTGAATACACAAAACAAACACCTTGGGCGAGCGAAAATAGTCGTATCGTCTGGTATTTTTCAGTTTCGGGAGGGATGGTAAAAGGTTTTTTTCGCTAAATCCAACTAAAAGCTATATACCATTTTGGGTTGCAGTTGGCGATGTTTAAATATTTTACAATTAAAAATCAAGACTTCATCATTGGCGTAATTGATTTGACGAAAAAAAAAATTAACCATCTCCAGCACCCCCGAAATGGAAAAGTACCTATCGTTTGTATTGACGAATATTGCCAACATTTAACGTTTACATCTACAGACCGAAAGATACCCTCATATCATACCACAGCTAAATTAATTGAACAGTACCTCCGTATCTTGTTGAAGTGAAAGAATGTGAAAATATTTTGAACTGAGAGATAAAAGCAAAACTGTGTCCCAAAAGCTGATGCCTTTTTCAAAACATAAATGCTTTACAGAACTCAAGCTTTAAGTTCATTCATTTTAGCGGACAACTATTTTTAAACCAAAGCATGCAATTTTAAGAGGTTTAAACACATAACGAATTTGGTTATGTAGATGAAAGAAATTTTTACAGTCCTGACTAAAGTGTCTAAAGAAATGTTGATGAATAATTCATTAACCAAGACTACCAGTCTACTTGGCGACCTTAAGATTACGCCAAGCTCGCTGCTATCATTTCACCAGCCACACGATGCACGAATGTGGAAATACATAGTGAAGTTTTGACAAGATTTTTATTACTATCTTTTTGATATGTGTCAATTACTTGGAAACGGAATCTTGGGGATCACTGTAATAAATAAGTAACTAGTTATTTTTGTTTGAAAATGATACTTGTCACCTAACACCAAGGTTTTATTCACATAAAAAGCAAAAATCTTACAACCCTTCACTGCATTTTACTTTAGGTTTTACATTCTTTTCACCCACCGATGTTTCAAAAGCACTTATCTTCTTTTGCTATGCATTTCAGTATAAAGTTTCCTTCTTCTGATATTATTCATTTACGTAATCAGTGTCTTTAGAAGTATTTGTTATTATTATTTTTTTAAATTTTTTGTATACATTGTGCTTTGCATTTTCTAGACACTAACGGGTTATCTTTGGATCGTCTTTTATAGCTCCTTCAGGTTTGTCGATTTCTTCCAAGGCAAGGCTTTACATTAATAATTAACTGACGATTTGGTGCTTGTTCCGTCCTCTTCCTTCTTTGTATCATCTAAAGTCTTCTTCGTTTTCGTCCTCTTTGAGGGGGTCTTAGCTGATTTCCTATGCAAACTGGACTCTCTAACTTTCTTCCTTATCATGGCCCTAAACCGTCTTTCCTTCTCTAATGCTTCAGTCACATTCGTAGGAAATTTCAAGATATTAGCTTTGTATTTCTCATGCAGCTGAAACTCATTTTCCATCTTGCTCCTGCTGTAACAGGTATGGACATCAAGGTTGCTCATCAACATCGTTGCATTGCTGGCCGACAATTCAAGCATTTCCTTTACACGCTTGTACATGTTGAGACTTTTTATGTCGTGCTCATTTCTGCTGTCAATCCATCCTCCGCGTTCCTTGATCTTTGCCAGCTTCTCCACCAGAATTTTATTTTCCCTATAAATTTCCGAAAGCCTCTCCACTTCTTTTTGTAGTTTCCTCGGTTTAATGTACAATTGCATGTACGTAGCTGGTGGTGATTGATCGACTTTGCTCTTTATGTTCTTCACATTCTGTCTGTGAGTCTCGTAAAGAATGGTATCCCATTTGTGACTTAAATACAAATTCGAAGAGGCTTGAGTAGCATAATATGAGCGAAACATTGTGCAGAATTTAGCAAAGACAAATTTAGCCGATTGTGTGGATTAAGTATTCAAGAAAAGTTTCAAATGAAATCATTTTCCACGTGGCAATTATTTGTAAATGATGCATACTTGTCTAGTTGAAAGCTGTTATTCTACAAAATAAAACTGAGGCTGAACTTATGCCATTATTTCCGGTAAATTTTTCACCGATCATCCTCTGCTTTTATTTCCTTGTGCGAAATACAGAAGGCATTGTAAAAGCGAAAAGTTTCAGCCAAAATTTTGATTGTAATCACAAATTAATCAATTTTGTCCAGTTTTTTTTCTCACGTACAAACGCGCTTACATATGGGCCACAAAAATGTCCAGTTTAACCATCACTGATTTCGTGACGACTTTTGTTACGCCCTCTGTATGTGCGCATGTATCTCGAATAGAGCTCAACAACGCAAGTCGTACAAGGTTGAAATTTTGTATGTAGGATCTGTACAAGGTCTAGTTGTGCATCTCTCCTTTTGGTTGCAATTGGATGCTCCACAGGGGCTCTTTAGCTCGATTTTGTGTCAAACCCATGCCGTTTACAAGTCGTGTTTTATATCCAGATATTTTTCCGAAGGCATAACTCCGTAGCTAAGTACATCAGCAATCATTTGGGCGAAAACTATGAGATTTCTTCCCAACCGCCAAATTTGACGCCAATATAGAGAAGCCAAATTCAGTGTCAATTTGGAATTATGTGCAATATATAGCGGTTTTCTCATAGAACACCACTGTTAAAGCATTTGCGAGAATTATATAAACTGTCTTGTTCCTTGTTCTAGTTGTTAAAAGATCTATCATTTAATAAGCGTGGTACAAGGAAGTCAGATGGTGCTGCACACACCAGATTGTTTTCTTCCTTGGCCCACAGAACTGAAATACGAGTAATAATGGTTTAGTTCTTCCTTCAATCACGTCCTGTTGGTTTCTTATCCACTTTTCGATGTTCATGGCAAAAAAAGCTTGGGCTTCGAAATTTCAGAAAGGCTTTTTGAATTCCTCCACAAAGTGAATAAAATACTCCTTTTTAAATTTCAGAATAATTCCAAATAGTGTTAAAACGCGCTTTTAGTTTACTACTATTTGTAATCTGGTCTTACTAATTTATTGATGCTATAACTTAAAGAAAGAATTTTAAAAATCGTAACCAATTGTTTTTATTTGCATTGAGACGCTTGGTGCATACTAAACGATGGGGTGGCGATTAGGGCGATCGCCCTCTCCTACAAATGATATCTAAGGGAGGGGCATTAGGAGAAATAGATCTCACCCAAGCAAATATGAATGTAAAGCTACTGAAAAACAAAAAGTGTAGAAAAACAACTAAAACTAAATCTTTTCTTGAAATTTACCCACGAACACAAATTATCATCATAACGTTAATTCTTAGATTTTTAAAATTTTGGCTTTTCGACCCTTGACCTCTGAGGTTTTTATTTGTAGTGATTGAGTGTTTTGTTTTCAAATTTCTTTATTTGGTCTGTTTTTAATTTTCTTTATAAATTAAATTTCATTTGCTTGCTTTATCAATAATTTGCCGATACAACATGGAAATAGAATATCATAATGGAATTATATTTATTTTTCATTTTGTGACCGATGGAGAAAGAAATATAAAAATAAAAGGAAAAATGATAAGATCAATTTTCTTTATTTGTAAATCACAATTATACCTATTTTCAAAACTGCGATTTGCAACTAAATACTTTCTATGCTCATACACGTTTGAAAATGTTTGTCGAATGATAGCGAACAGAATCCCCAAGGACTGTCTTTTCCAGGGGGCAAAGGGCAAAGGGCATAATAAACTCAATACATATTGCATTAAAAAACCATAAAAATATATACACATAGGTACAAATGTTTTACGTTTCTCAAGTCGGGGGGGGGGGGGGGGTGAAGCCGCCCCTGATGCCCCTAAATAACGGACCTAGAATCACCCCTTCCAAATGGACTCTCTGGATCCGCCACTATATTCTGTATGGGTTTTGAGATTACTGCAAATAACGAGAGAAGTAAATGGTCAAAAATGCATTCTTCGGCGAACCGTTGACTTCAATTTTAATTCCATATAAGATAGCACTCCAGTTAGTTACATAGCTCATTTCAACGAATTTATTTCTTCTGTAAATCAGCAAAATTGCTCTAAGACTTCTCTACAAATTATTTTAGTTTCTTTATGCACGCTTAGATTCACTTAAACGAAAAGATATTATCTTGATGCTGCGAAGAAGTCACTTGATTTAATTCAAAATTGAAAATTAAATTCTTTCAGAAAGTTTCTTGTGAAGCAAATTGTTCCTCGGTTTATTAAATGCACGTAAGCGTGAAAAATATTCAGAAAATTCTTTTAATATAGTTTCTAGTTCAATGCAGCCGTATATAACCATGACAACGTTAAACAAATCAGATTCTTAATTGTGTGTGTGTTTTTAAGCGTGTCTTAATAGTTTGCAGGATTGTTTGCCATTTCTCTCCAGAGAGCATTTTTTAATCCCATTTTCTTTTAATATTTGCTTAAGAAATATAGTTATTCATCTGTGGGTAAAATTCACCACCCGTTCATAGATTCATATGTAATTAATTTTACTTTATTGCTACAATCCGGTAACTGAATCAAAGTTTGTACTTTTGAAATATTCCCTCCCCTTCATCGTTTGTATTTCCATTAACTGCATTCCTCAGACCAGGGGAACAGCGAGGGCAGGCCTTGCCGATTCTAGTATGGTAATATAAATGCACGTGTGGTCCATTCTAATAAGGTCTACCAGTCGTACACAGGATGTTAAAAAAGCCTTTTGACAAATTAAAATGGATGATTTTATCCATCATAACTTGTTACGGGATTCGCGTTCCATGTGGCTTCTCCAGTCCTTCATTCCCTGGTGTGAATTGGATAGCGCCTCATTTTGGTGAGTTACTTTGACTCTTGTTATAATGTTAATAAGCCGGCAGTGTGTCATAGTGATAAGCAGGCCTCGTACGCCTAAGTTCGCATAATCAAACCTGGTCCAAGTTGCTTTTCAAGATGCAGAAAATCGACAGCGCTCATGTCGTATGATTATGCTGCTTGTTAAAGATCCCTTGAGTATCCGTTTCGCATGGACTCTATCGGCAAATCAAATTCCTAGTACAGTTTGCATCAATTAGAGCTCAGGGGCCACCAGCTAGAGGAAACTGTCAAAAATTGCGGCAATGCTACCACACTAATTGTGGTGCCGCTGAAAGAGTTGGTACCAATATCTGGGAAGGCACTAGGTCTGCAATGGTTAAGAACCAATAGTACAGAGCCCATTAGAAATTTAAAAAAAAGAAAAATAATAATGTCAATAAATAGATTTCTATTATTTCAGATTCTGTTACTTGGCAAAATTTTCACTATTGACACTGTTCAAAGCTCTTTTGATACTGTTTGAAGTTGGCACTTTTTCAAATTGCAGTTTCTACAGGAGAAGTTGGACACTTCAATTTATAGTAGCCAATTTTTATTCAGAATGAAGTGCGATTTTTGATTCTATAGTAATTGTTCTTTACCTTTATGGGTACAATCATTCCTCTTACTCTGTGAAACCCCCTTTTCTGAACAACCTTTATTGAAAATGGATCAATATATTCTATTAAAGCTTAATTTCAAGAGCTTTAGTTTTAACGCTATATCTTGCTAAAAACACGACCAATGCGTTCTAAAGCTCCTTCACCGTAAAAAGCAATAAAACCACCGTAAAAACAAATAAAAAGAAAACATGACTATCTTGCCGATATAATCTGAGATTCTGCATATGAGATATTATGCTTTACAAAGTAGCGAGAAATAAAATTGTCTTTCTGGCAGAAAAAAAAATTTCGTAGCCAAATTGAAAGAAAGATTATTGATAAATTTTATCCTTTTTCTTCCATACTTTTATAGATCTCAGATATTGGATGATGTTTCTGTGTTCAAAGATAGGCTTGACGCAGTTGCACGTCGTTCAACCCAGGCTTACGCATCCACCATTTTGATTCAGACAGCGTGAGCTGTGTGGTTGTCCTTTTTGACATGTACCATCTTGGGGTCATTCACAAATGTTGTCAACCCTTGGGGGGGGGGGGGGGCGTTCCAATTGTCACAAATTGTGACAGTCTATGACAATTGGAGGGGAGGGGGTAACAAGAAACGTGATATCATACGTTTTAGTTCCTATAAAAATATTTAAAATCATCAAATTAAATTTATTTTATAATTTTTTTAATTTCCATAAATTGATTTTAAAGTTTCATTGATTTCATTTAATATCGAAAACACCAATGTTGATTAAGGTTTAAATTTACTTCTAATTAAAAGTTTAAAAGGGGATCTTCTTAAGCATTTACACTTTTAAGATAAAATAGCACTAGTCATTTCTTCAGAATTCGAACAATTCATATTTTTTATTATTACATACTAATTAACTTTTCTGCAGTAAACTTAGCCTCATTTTATACAAATTCAGTACACATATAATCATTATTATTGTTATGCTCACAATAGTCATTAATAGTTCAAATGTAAAATTAGTAATGTGATTTATATCATAGTTCTTTGTTTCTGATTTACAATACTGCAAGTACATATGCAAATGTAATATAGAAGGAGACTCGTGACAAAGGGGGGATCAGATATATTGAAACAAATTGTCATTTATGAACGGTCTCCTTTTGGACAATGTTTTATTCTCCTAGGCATTTAAACTTCCACTAATTTGTCTGATTATAGCAATGTGACATAATGCCAGAATGTTGCTCTGGTAGCCCTAGCATTTCAACCATAAAAAATATCATCCAAAATGCCTAATTAAAGTTGGCGTCAGATTAAAAGTGCCAATTCTTTAGCCTTAACGAAGTCTTCTCGGGTAGGAATGTTAATTTTTGAACTAGCCTTGTCAGCCACTGTGACGTTCATTTTTTCTCTTTTCAAATACCGAATAAAACAATAAAGGATGCTTCTGAGATATTTAATTCTTTTTTCGTAGCTGTCTGAATTTTAAACATTTCCTAAAATATAATTTTTTTTTTTCTATATTTGTTTAAGGAACTAATTTTTCCATGTTTTCGTCTCAACTAAAGCGCTACATTAAACAAATTTCAATTTTCGAAGTCGGGAAAAGCAAAACTTGGTTACAGTTAATTAAAATGTATTCTAATTGTTCTCATTTAAGAATATTCACAAAACCTCAAATAATTGTTATCAATTGTAATTGCGTGAAATTGCGAATAATTAATATAACATACGCATTCTTGAAATAATACATCGATGTAGTCCTGGCGTACACATAACTACATTTATTACTTACAATACATTAATATACACATTATATACATACTGCGAAACTGCTGCTCTTTGTAGTTTGAAGAAAAAGGGAAGGAAAAACGTAAAGACAAGCGATAAGTAAAAGTAGTAATAAAAATCGGAAGTTAAAGTAATTATTTTAAATATTAAGAACTGCAGACGATAATTAATAAACAGAATATTAGATGAACATGAAATACAAACGATCTTTATTAAATAGAAAAATGAAGTAAAATAAATATAAATAAAATATATATCAGTGCATCAATTTGCATTCCATTTAAAGCTTCAGTTTGTTGAAAAAGAAGATACTTAAGAAAGAAATTGCTTTTAAGACATGAAGTAGAAAGTACAAGCTTTAGCTTTTATAAAAGCAACAATTTTTCGGGCAGATGAACTTCGATAAGTGTTTTTCTATTTTTTACTCTTTCTAAATTGTTTGCTAAAGCATTGAGTGCAAGTGCAAAGAGAACAAAGAAGTGCATTTAGCCCTCAACCTGTTTTAACAATCAAACAATGCATAATTAAACTGCTCCAACTTCGTGCACGCTCCGGGATTTCAAATTCACTATGTTTGTAAGACATTAAAAATCAAAAGCACACCTTAAATGAGGATGGTAGGATTTAAACTATGCGCGCGGAGCAATTCTTTACAGGAGAAGATTTCGAGCGTTCTTTTTCGTTTGGTGGAACTTTTATCTGAAGCTGCAAGAGCGGGAAGCTCTCTGTATGCATTCAGGAGAAAGTTTTGAAGGATTTAATTAAAACAAGTCATGGAATGTTCTGCCTTGAAGCCCATTATGTCGGCAGTTTTGTGATGCTGATTTAGAATACTTAATACACTACAAAGTAAAGTCGTAATTTCTTAAAATTTAAATAAGTCAAAAGGTTCTATTGATAAAAACATACAATGGTGATAATAATACTTTTGACAAATTTTTCTATATTATCACATGATTGCAGGAAAAATTAAAATTCATGCAAAAATAAAATAAAATAATAAATAAGTAAAATAACGAAATAAAAATACTGAAATTTCATATATTTGTGTAATATGCGAAAAATATTCAAATGACACAAGAAATTTGGATAAACTCAAACAAGTTACGGAAATATTCAAAAAAAAAGGACTATTTCTTCCATTAAAGGACGATAACCAGTTTGTGCTTGAATCTTTCAGTTATACATTGAGAGCAGTTAAGCGTAACGCGAAAAACGTTCGATTGCGCCATTCCCCCTTGATGGGCGAACTTCCAAACACTAATCAGCACTTCTTCCCATTAGGCTCTATGTGTGTAATAACTTTACTTCCAATTCAAGCATTATTTTTCCAGTTAGAGGGGACAGAAAAAGTGCTAAAATGCAATTTTCAGTCCGAGCCCGCTGGAATTCTTTATTTTAAAGCGTACTTGGACATTAACAAATTTAGTAGGGTGGATTCAGAGACGGCCTGGAATGAAACTCATCGTTTTGTGTCATTTATTTGTGTGAAATTGTGTGTAAATATGGGGTTGCGGGTTGCTTATTGTTAAAAATGAGGTCGCGACGTGAAAAATGTTAGGAACTACTGCTCTATACCAATTTCTTTTATACGCTCACAAAGAACGAGCTTCTTTGTTATAAAATTCTGCAACATTTAAATCAAAAAATATTAATGCATTAATTTATTTACATTTTTATTAGAACTAATTTACCAGTTTTAAGTGTACAATTTTTAAATATCTATTTGTTAAAGAATTGAGACCCGTTCATTATAGCCACCGTTATTGTTATCAATCGATTAATTATCCAATTCGGATCTTCATGCTTTATTTAACTTTAAAATATACGCGTTTCGTAATTTCTATCTTTGTTAATGTAGTCAGTTTTTGAACCAGTTACTTCCTTTTTTTATTCTTTTCGCACAGATGATAAGGAGTTATGATCGTGGATGATAATCCGAGAGCAAAATTCTAGAACACATTGTTGTTGTTGTGTCGTGTCCTCGCGCGAAGCGAGAAAGAATGGGTGCGCTGCTCCTGAGTCTAACGGAGCCCTTATACGCAGGAGTCCGACTTCCCCCCTTTGAGAAGTCTCTTAATTTTTGAACCAGCTCCTAGATGAGAGACCGTCACCTGGGGCTGGCATCCCCCAGAGGTATCGTTTCACTCGGGGGACATTGGATCCACGACGGATTTAACGCGCAGCAGCTCCCTTTAGCGTACACGGCCCCAAAGCAACCATCCGTGAGAGGTTGACGCATTTCCAAACCACTGACCTCAGTCAACGTTGTTTCATTTTCGGTGTTTTGAAGGAACCGATCCTCTACCGACTGCTCCCCTGCGGAACTATTATACATTGTCCTATGAACTATAAGTTCGTGTTGGCCATACTTCGAAAAACCTTCAGCCAATATAACAGTACAACGGAATAACCGTGAATGACAGTTGCGAGAATTTTGTATGATGACTAATCGATACATTCAGTATCGATATATACTACAACTTCTTACGAGAAAGTTTAGTAAAATAAATTTTCCGATAACAATTTTTTTTATCATAATAGGCTAACTATAGGATCTCAATGAGGCATTGCAAAGAAAAATAAGTACAGGATGGTCCCATAAGGGAAGGAATATTTTTCCAGAATTACAAGAAATTGTTATATTTGAATACGATTTTCGATAAAGTTCTGCTATCAAAAGCTTTTTCTTCTGCTGGTAAAACTTTTAACCATTTTTTCTTGGCATATATCGTCTTTTGACGATGTATCATTATCTCTGCAATTTAAACATTACCCATATTGGTGAGACATAATGCATAGACTTAGCTTTGTAAACTCTAGCTTTTCAACATTGAAAAAAATAATCCAAAATGACTGGCGCTGCAATTCATACGTTTAGCAGCCTTATTTGCAGCCATCGTGGATTTTACTTCCAAAATTTGGCCTAATTATAGATAGATTATAGGTAGTGAGAAATCTCTAAGGTAAATAAATTATTAATGGGCCAATTAGGCAGCTAAGAACACTAATTTAATAAAAAGAAACATGTAAGGTAAATGACCCGGTAGTGGACACAGTTAAGAAAATTTTCGTACTCTTTTACGTGGCAAAATTTTTTCAAGGGACTTACATCAATATTTGCATATTTAGCTTCATCGCCAACTATTTCTCTAAAAATTTATTACCTATAAAATGTTATTTGATGAAAAATTAGGATTTTTACGTCAAATTTACTAAACGCTTAATTTGTATCTATAGTGGACATTTATAAGACACGTATTTGCATTAGTAGTGCAAGAAATTAATATCATATATTTTATGCTGTTAGAGAAATAATTTTTAAAATGACTAAGGGACCATTCATAAATGATGTCACGCTTTTTTCCCATATATTTTCCCCAAATCCCTAACCTTCTTATTGATCGACTTTAGTAAAGAGCAGCAATTGTGACCGTTGTGGAGGCAGCTATTAAATGTTGGGATCCATGTACTTGCATAGATGCTCTACGCCAACTTTAGTTCTATTAACCAGCCCTAGGAATTGTTCGCTATAGGTTCTGATAATTTCATTCAAGGTTAATGTTACATTCGCTTATTTTAGCAGCTTAAAGGTCTAAGTGTTCAGTACTAGAGCAGTGTCCACTACCTTCTACCTAAGGCTTCGGCTAAAAGGTGCAAGGGTGTCCGATGGAGAAAAGTGTCCACTACCGGGTCATTTTCCTTATATATCTTTTCGCGGTATAAACCGTTGAATTAACTAGCTTTTCAAACGAAAACTAAGCTTCCTCTTTTAAATCGGCGTTTCTACGCTGTGCTTTTCAAGATGGAAAAATGTAAATTACATTCCTGAACTCTACAGCAGATAAATTTAGTAACTAAATTAGCACGCTTTCTTTCGTGCTGATGTTCCAGGCTCACGCAACTTTCAGCACACTCGAAAGTAGACTGTAATTGCACATGAAAAAAGGGAATCTACAGCGGAGAAATTGAGTTCCAAAACACAAACGAAAATAACAAATTTAATGCAATAAAATAGGTTTTTTTTTTATTATTGTTAAGTATTAAAGCATTAAATTTGCATTTTCTTGTGACTCCAAAACAAGTGTATGCGCCATTTTGCAATTTTGAGTTTTAGTAATGTTAGTTTTTATTATTTATTTATCCGTGCAAAAGAAACAACTTATTAAAAAAGTGTGCGAAATTAAAAACATTTTCCGGATAATGAAAATATAATATGAACTTCAAACACATCTTTATATTTTCAATACTATTTTCTGATATTTGCACATGTCATGAAAGGTTTTAAAAATACCATGCAGCTCAAAAAAATCTTTTGTTATTTGAAAATATAATTTCAAATAGAAAACCATCTTAGGAAGCCAGAAGACATTCTCTAAAATTCAAACAAACATTTCGGCTCCTCGATATTTATTCTAAAAATCTCTTAAACAAAAAAAAAAAGTGAAACTTCGGAATGTTTGCTTGACTACACAGCTTTTGGTCTTTCAGCAACATATTCCTTTTGTTCACAACTTACCCCTTTTCTGTTTTGTTCTGATTTATTTCAAATGAAATCCGGATCATGTTTTCAAAGCAAATATAAAGAGATAAAAATAAATAGCTAAATATTCAAAAGCGAGTGAGACAAATACAGTCACACGAAGAAAACAAAATTTGAGAATTTGCGTGAAAGACCTAGAAATTAACTTTTCCTTTTAACGAAACACAATTTCTAAACTGATGTTTAAAAACGATTAGAGAGCATCA
Organism: Octonoba sinensis; assembly: GCA_038502835.1. Classification (NCBI taxonomy): domain Eukaryota; kingdom Metazoa; phylum Arthropoda; class Arachnida; order Araneae; family Uloboridae; genus Octonoba; species Octonoba sinensis. The sequence continues at coordinate 62,723,537 of CM076605.1, read as the reverse complement.
GAAAATATTTTCCTTTTTATTTCCACCATTTATCGAAAAACCACTTCGAAATAATTTAAAGACGATCAATAACAGAGAGGTCTTATGCAATTACTTAATTTTTTAGTACGCGGAATTTCTTTGTCATTGAACTACATTTTCTGTATAAGAGCTGAAAGCTGGGATTGTGCAAAAGAAAGAAAAAGTAAGATGAAAGTTTGGAATATGCAACAGAAAAAAAAATACAAATGCAGTAGATGTAAGATAAATACAGCTCTACCATTAAAAAAAAAAAAACAAAAGCAAACTGCCCGGGCAAGAAGAATCCATTCATGTTCAAGATAGGAACTGCTGGTAGACTCTCGGAAATAGAGCTCTCATTTTTGACGATTCTTCAATCGTCAAGAAAATTTCGTCATTTATAACAATTCTTTCCTCACGCAATCACGTGACTTAAAAAAGTTACTACCCCAATTTTGCCAATTTGGCGAAAGGTTTACTCGGAGCATTTTTCACGAAGCCATTTCGTCAAATTCGACGAAAGTGAGATTTGAGCTTGCGCTTCTGAGAGTGTATATGTAATGTGCCATTCTTGTTCGTGATCTAGTTCACTTAGCATACTTGATTTATTCCGAACTGATGCTATCTGCCAGTTTATAAATTTAGTTGCTTTCAACAAACAGTGAAGCAAACATTCTGATTCGCGTTTTTAATAAACGAAGCAAAATAAACTTCCCTAAATCTCGAGTGGATTCGTTCTTTTCTGGCATGCGCAAAAGCGTCAAATATCAAAAGTCCGTGGTCGAACTGTGCAATAGTTGTGGGAAAGTGTTCAACTGTGTGAGTGCGTGCGTGTGTTTTTTTCTGAGTCTGTTTTTTATGAGTGCATCAGAGTTAAGAGCTGCGTGAAAAGATTTATAAAATTATATTTCAAAAGCGTGTTCTGAGGTTACAAGTCCTCATATCTTTTCAGAACTTAATTAATTTAACGATATTTTCGTGACTGAATGTTAAGACAACAACGTAGTGACAGAAAAATATGCAAAATATATTGCATACGCGTGTTTTGAGGTTTCAAGTCTTCATATCATGGAATAATTTAATTAATTTAATTACATTTCCGTGTCTGAATTTTAAAAGAGCAACGTTGAGACCAGTGGCGTAGCTACTGGAGGGTACCAAAAGTATAAGGGGTACCAAAACCACACCCTTATCTGCGCCAGTGGTTGAGACGCAAAAATTTGAAAAATATCTTGCATTCACGCATTCTGAGGTTACGAGTAGGGCCGATAAACTTTTTCGATGTGAAAAAGTTTAGAATTTCGGGACAACTCAAAGCCATTTTCTTTCATGAAACTACTGCAATTCCAAAAATCTTTCCGAGTTTAAAAAGAAAAAAAAGTGTTCCCTTTAACACTGAGACAGTTGTATGCAATATATTTCGAAATTTTATGTGTCACATAGTTGCTCTACACGTTTAGGGAAGCTATTTATTTCGGAAATATTTTTATGAGGAAAAGAATGGCACTGATTTCTGTACACGTGGCTAAACTGGTCTACTTTAGGGGGGAGGGTGCATTTTTTCACCTGCTTTATAACATTTTTTAATAAATTGATAAAAGAAAATGCTCTAAAACTGATCACTAACAGATAGCTCCTAAATCTTCTATATGTTTTCAATACTTTTTACATTTTTTCCGCTTTTGATTTTCGTTATTGTACATTAAAAATTTGCTCAAATGAGCCCCTTTTTAACCGACTTCACAAAAGAAGGAGGTTATACATTCATACTGTATGTATGTCGTTTTTTTTTTTGTTTGTTTGTCCACTCATAACTTCTCACCGGCTGAACCGATTTTCATGATTTGTTTTTTAATCGATCGAGGGTTGTTTCCCATAGGTCCCGTACCTTTGTTTGACCATATTCGATAATTAGAAAAAAAGTTATGGGCAGAAGTAGGGTCATTTTTTTGGTTTTTCTTCCATATATTTTGACTAAATGAACCGATTTTAATGACTTTTTCTTTAATAGATAGAAGGACGTCTAACTCAAACATTTACCGTCTAACTATACATTTGTTTTTTTTTTTTTAAAGCGTTATGAGCGAAAAATAAGTATTTTTTTAATTTTAATTGGAAAGGCTTGACTTGATTTTTCTTTGTTGAGAAAACTATTAATAAACATGAAACTCATTGTTAAAAAAGTTTTTGTTGCTATAATAATAAATGCAATTACAGCAAGATTTTGACTGAAGGCTTCTCTGAGGCAAAAATTAAATCCAATCAGTTTGTTTGATAAAATCAACTTCAAAACGGAATTTTTCATACAAATGATTAGTTTTTAGTGTCATTCATTCAAAGAAGGTTTGCCCTTTGATATGGATTTTTTAAAAAATAGAGTATTTATGTAAAAAATGTATTTACACTAAAAAGAATAAAATAAAATATTTTTTGGAAAAAAAATAGAACCGACTTTAAATTATAAATTGCGCTAAAAAGTAAAAAATAAATTAATTCCTTAAACAACATCTATGTGACTTTTAAACATAGTTTTAGAAGTCGATGCAAAATTATGCGCTTAATTACTACTACACCATGTGCTACTTCATATTGGAACTGTTGCTAATTCTGGGCCATTTATATTTGTAATTGATTCATGATTACAAAAATTTTATCTGTCCTAATTTTGCACCGACTTCTAAAACTATGTTTAAAAGTCATATAGATGTTGTTTAAAGAATTAATTTATTTTTTACTTTTTAGCGCAATTTATAATTTGAAGTCGGTTCTATTTTTTTCCAAAAATTATTTTATTTACTATGAAATACGCTAGCTGCTATAGTATTATCTGTATTGAATTCAACTCCTCTCTCTGAAGAAAATAAAACAATAAAGTGATTCTTTTATATGTCAAAAAAATCAATTAATGTATGTCAAGGCTGAACTTGATCGTAACCTTAAACAGTAAACAGGATCAAGTTCATCCTTGGAACAGTAAACAACTGTTTACCTGTTTTACTAAATACGGTTTTTATAGAATCTACAGCAGCTTGAGAAGATTTGTTAAAACTAATTTCTTGAAATTAAATCTTGTTAATAGCATTTTCTTCTCCATACTTTCTAGAACTTTTTTATCGAAGGTGACGCAAGTAATTTGTCATATTTGCTGTTGTAAATGGTCTAAACTTTACCTGCGCGTCATTCCAACTCTAAAATGTTATGTATATTGTTTTGCTTCATATAGGGATCTTAAGTAGCGGATCATAAACGTAGTGGACTAAAGCCTAATTCGTAGAAATAACTTCAAGATAGGCAATAACACGGGGTTCTTATATAATGACTAAATTTCTTTGGTTTGTGAAATTCCTTAGTTATTGAACTTGTCTCTAGTTCACTACAATCGCAGTACACTAGCTGATAAAACAAATCGGTTTCCCTACATTAAGACAGCATTGGCAGACAAACAACTTTCAAAGTTCATGGACAAATCGGTATCCTTGCATTAAGACTGCATCGGCAAACAAACAACTTTCAAAGTTCATGGACAAATCGGTTTCCCTGCATTAACACTGCATCGGCAGAAAAACAACTTTTACAAAGTTCATCGACACTACCGGTTTCCCTACATTAAGACTGCATCGGCAGAGAGACAACTTTTAAAGTTCATGGAGAAATCGGTTTAACTGCATTAAGACTGCATAGGCAGAAAAATAACTTTAACAAAGTTCATAGACGAATCGGTATCCCTACGTTCAGACTGCCCTATAGGTAGAAAAACAACTTTTACAAACTTCATTTACTGAAATTTGTATTGCTATTTAACAATTTTCTATCATTGACTTGACAGAGAAACAACTTAAACAAAATTCATAGACAGATTCAAGGAAGACAGAAAAATAGGCAGAAAAACAACTTTTACAAAGTTCATTTCTGAAATTTTTATTGCTATCTAATACGTTTCCATCTTGATTTTGACTTGATCAGCATATTGCTATCTAACGCTTCTATCGTTGATTTTGATCTTTAATATTTCAGTGCACTGCAACTAACGCTTCTAATATTGATTTTGCTTTTTAATATTTCAGCACACTGATATCTAAAGTTGATTTTGATTTTTATCCTGATATCTAACGCTTCTATCGTGAGGTTGATTTTTAATATTTCAGCAATGACGCCTAAAGCTTCTAGCATTGATTTTAATTTTTAGTATTTCAACACAAAGCAAACTTTTACGCCGTTTATTGATTTTTTATCTCATTTAATTTTAACGACATTCATATACTTTTTCAATTTATTTATTTATTTAAATGTGTTGAAATTTTTGCAGGGCGGACAAAATTATCTTTTTCCCTAAAAATGTGTCTAAATGTGTTCTCTCCTCCCCCCCCCCACCCTCACCCCTTTCTTCTTTTCTTACACAAACGAAATATATCGAATTATATCAAATTTCACGAAAGAAAGTCTTCAAATTCTTTTCTTTTGATATCAAAGGGCACCAAAGGGTCTGAAAAAGTTTGCAATGAAGTCAATTAATCTGCCAAGAAGGGTGTGACCTACGATCTGGGTTTGAGTTATGTATAAGAAACTAAACTGCTACACACATTACTTTTGGCTCTTATGGATAAGAAGTTGGCGCCAGTTCCAACGATTATGTAAGCGAAATTGGGTCATAAATTCAGTTGCTAAGAAGCACATCAAAATCCACAAATTTAAAATGTCTACTTGAGAGCAATTCCAGGAAAAAATAAGAAAACCGAACTCAAAAAACAAAATTAATAAATAAATATAAATAAAAATAAATGTAAAACAAACAAAAATATAAGTAAATAATGTTGTGGTGTTATTAAATTAATAATTCTCAGCGTCATGTAAAGCGTCAAATTTTTGATATCAATCATAGTTTAATTTACTCCACAAACTGTTTCAAATCAGAGTTATCGTAATTTTTCATCATTTAACCAGTCTGATTAAGTTATCTTTGTAACAAATGAAGAGAAAACTAAATTTAAAGTCGCTCGGGTAGCCACATACATTATTTGATTTCGTTGATGTTCTGTGGTTTATTAAGTACAATAGACCACATTTCCACATATAGGCGTTTTTGATTTATGATTTTGATTTTTTACTGCTCCATCCTAATATACACGTACGTCTATATGTTAAATATCTAGACTAGTCAATTATATGTAATTGTCTTGGCAGTTGAAAGCGGTTTTTTTTTTCAATTACCAGTGTTGCAACAAATAAATATTCTAATTTAACGAGAGGGAAATTAGTATATTTTTCCCCTTTATTTTTCTTTTCTCGTTTCTTTTATTTTCCTTTCCCCCTTTTTATTTTTTTTTTTAGTTCCTGGTTGAATTAATTTCTAACCGACTCGTAATGGTACCTTATTGTAGCAACCTAAACTTTTATATTTAAATGTTGCTGCACCCTTTAGTTCCAGATAACGCGGGCAGGGTGGTGTACTTTTCTCCATCGGACACCCTTGCACCTTTTAGCCGAAGCCTTAGGTAGAGAGCCGATGGAGGGTGGTGTACTTTTCTCCATCGGACACCCTTGCACCTTTTAGCCGAAGCCTTAGGTAGAGAGCCGATGGAGGGTGGTGTACTTTTCTCCATCGGACACCCTTGCACCTTTTAGCCGAAGCCTTAGGTAGAGAGCCGATGGAGGGTGGTGTACTTTTCTCCATCGGACACCCTTGCACCTTTTAGCCGAAGCCTTAGGTAGAGAGCCGATGGAGGGTGGTGTACTTTTCTCCACCAGACCCCTACCTGTTAGCCGAGGCCTTAGGATTGCTTACGCACGGGGAGAGGTAGTGGGGTCTACGGATTTTACATGCACATATCCCCAAGCATACATGGTGGTCTTCAGTGGGTATCGAACGCGCGACCTTCCAGGTGGAAGTCCGACGTGCTAACCACTAGGCTACCACGGCCCAGGGTGGTGTACTGGCAAGGCACTGCCGCATACGCCCAAATTAGCAGGATCAAACTTGGCCCAAGTCGGTGGATTTTCCAATATGCAGAAAATCGTCAGCGCCTATGTCGTATGATTATGCGGCAGGTTAAAGATCCCTTGAGTATTGGTTTGGCGTGGATACACTCGGCTAAATTAAAATCCTAGTGCAATTTCGTATCATTTAGAGCTTAGGTGCTGCCATCTAGAGGGAAAGTTTGCTTCAAAATTATCAAGTGGTAAGGGCATCCTCCGACAGTGGTGCTACTTGAAATAATGGAGGCCGGTTTCCGGAGAATGCATTAGGTCTGCAAAGGTACCATACACAGACCATTAGAAAGAAAACAAAACAGTTTCAGATAACATACAGTTAAAAAGTTTAAACAAACTAGTTATTTACAATTTTTCTTTTTTTTAAATACTTGGTATTCCATTTTTCAACATTTATATACGTAACATCACATGCTCTGGCGATACCCAGCGGTTACTTAGCCGCTCCTGGGTAATTTCTTTTTTTTTTTTCTGTTCTTTTCCTCTCAATCATCACATCCGGTTAAACCCTCGGCAATTTAGGTACGGTGGTGATTGATGAGATATAATTAACTAAATAGATAAACATAATCTACTCGAACCCAGATATGAAAGATGTAGAAGAGATAGGACAACTATCGCTGTTCATTTTTACACTGTTGTTTTTTTTTTTTTTTCTTTACTTTTAATTTAATCGCTTCTGGGAGTAGTAGGATTTCCAATAATGCGTGAATATCGGATTGTTTAGTACATGTAGTTTTCCCCCAAACCACCGGTGGTGGGGATTTATTTTTAACCAGGAGAAAATCTCGTTATCAAACAATGCTTTTTAAAAGTACATCAAATAATACATAAAAAGTCTCATCTTCCAAAATATGCAATATTAGTTAAAATGTAAATAAGTCGCAATTTCGTAAACTTCTCCCTACAGAAAGACATTTATTATTAATAAAAAGAAAAATGATCATTTTCCTCGGTATTTCCCGTATGTGAGTTCATTTTCTGTATCAACCATCGTGTGTCGGAGTTATATAACTCTTCTTTGGCAAAGATCCAAGAATCTTCTACGCTTTCAGATATTACCTTAAATTGGAAATCGATATTACTGAAAGATGTTTGAATGTTTTTTAACAAAGTTCTTCTTTTTTTAATTAAGTCACTGAAAGATAAAAATTAATGTTGAAACCTTTTTTGCAAGTATGCGTCTTCGTTTAATTATTAAGTGTAATTATGGTATTCTTTAAAACTCCTAATCTGACGTTTTGAGCACAAGTACGAGACAACAATAAAAGGAAATTATTAGAAAACAAATTTATATCATTTGCTACTGTAAAAGTTTTTTTTTTTCACAACTGATTATCTAAACTATGAATATCATTTGCAATTTATATTTTAATCAGTGCTTTATAAATTTTAACTTGTATCTTATTGTTACATAGGGGTCATTCATAAATGATGTCACGCTTCGAGGGGAGGAGGGAGGTTCATGAAAGTGTGACAGTTCGTGACAAGGAGAGGGGAGGGGGTAACCAGAAGTGTGACGTCGTGCATTTTGATTTCTATAAAAACATTTAAAATCAGCAAATTAAACCTATTTTATGCTAATGTAAGTTAGCGTGACATGTGACAAAGGGAGGAGGGGTTATGTTGAAGTGTGACACTTTGTGACAAAGGGGGGCAGGGGGTCAAATATATTGAAAAAGTGTGACATCATTTATGAACGGTCCCATAGATCGTTTCCTTTATTTACTGTTTGTTAATGTCGTTCATGTATATCATTTTTAAGGTTCATACGGGTAGTTTACTAAATGCGACAGTTTCGGAGTTTTATTAAAAACAAGACTTTTATGTTAATATAAGTGCTAAATTAATTATTTTATCATCATTCTTGTTTTCATTTGAATGCTTGCTAATATTTCATACCTTTTCTATATATTTTTTCTCTTTCTCTCTTTCCTTACAATAATCAACCATTTACTATGTTAGTAATAATTTTAGTCAGTAGTAATTTAGTTATATTGACTAATTTATGTATTTATGAAGTGTATGTGTATATTTTTAAAAGTAAAGGTAACGATCAAAACTTAAGTGGTTTTTTTTTTTTTAAATCTTTTCTTGTTACCAAATGGAAATATTAATGCAAAAGATGGGAGAGGGGAGTGAGCAGTTTTTAGAAAATTTTAACACTCAACATATTCGTACCATACTAAACTCTTTGATAATTATAAAGATGTAAACTTGAATGTAGTACAGTTATATTGTGAAATATCTGATGCCTACAAAATAGATTTCATATACGGTTTAAAGAACTTTTTTTACCTTCAGTTTTTTGACTTATGCGAAGTCATCCATGAGCTAATTTTTGTTAAGTTCACTTTGACAAAATTTAGAAGAGCAAGAAAGAAAGAATCAATACTGCTTCTGGTAGATGAAACGTTTCGAAATTCAGGAATTCTTTCTGAAAAAAAAAAAAATCTCCATTTACAGCATGGAAATTTGAAAATTGGTTTCATGTTCTGACAATGAAAATTTACTTGTTTAACCCAGTTGAATTGGAATAAATTAAGTGCGTTTTTTGCACAAAATGAAAAAGTACTCAGAAACTATCCAAACGTTTGGTTCCCCCCCTTGAAGCTTCTACTTTTACCCCACAATCTCCTTTCCTGTTAGCACGAGGTCTTAGGGATGCCCTCCCCCGGGTACGAGTATTGTGGGGTCCACGGACTTTACATGCTCGTATCCGAAAGTGTACATGGGGGAGGGGGCTCTTCAGCTGGTGGGGTATCGAACACGCGACCTTCCGCTTGGAAGTCCGACATCCTAACCACTAGGCTACCACTGCCCTTTGAATCTGCTACTGGCTTTTATTGGCCGCGTGATGACGACAGCAGTTTGCCACACTGAATTTCCGTGATTCGATTTTTTTTTTTGGGGGGGGGGGAGGGTAAAATGACTGTAAGAAATGATAAAAAAAAAGGATTTTAAAAAAAAGAACTTTCTCTCAATTTTAAAGCATTGAATTAAGAATGTGCGGAATCAATCTTGCAGCTTAATTTCTGAAAAGTTCAATGTATTAAAGGCTTTAAACGCTTACAAAATCAAAACCCCTAGGGTTGTTCTTCAGCCTTATTTTAGGAATTCCTAAATTTTAAAAGCTGGATTTTTACTTTAAAAGACACGCTCCCCGATGTCGTTTGAATTTTTGTTTGAGTTTTAAACGTTTATCTGGGACCAACAGCAAATACTTAAAAAGCTTTCGAAGCGACTCTTAAATATTAACTTAAAATGTTTTAAATTTTTAAGTACCTCCTATGCCTTCATTTTCTAAGTAATCCCTGTATATAAACGCTTCTCGTGCACTTTTTCGTGAGCTTATCCGTCGAAAAAAAAAAACAGAAAAACGCAGATGTTTAAAGCGGAATTGATAAAGCGGAGCTAGTTGGTTTCTTCCCCGAAGTAAATTCTTAGGTTGTTGTTACTTATGCCACTACGTGAATCACTGCCACCGAGCCCTTGGGAATAAAGCCTCTAAATTTTTAGGTACTAAAACAAAATATAGAAAGTAGTACGTACATGTCAATTGCATATCTGTCAATAATAAAGCACATGCATCAAACATTCGTGATATTTTTTTAAGGCTGCAGTAGACACTAAAAACTTTTTTAAAAATTCCTTATGTACAAATTTAAAATTTTGTCAGTTTGTACTTATGTTAGAAAAAATATCTCACAAAGAATTTGGCGTAAAAACTGGGTAGTTTTGTAAAAATTAAATTTTTTTTTTTTTTTTTGAACTTTTTAAAAACATTCCACGTTCCGCAATGTTTTTTTAATTCATTTTTTTTCCTTATTTTAAATCCTTAGATATCCTTTTATAAATCAATGGATAAAATAAAACATTTTATATGATAATTTACAAAATACAGGCAAAAATGTACTTCATATGAAATTTTCTGAAAATTTAATGATTTTTTCAATAAATAAATCAACTATCTTCTTTCAAATAATTATTACTGCTACATTTCATCCATTAAACTATAACTACGTAACACAAGAATACTTTTGGAACGTTTGGTAGCATTAGCATAAAAATTGCGGCACGGGGAACGTTTTGAATTTCTGTTTTGAGGTAATTTTTTTATTTTGTGAAAAAAAAAATGCTTTTTACATGGTTTTATTTAACTTGACTTGTGGCGGAATTTTGTAAGGCGGTTTTCGACAACTATTACTGCATAAATTATCTTCAAATTTTGCACACAAGCTTATCTTCGATGACAATACAATAATCCATCCATTTTATAATATATTATAACGTTAATTAGGAAAAAAAATTAATAATTTTGGCTCTGAGGAAATTATCAGCATTATCATTTGCCGTTTGGCAACAATAGTTTTGTTTGGATAATGCAACGATGTTTTGAATTTAAATAAAACCATGTAAATTAAAACACTTTTTCATTTTAAAAGGGTATAACTATATAAAAGTAATTATATGTTAAAAAGTTTAGTATTATAAGCATAAATTTGCTATCTAATAATCATTAATACTGTGTAGGCATACTTTATACACCAATTCAATATTTTGGCCAATTTTCGACATTTTAACTGTCTACCTGTAGCCTGAGGCTATAAAATCCCATTGAATAATCCTGTATTTAAGATTATGCAGTTCCTGTCTTCCTTCGGCTTCTTATAGAGCATTTTAACCCAGACGACCTCCCTCTTGTGCACTTTAAAGGCTTATCTGTGCAGAGAACGAAGTGCTCCTATGGATTGCAGTGAGACCTGCGGTTTCAAGTGGAATCCGAACCACTTGGACATGATCGAAAGAAGCGCAGTACAAATCGAACATTCATTCCTATTCCGGGATGCGAGCCCAGGCCCCATGGCACGGAAGCAGCGCACTCTACCGCGTATGCCACGGAAGACAGTGCAGTTTTCATTAATAAAGGTTATTCACTTTTGTATATACTTACTCGGGAAAATACCTTAAAAGTCTGAGAATAGCCATTTTGTTTTCATTATCCATTACTTATTCGGCTTGGAATGTGTTTTGGCTAAGTTGATTGCTACGTACATAACGTTTTGACTTGTAACTTTAAAGCTGCCGGAATGGTGGCGTAGTGGTAAGGCGCAAGCCTCGTGCTCCCAAGTTCGCAGGATCAAACCTTGCCCAAGTCGGTAAATTTTCAAGATGCAGAAAATCGAAAGCGCCCATGTCGTATGATTATTCGGCATGTTAAAGATTTCTTGAGTATCCGGTTGGCGCGGATACTCTGGGCTAAATTAAATTCCTAGTGCAGTTTGCATCAACTAGATCTCAGGTACCACTATCTAGGGGGGAAACAGAGCGTCAAAAATTACGGCAGCTGTACCACATTCACTGTGGCGCCGCTAGTACCAATCTCTGGGAACGCACTAGGTTTGCAATAGTTAAGAACTAAACATACGCAGCCCATGAGAAATTTAAACAAGAAGTTCCTTCTAGAACTATACGAGCCTAATTTCCCGTATACACCAACTTCGAATTTATAATCTAGTTATCTTTCTCTCTCTCTCTATCTCGTTTAGCTTTAGTTCTTAATTGCTTCAAATATACCTTTTTCAACGATTAATACATATTCATTCACGCATTCATTCATTCATTTATTCAGACGTTTATTCACTCATTCATGTATTTATTCACACATTTACTGATTTGTTTTCATCCCTTCGCTCATTTCTTCACTCACTTATTATTTTGTACATTTATTCACTCATTTGTTAATTTATTCTTTCACTTATTCATTTAATCATTCATTAATTCAAAAATATTCTTGAAAATCCCGATAAAAAAATTTCATAGGAAAATAGGCTCATTAGTTCTGGATGAAATTTCTATCTGTACATGTTCTACGTTATAAGAGCTTTAAGATAAAGTTTGTTTCAAACAAATCGGTCCTTTATATAAGGATTTATATAGTATTGAAATTTCCTCGTAGGCGCTATGTTAATTCTTTTGAACCGTTCAAAAATAGCCAACTTTGAACCAACAAAAAGTATTCAAATCAATATTTCACGCCGAGAGCTTCTTCCAATAAGCTTGCTTATAGGAACTTGGATCTTGTGCCCAGAGTTTACATAATTGCTTCATTTTTGCCCATAGGCTCTAATGTTAAAATTTTTTGAACTGTTCAAAATTGAACGGAAAGTTATATGGAAATGAAATGTCCTCGGCGAAATCTTTCAAATGCAAAAAAAAAAAAAATCGAATCGGACAATTCGCTCAGTAGTTATTAAGGGGGGGGGGGGGCGGTGCCACAGACAGACAGACAAACCGACAGACACACATTTTTCCCATCGCAAAACCCTACGTTCAATTTTTTTATTTTTTCAATCTTTATTTAACTACTTAACTTATTTTTGACTTTTCTTGATTTCTAACGATATTTTCACGATACATTAAGCCTTCTTTCATGCTTTATTATTATTTCTTTACTTTTACGGGAAAGTAGGCTAAAGAGAAAAAACTTTAAATCAATTGCTCAACTGACACACAAACGTATTGATACAAGTAGGAAATTGATTTTATCTTTGGGAAAATGTCACCACTCTAGATTTATTTGTTAGACTTCCATTGTTAGAAATGCTTCCATACAGGCTCATAATTTGATGGCGAACCATTGCAATCTGGTCCATTAGACCAGAAATCTTCAACCTGGGCTCCGAGGTGCACAATTGTTCTGTCAAACAAGGGGTTCCGCAAGTATGATCACTTTTTCTTACTCAAGAGCAAAAAATGTATCAAAATTTAATTTTTTTAAATAAAAGATCGAATCTTTAAAAGCAGTTTGATCGTTAAAAAAATATAAATAAATATTTCATGTATAAAAATATCCAAAATTCGGTAATAGTGGCGATAAAAACAGATACAGATTAGATACGAAAGATGACATTCGGTTGTAGGTTTCAACGATTATTCGAGACGAAAAAATATTTTGCAACAATCACATCCAAGTCATAAAAAAATTATTTTTATTAATTTGTTATAATTTTTGTTGGTTTTGTTTAATATTCATTGAATAACTTGAAGAAAACCAGAAAAAAACGTAAGCTATATTACTATGTAATATCTTATTAAGTTTATATTATGATAAATGCAATAAAATTTTTGTGAATTTGAGTAGGATAAAGCTTCGATGTTCTATTTTCTGCTCTGTGATTCAAGAGGTTCCTTGTAGAAAACGGTAAGCTCTAAGGGTTCCCCAAAATGTAAAATATTAAATGTTCTTGCCTTAGACTGAAGTGTTTCATTTCGCAAACGGTTCCAAATTGGTTTGGTGGTGTCTGAGCAGCGGAACCACCAACTTCGACAGCTACCTACGTAAAAACCGAAAGCAATGTAGAGCTAAAGACTTGTTATGAGGCAATGTTACGTAAATTACTGTTAGTACATTTTCAGCGGTTTTATTTACTACCAGGTAAATTTATGACCTTTTGCATATATTAATAATATCATTTCTCAAATGGCATGAACAGTTGGAAAAACAAAAAAGTCGGGGTAGTTTTTTTTCCACATTGGGAAAGGAACAAGGCTAGGGTTCCATATCACATCATCTACTATTTTCCGCAAGATCGACACCCACCTCCGATTTCGTCCAAATTTGCTGTCCAGATACGTTTTTAATGCTAATTACTACAATTTTAATTGTATTGAGATTAATGAAAGACTTGATGAGTTACGAGCCTTTAAATATCTGTGAGATAGATCATTTGCCGCCATTTTGAATGATAGATATAAAGGGCTGTGGGGGGGGGGGGGTAACTCACTACAAATTCGTCACACAGCTTTCAATTTCTTATATTTTGTTAAGAATGATGTGAACTACCCTTTTAGTAACATATTTAACATTTTCATTTTTTGCTAACTATTTTTATTCGTGATTTCTTGATTCGTAAAAGAAGTAGCTTTAATAAAGATTTTCTCACATTGTCCCTCTATAGGTTCAACCAAATTGTATTCACAGGTAGCTCTAAGTTCGTCCTATTATACGATGAAAAAATTTTGATGGGCAATTCACAGGAGTTTTCTTTAAACTTAAATATTGTAACGCTTCAAAAAATTGAAAGCACTACTTGGATCCACAAGCATACGTGAAAGTGTGCAAGTTTATTTTTGGACAGACATGTTTGCAGAAGCGTACTTATGAAAATATTCTTGAGCGTGAGAAGCCACTCCCAAGAGCAGAGGGGCAGATGAAGAGCAGTTCTACCGCTCTTCATTTCCGGGGAGATGTTTACGTAGAGATGAGTTCGCGCTCACTTTTGCAGGCTCGAGCCCGTAAGAGCCCGAGTGATAATCTTCTGTGTCAAAGTCCGAGCCCAAAATGATTTTATAAAGTGTTGTTAATAGATGTGGTGCTACATTGATTAAATGTAGTCTTTTTGTTGTCATCGCAATTGGTTCTAATGATTTTTCTTTTAATTTCAAATAAAGAATGCATATATGTTTAAACAAACATGAAGTGCTTCAGTTGAAAATAAATTCTGGTGAGCTAAAATGCATGAAAAATGATGTTGGAAAATATTCGGTTTTTCCGCATTTTCGAGAAATTTTTGATTCGCAGTCGAATTTAAAACTGGAATGTATTCAGTGCAACTCTTGCAGTTAGGAGACCTACTAATAAGATGGGTCTCTAGTCTGGAGGAGCAAATTGAAAATGAAAGTGGACACCAGACTAGCAGAGAAAAAAAAAACATTAGTCCGGACTGTAGGTTGATTTATGAATATTTTACCATGTGGCCGAGCCCGCCCGATCACGAGAGTAACTTGAAAAGGTAGAGCCCGAGCCCGGCTCATCTCTAATGATTAGATCTTCCTAGAAGGCTTCTGATCTTCAGCCAGTAGTCAGTTAGCATTTTCATAGATGGCGCAACTGAAATTGGACAATCCGCAAACGTGTTGTTGTCATCTTTCAGAAAATCCTAGTACAGTAAAGAGAAACGAAAGCATTCCATTTGGTACATTTCATAGCTAATATCTAAAAGTTGTCAAGTATGCGATTAGCTAGAGACTACTCAGGTTATATTTCAATCAGTAGTAATCATTTATGTTTTTTTAATGTGACATTAAAATTTCTTTTGTCAATTTTTTGATATGTAACAAAATTTAAGTTTAAAAATAAACTCGTGTGAACCGTAACATCAAGATTTTTTCAGCATGTGTGCATGTGTTAGGACACACTTAGAGGTAGCTTGTACATACAATTTGGTTGAAAATGAAGAGGGTGCACTGTCAGACAACGTCTGTTAAAGTTACTCCTTTTACGAGACAATAAATTAGAAATAAATATTTTTAGAAAAAAACGTAAAATAGTTATAAACGTAAAATGTTACTAAAAGTGGAATTCACATCATTCTTAACAAAATATAAAAATGAAAGCTCTATTTCTAATTTGTAAGGAGTTACCAGCCCTATCCATATATGCGTCCTTTAAAATGCCGGCAAAGGAACCTTCAGATTTTTAACCCCTTAACCTTTTTTTTTTCCACAAATGTTACCTAAAAGGGCACAATTTTATATTGCATTGATTAAAGTCCTAACTTGGTATAGAAGGAAAATGAAAGAATTTTTTTTAACTTTCATAAATAAAGAATTTAAGCATTTTTTTATTTTATAACTTTGAAACACAAATGAACTTGAATGACTCTCTTCAATCTATTAAAAATACAGGCAACTCAAAACAAGAAAGGCGGAAATTTGCCCGTACGCTGTACGGCAAACCAGTTGTGGCCAACTTTGGGTATTTCACTTTTCTAAATATATTGGTGGACGGTTGTCCATACATTCGTACGGACGTTACCCCCTCCCGTCAAAACTAGAGGCTTTGAAATTAAATCAAAGATTATTAAAATGAAGAATTAGATTGAACTTTGTGAGGAAAATTTTACGCGAATAAGCGTAATAAGAGCAAAAGACGTAAAAATTAATTTCTCCAAGGAAAGAGAAAACAGACAAAGTGTTTACTTTCTGAAGTTTCTCCGAGAATCATTAGGTAATCCTTTGAGTATTTGCTTTCACAGCACGATGGGGGTTTTGCCAACGTCGTTTTAAATCAATCAGCAGTTCGTGCACGCAAATGTTAGCTTCAAAACTCATATGCGTTCAATATCTAGGGTAATTTGTTGTTAATTGAAAGGCTTTAGTTTTAGATAGCATCTGCATCTTTTATCTACGCTACAGTTGAGTTTTAAAAATCAATTTTCACACTATTTGATTTTGCATCGTCTGTGAAGAGGAAAACGTTGCTTTTGCAGGTATATGTATGTATGTAACTCGATTTGTTGTTTTCATGAAATTTTTGTTATAGATCATATGACCTTCAGTAATGAGGGTGTGGGTCATGGTGGTATTCGAGATGGTACGTTCTACAACTGTAAACAGTTTTGGAGTATTTTGAACCGATTTTTCATGTTAAATATTATGAATTTCACCAGTATATTGGGGTCCCACATTGTTAAAAACTCCAGTTCAACCTTTCACCAAAAAATGGAAAACTTTAGTTGCAACCAACATTTGGTACTAAGTTGAATCATTATAACGATGAACTTTAGTTGCAACCAACATTTGATACTAAATTGAATCATTATAACGATGAACTTTAGTTGCAACCAACATTTGGTACTAAGTTGAATCATTATAACGGGGTAGTTTCCCCATGAATGTGAAACTGGGAACCATTATAATGGTTCAACTTTAGTACCAAAAGTTGGTTGCAGCTAAATTTTACCATTTTCTTGGTGAAAGGTTGAACTGAAATTTTTTAGTGTACACTTCAAGTCACTGCTAGTCAGTCGGAGAATGTTCAGTCTGCACTCCATTTCATTCCATAGATAGACAAGCTTTTGCGAAGTCACAGTAACTGTTCCATGATCATTCAATTTTCTAATTCAAGCACAGCTGTCTACGTACAAGCACAGAATTACGAAGTCTAACCGCTGCAGGTGCAATTATTGTGATTATTTGCCAACGGAAGGAGCGAGTCGTAACTAGTCGTGCTGCTGCGTCAGTGGCACAGGTGGTAGAGCTTTCCGCTGCTGTGCCTTGGGGCTCGGGTTCGGATCCCAGCGGAGGGTATGGATGTTCGATCGGTCTTGCACCTCTTTCGATCATATCCTAGTGGTTCGGATTCCAGTTTAAACCGTAGGTCCCCTAGCGGTCCGAAGGAGCACATCGGGCTATGCCAGATGAGTCTGAAATGAATGAACACATTAGAAATAGATCGTTTGAGTTAAAATGCTCTATAAGAAGCCGAAAGAACTAGTGGTACTCACGTAAAAATGTTAGAAAAGCATTCCATTTTACAAACAAAGCTTCAAAAAAATCTCATAACTTCTAAATAAAATGCATGGATGATTCTGATCAGAAAATTATAGATAACTTATTCCAAAATCAGTTTTTCGAAAAATTTTCAGTTTAAGTTACTAATCTTTACATACTCATGCATTTTGGGTTGTGAGGGCGGGAAGTTCACAATTTTTTACTCGCATAAACACGTGCAAATAAACATTTTCCAAAAATTTGATCGAACTGTTTTCCACCGTTTTCAAAAACATGTAAATTTGTCAATAAGGGCAAATTTTATGAATCCTACATTCTTTGGAAAGATGTGCAGAAGATAGCAAAGCTTTTATTCTAAAAACAGTTTTGCGAATCAAATGTTTTCTTCTCAGTTAGTCTGCTTAATGTACAAAGCTTAAGTATGCTCGAAGTGTACAGTTCATTTAAATTCGTAGTGCATATTTTTTTAGTAAATTTTGTGTGAAGTTCAGATTATTATAATTTTTTTTACTGATTATCACCCCTGATAAAATTCAAAGAATATTTTCTCTATGATGTTCTACATTTTTTAGACAAAATTATTTTCTAGTGAATTATTTTCTAGTAATCCTGTAATGCACAAGTTATTTTTTTGTCTTTTTTTATTGTTTAATTTTTCTGTTTAATTTTTTATTTATATTTTGTATATATATATATATATATATATATGTATATATATATATATATATATATATATATTTTCGTCCGCCTTGAGGCAGAGTTGGGAATTTGATGGTTAATTGATGCACAACCTCTAGTAATTCATTTTGCTAAATGCTAATATTGACTACATTTTACATGTCTAATATTTTGATGAAGAGAACTCTATTTAATGCACTCCAGTTCCTGTGCATAAAGTTCCGAAAGACGCGTTTCGAACATTTTAATAACGAAACAACTTGCCAACGCTAATATTAATTTACTCCGTATCTGACTAATTAGCCTTTCCAAGAGATTCTCATGATTTATAGTTCCAAACATCAACCATACCAACCGGTTACTTAGCAAATGTGTCGAAAATTGTTCCTTGTTATTAACACAAGCTGAGGATTTAGGATAATAAATAACTTTCTACTACAAACACATTACCAAGGTTTATTTAAAACTTTCCGCGTAATACACGGTTATTAATATTACACATAAGTATGTTTGGTTATTAATTCGTGGACATTAATATTCGACTTGCTTTAGGTTTTCTTTTACATAAAGTTTAATATTGCTGTGTTGCGTTTTTATTTCATACGTACTCTCGGAATTCTGCAAGCAGAAATTTGAAGCTCTATGTAAATTTGAAGAAGGGCTTCAAATTATCAAAATATTTCTGTTAGCCTTTGGATATAAAGCGAGTTTCAATACAATAGAAAACGACATCTATAACCTCTTAAGACCCCAGAACTAAGCACAAACAATTTTGACGCAATTTTTTGGTTTTCTGATTTAAAAAATGAGAACAAAACAAAATAACTAAAATTTTTTTTTTTAATTTTAATTAATAACTAGTTTAAATAATAATTAATGCCCAATTTCCATGTTTCCCATGTTTAAAACAAAGTAAACTATCTGTTGATTAATTTCAAAAACAATTGGGTGTTTTAGCTTTCAAATTGCATAAACAGTAGTTAATAAACATTATTTTAAAATGTACCCAATTAGGTACACTTGGAATGAAAAGGATAAAATTAAATATTTATTCTGTGTTTCAGGACCCTCACACACCAGTAATCTGGGTACAAGAAGCCAGTGGCGTAGCCAGGAGGGTGGGGGTAGGGGTCATAATTTTTTTTTATTTAATGAGACAATAATACTGCATAAATGGTTTCCTTTTGGATATATTAACAAATAAGTTTAAGTCTTTAGGCAGTTTTATTTAAACTTCGTACGAGCTTTGTCATCCGGAGTTAGCGGTTAGTACTATAACAGTAGCACATGTACTATTCTGTCACTATATCCTAGTTTTCTAGTACAAGAAACACATTCAGCCATTTTTACAAAGAACATTCTTTAGTTATCAGGAAACCACTGTCTGTTATGTAAGGTCTTTATTTTAGAATTTGAGCAGATTCCTACTTTAAACAGAGACACATAAATAAAACGCCTTTGTTCAAGCAACAGTTGGACAAAACATTATTTGACACAAGCACAAGTAAAACAGAAAAACATGTTCCCATAACAAACACTTCTTAAGTTTTTCTCTCTTTACAAACTCTCTCACGGTTACAGTTAATGCACCATATGCTATGCTATTAATAAAGCAATAAAATAAAATTATTCCTTTCCTTAAGTTAGGTGCACAATACTGTAAAAAATTCTAGTTCAACCTTTCATCAAAAAATGAAATTTAACTGCAATCAACATTTGGTCCTAAGTTGAACTATTATAATGGTGTAGTTTCACTTAGTTTCACCATAAATGTAAAACTAGGAATCATTATAATGGTTAATGGTTGCAGTTAAATTTCACCATTTTTTGGTGAAAGATTGAACTAGAATTTTGTATAATGAAGTACAGCAGTAATAAAAATTTACTATTAATTAACGTAATCAATCTATTCTCATTCAATTATAACAGAAAAGCTATAAAGAAAAGGTTTGCTTTGATTAAAATTTCGAATGTTTTCATAACAAACTTAACTTGATTTTCTTTCTATGCAAGAACCATTCCATTCTCCACATAAATAGAAATAACTTTTTCTAACTTGACTATAACTGATCTCTAGTAATTTAACTGTTCGAATGTTAGGCATAAGCAATATTCCAAACGAGGAATGTTTTGACACGATATAAATCGTCGTTAATTAAATACAATTCATGAACAGCAACGGAACAAATGTCTGCTTCTAGCTAGAGTGATAATGAATAGCCCCATTGTTGAAAGCCAATAAGACGGTAAATTTGTGGTTAATAAATTATTTAATAAAGGCTGTTCACATAATTGCTGTTTTCGCTGAATACGAAATCCTAGATGCCGAAGAACATTTATTTGGGTATTTTAGAAATATAATTAATGGATTTAATTATCAAATTATAATTTGTTTGTTTATCAGAGCGACAATGGTATTACAGCATTTTTGGAACACGTTAGACATCGGTATTCTAGTCTCGAAAGGACTACTTGTCTGGGGTTTTGTACTCAACGTATTGCTGAATGCTATTAAATTGTTTTTTTGTAAGTATAAAAAATGTTCGTTGCGTTCTTAACACAATTTTTCGCTTTTGAGCACTCAGATTGTGTTTCTTGCTGTTTTAAAGGCCTCACGACAATTTTGTTTTGAAGAAATGTGAGCCCGTTGATAAAATGTCTATTTTATCAGCAATTATACAAATACCGTTACAAATACAAAAGTGACGACCAGCAACAGGCTCAGGGCCCAGCTAGGCTGGTCCTAGTCAATTAAGCAATCCCCAGTGAACATCAAGAGCTTTCTTAAAAGTTTTTACCCCTCTGCAATTGACAGTCTCTTCTGGTAAACTATTCCAACTGCCTACAACCCTATTGAAGTAGTAATTTTTCCTAATTTCAAGATTAGCCTGAAATTTGAAAAGCTTAAAACAATGACCTCTGATTCTATTTTCAGCGCATAGTTGTAGCCCATCAACATTTCCCATTTTAATGAATTTAAACAACTGAATCATGTCCCCTCTAACTCTCCTTTGCTCAAGACTATTCATATTGAGCCTTTTAAGTTTAACCTGAAGCCTAAGCCTTATATTCTATTTTACCAGCAACATTACCTATAACCGCGAGAAAGTTTGCTGAGAGAGAAAAACTGAATAACAGTTAGTTTTGGGAACTTGTTTTTCTTGCTTAACTTGTACTTGTTTCAAATATGTTTTGTACAGCTGATAAAATATACATTTTATCAGTTGAGTCTCATGGCCCATTTTTATGATATCAGTTTATCATCAAAAAAGTCACATGGCTCATATGGTTGGGCCATGTGACTTATTTTACTTCGTGCAGTAAAAGGCAATACGTATTTCCATAGATTTTAAAAACAAATTAAATTTTTGTTTTTTCGACCAATTTCTATCAGATTCTGCATAGTATGAAGACCTTATTTATGTATAAAGAACTTGCTTGAATAGAGCGTCAACTCCATATTTATTTATTTTGAGGTACAGAGTCTTAAAGTCTAACGATTGCTGAATATTATGTTTCTAGAGGTACTTGAAATATTTTCTCTGCTGGCAGTAGAAAAAATGTCAGAAGTGAAACAGTTTAAAAATATAATACATATGACTTGTACAAACATGAAAGTGTGGATAACGCCATTTTTCTTTTTATAAAAGGGAAGTTTGCTTACGGTTCAAATAAATCCTTCATATTTATTTATATATGAAGGCCTTAGTCCTTGCGAACGTAATTAAAACGAAACGGTCTAACGTTATGTTTTATTTACTTGCCAATTATCAAATATGCACAGACTATAATGCAAATGGTATTTCTTAATCGCTGCTAAAATGGAATTGCAATAAGCAAATAAATTCAACTCCACGTTTAAAAGTCTAGAGAGCAGTTAATCTCCGTTGTTGGTCAACTTTCCAATAAGGCCTTCATATCTATTTATATATAATGGCCTTACTCCTTGCGTAGATAATTAAAACGAAGCGATCTAACTTTCAGTTTTACATACTTGCCAATTATCAAGTTTACACGGACTATGATGCGAATGATATTTCTTTATCGCTGGTAAACAGGAATTGTAGCAATAAATTCAACTCCACGTTTAAAAGTTTTTAGAGGAGTTAGTCTCCGTACTACATTCTGAAATTTGAATGTTTTAAAACGATAAAAACATACAAGTGCTTCCAAATGAAGCCGAGTTACAAAACCCTACCTGATATTTAATTCAAAAACTCTTCAAACCTTCAGTCTTTTTATATTTTTTTTCCTTTTGAAAGTTAACTTTCATTACTCTTTAGGATGACGAAAATTTAACACATAATACTGCATTTTTAAAAATTACTTTTGAGAAATTCTGATTCCTAATGAAATATTTTGTTAACTAATACGCAGTTTGTTGTAGAAAAGATTTATAAAAACGAGTGTCGTTAATGCCGTAAAGCAGAATTCTTTCTAGCTGTTGCTGCTATCATTTACTAAAATAAATGCATGATTTCTTTTTTGTTTTGGTTTTGTGAAAAGTTTCAGTCTCTGAATTTAATGAATTCAGTCACGAGCCATGGTTTCTCTTTTTTTTTAAAAATAAAATGCATTTTCCCATTGAATTTTGTATTTGCATCTACCCAAATACAAAGCTCAGCTTGAAAAATAAACTGTATTATGGTTTACTTTTTTGCTGATAAAATAATAGAGCATTCAGGTTCTTAGAAACTCTTTTTATTCCTAATTGCGTAAGTCAGCTTTTATCATTTTTATCCTTGAAGCTATAAGTGGCTAAACTCACCGGAACTCGTATTATTTTTTTTAATACTCCCACATTTTGGATGAAATACTAAGGGTTGATTGATAACATTTTAAAAGCAACTTCCAGTCTTTCATTAACTTTTCCAAAAAGTTTTCTTTTCGCGCTCAAACTCCTTTTTTGCTCATAAAATATCTTTCAGTAAAAACACGAGTTAAATTTTAGCATAAAATCCAAGCCGTTTCATCATATCGTCCACATTATCTTCGGCGGCAATGAGCTTTTTAGCGAAAAAAAAATAACAATAATAATAACACATTTGTTGGAGTTTCTATGTCACCGACGTAAACATAGTTAAAATACAGTTAAAAAATTTTGTCTGATCTGAAAAAAAGATTCAAACAGATAAATAAAATCGCATGTAAATAAAAATACAATTAGTACTACATTTTCGATCGTTATCAGACCATTCCTCGATGAAGTCTTTCCTTTCGTTTTTCAAATGCTACGAGCTACTGCTTTTGATTTCAGTTTAAGTTGATTTCCATGTAATGGAAGCAATTCAAGCAGCGTCATTGGTCACGTGGCACCGATGAAAGCAATGTAAACAAATTAAGCCGTAGCATCGCTTTACTTAGAGTTCAACAAATCTAATAAAGACTAGGCCTAAATAAAGTTCTACATTACATAAAATTAACACTAAATAAAACACTATTACTATTGTAATAATAAAAAAATTCTTGAATAATGATTACAACTGGGTTGTAATCCGAAAAAGCTATGAAAATAGTCTAATTAATTTTAAGATAAGTAATTTTTTCTAGTAAACTCCACGTAGAAAATTGAAAATCTTAGTAAACAAAGAGCGGATATCACGTGACAACGTTGATCGTTCATGAGTTCCTCTAGCGGTGAATTTCCTCCATTGAAACTATTCGTCGTTATAAAATGTATTAGTCTGAAAACACCATTGAAACAACATTAAAAGGTTGAAATGCAAAAAAAAAAAAGTTTTGCAATATTTTAACGGATCATTCATAAATGACGTCACGCTTCGAGGGGGGAGGGGTGTTCGTGAAATTGTGACGAATAGTGACTAAGGGGGGAGGGGTAACAAAACGTGTGACATCATGCTTATGCAACATAGCGTGAGATGTGACAAAAGGGGGAGGGGGTCCATTGAGATGTGACATTTTGTGACAAAGAGGGGAAGGGGTCAAATATATGGGAACAAAGCGTGACATCATTTATGATCGATCCCTTACTCCTGAATCCTCTTTTGTCTGATTTTCTTAGCCGTGGCCTTCCTTCATTTTGCGCATGCGTCAGGTCTGCTCCGATTTCATCGAAATGGGGGTGAAGAGAGATAAATGTATGGAAATGTTTATTATTTTGAGAAATAATAAACCAGATGCGTTCGTTTTCTTTAATATTTGCTCGAAAGATTTAAATCGCGCATGGAATAAATCAACACCAGGAAAAAACAGCAAATTTGCGATAAAAATATAGCTTCGGGACGTGTCCATCTCAGTGTGTCACCCCTTTATGTAATAGAATCGCTCGCGACTGGTAGTCCTAGCTTTTAAATACTGAAATCCTATTTTCTTTGAAATTTTCTTAATGATAATGCTTTACCGTTTTCCAGAAAAATATGATTTAAAGTCCAGCAAACAAGTAGTTTATCGCCATCAATTTTTTCATAAAAGTAACGAAAAATATTTAAAAATATATTTTAGAATTATTTTCTCCTCTGGAAATATCAACATGATATTTAATCTGAAAACATTGATTCATATAGAGTTTGAAAATAAAGTCAAAATATTATTCATTCGCAAAGAAAAAAAAATGAGCTAAATAATTAAGATAACCAAATGATTCATAGAAGATAAATATTTCTCTTCAAGTAAAAACGCCGAAAAAGACGGTAACAGCAAATTTTGCGCAAACACTTAACTAACAGCAAAAAGGAAGTAAAAGCAAACAAAGTGAGGTTTGGGGCCATTAATATTTAATTGAAATATTTGCTCTTTCATTAAAGGAAAGGTAAGCCATTTTGTGAAAGGACGTCGTGGAGATGAACAAAATTTGTGTTTTCGTTCATCATGTTTGATGGGTCACCTTTTAATTCCTTTTTTGGAAAAATAAAAAGCCTCTTATTTGATAGCTTTCTCTCAAATAGTTAAAATTAAAAAAATATATGCGTACATCATTTTTCGTTAAATGCAGATAAACGTTAAATACACGTGTTTTTTTTTAGATGTTGATTTTGAAAAAATATTTAGTAATTACAACATTACGAATGCTACGTGAGGGGTCTTAGGTCTGTAGCCTAGTGGTTAGGATGTCGAACTTCAAACCGGGTGTTCAATACCCCACCCGCTGAAGACCCACCTTGTACACGTGGGGATTCGTGCAAGTAAAACCCTGGACCCTGAAGTCTCGAGGCAGTTCCCGGGTACCGGAAGGTGGAGAATTTCCCTCCCCTTCACTCTTGGATCAAAAAAGGAAGGTGGCGCCATCTGGTGTCATTCAAATACATAGTGAGAAAACAATCATCTCCTTTAAATGCTCATAATTTATGTAATATTCAGTTTTTAAATTTCTAATTTCAGTATGATATTTTTCTTGTGCGTTTTCGACTGTTCTGTACGTTTCGTGAGATTTAGTGGAAAATTCTGCGTGTTGTAGGCCAAAAATATGTTGGGAAAATTGCCATTTTGAAAAAAGAATTGATTATAACTTCTTACGTGCTAATTTTATGACAATAAGTTGAAATATTGTACACAGCAAGTAAATTCTACGCTAAAATTTAATTTTACAGCTATTTTTAATCATTATACGAGACAGGATGACCGGAAATATCTCATCTTTCTTCAATTTGTTGTCGGTCCGCTAAATGCACGCGTGATGAAATGTTTACAGGAAAGAGTGCAAAAGAAAACGTGCCTTTTTTATGGTGGAATTTACAAAACATATTGTCTTATATTTCTCTAGAAAGTTTTAAAAATTGCCAAAAAAAATTTGTCCCATTACTTTTGGCTATATAGGGTATTGCATTTATAAATCGTGATATACAATGGCTTACCATTCATTTGTGGGTTAATAAGTTACATTCAGCGAAGTATGATTAATACAGTAGGAACTCGAAGTAACGCGATCCGATATACCGCAAATTCGGATTTAACGTGGGGAAAAGTATGGTCCACGAAAAAAAAAAAAAAAAGATCAATTTTAGAATAAGTTTTGCATTTAAAATTCCAGTGAAACATAATATTCTTCATAAAGCGCCATTTTATCTCCCGATAGTCAGATACTCCACGGCCCTCATTGTTAAACAATGCGGTGTTGCTAGTGTGAAACAATATGCCGAAAAAAAGAACGAAACACTTCAGTTTGCCAAACAACACTTATGAATTTTTAAAAGATAGGATAAGATTTAATTTGTGCTGCAACGAATGATAAAGTTAACCCCTTGAAGCACGAGTTTTTTTTTCGGAAAAACTGGTAAAAGATTATCGCGGTTTTTTTTTTTTTTGAACAGAAAACGAACATATAGGTAAGTATCAATTGTTTTTGGCAATTTCAGTTGTAGGGGGTGACTAGAGAGCGGAGCTGGGGTAAAAGTTATGTAAAAAAATGTTATTCAAACAAAGTGCAAACGGATTTCCCACGGGCATTAGAAACAAAATAACGCGTGATACAAGATCGCCCGTGTGAGACACGGGCATGTGCAGATTTGACGGTCACTTTCGCCCGTGTCAGTCACGGGCAAATGCGTTAAGTGATTAATTATACTTCACAAAGCCGGGTAAGTGTTTCCATCATTTTGTATCACTGTCAGTCACTGCTTAGACACCATTGCGATATACCACGGTTAAGGGGCCGTTCATAAATGATGTCACGCTTTTTTCCCATATATTTCTCCCCCCTCCCCTCTTTGTCACAATATGTCGCACTTCAGCGGATCTCCCTCCCCCTTTGTAGCATGTCACGCTATGTTGCATAATGCATGATGTCACACTTCTTGTAACCCCCTCCCTTGTCACACTTTGTCACAATTTCACGAACACCCCTCCCCCTCGAAGCGTGACATCATTTATGAATGATCCCTGAGCTACAACGCGGGTGTGAAACATGTCTCCCGACAACCGCGTTATACCGGGCTGCTACTGTATTTCAATCCTTCGTACATGAATTGTATTTGAAGAATGATGTGCATGGTGTGAAACATTCACTAAGGAATCAAGGAGTTATCTAAAGCAGCGGTTCCCAATCTTTTTTTTTTTTTCGCGTACCACCATTTTGAGTACCACTGCTAATATAACTCTATTATATAGAATAGAACACTAATAGATTATAGGTAGATTTGTTTCGCCAGCCCGCGTACCATCTGGAGGGCTTCACGTACCACTAGTGGTACACGCACCACAGTTTGGGAACAGCTGATCTAAAGCTATTTCGGGTGAATGGTCTCAGTGTAGCAAGATTCAAAATTTAACCTTTAAACCCAAAATGTAACCTATTTTAATCTATTTAAACAAAATAATAATATAATAATAATAATACTAATAGAAGTAAATGCCTTAAAAAAGTAATAATTCAGTAATAAAATGAAATAAAAATAAATGGCTTGGTTTATAAACAGTCAAAATTGGTGTATATTTTAATCAGATCTCGAAGTTTAATTTCTGGGGTGTATAGTATAAAACCGGCCCAAAATGGTTGCAAAATCAGAACAATCCATGGCTTTCTTCCTCTTTATTTTAGAAATTCTTCTTTATATATATTTTTTTGTTTAATATTTAAGTTAACGCTCTGTATAATAAAGAAGACTCCAGGAAACACAACGTTCAATCGCTGTTTTTCGCAATTTTCTTTATAAATTAAATTTCAAAACCCTGAAATACGTGCATTTTATTTATTTAGTTATTTTTGTTACATTGAATCTAAAAATGGTCGACAATCACCGATGAATGTCGACATTTACCATCTATCAGACTGGAGAATGTCGATATTCTCCAATTTCGGACATTCGCTGTAACAAATACAGAAAAAAGCTTTTTGCATTGATTGATTCTTAAATATGGGACTGTTCATAAATGATGTCACACTCTTTTTCCATATATTCGACCCCCCCCCTCCTCCTCCTCTTTGTCACAAACTGTCACACTTCATCACACCCCCTACTCCCCTTTATCACATATCACGCTATATTACATAAGCATCAGTAGTTGCAGTTCAGAAACAAAACGACGCGTTATAGATCACGTTTCTAATTTTATTTTTGATCTTTTAATTGCATTTGTTAGATAAAGAATAATAATGATTACATGCGTACTTAATTTGTATAAAATGTGGTTATGGTTTACTGCACAAAACATAATTAGAATAAAACAGTAAAATATATAAATCGCTCGAATTCTGAAAAAAATAACCCACGCAATTTTATCTTAAAAGTGCAAAAGCCTAAGGAAATTTCCTTTTAAAGTTTTAACAAGAAGAAAATTTAAACCTTAATCTGCATCGGTGTTCAAAATGACCAAATAAACTTTAAAAATAAATTTAATTTGCTTATTTTAAGTGTTTTTATAGAAACCAAAATGCGTACTGTCCCATTTCTTGTTACTTCTCCCCTCTCCTGTCCTTGTTACAAACTGTCACAATTTCTCGAACCCTCCCCCCCCCCTCTCAGAGCGGGACGTCATTTATGAATGACCCCTATTAATGCAAAATGTTTTAAATTTTGCATTGTTTAGCTATGCTTTCATTCTCCAGAACAGTCCGTATTTCTAAAAGAAACCAAAATATATAAAAAAATAACAATAATAATTAATATTATTATTGCAGCTATATTCAAAAGTGTACCGGGGTACGCACTAGGTCTGCAGACGTTAATGACCATACGCAGCCCCATTACAAAGAAAAAAAAATATTCAAAAGTGTAATTTATGCAGCGAATCCTATTTGGTTTCCTTCGAAATAAATTTTTACGCGCAATAAACATAGAAAGTGCACATCCGTCGATTGCATTTACACGCAATGTTTGTTACTAATTGTAAATCATTGTTCAGTAGGAGAGAATTAATTAACTTATGTTACAAAATATGTGTCCTCCTCATAATAATTAAGATTTGTAATATATATAAAAAAAAATAACTTCAGATTGTGACTGATTATTTTTTGACTACCAGTTTAATATATGCTCATTTACGTATATATTTAAGAATATTGCCAGATCTAAAATTTTTCTAATTCTTGATAGTCCCTGCTGAAATGAATAGTACGGGATCTACATTTGTGGGTGACTCGAGTAATGCATTTGAAATGTTACCTTACCATTGTACTAGAACTGCTAAATCGACAAGCTCCATAAATATAGCATTTTGTGAAGTAGGTTATTATTTAGTTAAACAGTTTAGATTTAACGTTTTGATTGTATGAATTTGAAGAAGTTATTATTATTAATTTAAGTTTAAATATTTAGCAATTAATACTATGACGACTGCTCTACGCGCATGCGTACAACATGCTTCAACATTTTCAATGCGCATGTTCATTAGAGTGGTTCACAAACCAATGGTAAAAATTATTTGTTTGCCCTGCAGATCAGGACACCCCCTATTTTTTTTACATTTACCTAGCATAATACACTGGTAAAATTTCAAGCTCTTATTTGTATTAAACATGGTGCTCATTGCACAAATAGCTGTCAAGTTATGCTGCATTTTGAGTGTTTTTATCTCATTGTACTGCCGTTTTCTAAAGGTTTTTAATGAAAACCAAATTATTTCAATGAATTGTGTTTTTATTTACATAAATACAATGTTTTAAAATTATTTATCGTTTCAGCTTCTTAATAACCTTTTTATTTTTTGTTTGAGAGACTATTGACAATAGATTGTTTTGCTGTCTCCGTCGGGACAGCTTTTCGATTTGCTTCAACAACTTGCAGAAGAAACTGCTCATCATCCTTATCATTTGTTAAAACTTTGTTCAATCCTTGGATTAGCTGAACCCCTCTCTCAGCAGTATCATTCTCCACTCTTATCTCTTGTACTCGTTTTCTAGGAATTTTGTAGTAGATATTATCTTCCCATTCATCAGAGGAGGATGTTAAAAAAGAATCATTAAGATTCATGCAAGAAAAAAGCTCAATTGTTCTTCAGGTTGCAAAATTTACAAGACTAGCATCATTTTTTTAAAATTTTAACTGTACTGGTCCTCTTACATTTCGCAAAGCTTTAGTTCTTTTCATTCCATCTACAATTTCTGCTTTTTCTTTAGCTGAAAGACTGTTTGAAAATAAAGCCAAACCAACTAACTCGTTTGAGAGATACCACAATTGATTTTCCAAAGCTTTCCTTGCTGGTTATAGCAAGTTCAGAATCAACCAATTCATAACTTTTAAGGCCTTTATACAAATTCAGATCATTCCCATAGCAAGTGGAGCTTCTATCTATGCTTTGCTATACAAAAAAGCACTGAACTGAACAAGTCTCTGTAATTGTGTTTCTTCTCTCTTCTTCAGATGAAAAACTTCCTAGTCTCTGAAAAGAAATATTTTAAAAGCATATATTAGTTTTGCCATCCACTGAGCATTACTGATAGCAATTGGCGCTCTCCAATGAATTTGCTCCAGGTGTACTACCCCAAAACGGCTAATGTCAATTCAACTAAACTTCTATATAATCGTCTCTAATGATTAGAGATTTATCTAGAGATGAAAGAAACGCTACTGTTGAAACTTTAAAATTCTGTGAGTCTCCTTTCACTTCATGCCTCGAAAATTATTCTGTTGAATTTCTTTCCAAACATTTTTGAACCTACAAAAAAGTGGAATTTCTGGGGAAGAAGATGGACCTAAGCACAAAGTTTGCCAAAATTCGTTCGATTATGTGGTGACGGCAGGCTAGCCACAATAGTTAATGACCAATTAGGTTTTCTAATTGAAAGCAGGCCCCTTTCACACAATCAGTGTTCACACTTGTTGTGTCGAAACTTAAAGCTTGAATTTTTTTCTTGACTCCCCACTGCTTTAAAAGCAGAAAAACAGAGTTATAGCTATATTTTGAGCTGTTCCACCACCACTTAACTTAGGCACACCAAGAAGTTTTTCAAATCTATCGCCCGAAATATACACAGGCAGTCTATCACTTTTCTCAAATCCGAAACTTTCAGGCAGGAGTTTGCCGTCCCAGTGAAGAACAAGAAGACATTTAGGATTGAACTCGATTTTTACGGACTGAAAAAAATCTTTTCTAGCTTTTTTCCTCGATCTCTGAATAGTACTTCGCGAAAGAGGGAGAGCACCAGAATCATGTCCCAAAGCTGTTGCAACTGGAAGTATTGAGCGAAGTGCTTCACATTATTCTAAGGAGCTGGTAACATGCGACGTGAATAACTGTTGTAGAGATTGATTCAATTTTTTTGGCATTATGGTGAGGACTATTTCTTTTATTATTTGAAAAATCATCTTCACCATCTGACTGAGATGCAGAGTTTTCAGAATCCCTCATCAGTGCACCTGCACAAACAGCTGACGTTGAAGCAACTTCCCCTGCTTTTTTTTTCTTTCGATTTTCCTCCTTTTTTTTTCTTTCAGGGATTTTCTGCTGCTTCTTTATGAATTCCCTGTCTTCATAACCCAAATACATTTTATGATTTTTCCTTTGATCCACTTGGATATCAGAATCTTTCTTAATTTTGATTAGATTTAAAGCATCAGCATGAGCAATATCAAAAAGAGTGGCTAAATCATTCATGAATCCAATTTCTCGCTTTTGTTCCGCTTCTGAGGACCGTTTCTTAGTCTTCTTTAATAAAAGCCATTTTCTATGAATTTTTTTCAAGTTTTTCTATTCCATGAGTTACTAGCATTTTAGGAATGTAAGCTTTCTGCCACACCTGCATTACTTCTTGAATTGTTATATGACTAGCATTTATAATTGATCTTACTTCCTTTTTTAATTTTTACTGTAATCACTCACCTTTAATCTGAGTTTTAATTATCACTGAACTTCTAGTTGCAGCAATGTAGGTTCTATGTGGCACAGCAGTCTACAGCGTGTTACAAAATGGTGGCTTGTATCAAATATGCTGCCAGATACAGCAAATAAAGACCATTATCATTTATTTCAAATAATATTTCTGTGCTGAAAAATAATATTAACGAAAAAAAAGCATTTTGCAAAAAATTGTTCTTTTTGGTCTCTTGAATGTTAAGACTTGAAAATTATGTGAAAATAGGAAAAACCGTAAAAATGGGATCTCATTGAGCACCATCATCCATTAAGACTAGAATGCTGAAATTTTAGGAGAGTGATACCATGCATATATGTAAGAAAAATAAGGGGTGTCCTGGTCCTTAGCAAAAAAAAATTTTTTTTTGAACCACCCTAATGTGCATCGTGTTCCAACATTTTGAAAATATTTCAGATGTTTCAATATCTATGTAATTTCGTCTTGTAACGCAACGTAGAATTTGGTATGCTACATTTCGGTCCTACTACGCATCAGAGAAATATTGTTTTCTTTCTTCCTTTTTTATTCTATTCATTCCTTTTTTTATTCATTTTATATATTTTTATTTTACTTATTTATTATTATTATTTTTTTAATTTTAGAAATTTGAATGCGATGTATCCTTGAAATGCACTGCGCTGCAAAGATACAAATCAAAATAGTTTCTGATACTTTTCTAACGGCCGGTCATCCGTTATTAACAACGAATATTCAACAAACTATTCATTTTAAAACATAATTCCAACAATTTTTTTCCACACAAAATTGTTAGTTTTTAAGTAAAATAACTTTATCACTCTTGCGCAACAAATTTCAAACTTTGCCACTTTTTTTGCAGTAAAAAGTCTGTAAAATTTCCATTGGTTAGCGCAAAATTTCCAGCAGAAAAAGACAAATTTAGATATTCAACACTAGTCCGTCGTTTCAGATTTCTTTTCTCGTCTCATTGAAATTTATTTCTAGGAAGAGTTTTCGTTAACACTAAGATACCTGTAAACAATTTTCAATATAATTTGGTAGAGGAAAATTGTTAATAGATATTTTAACGTGATACTTACTGCCGGTCTGCCACGAGAAAAGTTCGCGCCAAAATGTCTGTGCCTATCTGTCAACATGACAATGAGGTGTGTTCTCGTTTTTCCAAGGAAAGTTCAAAAGACTGGAACATTGTCTTTTAAACTTTCCTTTGAAAAAGCAGACACACCTCATTGCCATAGGGACAGACAGGCCCAGAGATTTCGGTGCGAGCTTTTCTCTTGGCGGACTGCTTTCACGTTCCTTCGACAAGCCTGAAACTCGTTTTTATGCTTAAAAAAATAAAGATTTTCCGAACTATTTTTGAATTAGAATAGTCCACTTCTCTAATCTAACCACAAACCGTAAAAAACTTTGGAACTATAGAATAAAATTTAACCCATAGAGAGAAAAATATGTAATGAACTACAATTCCCCCTTTTTTTTCGTATTTAAAGACCGAAAATTAATTTTTGAAGACCAAGTAAAATATTACTTTCACTTTTGTGTTAATGCATAAATACAGTGAAAAAATCCTTTTTAGCCTACGTTCCCGTAAAAGTAAAATAATAATAATAATAATAATAACAATAAAGCATGAATATGGCTTAATGTATCGCAATAAAATATCGTTAAAAAGTAAAGCAAAGTAAAAAAGAAATACGTAAGAACAAATACATGAATGAATAAATAAATGAAGGAATAAATGAATGAATGAATAAATAAATCAATGACTGAATAAATGAATGAATGAATAAGTGAATGAATGTGTACTAACGATTGAAAAGGTATATTTGAAATAATTTGGTACTAAAGCTAAAATTAATAGAAAAAGATATATATATAGCTAGGTTATAAATTTTAAGTCGGGGGGAGGGGTGTATACGGGAAAGTAAACTTGTATAGTGCTAGAGGGAACTTCTTGTTTAAACTTTAACTCATCCTATCTCAAAGATTCTCAAGTTTCAAATGTGTGTTTATAACTCGAGATTATTCTGCTTATGTCAAAGTTTTCATAAAGACCCAAACTTACGTAAAAGTTTAAAAAGAACTTTTTTTTATTCAAAATAATTGAACAACGGTTATTTCGAAGTTTTCGTAAACTTCCAAACTGACATGAATGAGCTGAAAAAATTGTTTTGTTTAGCTCAAAGTTTATTACTCTTATCTCGAATGTTCTTTAAGTTCTACACTGACGTAAATACGTTTTGGGAAAGGAAAAAACTTTTTGGGTTAGCTTAAAATCATTCTGTTTTTATCTCAAAATTCTAATAAAATTCTATACGGACGGAAATACGCTGATAAAATCCTTTTTTATTTTCTTGGTTAAATCAATATTTATTCTGTTTATTTCAAGATATCATACTACATTCAAGATATCTTTAACTACATTCCAGGTTTTATCAATCAAAACAGAGTATACTTTTATTTATATAAAGATTTATTTCTTTATTTATATTTCTTGAAAATTAAAAATGTTTTCCTTTTATGAATCTAAGAGAAAATGTACTCACTCCCAGGTTAAAATGTAGCATTATTATAATAATAATTATTATTTTAATGATTACTAAATGTTATTTATTCAATCTTTGTAGCTTTCTGGGATTATTTTAGTTCATAATTTCCGGACTATCGAACTGATTTTGTAAAAGCTTTTATTGCATTTTGCACGTATTTTAAACATGAAATTTGGAAATATATCAGAATAAGTATAGCACACATATTTTGTGGGATCCCATAAAACTTATTGCAAATGTTTTCCTCGTTCTTTAAAGCTTTAAGAACCTGAAAGCAAACTATGTATCAAAATTCATATTAAACGTTGAGTAGATATACTTTACGTAAATGGTTGTACTATGTAAAATCGTCCCTCCCTCCTCTCTTGATTTTTCTTTTCGGATTTTTTTACGAAAGCATAATAACTATTGGTGTTAACTTATACATTCTAAAACAGCCAGCGGGTTGGCGTAGTGGTAAATTGGCCTCGTACACCCAAGTTCACAGGATCAAACCTGGCTTAAGTCGGAGGGTTTTCCAGATGCCGAACATCGTCAAGATATTTGTAAAAATAAAATGAGCTTAATAAAATCAGGGTACAGTTTTAGCAGGACAGTGTCTATCCTCACTTTGCAAAGAATAATAAAAAGTTTCAGCAAGACAGTGTCTATCCTCACATTGCAAAGAATAATAAAGAGTTTCCGCAAGACAGTGTCCATCCTCAGGTTGCAAAGAATAATAAAGGGTTTCAGCAAGACAGTGTCCATCCTCATGTTACAAAGAATAATAAAGAGTTTCAGCAGGACAGTGTCTATTCTCACGTTGCAAAGAATAATAAAGAGTTTCATCAAGACGGTGTCCACCCTCACGTTGCAAAGAATAACAAAGAATGTCAGCAAACAGTGTATCCTCCCATTGCAAAGAATAATAAAGAGTTTCAGCAAGACAGTGTCTATCCTCACATTGAAAAAGAATAATAAAGTTTATATTTTTCATCATCGCGAGTTCAGCATCTTCTTTTTCTTTTCAATTGGATGTGTCATCTATTAGAATATGCCTGGGGCTTCGCAGGTCTCGCACGTGAGGCTCCTACACTGCCTAATACTATAGTTTAACTTCGGGCAAAAACGATAGGTATCGGCTACGTTATTTGTTTGATCTTCATTCAAGATAAAATTCCTTCGATATCGCAACGTACGGATGCGTTGGTGCTTAACCCTACACTGCGGAGTGTTGTTTTTAAACAACACCTCTATTTTTCGTTCACTAAGCTCTTATTTTGCATTATTTTTAACAAGTGGCGCATTCTTTCGTTATATTTTCTATGCAAGATCATATTAGTTAATATAGTTCGTATGTAAGATAGTTTGTTGCTATAAACATTATTGCCAAGCTTAGTACGGCACTTAACTTACCGGGGTACGCACTAGGTCTGCAAAGGTTCATGACCATACGCAGCCCCATTAGAAAGAAAGAAAGAGAGAGTACGACACTTAAGGAATTTATATCACTCCTCCCACCTTCACTAAAAAATTCTGGTTGTGGTAGTGATTTCCATTGTTCAATGCATTATTTTTCGCATTCCAACTCAAACAAACAAATTAAAAAGTTGCGTTTTTCATTTTAACCAAATTGATGAGCTTTATTGTGATTGAGCAAAAGAATAATATAATTAATCCATTAATTCCTTTTTAATTTTCAAAAATTGTGTGCAAATTCAGTTTCAGTCTATCAGATAATTGCATTCGTTTAACTACCAGTTATTTATTGATTGCCACTTCTATATATATTTTAAAAAGTAACCGTTATTGCCTATTCCATAATGTACTTTTAACAATCACGCAAGTCTCCCTTGAATGTCCATAGCAAGAGAGACAAGAAATTAGATAAAGTTGTCGGTACCTGAGGAGCATTCCCTCTTCCCTCGCTAGTCTACGACCAAAAAATCATATATACATCTTAATTATATATTCTAATAAATTTCGAGGAGTAGGGAATTTAACGGAAAAATGGCATTACTTTTTTCAGTAATTATTAAGTAGTATTCATCATGATTGTATATTTCTCAGACTTTTATTTTACAAGGAGAATGCTTGTCTTTTAAAGGCAGGAGTAATGAGCGTCAGGCTGAGAAGTATGCCTCCGTGCTACCATGCCACAGGTCCGGAATTCAATTCCCGGGCTGGACAGGATCGACTCAGCCTTTCATCCCATTAGTGCGGTCGATAAAATGAGGACCAAGCATGCTTGGGAAGTAAACACTGGGGCTCCGTGCCAGGCGGACCACTTGACCGGAACGTCTGCTTCTGAACCCTCGGTCTCGAAAACTGGGATGAGTACAATAGGCCATGGCCCCCAATGGGCTGTTGAGTTTAATTTAGTAATGAGCGTACGAGCGAAAAGACAGCAGACTAAGGATTCTGGTAAAATCGAAACACGGTTTTGCGTTTCTTATTGCTATGCATTCCTTTTTTGCTTTTTCACGTACCCAAAGCACGCAGAAAACGTATTGCATTTGCGAACTCTATTTTCGAACCATACTGGCCTTACACGTTTTAAAGGGATCCGAACACATTTGGACAATTTTCCGAAGATGTTTGTGAGCGTTGTTGTGTGCACGCGAGAGCATTGTCGTGCGCACGTGTGAGCATTGTTGTGCGCACGTGTGAGAAATTGTTGTGTGCACGTGTGAGAAATTGTTGTGTGCACGTGTAAGCATTGATGTGTGACGTGTGTGGGGAGGGGGGGGGGGAACGAAAACTTAAAAAGTATTGCAAGGGAATCGAACGAAATTTTGTACACAAATGGACCCCGATGGAAATTGTTGTTGGTTAGTTTTTCGCAAGTGTATGGCATATTTCTTGCAATTCGGGACATAAAAGCATAAGGAATGGGAGGTGCAAGTTAGTCTTAATCTTTGCAAGCGAGGGTGCGAAATTTATATATATCTTTATAAAAAATACGAATTCAAACAGAAATCTATTGAGGATCTCAATAAGAAACGATGTCTATCAAATGTCGGTGCTAAAAGGGATTGTGCTATCGAAAGTTTTCTTTTCGGTGCGTATGACTCCTATATCTTAAGGAGACATGTATGAAATGATAAGAAACAGGGGTAGGGATGCATAGTTATATGGTCTAGTGCTGACCACTTTTGTGTGACAATCGTTCCATGGGAGATGGTGCAATATCGAGCTATTTTATCCTTAAGCATATTTACTACACTCAGAGTGTTAAGAAATTCTTAAGACTAGGTTCATAAAATAAATTTAAAACTAGTAATTATATATTTTTTAAGTATTTTTATTCAAAATAAGCTCCTTCGGCTTCAATATATTTGTTACAGCAGTTTAACAACAATTCGAATGCCTGCTTCAGCTTACATTATGGGATAGCCTCCAAAGCTCGCGTCAAAGATATGTGTCAAAGAATTTTTAAGGCTACAGCAGGAATTAAGCTTGCAGTGGCGCTATCTGTGCTTTTTCGAGCATTCATGAAGCTTGTTAACTATCAGCTGATCCACTGCCAAACCCTCCGTTCATTTGTTTACTTTTTTTTTTTTTATGAGATTGACACTTTACAAACAGCTTCGACGCAAGCTTTGGAGGCAGTCCCACTATGTGAGCTTTAACATTCATCCGAATCGTTGCTAAACCGCTGTAACACATGTATTGATGCCGAAAGAGCTTATTCTAAATAAAAATACTTGAAAAATATAATTACTAGTTTTTATTTTATTTTGTAAACCTGATCACAAAGACTCTTGGACACACTGTGTATCTCTAGAAGTAATGTTAGGAATCAAATTAAAATTCGTGCTTGGCTAGTATCAAATTAGAACGAGGTTTAATAAATTTTTACGCCGATCATTCTGAGAGATGGCGCCATTTACCGTTTTTCGCTTTTAGCAATATTTTTGTAGTCGAAAAAACAATTCATTCAATTATTTTGAGAAGTATAGATTATCCATGTAGAAAGTTCGAGAAAAAAAGTTTCATAATGATCAAAATGTGTGTGTGTGTTTTTTCTCCCTGTTTAAAGGAAGCAGTCGATTTCTATAAATTTTTCTCATTGGTGGGGGAAAAAGTTCATTTATTTTTAACCTTCTCGATCTTGAGATATGTAGATCAAAACTGTTTTACAGTGTAAACCTTTGTTGTTCTCTGCTAAGAGCATTATTAAATGTTAATTAGAAATACTTATCAAAATCGCTTTAACATTAAAGAGTTGCAAATAATTGAGTATTATTCGTTACTGTAAACATACACACGTGCGTCGAGACCTATCCATACAACGCAGAACTTCTATTAGACCTAGTTAGTTAAAAAAATGCAAATTGTTATTTATACCGGGTTACATTTCCACCAGGGGCTCATTGAACCCCCACCCTCCATCTCCCGCTCGTTTTAAGCCACAGTACTATTAGCATTATTGCGAATCCTAATACAGTATACTATAAGCATTATTGCCAAGCCTAGTAAGGTAAGGAATTATTATAACCCCTCCCACCTTCAGTAGAAAATTCGTGATTTACGTTGTTCAAACTATTTTTGTTTTCTCCTCTTAAGACAAATTTAAAAAATTTGTGATTTTCATTTTAATAAAATTGATGAGTTTTATTGAGATTAGGCAACGTAATAATATAATTAATCCATTGATTCTTTCAAAATTATATTTAATTCGTTTTTTTTTTACTACTTGAGTGATAAATAATATTTCAGGTACTATTTAAATTTTCCCAAAGTGAGTGCAAATCCAGTTTTAGTCTATGAGATAATTTTATTCCTTTAACTACCAGTTTTTCGTTTAATACTGCTTATATATGTATTTTAAAAAGTGAAGCTCGATGTTATCGGCAAGTGAATCTATTTGGTCTATTCACACAAGTTTCTCTTGAAAATAGCAAGAGAGACGAAATTTTCTATTTGTTAAAGGGTTTTTTCTAATAAATATCTCAGAATAAGTTCTAATAGATATATAGCATTTAAATTTTTTAAGTAGAATGCCTTATCATCGTATAGCTCTCGAATTATTTTGCTTTCTTTCTTTTTCTTTCTTTTTTTTTTTTTTTGCAGGAACAAAGACATCCGACTAAAGGTTTCTTGTAAAAACGAAACACGTGTTTGCAGTTCTTATTGCTATATGTTGCTTTCTCATTTATCCGAAACATTTAGAAAAAAGTACAGATTTGCAAAATCGACTATCGAATTTTAAGGGACTTTTAATACACGTTTAGGGTGCTGAACACATTTTGAATATTTTTGGAAGATAGCTGTATGCAGGTGTGAGGGGGAGGAGGGATTTAACACACACATATTTTCTTATTTTTCGTTATGGAATCTCTAACTCTAACAGTAATACAAGGAATCGAACGAGATTTTCTACACAAATGGACCCCCGATGGAAATTGGGCTGTTTAGTTTGATGCAAGTGTATGAAATATTTCTTAACATTTGTGGTATAAAAGGGGGAAGGCACAGGTAGCATAGGGGAGGGGAGGCGCAATTTAGTGTTACTCTCCTCAACGCGGTTGTTAAGTAAAAAAAAGTAATGGAAGAATCCAAACAATAATTCAGAGAATCTCGATAAAAATGTTATAGATTAAACGTATCAAAAGGGGTTGCACGATCGAACATTTTCTTTTCGGTGAGTACACTGTTAAATTTTGCGTTTAGTTCCACCATTTTTGGTGTTACTGAACACGTTTTTTGGTGTCGAGTTGGTGCAAAGCTGAAAATGACTCATTTTTGATGTATTTTAAATTTTTTTATGTGTTTGTCTAAAAAATAAAGGCAGTGCAATGTTTCTTAGCGCATGAAATTTGTTAACTCCGTTACGTATCGAAATTTCAGTGCGGTTGCTCATTTCTATGAAAATAGGATAATTGAGCAATCGTAATGAACTGTGATTCGTAGATGAGTTAACGAACATCATATGATAAAAGGTTATGCTGCTCCCTGTATTTTTTTAGACACAAAAACATTTAAAATACATAAAATAATTGTTGCAACAAAATAGAACCGACTTCAAATTATAAAATGCGCTAAAAAGTGAAAAATAAATTAATTCTTTAAACAACATCGATGCGACTTTTAAACATAGTTTTAGAAGTCGGTGCAAAATTATGAGCCTAATTACCACTACACCATGTGCTGCTTCATATTGGAACTGTTGCTAATTCTGGGCCATTTATATTTGTAATTGATTCATGATTGCAAAAGTATCTATCCTAATTTTGCACTGACTTCTAAAACTATGTTTAAAAGTCACATCGATGTTGTTTAAATAATGAATTTATTTTTCACTTTTTAGAGCATTTTATAGAATGTATCGTGAAAATATCGTTAAAAATCAAGAAAAGTCAAAAATAAGTGAAGTAATTAAATAAAGATTGAAAAATAAAAAATTTGAAAGTAGGGTATTGAGATGGGGAAAAAGTGTGTCTGTCGGTCTGTCGGTCTGTCTGTCTGTCGGTCTGTCTGTCGGTCTGTCTGTCGGTCGGTCTGTCGGTCTGTCTGTCGGTCTGTCTGTCGGTCTGTCTGTCTGTCGGTCTGTCGGTCTGTCCCCCCCTAATAACTTTTGAACGAATTGTCCGATTGGAAAAATTCTTTTTGCATTCGAAAGATCTCGGCGAGGACATCTCATTTCTATATTTCACTTTTTGATTTGAACAATTTTTTGTTCAATTTTGAACAGTTCAAAAAATTTTAACATTAGCGCCTATGGACAAAATTGAAGCAAATTCTGTAAACTCTGGGCACAAGAGCCAAGTTCCTATTGCAAGCTTATTGAAAGGAGTTCTCGGCGTGAAATATTGATTTGAACAGTTTTTGTTCATTTTTGAACAGTTCAAAAAATTAACACAGAGCTTACGGGGAAATTTCAACCCTATATAAATCCTGATCTAACGGACCGATTTGCTTGGAACAAACTTTATCGGAAAGCTCTTATAACGTAAAACATGTAGAAATAGAAAGTTTATCCAGAACTTACGAGCCTATTTTGCTATGAAATTTTTTGATCGGGATTTTCAAGGATATTTCTCAGTGACTCAATGAGTGAAATAATGAATGAATGAATAAATGAAAGAGTGAAAGAATAAATCAATGAATAAATGAATGAGGAAAAGAATGAATGAATAAATTATTGAATAAATGAAAATATAAATAAATGAGTGAATAAATACATGAATGCGTAAATGAATGAATAAACACTTGAATGAGGTAACGAATGAATGAATAAATGCATGGCTGAATAAATGAAAGAATGAATGAGTGAGTGAATGAATATGTATTATCCGTTGAAAAAGGTATATTTTCAATAATTAGAACTAAAGATAAATAAGAAAGAGAGAGAAAGAGATAGCTAGATTATAAATTTGAATTTGGTGTATACGGGAAAGTAGGCTCGTATAGTTCTAGACGGAACTTCTTGTTATAATTTGAAGTCGGTTCTATTTTTTTATAAAAATTATTTTATTTTATTCTTTTTAGTGTAAATACATTTTGTATATAAATATTCTATTTTTTTTTAAAATTCATATCAAAGGGCAAACCTTCTTTGAATAAATGGCACTAAAAACTAATCATTTGTATGAAAAATTCCGTTTTGAAGTCGATTTTAGCAAACAAACTGATTGGTTTTAATTTTTGCTGTAATTGCTTTTAATATTATAGCACAATGGCAACAAACACTTTTTGAACAATGACTTTTATATTTATTAATAGTTTTCCCAACAAATAAAACTCAAGTCAAGCCTTTCCAATTAAAGTAAAAAATACTCATTTTTCAAGCGCAATCGTTTTTTCTATATTCGAGTTAGACGACCCTCTATCGATTAAAGAAAAAATCGTCAAAATCGGTTCATTTAGTCAAAAGTTATGGATGAAAAAACAAAACACATACTGCATTTCTGCCCATTACTTTTGTTTTATGAATCGAATACGGTCAAACGAAGATGCGAGACCTATGGGAAACCACCCTCGATCGATTAAAAAAAAATCATGAGAATCGGTTCTTCCGGTGCGAAGTTATGAGTGGACAAACAAACAAACAAAAAAAAAAACGACAATACCTACAGTGGAATGTATAACCTCCTTCCTTTGTGAAGTCGGTTAATAAAAATAATGAATAGTTTTTAACTTTACAGCACCTGAACACCATTTTCGCAATGGTGAAGACAAAACGCAAAATGTTTGGAGTGTATCACTCCTATAACTTAAGTCGTTATACATGCAATGGAAAAACTGGCGTACTGGTGACTCGTGATGGGTCTAGTACTGAATGCTTTTTTGAGACAATCGTTCCAAGGGGCATGGTGCAATCGAACGGTTTTATCGTTCAGCATGCCACTATATGTGTTGAATCAATGCAGAGAAACAAAGAAATGTGCACGGATTGATTCAAATAAGAGCGTTTCATTACACTTTTGTGCCATTCTCTCTATGGGGTGACGCAATTTCCGAAAAACGAATGCAAACAATTATTTTAACCCTTTATCTACTGACGGTACTTATAAGTACGATTCTCTATAAATTCCATCCAGAAATCATTTCTACCAATAATCTGATGGTACTTTGCAGGAACACTCTTTGAATTCCACTTTTTCAGGATACATATCAGCAAGGGTTCTATAAAGAGTATTTTAGCAAAGAAAGCAAAATAGTTTTGAACTGCCATTTTGTTCAGTTTGCTTCTTAGATAGAGTTTCGTTCCAGAAAAGTAGTAAAAATTCAAGAATTAACTCACTGATTATTTTTAATGTGTTAGTTAAGAACCTAGAAAACTATTTGATGAAATATTTTGATTAAAAAGTGTATGTAATTAATTTCACTGTTAATATACTCTATGACGCTTATTAGCTGTAAAGAAATAGCATTTTATTTATGTAAATCCCTTAATTTTCAGTGTAAATACCCAGACAAACCATTTATGTAAAAAAATTGCTGCAGATCATAATGCAGTAGATAAAGGGTTTAAGAAGTATAAATTATCTGTATAGAAAGTTCTAGAAAAAATGTGTCATGATAATCACAATTTACTGTTCATTCATTTATTTATAACTATTTACGCAGAACTTCTGTCACATCCAATTCCTTAAAAACCTTGCAAATTGTTATTTACATCGAATTATCTTTCTATCAGGGCATTATTCATAAATGATGTCACGTTTCGAGGGGGGAGGGGGGTTCGTGAAATTGCGACAAGGGGAGGGGAAGGGGTAACAAGAAGTGTGACATCATGCTTATGCAACATAGCGTGGCACGTGACAAAGTGGGAGGGGGTCAATTATATGGGAAGAAAGCGTGGCATCAATTATGGACTGTCCCCAGGGGTACAGTGAACCCTCCCTCTTCCCACAGAACCATTCATTTTGAACCACATTGCTAATCATAGTAATGTATTATGATATGAGCATTATTTCCATTCCTAGTATGGCATCCGAGGAATTTTAAAACCCCCCTCTCTCTTTGTTGTGCCCCTTGTCCCATGCTACAATATGATTTGTCGTTTTTACACAACAAGTGAAAAATTTCGAATTGTAGTGTCCGTTGTCCAGTCAATCAAACTTAATTTTTGTCGAGAAAGGTCCTGACCAAATAATTACAGATTTATGAGATATGACGTATTTACAGATATTGGAAAGATCTTCCATTATTTTCAGAAGTATAGATTATCCATGTGGAAAGTTAGAG
This sequence comes from Octonoba sinensis, assembly GCA_038502835.1. Lineage (NCBI taxonomy): Eukaryota > Metazoa > Arthropoda > Arachnida > Araneae > Uloboridae > Octonoba > Octonoba sinensis. Next base: position 62,679,620 of record CM076605.1, on the reverse strand, counting down.
AAAAAAGTTTCATGATGATCAAAACTTTGTGTGTGTGTGTGCTTTTCCCCCCTGTGTAAAGGAAGCAGTCGATTTCTATAAATTTCTCTCATTGGTAAGGGAAAAAATTCATTTATTCCGGTATAATCTTTTCGGTTTTGAGATATGTATATCAAAACTATATTCTGTGAAAACCTATGCTGCTCTCTGTTAAAAGCATTAATTAATGTTAATTAGAAATACTTATCAAAATCGCTTTAACAGGAGAAAGTCGAAAATAAGTGAGTATTATTCATTACGGTAAACATACACACGTGCGTTGGGAACTATCCATAAAACGCAGAGCTTCTATCAAACCTAGTTCGTTAAAAAAAAAAAAAGTAAACTCTTTATACTGCGTTACATTTCCATCAGGGGCTCAGTGAACCCCAACGCTCGTTTTAAGCGACCGTGCTACTAGCATTATTTCCAATCCTAGTATAGTACTATAAGCATTATTGCCATGCCTAGTACCGCATTTAAGGAATTTTTTGACCTCTCCCCCCTTCAGTAGAAAATTCTGGTTGTGGTAGTGATTTCCATTGTTCAATGCATTTTTTTGTTTTCCCATTCCAACACAAACAAACCAATTAAAATATTGCGTTTTTCATTTAATAAAATTGATGAGTTTTATTGTGATTGAGGAAAAGAATAATATAATTAATCCATTATTTCAAAATTATGTTTAATTCTTTTGGCTTTATTCTTTTCTACTTGCGTGATGAATAATATTTCAGATACTATTCTAATTTTCACTAAGGGCGAGCAAGTCAATTCCAGTTAATTTTCCTCTTTTAACTACCAGGTATTTGTTTAATATTGCTTAGATACTGTTTGAAAAGGTAAATTTCAGTGACGTGTTTTGTAACACGAGTCTGTCATGCAAGTATCTCTTGAAGTAGTAAGAGAGATAAGAAATTAGATAAAAGTGAGCCTGAGTGCTATTCGCTCGCTAAGGCCTGCGTCCATAATGCCATATATTCATCTTACAATGAATTCCCCTCTTAAGATTAGAACACAGTATTTTTAAATAAGAAATCAATTCTTTTTTTTATATTTCTTTTAAAAGATATTTTTTTTCTTATAAACCTCTCCGAATGAGTTCTAATAAATATATAGCATTTTAGTTTTTTTAAGTAACATTTCTTTTCGTATATCTCGCGAATTATTTTACTAGGAACACCAATTTATTTGTTTTTCTTCCTTTTTTCTTTTTTTTTGCAAGAACAAAGACATCCGACTAAAGATTTCCTGTAAAAACGAAGCACGTGTTTGCAGTTCTTGCTATGTGTTGCTTTCTCATTTATCTAAAACATATAGAAAAAAGTACAGGATTAGAGCAAAATCGATTATCGAATTTTAATGAACACGTTTAGGGTGCTGAACGCATTTTGAATATTTTTGGAAGATAGCTGTATGCATGTGGGTGGAGGGAGTGAACACACACACATTTTCTTGCTCATTTGTCCTATTTTCATAGAAATGAGCAATCGCAATGAAATTCCGATACTTAACGGAGTTAACAAACTTCATGTGCTTAGAAACGTTCTACTGTCCATATTTTTTTAGACAATCACATAAAAAAATTGAAGAACATCAAAAATGAATAATTTTCAACTTTACACCGACTGAACACCAAAAATCGTGTTGAGTAACACCAAAAATGGTGGCAACTAAGCGTAAATATTTTACAGTGTAGATATAAGAAAATATTGCTTGAAGTTGCATATTAGATGGGGAAAATGAAAGTTGGAACACCTAAAATGAAAGGGAAGCTATTTCCACCATTCGAATCAGATTAAAGAAAGCACTATACTGCTTTTTGATCAAAGGACTACTTCTGCTCATACAAAACGTTAGCAACTATCAAATGTCGGAAAGCAATTATATCAAGTAAACATTTTTTTACCGAGAAAAATAATAAAGCAAACGAAAAGCACTAGCCCTTATATTTGCGCTTCCATCCGAGGGAAAATAAACGTGTTTATTTCACTTAATGGGGAACTTTGGGTAAACTTTTTTGTCATTCTTCAGATTTGCTCACATCTTTAATCATTTACGAAGGGAAAATGTTTAATTGTAAATGTTTCACTGTTTAAAAATCGTTTTTAACGAACCGCTATCGTAGCTGTATTTTTCACAGCGCAATTCGCATTTGAAACTGATTGTTATTATATATTTTGGCAGCTGATATAGGAAGACTTTTGAAAAAGTTTGTTTGATTCAGCCCAACAGTTTTTAATTGACGCTTCATCAAATGTGTCAGAAAGTCCTTACCTGCAGTTTCGTTATATTTTAACTTTTTACTATTACAAAGGTAAAATGATGTCCAAGCAAAGTCAAATATCGATGGGTAAATAGAGAATATATACAACGGCATTGACAGAATAGCAATTATTTATGGCTCACTTTTTGTGAGACCTGGAAGAACTTTAATTAATTTTTTATAATTTAATTACTAACTAGTGAAACTTTGGTTGATACTTGACAAAAGTGTTTTCAAATACTATCGCCAACACCAACATTCGAAGAAGAAAGAACAAAAAATGAACAACTCAAAAAGCATTTCCCGGAAATCTAATATTACTTCCTTTTTCCAATTTTGACGAAAAGCAAGAAATAAATGAATAAAAAACGTAAAAAACGCTCTTGGACGAAACAGATAAAATACCTTTCAATATTGCTTTCAAAAATGAAAATAGACCCTTCTGCAAAGTTAATAAAGCTCTCTTCTTCGACGGGAAATGACTTGCTCTTAGTAAGTTCTCATTTTTAAAGGTCAAGGTAAAGATCAAAACTTAAGTGGTTTTTTACCATTTCTTGTTACTCAGAAGACCTTCCTGCGAAAAAAAAATGTATTTATACAATGTGATTAGTTTTCAGAAAATAGGAAAGCTAAGCGTATTCAAAATAAATAAAGATTCTTACATAACTTTGTTGACACATCGAATAAATAAAGTTTTTAGCTTTATTTTTTACCGCAGTAAAACTCTTCGCGAACTGTAAATAAAAAGCGTTTTTTCTTTCTTTTTCATTTATTTATTTATTTATATATTTAAGCAGCAAGTGTCCGTAAAATTAATTTTTTCGACTTTTTAAAAAATTAAAAAGCAGTTTTTCTCACTTATTTGAAGTCTGTCATATACTAAACCATATTAATTTCACGTTGACAAAAATTAGAAAAAAAAAAGCAAAGAAAAAAGAAAGCGCATTGAGTTTGTGCTTGTCAAATTAAATGTTTCAGAAACAACTTTTACTTGGTACGAAAGAATATGTTCATTTCTACATTCACAGAATTTACTTCCCATTGCAGAGATTACTCGCAAAACGGTTTAATGCTTCGAGAATTGAAAATTGCCTGTTCTCCACCAATGTTAATGAAACAAATTCGGTACTTTTTTTTTTTCTCTTTTTTTTTTTTTTTTTGCATCATATAGAAACACCCTCCCAAACATAACATCCTACGTTACGTCCCTGAAAAGCTTCTGCTATCCGCTTGGTAACACCACCAAATTGCCACCATACTAAACGTTGGAAATTGGATTTTTTTATCTTCTTGTTTTTAAACAATCATCTGGGGGGGGGGGGGGAGATAGCGGTTCCCAATCTTTTTTTTTTTTTCGCTTACCACCATTTTTCTTGCAAACATTTGCGTACTACTGCTAATGTAACTTTATCATATAGAACAGAATACTAATAGATTATAGAAAAATACTACGGCGACTAGGTTATTTCAATCACGTCATTTTTTATTGTTAATGCAGAGAATAGTGCTTATTAAAATAAAACTGTATGTATAAAATAAAATATATGAAATATATAAAATGTACTTCTAATACGTACTTCCAAAACAGCATTAGAAATGCGTTTCTAAGTACAAAATACCTATCATGTAAAAAAATGAAAAAAAAAAAAAAAAATGAGAAGGTTGCTGCTGCATGGCAGATACAAGCGAGGTGATATCTAGTGCCGTAGAAGTTCGTTTTAACCTCAAATTTGGGTCGACATTTTATTTAGTTCTGTATTTATTTTTGACAAATATCATATTGGAAGAAGCAGTTTCACAAAGAGCTGTTGTGCACTGAATTAAAAACAACAATGTTTTTCTTTACAGTAACGGAAATTCATTTTTAACTTTAAGCCCAACATTCTCCCAACTCTAATCCCATCAAGACCATACTCGGCACAGTTAATATTTACGATCCGAGAAACTCATCGCCGCAAAAATGAAAGTTGTGATATAATTAGCTTTTTTTTTAAATTAATTTTTTAAAAATTTTCAATGATTTTTTTTTTTATCCGTTTTATTTTATTTTTGCATTGTTGCCGTCGTTTCCAACCATATAATTGCAGTTGCTGTGTGAACAAACAAATCAATGCAGTTGCCATTGTTGTAACAAATGTAACAAATATACTAATAATAATCAAAACGTTTCTCTAGCATATTGAGTGAGGGTTTGCTGTATTTCCAATTTCCGTTAAAAATTAATGTATACACCAATTTAATTTAATAATTTCTTTCGTTTTAATTTATTTACTTATCGTCTGCGCTTTTTATATTTTTCTTATTAGAGTGGCAGCGTTTTTTCCCCAGTTTCGTTAAAACTTTTGTTTTGAAAAGCCTAATAAAATTTTCAATAAGTTCTTTAGATGATAAATATATATTTCTCACAAACAATTTGATTATATAGTAAATAAATGTATAGTAGTGTGGGGCAGTAAGCAAAGGGGCGTCCTCGCCGCCTGACCTGGGTAAATCAGTTTGAATTAGCAAACACCTTTGCACAAATCAATGTAATTACAATTTATAATATCTAGAACAGCGGTCATTTCGTATGACAGCCGGGCTTACTAGTATGTATGTATATACACTCAACACCACTTAGTGTGCAGTTATACTGCCCCTCACGGCAATGTAACTTTCCCGCTGCTTAATCTGGCATGTTGTTTTCCACGTTCTACTCACATTTTATACAATTTCATAAAAATTGCACAATTAATTTAATATTCAAAGCATACAGTCATTTTACATCCAAGAAATATTTAGCAAAACATAAGGCAGTTCCGTCAAAACATGCAAACTTGTGGCGATAGCATGGCACTAGCCCCATGAACTGCTTAGTTTGATTTCGCAGGAGCCCGAATTGAATTTTAGTAATAACGAATCTTCGGTTAACAGATAAGACTTGTAATGTATAGTAAATTAATTTAAGGCAATGAGTACATATAGTAATGATTAAACTTTGTGCAAAGTAATAGAAATAAAATTTCACGTTAAATTAAAGCACAAATGAGCATTAAAACGCAGACATATGTTTCGGGATCGCTTGGAATCCCTTTTTCAATGCGACAGGGAGCTTCTAGATGCAAAACATCCAAATGAAGCAGACAGAACAACAAAAACAAAGCTTATATAGCCTAAGAATTAACTGTAAACCAATGAGAATAAAGGTAGTGTAAAGTGGAAGTAGAAGTAGTATTAAAGGCACCAATAAGAGAGCAACAAACGAATGTAGTTGGAAGTACAGAAAGTAAAAAGGAATATCAATAAAAACAAAGAAGAAGACAACAGCATAAAAATGTGAAAATACATGAAAATTGCAAAAAAATAAAATAAAATACAAAGAATAAAATGGAAATAAAATAAGTACAGAAAATACCGAAACAAAAAGCAAAACAAAGTACATATGCAAAAGAGGGGGAGGGGGGGAGAGAGAAAAAAATTGACACAAAAAAAGGAAAACTAACAAGAAAACCAAGAAAGAACAACAAATTAAAGGAACTTATGCCAGACCTGTGAAAAATAAGGAGTTGAGGAAGAATCATTAACCAAATTAGAACTATTCCTGTTAATATGATAAGCTTCCCAAAAGTCAAGTTCTAAAGGGGGAGAACATTTTTGAATAATTTTCCCAGAATTGAAATCAAAAGAGTGGTTGGAATTCCAACAATGTTGAGCAATGCTAGACTTATTCAGCTCTTGCTTTCGTACATAACCTTTATGCTCATTTAACCGAATTTTCAGAGCACGTTTTGTCTGTCCAATGTAAGAAAGGCCGCAACGGCAACTAATTTGGTAAATACCCCAAGTATTAAGTTGATCAACAGGATCTTTAAGAGAAGAGAAGGAAAGTTTGTTGCTAGGAGCAAAAACAACTTGAAATTGAAACCTTTTTAGGATTTTAGCAATACGAAAACTTACAGAATGAAAGAATGGTAACACAACCAAATCCTTTCTAGAAACCACATGATTGGGACCAGAAGTTTTTTTAGAAAGTTTGTTATGAATAGAATCAATTAAAGAGTGAGAAAATCCTCTATCAACAGCTACAGCTTTCAGATAGTTGAGTTCAATCTTGAGAAGCTCAGGAGAAGAGCAAATATTAATAGCACGATGGACAAGAGCATTAAAAGCCGAATATTTTTGGTTGGGAGGATGAGACGATAGTCTGTGAGGAGGTAAAGAAACAGCGAAAGGTTTACGATAGACAGAAGTTGTGAAACCAGACTCACTCCTAGAAATCAAAACATCAAGAAACGCGAGGCTACTATTAAGTTCTTTCTCACAAGAAAACTGGATATTAGAATCAATGGAGTTCATAATCGAAAGAGCATCATCAATACCTAACAAGTTACTGTCCGTTAGGACAAAACAATCATCCACATAACGAACATAAAATTGAAATTGCAATTTTTGGAATAGTTTTTCCTCAAAATAATGCATATAGAAATCACTTAAAATAGGACTAAGAGGAGTTCCCATGGCTAGGCCATCTACCATAGCATAGAATTTACCATTAAATACAAAAGTGCTCTGTTGCAAGCACACACGAGTAAGAAAAACTAATTCCTCGATTTCCACAGAAGTAAAATGGAATTCAGAAAGCCTTTTCCTGAGGCAAGTCAAAGCGCCATCAACAGGAACATTAGTAAACAAAGAATTAACATCAAAAGAGGCCATAACCGAATTATTCGGAACGAAGTTATGAAGTTTCTTAACAAAATCGGTGGAATTTTTAACAGTGAAAACATTCCGACTCCTAAGTGGAGAAAACACAGAAACTAAATACTTGGAAAGTTTATATGAAGCAGTGCCAATATTGGAAACAATTGGTCTGAAAGGAATACCTGCCTTGTGTACCTTCGGTAAAGCATAGAAACGCGCACAATTAGCAACAGAAGGAATCACAGACCGTTTAGCAATCAAAGGAATAGAATGAACAGACTTAACAGCAGAAGAAATAGCTTTTAACTCCTTGTCGCTAGGATCTTTATAAATTTCAGAATAAGGACCAGAAGCAATTAAATCAACAGTTTTTTCAACATAAGATGATTTATTAAGAACAACAATCTGACCACCCTTGTCAGCTTTGGTAATGATCAAATCAGAATTTGAAACTAAATTATTGACACAGCGTTTCACAGAATGGGTAAAACCAATATTAGGAACTTTTGAATTGAAATCAACATTGGAAGCAATAAGATGCCGAACTGACTCTTTTTGAGTGGAAGTTAAGGCACTAAATTTGAAAGCTTTTTCAACCGGAGCAATAAGTTCAGAAAAAGAAGGCTTTTTAGCCAAAGCAAAATTGTTATTACATTTCAAAGCATTAATTTCATTACTATTCAAAGAAAATTTCGAAAGATTTACAACCGCATTCCTATTAACAAGAGGCAAATCAGCCGGAACAGGAACATTTGAATCGTTACACAACTTGGTAAATTTCTTATTTAAAGTAATTTTGTGACTGTCAGATGAATGAAGAGCTCTCGCCCATGACATTCTATCAATAGAATCAAAATCGAAATTAGAATTAGATACAGAAAGATGTAAATCATAAAGTTCACGTTCTATGAACGAAAGTTTTTTCCTAGTTTCCTGGATAGAAGCTCTAAGTAAAGCTAATTTAGAACGAAAAATTACCTTATCAACCCTAACAGAACGCGGTAAATTACACTTTAAAGTGATAAACTTAGGAAAGACTTTCTTGCGCCTGCAAGCCTGGAGAAATTTTAAATGGTTCAAAAACCGAACCTTTTTAATTCGTAGATTACAAAATCTGTTAACTTGAGACATAACCAGAATCAAAACAAACAAAACATAAGGGGAAAAAACAAAAGCTAAACCGTTCAATAAACAAAAAGAAACAGAAAGAACAAATTGCAAAACATACACCACGTAACAATATGCGGAACAAATGTCAGAAAAACAAAAAAGCAAAAATAAACACAGTCAAGAAAAGCAATGAGGAAAGAACAAAAATCAAAAACTCACCAAGCAGCAAACAGATGGGAGAACAAAACACAAGAAAGAAGAACAAATTCAGGCACGTTAAGCCTAACAGATAGTAATGATTAAACTTTGTGCAAAGTAATAGAAATAAAATTTCACGTTAAATTAAAGCACAAATGAGCATTAAAACGCAGACATATGTTTCGGGATCGCTTGGAATCCCTTTTTCAATGCGACAGGGAGCTTCTAGATGCAAAACATCCAAATGAAGCAGACAGAACAACAAAAACAAAGCTTATATAGCCTAAGAATTAACTGTAAACCAATGAGAATAAAGGTAGTGTAAAGTGGAAGTAGAAGTAGTATTAAAGGCACCAATAAGAGAGCAACAAACGAATGTAGTTGGAAGTACAGAAAGTAAAAAGGAATATCAATAAAAACAAAGAAAAAGACAACAGCATAAAAATGTGAAAATACATGCAAATTGCAAAAAAATAAAATAAAATACAAAGAATAAAATGGAAATAAAATAAGTACAGAAAATACCGAAACAAAAAGCAAAACAAAGTACATATGCAAAAGAGGGGGAGGGGGGGAGAGAGAAAAAAATTGACACAAAAAAAGGAAAACTAACAAGAAAACCAAGAAAGAACAACAAATTAAAGGAACTTATGCCAGACCTGTGAAAAATAAGGAGTTGAGGTTTTTTTTGACAACCAGTGATATTTAGAAGTTTAGCTATTATATATATATATGATTCTTAGTTTTATTAAATTGTATTCCGAATGAATCGCGCAACCTGTTTCAAGGAAGTCCATATTGAACTCCAGATGGACTAAAACCGAGAACAAATCACAATTTATTCCAGTGCGGGTAAGATATGGGCAAATCGATTCATTGAAGAGAACCGCTCATATAGGTCCCCTCACTGAAATGAACTAGCTCTTTGACTTGAAAAACTACAAGGAGCCGTTTGGAAATAAACTTTTTACTCTCCAATTCCCGCAGTACATTTTCTGCTTCGTTTCATAGTGTCAACTATTAAAGTGTGAATGGAACTAAATAAAGGGCCTATACAGCCGAATATTTTCAACTCATCACTTTTTCAGTCTTATTTTGCAAACGACCTCCCGTATACAAGTTTTTACAGTCTCCTTTCTAATGAACTAAATTTCACATCGTTAAATAAATTACTTCAACCCTCATAGATCAGTAGTATTAGAATAAATAAATGAAAAAGAAAGATCCGCCTTCACAACATATTTAAGGAGGAAAAACCGAGCAACTTTTTTAAATAATTGTGAGCTGCAGTGAATTAATAGTAAATATTTAATTCCTTCTTCAAACATCATTTATTTATTTATTTATACCTCATCAATCACCACCGTACCTACCCTGACGAGGGTTTAACCGGATGTGGTGATTGAGAGGAAAGAACAGATAGAACAAGACAGCACAACAGATTTTAATATACAAAGAAGGAAATACACCCATGGCAAAGGTGGGACTCGAACCCACGCCTCTTTCTCTCCGCGCAGGGAGGCACCGGAGCCAGTCGATTTGACCGCTCAGCCACTGAGGCCCTTCAAACATCATCAATGACACCTCATTACCATGTATTATTAACCCTGCTATTTGTTCCGCGGTGGCCCAGTCGGTAGAAGTTCGGTTCCCGCAGAGCACCGAAAGTGAAGCAACGTCGACTGAGGTCAGTGTTTGGGAGGGTGACAACCTCTCGCGGCTGGTTCCTGTGATCCGTGTACGCTAAAGGGAGCTAGTGCACGTTAAGTAGGTCGTGGCTCCAAAGTCCTTCAAATGAAACGATATCTCTGTGGGTGCCCATCCCAGATGACGGTCTCTCATCTGGGATCTGGCTCAAAAATTAAGTGACCACAAAATTTGAGGTCAAGTCAGCCTTCAGCCCTCGTGGTTCCTCGCTTTAAAAAATGAAGCGGCATATCGCACCTAAGCCAGAGGATTATTGATCTTCTGGAACTGGTAGTAAGCTTTCCTATGCCAGGGGGATTAGTAACAACAACAACCAAGCTTTTTGCTATACTGGTTGGGATCCGCGAAAATGTAGACGAATAAATGAGGCACAACAAAGTGCCTTATCGAAAGCATACTATAACAGAATTCCCGTGATTCTCATGAGCGATCAATTACGCTCGAGCTAGTTGTCTAAAACGCTAACGTAATTTGTGACTCATAGACCTTCTGTCTTGTCCCAAACTCGGGGACAAGTTGCGGTTTCGGCTGCCGAGTGGGTGCAGAGATTTATATGAGATATAGACGGTATTGACAATGACTTCGCTTTTTTTTTTCACAAGTTTGCAGATCACGTGAAAAGGACTTCACACTTCCCACTAATTGGCTAGGGGTGGGCTAAGGATGCAGTCACCAGATGTCTAACTGATCGCGTGGCGAACAGCTTTATTCACCAACCGATTTGAACCTTCGAACTGCAGATCAAAGGTTTCCTCAACCAATCAGAACGCTCCAATCGGCGGTTCTAATGTTTGACAGAGGTTCACATCGGTTGGTGAATAAATCGTTGTTTAAAAAATGGATGTTTAGTCTTTCTATTTGACCTATTTGCTTGTCATCGACTCCACCCATTTGCGTTCGATGCCATTTAAGATATCATTTAAGAAGTTCGATGCCATTTAAGATATCATTTAAGAAGTTCGATGCCATTTAAGATATCATTTAAGAAGTTCGATGCCATTTAAGATATCGTCGGTATGTTTTGTAGCATTTAATCAATCCAAAAAATGTTTATTTCTTATTTTTGACTCGTAAAGAGGTTTTCTCACATTGTCCCTCTTCAACTAAATACACAGGTACCTCTAAGTGTGTCCTATTACCATGATGAAAAAAACTTGATAGGCGTTTCACAGGAGTTTTTTTTTTTTAAACTTAAATTTTGTTACATTTCAAAAAATTGAAAACACTACTTGGATGCACAAGCGAACGTGAAAGTGTGCAGATTAATTTTGCACTAACATGTTTGCTGCTGCAGAAGCACGCTTGAGTAAGTATGCCTGAGCGTGAGAAGCCACTTCAAGAGGTGGTCGCTTTTCTGGGAAGATGTCTGGATCGTCCCAGTCTCTGATCTTCAGCCCGCTAGTAACCATTTTCATAGATGGCGCAATAAAACTGAACCAGCCTGAAACGCTTAGTTACCATCATTCTCAGGAAAGTTATCTTTCATGAGAATGATGTTAACTAGGTGTTCAAACAGCAAGCAGATCCTAGTACAGGAAAGGGAAAAGATTGCATTCCATTTGGTACATTTTACGGTCGATCCCTGAAACATTCTCAAATGCCTTTCAAATGAAATAATGCAATGTTTCCCAGTAATTTCTAGAAAAAAGATTTTATTTTGTTCTAGTGCAATTTAATTTCAGTGTTTCTATCCTGAAACTACTATTCAAATTATTGCAGATCTTGAAAATTATAAATTTTATTCACCTTGGTCACACACTTGAGAATTAATATCCGGTGGTAACAAAAACAGAAGTTTTCAATGGTAAAAAAAATTCTAAATTGGTATATATTTTTTTCTTACTCAGTAAAAAAACAGAATCTACAATTTCATAAAACAAACATTTGCTGTTCGACTGTAAAAATTTTTCATGAGTACTTGGCAAGTATGCGATTATCTACTCTACAGAATGCTTAAGTTATATTTAAACTGGTAGTAATCATTAAGTTTTCTTACATCACATTAAAACCTTATTTTTACAATTCTTTGAAATGTAACAAAATTTAAGTTTTTTTGTATAACACCTATGACCCGACCATAAAGATTTTATTATCGTGTGTTAGGAAATATCTAGAGGTACGGGTGCATAGAATTTGGTTAAAAATTGAAAACACTACTTGGATGCACAAGCGAACGTGAAAGTGTGCAGATTAATTTTGCACTAACATGTTTGCTGCTGCAGAAGCACGCTTCAGTAAGTATACTTGAGCGTGAGAAGCCAACGTGAGAAATCCTCTGTTAAAGTTGCTTTTTCTAAGAGTCAAAAAATAATAAATAAATATCTTCTCGAAAAAATATAAAAAAGTTATACAACTAAAATGTCACTAAAAGTGGAAGTCCCATCACTCTTCACAAAATAAAAAAAAATTGGAAGTTCAATGACAAATTTGTAGGTAGTTTAGCGTTTTATATCCTTATATCTAACATTCAAAATGGCGGCAAATGAACCTTCTTCACAGATATTTAAAGGCTCATAACTCATCAACTCCCTTACCAATCTCAATATAATTTATATTTGCGAAATCAGCATCTGAAAATCTATACGTACAGCAAATTTAAATAAAATCGGAGGTGGTAAGTGTCATGGCCTGGACGATCTGAAATGACCCCTAATTCAAATCCAGTTTAGTTCTCTCTCTTATAAAATAGAAGTAATTCGCACTGCAGACGTGATCGATGTTTACAAAATTATTGTTATTTTCCCAATAAAAATGCCGATTCGAGTTCGATTGTGATGGCTATTAGCAGAAAATTTGGTAATACTTCAGAAAAGTGTGCCCCGCCAAATTGGCGATAAATGCACCCGACCATTTTTCCCGTGATTAACCCGCCTTCTCAAAGTTCGTAACCCTGTATGAATAAAAATCGCCAAAAGTCGCCAGGGTGCACCCGATTCTGGAATCAACCCGAAAATTTATTCAAACATTATATGCATCACTTTACGAAGGAAAAAAATAGTTGATCTTAATTTATAAAAGAAAAACAACTTCTGCTTAAATGTAAAACTTCCGAAATGTTACACGAAGAACTAATCTTGTACAAATTAATAGTATAATAACCAACACTAACACGGTATTCTCTTGATAATTAAGTTCCTCAAAATAATTTCTAAGCGTTATCTTTCAAATAAATTTGAACTTTACAGAATTTCGATTTAAACAATCGATATTTTCATTTATTCGGTACGCTATAAAGAATGCTTGCTAAAAAACAAAGCGAAATATTTTCTTTTTTATCTCTAAACGAACGAAAATTTTATCTTCCCTTGGGTCCGATATTTGAATCTGATAACTATCATTGCTGCATTATGCTTGCGTGGAACTTATGAAATAACCCGCTTCTTTGACTGTTTCATATAATTGTCTTATCTTCCTCTGACCAATTTGATCAATAAATCACGTCACTGTGACGTCATAATTATAATTAGAATTTAAACTTATGGCAGCGTCCGCAAATTAATGCTTTCGCATTAAGATAGTAATCTTGATTTTGTGCTGAAATGTTCTGAAATGCATTTCAAATGGAATAATGCAATGTTTCTCAGTAATTTCTAGAAAAAAGTTTTTTTTTTTGCTCTAGTGTTATGAAATTTCAGTGTTTCTAGTCGAAACTAATATTTAAATTATTTCAGATTTTGGAAATTATAAATTTCACTCACATTATTCATGCTTGAGAACTATCCGGTGGTATCGAAAACACAAGTTTTCAATAGTAAAGAAACTCTAAATTGGAAAATATTTTTTACCTGCTTGGTAAAAAAAAAGTGGGGTATGGCTGTGTCATGGACACGGCCGTATGTTGTACGTGAATAGGTTTATGTAACGGGTTATATATTTTAAATAAAATATTTTTATTTATGTATTTAGAATAAAAGCAAGCAAACAAATAATTATTGTGTTACAATATAACTTTATTAATTAATAACTTTATAGATTTGGCTTTTCGACGCGTATAAGCCGACATTATCTATATATTTTTTTATTCTAACACCTTATTATATTCACTGTCACTACTTTAAACTAATGTTTTATATACAATCGATAGTTTTTGAAGACAGCTGATGATTAAAACTTAAACGAACATCGTAGCTTAAACGATGACTCTTAAAACTTAAACGAACGAGTCAAAAGCTATACTAGCAAATTTCTATACGCAGCAAAATAACCTCAAAATGGCGGCGCTTCCCTCTTTACCCCCCGCGATGCGTCACTGTTCTTGCTTATCGTAATGAATTCTTTGACCCTTTAGCTATCCAGTGGTATTATTTAATTTTGGATGTAGAGGATACATTCGAAACTACAATACCAACCTGTATCACGCGATTTTGGTATTATTAGATTTTTTAGATTGCTCCCGTATGGTAGCAAATTTAAAGACATATTCACGTCAAAAAGAATCTGCAATTTTATAAAACAACATCTGTTGACTGTAAATTTTGTGAAGAACATCATTTTCAAGCAGAAATCAGTTATCATCCAACTGAAGACGTGGTATTTTGAGATTTTATAGAACTATTGTTACGCAAGAGAATTACACATATTTAGCCTTTATGAGAAAATGAATAGGTTTAGCAATGATTGCAAAAAAATTCGAAATATGACACGCAGGGGACTATAGACCTGGTGAAATCGTAGACACCGCTTGGGGGCGTTCCAGTGGCACAAGGGCGGAAGTCACTCTGGCTCACGTGTTCAAGAGAAAACGCCAATATCTGTTTAGAAGGCGTTGCTCGTGCTGATAAGTGAGCGTTTCAAATTCCACTCGAAATGGGGTAATCTCATTCGGTGCAATCGAACGCGCTGCAGAATCTCATCTTGAAAACTTCGCACCGTGGAAGGAAATGAATCGCTTAACACATATGACCGTGTCTGACACGGGTGAAAATTACCGGAAAGTTTGCACATGCCCGTGCGTTATTTTATTTTTAATGTCCGTCTGAGATCCGTTCACACTTTGTTAGTAGAATATATTTTTTATCTTACTTTTACCCCACCCCTCGCTCCCTAGTCACCCCCCAAAACCTGAAATTGCAAAGAATAACTTACACTATACTAGTTTTTCGGTACAAAACTCGTGCTTTAAGGGGTTAAGGCAAAAGCAGATAAGGCGAAGCGAGATAAGGCAAAAGACTTTAATTGGTCTAAACTGGATCGTCTACTTCACGTGATCTTTTCGTCCCTCGGTCACGCGCAAAGCGATGGAAGAGCCAGCGTTGCTCCGTGTATGCTAATATGTCTATGTAGGGGACTACCTAGAGATGCCTTCTATTGCAGGTCAAAACGGCTGCAAGACCGTGGCAGACCCAGTAGAACGGTGGCTCTTGAAGAATGATGATTTCTAACAGACCTAAAAAAAATAAAAAACTGCAGAAAATATTAACAATATGGATGTTTCGATTTGAAAAACTCATAGATAAATTCGATGGAACACTTTTACTCAAAATAAAAGGATCATACTGCGTCCTGCTTCGACATTTGATCTTCGGTATGACTTCGTATCGCAATGGAGCGTGAAATGGGCTTTACCAGGCGGCAGTTAGAAGTTTATATACTATTAAATATCAGGAAAATTTTATTTAGATATTTTTTGAATTCCTAACGCAATATTTCCTTGCTGTAGAAGATGAAAACCCAAAGTATTTCAAAAGGTTTTCCAACAATACGTCATCCGTAATTACCAACGAATAATCAACAATACATTTGATAACGTAAACCCAACAGTTTTCCCCAGTTCAAATGTTAGCCCACAGTTAAAATCATTACACATGTTGCTAATTTTATGGGTAGACAACTCGACGCCTGCTAACAGAAATCCGGTTTAGTCGGCTTTTATTTACAATCTTCTGTCACAATCTATCCTTGTATCATAATTTCATCTTTTTTACTAATAGTGTGACACATGTTTCAATAAAATTTGCAGTATCTCCCCTTAGAGCTCAGGTGCCGCCGTCTAGGGGGAAACTGAGCGTCAAAATTTTCCAGTGGTAATGGCATCCGCCGATAGTGGTGCTACTTTAACCCTTTAACCACGGGTAACGTCAATAGACGATTTGGCGGAACTTTCCTGTGGTACGGGTAACGTCAATAAGCGATTTGATGAATTTTTGCTGAAAATGTAGGTTTCAGAATAAAAAGTTAAACAAATGGAAATGCATTCGTTCTTTACATTATAAGTAATAATTTATTCAATTGAAAATGGCAAAATTAGAGGTGCAGAAGGGGTATTGACCACCCCCTTTTGATACAGTGTGCGATCGCTTTGCAAGCAAAAAAGAGCTACATCTCATAGGAATTTTGATCTTGAACAAAAAAATGTCCAATCAACATCTCAAAACATCGCCATAGGTCGAAAATGGGGCGTCTACGACTAATGTTGATTGGAACTCTCCAGCTTTGCCTTTTTCATGTAAGAAACTCATGACATATACATAAGAATTAGATTTATCGCCATTTATGCAATTTTTGGATGCTTTTTTTTTTTTTTTTTTTGCTTTCAGACGAACAGATTTGTGAATATATTCCGGTAGTTAAAGGGTTAAAGAATGAATGGTGATTTCCGGGGAATGCACTAGGTCTGCAAAGGTTAGTGACCATACGCAGCCCCATTAGAAAGAAAGAAAACAACATAACTATTCCTTCACTTGACTGACAACCTCTAAGATACTTATTTATAACAGTTTATGAAAATTAATTAATCACGATATACAAGAAGGGTTTTTGAGTAAATATTTTTTTTTCAGTTTGAGTACATCTAGAGAAAAGAAAATATGCCTTGAAGTTGCATTATTAGATGAAGCAATGAAACTGCTTAGACACTTAAAATAACAATGAAAAAATATTTGCACAATCAGAATCAAATTAAAGAGAGCACTATACTATTTTTTGATGTAATGATTATTTCTGCTCCTACAAAAATGTTAGAAGCGATCAAAATTCCAAAAGCAATTATATCGGGTAAATATTTTTTTATCGGGAAAAAAAGGTAAAACAAACGAGGTTAAGCACCAACCCTTATATTTGAGTAAAATATTTGCGCTTTCGTCTAAGGGAAACTAAGCGAACAATTTTCATTTAATGAGAGAAGTTTGGACAAACTTCCTTTTTATTGTGCAGGTTTGCTCACATTTTAAATCATTTATAAAGGAAAAAAATGTTTGACTATAAGTGTCTCATACTGGAATTGTTTCTCAAAAGAGCTCGTTTTAGTAATTCGTTTAAAACTGTTAGCTCATGCGACGAGCAATTGTAGTTTCAAGAAAAGCTTTTGACAAGAAATGTATACAGCATCAAGAGTTTTTTTTAAAAGGCTATTGAAAAAACAAAATTGTTAGTTAACTAACAAGGCTTCTGTTGAATGTAGGTAGAAAAAAAAAATCTTGAATTGAATTGCTTGTTTGGCAATTAATGGAATGCACCATAAACTTAATTAATTATTTTATTAAATAAGAATTAACTTTTAGTCTTGCTGCGCCGTTACGTGCTTTTACGGGCTTTGGTGTTTAAACTGCCGTCAGCCGATTTTCAGGAATTTGACCAGCGACCGGCGACTTTTAAAAAGAAGTACCGGTTTTTGGAAAGAATGCTCGACAAGGTAGGGGGCTCGATGATAAGGGAATACATGATTTTCGGCGGCCCTGTGTCTATTTCGCCAAGATTTGAGTTTTATGTTATTTTTTTCTGATTTTATAATGTTAAACTTTAATACTTATAAATAGTTGCTGAAAACTGGTTATTAAGAACTGCTTTTCAAAGTTCGCATTATTGGTCCGTTGCTGGAATTCGACTACGACTCTTTAGACTTATTGAACAATGGCATTTTTTTCCTTCGGTATTGGCAACAACGAAAATATTTTGTAATTCTCGGGGAGGAGGGGTATATTTATATTCGCTGTCCACGGAGAAGGGGGAGGTTAGGGAAACACCATTGACCCCCTCCTCCGGTCAACTGTGAATGTTAGAATCTGGTCAACATTACACAGGCCGCGTGACGTCACGCTAGACATTGAAAATAATCATGGAGTACAATTCTACTCTCAACCAAAGCAAGCCAAGAAGAAGCCATTCATGCTCAAGGGAGGAACTGTTGATATAAAGAATAAGCCTCTATCTTCTCGTTCTAGTTCCCTTAGCATACTGTATTTCTTCCGAACAGATGCTATATGCCACTTTATAAATTTAGTTGCTTTCGACAAACAGAGAGGCAAATATTCTGATTCACGTACTAAATAAACGCACCTGCAAAACAAACTTTCCTAAAACTCGAATGGGCTCGTGCTTTTCTGCCATGCGCAGAAGCGTCCAAATGCCAAAATTCTGTTGTCAATTATTTCAAAATAAACCAAGCGAAACAAACAAAAATAGCAGCAATGAAAATATTAATAATAAAACAGAATAAAGAACGTAGAAAAAATGCATACTAATAAACTGAACCACAGAAAAGTTTACTTAGAATCAAAAGATGGATTCATTAAAAAACAGATGAAAGAAATTACAATCCTGCCCGAAAGTATGTTAAATAAATAGTGAAATTTTTTCTACCTCATTTTTGAGAATTTTTTCAGCCTTCGGGTGGACTGAAAAGTTGTAACCACCTTTAAGATGTCACGTTAAACTCAATTTACTAAAAAAAAAATAAATCATTGAAAACATACACCACTGGCCATTAAAATTGCTGCACCAAGAATGCGACATGCTACAGACAGGAAATTTAAACGACAGGAAGAAGATGCTATGATATGCAAAATGAATTTCTCAGTGTCTATTCACCCAAATTTCTTGAAAATTTAATCTTTGTTATTTCTAACCTAATATATGTGTCCAATTAATAGCATTTTGTTATCTGCATTTTTTCCTGGTGTAGCAGTTTTAATGGCCAATAGTGTATTTCCACTTCTTCGTACATACCGTGCTTTTTACATAGCAACGTGTGTTTGGCATTGGCTGTTACTGCTTTCTAACATTATTTTCAAATCAAAAGCGTTAATTTTTTTTTTCTGGTGATTGTCTATTGAGTTGATAAAATTTTCAAAGAAACACTGGGACATAAAGAAATTCACAGAAGGCTATCACTGCTGGAACGTATATCTAGGGGGGGGGGGGAAGCAGAACAATAAATATTATTACAGGAGTGTGAATAACACCTTTTAGAACACTTAAAAACATTTATTGAGCACAAGCACTTACACTTCACAACACAAAGGACTGAACGGACACACAAATAATCAGGATGTCTTCCTCTCACGTTCACGTCTCTCTGCTCCTCGTCGCTCGTCCACTCTGAAGCTGCATCGCATCGTGACGTCATCTGATTACGGGATGGTGGGATAGGATTAGGGGATGTTGGGGTTGTAGGATTCCCATATTATGTACAAAGTGGAATCCCGTTTGAAGTACTCAGTACAGTTAAACGCGTATATTTCTACCATGGAACTTTGACATTTGGACGCTACTGCGCACGGCAGAAAAGAACGAATCCAATCGAGTTTTAGTAAAATTCGTTTTACAAGTGCATTTATTTATAAATACAAATACAAATACAAATACAAAAGTGACGACCAGCAACAGGCTCAGGGCCCAGCTAGGCTGGTCCTAAGTTAATTTAGCAGTCCCCAATGAACATCAAGAGCTTTCTTAAAAGTTTTTACCCCACTGCAATTAACAGTCGCTTCCGGTAAACTATTCCAACTGCCTACAACCCTACTGAAGTAGTAGTTTTTCCTAATTTCAAGATTAGCCTGAGATTTGAAAAGTTTAAAACCATGACCTCTGGTTCTACTTTCAGCACATAGCTGTAGTCCATCAACATTTCCCGTTTTAATGAATTTAAACAACTGAATCATGTCCCCTCTGACTCTCCTTTGCTCAAGACTATACATATTGAGCCTTTTAAGCCTAACCTCATAATCTAAGTCTGAAAGACCACTTACCAATCTTGTAGCCCTCCTTTGAATCCTTTCCACTAAGGTAATATCCTTTTTTAGGTACGGAGACCAAAACTGAACAGCATACTCCAAATGAGGTCTTACCAAACTTCTGTATAATGGCAATACAACTTCCCTAGACCTGTTCGAAATAGTCTTATTGATAAACCCAAGCATCCTGTTAGCTTTGTTACTTACTATGCTACACTGCTGACTGGACTTGAAGTCATGACTAATCAATACTCCTAGATCAACAACTGCTTCTGCTTCCCTAATGACAGAACCTTGTAAATAATAGGTTGCATGTTTATTCCCATGACCAAAATGAAGCACTTGACATTTCCCAATATTAAAAGACATACCCCACTTAATTGCCCACCTAGAAATTTGATTCAAATCCTCTTGAAACTGATTGACTTGTTCCTCCGTGTCCACAATTCCCATGATTTTGACATCATCAGCAAAAATATTGATGTTCCCAGAAATACTCTGAGTAATATCATTAATAAAAATAATAAATAATATTGGCCCTAGAACTGAACCTTGTGGAACCCTACTCAAAACATCAATCCACTGAGAATAATTGCCCTTCACTACTGCTCTTTGTTTCCTCCCAGTCAGTCAATTTTTAACCCAAATTAAAGTTTTTCCACCAATACCAATATAAGCAAGTTTGCTAAGAAGAGCTTCATGCGGTACTTTATCAAACGCTTTCTGAAAGTCAATGTAAACAACATCTACGCACTTTTTATTATCTAATGCCATGGTAACCTTGTCATAGAAATGCAACAAATTAGTTGTACAGGACCTACCCTTTCTAAAACCATACTGAAAATCAGTCAACACTCCATTTGCCTCCAGGAAATTCACTATTTTGATTTTTATCAGAGTTTCAAAAATTTTACAAAGAACGGAAGTAAGACTCACAGGCCTATAATTTCCTGCCTTAGTTTTAAACCCTTTCTTGAAGAGCGGCGTTATGTTTGCCAGCTTCCAATCCACTGCCACAGTCCCCGAGTTATATGAAGATATGAAAATAGTCAAGACAACATCCACTAATTCCTCTGCACATTCTACTAAAATTTTTGGATAAACATTATCACGTCCTGGAGCCTTATTTGCTTTAATCTTTTTCAAATGAAACAACACATCATCCCTAAAAAATACAAAATCCTCAAGCTGTGTATTAGCTTGCGTCTCGCTTATGTCAACTGTTGAGATACAGTTTCTGTTAAATACACTGGAAAAAAAATTGTTTAGAATATCAGCAATATCTCCTTCCTTTTGAATCAAGTTCCCGTTCTCATCCACTAGTTGGCCTACCTGAGTATTACGAGCTTTCCCTGAATTAGCATAAGCAAAAAAATTCTTAGGATTCCTTTCGATATTATCTGCAAGCTTTTGCTCCAATTCCCTTTTCTTACTCCGTACCAAATACTTGAAAGTACGTCTAGCTTCACAATACAAAATCCTGTCAGCATGGCACCCAGTCTCTTTAAGTCGCCGAAAAGTAGCTTGCTTATAATTGAGAGCTTCTTTCACTTCCCTAGAGAACCATATGGGCCAAATTTTCGTGAAATCCCCTTTCTTTCTAAAAGGAACATAATCCATCACTGTTTTCACCAATTTCCCCTTAAACTCTTCCCACTGAAGATCAGCTTCACGATTCTCCAACCCAGAAGAAAAAACCTCTTTCAAACCCTGCCTAAGTGCAACATAATCAACATTCCTGAAGTTAGGTACAAATCTGAAATGCTTACCTTTGTGAGCATCGAAGCTGGTCCAAAACCTAATAGTATTGTGATCACTATCTCCAATATGTTCCCCTATACTCAACCCCTGAACAGAACTTCCGACATCACAAAAAACTAGATCCAAAACAGCACCATGCCTAGTCCCCTGGGTAACAACTTGATCCAAAAAACAGTCCCCAATCACTTTCAGAAAATTTTCTTCCCTACCGTTGCTAGTGTAAAAACTATTTCAGTCTATGCCCGGGAAATTGAAATCCCCCATCATAATGACCGAGCCCTTACCAGACATGTCCCTAATAACACTATACATCTCCTCGTCTTGATCCTGACTAACATTAGGCGGCCTGTAAACATTTCCCAAATGTAACTTCTTCCCCTTATTGCTCACCAACTCCACCCAGACCATTTCAATATCATTAGACTTATTATTAATGACCAATTCATTGCAAATAAAAGTGTCCTTAATATAGAATAAAACCCCTCCACCGTTCTTACCCAGCCTGTCTTGCCTAAACAAATTGTATCCAGCAATGCTCACTAAATCCTTATCATCATCAGTAACCCATGTTTCCGTAATTCCAATAATATCCAACTCTTCACCTGCGATAACACTATTTAACTCGTCCATCTTATTCCTGATACTGCAAGCATTAGTATATAGAAACCTGAGAATGCAATTTTGCTTGTCTTAAACATTTTATGATGCCTCAAATCACTACTATTAATGTTACTATTGCTTAATATTTTACCCTCATTTTTAAAACCTCCAGAAAAGAAGTCAACACCATGACATTCTCCAATCCCCCCCATCCAAAATTAGTTTTTTGATTCTGAAGCTTCTAAAATCATATCGCTAACCTTAACTACACCCCTAGAACTAAGATGCAGACCATCCCTCGCAACCCAATCACGCTGACAAGAACATTTAGTACGAGGAATCAAGAATGTTTGCCTCTGTTTGGAGCATTCAAAATCCTTGGTGGTCCAAGACGATATTTGCGCATTCTAAGCGATAGTACGTTTAAACCGCGAGTTCTACTGATGTTAGAGTTGATGAAAAATCATACACACCTCACCAAAAGGCGTGGCTTTAACGTACTAAAGCTTGGGGTACGTAAATATGGGCACCGGACCACCAGGGATTTCGAAAGCTGCTGTTTGTTGAAAGCAAACTAAATTTATAAACTGGCATATAGCATCAGTTCGGAACAAATCAAGTATGCTAAACGGACTAGAATGAGAACAAAAACGGCACATTCCTTATACTAGCAGTTCTTCCCTTGAACATGAATGGACTCTCCTTGGCACTCTGCCAGACAGATCGCTTTAGTTGATGGTAGAACTATAGTAGAAAGTTAGTATTTTCGTATAGTTTCTATTTTTTTTTTTTTTTTGAACCTTACCTATCGAGATATACACATACCTATAGTAGCACTTCTACAGAATGAAGCTTTAATTAAATTCTAAATTTAAAACCGAGGGAGAAAACATCATTTTAAAAAGTCGTATGAACTATTTTTTTTTCTTTCTAATGGGCTGCAGTATTGGTCCTCAACCATTGCAGACCTAGAGCGTTTCCCAGATTGGTACCATCTCTTTCAGCGGCACCACAATGAGTGTGATACCATCGCCGCATGAGAATTATTGACGCTCATATTCCCCCTAGATGGGGACATCTGAACTCTAATTGATGCAACCTGCACTAGGAATTTAATTTAGCCGAGAGTATCCACGCCAAACGGATACTCAAGGGATCTTTAACATGCCGTATAATCATACGACAGGGGCGCAGACGATTTTCTGCGTCTTGAAAATCCACCGACTTGGGCCAGGTTTGAACCTGCGAACTTGAACGTACGAGGCCTGCGCCTTACCACTACGTCAACTTGTCGGCCGTACGTATTAAATACTGGTAAAGATAAATCATTTATTTCTGCAAAAACAAAGATCTTTAAAATCTCCTGGTGGGAAAGAGAGATAAAATTATCTGTGTATGTGTGAAAAGAGAGTGAATTAAGGTACTGTAAATTTAAAATGTTTTGATTAATATTTAAACAACCCACCTATCTCATTTTCACAGCCCGATACATTGTTTACGACACTTTTAATTGCTGAGCTCTTCACACGCAAATGTTAGCTTTAAAGTCCAATATCGTGCAACATAAAAGTTTGTTGTAGTAATTAAAAAGTCTTTAGCTTTAGGTAACACCAGCATCTTGTATTCCGTTGTTTAGTTAGAAATCAATATTTCAGGTAATTTGGTATTTTGTGGTAGGCATTTGCAACCGGGTGATGGAAAACTTGCATTTCTCATCGCACGCACTTTGACTTGTTGTTTGACTTGTCAACCAACAGTATAAATTGAAATGCTTTCGTAAAGACGACAAGTTCATTTTTGGAAATGCGAGGATTATTTCGTATATTTCATAGAATTGAAGTTATGTAAATGCATTTTTTTTCACCACCGCTAGTGCCCCTCCCCCCCAAAAAAAGATATTTTAGTGACCGGTCAAGCTTAAGAAAAAACGAACCTGTCAAAAAGAAAAAAGATGCTGAAAATGGTTTAGAAATTTGATTTTAAAGATAAAAGTATGCGGTGTGAGAGTGTAAACTCGCTTCAACACAGTGAGAAAAAGAACACTTATGGTAGGGGGAAGCAGTATGGAGATAAATATTTCCATATGTTTCTTGATCAAAAGCAGGACCGCCATTTATAGGGTTCGCACGCTCTTAAGCCACACCCCTCTATCTGAGGATTTTACCACCATAGTACAGCGGGACCCCGAGATACGAGTGCCCTGACATACGAGTTATTTGAGATACGAGCGCTGTCGAGTAGCGAAGTTTTGTTTTGAAATACGAGCGAAATTTGAGATACGAGGAACGGCCAGCTGCGAAGCTGCACACGTCCCACCCAGTTTAGTCCGCTTTTTTGCTTTATATTCTCTTTTATTATGTTTTTATACAATACTTGTCATTTATAAATATATCTTTCTTATTCAAAAACACGGATTAACATTATGGCATTTCAATTAATTTCAATTGGGAAAATTGCTTTGAGATACGAGCAAAGTTACGGAACGAATTAACTCGTATCTCGAGGTATCACTGTATTTGAATGGCTTATTTTAATTTATGTGAATTTCACGATACTTTATATATAGGGTAGTTATATACGATTACTGGTATAGAAGAGTCCTAACAAAATGGGGCGGGGTTTAAGAGTGTGCGAACCCTTATTTAGGGGAGTCAGGGTTTTTTTTTTAATTGTTAGTGGGTTTTGTAATATCATTATGCACCTTTTTGCTTTTATTCTGTTTCATAATTAAAAAAATTTAAAAAAGAAAAAAACGCAGTATTATCGATTTGGCTTTCCACTGAAGATAATATTTTTTTAAACAAAAAACACAAAATATTGTAAAATTTAAAAATTGTCAACCCCACTCTTTCCCTTAAAATTAATTGTAATATTGTTACCTTCCTCTCTAGTCTTATAATTTCCAGTGTAAGCTACCTATGCCCCCTTTACACACACATTCTTAACCGCGCTCCAACCATTCAGATACGCGTTCAAGAGTGTGCTTGTAGATGCAATTTTGGAGCGCTCAAGAACGCGGTTAAGAAAGACACTCAGATGCGCGCACCTAGAAAACATACATTTTACTAACGGACCGTTCATAAATGATGTCACGCTTTATTCCCACATATTTGACCCCCTTCCCCCCCTTATCACAAAATGTCACACTTCAACGACCCCCCTCCCCCTTTTGTCACATGTCACGCTATGTTGCATAAGCAGGGATGTCACACTTCTTGTTATCCCCTCCTCTCCCCTTGTCACACTTTGTTACAATTTCACGAACCACCCTCCCCCCTCGAAGCCTGACATCATTTATGAATGATCCCTTACTCGTCCTTAACCGCTCATCAAAGTGGGATTTTACTGCAGGGATAATTCTGCAGGTTGTTGCTTCTGCAATAAAAAAAGCCTTTTGCTCGGATTTGTGTCTGAACTCACAAAGTGGTGTGTGTATTATGTGCATATTATTGTAATTCATTACTGATGATTTTCCTTTGATGCATTACATATTATTGTGTTATGAATGCTAGCTTGGAACGTGGAACGTTGTTGTCTCTGAAATTCCATACGCCAGTCCGCAGGGTGACTTCAATGAGCGCTCCGCATCTGAACGCGTTCTTACGCGCGGTTAAGAACTCGGTACATTATTGCGACACATTCTTGAACGCCACCGTTTTACTCTCCTTCTTGAGCGTGGTTGGATGCGCCACGTTCAGTCGCACGGTTACGAATGTATGTGTAAAAAGCGCAGTATTCGACAGATGTGTGGGTAGCCGAAGAAACTATTCATGTGGCCCTGGGACGGTAAAAGTTTGAAGAACCCTATATAACCATTCTATTATGATTACATTGTACGAAAATATACAATAAAATACAATACATTTTTCTTTCTCTAATGGAGCTGCGTATGGTCACTAACCATTGCAGATCTAATGCATTCCCTGGAAATCCGCATTTATTCTTTAATGTAGCACCACTGTCGGCGGATGCCATTATCACTATGAGAATTTTAACGCTTAGTTTCCCCTAGATGGCGGAACCTGAGCTCTGATTGATGCAAATTGCACTAGGGATTTAATTTAGTCGAGAGTATCCAAGTCAAATGTCAGCTCAAGGGATCTTTTACAGCCGCATAATCATACGAAATGGGGGCAGACGATTTTCTGCATCTGGAAAATCCACCGACGCTGCCAGGCTCGATCCTATGACCTGGGGTGTAGGAGTCCCGCGTCTTGCCACGTATCCACGCTACCGGCACAATCCAATTTCGCAGCCAACACTTTTCAGCTAGTTTCCACTAAACATGGCATTCTAGTTAACACAAGTTGTGGGCACTAGGAATTCAAACTTAAACAGTGCAATTCTGAAGATGTAGTTGAAAATTCAATTTTAATCTTTAAATATTATTAAATCTATGACGCACCGAATTATCTGCATGATACTTGGTAAATGTTATAGTGGTTTCAAATGACAAAAGAAGTAGATAGTGAAATAAGATTTTATTCTTTGCGAAACATACTATTAATAATTTTGTATTGTGTTTTGCTATCTGTGTATCTATTATTCATTCTGATGCATATGTGTAACTGAAAATCGAAAGATATGGAGAAGAACCTGGTTTAAGCCAAAAATTAAAATTATGATTGGAAAAAGAAGCATTTCGGTAGTTTTTATGTTTATAGAAATGAAAAATGTCAAAGCTTTTTTAATGATTAAGTATTGAAAGTCTTTTTAGACCAGTTAATTCTTTAGAAACAACATCAATGGTTATTAAAACTCAAATACCAAAACCTTGATTAGTATAAATATAGATGCTCATGGAAAATTTACGGGGTTTAAAAAAAAAAATAGCATAATATTGTGTATGAAATAGATAGTCAGATTTTAGCTAAATCTTAACAACAGCAGTTAGGTTTCGTGCAAATAGCTACGACTTTGTTTGAAGAGCTTTCGTTGACAGTTTTTCAAGGCAAATAACGCAATCGAACCTCTTTCACGTTAACTGCTATCCCTCAAGACAGGCAACCATGCTTAAGAGAACAAAAACAGCTACAAAGATCCGAGAGCTTATATACTACCAAATCAAGTTCAGGTTTTTCTTAACTACCAGTTTTATTCATATCGAAGTGATTTAATATATTTGAAAGTTTGTGTTCTCTTCGGATGTATTTAAATCCAACTTCTTGTCACGTAAGTCTCTTCCTCTTGGGGATGAGATATTACGAGAAATATTAAAGAGTATAACTTCTGGCTCATGCTTATGTCAATCCATGTAAAATCATCTAGGCCAGTTTGCTCGATGTTTTGGATTTTTTTTAAGTTTACCAGTCAATTCATTGTTATCTTGAGACCCCAAAAACAAGTGTTTAAAAGGTTTTTAATTCTTGAATTGCTTTATTACAGCCGTTTTCAAGTCACATCTTTAGAAGTTTTTCATGAAAATACTGCTTTGCATAAATCGCTATAACGTTTTTATTTCTGAATATTTCATAATGACTAGTAAAGACATAATATGCTATATGCTGGCTCACTACAG
The DNA here is from genome assembly GCA_038502835.1 of Octonoba sinensis. NCBI lineage: Eukaryota > Metazoa > Arthropoda > Arachnida > Araneae > Uloboridae > Octonoba > Octonoba sinensis. The sequence continues at coordinate 62,651,812 of CM076605.1, read as the reverse complement.
CAAAACAGACATGGATTTTGAAATTTAACATAAATCGTTATTTTTTTTCCTTATGTGTCGCTATAAGTAAACTTATAAAGTTTGGAAATTATTTTTTTAAGCATTAAAAGAAGACAGTATGATGACATTCAAGGCCGTGGTAGCCTAGTGGTTAGAGCGTCGGACTTCCACCTGGATGGTCGCGCGTTCGATACCCGCTGAAGACCACCCATGTATACTTGGGGATACGTGCATGTAAAAACAGTGAACCCCCCTACCTCGCCCCGTGCGCAAGCAATCCTAAGGCCTCCCCTAGCAGGTAGGGGGCTGGTGGAGAAAAGTATGATGACATTTAGATGTAGAAAAAAGGCGGGAATACATGTGACTTTTTGCCTGCCAGGTGTTGTATTTCTAAAACCACCTCGATATCACTTGTAAAAACTTTTCTACATATTTATATTTATAGGAAGATTATACCCCTAAAATTTCATAAAATTTCATTCAGTCCCTTTTTAGATATTGAGCCTCAAAGTTAGCATTTAGATACCGAGGTGCCAAGTTTGGCTAATTATACAAAATAAAGATAATATTCCAAACACCCCAAATATTCTATCTGATGAAACTACCAAAAGGTGTCTATTCAGGGAGAAAATATACAGGTGAATCTCAATTTCTTCCCATTAAAAGTTTTAACTTGAAAAATGTAAGTTTCTGTTTTAAAAATATTATTTTCAAACTCTATTTTCGTATTTTTTTCTTTATAGATTATCAAAAACGAAACCAAAATCAAATTTTCCTCGTTTTTTACGGAACGTAATGGTTTTCAAATCATTCTGAAACATTCAGAAATAAAAAAGTTATAAAGATTTATGTAAAGCAGTACAGCAGTATTTTTATGAAAAACCGCTGAAGATGTGACTTGGAAACGGCTGTAATAAAAAATTTCAAGAATTAAAAAACTTTTAAACACTTGTTTTGGGGTCACAAGGTAAGAATAAATTGACTGGCAACATTTTTAAAAAAATCAAAAACATCGAACAACTTTTTCCCTTTTTCTGGATGATTTCACGTGGATTGGCCCATTAGTTCAGAGGCTCCCAAGCTGTGGTACGCGAAGCTTCTCTAAGGTGGTACGCGGGGGGCTGGCGAAACAAACCTCTCTATAATCTATTAGTATTCTATTCTATATAATAAAGTTATATTAGCAGTGGTACGCGAAAAAAAAGATTGGGAACCGCTGCACTAGCTCATCTTCTTTGTGTTTAATGCGTCGTAAATGCGTAGAATAGCGCCGACCTAGTTATGCGTGTCGTAAGAGGCGACTAAAATAGCATTATCCGATCCGGGTGACGTAAGGCTTACTTTGTAGCATGACAATGGCCCCGGGTCGGTAAAGCAGTAGGCAACGCTCTGCCAGCCCAGCCCTTTATGGCCGGTGCTGGTTGTCAAGTGTCTAGAGAGTTTGTGGGAGGTTCGAAGGAGGACAGCGCTGCGGCCGCACCCCCTCGTATTGGGGGTAGTCTGTGAAACCGAAAAGGTATAGACAGTATGGCCGTAGTTAGCATTGATTACCCAGGTTGGCTCTAAAATGGTATGCGTTTTAAAGATGCGTCTGATTGTAGCAATTTTACACAATAAGGACGTGCAGTAATTGACTTATAAGAAGCTCAGGAAAAACTACTGATGCACGAGCATTCTGTCATGTTTTCATAGTACATTTTTGGAAGTATCAGTAAAAGTTTTAGTTTATTGGCTATAGTTACGTATACAGTAAAACCTGTAAAGTTGACCACCTTGCTAAGTTGACCACTTTTGTCAGGAACGGAATAGGCTTTTTTTTAATATGATGTAGTGATACCTTTGTAACTTGACCACCTAATTTAACCACTTGTCTATGTTGATCACTTAGGTATGCCAAATTTGAGTGGGAGTATTATAAAAAACCCTTTGTAAGTTAACCACATAATTATTACTATATTTATATGTATAGCTATTTTTGAAAAGATAAAAAAAAAAAACAAATAGATTATCCAGTTTTTTTTATACTATAAGGTTAGACCGATAATGTGTTGAACACATTATTTGAAAATAAAATTAAGTGATAATTAAACAGTAAGTTACGTAGTTATAACAAAAAAAAGTGTCATGTTGCGGACTCTGCGTTTTCAGAAAATACTGTGAAATGGCCCAAATACAAGTTTCAAGCAAATGATCATTCATAAATGATGTCACGCTTCGAGGGGAGGGAATTTGTGAAATTGTGACAAGGGTAGGGGAGGGGTAACAAGAAGTGTGACAGCCTGCTTATGCAACATAGCGTGACATGTGACAAAAGGGGAGGGGGATCCGTTGAAGTGTGAAATTTTGTGACAAAAGGGTGAGGGGGGTCACATATGCTGGGGAAAAAGTGTGACATCATTTATGAACGGTCCCCAATGTACATGAAAGCTATATTCATAGATACATGCATCGCGCTCTATGCTACGTGGAATGATGGTACAATGTACACTTCCTAAATGCATAAAAGACGCATACGTAAAAGTTATAAAACTTGGCCACTGGTGAACTGAGTACTGATCATTAGGAATCATTCGTAAATGATGTCACGCTTCGAGAGGGAGAGGGGGTTCGTGAAATTGTGACAAAGTGTGACAGGGGGAGGGGTATGTTGAAGTGTGACATTTTGTGGCAAACGGGGGGAGATGGGACAAATATATGGGAAAAAAGCGTGACATCATTTATGAACGGTCCCTTACGATAGTAGACTGCATTTCTTGAATAAGTCAAAGTTAGAGGAAGTGAGCATGAAATTTATGCATGAATGTCACTAAATTATGCCAAAGTTTCTGAAATATGCATGAAATTAATACCTTAATACATAGTGCAACTTAAATGCACCAACTGTTACTGAAATATGCGTAAAAGTTACTGGTACGACTGGTACATAGTACCCATTGTAAAATATGAGAACGTTATTAACAGCATATATAAAAATGCTTATGGTTGGTTGTCGACTCTTACGCAATCGGGCGCACTATTACTAATGAATGTATTTTTCTTTCTCTCTCTTTTTTCAGTCTTTATGCTTTTTAAACAATCGAAATTCTTTGCAGTCCCACCTGAAAATAATGCTTGACATATTTTGGAATAAAAACTGTCGAATATGATTTTATTGTGGAATTTATATCTATGGAAAAAACTTTCTTTCCCATTGCGTCATCCATTGACTAAGAATTTTGATGAAAAAGTAAAATAGTTTCAGGAAAACCTGCTGAATGATTTATTGCTATTTTTCCTTCTTGTCATTTTGCTTTTCCTTTTATCGAGCCACTATCTCTAGTTCCTTTCCAATTTGTTAGTTCGAAGGAAAGAATTCTCTCCCTTGATGATTACTTTCGAATTTCTTTCTGGGATCTGACATCAGAAGTACAAGATCGAAACAAGACTTTGGAACTCGAAGAGAAAAGTTAACGCTCGTGGCTTTATTTTATTTCACTTTTTTTTATCACACTTTTAGAAAAAAAAATTTATTTATGCAAATGGGTGGTTTTGCGAACACGAAAGCATTTGGTCATTTGCAACCATTTAGCTATGTTTTCAAAGCTTTGTTTTTTCTTCTCTTCTTTATGAACATAGGAAAGAGTTTTTGGTTATTCAATTTTTAGAGTATAATGTTCAATGTTTAGTTTTTAATATTTATTGAGTTCTCGATTTCAAAAATGTCTTCTCTGATTTGTTTGGGTTTTTCAAGACGGCTCCCCCCTTTTTTAAGGCATCACGTTCAAAACGTTCATTTTAATATTTATGAAATTTCGCTGTCAAAAGCTTTTCCGTAATATTCTTTTGAATATTGAACGCATAATTTTGGTTTCAATATGAAATTTTTTTTAAAGATTCCTATATTATTTTTCTTTTTGGGGGGAGAGGGTTTCTTTACACGATTTGAAGGAAAAACATATGTTTTAATACTAATAAGTCATTTTTGTCATGCTGTTTTATATTATGTACACATTATATATATATATATATATATATATATATTAAATGTTCGAAATTTTTCGTTATTCTTTCAAAAAAAATTTTTTATTGCCTACAAGTAGTGGGACACATATAACGTGCAAAATCCCATCCATAGGTACGGGGTTAAGGTCCGCCCCTTCCCAGTATTCTTGGACTCGAGCGATACTGAAAACCCAGCCTGTTATGAACCAGTTCCCCTTCCGGGAAACGGGTGAACCCCTCGTTTCCCCCTTTAAAAATCTGTTTGCGTCAGAGGGGAAGAATGCATTTTATTTTATACACACTGACATAATGAAATAAATTGCCCATTAAAAATTACAAGTTTCAATCGTTCCGCAATGCTAGCTATTAATTACCAATTCTATTCAAAACTAAGGATACAGTAGGTTTCTGTATTTCTATAACTACGCATAGTTTGTCAGAAGTATAAACAATTGAAAATAACCTTCTTTAAAAAAAATTTTCCTTTAAATAATGTGAGCAAATATAAATTATATATTTATTTGAAAAATTGTACTTCAATTATTTCAAAATTTTTCAACTTACAATAAAAGCGAAAAGTAAGAAAAATCTTTCTGCATGTGTTTTTTTCTCAGCGTTGTATACAAAAAAAAAAAAAAAAAAAAAAAAAAAAAACATTCATAATTTATGTCTTGGCTAAATGCCCTGCAATACATGCTACTGCTATTTTCAACGTTCCAATATTCCCCTTTTCATGGCAACAAATAGATACTTATTATTCTGAGTACATTTATTATTTATCCCGAAGGAATTTTTATATCTCGGTGGCATTTCATTAAGTCTTGATGTCGGTTGGTTAGTTGGTTTTATTAGGTTTGATGACGAGATACCATGAATAAATATACATTCTATATGAAGATGGTTGCAGTGAAAGAATTCCCCGTTGAAAGGAAAATTATTCAAATTAAATAACTCAAATTAAAATACTTATATAAATAGTTAAACTGATATTTGAAGTTGATACCTCCAGTGAAACCCCTATTTAACGTCCCCCCAATGTACGTTTTTTTTTCATCAGGTCCCAGTTTTTCCGTTATTCTAATTAAGGTAAGGATAATCTGGGTTCTAAGCTTGTTATTTATCAAATTCCCCGCATTTTACGTTTCCCTCGAAAGTAAAAAAAAAATGTTTTAAAATTAGTGATATTTTCCCTTTTTGCTTTTTTTAAAGCTAATACACGTTGTTGAAAGTTAATTATTACTTTTTCACAAAATAAATTACAATCGAGGATAGTTTTTGTTTTCGAGAATTTTCAAAAAGAGTTTAATCGAGTTATCAAAGCGTGAGAAAGTCTTCGTTTCTAGAATTAAACTGGAAATTCTTTTTTTTTTTTTTGCCATTTTAAAAAGCAACAATGCTCTAGTACTTCGAATCTAAAGAAGATTTTGTTAGAAATCACTATCACGTGCAAGGTACTGTATTCTCATTGGACGGAGCACGAATGGAGTCGTCTTTACCCCAAGTTTTTTTCCGATTTGATTTTTACTTTCCATGTATTTCCCGTATTTTACGTTTTTATCCAGTCTCTTAGGAAATGCAAAATCGGGGTTTCACTTCAATTAAATTGTAGAATTTTTTACAACAAAAATTTTTGGTATCATTACGATCCAACTGAAATAGTATTTTTGATATAAGTCTCCGATTTCTGTAAATAAAGATTTCAAATTTTGCCCAAATAAAGAAATTCCTGGAAATAACGAAATCTAACTTCGATGTGCTGAAACTTAAAAGCGAAAAATATTATTAGACATAACTAACACCTTTCTGAAAAAGTCTGAGAAAATATTTCTCTTTTCACTTAAATGTTTGAAAGATAAAATCCAAGTATCCCTTCCTTCTTCCTTTTGTCACGTTCAGTAAAAGTCTGTTGTCGTTCTTTTAGTATCTAGTAAATAAATATAAAAGTCATTGACAAACTACGTCCGCGCCATATTTGACCACATTTCTTTAAGCACTTCTCCTACAGATCAAACCTCCCATCTTCTCCTCCAAGATCAAAATGAAATTGGTTATAAATTCAGTGGCGCAGCGAGGGGGGGGGGGGGCAAGGGAACATGTCCCATCCCAGAAGATGACAATTTTTTTTAAAAATCTCTTACGATTAAAACAAAATTTTTTTTTACTCATGTGTTATTTCTAGATTAAAACCGAAACAATTCCGAAAATTACACATTTAAATATTGAAAAAAAAACACAAAAATATCTGTATCTCTAATTTTTTTCTTTCGCTTTTATCTGAGTTTTATCTGAATTTTCTGACAGAAGACAGAAATGTAACATCGTATAGATAATGTTACATGTCTAATACATGATAAGACTAAGATCCCTACTGCTTAGGCCTGTGGCCGACCCGTCCATGGGGGTTCTCATGTCCCCCCCCCCCCCCAGAGCAGAGTTCTGGCTGCGCTGCTGTATAAATTAGATGTAAAACATTATTACACTGTAAAAAAAATTCTGTAAAAGTACAGAAGGGAAACTGAATATTTCTTTCAATTTACGAAGAACTTGATTTATATCAAATAATCAAGTTTTTTTTATTACAGATTCGCAATAAAATGCTTCTTTTTTCACACTCTAAAAATACAAAGAAAGATTCATTAAGTTACGTAAAATTGAACACGTGAGATCTGTGACTATCAGTTCAAAAAGTCAGACTCCGGATAAATGATTTCCAAGAGATTCTTACGTATTTTCGGCTAAAAATTTTAAATGTAGAAGTATTTAAATGTTGTTTATAAGATTACAGCAATCCGAATTTCTTAAGATAAAAAGATAATTAAAGTGTTCTATTAGTACAAGCTTATATAGATATATCTAAATATATCTTTATGTTGCAAGAGTGCCAAATACATATTATTATTTATTCTTCAATTTTATTAAATTGAATAACATTTGTTTCACACTTGCGATCATTCTACAAAAACGTTAGAAATGTTCGTCTCTTGTGCGTGGTGTGTGTGTGGGGGGGGGGGGAGGGGGGTATCTTGAAGTTTAACAGGAAAAACTACTTCTAAACTATAACAGCGATGCAATTTTTACTCCTCTGAAGAAAATTATTTTCTTAGTATCATCATTCCGTGAAAATAATATTTCGACACACCATCCATTCAGTATATTCGATAAATCATTTTTCCGATTTATTATGGTGAGACATTTTTATCCGAATTCAATACAATAGGAATTGTAATATTTTTAACCAGTGACATGTTTTTTTTACACTAGCGTGCTTTCACACCAAAAGCGATAAAGACAATATTCCTGTCTTTTCTCATCTGCGCAAGCGCAGAGCATATTTTTGAATGCAAAAATACGCTCTGCGGCTGGGCAGAGGAGAAAAGACTTTTGCCTTGAAATACCTTGTTAGGAATAGATTTAATTTCAGATGCACATTTTACTGTTAAACCAAAGTAACATTCCTCGAGATTATTTTGCCACTAAAAATAAGTTTCATCCAGAGGACATTGATTTGTTTGTTGCGGTATGATGCCATTTCGAAGAGATAAATTCTCGTTTTAGTTTGATATCCATACAACAGTCACGACAGACGTATTTTGCGGATGTTGCCATAGATTTTAACCCAACATTATACGCTTGTTTTGTAGCAGCAATTTCATTTACATGTGTACCTAGAAGGTAAAGGGCATTCCGTCACAAAAGCAACACTTTCTAGGAGATGTGTTTAAAGTTTTTTTTTTTTTTTTTGATTATTTATTCACTGGATCGTCATTTATTGGGTTTTTAAATTGAAATTTGTTGATTATAATCTTTGAATTTTTGACTTTTAACATTTTAGGATAGCGATTTTTAAAATTGTATAAAAGCGCTATGTCCATTTTCTTCTTTTTTTTTCTCAAAAGGGACACGATACACTTTATCTTCCCAGGTCCATATATATTGCATGGGATCATATAATATTTTGTGATATTATTAACTCCCACGGACGCTTTTACATAAGAAATATTAATTCAAATAATAAGTAAACTAATCGAATAATATCAAAAGCATTCAGTTTAAAACTACGGAACTCATCTATAAAACACATTCACCTATCTCTAATAATATGTAAACAGAAATTTATCGATAAATAAAATATTTCTATTTTGAAGAAGAAAAAAAGCTATAAATGCAAAAAATAACTGCTATTTAGCCATTCTTTCCTTACAGGATTCTAATACATTATTTAGCATCATTAGTTAACCATAATGAAATTAGCTTATCTACATAAAAAGAAAAACCCTTTTAATGCTTGAGAAGCTAGGAAATAAATTAGAGGTCATTTTGTTATGTTTTTAGGAGTTGTGCCTCAAAATGATCGATCAAAACAAAAAATCCCCAAGGCTAAGAACAAACAATCAATAGCCACGCTGGTAATTTATTAGTGCTTCCAGGTCAAAGAACGTTATTTTTATTTTATTTTATTTATTTATTTATTTATTTTCCTAGAGCGTTTATGCCTCGATGACCCAACGTTAACCAAGAGCTGTTAGATGCGTCTAGTTGGTTTTTCAGTTATAATGAGTCACTTTAAATTATTTATTTAATTTACTTTTTTTTGTTAATCATTTACTTATTTATTTATTCATTGATTTTTTTAAAATATGTTATTTTTAGTGTATTTGCAATATTCTTTTTTACTTGAACGCTTTTTAATTGTTTTGAATTTATATATGTATAAGCGAATATTTCAGTAAATAGAGACACGGGCCATAATAGAAAATTTCATATTGTGCTATGAATTATTGTATTAAATTCACATCGCATCATTTTCAAAATTGTATCCAAAAATAAAGCGGGTAGCTATTTGGTATTTGGAATTATACGATTATAGGTAGTTATAGTATTTTATATATATATATATGTATATATATGTACATGTAATATATGTCTGTGTGTGGACGCACACGTATACGTGAAGCACTAATAAGCAAAGCATAATGAACTGCAAAAATCAACACTTAAGTGATTGTTGGACTTTTTTTTTAAACTTCTGCGTAAGGAATTTGCCATCCAAAATCTTTAGGGAGAAGTTTATTGTTTAAGAGTTCAAAAATGTCGGAAGTCGTGCTTGACGTCTTGAAGGTCAGATTTTAAGGAGGTGTGGCAGCGTAATAGCTCTGCGCAAGCGCATTGGCGCCTTATAGTATTGATTGTCCTGTCAATACTGGACGGCTGGCGTACGTTTCAGGGTGAGGGTCATTCTTCGAAAGACAAAGGAAAAATATGAGCGCCGGGGAAAAAACTATTTTTTCGGAGTGTCTCCTGAATTGCCTGTCAAAATGATTTTTCGCTTCAAAATTCTTGGCATCGACTGAAAATTCCGTTCTTATTCATAGTATATCAACTAATAAATAAAGACAGAAATGGTTTTCAAATTATAAACAAGAAATTTCGTCTAAGAACTATACGAGCCTACTTTCCCGTATACTCAAACTTCAAATTTACGATCTAGCTATCTCTCTCTTTCTCCTTTAGCTTTAGTTCTTAATTGCTTCAAACATACCCTTTTCAACGGCTTATACACACTATTCATTCACTACTTCATTCATTCATTTATTTACTCATTCATGTGTTTATACACTCATTTAATTATTTTTTCCTTCATTTACTCATTCATTCACTCATTCACTTACGGCCACCTAGAACTAAAGACCCGGGAACTCTGTGCTCACGTGACTCTATCCGTCCCATTAAGCTAGAGAGAAACCGGTTTTAACGCGTTTAAAATAGGTCAAAAGACGAACGAATTACGTGACCATTAAGTTCCCTGTACTGTTACTCTAGTTCAGTGATTGCCGCACTTGCGAGCTACTAATAGCTGGCGAGATAATTTTTGGTAGCTCGCGGCCAAGTTCAGGCTGTGATTCTGCGCATTATTACACCACAATTATTAGTTGATTTTTAAAACTTCGCCAGTATTCGCATCGAATAGCGCATGGCTCGCACGGCTCTTCTAAACTGATAAGGACTCGGGTTGCCCATTAAAAACAGCCCTAAATTTCTTACTCATCTTTCCCTAGGGAGAGTCTCCCCCTTCCAAACATACACAATGCCTTCTCTCACTAATCTCTTAAACTGTGGGTGAAAACGGAAGACACCAAGAAACACACGTGGTCCGAGTAGGGCAGAAAGACCTATGTCTTCTCCCCCAAACTGTCCCTTGTTTTGGTTTGATTGACATCTAACCAACCCACAGTGCGGGGCCCATTCATCAAACTCGGAGACGAGTTGTCTGGGCCAAAAGTTGGGGACACCCATGGCTAAGAAACATTCATTAAATTTTAAGGAAATTCATTCTTTCAATATAATGTTTTTCAATAAATTACACCCAATATAAATTCTGTACATATGTTTTCTTTACAAGACGATAATCTTAGCAGCGAAACATTTTCTTTCCTCAAAGGGATGCGGTAATGAAAACTTAAGTTATTTGTCGTCAAGGAATGAGTTTCAAAAGTTTAAAAAATCTTAAAAAATATAAAATTATTAAAAATATATCTTTTATAAAATATTTCATTTATAACCTTTTTTCTTTTTTTTTTTTAAGTGCACACATATTACTAATTAAAAACCTGCATTTTATGAGTTAGCATGAATTTCAGAAAAATATTTTTTTTCTTAATCCAAACGAAAAAAATTAATTAATTCTACCTTTCCTAGAGTGTTTTAAAAAAGTCATTGAAATTCATTATTTTAGTACAAAGAATTTTAAAAAGCCAGCACAATGCTTAGTTTTGCGTTGCAATTTATCATCACGTTTTCGCGATTACAAGACAACCGATTAACTAAACTCTGTACATATGTTTTCGTTACAATACGACTACCTCAGCAGTGAAAAACTGGCTGGTTGGTGCTTTGTATTATATAACAAACTGCGAGTTGAATAATAACTGAGAGTTGAGTTTCTTACTATTTTTGTCCTCCTGGATTTTCTTTCGATGGTGGACGTGGGTAAGGGAGGGAGGGGGGCAGTAGCTCGCAGGAGAATTTGAAAACGATACGGTTGCTCAGTATCTTCAAATGCTTGGCGAACACTGCTCTAGTGGGAGAGGGTTTTGTGCACAATAGAATTTGCGTGATTTTAGTTTTCTTAAGGATCGATAAACGCGAAGCAAGTGAGCATATTAAGAAACTAATAGAAATTTAAAAAGCGGTTATCAATAATAATGCAAAATTATATTATCGATCATTTCTTAATTTAATATTTCTCGAAGTAGTAATAGAAAAGCAATGAGTCACTAAACGTTAAGCGCTTGACAACCACGTTCGGTGGATGCTTAGAAGTGGTGACACACTCATTATATCATTGTCCTATTTCAAACGTCAAAGAATTAATATTATTTTTTTAACTTTTCGGCGGCATTTGTTATTATATAAGAGTAGTTGGGTTTTGTTCTGTTAATTCTGTTTGGTAAAGTCAGGTCTCATTAGTATTGCTATAAAATGAATTATATTATTATTATTATTATTATTATTATTATTTCAATGTCAAAAAAGTGCTATCAAATTTGATTCCGATTTATTGTGTAAAAGTTTTCGATTTTACTTACATAGGTTATGATTTGAACGCACACGGGAAAGCTAATCGTTTTCAAAACTTCATCGTTTTTGAGTTAGTACATAAAAGTTTCTTTTCTTTTGGATTATCTAAAAGTAGAAACAGGCAGTTCCTCCCCTTTCTTCTTATTAATTTATTTATTTATTTATTATTATTATTTAAATTTGTATGTTGTGTTGTATGTATGTTATATGTTTAACACTAGATATACCAGGCCGTTTTCAACAATTTCTAAACTTTTGTTTTACACCAAGTTGCTACTAATTATAATAAAGTTTCAGTCACATTAACTTGTCCTACTTACCGTGTATTAGGAAAAGCCAATGCAATGGGGGCAATTCAAGCAACGTCATTGGTCACGTGGCAGCGAGGAAAGCATTGTAAACAAAGGAAGCCTTCCCTTCGAGTTCGACAAATCTAATTAAAAACTATGCCTAAATAAAGTTCTTCTGCATTACTTAAAATTAACACTAAATAAAACACTATAAGTATTGCAATAATTAATAAATTTCTTTTATAATTATTAAATTAAATGTAAATACTGGGTTATAGTTAGAAAAAGCTGTGAAAATAGTCTAATTAGTTTTAAGATAACTAATTTTGCTTAGTAAACTCCACGTATAACTCAATTGAAAATCTTAGTAAACAAAGAGTGGATATCACGTGACAACGATGATCGCTCATGAGTCCCTCTAGCGGTGAATTGCCTCCATTAGTAACAGATTATGCAAAATGGAAGCTTCGAAACAGTCAAAATGACTGGTCTGGTAAATCTAGTGTTAATAAATGATGATTTGTTTTTTCTTCCATGTTTGGAAAATAAGAGTGTTATGATGAATTTCAATTATTGACAGAAATTTCGAATAACAGAATGCGTTTAAAGGCCTTAGACACCAGCCGAGTTGAACCTTCGAAATGCAGCTCAACCAACTCAAAACACTTCCTCAAAAAACCAAAACGCTCAAATCGGCGGTTCGAGTGTTTCACAGAGGTTCGCATCGTTTGGTGAATAAGGCTGTAATCGTAACAAGATACAAAAGCTAACCGAGTATAGTTCTATCATCAACCAAAGCAATCTGCCTGGCTGAGTGCCAAGAACATGACTTAAAAAAAGTTACTACACAAATTTTGCCAATTTGGCGAAAGGTTTACTCGGAGCATTTTTCACGAAGCCATTTCGTCAAATACGACGAAAGTGAGATTTGAGCATGTGTTTCTGAGAGTGTGTATGTAATGTGCCGTTTTCGTCCGTGTTCTAGTTCATTTAGAATACTTGATTTCTTCCGAACTGATGCTATATGCCAGTTTATAAATTTAGTAGCTTTCAACAAACAAAGAAGTAAACATTCTGATTCGCGTACTAAATAAACGCACTTGCAAAACGAACTTCTCCAAAACTCGAACGGATTCGTTCTTTTCTGCCATGCGCAGAAGCGTCCAAATATCAAGATTCCGTGGTCGAACTGTAATTGTAGCAAGATACACAAACCAACCGACTACACTCTTTCGAACGCTCGGCTTATATCCTTTTAAAAAGTGTCCCAGAATCCCTTGTTGGGACTACGCAGAATGTTCTAGACATTTTTAGAACTTAAATCAAGGAAAATTAATAGCAGTTAAATGACTTCTTGCAATGATTCCCCAGCGAAGGCCAGAACCTGCAACCTTTGGAGAGTTTCGAGGAGAGTACTTTACCACAGCGGTTCATAACCTTTGCGGAAATATATTCTCCGCTTCGCTAAATTCTTACGATTTTTTTAGAAAATTTTTCTCAGCTCTGTTATTTCAGTCTATTAGCTGGCATGATAAACACACAGAAATGAGAACACACTTTTTTTTTCTGTTACGCAGGTAACCTATACATCATAAAAGAAAATAAACTACAGGCTTCGGATAAAAAAATACGAATTTTAAATTTAGACTCAGACAGTAATGATGCAGAACTTCAAAAAATCTATACTCATTTCATTTAAATTCAGTGAACTAGTTTCATTTTAATCTACATTTATGATATTACTTTTACTTATATGAAAGAAACATTTCAACGAAATGCAAGACACATATGCAGCCCTACATCTATGTCTAAAAATAATTTCACAAATAGAAAACTGAAAATCCTCTCAAATTTCTTTTGCGTGTTGCAAACACACAAAGGAGTGCGAGAATAAATTACACTGAATAATTCAAAAAAGTATTTGACTGAAACGTCACGCGCTTCTTTCTATTGATTTCAGCTTTTTTGGTTACGGTAGAAACTGAACTCAGAAGCGTATTTCGTTTATTATTATCGTCCAGACAGAACATACGATTATTATAATTTATTCATCAGCAATGTATGTAGATCATTCATATTTAAGAAGAAGTTCCGTCTAGAACGAGCATACTTTCCCGTTCATACCAACATCAAATTTATGATCTAGCTACAGCTATCTTTGTATCTCATTTAGTATTAGTTCCTTTTATTTGAAATATACCTTTTTCAACGGCTAATACATATTCAGTCATTCACTCATTCATTCATTCATTCATTCATTCATTCATTCTTTCATTCATTCACTCAGTCATTCACTCACTCAATCATTCATTCATTCTTTCATTCATTCCTTCATTAATTCACTCAGTCATTCACTCACTCAATCATTCATTCATTCTTTCATTCATTCCTTCATTCATTCATTCTTTCATTCATTCTTTCTTTCATGCATTCTTTCCTTCATTCATTCATTCTTTCATGCATTCTTTCTTTCATTCATTCATTCTTTCATTCATTCATTCACCTATTCATTCTTTAACTCATTCATTCTTCTTTTATTCATTTATTTATTCATTCATTCATTCACAAATGTGCTTGAAAATCCTGATTAAAACATTTCATGGGAAAATAGGTCCGTATCTGTGCATGCTCTATGTCATATGCTCATTCCAGGCTTGGAGTAATCGCGATTACGTAATCGTAATCGGCTGTAATCGATTACATTTTGAAAAAATCGTAATCGTAATCGTAATCTGACGATGGCATATTCTCATAATCATAATCAAAATTGTGTAATCCCGTAATCCTTTTTCTCCTGTAATTTTAATCGTAATCTTAAGGAAAAAATCCGTAATCTGCTGGTCCTGCAATCGTGTAATCTTGACCTGCTGAAAGCTGAAATTTTTAGCTCTACCATTGGATAGAAGAGATAAGATTACAAGAAAAAGGATTCAATCTGTGTACTGAAGTCCTATCCTAAGCGGTCTGTAACCTACGGGCGATCATAATATAAAAGGTTCTGTGTGGCGGTCGCAGAGCCTTGATGGCAGGACGATATAATAGTCTGCTAGAGACGCTTGTTGTCCAACTTGTTGCGGTCTCTCAGAATTCTTAATTGCGGCTCCACTCTCCACGGGGAATGGCTGGAGAGCCCGAGAAGAAAGAGAGTCTGGTCTGGATAGTCACTCGCATCGCCTTGGGGCTCTCGGGGGGGGGGGGGTCTCCGGTGTCCTCGTGTCGTCCAGTTTCGGTAAAAGAGCGGTAATCTGTCTGCAAGTCAAAGATTTCGGGGTAGATAAGAAAGGGGAAGGTGTCTAAGGACCAAATGCATTGGTCATTTTGCTTCCTTAATTACCCCTTCAAAACATATTCAAACGGTTGGGCAATAGGCGAGAGTCTGGACGGGATCGCCGCGAGTAAAAGAGAGTTCCCCCTTTCTTCTCTCCGCGGGGTCCCGTTCAATAATCGAAGCAGGCTGCCCCCTGAAAATCTAGTGGAAAGAGTACTATCACCTACACACATAAAAAAGAGACACGAAATGCCTTTTGCGTTTTCGCCTTTCTTTAACGGCAGAAGTGAAGAATTTTTCTAAAGAATAGCACATTTACACTTTAGCAATTTAGGAGCTGGCGTTACATGATGCGCTATGCTTAAGAAGCATGAAATCTTAACCCTGGTACGTGTGATTATTATTTTTTTTTTAAATATGTTCTTCGAATATTTAAAAAAGTAAATACATTTAAATCTTAAATTTATTTATATTTTAATGCTAATATTCTTTTTAATTAATAGGTATGTAAAAGAAAAAGCGATTTATGTTTAGACATTCTCCCAATTGTTTTCTACATGCATGAATTAATATTTAGGAATTATTTTTAAAAGTTAATTATTTTTTTCTTCTTAGAATTACCTCAACAGAATTTTGTATTTCCCTTTTAATCTTGTACGTTAAATTTGTGTTGTAAAATTACTTGCACTTTATTTTTTATTAAAACAGTTAGTACATGGAAAAAAATTATATGCTCGTGCATGTTAAAAAAAAATACCACAAAAATCATATTAAAATATTATAGTCATTCGTATTATAATTATTCTTCATATTACTTTTTAACGATTACTAATTTTGCTAAGAGTTATTTGAATGTTCATGTTCAAATTTTTTGAAATTATTCTAAAATGCAGCTTTTTTTTTTTCAAAAGATTATTTATCTCTTACACTATCTGAATACTTTGTTATCCCGTGCAATTCATACACATCTTATAAGTGATTTTATAAAAAATCATACAAAATTATTATTTTCAGTAAACTAATTGGTGTTATGTGAAATATTTGCACAATTTAAACTAGAAAATAAATACAATGGAGAAATTATAATATATGGAGATATTACAAATTTTCATTTCCGCAACGACATCATAATTCCAGAACTGTGAAGTTGAAATTATTTCATTATAATTGCATTCATCATCATTTCAGTTATCTCTAATTAAATCAAAAATTTAATTAAAAATCATAACTTTTTGATTTATGACACTATTGTAAAAATGAGAGTTGTATGCATAATATCGGATAATTTTATGCTAATCTAATCGTAATCAAAATCGTAATCGGATGTCATAATCGTAATCGATTACATTTTTCAACGACTGTAATCGCTGCCGTAATCGTAATTACTTTTTGGCAAAGGATTACAATCGTAATCGTAATCATAATCTCTCAATTTCTCCCTTTGTAATCGTAATCGTAATCGATTACGTTTCTTTGTAATCGACTCCAAGCCTGGCTCATTCCGATAAAGTTTGTTCCAATCAAGTTCGTCTGCTAGATCACTATTTATACAGGATTAGAATTTCTCCGCAGGCGCCAACCTTAAAATTTTTGGACTGTTAAAAAATGTTCAAATAAAAATACTCTCCCGTCAAGAGCTTCATCTAATAAGCTTGCTTAAAGGAATTTGGATCTTATTCCCAGAGTTCACATATTTGCTTCATTTCTCCCCATAGGCGATAACGTTAAGATTTTTTGAACTGTACAAAATTGAACGAAAAATTGTTCAAATCAAAAAATAACACCTGGAAATGAAATGGGCAAAAATTTCAATCAGAATAAGGACAACAACTGCTTATAATCCTCATAATAATAACACATCCTTACTGTAAGGACTGTAGTTCCTAAAAGTCTCTATTAAACAACAATCCCTGAAAATCCTCATTAGCATAAGAACATTAAATCTTAACTAGCATCAGCCGTCCCTCTAAAAATCTGCGTTAGAATAAGAACAATATGCCTTTAAAAAGCCTATTAGAATAAGAACAACAGTGTCTAAAACTTTACGTTGCAACAAGGACAACAGTCCTTAAATGTGTGTGCGTTACAAGATCTTAAATTATGTCAACAGTTCCTCTAAAAATCCATATCCCTGTAAGAGCATACTTCCCAAATAAATACAACAGTCCCAAAACTTTTCAATAGAGAAATGGCAACAGTACTTAAAAATTCCTATTAAAGTACAGAAAACGCCCCAAAAATCCCCATCAGAATAAGGAGTACAGTTCCTAAATGGGGAAAGCAGTCCATTAAATTTACTATTACAATGAGGGAAACTGTTTTTCTAAATTCCATTAACATAAAGTTTTTAATAAAACCAATAGTCTAGTTAAAATCCCCTAAGAGAATAAGAACAGCAGTTCCTACGTGCGAAAAACAGGCCCTAGCATTTTTCATTGAAATAAGTTCAAATTTTGACAAATCATACAAATTATCAGCTTAGCTTAAACACCGAAGCTTCAATATTTCAGGCAATTAAGGAGACTCAATAATTTAACAAATTATTATGCGGTTCGCAGAAAACATTGCTAAGAATGAAGTTGTTTATATGCATATCCTGGTACTCATGCTGTTTTAAAGCTGTTAAATTTACTAAATTTTCAGAAGCAAAACCTTCGTTGATTGGTCGTGAGGAGTACGTAGACCTCTCTGATTGTTTGCTTTCAAGAATACAATGTATTTACTATGGTTTGTTAGTTTTCCTGTATTTTTTCCAGACCTCGAGCAATTTGAGACAACAAGCAGTCAGTGGCAGATCTAACGGTAAGCGGTCTAAGCGGCCGCGGGGGTCCCCGGGAACTAAAGGGGCCCCGAACAGTTTTTTAACAAATAGTTTTATTTAAAACATTTTCTGTTGATATACAGTAAAGACATTTCAACTCGTCAACCAACGACTTAAAAAGCCCATCAAAGGGAATGGTAATTTTCCTCTTTCTTTTGGAGACTAGATAAGCCCATGGACGACGGCTGTACGATGATGGTGGGTTCCCCGAAACTTTAAGGGGCCTCAAATGTGCTCTTTGAATCCTTCATAAACTGCCAACGTCCAAGTTCATGAGAAATTAAATAACTTAGCAATATTGTACATAGAACAAGACATTTTAAACAATGTAGATTCTGGCAAAAATGAAAGTTAGAAGGAAATTTTTTTAATTATAAATAAAATTTTATATTAATGTGTGAAAAGGAAATATTTAAAAAAATTTGTTTATATATTTTTTTTTTACTTCAGTTTTTGACTTGTGTGTGAGGGCCACAAAATGTTCTACCGCTAAGTGAATCCAAGTAGCTTGATCCGCCAATGCAGGCAGTACTACAAATTCGAACTAACAGACAACAAATAACGATAACAAATTCAAATTCACAGACAGTCTGGAGCAGAGCTTGATGCAGGAGCGCGGATGATTCTAGCACAAAGTTTCCAAACCGTGGATTCGAGGATAGGGACAGACTTACTAGATTCGAGTGCCCTTCCTACAAAAAATTTTCGAATTTGAATATTCTTCCTACAGCTATTTGAACTTCTCATCTGCTTTCTAGACATTTAAGTTGAATGCATTAACAGCATCTATAAATCTGTACTAACTACTATACTAAAGAGCTAGTATACATAAATTAACTATGCATCCAATTAGAAATAATTAAGAAGTTTACATATTCTCGATTCAACCTTTCGTTTAATGAATTACATTGCTGCCCTGCTCACATTCGAAAGAGTTCGAACATGTCTTGGACATATTTCGTTTGGGTATTTTGCTGACACACAACAGTTCTCTCTATGAAAGAATTTTTCTGACGGAAGTGAATGAAGTGCTTAAAACTCTTTGAAAAAATGTCTCCTGACTTTTTACATCTGTAAACTTCTCCTTTATCGCCCCAGGTATGTTGAATAAAACTTTTCCAAATTCGTCAGTAATTAAAACCAATTAATTTAAACCAGGGATCCCCAACCCTCTGCCCGCGGGCACTATGGCACCCGTCGATCGTCTAAGTGCTCCCGCTGCTTGTGCACAACGATAAAATTTTTCAGTTTTCCATTTTAAACTAGAGAACATTTAGAATTAGAGCATATGAATAAAGGGCCATATAACTATGAATAAAGGGCGAAATAAACTATGAATAAAGGAATGACTATAAATTCTGGAGCATAGTTGACAGAAAAAAAAGTTCCATTCTTAAAAAGAGCAGCATATAAAATAAAGTCGTTTTCTGGTTCCACATACTTGTGTGAATCATTGTTTTCGACAACGAATATCATAAAATCAAAATATAGTTCACGACTTGCAGATGAACACCCTGACGATTGTTTGCGAGCTGGAATTTCATCATATTCTTTCAATTATGAAGCGCTGGCCAGTGAAATGCAATGAAAAAGATCACATTGACTGTGTTTTATATATTTTATAAATCCTTTTTATACTTCGTATGTTTTGCAAGAGATTTAGTAATCATTTATTTTACACAGGAATATTAAGACTAATTATATTCATATGTTAAATTAATTTTTAAAATTATTATTTTTTTGTGCATTTTATGTAGTGTGTATTATTAACTATGTCCACACACACTAACTACAAATTTATCTTGAAAAAATAAAAGGTGTTCGCCGGTTCGACTGATATTTTGGTATGTGCTCTTAGGTACAAAAAGGTTGGGGACTATTGATTTAAACTATTGAAACAAACTGTAGAATTGTTGTACATTAAATTTACTAAAAAAAAATTATCAGCAGCAATTGTTGCACTTTAACGAAAACGTATATTTACACAAACATGGCTGCATGCGATCTTAATAAATCACAGGCAGCCAGACACAATATTATTTTACATTTAATAAGTAAATTGCTCTCCCTATTTATCCACCATTGTTGTGATTTTAGCTGACGCGCTTGTTCGCGTCAGCTAAACTTTCCCCATTTTCACCTACAGAGGGGCTGTTCATAAATGACGTCACGCTTTTTTCCCATATATTTGACCCCCCTCCCCCCCTTTGTCACGCGTCACGCTATGTTGAATAATGCATGGTGTCACACTTCTTGTTACCCTCCCCCCTCCCCCTCGAAGCGTGACATCATTTATGAATGATACCAGACGTAAAAAGTCAGGAGAGATTTCTTCAGCGGGAATTTTTAAGCGCTTTACTTCCATCAGAAATTCTGTCAGAGAAAGAGCTGTTGTGTGTCACCAATGCCAAATATTTTGCCGCGGCGAAACATACGTCACCGCAACGAATTTAAGAGAACTTTACTGGAATGATATAACCGTGAGCCTCATCATCATCACTTATATTTGTTGATGGGCCGTTAGGCCCCGGGAGGGGCCTTTTACCCAGATCTCCTTTGTGAGCGTACGTCGTTAGGAGATAGATCAATGCGCCCTAAGGCTTACATCACGTCCCCGAAGGGCAGAGGGGGGGGGGGGGGGTCCGCGTCTCGGACGAGTTAGAATAGTAAGCTACATAAAAATACAAGACGACAAAATATATATATATATATAATTTTTTTTTTCCCTTTAAGCATTTTTTTTTTTTAATTTATACTTTTTTCTTTTTGGATTTTCTCTTTTTTAATTTTTTTCTTCACATATATAACCGTGAGCCTGAATTGATTCTAATACATATGTAAACAATATGTAGAAAGTCACTGGTAGTAATCGGATCTTCTAGTGACATTACTAACCATGGATTATGCTTTTTTTTCGACGAAGGGGGGGGGGGGGTAGACATCAAGGATCCGCTTATTAAATGAATATTATCATATAAATGGTTGAATGAAAATTAAATTTATCGATTTCAATATTAAAAAAACTTTTAAGCATTTGCGTTAGGCAAGCTTCCCGCTAGTCAGTTACAGCGTAGTTAGTCCTTACATATCTTCAGACCGTTCAGACAGACCGAAAATGCTTCAAGATTCTTCAGTTACGCCATCTATGTACTGACAGACTGACTAATCCCGTAGTTTGCTAATCCTGATATGTGAATATCTTTTTGTCATGCATGAAATTTCTACCGTTCTGAGTTACTGGAAAAAGAAACAATAAAAGTTAAGGGAAAAAAAACCATTTAATTTAAATAACCGTTTACCTAATTCGAGAATGATTGTGATGTGCATGCCATAATTTCTTAGGACCCTATGCGATTGCTGTTCTCTTTCAAATTGAAAAGTTCACAGCATTTTTATCCCCCTGAATCATCAAAAGAGTCAAAAGCTTATAGCTGTGTAATCATATGCCACCCTTCTTAAAATACTATCATTAATCCACTTTTTCATTTTTCTCCGTCCTATATTCCTCTCAAAAACGGTGGACTACTTGTGTGTGAACTTGTCATTAAGCCATTCCCTGCCGCACATACCCCCAATGCAAAGTTCAGCAAGATACCGTTGTCCTACATCACATGTGTTTTAAATAACATGTAAATGTAAAGAAAAAATATTAATAGTTATTTTTCAGCAAGACCTCCGTTATATTATTATAACAGAGGCCTCGTTCCTGAGGAAGTTATAAAATGGTTCAAAAATCATTACTTTTAAGGTTATAAAACGAAAGAGAAATGAAAGATCAAACCTTGACGAAAGATGCCATTTTTTATTAAAAAAGAGCTGTATTTGCTAATCGAGTTTCGAACATATTTTTCTCCCTACCTGTTATGAGCTTCGCTATATATCCGAAATTAAAACCTCAAATCTCATCTTTCTTTGAGATTTACCAAAAAATCACTGATTGGAAATAGTTAAAAAGTGAAAATGAGGCAACACGAGGGTCTCAAGACAGACTTTTCGTTGCTGTCGCCATAAAAGGTGCATTCACACCAAGTGCAAAAAGCGACGTAAATAGTTGACGACGCAAATAGTTAAGCGACGTAATAGTAAAAATGTGCAAATGAGACTTCACGAGGGTCTCAAGACAGACTTTTCGTTGCTGTCGCCATAAAAGGTGCATTCACACCAAGTGCAAAAAGCGACGTAAATAGTTGACGACGCAAATAGTTAAGCGACGTAATAGTAAAAATGTGCAAATGAGACTTCACGAGGGTCTCAAGACAGACTTTTCGTTGCTGTCGCCGGGAAAGGTGCATTCACACTAAGTGCAAAAAGCGACGTACGACGGTTACGAAACTTTCACCTTGCATCTCTGGTTCTTCTTAATTTAAAAACCACAGGCTCGTATCAAAGTGGCATTCCCCCAAGGGATGTCCCTTCAAACGATTGTGATTTGTTCATTACGATATGATGTCACTAATTCGGCGCAGATAGTATGATAACCATTGAAACAGTTTAATACGACGGACGATAAATGTCTGAGTCGGCGTTGGTGTGAATGTTACCTATTTATATTTGCCCTGAATTGTGAGTGCCTCATTTATAGTAAATATTGTTTTGTTCTTGAAAAGCAGAAAATTAATGTTTTCCATCTTCTCTTGTTGCAGATTGCTGACAGCCATGATTTCCGCAATGCCCGCAGTCGCCGTCCGGCGCGGCCGCAAAAGAAGTAAAACGTTCGGCCGCTTCGGTATTCCCCAAAGCCACCACTCGAGCAGCTCCTCCCTTTCCGGCCGCAACCAGCAGGGCGGCGCCAAACCGGGCGTCTCCACCATCAGCGGGCGCCACGCCGCATTCCGGCGCCGCGTGCGTGTCGACAGCGACTTAGAACGACAGCGGCGCCGCTTCCTCGTCTACATGGGCACGCTCTTCCTCATCACCGGCTTGCTCCTCGTGTTCATCGGCGTCGGCTCGGGGGTGCCGACGGCGCAAACCGTCGGCCTCCTGCTCATCGGCGTCGGCGCAGTCTTCTGCGTCATCAAAGTGTTCTGCTCGGAGGCCCACATGACGGACGTTCCCCAGAAGGCCGCGGCCGTCGTCGTCCGCACGGACGACGTGGAGGCCGCGCCGGAAGAGTCGACGCCGCTCGCCGACATCTCCGAATTCACGGAGCTGAACGGCGAACCGACCCCGGCGCAGCAGCTGGACGGAACCACGCCGGGCAGCAACGGATACTCCAACAGCCTGACGCCCACCAGCCCTCCCAACAGCATACCCGAAACTCAAGTACTCATCGCCAACGATTCAGGAGGGAAATACTGAAAATGGCACACTTTTCATCCCTCAAGCGCACTCAAAACGAAAGCGACAAACTGTCGAGGTGTTAGGTGATGACTTGACTGACCACATTTAATGCTGTATCTTACATTGGGAAAATGCACAGTGCTGTCGATTCTCTTAATCAGGTCAACCGAACAATGTTCAAAGAATTTCAGAACGCTTTGAAACCTAACTTCATTTTGTTTTGAAATATTTCATGACGTACTGAGATGATTTTTTTTCCTCATTAAATGAATAAAAAACAAAACGCACTTTTTGATACTCTAATAATAATTGCTCAAATGATTCGATCTAAATGCTTTGGTTCCATCGATATTCATGCCAAGATTCTGTGAAAACATTTCTATACTTTTAACAGCTTTCGACGGGATGAATGTTTCATAAAGATCTTGATTTGAACGTCCTCTTTTGAAAGAACTAACTCAAAAAAGTAAATATAATTGACGTTATTCAAAAGAGAAAGCAACGCAATCACCTGCACTAGAAAAAAAAAAAGCATATACGTATTCATTTACTATTCTGAAGGAAAATAATCAACAAAAATCTGTGCTAGTAGACCTTTTCTTCATGCATATTCCTTAAAATATTTAAGGCCCGTTCATTGGTGCATCAGGAGTGAATATCATCTGCACTACGGACGAACAGTCTTATATTTCTAAGAAGATTCGAACTAATACCATCCCCTAGATACCAATGCTCAATGCAGTGAGTTCATTTTCTGATCTCATTGGAATAAAAATAAAATCCACCTCCCTCCCTCCCCCGCGCACGCATCCATTCTATATAAATGAATTCCGTTTATACTTCATCCGCCTTAACTGACAGCGGACAACCGCCATAACACTCAAACATTTTCAGGATATATCATATGACCAATAACCACCACCTTAGCCTTGTACGGGATTTTGTCAATTATCTTTATGAAGAGCCGTTCAAGCATTAGTTGCCATTTTGTCATGCATAGGTTTTTACGAATTCTGAAACTCAGAATAAAACTCAAGCTCACAGGAGAATTCCATAAATGATTGCAATATTCTTTGACTGACAGAATATTAATTAGTATAAATGGAAGAAAGAAATAGATTTTTGTTAACGAAAACAACTGTACAACTAAACACAACTGTTTCAATTTCAATGGAAAGTTGTTATTTTCATGAGTGAATATGTTTTCACAGAAAATAATTCAACTTGCCCATCGAGCATTAAACAGTTCATTTCTACCTCTCGAAAACGACTCCTATTTTCATCGCCCTTTAATAGCTGTGAAGTTCAAAACGGAACTTTTTCAATTTTGTTCCATTGGTCATCGAAAATAGTATATTTTTATAAATAATATTTGAAAAACATGATTCTGTTCTAACTCTACTGCAAGTTTGAAAAAGATATCTTGAAAATCTGGCATAACTTTCTAGGTTTTATCTTACAGAAATTTCTCCAAGCTTTGAGTTGCTAGCTAAATATTCTGCTGGGCAAGTCTAAGATTCAGATGAGGAAAAATATTAGCATTTTTTAGATTTTTTCCTTTGACACGAATGCGTTTTCATCGCTGTTGTGAAGAATAGTCATTTTACTGTGTATTGATTTTTCCCCTTAGGTGGAACAGAAGACATTCATAAGACTGCATTGCACATAAAGGTAATAAAGTACATTCTGAAATGGACGAATACAATTAAGTCCATGAAACTGCCAAAAATGCGGGGCTTACAAGATTGTTAAACTTCCTGATGACGAAACTGATTTATTGATGTCAAATGACAATGTGAAGCATTAACTGCCTACTATTGCTTTACTAGTAGTTGCTAACCGCAAGACTACAAAATAACTCTATGCAAAACCTATTGTAGTGGACGCGAGTGCGATTTAAGGTCATAAACGTAATGTCATTCTTCAAAATTTATTTCAAATGACAGTAATGTTAAGCCTTAGATGAAGAAAAGGGAATTAGGACTGTACTTACCGAATATGTCGCGAAGAACAGCGCATAAGGCACATATTTACCTTAAGTCACAGACGTTTCTGAATACTATAAGGGCAGCTTTCATATCGTGTAGGAATAAGAACATAAAAAGGTAGAAGAGTGATTCCCTCCCTCTCCTTTCTACAGTTCGAACCCTTCAGGAGGCCTACACACCAAAACGTATGACACGGAAGGAAGCTTGCGCAGACTGCGCAGTAGGTTTTTGCGCACAAAGCGTAAGGCCGTAGAAAATCCGCAAGTAAAATCAGTAAGATTTCTACTTTTCTTGCACTCGGTAAGATATGTCACGCGATTAGTCTGTATGCAGCTTTAATTATGACACAATTACCAAATTTGTGCATTAAAATTCTGTGAGTGATTAAAGAAGAAATTGACACCCCTCAAACAGCTAATGAACGCATCTACTTCCACTTTTAGGTGGATGCTTTCTTTCTATTATTTATAAAAGTTGTGCGAGAAAGTGAAAACAATAAAAACATTTCCATTACTTTTTTGATGAATTCAAAGTGTAGATGTATATAGATATCTATTCCTCTGATCTTTACTGAATCAATTTTTTAAACACATTGCGTGCCCTATGAATATTTTAAGTGTTGAACTTAGCCAAATGATCATTCCGTTTGGGGTTCAAGTGCAATCTTAGCTTCGGAAGGTTATTGTTCATATCCTACACAATTATAAGGGAGTCCTTGTAGTCCTTAAGTACGTTTCTAACTTTATGGTAAATCTGCTGGTTAATGCGTCTGTTGTCTTCACAAAATGAATTCAACTGTATCCTGTGGCTCACATTAACCGTACATTTGAAACAAATGTTGACGAAAGTGCAATCATGATCCTGGTAATTCTGTGGTAATAACTGGAGTACCAAAGCATTAAATTTGGAAACTAAAAACCAAAGCAAAACACTTGCCTACACTTACAAATGCTCCATGAGGCAGCAACTCTGGATCGGAGAGGATCATTCATGATGTGTTTTTCAGTATATTTCTTAAGACTTTGTTCCTTGAGGACTGCTGAAGGTGAGGTTGGCTTCCAATTAAACCTCATATGTATGATAATAATGGATTGTATACATGCTGTAGAGATGAGCCAATAACATTCCTAAACTTAGAACCAAATCAAACCACAATCTTGTCAAATTTTATTAGATATGCCAAAGTATTTTTATCATTTTCGAATAATGTTAATCTTTACCCTCTTTTGGATCCTTTATAAAAAGTTATTCTTCCTATTAGAAACGTTAAAGTTACCTTCAAATAATTCTGGGATACATCTTCCCAATTTAGTTTTACCTAAGGCGAATTTCCCATTTAATCCTATCATATACACTTGGAATTTTCGAACCTTTTTAATACTCCCCAACTTATTTTTCCCGTTCAAATAAAGAGCTGTGGATCCTCGTAAACACAAATATCGTTCCATGTAAAAAAAAAATTAGCCCTTAATTTAGTTCCAAACTATCAGAAAGTTTCGATCGCAGTAGCTTTTAACTAAATTGATTGTATTTGCTCATCTCTACTACATACAATTAATGCATCTATTTTTCTCGTTTCCCTGCACTTTTGAACACTAGAATGTACTTTTCCATTCTAATGCCTGTTTTAAAATATTAGGGGTTTTGTTGGCTAACATGTTATTTAATTTTGATATTGCTCTTTTTCTTTCTTCAAAAAATATTTTGAAAAATAAAGCTCAACTGCATTAATATTTAATTTCAAGAAAAAAATCGAATCCAATCCTAACAAAAATTGGTGGTGCATTTAATTATTCTTGTGTTGGTACAGAAAAGTACTTAGACAAACTTAAATAGACATCAATAAGTATGATGCACAAAAAAATTTGGGAAATGATTGACATGTATAAAAAAGTTAAGTTTTCGTCATAAAAATATTAATTTGTACTGTGTTTCAAAAATGGTGCAAAGCTTTAGATGCCAATAAAAGTAATAATGATAAAAGAAAACTATATATATATATATATATGATTAAGATTATTATTTTCGTCTTGTTATCTAAGAATAAGTAAAATTAATTACCTATTCAGATTTTGATGTTGTAAATACACTGAATTTTTTCCTTTTTAATATTTATTTATCAGCAAAATTCATGTAAAAACAGATAGAGATTTTTTGCCATTTCTCATTGAAAAACATAAATAATGAAACTGAGGCAGAAGTTAAATCGGTGCATTAATATATGTCCCCATACGCAAAATGTCACTGACTGATATAAACAAAATGTATAAAAGTTATTTATTCAAAAGAATGTGCAACCAGTTGACGCATAATTATTTAAAACTACGTACTTGGTTGTACGTTTTTAAAGTGTTGTGTACAATGTTCAGTTTTACACAAGCATTATATAAATGTTTTTGTAAATATTTATAAGCATAATTTTTGATGGGCCTGCTTGCTTCATATTTCTCCCTCCAGAGGGCACTCAGTTGACCACGTACATTAATTGAAAAGATATTACTCCCAATACATAATTTGTGTATTTAAATTATTTATTTATATAATTACATAAGGTACGTAACTTTAAAAGTAATAGTTACACAGTGCATCTGAGACTTACATCATTCACTCTTGGCCATCTTTTCACGCTGCCATTTTGGATACATTAGTATAATTTGCATTGAAAATTGCCGTCTCGTGTTTCGGAATTACAAGGAATTTCAGTTTTAATGCGAAAAGATGTGAGCTTATGATTGCAAAGACATCCGGCTAAAGCCAAAAGTTAGTGTTCGGCAGTAGTTAACTAGAACTAGTTAACTACTAGTGGCAACTGCTAGTTAACTAGTAGTGAACTACTAGTTGTAACTACTTTTGTTTTGAACTAATTAACTATTAGTTAAACTACTTTTTTCACAACTACTAGTTACAACTACTTTAAAAATTCAAACTACTTTCAAAAAAATTTTCGAACAAGACGGCTCTTTGTTCGGCTATTTATCAGCGGCGATAGACACTTCACCAGCTGTTCAACAGTTAAAAAGTGGAATTTCAGAGGAAATTGATTAGTATTTGCGTTATGACACCCATCCCTCACCATGCTTCATCTTTTTACGACTGTAAAAAAAAAGTTTTTTGTTTTATAACTGTTCTCTGCCAAGTAGCGCAGCCGCAGAGCTGGGAGACAAAATATTTGAAAAATTGCTATTTCTTAAAAACATAAATTATTAACTTTATTAAACAAATACATATATCAAAATAAAAGTTTAAGTTTAGAGAAAAAGGTTTTGTTTTTATTCATATTCTATTTATATATTAACTGTTCAGTGTTATTTGGAAATATTCAGTCTTTGAATGTTTTACAGGAATTTCTTTAAAATTGTTTTAATAATTAAAAATAATATTAGGATTAATTATTTAAGAACAAGCTTAAAAATGGAAATTCAAATGAATTATACTTAAAGGTAGTTAACTAGTAGTTAACTACTTTTGGAGAACAGTTAACTACTAATTACAACTACTCTCATAGAAAGTAGTTAACTACTAGTTGCAACTAGTTTCGTTTAAACTAGTTAGTAGTTGGTAGTTAACTACTTTTTAACGAATAGTTGCCGAACACTACCAACACTTTTGTGGGATGCATTGAAACATGAATTCCTTTTCATTCCGAAAAGGAATTATCTCAACTTTTATAATACAACAGTCAAAGTCTTTATTCTGTAATTATACATAAAACACTGTATATTACCCATCAAAATATATATATGTTTGATATTGCATTTCTATGAAGGATCATTTATCATCGTTGACTGAGTGCCCCATTTGTTGCTTGCTCAAGTTATATCCTGCCTGTCCGCGCTTCATAACGCATTCTGTTAAAGCTACGCACAATTTCTCGAATCATGTTTTAAGCATTTTATTTGTGGAATATTTCTTAACATGCTAGTTTTAAGCTCAAAGGAATATTTTTCTCAGACTTGAGTCATCGCCTTATATTTTGCTTGATTTTGTATTCAAAGTTTCATTGCCTTAAACGTACTGTTTTTATACAAGAATCAATTCAGCTCCAAAACATAGCGCTAAAAAGTAAGACGTATGGATAACAATCATTGACGTTAATTCTTTCCTGCTTTTCATTGTATCTTTGAAAAATAACCTATGATTTGTACTTATCTCCACGAGACCCCTACCTGTTAGCCGAAGCCTTAGGATTGTTTTCGCGCGGGATTGGGATACTGAAACTTCAAAGAAAATGCACCAAAGTAAATTTCAACCACGGAATTTTGATATTCGGACGCTTCTACACGTGTCAGAAAAGAACGAATCCATTCGAGTTTGAGGGATGTTCGTTTTGCAGGTGCGTTTATTTAGTACGCGAATCAGAATGTTTGCTTCTCTGTTTGTTGAAAGGAACTAAGTTTATAAACTCGCTTATAGCATCTGTTCGGAAGAAATCCGGTATGCTAAGAGAACTAGAACGAGAACAAAAATTCTATACGAGCAGTTCCTCCCTTGAACATGAATGGATTCTTTTTGGAACTCTGCCAGGCAGATCGCTCTGCTTAATGGTAGAACTGTAACCCATCAGTCAATACACAAGGAAAAAACCTTGTCAGCAAGTGATATGACCAGTAATAAATGACTGATTAAAAACATATTTTTAGAACATTAAAACCCGAAGCATTTTGATTTGGACATCATCTAAAGTTATAAGAAGTTATTGCAATTATTCACAAATGGCAAAATTTAGTGGGCATGCGTTGAATTTGTAAATATAAGTGTTGCCATCTAAGACGTATCAGTCGCCGAGAAATATAAAACTTTTCCTGGATCCAAAGCGGAAACCCAAATTCAGAATTTAAAATTTATAAGCAACTGTTAGCTAAATAGAATTCCAAATACCCTACAAGTAAAGTATGAGGTAAAATAGGTAAATGCAAATTATGTCAGTCGTTAAATTTCCGTTACTTTCTCACTGTTAGCTTTGGGTTATTAGGATACTCCCTGCCCTCACCCCGAAAAAACCCGCCTGTGCCCATTGAATGTGTCCCTTAATATAAACGAAATATCAAAAAAAAGAAGAAAAAGATTGCTGTCTAGTCTGTGCACTTATGATACGGCGAATGTCTGAAATTGGAAGATGTCGACATTCTCCACTGATTTCCGACATTCTCTATTTAGAGTACGTCGACATTTACCGGAGATCGTCAACATTTTCACCGTAACATATATGTATAAAACAACTCGTTTGTGTGTTTGTTTGTTTGCCATACAGAACCACGCTAATCGACGGATTGGAACGAAATTTGGCAGAGATCTAGCATTCCCTTAAAATGCTAACGCACTTAATCCCATTCAAAAATTCAAATTGGTTTTGGTTTTGTTTCAGTTTTACCTGAAATAAGCGTTCTGCAAAGAGGCATTTTTATTTTGAAATAAAGGAGAACAGATGCGGTCCGGTTGCACAGTGGTTGACGCTCAAGTTCGCCTTAGGTTCGAATCCTTCTCTAAGCTTGAGTACTTTCGCTCTGAATCTGAATTCCTTTGATTTTTGGTAAAATTATTTTTTTAGAAAATGATATTATTATTATTATTTTATAATTTAGGAAAATAAATATTTTATTCTTTACGTTGGATAAATATTTTTTTAAGTCAATAAATAAAATTAGAATGTAATAGTGGTAAAATAATATTATTATACCGGGCAACGCATTTTGCTAGTAAAACAATAAATTGAAAGGTACATATAAGGTTATGTATTGTTAAAATTTGTAGCAATATTAAGAGTCAGGGCAGTTGAAAATATCCTTTTTGTTACGAATTAATATGGAAAGGTCATCAATTATATATATATATATATATATATATATATGTATGTATAATGTGAGTGATTTCAGGCTGCCAAAAGACAGGCTCCCAGTGGAAAAGAGGGTATAATTATTTGTGATATTTTTAAAGTCATCAAATCATGTTATCGGAGGTACATCACAGACCAACTTATTTAATTTATAAAATATTAACATCAACTGCACATGAATGCAACACACAATACTACACTATGTTTTGGAGCTAACTTCTGGTTCATTCATTATGCTTGTCCAATGTAATAATTGCTGTAAAAATATTTCATACTATTGACTAAACATTTAATATTGTACTTTTAGAACCAGTGTTGTACAGAGTGGGTTATAAATAAAGTGATCCTGTTTAATCTTATGAACAGCTCGTTCTAATAGATGTTCCTCGTTGAAATCTTGGGTTCTATGAACTATGGTGAAAGAAATTTGCAGTAGGAAAATCTTGCGTCAAATTTGAATCACCAGGAGAGAAGCGGGCACGTGAAATTCAAATCAGAAACAAAGCACATATATCCCAGAATTTGTTAAATGAGCATTCTATTTCCGTAACTCGCATATTTCGAAGATTGTTATAACGTGTTCGACAGTAGCGAGAATGGCTTCGCTTTTAATTGCAGCAACTTGGCGATGAGAACTGGAATTGATAGAAACGCACAGCTAATGGTAACAATTTAAGCTATTATTTTCTTACTGCAGGTATCTTTTCCCCATAATGTATTATATAACTTATATACAATGATATACATTTATTGGAATGAGCTCTTCGTAGATCTACTAAACACTTTACCTTTAATAGTAACCAAGTGTATGTACATCACATGCATCATGCGTTCTGAAATGAATTGTTTGACAACTTAAGAAGAATTCCAAGCGTATGAACGAACAAATTTCGATTGTTTTCTCAACAAAAATTACGATTTGCTAAACACTTAAACTATGTTGTATATCTTGCTTTTATGCAAATTTTTCAGTGTGTTCTAGTTTTATGTGAGTAGAAAATGTGGAAAAAAATATTGATTCAAATCAAATATTGTGTTGATACATCCAAAGCTGTTTCACTCGACTTTGCAATAAAATCGCAAATAAAAATTACAATTTCTGCAAATTCGGCCAAAAGAAAAGTGAGATAGACAGATATTGGATTTGTCAAAGCATTCAGAAAGTGAAACAAAGCCTACAACAATTTACCCAACAATTTAAACAATTTACCGATCTTAGTGTGGTACATATACCGCTACTGCAGTTCAATACTACACTAAAACGTTCTAGTTCAAGCTTTCAGCAAAAAAATGGGGAAATTTGAATTTATTTCGAAAAGGTAGCATCTCTCTTTTGAAAAAGAAAGAACTCTCAGTATTAATTTATTAATTTTTATGGCGCAATTAATCAAAAAACGTTTTAATTTACCAATATTGCATTGCTATTAGCGACTAAAATAAAATAGTAAAAGATCAGACCCGTAAAGTTTTCCAACTTTTCATAAGCCATTTTTTCTATCCCCTGAAAATTTTTTTTTATTTTTAAGCGTTGTTACCTTTTCGAAATAAACAATTCAATTATAGGCGTCTGATAATTTCCTTCAAGTTTTTGAACATTGTTTTGCATTAATTAAACTTATTTTCCACTAAAAATTCAAAAGATTTGTTTCTTTCTTTTTAAAGTTTTTTACTTTCTAACAATTTTCTTTTTTTTTTTTTTTAAATTTTACTTTTTTATTTATTTATTTATTTATTTATTGAGATTCTGTACTCAAAAGATATTATTGCTCATACAGATATAATCACAGCATATAATAATTTAAATTCATTTTTAAGGTTTTAGGCATTTTTGCTATGTTTCTTCAATACTTCTCTCATTACATTCCATAACATATCAAACAGTGAACTAATTTAAAATTTTAAGATTCAAAGATTATTATTTCTCAACTTTTTTAAATTGTGAAACGTCTTACTGTATTAATGTTCATAATGTAGTCTCAAAATTAAATTAATTATTATTATTATTGATCGTGGAATAATCACATTTTCTCGCATTTTTATTTTGCATCCATTTTTCTATTGTTTTCTGAAGGTTTTAAAAAGTTATCATTAATTACGTTTCATTATTCTGCCTAACATATCACTGTTTGAGTTCCCTTTTATAAAATGCAAATCTAAAAGTATATAGCGCCAAAAGATGCAAATTTTATTTGTTTATTCGTTTATTATAAATACCTAATGTTTTTTTCTCCCATTTATTTAGTTATTTAAAACATGTTGGTTGTTTTAAAGTACATAAAAATCATTTAAAAATTTTTAATTGATTGCAAATTCGTGTCTTATTTATATTGGTTCTGCGCAAGTGCACTTGTTGTCATTAATATAAAATGGCTACAGAACAATTTTGTTAAAGCAGAGCATTTATAAAATTTGAGCTATGAACAATGTGGTGTTATTAGTTGCTTTTTCTGCAAATTATATTAATATTACCCTAATTATTTTAAAGTAGTACCTGCATTTTTGGTTCCTTATAACAGAACTAACAGTTGGAAAAATTAGCTTTAAAAGGCTTGTATCTGCTTATTTGCTCCTATTTCTCAAATGATTGATGGA
Organism: Octonoba sinensis; assembly: GCA_038502835.1. NCBI lineage: Eukaryota > Metazoa > Arthropoda > Arachnida > Araneae > Uloboridae > Octonoba > Octonoba sinensis. Next base: position 62,618,181 of record CM076605.1, on the reverse strand, counting down.
AATTATAACATTTTTGCTGAAATTATGTCATTTTTTTCAACAAAAAACTTATTTTGTTCACATAGCATTATTTTTTATAATAATTCAGTATCGGTTAATTTGCGTCATTTGTGTGTTTTTCGGAACAATATTAACATGTACTGTTCATTACTTCAAAACTTAATTGCATAATAGTATTTCAACTTACGAATGGAAAAGAAATAGTCAATCATCTTCATTTAAGAAAAAAAAAACAATGCCTATATTGATCTGATATTTTTTAAATATTTACAAAGATCTGAGTGATTTCTTCACAGCCTAAACATAAGAGTTGCATGCATGACTAGGTTTTACAAATAAATATTTTTTTCGAAACAATGCTTCAAATATTTATTCATTCCTCCTTTGCTTACAATCCATTTTGAAGTTTTTTCTAACAAATTTTTTGGCCCTCTCTATTTTTTCTAACAAGGTTTTTAAATGTCACGTTTTGTGAGCGATCTATTCAATGCTTATATTTTCAGTCTACTTTACGTACAGCTGTCATCCTTACAAGAGCAATGTGTAGAGATACATTTTTTAGTTATAAAAAATATTAGAAAAGTTATTTTGAGCAATGTTTTCATTAATTTCACTTCAATGCTCTGAATATAACTTTTTTCTGTCACTAGGCTACTGATTGCGCTCTTCAAATATAGCATCAAAAGGGTACATAAAATTATGATCCCTAAATTGTCCCAGTGATGCAAACGATAAAAAATAAACGGAGAAAGGAATGGAGCGGGGAGGAGAGAAAAGAACCGAAATTAGGACTTATACTTTGGTTTAATACCTTCCTTCAAAATAATTCAGAAAACCAACTCCACTGTATTCAACCTACTGCTTACGCGTGTACTACTTTTGTAACAGGAAACCCATTTCAAAGTTTCCCTAAGTGATTAGCAGAAGTTTGACAGCATTCATGTTCAAAGGTATGGTGCGTAAGTACAATAGTAAAACAGGGATAGTGACTTTTAGTTGACATATACATGAACGCAATGCTGCAATGTCTTCTATCTCCATTACCAAAGGTTTCCCAAAGTGATTAACGCATGCAGTATTCATTCTCGACGACATATATGATACGACAATACCATGATAAATAGTCACAGTGACTCGCCTATACTATGTACATGAACATCCAGCAATGCCCCTAGCCATACCACCTGTTCATCCACCTATCAGATTCCACAAAAATCTTATTAAACAACAAACGGTATAAGGCGCAATGTTTATGTAAAAGAAAATGGAAAACAAATCTCATGACACTTGCACAAAATATCTCCAAAAGCTGTACGTACATTATACTGAAAACATATGCCTAAAATACTTATTTTGTATCTGCGTTTCCTACAAATCCAACACATTATTTTTCATGAGTTTGTTCTCCAAGTTTGTTTGCACTGGTTGGGAAATGATTTGCATACACAGAATGTTGTGCTCATCATTTCTTTCAAAAATTCAAATTTCAAAATATTTTTATATGAAACTTTTATAAAAGTCCACAATCAGAAAATATTTCTTACTCATAACAAATTCAAGCACCGTTTTGAACTTAATGCACATCAAAAATAATCTGTTATGTTTTGTTAGAGTTCGGAACACAAGGTCGTTGAACGTGGCAAATGGCAGCTAACTAAGCCTCATCCTTCCTGGTGCTAAATGTTTAGTTTTCAGTTTAGACCGTTCTAGTCAAAACTGAAAAGTTGCATCAGGAAAAATACAGCATATTTTCTTCTTGGTATTGAATTAAACCAGATTAGCTCGGACATACTTCACACATAAAGTGACTGTGACTATATCAATTTCATGTGTTAAAATTTTTACTGTGGTGTAACTACAATATTGTTTACGATTTATGTGTACAGATTTTCACTGAGTGTTTACCATGTTGTGGCTGCCTGAATGAAAATGTTCGAAGTAGAGCAGAGTTAGAATTTCAAGCAACTTTCCACTACTTACTTCACATGTAATCGATATCAACTTAGTGGAGAATGCAATATTGCATAAAAGTAAAGTAGACACTCCTGTAAGGTCTTAAACATAGGCTTATTAACTTTAAAAAAAAGGATCTTAGGATTGGTCCAAAACAAGTTAGAGCCAGTCCCACACACCTTCTTGCTCTAAAAATGTTATTCTTAAACAGAAGTGCACTAGAAAAAGTATAAGCTTTAATTTCTCAAATAAAAAAAAAAATAGTATTTTATACATGAATCCATGCTATTTTTCTAAAATTTATTTATAATTTTCTAAAACTATAAATAATTTTTAATTAATGTATGCTTATATATATATATATATATATATATATATATATATATATACCTGGTTAAACATACCAAAGGAGTACATCTGAAACCGACATTTTAATGGTATGCCATATTTATTAAAGATAAAAAAACTACGGAGAGCTTTCGAAGTCTCGTAAGAGCAATGGAAATATAAAAAGTTAAAAAAAAAATTTTTGGCACAAATCGAAAGTAAAACAAAATAGTTCTAAATTGTCAATAATATTTAGCACAAAATGAATTTGTACTTCTTTAATCTGAAGACATTACAAACTTAATTGATCAAAGTTTTAGCTTCTGATTCATGGAGACTCAAGTCTTGGCATAACTGCTGTCGTCTTTATTATTTTTTGAAAACTAAAAAGCATACTCCAAGTCTTTTGTTCTAGAGACAAGAACGTAGACACTAAGTTTGTCCAGCTAATAGCTGCAGTTGATGACAGTTTCTGTATTGAGAGATAACTCAAATTTATTTTTCTTATAAGAATTTCAAAGTCTTGTATTCAAAGGAAGAGAGATAATTGAACAATCGTAGTACCAATATTATATTGTCCTGGACTAGCAATAGGGCAGTGGTACTGTGACTACCAGCTCCACGCTACGGTAGGCCTAAGGCTTCGGCTAACAGGTTTGGAGCTGGTGAAGAAAAGTGGTACTGTGACTGGCTCCAACATTTTGTACCACTTCATTAGCGTCTTCAACTCTATAACTATCTAAACAGGCTTGGTAATCAATGCCAGTAGAGTGGAGTAGAGCCTCATGCAAATAATAGCATTCAAACTTAGCAATAAAATTTTCTTCGCAAAGATTCACGGTATTTTATGGTATTCAATGAACTGTGGCGCGTTTTCCTGTCTTGGCGTTACATTGATATATATACTCGTACTATATATAAATGATCTGCAACAGGAAAAAACTTAACAAATATATTTTGAAACAAAAAAAATACTACTTGTAAACGCCAAGAAGTGCGCCAAATTTGGCAAGACCGAAGAAAGGGTGGAACTTTTGTGTCGTAAGCGACTTCGCATGTAAATACTTTTTCTTAAACTTTTTCCTAAATGTATTCCTAATAAGGATTCTTGATCGTGGTTCTTCAAGGATTAGATGGCCATATAATCCTTTAGCCAAAATGCCTTACAGACTTTGATCACATTCATTCAAACAGCCACGCTTTTCGTAAGCGTAAGCAGCTATCAAGAGCTACGTGTAAGTCATCACATACATAGGACTATGTACCCATGCTTCGCGTTTGATCATCAGAAAGCATGAAAATAGTTTCATGGTTTTGCTGCCAACATATAATTGCTTGCAGCCATGTTGTATTTTGCTTGCATTGTTTTCGACTATGTATATTTGGATTAAACCCAAACTTAATGTGCGAGCTCCTTGGTGTTTTTTTGGTTGGAAACTTCTTTTAGTACTTTTCTGCCATGCGCTAACTTCTTGGCAGATTTTGGAGAACATTTTTTGTTTATTCAACTAACAGGCAACTAAGCCTTTTCTCAAAGACGGCAAAATCATGCCAACAACTGTGGCAAGCGCATAACGGAAACGAACCCTTTTTTTACGTTAGCCTCAAGTACTATGTATTTATAACATTTTCTGAACTAACAACCTTACATTGAAAAGCTGTTTGATGTAATCTGAAAATTTTCGTTCATGTTATTAACCAGCTTAGATACTAGATGTATCACCAAAAAATTGCCAAGGCACAGTTCGCACACTATTCTTGTATTTAACCAACATTTGTATGTCTGCTAACCCACATTTTCAAAAATGTCACTTCAAACATTTGTACAATACCCAAGTTTATGAATTTCTTTACTTCAATGTAGTATTGTTTGAATCTTAATATTTGTTTAAAATATAAAATCTTTTATGAAACAGTTGTTGTTTAATTGGGAAGAAACAAAACATATTTCTTGAACATGTTTCAGCTTAATTTACTATTGTTACCTCAAAAGTTTATTATGAAAGAGATATAAAAGATGAAATACATTGCAAAAAAGTAAAAGAAAACAAAGGAAGTTTCTACTGCCAAGTTGTTTTACAAATATAAAACAGTTTCTGAACAAGCATTAAATGGAAGTACTTTTTTTCTTTAGCAAAAACAACATAACATAGAACACAAAACATACTCGGTTGTAGCAAATAGCATATGAATCCAAAAGGCCCTTGTCCTCCCATGAAGATTAAGGATGCACCAAGGATGGTATCACATCTTTGCAAAGGTATCACACCAAGGATGATACCTTTGCAAGAGAATGTCTAGCCTAAGCATGCCATTGGATCAGATGATTAGCATACGAGTCATCCTAGATTTATAGTTTGCCAAGACTTTTGCAAGAAAAAAAACTTTATCTGCTCTAAAATGATACAAACACTTGAGGCCTGATACAATGATAGAATATTCTCTAACTGCGAAAATATGGGATTCAGAAAATTTGTCAAATTTCGATTCTTATCACAAAAAGATCACGAAGAAATTCGGCACAACCTGTGTTCCTAGACTTGCACGAGGAAAGTAGGCTTACAAAATTTTATAGCATTGAGGCAACAGAATAAATAACAATCTTAACGCCTGTTATTAGATTTCTATATTACTTGTTTCTTAAATGAATATAAGGTATACTAAGACAAAATGCAAACTTTTTTTTTTCACATTCAGCTTTAAAACAGTGAGCTTATTGATTTCTTTAAAATAAAACCTACTTAACGGAACAAATGGGAAATTAAAAATTGCATGAACATGACTTTCCCCCCATAACCAGGGTTGGAAAAAAAAAAGTTTTTTTTTGGTTTAAACCAGGTTTTTTTGGTTTAAATTAAATAGCATTTGTAGGAAAAACAATTTGACTTTTGGAAAATCATGGAGATTTTAGATCATAAATTGCGAATACATGTTATTAGTAATTAATTTATAGATAATTAATTAAATAACTGAGTTAAAACCTTGAATTTTAATTACCTTATAAATACAGTTTTTATTTTTTCAGAAAGTTACCTACAGTGAAACATGCGTAAGTGGACCTCTTACAGAGCAGCACTTTAGTGGTCAACTTATAGAGGGTGAAGTTTTTTTTTTTTTGTCATTTCTTACACTATGAGTTGATTCATTTGTGACAAATTAAAATATAACTTCATGTATTAACGTTACTTTAAAATTAGTAATTAGCTATTTTTTAACAATTATCTAAAATACCATTAGATAAATTTAATCTGAATGACTTACAATGTATCCTATACAACTTTAAAATCAAATCACTTAGTTAAAGAAGAATATGTTAGTTTACTTATTTTATTAAGATTCCCTAAAAATACATAATTTTTCGAAATGGCTAGATCAATTAATAGAAAAAGAAGAAAATTATTTAGAGAACAAAAGAATGCTCATAGTAGTTTTCTCGAATGGTTAACTTACACAGCGGTTTAGGCAAACTTTATATAGATGTTTCATCCATCCAAACAAATACTGGTCTAAAATTATAGCATAAAAAATATTATCCTGGAGAACTTATTTTTTTTTTTAATTTTTGCAAAAAGAGATAAACAAATAAATATAGTAATAAATAGGCAGCCAACTTACAAAGGTTTTTTTTATAATGCTACCACCCAAATTTGGCATACATAAGTGGTTAATATAGACAGGTGGTCAAGTTACAAAGGTTTTCCTGCATTAAATAATATATAGGGCTAATTCCGTTCCTGACCAAAAGTGGCCAACTTACAAAGGTTTTCAACTTTATAGGTTTTACTGTATTAACATATTATAATACTCTACTTATACAGACCTTTCAGCAAATTATTAAAGAAATAATTATTATGCGGGTTGAGTTTTAACAAAAGCATATTTTACTAAATCAATAAAAAATAAGCATTTTAAAATAAGCATTAAAAAATAAGATTTATTAAAAATAATGTGCGTTGATTTACAGTATTAGTAATATCAAGAAATGATTACAAGTCTCTTACTATAGATATATTTTACTTTAAAAGTAAAAAAATCAATCACTTACCGGATTTAGCAATGATAACACTGATACAAATCAGCAACATTGGCTTAGAAATTATCACCATTATTTTTATTTTTTTAAATACAAAGTTAATTTTTCCTGATTAAATATATTTATAAAAACAAAAACAATTTTATAAAAAAATACAATGCACAAACTTTATTTTTCCTGATTAAAGATTAAATATAATTTTAGAAAAGAAGAGAATAATTTAGAATAAAAAAGAAAAATGTGCACTGATTTAAAAAAAAGTTTGTTAATTTACAAATTCAGTAATTCATTATTTATCTAATGCTGTGCTTGCAATGTCTGCATAAGTTGGATTTTGCATTTTTTTGTAATGTGTAAAATAAATGAAAAAAGGTTTGTTTTTTTTTTAGATTGTTATCTGTAACACACATTTGCAAATTGGTTATTATGAAGATACTTTATTATTTCTAATAAAGTATCTTAATTAACTCCAAGAATTACGATTACAATATCATTTAACTTGTATAATGACTGAGAAGAGTTTTTCTCAAACTAGCTATTTCAGAGCTAATTTTTAAAAAACCACAAATAGTGTGACATGTAGATAGGAGATGAGAAAAATTTGTAATGATTTTTAAAAAACTTTGTTAATGTACAAAATCATTAATTATTCAGTGTTGTGCTTGTAATTTCTACATAAATTGGATTTTGCAATTTTTAACAATGTGCAAAATAAATGAAAGAAGATTTGGTTTAAACCAAGTGGTTTAAAAAAAAAAAAATTGGTTTAAACCAACCAACCCTGCCCATAACATTACAAAAAATTATAAACTGCCTTTCCTTATTTTTGATACAAGCATGACACAACATACGTAATGTTTTGTCTCAATTTCCCCAGTTGAATTTTCTATTAGTTGCTAATTTTCATCGATATACTTCTTACATATGAAATAACGTGTTTGTTTGGGAGCAAATACAATAAATTAATTATATTAACTTTGTTAAAGAAAAGAAATTTTAATTTGTTACAAAAATTACAACTTGAACAGAGCAGGCTCCTACTTTTTTGGGAATAAATTTCTAATGACTTTCCCATGACTGTTAGAAGCAAACTTTTCCCACCTTTCAGCATCGGAAGAAATAAATTTAAATAAAGCAAATGGAGATATAAATTGCTTTAAATTTTATATTATTTATATTTTAAGCTTTGTATTCAATGATTCTATAACTGAATTTGGAATCCAGAATAATGTTAGTAGAGTCGTAAAAAGCTAAAGGAATATATTTTCTGAAGGGGGAAATTGAAAGCACATTTCATAGAGCATAAGTCAAAGTCGTATGGGGAAATTTTTTTTTTTTTTTGGGGGGGGGGGGGCTGAAATGAAAGCACTTATGGTAAGGAAAAATTTCAGGGAGGAATATAGGTTACATTGCGAAAAATTTCAGAATTTGGCTCGGGGTCTGTGCCTCCCCTTCTGGATACGGCTTCGGTATAAGCGTTCATGTTTTCCTGTTTGCATCAAAATGACTAACACTATTTTAATATGATAACCATTTTTTAACACTAAATCATTTAATATGAAATGTAAGTGTGCATAAGGATATCTATACTTGCTTCAATATAGTATGATTTCCAAGCTGTTAATGTCACCCCCTCCCCTCCTACACACAAAATATCCCCCGATTTATCTTAAAAGGGACAGATTTCATCATCAGTTAAAAAGGTGATCCTGGCTAATGAGGTTCTACTATAATAATAATTATAGTAATGTGCCTATAATCCAACTGTATTTATTTAAATTACAGAAGGAAAAAAATAAAAATATACTTACAATTCTAGGGGGGGGAAGGAATGATTTAATGAAATATTTGTCACATTCAGCATTAGTGATGATAGTAGTAGAATGATAAGTTTTTCCCTCCCCAGAGAGTTTTAACATATTTTCCCAATTTGCCTGATTTTTTATGAATTACTTTAAATTTTTCCTGACAATTCCCAGTTTTTTTTCAGACCTTCTTGGCACCTTGCCAAATTTCTAAAAATGAGCATTCTGTACCAGCATCTAGAAGAATTGTTTCAGTGGAGTTGAAGAAGCAATTAATGCACTTATTGAAAGAGAAAAATCATGAATAAAATTGCTAGACCGCATCAAAACAATCAAAACAACAGCCTTTAAAACTCAAAATCGTATATTTATTGTCATAATTTACAAATGAAAAACATTAGCAAAACCAAATCCAATTAATTATATTCATCTTTTTCTTGGCTTTTTCTTCCCACGAGGCTTGAATTTGTGTCGCTATGAAAGGGTAGAAAATTACAGCTAAAAGATAATTCTCTCTCAAAAAAAAAAAAAAAAACTAAGAAAAACAATTTTAAATGAATTCTGTGGCTTGGGTCGAAAAGGGCTAAAGTCAAAATTGTCAGTTGCAAAAAAAAAAAAGCATTCAAAGAAAAATTTTTAAAAGTCACATGAAATTTTTTAAAAAAGGGCTTCCTGGTTAATATCTGACATGGGCCATTTTAGAACTAAAAGAATAGATCAAATATTATATTTTGCAATTAATATATAACACTCTGCTATTAATGAATCAAAACATCAAAAAATTGATATAGCCTTTTTAGAACCAAGCCACAGAATTATATATTTTGTCAAAAACAATTCACATCACATACTGCATAATTATTTATCTTTACTAATAATGAAATGGTACAGTACATATGTCTGCCTCTATATTTCATGTACAACCTACAAATTTAATTATCCCATTTGCTTTTAGTGAAATTTGACACTAAAGTATATCAATAAATCATAAAGTGTAAATTAAAAAGGTTTTTCCAAAATTGTGCCATAAAATGTAAAAAAAAAATATTTGAGAATTTAGTAGTTTTAGAATGCATCTTTTCCTGCACTGCTGAATTACTAGGATGAAAAAAAATTTAATTTTTTTAAACTTTTTTGGACAATGTAAAATTTTTTGATAGATTATAAAATACAATTCAAATGTATTTTAAAAATAAAATTTTCACTTTGTTATTCATGAAAAGTATTATTCATTCAAAAGAAGATCCTAATCATTATTTGAGATGAGACACTAGATGAATGCTGGAAATGTAATCTAATCAATTTTTTAACTTCTCTCTTTAGATAGTTGAATAAGGTAAATGACCCGGTATTGGACACTTAGATCTTTAAGCTTCTAAAATAGACAAATGTAACATTAAACTTGAATGAAATTATCAGAACCTATAGCGAGCAATTCCTAGTGCTGGTTAATAGAACTAAAGTTGGCGTGCAGCATCTATGCAAGTACATGGATCATAATACTTAATAGCTGCCTCCACAATGGTCACATTTGCTGCTCTTTACTAAAGCTGATCAATAAGAAGGTTAGGGGTTTGGGGAAAATATATGGGGAAAAAGAGTGACATCATTTATGAATGGTCTCTTAGTCATTTTAAAAATTATTTCTCCAAGTTAACAGCATAAAATAGATATTGATTTCTGTCCACTACCAATGCAAATACGTGTCTTATAAATGTTCATCATAGATACAAATTAAGCGTTTAGTGAATTTGAAGTAAAAATCCTAATTTTTCATCAAATTACATTTTATAGGTAATTAATTTTTAGAGAAATAGTTGACGATTAAGCTAAATGTGCAAATATTGATGTAAGTCTTTCGAAAATATTTCGCCATGTAAAAGAGTACGAAAACTTTCTTAACTGTGTCCACTACCGGGTTATTTATCTAATATTCTTTTGAAACCAAATAAGCAGTTACATGGAAAGGAAAAGAATATTGGTTCCTGCCTTTTTCATTTTAATCAATTTATAAAATAAAGCACAACAGGTAAAGTGATATGCAAAAATTTGTTTCCTGTTTTCACACTTTCTCCCTTCCAGTGCTTCCCTTCATGTATGCTTTAATGTTTGAATATATTTTGCAATTTGCCCTGCAGAAAACTTATTTTCTTGCAACTTATTTTAACACAATACTCAATATTTACTTCTTACCTTATCAATATTTAACTTCTTTTTTTCCTTTGCTTTCTCTTCGCCGGGAAAGAAAGAGCTGCTGTCAGCAGTGTTCCATTTGGAATATTTTTTCCTTCCTCCATACCCGTACTTTTCGTTTTTAAACTCTCGAAATTTTTTACTAGAAAATAAAAACAAAATGACTTTAGTAGAACTAATATTAAGGATCAAGTATTGCCAACATTCATGTAAATTAGAAATCTTGCAATCTGAGGAAAAAAGTGATTGTTGCAATTGCACTGAAAACTATTCATCCATTACAAATTTATGCATCATGCTACAGCTTTGTTTTTTAAAGAAATACTTATTAAAATACTTTTAAATTTGTTTAGAAGAAAATTGTTGTGACAAAGAAGTTTGTTCAACAGTCTTAGCTAAAAAGAGGAATACCTCTTCTTAATAATTGTTTCATCAGACATGAGGGAGACATTTATTATAAATATACTAACAGCATAAAAAAATAACAACAATGATAATAATAAATAAATAAATAAATAAAGGTCATTCTAAGATAATTTTAAGGGAAGGAGGTTAAAGCTTTATGAATTTCCCGGACAATCATAAATACACACACAAACAACACCCTCCATTAGGTGCACAAAAATTAAACCTTCCAGCTTTTTTCCTTCTAACATTTGATATTAAGGGGCCGCTGGAGTTCGTTCGTCAGTTTAAATTCACTGGAAACAATTTTTCCTGCATGTCAAGTAGGCATATGCTTAAACTGCCATGATTGACAGAAGAGCATCCAATCAGAGAAGTTGAGGAGAATATAGTGACATGAATTACATCTCGAGGTCCTTTCCTGTTTTCCCCACATAAATAATTGTCATGACACTTCGACGGGGGTTCTTTTCCCCTACTATCATCAAGCCTTCTGCTTTCATCCGCCAACCCAAATACCCTCGGGCCAGTATTGGCCAAACTCTCCTCTACTTCGTTTCAAGACTAGACCCAGAACTCAAACTGCTTTGCTGGGATTTGAAAAATTCCGAGTTTGAAGATGTAATAGATTTAATGGTTTTGTAATGTGTTTTTCATTATTTTTTTTCTAATATTATTAAGTGATTGGATCAACTAATAATTTTTTTCCTTAAAATTTAAAAATAGAAAATAATAATATAAACAAACTTTTTTTTTTCTTTCTGAAAGTCACTGTGTAAGTAAAAAAAAAATCCCCTGAAATTGACAAAACGTTGACTACATATTGAGACGCAAAATTCTCGGTAGTAATCTTTTGGAGAGTATTCTCATGGAGGAGAATATTTGAGAATTTCTCTTAATTTACTAAAAATTAAAATAATGTTGCATTATGGGAATAAGTAACTGTGAATGCATGAAGTTTTTGAGATGTTGTACTTAATAAAATAATTTTTGGAAAAAAAATAGAACCGACTTCAAACTATAAATTGCGATAAAAAGTAAAAATAATATTATCCTTTAAACAACAGTCGGTGCAAAATTATGACAGTCTAATTATAATTACACCATGCGTTATTTTACACTGAATCAGTTGCAAACTCTACGCTATTTATATTTGTAATTGTTTCATAGTTACAAAAGGAATCACGCATCAAAATCCATCATAATTTTGCACCGACTTCAAAAATTGTGTTTGAAAGTTGTATCGTAGTTGTTTAAAGAATAATATTATTTTTACTTTTAAGCACAATTTATAATTTGAAGTCTGTTCTATTTTTTTTCCAAAAGTTATTTTATTTTATTCTTTTTAGTGTAAATACATTTTTATATAAATACTCTATTTTTAAAACATACATATCAACAGGGAAACCTTTGAGGGAATGACACTAAAAACTAACCGTTTGTAAGATAAATTTCATTTTAAAATCGATTTTAAAGGGTCACTAGAGCAAGCAAACTGATTGGATTTAATTTCTTCTTCAGAGAGGCCTTCAGTCTATTTCTTGTTATAATTGCTTCTAATATTACACCTTAATGGCAACAAAATATTTTTTAGCAATGAGTTTTATTTTTATTAACAACTTTCCCAACAAAGCAAAATCGAGCCTAGCCTTTCCAATTAAAATGAAAAAAATACTTATTTTTCACCCATAACGTTTTTTATAAAAACAGATGCAGTCAAACTGATGTGCGATATTTGAGTTAGACTACCCTCTATCGATCAAAGAAAAAAATAATCAAAATCGGTTCATTTAGTCAAAAGTTGTGGATGAAAATGCAAAAAAATGACCACATTTCAGCCCATAACTTTTTTTCTAATTACCGAAAATGGTCAAACCAAGGTATGGGACCTATGGGAAACCACCCTCGATCGATTTAAAAAAAACATTCTTGAAAATCGGTTCATCCGGTAAGAAGTTATGAGTGGACAAACAAAAAAAAAAAGTTACGACATAGATACAATATGAATGTATAACCTCCTTCCTTTGTGAAGTCGGTTAAAAATTAATAGCAACTAAATTAAAACCAATGCTTAATTTTATTTCAGTGATTTCTCTCAATGGTTTGTGTAATATATTTTTTTTAAATCTCTTTTTTTACCAAATTATTTTTACACTTATTTTTCAGTTATCTAATGCTATATATATATATATGTGTGTGTGTGTGTGTGTGGGAACGGGTCTATGTTTTTTTCTGGGTAGGGGGTGGGTGCTTTGTGTGTGTTCTAGTGTAAACTTTGTCCCCTTCCGAACTCATTTGACAAAGTGTATTTTTCAGTGTTCTGGGGGGGGGGGGGGGAGAGAGCTTGATCCCGTATCCCCCTCCTCTCCTTGGATCCGTATTAAAATTACTCTGAAATTATAAATTTAATCATATGAGTTTTAAAAATTCTTTTCGGTATTTTATGGTTCGGTATTATATCGCACTGCAGTTCTCAATCGCAAAACGCGGCTTCCAGTTAATTTTGGCAGTTTATCATGACCAATTTTAGCAGACCTGGACTGACGCCCTCGAATAGGTACCCAAAAGGGATAGTACCCCCTAGTTAGGGGGGATCTATTGGTCCTCGTCTTAGAAAATTTTGGAGAATTATGCGTCTGGAAACCGTATTTTGCTTTATTTGGGAACCTATAAAGTAGTTAAACTAAAGCAATATTTGAATATTAAACCTTAAAAAAAATCAGTGTTTTGAGGTTTCGCTTGACTAAATGTTTATTAAAACGAAAATTTCATACTATTTTTACTATACCTTAATTATGTAGAAACTATAAACTATAATGTTAAACTATAAAATGCAATGAGAAAAGAAAAAGTAATTGGGTGAAGCAAGAGCCCTTACTAAATAATAAGCCTTCATTTATTAAATACAGTACTGTGTGAAATTGTTTAAATATAATTTTCATTTTAATATAAAACTAAAAAACTGCAATACTGAATGATTTGCAAGCTAAATGAAAACTAAAGTAAAAATTATTTTTGTTAACAACTACTTTTAAAAATATATACATTATCTTAAAAATATTATCAGACATAGAAAAGGGACAGTCCATAAATGATGTCACGCTTTTGCCCCATATATTTAACCTTTGCCACAAAATGTCACACTTCAACATACACACCCCCCCTTAATCACATGCCACACCCCCCCTTTATCACATGCCACGCTATGGTGCATAAGCGTGATGTCACACCTTTTGTAACCCTCTCCTTGTCACAATTTCATTAACCCCCCTCCCTCCTCGAAGCGTGGCATCATTTATGAATGATCCCAAAAAAGGATTAACTACATTTTAAAATATAAAAATTAATATTTGTTTGTACCTACAAAATAATGATAAAATGAACATGTGTTTCTTGTAAATCACAAGTTTGTTTATCACTCCTTTTATTTCTTACTTGCTGGAGCAGCGTTTATACAAACAAGTTTCCAGCGATCAAGTAATTACTTCGTAAGTTTTTAGAAACTGGTGAGTAGCCAAGGCCGTCCCAATGTCAAAAACCGGGGAGTGGGATGATTTTGGACTCTTCCTTAGAAATTTTCGAAAATTAAATTCTCAAATCACAATTTATACGATAGGGGGACACACCCCCGGAATGTTTTGGAATTTACTAGGAGATCTTTGGTGAAGTCGAAGACAAGTGGATGCAGTGCTTCTTCCGCAGAAAGAGGGGCTATTCGAAACTGAATTTGCTTGAAATCCAAGTCATAAAACGCATGTTGGGCTATATTTTGGGACATTAAAAGACAGCTGAAAATTTTCCAAGATGAAGCTCTAAAAATACAATTTTGATGATTTTCAAGGATGTGAGGGGAGGAGAACCAAGGGTTTGGGGACTCTCCCCCAAAAAATTTTTTAAATTGAAATAGCAAAAACGGATATTGGGCTATCTTTGGTGACGTCAAAAGACAGAATTTGACAATTTTTCGTTCAATTTTGAACAGTTCAAAAAATTTTAACATTAGCGCCTATGGGCGAAAATGAAGCAAATTATGTAAACTCTGGGTACAAGATCCAAGTTCCAATGAACAAGCTCAATGGAAGAAGTTCTTGGCGTGAAATATTGATTTGAACAATTTTTGTTCATTTTTGAACAGTTCAAAAAGAATTTACATAGCGCCTACGGGGAAATTTCAATCTGATATAAATCCCGATCTAACGGACCGATTTGCTTGGAACAAACTTTATCGGAAAGCTCTTATGACGTAGAACATGTACAGATAGAAAGTTCATCTAGAACTGACGAGCCTATTTTCCTACGACATATTTTGATTGAGATTTTCAAGAATATTTTTGATTTAATGAATGATTAAATGAATAAGCAAAAGAATGAATGAATAAATGAGTGAATAAATACATGAATGACTGAATAAATGAACAATTGAATGAATATGTATTAATTGTTGAAAAAGCTATATTTGAAGCAATTAAAAACTAAAGCTAAACGAGAAAGAGAGAGAGAGATAAGTAGATTACAAATTTGAAGCTGGTGTATACGGGAAAGTAGGCTCGTATAGTTCTAGACGGAGCTTCTTGTTTACTGAATTATTTTGAAATTCAATTTGCTGACATCAAAATAATGGGGGTTAAAGAACTTTCTCCAAGAATTTTTTTGAAATCTTGAAATCTAAAAATTTTTCGAAATTGAATGACTAACACACACAACAAAAAAAATGTGTCCAGTGTGCGTGAGGAAGGGAGTTCTGACTTCTTCATCCCTTGGCTAGTGGCTACACCACACCCTTGCTTTCTTTCATTTATTTCACATAAAAGGGCTGCAGCATTCCTTTCCTGATTTTTCTTTTTCGAAAAACGTTTGATTGCATTGATTTCTATTGTGAAATTTCCAATATCGACTCAATTTTTTATTTGTTTGAAATACAAACGTTTGTGGCCTCAGCAAAATACTTATCCATTTCACACTGTGGTATTATTTTACACGAATACTTTAAATATTTTTTTCCGATTTGTTTTATCTTAAATATCATGATTCCTAAACCTTACTTCTGAATTTTTGCTTTTTTACCTTCAAACAAACTATTGATGTGACTTTGACTTTTTGTTACAACATTTTGAATATTTCCTTCTCTCTCTTTTTTTTTTCGCTCGTTTGAAATGTAATTTGGATACCCATGCATTTTTATATACTTGCCTGTGATTTTCGTTATGATGTTTTTATTTGAAAAATGAAATATATATAGGGGATCGTTCATAAATGATGTCATGCTTCGACAGGGGAGGGGAGGTGGTAACAAGAAGTGTGACATCCCTGCTATGCAACATAGCATGACATGTGACAAAAGGGGGAGGGGGGTCAAATATGTGGAAAAAAAGCGTGACATCATTTATGAGCGGTCCCTAGAGAGATAATAAATTTAAAACGGTCGGTGGCCCAACTAGGAAATTTATCAATTGTTTATTTATCTATTTTTTTTTCATACTCAGGTTTGCCACATGTTAGGTAATCAGAACCAGGGTTCGAAATTAGTGGTTGTTAGTCGTATTTTTCAACTAAAATTTCCCGTTTGACGACCACGATTTCACATCCAGTCGTCACTTTTGACGACCACCTTTCAAAAAAAAAACTTTCAGTTTGACAACCACAAGTCGTCATTTAAAAAAAAAATTTTTTTTTTAAATCTAGCGCAACTTTATTTTTTATATACATAATTCATCTTATCTTCAGTATTTTGAGTTTTTACTTATGAAGACTATCAGAGCATCTTGACCTTCAAATTTGGAATTGTGAATTTTTACTTACAAATAAAGTGAGTAACAATTAACCGCAAGTTAAGCCAATTAACTCATATTAGAATTAAAAATAGACATTTATATTGATTCATAAACTTAAGTAAAATTACCAACTTTCTTAAAAGTTACTAAGAGAAATTGATTTCGAACAGTTTTCTTTTATTTATCAATAATTTTCTCATTTAGGTGGTGATGTTTTGAGGTATGCTTTAACAATTGCACAACTGTCTTCATAGTTATCAGTTGTTATTCCTGCCCAAGAAATTTGAATCATTTTAAAATTACGCCTAGCAGAACATTTTTGGCAACTAAAACAAAAAGGTTAGGTGCCAATGGCGCCTTACTTTTACATCCTAATTTCGAACCCTGATCAGAACCCTTTTCTTGTTTAGTTTTCTCAATGCAGGCAATCTTAGGGACTGTTTATAAATGATGTAACGTTTCTTCCCAGATATTTGACCTCTCCCCCTTTGTCACAAAATATCACACTTCAACACAGTGGCGTACGCAGGGGGGTTAGGGATTTAAACCCCCCTTGACCCCTAAATAATAGTGCTTTATTATATACTCGAATTTCTTTTAGTAGTTTCAGAAAATTATGAACCCCCCCTTTTAAAAATTCTGCGTATGCCACTGCTTCAACATACCCCTCACCCCTTTGTCACGTATCACGCTATGTTGCATAAGCATGATGTCACACTTCTTGTTTCCCCCTCCCCTTGTCACAATTTCACGACCCCCCCCCCCCCCCCGCCCATCGAAGAGTGACATCATTATCCCTTAGGTTTTGGTCTTTCGTAGCACGTTTTTCATATCATATCGGCTGCTCATTTTAAATATTTAAATAACAAAACAAAATAACAATGATTTGAAATGCAGCATAAAAATTAAAACTTTTGTAAAAAATGAGAAATGCAACTGCTGTATATATCCGATGTACATATATGCGCAAATACATATATATATATATATACACAAGTATTTACGCATATGAAATATCTGTATGTCAATGTCGGTAATTTCAATCGGTTGGTATAGATAAATCCGTCTCTAGGTATAGATAATTCCAGCCTCCCTGCAACTAACAACAACACAAAGAACCTACTTGAAGGGAAGTCTTGAACCGGTTAGCCCGAAAGGGATATCTCATCCCCCTCCCTCAAAACATGTGTGTTCCATTATTCTGTAGTGGCGCTAGTTGCACTCTGAGACTCTCCCCTAACTGCTTTCCCCTCGTCAACTCGATTGCCTGCGGAGGCGTGGTTTAGAGAGAAATGCTTCGATTTTTACAAATTTTCTCCATTTTTGGTTGACCATTACTCTTACCCTAATTTTAGTGAGAATAAGCAAAAGGTACATCTGAAAAGCCCAAACATTCCTGTCTAGCGCGCCTTTTTCATTTTGCGTTAATGTTTGATCTTGAGTTCTTATGAAGAGTTTAAACAAAAAACACCTCGTATTTTTTCAGTTCATAAATTTAACTGCTATTTAAAATTAAATTTTAAGAGAAGAACAAAATTTTAAAAACGCGCACTATTTGTTACGTTGTAAAGAATCTTATGCCGAAAAATTTTTGCTGAAATATTAAAATGCAAATTAGCAAAGATCAATCAACTTCCCCGTAGACTTAGCATTGGCTCCGTTACCTCTGAGGCCGAGTCCAGCGCCGCCTTAAGTAATCCAATGCAATTTTTCACACTTTAATTGGGTGATAAACATTGAAATGACAGGCGAAACTTATTGAAAGATTTCATTGCAACACTTTAAAAAATTATTTTTTTTAAATCAGTACATAATACAACATGCATATCATCCCAAATGAGTTTAACAAAATAAATAAAATACTTTACCCTCTTCTTTTCTTTGCAAAGCCTCCTTTTTTCTCATTTAACAAATTTTCAGCCGGCATTTTTCCTAAAATAACAAACAAATAATTGTATATTTGAACAAAGAATTCCCTTTAACAAACAGCTGCAGATTTAAAATACAATAAATAAATAGATTAATACACAAGAAACTTCAGTAATTGAGAAATAGGTGCATTAATATTGTAGGAAAAATGTTTGAGACTTTTCAAAAGAATTCATTTCAAAAAGAGAAATATAGTACTAAATATAACTTCAGCAATTTACATTTTTAAAGCAACATAATTTTTATGGCATTGATGATGCATAATGAATTTCATAATTTGTGAACCAGAAGACATTTAACTACAAGAGCCAAAATTAAAAAAGAAAAAAAAAAGACTAAAAGGGGAAAAAGTATCAATCATTTTTGGAATTTTTTGCATGAATTATACGCTTATAATAATCACATTGACATGCTTTTTTTTTTTCTGAACATGTAGAACCACGGGCATCACAACTTATGGGGAATCGGAGATGCCCCACCCCCGCCCCTCAATAATTTTACAAATACTGCGCGACAAAACTTCAAAGGTAAGAAAAATTTGCCACTGCCCCCCCCCCCCGCCAACCTTGATGATGTCCATCGTAGAAGTCTATCAGTCAGTAACCAATCTTCAGTAACCAATGTAAGAAATGATACATTTAAAAAATAAATAAATATATATTAAAAAAACCAAGAAAAGAATTGCAATCAGAACTTAAATATTGCTAAAAAATCTACATATAGTAGAAGCAGATTTATTTATATACATTTTTTAATACAATAAATATTTTTAAAGAAAAAATCAGAAACAAAAATTTTAATATTTGCAGGAGGTGCTCTTTAAATAAGATTGAAAACAAATTACTCAGGGTGTCTACAGATTTTCAAAAGGGAAATTTCGTTGACTTTTTTGTGATATTTTCGAGACTATCTGGTGATACATTGGACATTGATTCCGCCAGATTTTGGATATCCTGTGTACTCTGTATGATATGTACATACGGATATTCAGCTCTGATGTTTGAAGCATTACATATTTTGTACATATTTGAGACATATTTTGAAACATTTCACAACTTCTAAATATGCAGTAAGTTTGCAATTCATACATTTTCAAAATACTTTAACTAAACTTTTAAAATGAAATTCTACATGCCAAATAACAGAAAATTTCAGGCAGTGGCCAGATTGGATTCCAGATGTTTAAAAATCTATGAGCCACCAGAGGTCTGATCAGGATTCATACTGAAATAGCCAAAAAAAATTTCCATGACTTTTCCAGGTAGATTCAAAGCAGAATTCCAGGTTAAAGTTCCAAGTAAAAATATTTATTAGCAAATGCACTACTTGTACATTAAATATACCCGCCATAACATTTTATACCCATACAATTATATTAACCTCATATTAAAAAATTCCACAGATGATCATTAAGATAGCAAATTTATACTATAGAATTTCAAAAGCAAAATTTTATGACAATACTGCCAAAAGAAACATAAAATATAGAGAATAAATAAAATAAGACTAGGATGATCCTAGTGGGGACAAATCAGCTTTTAAACTCTATAATAACACATGAAAACAAATATTTAAAGAAATGCTGAGGTAGTAACTCGCATGCCATGACAATACAATAAACACCATTATATAAAGAAAAAACCTATATAGGAAAAGGAAGGAGAGTTAATTGAGGATCTAACATTGCGACGAGCATAGGTTCCCTCCAATTGGTCCCTGGTAAAGGAAAAAATTCCCGACTTTTCCAGGTTTTGTCAAAAATTTGCGCTTTTCCCCCGACTATTCGATGATTTTTGCAAAGTAAATCAATTTCCATGACTTTTCCAGGTTTTCCATGATTTCCAGGTGGAGTATGAACCCTGTCTGATGTCTTCTGGAGGGGCAAAGTGTAAAAACAATATTAATTAAGCACAAAGTTTACAAAAAATTGCACATGTTACGAGGTTATAAGAAATGCCATTCTTCAATGCAAAGAAATGAACTTTTGTATGAAAACCATCCACCTTTGATGAATGAATTTTATCTAGATGCTTGCTTCTTTGCATTGAAAAAAAGGAGGCGATCTTCGTAACCTCAAAACTTGTCTGTAAATTTTTTGTGAATTTCATGTTAATTAACGTTGTTCTTTTTTTAAAGATTTTGAGCACCAAAATATTCTTATTAATTTCACATTATTGGGAAATTTCACTTTACAGGGAACTTAAAAGTTTTACTTTCAAACTAGATTTTTGCATTATAGTATCTACTTTAATTAATTCTCATTTTTCACCAAGGAGAAAAATAAAGCACTATAGTTGAGATCCAAGCTTATTTGTGCGTTTACTCAGTTTCTACAAAAGTTATTCTTAGGCTATGAAAATTTGAAGGCACATTCAGGGTCAATTTAACAAGACACATCAACTTTTACAGACCTTTGTGGCTGAAACTATTCAATATAAGCACCTAGAAAACTCTCATAATGTTCTTAGAATGTTATTGCTTTCAGTGATACGTATTTCACAGCTCCCCTTCTTCAATGCTTTTCGTGAACTGTGCCAGAAATGGTAGAACAAACTTCGATCAGAAATGCATAAAAAATGTGTATCTAAAAATTCAGTGAGAAGCATTCAAGCAAGAAATTAAACCTTTTATTTTTTAGCTCATGTGCTACCGGGAAATAATTTATAATAACATTATGTTTTAGAGCTCCCAAAAGCCTTATATTTGTGCAAGAGCTGAAGTCATAACATGCATCAAATAATAAATATTTTATGAAACAATAACATAGCTATAAAGAATGAAAAGCATAACGTTCAGTTTAAAAATTTATAACCAGTGTTTCAATATAAAATTTAAAAAATATAATTTAATAACAAGTTACCTTTTTTAGCTTTCTTTAAGGCATTCAACATTTTTTTCTTTTCCATTTTCTTCTGCTGTAACACTTCAACTTGAACCTGTTAAAAAATATTTGCTTTAAACAACATTTTATTTATGCTAAAAATTTAATCACAATTTTAGCCATATACAAGCCAACTCCTGAAAATGATACTATGATCACAATCCTCATTCTGTTTTTGTTTCTAAAACAAATGGCAAGCCAGTGTGTTTGCTAGTTTGTATTAAACAGATGCAAGTGCAAAGAAATAAGTTCAAACAGACGATATTCAGAGAAAATAATTATAATGCATTAATCTTAGCAGCATTGAAGTTAGTAAATGGTGATACTTTTAATGTCAATAATATACTTACTTCCCTAAACAAAGTATTTTATTTTTAAAAAAGTAATAAAATTAATTTCAAAAAATAATTCCACTAATACGACAAAAACAGTGGATTCGTTATAGAGCAGCGTTTCCCAAATCGGAGGTTTGCAAACCCCCAGGGATTTGCGTAGAGTAGGAAGGGCCCTCTCAAAAATATTGCAATGGCGGAATTTTTAATAGCTAACGTGAAAGAAATAATTATAATATTTATTGATTGTCTGCATGTATTATTGTTATATGCCAACTATTTTAAAATGTATAGTTTGAAATTTGTTATGATTGTAAATTTGGTTCCACATCATTTGGTGCTGCAGATAAATTTTGACTTCTGAAACTTGTGCTGCAGATTGATACAGAAAATTCTGCTATTGGGACAATAAGCGAATAAGATCGCGAAGCTAAAATTTGTTGATTCATTCAATAAAAACAATGGTCAGTAAAAAATCTGAATGAAAAATTAAAAATTTTCTCCCCATGAAAATAATAAAAAATATTTTTCAAAGTTTAATGACACTGAGGGATCACAATCTCAAGTTTAAAGCTTCTTCCTCATTAAAAAAGTGGATCCTTGTAATCCAAAACCCATAACAGCAATATAATATTTTTGCAAATTTGTGCTCTGATGTTATCACTGACTATTTCTAAGCATAGGTAAACATTTCACTGCTTATGAAATGAGTCTTTAATGTTATATAGTTTTCCCACTATAATGATCATAAAGATTTTAAGAAAAATAAAAACATTTTTTTAAAAAATGAAATACATTTTACCTTTTTACCAAGTTTCTTCTGTTCACGTATCTCTCTAATTTTGTCGGTCCTTTCTATAGTAGCTTGCTTACTAAGTAACTTTTCCCTTACCTGAAAATGAAAACAAGTTAGAAAATTTAATGATGATGATGATTGAAAACAATTATCACATTTAAATCATACAATGTTTAAGCAGTTTTTCTTGTATTCGCATCGGTAAACTTTTTTTCTCGCATTTTAAATTTTTGTTTTCTGTAGATGAAATCAGTGGAAAGTTTGAGCATTTTCCATGTGTAGATCATATTGTAGAGCACATACTGACAAAAAGTCTTAAAAGAATCTTTAATATGAGAATTTGTCAAACCAAAATGATGTTTCTTTTCTCAGGGGTGATTGCGACACACAGTAAAAAACCGTGAAATTTTTTTCGCAAAAAGTCAGTATCAGTTTTTCGGCATGTTTAAAATAACTTTTGAAAAAAAAAAAAATTTTTACTTACCTACTTTTAACTAATAAGAAAAATTTAATTAATTTATTTTTTGTAAATAAATTGTAATTTATAGTAAAACATAATGAATAGGAATTTCCCATGGCTATATATTTTTTGCCAAATTTTTGCTTTGAAATACTTCTTCTATTTAGAGTTTTTTTTTTTCCATTTATTTGTCAAATATATGCAGCCTTTAAAATAAAAGTTGAGAAATAACTCTAAATCCAGCGCCAATTTCAGGAAAAGAACGTAAAAATGCAAAAAAAAAAAAAAAAAAAAAAAAAAATGAAGTTTGGAAAATGAGTTTAACTTTTTGCGATGTTTATCGGAAAAATAACGAAAAAAAAAAAAAAAAACCTCCAATATCGTTCTTTTAAAAATCAAGTCTGGGGGAAAAAATTACCACTTTTGGCGATGTTTACACCAGGAATGTAAACATTTGTAACGTAAACATCGCCAAAACCGGGGTTTGGTGACGAAAAAAAAGAAAATCAAAAATGGCGCCAAATCCCAGTTATCTAACAACAAAAGCACCTGGGCATCGTTCCTGTTTGGATCAAAGATGGTTGGCATCGTTACAACCCTTGCTGTGTAAAGGGTTGCTACAAAGGGAATGTTTATCGCTTTTTGGCGCATTTTTTTCTCATCCGCTAAATTTTCAATTTTGAAGACCAAAAACTCTGAATTTTAAAACACGGAAGGAGGATATGAAAAACCCGTATTTCCGGGGTACACCAGGAGTACAATCACCCGTTTTCTTTTTTATTTCTATATATTAATTTTAAAAAGTGTAAGCAAGTCACTTTACAGTAAGAGAAATTATGCAGGTCAACTAGAATTTATTCTGCAATCTATCTGCCGTCCAACCATGACATATTATGGAAAACTTTCGATATCTGTAAACTACTTGAAAACTTTTATTTGTAATTAAATCATGTAACTGTTTAGCAAAACTGAAAAAGACATTCCTTAGAAATAGGTAATTAAACTAAAAAGGGAAATTAAAAAAAAATTATGAGTATTACCTTAACCATATGTGCATCACTCTTTGCCATTTCAGCCAAGTAATCATTCGGCCTTTTAGTGGGAATCCCAAGTTTTTTCAATCTGTTCAGTGCCTTTGTTGCTGCAACTGATGCTTGATTATAACTATTAAAGGAATTTAAAAGAAACACACACAAAAGCTTAATTTCTCTTACAATTATCAATTTTTAAAAATAAAGTAACATAACTTCTAAAATATTTATTTGCGTTAGGAAATACCATAACGAAAGGAATCTTTGAACTAATAAAATTTAAAATGTCCCCTATAAATTCATTTGCAGTGTAAAAAAATCAGAACATGTAGGAACCTTTTGTACAAAATATAGTACAAAAGAAAAACAGTATAAAAAGGATGGATTTATTAAAAAGTGGACTATTAAATAAAATAATGCAATTACATCTCTACATAATTATCAGAAGGATAAAGATGGCATGATTCAACTGATTTATACATATTTAATCCACCCTATTTGTCACATTTCAAGTCATTACTCTCTGGGTCAATCCATACCAATTCATCCAGGGTATGAAACCCATGGTCTCAGATTTTTATGATTTTTTTTTTATTTGTTCATTTTACTATCGCGATTACCGCTGTATATTTTTTTTTTGCTAACTTTAATACTTTTTGAGATATTAATTTTATAAAATGCGTTCGAAGGGACGTCTTCGCTTTACGGACAAATTTTTTGCTAGCGATGTAGTTCAAGCAAAAAATTCATAACGTTGCCAATTTTCATGATATCACAAAACTTTTTTCACTAAAATGTTCAGAATAACTTACAGAATTATAAAAAAATGCTTTTAAACAAATATCTATTAAATGGTGCAGTTAGTATTGGCCCAAACTTGGATCTCCTAACTAATTTGAAGAAAAAACATGAAATTTTAAAACAGCAATAAAACTAAAAGGCACTGCAGTAATCAAAATGTTTTTTTTTTAAATAATAATCCTCTGAGTATAAATTAAAAGGTTCTGAAATAAAATTGGTGGCTTTTTTACACCCAATATATTTAATTTCACAGTAAACAATTCAAAAGTATGTACACAATAGCTTTCACAACATTACAAGTTTCGCTTCTTATTATAAAATACTAATTGCTTTAAAATAATAAATTACAGACAATATAATGCAAAATAAGATAATTTTTACAAGAAATATTCATAATTTAATGTTTATAAAGTTTAAAAAAAAGCATAAAATTGAGAAAGAAAAAAAAAAGAGGTCATCGAATCATGATTTTTTACAAAGTATCTAAACATAATGCAGGCATTTCCTATTTACACCTGTGACATACAAAATGACCAAAAGTAACTTTCATTTTTTAAATAAAACTATTTTGAATAAAAATTCGTGTGTTACAATACCTTTTTTATTGTCCTTGAGTGTGTTTTAAAATGTTTTTGCACTGGAGATCGATTGAAGTAATGTCCTTCTGCAGAAAATAATACATTCTACCTGATGCTTTTCTAATTGGAGGATTGACACAAGAAATCACAATGCTTATGGGAATACAACAATCTTTTGTGGGTCAGTAAAAAAATGCAGCTGATGGGGATGCATATATGAAACTTTAACCTTACCTTCATCTTCCCACTAGTTGTCATAAATACAGGCAATGTAGAGGTGTACACCAATATCAAACATTTTCATTTTCACCCATAAATTTTTGCGTGTGACAAAGTATTATTATTTTTTTAGTAATCCTTAAAATTTTTATTAATAGGCACAAAAACAAAACTTGTACTTTTTTGACTCATTTTATGTTTTAAAAGTAAAAAAACAATAGAAGAAAAACTACTAGTAAAGATTCCCTGCTGCTACAGAAAAAGAAGTATATGTCCATAATCTATGTAAAATAAACAAAAAAATCATCATCTTTGCTTCTTTTTTTTAATATTTTGAATCTTAAATAAAAGCTCCCATGAAGATGTGGAGGAAGGGGAGAGACAGCCTGCAAATGAATGAATAAGAAAACAGAGCCATATGGAAACAGAAACACCTGCTCTTTAAGAGTTGTTTATAGTAGTGTAGACAAAAACACCATCTGGCATAATATAGTTTTGAAAGGTTTCAAACCAATCAAAAAAGAATTCTGGAAAGTTCCAGGACAATCAGAGGAATATGATTCAGTATTTAAAAGAGCCTCAGAAGATTCTTCAGTTATTTTTTACATTTCATTTGACTACTTGTGATGTTTTATAATTGTGCTGAACCCTCATTTTTGGTTCTTTACAGTGGTAACTAAAGGACGTTTTATTGTAGTATATGGGAGTTGTTTCTGTGTTAGTGTTATTCTGAAAAGTTTCTTCTCAAAATTTAGAACATAACAGTTTATATCTTGAAAATGTCTGCAAATCTTTCTGAACTGTGTAGTATTGGAATAGGAAGCCAAACTGAATGTCATGCATTGAGTTACACACAAAAGAAGAATCTGATTAGTGTTATGTCATTGGACCAATCAGAAGTTAATTTATTAAGTCTGAGAAGTGGAGTGTGTTTAAATGAATTAATTACTGTCTGTGAGCATCATAAAGCATTTTTCTTAAAAAAGTTTGAAATCTACCAAAATTTCTGTGTGGACCCATTCAAATCTCACAAGAAAAAAATATCAAAATCTTTACGAGTAATAAGTTTGGAATTTTAACAAAAAATTAACAGCATACAAAATTGTATAAAATCGGTACCTGGGCAGAAAATATGCAATGTCTGTAGAGATAAAGTAAACAAACATAGTACTTTATTGCAAGAGGAAGAACTGATCAGTGACAGTGAAGAAATTAACATCTTAGAAGCATCTACTTCCAAACAACAAACGTTAGAAGAACTAAATTCATCTCTGGGAAATTTAGGAGAATCACCATTGAAACTTCATGGGATAGCACCACACAGGAAATCAAGTTATGCAAAGAGAAAAGTTGAATCTATTACTAATACACTAAAATTTAAAGTAAGCAAAGTTTTAGAAAAGGAAATTCCGACAGATGATGAACTTTCACTTACAGTGGCAAAAGATATTGAACAAAAAGCAAATGATCTGGACAGATTAATAGAACTAATGAAAGAAAAGCTTGATGTTACAAGTTCACAGAGAGAGAAAAGTACAAATTTTAACCTTAGCTCCTGCTTCATGGAGCAGAAAAAAAATAAGCAAAGTATTCAATGTCACTGAATACACAGCCCGAAAAGCAAAAGACCTCCTAAAAGATAAAGGCGTAATTGCACTGCCTGATCCAAGAAAAGGCCATCCACTTTCTGAAAACATAATTATGTTTGTGAAAAACTTTTACCAAAATGAAGAATATTCTAGAGTCATGCCAGGTACTAAAGATAAAGTAAGTGTTTCAAAAAATGTACACATGCAAAAAGTGTTACTGCTTGGAAATCTAAATGAGCTGTACTCTGCTTTCAAGTTAGATCACCCGGACATTAAAATTGGGTTGTCCAAGTTCTGCATGCTTAGACCTAAATGGTGTGTATTAGCAGGTACAGCTGGGACACATTTTGTTTGGGTTTGTACAATTCATGAAAATGTTTCGCTGTTGTTGCATGCTTGTTCAATTGAGGAAAACTACAATGAACTCATGGAGAAGTTAGTTTGCTCAAAAGAAAGAAGAGGTATGTTACGGCGATGTTCAATCTGCCCTTCATGTGACAATCTTAAATCTTTTATCATGCAGAAATTTGAACAGTGGGATCCTGATGATGAAGTAACTTATTCTGCTTGGATTTCCACTGACAGAACTCAACAGGTGCAGTTCACGGTTACCTTCGCAGAATATTTGGAAATTCTAATTGAAAGTCTAGAAAAACTAATGCCTCACTCCTTTATAGCTAAATCTCAAGCTAGATATTTAAAAAAAATCAAAAGTAATATCAAATTGGATGAAGCCATTGTTCTAATGGATTTCAGTGAAAATTACTCTTTTGTCTTGCAAAATAAAGAACACGGATACCATTGGACAAATGATAGCTGCTCTCTTCATCCAGTAATAATATATACACGTAAAGAAAACAAAAATGAGTTAATAGTTTCTAGTTTGTGTATAGTGTCCGATGACTTGGAACATGATGTAGCATTTGTTCATGAAACACAAAAAATTCTCGTGGAGCACTTAAGAAGTAATTTTCCAGCTGTGAGAAGTGTGACGTACTATAGCGATGGGTGTGCTGCGCAGTACAAAAATTGCAAAAATTTTCTCAATTTGTGTCTTCATGAAAGTGATTTTAAACTAAAAGCTCAATGGTGTTTCTTTGCCAGCAGCCATGGGAAGTCTCCTTGTGATGGTATTGGCGGCACTGTCAAATGTACTATAACAAAAGCTAGTCTCCAAATGACTCCTGGTAATACTATTAACAATGCACAAAAATTCTTCGATTTTTGCTTGACAAAAATTGCAAACATAAATTTCACACTGGTAAAAAAAGAAAAACTTATAGAAGCACGTAAAGAACTAGACTCGTTCCTCCAAAGCCAAAACTGTTCCTGGAACACGTAGTTTTCACCATTTTCAGCCTATATCTGAAGACTCAATTGCAACAAAACTTGTAAGTTTTGACCAAAACTTTTGCAGTCTTTAATTTTTCAGAACAAAATACATCAGTGAAGATGTTTGATATTGGTGTACACAATTACATTGCCTGCATTTATGACAACCAATGATTTTTTGGATTAGTTATATCAAAACCCGAAGATGAAGATGACGTTAAAGTTTCATTCATGCATCCCCATGGACCAGCTGCATCTTTTTACTGGCCCACAAAAGAAGATGTTTGCTGTATTCCCATAAGCAATGTGATTTCTTGTGTCAATCCTCCAATTACAAAAGCATCAGGTAGAATTTATTATTTTCTGCAGAAGGAGATTACTTCAATCGATCTCCAGTGCAAAAACATTTTAAAACAGACTCAGGGACAATAAAAAAGGTATTGTCACACACAAAATTTAATTTAAAATAGTTAAAAAATAAAAATTACTTTTGGTCATTTGGTATGTCACAGGTGTAAATAGGAAATGCCTGCATTATGTTTAGATACTTAAAAATCATGATTCAATGACCTCTTTTTTTCTTTCTCAATTTTATACTTTTTTTTAAACTTTATAAACATTAAATTATGAACTTATTTCTTGTAAAAATAATCTTATTTTGCATTATATTGTCTGTAATTTATTATTTTAAAGCAATTAGTATTTTATAATAAGAAGCGAAACTTGTAATGTTGTGAAAGCTATTGTGTACATACTTTTGAATTGTTTACTGTGAAATTAAATATATTGGGTGTAAAAAAGCCACCAATTTTATTTCAGAACCTTTTAATTTATACTCAGAGGATTATTATTTAAAAAAAAAACATTTTGATTACTGCAGCGCCTTTTAGTTTTATTGCTGTTTTAAAATTTCATGTTTTTTCTTCAAAATATTTAGAAAATCCAAGTTTGGGCCAATCCTGACTGCATCATTTAATAGATATTTGTTTAAATGCATTTTTTTCTAATTCTGTAGGTTATTCTGAGCATTTTAGTGAAAAAAGTTTTGTAATATTATAAAAATTGGCAAAGTTATGAATTTTTTGCTTGAACTATGTCGCTAGCACAAAATTTGTTCGCAAAGCGAAGACGTCCCTTTAAACACATTTTAGAAAATTGATATCTCAAAAAGTATTAAAGATAGCAGCAGAAAAATTTACAGGGGTAATCGTGATAGTAAAATGAACAAATAAAAAAAAATCATAAGAATCTGAGACCATGGGTTTCATTTTCATTTGTGGCTGGATGATTTGATATGGAATGACCCCTCTGCATCAATGGAAGGGCTTTAGTTGCTGTTTCGTTTTTCGGTTCAATCCTGCTTGCAGCCTTTGGCTTCCTTCATCTATCATCGACTGTGCACTTGCAACAATATTGTTAGATTCTGTGATGGATTCAATAAGCTTTACTTTTTATCAGAAGCGTTATTTTCAAGATCTAATACATTACAAAAATTTTTGTTACCTAATTCATTCCTATAAAAATGATATAATAGGATAGTTTTCAGCAAATAGCTTAAATACATCAAAAAAACATTCTTTAACATTTCCTCTCTTTTAGTTTTTGTTACAATTTGACTTTAATCATTGATTTTAAACAAAAAAAAATCATCATATTTAAATGATATACACCATGCCCACATCCTTCGTATTCTTTTAATATCACCATTCAAAATAAATAATCCCTTGAGAAACACCCAGTCGTGATCGAGGTTTGCTGTACACGATTAAATATATACAACACAAAACCAAACATAATAGTAGTACAGTATGGGACCTCAAATTCGGAACACTCGGGGCCGCGATCTTTCCGGATTTCGGAATTTTCCGGATTTTGGGTCCTCATTCAAAAAATTTTGTAAGTAGCATCAGAGCCCATATAATTTGCTCTGGAACATTTTATTACCATTTTGCTCATTTACAGCATTTTTATTATCGTATATACATGGCTATAAGTTGCAAAATTTAGCACAAAAAAAACAAAGTTGGAGTAGGCTTACATTCGACAATCGACACAAAGCATCGAAACATCCAGACTTTTCCCGATTTTATTTTAACCTCTTTAATTAAACAATAAGAAAAAATAATTCTGTCAAATTTTGATATGATTTTAGATTCTCTAGCCACTAAATTGTAGTAAAAGATCAGACTATCGGGAAAATGCGAGAAACGCGGATTTTCAATTTAGCGAATGTTCATATCGCGCGAAAATTAGAGATCATTAAAAACAAAAAATATATAAGAAAACTACAATAAATAAAAAAAGCAAAATTTCATGATATTAACTCAGAATCAGAGCAACAATGAATAAAAACTCTAATCGCAAAAACGAACCCTTTTCAGAAAATCGCGATTTTTTTTTTTTTTTTTTTTTTTTAAACGGCACGTTTTTTACCTTAAACATGTTCATTACATTTTATTTTCCTTCTCTTTAAAACGCCTTTTTCCCAAAAACCAACCAGGCAAAATATTTCCCAATTCTTTTTAAAAAAAAAAAAAAAATTTTTTTTTTTTTTTGTTTGCGGCCGATTTTTTTCGAAATTCGGAAAAAGTTCCGTATTTTGGGTCTTCCGGATTTCGGGATTCCGAAATTGGGGTCCCATACTGTACTAAAAAACAGCATACATAGTAATTGTAACAAAAACTCAACTCACAAAGACATTTCTCTTTTAAAATCACTTTCAGCTTGGGTTGCATTTTCCTTTTCTTCTTTTGATTCCTCATTCACATTATCCACAGAAATGCTTAGTTTTTCAGACCAATCTAAGGTCAACTTTATTTCTTCTAATTTTGCTTTAAGACCATTCTAAAAAGAAAACTAGATTATAAATATACACTTGATGTCTTGTTCATTTCCAATATTAACCCATGCTTTCAAAGATTAACATTTAAAACACAATGCTCAAACAATTTATAGATAATAAAGAAAAATAAAAACTGATGAATTATTATTTTAGTCTTAAAAAGATTTTGACATGCCAGAGCTTAATACAGATCGATTTTGGTATCGTTTTTCAGTAATTTCACAAAATTAAAAAAAAAAAAAAAAAATCAGTATTTCAACAAACTTTGAAAAAAAAAAAAAAGAAAAAGAAACGCATCTTCATGAATACAAAAACAAAGTTTGAAGGAATTAAAGTGCTGAATAGTTTTCCGAGTGGTTCACAGAAAAGTGGATTCACAAAGAACACCATATCGTATGCCGAAGTTCAGCATCGGGCGACCTTCCGCGCAACTGCACTAGCTCGAAAACAGGCTTGATATGCTGACGTCACTTCTCCTAAGTACGCCATTCAATTGGAGTAAGCGGTGAAATTTTTATACTAGGCAACCGGCTAAATTGAGCTAGCACGTTAATCCAAATTATTATCTGATGAACCGGCTCAAAACATAATTACTATCTTTAAAAATACTGAAAATCGCAAAATATCTCTGTGATTGATATAATTTTATCTGTGTATTCTGTATTTCTATTATTTTTTCAACCATTAATTCAAAAGTAAAAGTTAACACAATATCAAATAAATAATTTCTTAATCATAATAAGTTCAATAAATTTTATTGGTAAATAAGTTTAAAAATTGTTTTAAACTTTATATAAAGCTAATTTTTAACCTTAACATTAATCTGTTTAGTAAATTCCATGACTTCTATGCTGGCTGGCTGTATAATTTACATTGAATTAATAAATGGAATTAATCTGCAAGCTGTCTTATAAGCAATTCCTTGCCCAATATGTATATGATTTTTATAGTATTGTACTTTTTGTATATATATGTAGCTTTTTTTTTTTTTTTTAGCAATACTAAATTTTCAAAAATAAATTTTTTTTCACAAAACTAGGTACTTTTCTCCACCAGACCCCTACCTGTTAGCCGAGGCCTTAGGATTGCTTACGCACGGGGAGAGGTAGTGGAGTCTACGGATTTTACAAGCACATATCCCCAAGTATACATGGTGGTGTTCAGTGGGAATCGAACGCACATTCCGGGGGGAAGTCCGACATGCTAAGCACTAGGCTACCACGGCCCACAAAAATAGGTACTAGGATTGAAAACCTGGATTAAGCCCTGCATGCTATAAAAATTGATTAATGGTTTTGTTACTTTTTTTTTTTTACTGCTCTGAAAATAAACACCTGCTGCAAAAAAGAAGGGAATAAAGGGAAAGGAAAAAGTACATTTTTAAACTTAGAAGATTAAAGCAATATAAAATTCTTTTTTATTTTAAAAATAATTACTTGGTCAAAACATCATATTATTTAATTTCTGAAACAGCATATGCTATGTTTTCATTGCAAAATTTACTGATCCTTGAGAACACAAAATATTAGGTGGTAAAAAGATTGGTGGTGGTGGGGGGGGGGAGGAACTGCAGCATTGATATTGAATCCCGGCAATGAGCACTAAAGATAAAAGGTGAAGAACTTGTTTTTTGCACATTTCCCCCAACTTTTCATGGTTAGATCAAATCCCCAGGCAGTTTCTGCTTTTCCAGGTTTCCTGGAATGGCCACCCAGTTATTCAAAGCATTGTATTTGATTTTGCAGGCATAACAAATTATTGATTTACAAAAAGCTTACAAGAAAGATTGGTTAAAAGAATGCTTACAAAAAAAATATCTGCAGTCTTGTTAGATGGATTTGGGGGAAAAAATTAAATTGTCAATCATTGACAATAAAACTAAAAGTGTACATTAAAATGTGATGCTATTTAGTACATTTAACAGGTGAGATGAGTTTTAAATTGAGCTTAATAGATTAGCCAATCATATAAAGGCAGATTTACTGTATGAAGTGCTAAAAAATCTAATCTTCAGTTTTAAAATCAGAATTTTTTTAAAACATGGAAATTTTTTCGCACCACATTATTCACTGGAATAATTTTGGGCTGAAGTGTTGCTTCAGTTTCTGATAAATCTTCTTCAGATGAATCAGGAGCCATCTAGAGAATATGAAGAATAAATAGCTAAAATTAGTGTACATTACAAGAGAAAAAACACTTTACTGAAAAAAGATTAATCGACTAGTTGGATTAGGTAAAAAATTAGTCTCAAGTTGCTTTGAATCTTTTGGAAAAGCATTTCTAAAATGAGAAAATAAAGTAACATCGGCACCAGTTTCGTAAGAATAAGTTTGCACGTAACTATTTTTTTAAAATTATAACAAAGACATAAAAAATTGATCTTAGAATTTTCAAGAACAACAATTCAGTGGCAGAAAATATCACTTAATATCATAAAAATTAAACGTTAAGAATAAGATTGTAGAAACAACACAACATGTAAGCCATACCAGAAAATACATTGGTACGCTCCTTTATGAAAAAAAAAACCGTAACAAAACAGAGATATAACTTACTTTATTTCATTTATTGCTAGATTGTTTTTATGTTAACGTGTGAATAAATATAACAACCATGTGCCGACCATGCAACATCCATCCGTTCTGCTGTGATGACACTCTGCTACCGGCGGCAGGTTGGATTTCGTGACGCAAAATCTATTGCGCATGGTGCATCTACTATTTGCACTTGGTGTAAAGGCTTCTTAGCCAAGTCGAATAAATAAATTTACATTTCCAGCTTTATTGCTCGTGACTGTAACTGATGCACTGACTAAGTAAAAATTTCTGACGGATTATTTTTGGTTTGTTTGTAGCAGTAGTTGGAAATTTAAAGACTTTAAAAAAGCTTCAATATGCCTGATTATTTAGGTGATGATATGAGAAAAACCAAAAGTGATGAAAAAGATGAAAAGACTGATGATGTCAAAGGTAATTCTTAAAGTATTTCTAATTAATATTACCTGGAAGTATTCTTTGATGGGGCTACGATAGGTAACGTAATGTTTCTTAATTGTATAACTTGTTTCTGCGTGTAACATTTATTTCTCTCTTTTACTATATCAATTATCATGAGGAAGTGAATTTTCTTTGTTTATCCCTTCTGTGTGTGATTGTTTTTTTCTTTTTAGCTCTGGATGAAGGTGATATTGCATTATTGAAAACTTACGTAAGTTTCTCCGCTTCTGGATAACTGTATATTCCTTTTATTTAAGATTAGAGTATAATTTTAATATTTTCTAAATTTTGGCGTCAATAGCATAGTACATTTACTATTTAATGTAAATATTAAATCCTGGTAAAAAAAAATCCTTATAAGAGGGATGCGTGACAGCTCTCTTTGACAGTTTTTTGTTCGAATTGTGATCAAAGTGTTGATTTAGTCTAAGAAATTCTTAAAATACTTTAAATTTATTTCATGACTAATTTACTATCCATGCATGTATTTTGAAACTTTACTTTTTGCCACTATACATAGGAAGAATGAACAAGAATGTGTATATAAATTTTTTATAGGCTGTTTATTTATATAAATGAAACAAATCATAAGGGCATTAGGACAGCTATATCAGGATTTTAATATCTGGGTATATTGCTTTCCAGATATTTCCAATTGATGAATACATTGTAATTTATTATTTATATATAACTGCAATTCTGAATTCTGCAGTTCATAAATGTTTCAGAATCTGAGAGCATCAACAATTTAGAATATTCTTGGGATGAGCTCAAAGTTATGCTCAAGAACAGGATTTACCAATATTCTTTTTTTTTTTCTTCAATGTGATCAAAAATTTTTCAAATCAACTTTTTCAATCTAATATATTATGATTGCCTTATTTGTAAGATGGTCCCATTGAATTCCGAAAACCACATTATAAATTCCATTATTTGTAAAGGTGTTTCTCTCAAGTGTAGTTACATTTTTATAGTACTCACACCAAATATAAGGCCTCAGAGCCTGTCACCAGTCAAAACTGCAGCATGACTTTATGCACACATTGTATAATGTAGTCTTTAGGAAAATTCCTAGGAGAGCCCACCTCTTTTCAAAATCGCCAATTTGGCGGGAACTACTGTGATATAATCCCCCCTTGGCGACTTTTTCGTTGGCGCCAAGAAACCGTCGCCAACAACAAGGTTTTTATGTCGCCAACTTCAAATAGAATACAACACTCTTGGCGATGATTTTATCGCCAACAACGTCACATCATAAACATAGCAAACATGTTAAGAATAAATAACATGTTAATGAAAAACATAATTAAAATATCGCGCAAACCAACGCAAAACCAATGTTTATTAAAGAAATATGTCGGAATTTTAAAATAAGATACTTCATTAGAAAATGTATAACATTGATTAATTTAAGCACATATTACATCATTCTATTGGAAGCCTACATTAAAACTAGCATAAAACCCGTTTCTTGAAAGAACACGTATTTTAGGCACAATGTTTATTGCAAATAATTTCATTGCATAAAATGATATGCATTATTCAACAAGAAACATAATTAAAAATATCGCACAATTCAAAGAAAAAGCAATGTTTAATAAAGCTATCCGAATTTTAAAATACCACCCTAAATAACAAAATTAATAACGGTCATCACTTCAAGTACATTTTGCATTAAACTATTGGAAGCCTACCGTTCAAAATACCATAAAAACCATTCATTGAAAAAACACACATTTTAGGCACAATAATGACTATTGCAATTAATTATCATAATATAAAATGATATGCATTACTTAATGAAAAACATAGCAAAAATATCGCGCAATTCCAAGCAAAACTTCAAGTACATTTTACATTAAACTAACGGAAACCCACTTTATCAAAACCAGCAACGCCACTAATTACTACAGCTAATAGTTTAGAACAATTGAAAATTCATTGTTTTATAACCTTACAAACACATAAAATAAGCAAATAAAAATCATTACAAATTGGCGCGCTAGCTCGAATGTCGCCAAGGGGGGGGATTATATCACAGTAGTACCATTTGGCGTCCATTTCGCAGAACGATAGAAGCTGGGTTTCTATCGAATCTGGGTTACCAAGATTGCGTACTTATCGCCAACCACGCCAATGGGGTGGGCTCTCCTAAGATTGTGGCTTATATATAAGCTTGTGGATTTTTAAATTTATTATTTGTTTTCAGGGAGTTGGACAATATAGCAAAGCTATAAAGCAAGTTGAAGATGACATTCAAGGAATTCTGAAGAAAGTGAATGAATTGACTGGTACTTTTATTCTTTCTACCATTTTTTATTTAGCTAAAATTTACTTATTTTGTTTATTTAAAAAAAAATTTACTATCTAAAATTGCTTATGAATTTATTGAACTAAACTTCTGTCCTTGTCGGAGCTTAATGCCTTGCAAAAAGTACAACCCTATGTTCTTCGGAACCATTTGTACATAACTAGTGCAAAAATATTCTGTTTTCCATCTAGCATGTAAAAATTCCCAAGGATCTCGGCTGTCATGGACCCCCATGCAAATTTAGCCCCTTACCTTGTTATTATCATCATACATACTAAGAATAGATAACTATTTATTGTATTTTGTATAGGCATCAAAGAATCCGATACTGGACTTGCACCACCAGCACTCTGGGATCTTGCAGCAGATAAACAGACACTTCAAAATGAACAGCCATTACAAGTAGCTAGGTGCACTAAAATCATAACCACAGATTCTGATGAACCGAAGTATATCATAAATGTAAAGCAATTTGCGAAATTTGTGGTTGATTTAGCAGATTCGGTGGCTCCTACTGATATTGAAGAAGGAATGCGTGTTGGGTGAGAAATTTTGATAATTTGTTGTATTTTCTGTAGTATAGAGAAAATATTTTGATCACATGGATTTTTTTTTTTTTTGTTGACGGTTTGTTTTTATTTTATCATTATTATTATTTGATGAACATTAGTATTGATGTTCAAGGGCTGAAATTCCAACTTGTAATTTTTTGAAAGGGATTTTTTTTTTCTTATAATGATAATTGGTAACTATATCTAATAGTGAAAAAATGAATTTTCACGTATTAACTGAAATTTTTAGAGTCTTTCAGGGACAAGAAACTCCTTCCCTGTCAATATTCAGGGAGGGTGTCTGAAAAATTTGGGCAGCAATCCAGCCATCCTGTCCTTAATTTTAGCCAATGATCTTGTAATGCTTATCTTAGGGTTGGTATTTTTGCCAGCACGGTGGCAAAACCTCAAAAAGATCAGGGCAAAAATGGAATAAATAATCCTAAATAATGTGCAGTTAGGTATATAATTTAATCAGAGGCGTAGCTAGGGTTATCAGCGCCCGGGGACAACTGAAGATTTTACGTCCCCTGTGCCCCTGGAGGCCTAGGGGCGCCCCTAAAAGGAATTTTAAAAAACTTTTATGCTTCCTAAATGATAAATAGCTCTAAAAAGCAGCCCTTTTACCTTTCATTTTTATTAGCGACCATTCGCTTCTAAGGGAAAAATGGGACACTGGCTTCGCAAAATTATTTGTCTGATTTCCCACGTACTCCTATTGTACATTGGTTATTCCCAATATGGTTTGCGGTACTCCCGTTTTTTTGTCGAACAAATTCACACCTCTTCAGTTCAAATAATTTTCTTTTTGCATTTAAAAATAAAATAAATTAACATTAATTTGGCGTCCCTTGACGTTGCGCCCGGGGACAGCTGTCTCTCCTTGCCCCCACCTAGCTACGCCTTTGAATTTAATATGTAACAGAGAGATGCATTTTAACAAGGGATGAAATATAACTTACACATATATTTTCTTCTAGTGGCATCTTTATCTTTAACTACAAGAAAAAAGTTATAATAAACGAATTTTCATTAAAAAAGCCATTTAATAAATGTAATAAAATATATAAAAAGTAAAGTGAAGCTTACGCTTGGTGATGATTTTAGGAATTTCGATTAATTAGTAGGGGAAAAAACAAAGGTATCATTGCAAAATTGTAGCTTAAAATAGTGAGGTGTTGTAATTTTTTTTTCTTCCCATAATTTATAATTACTTCCACACATAAAGCTTGAAAGAGAGCACCTCCACTTAAAAATTTTAATTTTAGCCCCTACACTTTGTCTTTTCTTTTTCTTTTTTTCTTTTGTTACTTTCTATTCTTTTTTTTTTTTTTAATTCTATGCCATGGGTGGTCCGGCAATATCGTATCCAACGCAAAAGTAGTCGATTCAATTTTTATTGAATCTGAATATTTTTTATTCAAAACAAAAAGTACAAATAAATACTCGTGTTTTTTGCTTTCCTAAAAAAAATTATGAAAAGTCACCAAATAAAATGTTGCACTAATGAGTTCAAACATGTGAGGTTTAAATTTTAACATGAAATAAAGTAGTAGTTTCGGATTTAGTGGAGCGAATTTTGTTGATTCATAAGGATTATTGATATTAATTGTGGGATGTACTAACAATGAATCAAGGCTGTAGTTGACAAATACTTTTGATCAATTTTTCCTAGGTGTTTTTTTGCCCAGTAGCTTGGCTCAGTTTAGAGTAGTTTGTTTGTGCTCATAATTCATATTTTTAAGTTCAGATGATAGTATTTCTTTTCTGCTGTGTATTTTAAATGTTTATTTTTGCTTGTTTGTCTGTTTTAAATTTTGTTTAGCAATTCATTACTAATTAATTTTGCATTTATTATTTTATCTATGATTTCAGAGTGGACAGAAATAAATATCAGATCCACATCCCCCTTCCTCCAAAGATAGACCCAACTGTCACAATGATGCAAGTAGAAGAAAAGCCCGATGTTACGTATAGTGATGTTGGTGGCTGCAAGGAGCAGATTGAAAAGTTGAGAGAAGTTGTAGAGACTCCACTGTTACATGTGAGATTTTGAAATTCATTTACCTCTATTCATTTTTCACTTTCAATGTAAAATATTTTCTTTGGTTCTCTGGGGTTCTCAGGTGTGTA
Organism: Octonoba sinensis; assembly: GCA_038502835.1. Classification (NCBI taxonomy): domain Eukaryota; kingdom Metazoa; phylum Arthropoda; class Arachnida; order Araneae; family Uloboridae; genus Octonoba; species Octonoba sinensis. The sequence continues at coordinate 62,578,913 of CM076605.1, read as the reverse complement.
TAATTGAAACTTAAAAACGGCAAATAAAAGAATTTTTCTCAGTAAAATGTAAAAAGGATTTTAGAATTGCATTTCAACAGGTCTGCAATAATTTATGTTTTCAGCATTATTGTTAAAAATTTGGAATAAATAAAAAAAAAAATGATATTTTTTAAATTTTTTCAGCTTTTTGGCTTTCCCAGAAAAATGCAAATAATGCAAATAATTGTTTAACTACTTTCTGATCTGACATTATTTTTAGAAGTGCATATTTATATATTGTTCTAGATTGTTTCTTTCTTCCAGGATTAATTGTAAAGGTCCAAAGCTGTTTTACTCAATGTTTTAAATAAGATTACTTTGGAAGAAAAGAAATTATAACTCTCTATTTCTTCCCTCTTTATAAGCCTAAGTGCTTTTTGTTATTTCCTTCTCAGCTGAGATGTAATTGAGAAAGAATTCTTAGTGTATCAACAAAACCTCTTGTTAGATTGTTTCCAATCAATATAGAGACTTCGTTATTTTTATGTCTAGCACCTTATACGTGTGTGCAATTGTTTTAGTTAAATTTTTATTTCTGTTTCCTAAAGAAAAGCAAATATATATTAATTTTTGTGCTTTGTGCAATTTCAGCCTGAAAAATTTGTTAATCTTGGTATTGAGCCCCCAAAAGGTGTTTTGCTTTTTGGGCCTCCTGGTACTGGCAAAACACTATGTGCAAGAGCTGTTGCAAACCGAACAGATGCCTGTTTCATACGAGTAATTGGATCCGAGTTGGTTCAGAAGTATGTTGGTGAAGTAAGTGTTATGTTTTTAAATTGTGGTAATTAAAAAAGAAGAATGTAATAAATACAGAAGACTTGATCTTAACCAGCCTCCGCTAATTCATCCAGTTTTCATGCAGAAAAATGTATTTTTAGTCTTTGTGCAATGTCTTATATTTACAGAATCCACCATTCTGTGTTTTTATCTTAAAAATAACATTTTAGATCAATTTAATAAATGCCACACAATAAATAATGCAGAATGATAGTTTTCAAACAACAATTGTTCGAATTTAGAATATGTATTCTTAAAGTTTCATCCATGTCCCCTAATAGCTTAAGGATTTTTCCTTCTAAAATATTTTTTTATCATAGAAGTTTTCAGTAAAGATATTTGATTAAAACAAAAAGTTTCAGTTTTTAGTAATGGTGTGAACGTGAACATATGATTTTACTAAATGAATAAAAGTATTTCAGGCTTTGTCATTTATAAAACAGAAAAATGATTAACCTTTAGGTTACAGCGCTCGAGCTCCCGAAATTCTCTCATACAACGGCAAAAATGCGGAAAATTTTCCCCCTCAGTGTAACCACGGGGGTCCTTTAACTCCCATTATACCTCTTTTGAGTGTGATTGACTTCATTAGAAGGGTTGCCAAAATATAAACTTTTGTTAGTCAGTTGCTATTTTTTTGCTCCCAATCGCCAATTCGAAGCAATTATATGATTTCTAAAGTTAATTTCCGTAAGAAAGTAAAAAAGGAAGAAATCAAAATAATAATAATAATTTGGAAACATGCAGCTTTTTTTCTTCCTCATTTAAACTACAGCTTATTATTGAAGTCTAATGGGAATTTCCCTATGTTTGTCTAAAAAATGTTGCTAAGCAGAAAAAGGCAATCAAAATATAAACATGTGAGTGGCATTATTAAATCTGTTTATTTTTATTCTTTAAAAAAAGGGGGGGGGGGAATAATGTAGCATATGTATAATATGCTGCACTATTCCCCCCCCCCCTTTTTTTTATTGTTAATTTTAACTCTAATTTCTGCCCAAATTAGAGTTAAAATTAACAATAAAAAGTGATATTTCATATAGTTGAACAGTAATGACCTTTCATTGTTTTAGAGCATCAATATATATATATTATTATTTTTTTGCGATTTTTCCGCTCTGTGACATGTGATTTGCTTTCTTTCGGGACTTGTACGTAATTTGCCTAGTTTTCGACAAACATCTCAGGTGTGAAGTCATGATAACAGTATATTATTATATTAAATATCTGCAAAATACATGATCAAATAAACAAGTAAAACATTTTAAGTATATTATTAGTACACGAATTCTATAATTCGCTGCGTTTTCAGCGGTTTTACGAACTAAACAAGGAAGTAAAGTATCTCCTCATTGCTGAAACTGATATCCTCATAACGGATTTACTTTATCCTAATTCACTTAAAAATTGCAGGTATGAATAGACAATTTTTCTTTTATTCTATTTTCACTACAATGACTTGTTGATTTACTTGCATAGTAACTGGAAAGTGGTCATTCACCGAAGATAAACAGAATTTGCTTCAAACTGTCTGTTGTACTTCTAAAAAACCCCTGTCTGCTGATGGCTCCGGGGGGGAGGGGAGGTCCTTTGTTAACAAAAGCAAGACCCAATGTGCAGCTATTGTATTTAATTTCCCTTCACTACCGATATTTTATCTTTATCTTTTGCTTCACTGCTGTATTTTTAGTTGAATGCACTTATTGGAATGTATGACATGGGGTGGACTCTTATCATTAAGACTTCGACACGCGTAGTATACATGTGGTTTTTATTAGAAAACCAAGAAAGGAAGAATTATAAACATAGTATGTTACCTCCAGCGCATCGAGCTGCTAATTGGATTATAACCCAGGGGGGGGGGGGCAGAGCTCTGAGCGTGACAGAATAACTCTTTTTAAAATTTATACCAAAAGATGACAAAATTGAAAGTTTTATTCAGGCCCGCCATTTCAATATTTTCTGCGGGGGGGGGGGGGGGGAGCAAAGGGAATATGTTAAATTCATAGATAAAAAGCCACAACACGTAATAATACGTAAACACGTATAAATACATTATAAATCTAGAAGTCAGGTCTCCACCCCCCCGAGATCGTTCAAGTGATTGTCTATGTTTCAGCGAGTATTTATATGACTATAAATGTTATCCGTCGATTATATGTGTGTCTAAAACAAACATTCCAAATACTCGCCAGACAGCAAATCAGCGCTGTGTATTTCGCCAATAGTCGCGAGGACAGGAAATGCTCATAACTCTCGATTACTTTCTCACCTCCTGGTGATTTCCTTCCGCTCAGGAAGGGGACGAAAGGTCTGGTACATATGCTGTACCGCAGCCGTAAGGAAGGCCAAACTTTTTTGCGGTACATATGCTGTACCGCCGTAATCTAAAGCTTAAAGTAGACTCAATGTAAAAATTAAGTACACACAATTGTTACTTTTTTTCAGCTTTCAAAAGCAAAATAATTCAGATTAAATTTGTTCATTTTCTCTGTACTGATGGGTGTACTATTATTCTTGGTAGGGTTAAGTTTCATTTGAGTCATACATTTGTATTAAAATTTGTTTATCATTATTATTATTAAAAAATATTTATTGCTGTGAAAATAGTTTAAAGTGTGTTTTTGCATTTTTGCATATTGATTAACATGACATATTGTTTCTATGAATGTAACATAATAAATATCCAAAATATTTAAGGTCTTTTTTTTAAATTTTTAAATTAAAAAAATCACGAAGCCTGATAGAAGGGAGTCTACTTGTTCAGGTTTCCAATTATTTGTCTTAAAGTTGACTGGTCAACTTATGTTCAAGTATGCAAGGTTCTTCATTTGTAGTAAAAGTTTTTCCTATAAACTTTTTTTTAGTTTGCTTAATTGAACTAGATGCCTCTCGAGTTAAAAAAGCAGCAACATTGAGCCCTTTGTTTCAAACTGTTAAGTTTCTTTCAAACTTTGTTTCATGTCTATACATTTTTTTACTGTATAATTTCTGTTTATTTTTGTTTTACTGTGGCACTTTGATATTAAATAAGGTATGCATTAATGCTTATTTAGGGTGCAAGAATGGTCCGAGAGCTATTTGAAATGGCTAGGAATAAGAAAGCGTGTCTGATTTTCTTTGATGAAATTGATGCAATCGGAGGTAAATATTGCTCCTTGTTTGTATTTAATATTTTCCAAATCATTTGATTCAGGGGAGCTGTTTTGTCCACTTTTTTAAGTTCCGGGAAGCCGGAAGAAATGAAAAAAAATGAAAATTTGTTGATTTTTCATATGTTTGGCACAGAAAATTATTACTATGATGTAGAAGAATTCGATTTCTGTATTATTTCTTAATATTAAGATATTTCTTATTAGTCATTTTTTTAGTTCGCTAAATGTTAATTATATAATTTAATAAATCCACAAAGGATTAATTACATGTTAATAATGTTTTGGGCAATATTTTACTGTAAAAGTAATCAAATTTAAGGGTATATAAAAATTGTTGACCCTAATTGCTTTATTATTTTGCATATTAACTTTAAAAAATTTTCACTCATAAATATTTCTGATATAATCACTGTAATCTTGGTGAGAATCACTGGAAAAATAGAGAAACTTTTTGCATCTTTTTTATTACATAGCTATATCAAGAAAAAATGTTCTTTCAGGTTTCAAAACATAATTCAAAACTAACTTAGAAATAAGCTTAGGCAATAGTGTATTCGAGGGGCAATGTTGGCAGACTGCGTCCTCCCACTCGTTTATTTTTACTCTAGTGTCTCCCAATATTTTTTAATCAACCACCCCTCCCCCATCATGTTATGTTTTCTCATCTTGAAGCACCCACCCGCTATTTTTTTAGGACTACACCACTAAGCTTAGGTTATAAAACAGTTATGAATTGTTAATGACTTACAAAATAATTAAATTCTAAAAACAAACAACTTGCTCCTGAAGCATTTGACAAGTACTAAATATTTTGACAATCTTTAAGTATATTAAATGCAAATCTTTCCTACTATTATTCATCTTATACATTCCTGTTTAATTTTTTTATTTTGTGTTCAATATTTATAATTAAAAGGCAACTTTATTGTTATATTGTTACTTATTGATTTCCTTAAACAATGAAATGTATTTTTTGTCCCCCCCCCCCCCGCCCCATTATAATGTAATTTGCAATTTGTTTAAAATAACAATACTCTATTATTTAAAACTCCTGTAGTTGGAATAATTTTTTATGTATTTATCATATTAAGTTTTCTTTGCTAAAATTGAGTCACTAGCAATAGTTGCTTGCAATTGAGTGTATATTCTTTAGAGGGTATATACTCAATACGTATTATAATGAAAAAAATAACAGTGTCTACTTACATGCCCAAATATATATTCTCACAGCATCATTGACACGTGTACCCTGCTTTCTCTTTTTGCATTACAATAGACTTGACACTTAACAATTTATTTTTTAATTATTCTTAAAATTTGGCAAATATGAAATAGTAGCCTCACCTTAAAAAGTTAATGTTGCAAGACCTTTTTAAAAATAGCTGCAGTTTCCCAGTTGCAGCAAAAGTGTAGTGAACAAATGTGTGGGCTGCTTCTCCATCAAAATGTTAATGCACCCTATATATAACCAGATGTTTTAAGTACTGCTTGTTTGAAGAACATAAATGATGTTTTATCAATGAATGATGATTTTTTTTTTTCGTTTTAGTTAAGCATATTAATGTGTTAGATGCAGTTTGTAAATTTACATGAAGCTGCTTTACAGGGTTCACACTAGGGAAAAATACAAGGTGGGATTTCCCACCTTGATCAAAATTTTAAGTGGGATTTTCAAAATTTAAGTGGGAAATTTGTTTTTAAAAGTATTACTAAACTGTCCGAACATGATCTAATACAATCTGTGTAATAAAAGATGAGTATCTAATCTATGTTCAGCAAGGAAAGGCTAAACATTAACACGGTTCACACAAAATGGATTGTTGACAAAATTAAACTTTTCAGTGACCAAGGAAGATTCCCCTTTCCCACTCCTTTTTTTGACTTTGTCCTCTGTGAATAGAATGAATGAAGATAAATCTACATTTCCATAGGAGTTACATTTTTCAATAATCCCAAAGAATGAAGAAGTTGTCAATCTTTACCCCATATTATTATATACTAGCGGTACCCGCAACGACGTTGCCCGTGCAATGTTAAAATAGCGGCGCCTACGGCGCAACTTGTTTTTTGTCCCAAGCAAGTCACCGAAGGCGACCTCTTAAGTCGCTTCTGAGCCAATAAAAACTTATTTCAGCCTGTATTTTTCTACAAATGTATATCTAACTTGACTTAGGTGTAATTTTTTTTCACTCTATCACTAATAACCTATATTTATTGATCTATATTTGTATCATGTGGCATATTTATCTTTATTACATCATCAAAACTTTTACATAGCTTTTTTTTTACTCCGACTCTGATAGATAGCAGTACATTCTTTCAGAGTCTGAATTCAAAAATATAACTGTTATTTCATAAATGTTTATTTAAACCAATAAAAAGGGTAAATTGTGATATAAAAATTAAAAAATAAGTGTATTAGTAGCTTTATACATAAACATACATTTTGAAATCAAATCAATGAAATTTTAATTGCCACAAATTAGTCTAAATGGGGAATTGATAAATTGATCAGACTGGACTATGTATATGTAAGCAATTTGATGAAATTAAAAAAAATCAGTTTCAGCTATATGGGAAGTATGTTGATAGTGAAAATTGTATGGAATACAGTGGCGTAGCTAGCATGGGTGTGACCCAGTGGAAAAGATTACGCCTTCCCCATCCAAAATAAAAATCTTGTAAACTGTGAAGTACGCGTTTTAATGAAATATAATAATTTTTTTTAAAAAAATTGTAGTTTTGGAAAAGAAGAACACCATTTGCATCATGAGCCTCATAATATTTAAAGTATTTGTTGAGGGCACTGGTTATGATTAGCGATTAAAAACATTGTGAATATTTTTTAAAGGAAAAACTTTGCTCAAAAATAGAAAATTAAATTGGATATTTTTTTCTCCTATTTTAAGTATTTGTTTTATTCTAGGGAGCTTTTAAAGGTTCATTTTTTTCTCCGTCGGGGCTGGTTGTCGACCCTGAATGGGTGACACCCGGGGCGATCCGCTCCCACTTAGCTACGCCAAAGACATTTCCTTAGTAGCGGATAATAGGAATTTCCTGCCTATAAATTTGCTTTTGGAGTATCACGTCAATTTCTGATATGCATCGCTTAAGAGACATATCTTGACAAAAGTAAATTCGAAAGTGAATGTGAATGCTGAAAAGGGAAATTTTATGGTTCAAAGCTGAAAAAGAATCTGTTACTAAATTAGTACACTAAAAATGCAAGGAAAAGTTTATTCTTATCGCTGAATCCTACCTACAGTTCCTAATGTTAATGCAATGGACACTTGCTTAGTTATGAGCAGAACATAGAATATTGCTCTTTTTTTTACAGCATTCAATGCCACAAAAATGGTAATCGAGGTGATGTTCCGACACGAACATACATATTTTTAATATGCTTAAGTCATATTTTTTTATCTAGTGGTGTCTCTTGGCCAATTCAGTGGTGAAAGTTTTCTCTCTCGCTCTGATTTTGACTCTGTAAACAACACTTTCTTATAGGTAGATGACTCATTTTCAATGAAACTGATAGACTAACGATTTAAATTTTGTTACAAATGATGAATTGTTGGGAATGCTTCCTTTTATGCTACAAATGATGAATGGCAGGTTTCAACTCTTTCAAAAAGCATAATTTCTATATTTTCGAATACATACCATTTTAACGCATTTAATTACGAATTCTGGAATTTAGGTTGAAAATAATCTGTAATAGTGGATTGTTTTTTAGTTATGGAGTTGAAAGTGAATGCTGAATCTTCCAGTATTGAAATGCTTTGCAAGTTTTTTTCCTAGTCCTTATGGGAAAGAAAATATTTTCCACTATTTATAAAATGTCCACTATATGTAAGCTGTTCCGTCCAATAAGAGTACAGTACATAGCATGTAATAGTGACATGCTAACGAAATCGTCTTTAGACTCGAAGTGTTGGTTTATAAAATGGCAAAAAGAACGAACTTCTCCAGTTCCATACTGGAAACGAACAAACTTTCTCACACCTTGATAAACTCAAATAGCCCCTTTTTGAAATTTCTTGAAAACAAAAACAATCCTCGATTGGGATTTATTTTGTGAGAGAGTAATAATTAACTTTTCACAATGTGCTTAAAGCTTTAAAAAAAAGCACAAAAGGAAAAATATTTCTAATTTTAGAAAAATTTTATTTTTTCACTTTCGAGGGAAAACATAAAATATGGAGAATTCAATAAGTAATAAACTTAGAATCTGGGATATTTTAACATCAATTAGGATACGGAAAACTGGGACCTGATGAAAAAAACGTAAAATGCGGGAAACTTAGATAGGCGAGCCGTTTAATCGGGGTTTCACTGTAGATATGAAAACTTTTCACTTATAATATAATAGAATAATGATAAATATGATGAATTCTTGAAATTGTTGTCCTTTTTTAATACGAATGATGAATGGCGAATTCTTGAAAATTATGTGAACACTACACATTTATTCAAGTGTGTGAGTATATTTAGAAATAATAATGGATATTAAAGTAAACACAAAATATTAAGCAAACATTACAAATTTACATAAGTAAAATGCATAAATGCCTCAACTATTTTTAAAACTCTTTATTTAAAAACAACTTAATTATTTTATTTTGAATGAGCATATCATGGGAGATTGTCAGAGGCGTAGCTAGGTGAGGGCAAGGAGATACAGCTTTCCCCGGGCACAGCGTCAAGGGGCGCCAAATTAGTGTTAATTTATTTAATTTTATTTTTAAATGCAAGAAGAAAATTATTTGAACTGAATAGGTGTGAATATGTTCGACAAAAAAGTGGGAGCACCACAAATCATATCGGGAATGACCAATGTAGCACAGGAGTGCGTAGGAAATCAGACAAATAATTTTGCGAAGCCAAAGTGTCCCATTTTTCCCTTAGAAGTGAATGGCCGCTACTAAAAATGAAAGTTAAAAGGGCTGCTTTTTAGAGTTTTATCATTTAGGAAGCATAAAAGTTTTTTTAAATTCCCATTAGGGAGCCCCTAGGGGCACAGGGAGGCGCAAAGTCTTCAGTTGTCCCCAGGCGCTGAAAACCCTCGCTACGCCTCTGGAGATTGAAACCCCCCGCCCCTACAAATTCGTCACTGAAGCAGTGCTCCTGTCAACATGTTCAAAAGCAAAATTAAATTCTCTATCGATCGAGTGAAAATTAATTAAGTAACAAACTTAGAATCTGGGATATTTTAACATCAATTAGGATACGGAAAAACAGGGACCTGATGAAAAAAACGTAAAATGCAGGTAAACTTAGATTGGCGGGACGTTAAATTAGGGTTTCACTGTCGATATGAAAACTTTTCACTTATAATATGACAAAATATTGATAAATGATGAATTCTTGAAATTGTTGTAAATGCTATCCTTTTTAAATACAAATGATGAATGGCGAATTCTTGAAAATTATGTGAACACTGCACATTTATTCAAGTGTGAGTATATTTAGCAATAATAATGGATATTTAAGTAATCACAAAACATTAAGCAAACATTACAAATTTACATAAGTAAAATGCATAAATGCCTCAATTATTTTAAAAATTCTTTATTTAAAAACAACTTACTTATTTTATTTTGAATGTGTGTATCATGGGAGATTGCAACCCCCCCCCCCCCCCCCTGCAAATACGTCACTTTTCTGGAAAGTAGTACAAAATATTTTGCTTGTCTGAAGGTAGAAAGAAAAGCAGATACTAATTGTAAAAGAAAGTTGAAATTAATACATAAAATTTTTCCGGAAAACCGGTTTTGCTTTTTGAACTTTCGGAATAGGTGCTCGAAAAGTTTCGGTAATGTCGAATCATAATCAGCCACCTATTTGCTACTGATGTAAACTTTTGGTAATTGCAACTTTTAATAGATTGCAGCAGAAACAATATAACCCTGCTTATAACAATAAAACTATCTTCAGCCGGCGAAACACACTCGCCTCATGCATGGCTCAAATCATGTTTACGTTTACATTACATTCAACCGCAGAGAGCGGAAATCCTAGCTATCTTCACTTCAATTCTAAAATCATTCGAACGAAGTAAAGAAAATACTGGGGGATTAATATTTTAATTGTTAAATTTAAAAAATTTTAGGCCGAATTAAAAAAAAAACGGCTTCGTCTTGCAAAGCATCAGGCTATAATAGAATTTTGTGCCAATTTTTGCAACCGTACGTTGTGTAGATTTTGCTGTAGAGCGCGCAGCCACAACCTCAAAAGTTCATTTTATATATATAGATGATAAATAGGGTTCCTAGATTCTTCTTTTCATTCATAGGGATAAGATGGCAGTTGAAAACTAATATACTCCATTTAGTTTGTTTTGAATTATCAATTTAGAATAGTAGTTTTGTTTCGCAATATTTTTAACGTGTGTCCGCTAGTTGCGGGAACAGCGCGCAAACGAACTTTTTTTGAGTGGGATTTCAAAAAATATTGCGATAATCGCGCGTGCCTAGCGCAAACCCTGCTTTAGCTATTTATGAATAAGACATTTAAAAAATTTTACACATTGAAATTTTCTACTGTTGGCAGGTGTACAATGTCAACAAACTGTTGAATAAGAACGCAGGTTGTTGCACATTATAAATTTTAAAACCAATTTATGTTTTTCTTTTCTCTTTCAAAAAAATCCCTTGAGTGATTCCTCAGAAAAATGACTTCTGCGGTCATTTGCATTTATTTTTTGTTGTGTCGGAATTGCATAATTGGTATTTGATATGGATATGGTTTTGTAATGTAGGTGCAAGGTTTGATGATGGTGCTGGAGGTGATAATGAAGTGCAAAGAACAATGCTTGAGCTTATCAACCAACTGGATGGTTTTGATCCCCGAGGTAACATTAAAGTTCTGATGGCTACTAACAGACCTGATATATTGGATCCTGCTCTGATGCGACCTGGCAGATTGGATAGAAAAATTGAATTTGGTTTACCAGATTTAGAAGTAAATTTTATTAATAATTTTCTTGAATTTTGCAAAATGAATGCATATATTGTGGCTATTTATAAAACTGGTGTTGTAAATCAAGAAAGCTGTGTCAAGCCTGATTTTTAAAATAGTTGACTTTCTAACGCCAAAAGTGTTTAATTGCAATCTGGAGAATTTTCTGTTTATACAAACTTTAAAATTAAACTACTAATTCAAGTTATTGAGAGTTGACTGCATAACCTGTTAGAATTTATACCCCCTTTAAAATGGATTTATTCAATTATATTTTATAGGACCTTAACACTTCTTAATCTTTACCTCAACTTCTTTAAAATTCTTTATATTTTGTCGCCATTTCTGTACTATATATATATATATATATATATACACACTCATCATGATCTATTTAAGAGCCTTTTTTCTGGGGGGTAGGGGGTTAATATCAAAGTGAACCAGATCATGAAATTTATAATCACAAAAACGACAGATCTTGCCCAGAAAACACAATAGTTTTTTTTTTTTAAAGTTTAAAAAAAAGAGTATTTGTTTATAGAAAAACAATCGCAAATTCCCTGGTTCTTGTATTATGTCATTTTCATATTATCCTAACTGGCTTTTTTTTTCATTTATGTATCTTTTTTTTCTTCTGAATATGTATGTTTGTTAAAAAAATATCTATAAAATGTTTTACGTTCTTTGAATTTCACAAAATTGTTCTTGTCTTTACAAAAATGGAATGAAGTGAAAAATGCTGGAGCTATTTATGTGTGTGCATTACGTATGCAGCTTTATAAACAATTCTTTCAAAACAAATGCATGAATATTAGTTTAATTCCATTTCTTATTGTAATTAAAACATTAAATATTTCAGGGGAGAACACACATATTTAGAATTCATGCACGTTCAATGAGTGTGGAGCGAGACATCAGATTTGAACTGCTTGCTCGTCTGTGTCCAAATAGTACAGGTATGTATTTTTTATTTGCTGTTTTGACATTTCTTTATATTTTACACATCTAATAAAAACAAAGTGATGCCTTCTCTTTCATTAATAAATAATGATTATTTTAAACTGTTTACAGTTTTGTTGCATTAAAAGTATCACACCCGCATTAACGTTTCAATTGTCTGTCATCTAATGTACTAATAAATAAGGGAATATTTGAAGTTTAATTTCATTGTTTTACTTTTAAATGCTTGATTGCTTAAAATGTATTACCTTTGGCTTATCCTTTGAAATAAATATCTCTTCATCTATTTTGGTTGTGTTTTGAATATTCAAAGGATAGATGTAGAACTTTCTTAGTGTTAACTTCTGCATCAAGTTATTTAAAATAATTTGCTCTTTAGGAATCAATTTTTTCTTCTGTCTAAAAATGCAAAAAAAAAAAAAAAAACATGAAATTTTTTATGGTGATACAATTTAAATTCTTCATTAGTTAAGCAAATTTGCAATTTAGAAACAACTATGATATGAAAATTATTATTTGCGTATTTATAATTGTGTTTGATATGATGATGTTTGCTAATAAAAGTCTTATTACAGTAAATGTTTAATTAAGTACGATTAAGGTTAAAAAAAGGCAAGTCCTGGAAAATTCCTCAGGGGACTGTTCATAAATGATGTCACACTTTTTCCCCATATATTTGATCCCCTCCCCCTTTGTCACATGTCACGCTCTGTTGCATAATGCAGGATGTTGCACTTTTTGTTTCCCCTCCTCTCCCCTTGTCACACTTTCTCACAATTTCAAAACCCCCCCCCCCCCCCCCCCATCAAAGCATGACATCATTTATGAATGATCCCGAGGGGGACATGAAATAGTTGGGTAGATGAAATGGAAAGAACAGCACTTCTATTTCATTTCCAGGAATACTTTCTTATAAAAACCAGTAAAAAGCAGTTTTACTCCAAGAATGTTCATAGAAGGTGCATACAGAAAGAAGATGTTTGAGCAATAAGGTGGAAAAAAAATTAGGTGATAAAGCAGAATTGTTTATTAACAAACTTTTCACTACAGCACTGGTAAAACTGTTGTACCAGTAAAAATTATCTTTTTGCCTCCATTCTAACTGCATAAGTAGAGTATCCAAAGATAATTTTTCCCCTTAGTATGAGAGCTTTATTGGCATAGATTTTGTTTTCTAAAACTGCAGAGCTGAAATCCTTGCAGTAACTACTGTACAATAGTATAAATATATGCTAACAGTTCATTTTGTTCCGCACGTACTTGCCGTAGTGTAAAGGTTAAATAGAAAATAAACTTTTATTTTGAAATTTACAAATAAAAATCCTAAATATTCTTACTTCCTCGGAAAATCCAAGAAATTTAGAGATCTACAAAATAAGAGTTTCGTTAAATCAAAGTATTTACTGCAAGCAGGGTTGGTTCGATTTTGCCCAACCCGGAAAAACCCGGGTGGGTTTTTTCAAAAAAACCCAGTTGAAAAAACCCAAGCGGGTTTTTTCAAAATTGTTACTTAAAATTATATTTTACCTAAGTAAACTGATAAAAATACTGATTTAGACCAAATATAATACATACTTTCATAATACATACATTATATGTCAGGGGTATAAAATTTTGAGGGTTAGATCAAAAACAAAAACCAACTTGAAAAAACCCACAGGTGGGTTTTTTCAAAATTCTTGTTCAAAATTGAACTCCACTTATGTAAACAAATAAAAATACTGATTTTGACCAAACATAACACATACTTTCAGAATACATACATTATATGTAATGTCTAAACATTTTTGAGAATCGGATAAAAAATAAAAACCCACTTGAAAAAACCCACAGGTGAATTTTTTCAAAATTTCTTGTTTAAAATTGAACTTTACTTATGTAAACCAATAAAAATATCTATTTTGACCAAACATAATAACATACTTTCATATATACCTTATATGTCATGGGTGTAAAATTTTGAGGGTTGACTCAATAGTAAGAACCCACTTAAAAAACCCTGCAGGTGGGTTTTTTCAAACTTCATGCTCAAAATTGAACTTCACTTATGTAAACAGAAAAAAAACCCAGACTTAAATCAAATATATTTTTATCATGGATGAAAACTCAAAAATGCTGGATGGGTTTGAAATTGTTCTACATAAGCAAAATAAAATTTCTTTCCCACAAAAAATTCTCTATTGAAAAAAGTATAGAAACAAATGCCCTAAAGAAAGAAAATATCAGAATTTCACTCAAAATCAGTGCTTCCTCAGGCTTGGGCGGGAGGGCGCCGCGCCCTGCCTGCCCTTGGATTCGGGAAACGCGCCCATCTTGCCCTTTTGTTAGTGAAACTGCGCCCTTCTCGTAGAGCTCAAAACTCGCGATCGCCAGTCTCCAAATGCGACCAATTTTCACGTTTTGGCGACCATTGTTTTCATTGAAGTAGCCAATGTGGCTACCATTTGCTAATTCTAAAACCCTTTCCGAACTTTAATCTTGACAAGTGACTTTTTCCCCAATTCCTCCGATTTTTACCGGAAATTGCTTACCGTGTTTGAAATTTCAATCCTTTTCCATCCTGGAATTATTTCAATTATCTTGAAAGTTGTAAGATATTTTTTGCATGCACAACCTTAAATCTGCTTATTTGTCGTTTCATTTTAACAATTAAAAAAGAAAAAAAGCATAAAGCTAGAAACAGCCAAAATCGTGCACGTGCTTCGCCGAAGATTGGATTCTACGTTAGAGATTTTAATCCTTTTGCATCGAGTACAAATTTCAATTATCTTCTAAATTAGAAGATATTTTTCACACATGCTACCTTAAACCTGCTTATTTTGCATTTTATTTTAATAGTTTCTGGCTTTTTTTTTTTTTTTTTGAACTGTGCCGATATTGAACACGTGATTGTCGAAAATTGCGTTTATCACTATTATTCACCATTATTAAAGCACTGTTATTGTTTCATTTATTTATTTACTTCAAATTTGATTTTAGTATTGACAGATACTTACTTTTTAGAAAATACTAAATTTTGGATAAATAAGAAATTTTTAGAAAATTGTTAATTTACCTGGATCATACTTCTTTAAAAACAAACAATTATTGAAAACTTTGCTAAACAAACAATCATTGAAAAAAGTAGCATAATCACAAATCATAAAATAAATAAGGAAATTTTTTTTTAGTTTAAACATTTTACAAAATAATGGTAACGATCTCTTTTAGGGCCGACAGTTGCGAGATTTTTCGGGCACTTTTTGAGATTTTGGGGATTTTTTTTTTCACATCATTTCGTCTCTTTTTTGGCTTTGATTTTTTTTTTTTTTTTTTTTAATGTGTAGCCTGAAACTCTTCCAATGATTCTGTGCTTGATTATATTGCAACTCTTAAAAACTCTCTATCTCATAAAATTTAGAACAGTAGGTTCCTAAAGACTAATAAGAAAATTCTTTTTTTCATCTTCATAAGGGACCCATTTGGGTCAAATATGCATTTATTACATCTGCAGACGGTGAGAAAACTAACCAAAATATAAGAATGCTCTTTCAAACAAGGAACTGTTTACTATTCAAAATATGAAAAAGCATTTTTAATAATCCCAATCTAATGGTGCTTTCTAGTTACTTCAAGAAAGAAAAGTTTTAAAATGTAATAAAACTTTTGGGAAAAAAGATGGCAACGTGTGAGGAATCCATATATTAGACATTTCTTTTTTCTCTCCTTATTTTAATAAGCATTTATTTCAATCTTTAATGAAAATGTATTGTATTAATTTTGCTTCTTTTAATTTTTTTAAGATATAGTACTATTGTCATTTTAAGCTAAACCATTGCTTCCAATTGGTATTCTTGATTATTTATAATGGCATTTTTTGTAATTTTGCTGTTTTTAGGACATGTTAAAGATTTTAAAGGGTGTTTTCAGTGATCGTTTAGATCATCAAAATCCAGGCTCTAATCATTATTACTGAAGCTTTATTGTATTAAGAAAAGATATATTCTTATTTTCTTATGATTCCTCAAAGTGATCAGATCTTCAGAAGTACTGGAATGAACAGAAACACTCTCATAAATTAGTAAAAATGTATAACTCAGAAAATCCTTGCTAGATATTTTATTGAATTTAAAATCATTATTGGTTGATGTTGCCTTGAATATACAAGCAGAATTTTTTGATGCTTTACTTCAAATATTGAAAACGATCTTAAAAATGAATATTGTCAAATTAGTTTATATATATTTTTCAATGTTCAGTTTCACTGTGATGATGTTGATGTTTGACTAATATGTTAAATTATGGCAATAATAAAGTATTACTACGGGATGATTCATAAA
Source organism: Octonoba sinensis (assembly GCA_038502835.1). NCBI lineage: Eukaryota > Metazoa > Arthropoda > Arachnida > Araneae > Uloboridae > Octonoba > Octonoba sinensis. Next base: position 62,562,721 of record CM076605.1, on the reverse strand, counting down.
TGATGTCACGCTTCTCCGGGGAAGGGGGGGTTCGTGAAATTGTGACAAGAGGAGGGGAGGGCAGTGTGACATTCTGCTTGTGCAACATAGCATAACATGTGCCAAAGGGGGGAGGGCAGTCCAATATGGAAAAAAGTGTGACATCATTTATGAATGGTCCCTACTTCAAATTACATGTGCCTTTTATTTCGTTAAGATGCCCTAAATTTGGAAAAGTGCCCTTTTTTTTACAGTAGCACCCTGCCCTTTTTCAATCCTGGGGGAAGGCCTGCAAAATGATAGATATGTTTTAAGAGAAACTATTATAAGAAAACAATCTACGGCATCTAACAAAATGCTGGTCAAGGATGCACAAAAATATTTTTGCCTATCGATTTTTATATATTCGACTTTTTTTTTTTTTTCGCAATGAAAATTGCTAAAAATTATGCGTCCCGGGGGACATGCGATAACTTTTTTTTTGCGTTTCCACCTCCAATGTGTGAGTGTTTGACGTGCTATAGCGCGTCCGCAGCATCGATGCATGTAGGAGATTGCAGTAATTTTGAAAGTAATTAGCTTAAACTCCTTTAAACATAAAATAATTGCAATTAACTAGACTTAAAAATAACTTGTTTCTTAAACCCTTTGATGGGATTTTATTGAACACTAAAAATTCAATAAATAAGGGGCAAAGTAATTGACTTTTAAAAAGTTAATTTATAGTTGTAAAGGACAGAATGGAATAATTAATATTTAAAAGGCAATTATTTTATTTTTCAAAATTTTTTTTATTAAAACATAAAATGTTCTTAAAAGAAATACATAATATTTATTCTTTTTCACTTTAATTAATACCATTATGTGTAGGCAACCTCTCACAAATAAAAATAAAGAAAACCCCAAATTTTTGAAAAAACACAATAAAGCCCAAAGAAACCCAAAAAACCCACTGGGTTGGGGTTTTTCTGAAAAAACCCGGGTTTTTTTCCAACCCTGACTGCAAGCCACAAACAAAGAGGAAAATCACACAAATTTAACTATTCAAAACAAAGCACCAAAAAATCTAATTGATTTTCATTCAGTTTGCTTTTGTCAAGGACAAAAATGGGCAAACTTACTACCAACCCCTGTTGTCTATAGGGGTTCTCTATATGACAATTTTTAAAAAAAGAAAAAAAAAAGCATTAACCAAATACACTCTAGATCTTTCCATAAGAAAACTGAAAACATCCAACTTCTACTGGAAAAATCCCATGTGGTTTAGACCAGATTTATCATTAGGAATCAGTAAATGAGTTACAGTGAAGCAAAATATTCATGAGCTGAGATGAAATTGATAAGGAAATGTACTACGAAACTGACAGGAAAGTTATTACTTAAAGTTTTATCTTTCAAGAATTTTAAATTCATTAATGTAAGGAGCAAGTATTTTGAATTCTTTTTATCCTAATTATTTAAAAATAATAATGCCAAAGAATATTTTTTAGCAAGAAGTGAATTCCAATTTTTCAAGACATGTATATATATATATATGGATGCCAGTTTTAGTTATTATTTTGTTTAAAAAATTTGATATCGACTATTTGTTTATTAAATAGTACATTTTCTCCATTATATACTTAATATAATTGAATTTTAAAGAAGTAGTATTTGTTATGTGTAAGAATCTGAACTTAAAAACTAAATTTTTCTTCTGTATGTCCTTAAAAATTAGATTTAAACACAAAATTATAAGTTTTCAAATCAAAAATGTTTTTCAATTTTTACACAGAAGATAATGCATTGTTTTTATTTTATTACAAGAAATGGCCAGTTTATTCATGTAATAAGCCAGTAGTAGGGACTTCCATTTTGTTAGGTTTTAAGAAAGGAAAAGAAAATGAGTTCTTTGTGCAACAAATGTTTATTTTTTACTGTGAGACTTTTCCAAACAATTTTAACTTTCCACAATCATTCCTGATTATGGTATTACGTGTAACCGATTGCTAATGCAACAAGAACTTGTAACACAGGGATTAAGGTGGATCAGATTTTGCACCTGTGTTATAACATAGTAAATTGATACTCTTTACCAAATGTAACTTCAGTGGCAGTAATACAACACAGAACATAACAGGTATTGAATTAAATGTTACGAAATTCAGCAAAACTGCATCATGTATTTTTGAGCATAGAATGTCTGAAACTGCTTCTAAATAAAAATGTGCACAGAATACCAGTAATTATAGCTTAAGCACAGTAATAAATGAATGATGAATACCTTAATTTAAACTCCCTTAGGTATAGGGTGATATTCATATTTTTATAGAATAGGTTTGCTTCAATATCTGTTGTATGAACCAAATTTAAAGTGCTAATTGTAGTTTGTTTTGGAATCATAAACAGAATTCTCTTTTCCTAATCTTGATCAAGTGTGAATGAAAAATAGCAATAGTACTTAAAAAAATTATTAAACTGCTCTTTGAAGAAAGACTGTTTTTCATAAAAATTGAGATTAACTACTTTCTATGCATTCGCAACTAAGGTGGTTTAAAAGTGTTAGTGGTTAATCCATTGTACTTGTTATATCTACATGCAAGCATATAGTAAATAACACATTGTTTCAGTGTGAAAAAAAAATAATAATAACATTTTTAAAGTTGAAATTTGTTAGTGAAATGATATGAAAACTCATATTTATAAGCTGTCACCATTGAATGGTTTATTAACAGGATTTTTTTTTATAACAATCTAAGCAATACATTGACAACTATGCCTAGCATTCCAATGGTTAGTATTTTAACCAGTTATTTTTTGTGTGCCTGAATTATAAAAAGATAATGTGTTATTGTCTTATGTATTCTTTTCTTCCCTACTAGGGGCTGAAATCCGAAGTGTTTGTACTGAAGCTGGGATGTTTGCTATAAGAGCTCGACGTAAAATTGCAACTGAAAAAGACTTTCTTGAAGCCATCAACAAAGTCATCAAGTCATATGCTAAATTTAGTGCTACTCCTCGTTATATGACTTATAATTAGTTTGTATGTGTAATATCTTATTTATCTTGAAAAATAAAACCAACTTTTTATATTTATCTTATTTTAAATAAAACATAGTTTCCCTATACTAATGTAATTCTTCCGTGTCAGGCAAACTGGCGTAGCTAGCATTTCCTCTAGGGAAGATGTTTTTGTCCTTTTATGTGCAGATATTAACGTACTAGGAATAGCAATATGGCTTAAAGCCAAGGGTTATGGAAGGAGTTTTGTTTTAACCCCCGAAACTCCTCCCTATTTGCACCCCTGCATTAAAAAAGATATCTGGAATTTGAATTTTAACAACCTTGAGTTCAAAGCTGAATTTTACTCAAGTATTTATGAAGCAAAAAATATGCAATTAATTTATGACATCAAACTAAAATTAGTTTAAAATTTCATATTTCTTTTTGTTGATGAGATAATATTTGAGAAAAATTTAACATTTCATTCAAGATTGAAGATTTAAATTTCAGACTTAACGCTTTTTTGCCTGACATGGAAAATTAAAACTCAATTTATTTCTGAGAACTCGAAGAAGTAACGTCTTTTTTTTGTGTTGCTCCACTCTGACAACTAATTACTTTCTCCAGTTCCCTGCTTCAAATTGTTATTATTATAAAATAATTTAAAGAATAAAATAGCGGGGGGGGGGGAGTTTCAGGGAAGAATATATGCTACATTGCGAAAATTTTTGGGATTTCGGGGGGGGGGGGTTCTCGGGCCCGTCGCCCCCCCCCCCCCCCCCCTTTGGATACGGCCTTGATTCAGAATCATGGGTAAAAGTATTCGTTCTATAGACGGATTTCCATCTTTTTTTTTTTTTTGTAAATCTTTAGATGGAAAATGAGAGAATATTTGGAACTAAAGTATTTTAATATAGATTTAAAATATGTTATAAATGTTTTTCCGATACAGCTTCATTTAAAAGCTAAACTAAAAATGCGATAGTGTTAGCTGATTATAATAAATTTAGTAATTTTGTTAAAATACTGAAGATGGATTTTTAAAATGTTCGACTTGAGTTCCCACCTTAATTATTCAATGTTGCTAATACTAATTTAATTATCGGTGGGGGGGAGAGACAAATAATTAATACATGCAATAAAGTAACAAAATTTCTGGAAAATGCATATTTTGGGAGTTAAAGAAATTTATTTTAACTTCTGTCTTGAGAAAACTTTTATTTTCACTCATGTTCATAATTTATGTATTACGGAAAATTCTCGTAATAAGAAAATTTTATTAAAAAACTATTCAAAAATCATAAATCTTCTTATGAATGATTAAAGGATATGGAGGTTTTTTGTGTTAAGAGAAAGAAAAAAATTGAACGCTTTTCTTAATAAATAAGCAGAAAAACTTGGCGAGGAAAAAATCCTAAAGAATCCGCTATGCTTTTGATGAAGTTAATATAAAAAATCCTTTGTCTGCAAACAAAAGCTGATGCTATCAAGTCAAAGAGAAGAATGTTTTCTCCCTTTTTGTCTACATAACATTTGAAAATATTAAAATTAGCAATTAGTTGGTAGTTAAAATCATGCAAAACTCCCATTGAAATCAATGTTATTAGGAAGCCTCGGCTACAGTGTCGTGTGGAGTTCGCTGTAATATATTCTGACACGCCATTTGATATTTATGTACATATACATTTCTCTCTATATAGAGAGGAATGTTACTTGAGTAAAATCAATTTCTTGTGAATTTTTGAAATAAAAGCACTCCCCACACTTCTAGTGTTCCGTAAACTGTTCTGAACTAGACGCTAAAAGCCGCCATTTCCTCACGGCCTTTTTGCCCCTTCAGACCCCAGAACAGCACAAACAATTTTGACGCAATTTTTTGGTTCTCTGATTTAAAAAATGATTACAAAACAAAAACACTAAAAAAAAAAAAATTTTTTTAATGTTAATAATTAGTTAAATAATAATTAATGTCCAATTTCCATGTTTAAAATAAAGTAAACTATCTGTTGATTAATTTCAAAAACAATTGGGTGTTTTAGCTTTCAAATTGCACATACAGTTGTTAATAAACAATATTTTAAAATGTAACCAATTGGGTACACTTGGAATGAAGAGGTTAAGCTATTAGCACCATTGTTGCCATTTGGAACTGAAGTTTATACCTTCCAACACAAGCAAAAACACACTCCGATACCTGCAGCCAGGGTTGCCAGATTTTCAAGACAACTTTTAGCCAGTTGCAAGAAATAATTTTGCCAAAGTTAACCATTTTCTTTAGACACTTCTGCAGTTGTTATAGTTATTGCTGTGTTTGTTAAGCTCCACAATGGATATTCGTTTTGTCGGATGACTTTTGTCTCCTTGTATGAGGGATTTGTACTCGATATCTGGCTCTTACGTTTAAAACCTATAAATTCTATACATATTTTTAAACATTCCACAGCTTCCAAACACGTACAAGTTTTTCACTTTACATGTACAGTGAAACAGGTGTACTATCCACTTGTGCTAAGCACTTTAGTGGTCAACTTTTAGACATTCACTTCTAAATTAAGCACTATGGTCACCTCATAGAGGGGTGAGATTTTTTATTTTTTGTCATTTCGTACATTATGCATTTCTAACTACATAAAATGCAGCTTCATGTACCAACGTTACTTTAAAAGAGTAATTAGCTTTTTTTTCACAATTATTTAAATTATCATTAGAGAAATGTAACCTGAACTGAATGACTTACAATGTATCCTATACAACGTTAACAGTAAAGTACTCATTTAGGGCTCGACCGATGGCATTTTTTGGCCGATGGGCCGATGCCGATTGTTCCGAGATCGGCCGATGGCCGATTGCCGATTATTCTCCTCTTCCATCGGCCGATGGAAAAAAAAGTCGCTTTAAACCATTAAAACGTGTAGAATGCTTGTCAAAAATGTCATTTAAATCATTTACTATTTATTTTTATGTTTATAAAAGCACTTGTATGCCCGGTGGTCATACGAAATGACCGCTGTTCTAGGTATTATAGATTGTGATTAAAATGATTTGTGCAAAGGTGTCTGCTAATTCAAACTGAATTACCCAGGTCAGGCTGCGAGGAAGCCCCTTTGCTTACTGCCCCACACTACTATATATTTATTCACTATATAATCAAATCGTTTGTGAAAAATATATATTTATCGTCGAAAGAACTTATTGAAAATTTTATTATGCTCTTCAAAACAAAAGTTTTGACTACAGTGGCTAGAATACCTGGTGTGCCGTTCGGCGTGAAAATGTTGAAAACGAAACTAAGCCACCAGTAGGTGGCGCTAGCATCGACAGCGAGGTAACTGTGATTAGCAGAGCGAGCGTTTAAAGAATCATTTACTCGCCTTAGTTTTCGCACTTTTTTCAGTACTAAAAAAAGGAGGTGAAAAAAATATGTGATTTTTTTAAAAATATTCAATCATCTGTTCTAGAGAAGAATTTGGCGCAATAAATAGACGGCTGTCGTTTAGGTGAACACAAGCATGAAAAATGTTTTTATTTAGTTTTCGGAAGCACTCTTAAAGGAAAACCATGTATTTTGTTAAGAGAATATTGTTATACATTTTAAATACAAGGGTTTTTTAGTCCAATATAGTGTGAATGAGCTGTTGAAAATAATTGCATTATTATGCTCATATTACCTAAAAAAAGAAAGGTTATATGTCTATGTACTATATTTTAACATAAATAAATAAATAAAAATTAACAGTAATTACTATCACATAAGTTTTTTAAAAAGCACATTGCAATCTGATGTATATTTTTTAAAAAAAATAAACACTTGCAATGTCATTTTTTAAATGCTTAAAATTTTGTGCTAGATTTTTTTTTTTTTTTAATATAGATTTAATTTTTTTTTTTTTAAATTTACATTTATTTAAAAACACATTATGATGCACAAAGTTTTGGTCAAGTTTCAATTACATACAAAACCAAAATAGAAACAAATAATAAAAAACATCTTGAACCAAAGCAAAAAGCTTAGCTTTAAATTTATTTTGTTGTTATGACAAGCACAATTTCATTTTGATATTACATTTCTTCTTCTTTAACGTCAATATTGTTTCATATATAAAATTTAATATTTGAGTCACATCTTTTAAAACTTTTTGTAGTTCCAGACAAATGTAGAATTTTGTTAAAAAAAACTGAACCCCCACCCCCGCCCCCTCTGGTGGGTACCTTTGTCACAGTATGATACACAAAATGTTGGTCAAGTTTCAGTTACATACTAAAGGGGCCGTTCATAAATGACGTCACGCTTTTTCCCCACATATTTGACCCCCCTCCCCCCTTTGTCACAATATGTCACACTTCAGCGGACTCCCTCCCCCCCCCCTTTGTCACGCGTCCCGCTATGTTGCATAATGCGTTATGTCACACTTCTTGTTACCCCCTCCCCTCCCCTTGTCACAATTTCACGAACCCCCCTCCCCCCTCGTAGCGTGACATCATTTATGAATGATCCCAGTGGCTATTACCAATTTTTCACCACCAGCTCTTACCCGTATAGCTTATGTGTGTATCGTATTTCGTTCATTTTTTAAAATATTTTTAATTACAGTGCTCACAACAAAATGGTTATCATTTACAGACACACACAAATACCATACGTATATATTTCACACGTGTCCAAAAGTGCTCAGTGTAACTTAAAATGTATGAATCCGCCTTTTTTGAAAATTTTAGCAAATCAAATAAATGTAACTTCTGTAAGTAAAAAAAAGTAAAAATTTCAGTTTGTCATATGGGCGAATAGAAAAACGAAAGTGAATAGCTTAACAGACTTTGTGAAAAAGCAGTGTGAAGGTTTTTTTTTTCAATAACAATAATACATAATAATATTAGTAATGCGTTCATAAACTTTTGTCAATGAATCCTTAGATTGGAAAAACAGAACTTGCGGAAAAGGTAAGGTGGGACGCAAAAAGAGCTATATATCAATAGCAATACCTTTAAAGTTAAATTTCGTTAAAAATCGATTACTTTAGGTGTAACTCAAAACCACAAAGTATATTTCAAAACTTTGTGCATTTTTCTTTCGCATAACAGATAAACTTTTACAACAAACGAATCAGCCTCAAAATTACTGTGAAACAAAATTTATTTTCACCAAGTTCGATGAGATTTGTTATTACTGTATTAGCGAACAGATATTTTCAAATAGCGAATGTGTTCAAACCCACATTTAATTCACCAATATGAGAGCCAAAAAAAAAAAAAAAAAAAAAAAGCGATACTTTCGAAAGCAAATTATTCTGTTCGGATGCAGATTTAAAAAACCACAGACATTTATTATAGCATTGCAAGACTTTGTCCTTTAGAAATTCTTGTTTTCTTTGAGGTGGTCAAAATTAAACCGATGTATCACAAATAAGTTTACAAAAACCAAAAATGGACATTTGTTACAAAATCGTTTTCATTTATTTATTTTATAGAATAAAAAAAATGAAAGTTGTTCGTATTTCAAAGTTCGAATGAGTGAGATATTTATTTCATTTCCTGCTACCTTACGGAAAAAACTAATCTGAAAGTAGTTAACAGCAATCAATTCATGTTAGTTCATCAGTGTCACTTGTCACTTTCTGAATGACAATCGGGCTCGAACTTACCTCGCTGTCGAATAGAGCGCCATCTAGTGGAGGCTTACTTTCGGGTACAGAAAAAGCGCTGGAGGACAATGGCGAACGGCACACTATCTATTCTAGCCACTGTAGTTTTGAGGAAACTGGGAAAAAGAGCGCTGCCACTCTAATAAAAAAATATAAAATTACAATAAATAAATCAATTAAAAAGAAAGAAGGGATTAAATTAAATTCGCGCATACATTAATTTTTAACGGAAATTTCAAAATACAGCGAAGCCTCACTCAATATGTTAGAGAAGCGTTTTAATTATTATTAGTATATTTATTACATTTTTAGAACAATGGCAACTGCGTTGATTTGTTTGTTCACACGGCAACTAATTATATGGTTGGAAACGACGGCAACAATACAAAAATAAAATAAAACGGGTAGAAAAAATCATTGAAAAATTTAAAAAAATGAATTTAAAAAAAAATTATTTGAGTCACAACTTTCATTTTTGCGGCGAATAGTTTCTCGGATCGTAAACATTAACCGCACCGAATGTGGTCCCGATCGGTAAAACGGCTGGGATTCTATAGCGGACAGACAGACAGACAGAATAAGCCGCTTATATATAAGATGCATTATTCAAGCACCGTAAAACTGTTTGGGGGAAGTTTACATAATAATTAAAACTAAAAGAATCTCTCGCGATTCTAGTAAAGTAATTAAACTATTCGGAGGTTAAAAAAATTAAAAAATGCTATATCAGAGGATTTTCAATCCTTTTTTCTTATCTTTGCAAAAAAAAAAAAAAAATCAACAACTATTGGATCCGCTCGGGTCTAATTCCCTTTCCTTCAACATTTTCTCTTTATAACACCTGCACTGCAAATGCCATGTGCAGCTGCCTTTATTTTATAATTTTTTTCATGGAGAGGAATGCAGATGTTATGACACAGACTAACAAATAATGTGGGTTTGTATTTTTAACGAAACTGTCAACCCCCTCCTCTCAGATTTTTTTCATGACCCCCCCCCCCCCCCCGTTTTAAAAGAAAAGCGGGAACGATTACATGTTTATTTTTCATTTAAAAAGTTATTTTAAGCTCTTTTTCTGAAATAAAAATAAAATATTAAAAAAATTCGCTCGCAGTATTATCCCTTGTATAGTATATACCATGTTCATAACCAAGAAATACTGAATATTGCTTTAAAAACATAGACGTGAGATTTTTTTGTCATTGCAAATGAATGCTGGGTCTTAAGAACTAATATTATTGGTTTTTTTTCTTGTGAGTTGAAAATTACACTGAAATACTTGACATGTTCTTTATATTTTCATGAGCACAATGTAAGGTCACCGAAAGAAACCAATATTTTGAGCACCCGCAGTTTTCTGTTGACAAATAATCTTCTGAAAACACGTGATCGTTTATAAAAATTAAGATGTATTTTGAAAATATATATATATATATATATATATATATTTTATTATATACGTTGGCAATTTTTGAAATTAATGAAATTGTAGTATTTTTATTAAGGTATTGTTCCACCCTGTATCCCAAACTCATTTTTAAAGAATTAAATTTTTGAAAATTGCAAGTCGAACTTGGACACATAGAATTTAGATCAATAAACATTTATACTGAAAAATTGATTCATATTTTTTATCAATATGTTCTATGTTGTACAAGAAATATCCTAAACTGACAGCAGATGCAACGAGATTGTTGTACAATAACTGTCAACTGTCTAACACGTGGCATCAAAGAAGCCAAAAAAAAAAAAAGCACTAAAAAACGAAGTATAAAAGGGGAAAAATTAAAATAATTATCGTATAAAAATGTTAAGGTGCATTTTGAAAAAAAAATATGCATTGATCAATCTGTGAAAATAAAGAAATTTAAGCATTTTTATTAAGATGTTATTAAATCCTGTCGCGCGAACTCGCATTTTGAGAATTCAATTTTTAAAAATTGCAAGTCGAATTCGGACACATAAAATTTCGATCAATAAATATTTATACTGGAATTTTTTTTCTTATTCTTGACCAATCTTTTCTATGTTGTAACCTAAAAATGAAATAATGAGAACAACCGCACACTAAAAGCAGATGCAACAAGATTGCTGCACAATTGCAGAAAAACTGTAACACGTGGGATCGAAGAAGCAAAAAAAAAAAAAAAAACCGCAAAGAGAAAAAAGTTTACGCTGGTAAAAATCAAAATTATTATCGTACTTTGATTGAGTTGATTTTTTATTGTTTACAATTTCGGAATAATAAGAAACATGACAAACTAAAAGCAGATGGTATAATATCATTGCACAATGACATCTAATGCACTAAGTCATTATTAAAAGAAAAACCGACAAAAATGAGGCTACTAACCTAGTGCGAAAAACAAATAGCACTCATAAGACGTCTCTATGACTTTTACTTTAACATATTCTAACAGCGAGCATTCTGCTCAAAGAGAACTATTTTAATAATGAAGGTTTTCGGGCAGCGATCGCTTAAACTAGTTTTCCGAAATTTTTATCAAATACTTTTGTAGAATGACATTTTTTTGTGTTTTTTTTTAACTTATGTGCTGCCTGTTATTGTATGGAAATAGAAATTGATCTATGGAGAAAAAAAGAAAGTGAAAGACAGTATGTTTTCTGGAAAGTTGTCCCTGCGAAAAACATCGGCCTTGCATCGGCTTTTAGATATTTTTTAGGCCGATGGGCCGATGTTTTTCTAAAGTTAACATCTGCCGCCGATGCCGATGGCCGATGGCAACTTTGTTGAACAATCGGTCGAGCCTTATACTCAGTTAAAATTAAGATAAAATATTTTATTAATTATGTAAGTTACTTATTTGATGGTAAAGATTTCCTAAAAAGGCATAATTATTCAAAATGGTTCAGATAGAACAAAAAAGGAAAAAAACTTATTTAAAGAATAAAATAGTGATCATAATGTTTCCCATATGACGAACTTACAAATTGGTTCAGATAATTATTTTGCTGTTTTATCCATCCAGACAAATACTGGTGTAACATGATAGCATAAAAAGCATCTTGGAAAAGTTATTTTTATCCGTTCGTAAATGAAAAAATAAATATCATAGTAATAATTAGGTGGTCAACTTATTAAGGGTTTTATAATGCTTCCACCCGTTTTTGGTGTATATAAGTGGTCAATATAGACAGGTGGTCAAGTTAAATGGTCAACTTCCAAAGGTTTCTCTACAATATAAGATACGGCTACTTCCGTTCCTGATGAAAGCAGCAAACTAGACAGGTGATTAACTTTACACACGTTTTACTATTTTCAAAACATTAATTAAATTTTAGTTGTCAAACTTTACTCACCGGAACTTTTGTTTAGTGATTGGATAGGGTTCCGGATATTTAAAAATTATTCGGATGCATGTACTTGGTGCCTTCTGAAAGAGAGAACCGCTTGTCCGTCCGACTCTGTGGTGTTCCCCTGTATATGCATACATCACCAGCGTGATATGTTATGTGAAGGAGTAGCATTCACTCGATTTTTATTATGATAGTGCATTAGTTTCACATCCACAGCTTATTTTGTATAGTGTCTTTCAGAGCTATCTAGTGAAGAGGAATCAAACTAATAAAAGGCTTATTTCGCAGAATATTTCGAACTCGTGACTTTTCTATTCTTAATTTACAAACGTCCTTCCCATATTCAAATTTTAAAACTTCTTTCTCATGAACTAAATTTTACAGCGCTAAATTAATTACTTAGATTCTCGTAGATCATTAGTAGTAGAATTTATAAAGAAAATCCCCCATCCCCCCAAGAAAAAGAAAATTTAAGGGGGAACCAATCCACTTTTCATAATTCACCTACGTTGAATTTATAGTAAAAATTTTATTTATTCTTTAAAAAGACTATCAATGACACTTTATTACCATGTATTATTTAGTATATGGTTATAACGGTTGGGAACCGTGAGAATGCTAGCTGGAAACAAATAAATGCGGCAAAGCAAGATGATTTATCAAAAGCAAGCGATAACGGAATTCACGTTATCCTCATGAGCGAAAGCGGTCAATTACGCTTCACCCTAGTTGTCGAAAAGCGCTAACGTATTTTTTGGCTCAGATGATAAGTTGCTGGCTCGGCTGCCGAGTGGGATCAGAGATCAGAGATGTTGACATATAGGCGGTCCTAACGGTGATTTCACCTTTGTTTCACAAGTTTGCAGATCACATGAAAAAGAGTTCACAATTCCGACTAATTGGCTAAGGGGGAAATGAGCTGCCGGAACTTTACCTGCTGCTTTCGACCAATCGGCTAAGCATGTAGAGTCGTCAGAGGTGTAACTGGTAGCGTCGTTAAATATTTGTTTAAAAAATAAATGTTTAGTCTTTGCGACGAGACCTCTGTGGACGAAACTTATGTTCTTGCCGTCAACTCCGCCTATTTGCGATGTCAAGTGTTAAAAAGTCAATGTCATTCACAATATCATCGGCTAATCTGCATTTGTTTGTGGAATTTAATCAATCACCACACCTCCACACCGTTCATTATAAGAGAGGCATTTTTACGGATCCCAACGGATATGGATACAGGAAACAAACGAATTGCATATGCAAGAGAACGGAAAAATAGAAATTTCCCAATTGCTATACAAGATATCAGTAGAAAAAAATAATTCCACACAGGCGAGAACGGAAATAAACAAAAACAACCAAAAATAAAACAAAAAAATGAACAGTAAATTAAATTGATCTTCATTATTAATCTCATTTTAAATATTTATTAAAAACCTCATTTAAGAAAAAGTAGCGAGCATTCTAATAATGCCCGCTACTTTTCCTTGTTTTTATTGTTATAATAATAATAATAATTATTATTATTATTATTTCGTTCACGCGTAATTCACTTTTTCCTCAAATAAATTGCTATAACAGTAGGGATCCGTAGGTATATGGACGAAGCTCCTTCGATCATGTGTAGTGCTTGTACCCTAAAACATCATGATGCAATGGCGTACAGCAATAATTGTTGACAGTAATCTGACAGTTTAAAAATTGTATTATTATTTTTTTTTTCAATGAAATGTTGTGGCAGAATCATAAATCTGATAGCTCCGCTATGAAAATTTTTAAATACTTGATGCCTCCAAAATACAACCAAATGTACTCGAATACACCCACAGAGCTCACTAAATACCCGAACCTCGGACAGCTTGATTATTCAGTCCAGTCCCTCCAAGACATGGTTGGAGGAACTTGTAATATAACACTAGAATCAACAAAAGATGCAAAGATTAGAATTATTATTTGAGTTCGATTGATTATTCATTAATATGGTGATTTAAATATTACTGGTAGTCAAACCAAACTTCCCTCTTTAGCTTTATTTTTTTAGAGTTTCTTTTTTATCAAAGATAAAATTGCTATTTCAAAGTGTAATGAAGGATCATGTAAAAGTGACGGAGGGCGCAACGAGAGAAATCCCCCCCCCCCCCAAGTTCCCTTGGACTTCCTTGCTTTTAAGAAATATTGCCAAGCAAATTATAATAAGTATACTTGTTAGGATACAAGAGGAAATTACGCCGCTTTTAGTGGAACAGTTAATCTACTTTTAAAGTTCAGAAAAATTAGTAAAAATTACTTAACCGCTTGCCTGATTATCTCGGGTTCGTATATATTGCAATTCATTATTATCCCGAGCAGAATTCGTCAGTACGATTTGTTTTACTCGGCCTGGAGGAAATGAAAGGAAATGTTTAGCTTTGATTGGCAGTTTGCCAAAATTTGCTCGTTTGCTGTGTCGTTCCTTGTTTTAATAATTATCATACAAAAACTAATGTGTTACTTTTTTCCATTTTCCCGTGATAACTCTGGATAGTAAACAAATACTAAATTAAATGCTTTTACACCTGTAAAAAATTCAACTTAAAACCTACATGTTTTGTTTTGTTCCCTTGTATTTAATAATAATTTTTTACAATTTTTTTCAAAAAAATGTGGAAGGGAAGCGGTTAATCCATAACTTAGAAATTTCTTTTGTTCCTTTTGGATAAGGGCACGTGCTCCGTGCCCCCTTCTAAATCCGCCACTGCATACTCTATATTGTGCTTTTTTTAGCAAACCTAAAGGACAATCGATGAATGAACTTCGTACGGGGAATCTCAGCGGATTCCAACTGATAGTAATGCGTTTGTGGGAAAAGCAAAAGAAAAATATTCGGTTTGAAAAAGAAAATGAATTTAAGGAATGTAACTTTCAACGTGCATCTATGTACAAGCACTTTTTTGGTTGTTAAAAATATATATTATTTACTAAGTGTAGCACAAGGTCGCAAGGAAATCATGTGATCCAAGCATCATTTTTTTTTTCTTTTAAATGGGAAGATCTATTTGAGTACTTTTAAATTATATTCAATATAGCAGAGATTCTACATTAAAATATTACGAATATGCAACGCTCAACGACTGTTCATATTGTCAAATAAAAAGGGGATATTTAATTGGGATTCGCCAATCTAATGTAATAGTAATAATAATAATAAGTATTGTTAACTAACTATTTCCCCTCACTTTTGTGATATATTTATTTATTTATTACCTTATTTATCCTTTAATTTTTAATTTCTTTTCATCTTTTAATTATTTGTTATTTTCTCATTCATTTTTTAAAATTTAGTTTTATTAATTTGTAATTGTTGTTATTATTTAGTTTACTTTGATGCGCAATTCGATTTTTCTCTTTCTCATGCCTTGCAAGATCAGTTAAGATCCGTAAAAATACTGCCCTCTCCTGTCACATTTTTATTTTTTCGTTTTCGTTTAGGTGCAATTCGCTTGTTTCCATCGATTGCATTGAAATTAGCAATGCTAATTATTTCGCCAATTCCAAGAAGGTTCTTAAGAGCCTTCAAGAATTAGACTCCGTAAGTGGACGGTGTTGATTGATAGCACGGGATAATCCCCCCCCCCCCCCCCCCAATCTTTGAGTTACGTTAGATTGGAAAAAGTTTTACGAGTGAAAAAACCCTTAGAACTTTCAAGCCGTTTGCTCGAAGGTCGTGAAGATTACGTGAGCTCTGTCATGGTTTGCTTTTGATAAGACTTTTCTGGTTCGTTCGTTCTGGTTTGACGTTTTTTCTGGTTCGTTCTGGTTGGTTCGATTCTCGCGGATCCCAACCATTAGAGCAATACATGACAACAAAGTAAAATTTGTGTTGCTTAAAGAAGTAAATCATTTTTTACTTTTCAATGCAGCTTCCAATAACCTGAAAAATAATTTGCAATTTGCTAATATCTTAAAAGTGATCCACGCGGCCCTGTTTTTTAAACTTTTTGTGTATTTTACTACTAATGATCTAGTAAAGTTTAAGTTATCTATTTTTCGCAATTTAATTCGTAAACAAAAAGGATTTTAAATTTGAAGACAAAAAGGGCAATTTGTAAAATGCGAGTATGACATGCGCAATTATGTGTTAGAAATGTATGGCAGTATTATTATCCTTTCATGTCAGTTACATTTTTCTCACTAGATGGCGATACAAAACGAAAAGCGTTATTTTGAAAAACGCACGCCTGTCGGTACTTTTGCGGATCCCAAACGTTATAGCAACGATAACAAAAATATAGAATGAAAAACATGAGTTTACAAAAATAACTTGTAGCGAAAATTGAAATAATTTATTTGAATAATTATTTTTCACGCAGTTTCTTATTATTATTACTTTTATTATTATTTCAATTCATTCGATTAGAAAATCTCCACTGAAAATTCTCCACTAGAAATTCTCAACCGAGTATAGTTTTAAAAAATAAAATTGATTTTGTCAATCATTATAAAGAAATCTGATTGTCTGACCAAATGACCTACTACGCTTATTGAATAATATATCTTTTTAACAACCAAAAAAAAATGCGTGCTTGTACATGTTAGAAGTTATATTTGTAATTCCATTATCTTTTTTAACATGAATAATTCAGTTTCTTCACCTTTTCCCCAGAACACATTGTTATCACAGTTGTAAAAAAAGTTTAAAAAAAACATTAACTTCTTTTGGCTCATTGGGACGAACAACGAAACACAGGCTACTTAGCGGGTGTTAGAGTTAATGAATCACTTTAGTATTGAGGAAAGACGCTTTGAATGGTTTTGAGGCAGAAAACGAAAATTATATTGCTCTAAACTTTTCAACCACTGGTCGCTAACAATGGGGAAGTTTTCGATTATTTGCTTTTATTTTTGTTTGCTGGCAACAATTTTCTGCGCATGTGTGTCACACATTTGAGGACAAAACGTCATCACTCTGGTGATGACAATCTCGCTGGAGTTAATTTAAGCTTTCTTCACTTCCCACTACACCCCGGCCCTCATGTTGGCCGCTTCCATGACACCTGCTCTCCTCGGCCCTCACCTTTCGCCGCTCTACCCGTCCCCCTCCATACCAACACTCCGCAACGTGCTTTTGTGCTTTATGGAGTAAATATTTTGTATTTCCACAACACTAGGTTTCTCTTTCATTTTAATCACTTGTGGGCTTTATCACTGCTGTTAATTGCCTTCCATCAGTCGTGGCCACTCTTTCCATTCATCTTCTTTACTATTCTTGTTGATTATTGAAATTCCTATTCCTTTTAATATTTTTCTACAAACTCTCAATTAAATTTTCGCCAGTAATGTGCTTCTTTCATTGTTTGCTCGGTGTCAGTCCATTGTTCTCCGTCATATGCAGTTATGATATATAACCCTTAAAAATAATTCGTTAATGCTCTACAAAATCACTTCAAAATACCCAGCTATCAATAGGTTATCAATAGTATAGAGTTAATAATTAAAAATTATTGTCATGATTTAAGAATTGTAATTACTCTATAAATAGGCTTGCCATATTTTTGGTTAGTGAAACCGGGACACAT
The DNA here is from genome assembly GCA_038502835.1 of Octonoba sinensis. Lineage (NCBI taxonomy): Eukaryota > Metazoa > Arthropoda > Arachnida > Araneae > Uloboridae > Octonoba > Octonoba sinensis. Next base: position 62,545,254 of record CM076605.1, on the reverse strand, counting down.
TAATATGGGATGGGCATACCGGGGTCTCTGGGGAAATTTTTAAAAAATTTTAAGCCTCGCAAGCAACGGGAGTGGGGAATCTGGAACCCTAAATTGTTAGTCTACCCACCATTAAAAATGAAAAAGGAATTTTTGCTATTTAATTTTCTTAAGAAGATTTTTTTTTTCCTTTTTAATGAGAATTTTCTCTGGTCTACCATCTAGAAAGAAGTGGTAATAAAATAAAGTTTAAAATGCTTCATAAAATTGTTTAATTGAACAATTAATTACGAAGTCTTATTTTTTTTTTTAAACTACAACTTTTTGTCTAACTACAAAAACCATCTAAAAAAAAAAAAAAAAACATTTTTGTCAAACTGAAAAAGCAATTAATAAGTTAACAATGTTATTCTTTGATTTCAAACCACTCATATTTCTGACTTGAATGTACTTTTTTTCCAGAAGTCTTTGTTAAGCTTGACTTTTTCATAAAAGTCTGAGCAAAGAAAACGCCATACATACAATCAATGCTCTTGCAGTGGACCCTCTCATTGATGCTCTATCATCTTACAGATTCTTAATGTCTTCATAAAAGGTCTTAAAAACATAAATTCATTACTTTTTACATCTTACAGCCGTTTCCGGGACAGTGATAAAACTGGGCGGGACACCGGGACAAGAGCAAAATACCGGGACTGTCCCGGTCAAACCGTTACGTATGGCAAGCCTATCTATAAATATTAAATCGCCAAAAATGTTTTAAGTTACACGGTTTTATTTAAATTCAAAACATCGTTGCATTATCCAAACAAAATTATTGTTGCCAAACGACAAATGATAATTCTGATAATTTCCTCAGAGCCAAAATTATTAATTTCTTTTCCTAATTAACGCTATAAAATGGATGGATTATTGTGTTGTCATCGAAGATAAGCTTATGTGCAAAGTTTGAAGATAATTTATGCAGTAATAGTGGTCGAAAACAGACTAACAAAATTCCGTGACAAGTCAAGTTAAATAAAACCATGTAATAACATTGGAGACAGCCTGCCATCAACTTCAAGTTCAGTGTAAATGCACTTACGACAATTGGTCGGGTATGTTGAAGGAGGTGCTCACATGTAGAATTATGGTTTTAACGTTTACCAAGCTGTTATTTTGATTATAAAAATGAATTGTGTAAACTTTTTGTAAGAAGGTAACAAAGTGATTTTCCTTTCTTAAAAGAGAAATTTGTTTGCTTTGAATTGATTTCAAACAATGATGAAATATGGTTAAAAACAGCATCAAGGAACCAGTTGAGCTAACTGTATGGGGCATAAGCTTTTACAAAATCTTCCCGTTTTACGAAATGTTTTTTTAACTAATTGCGATATCTGCCAAGAAACGAAATACGCTGTGCTATTCAATCTATTTCAACAGTTCAGATTCAGACTGCAATAGCAAAAATTAAAGTAAAAAGGTTTCACCGAAAAAATGTTACAGCCCCTAACAGTACTTTAAACTCTTGCTAACGAAATTTTATAAATTCGACTAAAGCAAACAGAAAGAGGTGAGTTGCAAAGCAGAAAAACATGAAAGACACATGAAAGCAAACGATGAATGGGAGAAGAAATAACAAAACAATATAAAGTCAAAAAACAAAAGTTGCAAATATAATACAAAACCTGTCATAATGATTTAGCCATTTTCAAAAAGCAATAGACCTAGCAACATCGATCATGGTGAATTTTTACAATCGTATAGAGCAGTGTTGGCGAACCTATGACCCGTGGGTCAGACACTGACCCACAAAGCAAATAACCATATTTAAAGCACTTTCTTCAAATAAAATGCATGTAATTTTCATCACTCCTTGTTCATTCAAACACTTATTGCCATTTGCACCAAACACTTAAGAATATTTAACGCCACCAAAAAAATTTAAATCGTCAAACCACGCCCATTTTTACCAATTAAGCCAATTTAATTTTAAAGATATTTAGTTTTAAAAATACTCCGTTTAAAATTTTCTACAAATGGGCATTAGTAACACACGAGATAGTCCTAAAAAAAAGATGAAAAAAATTTGACCCACGTCTCATAAAGGTTCGCCATCCCTGGTATAAAGATGTGTTTTTCACTTATTTATACTATCACACTCAGATTAAAAGATGATACCTAGTGTTTGCAAAATACTCTATAACGGTAACTTAGATCCAAAATTTCTATAAGAATTCAATTAAATATTCTTAGTATACATTCTTAAGTAACATGTTAAAGGAAAAATAATTATTATTTGTAACTAGCGCTAATAAGGTTCAATGTAAACTAATATTTCAGAAAAGTATAAGTAATCATGAAATAAAAAGGATATTTACTTCGATTTAAACACGAGAAATAATACTTTTTACAGTTTGCTTGTGCGCAAAGTTCCTTTGTTATTTCTAGCTGATCCTGATCACGGTCCAATAAAATGTGTATCAATTCCGTTTTTAATCTCCTTCTCACATTGAAAGGGATCTGACCTCTACGAGAAGTGTGTATGCGATGTTTCCATGCTACTAGCGTTCCCAACCTTGAATTTTTAGTGACAATATTTGTTTGAAATACGGATAGAAATATAAACTACTTTACTTTTTAAAGTAAAAAATAGCGACGTAAGTTGCTAGAGGAGAATTTCACATGCACATGAGGTCCTGAAAGAGCAATCAAAGCTTCGTACGGGTGGATTACAACTGTGATAACAATGTGTTCGGGGGAAAAGGTGACGAAACTGAATAATTCATATTAAAAGAGATAATGGAATTACAAATATAATCCGTGACATGGTACAAGTACGTATTTTTTTGGTTATTAAAAAGATATATTGTTCAATAAGCGTAGTAGATAGAAATCATTTGGTCAGGCAATCAGATTTTTTTTTTTTTTTTTGATTGGCAAAATCAATTTAAGTTTTTTTTAAAAACTATATTCGGTTATGGTTGAGAATTTACAGTTGAGAACTACAGCAATTATTAATATTGTCAGATAAAAACGGAAATTCTATCTGGAGATTTTCGAATCGAATTAATTGAAATAATAATAATAAAAGTTATTATAATAAGAAACGGAATGAAAAGTAATTTTTCAAATAAATTAATCAAATTTACGCTACTTGTTATTTTTTTAAACTCATGTTTTCCATTGAATATATTCGTTATCGCTCTATAGTTTTCGTTGTCGTTCCTATAACGTTTGGGATCCGCAATTGTACCGACGAGCGTGCGTTTTTTAAAATAACGCCTAACAGTAAAAAAGCACCGATAAAAAGCAATTTTTATTCGTGTCACTTCACTGTAAATGCCGTTGTACTTTATTTAGAACAGCGTTTCCTACCCGGTGGAACGCGTGGTGCATGCAGTGGATCTGTGAAAATAATATTGCAATGGCAGAATTTTAAATTTATCACGGAACTGAAAGAACAAATAGAGGCATATATATGAAAATGTACTAAAATATAAAACGTTGGATTATTTTCGGATAATTTCTCATATATTTTTTTTTTTTTTTTTTTTTTTTTTTTTTTTTTTTTTTTTTTTTTTTTTTTTTTTTTTTTTTTTTTTTTTTTTTTTTTTTTTTTTTTTTTTTTTTTTTTTTTTTTTTTTTTTTTTTTTTTTTTTTTTTTTTTTTTTTTTTTTTTTTTTTTTTTTTTTTTTTTTTTTTTTTTTTTTTTTTTTTTTTTTTTTTTTTTTTTTTTTTTTTTTTTTTTTTTTTTTTTTTTTTTTTTTTTTTTTTTTTTTTTTTTTTTTTTTTTTTTTTTTTTTTTTTTTTTTTTTTTTTTTTTTTTTTTTTTTTTTTTTTTTTTTTTTTTTTTTTTTTTTTTTTTTTTTTTTTTTTTTTTTTTTTTTTTTTTTTTTTTTTTTTTTTTTTTTTTTTTTTTTTTTTTTTTTTTTTTTTTTTTTTTTTTTTTTTTTTTTTTTTTTTTTTTTTTTTTTTTTTTTTTTTTATAAATAAAGCTAATGTCAAAAAGGTGAATATTTTAACTGAAAGTCATTAACATGACCAAGAAAAATACTTCCAAAAATCATGCTCAGCATGGATCATACTTACTTGGCGTCGGGAATGCCTTGATCACGGAGGGGGCTTCCCCGGCCGGAGGCCGTCCATTGCACTGAGGGCGGCTGGTTGGGCGCAAAATTTTTGGGTGTCGGGATTGCGTTCGCGCTGATCCCGGGTTAAAAAAATGTGTATCAATTCAGGTGGTTATCTCCTTCTCATATTGAATGGGATCTTACCTCCAACGAGAAGCGAGTATGCGATGTTTCATTACTATACTAGTGCTCCCAACCTCGAATTTTTAGTGACAATATTTGTTTGAAATACGGATAGAAATATAAACTACTTTACTTTTTAAAGTAAAAAATAGCGACGTAAGTTGCTAGAGGAGAATTTCACATGCACATGAGGTCCTGAAAGAGCAATCAAAGCTTCGTACGTTGTGGATTACAACTGTGATAACAATGTGTTCGGGGGAAAAGGTGACGAAACTGAATAATTCATATTAAAAGAGATAATGGAATTACAAATATAATCCGTGACATGGTACAAGTACGTATTTTTTTGGTTGTTAAAAAGATATATTATTCAATAAGCGTAGTAGATAGAAATCATTTGGTCAGACAATCAGATTTTTTTTATTTTGATTGGCAAAATCAATTTAAGTTTTTTTTAAAACTATATTCGGTTATGGTTGAGAATTTACAGTTGAGAACTACAGCAATTATTAATATTGTCAGATAAAAACGGAAATTCTATCTGGAGATTTTCGAATCGAATTAATTGAAATAATAATAATAAAAGTTATTATAATAAGAAACGGAATGAAAAGTAATTTTTCAAATAAATTAATCAAATTTACGCTACTTGTTATTTTTTTTAAACTCATGTTTTCCATTGAATATATTCGTTATCGCTCTATATTTTTCGTTGTCGTTGCTATAACGTTTGGGATCCGCAATTGTACCGACGAGCGTGCGTTTTTTAAAATAACGCCTAACAGTAAAAAAGCACCGATAAAAAGCAATTTTTATTCGTGTCACTTCACTGTAAATGCCGTTGTACTTTATTTAGAACAGCGTTTCCTACCCGGTGGAACGCGTGGTGCATGCAGTGGATCTGTGAAAATAATATTGCAATGGCGGAATTTTAAATTTATCACGGAACTGAAAGAACAAATAGAGGCATATATATGAAAATGTACTAAAATATAAAACGTTGGATTATTTTCGGATAATTTCTCATATATATATATATATATACACCCACAAGTGGAACTGGAAGATGTTTATTCATAAATTTCAATTCTTCCCCCCTATTTTTCACTTATTCCAATTTTTCTGCATTATCGTAATTAGAAATTTAAATTATATCAATAATAATATTTCTCCTAATTTCTATTACTTTTGCGAATTTCGTATAATTCAACCTGAAAGTGGAACCGAGAGATATTTGTTGAGTCAAAATATTGTACATGTATCTTTCATGACATTCCACAATTTTTTCATACTATAATTTTCAAAAATATTTTTTGGAATTCATATGTTACTGACCAATTAATCATTTTAAAATAACTGCAATAAAAAGCAAAAATTAAAAAATTCTATTCATTTTCGTGTGGTTATTAATATTTTAGTTTTGAATTTAACTAAGGTGTTTTACAATTATGTATTAATTTCTAGTTGTGAATGAGTGTGCAACATGGAAAATAAATGAGTTAGCAAATTTTATAATTTTGTTACGTATTGTTGACGACTGCAGAAAGGGGTTCGAAATTTTCTTTCTTAAGTTAGGAGTTCACAATTGCTAAAAGGTTGGGAAGCGATGGTTTAGAAGCTTCGAGTAGATCCATGGTATTGTTCTACCCCATGTATTGGCGGGCCGGTCAAATACCTGACCATTACATAAAAAGATACTATCATAATGTTGTAGAAGATGCAAGTGTACTTCAATTTAAGAGTAAATATAGGTTGTTTCTTGTCATTGAAAATCAAAACCAAATTGTTTTTAGAGGTTATTCTATATGGTACTGGACATCATAATTACATTTTTGCTCCAGAGGGGAGGGATTTCCCATTGAAACTGAACGAGCAAAGAAACAACCAGTTAGTTGTACGACGGAAAGTATTATATGTGTTTGAACGACTGATTGCCAAGCATACTTACCTGGCACTGGGGATGCCTTGATCAACGAGGAGGCTCCCCCGAGCAGAGGCCCTTCATTGCACATCGGAGGGTTGACGCTCGCCACATCCGCAAATTGCGGTTGCTTGGGGTGCGTAATTTTTGGTAGCTGGGACTGCGTTCGCGCTGTCCCTTGTTATTAAATATTAGACTACATTGGATTTGGTGAACGGTAGGGTGCTTTTTAACGAGAGGAATCTTGCGGTTCTGAATTTATATCATTACAGTTAACATCAGATGTCACCAACACACGATTTCGAGAGGACATATTGATTTGTTATAGGTCACATTGCATAGTTTGGGAACTTCGCATGTAAATAAAGCAGGCTTGACAATGTGCATGTGATTACCCGACACTCGGGTATTTTTTAGATGTGTGCGTATTTTCCGAGTTTGGTGGTATTTTGAATTTTAAAAGGTTTTTAAGATTCTTCATAGAGATAGTTTCAGATTTACGATTCTGTCAACACGTTTTCTTTAAGAAAAATAGTACAATTTTTTTAAACTGCCTAAATAATGTCAACAGACACTGCTGCACGCTATGAGCTTCGTTCGTATATCTACGGATCCCAACCGTTATAGTAATTTGTTTGATGAAAAAGCAAATTACGCAAGCGCGAAATCATAATTACTTTCACAAAAACGAGAAAAGTAGCTAGCATATCAGAATGAGATAAGTAATGAAACTCGATTTAATTTTTACCTGTTTATTTATTTATTTTATTATGATTATTATTATTTGTCGTTCTCTCTCGTGCGGAATTAATTTTTTCTTCCAATGCCTTTGGTTATAACAATTGGGATCAGCAAATTCTTGACGAACGTGCGTTTATGAAAATAACACTCACAGCAAAAGTTAAGTTACTATCTTTTGTACTTCACTTATTTCTTCCCATAAGATTGGTGCATTTCCCTCTTCATTTATTTATTTTTCTTGTTATAGGATTTATTTACTTTCGAAATTCTCTTACATTTTAAATTCTTTTATCTCATCGTAGTCATTTTTTTTATTTTAAAACTTTTTCAATATTTATTTATTTATTAGGTCGTTTGTAAAATAAGATAAAAAGGGATGATGAGCTAGAATTATTCGGATGAGTAGGCCTTTTGCTTAGTTCTATTTTTCTTTACTAGATGGTGCTGCAGGACGAACGGAAAATAGGCTGCGGGTACTGGATTGTCTTTTTTCTTGTGTTGGAGCGTAAAATCTTAATTTCCAAACGGCAGCACTGATAATAGAGTTAGTTAGTTGAATTGCACTTACATCAATTAATTTTTTTTTGGCCGACAGCAGAAATACCTTGAATGGAGGAAAAATCATGCAAATGGAAGAAATCACTTTGTTTTGGCGAATGTTTAAATGCTATCCAGAATTGGATTACTACTGCACGTTTTTGTTATGACTCGTGTTCCGTTGTGTGTTCTGCTGTTTCGAATCTTGTTTGAATTAAAATGAGCTATTCATTCTGATCAAAGTCTTGCACTACGATGCCATTTCAGGTCATTAATTAATTACAAGTGAATAATTCCTCACGTATAATATTGTTTCATGATTTGAAAAATTCTCTTGGGATTTTCGTTCATACCCAAAGAGGTTTGTGCGGTCCTGTTAGCAACAGCAAGGATAGGCTTTTTGGATTGGGTATATCTTGACTATTTAAATATACATTTCAAAGCGCTCCTAACTGTGATGCTAATGCGATATATATATATATATATTTGTTATCCCCAAAATTATAAAGCTTAATATATGTCTAAATTTTAGCCTTTCTATGCGTAATGGGCGAAAATTGCGTGTCAGTCCGTTCATTCATTAACATTCATTCATTCTTTCTTTCACTCATTCATTTATTCATTGTTTCAATCAAAATTATACTTAAAAAAGTTTCATGGAAAAAGAGGCTCGTTCAGTTTTTGATAAGTTTCTTTCTGGACAATGTTTTACGTCATTAACATCCATCCGATAAAATTTGTTCCTGGTTAATAAAACATGATGATATTTCGAATTCATACGCTGAATTTTAATGCCACACGCGTTTGATTTTTAAATGTTTAGGCTACTTGACAAGTACAATAAATAAAAACTTCGGTTAGTTGAGATTTTATATTTGCACCAACCTAAGAGTATAACCACCACTAACAGTAAGACAAAGAAACGTACATAGTGAAAATGGATTCATGTCCGTCTGCTCTGGTTTCCCTTCAACATGTCGTGCTAATCTTTCGCCTTTTACTAAAGATTACCGTGGAGGGGAACAACTATATGAGCTTCAAATAATTTTTGGACCCTCCGCAAGGAGGGAAGTTATAAATGAAGAAACTGAATGCATGGAGTCCTGGCAATTGATAACCTACGCTGGCTTGTAAATGTGTGCTACTGGACAGTCGGTTCAGTATCTCCATTTGGATATTTGGAACTTTGTGAGTATGATTTCAAACGTCAATTGCCAAGCGGCATGTACCACATTAGACTGTCTATTGAGAGTTTTAAAAAAATCGCAAACCATTAGAGAAAATATGTTTATTCCTTTTTACATTTAAAGCTAATTTAACATAAAAAATTCTAGATTTTTTAAATTCGAAATTAGTTCGTATGAAGTTTTTGAGAGTGTTTTAAAGCAGCAGTCAAGCTTGATAAATGTAAAAGTTTAAAATAAATGCCACACATGTCTTTTCCATTTTAAGTTTCGATTTTTTTAAAAGAGTGACATCACCATCTGTAACAAAACATATATAAAAAATAAATAAAGCTAATGTCAAAAAGGTGAATATTTTAACTGCCAGTCATTAACATGACCAAGAAAAATACTTCCAAAAATCATGCTCAGCATGGATCATACTTACTTGGCGTCGGGAATGCCTTGATCACGGAGGGATCTTCCCCGGCCGGAGGCCGTCCATTGCACTGAGGGCGGCTGACGACCGCCACTTCCGCAAACTGCGGTTGGTTGGGGCGCACAATTTTTGGGTGTCGGGACTGCGTTCGCGCTGATCCCGGGTTAAAAAAATGTGTATCAATTCAGGTGGTTATCTCCTTCTCATATTGAATGGGATCTTACCTCCAACGAGAAGCGAGTATGCGATGTTTCATTACTATACTAGTGCTCCCAACCTCGAATTTTTAGTGACAATATTTGTTTGAAATACGGATAGAAATATAAACTACTTTACTTTTTAAAGTAAAAAATAGCGACGCAAGTTGCTAGAGGAGAATTTCACATGCACATGAGGTCCTGAAAGAGCAATCAAAGCTTCGTACGGGTGGATTACAACTGTGATAACAATGTGTTCGGGGGAAAAGGTGACGAAACTGAATAATTCATATTAAAAGAGATAATGGAATTACAAATATAATCCGTGACATGGTACAAGTACGTATTTTTTTGGTTGTTAAAAAAAAATATTGTTCAATAAGCGTAGTAGATAGAAATCATTTGGTCAGACAATCAGATTTTTTTTATTTTGATTGGCAAAATCAATTTAAGTTTTTTTTTAAACTATATTCGGTTATGGTTGAGAATTTACAGTTGAGAACTACAGCAATTATTAATATTGTCAGATAAAAACGGAAATTCTATCTGGAGATTTTCGAATCGAATTAATTGAAATAATAATAATAAAAGTTATTATAATAAGAAACGGAATGAAAAGTAATTTTTCAAATAAATTAATCAAATTTACGCTACTTGTTATTTTTTTAAACTCATGTTTTCCATTGAATATATTCGTTATCGCTCTATAGTTTTCGTTGTCGTTCCTATAACGTTTGGGATCCGCAATTGTACCGACGAGCGTGCGTTTTTTAAAATAACGCCTAACAGTAAAAAAGCACCGATAAAAAGCAATTTTTATTCGTGTCACTTCACTGTAAATGCCGTTGTACTTTATTTAGAACAGCGTTTCCTACCCGGTGGAACGCGTGGTGCATGCAGTGGATCTGTGAAAATAATATTGCAATGGCGGAATTTTAATTTTATCACGGAACTGAAAGAACAAATAGAGGCATATATATGAAAATGTACTAAAATATAAAACGTTGGATTATTTTCGGATAATTTCTCATATATATATATATATACACCCACAAGTGGAACTGGAAGATGTTTATTCATAAATTTCAATTCTTCCCCCCTATTTTTCACTTATTCCAATTTTTCTGCATTATCGTAATTAGAAATTTAAATTATATCAATAATAATATTTCTCCTAATTTCTATTACTTTTGCGAATTTCGTATAATTCAACCTGAAAGTGGAACCGAGAGATATTTGTTGAGTCAAAATATTGTACATGTATCTTTCATGACATTCCACAATTTTTTCATACTATAATTTTCAAAAATATTTTTTGGAATTCATATGTTACTGACCAATTAATCATTTTAAAATAACTGCAATAAAAAGCAAAAATTAAAAAATTCTATTCATTTTCGTGTGGTTATTAATATTTTAGTTTTGATTTTAACTAAGGTGTTTTACAATTATGTATAAATTTCTAGTTGTGAATGAGTGTTCCCAAACCCTCACCAGATGGTGCAAACTCAAAATTCACAATACCGCAGAGAAACCAAAGAAATGTTAAATTCCAATATCCTTCGTATCGTTGTTTTGCGGCTTTGCCATCGAAGTCGTTCGGACTTTCGGATATTGGTTCGTTGAGTCGCCGAAACATGATAACACATTTTACAGGAACAGGGACGTTGTATTTGCCCTTCTTTAATGGTGTTTTTGACACATATTGAGAATTATTTTTGATCAATTAATTAATTCTGGGCCCTCATTCCAAGTGAGCGCACATCGATTCGATTGTAGTTCCCAAACCCTCACTAGATGGCGCAAATGCAAAATTCACAGGACCGCAGAGAAACCAAAGAAAGCTTCAATTCCAATATCCTTCCTGTCGTTGTTTTGCGGCTTTCTTCATCGAAGCGCACTTCGACAGCTCTTGTGCCATCGAAGTCGTTCGGACTTTGGGGTATTGGTTCGTTGAGTCGCCGAAATATGAAAAGGAATATTTCACACGAATAGGGACGTTGTATTTGCCCTTCTTTGATGGTGTTTTTGATACATATTGAGAATCATTTTTGATCAATAAATTAATTTTGGTTTGCCCAAAAATATAAATATAAATTAAATAAATATTTTTAAACATAAGGTTTTCTTTTTGTTTTTTTTCATAAATTAAAGTTACATATCAATGTGTATCAATCAAAAGCTATTTAAGAAACTAATTCTTTTATGAATATGTTATTACTAATTATAGTTTCAATTTATGCATATTTTTGGTGTTTTTTAATTTAGAAATATCTTTAAAGCCCCAGATTACTAAATTTCTCTGTGTCAGATTTTTTAATCTAAAAAAGAAGCTGAAAAATTATATTAATGAATAACGTGAAGATATATTTACATATTCATACGGAAGAAAATTCCATAATTAAACGAAAAGTAGGTTGTTTTTCGAAAAGATATCCTTTTTTAACGCATAATTTTTTATGTACATCCATAAGTTATGCACTGTTGTTTAATGTTAGGTTATGAGTCAAAAAAGCAACTAACATCGTTAATTCCTTCCATGAATATTTTTTTCTAATTATAATTAAAGTCTAATCATACATTAAATAAATTTTAAAATAGCCGTATAAATGTATGGCCAAATGTTAATGTTTTAACCTTAAAAATATTTTTTAAGAAATTATGTTAATGTGAGGGGAGCCCAACTATCCCCCCACTCCGAGAGGTAGCGCATCCCCTAAAACTATGACCCCCTAAGTTAGTCGAAAAGTCGATCAAGGGCCCCAAAGCCCTTGAAACGATTAATAACTCTACTTCGCAGCCTCGCAGCAATCCGCATTATGGCAAAAACAACAGCCTTGAACAGACGAAAAGGTGCGTTGAAAGCGCAAATGACCAAACTTGGACAATGGCTCAACGAAAAGGATGAATCGCAATTTACAAAAATTGAACTGGATATAAAACTTAAATCCTTAAAAAAAATCCAAGAAAGCATCGCAGTGCTTCGATCGCATTATTATGAAACTGTTGAAAAAGACGAAGATCTGCCAGAAATTGAAAAAGATCTAGAGGAGATAGAGTCAAAATCTGAAGAGTTTGAAGTTAGAATTTCAGTTTATCTCTCAGCATATGAAGAAAGAAAATCTAGTGGTGAAATTAAAAATAATATCGCAATAAGACTGCCAGAACTCTCTATTTCAAAATTCACAGGTAAAATAGAAGACTGGAACAATTTCAAAACGCAATTCAATAGCATCATTAATAGCAATGAACAATTGCCACCAGAACAGAAACTCCAATATTTACAGTCATGCCTAATAGGAGACGCAAGACACTTAATGTCTATGGAGGACACTTTCGATTCTTTATTCAAAGCCTTAGAAGAAAGATACGAAAACAAAAGATTACTTATTGAAACGCATGTGAAATCAATTTTAAATTATTCTAAAATTCATCAAGAATCTTCTAAAGAACTGAGACATCTAATTGATAATATCAACAAAAATATTAATGCTCTAAAAGTTCTCAAGTACCAAAGAAACGAATTAAGTGACGTCCTTCTGCTAAACATAATCTTAGAAAAATTACACAGAGAAACTCGCAAGCAGTTCGAACTAAACGCAAGTTCCAAAGAAGTTCCAAAATTTGAAGATCTAATACCCTTTTTAGAAAAACGATGTCTAGTCTTAGACAATATATCGAGAAATGTATATCACAAACCACTTAAAAGTGTACCGGAAGTGAGATTTCACTCAAAGTCCTTGGTTGTAAAGAGTAATAAGAAAATGTGTAATTTATGTTCATCTCCCGATCATGCAATTTTTAAATGCACGAATTTTTTACAATTAGATGTTCAAGGAAGATGGGACCTAGCAAAGAATCATGATCTGTGTACGAATTGTTTAAGCAATCTGCATCAACTTCCCGCATGCAAGTCTACACATTTTTGTTCGTTGTGTGGAAAACGACACAACTCCTTACTACACAGAGATGCAGCTGGTTCCAATCTCGCGCCGTGGGATTTACGACCTCAAGGATCCCCCCGCAGAGAGTGCGACTGATGGCTCTCCCATTGTTCAAGAAGTTCGGACTTTCGCTGGCTACTCTCCCTCTCCTTCAAGAGAGCAGGGTAATGTTATAATATCTACTGCCCTCGTTTCCGTACTGAACGCCTCCGGACATCCAGTTATCGGACGGTGTCTTCTAGATTGCGGGAGCCAGAGTAGTTTTATCACAGCGGAATTTGCCAATTTATTGCAGCTAAAAAAGGAAAAATTCCACGCATCCGTTTCCGGAATCAGTGAAAAATCTGAGACTCTTTTTTCGAAAATAAGCACAGTAATTTCGAATGAGAGTAGATCTTTTAGCAGTGAGTTGGACCTTTTGATTCTTCCCAAAATAACAGATGCCATCCCCTGCCACAGATATCAATATAAAAGATCTTCATTTGCCATCAGGCATAAGACTGGCAGACCCGGAGTTCGGCACTCCTAATAGGATCGACCTTCTGGTTGGAGCCGAGTTATTCTGGGATATCATAAGAACAGGACAGTTTAGGACATGCGCCCCAGAGTTAAGATTTCAGGAAACAGTGTTTGGCTACACTGCCACCGGAGTGACTGACAGCTCTCCAATTACAGATTCTGCGGGATGTCGCTCCATAAATGGAGCTCCAATATTGACAACGAAGTTGAAGAACAAGAAGATCATAATTTTAATGAGAAATCTCAGGACAGTAAAAAGGCCACCATAGCCCTTGTATGGATTAAAGCGCCCTCTCATCTCCTGAAAACCTTTGTGGGTAATAGAGTCTCCAAAATTCAGCAACTAACAGAAGCCTGCCAATGGAGACACGTATCATCTAAACAGAATCCTGCAGACTTGATCTCCCGCGAAACAAGCAGTAAACAGCTCTCCACCTTGTGGTTCAACGTCCCAGGGTTCTTAACTCAAGATTGTTCTGCAATAAGTGTGATAACACCTTCACCTATCTGTCTAGACCCGAACATCTTTGAAGTCGAGCTCAAAAAGGACATTTGTGTAGCATTAATTCAGAACACTTCTTTTATACAAAGGATTTTAAATATTTCCAACAGTTTTTCGAAAATTATTCGCATTTTAAGTTTTGTTTTTAGGTTAGCTAAAAATTAATGCCACAGAAAGGGTCCGTTAACCATCCAGGAATTGGACCAATCTACTAAGTTCTTAATTAAATCTGTCCAAGAAGTAGAATTTTCTGAAGAAATAAGAGATGTTGAAGAACAACAAATCAGTGAGTCAGAAAAGTAAACTCAAATTTTTAAATCCATTTCTTGATGAGGATTCACTTCTCAGAGTCAGAGGTAGGTTAAGCAATCCAAATTTAACATTTAATCATAAACATCCAATAATTTTGCCTAAGATTCATAAACTCACTTCAATGATTTTCGAATATTTTCATAAAAAGTATTTACATTTAGGCCCGCAATCATTATTGCACCATGTTCTTATGCAATATTGGCCACTAAATGGCAAAAGTACTGCGCGGAAAATAGTTCACGAATGTGTCACATGTTTTAAAAACAAACCTACTAAAGCAGAGCAAATTATGGGAAATCTTCCTTCAGAAAGGACAAATCCTAATTTTACCTTTAATGTGACGGGAGTAGACTTTTGTGGTCCCTTTGAAATTAAGTATAAAAATCAGAAAAGGGGAAAATATTCCAAAATTTATTTAGTTATATTTATTTGTTACAAAAGCTATTCATATCGAGTTAGTCACTGACCTGACTTCAGAAAACTTTATAGCTACTTTAAAGTGCTTTTTTGCTCGTAGAGGAAAAAGTTCAGTTATCACGTCAGACAACGCAACCAATTTCAGAGGTGCGCATTCAGAATTAAAACGAATGCTATCCCTTCTTAATAATCAAGATAATAGTCTTTCAAATTATTTAACTTCAGAATCTAACTTGGAAATTCATTCCCCCCAAGTCACCAAATTTCGGAGGCTTATGGGAAGCAGGTGTCAAGTCGGTTAAATATCATTTGAAAAGAGTTTTAAATAATGTTAGACTTATATTTGAAGAATATTTGACACTTGTCACTCAAATAGAAGGCACATTAAATTCGCGCCCCCTAACTCCTCTGCCCTCAGATGTTAATGACTATGAAGTTCTCACCCCTGGCCACTTCTTAGTTGGCCGCCCAATTAACTCAATTCCAGAACCGCAATTAATTGATATTACTGAAACTCGTCTTTCAAGATGGCAGAAAATGACAAAATACTCGCAACTAATTTGGAAAAACTGGCAAAGAGATTACCTAAATCATCTACAAAATCGCACCAAATGGCAATTTAAGCAAGATAATATTCCTATTGGTAGTATGGTGTTACTTAAAGATGAAAATCTACCTCCAGGTAAATGGGCTTTGGGTAGAATTCTGGAAACAATTCCAGGTCCTGATGGGAGCATAAGAGTTGTCAAAGTAAAACTTCTGCAAATACCTTTCTCAGGGGCATCTCAAAAATATGTATTCTTCCAGGACAAGAAAATTGTTAATATTTTTAGTTGTGATTATTGTCTTTCATAGTGCACAATTCCTTTTAATTATTCATTGTGTTTGGTAACTTCTTATTATTTGTATGTGTTTTGTATTTGTATGTCCTTTTTATATTCAGAATTGTTTATCATAATGTATAATTATTGAAAATTCTTTCAATGCCGGGCGGAATGTTAAGTATTTAGCGCCAAATGCGCCACTCCCGCTCCGCTCGGCGCGTCGCCAAGGAGCGACCCCCCTTCGGGTTGCCGATCATTCGCCCCCGGAGTCGGGCATTCGCAGCCAGAACTCCGCAGAGTGTTATTATCAATGTCCATTCGTCTTATGTTAATTGAATTTAAATGTTGTGAGTTACTAGTGTGAGTTATCTAATGTTCACCAGGACCAGCGCGCCTCCCTAATACAGTCCACTCACGCATCACGCATTTTTACAGTCACATCAATGTTGTTAAAAGAATTAATTTATTTTTCACTTTTTAGCGCAATTTATAATTTGAAGTCAATTCTATTTAAAAAAAAAAATACTTTATTCTTTTTACTGTAAATATATTTTTATATAAATACTCCCTTATTAAAAATATCCATATCAAAAAGAAAACCTACTTTAAATGTATGGCACTAAAAACTAATTATTGGTATGATAAATTCCGTTTTGAAGTCGATCTTAGCAAACAAACTAATTGGATTTAATTTTTTGCCTCAGAGATTCAGTCAAACTCTTGCAATAATTGCTTTTGTTACAGCTTAATGGCCACAAAAGCTTCTCTAACAATGACTTTTATATTCATTAATAGTTTTCCCAACAAAGAAAAATCAAGCCAAGCCTTTCCAATTAAAATAAAAAATACTTATTTTTCATCCGTAACGTTCTTTTTAAAACACAAATGTAGTCAAATTGATGTGCGATATTCGAGTTAGACGACCCTCTATCGATTAAAGAAAAAAATCATCAAAATCGATTCATTTAGTTAAAAGTTTTGGATAAGAAAACAAAGGAATGACTATCTTTCTCCCCATAACTTTTTTTCTAACTATCGAGCAGGATCAAACGAAGGTACGGGATTTATGGGAAACCACCCCCGATCGTTTAAAAAAAAAAATCATGAAAATCGGTTTATCCGGTGAGAAGTTCTGAGTGGACAAACAAAAAAAAAAAAAAAAAAAAAAAAAAAAAAAAAAAAAAAACGGCATACATACAGTACGAATGTAACCTCTTTCTTTTGTGAAGTCGGTTAAAAATAGGTTTTCTAATGAAATGAAGCCAACCTTATTCACACGGAGTTTGAAGGAAACTGTTAATTATTATTATTATTATTATTAGATCAAGGTAAGACTCCAAGGCAAAATCCGTATCAGCGCTGGACTCTACTACAAGAGATAAGGCTTTCCCTTGTTTCCGAAGCATCATACTGAAAAAATATATTCCTATTTATTACCTTCGAAAATCTAAATTGATTACGGAACGTATCTATAATCGCGTATCAACTGAATGTGTAACGAACTAAAACTACTTATTCAAAGTTTTGCGTTTATACTATCAGTTTTCTAAAGTTTTAGAATGGTATAAATAGGCTTGCCATATTTTTGGTTAGTGAAACCGGGACACATTAATATTGGATGGGCATAGCACCAGTAGCGAGAGGGGGTTTAAGGGAAAATTTAAAACATATATAAGAGAAATGGTGAGTTTCAAGCCTTTTTTTAAGTCTCGCAAGTAACGGGAGTGGAAAATCTGGAACCCTAAATGTTAGTCTACACATCTTTCAAAAATAAAAAAGGAATTTTTGCTACTTAATATACTTAGAAAGATTTTTTTCCTTTTTAATGAGAATTTTTTCTGGTCTACCATCTTGAAATAAGTGTTAATAAAATAAAGTTTAAAATCATAATATTGTTTAATTGAACAATTAATTACTAAGTGTTATTTTTTTGAATTACAACTTTTTGTCTAACTACAAAAACCACTTAAAAAAACATTTTTGTCAAACGAAAAAAGCAATTAATAAGTTAACTATGTTATTTGTTTTCAACCCACTCATATTTCTGACTTGAATGTACTTTTTTCAACATGACTTTGTTAAGTTTGACTTTTTCATAAAAGTCAGAGCAAAGAAATCGACAAAGTTTATTTTACATACAAGCAATGCTCTTGCAGTGGACTTCCTAAATTATGTTCTGTCATCTTAAAGAATTTTAAAAACAAATTCATTACTTCTTACATCTTACAGCCGTTTCCGGGACATTGATAAAACTGGGCGGGACACCGGGACAAGAGCAAAATACCGGGACGTATGGCAAGCCTAGGTATAAACAAAGAAATGTACTTGCGTGTGTAGTATTAGTGATCGGTATTCCATAACTCAGAAACTAGATTAATTAAACCTTATTACAACTAGTAAATAAGGTGATAAATAACATATTAATATAGAGACTTTCACTAAAATAATACTGATTATAGGTGCCTTTTAGTAATTAAAATTTTTACCCCTCCAACACACAAAAATACCGTCCAATGCCCGTACCATATTTTCTGTTTCATTTTGCAGCGTCATCTAGTGAGGAGCAATGGAACTAAGCAAAAGGGATAGTAAGCCGAATATTTCTAACTGACCACTTTTATAGTCTTATTTTACAAACAACCTTCCCATATTAAAACTTTAAAGCTTCTTTCGCATGAGCCAAAAATAAATCGCCTTCAAGACGGATTTTACT
This sequence comes from Octonoba sinensis, assembly GCA_038502835.1. Classification (NCBI taxonomy): domain Eukaryota; kingdom Metazoa; phylum Arthropoda; class Arachnida; order Araneae; family Uloboridae; genus Octonoba; species Octonoba sinensis. The sequence goes on along the minus strand of CM076605.1, from coordinate 62,526,811 downwards.
GGAAAAAAACAGAGGTACTTTTCATATGGATGTGACCTGCATTGAATTAATAGTAAAAATTTAACTTATACCTCAATCAACATTAATGACATTTAAGTATCAACGTATTTTTTGACTCATAAACCATTTGTCTTGTCATCCCGAACTTGATAATTCCGATCAGTTGGCTGGGGCGAAATGAGGCTGCCGGAACTTTACCCGCTGCTTTCGATCAATCGGCTAAGGATGTAGGATCTAATGCACCGACGGATGTCTAACAAGTCGCATCGCTAGATCTTTTAAAAAATAAATGTTTCGCCTTTCCGAAATTTAGTTTCTTTCGACTTCGCCATTAATACCAAATGCTTAAAGTTCGATACCATTTACAATATCATCGAGTAATTTACATTTTTTTTTTTTTTTTTGTATCATTTAATCAATCATCACACCGTTTATTGTTAGGGACGACTTTTAAGGTTATAGATATGCCCAACTGTTATAGATATGCATGCAGAAAAGAAACGAATTACGTATAGATGAGAACAAAAACAAAAAAGAACCGTCAGCGAAAGGCATTTTCCAAAATCATTTTCAAGGAAGACAGTTGCTTTTCCGAGGCATAACGGGGGAAAATTCGAATTGCACACGATAATAAGACTAAAGGAAGAAAGAAAAATGAAATAAAATAAATAAATAAATAATAAATAATTTAAGGATCACAACTGTTATAGGTAAGCATGCAGAAAACAAACGAATTACATCTGCATAAGAACAAAAAAATATAAGTACCAGCGAAAGGCATTTTCCAAAGTCATTTTCAAGGAAGATAATTGCTTTTCGTGGCATAACGGGGGAAAATTGAATTGCACATACTAAAAGAAGAAAGAAAAATTAAATAAATAAATAAGTAAGTAATAAATAAACAAGTAAAAAAGTTTTAAAATCAACAAATGATTAAGATAAAACAAGAATGTAAAAAGTAAGAGAAAATTTAAAGACAAAAAAAATCCCAAAACAAGAAGAAAGAAAAAACAAAGAGTGAAATAAGCCAATCTTGTGTAAATAAATAGTTGAAGAAGACAAAAAAACTTAACTTTTACTGTGAGTATTATTTTCGTAAATGCACGTTCGTCAACATTTTTTTTGATCCCAATCGTTATAGTAAGGCGTTGGTAGAAAGAATTAATTTCACACGAGCAAGAACGAAAATAACAAATCATTACAATCATAATAAAATGTGTAACTGATCAGGTAAAAATTTCGTTTTGGATAAATGGATTTGTTTACTAATCTCATTTTGGAGTGCTCGGCAGTGGCGGATCCAGAAAAAAATTCCGGGGGGGGCACAATGTGGCTGATGTGCGTGGTTTCAGCTTAAAAACAAAATAGAGGGGGGGGGGGACACAACTCCAGAAACTGTGATCCGTTTTACTTTCCAAATATAATTTAATCAATTATTTAATTAAACTTAATTGATTTATTAAATTTAAATTATCAATAAAATTTTAATTAATTATTCCCTAATTAAATACAAAAAAACACATTTTTTTTAAAAACTGGACATATATAATAAAGGAATATATACTGTGAAAGCACTTATTTTCTTGAGCACTTTTTTTTAACTTTTGGTTTTGTTCATATATAATTCGCGAAATTTTCAGCTCGCAAAATCACCAATAACTTTTTCGCGAAAATTTAGGGGGGGGGGGGGTCAAATGGAGTCTTCTTCAAGTCTATTGAAGATTTAACGTGAGCATAAATCAACTGTCTAAGTGATTTTGCAGGTGTCTGCTTCTTTCTGTCTTAGCAATTACCCAGTTATCTCAGTTTGTCACATAGAATTGAAAGAATAGAAGTCACATAGAATAGAAGTTTTATCGCTCCATCTGCAAACTAGTTTCTTTTTCCTCGTTTTTAGCGTAAAGGAAGAAAAGAAAGTCAATTCTTTCTAGTCCTTACCTAAAGCGTCTGGAGGGGGCACGGGCCCCCGTGCCCCCCCCCCCCCCTCTGGATCCGCCACTGGTGCTCGGTACATTTCCTTGTTTTTACAATAACAAAATTATTAGTATTAATATTTCTCGCGTGTATAATTCGCTTGTGTAATTCTCGAGCTTTTTCCTCAAGCAAATTGTTATAACAATTGGGATCCGTAGATATGTGGACGAAGCTCATTCGATCCCTATGTGTGCTTCTACCCTAAAACTCCATGATGCGATGGCGCACAGCAATAACTGTTAACCTTAATTCGACAGTAAAAAAAATATAAGTATATTTTTCTGAAGAAAACGGTTCGACAGAATTTTAAATAAGAAACTTTTTATATGAAAGAATTATCTTAAATTTTGCTGTCTAAAAAATATCCCCCCCCCCCCCAGCAAATACCCTCAAAATTTCCCGCAGATCTGAAAAATACCCAAGTTTCGGGTGATTACCCGCGCATTGGCAAGGCTGATACTGATACATACCACATCCCATAAAAGCGCGAATTCCGCCTCTATACCAAAAGTAATGAAATCCGAGATAAAATAGTGAAAATTTGTACATAAGGATTGTTATGACACCCCCTCCTCCCCGCCTCTTTTTCTGCCCAGCACAAATAAATTCCAGTTGAGGCACTGGACTTCAGGCCCTGCGTTACAATCTAAGTCCCAACATTCGAAGGCTGTCATGTTTTAAAGACCACCATAAAAACGTTTCTTTCATTGCTATATGTTATGCAAATGCTCAATTTGAATTTAAATCGAATGATTTGAGTTTAAATCCGCGAGTCCGTTATGCCATTGACACTTTTGAAAAAAAGAATAAATGAATGCAGGAAGCGCGGCTTAACTTCGTCTTAGCAAAAGAATAGTTCCATGCACCGCTGACCTACCTGCACCTTCCACAAAGAAACAAAGATCACCCAACCCTACTTCATGACCCTAAAGTAAACAGAAGAGAGAGAGAAAGATTAAAATCGGAAAAGAAATCCGCCATTGTTATTGAGGAACAACTTTCTTTGGGCGAGAATAATTTCTGTGTCAGGAGGATAGCAAAAAGAATTAACATTACCCTACGGCGCCTAAGATCAGGTTTAGCGGCATTTCTTTAGTTTTTCGTTTTCTGTGAAGTGGCGGATCAGTTGGTTTCGCTGTTGGTTCAGAACAGTACTCCTAAGCGAGATGTCTGCTGTAAATGTTAAATTGAGCTGTTTCGTTCCTGTTATATTTATATTATCAATCTGCGTGTATCAAGGTATGTACAAAATAAATACTAATTTGTAATTTCTAGTTCACACTTCTAAAAGAAAAATGTTTATTTTTTAAGCAAGAGTGCTTCATTAGATATCAGCTTAATGCTATTGGTTTCCAATGCACTTAGAACCATCAAGCAAAAAATCTGCATTATTAATTTTTCTTGTCAGCAGTATATCGCCACAGAAAAAACATTATTTATATGCAAAAGTTGAACTGTTTTTACGATTATTTAAATTTTCTAATTTGAAACAACTTACTTTCTTTTATAAAAGTTTGATGATAAATGGAGTTGCTTTGTTTGAGGTGTTTGTAATGACTGTCTTTTATGAATTAAAATTTAATCATTTTGGAATAAACTAACTCTTCAGTGGAACAGTTCATTTCGTTACAAGATCTGCCAGACTTGGAAATGCTGTACACGAACAAGGTAGAAATGAACTACGTGTTGTTCGCAAAGCAAATGTATCATCTGCTATCTGCTTCGGGGGGGGGGGGGGGGAGCACCAAAATATACTTTGAACGAGAAAGTTTTAGAACAGTGGTTGCCAAACTTAAGGAGCCATGCATAACCGTTCCGTTATCAAATTCTACTGCGAACTAATCTCCTCCCCCCAGAAAAAAGAAACTATATAATTTGCAGTTATTTTTTACACGCCCCCCCCCCCCAAAAAAAAAAACGCGCGGTCTACTTACTATATTGGCACAGTTGTCACCTTTTCATGTACTTTTCTCCTTCTTCCCTGTTAGCACTAGGCCTTAGGGATACCCTTCCTCGGGCGCACGGTAGTGGGGTCCACAGAGTTTACATGCACGTATCCCCAAGTGTACATGGCGGGTCTTCAGCGGGTATCGAACACGCGACCTTCCAGGTGGAAGTCCGACATACTAACCACTAGGCTACCACGGCCTTCTTTTCAGGTACTAGTTTATATTTTATGCCTATAAAATATTTATTGGTTTCTTTCTATTATGTATGAGAGAAATATGGAACATCAACTAATAATTGTTGGTGTAGAGATGTACAGACCAGGGTCATCACAAAGCCGATGCTTCCGCTGTCATGGCAACGTTGCCCGCTGTCTAGGGGCCGTAGGTTTCCATTAAAAAATGAAAGGGCAATAACTGAAAAGAAGGCTACCAGTTATTTTCAGTTTGTCAATGACTGGGTTATTTTAAAACTCGTCTGCGAAAGCAATGACTACTTTATTGTTCTCTGCAGTGAGTTTAGTAATGTCCATTAATTTTATTTGGATATTATCGTTACCTTTTCCTTGTGACGTTTTCAAAAAAGAAAAACAAAAGATTAATTACACAATGATAAGTAAACACATAAAACTAATCTTTAAGCTATCTAAGCCAGTGCACAATACCGGTGCTCTAGTATATATTTTCGGAATTAAAAAATATACATAACCTAAGGCGCTAGATAATATATCAACAAGTGTCACATTGTATTACTGTGGTGTTCCCACTATGTGACACAGAAATTTCTATCAGAAATGTAAAATAAAATTTACAAAACTTTATAGATTTTCTAATCTAAAAACCTTAATAGTTGGAATTTGATAAGACACAACGTCTAGCAATGTAAGGAAATGGAATTTGTCGTTACTTTTGGAAATGATTAACAATTTCCATTTTCCCTCTTACAGTAAAGAGATGTTTTTATTTTGAAATACTAATTGTTTGAACAAATGAAAAGGGTTATTTGAAATAGCTTGGAACTGAATTCTAAGTTATGTGTAATGTTACGCATCCGTTGATGCATGGGAAAGTAGTCTCGTTTCGTTCTGGGAGAAATTTCTTTTGTGTAAAAACTCCCTGAAAATGATGGGATTCTTATTTTTAGTTAATTTTGGACTCTAACTTAATTTTAAAAATACGAAATAGGTATTTTCTAAATTTTTATTTGTTTGGTGAGAAGTTTCAATGGTTCTCTTGGTTAATTTCAATAAAATTACTCTGTTCGGAAAAATTTTATGCACAAAAAATAATAAATAAATAAAATTAAGAGCTAAGCTCAAGTATTCTGTAAGGAACATGTTTTGGAATCGTATTTAGGTTATGCAGGAGGGAAACAAACCCGTTGCATTCCAGAAATGCTTCATGGCCGTATGCAAAGTTGTTGGCCATGGCGTTCTCTCCGAAGAGGACACAGACGATTTTATCATGCGCTTCGTCACGTGCAAAGAATGGAGTTAAAAATTTAATTCTGTGGAAGTCAGCCGAGAAATCCGTCATTCTCTTTCTCTTTCTTTCTGACAGGGCTGCTGTTGGCTTCCGCCAATTGCAGACCTAGTGCGTTCCCCAGATTGGTACCATCTCTTTCAGCGGAACCACAATGAGTGTAGTACCATTGCCGCAATTTTTTTGACGCTCAATTTCCCCTTAGATGGCGGCACCTGAGCTCTAATTGATACAACCTGCACTAGGAATTTAATTTAGCCGAGAGTATCCACGCCAAACGGATACTCAAGGGATCTTCAACATGCTGCATAATCATACGACATGGGCGCTGTCGATTTTCTGAATCTTGAAAATCCACCGACTTGGGCCAGGTTTGATCCTACGAATTTGGGCGTACGAGGCCCGCGTCTTACCACTACACCACCCTGTCGGCGAGAAATTCATCATTGTAACCATCTTCTTTTGGATGTCATTCCACCCATGAGCTCACTTATTGCATGGAAAAGGGGTTCCTTGTAACAGAGGCGTAGCTAGGTGGGGGAAAGGAGGGACAGCTGTCCCCGGGAGCAGCGTCAAGGGGCGCCAAATTAATGTTAACTTACTTTTTTTTTTTTAATGCGAAACGAGAATTATTTGAACTGGAGAGGTGTGAATATGTTCGACAAAAAAGTGGGAACACAGCAAACCACATAGGGTTTCACCAATGTAACACAGAAGTGCGTGGGAAATCAGACAAATAATTTTGCGAAGCCAAAGTGTCTAGTTTTTTCCTTAGAAGTGAATGGTCGCTAATAAAAATGAAAGTTAAAAGGGTTGCTTTTTAGAGCTATTTATCATTTAGGAAGCATAGAAGTTTTTTAGGCCAGGGAGCTGTTTTCCTTTAGGGGCGCCTCCAGGAGCAAAGGGGGGGGGGGGGTGCGCGAAATCTTCAGTTGTCACCGAGCGCTGAAAACATTAGCTACGCCTCTGCCTTGTAACCCCGAAGCACGTGTCTGCAATTTAGTTTGCATGTTTCTACATCAGGCGGCTCTTATTTACATATTTATCTCTCACATTCAAAGGCTAAAAATTGTAGTTTTTGACGTTTCTAATTGACAAAAATGGCATTGAAACAAATTCATTTATTCGGACAGTTGCTTTCTTCGGTAAGTTCGTCAGCATATTTCCAAAAATAAATGATACAGCTTATAAAGAATTTTTTAGACGCAAAACGCTCCCAAAATTTGCGTATTAGAAGAGTACGGCCTTCTTCGGTAACTTTGTCGACATGCTTCCAAAAATAAACCATAATTTGAGAAATATTCGTTCTTATAAAGAATTTTTTATGAGCAAACGCCCTCAAAAATCGGAGATTCGTAAAGTGCGCACAGTTGCATTCTTCAGTAAATGCGTCAACATGCCCCCCCCCCCCCAAAATAAATAAATAAATAAATAAATAAGGATGATTTAGAAATCTTCCCTCTTACGAAGAATATTTTACAAGTAAACTGCCCCCAAAACTGGAACTTCTGAGAATATGGAGAGTTGCATTCTTTAATACATTCGTGAATATGTTTCCCCGAACCTAAAAATTGATAATCTGAGGAATATTCCCTCTTATACAAAATTTCTCAGAAACAAAATGCACCGATTGATTTGAAATCAATCTCCTTCTTTTCCTCTTCTTAAATTTTGAGGTACTTTTGCAAAATAATCACTCGTACTTGATTCATATATTAAACTTATTGATTCATATATTAACTGGAAAATTTTTCCACAAAATATTTGAAATTATGTCAAGAACTTTTGTCGATACCCGCTGAAGACTCCCCATGTACACTTGGGGATACGTGCATGTAAAATCCGTGGATCCCACTACATCGCCCCCAGATGCAGGGCATCCTTAAGGCTTAGTGCTAACAGGGAAGGATGTTGGAGGAGAAGAGTTCAATATTGGTATTAAATTAAAATTACTTTAACCAACCAGCTACGATGCAGATAATAACTGCAATAATGAAACTTATTATTGTTATTAAATTATAATAATAATAACAGCAAAAATTATTGGCATTGCATTAAAAATGAAAGAGATTTCACTATAAGGATTTTGAAAATGCAAGCAATCCCTCTATATGTTGTAAAACACTTTCCTTTAACTATTTGTTATATACAGTGGATAATTATCCATCCATAAATTATAATTATCCATCATATCGAGCTCTGCAAACACCATTTTAATCGCCATTAAGCCTCATTGCAAACAAATCACGAATTATTTATCTAGATTATGTTCTAATTATAGAGAATTCCACCTCCAAAGCCTTATAAATCACTCCACATTAAAATGGCGGAGGAAGGTCATTCACCATGACGCGTTTTTAATCTCCCATTTTTGATTAATGTTGCCAGGTGCAGAACAGAAGCTTACGCAATTATTTTAGAAGGAATTAGCTATTTGCGAAATTAGGAAAAGAAATAGAAAGCTTTTTTAGATTTATTCTCAAGAACTGTTGCTTCCGTAGTTGTTGCATTCTTACTCTTTATTTGTAGGTATTAAAATATTTATTGTGAGTTGAGTTTTAATTAAATTAATAAATTGAGGAATAATTTATTAATTATGTTAAATAATTGTGGAATCATTCCACAAAGTGCAAACTGATTACCTGCAATACATTTACTTCATAGAATATCAAACTTTTTGAAATTGGGCAAAGACTTTAAACTTGTTATGTTGCCACGGGTTATACGGAATTTGTTTCGAATAATTCAACTTAACACTGTAAACATTTTCGTCTAGTGGCCACAATTTTTGGTGTTACTGAACGCGATTTTTTGTGTTCAGTTGACGTAAAGTTGAAAATTATTCATTTTTGATGTACTTTAAATGTTCTTTACGTGTCTGTCTAAAAAATATATAGACTGTATAAAGTTTCTTAGCCCATGAAATTTGTTAACTCCGTTACGTTTCGAAATGTTATTGCGGTTGCTAATTTCTATGAAAGTAGGATAAATGAGCAATCGTAATGAATGTTTGATGAGTGGATGAGTTAACGAGCACCATATGCTAAAAAAACATTCTGCAGTCTGAATTTTTTGAGACAGACACTTAAAAAAATATAAATGCTTCAAAAAAAAATAATTTTCACCTTTGTGCCAACTGAACACCAAACTTTTTGCAGTGTAGTGTTTTTAATTATAATAGCAGCAGTAGCAGTAGTTATTTTTTATCGAATTGTGTTGGAAATGGAACAGCACTCAGTATGCAGTTTTTTGGTTTTTTTTCTTTTTTATATACGAGAGCTTTCAGCTTAACTGTGATTAAAAATATTTTTTTTTACTTTCCCAATCCTTTTCCCAAATCTTTAATTCAGAGAAGGTAGGTTGGATCTGGCAAGCAGAACTATTTTTCATATGGTGCGTAAGGTTATGTAATAGCCCAGTGTGAGCTTTGCTCATGCGGATGAGATCGGCATGTGCATTTTCATCGTGGACAAAAAAATACACACTGCCAATTTCTCTTGTTGTTCATCTGATCTGAAATTTTCATTATTACCAGATGAAGTGTTTGCCTATATGCTAAACCATTTATTCCCAAACTTTTTTAACCAGTGAACCCCTCGCCATTTTTCCTGTCTTTCGCAGATCTCCTTCCTGGAGGTCATTCTGAAAGAAGTCATTTAAGATAATATTTATACATTTGAAAGTATAGAAACGGAGTGAAACTTAGGGTAATGTCTCACCAAGCCATTTTAAAACAGTCGGGAGTGAGCAAATTATATAGAAATATCATGTAAAAATGGCGACAAACTCAAGACCTAATTAGAATTATTCCGATTCAGTTTTTTCTTCCTATTCATGCAAAATTTCTGCTTTATACTTCAAAATTTCTTGGCAAGGTTTTACCTTGCTGGTTTGCTACTGATATCAAAAGGGTAAGTTTTTACTTTTTAACAATCACAAAGAGAAAATGGGTGCCTACTTACACAATTTATTAAATATTCGTATAATTAATGTGTAGTTTGTTAATGTATATACTTATTAGATAAGTTAAGTACATCATGAAAATACACTAATGAACTTTGCATTAGATGCATGGTGGATAGAAGTCAGTGATTTTTTCTTTAAATGAGATTCAGTCTCATTGACCCCTAGTTACATATCCTGCATCCTCAATTTTTTTCTTTTCTTCACATGAACCTTTTGTAGAATAGACCCCTGAGGGTCCATACGTGGCACTTTTTGGTGCTAAATAAATAGCAAAAATAATGCTAAGGGGCGCAAATTTGCAAATTAAATTTCAGGCGCTCTTTCGGGGCAACGGAAAACATCTTTCAACTTATTTAGACAGTTGGGTTTCAATTTGAATGCTTCGTTTTCATAATTTTAATACTTTTCTCCTCCATCCCCTCCTTCCCTGTTAGCTCCCCGAACAAAAAATCCGCCCAGGGTCCCATCGGCAAAAATGTTCCTTGTAATCCCGAAACACGAGTTTGCAATTCGCATGATTGTTCGTTATGACTTTCACATTACTCAATTAACTTCAAAATCGTTCATACTCCTTCATCTGTTGCAGCATGCAGCTCTCCCCAGGAACTACACCATCGCATCAAAAGACAAGAAGAGACTCCAGACTTCAGATGCCCTAAGCAAGATGGGCTCTTTGCCGATCCCGAGACGTGCAAGAAGTTCTACATTTGTTCAGGTTTTCACCCGTTCTCACAGAACTGCCCCTCATCTCTGTACTTCGACGACATTAAAAAATTTTGCACGCGCAAAACAAAACAACTAGTTTGTGGACCGGTAGAAGCACGTGAGTATTCCTGATACAACTTGCAGAACTGGAATATTATGTTTTTTTTTTTTTTTAAATAATAGGTTCGCTTAGTAACTTTCATACTATCTTTAAAATTTAACACCAATCGCTTACAAGCAAGACTAGTTATAAGTTTTTTCGTAATGTGACTTCATAAAAGTGTTGCAAGTGTCATTGACTGTGCAAAGTGAAAGTTTTCAATTAAATCATTAAAGAGTTCAACCATTGAAAAATGAAATATAATTTTAGAATGTCTCCGACCATGCTAGCCAGAAATGCAAATTATTTATTAAAAGTTTCCCACGCTTCCATTTAGCGCATGAGATTCAAACAGAACCATGCAATTTCAATGTCGTGCAAACCCAAATATTGTTAAAACTAACAAAACAACAACAATAATTATTATTATTATAATCAGGGATCTGGAGCGACTGCTTATTTTTTTATTTATTTATTTATTTATTTTTTTGAGTTGCTCCGCTCTGCGCTCCGAATAATTTAAAAAGATTATTATTTATCTTTTTTGTTTTTAGTTAACTTATTTTTTATGCGATAAAAAATAAAAGAAGTTATTCAAAAATCGGAGCAGTGTAGCACGTCAAGTACCCTTGCTCCGACTCCGCTCTAGTTTTGAGCAAAATTTCGTAGCTCCACTATTCCACGCTTCTGCTTCCCGCTCCACTCCAAATCCAAAATCCCAAAATCTCATAGCTCCACTGTTCCACGATTCTGCTTCACTCTCCACTAAAAATCCCTAATGATAATACAGTGGAGTTTCGCTTATACGACGCCAAAGGGACTATAGGAAAACGTCGTATAAATGATAACATCGTATAATCGTTCACCCTTCTGGCTAAATCCAAGAAATGAGACCACACTAAAACATCGTATAAGTGTAACGGTCGTATAAATGATCGTCGTATAAACAATACTCTGCTGTAGCAAAAAAAAATTAAAAAATAAGATTTAAAAAAAGTAAAAATGAAGCTGTGAGTGTAGCTACTTCAACGAAAGGAAGAAAATCCTCTTAAAAAAAGAAAGTGTGGGGAAGCATATCCTATTTCTCAAGCATGATATTAATCTTAGTATTGTTAGTAATGTCCCGCAGTGGACCAGTCGGTAGAAGCTCGGTTCCCGTAGAACACCGAAAGTGAAGCAACATCGACTTAGGTCAGTGTTTGGGAGGGGGACAACCTCTCGCGGTTGGTTCCTGTGTGGCCGTATACGCTAAAGGGAGCTGGTGCACGTTCATAGGTCGTGGCTCCAATGTCCTCCAAGTGATACCTCTGGGGGTGCCAATCCCAGGTGATGGTCTTTCATCTGGGAGCTGGTTCAAAAAATTAAGAGACTTTACAAAGGGGCAGAAATCGGACTCCTGCCTATAAGGGTCCCGTTAGACTCAGGAGCAGCGTATCCATTCTTCCTCGCCATGCGCGAGGACACGACAACAACAACATTGTTAGTAATGCAAGTAATATCAACAGTATTATCAATAGGGCTCTTTTGAATACACTCAGTATTATCAATAGGGCTCTTTTGAAATTTGAATACACTCAAAAGAGCCTATTGTTTTCAATAAGTTCTTATGTATTAAACAAACTAGTGGTTGACGCATATTTTTAATAAAACTGCATTAGATAAACGTTTTATAAACTGTTAAAATTTTTAAAGTTTGTTATGCAAAATTTATGATTAAAATCATCTGATTTTTAACTTAATTGACAATGAAATGTTTTCTAATGCATGTATAATTAAATGAATGCACAGATTGTAGAAATGGTTTTTATGATCATTTAGCAAAAAAAAAAAAGTTTTGAAAGCTAAGGAAAAATGTAAAAAAAAAAAAAAACTTGGGACTTTACAGGTAAAATTTCGAACATTTTTAAAAATTCTAAAAAGCTGCTAAATATTTTATGGATTTAGAAAATAAGTTTTTGATTGGCAAACGAGAGTGCTAGCGAACGTTCACAAAAATGTATTTAACTAATTTTTAAAGAATATAATTTTAACTTTAAAAAAGGAGAGTAATGTGATAAGTCAAAACTGTTTTTAGCCAGTTTTGGAGATGGAACACACAGGTGCGAAATGCTTCAGACATCAATGTGTCTTATAATCCGGCACTGTCTCTTATCCTCTATATAATCTTTATTAGAAGGTTTTGGTTTTGGGCTCCATGTCAGGCGACCACTGATCCTACAGACGATTCAAATGCGCAGTTTGAACTCATTCAGTTTGAACAAATTAACAAAGGTGGTATATAAATTTAAAATGGATACATATACAGTGAAACCTGTGTAAGTTCACCACTTGCGGTGAAGCATTCTTATTGGTCAACTTAGACAAATGGTCAACTTAATAGAAGGTAGAGTTTTTTTTTTTATTTAAATATTTTCAGACTATGCATTTATACATTTGTAACTAATTAAAATATATCTTCATCTATTAACGTTACTTTAAAATAGTGATTAGTTTTTTCCCCCACAATTTATCTAAAATATCATTAGGGAAATTTAGCCTGAATGACTTACAATTAGGGCTCGACCGATGGCACTTTTTGGCCGATGGGCCGATGCCGATTGTTGGCCGATTGTTCCGAGGTCGGCCGATGGCCGATTGCCGATTATTCTCCTCTTCCATCGGCCGATGGCCGATGCCGATGGCCGATGGAAAAAAAGTCGCCTTAAACCATTAAAACGTGTAGAATGCTTGTCAAAAATGTCATTTAAATCATTTATTATTTATTTTAATGTTTATAAAAACATAAATGCATTATTCAAGCACCGTAAAACTGTTTGGGGTAAGTTTACGCAGTAATTAAAACTGAAAGAATCACTCGCGCTTCTAGTAAAGTAATACAACTATTTGGAGGTTAAAAAAATTAAAAAATGCTATATCAGAGGATTTTTAATTCTTTTTTCTTATCTTTGCAAAGTAAAAATACTCAACATCTATTGGATCGGCTCGGGTCTAATTCCCTTTCCTTCAACATTTCCTCTTTATCACACCTGCACTGCAAATGCCAAGTGCAGCTGCCTTTATTTTCATATTTTTTTTCATGGAGAGGAATGCTGATGTTATGACACAGGCTAACAAATAATGTATGTTTGTATTTTTAACGAAACTGTCAACCCCCTCCTCTCAGATTTTTTTCATGATACCCCCCCCCCCCCCAGTTTTTAAAAGAAAAGCGGGAACGATTACATGTTTATTTTTCATTAAAAAAGTTATTTTAAGCTCTTTTTCTGAAATAAAAATAAAATATCAAAAAATTTCGCTCGCAGTATGGTATTATCCCTTGTTTATAACCAAGAAATGCTGAATATTGCTTTAAAAACATAGACTTGAGATTTTTTTTGTCATTACAAATGAATGCTGGGTCTTAAGAACTAATCTTATTAGATTTTTTTTCCTTGTGAGTTGAAAATTACTCTGAAATACTTGACATGTTCTTTATATTTTCATGAGCACAATATGTAAGGTCACCGAAATAAACCAATATTTTGAGCACCAAGCTGACGTTTTTTTGCTTTCGCAAATCTGTCTATAATTTTTTCAACGTCCAATGTAATATCTTTATGGACATGCAATAACGCTAATTCAGTGAGTCTATCATCACTCATTCTGCTTCTTAGCCAAGTTTTAACCGAGTTAGGATTTCCTTCAAGCTTTCTCAAGAAAAATGTAGGCTTGTAAATACATTTTCTAAATTTGAATTGATATGTCTAAATTACAAAATAATAGCAATTATTAGTAATATATTTTCTAAAATTTTCAAAATGTAATACTAAATATGTACTAAAAAAACTATCAACGAGTATGTGCAATTTATATAAACATCTGTAATTATGAATGTTCAATGAAATGTTTCAGACTCCAGGTTTTAGCGTAAATGCTGCAGGAATTTACACCACGTGCTAAGATAGCAGGGAATCTCTTTCCCATTACTCCGAGGATTAGCAACTCAGCAATACTAAAGGACAAAGGGACAGGGGGAAAGCATAGAACTTGAAGGGCTATTAGGCTGGGATTCCAAGAACATAAAAAAATGGCTGGTCCCGGGGCACAAAGAGTAAAAACTCACTTAGGAGTGTCGTTGTAGTATCCACTTGAATCAGCCCAAGGGGGAGGGGGCGATCGCCCCATCGCCCCCTCCTAATCCTCGGAGTAATGGGAAAGAGATTCCCTGCTATCTTAGCACGTGGTGTAAATTCCTGCAGCATTTACGCTAAAACCTGGAGTCTGAAACATTTCATTGAACATTCATAATTACAGATGTTTATATAAATTGCACATACTCGTTGATGGTTTTTTTAGTACATATTTAGTATTACATTTTGAAAATTTTAGAAAATATATTACTAATAATTGCTATTATTTTGTAATTTAGACATATCAATTCAAATTTAGAAAATGTATTTACAAGCCTACATTTTTCTTGAGAAAGCTTGAAGGAAATCCTAACTCGGTTAAAACTTGGCTAAGAAGCAGAATGAGTGATGATAGACTCACTGAATTAGCGTTATTGCATGTCCATAAAGATATTACATTGGACGTTGAAAAAATTATAGACAGATTTGCGAAAGCAAAAAAACGTCAGCTTGTGTTCCTTTTATAAGGGCTTTGAATAAACGTATATGCATTGAAAAAATGTGCTAGTAAAATTTTAAATATCACTACACTTGCATTTTCTTTTTGTTGTTCCTGCTGTTTGAAAAAAGGCAGGGGGGCGGAGGGACTGTTGAAAAGGAATGAAGAATCTCCTCCATCCATCCTTACATTGAACCCCAAGATTTCCAAAATCGCCCCCCCCCCCCCTTGAAGATTTTCTAGATCCGCCCTTGCTGAAAACACGTGATCGTTTATAAAAATTAAGATGTATTTTGAAAAAAAAAAAAAAATATATATATATATATTTATATACGTTGACAATTTTGGAAATTAATGAAATTGTAGCATTTTTATTAAGGTATTGTTCCACCCTGTGTCCCAAACTCGTTTTTAAAGAATTAAAATTTTGAAAATTGCAAGTCGAACTTGGACACATAAAATTTCGATCAATAAACATTTATACTGAAAAATTGATTCATATTTTTATCAATATGTTCTATGTTGTACAAGAAATATTCTAAACTGAAAGCAGAGGGAACGAGATTGTTGTACAATAGCAGAAAAACTGTCAACTGTCTAACACGTGGCATCAAAGAAGCTAAAAAAACGAAGTATAAACGGGGAAAATTAAAATTATTATCGCATAAAAAATGTTAAGATGTATTTTGAAAAAAAAATATGCTTTGATCAATCTTTAAAAATAAAGTAATTTTAGCATTTTTATTAAGATGTTATTAATGTTATTAAGGTTGTCACGCGAACTCGCATTTTGAAAATTCAACTCGAACTTGGACACATGAAATTTCGATCAATAAATATTTATACTTTAAATTTTTTTCTTATTTTTGACCAATCTTTTCTATAATGGAAACGAAAAATGAAATAATGAGAACAACCGCACACCAAAAGCAGATGAAACAAGATTGCTCCACAATTGTAGAAAAACTGTAACACGTGGGATCGAAGAAGCAAAAAAAAAAAACGCAAAGAGAAAAAGTTTACGCTGGTAAAAATTAAAATTATTATCGTACTTTGATTGAGTTGACTTTTTATTGTTTACAATTTCGGAATAATAAGAAACATGACAAACTAAAAGCAGATGGTATAATATTATTGCACAATGACATCTAATGCACTAAGTCATTATTAAAACAAAACGGACAAAAATGAGGCAACTACCCTAGTGCGAAAAACAAATAGCACTCATAAGACGCTTCTATGACTTTTACTTTAACATATTCTATTTCGCGAGCATTCTGCTCAAAGAGAACTATTTTAATAATGAAGGTTTTCGGGCAGCGATCACTCAAACTAGTTTTCCGATTTTTTTTTATCAAATACTTTATAGAATAACATTATTTCTGTGTTTTTTTCTTTTTAACTTATGTGCTGCCTGTTATTGTATGGAAATAGAAATTGAGCTATGGAGAAAAAAATAAAGTGAAAGACAGAATGTTTTCTGGAAAGTTGTCCCTGCGAAAAACATCGGCCTTGCATCGGCTTTTAGATGTTTTTTAAGGCCGATGGGCCGATGTTTTTCTAAAGTTAACATCTGCCGCCGATGCCGATGGCCGATGGCAACTTTGTTGAACAATCGGCGCCGATGCATCGGCGAGGCCGATGCATCGGTCGAGCCTTACTTACAATGTATCCTATACAACTTTAAAAATTAAAATACTCAGTTAAATATCTTGTTAATTATGTAAGTTACTTATATAATATAAAAGATTTCCGAAAAATACATAATTTTTCAAAATGGTTACATCTTATAGAAGAAAAAAGAAGAAACTTATTTAAAGAATAAAGGAGTGTTCATAGAAGTTTTCCCATATAGAAACTTAGAAAGAGGTTTAGGCAAACTTTGTATTGATGTTTCATCCATCCAAACAAATACTGGTCTAACATTATAGGATAAAAAATATCCTAGAGAAGTTATTTTAGTTTTTTTTTAATCTTTGCAAGAATAGATAAACAAATAAACATAGTAATAATAAGGCGGTAAACTTACAAAGAGTTTTCTGCAACACTCTCACCCAAATTTGGTGGACATAAGTAGGTGGTCAAGTTACAAAGGTTTCTCTACATTGTATGATACAGGGCTAATTCCGTTCCTGACAAAAGTGGTCAACTTGGACTGGTGGCCAACTTACAAAAGTAGTCAACTTGGACAGGTGGCCCAACTTGCAAAAGTAGTCAACTTGGACAGGTGGCCAACTTACAAAAGTAGTCAACTTGGACAGGTGGCCAACTTACAAAAGTAGTCAACTTGGACAGGTGGCCAACTTACAAAAGTAGTCAACTTGGACAGGTGGCCAACTTAAAAAAGTAGTCAACTTGGACAGGTGGCCAACTTACAAAAGTAGTCAACTTGGACAGGTGGCCAACTTAAAAAAGTAGTCAACTGTACAGGTTTTACTGTATATGCATGTATATATATATAGTAGATGAACATTTATTTAAATATTTCTCCCCAAAGCCGAAGCAACCGAGCCACCACCGCCAGATCCTTTGTCAGCAGGAGAGTGCGATCCTGCCGCTTGCGTCTTGCCTGACTGTTTCTGCAGCTCTGATGGAACGCGCATTCCGGGAGGGTTGGAAGTTTCCGAAACGCCTCAGATTATTCTCCTGTCCTTTGATGGAGCTGTCAACTCCCTCAACTACGATCACTACCGGAAGCTTCTGAAGAACAACAGAACGAACCCCAACGGCTGCCCCATCAAAGGCACGTTTTTTGTCAGCCACGAGTACACGAGCCATTTCCACGTGCAGAAATTTTATGCAGATGGTCATGAAATTGCCGTACATTCAATCAGGTGAGTTGACCAAGTTTCCCATAATTAGCAAGTTAACCGGCTTTTTTTTTTTTTTTTGGTGGCAAAGCGCTTTTTACATAACTTTCTGTCCAGTCTTAAACGTCAATGTTGATTTTCAAGTTCTACAGTGCAAGAAAGCAGTAGCTCACCTAGGATTTTGATTTTGGGAAGAATGGAGCGAGGTTAGGATTAGAGGTGCATCGCATATAATTTTGCCGGATATCCGGTCACCCTTGCCTAACGCATCGTACAGAATGTCCGGCTCTGATGTTTGAAATGTATAAATTGTATATGGCATCCCAAAGCTTCCAAATTGGTTGTAAGTTTTTAATTTACTCATATTTTCAAAGCAGACTAATTAATTAATTTTAAAATTAGACTGACATCACATAACAGATAACCGGATCTTTAGTGCAGTGGTCGGATGACACTCCAGATACCTAATAATCGGTGGATACTTGATACTATGACTCTTGAGGGCCCTCCTCATCGGTGCATCCTTGCAAGAAATCTATATTTATGCAGGTGAACTCAGCAAAGGGATATAAGGAACAATTGCGCTTTACAGGCTTAAAGTTGTAACCTCAAACATGCTTGCCGAAATCGAAGTACAAATACAAATTAAAAACATGACCTGAAACAGACGCTATTCTCAACTAGGCAACCCCAAGTCAATTTATCAATCTCCTGGAAGACCATGTGCCCTCGTAAAACTATTTATACCACTGCAAGTAACGAATGATTCAGGAAAACTATTCCAAATATTTGCAACATGATTGAGTTGGTAATTTTTTTGAATTTCAAGATTAGCTCTAGATTCGAGTAACTTAAAATAATGACCTCTGGCTCAGTGCAAAATTATAGCCCACCAACATCTTCCATTCTTATACAAACGGAATCATACAATATGTATAGTCCCACCTTTGCTCGAGATTATACTTATTAAGTCTCTCAATCTAAAAGTCCACTTACTAATCTAGTAATCCTGCTTTGAACCCATTCTAATGAAAGTATGGGTTTAATATATTATCTTTCTTTCTCTAATCTCTCTGAAGTTGACCAAAACTAAACAGTGACCTTCAAACGAGGTCTTATTACGCACCCCTATAACGGCAGAACTTGTTTGAAATTATTCGCAACAGTTACATGGATAAATTTAAGCATTCTGTTGGTTTTGTTGCTTGGTATACCATACTGCTGAATAAACGTAAAACTATGACTTGCTAGTAACTTATAAATTAAGAGATCTTACAAAGGAAAAAGACAATGCTATAAAAGTGCCTGATTTGATTCTCATATGTTATTGGACAATTAAATTGACCGTCAAATGAATTTTAAGAATAGAATTTACTAAGCCTAATTTATTTTCCAAAACACTTTATGACTTGTGGATAAAAATCCTTGTAATATCCGCTGATTTTCTACCATGACATTTTTGGACAAAGCGGGATTAAGAGTCGTCGATTGAAATTTTCGAAAATTGAGCTTCTGCTGATGAAGTTTGTTTTATCTTAGAAAAGAAGTAAAAGCAATTAATGTAAGGTAATCACTAAAAATAAAAACGTTGCAAACACAAAATGAAAATGATAACGTAGCTTTGTCAGAGTAATGAGTTAAGATCGATTTCAATTACAAGATTATTTCGTCACCTTACTTCTTCTTCAGATACATGTTTATTTTCTGACATTCACCTAATTCTTTTGAAGCCCATTCATTTTCTTTGTCACTAACATGTTTCTCAAACTGTGATATATGTGTTGACCATTTAGCAGCGAGAACAATGCAAAATGCAGGTTAAAATATTTTTGAAAATATGGAAATAATACAATGTGAATAAAATGAGTAAACAGGGCTCGAAAATTATCTTGCCCGACATGCTAGGGGCATGTAAAAATTCTGATAGGGCATGAATTTTTTGATCAAATATTTCTTTCCAAAATTACTTATTATTATCTTTATTATTTCGTATTTTATTGAAAAATCACCGCATCCTTACCAGAGCTCAAAATTGATAAGTTGACGGACATGCATGTCAACAATAAAATTGGTAATACAATTTAAATTTTGCAAATTTTGACATAACGGCATATTATGTCATGTAAGCAGAGCCTTATTTACCATTAGGCCCGTGAGGCCCGGGCCTAGGGGCCCACTTTGAGGGCCCCCCCCTAATTTTGGTTATTATTATTAGTTTTTTTTTGTAATTCAAAAAATTTTTTAGAAAAATCTTTTAAAAAGCTTCTTTTAAAAACAAACTGTTAGTGTGCTGTTGCTTCAAAGAAAATTTGTATTATTAAATTTTAAAACCAAAAGAAATTTTCACTTTGGGGGCCCCCAAATTTTGGTCTGACAATTTAAAATTTGAAAAACAAAATCGATTTTGCACTTTGGGGGCCCCCAGATTTTATTCAAACATTTTGTAATTTGAAAACAAAATCATTTTGCACGTTTGGGGCTCTCAAATGCTAGTCTAACTCTTTGACATTTGAAAAAAAAATAGTTTTTCTCTTTTCAGGCCCCCAAATTTTGAATGTTATGTTTAAAAAATTTTTGTTGTGTGAGGGGTTCCCAAACATGAGTTGTGCCTATAGTGATTCAAAATGTAAATCGGTCCCGGCATGTAAGTGCAAAGATAAAACAACGTATAAAAGCACAAATTCAGAATAAAAAGTATCGCAAATAGCTGTTTCGAAGCTACAGTGGAGCCTCTTCATCAATGCAGAAAAGAAGGGTTCAACACACAACTAAAAAGCTGCGCGGGAACAGGCTGTTCACGCACAGCTTTCTAGCTGTGTGTTGATAAAGGGCAAAAGGCCTTTAGGATTATGGGTGTAGTGCTTTGTTAAAATTCGTAACAATTTCATAAATATTGCACAACATCTTCGAACAATTTTACAAGAAAATATTTACATTAAACAAAATATTTACACGAACTTGTGAGAATTTTCACTCATGTTTGTTATCAATCACGACGAAATTGATTTTTTAATGGATTTGCAGTTCAGAAATAGTAATCAATTTTAATGAGCAAACAAATTTCATAAGAACAAACGTCGTAGGTAAACGTAAGAATCGTCATGTAAGAATCTTTTTATATATCGACCAATATATACGTATATAGTTCTGACACTTTTATTTTCTATTGATCAATACATTTATGTGGGTTACGCTGTGATCTGTGAAGCTTTGCATGAAAAGCCACTTTTGCATGAAAAGTTAGGGGAATATTAGTGATGTTCTAGAACAGTATTTCCCAAACTATGGGTCGCGATCCACTAGTGAGTCGCGAGCAAATATTGAATGGCCCTCACCACTGTACACATGAATTTAAAAAAAATTGGAAGAATGCGAATAAAAGTAACTAAAGTTGAAGTTGATGCTAAAACTTTAATGAAGAGAAATAAAAAACAAAGACATGCTTCCCATTGAAATAACTTGATCCGGTCATTGGATACCTTTGTAAAAAAAACCTTCCAGGTGTAGGTATTTAAGTAATAAAAAAAATATTTAAGTTGTGTTTCTTATTTCAACAGTCTTCCATTCATATTGGTAACACTAATTTTTTTTTTTTTATTTTAATTTCAACAAATAAGAAAATTAGAACAAATTAGACAGCATTAAGTAGTTCCCCAACTTGCCATTAGGTGATCCGAACATTACCAATATTTATGCCCTCCTTTCTCTAAGACAGCTAAGGGGCCACTCATAAATGACGTCACGCTTTTTTCCCATATATTTGACCCCCTCCCCCCTTTGTCACAATATGTCACACTTCAGCGGACCCCCCTCCCCCCTTTGTCACGCGTCACGCTATGTTGCATAATGCGTGACGTCACACTTCTTGTTACCCCCTCCCTTCCCCTTGTCACACTTTGTCACAATTTCCCTTCAAATCCTCCCCACCCCCCACGAAGCGTGACATCATTTATGAATGATCCCTAAGAGTTGGGTCCCATTGAAATTTTTGTTAGATGGGTCGGAGCCCAGTCAACTTTGGGAACCACTGTTCTAGAACATATAAATTGTTAGATATTTAGAAAAGATCGACAGTTTTATCATATAAAGGAAAATTTATTTTTTATTCTGACTTTTAACTAAAGAGGGCGGAAGTAACATATTAAACTGTATAACGTAAAACTGTGGCGCATCTCATTCGCGAAAAACCTGTTCAACTAACTAAGCAAAAAAAAACAGCAGATGAGCATTTCTTTTATTTTTACAAAACTCTTGCCAAAACTGAAAATCAAATTAACATAATAATATTATAAATTATTTACATAAGGCTGGTTGCCTATTGCTTAATATAAATAATATTAAATCTAACATAAATAAATAATGTATGCTGCATAACTACACTTGAAATCTTCTAATACAGTGGTTCCCAGCCCGCATCTATCTGTGGACCATTGTGCGTTGAAAGTGAATTACCACGGACCACCCATTCATTATTACAGGCACCATATCAGTTGTAACCAAATTCAAAGGTTATTAAATACAACAATTTTTCAAAAACAAACTACTATTGTTGATTGAGAAACTGTTATAAATAACTTTACTAGAAATGGTTAATTTTCAGAGTGCAGATTACAATGCATGTCAGAAAAAGTAAAAAAAAAAAAAAATTGTAAATTTTACTTTAACGAAATAAAGAATGCAAAATTTACTTAGTCAAAAATAACTGAAAATTTACCTCATTATTTTCTATGTGACTTTTGCGCAAGATTCTTTTTCTTTTTGAAAAGCTGAGGAATTCTAGGACTTAGGCTCTTGGCCTAAGTGCCGTGTGCAGTCACATCACGTGCTGTACGCGGAACACTCACATGAGCACTGATTGCAGACTGTCTGTGCGACACCCGCACACACCTGCTATAATGTCGTTGAAAAAAGCTCGCTTTCCACTTCATACAAAAATTACTGATTACTGACTGTTTGAAGGCATGTTTTAATAGTTATTATGTTAAAAATAATTCAATAAATATCTGATATTCATCATGACTAGTGTATTTTCTTAATCTCGTTCAACGAAAATCGCAATTTTAATTTAATCACGGGAAAATTACTTTTTATAAGTAGTCACCGGACTCTACCGCAGAGAACCCTCAAGGCCAGCACTCCACGGACCATCGGTTGCGGTGTATTCTAACCAACCTATTTTTATTTTTGAGTACCGTCGGATTACTATAAACGTTGGATTACAAGAAAAAAGGGCGAAGGAAGCCATGTGATTGGTGTGTTACAAAGCGCGCCCAACACACATTGTGGTCAGCCAATTTCTATTTTTGTTTCCATTTTTAATTATATTTTATTTAATTATTTTTCACTGGTAAAAAATTAATTAGTAAAATTGCATTGAAAATGTTACACAATTATTACAATAATTGAGTTACATGTTTTTAAAGTAAAAAAAAATATATTGATTAATAATCAGATTCGAGAAAATGAAGTCTGCGGATCTTTAGGTTTGAACAAGTCCGTTTTTTATTTTTCTGATCGATTCTGCTAGCGTCAGATGATGAGACATTGGATTACGAGACAGGCGGATTAGAGGGTTTTTAGTGCACAAATTATATATATAGTAGAATTGCAGAATCAAATTTCAAACTTCTTGGAATAAGTTTTCTTTGAAGAAGTAATGTTCCTTCCAATTCCTTAGATAATGTAATGCTAGTTATTGTCCTACGGTTTTAGCAATGCAGTTTTTTGAAAAATAGTATAATTGTTCCTGTTTTCATTAATTATATTTCCTTCCTTTTTACTAGCAACCGCTATCCAGAAGAATGGTGGGCTACTGCTACGTATGAGGAATACGTCGAAGAAATGGTTGGTCAGCGAGAAATTCTTCACCTCTTCGCCAACATATCTCGCGACCACTTGCTTGGCATGCGAGTCCCTTTCTTGCACCCAGGAGGAAACGACATGTCCAGCGTCGCTTACGACTACGACTTCGCCTACGACTCATCACTCTCGGTGCCGAAGACCTACATGCCCGTGTGGCCCTACACACTGGACTACAAGATTCCACACAAGTGCATGCAGGGCACATGCCCGAAAAGGGCCTTCCCAGGTCTGTGGGAGATTCCGTTGAACACTTTATTCAGCGAAGATGGAACAGGCGGCATGTGCTCATTGGCAGATCAGTGCGTCTTCCAGGAGAATGATGATGAGTCTGTGGAACAATTCCTGAAAGATAATTTCAACAGACACTACAGCACAAACAGGTAATATTTTATTTCTCAATGGAATTACAACGCAAAATAAATATTGTAACGAGATTTGTTTTTAACGGGAGAGAAAAATTCCTTGAGAGATTGCTGAAACAATTTTCCGTTTTCATCCATAACTTCAAAGCGACTGAAAAATATTTGAATTCATTTGAGCTTATTCTCGAGTGCATAAAAGTGGAACATTATGAGTAATTTAAACAAAAAAAAACGTGTAATTCTTTTTAATGTCATTTTCAATTTTTCTACCACTTGCAGGCTTGATCCACTTGCAAGAAATAAAAAATAAATATAAACAAAAATATTAAAGAAATGCACCCAGTAGAAAATTCCCTTGTTTAATAGCGATGTCATTCTTAACAAAAACTAGTTAAAATGTACATTTTTTCACAAAGAAATAATTTTTTCAATAATGTTATTTTTTATGTAAGTTTTGCCTAAAGTACTGAAGTTTCGTTAAATGTTAATTTAAGCAATGGTTCCTTAGTGACCAGCAGTTCAAAGTAGACGAACAAGTGAAAACCGAAGTGATGGATTGAGCTTATTCACAGGTGCCAGGCATCATTGACGTCAGAATTCAAAAACCTGTTGAGTAACGTTACAAATCTTGAAAATTTCATTCAAAAGTAGATAAAAACATGGAGATTATGAGAGGAAATAGTACTCATTTTCAGCAACAGCCTCATGACTATAAAAATTATGATTTTAGAATTAATGTTACAGGAAAATTGCAATCCTAGTACGGTCACATCTATACATCTACACTGTAAGAATTTTGGTGTTACTGAACACCATTTTTGGTGTTCAGCCGGTATACAGTTAAAAATTATTTTTTTTTTTGGTGTATTTGAAATTTTCTTAACTGTCTCTTAAAAAAATACAGACAGCAGAATGTTTTTTAGCATATGATGTTCGTTAACTCATCTACACATCAAAATTTCATTACGATTGCTCATTTATCCTATTTTCATAGAAATGAGCAATCGCAATGAAATTTCGATACGTAACGGAGTTAACAAATTTCATGCGCTAAGAAACGTTATACTGTCTATATTTTTTAGACAACCACGTAAAAAAATTTAGAGTTCATCAAAAATGAATAATCTTCAACTGTACACCAACTGAACACCAAAAATCGTGTTTAGCAACACCAAAAATTGAGACAACTAAACGCGAAGTTTTAACAGTAGAAAACAACTCTCCTCTCCTAACCACAGTAGAAAGTTCTGATTGCCCCACTGGATGGAACAGAAGTTGACGAATAGCTGACATGGTATCAACGAACATACAGCAAACATATTGACAAACCGCTCATCTGTGAAGTCAGAATTACTTGTGATATCGCCGTTCCGGAAGAACAATGACGTAACTGAGAAAATGTATCAAATGCAAATGATTCCATAGACAATATCAGAAACACATCCCTTACACAAGGGAACATGGATGTAACAGAACGACAGTTTGTTTCTTCTAGAACAACGAACCATTTTTAGAGAAACAATGACATAATTGCACTTAAGGGTTGAAATTAGGGTGATTAAATCCTAATCCCTGGTAAATGAAAGTAAAGTATATATTCTACGTAGTTACTTTCAATATACCATTATTTTCTGTCCCTTACGTCCTTTTCAATTATATGTTTTATACAACTGCAAATCGTTTTTTTACTCTGCTGTAAAATTGAAGTTTTTGCATTTACGTCACTGTTCTTCCGGAACGGCGATATGTCCTTGCGCAACCGCAATGTTCAAATGAACCCATCTAATCAAATCAACCAGGGTCCTGGTGAATTTATCTTCTATGAAGTAAACCTAGAAATACATACTAAATTTTGTATCGATTTTTACTCTGTATACCCCTTCCTTCCATTTTTCATCAAATTAGCAATACTGATTAGAAATTTTCCGTTAATTTTAATTTTATATTTTGCGACGTAACTATAATAACAACAACAATAATAATAATTATTATTATTATATTTATGCAAGACACAAGTATTATGACTGTAAACATCAGTTTCTATTTTCTGTAGTTTTTTACTCGTCCCTTCCAGTTTAAAGATGTAAATACTACGTTAAATTTAAAAAAAAAAAAAAGAAAAGAAAATAACTAGAGTTAGTTTTCTCACATGATAAATGGCAACTTGTGGAACTCTTCATTTTGAGAAAAATGAGGTTCAGCGTTTGAAAAAAAGAAGGAAAGTATCCTGCACCCCGCATGCGGCCTCTGCAATGAAACAGCTTATTTCTATGAGTTACGGAAAGTCACCTCATTCTCTCTTTTTCAAAAACTTTTTTCTTCTTCCCTTTTACCTATTTTATTTTTAGAATTTCCTAACTTTCCCTAACATGTGGAAAATGTCACTACGTAACAAACTAATTCATATGAAATTAGTCTTAAGGTGACTAGTTGTGGATCCACCCATGTTTATTGATTGACTGGAAATTGGAATTAAAGTTACCTATTTTGACTGAAACATGTTAATCAAGCTCTTGATTTATTTTTAAGGTCACCTACTTTTACAACAATGTTAATTTAGAGTGTTTTTTTTTTTCCTGAAAGAGAAAAAAAATGGGCGCTTGATCCACAGTTAGTACCCGTTATTTGAAGATCAATTACAGATTTTATATATATATATATATATATATATATATATATATAATATATATACGCTCGAGGTATTTTTCAAAAAAATAAATAAATAAATATTTAATAATAATATGTAATAATAATAATAAAACTATAATCTGTTAGGGCCTTCATGGAACTTTTTTCTATACCCTCCATATGAATATTACTACTCGCCAAATATCTTTATTGAAAATACAATTCCATATTGAATAAAATAAAATAATAAGTAAGTTGTATAAAAGGAATGTGTGATTTTGAACCACGATAAACTAATTAAAAGGTTTTGCTACCAGAGAAGGCTTAAAATGCTAAAAATATTTCGAAGAATTTTATTTGTTAACTAGCGGTACCCGCACGGCTATGCCCGTGTTAAAAAATGAAAAGATCACTCGATTTGCCATTGTGTATATAGTGATAACTTCTTTAGGTGTAAATTATGTTATTTTATTAAAATGTATAGCAGTCCACATATTTAAAAATTAGCTGCCCACGGCAATCAACCAGCGATCCTACGCATTTAAGCATTTTTTTTTTTTTTACAAAACACACACAATAAAAAAAGAAAAAAGAAAGAAAGAAACGAAACAAAACGAAAATGAAAATATTGAAAAGAAAACACATTTTGTTTGTTTAGTTCAAGTACCCACACAAAAAGGACGATTATAATAAATTAGAATAGTTTAAATTAATAAATTTTTAGTATAATTAATTTTTATCCATTATTCATTGACATTAAAACAGAAAGACGAAAGTTTGTGGCTTGCAGAAACAAACAGCAGCAAGCAAAGCTTTGAAAACGGAATAAACCTTTCATCCGAGCTCAAATAGGAAAATAACATATGCGCTAATTCACTGGCGAAAAAAAATAATAATAAATGAAAGTATAAATAGTATTAATAAGTTGGAATAACAAAAATCGCTATAAAGGATAACATTTCTTTTAGAAACCCCTGTGGAGTATGGAAAATGGTCCCGTAAAATACATGTCAAAATAAGAAAATCAAAATAAGGCTATCAATCGCCTGTGAGCCGCAGGAAATACATTTTAATTCGTTAAAAAAAATAATAATCAAAATTCAAAAAAAGAAATAAATTAATTAAAAATCGGCTGCTCCTCAAAATTCTAAAAACCGCAAGCAATAAATTCTAATTCGTTAAAAGAAACAAGAAGTTCCGTCTAGAACTATACGAGCCTACTTTCCCGTATACAGCGAATTCAAATTTATAATCTAGCTATCTCTTTCTCTGTCTTTCTCGTTTAGCTTTAGTTCTTAATTGCTTCAAATATATCGTTTTCAACGGTTAATACATATTCATTCAATCATTCACTTATTAAGTCCTTCATGTACTTATTCACTCATTTATTCATTCATTCCTTTGCTTATTCATTTAATCATACATTAATTCAAAAATATTCTTGAAAATCCCGATCAAAAAATTTCATAGGAAAATCGGCTCGTTAGTTCTGGATGAACTTTCTATTTGTACATGTTCTACGTCATAAGAGCTTTCCGATAAAGTTTGTTCCAAGCAAATCGGTCCGTTTGATCAGGAATTATATAGGATTGAACTTTCCCCGTAGGCGGTATGTTAATATTTTTTGAACTGTTCAAAAATGAACAAAAACTGTTCAAATCAATATTTCACGCCAAGAACATCTTCCAGTGAGCTTGTTCATGGGAACATAGGTCTTGTACCCAGAGTTTACATAATTTGCTTCATCTTCACCCATAGGCGCTAATGTTAAAATTTTTTGAACTGTTCAAAATTGAACAAAATATTGTTCAAATCAAAAAATAAAATATGGAAATCAGATGTCCTCGCCGAGATCTTTCGAATGCAAAAAGAATTTTTCGAATCGGACAATTCGTTCAAAAGTTATTAGGGGGGGACAGACCGACAGACCGACAGACAGACAGACAGACAGACCGACAGACAGACAGACCGACAGACCGACAGACACACTTTTTCCCCATCTCAAAACCCTACTTTCAAATTTTTTATTTTTCAATCTTTATTTAATTACTTAACTTATTTTTGACTTTTCTTGATTTCTAACGATATTTTCATGATACATTAAGCCTTCTTTCATGCTTTATTATTATTTTTTTTTACTTTTACGGGAAAGTAGGCTAAAAAGGATAAATAGTCAGTCGGGGGCATGGTAACAATTAAAATTAAAGTTAATTACCGTGAAAAAATAATTTCGAACTGCAGAGAAAAATGCAAAAACTTCTTTTCTAGATAATTTAGAGGCTTCGAATTTTTGCACGCAGAGCGAAACTCTTTTCGGGGTCGTTTTTTACGCGCTTTTCAATGGTATCAAGCTCGAAACGATGTGATAATTCCTTCCGATAGAAAACGACGATTTTATGAAATTTTCGTCTACAAATTGGAATAAAAAAGAACAAATTCGAATTTCAGAAAAAACTCTCCGAAGTGCACACCCCCATGTTCCAAACTAATTTCGTGCCAAATTTCATGAAAATCCGCCGAACGGTTTTGGCCCTACGCCGGACACAGACAGGCACATACACAGACATACTTTCTGCTTTATTAGCCTACTTTCCCGTAAAAGTAAAAAAAAATAATAATAAAGCATGAAAGAAGGCTTAATGTATCGTGAAAATATCGTTAAAAATCAAGAAAAGTCAAAAATAAGTGAAGTAATTAAATAAAGATTGAAAAATAAAAAATTTGAAAGTAGGGTATTGAGATGGGGAAAAAGTGTGTCTGTCGGTCTGTCGGTCTGTCTGTCTGTCGGTCTGTCTGTCGGTCGGTCTGTCGGTCTGTCTGTCGGTCTGTCTGTCGGTCTGTCTGTCTGTCGGTCTGTCGGTCTGTCCCCCCCTAATAACTTTTGAACGAATTGTCCGATTGGAAAAATTCTTTTTGCATTCGAAAGATCTCGGCGAGGACATCTCATTTCTATATTTCACTTTTTGATTTGAACAATTTTTTGTTCAATTTTGAACAGTTCAAAAAATTTTAACATTAGCGCCTATGGACAAAATTGAAGCAAATTATGTAAACTCTGGGCACAAGAGCCAAGTTCGTATTGAAAGCTTATTGAAAGGAGTTCTCGGCGTGAAATATTGATTTGAACAGTTTTTGTTCATTTTTGAACAGTTCAAAAAATTAACACAGAGCTTACGGGGAAATTTCAACCCTATATAAATCCTGATCTAACGGACCGATTTGCTTGGAACAAACTTTATCGGAAAGCTCTTATAACGTAGAACATGTAGAAATAGAAAGTTTATCCAGAACGTACGAGCCTATTTTGCTATGAAATTTTTTGATCGGGATTTTCAAGGATATTTCTCAGTGACTCAATGAGTGAAATAATGAATGAATGAATAAATGAAAGAGTGAAAGAATAAATCAATGAATAAATGAATGAGGAAAAGAATGAATGAATAAATTATTGAATAAATGAAAATATAAATAAATGAGTGAATAAATACATGAATGCGTAAATGAATGAATAAACACTTGAATGAGGTAACGAATGAATGAATAAATGCATGGCTGAATAAATGAAAGAATGAATGAGTGAGTGAATGAATATGTATTATCTGTTGAAAAAGGTATATTTTCAATAATTAGAACTAAAGATAAATAAGAAAGAGAGAGAAAGAGATAGCTAGATTATAAATTTGAATTTGGTGTATACGGGAAAGTAGGCTCGTATAGTTCTAGACGGAACTTCTTGTTAGTAGTAGAGATAAAGAAGTGTTGATCAAATGGCAATAATACAATACCAAACAAAGACTTTGTTCCCTTGGCGCGATTGACGACAGAATATAAATGCTTTTGTTGGATTATTGAAATATACACTTAGCGAGATAAACGCTCGACTGCTCCACCCCCTTTGTAGCGAATGACGCCAAAATTTAATCAACATTACTTCTTACCAGGATGTATGTGTGTACTAAATTCTTTTTATTCTATGCATTTCGTCTTGAGTTAGAGCACCCCCCAAAAATAGTAAAAAGTTCAATTGCTCTGCCTCCCTTGGAACGAATAACGCCGAAATGTAATCAGCACCTGTTCCTATTGAGGTCCACTTAATTTTTTTCGAATTCTTCCATTACTTCTTGAGCTATAGCACTCACGCTAATCGAGAAAAACGTTCGATTGATCCAACCCCTTTTAGTAGATTCGGGACAAAAATTAACCAGCGCCAGTTCCCATCAGGCTTCATTGTGCACCAATTTTCGTTTGATTTCATGCATTACTTTTTGAGTTACAGCAACCACAACAAAAAAAAAAAAAAAAAAAAAAAAAAAGAAAAAAGAAAACCACATGCAGACACACAGACATTTTCTAAAAATGGTCAGAATGGGTTCAGCAGACCTTAAAACGTGGAAATTCGTGGAAATTCGAAAATTTTCACGAATCCAATATTTTCTCCTATACATTGGGTATAGGAGAAAGTAAAAATGGATGTTCAAATGACTGAACTTAAGATTTCATTTAGTCATTTTTTAGCCTACTTTCCCGTAAAAGTAAAAAAAAATAATAATAAAGCATGAAAGAAGGCTTAATGTATCGTGAAAATATCGTTAAAAATCAAGAAAAGTCAAAAATAAGTGAAGTAATTAAATAAAGATTGAAAAATAAAAAATTTGAAAGTAGGGTATTGAGATGGGGAAAAAGTGTGTCTGTCGGTCTGTCGGTCTGTCTGTCTGTCTGTCGGTCTGTCTGTCGGTCTGTCGGTCTGTCCCCCCCTAATAACTTTTGAACGAATTGTCCGATTGGAAAAATTCTTTTTGCATTCGAAAGATCTCGGCGAGGACATCTCATTTCTATATTTTACTTTTTGATTTGAATAATTTTTTGTTCAATTTTGAACAGTTCAAAAAATTTTAACATTAGCGCCTATGGACAAAATTGAAGCAAATTATGTAAACTCTGGGCACAAGAGCCAAGTTCCTATTGCAAGCTTATTGAAAGGAGTTCTCGGCGTGAAATATTGATTTGAACAGTTTTTTGTTCATTTTTGAACAGTTCAAAAAATTAACACAGAGCTTACGGGGAAGTTTCAACCCTATATAAATCCTGATCTAACGGACCGATTTGCTTGGAGCAAACTTTATCGGAAAGCTCTTATAACGTAGAACATGTAGAAATAGAAAGTTTATCCAGAACTTACGAGCCTATTTTGCTATGAAATTTTTTGATCGGGATTTTCAAGGATATTTCTCAGTGACTCAATGAGTGAAATAATGAATGAATGAATACATGAAAGAGTGAAAGAATAAATCAATGAATAAATGAATGAGGAAAAGAATGAATGAATAAATTATTGAATAAATGAAAATATAAATAAATGAGTGAAGAAATACATGAATGCGTAAATGAATGAATAAACACTTGAATGAGGTAACGAATGAATGAATAAATGCATGGCTGAATAAATGAAAGAAGGAATGAGTGAGTGAATGAATATGTATTATCCGTTGAAAAAGGTATATTTTCAATAATTAGAACTAAAGATAAATAAGAAAGAGAGAGAAAGAGATAGCTAGATTATAAATTTGAATTTGGTGTATACGGGAAAGTAGGCTCGTATAGTTCTAGACGGAACTTCTTGTTTTTTTTTTTTTTTTTCAAATTTGAGCCATTTAGACTTTTTGATGCCCTATTTTCCTTTGCCAGCAGAAATTTTCCATCAACTTCAGCGGCTATCCAACTACTGAGCGTAGAACTATACTTCAAAGTCCCAAAGAGTTTTAAAGTGAATAAAATGCTAAAAGATACACAGAACTTTTTCAACAATGAATTTAAAAAATTCTAAACGAATAGGGAAAAAATAAGAAATTTCGGCAATGAATAAGGGGTTTAAAAAAAAAATAATAGGAGAGTTGGTAGAAATGTACTATTCAGCACAATACTCTGCTAAGTTTTTTTTCTTCTTTTCTTTCCTCAGGGCTCCTCTTGGTTTATTTTTCCACGTCAACTGGTTCACAGATCGTAACAAGACGAACGTCCTTCTCAACTTCGTCGACAACATCATCTCCAAACACAAAGATGTATGGTTTGTGACGATGCAGGAGCTCATTTCTTGGATGAGACAACCAACTCGAATCGGAAACCTCAATTCCTTCGCCCCATGGGCCTGCGAAAAAAGGGAAAACAGCTGCAACTTGCCCAATAACTGTGCAGCTCCCCTTAACATGGGTGAGGGCTACCAAGAAATGCGGTACATGCAGACGTGCGTCAAGTGTCCACCCAAATATCCATGGGTTGGTAACTTTGAA
Source organism: Octonoba sinensis (assembly GCA_038502835.1). Classification (NCBI taxonomy): domain Eukaryota; kingdom Metazoa; phylum Arthropoda; class Arachnida; order Araneae; family Uloboridae; genus Octonoba; species Octonoba sinensis. Next base: position 62,494,081 of record CM076605.1, on the reverse strand, counting down.
GGAGCCAATGAAGGTCGCCGAATAATTGACCTAACAAAAGATGGAGAAGAGGAATCTCGGAAAAGATAGAAATGAAAATTGCACCCGTAAAAATTCAAGATAAATTCAACTTACACTTTTAGTCGCGATTCTATTGCTGTAGAGTGACTGCTGCTGATGATTCTTATTTCCTATGTACCGATAACTGAAGCTGTTGGTTAGCATCTGACTTCTTCAGCAGTCATCCGTAGGCGTGGTACCAATCCCGACGACAAATCAACATTTTGCATTTTTGCTTTTGGTTAAATCGTCAAAATATGTAGTTAATGTTTATAAAGACTCCCTAGTGGTGGTCGAGGAAATCATAAGTTCTCCTACTACGTTTTTTTTTTTTTTTTTTGTTTTCACAAATGCTTCAACATCTATGACTTTTTGAGACAGATTATGTGTGTGCGTGTGTTTATGTCACTTGCGTATGTAAACATTGCACTACCACTACCACATTTTAGAGGTTTAGCATAAATCAAACACCCGTATCTAAGAAAAACTTTGCTTTGAAATTTGCGCCCTAAATTAACTAAAACATAGATAAATTAAAACATACGATGCCCAAACTGCAACATTGTTTGCTTATTGGCCAGTTCTGTAACGGTACTGACTCTTTAAGATAAAAAATGCTACATTTGGCAACAATTTGCCATATGCGTGGACGATTTTAAACTTCTACACTTTTGTTTAGAAGCTATAGTAAGAAAATATTTAGCCTCTAAAGATCATTTTGCTTTTAGAACTCTACCTATAATTTGTGTTACACCATGTAAAATGTGCTCTTGAATGCCCTGCACGACTATTGCAAGTCAAAACGTCCAAACATTGGACTGATCGTATAAATTAGAAAAATATTACTACCTATCATGAATAAAAACTAATTGGATTTTTTTCCCTTCGAGTCGAATTTTATTTGTAGTCTCTTAGTGTAAGTGCACATGAGATGTGTAAACATTACGTTTATTTAATTGTCTGATGTATTTGTTAAAACAATGCATTTTATTTTGTAATAAAAAGAAATGTTATGTATTCGTTGTGTAGTTTGAAGTGAAAAATCCAGGGCCGGCGCTAGGCTGAGGTGGTGAGGCGCCCGCCTCAGGGCGCGTGGTTCTTAGGGGCGCATTGGCCATAAATATTAACTGCATCTTTATAAGTAAAAAACAAGTTTTTATCTCAAAAAAAAATTAAAAACCGATATTACGTTTGCTTTTTATGCGGTTTTCGGCCTCTGGACAGTTAAAAACCGATTTTTCTCAACCTTGTACCACCTTGCCGTGGTGGATGGGCTTTCTATATTAAGAATGCCACAGCTTCCGAATGTTCTAACAATGATTTTTCTAAGTAATTAAATTGTACTGTAATTAAACAGTAGAATTGGTTAACTCTCCAACTCAATAGCCGCCCCAGCTGGAGTTCAAAGTTAGTGGTAGTCAAACCTATCTATTTTATGACGAGCAAAACGCAATTTATTGCTTTTTCTCTTTTTTATTTTCCCTTATTCAGTCCATTCTGATCAGCGATTGTTTTCCTTTAGCTTTTTTAAAGTTAAAATATGTATAATTAAATTTTGTATCGATCATTTTAAATCTCTATTTCTTCATAATATATAGTAGGGGCGGGAAAAAGTTTTTTGCCTCAGGGCGCCATTCGTGCTAGCACCGGCACTGGAAAAATCATACTGTATACTTTTGTAAATTGCCACTGTGCCATATGCAGGTACTCTGAATTACTACTTCTGGCCCACAAAGTCGGAGATGAGTTCAAACCGTGAGCTCACGCTGTTGTGACCAAAGATGTCTCTGAAGTAGGAGTGACTGGCTGCCGAGGGATAGGACGCACACTTCAGCTGAAAATTAACCGTATACTAACAATATATGATGTATTTGTCTGCAATTTTTAAACTGGTAACCACAAATTAAAGTGCTCTGGTGTCAGTGGAGCTGTTACTACCGAAAAACTTGGTTCGTGAATTTTTAACAAGTACTTACGTAACTTAACAGATCTTACTCCGTTGTTGTACATAGAGTGCGGGTAAACAGGAATTTTATCAAGAAACTCGGTCGCTTGCTTTTACACACGTTCTCACGCAACTTTACAGAAACACCCAGTGTCCTTTCTGTTTTTTAGAGAACTGTTTTACAGTGTTCTTCAAGTCTTTAAAGTTGCTTGAAATAACGCACTGTAGCTTATGCAAGCACATATAATTGTTATGATGATTCCTTTTTCTATTTTAAACATTCCCATTGCCGTCATGTGCATATCACGTGATAAAATCCTTATCATGTGAGTCAAAGTTACGTAATGTAGGTCATGTAGTATAGGATGGAGTGTTTTCTTTTTCGTTCCAAAACTAATGGCTACAATTCTTTCGATTTCTGACATAATTTGTGCAATCCTTGAGCCTAACACAGCTATAAATAGCATTACACATAAAACTAATATTATTTCAACGACAATTACAAAGCTCATTTCCCATCCTGCATTTGTGTTTTCTACAACCATGCCCAACTCCAAAGCACGAATTATGACCAAAGCCAAAATAGTAAATGTAATTGGCGACAATTCTCTGTCAATTCCTGCTACTATTTCCGAAATATCGCATAAATTCCGAGTGCATTTGTCAATTTCACATCCAATAAATAAAGAACTCGAAAGCATTGCAGCTTTCGCCGATTTATATTGCAGCATCAGTTGGCCTAAATTGTGGTAAATTGTGCAGCAAAGTGCGACGGTGAATCCACAAAGAGGAAATTTGGCGAAATTCACGGATAAATATACTGTTGTCATAAATATAACAAAATTAGAATCATTTGAATTTTCGTGATTCCATTATACGTTTTATTTAAAGTATATCGAAGAGACACAACTTCTTTTATATTTTGAACTTCTTTTTTTTCGAGCAATATGTAAAAAGTCATTAAAAATGAGTAACCGAGGGATACGAAACATCCTAAAAGTATTAGAATTTTTCTCGATTTCATTTCATTCACACTGAACTTTAAAACAAGTTCCTCCAAAATCTCACTCGACCTCGTTATTTCTTTTGACTTGTAACATAGGCTAAATCTCATCAGTATCTGAAAACCCGTGAGAAGCAACCGTATAAATATTTCTTTTCTCGTTATATCCGGGCAAAGTGTGTAACAAACAACCACGAATGCTTCGTAAGAAAATAAACCGTTCTAGGTATCGTAAATAATTTTTTGAATTAACCGTAGGTTATTGTGTTTTGGTTCTAGAAATGGCTTACCGAAGACATTGAAACATTTGAACAAAATAGAAATGCTTCTTTTATCGTCGTAGTACATCGTTGGGCACCTGTTGGAAAAGTTTAATTTTGAACCAGTTTAATGCCCAAAACAATTAAACCACTGCTCCTATTTCATGCTTCCGCAAAAAAAAAAAAAGAATTTATCGGGATTACTAGAAGTCCTTGAAAAAGATTTCTTGAATCTTGATATACTTTCAGATAAAGCTTGTACTTATTAAACTCTTATGTCTGCAAATCTTACATCGTAAACGAAGAACAAAGCACAAATTGAAGAAGATATCCCAAAGGAAGCCTATCACTTCCTCTCATTTTCTTCAAATTAACCTAATGCACTGAATTTCTTTCTATTTGCAGTGTAATAACAAATCGAATATAATGATATATCGACTGAAAAATCTGCATGCTTTTCTCGAAAACATTTTATTGACCGGTAGATACAGTGAACAAAACTAATGTTTTCAAGCAATTGAATAGATAATTAATTGCAAACAGTATTCAAAAAAGTTTTACCATTCTTTTGTAAATCCGTTTAGCGATAAAGGTTTAGAAATCCTATTATAATATGTTCCGATTTTTTTTCATGGAAAAAGAAGAGAATAATACTTGTGATTTGATTTTCCAAAAACATTTCAAATTTAAGAAAAGAAAGCAAAATTTTATAGAAATGGAGGGCGGAGCAGAAAAAGGCAGGTTTCGTTTCTTTTCTTTCTTTCTTTCTTTTTTTTTTTTTTTTTTTTTTTTTTTTTTTTTTTTTTTTTTTTTGAGAATTACCAAGAAAGCTGCCTCGAATTTTGCATTAATAACAAACTTGGAGCTTTCAAAAAAATAAGACGATGTGGTGTCAAAAATCAAGGTTTCAATTGGTAAATACAAATACGAAATGGCAACGGGCTCTGGACCCAGCTTTGCTGGTCCCAATTTATCAATCCCCAATAAACATCAACAGCCCACTTAAACCTTTTTACGCCACTGTAAGTAACGGTTGCTTTCGGTAAACTGTTCCAAATGCTTACAACCCTACACTTTTAAATGACGATTATTATTGAGATAAAATGGCTTATTTTCAAGCACATCATGTTTTCTTGTAATAGCTCAGAGTCAAAACGGACCTAGATTTGAAAACTGCAGTTCATATTTTTGAAGTAAACCTCTTCTCAAAAATGGTTCAGTTCAATCACCTTTTTGAGACACTATGTTCAAAAAACGTATTTGCAAAAAAAAAAAAACAGACGTGTTCTCACAACCACGATAACACTCTACTCAGAAATGACACAACATGTGTGAAGCAGGAGCACATAGTCACTGGTAAAGGGGGACTTTTCTCCACCAGACACCCGTACACCTCTTAGCCGACGCCTTAGGTGCGCCGAAGCTGGGAGCTGGTAGCCGTCGGTCGACTACGGTGGGCCCATTTTTGCGCCGAGATAGGTCTGCTGGACTGCTATGCGTACAACAACCCCGTCAGCCCAGCCTATCTACCTCTTACTGTGTGAACCTTGCCCTCCTTAATATTCTTATTTACAAAAAAGAAAATCGATGGAGGGTTATGGTCCCCTAAAAAGGGGGACTGCCGTCGACGGTGGTTAATCGAACTCGGATCGTCCGAACTGTAAGCTGATGTTTTACCACTGTGTCACGGTGAAGATATTGGAATGGACAAGGGGCAGTTGGATTATATAGCTTGAAAACGTATCAGCTGCATGTGCCTAAGTACTTCCGTGCCGAATTTCTGTATACCCAATTCAGAAGAGCGTTAATCGTCCACTCCCCCATTCTGTTTTTCTTTTTCTCTTTTTACTGCGTTTGATCGGAATCCTACGAATTATTCGTCTTTTATTTCTGCTCTGAAAAGACGAATAGACTACTCAAAATTCTGAATCGTACTAACTGCTCACAGGGTAAATAGTTCCTTAATTTTGATGCAAATAAACTCATGTTTGTGAAAATTGCAACACCATGAAGGACTTACGCGAGTGAGCTGAAATTTTCAGGAAATGCAAAGTAGCGCCATGATATGCAAATGAGTAGAATTCCAAATCCGTAGCGCATGCATATTCTGAGCAGCGCCCTCTGAACGCGGATGGATCCGAATAAATAGACGGCTGTAGCGAGGCGTGTATGGTTATCTGCTAGTGGTAAACGTTAGCTCAATATTTACTTATGCCTCTTCGACAAAAGAGAGCGAGATTTGAACAACTTACAGAGTTTGAACGGGGAAGAATCATCGGTCTTCGTGAAGATGGATTGTCGTATCGTGCAGTAGCCGCTCGTATGCAGCGTAACAGCAGCACAGTGATGCGTGTTTGAAAGCAGTGGACGGACGAGAGTCCGGGGAGAACTCGGAAATCCGGGAGTGAACCCCGAAATGTGACGTCAACTCGCGATGATAGACAACTGGTCCGCATGGCGCGGACGGACCGTACAGCTTCCTCTAGACAATTGGCAGCACAGTGGTCAATAGCTACAGGTGTTTCATTGTGTGCTTCATCAATTCGTAGACGTCTGCTGCAGCGTGGACTGCGCGTAAGGACTCCTTTATACAGGATCCCCCTCATGCTAAACCACCGCCGCCTGCGGCTACAATGGGCCAATCCGCATAGAGACTGGCGTGCTGATTGGCAGCATGTCGTGTTCTCTGACGAATCCCGCTTTAATTTGTGGTACCATGATGGCCGCATTCGTGTCAGACGCTATGCCGGTGAACGCCACCTTCCGGAGTGCATTATCGAATGCCACAGTGGACGAACACCCGGAGTTATGGTCTGAGGCGCCATAGCCTATCATGGACGATCTCAATTGGTACGAATTGTGGGCAATCTGAACAGCAACGGGTACATCATTGAAGTTCTACAGCCCCAAGCTGTTCCCTTCCTTCAAAGCTTTGCAGGCTTTCAACAGGACAATGCCCGCTCTCATATTGCTAGGACTGTTCAATCCTTCTTTGCAACGCAGCAGGTACAGCTTCTTACTTTTGGCCTGCGTATTCTCCGGATATGTCGCCAATTGAACTTGTGTGGAATTTCGTTGGTCGGCGTCTCGCTCGTGATCCTCGTCCTGTTGCTTCTGTAGACGAACTTTGGGTACGCATACAAGCAATATGGAATGCTCTTCCTCAGGCAGACATTCAAAATTTGTTTGACTCCATGTCACGTCGTGCAGCAGCACTTATTGCGGTGCGTGGTGGCTACACAAAATACCGATTCCGATCTCTTGTTATTGTTTGTTTGCTTTGAAAATTTAATCATTTATTTGTACCACTACCACTCAACTGTGTATTAAATTTTATTCAATTATGACGATTCCTTCACGGTGTTGCAATTTTTACAAACATGAGTTTATTATTGTTCTGAAGTAGCAATGTTAATAAAAAGCCCTGTATTGATTGTAACTGTAAAGTTGCTCTATAAATTTTTAGTTTCTGCAGTAAAAACAAAATAATATTTTCCCTTTATTGTAGCTACAATATGTAAGTAACAAGCATCGGTATTTAAAACTGAAAACAGCGCAACAACATACTTGTTTCATTGCTAATTATTTTGCAGTTTCATGTAAAAAAAAATGTGTAAACTAAAATAATAAAACAATTTTGTTATGAACAAATATTTAAAAATATTAATAAATAAAGTGCTATAATAAAATATTTATAATCAGAGAAATATAATAATATAAGAAACAGTAAAAAAGTATACGAACTAATAGTAAATAACAAGCAAATATCAATATTTTAAATGATAAATCTGAAAAGACTGGATTTTACAGAAGTTTTCTTCTACCTGTATACCCGGAGCTTGCAAGAAACACGGGAGAAGCAGAATTTCTTCCAGAATGTCATAAAGAAAGTTCATGGACAGCATCTAAACACTGGCTCATTTCAAGGACGCGATAGTTTTTGAAAATGACATCAGAGAATTGAATCTGTTAAGGCGGGGGTGTTCAAAAGCATATTTGGCAGCCCTCACATACGTATACCTTCTTCGTATGTACGTACACGCTACACGTAAGGCCTGAATTTGACTTTTGAAGACTTTGGGTACAAACTTCATTCGGTATAACCCCCCCCCCCCCCATCCCCTCACGTATACCATAGTGAGGTGATAAGCCTTTTTGGTACTCTGAGATCCGACTTAGGTTGACTTCTTAGGGTCAGGATCCTGTTTTAAAAAATTGCAGCAATTTCACGTTGCACTGCAGCAAGATGCATATATCAAATTTGGAAAAACATTTTTCTCCTTAAAGTTTTTATCTCTTCAGCAGATCACAAAGCCGCGCTATCCTCGCATTATGCTTACACTATTATGATATTTAGAAGTTTATAATACTCGCAAATACTAGTTCGATAATTCATAATAAGTACAAGATCCCGCTTAGGTTGACAGCCCACATTGAGTTTTTAATGAAATAAATATTTTATGCAATGTCATGTGAAATGAAACGAAACTTTCTGGAGTTGCCGTCTCACATCCCTGCATAGCTCCTTTTAATTAAATATTATTTAATTGAAATTTTTTCGATAATTACCTTTATGTAGTTTCCAAAAATATTTATCACCAATCAAAAGCAAAATATGTAAAGAAGACACTAATTTAACTACTTAAAAAAATCCATTTTTACAAAAATTAAAATATTTTAAATAAAAATATTTTACAATAAGAAAGTAATTGGTATCTTTTTAAAGATAATTATCGGGTGAATATTTCATAACGAAGAAACAAAATTGTATATTTGTGTCATTTTTTGCGATTTCCAACGCATATGTATACCTGAATACTTTTCAGCAGAGTATCACTATGGAAAAAGGTAGGCAACCTTACTTTAGCATCTTATTTAAATCTTTGCTCTTGATTAGTGATAATTTTTTTTTTTGGAAACTACATGAGGGTAGTTATCCAAAAATTTCAATTAAATAATATTTAATTAAAAATAGTTATGCAGAGATATGGGACGGCAACCCTAGCATGTTTTTGTCTCGTTTCTCATTACGTTGTATAAAATATTCATTTCCGTAGGAAATTCGATGAGGGAAAGTCAACCTAAAGGGGATTTTGTACTATTATACATTATCGAACTATATTTGCGCCTATTATAATCTTCTAAATATCATGATGCTGAAAGCATAATGCCAGGATGGAGAGGCTTTGTGATCTACTGAAAAAGAAATTTTAAGAAGAAAAAGTTTCTTTAAGTTTAATGTATTCTTACTGGTAGTGAGTCATGAGTACTGCAATATTTTAAAAATCGTACAGGTGCCCTGGGCATGTGCCCATGCTTTAATTTAGCCCTGTGTTCGGAAGGGTGCTATTAAAGAGAACTGTCAGATGCGTTCGGAGGGATATCAATAAAAAAGTTAGTCAGAATTGATGGGGAATTAAAAGAGAAATTTAGGTTGAAATTTGAATATGGATCTATGTACATGTAAGAGCCAAGATCTTCCCCCTCTCGAGAAAATTCTGAGTGTAACTAGTTATTAAAATCAAAAACGATCATTAAAACCAAAATCATTGTGAGGAGCTGGTTGTATAAAATTTTAAAACGTGTGTGTGTAGGGAGGCAGGGGCAGGACACTTGTATGAAAATAATAAAGGACTGAACGTAAAATTAAAACTTTAAATCTCTTAATACTGTAACTTATTTAAAACCATTTCATTTAATGAAAACTTCTACTTCAACTGTCATGGTTGGTTTTTATTCACGGGAAAAAAATTGTAAAATGAAAAATTTTTATGTCCACCAAATCATTGTATTTTATTTAAGATATAACCTAACTTTAATTTGCCCCACTCCAGGAATTAATATCTGTTGTTTAAAATAGGATGATCTTATTTCGCGAGTAATAATTTAGAATAGAGTGACTTATATATTTCTCTGAGCGTCAATTTGGGGACACTTCCCTAAATCGCAATTTTTTTTTTTTTTTTTCCAAATTACATCTTAACTTTTTTCAGACGATAATTATTTTAATTTTTCCCCGTGTATACTTCGTTTTTTAGCTCTTTTTTTTTTGGCTTCTCTGATGCCACGTGTTAGACAATTGACAGTTTTTCTGCTATTGTACAACAATCTCGTCGCATCTGCTTTCAGTTTAGAATATTTCTTGTTATTTTATTGTTAGTTTACAACATAGAACATATTGGTAAAAAATATGAATTAATTTTTTAGTATAAATGTTTATTGATCGAAATTTTACGTGTCCGAGTTCGACTTGCAATTTTCAAAAAAATGATTCTTAAAAAACGAGTTCGCGCGACAGGGTGGAATAATACGTTAATATAAACGCTACAATTTCATTAATTTCAAAAATTGACAACGTATATATAATTTTTTTTTTTTCAAAATGCATCTTAATTTTTATAAACGATCACGTGTTTTTCAGATTATTTTTCAACAGAAAACTGCTGGTGCTCAAAATATTGGCTTATTTCGGTGACCTTACATTGTGCTCATGAAAATGTAAAGAACATGTCAAGTAGTTCAGTGTAATTTTCAACACACAAGAAAAAAAAGCTAATAAGATTAGTTCTTAAGACCCAGCATTCATTTGTAATGACAAAAAAAAATCTCACGTCTATGTTTTTAAAGCAGTATTCAGTATTTCTTGGTTATGAACAGGGGGGTCGTTACTGCGAGCGAAATTTTTTAATATTTTATTTTTATTTTAGAAAAAGAGCTATTTTTAGTTAAAATAACTTTTATAATGAAAAATAAACATATAATCGTTCAGGCGTTTCTTGTAAAAACGAGAGCGGAAATCTGAGAGGAGGGGGTTGACAATTTCGTTAAAGATACAAACCCACATTACTTGTTAGTCTGTATTATAATATCTGCATCCCTCTCCATGAAAAAATAAGAAAATAAAATCAGCTGCACATTTGCAGTGCAGGTGCTATAAAGTGAAAATGCTGAAGGAAAGGGAATTAGACCCAATAGTTGTTGAGTTTTTTTTTTTTCTTTTGCAAAGATAAAAAAAAATAATTAAAAATCCTCTGGTATAGCCTTTTTTAATTTTTTTAACCTCCAAATGGCTTAATTACTTCACTAGAATCGCGAGTGATTCTTTTAGTTTTAATTATTATGTAAACTTCTCCCAAACAGTTTTACGGTGCTTGAATAATGCATTTATGTTTTTATAAGCATAAAAATAAATAAATGATTTAAATGACATTTTTGACAAGAATTCTACACGTTTTAATGGTTTAAAGCGACTTTTTTTCCATCGGCCATCGGCCCATGGAAGAGGAGAATAATCGGCAATCGGCCATCAGCCGATCTCGGAACAATCGGCCACCAATCGGCATCGGCCCATCGGCCAAAAAATGCCATCGGTCGAGTCCTAGTTTCTAATAAAAATACAAGTTAAAAGGGCTGCTTTTTAGAGCTATTCATCATTTAGGAAGTATAATTCCTTTAATTCCCTACCAGGGGCGCCTCTAGGCCCGCAGTGGCACGAGGGGGCGCAAAAGCTTCAGTTGTCCCCGGGCGCTAAAAACCCTAGCTACGCCTCTGCCTAAATCCGAGGACAATTTGAGGACGCGAGAAGAGAAAGTCTTGAGGTCTTTGGGGACATAATAAACCCATACATATACACTGCTATTTTGAAAAATTGCTCTCATTAATATATTTCAAAGTGTGTCTAAACATATTTTCTACATAATGTATGCATAGTTTTTTAGTTCATTGCCTTACAAAACAGTTTAAAGGTTCTAAGTTTCAAATCTAGAAGAAAATATTTGGAGAGAAAGAATAAAGAAATTTTAATTGGGGATTTTTGGAGACCCCCAAGTAGTTAAAGGGATTTTGGGGACAGCGCATTAAAAATATACAAATTTTATGGACTTTTCCTGAAAATCGAGGGCAGTCCCCAAATCATCTCTCTAAATTAGGTCATTCTAAATAATTAAGAGATGTGTTCCCAAATGCAAGGACAGAGGAAAGAAAGCTAGGGAAAGAAAAAAAAATAGAAACAAAATAAGCCAATCAATATGCATGGTCTCACAATCATGTTTCAAAAAAAATTTTCAGGAAAAAGCATTAAAAATCATCTTGAATCAACATATGCGATGATGGAGTAAGTAAATTATGAAGATCTTATTGCGTAATATACATCATGCTTATGATGTCATGCATCTTTCAATAATATAAAGTTATTGTTTATAAATTTTTTATTAGTTTTTATACAATTAATATTTATTACATCTATGATAAATATCTACGCTGTATCACTTTATTTTTTGCAACTTCATCTGTGACTTTGCCTTTGTTTCCAGAGAAAACTTCATAAATCTGGCAATGATATAAAATTTCAGGTCGTACTTTAATTTGGTAGTTAGGTGACTGAGATATATTATTTAAAATTCAGCATTCGACTCTGCCGAAAGTTTATCAATATGGTAAGTTTCTCTAGTGCAACATTTTCTATCTTGTTTGTCAAAAATGTTTGATTTTGTTTTTGTATGAAACAATCCGCTGAAGCAACTTCACTTACAAGCTTTGATTTGTGGAACAGCGGCATTCTACTTAGGATCAGCATTCAGCATATTTCATATAAATTTCGATTCCTTTCATTGGAAATTATTTAAATTCTTTATTGAAATGTTTAAATCGTTACATATGCAACTTGTTCAGGTTGTGAGATTTTATGGTAAATAGTGTGCTTAATGTTTGATAAATTGCGCCACTCTGTTTATGCGTTATTACCTTTTTTTCGTTCAGTAAGAACGTATATTGTTTCACTTTTATTTTTTCCCCACCGAATAAAATGTTGCCTTCAACTTAGAAATAATTAAATGTGCTACTTTGGTATGACTTATATAGTTTTGGAATGAGCAATGACAGTAAAAAATCATTAGTTTTCACTGATCTCCCTTACCTCTTTTTTTTATTCATTTATTTACTTATTTTTATTATCGTGATTGTTTTAAGAATTGAATAGCTCATTTTTCATTTAATTGTTCCCATCTATCAAAACGTACCTATCCTCTTACTAACTATTTGAATTTAAAAAAATCTGTTTTAAGTGATTTCAATGCAAATAAATACCATGATTGGATAGAAAATGTGTTTAACCTACTGTTATTCAATTGAAAAACACTGGTTTCATTGATAAAATTAATTCATTAGACTTTTTCTTTGTAGGATGTATTTATTATGGTAAGACGGAAAAAAACTACTATTTTCCTAGATGCAAAAGAAAATACTACTGTTCATGAACTGAAGAAAATGGTAGAAGGTATAACTAAGGTTCCTCCTGAAAATCAACTATTATATAAGGATGATCAGGTAGGATTTTGTTTTGACCTTACTTTTAAAATACTATGCTAAATTAAGATTGCAAAAGGAATTTTAAAAATTTGTTTTCTTTGCTAGAAATGTGAAATTTCTATCATCAAGAATTATCTTTTGTAAAGTGGGCTGAAAGGAAATTAGATTACTTACTTACAAATTTTGGCTTCAGTTCTATATAGGGCTGGGTTTTTGCCGGCAGAAAGTGGTTTCTGCCGTGACAGTGGCAGAAAGTGGTTTTAACCGGCAGAAATTGGCAACAACTGGCATAAACACATTTTGTGACAATATCTGAGACTTTTTTAGTAGTATTAAATTCTCGAACTACATTTTATTCAGAATAAATAACATATAAAATATTGTGGATAGTTTTAATTAAAAAATAAATAAATTTGTTAGAAAAATTAATAATTAGGGTTCATACTCAACCTAGAAAAGTCATGGGATTTGATATCCTTTGCAAAAGTCAGGGGAAAACGTAAATTTTTGACAAAAACCTAGAAAAGACAGGGATTTTTTTTCCCCCACCAGGGACCCCTTTTAGAAAACCTATGCTCATTGCCATGCCAGATTACCAAAAAAAATTATTAAAATGTTCGGCTCGACATCCCCGTTCGGATTTTGATACTTTTTCGTTAATGCTGTCGGAGGCAAAAATGAGTGCAAGCTTAAAACGTTAACCTGGAATTCTGCTTTGATCTACCTGGAAAAGTCATGGAAATTGTTTTGGCTATTTGAGTATAAACCCTGGTAATGTAACAGATAAAATTTTTGTTATAATATGGTTGTGCAGTTATGTGAACAAATATTAGCGTATTTTAAATCTCTGTTTAAATATCAAAATAGAAAACTATATCCAATACTTATTTTAAATTAAACACTGCAAGGAAAAAGAAAAGTAATCAATACTTAATCAAAATACTTTTCTGTAATTTACATAACTACAAAACCTTGCTTGAATAGTTAAACTTGTACAGCGTTAGATTACCATAATGAATTTTTTTTTCAAGTGAAAGAAAATTAGTATTATAAAAACAGTTTATTTATATGATAATTTTGAAACTTTTTGCTACTTTGAATAACATTCATTATCTTTAGTTTTAACTTTTAACGTAATTGTTTACGTATCAAATACATGTGTGAATTATGAATCATCGCGGATTAAAGTTCTTACTAGTATTATTTCTTAGTTTCTGCCATGCCGGTTTAAACCGGTTATAACCACTAGTTTTAACCACCCCGGCAAAAACTTGCCAGCCCTGGTTCTATAATATTTTTACCCGAGATCTACCCTACAGAGTCATGGCTGCCTGCGATCATATCGCGGCTGTCCAGACGTGGCGCCAGAACAAAGGAATAAGCGTTCAAACGATAGTTATTTTTTTCCTCACTGGTGCACTGCAAGCATGTACTAGTTTTGTATGGAAATATATTACAAAAGCATTGTTTTTGCCAGGTTTGCAGCATGCATCATGATTTCTTTTTGGTAAACTTTTAGTTTATGCATTACTGATCGGAAATATGTCTCCCGATATTTAATTGTGTCTAATCTATATATATATTTTAAAGAAATTTTTCATTGTAAATGAAATAAAACGACAGAAAGCAGTAGAGTTTTTCTAAGCATTAAATTAGTGAATGCATACATTTTATGATTTTAGGGATTTACTAAATTCACGTTTGGTTTATATGCATATATTTTATTGGTTTTTTCACTCCATGTCGCCTATTCAATTATTCTGCAAATCAGGGTTCGTTGATTTAAATCAGCTTGATTTAAATCAAGTGATTTTTTAAAAAAAATCATTGATTTAAATCAAGTGATTTTTTTTCAAAAAAATCATTGATTTTACAATGTTAGAAAGTGTTGTAAAAATGAAATATGTTGCAATTACAACCACTGTTTTAAACAAAACTTTCTAAGTTCATCTGTCTGTGTGCATAACATATTTCATAAGTTTAGAACTAATTACTATTTTTTTAATTTTACAACATTATTCTTAATCTTCAAGCATCTTAACAGCAAAGCACAATTCATTCAATCATACAAATTAGAATTCATAATAATCATGAACCATTCTGTGGTTTTTCTCTAGAAAATAGTATTTTATATCAATTTAATAAATGCCACACAATAAATAACTCAGAATGATAGTGTTTATAACAACAATTGTTCGAATTCAGAATATGCATCCTTAAAGTTTCATCCATGTCCCCTGATAGCTTAAGGTTTTTTCCTTCTATAATATTTTTATCATTGAAGTTTTCAATAAAGATATTTGATTAAAACAAAAAGTTTCAGTTTTTAGTAATGGTGTGAGCATATGATTTTACTAAATGGGTAAACATATTTCAGGCTTTTTCATTTATAAAATTTAAAAAAAAAATGATTAAAGTGCACTCAATGTAAAAATTAAGTACACACAATTGCTACTTTTTTTCAGCTTTCAATAGCAAAATAATTCAAATTCAATTTATTCATTTTCTTTGTACTGGTACTATTATTCCTGGTAGGGTTAAGTTTCATTTGAGTCATGCATTTATATTAAAATTTGTTTATCATTATTATAAAAAAATATTTATTACTGTGAAAGTAGCTTAAAGTGTGTCTTTTCAATTGATTAACATGTCATATTGTTTCTATTAATGTAACATAATCAACATCCAAAATATTTAAGGTCATTTTTAAAAAAATCAAAAAAATCCGATTTAAATCAAAAAAATCCGATTTTTTTTTTTTTTTTTTGATTTTTTAAAAAAAAATCATTGTAATATTAGTTATTAGTATTATGCTATTAGTCTGTCAATAACAATAAAATATTGTTGTATAATATAATCATTTACTTAATTACATAATTGTTCAACTAATCTTTATTTGTTAAGTCACTTCACAACCTAACTGTTCCACTTTCCTGTAATAATTAAATTTACAGTAAATGGAATTGAAATAATTCAATTAACACATATATTTGAAATAACTTTATTAATCATAATCTATGTCATTTTTCTTTTAACTGCTGTTATTTAATAGTATTAACATGAATGAATGTATTGAAAATTGCTTAATAATAAAGTAACTAATAGCCATTTAAAGACTTTTCAATACGGCTTTCAAAAACCTGCTAGCCAATTTATTTGTGCTACACAATGTGAAAGGATAAATGTATTTTAGAAAATTATGCGCAATTATTGTCGTTCAAAATAAAAATTAATCTGAAAACATAATATGATAAGCCAATTGCGAAGAAAATTTTCTCTGTATTCATTATACATAAAAGTATACGTATGTATGAAAAGTTGTATCTTAACGAGCAGCTTCAAAGTCTGCATGTGTTACTACCAAAAAAACGATCTTTTTATTTTTTCCTCTGTATTAAAAACGTTTTAATGGCAAATACATAACCCTGCAACATATTTTGATACAGTCGAACCTCGTTTTCCCGACACCCGGATATCACGTCACTCTTTCAAAGTCCCGAACTTGAAACCTATAATTTTAATGTTAAATAACTCCGCAATTCATGACACTACTTTATTGTGCCATTCCGTTTATGACGACACTCCAAATTGTCAAAAAGGGCTCGATTTTATTTTTTTAACTGAAACCTTTCAATAAAATGAAGATTTCATGAAAAGTTTTTCCCAAAATTCCTGAAAATGGATTAGGGACAAGTGTTATCTACCTATAGTCGAAAAAATCCCCAGCCCCCTCTCATCTAACAGTCACGAGCCAGCAAAGCATGCACAAAAGGTTTGAAAGCGACAGGTGGAAAGATAAAGTTGCGCTGCAGGTTTACTTGAACTTCTTCGAATTAGGGATTTGAAGTACAGAAAGATTTTTACAATTGTCAACATTGACAGTCACAAGAAAAGAGTGACAAGTTTCATTTGCATTGCCTCTAGGATTAAATCTCTACTCGGCAGACTCAGCAGTACTTCAGAAAAGGATAAAGGGATAAGGAGAAAGAAAGCATCCATTTTGAAACTCGACTTTTGCTCCTGAAATTCCAGGGATGTACACAGATTTTAATTTCTAGTCGGAAAGAGTTTAGGAAGGCAGGGCAGCGGAGAATCACTATGACTATTCAACTGCAGTTGAAGTTGAATGGTCATTGTAAATGAGCTTTTAAAAATGCATGCCATAATCCCTCTTTTAGAGGCAATTTGTTAGAAAGCATCTTTCTTTGTTCGAAACTTCCAAATAAAACCGAGGCGTTGCATTGCATTGATGTCGTAGAAAAATACCTTTATTCGATGGAAGAAGCTAAACAGGAAGACTTTGACTTTTGTACTAACTACACAGAAAAATTTTAAATTGTAAATCAAAAAGTAAGCAAACCCTTATTGGAGAATATTTTCTTGCGAAATAAAAAGCAAGATATCTTTTCTTAATGTTTTTGCATTTATTTATGAAATAATACAAAATGACGGTAATTGAATCTAATTTAAAATAAAATAATTAATAGAAAAACCCTAATGCATTATTACATTAGATGTACTTTAAATTGTGTTTTCAAGTAATTCCGTTTAAAACGTCGCTCCGCTTATGACGACACTTTGAGAAAGTCCGCAGGGTGTCGTGATAACGAGGTTCGACTGTAGTTACTTTTGCCCTCAACACTTAAATGTTTATCTGTCTTGAAATTCAAGCCTTTAACGCGATGATATTGCTATGGTTAGACCTTTAAATCCTAACAGCGCCAATTGACTGACATGTACATGCTAACAGCGCCAATTGACTGAAGTGGCAGAAAATGTAAGTTCTGCTAGCACGCACTTTTTCGCCCGTTTGGAGAGCCACTATATGATCGCAGGCAGCCATGAAAGAGTGCAGCTAAAGGGTTGAACTATATATAATTCATTGTAAAAAATTTCTGCATGTATTTTAATGCAAGAGCTAACATCCCATGACTTTCTTTTCTATATTTTGATAAAAGTTTTTGTGACTTAACCCTTTTGACAAATGAATCATATCCATTATATCTTAAGCTCTATAAACTAACCATGCTGTTTTTAGGCTTGCTATCAGAAATTGAAATATTTTTATATATGAAATTTCTTTCTGTGTTTAAGGTTATGGAAGGACATAAAACATTGGGTGAATATGGTTTAAACTGCTCTACAGCTAAAGCCCAAGCACCTGCTCAAGTAGGATTGGCATACAAGGACAGTGGTAAAACACTTTTTCTTAATTATTTCCCCCCATTAATGTAAAGGATATAATCGAATGAACATAAAACAATATTAATCTTAACTAAGAAATGTCTCAAATCAGAGGTTGAGCTAGCAGTTTTCAACAGGGTCCACTTTTTGTGAATGTTATTAATTTTTGCCACTTTCATAATAAATGATGGTAGAAAAAGTGCAATTTGAAAGCTTGGAATTTTGTGTAGGATCGTTTTGCTTTTGATTGATTTGAATTTTGTGAAGGGTCCGTTTTGATTATTCTAAATTTTGTTATGGGTACCCAAAAACGAATCAAAGTTCCTCCCCTGCAAATACTTCATTGTACCCAGTGGTATAGTCCTGGGAAAAAAAGTAGGGGGATGCTTACCAGGGTTCGTTGATTTAAATCAGCATGATTTAAATTGTGATTTAAATCAAGTGATATTTTTTTTTCAAAAAAATCATGGATTTTACAATGTTAGAAAGTGTTGTAAAAATGAAATATGTTGCAATTACAACCACTGTTTCAAATAAAACTTCTTGGTCAATCTGTCTGTGTGCATAACATATTTCATTAGTTTAGAACTAATTACTGTTTTGTTAATTTTACAATATTACTCATTCTTCAAGCATCTTAACAGCAAAGCATAATTCATTCAATCATTCAAATTAGAATTCATAATAATCATGCACCATTCTGTGTTTTTTATCTTAAAAATAGTATTTTAGATCGATTTAATAAATACCACACAATAAATTCAGAATGATAGTATTTAAAACAACAATTGATAGAATTTAGAATATGTATTCATTCATTAATGTCCCTTAAAGTTTTTTTCCTTCTAAAATATTTTTTAATCTTAGAAGTTTTCAATACAAATATTTGATTGAAATAAAAAGTTTCAGTTTTTAGTAATGGTATGAGCATATGATTTTACTAAATGGGAAAAAATATTTCAGGATTTTTTATTTATAAAATAGAAAAATGATTTTAAAGTACACTCTCAATGAAAAAATTAAGACCACACAATTGTTACTTTTTTTCAGCTTTCAACAGCAAAATAATTCAGATTAAATTTGTTCATTTTATCTGTACTTATGAGTATACTATTATTCCTGGTAGGGTTACGTTTCATTTGAGTCATGCATTTGTATTAAAATTTGCTTATCATTATTATTAAAAAATATTTACTGCTGTGAAAATATCTTAAACTGTATTTTTGTATATTGATTACCATGCCATATTGTTTATATGAATGTAACATAATCAATATCCAAAATATTTAAGGTCTTTTTAAAAATTTTTTAAAAAAATCCGATTTAAATAAAAAAAATCAGATTTTTTTTTTTTAAATTTTTTTTTAAAAAATCAAAAAAATCACGAACCCTGCTGCTTACATATACAAACATCAAAAAATGGGGGGTGCTTTTGTTAAAATTTAAAACGAATGGGAGGACCCTTGTGATAAAATAAAAAAGTAAGGGGATGCCGTCCCCCTGCTTCCCCCCTCAACTACACCTCTGATTGCACCACAGTTAAATTGCTGTTAATTGTTAGTTTGATTGATACATTGTATCCATTATTGCTTAACTTTGCATTCATTTAATTGATTGCTTTAAATCTTAATACACTTCACTTTTCCTCCTGTGTCATAGCTTTTTAAAATAGTAATTTAATATTTAGGTATTTACCACTTTTATGCATTGTAGAAAACATTTATTTAATTTTACCATTTCACCAATCAGTGCACAATACTGGCCAATTTTACTATTAATATCTTCACAAAAGTACTTTATTTGAAACAGTACCTTCACAAAAAATGTGTGAGAAAAAAATTGGCATATTCATAAACATAATTTACCATTAGCTTCCTTTCGCAAAAATTCCATCCTATTTAAATCAAAAAATTTGTTGGGTTACATAAAAGTAAATTTACTCATAAAATAGAATAAACTAATTTTTACAAACATTGTATGAGTATGACTTTTTGGTAGTATTTTGACTCATTTTTATCCGTTTTTCCTATGCACGTGGAAAATAAGCTCGAGTAATTTTAGCTCATTGCATGCCATTGTGCAGGAATCTTTTAGAATCTGCCTTTGGCTTGTCTTGTTTGTGATTCTTTCCTGAACTGTAAGCAGTACTACACCTATTGAGTCAAAACACAAAAATATTTTCTGCTCGTCTTTGCTTTTTTTAAAAAATTTTTATTGTTGTAGGCAGTTGGAATAGTTTACCGTAAGCGACTGTTAATTGCAGTGGGGTAAAAACTTTTAAGAAAGCTCTTGATGTTCATTAGGGACTGCTAAATTGACTAGGACCAGCCTAGCTGGACCCTGAACCTGTTGGTCCTCACTTTTGTATTTGTATTTTAGTCCTGCCCCTCAACAGAAAGACTTTTTTGAAACAAACTATGATTTTACTTGGAAAGAAAATTTACCTTTTCAAGAAAATAAGATGTTAATTTTATTCTTAAAAGTGACAAAATTTCACTAAAATAGGATACTGATATAAGATTTCCATAAAAATAAGCAGTAAGAAAAAAAAATCTGCATTTCCTCTGCCGATGCAATCACTTTTTATTTTTTATTATGGTATTTATGATGTGTGGGGAAAACCTGCCCGACTCTGCTAATAACCACTATTCTTAACCCTTATTTCTCATTGTTATGCATTCATAATATCTTGTAACCTTCTACTTTTCTTTGCTTTTGATTCTTTTAGAAACACAAAGATTTGAACTGCTAGAAATTACACCATTGTCAAACCCGCCAGAGTTGCCAGATGTTATGAAACCGCCTGAAACTCAAAGTCATGAACAGGCAGTTGCTTAAGATTCATTTTCGGCGTTCACAGCTCTTTTATTTTTCAACAAGTAAGCTTTAGACTTTAGTACGAGTAATAGTGCGCTTTGAAATATATGCATTTTGTATGCTTTATATGTATATATATGTGAATATCTATAATAATAAATGAATCCCTATTTCCCGAAATTGCAAAATTTTGCTTACCTCTTATCAAACTTTGAATTGACCAAAAAACAGTTGAAAAAGAAATTGAATTAGAAATACAATTTTATTACGAGGAGAAATGGAAAGGTAGCAGGAAGTAAATACAGTAGAGCTACGGTTATCTAAGCCCTGACTAACCGAGTTCTAGGTTAACCGAGGTACATTAAGTCTTTTTAATCCGAGGTACATTAAGTCTTAATTATGAGCATCGCCATTTCATAATATGTACAGCAAATGCCTTTTTTCACATCTTTGACTACCTTTTCATTCATTTCACCGATTTACCCACGTTTCCTTCTCAATTTGGGCTGAGTCCGAGTTTTCAATTATCCGAGGTACCCTCGGTCCACATTACCTCGGTTAATCGAGGCTCTGCTGTATTTCTAAACATTTATTTTAGAGAAAGTGCACTGTATTATAATTAAATCAGCTGTTTGCTTGTGCATGCAGCCTTCTATCAACCTGTCTGTTATATAAGTGACCCTTTACTCAAACATTTTGTACACCATTTGTACGTAAAAAATGCACTTGACTGTTGTGTTAATCTAGAACTGCAACATAAAAGCAAGGTTGGAAAGCTTGTTAGCCAGATTCATATAAGGTTATTGTGTGAAATAAAAGCCTCATGTTCCAAAATATTATGGTTTAATTAATAGTTTGCCTTTTATTGTAGTCATTATTATTTTTGCATTTTAAATAATAATTTTGTTGTTTTGAAAAATCATGTTTTTATTATGAAATGTATTTCATTCTACATTTTTATTCATTCACATTCATTTATTTCGTTCTACTTATTTTTTCAGATTTTCTCACATGGCATATATATATTTTGACACTACAGCTCTTATTTATGGCTAAAGTTATGCCTGCTTGTGGTCAAGTGATGGTTATTTTTCAGATTGGATAGTTGCAATTTCCATAGTTCTATCCTTTGTTATTTCTGTGATATGCCTATGGTGAGATAGAATTGCAGTTCTAATGAAGATGACTAAATATTGTAACTACTGAACAACTCTGAGATTAAATTTTGCTTTTAAAACATTTAAATTAGTCTAATGATTTTATGTAGCTTATTGGATAGCCTTTTTTAAGAAAAAAAGCAGCCCATGTTTAGCTAATATTTTATCTTCTGTACATAAATCTGCATTGGTGCCCATTGTCTTTGGTGCAGTTTTATTCGTATAGTTCATACATAATTCAAAACATCTAAATAGGTTTTGGCTCTTATATTATTTCCCTATATATATGTTTTAAAGTAGTAAGTAAAATTTGTGATGTAAATTTTGAAAAATTTGCTTTTTAATTTCTTATTTGCTCTTCTTTTAAATGTATGCAATGATTTGGTATAAAACTGTTTGCAAAATTCTCTTTGGGTTTTTGTTGCATCATTAAAAGACATTGGAGGAAGGGAAATATAAGAAAAATTAGTAAAATAAGTTATGTAACATGCATTATAAAGACATCAATTTTGCCTTGTGTAGCCTTATCATTTCTTTAACCTTTTATTTTAATGGTGGGCACTTCTGGTAGCATATGTTTCCGTTACTTAATAGTTAATGTATAGACTTTTGCCATGTGATGTCATGAAATTAAATCTTTCTTTCATATACTGTTTGTACAAATGCTAAAAAAATAATGTGTTTTATTAAAGTTTCCAAAAGTATTCATTCAAATTTTGCCAATAAATTAACAGTAAGTGACTATCGTGACACTATACCTTAACAATTAAATTAAAACACTAAAAGATTAACTAATAAATAATTAACTTCAGTATATTTTTCTCAATTGTTTAATTCAGTTAACAGACTTCTATGGGAAAACCTCAAGATATTATAAAAATATAAGATTACGTGAACTCCGTGTACATTAAATGTTTGAAAGGGCAGAAAGTGATTTTTAAGCAGATTTAAAATATTATCAGATGTGTTTACGAATGCTCTGAGCTAGGCATTTGTATTGCAATTACTATTACTGTTAAGTGTATGCATAAAAAAAATTCATTATATGTGTATATTTACTTGCTCATTCATTAATTAGTTTCATGTGATAATTATTTTATTTGAAATGTTTTAATTAAAGTAATAAAACTAAACTTGTTTGTCTTATTTTTCAGTGTAGAATCTGCAGATGGCATATTTTGTTATGTTGAATAAAATATTGCCAGATAGCACTCAGATGTGTATAATTCACAGATAACCATGCTATATCTTAGTTATACCACACGGCGATCAATGTAATAAAAAAACAAAATATTTATACCAAAAATGGCCATGCTTTATAAATATGAACCATTGATAAAATAACTGAAAGATTGCTACTGTTGTTGATTGCAGATGACGCTATTAGTACGCATGACACATTGCATCGAATGAACATAAAAAGTAGCCAAAAATACAAATATATTATATGCTGAAAAATACGGTATTGTAATAAAAAATCTTCCCTTATCAATAATTTGATGGACTTCGATTTTTTGGGATGCAAAACTCGATTTAAATGACATAGGTTTCCATGAGTTCTCTAAATTTATTTAATTTTGATAAATTTTATGAATATTTAAAAATTATTGAGGTATTTTTAAATATTTTTAAAAAGTGTAAGAGTAAAGTAAGAGGATTAAAAATGAGTATAACAGCTTGCCTAAAAGGTTGGATTATGTCACAACTATTTAATTTTAATAAATTAACCTCTTTATAACACAATAATTAGAAGATACTTTTGTGATGTTCTGCTGTATTTCAGTTTTGAAAAACTTTTAGCTCTTGTTTAAAATTTTGAATTTCATATGATTTGAATAATTAATTTTTGAGAAATGTTTTAAAACTAATCTTTCATTTTATATTGAAAATGGAGTTGTCCCCCCCCCCCCCCCCCCCATATTCGAAGCACAAAAATTAATTTTTTTAACATGATTAGATACGGTTTAAGAACTATCATCAGGTTAAAGTAAAAATTAGTTATTCATAGCTCTATTTAAATGAAGAGCTTGCTTTATGGTAATTATGACATACATTCACAGTTACATCTAGAACATGAAAAGTTGCTACAGTGCGGTATTGTTTATACAACATTTTAGTGTGTTCCCAATTCTTCGATCTAGCCAAAAAAAAGGTGTATTGGTTATATGATGTTTTTCAGTTATCACTTTGCCAATGTATGAACGATACTTCACTGTACTTGCAAACATTGTTGCATCAGTATTGGTTCAGAAGGTGAGTGACAAAAATAACATTTGATTTTGTCTTCCACATTTACTGATTTGCCATGCTGAATATTGGATTAAAAATGTGATTTAACAGCTTCAAATGTCAACTGTTGTTGATCAATTTCTGGGGAAATTCTTAGTATGTCACTATGCTTTTTGCACATTTTCTTTTACAACGTAGTTCAAGCTGTTATTTCGCCGCTTTCAGGAATTGAGTTTTCTAAAATTAAGTTTTCTTCAAAAATTTTATATCCCCACTCAAATAGGCCTATCAGCAGCTTTTAAAAGCAATATCTATTGATACATTTGCAAAATATGTCTAGTTCCTGTTTAATTTTCTAGTTTTACGTTACATTTATTTTTTTATCTTTTCTAATTGTTTGGTGTTGCATAGGAATTTAAAAATATTTTTTTATTTCGTTGTCAGTACTTCGTTCCCCCCCCCCCCCCTCCCATATTGATGTAATATTTAATTGCAACAATATTAACAATAATTCTGTTTCAAAATTATGATCGGTAAATTAAAATATATATATTTTGAAGTATGAGAAGGTTAAGTTATAACTTAAAATTTCATATATCATGAATGACATGTGCAGTTATTGCTTATGGCTATTTAACACTTTCTGCTGTGTGTATGTTGGATTTATTGGAATGAAATTGTAATTTATGGAAAAGTGTAATATTTGTTTGTTATTTTAAAATTTATTGAATGTTTGCAGTATAAATTTCTTATTCATGCAATTGCAAAATGTAGAACAGTAGTTTTCAAAGTCTAGACTTTTTCCCCCCTTTTGTGTGAAGCATTAAAAATAAAGCTTAATATTTTGTGAACTGTACAGAAACCTTAAAATTGAAAATGTTGAAGTACTAATACTTTCCTTATAAAAGAAGTATTGAGGGAAGTGATCATTTAGTCTTTTGTACATTATCTTTCAAAATAAAAACCAAATTGCCAACATTGTGCTTTTCTGTTCACCATCTTTCAGTGCATTTGTTTTTAGCTTTAAAGTCTCTGTGAAGTTGTCTTAAATTGTTCCTCTTAATTTTTTTTTTTGGACATTAAATTCTGAGCAAAAAGAAGTACACAATGCCATGAAATGTGCTAGATACTAAGGTTCCCAACCTGTGGGTCGCAACCCCAAATGTGGTCGACACATTTTTTTTAAATTTTAAAATGCATACAACTGTGTTTTATGAATATATTTTTATGTATTTTAGAACTTCTTACTTTTTTAACATATTCATATGATTTTTTTCATGCTAATTATTGGTTATTTAGAAAATCAAAACTGGGGTTATAAAATATATACAAAATATATCTTAAATGCTATATTTGTCTGATTAATTATTTTTGGAGTCACTGCCACTTGTTACTCATTAACAAAATTTCTTAATTGCACGAGTTATCCATAAGACCATTTACAGTTGAACTCAATACGAAATGCCAAAAATTCGTGAATTTGTTCGTTATTTATGGGGGGGAGCATGGTTAACCTAACTGTTTAAATTGATGGCGCATACTTTTTCCGAAAATTTTGGGTGAAGTTCTGAAAAATTTTTTTCGCTGAGAATCGCCAGTGGCAGCAAGATTGCATAAAGATTGTCAAAATTTTTATCTGTTACTCCCATTCGATTGTTAGCAGATTGCCACGCTATTTATATTCTGGCAAGGTAGGTTGATATGAAAACATTGCATAAATCCTGTCACACAATATACATTGACGTTTCAACCCGTCTACAATATCCTTCAAGGTATGTTACTTTTGTGGTATTGCATCCACATTGCTATACCTTTATTATACCAATGTACATGGATGCTTCAATCTGCCTGCAATATCCTTGCAAGGTAGTTTGTGATGTTGCGTACATTTTCACGACAGTATAACACAATCCAATATAAATATTTGCTTTATAAATACGTAAGTTAAAATTTGAATCGCAAAATTATGTTGTAGCAATATGATTTACTTGAAGCTGAAAAGCATGCCACTCACTAATTCAGTACAGTGTTTAAAGTATAAATTACTCTTCTGAATTCCAGTTAGTAGCACCTTACAGCAGTTTTAAAATCCAGGAAGACGTTGCTGAAAAGATATTTTTCCAGTGAACATTTTGTCATTATTCAGCTGCAGGGAGCTATAACCTAAAAAAATTTGTGTATTTAACCTAGAAATAAATCGGGCAAATAAATTTTCTAGAACAGATTTTGTCTAGACATACACGTGCATTTTTGAAATACAACAAACGCATATACAATTTTGATTACGCAGTGGGAAAAAAATCAGAATTTGGCATAAAAAATAGTTAAAATATGTAAAGTTTTCCCACAATCCATAAAAATTGGCAAGTATGAAACATGCATATAATTATTAGAATTGCTGTGTGGCATATGATGGCTGAGGTAGATCAAGCATTTAGAACATATAGAAAATTTAGTACTGGCTAAAATGAAAATTATGTAGCTTTTAAAGGGGATTTAGTTAACACTGAGAATACTTAAATGGAAGTACTCTCCGCTTTCAAGTTTTCCTAACACATAGCACTCGGTCTCACCTATCACGCACTGAAAACCACATGTGCAAAACTTCAAAAGAGGAAAAACAGCTCCTGCGTATTTCCTGTGCGAGCCAGAGGTATTCATCCTACCTTGTCAATGACATTATTATAGCAATATTATAACAACAATTATTTTAAAAGATTGATGTCAACAGCATTCAGAGGACAGTTTAACAGTACAATATAGCATCAATATTTTCTTTTTAAGCAAAATAAAAATGTTGCCTGCGTTTTGTCACGTAAATGTTGCCTTGTAAATATATACCTAACCTTTCAACACTATTAAAATTATCAATATTGACCCATTGGCAAGGTTAACAATTCTATAACAAAGAATGTGACAATAATTTTGCTATGGTAAATATACTCTAGAGTTGGTAATAATATAAAGTGGACAGTCTATATTATTACCGGCTCTAAAGTTTGATTATCGTACACCATGTATTACTTACACCAGGTGCGTCCATTGGTTTCCCGTGGAATTTTTTTGAAATTAGTGTCCTAAAAAGGTCAATTTTTTCAATGTTTGATAACTTTAAGTAGGTCGCCATGCTCTCCATAAAAAAATTTTCAAAACACAACTTATGCATTCATAAAACATCAGCATTGATAACCAAAGAAAGTGGAAACCACAGAAGCATTCATGAATACACGCCGAATTGCAAGGAAAATGAAAAAATTGCTACTGTTATGGAATAAACGGAACTTTTCCACCCCCCCCCCCTTTTTTTGCTGGCTCCATCTGTAGTGACTCTGTGACATTACCATCGCCCACTTTCTTATTTTAACACTGCTCTAGAATCTAATTACTGTACAACAAGTACAGTAAAACCTGCAAAGTTGACCACTTTTGTCAGGAACGGAATTAGCCCTATATTATATAATGTAGGTAACTTGTAACTTGACCACCTGTCTATATTGACCACTTATGTCTGCCAAATTTAGGTTTGAGTATTATAAAAAAAACCTTTGTAAGTTTGTATGCTATAATGTTAGACCAGCATTTGTCTGGATGGATGACACATCAATAGAGGAAAAACAACTTACAAAGAGAAGTTCGCCTAAACTTCTTTGTAAGTTAACCACATGGGAAAATAACTGTGAGTACGCTTTTATTCTTTAAATAAGTTTCTTCTTTTTTTTTTTCCTCTATCTGATGTTAACCATTTTGAAAAATTATGTATTTTTAGGAAATCTTTACTGTCATATAAGTAACGTATGTAATTAATAAGATATTTAACTGTATTTTAACAACTAAGTACTTCACTTTTAAAGTTGTATAGGATACATTGTAAGTCATTTAGGTTAAATTTCTCTAATGATATTTTAAATAATTGAAAACTAAAAACCTAATCACTATTTTAAAGTAATGTTGGTACATGAAGCTATATTTTAATTAGTTACAAATGAATAAATGCATAGTGTAAGAAATGAACAAAAAAAAAAAAAACTCCACCCTCTGTAAGTTGACCACTAAAGTGCAGCACCGCAAGTGGTCAACTTGCACAGGTTTCACTGTATTACTTACTTACCTGTAGGAATTGTTATATACCAACTTTGGGCCTTTTATATTTTTAATTGATTTATGATTGCAAAAAATTTGAACGTTCATAATTTTGTGCAGATTTAAAAAATTATGTTTAACAGCAATATCGATGTTGTTTGAAGAAGGAATTTATTACTTATTTTTTAGCACGTTGCTTTGAAGTTGGTTCAATTTAAAAAGAAAAAAAAATATTTTATCGCCTCTTTTTTTAACCCTCCTAAAATGCTGTTCATATGAAGTTTAATTTGAACAGTAAGGAGCTTGAACTGTGTTGAAGTAGAAAATAAAGTGCTGTTTAAAAATAAGCGAAATTTAAACTTTGATTTCTCGTTTCAATCGTTTAAGCAACTTGGGTGCAGGCTGAAGAGCACGGTTTCACTATGTTTAGCTTAGATTTAGAAGAATTTTAAATTTGCTTTCCTCCTATTTTTGTTGTTTATAGATATCTATGAACGACAAAACAATAATAGTGGCGAGCTAGACCCAGATTTTGGGGAGGGGGGAGGGGGGCTCTTCGGGAGAAGTGAGCTCATTTCATTGTTTTACAAGAAAAATTGGTCAAATTATAGACAATTTTCACCATTTCAGGGGGGTTTTATCCCCAAAACTACCCCCTTATCTACACCAGTGGTGTTCATAGTTTCCCTTTTTCTGCAGTCCCTCTGGCTATTTCAGATTTCCTCTCCAGTTATTACATAGATGACGTTTCAAAACGGACTTGCAGATTGTAGGGGTGCGATGCAAGGGCATGGTGGTGCAGAAGGTCTGCCAGAGATGGGGATAAAACCAGTTCCATATCAAAAGTCGGCCGTTTCTCCCTTTCTTCCGGGCCTGCTTCAAGCATGCAAATCACTAGGATGAGTCATCCAAGTGATTTTCTATCCAGTTTAATTCTGAAAAATTGACAGTTTAGCGATTTTAAAAGCTTAAAAGGTAGGAATTTTCATGTGAAAATTCAATAAATAACAAAGAAATCGAAGAATGAAACTTCTTTTACTCTGTCTTCAAATATTACAAAGAAATAAAGTGTTGAAAAATGCAGAAAGAAATAATAAAATGAACTTTTTCTAAAATTTTGAAGGAGAAACTTAACTATCTTACAACTAAATGTTTCAAAGAATTTCTTAACAGTACTCATAGTCGAAACCTTTTCAGAAAAAATCAATGTACTAAAATTTGAAACATTGAAATATATCAAATATCAACTTTTCAAATGATCTGAAAAATTTAATAGAATTGTCTCAATATATATTCACTTAAATTCATTTAAAAAGATGAATAACTTATTAACTAAGCCATACTTTTTTTCCTTCATATAAACAAAGAATTAATATAGTATTTGTCGTCAAAATGTTATTTTTTTTTTTTTTTTTTAAATTAAACCATTTTTCGCAATTTTTTCATTTATTCTCCTAATTATTTTAATTTTATGGATTTAAATGACCACATCTCTAAGTAGAATACACCATTTGCATATACGCATTTCAATGCATATTTTAAAGTTAATTGTGGTAATTATCCAGAAATACCACATTTTAAAAATATGTTAGTTATTCATTACATAGGATTAGAAAGCAAAATAAATTAAAAAGTGAACCTAGATCTGCTCTTTGGTCAGATGTGGATGCGAAATTTTTTAAAGATGTCATTATTTTAAAAGACGATTGCATCAAAAAATATTTTAAGCAAACAGAAATTTAATACTACACACGGTTCTATTTCGAAAAACTTAGGTTAAATATACCAAATAGGATGCATAAAATAAGCACTGAAAAATATAATTTTAGAAAATCAATTTATTAAATCTTCTTTTAGTCTAGAATCTAGATATATTTTCCATCCATTGTGTATCAAGTATGCTATCTCTTGGAAATTCGTGAAAAGAAATTCTAGGATATTACGGGCCTTTTTCTCTTACGAAGTGCAGCAAGGAACGCAACAGTACACCATTGTGCAAAGACAAAGCAGTTAAAGCAGCAATTTAAATTTTAAATAGCCAATATCCCCATTGAAATAACATTACAACTGGAAACGAGAAACAGAAGAGAAGTAGCGACACCTATCGGATATTTCCAATTTCTTGTGCGGACAAGGCAGATGCCTCATTGGGCATGTCATATCCTATGATGTGATACATCAGAAAAAAAGCTTTTTTTAAAAAATTTTATTTGGCAAACCTGAAAAAAATTATTACAAAATTTTATTGGGCATTTATCTTACTCCGTAAATTTCACTCTTGCATTGAGAGAATATTTTATCAGCAATATGGCAACGAGCACAAAATTTTGGCGCGGTTGACATTGTATTCTTTCTTCTTGCTTCTTTGCGAATTTGAAGAAACGAAAATTGGCAAGAATGTTCTTCCCGAAGCTCTAAGTAAAAACATTCGTTTCAGTTCCTTAATATTTATCGAATATTTAAAAATAAAAACCTAGGTAGGCACAAAATATCATTAAAAATGCTTTCGTTTTTAGTTTTTACTCATTGATTATTGTTTATTTCTTCATTTCGTGAGTGTTTATTTCGAAAGTGAGATAAAGTTTTCTCTGAGAGAATGTAAATGGCATGATCGATTGCTAAAACTTAGTTGATGTATTTCCGCTGAAGGGTTTTTATCTAATAGTTAGGAAATTCGCTTTCATGTGTTCTTGGAGAGGGAGTGCCACAATTTTATTGATTCTCAGTTAGTGTTGCCAAGGATTTTTTCAATGAATAAATAAATTACGGACACAGGAGGGTTAGATGTAGTAAGTAAAGAAAAATTATTTTTGCAGAAATGTTTGCCTGTAAACAACATTAATTTGAATGCACCATCTTATAATATAGCTTTTGAATTGCAGAAAATATTCACTATTTTCTGGGGCGTGGGTGGGTGTGGAAACAATGCACACCTGGATCTTTATCTTAACAGGGATTAGGTGAAAATGCTGTTTATCCCCACCGGTCAATATTGAGCAAGGAAGTCGCCAACTGTTACATTAGCAACTGATGCCAATTTTAAAAAATTGACAAATGCTGCAGTGGGGCTAAACAGCACTTCAACCTAGGATTGAAATCTTCCATTGCACATCAGGTTGAGCCTTCAAAGAAACAAAAAGCCTAATTGCTATAAGGCTGGCCGCTAGAGGTTGTTCCGGTTTGTGAAAGTTTTTGGTACTTTTCCTTTTGGGGAACAGTAAAAAATTGCCCAACAGTGATTCTATTGACAATACACTTATTGTATATAGGGGCATTCCACAGTATTTGGTTGTTTCGGACTCTACACTTTACAAACTTATTTCCTTAACCATTTGCCACTTAGTATAAATAATCAAATCAAAATTGATGTATTTCGGTGCTTTTCGGTAGACTGATTAAATTTCAATTTTTACAGAATGCTGCCATTTATATACCAGGGGCGACAGTTCTTTAAATTTTTGAAGCATTCTTTTCTGAGATTTTTATATTAACATTTAAAATTTTTGAGCATTCCTACTGTATTGAATATCTTTTCTGATTTTTTTTTTTTTTTTTGCTTTTCAAGGTCTTTTATCATATCATTTTCATTTTTAGCCTTTGAATGATTTGCAAGTAAAAAACTTTTTGCTACAGGATAAGTAAGCAATTGAAGTATACTTTTCAAGTATTTTACTTTAGGTATCTGTACTTTCTAAATTAGCTTTGGACAAAGGATTATAATCAAAATCATTTCTTGCAGAATGATTTGAACAGAATGCATTTAATTTGGCGATTTCCTTGCTTGATTTAACTGGGCATTGATCCTTTTCCTGTTTTTCATGCTTATAATTGATTTTATTTGCTTCTTTAGTGGTCAACCAAAAGATTTTTATTTTTACTTGCTCTAAAATATGTAATTTGACATAAATATAAATAATATTCAAATTAACTTTATTTCTGTAGTAATCCCAATGAAAGCAAATTTTGAAATATTAAACTTTTTTCCTCTTGAGCCTTGCACTAGCATGCATTTGAAGTACAGTAAAATCTGTAAAGTTGCCCACCTTTGTAAGTTGACCACCTGTTTAAGCTGACCACTTTTTTCAGGAACGGAATCAGCCCTTCACCCTCTGTAAGTTGACCACTAAAGTGCTGCACCGCAAGTGGTCAACTTACACAGGTTTCACTGTACTTAGCTTTGGTGTTTTAATTTTGGCATCAAAGAACATTCTGAATTAAATTTTTTAATAAAGGATTAAAATATCCCTTGTATATACATACCTTTAATTTATCTAATTGTTTCAAATATTTTGCACATGCTCCTCTGATATTCTAAATGTTTTTATTACCTGTAATTAATTTTATTTTTGTGATAAAATATTTAAAATAAGTTTTCTTGTTTCACACATTAAAAAAAAAAGTTGATTCTGTAGATTGCTAGCATTATCGGTCACCCCTGGCATATATATGTATGGCGGCTTTCTTTCTGTGTCTGATGAAAAACCATTGGTTTTTTAAAAGATTTTTTTTAAGATGATAGTGATGTTATTATGGAAGATTAGTTAAGGATTGAACTTTCTGCTGTTTTTAGCCTACTTTCCCAAAATATAAAGTGAAAAAAGGCTTAATGTATCGTAAAAATATCACTAAAAATAAAGAAAAGTCAAAGAAGTAATTAAATAAGGAATGAAAAATTTGAAAGTAGGGTTTTGAGATGGGCAAAATGTGCGTCTGTTGGTCCCCCCCCCTCCCCCCAATAACTTTTGAGGAAATTATCCCATTCAAAAGATCCTGGCCAGGACATCTCATTTCCATATTTTACTTTTTCATTTGAACAATTTTTCGTTTAATTTTGAACAGTTAAAAAAATTTTAACATTAGCGCCTCTGGGCAAAAATAAAGCACATTATGTAAACACGAGGCTGATCCAAGTTCGTATGGACAAGCTTATTGGAAGAAGCTCTCGGTGTAAAATATTTTTTCAGATCTGAACAATTTTTGTTCCTTTTTGAACAGTTCAAAAAAATTAACATTAGCGCCTACAGGGAAATTTCAATCCTATATAAGTAATGATCTAGCTGACAGATTCGCTTGGAACAAACTTTATCGGAAGGATGTTAGGCCGAAGAACATGTACAGATATGAAGTTCAACTTGAACTAAACAAGTTTATTTTTTATGAAATTTGTTGACCCGGATTTTTAAGGATATTTCTCAAGGAATGAATGAATAAGTGAAAGAATAAATCAATGAACAACTGAATGAGTGAAAGAATGAATGAATAAATAAATAAATTAATGAGTGAATGAATATGTATTAACCATTGAAAACGGTACATTTGAAGTAATCAAGAACTAGAGCTAAATGAAAATTTAGAGAGAGAGATAGCAAGAGTATAAATCTGAAGTTGTAATGTACGAAAGTACGCTCACATAGTTCTAGATGGAACTTTTGCATGTGAAGAAAATAAATGTAATGGTGTATTTTTTTATTGCTTAAAAATCTATAAACCTTTTTTCTACATGTGTTTTAGTGGTAACGCAAAGCTTATTCTCATTTGGTCACTTTTTTTTTAATTGATCACTTTTTTGGTCATTTTTTTTTCTTAAATGGTCACTTTTTTTACATCATATTCTTGGTGGGAACCCTGAATATGTATTAACTTTTGAAAAAGGTATATTTGAAGCAATTAAGAACTAAAGCTAATCAAGAAAGAGAGAGCGAGATATCTGGATTATAAATTTGAAGTTGGTGTATACAGGAAAGTAAACTCGTATAGTTCTAGACGAAACTTCTTGTTTATTACCTGAATTAAAACCATATGTAAGAGTTCATGCACCAAATGCTTTCTACCAAAAATTCAACTCTTTGCAGATTGTGATTTTAATTTGCTTTTAATGGCATCTTCGCGATGAATTCCTTAAGGAAGATGGATAACTCTCTATGAGTTCAGGGTAGGGTTGGCGGGATACTCGCCTAAATTTCTCAGATCATCTCCTTAAAAATGAACTAGGCAAGAGATCTGAAAAATTTTGGTAAAAACTACGCATTTTTTCACTACTACTTTGTTTCCAACCCAGTAGCAGAATTTTCTGTATCAGTCTGCAGCACAAGTTTTAGAAATCACCATTTTTTGTTTCACCATTGAACTTTTACAGTTCAACTTATGGAGATTAAAATTTCTCTTTTAATTAAAATACAACAAAAGATATATAAGGAAATAGGGACAATAACAACTTGGGTTTACTGTTTGAAAATTATTTATTATATAACTTAATGAAAACAGGGTAAACATTTACCTGACTAACTAACTACTTTTGAAGTAACATGTTTAAAAGCAAACTTTGTGGACACATGCTTTAATTATTGAAAGTAGGAAATCCCATATTTTCCAATTAATGAAGCTTTTAAAAATTTACATATACTCTTAAACACACTTTGAGGACCATTGAGCATAATAAACATGCAATCTGATGTGCCAATGTTTTCCAATAACCCATCATTGCCTCTTGGTCTTTTTTTCATCACATTGCTTATTATTGAACCCCAACTCTCACATAGTTATTGCCAGAGTCCGACAAAAATGCGAAAATCTTAGGAGCCAGCTATAATATTTCCATTTGTCAACACCTGAAAAACTAGTCGCCAAGGCATTTTTTTAGTCGCCCAGGATTTTTCGGACCCTGGTTATTGCTTCTGATACAGGAGTTTAAATACAAAATGTAAAAATTTTAAAATAAGAGGCAATTTATTTAATCAAACAAATTTTTGTAAGGTGTGGCAAATTAATCTGCAAGCTTCAAGATAAATCTGCAGCGCTCACTGCTGTGCTGCGTGGTTTCTGCTACTGGGATAAGCAGGGTGTACAAAACTCCCAAAAAAGTCGCGTATTTGGACAAAGGTCACTAAAATTTTCCATCCGATGGGGCTTGTCCCCTCAGAAAGCATCAAATATATCTAGTGTTCAACAGGTTTTTAAACATCTGGAATTCGTCTGGCCACAGTGCAAAATCTGAAGTTTCCAACATCGGAGCTGGATATTCGGCAAAACCAAGATTCAATGTATCGGTGAACTATTCGAAAAAGTAACAACATTTCATTTTTGAAAATCTTTAATTATACCAACTAAATAAAATAATATTTCTTAAGCTTTTTTTGTTTTTCACTTCTGCAAATAGTATAAACTACAAGTTTATACAATACACCATTTTTTTGTGGAAGTGGGGAGCGTCACCACAAATTACTGCACTGGGTAACACCCATGATAGGAGCATCACTGCATAATATATATGAAAAAACAGTAACTGCCAGTGTTGTAGTTTGCTCCTGTTTTTTAACACTTAATAAATAACTTAAAATAGAAAAGCTTTCCTTTTTTCGAGAAGAATCACTTGCTGTAGAATTTTAAGATGGCACAGTTGCTCTGTCGAGTAGTTTCATTAGTTTGGTGACCATTGATTTAGAGCATTATAAATAGCATCTACCAGCATTATAAATTGCATCTAAAAAGTATATTTCTATTGATCTTGATTGAACCCTTAAATTTTGTTTTTAAGACAACTGTACTACTGAAAAAAAGGCATTTCTTATTCTGAAAATAAAGCATGATGCACAATGAAAACACGACACACAACATATATATTGTGCCATACATACATACATAGAATATCGAAGCTAATGGTATTTTGTTGTCAAATCAGTGTTTCTATTTTCAATAAGAAGACATTTTACTGGATAAAGTACCTTCAAAATAATTTTTTGATTTTCCTTTTTATTACAGGAATAATTTAATAAGTTATCTTTGGAACGAAAAAAAAAGGGCACAGTCCTTTTTCAACCTGACGAGAAAATACATGTACTTCTTGCACATACACAGGTATACTTTCATATTTATGTACTGAACAAAAAAATGTAAATAGAATTTTTGTACTTGTGTGAATGTCAATCACTGTCATTGTCAACTATCTTTAAATAACCTGTCAAACTTTGCTAAATCATGTAATTATGAATGCAAGCTCTAAAACCAGGGGTCAATCCAGACTCTTTAACAGGTTTGATTTTGTGAATTTTTGCTATAATAAAGTAGTTTTCTTAATAAAATGTACAGTATTCAAGTCTACCCCACAGGTGGCAACAACTGTCTAAACGAGTGATTGCCAAACTTATGGAGCCACTGCGCAATAATACCTTTTCTATTCACAAATTTTACTGTGAGTTATTCTCCCCCTCCCCATAGTAAAGAAAGACAGGTCAAAAAAGTAAGAAACTTTTCCATTCAGCAATAGACATGAAGAAAAAAAAGAAAGAAACTAAATATTGCTTCAACAACACCATTGAATTCCAACTGCATTATATCTAATTGAATAGACGAAAACAAAATATTTATATGACTATTATGCAATATTTAAAATATAGATGCTGCTTGATTTTGAGGCAGTGCAATGAGCATAACTAGACAGTTTCAATGTAATTTGTGAAGGATAAGTAAAGCGTTAAAGCCAAAGTCTTGAGTTTGATGAACTGGGTAAATCTGAACCTCTGAGGCAATTCCTTTGAGGGCAGCAGTAACAAAAAATATAAAAATTGATAAAGCTACGGGAAAATCAATTTATTTGTGTGTTCTTATTTAGTACTAATATTATCCGGTAATGGCATGCTGCCTAATATATGCTAGGGGTTTGCTGCTAGCCTGTGTATGTTACACCATGTGCATTACACATAGGATATCAGCTAACCCCAAGCAGCAAATTTAATGTGTCTCCTTTCAGAGCCAAATGGTTTAGACCAGTAGTCATCAAACCATAAAATGCCAGCAACAAGTAACTGGTAAGGAAATTTTTCGTAGATTGCAGTGGTACTCATGTGGGTAATTTGCATATAATTACACCAACAACTGTTGATTTTCCATATTTTGTTAATATTTGCATTAATAGCTCAGACAGAAAATAAAGAACATTTTGCTGGCGTAAATATATAGTACATGAAAAATGTAGCTGCCCACTCACATATATAAAGAACTGAAAACTGAAAAGCTTCTAAAACTTTTTTTTCCTGTCTTTCTTTTCTATTGAGGGAAAGGGGCATGAATATCTAAAAGTAAATTGTGGAAAAGGTACAGTTGCTCAGTGGCTCCATAAGTTTGGCGATCACTGGTTTAGACTGTTGTTACCACCTATGAGGTACACTTGAATACTGTATTTTTTATTAAGAAAACTATTTCATTATAGCTATGCAATTTATAAATGTTTAATTTTTACTGATTCATAAGAAGTTACTTACAACATAATTGTAAATCATAATTTTTATCTCACTTAAAAATTCAAAAAATCTCAACATCTCGTTCAATTATGAAACTTTATCCTCTTTGAGCTACCTCTAAATATTGCTTGCTGGTGATAAAATTTTATCATAATCATTTTTTGGTATAATGGAACAAATTTAGAGGGTAAGAGGTTGAAAATTTAAAATTTCAAAAAATAAGCACCACCCTAATGGGTAGGTGTGTGTGGGGAGAAGGGGATTAGGTTTACTCTAATTGATTAAAGGACATAAGAAGGTTTCCTCAGAGGCCAGAAGTTTGTATCACAAGTTGACAACATCTTGTTCTTTTTCTTCCTCTTGCAAAGATGTCGAAAACAATCTTAAGCATTCACGAGAAAATTCTGATTTCCGAATTTAAAAATAAAACCCTATACGCAAGTCCGAAATTGTGGGGGAAAGAGTCGATGGACAAACTGTTGGAGACATACTGAGGGAAAAAGAAAAATGGCTAGGGATGGAAAGGCCTTGAATAGTGTTAAGAAAATAAAAACAGGAAAGCATGACAACCTCAGGGTAGAGCTCAACCAGGAAGTCGGGGAATTTTTATGTTCTGGAAAATGTCAGGGGATATTTGAAGTTTTCCCAAATATCAGGGAATATTATCGTTTTCAATATCCAAACCGGCAAGCATCCGAAGTTTCATTTTTCAGAATTTCCTTTCGTTGTGCGGTGGTCAGCTCGACTGCCGATTTCCCATTGCTTGAAAGAGCCCTTTCCCCGATTAAGCAAAAAAAAAAAAAAATCACTTTATTTATTTGTAAGTATAGAAAACAATGCAGTTTTGCGCAAAAAGACTAGCGTCAGCGTTGATGCTTCCGAGAATCTGCCATTTTCAGTCTTATTCTAAAATTCGGCCTAACATCGCTCTTTAGTGTGCTGAATTTAGTTTGGTACTGTGCATGGATACTACAGTCTGCAGTGGCGAGAAAGAGCAGCACAGAGAGCCCATGGCCCCCTGCCTACCCCAGAGTAATGATTTGGATTTTTTTCAAAAATGTTTTCTTTACTCAATAAAAGAACAATATGCATCTTGTGAAAATAAAGTTATAAAAGCATAAAATAGTGATGGCAGGGGGATCTTCATTCTCTTAGAAACAAATTGACTTAAAATTCTCCCCAATTGCAGAGTATTTTACTTAGAAAATTGCATTATTTTCTCTTTTCTCTCACCCCCTGAAAAAAGAAAAAGGAAGCCACAAAGTTCAGATGGAAAAGTGAAGTGCACCCCCTTCCTCCTAAATAATTTTTCTGGTATCAGCACTGATACTGTCATTATATATGACAATGATGCTGCATAACTGAAAATTGTTATTATGAAATCAAGGAAATTTTTGGAGCTCAATCAGGGAATATCAGGGATTTTTTTTTCTTGGACTCTGTTTCTACCATGCAACTTCTAAAATGCCCTGCTGATGTGGATTATCCAGGTTAATGAAAATCACGGTGCTGTTACTGATGAAGTAATTAAGGAACAAGCAAAAATTTTCAGTAAAGAGCTGGGCATTGAAATACAGTAACTGATGGAAATGGAAGCTGATGAGTCTTTTTTTTTACTATCGACAATGATGAGATCATTCAATTTTGTAAGGCTAAAAAATGGTGAAGCATCAAATCACGGTGAGGAATCGGATAACAATGAGGAGTCATAGCCTGAAATTATAAGCAAAGAAGCAGAACACTGCATAAAAACTATTTCAAACACAACGAAAACACAGATAAAGAAATGGTCAATATTGTACTCCGTCTAGAGCAATGTCTCCCAACATGGGGCCCATGCCCCACAGGGGGTCAATTTGATTGTTAAGGGGCCGATTGGAAAATGGAATCAACACGAGTTTAACCCTTTCGCTCCGAGCCATTTAAATACAATGCTAGATTTCGGTGCCAAATTCAATGAAAAAAGCAAATTCTTAAATAATTGCGTTAAATAATTATTAGGTATAATTTGGATAGACAAAACCAAAATATCAACTGGGTGTTTGCCGTCGTCAAGTAAACTGCACTGCAGCAGACGGTATTAAATTAAAATAATAAATTAATATAAAAACATCATTTAAAAATTATTTGAAATATGAATTTCAGTTTTTCATTATATGTTTTGAAAATTTACTTACTGCGTTTCGTTAGCAATTTCCAAGTGGTTTCTTCCTAAAACCTATCATTAAAGTTTCTTAAGTACACAATTCAATTTTTTAATATATTAAATATTAAGCATGCTACATAGGGGGGCATAAGAATTTTATTCAGGCTAAGGAGGGGCATGGCACAAGAAAGGTTGGGAACCAGTAGTCTAGAGGAAAATGTAGAAGACTTATGTACAAAACGAAGAAAGCAAACCTCTTTGGATAGGTTTTTTTTTTTTTTTTTAAACATTAAACTGATTTCTACTGGTAAGTGTCATCTTTTAATTTTCTGTGTAATTTATATTTAATCAAAAATTCTTAAAGTACTGTAAATATTTAAGTTTCAGTTAGGGGGGGGGGAAACGTTACCTTAAAAAAGGGAAGCATTTATGGAGATTTGTAAAATCTTGCTAAACCTCTACCCTCGCCTTTCGCTAACTTTCGGCCCGTCATTAAGGTTGGCGGATTAACGAGGTTCACCTGTACTGTTTTTCTAGCTACACAGGTTTGACTGTATGTGACATCAACTGAAGTATTATACTTTTAATTATTTGAAGTAAAAAAAAGAGAAAGAAATCCTGTGTATAAACATTTTTGTGTAATTTAGTTGCAAATTATGTAGTTTATTTTTTAAAAAAAATATTGCTTTGTTTTTTTTTACAACAGAGATGCATGCTTTTTAAGTTGAAGGAAAATATATGTATTCACGTCATTGCTTGTATGACTTTCCCGTTGAAGTGACGGTGATATTTGTCTGGTTATTGTGTTATCTTATTACCATATAATTTTAAGAATGTTATTTTGATTTTAGTCTAAGCATGTCTTAATATTTTAGGTTTCTTTTAAAGTGTTGGGTGGAAAATGGCAAATAAAAAAAGAAAGGTATTGTACTTAATTATACCTGTTCTTATTAATGTGTTTATTTATTTCAATTTTTCTGGCTTTGTAAAATTATACATCAGTAGAAGTACAACATAGTACTCTAAATTCAAAATCATGAGTTATTAAGACCAAAATTAACATTGAAAAATATTAAGTTTTATTATTGGTAAATTATAATAAAAAATTCAAGGAGCAGCATTATTTAAAGTAATTTTTTTTGTGTGTGTGTGTTTAGATATCATGCGCAGGGCTGGGTTTTTGCCGGCAGAAAATTGTTTCTGCTGTGCCAGTGGCAGAAAGTGGTTATAACCCGTTTTAACCGGCAGAAACTGGCAATAACTGGCACAAACACATTTTATGACATTATCTGAGAATTTTTTAGTAGTATTAAATTTCCAAAGTACATTTTATTCAGAATAAATAACAAATAAAAAATATTGTGGATAGTTTTAATTAAAAAATAAATTTGTATTAAAAAAATGTGTAGTGCCCTGGAAATAATTGAGATTTTAAAAATTTAGTAACTTTTGCATCCACAATAATGACATTGCCACAAAGAAATGCTGGTCTCGAAAGAATATTTGAAAGCTTTTCTTCCATTCAGAACAAATTAAGAAACAGTCTGGGTTCAGAAAGGTTAGCAAAATTAGTCGTATGCTATGAAATGTTCAGTGTAAAAAGTGATAGTATATTTGAGTTCGAGTGGTAATTTTGAAAAATAGTTGTAAGAGATATCTCATTTTAAAAGGTTTCTCTGATATTTTTTGTGCTTCAATTATTTACTGATATATTTTCTCAAGAACCATTTCTATTTGTATATAATAGATAATCTTAAACTTATTGACATTGCATTGTATTATTTATTTGAAAATACTCTAAAAAAAGATTTGCTAAAATATCATAGAGTTTGTTGTAATTTTTTTACCTTTAAATAGAAATTTAACTGTAAACAATAATATTAAACTTGTATAGCATCAGATTACCATTATGATTTTTTTTTAAGTGAAAGAAAATTAGCATTATATAAACAAAGGATATTTATTTGATCATTTTGAAACTTTTTGCTACTTTGAATAACATTCATTATCTTTAGTTTTAATTTTTAACCTAATTGTTTACATATCAAATACATGTGTGAATTATGAATCGCAGATTGAAGTTCTTATTAGTATTATTTTTGAGTTTCTGCCAGTTTTTGCCACTTACTGGGAGAAACTAGTTTCTGCCATGCCGGTTTAAACCGGTTATAACCACTGGTTTTAACCACCCTGGCAGAAACTTGCCAAAGCCCTGATCAATAATAGAAAAACTCTAATTTACTTTGTCAATTAAATGTAACTTGGGGGACTGTTGTAGTGGTATAGTCCTGGGGGAAGAGACTGTTCAAACTAATGCGACGAATGCACTAAAGGCAACTCCAAAAACTGACTTTCAAGACTGCTTTAGTGGTAGATTCAACTGAAACGCGTTCAATCAAATCCAAAATGATTGAATTTCCAACTCGAATTCTATCATTTTAAAACTGATCAAATATTAACATTCAACTTGTTTCCTGGACTTCAATCAAAATGCACAGGGTTGACCAGGTAGGTCTTGGTGACATTTCTCCACGGCCAGGTTTGGGAGAGGTGTACCAAAATTCCAAGAAATCGCGACCCCCAACAAAGTTGCTCTCAATGTGGCCCACACGTCTTAAGGCTGGCTCTGATTATTATTGACAAGTATCAGGGTTCACACTGATGAAAAATACAAGGTGGGATTTCCCACCTTGACCAAAATGTTAAGAGGGATTTTTAAAATTTAAGCGCAAGCAATTTTTTTTTTTTTGGGCGGGATTTCAAAAGATATTGCGCGAACCGCGCGAGCCCTGAATATTTCAGGTGACAGTGACCTAGGATTTCAAACATGGTGCCATTTTAAACCTCAGCCATAGAGCTTTCAAATTTTTAATTAATCATTTTGTTTCTAATTCAAACATTTTTTTTTTCCTTTTAGAGGAGGGGTGTGGTGGGAACTTTGGAGAAAATAGCTTTTTATTTTGGCTCAATATATTTTGTCCTTTTTACCATTAAGAAAGAAATTATATCAGGGGATAAAAAAATGGCGCACAATTATATGCCAGAAAACACTAAAATTAAATAAGATAATTTTTCACAGGGCATATGGAAGCAACAATGCTAGTGCAATCTGTACTTCTTTTATTCTTCTATGGGAAAATGCTATGAGAAGAAAATAATGTGCAAATTGTGCTTGTATTCAACATCTTATTTAATTTCAATTTTCTTTCTAATAGAGCCATAATTTTCTGTTTAAACAGTTTTTTCAGGCATGGGGGGGGGGGGGAGTCAAAAGTCTTGAAGAGGGATAACTGTATTTAGGCCCAATAAGTGTTTTGCTGTTCACTGTTTAAGAAATAATAAGAAATATTGTAAACCTAAAGCAGATGTTAAAAGATTTTTGCCCGATTTTACGCAGTTCGCTAATTAGCATATGACCGTTTTCCGCGTGCAAACGGAGAAATAAATGAGATACAAATACTATTTTTACCACATATAAACTGATTAGTATGTAGAGATTATTAAAATGTTTGAATTGAAAAGAAAAGAAACGCTTATTTGGCTTTGAAAATAGTATTTAACTGTTTTGTCTTATGTATAGATTTTGTGAAATGACGCCGATGAATTTTACTGTTTTATTTTATTTTATTTTATTTATTTTTTCAGTGGTGAGGCTAAATGCTAAACCCAGAACAATTACACATCATGGAACCCGAAATTCGTAATCCCAAAATTTGGAACAATTTCAAAAAAAAAATATCTTGATTTCACTGAAAAATCGGGAAGCCTTTTTTACTGTTTTTTTCTTTTGGAAATAAACATTTTTAAAATAAGAAAAAATTAATTTTAATGAACGTGTTTAA
The DNA here is from genome assembly GCA_038502835.1 of Octonoba sinensis. Taxonomy (NCBI): domain Eukaryota; kingdom Metazoa; phylum Arthropoda; class Arachnida; order Araneae; family Uloboridae; genus Octonoba; species Octonoba sinensis. Next base: position 62,450,837 of record CM076605.1, on the reverse strand, counting down.
ATAAAATTGTAGTTTTCATGATCGTGTCCTAAAAAGTTTTCATACTTGAGATCGCGATTTCTGAAAAAGGGTTCGCTTTCGTGATTAAGAGTTCTTATTAATTATTGCTTTAATTCTAAGTTAATATCATTAAATTTTGCTTCTTTCTATTTTTGTGCTTTTATTATATTTATTATTATTGTTTTTTAGACTGAGAGTTAAATTTTACGCGATACAGAAAATTCGCAAAATTGAAGTTCGGGCTTTCTTTTATGTTCCCGATAAGCTGATCTTTTATAATTAGTAAAAGTCTTTAATAAGCGGATAGAGAATTTAAAATCATGTCAGAGTTTGACGATATTCATTTCTTGTGTTGTTTAATTAAAGAGGTTTTAAAAAAAACGGGGAAAGTCTGGATTTTTCGATGTTTTGCCACGAACGTAAGTCGACATTTAACTTCATTTTTTGTGCTAAATTTCTCGACTTATAAAAGAGTATATACTGTATTAGAAAATGCTAATGGCCAAATTTATGTGTTCTGGTGCTATTTACAAAATTTTTTGAATCAAAACCCAAAATCCAGAGAGCTTGCCGCTTTTTGCTCGATTTTTTTTTTTTTTGAAAAATCAGGAATTTTCCAAATTGCCGCACATCATCGGCAGGTAGTTGCAAACTGCCCATCCCAACTAAAAATAGCATAATTGAAGTTGCAGACATTCATAGTTGTTTAAGGCTAAACACTTTAAAATAAAAAAAAGGCACGTGATGCGTCCTTCTACTACCCTCGGTTATTCCAAGAAGCTAAAGGGGAGAAGACAATAATGCTCTGGAGTTCTGAGAAAATTATTGGGGAAAAATAAAGGAGGGGGGGCAGGATGCCTGGATTGAAGTTTTCCTACTGCACTTCCTGCTTTGAAAAGGCCGTTCGGCCGATGTTGGCATGGTCTGAATAGACCACAGGGCGCATAGAAAAAGGAAGAAATAGGCCGCCAGGCGCAAAAAAGATTTAAGAGAGCCGCCGGGCGCGGCGCCCTGTCAAAATTGCCTAGAGTCTTCACTACATCTGTGGTAAAATATCGTTCACTCGTCCCCTATTTGTTCACTGGGGGGGCGAAGTATGTAGCGGTGCGAGTCAGTCCTTCAAATAGCCATCTTTGCTCCTGCCCAAGGAACTCCTGCCTTTTGGGAAAGCGGTAAGGAATGCGGCTACCACGAAAACGATGTCGGTTCGACTCCCGGAGCTTTACAGCCACTCTTGCACCGTTACATTGAGCTATACTGTGTCAAAAAAGTGAATGTCATAGTGAATTTAATTATTAGTATTATCTGCATTAAATGTATTCTCATTTACTATATATTTTTTTTAGAAAAAATAAAATAAAAGAGTTAATCCTACTACAAAATCGGGTATAGAACTTCCGATTATCCCCCCATGCTATAATGCTAAATTTCAAGTTTTGCCAAAATTCCGATTTTCACCCCATGGGGTAAAAGGCAAGACTTTCAGGGGGGAAAAGGGTGGGGGAATTTTTGGAATTATGCGGTAGTAAATAGTTTGTATTCTTACTGAATTGTATCTTCCTAGAGAAGAATCTATACCTTTCTTTGCTCATTAAATGCGTTCAATTCTATTTTATATTTCCTCCCACTAGTCAGTTTTTATGAATGGCAAATAGCAGCAGACTAGAAAATAACTTGATCACACATTTAGAATAGTTTCATTAAAAAAAATGTAAGCTATTAAAAGATGGGCAAAGAAAAAAAATACGGCTGCATACGATTTACTGACTTTATGTTTTTTCAGTGACAAATTCGCATTATTTTTCTTTTTTCTTCTCTTTTTTAGCCTGACATTTTGTGTGCCAGTTTTCCTTCCAGCTTATCACATAAAAATATAAATGTTTCTCTATCTAAGCGATATCGTTGCATAAACTCCCGTTCGCTCAAATTTAATGGATTGCTTCGGATTTGCAAATATCACGAAACTCTGCATTTTGCAACCTCTGATCGCCAAAAAAGCTGCCATTACTGTAAGAAAATCAATTGGATCGTGAAAATGATCGAATGATGGTAATCGTGTTGGTCATATGGTTAAAAATGATCGCCACGTTTCAGTTGAATCGGAATTGCATGATTTTGATTGAATCGTTCGATTGAAAACGGCAAAACGATCGAAAAGCGTTTCAATTGAATCCCTGCCTTAGAAAGTGAAAGCATCAATATGATTGGGTTATTCAATCAAATGGGGACCGCTTTGAATAATGCCCTCAACCTGACGTTGAAGAATAGGTCACGTGCCAAGAAATCTACTTAGGTCGGATACTTTTGGGTCAGAAAGAGACGAGTTCTGTATTTTGGAGCTGTTATAGGGTATCTACAGAATTTCAAAAGTAAAATTTGGTGACTTTCACGTGACTATTCAAAAACATTGTTGATCACACATGATAGTGTGGAACATTGATTTATTGGATGGCAGATATTCAGTGTCCCGTGAATGATGGATATGTCCTGGATATCCAACTCTAATGTTTGAAATCTGTAGATTCTATAGTTATTCAGGGTAACTTTGAACCATGGGGTTTAGCTTTGAACCACATTATATTTTTAGTATATTTGACTTGATTTAAAAATTAAGAGTAGAAAACTTATTTTATAACCTGTTTAACAAGGGCAGCACTGAAACTTAGTTTCTTTTTTTCAGTCAAAAAATCGAAAAGATATAACGTGGTTCAAAGTTACACCCCATGGTTCCAAGTTACCGTGAATGACTAAATATATTTTCAACCAGTCCACAGCTTCAAAATACGTAGCAACTTTCTGACTCCCATATGTCAACTAACTCATATATGTTAACTAACTTAAGGAATTTATTATCGTTGCAACAAGTGTAGGGATGTAAAATTTCCGGAAATTTTGAAGTGGTGGGGAAAAAAAGTTTTTTTCCCGTTTCTTTTTTACTGGAAAAAATGGAAAAATTGATTTTTTACAAGTGAAAGTGGATTTTTTAAAATAGTTTTCGGGATCGAGGGTGTTTCGATTGAAAAAAAAAAGTGTAAATGGTTTTTTCCTTATATCTTTGTTACTGTAAGTTTGACTTTGTAAATCATAAAATTATCTATAATTTTTCTTTATAATATTTTATTTATTACAACTTTAATAATTAAACTATTATAAGCAAAAATAAAATAGAGTTTTGTGAATGAAAAACTCTTATTAGAAATTAAACTTCTATTAATTTTAGAAAATAAATATCAGGGCATTTCTACAGAGCATCTTAAAACAGAAAATTTGACAACATTTTTTTTTATATCCGTATAAAATATAACTATATGTAATAAAAATAAAATATTTTTGTTGAAAAATATAACTTCATGTTTTGCAAATAATTTTCTTTATACCAATATACCTTACTGATCCTGACCTTTTGTATAATCATTACAATAAGTTTCTATTTTAAACTGCCTTTAAAGCTTTTTTTTTTTTTTCAAAAAAAGAAAAGTAACAATCTATTACTATAGTTAAAGAAATATTTAATTGCAATGTACATTCCATAATCCATCTACACCACCATCATTCCTTTTAACTAGATAAATGCTGCCAATTTAAAGAATAAAAATGTGACTGCCATTATAAATATTATCGATAGCAAATCTTTCATTGTTTAAAAGTTTCTTTTGAAAAAAAAAAAATCTTGCAATATAATTTTTTTTTAGTCTGTAAAAGATTTTATTTAGTTTTAATTTATTTTCCAGTCTAAATACAAACCAGAACTACATTAGTTTGTGTTAAGTTTCTGATCTAAACTCAAACCAAAACTGTATTTGTAATGGTTTATTTTTAGAATTCTAAAGCTGAAGCAAAACTTAAAATACTGTTTAGTTCACATAGTTTGGAACTTTTTTTTTCATTTTAATTAGGAATTTTTAATTTTTCTTTTTATTAAGGGTTTGTTAAAAAATTTCAATGAAGTATTAATTCTATTCATTGTCCCTTCATTCAGATTTTTTAACCGACCCCTTAATAAAGTCCAAGAAAATGCGAAAGAATTCCAAACTTTGAAATTAAATATCTCTGTGATTTTTTCTCATACAAAAGGGAAACTTTGTGTTATGTTATATTTAAATATATAAAATATTTAAAGAAAAAATATTAAAAATGTAAAATATTTATTAAAAAAACATTGGAATAACTATTATAAATTTCTGAATGTATTATTTTATACTAGAAATTTCAAAATTTTCAATTTTTCCGGGTGAAATAAACCCTTTTGAACCGTCCCCCCCCCCCCCCCCAAATTTCCAATTTTTTTTTCTTCTGACCATTCCCATCTCTAAAAAAGTGTAATATGCTCTTAATTTTACTTTAAATATAATTATCCCTTTTGAGTGAAGTTTCAATGTTGTTGTTGCTTATGCCACTTGGATATCCAAGCTCGCAGAGCGACCTGGAATTAAGGCAGAATAGGGCGCCTTCCATTTCAATATGAGCACCAACGGTGGAAGTACGACTTGGCTCATAATGTACTTGGATGGCCACCACAAATACCTCACCTTCCTTTTTAGACCAATGGGTGAAGGGAAGGGTAAATCTCTACCCACCGGTACCCTCGGGACTTCAGGGTCCAAGAATTTTACATTCACGTATCCCCAAGTGTTTTCGACTGTAGTGTTTCATAAAAAATTATTAAATTCTTTAATTTCAATGTAATGGTTTTAACACAGGATGTTTACAGGTCATAAAACTCATGAATTGTGTCTGTCATGAAAATTTTCCCTTCAATGGGACTAGCTCCCCCCCCCCCCCTTCAGAAGGCATCACATATCCAGCATATTTCAGCCAAATATTTGGAACCTGATTCAGCTTCTGCATGAAATATCCAATTATCTGGCACGTCAAATTTGATTTAAAAAATTTAATTAACTAACATGTTTTGAAAATGTATGTCAATCAGAAAGTTGCTACGTATTTTGAAGCTGTGGTCTGGTTAAAAATATGTTTAATCATTCGCGGTAACTTTGAACCATGGGGTGTAACTTTGAACCACGCTATATCTTTCAGATTTTTTGTCTAAAAAAAAGAAAACCAAGTTCCAGTGCTTCACTCGTTGAATAGGTTATAAAATAAGTTTTCTACTCTTAATTTTTAACTCAAGTCAAATATACTAAGAATATAACCTGGTTCAAAGCTAACCCCCATGGTTCAAAAACACCCTGAATGACTATAGAATCTACAGATTTGAAACATTAGAGTTGGATATCCAGTACATATCCATCATTCAGGGGACACTGAATATCTGCTATCCAATAAATCAATGTTCCACACTATCATGTGTGATCAACAATGTTTTTGAATAGTCACGTGAAAGTCACCAAATTTTACTTTTTAAATTCTGTAGATACCTTGTAATAGCTCCAAAACACAGAACCCGTCTCTTTTTCTGACCACAATCTCCGCTTCTATCCTGATCTTCGGTTACTATCTTGTATATGTTGGAAGGCACAATCTATATTATTATCGGCCCTGGGGTTCAGACCTAAAGTCCGAGAAATTCAAAAGCAGCAGTGAACACATGTAGGGGGTCATTCATAAATGATGTCATGCTTCGAGGGGGGGGGGGGGTCAAGAAAGTGTGACAGTTTGTGGCGAGAGGAGGGTAGGGGGTAACAAGAAGTGAGACATTGTAGTTTTTGATTTCTATAAAAACATTTAAAATCAGCAAATTAAACTTAGTTTATGTTAATGTAATATATCGTGACATGTGACAAAGGGGGATATGTTGGTAGGGGGATTATGTTGAAGTGTGACACTTAGTGACAAAGGGGTAAAGGGGTCAGATATATTGAAAAAAAGTGACATCATTTATGAATGGTCCCTAGGGAGTGTTGAGAGCTCTTCAAAATATTTTACTTTAAGGAAGAATCAAAGAGTTCAAAAGTACCATTGCATTAATCAATTTACTGACATGTAAAATATTGGGTAGGAATTGAATTATTAAAACAAGGCTATCAATGAAATATTCAACAGCGTATAATCTGAGTAATTATGCAGTGTGCTAATCACTTTTGCCTATGTTTAAAATAATTGAGAAGAATGTTTCCTATAGGTTTTGGGGGAGGGGGAAGAAGGAGTAACCATCAAACATGGTGCTATAAAAATTGTTTATGCCTACAGAGATGTCACTCTCCAAAACATTAGTCAGAATAATTTCACTTATACATATACTACTTTGTCCCACTCCCCTCGTTTCACATTATTAACTTTCAACATTAAGGTGGGCATGATGCATGATTGTTATTTAGTACTATGTTACGTATCCGGCATTTGCCAGGCTTTTTAAATCTATGACTTTAGGTCAGGGCTTAATTAGCATATGTACAGCTGAGAGAGAGAGAGAGAGAAGAGTTTCAAAAAAAGAAAGAGAGAAACTCCGTGTTTTTCCATTTTCTTTAGTTTATTGACTGATACTTTTTACTCCAATTTTACTAGATTTTATTGTTTGAGATTTTTTTTTAAACTATATAATAAAAAATAAAATTAACTTAATGGAAGAATATTGTATTTATCTTGCAATACTTATCAAGCTAAAAGTTGTTTAAAAATGTAGAGTGAAAATACGCATTTTTTAAATTTCAATGCGTATTACCGACTTTTAAGGCGTGAAACACGCTTTAGAGTCGTTATCGCGATCTCTGCCAAAGACTTCATGCTAGCAGGGGAGGCTGGTGGAGGAGAGATGTAGGAAGATTCATGCCGTCATCATTTAGAAAATTAGGGATCTTTTCATTTTAATGTGGATTATATTTTTTTGTAAATTATAGTTGAATTTTTCTTTAATATCCTCACTTTTTCAGTAATGATGTTAATAATTGCATTTCCATCTATAGTATTTTCTGTGATTGAATATCGAACTCTTCAGGGGAGCACCCCTGTGCAATCATAGTATGCATTTTTATATGAAATAGAAAAAAAAGAAATTGAAAATAACATTGCATACCCAGTAGCAGAATTTTCTGTATCAAGTTTCTATCATTTTCTGCAGCACAAGTTTCAGAAGTCAAAATTTATCTGTGGCACCAAATGATGTGGAACCAAATTTACAATCATAAAAAATAGCAAACTGGATTTAAAAATAGTTGACATAACAATAATACAGGGGTGGCCAAGCTCCTTGATAATCCAAGCCATTTCTCAAAATTTGAAATTTTTCGCAAGCCGCAATTAAATACGTATTTAAAATACGTATTAAAATTTTTTTTTATAGAATTTATATTTATTGAAAACAAATAAAAGTACAAAATAAGTATATTGAATTTAAATATTAAAAATTAAACATTTATTTTAGTTCTCTTGATAATTCTTTAAAATTTGGGAAATAATTGGTGACAGCCCTTCCCAGTAATTCTTTGAGATGCTAGTTAGTTAATACTGATCGGTGTTTGGATTTCACGAAATATAAAGTGGAATAAAATGATTCACATAACTGCGTTGTTCCGAATATTGAAATAATTCGACAAGCAGCCTTTTTTAATTCAGGATACTTCGATTTTGGCACAAATTTTCAAAATTCAGTAATCGACGTCCACTTATATTTTAATTGTAGAGCTTTATCTTCTTGCATCTCTATTAGTTCTAATTCTCCAGATGCTTTTTCGGTCATAATTATATTGGAAACGCACAGTTTTTGACGAGTCATATTATTCTTAACTTGGACGGAAATGAAATTTGTTACAACGTTGTGCTTAGTCTTTCATATTTGTTGTCAATAATTTAAAAGACACTTTGAATTACATACGGAATGATAATATTTTTAAAAATATAATAGCACAAAAATGAAAAGGGAACTCTGGTGCATTTATCGAGAGCCACAAATAATCCTTCAAAAAGCCGCATATGGCTCGCGAGCCACAGGTTGGCCACCCCTGCAATAATACATGCGGAAAAAAAATAAATATTATAATTATTTGATTTATAAATAAATTAATAATATCTAAAATTGAACATACAATTAATGCAAGCTAAGAGAAAATGATGTAAAGGCACAGTTTAATATTTGAAAATTATTTATTATATAACATAGTGAAAACCAGGGGGAACATTCATCTGAATCATTAATAACCCTACTAATACTAACTACTTTTGAAGTAACACGTTTAAAAGCAAGCAAACTTTGTGGACACATGCTTAAAATGCTCAAAGTAGGAAATACCATATTTTTAAAGGTGTAAAGTGGCTAATGAATCTGCAAGCTTCATGATAAATCTGCAGCGCTCGCTGCCATGCTGCGTGATTTCTGCTACCGGGATTGCATCAAACGTCAATTCTTGTGAAAAAAATTAAAAACTTGTACGAATAAATTTTTGTAAAATCACAAGATATTTATTAATAATACATTGTTTGTTGAATGCAAATGTAGCAATTTAAAAGTAAATTGTAAAATGTATGTTAAAATTGATGCATAAATAGTGAATGCAGCAATAATGAAATGGAAAAAAGAAGAAATGTTTGAATTAGTGCACTTTCTCATAAGTTTGGGACAGGGTTCGTTGATTTAAATCAAGTGATTTTTTTATGTCATTAATTTAAATAATTTTTGAAATTGGTCTTGCAGTGTTAGAAAGGGTTGTTGTAAAAATGAAATATGTTGCATTTAAAACTACCGTTTGAAACAAAACTTCATAGGTTTACCTGTCTCTGTGTGCTTGCATAACATATTTCATACATTTAGAACTAATTACTGTTTTTTAATTTTACAATATTACTCTTTATTCTTCAGGCATGTTAACAGCAAAGCATAATTCAGTCAACTGTTCATATTGCAATTCATAATAATCATGAACCATTCTGTGTTTTTTTATTTTGAAACTAGTATTTTAGATCAATTTAGTGAATACCTCACAACAAATAATTTAGAATAATAGTGTTTAAAACAACGATGTCTAGAATTTAGAATATGTATCCTTAAAGTTTGATCCATGACCCTTAATAGCTGTAAGGTTTTTATTCGTTGTAAAATATTTTTTTATCTTAGAAATTCAGAATAAAGATATTTGATTAAAACAAAAACTTTCGGTTTTAAGTTATGGAGTGAGCATATGCTGTTACTAAATGGAAAAAAAAATCCGGGTATTTTTATTTTTAAAATTGAAAAATGACTAACTTGCACTCGATGTAAAAACATACACACAATTGTTAGATGTTTTTCAGCTTTCAGCAGCAAAAGAATATAGATTAAATTTCTTCATTTTGTCTTTACTTATGAGTGTACTATTATTCCTGGTAGAATTAAATTTCATTTGAGTCATGCTTAAACTGTTTTTTCATATTGTTCAATACGCAGTATTATTTCTAAGAATGAAACATATTAAATATCCAAAATATTTAAGCTTTACTTAAAATTTAAAAAAATCTGATTTAAATTTTTAAAAATCTGATTTTTCTGATTAAAGAAAAAAAAAAGCACGAACCCTGGTTTTGGGGAGGACTGGGGACTGATACACACTCATATCTTTATCTCACACAAGGTTGGTTTTTAAGGGGGTATTCTAGTCTCAAGGGCCAAATTTTAGGTGCTTTTTAAAATGCTGTAAATGAAAAGCAGTAAAGATTTTTATCATCAGGTTTTTTATCCGTTGTTTATTTATGTTTAAAGAGCACAAAAAATATTCAAAAAGATTAAAATTAAAAAGAGCTGTACTGTTGGAGACTCAAAAAAAAAAAAAAAAAAGCCCTGGCTGACATGATTCCATCCTCCTTGATCTGAAAACAAAAATCTTGGTTATTTCTTAAAGAGTACGGATGTAGTTTTCATTTGACGAGAGCGAGTTGCAAAAGAAAATTTTTTGCCAAATGGCAGCCATGTAAAGAAAAAATAATTTTTTCCCTCAATTTTTCAACTTTGGCAATTTAAAAAAAAAAATAGGAATTTTTTTTTTTTTTTTTTTTCAAAAAAGCTCTCGTCAAACAATAGCAACATATATTAAGAAGCTCTATACCAAATTTGAAGTAAATCGATCCACTGAAACTTAAGACATCATGTCAACCGAAAAACATAGTTTTGAGAAAAACATGTTTAAAGTTTTGAGTGTCGCTTTGGGCAGTCTAAGTAATTTTAATTAAAAAATTCCAAAATACAATATCCATAGTTGTTTTCTATTTTTATATCTTCATTTTTCGTCTTTCGTAGCTTCGCTGCTGAGGCGCTGGTTAAACTTGTATCTTTTTCCATTGCACAAGGGTTGTCTTTTTCTCTTTTTTTTTGTCTACGAACATTACTTCCTCTTGTACTTTTCCTATCCATTTTACTACAATAATTAATTAAAACAACACTATAAATTATTTACTCTTGAAAGAAAGTATACGCATGTCCAGCTCACTTGACATTTGAAAATATACTGAAATGAAGTATACTGTGAAGATGGGAGTATTTCAACAATAGAAATATGTTACAATGACCTTGTAAATACTTTGTTCAAGGTTTTTATTGAAAATAAAAGATTTTGTACGACAAAAGGAGTATTCAGGTAGCTGGAGGTTGCGTGCGGCTGGCTATTGATTCGCTATAGTCGGACCTGTTTAGGTGCCACGTTACTAATATGGCTGTAACTTTGAAAATAATTCTAAACATTTTAAAATCCTTTTACAGGCATATTTTTGAAGGTCTAAACTTTGAAAATATGCAAAAAAAAAAAAAAAAATGATTTTTTTTTTTTGAAAATTATAGACTAGGATAAACCTAGGACTTAATGGAAAAACCTGGTAAATGGTAAAAACATTGGAAGTACTATTGTCCCTTTTCATTTGTTGGCAAGTCGTGAGTTATTATTTATAATTGGTCATTATTTTGTAGGGGAGAGCGGGGCTATACCGTACACATAAGGGAGATTAGTGGATACATAGCAAATTACAAAGTAAAGGTTATATGAACAAAAGCAATATATAATTTGATTATTCGGCTCCTGATCATATATAAACATTTTGGAACTATTCCACTTTTTACATATAAAAATTGGTGATTACCTTGTACGAAATAGCCCCGGGGGTCGGGGCTATACCGTACATTTTAAAAATCATCTGTTTAGGTAAGTAATGATTGTAATGCAATAGATTACTGTACAGAAACTTTTTATTACTTATAAAGGTCGTAACTAAGGAACTGTATTACAATTGTAAAATTTTAGAACAAATTACAATCCAAAATTAATCAGGTTAACTTTAATAAAAAAGTTCTAAGATTTCATTACAAACCTAAAAGAGAGCAGAAAAAAGGTCTCACTTTAAGCGTTGTACCTAAATCACAAATGTAGTTGTCTGCAGACTCCGCAGCACTGCAAGCTGAATGGATCCACCCTGAACATGAGCAGCACCTGTACCACAGCTCTTTGTTCTTGCCGAAATCACCGCACAAAATGCAAACATCCTTGGAGCCTGAAGCTTCTCTTGTGAACCCTTTATCAAGAAATGACTTCATTGGGTTCACATCTAAATAATCGTCTTCGACAATGTCTTTCATATCAGGAACTTCATCTTTTGATGATGAATCATCAAATTTGATGTTTATCCTGCTTTTAAATTTTGCAGATACTGTTGTTTTAGAAATTGTTTTCTTGGGTTTAGGATTCGCTTTGGTTTTACTTTTGAGTCCCATGTTCACCTGTTTTGAATTTTTCTGCCCTACCTTTTCAGCTTTTATCTTTCCCTGCAGTTGTTGAATTTTTTCCTTCAGCTCTTTACTTTAGCTGACTCTTCCAGTTCTGACTTTTTATACCTAGCAAGTCATACTTTTCTTATAACTATGAAAAAATTGTTAGGAAGAAATATATAACTTTCACATTTTTGGTAGGCCTACTTTCCTCGTAAGTTACAATCGATGTAGGTATGTTGCCATAGCAAACCATTTGGGGCTATGTCGTACAGTTAGGGGCTAAACTGTACACTTCTGCACGATTTAGCCCCAATCTGTACCTCGTGGTAATATATTAAAATAACCTTAAATTCTATCACTTAATCAATCATCGCTAACAACCAAAACAGAGCTTAAGAGAAGTAGTTTATTATGATCTTACAGTTACTGTCATACAAGAAAAGATTCTTCTCATACCTTTTATTGAGTACTGGACGAAAATTAAAAGAAAAAGTAAAAACAGGTTTTTTTTACTGAGACACTGATGCTCATACGCATAGCGAAACGATATCTATACTCACTGTAAACTTGCGTGATCTGCCTCTAGACTGGAATTGTTATTGATTATTAAATTACTACATATAAGCAAGTTGTGGATAACTTTGGACAAGTAGCCATTTCATGATTTTCAGCTGGAAAAATTTACTTTTATGCAGAACAAGTGGAGGGCAAGTTTTTTAGTATTAACCTTAAGAAACTGATAATTGCATGGTATTTTCAATATGAGACAACAGCTATCAATTATCAATTTAACGTTTTAACAGTTCATATAAACAAGTCAACCCGTGTGGAATTCCGCACTTTAGGCAATGAATATTTAATTTAATAAATAATTTTAATAGTATATTTTCTACTATTTTTTAATTTAATGCTTGAAAATAAAAACACCAAATAAAATATAAAAGAGCCCTTTTTAAATTTAGTTTATCAAAAATCAACGTTCCAGCGAAACAATTAATTGGAGAAAACATACACGAAATGCAGGACTCGAACCATGGGTGTTGGGTATACCAGCCTTGCGCTCCTAACCACTCGGCTTCTAACCAGCAAACACAACACCAACTTAACATCCATTAAAGGACCTCTTCTTAAATGATTTTAAACTTCAAATTCAAGAAAATCGGTATATTTTTAGAGGGGGTGTTTATTTTTCTGGTGTAGCGGTTAAGTAAAGATGTAAAGTGGTGCCTCATTCATGAAATTTATTGAAGTATTAAGGAAGTTATGGCGTACCGACCAAAAGAAGGCTTTGAGAAATAATTCATATAAATTATGTTGACATGTGTATTATATCAATACATATACAGTAAAACCTGTAAAGTTGACCACCTTTGTAAGTTGGCCACCTGCCTAAGTTGACTACTTATGTCAGTAACGGAATTAGCACTATGTTATTTAATGTAGGGGACCCTTTGTAACTTGACCACCTGTGTGTATTGACCACTTATGCATGCCAAATTTGGGTGGTAGTATTATAAAAAACATTTTGCAAGTTGATCACTTAATTAATATTACTATATTCATTTATTTATCTATTTTTGCAAAGATAAAAAAAACTAAAATATCATCTGTAGGATATTTTTTATTCTATAATGTTAGACCAGTATTTGTCTGGATGGAAGAAACAGCAATATAAAGTTTGAAAACCTCCGTGTAAGTTAGCAATATGATAAAACTCTTTTGTTCTTTAAATAAGTTTCTTCTTTTTCTTCTAATTAATCTAGCCATTTTGAAAAATTATGTATTTTTTGGGAATCTTTACCATCAAATAAGTAACTTACATAATTAATAACATATTTATCCTTATTTTAAATAAGTGCTTTAATTTTAGAGTTGTATGGGATTTATTGTATGTCATTCAGATTAAATTGTAATTATACAATTAGTACAATGAATTACATCAAAGGTGAAACAGATAATTATTATTAGAAATTTTCTTTGGGAAAAATGTTATTTTTGAAAAATGGAATAAAATTTGACAGGTTTTTATGGGTAATATTGGTTACAAGGTAGGAGAGTGTTTGTTACAACTTTGTAAAGAGACTACTATTTCTGCCAATGGCATAAAAAGTAAAAAAACTGTAAAGTAATGAAAGAATTCATACATAATTGCATGATGTTCTTTTCTTATGAAAATACATTGTCATTTAAAAGTATATTGTGTTATAAATTCCTTAAAAATTTTTTTTATTATTCTAGCATATGTATCAGAATGCAGATTTCCAAAAACTCATGTTCTAAAATTTTTGTATTAGTGTTAGTTATTATCACTCTAATAAAGAATTAGTCATTTAAAGTTTAGCCAAAATATGTTTTCTTAAACTCATAAGGAATGCATTTTTTCCATTCCTTCTACTCTTGAAAGAAATTTATTTCTTTAAGCCGATTCTTTTGATGTTTTTCCACTTTGGAAGAAACTATCCCTCATACATATATCTATATATATTATGATATATCTTTAATTTTAATGCAATAGTAAAAATATCTTAGGTTTATCTTTGTTAATCATATTATTCTATGCTACTTATGTATTTAATTAGTCTTCAGACTCGGCAAAAACAAAGAATATTAGAGTTCTGTAAATTATATGGAATTTATAAAAAGTTTAAATAGTAAAAATTTGTGCTGAAAATAAGTTGATAGTTTTATTAAGTTGTGTAATTATTAATTTAGCATATGTAATTAATGCTTATAGGTCTACTTACCGTGTATGTTTGTTTATAGGTCTACTTAAGATTTTCTTGTAAAATGTATTTATTTTGTTACAATATAATATTGTAACAAAATAAATACATCGAATCAAATAAATCAAATTAAACCGAGATTATAAGTGATTGAGAATTAAGGAATACCTACTCGGCTCATGGCTTTTAAAGAACCCAAAACAGTATTCTTTTTTTCATGCCTCTTATTACTCTAATTTGAACAGCATGGCTCTATGCAGCATCTGTATGCATATTTCTTGGATTCTGATACTTTACATCATTTTTAAGGATATTTTAAAGCGGTTAACATGCATCCCGGCAAAATGCTCTGTGCATAGGACTTCCCACTTTCCCCTTGTGTCGATTGACGTAACATCCTTTCAACCGCGTTTGTGCTGGATGTGACGTCACAGCACTTTAAAAATTCATTTTAAAATACTTCCACGTCGTTCTCCTGGTTAAGAATGGTACCGTTCGACATATTTTTTCAAGTTCTTTCAATTTCGCGAAGATTTAGAAATCATGCAACTTCTCCATTAATCTGAAAAATTGAAAATTTACAAAAATACCTTTTCAAATCTTTAACTGAAGGTAACTAGTGATTAAAAATCACTGAAATCTAAAGGTAAGAATAATATGAAATTTAATTCTACGATGATTGAAACATCAGTAGTAAAAGAAATAAAGAATATGCTTGATAAAGTACTAGCAATAAAGTTTAAATTTACACAAAAATAAAAGATTATAGTTTTACTTAACATTTGATTTTTTTTTTTTTTTTTTTTTCTTGCTCTTTTGCATGCTACTTGATTAGGAGCATTATCTGCATGCAAACTGACTACCTACTACATTTCATATGTATATATATATACACAGTAGGGATGTAACGAATAGTGATTTGGCCGAATACCGAATATTCGGCGGCCGAATATTAAAATTTCTAGAAAATCGTTGTAATCGGAGGTATTTGGCAAATTTCAAATTATTCACAAAGTCAAACATCAATTACACACAATCTATGATGCATGATTTAATTCTGTTTGTTAAGAATTTAGAACTATTTAAAATTAATCTATTTTCACTGTTGTTTTGAATGTAATAAAAATAAGAATTTCACCCACAAGCAAAATAGAAATGACAGGTTTTACGGTAGTAAGCATTAGCATTATTCTACTAATTATTTAATTGCAATGAAAGAAATACTAGTGCATAGTGAACTTTTACCTTGCTCAATACTGTTTTATGAAGATATTTTAAAAGTTATAAAAGTTAATATTTTTATTTTATGGGGATTTTTACATACCTATTTTTAAAACACCTATTAAAACTTAATCACTTAACTGGAATATGTTTCTATTTTCAAAAACCCCAATAACTTATGCTATCTAAATATTCATGATATATTCTGGGCTTTTCACATTTCTCTCTAACCCAATATTCACAATAAATCAGTCTACCCAAACAAAGTCTGGCTTCCACTTTGTTAATAATAACAAAATGAATTTATCATATTATCTATTATAATTAACTATTGGCAGCTTTTGGGAGCAAATGCTAAATACAAAATACAATATTACAACTTTAAGATGTGTTTTTGCACAGTCAAGCGTAAAACAAGATTAAAAAAAAGTAGTTTAATCTAAATTATTTTTATTTCTTAAAACTATAGTGGACTAATGTATTCATTTTCAATAATTATAATAAAATTTTAAATGTTTAAAATCTACTAATTTCTTTACTTTTTTACTCCAGCAGAACTATTCGATTGAATAGTCCATCAATATTCGGCCAGGCCAAATTTGACCTTACCCAGTATTCGGCCAGGCGGAATATTCGGCTGGGTGATGAAATGACTATTCGGCCAGACCGAATACTCGGCCAAAGGGCTGAATACCGAATAGTGGCCGAATATTCGTTACATCCCTAATACACAGTCGGACCTCCGATAGAAGGTCACCCTGCATATAAGAAAACTTTTCTAAAGTCCCGGCTCCTTGAATATGAAATATGTATGAATCGGTTATAAGGTCATTTTCGTGAAGTCCCGAGGGGTGGCCTTATATTAAGGTCTGACTGTATATATGTAACTAAATTAAAATTTTTAAATCTTAATCACAATTTCCTGAAATTTTCGTTTGTGCTAAAATAGAGACTTAAATTTGGGGAAGAGGATTGCAGGATTGGAGGATTACATTCCAAATTTTCAGATCCCCGACAGATATAGACAGGTTGGTGAACTCCATTCCATGGAAGAGAAAAATTTTGGCTTAAACGAACTTTATTATACACTCTTTGGTTAAAACCATATTGCCAATCCTAGTATGGTAACAAATAGGTATGAAAGAACTGTTGCAACCCCCTCCCAAAAGGAGAGCATTCTGTTTTTCCTAATGTATACCTTTCTAGTAGAAAGTAGAACTTATTCTTGACTAGGATGTAAAAACTTTTACAATCAAGGAATACATAAAAAGCTTGGAAAACTCAAATTCTGCTGCCATTATGACTCCCTTCTGAAAATATGTAAAGCTATGTATAAAGCTTGGAGGGGCTCTCCCCTCCAGTTGAAAATTTGGATTTCAGCCCTTGTTAAAAGTGTTTACTAGTTTATCAGCAGCTAAACTGAATACATAACAATTAAGTGTATATGTATTTCTCTGCAAACAAATACCTTGAAATTTCCTTGTAAGCGCTTAACTTTCTGCAATGATTCTAGTAAAATTTCAGGCATAGGAAACATAGGTACCTGGGACAAATATATTTTTATTAAATTTTCAGCAGTTAATCTATGAAGCAAAAAATGTCAAAATAATGGTTGAAAAAATGCAAAAGATTGAAAGCTTTGTCAGTCTGATCTTTCCTTTGTGCTAAACTAAAATTTGAGCACATTAACTAATGATTTTCTCCCTTCAAATGTTTTGGAAGGATTTAAGTATTTTTTCTTATTAAGATGCAATTTTGTTTTCCACTACTTTTTTGAACAATCAATTCTTCGATTTTCAAAATATCAACTTTGAAAGGGTTTTTCTTTTAATTTTGTTTTAAAATTATGCTGTTATATGCATATGCATAATGCCTTAAAAGCATCAGAACCATTCCTTTTTTTTCATATTGAAATTCCTTTTTTTCATATCAAGATTCCTTTTTTCCTGTTTTTTCTTCCAAATTTTCACTTCCACCCCTGAATATTGTAACTTAAATGGAAAATTGTTTGAGTTTTTTCCATTTCTTCCACTTGGAAGGAACCTATTTCTTCCAGTCATTTTGTCCCGTGGTTTTTCCCCGCTTTGGAAGAAACTTGTCAACCCTGGCACGGAATGACTTCAAGGTAAATGTAATCACCAACCCCAAAATTTCTTCGGGTCTGCTGTAATTTCACCTCAGCTTTGTACCTGTTGTTTGCATATTTATTTCTTTTATAATTTTTTTTAAAAATCATAGACACTTTTTTCGATGACATTGTATAATTTTTTTTTTTGCAGCCAAGGAAAAGTTCCAACCCAAAGCAAAGGAAAATAGATGCTCCTAGTACATCCAGACGAAGTCATGCTTTAAGTGATGACTCTGATGATGAGACCTCTGCACATGCAGCACCTAATGATGAACCCTCTGATGATGAACCATCTGATAATGAATCCCCTTCAAGGAGATCAGATGCTTCAGATCCTGCAGTGCCTGGCCCTTCAAACGTGACACCTGGTACAGCACCTAGACGAAGAAGAAGAAGAAATAATGTACTGAATGAAATCAGACTCTATCAAACATCAACTGTAAGTAATTCTCCACCCATAATCTGATTTTTACGTACCATATATAATGTAGACAATTTCATCAATTTGTTCAGGAGTAATCCGGGAGTTCCCTAAAAAGAATTTTTGTATAATTAGAAAATTTTAGAATGATTTGAAAGCATGGAAATGTGTTCTAACTGTATTCTTGAAATTGTTCTCCTCTACCAATAATAAAGCAGCAAGTTTGTCTGTGTGTGTGTGTATGTATCCGATGTAGTGGCCAAAACCGTTCGCGCGATTTTTCATGAAATTTGGGACGAAGTTTGTTTGGATAATGAGGGTGTGCACTTCCAAGAGTTTTTTCCAAAATTTGAATTTGTTCTTTTTTTAATTCCAATTTACAGCTGAAAACCTCTTAAAAAGGTCCTTTTCTATGAAAGAAATTATTGCATGGTTTCGAGCTTAGTACCATTGAAAAGTCAGTAAAAAACTCCCAGAAAGAGTTTTGCTCTTTGTGCTAAAATTTGAAGCTTCTAAATAGACAAGAAGTTGTAAGCGTTTTTCTCTGCAGTTTTTTCTCGAAATTGTTTTTTTAATGTAATTAACTTTCATTTTATTTTCCTCTGATGATTGATAAAATCGCTTGCTTTTATTTTATTTGATTGATCACTTGTTTTTTATTTTATTTGACTTGTTGCCATTTTGTCCACATCTATATTTGCTAAACAAAATTCTATTCACAATGCTTTTAGCATTTTGAGCAATGCTTGATAAAATATACAGTATTCAAGTTACCTCATAGGTGGCAACAACTGTTTAAATGAGTGATCCAAACTTATGGAGCCACTGTGCAATAATACCTTTTCCAAATTTTACTATAAGGTATTCTTCTCCCCTCTCCTCCCCACAGTAAAGAATGACAGGTCAATAAAGTAAGAAACTTTTCAATTCTCAGTTATTTATTTATATTTCCCAGAACGAGACGAGAGGGCTACTATATTGGCAGTTTCTGCTTTTCCATGGATTTATGCCAAAAAAATATTCTCCATTTTCCTTCTGAACCATAAACTTTCAATGCAAATATTGATGAAATATGGAAAATCCACAAATAGTTGTTGGTGTAATTATGTGCAGATTAACCACCTGAGTATGACCGCGATCGACCAAAGGTTTCCTCGTGAGTTAATGGTAGCTGGCGATTTACGGTTTGGCAACGACTAGTCCTACAAGTAGGGAACAATTTTGCTCTGAAATGTCACAGTGAACTTGGCAGGTGGTGAAAAGGTCACACAAATAAAATTTGAGAGCATTAGACATGGGGAAAAAAAAGAAACTAAATATTGCTTCAATAACACTACTGAATCCTAATTGCATTATATCTAATTGAATTAGACCAAACAAAATATATACAGTGAACCCTCTCTAACCGACCACCTCTATTAAGCGACCACCTCTCCAAACGACCAAAATTTCATGGAATAGAATTTCTCCGCATTAATTTAATACTAACTTTCCCTCTATAAAACGACCACCCTCAAATAGTCCACCTCTCGAAACGTACACTTTTTTTCCCAGAAAAAAAACTACTTCTGTCATTTTTACTACTGAATCAATAATTTCTCCGAGGAAGTTTGAATGGAAGCTTTTCCAACACAGTTCCGTAGAATAACTCCTTTTGGGCACAAACACATTAGGCCGATAAGCAGCCCTCCCACATTGTCCCCTTGATGAGAGAGGGACGGAATGATATCCCCTTAAAATGGTTTTTACCCCATTTCTGAGAAGACCTCCTTCCCTCTCACAACCTTTGGATGTTTTTCACTTTTGTAAACAATTAAGAAACTGAGCAATTGATGTGGATAGAGCTGGAGAACACGAGTCTTTTTTGTCAGTAGAGAATTTATTTTGCTCAAACAGCCGATACTGAAAGATCATTTGGTCCATTTTTCTGAATGGCGTCTAATAAAAGAGCGATTCTGATTTTAGAAGATCGGATAAATGTCATAAAGGAGCACGAAAATGGTAAACCCGAAAGAAAATTAGCAGAGAAGTTCAAATGTGGAAAAACAATAATCCATGACATTTTAAAGAAAAAAGAAATGCTCATCAAAGAGTGGGAAGCTCACAAGTCAAAAGGAGTAAAAAGGAAGAGATCAGAAAAATTTTCAGATGTGAATGAAGCTCTGATGGATCGGATTAGAGCTGCCAGGTCGAAGAAAATTCCGATTAGTGGAACGTTAATTGAAGAGAAAGGCACACAGATTGCGGAAGCCATTGGAATCGCAGATTTTGCAGCAAGCAATGGCTAGCTAGAAAAGTTCTGCAAAAGAAACAGTATTGTTTTTAAAACAATTTGGAGAAGGGGCTGACGTAGATGAAAGTTTATGTCAGACTGGAATATGCGCATCCCGTTTCTTTTGTCAGATACGAAGACAAAGACATTTTAATTGGATGAAACTAGGTTATTCTTTCGTGCTTTGCCAACGAAAAGTCTGATAGAAAAATCGGAAGATGCAAAAGGGGTAGAAATCCAAAGAACGTTTGACATTAGTTTTCTGTGTGAATGCGTTAGGTGAAAAAGAAAACCCACTCTTATCGCAAAATCTTAAAAACCGCGCTGTTTAAAAACACAGACATGTCAAAAATAGGTGTAGAATGACGGGCAAATTCCAAAGCTTGGATGACTCTGTATTTTTGAAGAATGCTGAAAGAGTTTGATAAAAAAATGACTCTGCAAAAAGGAACGTTATTCTCTTTTTGGACAATTGCAGCTTGTCACGTCATAAGGTGAATTTAAAAAGTGTCAAACTGCAATTTTTACCTGCAAACACTACTTCAAAGCTGCAGCCACTAGATCAAGGATTATCCAAAGCTTTAAGCTTGAATATCGTCGACTTGTTTACCTCACTTGTTTCCCAGATTGAGTGTGCTAAAAGCTTGGCTGACCTACTGAAAAAATCACTGGGAAATGCTGTTTCCTGGATAACTTCTGCTTGGAGAAATGTGAAAACGCAAACTATTTCAAAGTGTTTTGCAGCTTGTGGCCTCACGATTGCTAGAGGGGAGTCGACATCAGGGATAAAGATAGTGCAGAAAGTGGTGAAACTATTGAAGAAGATCTACTTGAACTTTCAAAATCAATTCACGTAGAATATGATGCGGAAGCCTGCAAATCTGAACAACTCTTGGAATGTTAGGATGATTTATCAGAGAATTGGGAAGAACGGCTGATCAAGCAAAACGTCGAAACAGGTAATGGTATAATCCGTGTCGATTCAGGCAGGGGTACCTTCATAGGCTCAGAAGTTTTTGAATTTCACATATGTTAAATTTTAGAACAAAGTGAGTTATAGGTATTTTTTCGTTTTGCTCAAAAAAATTCCTGGCCCGAGATACAGGCCGCCAAAGATGGCGCCTTCGGCGCAATTTCTCACTTGCGATTTTCGACAAAAACTTTTAAAAGCTCTGTTTCCTGAATGGTGCAAGATATTTTGATGCAGTTTTTTTTTATTTGAAAGATAATTATATTTTGTTTAATAAAAAAGGCTAAATTTTAAAATATCTATTTAACTTTTTTTGCTGCAGCCTTTTGAAAAATTTTTTAAAAAATCTTTATAATTTTTTTTCTCAAACAGCCAATCTCAAATGTTTTATTTTTTTACTGTTGGTTAATACCATTAAGTACTACATTCCCTGAAAAGGGGAGCTTCCACTTTTGCGTTTAACGGTTTTTACAAACAATTTAAGATTTTGCCATATATTTCATCAGTTTTGTTAACAACATAGTCATATATTGATCTCATTAAGTCAAAATTATATTAATTTAATTTTCTTTGACTTGGCATTTAATTCTTAATATATAATATTAGCACGAAAAAATCATGACTTTTTTTAATTAAAAATAAAGTTTTTTTCAAATTTAAAACCAGATTGCTTATTATAACCATAATAAACATAACTTAAGATTGACATTCTGAGTAAAATGCAATGAATATAATATTTATTTACGTGAAAATAAGAATTTTACATTGAAAAGTGTATATTTATGCTAAAAATTTAGAAAAATAAATGCAATACACTGTACTTTCAACCCAATACACATGTGTAAGAAAAATTAATTACTACACATTCGCCAGGTTGTTAGCAAGTAACGTAAATATATGTATAACAACCATTGAAATTATTTATGTATATTATTTATTCATAATCAGCAAATTGATAATTAATTAAATTTATTTTTATATAAGACATACAGTTAGGTATTTCTTGATTCCATTTGTCATCAAGTAATTTGAAAAAGAAAACAAGTTTCTCTGTCTTTTCTACCCCAAGGTATTTTTTGAGCTTGTTGTGAACAAATCCAAATGTAGAAAACTTTAGTTCATTTGCGGCTGAAATGAGCATCTGAATTATTTTTGGTTGTTTATTACCCATGAATTCTTTTACAGCAGTTACAATTTCCCACACTCAAATGTTGACATAGACTGCAATTTCTTTTTCAAATTAAATTCACAGAAAGGAAGTGCACACATTATGAACTTCAAGCCATTACTTCATAGTTCAGTGTATTCTTTAACCAAATTTAATTGGCTCTTAAACCTCTTATTTTATATTTTGGGGTTAGAGATGGCTAAAAAAAAGAGAAAGGTGTCATGCTGTTCATATTTAAAAAAGGTATTGTATAGTTACTTTATCTTGCTGATTTAGGTTATTTTCTAGCTTTTTATGAATACTTGTAACAGCTTCGGCATAATTTAGTTATCATCTTCAAATTATTTAAAGCAGTTAATATTGGTTTTAATTGATTAGGCAGTTCCTCAACATTCTGTTCCATTGCCCCATTGAAAATATTTTGATATTTATTTCTCTATTAAATTTCTACTTCCTTCTTTAAATAAGTTACCTGCATAAAAATTAGCCAATTGCTTATGTAACATTTTATGGAAAGATATATTAAATTCCATTGTACTTCTGAAGGTAAGATAATGCCATTTCGTTACTATCAGGACAACATAATTAATGAAATTATTTTTTCTTGTTTTGAATTGATAAGATGTTTATTGCCCCCATACCTCACAACTCATAATGCTAACTAAAGATTAGTAATAAATTCTTTAACATTTTGTTTGATTTGATTTTCGTTGGAACTATTAAAGTTAAATCAATGACTTTTTTTTTTTTGAAAAAAATCATCTGTTTTAAATTATGTACAGCCTGATAAATATTAGAAATATCTTTTCAAAAAAGAAAAAAGGGAAAGAAAAAACACTAATATATTACAACCAAAAAGCTTACAATATATGGACATGTTCCAAAACATCCCTATTTCCCAAAATTATGTCGTAAGTTATAGAAAAAGCAATTAGTGGTGTTTCGTGCATGTACTTTGTTTTTGTTAACTTCCTTATGAAAGAAAAGGAAAAAAAATGCAAAGTGATAGAATCTTAAATTGATCCCCCCCCCCTCCCTAGTAGTGTTCCTCATTTTTTTCTTAACATCAATAGCAGGGTATGAAAATCAAATATAAAAAGCTATGTTTTACTGAATAACACATTAAAACTTTAAAAACTAATAGATTTGAACTCTAGCTATGAAAAAAAAGAGAAAATATTTTAAAAAATAAAGGAAATCAATAAATATTTTTAAAATAGCGGGCAACAAGATTGGGCAATGTATGTCTGTCTGTTTGTCTACTGGTAAATTTCTTTTGTGGGAAGAGGGGGAAAATGTTTCTAATATTTATTAAGAAAATTAAATTAATATAATTTTGACTTAATGAGACCAATATATGACTATGTTGTTAACAAAACTGATGAAATATATGGCAAAATCTTAAATTGTTTGTAAAAACCGTTAAACGCAAAAGTGGAAGCTCCCCTTTTCAGGGAATGTAGTACCTACTTAATGGTATTAACCAACAGTAAAAAAATAAAAAATTTTGAGATTGGCTTTTTTGAGAAAAAAATTATAAAGATTTTTTTTAAAAATTTCAAAAGGCTGCAGCAAAAAAAGTTAAATGGATATTTTAAAATTTAGCCTTTCATATTAAACAGAATATAATTATCTTTCAAATAAAAAAAACTTCATCAAAATATCTTGCACCGTTCAGGAAATAAAGCACTTAAAAGTTTTTGTCGAAAAGAGCAAGTGAGAAATTACGCCGTAGGCGCCATCTTTGGCGGCCTGTATCTCAGGCCAGGAATTTTTTTGAGCAAAACAAAAACATACCTATAACTCACATAGTTCTATATTTAACATATGTGAAACTCAAAAACTTCCGAGACTATGAAGGTAAGATTTTATTTTTACCTGCCTGAATTGAAACGGACTATGTCTAATGTTTTTTTTCCCATTTTCTTTTTTTTTTTTTTTTTTGAATCGAACTCATCTTTAAAAATTAAAGAGTTAATTTTTATTTCACAGAAAATATTTCTGACTCTTCTGATTATGAGCTCAATGGTTTAGAGCAGACACAGCCAAAACTATCCGCACCAGAAACGCTAAAAGAACTCAATAAATTGATTGAATCTTCCAGTGTAATTGGGAAGATGAAAATATCTCACTCTTGTTCAATGATTTGAAAAGTGCTTTAGAAAAAAAAGTTGTTAAAGAAAAGCTTGCAAATTTAAAGCAAACATCGATTTGCTCTTTTTTGAATCAAAATAAATGTTATTATTTTTATCGATCTGAATTATGTTTATTTGGTTAAATAATTAATTAATTAATTGCGCCACATGTTTAACATTGTTACCTTTAAAATTTCCGAGCAACCTCCATTAAGCGACCACCTCCCTGAACGACCGTATTTCGTTGGAACGGGAGATGGTCGCGTTTTGAGAGGTTTCACTGTACAGGACTATTATGCAGTTTTTATAATATAGATGCTGCTCTATTTTGAGGCAGTGCATTCTAGATAGTTTCAATGTAATTTAAAAGATAAGTAAGGCATTAAAAGTTCTGAGTTTAATGAATTGCATAAATCTGAATCTCTGAGCCACTTTTTTTGAGGGCAGCAGTAACAATAGAAATGAAAATTGATGAAGCTAAGGGAAAAAACTAACCTTCAATTCATTTGTGCTTTTTTAGTACCAATATTATCTAGTAATGGCATGCTGCCTAATATACGCTAGGGGTTTGCTGCTGCTGCTAGCCTGTGTATGTTACACATATGATATCAGCTAACCCCAAGCAGCAAATGTTTAAAGTGTCTCCTTTCAAAGGCAAATGGTTCCCCGCCCATGGTTTAGACCAGTAGTCATGAAACGGCAAGCTGTGGTAGCCTAGTGGTCAGAGCAACGGACTTCCACCTGGAAGGTTGCATGTTCGATACCTGCTGAAGACCCACCATGTACCCTTGGGGATACGTGCACATAAAATCAGTGGACCCCACTACCTTGCCCCTTGCGCAAGCTATCCTAAGGCCTCATCTAACAGGTAGGGCTCTGGTAGAGAAAAGTAGTCATCAAACCATAAAATGCTAGCTACAAGTAACTCGCAAGGATATATTTAGTAGATAGCAGTGGTACTCATGTGGTTAATTTGCACACAATTACTCCAACAGCTGTTGATTTTCCATATTTTGTTAATATTCGCATTGATAGTTCATGGCTCAAGCAGAAAATAAAGGATATTTTACTGGCATAAATATATAGTACATGAAAAATGTAGCCATCTACTCTCATATGTAAATAACTGAGAATTGAAAAGTTTTAACTTTTTTGTCCTGTTTTTTTCTTTCTTTTCTATTGGAGAGGGGAAAAGGACAAGGGAAAATTTCATAGTAAAATGTGGAAAAGGTACAGTTGCTCAGTGGCTCCATAAGTTTAGCGATCACTGGTTTAGACAGTTGTTACCAGCTATGAGGTACACTGGAATACTCTATTTTTTATTAAGAAAACTATTTCATTATAGCTATACAATTTACAAATGTTTAATTTTTACTGATTCATAGGGGAAGTTACTTTTTAATATTATTAAATAAATTAAACATAATTGCAAATCATATTTTTTATCTTGCTTAAAAATTCAAAAAATTGCAAAATCTGGTTCAATTATGAAGCTTTACCCTCTTTGAGCTTTCCTCTAACTATTGTTTGCTGGTGACAAAATTTTATCATTATCATTTTTTGGTATAATGTACGGGGGGATTGTATTCCGGGTGTACCCCGAAAATCCGGGTTTTTCATATCCTCCTTCCATGTTTTCAAAATCTGAGTTTTTAGTCTTCAAAATTGAAAATTTAGCGGATGGGAATGAAAAATACGCCAAAAAGGGATAAACATTCCCTTTGTAGCAACCTTTAACGCAGCAAGGGTTGTAATGGCGCCAACGATCTTTGTTCCGAGCTCTAATAACGATGCCTATACCACATGCGTCCGTTCTTATGGTCATGGGCAATTCCTATTCATTATGTTTTACTATAAATTACAACTTATTTGCAAAAAATAAATTAATTAAATTTTTCTCATTAGTTAGAAGTAGGTAAGTAAAATATAAATTTTGATTTCAAAAGTTATTTTAAACATGCCGTTATAACTATATGTGTAAAAAAAGCTGTCGTATAATTTATGGTGCATAAAAAGTGATACCGGCTTTTTGCATAAAAAGTTTTCAGGGTTTTTTACTTTGTGTTGCAATCATCCCTGATAATGGAACAAACTTAGAGGGTAAGAGGTTGAAAATTTAAAACTTCGAAATATTAGCAACGCCCTAATGTATATACAGTAAAACCTGTAAAGTTGACCCCCTTTTTCCTTTTAAAGGAACGGACTTAGCCCCATATTATATTATGCAGCGAAACCTTTGTAACTGGACCATATATCCGTGTTAACCACTTATATTCATCAAATTTGGCTGGAAGTACTATAAAAACTGATCTGTAAGTTGATCACCTAATTAGTTTTTGAAAGATAAAAATAACTATAATAACTTTTCCACGATATTTTTAGTGCTATAATGTTAGACCAGTATTTCACTGGATGAATGAAACAGCAAGATAAAGCTTGTCTCTAAACCTCTTTTTGAGTTAACCATGTGGGAAAACTACTATGAGAGCTCTGTTATACTTCTAATTAGTTTCTTCTTTTGTTCTATCTAAAGTAGTAGCTATTTTTAATGATTATATATTTTTAGCAAATCTTTACATTGAACAAATAACTTGTATAATTAATTAGATAATTATCTCTATTAGTTAATAAGGGATTTATCTTATTTAATAAATGTTAAATTTGTGATACATTATAAACTATTCAGGTTGCATTTCTCTAACAATACTTTTGTTAAATAAGACAGCTAATTACTATTTTAAAGTAATGTTACATGAAGCTATATTTAAGAGTATTTTAATTAGTTAAAAAAGAATGAATGGCATAGTGTAAGAAATGACAAAATAATAATGATGATAATAATAATAAAACCCAACCTTTATGAGTTGACCACCTGTCTAAGTTGACTGCTAAAGTGCTGCACCACAAGTGGTAAATTTTGCACAGGTTTCACTGTATGTACCTGCATATCTTCTGCTTTTAATTGTTTTGAATGTGTCCTGTTTTTTCACCGCAATAGTAGTCCTACTTTCTTTTGTTAAAATGTCCTACACTTTCCAATTTTTTTGAAAAATATCCCTTTTCTTTACTTAAAAGGCTCTGTGATCCCGCCTGTAAGTCTTATTTTCATTGAATTAACTCACCGTCCACATTTATCATTGCTATTTTAATGAATGTTATGTATTGCTTTCATCACAAAAGCATAAAATATTATAATTTTTTCCAGAAACTTTTGATACAACACCTTCCATTTTCCAGACTGGTAAGAGAGATCCTAAGTTTTCTAAGTGCCAAGGAGTACAGATGGCAATCTCTAGCAATAGAAGCTTTACAAGAAGCCACAGAAATATTTATCACGAATTTACTTGAAGATGCTTATTTACTCACATTACATGCCAATAGAAAAACTCTGAAAGTAAAGGACCTCCAGTTGGTCAGAAAAATTGGTTACAGATTCACCCCTTACATTTAAATATCATCTGGTACTAGAGATGGTCATTAACTTTAATTAACAAATTTATTTGAAATTATAAATGGTAGCACATTTTTATGGTTATTTTTAACACTTTCTTCGTGATTTTATATTGTAATATAAATGAATATTTATCCATTTTTAAAATATTTTTGTACCTTGTTAATACAAGAATAAAAAGAGTGTCTTTTATCTCTTTGTTTCATTCATTTATGCCATCCAAAGTGGAGTTTGATTACAAAGTATTCAGTAATATGAAATTTTCTGAGGGTAAGGCAATTCTTAAAAAGTCGATGGCATCTGTTCATAAAATGGTCCATACCCACCAGGAGTAGTAAGAGCAGCGGTGGCTCGTGAATCATTTAAATAGAAGTTCGGCAAATTGATTTAGGGAAAAATTAGAGATTCCAAGGAGATATAATGGATAAGTTAAAATACATTTACTTTTCTCTAAGGTTAAGGAAAGCAGTGAAACTAAAAGGAATAAAGTTCTCATATCAGGGTTACTATACTACCTGGAAAACCTTGAAAAGTCAAGGAACTTTGAAAATGAGTGAAAAGATCAGGACAATGTCAGGAAATTTTACTATTTTATCAAAAATCTGGAAAAGTCGGGGAATTTTACATGGCTCTCGCCAAGGATGCGACTTTTGTGCCAAGGTTCGAAGCGTTAGTACTGTTTTTTTTTTTTTTGGATCAGAAAAGTCCGATATGTAAACATGACATCGCCTCTTTTGCTCGACTAAAAAGTGCAGCATGCAAATTAAGCTGCCGAGATTGATTCCCTTGTGATTCATCCACTGATTTGATCATAAATTCGTCAACTCTTAATAGTACAGTGCAATTAGGCAAAAAAATGGCCTAACCCCAACATCCAAAGTAAAAGTTTCCCTCCAACTCCAAACTGTTCTATACGGTCCACGTATTGTTTGGTAAAAAGTCACATCATTTTGAGCATCAGGTTTGGGGGGAGGGGGGAGAAGTTGGTAAATTAGTGGGTTTTTTTTTTTTTTTTTTTTTTCCAAATATTTCAAAAACTATGCGCTTTAGTGCAAAAGTGTTATTTACAAAAATAATCTACATTAAATTGCGAACAAAAATGGTAATATGCATATTGTTGCTAAAGTGAACGGTTCCAGAGTTACAGAGGGTGTAAAAGTAGACATATTTCCTAATTTTTAGATTTTTTGAAAAAATGAAATAACTACTATGTAAGGGGAAATAACTAAATAATTTCGTTAAAAAGTAATATTGTACAGTCGTATTGTAGCCCAAAAAGGGAAAGGCCTTAAAAAAAAAGGGGTCAAGGGAACCAAGAGGGTTAGAAGGGAAAAAAAATTAAAATGGCCCTAAAAAGAAGGAATTTTTTTCCCGGTATTTGGGGGTTTAAAAAAAATTTTTCCCCCTTTGGCCCCCAAAAAAAAAGGAAAGTTTTTTCGGGGTTCCAAAACCACCTCACGTAAAAAAAAAAAAAGGCCTTTTTGGAAAAAACCTTGGGGGGCCAAAAATTCCCCGGGCCCCCCCCCTCCCCCCCCCCCCATAAACTTTCTCATATATTCTCTTTCGCTCAGTTGTATTTGAAGACCCGTTCATTGCGTTTGTGAGTGTTATTTCTTGTAAAGTTCGGCTGCCATTTTTTTGTTGTTCCTCTTTAGAATACTGTGCGAATTCGGTGATAATCACTTGAAAGTGTGTAAACTATGACAGAGTGTGTGTTGAAACCTTGTAAGGACGAGGGTGGTGAACTAATTACTAACTCTGACTAAAAAGTACTACTCCGCCTGACTAGGCGGTGGACAAGATAATTCAGTGCAGTGAAATTCGGCAAGATGGTGTTAAGGAAAAGTTACTGCATAATGACTCGTTTCAAGTACATAGTATTGCAGGTGTGCACAGCGTCTCTTCAGAGCAGCACGTGGAGATACGAGAGGCAAGGCAGAAAAGAAATTGCAAGGACTTGCAAACTTTTATTTCTTGGCTTGAGGAACACAATCCGTTTTCTAAAACACCTGTACTCTCCTCCTTATCAACAGGGCTTGTAGCAGATGAGAACGTGAACTGTGATAAAGCATTTGAAGTTGGAACACTAGCCTTGAAAGAGATAGAGAACAAAACATTCAATGAGGTACACGTACACTTGAAAAAAAAGTTAGCTGTTAAGTCTCTAGCTTCTATAACCAAGTCTATGACATGACAATTAACAAGAACACTGTATGTGTGAAACCTAACACTCTTTTACATCGGATGGTATGCACAGTAAGGAGTGATGAGAGACTTGAAAACATATTTCAATTTGAATTATGTGATTATCCTCCATCCTTGTTCGACGAATCTGGCTTGATAAGGAAGGGTAGCAAATCTTCAATGGTGACTGTTTTGGTTCCAGATTCAAATGAATCATCATCAATCACCCCAGAAAATGTATTACATCATCGATGGAGATCACCGCCTCCTTCATCATGTTGTCTGGCGACGCCCAGATACCTTTAGACTGATTTGCGAGCAATACACAGATTACATATTTACTCATTATGGGTGATCAGCTGTTGTTTTTGACGGATATGAGCAAGGAAACACAAAAGTTGAAGAACACTTACGTAGATCACGTTCCACCACTAACATTGAAGGGAAAGTAGAAGACTTAATCAAAGTGAATTTCTAGCTAACGCTAAGAACAAAATGGGCCTTATTACTCTCCTTACAGTACACTTGCAAAGAGGCGGTTGCTCAATTCAACAAGCATCGGGTGACGCTGACTTATTAATAGTTTTAACAGCGATTGATAAAGCTTAGAAAGGAGTTGTAGCTTGTGTAATTGGTGATGACACGGACTTACTAGCCTTGTTGACTGTTCACGCACCACCAGAGAACAAATTGAAAATGGTGGTACCAAAGAAAGGCAATCAGTAGGAAGCGAGTACACTATTTCTGACATTCAGCGAGGGATTGGGGACATGAAAGGTGTACTCTTAGCAACATACGCCTTCGCAGGATGTGACACCAGGGTTTAAGCTGAGTTCAAAAGTTCCTTAGCAAAAAAGCTTTAGCAAAATGCTTAAATGCAGGGCTAGGCGCACTTTGGAGTCTTCAAAGCAGTGAAAAAAGTGACCACAGCTTTAAAAAAAGTGACCATTAAGATGTAAACTTGTATGTGTGTGATTTTATTTAAACTAAATTTAACTTGAAAAAGAACAGTTTCGACATCTTTTGAAAACTAAACCTGAATAAATAGAGCTTTTACCCAACTTTTTTTAAAAAAAATTCATTGCCTATTCAAAAATAAGAATTTTTATACAAATACAAATACAAAAGTGACGACCAGCAACAGGGTCAGGTCCTAGCTAGGCTGGTCGTAGTCAATTTAGCAGTCTCCAATGAACATCAAGAGCTTTCTTAAAAGTTTTTACCCCACCGCAATTAACAGTCGCTTCCGGTAAACTATTCCAACTGCCTACAACCCTATTGAAGTAGTAATTTTTCCTAATTTCAAGATTAGCCTGAGATTTGAAAAGCTTAAAACAATGACCTCTGGTTCTACTTTCAGCACAAGCTGTAGTCCATCCACATTTCCCGTTTTAATAAATTTAAACAACTGAATCATATCCCCTCTGACCCTCCTTTGCTCAAGACTATACATATTGAGCCTTTTAAGCCTAACCTCATAATCTAAGTCTGTAAGACCACTTACCAATCTTGTAGCCCTCCTTTGAATCCTTTCCAATAAGGTAATATCGTTTTTGAGGTACAGAGACCAAAACTGAACAGCATACTCCAAATGAGGTCTTACCAAACTTCTGTATAATGGCAATACAACTTCCTTAGACCTGTTCGAAATAGCCTTATTGATAAACCCAAGCATCCTGTTAGCTTTGTTACTTACTATGCTACATTGCTGACTGGACTTGAAGTCATGACTAATCAATACTCATAGATCAACAACTGTTTCTGCTTCCCTAATGACGGAACTTTGTAAATAATAGGTTGCATGTTTATTCCCATGACCAAAATGAAGCACTTGACATTTCCCAATATTAAAAGACATACCCCACTTAATTGCCCACCTAGAAATTTGATTTAAATCCTCTTGAAACTGATTGACTTGTTCCTCCGTGTCCACAATTCCCATGATTTTGACATCATCAGCAAAAAATTGATGTTCCCAGAAATACTCCGAGTAATATCATTAATAAAAATAATAAATAATACATGCCCTAAAACTGAACCTTGTGGAACACCACTCAAAACATCTATCCACTGAGAATAATTGCCCTTCACTACTACTCTCTGTTTTCTCCCAGTCAGCCAATTTTTAACCCAAATTAAAGTTTTTCCACCAATACCAATATAAGCAAGTTTGCTAAGAAGAGCTTCATGCGGTACTTAATCGAACGCTTTCTGAAAGTCAATGTAAGCAACATCTACGCACTTTTTATTATCTACAGGGTTCCCACGGCCTTAAAAAGGCCTTAAATTTGGAAATTGATTTAGGGGCCCCTAAAAGGCCTTATTTTCTTCCAAAAATTCTCAAAAGGCCCTAATTTTTATTTGTGAGGCCTTAAATTTATTTCCCCTCTTCCTTTTCCAACTCAGAAGTCATAGTCATGAAACACTAATGATTCATTCATGACATGGATGTTTCAAGACTGGTAAATGGGATGAAAATCTACATGTGTTGATATATATATGTATGTATATTTTTACATCTGCACAGTGGCAAACTTGTATGGATTTTCGATTCTAAGTGAATTTTCATTTGATGTTACGATCGTTCTGGAATTTTACAAATTATCTCAGAAGCTAAGTGGTCATACAGAAATCAAGGATACCATGAAATTGCTTGAGAAATCTTAAGTCATGGGGAAAATAAAAAAGAATGTGAAGAAGCACACCTAGTCGGCATTTTTTCCCTTGTCTTTAACTTAACCCAAACTTTTGACGATCATGTTGATAATTATTAGTATTCATTTATTGTAGCCTTATTAAAATGCAATGTTTAAATTATTTTTAAATAATCTGCCTTCAGAAAGAACATTGATTTAAGACATTGCTATTGCTTGCTTTATAATGGTTTAAAAGCTCGTTTTTATGAAGAAAACGACACATTTATTTTAAGTCATACTTCTGAGCAGATAAAATGTGATTTAAGGCAATAAATGGATACATCTTCAGTTTGGCTTTTACCTAGAAGTGCACTTCTGCATTGAAAAAGGGGTTCGTTGCGGCCTCAAAATCTTTTGCAAAATTTACGTAATATATGTTGTTTCTACTCTTTCAAAATTTTTAGTTGCATGGATTTACATGTATAAATGCATAATCATAAGACATATCATATTATTTGGATAATACACTGCGGCACTGCAAATTAGGTGCTGAGAAATGTTGTTGGAGGCAAAATAAAATCTGGTTGTGCTTTATAGATTGAAAAGTTAGCTAAGTATAATATTTATAACTATGAAGGCAATATAGCTATAAAAGGAATAAATCTTTAAATTTAAGATAAAATTTGAAAAAGTTGACTTTTGTAAAAGATTTAATTCAGTGAGATGTTCGTGTTGCTGCTTCATCATTCTGAGGAAAGCATTTATTCATAACAATTAATGGATTGTGCATGTAGATGCATTAAATATACATTAAAATAAATTGGGGGAAAATTAATAGTTCCTTAGTTGTGATAGCAAAGTTTTAATGTCATTTCCAGAATTGTTCTTATTTTTTTAAACTTAATTTCAGTGTTGAACATTAGACTATATTCACACGACACACGATATCATTCTTATTTCTTCAAAGAAAAGTCATTGTAAATGTTATATGTGGCCCTAAAAAAGTGACACGCAGCCTTAAAAAGGCCCGAAAAAGGCCTTAAATTTGACTTGGAGATGAGAGTGGGAACCCTGATCTGTGGTAACCTTGTCATAGAAATGCAACAAATTAGTTGTACAGGACCTACCCATCCTAAAACCATACTGAAAACTAGTTAACACTCCATTTGCCTCCAGGAAATTCACTATTTTGATTTTGATCAGCGTTTCAAAAATTTTACAAAGAACTGAAGTAAGACTCACAGGCCTATAATTTCCTGCCTTAGCTTTATACCCTTTCTTGAAGAGCGGCGTTATGTTTGCCAGCTTCCAATCCGCTGGCACAGTCCCCGAGTTATATGAAGATATGAAAATAGTCATGACAACATCCACTAATTCCTCTGCACATTCTACTAAAATTTTTGGATAAACATTATCAGGTCCTGGAGCCTTATTTGCTTTAATCGTTTTCAAATGAAACAACACATCATCCCTAGAAAATACAAAATCCTCAAGCTGTGTATTAGCTTGCGTCTCGCTTATGTCAACTGTTGAGATACAGTCTCTGTTAAATACACTGGAAAAAAAATTATGTAGAATATCAGCAATATCCCCCTCATTTTGAATCAAGTTCCCATTCTCATCCACTAGAGGGCCTACCTGAGTATTACGAGCTTTCCCTGAATTAGCATAAGCAAAAAATTTCTTAGGATTCCTTTCAATGTTATCTGCAAGCTTTTGCTCCAATTCCCTTTTCTCATTCCGTACCAAATACTTGAAAGTACGTCTAGCTTCACAATAGAGAATCCGGTCAGCATGGCACCCAGTCTCTTTAAGACGCCGAAAAGTGGCCTGCTTATACCTGTAAATATGTTCATAAATACCTTTTTCAATACCCATAAATGGCGAGAGTGAGAGAGACAAAAGTTTTTTTAAATTAATTTCTTTCTCAGATTGTTACTTATTTAAAAATATAAATGAATAAATATTAATTCAAATCGGCAGAAATTTTAATTTACGTTCAACGTTGAGTAAAATTTATTTTGCAAATGCTTGAAATAAATCTAAATTTGATATTTTATCAAAATCATTCAGACTGAAAATACTGTGTTAATCTTCTGTATCATTATAGGGAAAAAAAACCGTTTGATTATTCGATACTATTTTTGTAATTTCATGGTAGTAACAAAATCCAAGAAAAAAATTCCTTGATGGAGTTCCAAAAAATTCCCTGATTTTATAATTTTAGTTGTGATAGTTACACGGTATCACTGTCATACATAATGACAGTATGAGTGGCACAATCAGAAAAATTCTTACGGGGCGGGGGGGGGCACTATTTTTTCCCCCACCTGAACTTAGTGCAATTCCTTTTTTTTGGGGGGGGGGGTG
The DNA here is from genome assembly GCA_038502835.1 of Octonoba sinensis. Taxonomy (NCBI): domain Eukaryota; kingdom Metazoa; phylum Arthropoda; class Arachnida; order Araneae; family Uloboridae; genus Octonoba; species Octonoba sinensis. The sequence continues at coordinate 62,415,538 of CM076605.1, read as the reverse complement.
GAAATAAAAAGAGGTCATAATGTAATTTTCTGAGCAATATATATAATCTGCAACTTGCTAAGAATTTTTCAGATCTAAAGTTTTTTTTTAAGAATTTAGATTCCCCCCTCCCCTCCATCATTATTTAATGATTTCTTGATAAAAATATAACTTTATTTTCTCAAGATGCGTATTGTCTTTTCGTTGATAGATCCCCTCCAAAAAATTTTCTTTTGTGATTGTGAGTTGGTTCGGGAGTGGGGGGGGGGGGGGGGGAATGAAAGAAAAGAGAAATTATGGTAATTTTCTGAGTGATATAATCTGCAACTGCTAAAAATATTTTGTTTTTTTTTTCTTTTCTAATTTAAATATAGCTTTTTTTCTCAGGATTAGCTCTTCTCGAGTAAAAAAAAATTTAAAAACAATTCAAATCATCATTCTAGATGGGGGAGGGAGGTCACGGGCCCTCTAGGCCTCCCCTTCTGGTTGCACCACACTGCAATAGCAAACCTTATCTGCGGCACACTCGGGGCCGGCGCCATGCCGAATTTCAAAATACGACCAAAAATGGCGGATACGCGGACGCTTCAACCCTGACACACGTCTTTTTATGCAAAATTGCAATGTTTTCTTAACTCATAGACAGACAAAGTAACTTTTTTTGGTTGCTCTGCCAGAGAAAGGGCAAAAAAGTGAAAATACTGACCAATTTTTAAAAAAAAGTGAAAATAGTGACCAATTTCTAAAAATGTGACTAAAAGTGACTAATGCAAAGAAAAGTGACTTTTAGTGAAAAAAGTGACTCGCGCCGACCCCTGTAAAATGTGATGAATATATTCACGCATTTTCATAGATGCCTTAATGCCTTATTGTGTTCCAGGTTTTGAAGTTTTGCTGTATGACCTTTTTAAGGATATGAATACATAACGCTTAAGAAAAATAATCGAAAGAGAATATGTTTGGTTTTCAAAATGGTACAAGTACTCCCTCCCCTCAATGGTGCATTGATTGGGTAGACATAATGCCCATTATGACCACATTCTTAAACTGTGTAGTAATTTAAAAATTCAGCTGATTCATTTTTCAGAGGATAATTTTTATACATAAAAAATTTATATCACTCTGTTTATCACCCACTAATATAAGAAAAACCATACAAGGAAAAACTTAGCAAAGCAAATACATACAGAGATAACAATTAAAACTTGCTTATTTTTCAAATGATTTAGGCTTTACAATTCAAAATTCTTCCTTCGTTTTATATTAGCCCATTTTACGAAAGCTTCATGAAAGTTGAAATAACTTTAAGGGCCTTTAATATTAATCACCATCAAATTGCTGACATTATTAATGGATAATCTGTTTCTAACATCATTTTTAATTAAATTGAGGCAGCTGAACCCTCTTTCACAATCAACAGTGTGCATATGAATAGTTGCATGGTATTCTATTAATAAGAGCATTATTGGGAATTCTTCAGACATATTTGAATACAAAAATGCAAGCAACTAATTGAAGGTCAGGTTTTTGCATCTTTGCTGCAACATATGTCTGAACAATCCCCATTCAAAAAACATGTCTGATTCAGAAAAAAAATTTAGAGCAGCATTTTGAGACAATAAATTATACTTGGAGTTAACTCCCTCCCGACCATACTGCATCCATTTCACAGAATCCTAGGGCATATTCTTAGGCAAAAATACAGTAAAATTTTTAATTTTATCTATTAATTTTATCCCCCAGCCTATCATTATCTATCAGTACAGTTTATAAAGGTTGTCATAGCTATTTTAATAAAATATGTTCATAATTAAAAGAAATAATAATTTTTCAATACTAACTACGATAAAATACAATATCTAAATGCAGGACCGTCGCTAGCACGAATGGCGCCCTGAGGCAAAAAACTTTTTCCCGCCCCTACTATATGTTATGAAGGAATAGAGATTTAAAATGATCGATACAAAATTTAATTAAGGAAAACAATCGCTGATCAGAATGGACTGAAGAAGGGAAAATAAAAAAGAGAAAAAGCAATAAATTGCGTTTTGCTCCTCATAAAATAGATAGGTTTGATTACCACTAACTTTGAACTCCAGCTGGGGCGGCTATTGAGTTGGAGAATTAACCAATTCTACTGTTCAATTACAGTACAATTTAATTACTTAGAAAAATATTGTTAGAACATTCGGAAGTTGTGTCATTTTTAATATAGAAAGCCCATCCACCACGGCAAGGTGGTACAAGGTTGAGACAAATCGGTTTTTAACTCCAGAGGCCAAAAACCGCATAAAAAGCAAACGTAATATCGGTTTTTATTTTTTTGAGATAAAAACTTGTTTTTTACTTATAATGATGCAGTTAATATTTATGGCCAATGCCCCCCTAAGAACGATGCGCCCTGAGACGGGGGCCTCACCGCCTCAGCCTAGATCTGTCTAAATGTTCATCAGAATAATAAAAAACGTTGTTAAAATTATTTACATGCATTTAATTCATCCCGTTTTGCACACTTCAGTTTATTATATCCTGCATCAATTACGCTTTTGTTGCTGCAATATCTTGCATAATTTTTCGTTTTAATCCTGCTTGAAGTCTTTTGCTTCCTTCATCTCCTATGGAAAAATGCAGAAAACGCCGAAATTCGGATTCCCGAATTTGTGCGTAATTGATCGAGTGGAAATTAAGAGCTTGTTTTTAAAAAAATAAATCAAACTATACTGCAAGAAATTAAAGTGCAGAAACTTTTGTTTTTTTAATGCAGAATAAAAGCAACAATCAACAAATATAACATAATTGCAAAAACGAACCCTGTACAAAAATCGCGATCGTAAAAATGAAACTACAATTTCCGAGAAAAAAAACATTTCATGTCCTTCTTTTTAAATCATTTATTTTTAAAAAGTTCAGCTGCATCAACGTTCCCGATTTTGTCTGAAAGTAGGCAGGTCGACTTACATGCAAATCTACTTGCATGAAAGTGTATACGGAAAGATTTCGGTAAAAATAAGAAGAAATTTTATTTGTTTACTTCTTAATTAAACCCAAAAAATAATTGAAATGTAAAAAATAAAATTCCCGTAATGGATGCAAAAAGATTACGCAAAGAAAAGAACGCTCTTGTTTCCTTGCTTCCACGTGGAAATTAGGCCTACGTATTTTTTTTTCTTTCTTTTTTTTCTTTTTTTTTTTTTCCTCATTCAGCAAAAAAGCGAAAATGCCTTGCTTTTCGCATTTTGCGAAAAATGCGATCGTAGCGGAAACCCTGTGTGACACTGTATTAGCTATCTACAAGAAGGTGAAATTTTCACCGTATTGGAGAGTGCAAGCCAACAACGCTCTTCGTACGAAACTTCTAGTCTTCAACGACCCCAAAGCTGACCCCCGTGCAATGGCTGACGCTATAAAGCATTTCCTTCTTGCAATGTTTGGAGCCAAGAGCACTGAAGGTCTAGATTATTTTCGCTAGATCTAGATTATTTCTTACCAATGTTACTTGCAGGCTATTGCATTGCAAAGCAGGGTATACATTCATTGTTCAAGTTGGCTGCACTTCCTTCCACTTCAGCAACTTTCAGACAGCATTCATTTAGGACCTACCACCAGGTGCAGCAGGGGGCTGAATGAGAAGAAGAATCCGCTCGAGCATAGGCGTAACTAGGGTTGGTGAAAGGGGGGGGGGGGGTTCAATCTAAAAATGTACAGACTAAACACCAATAAGAAGTTAAAAGAGTTGAAAATTTACTAGTCATGAATACTTGTCTCCAAAGATGTACTCCGTGTTTATTTCAAGGGATCTCCCGGGGGGGGGGGAGCTACCCCCTCGGAGCAGGTCAACTCCTCCCCCCCCCCGGCAAAAAATTTAGATCACAAGTTTTAAAAAAAGAAAGAAAAGGGAAATTACGCTTTTAAGAAAACTTTAAAAATTTCAGGGAAAGGACATTGAACACTATCACAAGTGACACCAAAAGTAACTTAAAAGATATAAGACTTTATTTTGGAAAAAATTACGGGGGAGAGTAACCAAACTCCTTTCTGTTTCCTCTAACATCACCAAAGTATCTCGAAATTGCATTGCTAGGAAGATTTCAAAAAGTTTCCTGGGGAGAGCCCTCGAACCCTTGCCTCCAGAGTTAGCCTAAGCATTATAGATGTAAGACCAGTTACAAAAATTTAAGTTGCAGAAGCCCCAAATACCCACTCCTCTAACTTCACCAAAGATCTAAACATACATCTCCTATATATATATCAAAAAGCTATCATATATGTAAAAAAATTCATATTAACATCATTTCTAGTCATATCTATCTATATATATGTATATATAAAGGGTATGATTTTGAAGCATACACTGCCCTTCCTAATTCTTAACATGCTCTCCCTGCTCCAGAGCCAAGGAAGTATCCAGAATTTTTTTTCGGGGGACAGGAAGTCATAAATAAATACAAACTGCTCTTTAAGTTTCTTGATGAGCATCCCTTCCTGGCTTTAGGGTTTAACCCATTAGGACAATTGTTGGCTAAGGGTCCTTCATTTCCAGACCCCAGCTCCCTGGAGCACCTACAACACCGGTTTATCAGAAAACAAAACTCCATCACAATAGAGAATATTTTCCACGAAAGTTATTACTTGTGCGATTGTATTCCCAAATTGCTGCCTTTGGGTAAAAAAGACATTAAGAGGGAAAGAAAACCCTCTGGAGTGATTGAAAAGATCTCTGTTTGTCTGTGTGTGGTACGGTGATTGAAGCCACCAAGCCACCTTTCGCTGTAACCCCCCCCCCCCCCAAGGTGATAAGGGGGTTGATTATAACCAGATGAAAACTCCTCATTATTATGAGCTGCATACTTTGGTCATGATCACAACCCTTCAGAGAAAGAGGAAATAAAATCATATGCATATGTGTTTAATTTTCTTAGTAAAAAAAATATGTGCTTTGCAAGGCCGTAGCCAGAAATTTTTTTGTGTGCCTATATGTGCCTAAATAAGTAAATACCCAATGGGGGGGGGGGGTTGAACCCCCCCCCCCTGGTTACGCCTATGCGCTCGAGTGGGGGTTGAAGAAGATTGGCAAGTACCTGAGACCAATTACAACAGTACATCCTGCAGCTCCCCAGGAATTACTTTCCTTAATAGCGTGTGCTCGCAAAGGCGAGTGCGTCGGTAACTGCGAGTGCAGAAAGAGTGGTCTAAACCAGTGGTCTCCAAACTTTCCAGCCTTAGGGCCATATTGATTACCCTACAACATAATTATTCAACATAAAAATAGATTACTTCAGTAAACTTAATTTAATTTGCTATAAAAAATAAATATGTTCTCTAGAAGGAGTTTTCTTTCAAGTATGCTAGCTCTCCGCGGGCCGGACAAAATTTGTCCGCGGGCCGGATGTGGCCCTCGGCCGTAGTTTGGAGACCCCTGGTCTAAACTGCTGAAGCAAATGCGGTAATTGCTTGGCTAGAATGTGATAACAGGGACACGAACATCTTAGACGAAGATGAAAAAGAGGAGGGTGCTATGTTTGAAGAGGACTGAAAACAGTCGGGGCTCCCACGGCTGCGCCAATTGCGCAAAACTGCGCCAAAACAATTTTTCTATTACATGCTGCTACAAAATGCGTTTTTTCGTAAAATTTGCGCCCCATCGCGATTTTCGGAAAAAAATCGAAATTTTTTTAGATATTTTTTCTGACTTTAAAATCGACATCATTTGTTACATTTTTCCTTTAGTCAACTAATTTTTTACCTTTTGCAGTAGTTTATTAATGATTATTATCTCTACCCTCTCTTAAGAACATCAAATATGGATGAGAAAATTGAGCGATTGAGCGATGTATCCCACTCTTGTAGAAGAAACAGGGAGAGGATTTCTAATATTTTTGTAGTATCATAGAGAGAAAAATCATTCATCTTATCACTATTTATGTTAAGCATTTTATTTAGTAAGTTTTTCTTGAAATAGATAAAAAGCTTACAACTTCATGGAATGTGGAAAAAAAACTTGGCGTTTTTCCTCAGTGCATTTTGTGTTTTCTAATGTTTAGGAAATACTCATCAATCTGAAAAATCAATAACGGAACAGATGTTAAAAAGATTGCTGCTCCATTATAATAATTCTTTAAAATTCCTTAAGCCTATTTTCCACGTGCAAGCAAAGGAGCGCATACGTTCTGCGATCTTTTTGCATTCGCTACAAAAATCGGATTTTTTTCATTTCAACCATTTATAATGTTTCTTCTCAAAGTAAATAAACAAAATTTATTTTTATTTTAAATAAAAACATTGCTTGAAAATATATATTTGTTCCCGAAAGTGTTTAGAGATGGGCTTTCAAACGCTGTAAAATTAAACATTGAATTGCAGCTCTTTTATTTTTCTCAATACTCTTTTAAGTTCTGTAATCTATATCATGTAACCACAAGCAATTAAAAAACATAAATATAAAGAACAAAATAAGTAAAAAAAAATACAGTTAAGTTTAAAAAATCATAAAAAAAAGCATGTATATCTTAATGAATTGATGGTCTTTAGCAAACATGTTAAGCAATATTATTAGAGAAAATTTAAATTTTGGTGTGGATGAACGACCTTATAAAAGTACTCTTGCTTAAAGTTTCAATTTTTCAATTAGATTTGATACTTATGAAATTATCATGGTTTTCCTTTTTCTTTTACTTTGATTTAGTTTCTTTCAGCATCCAATTGCTGTAGCCCTAGGGCTCTTAAAATTTAATTGTAACTTTTACACAATTTTTAAAAGATGTAAAAATTAATTGTTGGGAAAAAATAAATCATTAGACATTAAATTATAAACATATAATAAAAAGTACATTTTGCTTTTCTATTATAGAACTGAAAAATATAATTTGGTTCTTGAATTTTCTTGCTGCAAAATTATGAAACTCAGTAATTTTCTTTTGGTGCCATTAATTACTTCCAAAGCATCAAAAGGAGTATTTAGGATTGAAATTTAAAGGAATATTTCTTAATCAGAAAAATAATAAATATTACTGCAAGTAGAAAATAGGATAGACTTCAAATATATTTTTTGATAAAATATGAAATTATATTTAATTCATTCAAAATTTTACTGTTACTATAATCACAATGATTATACCTAAATAAGTACCATTTAAAAACAAATTTTAATTAATGATAAATAGTTTAAAATAGTTGAACCTTTCATATTAGTTAATTTTTTCTTATTTTCTTGAAATAATAGTGTTTTAGCTATTGGATTACACAAAAAGGAAGGAATGCAATGATTTTTAAAAAGAAAATTTTACGCTTTCTTCCAGCTATTCTTAACTATTAGAAGAAGAAAAAAAACGAGGACTTTTTTATATAATCCGTTTCTTGAGAAAAGTATTGAAAAACACCTTTATAAGGGTTATTGGTTTAATTAGTCTTACTTTTTGAATAGGTTACAAATAATTTCTTAAAATATATAAAAATAATCCAGTTTTTGAAGGATGACTGACGTTTACATTTCCTATCATTTTGGTAGACTTGAAACTGCTCTTACCTTTGATGTATGAAAATAACATTGCTTTAAAACAGCCATTTAATATTTAATAAATAACGGAAAAAAATCCGCCAAAAATGGTACAAAGTTGATATTTTCGGCTCCTAGACTGATACAAAAGTCGATTTCTTCTGCTCCAAACTGATACAAAAGCCCATTTTTATCTGCTCCAAAATCTGATGCTAACTCTGTGAGGCCGGTGGGAGCACTGCGAATACTGATGAATAGTTTACACTAATTAAAAAAAATAAAGAAAATATGGTTGCAATATACATCCAAATGTGCCTATTTTCTAAAGAAAAACCTCGAAAAGCTGCAGTTTAAAAAAATATTATGATTTAAAATGATATAATTACATATCATAATTATTATACAGATAACATTTTTATATTTTAAAATCATTTATGTTGGAAAGATGTTCATTCATAATGTGAGAGAAAGCTCATCTAGAGAAAGCTAAAGAGTGGGTTTTTCTCCATACCACTGGTTTATGTGGCCTAGCCCAGTGGAAGCCTTTTTTTCCTTTAAAAAGTAGCTCCCATTGAGAAAGTGGTGAGGTTGTCGTTCCTTCAAGGGCTTATCACTAACATACCACCGGGTACGAAAATCGTAATTTGCTTTTACAAAACATAATCCTGTTTTAAAAAAATTAATTTCCTTGGTGATAATGTCATTTTAAAAAAAAACCCTAAAAATACGAAGAATATCTACTTTTACAGCCTCCGTAACTCTGAAACCGATTACTTTAGTAATAATATGCATATTACCATTTTTGTTCGCAATTTAATGTAGATTATATTTGTAAATAGCACTTTTGCGCTAAAGCGCATAGTTTTCGAAATATTTGAAAAAAAAAAAAAAAAAAAAAAACAGATAAAAACTACTAATTTACCAACTTCTCCCCCCCCCCCAAACCCGACGCTAAAAGATGGTGTGATTTTTTACCAAACAATATGTGGACCATATAGAACAGTTTGGAGTTGGAGGGAAACTTTTACTTTGGATGTTGGGGTTTAGGTCTAATTGCACCGTACTATAACTTTAACTTGTAAATAGTTATAAATGACTCACATTTTATTGTTATTCAAATTGTTTCCAACTACATTTACAATGCCATGGGTAATTAATGTAGTTTTTTTTCTTGCTCGAAAATCTTGAGAGGAATCATTTTTCTCATCAAGAAATTGAATTATTAAGTTATTAGACTTTAAAAAAAAAACATTTTGCAAAAGTATATCTAGTTCTTTATCGAAACGTTTTTTCCCTTTTATCATGTGGCTGAATGACGCCAAAGTTTGTTGGAAATTATTTTAAGCAAGGCCGTAGCCGGAAATTTTTTTCGGGGGGGGGGGGGGTGGCTGACTTTGAAACACTAGTGTAGAGGAAAGTTTCAGGGAGGAATATATGCTACATTGCGAAAATTTTTAGATTTCGCCCCAAAGCCTTGATTTTAAGGTTTGCAATCCCTGCTATCATTTTAAAAGGAATATTTTGGGGCAAATGTGTGTTTTTCGATTGGTATGATACCGTCCAGTTAACGATAGGAGTTTTAAAAAATATGTCTGGAAAAGTTGGGGAATTTTATTCTGCTGTTTCAGTCACAACCCTGTCATAGGTTAAAAAAAAAAAAAATATTGCAATGGAATGTAATATGTAATAAAGCCATAATATTGTGAGCATTATTAGATCATTGCACGATGGTTATGAAACAGTTGAGTGCAACTGCACACAAAATAAATCCACTTGCTAAGCAGTCAAGGAGATTGCTTTTAGTATTAGCAATAAACTTTATCTATTTTCCTTTTTCTTAAGTGGAGAGGGGGCTTGGAGGAAACCCAAAGTATCGCAAATGGTTAGACTGGTGGTACCACCAATGAAATAAGTAAATATATTTTAGGGTACTTCATTAACAATATCCATTAATTCATACACCGAGTTCCACAACATTTAGAACAAAATTAGGTCGTTGCATTGTGGTGTGCATCTCAAAGCTTTTTTTTTTTTTAATTTCTTTTGCTTTTTCTTGATACTAATTTTATTTTAAGAAGACTAGTCACATAGATTTGCTAACATAGAAATAAAAAAAGTATTTCAAAGTTTTAAGTTCTCTCTTTAAGGGGGGAGGACGGAGAAAAGTGCCACTAGCACTGCAAACGATTTTATTTAACGATTTTCTTCGCAGTTTTTGAAAGATAATTACCCAATTGTCCCCAATCACATAATTTATCATGCTTTTTTATTCCATTTTTATTTGATAGGGGAAGGTTGACGGTTTTAAAGTCCGGTGAAAGGTCGGCATAGACTTCTAAATTTTTATTCCGCCACGGGCAACGCCTTGTCGGAAATAAGGACCAAAATAAGCATATACATAATTTACAGCGGGGAAAAAAAGACAAACCGCCGCAAGCGGCCAGTCAAAAATATTTGGTATGATCATATTTAAATGAATTAATTTAATGGATTTTTTTAAACAAAAGATGTAATTACAAAAGAAAAGGACATTTAAAAACGGTTCTTTTGTATACGGGAACATTCCAGGATCCTTTATTTTAGAAATGACACAAGGCAGTATTTTTGGAAATCGATGCTTTGATTATATATATATATATATATAATGTAGTAATTTTAAAGATAATATAAAGAAATAAAAATAAAACGGTTAACATAAAAATAAAAGATTAACAATTTAAAAGGCAAAAAACAAGTGCTAAAGCAAAGCCTGCCTCTTAATCAACGGGAGGGAGCAGGAAGTATATACCCCGAACAATGTTTCTGAGAAATCATAGCAAGTAAAAACGTTCAAGCTTTAGTACAGAAAAAAAAAAGATACAGATACGAAAAAAAATTTTCACGGGGTGATGAAATTCAAAATATTAAAGCAATTTAATTGATAACAGACAAAAAAAAATGAAAAAGACTCCAAATATACGTATTAACTTCAAATAAGAAGAATCGACGAAATCCAAAAATAACACTGAAAATACATGTTGTAGCTGAAACACTCACACGCACGAACGCGCACACACACATTTTTTATTGGGATAACCGCACTTTTAAAGGGCACATTTCTAACTCGATGACGATCACTGTTATAAAAGTTAGAAAAATCGTTCATTTAAGAAACGGCTCAAGGCGAATTCGACGTAGTAAAATTCAAAATTTTTAAGACTGCTGTTAATAATATTTGACCTTTCATTTAATTATTACTTAAAGCAAATTTTTTGAGCTTATATATAAATATATACACGTATGCATTGTGCGGAGGAGTGGGGGATGTTCACCTAAGTACGTATATGTAATTTTTATTTTAAAATAATGGTGCATACGGTTTTCCGAAAAATTTGTATGAAGTTCCGAAAATTTCTTTTCGCTGAGAATCACCCATGTTTTAATCATTCTATACAAGTCGAAAAGTATTTTTTTCTACATTTCTAGTTGAAAATTTTGCGTTTTGGGAACGTAATGCATACTTCACTAGGTACCATTCTAAAAAAAAATATTTTATTGCATGATTCCAAATTCTTTTGTTCTTCTAGAAGTAACACCTCTTAATAGAATGAATCAAATTTAGAAATATTACTGTATGCAATTCTTAGAAAAATGATAGAACTTTGATAAATATTAGATCTTTGTAAATTTTCTTCTTTTTATTTACAGTTACTTTTTTAATTTTAGGGGTCTTTTAGCGAAAAAAATAGTTTTGTTTCACTCTATTCACCGACATTTTTTGTAGTACAAAATATTTGGAAGCATGTTTTGCTGCAATTCCTGTTAAATAGTACCTAAATTTTTGTACGTATTACGCTCCCAAAACACAATCCGAATTCAACTACAAATTAAAAAGAAAAAAACATTACTGAAAATTTCTTTCTTTACTTCTAGAAGATTGAGTAAACTATCATTTTTAGCACAAAAGAAATAAAACTGTACTGTCATTTTTTAAAAAGCTATGACACAGGACCGTTCATAAATGTCCCGTTTTCTTCCCATATATTTGACCCCCTCACTCCTTTGTCACAAAATGTCTCACTTCAACGGACCCCCTACCCCCCTTTGTCGCTGTGATGCATAAGCATGGTGTCACACTTTTTGTTATTCCCTCCCTTACCCTTGTCACAATTCCACAAACCCCCTTCCAAACGTGACATCATTTATGAATGATCCCCACCCCGATCAAGTAGTTTTGAGTTCAATATTTACGATCGATTTGGTGTTGGTCTCCAAGATCCCTTTGAGCTGCTTATGAAACTTCTTTTCATCTTCTACCGCGAATATCTTCCCAAACAAAACTCGTCTTAACTTTAAAGCAAGGGACACCTGTTACATGTGTCTGAGGAAGTTGAATAATTGACATCACCCTTCATGAATCACCGCATGGGGTTTAAGTCACATAAATGCCATCAGAAAACATTAGTCTTAATTTAGGATTTCGAAAACGTCGATCGAATTGTAATTGTGCATATAGTAACGAGGTGCGCCTCATAGGAAAATGGCATTGTGATGGGAGTTTGGTAGCAAATTAAATTCGCCCAAATGTGATTTATGTCAGTCGCGGTTGCATTCATGACGCTTTGTATAATTACAATTGTACTTGAGCATCATACAAAAGAAGCTGAAATTGAATGTATTAACTCATTCTATGCTTTGAAAGAAAGGAGTGCACAGTGTATCAATTAATTTTTAAGACTAGGTTTATAAAATAAAACAGAAACTAGTAATTATATTTTTAAAGTATTTTTATTCAAAAGAAGCTCTTTCGGGTTCAATACATTTGTTACAGCGGTTTAAACACAGATTCGAAAGCCCAATTTGTAGCTCACATTGAGGGACTGCCTCCAAAGCTCGCGTCGAAGCTGTTAATATTGTGTCAATGTCATCAAAGTAAAAAAAAAAAAAGTGAACAAATGAACTGAGTGTTTGGCAGTGGAACAGCTGATAGTAAAGGAGCTTCACGAATGTTCGATAACACAGATAGTGCCCCTGTAAGCTTAGTTCCAGCTGTAGTCTTAAAAATTCTTTGGCACACTGTGTACAAACAGCTTCGACGCGAGCTTTGGAGGCAGTTCCACAATGTAAGCTGGAACAGGCATTCAAATCCTTAACCCGCTGTTACAAATGTATTGAGGCCGAACGAGCTTATTTTGAATTTAAATACTTAAAAAAATATATTTCCTAGTTTTTATTTTATTTTATAAACCTAGTTAACAAGAGGAGTGGAGGGAGTAGCAAGAAGTGTGACATCAAAGATTTTCGTCGAAATAAAAATATTTAAAATCAGAAAATTAGATGTTTTCATATCATTTATTTTTAAAAATTTTTGTTTTCCACTCTCATTGATTTCATTCCGCATGCAAAACATCGATGCTGATTAAGGTTTAAATTAACTTCTATCTCAAAGTTTCAATAAACGAAATCTTGGGCATTTACACTTTTATGGCAAAATAACGTTTTACAGAGTTTGAACAATTAATATTTGTTACTATTATACACAAATTATATTTCTGTTGTATACCTTAATTTCATTTTATACAAACTAGGGTGACATTTTGTGATAAAGGGAGAGGATGATCAAATAGATTGAAAAAAAAAAGAAAAAATCGTGACATCATTTATGAACAACCACTAATGAAATTCTAATTTTAAAAAAGCGGAAGAGTGAAGCATAATAAACTTCCGTACTCCAGCTGCGCTCCTACTCCAAGCGAAAAGTCGTTGCTCCATTGCTCCTCACTCCTGCTCCCGACCTATATATTACTAATTAGTGAGAGATGAAATATATCGTTAATAATATTATTATCATTTATTAGTTTTTATTACGGTTTTTAATTTTGGCATATATTTTTTGTTTTCAATTTAATTAACCTCTTCAGACCCCAGAACTAAGCATAAATAATTTTGACGCAATTTTTTGGTTCTCTGATTTAAAAAATGATTACAAGACAAAATAACTAAAAAAAATTTTTTTTAATTTATAATTAGTTTAAATAATAATAATAATTAATGCCCAATTTCCATGTTTTCCATGTTTAAAACGAAGTAAACTATTTGTTGATTAATTTCAAAAACATTTGGGTGTTTTAGCTATCAAATTGCACAAACAGTAGTTAATAAACAGTATTTTAAAATGTACCCAATTGGATACACTTGGAATGAAGAGGTTAAGATGCATTCAGGGCGCTTCACAAAGGAGAAGGCGGTCATGGCGCAGACTGAGCAATTAAAATTTTTAAGGGGTGTAGTAAAATCAATTTATGGGGAGAATGGGAGGGTATTGTTAAAGGAAATGAAAGATTTATTATCTGGAAAATAGATTTATGCGATGACTGGTGGTTAAGTGCTTACTAAATGGGGCATGGCTTAAGAGCGCTACGCACCCTGGAATAAAAGAGAGAGGGAATTAACAATAAGGACGACGGATGCCTTTTGCGTCTGTTGTAATAGGCTGTTGTTATAGTTAGCAAACATCGAAGATATTCCATAGCGCAATCAACAAATCACGGCTTCTGGGTGAAAATCAATTTTAAAGAAGCAATACAAGCTGCCGATCTTCCAATACGAAGGCATGGTTATCGAATAGAATTGTGAGAACCAAAGACGTGATGAAATTTTTCGTTGCTGTCGTCCGCGCGTTTTTGTCATCGCTGTGAATGCATAAATCTTACCATATCAGGGAAGAACTTGGATTTGCTGAAGAAACACGCTATGATGTCGCGGGACGGGTTTCTGAACTAAACTGAAAACTTGGTTTGAATAATAACCCATAACACGAATTGGCACTTGTGTCTTTCTGCACTAAAATCTGTGTTTGCAGTACGGAATCAGTATGAGTTACTGATTTCGTAAAAATACCACATTAGGAAAAAAAATTCAGTTGAACAGCTTTCTAAAATTTTCATTTCGATATGAGAAGCAGCAGCTTAGCGTGGCTCTTAAAGTAGAGGACGCTGAGACTAGAAGTCTTCATTTCAGGGGGTAGGAAGAGCGGGACAATTACATCGCTCTTCTTACTCAGCGCAATTTCTGTAACTTTTGAGCAATTTTCACATTCGCTGCCGGTCACTTTAGGGATGAACCTTTACATTACGTAGTATCACTAGACACACCTAACATACAATGCGGATTGAAGCAGATTGAAACAAAGGCGGAGCCTTCCCTCCCGCTAACGAGTAGATGGTTACTGAGACATCACTCACACTATGCTTAAGCCTCTAACGCTCGCTGACGGTCACTTAGGGATGAATCTTTACGCAGTAAACACCCCTGAAATGCCCACTGCAGCGGAGAGCAGTTGAAACAGCGTAGCTTTTTCCGCGACATCACGCGCTGGGGCGTGGTTGGCAGCGAAAGTGTTAAGAGCTGCAATAATTGATACTTCCAGTGGCGGACTTCGGAATAGGGTTAGCAAGTCTGTACTCCACGATGGCAAATTATTGCGGAAGTTTACCCCTCAGAGCTCAGGCCTTAAAAACGAAGTACCTGCATCCAGCATCCCTGAATGTCTTTCTTCTTTTTCAATCTCTTTTTCTTTTGTAAAGAAATGATGCTTGGGCGCTGATTTGGTTTAGCTTATAGGAGTATTGGTAGCCTATTGGAGTACATTTATAAATCGGCCTTTGGATGCTTCATTAATCGTGGAACGACTCGTGTCGGCTGCAGTAACCAATGCATGTCTGACTGATCCCTCTTTTAGTTACACTCTATCCAAAGAGATTTTTAAGGCTAGAATATCCCTCCTGCTAGATAATAGTAGAATGAAATATTATCATGGTTGTTTGCACATTATAAGCAAAAACAGAAACGAAAAAAAAAAAGCAAAACAGCAAAACAGCATTTTAACATTACGGGGTACGTTTTTCTTAATTTAATTGTGCAGCAAAAGCAGAACTAAATTACACGAAAATTGGTACACAAGTTAAGTTTCAATTACAAATATGTGATAAAAGATTGGGGTTACAATTTGAAATTTCAAAAATGACGTTCCTTGTAACATGAAAATGGCATCGAAACAAAGTTTTTTGACTGACGTTTTATACTGCACATCATTACTGATAAATTGACACATTTTATGTGTCTCTAATGGAAATAATATTCAAATAGGGAGCAATGTTTAATTTAAGGAAAAAAAATCCGAGGATTTCACGAAGTTATTACACACAAAAATTACTTATAAAATGACCGCTTGCTATTTTTTTGATGTTTACTTTTTGCCGAGTTCGAAGAAAATATGTTAAAGTCATTCTGAAAACTAATTTCGGACGTTTTATTAAAGCTAACGATGATTACGATGAGAATTTAAATAAAATATGTGATAGATGACTTTTGTATGGTGAGAAAACAATTCGTGTTAGGACGCTACGACTGTAATGTTTGGGAACCCTTTACAGAGCAGTTGCTTACTTAAGTCTGTTAGCTAATCCGGAAAGAGTTAGTTCTGAAAGAACTTGGTATCTGTACATGTTCTACGTCATAAGCGCCTTCCGATAAAGTTTGTTTCAAGCAAACCCGTCTGTTAGATCAGGATTCATATAGGATTCAAATTTCCCCGCAAGCTGTAATGTTAAATTTTTTTGAACTGTTCATAATTGAACAAAAAATGTTCAGATTAAAAAAAAATTCACGTCAAGAGCTCTTTCGAAAAAGCTTAACTTGATCTTATGCCCAGAGTTTATATACAGCGCCGGCTCTAGCCCTTGATCAGGGTAGAGCGAGATTGTGTTTCGGCGCCCTTCTTTCACTTCACGTAAATTCTACTTTGGTTTTATGTTAAATAAATAATAGTTCACAAATTTTCAAAAATCAACTTTTATTGCAAATATCAACACTTAATGACACTTTAATAGTTAGAAAGCTTTTACTGCTATATATAATTAAATTAGTATTTGGTGTGAATTTCAATCAGTCACTAAATAAATCTGTTACCTATGTAGGTATTGAAATAACTAATTAAAAGAAAACATTCCTTATGTCGATCTAGATTTACATTAATCTATACAAAGTTTACCTTTCTTCTTTTCACCGGCAAATTTTTCAATTAAATTATCTGTAGGTATGGATTGAGCAATATCATTTCCAATTGGTAAAATTGCCAGTTTGACAATTTTTCCTGAGCTACGGTCGATCTTAGGTAGGTTTTTATCAGTTTAAGTTTGCTAAAACTTTGCTCACCTTTTGCGACACTTACTGGAATAGTTTGTAGTATCGGAAGGGCAGTCCAAGTGTTTGGAAACAAATCGCACCAATTATTTTTGTTCAAGACATTAAGAACATCTTTCGGGTGTCCTTGGTCTCTATCTAAGAATCACTGCGGGCTTAGTATTTCTTGAGATAGATCTGCTCCAGAAATATCGCTGTGTGAATCATGTGTCAAAATATTTTGCAAATTTAAACAGGATTGCTCCAATTCAGGCTTATCAACCGGTCGCTTTATATTATATAAGAAACTCCAACTTGCATTAAAATTAGACAGCTGTTCGAAACGTATTTTTAGTGAATTTAGAATTGTATCTATCAAAGGATAGAACACAGTGGTCTTAAAATGTTGTTCCGAGTCTATTAGCGTTTCATCCTGAGATTCATAGTCAAACATTCTTTTTTCTTTTTCGGTTTCTTGTTTTTTGGAATACAGATGGGATTTCAGCTTTTTCGGCAATTTATTTTGCTATGATTACAGCTGATGTGTAACCAGTATCCCTATACTGCTTAACAAATTGGCAACATTTGTGTAAAAGGTTCGTTGCATTTAACATGTCTGCCGACTCTGATTGCATGGATTTGCTAACAACATTTATTTGGTACAGTAAATCATACCAAATCACAAGAACGAGCAAAAATTCATATTGATCCATGTGGTGGGTGAGTGACTCGGCTTCTGAAGCAGCAACAGGGTCGGTACTATCCTCCTATTCTTCTTGTAGTGCATCTTTCACTTCCTTATATTGATACTTAATAGTTTCAAGGCTTGAGACTCTGCTTTCCCAACGTGTCGCACAAACTTTTTTTAATGTCAGGGCTTCTGTACGTTTTGAGATTACTTCCCATCTCTTTGTGGAAGAGGAGGAAAAAACAAACAGCCGTTATATAACCCCAAACAACGACACTGATTTAACTGAAGTTTCAGCAGCGTCCCCGAAATAACCAAGTTCAAGCTGTGACAGCCGCAAGGATTCAAAAAAGTCCTTGGAAATTTTCTAATAATATGGCTTTGAATGCTTTCCTGTTTCCCCACCATATTGGCGCCATTGTCATGGCCTTGGCCCCTACAATCATGTCTAAATCATGTTTCATTGTCACCTCATACAGAAATAAATCTGATACCCTGGCCACTGGAGTCCGATACTTGTGTATATGTAAAACATTCACGTATGCAATTGTCATCAATATCAAAAAATCTAAATGTGACACTTAACTGCTCAGTGCGGCTGATATCAGGTGTACAGTCTTAAATAATTGAAAAATACTTAGATTTCTTTGTTTTCATGATAATAGTATTTCTTACTTCATTTCCAAGTGATTAAATGACTTCATCTTGAATGTTTTTGCTGAAATAGTAGTTTTTTTGTTTCCTTACTAAAGATACCTAGGACTAGCCGCTCTAAATAGTTAGTTTAGCTTTAAAAAAGGCAGGGATTTATCTGATCTGGCAACACTGTTCCAGCCCCTCTCAAAAAGAGCCATCAAATTTAATTTAATTTTTAATTAATTAATTTATTTATTTATATATTTTTTTGCCCTAGAAATTGTTTTTCGCATTTGGCTTTTTGGCGCCCCTTGCCATCTGGCGCCTAGAGCGGCCGCTCCTCTCGCTCTACCCCAGATCCGGCACTGTTTTTATAATTTACTGCGTACTTCCCCATAGGCGCTTTTATAGGTGCCCAAAACATTTTTTGAACTGCTCCAAATTGAACGAAAATTTTTGTTCAAATTAAAAAATAAAATATGGAAATCAGATGTCTTCTCCAAGATCTTTCAAATGCGAAAAAAAAAAAAAAAAAAAAGAAGAATCTTTTGAATCGGACTGTGATGCCAAATGTACACAATTAAAATTAATAGCATCATCAAACTCATTATTTTACTGCCGCCTCTAAAGCTGCAACTGATACCAAATGAACATCATTAAACCTAATTAAAATTTTTTGAATAACTTTGCTCTGAAAGGCTTAATTAGCTCCCCGAATTGAAATTGATGGGCATATTTGTAGGTCAGAGCGGGTTAACGCAGATTGATTTCACTCCTTTTGTTTTCACTAAAAGGGAGAAAAACTGATTTTCCCCCTTAATTTTCATTTTTAAAAATAATTCCTTGAGTTGCATGATGGTGCAGTGTTTTTATTAAAGACAGTTACTAAATAATTTTTGATTCGCGACGACCAACTCATTTAGCTATAAATTAGAAATGAAAATTGCTTGTAAGAGCTTCAACAGCTGCAAAACCTCCCGCAGAAATATTTCTTTATCCTGGAGAACGAGTTCTTTATGGCATTGAAACACGTGTACGCCACCTTCACTGCAATGTTTTGCTTTAAATTTCGTTTCACTTATTATACAAATAGTTGTGCTATGAGATGTTTCAGATATACTGAAATTTATTAGAAAAACGCGACTTAATTTATTGCATTTGATCGAATAATCTTTAGGTAGGAAATATACTTAGCGTATTTGGGAGCCGTCCATAAGTGATGTCACGCTTTTTTACCATATATTTGACCCCCTCCCCCTTTGTGACATGCCACGCTATGTTGCTTAAGCATAATGTTACCCCTCCCCTTCCCTTGTCACAATTTCACGACCCCCTCCCCCCTCGAAGCGTGACATCATTTCTGAATGATCCCTTGTTAGAAAAATATCATTCAAAATGTCTGAAAGCTTTTTTATTTTTCTCTTAAAGAAAAGGAGCAATTATAAAGTTTTGTTCAAATATATTTTTTTTACATTTATTTCCCATTGCATACTTTTAACATTTTACCTTAACAAAAATAATACTGATGATCTAACAAAATATAATCAGCAAAGGTTTTCCCCTTGAATGTAATATTTTATATTCTAATCATCATTTATTTCCATTACAACCCAGTGCTTTTATTGGTTAAAAAGTTCTGCGCCCACTTGTTCTTGCGCAGATTGTTTTAGGGGAATTTAGCTCTTATAAAAGGATGCGCCCAGTTCCATTTTCGAATATTTCACCTCTCGACGGGACGAATTTGGTTTTGACGGTGGAAGATTGGAATTTATCTGAACGCGTAAGTAAATCTTTTGCATATGAAATGTTTTAGAGCATTATAAATTTGAAATGTTTCAATGTATTTTCTTGATTAAGCAAAAGGAGTAGTTATACAATTTTTCTTAAAACAAAAATCTTATTTTGCAATATAGAATAGGGTGCGTAACGTTCTTAAGCAACGTCCCATGTTATAAGCACTTAACTGCCAGTATACCGGAAAGATTTTTTCTTTATTAATGAGTTAACGATTTCTGTAAAGATAACTGTAAAGTGCCTACAAAATAGGGCGTGGCCTAAAAGCGCTACGAAGCCAGTAAAAGGTATGTAATGCAAAAGTAAAACAACGTAAAAAAAGCACAAATTCAGAATAAAAAGTACCACAAATAGCTATTTCGGGATATCTAATTGCCCTGGGGCAATAATAAGCATTCTTCGTTTCCCTAATAATCGGCATGTAATAAAATTCTAATCGGGTAATGTGAAAAGCTTGTTTAATATTCATTTCAATGCAAAAAAAAAAGTATCTCCTGATTATAACTGAAGCATTGATGAATCTAAACAGTAGAATTTTAGTAATATAATTTAAAAATTAAATTATTTCCAAAGTATTTTCCTATTGTTTAAAATATTTTAAAAAACATTCTGGCATGCAAAATAAAACTTGTATCACAAAAAAAAGAAAGAAAATATATAAAAACCAGGAAAATTATTAAGAAATTTCAGGTGGGAGGGAATTTTACGAAAAACTATATATATATATATATATATATATATATAGAGAGAGAGAGAGAGAATTGCTATAATATCCCTGTACACACCAAGAATGAAATTTTTGCTTACGCCACTGATTTGACGTCTTGAGTTTTTTAACCCTATGTTTCTTGCATTCATAAACCACAATTTTGTGATAATTTAAATTTTTTATAAGCTTTAAAAAAATGTCCTTTTAAATTATATTCATTAGAATGTAGAAAATTAATAAATTATTTTTTTATTTGGCCGGTGAATGATTAAAATACGAAATATGATCAAATGTAAAAATATTATTTGGGCAGTTTAATTTTTTTCTATTTGTACTTATTTATTTTTTAATTTGCATAAAAGGTATATTTTATTTTAATTTAAAAGAAAGGAAATGTTTACTTATCATTCTATTTATTGTTGCAAATGTGTTTGTGGCAACCCAAGTTTGCATTGCAAATGTTTTATTTTGTCATCCTTTGTTTTTAGCCTACTTTCCATAAAAGTAAAAAAAAAAGAGAGAAAAAAAAAGGAGAAAGAAGGCTTAACGTAGCATAAAAATATCTTTAAAAATAAAGAAAAGTCAAAAATAAGTGAAGTAATGAAATAAAGATTGACAAATAAAAAAATTTGGCAGTAGGGTTTTGAAATGGAGAAAATGTGTATGTCTGTCTATCGGTCTATTTGTCCCCCGACTAATAACTAACCCCCAATTCGAAAGATTTTTTGAATACAAACGATCTCGGTGAGGACATCCCATTTTTCATATTTCATTTTCTGATTTGAACAATTTCTCGTTCAATTAAGAACAGTTCAAAAAGTCTTATCGTTAGTGCCTTTGGGGAAATATGAAACAAATTACATAAAATTCCAGTTCATGTGAACAAGCGTATTGGAAGGAACTTTCGACGTGAAATATTTTTGGATTTGAACAATATTTAGTTATTTTTAAACAGTTCAAAAAAAAAAAAAAAATAACATTAGCGCCTACGGTGAAAATTAAATTCTATATAAATCCTCATCTAGTAGACGGATTTGCTTGGAACAAACTTTATTGCGAGGATCGTATGAGAGGGGGTAGAACATGTACAGATACGAAGTTGATCCAGACATAAACGAGCCTATTATCCCAAGAAACTTTTTGATCTGGATTCTTAACGATATTGGTCTGAGTGAATAAATGAATGAATGAGTAAACAAATGAATAATTGAATGAATGAATGAATAAATAAATGAGCGAATGAATATGTATTAACCGTTGAAAAAGGTATATTTGAAGTAATTAAGAGCTGAAGCTAAAGGAGAAGGAGAGAGAGACAGCTAGATTATAAATTTGATGTTGGGTGTATATGCGAAAGTAGGCTCGCATAGTTCTAGACCGAACTTCATGTTTTATATTCCATTTTCTCCTTAATTATGACCTATATTTTGAAATTTTGCTTTTGAATGTACCATATTTCCGTAGAGCATCAACATTTGATTGATTATAACGATTTTCAAGGTGTTACAGTATAATTGAATGAACTTGACATTAATTTTACAGTAAGAAATCTAGAATCAATGTAAAAATAAAGTTAGTTATTTTCATAACTTATGTCACAAAAATATTTCTTTAAACACGAGTTTAGTAATTCTATCAATGAAATAACTAATTTAATTATTAGATCGCCGACCACATTGACATCACTAATAATATGTTTTTCAATACAAATCTTTTTTAAATACTTATAGCTTAAACAATTGAGAGTTAATTTTTCTTTGTTGCTAGCAGTTAGTTTTATGATGCGTTTTCTTTATAAATGTACTCAATTGCAGTGCCAGTTGTTGATAGTCGTCCACTGATTGTATATATTTTTCCTTTTCTTATAACCCACCATGTACATAGTCATTAACTAACACGTTTATTTTATTCAAAAAAAAAAAAAGTGAAAAAATGCTCCTGTGACGGAAAAGAAAAAGGAAGCTCTTCCAGTTGAATGGTGAGATGACGCTCTCCAACCCCCCCCCCCCCTCTATAGCCCCGCCTAACGGGGACTCGACGATGTCGAATAGGCTATGCATATAAAATAAAAGTACTTAAAATACAAGGACCTGGGGCAAAAGAGACATACTCTGATAGCCCCCATCAAATGTATGTACAGTACTGTACAGTACAGTGCCAGTTGTTTCATTTGTAGTTTGATCGTGGTTTCTCGTGTACGTGCCCTCTGAAAATAATAGAGGGACTAGCCTAGAGTAAATTGCTGGTTCTTTATGCACAAAAAGCACTTTTTGGACAAGCGCAACTTGTGAATGCAAAACGCCTTCGCAAGTTTCGTGAAGTTTCGCATCAGTTCGAGCTCAGGTACCTCCATCTAGGGGAAAAGTGAGCATCAAAAAATTCTCAATCTGGTAAGGGCATCAGCCGATAGTGGTGCTACGCGAAAGAATGGATGCACTTTCCGGGGAATGCACTGGGTCTACAGAGATTAATGACCGTACGCAACCCCGTTAGAAAGATGATTTTTTTCTACAACAAATATTGCGGTCGTCAGCTTTACATTGCATAGTCCTGAGTTTATTTTAAATTTTTAATTCATCCACTTAATAAATTTCCTTTGCAATGTTAAGATTTTATAACGTAGAATGTGGATGCAGTGTTACAAATGAAAATAATTGACTCAAAACTTGAAATAACAAACCAGGTGATAGAAGTAATATGTGTAAAACATGTTCCATTTATTGGTTTTAAAATAGCCTTGAAATTTTTCTCGGGAGGGGGTAATGCTGTAAAGAGCTAATATAAATTATACAATAAATAAATAAAATTAATAAATAAAGTAAAATAAATAGGTAAAAAATTAAAATTAAATTATAAAATAATAATAATGATATTATTATTATTATTAAATATACATAACACAAATGTATGAATGCATTATGTTTCTCACAGAAAAAGGGGAAATTGAAAGATTCTTCAGCTCCCACACAAATGACGGATATGGTCTTATTATTAAAATATAAGTTATACAATAAATGAATAATAAAAAATAATAAAATAAAATAAATAAATAAATGAAATAAAAAATAATAAAATAAATAAATAAATAAATAAAGTAAAATAAATAGGCACAAAAATTATATTAAACTAAATTATAAAAAAATAATAATAACAAAATAAATGTACACAAATGTATGAATGCATTATATTTCTCAAAGCCAGAAGGGAAATTGAGCGATTCTTCAGCTCCCACCTAAATGCCGAAGATGGGCCTTATTATTAAATATCTCTTTCTGTCAGTGTACTTTTTCTGGAGTGAAGTACGAGCACGGAAATTTGTCGTCCTCCGGTGCTAAGATTTCTTAAATCAGAATCTCATAAAATTTCTAAACTATATTTTTTCGCATTAAAATTCGTTTTTAGTATTGTTATTATTGTTATTATTATTTTATTATTGTTATTATTATTATTATTCCTTTTTTTATGTTCATCATTTAACAGAAATTTCCGAAACTGTACATTTTTTGTATATTAAAAGAATATAATTGTTTCTGAATCCTCACATTTCTTTTGTTTAGCAAGAAACTTCAAATAATTTTATTTTTCTTTCTTCCTTTTTTTTACACTTTCACCCTTTTTTTTTTACTTACTTTTTCCATAACAATGTTTAAATGACATTTGTACAGAAATTATGTTGATAATCAATTCTGTTTCAGACCACCATTTTTTAAAACTTTCACAAGGCGAATTATGCTCTAGCAGTGCTCGTTATACGCGCGTTTTTGAGTACAATAGGTTCGACTCAAACGATTTTTTCGTCACCATCAAATAATAAAAAATTAAACAACAAGAAAATTAATAATACAATAATAACTTGTTCACATAGCCGATGACATACGGTATTATGCGAAATTGTTGCCACAAATTATTATCAATCATAATAAACGTTCTGAGTGTGTGTATGTGTGTTGCTCTAAAAGTTCGAGTGATATAGAATCCACACAGTCTTGATGACTTGTTGCATCAAAATTACTTAAGAAAACAAAGAATGGATAATAAAAGCAATTGAAATCTAACACAAAACTTTCTCCAATATAAAATAAGATATGATTTTTTCATCTTGTTTTTTCTTAAGTTGAATTTTAAATACTGAATAGTGCTTCATATCTGAAGAACGTACCGCAAACCATATAATTTAGCAATTTACATTAGTTTTCTATACACTAGCCAGTGCCTGATTACCGGACAGGCCAACTAGGCCCCCAAATTGTAAGAAAGATTTCTGAAAATGTAGCTTAAAAGATAATTTTTTACAAAATGAAAAGATCTTAACTGATTTAAATTTAGAGCTAAAAGTATTTGCGTAAACAAAGTAAACTATGCACAATCAGATCCATAGGCGTAACCAGGGGGGGGGGGGTTGGGGGTTCAACCCCCCCCCCCCCCCATTGGATATTTAATTATTTAGGCACACAAAAAAATTTCTGGCTACGGCCTTGCAAAGCACATATTTTTTTTCCCCTCAGAAAATTAAACACATATGCATATGATTTTATTTCCTCTTTCTATGAAGGGTTGTGATCATCACCAAAGTATGCAGCTCATAATAAAGAGGACTTTTCATCTGGTTATAATCAACTCCCTTATCACCATGGGGGGGGGGGCGGTTACAGCGAAAGGTGGCTTCAATCACAGTACCACACACACAGACAGAGATCCTTTCAATCACTCCAGAGGGTTTTCTTTCCTTCTTGATGTCTTTTTTACCCAAAGGCAGCAATTTGGGAAGGAGCTGGGGTCTGAAAATGAAGGACCCCTAGCCAACAATTGTCCTAATGGGTTAAACCCTCAAGCCAGGAAGAGATGCTCATCAAGTCAATAAACATATTAAAGAGCAGCTTGTATTTATTTATGACTTCCTGTCCAAACACCCATTTTGGTAAAATCTTTTTTGTAGATGAGCCGATTAGAAAACTGATGAACTGTATCTGCATTGCATTCTCATTTACAGATGTTCAATCATCTCTTATATTTTAAATGTTTTTTTTTCTTATCATGGTCCATCACTGATTGCATTACTACTCTGGAAATCATCCGTTCAACGTTTCCAATCTCACTGCTACAGTTTAATGCTGCATTTTAATTTACAATCAAGTATTATTTATATTTTAGCTAAATTTTTAATTATTTTCGATACATAATAATGTTTGCACTCCAGCGATGGACGCGTTCGTCATCCAAAACGCAAAGAAAATTTGATTCAGACGCTTTCACTTCTGAGGTATGTTTTGTTACAAATTTAACACAATTTTTAGAAATTTATTGTGGGGATGACCTTTTTTGTAGGGGAATTTGGATTTTTTTCTCTAAAATTCCACTATTTCCCAGTTTTAATATTATGAATGCCCGGACATGGAAGATTGCTTAGCGTTAGATATTGAATTTTATAGTAATGAATGTTTAATGTTTTTGTGAATCAAGGCCGTATCCAGAGGGAAAGGGGGATCTTCGCAAAAAAATTCTGGATACTGCCTTGGCTCCGGAGCAGGGAGAGCATGTTAAGAATTAGGAAGGGCAGTGTATGCTTCAAAACCATACCCATTATCTATACATATATATTATATATATATATATATGACTAGGAATGATGTTAATATGAATTTCTTTACATATATGATAGCTTTTTGATGTATATATAGTAGATGTATTTTTAGATCTTTGGTGAAGTTAGAGGAGTGGGTATTTGGGGCTTCTGCAACTTAAATTTCTGTAACTGGTCTTACATCTGTAATGCTTAGGCTACAAACCTGGAGGCAAGTGTTCGAGGGCTCTCCCCAGGAAACTTTTTGAAATCTTCCTAGTAATGCAATTTCAGGATACTTTGGTGATGTTAGAGGAAACAGAAAGGGTTTGGTTACTCTCCCCCTCCCCCCCCCCCCGCAATTTTTTTCAAAATAAAGTCTTATATCTTTTAAGTTACTTTTGGTGTCGCTCGTGATAGTGTTCAATGCCCTTTCCCTGAAAGTGTTTCTGAAAGTAAAGTGTCTTAAAAGCGTAATTTCTCTTTTCTTTCTTTTTTTAAAGTTTGTGATCTGAATTTTGTGCCGGGGGGGGGGGGGGAGTTGACTTGCT
Source organism: Octonoba sinensis (assembly GCA_038502835.1). Classification (NCBI taxonomy): domain Eukaryota; kingdom Metazoa; phylum Arthropoda; class Arachnida; order Araneae; family Uloboridae; genus Octonoba; species Octonoba sinensis. Next base: position 62,388,967 of record CM076605.1, on the reverse strand, counting down.
CCGAGGGGGTAGCTTCCTCCCCCCCGGGAGATGCCTGAAATTAACATGGAGTATACCTTAATAGACAAGTATTTATGACTAGTAAATTTTCAACTCTTTTACACTTCTTATTGGTGTTTAGTCTGTACATTTTTAGGGTGACCCTCCCCTTTCACCAACCCTAGTTACGCCTATGACATCATGAAAAAGCCAAATTTTGGCGAAACGATATTTAAAAACTTGTTTAATATAAAAGTAACGTAATATTTGCATTTATTATATTAACTTACGGACTTTAACAGATTCATTTATTTCTAGAAAAGTATTTCCATTCATAACTCAATTTTTAAGTTCCGACTCTTTGGAGTGGCAACACCTTAATTTGTTTATATCTTGCGATCTTTTCTTAAGCCTTTCGAATTATAAATCGTTTTCGCGATTTTAAAATTTTAATTTAAGATCCACAGATGTTCTTCGGGAGATCAGCTAGTTTTCTTATCAATTCTCTGAAGATGTTATCCTATGACAATATCAAAAATCGTTATCTTAAGAGATTTGTAAAAAATGATGTTATTGTGTTCATACAAAATATGATGTGAACATTTAAAAGCTAAAAAGTGTTAGGAAACGCGAAGGTGGAACATTCAGTAAAATTCGTCTAAATTATAAAAGCTTGCCTTGCTACTTTCTTTTTTAACCCTTTATTAATACATTTTTTTAAAAAGAATGGTTGCCATAAGAGCGTGCTCAGGATAATTTTGTTAAAAGAAATATGCTTGTTTAAGAAGATTTAACTGTGTAGTAGCAAAGATGTGCATGCATGTACGAGAAAGATTTTTTCAACTTCTCAAAGTAAAATATTCTTTTTGCTAATTTAAAAAAAAAAGTTTTGAAATCCCGTGAAAGTATTCCCATACGACTGAAACTGCAAAAATTTTCACATAAATTAGAGGAAATTTTTACTTGCTTATTGGCTACGTCCGTCATATCCATATATACATTTCACTTAACGTGGACCAGTTACGATTAAATTTTTAGGTTCGATACGATACTGACATCATGCAAAATGCTAACTATAGTAAAACGCTATTTAATTTTTTTTAAAATGATTATCATAAGAAGTAAGATAATATTTTTATTTATAATCATAACTTACCTGGGAAGGGGGGGGGGCGGCTTTAACAAATTTATTTCTATTTCTTAAAAAGCTAAGAATTTATTATTTAATTTATAATTCAATTTTTAATTTTCGAACCGTTGGAGTGGCAACACCTTAGTTTGTATATGTCTAGCGATCTTTTCTTAAGCCTGTAGTAAAGTCTATTCCATACTTTTCTCACCAGACCCCTACCTGTTAGCCGAGACCTTAGGATTGCTTACGCACGGGAGAGGTAGTGGGTCTACGGATTTTACATGCACATATCCCCAAGTATACATGGTGGTCTTCAGTGGGTATCGAACGCGCGACCTTCCGGGTGGAAGTCCGACGTAACGATAGTCAAGGTTTTGAAGTTAAAATTGCGTGTCACTCGTACAATGATAACTCTGTCATCTTATCAAATATTTATTACATAAAAAATAAACACAATCATGCAGTATTAAACAATTAAGAATGAGGCTTCCGAACAACAAGCGTCGACATACATCGCTACTACAACAACCGCTAAATTAAAAAATTTTAATTAGAGTTCTTTTTTTTGGTGAAAGTGAAAGTTATTATTTTTTTAGAAGTTGAAGTGCTTAATCGCCACAGTACTCCCCCCCAAGTGCCAAGGGCACTGATGTTACAAGTATTTTCTGTTGAAGCGAACTTGTCTTCCTGAGCGAGTGGTTATTGGGACAGGTTGTACTATGTCTGTGGTTTCATTTCTTGGAACGGGTTGCTGGATGTCGGTGGTTTCATTGCTCATTGGGAGAGCAACAGGGACGTCAGCTAGATTATGCGTTGAGGGCGCACAGTTGCTTGCAGTAGGCAGGTCGTCAGTAGCTAAGGAAAAGCTTGGCTTGAGACGGTCAACACTAATCGTGCTTGGTTTGTTGTTGATTATCAGGGTGAAGTGTTTAGGAGTGCGCTCTATGACTTTGTAGGGGCCATCGTAAGGTGTTTGTAGCGGCTTCTTAACTCCACCGTGCCGAACAAAAACATGGGTGCAGTTGAGTAAACTTGGGTTGATGAAAGGTGTTTGTTTATTATGGGCAGATCCTGGTGTCGGGGAGAGATTTTGCATAATTATCCGGAGTTGTTGTACAAATTCAGATGGTTCTTCACTGGATATCGTGGACGGAGAGAGAAATTCTCCTGGCAGTCGGAGTGTTGAGCCATATACCAGCTCTGCAGTAGTGCACTGGAGATCGTCCTTGAAGGTGGAACGCAATCCCAAAAGCACAAGAGGCAATGTTTCAGTCCATCGATGGTTATGGTAACATTTAAGAGCCTGTTTGAGGATACGGTGAAGTCTCTCGACCATTCCATTGCTAGCAGGGTGGTATGGGGTTGTTCTTATATGCTTAACTCCCAATAGTCGGGAAAGAGAAGCAAAAAGTGTGGATTGAAACTGCCGACCTTGGTCTGTTGTAATGATGGATGGTACCCCAAAACGTGAAATCCAGTGATTCACAATTGCACGTGCCACTGTTTCAGCACATATATCAGTCACGGGTATAGCCTCGGGCCATCTGGTGTATCGGTCGACGCAAGTCATGAGGTAAGAGAATCCATCAGAGGGTGGTAATGGACCGACCAAGTCAACATGCACATGGTCGAACCTTCGTGCTGGTTTTAAGAATGGTTGAATAGGGCTGTGAGTGTGCTTGCTTATTTTAGATTTCTGGCAGTCCACACAAGCACGTGACCAAGTAACAACATCCTTAGCCACAGACGGCCACACATAACGGTCCAGTATTAGTCGTTTAGTAGCACGGATACCTGGGTGAGATAAGTTATGGAGAGAATTAAAAATTGGCTTTCTGAAATTGCTTGGTACAAATGGTCTCACCTTATCGTCTGTGATGTCGCACCATAGTCTCAACGTTGGAGAAATTGGCACGGATTTCAGTTTTAGGGAATGGTTGGTTGTGCCTAAGAGATTTTGTAATTCGGCGTCGGTTTCTTGAGCTTGTGATAAAGATTCAAACTGTATTGGAGTTGGACAAATCTCTTGAATGCGAGACAATGTGTCAGCGACGACATTATCTTCTCCGGCGATGTATTTGATATTGGTTGAAAATTGTGCAATGAAGTCGAGATGTCTGAGCTGGCGAGGGGAACAGGTGTCAGAATTTTTAGTAAATGCAAAAATTAAGGGACGGTGATCAGTAAAAATTGTGAAGCATTGGCCTTCAAGTGCGTGCCTAAAATGCTTTACAGCAGAGTACATAGCGAGAAGTTCTCGATCATATGTGCTGTACTTGGCTTCGGCAGTCGATAATTTACGAGAAAAGAATGCGAGCGGTTTTGGGCCATTAGGAGACTGGGAATTTAAAACTGCTCCAATAGAAGTGGTTGAGGCGTCGACCATGAGGGCCAGTGGATGCTCAGGTGACTGAAACGTCAATGTTGTGGCATTAATCAAATCGGATTTGCAATTTTCGAATGCAAGAGTCGATTTATCATCCCAAGGCACAGGACGTTTGTCGTTCCTTTTAGAATTTTTCAGAAATTCATTTAAAGACGCTTGCGTTTCTGCGGCTTTTGGCAAGAACCGCCGGTAGAAGTTTAGCATCGCTAAGAAACGTCTCAGCTCAGAAATAGTTTTCGGTTTCGGGAAGTTAATGATGGTCTCAACTTTATCAGGAAGCGGCTTAACGCCTGCAGCAGTTATGAGGCACCCGAGAAATTTTACGGCAGGTTTTCCCAATACACATTTGTCAGGGTTTAATTTTAACCCATGCTTTTTTAACCGGGATAACACCTCGTGCAAATGTTTAGCATGCTCAACATCTGTGCAAGAAGCTATTAATATGTCATCGAAATAGGGAATACAACAGTCAAGATTGGATAAAACTTGGTGTATATACCTTTGAAAACTTTGCCCTGCGTTCCGCAATCCGAATGGCATAGCAGTGTATTCGAACAAACCAAACGGTGTGGTTACAGCTGTCTTGGGTATATCAGCAGGGTTTATAGGGATCTGGTGGTACGCTCTTGCTAAGTCGAGAGTAGAAAAAATTATTTTTCCATGCAAGCTTTGGGTACAATCCTGGATGTGCGGAACGGGATAGCGGTCAGGCACGGTTGTAGAATTGAGACGACGGTAGTCACCGCAAGGACGATACTCACCGTTAGGTTTTCTGACAACGTGCAAAGGACTTGCCCAGGGGCTTTTAGATGGTCGGATGATGCCCTGAGCGGATAAATATTCAAATTCTTTTTTAACAGCTTTAAGAATGTCGGGAGCTAGTCGTCTAGGTTTTGAAAATACAGGCGGACCTTTTGTTTCGATATGATGGTAAATTTGATCTTGCTTACTACCTTTCATGGGTTGCGATGGGTTTAATAACTCAGGATACTCACTAAGGATTTTATCCAGTATGCCATCACCAACCAATATAGCGATGTTCGATTCAGGAGAGTTAAGTGAAGGTAGTTGTCCATTAGAGGAAAGTCGAGTATTCGCATCAATAACTCTATGGTTTTTAGCATCAACTAGCAGATTGTAGTGTTTTAAAAAATCTACGCCGATAATAGGTTGTTTAACGTCTGCTACTACAAAGGACCATATAAAATCACGGCGCAAATTCAAATTGATGGTCATGCGCTTTGTTCCATAAGTAGCAATTTTTGTGCCGTTGGCTGCATACAACGTTAAATATTGCGATTTAGAGTGCGGAGCGTACGTTTTAGGAATGACTGATACGTCCGCACCAGTGTCAATTAAAAAGGAAAGTTTAGACTTTGAATCGGCCATTAATATGCGATTAAGGTGGCGGTCAGCATTATGGCCGGTAAGCGATCGCCTTACACGTTTCCCGAATGACGAAAAGAGCAAGGAGGGTTGCATTTTTTGGCATTCTCACCAAAATTAATATGATAGAAACATAAACCATTTTCTGGCTCTTTATAGCTTCGATTGCGAGAATTGCTACGGTAGCGAGAGTTATTTCGGTGTCTAGGATTTCTAATGTAATTGTCCCTCCGTGTACTTCGTTCCTGAACTATAGAAGTTAACTGTTTGACTTGCAGGGTTAATTGGTCAATTTGCGCCTGTAGCGCGATATTTTGTGGTGCAATAGAGACTTGTGCAGAATTAATGGACGATTGAGGCGTTAAATCGTGGATTTTATCTGCAATAGATGCGAGTTTCGTTAAATCTTCATTTAACGCTGCCAAAATCGATTGCGTGCTGTTGGGCAGTCGTCCAAGCCAGAGTGATTTAAGCAATGGCTCACCTACGGAATCGCCACCTAGAGCACGCATGCGTATAAGCAATTGTGACGGACGTTGGTCACCGAGCTCTAACCCTTGTAACAATGTCCTTATTTTAGACGACTCGCTTTCTGAGTGTAATTCAACCAAACGTGTTTTTAACTGCTCATATTTGTTGGTTTCGGGAGGTCGCATAATGATATCACTTACGGAGCTTAGTATGTCCGAATCAACAGCTGCCACAACATAATTGAACTTGGTTTCGTCAGTCGTCACATGTGCCAAGGAAAATTGTGCTTCTAAGCGGAGGAACCACAGGCTAGGATTATTCTTCCAAAACGGCGGTGGTTTCACCGCAACGTGAGAAATTTGTGGTTCGTTGAAAATTTGATCTTCAGATGTCGACATTATATATAACTTGAGTTACAAATATAATTCCATTAGGGATTAACACGTAAAAAAACACACATTAAAGTAGCACTCAAAAAGAAAGTTATCATCAAGGCGACAATTATCATAAACGACATTACAATTTATCATAAGTAAGCAAAGAGAATTTTATGTCACTCAACATCGAAAGGCAATGTACCAACTCGTGAATATAAAACCAAATTCATTTAGACAAATAAAATCGTGCGGTAACTTACGCAGCTGAGATATTTTTCGATTGCACTTATCATCGTAAAAGTTCACACGTTCTTTGGTCACCAATGTAGTAAAGTCTATTCCATACTAACGATAGTCAAGGTTTTGAAGTTAAAATTGCGTGTCACTCGTACAATGATAACTCTGTCATCTTATCAAATATTTATTACATAAAAAATAAACACAATCATGCAGTATTAAACAATTAAGAATGAGGCTTCCGAACAACAAGCGTCGACATACATCGCTACTACAACAACCGCTAAATTAAAAAATTTTAATTAGAGTTCTTTTTTTTGGTGAAAGTGAAAGTTATTATTTTTTTAGAAGTTGAAGTGCTTAATCGCCACAAGCCTTTCAAATTTTAGTGTTTTTTACGATTTTAAAATGGTTATACCCCGCAGATGTTCTGCGGTGGATCAGCTAGTTTATATTATAGTAAATTACGGAGGTACGTAGTGACTTCTCAAGCAAACTTGTGAGTGTATAGTCACTTTAAAAGCCTTCTTAGTAGCAATTAGAAGAATGGTTTTACACGAAAAATTCTCTAGAATGAACTTTTCTAAAAAACTTATAGACAAAACCATTAAGTCTATTTTCTTTAGTGGCATTTTTAACCGACTTCAAAAAGAGTAAGATATTAATTTACTCAGTGAAAAAGGTTTCGTTAGTTCGTTTATCAAATGAATAAGTCTTTTGGCGAGCTTCATTTCTTCGTGGAAAATTTCAAAACCCGTAGAAATGAAGCGATAGTGGCGACATAACTTGGCAATCACTTGGTCAAAAATTGGCTCCTGAAAATCCTGGTCAATTTGGCGAAGTAGCCATAAAACTACATGTCAAATCTGGGACAATCCATAACTGCACTTCAGTCAAAGGAATAATTTTAATAATACAAACAGTCAAACTTCAAATTTGTATCACAGTGACCAATGCGTTCCTAACACCTTTTAAACACTCGTTAGGGATCATTCATAAAGGATATCACGCTTCGAGGGGGGAGGGGGGTTTGTGAAATTGTGACAAAGTGTGACAAGGGGAGGGGAGGAGGTAACAAGAAGTGTGACATCATGCATTATGCAACATAGCGTGACGCGTGACAAAGGGGGGGGGGTCCGCTGAAGTGTGACATATTGTGACAAAGGAGGGGAGGGGGGGTCAAATATCTGTGAAAAAAGCGTGACGTCATTTATGAACGGCCCCTTGCCCCTTATTCCATTGACGTCGCGAAATGCAAGATGGCTTGACGGCTCTGTGACGAAGTGGATTACTCACCTCTTTCATCAAAGTTAAATACGTACAAAAGTTTTCATCGATTCCTATATCTTTTCATGTCAGTATTTATATAGCCCCTATTTTCGGGAGTTGACAAAAACATCACATTTAGAAACTCGCCTTCTCCCATCCCACTTCTCAAATACTAAATTCCTCCGTGTGCAGAAAATGAAACGCTCTCTGTGACACAGGACATCGATAGTTGTTTTTTAAAGCATTTAACCTTTCAAATGTCATTTTATCTGCCTGTTTTAGAGGATCAAATGCCATAAGAAAGTTTTCTAAGCATTTTTTCATTCTATGGGTAATAAAAAGAAAAGTTTTTTTTAACTCTTTGTCTTTCCTTTTCTTTGTAACTTTTTTTCTTTATTTTTCTGTTTTCTGCACATTAGATTTACACTTAACACTAGATTTACCAGCCCAGTGTTTGACTGTTTTGAAACTTCTGTTTTGCATAATTTGTTAGTAGTCATAATCCATTTTTAATTGCATTGGCTTTTCCTGATACACGGCAAGTAGGACAAGTTAATGTGACTGAAAGTTTTATTATAATTAGTAGCAACTTGGTTAAAAATAAAAGTTTAGAGATGGCTGTAAACGGTCTGGTAGATGTAGTGTTAAAGGAATAGGAAGGCTAAAACAAACCAGCCTAACAAAGAAAGTCAAGGTTTTCTTATCACAAGAAGATAGGAGAAAAAAGAAGGGGAAAAAAGGAGGGAGAAAACCAATGGAGGGGAGGTAATACCATTATCTTGTTTGTTAAAAAGTAGCCTAATATTTCATTCTTTTAAATACTTTTTACTACATTATTTTTACTACGACCATATGCTAAGACATTACATCATTGGACAAATAAATTATTATTTTCCCTTTTTGATTTTACCCTTTTCGGGAATTCTGAATTTCTTTCACTTTGGCTTATCATTCAAAAACAAAAAAGTGGTGAAGTAATACAAAAACAAAAATTTATTTACGAGTAAAATAGTAAATGCATTAATAAATGGCGAAAACGTCATTAAAGAAAGAAAATTAGCAGAAATATTGCCTACTAGTATTTCGAGGTTAGAAGAAAATTTTCCTTTTTCCATTCAGAAACAATTTTTAGTTTCCAACACTAAGCAGCAATTGAAAATTTATTGTGACTGTTGCTTAATAAAAGAAGTTCAAATTTTTTTCAGAACTGAGAAAGGATGACTCTAAACAAGTGTATGTAATATCTTTTCAAATTTGTTTCTTTAAAAAGGCAACCGTTTTACCTCCTTTTAATGTAATTTGCTCAAACTTTTTAATAATAAACCAATTTTGATAACATTATCTGTACCTTCGTTATTATTATTAGGTCTGTAAATTGGCGCCGAGATTGTTATTATTATTTTTTAATGTTCGGTTAAGCACAATTTTATGATAATAGATCTAAAAATACTGTCATTCGTTTCAGAGCGAGTTAAAACTTTTGTGACTTCAGATGCCTTTTAAAGTCCTGTATTTGCTACTCATTTCTGCAAGTGCCCGTTTTACAGTTCGACCACGGAACTTTGACATTTGTACGCTTCTGCGCATGGCAGAAAAGAAAGAAGCCATTCAGGTTCTAGGGAAGTTACTTTTGCAGATGCGTTTGTTTAGTACGTGAATCTGAATGCTTGCTTAGTTGTTTGTTTAACGCAATTACATTTATAAACTAGTCCATAGCATCAGTTTGGGAGAAATCAAGTATGCTAAACGAACAAGAACGAGAACAAAAAAGGCACATTCCTTTTCCCAGCAGTTCCTCCCTTGAACATGAATGCATTCTTCTTCAAAAAAAAGTTCAGAAAGTCAGCCAAATTAAAATACTGCGACACCGGCCAATGTGTATATTTACCCGAACCATTTCGAGCTACTTTTGACACCACCATTACCCAAAAACTATTAGACCTACATACTTGAAATTTTGTACGTCTACTAGCGATCCCCTTAACCCCTAGAATATCAAATTTCATTGATGTACCTCTTATGGTTATGGAATTATTAAGGTTTGAAAAGTGTCATTTTTATCACTCACTCACTCACTCCCTCATTCACTCACTCATCAAAAACCTAACCAACTTCTAGGAGACTTAGAAACTTGAAACTTGGTATCGAGCTAGATAATTTGGCATATATAAAGGAAAAAATCCGAAATTTCAAAAAATTACATTATCTTCGAAGTTACTAGCATACTCATAAGTAGCATTATACCTAACGACTTCAAACAGCAGCCATATTTTTCTGCCGTTTAAAGTAAACAATACTCTCTCGCGCTTGAAGGTAAATAATTGATGCATTGAAATTCACTTTCCGCTTTAATTTTTCGCCTTAAGGCTTAACTCAAGCTGACTACAAAGAATCCAGTGTCGTAGTTATACAGAACATTTCAACGTTTTAAATAAAAGATTAATTAAGTAAAGATAGGTTTACGGACTTATTACGGAGAAATGTAAACAGACGAAAAAAATCTTAAATAATTAATAACGACTCTTTAGCTTGGTTTAATTTAGTATAACATCGTCAATATAAAAACACATATTTTAGCTTTTCAAAAATTAATGATATCCCAACAAAACATAAATGTGAAAAAAGGGCCAAGTTCGATAGATCAAAAACGGCCTTCGGAGTAGTCGGTGTCAGCGATAAAAGAATTGATATCTAATGGGTGCCAAGTTCCATAGCAGATCCTTTGATCATGGCTGTAAGAGCGTACAATGTTCCTTAATTTATTTAAAAACACTTTTTATCGGATTCCTAACTTGGCAAGTTTTAATTAAGATAAGTTACGTTCAAGAAAACGATAAGAAGACAATTAGAAATTAACTATAATAGCTTGCCACATGATTTTACTAACTATTAAAAATTTCTTTTTGAATGAGTTAAATTTTTTGAATGTAATTTACCTTAATTAACACTTGTCAAGTTAGGAATCCGATAAAAAGTGTCTTTAAATAAATTAAGGAACATTGTACGCTCTTACAGCCATGATCAAATGATCTGCTATGGAACTTGGCACCCATTAGATATCAATTCTTTTATCGCTGACACCGACTACTCCGAAGGCCGTTTTTGATCTATCGAACTTGGCCCTTTTTTCACATTTATGTTTTGTTGGGATTTATATTTCTTAAAACGTATTTACATTCATAGCTCAAATTTTAATTTATGATTTCTTGGAGTGGCAACACCTTAGTTTGTTTATATCAAGGCTGAACTTGAACCAGTTAGTTAACTGTTACAGGATCAGGTTGTTTCATTTCTGGAAACATCAAAAGAACCGACGTCGCACTTTTTCCGCCGCTAGTGGCGCTAGTGCCCGACCCAGAAGAGTTTGTTCACATCATTTTAAAGCCTCTTTATTTTGCTAATACGATGTCCTTTCCTGGTTTCCGGAAAAGTTCAGGTGAATATTTTTAGTGGAAAGTCGTCCTGTCTCTGTTTTGAATGTAATTTTTAAAGATTCTTGCAGGCCATTTAATTTTTTCTAATGAAAATGAGGTACTTTTCCGTTTTGGGAAGGCTGGCTGTGATTATTTTTCTTGTTTTTCGCCAAATTAAACTTTTTTACTATTTTGGGTTGCGGTTGGCGATGTTTAAATACTTTTCCAAAAAACAAACCCAGGACACAAAACAAATTGATTTAGCGAAGAAAAAAGAAAGAAAACCATCGCCAGCACCCCCCAAATCGGAAAAGTAGAGAAAGTTATTCTTGTTTTAGTACTAATTACATTCTTAACTGCGCAATAAATTAAATTTAATGATATTCGACTTTTGATTTACAGTCAATATGTGTGTGTTTTTGATTGCATTTGTAAGCATTTTATTATTTCTTTTGTGCAGAAATAAATGCTTAGAATAAAATAGTTGTGCTTATTCACCTTTTCCAGCCACATTTTTTTATTAAAAGAATAGCAAATTACCTAGTCAACTCTTAACTTAAAATTGATTAAATGTAACTTTGAATGTTTCAAAAAATATATGTAATGTAAATTTTGCCTGAGGCAGCAAAAGTTATGATAATGATATTTATTCCGTATTACAAATAGATTAAATTTGCATATAACATTTACTATTGTATTTTATATGTTTAATGAACTATATATATTTACGGAAGTAAGCAATATAGTAATAAATGAATTTGAGTACTAATCTTGAATTTGTTTAAAATTATTAATTGACAACATTAGAATTTCTCAAATTTTTAACTGAACTCTTTTAGTCATAATTACTACTAAAACAAGCGCTGGCTGGCGATGGTTAAATTTTTTTTGCCAAATCAATTACGCCAAATCAATAATCTGATTCTTATCTGTTAGAAAGAAGCCTCAAATTGAATAGATGGCACTGAGTGCCGACCCCTATTTTTGTCCCATCATTTATGGCGAAATGAGACAGCCTGATCCGTAACAGTTAACTAACTGGATCAAGTTCAGCCTTGGTTTATATCCATCATTCTTATGTTTATGCCTAGAGGTTTTTCCTTCAGCCTTTCAAATTTTTAATCATTTTTTTACGATTCTAAAATGGTTAATTTCCAATTTTTTGGAGTGGCAACACCTTAGTTTGCTTATATCGAGCGATCATTCTCATGTTCAACTTGATTGTTGAACTTATAACCCGCAGATGTTCTGCGGCGGATCAGGTAGTAGTGGTTTAATACTATAGCAGCACAACCGTAAGTACACATTGGTTATAGTTAACTAGTAAGCCCAGCGGTGACACGAAATGACCGCTGTTCCAGATATTATAAATTGTAATTAAAATGATTTGTGCAAAGGTGTCTGCGAATTCAAACTGAATTACCCAGGTCAGGTGGCGAGGACTCCCTTTGCTTACTGCCTTACACTACTATATATTTATTTACTATATAATCAAATTGTTTGTGAAAAATATATATTTATTATCGAAAGAACTTATTGAAAGTTTTATTATGCTTTTCAAAACAAAAGTTTTAACGAAACTGGGAAAAAAGAGCGCTTCCACTCTAATAAGAAAAATATAAAAAGTGCAGAGATAACTAAATAAATTAAAGAGAAAGAAAGCATTAAATTAAATTCAGGTATACATTAATTTTTAACGGAGATTGCAAATACAGCGAAGCCTCACTCAGTGTGATAGAGAAACGTTTTGATTATTATTAGTATTTTTGTTACATTTGTTACAACAATGGCAACTGCATTGGTTTGTTTGTTCACACGGCAACTGTAATTATATGGTTAGAAGCGACGGCAACAATGCAAAAATAAAATAAAACGGGTCAAAAAAATCATTGAAAAATTAAAAAAAAACTAATTGAGTCAGAACTTTTATTTTTGCAGCGGTGAGTTTCTCGGGTCGTAAACATTAACTGCCGAATGTAGTCCCGATCGGTAGAACGGCCTGTGATTCTATAGCGGCGGAACAAACAGATCGGGACGCAATAAGCCACTTATATATAAGAAGTTACTGCTTCGATTTCGTAGAGCTCGGTTTAAACTAAATTCAGTTCAGGATTAAGTTGAAAATGGTTAATTTCCCCATGTCCTTAACTTTAAGTTTTATGTCAAAAATTTGGCTGAATTTCTAATGATTTTTAAGATACAACCTAAGTTTCTGTGATACATTTTGTATAAGTTATTCGATGGAGGTTAAGGAAGATGAAAAGGTGCATAATTGATTAACGAGTCATTGATTGATAATAGCAGTGGCACATGATGACGACGGTGGATAATAATAATAATAATAATAATAATTATTATTATTATTATAATCCATCCTACTAAATTATTATTATTCATATAAGCTTGAAATTGTTTCGCTCCTAATCAGAGCCACAAATAGTCCTCGTGCCAAAAAGACCCAGATTCAAGATCAAGAAGACTAAATTATAGATGTCGAGAAGGAACATGATTTAAGTTTCTAGTTTGTTATTGATTTTGGCAACAGAGAAGTTTATTATTTCATCCAAGCCAGAGGTTAAAAGTCTCAATTCCAACTACCTGATCATTGCTATGTTTTAAAAGTTTACTAGTCCTTTTATTCATTTTTTATTTAAAAATTTTAGAATTTAAGCGGAAAAACGTAAGTTTTTAAATGTATATCACTTTTGTATAAACTTTTGAAGCACTTATTAGTAAAAATAAAATATTTTAAATGTGCTGAAATATTTTTTTTAACGTAGCGTTTTATCATGATGTATACATTACATCATTAATTGATATCACCACTAAAATTTGTCACATTATTTTTAATGAATTCTTCATTTTTTTTCATACTTGAAGCCTGGTGATTTAAACTTTCAAAATTAGTTCCTTTTCTGAAGAGTCCTTTTGTTTTGAGTTAGTACGTTTTTGAAGATTGGATAAGGCTTTCTTTGGCACTTATAAAGGACCAGGCAGCCAAGATAGCCAATATTTAAGAGTAATCCAAATTATGATTTATACATTTTACTGATATAACAAATATGTAATGATTGTTTTCAAATATCGGCAATGGCTAAAGTGTAGAATAGGAGTGCATTGGGAAGGGGGTGGGATCAAAATATTGAATTCATCGCTTTGGTAAGCTACTACTTCATGGCGTTTCGCGACATTCTATACATAAATGGAAACCTAATGCTTTCTCCGCCAAGTTTGGTCATTTGTTAGTGGAAGATTATGTATTGTTTTAAAGTATAACATGGTCCATTAAAGATTATGGCTAGGATATATCAATGCATTTTGTTAAAGTTTAGTTTATTTTATGATTATTTAGAGCATTAATATTTGCGTAGTTTAGATTACTTACTTTTATTTGTCCATTCAGCACATTTTAAAGTATCATTTATCGATCAGATTTTTTCTCAAAACACTTTAATTAGAGAAGTATTCGTTTCTTTTTAAACTTTAAATGATAAAAGAAAAATTCATGTGGTGTAAATTTATAGTTTTTATGCAGGAGGTAATATAATATACCTCAAAAACAAAAATATGAGCTTAACTTATTCTAAAATGTTTGTTCTTTTATTACTTTGTATAAAAATACTAATATTTGGCTAAATTAGTTTCTACATAGCTAATAGTTCATTTAATTTTTAATATTTACGGGTAAATATTACATTTTCAATTGAACTAGTAAAGTACTTTATAACCATTATTACACTTTATTTTTCTTTATGACCAATCATGGTCGCCATCTAGAACGATGTTTCTCTACTATCACGAAGTAAAAATTTTAAAAATCGACAATGCACCCCTATTTCACCCTTTTACTTTGTCAATATGTCTGAAGTAGTTTGGTTAAAATTAAGGTACTTATCGGTTATACGTACCAGCTTTTTTCCCTCGCCAAATGAAATGTAACATTGCCAAATGAAATGTAAACAACGTCTTTTTATTTGATTAAAATAGTACTCGCTGATTTTCTTTCATACAACTTTTATCACGTGTTTTACATGTTCTGTATGTCCTTCTGTTTTTCTTTCATTTTGACTAATTTGTGCACAAGAGCAAGAAGGTACTGCCGGACACCAGCTAGAATCGTATCTAACGCAGTTTATGTAGAGGTGCGTAGTGGGATCAGATTTATTTTTAAAGAAATTCTAACTGCCATCTCTTTTACAGCTATGATTAAAGGATCTGCTATGGAACTTGGCCTTATTATTTTATGGATAGATAGATATAAATTCTTTTATCGGTGATACCGAGTACTCCGACGGTCGTTTGTTCTATCGAACTTGGCCTCTGTTTCACATCGTATAAGTTTTTGTTGGTATATCACTAATTTTTTAATTTATATTTTTATATTATGTTTTTTCCAAAATCCAATCCCTTGTGGACAAATTGAAAAAAATCAGCATTTTTCAAATAATCATATTTGTTTAATTTTACAGATGACCAAACAATATAAATTGCGAGTGAAGAAAAAATATGGACACCGTGTGAGGAGGAATTTGTACATCAAAAAGCAGTCATATATTTTCTGCTCAATTTGTTTTGACAATATAGATCAAATCTCCAAGAGAACTTTAATATGCGGCCACATTTTCCATAAACTGTGTATAAACAGGTGGTTGAATCATAGACCCACATGTCCCTACTGCAGGACTATGATCGGCCGATGATTTTCGCCGAGCTGGTCGCATCTGGATGGTTGATGCCCAGCCTTATGTGCAAAATTATTATTTCGCAGCCTCTACATGTAAATCATTATGAAAAAAAATAATAAAAAGCATAACTATAGTTTTCACGGGAAAGTTTTTATTTCATAAAGGTAAAACATACAAATAAAGAAATTAACACAGCATATACTTTTTATAAGACTCATGTTAAACATGATTTTTAATAAGAGTTTTGTTTTATTTTCTTATCTATATATATATTTAACTTAACGTGGACCAGTTATTAAATTTTGCGGCACGATACGATACTAACATCATGCATAGACGTAACCAGGGGGGGGGGGGGGTTTGAGGGTTCAACCCTCCCCATTGGGTATTTAATTATTTAGGCACACAAACAAAATTTCTGGCTACGGCCTTGCAAAGCACATATTTTTTTGCCCCTAAGAAAATTAAACACATATGCATATGATTTTATTTCCTCTTTCTATGAAGGGTTGTGACCATCATCAAAATATGCAGCTCATAATAAAGAGGACTTTTCATCTGGTTATAATCAACTCCCTTATCACCATGGGGGGGGGGGGGGGTTTCAGCGAAAGGTGGCTTCATCCACAGTACCACACACACAGACAGAGATCCTTTCAATCACTCCAGAGGGTTTTCTTTCCTTCTTGATGTCTTTTTTACCCAAAGGCAGCAATTTGGGAAGGAGCTGGGGTCTGAAAATGAAGGACCCCTAGCCAACAATTGTCCTAATGGGTTAAACCCTCAAGCCAGGAAGAGATGCTCATCAAGTCAATAAACATATTAAAGAGCAGCTTGTATTTATTTATGACTTCCTGTCCAAACACCCATTTTGGTAAAATCTTTTTTGTAGATGAGCCGATTAGAAAACTGATGAACTGTATTTGCATTGCATTCTCATTTACAGATGTTCTCTCATCTCTTATATTTTAAATGCTTTTTTTTTTTTTATCATGGTCCATCACTGATTGCATTACGACTCTGGAAATCATCCGTTCAACGTTTCCAATCTCACTGCTACAGTTTAATGCTGCATTTTAATTTACAATCAAGTATTATTTATATTTTAGCTAAATTTTTAATTATTTTCGATACATAATAATGTTTGCACTCCAGCGATGGACGCGTTCGTCATCCAAAAAGCAAAGAAAATTTGATTCAGACGCTTTCACTTCTGAGGTATGTTTTGTTACAAATTTAACACAATTTTTAGAAACTTATTGAGGGGATGAATTTTTTTGTAGGGGAATTTGGATTTTTTTCTCTAAAATTCCACTGTTTCCCAGTTTTAATATTATGAATGCCCGGACATGGAAGATTGCTTAGCGTTAGATATTGAATTTTATAGTAATGAATGTTTAATGTTTTTGTGAATCAAGGCCGTATCCAGAGGGGAAGGGGGATCTTCGC
This sequence comes from Octonoba sinensis, assembly GCA_038502835.1. NCBI lineage: Eukaryota > Metazoa > Arthropoda > Arachnida > Araneae > Uloboridae > Octonoba > Octonoba sinensis. The sequence goes on along the minus strand of CM076605.1, from coordinate 62,372,183 downwards.
AAGAAAAATTCTGGATACTGCCTTGGCTCCGGAGCAGGGAGAGCATGTTAAGAATTAGGAAGGGCAGTTTATGCTTCAAAACCATACCCATTATATATACATATATATGAGTAGAAATGATGTTAATATGAATTTGTTTACATATATGATAGCTTTTTGATGTATATATAGTAGATGTATTTTTAGATCTTTGGTGAATTTAGAGGAGTGGGTATTTGGGGCTTCTGCAACTTAAATTTCTGTAACTGGTCTTACATCTATAATGCTTAGGCTATAACTCTGGAGGCAAGTGTTCGAGGGCTCTCCCCAGGAAACTTTTTGAAATCTTCCTAGTAATGCAATTTCAGGATACTTTGGTGATGTTAGAGGAAACAGAAAGGGTTTGGTTATTCTCCCCCCACCCCGCAATTTTTTTCAAAATAAAGTCTTATATCTTTTAAGTTACTTTTGGTGTCGCTCGTGATAGTGTTCAATGCCCTTTCCCTGAAAGTGTTTCTGAAAGTAAAGTGTCTTAAAAGCGTAATTTCTCTTTTCTTTCTTTTTTTAAAGCTTGTGATCTGAATTTTTTGCCGGGGGGGGGGGGGAGTTGACTTGCTCCGAGGGGGTAGCTTCCCCCCCCCCCCGGGAGATGCCTGAAATAAACATGGAGTATACCTTAATAGACAAGTATTTATGACTAGTAAATTTTCAACTCTTTTACACTTCTTATTGGTGTTTAGGCTGTACATTTTTAGGGTGACCCCCCCCCCCTTTCACCAACCCTAGTTACGCCTATGATCAGATCAATATCTTCATTGACTATCATGCTAAATATTGTCCTTTAATCGCTGAGGCTTCTCGACGTTTTTTATTTATTTAATATTATAAACAGTAAAATTTGAAAATGTGTATTCAAAAAGTTTGCTTATTTAATGAATAACACAAAAATCATATTGAATAAAAACAAAACAGAATGCAGAATAGAACGATGTCGTGTCAGTAGATGATTTTTTTTCCCATTTCCAATTGGGTATGAACCCAGTATTAGTAGAATAATCTCCAAGCTTATTTAACTGAAAACCTTATACCCAGTATTTTTACTTTTCGTACCATAGGGGGCCCCAAAATAATGTTGTGCCTTGGGTCCCGACTGTCTTAATCGGGCCCAGACACTGTCTCTAAAACATTGCCATTCTTTACAAGCTAAATTTTCATAATCGATAGAAAATAGTTTCGCTGTTATTCTCTGCATACGCTTAAACTATAAAGAATTGAAAAAAAAAAAATAATGGAAAACTGAAAAAACTCGCAGATTGTTTTGACACAAACGCACCTGTAAAGAGAAAATCTAAAGATATTTCTTATCTCTATTGGAAATGTGCGTATAGATTTTTTTGAAACTCTATACTGTTTAAAAAAATAGAATAAATATATTTTATAAGGCTATGACAAGTTTTGTTATATGCAACTTGTGCAGTTTCAAAGTTTTTTTTTTTTGCACTTATTTTTCATTCTATCGAGAATGATTTTACTTTTATTTTTGTATTCAGCGAGATGATTTTATGGATTAAACGCCTGCTGTCGAAAAATAAATTGAAAAATTAATAAAATCAAAACGTGTACTTTGCAGCAGGCCGTTCATTTGGGGGTGAGGAGGGTTTAATTGCCCCCTTATTTTTAGAAATGCATTGATTGTATGCATGTTTTTATGTATTTTGTTATTTTTTATCTATAACATTCATTAAAAATATACTTTTTGCACGGGGGGAGGGGGGTGCAAAGGGTATATTTTTAATGTATGTTATAGGTAACGACACATTTTTCACTTATTTTTCATCATTCTCAATTGATGAAAAAAAAATGCAAAAAAAAACCTTTGAAACTGCACAAGCTGCGTATAACAAAACTTGTCATAGTCTTATAAAATAGATTTATTCTATTTTTTAAATACAGTAGTTGTAGCCCTTTGGAAAATTTTGAAATGACAGGCCTGCGTTACAGTAATTTACAGTAACTTCAAAGTATGTATAAAAACTTCCTTCTTTTTTTCGATTCTCTTCCCCCTCCCCCCCCCCCCAAAAAAAAAAAACGTATTTAAAAGGAACGCATCTGCCTATTTTTTTTTTTGTTAAATATATTGAAAAATAAAAATAATATTAAACCACCCTCGTTTTATTTTGATAATGTCTTGAGTTATTAGCTTCAGCACAAGAAAAGCCTTTTGCTAAAAGAATCAACAATCAATAATTGAGGAAAACACTTTCCGTAAATATTTGATAATGTTTTCGAAGTTTTCTAAAAAAATATTGATTGCGTAACAAAATTTCCTACTTTAGCTGTAGGAAATATTGTAACGCTTTTTTTTTTTTTTGCAGAGTTTCTGTGTGCTTCAAGCGTTTTAAAACGCACGAGTTCAACATGAAAAGTTTTGAGAAAGATTTTTGTGCTCTAATCTAAATTAATGTTTCTATGCTGAATACTTGTTGTAGCGTAAGATTTCATAAACACTTTTCTATTTGTTCTGTAAAAAATAAATAAACAGACAAAAATAAATAAAACTATAAACTAATAAATCATTAAACCTCCAAAAAATGTTTTAAGTTACACGGTTTTATTTAAAAAAAAAACCGAATATGCAATAATATTGGTCGAAAACCGCGTAACAAACTTCCGTGACAAATCAGTTAAATAACATCGTTGCATTACCCAAACAAAGCTATCGTTGCCATTCGACAAATAATAATGCTGATAATTTCCTCAGAGCCAAAATCATTAATGTTTTTCCTAATTAACGTTAGAATAAATTGTAAATTGGATGGAATATTGTATTGTCATCGGATGATAAGCTTGCGCGCAAAGTTTGAAGATAATTTATGCAGTAATAGTGTTCGAAAACCGCGTAACGAACTTGTGATAAATCAAATTAAATAAAACCGTGTAAAAAGGTGGTGTTTCATAACAATAATGATAATAATTTAAAAATAAAAATAAAAATAATTTAACTTTGTGCAAGTAAACAATAATAATAAAATTACACGTTAATTTAAAGCACAAATGAGCAAAAAAATGCCAACCAAAAATATTCGGCTTTTAATGCTCTGGTCCATCGTGCTATTAATATTTGCTCTTCTCCTGAGCTTCTCAAGATTGAACTCAACTATCTGAAAGCTGTAGCTGTTGATAGAGGATTTTCTCACTCTTTAATTGATTCTATTCATAACAAACTTTCTAAGAAAACTTCTGGTCCCAATAATGTAGTTTCTAGAAAGAATTTGGTTGTGTTACCATTCTTTCATTCTGTCAGTTTCCGTATTGCTAAAATCCTAAAAAGGTTTCAATTTCAAGTCGTTTTTGCTCCTAGTAACAAACTTTCCTTCTCTTCTCTTAAGGATCCTGTCGATCAACTTAACACTTGGGGTATTTACCAAATTAGTTGCCGTTGCGGCCTTTCTTACATTGGGCAGACAAAACGTGCTCTGAAAATTCGCTTAAATGAGCATAAAGGTTATGTACGAAAGCAAGAGTTAAATAAGTCTAGCATTGCTCAACATTGTTGGAATTCCAACCACTCTTTTGACTTCAATTCTGGGAAAATTATTCAAAAATGTTCTTCCCCTTTAGAGCTTGACTTTTGGGAAGCTTATCATATTAACAGGAATAGTTCTAATTTGGTTAATGATTCTTCTTCAACTCCTTATTTTTCACAGGTCTGGCATAAATTTCTTTAATTTGTTGTTCTTTCTAGGTTTTCTTGTTGTTTTCCTTTTTTGTGTCTATTTTTCTCCTTCCCCCCTCCCTCCCCTCCCCCTCCTTTACATGTGTACTTTGTTTTGCATTTTGTTTTGGTAGTTTCTGTACTTATTTTTATTTCAATTTTATTCTTTGTATTTTATTTTATTATTTTTGCAATTTTTATGCATGCTGTCGTCTTTTTTGCTTTATTTTTATTGTTATTCCTTTTTACTTCCTGTACTTTCAACTGGATTCGTTTGTTGCTCTCTTATTGGTGTCTTCCTGCTACTTCCACTTCACGCTGCCTTTATTCTCATTGGTTTACAGATAATTCTTAGGCTATATAAGCTTTGTTTTTCTTGTTCTGTCTGCTTCATTTGGATGTTTTGCATCTAGAAGCTCCCTGTCGCATTGAAAAAGGGATTCCAAGCAATCCCGAAACATATGTCTGCATTTTTTTTTGCTCATTTGTGCTTTAAATTAACGTGTAATTTTATTATTATTGATAATAATTTAGTCAAAATTTGCAGTGAAAGAAAAGGTGAGATTATTTCGCTTTTCTTCCATTCCTTTCATAATATTGCTGTCTGTAATTTTATTCTTTTCAAAGGGACTTAAAAGCTAATATGTGTTTCTGTGTTTCAAGCCTCTGTATTCCACGCGAATTTATATTTAGAATTATTGTAAAAGCAGAAAGAAAAGCAATCTAATTATCGTAAGCCCTTTTTAGCCTACATTCCCGTAAAAGTAAAAAAAAAAATAATAAAGCATGAAAGAAGGCTTAATGTATCTTAAAAATATCGTTAAAAATAAAGAAAAGTCAAAAAAAAGTGAAGTAATTAAATAAAGATTGAAAAATAAAAAATTTAGAAGTAGGGTTTTGAGATGGGGAAAATGTGTGTCTGTCGGTCTGTCGGTCTGTCCCCCCCCCCCTCCCCCCTACTAACTTTTGAACGAATAGTCCGATTCGAAAAATTCTTTTTGCATTCGAAAGATCTTGGCGAGCACATCTAATTTCCATATTTTCCTTTTTGATTTGAACAATTTTTTCGTTCAATTTTGAACAGTTCAAAAAAATTTAACATTAGCGTCTATGGGCGAAAATGAAGCAAATTATGTAAACTCTTAGTACAAGATCCATGTTCCAATGAACAAGCTTACTGGAAGACGTACTTGGCGTGAAATATCAATTTGAAGTTTTGTTCATTTTTGAACAGTTCAAAAAATTAACATAGCGCTTACGGGGAAGTTTCAATCCTATATAAATCCTGATCTAACAGACCGATTTGCTTGGAACAAACTTTATCGGAAAGCTCTTATAACGTAGAACATGAACAACTAGAAAGTTCATACAGAACAAACGAGCCTACTTTCTATGAAAGGTTTCTATCGGGATTTTTAAGGATATTTCTAAATGAATAAATGAAGGAGTGAAAGAATGGATAAATGACAGAGTGAAAGAATGAATCAATGAATGAATGAATGAGGAAAAGAATGAATAAATGATTGAATAAATACATGAATGAGTAAACGAACGAATGAATAAATGAATGGCTGAATAAAGGAAAGAATGAATGAGTGAATGAATATGTATTATCCGTTGAAAAAGGTATACTTGAAAAAATTAAGAACTAAAGCTAAAGGAGAAAGAGAGAGAAAGAGATAGCTAGATTATAAATTTGAATTTGGTGTATACGGGAAAGGAGGCTCGTATAGTTCTAGACGGAAATTCTTGTTGTTATTAAACTCTGTGAATAAAAGTTAATCTTATCACTCAGGATTTATGATTATACTAAACCAGCTTTAGTTTATATCTGAAGAAATTTTAGCTAAAATTACATCAATGGTTGACTTTTTTTTTTTGCAATTTGACAACTTTAAAACATATTTTGAAAAAAGTTGCAAAGTTCTTTAATGACAGAAATCCTTCTTGCACTAAAGAAATTTTTGCAACTCCGAAACATGTGCATTCAATCTCCACCTTTTTTTGAGGGGGGGGGGGGAAGAGATGGATTGATTCCTGTTTATGTTCTGAATAGTTGAAATATAATTTGGGTAATAATGTAAATTACGGTAAAAGTTTACTATCGGGTATCCCTTGTTTTTTTTTGACTCCAAAATAGGTGCCAAGATGTGACTAACAAGATGTCCGCTGCCGCTACACAAAACCTAGAAATAAAATTTTATCGCCAAAATATATCGCGAAATTTTTCGCCAAACTAAGGGGTACCCGATTCTACACCGAAACCTATAAATGGTAATTATACCGAAACCTAAATTACATGCTTTTTCCTGTCAACTCTTATATAGTACTAAGCACTAAGTTGTATATTTAGACATGACATAGAATAGAATCAAAGTTTTAAAAATAAGGTTAAATTGTTTTAAATGAACCTTTTAAATACAAAAAAAAAAAAAAAAAACACACACAGTTCTTTTTTCAATCGAAATGCTCCATTGTAATGATATATGTACTTTGAATAGAAAACACAGTGATTGCAATTCTATCATTCCTGGAATTTTACTTCTGCCTAAAAACCCACTTCATGTTTGTTCGAATAGTTTCTTGGTTTCAAACTTCAAACTTTTCAGAATGTTTGGGTGACTTAAACTAATGGAGAATGAGATATTGAACGATTCTCATCTTTTATGAATTTGAACATATCGGCGAAAATTAGCGAAGCGTCCTTTTAGTGGGGTGTAAGGTGAAATAAGGAGTGGTGGTTAGTTAATGGCAAAGTGCACTTGAAATTAAGATAATTTTTGGGTTGCAGTTTATTTGCCTTGTTGAGTTTCGATCTTTTTTTAACTTAATTTTTACTATTGTTTTGTTTTCCAGAACTGAGAAAGAAAAAATCTTATTATTTTGGTACGTTGTTTAATTATATGCTTTATTGAAAAAAATAATAATAATAAAAAATAAATAAATAAATATATCTCTCTCCACACACACACACACATATATATATATATATATATGTATGAATGTAATATGAGTGTGTATGTACTATGTTAATGAAAATATCAAAATAGGTAACTTTCAGAAAACTTAACTAAAAACGAAAGGTAACTCACAAAAATAAATACATCAGTTCCATATATCCATTACAAAAATATGTAAATAGTTTTAATTTTATTTATGTCACAAAAATTGCGTAGTGCGTTTAAAGGTAAATAAGTAGCTGCTAGCAGAGTTTAAATTTTTTTTTATGTTTGAATTAGTGAAGCTATTGAAAGATGGTTACTGGACAAAATTCTGCAATTAAATAATAAGCGAACAGATAAGGAAAACTTCTATCGACTAATATTAATGGGTGTCTTTTGAGTTTTGAGAGGTTGTCCAAACAAGTATATGTTGACCAAAAAAAAGTGAAAACAAATGGATAAAGTATGAACCTCTATAACCATATTCGATATTTTCTATTTCAAACTTTGAAAGCTTTACAAGGAATAAGGAATGTCCACTATGCGAACAAATTCTATTCAGATATCTTCCTCCCCCTATAGCAAAGTTTCGTATAAGACGGAAAACATGTGATTGTGTTCGTAGAACTTGCTAAAAAAGCTCGTATAACCTCTTGCGACTTTTTGTACCCGATTGGGTATATTTAAAAAAAAACTGTTTATTAACTACCGTTTGTGCAATTTGAAAGCTAAAACACCCAATTGTTTTTGAAATAAATCAACAGATAGTTTACTTCGTTTTAAAAATTTAAAACATGGAAACTGGGCATTAATTACTATTTAAACTAATTATTAATTAAAATTAAAAAAAATTTTTTTTTGTTATTTTGTTTTGTAATCATTTTTTAAATCAGAGAACCGAAAAATTGCGTCAAAATTGCTTGTGCTTAGCTCTGGGGTCTGAAGAGGATAAAACGGATTTTTAACAATCGTAGTGTTTTAAAGCCTAATCATTAACGAAAGTTACTTTAAATATGAGTAATACGTTAATCACTTTGTGCTGTGAACCTTGTCACTTAGTAAGTGACTCGTATAACACAGACATATAATAGAGAGTACGTATAATACGGTCTGTATATGATATGGAGCATATCTATGATGTCGCAAACAACGGAGGAGGGAGAGGTGATCTACTGCATTAATTTTGTCAGAGTGCTTAATAACCGTCATATTTTTTCCTCCGAAAATGAACAACTTGATGGCGAGAGAGGTTATGTACAGCTGTAAAAACGTCTTCAAAGAAATTCCATCTCTAACAACCAGAACGATCAGTGTTGACTTTATAATAGGTATCTGGAGTTGTTTTGAGTCGCTCCGTTCCGATTCTAAATACTTGCTCCGACTCCGCTCTAGCAGCTACGATCCGATTCTAAATACTTGCTCCGACTCCGCTCTAGCTTCGCCCCGATTCTAAATACTTGCTCCGACTCTGCTCTAGCAGCTACGATCCGATTCTAAAAACTTGCTCCGACTCCGCTCTAGCTTCGCCCCGATTCTAAATACTTGCTCCGACTCCGCTCTAGCTTCGCCCCGATTCTAAATACTTGCTCCGACTCTGCTCTAGCAGCTACGATCCGATTCTAAAAACTTGCTCCGACTCCGCTCTAGCTTCGCCCCGATTCTAAATACTTGCTCCGATTCCGCTCTAGCAGCTACGATCCGATTCTAAATACTCGCTCCAACTCCGCGCTAGCAGCTTCGCTCCGATTTTAATATTTGCTCCGACTTCGCTCTAGCTCCGCTCCGACTCCGTGCTCCGAATAATTTTAATAGATTATATTATTTATCACTTTTTGGAGTTAATTAATTTTTTTAATTTCTTCTCTAACAACCAGAACGATCAGTGTTGACCTTTTAACAGGGGTCTAGAGCAGCCCCTTTTTTTTGAGGTGCTCCTCTCCGATTCCAAACACTTGCTCCGACTCCGTGCTACGAATAATTTTAATAGATTATATTATTTATCCTTTTTTTGAGTTAATTAATTTTTTGCAGGATAAAATTTTTTTTAAAAATCGGAACAGCGGAGCACAACGAATTTCTTTGCTACGGTCCCGCTCCAGTTTGGATCAAAATCTCGTTACTCCACTACTTCGTTCTAGATACCTGCTTTTAAAGTTTTCTTTTTCTCTTTCTAAAAAAGGTTCCGCTTCCTGTTATGTTATTTTAAAATGAAAAATAAGAAAAAATGCGAACTAGAACTTTTTTTAGGGAGAAATACTAAAGCTGCAAGTATTAGTGAAAAATAATTTATTTTCTGAGTATAATATCTGCATGTAAATTTAGAATGACACATATAATTATTTTCAAAAAAGAAAATAGATAAATAGTTAAAACCTTTACTAATGTCTCTCTTTGCTTCTGCGACAGCTCTCGAAGGAATTACGCGATTTGATTAAAACTTTGTTTTGTTTGTTTGACATACCGTTACTGAAGCCTCTCAGTCCCTTGTTTCATTTTTTATTAATTTGGATAACGTTTTCTTATTTTGGGCAGTAGGGCTCGACCGATGGCATTTTTTGGCCGATGGGCCGATGCCGATTGTTCCAAGATCGGCCGATGGCCGATTGCCGATTATTCTCCTCTTCCATCGGCCGATGCCGATGGCCGATGGAAAAAAAAAAGTCGCTTTAAACCATTAAAACGTGTAGAATGCTTGTCAAAAATGTCATTTTGAATCATTTACTATTTATTTTTATGTTTATAAAAGCATAAATGCATTATTCAAGCACCGTAAAACTGTTTGGGGGAAGTTTACATAATAATTCAACTGAAAGAATCACTCGCGATTCTAGTAAAGTAATTAAACTATTTGGAGGTTAAAAAAATTAAAAAATGCTATATCCAGAGGATTTTTAATTCTTTTTTCTTATCTTTGCCAAAAAAAAAAAAAAAATACTCAACAGCTATTGGATTGCTCGGGTCTAATTCCCTTTCCTTCAACATTTTCTCTTTATAACACATGCACTGCAAATGCCAAGTGCCGCTGCCTTTATTTTCTTATTTTTTTCATGGAGAGGAATGCAGATGTTATGACACAGGCTAACAAATAATGTGGGTTTGTATTTTTAACGAAACTGTCAACCCCTTCCTTTCAGCTTTTTTTCATGATAACTCCCCCCCCCCCCTCCATTTTTAAAAGAAAAGCGGGAACGATTACATGCATATTTTTCATTAAAAAGGTTATTTTAAGCTCTTTTTTGAAATAAAAATAAAATATTAAAACATTTCGCTCGCAGTATTATCCCTTGTATAGTATATCCCCTGATCATAACCAAGAAGTACTGAATATTGCTTTAAAAACATAGACGTGAGATTTTTTTTTTTTTCATTACAAATGAATGCTGGGTCTTAAGAACTAATCTTATTAGATTTTTTTTTCTTCTGAGTTGAAAATTACACTGAAATACTTGACATGTTCTTTATATTTTCATGAGCACAATGTAAGGTCACCAAAATAAACCAATATTTTGAGCACCAGCAGTTTTCTGTTGACAAATAACCTTCTGAAAACACGTGATCGTTTATAAAAATTAAGATGTATTTTGAAAAAATATATATATATTTATATACGTTGACAATTTTTGAAATTAATGAAACTGAAGCATTTTTATTAAGGTATTGTTCCACCCTGTATCCCAAACTCCGTTTTTAAAGAATTAAATTTTTGAAAATTGCAAGTCTAACTTGGACACATAAAATTTCGACCAATAAACATTTATACTGAAAAATTGATTCATATTTTTTAACAATATGTTCTGTGTTGTACAAGAAATAATCTAAACTGAAAGCAGATGCAACGAGATTGTTGTACAATAGCAGAAAAACTGTCAACTGTCTAACACGTGACATCGAAGAAGCCAAAAAAATGCGCTAAAAAACGAAGATAAACGGGGAAAAATTAAAATAATTATCGTATATAAAATGTTAAGATGTTTTTTTGAAAAAAAAATATGCATTGATCAATCTTTGAAAATAAAGAAACTTTAGCATTTTTATTAAGATGTTATTAAATCCTGTGGCGCGAACTCGCATTTTGAGAATTCAATTTTTAAAAATTGCAAGTCGAACTTGGACACATAAAATTTCGATCAATAAATATTTATACTGGAAATTTTTTTCTTATTTTTGACCAATCTTTTCTATGTTGTAAACTAAAAATGAAATAACACTAAAAGCAGATGCAGCAAGATTGCTGTACAATTGGCGAAAAACTGTAACACGTGGGATCGAAAGAGCAAAAAAAAAAAAAAAAAACGCAAAGAGAAAAAAATTTTACGCTGCTAAAAAAATTAAAATTATTATCGTACTTTGATTGAGTTGACTTTTTATTGTTTCCAATTTCAGAATAATAAGAAACATAACAAACTAAAAGCAGATGGTATAATATTATTGCACAATGACATCTAATGCACTAAGTCATTATTAAAAGAAAAACGGACAAAAATGAGGCAACTAACCTAGTGCGAAAAACAAATAACACTCATAAGACGCCTCTATAACTTTTACTTTAACATATTCTATTTCGCGAGCATTCTGCTCAGAGAACTACTTTAATAATGAAGGTTTTCGGGCAGCGATCGCTTAAACTAGTTTTCCGAATTTTTTATCAAATACTTTATAGAATGACATTATTTTTGTGTTTTTTTTTTCAACTTATGTACTGCCTGTTATTGTATGGAAATAGAAATTGAGCTATGGAGAAAAAAAGAAAGTGAAAGACAGAATGTTTTCTGGAACGTTGTCCCTGCGAAAAACATCGGCCTTGCATCGGCTTTTAGATGTTTTTTAAGGCCGATGGGCCGATGTTTTTCTAAAGTTAACATCTGCCGCCGATGCCGATGGCCGATGGCAACTTTGTTGAACAATCGGCGACGATGCATCGGCGAGGCCGATGCATCGGTCGAGCCTTATTGAGCAGTACAAAGCACTTAGCATTAAACTCTTCTGGGAAATTTGAATCTTGAACAAGTCCTGATTTGCTTCATTTAATGAGGTATTTTCGTATGGATTCTTCTTCCATGCCCCTTTCATATCCTTTTGAAGGTTATTATACAGAAGGTTTTTTCTATTTTCAGAAACCATTCTACCACTGAAGAATGAAGACTGGTTGTATTCTCATTACCATGCTTGTGCTATTTTCTGCTTCTGATTGCGTTCTCTCAGCATCAGTCCGGACATGCATCATGTGAGTATAAGGTTTGAGCTTCTCAGATGAAGGTTTTGACGAGAATATGTCTTTAAATTTGCTACTATACGGGAGCAATCCAAAAAATCTAATGATAGCAAAATCAGGGGATACAGTTTGGCGTTTCAGTTTCGAGTCTATCGTATACATCCAAAATTAAATTATACCCCTGGATAACTAAAGGATCAAAGAATTCATTACGATAAGCGAGAACAATGACGAATCGCGGGGAGTGGAGGGGGAAGCGCCGACATTTTGAGGTTATTTTGCTGCGTATCGAGACTTGCAATTAGTATAGCTTTTGACTCAAAGCAGCTACGATGTTCGTTTAAGTTTTAATCATCAGCTGTCGTCAAAATCTATCGATCGTAGATAAAACAATAGTTTAAAGTAGTGACAGTGAATATAATAAGGTGTTAGAATAACAAAATATCAAAAATTTATATGATAATGTCGTCCTTACGCGTCGAAAAGCCAAAACCAAATACAGAGATTGTATACGGTTGGAAAGGGCTTCTCAAGAACAATCGAATGGTAATAATAATAAAAATATAACCCGTTACGTAAACGTATTCACGTACAACACACGGCCGTGTCCATTGTCCATGACACAGCCACACCCCACATTTTTTTATTGTCTTTTGAGACAAATTACAATAACAAGTTAAATGTTTTTCTTTTTTTGCTAATAGGGCTGTATTGGTCAGTAACCTTTGCAGACCTAGAGTATTTCTTAGAAACTGGCATCCGTTTATCAAGTGGCTCCACAATCGGCGGATTCCATTATTCCGTGAGAATTTTGACGCCTAGTTTCTTACTGGGGGAAGCATTTAAGCTCTGACGAGGAGAAACTGCACTAGGAGTTTAATTTATCCGAGAGTTCACAAGCCAAATAGATATTATAGGGATCTTTAACTTGCCGTATAATCATCAGGGCGCAGGCGATTTTCTACAGCGCGAAAATCCACCGACATTGCCAGGATTAAGCCTACGATCTTGCGCGTACGAGGCCCACAACTTACCACGACGCCACCGTGCCAAAGCGAAATGATAATGGACAGTGCGTCCATGTTTCTGGCATGCATTTACAAATAAGATTTTGGAGCCCAAAAAATGATTTTCAATTTTTAATAGTTTTGTTCTTGGTACTGATATTTTAGTATTTGCCAAGTGGCAACAACTAAGTGGCAAAGTTATCCGCAAATAAGTGAAGTTAATTGGAAACGAAAGAAAGAAAGGAAGAAGTTGAAGGTTATTTCTTATTCGGTTATCGGGTGAAGTTATTTCACATTCGGTTATCAGATGAAGTTATTTCACTTTCGTTTATCAGTTGAAGTTATTTCACATTCGGTTATCATATGAAGTTATTTTACACTTGGTTATGAGATGAAGTTTTTCCACATTCAGTTATCCGTAGAAGTTATTTTACATTCGGCTATCACTTTGTTAAAGATGTTGTTAAACAGAAATCCTTCCTAAATTTTCTGCTGCAATTTTTTAATTATTTTTAGTCAAATACTATTAAATTGTATAATAATAATTTAACTTTGTGCAAGTAAACTAATAAAAATAATTTCACGTTATTTTAAAGCACAAATGAGCATTGAAATGCAGACATATGTTTCGGGATTGCTTGGAATCCCTTTTTCAATGCGACAGGGAGATTCTAGATGCAAAACATCCAAATGAAGCAGACAAAACAACAAAAACAAAGCTTATATAGCCTATGAATTATCTGTAAACCAATGAGAATAAAGGCAGCATGAAGTGGAAGTAGAAGCAGTACGGAAAGCATCAATAAGAGAGCAACAAACGAATCCAGTTGAAAGTACAGGAAGTAAAAAAGGAATATCTATAAAAACAAATAAAAAAAGACGACAGCATGCATAAAAATGTGAAAATAATGCTCATTTGTGCTTTAAAATAACGTGAAATTATTTTTATTATTAAATTGTAGTTAATCTTAAATTTTTTTGATAATTTTGTTTGCGCACATTATTTGCGTAATAGAATACCCATAATAAAATTAAAACACAATTTTCCTCCTTTTCTTTTCGGAAAAATCCAATTTTTCAAATATCAGTGATATGTTGTTCATATGCTTGAAGTAGTCTCACGGATTGAGGGAAAAACTAAAGCAAAATTGTCATTATAAAATACGTTATAACTCATAAAGCGTTATTAATTTCCGTTAACAGGTAAATACCTGAATTTACGTAATTACTTCTATATTAGCTTTCTGATAAAACATGCAAGACGAAATTAGACTGGGTGATTAACAATAAATCAGTTCTGAGAGAAACATGAATTGAAACCCAACAACTAAAAAAAAACGCTTCTTCAAAAGTTTAATAGGAATTAACCAACGCACATTTTGCGTCGTTCGTACGTTGCATCCGGAATGACAAGTAGTTTAATTCAGTTCTGAAATCAGGCTGATTATAAACAATTCTTTCCTCCTTTGTGCATATCAAATTTAAAATCTCTTTAAAATCACCCTGAATAACATTTAAATTTCACTTTTTCATCGGAGTAAATTTGTCTTCTAATGAATTGCTTATTAGCAGGGGTGTGTTTTTATTTCGTGTTCGGATCGTATAATTTAGAAGTCCTTAGATTCTAATTTAAGATAAATTTCAATTACGGTTTAATTCTTTTTTTCAGTTTCAGTAAGTGCAGTGTATTTAGTTATTTTGATTAAGTATTACTATGAAAGTTTAATCAAATTAGAATCAATTCAAGCTGTGAGCTATGGAGTAGATTCTCAATGACAAATAATTTAATTTTGTTCTTTAACAGAAAACCCCAAAATTTATGCGACTTTGAAAGATGGATTAATTTGATGGAAAAGATTGATTAATTATCAGTTTCTGTAAAAACTATAAAGCTTTCTTAATGGGAAATTTAAATAAAATAAATGTGTATTGTTGTTTATCAATGCGTCTTTTGTTTAAAATATTTGTTATTAGAAAATATATACCTGTGGTTCAGTTTTTTTCTGTTTAAAAAAAATTTCAAAAATTTGAAACATTATCTCTGTTCTATTTGGAAACTTCTTCTTTTCAGGGGAAAAAATGCAAAGATTTACCCTCACCTTTTCTCTATTATTTCTATCATTGACCATATTTTTTTTCTCTTTTAAGTCTTTAGCAATGCTTTAGAGTAGTAAACCCATTAAGACTGTAGCAGTTTAAAACACAATAAACAGATAATCGAGAATAAAATTTTCCCTTTTAAATGAGCAAATTATTATTCCCCACTTAGAATTGACTAACGCATGCATTAAAATTGATGTATTATTTTTATTTATAAACGAGCAAAATATTGTTCTCGATTTTTCAACTGGGAAATCGGCATATTCACAAATATAATTTAAAAAAAAGGATCCCCTATCATAAAAATCCGCATTTTTTAATAGAAAATTTATTACTTTAATTAAATAACAAAATAGACCGAAATGATTAATGCATTCGTAGTATGAGTGATTTTTTGATAGTATTTTAACTCATTTTTATTCATTTTCGCTTGCACGTGGAAAACCAGATTAAGTAATTTTTGCACATTGTGTGTCCTTGTGCAAAAATGTTTTAGCATCTGGTTTTGGTCTGTTTTGTTTCTATTTATTTCCTAAACTGTAAGCAGTACTACGCCTATTGAGCCAAAATAAAAAGGTACTAGCAGATCTCCCGCAGAACATCTGCGGATCGTAAATTAACCATTTTAAAATTGCAAAAAACGCTTTATAATTCGAAAGGCTTAAGAAAAGATCGCAAGATATAAACATGTTCGATGTAAACAAACAAAGAATCGGAAATTAAAAATTGAGTTATGAATGGAAATACTTTTTAAGAAATAAAAATAAATTTGCTAAAGTCCGTAAGTTAATACAATAAATGCAAATATTACGTTATTTTTCTACGTTAATCATTAAACAAATTTTTAAAAATTGTTTCGCCAAAATTTGGTTTTTGCATGATGTCAGTATCGTATCGTGCCGCAAAATTTAATCGTAACTGGTCCACGTTACGTAATATAATATATATATATATATATATATATATATATACATATATAGATTTTTTGTTCCCCTTGATCTTTGTCTTCCTCCCCTCTCTCCATGGAAAAAAAAAACGCAGTTGGAAATAGGAACTAATTGGGAGTAAAAGTTACCAGTGAAATAAGTAGATGAATCTTTGATTCTTGAACAAAGAGTTCTTTGAGTGCAATATTTACTTTTTTTTCATATTTTCGTCAATTTAAAAATGTGTACAGTATTTTTTTGAACTCATTGAACTAATTAAAAACACATTTTAGATGACTACTTTTTGCTCCCCCAAAAAGTAGGATGTTATTTTTAAGAAAAAAAAAAGAATTTCATAAAAATAGAATATCGATATAATATTTTCACAAAAGTACGTAGTAAGATCAAAAATCCTGAATTGGCATCAAATGGTAAGTACTCTAAACAGGCAAATTTTGAGAAAAACCAAATCAGATGGACTAAACTAGGGTGACCATATGTCCTCGAATTTCGGGGACAGTTCCCAAATTTCAATTCATTTGCCCTATGTCCCCAAAAGTAGAATTATTACTTGGGGGCACAAAAAGTTCACAAATTTCTAGATTTGCATCTTTTTTTACGCATATTCGCAAAATATACGAATATATTTTCAAAATTCTGCTGGAGTTCTGCCCTTCATTTCATGTGTCGTATTTGTTTTTTTTTTTTTTCACTGTGTTAGCATTAATAGGGTCGTCAAATATATATTATAGATATTTTTATCCCGTAGCGAAAAAATATAAAGTAATTACTATAAGTGAATTGTCTGTTAGTTTAGTTGCTGCCATAAGACAATGAGGATGCGGGTCAGGGGAATATAGGGATTTTTTTCGGAAAGTGTCGAAGCTAAACATTAGAAAATTTTTCTTAATTGAAGTTTCAAAATATTAAAACGTAATGAACTTCAAACAATTACCTACAGATTTTATTTAGTATTACAGTTTCAAACAAGCATTGAAGAAAATATATGTATTTTAAATGTGTATAATATGCATATATGTGGCAACGAAGATTCACCGCCAGAAGAAGAAGTCAAGAGAGTGTAACAGTTGTTCTCGAGCAGGAGAAACGAAAGGTCGCACGAAAGGCGATCTGAATTGTAATGATCCGATCTGATTCAGATATTAAGTATCTGTAAATAGTTTTCTTGTAAATATTTCTACTCTTTCTTTACAAATAAATGACGTGGAACATCATTCGTCATCTAATCTCACATATATATGCAAATAGTAGGAATATTTTTCATATTATGGGATTTTGAAATGAAAATATTCCCAAGTGTCCCCATATTCATGTTTAGAAATGTAGTCACCCTAACTAAACTATAAATGCAACATAAAACGTCAAGTAAGAAATATTATTCTCTAAACAAAGAGCACTAAGTATAGTCTGGAAAAGTTAGAAATATAGTTAAGAATTATTTTTTTTTCCACAAGTTTGTGTAAGATTCTTAGAAAACCTATTACCTCATTTAAAGAATTGAATCATGCGTGTATCTTTCATTTTCTCAGTCTTTTTTCGTTTCTTCCAGAAATTGCGGTCAGTGCAAAAAGATGTATGGAGAATACTTCTTGGGTCAAAGATGCGCCGAAGAGTGCATCAAAACGGGGGGATATTTGGTGCCTGATTGTAATGAACCGGTCACTATAATGCGGTATCTCTCCAAACTAGCCAGATGAACCAGTGCTTCGTGGTTGATGTATAAGTTGCTGCATCTTATAAGAGTTGTTGATTTTAATTTCTTGTAAATCGCGCAGATGATGCAATCAATAAAATGTTTTTATCAATGACCTTCTCTTCTTCTTTTATTAACCGACTTCACAAAGGAGGTTATACATTCAGATTGTATGTATGTCGTTTTTTTTTTTTTTTTTTTTTTTTTTTTTTTTTTTTTTTGTTTGTTGTTTGTTTGTCCACTCATAACTTCTTACCGGATGAACCGATTTTCATGAATTTTTTTTAATCGATCGAGGGTGGTTTCCCATAGGTCCCATACCTTGGTTGACCCCATTCGATAATTAGAAAAAAAATTATGGGCTGAAATGTGGTCATTTTTTTGCTTTTTCATCCATAACTTTTGACTAAATGAACCGGTTTTGATGATTATTTCTTTGATCGATCGAGGGTCGTCTAACTCAAATATCGCGCATCAGTTCGACTACATCTGTTTTTCAGAAAAAACGTTATGGGTGAAAAATAAGTATTTTTTCATTTTAATTGGAAAGGCTAGGCTCGATTTTTCTTTGTTGGAAAAGTTGTTAATAACAAGAAGTTCCGTCTAGAACTATACGAGCCTACTTTCCCGTATACACCAGCTTCAAATTTATAATCTAGCTATCTCTCTCTCTTTCTCGTTTAGCTTTAGTTCTTAATTGCTTCAAATATGTCTTTTTCAACGGTTAATACAGATTCGTTCAATAATTCATTTATTCAGTCATTCATGTATTTATTCACTCATTTATTCATTCATTATTTTGCTTATTCATTTGATCTTTCATTAATTCAAAAATATTCTTGAAAATCCCGATCAAAAAATTTCATAAGAAAATAGGCTCGTTAGTTCTGGATGAACTTTTTATCTGTACATAATCTACGTCATAAGAGCTTTCCGATAAAGTTTGTTCTAAGCAAATCGGCCCGTTAGATCAGGATTTATATAGGATTGAAATTTCCCCGTAGGCACTATGTTATTTTTTTTTTTTTTTTTGAACTGTTCAAAAATGAACAAAAATTGTTCAAATCAATATTTCACGCCAAGAACTTCTTCCAGTGAGCTTGTTCATTGGAACTTGGATCTTGTACCCAGAGTTTACATAATTTGCTTCATTTTCGCCCATAGGCGCTAATGTTAAAATTCTTTCAAAATTGAACAAAAAATTGTTCAAATCAAAAAATAAAATATGGAAATTAGATGACCTCACCGAGATCTTTCGAATGCAAAAAGAATTTTTCGAATCGAACAATTCGTTCAAAAGTTATTAGGGGGGGGGGGACAGACCGACAGACCGACCGACAGACCGACAGACACACTTTTTCCCCATCTCAAAACCCTACTTTCAAATTTTTTATTTTTCAATCTTTATTTAATTACTTCATTTATTTTTGACTTTTCTTGATTTCTAACGATATTTTCACGATACATTAAGCCTTCTTTCATTCCTTCTTTATTATTATTTTATCAAGCCTTCTTTATTATTATTTTTTTTACTTTTACGGGAAAGTAGGCTAAAAATGACACTAATTGTTAAAAAAGAGTTTGTTGCCATTATGATGTCATATTAAAAGCAATTATAACAAGAAATAGACTGAAGGCTTCTCTGAAGAAGAAATTAAATCCAATCAGTTTGCTTGCTCTAGTGACTCTTTAAAATCGATTTTAAAACGAAATTTATCTTTCAAACGGTTAGTTTTTAGTGTCATTCCCTCAAAGGCTTCCCCTTTGATATGTATGTTTTAAAAATAGAGTATTTATATAAAAGTGTATTTACCCTAAAAAGAATGAAATAAAATAATTTTTGGAAAAAAAATAGAACCGACTTCAAACCATAAATTGCGCTAAAAAGTAAAAAATAATATTATTCTTTAAACAACTTCGATACGACTTTTAAACATAGTTTTTGAAGTCGGTGCAAAATTATGATGCATTTTGATGCATGATTCCTTTTGTAACTGTGAACCAAACAAATATAAATAGCGTAGAGTTTGTAACAGTTTCAGTGTAAAATAACTCATGGTGTAATTATAATTAGACTGTCATAATTTTGCACCGTCTTTAAAAATTATGTTTAAAAGTCGTATCGAAGTTGTTTAAAGAATCAGGTTCACACTGGGAAAAATTACAAGGTGGGATTTCCAAAATTTTAAGTGGGATTTTTAAAATTTAAGCGCAAACAAATTTTTTTTGAGTGGGATTTCAAAAAATATTGCGGGAATCGCGCATTCGCGCGGGCCTAGCGCGAACCCTGTAAGAATAATATTATTTTTTACTTTTTAGCGCAATTTATGGTTTGAAGTCGGTTCTATTTTTTTTCCAAAAATTATTTTATTGTTATAAATTTGATTGGACTTAGCTGCTTATAAAATGTAGCTACAGGTTGATTTAAACGGCAATTAATTTCAGGAAAATCTAGCGCCCTACGAATATTGTAGATATATGCTTGATAATGCTTGATGCTGATTCCACAACGAACGCGACAGCCACAAAATTTGTCCTTGCAGTTACTGTTGCAAGAGATTTTACACCAATAGTAAGAGCTTTCATGTTCTCTTTTACATCGTACACTGTAAAAAATTTAGTGTACGTTGCACCAAAAAATTGCGCAAATTTGCTTGCTAGAAAGGATTGCGCTTAATTTTAATATATTTTGGTTCTAACTTGTGTACGTTGCACCAAAAAATGGCGCAAATTTGCTGGCTACAAAGGATGGCGCTTAATTTTACTATATTTTGGGGCTAATGTGTGTTCGTTGGACCAAAAATGGTGCAAATTTGATGGTTACAAATGATGGCGGTTAATTTTACTATATTTTAGTGCTAACTTGTGTAGGTTGCACAAAAATATAGTAAAATTAAGCACCATCCTTTAGCGTAAGTAATAGTTTGCACTGTTTTGTGGTGCATGTGGTATCAAGCTGCACTATTTTTTTGGTGCAACATGCAGCTAAATTTTTTTAGTGTAGTAATGCTCGAGACTAAAAAAATTTGATGGTGGCCAGTGGCAAGTAAACCCAAAAAAGTTAGTCGCCACTTTGAACCATGTTTCAAACTGATCCCCCTCCTCCTCAACCGTGGCTTAATTTTGCATACACACATGGGCATGCATATACCTCCAACTACACTTTGTCACAAAATTGCACAAAGCCCTATTTTTGAAGAAATAATAATAAATTACAAAACTTTTCTAGTCGCCAGTTTAAAACATAACATTTTGTTGTCGCCAAATAAAAATTTATAGTCGCCAATGACGAGTGGCGAACGCTAGTCTCGACCTTTACAGTGTAGTGCAATGAACAAACCATGATCCTCTGGGGGAGAGCAACAAATTTTAATTTTGCGCCGACTTAAAAGTAGTATTGATCTTGTGCAAAATGTAGAGAATGACCATATTTTTTACTTTTTAACGCAATTTACTCGGCAACTTTTTCAGTAGAGGAAATTTCAGATTTATTATTCTGTGAAAACGTTTTCTTAAAAAAAAGTACTACAATTTTTTTAACTAGTTATTGTTGACGGTCATTGCTGTTCGCCATTGTATCATGGAGCTTTACTGTACAAGCACTACGCACATGATCGAACGAGCTTCGTCCTCATATCTACGGATCCCAACCGTTATAGCAATTTTCTCAAGGGAAAAGTACTACGCATGCGTTATGTATAAGTGGGTCCTGATAATAGTAATTACACTGTGCAACAAATTTGAACTTTTTTTTGTCCTTTAGAGGAAACTAGGTGATTTTATATAAACAAAAGGTGCTTGCTTCAAATATCCAAACCAAAATGGCCCATCACGTACCGTTTTTGCAGGAAACCCACTTCTCATATTTATACAATTTGGTTATATACGAATGTAACTGAGGCTTACTTATTGAAAACACAAACACTGAAAAGATTTCTTTTGGCCGTTTCATCTTGTGGGCATCTGTTGGTGTGCCCTGGTAACAGATTAGCAATATTCAATTCAGATACGTCCATTCCATCGACCGGTGAAACGCTTTTTAAGCACATAAATGTCCAGATGAAACCTTTCCCCATGCTCATCATAAATTGCACCAAGGTTTTGAGGAAAGAAGTCCATATGGGAGTCCAAAAAGTGTAGTTTTAATGACATATAGCAACCTAATAATAAAAAGGCATTTTATCATGTCACCAACAAGATTTTCGTAGTTTTCAGCTTTCTCATTTCTAAGGAAACGTGAGCCCACTGATTTAAAAGCCAGCCAGGCGGATTTTTCGGCTTCTGACCGTTTGTTTTCATGCTCTTCATCATGAAAGAACTTCCTTTTGAATTTTTGAATTTGTTTCTGAGATGCAAGAAAGCCACTCCTTCTCTGTCCAGAGCTAGTACAAATATTCCGATAAAACAAGTTTAATGTGCAATTGTGGAAAAAAGGCACATTGTAGATTTACAAGTGGTTCATTTGATATGCTTTTGCCACTCATATTTTTGAAATTTCCTTTGTGTTTGCAGAACATGCTACTGGAATAAATAGGGAAAAAAACACTTAGATGGAGGAGCAGGGAGCACTGATAAACAAGCGCCACTCTACTGAATTGTGCTCAGGTCCTAATGCTTGAAATAGTACATTCACATCACAGCAGCATACTATTTTTTCTTTCTCCGCAAAATAGACTGTAAAATGCCTTTGTCGTCTTGCAAAAAACTCGAAACTTCGAGAAGTAGTTTAAGCTTTCGTTGCCAAAAATGTCGCTAAAATAACCCAAGTACATTAAAAAGGTCTCTAGAATGACAACGATTTCACTATCAATGAGAAAGAGAAATTTATAATAAATTAAGTCGAGAAATTATGAAAATATGCACATTTATCCAGAAAATACGTAAAAAGCTAAAATGTGGAATTTTTGGAAAATGGTACGTGTTAGGCAAAAAATAATTGCAGATTCGTAATTTTCAGCGAAAAATACATAAGAAACAGACATTTTCATCTGAAGGACACTTTTCGTGTTGCACAGTGTTATTATTATAATAAGACATGGAAAAGTAGCAAGCATTCCAAAATGAGATTATTAATAAAGATCAATTTAACTTTTACCTGTTCATTTATTACTTTTATTACGATTTTTATTTTTGTTCTCGCCAGTGGTAATTATTTTTATCTTCCAGAGTACCATGCCATAACTATTAGGATTCGCAAATATGTTGACGAACGCGCGTTTACGAAAATAACTCACAGCAAAAGTTAAGGTTGTTTCTTTTGTTCTTCAATAATTTATTTACACGTGAATGGTTAATTTCACACCTTCTTAATTTATTTTTCTTACTTCTGCGATTTATTTATTTATTTGCTTCTTACTTTTGCGATTTTTTATTTTATCTTATTCATTGTTTCATTTTGAAACTTTCCGAACCTTCTTGCATTTGTTTATTTATTACTTACTTATTTATTTTATTTGCCCTTCTTTTTTCTGGTCTTCTTGCATCCAATTTTTTTCCCTTCAAGCTTTGCTAAAGCAATTTTCTTCCTTGAAAGATGTTTTGAAAAACGACTTTCGCTGGTGGTATTTGTTTTTCCGTTGTGAGCCCATGTGCAATTCGTTTGTTTTCTGAATGCAAAGCTATAATGGTTGAGATCCGTTAAAATACTTTCCTAATAATCAACGGTATGATGATTGATTAAATGCCACAAATATACCGACGATATCTTAAATGGCATCGAAATTTAAGCACTTGACACCGGAAATGGGCGGAGCGGATGACAAGCAAATAAGATACTGAATGTAGTTTTTTTAGATTCCCCCCTCAAATGAAAATTTGAATGAAAGAGCTGGGGGATGAACTATATAAAAGACTAGTTTATTACAGTGAGTAAATCGATCTGAAGGGCTCTCTTAACTGAACTAACTGTTTTTCCCACCTCTACTCCTCAGGTACAACAACTTTGTTTAACTTCTAGTCTCTTCTCGCATAATTTCAAGAGAGACTTGCGTGAATGCAATATAGAGAACTCAATGCGAGGCAATGAAAGTTACTTATTACGATATATATTCAAGCAGGAGTAAACATACAACTGGTAGTTAAAGGAATGAAATTATCTGATAGACTGAAACTGAATTTGCGTGCACTTCGGGAAAATTAAAATAGTATCTGAAATATTATTTGTCACCCAAGTAGTAAAAAAAAATAGTTAACTATAATTTTGAAAGAATTAAAAGATTAATTATATTATTATTTTGCTTAATCACAATCAAACTCATCAATTTTATTAAAATGAAAAAAGCAACTTTAATTTGTTTCAAGAATGGAAGAACAAAAATGTCTTGAACAATGTAAATCACGTATTTTCTACTGAAGGTGGGAGGAGTCATAAAAATTCCTTACCGCACTAGGCTTGGCAATAATGCTTATAGTACTGTATTATTCTTCCATTACTTTTTTTTACTTAACAACCGCGTTGAGGAGAGTAACACTAAATTGCGCCTCCCCTCCCCTATGCTTTTATACCACAAATTTTAAGAAATATTTCATATACACTTGCATCAAACTAATTTGTGTAGCGAATCTCGTTCGATTCCATGTATTACTGTTTGAGTTAGCTTCCATAACGAAATTTAAGAAAATGTGGGAGTTCAATGAGCCCCTGGTGGAAATGTAAACGGTATAAATAAGAGTTTACAATTATTTTTTTTAACGAACTAGGTGTGATAGAAGTTCTGCGTTTTATGGATAGATCCCAACGCACGTGTGTATGTTTACTGTAATGAATAATACTCAATTATTTTCGACTTCCTCCTGTTAAAGCGATTTTGATAAGTATTTCTAATTAACATTTAATAATGCTTTTAACAGAGAGCAGCATAGGTTTACACAGAGTATAGTTTTGATATACATATCTCAAAACCGAAAAGGTTATACCGGAATAAATGAATTTTTTTTTTCCACCAATGAGAGAAATTTATAGAAATCGACTGCATCCCTTACACAGGCGGGGGGGGGGAGGGGGTTAAAGGGGGGGAAGCACACACACACAAAGTTTTGGTCATCATGAAACTTTTTCTCTAACTTTCCACATGGATAATCTATACTTCTCAAAATGATGGAAGAACTTTCCATCAATATCTGTAAATACGTCATATCTCATGATTCTGTAATTATTTGGTCAGGACCTTTGTAGACAAAAATTAAGTTTGGTTGACTGGACAACGGACACTACAATTCGAAATTTTTCACTTGTTGTGGAAAAACGATAAATCATATTGTAGCATGGGACAAGGGGCACAACAAAGAGAGAGGGGGGTTTTAAAATTCCTTGGATGCCATACTAGGACTGGAAATAATGCTCATATCATAATACATTACTATGATTAGCAATGTGGTTCAAAATGAATGGTTCTGTGGGAAGAGGGAGGGTTCACTGTACCCCTGGGGACAGTCCATAATTGATGCCACGCTTTCTTCCCATATAATTGACCCCCTCCCACTTTGTCACGTGCCACGCTATGTTGCATAAGCATGATGTCACACTTCTTGTTAATCCTTCCCCTCCCCTTGTCGCAATTTCACGAACCCCCCTCCCCCCTCGAAACGTGACATCATTTATGAATAATGCCCTGATAGAAAGATAATTCGATGTAAATAACAATTTGCAAGGTTTTTAAGGAATTGGATGTGACAGAAGTTCTGCGTAAATAGTTATAAATAAATGAATGAACAGTAAATTGTGATTATCATGACACATTTTTTCGAGAACTTTCTATACAGATAATTTATACTTCTTAAACCCTTTATCTACTGCTTATGATCTGCAGCAATTTTTTTTACATAAATGGTTTGTCTGGGTATTTACACTCAAAATTAAGGGATTTACATAAATAAAATGCTATTTCTTTACAGCTAATAAGCGTCATAGAGTATATTAACAGTGAAATTAATTACATACACTTTTTAATCAAAATATTTCATCAAATAGTTTTCTAGGTTCTTAACTAACACATTAAAAATAATCAGTGAGTTAATTCTTGAATTTTTACTACTTTTCTGGAACGAAACTCTATCTAAGAAGCAAACTGAACAAAATGGCAGTTCAAAACTATTTTCCTTTCTTTGCTAAAATACTCTTTATAGAACCCTTGCTGATATGTATCCTGAAAAAGTGGAATTCAAAGAGTGTTCCTGCAAAGTACCATCAGATTATTGGTAGAAATAATTTCTGGATGGAATTTATAGAGAATCGTACTTATAAGTACCGTCAGTAGATAAAGGGTTAAAATAATTGTTTGCATTCGTTTTTCGGAAATTGCGTCACCCCATAGAAAGAATGGCACAAAACTGTAATGAAACGCTTTTATTTGAATCAATCCGTGCACATTTCTTTGTTTCTCTGCATTGACTCAACACATATAGTGGCATGCTTAACGATAAAATCGTTCGATTGCACCATCCCCCTTGGAACGATTGTCTCAAAACAGCATTCAGTACTAGACCCATCACGACCCACCAGTACGCCAGTTTTTTCCATTGCATATATACCATTGCAAAAATGGTGTTACTAAATACCATTTTGGTGTTTAGGTGGTGTAAAGTTAAAAACTATTCATTATTTTTACTGACCAACTTCACAAAGGAAGGAGGTTATACATTCGTACTGTATGTATGTCGGTTTTTTTTTTTTTTTTTTTTGTTTGTTTGTTTGTCCACTCATAACTTCGCACCGGATGAACCGATTCTCATGATTTTTTTTTAATCGATCGAGGGTGGTTCCCATAGATCCCGTACCTTCGTTTGACCGTATTCGATTCATAGAACAAAAGTAATGGGCAGAAATGTAGTCTGTTTTTTGTTTTTTCATCCATAACTTTTGACTAAATGAACCGATTTTGACGATTTTTTCTTTAATCGATAGAGGGTCGTCTAACTCAAATATCGTACATCAATCTGAGTACATTTGTTTTTTAGAAAAAACGTTGTGGATGAAAAATGAGTATTTTTTACTTTAATTGGAGAGGCTTGACTTGATTTTTCTTTGTTGGGAAAACTATTAATAAATATAAAAGTCATTGTTCAAAAAGTGTTTGTTGCCATTGTGCTATAATATTAAAAGCAATTACAGCAAAAATTAAATCCAGTCAGTTTGTTTGCTAAAATCGAGTTCAAACGGAATTTTACGGTTCTTAGTGACATTTATTCAGAGAACGTTTGCCCTTTGATATGGATTTAAAAAAATAGAATATTTATATACAAAATGTATTTACACTAAAAAGAATAAAATAAAATAATTTCAATAAGAAAATAGAACCGACTTCAAATTATAAATTGCGCTAAAAAGTGACAAATAAATTCATTCTTTAAACAACATCGATGTGACTTTTAAACATAATTTTAGAAGTCGGTGCAAAATCAGGATAGATAAAATCTTTTGCAATCATGAATCAATTACAAATATAAATGGCCCAGAATTAGCAGCAGTTCAATATGAAGTAGCACATGGTTTAATGGTAATTAGGTTCATAATTTTGCACCGACTTCTAAAACTATGTCTAAAAGTCACATCGATGTTGTTTAAAGAATTAATTTATTTTTCACTTTTTAGCGCATTTTATAATTTGAAGTTGGTTCTATTTTGTTGCAACAATTATTTTATGTATTCTAAATTTTTTTAAGTGTGTCTAAAAAAATACAGAGAGCAGCATAACCTTTTATCATATGATGTTCGTTAACTCATCTACGAATCACAGTTCATTACGATTGCTCAATTATCCTATTTTCATAGAAATGAGCAACCGCACTGAAATTTCGATACGAAACGGAGTTAACAAATTTCATGCGCTAAGAAACATTGTACTGCCTTTATTTTTTAGACAAACACATAAAAAAACTTAAAATACATAAAAAATGAGTCATTTTCAGCTTTGCACCAACTCGACACCAAAAAGCGTGTTCAGTAACACCAAAAATGGTGGAACTAAACGCAAAATTTAACAGTGTACTCACCGAAAAGAAAATGTTCGATCGTACAACCCCTTTTGATACGTTTAATCTATAACATTTTTATCGAGATTCTCTGTGAATTATTGTTTGGATTCTTCCATTACTTTTTTTTACTTAACAACAGCGTTGAGGAGAGTAACACTAAATTGCGCCTCCCCTCCCCTATGCTTTTATACCACAAATTTTAAGAAATATTTCATATACACTTGCATCAAACTAATTTGTGTAGCGAATCTCGTTCGATTCCATGTATTACTGTTTGAGTTAGCTTCCATAACGAAATTTAAGAAAATGTGTGTGTTCCTTCCCTCCTCCCCCTCACACATGCATACAGCTAGCTATCTTCCAAAAATATTCAAAATGCGTCAGCACCCTAAACGTGTAAGTCCATTAAAATTCGATAATCGATTTTGCAAATCCTGTACTTTTTTCTATGTTTCAGACAAATGAGAAAACAACACATAGCTATAAGAACTGCAAACACGTGTTTCGGTCTTACAAGAAACCTTTAGTCGGATGCCTTTGTTCCTGCAAAAAACAAAAAAGAAAGAAAGAAAGAAAAATAAATAAGTATTCCTAGTAAAATAATTCGTGAGATATACGATAATAAGGCATTCTACTTTCAAACTTTAAATGCTATATATCTATTAGAACTTGTTCAGAGAGATTTACCAGGATAAAAGCATTTAACAAAATATAAATAAATAAATTGAACCCTTATTTAAAAATACTCTGTTTTACCTTAAGAGGGCATTGTAAGATGAATATATGATTTTGTGTCTCTCTTGCTGTTTTCAAGAGGGAGACGTGCGGGAATGTTTAAAAAAAAAAAACTGCATGGACAGCGACCTACACTTTTTAAAATATATATATAAGCAGCATTAAACAAATAACTGGTAGTTAAATGAATGAAATTATCTGATAGACTAACGCTGAATTTGCACGCACTTTGTGAAAATTTAAGTAGTACCTGAAATATTATTTATCACTCAAGTAGTAAAAAAAAAAAAACGAATTAAATATTATTTTGAAAGAATCAATGGATTAATTATATTATTTCGTTGCCTAATCTCACTAAAACTCATCAATTTTATTAAAATGAAAATCATAAATTTTTAATTTGTCTCAAGAGTGAGAAAACAAAAATGGTTTGAAGAATGAAAATCACGAATTTTCGACTAAGGTTGGGAGGGGTTATAATGATTCCTTACCGTACTAGGCTTGGCAAAAAAGGCTATAAGTACTGTAGCTTAAAACGAGAGGGAGATGGAGGGTGGGAGTTCAATGAGCCCCTGGTGGAAATGTAACCCGGTATAAATAAGTTTGCCATTTTTTTTAACGAACTATGTCTAATAGAAGTTCTGCGTTTTATGGATAGGTCTCGACGCAGGTGTGTATGTTTACCGTAATGAATAATACTCAGTTATTTGTAACTCTCTAATGTTAAAGCGATTTTGATAAGTATTTCTAATTAACACTTAATAATGCTTTTAACAAAGAGCAGCATAGGTTTACACATAATATAATTTTGATTTACCTATCTCAAGATCGAGAAGGTTATACCGGAATAAATGAATTTTTTTTCATACCAGCGACAGAAACTTATAGAAATCAACTGCTTCCTTTACACAGGAAACACACACACAGAGTTCTGATCATCATGAAACTTTTTTCGTTAACTTTCCACATGGATAATCCATACTTCTCATAATAATACAGCATTTTTGCATTGGTTTTTCGACGACACAAATCTTGCTAAAAGTGAAAAAAGAAAACGCACAAAAAAAAAAATAAAAAAAAAAAATTAAAGATTAACTTGTTTGAAAAAAATAGTCGGTTAAGGAATGCAAAATTTAATGTACAATGTGATGCAATAGGTAAACTAAGTTTGAACTTATTCGTAACCGTAACAGGACTTTGAACTGGATCAAGTTCAGCCTTGGGTAAACACACTGTTCAGTATTGAATCTGTTAATTTATTTTATTTATCGTCATAGCTAGCAAGCGAATTTATTGAAGCAACCGAGGTTTTTCTAGAGCTGTGGGAAAAATATGTGATTTTACTTGTGGGCGTGTTTCAAATTGTGGAATGAATAAAGGTGTTTTAATAGCATTATTGTTTAATTGTTTATGCTCTATTAATCACGCACTGAACAAAATGACTGCAAAGCACTACCAGGGAGAAAATTAACTCGGGGGGAAAATAAAAGATTTTTTTTCTCTTCAAAATTTATTTGAAAGAAGGCTTTTACTAGATCTCTATTACATATTGAAAAATAAGTCTTTTTTTTTGCTATAAGGGTTCAATTCATCGCTCAATTATAAGATTGAAACAATTCTTCAGATAACTTTTGTACAGTGGCCCCTCGATATTTCACGCTTGTCGGGGGACAGCAAAAAAGCGCGATGTATCCGAATGCGCGATATAACCGATGCCGTTAGAAATAACTCAAAAAGTACACGTAAATTGAGTGTTAACGTAAAAAATTTAGTTTAATCTGACATAATGACAACGTTCTTAATAATAATAGCAAATAAAACTAAACTGTTTTATTTGTCATTATTAAGAATCTGTCTTTTCCATTAAATGGGCGTTAGGATCAATACAAAAAGAAATATCAAGTAAAACGTCAACTGGTTTGAGTAGCATCATTCTGCAGCCATCTTATTTGGGGAGTGGAAGGAGAATTGTTGCAGCTTTTAACTGCAGAAAATTCAGAAGAAAGGAAAAAATTCCTGTTCGATTGCTTTGTTTAATGTCGGAAAAAGGGCTATACTGAGAAATATTTTTACTTTCGAGAGCTCAAACTTAAAGTTTCAGGAGACAAAGAAAACGCGCGATATATCCGAATGAGCGATATAACGAGGGGTTACTGTATTTACACGTTCTTCAGGCTTGGCAATAACATTAGCAAATTTCGTTATTAACGAAGCTCTACATTCAAATTCAATTATCCACAACATAAAAGAAAACTTTAGCAACAAATTCTATCTTTTTCTAAGTTTTATTCATCATTCTATTTTCTGAATGATATTTATGAAAACAGTTACGTATATGAACATATTCTTACTGGTAACTTGGATTTAACTAAAAACAACTTCTGAAAACTTTTTAATTTTGGTACTAAGTTTAGACCGAATTAGAATAAGCGACGGTATCCAATAACCAATTGACATATTTAGAAGCTATGTACGATTATTGAACCAACGATTAAAACTAATCTTATAAAATCGGCAAAGGTAAAAAAAGAGAAAGCAAAGTCTTAGGTTAATAAGTTAGAAAATATAGGTTTTAATTGTAAACTTTTCATAGGAGGAAAATATTAGTTTTTCATTGCATTTTGTGCAGTTGTACAGCATATTAATACTTTTGATCTTTTGTATGATTGCAAAACATTTTCAACTTACACAAGCTTTAGAGATAGCATTTTTGCTGATAGAATATTAAATTTGTTTCTCAAAAGTTTTAAAGAAATTTTTACGGCATATAAAGAGCAAACTTACGTTTCAGACGAGTGATTGAATCATTACACTGAAAGTTCCTATGAAGAGTATTTTTTCAATCCCTCTTAAGAAAATCCTCTCAAAAAGACCTTTCTGATTTACTTATTCTAATAAACTTAATGAAGTTTCATTAAATAAACTAATTTTAAAATATTAAACATGAATTATACTCAAATTAAAAAGAACTCCAAAAAATATTGAATCACAAAAAAACGCTTTTATGCATTAAAGCCTTAAAAGCCGCAACGTTTTTGGCTTCCTAAGATTTTGAAATTTCAGTGACCCACGTCTATAAGAATGAAATCACAGCAGCTGCTATTGAGTTTTCAACATTAAAAATTCTCCATCAATTTGTTTTTCCTCTTTAACTACCCCATAATGAAAAACCAAAATCTTTAGTAACGAAGTTAACTGGAAAGTAAAGTGGAAAAATATTATAAAATGGGCATTAGATTAAAACGCTAATGTTTAGTAAAATGATGCGAAGAAACCACTAATATTAAAGTGCGTGTATTTTAAGGTACTGTTATTAAAAATAAGTCCACACGGCACTTAGCATTAATTTATTACTTAAAAGCATGTTCGGGCGATGGAATTCTATTTGTGATACAAGGCGGTTAAAAAGATTTTGTATGATATTGACTTTAATATTGAAGGTAATATGTTTTAGCTCTACTTTCAAACATGTTGATTGGTTCCTTTTTGAGTAGTACCTTTTTTTAATAGCAGATAATTTGCACCATTTTTGAAGAAGTTCCCTTCTCATATAGTATGATAGATAAATGAAATATTGACAGGAAGCTGTACTGAGTTTATTGGACGGAGAAAGAAAGGTATAAAATACAACAAAAAATGGTAACCTTAGTAAACAATTAATTGAAGATGAAAAAATCTACAAGGATGTAATAAATTCATACTAAATATATAGAGAAATGATTAGGTGGATGGACAGTAAAATATTAAAAAAAATAGGAATTTAAACTTGTGCTTTAGTATACAATTTTATCTACTGTAAAAGTCCATAATAACAAATATTTGTTGCCACAGAAAAAAGAATAACTGTAAAAGAAGAAAGATTAAGTGTTTACCCTGTAAAAAATTCTAGTTCAACCATTCACCGAAAAAAAATGGTAAAATTTACCTGCAAGCAACATTTGGTACTAAATGGCTCCCAGTTTCACATTCATGGTGAAACGAGGTGAAACTACATCATTATTGTTACAATTCATTTACAACTTTCCTTATAATTAGGAATAGCTTGTCCAGATCGATAATCGATGATGAAAATCTTAATTAATATAAAAGGAACATTTATTTACATTGACGACACACTTAGGCATATTTTAAAAACTATTACAAGAGCCCCCTCACTTCTTAACCATTGCTATTTCTTTTTTCTGCTATCAATTCAAATTCATTTTGCTCGAGGTCTTTTGTCTCGGGTTCTCGACATTGTTTCCATCACAACATAAAATATATAAATAAATGAAATTTATGTCTGACTAGAGGCTCATCTTCAACAACTATAATAGTTGAACTAAGTACCGGATGTTAGTTGCAGCTAACTTTTACCATTTTTTTCCAATTTTCTGGTAAAAGGTTGAACTGGAATATTTTACAGTGTAGGGATGTGATAAAAACGCCGAAATTTCGAAGTGTTTTGCAGCGTAATAGATTTGCCGTAAAATGAAAAATAATATCCATGCCAGAATAATTTCAACAGTTGTAGCTTGTTTGCTGCTTCGGGTCTTCAAAGCAATTTTACCATGTGAATCCATTGTACATTTCTTTGTTACGTTTAACTCAACCACCATGCATTATTTATAGATATTACAACTGAATTTAACTCGAGGTGGTTGCTTTGTTTTAAAAGTCGAGGTGAACACACACACTAAGCTGATGCGAACTGCTACTGAAAGGGAGTAAACAAATAGAAGAATTGATCACAGTTGTAGCACTTTTTCCAATCGTTTCCCCTCCTGGGGATCGCGTTTAGAAATAAAAGGAGTGAGTCTCATTTTGTGATTAGGATAAGGGAGATTAGGATAGGTAAAATCTTTTGTAATCATGAATCCAATTAAGAATATATATATTTTCGCAGAATTATCAACAGTTCCAATATAAAGTAACAAATGGTGCAATCGTAATTAGGCTCATAATTTTGCACCGACTTCTAAAACTATGTTTAAAAGTCACATCGATGTTGTTTAAAGAATTAATTTATTTTTCACTTTTTAGTGCAATTTGTAATTTGAAGTCGGTTCTATTTTTTTAATAAAAATTATTTTATTTTATTCTTTTTAGTGAAAATACATTTTTTTTAAATACTCTATTTCTAAAAAATCCATACCAAAGGGCAAACCTTCTTTGAATGAATGGCACTAAAAACTAATTAATCGTATGATAAATTCCGTTTTGAAGTCGATTTTAGCAAAACAAACTGATTGGATTAAGTTTTGCCTCAGAGAAGCCTTCGGTCAAACTCTTTCTGTAATTGCTTTTAATATTATGCCCAATGGCAACAAACACTTTTTTAAATTTATTAATAGTTTTTCCAACAAAGAAAAATCAAGCCAAGCCTTTCCAATTAAAATAAAAAATACTTGTTTTTCCCCCGTAACGTTTTTTCTAAAAAAACAAATGTAGTCAAATTGATTTGCGATAGTTGAGTTAGAAGACCCTCTATCGATTAAAGAAAAAATCATCAAAATCGGTTCATTTAGTCAAAAGTTATGAATTAAAAAAAAAAAAAAAAAATCTACATTTCCGCCCATTACTTTTTTTCTAATTATCGAATATCGTCAAACAAAAGTACGGGACCTATGGGAAATTATCCTCGATCGATTAAAAAAATCATGAAAATCGGTTCATCCGGTGAGAAGTTATGAGTGGACAAATAAACAACAAAAAAAAAATAAAAAACAATATGAATGTACGACATACATACAATATGAACGTATAACCTCCTTCCTTTGTGAAGTCGGTTAAAAAGGAGTGAGTCTCGTTTTGTGGAGGAAAAAAAAATAATCTGATGTGTGCTCCTCATGCCTTTCTCGTACGCCTATTAAGTAAATATTTTTTAAGCGTCATTTTTTAAAAGTTTGACAACTTGTGATTCAGTGGAGTATCGTATCGTTTATACGACGCCGAAGGGACGATCGACCAAACGTCGTATAATCGATTTACTCTGCTGGATAAATTTAAGAATTGGGACCACTCTAAAATACCGTATAAAGGCAAGCGTCGTAAAAAATGGGATTTTTACTCTTCTGGATAAATTTAAGAATTGGGACCACACTAAAACATCATGTAAGTGCACGCGTTATTTTAACGATATCGTCGTATAAGCGATACTCTGCTAAAAGTTGGTATCTTCAATTTTCCTAAAACATTTAAAATATGATAATGGTACTGTGATAAGAAAAAGTGAAGTCTCTCCTCAATGAAATCTGACTTGTTTGTCCTTGAAGAGGGGTCAAAGTTCAAGGTCTCAGATATATGGTGCTAAAAGTTTATGATTCTGTTACTTCTAAAACCGTGAGTGTCCCACGACATTTTTTTAAATACGGATACTAAGGTACGTACATATTAGCATAAATCATTTGGTGAGTCACTTTGTGGCTTTGAGGGCAAAAGGGCATCCGAAAATGTCGTAATCGTAGATTTTTGTCCCGTTTTACTTCCCGAATATATGCTTTAAAACGTTAGTTTACCGACACAAATAACTATTGGATCAATTACACACCATAGTATAGTACTTAGAAAAAAAAACGCTATGGTTCTCATTTGGCTTTTGTAGTTAAACGGCCTCAAAATTGATACTTAAAAAAAAAAGTCAAGTTTGATCGTCAATTTTTCTGTAAGCCAAGAGTCAATCACTATGAGACACATATGTACTTATGCTTTTCTCCATCGAACACCCTTGCACCTTTTAGCCGGAGCCTTGTGGTGTAGTTTCAGACCCAGGTTAAGAACCTATAGCGCATATAGACATTTTTAAAATACAGGCTTGCTTACATCCTTCAGCATGCGCTTCATATAAACAATAAAACTTCTGCTTGTGGTTAAATCGAGCTAGCAAATGCTTCAAATCCTCAATAAAGAACCTTAGAATGAAACTTAAAAATTTGACAAACATAAATCATTTCCCATGAATGTGATTTGCAAAGATTCGGTTACGCATTTGCCCCAAATCACACAATTTTGCTTTGAAAAATCTAAACATGTACATTTTTATTTTTCGACGCAAATTCCTAGTTTAGGTCAGCGGTGTAATTTTAGGTTTTATATTCGAACCGAGAACATTAATCTTAGGGAACATTGTTAAGATCAAAGTGAAGTGCATTTTGACTAGTTATTTAAAGAAATTCAAACTGTGTTCAAAATTAATTTCTGAGTGTTACATTTATGGTAGGATTAAACGTGGACATGATATTTCAGCCACTTTGCTCATTATTCTGATTATTGATTTAACAAGTTTCTGCATTTTAAAGAACAAATTTACAAATATCTTAAAGCTAAAATCACTTGATACCATTCCTAATAACAAACTGAACAATCATAATAAATTTAAATAACCTGAATATCGTTAACAAAATTATTAAAATTTAAATTTTCTGCAGAATATTTAAACTATAAAATTATTTAATTCAGCTAATCAGCAATTAACAAGTGCTTTGAGCCTTCTTCTGAAAAATTAAATCTAGTGACAAAATTAAATTCGGTATCATTGGAATGCGCATTCGATTGTTAACGATTGTAAGCAATTCACATAATTTCGGAAAATTACTTAGCAAGAAATTTGATATCCCCCAGAGCTCGTTACACTACAGGACAAATGACAAAATGGCACAATTGCTGTAGAATTATCTGCAGATAATATTAACCGATGTTGCCATTCGAAGAATCAAATTATAGTCATTAATGTTTTGAAACTATTCTACACTTTGGGATATCGATAAACAAAAGTGGTGAGAGGGAAAATACTATTTTCAGACTTAAATGTTTGTTGTTTTAAGCACGTAGCAATTGATATGAGTTTATTGTAAGTATTAATTCGATAAGATGTAATTTCTTTTATTGCGATAAGAAAACGAAGAAATTGCCATTCTATGGTATAGGTTCACTAATCTAAAAAAAAAAAAAATGCTCAGAAAAAAATAAAATTTTTGACTGACATA
The DNA here is from genome assembly GCA_038502835.1 of Octonoba sinensis. Classification (NCBI taxonomy): domain Eukaryota; kingdom Metazoa; phylum Arthropoda; class Arachnida; order Araneae; family Uloboridae; genus Octonoba; species Octonoba sinensis. The sequence goes on along the minus strand of CM076605.1, from coordinate 62,335,917 downwards.
CTAATACTATTCTTACTGACATAAAAGCTTATCTTTTAAAAATATTTTAGAAATCATTTTTTGTGCGTAATTTTAGAAGTGCTTTCATTGTTTCAGATACAAGTAATTAATAAGAAAAAATGCATAGCGGATTTTGAAATTAGTAAGATAATTCCAAACATTTTTGGGGATACCAGGAAGAAAAAGGATCTTGAAATTTAGCCTCATTTTTAAAATGTAATTTGTCAACATCAATGTAAAACAATTTAAAAATATTAATAATAATGTTATAAATAAAATCATTATTTTGTAAATTCTATAGAATAGTATCAGAGTGAATGTAGCTTTACAAATTTCTTGAGAAACACCCCATGTAGTATACATATATATATATATATTATATGTATATAAATATACAGGGTTCGCACGCTCTCAGGACACGCCCCATTTTTGAAAAAGAATTTTACCACTAGTATAAAAGAAAGATTTTCTTTCCTTTTTATTAAAGTGTTTACAATTCTGTATCAAATTTACAGTAAGTTATTGCTAAAGAAAAAACGTCTTATTTTCAACCAAATACTGAAGCCCACAATCCTTTACGGTACCCCTGTGTGGGGCCACGCAGCTCGCACCACCATGATTGGTATTCAAAGAATGCAGACAAATTTCAGGCCCTCGCTGGTTTGAAAAAGGAAAAGCTATCCACAAAGAGCTCAAAACTGATTCAATCTCAAGATTGATTATCAAAAATGCCTCAAAACTTTACAACAGCTTCCCCAACCAGCATAATGAAGAAGTCCGCAATCAAACTGCGTATAGAAACTTAAATCATAAGTACCCGTACCCTGCGCACTCGTGCTACAAAAAATAACCCCTTACCTAACCCCCAACGCGGCCACCTGATTTTCTCCTGATGTTTCGTCGCTCTGTCGTTCAAAAATAATTTGATGAAAATAAAATTTTGAAAAAGAAAAAAAAAAAAAAAAAAAAGAAAAACATACAGAAACCACTTGCTGTGAAATTTTATTTGGAGCCTTTTCATAACTAATTTAATTCTACTAACAAATGTATTTAAAAAAAAAAGATAAATATGTTATATATACAGTAAAACCTCTCAATAAGGGACACTAAGGGGACTGGAAATTTTGTCCCTTAAATAGAGGTGTCCCTTCCTCGGAGGTTCATAAATTGATGCATACACATATAGTGTATTGACTAAGTTTAACTTTTTAATAATAAACATGTGTTACCATTTAAGCTTAAATACTGAAAATTGCTCATGCATACAAAATATAAGTTAAAATTATTGAAATTTAAAATTTTTTCATTGAAAAACTGAAATTTTAGCATAAACATCGTATTGGCAGAGTTTTGGAGCTTACAGAAATTTATTTGAAGTAATCTGTTAGATGGTTTTGTTTCAAAGTACGTAATTTGGGCAATACTGTAGAAATTACGTTCAGTGCGCATTTTACAATTCTTGCATAAAAAAGCTTGTAGGTACTGTCTGTCCTTGCTGAACACACATGTTTTCCACAGAGGCGTAGCTAGGTGGGGGCAAGGAGGGACAGCTGTCCCCGGGCGCAGCGTCAAGGGGCGCCAAATTAATGTTAATTTATTTTATTTTTAAATGCGAAAAGTAAATTATTTGAACTGAAGAGGTGTGAATATGTTCGACAAAAAAGTGGGAGCATCGCGAATCATATCGGGAATGACCAATGTAGCACAGGAGTGCATGGGAAATCAGACAAATAATTTTGCGAAGCCTAAGTGGCCCATAATTCCTTTAGAAGTGAATGGTCGCTAATGAAAATGAAGGTTAAAAGGGCTGCATTTTTTATAGCTATTTATCATTTAGGAAGCATAAAAGTTTTTAAAATTCCGTTTAGGGGTGCCCCCAGGCCCCCAGGGGTACAGAGGGGCGCAAAATCTTCAGTTGTTCCCGGGCGCTGAAAACCCTAGCTACGCCTCTGGTATTCCATTGCACAAAAGAGGAAAAAAGGCTTTACAATTAGGTTTTGTCAAGTACTTTAAAATACACTTGTTTCTTTGTTCATGCTTCTAGAACTCATACCAACTTTCAGAAGTTAATTTTTAGAAAAGAAAAAAAAGAACTTTAGCTTCCAATAAATTTTCTTATCTATATAACTTGAATTTTGGAAAATTTTCCCCAAGAATGTCCCTTAAATAGAGTGTCCCTTATTCAGAGGTAAATACATTGCAGTCCCTATTCAAAGGGACTGGGACCAGAAAAAATGTCCCTTAATTAGAGGTGTCCCTTTTTCGGAGGTGTCCCTTAAAGGAGGTACCACTGTATCTGGAAAATCCAAAAAAAAAAATATTAAAGGAGAAAAAGTATATAAAATTTTTAAAAATTATAGTAGTAAAATTGTAGTAGTTATTAATTGTTTGATTTAATGGACTAACCCCTCGTCCATGACTTGGACTATTTTTGCCCTTCGGAGACAAGGAAATAAAAAAACTAATTGATAGATACCCTCCGATGTTTGCTCACCCGGAAACTGGGTAAAAGGCCCCTCCGGTTTAGTTATGATGATGATTCTGTATCAAATAGATAGCTTAGTAGGCTTATTGGTAGTGCGTAGTATGCGTAGTATGCGTGGCTTAAGAATGTGCGAGCCCCCTGATGAATATTTTTTTTTAGGGAGTCGGTCCCTTTTCCAACTGACTCCGCTGCCCTGCTAGCTGCTACACAAACGTAAAATTCTCGAGTTAAAGAAAGTTTGTATATATATTTTAAGTAGCTTTAATGTCCTTAGAGTTTTGCCATTTGGGTTCAACTACGGAGCCCTTTCCTAGCTGATTAAGGGTTAACCCTTCTAGACAGCTGGTTTTAACCCATATTGCTACTTCTAGAATGGTATTATACACGACCGTATGAGGAATCTTTTGAGCCATCCTCCCCCAATGAGAAAATAACCTTACGAAATTGTCATAGATTGTAGAAATTTGACCTATATCCATTGAAATTCGTCCTATCGTGTCCTATATCCGTATTTTTAAAACATAAACCTATCGTGACCAATATCCGTATTTTTAAAACACAAAAGAATGAATGATGAAAACATTACTTTCCAGTAGAAAACTTGGTTTTTTAGCCTACTTTCCCGTAAAAGTAAAAAAAAATAATAATAAAGCATGAAAGAAGGCTTAATGTATCGTGAAAATATCGTTAAAAACCAAGAAAAGTCAAAAATAAGTGAAGTAATTAAATAAAGATTGTAAAATAAAAAATTTGAAAGTAGGGTATTGAGATGGGGAAAAAGTGTGTCTGTCGGTCTGTCTGTCTGTCGGTCTGTCTGTCGGTCTGTCTGTCGGTCTGTCGGTCTGTCCCCCCCTAATAACTTTTGAACGAATTGTCCGATTGGAAAAATTCTTTTTGCATTCGAAAGATCTCGGCGAGGACATCTCATTTCCATATTTTACTTTTTGATTTGAGCAATTTTTTATTCAATTTTGAACAGTTCAAAAAATTTTAACATTAGCGCCTATGGGTGAAAATGAAGCAAATGATGTAAACTCTGGGTACAAGATATAAGTTCCCATGAACAAGCTCACTGGAAGAAGTTCTTGGCGTAAAATATTGATTTGAACAATTTTTGTTCATTTTTGAACAGTTCAAAAAATTAACACAGAGCTTACGGGGAAATTTCAACCCTATATAAATCCTGATCTAACGGACCGATTTGCTTGGAACAAACTTTATCGGAAAGCTCTTATAACGTAGAACATGTAGAAATAGAAAGTTTATCCAGAACTTACGAGCCTATTTTGCTATGAAATTTTTTGATCGAGATTTTCAAGGATATTTCTCAGTGACTCAATGAGTGAAATAATGAATGAATGAATAAATGAAAGAGTGAAAGAATAAATCAATGAATAAATGAATGAGGAAAAGAATGAATGAATAAATTATTGAATAAATGAAAATATAAATAAATGAGTGAATAAATACATGAATGCGTAAATGAATGAATAAACACTTGAATGAGGTAACGAATGAATGAATAAATGCATGGCTGAATAAATGAATGAATGAATGAGTGAGTGAATGAATATGTATTATCCGTTGAAAAAGGTATATTTTCAATAATTAGAACTAAAGATAAATAAGAAAGAGAGAGAAAGAGATAGCTAGATTATAAATTTGAATTTGGTGTATACGGGAAAGTAGGCTCGTATAGTTCTAGACGGAACTTCTTGTTTTTTTTCAATTTTACTTGAGTATTTTCGACCAAGCAATATTTATATGTCTTTGTTTAAAAAAAAAAACAAAACATTATCCTAAAACTGTTTTTTTTTCTCTTTAGGCAATGACACTGCTAATATTCGTACTGAATAGCACGTGCCGTAGAACTAGACATTACATTTTAAGGAAATTCACTATTTTAGAATAAAGATTTTTAATAAAACAGCAAGCAACATTTCTTAGCATTTAACATTTTATTTTTTCGTTACAATTGGAATCATATCATATAAATTCTGTACATATGCTTTGTTTACAAGACGATAATCTCAGCAGTGAAAAGCTTATTTGCTTCAGAAATATGCAGCAAGGAAACATTTCACGTTATTTGTGCAAATGCATGATTTTTCGAAATTAAAAAAAAAAATCTTGGTAAATATAAAATTTGTAAACACAGAACCGCGCCGTCCATGGGTGCAAGATCGTGCGATACATGACACTGTCGTGTCAAAAAAAGGCACCGGGCCTCTAAATTGAAAGGCAACCTTAACCGCCCCCCTTCCACCCAAAAAAATTCTAATAAAACAGAAAAAAAAAAAAAAACATTAAGTTGGGTTTTTCCAAAAAAAAAAAAAAAAAACTTTTTCAACCAATAGGCGTGCAATAGGAATTCGCACGACTTCGCCGAGCAGGCTTGGCGCGGAACTTACCTCAATTTTGAAAATAGATATTTAGTTTTCTTAATTCAAAAGCAAACATTAAATTTACCTTTCCTGGAGTGTTTTAACAAATTTCACTGAAAATCATTATTTTTAATAATTTTTCTAAGCCTTCTTAGCACTTAATGCCTAAATTTTCGCTACAATAAATTGTATCATCACATTTTTGCGATTGCAACTAATCAACAAAACTTTGTACACATGATTTTTTTTTACGAAACGACTACCTTAGCAGTGAAAAAGTTGCTACTGTCTCAACAACTGAGAGTTGACCAGTAACTGAGAATTGAGTTTTTTACTATTTTTTCCGATGAAGGTGAGTAGCTTGGCGGAAAATTTGAAGATGGTATAGTTACTTAGCGTCCTCAAAAATTTAACGACCACTGCTCCAAAAGCTAAATTTTGCAGGCATTTTATATTTTGTAATAACACACACATTCTTATTCCATCTTTAGGAGACAGGATTTCCTTTAGTCTTCTTTTATAGATGCATTTCGACGACTAAGGCAAGAAAATTTCAGATCAGAGTTCGAAACGTTATATTTTATTCAGAAAATATGATCATGGCAGAGCAGTTCTTTTCAGATACAAGAACAGTGTTTTTAAGAAGACATATAAATTTACTGACTTGCAATAAGTTAGAAGTAGTACTGATAACTTGATCAATATTTTTCAATCAAAATTCCTTACAGAAACAGTTTTGGAATTTACTCACACTTTTAAAAGAAGAGGGCCAAATGATTTTAAAGTTGGGTTACCATATTCCAAAATTCCCAATTGCTGTCACTCCCTTCCTTGCACCTGAGGATTTCATTCAACACGAGCATTTATCAAACTGGAGTGAAAGGTAAAAATTTTACCCATGTAATCCATAAAAAACAGCTTTAAATTCTGAAAAAAATCTAGTGCGTGTAAAAAAATGTGAGTCATTTTAAAATTTTATGTAGAAAATATGATTAAACATGCATACTGTTCTACCATCAACCAAAGCAAGCCGGCTGGCAGCGTGCCAAGAAGAATCCATTCATGTTCAAGGGAGGAACTGCTGGTATAAAGAATGTGCTTCCATCTTCTTGTTCTAGTTCCTTTAGCATACTTTATTTCTTCCGTACTTGTGCTGCATGCCACTTTATAAATTCAGTTACTTTGAACAAACGGAGAAGCAAACATTCTGATTCGCGTACTAAATAAACGCACCTGCAAAGTAAACTTCCCTAAACTTGAATGGATCCGTTCTTTTATGTCAAGCGCAGAAGCGTCCAATTATCAAAATTCCATTCTACAATCGAATTTTGCAATTTTTGTGCAATCAATTTTTTGGACAATCAATAATCAATATATTGTAATTAATAATGCATTTAGAAATCACAAATGACAAAAAAGTTTTTACTCAAATTATAATTTGCAGGTAAATTTACTTAGAGCTTATAGACGTTTCTCGAAATGCGTAATGCATTCGTGTGTCCTTGGTGCGTTATTACTAAGGTAGAAGCATGTATGTCTTCCCTCCTGCAATGCTGGCTTGAATAACAATCTTAAAACGGAGGGCCCTATCTAAGCCCAACAACCTTGAAGATCTTCAGGTCACGATCTAAAGTGCTCTTTCAAAAATGAAGATAAAACAGAGTTTTTTCGAACATGTATCACTATCAAAATGAAGACGTATGTTAACCCACTAATAATATAAATAACAGCAACGAAAAATCCAGGTTCTCATCCAGGCAAAGTACAAAGTCGATGTAATTAACACGTTCACGCCGGCGCGTACCACCGGTGACCCGCACTAGACTGTCTCATCCGGCGGCGCGTACCACCGGTGGCCCGCACTATAGCCTGTTTCATCGGACGCCGCCAGACGAAGCGCAGTATGAATCCCAGCGCCACCTCACAGCAAAAAACATGAAAATTGGCCCCGGCGTGAACGTGTTAAAGAAATCAGGAGAGTTATTCCAGTTTGTTTAAGAAGGATGAAATGGTGCTGAAGTCATTGCAGTCTGGCATCAGAAGTCCTCGAAACTTGATGCAAGATTCAGCGCAGCGTTGACCCTCGAAGAATGCGCCGAAGGTCCTCTTGCATTGTGCGCAGTTGTTGATGCACAGCCAAGTGGGATTGCGAACTGATGAGCAAGAATGGAAAAGCAGTTCCATCAGCAGCACTGTATAGAGTAGAGTAACCATGGAGCTGGAAGCCATTCTAGAGTGAAAGACATTAAAAAGTATAGATTTGTGACATGTTTTTATCAATATCTTTGGCAAATAAATAAGCTGTTTTGTAGAATCGGTTCCAAGAATCAGCTACAAACATTGCATCATTTCCCTTTTTATTTTTATTTATTATTTAATTAACTTGATTTGTCACGGAAGTTTGTTACACGGTTTTCGACCACTATTACTGCTTAAATTATCTTCAAACTTGGCACACAAGCTTATCTTCGATGACAATACAATATTCCCTCCATTTTATAATTTATTATACCGTTAACTAGGAAAAAAATAATAATTTTGGTTCTGAGGAAATTATCAGAATTATTATTTGCCGAATGGCAACGATGGCTTTGTTTGGACAATGCAACGATGTTATTTAACTTGACTCGTTTGTTACGAGGTTTTCGATCACTATTACTGCATTTTAGTCTTTTTTTAAAAATAAAACCGTGTAACTTAAAACATTTTTTTGAGATTCAATATATTATTAAACTATTAACAGCGAATCTTAGTCTAAATTTCGATAAACTTCCTTTTACTTAAAAGTGACACCATTTTCAAATCGCTTATGTTGTTATCGCCGTGTGCTCCTTGTTTGAGCGAAACCTAGAGCAAGCCCTTCTAGGGAGGGGGCAGGTCTCCATTTTTTTTTTATAAATTGGGTCTCATTGAGTGAAAATCCGACTTCTGCCCTGAGAGGTCTCCTAATTTTAAACTTGCAACCACGACTGATTTTACGTGCAACAGCTTTCATTAGCGTACAGGGCTCAGAGCAACCAGTCGCGAGAGGTTGTCACTTTCCCAAGCACTGACCACGGCCAGGGTTTTACACTTTCAGTACGCGGCGAGCGCGAATCACGAAGAATGTAAATTTGAGTTCTATGTTCCTCTGAACATTTCAAGAATTGCAACCGTTTCAAAAGAAAAATGACGCAAGCTTATCATTTATATAATATATATTACAGTAAATCATTCATTTTATTGGTAGTCAGCGGTATGCTAGATACTGATTGACTAAAATTGACTCCATTTATTATTATTATATTACTAATACGAGTACTTGAGGAAATAATTAGCTATCCCCCCCCCCTCCCGCTAGCCTACCAGCCTTTACCTCTGATTAAGGCTGTGTGCCTACCCCAATTTGCTCAACTGCAACTTCAATTTTAGCCAATAGATGGCGCAGAATTTCCTTATTTTCAAGAGTGGTTGGAACAAGATCGGTTTTCCCGTAAGGGGGGGGGGGGAATGATTAAAGAAACGTGCTTTGCTTGCACTCGCTACTACAGTCGACGCTCGTTATAACGACCACGCATTATAAAGACCATTCCATTATAACGACCAGTGATAAAAGCCCCAACTTTCTTCCTATGAACTCTATGTTAATTTGCTTTCGGTATAATGACCGTTCTGTATCGCCCAATCCAATACAGCGACCGCATTCAACGGACACTATTTCCGGTATTTTTCCAAAAAGAACATGTTTCTAAATTTGTAACTTGAAATGACCTTGATTATAGTTTACTGACAAGCTGCATGCAGCCTTCAGTGTTCAGTCAGTCCAACTTTGACAGGGGGAGGGGATTACCACTCACCATAGTATGGAAAGAATAGAGAGGGGGAGAGAGCACGTGGACTTTACGGATTTTAGGAAAAGGGGTTGACAGATGTATTGGTAGTTTTTGTCATTTGAATCACGTGTTTTCCCAAGGGTCGATTCTCCGAAATACGAGGAGTCTTGCTGTCCGTGACTGGTGGTGTCATGTCAGCTCAGAAGTTCTGCTTCCAGAAATGTGAATGAGAGGGTTCGAGAAAAATTAACCTGCTCTTCAACCTGAATGTTGACAGGTTCCAGGTCACGTGCCTTGGATTAGTTATCCTCTGGGGGAAGGAGCGAAAAAAGAATAAGGTTCTTCAGTGAAATGCATACTGCAAACAGGAGTTGCATTTTCGCTATTGAACGAGATGGCAGGTTCAAACAAGCGCAATGCGATATGTCTAGATACTAAAATTAAAATCTTAAATGAAGTTGATAAAAAAGTTTTAAAAAAATGCGAAATTGCTAGAGTTTTCAAAATTCCCAAAAGCACCTTATTTGGCATCATTAACAACCGGGACTCAATTTTAAGAAAAGAAGAAATTAAAGTCAAATCTTCTAGAAATCGGTCCCGTGAAGGGAAATTTCAGAAGATCGAAGAAGGTTTATATGAATGGTTGAAAATAATGCGATCAAAAAATGTCCCGATAGATGGAAATTTGCTGAAGTCAAAAGCTCTAACTTTTGCTCAAAAAATGGACATTGACGAAACTGTGTTCAAAGCTTCGGACGGATGGTTGCAAAAATTTAAAACCAGACATGGTCTTTCATTCCGGAAGCTTTGTGGCGAAAGTGGTTCTGTGAATGAAGAAGCAGTGGACACATGGAAAAAAGAAAAGCTGGAAGAAATTATCAAAAATTATACTCCAGAGGATATTTTTAACTCAGATGAGACTGGACTGTTTTTCATGATGAAACCTGATAAATCTTTCGTTTTAAAAAACGAAACTGCGAGTGGAGGGAAAGAAGCCAAGCAAAGACTAACAGTTCTCTTATGCTCAAATATGTCTGGTACTGAAAAACTTCCACTCTTAGTGATCGGAAAATCAAAAAAGCCGAGATGTTTTAAAGGACTCAAAACCTTACCTGTCACGTACAAAAACAACTCCAAATCGTGGATGACATCTGTCATTTTTGAGGAATGGCTACGTTGCTTGGATAAGCAAATGACAATTCAAGGTAGAAAAATTATTCTTGTAATTGATAACTGCACGGCTCATCCCAAACTAAATGGGTTGAAATCAATCACCGTGGAATATTTTCCACCTAATGTCACATCTGTTCTTCAGCCACTAGACCAAGGGGTCATTATGAGTTTTAAACGCAATTATAGGAAGTTACTACTGCGAAGAGTTGTTTCTGCACTCGACGAAGATCAAGATTACAAAGTTGATGTCCTAACAGCTTTGCATCTCTCTAAAGCAGCATGGAATGACGTCTCAGAAAAAACCATCAAGAATTGCTTCCATCATGCTGGTTTTAAAAAGCAAGAGGAAAGGGAATCTACTGCTGAAATAATTAGTCTGGCAATCGAAGATGAAAATTTCGTTGAAGAAGAGGAAATGCTGCAAGAAATTTCTCAGAAAATGAACATGGATGCAACGTTGAACTTTGACGATTACGCTAAAATCGACAATGACTTGGAATGTGTCGAGCATCTGTCAGAAGATGAACTAATTTCCCGTTATGGTGGACAGGAAGAAATTGATGCATCATCATCAGATGAAGAAGAGGAAGAAATTGTAACAAAAACTCCTAGCATAAAAAATGTGTCTAATGCTATCGAGACTTTAAAATGTTTTTTTGAAAGGCAAGAAAATACAGAACACTATTTGTCATCAATAACTGAAATGGAAAATTATGTTTTGCAAAAATCACATGTGCTAAAAAGGCAAACAACCATTTCTGATTTTTTCTTCCGAAAATGAATGATTTGCAAGTATGTAATTTTTTCCTTATATTTTCTACTTTAAAATCTGTTTAACATTTTATTATAACATATTGCACTGATAATTTTTTTTAAATTCCAATGATAAAATATAATTTGAGCATTTTGTTGGAATCTTTGAAAAATTGGCAATTTTAATGGAATTACTATACTGCATGATGCATGCATATACATTTTTAAATTCTACCTCTTATAGCGACCACCCGCTATAAGGACCTTTTTTTGTGGAACGGAGATGGTCGTTATATCGAGCGTCGACTGTATTTTGACTATTATTATTATTTATGCCATTTATGATTTTAACTATTTATATATTGTTATTTTATCTATTTTTGTTACTTTTTAATTTTAATTATTGTTATTTCCGTGCTAAAAATACCATTATTATGAGTTGCTCCGTTTCAGCTCTGCTGCGACTCCTAAGTTCATGCTCCTACTCCACTCTCTACTGCGCATATTTTAAATAAGACCCATATTATTTATAATCATTAGAGATCTTGAGTTGAGCACGGAGCAGAGGAGCAATTGTGCTTTTTTCTTAACTGGAGCGGAGCCGGAGCAAAGATATTGCTTGTGCTCTATTGCTACAATTTTTTTCTTTAATTTTTTAAAAATTGTATTCCTGAAGTTAAAAGAGCTTGAAGATTTTTCTCGAAACTAAAGCGGAGCCGGAGCAAAAAAAAAAAACACGGGTTGTTCTCCTCTGTCCATTTATTATTTTTTTTAACTGCTTTAATAGAATAAAATATACAAGCTGATCCCCCACAGATCATCTGTGGGCCATAAGTTCAACAACAAAGCATCGGAAATTAACCATTTTAAAATCGTAAGAAACGCCTTAAAATTTGAAAGGCTTAAGAAAAGATCGCTAGATATAATCATGATTTCCTGATAAAACAAAATAAGGTGTTGCCACTCCAAAGAATTGGAAATTAAAAATTGAGTTATGAATGGAAATACTTTTTAAGAAATAGAAATTAATTTAAGTCCGTAAAATACGATTATAAATACAAATATTACGTTACTTTTGTGTGCTAATCATTAAACAAATTTTTAAATATCTTTTTACCATAGTTTTTTTTTTTGCATGATGTCAGTATCGTATTGTTCCGCAAAGTTTAATCGTAACTGGTCCACGTTAAATGAAATATATGTATGGATAATATATAGATCTTTTATCATATAAAAAATAAATAACTAAAAGAAGGGAAATTTTATGATCTATGATTTTTTTAAAAAAATATCTGAAATATTAAGGAGCGAAATAAACTAAAACAGTGGAATCTTATTTTGATCATCAAACATTAAATATGCAATAAAAATCTAAAGCAAAGTTAAAAAGTAAAATGCCTTGCCTCATTGAGTTATTTTTAAGCTTTTGAATAAAAAAGATTTTAAAAAAATCGAAACAGCGAAACACAACAAATCATCTCGCTTTAAGGCCAAATCCAGAGGGGGGGGGGGGGGGGGGGCGAAATCCCGAAATTTTTCGCAAATGTAGCATACATTCCTCCCTGAAACTTTCCTCAACATAAGTGTTTCAAAGTCAGGGCCCCCCCCCCCCCGAAAAAAATTTCTGGCTACGGCCTTGCCTCGCTCCTGCTCCACTAAAGCTTGGAGCGGAATTTCAGTACTTAACTGTATGGTGTGCTCTGCGTTAGTGCTCCACGCTCCGCTTTAATAAGAATCACTTTATATTTATTATCCATAATTTATTAATTTTTTTATTAACCAGTAAAACTGCGTTTTATATTAATTAACCTCAATTCCGACTTCTTAAAAAATATAGGCTAATCGTTCTTGGCCGTGATTTACGCGAAAAAATAATAATGTGTAAACTTGGGAAAATAAACATTCCTTCTGCATGCTTTCTACCATTATTTCGTCTTTACGCTATAAATTAAAGCGACAGTTGGAATGAAACTAAGATGATCTACAAGCAGTGCCGGCATTGCTGAAAACGGCGCATTTATCGCAATTTAAATTAACCCGCACTTTTAAAAGTTGTCCTCCTGTAGCACCAAACGCTGCAATGCATATCATTTTCTCCATTATCATACGATAATTTATATATATATATCGGTTGTTTTTTAATTTTTGCAGGGAATTTCTTTTTATATTTTAAATTCCAATAATTTGTCATCAAAAATGAATTCTGCAATAAGAGTGCTTTCACACACGAAAGGCGACAAAGTCCAAAAACTTGTCTTTTCCATATCTGCGCAGGCAGAGAACACACTTTTGCTTTTAAAACTATACTTTGCGCATGCGCAAAAGAGAAAAAACAGGGTTTTTTTTTTTTTTTTTTGTCTTCGTCGCCTTTGGTGTGAAAGCATTCTAAAAGATAATTTGAGAAACTTACCGATTATCAATAACAATAAAAGCATTAAAGCATTTAAATTTTATGAATCAGAATTCCAAACACTCTAAAAACGAAATTTTATTTTGGGTGGCAGATGTAACACTTTGAATTGAGAATATTTTTGTACAAATATAATGCATATATGCCTTAAAATGTGTTTTTTCTCGCTTTGGAAGATGCAAATAGTTTTATAAATTCTTCTGATTGATTTCAGAGTTTCATTTTCGATAGAGATTATTGCTAGGGAATTCAATCTGTTTTGGGTCATAGTTGACCTTAAACAGATTGTTAATCAACTATGACCCAAAGATCGTAGTTGATTTTTAACAAAATTTAGCAAAAATTATAAATTTTATATAAGTATTTAAATTAATTAAAGCTAGACACAACTGAAGACCATATACAAATTCAAATAAATTTTTAAGGTTTATACACATTCATACGAACAGGATCAATTTTAGAACGTATCCATTGGTTGCTTTATTTTATTTTATTTTTATTTATTTATTTTTTTTTTTTTTGCCGCGGTACTTTGAAGGCGCTGGCGTGCTACTGACGCTTGGGGAATTCCAGCAATTTGTTAACCGAGATCAAGAAAGTACTGATAAACTAAAGAGAGATCTAAAAATTATTGAAATATGCATATAAAAAAGACATATCTGAATCATTTGCCAGAGAAATTTTCAGTTTTCGGTCCCCCTTCAGGGAGAAAATAAAAAAGTCTTCGTGTATTAGAGAACTTGCTGATTTATTAATAATAAGGAATCATTTTATGTCCTCCGTAGGGTGACTATATTTCTGAGCGTCAATTTGGGGACATGTCTCGAAATTCAAGGACAATTTGGGGACACTAGAAAAAAGTTTTGGAGACATAACAAACCAAGGCATATATTATGAAAAACTAATCTCATTAATATACTTCAAATTATACAAACATATTTTCTACATAATGTATGCATGTTTTCTCAGTTCAGTGCCTGTTAGAAGTTGTAACACTAAGGCAATAGTTTGATAACTGCCATAATATTATGCAAAACTTTTCAAAATACTGTCAAATAAAAGTTCTAAATTGCAAATGTAGAAGCAATTTTGAGAGCAAGGATAGAGAATTTTAAATTGGGGACTTTCTGCGTCCCCAAGTAGATAAAGTGTTTTTGGGGACAAAGCATTAAAACTATAAAATTTGGGGACTGTCCCCGGAATTCGAGAACGTTTGGTCGCCCTAGTCATCCCTTCTTCCTGAAGTATGTACTGTATTAATGTTATTTGTTTCAATCCCTGTGACTACAGAAGGTGCTGAAAGATCATTTTCGAAACTAAAATTAATAATAACCTATTTAATTAACTCTATGGGGCTTAGATAGGCTAAGTAACTTGGCTATTCTGTGTATTGAAAATTCTATTGCCTGATTTTTTAAGTTTGATGATGTTATTGATACTTTTGTGGAACAGAAAGCTCGGAGAATAGAGCTTTATTAATAAACATTTTGTTAAGATAAAATTGTTGTTTTATTATAAATATGTAATGCCTATGCTTTTAAAAATTAAATTAATTAGATATTTCACTAAAATGCACACAATATTAGTTATACTGTTGGGTAGCTATTTCAGAGATTTATTAAAATTAAATTACAAAGTGACGATTTTTTTCTGGGGCCTTATCCAATGCATTTGGCACGGGTCTCAGATGCTATATAGTTACGTCACTGACCTTAAATACGTTTTTATGAGCTTTAATTTGCCAAACGATCGTTCCCCACTTACAACAGTGGGATAGATACTAGGATTGTTAATAATATTCTCAAACAAATCCACAGAGGCATATTTTTTCAGATAAGTACGGTCTAAATTGTATGATTTCTTCACACAGATCTTCACCGCCGTAATGCCGCTCTCTTCAGCTGTTAAACGATTCTCTAAAGCAATACGTTCTTCTCAAAGTTGTTTTCTATCTTGAAAATAATTATATCGTACAATAACTTCCATGTTGCGGCATAATTTTTTAATGATGTAAAGCGATCATTAGTGGAACTCATTGCATGGTCCAACAAAGGAAAAAATACTTCTCCTTAAAACAAAAGCTGTGCATATCATCTCCTTCAAAGTGAAATAGTTTTGCTTTCTTCCATAATCGTTTTTTAGCTTACTTTCCCGTAAAAGTATAAAACATATATATTAAAGCATGAAAGAAGGCTTAATGTACCGAAAAATATCGTTAAATATGAGGAGAAGTCAAAAATAAGTGAAGTAATTAAATAAAGATTGAAAAATAAAAAATTTGAAAGTAGGGTTTTGAGATGGGGGAAAAAGTGTGTCGGTCGGTCTGTCGGTCTGTCCCCCCCCCTAATAACTTTTGAACGAATAGTTCGATTCGAAAAATTATTTTTGAAATCGAAAGACCTCGGCAAGTATATCTCATTTCCATATTTTACTTTTTGATTTGAACAATTTTTGTTCAATTTTGAACAGTTCAAAAAATTTTAACATTAGCGCCTATGGGCAAAAGTGAAGCAAATTATGTAAACTCTGGGCATAAGAGTCGAGTTCTTATGAACAAGCTTATTAAAAAGTTCTCGAAGGAAAATGTTTTTTGAGTTGACCAATTTTTGTTCATTTTTGAACAGTTCAAAAAAATTAACGGTACTTTTTCCTTTATCCCGGCACAGGCGATAAAGTCGCCAATAATGATGCAACAACGCCAAACGGAACACCTCCTTTGGTAACCTTTTGCGTGTTTTGTTGCCTTGGCGAGATTTGCGCCGGGATAAAGGAATTCATTTTGAAACAGTTCAAAAAAAAAAAGATTAACATTAGCGCCTGCGGGGAAATTTCAATCCTTTATAAATCATGCTCTAATAGACCGATTTGCTTGCAACAAAATTTATCGGAAAGATGTTTGGCCGTTGAACATGTATAGATACGAAGTTCAACCAGAACGGAACGAGCCTATTTTCTTACGAAATGTTTTGATCGGGATTTTTAACGATATTTTCGAATGAATGAATGGTTAAGTGAATGAGTGATGGAATAAACGAATAAATGAGTGAATAAATACTTAAATGAGAAAAATGAATGAATAAATAAACGAATGACTGAATAAATGAAAGAATGAGTGAGTGAATGAATATGTATTAACCGTTGAAAAAGGTATATTTGAAGTAATTAAGAACTAAAGTTAAATGAGGAAGAGAGAGAGAGAGAGAGAGAGTTAGCTAGATTATAAATTTCAAGTTGGTGAATACCAGTGGTGGCGCCAGAGATTTTCCGGCAGGGGGGCAAGCCTCCCCGACGGGGGGACAACAGGTCCGTCATTTAGATGACCGGAAGATTCCCCTCCCCCCCCCCCCAACTTTTAGACGTTTTTCGCTTTCCTTCATACTTTTGTTTTTGCTATGAATCTTTTCCAACTCTTAACTAAATTACAAAAATAATATACATACATATATATATATACAGTCAACGCTCTTTATAACGACCACACATTATAAAGACCATTCCATTATAACGACCAGTCTTAAAAGTCCAAACTTTATCCCTATGAACTCTATGTAAAGTTGGTTTCGGTATAACGACCTTTCTGAATCATCTAATCCAATACAGCGACCGTACCACGTGTCATGTCAGCTCAGATGTTCTGCTTCCAGAAATGTGAATGTAATTTTTCCCCCTATATTTTCTACTTTGAAATCCGTTTAATATTTTGTTATAATATAATATTTTGCACTGATAATTTTTTTTAAATTCCAATGAAAAAAAATAATTTAGTTGGAATCTTTGAAAAACTACCAATTTTAAAGGAAATACTGAATTTGCATGATGAATGTATATTTTTTAAAGAAAGTTCCACGTCTTATAGCGACCACTCGTTATAAAGACCTTTTTCTGTGGGACGCAGATGGTCGTTATATCGAGCGTCGACTGTATATGTGTTTTATTATATATATATGTATATTATATATATATATATATATATATATATATACAGGATAGGACCCCAAATTCGGAATCCCGAAATCCGAAAGACCCAAAATCGGGAACTTTTCAAAAAAATCGGCAGCTGGAAAAAAAAAACAGCTTTTGTTTTTTGAAGAAAAATCGGGAAATATTTTGCACCCTTTTTTTTGGGAAAAGAAGGAAAATATAATGTAATGAACATGTTGAAGATTGAAAGTGCAGTTTTCAAAAAAGTTATTTCGCTATTTTCTGAAAAGGGTTCGTTTTTGCGATTAGAATTTTTATTAGTTGTTGCTTTAACTCTGAGTTAATATCATTAACTTTTTTGTTTTTCTCGTAGTTTCATTACATTTATTTTGTAAAATGAGCTCTAAATTTCGGGCGATACAGAACGTTCGCAAAATTGAAATTCGGCGTTTCTCGCATTTTCCCGATAGGCTGACTTTTTACAGCAATTAAAAGTCTTTAGTAAGTGGATAGAGAATCGAAAATCCTATCAGAATTTGACAGAATTCTTTTTTTTTATTACTTGATCAAAGATGTAAAAAATAAATAATATCGGGAAAAGTCTAGATTTTTCGATGTTTTGCCTCGAATGTAAGCAGACTCCAACTTCGTTTTTTGTGGTAAATTTCGCGACTTATAGGCGAGTATGTGCGGTAATAAAAAGTGCTATACAGGAGCAAAATGCTAATAAAACTTCCAGAGCAAACTATATGTGCTCTGATGCTGCTTACAAAAAATGAGGACCCAAGATATATATATGGCATGTAAAAAAGTCCAATCAAAATGCCCTACATTTGAAAAGAAAGCAGCAGATGGCTGCAGCAAGAAGCAGAAATTTATGTACCTTCTGCACAAAATTTAACATTAAAAAATTTTCATGTGTGTACATTAATTCTTAATCTCAGTTTTGATAGATACTGAATCACATGAAAGTTTTACCCAATTGCTTTTACTCTGGCATTTATACCAACTAATATTTTTCCTTTCACAAAATTTTCTTTTCAGATTTTAAGCCAATTTGAGTAGTCTATGATAGAAAATCCATGCTGGCTCTAGCAGGAGGTCCCACTTTACTTCATGTTGTGGCGGTACGATTCAACACCTTCAAGAGCTATCTTCTGTCCCGGCCATTAGATGCCTTCTGGCAAAGCACGGAAGCCCTGGCTTTCCATCAAGAAGGTCCGAGGTTCTATCCCTGCCTCCGGCAGACATCCTCCACCTCCGTGTCCTCACCACGTCGACCGCCACGATGTCATTACTTCCCAAAATATAGTTTCAAGGCCCATAACACATAGAGCAATACCACTTATCTTCACCTTTTAGTAATAATAAAACATGATCTATGCATCGGCGGCAAAAAACTGATCTCCCCCCTTCCCTCAAGCGGAAAATACATTACATAAGTATACATTGGCATTTGCACCATTTTTGTACTTGCAAATAAACAGACTACAATCTGCAATCATAAATAGAAAAAATAATATAGTTTGTTTTAAAGAAGGAAATTAAATAGGACTCCTCAAACGATATAATTCTACCAATTGAAGGCGACCTGATTGAACTTGAAAGAAAAATGTTGCTTTATAGGTTCGGGTCCGCCCGACAATAGCCGACTACTGCGGCCTATATTAACTCTACACTGCGCCGTGTTGTTTTTAAACAACACCTCCATTTTTCGTTCACTAAGCTTTTATTTTGTAATATTTGTAACATGTGGCGCATTCTTTCGTTTAATTTTGTATGTGTGATCATATTAGTTAATATAGCTTCCCCTAGATCTTGTAAACTGAACTCAAGGTTCATCTTTTTTCCCAAAATCGTAAGACTTGTTGATTTCGTAAAAAAACAGTAACTTCTTAATTTTTTTTCCTATAAATTTTATGCAACAATTTTATTTTAAAAAATAGTCTCTAATTACTTACATAGTTTTAAAATAAAATAAATGTAAGTTGTCCGAAAAATTTCGCGAAAAGTATATATTAAGGTGCCTTTTTTACTTGTTGTTTTAAAACATTCGGGGGCAATTTTTATGCTCCTGCATTATTCGCAGTATAAACAAGAACAGGTGTCACAGGTTGTTCTATTTCACTTTATTTAGTTTCTTTTATAAGATTAATGTTAAATATTTCACAAATTAGCTTAAAGTGGTCGATTAAATTATTATTTAGGAATTTTGTTTAAAATCAATTCTCGCTCAACCAAAGAAGAAACGAACATTATCGCATAGACCCCCTACAGATGTTAGGTTTCTTGTTTAAAATCTTTTAATGAAATTATTATTAAACTTTATTGGTAGTCAAAGTAAAAATTTGCAAATGTAACTAATAATTATTAATTACATCTGCAAATTTTTACTTTAAAAATTTTTATAATTTTACAAATAATAATAATAAAATAAATTATTTTAATAATTTTTCATATTTTAGTGCTATTTTATGATTATAATGCAAGCCTATTTATTAAAATTTGGTTTAATTTGTTAAAATGATTATATAAAAGAATTATTTTTGTTACCCCTAAATGCGCAGTGTCGTTTTTAAACAACATGTCAATTTTTCTCGAATTCTACTTTTCCGAATTAAATAAGATTTTTTTTAGTATTTTTCCCACTTATAACTAGCACAAACAAACACAAAAAAAAAAAAAAATATTTTACAAAGAAAAAAAAAAAAAAATTGCGCAGTGTAAAGTTAAGCCAGTCATGTTCAGGCTCCTATTCTCGTTGGAAAGATGAATCTCAGTTGTACAATACTATTTGCAAAACTGCAAGTTAACGCAGTAAGTAATTTGTCCCCCCCCCCCTTTTCTCCACATTTTTTGAGGGAAAAAAAAAGAAATGAGTGAGGAAATAATTACAATAAGGGAACATTCATAAATGATATCACGCTTCAAGGGGGGGGGGGAGGGGGGTTCGTGAAATTGTGACAAGGGGATTGGAGAGGGTAACAAGAAGTATGACATCCTGCATTATGCAACATAGCGTGACGCGTGAAAAAGGGGGGAGGGGGGTCCGCTGAAGTGTGACGTATTGGGACAAAGGGGGAGGGGGGGGTCCGCTGAAGTGTGACGTATTGTGACAAAGGGGGGGAGGGGGGGGTCAAATATATGGGAAAAAAGCGTGACGTCATTTATGAACGACCCCTAAGAGCCTCAACCTTGATTGTTAGATCGACTCACACTGAAAATTTTTTGGCAAAATTATTCTGCATTCTGCGCACACGAACAGCATGAGATATTGGAGAAATATTTGCGTAAAATATTAAACTCCAAACTGCTATTATCATATCTCCGATGATAATAGGTTGCTCGGCAATGTCCGCAATTGCCCCCCTCCTGGAAGGCAAGTATTGCTAAAGATTACATGAGTAACGAACTAGTACAACTAAAATTTTTCTACTTTGGGTCAAAGTTTCAGAGATGGTAAAATCTCAAAGAAATTGCCCATTAATGAGCAAACGCTGTATCTACGCCCAGGTCAGACAGTCATTCCCGATATGTTTTGCTGTTAAGGAAACAATATTATTTATAACAATTGTAAATAGTTATGAGACTAATAATGCAGTAATGAAATGGCTTACTTATAAACTCCTTTCGGTTTGCCATGCTAAAGTAGTTTAGTGGAAAATAAAAAGTACTAGTCTGTATAGCAGGAGAAGAGCAGAAACACTTGACAGATGTTTAAGAAACAGTGACTGCCCCAATGACTTCCTTTCATGCCTTTCATCCCTCCCCTACCCCTGCTGATGTGGTTTAGACCGTCTCGTAATTCGATGCTGACGCCTAGACCAGTCATTAATACTAATTGTTCAAAATGACCAAGCTTTCTGTCGACTGACAGAAATTTGAAGGGTGAAATACACACCATTCCCCCCCCCCCCCCCCATGGCTCTGTTTCTTCCATTCCCTTTTGTCAAGAGCAGGCCGCAGACTGGGAGCCGCATTCTATAGGCAGGGGTATTTTCGAGTTCTATAGGCTGGATGGTACTTTCGAGATACTGAGTGACTCGGGTCAAATTGCAGGATGAGTGGTCTCTAAAACGACGTAAAACAGTTTTACTTTTTGCTGAAATTTTTTTCCGATTTCATCCTCGAAAGAAATGTTTATCATGTACGTCAAATGCTAATACAAAGAGATTCCCCGACGAACTATTAAAATTTCGTCGCAGGGGAATTTTCGGTCAGGATCTCCCCGATAGGGGGGCAGCGGCCACCCCTGCCCCCTAGCTGGCGCCACCCCTAGTGAATACAGGAAAGTAGGCTCGTATAGTTCTAGACGGAATTTCTTGTCATTATTCACAAAATAGAAGGAAATTAATTGTTCAGACGACATTGAACTTGGTCTCCTTCGGCACCCCCCTGATCTGGCGCTCCGGGCGGTAGCCCGCCCCTTCCGCCAGCCCAACCAAGAAGCAGAGTATTTCTGAAAGAAGAATGCTAATCATCTTATGAGCGCCAAGAATGTTTTATGCGCTAACAAATGAAACAGTCATGAAAAAAAAAAAAAAAAAATCGCGCGCAAAACTACATATGTTTTGCTTTAACCAGGTTTCTTCCAGTATTTCTGAAACATTATTCTAGACCAGGGATGATGAACTTTTTTCAATTAGTGTGCCAGTAAAATTACGGTTTATTGTTTTCAATTGTCCAATGTCCACTTGCTGTGTATCTCTTCAAATATCATCTTTAAACCTCTGCTTCAATTTCAAACAATCGAACTATATTCTGTAATTATTTTGGCTGTTTAGTTATTAACTATCACGGAATGTAAATTGTCTAAACAATGTTTTCAAAATATTTCAGTTCAATATTAAAATAAGGTAAAGTGTCTTAAAGTAGACATTCTTTATTGTAAGCGAAAGCTTAAAATAAGTAAACTAATGTTAGATGCTTTCAAATTTTGTGGTTTGAATCCTAGATGTATCAATGCAATTCTAAATATGTCACTTATAGCTTTTATCTTTTCATTTAAAGAAAAAATGTGTCCTGTTTTACACGCTTCCACCTTAATACACTTCTTACTCTTCAACACCAAACGTGTGCCATTGAACTGCCTATCGCGTAACACCCAATGGCACGCATACCATAGGTTCGCCCCCTGTATTCCAGACGGAACTAACAGAAAAGCGCACTTTTTTTAAAAACGAGAAGGGCTCAGCGGGAAATTTCCTAAGCATTCTTAAGGCCAGTCCAGACCTATTTTCTCTGAAAACGAGGAAAGCCCACCGATAAATTTCCTAATTATTCTTAAGGCCAGTCCAGACCTTTTTTCTTCTGAAAACGAGAAGGGCCCACCGAGACATTTCCTAATCATTTCTAAGTCCAGTCCGGACCTGTCTGTATTTTGTGACTGATGAATGGTATTAAAAGTAATTTTCTTGTATCCCACCGAGAGGTACGCTAAATAATAAGATTTCTTATTACTCGCTCTGCCTGCTTGTCTTGACCTGACAGGTAAAATGATAGCTGTCAGGGAGGTGGTATAGAAGTGGTAAAGGGAGGTGTCAATAAGGAGTGGTAAAATTAGAGCCACTAGGTAAAATACGAGAGAACTTTCCCGTCAACCCAGTGCAGTTTGATCACGGAATTTTGACACTTGGATGCTTCTGCTCATGACAGAAAAGAACAAATCCATTCGAGTTTTAGGGAAGTTCGCTTTGCAGGTGCGTTTATTAGCAAGCGAATCAGAATGTTCGCTTCTCTGTTTGTTGAAAGCCACTAAATTTATAAACCAGCATATAGCATCATTTCGGAAGAAATCAAATATGTTAAACGGAAGGCCGTGGTAGCCTAGTGATTAGAGCGTCGGACTTCCACCTGGAAGGTCGCGCGTTCGATACCCGCTGAAGACCCACCATGTACACTTGGGGATACGTGCATGTAAAATCAGTGGACCCCACTACATTGCCCCATGCGCAAGCAATCCTAAGGCCTCGGCTAACAGGTAGGGGTTTGGTGGAGAAAAGTATGCTAAACGGACTAGAACGAGGCACATTCTTTGTACCAGCAGTTCTTCCCTTGAACATGAATGGATTCTTCTTGGCACTCTGCCAGGCAGATCGCTTCGGTTGATGGCAGAATTGTATTTGCAGTTAGTCTATCTTTACAATTCTTTACTTGCATTAATATTCAGTACATTATATAGGAAAGTCGGGAAGAGTAGAACAGGTTTCATAATTCTTTTTTTAAATTACGGTAGTTTAGATTTACCAAGAGTAGCTTATAAGAATCTAACCAGTATGTTCTTCAATCTATTCATAAAAAGTATAAATACAGCAAAATAGGGAAGACTTACATTTATGTACTCATTTAAACATTGTAACCTTTTTGTCCCACACCTCCCTCACGTGAGGGAGGTATGGGACACTCATAAGGGAGAAATGGGACAGGATTTCGGAAAATTAAAATTAAACGAATATTGTATTTTGACAAGTCAAAACTGAAATAAAATAAGATTAGGCTCAGCTGGAACCACCAGATTGCTCCTAGTTGCGGTAGGGGCAGTTTCATTATGATCTCCTTTTTCTCTACAACAATAAAGTTATTTTTCTTTGGAAAATGAAATTTTTCTTCATCCTTTCTTATAAACTGAACCTAAGACTGCATGTCACTGTTTATATCCTCAAATCTGCCAATATAATAAATTATTTTCTTCGTCAGAAATTTAGTAAAAGCAAACAATAATTCGCTTTTGCTTTTGGATACTTCGTCAGTCAATTTAGTACTTGTGTAAATCCACTACCATCACAAGTAGGTTGTAAGCACAAAAAGACTTTTCATTAAAGATTCGTGAAAAATATCCCATCAATTTGATGTTTTTCATCAATTGATTCAAGTTAAGAGCTTGAGTTGTAAACAGATTTAGCTGCTTAGAAAAATAAAAAATAAAGGAATAAAGAGGAACTAGATCTAGGGAAGAATAAGACGTGTCACAGTCCTCCTGCACCAAAACATTCTTTTAATATCCCCGTCACATAAAACAAGCTGGATTTAAGCTTAATTTGACTTATAGTTTGCAAACGCGAGAATCTTCGGGTTTATTATACATTTATAATATTTTTAATTTAGTACCAATGACTGAAAAAATCAGCGAAAAATTTGATCTTATATTTACTTTTCAGGCAAAATAAAACAAGGTTTTCTGATTTTAAACACAGATAATCTCAAACAAATCGAACGAAGACAGTTAAGCTTCCTTGTAAACTCACTTCGAAACTTTTATTAAGACTAATCACCTTCTATCTTGTTAAAACTCATAACAACGACGATATGCGCATACACTGTAAAAAAAAATTCTGTAAAAGTTACAGAAATGATACTGAGTGCTTCTTTAAATTTACGAAGAACTTGATTCAAATCGATAACAAAAAATTTCTTGATAACAGATTCTCAATGCAATTTTTGCCTTTCCACACTCTGTAAAAATACAGAGACAAATTTATCAAGCTACGTAAAACTGCACACCCAGAGATGCGACTGCAATACAAATTATAAATAAGCGCTTGAAATCTGACTACCAGTTGAAAAAATTGTTAAAAATGCATTGTATAATGTTGGCTAATAAGTTTTTTTTTTTTGTTTTAGCTAGCACAGTGGTTCCGGTGGCATCATTGGCCGGGAGGCCTTATCCACCTTTAATAGAAATTCAGCGTACCGAAAGCTGACGCCACTACTGCCGGTTAAAATTTATTTACACAATGTTTACAATTCTCTGTAATTTCTTTTTGTGAAGTCATGGAAGTTTCTCGTTATTAAGCCTCTGCAA
The DNA here is from genome assembly GCA_038502835.1 of Octonoba sinensis. Lineage (NCBI taxonomy): Eukaryota > Metazoa > Arthropoda > Arachnida > Araneae > Uloboridae > Octonoba > Octonoba sinensis. Next base: position 62,311,178 of record CM076605.1, on the reverse strand, counting down.
TTTTACGTCAGCGGATAAAGGATTTCCAAGAGATTCTTATGTATTTTCTGGGGCTAAATTTTTTTTACCGTGAATTCGTTTCTGAATCCGCCTTTGTTAGACACTTTTCTCCACCAGACCCCTACCTGTTAGCCGAGGCCTTAGGATTGCTTACGCACGGGGAGAGGTAGTGGGGTCTACGGATTTTACATGCACATATCCCCAAGTATACATGGTGGTCTTCAGTGGGTATCGAACGCGCGACCTTCCAGTTGGAAGTCCGACATGCTAACCACTAGGCTACCACGGCCCTCTTTGTTAGTCACTAGTCTTGATTTTCTTATTTCTATTCCTTAATGTCGTTTCCAAAGAATGTAAGTGAATGAAATGAATTTAATGTGTACCAATGGTGTGCTACCGAAACACTTGTAACACGCTATCTGTTGTTGCACGCGTGCCATAGGTTCGTTATCTCTGTCCTTTATGATGACCACCTATATAAGATGACACGTTTTACTGGAGGTCACAGAAGGCAGGTTCCACTGTACATTGTTAGTTAATATGCTTCTACAAATAATAGAAAAAGTATATTTTGTGTGATAGCTCACTATGATAGGGATGGGCTTGACACACAACAGACAAAAATATAAAATTTCACAAGGAACTAAAGTATGCATGTTCATAAATTAGATGAATAAATATTAAGGATAAAAGCAATAGAGCATCCTAGAATATTCATGATAGACTTAAAGCACAGCCACGGTGCTTTGAGATTGAACGATGCTTGTCCTTATTTTTGAAACTTTGGAAACACTTTTTGGATTTACATTTCTGATTACAAGTAGTTTTCATACAAATTTCCTTTAATTATGTTTAGAAGAGAATTAAAATTGATCAACATATAATACAGTATAACGAAATAAAATCCAAAAGGATTTTTTTTATCAAAAACTTGAAATGTACACGCTAATTGTAATCCACACAAACAAACCCATTTAAGGAATACTTCAAATAAATTTCAGTAAGTTACAAAATCATGCCATTAGAAAGTTTCTGCTGAAATTTTGATTTCTTAATGATTTTTTTAAATTTTTTAATTTTAATAACTTCGAATTTTAATTATCATACATAAAACTTTTAGTTTTTACGCTTACGTGTTAACATACTTTTGTTAGTAAATTAAATTCCTTTAAAATAGGGTGACCATATTTCTGAGCGTCAATTTGGGGCCTTGTCTCAAACTCAAAGGACAATAAATTTTGTGACGCTAGAAAAAAAGTTTTGGGGACATAACAAACCAAGACGTATAGGCACTTTTAATGAAAAAATAATCTCATTCATATATTTCAGAGTATCCAAAAATATTTTCTACATAATTTATGCATTTTCATTGCCTGTTGGAAATTGTAACACTGAGGCAATAATTTGATAACTCATAATATTATCTACAATTTTTCAAAATACTGTCTAATGAAAGTTTTAAATTGAAGGGCATTGGAAAAACTACCTAACTCACATACTACTTTTTGAAATTTGCTTTATGTTTTATTGTTAATTATGTATTATAAATGAATATAAATTATGTATTATAAATATATGTATTATAAATTTGAATTTGGGTGTAACGGGAAAGTAGGCTCGCATAGTTAAAATTAACATTTATGTTACAAAATAATTGAATAAAACATAAAGCAAGTTTCAAAAAGTAGTATGTGACTTAGGTCGTTTTTTCCGATGGACCCTTCAATTGCAAATGTGGAAGCAATTTTGAGATAAAGGATGGAAAATTTTGAGTTGGGGACTTTCTGCTTCCCCAAGTACATAAAGTGTTTTGGGGAACAAAGCATTAAAACTATACAAATTTGCTGACTTTCCCCGAAATTCGAGGACGTTTGGTCGCCCTAGTTAACACTTTGTATATGCATGTGCATAAGTTAACTCATATAGCTCCATGGAAGGGACACTTCTATTTAAGGGACAAAATGTAAAGTTTTATCCCTTATTGGGAAAATTCTACTATATTCAAATGTTTAATTAGGAAAAATTACTACTTCAATAGGGTTATAGGCAGTTGGAATAGTCTACCGGAAGCGACTGTTAATTGCAGTGGGGTAAAAACTTTTAAGGGGACTTGGCACCTTTCAAATGTAGAAAATCGATAAAAATACCGATTTTTCAATTTTTTACTTAAAATGTGGTTTGACTCTCCTAGTATGTCTGAGCGAAGTTTTGAAGCGATACAAACAATATAAATGTAGTTAAAAAGTAAGAGAATTCAAATATTTCTGATGTTTTAGTAGGATTTTGTATACTTTAAACTGCGTTTTCTCGGTTTGTGTTTTTTCGCAATATTGTAGTACTGAAAATGCTAAAACTTCTACATATATTCATGTAGCAACTTGAAATTTTTTGTGTGCGTTCAATATGTCGTGCTTGATAAAATTAGGAATGGATTTTGCTATATATTTGCAAAAAAAAAATTTCTAATGAAAATGTAACAAAAGTCGCTTTTTTTCTGTGTTTTACCTTCGATGTAACTTTAAAAACTATTTTCTCAAAAACTAATTAATTAATAGCAAAAATCGTTAAATAATTTTTAAAAAATTAAATTTTAAAATTTTCTGTTAGTTGAATTTTGATTTTTTTACGTGAAAATAATTTTGTTACACAATAGCACTTCATAATATACAAATGAAATAGGTAAAAGTTCTTAAATAAAAAAAAAATTGTCAATAGGTGCCAAGTCCCCTTAAGAAAGCTCTTGATGTTCATTGAGGACTGCTAAATTGACTAGGACCAGCCTAGCTGGGCCCTGAGCCTGTTGCTGGTCGTCACTTTTGTATTTGTATTTGTATTCATCAAGGAGCATCAAGCTTTGAATTTTTTTCTTTCGGCTTTCTAAGAGGTCGTAATAATTAAAAGATTGCGAAACGATCTGTTAGGCTAAAAATTGAAAATTACAAAAATATACTTCTCATTTTGAAAATATTTCAAGCACAACCAAAAAAGTTAAGTAAATATTCTTACTTTCATGAAGAGAAAGCAGTTCGAAATCAGTAGACACTGGTTTTTAAAGATTATTGAACGTCTAGCAGAAATCCTACCGATTTTATAGACCATGAAAGCCACGGGGGATTAAAGGCAGGCATCATAGGGGGTTTTTGATTGAAAATCTTTGTCACCAGCCGATACTTTTACGATCACAAACGCCCTCTGCTGTACAATGGTGAAATCGAATAAAAAGTGGTATTTTTATAGCTGGATAATATTTCTTTAGAATTATTTGTAAGGTGGATAATGGGAAAATTTTATTTGCAAGGTTTAAGATCTTTTTTTGAAACATAACTTGATCTCTCTATTGTTCTGCATTTGAAAGATGCTAGTGGTTAGGTTCCAATTTTTATTTTCTTATTTCTTAGCGTAGGTGGCAACATCGGTTGAATTGTAAATCTTTCTTTTTAAGCTTGAGAACAGCCTTTATACATTTTAAAGGTTAGATGTTAGAGCGCTTTCAATTCCAAATGGTGACTTTCTCTTCGTTTTAGTTGAAATTCGATAAATTTATCACACTGAGCTATTGTAATGCAAGAGTTATTTCACGAGAAATAACGCTGCAGAACTGTTAGTACAATTGAAAAAATATGTTTACAAAAAGATAAATTAAAAATAAAAGAAACTATTTTTAAACATAAGTGAGCAAGGGAGGGGTGGGGGTAGACGGGTTATTTCATTTTTATAATTGAAAATTGCTTTGAGAAGTAAAAAATTAATTTATAACTACATCTATATTACTTGTAAACTGCTTTCCTACGAGTATTAGATAAACTTGTTTATCTAATGTCTTCAGAAGTAGTCAGTTCTTAGATCGTACAGCGAAAATAAGTTTACTTAAAAAATTGTTTTTGTATTGCCATGTAGAAACCAGGGCTGCGGAGTTAGCTGGGGAAAGTACCGACTCCGACTCCTACTCCAGGAATTTTGAAGCTCCGGCTCGCTTACAAAAAATAAAATTTAAATCTATTTAACGAATTTCTCCATTTAACGAACTTTTTCGCTGGATTTTGCGTTTGCGTTAAATAGAGGTCCGACTGTATGTGCATATATTACGGATGTAACGAGTATTCGGTCCTTTAGCAGACTATTCGGCTCGACAAAATACTGATTTATCAATTTAGCCGAATATTCGTCCTGGCGAAATACTGATAAACTATTCATTCGGCTGCCAAATACTTGTGCTATGCAACAATGAAATATAAAAAAAGTAGCTTTTAACCCCTTGAAGCACGAATTTTTTCGGAAAAACTGGTAAAAATGATCGCGTTTTTTTTTTTGGACAGAACACGGCATAGTTAGTATAAATTGTCTTTGGCAATTTCAGTTGTAGGGGGTGACTAGCGGGGGTGGGTGGAATAAAAGTTATATAAAAAATTATTCAAACAAAGTGCAAACGGATCTCAGACGGGCATTAGAAATAAAATAACGCGAGATACAAGATTGCCCGTGTGAGACACGGGCATGTGCAAATTTGCCGGTAATTTTCGCCCGTGTCAGACACGGGCGAATGCGTTAAGGGGTTAATTACTTTAATTTGTATGAGAGTCAGGGAAGCACCGATGAGAGAAGACCAACAGGACCGGTCCCTACTTCTCCAGAAGCCATCGGATATCCGGTATCCGTCCGATTTTTAACAATCCAGAATCAATTCGATTCGACCAATGTACACATTTCCTCTAAATCTCCAAGAAAATGTACTGATGGGATATCCCACGCCAGTTGTTCATCCCTCTTCACGGATTACATCAGAGCCTGATCAAGGGGGCACAGTACCTCAAAATTGTTCAAAATATCGAAAAAAACTTTATTACATATTTCAACAGATAAAACTGTTTTGAAACCTCATAGAAAATTTCAAACTTATGTGAGCGATATTTTAAAAATATATTCCGGTTTTGTAAATGACTTTAGAGATCATTCATAAATGATGTAACGCTTCGAGGGGGGATGGGGTTTCATGAAATTGTGACAGATCGTGGCAAGGGGAGGGGAGAGGAAAACAAGAAGTGTGACATCTCTGCTTATGCAATATAGCGTGGAGCGAGACAAAAGGGGGGAGGTCCGATGAAGGTGACATTTTGGGACAAAGGAGGGAGGGGATCAAATATGTGGGAAAAAAGCGTGACATCATTTGTGAACGGTCCCTTAGCTGCTTTCATTCTGCATTTAAAATCTTTAAACGCAGTTTTCTTTGTTTTGTATTTTGACCAATTACGTGCAGTAAAATCCCTAAGGCGTTTGTTCAGCTAAAGATACCACTTTGACACTTTGTATATATATTCACGGAGTATGTTAAACAAAAATTATCATGAATTTGATTCTGAAGTTTGTAGTTTGTCTTTATTTAATTGTGGAATTCGAATTTTTGAATTTTTGTCCCTTTTTTCTTAGATCTTAATGAATTTTTTTTAAATGCAATTAAGTTTCAGATAGTTAATTCCATGCTAATCTTTATTGTAGAATGTTTGGGAAGTATTACAAAGAAAAAATCTTTTGAACAAAGGTATAATTGAGAAAGTTATAAAAATTTTAAAAATTGAAAAAAGTTATTTTTTTTAAATTTTAAATTAATAGTTGATTACTACGAGAATCTACTTTCAAGTTTAATTTCTGATGATAGTTGGAATTAAATGCATGCATTATTTTTTAGCTGATTGCCAACCGGAAAAAAATTTCGAAAGTGGTACTGTGCCCCTCTTTTAATGCACAAATATGTCCTCAGGCTAATGAAAAGCTATCACATGGCGACGTCTTGTTTAGTGTAAATGAGAAATTCCTTTAAAACCATCCACTGTTGTAGAAAAATCATGCTTGTATATATACACGACCACTTTAAGAGTAAAAGGAAAAAAAAAAAAAAAGCATAAAGTAAATTGAGTTAAATAAGTAGCCATGTTGTAATAATACATATAATCCATATTCATACATTTCAGTCTTTTTACATCGCTCTAAGTTTTTTTTTTTTTTCCCATTCCGTCGAATTGTCGTTAGAAGTGTTTTGGCTAATTTCTTCGAAAATCAAATTTTCCACTTCCTTGGTTTTTTACGATTGGGACTAGAAGAACTGCTGGTGTAAAGAATGAGCCGATTTTGTTCTCGTCCTGGCTGATTTAACACACGTGATTTCTTCCGAACTGATGCTTTGTCCCAGTTTATAAATTTAGTTAATTTCAACAAACAGCGAAGCAAACATTCTGATTCGCGTACTAAATAAATGCACTTGAAAAACGAACTTTCCTAAAACTTAAATGGATTCGTTCTTTTCTGCCATGCGCGGGAGCTCCAAACTTCCGTAGTCCGAACTGTACATATATTTTTTGAGTTGCATGTTAATACGACTGAAATGTGGTAAAATAAACCCGATGGTGAATAATTAAGGAGCTCCAGCTGAGCCTTGAAGAACTAATTGAAATATTTTTACAATGAACTGGTTACGATGGTTGCGTGGCAACACCGCGACTTCTCGTGCATTCTAAAGTTTAGTATTATTCAAGTTATTCAAGTATATTGATTCAAGTTATTCAGATGATTCTAAAGTCAGCCATAATATTCACGCAGCGTTGTTGCATTATTCTGTACAGGCTACATATTCGTAACGTCTAATAATTTATTCATTCTATATTCATTATGCTGTTCTAATATATGTAATTAGTGTTTTGTAAATAAATGTTATGTGTACGGAACTCAATAATTCTAGAGTAAGCGGATCTCTAAATAATAAACCATAGTTGCCCGCCACGCTCAGAACGCCCTAAATGAGACAAACTTAATGAAAATTGCGTCTAGGCACATTGACTATGTACAATTGCATCTAGCAATGAACTGCAACATTCATATTTTTGAGTGGAAGTAAATTAGTTTTAGAATCTTAACAAAAAAAAAAAAAATGACTGACTACAACAACTACTTTTCGAGGGAAATATCATTTTGGTAAATGGAGAAAATTAGTATTATGAAACCCAAATTTTCAAAAATATTGCATTTGCGTATCTCGAGCCTATAAGGAATCCTTTTTCTGCACTGCACTCTTAGAAACGCATGCTCAAATCTCACGAAACTATCGTCGTATTTGACTTAATGGCTTCGTGAAAAATGCTCCCAGTAAACCTTTCGTCAAATTGGCGAAATTTGTGTAGGAACTTTTTTAAGTCACGTGATCGCAAGAGGAAAGAATCGTTATAAATGACAAAATTTTCTTGACGATTGAAAAATCGTCAAAAGTGAGAGCCCCATTTTTGAGAGTGTGGAAAAGAAAGAAAAAGAAGATTCTTTAAAACTCTAAAACGCGCGTTCGCAATATTTCGCATTTATTTTCGCTGTAATAATTAATATTTATCATTTTTTGTGTTTACACAAAGATGAACTAATGTAAATGTTTTGCTTTATGAATTCTTAAAAAACAATAACTAAAAAGAAAGAGAAGTCTTATTTTCTAATAATCATTATTATCTAATAATCATTATAATTTACACCCACAATTGCTCAATAATAATAATAGCAATAACCACACACGCAAAAGCGCAGAAAATACCGATAAGGGATCATTCATAAATGACGTCACACTTCGAGGGGGGAGGGGGGTTCGTGAAATTGTGACAAAGTGTGACAAGGGAAGGGGAGGGGGTAACAAGAAGTGTGACATCATGCATTATGCAGGATAGCGTGACGCGTGACAAAGGGGGGAGGGGGGTCAAATATATGGGGAAAAAGCGTGACGTCATTTATGAACGGCCGCTAAAGCAACAAAAGATAAAGTAGATCGTATTAAAACAAAATTTGTACCTAAAAAATATAGATGCATGCTTGGAGGAAATTTAATGCTACATTCGGCTAATGAGGAATAACTGAGCCAAAGGTCTTTATTCTAATTTAATATTGTTTCGACATTTCTAAACATAAGAGTATAATAGACATTATTATTTATATTTATGATCTTATACGGCGTAGCTTGCTAATAAACTAACATATTGTTAGTAATGCAAATATGTTCGAATTCGAATATAATGTAATTAAGAAAGGAATTGTTGCAACAGTCTAGGTCTATCTAAGTTTATATTTGTTACTGAATTATGGTTATGCATCTGATATTATGCGTAGTCTTTGCGCCGACTTCGAAAACTATGTTAAAAAGTAATTTGATGTTTGGAAAATTTGTGTATTTCTATTTTTCGGCGGGGCTTATAAATTTATGAATGGCAACTATATTTTCACCTCTCAGTTCTATTTTGAAGTTAGTTGTCACTCCCCCCCCCCCCCATTTCACAGTTATTTTCTTATTTTTTTCAGAATACATATACTCCAGGTGGGGGGAGGGGAAGACACGGGCAGGAAATATGCAAGAAAATTAAAAGAACGCATAACTTTTCATTCTTTAAATAAAGGATGTGTTTTCATCCTTAATTCAATTATTTAATCGAATAAGTTAATCAGTAACATTCATAGGTTGGCTTTGCAAATGTAACAGACAAAAGCAAAACCAGTAACCTCCTGGAAATAAAAAGTGTATATGCGCTAACATAAGCGAACATAAAAAATTGAGGGGACACTGGAGGAAAATTAAAATATGACATGCCATCTTCTCGACTACAACGCTAAAAAACTTTTTTTAGCCCGTAACTTTTTACACTGGTGCTCAGGGGCCGCCATCTAGGGGAAACGGAGCGTCCAAATTCTCAGTGGCAATGGCATCCACCGACAGTGGTGCTACTTGAAAAAATGGATGCCGATTACATTAGGTCTGCAAATGTTAGTGACCATACGCAGCCCCATTAGAAAGAAAGCGAGAAAACTTTTTACATTGGATCAATATGGTTAAACTAAAGTACAGGACGTTTTTGGGATCACTCTCTATCAATAAATAAATAAATAATAACAGTAATAAAAAACACATAAACATTGTTTTCCTAGTGAAAAGTTTAGGACAACAAGTTGATAACTTCCTCCTTTTTGAATGCAATTTTAAATGTAATGAAATACAGCGCAATTACGAAATATTTATGAGGGAATCTTTTCTATATGTATCGATTCATTTTTTTCATCTTTGGAATTAAACGAAAAGGCGGAGTTAAAGGAAATTTTAGATTCGTACTTTTAAAACTATCTTATAAACCCACTCATGCATAAGTCCAGCCCCAAATTTTCCCACAATATTTTATCAAAAATTATTCACTGGTCCATGACCATCCCTCTACTTTGAAGACTGACACGTTTAATAATGGAGTATTCTAACTCTGAGTGGAATATGTCGATTTTTCTAGGGGATTTGAAAAATTGTTCTCGGGTACCTCGACGACGAATAATATTGGAATAATGTTTACACAGTGATACCTCGAGATACGAGTTTAATTCGTTCCGTAACCTGGCTCGTATGTCAATATGCTCGTATCTCAAAGCAGTTTTCCCCATTGAAAATAATTGAAATGCCATTATGTTAATCTGTGTTTTTGAATAAGAAAAATATATTTATAAATGACAAATATTGTATAAAAACATAATAAAAGAGAGTGTAAAGCAAAAACGCGCAGTAAACTGAGTGGGCCGTGTGCAGCGTCGCAGCTGGCCGTTCCTCGTATCTCAAATATCGCTCGTATTTCAAACAAACCTTCGCTTCTCGACAGCGCTCGTATCTCAAATAACTCGTATGTCAGGGCACTCGTATTTCGAGGTATCACTGTACCTTCTTTGTCATCTTTTGCCTCTTTAAATGCAAAGACATAATACGTTAGATATTAATTTTTTTCTGTAATTTAGATTTTCATTCCGTGGATCAAATTTTGAAAATTTTTGACGCATATGGAAGCCTTTTTGAATCGGACAAAAGAAAGTGGACTCATACACGAGTATCTACGGTACATGTTTTTGACCGACTTCCAAAGGAGGAGGTTATCAATTCATACCCTATATATGTTTTTTCTTTTTTTTGTTTGTTTATCGATAACTTCTCACTGGATGAATCGATTTTGATGATTCTTTTTTTAATCGATCAAGGGTTCCCCCATAGGTCCAATACTTTGGCTTGACCATATTTGATCATTAGAAAAAAAAGTTATGGGCGGAAGTACCGACATATTTCCCCCATCCTAGCTTTTGACTAAATGAGCCAATGTTAATGATTTTTTTTTTCAATCGATAGAGGGTTGGCTAACTCAAATATCGTGCATCAATTTAACTACTATTGGTCTTTAGAAAGAACGTTATGGGTGAAAATTTAAGAATTTTTCATTTAATTGAAAAGATTAAGTTTGCTATTTCTTTGTCGAGTAAATATGATCTTACATGCTACAATACGAGAATAAACAAACCTATCTATCTGTGTCGAGTGAGAAATGAAAAAATTCTTAATTGTCCAAGGAAGCCATTTTGTCTATTCTCATCGCTGAGGGAATTTAATTAGCGGAGATATTAATTAAAAGCGCAAAAATCAAAAAAAAGTTTTATTGCCGCTTTATTTTATCTGCATTGGTTGACATTGCAACACAGTTGCCGTTTTAAAAAAATCATACATTTACCATTGTAACAAATCAAATTCTAGTCTAGACTTTTTAAAGCCAGTCATTCAAAGTGGGCGTGCCCTTTCATAGGTGTGTGTGTGTGTTTTTTTTAACAGAGTATTTATATGAAATATGTATTTACATTTACACTAAAAAGAGTAAAACAACATAATTTTGTGGGGAAAAAAATTCAACAGACTTCAAATTAAAATTTGCGCTAAAAAGTAAGAAACGAGTTCATTCTTTAAACAGCAGCGATACGTCTTTCGAAAGTTGTTTTACAAGTCGGTGCAAAATTATGATAAATAAAACCTTTTGTAAACATGAATCAATTACAAATATAAATGGCTCAGAGTTTGTAACAGTTTTAATAGGAAGTATCATATGGTGTAATGGTAATTAGACTGCCAGAATATTGCGCCGTCTTCTAAAACTAAGTCTAAAAGTAGTATCGATGTTGTTTAAAGAATAAATTTATCTTTTGCTGTTTAGCGTAATTTTTAATTTGAAGTCGGTTCTATTCCCCCCCCCCCCCCAAAAAAAAAAAAAAAAAAAATTATGTTATTTAAAAGGAATCTTTTCTACTTATATTATGAGCAACAACCAAACTTTTTAAGCAAAGGTAATTTGAATAAACTACAACGCATTGTAAACGGTTCGATAATCAGTACTGTATATAAAAACAATGACACAGTCTATAGTAATAAATTCAAACGACTTAATTCGAAACTACTAAAGTTAATGCAAAAGATTCCTCAAAAGAGCGTAAGCAAGTACTAACATTAAATAATTTAAAAAAAAAACAGAAATTTTAGGAGAACACGTATTTTAAATGAAATTTCTCCCACAAAGAAGCAATGCCCGTATCAACTAATGCAATGAAACAGAAATTGCTCTCAAATAAACCTAAAAATTCAAGGTGCTGATTAAAACTTCTCACTTTCCAGAATGCTAAAAAGCCTGATATGAAATATTACAGAAGTCAAGGAAACTACTAGACTACCACAAAACAGTAGCGTACGCAGAATTTTTTCAAGGGTTCAAAATTTTCTGAAACTACTCAAAAGAAATTAGAGTACGTAATAAAGCACTATTGTTTCCCTAATTTAGACAGCTAGACAATTTTGACTTGAGCCCAAGGGGGGGGGGGGGGTTAAACCCCTGCCTCAAAATGAAATTGTTATCGTGCATTTCAGTAGATTGAGGCAATCAAGAAAACAATTGACGCTTGCTAAATACTGTAGCGGTGACTGATTGTTTCCCTGTATTGATAGTAAGCTGGCAGAAAAGCAAGTTTTACAGAGTTTTTATTTATTTATTTTTTTAATTGGAAACTTACATACACAAAGATTGCTGCGACAAAACCTTAATACCCTAAGTAAAAAGTAAAAGAAGGCTCTAGAAACTTCCTAGACGAGATAGAGTTCTCTAAAATCAGAGGTCGCACTCAGTCAGACGATTTTGGTGCAGAGAAAATCGAGTTTAGCAGCTGGAAAAAAAAAAAAAAAACTACTTTTGCAACAGGAAAAAACACTTTCGTAGCAGACCTAAACTAAATTTTTCAGATGAAAATTTTCTTCTTACAGCAGATTAAAACAAATGTTATGGAAACAAACTTGCAGGGGAAAAAATTTCCAGGAGAAAGAAAATAATCTTCGAGAGAAAAAAGTTATTTAAACCAAATTTTCAAAAAATCTTTTCTTCTTTTTTTAATGACATGTTGCTTGTAGTTCTATAGAAAATAAGTTTAGCAAGATAGCAGACAAGGTATTTCTTTCCAAGCTGTAGATTCTGAAACTAGTTAATTAAGTACCCAATAATCAGAAACGTGTAACATTTCCCAAATTAAGAATAAATATAATAAATAAAACTGTCAAACTTCCACTTTTCGTTTTACAAAAAAAAAAAAAAAAAAGAGTACAGTAGTGTAATCAAAAAATCCAAATTCTTATAACATAAAAATGAATAATTGCTTTTAGTTCAATCTAAAAATTAGTTATAAACACAAATGTCCCCCTTCTACAATTTGATTAGATTTTCTTCATATACTTTTACACCTTCACCCTTGACTTTTTTTAACCCCATTAACAAAAACTAACCATACAAAATTAAAATTTGTGCAAGTTTTAATCAAAGGAATTAAAATTTATGTGCTTAAAATGAGCATTTGTATTCAAGGAACACAAATCAAAAGAATAAAGTAAAGTTAAATAATGTATAGATATTTATTTTTAACTCCTCCAGTCACTGCAGCCAGATGGCGTACATGTTAATATATCTCATGTTAAGTTTGTATCAGTAAAAATACCAGTTTTGTATCAGAATTATCTGTTTCGTTTCAGGTCCAACTAACAATTTTTCTATCAGATCATTGACAATTTTATATCAGAAACTTACAAGTTTTGTATCAGGTAAATTCAAATATAACAGCAAATGTTGCTTGAAGAAAATAAAAAACACCTTTTTCAGTGTACAAATAATCATGTTTTGCAAACTAGCACTATTGATTTAACTTTTAACTCGGGGGGGGGGGGGGAGACCCATTGTATCATAGACAATTAATCTTAAATAAATCAAGGGACTTTATAAAACAAATTACTATAAACAGGGGTCGATTCAGAAATTCTAACAGGGTCCGGTTTTTGTGAATTTAAAAAATATTTTTGTGAAAAATCAAATAATTTTTAAAAATAGTGATACATTTTTCAATTAGTTATTTGCCCTTATTTTATAAATAATTCTGCGAAAAGTACAATTTGGTATGTAGGAATTTTGTGAAGGGTCCGATTTGAATGATTGAAAATTTCAAGGTTTCGTTTTGATAACTTGGAATTTTGGAGGGTCCAAAAACGGACCCAAAAATCCCCTAGTGCGACCCCTGAGGAATTCAAAACTCAAAGAAAATGTATTTATAAATATATTTACAAGTAGCATAATTTTGTTTCTCAATTTTGTAAAAAGAAAATTACACCATATGATGGGAAAGATTGTTTTTTCCTGTGAAAAACAAATCTTTAAAGCAGTTTACTTTTTAAACTATAAAGTTGTTTAACAAAGTAGGCATGTTTAATTTCTAATGCATTTCTTATATTTTCCATTTATTGCATTTTTATTATTATCATCATTACTTTATGGTAAGGGATCTTCTGAAGAAAAATAATCCGTATCATAGGGGTGGAGGGAGAGTGGAACTGAAACTTTACCTTTAGTGTATGGTCCAGTTGTTTTCATCAAGAAATTTTTTTAATCTGAAGTTCTAAATATGGTTTTCGGCTATCTTTGATCTCAACAAAGGGTGTATGTGTATAATCAACTTAAAAGTTGATTATAATTGACCTTTCGGACAGGTGCACCTTTTTGAAAATCATAATTGCATTAGCAATTTTTATCCATTTGTTGCATTGAAAAATTAAAGGAAATGTGGGAATTGATCATAATCAAACTAGGTAAAAATAAAAATAAGCACTTCAAACTAGATAACAATTTTTTCCTCCTTTACTTTCTCAATAAATTCTCAATATAATGCACAATTTAAATATTTTAAATCAAACTCATGCTATATGAGCATTCAAAGATAAAATCATAAATCACTACATTCTTGGAGGAGAAATCTAGTTTCAAAAACAATTTTCAATTTTATTCGCCTTCTCAGAACTCCCTAACTCATAAAAGTTATAATGTTTGCATCCGTAGCGACCAGAAGGGTGAAAAGGGGGGGAGAATCTGAACTGAAAATAGAAACATTCATTGCAGATTTGTGCGGTTTTAATGTTTATGTCTAATGTGTTTCATCAACACAAAAATTTAAATCATTTTTATAATAGAAACAATTTTAAAACATTGGATTGACTAAATTTTATTAAATAACAACTCAGAAAAAATAAATGAAATTCCAATCATGTAGATAATTTTTAATATAATAAAAAACAAAACAATATATATTACATAATTTCAATAATAAATATAAAATTCTTTAAGTTGTAGGATTAAGAGATAATAATCCCAGCATTCCTTGCACAGATTTCACTTGGGAATCGTCACATAATTGGTCCTAGAAAGAAAAAAAAAAGAATAAAAATTAAAATCTTCACCTAAGTTAAATAAAAACAGTTCAAAAACTAATTTATGCCAAAAAAAGGACCATGAAATCCAATGAATTGTCATGTTTTAGAGAAAAAACCATATTTTTATAAATAATGATAATTTTTCTTTGATTTCAATAGGCATTACAGAAAAGTATAAGAATAGCTTGTGTAGTGCAACTTCATTCCGAACTTACTTCAATAGAGTACTGTTATACAATAAATTTCAATTAGGACTTGTTGATTCACCAACAGGAAATTTTTGCACAAAAATAATAAGTGAAATAATGTGAAAACTATGCATAAATATGTTTTGCAACATCATGTTAATGATTTTTGTACAATCTCACCAGACATTGCAAAACTTGACAAACTTAGACTTCATATTAGATGCTGTCATTGTCATGGAGTGTATTCATCAGCTTAGAAGAATGGATGTATGTAGAAAGAAAGTAAGAAGAAAATGTTAAAAATAATAATATTGAAAATCACATTGATTACTCTTGAAGAATTTTCAATGCTATTGGAAGAATATGTGAATAGATTGAAGAAAATGATTGAAACATAAAAGGGAGGCCTTGAGAAAAATGGACAAATTAGAAAATCACATTCTGTTATTGTATGATGAATAAAGTAAAAAGAAATTGTGCAAAAAACTGTTTGAATTTGTAGCTAAAAAGGAATGGTTTTCTTTCTCATTTTCCAAACAACTGAGCAATAACAGCATTCCACTATTTTTACTTTTCATCTTCTTATTATTTTTCATCAATTTTAGCAAAATATAAATATTTCTATTTTAATAAAATTTGACAACAAATTACTTATTTTCCTATCGGAATAAAGTTGCATTAAGGGGTATACATAATGTGGTAATTTAGAGTAAGCAATTATGAGCGCTGACTGGCAATTAACAGTTAATTGATGAAGAAATTCTAACAAAATGTCACACACATTTAACCCTCCGCGTACGGCTCCCGTGATTTGAGCGGGGTATCTGTTTCGTTTCCCAAAGAATTTTTTCCCCTGATTTCAATACGGATCCCGCCATTTCCCCGTGTGCGTTAAAAAACATCATCCGATGCTTATTTTTGCTGCTAGGTGGCACTAGAGGGTTCAGGAATTCGGGTTTTGTTTTGTTTTTTTGCTTAATTTTTTTCCCCCGCGTATTTGTGAGTTTGCGTGCTTTCTTTTGTCTTTCGCGCGATAAACATTTATGAAAGATATGGATTTGCCGAGTGTCAGTGGAGTTATATGTAGGAATAGCAACTAATAATGAAAACTTTTTTTTTCATATTTATGTATATATTTTAACAAAGTAAAGCTGATTTTTTTTTCTTTTATTTTTTCTGTTTCATTACAAAATTTCTGTAACATTTTTAGAGACAAATTGCTTAAAAATTATATTCATCTGAAAATAAAAATATTGCGTGATATTTTTAACTTATAATCCACGCCCGCTGAAACAGCGGGTGCAGTATTATATATTTTTTGGAAACGGAAAAGCTATTAAAATTCTTGTAATATTTTAAAACAGCTGATAAAGATGTGAATTGTAACATATGTAGATAAAGAAAATATTAAAAAATTGCCCCGTATTTCAGGACCGGAAAGTATAAAAACTGAGCCGTACGCGGAGGGTTAAGCATCTTCTTTACAGTACTGATCTCCCCCATGCAATTTAGTCCTTAAAGAAAGCCCTTGAAAGGACAATAGTTCTTGTCAGATGAAGAGAGACAGCAAGCTGTTTCGGACTTAATAGCAGGAAGAGAATTTTTACCAAAGGGGTACACTATGCCCTTTTGGTAAAACCCAGTACATCCAATCTGGGGAAATAAGGGGATAATTGCCTCAATGAGGGATCCAAAAATACCTCATAGCATCACAGTTATTTCAAAATCATTTTTTATTAAATTCATTTAATTTGCCGAGATTCTCTAAATTGATTACTATAGTATATCTTTTAATATAAACATGTCGATTATTTTTCACTTTTGAACTCTAAATTCCTCAAATATGGATTTAAACTGCTAAGGGAAATAGGGATTTTAAACTAGTTCGCATGACAAAAATTACAGATAAATTTTAGACTGCTATGGGAAATATCTGTTCAAAACAGCCATTAAGGTTTAAGCTCAGAAAAACGCATGCAGATTGTTTTCACAACCTGTCAATTTTCGAATGAGTTTCAGTTTGATGGATAATCTGCAGATTATAATGATTGAGTTAAGTTGAAAAGAAACAAGTAAAAATAGCTAAAAAAAAAAAAAAAACACACACCATAAAAAAGTTGCTTTTCTTGTGCCTACCTGATATCGTGTACTTATTTTAAGTCCAGCCCAAGCAGCAAACTTCAAGTTTTCTTTCTTTTTCAGGGCTGAACACTTTGGGGATGCTGCTACATTACTTGCTGACTACAAAGAAAATAGGAAAATAATCACTTGGATGGAAATCAAAAAGAAAAAAAATTAAGAGAAATTATCTAATATACACTCCTAAAGTAGAATTTCATTATGCATATTTACAAACATTTGATTATGTTTAAAGGAGTTAAATGAATTGTTTTTCTTTTTAATAATCATAAATATGAAGATTACTTTATATAATTTCAAAATTTAAGACGGTTGCTAACTGAGAAAATTATTTGTGCTGCATGCCATTTTCACTAAAATTGATTAATGTGAGTTTTAAAATATGTCATTATTCTTTAAAAGAATGAGAACATTTTATGTGACATTCTAAAAATTTGATTTTGAATATTTTAATGTTTTCCCTTTGTTTGAAATACTCACTTTTAGCTGGGAGGGGAGCTTAAAGAGACTTATAGTGGTAACATGCTATAACTTTGTACTATCTTAAAGGATATAAAAACTTTTGCTTTTCATGGCATGCCAAAAGAAAGGAGAAAAAGCTCCAGAGGCTAAAATTCCAGGCAGGATGGTGGGATTCCCACCCAAATTTCTCAGATCCCTTCATTGAAAATAGGCTGTGCGGGAGATTTCCTATCTGCAGAAAGTTTGAAATCTGCATTTTTTTCGCTGGCATATAAAGTTACCGATATTAATATATATAAAAAAATGTTTACCCTTCTTTCCTAAAATTGAAATCCCCCTCCATATATAAAGTTTGGAGCGAAGTTTCAAATCCACTTCAAAAGTTGAATTTTAACCTCTGAGCTCATTAATAAATAAACTTCACTTGTAATGTGATTTTAAAAATGCGAGTTTCTTTTATTTTGTGTCATAGAGAAAAATTATAATTGAAGCAGAAGTATGAATGTAAAAAATTACAGAAAAAGGAATGCACAAACTAATTTAAATTCTAACCACTCTACATTCTTATTTGTATTATCATCAAAAGATATTTGATGTTATTAATCTTCTTTTCACCATATTGTGAATTCACTTATTATTTTATTTTTTCTTCTTAAAAAACTTTAAGGAACAGTTTTCAGAAATTAAGAGTGATAAAACAAAAGTTTTAAACTAATACTATGTTTCAAAATAAAAATAAATTATCCCTCTATATTCCTAACTATTAAAGAAATAAACTCTTAAGCTTCTAACTTTTTACTGCAATGATTATCAAAACAAAATGAAAAATAATGCTTGCATACCAAAAAGAAACCATACAAAGATCTCATGTTACGTGGATTCAATTTGATCGACTGGGCAAAATAAGCTCTTGCTATTTCCATATTTTCGAATCCACCAATAGTAAACTGGATCTGAAAAGAAAAAGTAAAACAACATTCATTTTAACAGTAGTAACCAATTAAAAAAACAAGTAACGCTACAGCAGCAGGGTGTTTACAGATTTTCAAAAGTGAAATTTTTTCGTGCCATTTTCGGGGCTGTTTAGTGATACATTGGATATTGATTCTGCCGGGCATCAGATATCGGGTGGACCTTGTATGACCTATATGTACCGGATATCCAATCAGATGTTTAAAACTTGCAAATGCTATGCATATTTTTAAACATCCCACAGCTTTCAAATATATCACCAAGTTAGTATTCACATATATTTTCAAAACATTTGAATTAATTAAGTTTAAAAAATCAAATTTAACAAGCCAGGTAGCTGGGTATTTTGTGCAGTGCCATGATTCTAGATGTTTAAAAACCCATCTGATACTATATAGCCAATGTTTTCTGTGGGAGGGCCTCGTTGGACAAAAAAACTTTGTGGGTTTTGCAACTTTTATGCTCCCGATTTCTAAATTCGCGACTTTTTCGGGACTTCAGTGACCTGTAGATAGCCCGAACAATTTTACAGAAAACAATTATTAAAAGTACAAAGAGTGAAGACTAGCAACAGGTGCTAGGAAGTTCTAGTTGATTTATCAATTCCCAGTGAAGATCAAGAGCTGCGTTAAAACTATTTACAGCATCACAGTAACAGTTGCACACAGTACTCTATGCTAAATACCTGCAAAATAAGTAATTTTTCTTACTTTCAACACTAGTCTGGGATTTTAAAAGCTTAAAATAATGACTTCTGGTATTGTCTTATTGGTAAAAATTTAGCCAATCAATATATTCCGTTTTAATAAATTTAAACAACTGAATTTACTTCTCTCTAACTCTCCTTTGCCAAAGAGTATACAAATTTAGTTTTTAAGTCTCATTTCTAAACCCAAACTGGAAAGTCCACTTACTAAACTGAATAAAACATTAGCAAGTAATTTTATTAACAATCTTACTAATTGAATAGAGTTCAATAATAGAGAGTAGAGAAGAGAAATAGAGAATAGAGAGAATAAAGCATCTACTTCATAATTGACTTTAGCAGATACAAGACATGCTATCGACACAAACTCGTCTAAATGTCTTAATAAACTATTACACTTTGAATCTATGCAAAGCAGGGTTCGTGATTTTTTTTTATTTTAAAAAAAAAAAAAAAAAAAAAAAATCGGAATTTTTTTAAATTTAAATCAGATTTTTTTTTATTTAAATTGGATTTTTTTGATTTTTTAAAAAAGACCACAAATATTTTGGATATTTATTATATAGCATTCATAGAAACAATTGGCATCTTAATCAATATGCAAAAACACACTTTAAGCGATTTTCACAGCAATAAATATTTTTTAATAGTAATAATGATAAACAAATTTTAATACAAATGCATGACTCAAATGAAACTTAACCCTACCAGGAATAATAGTACACTCATAAATACAGAGAAAATGAACAAATTTCATAAAAATAATTATTTTGCTGTTGAAAGCTGAAAAAAAGTACCAATTGTGTGCACTTAAGTTTTACATTGAATGTCTTTAATCATTTTTCAATTTTATAAATAAAAAAGCCTGAAATATTTTTACCCATTTCGAAAAATCATATGCTCACACCATTACTAAAAACTGAAACTTTTTGTTTTAATCAAGTATCTTTATTTAAAACTTCTATGACAAAAAAAATATTTTAGAAGGAAAAAACCTTAAGCTATTAGGGGACGTGGATGAAACTTTAAGGATATATATTCTAAATTCTAACAATTGTTATTTTAAACACTATCATTCTGAATTATTTGTTGTGTGACATTGATTAAATTGATCTAAAATACTATTTTTAAGACAAAAAACAATGGTTCATGATTATGTATTATGAATTGTAATTTGAATGATTGAATGAATTATGCTTTGAGGTTAAGATGCTTGAAGGATCTTGTAAAATTTAAAAAAATATTGTCAAATTAAAAGAATAGGTATTCATTCTAAGCTTATGAAATATGTTATGCACACAGGCAGATGTACCTAGGAAGTTTTGTTTGAAACAGTAGTTGTAATTGCAACAAATTTCATTTTTACAACACTTCCTAACATAGTAAAATCAATGATTTTTTTGAAAAAAAAATCACTTGATTTAAATCACAATTTAAATCAAGCTGATTTAAATCAACGAACCCTGATGCAAAGTGTAATAGCTTCTACGTATCAATAATATATGAAAAGATATATTATCCATTTAGCGCACTTTGCATTTTCTTCTATAGATAATATATACAAAGTGCGCAAAGTACACTTTTTACTGGTTGTTCTATTTTATGTTGACAAGAAAAACTCTAATTTTCATGTGAATCTTTCATTTTTGAGCACAAAGATAAAATATTAGAAAGTAACCCTAGTGTTGCCAGCAACATAAATAATATTGAGAAAATACATCAGCCCTATACATGTTTGTCCATTGGTGTGGCTTTGTTTACAGAGCACACAAACATAGAAAAAAACAAGCTCTTTTATGAAAGGGTGTTGGTATATATATATATTTCAATTGCAACACATCAAATATAGGATTAAATAAGATACAGCAAACTACAAAAATGCAATATGTAGCTGTTTGATGTTATTTTCGTTATTTTTCCTTTTAACTGAATCTTTGCTAATAACAGCAAAGGAAATTTTGTTACATAAACAACATGCTTCGGATTATTCAAATGCAAATTTTAGTATACATTGTTTATTGTTAAAAGAATTAATAAATATTTAATTTAAAAAATCCCTTCTGCAGAACTTGTAATGCATGCATTAAATTATTTACTTTAGAAAATTAAGAAGCAAGTTAACTACACATTTTAATAATATAAAAGAGAAAGATACTGTCAACACTATAAAACTAATTTTCACATTGCAAGTTTATATGCCACATACTATATTTCCTTTTGACTTTTTTCTTCTTCTTCATAATTTAAGCACTTGATGGATCAATACATTAGTTAAGAGAAGAATTCCAAAGCTATTTCAAGATGCTCAATGTATACCCTTGTTCTGTGATTAACTGGTGCATTATGCATTATCATACCTTATCATACGCATTTTAACTCGGTGATAGCACATTCTTCAAATAGTAATATTAATTTATTAAATTTCTATTTCATTTATTGTACAGTTAATAAATTATTACTACTAATTTTTATTACCACTATATTATTACTAATTAATTCCTTAACTCAATAAATAATTCATCACAAAATAATTTCAGTACCTCGGCATATTTTTGATGGTATAAATGATTATGTGGATTATAAAGGATGAGCTCTTCTACACAGAATGCAGCTTTGTTATAATCTTGCTCTTTCAGATATAATTCAGATAATTCCATCCATGCTTCATGATCACTCATAAACCTGAACAAAAAGAAAGCAATATATAGCAATGGAAAAGCTAGTTAAGCATTGATAACATCAGTGCTGAAACCAATCGAAACATAAAAGAGAGGGAAATTATTCTGCCCTGTCATGAAAACACAAGGCAAAAGGAATACACTTTTATAATGTTGGAATACATAAAATACTGAAATAGTAAAAAAATATAGATATTTTTCCTCCTTCCCGAAAAATTGTCATCACTTTCAACGAAAGGCAAGGAGGGGAGACCCCCTCCTTTTTAAAGTTTGAATTTTAGCCTATGTGGATAGAGTAGGCACAAAGTCAGTATAGGTACTGGATACTATACTAAATTTACTAATGATGCTACATGAAAACACATAGCCTTACCATGAGTGTAAATTGGAAGGGGTCCTAACTGAACTGAAATCAACATAAAGGGGCCCTAACTGATCTGAAATCAACATAAAGGGGCCCTAACTGAAGTGAAATCAAGATAAAGGGGATAAAATTCAAACCTTCAAGTGTAGGGGAGACTCCCCTGCAAGCATTATACATGGAGAGTATTGCAATTTTTGGGAAGGGAGTATAGCTAGCAATATTACTAACTACACATGTTAGCGTGCTTAAATGTTAATATATTATCAAAAAATATTCATCCACACTTTAGAGATGAATGTTAAAAGGCTTTGAAAGAGAAAAACCGAATTTTGTATGCAAAAAGATTGCACATTTAAATTTGTAAGTGCAGCAAAAAGGAGAAGAAAAAAACTTGATGAACAGGAAAAATTCTGTTTTCACAAATGTAAGTTTCTATTTTAGAATATTGTTAACAATATCTAGGTTCATTCCACACTCAAAATGTTTTTTTTTAAAAATAATATTGGTTATTTTACATAAAAGGGTAAAATGTAGATTGATGCATTTTCACCGAAATTCTTCGTTTCTTCCACATGCAGAAATCTCCCATCTGATCAAGGAGAGGATCTGAGAAATTTAGGCAGGAATCCCTCCACCGCCCTGAATTTTTGCTCTTGACACACATTAGCCAACACTAAACAGAACCAACATACAAGCTCTCGCATTAGCCTCTATACATGGCCAACAAATAGGGGGGTGCTAGAGGGTACAACAGCAATGGGGCCTAGGATAAAAGAATAAGGTTAAAACATATTTTGATAGACCTATCTTTAAGCTTGACAAAAATAGAATGGAATACTCGGAAAGGCCCCGTACTAAACAATCCCATGAAGCTATGCCTGCCTATATTCTGTACTAACATTAGCTCCCCCAAAATATTTTTCAATACAGTAGCCTCTCTTTATATCACGCTTCTTGGGGGACAGCGAAAAAGTTCAATATATCTGAATGCGCGATATAACTGATGCCGTTAGATAGAATGCAGGTTGTGCATGTAAATTGAGTGTCAACGTAAAAAATTTAATTTAATCTTACATAATGACAACTTTCTTAATAAAAATAGGTTAATAATTAGGGCTCAAAACTCACGGTCGGCAGTCGCCAAATGCGACCAATTTTCACGTTTTGGCAACCATTGTTTTCATTGAAGTCGCCAATGTGGCTGCCATTTGCTAATGCTAAAAGCCTTTCCTGAACTTTTATCTTAACACGTGACCTTTTCCCAAATTCTCTTGTCTACTAAAAATTAAATAAAGAAGAAATGGGAGTTAATTTTTGCGGTACACGGAAACTAGTTTTTCCTCCGATTTTTACCAGAAATTGTTTACTGTGTTTGAAATTTCAATCCTTTTCCATTCTGGAATTATTTCAATTATCTTGAAAGTTGTAAGATATTTTTTGCACGTACAACCTTAAATCTGCTTATTTGTCATTTTATTTTAACAATTAAAAAAGAAACAAAAGTATAAAGATATAAACAGCCAAAATCGTGCACGTGCTTCGCCGAAAGCTGGATTCCATGTTAGAAATTTTAATCCTTTTGCATCGGGTACAAATTTCAGTTATTTTCTAAATTAGAAGATATTTTCACCACATGCTACCCTAAATCTGCTTATCTTAATATTTTCTGGCTTCTTTTCTTTTTTTGAACCATGCCGATATGCAACACGTGTTTGTTGAAAATTGTGTTTATCACTATTATTCACCATTATTAAATCACTATTATTGTTTCATTTATTTATTTACTTCAAATTTGATTTTAGTATTGAAAGCTATTTACTTTTTAGAAAATACTAAATTTTGGATAAATAAGAAATTTTTAGAAAATTGTTGATTTACCTGGATCTAACTTCTTTAAAAAACAATAAACAATTATTGAAAAGAAGTAGTATTATCGCAAATCATAAAATGAATAAGGACTTTTTTTTAGTTTATACATTTTACAAAATAATAATAATAATGATGATAATAATGTGTGTATATAAATAGAAAAAAAAGCAGAGTAAGGCCAAGGTAGATAATTGTTCAATCAATTTTTAGTAGGAATTTAGGCATCAACAAGCAAGAGGAAAAGCAGTGTTTTTACAATTCTGAGAAAATTAAGTTCGAAAAGACGGCATTATAGGTTACATTGAAAAAGTCCATCCATATTTTTGGTACTAGGTTTTGAGCTGTTTGGATTTTAATACACTGCATTGACAAATATGTAATTATTACATGTACTTATTTCAAGTAGTATAATGATTAAACATTAGCTAAAAAATTAGTCCCAGAAGGACTAAATGATTTCAAAATGTCTAACCTCAAAAACACTTGTGATTGCATGCCGGAAAACCACATGGTTCCCGTAAATGTAATTCAAACGCTCATCGCAATTGATACCAGTTTTGTGCTCTTAAAAACAATAGGTACATAATTAAATTTTTTTGCAGATGTACAACTTTTTTTAAAAAGTTTGGCTACCATTTTTTGAAATTTGGCTACCATTTTGTGAGATTTTAGTAGCCATTGGCTACCAATCAAGAATTGGAGTTTTGAGGTATATTAATAATAAATCCTTCATCTGTCTCTTTCATTCTATGGGCGTTAAGATAAATACAAACAGAAATGTCAAGTAAAACGTCATCTGATTTAAGTAGAATCATTCTGCAAGTATGTAAGGTGGGGGATGAGAATTGTTGCAGCTTTTCACTGCAGCAAATTCAGAAGAAAGGAAAGCATTCCTGTTCGATGGCTTTGTTTAATGGGGGGAAAAGGGCTTTACTGAGAAATGCAATACTTTAAGTTTGCAGAGAGCTCAAACTTAAAATTTTAGGAGACATAGAAAAAGCGCAATATATCCGAATGAGCGATATAACAAGAGGTTACTGTACATGCTCAATGCTCAGGATGCATACATACAGGGTCCGGCAAATCCTGGGCGCCAGGTCGCCCAGGCGACTAGTTTTTCAGGTGGGAAAAAGATTCCATTGCGCAGACACAAAATATATGTTTGTCTTTTTTCCCCTCCTTCAGCATTTAGCTTTGTTCACATTCAATCGCCAACTACATCGTCCAGATAATCGCTCATTTTGTTACCTTCTACCCTTCTCAAACAGTATTATTGGCTGTATAGGATCATGCGCTCATCTACACACCAACAAGACGTAAGATATGCAAGGAAGGTATGTAGAGTGTAAATAGGTTTCTGAGCGTAAAAACCTTACTTCTACTCACGTTGGATCCGCATTTTCCATTACACATCGCAAAGAGTTGAACTTATTTCGGAACAAAAAAATGAACTTTCAAACTGCATTCTTTTTTCTGAAATTGCAGCTGGACTTGGTTTTTTCTCAAGTTTTTTTTTTTCTTCAAAATAATAACTTTAAATAGAAAATTGAGTATTTCACTACAGAAACTTGACAAATAAATGAAAATATAAATCTAAGAAAATAAAATATTTCACAGCAGAATTTGAGAATTAAATGTTCAAAAAATTACTTATGGCACAATAACTAAGTAGAAAATAAAATAACTTTCACCCGTAATTAACCCTTAAACTTTTTTTTGTTGCTTATCTATCAGCACTGCTTTTCATTGCTTTGTTTGGTGATTTAAATAAGAAGCACTTAAAATGTGATATGTTTGGTGCAAATGAAAATATCATAGCTGGCTCCTAAGATTTTCCCATTTTTGTCGGACTCTGCATACATAGATACATACATATATATCTGTATTAATAACATTGCTTTTCACAATGCCGATGCATCTCCATTGCCCTCCTTGTCTTAACACTTAAGCAATTGGGAAATTAAATTTTATTCCCAAAGTATAACTAGAATACTTATCTTTGCAATATATTGCACAAAAGCTTAAAAAATCATAAGCAAGTATTACAGCCAAAACTAAAAGCACTATTTAAAAACCATTTATTTTCATTTATAAAAATTAACATGTCCTTTAGCAATAACTAGAAAGAAAAATCAAATCTTTAACTTCTACAAGTTTCTTCATAGTTCACATATTTGGTTAAATAACTTGTTTATAAATACCCTGACAGGTCGAATTTCATCTAGCCGAACATTCAACTACATCAATATTTAGCTAATCCAAATACTCTGCCCAAAAGTATATGGGCAGTCAAAAGGGTGACTGGACATTTCATCAGGGTGACCAGACATTTCAAAAGGGTGACTAGACATTTCATAAGGGTGACCAGACATTTCAAAAGGGTGACTAGACATTTCATAAGGGTGACCAGACATTTCAAAAGGGTCACTAGACATTTCATAGGGGCGACCAGACATTTCATAAGGGTAAATAGACATTTCATAATTTTATAAACCAGAATGTCAATCAAAAGATTGAATAGAGATTTTATATTTTTTTAAAAGGATAATCTAGCATTTAAAAATAAAAAAGATATTGCTAATTACAAATAAATATATTCACATTATTTTTCTAATTTTTGAAACATAAAAAAATACACACTTTCATAAACTTACTTTTTTAAATAATCACTAAGTTCTTTAATTGCTTCAGGTATTTTATTTTGGGCTTTTAGAACTGCCACTTTTCTTTTGTAAATCACAGAATTGGATTCATCATGCTGAAGAATCGATTCATATAATTTCAATGCATCTTCATAGCTAAAAAGAATTTTAACTCATATAATTCAAGTTAGTAAATACACTAACAGCAATAATTACTCAATGTGAACGCATCTCATGCAATAGAAACACATACCGGTCCAGTGCTTCAAATTCCATAGCCCTTAACTTTCTGACACGTAGGCTTCCAGGAAACTGAGTATCGAGTGCTTGCAGACATTCCTAAAACGAAAAGCATTAGGTACTTGTTAAATAATGTGTTGAGTTTCAGTGCAACATGCTAACTAACGAATTATATACATATACTAGCTACATTGCCTGTTGTTGCACAGGCTATCTCAAACATTGCTCATTCCCCGATGCTGGCGGAGGACTTGATTCGAAAAATTTTGCACTTGAAATTTATCAGACATGATAATTTAAATTCCCTTTACCTAAATGATTGGTAAATATGATTTTTTTCCTGTTTACTCATGCACGTTAATTTAATGAAGCAAATACAGCAATGCCAAAAATTAATTCAAAACCAATAAAAAAAGATCGAAGAAGTGTAAAAATTGCACAAAAGAATCAAATATGACAATTAAATGCAATAATTTAGGAGAATGAACTCGAAAACATCAAAACTATAAACTGGCAAAGTATTCAGGAACATTTGTCATTATGGCTAGATAAAAAGTAAATGGTAATCCAAAAGCAAGATTTTAACTTGATTTTTTCTCCCCTTTCTCTCTCTCTTTATTTATTTATTGAGTTTTTTGTACAATTATTTTACATAACAATACCAAATTTACATATATTTCCACTTTAGTTTAAATATATATATGCAAAAAAGATAGCTAGAAGAAATTTGTTTAAAACCTTCCAAATCCTGGAAATTGATATCACAAACACAAGCAAAGAAATATGTTCTGTACAAGTAAAGAAACTACACTTTAAAGCAAGACATTTTTTTTACAAAAACATCACAAAACAAACCTGAGCTATGTCTAATCTGTGACAATCTAATGCAGCTAAGCATACTTGTTCATACACCAGCCATTCTATTAGGAGAAGGAAAGAAAAAAAATATTTGTAGGAAACAATCAATGCTCTAGTTTTAACATTCAATACAATATGACTGTGTTCAACAATGCCCTAGTTTAACACAATGGGGTATATGTTTTTCATGACCAATAATAAAAAAAGCAAAATTTAAACTACAATGATTTTCGCTTTCGCTTATTTTACTATAAATTGCTCAAAACACACTGCTCATTACCATACTTAGTTAGATTTCAAGTAGTCTCAAAAATTCTGAAGTACCATCAAACCGTTTGACAAAAGAAGAATCCAATCATCTTTAAGGAGAGAAGCAAACAGAACCAGTTGTGGTGGTAAACTTTGAAAAACATTTGTAAGAAAAATATGCATACTTGCCAACCTTGTAGGAAAAAAAACAGGAGATTTTTTCAATGACGCCCCCACACACAGAAAATGAACAATTAAACTGACATACAAAGATTTTTTTTAATGTTCATTACAGCAGTATTTGATAAAATTTTATCATCAAATGTTTGATCGAAACATTTTTTAGCAAAATTATTTTTTTATGAGCAATAGGATGTTCTCTAGATTTTCATTTGACAGCACTGGACGAAACTTAGTTTCACTTTACAGAAAATGTATTACTGTGCGGAATGCACAAAATCCCAAGAATTACATTTAGTTAGATAATAAAAAAACAATTCTCCCAAATACTTACTAGCTTACATCTACACCACAATTTAAACAAAATATCACCACCATATCTGGTGTGCACTTAACAAATAAATTATCCAAAATATTTATTTTTAAAAATTTAGCCATTTTTCAGTTATATATTCGATGAAAATAGGAAGAAATTTTATTCATCTATTTTGTAACAATATATAATGATTACCAAAAAGGAAAAAAAAGCCAAACCCTAAGAGGATGAAAAAAAAAAAAAAAATTCAATTCTATGCAAAAAATATTTTAAAAACTAGATTATTAATAAGGATGCAATATTAACAGTTACAACTAACTAAATGATCACCAAAATTTTTAATAAAGGCTAAAATATTTCATTGAAATTTCGAGTGGGTGTGGCAAAAGGAGAAGTGCAAATCCTCTACTACAGAGGCTAAATCGTAAAAAATATTAAAAATAATGGTAAACCAAAAGGTATTGATGTCCAAGAGATTAAATGAGATAGTACACAAGAACTAGGGACATTTACCGAAGCGGATGCAATCGGACTTTTGAAAAAAATCGGGACTGACCCTTGAAAGCATATAAAAGACAAAATGCGGAAGTTTTACTGATAATTTGTAAAAGTTTCGTAAAGCAAGTATCTATGCATGCTGCTTCAAAATTTTCTCATTCAAAGAAATAAAAAAAGTACCAAAATTATGGATATTCGAGGAATCAAAATTTTAACTTTTCAAAAATATGGAATTTCGTCAAAATACAAGAAAATTACATAAAAACTACTCAGCGAATAACTACGATCCCGAGTGCTGTCCATTGAGCAAAAACAAATTGAAGCTTCATTAATTTATTTTAAAGCGAAAATTACAAAAAACGGGAAAAAAATAGTGTTAAACGGGAGATCGATAGACAGATGCAAAAAACGGGAGTCTCCCGTTAAAAACAGTAGACTTGGCAAGTATGAATATGTAATAAATACGTAATGAATGAGTGGCAACAAAACAGAAAATAAGTTGCTTGTTCCACAAAATGTGCAAATAAAATTACTCATAAAAGGAAAGTAAACATGTTGACCTGTGTACCAATAAACACATGCCTGTAATGGAGTACCCTAAAACTTGAATGGATTTGAATTTTTTTGCAGTGTGCAGAAAAGTCCTAATTCGCTGTCAGATATAAATAGGAAGAACATAATAAAATCACCAGAAGTTCAGATTACTCATAAAAAATAAACCAAAATTAATTAATTAAATATCCAAAGACCCTTAATACATTCAATGATTGCAAAAGTATTGAGAAAAATATAGATTTCTCATTGAATTTGGGACATAAAAAATTCTTATCCACTGTGTATAAGCCCTCCTTTTTTCAACAAAAATTTGACTTGAAAGGGGAGTGGTCAAAAAAATTTCAAGATTTGATCCACGGAATAAAAATCTATCATAAATGGTAGCAGAATAAAGATCTAACATATTAAGGGTTCTTGTATTCAAAAGGCAAAAAATTACAAAGAAAATACAGATATTATTCCATTATTTCAATATTTATGTGATCGGAGCATTTAAAAAGTTCTTCTCATCTGCTTAGAGTTTCAATTTCATTATTACAGGCGTCAGTAAAATCACCATCAATATCTTCTCCAGAATTCAATTCTACAGAAGACTTGATTATTAAATGTGTCAATTTAAAGTACAATAGTGGTCTTGCACTTATTTTCTGTGGGAAAGTTGGGATGTTGCATACACACGTGTATTATGCAGAAATGTTTTTAATTATAAAACAAAAACATTTAAGGGGGTAAAACATTATGCTAAGTTAAACTAATAATATTTGTAAAAGTTGTTTTTGCAACTATGAATTTTGCAAAAAGTAACATTGAATGCACAAAAGTTCCTTATCTATGCATTACACATTGATCAATAAATCAAAGTATTTTGTCAAAACAACTGAATAGTTACAGAAAAAAATAATAAGGCCAGGTGGGGGGAGGGGGGGGGGCGGAAGTGGGGGTAAAATAAAGCTCTTTTTTTGAGAAGTCCCTAAAATCAAACTACTATATTAATTTTAATGAAACTTATGCTCTATTTTAAATACATTGGATTCATATAGATTAAACATGAAGCAAAATCATGTAGTTTTGTTGGATTGTTTTTTCACAGTAATTCATTTAAAAGAGTATACCCTCGCTTTACACCATGGTGGGAGAATATGTGGGCGCAGTTCTAAAATTAGTGCATTTTTCAATAAAAATATGTAATTATATATTTTAAACAAGAATACACTGAAATATACATGCGTTCATTCTATTCAAAGTTACAAATGAAAAAGGACATTATTTAAATTTTATTCAAGTAAAGAAATAATGCCTTGACATCAAAATTAAGTTTACTTAAAATACAGCATATATTGTGGTGTACTTAACATAATCTTTATAGCAGGAAAAATAATAGTCCCCCAGTCCTGATACATGACTGAGTTGAATTCTCAATGAGATAGAGTTCATCAATTTATGTCAGTTGTCCAATGAATTGATTGACAATTTGACTGTTGGCTGAAGCTTTACTCATGAATCTTGCTTTATTTCTTTCAACTTTACATATATATATTATTTGTTCAATTTTTTAACTATTCTAGTTTTTTGCTTTCTTAATCCTACTTTCTTGGCATAAAGACAAATATGAAAAAGAATATTATTAGTAACTTAAAGCATCTTCATTACTTTAAAATTTTATTTTTTTATTATTCTTCTCTTTCTAAACTGCATTTTAAATACAGTTCAAAAAGGAAGCTTTTCACTCAAAATTACTACCCAGGACTCCAAACAAATAAGCAAACTACATTTCAGTCATTTTATTTTAAAATGTAGAGCATCAGACCTTTACTACATAGAGGTAAAAAATATCAATAAGAGTAACCACACCCCCAAATTATCTCACCTAAAAAATATATATATATGAATCAAATTATAGAATTAATTTTTCCTCTGATATGTTAATTTACTCCTTAGATGTTCCTCTACAAGGCTATAGTGTCTAGAATGGATAGTGTGGCAACCGCTCATGAAACTAGCATATTTCAGTGGCTGCCAATCTCACCCATTTTGTGGTGGCGCTGATGCACGTTTCCCTCCTACCATGTGCAGTGTGCAGCGTTGTTTTGGTTATGCGATATTAAAGTTTGCGGATATCTAGAGCATAAAAATGCCTAAAAAAAGGCACAATCATTGTTTCGTTCCTGGATGCAACACGAAGTACGATAAATGTGGCTTATCATTATTTAGTGTTCCGAAAAATGAACAAATTTTTCAACAGTGGGAAAGGTTGATTCCCAGAGCCGACAAAAAATTGGATAAGTTTAGCGCTGTGTGTGAAAAGCATTTCATAGAAGATTACATCGTGAAAGAGTTTTCCCACTCTGTGAATGGGGAAATTGTGAAAATTGCACGTGCTCGTCCTGTGCTTACGGAGGATGCAATACCCACGATATTTCCCAATTTACCTAAGTATTTGAGCAAGCAAGTTCCTAAAAAGCGAAAGCCTAGGAAACATGCAGAAACAATTGTGGAACCCATATCTGAGCCTGACTGCAGCAATAAGCTTTCTTTGAATGAACTGTGCTGTGTGGACTTGCCTTCACCAAATTGGGCCAAACAAATTCCATTGAATAATGTTAGTGCAATGGTGTTTCACTGTAGCAATGTTGACAGAGATGGCAAACTATCTGCTGAAAAACTCATTTTTGTCTCAGAAAAAGACTCTTGTTTTAAGGCTGAAATATTCCTTAGGGATTGAAAATTGAAAATAATAAATCCATTCAAGACAGAGAAAAATTATTGCAAATATTAAATGAAACAGATCAAATGCAAGTTTGTCATGGAGCAGGCACAGCAGAAGAATTTATGAGTATGAACCTAAGCAAGCATGCAGCATATGAAAATGTAATATTCAGCCGACAATGCAATAGACTGAGTACTTCCCACATATGTATGCATTGCAAGTATCTTCGCCGCAGATTGCTTCACAATTTGGCTCGCCGAAAATGTTTAGGTTTTAAAATAAAATCTTCAAAAAATAAGATTGTGAGTAGCCGAAAAATATCCAGGCTGGAAAAACGATTGTCTTCTGCCAAAAATGTGGTCAAGAGGATGCAACTTGAAAATGAAAAATTGTGTGACATTAATGAAGAGCTAAAGAAACTACCAGTAAAGCAGCAAATAATGGTTAAACATTGTTTTCAAGCTGCAAAACGAAAATCAACATGTGGTTTCAACTACAGTAATGAATGGATCTTAGAGTGTTTGTTTATGCATATGAAGAATCCAAAACTGTACGAACATATACAGCGGAATAACATTATGGTTCTACCATCTCGGCGAACAATCAGAAAATATTTAGTTAATTATAAGTGGTTTTGGCTTCAATCCTAAAACATTTCATTTGATTAGGGAGAAGACAAAAACTATGGACAACTTTTTGCTACATGGAGGACTAATTGTTGATGAAATTAAATTATCTGAAAACTTGCAAGTGAAGTCAAACGGCCAGATCGAAGGATTTGTTGATTTAGGACATTATACTTCGGATGAAATGAAAAAACAACAATGTAATCATGGTTTGCTATTCCTTTTCTCTCCTGTCAGTGGAAATTGGAAGCAAATTATTGGAGTATTTGCCACTAACAAAAATATTAATGGACTTCTTCTTTCAAAGCTCCTGGTTGAAGCCATTGTTCTCACAGAAAATGCAGGTTTGTTTGTAGATTTTGTCACTTGTGATGGAGCTTCATGGAACTGTAACATGTGGAAAACGTTTGGCGTTTCAGGAGAAATGTCCAACGTTATCTACAAAATTGTACATCCTGTTGATGTTTCAAGGTATTTGCACTTTATTTCTGACTTTCCACATCTGGTTAAATGTATGAGAAACTCTTTTGTTGATAAAGGCTTTTGCTTACCAGAAGGTGAGGCAAGAATTGAACAGATTGAGGCAGCATGGAAAGAAGATCGGGACAATGCTACTTTGAAAGCTATGCCAAGAATCACAAAAGTTCATCTTCATCCAAATAATTTTGAAAAAATGCGTGTCAATTATGCATTTCATTTGTCCAGTGATGAAGTTTTGAAAGGACTTTATGTTTACAAAGAGAAATGTGAAGTGCAATATGGTTCCTGTGAGGCAACAATTTTTTTCATAAGCCTTATGAAAGATTTAATCAATGTTATGACAGCAAGAACTCCAAAAGA
This sequence comes from Octonoba sinensis, assembly GCA_038502835.1. Lineage (NCBI taxonomy): Eukaryota > Metazoa > Arthropoda > Arachnida > Araneae > Uloboridae > Octonoba > Octonoba sinensis. Next base: position 62,277,502 of record CM076605.1, on the reverse strand, counting down.
AAGTCTGCAATTAGAATCCACGAAACACCAAATTATAACAGATTTTTTGGAGTATTTGGATCAGTGGGAATCTTTTTGTGGTCCCAAAAAGATAGGATTTTTGAGCTCTAGTACAGCTACTGGTCTTAGAGTCACATTAAACTCAACTGTTTCCTTGCTGAAATACCTTGGAGAAAGCATCAATCAAACCTATTTGATGACATCACGATTAAGTCAAGATGCTATAGAAAATATTTTTGGAATCATTCGTCAGTCATCTGGCTGTAATGACCATCCTACTCCAACACAGTTCCTTATTACAGTCAATTGCCTCAGCTTCTATAATTTGGCCAAGCCTCCTAAAACAGGAAACAGTGAAGTCGAAGTTGTAAATTCATATATTAGTGAAACGTCCTGTGATGCAGAAAAAATTGACAACTTGCTGAATGCTGGAATGTTGCAGGATGCCTTTGACTGCTTTTCTTCTTCCAGTGCATCAAATATTCATCCTTTCTGCTCAAGTACTGACCCAAACCATCAACTTCTTGTATATCTTTCCGGATATGTTGCAAGAAAATTTTTTGTCGAAACAAATTGCAAGGACTGCAAAGAATATTGTGTGATGTCTCTGGAAGAAAAAGAGAACTTCAAAGGAACAATGATATCCCATTTTGATAGAGGTGGGTTATTTTATCCATCATCTAACCTTTTAACATTTGTTTCTCAGTTAGAGAAAATAATAGTGGAATATTTTAAGTCCCCTTCATTGCATTGTGATAGCATTTCAGATGTCATAAATAGCCTTATTGAAAAAAAATTAAATTTAGTTGGTTGTATCATTCATAAAAACGATCTGAGTTTTTGAATAGTAAAATTCTTTTTGCTTACTAGATTACATTTTTTTGTTAAGGGCCTAAATAAATCAATGCAAGCATGCAGGGAAAAGGTTAGGCAAACTAAATTAAGACGTCTCAATTAGCTTGAAAGTTTCTTTTTTGTTTTTACATGTGTGTATTAATTATCTTGTGGTGAATGCATATTTCAATGTGTTACTTTTATGTTTATTTTGAAAAGTAATTAACCTTATACACATATTTGAATTTAGATATTATGTATTCTAAAATTGTAATTAACCATGGTTAACTAATTGCTTGAATATTTTAATTGTTCAGAAAAACAGTTTATAATGTGTACTAGGTACTTTGTGTATGTTCTTCTATTATTTTGTTTTTCTTTCATAAATATATTATTTATTTAAAGTGACTAGTATTGAGAAAGAGATTTGCTTGAAAACAATATTCACTTTAGTACTGCAAGTGTCGCTTATTGTTAAACTCTTTTCTTACATATTGCTGGCATAAATTTAAAGAAATCTTTTTGGTACATATAGTCTCACCATTTTATAGTAAATATACTTTTTTGTTTTATTAATTTTTTATCTCGTTAAATATGATTTTTCAAATGTATTATAAGCTTTGCCTGAAAACAATATTTACTTTTGTACAGGAAGTGTTTATTGTTTTGCCTCTTATCTTACATATTGCTGGCATAAATTTTATTTCGAAAAATAAAAAATCTATCTTTTTGTACATATGTTCCTCACCATATTATAGTAAAAAAACTTTTTTTCTGTTTTATTGGTTTTTATCTCGGTAAATATGATTTTTCAAATGTATTTCAACCTATATCCCTTGCATTGTGAATATTTTGTTTGTCGTTTATTGTTTTAACTAATTTCTTACATATTGCTGACATAAATTTTATTTAGAAAAATAAAAATATCTTTTTGTACATATATTCTCACCATATTATAGTAAAAATACTTTTTTTTTTTTTAAATTTGTTTTTTATCTTGGTAAATATGATTTTTCAAATGTATTGTGAATATTTAGTTTGCCTGAAAACTATTTATTTTGTACAGGAAGTGTTGTTTATTGTTTTAACTCATTTCTTACATATTGCTGGCATAAATTTTATAAAAATATCTTTTTGTACATATATTCTCACTATATTATAGTAAAAATACTTTTTTTAGTTTTATTTGTTTTTTATCTCTGTAAATATAATGATTTTTCAAACGTATTGTGACTATTTAGTTTGCCTGAAAACAGTATTTATTTTTGTACAGGAAATGGGCGTTTATTGTTTTAACTCTTTCCTTACATATTGCTGGCATAAATTTTATTTAGAAAATTAAAAATGTCTTTTTGTACATATATTTTATATTCTCAATATACTATAGTAAAGATACTCTTTTTTTTTTAGTTTTTTATCTTGGTAAATATGATTTTTTAAATGTATTGTGAATATTTAGTTTTGTACAGGAAGTGTCGTTTGTTGTTTTAACTCATTTCTTACATATTGCTGGCATAAATTTTATTTAGAAAATTAAAAATGTCTTTTTGTACATATATTCTCACTATATTATAGTAAAGATACTCTCTTTTTTTTTGTTTTTTATCTCGGTAAATATATGATTTTTCAAATTTATTTCTACCTATATCCCTTGCATTGTGAATATTTTGTTTGCCTGAAAACTATTTACTTTTTCACAGGAAGTATCATTTATTGTATTAACTCCTTTCTTACATATTGCTGGTATACATTTTATTTCGAAAAGTAAAAAAATATATCTGTACATATATTCTCACCATATTATAGTAAAGATACTTTTTTGGTTTTATTTATTTTTTATCAGTAAATATATGAGTTTTCAAACTTTTGTAGCCTATATCTCTTGTATTGTGAATATTTTGTTAATGTGAAAACAATATTTACTTTTGTACAGGAAGTGTCGTTTATTGTTTTAAATCTTTTCTTACATATTGCTGGCATAAATTTTATTTAGAAAATTAAAAATATCTTTTTGTACATATATTCTTACTCTATTATAGTAAAGATACTCTTTTTTTTTTTTTTTTGTTCTTTATCATGGTAAATACATTATTTTTCAAATGTATTTCAACCTATATCCCTTGCATTGTGAATATTTTGTTTGCCTGAAAACAATATTTACTTTTGTACAGCAAGTGTCTTTTATTGCTTTAACTCTTTTCTTACATATTGCTGGCATACATTTTATTTAGAAAAATTTTTAAAAAATTTCTCACCATATTGTAGTAAAGATACTTTTTTTGTTTTATTTCTTTTTTATCTTGGTAAATATGATTTTTCATATGTATTGTGAATATTTTGTTTGCCTGAAAACAATAAATATTTTTGTACAGGAAGTGTCGTTTTGTTTTACTCTTTTCTTGCATATTGCTGGCATAAATTTTATTTAAAAAAATAAAAAAATAACTTTTGTTTTACATATATTCTCATCATATTGTTCTAAACTGAAAATATTGTTGCTAATTTTTGAAGGGCAAAAGACGTTTGTACGGTAATTGAACGTTTAATTTTGTAGCATTAAAGATATTTTTTTATTGAAAATATATTCTAAAATTATTTTAAATTTTATTTCAAATTTAATTTTGAAAAGTACGAAAGTTAACTCCTCACATTTAGAAGAGGTGAATACTTTGCAAGGAATATATATTCATTTTCATTAATCCTTTAAATGGAGGGAAAGTGTTCGCAGCGCCACCTAGTGAAATGGGTGAGTTCGAAAGCCACATCTGTCAAGCTGCTTTCCACACTATCCATTCTAGACACTATAACAAGGCTATACTAAAATTGCATTTTTGCCAGTTAATAATGAATTTAGAAGAAAGTTCATCAACAGCTTTAACTAATATATCATATGCAATGAGTGTAAAAAAACATAGTTTCAATGCATTAAACAATTTTCCAGATTCCAAAACTAAAATAAAATATTTGCAATAATCTCAAATATCTCTGAAAAAGAATCAACAAAATATCTCAATTTAAAAAGAGAAAATAGTTATTTTTTAATATACCCCCACTTTATTCCCCCACCTAACAAACAGCTTCATAGAAATTCAAACAGAATTAATCTATTTCATTAATTCACTGTACAGTAAAAAAGTTTAATATTCAAAAATTTTTAGCATCAAAAAGAGCATTCAAGTTTCCATTCAAACACTACAGAGATCAAAATTATTACAAACTTATATAATAGACAATATCTTTTTTATTGGCTTGAAGGAATTATAAATGAATAATGAAAACAAACTTCACTGTGCAAGAAAAAAACTCCCACCAAACTAGCATGCTTTTTAAAAAAACTTTATATAGTTTGATGATTTTTTTTCTTACACAATGTTTTAACATTTCAAATCATTCACATAAAAAAAAAGGTTTTAATTATTACATAAAAAAATGGGTAGAAAAAAAAAGTTTCTTACTTTCATCCCCAAGCTTGTGCACATAATCTACTAAAACTTTTTGCCAAATTTCAACTATTTGTTCAGAAGATCTTAAATTATCATCTCTCCACTGCCTCAAAGTATCTCGAGCCTCTGAAACAGTTAATACTTGTTACTTTTGTAATATTCTTTACTTGGATATTATTATACTTTGGTACTGAAAGCAAAATGGATTAGATTGAAATCACGATGATTTTCTCATAATAAAAATCTCAAATGTGCATATTTTAACCAAGTTAATCTTTTCACAATGAATATAGCATTTGAAATTTTGATAGAAATTTTGTTTTTACTACTATACACATCACATTCACTTCACATTTTTACCAGGGTCTGGTTTTTGGGAATTTAAAAAAGATTTTTGTGAAAAATCAGAAAATTTTGTGATCCATTTTGATTAATTGGAATTTTGTTAAGGGTCCGTTTTGTTTAATTGAAATTTTGTGAAGCGTCCGAAAACGGACCTAACTTCCTCTGGCGCGACCCTTGTTATATACTAACGAACATACAGACAGCTGTCATATACAATCAGAAAGAAAAATCTATATCCATAGAGGACTTTTTCTCGGTATAATAGTTGTCCCAGAGTCAGTAAAAGAGCTAACATTTAAGAATATTTCACACTTAACATATCTTAAAAACTTGATAAAAACTAAATGAACAATTTCAAAGTGAAATTAATCCGCAGTTTGACAAAATATTTTAATATACATTGTAAATTAATCAGAGGTATTTCGCAAAATATCGAAATAATGCAAATATTCTGGGATATTTCTTGCATGATATGGGCAAACTACTTTATCCAAACTGGAATATACGTAATCTTAAATCACTGAACAAAGTGTTTAATAGCTTATTTACTTTTCGTATTCTGTATGAATATATTTTACAAGATACTACTGCTCAATGTGTCGGTGCATAGTACGAGTTAATTCACCAACGAAAAATATGAAAAACAAAATAAAATACAAAATAATTAAAAGACGGAAATACAGCACAAAATTACTTATTGAAAAAATAAATAAAGTTCAATAAAAACGATTTAATTACTTTGCCAGTGCATTTTCAACATCGCTTTAATTAATAGTAAAAGCGGAAGTTGCCAGAAGTCAACATCAGAGTGAACATTAAGTCACAGTCACAGTTAGTACATAATTTTATGAACTGGCTTGATTATAGGCCTGCTGAGCATATTTGTGCTGAAAATGTTCAAATTCGTTAAAACAATAACGATAAAAGAGCAAATTAATTTCTTTATGATTGAAAGTCAATGAAAAGTACACGAAAGCTAAAAATAATTAAAAAATAACACTATCTGACCTTCTGAACCTCTGTAATTCGTATCGACGCACCGCAGCGCTTCTTTCATTTTTTCTAAAATTTAAGTTTTGTTCTTGTTCCTTTTTTTTCCTGCGGGGGGGGGGGGGGGGTGAAGGTATGTGCACTCTGTGAAGAGGCAAATATAGTTTAGACTCCCGATTCCCTTCCCTTACTATGGCTGTGGCCTTGCAGTTTTCTTCTCTCTATTGCTTTCGCGCCGGTTTATAACGAAGTAGAAGGGACTTTTGAGCAAAAATTTCGTTGTAGCTGTAATCTCGTTAGAAAAAATAATTAATAACAAAGAGGTGAAACGTAAAAAATAAGCATAAATTCTTTTAAAAAGATGATTATTGTCAGTCACTTACTTTTTCATTTTGCAACAATCTAAAAAAGCTTTTTTTTTTTTTTTTTGGGTTTTTTTGTGAGTAGTGCAAGATAAGGCATAGCCAGCAGGCGGGGGGGGGGGGATTTTATGAAGTTTTTACATGCTATAAATGATTATTTCTTAATTAGAAAATTAGAACCATTCAGATAAGAAATAACCCTTTTATTCAATTAGTTCTTCTGCTTAACTCCACGGCCGTAGCCGGGGGTGGGGAGAACTCCCTCCCCCCCCCCAATTTTCCAAAGTTTTACATGCTATAAATGACAATTTGAAAATTAGAAAATCAAAAATATTCTGATAAGAAAAAACTTTCTTCAACATGACCTCACCCCCATACTGAAAGATAATAAGAATTTCGTTACGGTGTTCAAAGTATTGTAAATGATGTAGACATCAGATCCTAGCCTTCATCTCAAGATAGGAGCAACACAACAGCCGAAATGAAGCATTTCATGATTAAAAATAAATAAATAAATAATAATAATAAACTTTGCTAAACTCCAAAGAAATTAGATCATACAATTTTTACTAAGCGGTTTAGAGGGGTCTAAAAATTAATTCCTTGTGCATTTCATATTTGTTTATTGTGAGAAAGAGCACTCTTTGCGGTTTTCACAGAAAGCAAGTGAAATAATGAAGAGTGGTGAAATCAAGCTCGAAATAGTATTTTTTCTTGAATTGCCCTGTACCGTCTGTCATATTAGACAACAGTTTAGACTTTGACCTTGAGATAGCAAATAAATTCAAAAATGTATGGGATCTATGCTCTGTATAGTAAATAATAAACATAGCACTTTTATTAATTTCCAATTCTACGCTAACTTTGTCCATAAATGGGCCACTCTCTGGAGAAAAAAAAAATATGTATTTCACTGGGAGATATTATAATTTATTAAGTGTGAAACTTTATAATTTCATTTCAGCTATGTCTTTGAAGCATGGATTTATATTTGCAATGGCACTGGCAAGGTATACGAGCATTTCAAAAAAAAAAAAAAAGAAAAGAACAGATATTTTATGCAGATGTTTTTGAAAAAATCTCTTGGCAGGAGCTGTTTATAGCAAATATTGTAGGGTCAGTTGGGGTAACTGTAAACGCTTTTTCAATGTTTAACCTTTTGACCCTTCCCTACCTCTTAAATGAATTCAGAGATAAAATTGTGAGCATTGTAGACACTACTGTACTTCTTGTGAGTAAATGTGTGCAAAAACTTTGACTTTACGACTATTTCTTAGCAAATGAGCTCGTGTTTACAATTACCCCAGAGATCTGGAGTAATTTGATTTATTTTCGAATAAGGTTGATGCAAATGGAAAATTGTTTCATACACAGTCTGCTTGAAGGCTTAAGAAGTTCCGGAGCAATGGTTCTCAATCTGCGGCCAACAGGCCGCATGTGGTCCGCTGAGTTATGTTATGAGTCGGCACAGATCATTTAACGAGAAATGTCTTGCAAAAAATGAAGTAATGCGGCAAATTTATCTAAAATTTGTCCCGCAGTGTATCAGTCGGTTAAGCTTGAATCCCACAAAACACCGAAAGTGAAGCACAACTGGCCGTGGTCAACGCTTGGGAGGGTGACCACTTCCCGCGACTGATTCCTCTGAGACCAAGTGTGCTTAAGGGAGCATTGCACGTAAAATACGTCGTCGCTACAAATGTCCACCAAGTTAGAAATAATTTCCGCTGAAGGACCAATCTAGGTGACGATCTCTCATCTGGGAGTTGGTTCAAAAACATTAAGCCCCTCTGAGCCAAGTGTACTTCATTCTAGCGGAGCTGCTCATTAATAATCAGTAATAGTTTCCTTAATTCATGGTCGCCCTGAAAGGGGGCTTGGATTTCCAAGTGGCATTAGCAAAAACAAGAACAGTTATGTAAAATAGACACAAAAGTGTAATTTACATCAAAACACAATACTTATTGTACCCCCAAAAATTTGTAAATAGGAAAAATTTATGTGTTTACAACTACCCCAGAGTGCGAAATATATGGGGTAATTGTAAACACCTAACTCGCACATGAAAAATAACAGGGAAGATTAAATTCCAAACTAAATGTTTTTAGCAGCATTCCATATGACAAATAAAAATGGTTGAAACCGTTTACATCGCTTTTGTAGATGAGCGGGAGTGGAAAATGTAAGATCACTAAATTTTGTTAAACAACTTTTTTCACCGTGCCATTTTCAAACAATAGTGACGCCTGCACAGGTGTTTCGAAACTTATGAAACTGTTTCAGCGTCTTCCCTATGCTGCCAGGTTACCACTCACAAGCAGATAAGTTTTCAAAACCACCACAAGTGTAGTTATGAAGCTTGTTTACAATTACCCCATGTTTACAATTACCCCAACTGAGCCTAAATAATTTGGAGAAGCAAAAATTTCCTATAATTCGTACAGAGCTAAAAGATTACATCACAGGAATTGTACGAAAACGGAACCGAGTTTGCTTTACATTTTGTTGGCTTGTAAACTCTCCAATTATATATTAGGAAGGAGCTAAAAAAATAAAAAATAAATAAATGAGTGTCCACTCACGCCTTGAAATTTTCCAATATTGCGTCAAAATTGAATAAAACTATAATACTTTAAACAAAAATCAAACCTTGATAAATTTGGTGTAATACCGCGATTTTTTTTGTTTTTAGGATATTAATCTCTAATATAATTCTTAACGTCTGCAAGGATGGTAATTTTCCCCCTTTATGCTAATGGCTCTCACTGCGGGTGCGGGTGCACAACGAATTTTCTCTGGATTTTATTAAGAAAGTTATTCGAAATTACAAACTCTGAACCACTCTACCATTTTTTATTTAAAGTTATCCTGTTTACTTACCCATGTATAAGCGCCGTTTTTTTTTTCTATTTTTAATTTTTTTCTCCCCTTCCATACACTTCTCTTCGACAAAGCTAATAAATTTTCAATTTCAAGCGTCTTATCGGTGAAATCTTAACTTTGATTCTGCACCCGAATGGTTTGTGCAACCGGGTGCAATGTTATTTCACTATGTTTGACTTAGATAAAAACAAATTTGAAATTTACTTTTCTGCCCCTATTGCTGTCTATTCAGGGTTGGTTCGATTTTGCCCAACCCGAAAAAACCCGGGTGGATTTTTTCAAAAAAACCCAGTTAAAAAAACCCAAGCGGGTTTTTTCAAAATTGTTGCTTAAAATTATATTTTACCTAAGTAAACTGATAAAAATACTGATTTAGACCAAGTATAATACATACATTATATGTCATGGGTATAAAATTTTGATGGTTAGCTCAAAAACAAAAACCAACTTGAAAAACCCACAGGTGGGTTTTTTCAAAATTCTTGTTCAAAATTGAACTTCACTTATGTAAACAAATAAAAATACTGATTTTGACCAACATAACACATACTTTCAGAATACATACATTATATGTAATGTCTAAAAAATTTTGAGAATTGGATAAAAAATAAAAACCCACTTGAAAAAATCCACTGGTGGATTTTTTCAAAATTTCTTGTTTAAAATTGAACTTTACTTATGTAAACCAATAAAAATACCTATTTTGACCAAACATAATAACATACTTTCATATATACCTTATATGTCATAGGCGTAAAATTTTGATGGTTGACTCAATAATAAGAACCCACTTAAAAAACCCTACAGGTGGGTTTTTTCAAACTTCATGCTCAAAATTGAACTCCACTTATGTAAACAAAACAAAACAAAAAAAAAAAAATAATAATAAAAAAAAACGACTTAAACCAAATATATTTTTATCATGGATAAAAACTAAAAAATGCATGATGGGTTTGAAATTGTTCTAGATAATCAAAATAAACTTTCTTTCCCACAAAAAATTCTCTATTGAAAAAAGTATAGAAACAAATGCCCAAAAGAAAGAAAATATCAGAATTTCACTCAAAATGATAGATATGTTTTAAGAGAAACTAATTTTAAGAAAACAATCTGTGGCATCTAACAAAATGCTGGTCAAGGACGCACAAAAATATTTTTGCCTATCGATTTTTTATATATTTGACTTGATTTTTTTCCGCAATGAAAATTGCTAAAAATTATGTGTCCCTGGGGACATGTGATAATTTTTTTTTGTGTTTCCACCTCCAATGTTTCAGTGTTTGACGTGCTATAGTGCGTCCGCGGCATCGATGCATGTAAGAGATTGCAGTAATTTTCAAAGTAATTAGCTTAAACTCCTTAAAACATAAAATAATTGCAATTAACTAGACTTAAAAATAACTTGTTTCTTAAAATCCTTGATGGGATTTTATTGAACACTAAAAATACAATAAACAAGGGGCAAAGTAATTAACTTTTAAAAAGTTAATTTATAGTTGTAAAGGACAGAATGTAGTAATTAATATTTAAAAGGCAATTATTTCATTTTTTTCAAAAATTTTTTTTATTAAAACATAAAATGTTCTTAAATGAAATACATAATATTTATTCTTTTTCACTTTAATTAATACCATTATATGTAGGCAACCTCTCACAAATAAAAATAAAGAAAACCTCAAATTTTTGAAAAAACCCAATAAAGCCCGAAAAAAACCCAATAAAACCCGAAAAAGCCCAATAAAACATAAAAAAAACCCAATGGGTTGGTTTTTTTTTTGAAAAAACCCGGGTTTTTTCCAACCCTGTGTCTATTGCCTTTTGCTTCCCCTTCTCTCTGCCTTAAATTTCGGATTGAGAGGGTACTATATCCTTTCACCCAAATCAGGTTCCTTTCTATGACTACGGTAAATGTTTTTCTCTGCACCACAATGAGTGTGGTGCCATCGTCGTTTGAGAATTTTTGACGTCCAGTACCTCCACCTGAAAAGGCGAGCACCGGGACTTTGCTGGTGCGAAATTGCACTAGAAATTTAAACCATTAATGCCTACCGTCCCTTTTTAGGGACAGTCTGAAAAGTACGTATGAAGCACCCAAAAATAAACATTGCAGCAAAAAATCTTTTTAATCCTTAAAATAACTGGTTAGGAATACATTAAAAAAAAGTTTTCGTACTTTTCAGGTTGTCCCTAAAAAGGGATGGTAGGCATTAATGGGTTAATTCAGGCGAGAGCAGCCAAGACAAATGCCTACTCAAGGGATCTTTTACATGCCACCTAATCATACGACATGGCAGACGATTTTCCGCATCTTGAAGATCCATTTACACTGACCAGGCTCGATCTTCTGCCCTGGACCAGTCACTGTTACAGGACACAAATTGTCCAAAACTACCTGGTTTTGACCTATGCACAATCAATTTCTGCGCATATTACTTAAGGCTGCCAGTGAATCCACAAGGAAAATCGGCATTTCAACTTCTCTTGCATTCGGCAAGTGACGTCACGCGTTTACCCTGTATGCAACTTAACTATCATCAGCCTGCCTGATAGGAAATATCCAGGTTTTCTCCAACTCAACATGGAAAATAAAAGTGAAGGGGCTTTGCTTTAAAACTCCTCCAAGTTGCTCCTGCTCTTTGAGTCCCGGGTCTGAATCCCGGTTAAAGCACGGATTTAATATTTGATGACTGACATAACACTTCCTCCGAACATACACTAGTGGTTCGGAGCCCACTTTTAGCCATAAGTCCCCCAACGATCCGTAAAAGCAATCGTACTCGGTCAGCTAAGAATGTGCAATGCATACAGATCTTATGCATTGCACAGTCTTAGGAGTACTAGAGTTTTAGTCCTTACTAAAATCCTAGGTACTTGAGTCTGAGTTCTTACTAGAGTCCTAGGTACTTTTCTCCTCCACCCCCTCCCTTTTATCCCAAGGCCTCATTTTTTAGAGGTGCCTGCCAACTGGCCTGGGGAAATTGGGGTCCGTCGTTGGCGTAACCGCGCCGAGGTTCAGGTTTGCTGGGCGTTTTGCGTACAACCCCGCCGGCCCAACTTAACTACCTCTTGCTGTGTGAACTTGCTCCCCTTGATACCCTATTCTTGAGGGATATCATTTGGAGGGTTATGGTTCCTAGAGTCTTAGGTACTAGCGTCTTAGTGGAGCATATGAGCTCCATAAGGAGCTGAAAAGAAGAAATAAAACTTACTCTGGGGGAGGGGGGGGGGGAAATTGGTGGAGGAACGTAGTATCTTAAAGCATCCGCTGTTAAAAAAGTGTTTAAAAAATAAATATGTAAAATATAAAAAAATTAAAATTAATTAAAAAAATAAATAAATATATAAAATAAAAAAGAAAAGAAATTAAAAAACAAATAAATAATATAAAATAAATAAATTTATAATACACTAGATGATTCTCCCGGCGTTGTACGGGCTAATCTCGAGTATTGAAACAAAGTGATGTCACGTGGCACATGTTCAAATCCCCTTAGGAATAAGAAGAACAATCCCAAAGAATCCTTAACAGAATAAAGATGACATTTAAAATAAGACCAACATATAATCAAATTGCTTGAATATAATCAATCGTTTAAAAATAATAAAGAAGGATAAATTCGCGTACATTTATTTAACGAAGATTCGAATACAGTGATGCCTCATCAAAATGCTAGAAACGTTGATTATTATTATATTTGATTTGTTTAACAATGGCAACTGCATTGATTTGTTTTTTCAGACGGCAACTGTACCAATTGTTGAAATGATGCAACAATGCAAATGAAATAAATCGGTCGTCTTCTGGGTCAAATAAAATGAAAGTTAATTATCATGAAAAAATAATTTCAAACTACAGAGAAAACGCTTATAACTTCTTGTCTAGTTAATTTAGGGGCTTCCAATTTTAGTGCGAAGCGAAAACCTCTTCCTGAAGTAGTTTTTTACGCGCTTTTTAATGGTATCAAACTCGAAAGGATGCGATAATTTCTTCCGGTAGAAAGGACTATTTTATGCAATTTTCGGAACTCCGCTCCAATTGGTCTTAGCGTGAGGATATCTAGCCTATAGCCTTCCTCAATAACTGAGCTATCTAACACTGAAAGAATTTTTCAAATCGGACCAGTTGTTCCTGAGATTAGCGCGTTCAAACAAACAAACTCTACAGTTTTATAATATTAGTATAGATTATTTTGTAACAAATGCAAAGATACTCCAGGAAGGAATTGTTTTCTTTATTTTGTGCAGATATCAGATTGGAATTAAACTTCCTACAATTGATTCGAAATAGTGCTGTTCCAGTGCTGTCTGTAAAACCTAAAAGAAATAATAAGTACTACTCAACGACTTATATCCATACTAGTTTATTAAGCAACCAAATACATTGAAATATTGATATAGGAATGATAATATAGCAATTTGAGAAGCATCATAAATAAATGAATGAAACTATAGTGAAATCGAAAACAGTCACGATGAACTATTTATTCACTTTTAAATTGGAAACGACATGAAAACTCATATAAAACAACTACAAATTTCGTTAAACTTATTTAAAATTCACTATCATTATGCATGATAAAAATTTCTCCGCCGAAGATAATTCTTTGGCAGTAGAATAAATGTTTCAAATTTCGCAGATAGTAAAGATCTATAAGACTTGAGTTTTTCTTTCTTCTTGAAAAATGTTCCGTTTGTTCGACTGTCTTCTGCATGTAGTTCGACCATCAATATGTTTAGATGTGCTGACATTCTCAGCCTTGGCCCATATCTTGATACGGAATTAATATTCGGTGTTTGCGAGATTGATTACTTGAATAACTTTGCTAGTCATACAATTTATTTGTAAGACGAAATTTCTGGATAGTATGCGCCTGATAACTATTTGCATAATCACTTATTCAACTGGGTCATTTTCACTTTAAGACGATTTTGAGGACTATTATCTGTTAAGATAAATAGTTATTATTTTACATTTCGGATGAAATTGTATTGATCCGAATTTGAATAATCTACACAATACACAAATGATCTTGTGAAACAAAAGCTAAGTTATTTAAATTATTTTTTTTCGTTTTGTTCGGTTGAAACGAACGTTTTCCTTCTATAGGAATTGGAGATAAAAGGTAAAAAATCTTAGAAATCTATTATAACTTTGACGCATAAAAATAATTCTCACATAAGTTCAAAACTCGGAGTATCACAATTTTGGTCACATCTCGTCGATTAAAATTGCCTCATATAGAAACTTCAGCATAGGTAAGTTTATGTGGTACTTTGTCTGTTATAACGGCGACAAAAAAACACCAGGAAAAAATTTCGCCAACTTCAGTATATTACACTTGGGAGTATATTTTTATATTTTGAAGACATTTTTTTTCTTGGCGCTTTTTGGTCGTCGTTATAATCGACCAAGTAAGTACCGTAACCCTCTGAGTGCTCAATTTTTTTAGTGAATTCGTTTCAAAATATGAAAAATTTTTCAATTACGTATTTAAACTCTACATATGTTTTGTAGTACAAATCAGTCTTGTATTTTTGAAACAAAATTTTTTATTATTATTTTTGATCATAAAGAACAGATAGACGTTGTAAAGCATCAATTTTAGCATAAAGTTCCCAAACTTATTGCAACTACAGCCATCTCTGGAATAGAGCCTTAATTAAAGTCTAAATACTTCAGAAATTGCATTACTGAAGTTTAAATGATGAATCTGAGGGTTAATATTTTAAGTACACGTAAAAAGTTCATGACCTTGGAAATCGTGGGATGAGCAATTTTCGCTTCATTTTACGTTGCCCGTGGGTATTGCGGAATAAATAGTCAAAGGGTTAATTGCAGCGAAAAATGGAAAAAAAAAAGTAAAGTCACAGTCGAAAGACTTTGATTATTTTAATACGTTCTAGAAATAGTTTCCTAATGAGTTCTAGTTCTCTAAATTTAATAAATTATAGACATTCTACTGAAAATAGTTCTCGGATTCTCGTCTTGTTTCGAAGTCATTGGACAGATATCATCTCCACCCCATCGCATAGAACCGTAGTGATTTAGAAGCCGCATACTTTTAATGATCAGAAGAAACGTGCTAGAATTCAAAGTCTTTGTGCTAAAGGAAGTAGTCATAAAAGTCCACTGTCATCTTCCTTTGTGGAGCACTGCTTTGGGGAAAGTTTCTTGCCTGCTTCCAGATTTTTGAACTTGTAATTTATGTAGACTTCCGTTGCTGCTCAAACACTTTCTGACCCAGTTGTGATTGTTTTTCGAAACGTACGCCGTACTTGGCCGATATTGAATGCAATTACCTGTCAAAAAGCAAATAAATGTGGGCTTGCTTATTCAATAAAAGTTCATTTAAATAACTGAGTCCCTAATTAATTAAGATCAAAATAATGTCTCTTCATTTTTGAAATATTTTTTTTCTTTCATAACTATATAACGCTAAATGTTTATAATGTAGTTAATTTTGTTGTTTTAGTATCTGATAAAGTTCAGTTCTGTATGAATTGCAGCACTGTTTCTCGCTATTTATTTTGCGAAAATTTAAAAAAAAAAAAACGAAAAAATAAGACTTACAAAGGGGGACAAAGGTTGGCGGACGCATCAATTTATTAGTTGAAATGCACTAACTTATACTTAACAGTTTAAAAATTGCGAGGTCCTTTCCAAGCCCGTAGCCAGAAATTTTTTGGCCTACTATCCCGTAAAAGTGAAAACAAAAAAATATGAATAAATTCGTAAAGTATAAAAATATCGTAGGAAGATCGTTAAAAATAAAGTCAAAAATAAGTGAAGCAACTAAGTGAATATTGAAAAATAAAAAATTGCAAGTAGTGTTTTGAGATCGTGAAAATGTGTGCCTGTTGGTTTGCGTCCCCCACCCGCCCCCTAATAACTTTTGAAGAAATTGACCTATTCGATTTTTTTTTGCATTCGAAAGATCTCGACGAAGACATCTCATTTCCATATTTATTTTCCGATTTAAACAACTTTTAGTTCAATATACAACTGGTCAAAAAAATTTATCCTTAGTGCCTATGGGGAGATATGAAACAAATTATGTAAACCCTGGACATAAGATCCTAGTTAGTAGTTCCTATAAACAAGCGCATTGGAAGTAGCTCTGGGAGTTGAAATACTATTTGAAGCAGCAGTTTTGAATCCCAAACGTCCCTAACCTGAGAAAGTTCCAAAATTGGAACATAGATGGCGTTAGTCACTCGTTCCCATTAAAGCTCACGCGTTTATCATCTTTCAGTTTCGTATTTTGATTTCGTTTCTTATCTTAAAACTCCTCTTCCTTCCCACCCCCATAAAAAAAAAAAAAAAAAAAAAAAAAAACCCTGTTGCTGTAGCGCGGGTATTTTCATCACTTTTAATTTTACACTTGTAAGAAATTAGTACAAACACATTTACTTTCGCTTTCGTATCTTGCCGTTAAGTTATTCATTATCTTATCACATTATTTCCTCCCCCAAAAGCTTTATTCTTGACTGAACAGAATATTCCTTACGGTAGTGTCTAGTGTGGGCATTTTCCTGAATTTTACTTGAATGTTGTTAAAGCTCGTCTCAGAGGTTTATTTTGCTTTAAAATTGAGTAATAACTTCCGAACACAAGCACCAGATATTCAAAATTTTTGACATTTTAGCTAGGATCGAAAGAAAAATTTCTAATTTTTAGCTCTACAGTTTAACAATCCTTGTTACTAATAGTAATAACAATATTTTAAAAAGAAGTAAGCATTCTAATGAGCAAACAGAGTTTTTTCCATCAAGTTTTAAAAGAAATTAATAATTATTAATAGAGTGCTGTTGAACTTGTTGTTGCCAATCAGGAACGCAGCAATTTAGAAATCATGGGAGAGAGAGATTCATTTCCAAATGAATCCTGGAATGGGAATACTCAAACGATTTCATTTCCAAATGCTCAAAATTATTTACAAGAAGAACCAATTAACAATTTAAAAATAATTAGTATTCACTCATTATATTATTAACATTAATTACAAAAAATCACAAATAAATAAAAGGGAAGTACATTTTCAAACACATTTCTTATGTATTTCAGAGTAATTTCATATTCAGAACCGGTATTTGGTACCTTTGTTTAACGTGATACCGGAATACCGGTATTAGACATTTTTCAAAAAAGGTTCAGACACATAATTCTTTCATTAAATATTTGGCATACAAATAATGTTTCATACAAAAAATGCATGAACTAAAATAATGCAAACAAATTTTCTGTAAACAAACACAAAATAAAGGATCAAATGCTACAATAAAATCTATATATTAATACGTAAAGAAAAATCTTTGTACTGATTTTTAAGTAAGTTGAGCGCACGGAGTTGTGTGAGATTTGGCATAGAGAAAGTTCCATGCCTTCTATAGAGATCAGTGAGAAGTTCATATGGGAGAAAGTGCAAAGAAAGATAAAATTTGTCTAATTTATGTTACATTAAATTTAATAATTTACTTAATAAAATCGAAGTGAATTCGGTCTGAAAGATTTGTATTTGATTTAATCCTCTTGCAGTGATATCCATTGCAAGAGGGAGTTTGTATAAATTAATCATGGAAAAAAAATCGAAGTAAAGTACATGCGGATGATTTAAATCTCTAATAATAATAATAATGGAAAAAAAAAAAGTCAAAGAACGTGGGATTTTTTAAATAAGGCTTAGTCGAACTATAACTCATTTTTTCTCCTATCGTTCGTATTTTTCAAATAGCTCGAAAATTTGATGCATAATGACGTATTCGCTTAGCAAAAAAGTCTCAATAACGTAAAAAAAAAAAAAAAATAATAATAAATTATGGTCGAATTTCGACCACATCGGGATCACTAGTACTTATAGATAATAAGAGGTATATACATTAAGTTATGACATTAGGAACAAAAAATAAAATAAAGGTACAATTGAACCAAACGAAACAAATATAAATGAATCGTTAATTTCGAAAAGGTAACAACTCTTTTAAAAACAAAATTTTTTTCAGAAGTTAGAAAAAATGGCTTATGAAAAGTTGGAAAATCTTTACGGGTCTGATCTTTTACTATTTCATTTTAGTAGGTAATAGCAATGCAATATTGTTAAATTAAAGTAATTTTTGATTAATTATGCCATAAAAATTACTAAATTAATACCTAATAATAAATAATGAGAGTCCTTTCTTTTTTTCAAAACGGAGATGTTACGTTTTCGAAATGTCCCGCAGTGAAACATTTTGATATTTTCCATGGTAAAGACAATTATGATTCATGTTATAAATAACCTTAAACGCTTCAAACAGATTACATCTTATGCAGGGAAATCTACGTCTTTAAAAGGTGCAAAAAATGTTTAAGTGCGGAAGAAATTTTGTCTTTGTATTAGGAAGGTTACGTGAAATTTTGTCCCTCAGTGAACCAGTCGGTAGAAGCTTGGTTCCCACAGAGCACCGAAAGCGAAGCAACAACGACTAAGGTCAGTGTTTGAGAGGGTGACAACCTCTCGGCGGCTGGTTCCTGTGGTCCGTGTACGCTAAAGGGAGCTGGTGCACGTTAAATAGGTCGTGGTTCCAATGTCCTCCAAGTGAAACGATACCTCTAGGGGTGCCAATCCCAGGTGACGGTCTTTCATCTGGGAGCTGGTTCAAAAAATTCAGAGACCTTTCAAAGGGGCGGAAATCGGACTCCTGCCTATAAGGGCCCCGTTAGACTCAGGAGCAGCGTACCCATTCTTCCTCGCCTCGCGCGAGGACCCGATAACAACAACAACAACAGCAACCTTTTCGAAATAAACGATTCAAATATTTCAAACAGTGAAAATGAAAGATGTACATTTATCTGGGATAAAAGAACTCAACAACCTCAAAAATATCTAAATGCTTAAATATTTAAAACAATAACGTACAGTTTCTCTACGACAAGCTTCATTCTTAACTTTAATGTGCAGACAAATAAGGACGCGACGCGAGTCTAATTTAGAGCTTGAATGCCAATCACAAAACCACGAATACGTGCCAAAAATATTCACAATTGATTATTCTTATAACGGTTGCCACTGTTTAACCAATTGGCGAGGGACTTGAAAGCAAATTACAGCGATTGCGTTTTATTATTACTGCTTCATGGAAACAAACTCTTTTTAACAAGAAGTTATATATTTAATACCTAATAATTTACTCAATGAAGATATGTTGCTATCTGTTATTTATAATATTAAATCGCCAAAAATGTTTTAAGTTACATGGTTTTATTTAAATTCGAAACATCGTTGCATTATCCAAACAAAACTATTGTTGCCAAACGGCAAATGATAATGCTGATAACTTCCTCAGAGCCAAAATTATTAATTTTTTTTCCTAATTAACGTTATAATAAATTATAAAATGAATGATTATTGTATTGCCATCGAAGATAAGCTTGTGTGCAAAATTTGAAGATAATTTATGCAGTAATAGTTGTCGAAAACCGCCTTACAAAATTCCGCCACAAGTCAAGTTAAATAAAACCATGTAGTAACATTAGAATTATAAATGAGGTTTTTCTGACAAAGGAAAAGGATAAATAATTTACTAATAATAAACTGTTTCCAAAATTCTTGAATTGATATCACTAAAACTCGTCAATAGCTACTAAACAAAAGAAAAGAAAATTGGTTGAAAAACTGGAGCAAATGGTTCTTAACTGTTTTGTTTTTGCCTATTTATATACAGATAAAAAAAGCAATTCTCTGCCTGTTTGAATAAATTATTCATAGGAAAAACACATTTGTGACAGATACTTAAAATGAACTTTTGCAAAGCGGCAAGTGGGATAGGCTAAGAAGCGAAAGTATTTAAACGAGTAAGTGAAAAATAAAATGGTGCACGTAAATGCACAGAAATGTAATGATTCATCATGTCATCTAGTGATGAAAATATCTTTCTGCATGCTTCAGATGCTTTTATTCATAGATAGTCAGTTAATTAATATTTCTCAACCCAAACTTTGTCTTCAAACATCAAATCATTGATTTTAAATTAACAGTAGATACCTAATAAGTTAAATTAAAATCTCTTTAAGAACTCTTAATCTCTCTTTTGAGAAAAAAATATTTATTTATAACTAATACCGAAAATATCGGTATTTTACCTTAGCAAATACCGCTTTTACGAAATTGGAAAATAGCACGACATACCAGGTATTCGGTACCACAATGACTATTCGAGTGTTTTAGGTGCATTCCACGGTAACTGACGCAACGTGTGGAAGCAAAAAGTTAACTTTAAATAATTAGAGTAATTAAAGTATTACGCATAAAATAGTTTATTTTACTGTCTTACACAGCTACATTATTGCATTAGTATGCGGCCTTATTTAAAACCTTGTCATTCTACTCGTAAGGAGAAAAAATTATTATACAATTATTATTTATTATTTAAAAACATTATAGTAACTGACGCAACATGAAATAGACATACAGTAAAACCTGTAAAGTTGACCACCTTTGTAAGTTGGCCACCTGTCTAAGTTGACCACTTTTTCCAGGAACGGAACTAGCCCTATGTTATATAATGTATAGAAACCTTTGTAACTTGACCACCTGTCTATGTTGACCACTTATGTAAGCCAAATATGGGTGGGAATATTATAAAAAACCCTTTGTAAGTTGACCGCCTAATTATTACTATATTTATTAGTTTATCTATTTTTGGGAAGATTAAAAAAAAAACTAAAATAGCTGCTCCGGGATATTTTTTTTTGCTATAATGTTAGACCAGTATTTGTCTGGATGGATGAAACATCAATATAAAGTTTGCCTAAACCTCTTTGTAAGTTAACCAAATGGGAAACTACTATGAGCACTCTTTTATTCCTTAAATAAGAAGTACTTTATTTGTGAAGTTGTGTATCATTACATTGTAAGTCATTCTAGTTAAATTTCTTTAATGATACTTTAGATAATTGTGAAAAAAAGCTAATAACTATTTTAAAGTCACGGCATTGAAGCTGTTTTTTTTATTAGTTATAAATGAATAAATGCTTAGTGTACGAAATGGGAAAAATTAAAAAAAATCTCCACCCTCTATAAGTTGACCACCTGTCTAAGTTGACCACAAAAGGGCTGCACCGCAAGTGGTCAACTTACACAGGTTTCATGTATTATGTACTGGAAAGTACAAAACAAATTCAAAGATCTGAATTATGAACTTGTGACAAGGAAATTTATATTTAAATGCAAAAGTAATGCATACTTAAAAAGATGTACACTTGTGTTGTTCCTTGGTGTTAGGCTAACTATTTATACATACAAAAAATAGCAGTAACTGACGCAGCACAAAAGAAAAATGGGCTTCTAAAATTCATCTGGTGACAGCCAAATTGTTTATTGTGAAGAAGTTTTTCATCACAAGGGTAGAGTGCTTGTAAATAACTTCTGCACCCCAAAAAAACATAAGAAAGTAATACTTCTTAAAATTTTTCATTTTAATGGTTCTCAAAAGATGTCCACTTCTACATGGAATTCACCTTTACAGAAGACTGGATTATCTCAGCATTTTTAACAGTCAAATTTAATACTTTATTTATATTCGTCAAATTTAAGCATGGTCATGTTTCTTTTTAATTTTTACGGGATTAAATGGCATTCGAAAATCGACAATTCGGGGAGGGGGTAGTGTCTGGATTTCGAAAATCGGTTAGTTTACTGGGTAGTCGCGCCTTTTCACCTCAGGGAGCTTGAATTGGGAGCAGCCGATAGCAGCTCAACCCGACCACTTTCCAATTCGGATACACTTTGGCTGCATTAAAAGATTGACGCGATTTGCCTTTTTCGATTTAAAATACATGAATTGAAATCGACTACACTTTATCTGCATTAAAAGATTGACGCGATTTGCCTTTTTCGATTTAAAATACATGAATTGAAATCGATTATACTTTAGCTGCATTAAAAGATTGACGCGATTTGCCTTTTTCGATTTAAAATACATGAATTGAAATCGATTATACTTTAGCTGCATTAAAAGATTGACGCGATTTGCCTTTTTCAGTTTAAAATACATGAATTGAAATCGGATTCAGTTGTCACTTTTTTTCTTCTGAATAGATCCAAATAATATATCGTCGGCGTTCTGGTAAAAGTCATTAAGTCAAAGAAAAATCTATTTTGAGATGTAGCTAAAAAGAATAGTTGATGGGTTTCAAAAATTGCAAAATTTTTTTTTTTTATTTTTAATTTTTAGAGTAGGGTTACAGACTGGTGTATTACGAAAAAAAAAAAAAAAAAGAACATTTTAAGTTGTGGCAATCTGTTGATGGACAATGCCGCTGGTAATGTATTTTTCAATGTGAAATTATTGTTAGAGTTTTAATTAAAACAATTATTTCAGCCGACGAAGAAGATAAGATGTTTACGAAGTATTAGAACATTTACTATATTGACTTCTACTTTTATATACAAAGGAGTTCGTTTAAGTGTTTGTATGTTCATTTGTTTGCAATAGAACTGTGCACCAACATACGAATTAGAACGAATTTTAGCACAAAATTCAAAAATCCCCTGAAACAACTAACGCACCTAGCTCCTCTAGAAAATTTCGAATTAGTTTTGCTGTTACTTTAATTTTAAGTAAAATTAAATTTGAAATAAATCGAAGAAATGTCACACCTTTTCGATTATCGCAGCATTTTAATGTCTTTAAAAATCGCACAAGCTATTTTTTCCGCAGATTGCAGAATAATTAATACGCGTCTGATATTTGCTTTAAAAGTAGTTTTGAAATTTTAACACAAGGCTCACCTACAGCTATTTTAACAGTTTAATTGCTGGCTTTCGCCGTTACGCAGAGTTATTTTGTATCTTAAAGGATGATTCATGCTAATAAATTAATTTTTATAAAAAAACAGAACCGACTTCAAATTATAAATTGCGCTAAAGAGTGAAAAATTAATTCCTTCTTTAAGCAACATCGATGTGACTTTTAAACATAGTTTTAGAAGTCGGTGCAAAATTAGGACTGGTAAAATCTTTTGTAATCATGAATCCCCAATTGCAAATATATATATTTTCGCAGAATTCGCAAAAGTTCTAATATGAAGTAAAAAATGGTGTAATGGTAATTAGGCTCATAATTTTGCACCGACTTCTAAAACTATGCTTGAAAGTCACATCGATGTTGTTTAAAGAATTAATTTATTTTTCACTTTTTAGAGCAATTTATAATTTGAAGTCGGTTCTATTTTTTATAAAAATTGTTTTATTTCATTCTTTTTAGTGCAAATACATTTTTTACATAAGTACTCTATTTCTAAAAAATCCATATCAAAGGGAAAACCTTCTTTTAATGAATGGCACTAAAAACTGATCATTTTTGTGTGATAAATTCCGTTTTAAAGTCGATTTTAGGAAAACAAGCTCATTGGATTAATTTTTGCCTTAGAGAAGCCTCAGTCAAACTCGTGCTGTAATTGCTTTTAATATGGCTTTTAATATGCCCAATGGCTATAAACACTTTTTTAACAATGGCTTTTATATTTATTAATGGTTTTCCCAACAAAGAAAAATCAAGTCAAACCTTTCCAATTTAAATAAAAAAAAACTTGTTTTTCACCCGTAAAGTTTTTTCTAAAAAACAAATGTAGTCATATTGATTTGCGATAGTTGAGTTAGACGATCCTCTATCGATCAAAGAAAAAATCATCAAAATTGGTTCATTTAGTTAAAAGTTATGAATGAAAAAACAAAAAAAAAATCTACATTTCCGCCCATAACTTTTTTCTAATTATCGAATATGGTCAAACAAAAGTACGGGACCTATGGGAAACCACCCTCGATCGATTAAAAAAAAAATCATGAAAAGCGGTTCATCCGGTGAGAAGTTATGAGTGGACAAAAAAAAAAAAAAAAAAAAAAAGAGACATACATGCAACATACATGCAATATGACTGTATAACCTCTTTTCTTTGTGGTCAGTTAAAAAAATAAGCAAGCACCTTTGTAAATTGAATCCTAGTCTGGTGCAAACTGTTTCAGACGTTTGTGTTTCTGTGATATAATCGATATCAATGTAATCGATCTTATGTCAAAAGATTAAGTATTGCCGGATGGCAACATTGATTTGTGTTTTATGTATGTAGCGTTTTGGTTGTGTTCCCGTCATAGGCGTAACTAGGGTTGGGGAAAGGGGGGGGTCACCCTAAAAATGTACAGACTAAACACCAATAAGCAGTGCACAAGAGTTCAAAATTTACTAGTCATAAATACTTGTCATTACAGATATACTCCGTGTTTATTTCAGGCATCTCTCGGGGGGGGGGGGACTACCCCCTCGGAGCAAGTCAACTCCCCCCCCCATCGGCGAAAAAAATCAGATCACAATTTTTAAAAAAAGAAAGAAAAGAGAAATTACGCTTTTAAGACATCTCAAGGCCTAATATTGAATTATGAGTTGTGCCAGTATTGCTGCTGAAAAGAATGTGTATTTTCATATTTACAATCTGTTCTTAGCCCGAAACGCGTGTTTTTTTGAGTTGTGCCACTATTGCAGCCCATGAGAACTAATCAATTCAGATCTTTTTTGTTCAATGTACATTTATGATTAGGCTAAGTCAAAGTGTCACAGTATTTTTCACCTTCGCAATATTATTATAAACGCTCTATGAGACCATTCATAAACAGTGTCACACTTTCTTTCAATATATTTGAGCCCCCTCCCCCCCCCCCCTTTGTCACAAAATGACACTCTCCAACACACCCCTATCCCCTTTGCCACGTGTCACGCTATATTACATGAACACATGTACTTGCAGTGTTGCAGTTCAGAAATAAAGTACTTACGTTAAAGAATCACATTTTTAATTTTATTTTTTAACTTTTAACGACATTTGTGAGCATAACAATAAATGATAATGATTACACGTGGACTTAAATAGCATAAAATTAGATTAAGGTTAAAATAGAAAAAAGATAATTAGTGCATAATAGTGAAAAATAATTAACTGACTTCTGAAAAAGGACCCGCACTTATTTATTTTAAAAGTAAATACCTAAGAAGGTTATCTCAGACTACCCCCCAGTATGAGGGGGTGCGACCGTGGCGCTGTCCTCCGTCATTCCTCCCACAAACTCTCTGACAAACTGACAAACCAGCACCAGCCATAGGGGCTGGGCTGGCAGAGCTTTGCCGACCTGCTTTACCGATCCGGGGCCATAGTCATGCTACAAAGCAAGCCTTACGTCACCCGAATCGGATGTTGCTATTTTAGTCGCCTCTTACGACACGCATAACTACGCTGGGGCTATTCTAACATCCCCGGCCACCATACGGGGGAGGTCAATCAAGGTCTCTGTTTTATTGTGCAAAATGGTTGGGAAAAAAAGAGAATATGATTCGAGGAGAGGCATCCGCAAAGGGGCAAGAGCCCTCCCCCCGCCCCCCTTGTCGGAAGCGTTTCTATGTTGATTCGATTTTACGAATTGCTAGTTTAAAAAAGAAAATAAAAGAGCTAAAATTTGTCCCAGCACAAACATCCATATCCCGCAATCGTAGAAGCAGGGGTCCATTAGGCATTAGCTTACTTCCACAATATGGGTAGTTAGTGTCGCCATTTCCACGAATGTAACCTTCGGGCAAGGATGGACAAAGCACCAAACTGTTGTACGTATATTTATGGCAGATGTGGTTCCATGAGGCTCGCATTTTGCGGAAAAAGGATCACTATATTTCCTGTTTTTGTGTGGTCGGGTGATTAGAACCATATGCAGTCCTTAGGCAAGGAATCAATCCGTTATCTGTTGATGACACGAGAATTGAGAGAAAAAAGGGTCTTTTTTTGAGTTTTGGTTTGTAGGCCCTAGATGTTTGAAGCGCCGTCTTGTCGTTTCCACATTTGTAAAACAGAGGACCCCCCCCCCCCTCCCGCTCCCAAACAGGAAAAAGAACAAAATCTAATTATTATTTTTTTTTTGTTTAAATTTTTTTTTCAGACAGGTTAAAAATTTCGAAAGTATTTCGGGGGGGGGGGGGGGGGCTCGGGTCCGTTGTCACCCCCCCTTGCTTAAGGCTTTGCCTACAACACCAATTTATCAGAAAACAAACCTCCATCAAAGAGGAGAATATTTTTCAGGAAACTGGTGCGATTGTGTTCCCAAATTGCTGCCTTTGGGTAAAAAAGACATCAAGAAGGTAAGAAAGCCATCTGGAGTGATTGAAAGGATCTCTGCTGTCTGTCTGGGTGTGGTACGGTGATTGAAGCCACCTTTCGCTGTAAAATTCCTAAAGGTGATAAGGGGGTTGATTTTATAACCAGATGAAAAGTCCTCTGTAATATGAGCTACGTACTTTGGTCATGATCACAACCCTTCAGAAAGAGGAAATAAAATCATATGCATTTGTGTTTATTTTTCTTAGGGAAAAAATAGATATGTGCTTTGCAAGGCGTAGCCAGAAGTTTTTTTGTGTGCCTAATAAATATGCCTAAATAACTAAATACAAAATAGGGGGGGGGGGGGTTGAATCCCCAAAACCCTCCCCTGATTACGCCTATGGCAGAAGTCACTTAAAATTATGTTTATAATCCTTTAATATTACTGTTATTAAACTGAAAAGGTAAGTTAGGGAAGGAAAATGCTACGCATTTTGATACTAAATGAGTGATGCCATGAATCTGAATTTTTCAACTGCAGAAACTGAAGAACATGGCTCTCACAGCACGTTGGTAAAAAAGAAAAGAAAGACATTGCACATCTATAACTATTTTGCGATTTACTTTCAAGCTATAGACGATACAAAAGGCTATCCCGTTGCGTCTTAACCCCCCCCCCCCCTTCCCAACAAGTTTACATCCCTCGGTTTTCTCGGAATTTTAGAACCAAAAGAAATAGCAACCCCTCCACCAATTCCGAGAAACTCCAGTTCAACTTTGGCTACAAGTGCAGACTCGCCCCTAAATGACGATTGACAGATGCATCCCCCCTTATCAAGTGACTCTCGTTTCAGTTTCAATTTCTCACGAATGTGAACTAGTGGTGGACCGTGCTCCAGGCTACGAGAGTCTTGCCCGTTCTTCTCCTTCAACGTCCATCTCCACGATTTTGTCCGAGGACAGAGATGAGGGGAATTCCACAGCTTGTCTCCTATGTTGTTCACACGAAGTAAAAAAAAAAAAAAAATTTCAAGCCCACAACCCGATTAACTTGACATAATTTCCACCAAGTGGAGGAAAAAAATGAATAAATAACTAAATACCCAATGGGGGGGGGGGGGGTTTGAACCCCCAAAACACCCTCCTGGTTACGCCCTTGGTTCCCGTATTAAAGATACTTTGAATGTCTTCTGGTATATCGTAATATTCACAACAATACATGGTGGCAGATTGAATACACGCCTTCAAAATGTATCAGATTCCAGCGCCCGAACAATTTTCCTTTCGGCCGGATGATTGGAGTAAGTGGATAGATCGATTCGAACGATTTCGATCGGCGTCAGGTTTGAAAACAAAAGACAAAGAAGAACAGGTAAACTCTTTAATATATCTTATGGGTGCGCAATCTGAAGATATCTTAGCGTCATTCCATATGACAGAAGCAGAGAAGAAGGATTTTGACTTAGTTAAAACAAAATTTGAACAGCACTTTGTTCCAACACGTAATGTTATTTACGAACGTTATAAGTTCCATACCAGAACACAAGAAGAGGGCGAATCAGTTGAGCATTTTATTACTGCATTATATTCGCTAGCTCAAACGTGTGAATTTCCTGCTTCGTTTCACGATGAGATGATTCGTGATAGTATAGTTTGTGGTCTTAGAGATAAAAAAGTGTCGGAAAATCTGCAACTTGACACTAAACTAACATTGGAAAAAGCCGTTACGCAATCTCGCCAAGCTGAAATAATCAAAAGCCAACAAAGCGTTATAGTAAACGATACTTCGTCGTTTAAAGTTGCTAATCGAATAGCCGTAACGCCGAAAAATCAGACGTTCAAACATAAACAAACCAATGATAAATTTCGTTCTGAACCTAAATTTAATAATCATTCCCAGTCAGTAGTGTCCAAAAACAAAGGAGCTTGTTTTTGGTGTGGGAAAGATGAGAAACATACTAAACAAGAATGTCCAGCGCGTAAAGCGATCTGTAATAGATGTAAAAAAACCGGGCACTATGCCAAAGTTTGCAAATCAAAACTTCAGATTAATCAAGTAGAGGGAACAAAACCATCTGCATTTTTGGGTTATGTTTTGAATGCGATTAACAAAAATGAGAAGTTATTCGATCGATGGACTACCCAGGTTGTAATACATGATACTTCCATAGATTTTAAGATTGATTCAGGAGCTGAAGTAACGGTCATTCCAAAAGACACTTATGATGCAAAACTTAAACATCTTAAGTTATTTAATTCCAAGAAAGTAATCTGCGGTCCTGACGGGGGAAATCTTGATATTGCTGGTGTTCTCCGTGTGGATCTGAAGAACAAAGATCTAATCTTTAAAGATGAAGTGTTTGTTGTTAGTGGCTTACAACATTCTTTACTAAGCTGTACGGCTAGTGAACATTTAAACTTTATTCAGCGGATTTTTCAAGTGAATTCCAAATTAAACCCTGTAGATGAATTTCCAAAATTATTCAGTGGTCTCGGAAAAGTAGAAAAGCCTTATAAAATTAAATTAAAAGAAAACGCAAAACCTTATGCTATATCTGTTCCGCGAAGAGTTCCTCTGGCTTTAAGAAGTAAATTGCAAAAGTTATTAGAACAAATGACCACAGAGGGTATAATTGAAGCAGTTGATGAACCTACGGAGTGGTGTGCTCCTATGGTAATAGTTCCTAAGAAGTCGGGTGACATTAGAATTTGCGTAGACCTTTCAGTTTTAAATGATAACATAGAAAGAGAATATTTTCCTATGGCTTCAGTCGATTATACGTTGAGTCAGTTTAGTGAAACTAAAGTGTTCAGCGTTATTGACGCTAATGCGGGGTTTTGGCAAATTAGCCTTGATGAAGAATCAACAAATTTAACAACTTTCATTTCGCCTTTTGGGAGGTATAAATTTAAAAGGTTACCCTTTGGAATAAAATCTGCACCAGAAGTATTCCAGAAAAGAATTAGGGAAACGGTTCCAGATGGTCCAGGAATTGTCGGACTGATGGATGAATTTGTGATATTCGGGGCAACGGAAGAAGAACATGATAAACGGCTAAGGGAAGTGTTAAATAAACTCCAAGCTGCAGTTTGGACTCTTAATGTCGAGAAATGCCAATTTAAAGTTAAGGAGGTGAGATTTCTCGGACATGTAATTTCAAGCGAAGGAATTAAACCAGATCCGAAGAAAACAGAAGCTATAGCAAATATTCCCAGACCTAACTCGGTAAAAGAGTTAAAAAGATTTTTAGGCATGAGCGGGTTTCTAAGTAAATTCATCCCTAAAATGGTCCGATATAGCAAATCCTCTATATGAATTGTTGAAAAATGATGTTGAATGGATGTGGGGGCCAGCCCAAGAGGTGTCTTTTCAGAAAATTAAAGACGAACTTTGCCAAACTCCCGGGTTATCAATGTTTGATTTAAAAAAAGAGATTTATATTTCGTGTGACGCAT
Organism: Octonoba sinensis; assembly: GCA_038502835.1. Lineage (NCBI taxonomy): Eukaryota > Metazoa > Arthropoda > Arachnida > Araneae > Uloboridae > Octonoba > Octonoba sinensis. The sequence continues at coordinate 62,248,076 of CM076605.1, read as the reverse complement.
CATCATATGGTCTTGGGGCAGTTTTATATCACATGGAGAAAAGTTGTATTTCACCAATTTGTTATGCATCTAGAACGTTATCAAATGCAGAGAAACGATATGCACAGATCGAGAAGGAAGCTTTAGCCATAATATGGTCTTGTGACAGATTCAGAGACTATATAGTAGGTAAACAAGTACACATTCAAACGGATCATAAGCCTTTAGTGCCGATATTCATGTCAAAACCTTTAGACATGTTAACTCCTCGTTTACAAAGGATAAAACTCAGGATGATGAGATATGACTTCACAATTTCTTACAAACCAGGCAAAGAGCTAGTAATTGCCGATGCTTTGTCTCGGTGTCCTACATCTGAAAATGAAGATGAAGAATTGTCAGAAGAAATTGCCGCGTATGTCCAAAACATCATCGATATATTTCCAGCATCTGATGAAAGACTAGCAGAAATATTACAGTTACAAAATGAAGATCCCGTTTGTGAAACATTGATAAAATACTGCCAAGACGGATGACCACCTAAAAATGAAATTTCGGTTGAGATTCAACGATTTTGGGGACATAGACATTCTCTATCACTGCAAAATCAAATTCTGTTCAAAGACGCAAGAATTGTGATTCCTGAAGAGCTTCAAAAAGAAATTTTAGATAGAATCCATGATGGGCACCAGGGAATAACTAAATGCCGCGCCAGAGCTCAGCAATCTGTTTGGTGGCCAGGTATATCTAAAGAAATTGAAGTTTTAGTCAGAAATTGTGCAAATTGCATACAGTATCAAAGCTATCATAAAGAACCTCTGATTTCAAGCGATTTTCCAGAAAGACCATGGCAAGTAGTTGCAACCGACCTTTTAAAGCTAAAAGGTCACTGGTTTTAGCTTTAAAAGGTCACTGGTACGTCATTGTAGCAGACTACTATTCCAGATATTTTGAGGTAGGGAAATTGGATAATCTGTCATCCTTAGAGGTCATCGAACACTTGAAATCAATATTTGCCAGACATGGCATACCCGAAATAGTCCGAAGCGACAATGGGACTCAGTTTTCTCAGGTTATCGATTCAGAATATCGAAAATTTGCAAAGACATACAAATTTTCAATTTTAACATCCAGTCCTAAATTTCCTCAAAGCAATGGCTTCATTGAAGCCATGGTAAAAAATTTCAAGAATCACTTCCTGAAATCTCAAGGAGAGGATCCATACCTGATGATGTTAGCCATAAGATCGACCCCCTTGGAAAACGGGTATAGCCCAGCAGAGTTGCTGATGGGAAGGAAGTTGCGAACTCCCATACCCGCAACAAGTCAAATGTTGTGCCCTAATCTGGCTAATTTCCAATCCTTAAAGAAAAAGGAAATAGAACTAAGGGATAGAAAAAAACGAAACTTTGACAACCACCACGGGGCCAGAAACCTTCAGCCACTGGAAGTAGGCCAACCGGTTTGGGTGAAAGACTTAAGATCATATGGAAAGGTAAAAAGTTTGCATACAACCCCTCGATCGTACATCATCGAATCAGCAAGAGGTGTGTTTCGCAGAAATAGAATTCATCTACATCCTGCATCCCTTCCTCTGAATTTCAGCTGGGATGAATCGGAGATAAATCCAGCATTGCCTAACGACCTGCCAGAAAATGTGCCGCCAACTAAGGACAATGTTGTAATGTCAGAAAAAGTGCCTGATCCAGTTGCGGATACAGCTAGGGATGTCCCTACACCAGTTCCCGAACTTAAGATAAACAAAACTCGCAGTGGTAGAATCATTAAAATTCCAAAGAGACTTTTGGACTAAAGACTTATAGGGGGAGATGTGATATAATCGATATCAATGTAATCGATCTTATGTCAAAAGATTAAGTATTGCCGGATGGCAACATTGATTTGTGTTTTGTGTATGTAGCGTTTTGGTTGTGTTCCCGTATTAAAGATAGTTTGAATGTCTTCTGGTATATCGTAATATTCACAACAATACAGTTTCAAACAACGATAATTTCATTGCGCTAAGTATCAAAGGTGTAATATAGTTTGACATTTAATCGCAAGCATGTTGGAGGTACTATAAGTCGCCAAAACGCTAATAGTTGCAAGGGCGCATTTTGCACCAAACAAATAGCTATAGACAAGACCTTTTGTAACAGACTACAATAGATGCTACCTAATATTCCTGCGCGTTTGAATACTCGTTAAATCACGCCAGCTATCCTTGTATGATTAGTGTGGTTTTCAAGTCACGACAAAATATTCCGTAAGTAAATATTTTTCATTGTGATTAGAAACAGTTTGGTAATTTTACATCTTGCCCAAAACTTTCATAACTGTATGTTTTCCAAATTGACAAGTGCAAAATTGAGGGCTTGAAATCGTGTCAAAAATTCCTAAAGCCTGTGACATAAATTGTTTTAAGTGCATAAGTCTAAGGTCTAACTGTAACCGATTGTAACTGTAACTGTGTTCTGGGATCTTGTGTTTCCGTTCTAAGCAGTATGTTGTTGTGCTCAGTGTTTTCGTAACTTGTACGATGTTCTTAACGTAATAAAAGTAATTAATAATGCTCAATTTGAAGCATTCACTTGAAATGTGACAAAGCCAAGAATCATTCAAAATGACTAGCACAAGTGTACCTTTAGAAATCGCACCAAAAGCCTCCTATAACGCATGGCGAACGATCAGCATTAGACGATAACGATAATCAGACGAACTATCAGCTTTAGACGATAACGATAATCAGACGAACGATATTTCCTTAAACGATCCATTATAACATATTTAGATTATTATTATAGAAAATTATGGAGAACGCATTTTACACTCAATAAATTTATTTGTAACACCCATAGACTGGAATTAGGAAAACATTAAATATTTGAATTAGAGGCGTGTTTATCGCACTCGAGCAACCGAGCTGTCTACATGCAGAAATGGTGTTGCCAGTTTATGATTTTTTAAAGTTAATATACAACACACAATTTTGACGACTTTTTAAATCGTGACGAGAACGCGCAAAATTGGAAGTTTCTTCAAAATAACAAACGCAAGTATACCAAGATGATGGTTGACAAATTAATAAGTGCTAATGTTTTTTATTTAACTAGCTGTGACGCCCGGCGTTCCACGGTCTATCTTAAATTACATTTTGCAAATACAGCGGTGCCTCATCAAAATGCTAGAAACGTTGATTATTATTGTATCTGATTTGTTTAACAATCGCAACTGCATTGAATCGTTTGTTCTCATGGCAACTGTAAAAATTGCTGAAACGATGCAACCATGCAAATTAAATAAAACGGTCATCATCTGGATCAAATAAATTAAAGTTAATTACCCTGAAAAAATAATTTCAAACTACGAGAAAAACGCTTATAATTTCTTTTCTAGTTAATTTAGAAGCTTGCAATTTTTGCACGAAGGACAAAACTCTCTCTAGGATATTTTTTACGGGCTTTTCAATGGTATCAAGCTCGAAAGGATGCGATAATTTCTTCCGATATAAAAGGACTGTTTTATGCAATTTTCGGAGTTCCGCTCCTATTGGTCTTAGCGTGATGATATACACTATCTACCAAAAAGTATTTGGACACTTTGGATTTTAAACATTTTTTTTAAAGTCTGAAGAAATATTAAACTTGCTGTTCTGTATTTTGTACCATGGAAAGAACATACTTAAACTCACATTTAAGAAACAAAATTCAGGCTTAGGAGCAATTAGGGGGCGGTCAAAAAATTAAAGAAGATAAAGAACACTTTTGAACATCTTGTATCAGAAAATGATCGAAATGTCTTGTAACTTTCGCAAAACATTTTTAATTATATACGCAATGCTTACTACCGCTTTCGTCAGAATAGCAGTAATATTCCTGAAGATATGGGCATTTGTTTTAAATATTCTAAATTTTTCGCAAGTGTTTTGCTTATAACTCGCTAAGTTCTATCTCAAATTACATGATTCTTGCAGACAACTTGAAAAAATAAAAAGTAAGTTTGGTACCAAAACGTGGAGAAAATTTAATACATAGTCGATGAGATTTGAGCAGTTTTATTAAAACACATGTGATTGCGCATGCGCGAAAGATATTAATTATTTTTTTAATAATTTGGTAGTGAGATCTATGGAGCAACTTATGTAAAAGTTTCAGTTGAATATTGATATTTTACAAAGAGATATACACCATAGAGTGAGACGTATTTAGCAAGCTCTTAAATTAGAGAAAAATGATAAGGGGTTTTCCACAAATTTTTATATTGCATAATAAATTGGAAAATTGACAGATGTTAAACTGAATTAAATTGCATTATATGTGTTTATGGAGTCTGAATTTGAAAGCTATTGTTTACATTGCCAAAATTATTATGCAATATAAAAATTTGTGGAAAACCCCTTATCTTTTTTCTCCAATTTGAGAGCTTGCTAAATACGGCTCACTGTATGGTCTATATCTCTTTGAAACATATCAACATTCAACTGAAACTTTTACATAAGTTGCTCCATAGATCTCACTACCAAATTATTAAAAAAATGATTAATATCTTTCGCGCATGCGCAATCACATTTGTTTTAATAAAACTGCTCAAATCTCATCGACTATATATTACATTTTCTCCAAGTTTTGGTACCATACTTACTTTTTATTTTTTCAAGTTGTCTGCAAGTTTCATGTAATTTGAGATAGAACTTAGCGAGTTATAAGCAAAACACTTGCGAAAAATTTCGAATATTTTAAACAAATGCCCATATCTTCATGAATATTACTGCTATTCTGACGAAAGGGGTTGTAAGCATTGCGTATATAATTAAAAATGCTTTGCGAAAGTTACAACACATTTCGATCATTTTCTGATACAAGATGTTCAAAAGTGTTGTTTATCTTCTTTAATTTTTTGACCGCCCCCTAATTGCCCGTAAGCCTGAAGATACAAAATACAGAAGAACAAGTTTAATATTTCTTCAGACTTTAAAAAACATGTCTAAAATCCAAAGTGTCCAAATACTTTTTGGTAGATAGTGTATAGCCTATAGCCTTCCGCGATAAATGGGCTGTCTAACACTGAAAGAATTTTTCGAATCGGACCAGTAATTCCTGAGAATAGCGCATTCAAGCAAACAAACTCTTTAGCTTTATTAACCGACTTCACGAAAGAAGGAGGTTATACATTCATGTTGTATGTATATGTCGTTTTTTTGTTTGTTTGTCTACTCATAACTTCTAACCGGATGAACCTATTTTCATGATTTTTGTTCTAATCGATCGAGGGTGGTTTCCCATAGGTCCCGTATCATTGATTGACCGTATTCGATAATTAGAAAAAAAGTTGTGGGCAGAAATGTGATCTTTTTTTTTTTTTTGGTTTTTCATCCATAACTTTTGACTAAATGAACCGATTTTGATGACTTTTTCTTTAATAGATAGTGGGCCGTGTAATTCAAATATCTCACATCAATTAGACTACACTTGTTTTTTAGAAAAAACGTTACGGGTGAAAAATAAGTATTTTTTATTTTATTTGGACAGGCTTGACTTGATTTTTCTTTGTTGGGAAAACTATTAATAAATACAAAACTCATTGCTAAAAAAGCTTTTGTTGACATTGTGCTATAATAATAAATGGAATTACAGCAAAATTTTGACTGAAGGCTTCTCTGAGGCAAAAATAAAATCCAATCAGTTTGTTTGCTAAAATCGACTTCTCAAAACGGAATTTTTCATACAAATGATTGGTTTTTAGTGTCATTTATTAGAAGGTTTGCCCTTTGATATGGCTTTTTTTTTAAAAATAGAGTATTTATATAAAAAATGCATTTACACTAAAAAGAATAAAATAAAATAATTTTTGGAAAAAAATAGAACCGACTTCAAATTATAAGTTGAGCTAAAAAGTGAAAAATAAATTAATTCTTTAAACAACATCGATGTGACTTTTAAACATAGTTTTAAAAGTCGGTGAAAAATTATCAGCCTAATTACCATTACACCATGTGCTACTTCATATTGGAACTGTTGCTAATTCTGGGCCATTTATATTTGTAGTTGATTCATGATTACAAAAGATTTTATCTATCCTAATTTTGCACCGACTTCTAAAACTGTTTAAAAGTCACATCGATGTTGTTTAAAAAATTAATTTATTTTTGTACTTTTTAAAGCAATTTATAATTTGAAGGCGGTTCTATTTTTTTCCAAAAATTATTTTATAATATTAGTATAGATATTATCAGATCTAAAAACGGAGGGTGGGAGCTAAGTTGCCGATTAATGTTGTAACAGGCAATGTCGAGTAATTTTACTAGCAATATAGGGGTAAAGATATTTTTCTTACCACCAGTTACATTTATACCGCACTACTTATGAATAACAAATGCAAGTTTTGCAGGATTAAGTCATCTTTTGTCTTCTTAAGGCTTCGTGTACGTTTCTCTTAAAGTGAATAAGAGGAGCTAGAACGGAAGAACAAAAACCTTTCAGTCTGCGCTAGGTTTTAGCGGTGTGTAGTTAATACGGTGGACATTAAAAGGTATAGGGAAGAGATCTCATGAGAAGCAGACAAACTCTCAATTAATACTTGGCGCATGAGAAATTTGAAATTAGACAATGAACAAATCTCAGTAGATCTTATTCACACAGTTTTTCGTAAACAACAAGAAAAAAAAAAGCAGTTTAAAAGGACATATCCTCTATGTATATCACAAAAACAACAAAATGTCACACACACGTGTATAAATACATTATATTTTAAAAACCACGTGGAGGTGGAAGCTGCTCTCAAACCCCTTTCGTCCCCTCAAAATAACCTTCTTCTTAAGAAGTTTCAATGTCATTTGTGTATTAGAATGAGTTCTACGTAGGTCCGTACTTTAGTTATAACCAACGGTACATTTTACTTTTAAAATTTTGTCTAGCCATTAGTTAACCTTATAATTAGTTACTACATAATTTTTCTTATACAATCACGCACGATTTTTCACTTTCTTATAATTTTCTTTTTTCCCACACTGCCCATTCGTACCCCACTTATATCGTCCTTCCCAGAGCGACAGATGGTTTATGAAATAAACACAAAATGGCGAAATAAGACGTCAATTTAAGTCCACACAAACGGAAATTGACAAATTCAAACATCTATAATACTGCTTACTCGTATGGATGCATATTTAAACGCTGTTGGAATACAAATCAGTCCCTTCACCTGTTGATTTTCGTGTTGTGCCCTCTATGCGTATCGAACTTGCGTAGGGAAATGCAATCCATCACGTTGTCCCGTGACCTGCTGATTGAAGCCTGGGGAGATAATATCGTTTTCTACCTTTTGATGACGATCTGTTAAAGAACAACAGCTGTGGAGCATCATCTGACTTCGGTTATTGGTATTACTATCATTTGTGTGTGAATTCAAACTTTGTTATGACTTTCCATGAAGTTTCGTTTTTTTTTGCTTTGCGGCACGGTGATTTTTGATAAATTAGCTCACGTAGAAGAAACTGCACACATACACACAGACAAAGAAGTAAGTAGATTTATTGACAAAAGAAAAGAGGAAATAATTAACTAATAATAAACTGTTTCTAGAAATTTTTAATTGTTGACACTAAAATTCGTCAAACCTACTAAAAAAAGTAATAAAATCGGTTGAAAACAGAGGAGAAAATTGTTTTTAACTGTTTTGTCTTTGTCTATTTATGTATGGATTATGTTAATAAAAAAAATACAGAAACTGAAAAAAGAGATAAATGACATGACTTCTGGAAAAAATAGACGGAACACGGATCGAAACTAGAGCGGAGTGGAGCAAGTGTTTAGTAGTCGGAGCACAGCAGGAGCGTAACAACTCAAAAATGTGGTTGATCCAGTTCTCTGATTTTGGAGAATTTTAAAGATATAAAGAAAAATTTATGATTCGCAAAGCATTTTTCCTTTCTATTATAAATGATAGATAAAAACCGGAACGATATGAAAAAAATTCTTTTATTTCAAATGAGAGATTTTTCAATACTTTAAAAAGTTAAACTGTGACTGACAACTGCTTCAAAAAACGCCTTTGCTACATTTTTGGAAAAGAAAAATTCTTTTTACAGATATGCTTGGTATACAGGGTGGGTGGTGATTACATTTGAGTGTATTTATGTTTTTAGACACCAGAGTATTTTCCGTTTGAAATATTTCTCATTGTGAATGAGAGATACAGAGAGAAAAATGTCCCATATCCAAGGTTTTGGTCAGTTCAAAAGCACCGCCCCTAATCTGACCTTATTCCACTAATACCTTAATTGTAGAAGCTCAGCAGTCAGTCTGGAGACAGAAATGAAGCAACTAACAAGTAATTAGAACGTCTTTATTTGTAATTGATAGTTTCCAAACTTGTAGATAGGTAGTTTTTATTGTCATGAGTTGCAAATTAATTTTCCTCTGCGTGTGTCAGGGGGGAGGGGGGGGGGGGGACCCATTCCATAGAAAGCATTTTGAACTTTTGCAAGGAAAATAATTTGGAAATCCCTTTCTATTTTCATTTTAAATGCTTCAATTTGTTACTTAAATTTTTTTTAGCATGAAACCTTATTTTTCTTTCGCTTATATTGTGTTGCATATTTTCTTTGCTTATTTCTTTTTCTTTTACCTTTTCTTTTTCTGGGCGCTATTATACGTTGTAAGAATATGGATAGTAAGGTATTATTATGAGCCATCCACCCCATTTCACATAAAATATTTTCATTTCATTTTGGGTGCATAAGCCACCTGAGGAGTAACCTAAAGGAACATGGAATGTCATGATTGTGGTTTTGATGTATTTGCGTGTTAGGTAAATGTGCTTTTACAACAAAGGCGCCGGATAGATTTTTCTTTCTTCGTGATAGACTGTTGTTATGGTTACCAAACTAACAATGATGATGTATGTCTTTGGTAAAGCAATCAACAAATCATGGTTGATTGAATGAAAGTGACTTTTGACGACGCAATAAGTAATATGAAGGTGTGCGATTAATAAGCTTTGTTGGTTCAATGAAGCGTTCTGAAATGCTTGTTGCTGTTGCGCTTGGTTTGAATAGGTCCTAAGAATATTTTCATGTCAAAGGCGATGGAGACATTTTGTCTCCGTCGTAACAAACTGTTGCTATGGTTATCAAACTAACCGCGATGACCTATGGCTTCGATAACGCAATGGACCAATCACTTTCGCCAGGGGGAAAGCCCTTCTTAATGACGTAATCGCGAGCACGTGGTTATGAAATTAGGCAAAGCAATGACATGCTCTGAAATATTTTGTTTTGACGTATGTTTCAAAGCACCTTAAGAATAAATTCACATGAAAGGCGAAGTAGATATTTTGCCTTTGTTGTAATAAACTGTTACAATGGTTATCAAACTAACAGGTGATGACGCATGTCTTCGATAGCACAACCAGCAAACCAAAGTCTACTGAGTGAAAGTCACTTTTGACTGCGCAATAAGACACCTCAATCAGATAATACGAGGGTGAGATCATTAAATTAAGAAGTTCCAATGAAACACCCTTAAAGGTTTTGTCACTGTTGCGTTTAGAGTGAATTCACCCTAAGAGAACAGGAAAATCGTTATTGGTCCAATTGATAAAATTTGGACGTTGTACTATTACAACAACAACTTCCTTTCGTTTTTCAACAGTAGATATACCAGACGAGTCATTTTGAGTGTTTCGAAGCTTCTATTTTGCATAATTTGTTGCTAATTATAGTGCAGCTTTCAATTGCATTAGCTTTTCCTGATATGCGGTAAGTAGGACAAGTTAGTGTCACTGAAATTTTTATTATAATTAGTAGCAACTTGGTGTAAAATGAAAGTTTAGAAATGGTTGAAAACGGCCTGGGGAATTTAGTGTTAAAAGAATATCTGAAACACTGAAATCTCCCTGAGACGGATTCGAGTCCTTCTATTCTTGAACCGAAGACAACTGCCAAATCACGAGCACAATGTTGTAAAAGAAAAGGAAAACGAAAAATGCTGTTTTCTTTTACATTATTTTTAATGAGAGTTTGTAAATTAGTTAGGTAAATGAGTGCTATCAGATAAAATTTTTGTGAATGTAATAAGCAGTAAATGAACAAGAATGAAATTTTTATGTTAGAGGCCATTATTCTAAAAACCTTTAACTGTAAAATGGAAATCTTTAAAACGAAATACAGATTCTCCTTTTTTATAGTTTATCTGCGTCACGGCAAAACCATTTTATGCAACAAAAGCATTTCAACTACGCCTTTGTCTGTTGCTTATGATAAACTAATGTTGAAATGTGTTAGAGAACGCACTTTTAATAACTTTTGGCGACAGGAACGAGTGGAAAATGGCGCAGATAAAGTAGACTTTCTAATTTTCCTTCTCTAAAAACAAAAATTTTAAGAGTTTCGTGCAGAAGAAATTTTCTTTTCTGATTAGTACTTGTTAACATCGTGCTCAGAAAAGTAATCTAATAACTAGTGGAGCATCGTTCGATACAGGATAATTTTCTTCTCCAGTTCAGTCTTCACAATATGCCATTAAAGTTGTAGTCATTGTGCAGGCAACAGCAGACACTTAACAGCTCGTTCTTCTCAAAAAATCAGCTATTTCTGCTGTAGAATAATAGCTGATAACTTTAGCTTAGTATCTGAGATTATAGTTTCGTCACTTAGTGAGCCATTTTGTTTCTGGAGATGGAATATCTTCAGTGAACTATTTTCCACAACCAATTCCGATCCGTAGAAAATTTATACCTTTTTAGTTTATGTATATGATGAATTTTCAAGAAGTCTAGAGAGATTTTAGGTTAAAATGGCTTTAATATATGAGGTGGTGAATTTGAAAATTATAGTTGATTCAATTTTCCATAATATGGAATGTCCTTTTACTACCTACCTTTAATTAGAGTAAACTAATGAATACTTGAAAAATATATCAACTGATGACGCCATGTTTTTTTTCTTATTAAATACAGTTACTAAAAACCGTAATGAAAAATACCGTTTTTCACAAAATATTAATCGCTTGACTTACACCGCTATGTATCTCACCGCCTGCGATGTGCATTTAAGGACTGCGTTGAACAACAAACCCCAATCCAGAGAATTCAATATTCAGTATCGAGAATGAAAATTTGACAGATTAAACATACACAGTATTCAAAGAACAGCGGTCAAAGAATTTTTAAAACTAGGTTTGTAAAATAAAATAAAACTAAAATTCTCCAAAATCAGAGAACTGGATCAACCACATTTTTGAGTTGTTTCGCTCCTGCTGTGCTCCGACTACTAAACACTTGCTCCACTAGAAATTATATATTTTTAGTATTTTTATTCAAAAAAAGCTTCAATACATTTGTTACAGCGGTTTCACAACGATTCGAATGCCTGTTCCAGCTCACATTGTGGGACTGCCTCCAAAGCTCGCATCAAAGCTGTTTGTATAGTGTCAATGACATCCTAGTAACAAAAAAAATCGTAAACAAATGAACTGAGGTTTTGGCGGCGGTTCAGCAGATAGTTAAAGAGTTTCACGAATGCTCGATAACGCAGAGAGCGCAACTGTAAGCTTAGTTCCAGCTGTAGTCTGAAAAATGCTTTGACACACTGTGCACAAACAGCTTCGACGCGAACTTTATTGGCAGTCCCACAATGTGAGTTGGAACAGTCATTCGAATCGTTGTAAAACCGCTGTAACAAATGTATTGAAGCCGAAGGTTTTTATCTTGAATAAAAATACAGTAAAACCCCGATAAAACGTGGGTGTTGGGGGACATGTTTGGCATCCGCGTTATAATATAACCGCGGTATAGTGAAAACTAAACCACATTATCCAAACAATACGCGCTTTTGTTGCATAATTTTTAACTTAATCAATTACTTGTGACTTTTCTTTTATAGCATAATTTTTTCTTTTCTTCGTTGCTGCTATTTCAATAACTATAATTGCAGTGCAAGAAGCACACATCTCAATTGCGCAATCAGTCTATCGAGCGATAGGTTATAAACCAAAAGGTGTGTACATCAAGCCTATTTACAGTAGGGCTTTAAATCTTAGTGTGTGTGGTGGGGTGATGGGAGCTCTTTGGCTAGAATACTTGTGTGCTCGGGCTGGCTTCATTTATAAGGGTAAATAAGGGATCACCTATAAACGGCAATGATAAAGGGTGGTTTTAACGTCGGGGGACATGTTAGTCACCGCGGTATACTGAGGCGAGGCATAACGAGGTTTTACTGTACTTAAAAAAATATAATTACCAGTTTTTATTTTATTCAATAAATCTAGTGTTATAAATTCTTTGACATTCTGTGCATCATTCTCTGATAATATCTCATTCTTCGCTTGGAATAACATCCAGCGTTATTAAAGAGCAGAAAAAATGTTAAACTAACCCCCATTCTGATCATTAAGGGATTAATTTATAGCTTTCTACTTCCGTCAAGAATCGACGACCTTTTGTACGCCGAGACAGAAGAGTGATAATTGAAAATGGCAATTGCTGTTTTTGTCGCTAGACATTGCAATACATTTCTTCATTATCAGATATGTCGGAGATCCCAAAAGGCCTTGCATAATTTAATTTTAGACCGATGAGTTTCTTTTTGATGACAGATTTAATAGATTGCTCGGGGTAATTAACCTGAATTTCGGTGTTAATCAACCGCTTCGACCCCTGAGCTGTTTTCGAATGCAAAATCAAGCGGGGCAGCTGTTAACAGCTTCATAATTGACTGTTTAATGCAATTCATCTGTTTAAATCGCGAAGCACGTAGTTTAAAACAAGCACTTTAAATTGATTTAATGTTGTCGTCTTCGGCAGTTACAACTTTAGTATTTTGATAATTGTCATAAAATAAATTTAACTGCTAGGTTTGAAAGGATACTTAGTGAAAAACTGTCCGAAAGAAAGGAGAAAGGAAAAGAGGGAGGATGGAATTTATTTCAGTCTTTGTTTTACAAGTATTATGTTGAGAATAATTTCGCTTGGTGATGTAATCAAGGGTGATTCTGATTCGAAATTTCCGAAAATTTCAGTGGGCTTGTTCCAAAAATTAGAAAAAAAATCGGTTTTCTGAAAATTTTTCAATTTATTAATTTTAAATTTTTTTGACGAATAATCTGTACTTTTCTTTCCTTTTTCAGACAAGTAAGATACTTTTCTCTACTTAAATAAACTTTCAAGACAATATAATAGCGTTTCCAGTGAAAAAAAAAGAGACTTATGGCATTAATATTAGACCTTTCATTTAACTATAATTTAAAGCTAATTTTTATTTTGAGCTTATATATAAAGATATATACATATGTAAGTATTGTTTGTTGGGGGGGGGGGGGGGTATGTTCACTTAAGTACGTTTTTAAATAAGTAATTTTTTCACTTCAAAAACTTTTTCTCTTTATCAATAAAGCCAACTAGATTTTTAAAATTAGTGTCTAAATAAAATACCATCCCTTAATTATTTATAGAAAACAAAATTTTCGAATCGGTTACAAACTTTTAAGACAGTGGCCATTTTAAAAGTGAGTGCTTTGATGATTTTCTGAAAACGGCCAACTTTGTTGCAAATTTTAAAAGTCTGTAACTAGAGAAATATTTTTTTTTTTGCAAAATCTTTTTGGGATATTTTATATGTCTCTTAGTTGTAACTACTGTAATTAAAAAAAAAAAAAATTGCGAGGGTCATGTGACACCCTCTGCCTGATCTGAAATGGAATGGCTCAGCTTTAAAATTCTTAAACTCAAATATTAAAAATATAATAATGATAATAAAAAAAGTTTCATGTGAAAACAGCATTTTATTTGGTTTGACTACCAGGTTTTCTATGCAACTTAACTACCTATTAAGGTATTTTCTGCTCGATGTCGTCGATCTTCATCAATTTCGCAATGTCAGCTCAAGCAAAAACTTGCATACATATAGGATGCAGGCAGGTGTCGATCGGAGGAGATCTGCTGGGCTCTTGCGTTTACACAGAGGCTCGAACCACCCATCCGATCCCTAGCCTCAGATTAGTTACTGAAGGCTTGAATCTGCTGTTTGCAAGTTCGAGATGCTGTGAAAAATGCCCGACATCTGTCTTGCTATGGGGATGTCAATTATTATTAAAACTGCGGTACTAACCAGTCGGTAGAAGCACGGTTCCCGCAGAACACCGAAAGCGAAGCAATATCGACTTAGGTCAGTGTTGGGGAGGAAGACAACCTCTGGTTCATGTGGGCCGTGTACGCTAAAGGGAGCTGGTGCACGTTAAATAGGTCGTGGCTCCAGAGTTCTCCTAGTGAAACGATTCCTCTGGGGGTGCCAATCCCAGGTGACGGTCTCACATCTGGGATTTGGTTCAAAATTAAGTGACCACAAGATTTGAGGTCGAGTCAGTCTTCTGCCCTCGTGATTCCTCTCTCTAAAATGAAGCTGCATATCACCCTAAGCCAGTGGATTATTGATCTGCTGGACCTGGTAGCAGGCTTTCCTATGCCAGGGGGATTAGTAACAACAAACGATGTCTCAATGCCGCAGTGTATGAAGACATACTGGAGTAATACATGATAACTTTCCTCTGAGAATTAATTGCGAAAACATTTATTTTTTAGGAAGACACTTCGCAATCGACTCATTTATGGCTAACAGAAGAGGGATTTCTCCCGATCTTAATCCGACAGACAACTTGTGCCATCATCTAATGGTGATTTTTAGGGTCTGTTATTCTTACGCTTATGGGATTTTTTTTTTAGACTTATGTTCTTAACTTAATTTTGAATTTCATAACATCTGCCCTGAATTTAGTGGGGATTATTAAGGAGTTTTCTTATTTGAGTGTGAATTTTTTAGGGCATTTGCCCATATTCTAAAAGGTGCATACCTATTTATTCTCGACAGAATTTTAGATATGTCATGTGATTTCATTTCTCTCCTTGCCAGGAGATGATACAATATTCGAGGTATTCCGGGCAACACCGGGCATGCCAGTTAATTAATTGATACAAATGGATTTAAAAAAAGAGATGGTTGGTTGGATAAAGTGCAATAATGTTAGCGTTGTCATATTTGTTGTTTATTCTGATTTTGTTAATTCGTAAAAGGATTTAAACGTATCTTAATTAAATGTAATCATTGAGAAACATTTACACACTTTAAATATTAGCTTCAAAAAACATTTTCAACCTGAAAACAAAAGAAAAACATGTGAAAGAACTTTGTGGATGAAAAACGCTTTCAAATCATATAGCAGTTGCAAATTAAATTTAAACCTGTATCCCTAGACAACTCAGATTTATTTGAATTTTTATTTTGGATTTTTTTTAGAAAACAACAAAATAATAAGTATAAAAATGTTTTAAGTTACATGGTTTCATTTAAAAAAAAACTAAAATTTAAATCCAAAACATCGTTGCATTATCCAAACATTCCAATCGAAGCTACCGTTGCCATTCGACAAATAATAGATCTGATAATTTCCTCAGAGCCAAAATTTAATTTTTTTTTCCTAATTAACGTTATAATAAATTATAAAATGGATGGAATATTGCATTGTCATCGAAGATAAGCTTGTGTACAAAGATAATTTATGCAGTAATAGTGGTCGAAAACAAACTTGCGTAACAATCAAGTTAAATAAAACCGTGCAATAAAATATACGTATTTCAAAAAATTTAAAGCTATTTTTTTTCAAATGATTATTTCTAAAGAAAATTACAAAAACAGCTATCGAACAGTATGTTTCCTCTAGTCTACACTATTACTCAGACGGTTAAGTAACAGGGAGTACCGTCTTGGAGTTAATTCAGATAATATGTAAAAAATTCGCTTTTCAACAAAGTATAAAATAACTTTTGGGTCAAAATGGTAAGAATGAATATTCATCTTTATACGAGAAAGTGATGGTAACGTTACTATATGTAAAGCGAGGTTTTCATTTGCGACGAAAAAAAGAAGTAAATTTAGAAATACACACTGTTAGAAATTTCATCATGAAATTACGGTTAAATGACCAGCAGCAGTCTGTCCATCTAATTCACCGTTAAATTTACGGTTTGAAACATTTTTTTATCTTTACGGGACCTAACCATATCCAATCAGCTTGGTTAAAAAGCCGTAAATACAAAAGTTTACGGTTTTATAACCATTTAAAAATGGTTTCAAAACAAAATTTTCTTCGTGTTTGAACCATTTCGAGGCATAGAATCTGTGACGTGTAGAAACCATAAACGAAGCTTGCAGGACTCGAACGCGTGGTGCACTAGTCTGACTTTCTATCCACTCGACCACGGTCATCACGTAAAGCGGCCGTTTATTTATCAATAAATCTTCTTTTCCAACAGGCAAACAGCCTTAAAATTGAGATTTTAGTTTTTGATTGGATCTAAATTTATTTTTGGTCTAAATTTACTGTATATTGACGAAAATCATTTTATTTGCTGCAAAAATTAAAATACAAACAAGCTTCAAACAAGCTTCAGCAGCTCAAATGATGGCTTCGCTCATTCGCAAACAGTTTTTGGAATCCGATGTCTCCAATTTTTGATTTACGTGTGTATGTGTTTCTATTTAGTATCCACTGCTTAAGCCACTTTTTTCCCCTTCTTTTTTTATATACACATGCAGATTTTAACTAATAAATTCGTATTTCTATTTTAAAACAGCGTACGACCGGTAAGGTTTCGCAATCAAGATGGCCTCCCTATTCTTATTGAGCGCTTGAAAATGACGGCTAGTTAAACGTTCTTTAGTAGAAACGGAGAATAAACGATTTTTTTTCGCAATCAGCGGTTTGAGTACCTTTTTTTTAATGGTTATTCAACTGTTGTAATTAAATATGGTAAAATTACAATTAAAAAAATGGTTATTTTACTATTTTCCTACGGAAATTTTGAACAGTGCAGTGAAACCCGTGTAAGTTGACCACTTGCGGTGCAGCACTTTAGTGCTCAACTTAGACAGGTGCTCAACTTACAGAGGGTGGAGATTTTGTTAATGTTTTTTCTTACACTATGCATTTGTTCTTTTATAACTAATTAATATATAGCTTTATGTAATGACGTACTTTAAAATAGTGATTAGCTTTTTTTTTTTGAAATTATCAAAAATAATATTAAAGAAATTTAACACGAATGACTTACAATATATCCTATACAACTTCAAAAGTAAAGTACTTAGTTAAAACTAAGATAAATATCATATTAATTATGTCAGTTACTCATATGATGCTAAAGATTTAATAAAAATATATATATTTCAAAATGGCTGGATCAAATCAAAGAAAAAAGAAGAAACTTATTTAAAGAATAAAAGAGTACTCATAGTAGTTTTACCATTTGGTCAAGTTAACAAAGAGGTTTAGGCAAACTTTACATTGATGTTTCATCCATCCGGATAAATTTTGGCCTAACATAAAAATTATAATGGAGAAGCTATTTTAGTTTTTTTTCATCTTTCCAAAAAAAAAAAAAACGATAAACAAATAAATATAGTAATTAGGCGGTCAATTTACAAAGGGTTTCTTATAATACTCCCACCCAAATTTGGCGTAGACAGGTGGTCAAGTTACGAAGGTTTCCCTACATTACATAACTTAGGGCTAATTCCGTTCCTGACAAAAGTGGTCAACGAAGGCAGGTGGCCAACTTACAAAGGCGGTCAACTTTACAGATTTTACTGGATATGCAAAGCGATGTTTTCATCTATAACGGAAAAAGGAAGTAAATTTAGAAATCGACTTTCGTTTTTTTTAATCTCTGTGTTTGAAGAAGAACACCAGCAACCTTTTTATACCCCTAACCCCTCCCCATTATGTTCCAAATAAATAACAATTCTGAAAGATTTTAGAATTGTTGGTTAATTGGTAAATTTTGAAATAATCCCCCTCACCCTCAATATGTGCCAAGTAAACAAAACATCTTATAATTTTTGTTCATTTGATTAATTTTGTAATAATCAGAGGACTGATCTTTTAGTTCTGCTTCTATATGCAGTGATTTTGTCATCATTTTTTAAAAATACTTTTCTCCGTTTTCTCTAAATAGTTTATTTACCTATGCATAATACTTTTAAGAATTACTTATCCTTACATTTAAGTATTGTTGTAGGTAAATGCGAATAAACATGTTTTAATTAACTTATAATTTTACTTTCTTTGTTGGCTGAGAATGAATTGGATTGCGTACGACGTACATGTGCAATTTAAAATCAAAATTGACTACAAACTAATAACTTAATAGCTAATTTAGAAGTGGATTACAATTGATACACAGTTGTATCTTTTCTTCTTCTTTTTTTAAGTTTTAGCAATTCTCAACTCACTAAATAAGAAAAGTTTAATTGCGGAAATGCATTACTTTTTTCCACTTTCGTAGGCCCGTCATTTCAAAATTATCAGTGGGGAGGAGGCATACATATAAATAGATTATATTTCCCAAGCCTTCGGGAAGGGGGGGGGGGGTAATTGACCCCTCTGACCCCTAAATGACGGGTCTTCACTTTAGAAAAAAAAACAGTTCCGTAATTAATTTAATAAGAACCTCGGTACAAGAAAAAGTGGAATGAATCCTTTGAAAACCAGACGGAACCAGAAAGGACCGGTTTCGTTTGTGACGTCCTTGCGGCGACCTATAAGCGGAAAGAGAAACGTTTAACAACTTCAGTGGGCGAAAGATATTAGCATGGTCAAGGACCGGTGGATTTTATGCTGAAATTACTTTCTGCTGCTTTTATCGAATCCAAAAAAATGTCTACTTTCTAGGGATTTTAGTCTAATGTTGCCGTGTTTTACGCTGCGTTATTGCTGTAAAGGTTGCTTTTTGGAAATAGCTGCTCGCAGACAGGGCCGGCGCGAGATAATTTTGCACCCTAGACAAAGTTGATTGGTACACCCCTTCCTTACAAGCTTATTTTTTTTTTTTAATAAAAAGAAACAGTAATACACAAATAATTAGTATTTTATATACTAAGTAAACATTCTTCAAAATTAACACATTTAACCAAGAATTTTGGGCGCTTTGTCCAGCAACTCATTCAATTATGCTTCTTTTTTCCCATACAGAGTGTAGAAGGCTCCCGGTGCTGGTCCCACATGCCATTAGCAACACTAATTTCAGAAAAGTTATTGTCGAGCAGTTTTTCCTTCAATACGAAACCGTTGACGCATGCGATTTTATTTTCTGTCAACTTCAGATACAAAAATTCCTAGTGGAAATCAACTTTTCTTTCTTTTGCCGCTAATTTTTACCACCGGTTGTCTTTAAATGTTGTCGTTGTCAAGAAATTTGTCACAAAGTATCAAACTTATGAATGCAACAAACTACCAAAATTTACAACAACTCTTCAAGCTGCAAACTTAGTGGGGGTGATTCCTCAAACTAGATATCTATTTCGCTATTGGCTTCAAAATTATAAAGACAATAAGTCCAAGGTTGAAGTCTATTCCGCTGGGTGGAACGTTCATCCAGAGTCGGCACTACACCTACCTACCCTACAATTAATGAGATAAGATATTAGGCATGATAACAAAAGCAACAAAAGAAACTCTGTAGCATTGCTACTGATGATGAAAATAGATTAATTAATATTGCTTCAACAAATAACACGAAGGACGTATGATTTAAGTGACAGCAGACTATGAACAGGATATGCGTCCTGCACACTAAATAAATAGCAAATAAAAATTTCTTTATTTAAAATTTTAATGTGTAAATATTAAAGAAAACCAATTCAAGCACTCCTCAAAGCATTTAAAAGGGTTTTTGGTGCTCCACCGCAAGTAAGCTGTAGGGAAAAAAAGAAATAAATAACGGCGGAGGTCTTAACTTCTGTTAAAAGTCACAAAGCAAGTAAAACTTAGTCTGCTTGTATTTTTTTGCTTATTTTTGACTCAGTTTTTAATCATTCGAAGAGAAAATCGAGGAATTGTAGACGTCATCCGACTTACGAGTATTTGGATATACCAACAGATGCCAAACGATAAAATGAAAGAATAATAGTAAATATTTTTAGAACGAGACTTTAAATACATGCCAACCTATGGGTGGAAGCAATTCATCGAATTAGAGAAGAATTGTACTACTTTTACTTCCTTCTACTGTTTTATTATCTTTACGTTTTTTATAATTTTATTTTCCCTAAAATACAAAATGCCGACAGTGTAAAAAAATTAAAAATTAAATCCACTAAATGAATTAAGGATGTTAGATTAAAATGTTTGTGTATCTCTAATGGTGTTTCTATTATAATATCGATGACCTTAAATCTGGCATCAGTAATAAGGAAAACGTTCCACAAATGTTCTTATCTATTTATAATAATCCATACATATTTACATTTTAATTGTTTATAATTAAACGCTTAATCGTTCTCCATGAATTGAATAGTTATAATCAAAAATAACATATTTTTAATTGCTGTTGTGTATTTTTGACTATGTTTACTCGACCTCGGTTTTACCCGCAGAATAATCTTACTTGTAAAAATCGATGTTTTTTTGGCCGATGTATCGGTAAGATCGATGTTTTAGTATTGCACATCGAAATTTCAAGATATTGATGTTTCGTCATCGGTTTAACAAATAAACTATCTGTGAATCCTTTGTTATTTCACAGATGACGCAACGGAAATCAAAAACTCTGTTGGTTGAATATTTGTATATAAACTAATTCATTAACTAGAAAATTTGATCATCTGCTACATTATTTAGCAATAATAGTATGTTTTAAAAAATAAAACTACAGTTAGGCTTTTGAAGTAATTTTCAATGACACGAAAAATAAAAAAATCACCGAAACATGTACAATTGAAGACGTATAATATACACTAAATAAAATTCTGTGTCACAGTTTATACTGTTCATTTATCTATCAGTTATAATATAAATAAAAAATAAACACCTTCGATTAATACTTCGACGCTGTGCACTAACATAATTTTTTTTTTTCATACTTGCAAGCCTCAGTGGGACTTATCAAGAGAGACGAGAAGACTGCTTGAGGAATTATACTCTTCATCTGCAACTCCTCAACCCTTGCAGTTCGCATATGCACGTAGGTCATGTTAACTGTAATCACGGAAATATGCTCTAGCATTACTATTGTAAGTAGTGTCAACTAATTGATAAGAAGGCAGATTATGATTTTAGCATTTACGCGTTTCGACGATGTTATCTTTGTTTTGGAGAAGAAAATGTATTTATATATATTTATTTGCAACCAATTTTTTTATTTACAGATATTTGTAGTTTTTTCCGAATGAATAAATGCTCTTTGCAGTTTTTATGGTTTTTCTTACTTTTTTATGAAATTATTAAAGTTATACGCTTAACTCTAATAATAGTTTTAAATGAATATTCTTCAAATCATACCTTTCATGCCAAAATTTCACGTAACTTTCCTAATACGAAGACAAAATTTCTTGTGCACTTAAACATTTTTTGCACCGTTTAAAGGCGTAGATTTCCCTGCATAAGATGTAATCTGTTTGAAGCGTTTAAGGTTATTTATAACATGAATAATAATAGTCTTTACCATGAAAAATATCAAAAAGTTTCACAGAAGTGCAAAAGCTTATTTTTACTTGCGGTTTGGGGAATTATTTGACACAACTGGATTATATTAATTTTTAATTACTTCCCACATCAGTTCTGCAATTACAAGTAAGTCAAGGACACACTTACAGTTTTGACAATACATAAATATCGCTCATTTAAATTCACGTTCACTATTCAATAAGAATTTGCTACTTAATTTGGCGATACATTTTTTC
Organism: Octonoba sinensis; assembly: GCA_038502835.1. NCBI lineage: Eukaryota > Metazoa > Arthropoda > Arachnida > Araneae > Uloboridae > Octonoba > Octonoba sinensis. The sequence goes on along the minus strand of CM076605.1, from coordinate 62,226,370 downwards.
TGCTTGCCAAATTTCTGCGTTCTTCGCAAAAAACTTCTGAAAGGTCTGTTTTACAAAACTATGTATGATGCCATATTGAAGTGTTAGAACGTATCTTTCTAACAACTTCAGTTTCTCTATCGTACCATTTCATTCAGTATTACAAGAAAAAAAAATGCATTTAAATTATTTCAACTTTAATCTCACATTTCGCTGAAGCATTTCTAGAGAATAATTTCAAGAAGAGCCAAAAAAAAAAAAAAAAGTCAATTAAAATTGCAAAATGTTATCCTTCGAGTGGTAATAGTTAGAGTATTATACTAGGGAAACGTTGAAGTCTTTAGCTAATAATTTCTGAAATAAATGTTATTAGAAAATACTTTTTAAGTCATATTAAGCTGAAAAACTCATATGTTTCAAGTATTATTAGACTGGGTATTGTATTGATTCTTATTATCTTTTATAAATGCCTAAAATTTGTATTATTTAAAAGTCAAAACCTTATTTCGCCAAGATTTTGAAAGAACTGTCAGACAAAAATAATTTTCAGATAGATAATTAATTCAGATAAAAGCTTGGAAAAAAAAATAAAAATAGGAAAGTCTCCAGTTTCAGCCAGTAATCTCCAAAAGAAAGAAAAATCTTTGAGCGAAAGTAATATTCATGTCATGGTAGTCGTAAGCATTACAACCCAGTAAATAAATTAATTATATACATATATATATTTATATATACATATATATTAATTGCTTTACTATTTCTTTACATTTAGTTAGTACATGAATGGTTTATTTAGACTGCCGCTTTAAAGCTATGAGAGCAATTCTTCACTAAAACAAAAAATTCTTCACAGAGGATGCCAATAGTTTTTAGAAAATATCCCCTCCCCTCAAAAACTTGATTTGAATATTTGATATATGATGCCACGTAACACAAAATAACATATTATTTTCAAATGACAGATCGAAATATTTTTTCATATTTATTTTGTTTTAACCTACCAAGATCTTGCAACCACCAGTGTAGAGTTATAAATTACTTTCTCAAGAATACATTTAATTTTTTTATTATATCCGGTCACCCAAAATGCGTGACTCTAAATCTGCCTACGCTGCAGTAATTCATATGTAATTTGGAATGCCTCTGTTTGAGAGCAAGGATTTAAATAATATTATCTACCCACATTGTTTGCTTTCGTTTTCGTAATTCGCTTGAAATTAGCAGAACTTTATCCTACTTGCAAAAATATTCTCTGACGTTTTAACTCAAAATACATGATGACTAAGGCGTGCAAAAGTGGGAGGGGGGGGGGACTCCCCGGAAAATATTGGAGCTGGCTCACCAACTTCTGTTTATAATAAAAGAAATCTATGCTGTGGAAAAAAGATTAAGCGAATATTACAACATTTGGAACTCCTAGAAGTTAAAACAAAAGTAGAAAATCATTTTGTATAAAAAATGACGAGGAGAACTATAAATCTTGTTTATAAATTCCAATGTCACTAATTAGTTTGTAAAAATCCCCCAGGAAAATATTGGAGCTGGCTCACCAACTTCTGTTTATAACAAAAGAAATCTATGCTGTGGAAAAAAGATTAAGCGAATATTACAACATTTGGAACTCCTAGAAGTTAAAACAAAAGTAGAAAATCATTTTGTATAAAAGATGACGAGGAGAACTATAAATCTTGTTTATAAATTCCAATGTCACTAATTAGTTTGTAAAAATCGCATAGAATTAATGACATTAGCTTACGAGAAAAGATAAATTACTTATTCCAGAGTAAAACGAAACATGTTTTCTTACCAGTGCTGCACAAAAACGCTTACGTGTATAAAATTAAATTCATAGTGAGTCCCAAATTCCCAATTTTAAATTAAAAAAACTTGGCAATTTTTGTTGTAATAGTTATTTAAAAAAGTAAACAAGAAACCCTAAACTGCACTTGGAGATCTTTCTGATGCAATCTTGTCATTATGTTTTAAAAACATGCTACTTTTTTTAATTAGCAAAAGAAAAAAAACCACACTAATTATCGTTAATCAAAGAGGGTTGGAGAGGAAAAAGTGTTTTCCGAAAAAAATTCAATGGCATGTTATTCAAAGTACAGTATGGGGCCTCAAATCTGGAGCGCAGCCGGCCGCGATCTTTCCGAATTTCAGAATCTTCCGGATTTTGGGTCCTCATTAAAAAAAAAGTTTCATTATCATCAGAAGTCATATAACTTACTGTGGAACTTTCATTTAGCATTTTATTCATGTACAGCACTTTTTATTACTGAATATACTCGCCTATAAATCGCGAAATTTAGCACGAAAAACGAAGTAGGGGTCAACTTACATTCGAGGTGAAACATACTCTTGACTTTTTACGATTTTATTTTAACCCCTTTAATTAAGCAGAAAAAAGAAAAGAATTTCGTGAGATTCTTAAATGATTTCATATTTTCAAGGCGCTTACTAATTACTTCTCATTACAGTAATAGATAAGAAAATCGGAAAAATGCGAGAAATGCCAAACTTCGCGAATTTTGGTAGCTAAGAAAATAAAAAAATAACTATAATAAACATTAGAAATAGTGGATATAATAAAACTACAATATACAAAAATGAAAACTTTAATCGCGAAAACGAACACTGTTTAGAAATTGCGATCTCAAATATACAAGGTTTTTCGTACACGATTTTGCAAGCTGCAGATTTTCGATCTTAAACATGTTTATTAGATTTTATTTTCCTTCTTCGTAAATTGTTTATTTCCAAATAAGTAGTGCAGAATATTTCCCGATTTTTCTTCGAAATCAAGAGATTTTGTTTTGTTGAAAAAGTTGCTGATGTTGGGTCTTCCGGATTTCGAGATTCCGTATTTGGATCCCATACTGTATTACAATTCAAGAATTGCTGTTCCCCTCGTTGGGAAATATTACGGAAGTCAGAATCCTCTGACAAATTCATCATAAAAATCGACGTGATTTCTAAAACGTTTTATTCTGAAAAAAAAAAAAAAAAGAAATCTATTGTACAATGTTTGACATATAAAATCTACATAAAACAACTGACGCATCTACATACAATGTTTGACATTTGGATTTTTGTTTGGCATAAAATATTTAACACTTTCAATGCTTTTAATTGCCCAAAATAAGAAACATACCGAGAAGTAATAAATGTTTGCTGAAAAATATCGTATTGAAACGTTGAATAAAAAACGAAGGAAAAAATTTAATGCAGTTCTTTTCACACCGAGTGCAGTGATGTATTCTTGGCATTTATAGGTTAGTAGGCCCTGATATCAGTGGAAACATTTGCAGAACTAAAAGTCAAAAGATGAAATCTTAAAGGAAAATACTTTCCTTTTCAACAGCGCTCCATTGATCTCAATATTGTCCTCCCCAAACACTGAGATATTAGCTCAATTTTTTCTCTTTAGAACGATTGTGTTGACACAATTGCAGCACGTGACGCTAATTAGGGTGGGTGTAGTTGCTTTTGGAACGTGTTTATTGTCCGTTGCCATGATTATGGAAGAAATATGAATAAAAAATGTATTATTTTGTAGGACGTATTTTATTATGTTAAATAAATCGTTGTTTCAGCAAAAATTTTGTTAAGTATACAGCGTAAGTGCTTTGCAACAGGAACAACTACAGAGATATTAATCAAAGTTTGTGGCATAATTTTCAATTAAATTAAGGAATTTGATTTACATTATGATATGTTTCAAACAATTAACTATAATTTTTTCAGTTGCTTTTATGCAAATTTTGGAAATTTAATTGGCTTACTAGTTCAACCAACATACATAAGGTGGTATGGTTTATTGAGAAATACTCTTTTTTTGTGTTTTTATGAAAACAGGGCTCTATAAACATTAAATTAATTTATGCTATTTACTTCGTGTTTGTTCAAGAGACACCTTAAAACACCAGTTTAAAATTTTAAGCAATTCTGTTTGGCTTTGTTTTTGTAATTTGAGTATGACATTCATTGCTGTGACATTCTCAGCAATTTTCTTTTTTGATGATATATACTTTTTAGAAAGGATCTGTACGTTTTTATTGGCACACATTTAGTTAAAAAAATGTATCTTAAGATTAAATTAAATAAGCATTTTGCAAAAAAGAAAAAAAAATCACACATAAACCATGACGTCACTTGATTATAACTCTCGCTTTCTTACGAAGTAGTCACACGTCCGGTCACGATGTAAAATAAATTTTGTTTTCTTCACTTAAATGAGAGGAATATCGTTCATGAGAAATCTATTTTCATTTCTTCCCGCATAGCTCAAAATTAATAGTTATTTTTGCTCCATATTTAACAATGCAGCAGTAGGTGGCAATCATTCGAAGAAGAGATAAAAAAAAAAAAAAAAGGCCGAACATTGTACTTCAATCAAATTTTTACCCCTTTTAATTTGACAAATGGAAATTTCTATTAATAAAAACGTGATCGATGAATTCTCACAAAAAAGGTCTCTCCAGGTCCAGATTTAAAAGTGCGATCATTTTCTCTGACCTGCTTACCGATAATTCATTCATTCAGGTAAAGTTTCGCTAATGGAAAACTAGATAGATCCAATTTTAATTAGTTCAATTCGTTCTTTATTATGAATCATTTTAATTTTATTTCTTTTACAATTTTTAATTTTTAAATGAATTAGTTTTCTGATCTATTTATTTATTTTTAAGTGTCAGAAACCTATTTTTCATTTCGTGATTTTATTGATGTACTTCAACATTTAATTTAGTTTTCCATATACGGTTTTTTTTCCTCTTTAACCGTTAACGGAGCATTTTTCACGACATTTAAGATGAAAGATTTTAATTTTGTTTTTATCTGAAGTCCTTCATCAAGAACATCCGAGATTTGGTGAGATTTTCGATTTTTCAAGCGAATTCTTTACAAAATATGAGATAGAAAGAGTGAGCCCTTGACAGATTTACTGTCATCTAATAACAGTAAATATTTCAAAACACTCAGAATTTCGCTGTTATAATATTTTTGTAGCTAAATTAATATTTGCTTAAAATTTTCTTTGTGCTTTTCGTAATCATTAGAAACCGTATTATGTGCTCAAAAAAGTCAATAAAATATGCTTGCAAATAGGTACTAAAAATATGCACTTTTATTTTTTTTATTTACCTAGAAAAAAATTGCTTTGCACTAACATTCATTGGCTTTTCAATTTTTTTATTTTGTTATTAAACTGAAGGCAGTTTACCTTCAGTCTAGATTTACTGTTTACTGAAGGCAGTAAATAGGTACAAATACAATTATTTACTCAGAAAATCGAATGTACACTAATTACTTTTATTGCAGCAAATCACACTGTGTTCTCCAAAGTTATCTATGGTCAGATATTGACTTCTGTCATTTAATTTCAATTCTGAAGATGAAAATGTCCTATCAACTTCTACAGATGTTTATTGGGTAATATTTGAAGTATTTAACTTTGTCCTATAAAATACCAGTATAAATACTCATATCTCACTGTATAGAAAGTTATCAAGCTCTTTCAGTTTAAGGTATCCGCCCTTTTTTCCCTAAAATATTGTGATTTAACTTTCTCTCTTTTTTTTGCCCGCAAGTAATACAATAAATTATGCTTTTCCATCTGCAGTGAAATACTTGACAAGTTTATTGGCCCCCCTCGGCATAGCAGCTCTTCTAAAATGCCCGCAATTCCTTTGCTATAATATTTTTTTTGCAGAAAACAACTTATAGTTTGAATTTTAACAGTGTTTTTCTACAATATTTCATAAAAAAATCAGTACTCGCCTAAAAAAAAGCGTTATATATTTGCGCCATTTTTGAGTTTTTAAAAAAAGTTATCAGAAATTCATAAAAAAGCTTTTTTTCTGTAAAAAAGGAAAAAACTCAAATTTTACTTAAATAGATCTAAATGACAATAATAATAATAATAATAATAATAATAATAATGCTACTAATAATAAAAAGTAAATAAATACATAAATAAATAAAAAATAAATTGAAAGAAACATCAAACATATATCAATTTTACAAATAGGTTTCTTTACTAACTTACGCAAAACAAAAACAAGAAAGGAAAATTTGAAATGTTTCCTTTCCTTTTCTTTATAGTTAATATATAATGAGCACAAAAAAAATTCATGAATTTGGTATCTAAATATTTTCTTATACAATATAAATAAAAGAAAATCATATTTTTGAAACGATTTTTTAAAACAGAGGCATCTGAATGCGAATAAATATTTTTTGTAATAAAAATTATCATGTTTTATTTCAATATGTTTTCGAAATCTTCATATATCAGCTGCATGTTTACGTTACATACGTAAAAGTGTCAAGCGTGTGCCAAACGCAGTTAGTGGTCATAAACCAAAGACGTTAAACGCAGCGTTTGTTCAAAGCACCTTGCTTGTAAATTACCGTATCAACTAGAACTGGAGTGAACATTCCTTCCTTGCTATTAAAATTATATCAAGGGCATTTCTGTCGTGATTGTGGTTTTGGTGTGTACTGTTTGGCCTAATTGTTCTCCCTTTTTGCATAAGGATCGCTCGCATTGCGCAAGAATTTTGCAACGGTGATTAAACTTTCACCGGGACCTTCAAAGCTTGTTTCATAAGAAACGAGAAACAGTGTAACTAACATGCAAATGAAGTAATGGGTCTCGAATTCCATTCATCGATCTTTAAGAGACTTTTGGCGTGATTTTCAATGACAACACAGCCAAGGCTTTGCTGAGGTAGTTTGATGCTATCAGCATGATTCGCGTACGACTCGGATTAACTTCGCTATCGTTGTGAAGCCGGTCATGTGACAAATTTGATTTCTGATTGGAGAATGGAGTGCGATTTTATCACGTGACTGGTCAAGAACGGTAGTGAAGCTAATCCGATTGGAAGAGCATGAGGCTGTATATTTTCGCTCATATCTTGTCCCCTCACGTCCTATGCCAACGACGCATTGACCGCAATATGTGTCAATCTACGAAATCTAACCCTCAACAAATTGAAAGTTGTTATAAATCAGGAATTCTCTTTTTTTAAACCCTCCTTCGGAGGTTGAAAGGCACTCATATTTTTCTGTTCTGGTCTCAGTATCCACCAGCGATTAAAGTATCTGGAACTTAGAAGAATTATAAATACGAAATGTTTTTAAAAATTGAGCAATTAACAAAACACCACTCTCATACAATTATCCTTAAATACTTTGCGGAATGTTTAAAATACTAGAAGACTACCACCCCATGCTTGCTAACGGTGTACCAACATTAATACTGTCTGCTTCGTCAACTAAAATCTCCATCAGGATAGCTTCGCTTACTTACAAGATAATAGTGTCCTAAGTGAATTGCCTTTGAACAGAAAGGCGGTACTCGGGGCTCCCACACAAACTGCAAACTTTGTCCTTAAAATTAAAATTTTGACCACAGTTAGATATGTAACACACATTGCAAATATCTTTCTTATATATAAGCGCCTTATTCTGTCTGTGTCTGTCCGCGATAGGATCACTGGCCGTTTTACCTACCGATCGGGACGACATTCGGCACGGTTAATGTTTACGATTCGAGAAACTCATTGCTGCAAAAATGAAAGTTGTCACTCAATTAGTTTTTTTTAAATTATTATTTTTTAATTTTTCAATGATTTTTCTGACCCGCTTTATTTTATTTTTGCATTGTTGCCGTCGTTTCCAACAGTATAATTACAGTTGCCGTGTGAACAAACAAATCAGTGCAGTTGCTATTGTTATTGTAACAAATATACTAATAATAATCGAAACGTTCCTCTAGCATATTGAGTGAGGCTTCGCTGTATTTGCAATTTCTGTTAAAATTTAATGTATACGCGAATTTAATTTAATCCTTCTTTACTTTTTTATTTTTCTCATTAGGGTGGAAGCGCTCTTTTTGCCCTGTTTCTTTAAAACTTTTGTTTTTGAAAAGCATAATAAAATTTTCAATAAGTTCTTTAGCTGGTAGATATATATTTTTCGCAAACAATTTGACTGTATAGTAAATAAATATATAGTAGTGTGGGGCAGTAAGCGAAGGGGCGTCCTCGCCGACTGACCTGGGTACTTCAGTTAGAATTAGAAAACACCTTTGCACAAATCATTTTAATTACAATTTGTAATATCTAGAACAACGGTCATTTCGTATGACCGCCGGGATTACTAGTATATGTATATATATATGTATGTATAGCATTGTTGCTCTCCACGAGCAAAAATTGAAAAATTGTAAGTGAATTCATATATATAATGAAAAAATAGCGCTATACACTCTAAAATGAGGAAGGCAAAGCAACTGTTCAGCAATTTTCTGTTTTTCTGGAAAGTGTGTGCGTGCGTGTATATATATGTTCATATGTATGACATTCAGTTTGCTTTGAAGCCTATCTACGAGATTTTAACCTTTTTCATGCTACTGGGGATATGAGGAGCTGTTGTTCATTTATCTGATGTTCAATTTTTTTCTCCTAAGCATTTCTCTTATATGCTCGTTTATTTAAATTTCTATTTCTGTTTCACACACACACACGCACGTATATCTATCTATATACAGTGGTACTTCGAGATACAAGTGCGCTGCCATACGAGTGATTTGAGATACGACCAACGAAGTTTTGTTTCGAAATACGAGCGATATTTGAGATACGAGGAACGCCAGCTGCGACGCTACGGCCCACCCAGTTTACTGCGCCTGCGTAGTAAATTGCTTTGAGATACGAGCATATTGACATACGAGCAAGGTTACGGAACGAATTAAACTCGTATCTCGAGGTATCACTGTATATATATATATATATACTATATAATGTATACAAATATTCTTAGGGGAGCGGCAACCTCAATGATTAGGAAGACCCGTGACTAGTTCAATTGAATTAAATAGAATTATTCGTGTAGGAGAAGATCTTTATTAAGGGAGTAATTTGAGAGAAGCTACTGCAGAATTTAAACGAGTGTGTAGGAAGAGGATCACTGACATATTCTAACCCCAATTATGTGGCGCTTCACTTCATTTGAACTCGTGATTAGCATTCATTCCGATCCCTCACAAACTGACGTCTGCTCTCGAATAGCAAATGCAACAAACGTTTTCCGCTTTCTTTTTGGGATCACTCCTGCCGGGATTAAATGAAGACGCTTTCAGAGATGCGTCTCAACAAATGAAGATTTTATTTTCAGTTCCGTTAAGTCTTTTCAAACAGATTTCTTAAATGACCTTGTCGAACTTTTTGGATTTAATAAAGATGCTTTCCATTATGTGCTTGAACATATTTTTGTTCGAAAATATTAGGATGTGATTTCGTTAATTCCTTTCAAACAGATTTTTAAATGACCTTGTCGAACTTCTTGGATTTAATAAAGATGCTTTCTATTATGTGCTTGAACATATTTTCGTTCGAAAATATTAGGATGTGATTTTGTTAATTCCTTTCAAACAGATTTTTAACACCTTGATTTCATGACACCTTGTCGAACTTTTTGGATTTAATAAAGATGCTTTCCATTATGTGCTTGAACATATTTTCGTTCGAAAATATTAAGACGTGAGTTTGTTAATTCCTTTCAAACAGATTTTTAACTGACCTTGTCGAACTTCTTGGATTTAATAAAGATGCTTTCTATTATATGCTTGGACATATTTACGTTCGAAAATATTAGGATGTGATTTTGTTAATTCCTTTGAAACAGGCTGTCAACTGGTATAAATGTTGTAAAATTGCAGGAATTAAGTTAGTGATGTGTCTGAGTAAATGAAGATTTTCATGGAAAAATTTTCAGTTCCGTTAATTCCTTTAAACATATTTTAAACTGAAGCCTTATAGAACTTCTTGGATTTAATGAATATGGTTTCCCTTTATGTGCTTGAAGATATTTTCAGTCGAAAATAGTAGGATGTGTTTTTGTTAATTGATTTGAAACAGGTTGTCAACTGATATAAATCTTGTAAAATTTCTAGAATTGAGTTAGTGATGTGTCTGAGTAAATGAAGATTTTCATGGAAAAATTTTCAGTTCCGTTTCCTTTCAACAGATTTTCTACTGACATGAGTCTGTCGAACTTGGATTGAATAAAGATGGTTTCCCTTTGTGTGCTTGAAGATATTTTCATTCGAAAATAGTAGGATTTGGTTTTGTTAATTGCTTTGAAAACCGGCTCTCAACTGGTATAAGTTTTATAAAATATGCTGGAATTTAATGAAGACGTTATAAGTGATGTGTCTGAGTAATTGAAGAATTTCATGATAAATTTTCAGTTCCTTTAATTCCTTTAAAAGAGATTTTTAACTGACATAAACCTTGTCAAACTTATTGTATTTAATACAGAGGCTTTCCATTATGTGCTTGAAGATATTTTCATTCAAAAGTAGTTGGCTGTGGTTTTGTTAATTGCTTTGAAACAGGCTATCAGCTGGTATAGATGCTACAAAATTGCTGGGTTTTAATAAAAACGCTTTCAAGGATGTGTCTGAGTACATGAAGATTTTATTTCAGTTCCGTTAATTCCTTTCAAACAGATTTTTAACTGATCTTGTCGAACTTCTTAGATTAAATAAAGATGCTTTCCATTTGTGCTTGAAGGTACTTTCATTCAAAAATAGTAGGATGTGATTTTGATAATTTCTATGAAACAGGCTGTCAATTGGAACAAATATTATAAAATTGCCTCTGAAAATTTTCATGCAAAAAATTCACGAATTTATAGATCTTAGACGGATGGATCGTTAACGGATCAAAACTTGATCCCATTTCTGGGATTCGGTAAAGACGATTTCAATTCAGATTTACTCGAGTTGTGACAATATGAAACAAATCCTGGTTAAATATGAACAATTTCAAGCGTACAGTGTTTCAAATTTAATTTTATGAAACACAAACCCATTGATTTTGAGACCTTTCCCTTATTTTTTAAACGGAGAAGAACTTATGCACTTCAAAATCAAATGAATGGTTTCTGATTACATGAACAATGGAGCTTCAATGCGACTACCGCTTCAAGTCCGGAAATTCAAAACGTTTTCGTAAGCCAAAAGGGATTCTTTATAACCCAGAAATACGTGTATGGAATATTGTTTGCGATATGTGCTTTAATAACCTTAATTTTCTCATTTATTGCTTCCGCACAGGGTAAACATTTTTTTCCTGAAAAGGCTATTTTCACGCAAAAATTCACCTGAGGTAAATATTTCGAAAGAAACTTCATAAAATCTTTAAATATTCAAAACGTTTATCGGATGTCTTTTCCTTTCGTGAGCTGACATCTTTTTTTTTTTTTTGTCCGCACTAAAAAGCGTTCTTATAACCCCGAAATAGGAATATGCAAATTTTTATTGCTATTTAATGGTTTAAACGTTATTGTTACATGTGCATTGTTAGGAGTTAATAAATTCATACAGACGTAATTTTTATATTTTTTATAATTGAAATATTATCTCAAAGAAGCTGTCTTAATTTTCAAAAACGAAAATTCTAAAACTCGCAGTAATTATGCATATACAATGCGAGAACTGGTCTTTCAATAAAATATATGAGTCACGTACAGACTGTAATACAAGTTATAGTAATACTCGTAGTAACTGCTTTCCTTATTGTTAAAAAAATACATTTTACTCATTTTTTTAACTTGAGTTCATGATTTAATTATTAGATTATGAAATCAGAACTAATTACGATACTAATTATTTGATTTAGTACCGTAGTTACATTTCAAAATATTTTTTACAGAAATCAAGAGGAAAAAATTAACATATCTCAGCTTAGTAAAAAATTCGCTTCGTTTTCAGTGTAGTTTGAGTCACATTCAAACTGTAATGCAAGTCACAGTAATAATTGCTTTCCTCATTATTAAAAAATGCCTTTTACTAATTTTCCCTTCATCTGAATCCATGATTCAATTTTTGATTACTAAATCGGTATTAATTACGCTACTAATTATTGGATTTAGTAGATTAGTTCAATTTCAAAATATTATTTACAGAAATCAAGAGGAAGAAATTAACATATATCACCATAGTAAAACGTTTACTTCGTTTTTAGTGTAGTGGGACTCACATTTGTGTTGCAGAACGTATTCCAGAGATAACACGAAGGAAATTGGTTATAACTAGTATAAAATAGTTATCTAATTGCTAAAGTTGTTGTTGTTGTTTCTAATACCACTTGGAAAATCAAGCTCCCCTCGCAGAGCGACTAAGAATTAAAGCAGACAAGGAGCGCCTTCCGCTTTTGACGGCACCACAAGAGTGGAAGTACGACTTGGCTCAAGCACAGATTGTGTATTCGGATGACACCAGATGTCACCACCACAAATACCGCATCTTCTTTTTTCGACCTAAGAGTGAAGGGAAGGGAAATTATCCATCCTCCAATGCCCTTGGAACTTCCTCGGGACTTCAGGGTCCACGGATTTTACATGCAGTATCCCCAAATGTACATGATGGGTCTTCAGCGGATCGGGTGTCGAACACCCAATCCTCCGGTTGGAAATCCGACATCTTAACCACTAGGCTACCACGGCCCCTAATTACTGAAGTGCAATGTAAAAGCTATTAATTACAAATTCAAATTAATTGCACTGCTCTGTAATTTGTGTATTGCCATAATAATTTTTACTTGTAGTGTTAGTAGCGCATGAAACTAGCTAGGAAACTTAGAACTACAACTTAAAGTTATGTGTTGAAATTGACTAGCCAAATTAACTAGCCCATAGAAGTAACTCAATGAGTTGCAATTAATCTTCGTATCAAACTGAAAGACAATTGGCAATTTTATTACCATATAATTAAATTGGAAAATCCGATTAGAAATCCGACATCCTAACGACTAGGCTACACCGGCCCCTAATTTCTAAACTGCAATGTAAAAACTATTAATTACAAATTCATATCAATTATACTGCTCTGTAATTTGTGTATTGCCATAATAATTTTTACTTCTAGTGTTAGTAGCGCATGAAACTAGCTAGGAAACTTAGAACTACAACTTAAAGTTATGTGTTGAAATTGACTAGCCAAATTAACTAGCCCATAGAAGTAACTCAATGAGTTGCAATTAATCTTCGAATCAAACTGAAAGACAATTGGCAATTTTATTACCATATAATTAAATTGGAAAATCCGATTAGAAATCCGACATCCTAACGACTAGACTACACCGGCCCCTAATTTCTAAACTGCAATGTAAAAACTATTAATTACAAATTCATATCAATTATACTGCTCTGTAGTTTGTGTATTGCCATAATAATTTTTACTTGTGGTGTTAGTAGAGCATGAAACTAACTAGGAAACTTAGAACTACAACTTAAAGTTATGTGTTGAAATTGACTAGCCAAATTAACTAGCCCATAAAAGTAACTCAATGAGCTGCAATTTATCTTCGTCTTAAAGTGAAAGAATGAAGATGGCAATTTTTATTACCATATAATTAAATTCTTATCATGCATTGTGTTCGCTTATAAATAATGCTTAAAAATGAAACGCCCATGCCATAAACAAAACCCTACAGTTACCGTCAAAAAGGGTTGTACCACAATGCGCGAGTAAAAAAGGGTCAAGTGCATGCATTTTAGAAAATGTATTTAACTTCACAGACAGTAAAATTGACCTAAAACACAACATAGTATCTAATCGAATTCCTAGATCATGTAATTCTTGCGAGACAGTACAACACACACCCAAATGTCTGCTCTTTGTCTTTAGATTTTTCCCAAGGTCAGCGTCAAATTTTGGTTTTTAAAGCGAAGTGAAGAAATGTCACGATTTTATTTTAATCAGATATTCATCAGCACAAAACATTGATGAAGTTGGAAACAATGTCTTAGATTTTAAAAGCGAGGAACAATACAGTTTATTCTTTAGGTTACGAAATATCAAAAGAATATGTAACTTGTGCTGAGAAAAATAAGTCGCAATATTCGCAGTTGAAAATAAATTTTTTTTTTTTTTTAAATTTCTAATGGGCTGCTGTTGGCTTCTGCCAAATTTCAGACCTAGTTGCTGTCTATTGCCTTTTGCTTCCCTTCTCTCTGCCTTAAATTTCGGATTGAGAGGGCACTATATCCTGTCACCCAGTTGCTTTTCTATGCTATAAACTACGGCAGATGTTTCTTTTTTCTTTTTTATTTCGAATGGGATGCTGTTGGCTTCTGCTAATTGCAGACCTAGTAAGTTCCCGAGAGACGGGTACCATCTTTTTCAGTGGCACCACAATGAGTGTGGTGCCATCGCCGTTTGAGAATTTTTGACGTCCAATTTCTCCACCTGAAAAAGCGAGCACCCAGACTTTGTTGATGCGAAATTGCACTAGGAATTTAATTTAGCCGAGGGCATCCAAGCAAAATGTCCACTCAAGGGATCTTTTACATGCCGCATAATTATACGACATGGGCGCAGACGATATTCTGCATCTTGAAAATCCATCGACCCTGCCAGGCTCAATCCTCTGACCGCGGGTGCACAAGTCTCGCGCCTTACCACGATGCCACCATGCCGGCTAAAAGAAAAAAAAATACGTTTGCGCTCACTGCATCTTTATAAAGAAGAAGCATTGAACTTCATGACGGTTATGCACGTAGAATTATTTTTTCCGAAATCATTTCAACTGTAACCTTAAAACCTTTCAACTGTAACCTGTTGTAAGGGTTTATATTTCCGTGAAAGCTAAATAGATACATAAGAATATTTGAAAGCACAAAATATGAAACATGTTTTGTACACGTGTTTTGGAAATACAAGGAACCCTTTTTCAGTGTGAGAAAATTTTGAGCTTTGAGGCGCAAGAAGCGGACTCGATGTTTAGCATTCAGGGCGCAAACAGTCTCGATGTTTCACCTTTTGGACGCAAGAGACAACTTCATTTTTACTGCTGCTTGTGCCCTCAGCTCAAAAATGTTTATTGCGAAACGCGTACGCAATATATTTTGCAATTTATGAACCACAGAGTTATTCTCTTAAATGTAATATTAAGGTATTTCGCAAGATATCATTGTCTAAAACAGCATTTACACCAATCGTTCTTTTGGTAAAAAAATATAAGGATTGTGTTCCAGGAGGACATAAAAATCTACGAAAACAAAAAAAAAATATTTTTATATATTTCATCTATCACTACATTATTTTTATTAAAAAGCTTTCCATTAGGAAGTCATTATTATTTTTGTTTTATTGCTCTGAAAAATCCTAATTGATTTATTTACTAATTTAACTCCACTCCTTATTGCGCTAATTTGTCACTGCCATTTTTTGTTTCCAATAATGGCAACATCCAGGAAGAGCTTTTTAGAAACACTTAATCATTTCCTCCATTTCAAGCGCCTGTATAATGCGTCATGTACCTTATGTTCGAACCGACTTCGAACAACAAAGCTCTATTTCTTTGAACTCAACAGGAGGCTACTGACGTGGTGTTCTATTCCCAAATAGAACCTCGCCTTTAGAACTACTTAGGAAAGTTGAGAACTTGGAACACAGGGTGTGGTGATGTAGATCAATCGGTGAACAACTGGCTAGGAACATTGACAAATTATAGGTGCGGCGTTCCATATAAGCACCTGGTATTAGAGCTTGTGCTAAGTATTTATGCATTAAGAGCTGGATTTTTATTAACTACTACGGTTTATCGACTAGATATTAAAAATGTCCCCTTCGGCTAAGAAAAAAATCACAGTAGCATGTGTACTTATGCATTTTAAAATCGTCAGTTCTCTATTATTCAAAAATTTAAGGAGGCACAGTACCTCACTCCAATTTTTTTTTCGTTTAACAGTCAGATAAAAAATAATGCATGCATTTAATTTCAATTACGATCGGAAATAAAATGTGAAAGTAGAACCTCACCGTAATCAACCACTAATTTAAAATTTAAAAAAAAAAAAAAAAAGTTTTTCCCCCATTTTTAAAAATTTTTTATTACATCCTCAATTATATCTTTTTTCAAATGATTTTTTTCTTTGTAATATTTCGTTAACATTCCAGAAGAAAAGTTAACATCGAATTCACTATCTGAAACTTAGTTGAATTTTAAAATCTCACAAAAAAGGACAAAATATTCAAAGATTCAAATTCAGCAATTAAATAAAAACAAACTACAAACTTCAGAGTCAAACCTATTCTAATTTTTGTTAAACATTCTCCGTGGAATGCACAAAGTTTCAAAGCTGTATCTTTGGCTGAAAAAAAAAAAAAAAACCTTTTTTTTCAGATAAGGGATTTTACTACACATAGTTGGTCAAAAATAAAGCATCTAAAGTCATTCACAAAAACCGGAACATCTTTTAAAATATTGCTCACATAAGTTTTAAATTTTTTCATGAGGCTTTAAAACAGTTTTATCTATCAAAATACGTAATAAAAAAAAGGTTGTTGTACCCTCAATAGAAGAGGGCCAGTGGCGCAGCAAAAGGAGGTTTTGGGGGTCAACCCCAGGTAGTCCTTTTTTAAAAGTCATATTGCTAATCCTAATATGATAATATAAGTATCTTGCCAATTCTATTATGGCGTCTAAGGACTTTCGGCCCCCCCCCCCCTTTTCAGGAGAAATTTCTGCCTGAGACCTGAGATAGTAAACAAAGCCATAACTCCAAAATAAATAAGTAAATAAAAAGGTTGATAACGTAGAATTAAGAATGCTTTACTGAGTTCTTCTTGGTGTACTAATGACATGTTTCTATTTGGCTGCACTTTTTTAGTTATTCGAAAGGATCTAACTTATAGATGGAACTGGTTTATGAGGATAAAGCCGTAACTATCTCACAAAGTTGTGTATATTTATAAACAATTAGGCCCACGTAAGACTACGACAACGCTCTAAGACATTATTTAACCTCAGATTAATGTAAATTATGCTTAAAATGTCAACCCCCCTTTCCTGAGAAAGGAGTCGACTTTGAATGGCTCACTTGCGCTGGGAGTGTGCTGCATTAATTCATTATCTTGAAGAACTAGTACGCTGCACTAGGGGGAGAATTATCAAGGATTTCGTTTTTTTTTTCGTATAAAAAGCATGAAAATTTGTTCTTGTTCAAACAAGGTGGACTTGGAGGGACGTGCAGTGAAAGAAGTAATTCATGGGGCTTTTATTGAAAAGGTAATTCAAAGAGTAATAAATTTTGACCTGGCAACTCGATGGGTGAGTTAGAATACTCGTAACTGCAACAATTTCCTCTGATCATTTCTAGAAGCAGATGGCGCCACTGTTGCTTTCTTTAACAAATGCTCTTGATAATGCATCTATACCTGCTCAACTACAAGTAGCATATATTATTTATTATTTGCTTAATATTTCTTTGTTGAGTAAATTATTAATATATAATATAAAACTCATCGTTTTAAAGAATTTGTTGCCATTAATCAGTAACGTGAAAAACAATTGTATAGTAAGAGTTTAGTGGAGGCTTCTCAGAAACAAAAATTAAATTGTTTCAGTCTGTTTTGCTGTAGACTTTTTAAAATCAACTTCAAGACGGAATTTGTCATAGAAATGATTATAAGTTTTAGTGCCATTCAATCAAAATAAAGGTGCGCTTTGATACGTTTTCTTTATTTTTAAAAATTTCTTTTAAGAATAGAGTATTTTTTATAGAAAATGTCTTTTCACAAAAAAATACAAAATAAAATAATTTTTCAAAAAATTTCTAATTAAAAATTGCGCTGAAAAAGTAAAAAAACAAATTCATTCTTTAAACAACTTCGGTACGATTTTCAAACATAATTTTTGAACTCGGATCAGAATTAGGACAGACTACTATTTTACCATGCGTAATGACTATGAAAACTTTGGGATATTTATACTTAGAATTGGTTCATGATTACAAAGATGTCGTCTATCATAATTTTGCGCCGACTTAAAAAAATTATGTTTAAAAATCGTTTCGAAGTTGTTTAAAGAATGAATTTATTTTTTTTACTTTTCAGAGCAATTTGAAGTCGATACTACATTTTCCCCAAAAAATTAACTTTTAACAAGTAAAATCAAAAACACACGTTAGATCCATGCCGGCAAATTAACAATACATAAATAAATAAAATAAAAAGATGAAAAGAATCAAAATAGGTAAGATAAAAAAAAATAATAAAAATTATTTTTTTGAGACTGAATTAAATCACATTTAAACCTTTTTTTATCAAATTATATTGGATTTTGGGACAAATACTTCATGCTCTCATTCGGTAATCAAAATATTACTGCAACTTTAGTTTTCAAGCAAACGTTTGAAAGACGAAAATATTTTAAGCCTTTTCTCAACTGCAAACCAGGGGAAAAAAAAAAACAGAGAACGAGCATAATATCAATAAAAATTTTAAATGTCGAGTGAATTCTTAATTGATTCACTCAAACCATCTGCTATTATGAAATGACCCAGCAGTTCGAACATAAAATTCGAACACCTTCCACAATTGCAATGTAATGCACGCAGAGTTTAAGTTTTGAAAGTATCACCGCCGCTAATAAAATGAGGAAACTTTGAAAACCGTCGAAGTTTATCTAAAAAATCCACGGTATTTGGATCTCAGCACGTGGGTCAATTAATTACTCGTTTTCGCCGAGTTGAGAAGTTTCAGCGGTTTTCCCCACTCTTACGAAAGACGAACTCGGACGAAGAGGATCTCACACAGTGCCGCTTCTTTCAGTAGTGAGTCTCAGATATAAAATTGTGTAAAACAAGGCCGCCTAACTTTAGTCTCTAAACCAGCGGTTCCCAATCTTTTTTCTTCGTGTACCACCATTTTTTCTTGCTAACCATTTGCGTACCACTGCTTTATATATAAAATAAAATAGAGTTAAACTTTCTTAATACGACAACGGTTGATGCGAAATCACGGCTAAAACGAACATTTTGTTAATTAAGTTTGGTTTACTATTTAATTACACTAAATATCTCACGCATATCACGAAGCTAAAAGTTCAAATTTCGGCTGAGACGAACAAAATTTCTAACCTATTCACGAAAAATTTGCATGATAAAATTTAATGTACCTAAAAAACAATTAACTATTAAGATTTTTTTCCAAAATTGTTAAATTTTAAAAGGTGAGTTCACTTTTTTAAAAGTACTAGTAAGATTTAAAAGTGGATATTAGTAAAAATAAATATTTTGTTTTCACTATTTATTTTACTTTTTATTATAAATAGTAGTAATTAGTATTAAAATACAAACATGAGTTTCTAATACTTTTATTTTTCACACAATTTTACTTATTCACGGTTGTTACGAATAACGGATAAACGAGCAATTTCGCAATTTTTTGGCATTTCGTATTAAGCGAGTTCAACTGTATATGAAATTTATAAAATATATTTTTGATACGTACTTCCAAAACAACAATGCCCCTGTTGTTGTTGTTGTCGAGGCCTCGCGCGTGACGAGGAAGAATTTGTACGCTGCTCCTGAGTTTAACGGGGCCCTTATAGGCAGGAGTCCGATTTCCGCCCCTTTTTGAAAGATGTCTTAATTTTTGAACCAGCTCCCAGATGAGAGACCGTCACCTGGGATTGGCACCCCCAGAGGTATCGTTTCACTTGGAGGACATTGGAACCACGAGCTATTTAACGTGCACCAGCTCCCTTTAGCGTACACGGAGCAATACCTCTTTAAGTACGAAATACCTATCGCGTAAAAAAAGGAAAAAAGAAAAAAAAATCAAATAATGAGAAGGTTGCTTCTGCATGGCGAGGTGATATCTGGTTCAGTAGAAATTAGTTTTAACCTCAAATTTGGGTCGACATTTAATTTGCTTCTATATTTATTTTTAATAAATATCATATTGTAAAAAGCAGTTTCACGAAGATAATTGCTTGTGACCGGGATGAAAAACAGCAATGATTTTCTTGACAATAACGGGAATTCCTTTTTAACTTTGAGCCAAAATTCTCCGAACAGAATGTCGTGTCTCTGAAAAGAACTGAAAAACTGAAAATGCAGAGTCCTGCAGAACTGAAAATGTTGTGCCTCTAGTGCTTAGCAGTCGCGTCGCCTCGGTGACCCGCGCGTTACATCGTCACACCGCTCACGTCACTTTCGGTTGACTGATTCAAACACTATTTTACCCACTTTGATTTAAAATTTTTTTATGTTTTAATGTTTTTTAATCTCTTTTTTTTTTTGCCTGAGCGCGTTCCACAGTTTGGGAACCGCTGCTTTAAACGTTATCTTTGTTAGATATTGTCAAAAAGGGACAATTCATAAATTTAGGATCCCGTACTTCTCCTGGGCAAATGTGGCCGAAGAAAAGAAATACGGGACATGCAATCTACGACGCAGACTTTAAGTTTTGAAAGTAATACCGCCGCTAATAAAGAGGAAACTCAGAAATGCGTCGAAATGTATCTAAAAACCGCACGGTATTTTAAGAGAGAACCGCAACCATTATTACTATACCCCCTCTTATCACTTCGAGAAACTTTTAGTACATGAGTTGGAGCTGATAAGAATCCTTGCATAATGTATTAAATATATGATATCAAATTATAGTAAATTTTATTGGTAGCTAAGAATAATTATTATATAGTAATAATAATTTGCTATCGTCTGGTGAAATACTGCAAAGTATTTTTCGGGATGTTTTATCTATACACGGAGGCACTAAATTAATCAACAAAAGATATTTTATAATTTTATCTACATCACTTTTGTGAGAAGGAGAGATTGTGTCATTGATATTATTAATTTGCCCTCCAATTCTCTCTCTCCCCCCTATCTCTTTTACATGCTTGCCATTAATCCATAACATATTTTATTAAGAGTAGCAACAGATAAATCTTCGATGCTTGTGATATTCCATTATTATGAGAACGTAAATTTTATACAGGGAGCGGAATTAAAGATAATTAAGTTTTACCACATGTGTTAATAATGTCGTAGTAAAAGAAATGTCTACTACTTTTAAACGACTGTATAAATAATTTGAAATCTGTGATCAAAGTAAATCATTCGTATTTTGGAATTAAAAAAAAAAAGTCTTTGAACACCAAAACGTTCGTTACGCCAGATCCAAGTTTGATGAAATAAATACAAATGCACCATATATTTCATCAAACTTGGATCTGACGTAAGAGAAAAATAAAAAGGAAACTTAATACGCTTCAGCGTTTCTACATCACTTTCTACTTTGTGCATAATTTTTATGACGTTCTATGTAGTGCACTAAGTTTAAATTTATAATGCGACTTCTAGTCATGGAGCGCAAGTCCGGGTTCTGCGTGATCAGTATGCAAGCTGTCTACACACAGACTTTTTTTAGTTCGCGCGTGAACCGCAACCGTGTTTACCATTCTCCCTCACTTGAAGGGAGAATTAATACATGACACAAACACTATTAGAAACTCGTGCTGACCTTCAAAATGTGTTAAAAATATATAATAACAAATATTCATGAATTCTACTGGTAGTTAAAAATAATAATACAAATATGTTATCGTTTGGAGAAATACTGCAAAGTATTTTTCGGGATCATTCATAAATGATGTTACGTTTCCAGGGGGAATTGGAGCTCGTGAAACTGTGACAAGGGGAGGGGATAGCAAAGAGTGTGACATCATGCTTATGCAACATAGCGTGACATGTGACAAAAGGGGTAGTGGGTTCCGTTGATGTGTGACATTTTGTGACAAAGGGGGAGAGGGGGTCAAATATATGGGGAAAAAGAGTGACATCATTCCCTTCGATGGTTTTATCTATACACGGAGGCGCTATATTAATCACTACCGATACCGCACAGCTATGCCCAGGGCCCCGACTAACAAGTTTTCATGCCCAGGGCACTTTCAGTTTTCCTGCCCCTTTGAATGGTTTACTTATATGTATGCATGTGTGTGTATGTACTACGGTCAATGTGAAATTGATTATTATTAAGATTAACAGTCTGTTTTAATTATACAAATACAAATACAAAAGTTACGACCAGAAACAGGCTCAGGGCACAGCTAGGCTGGTCCTAGTCAATTTAGCAGTCTTCAATGAACATCAAGAGCTTTCTTAAAAGTTTTTACCCCACTGCAATTAACAGTCGCTTCCGGTAAACTATTCCAACTGCCTACAACCCTATTCAAGTAGTAATTTTTCCTAATTTCAAGATTAGCCTGAGATTTGAAAAGCTTAAAACAATGATCTCTGGTTATACTTTCAGCACATAGAGAAAAGAGTCTAGAATCTAGAGAAAAGTTTTGTTTCTGAAAACAAAGTGTCAGTGTGTGTGTTTGGTCGTATTTGCAGACGAAGAGAGGAAGGTGCCTTCCTATAGCAACAGGGGTGATCAACTTGTACTTGTACACGATTAAGATTGAATATACATATTAACGACGAGTCGCGATCTACACTTTTATGTGCTAACCATTTGTCTCTGATTATCTTTATATATTGATTATATGTCACATTAAGCTCTGCATGTTAACCCTTTGCACTGGAGAGGTGACTTTCGCTCACCACATGATTTAATGTCACAACTCAAGAGGTGACTCTCGCTCACCACATGATTTAATGTCACAACTCGAGAGGTGACTTTCGCTCACCACATGATTTAATGCCGCAACTCGAGAGGTGAATCTCGCTCACCACATGATTTAATGCCATAACTCGAGAGATCAGAATAATAGATAGGGTATAATAGATACTGCAGAAGGCTCCCGCTCCGACAGTTCTGAATGGATTAGTTGTAGAGAATCCGAAAAAATACCCTCGAGAATACCGTTTATAGCTGGCGACATTCCTGCTTCGTGAATTTGTAAAGATACATTAAATGCTAGAATATAAAAGTTTTATGTGTTAGTTTGTGTGTGTAATTATTTTAAGTTAGAGGTAAGAAATTCACCAAAAGCGCTACGAAACGCTTCGAGTTGCTGATTAGTATGCATTTGTGAATATTCGCAACGAAACATATTTCTATTGTATACTTGTGTATTTTGTTTCTTATGGTGTTTTGGGACATTCGGTTCTTGTTGCTTTGCTATTCAACGACCGCCCATCATGTGCATTTATGTTTGGCTAAATATACCGCGCATGAAGTGCTCTAAAGGCATCTAGAGGGGAAGATAAGATTTGCTATGCCGTTCCTTAGCATCCGTTCCATACCGTAGCCTGGATTTGATCCCGGGCCCATGGCCCTTTAGCTTTGTGCTCTACAATGCGGTCTGTGAACACTTTCCTGCATTCTTTTTGTGGAGTTAGTTCCTTCTAGTATACTAATGAAGCAGGTGTCATTTTTCTATAGAGTTAGTTCTTTTTGGTGAGGGAGGGAGGATGGGGTAAAATGGGTCACTTTATAAAATACCCAAAATAATAGAACTTTAAATGCAAAATTTTAAATCAATATTTTTAATATTCTTTTTCTATGTGTTTTCAACATTTTTCAATCTAAATAAAGTTAGGTCCTCAAATATTGCAACACAAAAAAATTTATTTTTTTCAACTTTGGATGATGGTGTGCTTAACACATGGTTTAAAAACTTCTGAAAAGCTTTATATTTAATCAAATAACAGCCCACATTTAAAGGATTTAGTCACTAAGAAACTTTGGAGAACAATTACAGCTGAGGAGTTTAAGAAAAGTGTTAAATATTTTCTTTTTTACATCAGTTTTTCTTGGATATGGCAAAATGGGTCATGGTTAGGATTAGATCGTTTTATTCAATTATTTTTTAAAATTTACTCTGTTGTACCTAACTGCAGAATGTTCCTAAATTTAAACAATGTATGATGCTTATTTCATTGAAATAGTTTTTTTTTTTTTTTTAAATGTTTTTCCTTAAAAAAATTATGTTGATGTGGTAGAGAGAAGTTATGTTGTTGAAGTGTTATATGAACCAATATGTAACAATCGAGAATAATATTATTTTTGCATTTCAATGTAATCATAATTCAAAATCTTGATAAATATGTTTTCATTTACACATTTTTTTCCAATTTCAAAGTAATAAATAACTGGTTTCAGCATTATTTTGCATTATGACCCATTTTACCCTACGATAGAATAAAATAGGTCATAACTTTATAAGCTCAGTTAAACTATTTCATAATTAAAAAATAAATATTAAAATTACATAAAATTGATCTAAAGGACTTCAATTAAGATTCAATTGAAAAGAAATGGGAAATGTTTCTGGTTTTGTTGCTATGAAACTTTGAACATGAAAATAGCTAAAAAGTGACCCATTTTCCCCCACCTGACCCAACTAAAGAAGAAGCTACACAGAAGCTTAAAAAAATTGCCTTTGTTATATTTTCCATGTAATACGTACTGCTGTAATACGTAATTGTTATACTTACGATCTTTAGGCTGCTTGCACACCAAAGGCGACAAAGACAAAAAAACTTTTCTTATCTGCGCAAGCGCAAGGCTTTTTTTTTTTTTTTTTTGCCTTCAAAAATAAGCTCTGCGTTTGCGCAGTTGAGAGGAAAGACAAGTTTTTTCCCTCTGTCGCCTTTGGTGTGGAAGCACCCTTACTATCACGAAACGGATTGGAATTCAACGATTAAGCAGAACAGCACTGAATTACGCAAGATTATCTTTCCAAAACGGCAGACATCTTATGAAAAATAAACGATTTCAATGCTGGCTTGAAAATTTCTTGTCGTCAGCGGAATTCGGTGCAGTAGCCTCGAAAACACGGTCAAGTAGCGACGACCGCACCCTCTGCCCACCTGAGGGCACAGCTATATGAAAATGCACAAGGTGAATACTCGGTTATGGCTGATTGAAATGTAAAGTACTTAATTGGAGATTGGAACAGAGTTTACGGGTGTGTCAATCCGGTTTTTATCGTTAGCACTCTATGAATGATTTCATAGTAGATATAATAATTTTCTGAAGAGTGAAAAAAGTTTTTCAAAGCATGCAGCAAAAATGTTTCTGTGATGCTTCTCCTTTCGCTTAATGAAGGATTCAAGAAAGTTTGACATTAAGGCGGTTGTAAAGCTCCAGTTTTTGTTCTAGAAAAAATGCGGGAGGTTGATAATAAAGGCAAAGTCCCAAATTCCCCTAATTAAAGGTAAAAGGGAAAAAATAAATTTCTTAAAATAACCGATGATATATCTTTTTGGTAGTTTGTTAGTACCTCCTTTTGCTTTAACAAGAGCTGTGTGTTAAAGAACTCAGGTTTTGATAATATTCAGTGATTTTTGTTATAATCATTTAAGTTAGTTTTTCAAATAATTCAAAATGACCAGG
Source organism: Octonoba sinensis (assembly GCA_038502835.1). Classification (NCBI taxonomy): domain Eukaryota; kingdom Metazoa; phylum Arthropoda; class Arachnida; order Araneae; family Uloboridae; genus Octonoba; species Octonoba sinensis. The sequence continues at coordinate 62,201,226 of CM076605.1, read as the reverse complement.
CTCTCGTCACGTACCATATTTGTTTAAAGATGAATTGTTAAGAAAAGAAGTTAGGTTTTCAATTATATCAATGGTTGGTATTACACAATTAAATACAATCTTTCACAGTAGAGCATCGGACAGACCTTAGCAAGAAAAGAAATTCATATTCCAAAAAAATACACTACAGTAAAACCCCGTTATACCGCGTCTCAGTATACCGCTTAATCTGATATACCGCGGTGACTATCATGTCCCCTGACGTTTAAACCACCCTTTATCTTTGCCTTTTAAAGGGTATTCCTTATTTACCATTGTAAATAAAGGCAGCCCGTGCACACGAATATTCTAGCCAGAGAGCACCCAATCCCTCCCCCCACCCCCACACACCAGACACTTAACGGATAAAGCCCTATTGTGACAGGCGTGATGTACACCTTTTTCATGCTTTTCTGTCTTTCAACCTAAATCATTTAGCTTGATTTCAAAATCGGGTGCAACGGCTCTGAGTTGTTTCTCTTAACAGTCACATTACAGTGAACAAAATGGCAACCAAGAAGAAAAGAAAAAATTATACTATAGGGGGAATATAAGACGAGTAATTGATAAAGTTAAAAATGATGCAACAAAAGCCAGCATTATTTCGTGAATATGGTTCCGTGGTATAGTTTCACTATACCGCGGTTATGTTATAACGTGGGTTCCAAACATGTCCCCCGACACCCACGTTTTAACGGGGTTTTACTGTATTTCCTTGAAGTAATTACGAGCTCAGATTTCCCTGATTTTTGTCCCATTGATGACAAACACAAAATAACTATTAATTCAAGAATATGATTAGAGGGAAAAAAGGAAGTTTTGTTATGCCCAAGCATAACAATACGTTATGCACAATAAAATACATTTATAGATGCTGTTGAAATTTTGCTAAGGAACTAAAGTAATAGAAGTTAACCAGTTTGATACCAGTGGGTTAGTAAGACTCGCTGAAGGTGTTTTTAGCACAATATCCTTAACCATTTTGAATATAATCTAACTGGAATTCAGCAAAAAATAAAAAAAATTTTGAAAATAAACGTTATAAAAATGTTAGCAGACGTAATTAAAAATATTATGTTATACTAAGGATTGTTTTTCGATAGTGATTTCATTGGAGGAATAAAAATTCAAATATATTTCTGCTGGTAATAAATGAAAAGTAAATTCTATTATTGATAATTGTTACTTATGTAGAAAATTGAACATTGAGGAAAAACATTTCATATTTAAAAAAAAATGTCAGACAAGTGTAAGTGGTTGTTACTTGCGAATTTTATTATATTAATTGCTATGCGTTACACTGTCGGAAATGACCTTGACAAGTAACTTCTGGAAACTATTGACCTGAATGAAGAGTCATTCTCATAAGCTTCAATGCTTTAGATTTTTTTTTACAACCACCAATAATTTATTATCTGAGTTGGCAGCATGTCCTTACGTTTCTGAATTAACTAGAAATTATTGGCAATTATAACTGCAGCAGATTGTTCACGAAGCTCCGGATGCCGCAAAAATGCTCTAAGAAGGGGTAGCTTAGATGATTAATGTGAGAGATGAAAAATAAAAGTGAGGTTCTTTGGAGTGATCGATTCTTTCATAGCCATCCATCATTCAAACCATTATTTAGCAAGCAACGAACTTCTAAATTCGAACAGAACTTTCGCTGCTATTTTCAGACACCTGCTACTGTATGAGAGCCCTACTTCGGAAAATTGTTGCTCGTCCCACATTCTGTTGCCATTAAATGTTGTACACCTATTAAGCGAAAGCCATCATTAATTTTTTTGCAGACTTATCCGCTTGGAAAACACAGTTCTCCAATGTCACATCCTGTTCCACCCTTTCGGAGCCCCTCGAAAGTTTGAACGTCAATACTTTTGATTTTAATCTTCGTTTTCTCAGGTTTCATTCCCAGAGGCATTCCGAAATTGGGTTGAAAACAAACACGAAATGTGTGTCACGAAACTTCTGTCGAACACTGCAGAAACTCTACTCCAGAAGTAAATACCGATTTGTTTAAATTGCTGAGAAATTCTTTTTTCCCCCCAAAAAAATTAAATCTCAGAAAGAATAATGAGAAATTAACCATTTTCACTAACTTAAAGCAACTTCAACTTCTGCCTGTTGTTTCTGCGTATTTTATTCCTTTTCACTCCAAAACAAATTCAACTTCTACTCGTTGTTTCCCACAATTTCATTTTGTTTTAACACTTCAACGTGAGATTTTAGCAGAATCGTCTGCTTTTCAATTTTTATTTCACAGTTACTAAAAGTTTATGCAGTTGAACTGAACATGTCACACTACATTTCTAGCTGCATAAAAATTGTTGCACCAAATTGCCTTCTTTATTGTTCGTTTAAACGCTTCAATTGCTCTTTAGGTTCCAGAGAACGCTAATTTGCTTTTTATGAATTGAAATTCTTTGAGATGTTTTCTCCCCCACCTTACAAGAAAGGAACCATCAACTCGACATTACTCGTTAAAAACAAATTACTGCAATACATTTATTTCAGAAATGGACGTTAATAATAATTCTTTTTTCTACAAAAAGGCTAAATAATACTTATACGCGTCAGTCCAACTAAAGAAAATGATCTTCGTAAAGAACAAATGAAACACATTTTGCGTAAATCAGGTCCCTTTTGATATAATTAAATAAGAGTTATAAATTAGAAATAATTAAATATGCAGACAGGTTCAAAGTTAGGGCTCGAACTCTGTACTAAAACAAAATATATCCACTTAATAGAATGGCGAAGAAAGTCTTTGTTGTTGAATAGCAGGTTTTGAGAACGTGTGGGATTAGCTTTATGAAGAATTTCCCTGCCACAACAAACTTAGCAAACATTTTAAGAAGTTCGCATTGTAAATGAAGATTCTTTATCAAGGTGCAGTGAAATACCGTTACAACGAACTCCAAGGGTCCAGAAAAATACTTCGCTATAACGGACTATACGTTATTCTGTTAGTGCTTAACGGGGCTGAACGTTTATTTCGCTGCATTGGTATTCGCTGTAACGAGATTTTACTAGTACAGTTTGAAATTTTGCATAGTTGTGGATACTGTTTTACTACCATCTATCTAGATTTAAAATGCGAATATGGACAATGTAGTGACGATAAACTTAGTAGCACATTGACGATAAACCTAGTAGCACACTGACGATATTCTTAATAACGAAAAGTTGACTATCAAAATTATAGTTTTTTTTTCGAGTTTTCCTTAGTTTATTGAGAGCTGCTCAAACAAGTTCCATCATTCGTCGATTTGGCATTTCAAACTAAACTTGGTAGTTAGGTTGATTAAAGTTGATTGATTGAAATACTCCACTATATTTAACGCTTAGCGTGTTTTTAGAAGCTAAGAAACGAAGGACCACATATGCCTACCAATGTAATGGAGAGGTTAAATGCTGGAGTTTTTAAAATGAGAAACACTTAGCGGCTCATTAAATCATTAAAGATAAACATTTTCATATGTTGAGCAATGGTATTGTTACATAAAACTTCAATGAGAATATGCAGCATTAATTTCTTCTGTTCCAAGAGCCTATGAAGGACTTTTAATATTTCTAAACGATTGAAGATAACCATATGCACGCACATGATTTTCTCCGATGAAAAACTGTGGGTAATCAGGACAACGAACTAACTTCTAGAGATATGTTCATAGGTTTTAATTTATAGAAAAGGACTAGTTCAGCAAGGAAACGAGAAGGAATAGCCATTTTGTTTTCCAATTAAAAACCGTTTTGAAGCGAAGTTCTCGTCCATCTTCATTTTGGGAATTATGCATTCTAGAGACTGCATTCTCCCAAAGACGGCCATAGCTAGCAAAGCCTGATACTTTGTTGCAAGATAGAACACTCCATCCATCACCCAAACATATGATGAATGTCAGTTAAAGTTGTAGTTTCGTAGATGAAAGAAGAAACACTTATTTCATCAATATTTATATTCTGGCCTTAATAACCATGAGAAACAGTGTTATATCACGCATAAAATGGGGGTTTTGGTATGCATAGTGAAGTCCGAAAAATATTTGAAGAAATAAAATCACAATCGGTATGATAACAACAGCAGTTCAACTGGTATTTGCAAAAGCACATATAATTCTAAAGTACTAATTATTAACAAGGTGATAGACAGGTTTTATTTTATAATGCAATAGAAAGTAAAAATAAAATCTCGAGTTTTTATGTCATACAACCAAACACGAAGGCAATCTACTTGATTACGATAAACTGCGTTAAAACTCAGGCAGCATTCACACCAAAGGAGACGGATACGTTCGATAACAACGAAAGGTTTGAGCACGTCTCATTGGTTCTACATAATTTTATAGCCACTATCTCTTGTTGACTGATAAAAGTTCTTTACTGCGTCATCAAAAGTGACTTTAAACAAGATGGTCGTGGTTTGTTGATTAGACAGTCGAAGGCACACGTCATTGCTGTTCGTTTGGTAACCATAGCAACGGTCTAATACGCCGGAAGCAAAATGTATGCATTACTTTATGCGCAAATGCACCCTAAGGCTCAAAAAGTGACCTCTCTTACATGCCTATTTTTGCAAATGCCTATGTATAGCAAATAAAGCGACACATGGGAACGACACATTTTCTAAGATTCAAAGGATAGCGTTATTTCAGAGAGAAAAAAAAAAAATGTTTTCTTTATTTTGAATGTGAATCAATTGATACGAATATAACATCTTTTCTTGTGTTTATAATTATTTTTCTTTTGTTTTTGCGAAACCTTGCTTGTAATGGTATTACGTCAAACTGCTTTTTTTTTTTTTTACTGAAAGAAGAACTTTTGCCTGCAATTGTAGTTTATGTAATTGAAAGTGTCCAGATACCAGCTTAAAAAATCAATAGAAAGAAAGGCTCTATGTTAGAATATGTTAATATAAATATATAATAACGATATGCGAAGAAACGCAAGCGTTCCTTTCTTTGCTTAATCTTTCTGCATCCTTTGCAGGAATCGTATTTTTTTTATTTCAGGTTTAATCAAGAAGTAAACACATAACATTTCTTCTTACTTTTATAAAAATCTTACCGTATATACTTCAATATACGTCGATTCGCATGTAAGCCAAACCTTCCACCTTTCAGACTAAAAAACGGAAGTCCTCCTGTAAGTCGACCTCCCTACTTTCAGAGAAAAACGGAAACGTTTTTGCCCCGGATCTTTAGCCATAAATGATTTTAAAAGAAGGGACATGAAATGTAATTGCATAGGATATGTGTATGTAATTTCATTTTTGCGATTGCGATTTTTGTAAAGGGTTCGTTTTTGTATTTCTGTTTTTGGTTAATTGCTACTCTCATTCTAAATAAATAAATATAAGTTTCTGCGCTTTAATTTATTGCAGTATTATTTGATTCATTTTCTAAAACAAGCTCTTAATTTTCACTCGATCAGTTACACAAAATTCGCGAATCCAAATTTCGGGGTTTTTTGCACTTTTTGTATAGAACATGAAGGAAGCAAAAGACTGTTTTAAAAAAGTACTGAAAAACAGCAAAAGGGGTCAATTAAACACATTTAGATAATTTTAATAACGTTTCTTTACAATTCTGATAATTATTTAGATGTTATTGTATTATTTCTTTTAATTATCTACACATTTTATTAAAATAATACACGATTTTTTTAAAACCATTTTTCTGTTGTCCCATATTGTATACATTTTCCATTGCGACCGCTGTTAAAATAAGTACTTTTATCCAGTTTTGTCTTATCCAAGTATTTTTCATACAAACTAATAAATCCCATTTTGTCTGATATGGATGACAATACAGTACCTATTTTAAAAAATCAAGGTTCAGGATTTTTTATAAGTTCAGGAAATGCAAATCCTTACTGCTACCACCCCTGGTATCTTTAAAACCGTGATATGCTATTTTTTGGATAGGGACCCACAAATTTGGAAGTCCTGGGTCCCAGTGACCCGTCATTTCTAAATCTTGTGGCATCACTGCAGAGTAACTTCACAGATGGCGCCACAAAAATCACTTTTTGGTTAGCCTGAATAGCTTTGCTGTCTATCGGCATTTAACTAGATATTCGGATCGCGTGTTGCACTGTTGTCCTTGTTAAGTTATAAGGTTTTGAAATTACTACTTTATCGTAAGAAAAATTAAACTAACGAAACAATGTAGAATCGAAGAATTATAATAAGCACTAAATCAATTTTGCTTAATGTTGTATATTATATTACATTATTAGTTTACTACCAGTGAGATTTATTACTTACTTCAAATATAATATACTACTAACAAGTATAATGAACTGATGTATGTATCGGGTCTTATTAATCTAATAAAATTCTCTCTTGAAGTGTACAAGAAAGACACGATAAAATAGAGCAGTGGATCCCCAACCTTTTAAACCACGGAACCCTTCGCTTTTACTGCGAGGAACCCCCGGAGTCATTAGTGTTCATGTTGAAAATCTCAGATGTAATGATCTGGACAACACTGTATTGTTAATAATAACTGAGAAGGTAAGAGGATTTATCTCAGATATTTGAATGCATAGACCTGGAGTAGCGTAATGAATAAATTCAAAATCCAAACAACTCATTTTCAATTTAATCAAGAGGTTAAACCGCCAATGAAAATCAACAAACTCGTGGAACATTGATTGTAATGTAACTTTGTAATGTATTAGACACTGTTAGATTCAACTTGTTTTTTTTTATTTTGTTTTATATTGTACTGCACAAACAATCTGACTGTCTCATCATATATACACTTTGAAAATGGATTAACTGATACCTTGAGATTAGTATCATTTTGATTTGACTTTTATTTAATCGATTACATTTTCTCTTTTATTTTGTCCTTGATATTTCTTCTCTGAAATAGTAAAAATTGTATTGTGCATTGTACAAATATTGTAGGTTGTACATTTAAGGAGTAGTATGAAAGTATGACGAATAAAGGCTTCGAATCAACATTGAAAGCAAAAAAGATTTAATTAATTTAAACAGTTTTTGCTTGAAATTCATCAGTAGCTACCAAATTAAAAAAAAACCAAGAAAATCGCTTGACAAACAGAGGATAAAGTGGTATTTTATCCTCTGTTTGTCTATTTTGTCTTTGCCTATTTATTTATAGATTTTGTATATCAATTCTAGTCTAAATCGAGTGTTGCGCATGGCCAGTTTTATTTCCCCAATTGACTTCCTATTTCGATAAAATTCTAGTTTAAGAATGCCCTGATTTTATCTGCGTCAGAGTGAAAAGAAAAAATTCAAAGCTGTTCGAGCAATGTCATTGAAAGCTGTCAGTTAAAAGTATGAGTTGAAGCATTGTCCAGTGGTAAAAATCCTATTTTTTAAAGTGTAAGAATCATTAACAGGACACAAATGAGTAGAGCTGCAAGTTTGTCGCGGGAAAAATAGAGCCCGAAATTCGCGGACAATGGCAGCAAATTTCGCGAAATGTTCGCAAAGCACAAATATAATAAAATATAGCATATCTGTAATGAAAGTCGTTCTCCATCCTCAACATTGGGATATTGTTAAAAATAGAGGAATAATTAACTTCGTTAAAACATTTAAATATTTGTATTAACTAGGATAAATATTCAGAATGATTTTAAAAATTTTGAGGCTGGTTGGCGAAGTCTATGTTTATTGCTACTAGTTCCAAAAGAAATAATTTTGAATTTTTTCTTGGCATAAGTTTAGAGCATTTTTAGACGTTGGGTACTCACAGATTTTATCTTTCCTTTCTGAAATTCAGAAAGCTAGGACATTTCGCCAGTAAATAATAATAATAAAAAAAGAAAAATTCGCGGGTTTTAGGAAAAAGCTTTAAAAATCGCGAAAACCATCGCGTGAATTCGCGGCGCGACATACTTGCAACCCTACAAATAAGACATGACTGCACATAAGCTTCAAACTTTTTTGAACTATTAAATGTAGGCGTTTGACCTATGAAAACAATTTTTTTCTTTTGCCATCACTGGCTTGTTATTTACTAAACGTCCTCTTCGACTCCTTTCGGAGATCACGTCTAAAGTGTAACAAAACAAACTAAACACCCTTTTTTACTCATTAGTCAATATCATTGAACCTTTTATCATCAAATGACCAAACGATGTATAGTCTTTGACCCGCCCCATTAAAGTTTCAGAGTGGTTTTAAGCCTTTTATCATCAAATGACCAAACGATGGTAATCTTTGACCCGCCCCATTAGAGTTTCCGAGTGGTTTTAAGCCTTTTATCATCAAATGACCAAACGATGTATAGTCTTTGACCCGCCCCATTAGAGTTTCAGAGTGGTTTTAAGCTTTTTATCATCAAATGACCAAACGATGATAGTCTTTGACCCGCCCCATTAGAGTTTCAGAGTGGTTTTAAGCTTTTTATCATCAAATGACCAAACGATGTATAGTCTTTGACCCACCCCATTAGAGTTTCAGAGTGGTTTTAAGCCTTTTATCATCAAATGACCAAACGGTGTATAGTCTTTGACCCGCCCCATTAGAGTTTCAGAGTGGTTTTAAGCCTTTTATCATCAAATGACCAAACGATGTATAGTCTTTGACCCGCCCCATTAGAGTTTCAGAGTGGTTTTAAGCGGAGCAACGAGTCATTTTACGATTTTTACATTAATTAACTAACTTACAAGATCTCTGAACAGTTTTTATTTCCTTGCTTCCTTGAATTATATTTCCTTTATTCTTTTCATTCAAAGTGTACCACCCAATTGGGTACATTTCAAAATACTGTTTATTAACTACTGTTTGCGCACTTTGAAAGCTAAAACACCCAATTGTTTTTGAAATTAATCAACAGATAGTTTACTTCATTTTAAACATGAAAAACATGGAAATTGGGCATTAAATATTATTTAAACTAATTATTAATTAAAATTAAGAGACTTTTTTTTAGTTATTTTGTTTTGTAATCATTTTTTAAATCAGAGAACCAAAAAATTGCGTCAAAATTGTTTGTGCTTAGTTCTGGGGTTTGAAGAGGTTATGTATTTTTATTTTCAGAAAGTGCGCAACTACCACTTTCAGATAAATTTCTAATATGGCCCCTCCTCTTGTCTCATTGGTTTTTCCGAACATAATTATAATAGGCACTAAATAATTTTGCCTAACAGTGTATGTTATTATTAGTTAAACTACCAGTGAAATTTAATACGTACTTTAAATATGGTTTACTAATACATTTACTCCCCTGATGTCGTAAATGATTCCAAAAATAGTATTAATTAAAGTCTTTCTTGAAGTATACCGAGCCGTCGTTTATTTAAAGAGGAGTGATCCTTTAAGGCGGAAGAACGTTTTTCCTAGCGTTTCGGAAAAACTGTGCACTGACGTGAAAATATACAGCGAAAATTTTAAACGAAGCAATAAAAATCTTTCGAAAATATGCAGAGAAAATTTTGAAGAAGCAATAAAAATCTTTCAGTTTCATTTCGGCATCGCAAGATGAACAATTTTCGTAAAAGTACTGAAACTTTAACATTTTTGTAACTTTTTCGTACTTATTTTTTTTTTCTTGTACTTACGCGGAAGCTTTGTCAAAATACGTCATAAATATAAGCTTAAAATTCAAAATTGCTCAAAAAAAACAAAAATGCGATACTACTTTTGGGTCTAAACAGGTAAAATCAGCGGAAAATAAAGTTTTTCGGAATTTCTCTTTGCTCTAGTATTGAAAAACTGAGAAATAGTGTGAGAAATAGGGAAAAAATTTAAAATAAGTCAATATACCAAAATTTTAGAAATCAACGAAAAGTTTAGAAAAAAATTAAAATTCATAAATAAGTCGCAAGATTTTGCTAAAACAGTTATATTTGAGATAACTCTTATTTTTAAAAAAGATAGATTTAATATAAAGAAGTAGAAAAAAGGTTATTTCCTATTCCAGCGTAAAATATGAACGTGCATTAATAATATTTTATTCACTTCATTTCTGATTTTTGATTTCAAACTGACACTCGTTTACCGCATTCTACATCAAATATATTCACCACCTCTGCATTCCACGAAAAATATAGAATTTCATTCACCAAATTAACTAGATTTCTTGGCTATTAGACTATATAGTTCATTGGTATATTTCATTTTCTTAATTTTTGTTTTCTCAAAATGTGTATTTGTCATTCTGCTCTTCTCCAATTAACCCTTTGGGTACATTTGACGAGTGAGACTCGTCATCTGTTAACTTGGTCGAAGTTACGGTGGACGAGTCTGACTCGTCATCTGAACTGAGCAAGCAGACGTTGATGTTTGCGGCATCCCCGCTCTAAGACCTAGTGCTAATAGGTTGGAGGAGAAAAGTGGGGATCAATGTCGAACTTCTAACCGGAAGGTCGTGGGTCCGATACCTGACCCGCTGAAGACCCACCACATAGCAAATACAATAAGTAAAAAAAAATGGCGAAAAATGTCTCATTTTCCTCATACGTATTCAATAATAGTCAGAGTAAACTTTATGTCCTTAAACTTAAGGTTTAGCATTGTTAAGGTCTATCTGCAGTTGTAGCAGCGTATCCTCCCATTAGCAAAAAGGTTGCTATATTTTATCCAGATTAATGGATTGGAATTCTGTGCAATTTGTGGGCAGCACGTTGAAAACTGTTTAGTTTTATAAACAATTTCTGGTGGAACTGAAATTTGTGATGAACAACGTAGGGACCGCTCATAAATGATGTCACGCTTTTTCCCCATAGATTTACCCCCCTCCCTTTGTTACAAAATGTCACACTTCAACAGACAACTTGTCACATGTCACGCTATGTTGCATAAGCAAGATGTCACACTTTTTGTTACCTCCTCCCCCCCTCGAAGCGTGACATCATTTATGAATGATCCCGTATGAGATATACTTTGCCGACAACGAAATGAAAATCATTTAGTTTATGTACAACAGATTGAAAAACTTTGCAATTTGTGAACATCTTATTGAAAGACGACGTGGTTTGTTGACCACGTGGTATATTGAGGAATGTTTGAATTTGTGGCCAAGAGATTGAAAATGGCTGCATTTTGTGGGCAACATTTTGCAAAAATGTTGTAATTCGTTGACATAGATGAAAATTGCTGCACTATGAGAGCCATTGACTGAAAAACAGTGCAGATTGGGAGCCATCGATAGAAGAAAAACAAGCTTGAAAAAAAGTTGATTAAACCCATTGTAGTATGAAAATACTTTTGAAACATTCTATTCTAATGATGATTCTTACTAGTAAATTTATCGATGTGTCATGAATCACTCTTTGTTTCGTTGTAAAATATTAAATTGAAATTAACTGCATCGAATGATTCTGCTAATTTGCATGAAGAAAAACAGATGAAGTATATTATACCATTAAACGAAGGTCTCATTATCTATTAGCGTTGAATGATAAAGTATTAAAACGTCATGCATTACGAAAGGGACGTTGTAACAAATGTTTATGAAGAAATCTTTTGAATCGCTCGATTTTCATCGGGAATTCATTCATTTCATTGTAATAACAGTAATTGGCAGTTATTTAATTGAGTGCCACGATTCACATTGAGCAAAAAAATAAAGCAAGCACAAAGTCGCTCTTTCGGATGGCGCTCATTGAAAGTATTTTTCGTCAGCTGACCTCACAGCTAGATAAAGAATTAATATTTCTGAATTAATGCGTTCCCAGTCTTGGCGGGACATTAAGCATAATGGCTGCTCTACATTGCATATTAGTGCTGGAAGGAAAGTGCTTCACAAGGGTTGACCTTCGTCGAGACGGAATGGGCGTACAAAGTTGACCTATATAGGACGATGCTGGGGATAAGAAAGTGACCTACATCGGTCGATACGGATTGATCGATCTGCAAAGGTCGATTCTGATATGAAAGTGTCACCGAGGTTTTGTGGTCGGAGGAAGATTGGAAGACGCCCAGCTGAGAATGTGGTTCACTCTTTTCTTAAAAAAATGCTTTACGTTTTTGCATGTGTCCGAAATATATTGTTCTTATAAATGTGAAATAATCCCATCTTTGTTGAAGTTGATTTCATTTTAAATACACTATTTACATCGTTATTCTTTAAATCCTACAAGTACAAAACAATCTTTTACTTATCGTCTACGTGCCAAATAATTAATTTTGTTATGAAATTCAAAACAGCATCAAAGAAACTTATTTCACCGGAAAACATCCACGATCCCCAAAAATCATCACATTTTTCCTAGTTCATGCATTGATGCCATTTGAGCTCGCTTCCAACGTATCAGTTAATACATTTTGCAAACCACGTTTTTTCACCATGTTAAAATTAATTTCACTGCATTATTATTATGTAACATGCAGAAATAATTTTGTCATATTTCACGAAAACTACAAATGCCTCTTGCATTTTTATTTGTTTAAAATTAGCAGTGTGTCTAAATAATAAAGATGCCAATTTCATTTGAGGCATGTTGGGCGAGTTTCATCTTTATGTGGATTGGTTGAGGAGACGGGGTGCAAGAGATCGGTTCGCCAATGGTTCTGTGGACTCTCAGAAACAGAGCTCCTACTTTTGACGATTCTTTAATCGTCAAGAAAATTTCGTCACTTACAACGATGCTTTCCTCGCGTGACTTAAAAAAGTTACTACACAAATTTCGGCAATTTAACGAAAGGTTTACTCGGAGCATTTTTCACGAAGCCATTTCGTCAAATACGACGAAAGTTTCGGGAGATTTGTGTATGCCAGCCAGAGTGTGGGATGTAAGTCACAGATCTTAAGAACAAGACATTTCATGAGGACGGAGTCGATGGCACTCTAATAAGTCACGTGAGAAAGACCTAAAGAACCATTCGTTATACACAAAAAGCTCACGAAGAGATGAGCTACAGATTCGGCAGCTCTTTTCTCTCCTAGCTTATTGGCCGAATCTTTAAGGTCCTTTTCATGTGATCTGCTCACTTGGGAAACGAATTCGAGATAGATATCTTCATATCTTAAAAGACCATGGTGTAAATCGTGCTTGCTAAATACATAATTCCCGTATAATTCAAATTATACATTAAAGCTAATCATTTACATTAGGCTTTTTGGCTAATCATATAGTTTCCGTATAAGGGTGGAAAGGATATTATAAATTAAATCTGTAATCATATGCATTGCTCTATTCCGCTAATCGGAATTCCCGTGTAAGAGTGGAACAAATGATCTATATATATTAGTCCTCTAGCCTGTTTTTATGTCGGTCCATGAGATCTTTCTTATTCCTTTCTAAAATTCCATGATTTACCCCTGATTTTAAAGCTTATTGTGCCGCCTAAGGACGAAAAATAGACCCACGGGCTGAAAATGTACCAATTCTCTTAAATTTGAGATTTAAAATTATCTATGAAGAGATTCTTTAATGGATGCCAAATTGGTATTGTCCTATGCTGGCGTCATCTGTTATCAAGTAAACAAACAGAAAACTTTCTCTTTTTATTGTGCAGCAAATTGGACAGTTTTTGCTGCGTCCGTATGTTAAACTTTTTAAATCGTTAGGTTCTACACATTCATTTATATAATGAATGTATACAGCTTAACCAACCAACAGTAACTATCTTTTAAGTAATGGAACTGTTTTGTTATTGTATTTTAATGTTATGTATACTAATAATAAAAATAATTATCATTATTAATGTGATTGTTTTATTATTTTGGATATCTAAATAATAGTGGGAAAACATTTGTAATAGCTATTTGTAGTCAATGACATGATGTGTTGTTCTCTACACTTAAAAGCTAGAATTTGTAACGAAAGTTGGCTAACCCAAATACTTTACATGGCATCAAACAAATGGCAAACAGAAAGATTCTACATCTTATATTTCCACGTTCGGCAATTAATATTTAGCGTCATAACAATGGAGTTGAACCAACATCGTGCTGATTGTCAAACGACAAATAAAAATGGAATTGTATTAATGTTTATTTAAATTAATCTTGAAAAAAACAATGAGTTGACGTAACAAAAGAATTCTAAAGGGAAATGTCGTGCAAAACAGATGAAAGAAGACTTGTCTATTTGTGTCGATTCTTGAATTGTCATTTGTCATCGCTTTTAGATGTTCAAAAGTTGATTTGCCACTTGTAACTTGTACTTAAAATAATCGCTTCAAGTTTGATAAATTGCTCTTTGGTCAAAAAAGTACTGCTAAAAATAATCGAATTTCAAGGCATTATGTTTTTATTAAAATGTGTGTGTACTAATTGTGCTATTACAGTAATTCCGCTTAGGAACCGTTCATAAATGATGTCACGAATTTCCTTCAAAATATGTGACCCCCTCCTCCCATTGTCACAAAATGTCACCCTTCAGCGGACACCCTACTCCCCTTTGTCACATGTCACGCTATATTACATAGTACATATGTACTTGCTGTGATGTAGTTCAGAAAAAGAAAAGCGTTATAGGTGACATTTTAAAATTTATTTTGGAGCTTTGAATAACATTTGCGAGCATAACAATGATTATATGTAGTGCACTTATATGTATCAAAATAAATTATGGTCTACAGAAAAAAAGATAATTAGTGGGGGAGGATGGGGTAAAATGGTTACTTTATAAAAAACCTAAAATAATGGAACTTGAAATTGAAAATTTTACACCAATATTATAATGTTATTTTTCTATGTGTAGGCAAAATTTTTCAATCCAAAAAAAGAGGTTCTTAAATATGGCAACATAATTTTTTTTTTGTAAACTTTGGATGATGGTGTGCCTAACACATGGTTTACCAACTTCTGAAAAGCTCTATATTTTATTAAATAACAGCCCAAATTTAAAGGATTACCTCACCTAAGTAACTTTGGAGAACAATTCCAGCTGCAGTTAAGAAAAATATTAGATATTTTCTTTTTTACATCAGTTTTTCTTGGATGGGGTAAAATGGGTCATGGGTAGAGATTAGGTCGTTTTATTCATTTTTTTTATTATTATTTACTCTGTTGTACCAAACTGCAGCAAGTTCCTAAATTTAAACAATGTATGTTGTTTTATTTTTATTTAAATTAAATTTAAAAAAAAAAAATGTTTTCCCTGAAAAAGATCATGTTGATGTGGTAGAGAGAAGTGATGTTGTTGAAGTGTTACGTGAACCAATATACAACTATCGAGAACAATATTGTTTTTACATTTCAATGTAATCATAATCCAAAATCTTGCTAAATATGTTAATTACACATTTTCTTCCACTTTCAAAGTAATAAATAACTTTTTTTAAGCATCATTTTTCGTTATGACCCATTTTACCCCATGATGGCGTAAAATAGGTCACAATTTTATAAACTCAGTTAAACTATTTCATAATTAAAAAATAAATATTAAAATTACATAAAATAGTCCTAAAGGAAGTCAATGTCAATATGCAATTGAAAAGAAATGGGAAATGTTTCTGGTTAGGTTGCTATGAAACTTTGAATATGAAAAGAGCTAAAAAGTGACCCCTTTTCCCCCACCTGACCCCATATAATAATAAAAAATATTAGTTGTTCGAACTCTGAAAAAATTGACCGCGCTATTTTTTCTTAAAAGTGTAAATGCCTAAACAGATTTCCTTTTAAACTTTTAAGTAGAGGTAAATTTAGACTTTAATCAGCATCAGTGTTTTCGTTATAAAATGAAATCAGATACCTTACAATCAGATTGAGAACATAAAAAAAAAAAAACTATAAATAAATTTGATTTGCTGATTTACAATCATTTTATAGAAACTAAAATGTATGATTGGCAATTTTTTTACTTTCTTTTTGTTTAGTTGCTATATTGCCGAGTTTTAGTGATATCAATTTAAAAAATTTGGAAACAATTTATTATTAGTTCATTATTTCCCCTTTTCTTTTGGGCAGGCAAGCCTCGTTTGTAATTGTAATGTAATATTGTTATAGATAGCAGATGGCAACATGTTTTCGTTCAGTAAATTATTAGGTAACAAATATAAAACTCATTGTTAAAAAGAGTTTGTTGCCATTAAGTAGTTATATTAAAAGCAAATATAACAACAGTTTGAGTGAAGGTTTCATTAAACAATGGAATGGAAAAGCAGAATAGTGCATGAAATCAAACATTTCATTCAACTACGGCGACAGTAATTTACAATGCGTTTTGCTTTAAGTTAGGTTGATCAGAATAAACTCGAATGAATAATGCTCTTATAATTGTTTAAATTGTATAATAGTTTCAATACTAAATTTATTATTAAGGTCGAATTTTGACTGTTGGCCGAACACTAGTTGAGCTAAACTGGCTTATTTTTAAGCACACCGGGTTCTTGTAATAGCTCCGTGTCAAAATGACTTAGAGTGGGAAAATTCAGTTCTTATTCTCGACGTAAACCTTTTCTCAAAAATTATTCGGTAGGGTCTAATTTTTGAGACACCAGTTACAAACCACGATAATGTCCCACCGCAACGAATATTTTGTCTTTTACCTTAAATAGTTTAAATTATTAATCATTTTCCAAGTTCAATTTTTTTAATGAGTGCAAAAGGAAAGGTAAAACAATTTGCGCATTAAAACTGAACTAAGGATAAAATGTAAGGGTGCAAAACAAATAGTGAAAATTCATTGCGGAAGGCAAAAAAATCTAGTTATTGGGATTTGGCCCACGACTGAAGAAAGAAAAATAAACATGTTTACTCATATTTAAGGCAACACTCTATCAGATAAAACACAACATGTGCGTGAAGCAAGAGTACACAGGCGTTTGGAACAATAATTCGCTGTAGAAGCTGGGGTTTGATCGCGGACGGTCTTGACTGTAAGCTAATGCTCTACCACTGTGCCAGGAGGGAATGAAATGAATAGGAAAAAATTGGATTATATATATTTCAAACGTACCAGCTACGGGTGCTTTCGTGTCCTATTTCTTCATATCCCAATCCAGAAAAGAGTTATTTATCCACTCGTCCCGTCAGCTGATCTCTTTTCTCGTTTTGCTGAAACCGGTCCGAATCCGACGAATTATTAATCTTGTATTCCTGCTGGGAAGAGAGGAATAAACTACTGAGACACTTGAGTCGCTCTGAAGGCTCGTGCGGCACGTAGCTCCTTAATTTTGATAGAAATGCTGTTGTTGTCCCGCAGTGGACCAGTCGACAGAAGCTCGGTTCCCGCAGAACACCGAAAGTGAAGCAACATCGACTTAGGTCAGTGTTTGGAAGGGTGACAACCTCTTGTGGCTTGTTCCTGTGGGCCGTTTACGCTAAAGGGAGCTGGTGCACGTTAAATAGGTTAATGCCCTGCATTAACCATGAACGTAAAAGTTGCTGCATAAATTTTCAATTCATAAATGATATTTGCCCTTTCTGTAACCATGATTTCTAACTAAGTATTGGTACTTAAAACTGAGAACAGCGCTTACTCATTTTTAAGTTAAAATTACTTTTAAAAAAAAGCAGGTGTATTTTCTCATTTTTAAGCTCATAATTTTTAACAGTGCATTTTGTAAAAAATATGTCTTATTGCCCTTTCTGAAATCAACGATACAGTTGCTCATAAGAACTGAAATAACGCATAGAGGAAAATGACGCTGAAGATCCCTGAAGATGTTATGCGGTCAAAAAATTACCACAAAATTAGTAACACTGGGGGAAAAATATCTTAAAGCTAAAAAGCCAGTCAACAAACGCAAATGCATTCAAAAATACCCACTCATGACCATTACAAAGCAACAACAGATTCATCTTCCTTCTAAGGTCAGTACCATTTATCTTTTTTCCTGTATTTTTTTATTTTCTCAGGATCCATTACCGAACAAAAAGGTTATGTTGGGCATGGTAGGCATAGGACATGATTTCTTACGTGATGTCTCATTTTTCACCGACTTGTGGGCAGGATAAGAAATCACGCATGCGCCGTAAATCTATATGGAAGAGAAGAGTTGAGGAATTAATTGCTGGTATTTAACCTCTAATCCCACGACATGGATTGGTGAGGCTTTCGGGCATGCATTGTGCTAAATCTTTGTCAGTTACGCTGCTCACTATAACTGAAACTGTTCAGCAGCGGACTTTTAAACTCCCTTCAACATTCTCTAAAATTTCATCTTGTAGAAAGGTATAACCAATTAAATGCAATTACAAATGCGTTGTTTATTACAAGTATTATGCATCAATATAATTTTTGTTGTTGAAAGAGTGTAGAATTGTAGGGCTTAGTGTAAAATTGTATGTTGTTAAAAAAGTGTAGAATTGAAGCACCTAGAAGCAAAGGGGTGTCAGTGACAAAATTGAAAATTTGGAGATAACTTGTGCAAATGGTAGGGAAAGCACCAGTCTAGATTGTGGCAAGATATGGTAGTAATAGCTGTAGCAGTTTCCCCGCCCCAACATGATTTAGAAGAAAAATTATATCAAAGATCCCGAAAGATCTAAACTTTGAATGCGTTTTACTCAAAATCGTTTTTTGGTCACTTACCTTTGCTTCTCATTGCCTCAATTGATTTTTCTTCTAAGCATGTCAATATTGATGTTAATTAAGAGCAAACAGAGTTAGTTCATTCACAAAACAGTATGAGAGAGAATATGTGTAAAGTGAACTGAACTAAATATATAAACAAAATTAATGTGTAAATGAAACAAATGCATGATTCACGCAGTTACGAACAACTAGTTACTGTTGTCAGTGAAATCTTTTTATGGGTGCATATCAGTAAGTATAATATATGTATTAGAAAAACTGCTTTATCAAATGTTATTAAAATTGACATTGCGTTATTTACATAGAACTCCGCTATAATTCTATTGCTATAATAATAATAATACTGATCATTACTGTTAATTTATAATTTTACGGTTCAGGCTCTCTTGTAGTTGCATGACACTGATTATCTGATATGACATTTAAAATTTTTAACTTTGAGAATACTTTAAAGAGGGTACTTAAAATGTTGTCAATGAAATTTAACAATTTACTAGTGCTCCTTAGTTTTTAACTGCCACTGCATAATTGCTTCTTTTTCTTTCTTTTGCAATGTAAAATGACGCATAAATTATTTTTGTCTGCAATTACTTCATAAATTATTGGCTAAAGCAACATTTGTCTTGATTTTTAAATTTTCAAGTTAAAAAAACGCAAACATTGTTTTGGTTCAATAATACTATCAGAATATTGTGAGGAAAACCGTGAAAATTAGCTAATATTTAAAAAAGGGGGAAATTTCTTTTGAATTGTTTATAAAGTTTAAAGTGAAAATATCGTACAATATTCAAACTGAAATCGTTAGACAGATAACGTTTAACACTACGATAATATTAGCTAATATTACACAACAGTTCACTCAAGAATCATTTAACGAAAAGCGAAAGAATTTGGCTCAATCATTAGCAAACATTTCTTGAAAAGGTTTGCTATTCGTTTACATCAGAAAATAAAAAAGTGACGCTTGAGTTAGTTAAGAACATAATAGAGAATGTGCTTGGTGTTAGTAAAGAGCACAATTTTAGCACTAACAGAAAAAAAGACTCAATGTTGAGGGTTTTCTTTAGAAAGTAAATTTATTTAATTAATTTTTCTACTTCATGAAAATTAAAACGCACTAGCATTGGTTAACCAAATACTTTAAAATGAACAAAATAGGTTAATCTATGTTCAGGGGTTGGATTAAAACCTTCAATTTATTTGTACAGCTCTTAAAAATAGCAGTCAAATCTCTTACTTTTACAGTAAAAAAATACACCAATAACTTAAATATTTTGAGTTGTACTACTTTTCTTACAAAAAAAAAAGCATATGTAGCTAAATATTTAAGTTTCATTTTACTTTAAATTATACATCAGTGAAGTGATCGAAACGAAGTTTAAATATTTTATATTTTTAAGAACCTCGCAGCCTGATATTTTTTCAATTCAAACTCAGTATATAAAAATTTCTCACTACATTTACATATTAACCATCAAAAGTCTATGTAATGTAAATGTAACAATTTTCAGTTTTCTCTGCTTACTTTTTTGTTTTCAATCATTTTTTACAGCATTTCCCTCACTTGCTTTCAGGTGGTCAGTAAAATAGGTTTGCAACCCTTTGTTGTATTCTTTTGAGTACCTAATAAGGCATATTTTAATTTAAAACTAAAATTTAAAAAAAACTGCCGATGAAAATAATTATTTCATAGATCGCGCTACATGAATCAAACCTTTGTTAACTGACTATTGTATGAACAAATTACTAACTCGCGTGCCAATACCACTAGTAACAGCAGGCCTATCATTTGGGGGACCAGGAGGAGGTAGTGACCCCCCCCCCCTGACTTTGAGAAACACAAGGAATTTTATGTGAATGTATGTATATATTTTATTACTTTTTACGTATAATATGCATTAAATGTAAAATAACCTTTGGAATTTGAGTTTACGAAAACGAAAATGGTTGAAATGTGTTTTACGCTCCTGCAGAGCGTGTTGCGATTTTTTTCGGCGGTAGGGTCGTTTAGAATTAGCTATTGTTCTGTTGAGACTTAAAGTAGCAGTTAGCGACTTTAAGCGCTCTGGATTGGAGTTAGCGCTCTGGATTGGCGCCTTTAAGAAAAACCGCCAAGCAGGAACATAAACAGCATTTTCATCGACAAAACTTATGAAACAATAGAGAGTCCAGTTGAATTTGAACTAATATTAAATTTATAATCTAGCTATCTCACTCTATTTCTCATGTAGCTTTAGTTCTTATTTACTTATTATACAAATGCACATTTTTCAACTGTTAAAACACATTCATTCACTCCATTCATTCATTTATTTATTCATTCAAAAATATCCTTAAAAAAACAAATGGAACCGACTTTAAAGTATAAATTGCGCTAAAAAATAAAAAATAAAATTATTCTTTAAACAACTTCGATAAGACTTTTAAACATAATTTTTGAAGTCGGTGCAAAGTTAGGACAGTCTAATTATAATTACGCCATGCATTATTTTACATTGAAACTGTTGCAAACTCTACGCTATTTATATTTGTAATTGGTTCATAGTTACAAAAGGAATCACGCATCAAAATTCCTCCTACTTTGGCACCGACTTCAAAAATTATGTTTAAAAGCCGTATCGAAGTTGTTTAAAGAATAATTTTATTTTTTACTTTTTAGCGCAATTTATAGTTTGAAGTCGGTTCCATTTTTCTTTTCCAAAAATTATTATTTTTTATTCTTGTTAGTGTAAATATATTTTTATATAAATACTCTATCTTTAAAATATACATATCAAAGGGGAAACCTTCTTTGAGGGAATGACACTAAAACCTAACCGTTTGTATGATAAATTTCGTTTGGAAATCGATTTTAAATTGTCCCTTGAGCAAGCAAATTGATTGGATTTAATTTCTTCTTCAGAGAAGCCTTGGGTCAATTTCTTGTTATAATTGCTTTTAATATTACATCTTAATGGCAACACTCTTTTTAACAATGAGTTTAATGTTTATCATCATTTTTCCCAACGAAGAAAACTCAAGCCTAGCCTTTCCAATTAAAATGAAAAAATACCTATTTTTCACCCATAGCGTTTTTTTTATAAAAAGCAGATGTAGTCAAATTGATGTGCGATATTTGAGTTAGACGACCCTCTATTGACCAAAGAAAAAATAGTCAAAATCGGTTCATTTAGTCAAAAGTTATGGATAAAAAAGCAAAAAAATGACCACATTTCAGTCTATAACTTTTTCCAATTATGGAATATGGTCAAACCAAAGTATGGGACTTATGGGAAACCACCCTCGATGGATTAAAAAGAGTTCATGAAAATCGGTTCATCCAGTGAGAAGTTATGAGTGGACAAAAAAAAAAAAAAAAAAAAAAAAAAACCGACATACATACAATATGAATGTATAACCTCCTTCCTTTGTGAAGTCGGTTAATAAAGAAAAAAAAAACATGGGAAAATAGGCTCGTTTAGTCCTGGATACAGAACTAAACCAGCCTAAAACAATCAAATTAATAAAACAGGCAATAAATCAACTTAGCCGAATATAGTGTATTATATCATAAGCTTACTACCAGTGTGATTCATTATATGCTTTTAATATATTATTTCAAAAAATGTTGGCAACGCGCTTTGGTAAATGATTCTCAAAAATGCCTTTTAAAAGTCTCTCCGGCATTGTGCAGCAGCGTTTCAGAACATTTGGTTCGCGCAATTGATATCGTATTGGTGGATTTTTAATTGGTAACTCAATAGGAAATAGAGGTTCCGTCTAGAACTGTACGAGCCTACTCTTCCTTATACACCTACAACAAATTTGTAATCTATTCTATTTTCTCTTTCATTTCTAGCTTTTGTTCTAATTACTTATGCAAATATACATTTTTCAATTTCTTATACATATTCAGTCATTCATTCAAAAAGCCCTTAAAAATCCAGATCAAAAAGTTTCATGGGAATACAGGCTCGTTTAGTTCTGGATATCTATACGTGTTCCACGTCATAGGAACTTTCCGATAAAATTTGTTCCAAGTCTGTTAGATCAGGATTTATACAAATTGAACGAAAATTGCTCGAATAAAAATAAGTTTCACATCGAGAGCTCTTTCGAATAAGCTTTTTCGAAGGAACTAGGATGTTATGTTCAGGGATTACATAATTTGCTTCATATTTCCCCATAGGCGCTAATGCTAAAAATTTTTGAGCTGTTCAAAATTGAACGAAAAATTGTTCAAATCAAAAACTAAAATATGAAAACGGGATAGCCTTGCCAAGATCTTTCGAAAGCAAAAAAAAAAAAAAAAGAAAAAAAAATATCTTTTATTTTTTCAAAAGCTGTTGGGGGGAGGGGAGAAGCAGATAAGCCGACCGATACAGTTTATCCCTCTCAAAACCCTAATTTCAATTTTTTTTATTTTTCAATCTTTATTCAACACTTTTTTTTTAAACTTTTCTTTATTTTTACCGAAATTTTTACAATATATTAAGGCTTCATGTTTTTCTTTTCTTTTTTTAACTTTGAGGGAAAGTAGGATAAAAACGAAATAATAAATTTACATACGTGTTAAGACGGAGTTAATTTTTTTTTATATAAATTGTTTTCCTATAATGCGTAAAAGTTGTGGACTGGCATAGGAAGCATGCGTACAAAATTTTCAACGCATTTATTTCTACTGTTACCTGCTCTCGAAAATTTGAATCTCAAAGTGGTATCGAAAGATCGTCATTGATTTATTTTAAATTTTAAGTGCATGTTTATTCTAACATTTCTCACTTTTTCCTCACTAGCACGAAGAAAGAATCGAAAATATGAAAATGTACGCTCAGATATAGAACGCAAGCAGGAACCGAAAGATGTTCATTCATTAACTTTAAACTTCTGTCACACTTTATTTCAACTTTTGCGAATTTTGCGTCTTTCAACCCGTAAATGGAACCAAATGATAGTTATTGATTAATTCAAAATTTTGTTCGTATATTTCTCGTGACATTCCAAAATTATATTCCAACTATCGTGAAAATAAATTTTAAAGATATTTTTTGTGAACACATATTTTTACTTCCCTATTAATAATTCAAAGAGAACAAATAATAAACAAGTAATTTTAGTTTTTCTTTTGTAATTTATGACGCTTTGCAATTATATTTTCGTTTCTTGTTATGAACTATTGGTGCAACATGGAAAATAAATGTGCTAGCAAAGAAAGAAAAAATTGTGAACCATTGATATACACAATGCGTCAGAATTTTTAAGACTAGGTTCATAAAATAAAATAAAAACTAGTAATTATATTTTGTAGGTATTTTTATTCAAAATGAGCTCTTACGGTTTCAATACATTTGTTACAGCGGTTTAACGAGGATTCGAATGCCTGTTCCAGCTCTTATTGAGGGACTGCCTCCAAAGCTTGCGTCGAAGCCGTTTGTTCACAGCGTGTCAAAGAATTTTTAGGACTACAGCTGGAACTAAGCTTATAGTGGGGCTTTCTGTGTTATCGAGCATCCGTGAAACTCCTTGACTATCAGGTGATTCACTTCCAAAAAATAATTCTTTCACTTATTTTCCCATTTTTCGTTCAATACTGCATTTTGGCTTAGAACAAGGCCCGACACACCATGAGTGCATTCTGCATCAGCTGTATGCATCACGTCTGTTTTCACTAATGACTACAAACTACAAAGAGAAGCAGCTTCTGTTGCCAGATCTACAGTTCTACCATCAGCCAAAGCGACCTGCGTGGCAGAGTGTCAAAAAGAATGCATTCATGTTCGAAGGAAGAACTGCCCTTGATACAAGGAATGTGCCGTTCTCGCTGTCGTTCCCTGTACTTGATCTCTTCCGAACTGATGTTAAATGACAGTTTGTAAATTTAGTTGCTTTCAACAAACAGAGAAGCAAACATTCCGAGTCGCGTACTAAATAAACGCACCCACAAAACGAACTTTTCTGAAACTCGATCGGATTTGTTCTTTCCTGCCCTGCGCAGAATCGTCCAAATGTCAAAATTCCGTTGTCGAACTGTTGTGACACGTGGGGCCTGTGGAAGAGTTTATTTTTAAACTAGCTGACATGCCCGGCTTTGCGCGGGATAATATTGCATCATTCGCAGGTTAAATGACACATGTTCAAAATTCTGTTGTAAATATGTAAGGAAAAATTTTCTTTAAAATTCCAAGAGTAGGAAATGGGCAACAGGCCTTAAAAACCTTATGTAAACAGTAATTGATTCATTAAAACGATAGCATTATAACGACCAGTCTAGAAAAATTCCTTTTAGACCAATAATAATAGTCCATAAAAATCCACATTAAAATGCCAACAACAGTTCATAAAATTGCCATTAGAGTAATTGCAACAGTAACTAAAGTGCGCACATGCAGCGAGATAATTGTGCCAAAATGATATGAAGAGTCCATAAAAATCGTAATTACAATATCTACCACAATACATCTAAAAATTCCCATCTGAATAAGTGCTGTATTCTGTTTTAAAATGTCCCATCAGATGAAGAACAACTGTCCCTGAATATTTCTGCTACAATAAAGAAAAAAAACTCTTTAAATCCCCCTATTTTAATAAAGGCAACTATTCCTAAACATCCCCAATAGAATAAAGACATTAGTCTCAAAAAACCTCCATTAGAATAAAGACGTCAGTGACTAAAAATACCCATTAGAATACTGACCTTCAAGAGCTACTGTTCCTAAAATTAAAAACAGTCCATCTTAAATTCCCCATCATAATAAGGACAGCTCCTATAAATCCCGCTTGAAAAATCGTCAATTTCCTGAAAATTCAATTAAATAGCACTTTCATAAAATTCGGATAAAAACGAAAGAAAGGAAAGCATTATTTCCAAAGGCAAATGCACATTTAAGTTAGAAAATGTTTAGTACTGAACCAATCCTGACGTGTGAAAAGTTGATAGAAAGAAATATCTAAATTCTGTCCAAATAGTGCCAAATAGACAGTAAAAAGTATTAAGTAAATGTTTTATAAAATAAATCACTTGAGTAAAATATGGAAAGAAAAATCAACCTCAAGATAAAGCAATTGAAAATCGTCTGCAGTTTATAATCCACAAAATATGCATAAAAATGAAATGAATTTTTAGAATTTGTTTCATTGATAAAACGGGACTCAACCATAAGAAATAATATGTTTCATGAAATTGTTGAACTGGTACCATAATACTAAATCGCCAAAAAACAAAGAAGAATCAACCTCAAGAAGTAATTAAAAATCGTCTGCAGTATGATAAAAAAATGAAATGAATTTTTAGAATTTGTGTCACTCATAAAACGGCATGAATAATGATACAACATCACTTTTTAGCCTACTTTCCCGTAAAAGTAAAAAAAATAAATAATAAAGCATGAAAGAAGGCTTAATGGCGACAAAAGTAGTATTTATTTTGGCGAAAATACGCAAATTGGGCAGATAAATTCATTGGTAATCCTCGTTTTAAAATTCGAAAACTACTTTAAATGAATATTGCACATGTTCTGTTTGTTCCACGAACCTCATAAGGAGATCATCTTGCGCAGTTTTTTACGGGCATTGATATGCTGCGAAAATCTAAAATGTGAGACATTTCTTCGATGAGATAATCTCAAAATTAACAGTTATGATTAAAATTGGAATAAAAGAAGAACAAATCCGAATTTTCGGAAAAACTCTTCGAGGTTTACGAGGACCTGACACGCACACACACACACACACACACTGTTGATTTTATTTATATAGATAATCATGCTGGAGATTTACACAACGTTAACGGTAGTTACATGTCTTCATTCAATGGGTGAGGGTAAGCGCAGGTTCCTTTAGTCGTTAATTCTACAAATCTTCGATTCCTTATGGGCCGTGGTAGCCAAGTGGTTATGATGTCGAGCTTCGGATCGGAGGATCTCGGGCTCGATACCCGAGCCGCTGAAGACCCCCCATGTACACTAGGGGATACGTAAAATCCGTGCACCCTGAAGTCCCGAGGCAGTCCCGAGGGTGCGGGTGGAGATTTTCTCTTCCTTGCACTCATAGATCTAAAAAGGAAGGTGGCGTATTTGTGGTGGCTCCATCTGGTGTCATCCAAGTAGATTATGAGCCAAGTCGTACTTCCACCGTTGGTGTTCATATTGAAACGGAAGGCGCACACTTCTGCCTTAATTCCAGGTCGCTCTGCGACGGGAGCTTGTATATCCAAGTGGCATAAGCAACAATAGCAACAACATTTCATTAAGACTTAGTTTTGCACTTTTCAAGGACGATCTAAGCCCTAAGCCAGGGGTCCCCAACCCAATGCCCGCGGGCACCAAAGCGCCCGTCGTTCAGTCTAGGTGCGCCCGCTGCTTTTGCCCAACGATAAAATATTTCAGTTTTCCATTTTAAACTAGAGAACATTTTTGAATCTAGAGTAATTTGAATAAAGGGAAATTTTAACTATGAATAACCCTATAACGATAAATGACAATGAATATCATAAAATTAAAAATATAGATTACGACTTACAGATAAACACCTTGACAATTGCTTGCCCGAGCAGGGATTTCATTTCATTCTCCCAATTATGAAGCGCTGGTCAGTGACATGCAATGCCAAAGATCACATTGACTGTATTTAAAATATTTTATATAAAAAAAATTATACTTCGTATATTTTGCAAGCAATTTAGTAGTAATTTATTTTACACAAGAATATTAACACTAATTATTTTCATATGTCAAATTAATTTTTGAAATTAATTTTTTGCGCTTTATATGGTGTGTATTATTAACTATGTCCGCCAACTAAAACTTTATCTTGAAAAAATAAATGGTTCCCGCCATTCGCATGATATTCTGCTATGTGCTCTTAGGTACAAAAAGCTTGGGGACCCCTGCTCTAAGCAGTTGTTTCTGTTAATGACGAGCTCCACTAATAACTTGCGATTTTCTGTAAGATAAAGTGAAATTTGAAGTTTTCAAAAGATCGTGTGGTCCATCTGTGCAATAGTGATAAAATAAAGTGGGTAGACCGTTATGATGCATTTTGCTATACATTATATATTCATATAAATTATATATACATATAAATTATATATACATTTTGCATATTTTGGAGGGCTCCTTTGTTCGAATCTGAACAGGCCCGTTAATGTTAGCGGTTGTAAACAAGTAATCTTTCCAGTTGTTCTGCAAGAAAAATTCTAAAGGCACATAAGAAGAAATGTTATTTGTTTTATCATTATTTTCGTGGGAATTATAAATCACTACTCTTTAATCATACCTTGAGCCAACTTTTCGCCATTCCCAATTGTGGAAACAAAATCAAAATCTTAAAAATTTTTACAGCACTAGAAAGCCCGGATTTTTCTAAAGGGGAAATTTGGTTGAAGTTCTGAGTGAATTACAACAAGAATGTGCTTCATGAGCGTTTTTGAAGTCTGAAACTCTAACGTTGGGGCAATAATCGCAACCCCACTATTGAATCAACGACCTATAAAGTATCTCCATGTTAAATAGTTAACTCTTCTTGAACATTGCACATTAGATAAATTCGTGCTATGTCTTGGTGAGTTAGCAAACTCGTAATCGAAGGAATGGGGTAGTAACTATAAAAAGTAATACAAGGTACGTCTTTTGTCATATCGGTCACCAGGTGTGGACTTGCTAACTTTGTCCCAGTCTACAAAATTATATTTTGGCCACCTTTGTATGTATTGAAAATTAAATTAATTTTTGACATTCAAGTCCCAAAATCGCATGTTTAGGTTACATTTCCTGAGGTTCTTTCCATTGTTTTTAAAAGTTCGTATGAAGATGTGTAAGCATACCAACATTTATTCAGTTATCTTAACATTTAGTACCTGAAAGAACCATAAGGGATGCAGTTGCTTCAACACGTACGCGAAGCTATTGTGCTTTCATCGAATTTTGATGTTAGTGTTTAAACAAAATATTTTGTTATTATTCCACTTTACTTAGAACGGTGGTCGGCCAATTTTAGAAGCTAAAGAGTCTTGTTCACCATTAAAGGCGTACGAATTATTTTTTTAAGAGTCAAAGTTATAATTTAATAAACATTTTTGATGCAATTTATTGAGTAATCAATATACACTTGGATTAAAAAATGCATTTATATATTCTGTAGAGTCGCAGTATAGTTCTGTAGCGAAATGCCGAACGAGCTGCAATTTGACATTCCTTACTAAAAAGCTTGTAATAAGTTTAATCTTATGCAAAAAAATTGATGTTTTCAAATCGAATAAAAATTACAGATGTTTTCAGAGTGTTTTTGGTCTCCAATAAATATGACTGAAAGTTAAAAATAAATTGGTGTTTCGAACAAAAAAAGTTGTTTCTTAGTAAAAAGTAAAATTTCTGATTATCAGTTGTTTAAAATGCCAAGAGACCTGAAGATTGGTTCTAATGTTAAACATGCTGCTGTGAACTTGATTATTGCAAAACACAATGTCATAGCAGAAGCTTTCCTTGCAATAAAGTCCATATTACGTTTCCAAAATAATGTCTGAAACTCGATCTCTAAATCAAGATCAGATTCCATTGTGTTTTTTGGAATGGATCGTCCCCTGGGGCCCTGTTTAGGCGTATGTCCCGGGATATCTATACTCTCACCTCAACCTCAAGGGTGTGGTGAAACCACTTTCACCGCCATTTCTCTTTTTTACGATATTTTGCTTTTTGTGGGAAGTTTTCGGAAAGTGGGCCTCTCGGTTAAGTAGCCATTGTGCGACATTCGGTAGACTTAATTGGCCGAGTTGAGTTGAGTTGCCCGTAAGACACCCTTTAGTTAACTTCCGCGTGGAAATACTACTTAACAGATGAGGCTTTGTCGGATTGTGTAATTGGTTGTTAACGGTGAGCATCTGCGCTAATATCACGTATGTGGTAACTTCGACCTGGAATCTTGAAGGTCGTGTTTAAAGCCAAGAAAATGGCAATTTAGAAGGTCGTTATAGTCAATAGAGCATTGTCTTTGGATGAAGAATGGAAGATTATCTACAGTTTAAAATGTTAAGGAAATTTAATCGTTTTCGAGCATGGCGTTAGAATCTTTATTATTTAAATTTAATTTCCATATTTCTACTTAAACATGCATTTCATGACTAATATTTTCAACTATCACGATCTCAATTATTGCGCTTTTTCGTTTACCTGTAACTACTTGGGATGTCTTTTAATTAAAATATAAGCTATTAAATGATTTCTTTTCTTTTTAACTCGAAAATTGAGGTAACGATTTTTATTCTGCAATGCTGTATTTTTTGATTAGATGTGTGTGTTTTCCAGCCTTAACATCTATTCCTTTTATTTCAATAATATAGCCTATACAGTTATATATATATATATATATATATATATTACGGCGAATTTCCGAAATTGGAGAATGTCAACATTCTCCAGTTTGGTAGATGGTGAATGTCGACGTTCTCTATTTGGGTGTATGTCGACATTCACCGGTGATTGTCGACATTTTCCGATTTCGGACATTCACCACAACATATATATATATGCATGAGTGTGTGTGTGTGTGTATAGTATGCGTGTATGTATGTGTAATGCATTTTGCACACTTCTGGGTGTTTCACTTTTTTTCACTTAGAATGATTTCAGAAAAAAATCGACTATTATAATATATTTTCAGAAATTTTTTAAATGACTGCATTACTATATTAAATTATCAGTGGTGTGAATGAGAAAGTTCAACGGGGAATTATGTTGATTAATTCTACAGAAGACTATTTATTCTAAACCTTTCGTTGGTAACATTTCACCAGACCAAATTAAAGGCAGCTTCTGAACAGGCGAAAACTAATTGAAGTAGATTGACTGTCTGTGTGGTTTCTCAACTGGTCCTCAAGCATGACATATTAATATTGTAATACATCAAAATAAATATGGCTTTAGGGATAGTTCAATAAAGAGCAATAGATTATGTAAATGATTTTGTTTGTTAAAAAATCATTTAAAACTGAGAAAAAGGTAGTGGCTGTAGACATAAATGTATTTAATCATTTATTTCCTATGTAATCTTACCGCACTATACTAACCGCTTTAGTCCCCAGAAGTAAGCCTAAACAATTTTGACGCAATTTTTTGGTTCTCTGATTTAAAAAAATGAGTACAAAAAATATATATATATATGTTTTAATGTTAATTAATAATTAGTTTAAATAATAATTAATGCCCAATGTCCAAGTTTTCCGTGTTTAAAGCGAAGTAAACTATCTGTTGATTAATTTCAAAGACAATTGGGTGTTTTAGCTTTAAAATTTCACAAACAGTAGTTAATAAACAGTACTTTAAAATGTACCAAATTGGGTACACTTGCAATGAAGAGGTTAAGCCGACTGATGCTAATCCGTTACAGAGAAAATCCGGTTAAAACGGAGAAGTAGTGATAAACGACAAAAAAAAAAGGAAATGTATGTACATTCAATCAGGGTAACTTTGTTCCCCAGTTTCTCTATTTTTAATTGCCCCCCATATTTTTATATTTTGATAATGTTATTATGTTTACTGGCAAAAAACTAAAGAATAACCCATAAAGTATTGCATAGCCACCAAAAATTGAGAGCTAATAATTGTTAAGGTCTTTTAAAAGGAATTTTTGACCTGGTTCAAAATGATCCTTCTATTTAAGCTAACTTTGAACCCTGTCACAAATGTGACTTTAAAAAGAATTATAGTAATAAAAGTATTATAGTTGTGCAACTTTAAACTGGAAAACTAAAATTTCTAAACACTTAAAATATTTTATTTCACAACATCACGTTAGAGAGTAGATTTCTATAATTCATAATAGTGCATAGAACAACTTCAAGAATTTCAACAACTTTATGGGCTACAACAACTTCGAACCAGGATTTAAAAATAGCTTCCAAGCACTGACTTTAAAGTGACTAGATTATAGGAATGTGGGAACGAAACTTAAAAAAAGGAATTTAACTTTTAATCACAATGAGTAACGGAAAAAGTATTTATCATTTATAGTTCCAATGCGTGACATCAGAGAAGAGAAAGGAGACTAATAAATATGTTAAAATAGACCAAGCCTTCAATTGATACTTCTTTAAAACGTTTCGTCTGGTGATTCAAATATTGCGTGAGATTTACAAATATGTGATGGCAACATGTTTTCTCGCTTCAGAATATTCTCCCGCGTTAGTCATTAACATGTTACAGTAGCAGCACGATTCGTTCTAATTTTGAAATTGATAGTTGATGATGAAGAACCTGTCTTTTTATTCCGATTTCTAAAGTTGTGATTTTATTTGTTTTCCATAAATTATCGCAAATGTCTGAAACAACTTTATTTGTTGGATTTTGTTCTTCATAAAGATACATCCAATAAGAAAAGAGTCATATGAAATTTTTCGACCGATCAGAACATCTTGATCTGCCTGTTTTGCACATAACGTATCGATTTATTTATCTAGAAATCGTCTGCAAAAGAGGAATGCATTTATTATCTCATTCCGCGTTGAACTTCGATCTCTGAGAAATATCTCGCAATGAAATTGGGTGAAAAATTTGATCGCCGTTTTAATGTTTTAAATTTCAAGATGATGACTGATATAATAAAACTATGCAATTGTTTCTTCAAAGTAAAAATGCTTTGAAGAAACAATCTTCATGGTTACACTTTTCAAATGTATAACTTTAAACAAGAGACAAATTTAGAAAAAAATTCCTTGGCCAGCTCTCGTGTTCGAAAACAAGTACATCGCCAAATTTGGCGATGTACATTTAAAAAAAACCACTAATTTACAAATGAAATGTTTTAATAGTATCCATCTTTATCCCTATCTCTATCTCTCTCTCTACTAATAATAAAGCAGCAAGTATGTGTGTCTGTCTGTCTGTGTCCGGCGTAGGGCCAAGATCGTCCCGGCGGATTTTCATGAAATTTGGCACGGAATTAGTTTGGAACATGGGGGTGCCTTGGAGAGTTTTTTCTGAAATTCGAATTTGTTCTTTTTTTATTTCAATTTATAGCCGAAAGTTTCTTAAAATAGTCGTTTTCTATGGGAAGGAATTATCGCATCCTTTCGAGCTTGATACCGTTGAAAAGCGCGTAGAAAACTGTCCCAGAAAGAGTTTTGTTCTTCGTGCTAAAATTAAATTAACAGGAAAAGAACTTATGAGCGTTTTTCTATGTGGTTCGAAATTATTTTTTCACGGTAATTAACTTTAATTTTATTTGAATTGTTACCATGCCGACTGGCTTATGATCCTTTTCTTTTTTAACGAACTAATATTTATTTCTTGAGGTTTTTATCATTTTTTGGAGCAACCGATTTTTAATTAATTAATTTATTTATTTATTTGAATTTTGAATATTCTTTTTTTAAAACGAATTAAAATACTGCACAAGGGTTTTTTAAAGAAAAGTCATCCTTTATAGCGATTTTTGTTATTCAAACTTATAATTATTATTTATATTTTTATTTATTTAATTTTTTTCTCCAGTGAATTAGCAAGTATGCTATTTGCCTATTTGGGCACACATGAAAGGTTTTCCCTCTTTCAAAGCTTTTCTTGCTGCTGTTAGTTTTTGCAAGCTACAAAATTTCGTCTTTCTGTTTTGCTGTCAATAAATAAAAGATAAAAATTAGTTATACTAAAAATGTTTTAATTAAAACTATTCTAATGGATTATAATCGTCCTTTTTGTGTGGGTACTTGAACTAAACAAACAAAATGCGTTTTCTTTTTCGTTTTCTATTTTTTTATTGTGTGTTTTGTAAAAAATAATGCTTAAATCGCTGGTTGATTGCCATGCGCGGCTAATTTTTAATGATGTGGAATGCATTTTAATAAAATAACATAATTTGCACTTAAACAAGTTATAGCTATATACACAATGGCGAATCGACTTTCATTTTTTAACAGAGGCCTTGCCGTGCGGGTACAGCTAGTTATTAATAATAAAGTTCAATGATTTGTGTTTCTTACGGAACAGATCGCAGAGCCAAGGTCTTAATAGTTTGACAAATATTTTTCAGAGGCTGAAGACGTGTCCCTCGATTCCATTTTTTAAAAATTCAGTTGTGTGTTTTTTTTTTTTTTTAATTCCAATTTTGGGCTGCATTGTCAGAGTTTCGTTAATTGGCATTGTAAAAAACTTAGAAATGATTAGAAATTTTATACTTTTTCAGAACTAACACTTTTTTTTTCTTGGTTCAAACAGCGTTTTTCTTTAACTACCAGTTGTATTTATTGTCTATTGGACATATATACATAAAACTATTTTATATTGAAGGTGTTTATTTTTCCTTTTTAGCCTACTTTCCCGTAAAAGTAAAAAAAAATAATAATAAAGCATGAAAGAAGGCTTAATGTATCGTGAAAATATCGTTAAAAATCAAGAAAAGTCAAAAATAAGTGAAGTAATTAAATAAAGATTGAAAAATAAAAAATTTGAAAGTAGGGTATTGAGATGGGGAAAAAGTGTGTCTGTCGGTCTGTCTGTCTGTCTGTCGGTCTGTCCCCCCCTAATAACTTTTGAACGAATTGTCCGATTGGAAAAATTCTTTTTGCATTCGAAAGATCTCGGCGAGGACATCTCATTTCTATATTTTACTTTTTGATTTGAACAATTTTTTGTTCAATTTTGAACAGTTCAAAAAATTTTAACATTAGCGCCTATGGACAAAATTGAAGCAAATTCTGTAAACTCTGGGCACAAGAGCCAAGTTCCTATTGCAAGCTTATTGAAAGGAGTTCTCGGCGTGAAATATTGATTTGAACAGTTTTTGTTCATTTTTGAACAGTTCAAAAAATTAACACAGAGCTTACGGGGAAATTTCAACCCTATATAAATCCTGATCTAACGGACCGATTTGCTTGGAACAAACTTTATCGAAAAGCTCTTATAACGTAGAACATGTAGAAATAGAAAGTTTATCCAGAACTTACGAGCCTATTTTGCTATGAAATTTTTTGATCTGGCTTTTCAAGGATATTTCTCAGTGACTCAATGAGTGAAATAATGAATGAATGAATAAATTAAAGAGTGAAAGAATAAATCAATGAATAAATGAATGAGGAAAAGAATGAATGAATAAATTATTGAATAAATGAAAATATTAATAAATGAGTGAATAAATACATGAATGCGTAAATGAATGAATAAACACTTGAATGAGGTAACGAACGAATGAATAAATGCATGGCTGAATAAATGAAAGAATGAATGAGTGAGTGAATGAATATGTATTATCCGTTGAAAAAGGTATACTTTCAATAATTAGAACTAAAGATAAATAAGAAACGGAGAGAAAGAGATAGCTAGATTATAAATTTGAATTTGGTGTATACGGGAAAGTAGGCTCGTATAGTTCTAGACGGAACTTCTTGTTGTGACAAAGTTCGTGAGAGTTTCCTTTGAAGTATGGCAAGGGAAGCTTGCATTGTTGTTTCTGTTTTCTTAGCTGTTTATGCTACTCGTATCAAGAGGACAAGATGATAAACCCATTGAACTACACCCTCCGAGGTGTTCTACTACGGAAACAAGGAAAAAGGCACCTCCGGGGACTGATCGCCCATCCAAAGTATTTGTTATGATGATGTATTGAAGGAGAATATTCCTGCATTTCTTGCAGTAGTCGCTGCGTACATTGCGAAAAATGTATACTTTTAACGGTGTTGATCTACAATCAGCTTGTACAAAGGCTTTTTTTTAACCTTCATCCTATCAGGAGTGATTTCCGTTATTTCCATCAACCTTAACTGGCGCAGCATCTATAATATTCAAGCTATGGTCATCAAATTCATTTTTATTTACCCTTTAGAAGAGCTTTATGAATGATATGAATGTGATAATTTTTTAAAAAAGAAGTTGAAAGTTTCAAACAGAAAATAGTATTCCTTTGCTTTCATTTTTCAATCACATCGGCTGAATGTAAAATATTAAGTAATAAACACACTTATATTTTTTAAAATTATTGTGATTTAAATTTCCTTTTTAGTATACATTTTAAATAGATATGGCAATAAAATATAATACAAGCAAAATGGATTTAATTGCTCCTACTTTTTGTTATATAATTTAAATGCATCGTGTCAGCTATTATTTGCATCGTGTCAGCTACACCGGGCAAATCATAACGTCAAGATAGTTTTTATGATCATGAATATTTTTTTGTTGTTGAAACAATAAACCGTTTTGACACAAATGTACGTTAATAATTTTTTTCGCCTAATACTTAAGCCGAATGCCTAGTTTGAACAATTTTTAATTAGATTTTTATTGTTAAAAAAACATTGGCGCATACGGGGAAATTTGAATCCTAAAAACTACTAATCAAACAGATCTGCTTGGAACAAACGTTATTGAAAAGATCTTATGACGTAGAGACAAGTACAAAAACGGAATTTAAATTTCGATCTTTTACGGGTATTTATTTAAATATTCAAATATTTTCCACATCTGTGGGTAGGACAGAAATTCAAACATTTTAATCTAAAGAAACCAACTACGTTGAACTTATTTTTTAACACGGAAAAAAAATGCGGACATTCTGAACATAGTTTCAATATTTTGTTTTAAGATATAGAAAAAGTTCCTAACAATAAGTCCAAACTAAAGTTTTTGTATACTAGTAAGAAATTGGCTAATTGAATTTAAGTGACGTGAAATCAAAGCAAATTTGGTTTTCACATAAAATACTGCACATTATTTTATATAACTATTCTACTAATTATTATCAGATGAATTTTTTATATTTTCATGCATAATTTTTAATATTAACCTTTTTTTTTATTTTTTATTTTTTGGCAAAGATTAGAAAGAACTTTTTCTTTTTTGGATTGAATAAAACAATACTTATCTTTTTTTTTTTTTTTTTGCTTAAAATCAAAAGCCCCTTTTTAGTATCCTCGTACGAAAGCTTTCTAATTTGTTATTCATTTGTTTTATTTGTTCAGTAGTGAATTTCTTACACCTGAAAGATTTCTTTTCATTCAGATTCAGCTCTGTGTTTTCATACACATTGAAAAACTGTAATTGTATTTAAAAATTCTTCGATTAGTAATAATGTTGGGTGGACATTTCAAAATTACATTGCCTGCAACTTTCATAGAATGAATTTGTTATAGGTTACATAAACGGTAACTGTTAACCGTTCGGAAGTTATGTTTGAAATAATTTTGAATGTAATCTAAACGTCAGAGAGAGAGAGAGACTAAAAAATTCTAGTTCAATGTTTCACCACGAAAAATGGAAAAATAGTGAAATTTTGCTGCTACCAGCATTTGGTACTAAAGTTGAACAAAAAAATGCTTCCAACTTTCACATTCATGGTGAAGTTAAACGAAACCACACCATTTTAAAGATTCAACTTAGTACCAAATGTTGGTTGCAACTAAATTTCACCATTTTTTTTTTTTTTTTT
Organism: Octonoba sinensis; assembly: GCA_038502835.1. NCBI lineage: Eukaryota > Metazoa > Arthropoda > Arachnida > Araneae > Uloboridae > Octonoba > Octonoba sinensis. Next base: position 62,164,410 of record CM076605.1, on the reverse strand, counting down.
TTGTGAAACGTTGAACTAGAATATTTTAGAGTAGTTTTGTAAATGATGTTGGTACACGGTAGAAAGAAATTCTTGTTAATAGCAAAATCTGAAAGTTTGCTGTGATAAAACAACTGGAAAAAGTATTCGCGAAGAAACTACCAAAACATTTCGAGATTAACTCGTTCGGCAAGAAGCGAAAAAAAAAAAAAAAAAACACCAGGAAAACGAGAACAAAGAAACTAATACAACACTAATTAATCATATATGTTAAGCAAAAAGTAAATGAGTTATGAGTTTCATGTCTGATTCAGAAGGAATATGTACCGAAGCTTATCAAGCGCAATTGTTCCGCTACTTCATTCAAACTAAGTTCAATCAGTAACATGCTTAATCTAATTAGGTTTAGCAATTAATTGCTGCTTTCCTTTTTTGGGGAAAACTGTTTTTTATTAATGTTTCGGAACTCAATAATTTTGCAAGTATTTGGGCAAAAAAAAAAATATGTGTATGTTTTTCAATAATTAGAAAATTAATTGTCAAATTTGCTTTTTACATACATATATTAAATAAATAAATAAATGGAAATAATTATAATTAAATAAAGTGAACGAACAAATGGCTTGCTTGCCTTTTTCTGACACATTAACCCCTTAACGCATTTGCCCGTGTCTGACACGGGCGAAAGTTGCCGGCATATTTGCACACGCCCGTGTCTCACACGGGCGACCTTGTATCTGGCGTTATTTTATTTCTAATGCCCGTCTGAAATCCGTTTGCCCTTTTGTTTGCATAATAATTTTTTTTATATAACTTTTACCCCAACCCCACTCTCTTGTCCCTCCCCAAACAACTGAAATTGCTAAAAACACTTTATACTATACCTATAATATTCATTTTCTGTCAAAAAAAAAAAAAAAAAAAAAGTGATTCCAAGGGTTTAAGCAATGGTTCTATTTTCTAATTTCTTTTTTTTATTGTTTGGAAGTTTTTAACAAAGTTTTCAACTGTCAAAAAACGCTTTTGTGATGTCGTCATATTTTTTCAAACATTTTATATCGTTGGATAATGCTTCAGAATTTGAAACAAATAGTATTGGGTTGGAGGGAAAGTTCTGTCGTATTTTAAATAGGCAGGTGATTTTTCTTGTAAATAAAAAAAACATCTGGCTAGTGAGTCATTCGGATTTTTTTCTTGTTTTTTTAGCTGCTGTATAATATAAAATGAGTCCTTTTTTACCGTTCATTATTTACTTGTGATGTTTAAAGTGAAAAACATGTCAGTAGATAAAATGCATTTGCGACACTGCATTTTGTATGAATTCCAAAAAGGAAGCAACGCATCGGTTACATGCAAAAACTTATGTGCGGTATTTGGAAAAAATATTGTAAATGTTTGTACTTGTCCAAAGATGGTTTAACAAATTTCGTTCCGGGGATCTAAGCCTACAAGAAAGTGATCGATCTGGAAGACCATCCAAGATCGATAATGATGTTTTGCGATCCATGTTGGGAAATATTCCACTTTTAACAAGTCGAGGAATTGCAGAAGAGTTTGGCATTCACCTTACAACTGTTGGATATCACATTAAATCTCTTGGGTTTGTGTTAAAGCAAAGTGTTTGGGTTCCACATGAATTATATTTTCTTTAAAATACGACAGAACTTTCCCTCCAACCCAATATTTATGAGTTGAAAGATGTCTTAGAGACCAGAATTCCAGATTATGCTTTAAAGCTTCGGAAGATATTTTATTTTGGTTGTTAAAGACATTTCTTAAGCGCATATTTTCTATGATATGAAAACAATATTTGAGTTTCAGATAAAATTTAAAGATATGCGAAGATATTGAAATTTTTCATTTTCAAAAGAGTACTTTCAGACGTTGAAACGTCTTTTTGTGGTTTCAGGGAAAATTTTCTAGTTTTGAATTGTAGATTTTACTAATTTTAAAATTCGGATCATGTGCTTGGATTTTAAATTATATTATCTGCCGGCTGAATTTTTTTTTTCAATTTCAGATTGCAGTTTCAAACGTCAGATAAAGTATCATGATATAAGTCAACTACTAAGTTTTTAAAATAATAAATTATAGTTTCTAATCATGCAAAGAATATAAATTTCTTTCAATTATAGTTAAAGAAAGCAAGCCTGTTCTCCTTCGGGAAATAGTTTTTTTAAGGTGCGTGTGTAAAAAAAAATTTTTTTAAACACACACACACACACATTTTATTTCTAACACTTTAATCGTAAGCGTTAAATTTTGCTTAACCCCTATTCTGTTACATTTTTGAAATTTTAATTATTAGAGCGAAACTTATAATTTTAAGCTTGAGCGAATTAAAGAAACAAATAATGGAAAGAAAAGAAAAGAAGACCGAAATATTTTTTTAATTAAGTACAAAATGAGAAGAAAGAGTTTATATTGTGCTGAGCTTTAATCATTTCATATAATATTGAAATACATAATGATTCCAATGACACGCAATTTACACATTTTTTGACATTCAAACTGTTGTTAAAATTATAGTAAGAAGCTTAAAATAATGATCATTAAAACATGCATGACTTTGTATAACAAGTATTCTTCTTCTTTATCTTCATTTTTTAAAATCATCACTGTTGCCAATGAGACATACTGTATTTCTAAAATTAATATTAAAATATATGAGCATTGCTTTTGGTGAACCATAATCTTTTTTCTCACGCTTGGTATTGCAAGTTAACTTTTCCAACATAATTCCATTCCAAAATCACTTATAATTCAGCACCTTTCTTTGCTGCATTCCATTTCATTCTTGAATGGTAATGTTTCATCGACTAGTTTTCGAATTTTTCAGAACTGCATTCTTTGTTTCCTTGATATGAAGTTGACATGTAAAGAAACACCCGATACTAATGACTAGTTCTATAGGCGTGGTCACGTGCGATAAAAAATCGAGCAGAGCCTTGTCCTTTAGCAAAGTTTAAGGACAACTGACGAAAGTATTGGAACATGTTACCGAATTGGAAAAGCAGATTACAAGTTGAAGGATTAAATATTTCTTGCAACACAATTCTTCAAGAAAAAATGATAAATGAATTAAATATTGATTTATTATCGGTAAATTTGCAATAGGGAAAGTAAAAGTTCTGTTCTAAAAATTCATGGTATAGTTTTCTAAAGATAGTTTCGAATCTCTATAAAACTGTACCATGACTTTTTAGCGAAGCCATTGAACGTGGCCGCAGTGTGAAATTAAGTGGAATCGTATTTCTCATCGAGAAGAAGATGATGAAAAATATCGAAGGTCAAAAGAAGTCATTGTCTCACATTGAGAAGATTGGACAATGATGATGACAATTTAAGCAATCATCTTATGATGCTCCTTTCGTGTGATGGATTTGTCTCTTCATTAGCGCTTTTGATACTATTTCTAAGAGATAAAAACTGAATTCAAACGATTTTGTAGCCTATTACATAGGGAATTGTTGCTCCTGTCAATTCAAGATCTGAAACTAAGAATTCTTTCAAGCATGATTGATCTCCTGAGGTTTACAATTAAATAAGTTACCACGCTGATGTTCTATTTCATTTGATCAATTTGTTCTTCCTTTTTCATACCTTATTTAACGAAATAAATAAATGAAGTTAAAACATTTTTGCCGCGTAACATAGAGAGAAGTATTTTTTCCAGCTCAAGATAAATTCTTTGAAGCATAACCAATTTTGTTGTGTTTAAAGGAAGTTACATGTAACATTTAATATGATCTATTTGCCTTTCGTTCGATCTTTGACCACACTCAGAAAAACCTAAAAAAAATGTTTGTAAGCGTTTTTTACACCACAACATAAGCCTGCTCACACCCATCAACTCAAGCTTTCAAACTTTCAAAATAAAAACTCTCCCAATGAAAGTAGAATTTTATTGCATTGCGATTTAAGAAGTAACTTGTACTTTGACATTTGGTTTGACAGATTTGTTTTGATCGTTGACCTTATACTTTCGTGCGCTACAAAATGCATACGAAAAATATCCCCTCAACGCATATGGAATTGTTGTTTCCTTAACTTAAAACGTGAAACTTGTCTTAAAACACGTTTGTTGATTTTACAGTTAAAATAATCATTTTGTGGTCTACCATTTGATTAATGAATTTGTTTTTTTAAAATCTTTAATTTATTTTAGTAAGTTAAAATATGAAATTAGGCAATTTATGGGGACAACGCAGAAAAAAGCAATTTACGTCAGTTGAAAAAAATATAATAGGTATATACAGTAAAATCTGTAAAGTTTATCACCTTTGTAAGCTGACCACCTGTCTAACTTGACCACTAAAGGTCTGCCCCGCAAGTGGTCAACTTACACAGGTTTCACTGTATATATATATATATTTCAAATGTATCCAAGTTTTTTGTTTATGAATAAAATAAGTGAAATTCTATGCTTCTCATTTGCCCTTAGCATTATTTAAGGGGGGAAATGCGTGTAAAACGGCGTATTAAGAGCAATTTTCATGATTTTTTTAAACGTATAAAGAATAAATATATTTCATTGAGATTTTGAGGTTATTTTATAGATATATTGAAGAGCATTTACTGAAATTTTCAAACTCGCCACCCGGGTCGGCAGTTTGCGTACATCCTGGAGGTTACAATTTTTTATCTGAAATCAATTTTATTTTAAATCTACTTTTTATATAATTGCCTCTTCTAGTTGAACTAAAATCATCACACAACAAATTTAAAATTTCCATTTATTTTTTTAGAATGGGAAAATTAAGTACGATTTTTAAGCGTTTTTGTTCTTTTTTTACAATACAAAAAGTAAAAATGAAGATATGTTTCTGATTCTAGTTCAACTAAAGCGTGTATATATAAAGAAAATGTGTGCTAAATTTGATAAGGATTGATCAAAAACTCTGAGAGCGAGAGTGTACGCAAATTCGAAAAAAATAGTTTCGAGAAAAACGCGTTCAAAAAAAAAAAGAGTGGTATTGAAGGTAAATTTAAGACAGTAATGAATCATTTTTTGAAAAATACTTATAATACTAATACTTATAGAAATTTCTATCCGAGGTCTCAATTGTTAAAAGAAATAAAAGGACATCTGCTAACGTTCACTAATACCCTTCAGGTCATTCATGAGAGGCTACCTGCTCAACTGCTCCAAAAGGGGCGCTTGCTCAAATGCTTATAGCTTTCAAACGACTTGGAATTTGCTTTGAAGTTTTCAGGGCATATTACTGAATAGTTGTAGAATCGATTTATGAAGAAAAGAAAATATTTTTTTGAGACCTTTACACGTATTTCCCCCCTTAAATACACTAATAACACTGTGCAACACGAAAAATGTCCTTTGGATGAAAATGTCTGTTTCTTATGTATTTTTGGCTGAGAATTACGAATCTACAATTATTTTTTGCCTATCACGTACCATTTTCCCAAAATTCTACATTTTAGCTTTTTACGTATTTTCTGGATAAATGTGCATATTTTCGTAATTTATCGATTTAATTTATTATAAATTATATCTTTCTCATTGACAGTGAAATCTTTGCCCTTCTAGAGACCTTTTTAATGAACTTCGGTTACTTTGGAGACATTTTTGGGAACAAAAGCTTTATCCACTTCTCGAAGTTTCGCGTCTTTTACAAAACGACAACAACATTTTGTAGACTATTCTGTGAAGAAAGAAAAAATAGTATGCTGCTGTGATGTGAATGTAGTATTTCAATCATTAGGACATTGGCACAATTCAGCAGAGTGGCGCTTGTTTATCAGTGCTCTTCCATCTAAGTATTGTTTCCCTATTCATTCCTGTAGCATATTCTGCAAACACAAAGGATATTTCAAAATTTTGAGTGGCAATTAGCCACTTGTAAATCTACAATGTGCCTTTTTTGTACAATTGTATATTAAACTTGGTTTATCGAAATATTACTAAAAGCGCTGGAAAGAGAAGAAGTGGCTTTCTTGCATTTCAGGAAAAGATTATAAAAATTAAGTGAGGCAAAACTAAAAGAAAGGATTTTTATTGGCCCACAACTTAAGGAAGTCCTTTCATGATGAAGAGTATGAAAACAAACAGTGAGAAGCCGAAAAATATGCCAAACTTACCTTTGAATCAGTGTGCTCACGTTTCCTTGGAAATGAGAAAGCTGAAAATTACGAAAATCTTGTTGGTGACATGATAAAATGCTTTTGTATTATTAGGTTGCTATATTTCATTAAAATTATACTTTTTGGACTCAAATATGGAATTTTTTCTCAAAACCTTGGCGTCATTAATGATGTCCATGGGGAAAGGTCTCATCAGGACATCTCTGTTTTAAAAGTGTTTCAGGGGTCAATAGAATGGAAGTATAGAAATTGAATATTGCTAATCTGTTATCATGGCACACCAATAGATGCCCACAAGATGAAATGGCCAAGAAAATCTTTTTTGTGTTTGTGTTTTCAATAAGCAAGCCGCACTTACATTCTTCTATAACCAAATTGTATAAATGTGAGAAGTGGGTCTCCAGCAAAAACGGTACGTGATGGACAATTTTGGTTTGGATATTTGAATTAAGCACCTTTTGTTTATATAGAATCACATAGTTTTATCTAAAGGACAAAACAAAAGTTGAAATTTGTTGCACAGTGTAATCCAATTCAAGCAACTTTCAAGTACAATACATTAAAGTTGTGAAAACGAAATGCATTTAATTTGTCTCTTTTTGGTTAATTTTATCATTTATTCTCTTCACAAAGAAAAAGCGTGATACTTTACATTTAAATGTTTTTTTTTTTTTTTGTAGCATGAGATGAACTGTAATAAGTCTCATTAAAAGAAAACTGAACTTTCTTTTAGTATAATTTATGTGTTTGCTGTTGTTAGGTTGTAAAAATGAAATGTGTTTCATTTGTCTGCTTTCGTTTCTCGTTTGCTCACCCAAGGTGATGTTCTTAAAAGGCACCCTACCCCACATCTCGCGTGCTCTCGAGAGCACCTTTTTCTAGCGCAAGGGTGAACGGAATGCAGCCTGTATATCACTGCAACAGCCCAGACTGTGGCTGCTAATTCATCAACACGTCTGAATCTTATCTGGGTTAACGGTCAGAAAGAGATCTACGCCTGCAGCTGGAATCGAAAAAGTTTTTCTTTAACCGGTCAACCCGTCTCGAATGCAAATCGCAGTTTGATAAATGGAGGAGGTTGGACAATGGACAGTTTACAGATCTGTGGGATTAGATTCTTGAGCGATACCTTTTCTGATGAAAGTGGAAAGGAAATATCCAAAACACAATGGCGAAGGAGCAAAATCGGTATTATTGGCCAGCTATTAAGATTTCCGGAATGGCAACACTAATGGGAAAGTTTAATTTCAATGATTGAGAAAGTTTATCAGTTTAATTTGGGTTTCAGAACTATGTTTCTGATACAAAACTGCTGAATTAGCGGTTCTTTTGTTCTGCTTTCATTAACAGGGAAGCAACAAGTAGTATTCTACAAAAATATTCTTAATTTTAACTAAAAAGCAACGGTTCATCATCGGAGATGTACAGTTAACCTCTTAACTGGTCAATTTTTTTACCACAAGTGTTTCTAAAAAAACATATCTTTATTGCATATAATTAAAGTCCTAACTTGGTATAAAAGGAAAATAAAAGAATTTTTTAAAAATTTTCATAATTATTGAATTTATGCATTTTTCTGTTATAACTTTGAAACACAAATGCCATTGAATGACTCTCTTTCAACCTATTAATAATCAAAACAAGAAAGACGGAAACATCAATGCCCGTACGCTGTACCGGCAAACCAGTTAAGGGTCTTTAGGAACCTTTCCAAGCTAATGTACTTATTGCTATGAAACGTAGTCAAACTGCGGCCAACAAAAAGTTAATTTGATCTAGTGTGCTTATTTACTTATTTATTTTTTTCGTTTTGTTAACAGGATTTTTATAGTTTAACATCTTCCGCTTTTATTACAGAACTCGTTCAAAGGTCTCCTATGTATATTGGTGATGATAAAAGCCATTATTATGTGATAAAATTTAAACAAACGCCGCAAAAGTTTAAGGTCAATGTTTTGGCTTTAATGTCAAGTATTCTGTTAAAAGCAACAAAAATAATAAGAAGAAGAATAAAAGGAAAAAGTGACAATATTTTGAAAGTATTAGTTATTTACTTTTGGTAAATTCAAGCTAATAGGAACCCAGTACCTTTTTTGTCACTAAAGGCCGTTCATATGCTTATTCCCTTTTGGTAATGGGGGGGGGGGGGGAGACGATTCTTCCAAAAAACGTTCAGAGAGTTTATTTCGTATAGGAAAATTGTCTTAAATTTCAAGTGACGTAGAGAGAGGCGTTGTTGAGTAACATGGATTTTCTTCTTTCAAAAACGGAGGAAGATCCATGCGGCAGTAGTTTGTACTTATACGTGTCGTTTTGCCTTAAAAAAGTTTTTTTTACAATAAAAGAAATGTTCGTATATTGGCTTCACAATTTTACAGTTCAGGACATTGAGGAAAAATAAATTTTTCCGCCATTTTTTAGACATTCGTATTTATACATATATTCCAGAAAATTTGATTAAAACAATTTCCTTGAGATAAATAATTTTGTTAATTAATTACTCATTTGATCTTTGCCTTAGTAAAAAAAAATCTTCAGCGCAGCATTTAAGGGATTCTGATTTCCCTCAACAACAGCTTTCCTTTTGCGCTAGCTCGTTCAAAAACTTAATTCAATACTGCTGAGAACAGAGAGAGAGAGAGAAAGAAAGAGAAAATTTTGATCTGTTTTTGTCAACTACTTAAAAGGTTTTTAACCAAACAATACTTTTCTGCAAAGAAATTTCTTTCTCTGTTAGCAGCAGTAGTGCACGTAAAACGATTCAATGCTTGGAGAACTGAAAATTGCTCATATGTTCTAGTTCTACACAAATAGAAATAGGCACCACAAAATAGCACGCATTGTCCAGACCTCACTCAAAAACGTTGACTCACCATACATGAAAAACTACCCTCCCCTTAGACATATGAGAAAACTAGACTGAGCGTTAGCATGTCAACATAAAGAGGATTCTGACTACAATAACGTGACCATTTGGCGAACTGAATAGATTAAGTAGATGGAATTTAATTTCACCATGACGGCGGTTAAGGTGCCAATGGCAGAACCCCTCGCGATCTCTTTTCTCAATCATACAGATGTAATTATGCTGACGGCCAGTTTCTGCCTTGCGTGCTAAGGAACGCATAGTCTAGCTTTAATATTAGTCTGTGATCCTATTATAGAAGATAAACTTTACAGTTGCTCCCATTTGTAGCTGGAAGAATGGGTTGTAGGTACAATATGTATCAAATACAAATGTGACGACCAGCAACAGGCTCAGGGCCCAGCTAGGCTTGTCCTAGTCAATTTAGCAGTCCCCAATGAACACCAAGAGCTTTCTTAAAAGTTTTTACATCACTGCAATTCACAGTCGCTTCCGGTAAACTATTCCACCTGCCTACACTCTATGGAAGTGGTAATTTTTCCTAATTTCAAGATTAGCCTGAGATTTGAAGAGCTTAAAACAATGACCTCTGGCTCTACTTTCAGCACATAGCTGTAGTCCATCAACATTTCCGATTTTAATGAATTTAAGCAACTGAATCATGTCCCCACTAACTCTCTTTTTCTCAAGACTATACATATTGAGCCTTTTAAGCCTAACCTCATAATGTAAGTCCGAAAGACCACTTACCAATCTAGTAGCAATCAATCTAGTAGTAACAATACCGTTCTAATACGGCAAGAATTTAAAATCAGCAAATGTCAAGTGAGTCTGGATGCCAACTATAGTCAAAAGAGAATTTCATTTTAATGCAACTATTACGTACATATTTGTATAAATGTATATCCTTTATTTATACAAATATGTATGTAATAGTTGCATAATAGTTGCATAATAATAATAATAATAATAATAATAATAATAATAATTTAATAATAATATTTGCATAATAATATATAGTTGTATAATATTTTTTCCGTATTTTTATAAATGTAAATCCTTCTATATATATTGTATTAAAGTAATTGTATATCCTTCTATAAAAATAAATAAATATATAAACATATAAATATTTGCACACACATATAAATATTTGCACAAAATTTGTATATTTATTATTTTTAAGATGAATACACTTAATTGACATGAGAAAAGTAAAATAATAACGTGAATAGTAGGGCATAACTTTTATTGCATTCTCCACCATCTGGGTTTGAACATATGTAGTTTTTAACCTTTGAATGCGCAGCTCACAATTTTTTATAATTCAACCTCTTCAGACCCCAGCACTAAGCACAAACAATTTTGACGCAGTTTTTCGGTTCTTTGATTTAAAAAAGGATTACAAAAGTAAATAACTATAATTTTTTTAAAAATTTTAATTAATAATTACTTTGAATAATAATTAATGCCCAATTACCATGTTTTCCATGTCTAAAGCGAAGTAAACTATCTGTTGATTAATTTCAAAAACAATTGGGTGTTTTAGCTTTCAAATTGCAAACAGTAGTTAATAAACCGTATTTTAAAATGTGCCCAATTGGGTACACTTGGAATGAAGATATTAACATATAACTCAATGCGAAGAACTTTGAATTTGCTGCATGCGACACGTGTGAGTAAAGCAGCTTCTACCGCTGCCACTTCGTAGCTCATGAAAAGAGCTTTATATGACATTACTTCAGAAGTGAATAACAAAAGTTATGTGGTATGTTTTCACTTTTTTTCTGATTTAAAAAAAATTATCTCAACGCCAAAAGCTCTTTACTGCAAAGATATTTCTTCCATGTAAAGTGATAACGTCTAGTTCCTCACGTAAAAATAACATGTACTCCCTAATTAAATTTTTTTCTCTGAAGTTAAATTTTCTTTTCATTTAGAAACATTTTCTTGGTGCGATATTATGCTATTAAATTTATTTTGACAGCTTTTCTACTGTTTCTACTGTTCTTATACACTACTACTTTGTTTAATATATTTGGAACAGCTACTTTTTTTTAAGTTGCTCCGCCCCAGCTGCAATCCGCTGAGAAAAAAATTTAAAAGGTTACATTATTTTTCGCTGTTTTAAAGTTAATTATTATTTTTTTATAAAATAAAAAATTTTGAAAGTAAAAAAAAGGAGCAGTGGAGCCCAACAACTTTTTTGCTCCAACTTCGCTCCCGTTTCAAACAAATTCTCGTTGTTCCACGCTCCACTCCAAGTTCCTAATTTTCCAAAATACACACTTACATAAATATTGACAACCATGAAACTATTTTGAAAATGTCATTTCCAGGGACAAATAGTAATTTATGGAGCACAACAAACTTCTTTGCTCCGGCTTGGCTTCGCTCCAGTTTCGAACAAAATCTTGTTTCTCCACTGCTTCACGCTCCGCTCCAAATCTTTAATTTTCCAACATACACACTAACATGAATATTGACATCCACGAAACTATTTTGAAATTGTCATTTCCAGAGACACATATTAATTTATGGAGCACAACAAACTTCTTTGCTGCGGCTTCGCTAGAGTTTGGAGCAAAATCTCGTTGCTCCACTGCTCCACGCTCCGCTCGAAATCCCTAATTTTCCAGGGACAAAGATTAATTTATGGAGCACAACCAACTTCTTTGCTGCGTCTTCGCTCTAGTTTGGAGCAAAATCTCGTTGCTCCACTGCTCCACGTTCCGCTCGAAATCCCTAATTTTCCAGGGACAAAGATTAATTTATGGAGCACAACCAACTTCTTTGCTGCGTCTTCGCTCCAGTTTGGAGCAAAATCTTGTTGCTCCACTGCTCCACGCTCCGCTCGAATCCCTAATTTTCCAGGGACAAAGATTAAGTTATGGAGCACAACAAACTTCTTTGCTTCGGCTTCGCTCCCGTTTGGAGCAAAATCTCGTTCCTCCACTGCCCCACTCCAAAGCCCTAATTTTCCAACATAAACACTGACGTCCATGAAACTGTTTTGAAAATGTCATATGCAGGGACAAATATTAATTTAGATAAAATTACTTATACATTGAAAATTTATCTCGTCTGCTTGTGATGAAGAAAAGTTCGAATTAATGGGCTTCAAGATCATAGTTAAGAAGCATAGCTTATTTAAAAAAATTTCATCAGTAGTACATGAATATATTTTACAGTTACATTTCGGTAATAGTAACTTTTCTTTAGGCTTGAACTTGAAAAACGGTCGGGACGCCAGGTCAAAAACACGAGATCCCAAAGTAGATATCAATGCTGCTTAATGACTAGAACTTTTTTTGTTGTTGTTCATCCTGGTAGAGCTCTCCGCCTCCCAAAGATTGATGATGTGTTTCGTCTTCCCTTAAGTTTTCAGTGAAGATTACGGCAACCTGATTTAGAGCTTCTTATCCATGATCATCTGAAAATGGAAATGAGATGCATTCAACCTCCGAAAAACAAAAAAGATTGAATATATCTACGGAATATAAAGCTGTGAGATAATTTTTGTTGTCCGTTTTGCCGTAATTATCTCTTTTCTCGATTGGGAGCGTGAGTTTTAGCAAATTAAAACAAATATGCCTTAAAGAAGATGTCTATCTCTAATTTTCTGTTGACTGCTTTAGTGAATTATTTGGAGAGCGAATTCATTTGGTTTACTAGGAAAGGAGAGAATTATCTACATAATTTCTGTATAAAGTATGTTTAATGAATTACACCTTGCACATGTCATTTTTGCCCTTATGAAGATCGTTACTATTTAACGGTTTTTATTTCTATTTCTTTTCATTTAATGTCCATTAAGTGAGAAATTTTCAAATTCATGTTTTACTATCAAGGAAATTTTTACATTTTACATTAACCCCTTAGCGGTCGCATAAATTTCACGAAAACAAAAACGAAGAGCCAATTTGTTTCCCAGAAAAGCATTTTAAAAATGTTTATTCTCCAATTATACTATAAATAGTTTGATACTATCATCTAGTATAAAGTCTTAAGTAAGTATAAAGTCATCTAGTAGTGTAAAAAAAAAAAAAAAAAAAAATAAGTTTTTGGGATTAAGGAGAGTTTTTTTTTAAATGTTTTGGTACGCTACTTTGAAACATTACATCCCGTCATTTTGACGGGAGCGAGAGCTAAGGGGTTAAGGGAATGTATTTAAGTATTCAAACATGTAATCAGCAAAAACAAAAATCACTTTTATGCTTAAAATATACGAAAAAATATAATTATTGTCTCCTCACTTTAAAATACATTGTAAAAAAAAAATTAGCTCAACCTTTCACCAACAAAAAAGATGAATTTTAGCTGCAAATAACATTTAGTACTGAAGTTGAACCATTATAATGGTTCCTAGTTTCACATTCATGGTGAAACGACACAATTATAATGGTTCCTAGTTTCACATTCATGGTGAAACGACACCACTATAATGGTTCCTAAGTTTCACATTCATGGTGAAACTACACCACTATAATGGTTTCTAATTTCACATTCATGGTAAAACTGCACCACTATAATGGTTCCTAGTTTTACATTCATGGTGAAACTACACCATTATAATGGTTCCTAGTTTCCCATTCATGGTGAAACTACACCACTATAATGGTTCCTAGTTTCACATTCATAGTGAAATTACACCATTATAATGGTTCCTAGTTTCACATTCATGGTGAAACTGACCACTATAATGGTTCCTAAGTTTCACATTCATGGTAAAACTACACCACTATAATGGTTCCTAGTTTCACATTCATGGTGAAATTACACTATAGTAATGGTTCCTAGTTTCACATTCATGGTGAAACTACGCCATTATAATGGTTCCTAGTTTCACATTCATGGTGAAACTGACCACTATAATGGTTCCTAAGTTTCACATTCATGGTAAAACTACACCACTATAATGGTTCCTAGTTTCACATTCATGGTGAAACTACACCATTATAATGGTTCCTAGTTTCACATTCATGTTGAAACTACACCATTATAATGGTTCCTAGTTTCCCATTCATGGTGGAACTACACAATTATGATGGTTCAACTTAATATCAAATGTTGATTGCAGCTGAATTTCACCATTTTCTCCACTTTTTTGGTGAAAGGTGGACTAGAATCTTTTCCATTGTTTATTTAAAACCTATGAAGTATTTTTCCTTTTATTTTTTTTTACTAATCAATAATGGAAGAGTGAACATAAGGCAATATTAGAAGAAAAAAATGAGCAAGAAAGTTGAATGATGATTTTTAGAAAAATAAACTGCATACAAAATCTTGGAGATATGCAGCGGAGAGTAATTACAAAACCATAGTTTTGAACAAATGCCTCGTAAACTATTATTATTTCTTCACTTTAGTAATTCATGCATTTTAAATGCATGTCATAATAATTTGTAAAAGGCAAAACGATTTTATTCTTCAAACTCTTGGAAGGTATTTAGGGGGACAATAGTTACATTTAATGAAGTCACGCACTGAACTTTCAAGATGCAGTTATTTTCACTGCATCTAAACAAACACTAAGGGAAAAAATGATTTAGTGATTAAGTATTTGCATGCTGTCGACAGAGATGTTCTTTATGGCGTTCATTTTTATACTTTTCAAAGCCATTTATACCTTTTCACTGACGTTTCCTGTATCCTGGGATAGTAATTAAGCAAATCCTGGGGTCACCAACAAAACGTTGTCTAGAACATGTACAAAGTACTTGATGAATATTATGCAGGAAAAAAACTCTCAGAAGAATATCGATTGTAATTAGTAACGTAGACTACAATATATATAATTGCACAGATATAAATGCATTTTTCTTTATTGCATTATCATGATGTAGTAATCAGGATTCGAAGCTGACAAATGTCTGTGGAACATAGGGGACCGTTCATAAATGATGTCACGCTTTTTCCCCGGATATTTGACACCCTCCCCTCCTTTGTCACAAAATGTCGCACTTCAACATACCCCTCATCCCCCTTTATCACATGTCAGGCTATGTTGCATAAACATGATGTCACACTCTTTGTTACTAGTTCCCCTTGTCACAGATTCACCCAATTTCACGAATCCCCCTCCCCCTGGAAGCGTAACATCATTTATGAATGATCCCGAAAAATACTTTGCAGTATTTCTCCAGACGATAACAGATTTGTATTATAATTATTAACTACCAGTAAAATTCAAGATTGGTATAATATATCTAACACATTTGGAAGCGTTATTAATAGATCTATTAGATGTTCCACGTCATGTAATAATTCTCTCTTCAAGTGAGGGAGAATGGTAGATAAGAGTTTTCACACTTCTTGTTACCCCTTCCCTTGTCACAATTTCACGAACCACCAACATGACATAATTTATGGATGATCCCTAGGGGACATTTTACCTGTAGATTTTTTGAAAATAATTTAATTATAATACTTGGTGTTACGTATTTCTATTACCCCGTGCGAAGTTTTTGAACGAAAAGTACACAGGGTTGCCAGATTTTCCAGACGACTTTTAGCCAATTACGAGAAACAGTTTCGCCAAAATTAGCCACGTTCTTTAAAATCGTTGTTGTTGTTACTCGGATAACCGGATAAACAGTGTCTATTGTCAGACGGATTTGTGCCGGATATCCGGCTCTGATTTTTGAAAGCTTTGAATTCTATACCTATTTTTAAACATTCCATATCTTCCAAACACCTTCGTAAAACTGAATGGATGCTGCAACTGCAGGCAAACTGAACATAGTAGTAAATGCATGTAAATCTCAAAGCAAGCAAATCTTCTTCGCTGGAATAACAAAGAAGAAACTTTAATGCGAAAAACTAAATCTAAAATTAGTAAATATTAGCAGGAATTGTTTGTGGCTCGTAATTGAAAATACTTTTAGCGAGCAGAATCTTAAACTAACCATAATGGCTAATTTTAGCCACATCTGGCAACCCTGAAAGTACACTGTAAAAAATTCTTTCACCAAAGAAAAAAAGAAAAGAAAATGGTGAAATTTAGCTGCAACCAACATTTGGTACGAAGTTGAACCAAAGTACCAAACTTTAGTACCAAATGTTGGTTGCAGTTAAATTTCACCATTTTTTTTTTTGGTAAAAGGTTGAACTAGAATTTCTAAGTGTTTGATTAAACGATGAAAATAAATACAGTAAAACCCCGTTAAGGCGCGGGTGTCGAGGGACATGCTTGGCACCCGCGTTATAACATAACCGCGGCATAGTGAAACTGTACCGCGGAACCATATTCCCGAAATAGACTCGCTCTTGTTGGACCACTTTTAACTTTATCAGTTATTCGTAACTTTTCTTCTATTGTATGATTGTTTCTATTCCTGTTTGCTGCCATTTTATTTGCTATAATTGATGTGCAAGAAGCACATTTTTCAAATGATCAGTTAGTCTATCGAGTGATAAGTTGCTCAGATTAAATTTTTCTGCTCTTTGAGGCTCCTAAGCTAAAGCCATATCAACCGCAACAAAAACAATTGTGCTCTGAGAAAATGTGGGCATAAAAATATTGTTTTAAGCTATCAACATGGGATTATGAAGGGAGAGAGATTCTAAGGAAAAAAAATTTGATTTATGTGGAAGGGGAGGAACGCACTTTCTAATTAAACAATGTATTAAGCCTTTATACACTCACTCGGACTACGAAATACGTTTACTTTTCAAAAAATTTCAAAGATTCTGGAATACAAAGCATGGTTTAAGCGTCGTCGGGGGACAGGATAGTAATCGCGTTATATCCGCTTCCGCGGTATACTGAGGCATGGTATTACGGGGCTGTACCGTACTTTCATTAAAGATTAGCCCCCCCCCAATTAGACTTAAAATAATTTTAAAGAAAATAAACCATGCATATATATTATTAAATGCACTTATTATTTAAAATTATCGTCACAGTGAAAAATGCTTTTATTTCGTATAAATATTTTAAGGCGCGTTCATGTTTGGCAGATTTTTAATAGGGCGAACTGCAATAAGTTTCGAGGTTGTAAATGTGCGAAATTTTAGTATAATGTATAGTTCCATACTGTTGTAGTCTATAAATTTGCATACGTCCAACATTGAAACAACGATTAAAGATTGCATTCGACCCCAATGATAATGCAATGAATAATGTTGTTGTTGGAAATAATTAGAAGAAAAAACTTTTTCTTAAAGATAAATAAAATTTATGATAGATATAAAAGACGCACAATAACGTTCATGATACTAGACAAATAGTCTTGCAGTTTTAGCAGTCAAACGGATTTGAATTCGGCGAATCTGACTTTTCCATTTCTATTAACACGTTGACTGCCACGGCGATTTTTAGAAATCTGGCGTGAAATGACAATTCGATTTAAGCACATTATATTATTAAAAACTCAAATTCTAGTGCATGGTTATCATCAAAATTCATAAAAAATGTGTGTGTGTGTGTTTTTCTTTAAAGGTCTTACGAATGATCTCGTTTCTTATAAGTTTTAAATCGTTTTTTAACGGCTTTCTGTTCATGCAAGCCAGCATTGATTTTTTTGTCCTTGTTCCAGAAGCCATTTATCGATATTAGCACTGATATATTTTAAGTTTAATCATAGCTGCACAAAAATTGCAAGTAAACACAAGACGAGAAAACTCGTAATTGGCGTCCTAGAAAAGAACGCAATCTACGAGATATCTCGTAGTTGGCAGTCAACGTGTTAACGTAAGACCGTCTAAATCTGAGGAACTTCCAAATATAGTTTTGCCATAAATATATTAAAGGTTTTTTTTATCTCTCAGGAACTTACATAGCCTATTTTTTTTATAAATAAAATATTTTATGTTTGAGCAAAGAGGAAAAGCTATATTCTTAAGAATGTTTGAAAAATTTAGGAAAGAAAGGGGTTAACGTAGACACGTGGCTAGTGTTGATGACGTAAATACTTCTGTTAGTTTCTTTAGTTAAAGTTTCTCCGCAAATTTTGGCAGTTTTGCGACATTGATATACACTTCCAAGAATATTTTCAGGAAAATGCATTTCGTATTTCATTATTAATTCTAAAACAGGTTTTTTACAGTGAAAAAATCGAAAGTTTATAATTTGTTTATAAATTTCTAATTTAGACAATTTAATTCAAAATTTCACATAATGGGGGATGGTATGTTATAAATGAATGTAATCACTACATGTTTTGATAGTCACTTTCGCTCTGCATGACTTTAATTTACCAGTGCCATGCGAAGAGGATTAAATGATTTCCGGGGGGCTAGTGTGGACATAAAGTGAAGAGATTTTCAAACGAGTCTCATTCAGATTTCAATGCTAAAATATTAATTTAACAAGCGGAGCGTTTAGAAAGACAGTGTAGGCAGTATTTTAGATACGAAAAATTGATGAATTCCAAACCGAAGAAATAGATATGAGTGAGAAAACAAGGCATCAAGCATATTTTTTTTTGTGCCCAATGTTCTTTATACGGGGCGAGAATTTTCTTTATACGGTAGCGAGAAGTCCAGCAGCAACACATTTAGACATTATTTATGAAGACAGAATGCTATTTATGTAGTTTTCTCAGTGGATAAGCACTAACGAAAAACCTTAAGGTTGATTTGTTTGTTTTGACAAATAGTTTAACTTGACAAACATACTTTAATCATATGACGCAATTGCCCGTGTCTAACATGGGCGAAAGTTACCGGAAAAGTTGCCCTTGTCTAACATGGGCGAAAGTTGCCGGAAACGTTGTCCATGCGTTATTTTATTTCTAACGTTTATCTGAGATCCGTTTACACTTTGTTTGTATAATATTTCTTTTCTATGTAACTTTTACGATACACCCCGCTCCCTAGTCACTCCTCACAACCTGAAATCGCAAAGAATAGCTTACACCATACACTGAAAAAAATCACTTGAAAATAACGGAAAAAGTACGGCAGCAGAGTTGCCGGAAACATTCCGTTCCTGATAATATTTTCCCGTGACTTAACAGAAGTTCCATTTCTTTTTTCTCCGTTGATCTTTTTAAATACAGCAACCGTAAAACTGGAAAGTTCCGTTCTCGTACTTTCAGGAACGTGATATTTCCGTTTTTGGAAGGAAAACCCATGTTTTGAAGCACTACGGAAATTTTCCGTTGAAATCAGTCAAAAAACAATCTGAAAATTCAGGGTTTTTTTTGTAACGGTGCACTAATTCTTCCGAAAAAAACCTCGTGCTTTAAGGTGTTAAAGCTGTTTAAATCAGTCAAGTTAAACTATTTTTCAACGTATACAAATAAAAATATGGGAATTTAGTAAATAATTTATAGCTTTTTTTTCTTTGTAATTTTGCAGTGTATAAAATGTTTTCTCTGGAACAGATTCTTAACACACCAAACTGCAATCCTTTATTAATATATATATACACACACAGTAAAACCTGCGTAAGTTGACCACTTGCGGTGCGGCACTTTAGTGGTCAACTTAGACAGGTGGTCAGCTTACAAAGGTGGTCAACTTTACAGGTTTTACTGTATATATATATCTTTTTCATTTTATGGCGTTTAGTTACATGCCATCTGTGCGACACATTCCGAAACAACCTGCTAGACTATGTTTTAGGGTTTTTATGTATATATTTTTGCTTCCCGCCCACTGGGGACGAGAGCAAGCTGCTTTTTTTATTTAATTTTTGTTTATTTTTTCTAATATATTCACTTTGTGTATTGTGTCTTCGTTTTATTGTTAAAGCATAGTGCCCTATGTTTATTGTTACGGCTTAATGCCCTGTAGCCAATTGTTATTTACATGCCCTAAATTAATCTTCTTAATTTACATTATTTTGCATCATTAATTAAATATGTTAAGCATAATATTAAAATATAGTTTCTTTATTACTAAGGAACACGCTGTTGTAGCTTAAATTAATTTTATTATGGCTGTACATACAATTTAAAGAGTTGTATTGCATTGTTTAAATCTGTTTTCTAGCTTGTGCACATTAGCCCCACCATATGGGACTAGTAAGGACAAAAAGAATGTTTTCTAAAAATTTCATTATTAAATATTGCTATTTGCAAATAATTTAATATATCAACAAAATGAAAAGTAAAGATGTAAATTCTTGAATGCTAGAAGGTTTGATAGTATTCGGAATTTCTTTCTCTTTATTTATTTATTTATTTATTTATTTATTTATTTTTTTTTTTGAAAAAAATATTGAAAATCTCCCCTATTTAATTTGGAATTGTAAATTCTTGTCAATTACGTATTAACCACGAAGTAATATATAAACAAATAAATGAGAAGTAAAAAGAAAAGAAAAAAAAGATAATTGTGTTACTTTAAACGACATAATGGAGGTAATTCACCGCGCGCTAGAGGGACTCATGAGCGATCATCGTTGTCACGTAATATCGATTCTTTGCTTACTAAGATTTTCAATTGAGTTCTACGTGAAGTTCACTAGGCAAAATTAGTTATCTTAAAATTAATTAGACTATTTTTAAAGGTTTTTCTGATTATAACCCGGTATTTACATTTAATTTAATCATTATAAAAGAAATTTATATATTATTACAATAGTTATAGTGTTGTATTTAGTGTTAATTTTATGTAATGTAGAATAACTTTATTTAGGCCTAGTTTTTAATTAGATTTGTCGAACTCGATGTAAAGCGATGCCAAGGATTCCTTTTTTTACAGTGCTTTCATCGGTGCCACGTGACTAATGACGTTGCTTGAATTGCCTCCATTGTTGTGCTCTAATTAATAAAGATCTTCTTGCACAAGCCCATTCAATGACAATTTTCCATCGTACAATAAAACATTAGTAAAACCACCAACTCAATGACGAAACAATATTTTCGTGCTCAACTGCAAAAAAATTAAACTTATTAAAACACTCCTTTATGCATGTTCAACAGCAAACTTAAGGTTAAAGTTTGTGAACTAAATATACGAAACACAAAGAAAATTTAAATAAGAAGCATTTCCCCGCATAACTGTAACAAGTATAATTCTCTACATACTTTTTCCCTTACATAAACTGTTTGTGGAAAAGCGTAACATTTTATGCCATGATTTATACGACTAAGAGCAAATGTAACCGCAACATATTGCACAAAGCAAATAACCTCTGTTTGTCTGTTAAACACACAACTCAGAATATAAGTTAAGGCGGAATAAAAATCGTCATTAAAAGTCTTTTTTTTTTCAGCCGTGGAAAGGAAATATTTGGCAACACTAACACGGGCATCTATTATGTTTCAAATTTGAATGCGAGATTTATTGCCAAGCCGAGCAATTGAGTAAGGTAAATTTTACGCGTGGATTTTACAGAGATAAAGTGCACTCAGTACGTTATTAATCTAGGGCAGAAATATTTATTACGTAGTCGTGACCGTATACAATTGTGTGCGCCTAGTGATTATAGTTTTAAGATTTTCCACGGATTTTGAGATTTGGAATTAAACGGTGTTTCACAATTTTTAATCTGATATAAACCGCTAAAAAATAACTAAGTAAATAGTCAAAAAGATTTAGATTGCGTACAAGTCTTTTTTTCATTAATTACCGGTGATGATATGAAAATGACCATTTCCAAATTCTTACCTTGAATGGATGGAGAGTGTTTGGAATGTTTCATTTTCTTATATTTGGCTCTTTATTTATGTCCGCGTTTTTTGAATTCTTTTTAAATTGGATCACTCAAGTGTTCCATGGTACTTGTACGCATTCACATTTTTTTAATCTGATATAAGCCGTTAATTAAAAAAAAAAATATCTGAATAAGTAGTTAAAAAGATTTAGATTGCGTACAAGCTTGTTTTTTATTAATTACCGCAGGTGTATAATTGCATGATATGAAAATGATCATTTCCAAAATTCTATGTAAATTGGATCAAAAGTGTTTGGAATGTTTCTTTTTCTTATAATTTGGCTCTTTATTTATGTCAGCGTTCCTTAAATTGTGTTCCGCAGAACCCATGGGTTCCGCCGAGATCACTCAATGGATGAAGAGTTTTTGGAATGTCTCTTTTTCTAATATTTGGCTCTTTATTTACGTAAGTGCTTTTCAAACTGTGTTCCACGGAACCCTGGGGTTCAACCGAGATTACTCAAGGGTTCCATGGAGCTTGTACGCTTTCCTTTCATAACATTCAAGAAGTCATTAAAACTTCAGTCACATTTCGAACAGGCGTTATGCTTCCTCCAAATTAAAAAAGTATAATAATGGCTAACTTTCGCTTAATTTCACTATTTTAAAATAGTTGGTGCGAATGCAACGGTTAGACATTGCGAGTTTTTTGATTATGTTTGAAAACGAAAAAAAAATTCTCAAACATCAGGAAATACGGGAGCCACTATTTACGAACGTAAAAGAACGCTGAATTTAAACCCCTGTTTGAATATGATATATTGAAATTATTTAGGTAAATTTTGTCTCAAATATTTTTGGAAATTTTTTAGACATTAATTGATGTATTTGCAAACTATTCATTTGCAGATTATTTCGTTATTGTGCTGCTGAAGAAAACAAGGGTTCCACGGTAGAACTTGACCTTACAAAGGGTTCCGCGCAGCAAAGAAATTAAGAAACGCTGATTTATGTTATTATTGTTGAACTAAATATAGATATGCAGTAAAATTAAGTGAAGGCAGTAGGAAAGAGTTTAGATATTATTTATTTCAAGTAGTGTTAGTTCTATCCTGGAGAAAATATCCCTAAATATTTTCCTTTGTAATCGCTTGGAAACAAAACGTCCTTGTCACACTATCATAGAATCATTGGATTAGGCTTAAAACATTTGTTTCATTGACGCCGTAATCTATTAACCTATTTCCGGCCGCCCATACTTCCAATGCAAATTTTAAAGGAATATTGTCTTCTTACAAAGAAAACAAAATATTTTTGAGGAAGTTATAAATGGATTCAACATTGATTATTTCAAAGATTATTACTGGTTCATTATTTTTGAGATTTACGAAAAAAAGAACCAGGAAAAATGAAATTAATATCTTGAAGCCATGATGCCATTTTTAAAAAGAAGAATTTGTTAATCCATTTTCAAAAACATTTTTCATTCTGTTATGAGTTTCATGATCGAACCAGAATTCAAAACCTCAAATGATCTTTCCTTGAAATTTAACATAAAATTCACAGAAAGGCAATAGTTAAAAAAAAAAAAAAGTATTTTTGTGAAACAAAGCTTATTCATTTATGTAAAAACAGTCGAATTAACAAGAAGCTGAATAGTTTAGGGCCTGTAAAAAATTGTTTTTAAAATGCTGCGGAAACCTGTTAAAATTTCCATCACAATAATTGTGTGTATATGCACTGTACAGGTGCCACTTTATAAAATTTTACACGCAACAAACGAAATAATAGTTCTGATTACTAAAATAAAAAACAAAATATGAAAGGTAGTTGCTGATGTAGAACTAAATTGTATCTTGTGCTAAAATTGCGTTTTTCTCTCTGCTTTAGACTGCTTATCCATAACCGACTTCATTGTCATAACTGCAGCCGAATCAAATTGCGTGCGCACACCATCCAAGATGGATTGCACTGCCTGGAGCTACTAGACAGTTGTCTGACAGCGAAACTTGGAGTACTGTTTGAACAAAGCTTCCTGAAGCATCACTTCTTCCCAACAGGTTGAAGAAAATGACTGAAACAAATGATGTCGCTCATCTGGAAACAAGTTGCGTTCGCGGATCCAATCAGTTACGGTAAAATTTTCCTTAGGAAGACTCTGAACGCATCTTGGACGTGGTCTCTTTTTTTTCTGAGTAGTCAAAAATATATTTTTAAAACTCCTGAACTTCCATCTAGTGGCACAACTAGACTTTTCTCCTGGGACGGGGGATGTATTATTTATAACCATATATATATACACTCTATATCAAAAAAAGAAGAAAAAGAAAGAGCAGCAAACGGAAAAAGGTAATAGAATGGACAATTAAATAGCAAAATATTTCTTGAAAGACAATGAAAATTTCACACGTTGTTGAACAGCAGAAGAGGCAGTGCCATGCAAAGCAAGAGAGGAAACCCACAGTTAGATTTTAAATAAGCAGTTTAAACAAGATACGCCTAACCGGGGCCTGATTTACGCACAAGCCAGCAATGCCCCCCAAACTTTTTTTTTAAAATTTCCAATAGGCTGCTGTTGGCTTCTGCCAATTGCAGACCTAGTGCTTTCCCCAGAGATTAGTACTATTTCTTTCAGCGGCACCACAATGAGTATAGTCCCATCATCGCATGAAAATTTTGACGTCCAGTCTCTCCACCTGAAAGAGCGAGCACCCGGACTCTGCTGATGCGAAATTGCACTAGGAATTTAATTTAGCCGAGAGCATCCAAGCCAAGTGTCTACTCAGCTTATCTTTTACATGCCACATAATAATACCACATGGGCGCATACGATTTTCTACATCTTGAAAATCCACCGACACTGTCAGGCTCAGAGTCCCACGCCTTATCACGTCGTCGGCCCCCAAATTTAGAGGGCCCCAAAATTTCCAAACCATTAATTCAACTGTCAATTTTTACCGTAGCACCTCTACACTGAATTCTTCACGAGGCCCCGAACCCTTTCTGTGAATTGGCCCAGAGTGATTCAAGCTAGGAACTGTCCTAACTTGTGGTAAGAAATGTTTAGTTTCAAAAGTCCTATTAATAGGGTGTGTGACCACTTCTTCTGGGGATGCAGGCAACAGCGATGCATACCTGCAAACAGCTATATTTTAAAATTATTCTTGACATATCAGCGACATATTATAACAGCAACTGATGAATGAATTTTATATCCATCGCATTACACATCCCTTCGCGTTGTTACGCAAATATTTTATTGCGGCACTACTTTTGCATTTCGCTGCAAAGTATATTTTCAAATTTTGATGCTGTAACTTTCGCTCTTCTCGATTCACTTTAATTTTACTGTTTGAGATAGACCCTACTAGGATCGGAAATAAGATACTAGTCGACCCGTGCGGAATTCCCCACTGCGCAAAATCGTTTTCTGTGGCACTTAATTCTTTAAAAAATTGGGACATTATGAAGAAGAATAGAAAAACGCAAACGAGTGCTGGTACAAAAGAAGACACGTAGTTGAACACATCAGTACATTTTTAGCCTACTTTCCCGTAAAAGTAAAAAAAAAAAAAAAAAATAATAATAAAGCATGAAAGAAGGCTTAATGTATCGTGAAAATATCGTTAAAAATCAAGAAAAGTCAAAAATAAGTTAAGTAATTAAATAAAGATTGAAAAATAAAAAATTTGAAAGTAGGGTTTTGAGATGGGAAAAAAGGATGTCTGTCGGTCTGTCGGTCTGTCTGTCTGTCGGTCTGTCCCCCCCCCCCCTAATAATTTTTGAACGAATTGTCCGATTCAAAAAATTCTTTTTTCATTCGAAAGATCTCGGCGAGGACATCTCATTTCCATATTTTACTTTTTGATTTGAACAATTTTTTGTTCAATTTTGAACAGTTCAAAAAAAAAAAAAAAAATAACATACCGCCTACGGGGAAATTTCAATCCTATATAATTCCTGATCTAACGGACCGATTTGCTTGGAACAAACTTTATCGGAAAGCTCTTATGACGTAGAACATGTACAAATAGAAAGTACATCCAAAACTAAGGAGCCTATTTTCCTATGAAATTTTTTGATTGGGATTTTCAAGAATATTTTTGAATCAATGAATGATTAAATGAATAAGCAAAAGAATGAATGAAAAAATGAGTGACTAAATACACGAATGACTTAATAAATGAATGATTGAATGAATATCTATTAACCGTTGAAAAAGGTATATTTGAAGCAATTAAGAACTAAAACTAAACGAGAAAGACAAAAGAGAGAGAGATAGCTAGATTATAAATTTGAATTCGGTATATACGGGAAAGTAGGCTCGTATAGTTCTAGACGGAACTTCTTGTTTTTTACAGAAATGTGATATAAACATACCAATAATATACGCGTTTACAAAACCTCTTTAAATACAATTTTGGAAGTGATGATATGCTTATCGTTCACGTTTTGGTAGTACGTATCTGTTTATTATGACGGAAGGGCAATTTAAAAATAAATATGTAAACGCTGATGTTTCTAGTGGATATCCGCTTCGATATCTATAGAAAAATCGACGCATCCATTAAATGACTTCTTAGATGATTTTGAATCTCAGATTTAAGAGATTAGTACCATCTCTTTCAGCAGCACCACAATGACTGTGGTCCCATCACCGCATGAAAATTTTGAAGTCCAGTCTCTCCACCGGAAACTGCGAGTTTCCGGACTGCTGATGCGAAATTTTCACTAGGAATTTAATTTAGCCGAGAGCATCCACGCCAAATGTCTACTCAAATTATTCCGTCATAAGAGGTAGATTTTTAGACCGTAGGTCCATCTTTCGTCATTAGCCAGCACGATAAGCTTTAAAATCAGGAGTAAATCATGGAATTATGTCAAGGAATAAGGAAATTCTCGCTCACCGACAGAAAAACATTCTAGAGAAATAATGTATTAGATAATCTGGGAAAGTCTTGCAGTGGGCCAGTCGGTAGAAGCTCGGTTCCCGTAGAACACCGAGAAGCAACATCGACTTAGGTCAGTGTTTGGGAGGGGGACAACCTCTCGCGGCTGGTTCCTGTAGGGCCTTGTCGCTAAAGGGAGATGGTGCACGTTAAATAGGTCGTGGCTCTAATGTCCTCCAAGTGAAACGATACCTCTGAGGATGGGAATCCCAGGTGACGGTCTCTCATCTGGGAGCTGGTTCAAAAAATTAAGAGACAACATATAAAAGGGGCAGAAGTCGGACTCCTTCCTATAAGAGCCCCATTAGACTCGGGAGCAGAGCACCCATTCTTCCTCGCTTCGCACGATTATACGACATCATCATCAACAACAACATAATTTGGGATAACGAAGGATTCATGAGGGTGTGTGGGCTTCGACCTCTAAAACCGCCTTCTGGTTGCGTCCCTGTTTCCATAAACAACCATATAGTTTGACGAAAATGATTACTAGAAATTTGCATTTATAATACTGAATGATAAATTGTATAAATTCGGTTGCTACAAATATTCATTGATTAGAGAGATTAAGCAAACGGTAGTAGATTAATAGTAATAGTAAATAATGTGAGGCGTAAGCTATGGGAGAAAGGAATAGGGTGAACATCTAGAATAATTCTGTTATTATTTAGTCAAAAATTCTTTGTAAAATTTTTCAAATTCAAATAAATAGTTTCCATCAGCAAAACATAAATTGCTAACCCTTATTCTCATAAATAACATATATGCTACCTGAAGTTTTCCCCTATTTTCTATTTGTTAACAATTATTAAGTAGGGGAAAACCCCAGGTAGTATATATGCCTTTTTATGAGAATAAGGGCTAGCAAATAACAATGCAACATACGTGCTGACGTCACTTAAGAAATAGAAAGTAGGGAAAACCCCAGGTAGCATATATGCTACTTTATGAGAATAAGGGTTAGCAATTTATGTAGCAACGTTTTTACGGTGAAAATTAGTTCACGATTTTCTTTCAGTAAACTCATATGAAAGTAGAAGTATGTAGAATGAAAACATCAATACAGCTTTTGACAAACATTATCTTAGAATTCGAAATACGAAACGAAGCAAAGCTGTTTTTGGGAGGGGGGGGGAGGGGGTTAAACAGGTAAAATTAAAACCGTGTTCTACGCGTTTGGCAAGAGGAAATATTTAAGTTCCTGTAGGCAAACGAAAGACGTGGTAATTTTTTTTCTTCTTTTCCCCTTTTGTTCTTTCTTTTCTTTTTCTTTCTTTTTTTTTGGTATATTAACATTTAATCATGAAGAAGGTATACTTCATAAGGCACAGAGTGATTTCCAAATGATTAATTATTTTTAAATTTTAAACCTTTATTTTGTTTCTCTGCGCGTTGAGCATATTGTCCCTCACAATTTTTGATTGATTGCCAAAAAAAAAAAAAAAAAATCTCTAAAAATATTTAAATGTTTTAATTGGCGAAGAAAAATTAGTATATGATAAGGTCTAACTCAACTGAAATTGGCTGAGAAGATTAAATTTTTTAATTTATACAATCATTGCCTTTAGTTACATTTGTTGTACTTTATTTTGCGGAAAAGAAGAACAAGAAGCAGAAGAAACATTATCAGCACATGATATTTTTTTGGTTGTGTTTAGTTTCTTAGAAGAATTTAGCAACATTATAAATAAAAAAAAATAATAATAATAAATGAAATAAAAACAGCACATTAGTTTTTATGTTTCTGCCTGCTTGAAATAACCGTATGTGGCCCGAGCACAAAAAGATTCAATATCATTGATCTTATTACATGTTACGCGTTTAACTACCAGTCTTGTTTATGAATAATGCGCAATATATTTTTAACGAAAGCTGAGGTAGTTGTACCAAACCTCTGTTCGTCTTACAGCCGGCACTCGTACGTTTCTCTTGCTGTGACTGCAGGGAGACGAGGAAAATTGTACTTAGTTTCCAATCCTTTTGCGTCGCAACCCCATGCGTATATATGCACACGCATCCAAGAATTGTATGTAAATAAAGAGGTGTGCCCTCTTAAAGACAAATACGCAGCGTTGCATTAAAATCCGGCTAGGATGTCAAACTCATTGTAGATTTGTTTCTGCTACCATTTCCTAGGACACTAAAATAAACAACTTTCGGACTGTTTCAGTTAACACAAGATCGTAAAATTACAACGCGATTTTTTTTTTTTTTTGATGTTTTTGCTTAAAGAGAAACTACGATTCGCATAAAAATAAATCCCAATAGTGCATGTGTAGTATATCCTAGACGGAGCTAAAATGCGAACGCAGTTGGGCAGCAGTGGCATCTAATAGCTTTTCTCCATTGTACATATACTCGTACATTTTTCAAACCTGCAGACAAATGTTACAAATGCACTTTCCTCCCAGAAATTAGACATAAATACTTCGATGATACATAGGGGTGCCATGATTGCCAAATTGCTACGGTATTTTTAAGTGCTAATAAAAAATTATTTGAGTCATCCATTATTATCTGGGTAAGGAGATATTTAATCGCTGTTTCGACGAAAGTTGTATTTGTAATAATTATTTGCAAAAGTTCTGTGCTATACACCTTTCTTATCATTGAAGTAGTTTGCCAAAATATTATTTAGTTTGAAAAAACTGAGAAACAACGTAAAAGTGTGAAAATAATAAAAAGAATTGCAGACATATGTCAGCCATTCTTAGTCACAAAGAGCTTCTTTTTTAATCTAAAAGAAATAAAATTATGAATGAAAATACATTCAACAGAAGCAAGACAAATATTAATAATAATAATAATAATAATAATAATAATAATAATAATAATAATTATTATTATTATTATTATAACAATAACTATAACAATAATAAAGCACTTTTAAAGTAAAAAGAGAAAATCAACTAATCAGAGATGGTTCTTAAGCTTTTTATGCATTGAACAAAGGTAAAACTTTTATGTTTATTGTAGGATCGTGGTAGTCTTGTGGTTAGGATGGCGGGCGTAAAAACGGAAAATTGGGTGTTCGATACCCGACCCGCTGAAGACCCATGTACACTTTTGGATACGTACATGTAAAATCCGTGGAACCTGAAGTCCCGAGGCAGTTCCGAAGGGTGGAGAATTCCCCTTCCCTTCACTCTTAGTCAAAAAAAGGAAAGTGGTGTATTTGTGGGGGCGCCATCTAGTGTCATCCGAATACATATTGAGCCAAGTCTTACTTCCACTGTAGTTGTCCTCATCTATAAACGGAAGGAGCTCCCATACCGCTCTGCGAAGGGGAGCTTGGATACCCAAGTGGGGTTAGAAACAACAACAACAACAACAAACCTTAATAATATTATGCATTTCAAAATTAGGAATAACGTCGCGACCCCATAAGAGGTGACTCGGGATCCCCCATCAGGTCTTGAACCCTAAGTTGGAAAACCCCTCCCTGTCTTAGCGCACAGAGAAAAGAGAGACAAAATTAGGATCCGATAGGTGGCGACCATAAATTTCTAACTGCATAGTTATTATGACAAATATTAACCCTTCATGCAGGGAGGCATAGCACTTCTTTTTCAAAACTTCATAACAGTGCAATCTTTTGATGTTTATTTGTAAAACTTGGTACTTGTTATCCCATCCCGAACTTCTTGCGTGTTACTTTTAACTCGTATTTTTATCTGAAAGGTTTACATGTGTCGTAAGACTGCTGAACGTTTGGTTTAAACTGGTGTAATGTTTTGAAGCTGTATATTTTTTTTTCCTTTAGAACTGTAATACAGCTGCTGGTTGGGGTTTAAATTAAAGGCAGTAAGGTTGAGCTTTAAAAATTTAAATGCCAGATTGAAAGATTAATGAAAGGACGTTTCATCGCATTATTCGTAAGCTTTAAGTAATATGAAGCAATAACCACGCTGCTTAACTCAATGAGCGCCCCACTGTGGTACTACTTTAAAGTAAATGACCCGGTAGTGGACACTTAGATCTTTAAGCTCCTAAAATAGGCGAATGTAACATTAAACTTGAATTAAATTATCAGAACCTATAGCGAACTATTCCTAGTGCTGGTTAATAGGACTTAAGTTGGCGTGGAGCATCTGTGCAAGTACATGGATCACAATATTAAACAACTGTCTCCACAACGGTCACATTTGCTGCTCTTTACTAAAGCCAATCAATAAGAAGGTTAGGGATTTGGGGAATATATATGGGAAAAAAGCGTGACATCATTTACGAATGGTATCTTAGTCATTTTTAAAATTATTTCTCCAAGTTAACGGCATAAAATAGATGACATTAATTTCTGTCCACTACTGATCCAAATACGTGTCTTATAAATTTC
Source organism: Octonoba sinensis (assembly GCA_038502835.1). Classification (NCBI taxonomy): domain Eukaryota; kingdom Metazoa; phylum Arthropoda; class Arachnida; order Araneae; family Uloboridae; genus Octonoba; species Octonoba sinensis. Next base: position 62,133,628 of record CM076605.1, on the reverse strand, counting down.
CACTATAGATACAAATTAAGCGTTTAGTAAATTTGGCGTAAAAATCCTAATTTTTCAACAAATGACATTTTATAGGTAATTAGTTTTTAGAGAAATAGTTGGTGATTAAGCTAAATATGCAAATATTGATGTAAGTCCCTTGAAAAAAATTTTGCCAAGCAAAAGAGTACGAAAATTTTCTTAATTGTGTCCACTACCGGGTCATTTACCTTATATACATATGCACTCACACATATTTATAGGGCTGTAATCGGCGTCTAGGGTTAAATAATACACAGTGAACGAATCAAACTGAATATATTTACGCCTAATATACACTATTTACAGGTAATTAACACCACTTCAACCGGGATTATCATATAAGCCATGACACACACAGTGCCCACATGTCCACTCAGGACCAGATCTGCAGCTCATTTCCTGGCTTGTCTCTTTTTCTTAAAGTCCCAGTCTTAAAAATATAAGACTGGGAGTTGCAAGCCAAGTGAAATCACTTGGCTTGCAACTCCCAGTCTTATATTTTTTGTTATAAAAATTTTTTTTCCCACATGCTATGCTGGGATTTCTCAGAAACCTGCAATGACAATATTTCGTTATATATGCTTCCTGCTCCCTCCCACTGATGAAGAGGCAGGCTCTTTTTCATTTTGAATGTTTATATTTGTGATTTCCCACGTTAAGCCTTTTATATTGTTGTTTTTTCACATACCCACTAATTTTTCATATATATATTCTCTATTTCATACATATATATATATATATATATATATATATATATATATAACTATATATATACATAACGTTGACTGCCCACCTACGACATAACTCGGAGTAGGTGAACTTGTTGAGAGACCAAATTACAAGTTGTCTTGTTGTTGCTGACTTTTTTTTTATTTTTCAATACATTTATAGAAAGTTAGTAATTTTTCACTTAATAAAATGCTTTGTACAATATGTTTTAATTAAATTAAACTATCGTCTGGAGATCCACAAACTACAAACAGCGCTGGCAGTCAACGTGTTAAGTTAGACGGTTTTTTAGTTAGATAATAGAAAATTCGCAAAGATTTCTCTGATGGCAGAAAATTCGCAAAGATTTCTCTGCGAGTTTATGAGAAAAATTTGTTATAAAACGATTTAGAGACTTATGAAATCTATTTTCCTGAGAAACTTTAGCCAAAAGCTTAGAAAGTACTCATGTTATAAATATTCTTTCATCAACTGAAATCTATTTAGAGTTGTAAATTACAAGGAATCAGTGCCTAGATAATCTGCGAAGGTTAAGGGCGGCCTTCTTTGTTATACATAAGTGTTTTTAAAACTTGTCCGATTAAAATGGATTCATCTATTACATCATTTTGACGTCCGTCTAACAACAAGATGCTCAATCATCTGCCATTACGTGCCTCATTTTTTGAAGGTGTAACTTTCTGAGTCGCAATCTTGATGCTTTTCACACTTCATCACTGTAGATCAGAAGATGATTAACATGATGCAATGATTAATAACATTTTGCGCTTTGAAATGTGGGGCTGAGTCCTTAATTCTGAGTGATGAAATGATTTCTTTAATCTATTTTTTTTTTTTAAATCAGAGTCACTCTTTGATGGGCCGTCCCTAGTTCAGACTGTCACCTCGTTTTTACCCTCGAAAGGGCTGTGATTTTCAACGCTTACCCCATGTTTTATACTGTTTGTTGTACTTGAGACAAACTAAAATAATTATGACAGTTCCGATACAAAGAAATTATCAGTATCCGAGATGCAAAGGTTCAAGAATATAAGGTAGAGTGCCTTAAAGCTAACATCCGAGAAACGGGTTTTAAAGATGACACCCTCAAATAAAAATACATTTAAAGTAGTATCAATTCCCTAAAATAATTTAAAATGAGATTTGCTTTCTTTTTGAATGGTATCCCTTCTTAAATCTCTTTAAATTTTAAAAAACTTTAAAAAATTTTTATTAGGGGGTGTCATCTTTAGGAACCGTTTTTTTGCGTGTCAGCTTTAGGGCGCTTTGTTCAACCTTATGTGCATATATTTGGGTTGATAAGAAAAGGAATGATACGTGTGTCACTTAAAAAAGGTAGGGGGAAAAAGTAAGAACAAATTCCTGCTCCTCAAACGGTCAACAGTCAGACACCATTTAGTGCCGATGAAGGGAGATATCTATGTAAGATTTGAGGGCGTCATACAAAAACAAATGATGCAATGGAGGCCATTCACCGCTACAGGGACTCATGAGCGATCATCATTGTCACGTGATATCCGCTCTTTGTTTACTTAAATTTTCAATTGAGTTATACGTGGAGCTCACTAGGAAAAATTAGTTATCTTAAAATTAATTAGACTATTTTCACAGCTTTTTCTGATTATAACCCAGTATTTACTTTTAATTTAATCATTATAAAAGAAATTTATTACCTATTACAATAGTTATAGTGGTTTATTTAGTGTTTATTTTATGTAATGTAGAAGAACTTTATTTAGGCCTAGTTTTTAATTAGATTTGCCGAACCCGAAGTAAAGTGATGCTACAGCTTCCTTTGTTAACATTGCTTTAATCGCTGCCACGTAACCAATGACATTGCTTGAATTGCCTCCATTAAAAATTGCATAAGATGAAATAACACTCTGCAATGCAAGTGTAGTCCAAAAAATAATAAACAGTAAAACGTTTTCATTTTTCTCTAAAAAAATTACTTTAAAAGTACTATAGCCCAAACTGCAAAAAATATTGCATGCACGTGTTTTGTGGTTCACCATGAATACTTAGTCCCGAAGCAACATTGATAAAGTTGTTCCTTTAACTTCAAATTATGTCCTTACAGTATTTTTGTTAAAACTTTCGTTATAACAACGTTCACTTTGCTCTTTAATTATTACAACGACCGTATTCAGGGAAAATTTGCTCCTAATTGAACGTTAAAATGACGTTGATTTAAATTAAAAGTGATTGTTGCCACATAAAAAACCTATTAAAAATAGTTAGCGTAATAAATTAAATTATCACCCCTCAGAAAAAGTCTCCTCCAAGATGAAACAATTAATGAGTAGTGAAAAGATAAAGAAGGAAAAAATAGATTGGGAAAGACATTAATTTGTATATATATATAAAGTTAATTATATTAGTGAACATAGCAGTTACCCCACTGACCAAAAATCGCCGATATACAATATGAAACCCGCAAGTATTGTTAGGTTTTCACAATGTTTTCCGGTTTTACATGTTGTAATTATTATTTTAGAACGTGCACTTTTTAAATGATATCTTATATATTTAAACGAGCAATTTCTGTACATTTATATATATATTTTGAGTTCTCGAAAACGGCTCTAACGATTTGGATCGAATTTTGTATTTAGGTCAGGTTTTGTTTTTTAAGTTCGCCAATGTAGGTGTCTTCCTCGAAAAAACGCTATTTTATACAAATAACCCATTTTTTTAAATAACGCGATTGAGGTAGTTGTAACTATGAACAGACATTATTTGATATAGCTATTTTATTTCAATTGAGATTGCAATATATTGAGTGGCAACACTTAATTTTTAATTTACCTTTTGGTGATGGAAATTTGTTGTTGTTACCATTTGTACAATTTCAAAGGCCCAGGAAACCCATTGAAAAAAAGCGTTAATCATGCTGCTCGTATTCTTAATGTATCAGAAGGTGTATTAAACGGTGTAAGACTCATTGTGACAAGTCTAAGTAATAACATGATAAAGGCAAAAATCCTTATTGTGAACAATCTGGGAAGATTGTTCACAATAACGATTTTTGCCTTTACCACACATACAGGTGCACAGGAAGTACACATACATGTTCCTATATTCACTTCTTGGGTACAACTTAAGTGTAGGAGCCTGTTACCGACTATTTTGGTTGGAGAAGAAATTGTTGATTACAATTGCAATTAGTTGTTTTGTGTTTGATGTGTGGAACTCGGTTAGCTCTGTGTATATCGGTTTTTTGGTGAAATCTTTCTTCGATAACCAAAATAAATTTCCACTCGATTTCTATACTAAAGCTGTTCCTTTGCCATGGCAGTACACGCATCTCAACGTCAAACTTTCAAAACTCATTTTGTTGGAGTGGACTTAAGATCATCAGTTTTTATCCATGGCTTATTGTTTGTAGAATTTTCCCCAGTAAAGCGACCAACTACGTTAAAAGTACTCCTCCGAAATGAAATTCATTGACATACCTGCAACATAGTATGGAGAAATTAGTACATTAAGAGATTAAGACCCGATGACACCATCGTGATGCTGATGAAACATTTATGTGTATCTACTCTATATATCTATCGTATCCTCGTATTTTGGAAACAGCTCTAATATTCGGAATGAATGAAATTTTTTATTTAGTAAACACTGGACTTTTCCAAATATATATAAATAAGTATTTATTCGTTTAAAAAAAAATTAGAAGAAAAAAACAAAAAATACTACCGAGCTATAAGGCTATAAGCTCGGTCGTCTAGGTACTGGTTTTTAATGAGAAAAAATAATTTTTAGAAATAAGAAAATAAAATCTCGATATTATTCTCTACAAATTTCATTTAAAAAAAAAGAGTTTCATTGCATAACGTACATTAACGAATACCTGCTCATAGATATTAATAAAATTAGAAAGCAGATAGGCCAATTTATTTTTGTTGTAAAAAAGTGTTAAAATCTTGATTGAGACAAAACTCCTCTGACATTAATATATTTATGCTTAGTTTTGAACATCTTAAACTTTCAGTGACGAATAAATAAAAATATGTTATGGGATAGAATTTGATAAAGTTCTTTACGTCATAAGTAACTCTTTCATTTTTTTAAAATTTTATAAACGATAACTCACTTTAGCCCATTTGAACATAACATACTGTACACGACAAACACAAATGATGACAATGAACATCATCATCATAATCATCATTGTTGTAAAAAAGTGTTAAAATCTTGATTGCGACAAAATCCCTCTGACATTAATATAGTTATGCTTAGTTTTGAACATCTTAAACTTTCAGTGACGAATAAATAAAAATATGTTGTGGGATAGAATTTGATAAAGTTCTTTATATCATAAGTAACTCTTTCATTTTTTAAAAATTTTATAGGCGATAACTCACTTTAGCCCATTTGAACATAACATACTGTACACGACAAACACAAATGATGACAATGAACATCATCATCATAATCAGTAACAGCAGTATGGCAGTCACCATCAGAAACATCAATGCATTCATAATCATCATCATTGTCGTTGTCGGCATCCATGATTATTATTACTTATTTATTTATTTAAGGATATTTATTGTTCTGTTATACTTGTATCAAAGTTCTGTATTAGTGAAGTAATTGAATTTAACACACAATTTGTATCAATTTCTTCTATTTTAGGCATGCAAGTGGGGCCATCTGAATGGCCCCCCATCCGAGATAGCATTGAAGGGGATGATAGGTTGCTCAAATAGCTCTAATTACATTAAAACGTTGTTATTTTAATCTAACAGTCAAAAAAAAAAAAAAATGCGTTCACAATTAAAAAAATAATAATAATCATTGTTTTCATCAAAATTTTTATTCGTGAATCCCTATTTTGTTATGATTTGCATCACGTCATCGATTTGCAATGGATTCATATTTTCAAATAAGATTGTAGTTCACGAAATTGTGTAGCAATTGTCTAGTATTGGCGCACGTCACTTTGCAGCGCCTTATACCATACTTGGTACGATTAAAATAATTACAAATTTGTTCTAATTAGGATTATGGAAACACGATTACTATTCATTGACGCAGTAACATTCCTAAATGTGCTTTATTATTTCATGACACTTCCTTACACAGTATTTTAAGAAATCGGGCCAACAGTGATTACGAAAATCATTAAAAGTAATGATTACGATAACCACTACACACTAAACAAAATTAAACTTACTTTTAGAATTACAAAAATGCAAACTGATGATAATATTAATAAGTGTAAGTAATTACTACATAAAAATAAAAGATTCTAAATGAACCGACGAATTTTATGTCGGGTTTAATCCGAAGATTAAAAAATAATTTAAACATAAAAGTTCATATAAGTCGTGTCCGTAAAAAACGGATTGAGAAGTACTTTTCACGTCATAAGAAAATGTGATAAAGTGCTCTACAGCTCATTTCATCAAAAAAAAAAAAAAAAAAGAAGAAGAAGAAGAAGAAGAAAAGAATCCGCGGGAAGAATGATGTGCAACAAGAATAAATGTTTTTAACGCTACAAAACTATGGCGGAACCACAAATCTGCATTCAAACTGCTGCTACAAATGTTTCAGCAAAAAACAATGTTCTTGCAACTTTAAGGAATAAAAAAAAAATAATAATAGAAAAAATAAAAAGGAAAGAGAAAAGGGCAACAAAGAGAAGAAAATGGTCATCGCGGGATGAAGATGATTATCCTTTATGTTAACCTCAACCTAGATTTTATGCCCGTTTCTTGCCATTTGCTTTTAAGCGTGATGTGTGATACTATGTTAAAATGTCTGCTGGGTTTTTTTTCGTGCTATCACGAATTATTTTGTCGCTGGAGGGTTAAGATTATTAAAAACTGGCTTTTGTAGTCTGAGTTTTCAAGGTTACTAGGACTGATAAAATGACATTGTTTAGAATTTTTCAAAAGCTTTTACTGATTTCAATTTTGCTAGCTATATTCCCTATACTTATTCGAATTCCATGATTTAAATTCAAAAGAATCGAGATGTACGGTGAAATTGCATCTTGTATGACTCTCATGTAGATAATTTTTAAGAGAAGAAAATCATCATAATAGTGTAAGAAATGTGTCCATTTATAATATACTGCTATACCAATTGTTTTGTAATAACAAAACCTCCCTTACAAAATAAAATGTTAGGGAAAAAAGAGTGTTGCAAAGTTCCTAAACCTGTTGTTTGAGTCTTTGTGCTGTTAGCTACGGGTTTGATTCCGCTATTGTAGATTCGTATTGGGAACCGGCATGGTGGTAAGGCGTGGGTCTCGTATACCCCAGGTCAGAGGATCGAGCCTGGCAGAGTCGGTGGATTTTCAAGATGCTGAAAATCGTCTGCGCCCATGTCGTGTATGATTATGCGGTTTGTAAAACATCCCTTGAGTAGACATTTGGCTTGGATGCTCTCTGCTAAATTAAATTCCTAGCGCAATTTCATTTCAACAGAGGCCAGGTCCTGGTGCTCGCCCTTTCAGGTGGAGAAATTGGACGTCGAAATTCTCATGCGGCGTACACACTCATTGTGGTACCGCTGAAAGAGATGGTACCAATATCTGAGGAAAGCACTAGGGCTGCACTCGGCAGAAGCCAACAGCAGCCCATTAGAAAAAAAATCGTATTTAAAAGCAAGTCCGAGGTTACCGTTGGTTTTTGCAGTGTTTATAAATTTTAAGTGATATTTTTGAAGAATGATAAATTTGTACAAAATATTAATTATTTGTAAATAAGTTTCTCTGGTGTGCTCAAGGAGTGAGTCATTCTTTTCAAGTCCAACGAACCCGTGATAATATAGTATTATACATCACTAAACATAATTAATATTTCCCAGAGAAAAACAGAAATTGTAAAATACAATGAGTGCAAAATCTATAGCATAAAAACGTGTTACGAATTCCAGAGCAGGGGAGCAATTATGGAATCGTTTTCGGGGTTAAAATCCCTCCCAGATCCCTTCCTTGGTTTTAAGCTTTACTGTCAATCCTAGTATACTAATGCATACTAATGCATACCGATTATGGGACTTGATGAATCCAAGTTCACCTTGGATAATCGGGATTTGTCTAAATTCTCGCTAGTAAAGGTATGAAATTACATAAAACTTAAAAAATTTTAAACTTAAAATTTATCTAGGGAAGTACACTTCTAACGGTTGTATAAATCGTGAATGTAATTGTTCATCTTTAAAAGCATTGATTTGTTGTGTTTGTGCGATGATGGAATATTTTTTGCTGCAAAGATGATTTTGTTAGAGTTGCAACTGGTGGTAAGCCTGTTTTAGAGCCTTCATATAGACAGGGCAACACATACGCCATTTTGATTAGAGATTTACATGGTTGTAATTTCTGGTTTATATCACCTTTTGGCAGTATTTCATTCTCTCTGGTATTTAAACATTCCCCAATTCGATGAGAATTTGACATAACGCCAGAAAGTTCGCTCTCCTAATACTAGACTTTCTACAGTGAAAAATCCAATCCAAAATGTTTTTTATATTGGCTCGTTTACATAGTGACCTTAGCCTGTTCTTGCTGTTTAAAGTTCTTCAATTAGGAAGAGGAATGGACACTAGTAGTAAACGGGAAATCTCCTAAATTTTTATGACTTTTTGAACTTTGACTTTCTTCTCAGATTGGCGAACAGGCATTTTTTCCCGGTAACTCGGCTCACTTGGAATTAAGCGGGACTATCGTTCTCCGTTCTATGTATTGCTCTTTTCCTTTATATTTGAAAGTTCCAAAACAAAGTAAAACTGAGGGTAAAGTTTAACCCAAGAAGTTATAAAACAATAGCGAGGTATAGAAAAATGTCCTTAAATGTCACATCAAAATTACGAATAGCAATTTGAGACAAGTTGCTAAGAAATATTTTTCCTATCACGTAAAATTTTACTTTTACTCATGACCATTTAATGGTGAGATGTTCCCGGCCACGACTTTTCTACTAACATTTAAAGTGAAAGATTTTAATAGTTACAACTACAAAGAAAATGGGTACCTGCTTGCGCAATAATTGAAATTCCTTTTACAGACATATAATTAGTAAATTTATGGGCTTATTATATAAATAAGAAAATGACATAGGCAAAATTTCTGTTAGGTGCATCATGTCTAAAACTTAGTGACTTTACTTACGTAAATCTGGTCCAGTCTCATATACCCCTAGTTTTATCTCAAGCACCCCCAAGTTTTTCTTTCTTCGACGAGTACTACTTGTGGGTCACAATCGATCCCCGGGGGACCGTTTGGACACCATTGTTCTACTGTATGCTCTTAATAAGAGAATAAATAAACGGAAAACAAGCAGCACTAAACGTATCATTAATAATGTTAACGGAAATTTAGAAACATATCATTAGTATTATAATAAGAAATTTAATGGCATGGAAGATTTTTTTTTCCTTAATAAATAGCTATTCGCTCTCAATTCTGAACTTTTCTAACTTCTTGGGGATTTAAGTACTGTTTTGAACACTTCCTGTTCTGGATACTAATCATTAAAAAAAAAAAAAAAACAATTTCTAATTTATTTTTCACAGCTTTTTGCAATTTATAAACAAATTATCACTATGTTTTGAGAATAAACGCATATCAATAAACTTTGGGTTTAGAAAAACGAGGAATCACTTATTACCAAAGTATTTTTCTGTTTGAGTTTGTGGAAATTTACTCTAAAAATCATTTTAATCCACCGCGGCAATTGTAAACTTTCGATATCGCATGCTCTAGGCAATTTTTAGCAAGCCTGGACTGTCAATTTTTTTCAAGGAAGCATTTTGCATGAATTATCTTACATGAAAATTACAATGAATGACAGGTTTAATTAACGCGTAAACACGTAGCTGTGTAATTACGCATTTCGGCCATGAAACAATAAGTATTGTTTTTGAAGAGAAAATTATAGTCCGTTACACGTAAACGCGCATTCTAGTGAATGTAGAAGCGTGAATAAATTGCTGCGCGTTTTACTCGAAAACGAAGAGAACACAATTTTGTCATTTTTCTCGTCAACTATTTTTCTTTTAACTAAAAAAAAAAGTTACTTTCTTTCGTCGATCAACTTCAACTAATAAGCAAAGGTTTATGATTCTTATGACTGCTGCATAGATATATAATATTGCTGCAATATATACCGTTGAAAATCAATGGAGGCAATTTACTGTTGGAGGGACTCATGAGCAATCATCGTAGTCACGTGATATCCGCTCTTTGTTTACTAAGATTTTCAATTGAGTTCTACGTGGAGTTGACTAGGCAAAATTAGTTATCTTAAAATAAGACTGTTTGCCCAGCTTTTTCTGATTATAACCCAGTAATTACATTTAATTTAATTATTATGAAAGAAATTTCTTAATTATTACAATAGTTATAGTGTTAATTTCGTGCTAATTTTATGTAATGTAGATCTTTATTTAGGCCCAGTTTTTAGGCTTAGATTTGTCAAACTCGAAGCAAAGCGACGGCTTTCTTTGTTTACATTGCTTTTATCGGTGCCACGTGACCAATGACGTTGTTTGAATTGCCTCCATTGCCTTTTTTTTTAAAAGACATGCATACTTGCAAAAATTTTTGGTGCTACTGAACACCATTTTTGTTGTTCAGTTGGTGTAAAGCTGAAAATTATTCACACCACCAATTGTAACACCAACAATGGTAGCAACTAAACGCCAAAGTTTTACAGTGTAGATGAATATTTCGCAGTTGAAAGTAGTGACGGGCGTGATGAACAGGTTTACATATTCGAACGCTCAGAAACCCGGAGACTAATAATTTCACACTTTAGATAGTTATAGTATTGAGAGATTCTCTTTAAATACTGTCACAAGGCAGTGCGGTACTAAGAGGTGGTAGGTAGCATCAGGCGGCATCGTAATGGCGGTAAAGCAGGCAACCCACTGAGTTAGTGGATAAGGACCACGAAAGAGCGCCAAAAGAATTTGCTTTATAATTATTAATTTTTTAATGCACCTTCAGAAAATGGTTTTAAATTCAAGTATTTGAAGAGCACTTTCTGAAGTTTTTACTTTCGAAACGGTTTTTTGCTGTACAAGGTTCTTTGAAAATCATCATAATGTTCCATATCTTATCAAAATCAAATCTAGTGTAACCTTTTTTTTTTAAATTTTAACTAAGCCTCGTGAAGGGCGCCGAATGAAGATTCGCTTAAGGCCCGTATCCCGTCACGTCACTACGATGCACGCTGTCACCCTGTAAAGAGTAATAATTGAAGTAATGTAGCTGATGCAATTCTTAATTTGAAGCAAAGTTGCAATAATGTATCTGATACAATTGTTAATTTGAAGCAAAGCTGCAATAATATACTTGATGCAATTGTTAATTTCAAGCAAAGTTGCAATAATGTACCTGGTACAATGGTTAATTTGCAGCAAAGTTGCAATGATGTATTTGATACAATTGTTAATTCGAAGCAAAGTTGCTAAAGAAATAAATTTCCATTTCAGACAATTCTTGCTCAATTTAGAAGTAAAATATGCACATTCTACGTATTTGCTTTTGCTGTCTGCGATGAACAGACAAGGATATTTCTGGTATTTCTGATAGAAAAACAAACAAGGAATATTTAAATATCTTGATACTATTATATGTTTTATTTCGAATTTATTGCTTGATATTTCCTATTTCTTACCATTCGTATTTCTTAAATATTTAAAACGTAAGTAAGTAAAATTACTTTCAACTTCAATCTTTTATTGCTTCGACTTTTTTTTCTTCAATCGTTTATTATAACTTTTCCTCCTGATTCCAAGTAAGAAGACATCAGTTACGCTGCATGTACATACATGTCTTCGCGTTCGTCAAGATTGCGTCTGATTATAATCTCAAGAACTTGGACTAAGCATAGACAGAGAAGTACAGTGGAATCCCGCTATTCGTCTGCCTCTCTGTTCGTACAACTCATTATTCTTCCAACCTGTTCAAGTAAAATTCAACTCTTGATTCGTACGCTTGCCCCGCGATTCGCACGGCGCCGAGGGCAAGGGTTTGCCAGATTGGATTTTTTCAAAAAAAAAAAAAAATCGGGAAAATATGCTCTTTTGAACTCGTCTGAAAATAGTTTGTGGTTTTGCATTTCTTAAAATTTCAATACTTTTTGCGATTTTAGTGACAATTTTAACTTTCTAAGGGGAGAAGCAAGAGGAAGTGGTGGGAGAGCTTTCTTCTTCAGAGGAGAAAACAAGTAAGGAAAGCATTTACTTTTCAGAAATCAAAGAACTGTGGTACCACTGGGAGAAAACACAGAGGGGTGGAAAAATGGCCTCCTAACACTGCTGTGGTCAACGAGAGCCTCAACTTATTCAACGACAATATTATTGACCATTTTAGAAAAACTCTGAAAACTCGAAGAAGGAAACCAAAAATTATTTCAGTGCAAAAAGACAGAAAAAGGAAAGAGCAGCAGAAAGGGAGAAAACACCTGAAGGGATGTTACCCGATGTTTGTATGGAAAGTTACTCCTCTTTCAAACAGTCACATCAACATTTCTCTTCCTCCTCTCAAAATTAAACTAATGCCATCAACTCAACTCTGTACAGTGCAGTTAAATGTCTATTTATGTATAATTTCATATGTACAGTACTGTATATTTGTTTTTCACAGGTTTAAATATGCAACCATCTGTGGGTCTGGAACGGAATAATCCAATTTACATTATTTCTTATGTGAAAAAATAATTCAACAGACAACATTGGACAGGCTTTTTAAAGAAAGAAACCAAAAATTATTTCAGTGCAAAAAGACAGAAAAAGGAAAGAGCAGCAGAAAGGGAGAAAACACCTGAAGGGATGTTACCCGATGTTTTTATGGAAAGTGACTCCTCTTTCAAACAGTCACATCAACATTTCTCTTCCTCCTCTCAAAATTCAACTTATGCCATCAACTCAACTCTGTGCAGAGCAGTTAAACGTCTACTCAAGTATAATTTCATATACAGTACTGTACATTTGTTTTTCATAGGTTTGAATGCGCAACCATCGGCGGATCTGGAACCGGATTAATCCAATTTACATTATAACTTATCTGAAAAAATAATTCGCCATTCGAACTGTCTCCTCGAATGAATTGTGTACGAATAGCGAGGTTTCACTGTAGTTTTAAAACTTGGAAAATTTTGCTTTGTTCCCAGTTTCAGAAATAAAACGGAAATGAGCAATATAGAGTATTTTGCTTTAATTTCGCAACAGCGACGCATATCTGTATAAATAAGCATAAAAAAATCTACTTACAAGCATATACTTTGAATCCCCAAGGGCACTCTTACTCTTCTGGAAATCTTGCGAAAATTATATAGTGTTAGCCTCTAGGAAATACGAGTTTGGGTTTTGAAAAGCAACTTTTGCAATAATTCATAAATACCCTCATTCTAGAAATATACAACTATTTAAGAAGGTATGCGTCTATGAATAAGAATATCTGATTTAATAAGGTGCCAAAGGCAAAATGCATTGACGTGAAAATTGGACAGAAGAATAAAACAAGCCTAAAGTGGTACCATTAATGTCGCACCAGAAATTCTGTAAATCAGAATCTATTACTTATTTTTGCTTAATCCTTTCTTACTCGTTAATTCACTTCAAAACGGGCTATATTCTCCTCAGGCAAAACACCAAAACTCTCATTTTCCATTAAATGTTTTCAGAAAAGTGAAACATTCATTCCTCCACGCTTGACGTACTCCTAATAATAGAAAAGACATCAGAATGCCTCCGGTAGTCAAATTAACTTTCTCCAACGGTTCGCCATTTAATGATGCCCGTGTCTATCACTAGCTTATAATCCGGAAGTTAAGTTACACCTACATATGACTTCGTACTGACACATCTTAAGGTGTGTAGAAATTTATATGGCTGCATGGGTCAATTATGGTCTTAATTGCGATAGCATGCCGGTACATGCCAATATGTGCGAAGTTTGTTTATCTTGTGTAGTTCAAGACTTTTATTTTATTGTAATGAGAAAAGACTTAAATGTGAATATTGCGTTTCAAAAATGATGTTTTATTGACATTAATGAACAGGCATCCTATTCTCAATTATTAAGTAAGAACATAATCAATGGTTGTGAGTGGTTATGATTGTAAAGGGTAAAGAAACTGGAGTAAATGAAACTGGAATGTTTCGGACTGTTGTTTTGAATTACGCTTCGATGTGTAAACTCATAATCAAAATATAGTTAACACTCTCTGTGATTCGCATTATTTAGCGTTTTAAGCTCATCGAGTCCAAAACGGGATACTAAGTTCATTTTTGATAGCTTCAAGGGTTGTTGTTATACGGTCAATGTTTTCTTAGATCAATTTAAAGTTATATTTTCAAAACTTTTTAAATTTTTTTCAGCTGTATTGCATTTCAAAAAACAATTGAAGAAGTAATGAGCAAAAAAAGTTTGCTAAAAAATCCCACTTAGTCTGATTTTTTATGCAATTTCTTTTCGTTATCTTCCATATTAATTGTAATAATAATTAGTAATTTTTTAAACATGCCACATTAATATATATATATATATAGTCGCAATCAGTGCCAGATTAGTCAACAAGCGAAGTAACTGCTCAATGCATTGTATCTCAGGGGACATCAAATTTACAGCCTAGAAATGAAAGGTACCTTAAGCAACTCCAGGTTAATTTGACCCCGAAATGGACTGTATGCCGGATGAAATCAACTACTTTATCAAAGAAACCCACATTAATTTTTGTGTTGTTGTCCGTTTGAGGTAGTAATTGAAGGGCAATTAGGAAGAACGATCACAGGGTTCGCACTTTTAGGCCAAGACAAATTTTGGAAGGACTCTTTCACCAGTAATCTTATAATACTCTTATACATCCTAGTATTCATTAAGGATGAAGATACTTCCAAAATGGGGTGTAGCTTAAGAAAGCGCAGGAGCCCTGGATCTAAGTTCATTTTTTGCCAAATTGAATTTTTATTGCATACACGTAACTTATATATGCGCCTGTTTGAAGTAGTTGAAGGACAGAGAGGAAAAATGATCACAGGGTTCGTGCATTTTTAGACCACGCCCCATTTTGTGAGGACTCTTCGTCCAGTATTTTTGTAAGACCATCTTACACATAATGAATCGGGATATTCATTAAAAATTGAAAAATGGGTGTGACTTAATAACGTGCGAACCCTGGATCTAAGTCCTTTTTTTGCCAACTTGAGTTTTCAGTGCATACACGTAACTTATATATGCGAGAGCTTACGTATTTTCTAGAATGCATATGCGAAATTATTTAAGCAAGAATTATGCAGGCGACCCAACCGTTGATGTCGCTTCTGGCAAGCAAAAATGATCCAAGTCCAGAGGTTGAAACTTTAAAAACTTAATGCTGAGAATTTAAAGATTTGTGACTGATCGTTTTTCCCCGAGGCCCTTCATTTGTCATATGTTTGGAGCCCGGCAGAAGAAAATTTTGGGTTCCAGTGGTGCAGTGGAACTTGGTCGCAATTAAATGCATGGACCAAGACATAGCCAATAGTATCCAATAATGTCATAGGCGTGAAACAGTTGTTCACTTCTACGGTTTTAAATGTGCCTTTCACTGCAGCTTTATATTGCCTACTGGGAAAATTCTTTTTAGATATTATCTACTGCTGAAAAAACTGGTAGACATATTGAATAAGACCTGGCAAAAGGCCGTTCATAAATGATGTCAAGTTTTTCCCCAGATTTTTACCCCTCCCTTCCTTTTTCACATTATGTTGCACAATGCATGATGTCACACTTCTTGTTATTCCCTCCCCACCCCTTGTCACAATTTCACGAACCCTCCTCCCCCCTCGAAGCGTAACATCATTTATGAATGATCCCTAATTATATGACAATGTATGAATTATGGCTAAAATACAGGGTGTCCGAAAAATGACTCACCCATCTGAAAAATGAATGGGGAAAAAAGCAATAAAAATGCACCGTTAGCTGCATTCCACTCGGGAAACAAAGAAATTTTAATCCTCAAAATTCAAGTTTAGAGTGCTGCGGAAAAAATATATACAGTGAACACCGCCATTCGTCCGCCTCGCAATTCGTACAACTCCCTATTCGTCCTACTTCTTCAGGTAAAATCCAACTCGCCATTCGTACTTGTCCCGCGATTCGTACGGCGGCAGGGGCCGGCTAAGTTGCCACTTTGGCTTTTTTTAAGAAAAAAAAAATCGAAAAATTATGCTCATTTTGAACTCGTCTGGAAATAATTTGTTTGGCATTTTGGATTTTTTAAAAATTTTATAACTTTTTGAGATTTAACTGACAATTTTAACTTTCTAAGGGGCAGCAAGAGGAAGTGGTAGAAGAACTTTCTTCTTCAGATTAGGAAAGTAGTAAGGAAAGCATTTACCTTGCAGAAATTGAAGAGCTGTGTTACCCCTGCGAGAAAACACAGAGTGGTAGAAAAATGGCATCCCAACACTGCTGTGGTCAACAGCCTTAACTTGTTCAACGAAAATGTTATTGACCGTTTTAGAAAAATTCTGAACAATCGTCAAAGGCAGACAACATTGGACAGGTTTTCAGAGAAAGAAAATCAAGATTCTTCTAGTGCAAAAAGACAGAAAAGAGAAAACACCTGAAGGGATGTTACCTGATGTTTTTATAGAAGGGGACTCCTCTTCCAACCATTTTCTCTTCCGCCTCTCAACATTCCACTTATGCCATCAGCTCACCTCAGTACAAGCAAAATGCAGTTACATGCAGTTTTTTCATGCACAGTACTGTACATTTGTTTTTCATTGGTTTAAATATGCAACCATCTGTGGGTCTGGAACGGATTAATCAAATTTATATTGTATCTTATGTGAAAAAATTATTCGTCATTCGTACAAATCGCCATTTGAACAGCCTCCTGGAAGGAATTTTGTACGAATAGCGAGGTTCCACTGTATAGTAATACTTAGATATATGTATATATGCTAACAAATTTTTAAGACTAGGTTTATAAAATAAAATGAAAGCTAGTAATTTTATACTTTTAAAGTATTTTCATTCAAAATAAACTAATTCGGCTTCAATACATTTGTTACAGCGGTTTAACAACGATTCAAATGCCTGTTCCAGCTCACATAGTGGGCTCCAAAGCTCGCGTCGAAGCTGTTTGCATACGTCATGTCCAAGAAATTTTAAGAAACTACAGCTGGAACTAAGTTTACAGTGGCACTGTGTTATCAAGCATTCGTGAAATTCCTTATCTATTATCTGATCTACTGCCGAAACTTCAGTTCATTTTTTTACTTTGATGACATTGACACTATACAAACAGCTTCGACGTGAGCTTTGGAGGCAGTCTCACAATGTGAGCTGGAACAGGCATTCGAATCTGGTATACCACTGTAACAACTGTATTGAAGCCAAAAGAGCCTATTTTGAATAACAATATTTCAAAAAAAGATAATTACCAGTTTTTTAGAAAGAAAATGGCGAACTACCTTCTGTAGTCGCAGGTAAGTGTAACATAACCATAAAAACTAGTATAAAAATTCTTTGACACACTGTGTATACTGAAGGTTTTCAAGTTTGTTTCCTTGCAAACGCCTAAGATCCGAAAGAAAATGGCGAACTACCTTCTGTAGTGGTAAGTAAGCGTAACATAACCATAAAAACTAGTATAAAAATTCTTTGACACACTGTGTATACTGAAGGTTTCTAAGTTTGTTTCCTTGCAAACGCCTAAGATCCGAAAGAAAATGGCGAACTACCTTCTGTAGTGGTAAGTAAGCGTAACATAACCATAAAAAGTAGTATAAAAATTCTTTGACACACTGTGTATGCTAAAGGTTTCTAAGTTTGTTTCCTTGCAAACGCCTTAGATCCGAAAGAAAATGGCGAACTACCTTCTGCAGTCGTTAGTAAGGGTAACATAACCATAAAATCATGAGAATATTACTCATGGGAATGCTTCATGAGAAAATTCAGGTTGTGCCAGCTACTAGGGCTTGAGTTGAGACTAATTTTTTCAAATGTTGAAAAACTGCATAAAGCAGATTTTACACAATCGAAAAATTATTTATACAAAATACTTCTAAAAATTGTGTTTTATAGTTGAAAAAGTAAAGCTTTCTTTGCAAAACTAAAGTTTTGTTTTTTCCCTGGAAACTCTACGCTATTTTGTTTATTTGCACTATGCTAATGTTCGTCAATGCCCCCTTGTGCAGATTCGATAAAGTCAAAAGTCAGATTATTCTAGAGTGGGTTATAGTTAGTGCAATTTCAAATTTTGGATGTCAACAAAAACATTAAATTTCTGTGAGGAAGATAAGTGCCCTTCTTTATACCCATTGCGCTATTCTTTTAAATTAGGGGATGAAGTTGCACAAATTATTTCTATCAAAAATTTGAGGTAAGAAGACTTTAATCAATTCTTGCTATGTTAATAAAGTATTTGTTTACAAGTTGCAAATCAATATGCTCTTTTGACGGATTATCTGTGTAGTGAACAAGCGTGAGGCAGGTGTTTTTTTAAAAGAAAGATATGGGGTGCAACACATTAAATATAAACAAAAGTATTGTGACTTCATTTCTTTTATTTGACATTTTTGTTCTTATTCAAAATTTTATTGATACTATTTTGCTTTGCTCTACCTTTCTTTACTATCTTTAGTTTTTAATGAGTTTACGTGTCTATTAAAATTTTCTAGTTTCCACTTAAAGAACGTTGATAATTTAAAATTGCCTATTTACTACAACTTAAAAAAATACTGGCTAAATATTACATCGTTTTTAAAATTAGTAAGCACTAGTGTATAAATGCGGCAAATAAACAATGCAATATAATAATAATCGTTGACAATTATTCCATAGATAACGAGACTGAAATCATTTGCTAATTTATAAAGCCGTTAGCTAATAACTATTTTTTATTGTCACCTTACTAATTTAAGGCCTCTGGGAAGGCTTGACACCTTCAAAAAATCGATTTTTGAATTTTTGTGCTACTGCGAAGCCACAACATTTCTACACATTTTAAAGCAAACTGCATTAAAAAATTCAAATTATTAAGGGAGTTATGCCTATTTTTATCAAATACTATTTGTTTCGGTTTCGGTATCGTCTGCTACAGTCTTTTTAGTTACACTTTATTTTTAATATTTTGCCTTAATTCCATAATTATTTTAAACTGGAAGGAGTAAGAGAACAACTAAACATTTCGCTGTTGTTGTTTACGCTTCGATATGCATTAGCACGAGGAAGGCTATCACGTTTTTTGAATTTGAAAGTTTGTTTTTCTTTTGCAATTTTTCAGCGTCATATTTTTTGATAAGCAAATTTGATTCTCATTATACAGTTGAAGTATATTATTTCAATGGATACTTCAGCAAAAAAGAAGAGAAAATCAGGTGCGAGACCGAAGAAATATAAATTCAAAGGCAATCGATACACAAATTCTAAAAATGCATCGGATACATCTGCTTGTGCATCAGCAAGAAAAATATCGTCTGCTAATGAATATGAAAAAATTGAAACATCAACATCGTTTGAAGGATATAGAATTGTTGACATTTCTTCATTTATTAAGGAAATCAGTAATTATGTGTGCTGCAAAATATGTGGTGGTGAAATAAGTATCAGTGAAGTTTTTACTATTGGGTTGTCCTCAAAGTTTGAAATTTCTTGCCACAACTGCGACAATCTGTCATCATTTAGAAGTTGTCCTCTGATTGCTGAACACTAGAATGTGGCAGAAATCAACAGAAGAGCAGTGTATGCTATGCGCTGCATTGATCAGGGATATGCTGGCCCTTTGTACATTCTGCGGCATAATGGATTTGCCTCATCCAATGTCTCGCAAAACTTACGACTTGATTTTGCAGCGCATATATAATGCGACAAGTGCTGCTGCTGAGAATTCAATGAAAACCGCTGCCGTCAAAGAATTGGCTGCAACTCGAACGCAGGATTTAGAAAACAATTCGGTTGATTCCAATGCTGGTTGTACAAAGATAACCATAAGCGGAGATGGTACTTGGAAAACTAGGGGGCATCTGTCCAAAATTGGTGTTTGTACTGTTATTGGGGATTTAACAGGAAAAGTAATTGACACTGAAGTGCTGTCGAAATATTGCAAAGGCTGTGACTTTTGGAAAGGAAAAACACACAGCAGTGAATACCAGTTGTGGTACAAGTCGCATGCTCCAAACTGCTCCAAAAATCACAGTGGATCTTCCGGGATGATGGAAGTAGAAGGAATGAAGAGAATATTTTCAAGATCAGTATCAAAACGAAATGTTATGTACTCCAAATATATTGGTGATGGAGACTGCAAAACATTTCTTGCTCTCCAAGAGGCCAAACCCTATGGCGATGGAATTAATATAGAAAAAATTGAATGTGTCGCCCACATAAAGAAAAGAATGGGGACTCAACTCCGGAAATTAAGAAGCTCAATGACATCAAAAAAGCTGTCAGATGGCAAAGGACTTTCTGGGCGCGGTCGATTGACTGACAAAGTAATTGAGGACATTACCACCTTCTATGGAATAGCCATTATGGAAAACAGACTCAACTTTAAAAACATGAGAATGGCTATATGGGCTATTTTTCACCATAAGCGCGCTTCGGATGAAAATCCATCCCACGATTTTTTCCCGAAAGGATCATCTTCTTGGTGCCAATATCAAAAAGCGATTGCACATGGAAGTGTCGCCAGTTTCAAGCATTCCAAGAAAAACTTACCTGAAGCTGTGATGGACTGTGTAAAACCGGTGTTCCTCAACTTGTCAAGTCCAGCATTACTGAGACGCTGCCTAGGAGGCAAGACGCAGAATTCTAATGAATGTTTGAATTCGTTGATCTGGAAATTCTGCCCGAAAACTTCCGGTTGTAGCAAAACAACTGTTGCAATTGCTACAAATGAAGCTGTTTTGGCTTTTAATGATGGAAATTTTGGTCATCTGGATGTTATGAGAAGACTAGAATTGTCAGTTGGAAGATTTAGCATAGCCGCTGCAAAAGCTGCCAACGAACGACGCTTGACAGACTGTGAGCGACAAAACACAGCGAGTACATTAGAAGCTCGAAGGGCTAAAAGAAGAAAAATTTTAGCTCAACATTCCAAAGAAAAAGCTGTAGAGGGACCCACCTATGCTGCAGGAGCATTTTAAACCCATACTGAACCCATACTGATTATACTGGTATGTAATTTGTTTTATTTTTCTTAAATCTTACTTTGTTTACGTTTTTCTGAAAATGAGATTTTTCAACATTGCGCGCAAGATAAATAAAAAACCGTAGTACCGAATGACACAAAATTTGGCAGGTAGCCCAAGCACACAGTAGTGCTTTTTTTGTACTACTTTCATAGTGATACAGTAATAATTTTTCGAGATAATGATTTTAATGTGCCGCAATTTTCTCGAAAAACCTTATCACCAAATGATCTTCTACCAAAAAATCCATTGCAAAGAGTAAAGTAATGATAATAGTACATTTATATCTTTAATACTTGTAAATTAAAAAAAAAAGTTAAATGGCATTCCTAAGATAATTTGAAATCAATCTACACTGCGCGCAATGTATGCATGTATTTCTCGACGAAAAAAGCCAGTGACCTAAAATAATGCTCCAATAATATTTTATAGGTCATTTTATGACTTGTTAGTTGTATGTAATAAATGTGTATATTGTGTTCTATGAATGAGCCAAAAATCTAGCAGAAATTTACAGTAGCATATTAGATATACACTTTTAAAAAATGCTTCCGAAATGTGCATTTCGATCCATTTAAGCCCTCCCAGAGGCCTTAAATAATGATATGATTTTCAATACAATTTTTTTTTAGATTTTGGATCAGTTCTTTCATTTTAAGAGGAAAAAAGAAAGAATTTTACAAAACTGTTTAGTCGTAAAAGTTGATGATGCACATTCATTTTTGCTCCCTTTAAGCCACCAGCTGGATTTATCACACTAGGACGTTATATTAGATAAAAATTCTTCGTCTGGGTAATAAATATTTATTTTAATTGGCAATTCGTGCGAGTCATTCTTGAATTGTACTTGAGGGACACAATCATACGATGCTTGATGCATGCTCAAATCTCACGAAACTTTCGTCGTATTTGGCGAACTGGCTTCGGGAAAAATGCTCGAGTAAACCTTTAGTCAAATTGCCGAAATTTGTGTAGTAACTTTTTTAAGTCACGTCATCGCGCGAGGAAAGTATCGTTGTAAATGACGAAATTTTCTTGACGGTTGAAAAGTCCTCAAAAGTGACGATTCTATTTCTGAGAGTGTGTGTAAGTGTTATATGGCCAGCGTTTAATTGATCGAATGGTACAAGAATTTTAAAAAATGCAAGTTATTTGTAGCATTAAAATGCAGACATATGTGTCGGGATTGCTTGGGATCCCTTTTTCAATGCGATAGTGGAGCTTCTAGTCTAGAAGCTCCACTGTCGCATTGAAAAAAGGATTCCAAGCAATCTCGAAACATATGTCTGCATTTTAATGCTCATTTTGCTATAAATAACGTGCAAATTTTTAACGTTACTTGTACACACAGTTCCTTTTATTAATATGTACAAGAATTGTTAGATGGATTAATTCCGCCAGAGTAGCTACGTCCTATCGGCGCATCTTATTAATGTTAATTTTAAGTAAGTTAAAAACTCTCCCCACGGCACGTAAAAAAAAACATTTTAAACATTGTTGCTACTACCTATTTAGGATAAACGTACACAATGATTAACGTACTTAATTTTATACCAAATTGTTTATTTAAAAATATCATAACTCAATAAATAAGTAATGAAATGTAACAATAATTGTTGACAATTATTTCACAGATAACAAGACTGAAATCATTTGTTAATTTAAAAAGCCCGTTAACTATTTTTTATCGTATCCTCATTAGTTTAAATAATGCTATGTTTTTCAATACATTTTTTTTTTACATATTGGATCAATTGCTTCATTTTAAGGGAAAAAAAGAAAGAGAATTTTACGAAACTATAGTCGTGAAAGCTAATGATGCAGATTCATTTTTTTCCTTTTCAGATTTATTTTCTTTTAAACGCCCAGCTGGTTATATAGTAACTGTTTGATGACAAAAAAATAAGTTTCTTTTTTTTCCTTGTGGGTGCTTTTTAAGCTTTAATTTGTTTAATAAAACTCGTTCGGATTTCCCGGGATTTCGAATTTCAGGAGGTTCACTGTATATCATTTTTGGCTCTTCTAAAGTGCAACAATAAATAAGTAGAAATTAAGTGCCCACTACTTCATATTTCTCTATTGTTCTTATAAAATTTTTTATTAGTCTTGATTCAGAAAATCAGATGTTACAGTAGAATTTTATTTTATAGCTCCCATTTCCAGCGTGTATCATAAAAAAACATTCTATTTTTAAAGTGAATGATTGTGTACTTTAGGTAACAATGCAGTACCTCGCTTAAGTTACGAAATTTTCAACTCCACGGTAAAAAATAATCAAAATAAATATGTCAGTCAATTACATTAATCATTACCATAATCGCAATAAATTAGTCATTAATCACAAGGCGACACGTAATTATACAATTCGTGACACGGATAATTGTAGATACAACCAAGTTAAACGAGACATTAATGAGGGGAAGTAACTGAGTCCGTTTGTGCGCGATTCCTTCTTCCATTTGATGTCGTGCTACACGTATGTCGTATGATTATGGTCCCTTGGGGATCATTCATAAATGATGTCACGCTTCGAAGGGGGGAGAGGTTTGTGAAATTGTGACAAAGTGTGACAAGGGGAGGAGAGGGGTAAAAAGAAGTGTGACATCATGCATTATGCAACATAGCGTGACATGTGACAAAAGGGGGAGGGGGTCCGCTGAAATGTGACAAAGTGTGACAAAGGGAGGAGAGGGGGTAACAAGTAGTGTGACATCATACATTATGCAACATAGAGTGACATGTGACCAAAGGGGAGGGGGGGGGGGTCCGCTGAAGTGTGAGATAGTGTGACAAAGGGGGGAGGGGATCAAATATATGGGGAAAAAATGTGACATCATTTATGAACCGTACCTTGTGTAGACACTTGGCTTGGATGCTCTCGGCTAAATTTAATTCCTAGTGCAATTTCGCATCAACAGAATCCCGGTGCACGCCCTTTCAGGTGGAGAAACCGGACGTCAAAATTTTCATGCGGCGATGGTACCACACTCATTGTGGTGCCGCTGAAGGAGATGGTACCAATCTCTCGGGAACGCACTACGTCTGCAATTGGAAAAAGCCAACAGCAGCCCATTAGAAATTTTTAAAAAAATGTTTCGTTACATTAAAAAAATTATAACAAGAAGTTCCGTCTAGAACTATACGAGCCTACTTTCCCGTATACACCAAATTCAAATTTATAATCTAGCTATCTCTTTCTCTCTCTTTCTTATTTATCTTTAGTTCTAATTACTGAAAATATACCTTTTTCAACGGATAATACCTATTCATTCACTCACTCATTCATTCTTTCATTTATTCAGCCATGCATTTATTCATTCATTCGTTACCTCATTCAAGTGTTTATTCATTCATTTACGCATTCATGTATTTATTCACTCATTTATTTATATTTTCATTTATTCAATAATTTATTCATTCATTCTTTTCCTCATTCATTTATTCATTGATTTATTCTTTCACTCTTTCATTTATTCATTCATTCATTATTTCACTCATTGAGTCACTGAGAAATATCCTTGAAAATCCCGATCAAAAAATTTCATAGCAAAATAGGCTCGTAAGTTCTGGATAAACTTTCTATTTCTACATGTTCTACGTTATAAGAGCTTTCCGATAAAGTTTGTTCCAAGCAAATCGGTCCGTTAGATCAGGATTTATATAGGGTTGAAATTTCCCCGTAAGCTCTGTGTTAATTTTTTGAACTGTTCAAAAATGAACAAAAACTGTTCAAATCAATATTTCACGCCGAGAACTCCTTTCAATAAGCTTGCAATAGGAACTTGGCTCTTGTGCCCAGAGTTTACAGAATTTGCTTCAATTTTGTTCATAGGCGCTAATGTTAAAATTTTTTGAACTGCTCAAAATTGAACAAAAAATTGTTCAAATCAAAACGTAAAATAAAGAAATGAGATGTCCTCGCCGAGATCTTTCGAATGCAAAAAGAATTTTTCCAATCGGACAATTCGTTCAAAAGTTATTAGGGGGGGACAGACCGACAGACCGGCAGACAGACAGACCGACAGACAGACAGACCGACAGACAGACAGACAGACCGACAGACCGACAGACACACTTTTTCCCCATCTCAATACCCTACTTTCAAATTTTTTATTTTTCAATCTTTATTTAATTACTTCACTTATTTTTGACTTTTCTTGATTTTTAACGATATTTTCACGATACATTAAGCCTTCTTTCATGCTTTATTATTATTATTTTTTACTTTTACGGGAAAGTAGGCTAAAAAACGGTTGATAACGAAAAACGGCCCTTATCATTCCTGCAATAGAATAAGTTTGTTACTATATAAATAATAATCACAAACCTTAAATAATTTTGAATAAATAAATGATTCCTAAAGTTATATATTTATTTAACCTCTTCATTCTAAGTGCACCCAATTGGGTACATTTTAAAATACAGTTTACTAACTACTGTTTGCGCAATTTAAAAGCTAAAACACACAATTGTTTTTGAAATTAATCAACAGATAGTTTACTTCGTTTTAAACATGGAAAACATGGCAATTGGGCATTAATTATTATTTAAACTAATTATTAATTAAAATTAAAAAATATATATTTTTTAGTTATTTTGTTTTGTAATCATTTTTTAAATCAAAGAACCAAAAAATTGTGTCAAAACTGTTTGGGCTTAGTTCTGGAGCCTGAAGAGGTTAAAACATATTAAGGTTTAGCATTATCCCATTGAGCATTACGTCACCTACATATTGTACGTCGAGTATTCGCGTACTAAAATAACGCTGACGCACTTACTGTGCGTCAGTGCTGCCTTAGCTTAATGTCAGTACATTTTGTACTTTTATATTCACAATTTGAATTTATAATTTGAATAGTGTTACATTATTATTTTTTTTATTGATGTTCTCATTAGTTAAAATTTTTTTGTTTTAAAACAAATTTCAGGTATCTGCCATACATGCGAACTTTTACGACTTATCCGTAGATTTCACGAAAAAGATCAGCTTTTTTAAATTTTACGTTTCTAATAATGATTTTTTTTACGATTTTTTCCTTTTTCACAATTAATTTTATTTTCTGAAATTGGAGCGATTTTTTACTAAATTTCAGAAATGTTTTACTAATTTTAAACGATTAAAATGACTTCAATGATAATGATCGACTTATTTAGAACATAACGATCATGATTGGGTTATTTAAATTTTAATACTGAAGTGCGTGTTTTTTGTTTAGATTTATGTGTATTTAATAAATGGTGTTTTGTTCTTTCTGTGGACTTAGAATAACATTCATCATGCTCCGCTTTTTCTGAATTCTGAATTTTCGGGAAATTGTTTTTGAATTCTTGCATCGAAAAGTTGGCAGGTAGGATCTGGTATTACAATGCACGTTCCTGAAATATGATCTGCTGCTTAAGGGATTATTTCAAAAAAAAATTATCTTGCCAAAAGAACTTTATAAAATTAATTCCTCTTCTGATTATAAAATTAATTCCTCTCCTCATTCTTCGATGATACTTAAAATACTCTTAAAGACTCTATTTGATAATATTTTTCAAAAGAAAAATTCAAAATATTGTTTGCTTTTTATTAAACGAATGAAAAAAAAATCTCTAAAGAACCATCACTGAGCAAATCAGAGCAGAAACAAATGCACCTAAATATACAAATAAACCAAATAATGAAACAAACACTGCAAAAAAAAAAGAAAATGTTAAGTATATAAATAGTTGAACCAAATGTTAATTATATAAATAGTTGAACCAAACCATTTTAAGTTTTTGAGACTCAATTAACCAATACATCAATGCAAAAAAAAAAAAAACTTTCAGGAAACTATGAAGTCAAAGATTCATTATATATATGCACTAAATCAAATTTGTACCACCTGAATGCCTTTTTTTTATTAACTACCAGTTTTAAAAATGCTGTTTTCTTTTGTAATAGTAGATCGAAATCTTAACGTCTCCTGCTCCGGCGCATTTATCCATAAATGAAAATGAAGGTCTATCTTGACTTAATCAAGAGGGATCAGAGTTTGAAGTATATCAGCAGCTTTAGAACCAAATTGTTTATTCCTTCTAATTGTTCTTTATCACTTGTTTCAACTAAGCATAATGTTTGGCGGTCATATAAGAGCGGGAACTATTTTTTTTAAATATTAAAAACAAGGGGGAGTGAATAGTGAATGTCTCATTTTGAGCCTTGATGCAGCTACAGTAAAACCTCGTTAAAACGCGGGTGTTGGTGGACATGTTTGGCAATCGCGCTATAACGTAATCGCGGTATAGTGAAACTCTACCGCGGAACCATATTTCAAAATACTCGGTTTTGTTGCATCATTTTCAGCGTTACCGATTACTCGAAACTTTTCCTCTATAGTATATATTTTTTTTTTCTTTGTTGCCATTTTATTTACTATAAAATTGCTGCGCAGTAAGCATAAATCTCAACTGCGCAATCTCAATCAGTTTATCGAGCGATAGGTTATAAACCAACTGTGTTCCGAGAAATCACAGTTGGTTTATAACACAATTATATTGTCAACATGGGATTGTGAAGAGAAAGAGGTAGTAAGAAATAAATTAGATTTGGAAGGGGAAAAAACGCACTTCTCAAAGGAACAATGTTTTAAGCCTTCATACACTGGAGAATATGTTTACTTTTCAGGAATGGTTAACAATTTGGAATACAAAGGTTGATAACGCTATAAAAGAAGCATAACTATACTTCTGAAAATGGAAGACAGTTAAGCATTGAGTTGAACAGTTCCTGACATATTGAACTGCGCCCACGTCAAGAGAAATAAGTCAGGGCGATGCACCCGATTTTGAAATCAAGCTGTATAGTGTGATAGGTTGAAAGACGGAAAAAGGTGTACTTTAGGCATATCACAATCGGGCTTTATCTGTTAGAGTGGGGGCGGGGATTGGAGCTCTTTGGCTAGAATATTTGTGTGCTCGGGCTGGCTTTATTTACAATTGTAAAAAAGGAATCACCTTTAAATGGCAATGATATGGGGTGTTCTAAGCTTCGGGGGATATGATAGTCACTGCGGTATAACGGGGTTTTACTGTACCTCATGGTACTGAGCACGGCAAGGTACTGTTTGAACGCAATACATTTGTGCTCTTATATAGCGCTCTTTGTTTTGGAATATATATATATATATATATATAACATTGAAAACTAAATAACTTTTTTAGACCCCTTTTTGAATCCTGTTTCGTTTTTGAAACATAGATATTTTTTATATGGTCCCCAGCCCGGGAAACTAACGCGGGAAAGATTATGTAATGTGAACTAAAACTAGTAACGAATAGCAATATCGTTGCATCATGACGTGGCATGTAGCTCGAGAGGGTATAAAAGGCTCTCGCAAGCTTTTCGCGGGGATTTTCACGATGTAAATATTCTTGTAAAAACGTTGATGTTGGTGTTCGTCTTTGTATTATTTTGAATGTGTATTTCCTATGAGGAAACTCAAACAAACCAAGGATTTAAATGGAATCTGGTCACGACTGTTTCCCATGATGACTTCATAGACGGACATGCGATAAAATGAAATGCTTGTAAAGGTGATATTACATTTATATATATATATATATATATACATATTTATAAGCATAAGATGTCAAAAAAGAGTCAAAAAAGAAAGGAAAATATAAATAGAGGAGACTTTTAATGGCATCCAATAAATAATTAACACTAAAAGATGAGAAAAAGTTGAAATGTGTTTCATACAATGGCGGGGATGCAGCAATGTGCAGACCCACCTTCAACTCATCTGCGCGAAACGTAAAAGCTCTCTAGTAAAGAAAGAACAAAATGATTAACTGGAAAGAAAAGGAAATAAAGGCAGCAAAGTTGAGCCTTAAAATAAACATGTAGCAATCATCTTCGAAAAAGAAGAAAAACTTTGAAATTTGAGATTAGGACACATTTTGTTGGTGAGTGTTCAAAATGAACTGCTGAGAAGAATCAAAGGGCACCTTTGTAATGCAAGGCGGTAAAGTCCTCTTTAGAACAGGAAGACGAACTTAACACACCTTGTTTTTGTTGCAATGAATCGTTTTTCTAAATCCGAATCGTAAAAAAGTTGAATAAAATTCACTAAAATGATTCAGATCATTGATCTTTTATTCAGGATTGCGACGATGAACCATATACTAAATGATTTTGTAACTGAAAGCTACTCTGGTGATTCGAGAAAACAAAAAAAAAAAAAGAATAAAAAAAAAGAGAGAGAGAGAGAGATTTTATAATATTTTATTTCTAATGTGCGGCGTAGTATTGGTTTGTAACCATTGCAGACCTAGTGGTGTTCTCAGAGATTGGTTTCAACTCTTTCAGCGGCATCACAACGAGTGCGGCACCATTGCCGCACTTTTGACGCTCATTCTCCCACAACATAGGGGCACCTGAGATCCAATTGGGGCAAACTGCACGAGGAATTTAATTTAGCCGAGAGTATCCACGCCAAACGGATACTCAAGCGATCTTTAACACGCCGCATAACCATACGACATGGGAGCTGACGATTTTCTGCATCTTGAAAATCCACCGACTTGGGCCAGGTTTGAGCCTGCGAACTAGGACGTACGAGGCCTGCGCCTTACCGCTAAGCCACCCATATTTTATACTAAAATGTAACACTTTTTTTTTTTTTTTTTTGAGATCGATTTGAGGAGATGGGCACTTGACATATCTCAAGAAAAAAAAGCCGTTATTATCTTTCGTTCAACTCACGCATATATAATGTGTTAAAACTCAACTTCAAGTGGTAAGATGAGTGCATTGGGATCATTCATAAATGATGTCACGCTTCGAAGGGGGAGGGGGTTCGTGAAATTGCGACAAAGGGTGGCAAGGGGAGGGGAGGGGATAACAAGAATTGTGACATCCTGCAATATGCTACATAGCGTGACATGTGGCAAAGGGTGGAAGGGGGTCCGCTGAAGTGTGACATTTTAGGACAAAGGGGGGGGGGGGGGTTCAAATATATGGGAAAAAAGCGTGATATCATTTATGAACGGTCTCATTGTTCATTAAATAGTGAAGGAAAACAATGCGCTTATTTTATAAGAATATAGTAGTTCATTTCTTAGCACCCCCGTGGTCCCCCATTCCTCTTCAAAATATGATGCCTTGACGACCTGTTTTTGGTAATTATACATGTGTGCTGACATTAAAACTCGATGTATGTTGCTCAGGATGTGCATCTCGAAGTCTTTCTTTTTCTTCTTTTCTTTAATTCGATTTTATTCTTTTTTTATTAATTTTAATTTTTATTAAAATTAAAATAGCTTGAATTTGCGTAAAGACGCTAAAATGTGATAATACGAAGTTCTTGCAAGTTAAAAATATTTATACGGTTCAAAAGCCCGGACTTTTCTACATTTGCACATTAAAATAAGACTTCAGTTTTTAAGTTAATGGCAGCAGAAATGATAACTGTTTTCAAACAAATAATGTATCACCTTCTTTATCTTATATTACCTTTTTAAAAAGAAAAAAATACAGCACTTAAGCCATTATTTTAAAAAGTTGCCATTTTTATGCATTTATATGCCCTAAAATGATTTAGAGCAATTGTAAAAACATGTAAACTGCACGTGTACGTATGCATTTGCACGTAATTTGAGCTCCATTTATAGTATATATTAGTAGGTAAATTTTAGTCAATAATGGGTCTTATTATTTTAAATACCAGTTATATTTACTACTAGCGGTACCCGCACGGCTATGCCCGTGTTAAAAATGGAAAGACCAGTCGGTTTGCCATTGTGTATATTGTGATAACTTTTTTAGGTGTAAATTATGTTATTTTATTAAAATGTATAGCATTCCACATATTTAAAAATTAGCTGCCCACGGCAATCAGCCAGAGATCCTACACATTTAAGCATTTTTTTTTTAACAACACGCACAGTTAAAAAGGAAAGAAATAAACGAAACAAAACAAAAAAGAAAATATTTGAAAGAAAACGCATTTTGTTTGTTTAGTTCAAGTACCCACACAAAAAGGACGATTATAATAAATTATAATATTTTTAATTAATAAATTTTTAGTATAATTAATTTTTATCTATTATTTATTGCCATTAAAGCCGGGTGCCGACGCTACGTTTTGTACAACCTTTTGTCTACGCAGTCTTAATACTGAATGAAAACGTTGCAGTTTTTTATGCGTCTACATGGTGCAGAGATATCTGTATATTTCACTCAGTTTTGTGCGATATCGTCCTGAAGGAGGTACTAATCTGGTCAATTTTGGCATGGTGTCATGTTAAAAAAAAAGACTGGAACGTCTCAGAAGTACCCGGCGTTTAAAGTGGTCAGATGATTACATAAAATAAACATTTTTTGCTGCCTGTTCTGATGGTTCGACAACTGCAATCTCTTTATTTTCATCGATGGTATTCCTAGACTGCCTTGGTGTCTCCTGATCATTTAGGAAATGTAACATATAAAATTCCAGAGAGATGGCTTGTAGATTTCGTCTCCAGCCCAGATCGAATCGATTTATTAAATTTTGCCGATTCTTTACGGTAAACACTTCTCAAAGAATTAATTATTTACAACTGTTTCTCTGTTTGCGGTTGCATCAATTTCTTTGAACTTTCCACTAAACTCGCATAAGCGTCCCCCTTTTCATCCCTGTCACTATACTCCTTGGATTTGACACGCCAAATGCATGGGAAACTTTCGCATAATGCAATAAATTCTGTGAGATGCTCCCGAGAACATTGCCGAAAGTCGGCCATTGTCGCCTGACGAATTGAAGCTGAGAAAGAAAATGAATCAGAAAAAGGTGCTACCGTCTACATGTGCCGATTTGTCTGCTCAGTTCAAAGACATATGCTTTCTAGCTCAGTTATCGCTGCAACTGTACAGTCTTCGCACCGGACTCAAAACTGCGCACTTTTCCAATTTATACGCAACGTTTTATCTGCAACGTGTTGAACTGCGCAGAAAAAAGGTTGTGCAAAACGCAGCGTCTGGACCCGGCTTAAAGCAGAAAGACGAAATTTTGTAGCTTGCAGAAACAAACAGCAGCAAGCAAAGCTTTGAAAGCGGAGTAAACCTTTCATCCGAGCTCAAATATTAAAATAACATATGTGCTAATTCACTGGCGAAAAAAAATTAAATAAATGAAAGTACAAATAGTAATAATAAGCTGGAATAACAATAATGGCTATAAAAGATAATATTTCTTTTAAAAACGCCTGTGCAGTATGGAAAATGGTCCCGTAAAATACATGTCAAAATAAGGAAATCAAAATAAAGCTATCAATCGCCTGTGAGACGCAGGAAATAAATTTTAATTCGTTTTAAAAAATAATAATCAAAATCTAAAAAAAGAAATAAATTAATTAAAAATCGGCTGCTCCTCAAAATGCTAAAAACCGCAAGCAATAAATTTTAATTCGATGAAAGAAAAAAAGGATCAATATTCAGTCGGCATGGTAACAATTAAAATTAAAGTTAATTACCGTGAAAAAATAATTTCGAACTGCAGAGAAAAATGCTTATAACTTCTTTTCTAGTTAATTTAGAGGCTTCGAATTTTCGCACGCAGAGCAAAACTCTTTCCGCGGTAGTTTTTCACGCGCTTTTCAACGGTATCAAGCTCGAAACGATGCGATAATTCCTTCCCATAGAAAATGACTATTTTATGAAACTTTTGGCTATAAATTGGAATAAAAGAAGAACAAATTCGAATTTCAGAAAAAACTCTCCGAGGTGCACACCCCCATGTTCCAAACTAATTTCGTGCCAAATTTCATGAAAATCCGCCGGATGGTCTGGGCCCTACGCCGGACACAGACAGGCAGACAGACATACTTGCTGCTTTATTATTAGTAGAGATTCAGTCACCTTTTTCCGATTCATTTTGTTTCTCAGGTTCAATTCGTCAGGCGACAGTGGCCGACTTTCGGCAATGTTCTCGGGAGTTTCTCACAGAATTTATTGTATTATGCGAAAGTTTCCATGCATTTGGCGTGTCAGATCCAAGGAGTATAGTGTCAGGGATGAAAAGGGAAGGCTTATGAGAGTTTAGTGGAAAAATTCAAAGAAATTGATGCAACCACAAACAGATAAACAGTTGTAAATATAATTCTTTGAGAAGTGTTTACCGTAAAG
This sequence comes from Octonoba sinensis, assembly GCA_038502835.1. NCBI lineage: Eukaryota > Metazoa > Arthropoda > Arachnida > Araneae > Uloboridae > Octonoba > Octonoba sinensis. Next base: position 62,100,597 of record CM076605.1, on the reverse strand, counting down.
AATTGGCAAAAGTTAATAAATCGATTCGATCTGGGGCTGGAGACGAAATCTACAAGCCATCTCTCTGGTATTTTTGATTTGTTACATTTCCTAAACGATCAGGAGACACTAAGGCAGTCTCGGAATACCATGGATGAAAATAAAGAGACTGCAGTTGTCAAACCACCAGAACAGGCAACAAAAAACTATTTATTTTATGTAATCATTCGACCACTTTGAACGCCGGGTACTTCTGAGACGTTCCAGTCTTTTTTTTTAACATGACACCATGCTAAAAATTGACCAGAGTAGTACCTCCTTCATGACGATATCGCACAAAACTGAGTGAAATATACAGATATCTCTGCACCATGTAGACGCATAAAAAACTGCAACGTTTTCATTCAGTTTTAAGACTGCGCAGACAAAAGGTTGTACAAAACGTAGCGTGTGGCCCCGGCTTTAATGTCAATAAATAATAGATAAAAATTAATTACACTAAAAATTTATTAATTAAAACTATTCTAATTTATTATAATATTCCTTTTTATGTGGGCACTTGAACTAAACAAACAAAATGCATTTTCTTCAAATATTTGATTTTTTGTCTTGTTTCGTCTCGTTCTTTCCTTTTTCCTTTTTTATTGTGTGTGTTTTGTAAAAAAAAAAAAAAAAAAATGCTTAAATGTGTATTATTACTGGCTGATTGCCGTGGGCAGCTAATTTTTAATTATGTGGAACGCTATACATTTTAATAAAATAACATAATTTACATCTAAAAAAGTTATCGCTAGAGGCACAATGGCAAACCGACTGGTCTTTTCATTTTTTAAGTACGGGCATAGCCGTGCGGGTACCGCTAGTCTCTACTAATAATAAAGCAGAAAGTACGTGTGTGTGTGTGTCTGTCTGTCTGTGTCCGGCGTAGGGCCTAGACCGTCCAACGGATTTTCATGAAATTTGGCACGAAATTAGTTTGGAACATGGGGGTGTGCACCTCGGGAGAGTTTTTTCTGAAATTCGAATTTGTTCTTCTTTTATTCCAATTTATAGCGGAACGTTTCATAAAATAGTCATTTTCTATGGGCAGGAATTATCGCATCGTTTCGAGATTGATACCGTTGAAAAGCGCGTAAAAAACTACCCCGGAAGGAGTTTCGCTCTGCGTGCGAAAATTCGAAGCCTCTAAATTACCTAGAAAAGAAGTTATAAGCATTTTTCTCTGCAGTTCGAAATTATTTTTTCACGCTAATTAACTTTAATTTTAATTGTTACCATGCCGACTGACTATTAATCCTTTTTTCTTTCAACGAGTTAAAATGTATTGCTTGCGGTTTTTAGCATTTTGAGGAGCAGCCGATTTTTAATTTATTTATTTATTTTTTTAGATTTTGATTATTATTTTTTTAAGGCGAATTGAAATTTATTTCCTGTGGCTCACAGGCGGTTGATAGTTTTATTTTGATTTCCTTATTTTCACATGTATTTTACGCGACCATTTTCCATACTGCACAGGGGTTTTTAAAAGAAGTGTTATTCTTTATAGCGATTTTTGTTATTCCAGCTTATTATTACTATTTATACTTTCATTTATTTATTTTTTTTCGCCAGTGAATTAGCACATATGTTATTTTGCTATTTGAGCTCGGATGAAAGGTTTATTCCGCTTTCAAAGCTTTGCTTGCTGCTGTTTGTTTCTGCAAGCTATAAAATTTCGTCTTTCTGTTTTAAGCCGGGTCCAGACGTTACATTTTGCACAACTTTTTGTCTCCGCAGTTCAACACGTTGCAGATAAAACGTTGCGTATACATTGGAAAAGTGCGCAGTTTTGAGTCCGGTGCGAAGACTGTACAGTTGCAGCGATAACTGAGCTAGAAAGCATATGTCTTTGAACTGTGCAGACAAATCGGCACATGTAGACGGTAGCACCCCTTTCCGATTCATTTTGTTTCTCAGTTTCAATTCGTCAGGTGACAATGGCAGACTTTCGGCAATGTTCTCAGGAGTTTCTCACAAAATTTATTGCATTATGCGAAAGTTTCCCATGCGTTTGGCGTGTCAAATCGAGGAGTATATTGACAGGTATAAAAAGGGGGACGCTTATGAGAGTTTAGTGGAAAAATTCAAAGAAATTGATGCAACCGCAAACAGAGAAACAGTTGTAAATAATTAATTCTTTGAGAAGTGTTTACCGTAAAGAATTGGCAAAAGTTAAAAAATCGATTCGATCCTGGGCTGGAGACGAAATCTACATACCATCTCTCTGATATTTTGATTTGTTACATTTCCTAAATGATCAGGAGACACCAAGGCAGTCTAGGAATACCATCGATTAAAATAAAGAGATTGCAGTTGTCGAACCACCAGAATAGGCAACAAAAAATATTTATTTTATGTAATCATCTGACCACTTTAAACGCCGGGTACTTCTGAGACGTTCCAGTCTTTTTTTTTTAACATGACACCATGCCAAAATTGACCAGAGTAGTACCTCCTTCATGACGATATCGCACAAAACTGAGGAAAATATACAGATAACTCTGCACCATGTAGACGCATAAAAACTGCAACGTTTTCATTCAGTATTAAGACTGCGTAGACAAAAGGTTGTACAAAACGTAGCGTCTGCACCCGGCTTTAATGTCAATAAATAATAGATAAAAATGAATTATACTAAAAATTTATTTATTTAAAAATATTATAATTTATTATAATCGTCCTTTTTGTGTGGGTACTTGAACTAAACAAACAAAATGCGTTTTCTTTCAAATATTTTCTTTTTTGTTTTGTTTCGTTTCTTTCTTTCCTTTTTAATTGTGCGTGTTTTGTAAAAAAAAATGCTTAAATGGGTAGGATCTCCGGCTGATTGCCGTGGGCAGCTAATTTTTAATTATATGGAATGCTATACATTTTAATAAAATAACATAATTTGCACCTATTAAATTTATCACTATATACACAATGGCAAACCGACTGGACTTTTCATTTTTTAACACGGGCATAGCCGTGCGGGTACCGCTAGTTAAAAATAAAGATAAATATTTTATTAATTATTTAACTTATTTATTTGATGGTAAGGATTTCCTAAAAATACATAATTTTTCGAAATGGCTACATCAGTTAGACGGAAAAGGAGACTTATTTAAAGAATAAAAGAGTGCTCATATTAGTTTTCCCACTAGGTTAACTTACAAAGAGGTTTAGGCAAACTTTATATTGATGTTTCATCCATCCAGACAAATACTGGTTTAACATTACAGCATAAAAAATATCCTGGAGAAGTTATTTAAGTTTTTTCAATCTTTGCAAAAATAGATAAACAAATAAATATAGTGCTAATAAGGCGGTCAACTTGCAAAGGGTTTTTATAATGCTCCCACCCAAATTTGGCATACATAAGTGATCAATATAGACAGGGGGTCAACTTAGGTGGTCAAGTTACAAAGGTTTCCCTACGTCTTATATATAAGCGGCTTGTTCTGTCTGTCAGACCGTCTGTTAGGCCGTTTTACCGATCGGGACCACATTCGGCCCGGTTAATGTTTGCGACCCGAGAAACTCAACGCTGCAAAAATGAAAGTTGTGACTCAATTAGTTTTTTTTTTAAATTATTTTTTTAATTTTTCAATGAACAGTATATCTGTAATGCAGTTGCCATTGTTGTAACACATGTCAAATATACTGATACTAAAGACATTTCTCTAGCATTTTGAGTGAGGCACCGCTAGATTTGCAATCTCCGTTAAAAATTAATGTAAACGCGAATTTAATTTAATCCTTCTTTCTTTGTTTTAATTTATTTATCATCTGCGCTTTTTATAAATATTAAAGTGGCAGCTCTCTTTTTTCCAGTTTCGTTAAAACTATTGTTTTTACGATGATTATGTTGGATATTGTATATTTAAAATATCTACAGCAGCTGTCATTTCGTATGACCGCCGGGCTTACTAGTTACAAAATATAGGGCTGATTCCGTTCCTGACAAAAGGGGTCAACTTAAACAGGTGGACAACTTACAAAGGTGGTCAACTTTACAGGTTCTACTGTATATGATTTGTGGGGCTGCAAAGGACACTTCAAACTATTCTCATTCAGCTTTCAATGGTAATATTAATTTAATACAGAGAGCATGTGCTAAAGTACTGCAAGCAGCCTTTTGTCAAAGAAATTGATGAATTAGAAAGTCAGAAAACAGGTACAAGGTCAGAGGTTTTTTATTTGTTCAATTTTCTTAATTAATACGTGGCGATAAATCTAGTCATAGCGCGTTTAGGCAGTATAACAAAAATGCAGAATGCTTGTTATGCAGAACTGGGTGTGTGAATGAAAAACATTTTTTTTTTTTTAATATTGCAGCGTTTCAAATTAAAGCTTTAAATCTGACAGCAAGGTTTTACTTTTTGTCAATTTGCACAAATTAAAATGTATGAATTTATTAAATAAATGTAATTATTTTTATTTGTGCTTTTTATTTTTTCCAGTGTTCTTATTTTTTCCTTTGTGATTTTGTAATGAACGTAATTTTTTCTCTGAATTAGATTCTTAACATACAGAACTTCAGTACTTTAGTACAAAAATATCTTAGATATAATATTGATTAAATTAAATTTTCCTAAGATTAATTTTACTGTGAAACATGCTGTTGAGGTTTATATTAATTTTATTAACATTTTACTTAAACTTTAAGAGTATCTATATATGTATATTTCACTTAACGTGGACCGGTTACGATTAAATTTTGCGCTACGATACGATACTGACATCGTGCAACAAACAAACTATGGTAAAACGATATTTAAAAATTTTGTTTAATGATTAGCATAGAAAAGTAACATAGTATTTGTATTTACTATCGTACCTTAATGGGACTTTAGCATTTTTTTTTTCCTACTTCTTAAAAAGTATTTAATTTCATAACTCAATTTTAAATTTCCGATTCTTCGGAGTGGCAACACCTTAGTTTATTTCTATCAAGGCCGAGCTTGATCCAATTAATCCAGTTAACTGTTTAAGTAACGGTTACGATCAAGTTCAGCCTCGGTTTACATCGAGCGGTTAATCTCGTGTTTATATCTACCGATCTTTTCTTAAGCTTTTCGAATTTTAAAACGTTTCTTACGTTTCTAAAATGGTTTATTTCCAGTTCATTAGAGGGGCAATACCTTAGTTTGTTTATAACAAGCGGTCATTCTCATGTTTAGTTTGATTTTTGAACTTATACCCAGGAGATGTTCTGCGGGAGATCATCCAGCATCATTATATTGTCTGGATGTTATACAAGACTGTCCATACCAGCCCCATGTGGTGGGGTTAACGTGAACACATTAGGTACTGCGTAATCAAGATAAAAACTATTGACATAAATATAAAATAACAATACCACCCAATGCGTAGACGAAAGCAGAGAGCGTGTAGAAAGAATAATGCTACGGAAAAGCAAGGTATACTATGTAAATGTTATCAAATTGAAATGTTTTCGCAAAAAAATGTATTTAATGTATTTTACAGTAAGAATTATGAACGAGCGCTCGCTCTAAAATAAATAGAAGGTTTAAGCAACTTTGATGAAAAATTACCTGATCTCTTGAAGGTAAAGAATTTTTAAATAATCTGTTCAAAGCGAAATATATTTTTAAACAAAGTACATTTACTCTCAAAAATGGAATTTTCATCATGGTAATAACTATTTATTGGAGTATTTTCAGTGACTGTTTATATTCATTTTTATAAAGTATATTTGATGAAGCATTAAAATGTGCTTCAAACTTAATTTTTTTAAAAATAATGAATAACAATAATAAAGAGTGTATAAAGACGTCGGCGCTCAGATAAAAGTGACGAAGGCTAAAAATTAAGTTTAGGTTTGAGCTATTGTCATTTTTCGTTCCAGGATCGTTGTAAGAAAATGGAAAAAATCAGTTTACATACTCCTAAATCCTACAATAAGTTTTCTAATGTCCCTTAGAATGAAATAATTGGTATGTGTCAGGAAATGTCTAATTGTAATTTCTAACTAACTGCAGTACCCACATTTTTTTTCGTGAATTTAGTTATTTCACTCCGAGCGCAGACTATATGTCTTCCGAAAGTGCCACTTTCGATGCTATAAAGTTTTTTCGCGATAAAATCGAAATTACATCATTTCTCAGCATCATGAAACAAACAACTAAACTCATAATAGAAATATAATTTCACGTTAATTTTTACCCACATTTGTTCTTTTTCGTGAATTTAGTTATTATCTGAGAGTAGGCTATGTCTTCCGACAGTGCCACTTTCGATGCGATAAAATTTTTTCGCGATAAAACCGAAATTACATCATTTCTCAGCATCAAGAAACAAACAACTAAACTCATCCCAAATGGAAGAAAGTTCCCGTAGCGATTGAGATTTCGCTCTTTCTCCAGTGCTCGGGCTATGTTCCGAAGTGGGTTACCGAAGGCACAAGGAAGAAAAAAATAAGAGAAAGGGGGGAGGGGGAGCAGTTATGATCGACACCACGTGACTCCAGTTAGGCCTCGATCCGAACCGACTTTAGACGGAAAACTCCAACCAGGTATATAAAGGTTTAGCATCACTGGACCTCTGGACATTATGCTGGAATGAAGTCGGGTGAACCGGACGGACGTATTTTCGCTCTCTGAAAGTGTTCTTTCTCGTGACGTCACGCCCCCTTACTTTTGGACTATCGTCTGCGTGGAGTGTCTTCATTGTTATTTTTATTTTGTGGTTTATTGGTCGACCATCCAAATCGGTGGGAACAAAATGTTCAGGTAAGGGACTGCATGACCTACATCGCACTTTATTGTTTTATTTGCTGTGTGTACTTAACGGGGGTCTCATCTGTAAATTGCGATCGCTTGTTGCATAAATAGGATGCACTGCTGCGAGTTCGCTGCGTTTATCCGAATCAATCGTCTGTGGGATACAACCCTATTTTCCGAATAGTTCTTCTCATGGTGTGTTAAATACTAAGTGCCAGAATTACTTTATTGGATACATATATGCATTTTCAACGATTATTCATGAAACTTTTATGAAACTTTGTGAGACTTTTAGATTGAGGAAAACAGATTAGTTTTTTATACTCTAATGTGAGTTACAGCAATTTTAGCACAATCATTGCACTGAAATGGACGAAAAATATTGCAGGATTTATATGTATATTCCCATAAACATAACATTTGTTTCAATCATCTATATAAAACATTCCATAAGGAATCAAGTTTTATAGTTTAATGCTTTTTTTTTCATAAATATACGCTTCAAGTAATCTTTAAAAATTCAGGAAAATTTGTCCTTATTATTATTTTTTTTTTCGTACTTTTTAAATTTTTTTATTACTGTTTTTAGTTCTTCCGTACTTTAGAAATTTTAACGTTATCTAATTTGTTTATATATATATGTTGTCCAGTTTTTTAATCAATTAATTAATTTTTTTAACCTATGATTTAATGATTTTGCTTTGTCTTTAATTTTTATTTTAGAAATCATACTTTTGTTTTCATCATTATTTTTTTATATCTTCTTATAATTGTACATATTTTATCTCATTCATGATGTAAATGCTACACAAGCCTTTTATATACTATATAAATATTTTTCTCCCGTATAAATACAAATATTTCCTTTTTAATTAAAGGAATATTATTATGATTTCACTTTTTCTGGTTTTTAAGAAGTAAATTAAACCATTGCAATATTTAATTTCATTCGTTCATTCAAATTCATATTTAACTAGTAAAAATAGTTTTAATGAACCTATAGATTTATAATTATAAATGCAGTTGTCTACCTTTGTCTACACATGAGCCCTCTATAAACAGTTTCCGTCACCAAGCAGCAATAATTTTTAAAATGGCGAATGAAAATTAAATTTCCTGGCTTGCTAAAATATTTTGAAATTATTGACGTTTTTTTAAAAAAAATTCAAGTATTTCCAATTACCCCATCGATCCTTTCCGCTAAAATCCGTACGAAGCCTTTGATGCGTAGTATTTCGTTTCAGTTTTGTTTTAATTATCTCTCAACGTTATATGCTATATATATGATTTCAATACGAATTTAGTTTTGAATCTCTCCATTGTTTTATTATATGCTTATTATGAATGTTATAATATAAACATGGTTTGGAAAATGAAGAGAATTCGAATTCAAGGAATTGTGTTGATCTTTTTTGTTGCTCTTTTGGTAACATACATCGTTTAAACTACCATAAGGATAAAACTGAATATCTAATGTGTCTGTTGCTGTCAATAAGTTACACAGTGAAGACACTGTTAAATTAATTTTCACTTGTTGATAGCAACACTAGTGATGATGGAAAATTAAATTAGATTTACTTTTTCACTATTTGCTTCATGTAAATTTTTGTTTAGTATTTGTACGCTTGGGGAAGCAGTAGCTCGTGTTCATCGGTGAAAAATAAAAAATTTCGACTTTAACCGTAAAGTTTTTTAACAATACTTTTCCATGTATTAGGATACTTGAATGCAATTTTTTTTTCTTTTCAGTTAAAGCCTAGGTTGTCAAACAAATTTTGAACCATAAACCGTACTTAACTCAAAAATGATTTTTTAAGTATTTCCCTCGTGACTTAAACAAAAGATAAAAGCAGAGATCCATTTTTAAAAAGGCTTTCAAAAACCCACTTACCGCTTAAGTTTTAAACTAATTTAATCCTTGTGATTTTTTTATTTTTGTTATTATTTTCTTTGGGGGGGAGGGGGGAGGAAAAGGGAGTGGTGTCAACGTGGTATACGCATTATTTATGTGACTGTCTAAACCTAAACCTTGCAGATAACTTTACAACCTTGACATTTTTAGTGTTGAATATTCATCTAAATAATGGGGAATATTATGTCCGGAAGAAACAAAGCTTTTATCTTTTCATTTTATAATCCCTAAAGTAATTTTAAAGAAGGATAAAAAATATAAATAATTCTTTTTTTTTTATAACTTTCTTTCGGTATCATAGAAAATAAAACTTTTAAAAGCATAAAAATTAATGAACTATAGAAAAAATATTCATTGATCTGTATTAATAGATTATTATTTCTTCTTGACATAAATGGTAGAATTATCGTGTTTAAAATTATTTATTTACATAATTCCTCGTACTTAATGGCTTAATCAGTTTTTCATATTAAAAAAAATGGTATTTTCATTTTACTCACGTTGTAAAATAATTGATATTTGTTCGGATTGCTGATTATATAACTTATTTGTTGCAATATGTTTCAGTATTTCTCTCCAAGTTTATCGTATATGATATTAATACTCTGGTTTTCTTGCCCTCTTAAGTACAAGATGTATAAAATTTCAAAACTATTCTGGACTTGAAAAAAAATTTGATACCGTCTAATGAGTCGAGTTTTAAATGAAATTTTAACGCTATCCGGATGATCTGGGGTTCATGCGGATAGTAGCACTTTCAACTGGTAGTCAGAAGCAGAAGTGCATCTCTGAAAACAGCACGACGCTGGAAAAATGAATAAAATTGGTCAAGATAATTCAAATTTATTAGAATCAGCATTAATTACTTGCAATATAATTAAATGAATGCAGAATTAACTTTTAAAATAACATTAATATTGAAAATTATAACATGAGGTCTATGTGAACTCCTGGTCATAACGGAATATGTTTCGATAGGACACAGTGGTAGAGTTAAATTTAAGCTCCAATTGAAATCAATACCTACATAATTTTATTCATTTTTCCAGTCAAAATTCAACTGTCTGTATTTTTTTCCGTTAAAAAAAGTTGTTAGGACAATCGAAGTTTAAAATGCAACAATGACAATTTTAAGCGTCCAAAACATAATGTTCTTAATAATATCCACATATAACGATGCGCTCAAAAACAGAATTATATTCAGTTATAATCGGAAGTACAGTTTAATTATATTGCTCTGCGCTTACACAACATAACAAAAAAAAAAGCAAGTGTTTTTACTTTTGTGTAGGAACAAACTGTAAAAGAAACTTCTTCAACATCGCTCTCTCGTTACCAAAATACACTATAAATTCCATCTCAATGGAACATATTTTCGCCTTGAACATCTGGAAATTCATCATTTTTTGCAATGGATTTCAAAAATGTTTCAATGAGGAGTTATAGCTGAAAACAACGGAATAACATCCTCACTGCGACTAATCTCTGCATCAGTGTGATTAGCAGATAAATTAGTAACTAGCGGAGTAGTATGTCTTTAAATGTCGTCTATCCCCAAAGCTTAATTTAACCTTTTCTAAACATTTTTCTAAAATGTTTTATCTCTGAAAGAAAAGCATTATTTCTATTTGCCGTTGTTGCTGTCTGTACCGGATATGCCTGGTGAATCTGCTAGGATGTGGAAGTTGTTTTTGCTGCTAGTTTAAGGATAGAAAGATATTGTTAAAACGGTTCATTCGTTCTCTTCTTCTTATCAGGAGTTAAAATGCTTCAACTTTCCAAGATTACAATGATTTTTGCATTTAAAATTCAAATTTAAGGAAAACAAATGATAGTTATGTGGTTTCACTCCGCAATTTTTCCGAGGATGACCTTGAACCAGAGGTGAAAATTACATGCCACGCATGTGTGCACTCTACACAATTTTCCTGGCACACCAAAAGTTTTGGTCATCAAATAAAAATAATTAATTCTAAAAATAAACTAATAGGGAGAATATTAATTTTATGCAACATGATATGGTTTTGTTTGATATTTTATGAAGGATTAATGTTTACATTCTGATTTTTGGGGAATGGATTTTATAAGTCTAGCTGTTCCTTATTTCATCTGGTAACTCTCGTGGTGGTTTTGCATGATATTTTTATGAAATATTTGTGCTTACATTTTGATTTTTCGGGAATTGATACTATGAGTCTTGTTGTTCCCCATTTCATCTGTAAATCTCGTGGTGGTTTTGCTTGATATTTTTATGAAAGATTTGTGCTTACATTCTGATTTTTGGGGAATTGATACTATGAGTCTTATTTTTCTCCATTTCAACTGGAAATCTCATGGTGGCTTTGATTGATATTTTATGAAATATTTGTGATTACATTATGATTTTTTGGGAATCGATATTATGAGTCTAGCTGTTCCTTATTTCACTGGTAAATCTCCGTGGTGAAAGGCTCAACTGACATTTACGACTTCACGTCATTTTACGTAACAAATTCGAGCATAATTTCGAATAAAAATGGTATACTTTTATTCAAAACCATCAAAACCGGTAAGATTCATAAACAACATACGTTCCTCAGACGCTCGAGGATAATTCAGATGAGTCATCTAGGCTGACACCGAGCATTGACATTTTTTGCTCGAGGAGCAGTATTCTCATCGTTTGGCAAAGTTCTAATTTTCACTAATGGATACGTTCCGAACTCTTAGGTAATTAATTAAGACGAAATAATGACAAAAAATAAGTGATTTTTGCTACTTCTTACTCTAAGGTAGAAGTCTAATGTATAATTAAGAAATGAAATGAAGGGGTGAAAAACTTGGACGTGCCTAAACGACTGACAATGATTGAATAGCATTGGGTAGGTAAACAGTTTTAGGTATAAATTTTCCTTTAGTTATTTCTCTTCATTTTCGAAACTTGTTTTAACTGATGTGATAGTTTTTCGTGATAATTGTTTAAATAATATTATAATTTTTGTTTCTCATCAATGATTTTGCGCAGTTTTCTCCTTAAAGAATGTTTATTCTTATGGTTTGAAAGAATTTTTGGAGTGCAAATTTTTCTACTTTCTTCTGCTTTTCCAATTGCAAAACATTTTGAAATTTAATAGTCTTTTAACAACTATTTCAAGCATTGTTTGTTTATGCAACGTATGAAATAAGGCTTAACAGCACTTGAAGAGTTTTTTTCTTATAACTTACAAAAGAGAACAAGTTCGTATCTGTCAATGATCGAACATTATTTTTACACCCTATATAAAAAAATATTTATTATTTTTTAAATTTTTATATTATTATTTTTTAAAAAGTTATAACATTTTCTAATTGCTTCATTGAATGTGAATTGAATAAAAGTTTGTACCAACTTTAAAATCACTTACACGTTTTTAGTTTGAGACGTTATCCCATGATATTGATTGGAGATTGGGAGTAAAAACACACACACAAAAAAAAAAAAAAAAAAGAATGTGTTGTCACACCCTTTTTAACCTCTTTGTTAAAAAGTTACAAGCCACACATTATTTTTTTTTACTTGCATCACAATTTAATTAACTTTTTTCTTGTTTGAATGGTATCATAGCCATGCATAAAAATAGATGCTCTAATTGTAATTCAAACGACTTTGAATACTATATTTAAACCAAGAGTAAATTTGCGCCACCATATCAAGTTCAATTTATTTTGAAATTACTGTCCGTTAGGAGTAAAAATATCTGTGCTTATAAATACACTTTAAACTACTTTAAATACATTATTACAGTTCTCTATCAAAAAGTATGTTCACTAAAATCACTTTTATACTTCCTGGAATGAATATAATTATGAAAGAAAACACATGTTCGTCCAAATCTACTCACCTTTGAATGATCACAATCATCATTGAAATCACATGTTCCGCATAATCCACTTTAAATGATGTAGCCAAATTCTTAATTTCATAAAAGAAAAGACATGTTTTACAAAATCTACTCACCTTTGAATGATCACAATCGTTATTGAAATGACATGATGCGAAAAATCTACTTTAAGTGATGTAGTCAAATCTTAACTGACTACAAGGAAAAGACATGTTCTCCAAAATCTACTCACCTTTGAATGATCACAACTATCATTAAAATGCCATGTTCCGCAAAATCTACTTTGAACGATGTAGTTAAATTCTTACCTTCATACATGAAGTTTATGGTTTGACAATATTTATTTCACATGAATTTAAAAATGCGTAATAGCACAAGCATGTAAAAAATGATGGGCACCCCACAGTTTTCTTACAATGTGTTTGAATGATATGTTTCAGTCGCAGTTCAAACTAAAATTTTCGACAGATGTCTTTGTAGGAAATATATTTAATTCAAAGACATTTGAAAGAAGAAATTTCTGAAAACATACAATTTAATGCATGGTTATTATATAGCAATCAAAGGCATTGGCAGTTGTGAAACATTTAAATAAATTTGAAGTACATTTGAGAGAGCTCTCCTTACATGACTTTTTATTTGAGTTTTCCCAACTTGTAATTACAAGTTATGACTGTTATATATACTTTAAAAGCTTTCACTTATAAATGTTTGCAAAAGTGCTCGCGTGGAGAACGTGACAGCTATGTCTGATACATTAACAGCCTTTTGATGAAACGTTTACAGAAATTTGGGTCAACATTTTCCAAAACGTAAGCAACCAGTGGTTCAGAAAATTTCATTGTATACTTTTCGCTATGTAATTATTTATCGCTTCGGTTTAATTGAAGATAGTCAGATCTATTGTATTCTTTTTGTTGAAGTGTCCTTTTTGACTGTCACTGATACACGTCGAAAGGGATTTATTTACGCTTGTTTCTATTTGAAAATAGTCTAAAGTTTCAGTCGAGCTCTTTTCGTTAAATATTAAAAAGAAAGGTTGCTCACCAGTTCTAAAGTAAAACGAGTTATAATTTGGAATCAAAATAGTAAATGGGTAAATATAATGCCGTGCAAATTAAGTGAAAGTACTGAAAATAGTGATAATAAATTATTATCGTTCATTAAGGTGTGACAGAAATGAAACAGAATCTGGAAATATGATTGGAACGTTGTCCTTTGGTTCAATACAATTCGGAATTTGATGTTTTTTTTCTTCAGAACTGATTTACGAAACTGATAAATTAAAAAAAAATCATTAAAAATATCTTTTTTTTCCAAAATATCTAACACTTAATTTTCAAAGGTTGGATAATGAAAAATAATTGGTTATACTTACGCGGAACAAATTGCGAGACCTCTCTTACACTGCATACATGTGTTTCGATACTAGAAGGAAGGATCTACGTACAGTTCTATTGAACCAAAGCGATCTGCCTGGCAGAGTGCCAAGAAGAATCCATTCATATTCAAAGGGGGAACTACTGATATAAGGAATGTGCCGATTTTGGTCTTATTCTAGTTCGTTTAGCATATACTTGATTTCTTCCGAACTGATGCCATTACCAGTTCATAAATTTAGTTTCTTTCAAAAGAGAGATAAGCGTGCATTCTGATTCGTGCGCTAAATAACCGCACCTGCAAACTTCCCTAAAACTCGACGGATTCGTTCTTTTCTGCCATGCGCGGAAGCGTCTAAACGTCAAAATTCCGTGGTCATACTGTAACATACGATTTAACCCCTTAGCGGTCGGGGAATTTTCAAGAAAACGGTCATTAAAAGTGCTTATTTTTTTATCCCGGAAAATTATATAAAAATATGCCTGTTTACAATATACATATTCATTTTTAATTTGTTTTTATTTTGAAATTTTAAACACTCCAGCCCGGAAATGTCACGGGAGCGAGAAATAGAAGGCGAAACTTCAGCCCGTCATTTTCACGGGAGCGAGAGGGAAGGGGTTATCGTAGTAGCAGTTTCGCGTTAATTTTTTTGTATTATGAATATTATAGCAGGTAACAATGAGTGGTAGCAAAGATCAAAAATCATGATATGGAATTTGTATTTTTATTTTCATAATACAGCTAAATATTGAGTAACAGATAGAAAATTTTGATTTCTGTTTATGAGCTTATGAGAGTTATCGATACACCTGTGCAACAAATCGGTTTTGATCTTCCGCCTCAAGCGATCCGAAAGGATGAGCTAAATATAGTTCAAACGGAGAACTCAATCCATGGTCAAAATGGCAATAAAGTTACGAAACCGCCTCGAGCGCCACCTGGCCATCGGATGTGAAACAGTGAAGGCACCGAAAGCAATTGATGCGCCCGATAAAGTAAGGGGAAAATAATAATAATGTCCGCTGGTTAGAGAAGAGTGACCCAGTAAAGTAGCAGTTCAGCGAAAAGGAAACCGTACTTTCCCGCTTGAGCAAAACGGAGCGTCAACCTTGGTAGACGTGATGAGCGTTAGTGATGAACAATGGGATGACTTACTGGCGATGATCCCAAAGACGTAATGGTCAATAAGATGCTGATGGGATTTACAACTTTCCTGGTTAGAGGACTGAAACTGAATTTGCGCAGTATTTTGGAACGTAAGCGTTACGTCGAGCTTAAAGATTATTTATAACACAAAACGTGGTTACGGAATTAAGAAGATACTGATCCTGAGGATTACAGATAAATACGCAATTTATAATTTTTACTTAGAGATGTATATGATAAATGTTTTCAGGTTTTAAATGCCTTAAATATTATATAAGTGATTCTTATAAGCAATTTGGAACAACGTTTTCGAAGAAGCACATTTGTTAAATTAGGGAGATAACTTGGCAGTGAACTGTAAACATTCCTGTCATACAATATAGGGACCGTTTTTAAATGATGTCACGCTTTTTTCCCACATATTTGACTCCCCTCCCCCTGTGTCACAAAATGTCACACCTGAACGGACCCCCCTACTCCCCTTTGTCACATGT
Source organism: Octonoba sinensis (assembly GCA_038502835.1). Taxonomy (NCBI): domain Eukaryota; kingdom Metazoa; phylum Arthropoda; class Arachnida; order Araneae; family Uloboridae; genus Octonoba; species Octonoba sinensis. The sequence goes on along the minus strand of CM076605.1, from coordinate 62,085,059 downwards.
CTCGCTATGTTGGATAAGCACGATGTCACATTTCTTGGTACCCCTCCCCTCCCCTTGTCACAATTTCACGAAACCCCTCCCCCTTTGAAGCGTGACATCATTTATGCAAGATCCCATACAATAGTAAGAATTTAGCATCATGCCAAGCAAATATGCCTATTTTTCAACCAAAAACTGACAGAGCTTACAAAATGGCTGCTGGCTCTTTACGTACTCCAATTTCTAACACTAGTTTTTAAATTTTCAGCAATGGTTATCTTTGCTGAAAATTCTCTCTTGTTTTCATCCTGAGGGGGCCATAATTATACTGAAATATGTCTGAAATTTCAGTTTTCCTGTCATATTCTCTCTAAGCTCGTTTTTAAAGCATTTTCATGCGTAAAATTTCTTTCAAACAAATGCGAGACTTTCGTTGTGACGTAATTTGGTTAAATACCGAAGTGGATGAACAGTATGTACATGAATTTATTTATCCAGGCTGTTTGCATTGCCGCATAAGTTAAATAAAAATACATGAAGCTGTATTGCTTTAATGATAAAATGCAATATTTTCTTTTTTGTCTGCTCTTTTGCGACAATGGAAATAAATGTTACGTTTTATTTCCTTAAAGAATTATTTTTAATTGTTATCATTTAATTATTCCGCATAAAGTAATGATGAAATTATACATTTTTTGCCATTAAAATATTTTCATACCTATATATACATTTATATATCATTTTTGAACGCTATAGCACATTCAAAATTCTTGGTGGTCCGCTAGTCCCAGATCACTAAAAACTTATGCAGACAACTACGAAATAAAACTCAGTGGTCTGCGGAAACACTGTCTGATCGCAGTTAATCCAGCCATCCAATGCCTCTTCATCTTAGTTTTTGCCTTTTCAAATAAACACCCAAGCGTAACCAAAATACATTTCGCATTTTTTAGTGTATTTTTGTAAATTTTGAACTTTAAAGAAGGTCAATTTTATGAATTTACTATATTGTATAAAACCCATTTGTGGGTGTATGTTTGTATGTTTGCTATGCGAAGCCGGGAACATATCATTCCTATCCGATCAGCGAATTGGAATGAAATTTGGCACAATTTTCAATCATTTCCTGGCAAAGTAAACGCACGATGTGCCATTCAATAAAGTAATTTTTGAGAAAAAAATAAAACAGACTTCAAAGCAGAACTACTACAAATTGAGCTAAAAAGTAAAAAATAAATTAATTCTTTAAACAACATCGATGTGACTTTTAAATATGGTTTTAGAAGTCGGTGCAAAATTATGAGTAATTACCATTACACCATTAGCTACTTCATATTGGAACTGTTGCTAATTCTGCTAATATATAAATATATATATTTGTAATTGATTCATGATTACAAAAGCTTTTATCTATCCTAATTTTGCACCGACTTCTAAAACTATATTTAAAAGTCACATCGATGTTGTTTAAAGAATTAATTTATTTTTTACTTTTTAGCGCAATTTGTAGTAGTTCTGCTTTGAAGTCGGTTTCATTTTTTTCTCAAAAATTATTTTATTTTATTCTTTTTAGTGTTAATATTTTTTCTATAAATATTGTATTTTTCAAAAAATCCATATCAAAGAACAAACCTTTTTTGAATGAATGGCACTAAAAACTAATCATTTGTACGATAAATTATGTTTAGAAGTCGATTTTAGCACGCAAACTGGTTAAATTTAATTTTTGCTTCAGAGAAGCCTTCTGTCAAACTGGTGCCATAATTGATTTTAGTATTACAGCTCAATGGCATCAAACTCTTTTTAAACAATGTATTAATAGTTTTTCCCAACAAAGAAAAATCAAACCAAGCCTTTCCAATTAAAATATAAAATGCTAATTTTTCAAGCGTAACGTTTTTTCTAAAAAACAAATGAAGTCAAATTGATGTGCGATATTTGAGCTAGACGACCCTCTATCAATTAAAGAAAAATCGGTTCATTTAGTCAAAAGTTATGGATGAAAAAACCAAAAAATGACTATCTTTCTGCCTATAACTTTTTTTCGAATTATCGAATATGGTCAAACGAAGAAGCGGGACCTATGGGAAACCACCCTCGATCGATTAAAAAAAAAATCATGAAAATCGGTGCATTAGGTGAGAAGTTATGAATGGACAAAAAAAAAAAACCGACATACATACAATATGAATGTATAACCTCCTTCCTTTGTGAAGTCGGTTAAAAATTTGAGCGAAATTAAATTTAGCACAAAATTCAATCATCTCTTGTGACAGATAGCGCATGAAGTGCCATACGAAAATTCGAATGAGGATTTTTTTTTTTTTTTCAGTTTAATTTCAAGATTTGTTTCGACAATTAAAAAAAAAATCATTTCAAAAATTTTAAGATTTTTATCGACAATAAAAACAGAAAAATAAATAATAATATTTAAAAAATATATGAATAAAAATCATCTCATTTTCTGAAATTTTATATCACTCAGAAGTTGATAAAAAAAGCAGCACAGCTAGAATTTGTTTGAAAACTCAAGAACAAATCTGTGCCTGAGAATTTTTGATTTTTCGCGATGAAGTTAAAAAAAAAACACTTTCAGTACTATAAGACGAGTCTTTTCCGTGTAAATCTCATGTAGCTAGTGACTTTGTCGCCGGTACTGTGTACGTCTATTGAGTGTAAACCCGCAAAAACTCGACAAATGGACTTAAGATTTTATGGGTTTCTGGTATAGAAATAGAACATGAGTTATTGCCCAGAATCTTATTTCTTCTAAGGGGAATTAATTTAAGCAACAAGCTTCAGCTACTGTTAAATAAAGATATGAGAGAGCATGGAATCACAGTAATTTATAGCTGCAAAAATAAGCCCGTGTATTTTAATTTACACTTAGTTGCTAATTTTCTGCGACCAGGTTCCATGCTGCTTAACATGCATGGGTCCTTTTTTTTTTCAAATTTATTATCGTGCGACTGGAAACACCCGGTAATTTTGCTATATTTTTTTCTCACCACCGGTAAACACAACTCCTCATTCCCGTCCATGCGGCCCTGAGTTTACCGAAGACATTGAAAAAGCGAACGGAACGTAAGCGCAGGGGACTGGCCCTTCGAATCTCTCCATTTCCTTTCCTGTCTGCAGAAGACGGGCGAATGACCTTCGTTTCCCTTTCGGTATTATTATATGATTACGCGGCCATCTTCTTTCCGATTAATAAAAAAAGAAACGAACCTGTTTCAATGGAAGATGCGTTCGATGGCCTACATCTTGTTTCGTCTGCCGGGGCTACCAATCAGTTAGGACAAAGAGCTCAACTACATTCTATTAATACAGCGGTCTAAAGCGGATTCTTGATTCAGGCAAGGGTTGTGCACGGAGAATAACGATGGGATATTTTATCTGGAATATTTTTCCTTTACATCCATTTTGGCCATTGAAGAAACTAAATTTCTGTAAAGCGATCATTCATAAATGATGTCACGCTTCAAGGGGGGAGGTGAGTGCGTGAAATTATGACAAAGTGTGACAAGGAGAGGGGAGGGGGTAGCAAGAAGTGTGACATCCTGCTTATGCAACAGCGTGACATGTGACAAAGGGGGGAGGAGGTCCGTTGAGGAGTGACATTTTGTGACAAAGGGGGAGGGGAAAATTGGGTTAAATATGAGGGGAAAAAGCGTGACATCATTTATGAACGGTCCCAAAGCTGAATAATTTAAACTAGCGTTCTCTTAACAGTTGAAATTCAACAGTAATAATTAAATTTAGCATTGAAAGCATTACGCTATTTATATAATTATGTAAGTATTATTCAACAAATTTGGCGATTATAACGGCGGGTTTGTTTTGTCCATCCTCACTTAAAGCAAATCTATTGTAACTCATTGTCGCCTCAGGGCGAATGACGCTCATAAATAAATGTAGCTTCTTGTATTTCTGCCGATTTCGTACCAAGTTGAGTGGCAGTTGAATGGAAGTTAAATGTTTGCTTCCATACCCCACTATTCTCATTTTTCATTCCATTGTTTTAGAGAAGTCATCTCTCAAACTCTTGTTATAATTTCTTTTAATATTAATGCTTAATGGCAACAAACTCCTTTTAACAATGAGTTTTATATTTATTACCTGACAATTTACTCAATCAAGACATGTTGCCATCTGATATCTATAACTATATAGAATTACAATTATAAATGAGGCTTGCCTGACAAAATAAAAGGGAAAATAATTAACTGATAATAAATTGTTTCCGAAATTTTAAAATTGATATCACTAAACTTCGCCAATAGTTACTAAACAAAAGGTAAAAAAAGGTCAGAAAATCAGTTGAAAAATAGAGGAAAAATTGGTTCTTAACTGTTTTGTCTTTGCCTATTCATATATAGATAATTCAGTTCATTTTATATTTTCATCACTTCATAATTTAACCTTTTTTATCACGCTTTTTAACCATTAATTAAATTGAAGATCGGTAGAGGATTTTGGATGTCAATCGGAAATCTTATAGTTGATTATTATTTTGATGTGTTATATTTCGGTTTTGTGTTACAGAGTTGTGAAAATTATTAAACCCAGCTATGAATTTCAGTAAAAATTGTATATATGATACAGCTTGCATGAAATTTTTAATTTTGTAACTGTTTCTCGGGTAAATCCCTCTTTTTTTTTCTTCCTGTGGGGCCTTAGTAACAGCAGCTTTTTAGGCGAAAGACACTAGTAATTTTCCATATCTTCACAGTTTAGGGAGAAAAATGCAAACATTTGTTTTAACAGGAAAATAATATCAAATAAACATTATAGATAATGCATTATTGATCTTTATCTTAAAATCGCCTAAGGTTCTCTTGATGACGATATTTCACGCAACAGAAATAATTACAGTACGATCTTCTTAGACTTGCACATGGGGATACGCAACTAATTGCGTTAAAGAATGTTGCCAAATTCTCCTTTGCACGCTTAGAAAGGAAACTTTTTTTTTTTTTTCAACTCGGACTTCAAAACCTTAGGAATTTATGTACATTTTCACAGTAACCAAAACTGGCAAGCATTTCCAAGCACTGAAATTCCAAGCGCCGAGTAACTTCGATAAGATCGTGAAGGCGATGCTCATTTCAAACTGTTGATTTCTTTTCGTTGTTTCTTTTTAAATTAAAATCGGCAATAAATAAAAGCTTTCTTTTCCAAGTTAGTTTTAAATGTCCAGTAGCTACAATTTTTCAACAGAATAAAAAACTTTAAAAATAAAATAACTGGGTTTTTGCTTCTTTCTTTTTCTCTAAGAGAAAATTCTCTTGAAAAATACAAAAGTTAAGAAATAAATAGTAAATAATATCAGTAATAATTAAATAATAAATAAACAATTAAAACGAAAGTTTGAAAATATATAAGTAAATAAATTACATATTATATATATATATATATATATATATTATATATATATATTTATATTTATATTTATTTATTTATTTATTCATTTATTTATTTAAAGTCGATCTTTCACAAAAAGCGTTTTCTTTAAATTTTTGTTTTTAAAAGCTAATCGCTGTGTTCACAACATGGATAACGATTTCATGTCGCTTCAGCTATAATACTTAAGTAATCACTTTATACCAATTAAAATATTAATGATTGATTTCCAAAAGCTAGTTTTAAAAATGTGGCAATGACCTTGAATTAAAAAGTAAAAAAAAAAATATCTCATGTGTCAAGGTGTAATAATTACTCCTGACTTATAAAAAGAATGCGAAGATTTAGGAATAATTCTTGTTAGATACATTGTTTGTTAACAATATTCGTTTTTTAGGTACTCTCTAAATTAGATTGCATTGTTTCAGACTTTTTTTTTTTTTTTGTTTTTTCTTACCCTATTGTGCTTTCACTTCATTTTAGTTAAAAATGTGTTTCAATTTGGATAGTGTTGTTTTTTCTTTGTTTATACTTTGATTCATCTGTTTTCTTCTTTTTTTCTGCTATCATTTGCTCCATTCTAGCGAGAACAAAATATTTTTCAAGAGCGTGTGAATTTATTGCTTATTTTTGAGCAAATTCCCATTCACAAATTTTAATACCGTAGACAGTTTCGTGGGAAAAATTTCCTTCAATAATGGTTTTCATGAATTGTATTGTTGTACGAAAATACTTTTTGCTTTTTTTTTCTTGCACACTTTCACTTTCTATATCCGTAGAGTAGGAAACAAAATGCAAGTTAACGCTTTTTCAGGAAAGTAATAGCAATTGAACTATACAGAGCAATGACCCAATTCGATTTTATTTATTTATTTATTTATTATTATTATTATTTATTTATTTATTTGATAAATTAACAGCTCAAATGAAACAAAGAATGTCAAAATGTGTTTCTCAAAAATTTATATTGGTTGACACATACATGGTGCAAACCATCCTCCTAGAACTATGCTAAAACTGAAATAAAAAACGAAAAGTTGGTGACACTTTTGCCTTTCAATATACCTACTTTATAGTTACTATTAAAATAATCTCTTTGAAATTAACACATCAGTACATAACACAAATAGTTCTCCACCTTATCATTGTATTTGAAAACACTTTTTTGACACATTTTTTGTTATCTTGTTTTTTTACAGATTACTTTAATACATCGTCAATCCTAGTTAATCCCTGATGATAATCATGAATTATGATATGACGACAAAAGCTGCTATTTTGGAAATACAAAAACTATGTTGTTGCCAGATTTATTGTTTCCAGATTACTTGTTTTTGCTTTTATTTGTAGTTCGTAGTTTTGTGATCACAGTACGCTATAAACTACCAAAATGGTTTAAACTAATTATTAACAGCATTTTATATGCATTAAAAAGATAAAAATAATTCTGCTATAAAATATGGTCTCTGCAAAATACGTAAGCAAATAAATTACTTCATATCTGTCATTTTCCAAATATGATCATTACTTTCCTGGTAGAGACATTTGGAAAACATCCTCAAAACAGTTGCACGTTAACACAGCTGTTATTATTTATTTATTTCTGTATCTACTCCGACATTTATAACACTTTTTCTTTTAAAAAGTTATGACACTGAAACTTTGCATATTTTGTGAGAATGACCCGTATACTCATAATGCCATTTTTAAATAAAAAACGTTTGCATGTAGAATTTGTGATATATGTCTTCATAAATTCTTAAAGTATGACTTATTCAAAGGTTCATTTAGTTAAACTGCTTAAATACATGCTTCTTAGAATTTGTAAACTCGCTTCAAACTTACTCAAAGGTTCATTTAGTGCTTAAATACATACTTCTTAGAATTTGTATACTCTCTTCAAAAGATTCGGAAGCATAACAAAAACAAGCCGTCGGCAAAATTTTGACGTTCTTCGTCCCGAAACATGGAATTTGTTTTCATTGCACGAACGGGGGTTGCCATCCGTGACTGCAAAATAATACACTTCGTAGTACTAGAAGGATTAACAGGAAGAGTTTAGTCAAGTGGTGGAATATTTAGCTGACATTTTTCTTTAAAGATTATAAACCTTTTATGGCGGTCTTTTGTTTAAAAGCATAATATATCCATTGTCTTGGGGTGTATTGTTCTGCATAAATGGGGTATTCAGTTTCGAAAGTGATTCTGAGACGGTTTTAATAATATTCCTCACTGATAAGCAGCCCTAATAACGGAGTAAAACATGAAATTTTGAATCTGCGGGGATGTTTTACGGTAATTTATACTACTTTTTAAAGCTTATGACTTTTAGTGTCTAAGATAGTATCTTCAGGGAGTTTTAGTGTTCAGTTTCTTTCAAGAGTTTTTGCTTTTATTTCGATTAGAATGCTTTGTTTTATTCATTCTCAGTCAGCTGAAACTTGTTTAACCCTTTAACTACGGGTAACGTCAATAGACGATTTAGCGAAACTTTCCTGTGGTACGGGTAATCTCAATAAGCGATTTGTTGAATTCAAAATTTACAATGGCAAAAACTTTTTTTTCTCAAAAAATCGCCATAGGTCGAAATTGGGGAATCTACGACTAATGTTGATTGGAACTCTCCAGTTTTGCTTTTTTCATGTAAGAAACAAATGACTTATCCATAAGAAATAGATGTATCGCCATTTATACAATTTTTGGATACTTTATTTTTTTGGCGTTCAGACAAACAGGTTTGTGAATATAATCCCGTAGTTAAAGGGTTAATTTAGGAAATTCTTAACAGCGTAGTGGAAAAAAACAAATTAAAGAGCGTTTTCACAGACTAAGCACACAATTCTCATGTCTTTAGTTTTTTATTGCTCTAAACTTTTTGTCTTTATGCAACATTCAATATTATTATCACATGGAGAAGCTGTTCCCTCGGCCTAAATTTATAATTTTAAACATCCAATGTTTGATTTGGAAAAAGATAGCCTGGTAAGTTAATGAAATGACTGAAAATCTGCATGAGAAATACTTTTTTGAACATTTAAGTACATGCGAATCTTAAACGTCTGCATATCCAGATAAAATAAGACTCTAGTTTTTAAATCTTCCTTTGAATCTTATTTTGAGTAACAGTTGATTAATTAAATTTTCCCGATACTTAGAAACTTAACTCTTCCTGTTGCCAAATGTACTTATTATAAATCGATTAAATTGATTACTTCCAATTTTGCAAGATCAAATATTAAGCGCAATTATGTCAATATCTCTCGAAAATGTCCTTCAGTTTTCAATGAAGGGATGAAGTGTAGCAATGCGAAAAAACATGTATAAAAAAATTAGCCTCTTATTTATCTATTTACCCAAAATTTAACATTTGGGGACATATTAATTTACATATTGTCGACGTTCTGGTAAAGGCACTACAAGCACTTTCAATCACAAAAAATTTGCTGAACTGCCGAAATGAATTTGAATTTTGAGTTATTTTTACTAACCTATTGCACAATTTAAAATTACATAGTTAAATCTACTGCAGGATTTAGGAGTCTAAAACGATTTTTTTTCATCTATCATAAACATTTGAAAACGTAACTTGACACCTCAAAACGGGAATTACGGACTCTTTAACTTTTACAGTGACAAGTCAGAGTACTTACTAGAGCGCCATTGATATAGCGTCTAAATGTTAAAACGGATCATATTCATAATAATTCATATTCATAGGACAGTAGAATTATTTTATTCCAATATTCGCCAGATTTAATCCCCGTCTTAAGCAAAGTTAGTAATCGAACAGATATAAGGGAATCTGGCACACTCATAGCCTGGTTTTGCGTCGCGCAAAAACCATTGCATCTTGAAAATGCAAGGTCGGAACTAATATTATTTTTAGAGACAAAGCACTGAGTACGAGAAGTATAATTTATGGTCATACCCCAAGGGATTAGGATAAAAAAATGGCATTGAAATCTGCATAAACAATGCAAACTTCTTGAGTCATAAATGCAAAAATTACGCGCCATTGATATGAACACTGTAATGTTTTTTGAAACTATTTTCGTGTCTTAGGGGTCATTCATAAATGATGTTACGCTTCGAGGAGGGAGGAGGGCTCTAGAAATTGTAGCAGGTGTGTGACAAGGAGACTAGGAAGGGTTCCAGGAAGTGTGACATTGCTCATTTCGGTCGAAATAAAAGGAAATTTAAATCAGCAGATTAAATATTTCATTGTTTTCTTTTTTGTTTTGTTACACGGTTTTATTTAACTTGATTTGTCAGGAAGTTTGTTACGCTGTTCTCGACCACTATTACTGCATAAATTATCTTCAAACTTTGCACACAAGCTTATCTTACACCGATGACAATACGATATTCGATCCATTTTGTAATTTATTATAACGTTAATTAGGAAAAAATAATAATAATTTTGGCTCTGAGGAAATTATCAGAATTATTATTTGTCGAATGGCAACGATAGCTTTGTTTGGATAATGCAACGATGTTATTTAACTTGATTTGTCACGGAAGTTTGTTACGCTGTTCTCGACCATTATTACTGCATAAATTATCTTCAAACTTTGCACACAAGCTTATCTTACACCGATGACAATACGATATTCGATCCATTTTGTAATTTATTATAACGTTAATTAGGAAAAAATAATAATAATTTTGGCTCTGAGGAAATTATTAGAATTATTATTTGTCGAATGGCAACGATAGCTTTGTTTGGGTAATGCAACGATGTTTTGAATTTTAAAGTACTCAAATCATGGCGAAAAAAGAAACGGCTACGCAGTGGAAGAAACGCCTAAGGAAAAAACGGAAATTATACCATGAAAAACGAGAAAAACCGTGTAACATTTTTTATACCATTATATTACATTCTCATTGATTTCAATTTGCATCGGAAACATCAATACTGGTTAAAGTTTAAACTGTCTTCTAGTTAAAAGTTTAAATTTAAAAGGAAATCTTGGGCATTTACACTTATAAAACAAAATAGTTTTTATTTTTAAATTTTATCTTTTAAAGAAGGTTTTGTGTTCATAAAATAAAAATAAAGTTTATCAAGCAAGAATACCAATTTCTAAAATACTGTTGCTTTCAACTGCATTTTTACAATAATATTTTTTGCAATTATACACTAATTATGTTTTTGTTGTAAACCTTAATGTCATTACGTATAAATTAAATTCACATATAACGATTATTATTATTATACTCACAAATATCATTGAAACACATAGTTACAGTTCAAAAATAAAATTGCGATCAGTAACGTAGAGCTTTTTTTTTTTCCTGTACATATGTTTCTGCAATACAGCTTGACATGTGACAAGGGAGTATGTTGAAATGTGACATTTTGTGACAAACCAGGAGTAAAATATATCGGAAAAACTGTGATATCATTTATGAATGGTACCTTATAGATTTAGCGAAAATATATTTTATAGGAGGATATTTAAAAAAATTCTTAAGATCTTTATTCTTTCCACAGTGATAAGGGTAGCATTTTCAGTACCCTTCTTCAGCAAATAATGGCATTATTAGTCGATTCGTGTGGAATTCCGCACTGCGCACCAAATCGTTTTGTGTGCCATTCCATTCTTTAAAAATTTGGAAGAAAGGGCGTTGTGAAGAAGAGTAGAAAAAAATAAACGGGGGTTGGTACAAAAGAAGACGTATAGAAGACATCAGTACAAATAGCTGTTACAAAAAAATTTTTCACTATTATTTAGATATTCAAAATAATAAAATAATCACATTAATAATGATAATTATTTTTATTATTAGTATACATAGCACTAAAATACAATAGCGAAACATTTCCACTACTTAAAATATAGTTACTGTTGGTTGGTTAGGCTCTACACATTCATAATATAAATGTGTAGAGCCTAAGGATTGAACAAGTTTAATACACAGACGAAACTAAAACTATCCAATTTGCTACACAAGAAAAACAATAGAGTTTCTCGTTTGTTTACTTGATAACAGATGACGCCAGCATAGACAACACCAATACGGAATCCATTAAAGAACCTATCCTTGGATGATTTTAAATCTCATATTAAGAGAAACGGTACATTTTTGTACCGGGGGTCTGTTTTTCGTCATTAGCCGGCACGACAAGCTTTAAAATGAAGTGTAAATCATGGAATTTGATAAAGGACTAAGGAAGATCTCGCGGACCGACAGAAAAACAGGCTAGATAAATAATATATATAGATAAAACATGTTGCCAATTCGTTTATGCAAACAACATTATAATAAAGTCCTTGCAGATTACTAATATTATAAAGTACCTACGACAAGGACATTAATTAAAACTCAATTACTGTTAATCCATTTCGAAAGTAGTAATTTTCTTCTAGGACTATAAACTACTGCCTAAAAGCAGATAAAGAAAAACGCAATTTAAACGGCCCTTCAGCAGTTAGAATTATCTCATAGCTATTTCAAAGTGTCATACGATGTTACGAGACACAAAAAGCCTTAGAACTTTTGAATGAAGTACGAAATTAAACAGCGGGCAACCATCAAGAGGTGCGTTTTTTATGGGGTACATAAAAACCTTTTCAAAAGCTGGATGTAAATCTGTCTGGGCGCCATGTGGAGAGGAAACAATATTTCTAAGGAAACAAATGCTTAAGCTTTGTTATGTTTTTTATGAACAGACTTTGTAAGATGAATAAGATTTTCCGGCATTTTCATGCCAGTGGATCAGCCTTTGAGGCTTTGAAAAATTGAGCAACTATAGTTTTTCTTCAGAAAAATATATTTCACTTTCCAAATTAAATTTCGTCTTTAATTTCAGCTTGAAGTGGCAATACATTTTTTGAAGTTTCTTAACTGATTTTTTTTCTGTATTTTAATTAAATTTTAACAAGATATTTGCTTAAGAAATTAAAATGTAGAAAGAAAATGGAGAGAAAAGAGTAATGAAACAGATACTCGTATGTGGCAGCAGCCATTCGTTTTAATAAGAAATCATTTTTACGAGAATTAATAATTGTGCAAGCCGGAAAATTAATCAAAATAAGACCCTGGAGCAAGAGAAGACCCTGGGGGGGTGGGGGGGGGAGCAGAAGCAAAACTACACAGGGCATAGGGCCCCGGGTGAAAGATAGGAGATCCACGAAGCGGGGTCTTAAGAAACAGCTTTAAAATTTAGAACTGAAAATTGTGGAGTTAAAAATTGTTAAAAAGTTTCAAATGCGTTTTAAAAAATAGGTCGAAAATTCTCCGATGCTTGGAGTTAGGAACCAACTATATGCCCATAGTTAGGCTTGGGAGCTTTAAAAAATGTAACCCGCCTGTGGCTGACCATACCAGACTTTCGGGTGTGGTCCCTTTGCAATGGTAATTACTATTTACTAAGATTGGTTGTGGCTTAGCCACCACGGACCAAAGCAAGAGATTATTTCGTTTAACTGATGTTCTTGAACTTAGTACTTATTTTCAAAATAAAACAACAAGTTTCGTCGAGAACTGTACGAGCCTATTTTTCGGTATACACCAACATCAAATTTATGATGTAGCTATTTGTCTCTCTTTCTCCTTTAGCTTAATTACTTCAAATGTACCGTATTCATTCATTCACTCATTCATTCATTCATTCAATCTTTCACTATTTGAGAATAAATAATCGTTTGCTGGTGTTAATCAAAACCGAACGAAATTTATAAATTTATTTTTAGTTTTGCTGGGTGTATAGTTTGTCTATATATATTCATATCTAAGCGAATCTTAAATCAAGTGATTAAAACGTCCTACACGCAACTGATGAGCCGTAACTTTATGTGAGTTAAAAATAATTATGATTTGCATTCTAATTATCTCAAAAGCAATACAAGTTTATACATATGCTGGAAAATATAGCTTTTCGTAAAAAATGAAAAGTGTAACATTAAAAAATGCAGAACGTATAAATCTTATTTTCGTCAGCGTATTAACGAATTTATGTAAAAATTGTGTTTACAATTGGAATATGTTCCGAACTAGTTTTATATAAATTTCTTTTTGAAAAGCGGTGGCTACAATCCTGGCTCTTCGAGAAATACAAACAAACTTTTCCTTCTATAATTTAGTACTGGTTACACAATTTTCGTTAGTTCTAAATATTGTTGGTTTTTACATTAAATATTTTGTGTTACGAATTAGAATATAGAAATAAGGATGCATTGCCACTGAAATTTCTTACCGGAACTAAAGTAAATGCTAATAAAATATAAATAAATAATTTTAGAGTAAAATTGCGTTATATTTTTTGGCCGTTCTTATTTTAGAAATGTATGTGTTTATAAAATAACATTTACGTGAAAAATTAAATCGTAATAATAACAGCAGATAAGAGTTTAAATGAAGTTTGAATTATAACTTCCAGATTTTAATCTTCATTCTAAAATAGCAAGATAACGTTCATCAAAATATAACAACAACCAAAATGCCACATAGTTGCCGATTGAAGACAATAAGCGCCACCTATTTAATTAATTCAAAAAAATATTAAATCTCCAAAAACGGTTTTAAGTCACACGGTTTAATTAAAAAAAAAAAACTAAAATGCAGTACTAGTGGTCGAAAACCGCGTAACAAGCTTCCGTGACAAATCAAGTTAAATAACATCGTTGCATTATCCAAACAAAGCTATCGTTGCCATTCGACAAATAATAATTCTGATAATTTCCTCAGAGCCAAAATTATTAATTTTCCCCCCTAATTGACGTTATAATAAGTTATAAAATGGATTTAATATTGTATTGTCATCGAAGATGATCTCGTGTGCAAAGTTTGAAGATAATTTATGCAATAATAGTGGTCGAAAACCGCGTAACAAACTTTCGTGACAAATCAAGTTTGTTAAATGTTTCGTTTCGTTTGCATGGAATTGGAGGGTAAATTGCTTTTGCATATTGTGCTAAGCGAACATTTGGAAGTAGCATGATTTCGTTTTAAAGTCTGAAAATTAAATTCACAAGAAAAATACAATACAACGGAGGGAGTTACCGAACATAATATTTCTGCTCGCTTTATGTGTAGGAAAAGAAGAAGCTCACATTAGAATTTATTTCCTTTCACAACCAGCTTTAAATTACATTCACATAAAAAGTTCATTGTTAAGTTTCAATGTTCTTGCCCACATTGTGTCTTCAAAGCAGTTTTAGGAATTCTTTTTTGCAAGTTAATGACAAAACGAAAGATCACAGAAAGAGAATTCTTTATGCCGGAAGATGAGATAAACCACCTGTTCTAGTTGTTCACCCAAAATAGGTTAAAAGCCTACTGAGCAAGTGGTGTTGGGACCCTTGGGTTCTGCGGCCTTCCACGGCGACCTTTCCCCCCTCCCCTCCCCCTTTCAGTTTCTACTGGCAATGTGTGATAATTCTTCGGCCTTTCGTAAGAAATTGGGTTAGGAGTGAACACGAAGTTATATAGAAACTAGATCTTTCACTCAAACTGCGCTCGCAGAGTTGGGAATGTAAAATGGTTCCTCATTCGTCAGGGACTTTGGAATTCCAAATCAAGGGAAGAACCGATTCGATGATGGAGTGACAGTATAATTTATTTCACCTCCTAATAAGGAGACAACGATGAAGATTCTAGTAACTATCACATTTCAGACTGGATTGAAGAAGTTCATCTGGGACTATTAAAAATTTGTCACGAAAGACCTTGGAAAATTAATTATCTTGTTAAACTTTTAGTATTATTTGGAAAATATGCTAGAAATGTACTTACATTTAACAATAACTGCGTCTGAAATTTTTTCGGAAAACAACTGCTTTAGTTTTGAAGAATCTATAAGCTTCTTGAAAGAAGAAGGAGAAAAAAGAAACATGGCAAATTACCAGAAGTGGATCTATATTTTTGAAGATAAAAATTTAAAAACATCACAAACATTTTCTCCCAGGGTTTTTTTGTAAGGAATATTTGAATATTTAATTTTATTTCTTAATGTACAACCATTGGGCTTAAAATCAAGCGATTCAATTTTTTTGGGGGTATTTCACAGTTGTTTTTTTTTTTTTTTAGATTTTTTTTTTGGTAGTTGTTTCTGTTAAACAAGACGACCCAAAGATGCTTGTATGTCAGATAGAAATGGGGGGGGGGGGGGTCGCTTAAAAGCGGCGACCGACATTACGGAAAAAGCTGCTTCCTTTAGCAATTTTGCTACTGTTAGCTGGACAGCAAGCACAGCTTATGAAGAACACTTTCCCTTTTCACTAATTTTCTATGAAATCATACACTCTTTATGATTCATTTTATATGAGGGTTTGATTAGTTGTTGGCTCGTTCCTTATATCTTGGTTATTATTTTATGGGATAAATAATAATTTATACAGAAGTGTCCACCAGGGGGGTCATGGCACAGAATGCCCAGTAAGATGGACGATCGTCGACTGTTTGTCCGATTTGGAAAACAGTTAGACAAGTTTTTAGTTAGTTTTCAAACGACGGTTGTTCTCTAAGAACCAACTGAGTCTTTTAGTTATAATTTTCTCCATAGTTTTCCCCACTATACTTGTAAGTGATATTGGTCTAAAACTTAGAAGATCCTTTGGATCTTTATCCTTTTTTTGGATTGGTAAAATTATGGCTGTAAGCCACTGAAAAGGGAAAATAACTCCCGAATTCCAAATCAAATTGAAGAACTTTAAAAAAGTGCTCAAGGCACAAGTGCCCAGATGTTGTAGGAATTCAGAATGTATGCTATCTTCACCTGGGGGTTTTCTACTTTTAAGGCTAGTTACAGCCTGAGTGAGCTCTTCCACGGATAGAGATGAATCAAAGATGGGATGAGAAGATGACCGAGCCCCTAAAACCCGTGACAAAAGATTTAATTTCACGTCTTAAACCTTTGAAGATGTCCTTGCGTGTTTATTCATTTGGTGAAATTTAGAAAAGTGTTTAACAAATGCATTAACAATTTCTGTATCAGAAGAGATCGTTTTTTATTTTAAGCGACCTGAAAAGCTTGTTTATAGGTACGGGTGCCTTCATTTTTGATACGAGAGAGGAAATTATAAACTCTCTTTCCGTCTCTCTGATAATTGGCGCCAGATATGAAGTCATTAAAAGATTTCCGTTTTTCGACAAGTACAGTTTTTCTGAATAGAGCTGATTGCTTTCTCCACGCCTAAACATCCGAACACCTATGTATTAGTTCGGCCTTTCTTCTAAGTCTGTTGCGCTTAATCTTCATATGTTTAAGTTCTTCCGACCAAAAGCATCTATATTTCTTCACTTTTCCCCTAGGTATACTCTTTTTTGCACAATATATAATTTTATCATTGATAAGTTCACATATTCTACTTGGGTGCAGGGTAAAGTCAATATGATCTAGGTGTAATTCTTGCTCTGTCATTGTGATAAAGGCAGTCCAGTTAGCTTTCCTGAAATTCCATGAGGTTTCAGAGAGTGACATGGGCTGCTTATATTGTGAGCCCAGAGGAATTTCTGCTATGACTTGACGGTGGCCGGAGCCCGGGCCGTCAATAATATATCGACTCGATTGTTCACTAATATCGGAGGTGACCAAAAGAAGATCAGGAGAAGTGGACGTTCCATTGTAGTGGAGATAAGTGTGAGGATCATTGTGGCTATAGATTAACCTGAAGGTACTATAGATCAAGAGATCCTCTACTCTTTTCCCTGCTTCATTAGAGTCGTTATACCCCCATTTTGGGGAGTGAGCATTAAAATCTCCAAGGAAGATGGTTCGACTCTGAGAATTAAGGTAGGAGAAATCAGGTTTATTGTTAGGTGGGCTATAGATAGAAAGGATTTTGAAACGTTTTCCGTTTTTCCATAGATTTAGCTCAATAACTTCACTCTTATCAGAGGAGCATTCCATGTCTTTTATTATACGGAAACCAGCAGTGAGCCCAATTTTAACTCCAACTAGGATGCCACTCGCCCCCTTGTCTAGACTTAGGAAAATCTTCTATGCATTTGCTGCAAGTGAAAGAATTATCCTACTCACTTAAAATTTTTGTGTGCCTTCGGTGGCACCGTCTCCGCCATGCTCAATATCAAAAAACAGTTTTTTTTGAACCCATTACACACCAATACATATACAGTTGAATTTTCTTAATACGAAATCACGGATAAAACGAACATTTGTTTATCAAGTTTAGTTTACTATTTAACTACACTAAATATCTCACGTATATTACGAAGGCTAAAATACAAATTTCGGCTAAGACGAACAAAATTTCTGACCAATTCACGAAATTGACCATTTCTCGATTGCTATATGATAATTTTTTTTAGTAGAAATTGTTGGTTATTTTGAGTCATTGTAAACCACCAAGTGTGCATATAAAATTTAATGCACCTAAAAAAACAACTAACCATTAAGGATTTTTTTTTTTAACTGTTAAATTTTAAAAGGTAAGTTCACGTTTCCCAATGCACTAGTAAGATTTAAAAGTGTATATAAGTAAAAATAAATCACTTGTTTTCGCTATTTATTTTACTTTGTATTATAAATACTAGTAATTATTTTTAAAATATAAACATGCATTTCTATTTTTTTACACAACTTTACGTATTCACGGTTGTTGCGAATAACGGCTAATACGAACAAATTCGCGAATTTTTGGCCTTTCGTATCAAACGAGTTCAACTGTATATGTACAGTAAAACTTCACCTAACGGACACCCCTCATAAGCGGACTGTTTTTTATTCCCCGCGAACAAAGCATAGAGATTATTCCCCCCCCCCTTTTTTTGCGGACCCCTCTCAATTACGGAATATTTCTGTCCTTACCGGTGTCTGCTATACAGAAGTTTCACTGCATAAATTTGATCTTCCTTAAAGTTCGAGCAATTGTAAGTTAACACCTTTGTGCCACATACAAAGAATATCCGACGCCTACCAAACAGCTACGAGTATTTTCAATTTTAATTGCCACCTGGATGATACTTCCTAAAAGCCTCGAGCCAGAGTAACCAGGAAAGAGGCAAATAAAGGCGGGTTTGTAAACAATCGCCAAGAGTCCAGGATGAGGAGAAGAGTCAGAAATCCGACCTTCCTCCTTGCCGAGGAGGAGAGTTTTGATAACTGCTTATTGGGGACGAAAGTCAATACTTCCTAGGGGTGACGATAATGAGAGGTCAAGAAAGCGTGGCCGAAAACGAATCCAGGCTGGGCTCAAACGATGACCTTATTCTTCGGCATTTCGCAGAGGAAAGTTCCACCAGCCTCTGGGGCTCGGCTTCGAATTAATGATCAGCGCAAGGTTGTTTATCTATCTTCTGCGATAGAATAAGTCATCCAATGTTTTCTCGAGGGAACTTGTAAACATGAAATAGATCTTAAATGGTAATTCGCTGGAGTCGCTGACACTGAATCGAAACTACGCTGGAACTCCTCTTTATACAACCTCAGAATAATTTACATAAGAAGAGAAAATATTTTGATACGTTTTATCTACAATATTTTTTGTACTATGGTAAGAAAATTATTAACAAAAGATATATTTAAGCGTAAAAAATTATTCATATTGGGTAATAGGTATTATTATTTATAACAAAATTAGGTTGGTGGACGGGTTTTTTTTTTTAATTTTAAATACACATCGTTTTGTTGACTGATGCATTTTATTGGTAAAGTTTTTCGCGGTAGATTTTCCTATGGTATAATTAATCGGCAGTCAACGTGGAAGAATGCATTTTGCCTACTAGGTTCATAGATCTGAATCCTTTTGGGCTAACCAGCAGGTTTCGTCCTTTGAAGTGCAATGATGAAGCGTAGATTGCAATCTGATTATTATTTATTTCATTAAAGTTTGTTGTGAGATACTATGCTGCATACGATGCACAAATCGTTCAACATTTGAATGATTGTATTATTCAAACGTCCTGCTCAAACAAAGTGTCCAGCCGTTCTTGCTTTCAGGAAGAACGGTACTATTATTTTACTAGCTCTCTACCTGTTCTTTTTGATATTTTAAGCTGTATTTTCGAAGGAAGATGAACCACGTTTTAAAAATGTTGTGATTTTTTTAAAAATGAAATTGTAATTAAAAATTCATTCACTAGTCCGATTGCACTGTAAATAATTCTAATTTAACAGTTTACAAAATAAATAAATAAATAAATAAATAAAAATGGTGAAATTTAGCTGCAACCGACCATTGGTACTAAAGTGGAACCATTACACTGTAAAAATTCTAGTGCAACCTTTCACCAAAAAAAGAAAAAATCAAATAATAATAATAATGAATGTTGAAATTTAACTGCAACCAACAATTGGTACAAAGTTGAACCATTACAATAGTGTAGTTTAACCAGGAATGTGAACGTGGGAACCGTTATGATGGTTCAACTTTAGTACCATATGTTGATTGCAGCTAAATTTCACCATTTTCTTTTTTTTTTTTTTTGGTGAAATGTTGAACGAGAATGTTTTACAGTAATATACTGGTTTTTAGTTTCATTCATGATGAAACAAGGTAGTGAAACCTGTGTAAGTTGACCACTTGCAGTGCAGCCCTTTAGTGATCAACTTAGACGGATGGTCAACTTATAGAGGGTGAAGGGCTCATCCCGTTCCTGACAAAAGTGGTCAACTTAGACAGGTGGTCAGCATTACAGGTTTTACTTTACCTAGTTTCACGATGAATGTAAAGCTAGGAACCATAATAATGGTTCAACTTAAGTACTAAATGTTGGTTGCGACTAAATTTCACCATTTTTTGGTGTAACTTTGAGCTAGAATGTTTTACAATGATGTAATGGTTCCTAATTTCAGTTTCATGGCAAAACTAGGTTAGTTTGTAAGTGAAACCTGTGTAAGTTGACCACTTGCAGTGCAGCACTTTAGTGGTCAACTTAAACAGGTGGTCAACTTTACAGGTTTTACTTTACCTAGTTCCACCATGAATATAAAGCTAGGAACCATTACAATGGTTCAACTTTAGTACTAAATGTTGGTTGCGACTAAATTTCACCATTTTTTGGTGTAACTTTGAACTAGAATATTTTACAATGATGTAATGGTTCCTAATTTCAGTTTCATGGCGAAACTAGGTGAAACCACATCATTATAATGGTTTAACTTAGTACCAAATGTTGGTTGCAGCTACATTTTACCTTATTATTTTTTTTTCGGTGAAACGTTAAACTGTCATTCTTTACAGTGAGTGTTCCCTATAGGTTTTCTTCACCGAAGCGCAGCAAGTATGTCCGTGCTTTCAAAACTTAAATAAAATCGTCTTTCTTCTACCAGCGAAAGTGACCTCTATGAGAAGCGATGATTTGCATTTCAGAATTTATGATGGAATTTCCTCAAGGAGAAAGAATCAATCAATATTTTTCTTCGAGCATCTGTTTAGCGGAGAGATCTATTGTTTCACGAGCGAACTCCACGTAATGGAGTAAGATAAAAAATCCCCTCGGAAGAAGGACAAGAAAGTTCAGGGTTTTTCTTTTCTTCTACAACATGCGTTAACCGTCACCTAACAGCAAGAATCATTTTAACTTGTTAAGCGTTTCATTTATGTTCTTTTCTGATAGTTTACTGTGTATTGTTTTTAACGTAAAGCGATACGTTCTGAGCTCTTCTATTGAAAGTTTTCTTTTTCTTTTCTCTTTCTTATAATTGTATTTTGTTGTTGTAATAGTAATATTAATAGCAATAATAATAATAATAATAATAATAATAACAATAGTAGTAGTAGTAGTAATAATAATAATGACAATAATAATAATACTTTTATTATTATTTCAAAAAAAAAAAATCATTTCCTCCAATTGTCTTCTCATAATTAATGTGGAAGGTTGATCTAGAATTGTTTACAGAGTAACAGTGATGTTGCGATGCTGACGAATATCGTTAAAAATCATGATTTTTTTGCAAATTTAGAACGTTAATTGAAAAAGGGCTATGAATAGAAAGTATTACAAGTTTAAAAAGTACCCATTTTGCTATTTTAAAACATAAGTCACTCTTAATATAATTTGAAGAATCGTTTAATATCAGGCATTGTTTTAACAGGATGTTAACATGTAAGCTATTCCACTGTCTCAAAAGAGAAAGTTTCGAGTCAGCGAAAACAGAAAGATTTTTATAATAGGACATCAGATGCACCTAATTTACTGTTGTTAAAATTGCAAGCTATCTCACACACCTTTTCAGAACGATAGTGTTCATTTGTTTTAACATTTTTGGGATCCAAGTTATATTTCAGTTCAAGCAGATTTCACCATAAACTGGCGCAAAAATTCTAATTGTGCAACTATTTGCACTCCAACGTTCGAAGTACGATACCGCTGTTGGCGGTTACCGCAACTGTTCAACCACTCTTGTCCAAAAATAAATTATTACACCACAATCCTGAGATACTAAATGAGTTTGTAGTATATAGAAATATTTCTTATAACTCTGATAAATAATTGACTGTTAAACAAAAACACAAAACTGAGCTTTGAAGTTCCGTTGGGCTTAAAAAAAACCTAGTGCCACAAAACGGAAACTCAGGGGTTAAATGCAGTTTCTGTTCCCAAGAACTTATTTGCCTCTTCTGACGCAATTTGTCTACCTAATAAGCTGAACCTTGTTTCACGTTCCGAATCGAATGAAGTTCACGTTCATTAGAATTAGCAGAGTGAATGTTTGAAATTCCCAAAAGCACATTTTCCCATTGATCTTTGCATTTCAGAAGTAGGTCGAGCGGCAATTCGCCACGAACTGATTGTTTAGGTGGACCACACGATACCTTACTATCACTTTCGCAGACGATTTGCTCATCCAGAGAAAACGAAAAGAAAAGACCCCGAAGAAAGCGAAGAGACTCGCGCACCACTTCCCCTCTGACGTCAGAACACCCGCTTGTCCTACATGGAACTGATGGTTGTCTGCGATTAAGATTTTTTTTTACCCTTTTCTCCTTTGCTTTTACTTTCTCTGTCGCACACAATGGGTGCACATGCATGCGTATTATGTACACTATTATTACTTATTCTGTTATCGAGATTGGGCGATTGTTATGTGTTAGATTTGAGCCCGATCGCGAAGACAACAATCGCCTGCATTGCAAATCCCTTCGGCTGTGGTGGGGAAGACTTGCTCTAATTTGGAAATGAAGAACAAATGGTTTTCAAGCGTGTGTTAGTTTTTTTCTTCACGGTGAAATGTACCCGCGAATTACATTGTTGTATCACGAAGATTAGTTAACGCTGCCTAATCATTTCTTCCTTAACAAGTGGTTTGGTATCGAAAAGAAGTTGAAGAAAGGGAAAAACCTCATTATTCAAAGAGTAATTTAAATGCGAAAGAGGTTAAGAAAGCAATTTTTCTCATCTCCGAATTAAAAAAAAGTTCGTCGCTCGTAGCTATGAATAAATTATTCGTTCTTCTCAAGCACGTGATTCAAGGAGCCTTTTCATTTTAAAATTGCTTGATAAATAGTTTGATAAGTTCTTTTTCTTTTTCGAACGCAGAGTGTCTTTGAAAAAATAAAATTTGAATTTATTGTTAAAAGATCAGAATATTTTTGTACACTGCAAAATAGTCTAGCTAAACCTTTCACAAAAAAATGGTGAAATTTAGCTGCAACCAACATTTGGTACTATAGTTGAACCATTAAAATTATTCCTAGTTTTACATTCATGGCGAAACTAGAGGAAACTACACCATTATACTATTTCAAAGGAGTACCAAATGCTGGTTGCAGCTCAAATTCACCATTTCCTTCCACCATTTTTATTTTGCTGAAAAGTTAAACTGGATTTTTTTGCAGTGTACCTGAGAGCCACAGTATCTTAATCCTCATTCTCAAAAGTAGCATATATGCTACTTTATGAGTATAAGGGCTAGCAAATAACGATGCAACATATATGCGCTGACGTCACTTAACAGATAGAAAGTAAGGGAAAACCACAGGTAGCATATATGCTATTCTATGAGAATAAGGGATAAGTACGATTTTGCGATTTTTCTTTGCTATTGTACACTTAATGGACAAACAGAGTATCGACGACAATGCCACTAGTTACCTGAGCTTCGAACTTTTAAAGCTCTGTTATGCGTGAATAGAAAAAAGTGGCAAATTATGTTATCAAAAACATAAATAACATTTAATAAAACAAAATAAACATACCAAATATACATTACAAATATAAGAGCACACTACGATCCTGAAAATCCATTTTCTATTATCTTCATATTTTAAACAACGTATAATCTCGCGAGCTGATTAAAAGAAAAAGTTAAAGTTATTATTCTCAACAGAAATATATTTTTCGCTCGTGAGAAATATTAACACACTCCCATCGGACATCTTTATTCAAAGGTTCGCTTGGAAAAATCTGGTCTTATAATACTAAAAATGTTTATTTTTTAAACTTCATTTCCAGAACTAAAAAAATGGACTTAAAATACTCTGTTACAGATTTAATTTTCAAGGTATTTTTTCCCATTTCGCTCTATCTCTCATGCACGCAATATGCATAAGTCTGATTCAACAATACTCAACTTAAAGATTTTAAATGATTGCAAACGTTTTAAGTTACACGGTTTTATTTAAAAAAAAAAACTAAATGCAGTAATAGTGGTCGAAAACCGCGTACCAAACTTCCGTTACAAATCAAGTTAAATAACGTCGTTGCATTATCCAAATAAAGCTATCGTTGCCATTCGACAAATAATAATTCTGATAATTTCATCAAAGCCAAAATTATTAATTTTTTCCTTATTAACGTTATAATAAATTTTAAAATGGATGGAATATTGTATTGTCATCGAAGATAAGCTTGTGGGCAAAGTTTGAAGGTAATTTATGCAGTAATAGTGGTCGAAAACCGCGTAACAAACTTCCGTTACAAATCAAGTTAAATAACGTCGTTGCATTATCCAAATAACGCTATCGTTGCCATTCGACAAATAATAATTCTGATAATTTCATCAAAGCCAAAATTATTAATTTTTTCCTTATTAACGTTATAATAAATTATAAAATGGATGGAATATTGTATTGTCATCGAAGATAAGCTTGTGGGCAAAGTTTGAAGATAATTTATGCAGTAATAGTGGTCGAAAACGGCGTAACAAACTTCCGTTACAAATCAAGTTAAATAACGTCGTTGCATTATCCAAATAAAGCTATCGTTGTCATTCGACAAATAATAATTCTGATAATTACATCAAAGCCAAAATTATTAATTTTTTCCTTATTAACGTTATAATAAATTATAAAATGGATGTAATATTGTATTGTCATCGAAGATAAGCTTGTGGGCAAAGTTTGAAGATAATTTATGCAGTAATAGTGGTCAAAAACCGCGTAATAAACTTCCGTGATAAATCAAGTTAAATTAAACAGTGTAAAAATGGCGAAACTTAACTGCAACCAGCATTTGGTACTAAGTTGAACCATTGGAAAATCCCCTAGTTTCACATTCATGGTGAAACTACACCATTATAATGGTTCAACTTAGTACCAAATGTTGGTTACAGCTAAATTTCACCATTTTTTGGTGAAAGCTTGAACTGGAATTTTTTAGTGTAATTCCAAAAAAAAAAAAAGCTTTTTAAGGATCTTTTTTTTTCTAACTCCATAAACGGTTGAGTTTTTTCATTTGTTCGTGCAGACGTAAATATATTAAACATATTCAAATTTATCTTATTTCAATAAACATTTCAAACAAATCAACCTTTCTCATTGTTCTAGAAATACTTTCAATGAATGCTCTTTTAAATTGGTTTTATTTCCTCATTCTTAAGTTGTTTATTCAGGACACATATTGAAAATTTGAAATATAGTTATGTAGAGACGCAATGACAGAGTAACCTGTAATCAAATTTGTATTCATTCTTACAGATCATTACTTGATATTTTTCATCGTTTATAATAATTGGTTCTTTGAATTGTTGTATTCTATATTGACTTTTAAAAACAAACTTCAAGTTTAAAGTAGTCTTAGTTTTATTAAGTTGTCAGAATAAATGATTTCAATTTACTGCCATGGAATACGCTTAAATATCTTTTGCTTTAACTTGTCTAAAACAACTGCATTCAAACTTCAAAGCAACAAAATAAAGTGGGATGTTTACCAAAAAGCGTTAAGGACGAATATTTTACTGTAAGCATCTGAAATTATGTTATACGACCTTAAAAAATGGTAATCAATGTATTTGTTATTTTGTAAAGTACGTTTTTTAATCGGATTTTGTAAACCAGGGAATTGTGTGTAAAATACTAATTTACAAACTGTAAAAAATAATTGCACATAATTAAAAGCACAAATGAGCATTAAAATGCAGACACACGTTTCGTGATTGCTTGGAATCCCCTTTTCAAGGCAATAGTGGAGCTTCTAGTTGCAAAAATCTCCAAATGATGCATCTATAAGCTCCACTATTGCATTGAAAAAGGTATTCCCAAGCAATCCCGAAACATATGTCTGCATTTTAATGCTCATTTGTGCTTTAATTACGTGGAATTATTTTTTACATTTTACTTGTGCACTGAGCTTTTTTACTACTTTTATTGATTTATAATTTATCTTATTAAAATTTGGACTTCACTGTCTGATTAAGTTGCACAAAAAAGAATAGCGGCGGTCCTCTAATTTGTGCTTGTTGGTGTACCATAACAGATATGAGCTCGTGATCCACAGAAAGCTATTAGTGGTTCGTGAACTTATTTAAAATTATTATATAACTCTACAACTTAAACGGTCCCGCAGTGGACCAGTCGGTAGAAGCTCGGTTCCCGCAGAACACCGAAAGTGAAGCAACATCGACAGAGGTCAGTTCTCGCGGCTGGTTGTTGTGGACCGTGTACGCTAAAGGGCACTGGTGCACGGTAAATCCGTCGTGGCTTCAATATCCTCCAAGTGAAACGATACCTCTGGGGGTGAAAAACCCCCAGGTGACGGTCTCGCCTTTTTTTTTTTGTTTAGCTTTATGAAATGAAAATGAAAACAAAAACCAAATTAAAACGATGATTTAAAGAAATAAAAATTACAAAACGAAGTTATTGCGCATAAAATTTTACATTGTGGTTTATTCATGTCTTTAACGCTTTTCAAATTCCTCCTCAGATTTTTTTCTGACATTTTTCACACGATTTGAATTTGGAATTTTCAGCTAAAATATGTAGCGAAAACCATAATTATTTTTTGCCAATCCGCTGTTACTCGAAGAAGACATTCATTAACAACATATTTCTATTCACCTACATAATAATATTCATTATATTTACATCATTTCGTAAGAAAAACCATTATATTATTTCCTCCCAAACAATGAAATATTTCATCGCTGCATCAAATACTAATATCAGACGATTTCGTGACGTCAGACTCAATTCATCCAACAATGCTCGTTACAAATTCCCTTTCTATTTCATTCACAATGTGCTTAAATTACTATGCTCGAGCATTCGGAAATTCATTCATGAGTAACCCACATCAGCCGTTGCCATTCAGATGAAACGTAATAACTGTACGTGAAACAATGCTTCGGTTTCCCTTAATTCAAATCGTCCGGATTATTATAAATGTCACAGAATGATACAAGTGGCTCAGACGACAATTGTCACATGATGATGAGGTAACCCAATCGTCTGGATCGAAATTCAACAGGGGATGAATTCAGGACACAAAGAAATCTCATTTAAATATTTTAAAATGCATATCTTATCTTGCATGTTTGTCGCAATAGCAGATCAAATCGTCTGCTTGTATTATATTTCTTTCCCAGAGAAAATACTCATTTGCATCAATTTTTCCTACTGCGTAACTTTGTATTGTTGAAAGAATCATTGTTAATGATCTGCTACATTAGTTGTTATCTAAGAGAAAAAAGTATTTAAACGATACAAAAACCAGCAGGTCTTTCATATTTTGAATCATTGATTCTTTTGTTTTTCAATAATATCAACATACCCTAAATTACGAATCAGGGAAAGGGTAATTAAAATGTAGTTTTATAAGAAATCTGCATCATTCCTGTTTCATATTGTCTATTCTTTTTTAAAATAATAATAAAACAATTACATCATATCTCGTAAAGTAAGTACAAATGAGGCAGGGAAGAAAGCTATTCTTTATTACTTATTCTTACTTATTAATGTACCGTCAAGTGCTTCAAAATTTCATACCAATTATTTTATCGTTTTAAAAGCAATATTAATATGGTCTCAAAACAAAAGCTATGAATGCCTTAAAACAAACTATGAAAACAAGCATAAAAAGGAATGCAAGGAAAAGCGAAGAAAATGGAATAAACACAAAAAGAAAACATAGAGTATCAAAAGATTTTTATTTAGTAATTTGAGAGGATTTAATCCTGATAACACTTCGAAAGATTTTCATTGTACAATTTAGTTGTACAAAGACAACTTTCTTTTCTTTTGGCGTAAGGATTTTTATACCTTGAAAATAAAAGAACTTATTCGGTTCCCGCAGAACACCGAAAGTGAAGCTACATTGTCTGAGGTCAGTGGTCTCAGACAATGTAGGTCTGGGTGGGTTACAACCTCTCGTGGATGGTTGCTTGGAACCATGTACGCTAAAGGGAACTGGTGCACGTTAAATCCATCCTGGATCCAATGTCCTCCAAGTGAAACGACATCTCTGGGGGTGCCAACCCAGGTGACGGTCTATCATCTGGGACCTGGTTCAAAATTAAGAGACGTCAAACTGATGAAACAGTAGGGGCGGAAGTCTGACTCCTGCCTATGGGTCCCGTTAGACTCAGAAGCAGCGCACCCATTTTTCCTCGCTTCACGCGATAACTCGACAGCAACAACAACAACAACAACAAAAGAACTTATTATAAAACCTTTCCGAACAAAAAAACAGCATTCCACGTTTGCAATTAAAAAGTATAATCAATGGCAGCAGTAGTCAAAGACGGTACTAATATCCGTATTCTTAGACCGAGAATTAGTATTCAGCAATGATATGGTTCGAGAAAAAATAAATTAATCTTTGTAATAATTATTAATCATTTTTCCCGCCACGGCGATGAGGTGTGAAAGTCATAAACGCTTTAAACACGGAAGGGAACGCTTTTGTAACGTTGCAAGTTTTCATTAGTCGAAATTGAAAAATGTCATGGAGGATGATTGAACGTCCCATCTTTCTTTGTACGCCAAAAAAGGACGTAATAGATGGATCTTTATTTTCCCCTTCTGCTTTATATTCACTGGCAGATGGCATTTCTGTGCTTGAAAAGGAAGTAACTTGTCTGTCGGGTTCATCCCGTAATTAAGAGGGAGGTGTAAAGACGTGTCGTTGGTCTATAATAATAACTCTTCGATATGGAGTATTTCTGCTGGTGATCTACATTGTTAAAAATTCGAGTTCAACCTAATACAAAAAAAAAAAAAAAAAAAAAAAAAAATGGTGAAATTTAACTGCTACCAACATTTGGTACTAAATTGAATATTTATAATGACATGGTGTAGTTTCACCATGAATGTGGTTCAACTTTATTCCAAATGTTGGTTGAAGCTAAACTTCACCATTTTTTGCGAGGAAATGTTGAACCAGAATTTTTAACGGTGAACTCGATGAAAATACCGGTACGGTACACTCTATAAAAATATCAATAGAATAAAATTCGTTGAATGTGCTTCGATGAAACTATATTGGTAGCGCAACATTTTAGTATTCCAAGAGGATCACATGATATCTATCACCCTTCGACTGCCTATGGGCAGTTCTGTATCTGCTTGTTTGTACACTGTTAAAAATTCTGGTTCAGCATTTCGCCGTAAAAATGGTGAAATTTAGCTGCAACCCACACTTGGTACTAAAGTTGAACCGTTATAATGGTTCCTAGTTTCACATTCATGGTGAAACTACACCATTATAATGGTTCAACGTAGTAGCAAATGTTGGTTGCAGCTAAATTTCACCATTTTTTCGATTTTTTTGTGAAGGGTCGAGCAAGAATTTTTTACAGAGTTGAAAGACTACAACTAAATTATAATTTACGAACTTTATAATTTTCACAAGAAATATACTATCAGGATGAAATTTTCGCTTTCGTCAGTTTAATCACAACAGCGACAAACTTGTAGCTTCATTCATCGTAGAGAGCACATCCGAATCGATTTTTTCTCCAAAAATTAATCGTTATTACGATAACCTTCATTCGTGGTTTCTTATAAGAAAAAAAAATTACATATTCAGTCTACAGATTAAGGCACTATCTTTTTCTACTTAAAAGGCATAGGACTTCTGTTCTACAACTTATATCATCATCATTTTCATCGTTGAAAAGGAAAATTGTTTGTTATTACCGAAGCTTGGGCACCATTATTGTTCAAATAAAAAAGAAAGGTAACTTTTACTCCATTTAAATGACCAACATCTCCCCTTCAGAAAAATTAGGCGATTTTTGAATCACACTTAAAATAACTAAAGTGTGTGTGTGGTTTTCTTAATTTTTATTTTAAGAAAAAAGTAATAAGATGTTCATTTCGTGATTTATGTCATTATTTTTCAAAAAGGCCTACTTTTTAAGTTTTTTTTAAAAAAATTCCAAAAAAGAGGCTTCATTCCAAGCATTATAGTTTATACCATCAATTTCTAAAAGTAGAAAAAACAAATGATATCGGTTTTTATACTTTACCTTATTCATCACCATTCTTCAAGAAAAAACAAACAAAAAAAAACCTAAAACTAAAAAAATAATCATGTAAATTTGGTTTAATACAAATTTGTATAATGTTTCAAAAAGAAAAAGATAAATTACGTTTATTTTTCAAAATAAATTGTTTCAATTTTACAAGAAAAAATATGCTATGAATTTATCATTTCTATTTCTCAAGACGAAAAAGATTGATGATTTCTACTCTGCAGGTGGAATCACCCTTACTTTAAAGAAGAAACGTAATTTGTTTTATTGCGGCATTAGTCATCATCGTTTTAGAAAAAGGAAATGATAAATGATTTACGTCCTTTATTTTGAGCTATCATAATTTTCCAAGAGAGAAAGTTTAAAAAAAATATGAAATAAATAAAAACAAGATGTTTCATTTTATGACAGTGTTACAATACACAATATTACATTGAATTATCAGAGTTTAGCTTATTCTCAGTAGATAGCGATGTTTCTTCATCTTGATTGAGTTGGAGGTTCTAGATTGCGCTCACTAATCAGTATATAGCCATCTGCTTATTCTACGAAGGATAGTATCCTTGTAGAAGAAGATATGAAGAAACAGGTGTAGTGAACTCTAATCAGTAAATATAAAATAACAAATTATCGATTAAATTTTTGTAAACTAAAATTAAAATAAAGTTCTGAATTATATCAACATTAGATGGCCGCCCAAGGACATTGCCCACCAGTTCTCTCTAACTCATATACCAGGCGTTGCCAAGATGTTCTTAAATGATTATGTATATTAGCACAATTTTAAATTCATTTTTCTAACGTAGGCAGAGTGTTTGCAACATGGCTGACCCAAAACCAACTGCGGGCAACCTAAATAAAAGGGCACAGTCGATTTCTTCTAATTCATAACTTCCTTTCCTTCAAAAAACAGTGCTTGTTCTTTTTTTTCTCACCCTGTAACGAAACATGTCAAGGAAATAGAAGCTTAACGACGAAGAGAATAATTTTACACGCATTCTTCCAGGGATGATGAACCCAAAAGCTGACACAAAGTCGCCATTCTGTCGATCTGCGAGTGCGAAGAAAAAAAATTGTTCTATGAACCCCCCTTGAGCAGAATTTTGCCCCACTTTTGATCTTCTTCCCTTTCTATTTGCTTTTTGTTTCATTAAGTGAGGAGGTCTCACCTGTCCTTCCCAAGAAACGGAAATAAATTTGGAGCATTGGGGTTTTTGCTAAATTAGCTTAATTTCTCCTTTCACGGAGGCACTAAATCATGTAGTGGTTACTTTCTTTCTTTATCTTTTGCTGACTTATCAGCGTAATTTTTTTTAATCAAAGAAGATATTGATGGGCCATGGCTAATTCGTTCTACTCATGTTTCATATAATTCTTAAAGAGGATTCTATCGTTTTATGATTTGAAAGTGCTTTCTAACTTTTCAACTCTCTAACCCCATTTGTGGCATTTCACTTCAGGAACATATTTTATGATAAACTCTTTACGCTAGAAACTTATTTCATATAAAAGAAAAACATTTTGATTCTGACTCCCTTTTTATTTAAGGCTTTAAAAATTACAGCATACCTGCCCCGAATGAAAGTGAAACGTTTATTTCTAAAAACCAATCCGTTGTCAAATTATAATAATTAGAGAAAAAAAGTCATGTTAAATTTTCCTGAAAACAGTTAAATTTTCGTTAAAGTAAAAGTACGCACTATGCATATGAATATGATTCTTTTGGTAAAAAATGTTGTAACCGCTATTGAGCAATTTAATAGGATGCTAGGAATCTTTTCTCGAAACTCTAAAATTTGGCTTTTGCCTAGTTTTTGAAATAAATGATTCAATTTCTCAGTGCATCATTTATATATTTATATAAAGTAAAAATTGAACAAGTCAATAAATTAACACCAGAAAAAAACTGAAAATAAAAATATGGCTTAAGTGTAAATATTTTCATTAAATCACGAAGCCAATGCTTCCCGCTTCCGTGCTTCCTCCCCCTTGTTTTATGTTACTCGTTTCACTATTATTATTATTTTCTTCTACATGCTCAATGATTTCGTAACATATAGGAAAAGTATCTTTCTTTCTTTTTGCTTTTTTTTCTTTTTCTGCATAAAATAGTAATTGGTCATTTTTATAATTTTTGTATATGTTTGAATGCGTTCTTGTTACTAATATCATTAGTATGAATTTTAACACAGCTAGTCTTAATTTTTTGTTAATAACGTACACGAAAACTTTTAAAACTTCGCTGTTAAATGGTTGATCATTATCATGTGAAGCGTCTGTTGGAAATTTATAAGTTATGTTTATTTTATAATTTATTTTAATTTATTTATGCATGTATTTATTTATTTTTGAAGAAAAACTTATTCCTATTTAACGATAGCATTATTTATTTCCTCTGCAATCTGCAATAAATTCATCTTCCCATGAGTATTTATGATAAAAATTTACCCTTTGTTCCACCGTAATGCGAACTATTTAAAGCAGCAGTTATATGCCTGAAGTTACGCCCGGTACGAATATCAGAAATGCTCGAAAGATGAGTGTTCCTCTTTCAAAATTTAAGCTTGTCACCGAATTACACTTATTATTCGAAACAGTACTTGTTAATGAGCCAATTAAAATTTCATTTTTACCCTTTTGCGCTCATCTATTGAAAGAGGGAGTCAAAAAGTTCACATTTCTGTAGGGCTTGTTTTAAAGATGACCCCTTGGCATTCTTGTGGATATAAAAGCATTTCTTCATCGCTGAGAATTCTGCTTTTCTGTCCCTCGCACCAGATAATGGTTCTTTTCTGGCGAAGGTCTTATGCTTTTCAAATTCAAGCCATTCGGTTTTATTTTTAATAGGGCTTTAAAATGCTCAATGAAAGGGTGAAAAGATTCAAATTAAGCTTCCTGATTTGGCAAGAACGAGAATGAAAAAAGATTAGTTGTTTAGAGACGAGGTTTAATAAAAACGTGGAATTTAAAATACCTTACAGGCCGGCATCGTGGCGTCGTGGTAAGGCGCGGAGCTCGTACGCTCCAGGTCAGAGGAGTGTCGGTGGATTTTCAAGATGCAGAAAATCGTCTGCGCCCATGTCGTATGGTTATGTGGCATGTAAAAGATCCCTTGAGTAGACATTTGGCTTGGATGCTCTCGGCTAAATTAAATTCCTAGTGCAATTTCGCATCAACAGAGTTCGGGTGCTTGCACTTTCAGGTGGAGAAACCGGAAGTCAAAATTCTCATGCGGCGACGGTACCACACTCGTTGTGGTGCCGCTGAAAGAGGTGGTACCAATCTCTCGGGAAAGCACTAGGTCTGCAATTGGTTGAAGCCAACAGCAGCCCATTTGAAATAAAAAAATACGTTTCATTCCTATAATAATAAGAAGAAATAGTGTACAATGCAAACAAGAAAACTGCAGTTGGGCAATTTTGAAATTGTAGCTTTTGAAAAGAGATTTTATTTTCGTTATTGAATAAGGGATTTTCGTGAAGCAGCAAAGATTTTTCTGTTACTTTAAAATGATTAGCATGGAGGTGAAAAACCCTCACATTCCGCTTTCTTGTTTGAGAGCCTGAAACAATTATATATAAAAAAAGTTTGTTTACTTAAAGATAAAGATGGATAAAGTGTTGTAATTTCACAGCCTTGTAAACAACATGTAAAACAAACCTGAAAAATTCAGTGAGGCAATTGAGAACTTAATTGAATTATTAAATGTGGGATTTCCATCAAATGGATTGCAACTATAATAAAGATTTACCCATAACATTAGATGCTCAACAAAATCTTGAAAAGTTAGTTTGTTGATTTAGCAAGAAAGAAAATTTGAACAAAAAAAGGTATCTTAGAAAAGAAAATAAACAAACATTTGAAATTTAAAGTACTTTACCGCCTTTTGTTAAGAGAATTTTCTTTTCAAATTAATCGTAGTAAACATTTATTGCAATAGTTATTTTATGGTTACGGTGCCAGTAGTTCTGTCACCCTGTATAGAAGTTTCAAGCTCTGCCCACTCCATCCACCTAAAAAATCCAACACAATGAGAGTTTTTATAACTCAGGAGTTTTCAAGGTATAGGTAAGGAAAAACTAAAAAAGAAGCATAAAGGAGCTGGATGCTATAGAAATTTGTAAATAAAAAAAAACATGTGTTATTTTTAGTATGTTTTTTTTTTATTATCAGAATAAATAAAGGAATCATTACCCCTTGTATCAAATTATCGTTTTAATTCTAGGCATCGCAACATTTGCCGCCCCCTAAAAATTTACTGCCTAAGGTGATAACACCGCTCACCGCTAAGGCTTACAGATATCTAAAAAAAAATAAAAATTTAAATATTGAGAAAAGTACGAACTACACAAAAAATGTCAAACTAAAAGTAGCAGCTCAATCTTAGAAAAAGCAACTAATTTTCTTTGCCGTTCCTAAATTAATTGAATGCTTGAAACAAGAGCGTTTGTTTTCCTTCCGATTTTTATTTGAGAAAGAAAAAGAACGAAAAGAAAAAGAAATGAACAGATTAAGGCTTACGTTGGGATTAACCTTTTGTTCGTTTTCACACATTTTCTTTCCATATTATTGCTGAAACAATGGAAAAGAGAAGTGATGTTATCTCGATCGAGATAAGTGAAGCGCAAAAAAGCAGCGAGGAGGAAAACGGAAGAAGAGTTCAGAAAACTTGTCCATCCTTGGGAATGACGTTTCGTTGCATAACGGCGGCCGATAACTGGAAGAAGAATCAGTTTCGTTTTCTCTCGTCAGTTAGAGAAGTGCTCTGAGTGAAAGCATGAATTGCAGGCGCTAAAAACAAACTTGAGTGTGTATAAATATGAACACATACACGCACCCTGCGTGAGGAGCGCATATTACATAGTTATTTAGTTTATACACAAATATTGCTGCCCATATAAAATATATTGCGTGCTTATACATGTTACTTATATTTCAAATAACACGATTTGTAGACTTCGTAAATCTGTATGGGCCACTCAGTGATACCACTTGCAGCATCCATTAAGCTGATTATGTAGGAGGGGGGGGGGAGCACTATAAAAATCCTAAAGCATAATTATAAATCGTAAAGCATCTTTTGAGCTCATTTCTCTCTCTCTCTCTCTCTCTCTATATATATATATATATATGGTAAACCCTCTCTATAGCGGACATCAGCGAGACAAAAGTATTTGTCCAACATAAAGGGGTGTCTGCAAAGGATTTTTTTTTTTTTGTTTCAATGTTTCGCTGCTGGTATAAAATTGAATTGAAATATATACATATGTAATACAGGTGCGCACCGATGAGGTGAGACGGTCCCCCCATCCCAGAAGACTACGGATATCTGGTAACTGTCATCCAGTATCCGACAATCTTTTAAATGTTCGGAATCAGATCCGGCCATTGCAATAAGTGATTCGGCATGGCAAGATGGGTATCGGAGAGGAGACACTAACTTGAAGTTAATTCTCAAACGAAAATTTAATTTTTAAAAGTTAATTGATTGGCACGTTTTGAAAATATACTTAAATTCACAATTTACAACACATTTAGAAGATTTGGGACATTTAAAAATGTACATAAAATTTACAGGTTTCGAACCATCTTTAGGTTACGGACTTGAGACTAGTCCAAGAACCAATATAGACCAAAGAGGAGAAAAAGAACAAAGATTACTGCGAAATATAAAGATACAAGACTTTATTTGAAAAAACAAATAGGATTATAGATATATTAGCCCTAGATTTACTCGGCCGTTTTCAAACATTTCTAAACTTTCAATTCACGCCAATTTGCTGCTACTTATAATAAAACTTTCAGTCACATTAACATGTCCTACTTACCGTGTAATAGGAAAAGCCACTGGAATTTAAAGTTGCTGGTTATAACTAGTAACAAATTATGCAAAATGGAAGTTTCGAAACAGGCAAAATGACTGGTCTGGTAAATCTCGAGTTAAAAATCAATTCTAAAAATTCGTTGAGCAGGGAGGGAAGATTCTATCTTCATCTGTAGTAAATAATCTTTAAATGCTTTGTTGAAAATGTAGTATAACTAAACTATTCTGTGGGAAAATTTAGTTCGAAAATGTTTTGAAATATTAAAATTCCTGTTACAAAAGTCACAACTGTTGTTGTTAACACAATGAAAATTTCATATTCGCTTTACAGCTCTCTTGAAATGGAATGTAAGCTCCATTTTCTGTCGACTTTCCTTTTATCGAATATGTCAAATAATTTACTTTTGTGGAAGCATTCTGAGATGATTGATTAAATCTTCAGTTATGTTCTCGTTGAAAAAATCACAAAAAAAAAGTAACAAAAGCATCAATGAAGAATACATCGCTCAAATACTTTATCCTGATTGCGGTTGTAATTCCTTTCAAAAAAACGTCTTGTTTGATAGAAATACACTTCAAAATCGTTTATTGATTGCTAGATTAGAGGGATTTCTTGCCATCTATTTCGGCAACAATTATCTAAATATAAAACAGCGCCAACAAAAAATTCCCGTCACGATTCCTCACTCGTTGCACAACAAGAAATCGCGGTCCAGATCTGACCGGAGAGCACTGGCTATTGATGTCGTAAAATTACTTCTTAAGATGTAAAACTCTTCTTCCCTATAGCACCTGTTTAAGGAAAGATGGGGTGATGTGTTTACAAAGCTGGCGTAAGGGTGTAAGGGTCAGTCGATGGTCCTTCCCAATAACGGAACACACACCTATTATCCGTTTCGGTTTCCTCATGCTCCGGTGGCAGATGTTTATCTTTGGTGATTGGTGGTGTAGGATGAGAGAAAGATGCTGCGAACGATTATTGACTGATGCGGCTTGTCAATAAATTTGACACATGAAATAGGTATGAAAACTTGGACATTTTCCTTCCTTTATATATACCTAAATAAATATATATACATATATATACACCCTTGTAAAGTGCTTAGCATTCCTAATTGCTTACAATTCCAACGTTTAGGAATAACAGCACCAGTTGTTGCCGCTTTGATTATTTGAAAGTTATGTTTCATTATTTTAAATTTGTTTACATTAGAAGTCACTTTGAGATTGTTGGAGGGATTTCATATAAACTGGCACTTCAATCAAATGATTAATAGCATGCTTCAAAAATAAATAAATAAATAAAACTTAAACAATATAAATTAATGAGACAAATTATCAAAATGCTTTGTGCTAAAATGTAAGTCCGAAGATAAAACAACGTAAAAAAGCACAAATTCTTTTTATTCTGAATTTGTGCTTTTTACGTTATTTTATCTTTGCACTTACAATATAAATTAATGCTTTCTCCGCAAGCCGAAGTGTTGGTCAATGCCGCAACACAAGAAACATCCAAAAGCCATTACACAAGACGAAAGGCGAACATTACACACAGGAAATTTTCTCGTTAAAAAGCCACTTTCTTCCTGTAATGCGGAATTTTCATCTGCGCTCTAATCACACGATCCCAGTTACACAAATACCCGCCACACGCCGATATTTGCCCCCGCCATTTCGCCATTTTCCCACGAGGGGCATTTTCAATGTAAGCAGATCGCAATGAACGCCCAACGCAGCATGCGGAAAAAAAAGATGATCCCACTTCAAGTAGGTAAGTGGGACAGAAAGAAATCGTGGCTCTGTTGGCCACGAATTTTTTGATGACATTGTCGTTGGAGCGTAAATTATAGTGTGGACTGAACTAGACCTGGAGCAAGGTTGGGCAAGGTTGTGCGAGATTTTTCTTTTTTTTTTTTTTTCACAGACATCTTTAGGGTAGGTGGAGGCCTTTGAACGTGCTTTTTGTGAATGAGATTCGAAAATGCTTGGAAAAAGTGGTGGATGTTGCACTTTATGAATTTAAATAGATTTTATTTATTCACATAGTGTTTCTAAAGTGAGTTTATAATACAACTATTTTTGTTTATACCCGAGGCTTATACTTCTCGACCATAAAAAAATATACCGTCTAGATTTTACTAAACAGGTAAGAATTACTTGCCACTTTATACGTTTTTGAAGTTGATACATACCGTTGTTCCACTAACGTTTCATTCGATTCAAAATTTGAATATTTATTTCTTCTTTCTGTTTTTTTTTCTTTTCTTTTTTTTTTTTTTTGGAGGGAGAGAGAATGGCGATAGTCTCTCTGAAACAGAAAAAAAAAAAAAAAAAAAAAAAAACAGGAATAGGAAATTGTTTCCTGTTGCTTCTATACACAGGGTCAAAGGAGATTGCGTAGGAATCGAACATAAAATGTTAAGAATAGAACAGTTTATGAGTTTTTCCATTTTGTGAATATACTGAACGAGTTGCAAATGAGCTCCATTAAATAAAATGAAATGAACATTTTTTTTTAAAATTCGTCTAAATAGCACCTGACAAGAAATGCTTGCCGCAAACTTTAATAAAGTTTTGTTTTGCTGTAACTTTTAAAGGATGTTCATTCCTCATTACTCTTGAATGAAATTGCGCAAACCAAGTACAGATTTATTTTATTCCTTGAATAAAATTATTTGCTCATTTACCATTTCTTTTCAAAGAAATTAATGTTTTGAAATCCTTGATTGAAAAACATTTATATATTCTTTACCGTATTTTTAATTTTGAAAGTTACCTTTCAAATGTTGAAATTATAGTACTACTGCCGTTTAGTATAATGTATATCAATGTTGGGTAACCCCGCATACTTACACAGCGGCTTTTTGTACTTTC
This sequence comes from Octonoba sinensis, assembly GCA_038502835.1. Lineage (NCBI taxonomy): Eukaryota > Metazoa > Arthropoda > Arachnida > Araneae > Uloboridae > Octonoba > Octonoba sinensis. Next base: position 62,046,378 of record CM076605.1, on the reverse strand, counting down.
GATAATGTTTTATATAAATTGTTTGCTCAAAACGTTTCAAGATCTAACGACAATAATTTTCAATCCCGCTGAGTCAAAATTTATTTAGCATATGTTTCCCAAATATATCCTACTCATTCTTTATTTAAATTCAGATAGTAGAGCTATCTATCCTAGCACGAGCTGAACATTTTCGTTTTCCTAGGAAAGATCCTCAACCAGGTCCTCTTGATCTATGTCGCATTATCATTCTGAATTAGAAAGAACATGTAGGACCTTTAAATAGATCAACAATAAGCTCAAGCGGTAATGACTGTCCCGCATGAAAGAACTGAGAGTCCCAACAGACAGCTATCAGGCCTGTCCAAACAACGAACAACGATTAACCACAAATAAAAAATAATGCCTTTCCTATGAATTCCTTTCCTGAGAATAAGTGCCACATCCTTCATAGTTCGTTGTACGACACGAAGTACTTTGCAGGTGCAGGTTAAATTTCCACAGGTCAATAAATCTTCCGTTGCCCACGCTGATGCTGCCAAAACGCAGTTAAAAATGTTCCTAACACTACTATAAAAAGTAACTATTTTTCATCCGCGTGTCAAACTCAACACTTCATCCCGAAATATACAGAGGATCTGCGGGGAGGGGTGTCAAAACCGAATTCAATTTACTGGATTAATAAATTTCTTTTAAAGAATTTGTTGTTTGGGGGGGGGGCGGTTATGGGGGTTATGATATTGGTGGTTATGATTAGGGGGGGGGGTATGATAGCATGAAATTGAGACTCAAACTGAACAATTTTCATATTATATGTTTAAAACCTACAGTTCCGGAACTGTCACTCAATTGCATAAAGACTAATTTAAAAAGAAAAAAAAACTTAAACGAATTCAAGCTAATTTCGAAATCCGCATAGTCATAAAATTCGCATAGAGTAATCAAATTGATGAGCTCGTAAAGAACTCGAACGAATTCATAGAAACTCAATAAAAGCAAAGTACTGAAGTATCGTTTATTATACGACACTGAAGAGGCTATCGTAAAAACGACATACAAACGATAATGTCGGATTTACTTGCCTAGCTGAATTCAAGAGTTGGGGTCAAGCTAAAATGTCGTATAAATGTTAACGTCGTATAAATGTAAGCGTTGTATAAATGGTCGTCGTACAAACGATGCTTCTCTGTACCAAACTTTCTTTAAGCCTATAAACATATGTACAAACCCAGACATATTTCTTTGCTTCGTACTTTTGTTCTGATTTTAAAGTTTAATGACAACTCTATGGAGCTGCTGTAAAAAATCCGCTGCCTTTCATTAGCTAATTCTTTTCCTAATACCCTTTTGTGCATTTAAAACTCAGTACTTAGTTATTAGTAAGACAAACATTGGCGCCAATTAAAATCCATGGCGCAAGCATAATTTGGTGAGATTTAAGACTTTTGAAACAGCGCCAATACCTTCAAGACATCCAAGTTTGGCCAGATTCTTGATGCATGTGGGTTTTTAGTCAGTACTAAGTACTTTTGTTACTTTAGTAGAATTTTCAGTAAGTACTTCTATAATCGCTTAGCCCATTGATGCCATCATGTATTTCTTAGCAGACAAACCTAACTTTGATTCATTTCTTCTGAAAATAGTTTTCCTTAAATGCATTTGCGTCTTCGAAATCTCAGCAAAACATTGTGTCGAATATCATAAATCCAATGAAATTTCTTTTGAACTTCCTTTTTAGTGACTATGAAAAGTAGTATTTTTTGTAAACATCAAACAACTGGTAATGATACTATTATTCTTTTTTTCGTTCCAACACAATCTTGGGCGTTCTGAACTTGGCCGAGAAAAATAACATTTGAATAGAATACATCGTTTCTTTTCAAAAGACATTCATAAAATTAGGTGGAGGCCTTTGAGCGATGACTTTTCTGTTTGGATGTGTTTAGCAATTTAATGAGTTGAACTTGGAGTTAAAATCCTTATAAGTTATTCATGAGGTGTAGTTTCAGTCTATTTTGTATTCCGACACAAAAAATCTCCATTACAAAATTGAAAAGAATATTTTCACGTAAATGCTATTTTGGTAATGATCTTCTGCTTGTAGTACTCGTTACGTGGAGCTGCTGCCTTTGCATGTGTTTTCAAAATTATAAACAAGAATTGTTTTTCAAAAAAGAAACCGTAGTTTTGAAGACCTTTACTGAAATAGCAATAAATAAAAAGAGGATAAACAGATAATGAAACATGCATCCAATCTTATATATTTACTGGGGGTTCCCATTTCTGCTCGATATCGCTCACCAACCCCCAGGCCTCGCCGATGCATCGGCGCCGATTGTTCAATAAAGTTGCCATCGGCCATCGGCATCGGCTGCCGATGTTAACTTTGGAAAAACATCGGCCCATCGGCCTTAAAAAACATCTAAAAGCCGATGCAAGGCCGATGTTTTAGTACATGGACAACTTTCCAGAAAACATTCTGTCTTTAACTTTCTTTTTCCTCCATAGCTAGATTTCTATTTCCATTACAATAACAGGCAGCCCAGCAGTTAAAGAGCATAGAAATAATGTCATTCTACAAAGTATTTAATTAAATAGTCGGAAAATTAGTTTTAGCGATCGCTTCCCGAAAACCTTTCATTATTAAAATTATTTCTCTTTGAACAGAATGCTCGCGAGATAGAATATGTTAAAGTAAAAGTAATAGAGGCGTCTTACGAGTGCTATTTGTTTTTCGCACTAGGTTGGTTGACTCTTTTTTGCCCGTTTTTCGTTTAATAATGACTTTGTGTAGTAGATGTAATTGTGCAATAATCTTATACCACCTGCTTTTAGTTTGTCACGTTTCTTATTATTCACGTGTTGCAATTTTTCTGCAATTGTGCAGCAAACTCGTTGCATCTGCTTTCAGTTTAGAATATTTATTGTTATTTTATTATTAGTTTACAACAGAGAACATATTGATAAAAAATATGAATAAATTTTTCAGTATAAATGTTTATTGATCGAAATTTTATGCGTCCAAGTTCGGCTTGCAATTTTCAAAAATTCAACTCTTAAAAAACGAGTTCGCGCGACAGGGTGGAATAATATCTTAATGAAAATGCTACAATTTCTTTATTTTCAAAAATTGACAATGTGTACAGTATGGGACCCCAAATTCGGAATTCCGAAGTCCGGAACGTTTTCGAAAACAATCGGCAGTTTAAAAAAAAAAAAAAAAAAACAGCTATTATTTTTTGAAAAAAATAAAAAAATGTTTGCACCGTTTGTTTGGAAATAGGCTAAACAGAAGGAAAATAAAATGTAACGGAGATGTAGATCGAAAATGTACTGTTTTTGAAAAATTTATTTCGCGATTTTCTGAAAAGGGCTCGTTTTTGCGATTAGAGTTTTCATTAATTGTAGCTTTAATTCTGAGTTAATATCATTAAATTTTGCTTTTTTAAAATTTCTTGTAGTTTTGTTACATTAATTTTTTAAAATGAGCTCTAATTTTCGTGCGATACAGAACATTCGCGAAATTGAAAATCAGCGTTTCTCGTATTTTTCCGGTAGTCTTATCTTTAACTGCAATTTAGTGGCTAGAGAATATAAAATCACATCAGGAATTTGACGGAATTCTTTTCTTTTATTGTTTAATAAAAGAGGCTAAAACAATATCGGGAAGAGTGCAGATGATTCGATGTTTTTCCACGAATGCAAGCTTACTCCAACTTCGTTTTTTGTGCTAAATTTCGTGACGTATAGGCGAGAATATACGATAATAAAAATGCTATAATAATGAGCAAAATTCAAATAAAAAGTTCAAGAGCAAATTATATCTGCTCTGATGCTACTTGTAAAATGTTTTGAATGAGGAGCCAAAATCCGGAAACTTCCGAAATCCGGAAAGTTCGCGGCCCCGAACGTTCCGGACTTCAGGTCCCATACTGTTTTTTTTTTTTTTCCAAAATACATCTTAATTTTTATAACCGATGGCGTGTTTTTCAGATTATTTGTCAACAGAAAACGGCTGGTTCTCAAAATCTTTTTCACGTTTAAAAAATATTGGTTTATTTCAGTGACCTTACATTGTGCTCATAAAACTATAAAGAATATGGCAAGTATTTCAGTGTAATTTTCAATTGACAAGAAAAAAAAGCGAATAAGATTGGTTCTTAGACACTCCCCCCCCCCCCCCATCATTCATTTGTAATGTTAAAAAAATCTCCCGTCTGTGTTTGTAAAGCAATATTCGGTACTTCTTTGTTATGAAGAGGGAGGGGGGAGGGATGCGTTACTGCGGGCGAAACTTTTTAACGTTTTATTTTTATTTTCTAAAAAGAGCTATTTTTAGTCAAAATAACTTTTATAAAGAAAAAAAAAACATAGAAACTATCCCATTTTTCTTTTAAAAACGGGGGGGGGGGGAATCAGAGTACCCCCTCCTCGGCTTGACAATTTTGTTAAAGGTACAAACCTACACATATTGTATTATAAAATCTGCATTCGTCGCCATGAAAAAAATAAGAAAATAAAAGCAGCTGCACATGGCATTTGCAGTGCAGGAGTTATAAAGAGAAAATGTTGAAGGAAAGGGAAGGAGACCCGATGCGATCCAACAGTTATTGAGCTTTTTTGCAAAGATAAGAAAAAATAATTAAAAATCCTGTGATATTGCTTTTTTTTTACCGCCAACTAGTTTAATTACTTTTCTAAAATCGCGAGTGATTCTTTTAATTTTAATTATTATGTAAACTTCCCCTAAATAGTCTTTTATGGTGCTTGAGTACTGCATTTATGTTTTTATAAACATAAAAATAAATAAATGATTTAAATGACATTGTTGACAAGCCTTCTAACGTTTTACTGGTTTAAAGCGATTTTTTTTCCATCGGCCATCGGCCGATGGAAGAGGAAAATAATCGGCCATCGGCCATCGGCCGATCTCGAAACAATCGGCCAACAATCGGCATTGGCCCATCGGCCAAAAATTGCCATCGGTCGAGCCCTACTCTTATAGTTAATTTTTAATTGTCTTTTTTCGTCTTCTTGAACGTAACTTATCTTAATTAACACTTGCCAAGTTAGGAATCCGATAAAAAATGTTTTTAAATAAATTAAGAAACATTGTACACTCTTACAGCTATGATTAAAGGATCTGCTATGGAACTTGGCACCCGTTAGATATCAATTCTTTTATCGCTGACACCGACTACTCCAAAGGCCGTTTTTGTTCTATCGAACTTGGCTCTTTTTTCACATTTATGTTTTGTTGGGATATCATTAATTTTTGAAAAGCTAAAATTTGTGTTTTATATTGACAATAAGTTATACTAAATTAAACCAAGCTAAATAGTCGCAATTAACCATTTACGATTCTTTTCGTTTGTTCACATTTCTCCGTAATAAGTCCGTAAATCCATCTTTACTTAATTAATCTGCTATTTAAAACGTTGAAAAGTTCTGTATAACTACTACACTGGATTATTTGTACGCAACTCGAGTTTAGCCTTAAGGCGAAAACTTAAAGCGGAAAGTGAATTTCAATGCATCAATTATTTTCCTTTAAGCGCGAGAGAGTATTGTTAACTTTAAACGGCAGAAAAATGTGGATGTTGTTTGAAGTCGTTAGTGAAATGCTACTTATGAGTAGGCTAGTAACTTCGAAGGTAATGTAATTTTTTGAAGTTTCGAATTTTTTCCTTTATATATGCCAAATTGTCTACCTTGATACCAAGTTGCAAGTTTTTAAATCCCCTAGAAGTTGGTTAGGTTTTTGATAAGAGAGTAAGTGATAAAAATGACACTTTTCAAACCTTCATAATTCCATAACAATAAGAGGTTCCCCAATGAAATTTGATATTCTAGGGGTTAAGGGGATATCTATTAAACGTACAAAATTTCAAGTATGTAGGTCAAATAGTTTTTGGGTAAGGATGGGGGCGAAAGTAGCTCGAAATGGTTCGGTTAAATATACACATTGGCCGGTGTCGCCGTTTTTGAATTTGGCTGACTTTCTGAACTTGGCAGACACACTGCCGTGTGTCTAGATAAATGTAAAAAAACTCAACGTTAAAAAAGAGTATGTTGCCATTAAACCGTAATTTTAAAAGTAATTATAATAAGAATTTGACTGAAGGCTTCTCTGACGTAAAAATTAAATCCAATCAGTTTGTTTGCTGTAGTGACCTTTTAAAATCGACTTCAAAACGGAATTTATCATGCAAATGAATAGTTTTTATAGTCATTCTGTCAAAGAAGATTCGCCCTTATATATGGATTTTTTTAAAAATAGAGTATTTGCATCAAAGATGTATTTACATTGAAACGAATAAAATAAAATGAATTTTGAGAAAAAAAAAGAACCTACTTTAAATTATATATTGTGTTAAAAAGTGAAAAATAAAAACAATCTTTAAACAACATCGATAAGGCTTTTAAACATAATTTTTGAGGTCGGTGCAAAATTACGATGGATTTTGATTCATGATTACTCTTGTAATCATGAATCAATTACAAATATAAATGACTTAGAATTTGCAACAGTTTCAATGCAAAGTAACACATGGTACAACGATAATTAGACTGTCATAATTTTGTACCGTCCGAAAATTATATTTAAAAGTCGTATCATGTTGTTTAAAGAATTATTTCACTTTTCACTTTTTAGCGCAATTTATAATTTGATGTCAGATCTATATTTTTCCAAAAATTACTTTATTTCGTATTAACGTGCTCTATGAAAAAAAACCTGGTAATAAACGGGTTTTACTGATATGATTGCAAAGACATTACTTCAAACCAATCCTTCTTTTTATTTTTCTTCGCATTTCCGAGATGTCGTTGTAGTGAAGCTTCCAATAAACGAAATTTACTGTTATATTGTGGAGACATAAATTTTATGCCAGTCATTCTATTTTCCTCATTTTACCGAGCTCTCGACATTAGGAATCTCGCAATAAACGAGTTTTATTATTAAAAATCATCTCTTGTTCAGATCATAAAATATTTCCTTCTACAATTAGTTCTTCCTTAACAGGTTTATTATTTTGCGATGAAGACCTTTGCAATTTATATGTTTTTAATGATAGAAAAAAATCCATGTTCTACTTAGGATGATGGTTCAATTACAAGTTATTTCCTGATTTTAGTTCCTTTCTTAAGTCGTCGCCAATTAGTTTAATAATCCTGCTTTGTTACTTATGTTTGGTTTTCTGATATTGAACTTAGAAGCAATAATTTTTAATTAAGTTACCTAATAGAAAGAAAAGAAAAAAGGGAAAGTGATTAAAATCAGGAAATGCTTAATTGAATAGATTGCTACAAAAAATCTTCCTAGCTGGAAGAAAAAAAAAAACTTGAATAAGGTCAGATCCTTTTATTACGTGTATATGTCTTCATTGCTGTGAAATAAAGTATGAAAATTATTAGACTTGATACTTTGAACTTTAAGCAACAAATACTTCAGATACAAAGCAGTATTTATGTAGTTCTTGGGGGAAATACCGATCTCGCTTGCAATAACTAACAAGAATTATTGTTGCTATGAATTCAAGGAGGTACTTATAAATGGCAAAAGAATTACACAAATTTCAGTCTTGTTATTTTAATGCATTAATAATTAACATAGTCATCAAAACTGTTGCAGTACAAATGAGTTTTAAATCTCAATCTGATTTGACATGCGAGAGATTTTTTTAATTGTTATTAACTATGCCGAGGTCCTGACCTCATGAGCCGCGCCCCACATGCTCTAATCTATGTTACCAAACGGGTTGAGGTTGATCAGTATCTGATTGTGCGCAGCTCAAATAACAGTATTTGCTGCAAAAGCTTAGCTTCTCACCCTACATGTATCAAATTACGAATACTAAATGAATTCGGCTCTAATCGAATTTGCCACTTTTATAATACGCATGTTTCAAGTGGTAATAATGAAATTATGCGTTTTGTGATCTGAAGAAATTTTAGTTTTCTCTTTAGAATTTGTTTTGATACTTGTAACTTGTTGCCTGTTATGCTCACACACAACTTGAAAAAGGTTTTATTATTTCTGCAGTAAATCAAAGGTTGAAAGTCGTGAAGTTTGTATGTCACGAAGAAATAATTGCATATGCAAATCATAATTCATTGCATAAACAGAGACAAAATGCGCATAAATTTAAGAATTTGATTCATCAAACGAAATAGAGAAGTTAGAGAACTGTCTATTTCAAAGAGCGGTTATGTTGTGGGATTATCAATTAATTTTGTTAGAAGATTATAAGAAGGAATTCAAGCAACTGAGTTATTATCTTATGTTATTACGTCATATTTTGTATGTGATTTTAAATTGACTGAGATTTGTTATTTTGACTAATGTAATGGATTGATAGTTCAAGATGCACTCAATGGTCATGAGTAGACTTAAAAATCCCTAAAAAAATTACCAAAAACCACGCAAAAAATGTCCTTAAAACTGAAAAAAAATGCACTTAACTTTTCGAAAAATGCACTTAAGATCTGATTTCGAAATTCGATTGCAGCAGTTAAAAAATTTCTTTTTGAGAAATTACATCATCACCATCACCAAATGACTTTCTAAAAATCAATGAATAAAAAATAAAAACAATACAACAAATGATTGGGAAACATGTGTTTTGACAATTTTAATGTCTTAAATGGGAGAATCTAAATTACTCTAAATAATTAAGCATGTTTTTTTACAATTAAAAAAAAATAAACCAGAAAGTTCGTTTTTATACCTTGAAAAACGTTTTTCAGTGCAAACAAATTAAGACAAATAAAAAAATAAATGAACTCATTGAAAAAAACAATGTTTTCTTGAACTTCGCACTGAAACTTTTTTTGTTTAAAGCACCAGCAACTTTTTTCAGCTTCAAAAATTCTTTGCTTTCTTCAAGTTGTCTTCATTCAGTTTCGTAGCAACAGATTCGTAATTCGGCCGTTACTTTTATTTAATTATATTTTATTTATCATTTATTTATTTATTTTTGTAAAATTTAATGAATAAATGGAATTAAACTTTAATCAGGAGTTTTTTTTTAAAAAAAAGAGCTAAACATAGAAAAATGGAGAAAACACTTAAAAATTTTGTACAAAATATTTTTAAAAAGCTTCCAAGCAAGAAAAACGTCGAAAAATGCAGAAAAAATGCATTGTTGTCATTGTGCGGCCTAGTTGTGACAGAAGATACATCTCATAAGAAAAGTTACTTAGTTCGCTCATTTTTAAATTAAGTTCTGTTAACCTCTTCATTCCAAGCGTACCCAATGGGGTACATTTTAAAATACTGTTTATTAACTACCGTTTGTGCAATTTGAAAGCTAAAGCACCCAATTGTTTTTGAAATTAATCAACAGATAGTTTACTTCGTTTAAAACATGGAAATTGGGCATTAATTATTATTTAAACTAACTATTAATGAAAATTTAAAAAAAAATTTTGTAGTTATTTTGTTTTGTAATCATTTTTTAAATCAGAGAACCAAAAAATTGCGTCAGAATTGTTTGTGCTTTGTTCTGGGGTCTGAAGAGGTTAAAGCAAGAGTGTATTCGGCATTTGCTGTTCCGTTTTATTTGTATACCTTAAAATGCATTAGGACATATTTTTTAGAAGTATGGCGTTGAGCAATTACATTAATGGAATACGCTAATATTCTTTATACTGAATGTGTAAAGGCTTTTTACGAAAGATCTAACGATCAGGTCAATTTTAAACAGTTGTAAAGGCTTTCTCCGACGCCAGTTATGATGAGTTTTTTGATCAAAAGATAAACAAACAATCTTATTAAATCACAAAATTATTAAAGTATTACATACGTGTTGTAGAATAAGCAATAGGCAGAAATAAACGTTTTTTGGGATGGTTGCTTCGAATCGGAAACTAAAAATATATTCTACAGTGAATTGAGGGTTCCTTAAAAGCCTAAAACACGTATAAAAATATTGCAATTTTGATCTTTTATTTAATACTTTAAATTGAGACTTTTAAACCATTGAAGACAATTCATATTCTTTAAAATACGCCTTTCATACAGTTATAGTTTTTTTTCTTGACATCTCATTTCATTAATTAAAAATAACTTAGCTACTAACTTTTCGAAAACATAGGACATAGTAGAGGTTTTACATTTAAAAAAAGGGAAAGAAAAAATGAAAAGAAAAGAAAAAAAGTACCTATCAAGAACTAAAACTGAAACATTTTTTAAGCAGAAACTTTCAATTAAGGCAAGTACGGAGTCAGTCAATTAAAAATATATGAATTTCCTAGCAACCCCGGTCTAAATTAGACACCATTTTCCCTCAAATATGGCCCAGTGAAAGCGTAAAGTTAGAAACACTTAGAACTACCCAAGTTTCATAGAAGGAGAATAAGGAAACTTCGCAATCATGATGATGAAAGCCTAAAACACTATAAAAATATTTAAATGCAGCTTACTTTAAATAGTATAGTTACATTTATCTCCTACTTAGATAGATGTAATTGTAAATTACCTTTTCATCGTGCAATTTCACACACACAAAGAAGGGAGAAAAAAAACCCCTATTGTTCGTTCACCATTTATTTATAGAAACTTTCTATGGAAAACTGTTAATCATATAACTACTATTTATTACTGGATCACGTTTCTAATTTAACTTCTACTTTCAAGGCTCGGTAATGCGCAAGGATACAATTATTCTCTATTTTTGCCAGCCATTTCGTTGAATTGTTTGATTAAAGCTAAGTTACAATTTAAAGGTGGCGCACTATTGTTATGAATTGCATGCTTGATGCTTAAATGATCGTTTTTTTTTATTTTCCTTCTAATGGGGCTGCGTATGGTCAATATCCTTTGCATCCCCGAGAAATCGGCCTTCATTCTTTCAAGTAGTCGATTATCGACGGATGCCATTACCACTTTGAGAGTTTTTGTCGCTCTGTTTCCTGTAGATGGCGGCACCTGAGCTCTAAGTGATGCGAAACTGCACTAGGAATTTAATTTAGCCAAACTAGAGTATCTTAGCCAAACGGATACTCAAGGGATCTTTAACAAACCGCATGATCATACGACATGCGCACTGATGATTTTATGCATCTTGAAAATCCACCGACTTGGGTCAGGTTTGATCCTGCGAATTAGGACGTACGTGGCCAGTGCCTTACCTCTACGCCACCTTGCCAGCGCTTGAATGATTCTATGCTATAGCAAGAAGTTCGTCTTTAACTACTTTCCTATATGCTAACATCGATTTCGTAATGTTAGATATACTTCTGTCTCTCTCTATCATTTAACATGGAATTCGAATTGCTTCAAACATACTTTCCTAACTACTGAAACAATTATCCTTAAGCAATATGTATCGCTTCTATGTAAACAAAATAATACTGGTAATTGTGGGAATAGCACCAAACTCATTATATTAGATGATTGTTACATATAAGGTAAATGACCCGGTAGTGGAGACTTTTCTCCACCAGACCCCTACCTGTTAGCCGAGGCCTTAGGATTGCTTACGCACGGAGAGAGGTAGTGGGGTCTACGGATTTTACATGCACATATCCCCAAGTATACATGGTGGTCTTCAGTGGGTATCGAACGCGCGATCTTCCAGGTGGAAGTCCGACGTGCTAACCACTAGGCTACCACGGCCTCCGGTAGTGGAGACTTTTCTCCACCAGACTCCTACCTGTTAGCCGAAGCCTTAGGATTGCTTACGCACGGGGTGAGGTAGTAGGGTCTACGGATTTTACATGCACATATCCCCAGTATACATGGTGGTCTTCAGTGGGCGGTAGTGGAGACTGCTCTAGTAGTGGAGACTTAGATCTTTAAGCTCCTAAAATAAGAGAATGTAACATTAAACTTGAATGCAATTATCAGAACCTATAGCGAACGATTTCTAGTGCTGGTTAATAGAACTAAAGTTGGCGTGGAGCATCTATGCAAGTACATGGATCATAATATTTAATAGCTGCCTCCACAACAGTCACATTTGCTGCTCTTTACTAAAGCCGATCAAGAAGAAGGTTAGGGATTTGGGGAAAATATATGGGAAAGAAGCGTGACATCATTTATGAATGGTCCCTTAGTCATTTTTAAAATTATTTCTCCAAGTTAACAGCATAAAATAGATGATATCAATTTCTGTTCACTACTAATGCAAATACGTGTCTTATAAATAACGAATCCACTATAGATATAAATTAAGCGTTTTGTAAACTTGACGTGAAAATCCTAATTTTTCATCAAATGACATTTTATAGGTAATTAAGTTTTAGAGAAACAGTTGATGATAAGGCTAAATATCCAAATATTTATGTACGTCCCTTGAAAAAGTTTTGCCACGTAAAACAGTCAGAAAATTTTCTTAACTGTGTCCACTATAGGGTCATTTACCTTATATATTAAATAAATAAAATTTTGGTATAATACTTTGAAAAGTCTCTTGATTTTTAACACAACATGCTGAATTTGCAATCGTTTCATTTCAAAAGAAACAAAATATTCAATTTTTAATCATAGGCAAACAAAGCGAAAAATATATAAATATTAAACATTTAAAATGGAAATAAAAGCTTATATATATCCTAATATTTTATATAAAAAAACGTTGGCTGTTTTATAGGGGCTTAGCCCGGAAAATATTATGTTTGGTTGGTTGTTTTGCTTTGTGCGTGGAAAAATGCTTTTAAATTTATTGAAATAATCAATCATTTCCTTCTTTTTGTCGAATTTTAAGTCTGCCGAACACAAAGAATCTGAATTTTTATTCGTATTTATTTCTTCTTTCTTTTGAAATAAAACCAAAAATGTATTTAGAATCTCTAACTTTCAGTTTTTAGGAGCTAAAAATGATTTTAAGTATCAATAGTTCTTTGAATAGCCGGCACAGTGGCGCCGTGGTAAGGCGCAGGACTCGTACGCCCCAGGTCAGTGGATTGAGCCTGGCAGTGTCGATGGATTCCCATAGATTCAGAAAATCGTCTGCTCATATGCCGCATTATTACCGTGTTAAGGCCCACTCTTACGCGGTCAGTGTGGGCCTTTTTCAGGAGTCTTAACCTAGACTCCTGAAAAGGTCAGTGGATCGAGCCTTTCAGTGTCGGTGGATTTCCATAGATTCAGAAAATCGTCTGCCCATGTGCCGCATTATTACTGTGGTAAGGCCCACTCGGACGCCCCAGGTCAGTGGATCGAGCCTGGCAGTGTCGGTGGATTTCCATAGATTCAGAAAATCGTCTGCCCATATGCCGCATTATTATGCCGCATGTAAAAGATTCCTTGAGTAGACATTTGGCTCTCGGCTAAATTAAATTCCTAGTGCAATTTCGCATCAACAAAGTCCTGGTGCTCGCCCTTTCAGGTGGAGAAACTGGACGTCAAAATTCACATGCGGCGATGGTACCACTCTCATTGGGTGCCGCTGAAAGAGATGATACCAATCTCTGGGAAGCGAGCGCACTAGGTCTGCAATTGGCAGAAGAGAACAGCAGCCCGTTATTAATAAAACAAGTCCTTTGAATAAAAAATATTTCTGATGGCGCAGATGTTAAATTTTTTTATTGCTTAAAAAATGCCCTATAATATACATACACCCTTCCTATAAATTTCGTTCAGAGGAAATAAAATGTCGAAAGTTTTTTTTTTTTTCTTTTACATAACAACAGAACAAACCTTTAGTACTAAAAAAATAACTGCATGTAAAGGGAACCTAGGTTATAAAAGCAATTACCAAATCGTAAACATTAATGAACTTCAAGAAATGTAATCTGTTTTTAATAACTTTCCTTAACCTAACACTAAAGCGTGGAAAGGAAAAGTCTGCCGTATTTATCGTCGCCGGTGTTTGTAGCACAACCCCTCTCGCGCTTCGCCCTACGCAAAGGTTAAGGGAACGAATCATCTTCGCCGCTGACCTTACGTCAGAGGAAGAGAAAGGTCGACTCTTTCATTTATTATTATTTTCCCTTCTTTTTCCAAGCTGCGTGATGAACTAAATTTTGTAGCAAATGGGTGTTGAACTTAGTAGTAGCTCGGGGATTCAGAGTGTTGATCGTGATGAAATGAAAGAAAAAATTGACCTCATATTCTATTGAACGGCTTTAGAGACAGACAGTTCGTGATTTTAGCAAAATGATATCCAATGTGTGTGTAACTATGAAAGCTTTCCGTCACGTTGAGTCATTTATGCTTCACATTAAGTCACTTATACATCATATTGAGTCATTTATGTGTCATATACAATGCTCACTTCTGCATTACATTAAGTCATAGAGGCATTTATTCATTACATAAATGCACATTGAGGCACTTACTCATCACATAAATGCCCATTGAGGCATTTATTCATTACATAAATGCCCATTGAGGCATTTATTCATCACATAAAAGCACATTGAGGCATTTATTAATCACATAAAACACATTGAGTTATTTGTGCATCACATTAAGGAACATTGAGGCATTTATGCATGACAATAAAGCACATTGAGGCATTTATACTTAACAATAAAGCACATTGATGTATTTATTCATCACATAAAGCCACTTTTGTGTTGTTTTTTTTTGGGGGGGGGGGAGAGGGGTATAATAATGTCGTATTATTCTCAACTGAATGTTACATTTAATTCATCGGATAATTTCTCCAATGGTACAATATTGTTAGATTCAAGGACGTTGCTAAATTTATCATTGATTTTTGTCCTTATTTCCCTAAATATTTTCTATCTGTAATAAAATATTATTTTTGTATGCTACTACTTATAGTCTACAATGTATTCCTGTCTTTCGATGTCGCTAGATTCCACGATGTTGTTCAACTCATAATTGTATTTTGTTCTCAATGCAGAGAATATTTTCTGTTGCCAAAAATTTCTCGACGACACAGTTCCTTTTTCAACTGTTTTCTAATGGGCAACATTACATCGCTTCATCAAAACTACTCTAAATGTAATCAACTTACCCTTTTCAATTAGCAGGAAAGAGATTGAGCAGATCAAATGTTTCATTTTAAAAACAAATAGAAACTAAATATATATTCCACAACTAATAAAACACTATCCAAAGTCTAAAATATTTTTTAATATAGGTTGAATTTAACTCTGAAGCTTACAAGCAATACCATTTTTTAAATTCAAAAATATTTCATAATCGGCCCGATCACTTTGAAGAAAGAATTAACATTCCCCTAAAAAGTTGTAATTATCGAACTTGAAATGCGTTCTATTTTTTTATCAATACATGTTGTACATAAAAGGAAGTCCTATTCTATTCGCACAAGAAACCTGTAATCATTATTCTTATGAAGAGGACGCCACCTACATAAATATATAGAATTAAAAACAACTTCCCGCTGGGTCGTAATAAGGAAAAAAAAAAGAAAAGAAAAGAAACTACAATTATAAAAAATAGAACCGTCTTCAAATTATAAATTGCGCTAAAAAGTAAAAAAAAATTAATTCTTAAAACAACATCGATGCGACTTTTAAACATAGTTTTAGAAGTCGGTGTAAAATCAGGATAGATAAAATCTTTTGTAATCATCAATCAATTATAAATATATATATTTTCGCAGAATTAGCAACAGTCAAAATATGAAGTAGCAAATGGTGTAATGGTAATTAGACTTATAATTTTGTACCGACTTCTAAAACTATGTTTAAAATTCGCATCGATGTTGTTTTAAGAATTAATTCATTTTTCACTTTTTAGCGCAATTTATAATTTGAAGTCGGTTCTATTTTTTTTATAAAAATTATTTTATTTTATTCTTTTTAGTGTAAATACATTTTTTATATAAATACTCTATTTTTAAAAAATCCATGTCAAATGGCAAGCCTTCTTTGAATGAATGGCACTAAAAACTAATCATTTGTATGATAAATTCGGATTTGAAGACGATTTTAGCAAACAAACTGATTGGATTCAATTTTTGCCTCAGAGAAGCCTTCAGTCAAACTCTTGCTGAAATTGCTTTTCATTGCGCAATGCAACAAACGCTTTTTTAACAATGACTTTTATATTTATTAATAGTTTCCCAACAAAGAAAAATCAAGCCAAGCCTTTCCAATTAAAATAAAAAGTGCTTATTTTTCATCCGTAACGTTTTTTCTAAAAAACAAATGTAGCGAAATTGATGTGCGATATTTGAGTTAGACGACCCTCTATTGATTAAAGAAAAAATCATCAAAATCTATTCATTTAGTGAAAAGTTATGAATAAGAAAACAAAGAAATGACTATCTTTCTGCCCATAACTTTTTTTCTAATTATCGAACAGGGTCAAACGAAGGTACGGGACCTATGGAAAACCACCCCTGATCGATTTTTAAAAAATCATGAAAATCGGTTCATCCGGTGAGAAGTTCTGAGTGGACAAACAAACAAACAAAAAAAAAACAAATAAAATAATTTTTGAGAAAAAAATAGAACCGACTTCAAAGCAGAACAACTATAAATTCCGCTAAAAAGTAAAAAATAAATTAATTCTTTAAAAAACATAGATGTGACTTTTAAACATAGTTTTAGAAGCCGGTGCAAAATTAGGATAGATAAAATCTTTTGTAATGAATAATCAATTACAAATATAAATTAGCAACAGTGCCGATGAAGTAACACATGGTGTAATGGTAATTAGACCCATAATTTTGCACCGACTTCCAAAACTATGTTTAAAAGTCACATCGATGTTTTTTAAAGAATTAATTTATTTTTTACTTTTTAGCGCAATTTATAGTTGTTCTGCTTTAAAGTCGGTTCTATTTTATTCTCAAAAATTATTTTATTTTAATCTTTTTAGTGCAAATATTTTTTCAATAAATACTTTATTTTTCAAAAAATCCATATCAAAGGGCAAACCTTCTTTGAATAATTGGCACTAAAAACTAATTTGTATGAAAAATTCCGTTTGAAGTCTATTTTAGTAAACAAACTGATCGGATTTATGTTTGCCTGAAAGAAGCCTTCAGTCTCTTGCTGTAATTGCTTTTAATATTATAGCACAATGACAACAAACACTTTTTAAACAATGACTTATTAACAAACAATATTTATTAATAGTTTTCCCAACAAGGAAAAATCAAGCCAAGCGTTTCCAATTAAAATAAAAAGTGCTTATTTTTCATCCGTAACGTTTTTTCTAAGAAACGAATATAAAGAAATTGATGTGCGATATTTGAGTTAGACGACCCTCTATTGATTAAAGAAAAAATCATCAAAATAGATTCATTTAGTCAAAAGTTATGGATAAAAAAACAAAGAAATGACTTTCTTTCTGCCCATAACTTTTTTTATATCGAACAGGGTCAAACGAAGGTACGAGACCTATGGGAAACCACACCTGATCGATTTTTAAAAAATCATGAAAATCGGTTCATCCGGTGAGAAGTTCTGAGTGGACAAACAAACAAAAAAAAAAAAAAAAACAAATAAAATAATTTTTGAGAAAAAAATAGAACCGACTTCAAAGCAGAACAAGTATAAATTGCGCTAAAAAGTAAAAAATAAATTAATTCTTTAAAAAACATCGATGTGACTTTTAAACATAGTTTTAGAAGCCGGTGCAAAATTAGGATCGATAAAATCTTTTGTAATGATTAATCAATTACAAATATAAATTAGCAACAGTGCCAAGATGAAGTAACACATGGCGTAATGGTAATTAGACCCATAATTTTGCACCGACTTCCAAAACTATGTTTGAAAGTCACATCGATGTTTTTTAAGGAATTTTTAATTTATTTTTTACTATTTAGCGCAATTTATAGTTGTTCTGCTTTGAAGTCGGTTCTATTTTTTTCTCAAAAATTATTTTATTTTAATCTTTTTAGTGCAAATATTTTTTCAATAAATACTTTATTTTTCAAAAAATCCATATCAAAGGGCAAACCTTCTTTGAATAATTGGCACTAAAAACTAATTTGTATGAAAAATTCCGTTTGAAATCTATTTTAGTAAAAAAACAGATTGGATTTATGATTGCCTCAAAGAAGCCTTCAGTCTCTTGCTGTAATTGCTTTTAATTGTGCAATGCAACAAACGCTTTTTTAACAATGACTTTTATATTTATTAATAGTTTCCCAACAAAGAAAAATCAAGCCAAGCCTTTCCAATTAAAATAAAAAGTGCTTATTTTTCATCCGTAACGTTTTTTCTAAAAAACAAATGTAGCGAAATTGATGTGCGATATTTGAGTTAGACGACCCTCTATTGATTAAAGAAAAAAATCATCAAAATTGATTCATTTAGTCAAAAGTTATGGATAAAAAAACAAAGAAATGACTATCTTTCTGCCCATAACTTTTTTTCTAATTATCGAACAGGGTCAAACGAAGGTACGGGACCTATGGGAAACCACCCTCGATCGATTAAAAAAAAAAGTCATGAAAATCGGTTCATCCGGTGCGAAGTTATGAGTGGACAACAAACAAAAAAAAACGACATACATACAGTATGAATGTATAACCTCCTTCCTTTGTGAAGTCGGTTAAAAAAATACGACATACAATACGATTGTATAACCTCCTTCCTTTGTGAAGTCTGTTAAAAAAGAAGAAATAAAAATAGATAAAAGCATCTCTATAAAGTATTAATTTTTAAAAGATACCTACAAACAGTTTTGAAAACGACGTTTTATATAATTTTATTAATTTTAATTTCCTTCATTTTATTTTTTTTAGTTTACATATTTATTAACTCAGCAACGTTCCATATTTTTTTTTTTGCTTGTTTTTTGTTTGAATATAAATTTGAGTTTTTAAAATTCGAAATTTTCTTCTTGTTCCGAACGTTGTAATTTAAACACTATGATTACCTTCGTTTCTAATCTGCTGATTGGTAGTAATAGCCGCCAATCACCAAACAGCGGGGTTGTAGTACTTTGTGAAACTTTTGTGTGGTTAATAAAACTAGAAATCTCCCAGTGGTCGACATTCGACCGTACTTCATTAAATTTTCCAAATTTTGAGCCTTGAGCATTTAAACAACTTTTTCACAATTGAGTAAGAAACAAACTTCTATTGCGCAATTTATGTTTAATTTGAGACAAAATTGATTGAACGACAGGTTTCAATGTGACAGATTAAAAATAGTTTAACTCTTATCTGTTCAATTATAGCTCCAACACAGAAAAATATTTAACTGCCTAAACAGCAAAATGTGTTCAATGTCGAACCTGCAAATAGCCAAATACTGTTTTCACCCTCAATCTACGGTGTTTTCGTATGTGTACAGAAATTTAATAAAAAAGGGGGGAGGAGTCATACTGAAAAACCGCTATATTTTCCCCCTCTATCACTGTTTGGATACGCCGGAAAGTTTGCTCAAGTCTATAAATTTTCTGTGGGTGGAAAAATCTACCATTGTCCATGTCGTATAATTACGTGGCATGTTAAAGATCCCTTAAGTAGCTATTTCACTTGGATATTTTAATTAAGAATATTTTCACTTAATATAATTATATATAAACACATATTGTACGCATATATTTTATTACTTTACATTTTATTTTTTGCTTGTAAGTATCTATGTTGTAATTTATATTTTCATTGTATTTTGTACTGAAATAAAGGGGGAAAAAGGATCTAAAGGATCCCGTAAGTAGCTACTTGACTCAGCTATGCTATTTCTCATCATCAAAGCCCAGGGGCCTCCCTCCCATGAGGAAAATGGACGTCTATATTGTACAATGATATCAGATAAACAAATGGTGTCCAATCAGTGTGAAAGAGAACAAAAATAAAGGAACTTTGATGCACAAGTAAAACTGAACAAAAAATTTCACGTTATGAAAGCACAAATAAGCATTAAAATGCATAATGCATTTCAATGCTTATTTGTTCTTTCATAACGTGCAATTTTTTGTTCAGTTTTGGAATGGAATAGCCCAGTAAATAGTGTGCGACCAAAACGTAGTCCAATTAAAAAAACCAACAGTACTGATACTTGTGTTTAGATTCTTCATACTCATTATTTCTTAAAATACTCTTACTTAATCAACTATTTTTAGGAAATGAATATAATTCTGTTTTCGCGTTTGCCAGATTTCCCGATTATGCAAGTTAAATTGCATCGAAATTTATTATTCATCTGACTAGAACTACATAGCAAGTTCATACAGGGCAAATTTTCGTCCTGGAGCAAATTTTATTTACTTGATTGAAAAATATCTGCTGTAAAATCTTTGTAAATATCTGAACTCGTTGCTTGTAGCAGCAAAGAAAAAGACAGCTGTTTTAGAACATTCACCCGTTACAGGAATTTCTGCGTTATGCATTTCAAAAGGACAAATCAAGGTCATATGCCCATCACGGAAAAGCACAATTCTTATCAATCTTTTGAAACGACGATCTAAATAAATAAACGGCTGCTACAGATCATAGGTTAACGGTCAAGACATATTATTCACATTGTAGACACAAAACTGTGTTCTTATTCCAATATTTTTCTACTACTCTATTTTTCAAAATAACCGTCAACAGGAAAATTAAGTCAAGTTAAGTTTTCGAAATGACGTAAACAAAGTGGTCTTACTGAAAGTTAAATTGGAGTATTCCACAGGAAATAAGTAATGGAGAGTTTTCTATTTATAGAGAAATAGAAAAAAGTTTTTTGACTGCAATTATTTTTTTTTTTTGAAAAATACAGTGAAACGTTTCTGTTTCAAAGTAAAATCAAGAATAGTCGTAGGAATAAAAAGAGAACTACGTGAATTGGAGTTAAAAGTCATATATGATTATTATATTATTCCCCAACCTATGCAACCTGTTTATGCTACTCGTATTAATTTTAAAGTCGATATTTAAATGATAATCAATGCAAAAATCCCTCTTAGACATTTTGTTCGAAGCATCATGACGACAAATTTAGAAAATTGTCGGAGTTTTATATTTTCCGCCAGACCAGATTGCTTCATAAAAATGAAAAGGAACTTTTATTGCGGTTTTAAAGTAACAATGATTCTTCTTACGATGTCAAAACATCCAGGAATATTATCTGTGTAGCAATTTTTATTGAAAATATTTCTTTGAGAGTTACTACAAATGATAAGTTTAATGATAAAAGAAATCACATTTTATAAAGCAGTTCGAGTTTCAAAAAAAGATCCTAGTTTTATTTTTCCCTGCAACATCGAATCACTTAATGTAGAACTCCTCAAATGAACATAAACAAATGCCGAAATGTCTAAAAGTTAAGATAAGTAGCATATGGGTATTAAAATATGACTGCAATTGTTAGATCCAGTTAATTTTACTAATAGTTTTAATTTTTACTCCTTGGTATGTCTATTTTGGAGGCATACCGTTGGAAGGTTGAGGTTTCTTAAGCCAAGATACTTTTCCCCACCATACTCCTGATTACTTGCGCACGGAGCTGGTGTCGATCGTCTGAGGTTGGCACTATCGCGACGAGGAAGGTTTACTGGTCGGCAGCCCAGCATAACTACCTCTTGCTGTCTGAACCTGGCCCTCTTTGATATCCCTATGCAAATTTGATACCCCTATAAATGATTGATATCATTTGGACGGTTGGCTGTCGCACATCCCACTGCATGTTTAATGGAAGGCAAGGTCATTGAGGACGAACGGGTAGCGTTCTAGGTTAACAATGTTTCCCGGAACCTTAAGGTTACCGACAGCCTGGCTCGGAAACGCTGGTTAAAGCTTTTTTAGTTGATAGTAACTTTATACTGATCATGCTATTTCTTTTACAGGTTCCTGCCATGGGCGTGGCCGCTCTTTCTGGTCGGCGTGGTAGCTTCTTATGACCAACCCTCTCCTTTCAGTATAGACTATTCTCCAGAATGTGCTCTAGTTCTTAAACAAAGTAAAGGATCTCCTTTCAAGAGGTCTTTAGATCCAGGTCTAAGCTACATCTCCGAATTTGTACCAAGGTAAAACTATTTCGTGTTATCATTCCTTTTGCGAAAGTATCAAATTATTTTGTGTTGGGAACCAGAAGAAGGCATTCGAGTTTGCACATACACAGTAAAATCTTTCACTTCAGGAATCATAGCTTTAATGTCAACTTACGCTATCCTTTACAAGAGCATTTTTTTTATTAGTTCGGAAAAGAAATTCATACAGGGCATTAAAAAATGCAACTTGGTTTTTGCCTCCTTTTTACCATTAATTTATTCCACAGGAGAAAGGGAGAGTGTGGCTCTTAATTTGAAAACTAATTAACCTGGTTGTAAATACATTTCACAGAGTCTTTACAAATAAATGTCTGCCAATCAGAGGGTGTAAAGAAGCTTACTGTAAACAATTGCTCAAGATTTTAAATAATTAGCATAGGAAAACTTGATTTTGATCCGTAGTATATCGACTCATTTCAAAGAAAAATTTTACATAGAATTTTGAGTTTGATATAGCTTAATAATATATATTAATTTTGCATAGAATTCTGAGTTTGATCGTTTGAAATAACTTAATAATATATGTTAATTTTACATAGAATTCTGAATTGTTATTATAACGGAACTTACTCTTGATACTTTAGGTATATATTACTCCATGTTGAAATTACAGGGGTCCCCACCAAGGGGTCATGACGCAGACTGCGCCACTGAAATTTTTAGGGGGAGAGTTTTCATGGGCTTTTAGGCTTCATTATTCTTGAATAGGTGTCCCATTTATTTGGGTAGAAAATGTTTAGTTAATGAAAGTAAGACACTTTTCACTTGCGAACATTTTTATTTAAATATACGCAAATATTATTAATATTTTGTGCTTTAATAATTTTATTTCTTTTTTGCACAGTTGGCAAAATGAAAACATTGATCAAACGTGTATACGTTACGAAGACATTAACAGAGCTTTACACGAAGCAAAGAGAAAGTTTGGTGAGTTTATCGTATTTTATTTTTAAATAAAATAACTGAAACTTTTTATTTTTCTTTTACTTTATGTTTTTTAATAAGTTTAAAGGCACGGCTTAATTATGTAGGGTATTGAAAGGAAGTTAGTGAAAGTTTTGTTTGTTATAAAATTTTCATATAGTGCTTACTCTCAACTAAAGTGAAATCAACAGAACGAATTACAGAAAAAAGAAAGAAGAAAAATAAATGCCTGGCTAGATTACTGTAAACCTATTTTCAAAACTTCACAGTTTTAAGAAATGTTAAGGAGTTATTTCATGCAACTTTTAACTCAACCTGATTTTTCGACTTCCTTCTTGCCAGGGTTATGATATTTTAAACTATTTTTCAAGCATGATTTCATAAAAGTGAAATTTATTCTAAATCGTTAAAAGTTTTGTCGTCATTTTGAACATTTACCATTTATTGACACCTATTGGCGAGGCATTCGGGAACATGCTCAAATTTGAAACTTTTCTAGTCACATTCGCGGTTTATGATAATGCAAAGCAACAGAGAAAAATTGGTTGAATGAAATCTGTTCGAAAAATTGTAGCAATAAATTTACTTGGAAGATAGATATCAATTTTTTTTATTGGTCCGAACTTCATTTTAAACTCATAATTGCTTTTGTAATAGCATGACTGGATCAATAAATTACATTAAATCTCGTTTTGAAATGAAATATGTTTATGACAAAATCTTTTAGACTGAAAGAGTTTATCTGATATCTTGTATGAAACTAGGATTTTATTTTGTAAAAAACAATAATTGTAGAATACAATGGCTGAATCAGAAACCTTCGTGTAGTTTCCTTTCATGTAAGCTGTACTTTTGACTACAAACACAGTCGAATGACTCACATAGTCATTTCACTCATAGTCAAATAAAAAGGTTTTGTCAAAAAAATGATTTTATTGTATGACTTTTTTTATATAGTTCAAAATTTATTTTCTTTTCTCAAATATTGACAGAATGGAAACAGCTAAACGACTCAGAGCGTTTCTGATCGAACTCATTTAATGCTATTTCAAGTTTAGACAAACGTTGAAAAAAATAACAAGTCTAATTGCAGCTAAATTTTTGCACCTATTTTGGAATTGAGACTTAATGAATATAAAATCGAGAGGAAAAAAGTATACCTAAGTTTATCATTCGTATTTCAAATTATACTAAACACATCCAGTATAAAACTGCGAAATTTTACTTTTCAAAAGTAGACATTATGGTATTCGCCAATTTGTTTTCATTTATTTAATTAATTTGCTACTATTTATTTATTCATTTTTCAGGGGAAGAAGTGCCTTGGGAAATCAAAGATCTGTCTTCCGTCTATCCGAAAGTCAATCATATTTCTATACCGGCAGAAATATTATTGGAAACTGTTAGGATATTGGCACACAGGTAGTTAAAGATTTATGATTTTTCTAACATTGAGTTTTATGCAACTTGTTTTCGTAATCCTCGTACAAATTACTTTATTTTCACTTTGTTAATTGCTTAGTCTCCTTTTCTATTTTTTGATAAATTATATTGATGAAACTTATATTACATTAATATATATTAACTCTTATTATATATTCAATTCTAAATTATGTACTAACACTTTAAATATATCACATCATTAATTCCAATTAACTGTCAGTTTAAGTTTAATATTTAGACATATTGATATAATCCTGCTTTTAATTGCTAAAATTTTTTCAGTGCACTTATAGAGTACATGCGCCTGTAAAAATAAATTCGTAGAGTAAGCTTATACAATATTTTTGGAGTTTTGCACTGATTCAAGGCTAGTATTTGAGTAACAAGGCCTGACATCCCACCGCTAGATGTTGTAGTCCCAAAATTTAAAATTATACCTAATGTAATTTTTTGTTATTTGTTTTGGCATCTAAAAGCCAACTGGATATCTCAAATTTTTACTAATATTTATATCGAGCGTGCACTGCCCAATCTTGTAACGCGATGAGGCAGTTCTTCTAACGATAACGACCACCTCTTAAGCACGAAATCCCCCGAAGAGGATTAAGACCACCTAAACATTCCCCCCCCCCCCAAAAAAAAAAAAAATATTAAAAATAATAATAACAATAATCGCGCAAACTGCGGCACTCCCCCTCGTGGTCCCCCCCCCCCCCGTTTGTCCAAGAAAGTTTTAGAACATAGCACTAACCATTCTAAAAGACTCGATTATATAAGTAGAAGAAGAAAATCTAATTTTCATATTATTGTCCGAACAACTGAAATGCATCAAGTTACATGCATAATTAGCCTCAATTTATAAAGCCAATTAAATGTATCTCAGTTTTTAATACAGAGGGAAACGATATTTAATATATTAATGAAAGAGTATACGTCTTCTCTCCCTCCTTCAAAGATGAAAGTTGATTGGTTTAAATTCCCAAAACTAAGAGGACATACAATATAGTTCTTGGAAAGATAATAATGTACTGTCCGACAGAAATTAATAACTACATTAAACAATTAAACAGGAGATGGAAACGTTTAATCTTAAAACGAATTTTGAATATGCTTAGATTCGAAGAAGAGATGTCGAAAATTAATAGTGAAAAAAAAATAACGGTCAAAAAGTAAGGAAAAACTATAGACCTCACTTTTGGCGTTCTATTTTGATAAGTTCAGAAGGAAGAAACAAAATGTCTATTAAAAAAGAATTACGTCAAAGTTTGCAATAGCTCATCCTTTGAAAAGAGTTAGTCAAGATACTAAATAAGTTTGATTCCATAACTCCAAATTCCAATTATATTTGAGACCTTTTAGTATAATAAATGACCCGAGAGATAAATTAAATTTTTTTCAGTAGCTTTATTTCGTATTTCGGAGTATTTTACGACAAGAAAAAAAAAAAAAAAGGGAAAATTTATCCATTCAGAGAAGCTAATTGAAAAGCAGTTTGAGCCAAAATTAGATTTTTTTCTTTTCCGTAACGGACTTAAGTTTGTACTGTGAACATTTTTAGCAAGTCTCAGGGAAAAATGAAACGCAAAATAAAATTCTTGAACTCCTTAAAATGTAGCTCATCAAGTCTTTAGTTAAACCAACATAAAAAAAGAAAATCTAACAAATGGAATGAATCTAAACGCCAATTATTAAAAAGGACAAGGAGAGTAAATTATTTTATAAAAGAAATGAAGCAAAATTCAATTGCCACTCATGAGAAATCGTATTATATTGTAACCGAGTAGAGCGTTATACTGGTAGATAAAAGATAAATTTTTTCCATTTGTTTTTTATTTACAAATGTGTCAATGGAAATACTAAGTGAAAGGGAATAAATATATTTTCATTCAGTGTTTACAAATTCTATCTCGATATGAAATATACTCGTGGAACAAAATGACAAAAATGATTGATATTACAACCGAATTCCTTTCTCAGATGAAAACCTTCTATTTTGTTGTTGAAATATGCTAATTACAGATATAAGGTATAGAAAATAGTTATTTTAAGCATCAAATTATTATTTGTACTTCAAACGTAGTAAACAAACTAACTGAAAAAGATTAACCATTAGGTTTTCTGAATCTAACTCCTTTTTGTTTTCAAAAACATGTTGATAGAACTCAAAAAGCTTAAATGATCGATTGAGCTGCATTTTTACTTTACGGTAAAAAATTTAAAAACTGATGTGAAACCACGCGTATTAATAACTTTTGTAAGCAAGTTGTTTTCAATAATGGATGATGGTTATATTTCTGAATTTTCAAAATGAGGCTTGTTGAGGAAATAAATAAAATCTAATGCAAGAGATTAAATCTAGCTTTTGTTATGTGTTTTAAATTCCTTGTCCCAACAAAAATGACATGTTAAAATAAGATGGCTAGTTGAAGAAAATTCCCCTCTTTTTAATTTTTACAGACAAACTGATTAGTTGGAAGCTATTGAATACTTTCTAAGTTAATTATACAACTGTCATCCTTGCACATCATAAGAATTTTTTATTTCAATTAAGACGCTATCATGTAATAAAATCATTTATGGAATAGATTAAATATATATTTGTTCACTTTGAGTCTGTGTATTTTGCTGGTGAAATATGTCATGAGCAAAAGTTTTGCATTCGAAAAACTAAATTTTTTTCTTTATACTTTTGAAAAATTTGATGCTACTTATACAACCAAATGAGCATTGTAAATCCTTTTTTACTGATCTTGCTACAGCAACAAACAATATCCGTGCAGTTTTCAAAATCACATGATTAAACAATTTTTGTGGCGATTCAATTCATGTATTAAGAAAAAACTTAGAAGAGTTTTTTTAGCAAATACAGGACAAAAATTGCAAGATTTTCAATGACAAACACGTTACTGAGAAAATTATAATATAAAACGATATACTATAAATCAGATTCCGTACAGGAAGAAAAAATATTTAACAAGGATAAAGTAACGAATTATATGCTGATTTTTTTCTGCTTTAAAACATTAAAATTGGAATTTTTCTGAATATGTTGTTAGTTTTTTTTTTTTTTTTAATATATATATTTACATTCATACTTACATTATTTCTGGTCTGTAAAAGGGTTGGTACAAATAAAGGTATTGCAATAGTCTCCAAGGTAGTTAAATTCCTTTAAAAAAATCTTAAAAGAATTTTTTTAGTACATAGAGGACAAAAATTGGAAGAAGATCTTTAATGACAAACTCAACTGTTCAACTGTATATGCTGATTTTTTTTTCACTCTTTAAAAGGTTAAAATTGATTTTTTTTTGTTGTAAGTTTTTTTTCTTTTAAATATATGTACATGTAGTGCAATAGTGTCCGTGGGTGTTTAATTCCTTTGAAAAAAAAAAACTCTTAAGGACCTAACTCTAATTAGTTCATTATACGTAAGTCTGTGCCCCTATTTGCTGGAATTAGTAAAGTTTTCTGATCACTGCCATGCATAGTGAGAGAAATTTGTCCTTTTCAGTTTACGTGAACTACTGATTTGGCTCACTACGGCAGTAAACAGAAGAATTTGTTGCCCCTCCCACTACGTCGAACCTCGTTAATTCAAACAGGCTTAAAACGAATTACTGCTAAGACGAACTGCATTTTAGATCCCCGTCCTAATGTACTAACAAATAACGCTATTTTCTTCGTTTAAGATGTATACGCTCAATTCGAACTATCGGATAAGTCTAACTTTTATTTGTCCATGGTCTCTACCGTTCGAACTACAATTCAATACGAAGCAAACAAAAGTCATTTTTCAATTTTAACAAACAGCGGAAAGAATGGATAATTCATCAGAATGCCTAAAAAATTTAGATGCCATTGAAGACTTCTGTAGCATTTGTTCAGAAAAGAGTGTTATAACTGAATATTTAAAAAAAAAACAATACGGTATATATCTACGATAATTTTAAAAGATTTTCTTTAGATATGTAATTTTAGTTAATAAACGTTTAAAATTATTGCATTTTTATTTTTAAAATTTTTTATTTGAGAACCATAAATTTTTTTCTTTCTTATGAGAAGTTCGAAATCTATAGCATTGATTTACATATGCACTAGGGCCTTAAATCGAGCATTGTATACTGAGAAAATAACGCGAAATTCCTCTTTTGCTTTCTAAAGAAAAGGATTCGGATAAGACGAACTACGGTTAAGGGACCGTTCATAAATGATGCCACACTTTTTTCCCCATATATTTGACCCCCTCACCCCTTTCTCACAATGTGTCACACTTCAGCGGACCCCCTTCTCCCCCTTGTCACATGTCACGCTATGATGCATAATGCAGGATGCCACACTTCTTGTTACCCCCTCCCCTCCCTTGTCACACTTTGTCACAGTTTCAAGAACCCCCCTTCCCCTCCCTCGACGCGTGGCATCATTTATGAATGATCCCTAAGACGAATTTATTTTAAAAGTCCGTTTCGTTTTAACGAGGTTCGGCTGCAGTAGTAAGCCTCTCCCATATAATCCGTTATCTGTATTCATCTTGATCTCCATCTTTGGTCACAACAAGATACATCTTCCGTTCCAAGTGAAGCACAAAATGTCTGCCGATCATATTGCCAATCACCCATAGAAACTTCATCTTTTCCGTGATGAGTACTTTGATGCGATGCGCACTTAACAGCGGGGATGTGTGATGAGAGCTGATTGGAATGCGGTCGGTTGGCGAGCAAAAACCCACTGACCGATTTCGCGTTCGAAAACTGGCTGCGAGCCACCCTTCTGTTTTTTATTTCATGAGCTTCGGGGCACTCTATAGCGAAGACGAAAGTGGAAAATAAAGAAATCGGAGGAAGGTGAAAAAATGCGAATGAAATTGTCTTATTACCGGTTGTAACGGTATACTTTCTGAAAGTGTAATGCATACAGAGCCGTTGGCGAAACAGCAATTATTTTGTTCTAAGTTTTCCGCTGGAAATTATTTACGGCTAATGAACGCATTTAAAGTAAATATTGGCAACAGTGTATTCTTGCATTAAAAACATTGCTGTTTTGAATGAAAACACTGAAAAAAAAAACTACATTAGGCGAGTTCTAGAAGCGATAAATCCTATACTTAAATAATTTAAATCTTTCAGAAAAAATGTTCGGTTCCTCCATAAGAATAGAATTTAATTAAAAATAGTCGAACTCACTTTTATCAAATTCATATAAGGTAGATTTACGGATATTCTCGCCTCCCGGGCCAAAAGTGGCATATCTTAAAAGTTTAGAAAACAATAAATATTGATTTTTAAAACTGAATTAATATTCTCCTTTTTGCCATTACACTGGCCTAGTTTATATAACTGGTTTGTGCCTGCGTTAGAAAGTTATAACCAATGGCAGTGCACCTTTAAAATTTCCGAATTTACAAAAAAAAGTTTGTGAACTTTATTTAGACATTTCATTTAGGCAACGAAAACCAACAAGTAATCATACCATATCATAAAGTTTTTGAATATATTATTGCATTTGAATGTTAATAAATTAGTATTAGTATATCTTAAAACCGTGATCTTCTCCAATACTATTTTATCAAATCGTGCCACTGCTGTCGATACTATAGAATTTTTTTTTCTGCAATCAATAAAATTGGCAAAAATCACTGAAAAATTTCCACTATTTCTTCAAATGCAAACATGCTTGAGATTGCTTTATGTGCCGAAATTTGGAGAACTTCATAAAACAGATAAGTAAAAAACAAATTAAAAAAAATTGGAAAGAAAGAATGTTAAACATGGTCGTAAAATAACAAAAGCATTTTTTTCTCCGGTGAATAAATTATCGTTAGTAACAGAAGCATAAGGTCAGGTGGGGTAAAGTCGCAAATGTGGTAATGTGGTCATGCAGCAAATAAAAAGATATAGCTTTGAAACAAATAAAAGAATTGATTTCATTTTTTAAATTATAGCTTTTAATAAATACGAATTAAATTTTACATTCAAAATTACATTCATGACAGCTCTTTGGGGAAAAAACAGTCAATTTGCTTGTCCATGCAACATTTTGAAATTTGCCTCTTTTAACTTCTCTCTGAACTTTTGTTTAAAATAACTTGCAGCAAATTGATAGTGCAGAAAGCTTTACACACAGCTCAAAAATACTTCCTCACTAGCAGTTAAGCTGGATTTATTATACATAATGTTTTACAGTAGTTTCAGTGAGATGTACTAAAGTAGTCATATATTAGGCTTAAGATGCACCACTGCCCAAAAATTACTTAAGGTTAGTTCATGAGGTAGATCAGGGCTTAATTTACATAAGAACTCGCGGAAGCTAATTTTATGTTATTCTTTTCAATTTTATGTGACTGTTTGCCTGTTAGGAGAAATTTAGGCTATTTACTGAGACGAAAATAAATTTTGAAAGCTGTCTCTTCATTTCTTTTTTTAGAAATAGAAATTAAGCGCAGAGGCAGATGTTATTTGAATATCAATCTCACTAATGCTGCATTATTTTAAAAAGTAAACAGGCTGAAGCACAAGTGACCACAAATACAACACAGATTGAAAATGCAATAAGATTTCTAAGGGCACTTTTCTTTTCTGAAACATAACTTTCAAGATATTCCAGTAAAATAAGTCATTTTCAAACATATTTATACTTTGAGTAACAGAGTACATCTAACTGACTAGTGAAAAATGAAGCTGATGAAAAAAAAGGTGCATAATATTATAACAGTAGAAAACAATATGTATAAATTAAAATATTGTTTATTTGGATTTAAGTTTTTTTTTTCCCCTCTGGCGGTGGAGAGGAAATTTTCGATTTTATGATAATTTTTAAAAATGAAAAAAAGAGCTTTAATTTTAATGTTTAATCATACATGAGAAAACAAACGAAATCTGATTAAAAATAAAGAAATATTAAATTATATAGGTACAGCACGAAAGAGCTTGATCAAAAACTAAATTCCTTATCATAATGATTCGACTTTCGTGAGTTTTATATTTTTATTACCTTTGAATAACATATGCTCCGTAAGATTGAAATAATTTTTAGTTTTCATTTACAACCGAGAAACTAGTCTGTTGGGGCCATTACGATACTTTCTTCTATATCTTTCATATGTATATTATTACTCGCGAAATATACCTATAATAATACAAATCTTTACTGGGACAAAAAAATTGCATACAGAAAAAAAGAAGATATTAAGCCAAAATAATCTAACTCAAAGGTTTTGCTACCAGCGAAACCTCAAAATGCCAAAAATATTACTAAGAATTTTATTTGTTAACGTGTAGTTCAAATGGAAACGGTACAATACAAAACAGTCTCTGCTCCTTTGGCACTATTGGCGCCAGAATGTAATTGTTTGAATTCTTTAGATATATGTTTAGCGAGAAGAACGTGCGATTGCCCCACCCCCTCGTAGCGAATGGCGGCAAAATGTATTCGACGTTACTTCCTAACATTGGGTATGTGTTCACCAAAATTCTATGCATTACACTTGAGTTGCAGCGTCTACAAAAATTAATAAGAATTTCGATTGCTCCTACTCTCTTGGGGTGAATAGAGCCAAATGTATTCAGCGTCTGCTCCTATTAACGCCCACTTGTATAGCAAATTTTGTTTGAATTCTTCCATTACTTCTTGAGATATAGCACTCTCGCTAATCGAGAAAAACATTCGACTGCTCCACCCCATTTGAATAGGATTCGTGCCAAAAAACCTATCAGCACCAGTTTCCATTACGGTACATGTGTGCACCAAATTTCGTTCGATTCCATGCATTACTTTTTGAATTCCATCACCAAAAAAAAAAAAAAAAACACCTACAGACACACAGACATTTTCTAAAAATGGTCGAAATGGGTTCAGCACACCTGAAAACGTGTAAATCCGTCGAAATTCGAATATTTTCTCGAATCCAATACTTTATTCTATATATTGAAGATAGAAAAAAGTAAAGACGGAAAAAAGAAGAAGCTGATTTGCAGCCTAGAGTTGAAAGGTTAGCAAACCGTCAGTAAAATTGAATTATACAACCAACCACCCCACGCAAGCTGAAGCATATCAAAACGGTCCTCCTACTTATGGAACGATTTTTTTTATCGAACCCTTTTGTGCTATTAAAGCCTCTCAATAAGGAAAAAAAAGAAACCGGATTGATACATCTACAATTCCTCACAGATTGCTTACTGAAGTCTTCATTACACCCTTCTAATCGAACAAAACAACTTTGTGGTACCCCGTAATTACGCTTCTGCTACCCTTTTATTCGATATGAGAATGATAGAATCATTTTTACATGTTAATTCCTTTTCTACTTAAAAAAAATCTTTTGAACTAGCAATATGCTTTAGGAATTCGAAAGTGTGCCTAGGGCTAACGTCCTTTCTAGGTCACATCCGGGAATCACACAGAGCTTTGCTTTTTATTCCATTTTTATTATTATTTCTCCGAAGTTTATGGCAATGCGATTAGAGAAATTATGCTTCGGAATTTCAAGTGAATTGTTGCGTAATGTTATTTTATTAACAGATGATGTTTGTATTTGAAAGTTCCTTGGGAGATTTGCAACTGATTTGCGAATGGTCAACAGATGCTCAATTTTGCTGCAGAAACATGCTGCCAGTTTGTAATTAAAACTTTTCTTCAGCTGAAGTGATATTTGTTTCTGTAAAGGTCTAAAAGGCTCCAACGTAATCTTGACTTCGGTCAATCTTTGATTTGCTAAGTGAAATTTCCATACTTTACCATGGAATTCATAGCAAGCCATTTCCTTTTCTAATGATGCTCATTGTTAATTTGTAAACTTGGTTATAAGAGAACGTATGGAGTGTTAGTAATCCGTCTTGTAAAAACAATCTTCTCATGTGAAATGTTAATATTGTCCCCGCTGTAATTCTTAACCCTTTTTTCTGGCATAAAAGTTTAAGGAAAAAAAATGGAAGAAGCTGGTTATTGAACATAAATCGCTTCATCGGACTTTCTCTAAAAACAAAACGACAAATAATCACATCTCTATTAAAACAAGAAGTTCCGTCTAGAACTATACGAGCCTACTTTCCCCTATACACCGAATTCCAATTTATAATCCAGCTCTCTCTCTCTCTCTCTGTCTTTATCGTTTAGCTTTAGTTTTTAATTGCTTCAAATATACCTTTTCAACGGTTAATACATATTCATTTAATCATTCATTTATTAAGTCATTCGTGTATTTAGTCACTCATTTATTCATTCATTCTTTTGCTTATTCATTTAATCATTCATTATTTAAAAAATATTCTTGAAAATCCCGATCAAAAAATTTCATAGGAAAATAGGCTCGTTAGTTCTGCATGAACTTTCTATTTGTACATATTCTACGTCATAAGAGCTTTCCGATAAAGTTTGTTCCAAGCAAATCTGTCCGTTAGATCAGAAATTATATAGGATTAAAATTTCCCCGTAGGCGGTATGTTAATTTTTTTTGAACTGTTCAAAAATGAACAAAAATTGTTCAAATCAATATTTCACGCCAAGAACTTCTTCCAGTGAGCTTGTTCATGGGAACTTATATCTTGTACCCAGAGTTTAGATAATTTGCTTCATTTTCACAAATAGGCGCTAATGTTAAAATTTTTTGAACTGTTCAAAATTGAACAAAAAATTGTTCAAATCAAAAAGTAAAATATGGAAATGAGATGTTCTCGCCGAGATCTTTCGAATGCAAAAAGAATTTTTCCAATCGGACAATTCGTTCAAAAGTTATTAGGGGGGGACAGACCGACAGACAGACCGACCGACACACTTTTTCCCCATCTCAATACCCTACTTTCAAATTTTTTATTTTACAATCTTTATTTAATTACTTCACTTATTTTTGACTTTTCTTGATTTTTAACGATATTTTCACGATACATTAAGCCTTCTTTCATGCTTTATTATTTTTTTTTTTTACTTTTACGGGAAAGTAGGCTAAAAAGAGCATCTAACCAGAAGTGAAAGAACTTCGAATGTGGGGGTTATCGGTGACAGCGTAGGAAACTTTCGCCAAGTTTCAAATTATGAAAACAGTTAAACTTAATTAAATTTGAAAATAAATTTAATTAATATTCATCAGGTCTCACCTTAGGGTGAGCCAAAATATAATATAATAAAAATATAAGAATCAAAATTAATTATGTACAATGAACTTGTCCCGAGACAAGAGTTCGGGATTCGTGACATATACTTTTATAATGGAAACCAGAAGCAATCGAAAAAAAGATAAACTACTTATATAATAGAAAGAATAAGAAGAAAAAACTGGTAGATTAAAATTTTATTTTTTTTAATGGGATTTTATTTATTTATTTATTTTTATTTTATTTATTTATTTATTTATTTTTTTGACTTGACTGACCTTTTTGCGACTTTCAATTTTTATTTTATTTAAGTACTTGACTCATTTCTTTAATCTAAAAATTTAAATACTTAGTATATCTTTCTAAAATCTCGAACCATTTCCTCAGCAGGGAAATTCCTTGTCTTCTTTCATTAGGCTAATTCTAATCACATTTTCTCGTAATCAGCCGCATCCTCGAGTCATTTCATTCCATCCAACGTTCCAAATCGCCTACAGCTTTCGTTTATATTAAAACTGACTTGCGTCTATACCAGCTTCCTAAACTTTCGACCCTGCTGAAGTACCCCTAATTCCTCTCTATCTCTCTTTTTTCCAGCTAGTAAACAAATTAATAATGAGCAAAAAATAAAATACGTTCAAAAAAATATGTAGGCAAATTGTAAAGAACTTATATCATGTACACCAGGGGTTCTCAACCTTTCTACCTTTGTGCAACCCAACCCCCTTTTAAAGCTGATGTGATGGTCACGCCTTCCCACCACCGTGGTCAATACAATTAGTACTACAATTGTAATTTCGAAGTGAAACTGGTTATTAACTGAAAATATAGATAATTTCCTGCGTAGAATTTAATATTACTTCACATGTCAGTTTTTATTTAATATTACTACATCACACAGCTTTACTTTTTATTTTACATACTTTCAAAACTCACGCCTCTCTCTAAATTATTCTATACCCCCCAAGGGAGGCACGCCCCCCCCCCCCCTGTTAAGAACCCCTGATCCCAGTAGCAGAACTTTCTGTATCAATTTGGAGCACAAGTTTCAGAAGTCGAGATTATGTTTTAAAACTATGCATTTTAAAATAGTTGACATATAACAATAACACAAGCAGTCAATAAATAAATCTTATAATTAATTATTTATCATGGCTGGAAAATATAATCATTTAAAAACCGGAAAACTTTTTTATCCCGGTCACATTTTTAAAAAAAAATGTATGGTGGCTAATAAATCTACAAGCTTCAAGATAAATCTGCAGCGCTCGCAGCGGTGCTGCGCGATTTCTGTAACCGGGCCCCTGTTGTATGCAATTTATTACAACCAATGGGAATAAAGATGAAATTGTGTACGTTGAGAAAATTATTATCTTAATATATCATAACTTCCTTTGTAAAACTAGATACAATTGTTTGGAATCAGAAGGATGGTCAAAGTTGTGCTCTTTTTTTTCCAAGATTTCGCCTGAAATAAATCCAAACTCTTCTTCCCTCTTGCAGGAATGTTGCATTAATAAACCATTCAAAATTTGTTTAAATAAAAAAAAAATAGTTTTTCAGGTCCACTTTGTAAATTTTCTAAATGTTGTGCTGCATATTTTTGAGTATCAACAACAATTTCACTAGCCGAACGCGTTAAAATTTCATAAGGGTGGGAAATAAGTCAAGATATCCATTACCATCTTTCGTTACAACTTTAATTTTGTCATGGGACACTTATCATGAATGTAAAACAATGAAATTTCTTTGCATTGAAATGATGAGTTAAGATCATTTAAAACAGATGTTTGCCAGATATTCTCAACCCGTTGGGCCACGTACCCCGACGAAACAGTTTTGTTTTGATTTGAATAACCCGGTTTTGTTAAACAGCTGCATAAATGACTATCCCAACATTTACTTTTTTTTCTTTTTACAAAGAAAACAAGAAGTTCCGTCTAGAACTATACGAGCCTACTTTCCCGTATACACCAAATTCAAATTTATAACCTAGCTATCTCTTTCTTATTTATCTTTAGTTCTAATTATTGAAAATATACCTTTTTCAACGGATAATACATATTCATTCACTCACTCATTCATTCTTTCATTTATTCAGCCATGCATTTATTCATTCATTCGTTACCTCATTCAAGTGTTTATTCATTCATTTACGCATTCATGTATTTATTCACTCATTTATTTATATTTTCATTTATTCAATAATTTATTCATTCATTCTTTTCCTCATTCATTTATTCATTGATTTATTCTTTCACTCTTTCATTTATTCATTCATTCATTATTTCACTCATTGAGTCACTGAGAAATATCCTTGAAAATTCCGATCAAAAAATTTCATAGCAAAATAGGCTCGTAAGTTCTGGATAAACTTTCTATTTCTACATGTTCTACGTTATAAGAGCTTTCCGATAAAGTTTGTTCCAAGCAAATCGGTCCGTTAGATCAGGATTTATATAGGGTTGAAATTTCCCCGTAAGCTCTGTGTTAATTTTTTGAACTGTTCAAAAATGAACAAAAACTGTTCAAATCGATATTTCACGCCGAGAACTCCTTTCAATAAGCTTTCAATAGGAACTTGGCTCTTATGCCCAGAGTTTACAGAATTTGCTTCAATTTTGTCCATAGGCGCTAATGTTAAATTTTTTTGAACTGTTCAAAATTGAACAAAAAATTGTTCAAATCAAAAAGTAAAATATGGAAATGAGATGTCCTCGCCGAGATCTTTCGAATGCAAAAAGAATTTTTCCAATCGGACAATTCGTTCAAAAGTTATTAGGGGGGGACAGACCGACAGACCGACAGACAGACAGACCGACAGACAGACAGACCGACAGACCGACAGACACACTTTTTCCCCATCTCAATACCCTACTTTCAAATTTTTTATTTTTCAATCTTTATTTAATTACTTCACTTATTTTTGACTTTTCTTGATTTTTAACGATATTTTCACGATACATTAAGCCTTCTTTTATGCTTTATTATTATTTTTTTTTACTTTTACGGGAAAGTAGGCTAAAAATAACAGTTATAATTTTTGACTTATTCTTTTTTCATTCCGAGATTCTTAATCGGATTTTTTCCCTCTCCCCCTTTTTAGCCTACTTTCCCGTAAAAGTAAAAAATAATAATAATAAAGCATGAAAGAAGGCTTAATGTATCGTGAAAATATCGTTAAAAATCAAGAAAAGTCAAAAATAAGTGAAGTAATTAAATAAAGATTGAAAAATAAAAAATTTGAAAGTAGGGTATTGAGATGGGGAAAAAGTGTGTCTGTCGGTCTGTCGGTCTGTCTGTCTGTCGGTCTGTCTGTCTGTCGGTCTGTCTGTCGGTCGGTCTGTCGGTCTGTCTGTCGGTCTGTCTGTCGGTCTGTCTGTCTGTCGGTCTGTCGGTCTGTCCCCCCCTAATAACTTTTGAACGAATTGTCCGATTGGAAAAATTCTTTTTGCATTCGAAAGATCTCGGCGAGGACATCTCATTTCTATATTTCACTTTTTGATTTGAACAATTTTTTGTTCAATTTTGAACAGTTCAAAAAATTTTAACATTAGCGCCTATGGACAAAATTGAAGCAAATTCTGTAAACTCTGGGCACAAGAGCCAAGTTCCTATTGAAAGCTTATTGAAAGGAGTTCTCGGCGTGAAATATTGATTTGAACAGTTTTTGCTCATTTTTGAACAGTTCAAAAAATTAACACAGAGCTTACGGGGAAATTTCAACCCTATATAAATCCTGATCTAACGGACCGATTTGCTTGGAACAAACTTTATCGGAAAGCTCTTATAACGTAGAACATGTAGAAATAGAAAGTTTATCCAGAACGTACGAGCCTATTTTGCTATGAAATTTTTTGATCGGGATTTTCAAGGATATTTCTCAGTGACTCAATGAGTGAAATAATGAATGAATGAATAAATGAAAGAGTGAAAGAATAAATCAATGAATAAATGAATGAGGAAAAGAATGAATGAATAAATTATTGAATAAATGAAAATATAAATAAATGAGTGAATAAATACATGAATGCGTAAATGAATGAATAAACACTTGAATGAGGTAACGAATGAATGAATAAATGCATAGCTGAATAAATGAAAGAATGAATGAGTGAGTGAATGAATATGTATTATCCGTTGAAAAAGGTATATTTTCAATAATTAGAACTAAAGATAAATAAGAAAGAGAGAGAAAGAGATAGCTAGATTATAAATTTGAATTTGGTGTATACGGGAAAGTAGGCTCGTATAGTTCTAGACGGAACTTCTTGTTAGTCTACTTTCCCGTAAAAGTAAAAAAAAATAATAATAAAGCATGAAAGAAGGCTTAATGTATCGTGAAAATATCGTTAGAAATCAAGAAAAGTCAAAAATAAGTTAAGTAATTAAATAAAGATTGAAA
This sequence comes from Octonoba sinensis, assembly GCA_038502835.1. NCBI lineage: Eukaryota > Metazoa > Arthropoda > Arachnida > Araneae > Uloboridae > Octonoba > Octonoba sinensis. The sequence goes on along the minus strand of CM076605.1, from coordinate 62,007,662 downwards.
AATAAAAAATTTGAAAGTAGGGTATTGAGATGGGGAAAAAGTGTGTCTGTCGGTCTGTCTGTCTGTCTGTCTGTCTGTCGGTCTGTCGGTCTGTCCCCCCCCCCCTAATAACTTTTGAACGAATTGTCCGATCCGAAAAATTCTTTTTGCATTCGAAAGATCTCGGCGAGGACATCTCATTTCCATATTTTACTTGATTTGAACAATTTTTTGTTCAATTTTGAACAGTTCAAAAAATTTTAACATTAGCACCTATGGGTGAAAATGAAGCAAATTATGCAAACTCTGGGTACAAGATCCAAGTTCCAATGAACAAGCTCACTGGAAGAAGTTCTTGGCGTGAAATATTGATTTGCACAATTTTTGTTCATTTTTGAACAGTTCAAAAAAAAAATTAACATAACGCCGACGGGGAAATTTCAATCCAATATAAATCCTGATCTAATGGACCGATTTGCTTGGAACAAAATTTATCGGAAAGCTCTTATGACGTAGAACATGTACAGATAGAAAGTTCATCCAGAACTAACAAGCCTATTTTCCTATGAAATTTTTTGATCGAGATTTTCAAGAATATTTTTGAATTAATGAATGATCAATAAGCTAAAGAATGAATTAATAACTGAGTGAATAAATACATGAATGACTGAATAACTGAATGATTGAATGAATATGTATTAACCGTTGAAAAAGGTATATCTGAAGCAATTAAGAACTTAAGCTAAACGAGAAAGAGAGAGAGAGAGATAGGTAGAATATAAATTTGAAGCTGGTTTATACGGGAAAGTAGGCTCGTATAGTTCTAGACGGAAGTTCTTTTCTAGCCTACTTTCCCGTAAAAGTAAAAAAATAATAATAAAGCATGAAAGAAGGCTTAATGTATCGTGAAAATATCGTTAGAAATCAAGAAAAGTCAAAAATAAGTAAAGTAATTAAATAAAGATTGAAAAATAAAAAAATTGAAAGTAGGGTTTTGAGATGGGGAAAAAGTGTGTCTGTCGGTCTGTCGGTCTGTCTGTCTGTCGGTCTCTCCCCCCCCTAATAACTTTTGAACGAATAGTCCGATTCGAAAAACTCTTTTTGCATTCAAAAGATCTCGGCAAGGACATCTCATTTCCATATCTTACTTTTTAATTTGAACAATATTTCGTTCAATTTTGTACAGTTCAAAAATTTTTAACATTAGCGCCAATGGGCAAAAGTGAAGCAAATTTTGTAAACTCTGGGCAGAAGAGTCGAGTTCTTATGAACAAGATTACTAAGAAGTTCTCGAAGGAAAATATTTTTTGAGTTGAACAATTTTTGTTCATTTTTGAACAGTTCAAAAAAATTAACGGTACTTTTTCCTTAATCCCGGCGCAGGCGATAAAGTCGCCAATAATGTTACAACGAACGCCAAACGGAATACATCCGCTAGTAACCTTTTGCGTGTTATGTTGCCTTGGCGAGATTTGCGCCGGGATAAAGGAATTCATTTTGAAACAGTTCAAAAAAAAAAAAAGATATTAACATTAGCTCCCACGTGGAAATTTCAATCCTATATAAATCATGATCTAACAGACCGATTTGCTTGGAAAAAAATTTATCGGAAAGATGTTTGGCCGTAGAACATGTACAGATACGAAGTTCAACCAGAACGCAACGAGCCTATTTTCTTATGAATTTTTTTTATCGGGATTTTTAACGATATATTCGAATGAATGAATGATTAAGTGAATGAGTGATGGAATAAACGAATAAATGTGTGAATAAATACATAAATGAGAAAAATGAATGAATAAATTAACGAATGACTGAATAAATGAAAGAATGAGTGAGTGAATGAATATGTATTAACGGTTGAAAAAGGTATATTTGAAGTAATTAAGAACTAAAGTTAAATGAGGAAGAGAGAGAGAGAGAGAGTTAGCTAGATTATAAATTTCAAGTTGGTGAATACGGGAAAGTAGGCTCGTATAGTTCTAGACGGAACTTCTTGTTTTTGGATGCGTTAATTTTTCAATACTTGCAAAAAAAAATATTCTCTAATTAATTTTAAGGAAAATAAATTTTATACCAAAATTTATTCTCCGTAAAATTAAAGCTGTTTAAAAGTATTTACGGAACAAACAATCTTTGTAAATACTCCTGTTTAAAGACCCACATACTAGGTCAACTTAGCTTTAAGTATTGAATGCCTAAAAAGCATTTTCTTAAAAATTAGGCATAATTTGTTAAGTATCATGCAAATTGTATTAACTATCTGCTTGTTTGATTTTTAAGGATTTCAAACCATTTTCTTAAAAATTAAGGACAATTTGGAAAGTGCTAGGAACATATATGTATTATACTAAATACTTGTAAAGCTGTAGTTATTCGTTTGATTTTTAAGAACTTAATCCTAAAGAATTTTCACCATTTAAGGAAATTTTTGGACAGCTGTTCGAATTCTCATAACCAGAACTATAACCAAACAAATGTCAGAAAACTCAATAACAGCGAATTGCATACCAACCGCTTCAAAACAGGATCAATTTCAACTGCTCCAAATCGAAAATCAATTTATTATCATCAAAATGGTGACGTGAATCGAGGGTTTAATCATCCCATTAGAACGTGACAACCAGCTGGCAGAGGATTTTTTATTCCCACTGATGAAGAACCTGTTTGCGAACCACATATGGAACTTCAATCATTCTAATCGATTGAATTACCATCCAGTAAAAGTGGATGTCTTAACAGAGGGGTGCAATTAATTTTCTTCGGATCCGGAAGGCTGTGGTCCGGATAGCAAAAGCACTTCGTGCCGCTTTTGTTCGACTTGCGTGCAATCGTGTGCTTAGAGCAGCGAAAGTGTGCCATCAACGTTTCAATGGATGATTTGTTGCTGTTCTGCTTTTGGACAGCACGTCAGTTACGCTTATGTCTGCAGAAAAGCGTTTTGAAAAATTCTTGATTTCTTGCTTTTAGTTGATAAAAGAAATTGTAGCATTTAGTCTTTTATGACTGATTCCCAACCTTTTTTCTCCCAACGAACCCCCTAATAAATCCGAAAAAGAAAATGGCGAACCCTTTCTGTAGTCGTAAGCAGCGGAAAAAAATTAATAAAAATGTCTATATAAAATTCGCAAAAACTTAACAGAAATTTACATAAATATTAAATTTTACGCATTTTTCAAGTGTCTCTTTTCGATAAAGCACAGATAGGTTGGGAAAAGTATGATCAGTGTGAGTGCAAAATTTGAAATTAGTCAATAAATGTATTTCGGTTTCATATTAGAGTTTATATATGACAAAGTAGCCGGAAATGATTCAAAGTTTTACATTTTAGTAAATTTTCATGTTTCCGACTCTTTTATAGCGCAAAAAAGTCGGAATAGTGATAGGATAAACAGACGTTCAAAATTTAAAATAAATCAATGAATATCTTCCGGTGCCACTTAGCGCTCCTAATTTTCGAAATCAGGCAAAAGCAGAAATAAGTGCATTTCAAATTTTGTACGTGTGCTTCATATGCCGATCTAAAATTGTTCTGCATTATCTGAAAAAAATTTAATAAAAAATATTTTTTTTTACGTTTTCTCCATATTTAGGTTAATTCATTATTTCTTCTGCGTTAGCAATTAAAAATTCCGTTATTACAATATTATTTTCGCGAGCCATCAGTTGGAAAACTCGATTGTATGCTGCTCCCTCTTACACTCTTCAAGAGAGCTTTGCACGATTTTTTAAGTGTAAATAGTAAACAGAACCGGCTAATCATCTAAATGTTTATATATACATATCGGATGTAGTGCACACTGATCTTTACGACTATTATTTCCTATATCAGGGTGGGATTTCCCACCTTGACCAAAATTTCAAGTGGGATTTTTAAAATTTAAGCGCAAACAATTTTTTTTTTTTTTGAGTGGGATTTCAAGAAATATTGCGAGAATCGCGCAATCGCTCGGCTAGCGCGAACCCTGTATATGTTCTGGTTTTAATTTGTTGATATCTACGTGCAATACAGATTAAAGGTTAAGTCCGATCATTCTAAATGCGACTGCTGGTGTTGTGTGAGGATGACAACTGTTTAGCACTTTGTGCCTTTCTTTCTATATAGAATTTTACTTAAAAGCAATCCAGCTAGGCCGGTCCTAGATTTTTTAATTCCCAATGAAGATCAAGAGCCCTCTAAGAACTGTTTTCCTCATCGCAAATAACAGCTGCTTCTCATAAGCTATTCCAAATGCCTATTGAAGTAGTCATTTTTCCTAATTTTAAGATGCGTTTGGGATTTGAAAAGCTTCAATGACCTCTGATTCTCCCTTTTGTGAAAAATGTAGCCCATTAACATATTTACCCCTGTCTCAACTTTTGCACTGGGATATTGAAATTTGTAAAGAATTGTTTTCAGGTATTCTCTTAGCTTTTAAGCGGTCATTGTTCTTGGGGCTCCATAGCTTTTTTTGTGTATGCGGGATGGGAAGAGTATGCAATCGCTTTTAGAAGGGTATCCGGTTGATAGCAAAATCGATTATAAAAATTATTTATCTATTTCAACGTTCAACAATTAAATGTTTAAAATAATAAAGGAACATTGTGCACAACGAAACTGTAAAAAGTAATCGAACGTAATTAATGCATTTTAATGCTCATTTGTGCTTTAATTACGTGCAATTACTTTTTACAGTTCAATTAAATGCTTATTATGAATTTAAATTTTTGTATGGTAAATATCAGTGTTAAACTTCAAGTGAAAAGTATTTAAAAAGTTAAGATTATTGGAAATACAGGGCATTTAATGTTACAAAAGCAGTCAAAGAAATCTCAAATTTTGTGAAAAAAATAAGAGCAACAAGAATTTGTTTTCAAAGTTAAAAATTTGAGTACATTTAAAGAACAGTAAACAAACATCTGGCAGCTTTTTTTTATACCTCATTATCAGTTCGTGTGAAAAAGTACTACAGCTATTGCATTTAAATAATTATTTATCAAGTACCAAAAATGCGTAAAAATGTAAAATGTTCAATATTTTGGCGAATTTTGGGGCTTATGCACGACCTACGAAAACATATAATTCAAAAATTAAAAAAAAAAATCGCAACAATGAGGTTTTTTCATATTTTGTCAAATTTTAGGGCCTATGCGCAACCGGAAGATGTCAACCGATTTTGATATTTTTTTTCTTTTTCCATTTCTATATAATTCGCAAGTTTTCCGCGCTAGTACAACTTCGAAATAAAAAAAAAAAATTTTTTCAACCCACCCTATTCTGCATGTCAGTCGTGTAACTAGCGACTTGCAGATCCCGTAACTGGGGGAGAGGGCGCAGGAATTTGAGAGACACTTTTTTGGGTACTGTTCTCGTATAGCATTAATGTCATTGCGCTACCGAAAGTTCTTAATTTATTCACACCACAATGAAATACAATTTTCTTATGCTCAAAACTAAAAATGCTGTAACTAGTACGTTAAACTGAAGTATATTAAAGATAGTAAAAAAAAAACTCGTAAAAATGTGAAATTTTCAATATTTTGTCTAATTTTGGGGCTTGTGCGCGACCGGAAGATATCAACTTATCTAAACCAAATTAAAACACATTGTTTTTAAGCTCTATTTGAAGACGTTACAAACTATTACATTAAGAAAACATCTAATTCAAAAATTTTAAAAAATATAGTGAAAATGAGATTTTTTTCATATTTTGTCAAATTTTAGGGTTTATGCGCGACCGGAAGATGTCAACCGATTTTGATAAATTTTTTAATATTTTTCTTTTCTATATAATTCGCAAGTTTTCCGCGCTATTACAACTTCGAAATAAAAAAAAAAGGTTTTTTCGGGCCACCCTACTGTACAAATACACTTGAACTTTCTTAGACGTACTTTTCCCCCTACAAGCACTCTGTACTTGTGTACTAACAGTGGAGTTTAAAGACTATATGCTCATAGGAAAATACATAAACTTCACGAAAACTTAAAACAGCTTTGAATTATAACAAAGAACGTGATAATACAATTGCATCTCCCTAATGTGGGAGTCCTGACAAAGATCTAGATACAAGTTTTTTTTAATTCCAGGAATAAATTTGTTGGTTAACATTTGAATCAAAACATCAGAATCTATCTATTAAGCTAATTTATCTCTATCTTAGGTTTGGACTAAGCACAGACGCCATAGCCCACGGACTCCCTCAGATAGACACTTCTAAGACTGCAATCAAAGAAATCTGCCCCACGTTTCTGCAACCTGTGAAATGCGAGATCTCTCGGTATCGAACGCTGAGTGGGATGTGCAACAATCTGGACAATCCCTCGTGGGGTAGTGCTCGATCGGCCATGATCCGGTTCATTCCGCCCTCCTACGGAGATGGTAAGTTTGTCTTACACTTTCTCAACTTTCAATGAATCAGCCTTCTTTACTTTCTTTTCCTTTGTTCTTAAGTGAAGGATAAGCTGGGAGATTTCCCAGTAAGAAGCTTTCATTCTATATTCCAGAACGTTGCATCACACGTTCTAGTAAAATACCGTTATAACTTTTCTATGTCGTGTGGGAAAAGATGTCAGTTTTCGCTACGAACGTTTTACCATAACCTTCATCTCACAGAAAAATAATCTAACCTTCATTTGAGAGGTGACTAATCGAAAAACAAAAAAATCGCTTACAAAAAATTCATTGATAAAGAGTAGCTTTAAATAGTTAGCAAGAGATAATAATCATTCCACAACTCCTACCTCGCTGAAGCCGATTCCTGAACAGATAAACAATGAAGCAACTCCTTCGGAGAAGGTTCAGAGGTTTAAGCGCCTCTCAGAAGCCAATGTAATTATTGATTATAATCATGGACGTATCCAGGGGCGTGAATATTGGGATACATCCCTCCAGAAATAGAAGTCATTTTAAAAACAAGCATTAATTACCGACTCGACTGATAATCAATATGCGTCTCTCCCCCGAAAAAAACTTTTAATACAGTAAATTAACGAAAAATGCAGGTTTTTTTTTTTTTTTAAATAAAGTTTCCAGATTCTGGCTAAACTCCACACAGAAGGAGAACACTCAGTTTTAAGAAATGTTTTTTCCTATATTTTTATTATTCGTAAATATTGTTCTTTAACCATTTGCCAGAGTACGCCCTAACCTAGTCACGTTGTAATTGCCGGAACTGAACTCTGAAGACATTGCAAAGAGTTAAATCTACGTAATTCTCAATATTTCCCCCCTATAACATATAAAAGGAATAGGAATTGCATCGGAACCCATAGCTGAAAAGGGCACCGTGTTTCTGAGGGAGATGAAATATGAGTTTCATTCGTTTAAACCCTTAGGATCTGTACGAATTGTTGTTGTTGTTAAGTTCCTCTTGCTCGAGTGAAGCACCGATCAAGACCTTCAAGGAAGGCGGCTTCCATTTTAACTGAGCACCATTGAGTGGAAGTCCGACTTCTGCCCTGAGAGGTCTCCTAATTTTGAAGAAGCTTTCAGATGAGAGAGCATCGCCAGATGAGAAGTGTCGGTTGATGGTGTTTTAGGGAGCACCAAGTTCTGTGGCGTTCTTTGCTGTAGTTTGATAGTTTGAAAGATTTTAGTGTTGATAACAAAGAACTCAGATCCCCTTTTTTCTTTCAAAGCTGATAAAACCTTCCATTAAAAGCTTAAATTGGTTCTGCAATGTATGCTCTTTTACAGAATAATCACCCTACATTTCGTCAATTTCGTTAACCGATGCTCTTGCATCAAACCTTTTTACAGAAGAAATTTAGAAATACCAGGAAACGATCGTTGGCAAGCATTTTGAACTACCTATCTGCTCGAAAGAATTTTAACGAATAATGAATATCAAGTTTGAAGTCTCTAACAAAACTATTTCTTTAATACAAAACCTAGATTACGCATGTGTATTTTTCTACTCAAAGACTACAAAAATATGATTTTCTCTTCCGTTTTTTTTTTTCTGTTTCTTTTTTTACTCGATATTCGTTTCAGAAACTGAAAAAAAAAGGTAAAAATCCGAAAAGCAATCAAATTGAACTGCGATTTATTAGACAGCAAGGAACGTTCGCAGCTTTTCCTTATCAGCCATAAAACCTAAAAACTATGAAAGCTTATGGCAAAGGCAGGTAAGGCTTTTTTCCTTAGACCCAATAGGACGAAAGAAGAGGTAAAAAGAAAATACACATTTTTTTTAATATCAAAAAAAAATCGTCCTTTTAATTATCCGATGACTTTGATGCAATGTGTTATACAATACAGTCATTCTATGGATCGAAGATTAAATCTTCGATCATTTTCCTGAAATCAACGAAGGGTCAAAGATCTTTCTAAAGGTCTGTCTATTGTATGAAAAGAATCCCCTAAAAGAATGGAACAAAATTAATGAGGTTTCATCAAATTTGTTCCGTGTTTGTGATATCGTCTATTAAAGGTCTCCTCACGTCCATGGGTTGAGTTCCTCAATGATTCGGTGAGAATTAGTTCGTTGGTGAAAACTGCGTGGTGGTTTTTTCCTTAAAGGATCAAGAACCTTTTAGTTTGCAAGACTGTGACCTCCCCCCCTTTCAAAAAATAACTAAATTTAGAGGATACAAATAAGTATAAATCCACTGAAGTTGATGGTTTATAGAACAAATGATGGAAAGAAATCTGCACTTCATTTTCAAGAGAAAACAAAACTCATTCTGCACTCTCAAATATATAGAGCTGACGACCTTGTATTGCGTCAAACAAGGAATGCTATTATAACGGAAAATTTCTATAGCGAAATTCGAAAGAATCTGTTGTGAAAATAATGGAAATTCTAAATTGTGCGTTCGAACTTATTGTGAAATCTACGCGGTGGTTTTTGCCTTAAAGGATCCAAGAATCTATTAGTTTCCACTACTCACATTGTCTCTCTCACCTTCTGCCCCTCCCCTGGCATAAATAAATATTATCTAAATAAGTATGAATAATGATTGCACTGAAGTTGATGGTGTATAGAGCAAGTGTTAGGCCAGAAAATTGCATTTTATTTCAGAGTCCAAACAACTCATTCCACCTTCTCAACAACGTACATTCGTCGATCAATTTTAAATTGTACTACGACCAGTACAAAACCAGAAATAATATTATAATAGAAAATTTTCATAGCGAAAGCCGAAATAATAAGTTGGACAAATAATGGGAGTTTTAAATTGTGCGTTCGAATTAAATAACTTCTCTCTCAAATAGATATTGAAACCTTAAAATAATTTGGATCATGCTTTTGCCGCCCCGGGAACTAAAGCCAATTGTGTGGGGTGGGTGCGGAATACCTGCTGGAGGTCAAAATAAAAAAAAGAAGGAAAAACAAAAAATGCAAAGATTGGTTGAGGTTTTCTTGTATAGGCAAACCACTGGCGGTAGCTAGACAACGGCAATTTTTCAGTTCATGGGCTAAGTTTGATTTTTCATTCTTTTATTTTGTCTTATTTATCCGTTTGTTTAATTAGTGATTTCTTTGTTAATTATTGTCTTTTCAACTGTGATACCACCATAATACAATTGCTTTGCTACAGCTTTAAAATATTTCTGATTCAATATTTTTACTATGCTTTTCAAAATCTCTTTTGATCTCTAACTTTCACACAAATAAATTATTAAAAGATAAAAATCATTGCGCACGTAATTGCGGATTAAAAGCAGAACAAAATTAGTTTCGATTTTACGCTTAAGCTGCAAGACGTAGAAGAGAATGTTATTTTTAGGTAATAGAAAACTAGGAGGAAGCAGCTACTCCCCCCTCCCCCACCACCACCACCACCACTATACAAATTGAGGCGAAACGCAAGAATTTTCGAATCTACTCTGTAAAAAAAATTGCTGATATCTTACATCACAAAACGGTGCTAATTTAATGACTTCAAGGATAGTGCTTAATTTTATATAGTTTTCGAGTAACGTATGCAAGCCAGCATAAAAGGAAGTCTTCTTTGTACCCAACTTAAAATTTTAATGGTTCAACATTAAAATTTATACTTGCCATAAATATAAATTTTATATTTATGGCCATTTTAATTGAACCATACCAATTAAAATTTTTATGGTTCAACAACATATCTTCAAACTCTTTTTACAGTCTTGCCGGTTTCGAACAGCGGACCTAAGGCGGGGGATCAGCGCTCCCTACCGCGTATGTGTAGCTAAGAGTCAGATAGCGTTGATATCATTTAAACATGTTAGCAGTCACCATTAAAACTGATATAGCGCTCTAAATATTGGAGCCATCTCGTCGTATTGGTTTGACAAGGTTCTAACTGACATTTTTTTCGAATTCGAGGCTAGAGTAAAAACTCAATGTTCTATAGTATTTCTATCCAGGAAACTGACTTAGAACACTATCTGTTGTTAAATAGTGGAACTAGCTAGAATGACAAAGTTCTAACTGCCCAAGTAAATACTATTGTTTCAGGATGACAAGGTTCCAACTGCTTCACAATCAGCTGTTACGATTAATTTAACCAAAAGTTGACTTTTAAGGTTAGAAAGCGTTCAATACTGTAAAAGTTGAGTGTAAATAATAATTTATATTATTAATTCAGCATTTTGCAACATGGAAGAGAACAACGTCTCATATGAATCAAGTTCATCTGATTCGTTTGGTGATAGGTTTGGTGGAGATGACATTTTTTCATCATTTTATTCATTACCTTCTGCTACTGAAAAAACACACTATTTGATTGCTATCACAGTACGTACAATGACTGCCCAAAGAGAAAAGAACATGAAGACAGTTCAGCTAGTAATGAAGAATGGGATTGTAGTACTTCGAAAAAAAAAACTGTACCCAGACGATCTTATTCCTATAAATATTTTTTCAATGTTAAAGGAGAAAAATTTCGTGTGTGCAAAACTTTTTACCTAACCACTTTAGCAATTTTTCAAAAGCCAGTTTACACAGCTCATAACACAAAAGATGTGAAAACAAATACACCTGCACAAGATATGCATGGTAAGAATAAAGCAAGTAAACGCAAACCCACAGGTGACCTTGATTCGGTAAGAAACCATATTAGATCTTTCCCCAAAATAGAATCACACTACTGTCGTGCAAACAGCAGTAGGGAGTATCTGGAGCCTCATTTGAATTTGTCCAAAATGTATGATCTCTACAAGGAGCAGTGTGGGGATCAAATAGAGCCTGTTAAGAAATCAATGTATAACCACATTTTTGTAATGAATTTAATGTAAGTTTTCACTCTCCCAAAAAAGATAGATGTGACCTTTGTGAAAAGTTTCATGTAGCTCAAAAAACTGAGACATTGACAGAACAGCTGAAAGAAGATCTTGGAAGACATCTTGTTTATGAAACAGAAATGAGAGAATCACGGGCTGAAGAGAAGAAAGACAGTACTATTCCAGTGTTGCTGTTCTATCTCCAAAACGTTATTCTGACTCCTCATGCTGACATCAGCTCTTTTTTATTTGAGAAAAATTAATGTGTATAATTTAACTGCATATTTCACAACTACCAAAAAAGTATATTGTGCATTGTGGAATGAGAAGATGGCTGGTAGAGCAGGCAATGATATTGCAAGTGCCTTCATAAAAATATTAAATACAGTAATTGAAGAAAATGATGTGACTGAGCTTATCACATGGTCAGATTCATGTGTCCCACAAAATAGGAACAGTATAATATTCAATGCTGTTTTACATTTTTTGAGGGATAACCCCATTGTCAATTCTATTACAATGAAGTATTTTTTGCCTAAGCACGCATGCGTTAAAGAAGTGGATCATGCTCATAGTGAGATGGAAAAGTTAATGAGGAAAGTTGATTTCTACAGCCCAGTTGGATTGATCCGAATATTGAAACAGGTGAACAGATCAAACCCTTACCGTGTCATCCAAATGAATTCAGCAGATTTTAAAGATTTTGGATCAACTGCAAAACTTTCAATACAAATTAATTCCTTTTACTCAGCTTGCAGTTATAAAATTCACACAGTCATCGAATATTGTAGAGTTCAAAACAAGCCAGAACAGACGTGAACCGATGAACTGTGTAAACATTAAGTTCAATGAAACTACAAAGAGAAAGAGGTCCAATTCAAAAGGCAGATCGCCCAATTTACTCTCTGTTTTTGAAGTGAAACCCAAAATACAGACCTTTCATGTTGAGTTTCCTAATTAAAAAAAAAAAAAAAAGATATCAGGAGTGCATTGCAGTACATGCCTCTACAAGACAGAGAATATTATAGGGTGGTACTTAATCTACAAACTTTTCCTTGTCAAATCAAGCCTATAATGTGAAAATATTGTAGAATTAATGGTTTGTGTGAAAATATAAATGAATAAAATTGTATTCTATGAAATATTTTGGTTTTTCTTACTCATACTAATCATGAAATTTTCCTTCTCACCAAACTTTGAATGGTATTTCGGTTTGACAAGGTTCTAAGAGCAGTTAGAACCTTGTCACAGTGAAATCTTGTCTATTTCACTGTGACAAGGTTCTAACTGCATTTTGAGTTTGTTTTTTTTTTTTTTTTGGTGGCTATTGAACAATTTTTATCACAAACAAGTAGTTCAGCATGTAGATATCACCTAAATATTGGTCGATGAATAATATGAATGAAGAACTTACAAAAATGAAAAAGTTATGGACCTAGCAATTTTTGAAGTCAATTTACTCGAAACTGCTCTTTGGTCAGTTAGAACCTTGTCAAACCAAAGCGACGATCTGTTGCACCATGGGTCTTTTAGACTTCGTACACAAATGAAAGCAGCGCGAGACTGAATTTCCAATCAGCTAAAATTTGGTGCAACTGGGAAAATCACCATTCATTTTTTTTTTTTACTGTTTGTTATTATGCAATCGAGTCAAGAAAAACTGGTCAAGGAGTTAATTGGCAACCAGAACATTTTCCAATAAAATAAAAACAGTCGCCGTGGTAGCCTAGCGGTTAGAGCGTCGGACTTCCACTTGGAAGGTCGCGCATTCGATACCCCCTGAAGACCCACCTGTACACTTGGGGATACGTAAATGTAAAATCAGTGAACCCCACTACCCCGCTCCGTGCGCAAGCATTCCTAAGGCCTCAGCTAACAGGTAGGGGTCTGGTAGAGTAAAGTATGGTAGAGAAAAGTAAAATAAAAACAAAGAACTTGGAAGAATCTAACAAGGACGTTTAATTTGTTATATCATAATTCTGTGCTAAAACGAACACATAATTAGGTAATTGCTTTTCAATATTTAAGTAAGTTATTTAATTATCGCACAAGTACGAATATAAGTGTCAATTTTATTTGAAAAGTATTTATATTATTTACAACTTTTTCAATATATACCCTGGTTGTAGTTGTAACTGCAGCTTGAATTTGCAACCTAATGAAGTAGAAAACCTTAAAATGCATTGTATATTGAAATTGGATTTCTCTTTGTAGGTATCTCTATTCCCAGACGTTCTTTCGATGGCTCTCCCCTCCCTAGTCCTAGAGTGGTGAGCCTGGTGATGCATCATGACGTCAGCGAACATGACTATGGCATTTGCAACATGATCGCCGCCTGGGGACAGATGTTGGATCACGACTTGACAAGGGCAGCGCCGACAATTGGTAAGTTCTTACATAGAACTCTATTTTCTTTTTTTCTTTTTTTTTTTTTTTTTTTTTTTTTGCACAAGCGTGAACGATTTAACTTCAAGTCATGTGAAAAATCAGGTACATAAGATCACCTTTTTGCATTTGAAATGACCGGTCTTGGGAAAAAGAGTTATTTTACTTGATTTTTATTACATTATAATGTAATTTTGCCTCATTAACTGGAAGTTTTTCTTTCGTATGCTCGATAACTCGATTTTTTTTCTCTTAAACTGTTTTCTTCTTCTTTTCTTCTAACTCCCAGATTGCTTCCAATTCCTTAAAACTAATGTTTTCAAAATGGCATCCCACTTAAAACTTATTTAGTTGCCACATGTCATACTCTACAGAATAGCTACATTACTTTTGCTATGGCTACTTAAAGATTAAGATTTGTTAAGACTGTAATGCAGACATTTATTAAATCGCGATCAAACATGACCAAGAAACCATTTCAAGCCGTTTCACATTTCGAAAATAGTTATTGTTAAAAGGAAATGCCATGCTCATCAAACTGTTCTAAATAAAAGTGCTGACGCTGTTTGTTCTAATGTTTATGATGTACGAAAAGTACAGTAATATTTACTCGTTTATTGAAATAATTTTTGTTTTTGTTAACTCGAATTGTTGGGACTTTCACAACACCAGTGTTATTTTATTCTTCTAAAACATGGACATTAAGTGGGGAAACTAAAAGATCTTTACGTACGTTTTGAAAGGAGATTATTGAAAACTGCTTTTGATAACGGAATTTAGAACAGGATACAGAGCTTTTTAATAATGAAAGCACAGTAAAGTACATAAAAGTAAAGTAAATAAACTGAGCAGTTTATCTCATGAGAATGAATTCGGAGAGAATTGCCAGTTTTCGAATCTGTCACTTTTTGAAAAAAACTGAAGAAGACAAAAGTGGGACAATCTGGTTTCAAATTCTAGGTTCCAAAAGTCCGAAATGGGTTATCCATGGATGCAAAGAGGATTGTCTGTGAAAAACCTTCTGGAGTGGACCAGGGCACTACAAAAGATTGTCTTACCAAAGATTAGGTTGATTGGGAATTTCTCCAATTGCGAAAACTAAGCGATAACTCCATAAATTATTGACGATATTGGATATCTTAAGTAAATTGGAAGCATTGATATTATGCCAACGGTTTTCATTTAACTAAATATCTATCTGTTGAAACTGGAAATCAAGAACTAGAACACTAAACATCAAGGAATTATCGGGAAAAATACACAAATAATTCAAAGAACATAAAAACAAGTTGAGCATGTTTATACACACAAATACGTACACAAACAATCCCTAAAAAATAAAACATCAAAAGGTGTTGTATTTTGACATTTTTTATTACCAACTTGGGTAATATGAAAATTAAGCAAAAGCTTCGTAGCTGGCTTGTCAACTTCCAAATGACAAATCTCGTGATTTCCAATGGAGGCAATTCAAGCAACGTCATTGGTCACGTGGCACCGATGAAAGCAACGTAAACAAAGGAAGCCGTAGCATCGCTTTACATCGAGTTCAACAAATCTAACTAAAAACTAGACCTAAATAAAGTTCTTCTACATTATATAAAATTAACACTAAATACAACACTATAACTACTGTAATAATTAATAAGTTTCTTTCATGATGATTAAATTAAATGTAAATACTGGGTTATAATCAGAAAAAGCTGTGAAAATAGTCTAATTAATTTTAAGCTAACAAGTTTTGCCTAATAAACTCCACGTAAAACTCAATTGAAAATCTTAGTAAACAAAGAGCGGATAACACGTGACAACGATGATAGCTCATGAGTCTCTCTAGCGGTGAATTGCCTCCATTGAACTAAATTTAGAGCGAGAATTATAACTCCCAGAGCGCTCTTTCGCTGCCGAAGTCTTTCAGTTTTTGATAATGTTTGACACAATAACCAAGTATACTAACAGCAGCGAGAGGAAACGCTGCTTTGGCAAGATTCTAGAATGCTATTACACAATTACTGGGCTTCACTCACATGGTCGTATTGCGCATTGCGCTTTGATAACAGTTATATTTTAATGAGGTCAAGAAATCTCACCAAATTAAAAGTCTTTCTAAAACGAATAACTTCTGAAATTAGCAACCTAAAAGAAGCAACTGCCATAACAATTAAACCAAGAAAACATACAAATTTGACAAATCTTAGAACTTGAAATATCAGTTTTACGGGTAATATAGGTGAGTTAATAAAAGTTAGTATGCATAAATGTCCTCATTTTTTCTGCGTTGAAGTTGTGACCCTCTTTTTGATTTGAATAATCTCTCAGATCAAAAAGAATGTTACAATCTCAACAAATATCAACAAAAAGTTCGAAATTATTTAAGAAACTCGTGGAGCTGCCTTTTTTAATTTTTAATCTTTTCTTTTAATTTTCAAAATTAATGCAAATTTGGCAAAAATTGTATTTTTGGTTAAAAAAGGTGATAATAATAATAATAATAATAAATAATAATATTAATAAATAAATAAATAATAGCAGTTAAGTTTCACTCGTTTCATTACGGTTTTCTCAAGTATTTTTAGGTCTAACTAAAGGAATAGTGTATCTAAAAAAATAAATAAATAAATAAATAAAATAAATAAAGTAATATAAAACACGACTTGAGTCCGAAAATTATGTGCTAAACAACTTTTAATTTCTGTAAATGATGCGAAAAATATATCAATTATATCATCGCATGAAAGATGTTGCAATTCGCTAAAGATAAACTGTTTAAAAATCGGAAGAATAACAGTAAACAAGCGTAAAAACAAACTTTCGACTTCAATTTTCTAAAGATGCGCACGAGAGTGTTCGACGTTCGAATATGACCGTAGGGTAATGGGGATTTAAAGAATTCCTATTTCCGAGAAAACCGTTCCACTTTCTAGTTTTAAGATAATAACAAGGAAAAAGCGTGGTACCACTAGAGGATGAACTGGAATTATGTCTTTTGTTTAAATTTCAACCACGTAGTTTGGGAAGTGATCTCATCATAGACCTTTAGCTTCTTTCTTTATATATACGATTGCAAATGGCAACACAGAATAGGGAAAGAATAGTGAGTATTGGCATAATTTGTTTGAACAATTCAAGGAGGAAGAATTACACCCTCATTAGATGCTACCTAAGTTCTATTGAGGTTTTATAGGCTTATTTTTAGTTATAATAAATACCACATAAATTAAAGGATATTAGCAGTTTCATGATCTCCTTAACTGCAATCACTTTCGAATTTGGTGCCGTAAAAAACTTCATTCTAACGAGTTTGTTCGAAGACCGCATAGCAATTAGAATGCTTGGAGTTATTGTTTCGAATGAAATTTATTCTAGAACTGAGCTAAATGTGTTTTATATTTTGCTAGAGCTATACTTAACGCGATGAAGAAATAATCAAATTGAAAGATTTCATAAATTAAAATACTTTCGCAGTTAAGTAAAAGTCGTCTGCTTTTGTTCCTTCAGGTTTAGAGGAGTTTTACATTCAGTAAGAAAGGATAAAAGTGAATAAAAAGTTATTAAAAGGTTAATTTAAAAAAGTAAGAAGAAATTCTATTGTGGAAATACACAACATTTTGGCGATGTATCTCAGTTGCTTAGTCATTGAACCTCTGGGGGCCGTTAAACAGCAAAAAAAAAAAAAAAAAAACCCTCAGATATTTGAATCACGTGGCCATCATATATATGCCAGTCTTAGAAATATCTAACAGCGGGATGTTCTTAGTAGAAATTTCTTCGCAGGACAGATTGTCATTTATTAAACTTTTATTGGAGCGTATTTATCAAGTCAAGTCTTAATTTTTTTATTTCTGCAAAGCGGTGATTAGATTTTTTATTGTCGTTTAACACTAAATTTACCAGACCAGTCCTTTTGACTGTTTCGAAGCTTCCATTTTGCATAATATGTTGGTAATTATAGTGCCACTCTTTCAATTGCGTTGGCTTTTCCTAACACACAGTAATTAGGATAAGTTAATGTGCCTGAAAGTTTTATTATAATTTGTAGCAACTAATGTGAATAATAATGTGTAAAATGAAAGTTTAGGAATGGTTGAAAACGGCCTGGTAAATCTAGTGTTGATATAATTTTTTTCTGCATAATTGTAAAATTTAAAAGAATATTGATCACAGTATTTTACTCTGCAGGATGAATTAATTCTGCATCATGTTTAGATCCTTTTAGTCTTTCTACATCATTCGATTGTACAGTAAGCCATGAATCAGTTGCAGACGACGGACTGCATCTGGTCAGCCACGTTTCTATGAGTTTTTATGCGTTGCCCGGTCATAGTCGGTAAAGGCAGTCAAAACATTTAACAAGACAAGATATGAACTTATTTCTGTGCTGATGCCACAATAAAGTAAACTAATTAATTAATTACATAAAATAAACTTCTTTGTTTCTTCGCAATCCAGTACGGATTAGATTCTTTTTGAAAAAGAATCGTTCATTAGACAAATTCAGCGACATTGACGAAGAGTGATTAGTTTGCAAGCTACATAAATTTACATTGCAATCTGTGAAAACACTAATCATATCTATGTGGCCTAAGAAATAAATATAATGCTCATATTTTCACTTATTAATTGCTTCGCTCTTCGGAATGGTGCTTTCATTTAAAACCCATTAAAGTGTCGAGCACCAAGATGATGGCTACGTTATTTAAATATCCGATTTTTTTTTGCCGTATAACGGTCACAGAAATTCAATGACCAAGCAACTGAGATAAATCACCAAAATGCTGTGTATTTCCACAACAGAATTTCTTACTTTTTTTTAACTAACCTTTGAATAACTTCTTACATTTTCACCAATTATCTAAATATAAGTAGGCAAAGACAAAACAGTTAAGAACCATTTTTTCCTTCTGTTCTTCAGCCGATTTTCTTACTTTTTATTTCGTCCTGTAGTCGCTATTGACGAGTTTTAGTGACATCAATCAAAAAATTTTGGAAACAGTTTATTATTAGTTACTTATTTCCCCTTACCTTTTGCCACGCAAACCTCATTTATAATTGTACTGTTTTAGTGTTATAGATAGCAGATGGCAACATGTCTTGACTGAGTAAATTATTAGGTAATAAATATAAAACTCATTGTTAAAAAGATTTTTTTGCCATCAATTAATGTTAAAAGCAATGATAATAAGAGTTTGAGTGAAGTCTTCTCTGAAACAATAGAATGAAAAATGAGAATAGTGAATGGAAGCAAACATTTAAATTTTATTTAACTGCCAGTATGAAATCGGCAGTACAAGTGGTACAATTATGAGCGCAAATGGCCCTGCGGCGACAGTGATTTACAATACGTTTATTTTAAGTGAGGATGATTAAAATAAACTCTGTTATAATAGCCAAATTTGATGAACAACACTTATACAGTTACATAAATAACATAATGCTTTCAATGCTAAATTTAATTATTACAGTTGAATTTCGAATATTGGGCGAACTCCAGTAAATATTAACGTTTACGTTGTGTTGATTTTTGAAAGGGAACTTGGGGGGATCTATTTGAACCCTTACAATCTCTCACGTTATGGCCTTGGTCAAAGTAGCAGTAAAATTTTTCATCTTTTTGGAATAATCTGTGTTGCACTTTGCAGATAGACAGTCCAACACGTGTATTTGAAATAAATAAAGGTTAGTTATAACAGGTTAATTATAACCCTTACAGTTAATAGCAGCTTTGTGAGAAAATTGAAAACATTATCATCGCTTATTTGACATGCTTTCCAAGAAAGCAGGGAAGTCAGGCAGATTTTTTTCCGCTTCGGCGGTCCGTGACAAAAATTACATAATGAGAACCGTTCTTCCTATCATAGGCATAAAGTGATAGATGTGTATCAAGAAAATTACGCGCTGACTTTCGCCTTTTAGGAAACAGTTAAGAACGAATTACGGCCACTTTGGCAATGAAATGATCCAATTCTACATTCCATGAAATATGTTTTTTTTTTTTTTTTGCAACTTAAGAAAGGGACCGTTCATAAATGATGT
The DNA here is from genome assembly GCA_038502835.1 of Octonoba sinensis. Lineage (NCBI taxonomy): Eukaryota > Metazoa > Arthropoda > Arachnida > Araneae > Uloboridae > Octonoba > Octonoba sinensis. Next base: position 61,988,085 of record CM076605.1, on the reverse strand, counting down.
CATGCTATTTTCCCACATATTTGACCCCCCTCTCCATTTGTCACAAAATGTCACACTTTAACGAACCCCCTCCCCCATTTGTCACAAAATGCCACACTTCAAGGGACCCCCTCCCCTCTTTGTCACAAAATGCAACACTTCAACGGACCGCCCCCCTTTGTCACATGTCACGCTATATTACATAAGCAGGATGTCACACCTTCTTGTCATCCCCACCCCTCCCCATGTCACACTTTGTCACAATTTCACGAGCCCCCTCCGCCCTCGAAGCATGATCATTTATGAATGATCCCAAAGCTAGTTATCAATAGAAGGAAAATGCTTATAACTAACTACTACTTCCATTCTCACTTCCGGAATCATAAAAAATATTTTCGGGTTTTCTGCGTTTCAATTTTTTAAACTGCCTACAGACTTTTCAATGCTTAGGATGTCAGACTTCTTACTGGAAAGTCGGGTGTTCGATACTCGACCCGCTGAAGACCCACCATCTACATTTGAAGACACGTGCATGTGAAATCCGTGGACCCCACTACTCCCACTACCTCGTGCTCGGGGGAGGGTATCCCTGAGGCCTAGTGCTAACTGGAAAGGAGGTTGGGGGAGAAAAGTGGTAATTAGCATGTTGCGATGTCAGTGCTATCATAGTTTTCACACCTTTGCTATCATAGTTTCAGTTTGTTTGAGAATTGAAAATTATGAAATGGACGGAAACCAGCAGAGTGAGGCGGAATGATCATTTTTCACTCCGCTAGAGGTCGCTACGTAGAGTGCGTCAAAGCTTTTTTTTTTTTTTCGGTTTGCTTTACGTTTCACAATTTTGATATTCAGATTAAAGGATAATAACAAGAATTACTGCTTAGTGGGTGAAGATTTTTACTATAGAAGTGTTTATAAACTGAAAGTATCATTGCACAGTTTTAAGAAAAGTGTGTAAAGAACTCTTCTAACTTATCTAAGTGTAACTTTGAAATAGAGCTGCTAATAATGCAATAATATCGCTTATTCAATGGTGAATTCACGCTTATACTAAACTGAAAGGGTGGAGCAAATGTGTGATTTCATGAAGAAAAAATTAAATAGCAATTTATTCTCACAGTGATGTGTTAAAAACAGGTGATTAAAACCTAAGAAAATTGGGAAATTATAAAATTAATTACAACAGTAATTTTGCTTCAAAGTCATAAAATAAGTAGAAGGTATGGAAGAAAAAGGATATTTTCAATAATAGATGGCGCTAAGCACCGAGCAAAAAAGTGCAGATTTCGGAGGTCTCGATTATGACAGATGTCACATTTTGACTGTTGTACACATGCGAAAAATTTATCAAAAAACGTTCATTTTATTTTAATTGTTTATTATATTTGATTGTAGTCATTTATTCAAGTTTTTTTGGTGTTTATTTGTTTTTTTATTTTTATTAAATATAGATGTGTATATGTGTATATATACTGAAACCTGTGTTAGTTGATGACAGGTGGTAAACTTACAGAGTGTGGAGGTTTTTTTTTTTTTGTTATTTCTTACGATGTGCCTTTATTCCTTTTTAACTAATTAAAACATAGCTTCATGAATTTACATTACTTTAAAATAGTATTTTTTTTCAATTATCTAAAATATTTTTACAGAAATTTAGCCTGAATGACTTACAGTCTATCCTATACAACTTTAAAAATAAAGAGAAATATTTTATTAATTCTGTAAGTTACTTACATGATGGTAAAGATAAGTATTTTTTCATAATGGCTGCATCAGGTAGAAGGAAAAGGAAGAAACTTATTTAGAGAATAAAAAAATGCTCATAGTAGTTTTCCCATACGGTTAACTTATAAAGAAGTTTAGACAAACACCGCACAGATGTTTCATCCATCCAGACAAATACCGGTCTGACATTATACATAAAAACTATCCTGGAGAAGTTATTTTAGTTTTTTTTTTTTTTTAATCTTTGCAAAAATAGGCAAACAAGTAAATATAGAAATATTTAGGCGGTCAACTTACAAAGGGTTTTTTATAATACTAACACCCAAATTTGGCGTATTTAAGTGGTCAATATAGACAGGTGGTCAAGTTACAAAGGTTTCTCTACATTATATAACATAGGGCTAGTTCCGTTCCTGGAAAAAGTGGTCAACATAGACAGGTGGTCAAGTTGCAAAGGTTTCGCTACATTATATAATATAGGGCTAATTCCGTTTCGGGCAGAAGTGGTCAACATAGACAGGTGGTCCAGTTGCAAAGGTTTCGCTACATTATATAATATAGGGCTAATTCCGTTCCTGGAAAAAGTGGTCAACATAGACAGGTGGTCAAGTTGCAAAGGTTTCGCTACATTATATAATATAGGGCTAATTCCGTTTCGGGCAGAAGTGGTCAACATAGACAGGTGGTCCAGTTGCAAAGGTTTCGCTACATTATATAATATAGGGCTAATTCCGTTTCGGGCAGAAGTGGTCAACATAGACAGGTGGTCAAGTTGCAAAGGTTTCGCTACATTATATAATATAGGGCTAATTCCGTTTCGGGCAGAAGTGGTCAATATAGACAGGTGGTCAAGTTACAAAGGTTTCTCTACATTATATAACATAGGGCTAGTTCCGTTCCTGGAAAAAGTGGTCAACATAGACAGGTGGTCAAGTTGCAAAGGTTTCGCTACATTATATAATATAGGGCTAATTCCGTTTCGGGCAGAAGTGGTCAACATAGACAGGTGGTCCAGTTGCAAAGGTTTCGCTACATTATATAATATAGGGCTAATTCCGTTTCGGGCAGAAGTGGTCAACATAGACAGGTGGTCAAGTTGCAAAGGTTTCGCTACATTATATAATATAGGACTAATTCCGTTTCGGGCAGAAGTGGTCAACATAGACAGGTGGTCCAGTTGCAAAGGTTTCGCTACATTATATAATATAGGGCTAATTCCGTTTCGGGCAGAAGTGGTCAACATAGACAGGTGGTCCAGTTGCAAAGGTTTCGCTACATTATATAATATAGGGCTAATTCCGTTTCGGGCAGAAGTGGTCAACATAGACAGGTGGTCAAGTTGCAAAGGTTTCGCTACATTATATAATATAGGGCTAATTCCGTTCCTGGAAAAAGTGGTCAACATAGACAGGTGGTCAAGTTGCAAAGGTTTCGCTACATTATATAATATAGGGCTAATTCCGTTTCGGGCAGAAGTGGTCAACATAGACAGGTGGTCCAGTTGCAAAGGTTTCGCTACATTATATAATATAGGGCTAATTCCGTTTCGGGCAGAAGTGGTCAACATAGACAGGTGGTCAAGTTGCAAAGGTTTCGCTACATTATATAATATAGGGCTAATTCCGTTTCGGGCAGAAGTGGTCAACATAGACAGGTGGTCCAGTTGCAAAGGTTTCGCTACATTATATAATATAGGGCTAATTCCGTTTCGGGCAGAAGTGGTCAACATAGACAGGTGGTCAAGTTGCGAAGGTTTCGCTACATTATATAATATAGGGCTAATTCCGTTTCGGGCAGAAGTGGTCAACATAGACAGGTGGTCCAGTTGCAAAGGTTTCGCTACGTTATATAATATAGGGCTAATTCCGTTAATGGCAGAAGTGATCAACTTAGTTGGGTGGTCAGATTGCAAAGGAGGTCATTTTTAGTTTTTACTGTACATATATCCAGGCTCGAAATTAGCGGTCGTTAGTCGTATTTTGCAACTAAAAATTTCCATTTGACAACCGTGTTTTCACATCCAGTCGTCACTTTTGACGCCTAACCTTTCAAAAACTTTTAGTTTGACAACCACAATTTGCACCAACTCGTCATCTTTTATTTATTTTTAAAATCTAGCATAACTTTATAGCCATATTTTTTATACATATCTCATCTCATCTTATGTATTTTGAGTTTTTGCGATGTCTATGAAGCCTATCGTAACTTCTCCAAATTCAAATTTGGAGTTTAGAATTTTTACTTACAAATAAAATAACACTGGACTGTAAATAGCACTTGAAAAAATGGCTGAGTCAATTAACTCACCTTTTATTTTATTATGGACTGATTGAAATAGACTTTTATATTGATTCATAAACTTAAGTAAAATTACCAACTTTCTTAAAAGTTACTAATGGAAATTAATGTTTGGACATTTTTCTCTTACTTATCAATTTTCTTAGTAAGGTTGTAAAGTTTTGCGATATGTTTTAGCAATTGCACGACTCTGTTCATAGTTACCCGTTGTTATCTCTGTCCAAGCAATTTTAATTATTTTAAAATGACACCTAGCAGAACATTTTTGGCAACTAAAACAAAAGTATTGGGTGCCAAGGATGACTAACTATTACATCCTAATTTTGAACCATGAATATATCTATACATTCAAACCACAAAATGCCTTTTTGCCCGTATTACTCCGCTACAGGGGGCAAAGTTCAATGCTAAATTTACCTAGATAATTGCAAGTAATTACATTTGTTAGGTTTACTTATAAATGCAGCTTATTTCAAATGCTTGTTAGGAATATAACACTGATACATTGGTGTTATTTTTATTTTGCGGGCATTTTTCAAAATTAAGTTTCAATTTCTTCTAGAAAAAGAATAACGTCTGTTCGTTGATATGTAAATTAGTTTTATCCATAAGTAAATGCACTCTGTGTATAAAAACGATTCAGGATTTCAAATGGCGATTGATGTTGAGGCAAAAATGTGCTGGTTTTTATTCATTTAAATTTAATAAATATGTTACTGTTTTAAAATGGCTTATTTTTAGTAATCAATCTCCGCCAATTTTCATTAATTTGGAAAAGCTACACTAGTTTTTTCATAGATGCCGAAACTAAAATCGTTTGTTTTTTATTCAGAAGTTCCTACTAACTAGAATCAGAGCTTTCCAAACTTTCCCTGATGGCGACACACTTCCAGTGCATACAATTTAACAAGAAACCCTTTCACTGATACCATAACAAATGGTATTTTAAAGCAATAATTATTTCAGATGTGAATTGGAATTGATACATTAAGCACTTTCTTCACGGATACAAAATTTTCCAATACTATCAAGAATTCAATGGCTCACATGGGCTTGCAGCCCATTACAAATCTGTTTTATATAAGGTCGGATGTAAGACAAATTCACACTCATTTCTTCATCTAACTTCCTTAAACTACTACGTTTAACCGTTTTTATATTAGTCATAACAGAAAATGCACTTTCACAAGAATATGTTGTAGAAAACTACAGCAAAATGAAGAGTGCCCTCCTACTTAGGTGAGGACAATCATGCCGAATAGAAATCCAGAAGTTGCACAAATCTGACTCCTGGAACGTAAGTTTTAAGTGGTTTTCAAAATGATCATGAATCAATGGTTGTATTTCATTACTAACTGCACATTTAGACATTAATGGAAATATTCCAAAATTGTCTCTTCATTCCTTTTACAATCTCGTGACACCCTTGATGGTAATTCACGACAGCCCGTTTGGAAAGCACCGAACTAGATATTTATTTAACCCCTGCAATACTAACACTTAAAATGCATTTTTAAATATAAAATTTCGTTAAGACTCTGGAGTAACTATTTCAGTTCATCAAAAAAAGAACTCCGAAATAAGCGAGAGGCGATGTCTTGTACAGGTAATATGTACTAAAACGATTTTTTTCCCATCAGTACCTACGTTTCTTGTTTCTACCAGTTATATTCCCACCCGAATATTCCTAGAGTATTTGTGAAAGCTGTCTGAGAATATGAAACGTATTTCTCAGCACGTTTTTTTTTTTTTTTTTTTTTTAAATCACACAAACCGAGTCCTTAACCGTTTGAGTCCCAGACGGTTTGGAAAAAACACTGTCGAAGAATCCCAGACAGCGCTTGTTTAATTTCATGTCGAGAATTATCAAGCTGCGCTATAGCGCATCGTTTATTTTTTTCGGTGAACTTATTCTATATTTCGGTGAACTTTTGTAAAATGTAGTACAGTAGAACCCTGTTATACCGCGCCTCAGTATATCGCGGAATCAAATATACCGTGGTGACTATCATGTCCCCCGACTTTTAAACAACCATCCATTTGAAGGTGATTCCTTATTTACCATTGTAAATAAAGCCAGCCCGAGCACACAAATATTCCAGCCTAAGAGCTAACAAATACTAACTGTAAAGCCCTATTGTGATAGGCCTGATGTACACCTTTTTTATGCGTTTTCTGTCTTTCAACCTAGGACGCTATATAGCTTGATGTCAAAATCGGGTGCAATCGCTCCGACTTTTTCTCTTGACATGGGCGGTGCTCAATCTGTCAGGAATGGTTTAGTTCCATGCTTAACTATTCCATTTTCAGAAGTCTAGTTATGCGTGTGTAACTTCTTTCATAGCGCTATCAACCTTTGTACGCCAGATTCTTTTGCAATCCAAAAAAGTAAACGTATTATCAGGCATATTTATGCAGGCTTAAAGCATTGTTTCTGTGAGAAGTGCGTTCCTTCCCTTTCAAATCTATTTTTTTCTTAAAACCTCTCCCCCTTCGCCATCCCATGTTGATAACATAAAGAGATTTTTAAGCCCCTTTTTTCTCGGAACACAGTTGGTTTATAACCTATTGCTCGTTAGACTGATTGCACAGTTGAGATGTGTGCTTCTTGCACGGCAGTTACAGTGAATAAAGTGGCAGCAAAGAAAAAAAGAAACATTATACTATAGGGGGAAGAAAAGTTACGAGTCATTAATAAAGTTAAAAATGATGCAACAAAAGCGAGTATTGTTTCGTGAACATGGTTCCGCGGTATAGTCTCACTATACTGCGATTATGTTTAAAGCGGGTACCGAACATGTCCCCCGACACCCGCGTTTTAACGGGGTTTTACTGTAGTTACATTAAAAGGAGCTATGTGATGTACTTGCGTCAGTAAATCTGAGTGGGCGACTGCGACAGTTAGTAACGTACTGCCAGTTGTCTAGACTGCCCGAAATGTGCTGGGTTTTCTAGACATAAAATCTGAACAGCGCGATCGCGCTGCTTGGGACTCAAACGGTTAATATTTAAAACTTACTACAATCAAACAATATCCGATCTAAAAGAAGTTCGTATTTTTAAGGGAGCTATATATCTGTTAAATTTGAGGGCACAGCTTTGAGCAAACAAGAAAGTTCAACCTTTTAGATTGAAAATGAAAAAATACACCCTCAACATTATGTACGAAATCTTCAATTTCAATTTTTTTTTCTTTTTTTTTTGGCGCGGGGGGGGGGGGGAGGAGGTTTCTCCCTTTCTGGTTTACTTTTTAATTTACATTTAAACATGAAAGCTTAATAGCTTGTTTTCATGTTTTTAACTAGAATATTATAGTTTACTTTCAAAAGTCTTCATAAATTATGTTACTTCGTTCACATTTTCTTCGTTCGCAATATTTTTGACTTACTGAATAATTATTGCCAAAATTAAAAGCAATACTTAGGAAAATAATTCATATATATTTTCAAATTTAACGTTTCTTAACACGTAAGAAACGTTATTTTTAGACAAACACTTGAAAGAATGTAAAATGCATCAAAAAATGAATAATTTTCAGCTTTTTAGACACCAACTGAACACCAAAAATGGTGCTCAGTAACACCAAACATTTTACGTTTGGAAGTAGAGTAGGTACATTTACTTTAAATATCTTGCTAAATCTAATTACGTTTGGTTGTTGAATGTAGAGCTTCATACCATGTTAAATGAGAGTGGCGATTTTTTAAGAATTCCGTCACAACCAAAAATAAATTATTATATTTTTCATCGTTGCAGATACTCGCAAGAGGAGCATCGAATGCTGCAAGACTCCCGTGGACAGGCGACATTACAACTGCTACCCGGTGGATATCCCTCAAGACGATCCTTTCTACAAGTTTTTTGACCGCCGATGCATGAATTTTGCAAGATCTCTTGCTGGAATGCAACCAGGATGCAGGCTCGGTGAGTATTTTTGTAAAGATCATTCTTTAAATAGGGAAGGTCGTACATAAATTGCTCTTTCGAAAATGGTTTTGATGATTTTTTTTCTCTCTCTCTCCCTTCTAAATGCTTGTATATCGGAATTTAGTTAAAAACTGTAAGCAATGAGATTAATATTCTGTTTTAATTAAATTCTGAAATCATTCTCCGTATCAATGTAATTAGTTATTGAGTTAAATATTCTGTTTTAATTAGGTACTGAGACCATTCCTCGCGTCAATGTAATTAGTTATTGTGATTAATATTCTGTTTTAATTAAATACTGAAACCATTCTTCGCGTCGATGTAATTAGTTATTGAGATTAATATTTTGTTCTAATTAATGGCATTGGAAAAGAGGAGTTTCCAGGGTCGGACTTTCCCTCCCCCTCCTTTTAGCAGGAGGTTGAGGGGTGATTGCTCAAATTTCAAATATGATATTTTAATAACGGCTGTTTGGGCCCTTTCATACGCCCAAACAGCCGTAAGCGTAAACTGCCCAAATGCGGGGAGATGGGGCACAAACCAGTCAAATAGAGCCATTACACTGGACCGTCGACACTCCCCTTCATAAATTTTTAGCAACACCGCTGGTTCTAATGCAGTTATAGCTAAACTGGGTATTTAGCTTCAAAGCGAGTAAAGTCTTTACTGGGGGAAAAATTGCGTTCTCTACTCCATCCGTCTCCCTGTTAGCACTAGGCCTTAGGGCTGCCCTTCTCCGGGCACGGGAAGTGAAGTCCGACTAATGCTCATTACCGTTCCGGGATAGGTTTGCTGGGCGCCAGCCCAACCAAACTAACTCTTGCTGTGTGGACCTGGTCCTCCTTGATACCCCTATGTTTAAATGTTCCCAAATTTAAGCTGTTAAGAAATCCACGATACGGAATTGCCGTAAATCCACAGTTGGAAACTTCTAAATTCGAAGTCACGTGAACTTTTCTTTTTAATGAATTCCCTCATTTGACAATTGCATTGAGAATACTGGGATACATTTTGCATCAACCTACTACATTTTAATACGAAATTGTACATATAGCTTAAAACTTTCCCAAACTAGAATTACTTTCTCTTCGCAGCAAGTCTACTTTGGGAAAGTTTTAAGTCTAGCTCTTCTCTAACTCGAGACTATACATATTGAGCTTTTTGAGCCTGGTATTGTAATGTAAACATAAAAATCCTCTTTCTAACCTAGTAGCTTCCTTTGAACCCTTCCCAATAAGGTAATGTCTTTCTTTAGGTAAGGAAATCAAAACTGAAACTCCAAGTCATAAAAAATCATATTCTTCAAAAACCTGCAATGTTATTTTGGGAAATATAAGGAGAATTTATGTAAGTGCAACTAAAATATTTCAAATTATGTTGCAGGTCCACGTTGGCAGACAAATGCCATTTCAGCTTACATCGACGGCAATTTTATCTACGGAAGCAACGAAGAAGTTGCATCAAGGCTCAGGGAATTTAAAGGAGGTTTGTATGCTTCTTTTTTCTTCTCGTAAAATATCAAAACTAAGTTATGATCTTATTAACAGATTATGCTTTAAATGCAGTTAAAGTTTAAATGCATGCATTTTCTAAATTATCTCTTATATTTTATCATGATCAGTGGAACATCATTTTCAGAATAAATTTTTTGAACTATCCCACAACTCAGAAACTCAAACTGAATGACGCGGTACCCTTTGGGTGCCACACAGCGGAAGATTGTTGGTGCCACGAAGCACGAACGATAACAAATCTTCGTGCCTAAGCCAGACAGTATATGACTAGGGTACCGCGAGAAAGTTTTAATTCTTCCAAGGTTGGAAAATTTTTAGATCCACTGACATAACTCTTTTTTTCTTCTTTTTTTTATACTGTAGCGATAGTATAACCTTTTATCTTAAAGCACTTTTTTTTAATGTAAACTAATGAAACAAAACAATTTCTGGCATAATAGGAGCATTTTACTAATATTCTGAAAATATACGTTTTTATTGGCATAGTTATTTTTTTCTTTTTGTGCATAATTTATATTTGAAATGTTTGTTTCAATGCTCGCAAATGTCCTTCATTTGTTTAAATTACTGCCAATGCAAGAAAGAAAATGAGATTACCTTTTGTACTTCATTTCGAGATATTCAATTCATTTGTTATGGTGTAAGTCGCACCAAGCCATACTCCAACACTATATTTTAAAAAAAAACATGTTAAAAAGATTTTTAACTATATTTAATTCCGAATAAACGTAAAAATGGTTTTTTACGGTGAATTTACTACAAAAAACAAACAAACAAACAAGAAATACATAGTTCTTGTAACCAATGTTTTTTTTCTTTCTTTCTATGATACTGCGTACTTGTCAATAAGCTTAGCAGACCTATTGCCTTCCCCGGAGACATCTATTCTTTCAAGTAGCACCATAAGTTAGAATTTTGACGCCTAGTTTCTTCGCTGGAAGGCGAAGCACCTGTCCTCTGATGATGCAAAGCTGCACAAAAAATTTATTTAGGCGAGAGCATCGAAGGCCAGACAGATGCTTAATGAATTTTGACATGCTACATCATCATTCGACATGGGTGCAGACGTTTCTCCGTATCTTGAAAATCCACCGACATGGACGGGTTTTGGTAATAAATGTTAACCAAAAATTTAGCCGTGCATGTTACACTGCACAACTAAGAGTGCGGAAATTAAGCTCAGATACCTAAAAATTACAAGCCAAACAATTGTACTTGTAACAGTAAAATGGCTTTTTTTTTAATTTTTTATTTATGTAAAAGCAAGTAGTAATTAAACTAAATAAAATGCTAAATAAATAAAATAAATGAAATGTCAGAGAGGCTGGTCGTACACGAATTGAGTTATAGAAATTGGTAAATTGGTTATTGAACGTACTAAGGATAGAATATGAGAGGATAGTGGATACTGGTCATTAAAATGGTTTATTATGTAATTAAGCTTAGACAGCTTAATTACATAATAAAACGTTTCAAAATTAATAACTTGAGGTAAAATCAAATTTCAACAATCCCCAGAACTATATACTATTTACTAAATCAAAGGTGAGAGATTAGATAAATGACGGAAAATCTTATTCTTCTTGCACCATAGCAACCACTGAAAACTCGTAGTTTCTGTAAATGAATTTTGTGGAAAAATAGCCTGTGCATATAAAATAAGGAATATGTACCGTATTGTAGACCTCAATGGAAAAGAATCCAAAATATACCTTTCATAGAGATGCCCAAATTCAAACTGTTTTGATAGTTACGGTTTGATTATGCGATTTTCTGATTGCAACATATTAATTAAAAACACAATTTCTGGTTACAATAATACACAATTCTGATTTCAGTGACACACAATTTCTGCTTACAATAATACTCAATTCCTGATAACAATAATACACATTTTCTGATGAAAATAATACACAATTTATGATTGCAGTAATACACAATTTCCGATTTCAGTAAAACACAATTTCTGATATAAATAATACACAATTTATGATTGCAGTAATACACAATTTCCGATTTCAGTAAAACACAATTTCTGATGAAAATAATACACAGTTTCCGATTTCAGTAAAACGCAATTTCTGATGAAAATAATACACAATTTCTGATTTCAGTAATACACAATTTCTGATTTCAGTAATACACAATTTCTCATTACAATAAATTAAGTAATGCATTTTCTTGTATGTTGAAAGTGCAATAGTACGTTTTTGAAAATTCATTTCATTGTTTTTCTTTTTTTTTTAGTTGAAAATTTTGATTAAGTTAGCATATTTGCTTCGATGTCCCGAGTTTCGGCTTGGAGAGTTTATTTAGTGAACTTTAGACTTCTGTATTTTAAAAATATCTGCGGTGTACTTTTCTCCACCAGACCCCCTACCTGTTAGCCGAGGCCTTAGGATTGCTTACGCACGGGGAGAGGTAGTGGGGTCTACGGATTTTACATGCATGTGCATGTAAAATCCGTAGACCCAAGTATACATGGTGGTTTTCAGTGCGTATCGAGCGCGCGACCTTCCAGGTGGAAGTCCGACGTGCTAACCACTAGGCTACCACGGCCCCATAATATTCTCCCCGGCAGGGAATCGAACCCCGGTCTCCCGCGTGACAGGCGGGGATACTGACCACTATACTACCGAGGAATCTGCGGTGTACTGTCATAACCTATTGTCTGTTTGTTTCATTGATCTCTTTGCTGTTTTTGTATTTGCCAACAGGTCGCCTAAAGACTTCTCCCTTGTACCGTAATTTGGGCTTGAAAGACTTGCTCCCGATGAAGACTGTTGATCCAGATTTAGGATGCATTGCAAGACCGAGGAACATGTACTGTTTTGATGCTGGTAAGCGAGAAATGGTTTTAATTCTGCGCTTTTCCATAGAAACCACGTAACCATTTTTAGCGCCATGGGTACTTGGCGTACTTTCGCATTTCTTAAAATCCCCACGATAGAATCGGTTTTTAGTTTACTTTCCCGTAAAAGTGAGTAAAGAAAAGAAAGAAAGAAAAAGTATGAAAGGAGGCTTACTGGAGCTCAAAAATATCATTAAGTCAAAAATAAATTAAATAACTAAATAAAGATTGAAAAAAAAAAAAAAAATTTGAAAGCAGGGTCTTTAGATTGGGAAAATTTGTGTCTGTCCGTTTGTCTGCCCCTCCCACCCTAATGACTTTTGAGATGATTGTCCGATTTGAAAAAATCTTTTTGTATTCGAAAGATCTCGACGAGAATACCTCATTCCCACATTTTGTTTTTTAAGTTGAACATTTTTTTCTTTTTCTTTTTTTTTAAATTTTTAACAGTTTAAAAAAAATTACCATTAGCGCATACAGGAAAATTAATTTAACCCTATATAAATCCTGATTTACTAGATAGGTTTGCTTGGACTGAACTTTATCGGAAAGAGCTTATGACGTAGAAAATGTGTAGGCAAAAAGTTCATCCAGAAGTAAGCGAGCCGCCATTTCCTTAAAAAAATTAAGGATGATTTTGAATGAATGAATGAATAAATGAATAAGTGAAAGAATGAATGAATAAATGAGAGAATTCATGAAAAAATAAATACATGAAAGAGTTAGTGAAAGAAACTATAAAAGAAGGAAGAAAAGAAAAGACGATTGCAGGTTATAAGACACGTTATATTTCTTTGTTATTAATAGATCTTTTGTGTTTCGATATTTAGTGTATGAGTATTAACAATTAAAAAGGTGTATTTGAAAAAATGCTTCTTACAATGCTCCACGCAGCATTTTCCGGATGTCCAAGATATCACGTTATAGAAAGAACTATTCACGACGTAGGAAAAATCCGATTAGAACATGTAAAATTTGTTCTCGAAAAGGAAAAGGCAGCGAAAAAAGTTATATTTGCAAAATCTGTTATGCCCCATTACGTGCATGCGACTGTTACGCTACTTATTGCACCAAAAAGAAATAGGAGAGATGGAGAATTTAACAAAAAAACATTTAAAACGTTCATGATACAAAAGTTTATTTACATTGTTTCACTTACACATCCAATTCCGCAATAACAGATAGTTACAAGAAATAAACTCTTAGAAAAACTGCCGATCAGCAATGTGTTAACATTATACACTGTTAAAAAAAAGAACCTGAATTTTCAGTGTTTTTTTGACCGATTTTAACGGAAGATTTCCGTAGTGCTGCAATACATGTTTTTGCCTTCCAAAATCAGGAATATCGCGTCCTGAGAATACGAGAACGGAACTTTTCCGTTTTACGGTTGCTGTATTTTGACAACCTGATATGGATTAACGGAGAAAAAAGAAATGGAACTTTTGTCAAATCTCGGGAAAATATTATCAGAAACGGAATATTTTCGGCAACTCTGGTGCCGTACTTTTTCCGTTATTTTCAGGAGATTTTTTTACAGTGTATATGTCTCGAAAGCCATAATTTTTCTCCATTGTGTTAGCATACATAAAAGAGTTTGCATAAATGTAACACAGGGAGCTGCAAATCAAACAGTGCAGTTTTGAAAGTGTATTTAAACAAGAAGTTCCGTCTAGAACTATACGAGCCTACTTTCCCGTATACACCAAATTCAAATTTATAATCTAGCTATCTCTTTCTCTCTCTTTCTTATTTATCTTTAGTTCTAATTATTGAAAATATACCTTTTTCAACGGATAATACATATTCATTCACTCACTCATTCATTCTTTCATTTATTCAGCCATGCATTTATTCATTCATTCGTTACCTCATTCAAGTGTTTATTCATTCATTTACGCATTCATGTATTTATTCACTCATTTATTTATATTTTCATTTATTCAATGATTTATTCATTCATTCTTTTCCTCATTCATTTATTCATTGATTTATTCTTTCTCTCTTTCATTTATTCATTCATTCATTATTTCACTCATTGAGTCACTGAGAAATATCCTTGAAAATCCCGATCAAAAAATTTCATAGCAAAATAGGCTCGTAAGTTCTGGATAAACTTTCTATTTCTACATGTTCTACGTTATAAGAGCTTTCCAAAAAGGTTTGTTCCAAGCAAATCGGTCCGTTAGATCAGGATTTATATAGGGTTGAAATTTCCCCGTAAGCTCTGTGTTAATTTTTTGAACTGTTCAAAAATGAACAAAAACTGTTCAAATCAATATTTCACGCCGAGAACTCCTTTCAATAAGCTTTCAATAGGAACTTGGCTCTTGTGCCCAGAGTTTACAGAATTTGCTTCAATTTTGTCCATAGGCGCTAATGTTAAAATTTTTTGAACTGTTCAAAATTGAACAAAAAATTATTCAAATCAAAAAGTAAAATATAGAAATGAGATGTCCTCGCCGAGATCTTTCGAATGCAAAAAGAATTTTTCCAATCGGACAATTCGTTCAAAAGTTATTAGGGGGGGACAGACCGACAGACAGACAGACAGACCGACAGACCGACAGACAGACAGACCGACAGACAGACAGACCGACAGACAGACAGACCGACAGACAGACAGACCGACAGACAGACAGACCGACAGACCGACAGACACACTTTTTCCCCATCTCAATACCCTACTTTCAAATTTTTTATTTTTCAATCTTTATTTAATTACTTCACTTATTTTTGACTTTTCTTGATTTTTAACGATATTTTCACGATACATTAAGCCTTCTTTCATGCTTTATTATCTTTTTTTTTTTTACTTTTACGGGAAAGTAGGCTAAAAACGACGGCAACTTACAGAAATATGATTTATTTTATTTTATTCAGTACATCATGCAGTTTAATGCATTGCGTTTTAAAAATGATGTCAGAAAGATAATGGCCGCCAGCAGCGATATATTGATGAAGGAGATTTCTGAAGTTTTCGGCCGTATTTTGACACATTTCGATTGCTATAGCGACGATTTCCTCCCGAATTCTCTATTTGAGTTCTTCCAAGGTGTGAGGCCGATTTTGAAAAACCTTTTGCTTCAGACAGCCCCAAGAGAGGGCGGAAATCACCGCTACCCCCATCAAAATGTGTCAAAATGCGGCCGAAAAGTTCAGAATCGCCTTCATCAATGTATCGCTGCTGGGGACCATCATCGTTCTGATATCCTTCTTAAAACTTAATGCATAAAACGGCATGATGTACTGAATAAAATAAGATAAACCTCACTTTTGTAAGTGGCGCCTTTTGTTTTTTTTAATACATTTTCAAATCTGCACTGTTTGATTTTTGCCGCACCTTGTATGAATAACCGGTTGGTTGGTGTCGTGTCCAACAGGGAGTCCAACGGATTAAGAGGGCTTTAGATACAATATTTTCTGTGCAGAGATCGCCGTCGAATGGGTATGCTCCGATGTCCTGAAGAAATGGGCAGTTGAAAATATGACTTGGAGAGAGTACTTACTTCATCAGGACAATTTCTACATTTTATATAAGCACTGGTATTGTCTGCATTTCTTTTCTTGTCAAAATGGCATGTTCTCAATCTAGTAATTGTCTTTGTGATCCCTCTGTTGGCATCTATATCTCATATCTGTATGAATAACTCGGTCAAATAGAAATTTGTTTTGATGAATATATTTATTAGAATTTTTTTTGTATTGTACGCATAAATCGAACCCTCGCTTTCTGCAGGCGATGACCGTGTCAACGAACAACTCCAACTGGCAGTTATGCACGTCGTTATGATGCGTGAACATAACAGGTTGGCTGATGGCCTCTATCACGTGAACCCCCACTGGGACGACGAGACCCTATATCAAGAAGCTAGACACATCCTGTCAGCCGAACTGCAGCATGTCACCTACAGTGAGTTCTTGCCAATGGTACTGGGCCATCAAACCGTCAAGAAATATGATCTCCAACCTTTGACGAAGGTAAGAGGGTCGATGTTTCTAAGTAGCTTCGTTGGTGAAATAGATGTAAGAAAAACTGTTTCTAGTGACATTCGGTAGTTAAATTTACATTCGAAAATTTATTTTCTGTGACTTTTATTGCTGTCAATCGTAAAGTTGCTTTTAGTCTGCTTCAGTTAATAAGCACCAAAAAACCGTTTTTTTTTTTTTTTTGAGAGAGAGAGAGATAGAGAGAGGCAACAGTACAATAAGCATCTTACAAATTGTCTGCGCTAATAGACATTAGTCAACTTTTCTACAGAGTATTTGTGTTGCATACACACCAGAAGTGTCTCTAAAATATGCAAGTGAAATAGGTATACTACGCATTATTTTCAATGATTTTCATCACTGAAGTAGACGTAACTTTCCCAGTGAATTTTTATGTTGAAAAAGCATTAGAATTGTCTGTATTAAGTTTCAGCGCTAAATTGAAATTAAAACATCTGTTCTGAACAAGTTATGCAACTAAACAAGCAACAAAAGAATTATTTATATCAAGTTTTTAGATTAAAACCGGTAAAAATGTCTCTGAATTTAAGAACTACTTCATTTATTTATTCATTCCGATCTCTCTACAAAACGTTTTGCAAACCATTTGACTATCAAGCAGTAATCCTGCTTTATTATTGCAGAAAAACGTACACTTGTAATTAAACATTTTTATAATGTTGTAAATTTTTGACAACAATCTTTGCAGCAATAGTTCTGACAACCTAAAGTGTACATGGTTTATTTCCATACTGACCTGTCCGATCCATTTATCTCATGAAAAATATGGGTGTTTTACTTACAGACTTTTGCGTCATTGCAAATATGATCCAACAGGTCAGCAGCAATTGGGACGGTGGGTTAAACAAGTTCTGACAATTCGAGTTTGGACGTATATGACAAGAGGTGCCCACAATTTAAACAAATTATCGAATATTTAACTTAAATATAATAAATAGGCTATTATATATTATCTCCTCATACTATAATCTATTTATTACTATAATGAGAGCCATTTCACGTTCATAACACACATAATACAAGGAACCAAAGTAAAAAGAACCATTTGTTTGTTTCTGACAATGAACTATGAAAAGACGTGACCTTGACCTCAAATTCCAAAAACTAAGTATCGATAGAATCGAAACAAAAGTTACATCTTAAGTTGTATAAAAGTAAATTAGTTCTTCTTGGATGACAGATGTTATTATTTTACAATTAAATAGAATCACTTGAAAGATTGTTGCTTTCTTTAGACTGGGAAAAATAAGTGTTATTCCTTTCAGTCTTAAAAATATTACACTAGCAGGAAATAAAATTTTTGCTTTTAGTTCGGATAAAATGCTCTTTCACATAGTTTTTTTATAAGTAAATGTATAAAAGAGAATTATGTTTTGTTGTATAAAATCCAATTTATAAATATAGGAGCATTTACGGCCAGTGTCCATACCAAACATAATATTTTCCGGGCTAAGAGGCCGTGGTCCAAACAAGATATTTCTGGCTGACGTTTCCCTTGACATGTTTCAGGCTTCTTCAGAGTGAGAATGAATTCAAGGCAGAGGTCTGGTCCCTTCATATCAAGCATCACATGTGCTTAAACCTCATTGGAAAAGCCACCAATCTGAGGCTTGCTTTAACTGCTTCTGATTGGTTTCTCCTCTTTGTTCTTGGCATTGATTCGTGCTTTTAGCAGCAATGGGACCCATAATTTGTTCACTTTCTAAATTTCTTCTTTTCTATTTACGTTGCAAAGATGTTTATGTATTTCAAAAGGGCTTCTCTATGACGGCTAATTTAAGTGCAAGCAAAACGTATTTTTCCATTTTTTAATATTTGGATAAAATTTTGCTGTTTGAATGATTACTTTCAAATCTTATATAAGCTCCGACTTCAGTTCCCTGCTGAAAAAACACAAGGTGTCAAATTGATCACAAATAAGATCTGAAGCAACTTCTGGGTTTAACAAATCAAGTATTCACTTTTGCTCTGAATTTTGTCAATTAACATGTCTTAAGAGTCCGACAGTAACACACTCTATTTGGTCAGAAGATCCTCTGAGTTCAAGTCTTATTCTTAGTCAGTACGTTGAAGAAGTTATCGTTGACAAATTGGGTAATTTTCAACGATTTGGGTATTAGTTTTTCTTTCTCTCCTCACTTTCCGCAAATGCGGAGCGATCACTTTTAGAAATACTCAAAAAGCAACTGTACCCTAAAATGCTTAATGCTTTGATACTATGGGAAATTTAATATGTGAAATGATGTGCAGAGACTTGGTTTAAAACGTAACAATCAAAAGTAGTAACCTGAAGAATGATGGTTTTTATAACCTTTGCTGTTGTTGTCGAGTCCCTGTTGTCGAGCTGTTGTTGGCGAGGAAAAATGGGTGCTCTGCTCCTGAGTCTAATGCGGCCCTTGTAGGCAGGAGTCCGATTCTGAATGGCTCTTAATTTTTTGAACCAGCTCCCAGATGAGAGACCGTCACCTGGGATTCCCATCCTCAGAGGTATCGTTTCACTTGGTGGACATTGGAGCCACGACCTATTTAACGTGCACCAGCTCCCTTTATCGTATACGGACCGCAGCAACCAGCCGTGAGGGGTTGTCACCCTCCCAAACACTGACCTCAGTCAATGTTGCTTCACTTTCGGTGTTCTGCTGGAATGGAGCTTCTACCGACTGGTCCACTGCTGGACTTTATAACCTTTAAGTGGAAGTAATGTCCTTTCCATAACTAAATAGTTTACTTTTTTTTTCAGGGTTATTATGGTGGTTATAGCACAAAAATTAACGCTGGCATCAGAGCAGCATTCCAGTCCTCAGCTTTCCGATTTGGTCACAGCCTTCTCCCCGACGTTACAGAACGGTATAACAAATTCCATGAGAGGATAGGTAAGCGTACCACTTGGCTTCATTTCCATTGGCCCGTAAGATAAATGACGTAAGCATTCGTGTAATGTTAATTTTTACAATCATATCATGTCCAAAGATTTTAACACATCTCGAGGAAAAAGGTCTGTTGCTTGAAACTGTGAAACGAAAACGTCGTGTAATTCGGTGGTTTCCAAGGTGGTCCGTATGGAACCCCAGGGGTCTATTCCAGCCTACAAGGGGTCCATGTCAAGAAAAGAGAAAAATTGGGGGGTGCATGAGAAGAAAATGGGGTCTATGGAGGCTGGATCTCATTTAGGTTATTTATCAATAAATTTTAGAAATGATGTTTATGTTATGATAAAAACGTTTGCGTATGACGTTTCGATAGGGCACAGTGATAGTGATAAAATTACATAACATTTTACTTTGAAAGTAGTCAAAATTAATCTGAAGGCTAGTTATAAGGCTTCATTGAAATCAATGTTTCTAATAAACTCCAAGTTGCTAGTAAGGATATGTCCATACAGAACTGGAAAAAGCAGCATCAGAAAATTGATTATACTTCTTTTATTCAAAATCACTGTGTACTGCAACTTCTTAATGCTAATTAAGAACTTTCTTAAAAGGAGTATTAAGTTTGTAGTTGAAGGTTAGTATTTAAGATAAGTGAGTTGCTTTTTTCCTTTTAAGGAATCAAGTTCTACGGAATTTTGTCCATTATTATTAAACGACTTCGCTGAACACTTGCTTTTATATAATCTTATTGTATATGATCTTTTATTATACAGTACCGAACCCCAAATTCGGGATCCCAAAATTCGGAAAATCCTAAAATTCGGCACTTTTTCCAATAAAAAAAATTTTTTTTTTCGGAAAATATTATTTAAGAAGTTGTCAAAACAACAAATGCCAATATATTTTCATTCAAATAGAAGCGATCTTGCCAATATTTTGCTAAATTACAGAAGCTAAACTAAGTAGGAGCATCTTTTTTTCGATCCTGGTTTTATGGAAAGATTGATTTTTTGCGATCGTAAATTCTGAAATGAATTTATTCTAGAACATAAATAAAATGCCCTTTTGGAGAAGAAGATTATTTTAAAAAGTGTATGCATTCCACGAATGGGGATTTTTTGCTCTAAGGTCAACATTAGAAATAACTGGTTCTTTAGTGGTTTGAATTTGTTTCACTATAAATAAACCTTTTCAGAGACTAAGGAAGATTCCCTTTTTCCACTCCTTTTTTTGATTTTGTCCTCTGTGAATAGATTAAAAGAAGATGTCTGCATTCACAAAGGGCTTAAATTGTTCAATAATCGCAAAAAATGAAGAAGTTGTCAATCTTTCCCCCATGTTATTATATATGATAAATAGGGCTTCTAGATTCTTCTTTTTATTAATGGGGATAAGATGGCAGTTGAAAACCAACATACTCTATTTAGTTTGTATTGAATTATCAGTTTAGAATAGTTTCATTTCGCGATGTTTTGAACGCGTGTCCGCTAGTTGCGGGAACGCGCACTTTTTTTGAGTGGGATTTCAAAAAATATTGCGGGAATCGCGCAACTTAGCGCGAACCCTGCTTATTTATCTAGCAGTTAAGAAAACTGCAATTTGATGGAAATTGCGTATGTTTAGTGTTGTATGCTTAAGTCCGCCATTTTTGGTCCCGCAAATCCGCCATTTTGGATCGGATTCCGAAATTCGGCATGGCGGCGGTCCCGAGCATGCCGAATTTGGGGTTCGGTACTGTACCACATATGATCCTTCCGAATGAACAGAGAAAAACGCTTAAACAAGTTCTAAAGATTCTAAAAAATAATTCCGAATATTACTTAGGCAAATTAAAAACTGCTATTTCAACTTATTAAAAAATGGTGTGAATATTACATATTAAATAATTTTCAATTATTTTACAATATAAACTTTTACAGGACTGAAAAGATTGTTGAAAATATGTAGTTGTATGGTTATTCGCTTGTTGTTACTACCAGTCTTATTTATAATCCTTAATTGCTTAAAAGTTGAAGAACTTAGCCGTCTTTCGAACTCCAAACGTTGTTGCAGCACTCATGCAAGTCTTTCTGGATTAAAGCAAGAAAGACATTTTTCTGTTTTACGCTAAAATCGGTGCGAAGTGTGAATGGGCGGACACGTGATGACGACGTTGTTGGCTATGAGCTGGATTCGTGAATATATGTAGTATATATATCCCGGACTTCAAGGAGTGGGAGCTGCGCGCTCTACCCCCTATGCCAGGGACGGCGAACCTTTTTGAGAAGCGGGTCAAATTTTGTTCATATTTTTTTTTAGTATTAAATCGTGGGTCAATAACGCCCATTTGCACCAAAGTTAAGTTGAAAATTTTTTAACTGAGTATTATTAAAACCAAATATCTTAAAAATACAATTGGCTTAACTGGATAAAATGTTGTGCATGGTTTGACGATTTGACAATCTAAAAAATTTTAGAGTGGTTAAAAATTCTTTAGTGTTTATTGCAAATGGCAATAAGTGCTTGAATGAACAAGAAGTAACAAAAATTACTTACAATATATACATATACAAGTGTTATGGAAATCTCTTTCTACAAACTTAACTGAACGTAACCTTTCAAAAGTGCATTTTATTTGAAGAAAGTGCTTTAAATATGGTTATTTGCTTTTGTTTGTCGATTTTTTTTTTTTCAATAAACAAAAAGTGAGTAAAATTATAGTTTATATTTGATATTTTTTAAACGCTTTTGCTTTATTTCACATACTACAAACGCATTTGTCGTGATCAAACTGAAGGTTATAGACAGCATTTGAACTGCTTTTGTTTCAATGCAGTGCTTGAAAAATACAAATAGAATATAAATTATCCAGACAAATTTGAAAATCCAAATAAACTCGCCGAAACCCACGATTATTAGGCAACAATAAACCCGCCAAATTGTTGCCTAATAATCGTGGGTCAGTTAAAAATCTTGCGTGGGTCAGTGTCTGACCCACGAGTCATAGGTTCGCCATCCCTGTTCTATGCCATTGAGGCGGCTTTCCCACTGGCGCTACATTTTGTTTCGGTTTTAGGGGATGTTTTATCCTTCTGCTTAGAAAGCACTCCCTCAATATAAATTCTACAGATGTTACTCCAGATTAATTTAGAACTCTATAATGGCTGTCGTATGCACAAGGAACACGAGCTCATGCTTTGCTAAGGGGTCTGTCTTCTCGCACGCTGAGCTCTGATTAGAGGGCAATAGTACGAAGCTCTTCATTCGAACAGATTGCAATGCGGCTGCTCTAGCGCCACAGTTGATTGCAATATACTGCAATATTATCTTTGTTGTGAAAAAAATACGTTTATTATATTTAAAATTTGTTGCTTACTTTCAGCATTTAGAGGGCAGTTCTATTGGATTGAATACACTCGGCACTTGTTATTGTTTGTTCCTCAGTTTTCTGATATATTACTTCATGTTAAATGCTTACTTAAATTGGTTGATATACACTCACGAACATTGAAAATAGGGCACCAAGAAGGAATAAGCGGATTGAAATGAAATTTATTTCAGTGAATGAAAAAAGATGAAAGATACACTTGATCAAAAAAACTAAACAATTAGACAATTACAAAGCCGTCCAGCCAGCTACGCTCAATAGAGCGTCGGACCGCCTCGGGCTGCGATACATGCCGCAACACGGTCTGCCATTGAATCGGAAAGACGTCTAATGTTGCCCTGAAGCAGCCGTGCCCACAAATCTGGAACAACTCTCTCCAAATCATGCAAGGAGTGGCACGACGGCAATCGGTGTTTCAGCTGGTCCCATACTTGCTTAATAGGGGAAATATCCGGGGAGCGAGCAGGTCATGGAAGGGTCCGAACACATTGTAAGAGGTAACGTCGACCTCAGCCGTGTGCGGACGAGCGTTATCCTGCTGGTAAATTGCCCCTGGAATACCGGTTAAGTATGGAAGCTCATGAGGACGTAGGATTTCATCCACATACCACTGGGCTGTTAATGTATCACGTACGACCACCAGAGGGGAGCTGCTATCGTAGGCTATGGCCCCTCAGACCATGATACCTGCAGTGCGGGAACTGTGTCGCTGAATAGTGAGGGTGGGATTGCACCGTTCACCAGGGCGTCTCCACACACGTACACGGTGATCATCTGTCCCCAAAATGAAGTGGCATTCATCACTAAACACCACACGTCTCCAATATGTGGCGTTCCACGTCGCGCTCGCTTGGCACCACTATAGTCGGAGCCGCCGATGTGACGGTGTTAATGGCAGTACACGTAATGGGCGCTGGGGTTGCAGATCCGCTTCCCTGAGGCGTCTAGAAATTGTTCGTGGACAAACAGGAACCCCTACATCTACTTATACAGTGGAACAGGTCACTGTGGGATCCGTGAGTGCATGGTGCATGATCTTTCGATCGCCTCGCACCCGTCCCGTCGCTCCAGACCCGGTACGCCGTGCGTGGGTTCCTTCACGTGTCCACTGCTCACAAAAAACCTTCTGATAGCACACTCAGAACGATCGACCTGGCGTCCTAGGGGAGAAAAACCCCCGGCCGGCCGTGAGGCCTCTCTCAAACTCACTTAATTGGAAGAAATGTCTTCTTCGATGTCTATCTGGCATTCTGTACACTTTGGTACACCTTATAGCGTCGATTCGTGGTCGTCACGTTTATGAATTTTCCACAATGCGCCGGTTTATATAGGCCGCATTTCTTGTTTGCAACGCCAGTGCAGCGTGCGTGCACACGCGCATGCGCACTAAACTTACATCATTTGCATACCGGACGTCACTCTATTAATTTGCATAGTTTCGAGGGTTTTAGCTCGCTTCCTTCTTGGTGCGCTATTTTCAATGACCGTGAGTGTAAATCACGTTTTTTTAAATCATATCAATATTTACTAAAAAAATGCACGTTTGATACTTGTAAACTTATACAAGCAGGCGAAATTAAGCAAACGAAAAAACTGGTTGCTGAGAATGGTAATCTGCGTGTAATTATTCAGAATACGGCTGCACCCCATATCCAGTTGCAAATTCTTTTGAACTCTTCATTCGTTAACCCATCATTACGTTTCGAATCGAAGAAGTAATTTCATAGCTCCAAAGTCATACCAGCCCACCTAAATTTTAAAACAATATTTAAAACATGAGTACAAACAGAAAACAACGTAAAAAAGCACAAATTGCATGTACAAATAGCTCAAATAGCTATTTCGAGGCTACAATGGATCCTCTTCATCAGTGCAAAAAAGAAGTGCTCAACACACAACTAGAAAGTTATGAGGGAGCAGGAGTTGTCTGTTGAGCACTTCTTTTCTGCACTGATGAAGAGACTTCATTGTAGCCTTGAAATAGCTATTTGCTTTTACGTACTATTTGCTTTTTAACGTAAAAAAGCACAAATTGCCTGTACAAATAACTCAAATAGCTATTTCGAGGCTACAATGATCCTCTTCTTCAGTGCAGAAAAGGAGTGCTCAACACACAACGAGAAAGTTTGAGGGAGCAGGACTTGTCTGTGGAGCACTTCTTTTCTGCACTGATGAAGGTGCACCATTGTAGCCTCGAAATAGCTATTTGCTTTTATTTGATCTGACAATTTGTGCTTTTTACTAATATATGAGGCAGTGAGAAGCAAAGGGATGTAAGTGACCAAAAAACGATTCAGAGAAAAACGCGTTCTAAGTTTGGATCTCATGGGACCTTTAACTCTCGCTCCCGTGAAAATGACGGGCTGAGGTTTCGCCTTCTATTTCCGCTCCCGTGATACTTCCGGGCTGGAGTGTTTAAAATTTCAAAATAAAAACAAATCAAAAATTAAAAATGAATATATATATATATATATATATATAATCAAAAGTTAATAAAGTGAATCTAACTGTGAAATGGTGCACGAGGCAGCACACTTAAACAGTTGCTAAATATATTTATGAAATAGAGAATATATATATATAAAATTAGTGGGTATGTGAAAAAACAACAATTAAATATCAAAGGCTGAACGTGGGAAATCAGAAATATAAACATTCAAAAATGAAAAAGAGCCTGCCTCTTCATCAGTGGGAGGGAGCAGGAAACATATGTAACGAAATATTGGCATTGCAGGTTTCTGAGAAATCCCAGCATAGCATGTGAGAAAAAAAAAATTATAACTAAAAAAATATAAAGCTGGGAGTTGCAAGCAAAAAGAATGAATACTCAAAATAATTTGAATAATCAAAATAATTTTTTATTTATCCAGTTATAAAAAGAACAAAATTTTTTTATTATTAAAAGAAGTTTCGAGTTTACGTGATATTGACGGAGTCAAAATGAAAAGATAGAAAAAACAACATGCTATAGCCGAAATTTCCCCTCTTAGACCTGCAAAGCAATACGATTAAACTATAGCTTCTAAATCTACTCACCTCCCGCTCCCTTCTCTCCCACTGATGAAGAGGCAGGCTATTTTTCATTTTTGAATGTTTATATTTGTGATTTCCCACGTTCAGCCTTTGATATTTAATTGTTGTTTTTTCACATACCCACTAATTTTATATATATATATTCTCTATTTCATAAATATATATATATATATATATATATTGTTAATACACATATTTTTATATAATTTTCAGGGATAAAAAATAGGCACTTTTATGACCGTTTTCTTGAAAATTACCCGACAGTTAAGGGGTTATTGTTAATTTTTTTCTAAATCAGGATGCAGCGGAACTCCTGTTAGAGCTACCACTAAGATTTACTGTCACAATATAGAATGGTGCTTCCCCATCATTTTCACCAGTTATCTTCAAACTCTCAATTTTGTCACTTACACCCCTTTGCTTCTGGGTGCCTCATATGTACAAACATTTTGCTGCGAGAGAACTGTTCCAATATAGTTTGCGCGTGATTTAGCTATCATACATATCGCCAGTGGTTTTAAAATTAATTCCAAAATCACGTTGTTTTTTCTTTGTACTCATATTTTAGCACAAAGCATTTTTGATCCATTTTTCTTATAACATTTAAAATATCTGTCCTTTTTCAAGCATTCTGAAACTTTCAAGATTTGTAACAAGAATCATGTGTTACATTTGCCCAGAAATGAACTCGGAAGTATCAGGGACTTAAAAAGGAAATATTGTTGTTTTTCAGAGGCAATACGTCTTTCCAGACAGCTCCTGCAGCCCTACGATCTCTACAAGCCAGGCATCGTCGACACCTTTATCCTCGGCCTCATCAATCAGGAAGCTTACAGGATGGATCCTTCTATCACCACAGAGGTAAGGGAAACAATCCCGATGCTGGGTTCTGACCCTCCGATCCATCAAGATTACCTTCAATCAAGGCACGCTGAATTTGTCAAAACTGTTGCGATATTTTATTGATTTCTCACAAGCGAAAGCTCCTTCTATTTCCCTTATTTGTCATATTCAGGCCGCAACCAGAGGGGAGAGGTGTTAGCTTCACTCCTCCTCCAGAACAATTCTCCTCGAGCAATGTTAGAAATCTATTATATTTTATGTGAAAATATACACTGGCAAAGCTACCCGGAAATGCTTGTTACATAATAATATTGAGGAAAAATACCACCTCCATGTATGATTCTTTACCAAATGAGAAAAAAAATATCCTTCTTCATTTTCCGCTTCCAACATCATGAAACCTTGTCTCAGAAAATTAACGATTAAGTTCAAATTACAATCCATGCACCTACTTGCAACAATGAATTGTTGGAACTCACTCCCTCCAAAATCTTCACTTAACTTTTAGGCTTCACTTAATCCTAAGTCGAAGAAGTTAAGTACCAATTCTAAAGTTTTCGAGAAATTCCTCCTGACGTAGATTTTTATCAGCTTCAGAACGACATAAAATTTTATAAAATGAGATGTTCTTCGTTTTCCGTTTTTCTGTTGCTAAAACAAATCTTTGAATTGAATTTAGAAAAAGCAAAAATTTAAAATTTTCGAAGCCCCTCCGTGCTTTACCTTTTTTATCCCTTTATCTACCAGATGGTACTTATAAGTACCACTCCATTTAAAATTCGATCCAGTAACCATTTTCACGAATACTGTGACGGTTCTTTGCAGGAACGCTCTTTTAACTCCATTTTTTCAGGATACATTTAGGCAAGTGTTTTACGAAGAGAATTTTAGCAGGGACTTTGGGAGGAAGAACTTTGAAACTGGTGCTGTGTTTTTAACTGCCATTTTGTTCGGATTTCTCTACTTATCAGATTTTTGTTACGGAGAAGCGGTGAAGTTCAAGAATTAAGTCTCCGAGCAAGCGAGCACAAAAAATTGCTGTGTTTACTACGTTTCACTTTTTTTTTTGTTGATAGAAATACGTATGGTGAGCAATGTAGTATTTAAAAAGAAATCAGTAATTTCATGAAGTAAACATCGATAGGCATCATCCATATACGGATTTATTATTTTCTTTATGAATGAGTTATTTTGGGGTAAGGTGGCCAATCACTGGTGCACTCATTCTAGTTTACGAATATATCATGAGTTGCTTGTCCAATTAACTGAACTTGGTTCAGTCCCGGAAGGTTTGGATCATTGGCTCTCTACTGTATATAAAATAATACACATTGGCCGGTGTTGTCGTTTCCTAATTTGGCTGACTTTCTGAACTTGGCCGACACACTGCCGTGTGTCTAGATACAGTAGAGGTTTGGCAATATGGCCTAAACTCAGGGGGTTCTGGAGACCCCCAAACAACCTTCTGGTGGCGCCGCTGCCATATAGAGTCCCAATTAACAGTTGTATCGTTGAGAGATAGAAGATTGCAATTCTCAGAAAAAAAAAAGCACTTTATTAATATCGCTTCATTTAGTTAGTTAGGTTTCAGAGAGTTAGCTAATTCGTCGCCCAGTTGACTTGCCGTACATTTAGCTAAGAATCAAAACGTTTCGGAGCTCTAGCTCAGAAGTTGCAGAAGGCTGTTGAAACAAGTTGTCTCACCATATAGAAGTTTTTTCTGATATAGTTCCATTCAATACGCAAATGCGACGCACTCAAAGAAGTCCTCCAGGACGGCAATTTCCGCCCTTCGCTGCTCTGCATTCAAAAGTATCATGAAATAAATTTCATCTGGAGCAATGCAACCTGTACTCTTGCGCCATTTATTTATTTATTTATACCTCAACAATCACCATCGTACCTACCCTGACGAGGGTTTAACCGGATGTGGTGATTGAGAGGAAAAAGACAGAAAAAATAAAAGAGAAAGAACCCACGAGGGACTAAGCAAGCGCTGGGTATAACAGAGCATGTGATCAACTCTCAGAAACGCATGCTCAAATCTCAGGAAACTTTCGTCGTATTTGAAGAAATGGCTTCGTGAAAAATGCTCCGAGTAAACCTTTCGTCAAATTGCCGAAATTTGTGTAGTTACTTTTTAGGTCACTTGATCGCGCGAGGAAAGAATCGTTATAAATGACGAAATTTTCTTGACGATTGAAGAATAGTCGAAAATGAGGATTCTATGTTTGAGAGTGATGTTACGTATACAAATTTTGAAAAAAAAAATTTGCAAAACTTTAAAAAATAATAATAATAAATAAAATAATGATGGTAAAAAAATAAACAAATAAATAAATTTTTAAAAAACAGCGTAAATAACAACAACAAACACAATAATAAAAGGCATAAATATGATGACAAAGAAAATAAGAAAAATTTGAGAGCAGCAAATGGAAGTCCTATTAAAACTGTTACGTAGGAAGTTGAAAGTTATCTCCACGAGTGCTTAGAAGGAGCATAACTGCATGCAAGCTCTTTAGAGTAACTGGATGATATAAAGTATGATGTTTTGAGAGAAAGTGCTATTGGAATTATATCTGCAAGGGAAAGAGCTGGTTAAAAGACAATTGAAAATGTAATGTCTCTTGCGCCATTAAATATTGAACTAAGTAAGAGTTTAAAACTGTTTTCAGGCTGAGGACTTTGAAATACTGTACATTTTTAGACCTCATCTCACGCATCAAGAGTATACTCTTAGTGAAAATCGACTTTATTCGATGTAATAGTTCAACCAATAAAAACGTTGACTTCTTTAACTTAAGTGCAAAAAGGAAAGTAAAAGCCTCTTGCTTTCAGAAGAGAGATAGATAAATATGCGTAATGAAACATGTTAATGTTTACTTTTACTTCGTCCGCAGAAAATGTGCGCTTCAGTAAGGAAACAAAAATAATAAAAGCACATTTCCTAAATTAGGTGAAATGTTCGCTACGTTCTAAATTATTTGTTCAAACAAAAATAGCTCGAGGGGGAATGTATTTTAGTGTTTCGAAAGACAGTTGGAGATGATAAGTGTTCAGTTGCTGAAAACAAGGAAGAAGTTTCAACTTCCTCTTTACTGACTTCGGTAATAAAAAGATAAATGAAACGGTGTTTTATTATTCAAAGTTGCATTTGAGCGTTTAGCGCATATTAAAGGGATCTGTTTTTGCTTAAGATTATCATCAAAATATTTTTATAACCTCATACATTATTAAAGTTCAGTATTATTGCATTTCTTAGTATTTCTGTGTCATAAAATATTTCCTTTTCTGTTTTGTCATTTTGAGCTGTCCTGTTTTCTTAAACTTTGTTCCACAAAGCCCAGTGAAAATTTGTCTGGTTTTTGATGCGACTTATTCTGCATCAGCATTCAATTTCACATAAAAATTTTTTAATATATAAATTTGCTCTTTTCTGATTGAGCATGCTATTACTAGTAAACGTTTTTCAAAATGGGCTTCATAAATTACTGTAATCCTCTTTTTAAATGAAATAACTCATCAAAATGAAGTAACAACATTACTAATAATATGAATTTTTATTGGTAGGTTCATATAGTTGCCAGCTTGGAATACTTGTATAAGTGCTGTCTGATTTTCTTAGCCATGACTTACCTCGAATTTGCGCATGCGTCAGATCTGCTTCTATTTCATCGAAATTGGGGTGTGAGGATGAATAAAAATCAAGAATATTTAGTTTTTATGAAGAATAATAAGGGGGGGCGCTCTCTGCGTTTTTTCTTTTTCTTTTCTTTTCTCTTTTGTGTTGAAGATTCAAATTGGAAGTAGAATATAACATTCTGAAGGGAAAGCAAAAAATGACAGCGTAAAATATTATTTCGAAAAGTGCCCATCTCAGCGTATCACCCCCTTTGCCGAATAGAATCTTCCCGACGGATAGTCTCGGCTTCCGTAAAGGAGCAGTAGCTGCTTTGTTAATGTGTGGTTAACCCATATTTTACCACATTGAAAAATAACTAATATTTTTCCAAGAAATTGTCGTCACAGAATAATGAGGACCCAAGAATGATTATAAAATTTAAAAACTTACCAAAATGTTATTTGTTTCGCTGTTACACGATGGTACAATCCACTACTGCCATTTTGGCTTTCCAGTCAAGCATCCTGGTATCCATGAAATAGAAGAAAATATTCCACGCAAAGTCCTAAATTGCATTTTTTGCAAACAGTTAAGAGTTTTCTGGTACAGTTTATGAGCTGACACCTGCGTTGCTTCCCATTCGGGTTTTTTACTAAAATATGGTCGTTCTACAATTTCAAAAAGGTTGTGCTTCTATGCTGAACGCCCAGTCGTCTTCCTGCAATGTTTCGAGGAATGCACAAACCCAGATAAGCAACAATAACATTTCTGCGGAATTCCAGAAATTCAAATGCGTTTTCGGAAGCAAAGAGCTTTGATATTTTCCAAACAGCAACTTGTGCGATTTCGAAGACAGGCCAATATAAATAGGGGCCAATACCACTTTTTTCCTTGTATCGAAGAATAGTAGGTTTCCATATAATTGTCAAAAAGGTCAACACCATTCTTATAGTCGTTGTATGACACTACACAAGATGGGATGTCTACTTTTTGTTTACCACCCTTCATTCTTCTCTCTACTTTTTTGAAACACTTCAAAATTCTTGATGAGAGACACTACCCTGTTGTCATTCCAGCGAACAACTGCGATTTCATTATTTATATCAAAATTTCTATCAGATGTTCCATGATACATTTTCCCAAAAATTTTTGGATGATTTTAAGGGACACTTTCCCATTCCGTTTTCCCTTACTGTTCCCGTGGCAAAGAATTGCTTGTTTTTGAGATGAACTAAAAGATCATACGATGTAAAAAAGTTATCCATATATGTTTTGTGTTTTGCTGGCGCTTCAACAATAGACAGCAAATCTTCTACAACTGTTTGGGCTAAAGACTTCTTTTTCCTTTTCATCTTTTTAGCTTTTCTATGACTATTAGAATCAAGATCAGAACTGGGCTTCTCTTTCTGTGCTCTTTGATATGGTATAATATGAAAAGGTTATCTATCAAAGGGAGAGAATCCAAAGCTTATAACCAAATTTCACGGGTTTCCCTCGCTTGCACAATTTGCATCCATGTTTTCCGAAATAACGGACCATTCTTTCATCAATGCTTAAATGCTCAGAAAACACACCAAACTGTTGCAAAGCTTCATTCAACAAATTGTAAATTGGACGAACTTTATAATATTGATCTAAATTTACAATAGCATTGTCGTTGAAACGCAAATACCTCTTGATATAAAAAAAAATCGCTTTCTTGATATGGCTTGACTAACAAGAGTTGTACCTGTATCAGGAGCACTTTTCCAGTACATTTTTCTCTTGGAAGAATGTGATAGCCGCTATAAAATATTATGCCCAAAAATTACGAAAATATTCGAAAATAATTCGGGAGCCGATGAAAACTTTGGTGCACGATTAGTCCATTTTGGCAGGATATACTTATTCCTTCATCTTGGTTTATTTCATTTAAAATTTCTATTGTTCCAGCTGTTTCTTCCGGAAATTTTTCATCAAAAATAGCGTGATTACGTGAGATATTAGAGCCGTTATAATCAATTTCTTCATCATCAGTAACTATATCTGGATCAGGTGGCACTATTATCATTTCGGGGTCACTATCTTCAGTTTCCTCTTTTAATTACAATAATCTAAGGCTTCCTCAGTCGTCAAGAATTTTTGACTTAATTTGCCAATGGTACTCATTTTTTCTTATTCGAATGCAAGATCAGCTCTCACACTTTGAACTGCAATTACTTTTACACTCTCCCAAAGATAGTGTCACCGCGTGGTCAAATACTCACGGCAAATTAAACAAAAAATTTCCCTTGCAACCCCCAGAAACCAATTCCTACATCCCTTGTTCCAAGAACACTTCCTATTTTTGAGTATTAAAAGAGAGGAAGCAGCAGGGTGCTGTGCTCGATTGTCCGAACGTTGAAATCCGCAAAGACGCGCTTAGTAGGGGATTGTACCATCGTCCTATTTACAGGACGGCAAGTAAACCTTGCATAAAACTGGTTTAAATATAGTTTTTGCTTAGCGGATTTCAATCGGTAATAATGTATAAGAATAATCATGACTAAACTTAAAGTGAGTTTTGACATATTTCCCACAAAATTATTTTAGTAAAAAAATTAATTACGTAAAATGAAATATCTAAAAATCACCAAATACGAAAATAAAAAAAAAACTAAAAATATTAAAATTGAATTAAAAAATGTTGTACATAGCATTTATCAAACGTACAGTTTATTTTAATAATGAAGTAGATATGAAAAAAGGTGGTAATGCTTATGAAAACACGATTATCTGAGCTGTCCTATATATAGGACGATGGTAAAATATGGGTTAAGTTTGTTGACGGCCGTTTCTGGTCACATAAATATTCGAGTTTATTTTATGAAGAATAATAAGGCTCTCTGCGTTTTTTCTTTTTCTTTTCTTTTCTCTTTTGTGTTGAAGATTCAAATTGGAAGTAGAATATAACATTCTGAAGGAAAAGCAAAAAATGACAGCGTAAAATATTATTTCGAAAAGTGCCCATCTCAGCGTATCACCCCCTTTGCCGAATAGAATCTTCCCGACGAATAGTCTCGGCTTCCGTAAAGGAGCAGTAGCTGCTTTGTTAATGTGTGGTTAAGTTTGTTGACGACCGTTTCAGGTCACATAAATATTCGAGTTTATTTGCTATCTCAAGGATATGCCCCAAACTCTCGTCTAATATGATAGATAGAACAAGACAGCACAACAGATTTTAATATACAAAGAAGGACAGGTTAATGTGGGAATCGAACCCACTCCGCGCAGGGAAGCACCGGAACCAGTCGATTAGACCGCTCAGCCACTGAAACCCCTGCGGTTAAGTTGTTACTGACTGGCACATTTGGTGCTAAAGAGGAATCTGGAGAAGTCTCATTTTGAGTTCCTCTGCTCCACTTCTGCTTCTGCTTCGAAACACTTGCTTGACTCCGCTCCATCTGTGCTCCGTGCTCCGAATAATTTTAATAGAGTATATGTGTACCTGAGTCACTATATCTTACGCCCCTTTTTCGAGTTTTTGCGATGAAGTCAAAAAATAAACATTTTTAGTACTGTAAGACTAGACTTTTCCGTGTGGACCTTAGAATAAAGATGTCCGATGAGAGCTTTACAAGTTCGGAACCCTCATGTAGCTAGTAGCTTTGTCGTCGGTACTCTGTATGTACGTTAAGTGTTAACTAGCAAAAACTGGAAAAATGGCATTAACATACTATGGCTCTCAGATACAGATACTATTTGTCTCTGTTTTGAGTTAATTAATCTTTTTGGTATGATAATTTTTTTCTAATGTTATTCAAAATAGAGGAGTGGAGAACGAGAAACTTCTTTGATTCGGCTCCGCCCCAGTTTCGAACAAAATATCGTTTCTCCACGGTCCAGCTCCACGCTCTAATACAAATCCCTGGTGTGTGAAATATTCAACAGTACTGGTGATAGCAGAGTGTTGTTAGAAATAAGTCCTTCTTTTTAATAAACCATTTATTTGGTTAAATTAAAACAGCTCACTACGCTCGTAAGAAAATAAATTATGCATGGTCACTAGAAATCAGTCACATACCGAGCCAAAAAATTACAGAACAGAATCAAAGAATACC
The DNA here is from genome assembly GCA_038502835.1 of Octonoba sinensis. Lineage (NCBI taxonomy): Eukaryota > Metazoa > Arthropoda > Arachnida > Araneae > Uloboridae > Octonoba > Octonoba sinensis. The sequence goes on along the minus strand of CM076605.1, from coordinate 61,953,963 downwards.
AGTCATAGCTCTTCACAGTCCCATTATACATTAAAAATAACGCCACCTAGGTGAATAGGTGAATTTACATAATGTGCTGCATGCACGTACGAAAGGCAAATTTCAGTTCGAATACTGTAAAGTACTCTCGTGCGAGTGCTGTTTTAGAATCAAGAAGAAAATTGCGGCTGATTGCTACAACTCGCTACTTGTTCTTCTAAAGTCTAAACTGACATGTGGCGTATTCTTTTCGTCTCCCATTACTTTTCTCCACCAGACCCCTACCTGTTTACCGAGGCCTTAGGATTGCTTGCGCACGGGGCGAGGTAGTGGAGTCCACGGATTTTACATGTACGTATCCCCAAGTGTACATGGTGGGTCTTCAGCGGTTATCGAACGCGCGACCTTCTAGGTGGAATGCTAACCACTAGGCTACCGCGGCCTTACTTCTCCCATTACTAGTGACATGTAATTTATCGGGGCCTCAGTGGCCGAGCGGTCTTAGAACCAGTTTCCGCTGCCTGCCTACGCGCAGTGAAAGAGGCGGGGGTTCGATTCCCACTTTCCCCTGGGTGTATTTCCTTCTTTTGTATTGTAAAATTCTATTGTGCTGTCTTGTTCCAACTGTCCTATTAGACGAGGGTTTGAGGCATATCCTTGAGAACAGCAAAAAAACCCGAAAATAAATATGACCCGAAATGGTCGTTTACAAACAAGCAAACATGTAATTTAAATTTTTTTAAAGAAATTTCTTAAATACAGTTCTTCGTTTCAAATTTATAATGATAACCTTTTTTTGTATTTCCAAAAATGTAGGTAACAAACCACCTGTTTGAAAAACCAGGAGGGCAACTTCGGTATGGATTTGGCCGCCGTAAATGTTCAAAGAGCAAGAGAACACGGTCTACCTGGGTACAACAGATATCGAGAGTACTGTGGCCTTCCCAAAGTTCGCGACTTTTATGACTTAGCTGGTATTATACCCAACAACACAGTTCATAAATATGCCAAATTATACAAGTAAGTATATTTCATTACAATACTTTCGAACACCATATATATTATATATATATATTTATAAATATAGTAGGGGGACTCACAAAGAATAAGACGAAACCCCAAGTCAAATCATCTTGGCTATATGGAGGGTTCAGAATACAAGTGAACCAACTTCACTCTTTGTCATTTTCGAATTATCAGCGCAGTAGCGTGCACTAACTATGTAAAATTTCAGTGCAATAATGAGCAAAGTCTTTCGTTGAACTTTTAAAATTTAATTTATAATTTTTAAAAAATTTAAGAGGTAATTTTCTTATAAAGCTTTTACTTTAAACCTCTGTCGCTCGAAGAAACTTTTTTAATTTACACTTGTATTCTGAGCCCACCGAGGGAAACTTCAAACGATAATAACTAACTTCCTCTAGTGTAACTTTTTGCTATGCATATTATGTATACCGAAAATTGGGGCTCCAACTTATATTTAATGTTTCCTTGTATTATATATATATATTAATTAGGATATATAATACAAAATTGGGGTTACGATAAAAGAATATAATCAATTGTACGAATAATGGGGGTTTTAAATATTTATTATATTATTTTTAATGCTGCCAAAATTCCGTTCCATCAATAGTCAAAAATTGGTTTACCCAATAATTTCCCGCCTTAAAATTAGCTAACATTTTAATTTCTTTTTCAATAATTATTTTATTTTCCCCCTTCAAAATTTAACATTAAATTTTTAAAAAGTTTTAAAAAGAAATTTTCGGATTTTATTCAAATTTCGTAAATTTTTTGCTTAATAAAATAAACTCATATTTCGTTTTCTTTGCAGGACAGTCGATGATATAGATTTATGGAGCATAGGCATCGCTGAGTATCCAATTCCAGGAGCCATAGTGGGGCCAACGTTCGCTTGCCTCATCGGCGAACAGTTCGCCAATATTCGAAGAGGTGACAGGTTCTGGTACGAGAACCACGGGTGGCCATCTAGTTTCACGCCAGGTACTAATCTACTTTCATTATAATATTCTTTTACTAAGAGTGGTTATTAGATCCATGGATCTCCTAAAATCACAGACACCGCTTGGGGGCGTTCCAGTGGCACAAGGGCGGGAAACGGTCTGACTCACGTGTTCAAGAGGAAAAGCCAGTCTCTGTCTAGAAAGAGTAGCGCTTGCTGACAAGCGAGCGTTTCAAATTCCACTCGAACTGGGGTCATCTCGTTCGGTGGCATTGAACGCGCAGAAGAATCATATCTTGAAAAGAAATTAAGTCAAAAGCAGATAAGGCGAAGTTAGATAAGACAAGGGAAGCTAATTGATCGAAACTGGATCGTCTACTTCACGTGACCTGTTCGTCCCTCAGTCACTCTCAAAGCGAATAAAAAGCCGGCGTCACTCCGTCTATGCTGATATGTCTATGCTAAGATCACTAGCAAGTAAGACGAGAATTTTAGATTGATATCTATAGTCTGTTCAGCGAGAACGAATAGCGAAAGGAAACAAAAAAAACGTGGCACGTGGCGATACTGTTGTCTGCTTGGAGCTGAAATGATAAGAAACAGTTTATGGAAAGTTTTGAAGCACAAAATGGTTTTTGAAAAAGTTGACTTCTGCTATATTTTTCTTTGAAAAGAAATGTATCTATAAAAATGTTTGGTATCCTCCGAAATAAGTAAGAGTGAGTTTCCTGTTTTGTGCTAATTTCATGGGTGCTGCAGCTTTGTGGAAGCGCATGCGAAACTTAAAGAAAAGGGGAAATCTCTATGGTCAAACTAAGAATAGAACGCCGATTCGCCAAGAAAGCATAAAAGTTGCAAATCGTTATCGATGAACCAGCAAAGAGTTATATTTACTTCCCCTATCAGTTCTCGTTGAACTGACTATAGGTATTTAGAAAACATTAGTTATTAATGAAGATAACTCTTAACTCTTTGTTTATTTTTTTATTGATGTTAAAAAAGTGCATTGCTATAGGCATGCAGCAAAAGACCGATTTTATTCAACAATGGAGTACAAATGCACAATTTAATAGCAGGTAACTGAACAAATACAATATTATCCTTTTTTTATTGCCGAATTTCTTCTCGTGTTTGTAGACGGTTATTGGTAGTTTGCGATAAGACTATTAATTATGTGTTTTAGGTTCAAGATATTTGAATTATTTCGCTGCTATATATATTTTTACTTTAAGGCAGCGCATGAAAAAGGACTTTTAAAGAAATTTGTTTCTTTAAATTCAATGTAGAAGCTACAAGAAAAAACAAACTGTTTTTTTCTGCATATTTCTTTTATTTCTGACTCATTAGGCGATAATTTCTCTCTGTTCTGGTTGAATCAAATATGGTCGGTTGTTCAGCCCGCAATGATTTTCTCTTTTATGCTGTTCTCAATTTACAAGGAGAATAATGAAGAACACTCTTTCTTAAGTGATTAGCTATGAATTTGTTTCGATCACGGTATAAAATATGTATATGTATTAGAGGCCAGCGTCCGGGGAGAGAGGCAACCGAGCCACGTAGAACCCCCCTTAGCTAGCTCCTCATAGAAAAAAGGACACCTAATTTAAAACTGGATTTCGTATTAAATTTAATGTTTTGATGCTTCAACACAAAAGAGAAAAGAAAAAAATCGCGGAGAGTTTATTAATCTTCACAAAAACTAAGCATTTCCTAATCTTTATTCATGCGCTCCCCGCCCTGCCTATTTCGATCAAATAGACGAAGACCTGACGCATGCATAAATTCGAGGAAAGTATTGGCTTAAAAAATCAGAGTATGTTATGAGACAGGAGAAAGAATATGATATTTAAAAACCTGTTTGACGATGCATAACGTTTAAAATTTAGATTGATTTATTTTAATTGGGACTTCAATTAAGTATTTGTGCTTGAGTGAGCAGAGCTTGATTTTTAGTTTTAATTTGTTTGTAAAATTGATCTTGTATTGATTCTCCTTCCCGCAGATCAACTTCAAGAAATTCGCAAGGTACGTCTGGCACGCATCTTGTGTGATAATGCCGACGAAATGCTTACAGTCCAATATAACGCCATGGCAATGGCAGATCCACACACGTAAGATATTCAATTTTACTATCTAAATCAAATGGTTTGGCATTTTAAATTATTGTTAGTGGTGAAAATTGTTGTGTTGTTGTTGTTTCTAATGCCACTTGGGTATCAAAACTTGAGTTTTACGCTTTCCGTAAATATTTTTCATTTACCTAGCAGTAACATTCCTGCTCAAGAAAATGTATATATTTAGAAAGAAGCAAAACATATCGTTTATAGAAATGAACAATTTCATTTCTGCAAAAAATCGTGTTTTTGATTTTTATATCAAAATGTTCAGATTTTTGCGCTCTTTATATTGCGAATGCTGATGTAAGAAAATGTTCAAAAATCAAGGCTAGAGGCCAACTTTATATTTTTGGTGCAATACTGTCATAACTACTTTTAATAGTTATTTTTAATTTTTTTGGACATGATTAACATCCATCATCTGAGAGAAAACTAGAGCAATAACTATTTTCTGAACAAAATCGATTCTAATAATCATTGAAACAAATGTTGTTGCTGTCGTATCCTCGCGCGAAGCGATGAAGAATGGGTGCGCTGCTCCTGGGGCTAACGGGGATCTTATAGGCAGGAGTCCCATTTCTGCCCCTTTATATGTGATCTCTTATTTTTTTTTTTTTTTTTAAACCAGCTCCCAGAAAAGAGACCGTCACCTGGGGTTGGCACCCCCAGAGGTATCGTTTCACTTGGAGGACATTAGAACCACGACCTATTTAACGTGCACCAGCTCTCTTTAGCGTACACGGCCCCACAGGAACCAGCCGCGAGAGGTTTTTCACCCTCCCAAACACTGACCTTGCTTCACTTTCGGTGTTCTACGGGAAAAGAGCTTCTGCCGACTGGTCCACTGCGGGACATTGAAGCAGATAAGGCAATTAAATAAAACAAAATGTAAAACATTCAAACGGCTTCTCTTGAAAAATGTCCAATTTGTAGATATGACACTGTTCATTTCTATAAGCGATATTTCTAAAAAGGAAATATTGTGTAGTGAAATATATGAAGTATTTCCAAATGTATTCATGAGTAACCAGAACAGAATATAACATAGTCATTTACAAGAGTTATACAAAAACATGCGCTTACTATCGCCAACACCGGAAGTCATGAATTTGTTTTGTTAAGGGTGGTATATTATGGCTATCTAGACTTTAACTGTTGTCTTGAATGAGGGATTTTCTTCTACACTAAAAATTTTGTGTTAAGTTGCCATCATTTTTGGTGTTACTAAACACGATTTTTATTGTTCAGTTGATGTAAAGGTGAAAATTATTCATTTTTGATACACTTTAAATTTTTTTATGTGTCTGTCTAAAAAAAATATAGACACTATGGCGTTTCTTAGCACATGAAATTTGTTAACTCCATTACGTACTGTCAACCCCGCTTAATTGGGTAACGGATAAAGGAATACCCCGCTTATAAGAATAAAACTTTCCGGAACCGAATATTTCCCCATAGACGCAATGTTAAAGATCCCCGTTTAATCGAATATTTTCCCCGGATAATCCAATAATACTGGTCTGCTTTTGAAATATTTTTGATAAAAGAATTGATTAAATTTCAAAAATAAATAAGTAAATAAGATTTTGAATATTCAATTCATTGAAAATATATTATATTTATACATATATTTTTTTGAATATTCATGTTGTTGTTTCAGCAACTCCTTACTTTTCATCACTTTAATTTGCACTTAAAAATATATAATAATGTATTTAATTATTTAATTACTTTGTTCTTATTTATTTAGTTAAAAGAACTTTTAAACATTAACATTAATAACTTTTTTTAATTCGATATACTGCTTTATTATTACGTTTCGAGGCAATATTATCAGTTCCGTAAGGTAAAGAAATTTTCCCGCATAATCGAATACCCCGCTTAATCGAATAAAATATGCTGGAACCAACGGTACTCCTTTAAGCGGGGCCGACAGTATCGAAATTTCATTGCGATTGCTCATTTATATGAAAATAGGATAAATAAGCATTCGTAATGAATTTTTGATTAAAGAAAACATTCTGCTGCCTGCATTTTTTTTAGACAGACACTTAAAAAAATTTAAAATACATAAAAAATGAATAATTTTCAACTTTACACTAACTGAGCACCAAAAACGATTTTCAGTAACACCAAAGTTTTTTAGTGTGCTAAAAAGGGTGTAGGTGAATTCAAAGTATAACTTAGAAGTGATAATTTGGTTTTAATATTTAACTTATTAAAATATAATTTGATTTTCACTGTCCGATTAAGGTAAAATAAAGCATCGGTCCATACACGGCCAACGGTCAGCCATTTGGTAACCGTTGTTGTAGAATTTGAAAATGAGTGTTTCTTGGCTGCCAATGACTGGCTAGTTGGTGTGGCAGAATATGCAAATGACTGTTTCTTGGCGGCAATGAGCTAGTTGGTGTAGCAGAATATGCAAATGACTGCTTCTTGGCGGCCAATGATTGACTAGCTGGGTTCACAGACCCTTGTAACTAAAATAAAATAGAATAGTGTTAATATTTGGGATATTAACATTTAGTTAGTGTATTAAACGTATCAAAATGCGTAGTAGAAATGATTTGAACATTTAAAAAGATCTTGTGGGAAAAGGGAAATTAATCCCTAATAAGAAAGGGGGGAAAAAAAAGAAAGAAATTTAAAAAAAGACAGAGAGTGGGTTTTCAGGAGTCTGTCGTTAGCGCGTATAGTTCAGTCAGGGCTCTAAATTTGGTGAATTAAAGAAATTCCATTTGTTTCCAATAACCGAAAGTTAATCAGTTTTCAGTATGGATTGATGTGGTCATTTCATTTTTTTTTTTTTTAACAAGAATTCCTTTTCGTGAATAATCAATTACAAAAATCTTTTAATTCTGTAAAATTTCCGATTTAAGAAAAAACTACTAATTTACAAAAAAAAAAAAAAAAGTCGAAATGTGTTTATAAAGAATAAAAAGCGAAAAAAAAAAAAAAGCACTGGAATGAATCTCAAAATTCCTTTTTTGGATTAAGGAATTTTGATGCGTAAGGTTTCGTTAAGGAATTTTGCGAAGTGTCCTTTTTTTCACTGTTTGAAATTTTATGCAAGGTCCATGAAAGCATCCTGATTCCTTTTTTACAGGTACCTGGATTTCATATTTTCTTGCTTTTTCCCCAAGGCCTTGTTTTAGATAGTTCTTTATGGTTTCTTACAGAGTACTTTAATCCAGCCAACTGACCTCTGAAGCACTTTCTGTTTTAGAAAGATGTTTCTGATGATTTTAGATGATTTTTCTGTTTTAGATTCTTTCTGTTCTGTTCTAGATGCTTCTAGCACACTAGTAAGAGGTCTGCTTATGTTGCGTCTTGCCTTTGTTGGGACTTCTAATTTTGAACTAGCTCCCAGATGAGAGTCCATCACCTAAGTTTGCACCCTCAGAGGTATCGTTTCACTTGGAGGACATTGAATCTACGACGGATTTTACGTGCACCAGCTCCCTTTAACGTACGGGGTCCCGGAGTGAATCAGTCGCGAGAGGTGGTCACCCTCCCAAACACTGACCTCGGTCAATGTTGCTTCATTTTCTGTGTTCTTTGGGAACCGAGATTCTACAAACTGGTCCACTTGGGACAGATCGATTCTTTAAAACAGTGTTTTGAAATTGAATACTGTTGCCAATTACATTCTCATAATTCTTTTTAGGAATCCAAGGCTGGACTGTGGCACAGACGACATTCCCCGACTGGACCTGAGCAAGTGGAGAGACACGAATTACAAGAAGTAGAGCTGCCGATTTGTTTGTACATTCATCCGTGCCTGTTGTACATTTGAACATATTTAAGACTTACCCGAGCGTCACCGATTCGAGTTTTGGCAAAATGGATACGAGACTTTTTTAAGTAGAACTCGCCCAGTGGTTTTCACGGTTTTTGTGAAATGAGGCCATATTGATGCTTATCAGAATTCCAACCCTATGAAAGGGCGATCTATAATTCGCTTGCGGGGTTTTAAAGAAATATTTCAAGCCATTATTTTACAAAAGTTTATCATGGGAAGCTGTTTGCTTGAGTGTCTCATGCGCAATTTCGAAAATACATTTATGATAATATTCTTAAAGTTACGAAAATTGTATCAATAATCTGACACTGAACTGTAGAAGCTAACTGATGTGATAAACCAGTTTGCTATTTTCCTTTCCCTAGAGTGATAATAAACATAGAGGGACTTTTAACAACCTTTTTCGTAGTTTACAACCTATCTTGGCAACCAATAAAATAGTTTTAAAAAAATATATTTAAATGTATATTGTGTTAGAAAAGTGAGACATATCGAAGTCAAAATTAGTCTCAATGAAAGCAAGTTTTTTTAAAAATTATTTTAAATTTCAACGCCAAATTTAGTAAATTGTCATCCGCAAATTACGTCATATGTGAGAGTCACCAGTTTTCGCAGCTCCTGAATCATATTCCTCGCTATATTTTAATTTTTGTTTTAAAACGCCATTAACGCATGGTTTTTGATAGCACAAATGAAAAATGAGCATTGATGCTATGAATATTGTCGTTCCGTAATGTTATAATTGGCGGTGCGTTTGGTGTTAAAATCGCACAATTGGAGTTGGTGAACACTAAGCAGCATATTAGAATTCATTATTTAAACATATTAGGTTCTATTTTATGAGCCCTCTTACCTTAAAAAAAAAAACAAGAGTACTGTGAATTAGCGTCCAGCCAAAGTATAGGTTTGCTAAGAAAGTAAAATAATTAGTATGAGATGTGTTGCCATTAGTAAGGAGCATGAAAAATCAATCAATATGTCTATATTTTTGCATGTGCTTTTCACTTTGCAAAAATGCAATTTTTTTTTATATTTAACAACTACTAAGTTGTATTTATCCTCAAGAATACATACTTTTTCTTTTAAAATCATGATTTTTTAAAAATTTCTGCTCAATATACTGATTGCTCAAAAAGTTTCAATTCTTCGCAACTTTACTTCACGAAAATATTTATTGCTCATTCATTAGCGAGGAAACTGTTGAATTACTTTTGAAACATTCATCTATTGCATTTATTTGCATGAGCTGGTTTGTGCAAATAAGAAAACAAATTACTGTAAGTATTTACGTTGAAAAAACAATCACACTATTATAAATGGAAAGAACGAAAAACATTAAATGAACATCAATAAGCTGTTATAATTTAAGCAATTTTTCCCAATTTTAATTCTTTAAATTAACAATTTAGTTAATTGAAGGCGATAATGTTCCACACAGTTAAGCAGTTTTTTTAGCATCATTTAGTATAATTTTACTGTAATTTTAATTCATTCAACTTTCAAATTTTCGTCAAATTTTTATTAACGTTTCTTTTTCTTTTAAGTAAATGCTTTAAATTTTGAATAAATTAAATTCATTTCTGTATCAGTAGTGATTTTATTTAGCGTATACTTTATATTTTAACTAATATAGCACAATTTTCGAAAAATTAAATTCTATTGCTATTTAAATTATTTCATTATTAATAGAATAGTAAAATTATTTAGAAAACTTTATTAACAAATGTTACTAAAACCCATAACATAGCGCAAATATATTTATTTATATAAGCAATTTGTGCCATAGCCATTACTTAATACTATAACAAAAATATAAATGCATAATTTTTCACTTCGAAGGAATTGATACCAACAAAACGCAACACAATTTGAAGGAATATTACAAAATGGCGAATTATATTAGCCATTATTCCCTCGAGAGTAGTCATTATTCCCTGAAGTTGATAATATTCAAGTGAAAGAATATTACAAAATGGCTATTAGTATTCCGTTTAATGCGTAAAACTCCCAATGCTATACTTTAGTTCCTGAAAACATAACATAAAAAATAACTAAATAATTTTAAGTTTAAAATGCATTTTCCAACTCAATGCTCCATTTCATGATAACATATCCTTAAAAAAAGTGGATTTTCTTCCTGAAAAAATGCAATTCCCGTAAATACTCAGCAAACTAGAAGCAGACGATTTTCAGCGTAAAAAAACAATTCCCACGCACTACTGCCCGAAAGTATAAACACATGTAGAATTAAACAATTATATCTAAAAAGAGGATTTTTTTTTTAAACTCAGGTGAGCCCATTTTGAAAGCTTAAAAGTGCTTTCATACCGAACGCACTGATTAATTTAAACACTGTTGTATAATATGAGCACTCAACATTATTTTCAAGTATTATATTCTGATATGTATTCTGTTGTTGCTAGAAATATATCTTACTTATACATTTGGTAATTAAAAGAAACATTATAATGATTTTTTAGAGCAATCTACTATGTATTTTACTTCTAGAATGGTACGCTACATCTCATTTCCTGAAAAAAAAAGTGTCTTCTTAACAGAACTTTCATGCAAAAAAAAAAAAGAAGAAGAAGAAGAAGCGTGCAAATTTGTGCCATTTTTGTGATGTCCGAAAGATTATTTATGTTGTGTTTTTTTAATTATTACTTTTTATTAAAATATTGATTGTTTACTCAGATAGATGATGTACATTGTATACGGATTAGATGTGCGCCATCTATTCAGTTATTGAAACCAGCTATAATAAAGGCTCAAATTTTCCATAAAACCGCTACACGTATTTCAAAGTTACACGGAATGGCGTTATGTAATTCCATTCTAAGTGATGTAGCCCCTAACTGACTCTTCGCCCTGAAAAAGGCATTGCTTGGATCCACAAAACACGTGCCCAGGGGTTTTGTTGAAGATTGCCTCACTTAGAAGCTTTTAATTACAAAAAGACGTTCTTAATGTGGTCTGTTTATTATGTCGTTATTCATATTAAAAAATGTTCTGATTTCTCTCCTCAGAGGAGCTTCGAGAAAGGAATAACCCATAAAAGGTATCAAGTTTTAACTATCTAAAGAATAAAACCTGTCCTCAAAAACGATAAAAGCTGCCCTAAAAATAAATAAAACGCTAATGGAACTTCAATGGAAATTTGCAGAATTCCGCTCGCAATAAATCCATCACCAGTAATAAGCGATGTAAACTAGTTGTAGCTTTACGGGGAGCGTAAGTTTTTATAATCGTCTCATTTGCACTAATACACTAATGTTGTTCACACTAGCGTCATCTGCCGGTAGATTTTAGTTAATACTATTTTGTACCCACATCCTAAGGAAATTCCCATGACCTACCTGAAACAATCTGCAACCTGTTTCCACTTTGGAAATTTTTGTGTTTTTATGTGTTTCTACAGATATTTTACCTGTCCGGTATTTGATTCTCGCAAATGTCCGTCTTAATTTACTTTCAAAATTAGTACAAAGTTATTATCTTCTCTTGAACTGTTATCGGATTATTCCTATCTTGAACGATACCTCGCATTCGATGCCGTAAAATCTTCACAAAAAATGAATTTGAAAACCACTGGCGATATGTATGATAGCTAAATCACGCGCGAACGATATTGGAACGGCGCTCTTGTAGCAAAATGTTTGTACATATAGTTGTGTTGGAGTTATTTAAATAAAATGTTATTCGCTTATCTTCCGTGTATCGTCATTTTAAGAGGGTGCGTCGTCAACAGCAACGAAGGACTTTAGAAGAAGAAATTACCAAGTTTTGTATGATTATTTTCTGCAAAAATACCGTGTTTTGTGTGAATTGTTTTCTTTTTATTGTGATTTTTCATATACAAATAACAAAATTTTAAACGAAAAATAAAATGTGCCTAATTTTTTTTGTATTTTTTATTTTGTATTTTAATTCTTGCTGCATCCAAAAAGTTTCTTTACTAGAAAGGAAAAAACACAATTATTCATTCCTTTAAAAACAAATAAATAAATAAGGAGGCAGAGTAATAACTCTTTTGCATTTGTACCAATTGTGTCTTGCCAGGTTATTATGGCTCGTTGACATGTGTTTTAGGGGGAGTGCACCAGTGATTGACACCTTTAGAATGATTCAACACATTTTTAATAGTTTAATCATGAGAAATGACTTTTAGATAGTTTTTAAATTAATATATGCTTCAATAGAAATTCAGAAACATTTATATGATAAAGTTTATCCATTCGGTAATTAAATTTGTTTTTAATGAATTTTTATTTTATACCCACTGAACGCTCCAATGATTGACACAGCCTTTTTTTTGTTTTACCAGTAATTGACACACTATGCTCCACTGTTTGACACACTGCATTAAAAATATAATATGTAAAGTATTTGCTTTACATAAACCTAATACTGCATTCTAAATAATTCTTTTACAACTTATAAACCTAAAATAAATTTATTTTAAATCTGACGTTCTCATATTAATTTATACTACAATTTTTCCTTACACTTGAAGTAGCCACCGGCGGTGTCTTTCGAAAAATGTTTTTATTCCATTTAACATCGGAATGGTTGTCTGGCGAAAATAATGCACCTTTAAAAGGGATACCCAAGACTTGCTTGTCAGTTGCGAAAGGCCTTTCTTGCTGAAGAATGCTTGAAGTGCTTGATTCAGAGCACATTTCGGAAATGGCTTGTCCACTTAAATCAGTATTGGTTGAACTAGGAGCTATTAAAATGAATGCTTATATCGAATGGTTTAGCTCCAATGGCTAAGTGTTGTAATTCGCTTTCCACTAAAAAGGACATTTTATTTGAAGAATCAGCATAAATTGTTCACTTGCAGTCAGGGCCGGCCCTTTCAATGTGCAAAGTGTGCAAAATATAATTGCGCCAGCATCTTGGGGGCACCTCAGCGTCAGAGCAAAAAGAACAAAAACAATAATCCCTGTTTCACACAATTAATTCAGCAATTCTAGTCGTCTTAACATAGGCAAACCCAATGATAGTGACTCTCCCAGATGCTCCATCTTTCATGTGAAAGAACTTAGCGTCAAAATTCAATTGTGGCGTTTTTACTACACCCTCCGTGGTGCTTGTTAGAGATGGTTAGATGGTACCAACCCCTGTGAAACGCACTAAACTTAGCGTCAAAATTCAATTGTGGCGTTGGTACCACCCCCTCCCTAGTGCTTGTTAGAGATGGTTAGATGGTACCAACCCCTGTGAAACGCACTAGGTCTGCAACTACCAGAAGCTAACAGCAGCCCATTAGAAACGAAAAAATAACTTATTTGTTTCATGTATGTAGTTATTAAAGTTTTTAAAATAATTGAAAACGCAATAAAATTATACACAATCGAATTTATATCATTTTAGTTTGTATGATGAAAGAGGGCTAGGGGCGACTGTTTTTATAAAGTCCAGGGGCACCGAATACCGTCGGGCCGGCCCTGCTTGCAGTAGTGTTTGATTGCTCAGAGGTCTCTTTAATATTGGTGTTCTGAACTGCTGTAGTACATGAGGGGTCGGATAACGTTCCATTTTTCATTTTACTTCAAATAGGTCCATAGCAGTACTTTTTCCAGATTATTCCAAATATTCCAGACTATTCCAATTTTCAAAAATTTGATGAAATTATGTAAGCAAATCAGAATTAATGAATAGTGCCAGATATTTGAGCTTCTTTTTTAAATTCACGTGTGTCATATTCTGATTCAAAAATTCATTTACAACTGTAGTAGTGTTTGATTGTTCAATTGTTCAGAGATGTGTTTAACATTGATACCCTGAACTGCTGTAGTACATAAGGGGTCGGATAAAATTCCATTTTTCATATTTCTCCAAACAATAAATAGGTCCGTAGCAGTACTTTTTCCAGGCTTTTCCAAACAATTTTGAAAAATTTGGTGAAATTATGTAAGTAAATCAGAATCAATGAATGATTCATTGCGTGTCAGATATTTGAGTTTCTTTTTTAAATCCACGTGTGTCATATTCTGATTTAAAAATTCATTTACAACTGTAGTATAGACATATTTGCATTTACTAAAATATACATTATCTGGATTAAATGGTGAAATTCCACATCTCCGAAACCCATTCTTAATACATTCCGATGTTAGTGTTTAGTACATTTGGAAGTTGGTACTTTCTGGCTGCTGAAGGAGAATTTTCTATTATCCACGCATGAACGATACTTTTCCATGGCTTTCATAAACTAACATTACATGGTTGCAAAACACGTGTTGCATTTGATAGTACAGGGTGGGTCAGAAGTAATGACCCGATTTTGAAGGGTTATATTAAAAAAAACTAATACAGTTTGAGATATAAAACTTTTTATATTTTGATCTGTATATAATCCCATTCTTTTACATTAAGTTTTGAATACCATTTCATCAAGATGGTGGCCTTCAGCAGTAATACACTGATGCAGTCCATTTCTGACGTTTTGGAAAACTTTCTGCACATTTCAAGGGACGCGGGGGATATTTCCTCGACATTTCGGTCCTTCAGCTCTTCTAAAGTCTGAGGGTGATGTTTCCAAACTGTCTTCTTTAAATAATCCTGCAGAAAAAGCTTCCGCTAGGGACCGTAACCTTACGAGGAATATTGAAATGCACACGAAGAGCTCGAGCTCTCTGCGTGGAAGAATAGACTGCATCAGTGCATTGCCGCTGAAGGCCGCCCTCTTGTTGAAGTGGTATTCAAAATTTAATGTAAAAAAGGGGGTATTATATACAGATCAAAATAAAAACCGTTTTAAGTCTCAAACTGTATTAGTTTTTTTTAATAACCCTTCAAAACCGGGTCATTATTTCTGATCCACCCTGTAGAGCCACTAATATTATGCTATGCTCTGAACAAACATTCGCTAACATGGAAAATTAAATGAAACCTGTGATTATCCATACAGAAGATAACAGGAACCGTTAATTGCTTTGGAAATGTTAAATAAATTTTCTTAACTGTGTTAAATATATCTAATAATACTAAATCAAGATTTAAAATGATTTAAGTTACGGTTTAATTTAAATAATAGCGGTCGAAAACCGCGTAACAAACTTCCGTGACAAATAGGGTTAAATAATATGACCGAATCCAAACAAAGCTATCGTTGCCATTCGAAAAATAATAATTCTGATAATTTCCTCAGAACCCAAATTATTATTTTTTCCCCTAATTAAAGTAATAATAAATTATAAAATGGATGGAATATTGTATTGTCATCGAAGATAAGCTTGTGCGCGAAGTTTGAAGATAGTTTATGCAGTAATAGTGGTCGAAAACCGCGTAACAAACTTCCGTGACAAATAGGGTTAAATAATATGACCGAATCCAAACAAAGCTATCGTTGCCATTCGACAAATAATAGTTCTGATAATTTCCTCAGAACCCAAATTATTATTTTTTCCCCTAATTAAAGTAATAATTAATTATAAAATGGATGGAATATTGTATTGTCATCGAAGATAAGCTTGTGCGCGAAGTTTGAAGATAGTTTATGCAGTAATAGTGGTCGAAAACCGCGTAACAAACTTCCGTGACAAATCAAGTTAAATAAAACCGTGCAAAAATGTAAGCGTTAAAATTTGTGTTTAAAAATGCTATACTGCGTTTTAAAGAAATGTTCTACTTCATGTGCCAGTATTTGGCATCGTATTCCAGTAATTGACACCTTTCTCTTAAAGGAGTGTCAATTATTGGAAAATGAATAAAAAAATAGAACTAATATAAATTTAATTTACATGCAAATCCCTCCAATTTTATGTATATGAAATTAAAAACAAAGGATGTCAATAAAAGCGTCAGTGATTGACAGCCCATGACAATCACTGGTGCATAGTCTAATAAATGATCCAGTAAGTGACATCATAGCTTATTAATTCACAAACATTTGAATTATCACTACAATTTCTGTTTTAGTAGTTAAATGTGAACATCTAATAGATTTAAAATTGGAAATATTTGAAATTATTGCTAAAATTAATTCAGAAGTAATAAAATAAAAGCATCTTCTCCGTTAAGCTTCAAGCTGAGCACAAAAAATACTGTGTTTTTGACTTCACATGTTTCACTTGCAATTTGTGATTGAAATACCATCTGGTGAACAATGTAGTTATTAGAAATAAATCAGTAATTTAATGAACGAAGTATACACTTCAGCATTTGTATATTGATTTATTATTTTTCTTATTTATTATTTTTTGGGGGGAAAGGTGTCTATCACTGGAGCATGTCAACTACTGCACTAACCCTATATATTCTTATGCAGGGCCGTTGCGAAGGAGAGTCGGTGCGTCAGGGAAGTAGGGGCCTGGTTCGGCGTCTGAGTAATGCGGAGTGTAAATTGTCCCTATGGCTAAGTTGCAAAAATGAATACAACGGCTCTAATAATAAATAATCGTAAATAAATAAAAAAAAACTACACATAAAAATAATAAAAATGATGAAGATTGTACGAGTGATAAGAGAGAGTGGTAAATAAAATTTTCTTTCTGCCCGAGTTTATTAGAAAATAGTATATATTAGTATATTTATACTTAGTATATAAATATATAAATGCTTTAAAAAAAACCATATTTGCCTTATCAGTAGACTTACCGGACTAGAGTAGTGATTCCCAAAGTGGTCTATATCGACCCCCAAGGGTCGACGACAACTTTCAAGGGGTCCATGTCAAGTGAAAAAGGAATTTGGGGTCCATGAAATGAAAATGGGGGTCAACGATAGTTGATCTCATATAAGCTAATGACTCTGCACAATTTTTAAGCACTAACGAAGAACTTAAAGTACAGTTTAGAAACGGTTATCAGCAATTCTGGCTTCAAAAAAAAAAAAAAAAAAAAAAAACATAACTGTTACTTATCCCGTATTATGGAATATCACGAGAAAGATTGTAATTGTTTTTCCATCTTCATACCTATTGGAAAGGGGTTTCAGAGCAGTTGGCAATCTCCTAACAAAAATTTAAAAAAAAAGAAAAAGACCCTTCCTTCCACCATTAACCGAGGAGATTTGAGAATAAACCTAACTAAATTAATGATAAATGTTGATAACTTATTATTAAAGCATCCGGTTCATCCTTCCCACTAAAAGCATTTATTTATTCCGTTGTTACTTTATATAACAGATACTAAATTTTAATTTGAATCGTTTTAATTTGAATTTAATTAATAAATGCATAAAATTACAATGCGGTTTTTTCTTAAGTTTTTCACACTACACTTCACTACAGTTAGAAAATTAAACCTTCCACAGTGAGTAGCACTATACTAGCTGTCAAGAATACATTTGAAGTTGATGAATTTAAAAAAAAAATCAATATCAGGTAAGCAACCGGTCTACCCAAAACCGAAAAACATGGCAAGGGGTCTACGAGACAGAAAAGTTTGGGAACCACTGGACTAGAGTCACGTAAGCTTCTCTTGAAGTGCAACACGAGAGAGATAAAAAAACAGAAAATAGCACTTTCTGTCGTCTCGTCTACGACTCATCTTTACTCATCTTTATTGATTGACGAAATATGTAATAAATCTGAAAAATGTAAAAGTTGTATAAAACAGTAATATTCGAAAATCAACTTTATTTTTTAATTCAAACTTTCTTTTATATACAGTAAAACCCGTTTAAGAAGTTCCCGCTTAAGAAGTTTTCCCGTTTAAGAAGTTTTTAATTTCAATACCAGTTTCATTCCCATCTCCCCAATGTTAAAATAACCCTTTTAAAAAGTTTTGATTTTATTTTTTTCCCGCTTAATAAGTTTTCATATCGGTCTTTTTTTTCTTTCAAGTGACACTTTAGTCTTCTAAAGTTTCTTTTTTTTAAAAGTTTTTTTCAAACTACGTAGTTCTTTTTCTTTCGAATGGAAAAAAGACAGTAGGTTCAGAAAAGCTGCTTTGGTCAGCTTTTTCTCAAGGGCACCCTTTTCTCAACACCAAAGTTCCAGGAAAACAGGTGGCAGAGAGGTCAGTTGTCAGGAGAACAATAATGACTGATAAGGGGAGAAAGAAATGTTTGTAGCTTCTCCTATATGGGTGTTGCTCTTCAACAGTAATAAAGCAGGGAGCAGGGGTGAGTAGGTATTGTATCAATAAGTTAACTGAACCATGAGTTGCTGTTAACTCGCAATGCATTCTCTCACCTTGTTTTAAAATGGAATGAACCACAGACTACAGTTGTGGTTGGTGCTCAGCTCTTTCCACTGAAATTATTTTTCTACGTGATTCTTAGCTTCCTACGTCAGTGAAAAAATTTGTGAACAAATTCCGCTTCTTTTTCAAAATGTCTGGAAAGGGAATTAAAAGAAAAGCATTGTCGATTGAGGAAAAAGTCAAAATATTGAAAGATGTGGATAACAACTCACATTTATCTAGGGTTGAAATTTCTAAAAAATTAAATCTTCCAGTGACGACATTGAATGGAATTGTTGCCAAACGAGAGGTCATTTTGAATTCTTGTAACCAATCTCGGAAAATAAAGGAAGTTAAGAGGGGAAAGTATGAACACATAGAAGAGAAGTTGTTAATTTGGTTCAAGCAAGCAAGATCGGCGAACATTCCCGTAAGCGGAACTATTTTAAAAGAAAAAGCCGAAGAAATTGCTAAAAAGATGGACGTTGATTTTGTTTCTTCAAATGGATGGATTGACCGCATGAAAAGAAGAGCTGGGTTAGTGTACAAATCGGTAAAAGGCGAGAGCAAGAGCGTCGACCTTCATGAAACGGATGCATGGAAGAGCACCTTACCTGAATTGATATCTGGCTATCAACCAAAAGACATATTTAATATGGACGAGTGTGGACTTTTTTATAACCTTTTTCCGGACAAAACTTATGCCTTTAAAGGTGAAAACTGTCATGGAGGGAAAAGAAGCAAAGAAAGATTAACAGTATTAGTAGGTGCTAATATGGACGGAACCGAAAAATTACCAATTTTGGTAGTTGGCAAATCTAAAAAACCAAGATGTTTCCAAAACGTTAAGTCACTTCCTTGTGAGTATGAAAGCAATAAATCGGCGTGGATGACGATTCCAATCTATGAATCATATTTAAAGAACTTAAACAACAAAATGAGGAAAGCCAAAAGAAACATTCTCATCTTTGTGAACAATTGCGCCGCACACTCGAAAAACGCTCAATATTCAAACATAAAAGTGCATTTTCTACCCCCGAACTCTACCTCCGTTTTGCAGCCGATGGATCAAGGGGTCATCAAAGTGTTTAAGCAACACTATAGAAAAAGGCTCGTGAAATGGATACTGGAAAAGCTTGAGAGCAGTGATGAATTTAAAAAAGTGAACATCTTGGAAGCAATCCATTTTCTCGTATCTTCTTGGGACTTAGTTACACCATCTGTAATTTCAAATTGTTTCCAAAAAGCTGGATTCCTGGATGGAGAATCAACAGAAGAGTACGATTTTGACATTGACAACAGTGATGATGATGATGATTGGATGACGTTGCAACGAAAAATGAAATTAAGTACGTCCTTTGAGGAGTATGTTGCGATCGATGACGAAGTACTACCATGTGAAGTGCTTACCGTGAATGATATTTGTGAGGCAACAGAAGGCAGTGAAGAAATAAGTGAAGAAATAAGTGAAGATGAAGAAGATGGCATGGAAATTCCCAGCTTTACAGAAGCCATAAAAGGACTGGAAACATTTCGCCGGTTTGTCGAAACAATTGAAAATGTGCCTGAAGAGGTCTTTAAAAGCTTGCGGCAATTGGACTGTTTCCAGTTACAGATTTCTGAGCGAAAGAGAAAACAAAAAACTATGCTGGATTTTTTTCAGAAAAGCAGTGAGTAAATGTAATATCTTCAAATGGCTGATGTTTCGGTAAAGAATTTTTTCCTTATTGATGTTGTTTTAATTATGTAAAATTAATTAATAAATGCATGAATTTTAAAGCACAACTTAAAATTATGGAAATGTATTCCATGTCTAATTTAAATATTGACAAATGATATCATCCCTAAATATCATTAAGTAAATTCATTTTCAAAAATAGAGCCTACCCGTTTAAGAAGTTTTCCCGCATAAGAAGTTTTTTTCTCTTGGTCCCTTGGAAAACTTCTTAAGCGGGTTTTACTGTATTTTCAATGTAGAGGAAAGTAAATACTATAAATGCTGAAAGAAATATTTAGTGCTGCCATCTACTGATCATTTTGTAAAATATTTATATATTTCAACTCGTTTGTTTTTATTTTCTTCTAAATCCAGAATAAGAGAAGAAAAATGAATTGAGTAAGAACTGAATTAGTGAAAATTTTTGATTTTCAACGAAATCTACACGTTTTGTGATGATAAATCTATTTTTACTATTACCATATCTAGAAGTAATGCAAATATTTGAATAAAAATCGATGTAGAAATGTACCTCAATGGTAACATCTGCAGCTTAATTTTTGCCGCAATTCGCTTCAAGGAAGGTCGAGGAATAGAACGTATTTTCTCATTAAGCTTGACCGCTATCATGCCCGATATCTCAAGAAGTAACGTAAAAATTGGGGACACAGTGGGAACTGTCTTTCGTTTTTAGTACTAATCGCTCTAAGGGGAGATGGTACAAACAAGAAACCAAAGATTTTTTTCCTGCTAATCCTATATCTTGAGAAGTAATGCAAGGATGAAAACCAAATTGATAGACAGCTACAGGGGAAAGAGGTCTTGTGTAGACAATTTTCAAAAATGCTACAAAAAATGTACTAAATAGAATTTTTAACGCACTTGAAACCTTAATAAAATGAATTTCAACACCTAAAAATGCTCCTATAAACTTCAACACCCTGTAAACTATCCCCCTATTTTCAAACATCCCAAAGTTTTCAAATCCGTTGTACCTTTTCAATTAACATATAATTTCGAATCATGCTAATAAATTACATTTTTAAAATAAAATTTTCTTTTGAAGAGTAATATCTGCGGCTCCTCTCTGGATATCCTATCAGATGTCCATCCCGATGTACCATATCACAGGATTTAAATTAAAGAGGCCTTGATTCCGGATATTAAAAAAAAATCGGTCGGATACCGGATATTAAATGCTTTGGGGTGAGGCGTTCATTCCTTTCCGTCAGTGCACAACCCACCAAGCACAAACGATATATATTTTGTTGTATGATATTTTGTGTGTTATGTAGAAGACTACACCAGTTTAGACTAAAATGAGCAAGCGAAACGAGCTCGTTTTGTGGAGCGATCCAAAGAAACTGTTCCAGAGGTTGGTGGGCGTTAGCGAGCAGAGGAAGATAGCCCCTAAGTATGGTAAAATTACCATAAGAGTTTTTGTGCGTCTTAAGGCTAAAGTAAACAAATTATATTACTTTAGCCTTAAAACGAATAAATCTACTTTAAAGTGCAGAAAACATGTTGCGCATGGAGCGCCCGTTGCGTCAACCTTAAAATCCGGCACTGCTTCCATAACCAAATCTAGTGTTCGAAGAAGTTTTCATTTAGCAAGCAAGCAGAAGTTCAAAAGTAAACTTGAAATTTTGTGCATTAAAATTACCTTGTTTCCCAAATAAGCTGCAGAAAACGGTTGATATGATCAAAACATTGTTTTTCTGTTTGTCAGACTGCTAGAAGTTATACATTCGGCTTATATATATATGTAAGAACGGCTGTCCCGTTCTATCTTCTACAGTAGTGGCCGCTAAAACCCATGTAAGAAGAGGCACAGGGCTTCGTTGCAATTCTTTATTAGTGCACTTTAACACACAACTATCATAACAATATTATAGTTGGGAGGAAAGACACGAAGTCATCAGCTAGTATCAAGAAGCAAGAACCACGATTTTCGTTCGGGCAGTCGTATTTATATGGGGGATCATATCTTAGACTGCAGACAATGTTCCCTACACCACGTGATGGCACGTGGTTTAAATAGGAGGGCCATATGGAAAAAAAATATATATTATTGGCTTTAATCCCGTAGACAGAGGCTGGCCTAAGTCTACGGGGAAAAAAATAGTCTGGAGGGAATTACTGAGGGAAACCAAATTGAGCTTAGGCATGACCATATATGGTAACGCGTTAGAGAAATTTATAAGTGGGACAACCCTGAGTTGTCAAGTTTAATATGGAAAAAGCCAGACAAAGGAGACAAAGGACTTCTCCATATCACAGCCTGACAAAGGATACAAAGGATTTTTCCATATTACATGCCCCCTCCCCAAAAGTTCTATTACGTTAAATTTTTGAAGAAGTGAAATATCTGCAGCCTTTTTCCCCACATAAATTTATGTATTAAATTTTATATAAACATATCACATTTTGAATGAAATACTATACAGTTACAAAAATTACTGAACATTTTCATCACAGATTATTATACTCTTAGTAAACGATATTTACAAAATTGTATTTACAGTTCAGTTTAATTACAGTTGGATTATTCTGTTGCAGTTCAAAAGTGAATGACTTATATCACATTATTCATGTGATAGTTTGAAATTTGTTGGTGGGTAATATTTCCTCAATCTTGACACATGTACTATGTCTGATTTTTCTTTGCTGTTTGCATTTGGTATATTGATTTCATAAGTTACGTCCGTAACTTTTCGAAGAATTTTATATGGTCCACTGAACGGTTGCGAAAGTTTTCGTGAATTCGGATATTTGAATTCTTCATATATCACAAAGTCATCTGCATTAAAAGTTTTGTCCACAAATCTGGCATCGTAATATATTTTATTTTTTTCATGATACTCTTTAGTTCTTTCCACTGCCAGTTTTCTAGCTTCCTCAACAGGAGGATAAATGTCTTCATTTACTGGATTTTGAAAAGGCACTGTACCGTACATTAAATACGCAAGTGGGAACTTCGTAACTGAGTGTGGAGTTAGATTGTATTCTTGAGTCACCTGCTCTAATAATTTAGGCCATGGCACGTTTCCAGAAGCTGCGTTCACTTTGCACTTTAGGCGAGTGACTATTGTTTGGTTCAGACGTTCCACCTTACCATTTGTCTCTGGTCTATGAGCTGTGGTTAAAAGCTGTTTATGAAATGAGATGAAGTAAATGATGGATTTCTATCACTTAATACACTTTTAGGTATTTGAACACTGAAAATTTGTTTAAGAAAGTTGACGTAAGTTTCGGTAGTGATTGATTTTGATGCAAAAGACCACATGTATCTAGTATGATGATCTATAAACAATGTTAAATATTTTTTCGTGGAATTGTAGTAGTTGAAACCACCCACACTATCTACTGCAACGAGATCAAATGGTTTATCAACTGGAGGCATAGACTGTAAAAGGCCAAATCTTTTTTGTCGAGGCTTTTTGTTTACCTTTACAAATATGACAATGTTTGTTAAATCCAGTTATATCTAATGTTATATTTTGCCAATAATATACAGGCGTAAGTAAATTAATTGTTTTTTGAATTCCTGGGTGTCCAAACTTTTCATGGACAGTCTCAAGTAATTTACGGCGTAAAGAAAAAGGAACAACAATTTTAGTAAAACCCTTTTTACGCAGGCATAACACGTTATTAATTTCGACAAAATTTAACATTTAATGTTTTTGCAATTGCACTCGGGATGATATTTAATGTTGAACCGGTATCAACATTTAAATAAATAGTCTTTAAATTCGAATTTGTATTTTGAGTGTACGCGTCATTAGATAGTTGATAATCATTTTTAAATTTCGCCTCATTTTTAATAATATACCCGGGTATTATTAATTGTCCTACTTCGTTAACTCTCTGATTTTCTTCTCTTAATTGATTATCTTTTTGCTGAGGTGGTAGTTTAAATCCAGCATTCGATGTATCTGGCTTATTCACACATGTTTGTCCCCAATGATATGCGTTGGAGATTCCTTGTTGTGCACAAAATTTACAAGGATTAGGGGGTAACTCCTGAGAAAAACGTGCAGTCTGTCTTTTTACTGCATTTTGTTTTTCATTGTGACCTACAAATCTAGGTTTATTCTGTTGGAAAAAATTAGGTTGGTATACATTGTTTCTATCTTGACGAGAATAGTTATATCGTTGACGAAAATTACTTTGGTCTTGATTTTTTGGCATCCAATTTTGATAAAAGGGGGGCTTCACCCTAAAAATATTTTGTTGTTCCCCTTTATAAGCGGACTTGTGTGTTTCATGTGGAACTTCATTTATTAATTTTGAAACTACCTGAAGCCATTCGGTGGGAGTTTCTGGCTCTTTTATTACCAAAAATGCCCTAACTTGGGCAGGTAGCCCAACTGAAAGCCCCTCAAGGATATGTTGATTACTAAGTTTTATTTTTCTTCCCATTTCTACTTTTTCCGTAAAATAGGAGTACAACTCTTTCGGATTTCCAGAAAATTTTAAATTTTGAAAATCAAGAAAACTACTTGCTGGAGTAAAGTAATGTTCTTCAAAAATTTGAATGATTTCATGAACGGAATTACAGCAAAGGCATTGATTGATGTAGAGCTTTAAGGCTGAACCGCGAATAAATTTCTGAAAATTTTTTAATTTCCAACTATCATTTAAGTTGTTCTGAGCCGTTTGCTGGTTAAAGTGAGCTAACCATGCTGAAAAATTTATCCCTAACTCTGGTTCAAATAATAAAATTTCAGGTGAGCTACCCGAATTTTTGTCTTTTATTTCAATTTTTGAAGTAGAAGAGCCATCTGCCAAACTTATCTCTTTTATTTTATCACTAATCGTTTGACCTTCTGAATCCATTTTTATTAAGCTTAAATCGGCAGTTGCCTCTGCTTGAGTTTCCGCATCCTTACGGTTTAAGTTATCTCCATCCATGTTTGAATTTTCTTTGTGGGAAGACTCTAAGTCAGAATTTTTTTCATTTTCAATGGTCTTGCTCATTTTACCACTACGTAATAACATAATTCTAATAACACACAAATTTTTGACATTTTTCCTTTTTTACCTTCCCACTTTAACAACAAAAATATTCCGCGTAAACAAATGCATAACATCTAAAATATATACAGAACTATTCATAATACTGCAAAAAATATACCATAATTTCAATTACACAGCACATTGATAAATTTACTATTTCAAATATCTTAATGTCAAAAAAAAAAAAAAAACCGTGCTGACAAGATCCCTTTTAAAAATTTAAACCGATAATTAATATATCATCAAATAAAGAACTTATTCTTCCAAAGCACATGATCAATTTATATCATAATAAATTCTAAAGCAATATCATGTAAAAAAAAACCAAACGGGAGAAAAAGATATTCATATAATTATAAGATATTTATGAAGAAAATTCGAAATAATACCATTTTGGAATAACACATTAAAAATTACTTTATCCAAATTCATTTTAGCACATGAAAGTAATTTCAATTCTAAAGCACCACACATTCACGATTCTTTGGTGAAATCACGCAGCAGAAGGCCAACACTCTTCGCTTCTAAAAGCCACAACGGGGGCGAGCTTTTCCCCACTCGGTGAAAGAAGCCGCACATTGGTTCATTGAACCGTCTGGAAAGATGATCCACACTGCTACATCGGCGCGGCACATTGCAGATTTAGTATTGCCTTTCTTCGATTGTTTTTTTTTTTTTTTTTTTTTTCTGCAGGAGCCCGGATAGGAACATAAATCCTACCGGCTTGTAAGAACGGCTGTCCCGTTCTATCTTCTACAGTAGTGGCCGCTAAAACCCATGTAAGAAGAGGCACAGGGCTTCGTTGCAATTCTTTATTAGTGCACTTTAACACACAACTATCATAACAATATTATAGTTGGGAGGAAAGACACGAAGTCATCAGCAAGTATCAAGAAGCAAGAACCACGATTTTCGTTCGGGCAGTCGTATTTATATGGGGGAAAATCTCTTAGACTGCAGACAATGTTCCCTACACCACGTGATGGCACGTGGTTTAAATAGGAAGGCCATATGGAAAATAAAATATATTATTGGCTTTAATCCCGTAGACAGAGGCTGGCCTAAGTCTACGGGGAAAAAAATAGTCTGGAGGGAATTACTGAGGGAAACCAAATTGAGCTTAGGCATGACCATATATGGTAACGCGTTAGAGAAATTTATGAGTGGGACAACCCTGAGTTGTCAAGTTTAATATGGAAAAAGCCAGACAAAGGAGACAAAGGACTTCTCCATATCACAGCCTGACAAAGGATACAAAGGATTTTTCCATATTACATATATATGCATGTGTATATATATATAATAGAGAGAGAGAGAGAGACAGAGACAGAAAGATATATATTAATTCTGCAGCGTCATCTGTCGGCAAAAGTCCATGACTAAATTTGAATTTTGAGGATTACAATTTCTTTGTTTCCCGAGTGGAATGCAGCTAATGGTGCATTTTTATTGCTTTTCTTTCCATTCCTTTTCAGATGAGTGAGTCACTTTTTTGGACACCCTGTATTTTAGCCATAGTTCATAGAATGTCACATCATTACAAGATCATATTTAATATTTCTACCAGCTTTTTTCAGCAGTAACTAATATTTAAAGTGTGAACATACGCTTACTGGATGCTTACTGTTTTGATTTTATCTGAGTAAAATTTAACGAACAGTTTTATTAACCTTCTCGACAAAGCGTCGCTGCACAGTCTCGTATTTTGAAAACTATGAAAATGAAGGGTCTGTTGGGGTAATTGTAAACAAGCTTCATAACTACATTTGTGGTGGTTTTGAAAACTTAACTGCTTGTGAGTGATAAACTGGCAGCATAGGAAAGACATTGAAACAGTTTCGTAAGTTTCGAAACAACTGTGAAGGCGTCACTATTGTTTAAAAATGGCCAAAGTGAAAAAGTTAATTAACAAAATTTAGTGATCTTACATTTTCCTCTCCAGCTCATCTACAATAGCGAAGTAAGCGGTTTCAACCATTTTTATTTGTCATACGGAATGCTGCTAAAAACATTTAGTTATGAATTTAATCCTCCCTGTTATTTTTCATGTGCAAGTTAGGCGTTTACAATTACCCCATATATTTCGTACTCTGGGGTAATTGTAAACACTTAAATTTATCCCATTTTCAATATTTTGGGGGGACAATAAGTATTATATTTTGATGTAAATTACACTTTTGTGTCTATTTTACATAACTGTTGTTATTGTTGCTAATGCCACTTTTAAATCCAACCCTCCTTGCAGGGAATTAAGGAAGCTCCTACTGATTATTAATCAGCTCCGATAGAATGAAGTATACACTTGGCTCATAGGGGCTTAATGATTTTTAACTAGCTCCCAGATGAGAGATCGTCACCTAGATTGGTCCTTCAGCGGAAATTATTTCTAACTTGGTGGACATTTGTAGCGACGAAGTACTTTACATGCACAGCTCCCTTTTGCGCACTCGGTCTCAGAGTTATCGGTCGTGGGAGGTCGTCACCCTCCAAAGCGTTGACCACGGCCAGTTGTGCTTCCCTTTCTGTGTTCTGTGGGATCCAAGCTTAACCGACTGATCCACTGCGGGACAAATTTTACATAAATTTGTCGCATTACTTTATTTTTTTGCAAGATATTTCTCGCTAAATGATCTGAGCCGACTCATAACATAACTGAGCGGACCACATGCGGCCTGTTGGCAGCAGATTGAGAACCATTGCTCCGGAACTTCTTAAGCCTTCAAGCAGACTGTGTATGAAACAATTTTCCATTTGCAACAACCTTATTCGAAAATAAATCACTGTTTACAATTACCCCACATCTCTGGGGTAATTGTAAACACACTGGGGTAATTGTAAACACGAGCTCATTCGCTTACGAATAGTCATAAAGTCAAAAATTTTGTACACATTTACTCACAAGAAGTACAGTAGTGGCTACAATGCTCACAATTTTATTTCTGAATTCATTCAAGAGGTGGGGAAGGATCAAAATTAAAACATTGAAAAAGCGTTTACAATTACCCCAACTGACCCTAATAGCTTTTAAACAAATTTGGGATCGGCAGGTTTCTGAAGAATTTTCTTAGCAACAGTTGGTGCCAGGGGCAGATTGTCCCGATTTTTACCAAGTGGGCCAAAAGAAAAAAATCTCAATTGCGCATATCAAATTTGAGCTTTTGTTTAAAATATTTTCATAAAAAGTGTATTTATTAGCAAATCAAGAAAACTACATTGCATTAAAACTTAGTTTCTTGTTTCGTTTCGTTTGGTTTCTTTCTTTTTTCCCCTTTTTTATTGTGTGTGTTCTGTAAAAAAAAGGCTTAAAAGTGTAGGATCACTGGTTGATTGCCGTGGGCGACTAATTTTTAATTATGTGGAATGCTATATATTTTAATAAACTAGCATAATTTACAAATAAAAAAATATCACTATATACACAACGGCGAACCGACTGGTCTTTTCATTTTTTAACACGGTACAGCCGTGCGGATACCGCTAGTTGATAATAAAACAGTTGGCGACTATAACAAACAATCTCCAAGATGCATCCTAAACAGCACCTTGACCTAAAGAGGTTAGTCTACTCCAACTGAGTACTTTATAGCAATATAATTTTACGTATTTTAGTAAGTACATTTGTTTATTTATTTTTACTTTGATGGCATTGACACTCTCAGCTCTCAACAGCTTCGACGTGAACTTTGGAGGCAGTCCCACAATGTGAGCTGGAACAGGCATTCGAATCGTTGTTAAGCCGCTGTAACAAATGTATTGAGGCCGAAGGAGCTTATTTTCAATAAAAATACTTTTTAAAAATATAAGTACTAATTTATATATTATTTAATAAACCTAGTCTTAAAAATTCTTTGACACACTGTGCGATGCTTCCAGGGTATTTTTGAATAGACAAGCTTTGAAGGAGACGCCACTAGGTTATAGCAACCTTCACGTCAATAAAGTTCTTTTATGGCTTCCAACCCAACGTGGAATCAGCATGACAGTCAAAATTATGATAAACTCAAAAAAATTAAATAGTATTGGCTCTTTTCTTAACGAGGTCATTCGAAAAGAGTTTTAACATTTTCCTGATAAGTAAACAGTTCTCAAAAAATGAGACATTTACTCGCCTAACTAAAAAAAAAACTTCTTTGGTATGAGTTCTGAAGGAAAAAATTATTTATAAATTTGTACTTTACATGTTTGTAAGGGCTTGCTGTTACAACTTTTTATTGGGCTCTTAGGAACCCAGCTACAGCAAAAACTTCACCAGTGTACCAAATTCCATCTCTGTAGGCCTTAGAGTTTGTCCGAAACACGCGGCGCAAGCACACACACACAAGACGGGACTCTTTCTTTAATTATATGTGCATTAAAACATTTACTTGCTTAGAGAAAAAAAATTCTTCGGCATTAACTTAGGAAAAACAAATCTTTATTTACAAATATGTACAAGAAAGACATCACAAAATAAATTACGCGTTACTAGATAACACGAAGGAGTTCCTCGAATCCAAGAGAAAAATCACGTTTTGCGTCGAAATTCGCCGGAAATTGCATCTTCTGCCCAATACCTGAAATCAATGTCTGGCAAATCTTCACAAAGAAGTCTTGGATTCCTAAAGGTGAATTTTTGTTTTAGTGATTGACTGAATACTATTCAAGATCAATACTGAAAAGAAATTGAAAATATGCTGTACTTACTTAACTGGGTGTGGCATTTGCATTGCCCAAATCTGTATGGTCGGGATGTCGTCCGCATTTTCACATATTATCTTCGACTGCGTTGTCTTCCGGATTTCTCGCAACTGGGCTGCAATTAAAAAAATAAATGAAAAAAATCTTCGATTCGATATTTAACAGATGAACGCTTTGCAGTCAATAATTACTAACTAATTGTTTGTTTGCTGTTGCCTTCGTACTACGAACTAATTTAGTTTTGTTGTGTAAATTATTTTCGTTCAAAGAATGGAAGAAATGCACATCTCGTACCTATTATCATAACGAAAAAACTTTAATAACAACGTCTGCAAACAAGTAGTCATGTCATGTGATATTGGAATGGCAGGAGGGGGGTAAATTTACTTTATTGCAGCTCTTTATGTTCTAATGCAACTCAATCGAAACGAAACGGAAGCACCTCCAAACTATCCTATACCTACGCTATGATCGAATTCTTCGAAATTCCTTTTGACCGTCTTAGTACAGACTTTTAACTAGAAGGTATTGTATTGAGACAATCCTTATATTAGTTAGTCAGAATATAAGCGTCAAGTAAAACGAATTTTATGTCTTAATCGGGATTAATTTTCCATCTAATTACATTATCAGAGGAATGGAAAGTACTACCAGAATGACCCATACCTCTTGATTACTCAAAAAGCAAGAACAGACTAAAGATTCAACTGTGTTACCTGGTGTGAAAGAAGAGGGCAATCCCGCGTTTTCGTGCCAGAACCGATCTCCCTTCCGCAACATACTGAACTGGTGGGCGATGATGCACGCAAATGTAGGACCCACCAGTGCGCCCGGCATCACCTTTTCGGATACCCCAGCTGACCAAAGATCGATGTCGTCCGGATGCCTACAAAGACAAACAAATACAAGTCATAAAATTAGAAAAAGAAGAGTTCGGCTGACATTCAAAGAAGATGTGATTTACTGCAGAATGTGGCTTCACTTAAATTGTGCGCATGAAAATTTTGTAATTCTTAACAATTTTCGAATATTTTAAGCTTCTTAAAGACATAAAATTTTAGAATATGAGCTGTTTTTTTCCTACTCTTTAACTGTCAGCAAATTTTGAAATTGGAATCAGAAAAGAAAAAAAAAACAGTAATTCAAAATTTTGAATGAGAGTTCGTGCGTTACCGCTTTCTAGGGCACGACTAGTTTTCATGCCCAAACCACTTTCAATTTTTTCTGCCCCCTTTGAATGGCTCACTTACTTTATACAATACAATATACAGAAGAGCCGCGGTTATCCGAGCCCCGACTAACTGAGTTCCGGTTTATTTAACCGAGGCACCCTTGCCGATAGCGCCTTCACCGTCTGACATCAGTCAGCCAATGACTGACGTCAGTTTGCTTTTCACTTCGCTAGTGAACAGTTCGTTTACGGTTTGTTTACTTTCGTTTGTACTGTACTGTATTGGTTGCGTGATGAGTGCTAAACGCAAACGAACTGTTGTGTCTTTGGAAACTAAATTACAAGCCATCAACAAACTCGATAAATGAGAGACAATTAAAAAGGGGGCTTCAGATTTAGGTGTGGGAGAATCATCATTTTATAATATGTACAGTAAAAGCCTTTTTTCCCCATCTTTAACGACCTTTTCATTCATTTCACCCGTTTACCCACTTTTCCCTCTCGATTTGCACAGAGTCCGTATTATCCGAGTTTTCGATTATCCGAGGTACCTTCGGTTCACATTACCTCGGATAATCGAGGCTCTGTATACATATGTATGCATGTATGTGTGCGTGTTACGGTCAATGTGCAAGTTATTGTTAAGAATGACCTGTTAGATGAAAAATACCAGTAGTTGCTATTAATTAACTTGGTTATTTTATATAATATTTCTTTATAAAGAAATTTAAATGATAATAAAAAGAAAAATCCTTCTCCTTCGAAAATTCTTGAATCGGGCATATGCCCGGAATGTCCGTGCGATATTCAGAACCGATGTAGGGGTGATTGAACTTGGTAAAATTTTATTCCTATCCGTCAATTGGTATGGCTGTCTATAGTGAACATGTAAACAAAGATACACTTAACCCTCTAATGCCCAAGTTTTGTTATCGGTGTCCGCCTTGAGGCGGAGTCGAGAATTAGAGGGTTAATCGAACCCTTATATAGAGAGAGCTATTGGTTACTATTTATTGACTCGCCCCTGCCAAGTCACCCAAACGTAACTTACTTGTAGAGTTGTGAATACTTGAAAGCTGTGCCATTGCTCATGTAGTACTCCAGCTCTGCGAATGTTTCGACGCGTCCTAGTCCACACCATTCCCGAAAGTGGTTATAACCAGGGACGCCCGTTTCTCTTCCACGAAGAAGATTTGTCGCAACGAGGTCAATGCCGAACGGCAGATGACGTTCTTGAAAAAGATGGTTTGTAACCTAAGAGGAGAAGAAATAAATAAACACAATTATAGCTGCATAACCAAAAGAAAAATATATGTTTAAAATTGGCACACTGAAGAGAACCCTAGTTATTTCTTTCTGCGTAGACATGGGCCCTTTTTAAATTGACACAGACCTCTAGAGGTCTATATGGAAAACTTTGGGAGCCAGTGCTCTAAATCACCGAAGTTTTTAACTTCACTTCGGTATTAGGGTCATAATAAATACCTTAAATCCTCCGATGCCGTTTAAACAAGTTCCACTGGTGGAAAATGAATTGGATTTCTGGAATAATCTCTATTTTTGAAATTTGACAAATTTTCAACCTATAACGGGGAGGGGGGTCTGAAGATATTTTAAGCATTTTTGGAAGCTGTCGGTGTGTGTACGTCTGTAAATTTTGGCCGAGTCTAAGTGTTTGTTTCTGTGTCTTTCTTGTGTGTGTATGTATACCTTTGGACTATTTATTTCAGAAATGTAGCTGAAGATTTATACGCCCACGGCTAAGTAAGACTATGGTCCCTCCTACGTAATATAGTGAATAAAAATTTGTTATGTCTACATTTGGCGACTATAGGCACCTTTTAAGTTAAGCGTGTGAAACGTGCCAATATCTGATATAGGCAAGTTAAGCTCCTGCTCCTATACAACGCGGGATATTACTGCATTTTGAAGTCAAATCCTTTAAATCATTCTATTTTCTATACTTTCTAACAGATGGCAGCATCAAACTCCTCCTAGCGATGAAGTTCAGCGTAATAATACATGACATTATGGATTAGGTTACTATAATATTATCTGCGTGTGTGTTTTTTTTAATACCTTTGATTAAATTGAAGATATCACAAGCCTAATAATGTTTTCATTTCGCAAATATTAGTCACTGTATTTCCAGGAATTATTTTCAGAGATGGTGTCCAAGAAGTGATACGACAGTCAGAGAGCTTTCCGATAGGAACGTTGCGGATATCCAGAAAAAATATTGCATCCGGACTGTCTGAGAGAAGTACCGGATAAGGGGCAGAGGCGCGGTATTTTAATCATGGGGCAGAATACCCGCTCTTAAACTATAAGCTGAGAGCTGAAGTATAAAATAGATTTATATTAAATAAATAAGTAAAATTTGCAATTGTTAATAAAGTATTCAATTTATTTTTTAACAAAAACCATGCTTATAACTGTTTATACTTATAATTCATTTCACCAAACATTTTATCGTAATTAAAAGCATAAATACAAGAAGGCAAAAGTTTTCCTTTCGATATTCTGTAAGGCGCATAACGCATTTTCATAAAAATTAGAAATTTAGCTACTCTGACAAATGGAATGTTTTGAAGTATACTGTTTTTAATTTTACTTAGTTGCTCAGCCGCCTGTTTGCTTCGCATCCCAAGCCCCATGCTCGGTGCTCTGGCTAAGCTTGGCTGACGCCTTCGGCGGCTGCTTTCCTTTTGGCGACGGAATTGGAGACAAATCAGTGATGTCTCTCCAGATTCCAAGTCAACCAGACTCATAAAAGACCGGATGTCCGTCTACACAGACTGATGCAGACGGATTTTCACGATGCAGTTTTTAACTCATATCTCCGTCAGATTTAATTCTCGAGGGATTAAATGAGGCGAAATGGCTTTCCTTGGATATTCCAAATACGATGGTACCTCTCTCGCCCCCTGGTGCACTTTGGGGGAGATGCTGTTACAGTCAGACAGACGCGAACAGGTTTTAATTACATTTTACGTATCGCAAACTAATTACCTCTGATGATATGAACGGATCGTATGCTTGAGCTGGTGTGTTAATAAGGCCGCCAACCAAGTGGTCAATAATTCCTGGCTCGTTAACAATGAAAGGATGTCTCAGTAACTGACGCAGTTCAATGGAATCTGGAAAGGAATACGGAAAGGTAAGAATGTATCATATGCGAGAAAACTCCATGGAAATTGCATGAAGGAATATGCTATAAACATGCCCTAAAGTACGTAGCAAGAGACAGTTGTGGAAGGAAATATGAACTCAAATTTCTCTTTCTCAGACAAAATTATTGAAATCAGTTTGTTTTTATTTAAAAATAATATTTTTTTCCGGTTATCTGTCTCTTTTCTTTCTGAGCGAAGCAAATGCAGATGTTATTTTGTTAACCAAACCGAAAAAATATTCATTTTTCACAACATTGCTATTTTTTTACTTTTTCGCATCTACTACTACAAGAGAGGGAGTGAAAGGGGATAATTTTAGTATATACAACATACACACACAGATATATACTCTGTATGTATATCTTGCAATTGTTAATAAAGTATGGAATGACAAATGGAATGTTTCGAAGTACTATACTGTTTTTAATTTAACCTAGCCTGCTTTGCCCCTGTTCTCTTCGCATCCCAAGCCCCATGCTCGGTGCGCTGGCTAAGCTTGGCTGATGCCTTCGGCGGCTGCTCTTCCCTGTTTGGCGACGGAATTGGTGCTTTAAAAGCTCAGAACCCTCATTTAGTTAGTGGCTTTGTCCAGCATTAAGTGTAAACTCGCAAGAACTCGAAAAATGGAGTTAAGATACTGGTTCTCAGGTATATATATATATATTCTCCCTCTATAAGTAGTGATTTCCAAAAAAAACGATAGTAATACTGTATCCAAAATTTGCTAAATGGTCTGATAAAACTTTTTATGAAGTCACAGCCACTTATTTTGGCCTTTCCTCGGGATGCCCCTCACCATAACATTTTCGAGGTACATGACTCTTCACATTAACCGAACTTTGTCGGGTTACGGCTGGCACAAAATACCCAAGAACTATAACTTATTTCTTTTTTTGTTTCATCAGGAAACTCCGCTCGACTCCAAAGAGACCAGCTGAAATTACTCATTTTTGTCGCTCGTCGCTGTTGCTGTTGGTGTGAATACACCATTAGCTTTTACTGAAATATAGAGGCTCAGAAAACAGATGGAAGACTTACCGACGAATTGGTGGAATTTGTCATACAGTCTGACACGACTCTGTATGTGTGTATGACCGAAACGAAATGCAGCAGACTGAAACGCATTTGACATCCCCATGTGCGAGCTTTCATCGTAACCGTACCAGTAACCCTGTTGGAAGATAACGGAAATACGTAAGAAAGTATGAATAACATACAACTTCAAATACAAAATGAGGACTAGCAACAGGCTCTGGGCCCAGCTAGGCTTAATTTATGAATCTCCAATGAACAGCAAGAGCCCCTGTAAACCTTTTTTCCCCACTGCAAGTAACAGTTGATTCCGGTTCAACTATTCCAAATGCTTACAACCCTATTGCAATAGCAACATTTCAAATTTCAAGATGAGTCTGAGGTTGAAAAAGCTTAAATCAATGAGATCTGGTGCGACCTTCTGTGCATAAACATAGCCCATCAACATTTTCAATTTTTATACATTTAAATAATTGAATCACGTCCCCCTAACTTTTCTTGCTCGAGGTTATCCATATTAAGCTTTTTAAGGCTGACATCATAATCTATAACGGAAATTTTTGATAGATGACTACAATAACGTAGCCAAATGTGAGCGGGGGTTCCGGTTTTACTCGTCTAACCAGTTTTGTCGAACCCTCCTTTATGTATACCCCAAATTAAAGTGATCCACGGTACCAGAGGCTGGTCACTGTATATTGAACCATTGAACATATCTGCACTCTCAGAAACGCATGCTCAAATCTCACGAAACTTTCGTCGTATTTGACGAAATGGCTTCGTGAAAAATGCTCCGAGTAAACCTTTCGTCAAATTGACGAAATTTGTGTAGTAACTTTTTTAAGTCACGTGATCGTGCGAGGAAAGAATCGTTGTAAATGACGAAATTTTCTTGACGATTGAAGAATCGTCGAAAGTGAGAGCTCCATTTCTGAGGGTGTGAGTTTCTCCCTTAACATTGCACTTTACAGCTTTCTCTCAAGAGGAATTTTTAAAGAAAGAAATACATGCTGTCGTCAGAGCAATAGCCCTCACTTTTGCCAGTCGACAAGCCCTCAGTTTTGAACTAAGGTGCTATTTGAGAAACCTTAAAAGATTAAACAGAAACTTACTTGGATAATTCTGACATTGTATGTTTTAATTTTTAGTCAGTAATTTTTCCTTTAATCTGCATCAGGGGAAAAATAAAAAAAAGTACGATATAATTGATCTTTATAATTGCCAAAAGTTAGTTAGGAAGTCACTTGAAGTAAGTTCACTGTACAATTGATATTATTATTATTATCTGTCATTGTTATATGATATTATTTACATGTTTTTAATTTCATTAATATTCTCGATTTAAAGCATGTCTATGGACTATTAAATACTACAGTCAAATCAAAGATATCGCCAAATCGGGAAAATATAGCATTCATCAAATCCAATGTGTTTTTAACATCCATCGCTAATTTGATGAAACGTTAAATCGAGTATCGCTAAAAAGAAATAGTACAATGTACATCTAATGATAATTCTATATATTGGGTGATTCCATCAAAGCCAACGCAACATTTGCATTAACAAAAATTAATTATTTTTACAATTGTTATAATAAGACCTGACTTACTAAAGGTGTTTTTATACCAAAGGCGGCAAAGACAACAAAAACTTGACGTTTTTCATCTGCGCAACCGCAGAGCTTATTTTTGAAGACGAAAATTTGCCTTGCGCTTGCGCAGATGAGAAAAGACATTTTTTTTTTCTTTGTCGCCATTGGTGTGAAAGCATTTAATAGTTATGTTCATTTTTATAGCATTGCATTAGGAGCAGAAAACATAAAAGTATACGATCCGATTAAATTTTGTCTGAACTGAGGCATAACACTTAGAAAACATAAGGTTAAAAAAATAGTTATTTCAATAATTATCTTATCTTATATATAAGCGGCTTATTCTGTCCGTCGATCTGTCTGTCCGCTATAGACTCCCAGGCCGTTTTACCGATCGGGACCACATTCGGCACGGTTAATGTTTACGACCCGAGAAAAGCATCGCTGCAAAAATGAAAATTTTGACTCAATTAGTTTTTTAACTTTTTTCAATGATTTTTTTGAACCGTTTTATTTTATTTTTGCATTGTTGCCGTTGTTTCCAACCATATAATTACAGTTGCGTGTGAACAAACAAATCAATGCAGTTGCCATTGTTGTAACAAATATACTAATAATAATCAAAACGTTTCTCTAGCATATTGAGTGAGGCTTCGCTGTGTTTGCAATCTCCGTTAAAATTTATGTATACGCGAATTTAATTTAAGCCTTTCCTTCTTTTTAATTTATTTATTTATCGTCTGCGCTTTTTGTATTTTTCTTATTCGAGTGGCAGCGCGCTTTTTTCCCAGTTTCGTTAAAACTTTCGTTTTGAAAAGCATAATAAAATTTTCAATAAGTTCTTTTTATTAAATACATATTTTTCACAATTTGATTATATAGTAATTAAATATATAGCAGTGTGGGGCAGTAAGCAACGGAGCGTCCTCACCGCCTGACCTGGGTAATTCAGTTTGAATTAGCAGATACATTTGCACAAATCATTTTAATTACAATTTATAATATCTAGAACACCGGTCATTTCGTATGACCGGCGGCCTTACTAGTTTTGAAATGATTCAATAATTATTTTCAAAGTATTATGAGCATACAAGAAAAAACAATATTGATAAGTAGAAAATATTGTTTTTTTTTTTTTTTTTTTTCCTCGATGTGATGAACATGAATTCGTCTTTAAATAACACTGAAGCATCATAATCCTCATACGAGGTTCGTGAAAAAAAACGAGGATAATTTTTGAGAAAGGACTTTTTTGGTTTTTTTGCTTGGCTTGTGTTTGCATTTAGTACACTTTAATTAGTAAGAATTTTTTTTTTTTTTTCTATTTCCCATAATTTGGGGACGATATATACATATACGAGGGAAGGGTATAGTGATGGAAGACGAATTTCAGTGAGCGAAATTCCCGATA
Organism: Octonoba sinensis; assembly: GCA_038502835.1. Lineage (NCBI taxonomy): Eukaryota > Metazoa > Arthropoda > Arachnida > Araneae > Uloboridae > Octonoba > Octonoba sinensis. Next base: position 61,916,172 of record CM076605.1, on the reverse strand, counting down.
CTTTACATATCAGCTATGGTTCAGCGCATTCCATCTGCAACCGACGCAGAAGTCATTGATGCAATGAAATATGGTTACCTGTGACACTGAAAAACTTTTTTCCCGAAGAAATCAAATAACTCGTGAAAAGTTGGGCAAAGTACGTTGAAGTGTTGTGAGGTTATGACGAAAACCAATGTATATCCCAGTTTGTAGCATTAAAATAAATACCTTTCTCAAAAGTCCCTTTACTTTTGACTTTCCCTTGTATATGCAGGGTGGGGCGGAGGTAATGACCGGTTTTGAGAGGATATTAAAAAAAACTAATACAATTTGAGATTTAAAAGTTTTTATATTTTGATCTGTATATAATCCCTATTTTACATTTGTTTTCATTACCATTTCAGTAAGGTGGCACCCTTTAGCCGCAATACACTCATTCAGTCTATTTCTGAAGTTTTTGGGAAGCTTTTCTGCACATTTCAAGGGGTATAGCGGCTATTTCCTCGGTCTTTCAGCTCTTCTAGAGTATGGGGGCAATGTTTCCAAGCTTTCGCTTTTAAACAACCCCACAGAAAAAGGCTTCCGCTAGGGACCGTAACATAACGTAGAATATAGAAATGCACGAAAATGCACTCTCTGCGTGGACGAATAGACTGCATCAGTGTATTGCTGCTAAAGGCCGCCCCCTTGCTGAAGTGGTAATCAAAACTTAATGTAAATATTCCCATTTTATATATATATATATAAACCTTTTTTTTGCACTCTTTCACTCAAAACAAAGTTTTTTTTCCGCCGATTTCGCATAGATTACCTACCGACTGTTGCAAGGTGAGGTTGTATCTCTCTCTGTACTCAGGACCCAGCAAAATAGGCAAGAACTCATTGTACGCGATATATTGCACCTGCGCAGCTATGATGTGCCTCGTCTCTTGATAGAGTCTCTCGTCTTCCCAATGAGGATTCACCATCGATAATATCCTGGCTATCCGGTTGTGATCTCGCACGTACAACGTGTGGAGCACCGTTAGGTGGATCTGCTCGTTTACTCTCTCGTCCCCTGGGGAAGAAGTCATAAGCTCAGAATTTCAGCATGTTCAGAAACAACATGCACATGATTAACTTTTAATCTTTTTCAACTTTAAGAGTCACGCTGATTGCACACCGACGGTAACAAAATATTTGTCGGAGACGTCATTGGTTCTGCATGGCTTAATTGGCACGCCCTCGAGGCACGCTTACTCATTGACTGTCATTTATTCCATTAAATTTACCTTCAGCCACGGGATCCTGGTTTGTTGATTGCACTAAGACATACTGTGCAGTAAATAAGTCCTGGCTGTTGGGGGCCACAGTAAGAATTAATTGCAATAGGCGTCTGTGCCGTCGGTGTCGGGGTAAAATCAGCATTAATATAATTTCTTCAGAGACAATTAAAATTTTGATCAGAACGAAACGAAAAAGCTAGAGTGCGTTTCATTAGTGAAAAAAAATTTCGAGCTCTTGCTATTTCGTAACCTATCAATTGGTGTCTAATACACGTTTATAGGTATAGCATATATAACATATATTTCCATTTTTATAAATTAAAATTTAAAATATGCGTTTTTGGAAACCGAAAGATGTTAAAGAGAGAGAAGAGAGAGGGGACAAAGAAAAAAAGCAAAGTAAACTATACCTAGTACTCTTCCTCTTCATTTTAAACAATAATAGATGACATGAGCAATTTCCCTGTTACTCGAATTTAAGACATTGTGTTCAGGAAAAGATGAAAAAATAATTTAAATTTCCTTGCTATTTTTGCTTTATTAGTATTTTAAAATTTGTATGTTAGGAAACTGCTTCATGTATAAATTCTCATGGGAAAGGGGAACCTTTTTCTTGATTTGGCCTCTAAGTTTAAAGTTTAGTTATTTATCTATTTATTTTTGATTTTTTCCTCTCCACCTTGTTGTGCTTATTGAAGTAAGCAAAAAAAGTTTAGTAGTGCAGTGAAACCTGTGTAAGTTGACCACTTGCGGGGCAGCACTTTAGTGGTCAATTTAGACTGGTGGTCAACTTGTAGAGGGTGAAGGACTAATTCTGTTCCTGACAAAAGTGGTCAACAAAGACAAGTGGTCAACTTACAAAGGTGGTCAACTTTGCAGGTTTTACTGTACGTTCACAGAAACTAAGGTACCTGTACTGTAGTGCAACGCATTAATAAGTGATTAGATAAGAGAATTTCTTGTGCAGCTCTATTTACTGAAATTTACTTTACCGCAAATATTTTTATTCTTTCATCGAAGTTGCTAAGTTATTCAATAGCATTAAACGATGAGATTGTGTGGTTGCATACATACCCGCAAGAAAACAGTACAAACTTCTTGGTCTCGAAATGCAGTCTTTTTCAGGAGTGTCCGTTAATGGTGGAAGGAGTTCTTTTAAGCCTAAATCTCCAAATTTGTCCCAAGTTCTCATTAAACCTAATTGAATGAAAATATGTACTTTTTAAATTTCATTACACCAAATACGCTGGAAAAAAAATTCAATTGAAGTTTGCATATTTAGCAGAGGCTATCGAGAGGAGCTATGAGTAGTGGAGACGACATGGCCAGAATCTTCTGACGCCTCCGATTAACTGTCGTTTTAACTGGCGGCCATCTTGGTGAGGTCAAAACATCGCGTTTATCCGTTTAAAGCCCTGTTAAAGCCCTGCGTATGGGAATTTAATTTATGAAAATGCCGTAATAGCTTTTCTTTTTTTTTTGGTAAGTTTTGGAGAATTTTGCAAATGTAAAGAATTGAAACTACTGTTAGTTTTTATTTGTTAGTTATTACATATTTCTTTAAAAAAAAACTTTTTTTTGCGTATTATGCACCAGGATTAGTGAAAATATTTTGCAATTTAATTCAAGCTCATTTTGTTAGCCCAAACAGCTTAGTTCCGCTACAACAATTTCTCTATGTTTAAAATATTGAATCCTGTAGTTTTCACTTAACAGGAGGATGTCTAAGCAAAAATTTAAAAGAAATATTTTATGTGCTCTTGCTGGGGACCACTAAGTTAAGCATTTATCAATAGTTCAGTAAGAACTTATTTGTATAGAAAATACTAATTTTAAAATGAATAACCACTTAATTGTGTATTTTTCAAATAATATTTTGTAAAAATGATTTTTTTTGTATGATTTCAATGTATGTTAATTCAGGCTTAAATTTAATTTGTTGAAACACTAGATGAATAAAATATTCAAACATCAAATGTGTCTTTCAACTTATTTGAAGTATGAACTGTATTGCTTTTAAAACTAAAGCTTTGAATGTTGTACACAAATTATTTTGCAAACATTTGTTTTGAAGTGATTGATAACAATCCATATATGTGTAAAATACTAGGTTTCATAACTTAAAGGTGGATTATATAAGTCTTTCTCTCATCCTCGTTCACATTAGCTGAGATGTGATGCTATGCACTTAAATAATATTCAGTGTGTTAAAAATTAAAAATGGTCTGAAAAAAAATTGGGAGTTTTTTATCACAATTAATAATAACTGATAGGTGTAAAAGATAAAAAAGCTATCTTGAAACTTTCAATGTTTTTGCATGCTAGAAGAGATTTCACTAACTACTTGATTACAAAGCACTAAACAAACCTTTTAGCATTACTTTTTTAATACAAGAGTGCCTTAAAAATGCAGTACTTCATTTGGATAAAGTTTCAAGTTTTTGAAATACTTTTAGTTGTGAATTTATTTGTATAAATTAAAATATTGATATTATTTACAGAATTATAGTCATGACAAATAATGGTTAAATGCTTCTAAAATGACTGAAATTTACAAATGCTTTGATTTTGGTCATTTTCATCAACGCTGCCTTCTTATTGAAAAAAAAAGTGTTCGCATGCGCATTTCTATAAAGTATAACTGAAACTTAACTGTTTTTTTTTAAATATTTTTAATCATTTATCAAATGAAATAGTTTAAAAAGGACACCTTTCATTTAAAAATACTCATTTCCTAAGTTCCAATACAATATATCTTACAAAAGTAGAGAAAACGAGTTAAAAACGAAAGCTTTTTTTTCTATTTAAATTATTATGAGGGCTCTAGTTCATAACTTTATGATTTTGTTCAAGATTTAAAAAGTAATAATAATAAACAAGGGGGAACTATTTTCAAAACTGATGTTGAAACATCAAAAAATTGTATTTATTAAAAAAAAAAAGCATTCATAGAAACTAAACGAGCGTAAAGAATCAAATGCGTTCGATGGCCAAACCAACATGGCGGCAGGGTTTCGCGGTTGCTTCACCCAATTGTGGTGTTTTTATCAGCGATGTCCCCTCCCCTACTCGTAGCTCCAAGATCGAGAGTCGTACTATGTTGCGGAAAAAAGAAGTCACAAAGTAACCATCATCAGCCAAATTTTTACTCTGGTTTCAGCCCTCACATAGCATTTAACTAAATTTTCGATCACTGTTGGATATATATGAAAGAAACTTTTTTTTTCTAATAGGGCTTCATATGGTCACTAACCTTTGCAAACCTAGTGCATTCCCCCGAAACCGGCATACATTCTTTCAAGTAGCACCACTATCGGCGGATGCCACTACCATTTGAGAATTTCGATGCTTCGTTTTCCCCTAGATGGCGGCACCTGAACTCTAAATGGTGCAAAACTGCACTAGGAGTTTAATTTAAAAGATAGTTTTCAAGCCAAGCAGATATTCAAGGGATCCTTAACGTGCCCATAATCAGACGACATGGGCGCTGACGATTTTCCGCATCTTGAAAATCCACCGACTTGGGCCAGGTTTGAGCCTGCGAACATGGGCTTACGAGGCTAGTAGCTAATCACTACGCCAACCAGCCGCTGAAAGAGAGAAACATATGCTGTAAAAGCGCAGGCCACCGAGCTATGTACAGTATGACCGCGGTTAGCATTTAAGACTGTGAAAGCACAAATTTTCGCGAAAATGAAGGTAACGGTGATTTCGCGAGCTTATAATGTCGCGAATTTTATATCAACAAAATCGAAAGTTAGAATTTTCCGAATGTATCTAAGTATAGAACCCCTTTTGTATAAGGCATTTTAAGAAACTTAATTTTATCCGAAAGGTTCGTGTCCCTTCCCTCCCTCATCGATTTAAAAACAAAGCGCGGTGCTTATATAATGCCGCGGTAAGTGAATGAGCTGCATTCTATTAGTTGATATCATTGTTTTTCATGCAAAAAATAGTTCCAAGAAAGAAAGTTGTCAAGAAAACGTTGGTAACTGTGCAGTAAATCATTAAGTTTTGGTAGGGGAAATAGTTCTGATTTTTAGCCTACTTTCCCGTAAAAGTAAAAAAAATAATAATAAAGCATGAAAGAAGGCTTAATGTATCGTGAAAATATCGTTAGAAATCAAGAAAAGTCAGAAACAAGTTAAGTAATTAAATAAAGATTGAAAAATAAAAAATTTGAAAGTAGGGTATTGAGATGGGGAAAAAGTGTGTCTGTCGGTCTGTCTGTCTGTCGGTCTGTCTGTCTGTCGGTCTGTCTGTCGGTCGGTCTGTCGGTCTGTCTGTCTGTCGGTCTGTCCCCCCCTAATAACTTTTGAACGAATTGTCCGATTCGAAAAATTCTTTTTGCATTCGAAAGATCTCGGCGAGGACATCTCATGATTTGAACAATTTTTTGTTCAATTTTGAACAGTTCAAAAAAATTTAACATTAGCACCTATGGGTGAAAATGAAGCAAATTATGCAAACTCTGGGTACAAGATCCAAGTTGAATGATCAATAAGCAAAAGAATGAATTAATAACTGAGTGAATAAATACATGAATGACTGAATAACTGAATGATTGAATGAATATGTATTAACCGTTGAAAAAGGTATATCTGAAGCAATTAAGAACTTAAGCTAAACGAGAAAGAGAGAGAGAGAGAGATAGCTAGAATATAAATTTGAAGCTGGTGTATACGGGAAAGTAGGCTCGTATAGTTCTAGACGGAACTTCTTTTTTAGCCTACTTTCCCGTAAAAGTAAAAAAAAATATATTAAAGCATGAAAAAAGGCTTAATGTACCGAAAAATATCGTTAAATATGAAGAGAAGTCAAAAATAAATAAAGTAATTAAATAAAGATTGAAAAATTAAAAAATTGAAAGTAGGGTTTTGAGATGGGGAAAAAGTGTCTGTCGGTCTGTCTGTCTATCGGTCTGTCCCCCCCCCCCCCCTAATAACTTTTGAACGAATAGTCCGATTCGAAAACTTCTTTTTGCATTCAAAAGATCTCGGCAAGGACATCTCATTTCCATATTTTATTTTTTGATTTAAACAATATTTCGTTCAATTTTGTACAGTTCAAAAATTTTTAACATTAGCGCCAATGGGCAAAAGTGAAGCAAATTTTGTAAATTCTGGGCAGAAGAGTCGAGTTCTTATGAACAAGATTACTAAAAAGTTCTCGAAGGAAAATATTTTTTGAGTTGAACAATTTTTGTTCATTTTTGAACAGTTCAAAAAAATTAACGGTACTTTTTCCTTAATCCCGGCGCAGGCGATAAAGTCACCAATAATGATGCAACGAACGCCAAACGGAATACATCCGCTAGTAATCTTTTGTGTGTTATGTTGCCTTGGCGAGATTTGCGCCGGGATAAAGGAATTCATTTTGAAACAGTTCAAAAAAAAAAAAAAAAAAAAGATATTAATATTGGCGCCTACGGGGAAATTTCAATCCTATATAAATCATGATCTAACAGACCGATTTGCTTGGAAAAAAATTTATCGGAAAGATGTTTGACCGTAGAACATGTAGAGATACGAAGTTCAACCAGAACGCAACGAGCCTATTTTCTTATGAAATTTTTTTTATCGGGATTTTTAACGATATATTCGAATGAATGAATGATTAAGTGAATGAGTGATGGAATAAACGAATAAATGAGTGAATAAATACATAAATGAGAAAAATGAATGAATAAATTAACGAATGACTGAATAAATGAAAGAATGAGTGAGTGAATGAATATGTATTAACGGTTGAAAAAGGTATATTTGAAGTAATTAAGAACTAAAGTTAAATGAGGAAGAGAGAGAGAGAGAGAGTTAGCTAGATTATAAATTTCAAGTTGGTGAATACGGGAAAGTAGGCTCGTATAGTTCTAGACGGAACTTCTTGTTTATTATTATTTGAGGGGGAAAATAAAGTATTTCGCAAGGCTTAAATTTTCCGTGATTACGACGGGCTCGCGAAAATTTCAAAAATTTAAGCCTCGCCAATAAGGGGGGAAGGGGTAAATAATAAGGGATTTTACAGGAATTATGCATTATAATTAATATTAAAATGCATTTGTTTTCCGGATGTTTTTGTACCGATATTTTTGTACAAATGTGGATTCTCAAAATATATTCCAAGCACTCTGAAATTAGGCGTTTAGTCACTATTACAATTTTAATATTTAAAAAAAAACTTTTTCTTTCATTATATTCTAATACATGCGTTTCAGAGGTGACAAGGAACCGTCTTCATTGCGGTCGTTTTGAACTATGAGATATAAAATGCTGTTTTTGAGGCAACACTTAATTTCTCGGCTTTCAAAGGTATTCCTTTACAAGTAATAATTTACATAAGTGTAATCATTTACAGGGTGTGGCAATATAACTATAAATTTTTTAACTAATGTAGATATACATCTAAAGTTTTGTTTTACGCAGTTCTGAAAATCAAATAAGGTAGGTAACGCCCCCATTCCCCATACACTGAGAGTCGTTTTCTGGCGGTTGTCATGATTCTTACCAGCATAGCTGCGGGTATGTTTGCAATTTCAGCTCGGATGTTGGATTTTAGGTGCTGTGGGGTTCTTGAACGGTTGGCACAAAGGTAGGATTTCAAAAAACCCAGCAAAAAAAACATAAGGGGTTCAAATCGGGGGGGGGGGGGATTCACAGTTAACAACCAGTCAAATGGACATTATTGATGCTCACCAGAGCAGCCTTTGACAGACGTTTCTGCTAGGCTTTAAAATGCTTGCCTTAATTTTTCTTCCAAGTGTAAATTCGAGGTGGAAAACTATCGATAGTTTTGATAGTAAGGAATTAAAGGTTATTACTGCATAAGTGCTTGCGATGCGAGTACTACAGTGTCCGCCTCGCACAAGCGCGTGTTTAAAATGTTTTAAATTTTTAACCTTAAAACTAACAGTGTTTAAATAGGTGAAAGCGTACTTAAAACCAAAAACACATGCTGTAATTAAATGAAAAAGCTGAATATATGTGTAAAAATTCAAGAAATTATGTAGAAAAACAACAGGTAAATTCCTGAAAAGTAAATACATAATTAAATAAACAAAATAGAAACCTCAGAAAACTATAATAAATATGGCAAATAAATCAAAAATGAAAGTACTTACTGCTGAAAATAAATAAATAAAAATGCATTATTATGTAGAAAAACACCAAGTAATTACTAGGAAGAAAACGAAGTAAAAAAGTTCAGTTTTTTGCGCAATTTTTAATTTATTTACAGATGAGTAAAAGTTGTTTATTCTTTTTTTTTAATGTAGCATTTAAAAAAATTGTAACTTTTATAACGGTAAAATAGGGTTCACATTTGAGTAACAAAAAGACGAATATTCTAATGATTAAAAAAAAGAGAGAGAAATATTAACACTTTACAATGTTAAATCGACAGCAAATAAACGTATTTACCCTAAATTCAAAGGCAAAAGTTGAATATAAATGAAACAAACTTTCAATTTTGTAAACACTAAAACTATCGCATACTATCTTTTGTTTTTAAAAACTATCGATGGTCACGATAGTCAGAACTGTCGATAGTATTCGATAGTTCTTCACCGCTAGTGTAAATCTGAAATAACTTAGGAAGTTAATATAGAAGGGTTAGGAAAAGTTCAGCGAAATACGAAATACTTCACCTATAGAAAGTTTGAATCACTATGCCATATAAAACTCAATAAATTGTGTTATCGAAGTCTCTGTTAAACAATGTTCCAAGAAAATATAACCTATTTTAAAAAGAACAAGTTTAATACCTCTTGTTCCAAGTCGTAACTTTGTGGCTAACTCTTCAGTAGAGCCGTATATGAAATTAGCATCAATTGGTGATGTCAGCAGATTAATGTGAACTCTTGGACCTGCAAAAATAAGGGAATAGTCACCAAAATGCGTGATTTGGGATACCGTTAACGTATTGTGTCTGACGAAGTTTGGGATTGGCGAAATGGCAAAGAAAACGTGCTAAGGTTCTTACCAGCGTCGACAGGGTGGCGTAGTGGTAAGGTCTCGGACGCCCAAGCTCGCAAATTCGAACCTGGCCCAAGTCGGTGGATTTTCATGATGCAGAAAATCGTCTGCGCCCATGTCGCATGATTGTGCGGCATGTTAAAGATCCCTTGAGTATCCGTTTGTCTTGGATACTCTCGGCTAAATTAAATACCTAGTGCAATTCGCATCAAATGAGAGCTCAGGTACCGCTATCTGGGGGAAACTGAGCGTCCAAATTCTCAGTGGCAATGGCATCCACCGACAATGGTGCTACTTGAAAAAATAGCTGCCGATTGCCGGGGTACGCACTAGGTCTGCAAAGGTTAATGGCCATACGCAGCCCCATTAGAAAGAAAAATAAGAAAAAAAGGTTTTTACCAGCAAAAGCTCAAAATAATTTTTAGTTGATAAAAAGAATTAACTTTTTTATCATTATTATATTTCAAAGTGTTTAACAATAAATAAAACATGTTAATAACAGAGTTAAGATAAAACGCTTCGAGTTGCATTGTCTTATCTCTTACACTGCGTGTGCACCATATTTCAAGTCTGTAATGAGTGCGATAGATTCGGCTCTAGATGGCACGCGCACACACAGACGCACATACCCACATTACCTTTTACATGAGCTGAGATTTTTTGCTAAAACTATAACAGGCCGAAAATACCTAACATTATTTTAGCATAAAAGTACCCAGTTCATATTATGGAAATTTATTCCATCCGATACTTGTTTTAAATATTATTCCTTTTGTAACTTCGAAATTAAACGAGTGCAAATTTTAATGGAAATCAGGAAAATGATAAAACTCGGATTTTCTTTTAGATAAATTCTCACATAAGTTTTTAGACTCGGAAAAAGTAACAGAATACCAAATCGTTGCACATCAGCTCATAAAGTCGAGCCCCAACTGGCTCTGGGATTTGTCGGGAAATTTCACCGGTGCAACCCTTCTCTTCTTTTTTTCAGAAAAAAGGCGCTATCCTGATTATCGCTTCTGGTTAAAAAACAACATTTCAGAAATGCTAGAGCAGTGGTCGGCAACCCGTCGATCGTGATCGACCGGTCGATCGCGAGCCCATTTTCAGTCGATCGCGACAGCATATTGGACAGTTTATAGTTTTTAAACAATAAAATTACTTTTGAGTTAGAAGGCGAATTTATTATTTTTTCCTCTTTCAGAAAATGTTGATTAGTTTGTTAGACCATTCACCGGACCTTAAAAAACTTGCCAATAATATGGGATGTTAGTCTTCACATTAACTAAGCTCTGGGTGAGAGATAATTGAAGAAAACGGCACTTCACATGCGTGTTTTGGATAAAAAACAACAGTTTGGATAAAGAACTAACAGTTTTTTTTTTAATCAAATTGAAGAGAAATAATATATTAGTATTGTTTTGATGCGAATTAACAGTGTTGACATAACATTAGTTTCGAAATTTTAAAGTAGGTGTTTTGTAAGCATCAAAACTTGTTCTGACAAGAATTACCCTACAATTTGAAGACAGGCGCCATCTCAACATGCCCTATTAATAGTGTGTACCCCCCCCCCCCCCCCCGGTCTTCCGAGTCGATCTTGATGTTCGCCGAATTTAGAAAGTAGATCTTCAGTCAATTTAGGTTGCCGACCGCTGTGCTAGAGGGTCATTCCATATCAAATCATCCAGCCACAAATGAAAATGAAACCCATAGTTTCAGATTCTTATGATTTTATTTTACTTGTTAATTTTGCTATCACCGTTACCCCTGTAAATTTTTGTGTTGCTATCTTTAATACTTTTTGAGATATGAATTTTTTTTAAAATGTGTTGTAAGAGACGTCTTCGCTTTACGGACAAATTTTGTTCTAGCGACATAGTTCAAGCAAAAAATTAATAACTTTGCCAATTTTTATGATATCACAAAACTTTTTTCACTAAAATGTTCAAAATATAACTTACAGAATAAGACAAAAATGCATTTAAACAAATATCTATTAAGTGATGTAGTTAGTATTAGCTAAAACTTGGATTTCATAATATTTTGAAGAAAAAACATGAAATTTTAAAAAAACTAAAAGGCGTTGCAGTAACCAAAATATTTTTTTAAACAAAATCATCCTCTAAGTATGAACTAAAAGGTTCTAAAATAAAATTGGTGTTTTTTTTTACTGCCAGTATAGTTAATTTCACAGTAAACAATTTAAAAATATGTACAACGTAGCTTTCACAACATTACAAGTTTTGGCTTCTTATTATAAAATACTAATTGCTTTAAAATCACAAAATACTGACTATCTAATTCAAAATAAGTTATTTTTACAAGAAAAAAGTTCATAATTTAATGTTTATATAGTCAAAAAAAAACATAAAATTGTGAAAGAAAAAGAAGTCACTAAATCATGATTTTTTACAAAGTATCAAAGTATGATGCAGGCTCATTTTCTATTTACACCAGTGACATATCCAAATGAACAAAAGTAACTTTTATTTTAAAAATAAAACTATTTTAAATAAAAATTTGGGTGTGACAATACCTTTTTTATTGCCCTTGAGTCTGTATTAAAATGTTTTTGCACTGGAGATCAATTGAAGCAATGCCCTTCTGTAGAAAGTAATACATTATACTTGGATGCTTTTGTAATTGGAGGATTGACGCGAGAAATCACAATGCTTATGGAAATAAAGCAAACATCTTTTGTGGGCCAGTGAAAAGATGGAGCTGGTCCATGGGGATGCATGCATGAAACTTTAACCTAACCTTCATCTTCGTGTTTTAATATAACTAATCCAAAAAACCATTGGTTGTCATAAATGCTGGCAATGTAATTGTGTTGGTCAAAACTTAGACGTTTTGTTGCAATTAAGTCTTCAGATATAGGCTGAAAATGGTGAAAACTACGTGTTCCAGAAATAGTTTTGGCCTTGGAGAAACGAGTTTCCAGTTCTTTATACTAATTCCTATAAGTGTTTCTTTTTTTACCAATATGAAATTTATGTTTCCAATTTTTGTCGAGCAAAAATTGAAGAATTTTTGTACATTAATAGCATTACCAGGAGTCATTTGGAGACTTGCTTCTGTTACAGTACGTTTGATGGTGCCACCAATACCATCACAAGGAGACTTCCCATTGCTGGTGGCAGAAAAACACCAAATGCGCTTTTAGTTTAAAATCACTTTCATGAGGCCACACATTGAGAAAATTTTTGCAATTTTTATATTGTGCAGCACACCCATCGCTATAGTGCGTCACACTTCTTACAGCTGTAAAATTATTTTTTCCCCCCCCAATTTTGTGTTCCCCCACAACTTTTTGTATCATGAACAAATGCTACATCATGTTCCAAGTCATCAGACACTACACACAAACTAGAAACTATTACATCATTGTTTTCTTTATGTGTATTTTTTATTACTGGATGAAGAGAGCAGCTATCGTTTGTCCAATGGCATCCTTGGGCTTCATTTTGCAAGACAAAAGAATAATTTTCACAAAAATCCATTAGAACAATGGCTTCATCCAATTTGATGTTACCTTTGATTTTTTTTTTTTTTGAATATCTAGCTTGAGATTTAGCTATAAAGGAGTGAGGCATTAGTTTTTCTAGACTTTCAATTAGAATATCCAAATATTCTGCAAAGGTAATGGTGAACTGCACCTGTTGAGTTCTGTCAGTGGAAATCCAAGCAGAATAAGTTACTTCATCATCAGGATCCCACTGTTCAAATTTCTGCATGATAAAAGATTTAGGATTGTCACATGAAGGGCAGATTGAACATCGCTGTAACATACAATCTCTTCTTTCTTTTGAGCAAACTAACTTCTCCATGAGTTCATTGCAGTTTTCCGCAATTGAACAAGCATGCAACAACAGCGAAACATTTTCATGGCTCGTACAAACACAAACAAAATGTATTCCATCTGTACCTGCTAATACACACCATTTAGGTCTAAACATGCAGAACTTGGACAATCCAATTTTAATATCCGGGTGATTTTACTTGAAAGCAGAATACAGCTCATTTAGATTTCTAAGCAGCAGCACTTTTTGTAGGTATACATTTTTTGAAACACTTACTTTATCTTTAGTACCTGGCAAAACTCTAGAGTATACTACAATAAAACATCTTTTTTCATCATCACAAACACACAAATTTTTATTTAAAATAGTTTTATTTTAAAAATAAAAGTTACTTTTGTTCATTTGGATATGTCACAGGTGTAAATAGAAAATGAGCCTGCATCATACTTAGATACTTTGTAAAAAATCATGATTCAGTGACTTGTTTTTCTTTCACAATTTTATGTTTTTTTAAACTATATAAACATTAAATTATGAACATATTTCTTGTAAAAATAAACTTATTTTGAATTAGATAGTCAGTATTTTGTGTTTTTAAAGCAATTAGTATTTTATAATAAGAAGCCAAAACTTGTAATGTTGTGAAAGCTCTGTTGTACATATTTCTAAATTGTTTACTGTAAATTAAATATACTGGCAGTAAGAAAAACCACCAATTTTATTTTAGAGCATTTTAGTTTATACTGAGAGGATGATTTTAAAAAAAAATATATATTTTGGTTACTGCAGCGCCTTTTATAGCTGTTTTAAAATTTCATGTGTTTTCTTCAAAATATTTATGAAATCCAAGTTTTAGCTAATACTAACTGCATCACTTAATAGATACTTGTTTAAATGCATTTTTTTCTTATTCTGTAATTTATTCTGAACATTTTAGTGAAAACTTTTTTGTAATATCATGAAAATTGGCAAAGTTATGAATTTTTTGCTTGAACTGTGTCGCTAGAACAAAATTTGTCCGTAAAGAGAAGACGTCTCATACAACACATTTTAAAAAATTCATATCTCAAAAAGTACTAAAGATAGCAACAAAACAATTTGCAGGGGTAATCGTGATAGTAAAATGAACAAATTAAAAAAAATCATAAAAATCTGAGACCATGGGTTTCATACCCTGGATGAATTGGTATGGATTGACCCTAGAATAAGTTATGATTAAGTAAAATATAAGTAATTTTGCACGTGAATTTTTTTAACTTCCCGCCTTTATTGATTCTTGACTCATAAGACATTTTCTTTTATCCTCGACTCCGATGAAAGTAATGAGTCGCCATTTTTCTGCGCCACTCTGGATGGTTTACCTAGCGCCTCAGCTATGTCTGAGTTCAGGTTAGAAGATTAAAGATTTGAACTCGCTAATTTACGGCACCCTGTAGATTGATGGAACGGATTTGATATCCTTTGCACAATAACTGTTCAATATATTGAGGTTTTTTTGAGGGCGAATAAATGACAGTTATCGTTAATTAGTTAGAACCCCATTGAAACATTTCGATCATTTTTTCTCACAGCCCTTTCGCTATTTATGAAATGAATGATTGCCTAGGTTGATCTTCTGAAATACTAGTGCCTATAATAACATGTAGTTCAATGTTAACACTGTGTTAAGGTTTTGTTATAACTATTTCAGCCTATCCACAAAAATAAAACTTGTTGAAGAATAGGAACTTAAAAGAATTACAATGCATGTTAAAGAAATATCTTGTGTCCATTTGACTACCAGTCAAAGTTATAATACTTTTAAAATATAAACTTTAAAAATACTCGATCTCTAGAATTATTTTTGAGCTATTATACATTTCACGTAAGTCCTTGGGATGTTTCTGAAGGACTACCGCGGGAAAATTAATTGCTTATACTGAAGGTCAGTCAAGACTCTTCTCGACTTTTATTAGTCTGTTTCGCTACAGCTTCATTAGCTTACAGTTTCGCGGATATTTTAAAATAGAAAGTTACTAAAAATTTCACACTTCCTAGTGTTTTGCCTAAGACAAATTCAAAACTTTATGGCCAGAGACATGTTTAATTTTTAAGAAATGAGTCATTTGTTCAACTCCATCAGACAAATTTTAAGATGAGTGACGCTGAAATAAAACACTGAATCATGCCAAGATGTTTTAAAGCATTTTAAAGACAATTTCAAATTTTAAAAATGATTTTTAAATACAGGGTGGGTCATTTAACTTTTGGAATTTGAATCGGCTGTAAAATAACAACTAGTTAATAATTTTTCAAAATTATGACTTTATTAGAAAGATTGAACATTTTCATTTATGAATGAAATATGTACAGATAGAGTACATCATTCAAATGACTGCCACGGCTGGCTTGACAGTACCCCATCCGATCAACTCAATTTTTTAGTACATTTCCGATTGTTTGGGCTTCAATGGCAATATCGATTTCGTGTTTCAAGGCATCAATTGTCTCTGGGTGGTTAGCGTAACATTTATCCTTAAAGGTTCCCCACAAAAAAATCCAACGGGGTCAAATCACAGCTCCGAGACGGCCAATTCACATCAGCATTTCGACTGATTATTCGATTCCCAAAAACAGTGCGCAAAAGATCGATGGTTACGTTGGCTGTGTGGCAAGTGTTCTTGTTAAAACCTAATGTCACTCATGTCATCCTCTTCAATTTTTGCAAAAAAAAAAAAATTCGTTTAGCATGGCACAGTAACGTTCGCTATTGACGGTAATGGCGGTTCCTTGCTCATTTTCGAAGGAAAATGGCCCAATGATGCCTCCAGACCAAAAACTGCACCAAACAGTTACTCGTTGTGGATGCATAGGCTGCTCAATAGTCAAGTGTGGATTCTCTGAACCCCAAATGCGACAATTTTGCTTATTGACATAGCCTCCGAGATGGAAGTGAGATTCATCGTAAATTTCTTACCCTTTAGGTAGAAGACTCACCACTTTGGAAGTAGGTTTTCAATATTTCCCAACTTTGTTCAATCGTAAACCGTCCCATTTCGTAACTGTCAAAAACTAAACTAAATTTCTGTCAACTTATAACCTTCACTATAACCTTTCAAAGACAAAATAACTTAAGTTCAAATTCCAAACGTTAGATGGCCCACCCTGTACTATAAAGCTCAAGAACTTTTAATCTGCCTTCAAATTATGAAAATATTTTGCATTTTTCTAAGAATAAAAATGCAGTTTGAAATTATAGGTATGCTATAGAATAATTTTTCATATAAAAAATAGGAATTTCGTTGAAACACTAGCAGACTAGTTTCTGAGGTAAAAATTGTAAGATGTGTAAATGTTGAATAAAAAAATAAACTAACTGCTAGCGTTTAAGCGACGTAATACTAGAACTTAAGATAACTTGTGTGTCAAAAAGGGCAATGTATGAGCGTAAGTTGAAGCGTGTTTTTGGTTGAAGACATTGTGTGAAAAAATTACGATAATGCCCAAGTCCTTTAAAGTCTACACCCGAAATATTTCACGTTTTCTTTTTCTGAATAATAAAAATACTTTTATAGATTTAACAGCTATTTTGAACTTCAAAGAATGTGAAACCGTTAGGGCGTCCAACAGATTAATTTCAGAGTAGTTTTTAAGATGTGTAAGATGTGTGAACGTTCAAAGTTTAAAATAACCAAAGAATTTAAAAACTATACATGTACTAGCTTATTCCCCGCAGAACATCTGCGGGATATTAACCATTTTAAAAAATGCTTTAGAATTTAAAAGCGAAAAAAAATCGCTAGATATAAACAAACTAAGGTGTTGCCATTCCAAAGAATCGGAAATTAAAAGTTGAGTTATGAGTTAAAATACTTTTTAACAAATAGAAACAAATGTGTTAAAGTCCGTAAGTTACTACAATAAAAACAAATATGTTATTTTCTATGCTAATCATTAAATGCATTTTTAAATATCGTTTTACCATAGTTTGTTTTTTGCATGACGTCAGTATCGTATCGCACCGCAAAAATTAATCGTAACGGGTCCACGTTAAGAGAAATATATATATATAGATACTGTTATTTTTTAAAAAAAAGGGAGATTTAAAGTTTTTAGTAATGAGCCAAAATTTTTAATTATTTTCTCTCTCTCTTTCTCTTTCTCTTTGTTCCGCAAGAAACAATTTAGCAGAAAGGATCGAAACCTTCTTCTTCTTCATCTCAAGCACTACAGTTGGTTACCAACCAAGGCTGTCTCAGTCAGTCGAAACCTTCTTCTTCTTCTCAAGCACTAAAGCCGGTTACCAACCAAGGCTGTCTCAGTCAGTCGAAACCTTCTTCTTCTCAAGCACTAAAGCCGGTTACCCACCAAGGCTGTCTCAGTCAGCTTATACCATCTAGATTTATTTGATGCTATAGTCTTCCATCGGTAAACTCCCAAGTCCTTCAACCACTTTTCCAATTTATCTATCCACCTTGCTCCCGGTACAAACGAAGCCCACAAATACAAAATACCCTGCATTTAGGTGATTAGGTTTACATTATGTAAACCTAATCAGAATGAAATAAAAAATTTGAAAATTATCTCACCTAAGGCACACCCAGGCATATGTCCTGCCATCGTTCTCTTGAAATCCATGCAAGTGACGTCATATTTGGAGTAGAAAGGGTCGTCTGCAGGGATTTGTAATGGCATGCAGTACTTGTGCCGATGTGCTTGCGGGACTTTACAGCAGGGAATTTCAACTTCATTTTGATCTAGGGGGAAAAAATCAATTATCAATTCAATTCATGCCTTCAAAAAGACAGAGCAGCATAAAGTTGTCCGAAACTCTTGCAAAAACGTATGGACATTGATAAAAAGAACCATGTATGTAAAATAATATTTCTGCGTATAATTCTAATCATTACAATTATTTATTTGCTGAAAAAATGTACTCTAATAAAGCATTGTTTATAGATTTGTTCTACAGGAAATTTCATGCTTGTTATTGTTTACTTTTCTACGCTTTGATTCATATTTTTATGCATCCCCCTTTAGTTATTTTGTGTTGCAGATCGTAAGGTTAGTGTCACTTTGGAACACTCACTCTTACAACCACCCGGGGCGCCGTCACACTTCTGAAAATGAATCGGTTGTCAGGAGTTCCATGCTTGACGGGATATCGTACTAAACAGATTCTTCTTTTTTCTTAAGAAATCAGTTATCTTTATTAAAAAATAAAATAAGTGTTTATCAGTTGTAATGACTTGCTACAGATCGGGTTCCTAAAGTTTTAAAAGCTTTGGAATCCCTGATTTTAGGAAAAGCAGAAATAAAAAAAAATGATTGAGAACTCCTATCCTGATATTTTAAATAAAACTTCAAAACGTGGAACACAATGCTTTTCCTTGCAACTTCATTGTTCTTATCTTAGAATGAATTAGATGGAAATAGAAAAAGATCTCGTTAAAAGTCGGCTTTAAAGTCACGCAGACAGAAATAAGTACGGAAAAGGAAATGAAAACAAAATCGGTTTTTCAGTGTAAGAGAGATACATACTGCTTATTGGTTCAGTACATGTCTAATAAACCGCCTTTTCCGCGGTAAAGTTATTTTTCACCTTGACATCCATTCTAATAGTTTGGCGCGGTTTAATTCTGCCAAAAATCAAAAGTATCGTTTTCCACAGAATGAGGAAGTTCACTGAAGTCAATGTACACATCTTAACTTTAAGTGAAGGTTAGGTTTAATTAAAGTATACTCTGAATAAAATCTATAAAAATGCTTTCGAAACTGATCATTTCAACTCAAAATAAAATGTATGAAACTACCAGTTAGTTAATCGTAAGTCAACCTATAACAACCTCTTTAATATTACAAGTTCAGGCTCGAACATTGTTCATTCAAAAGCAAATGTTGCTACTATACATTTCACTCTGAAGTGAGTACAATATTCGCGTTATTTTAATGAAAAATTGTAGAGGTGCACTAGTTCAAATTCAACTGTGCCACTGGTTCTCAAACTGTGGTACGCGAAGGCAAAAAAACAAGAAGTTCCGTCTAGAACTATACGAGCCTACTTTCCCGTATACACCAAATTCAAATTTATAATCTAGCTATCTCTTTCTCTCTCTTTCTTATTTATCTTTAGTTCTAATTATTGAAAATATACCTTTTTCAACGGATAATACATATTCATTCACAGTCATTCATTCTTTCATTTATTCAGCCATGCATTTATTCATTCATTCGTTACCTCATTCAAGTGTTTATTCATTCATTTACGCATTCATGTATTTATTCACTCATTTATTTATATTTTCATTTATTCAATAATTTATTCATTCATTCTTTTCCTCATTCATTTATTCATTGATTTATTCTTTCACTCTTTCATTTATTCATTCATTCATTATTTCACTCATTGAGTCACTGAGAAATATCCTTGAAAATCCCGATCAAAAAATTTCATAGCAAAATAGGCTCGTAACTTCTGGATAAACTTTCTATTTCTAGATGTTCTACGTTATAAGAGCTTTCCGATAAAGTTTGTTCCAAGCAAATCGGTCCGTTAGATCAGGATTTATATAGGGTTGAAATTTCCCCGTAAGCTCTGTGTTAATTTTTTGAACTGTTCAAAAATGAACAAAAACTGTTCAAATCAATATTTCACGCCGAGAACTCCTTTCAATAAGCTTGCAATAGGAACTTGGCTCTTGTGCCCAGAGTTTACAGAATTTGCTTCAATTTTGTCCATAGGCGCTAATGTTAAAATTGTTTGAACTGTTCAAAATTGAACAAAAAATTGTTCAAATTAAAAAGTAAAATATAGAAATGAGATGTCCTCGCCGAGATCTTTCGAATGCAAAAAGAATTTTTCCAATCGGACAATTCGTTCAAAAGTTATTAGGGGGGGGGGACAGACCGACAGACAGACAGACCGACAGACCGACAGACACACTTTTTCCCCATCTCAATACCCTACTTTCAAATTTTTTATTTTTCAATCTTTATTTAATTACTTCACTTATTTTTGACTTTTCTTGATTTTTAACGATATTTTCACGATACATTAAGCCTTCTTTCATGCTTTATTATTTTTTTTTTACTTTTACGGGAAAGTAGGCTAAAAAGAGAGAAGAGATGACAGAACTAGAAGCATTTCGTTGCTTTCTGTTCTGATGGCGCTCAGGCAATGACAGGAATACTAGGCTGAGTTTTTGCGAAAATAATTTAAAATTTCTTTTTATAATTATTTTGTACTTAAAGACGTGTTTCTAATGCTGGTTTGAAAGTAAGTATTAAAAATATATTTCATTTTATATATACAGTTTTACTTTAATAAACACTTCTTTGCATTAATAACTATCAAAACTGGTGTAATTTATATTACATAGTCGCCCTAGTATTTTTCTATAATCTATTAGTATTTTATCGTATTTAAAAGTTTTATTAGCGGTGGTACGCAAATGGTTTGCAAGAAAAATAGTGATACGCGAAAAAAAAGATTGGTAATCGTTGCACTAGTAGATGAGCACCGTAGAGGAAGTGGTGTTGATTGGGCCCGAGAAATTTGAGGAGATGTATGTGTGATTTTTCTCTTGTTTACAAACGAGAGACTTATAACAATGCTACGTTCTCCTACCTTACTGCCCGTGACGTTCAAAAATAAGATCCCTTGCTATCATTTTAAGAATAAAAAGTATACATTAAATTCTGAACTTTCGAGAAAACCAAGTACAATGTACTTGGACGGAATAGTTTTTTTCTTTTCTTATTTTTATGCCTTAATTCGAAACGGTTGTGTTTTAGTAAAATAGTAGGTAAACCACAAGTAAAAAATTCTGAGAATGGCATCTTCTATTTCTCATGGGCTCCAAAATTTCGAATTAGGGGAGACATTTCAAATATTTTACTTTTAAAACAACTTTTTACCAAAAACGTATTATTTTTTTGGTCATAGCTTAATTGTCACTACACAACTTTTCGACATTAGGTCAGTACGAAAAAAAAAAAAAAAAAAAAATCAAGTACCCTCTGTTGGCGAAATACTGAATTTTACCAAAGAAGAACCGAAAGATATTCTATTTCTTGCAAATTTTTCTTGATATGGTTCACTTACTGACACACAACATTTTGACATCAGGGCATTTTTTCGTAAACATTTAAATTTCATTTTTAAAGATTTTAATCTTCGTTCCGGTTTGCAGCCGATTTTTAAAAAGATAATTAAGTTTATTAATGTGAACTATTTTATTTATTTATTTATTTTAGGAAAGTTTCCTTTATAAAAAATGCAAACAATATTTTTTCGCCTTTGGTTTTTTATTATTCTTTTATAAATTTTTTGAGCGGAAATTTCTTCCTGCAAATCTTCAATACATTATATCTGCAACAATATTTCTTCATGATATATACCCGCATAAATTTAAAATTTTCCCGGTTTTGAAGATAGTGTGCTTACGCTCTTAAGCCACACCCCATTTTGAAAGCACTTTATTTACCACTATTCCAAGAATTTTTCTTTCCGGATTCATTTTGAGGAAAATAGTTTCATGTGATTAGTGGTAGTATAGTGCTTGCGAAATGGGTTGTGGCTTGGGACGCAACGCATCCTGGAAAATTTCTTTCACTGTCATTGTTCCTCAAACTCATTTCATGACGACTCTTAAGCCCCGCCTTCCCTTTTGAAAGCATTTTATTTATCCACTATTCCAAGAATTTTTTTCTTCCCGATTCATTATGAGGAAAATAGTTTTATGTGATTAGTGGTAGTATAGTGCTTGCGAAATGCGTTGTGGCTTGAGACGGCAACGCATCCTGGAAAATTTCTTTCACTGTCATTGTTCTTCAAACTCATTTCCTGACGACTCTTAAGCCACGCCCCAATTCGAAAGCACTTTATTTATCCACTATTCCAAGAATTTTTTTCTTCCCGATTCATTATGAGGAAAATAGTTTTATGTGATTAGTGGTAGTATAGTGCTTGCGAAATGGGTTGTGGCTTGGGACGCAACGCATCCTGGAAAATTTCTCTCACTGTCATTGTTCTTCAAACTCATTTCATGACGACTCTTAAACCACGCCCCATTTTGAAAGCATTTTATTTATCCACTATTCCAAGAATTTTTTTCTTCCCGATTCATTGTGAGGAAAATAGTTTTTTGTGATTAGTGGTATTATAGTGCTTCCGAAATGGGTTGTGACTCGTTAGTGCTACACATCCTGGAAAATTTCTTTCACTCATTTTTCTTCAAACTTATTTCATGACGACTCTTAAGCCACGCCCCATTTAGAAAGCATTTTATTTTACCACTATTCCAAGAATTTTTCTTCCCGATTCATTATGAGGAAAATAGTTTTATGTGATTAGTGGTAGTATAATGCTTGCGAAATGGGTTGTGGCTTGGTTGCGCTACGCATCCTGGAAAATTTCTTTCCCTGTCACTGTTCTTCAAACTCATTTCATGACGAAAATGGAATTGTTTCGCAACTGCAGATGCAAAACAATTCCTTTTCTCGGATGCTCCATTTTACCAGAAAACAATTAACTAAAGCAATAGAACTGAATTGAAGTTGAGAATGAAGAGATTACCTCTGGGCTGCGCTGCCAGTGTAAGATCATGATCAATGAATTGTCCCCAGGACATGAATAAAACCGTGATGTCTGAACTCGGCATGTCGTAGTCTTTGTGAATGGCTGCGCTCACTCTTCTCGCGTTAGGTAGAGGACTTCCATCGACAGATGATACCCGCGGGGAATCAATTCCTGTCAACGTAATATAAATTAGAAAAGGAACGCATTGCCTAAATTTTCATCATTCAAAATGATGAATCGCAAGTTATGTTTGAAAATAACGTTTTCTTCCAAAGCTTTCAAAAAAATTTTGTTTTTTCGAGATTTCCTTATTCTAGATTAATCCTGCAGCCGACTGAGCTTTTATGAGAAGATTGTTCAAATCCCGTGCAGGGACGGGTGCAGGACGAAGTGCAGTCAACGGTAAAAAATGAAAGAAGAAAAAATAATAAAGAAAAATCTAAAAAATTCTTTTTTTTATTAGGTACACTTTGAAGAAGATCTTTTTTCTTTTTTTCAAACAATTGTAGTTTGGTTTGGCCTTGAAAATGATAGTTCGTTAGATCAGCTACGTTATCAAAGAACAATTTATTTTAGCTGTGCATTAATTTTCATGCTGCGGCTTGTGTGAAATACAGTCGAACCCGCTTAATGGAATACCGTCAGCTGGGGTAACATTGGCCCAAAGTTAGAAAAAGTTTTTTTGTGCTGTATTGTAATCATATGATGAGTTATCGACCTAGTTTATGCCTCACTGGATAGGTAGCACCATTGGCTTGACTGTTGATGAAGTGGAGGTTTAGTTCCATACTTCACCATCACTCCAGTGCTGCTCCATTTTCACTTTGAGAAATTGATGAAATTTGTTGTCTCCAAACTTTTACTTGTGAACGCTAATTCTTGAAGAGCTACTAGTAGGTAAGTGTATAATAATATTATATATTCAATTGTTTCAAGTATTTTTGGTGTAATAATGCTGTTACCTTTGTTGTTTACAAAATAATTCGATTTTACTATTTCATGACAACTTTGGCCCAGAGTTGGGGTAACTTTGGCCCAAGATGGTGACTCTGCCAAAGTTACCCCAAGGCAAATATTTTCGATATAAAACTTGATTAGGTAGTATTTTATAAACAGTTTGTTAGACACAACCACTTAAAATATTTTTCTTATTATTGTAAGCACTAATTTTTGGATTTTGTTGCAGGAAAAATGCCGAGAAATCGGATAAAACCTCTTGGAACAAGAAATTAAGCCAATTACAAACCAGAAGTGTTAGAGTAGTGTTTAGATGCTATTAGGTTTGGTGCCTTAACCCAAAGAGCTGCAGGAAAAAGGTATAATATACCTAGGTCTACAATAAAAAAACAAACTTAAAGGGAGTCATACAAAAAATGTAGGACGTGCAAGAATCTTTAGTGATGAAGAGGAGCACGTTTTCGAACAACATTTAATAAAAAATGTCAGACTATGGGTTCCCTGTAATTGAAATGGATTTTCGTTATACAATACAATTTTTTTTCACTGAAATGAAGTTTGTTTCATTTATTCCAATTTCTCACCATTTCAGGGGTGTTTTTGAAGTAAAAGCAGGCAAAACAATAAACTACTATGTCTGGTGGTAATTCTATCTTGTCTAACTTTAGCCCAACCAATACTAAGCATAGGCTTTATACGGTTTAAAAGTATAGGACAATGTTTCCCCGATTCAAGGCAACTTTGGCCCAAACATTAAAAAAATTCAGTGTAACATTGCAAAATGATTATGAGGTCTCAATATGGTTTTAATTTAATGATATAAAGTATGTTTACGCAGTAAGACACATTAAAAATTAATATAATCAATGTCAAAAAATATAAAGCTGATAAAACTACAAAAAATCATCAGATTTGGGCCAATGTTACCCCAGCTTACGGTAGCCAATTACCCACGAAAAATTATTCCAATAAGTGAGTTATTCCATTGTCCGGGATCACATAAACAATATACTATGGTTTGGTACATGGAAAATGTATTACATTAAGCGAGATCTTCTTTAAACCGATATTCCATTAAGCGGGTTCGAATGCATTTGTGTATCTACGTAGTATGAAAAAAAATAAGTTCAGTACGGCTGTTCTATAAAAAAAGGTTGCTCTGGGTCCGAAAAGTAGTTCCAAAGTAGTAAGGTTCCATAGGCAATTTGTTTATCGAAACCGATAATAAAGGCTTATATCGATAACGAATTATTTAAATCATTTTGTCAGTTTAATCAACTATTTTAAATAAAGCTACAAAGACGTTTCAAAAACAGTTTAGATACAAGGGATGAATTGAAAAAAGGGGAGTTTATCTCAGTTTTCGGGACATCAGTTAAAAGAAAAAAATTTTAGTTTTTTCGAAAATTTTTGCACTTAACAGGCGACGCTGAAATGAACGGAAAATTCACATTTCAAACAAATTAGCATTTCAAAAATGATAGTTCGTTAGATCAGCTACGTTATCAAAGAACAATTTATTTATAGCTGTGCATTAATTATCATACTGCAGCTTGCGTGAAATACAGTCGATCCCGTTTAATGGAATAGTCAATCAGCCACGAAAAATTATTCTAATAAGTGGATTATTCCATTGACCGGGATCACATAAACAAGATTTCTCAATTTAATGTTTTTTATAAACTTCATAGTTCTATCAAAGTTCATAGAATGTGTAGAAAATACATCTTCTAAATTACCAAAGACAACAAAACATATATTAATGATATTAATTAAATTTAAAAAATAATAATGAAAGGATCAATAACTGTTAAAATTACAAACCATTCGCATAAACGGGCGGCATCAGTCGGACGAAGGGTGTATTTGCAGAGCCCCATACTGTGTGTTTCATATTGTTGCACCTTCCGGTTATTGACCTGAACCGGGAGACCGTGCATGGAACAGGTTTGAATATAGCCGGACACACGTGCCAGATATCCGTCTGGGAGGTATCAATGGTGGGAAGGTAAGCAGAGATTTCAAACGGCGACAAGTTAAACCTGTAAGAAACCATGCTATAAATTTCTTAAAATATTTTGGCGGCTGGCATTTAGCAAAGTTCATTTTACTCTACAGGGTTGGCACAAATGATTCATTCGTTTTGAAAAGGATATATTTTCAAAAGTATTAAGGCGCGTTTGCACCAAAGTCTTCCACTAATATTTCCACAAGTTGCGGCAATTTGTTGCTTTTTATACAATATACAGCAACTTTTTCTGTCTTCCACTAGCGCAGAGACAAATCTTCCACTAAATTTTGGTTTCCCGCGGAGTGTCGGTAAAAATCAAAGAAAGTTGACAACTAAAAGTAGAAGATTTGTTACTGCGCACTTTGCGCTATCAACTTGTAGGAAACTAGTGGAGAACTGTTCCGTCTCTACGCGCCCCGGACTTGACGGGGCGCCAATTCTTTGGCAACAAGTTTTCCACTTGTTGTTCTATAGTTTGAGAAGAGCAACTTTTAGTTTTCTACAAACAATGTTTTGTCAACTTCTATTTGTCAACTTTGGTGTAAACGCACCTTTACACCTACACACATGCAAGATATATGAGAAGGATCACAAACTCACCAAGTTGAAGCACCTTTTACAAATTTTCGATACCCTTTGGTTACACGCAACATGTCCAGACGATAATCGAGCTCACTTCATACATTTTGCATCATTGTCCTATTTTCTACACTGTAGGATTGAAGCAATCTTTGAGCTCAAGTAAGGCTTGCGGCAGCGGGAGCAGCCGCAAGCCCTTGTTATTAAGGACCTTGTTTACGTATCCCCATGGAACGTAATAAGATCCTTAACGTACCCCCACTGTAGTACTCAATGAACGCATCAGTGCTGCAATGCAGAAAATGAGACAAAACTGCAAAATGTATGAAAGGAGCTATATTATCGTCTGCACGAGTGTTGTGTCACCAAATGGTATCAAAAATTTGCAGAAGGTGCATACACTTGGTGAGTTTGCGGTTCTGCACCACAATGAGTGTGGTACCATCACCGCATGAGCATTTTGACGTCAGGTTTCTCCACCTGAAAGGGGGAGCAACCTGACTCTGTTGATGCGAATTTGCACTAGGAATTTAATTTAGCCGAGAATCCAAGCCAAATGTCTACTCAAGGGATCTTTTACATGCTGCACAATCATACGACATGGGCGCAGACGATTCCCTGCATCATGAAAATCCACCGACACTGCCAGGCTAGATCCTTTGGGGTGTACGAGCTCCGCGCCTTACCACGACGCCATCATGCCAGCATTTTCACAAACATGAGTGTATTATTGCATTATACTAAGTTTTGTTTTGTTCTATAGCTTGACTTCTGCAAAAGAGAATCTTTATAACTTCATAAAAACAGGGGTTTTGTAGCGGTGATGTGTTGCGAAAATTATTGCGTTTTTGTCACATACTATACTCACCAATCCGCGAGTATTCTGGAGGTCTCAATGACAAGATTAGCTGACGCATCAACTTCGTCAGGATGAGGATTTAAGTTCCGAGATGCTCTGTGGATGTAGCCTATGAAGAGAAATGATAATAAGTTTTGATACACTTCAGAAGAACGATTTTAAAAAATATATTTCTCTTTCTATCGTTTATGTTGTGATGAAAGAAATTGATCTGTAGAAAATACTTTTTAACGCCTAAAACTTTCAGTTTGCGTTGAAGAATAAATTCTTCTAGAAAGATTGAGCAAAATGGTATCAGATATAAATATTAGTGTAGCCACATTTTTTTTCCTAGGAAGGAGGGTTGCTTTATGAAAGTTCTTTAAAAAGTTGAGTTATGAAATTAATTAAAAAGTTGTGCAGTTATGTATATGTCTATATATAAACATATTTGCGTGTGTGTGTGTGTGTGTGTCTACTACAGAAAAATATATTCAAGGAATTCTCGCCAATGGCGTAGTGAGAAATCCTTCTTCTTTGGGGGGAAGGAATAACTTACGTAAATACAGTTATGTCCCCTGCCGCATTCTCCCCTCCTCCTCGTTATGCCACGGTGTTGTGCTCATGATTCAAAATAATAATAATAGTAATAATAATTAAAAAGTAAAATTAAAATCGGACGTGGTGACTTATTGGTTTACCTATTAATAGTATATCAATTAACACAGGTTACCTGTGTTATCAATTAACACAGGTAGAATTTTTCTCCTAATAATTCCTAAAGTCTTTTAAATGCATGTATATTACCATAGTACGATTAGAAAAGATATGATAGATCACATTGAACTAAATATATATGACATTGAAACGATATATTACATTCAAATATACACCCGGTGTCAGGAGTATATTTTTCCAGGAGTAACTATTCAATAAAAAGCATGGATTCAGATACAGCTGTATCTATAATGCATTATGTTGTACAGGATTTTTCTGAGGCCATGCCTCAGAGTACCCTGAAAAATTTGGTGGTATGTTGCTCAAAAAAAAATGTTGTTAGCTTGCTGTCTACATAGGATGATGCTAAATTTTTCTACTGTATTTTGACGCAACATACTCAAGAAAACTTCAGAATGTAGTAAAACCAAGCACCATATTTTGTGTCCTAAAATTCGGTACCATTTTTTGGTATAACTCTATCAAAGTTTATAGTGCACATTATAAGAAAAAATATGATATGTCGTGGGAACGTAAGAAACGGTGTCGGCTGTATATGTTTTCATGAATAACTATTCAATTAAAAGCTCAGGCTATTCAGTTTATACTCTACAAAAGAAAATTAATAGGAATACTTGCCTAATTTCCTCTTTGCTTTGGATACCGCGTTGTTGACATCCCCGTAGGTGATACATATACTCCTGGTAGAAGTTCTTGACACGTGGTAGTCATGTAAGACACTGAAATGTCAAAATGTTACACCATTAATAAAAAATGTTTTAAGTTACACAGTTTTACTCGTTTTTCATGGTACAATTTCCTTCTTTTTCCAGGCATGACTTCCGCTGCGTCGCAGTCAGAATTTCAAAATGAGATTAAAAATTTTTAAAAATACATATACTTGTATGATATAATTTTATTGCTGCTGTACAACTGAAAATACATGTAGTTTACTGAATATTACAACAGATGAAGAACATAGAATTTCTTAAGATTATTTTTTTCCTTTACCGTCCGGGTGACTCTCATGACAAGAACGCCCCTGTACATTATATATATATATATATATATATATATATATATATATATGTGTGTGTGTGTAGATGTATATACATATATATATATATATATTTATTTATTTATTTATGAAATGGAAAAAATATATATATATAAAATTAGTGGGTATGTGAAAAACAACAATTGAATATTATGCACTGAACGTGGCAAATCACAAATACAAACATTAAAAAATGAAAAAGATCCTGTTTCTTCATCAGTGGGAGGGAGCAGGATAATATATAAATAATATATATAAATATTTTTCTCATAATTATAATATTTTTCTCATATTTTTTCTCAGAGAATTTCTCAGAATATATATTATTTTTCTCAGAAACCTGCAATGCCAATATTTCGTAATATATGCTTCCTGCTCCCTCCCACTGATGAAGAAGCAGGTTCTTTTTAATTTTTTAATGTTTGTATTTGTGATTTGCCACGTTCAGTGTATAATATTGTTGTTTATCAATACAGTGTATATTTGTTGTTTTTCACATACCCACTAATTTATATATATATATATTTTCCATTTCATAAATAAATTTCGCAACTGTTTAAGTGTGCTGCCTCGTGCGCCTTTTTACAGTTAAATTCACGTTGTTAACTTTTGACTATATACATATGTGTGTGTGTGTAACATCACTGTTACAAGCATTTCATTTTATCGAATGTCCGTCTATGAAGCTATACAGTCGTGACCAGAGTCCATTTAATCATTGGTTTATTTGAGTTTCATCATAGGAAATACACATTCAAAACAATGCAAAGACGAACACCAGCATCAACGTTTCTACAAGAATATTTACATCGTGAATCGCCGCGCGAAAAGCTTGCGAGAGCCTTTTATAGCCTCTCGAGCTACATGCCACGTGATGATGCACCGATATTGCTATTTGTTACTATTTTTAGTTCACATTACATAATCTTTCCCGCGTTAGTTTCCCGGGCTGGGGGACATATATAAAATATCAATGTTTCAAAAACGAAACAGAATTTAAAAAGAGGTCTAAAAAAGTTATTTAGTTTTCAATATTATATATATATACTTACATACATATACATCTCTCTCTCTATATATATATATATATTTGGCGCAGGAGCAGTGGAGCAGCGAGATTTCGCTCGAAACTGCCGCGGAGCAGAAGCAAAAACATTGCTTGTGTTCAACACGGCTTCGATTTTTTTTACATTTACAAACTTATTCAGTCTACTGAGTTTGATGCTCTTCATGTTCCACTGATTCTAAAATTGCTGCTTGAAAATTTTAAGAATCATTACTTTTTCTGAGGATTGTTTGAAAAGGGAGAACTAAGCATTGAACCCTCAACGTTTGATGTGGAAACTCTTTTCTGTAATCAGACTGTCAAAAGGAATTTCGAAGAATTCGATCATAGCGTAGGTATAGGATAGTTTGGAGGTGCTTTCGTTTCGTTTCGATTGAGTTGCATTAGAACATAAAGCGCTGCAATAAAGTAAATTTACCCCCCTCCTGCCATTCCAATATCACATGACATGACTACTTGTTTGCAGACGTTGTTATTAAAGTTTTTTCGTTATGATAATAGGTACGAGATGTGCATTTCTTCCATTCTTTGAACGAAAATAATTTACACAACAAAACTAAATTAGTTCGTAGTACGAAGACAACAGCAAACAAAAAATTAGTTAGTAATTATTGACTGCAAAGCGTCCATCTGTTAAATATCGAATCGAAGATTTTTTCCATTTATTTTTTTAATTGCACCGCAGTTACGAGAAATCCGGAAGACAACGCAGTCGAAGATAATATGTGAAAATGCGGACGACATCCAACCATACAGATTTGGGCAATGCAAATGCCACACCCAGTTAAGTAAGTACAGCATATTTTCAATTTCTTTTCAGTGTTGATCTTGAATAGTATTCAGTCAATCACTAAAACAAAAATTCACCTTTAGGAATCCAAGACTTCTTTGTGAAGATTTGCCAGACATTGATTTCAGGTATTGGGCAGAAGATGTAATTTCCGGCGAATTTCGACGCAAAACGTGATTATTTTCTTTGGATTCGAGGAACTCCTTCGTGTTATCTAGTAACGCGTAATTTATTTTGTGATGTCATTCTTGTACATATTTGTAAATAAAGATTTTATTTTTCTAAGTTAATGCAAAATAATTTTTTTTGTCTGAGCAAGTAAGTGTTTTAATATACATATAATAAACCAAAGAGTTCTCGTGTTGTGTGAGTGTGTGCGCTTGCGGCGCGTGTTTCGGGCAAACTTTAAGGCCTACAGATATGAAATTTAGTACACCGGTATAGTTTTTGCTGTATCTGGGTTCCCAGGAGCCCAATAAAATGTTGTAACAGCAAGCCCATACAAACATGTCAAGTACAAATTTATAAATATTTTTTTCTTTCCGAAATTCATACCAAAAAAGTGTTTTTTAGTTAGGCGAGTAAATGTCTCATTTTTTGGAAACTCTTTACTCAGCAGGAAAATGTTAAAATTCTTTCCGAATAAGCTCGTTAAGAAAAGAGCCAATACTATTTGATTTTTTGAATGTATCATAATTGTGACTATCATACTGATTCCACGCTGGATTGGAAGCCATAAGAAAACTTTATTGTCCTCAAGGTTGCTATAATCTAGTGGCTTCTCCCTTCAAACCTTATCTATTCTAAAATACCCTTGAAGCATCACATAGTGTGTCAAAGAATTTTTAAGACTAGGTTTATTAAATAAAATATAAACTAGTAATTATATATATTTTTTAAGTATTTTTATTCAAAATAAGTTCCTTCGGCTTCCATACATTTGTTACAGCGGCTTAACAACGATTCGAATGACTGTTCCAGCTCACATTGTGGGACTGCCTCCAAAGCTCACGTCGAAGCTGTTGAGAGCTGAGAGTGTCAATGCCATCAAAGTAAAAGAAAAGTAAACAAATGGACACTAAAATACGTAAAATTATATCGCTATAAAGTACTCAGTTGGAGTAGACTAACATCTTTAGGTCAAGGTGTTGTTTAGGATGCGTCTTGGAGATTGTTTGTTATATTCGCCAGCTGTTTTATTATCAACTAGTGGTACCCGCACGGCTATGCCCGTGTTAAAAAAAATGAAAAGACGGTTCGCCATTGTGTATATAGTGATAACGTTTTTGTGTGTAAATTATGTTATTTTATTGATATGTATAGTATTCCACACAATTAAAAATTAGTTACCCACGGCAATCAACCAGCGATCCTACACATTTAAGCCTTTTTTTTTACGAAACACACACAATAAAAAAGGAAAAAAAGAAAGAAGCGGAACGAAACGAAGCAATAAACAATGTTTTAATGCCAATGTTTTCTTGATTTGAAAGATACTTATTTTACGTGCTAAGAAATACACTTTCTATGAAAATATTTTAAACAAAAACTCAAATTTGATTAGCGCAATCGTGATTTTTTCCTGCTGGGCCACTGGGGGTGAGGGACCAGTCGGGTCAATCCGCCAATGGCACCAACCATTGCTAAGAAAATTCTTCAGAAACCTGCCGATTCCAAGTTTGTTTAAAAGATATTCAATTTTCATATTTTTCACAATACGAGATTGTGCAGCGACGCTTGTCGAGACGGTTCCTAAAACTGTTTGTTAAATTTTGCTCAGGCATAATCAAAACTCCCGGAGCATGTGGTACAGCGTGTTGTCAACTCTAAATACAGTAAGCGTCGCAGGAGTGAAGCATATGTTCACACCTACGGTTATAAAAACAACACATAAACTGCTGAATGCCTATTCCTTATATGAAAATTGAACTTTATTATAAATATTAACTACTGCTAAAAACACTGGTAGAAATATTAAATAAGACCTGGTAATGATATGACGATCTATGAATTATATCTAAAGTACAGGTGTCCAAAAAACTGACTTACCTATTTGAAAAAGGAATGGAAAAAATGAAGGAAAAGCGATAAAAAGGCATCGTTAGCTGCATTCCACTCCGTAAACAAAGAAATTGTAATCCTCAAAATTCAAATTTAGTTATGAACTTTTGCCGACAGATAACAATGCTGCAGAATTAATATATATGTTACTGGCAAAGTTTGAAATACGGCATTCTATAGAATGCCTAGGCATTGTATATAATGCCTAAAACTAGCCGGCAAAGTATGAAACGATTTATATTTCACACATTTCCTAAGCATTCTATAGAATGCCAAATGAGTAACCAGCAAAGTATAAAATACATCTCCGATTCGTCTAGAACTCCGTCCGAAATTGCAAAATGAGAGTTAAGGCTGCAATAAGGAATGGAAGATAGCCAACAAAGTTTTTTTCTTCTTTTCTTTTTCTAAAGTTTATTCTGCGAACATTTTAAATTATAAGCGATTATTAAAAAGAAAAAAAAACATTTAATGGCGTGTCTGGGATTGTGTTTTACCCAGAAAATATTTATTTTCACAAGCAAACACTGCAGCATACAGCAAGCTTGTCACGGCGGCTTGCTCTATCTTTTTATATTTATTCATATTTAATTATTTATTATTATTTTTAGTTGATCATAAATTTTGTTATTTTGCTAAATAAAAATTCATGTATGTTACTATATCTTTGCAATAAAAAAATATCACTAGTTTTTTTTCTTTCAGTTTTTTTTTTTCTTTTTCCTTTAATGCATTCTTTAATTAATCGTTTTGCTTTTCGTTTCATAATTCCTTTTTGTATATTTTACTTTATTTTCGTAAATCAAACGGGTCCTTTGGTGACCCACGGATCATAGGTGGACTAGGCCCGGTATAAAGTTTAACGAGGATTTTTGCGGATCCATCGTCGAGTTTCTCTTTAAAAGCTGATGCTCAATAGTTCGAAACAATGTTTCTAAACTTCTTTTAGTGCTTCAAACAACTCTTAAAAGTTTTAAAAATAAGCAAAAATCCTTACGACCCCTTTGCTGCAATATTTTATTTGTACAGTATTTATTTTGTAACGCTTGATTATAATTTAAAGTGTCCTATATAGATCAATTTTTTGGGGACAAAATGAATCCTCCATCCTTTGACCCCCCTCCCCTGAACAAACCCCCCTTAAGTAGGCTTACCATAGTACGAAACGTCAAAAAGCCAAAGTATTTCTCCACTGCAGCCGATCAACATTTAGACATGGACATCAAGTAACAAAATCTTACCCATATAATGTATAAAATAAAATTTAATTTTCACGGTTTTATTTTAAAAAATCGCGTTGTAAAAACTGCTGCGTCGCTGTTTCTTTTTTCGCCATGATTTGAGTATTTTAAAGTTCAAAACATCGTTGCATTATCTCGCAACCTCCGTAATACTACGATATTACTTGAAAACAGTATACGGAGGTAGCGATTATCCAAACATTCCAAACAAAGCTATCGTTATCATTCGACAAACAAAAATTCTGATAATTTCCTCAGAGCCATAATTATTAATTTTTCTTCCTAATTAAGGTTATAATAAATTATAAAATGGATGTAATATTGTATTGTCATCGGAAGGGAAACTTGTGCATAGTTTGAAGATACTTTATGCAGTAATAGTGGTTGAAAACCGCGTAACAGTTTTCCGTGACAAATCAAGTTAAATAAAACCGTGTAACAAAAACAATCTTAAAACATCTGAGTTGATTTAATTAATACTCGTCCTATTCCAATCAAGCTAGCAGTTCTCTGGTTCCATTCTGACGGCAAAAACCGATTGTTCCGCATGACAGGTTCTTTATTCAGCTAAACTGATAATTCTTTGGGGGAAACGTGAGGTCAATTATTTCGATTACTTATTCGACTGCGCATCTATTTCAACCACCTTATTTAAAAATGAACACAAACAAGCAATCCATTTTACCCATTTTTTAGCCTACTTTCCCGTAAAAGTAAAAAAAAATAATAATAAAGCATGAACGAAGGCTTAATGTATCGAGAAAATATCGTTACAAATCAAGAAAAGTCAAAAATAAGTTAAGTAATTAAATAAAGATTGAAAAATAAAAAATTTGAAAGTAGGGTTTTGAGATGGGGAAAAAGTGTGTCGGTCTGTCTGTCTGTCGGTCTGTCCCCCCCCCCCCCCTAATAACTTTTAAACGAATTGTCCGATTCGAAAAATTCTTTTTGCATTCGAAAGATCTCGGCGAGGACATCTCATTTCCATATTTTACTTTTTGATTTGAACAATTTTTTCTTCAATTTTGAACAGTTCAAAAAATTTTAACATTAGCGCCTATGGGCGAAAATGAAGCAAATTATGTAAACTCTGGGGCACACGGTACAAGATCCAAGTTCCAATGAACAAGCTTACTGGAGGAAGCTCTTGGCGTGAAATATTGGTTTGAACAATTTTTGTTCATTTTTGAACAGTTCAAAAAAAATTAACATACCGCCTACGGGGAAATTTCAATCCTATATAATTCCTGATCTAACGGCCCGATTTGCTTGGAACAAACTTTATCGGAAAGCTCTTATGACGTAGAACATGTACAAATAGAAAGTTCATCCAGAACTAACGAGTCTATTTTCCTATGCAATATTTTGATCGGGATTTTCAAGAATATTTTTGAATTAATGAATGATTAAATGAATAAGCAAAAGAATTAATGAATAAATACATGAATGACTTAACAAATGAATGATTGAATGAATCTGTATTAACCGTAAACGAGAAAGACAGAGAGAGAGGTAGGTAGATTATAAATTTGAATTCGGTGTATACGGGAAAGTAGGCTCGTATAGTTCTAGACGGAACTTCTTGTTAATATTTAAAAAGTTGATTGTTGAAACTATAAAAAAAACTTTCTGGCGTGCCAACCCAATCGGGGCCATAGCCAACTGTGTTCATCCCAGCTTTCGATACCGAGAGCCCTGGGGTGCAGAAGCAGATGTTCCGGTCTAGTGGTCGGCCTGACGCGTAACCCCCAGTGTTTAGTTCCCAAGCATTCCTCATTTTATCAACCCCACTAAAAGGATGAAAGGCTGAGTTGGCGCTGCCCAGCCCGGGAATCGAAGCCTGGACCTGTGGCGTGGTAGCACGGAAGGCTACCACTCAGCCACTGATCCTCGATTATTAAAATACTGAAAATATTGGTTGTAATGCGTATTTTCCAGTAAGTCATGCACCCAAATGCTTGAAAAGAACCCCCCCCCCCCAAAAAAAAAAAGGTGATGCTCAAAACTCTGTCAAAAAGTTTTGTTGTCCATCATTTGGCTTTCAGGATCAATATACGTTGTATCACCGAACGGTCCCGAAAAGGATCCAAAAAAGTCACAAAGTTTCATTTTGAAAATCTGTAGGCACCATTAACTGAATCCTGACTCTTTTAAAACGCAACATTTCTTCTTGCTTTCTCATCAAGCTATAACAGATAATTAAAAACAAAAAGAAAAGACATGTGGAATGTAAAATGAGATTTCTTTCTTAGCCTACTTTCCCATGAAAGTAAACATAATAATAATAAATCATGAAAGAAGGCTTAATGTATCGTGAAAATATCGTTAGAAATCAAGAAAAGTCAAAAATAAGCGAAGTAATTAAATAAAGATTGAAAAATAAAGAATTTGAAAGTAGGGATTTGAGATGGGAAAAAAGTGTGTCTGTAGCTCTTTTTGTCTGTCTGTCGGTCGGTCTGTCCCCCCCCCCCCCCCCAATAACTTTTGAACGAATGGTCCGCTTCAAAAAAAATTTTTTTCATTCGAAAGATCTCGGTGAGGACATATCATTTCTATATTTTACTTTTTGATTTGAACAATTTTTCGTTCAAATTGGAACAGTTCAAAAAAATTTAACATTAGCGCCTATGGGCAAAAATGGAGCAAATTATGTAAACTCTGGGGCACACGGTGCAAGTTCTTATGAGAAAGCTTAATAGAAGAAGCCTCGGCGTGAAATATTTTTTGAAAAATTTTTGTTCATTTTTGAACAGTTCAAAAAAATTAACCTAGCGCCTACGGGGAAATTTCAATCCTATATAAATCCTGATCTAACGGACCGATTTGCTTGGAACAAACTTTATTGGAAAGCTCTTACAACCTAGAACACGTACAGATAGAAAGTTCATCCAGAACTAACGAGCCTATTTTCCAATGAAATTTTTTTGATCGGGATTTTTAAGAATATTTTTGAATTAATGAATCATTAAATGAATAAATGAGCGAATGAATGAAAAAATAAGTAAATGAGTGAATAAATACATGAATGAGTGAATGAATATGTAACCGTTGAAAAAGGTATATTTGAAGCAATTTAGGACTAAAGGTAAACGAGAAAGAAAGAGAGAGAGAGAGATAGCTAGATTATGAATTTGAGTTGGAGTATACGGGAAGGTAGGCTCGTATAGTTCTAGACGGAACTTTTTGTTTATATATAAAACTTGAACATGACAGAAATGTCGCTATAGTCGCTTGTTACATCGTAAGAAAGAATGCAAAAATAATACGACGTTGAAAAATCATTTTCGGAAAATTTCGCAAGACAATCAAACTTTCTTATGCTGTAATGAAGTTTACCGGGATGTGTCTCCTTTAAAGAAAAATGACATTTTCATTTGACGTTTTTCAGTTAATTTGATGCTGAATTGATGGCATCTTCTGTTCTTTTGGTCTAAAAAGAGTCAAACGTCAAGCAAGCAAGACATTTGAAGAATAGATATAAATTTTCTCCCCTGCTTTTATTTATTTTATTTTTTAAATTTTATTTATTATTATTATTATTTATTTATTTATCTTTAGTGGTACACCGACAAATGCTCCACGCAGATCGGAAAACCAAAATGTCGAAGCAATCGGTTCTCCTAATAGCGATTCAAGCAGGGATGTAACTAGGGGGGGGGGGGGTGCAGACGGGGCCTGTACCCAGGGCGCTAAGTTGACAAGTGCGTATACAAACATATATAGTACATTTTTTGTGTGTATATAAGGGGGGGACGCTAAAATTTAGTCTTGTCCCTGTTGGAAAATGACCTGGTTACGTCTCTGGATTCAAGAGCAGAATACGACAATTTCTCTGATAGCAACCCAGTCTCAGAGTCGTCCATCCGTAAGGATGAGGTTGTCTCGACCTTTTTAAAATAACTTTAAACTTATAATACAGTTTCCCTGATTTTTAAGGTAAAAAATATTTAATGATTACCTTATGTGAGGGAACATATCAAACCCTTTCATGTAATTCACACTTTGGAATTTTAAGGCACATCTGGTTGAAGGAGGAATGTTTGTGTGATAAAAACTTCTCGAATGCGTGAATGCAGCTAAACTTGAAGATGTTAGAATCATCCAAATACTTGCACAAAAGAACCTGTATAAGAAAAAAAACATTTAAATATCACACATTGCTTTCCAGTTAGATATTCTAAGTTTGCAGATGATTAAAGATTGATATATGTGCCAAGTGAAGTATGAGCCCGTTTTGAAAATGATAAGAGAAAAAAACATTTAAATATCACACTGATTTCCAGTTGGATATTCTAAGTTGGCAATCCTAATTGAAGATAGATGTATGAGTCAAGTGAGCACCATGTGCCAAGTCAAGTATGTGCCCGCTTTGAAAATTAGAAAAGAAAAAAAAAAGAGAAAAAACACGGTTCAAATTTGGGGTGTGTGTATTTTAAAGAGCTGTGGGCGTTATGGGGCTTCCTAATGCTACATATTAAAAAAAATCATTCTTCATGAAGCCACCTGCTAATTTTTATAATAGTTTTGTCAAAGGGAAAAAAAGGAAATTCTATCACAAATCTAAAAGTGAATGAAAAAAATTTTGGTATTCAAACTGCTTTTGGTATTTTGTCAATATTTTGCTCCCTTAGAACTGTTAACAATGAGCTGAAATTCTTCATCCAAAGTCCAAATCTAAGTAGGTACTGATTGCATTACTCTGTTGAAATTAAAATCACAAGTCTAATTACGTATTCTGAATAAATGAAAACCGTTCTGGTAAAGAGTAAAAGACTCATACTTAACAATGTTTCTAATTGCAACTATTTTCATTAAAACTTTCATTGATGAATGCAGTTTCAGAATAGAGAAAAAAAATATAATTTTCGTTTAATTTATTCCCAAGACAAGGCAGGAGATGCCTGTGAATTTTAAATGCCAGAGGGGTCTACATCTTCGATACGAAAAAAACCGAACAAATAAATTGGAGGGCGAAATTCAACCATTAGCAATCAGCAGCACAGCAATTAAAGTGTTAAAAATAAATTTTCTCAAAGCCCAAAAAAAAAAGCTTAATTGCAAACAATTAGTTTGAAAACTAAAAAATATTGTTAATGCCAATAAAGGGAAAATAAAATTACGACATTTTCCATTCTTAACAGAGAAATTACACTTTATTATTGATAAAGTTTGATGCATTGTGTGCGTAACACAATGCATCAAACGTTATGAGAGTTCATATTTTTTAACGATTGCTCTAAATCAATATTTCCCAAACTATGGGTTGCGACTCACTGGTGGGTCGGGAGCGAATATTGAGTGGGCCCTTGCCACTGTACACATGAATTTAAAAAAATAGGAAGCCTGCGAATAAAAGTAATTAAAGTCGAAGTCGATGCTAAAATTTTAATGAAGAGAAATAAGAAACAAATACATCCTTCCCATTGAAATAACTTTGTAAAAAAAACTTGCAGGTGTAGGTATTTAAGAAATTGTTTTTATTTAAGTTGTGTTTCTTATTTCAACAGTCTTTCATTCATATTTGGTAACATTATTATTATTTTTTTTTTTTTAATTTCAATTAGAACAAGTAAAACAGCATTAAGTAGTTCCACAACTCGCCACTAGGGAATCTGAGCATTACCAACAGTTATGCCCTCTTTTCTCTAAGACAGTTAAAAGGTGGGTCCCAAGATTGGAAATTTTAGTTAGATGGGTCAGAGCCCAGTCAACTTTGAGAACCAATGCTCTAAATCACTTTAGCGACAATCAATTTCAAGATACGTTGTTAATTTCAAAAAATATATAAATTTCTTTCTTTTGCTTTCTTTATTTTATTCATTTTTTAAATGGCGATAATGTGTTTCATTTTATTTTACGTGTTAAAATGACGTGAAGTTTAAAAAGTCCCTTTTGTAATACTTATTACTTTTAAATCCTTATACAGTGTAAATATTCATGTTTATCAGGGAAATTGATAGAATTGATTAGCTCCAAATATTGCAGAGAAAAGTTCATTGATTAGTTTAGTTATGAATGCCTCTTAAAATTTCCTACATTTGACTCCTTTTTTTTTAGCCTACAACTTTAAAACAATATGTTAACAAATATATCTTTGTATATCAGGGAGTATATGGACTCTGGGCCCAAATCCTGTCTCTGGTCTTCACCTTTTGTATATTTAATGTAAAAAATGTCAAAGTATAGGGTTTTTTGTAATATGTTTGTAAGAAATAATATCACAAAAGAAATATATTGTTATGTATATCAGGGAGTAGCTGGAATATTTAATGTTAAATTGTCAAAGTATAGGGTTTATTAAAATATGTTTATAAGAAATAATCCCACAAAAGAAATATATTATTAATTTATTTTACAATTTTTATGCTCTATAAAACATTCAGAGCTTGCGTTTTGATGTCAATAAGGAATTATTATGTATTCAGTAATTTAACAATTTTCATAAATTTAATTTAAAAATCAGTGGTATAAAAATATTACACACAGTGCACACTTTAGATTATTTTAATCGTACATTTATTTATATTCTTACATACAGGCAATTAACATACATTTTAAATTATTCAGTTAGGTAAAATATGCATAAAGAATAATTGAACACGTAGATTTAAGCAATATTTTATTAAATTCGAAAGTGGCAATTTCTACTCCAAAACGAAAGTATCATCACTGCTGAAATTTCTTACCAAGAGTTGCACCTAAATTTACAGCCAAAGAGCAACATTCTAAGCAAATAGTAACTTTCAGTTACGAAATCACATTTAACTTGTTTTCAAGATTGATGCGATTTCTCTCATTCGATTTGAAGTGAAGAGAGTCTTCGAGTTCTCCTCGCTCTGAATCATAAGTTAATTTTTTCTTGCGGATGTGTTCTGCTTGACATCTGTGTTTCATCGATATCATTATTTTGAATCATCCCGCAATTTTACAGAAACTGATGCGTTTGTAAAACTTAGGATGCAAAAATAGTTATTTTGGGTTATTATGATTTTCATTTTCTCACGTTGAATTTGCGACCGAGAGAGCGTGCTTTTATTATTATTATTATTATTATTATTATTATGCGAGTTAAAATTTAGAAACTCTTTGAGGAATGATACTGGCGCAACTTCACAAAAGCCCACTGCTCCCTGAAATAAAGAATTATATTATGAGAAAGTTTACATATTTTACTTGTTTACCTAACTATTGCTGGTGACTCTAATGAGTTTGACAGCGTTAAGAGCTATTTTAATGTGAAATTTTAGCGTACTGACATAACTGTATTTTTAGCATAAAACGTTCTACTGTCAATATTCATTTTATTTCATTTGTCAATGATCCTATTGCATTAAAGGAAATGGGAGTGTCCTTAAAAAATTGTCCTTAAGAATAGCCTCGAACATGTTTAAATTTGAATGCATGTCATGCAGCACTGCATGAGTATGTGTGTGTGTGTATATATATATAAAGCCTATGTTATTTTGTTGCAATATATAGAAACACAGAAGGAATCGTATTCGAAGCCTTTTGTATATTCTAATTAAAACTCTTCTTCATGAACAATATAGTCAATGTCTTCAAGTTCAAAATTTAAATTCTTCTTTATTTACAGTAGCTACAAAATACTGGATTCTAGTAGATCCAATAAAGTAATGCAAAGCTAAATACGCAAAATAAATCAATTGAAACTCTAATACCAACATCTGCGTTGCACTATTTAATATGTAAAGGAAAATAATAATAATATTATATGAGTAACATTATTCTAGTGCTACAAAACATGCAACTACAAAATGTACATTTAACATACAGTCTTCTGCTAAAACAATTTTAATATTCTGTGTAGCTTTTTGTATCAAGATATTTGAAGCTTGTAATCTTCGTTTAAGTTGTAAATACTTAATTTAAATAAATGAAGCTGGTATAAGAAACAATAAAGTAAAATATTGCCCACCAATAAAGTAGTATGTAAGAAAAATAATAAATCTTTAAAATAAATATATAGCAAAAGCTTTAGACTTGGTTTAAAATAACATTTTAAAAAAACATTCAAGTAAATGTGTTAATGAAATTGTTTTATAATATATATATATATGTTACGGCCAAAGCCCGAATTCCGCCAAATCGCGAAATGGCTAAGAACGCTGTAAATTGGCTGGCCAATGTCCGATCTTTTCTTGATTTCGGGAATTGGCCGTCCAGATTGCGAAGTGGCATGGGAGGATCAGCCAAAGTTGTTAGAAAAAATCATTGGTACGTATTATTGGCTCTGTATGACCATAACTTCATTATTTAAAAATTACTAGCTGCGGTGGGATGTGGCTATTTAAGACAAAGTAAAAAATTAAATTTTATAAATTTTAATTTAAAAACATTTTTAGTTTTTAATATTTTTAAATTGTAAGATTTATATTTTTAAATTAAAAAAGAAAACAAAAGGGGCAATATTAGCAAATTAACTTTTTAACAAAATAAATATTAAAAAATTGTGGTTCCACCGTACCACCCGGTATGTGAAAAAACATACCACTACAATTTTTTTTCTATAAAGTAAAAGTTATTCGAAATACAAAAGATATTAAAAAAGTAGTAAAATGGTCAACATAAAAAATTTGCCCCTTTTCCTTCAATTAAAAAATGAATTATAAATCACCGTAATCACTTATTACAACAAGCTGAACTTTTGTGACATTTCGAATTACATGAAAGTTTGTTGTTTACATTTACATTTTATGAGTACATCGCATTTTAGCCAGAACATCGTGGCCACTTCTCGAAATGGCCGGCCAAAGTAGAATATTCACTGATCGTTTCAATTACATTGCACTTTGGTCATACCTCTCGGCCAAAGTCCGAAATGGCAGGGCCAATTCGCGAAGTGGCCGGACTTCGGGCTTTGGCCGTAACATATGTATATATATATTAACAAAATTTATAGACATTCATGGTTAATATGCAAATGCAAAATTACATCAAATATTCCTTGAAATACTTGCACTTATACAAATGTTAAATTAAATTTTTGTAAACTTTAATTTTGTGCAAAAAAGGTTTTATTCCAAATTTTAATTTTACATTCGTTAATCCATATATTATTAAAAAAGAAAGAGCCAAAACATTTTTAACCCATGAATATGTATAAAACATGGCAACGTTATTTTCAATGATGGCAAAAAAAAAAACATCTCACCTCCACTCCATCGCTCGTCCCGTTTCTCAAACCAGGATCCCGCCTGTAATGCATTCAAATCCACAATGCACATTTGAGATCTACGGAGAAGTGTTTAAACGAAAGATTGGAATCTGTCAGATTAGAATGTATTTTGCTCGCCGTCCTTCGCCAATGCGCTTTGCCGAAACAATGTATTGCTTGGAGCCATTTTTTCAAATTCGCCGCTCTGTCACGCTTGATTGACAGTTTCCTTTTCTGCCGTGCTTTCCGTAGCATTTTCCCCAGAAAATTTGTAGGGCAGTAATTGGAATCGTAGAACCAGCCTTTCTTTGCAGAAGATAGGTGGGTATGGTAATCTGCTGTATCGTTTTTGATGTTTCGAATTGCTATTAATCTTGCCATCATTCAGAATCATAAAGCTTTTTATTATTATCGTTTTTTTATTCAAACGTAAAGAAGGCACAAACCTGCGGTTTAATTTTTGATTTTCTTCGCAACATTACACCATTTTCGACTTAATTTTCATTTATTAGAATCGATGAAAATGTACTTCAGTATAGAAAGTAGATATTTACCTACAAGCTATTGTTCGCTTTTCGTAATGGAAAAGTTATACGGAATAAATTTACCATGTGTATTACAACAAAATGTTTAAAAATAGTTAATTGTTCACTTTTCACTTTTTTCTTAATATGAAAAAGAATTATTTTTCTTCTACAGCGCAATTTCTACGCATGGAAGAAAGGGAGATGCTATAAGTTCTATTGTTAACTTCATAACCTTTACGAAAGTAACAATCAATTCAACTTTAACTTGTTTTGCCCCAAAAGCTTTTTAAGTAGCATTTAAAAGTAACGGATGTACAACTCTTCATACATTTTCTGCTTGCGATTTTAATCAGCTACATAAAATCCAATACATTCTATTAAAATAAATTTTGATGAGGTCCCTTTTTCATATTGAAATAAACACAATTTCAGAATTCTGATTGGAATCTCTCGTGTCCGACAGCAAAAGTACTCACATTGCGTTAATAACAAATATGATCGCATTATGACCATTAAAACAAGATA
This sequence comes from Octonoba sinensis, assembly GCA_038502835.1. Taxonomy (NCBI): domain Eukaryota; kingdom Metazoa; phylum Arthropoda; class Arachnida; order Araneae; family Uloboridae; genus Octonoba; species Octonoba sinensis. Next base: position 61,872,046 of record CM076605.1, on the reverse strand, counting down.
TATTAGGGGTCGAAATTCGGGAAGCAACAAAAACAAGCAAAAGGTATTTTATAGGAGTGATACGCAGATTATTTGTTATAATAGTTCAATTTTAAATAATTTCTTCCAAAATACTGAGGCTTTATTAAGATTTTTTTACTTTTACCCAAGAAGTAAAATTTTATGCATTCAGCAATGGCAGCAAAATACGCTTTTCAGCATAGCAAAAACACTATTGAATAATATTTTACTACCCAAGTAAAGATATCTATATAAAAGCTAATCTAAGTTAATTTTTCCGCGAAACGTAATATATTGTTTCAGATCAAATATTTCCCAAGTATTAACTCATAATTACCAACAAAAGTAAAATAATACTTTCAGGCACGTAAAACATGTTCTTATTCTTTGGTTAACTCATAGTTTTGCATTTAATGCACAATGACATATATATGATAGTTTAGACATCATAAGCAGATATATCAAAAAAAGGAAAAAACATGTTAATTTTACGAGATGGATTTTTCTCTATTTGATTGTAATGTGACGGCTTGAATGAAAATACATGAAAAATGAAAATATATGAATTTGGTAAATACATTCATAACTTTTTATTTGTTCATTTTATTCTTTACAAAAGTTTTTCTTTCCTCTATAACTTTTTCTGTAAAACAGATTTTTAATGTACTTAATTGCAGTCCATTGTAATAAAAAAATATTAGGTATAGTATTAAGTTGACTATACCCTATTTAGTTTAGTATTAATTTGACTACACCTTATTTAGTTTAGTATTAAGAAGGACCAAGCTGTTTTTGCTCAAATTTGTTGAATCGTGGTTTTGCTTACATTTTTTGCATTGCATTGCCTAAACTGATTGTCTAGTTGTCCTCTCTAGTCCCCTGTGGTGAAATTGTGGACAAAAACAAATTTTTCAAAAAAAAAAAAAAAAAATTTACGAAAACAACATTTTTCCGAAGAATTTAATGTATCAACCGAATTGAAGGTTAAAAGTGTCGTCCTACTCCCCTTCTCTCTTAATATATCCAATCACTCCCTTTTACACCTTCAAAACTGATACTGCAGTATTTGATATAATAATCGAAGATTTAAAAAAAAAAAAACTGGCACCATTCCAGTAATTATCAGAAATGTGCCACAGTACCTGGGGAAATATGACAGTATTTTCCATACGGTCATATTCCCCTGGTAATGTGGTACATTTCCGATAACTACTGGAATGGTGCCAGTTTGTTTGTGCCTATTGTGCATTTAAATCAATGTATTATCAACGATCCAGGAATGCAATTGAGCGTAATCCAAAAATAATTGAACGTAATAAAAACTTGGAAATGAGTTAGAAGCCAGTGGTAGAATATAACTATAGTGAAACCCGTCAAATCCGAAATCCCGGGAAATCCCCGAACGAGTTTTTCTTAACAAATTTAAGTTTGAAAAACACCCGCAAAAAAAAGAGAAACTTATTTATTTTGTCATAAAATAATTACTATAACCTTATTTTATATGACTAGTTGAAAAATTAACAAAGAACTACAGTTAGCATACATAACAAACTGTGTAAAAGTTGATTATTGAAATTTTTAGGTTAATCACTTTGCAGAACAATAGAAACCTCCAAAATATTCCTTAATCATTCACTTGAAATCAGTTATCCTCAACTGTCGAAGTGACGAGGGTTTGTTATTATGTTATGGATAGTTTTCGGCTAATCCGAACAAATTGAAATCCGAACAGGCTACAGCCTAATTAGTTCGGATTTGAGGGGTTTCACTGTATATTGACGATAGCACTACGTGAACTGGTTTGAATTTGGGAGTGCGGAAGAAATTCATAACAACTAACTTCAGAGCTAACTTCTTCTTTTACCTTTAAAAATGCTATAAATGTAGTAGAAAGTTACCTCTTGCATTGCAACTGAATTCAGTTTCTCCTTTTCCCGCTGAGCTAGTTTGATGAACATTTCTTGCACTTCGTGCAGCAATTGGATTGATGGAGCTATTGTTTAAGTGAAGCAGATTGATTTACATTGTAAATTTTTGAAGGAAATTCTAGGTTGTTCTTTCTGCACAAATTAATGTACAGACATAAAACTGCTCTATTTATTCCTCAGATGTGACAGAATTTTTATTTAAAAAAAAATCTGCATTCTAAGAGAGCTCAGAATGGTGCCTCATGACTTTGTGTATCAGTCATATTCAGATTTTGTTCTATATTGATTAAAATTATACTTCATATTGCTCTTCTAACTACAGTCTTCTAATATTCTTAAGCGAAGGTCAAAGCCTAATGTCTTTAACTTCTATCATTTCAAAAGATTCATTTTCAAAAGATGACACTTTCGTTTTCTTTTAAGAATGATATTCATGAAGCATTTACGAAGATGAGAGCCTAAGGTCTTCCATTTCTATAAATGTATGACGCTACATAATTTTAACGCAAACACACAGTTTAAAGATGATATAATTCACCATTAGTGAGCGTATTTTAAGTGATTCACCGTATTAAAGTGCGATATTGCATACAGTACTTTCTTTGTAGTCCAACATATCGCTTTGAGAACTCCGGAGTAAACGTCCATTTGTCCCAGCGATTCCTGGAGTTAACTAGCTCTAGTTCTTACGGGGGGGGGGGGATAAGGCCTTTAAAAAAACAATAAAACTATCAGTAATTATATATGCAGTAAAAAACCTCCTAACGGACACCCCTCAAGTACAGAAACCCCTCTTAGGTGAGCAGTTTTTTATTCCCCGATAGCAAACCGCTGAACCTAAAAAAAACCTCTTTTACGGACACCTCTCTATTGCGAACAACTACTTTTGTCCAGCTGATGTTCACTATAAAGGAATTTTACTGAGCTATTACCAAAATAATTGAAAACGCTCTTTGTTGTATTTTGAAAGAATATGCCTCTTTAAAAGGCACGGACCTTTACCTTTTAAGGTATGTGTGGCATTTTCTCCCAGGACAAAAAAAAAAAATACAGCGACTCCATTAAAAGACAAGGATTCAGTGGCGAAAGTTAAAGCCGATTCATAAGCTTTACACACACACAAATACAGTTAAATTCCTCTACAGCGGGTTAAAAATAGTTGCCCGTAATAGAGTGGTGTCCGCAAAAAAAGGGTTTTTTTTTTTTTTTTTTTTTTTTTTTGTTCAATGACTTTCTGCGGGAAATTAAAACTTGTCCGCCTAAAAGGGGCTTCCATATTTGAGGGGGTTCCGTTAGGAGGAGTTTCACACTATAATTCTACTGTAAAAAGTATGATGAAAACAATGCGATTAAAACACAGTGCGCAGTTATAAAGTTCAAAGCAGTTGAGAAGTGTTTTAACAAAATTAACTACGAGTAGTAAAAATTGCTTGCTGTTGGCCTTTATTGTAAAATAAATAATGCACAAAAGAGAAAAAAAACACTAAACTTGCAGAGACTCTCTCTGTAATGTAAATTAATACCTTTTACCAAGAGTTAGAAGTTGCACTTCCTTAAATTCATAATTGAAGTTTTAATTTTGAGGAAGTTGTCGTTAAGATGACTGTGATTTCAGCATGCAACAGAAATTGCAAACTCCATGTACGACGAGATGAAGTTGTTTCTAAATAGAATTTACAAATAATACGTGCAGATTGTGATGAATATTCTTTTTTTTTTTTTCAGCTTAGACGTACACCCTCGCACGGTAAGGCAGAGCAGAGACGTGCAGATTGTGATGAATATTCTTGTTTTTTCAACTTAGTCGTAATCCTAACTTTTAGACGTAATTTCACCGATTTTGACGCGGCTATAACTCTTTTCTGTATCTATGTTTTTGTATAATTATTTCAAATGTCCTGTCTTCAATAAACCTCTGTTTGTCTGAAAATATGGATGTAGTTCTTGCCTCGTACGGACTACACCTCACACACACACACACACACACAATTATATATATATATATATATACTCGTATATATACATTAAAGATGTTTCATAGCACTTGCTACTCAGTGTTATGTTAAGTATTTCTTTGGCAAAAATGTAAAATATAGGAAATAAAAAAAAAGTGTTAAAAATTTTTAAAGTATGTTTCCTCACACTAAGACACATTATTACAGAAAATGTTCTTTCTAATTCCTATAGTAATAAAGAATGTTAAGAGAGCGCTAGGAAACAGGCAGTACCCTTCTCCTTCGTTTGCTTCGAATTTAGTACATCTAATTCATCTGTAAAAATCTGATAAAGTACTTTAAAATGATAAATGAGCTGAAATGAATAAGTATTATATCAGTTATAATCGTTTCTGTCATTATCTTGAAAGACGTAAGGGAAACAGTAGATGAATCTTATCGAAATATCTGATACAGATTCCCAAGAAATTATCATAAAGTAAGAGATACCATTTGTCACAGTGGAACATTTCGAATTACGATAGGATCTGAGATTTGGTACGATGACGATTTATTTCTAGGAGACTGATTTTAAAGGAAATTTTTCAAACTTTAGTGAGGAAATTACTTTCTTTCTGCAAATATGATTGATAAACATTTTCAACTTGACAAAGTACAATCGCTTCCGACATTACTATTTCCCGAAATTATAGAAGAAAAAAATGGCTTTATCATTTTAAATAACGTTAAGTTATGTAGTTTTAAATATCATCAGGCTTCTGTTGTAATAACACCAAAGTTTTTTTTTTTTTTTTTTGTAATTTAAATTCGGAAGAAAGCGATATCGTATATACTATGATATGAAAAAATACTCGAATCAAATGAGGTAAAAGAAATTGTTGGAACTCATCGAGGCGTGAAACATATTGCAAATCATTTTAGTTCATTTACGAAAACAGTGATTCCGCGGAATTTGGCGACATTTTTTGCAATAAGTGCCCTAACCTGAAATTTACTGACTATTACCCCTTTAAAGCACGAGAGTTTTTTCTGAAAACCTAGTATAGTGTAAGTTGTTCTTTGCAATTTCAGATTGTGGGGGTCGACTAGGGAGAGGGAGTGAGGTAAAAGTTACGTAGAAATGATATATTATGCAAAAAAAGTGTGAACGGATCTCAGACGGGCATTAGAAATAAAATAACGCACGGGCATGGGCAAGTTTTCCGGTAACTTTCGCCCGTGTCAGAAACGGGCAAATGCGTTAAAGGGTTAATTCAAAAATTTTATAATCTTTATATTTCGCTCCATCGTGGTCATCTTGAATTCTATCTCCTTTTCAAGCAACGCACGGTCAGTTACGGCGACAGAATTTTCTCCATCCAGAGTTTGCATGCATGTATTAACTTACTAGGATTGGCAACATAGCATTAAACCAAAGTTTTGGAAAGCTTTTTTTAATCCCAAAATCTATTCTTGGGTGCGCTTGCGCAATATTGTTGCAGCAGTCCCATTACTTGGGTAATACGTAAGATACTTTATATCACAAATACAGTTGAACTAGCTCAATACAAAATGCCAAAAATTCGCGAATTTGTTCGTATTAGCCGCTATTCGTAACAACCGTGAATAAGTAAAATTGTGTAAAAAAAAGTATTAGAAGTGCATGTTTATATTTTAAAAATAATTACTACTATTTAAGAATGATTAGAAGATAGAAGGTTTGATTCCTGAGCAGACTGACCGGTCCGAAAGCCAACACGTGCATGAGCTTGATTCTCTACCCAGAAAGATTCAACCTATGATTCGAAATATGTACTTGTTGGTTTACAATGACTCAAAATAACCAAGAATTTGTATAAAAAAATTAATTATATGCAATCGAGAAAATTTTTCGTGAAGACGTCAGAAATTTTGTTCGTCTTAGCCGAAATTTGTATTTTAGCCTTCGTAATATGCGTGAAATATTTAGTGTAAATAAATAGTAAACAAAATTTAATGAACAAAATGTTCGTTTTAGCCGTGATTTCGTATTAACCGTTTCGTATTAAAAAAGCTCAACTATAATTATTTGTTAGAGAACAAATAATGCTGATAAATGCAAAAGAATTTTATCAAAATGTTTCGACCTGATTTAGAAAAACAGACCACTAAAACTATGTTTATCAACACGATGCATTTTGCTACTGAATCTAGAGTTATTCTTAGTATTAATAAGTAAGCGTGTGTTATAGCAATCTTAAAGCCGGCCCTTTTACCATGATTTTCGCAAATAAAATTTGTGGGAAAGTAAACTAAACATTTCGTTATAGTTTTCTTCATGATTACGAATTTCAAAAAAAAAGTCAAGCAATTAATTCCTAACTACTTTTAAGCTCAAGTTTTTTTATTACTTCTATTATTCAAAAATGAAAGATAAATATAAAAGGTGAGCTAAATATATTACTCAGACATTAATTCTTAAATCCCTGATTTTTAGGAAATTTCAATTTGGATGAATTTTTATCTAAGATAACAGTTTAATTGCAACATGAAAGGGAAATTTTGAACTCAATGTACGACATTATGAAGTTAGTTTTTAAACAGAATTTATAAATTAATTCAGATAGTATAATAGAAATCCATAAAATATCCTAAGAACGAAATGAATAGGCAGTGATTAACGCTTCAGTAAATAAATAAATAAATAAATGACCCATTTAATTTTAAAGAAAAATGTTTAGGAATTTCATTATCCAAAGATGGACAAATGCAGTATGAAGAATCGTAAATTCTTTTGGCGCCAAACGATAAGATAAATAACGATATGCGAAAGAATTTTATCATAATATTTCGACCTGATTTAGTAAAACAGTTTCCTAAAACAGAATGTTTATTAACACGATGCCTTTTTCTACTGGATCCAGAGTTATTCTTAGTATTAATAAGTAAGTGTGTGTTACAGTAGACTTCTGTCACTTTAAGATAATCAGATAAAAGTTTACCCAATCAATCTTGCAAAATAAATTGCCTTCTAATGTGTAGCTTACTTCTCCTTTTCCCTCAGAAATATGTATATGAATAATGCATCGCGCGTTGCTCTATTTTAAATACGATTTTTCATCACCACTTTGATGTAATCTTTACTATTTTAAAGTCCGTTCAGTGTTCCTTTGCATTTTTCCCACATCTCATTTTTAAGGTTTCGGATTGATTTTACGTGATTAATAAGCCTGCGTTTCAAAACTTCTGTCCCAATATAATTTTAAAATGCTTAATTCTGATTTTCTTCTCTTTATTTTTTCCTTGTTTTTAATAAATTTGTATTGAAATCAAATAGTAACAAATATGGGAGGTAGGGAGCATACAAGAGTACTTAACGGTTAAAGGGCCTAGCGTGCTAAGCTCGCCAAGTGATATTTACATCGCCAAATCAAATATAAAGAAAGCAATTTCATAACAAAATAATTTTATTAAATTTAAATAGGTGGAGTTTTTTTTTTTTTTTTTGCATTTAAATATTTTTTCTTTATTTATTTATTTATTTTGGCGACAATTCGAAAAACTGTTGCTTTTTACCCTTTAATCAATAAGTACCTATCTCTTTGAAGTAAAGGGGGTCATACGGTGAATACAGTTGGTAAGGGGGGAGCACTGCTTTCAATTAATGTAGAACTGTAACAACGGGGGCCTCAATTTTGCTGTTTAACTAGGAAAAGAGGTCAACAGTAATGGTTCAGCTTTTTTTTTTTTTTCATGATTTAGTAATATTATTTCATTCAGAAACTAAAAAGAATAGAATACGCAAAAGCTACGTTTTTTTTTTTCTTTAAAGGACCAAATACATCGTTGAATAAAATAACTTTGATTGTAATCAAGAATAACAAGAAGTTCCGTCTAGAACTATACGAGCCTATTTTCCCGTATACACCAAATTCAAATTTATAATCTAGCTATCTCTTTCTCTCTCTTTCTTATTTATCTTTAGTTCTAGTTATTGAAAATATACCTTTTTCAACGGATAATACATATTCATTCACTCACTCATTCATTCTTTCATTTATTCAGCCATGCATTTATTCATTCATTCGTTACCTCATTCAAGTGTTTATTCATTCATTTACGCATTCATGTATTTATTCACTCATTTATATATATTTTCATTTATTCAATAATTTATTCATTCATTCTTTTCCTCATTCATTTATTCATTGATTTATTCTTTCACTCTTTCATTTATTCATTCATTCATTATTTCACTCATTGAGTCACTGAGAAATATCCTTGAAAATCCCGATCAAAAAATTTCATAGCAAAATAGGCTCGTAAGTTCTGGATAAACTTTCTATTTCTACATGTTCTACGTTATAAGAGCTTTCCGAAAAGAGTTTGTTCCAAGCAAATCGGTCCGTTAGATCAGGATTTATATAGGGTTGAAATTTCCCCGCAAGCTCTGTGTTAATTTTTTGAACTGTTCAAAAATGAACAAAAACTGTTCAAATCAATATTTCACGCCGAGAACTCCTTTCAATAAGCTTGCAATAGGAACTTGGCTCTTGTTCCCAGAGTTTACAGAATTTGCTTCAATTTTGTCCATAGGCGCTAATGTTAAAATTTTTTGAACTGTTCAAAATTGAACAAAAAATTTTTCAAATCAAAAAGTAAAATATAGAAATGAGATGTCCTCGCCGAGATCTTTCGAATGCAAAAAGAATTTTTCCAATCGGACAATTCGTTCAAAAGTTATTAGGGGGGACAGACCGACAGACCGACAGACACACTTTTTCCCCATCTCAATACCCTACTTTCAAATTTTTTATTTTTCAATCTTTATTTAATTACTTCACTTATTTTTGACTTTTCTTGATTTTTAACGACATTTTCACGATACATTAAGCCTTCTTTCATGCTTTATTATTATTTTTTTTTACTTTTACGGGAAAGTAGGCTAAAAATGGATAGGCCAATTAATTCAACAACTATAAATTGATTATACGGGCCGTTAACATTACCAAACAGCGAAAAGAAAAAAACTTATGTTTGCATTTTAAATGAAAGAGCAACAACATGAGTCGACATCATTTACTGAACTACTTAAGTTATGCTAATATCACGAAGCTGTAAAATTAGAGTAATTTAACAAATGCGCTTGAAAATACTTAAAAGGGTTTTGACATACTTCATATAAGACAAAGATATTTTTGGCAGAAACAAACAAAATAGGAATATAAACTCGTGTCGTTCATAACTTATTTTATTGAGTATATACATATGTACAAAAATTCAACATTCAACATGCATCATTAGTATAAGCTCTGAACTTTCAAACTCGAATGAGCACTAATAGTTATCATTCTGCCCACGTGCAAAAAATATCCGCATACAAGAAACTACTCCGAACTGGAACACGTGATTCGCTGCCACTGTGCAATTAGGACTTATGTGGTGAATCCGAAGTTTTCACTTCTAACTTTATTTTGAAATCAAATTAAGGGGGGAGGGGAGGAAATACATTGCGTTTGGTAAGAAAATAAATATTCGGACTGATGCGTATTTCTTCTTATTTTTTTTTCTCTCTTTCTAATGGGGCTGCATATGGTCATTAACATTTGCAGAGGTAGTGCGTACCCCGGTAATCGGCATCAATTTTTTCAAGTAGCACCACTATCGGTGGATGCCATTGCCACTGAGAATTTGGACGCTCAGTTTCCCCTAGATGGCGGCACCTGAGCTCTCATTTGATGAGACTTGCAGTAGGTATTTAATTTAGCCAAGAGTATCCCCAGTCGGATACTGAAGGGATCCTTAACATGCCGCACAATCCCGCGACATTGGCGCAAACGATTTTCTGCATCTTGAAAATCCACAGCCCAGGGCCAGTTTCTAACCTGTGATCTTGGGCGTACGAGACTTGCGCCTTACCACTACGCCACCCTGTCGACGTATTTCTGCTTCTTAAAACTCAGAACTTTTGAGTACTTGACGATCTATAAACGTGAATTTTCCAAAAATAACCTTCCAGGGCCATGAACATAATATTAAGATTATACTTTTCGTCATCTGATGCAAAAAGTTATTTCAGAAAAGTCGTCATCAAAAGTAATTTAATTCAAAAATTTTAACCATCAGTAATTTTGTTTAAAAAGTCAATTAAGAAAAGTCGTCTTACCAAAAGTAAACTAGTTCAAAAAAAAAAAAAAATGTTTAGAAAATTCGTTTAATCGATATTTAATTTAGAGAATTCGCTCAGTCAGAAGTAGTCCCATTCACTACAGTGAATTCAGAAAATCATCTGACAATAGTATAATTTTTAAAATTTGTCAAAAGTTTCTTGATTTTTTTCTTTTTAAATATTTATTTTGATAACATACTTAGTCCAAAATACAACTGAACGTTATTTACATAGTGCAGAAAAACAGTTCAATTAAAAAGGCGTTTTAAATTCGCCATGAAAACTTATGCAGCTTAAAAGTATAAATAATGCCTCAAAAAGATTTTTTATCACACAGTAAATTGGTAAAAAAGTCAAACGGCGTAACTGAAAAAATGGTTATTTGTCAGAGTTTGAAATAACACATTCATATTACAGATTCTTTCTATCAGAACTTTTCAAGAAATGGCGCCATATTGGAAGCTCTTTTCTAGGTCAGTATTTATCACTCTTTCGTTGTTGGCTTCGTTGCATTTCAATAATTTTTCTGTTGATGGAACATGAGCCCAAGGTTGTTTCTCAGCCGAGGCCCAAATTAAGAACACCAAACCACCGAGCAAGTAAAAGCCGGCTGAAGTGTAGAACACAGCGCTCCACTGTTCTATACTCGCATGCTGCAAAATTGAAAATGAATTATGCACTGAGTTTTGTAAACATTAATACAGAAAACTTTTTTAGAGAAGAATAAATTCGATTGAAGATTCAGAAGAGAACAAGAAGTTCCGTCTAGAACTATACGAGCCTACTTTCCCCTATACACCAGCTTCAAATTTATAATCTAGCTATCTCTCTCTCTTTCTCGTTTAGCTTTAGTTCTTAATTGCTTCAAATATACCTTTTTCAACGATTAATACATATTCATTTAATCATTCATTTATTCAGTCATTCATGTATTTATTCACTCATTTATTCATTCATTATTTTGCTTATTCATTTAATCTTTCATTAATTCAAAAATATTCTTGAAAATCCCGATCAAAAAATTTCATAAGAAAATAGGCTCGTTAGTTCTGGATGAACTTTTTATCTGTACATGTTCTACGTCATAAGAGCTTTCCGATAAAGTTTATTCCAAGCAAATCGGCCCGTTAGATCAGGATTTATATAGGATTGAAATTTCCCCGTAGGCACTATGTTAATTTTTTTTTTGAACTGTTCAAAAATGAACAAAAATTGTTCAAATCAATATTTCACGCCAAGAACTTCTTCCAGTGAGCTTGTTCATTGGAACTTGGATCTTGTACCCAGAGTTTACATAATTTGCTTCATTTTCACCCATAGGCGCTAATGTTAAAATTTTTTGAACTGTTCAAAATTGAACAAAAAATTATTCAAATCAAAAAGGAAAATAAAGAAATTAGATGTCCTCACCGAGATCTTTCGAATGCAAAAAGAATTTTTCGAATCGGACAATTCGTTCAAAAGTTATTAGGGGGGGGACAGACCGACAGACACACTTTTTCCCCATTTCAAAACCCTTCTTTCAAATTTTTATTTTTCAATCTTTATTTAATTACTTAATTTATTTTTGACTTTTCTTGATTTCTAACGATATTTTCACGATACACTAAGCCTTCTTTCATATTTTATTATTATTTTTTTTTACTTTTACGGGAAAGTAGGCTAACAAATTACAAAATGTAACTTGGTATTAGTGGTAATAAATAGGTAATCTGTCACTGTAGTTGGTGAGTGAACTCAAAGATAGCATCATGAAATTGCTGTATAAAAAAAACTTATTTCAGTGGCGTTGTCTGTGAAATAACTGACTAGAGTAATAACTTAAGAATCAACTAGAGCAGTTCCTCCGACTGTGCAGGGTCATTCCACGGCAACGGACGTTACATTTATACAGCATTTTTCAACTTCAACGAGCTTTCTAACAAACTTCTTGGGTATTTTTTGGGTTTTTTAATTTTGGCTAGTAAAAGTACATGTTTCTAAGTATGTACTAGTTTCTAAGTATGCAAAAAAATTTTTCAAGATATATATGTATTTGCTGTCTTTAAAAAAAAATGCTGAAATTTCGTTACGTGTGTTACTCATCGGGTAACACACGTAATGAAATTTCAAAAAAAAATTTATCATACAGCAAATACATATATATCTTCAATTTTTTTTTTTTTTTTGCATACTTAGAACACATGTACTTTTACTAGCCAAAATTAAAAAACCTAAAAAATACCCAACAAGTTTGTTAGAATGCTCGTTGAAGTTGAAAAATGCTGTGTAAATGTAATGTCCGTTACTGTGGAATGACCCTGCACTAGTTTCAATACTTGAGTCTTGCTCACAGTGCGCAGGCATGAATACGACAGTAATTTTGTTCCTGTTTCTTTCGGTCTGAAGCCAGCATTAATTGTATCTGTAAGTAGTTCTTTTTTCCGTTAAAATTTAATTTTTTGTCTTCCTCCTCAGATTGATTTCTGCTACATTAATCATAACGTACCTGAATTACCACACAATTGTTTAAAATGAGTACTTTTGAAGGGAAGTGGTGAATTCCAGCTTACTTGAAACCAATTGAAAAAAAATAAATCACTTACATTTTTTCCCTAAGTATTATATATCATTGGTAAGCTTGAAGCTGCCCAAGCCTGAGAAAAACTGGGAATGGCCCAAAAGACCAGACGTTGAGTGCTATAAGCCAAATCAGCGCCCCAGTCAACTCGAAAGCTCTTTGCATTTTCTGTAGATGAAATTCATTTTTTTAAATGCAAATGTGTCAAATTCCTTTTGTAAAGTATTGTATGAAGTAAGCACTAATTTAGTGCTTAAAATTCTTTGTCAATCTCTTGTGTTTGATTTTTTTAACTTCCTAATGCTACGATTATCATTTATAATTATAAGATGAATTTTTAAATCTTAAAACCCATTTAATGTGACTTTTGTGATTCCATTATAGTTTACAAGACGTAAAAACATTTAGTTTCATGTATTGATTTAACACCATTAGTGCATAAATATTATGCCTATCGGTAGAACATACCATTCAGTAACGAAACGTCTGTTAAAAGACATATTTAAATTTTTATAACGGCAAAATATGACTGAATATTTATTTGAAGGTTCTGATAAATTGTCTACAAGTCTTGTAATGTGATTTTCAGGCTACTTGTACAAATGTGCATAATAGATTCACAGACTTTTGCAAATGATAACACTATAGTGCAAACGATGTTCCATTTTATCTATCATCTGTTACAGTCAAAGAATTTTATTTTTTCCTACTTCAAAAAACATAAGATAAATTTTCAAATATCAACAGCTTATCTTTAAAATTAGTTTTATTAGGGAAAAAAAAATAATTTTTATTATGAAACATTAGTATGCATATTACGTTATACATTTTTTCTACTTGCATGCAACGTCCGTTACTATGGAATTCACTACGTGTTACTATCGAAAAGCAAAAGAATTTTTATCATGCATGTACACTTGTACTTGATGCTTCATTCGCTCGTTTTTGAAACGATTGTACTTTTAAAAAATTGAGCATGTTTGGGTTCTCATTCTAAAGAAAAAATTTTATGTGTACAACATTGAAATCCTATGTCTCATCAGAAAAAAAATGCCAATGTCTTAAAACATGATAGAAAGTTCAGAAACATCCTTTGCTATTTAAAAATATTTGAAACTAAAAAATCTTTAAAAAATCTTCTTATGCTTAAAAATATAAATGGAGCATTTAAAGCTTCAGTAAATAAATAAAATCTAAAAACGCCATTTTTCACGACTAAAAATATTCAACGAAATTTAAGAATCTCTCCACACACCTGCTAACATAACAGGAAATTCAATCACCCTTTTCGACTTTTAGAAAATATTCTCTGAGCATCAAAAACTTTTCCGATGTCTAACTATATAATCTGGTATTCAAACACAACTTCCCAAGGATGAAAATATTCTACTAAAGGGATAAAGCTTTTCCAAAAGGAAAAATATCGTATGAAAATTTCCATTTTTTACGTTCAGCTCTGAAATTTTGACGGTTTTCAAAAACAGGGTTACTTTTCCTTACAAGCCTTTCTTAACTTATTTGCTTTAAATCTGATATTTTCTGTGATCTTTGACGCGGTGACTATCTTAAGGTTATCGCATAAAAGAATATCAAAATGTCAAACATGAAACAGCATTAAAAATTTTTGAAAGATAAGATAGCGAATCCTTTTGAGAATTAGGGTGCTTATCTTTTCATAAACATTTTGACATTACTTCTTTGAAAGAAAACTAAATAGAAGATTATTCTTCGAGTACTTCCCTTCACATTCCGCTTTCAGACGTTTATTGAGAATAATTTATGCTTAATTTCTGTTTGCAGCATGATAAACTTGTTTCACAATGAAGAAATAAAATTTTTAGATAACTCTTTGGGTAAACGGACACAACACCAAATATTTAAATTGGTTTAGTAAGGGATTTTCTTCATAGCTGTTAAACAAAAACGAGCTAATACAAGCCAGTTATGTAAGAGGTTTAAATGCGAAAATTGTCTTCATTATGTGTATACATATATATATATATATATATATTATATTATATGTATATTTATATATATGAAGTATTAAAATTGAGAAGCGGCAATACATCATTTGTCGTACATCGGACAACTTTCGATGTAGTAGTCTGAATTAGCCCAGATTAGCCACCTATATCAGAATAGTTAGGCTAATCTCGTTCTTCTGCAATTTAAAAATGATTTTTCTAAAAACAATTATACTTACAGCATTTTCTAGTAAAAAGCCAGCAAATAATGGAGAAAGTATTCCTGCGGTACAGCCTATTCCATTCACAAATCCAAATATTGTTGCTAAAATTGAAGAAAAAAAATCTTATAATCAGGCTCACTTCAGAAGTGCACATGTTTTATCTATTTCGAATCTTAATTACGTATTATTCTCCGAGTTAACTAGCAAGTACTTCGATCAACTTTAAATTAGGGATGTAACGAATAGTGATTTGGCCAAATTAGACAAATACCGAACATTCGGCCACTTCTTCCAGGCCGAAGCCGAATATTCAGCCAATGTCTTAGGCCGAATATTAAAATTTCTAGAAAATCGTTGTAATATAAAGTATTTGTCAAATTTAAAAATATTCACAAAGTCAAACACCAATTACACATAATCTATGATGCATGATTTAATTCTGTTTGTTAAGAATTTAAAACTATTTTAAATTAATCTCTTTTCTCTATTGTTTTGAATGTAATTAAACTAAAAATTTCACCCACAAGTGGAATACAAATGAGAGGTTTTATTACAATTTTATTTTATTTTAAAAAAAAACCCAATAACTTATGCTATCTAAATATTCATGATATATTCTAGGCTTTTCATATTTCTCTCTTACCCAACATTCACAATAAATCAGTCTACCCAAACAAAGTCTGATTTCCATTTTGTTAATAATAACAAAATAAATTTCTCATATTCTCCATCATAATTAACTATTGCCAGCTTTTGGGAGCAAATGCTAAATATAAAATACAATATTATAACTTTAAACTTTGTTTTTGCTCAGTCAAGCCTAAAACAAAATTTATAAAAAGCATGTTTTCTAAATTATTTTTATTTATTAAAACTATATACTAATGTATTCTTTTGAAATAATTATAATACAATTTTAAATGTTTATAATCTACTATTTCTTTATTTTTTTATATTTATACTGCAGCAGAACTACTCGCCCGAATAGTCCGTCAATATTTGGCCAGGCCGAATATTCGGTCAATGGGCCGAATAGGCCGAATACCGAATAGTGGCCGAATATTCGTTACATCCCTACTTTAAATGTACACTAGTATCTGATCTAAATTTGTACTGCTATCTACTTCAATTGTGTAATAGTATCTGCTCAGGAATTACTTTATTTCGAGTGGCTTTTAAGCTCTGTTATTTCCCAGCTTGTGTGCTGCCTATACATTATTAACATAACGCCAGAGCTACAGTGTTCGCCTTTAGTTTTTCAAGTGACGCACTAATGCTAGATCACGTGTCAAGGACCTTTCAGTTTCTACCAATCGAGTGTGGTAAAAGAGGCTACCGGAACGTTTTCCGTTCACTTTGTCAGCTTTCTTGTACGGAGATCTTGTTTAGATTTTGCTAATGTGACTAACTGTTCCATCTACTCTCCATGTTTAGATCTTTTAGTTTCTATGATTGTATTCTAAGAAGTTTTCCGGAAAAACAACAAATAGTTCGCTCATCATGACGCTATACGATATTTGATTTTTAAAATTCATTTTTAAAACATTCCTATTTAGTTTCCCAAGCAAACGAAATATATGCATTTAAACCAGTCAAATGTTTTATTTGGAAATTTTTTATTTGCTTCAGCATTAAAATTTTATTATTATCGTTAAACTGCAATTTAAGATAGCAGGAAGAACAATTATTTTTGTCTGCAAGTGTAAAATGCGATAAATGTTTTGACTGACTGTAATAGACCGGTATAATTTTCCAGACAAATTATTTTGACTAAGTTAACTCGAGTTCATGAAAATTATTTTTACATTGAAAATGAACACATTTGCGCCTTATTTCCTTAATCACAAAGCACGGGATCCTTTTTTAGCCTACTTTCCCGTAAAAGTAAAAAAAAATAATAATAAAGCATGAAAGAAGGCTTAATGTATCGTGAAAATATTGTTAAAAATCAAGAAAAGTCAAAAATAAGTGAAGTAATTAAATAAAGATTGAAAAATAAAAAATTTGAAAGTAGGGTATTGAGATGGGGAAAAAGTGTGTCTGTCGGTCTGTCTGTCTGTCGGTCTGTCCCCCCCCTAATAACTTTTGAACGAATTGTCCGATTGGAAAAATTCTTTTTGCATTCGAAAGATCTCGGCGAGGACATCTCATTTCTATATTTTACTTTTTGATTTGAACAATTTTTTGTTCAATTTTGAACAGTTCAAAAAAATTTAACATTAGCGCCTATGGACAAAATTGAAGCAAATTCTGTAAACTCTGGGCACAAGAGCCAAGTTCCTATTGCAAGCTTATTGAAAGGAGTTCTCGGCGTGAAATATTGATTTGAACAGTTTTTGTTCATTTTTGAACAGTTCAAAAAATTAACACAGGGCTTACGGGGAAATTTCAACCCTATATAAATCCTGATCTAACGGACCGATTTGCTTGGAACAAACCTTATCGGAAAGCTCTTATAACGTAGAACATGTAGAAATAGAAAGTTTATCCAGAACTTACGAGCCTATTTTGCTATGAAATTTTTTGATCGGGATTTTCAAGGATATTTCTCAGTGACTCAATGAGTGAAATAATGAATGAATGAATAAATGAAAGAGTGAAAGAATAAATCAATGAATAAATGAATGAGGAAAAGAATGAATGAATAAATTATTGAATAAATGAAAATATAAATAAATGAGTGAATAAATACATGAATGCGTAAATGAATGAATAAACACTTGAATGAGGTAACGAATGAATGAATAAATGCATGGCTGAATAAATGAAAGAATGAATGAGTGAGTGAATGAATATGTATTATCCGTTGAAAAAGGTATATTTTCAATAATTAGAACTAAAGATAAATAAGAAAGAGAGAGAAAGAGATAGCTAGATTATAAATTTGAATTTGGTGTATACGGGAAAGTAGGCTCGTATAGTTCTAGACGGAACTTCTTGTTTACCATATATTTAATCAACTCACATAACTAAGAAAGAGTAACATTTTTTTTTTTTTTTTTTGCACAGATCATTTTAATGAAAAAATTTTAAAAGGTCTAACTTACCAGCGTGATGTGGAGCCATATCAGATGGCATGGCTACGTGGCCTCCTCCACAAAAACCCAAGAAGGCCATAGCTAGAGCCAAGAGTGTTATGATGACATTTTTATTGCACCCGACCAGTGGAATAAGAGCAGTGCATACTGCTGGGCCAAATAAAGCTAGAAAATGAAACAAGAAAGCATATAATTTGTTAACACTTAGATTGACAACAGCTTTCTGATTTCCCTCAAAAACCAATCTTGCAATCATACTCTATTTGTTTGTTCAAAAAGTAATTGCAATATATAGTATTCATGATTTATTTTCTCTTTAATGTTTACGGGTTACCTCGTAGATGGCATAAGTAAGTAGATTTATCAGACGGGTTGGAACTAGAATAAACTGATGCCAGTAGTGCCATCTAAGAACTAACTACACATCACCTACTATGCAAATATTCACATTTCTATGAAAGGTTAGGATTAATATATATATATATATATATATATATATACAGTCAAACCTCAATATCTCGAATTTCAAGGGAGCAGTAAAAAAAATTCGAGTTAGCGAAAATTCGAGTTAGCAAAATTAATTTATTTTTAATAGGTGGAGAATAAAATAGAAGCTAGTGAAAAAAAACTACATGCCTCTTTGAAAATAAAAGTAGGTTACATAAGTCAAGCATTTACTTACACATACATCCTTATTTACATCATACTTACATCATTTGAAAAATGAATCTATGCTGGTTTGCTTTAAACTTGACTCTTTTTCGGATTTCACAACACTTTCTATATGAGAAAGAGCTTTGAAGGTCTCTGGTGTCATATTCGGACGAGATTCAATGAACCTTCTCAAAACATCCGCAGCTAATACAGCTTCTTTGTTCGTTGGTTTCTCCTGAGTCTTGCATATCTCTTCCTCCTCATCGTCTTCAGAAATTACATCACTAGCTGAAACTTGAGAAAGAATATCCTGGTCTTCCCACTGCCCACAAACTGCAACTTCTTCATCAATATTCAAAAAGTCTCCGAATTCAATTTCTTTCAGATTTATTATTTCTCCAAGTCGTTCCCAATCTTTTGTTGGCACGTTATTTTCAATATCAGCATTGTTTGTTTCACATACGGTGTCATTCTGTTCATTTTTTGCAAATCCTGCTTTCCTAAAGCAATTTGAAATGGTCGATGAAGTGACGCCATTCCATGCTTTATCTGCCATTCTCATGGCTTCCAAAATGCTCACTCCAGATGGCTTAGTTCCTTCTTCAATCTCAGCCAAAAGTTTTTTTACCACTTGATGGCGATATTTGACTTTGAAACTTTGAATGATTCCTTGATCAAGAGGTTGAAGTCTAGATGTCGTGTTTGGGGGAAGAAATTCCACTTGAACATGATTTAATTTTGGTATGATACTGTGACCTTTGCAGTTATCAATAAAAAGCACGATTTTACGCTTTTCTCTTTTCATTTTCCTCTCTAACTCCTTCAGCCAATTTTCAAAAACTTTCGAAGTCATCCAAGCTTTTTGATTGGAATCATAAGTAAAGGGGAAAGATTTCACTCCAGAAAAGCACCTTGGTTTTGCTGATTTTCCAATCATTAAGGGCTTTAATTTTTCAGTCCCAGCCATGTTTGCGCAAAGCAACAAAGTTACACGTTCTTTACTCCTTTTGCCTCCTTTGCAGGCTTCTCCTTTAATGGCCATGGTTTTATCTGGAGTGCATTTAAGAAAAAGTCCGGTTTCGTCCGCATTAAACACATTTCTTTCATCGTAATTTTTGAGTATCGAACTTAGTGTCTCTTTGAATTCCATGCAGACTTCTTCATTAACGCTGGCGCTTTCGCCGCACATTTTAAAAAATGTAATGTTGTTTCGGTTTTTAAAATTTTCGAACCATCCATTGCTTTTTTTGAAATTAACATGACCCAATTCCTTGGCAAATGCTTCGGCTTTCTCTTTTATTAAATTTCCGTTGATTGGGATGTTTTGCGCTCTACATTGTGTAATCGACACCATTAGAAATTTTTCCATATCATGAAATTCACTAACTCTAATTTTCTTTCTCTTACCGAAGCCATCGTCAGTTTTCCAGAATAGCGTCTTTATTTTTTAAAATTGTCGATAATGTGCTGCTTGGTATTCCGAACTCTTTTGCAATTTCATTTTTCTTTTTGGAACCTTTTTCCACTTCTTCAATAACTCGTTTCTTCTCCTGAATGGAAAGCGTGTTTAATTTTCGTTTAGCTGCCATTGCTAGCAAGTTCGTCGTATAACTCAACTGCTCTGAAAATTTCCTGACCGGAGTTCTTTCCACCGTACAAGACAAGGAGATGACAGGAATGAGATAGCCCTGGTCCCCTGGGCTCCACGTAGCAGCAGCAATTCTTTCTCCCTCCCACTTCTCTCACACCCTGCAGGTGTGACCTTGAATGGTTCAATGACTAAAAAGGGTTTAGAAAGAGGGCGAAAATTACAAAAGGACAAGAATGTCGAAAATTCTTGAGCCCCACTGAATAGAATGGAAGTAAAGAATGCAAGTTTGCTCATGTTTTGGAACAAGGAAATAGTAGTTGAACAAAGAATACGGAATCCGAGAGAACCACCAAAGAAAAAAAATCGAGTTATCGAGGGTCTAAAATTGAAAAATTCGACTAAACAAGGTTATTTTCACATTGATAGCATAGGATAAACGAAGGGAAATAAATTTTTTTCGAGATATCGAAAAATTCGAGATATCAAGGTTCGAGTTATCGAGGGTTGACTGTATATATATAAGATAATAGAATATTATAATATATATATATATATATATATATATATATATATATATATATATATATATATATATATGTAATTTTTCTAAATGTAAGCAAGATTTAATTATTTGCTTCCTTCCCAGAATCCAACTATTCTTATTTGCGCTTATGATAATATTTATGAACACGTAGCGGTACAAATGGAAAAAAAATCCGTAACTGCGAGGTAATTTGTAATACGTTGTCTCTAACGGCTTAACTACTACAAATTATCTCCCAAATATCAATGAACGTGAACTTTTTGAGAGCTTTATGTATATCTTTAGCCAAAGTATAGATAATTAATGCTAAAATAAGTCCAACTACAGTGAAAAGTTAAAAACAGAAAATTCTTATTTCAAAGGTCCCTTGTCCTCTTAAAACCATTAAAAAAAGGTTAATTTTCTTAATTTGTGCATGAGCTCGTTAATTGTTACCGCATTCTAAAAGAAAAATCTTATGCCAAAAGGGTGCTTTATCTTTCTATACAACCTGTATCATATTCAATAAGTTTTTAAAAATTTTACTTTAATTTCTTACCTTTGCTTCGTGTTATGTTCCCTTGTAAAACGAGCTTCGTTCGGGTTACCAAGACAATAAGAAACCCAAATGACGTAACCCTGATGCGTTTAAGCATGTGTGAGAACAGAAGAATGACTTCAATATTTGTGTTAGCCCTCTAATGGCCAAGTTTTTTTTATCTTCGGCGGCCTTGAGGCGGAGTTGGGAATTAAAGAGTTAATCCCCTACGCCCGCAACTTCCATTCATGGTGACAGGCGAGACCACGGATTGGCGAAACCTGTGATCAATTTAATTGGCTCTTAATCACTCAGTAACTCCGCCTTCGTATTGACGGATTGGCGGCTTCTACTGCGTCAGTAAAATTATCAATCAGTCAACACGAGGATGGGTTAACCCTGTAATGACATTTTTTAATCGTCGTCCGCCTTGAGGCGGAGTTGGGCATTAGAGGGTTAAGGACAAACGCATTTTTGAACAAAATGTGCGAGTGGACCTGTGAAGTAAACTTACCAAAGGCTTCAAATCCTTTCCTTACTTTGGTTGCAGATATGCTCTTGGAGCGCAAGTAGTCAGACAGATACCCGGATGCAAAGAGCGTGGCGCAGGTGCAGACATAGATAAAAGAGTTCACTAATCCGTTCTGCAATTAAAACATACATTTACATTAGGTATTAACCCTCTACTTTTCTTATCGCCGTCCGCCTTGAGGCGGAGTTGATAATTAAAGGGATAATCTTCTACGCTCGCATCTTCCATTCATGGTGACAGGTATGGGCGAGACCACGGTTTGGCGAAACCTGTGGTTAACTTAATTGGCTCTTAATAACTCAGTAACTCCGCTTTCGTATTGACGGATTGGCAGTTTCTACTGCGTCAGTAAAAGTACCAACTAAAACTTGTTCTAACTAAATGCAAGAACCTAAATATCAAAATAAATTTAAATTAATATCTGTACCAGGGAGATAGAGGGCACTATGTCCATTTAAAGAAAAATGTATATAGTGCCAGTTTATGAGTAACTTCAAAAAACGGCTGACATCTCTGTATAAATAGCCAAAGACAAAAAAGTTAAGCACCATTTTCTCCTTCGTTTTTCTACTAATTTTCTTACTTTTTTTTAATTTAGAAGCTTTTGATGAGTATTGGTGTTATCAATAAAATAATTTTGGGAAAAGTTAATTATTTTTGCTCCTCCTACTTCCAACGTAAATTCGAAAGCTTTTATTAGAAACCTTTATTCGTCATGCCTTCATACTACTCCTTTACATCTACAATATTTGTGCGATACTGAACACAATTTTTACTATTTGTAGTTCAAAAAGAAATGTCAGGAGCAAAATGAAAGAGAAATTGTAATATGTTAAGTAAAGTCAAAGCAAAATACAGTAGAGCCGCGGTTATCCGAGCCCCGACTAACCGAGTTCCGGTTTAACCGAAGTACATCAGTCCTTGAAAAACGCGCCTCTAGCGCGCCCCTGCCAAACAGAAAATTCTTATAAACTTCTTCAAGAATTAATTTTTTTAAACTGGAACATGTAATTTACATCTGTACGCATGTACAGATTTATTACACAGTTGTATGCATGTAACATCATTTTTTTCATTTCATAAATATGTACAGAAAATGCCTTTTACTGTACATCTTATGAATTGTACATTTCACCTCCTTTGACAACGTCTTCATTCATTTTATAAGTTTACACACGTTTGCCTCTAGATTTGGACAGAGTCCGTTTTATCCGCGGTTTCGATTATCCGAAGGTAGCCTTGGTCCACATTACCTCGGATAATCGAGGCTCTAATACTAACTTAAGGTGTCAGTTCATTCATTTATGAATATATAGATATATAGACACATAGATATATATAAGTCAGTCAGATTGTTTTTTCAGTACAATGTCAAGTAAAATAAAATACAATTTGAAGCTAACGATGTATACCATAATATATAATTAGATAATAAGTGATGTTAATTTGCTTCGAACCAACGTTTTGTGAGTTTGTCGATTTAGGATCAGCGTGTTTAACTCTTGATTCAATTGAAAGTAAGTGCTTGTATTTATAACTTACACAATAATAATAGATTAGCATGAAAATTTGATTTATATTTTCTTTACAGGAGAAGGGGTGCAGAAAGATAAAATTTATGAATAATATGTGTTGCAAATGCATTAAATTAAATAACTAACTCAGTGGTCAATCAGTCGCAATGAGGTGAGATTATCGCGGATTGAAGCAATTAACCCCTTCCCTCTCGCTCCCGTGTAAATGACGGGCTGGAGTGCTTAAAATTTCAAAATAAAAACAAATTAAAAATTAAAAATGAATATATATACTGTTCATGCACATATTTTTATATAATTTTCAGGGATAAAAAAATAGGTACTTTTATGACCGTTTTCTTGAAAATTAACCGACCATTAAGAAAAAACTGTTGTCAAACAGAAAAACTAAAATGCCTAAAAGTTGCTTACATTTGGGGCTGAGCTTGAAAAACTTAATGAATTACTGTCAAATTTCGATTGCTGGGCGAACTTTAGTAAAATGTTAAAAGTCAAAAGAATATAATAAAATATTTTTCATTTTAAAAACACAATAAATGTCAATTCAGAGAATAAATAATCACGAGAAAAAACGAAAAAATAACCCTTTGAACACACCTCCTGGGTCCTTTTGTTTCAGGGACATTGTGCGCTTTAAATTCCCAGATACAGAATGAAAAATAATAGAAAGCACCGCTTTGCAAACAGTATTAGTATTTTATCAATCACTCTTATACGAAGATAACTGAAAACGAAAATACGAAGAAATGTAATGCGAACTAATTTAATTATTACAATAACCACGTTTAATGCTGACTGCAAATACTTCAATTATTTTTCTCCCCTTGCATCATTTTGACTTTTCACGACAATGATACATTTTTTAAGTGAATATTTTCGATTTATGCTATGAAAATTAACTTCGCATACTATTCAGGGATTGAAAATAAACCTATTTCCACTTGTTTATCATCCGCACTGCAATAGAAATTCCCATTGACAAAAGTTACACAGAATCGTATTTTAGTCACATATAGATAACTTGTCACAGATTCACGAACATTTGATCGCAACAATGACCAAAAATTGCACTCCTACGCCTTGCCGCGTTTTCAGAAATTGATTTACGTTGACGAAGAAGTATGTAATATATCAAGTTTTGTGCTTCGCTTAGCTAACCGTTGGTTTTTACCGGACAATTAAAGGTGTTTAAATAGGTTTCTCTACTTAAATAAAATTATTAGATGTTACAAATAACAAATATATATATGTATATATATTTATATTTATATATATATATATCTATATCTAGAGAGAGAGAGAGAGGGACATATTTCTTTTATATAATGTCCTTGCGGTGTACTGCGTCAGACGAAGTTTGTTTCATTATTTTCCAATGCATTATATTTTTTTCATCTTGCACAGCACCTTAGGGAAGACTTGCACCCTTGAAAAGAATTCTAAAGTTGGCCATACCGCATTTATGTATCGAATGGGAGATAACTAGGAAAAACTCTCATGAAATAACTGGACAATGGTGAGAAAATGTGTCACAACAAGCACCTCACCGCCTTCTTTCTAAAAGCCAGCGACGCAAGAATAACATTAGACAGGAACGCAACAGCCGAGCGGTTAGAACACGAGATCATTTAAATCCAAGCCAAACGCGTTACCGCTTTGTAACGAGCCGGGTAATTTCAGCATAATTTGTATTTTTGAGTGTCTTACCTTTTGTATTGGCACATGTAACACAACTTCCAGGTAAGTAGGCAATTTGGTGAGAAGTGTGGTGAATCCCCACGCGGCACAAAATGTGACTATGGCAATCGACCACACAGGCATGCTGCACAATACGCTTCTCCATGGAACCGGTATCTGTAACATAACATAGGCAAGAAAAAACATTTTTAATGCTACCAAACCGTTTTATATATATATATATATATATATCAAAAAGCACACTCTCAAAACAACTTAATTTCTTCAGGAACGAGTGAATAGTAGTGCCAAACTGTCGAGATTATAAACTACTTCCCGGACTGGCAGATTTTTGCTTGCAGGTCGTGAAGGACCACGTCCTGCAAGCAGGAAAGTAGTTTTACAAGTTGTAGCCGACTTCGGCCAGGTTTGATCTTGCAGCATACGAGGCCAGTGTCTTACCACTACGCCACCCTGCCAGCAAGATCATTTTATCTATTTGTTGATAAGACCTTCACGGTCAGATAAATTAGAGGAAAAGTAAAAGCTTTTCAGGAAGCGCTGCTCAAAAGTAGAGCCACATACCTTTTGATCAGCACCCATCTGTACATGTCCTTTTTGAATGTAATCCAATTCATGTTTAGAAATTCTCGGATGATCTGAAGGCGTGTTGTATGCCAAACAAAGCCAGAAGACGAACCAAACGCAACCCAGGAGTCCTGTGACAATATAGTTGTTAAATAATAAATAATTAACCAGCACAAACTAAATCCATACAACAACGCATATTATGCAATCAAAACAGCATTTGAGGGTTAGGGTACTTATGTACAAAGAAAATAAAATTTATATAACTCTAATTTCAATGCACTGAGGAAAGGATTTATTGTATTTCCAAAACGTGTCATTCCTCTTTTCTCTGATTTGTCTATTCCCACATTAGTTCTAAGTGATAGTTTTACCACATTTTGTCAAGGAATGTTGGAACAACGTAATATGTATACCACTATGACAATTATTGGGTATTCTGATACATTCTTCCACTTTTTGCTTGACCACTTTCTGGACAGTCCGTTTGGTACAATGACAGTTTATTTGAAAGGTGGGTTAACACTAAATAATACCAAGGTCGTTGTGCGCAACCATTGCAGGAGCGACGGGGACTAGGATTTAACCTTTTAAGGTCGTTAGAGGAAAAAAAATATTCAAATTCTAAAGTAATGCAGGCAAGGAAAAGGAATTTAAAAAAGAAGAAGAGAAGGAGAATAATAAGTATATAATATGCGTCAGGTGTCTGCAAACGTCATTCGGCTATTTAATTACTTGAAAGCGGCTACAAAGGCTTATAAACATATGAAATTTTAAAGACATTTTGCTATAAAAAATTTGGAAATTTTCTTTTTTATTATTATTTAATTGTTTGCATTAATATACACCATTTATTATCTAAAAAAAAACGGATTCCAATAAATAAAAATAAACAGTGGATCAGTGAATGAAACACAAATAAGAAGATTTTCAACCAAAATGATGCTTCATAAATCCAGTAGACCGAGCTTCTAGTGATCGTTTTATTGAGCTTTCTGAATGCGATCTACTGCTTTTGAAATTTTTTTGATACTTTTTATTTAAATAATCCGGCTGAACTCTACGATATGAGGAACTGAGTGAGCAGTTGACAGCTTGCGTTCATGAGTTCTACTGGAACTAAAAATTTACTACATCAAACAATAGTATCACTAAATATAATTACATCTTCTATACTATCTCAGATCTCTAGATATTTTTATCATTACGTAAAAAACTGAACAGTTTTGACATTTATTACAAAATAAAGTGCCAGTGAATTTGTCGATGCCTGGACGAATCAATTGCATCAATTGCCATGAGTTAGTTACGTGTACCATAATCGTTTGTGTGACATGTTTTTATTCCACTTTTTTTTTATTAATATAAAAATTTTTTATTATTATTACTTTTATTTCACCCTAGATTTTTCATTTTCATTAATGATGTCTTGTAAGTACTTAAGTAGCCCAGATTTTACGATTCCCCCAAATTGCAGGACGAAGAAAATTGCTTATCAATCTCGATTTTGCTGAATTTGCCACTTTAAACTTAAAGATTCAGTTTAGTCTTAAGCTTAAACATTAATAATTCTATTAAAATGAGTTCACATAGTACGGCTCCAAGATAATGCCTTCTGATTAATTTCGACACACTAATTGCAAAGAATCGTGTTGTAGGAAGCGTCTTACGGATACTGAAAAAAAAGTAGAACTCTTTAAACTAATTGGGATGAAACTAAAATCACTTACAATTTATGCGTATTTCATTTCAGTTTCAGCCACTTGAACATTTTAAACATTAGAACCTCAAATATTTGAAAGTAATAGATGTTGATTTGCATAAAAAACTTTTCAGAAATCAGTAAAATGTATTTATTTTATCCACAAATGAATTAAATTCCACAAGAAGTGTTTGTGCTATTCTAGCCATAAGTAAGATCATAATTTCGCCTTAATGTTTGTAAACATGTTTCTCATAATATTTATTCAATCATCGTTTCGTAACTCAATAAAATATCTGGAAAATTCGAGACAAAAATCACACCCACCTAATATATAGAACACTGACGGCCATCCACCATCAAATCCGTACTCGCACAGGTATCCGGCAAGTGGCATGGCCACTACGGTACCCACGTGATCTCCAATCAGGCACAGTGCCACCATGGTGCTCCTCTCTTCCACGGGTGCCCAGTGGGCGAAGAGGGCAAATGCTGTGGGCAAGCAAATACCCTAATAATTTGAAATGAGTCTCAACATTACTTTCGTTTGATATAAACTTATACTATACGCAATGATATATGAAGCTTGTTTTTAATGCTTGTGACGACCGTCATGGATTGTCGAAAGACAACGCACTAAGGGTACTTTCACATCAAAGGTGACAAAGACAAAAAAACATGTCTTTTCTCATCTGCGCAAACGCAGAACTTACTTTTGAAGGCGAAAATACGCTCTGCCCTTGCGCAGATGTGGAGAAGACGTGTTTTTTGTCTTCGTCGCCTTTGATATGAAAGCACCCTAAACCACATTGAAAAGTATCTCAAAATTAATTGCATCTTGTGTAAACTTTTATGCGCAATGACCATTAGAAGCTAGCTTTTAATTCGCGGAGGCCAGACTGTGTTGAAGAAAGACAACGCTAGGAAGAATATTGAAATAAGCCTCAACATTTAGTGCATTTGATGAAAACTTTATACGCAATGACATTAGAAGCTAGTTATTACTACTCACGGAGACCAGCGTGGGTTGGAGGAACATGGAAATGATACTCAACAATAAGTGATTTTGATGAAAACTTTTATCGACGTGACATTAGAAGCTAGTTTCTGCTACTCGTGACGGCCATCATGGACCAGGGATTGCGCAGACGGTGCCATTCAAATTTTTGGGGGGTTGCATACGAGGACATTTTGGGTGGGGGCTTATTCGAATGTTTGGCCGATTTGGGAGGTCATCGTTTTAAAGGGTTCAGTATTTTTTAGGAGTTTGCGCCATTGCTCTGCGGGGGTGGACTCCCTTGATGGCCTGATGGAAGACAAAGCACGAAAAACCATTGAAAGTGACCGGGAATTTAATAGCATTTGGTGAAAAGTTTTGGGGCTATTTTGGGTTAAAGAAAGATAATGCATGAAAGCAAATTAAAAGATGTCTCAGCATCAACTGTGTTTTTTCAAAAGGTTTATACAGTAGCAGGATCCAGCATCAAAAATTACTGTTCATAAATAGTATTTTTTGACGCTGGTTCCTACTACTTACGATGGTCATCATAGGTTGAAAGAAACTCACTAAATCATATTGAAAGGAATCTCAACATTAATTGCATTTGATGAAAACTTTTATACGCAATGATTCTGATTTGCACTACTCAGCGTGGTTTGCATGGTTGGCGGAAGTCACTGCACGAAAGCACAACGAAATCAGTATTGGCATTAATTGTAATTCTTTGTGCTTTCCTATGAAAACTTTTATACGCACTGCTCCCTTTCAGTAGGTTATTATTAATTATTAATTATTAATTATTATTATTATAATTTTATTTATGAAATATTCATTCTTTGAGACAAAATCTCTTGATCACGTGCAGGTATTGCAAGACATGGTTTTCTTGCAAAATCACGAACTCCAAATGTTACTATCATGCAAATTTTCGTTCTTCCACCAAAATATGCTTTTCAGTGTTCGAAATTCTTGGTAGTCCGGGACGCTTAATAGAGCATCCTAAGTGGTAGTACGTTTAAATGACGCCTTCATGCTGATGTTCGGTTCCCTGCATCTTCACACAAACACGAGTAGAGTCGTGGTTTGCACGTACTACCGTTTGGGAAGCGCTAGTATGTTTCCGTGACCATTTAGGATTTCGAACGGTGCTGTTTGTTACTAACTGGGGTGCATCTTAATATATAAAATAAAGCCTAAAAGCATTTTTTAAAGGACTTCTTATAAACGGAAACGTGCTGAAGTGTTCATTATGAAATAAAACACCAACAATAAAATTAAGTATATAAAAACACAAATTGCACATATTATCCCTATAAATGTTTTTTTTTAAATGATGGTATTGTTTCATGCTCTGTGTTTTGTTCTTCTATATTAATAAGTACCCCTTGTTGTTATAGGCAAACTCGCCAAATTGCTCACCACATTTGGCAGCGATATCAAAAAGACAAGCAAGAAACATGCCGAATTTGCTAGTCACTCTAAATTGATCGCGCTAAAAACAGAGTTCGGTCGAAAAAATGCAAGAAGTTATATTCATTTCTGTATGAACCTATTCGTGGGAACTATTTGACCAATTTTTACTTTGAATTTGGCGATCGTATATGTAAACAATTTGTAAACTTGGCGACTTACATGGATCAGCCCCATAAGGACCCTGACCAGTACAATGACTAGAATTCCCAGATCCGCTGCGATCGGAGTGAAGATGGTCAGCAGTGAAGCAAGGAGGATGGATAGACCCAAGGGCCATTTTCCCCCGGCTAATTCGGCAAATCTTCCTCCAATTACTTGCGTGCAGACGTAACCATAGAAATAGGCTCCGAGAACGATTCCTTGGATGGAAGGCGTCCAAATGTACTCTCCCTAAGAAAAAGAAACTTTACATAGTTTTACAGTGTAACGAACTCCGATTTCATAAAGGATCCATCAAAACAAATACAGAACTATTTCACTAGCGCAAGCAGGAATTTTTCCTGGGGGGGATTCTATGAGCCCCCTACATGGACATGCATTAAGATACTAAACTTGACAACAAGGCTTAAAATTAATATATCTGGAGGAGTAAGTATTCCAAACAAAAAAGAAACTAATTCTCTTGGGGGAGCTCATAAACACCCCGTACATGCATATGTATTACCGAACTAGGGTTGGCGCTATAGCTTAAAAAAGGAGGGGGATAATATTAAAGGGTTAATCAAGCCTCTCGGTCTGATTAACATTTCAATCAGCACAATTTAGCAAGAGAAGAAGAGTTTTCTCCTAAGGGATGGGGTGTGGTTTATAAAAGTCCCATTCTGCGTATGTATTAACATATTAGATATTATAATTGGTGGGATAACAAATAAACTGAAAAATAAACGAACGAGCAAAACCAAAGTATAAAATAACTCCCTAACGCAACTACGATTTTCATCTAAGGGAGAGGAAGGGGTGGGGGTTGCGTAATGCGGTTTGCTCCAAAATTCATCTTTAAAAATGGGGAATTTGGTTTGTAAAAAATACATAATTCATATTTCATTCCGCTCAGTTGTCATCAGTGTGCTTCTTGCACAACAATTAAAAGCAAATAAAATGGATGCAAACAAGAAAAGAAACAATTATACAATAGAAGCAAAGTTAAGAGTAATTGATAAAGCTAAAAGTCATGCAACAGGAGCGCGTATATTTCGTGAATATGGTTCCGCGGTAGTTTCATTATATCGCGGTTATGTTATAACGTGGTACCAAACATGTCC
Source organism: Octonoba sinensis (assembly GCA_038502835.1). NCBI lineage: Eukaryota > Metazoa > Arthropoda > Arachnida > Araneae > Uloboridae > Octonoba > Octonoba sinensis. The sequence goes on along the minus strand of CM076605.1, from coordinate 61,841,175 downwards.
TCCGGCACCCGCGTTTTAAGGGGTGTTAGTGATACCCTTTTTAAACCCTTTCCCCCGTTTTGGGTTTTTTTTGCCGGCCCCACGGTTTTTAAATTAATGATTTTTTGGATTAAAATTTTTCATTAATACCTGAGTAGTCATAGTAAAAACGTTGGGAAAACCCTATTTGTGTGATAATGTGCTGTAAATCAGTGAATTTGAATTATCAAGGCTCTTGAAAATGAAATTTAATACATTCAAAAACAAAATTTCGAAGCATAGACGTATTTGCGTAGGTTAAATGAAATAACACAAAATCAAGGAATAGCAAAATGAAATCACAACAGTAAAATCGAATTAACATTGCATATGCCAGGGACGTCGTGGTTCTACAAAAGATGATGCTCTGTGTTAACACTATATTTACCAGGCCGTTTTCAACCATTTCTAAACTTTCATTTCACGCCAAGTTGCTACTAATTATAATAAAACTTTCAGTCACATGAACTTGCCCTACTTACCGTGGATTAGGAAAGCCAATGCAATTGAAACTTGCACTATTATTAGTAACAAATTATGCAAAACGGAAGCTTCGAAACAGTTAAAATGACTGGTCTGGTAAATTCTAGTGCTAAAATTCCTTTTTTTTTTCTTTTTTTTTTTAAGTTTCAATTCAAACCACTGAGTCAGTGCTAACTATGTAAATTTTCTTGACAGTTTTCCAAACGTTTTGTAACACAGTCACCAGGGAAATTCACTTCAAAATTTACCTGCAAATCGGAAGATGTACTGTTGGGGTTGATGAGGCCCGGGCAGCTTTCATAGTCTGCTTTTCCGGATCCGTTGACCCTGTTGAGAGCTGTGTGGTTCACCATGGCAACAATAGTGACACTCAAACAGACCCTCTGGGCAAACTCCAGACTCATCGCCCAGAAGAGGAGAATCGATAGCACATAGCGAGCTGGTAGGTAACCTAATGCAAAATATTAAAAATGCTTCAGTGAGATCTCAAATGTAGAGATTGCAACCAGTGTGAAATTTCTTGCGGCATTTTTCCCTGGAAGCGACAGGGTGGCGTAGTGGTAAGGCGCAGGCCTCGTACGCCCAAGATCGCAGGTTCAAACCTGGCCCAATCGGTGGATTTTCATGATGCAGAAAATCGTCTGCGCCCAGATGTATGATTATGCGGCATGTTAAAGATCCCTTGAGTATCCGTTAAACATGGATACTCTAGGCTAAATTAAATTCCTAGTGCCGTCTGCATCAAAGATAGCTCAGGTGCCGCCATATAGGGGGAAACTGAGCGTCAAAAAAAGTTGTGGCAATGGTACCACACTCATTGTGGTCCCTGCTGAAAAAATAAGTACCAATCTCTGGGGACGCACTAGATCTGCAATGGTTGAGGACCAATACTGCAGCCACATTAGAAAGAAGGAAAAAACTTTTCACTGGAAGTCAAAAAAGGGTTCAAAAACAAAATTTATAAATGCGTTTAATTGTTTTATATGCAAAAACGCACCGACTCAAGTTATGTTTATAAAAACTTCGAGCGATGCAAAAATTAGACAGCTGGTCCCCTTATAGAGGATGGGGATGATTTTTTCATTTTTTTTAAAAATTTGTATCATTCTTGTACTATGTTTTCATTCCTTTCTAACTCATTAAAATACTTCCAAGTTTATCTTCATTTTCTTACTTTGAAATAGAAATTAGGTATCTTTTGCTCAATTATCTAAAATATCATTAGAGAAATGTAACCTAAATGGATTAAAATGCACCCTATACAATTTAAAAATAAAGCACTGAGTTAAAATAAAAATGAATATCTTAGTAATTATGCAAGTTATTTGTTTGATGGTAAAGATTTAATAAAAATTCAAAATTATTCAAAATGGCTATCTTAGATAGAACAAAAACGAAAAACTTACTCAAAGTACATGGTTAACTTTAAAAGACGTTTAGACAATTTATTGCAGTTTCATCCGTACAGACACATACTAGAGAATAAAAGGTTTGTCCTGACAAGTTGTGCTTTTTTACGTTGTTTTATCTATGTAAGCATAAAAAGTACCTTCGAAACGGTAGTTTAGTTATTTTGATCTTTTCAGAAATAAATAAATAAATATCATATTAATAATTAGACGGTCAAGTTATAAGGGGTTTCTTTAATCTTCCACGCAAATTCGGTGTATATAAGTGGTCAATATGGACAAGTGGTCAAGTTAAATGGTCAACTTCCAAAGGTTTCCCTACATTACATATAAGATACGGCTAACTCCGTTCCTGACGAAAGCGGTCCCCTTACAAAGTGGGTCAAATTTTCAGGTTTTGCTGTATTTCTTAAAATTAAGGGTTCACCCCCAAACCCTCCGGAGGAACCTCTGTTTAAGTAACTGCTGCTAGACGTCGGAACCTAAAAAACTTTTCCAGTAGAGAAAAAAAAAGTTTCTTGTAACATAGAAATTTGAGCACGCAGTATTTTTGCAATTTTGTGCTTGTAATATTGTTGATTTTTAAGTTTGTATAGGTAACTTAAATTATGTTAATTTATTTTTGTTATGTTATTAATTATTTTTTTTGTTAGTATTTAAGAAAATTGAGCTGTACCGAAGTATGGAATATAAAAAAATTTATGATATTTCAAATTAAGAAATATTTACCTATTATTGAAGGAAAAACACTATTATTATTATTATTATTATTTTGCCATTTTTCTTTTAATGCGCTTTCTGAAACGTTCAAAATTTTCTTTTCTTAACTCGTTTTAAAACCATTGTGTTAATTGCTGATAACCTGACTGCTAAAATTAGGGAGCTGATAGTCTTCCTTATATAGAAGAAATTAAACGGTTTTCACAGAAGTAGAAAAAAAAAATATTTTTTACTCACAAGGGTCCCCCCCCCCCCCTATCTAAGCCAATGCAAGAACGTTTTGTAATTTCGAAAGCTCTGTAACGTCTATGGCAACTTTCCAAATTTGTGCTCAGTTCGTTATTTTTGCAATTAAAAAAAAGTTTGAATCGAAGATTCTGCGCTGTCTCGCCATTTTTTTTTAATTTAAAGAAGTTGATAGGTACAAACTTTCTAGTTTACTCAATAATGCAGTACCATTTGAAAAATATTTTTCTGTCTTTCTTTTTAAAAATTCCTTAAATCGGATGAGTAATAAATTAAACAATGTTTTGAACCATGATTTGAGTGGTTTCTGATACTGAAAATATTGAGAGGAATTCAACAGTACGTAAACAGAAATCAAACTGTTTCTACAAATACCCTACACCAGCGGTTCCCGAACAGTGGTACGCGCGTCCTCTCCAGGTGGTACGCGTCCAGGCGGATAGAATTTTCCCAATTAGAGTTGGGAGAATTTTCGCACAAAGTTAAGAATGAATTTTCGTTATTGTTAAGAAAAGCATTGCTGTTTTTAATTCCATTCACAGCCACTTATTATTGTGAAACTGCTTTTTCTAATGCAAAAAAATAAATATAGAAAAAGCAAATTAAATGTCGTCCCAAATTTGAGGTTAAGACTAACTTCTGCTGAATCTGATATCACCTCGCTTGTATCTGTCATGTAGCAGCTCTCATTAATTTCGTTTTTTCATTTTCTTTTTACATATATTTCGTACTTAAACACGTACAGGGTTCGCGCTAGGCCGCGCGATCGCGCAATTCCCGCAATATTTTTTGAAATCCCACTCAAAAAAAATTTTTTTTTTGGGCTTAACCTTTAAAAATCCCACTTAAAATTTTGGTCAAGGAGGAAAATCCCACCTTGAATTTTTCCCCACTGTGAACCCTGACGTATTTCTAATATGTTTTGGAAGTACGCATTAAAAATATATTTTATGTACTTCATATATATCTTATTTTATATTGTATATACAGCTTTATTTCATCAAACGCTTTTGCTCTGCATTAATGACTATCAAAAATAGTGTAATTTATATTACCTAGTCGTCCTATTATTTTTCGAAACCTATTAGTATTCTATCCGTTTTTTAAGTTGTATTCGCAGTGTTACGCGAAAAAAAAGGATTGGGAACCGCTGCCCTACACAATACGCCTAAGGGAATCGATATAGGTCTGACACGATTCACTTTTTAGTTCTAATCCCTCAGAATATTTTCAGAGGAATTTGCATGAAGCAGTTGCTGACTGCAAGAATAATAACAAGTTGTTTTATAAATATAAATTATTAATTGCTCATACATGTGACTGGTAGTTAAAAACAGCTGAAGCAAACTGCCAAACTGTAATTGATTTAGTAATGAATTACAAGGCTTTAGATCTGTCTTGTGTTAACACGGTGTGGTCGTGGTAAGGCGCAGGCCTCGCACGTCTAACATTGCAGGCTCAAACCTGGCAATATCGGTGGTTTTTCAAAACGCAGAAAATCGTCTGCAAATGCCGTACGATTATGCGACGTGTAAAAGATTTCTTGAGTAGCCATTTGGCTTGGATACCCTCGTCTAAATTGAATTCCTATTTCAATTATATGGCAAAATTTTAAAATGTTTGTAAAAACCGTTAAACGCAAAAGTGGAAGCTCTCCTTTTCAGGGAATGTAATACTTAATGGTATTAACCAACAGTAAAAAAATTAAAATTTTTGAGATTGGCTTTTTTGAGAAAAAAATATAAAAGATTTTTTTTAAAAAAATTCAGAAGGCTGCAGCAAAATAAGTTGAACAGATATTTTAAAATGTAGCTTTTTATCTTAAACAGAATCTAGTTATCTTTCAAACAAAAAAAAAACCGCTTCAAAATATTTTGCTCCGTTCAGGAAATAGAGCACTTGAAAGTTTTTGTCGAAAATCGCAGGTGAGAAATTGCGCCGGAGGCGCCATCTTTAAGGCCTGTATCTCGGGCCAGGACTCTTTTTTTTTTTTTTTGAGCAAAACAAAAACATAGCTATAACTCACAAAGCTCTAAATTTTAACATATGTGAAATTCAAAAACTTCTAAGACTATGAAGGTAAGATTTTATTTTCACCTACCTGAATTGAAACGGATTATGCCATGAATAAACAAGAGTTAGAACCTAAGCGTACAATTATAATTTATAAACATTTTAAATGCTGTAACTGTTAAAGTAAAAAATCTCATTTTTGATTAACTACAAATCATAAAAAATATCAGATACTGAAATGCATACATAATCTTTTATGTACCCATCACCCTGCATAAAGTAACATTTAGAAACAATTAAGCGCTCAAATACCTTGCTCGGGCGGCCCAAAAACGCTGCTGCAAAAAAATCGGCAGAGTTCTTTGACTAAGAACATTTTCCGACATAGCGGCTTCAAAATGAAACTAATCTTATATAGAATGGGATTTTTCTTCCGCTTATCTTCCTGCCATTGAACGAATTCGTTTCTAGAAATGGAAAGAAAAAACGATGCGATCCCGTGTTTCTCAAAGTCTATTGATAAAAAACGAACAGCGACGCAGGTCATTGACGAGGCCGGTCTTTAAACACAGGGCAGAATTCGATATAAGCATGATAATGCTGCTGAATTGAGAGTCGGACTTTTTATATCCCCCACCCTCTCAATACTGCATCTATCTATCTATCTCTCTCTCTCTCTCTCTCTCTCTCTATATATATATATATATATATATATATATATATATATCGGAGAGACAAATTTATTCCCTCTAGTTCCGCTCCTCGGATATATATATATATATATATATATATATAAATAAATTTTATACAGTATACCTCGAGATACGAGTTTAATTCGTTCCGCAACCATGCTCGTATGTCAATTGCTCGTATCTCAAAGCAATTTACTGCGCAGGCGCAGTGAACTGGGTGGGCCGTGGCGTCGCAGCTGGCCGTTCCTCCTATCTCAAATGTCGCTCGTATTTCAAAACAAATCTTCGCTGCTCGACAGCGCTCGTATCTCAAATCACTCGTATGTCAGGACACTCGTATCTCGAGGTACCACTGTACTTTTTTAATTTCTTATTGCATAAAAAATGGATAAATTACGTAATCAATTAAAATTTTTCAAAGTACGGAGCAGAGAGAAGCCGGAGCAAGTATTTGGAAGTCGGAGCGGAGCAACTCCAACTAAGGCATATATGTATATCTATACAGTTCTACCATCAAAAAAGAGCTCGGACTGCCAGAGTACCAAGAAGATTCCATTCATGTTCAAAGAGGAACTGTTGGTATAAGGAATGTGCCGTTACTGTTCTCGTTTTAGTTCGTTTAGCATACTTGATTTCTTCCGAACTGATGCTATGCCAGTTTATAAATTTAGTTGCTTTCAACAAACAAAGAAGCAAACGCTCTAATTCGCGACTAAATAAACGCACCTGCAGAACGAACTTCCCTGAAACTCGAATGGATCCGTCCATCTCTGCCATGGTAGAAACTAGGGCTCGACCGATGGTATTTTTTGGCCGATGGGCCGATGCCGATTGTTGGCCGATTGTTCAGAGGTCGGCCGATGGCCGATTGCCGATTATTCTCCTCTTCCATCGGCCCATGGCCGATGCCGATGGCCGATGGAAAAAAAAGTCGCCTTAAACCATTAAAACGTGTAGAATGCTTGTCAAAAATGTCATTTAAATCATTTATTATTTGTTTTAATGTTTATAAAAACATAAATGCATTATTCAAGCACCGTAAAACTGTTTGGGGTAAGTTTACATAGTAATTAAAACTGAAAGAATCACTCGCGGTTCTAGTGAAGTAATACAACTATTTGGAGGTTAAAAAAATTAAAAAATGCTATATCAGAGGATTTTTAATTCTTTTTTCTTATCTTTGCAAAAGAAAAATGCTCAACATCTATTGGATCGGCTCGGGTCTAATTCCCTTTCCTGCAACATTTTCTCTTTATCACACCTGCACTGCAAATGCCAAGTGCAGCTGCCTTTATTTTCTTATTTTTTTTTCATGGAGAGGAATGCTGATGTTATGACAGACTAACAAATAATGTATGTTTGTATTTTTAACTAAACTGTCAACCCCCTCCTCTCAGATTTCTCCTTTTCATGATACCCCCCCCCCCCCCCGTTTTTAAAAGAAAAGCGGGAACGATTACATGTTTATTTTTCATTAAAAAAATTATTTTAAGCTCTTTTTCTGAAATAAAAATAAAATATTAAAAAATTTCGCTCGCAGTATTATCCCTTGTTTATAACCAAGAAATGCTGAATATTGCTTTAAAAACATAGACTTGAGATTTTTTTGTCATTACAAATGAATGCTGGGTCTTAAGAACTAATCTTATTAGATTTTTTTTTCTTGTGAGTTGAAAATTACTTTGAAATACTTGACATGTTTTTTATATTTTCATGAGCACAATATGTAAGGTCACCGAAATAAACCAATATTTTGAGCACCAGCAGTTTTCTGTTGACAAATAATCTTCTGAAAACACGTGATCGTTTATAAAAATTAAGATGTATTTTGAAAAAAAAAAAAAAAAAATATATATATATATATATATATTTTTATATACGTTGGCAATTTTGGAAATTAATGAAATTGTAGCATTTTTATTAAGGTATTGTTCCACCCTGTATCCCAAACTCGTTTTTAAAGAATTAAAATTTTGAAAATTGCATGTCGAACTTGGACACATAAAATTTCGATCAATAAACATTTATATTGAAAAATTGATTCATATTTTTATCAATATGTTCTATGTTGTACAAGAAATATTCTAAACTGAAAGCAGAGGGAACGAGATTGTTGTACAATAGCAGAAAAACTGTCAACTGTCTAACACGTGGCATCAAAGAAGCTAAAAAAACGAAGTATAAACGGGGAAAATTAAAATTATTATCGCATAAAAAATGTTAAGATGTATTTCGAAAAAAAAAATATGCTTTGATAAATCTTTAAAAATAAAGTAATTTTAGCATTTTTATTAAGATGTTATTAATGTTATTAAGGTTGTCACGCGAAGTCGCATTTTGAAAATTCAACTCGAACTTGGACACATGAAATTTCGATCAATAAATATTTATACTTTAAATTTTTTTCTTATTTTTGACCAATCTTTTCTATAATAGAAACTAACAAGAAGTTCCGTCTAGAACTATACGAGCCTACTTTCCCGTATACACCAAATTCAAATTTATAATCTAGCTATCTCTTTCTCTCTCTTTATTATTTATCTTTAGTTCTAATTATTGAAAATATACCTTTTTCAACGGATAATACATATTCATTCACTCACTCATTCATTCTTTCATTTATTCAGCCATGCATTTATTCATTCATTCGTTACCTCATTCAAGTGTTTATTCATTCATTTACGCATTCATGTATTTATTCACTCATTTATTTATATTTTCATTTATTCAATAATTTATTCATTCATTCTTTTCCTCATTCATTTATTCATTGATTTATTCTTTCACTCTTTCATTTATTCATTCATTCATTATTTCACTCATTGAGTCACTGAGAAATATCCTTGAAAATCCCGATCAAAAAATTTCATAGCAAAATAGGCTCGTACGTTCTGGATAGACTTTCTATTTCTACATGTTCTACGTTATAAGAGCTTTCCGATAAAGTTTGTTCCAAGCAAATCGGTCCGTTAGATCAGGATTTATATAGGGTTGAAATTTCCCCGTAAGCTCTGTGTTAATTTTTTGAACTGTTCAAAAATGAACAAAAACTGTTCAAATCAATATTTCACGCCGAGAACTCCTTTCAATAAGCTTTCAATAGGAACTTGGCTCTTGTGCCCAGAGTTTACAGAATTTGCTTCAATTTTGTCCATAGGCGCTAATGTTAAAATTTTTTGAACTGTTCAAAATTGAACAAAAAATTGTTCAAATTAAAAAGTAAAATATAGAAATGAGATGTCCTCGCCGAGATCTTTCGAATGCAAAAAGAATTTTTCCAATCGGACAATTCGTTCAAAAGTTATTAGGGGGGGACAGACCGACAGACAGACAGACCGACAGACAGACCGACCGACCGACAGACCGACAGACACACTTTTTCCCCATCTCAATACCCTACTTTCAAATTTTTTATTTTTCAATCTTTATTTAATTACTTCACTTATTTTTGACTTTTCTTGATTTTTAACGATATTTTCACGATACATTAAGCCTTCTTTCATGCTTTATTATTATTTTTTTTTACTTTTACGGGAAAGTAGGCTAAAAATGAAATAATGAGAACAACCGCACACCAAAATCAGATGAAACAAGATTGCTCCACAATTGTAGAAAAACTGTAACACGTGGGATCGAAGAAGCAAAAATAAAAAAACGCAAAGAGAAAAAAGTTTACGCTAGTAAAAATTAAAATTATTATCGTACTTTGATTGAGTTGACTTTTTATTGTTTACAATTTCGGAATAATAAGAAACATGACAAACTAAAAGCAGATGGTATAATATTATTGCACAATGACATCTAATGCAATAAGTCATTATTAAAAGGAAAACGGACAAAAATGAGGCAACTAACCTTGTGCGAAAAACAAATAACACTCATAAGACGCTTCTATGACTTTTACTTTAACATATTCTATTTCGCGAGCATTCTGCTCAAAGAGAACAATTTTAATAATGAAGGTTTTCGGGCAGCGATCGCTTAAACTAGTTTTCCGAATTTTTTATCAAATACTTTGTAGAAGACCATTATTTCTGTGTTTTTTTCTTTTTAACTTATGTGCTGCCTGTTATTGTATGGAAATAGAAATTGAGCTATGGAGAAAAAAATAAAGTGAAAGACAGAATGTTTTCTGGAAAGTTGTCCCTGCGAAAAACATCGGCCTTGCATCGGCTTTTAGATGTTTTTTAAGGCCGATGGGCCGATGTTTTTCTAAAGTTAACATCTGCCGCCGATGCCGATGGCCGATGGCAACTTTGTTGAACAATCGGCGCCGATGCATCGGCGAGGCCGATGCATCGGTCGAGCCTTAGTAGAAACGTCCAAGTGTCAGAACTTCATAGTGGAACTGTATCCGTCACACACATCAGGACCTTAACTTGAACAAAGTGACAATGACAGTGAACTCAGAAACTGGGGCTTTTTTTTTCATGTGCTAATGGCATTCTCTACTTGCATTACTATTTAAGATACTCAATAAATATACAGTTGACGCTCGATTTTATAAACACTTCAGGACCTCCTCAGAAAGTAGTCGGTTGAGAGCTTCAATCCAGCTATTCAAGTAATAGCTGGAGTTGAATTATGAGATAACTGCATCCAATTAGTGTACCACATATTTAAAAACAATAATCCCCCATAAGATTACATAAGTCTAAATATTATTGCATCAGACAAATATTAATTAAAAAACAAAACTAAATTTTAAAATTATGGTTCATTTTACCGCGCCACGAAAAATGTTTTCAAAATTGAGTGTTCCTAAAATCGAAATGCATGTTGTCTATAGAAGATTTTTCGGGATTGGTAAACTGTTCATAAAATCGTGATTGTTCGTAAATTAGTGGTTCGTAAAATCGAGCGTCAACTGTATCAAGTACAACCAGCGTAAAAGAACCACAACTTTCAACCGACTGCTTTCTAAGTAGCTCCCAAAGTGTTTTTCAAATCGAGTGTCTACTCTATAACGCACATCCAGGGCAAAAGGGCAAAAGGCTCTCATCCAACTACTTTCTAAGAAGTTCCAGAAGTGTTTACAAAATCGAGCGTCAACTGTATATTTATTATCTAATGCTTTAAGAAACGAGGTGACGTAGTTGTTGTGACACCCTCATCAAATTGCCTGACAGGAAATTTCCTGGATTTCTTTTATTAGTCGGTAAATGCAGAGCAAATACCCTTAAAAGTCCGCCAGGAACGCAGATTCTTCCCAAAGCAGTCTGCTTCGTAACAATGAAAAAAATCAAGAAATAAACTTTGTGTGGCTCCAGTATGAAGCTCTTCAGTCATTAAACACACCAAAAAGAGAGAGAAAGAGGTAAAAAGAAAGCTTTTGGAAAGGAAAAGCTACAAACTTTCGTTAGAGCCAAGAATCAGGGAACTAGACCGAATCGTGGAGCGCGGAGCAGTGAAGCAACGAGGTTTTGCTCCAAACTGGAGCAAAGCAATTTGTTGTGATCCCCTACTCCGATTTTCTTTCTCCTCTTTTTGAACTTTTTATCATATAAAAAATTAATTAGCTTAAAAATAAGAGATAAATAGTAATATAATCTACTATAATTATTCGGAGCTAGGAACGGATACGGAGCAAGTTCTTGGAAGTCGGAGCGGAAATACTCAAAAGCGTGGGTGCTCCAGGCCCCTACTAAGAATAACAACCTAACCTATTTCCCATTGCTGCAACTTCCGACAAAAATGTAAACAATTACCTTCCCTCAGGTGAACCTGATTTGGAAAAAAGAAAGAAAAGGAATTTTTATCTAAAAAATGGTCTTTATCTCCGAACATCCCAAAGTCTGGTTTGCAACACACTTTTTGGTTCCCATGCGTTGGTCATGCAATCTCCTCGAGCATTTCGAAACTGCAGTCGCCCAAGGCCTGGATAGATAATGATATAGTAAACAATGAAGTGGTAAGGTTTAACTTGATACAAAGTGTTAATTTATCTAGATGTACAAAATGTTAATTTATCATGATGCAGAATTTCGGAAACAAATAGGAAACTACATAGAACGTTAAACAACATAAATGTATTGTTGCCACAAAAATATAAGTTATAATTTAAAGTTTTGAATGACAGCTTCCCCAAAAATAAACGTCAAATTCGCTTTTCCCCGATGAAAGTTTACATACTATTAAGAAGTAAACGTCTATTCTTTTTGCGAGTGATACTCCTTCTGAGGTCACACGAAATGAAAATTTCAAGCTATAAAAAGACACTTTTCTTGAAAAAGAAAGAAATGAATGTCGTGACAAGTTGATCTCACCCTCGACGAATTCCCTTGATAAGAGTTTCCCTGGTTTTCTCCAGCTCAACCCACAAAGATAAGACAGTCACCCCTAGGACTTTAGCATGAATACAATTGCCCCCAAAGTACAACGAAAAACACTAATTCGCTTGGCCCCATAGAAAGCTTTCATACTGTTAAGAAGTAAACGTTTATTCTTTTTGCGAGTGATGCTCCTTCTGAGGTCACACGAAATGAAAATTTCAAGCTATAAAAAGATGCTTTTCTTGAAAAAGGAAGAAATGAATGTCGTGACACGTTGATCTAACCCTCGACGAATTCCCTTGATAAGAGTTTCCCTGGTTTTCTCCAGCTCAACCCACAAAGATAAGACAGTCACCCCTAGGACTTTAGCATGAATACAATTGTCCCCCCAAAGTACAACGAAAAACACTAATTCGCTTGGCCCCATAGAAAGCTTTCATACTGTTAAGAAGTAAACGTTTACTCATTTTGCGAGTGATGCTCCTTCTGAGGTCAAACGAAATGAAAATTTCAAGCTATAAAAAGATACTTTTCTTGAAAAAGAAAGAAATGAATGTCGTGACACGTTGATCTAACCCTCGACGAATTCCCTTGATAAGAGTTTCCCTGGTTTTCACCAGCTCAACCCACAAAGATAAGACAGTCACCCCTAAGACTATAAGACATGAAGATAATTGCCTCTAAGTACATCGAAAAACACTACGTGAATATCAATCACCACTATGTAATTTGGTGAAAGGACAAGAAAAAATGTGCGTTAAACCAATTCCGTTTTGTTTTAAACTCTTATCAAATTGTGTTCTTGTCATTGGATTGTGCCAATAAAGATTGCTCCCAGTTTTGACTTCTTTCTTTCCCCGTTCTCCTTTATTTCTCTCTCTTTTAGGTGACAAGTAAGCTATATAAACAAAAGTTTTTCTAATTGTTTTCGGCCTCTTGATTTCTCATTTTATTTTTTATTTTTCCCTACATAATATATGTTGAAATATTATGTTGCTAACATATTTAATTTTTTTAATTTGAAATTTACAGCGGAAAAAAATATCAAAATATTTTTTCTTTGTTTGAAACTGCAATAAATAGTTGTTTCCGTTTGTATGTGAAGTATAATCACGTCCGTTTATATGTGAAGTAACTAAAGTCAGAAAATTGCATTTGATACACAGAAAAAAGCAAAGTTTTGGTTTTATCTAATGTTTTTCCCCAATTCGGAGAGCTGCAATAACCAACATCACAAAATCGATTTTGATGTAGAAAAGTCGGTGCATTTCGCTCAACAAACTTTTCGTTTTATTTGTGATGTAGAATATGATGTTTATTATATTTTACTATTTTTGCATAATATTAAAAGCTGGTATGGTACTCTTTATTAAACTTGTTAAGCAGTTACTTGTTTTTATTTCAACCAATAGGATATTTCTTATTACAGTTTTATGGGGAATTTTAGGTTATTTCTCTAGGAAAAATGTGAAACAGTGCTGCATAGATATTAGTTAAAACGACAAAATGTAAAATTCCCTCTACTTTTTAATGCTAAAACAATCAGTTCAAAAAAAAAATCTATAATAAACAACATTTTTTTAAAATTGGAAAGCAGTTTTAAGCTACACACAGCAAAGCAAAGAATAGAAAACTTTAGTGTTGTGTTGTTTAAGGGCAAATAAAGTAGCTGAACAAAAAACTTTTCCGGGGATTAAAAAAAAATAACAACAACAGTTTTAATTGTGACAGAATTAAGCTGTTTGGTTGCAGAACGGAAACAAAAATTACCTAATAAGAAAATCACGTCTTACAATCATAGGTCTAGGTCTAACTGAAATTGCCTTGCTATGAATATAATCAACGTGAAACGTTTCATGTATAGCTGTATATTCCAAACAAAAAATAAAAGTATTTTCTCTTAATCTGGATAATGCAAAATATGACAAGAAACAAGCGCCTCAACAGTCAAATGAAGGAACCAACAAATGGGTGCACGAAGTTTTGTTCTGAGGGTAGCGAATACTTTAAATTTAGGTTATCACATTCACAATTTGTTTACCAGCACGTGCGTGACACACGCGTAGAGGAAAATGTTCTATCCCATACTCAAGTGTTTGTACATCAACTGCCTAGACGTGTTGCTAGATGGCAATCGTCAGCATAGATATTGCTTTGTGTTACGTCAATTGCACTTCGTCTTTAAGATGTCCCACGGAAAACAGAAATACGTAAGTGAAGAGAAAAAGAAAGCCAGTTAATGATAATTACTGCATGTGTAGAGGTGATAATGATACTCTACAGGTCTTTGAACTATTCTGATGCGCGGAACCCCTTCACAACTGTATATATTTCAACGAACACCCCTCCCTCCCCCCAACCCGAAAGATATCGTTTGTTTTGATTCAGGTTTCCCACCAAAAATAACGTATAAGCTTACAACAAATCATTGGATCATAGTTATAAGTTGCAAACAAATTATTTTACTTTTATATTTTACGTGGAAATATTTATGTACCGACAGACGCAGTTTTCATTATTATCAAAATTAACGTTTGCACGTTTTTTGTCGAGAAACAGTAACGTGTTTATTGTGTAAATGTAAAAGTATAGTATAAATCCTTAAGTTTTGTAAACCCTTGTTTGATTTTCTACTCAGAAAATGTTCGCCCGTAAACTGAAGTTAATTTATGTAACAAAAAAAAAAAATAAAAAAATAATAATAATAATAAACTATAATTGACGGTCTAGTTCAATTAATTGACGTCCGGATAATAGACGTTTCGCTGTAGTTGTATTTGTCAATCAGGAAACTTTAACCATAAAAGAGTTACATTTGGTCTCTAAATATAGATCAATGATAGCCAAAGTACGTATTCATACATAAAAGAGCATGTCAAAATTAATGCAACAGTGCCTGTATCTATTCACAGTACTGCGGCTGCTAAACTGCGGTCGTGCAACAGCGATCAGCAGATTCCAGCAATTGAGACGTAACATTTACAACGCGAAATTCAACAATTATAACCGCGGTTTCAATTTAATAATTATCCAACTGCATGAAGATTATTGAATTTCAAAAATAGTACACTTGTTGATTACGCAGAGGTTGACATATTAAGAAATGCTTGTGCACGGCCCATGGAAAACCTCGGTGCTCCATGGAACACAATTTGAATACAGTAGCTAGAGCAATCACGTGGTACTGTAAGTGCAAACGTTTTAAGTTACACGGTTTTATTTTTAAAAAAAAACTAAATGCAGTAATAGTGGTCGAAAACCGCGTACCAAACTTCCGTTACAAATCAAATTAAATAAGATCGTTGCATTATCCAAACAAAGTTATCGTTGCCATTCGACAAATAATAATTCTAATAATTTCCTCACAGCCAAAATATTAATTTTTTTCCTAATTAATGTTATAGTAAATTATTAAATAGATGGAATATTGTAGTGTCTTCGAAGATTAGCTTGTGTGCAAAGTTTGAAGATAATTTATGCAGTAATAGTGATCGAAAACCGCATTACAAACTTTCAAGACAAATCAAGTTAAATAAAACCGTGTAATCATAAAAAAGCTTTTGACCATTCAATCAGGAGGATATATAGTACGAAGTAGTAATATGTTGCCAGTGTAGCTACCAGTCAATTTCAATGTATGGCAAACTAAAAGCGGCAATTCTGTTTCGGGCAATGAAATCCTTTGTTAGCTACCCCGGCGCATTGATTCGTGCGCTACCTTTCTCCCCTGCTTAGTTTGGAACCTTCTTCTCCTCTCATTCCACCCGCTGGACTTGCGGGGTTTAGAGCTTATACTTCCGGACAAAGTAAATATGCGTATATACCTATTCTTCTTCCTTCATATGCGGAATTATCTCTATTTTTATTGTGTAGCCTTTCACACTGACTCACTAACGCATTCCCTTTTCACCCCCTGACTTCGTCCACTGCCATGTCCCATCCACACATGGAAAAAGCGCTTCGCGTTGCCCAGACGTCCGATTAGACAAAAAAAAAAAAGGGAAAAGAAATCAAGATTAAAATCCACTTCATCACTCAATCACAACGAGAGGTAAACACAACATGTAGAATCGAGAAATTTTATCTAGAAATAGTTGCTAGAAGTTTAGTTCATGCGCTCAGTTTGAGCGCATTTAATTCACTGGTTTTCCCTTTTTTTTTAATCGAAAAGGCACTTGTTTTTTTATAACCTGGTAAGTCCAATGCCGTCTTGTACATTTATTTTTATTAACAGACTTTACAAAAGAAGGAGGTTATACATTCGTACTGTATGTATGTCATTTTTTTCCGTCATAGTTAGACTTCTATAATAAATATAGCGATTTATTTATTTTTATTTTTTTAACGTGCACAAATTTTGATCACCAAAGTTTGAAGCACAGATATTATATTGTAACTGTTAAATACTGTGTAAAATAGCCTTAAAACAAATAACTATTTGATCTATATCCTTTAAAGATTAAAATTAAAAAAAAACAATAATAATAATCAGATAAACGATCTTGCTGTCAAAAGGTCTTTACACTGACCACGTTTATCAGCAACGTGCTTTGCGTTTTATGATAAACGAAGCTAGAAAATTGGTAACTTTTTGTGTTAACTCAGTTCTACAGTTTGATGATAAAACATGTTGTATATATTAGAAAAAAATTGAAATTTTCCTTCATTCAAAATATTGGATAACCAAGCAATCTATAATTGTTAGGATCCTAGGCGCTTATTCTGGAGATTTAACGGAAAAATCTTGAAATTGCTTAAATTTGATCCGTTTTTTTTTTTTTTTTTTTTTTAAGCAACTTTCCAATGATTTTCTTATTGATTTCAAAATTGATGTTCAAATGTTGCACTGATATTTCATGTATTGTTCCAAACTTGGAACAATCATTTCAGTTTTTTACGGTTGCCCGAAAGCGGAGAAGAAGGTTTCGAACTCTCAACCTTCAATGAGGCAAGTTGCTGCCTGTACCAAATGGAAACAAAGAGGATCACGGAAATAGAGTGTAGCAGTATTTCCCAAACCATGGGTCGCGTCACACTGGTGGGTCGCGAGCGAATATTGAGTGGGCCCTCGCCACTGTACACATGAATTTTAAAAAAATAGGAAGTCTGCGAATAAAAGTAACTAAAGTTGAAGTTGATGCCAAAACTTTATTGAAGATAAATAAGAAACAAATACATCCTTCCCATTGAAATAACTTTGTAAAACAGACCTTGCAAGTGTAGGTATTTAAGTAATAAAAAAATATATTTAAGTTGTGTTTCTTATTTCAACAGTCTTTCATTCATATGGTAACACTAAGAAAAATTATTTCAATCAGAACAAATAAGGCAGCATTAAGTAATTCCAAAACTCTCCACTAGGGGATTTGAGCATTATTAATATTTATACCCTCTTTTCTCGAAGACAGTTACGTGGTGCGTGGTGGGTCCCAAAATTGGACATTTTTGTTCGATGGGTCGGAGCCCAGTCAACTTTGGGAACCCCGCTGGAGTATAGAATCATTGTATTGGGTAGTTTATACGCACTTTCGCTTTGTGGACACGTTTCGTGGTCCAACATGTCTGTCAGTGTATGGGTTCTGAAGATCGTGGTAGCCTAGTGGTTAGGATGTCGGCCTTCCACCCGGGGCAATCAAAAAAACTAGTACAATTGGAGACGAAGTTTTTTTTTATTTTGATCTGTATATAATACCACTTTTTAAAAATAAGTTTTGAATACCATTTCAACAAGATGGCCGTCTAATAATCCACTGACTTAAGGTGATATGCGGCTTCATTTTAGAGGGAGGAACCAAGCGAGGACCTGACTTGACCTCAAATTTTGTGGTCTTAATTTTGAACCAGCTCTCAGATGAGAGACCGTGACCTGGGATTTGCACCCCCAGAGGTATCGTTTCACTTGGAGGACTTTGGAGCCACATTTTAGAGCCAACTATTTAACGTGCAACAGCTCCCTTTAGCGTACACGGCCCACATGAACCAGCCGCGAGAGGTTGTCAGCCTCCCAAATACTGACCTAAGTCGATGTTACTTCACTTTCGGAGTTCTGCGGGAACCGAGCTTCTACCGACTGGTTCACTGCAGGACACGTATTTTTATAACTGTATAGTTGTAAATATTTAACATTGACCACAGCAAGATACACCTCTTTTCGAGCATGCAATGCCTCCGTTTTAACTGCAAGTAAAAACTCGGACCGAATACAATAACCACAGATCGGTACACATACCACGATTGCAATAAATGCATCGCAGCGCGTAATGCATCTAGGTAATGCATCTCTCCAACCGGAGGATTCGGTGTTCGATACCCCACCCGCTGAAGACCCACCATTAGGAATACGTGCTTGTTAAATCCGTGGACCCAGAAGTTCCGAGGGTACCGGAGAGGGGAGAATTTCCTTTCCCTTCACTTTTAGGTTACAAAAAGGAGGTGGCCTATTTGTGGGGGAACCATCTGATGTCATCCGAACACAAAATCTGTGATTGAGCCAAGTCATACTTCTACGCTAGCGGTGCACATTAAAAACGTGACTGCTCCTTTATTTGCCTTAACTCCTCGTCACTCTGCGGAGGAGCTTGGATACCCAAGTGGCATTTGCAACGACAACAAATGCATCGCGTTGAAGCGTAGACGACCTGATTTCTTTGAGTTGTCATAGAGTAGGCAGTGGTAGCCTAGTGGTTAGAGCATCAGACTTCCACCCGGAAGGTCGCGCGTTCGATACCCGATGAAGACCACCGCACACTTGGGGATATGCGCATGTAAAATCGGTGGACCCCACTACCTCGCCCTGTGCGCAAGCAATCCAAAGGCCTCGGCTTACAAGTAGTGGTCTGGTGAAGAAAGTTGTCATAGAGTTTTTAGGAACATAAAGAAATAGTTTCGTATATAATTGGTATAGATCCATCAATAGAAAATACAGTGTACATTTCAGACTTTTAGAAAACCTGATATTTTGCAGAAAAATAAAAATTATATGGAAAACGGTAGATATGCTTGTTGCCTCATCTTCCGCACGTTTGCTGAATTCATATGGCCAAATTATGATCGAATTCTTTCTTCGGAAAATTTTCAATCATTGCTCTACAGTTCCTTATGCCTTATGTATCTCAAAATAGATACAGCAGTCTTTCACATAACAATTGCAGTTTTTAATAAGCAAAAACTAATGTCGCCATCTATTGATAAATTTTTGAAGTACTCTTCAATTTACAGTAAATAAAGGTAGGGATATCCCATATTATGAAAATATTGAATCAGCTACATTTTCAAAAAAATTTGACTTACACCACGTATGTTTCTCACCGCATCACGTAAGAATTAATTCTACGATTAATAATCGAAAAAGATAATTTTTTGAAGTATACTTTAGTTTACTTTAAATGAAAGAAGTGACATGTCACATTATGGAAAATTGAACTAACTGCATTTTCAAAAAAAAAAACAATGAATTACACCACTATGTTTCTCACCAACCACATAATTAATTCGTAAATAAAAAAAAAAAAAAAAAACACATTTTGTAAAATTTTACATCTTTCTGAAACTAATTTAAAATATAATGGCTTTTGACAGAATTGTTCAAAAACTGTTGAATAAATAGAATATGAGTTATTGCCAGACTCTTTTTTCTTCTAACGAGAATTGAGCTAAGTCTTATTGTGAAATGAACATTTCGAAAAGAATGAATTCCAATAATTAAATGTTGTAAAGATAAGAGTTTTAATTTAAACTTAATTGTTAATTTTCTGCGACCAGGTTCCTTGATGCTTAACATGTCTGATATATTTTCTCAATATTATTTTTGTAAATGGCAACGCTGAAAACTTTTTGGCATAGTAACTAATAACACAATTTTTACAATAAGAGAAAATGATATTACTTACATGAGGATTTTCCGGAGCTCTTTTCTTGTATCGACTTCTTAACTACAAGCTTTTTGTCCATTTTAGCACAAAAAACGACTGGAACAATTCAAACCATTGCTAACCTCAGCTATAAAATTGAAAATAAAACAAGACCCTTAAAAACTCGATCCAGTGCTAGAGTTCTTGACATTGGAGATAAAGAGTTTATCGTGGAATCTTTGAGATTAAAATAATAAAGATAAAAACATCGTTTTAGTTAAATTACGTAATGAACTTAGCAGACAAAGGATCGAAAATAAATTTTCAAAGTGGCTTACTCATTCGATGGATAAGATATTGACATTCAAGTAGAAAGCACTCATTCTCTTTTGGGGTCTTGGACAAGAATGTATTTAGGCAATCATAAACAATAAGAAACGGATAAGTAGGTCGATAGCTCTTACTATTTTCTGATTTTTTTAAACTCAAAGTTTTTATTCTAAGAGCGATTATAACCTTGTTTTGATTGATAAGTATTTGCGTTTTAGTTACCAAGGATCAAGCTTTTAAGTTCTAAGAAGATACAATCAATAAAAAGAAGAAAAAACAACGTAGTATTTTTTACTTCTCGTGTTATTTAATATTTTAGAATCAAATACAGAAATTGCTTTTCCAAACTCTTTCATTATTGATTAGTACGAAAGTATTTCCCCCTTGGAGCGAATGGTGCCAACATTTAATCAGAACCTCAGGTCCACTTGAAAACCAAATTTTGTTCAAATTCTTTCATTATCTCTTTAATTATAGCACTCACGCTAATCTAGAACAGCTATCGATTGCTCCGCCCTTTTCGAATGGATTCGCGCCAAAAACTGATCAGCACCAGTTCTTATCAGGGTCCATGTGTGCACCAAATTTCGTTTGATTCTTTGCATTACTTTTTGAGTTCCAGGGGCCACAAAAAAAAAAAAAAAAAAAAAAAAAAAAAAAAAACGACGTACAGATAGACATTTTCCAAAAACGGCCGAAAGGGATTCAGCACATTTCAAAACGTGAAAGTCCGTCGAAATTCGAAAATGTTCATGAATGCAATACTTTTCTTTATATATTCGATATAGAACAATAAAAGAAAAGAAAGCGTCACTTTGTCAACTTCAAAACGCAATTTTAAGAATCATCTAGTACAATTTTCCTTCTCTCTCAAGGAAAAGCTTACTTATACTACTATACTTAAACCACTGTGTCTCGCCACTTTTGTGTGCCATCAAATTCTTAAAGTGTGTTTTTAGAAATGTACATAATAAAAATTTTAAACTTTTTTTTATTACGAATAAAGTTTGATTAAATTAAAGAAAAGTTTTTACACTGTAAAACTATTGTTTTTACATTTAAATACCGTACTTTTAACTGTTTTCATCTTCGATAACTGTGACCTCTCATGAAGTGAATTATTTGCCCGACGTGAAGAAATTTCAAGTGTTCCCAGTATCGCCCACCTTCACCCCTCAATTAAATAATGTATGAAGGAAGTGAAAAACAAGTATGAGAATAGTTGTATTTTTTCTTTTTACTTTACTCTTTACTTTAAAAAAAAAAAAAAAGCGAGATTGTTGAATGTAGAAGACGATATGAGAATAGTATTGTCATTTTTACGGCCCAATATAAATGAAATTGCCGAAAAACATCAAGTTCAAACTTGTAATTAAAAGTATTCTTATTATTACCTGGTAACTAATAAACTGTGGTTTTTGTAGTACATATAATATATTATTTTATTTCCCATTCAAAATTATTATCATAAACTATCTTACACAGTGTATTATAGGTAAGCAAATAGCTTTTAAACTTATCTTTTTCTTTGTGCACCACAAAATTTTGAAATCTTTAAAAGCGTGCCACGCGACAAAAAAAAGTTGGGAAACACTGACTTAACACGTTCACGGCGGCGCATACCACCGGTGGCCGGCACTAGACTGTCTCATCGGCCTCAGATTGGTCTTCTTCATTCCTTGTCCTTGCTTCCTATTGGTTAATCTCTAAGCCGACCCATTTGGTATAAATACTGGCCACAACTTTCCTGTTCTGTGTTGAGCACTTTTCTTTCATTCATTGATGAAAAGGCTCCATTGTAGCCTCGAGGTTTGGATTCGGGTTAAAAATGCTTATTAAATGTTGAAATATTTGTAATTTTAGCGTAAAATGTCAGAGCAAAAACCAGAAGACAACGAACGAGAACTTTAAGAACAGAGAACACAAAAAAGGGGGAGGTAGTTAAATGATAAGAATAATCTACAAGAAAAAGCGTCCCGCAGTGGACCAGTCGGTAGAAGCTCGGTTCCCGCAGAACACTGAAAGTGAAGCAACATCGACTGAGGTTAGTGTTTGGGAGGGTGACAACCTCTCGCGGCTGGTTGCTGTGGTGTCCGTGTACGCTAAAGGGAGCTGGTGCACGTTAAATAGGTCGTGGCTCCAGTCCTCCAAGTGAAACGATACCTCTGGGGGTGCCAATCCCAGGTGACCGTCTCTCACCTGGGAGCTGGTTCAAAACTTAAGAGACCTTTCAAAGGGGCGGAAATCGGACTCCTGCCTATAAGGGCCCCGTTAGACTCAGGAGCAGCGTACCCATCCTTTCTTGCCACGCGCGAGGATTCGACAACAACAACTTGGACATTTGAAGGCTTTAAACGCTACAAAAAAGACACGCTTTCACTTAAACAATGGTTTTCGATAAGCGTTTAAATAATAGCCATCAGCAGATGATAAAAAATTAATTTCTCACCAGTATTTACTAGAATCAGAAATTAAATCAAGATGACAAGCAGTTCTGATTCATCTCATTAAAGGCGCTATCAACAGCAGAATCCATATCGTCATCGGTCACCAGCCTCGCGTGCACGCAAAAGCCATGCGCCTCGTGGAGAAAAGTACTTTCGTCATTGGTCCAACACAGGGTAAATTGTCCAATTTCGACAAAATTTTTGGCACGTCTTCTCAAGCATACAATAGCAGAAATATCAGGGAAAGAAATAAATCAATGTTTCTAAATTGCGTTATAGATTTGATATTGTCTTGTACAGTTAACTCCTGGGGTAGGCGACCCGCGCGACTTCTGGGAGACAAGTGTTAGCAGGCGGCAAATTTTGTTGTCTTTTTTTAAGTAAATTTCAAAAAAGAAAGGAAGTGAGTTTTTTTCCTTCTTCTTAGGTATGACAAACATAAAGATCACGCCCAAAACAATGTACTAATTTTTTCTACACGAAGTTAAAAAAAAATTCCTGTTTTTTTTTCGTTCCTTATGTCTCAAAACTTCTAGCTTTTTGTAATTCGAATTACAAGTGCTGCTTGATAGTGTTTGAAATTACCACTAGGGTGGAGGGTAAAGAGACGGCGCTCTTAAATACCGCGAGAAAACTGCTAGCGACACCTCTGATCTGATAAATTAGAAAATTTCAGACTATCACGGTAAGTAAGGCATACTTTCTCATCATAGGAGCCGTTTGCATTCTTTCATTAAATGAAGTACGTTAAATTGTAATCAAGTTTTAAGAAATTCAGTGTTGTACTATTAAAATATTGTAGCAGAGAATCACCAGACTTTTTACATATTTTTTACCGTTTAACATATATATACAGTTCGACCACGAAATTTTGAAATTTGGTCGCTTCTGCGAGTGGCAGAAAAGAAAGAATCCATTCCAGTTTTGGGAAGTTCGTTTAGCAGGTGCGTAATTAGCATGCGAATCAGAATGTTTGCTTCTCTGTTCGTTGAAAGCAGCTAAATTTATAAATTGGCATGTAGCATCAGTTCCGAAGAAATCAAGCATGCCAACCGAACTAGAACGAGAATAAACACGGCACATTTCTTATACCAGCAGTTCCTCCTTGAACATGAATGGACTCTTCTTGGCACCCTGCCATGCAGATAGCTTTGCTTGATGGTAGAACTGTACATCCCCTTCCTCCTGTCGGGTCGCATTAGTACTGGTAATTAGTAATAATTTATTTCGAACAGTTAGTTATCAGTTAATATGTTTATCGTATATGTGTTAGGTTGTTAATATTGTATCGTACTTTTAACTTGTATTTAATAATACTTTAAGAAGAGGATGTTTCGTAGACTGAGTTTACTTTCCATGGTCAAAGCGAGAAACGATACCCTTATGCTCTCTACTCTATCGATTACTATCGAAAAAAAATCAAAACAAAAAAATCCCTAGTCTAAACAATTTATGTATATTGTTTTCTGCACAGCTGGGTATAAATTAATTTCCATAAAAGCAAACTTAAAATCGCAAAGATCCAATTCTGCTTACAATGAGCACATTTTTAGGCGATGCACACATCAAAAATTTTATACTAAATTTTTATTTTAACGTATACTTAAATTTTAAACTAGGTATATAAAAAAATTGATAATTCATAAATTTGTATGCAAAAAATAAAACTGTTTAAAGAAGGTGTAGTCTTGAAGAAATTCTAAAATTTTGCAGAAATCAAAATAATCTATCATGCTATAATTTAAAAAAATGGAAAGCTACAATCTCTTTAGCAAATGAAATATTGTAAAAACATTAAATCGATGACTACTCTGCCTTATGCTCTCTACTTTATCGTTTCTCAACAATTTAGTATTATGCCCCCCACTTTAATATATATATATTTATATATATATTTGCTGTGGCGGGAGAGGATTTTAAGGGGGCGGGGCATAACACTAAACGCATTGTTTTTTCCCAAAGCTTTAATACCAAAACCCACTGCTCTAAAACGTATTTTTTTTCTTACTTCTTATTTAGTACAAAGCCATCCGTTTATTTCAAGCCTCGTAGATTGTGAACGCGGTCCAGCGAATCATAAGAGCAGTTGTCAGTAATAGGTTGAGTTAAAATAGAAGACTTTGAACCTGTAGTTTAGGTATGTTTCTGTACTGCACTAGGCCTTTCAAGAATTTATTAGAGAAAAAGTTGGAGAGTATACACTGTTTATATTTAACATAAATTCCGTAACGCTAAACTTAAATGCAAGAAATACGAACAAAATAATATTAACATAAATCGTACACCCAACCCTTCAGAAAATTGATTGAACAGATATGAAAAAGTAGCCCTAAGATAATAGTCACGACAATAGGAGAATCGTTGCAGGTGCCTGCTTCCAAAGCTTTGGCCCATCGTAATTTATTCCCCATTTAATCACGATAAAACAAAACGAACGGGGCCGTATGCTCGCGATTGGAGAACATACTGTTCACATTTTAATATAAATTCCGTAACGCCTAACTTAAATGCAGAAAATACGAACAAAATACTAACATAAATCGTAGGCGCAATCCTAGGCGTGGATCCATGGATTATTTGCAATCAGCCCTGCATATGATACAAGAGATGCTTGGTAATAATTTGTTTCAAAGCAGTTCTTTAGTTTTTGTGCTGTTGGTCCAGCAGGAGATGCTTCTCTTTTCCACACCATGATTCTGTTTAGAAAACATAACATGTCAAGCGTCATAAAAATTACGTATCTTAATAAATGGTAATTGATTTTGTTTGTTAAAAAAGTAAAACATGAAAGTATTTCAGATACAACATATTTTATTTTACTTTATATTTGCACAACAATCTATCACAGTCAGGCATTGCTTTGGAAAAAAATCGAAACAAAAAAAAATCCCTAGTCTAAACAATTTTTGTCTATTGTTTTTCGCACAGCTGGGTATAAATTAAATTCCATAAAAAGCAAACTCAAAATCACAAAGATCCAATTCTGCTTACAATGAACACATCAAAACTTTATATTAAATTTTTATTTTAACATATAATTAAATTTTAAACTATGTATATAAAAAATTGATAATTCATAAATTTGTATGCAAAAAATAAAGCAATGTTTAAAGAAGGTGTAGTCTTGAATAAATTCTAAAATTTTGCAGAAAGCAAAATAGCCTATCATGCTATAATTTTAAAAAATGGAAAGCTACAAACTCTTTAGCAAATGAAATATTGTAAAAACAGCATCTTCTTAAGAACTCAACATTAATATTTTCTCCAGCACAAAAGCACCTACATACATACACTTTGTCATAAAATACAAACATTCTTTTTAACATCAAAAACCCCACACATTTTCAACTAAACATTCATTAAACACAAGCCATTTTCAATGTAATAAAATTTTTTGTAGGACAAGAAGACATGTTAAACATTAATGAAACACTGACCAACAAAAAAATGGTACATTTTACCTATTTGTGTATTATATAAAAGTCTGAAACCAACATCTTATTTTTTTCGCATAAGAATTACAATTTTTCCGTAGAATTCCCTAATATTTAGAATAATTTTACAACTTATTTGAGCCCAATCAATATTTTTCCCTACCTTGCATTCTAAAATATTCGAACATGCAAAGATTTCTAGATAAAGATGTTAATTTTATAGGGTTCATCAATACACTTTGTCCTTTTCAAACGGTATTCCGCAGCTTTTAGTTTAATTCCTACTCATAAAAAAATGTTAATTTTCATAAATAAAAGCTTAAAACGTTTCAACACAATCAGATCATTATGAAATTATATTTGTCTGAACTATGCCAGATTCATAATGCTGCTAGCACAGGCATCGCCATGCGTGTACCGATAGTTAAATATAATCCATTAAGTGGAACATAAAATAAATGAGGCAGCATAATAGTATATTGACTAGTAATGATTAAACTTTGTGCAAAGTAATAGAAATAAAATTTCACGATAAATTAAAGCACAAATGAGCATTAAAACGCAGACATATGTTTCGGGATCGCGATCGCGAAACATATGTCTGCGTTTTAATGCTCATTTGTGCTTTAATTTATCGTGAAATTTTATTTCTAGTATATTGACTTTCAGAATTTCAATGTGATGGAAAAATCTTAGAAATCATTACATTGCGCAGACGAGGTTTTCTAATTGATTAATAATGTTGTATTTTTTAACAGTTTTATGGAGAAAATGTATTGATAAAACGATGATATACTCTACGGATATATCTGATTGAAAATACATGCACTGCTCATAACATTTAGACTATTCAGTAGATAATTTACCAGCAAGTCAGTGCAGCAATCAGTGATGTCTGTAAAGAAAAACAATCTATTTTTTTATAGTATGAGAAACTATTGCACAGCCTTTCACTCACCAAGTAACATCTCAAAACTCATTTCTGAACAATAAATTTTGATTTTAAATTATCCTTCAAACAATTCTTGTAGAGGAAATGAATAAACCTTCAAACTATATCTAAGGACCGCTAAGAGGGGCAGGCAACAGTGTTAACCAACAAGTAACACCTCAAAACTTATCTCTGAATAATAAATTTGGTTTTTAAATCATATTTCTCATAGAGGGAATGAATAAACCTTCAAACTATATCTAAGGACCACGAAGAGGGGCAGGCAACAAGGTCTATAATAGAGGGTCTACTATTTCCCTATGACCTAGCATTGTGGGACCAGAACTCTTGGAAAAAGACAGCCAAAGGGAAGGTTTTTGGGTGGAGATTGGATGGAGGAAGATCCTAATGTCAGTATTTTTCCCGCTGCCCAGTTAAACTCTATGCAGTGCTATTTTTAGCAATAATTCAAGTTTTTACATATTCTTTTGTCATCACACCAGAAGAGAACAACATACAAGCAACCACACAAGAAGAGAAAAAACATCTTAATCGTGACTGTTAAGCAATCTTTGTGATATAGCCAAGTGAACAAACGGCTATCATACTACACTAGAGAAATTTTACATCCAAGTCAGTGTTGACTTTACAAAAGTCCTATAATTATTCAAACTTTTAAGGAGTTATTTGTTCATCTCTTTTAATATGTACCAACAGATAGCACATTAAGTTTTAGATCAATAGAAGTATTTGCATATATTCTTCTAAAAGCAACAGTAGCTGTTGGTCTACCACACAGATGGACATTTTTCTGAAAAATAATACATCTCTTATGTACATAAAAAATGTATTATTTTTTCGAATAAGGAATAATATTTGTACAATTGACTATATGCATACACAGAACAGCAGTGGCTCCAACCTTTTTGTGTTTCTGTCCCCGACTTTTTCATTAAAAAATTGTTAACTTCAAACGAATATTTTATATTACCATTTTTTAAAAGGCTTACATAATAATTTAGAATATTTTGTGTGCTATAAAAATTATTTATTTATTACAGAGCAATAATATTTTCATTTATTTCATACACCCTACATGTCTTATACAAATACAGACAGAAAAAAAAAATGTTTACAATACAACTTAATGATTTGTTTAATATGATTTCTGGACTTATTTACAGCACAAAATTTCTCATCCCATTGCATCATTGAAGAAGTCTCCTATTCTTGGTTTTTAAATCGCGAAACGTCCTCGATACTTTATCTTTAAAACTAGTTGTAGCAGAAAAAGTCCATCAGCACGCCCTACTTCAAAAATCTTTTGCCTCTCAAAAGTAATAAACCCTATGGGCTGCAAACTAATGCAACAATGTATATTTGATTATGATTTAAATGCAGGCGCTCCTGAGAATTAAATAATTCACAGAATGATCGTCCTTGTTGGAATAATTCCAGATGGCCACTGAAGGAGAAAAAACAGGACCCCTTAGAACAATAAAAAAAGTTTGATTTTGATTAGTAGGTATTCTTAGTAATGCCGTTGGACTGCCAGTTAATCCAAACAGCCAAATATTTAGATCGAATTGTAAAGAATCGAAATAAATTATATTTCATATGCCTCATACATTGTGCTTATTAGCACCAAAACTCCATGTAAATGGATAAAAGAATGTGAGAGCGAATAAGAAACAGAAGCTCTAAGTCACCCATGCAGAGTAAATGTAAAGCCGATCATACACATAAAAAATAATTACTTTATTAAATTCAAGGTAACTTTATTTAAATCCAACAATAAATAGAGAGGAAATGTTAACGAAAACCAATACTAGATAACTGCACAATTCAAGCAAAAGTATTTCAATACCCTATTGGAATTTCAATTTGGTTCAGCTCAGTTTTTGCTTGCCACATACAATAAAATACTTTAGCTGGAAAATACATAGCTTTATATTTATTTATTTTTTAAAATTCTTGTAGCGTAATTCTTAGAGCTTATATTTTATTGCCATATTTTGGTTGTTTTAAGATATTAAATATAATTGATAATACCTAACTTGATTTAAAATATATTAGTCTGAATGTGTAGTTGACGGTGTGTTAAAAGATTGTATCCCTTGCCAAAATGGATTATGGCTCATCCCACCTTGTAACATAGGCATGCTCACACAATCGGACCAGCAGTTATTAGGACCTAAGTGATCATACCCTGATGTGGGCCAAGTAACGGGTATTTGGTGTGATAGTTTTCCTCAATCTGCTTCTCAATACTAGATTTTAAAATTTTAACTGGTTGTTGTTGTTTTATAAAATTTTCTGCCATATAAAAGATTGAAAACAAGATTTCAAATATTTAAAACACAGAAATTGATAGATGAGTTGTTCAAAAGTCAAACAGTGCGAGTCACTAATTAGAATTTCCGAACATTAGTATATACACTATCCTTGAAACCGTTTATAATAATAAAAGTCTAAAATACTAATCTGAAATAAGTTGTAACAATATTAATTGATGATGTATTGCAGTCATTTATTCAAAATCTTAAATATCTCAACATCAATCAAATGGGGCTTACACTGTTTGACTTCTGAGCAGCCCATATATTTTCACTATTTTTAAATTCTGTATTTTTCAGGTGCTTTGGAGTACAATATGATCTTCTCCATAAATTTTAATTAACTAATCCCAACTGCTTTGTATAATTTTGTGGTTCAGAGAATGAACATCATAAAATCAAACTCAAGGAAGGAATTTGTTTAAGGAAACAAAAGATCAAAAAGTTTGCAATTTTTATCACTGAGCTTTAAACGTTGATTTTTACTTCTAACATAACAGAACAAAAGTAATTTTTTTAATCATAATTTTACTTGATTAATACGGGAGAAAATAATGTTTGAATTGCTGTACGTTTGTAGCAGTATACTGCTTCTCTGAAACAGTTTGATAGCAGATAATGCAAGCAGTTAATATTAGAGTTATGAAAAGCTCAGAAGGAGAGTTAAGCTACATGGTCATAGTGATCAGGGGCAGGGGGTTTTAGGGTCAGCCCTCTCCGCTCTGTGGAACACATGCCCCCTCTTAAAAAAATCTCATATATGTTTTTTTGGTCACAATAGGAGATGAAGTACAATAAAAAAAGAATCAAAATAATAAAAAACTAATAACTCTCAAAAGCAGATTTTTACTCTATGAGGCGGTAAGAAACATTCCAGCATAAGTCTTTTTTTTTTTTTTTTGAAAATGCAGTTAATTAACTTTTTGCTTTCCGGTAAACTAAAGAATGCTTTAAAAATTTATCAAATGATGGCACTATTAACTCATCACTTATAATGATGTTTTTTTTCTTATTAAATACAGTAACTCTAAAAGCATAATGCAAAATACCATTTTTCTCAAAATATTAATTGCCTGACTTACACCACTATGTTTCTCACCATCTTATATAGTTGATGAACTTTCATCCCATGCAGAAAAAAATCTGGTGGGACACGCCACTAATAATGGATGAAATTTCTATTTTTTTTTTTTTCAAATTATTGTAAGCTACATGAAACTTACCGAACCACATAATTAAGGTTTCATAGATTGGATTGAAAGATAACTTTTTACAGATTTGAACAGGAAAGTTTTAAACATTTAAAAGAATTTTCTATTGTCTGCATTTTAACAAAAACTGAATAATGAAACTACATAGCATCTCAGTACCATTTGTGTATCCAAAGCTCCTATAACATTACCCAGCTGATGAACATTTACCATACATTTTTAAATGCAAAAAATGCTTCAAGTAGTTGACATGCCATTGCAAATGCCGATCTGAATACAACCATTTTTTAGGCACCATTGCAAGTGTACTTTGTCCCCTTTCTGGACATGTATGCCCTCATCTAAGATACAAGCAGCTTGCTTCTGCAGTCCATTGTGG
This sequence comes from Octonoba sinensis, assembly GCA_038502835.1. Taxonomy (NCBI): domain Eukaryota; kingdom Metazoa; phylum Arthropoda; class Arachnida; order Araneae; family Uloboridae; genus Octonoba; species Octonoba sinensis. The sequence goes on along the minus strand of CM076605.1, from coordinate 61,810,404 downwards.
TCAGAAGTGTCGACAACAAATTTCTGATGGTACTTGAGAACAAAGGAATAAACTATGGCAGTGACTTGACCATTGTTGATAGCTTCTACTTCGGTTATCCTATGTATATCTTTGAACAGTGATTTTCTTTCTCTCTCACATTTACTGTTCAGGTTTATGCTACACAGTTTAACAGGTTCACTGATCTTTGCATGAGGAAGTGTAGAGTATTGAATGTCTTGATGTATATGACACTGAGAAGAAAAAATGAATGAGTATAAGATAAAAGTAGTAGAGATTTTTAAAAAATTCATCATCTACTTTTAAACAATATTAAGTGATACATATAAACAGCATGGATGCAAGCTATGAAAAGTTATTAGCCCAAAAATACCTTGGTTATGATCTACAACTCCAAAATTTTAAAATGGTAAGGGAAAAAACAAAAATTTTAAAAAACTAAAAATAATTAACATACACATGTACACTTTTTAAACATATGTGAACTGTATATTTCATAATGTAATATTTCATAAGTATAGTTATTAGTTCATATGGATTTGTTATGTCTGCCCTATTTTTGTTATTTATTTCAATATTTGTATTTATTTTTATTTCATAAAAGTAGAAAAGTACATGAAATGATCGAGTTTTTGAAATTGGCTCATATGCACAAAAATGTTAACTATACTTATTTCAATGACTTTCCTGCATCAAAGAAACCCTTTTTGTGATAAAACACATTTCTATAGGTGACATACACTAGTAACATTATTCTATCTATAATGTTACTAAGTTTAGTAACTAATATGAGCTATAAAAACTTGGATGGTGAGTTGTGCTAGCTAATGTCATAATGATAAGTGACATCGCTTCAAAAAGTTATTTTTAACCTTAAGTCCTCTTAAGATATTTTATTCTATTTCTATTCCTCTTTTTTCCTGTCTACAAACCTCTATTCTTTTAGGGAATTTTTCAGTTAACTTAGAGATTGAGCATCAACTACAGTGAACTCTTTTACTTACCCGTACCCGGGGGAGGGCAGCCCTAAGACCTCATGCTAACAGGATAAAGTGATAAAGTAGAGAACTCTTTTTACTTACTTGACACAGCTCCCTGAAATATTATGTAGGGTTCCGACTCTTACTCAGAGCAATGCCACCCTACCCCCCCCCCCCCCCAAAAAAAAAGAACCTGATCAAAACTGAACTCTGTGAAAACAACCACCACTAAAAATTTCAATGCTGCAGTCTGTGCCATGACCACCACCCTCTTGATGTGCACCCCTGTATTAGGTTTCCATTTAAGCTTAATATTCTGATCCAAGAAACTGAATTTGACATCAGACAGATAAAATAAAGCAAGAAGATTAATGACTTAAATGTTTTTTTTTTTAAATATTTCCAACAATGGGAACGTTTGATCTTACAAAAATCCAAAGTTGATACTTTACTCATGCAATAAAACAGGTGAATTCAACTTGTACAGGTGAACATTAACAATTATATTGTACAACAGTTTTATTTCACCAATTATTTTCCTTACAATATTTTTAACACTGCATGCAAAAATATTCATTTTCAAGACTGAACTTCAATTACCTGATAGGCATTCATTATTTGAGATATCTTATAACCGGCAGTTCTTTCATCTGATACCACTTTGGAATGTTCCTTCAGAACAGAACTTTCAATTAGAACAGCCATTATTTCAATTTCACCAGGAATTACAATACCAGTTTCTTTAAGGGACTGCATTCTGAAGGAGGAAAAAAAAAATATGTCAAACTTAATCATATAAAATTACTATAACCTATACAAAAAAAAAAAAAAAAAGAATCAGAAATGTAAAAATTATATTAATTTTAACTGTAATTTGTACCTTAACATTGTAACATCTTCCAATAAATTCTTCTTTAGCAAACCACAAGGCTCAACTGGATCAACTATCAAAAAATCACATTGCATTTTGCTCTTATATAACTCTTCATAAGATTTAAAGACTAATCTCTCTTTTGGTATTTGGTACAAATCTCGAAGCTGTTCAACTTCAGACTGATATTGTGTTTTTAAAACAGTTGCAGTAAATGGATTGTCCTTCAATGCCTTCAAGGTCAGAATTGGAAATGTTGAAATGTCTAAGATGGCAGCATTGTCCACATTATAAATATCTTTCAAATTTAAATTAATAATGCTTCCAGAAGTATATGAATTCAACACATTAATTAAAGATGGATCCATGGTTAAAGTTTGATTACAATTGTTCTCAATATTACTGGTTTTTGTTGTTATGCTCTTCAGTGTCAAATGTCCTTGACAAAGAAATTCACTTTCAATGCAATCACCAATACTGCAAAATGGTGATGACCCTAAAAAAAGAGAAATATAAATATAATTTTGTTTTTGATCATAATTCTACAGAACAATTCAACTAATTTAAAAAACAATAACTTATTATATTTTAAAGCAAAAAATCTAGTTTCCTACAAAAATAATTTTAACAGAAACTCAACTATTCCATCACAAAAATATTATCGTCTTTTTAGGCAATTGGAAAATAATATTAATAATAATAGCAATAATAAAGCATGATGTTTATATAATATTTCAAGCTTGAAGATGTCAGCAGCATTATTTTAAAATCTTGAATTGACATTCAAGGTTTCCCTGTGAAAAAAGTAAAAACTTCCTCTTTTAAGATGAAAATTTTTAAAAATCCAACAATGTTAGAAGCACTAAATACAAAGTTGTACTTCTGATGAAAATAAAAAGAAGAAAAGATAGGAGAGCACTTACAGATACAAGCATAAGTTATTGCAGACCTAAGGTTTGGGGTTCAAAGAAACCAATTTTCAATGCCAAAGAAGTGAACTGATGGATGAAAAGACGTTCGGCTAAAGGCCATCACTTTTGTAATCTTAAATAATAACTTAAGTAAGTGACTAAAATCAAAAATAAGCATAATAACTAACTCTTTAAATTTACGTGCTTTATATGCAGAGTTTTACAATAAAGGGAAAAATACAGAAAAAGAAGACATAGGGGGAACAAGAGCTTTTACCTTAACCATATACAGTTGAACTTTCTTAATACGAAATCACGGCTAAAATGGACATTTTGCTTATCTAGTTTGGTTTACTATTTATTTACACTAAATATCTCATGCATATTACGAAGGTTAAAATACAAATTACAGCTAAGACAAACAAAATTTCTGACCATTCACGAAAGTTTTTTTTTGATTGCTATATAAGCAATTTTGTTTTTAGAAATTGTTAGTTATTTTGATTCATGGTAAACCATCAAGTACACATATGATAAAATTTAATGTACCTAAAAACACAACTAACCATTAAGGATTTTTTCTAAAATTATTAAATTTTAAAAGGTAAGTTCACTTTTTTTCAATGTACTAGTAAGATTTAAAAGTGTATATTAGTAAAAATAAATCATTTGTTTTCACTATTTATTTTACTCTGCATTATAAATAGTAGTCATTATTTTTAAAATATAAACATGCATTTCTAATAGTTTTTTTAGACAACTTTATGTATTCACGGTTGTTGCGAATAACGGCTAATATGAACAAATTCACAATTTTTTGGCATTTTGTATTAAGCCAGTTCAACTGTATTTTTTTTTAAATAAATTTCATATTTTTTTACAAAAGTGTTAGCCACCAGTATATACATTTTATTATCAAAAATAAAAAGCAAACTTTAATATATTTTTCTTTTTTATGCAAAGTTCTTTATAACTTCTAGTTTTAGATTGAGTCTCTGTCAGTATCTTTTCCTTTGATTAACAAAACACAAGCTCTATTTTGGGATCAAATAAAGTGAGTGGAGGAATAGTAAAGTTTTGAAACAACAAGTTTGAGGCAGTTCTTAATAATAAATATGTTGGTGCAACAATTAAATTCACAGCCAAAAATTCTTTCTCACATTTAGCATTTGAAATTGTCATTGTAAATGTAAAATTGACTTGAATTTGTGCAATTTTTGGGTCAGACTATATAAGAACATTTGAAAATCTCTTAATTTCTCAGTTTACATAAAAAAATTTTGCCGACAAAAAAAATAATAAAAACTTCCTCTTACCAATTCCTTTTAATGTGCGAGTTATTTTCTGAATTCATAATAGAATATTTCACACAGTTTTTTCACTTTCATTTGTATCATTGTGTTCAATTATTTACATTCTTAATTCAAAGCATCCTGAGCTAAACTTCTAGAATATTGACCAATAGTTTAAAAATCTTATAAAATTACTATAACATTCCTTTTCTTACTTAAAAACAAAACCTTTAATGCTGTTGCAGTTAAAGTTGCGAATTAGTTATATGAAATATGTAATAAAAGTGAGGGAAAGAAACAAAGTTTTAAATTCAAATCAACTTATTAATACACATTAAGTACAGCAGATGCCTGAAATAACGCATACTTATATACCGCAAATTCGTATTTAACGCAGAGAAAAGTATGTCCCCCGACAAAAAAAATTTCCATTTTAGGATAAATTTAGAGTTTAAAATTTCAGTGAAACTGGATAAAATGACTGGATAGAAATAGACAACAGCGATCCAATTTCAGAGGTCATAACAGATCAGTACATCATTGATACTGTAATGCATAAATACTGCAGTAAGCAAGATGATGATGATGAAATTGAAAATGATGTGGTAATGAAAGACGATGTTCCAGATGTTAGTAAAGTTATTTCACAGTTAACGAAGGTAATTTTGTGGATGGAGAGGCAAGACGATTCAGATAGTGCTCACCTACTCCACCTTGCTAGTGTGAGACAATATGCCAAAACGAAACAAAACGCCTCAGTCCGCCAAACACCACCTACAGATTTTTTCAGATAGTGTAAAATTAATTTTGTGTTCAATGAGAATGATAAAGTTAATTACATTTCACAAAGCCAGGTAAGTGTTTTCATCATTTTGTATCACTGTCTGTCAGTGCTTCGACACCATTCTGATATACCGGGGTTAAGCTCTGACGCGGTTGTGAAACATGTCTCCCAACAACTGCATCATATCGGGCTCCTACTGTACTTTTATTAGTTAAATCATAAAATTACTATAAATTATACATAAAATTAATTTCAGGCCAAATTATAATCCCTCCTCTTAACCAAAGTAACAAAAGCTATAAAACATATTATAAAATATACTAGCTTTTGTACCTATCCATAAAAAAAACCCAGCTGGGAGAAGTTACTATTTCTGAATCCAACTGAGCCTTACCTTTAAAATACTGAGGAAGTGCAAAAAATATGGCTTGTTCCCAACAGCTATCAGCATCAGAATCTGGTGCAGTAGATATTGTTGTTTCATCATCCAGATGAAGATCAAACCAGACAATTAGTGCATCTAAATTGCCACTATCCGTGCACTCATGCTTAATGTTAAAAGTTTTCCCTTGTAAAAGAGATTTGATATCCTGTAAAAAATAAATGGATCTGTTTGTTCACTAGAACATGAAAATAAATAATTCAGCATGCAATCTAAATTATCAAAAAAAAAAAAAAAAATATCCATCCCACCCATGGAAAATTAATAAATATATCAAATACAAAAATTAGTCTTCTAAAAAATAAAGTATCAATATTACTTATAAATATGAAACTAAGAAAAACTCGCAAGAGAAAGTTAAAGTAAAATCTTACCCGAGGTGAATTGAAGTTGACTTCTAATAAAACGGATGGTTTGCCTAACAGTTTATATCCACCAGGAATATTACACAATTTTTCGGTAGAATATGGCTCTTCATCCAAAAACTGAGGAGTAACCATATTCATTATTTCTAGTACTTCCATGATTTCAGTGTCCAATCTAAAAAATTCATTCTTTACTTTAGATACAATACTTTTCTTTCCATCTCAGCATTTACTAAATAGCAAGTACAGTAACCTATCGCTATATCGCGGCCTCATTATATCGCTCATTCGGATATATCCGCTTTTTCTATGTTTCCCAAAATTTTAAGTTTAAGCTCTTGTAAGTAAAAATATTGCATTTTCAGTAAAGCCGTTTTTCCCCCATTAAACAAAATGTTTTCCTTTCTTCTCAATTTATTGCAGTTAAAAGCTGCAACAATCCTCCTCCCACTCCCTAACTTACATGCCTGCAGAATGATTCTACTCAAACCAGTTGACGTTTTACTTGACATTTCTTTTTGTATTGATCCTAACACCCATAAAATGAAAGAGCCTATTGTCGAAGGATTTTTATTAATATTCATTTTTATTAAGATATTTTTATTAAGAAAGTTGTCATCATGTAAGATCAAATTAAATTTTTTACGCCAACACTCAATTCACTTGGTACATTGAGTTATTTCTAATGGCATCGGTTATATCGCCCATTCGAATACATCACACTTTTTTGCTGTACCCAACAAGCGGGATATAACGAGGGGCTACTGTACATTTCCATCTCAGTAACAAAGATTTGAACATAGAAAGCAAGATACATCAATATCTAACTATCAAACAAAAATAAAATGCTAGTAGCCAATAACCAATATTCAAATAAAAATAACGCACAAAATTTATGGAAACACAATGCAATAAGAAAAAATTAAAGGAAGCATACCAAATTTTTTAAACTACACTAATGTGACCAGATTTTGAAAACTAAAAATCAGGACATGTCAAGAGGGGGGGGGGGCATACGTATACTTTTTGAAGTTTTAAAACACAAACGAAAGAATTTCAAATGACATGTGAAATAAATTTGTCATGAGACTTTCCCTCCTAATTACTTTTCTTTCCCGCCTATTTCTCAGCGCTGCATATTTTTCTTATTATTATCGTTACAAATGCATTATTTTTGTTTTCCCATCTTGTATCCCCCCCCCCCCCTTGCGGAAAAACCAACTCAAATTAACATGGAGTACAATTCAGAATTTCAATAGTTCAATTGGTGGGTTTTGAGTTAATTATTATGAGACATGATGAACCATTGGATTTTCCTATACATTATATATGAAGATCCACAGTGCTATAAATGATGTTAGAGTGAGTGATTAGTTAAATGGTTATTAACGAAAAAATATTTGGTTTTTCATGAAGTCATTGTGCTTTTTGACAATGAATACCCTCAAAAATCATCACGTGAAAAAAGCTAGTGAATATATATTTTTCTTGTTTGTCAGGACAAAACCACAAAGGGGGAGCTATAGGCGAGACAGTGATACCAAAAGCAAGACGTCTGATCACGTTAAATTATACTCACATAAAATTTCTTTGCAGTCGTTTACTTTCAACTGGCACAGCATATACAGTAGCAGAATAAGGTATGATTTTTCCCATGCTAATCTCATGGTTTGGTTTCATAACACCACTTTCCTCATTAGAGCACGATGAAGAAATGCCTGAAGCTGCTTCACCTTTTTCATTAATATTTGTAACGCAATTGGCATTTGTTATAAGTAAATGCTCCCAAGCATGATTTAAAGTTTCTAGACAGTGTTCACCAAACAGACCAGCATCGAAAATTTCAGTAACAACCAAGGAAACCCTGCAAAAGATTACACAACCTGTTTCAGCATTTGTAGATATTAACTCACTTTCACAAAAAGAAAATAAATTATATTAATGTTAATAAGTACTAAAAAAATCCAAGTTAAATTTTCACTTAAAATTCTAATCACTCTAATATTCCAATAATTATTACAAATTATCAAACAATTTTTATTAATTCAAAAAGTTTTATTTCATCATTGATTCAATGACTAAATTTTTCTAAAAAAAAAAAGACAAAAGTTTTCTTCAAATTAAAAAAAAAAAAAAAAAACAATATTCTGTCATTTTATCCATGAGCAGAGTAATGAATTTGTACATCAATATTTATATATCTGGCAATCAAGTAGTTTATATACCTTCAATTATATCAAAGAAATACGGCAAAAATACAGTAAATAACCAAAGTCATGAAACACTTTCATTTTAGACATTCTTTCGAATTTCTAGAGAAATACAATGCCAAAATGTTCTGGAACTTCGGTCATATAAATGGATCCTTCACAATTTCCAGTAAAAATTACATCATACATGCATTTAAGGGACTTACAACAAATTGCAGAAAAGAAAAGTTGCTTTCAATCACCCCAAGTCATAAAATGCTTGAAAAGAATTTCACAGAAGAATTTACTTGCTATGCACAATATTTCTTCTGGGTTTCATAAAACTTGCATGCATATTCCAAAGTTATAATCATTTCTCTCTAAAACGTCAATTTCCCCAGCATATTTTTAGCCTATTCAAACTACACAAAAGTTTATATTATATTAAATCTCCCAAAAATGTTTTAAGTTACACGGTTTTATTTAAACAAACTTCCGTGACAAATCAAGTTGAATGGAATGGATGAGACCGGGAACTGGTTTAGAACTGACGCCAGGAACTCCGGTACCACAATCCAACGCTATAACCACTACGCCAACAAATAATAATTCTGATAATTTCCTCAGAGCCAAAATTATTTTTTTTCCTGATTAAAGTTATAATAAATTATAAAATGGTTGGAATGTCGTATTGTCATCGAAGATAAGCTTGTGTGCAAAATTTGAAGATAATTTATGCAGTAATAGTGGTCGAAAACCGCGTAACAAACTTCCGTGACAAATCAAGTTAAATAAAACCGTGTAAAACCACACAAGAGAAACATCATACTGAAATGAGAAATAAAAAAACTAAATGTTAGATAAATTATGAGCATTTAAAGGAGATAATTTGTTACATGACAAGATGATCAGAAAACATATTTTCTTTTCTTCAATTTGTTGCTGGTCCCGTATATGCATGCATGATGAAATGTTTTCTGGAAAGTGTAAAGTAGTGCATGCTTTTTTATATGACCGAAGTTCCAGAACATTTTGTCATTTGTTTCTCTATAAATTTGAAATTTGCCTAAAGTGAAATTGTCCTGCGACTTTTGGCTATATAGAGTAACTACTTCCATGATCTTCCAAATGAAGAGACCTTGGTATATTGTAAATTAAACATACTTAAAAAAAAAAAAATAATGTATAACTAAATTTTTAGATTACTGTTGATATTTGAAAATTAATTAACCAATATTAATGAAACAAAATTAAGTGCTCAACTGGAAATACACCATAAAGTATTTTGTACATATAATAACGCCCATTCATTATCCTCTACATCAGTGAAATATTATTGTGAATGTAGTCATTATGATTATAAATTAGCAAAATTTTGATTGTACATCATCATTATCACAGGAGCTAAAATTCAGGATGGGATGGCAGGATACCCTCCCAAATTCCTCAGACATCCTCCTTGAAAATTGACCAAGCGGGACTTTCCCGCCAGCTGAAGATTTTAAAAACGTGCATTTTTTCATTTGTACGTACAGTTACCAATATTTTTATTTTAAAAAATTATCACTTCCAAAAAATTGAAATCCCCTCCGAATATAAAGCTTGGAAGGGAGTCTTTCCTGCACTTGAAAATTTGAATTTAAAGGGTTATTTATGCCCTTTATGCCCTAAAACTTAAGACAGAACCCAATTAGTCAGTTTGTTTGTAAATCTTGTCATCAACTATTTGACACATACTTTATTATAAGTTCTGGATTCCCAAAATTTTAAAAAATATACATATTTTTTCTATATTAATCAATATTTTTTCTTTTCAGTTTTTGCAAGAAAGGACACTTAGGGTAATTTGAAAGCTAGGTAAGTATATTTTTTATAATTGTTTGTAGCATCCCTAATTTTTTTATTCAGTATACTCACATTTAGAAAGTTCAACTGCAATTATACAAAAGACTATGCATTTTAATTGCACAAAATGTATTCTTACCAATGCTATGACAAAAATGAAAATAAATAAATAAAATACAAAACCTAAGCATTATAGAGCCTTAAAATAAGATTTAGAAAAGATTTACTTCCAATCCCCATTTCAACCGGAGAGGGAGTATGCAGGTCCTATTGAATAGCATTAAAAATTTAAATACTAAACAACTATTTTCAAGAATTGAATCACTAATTTAGGGTTATCTTAATGAAATTTATCGAAGATTCATACACAATATATAGTCTATAAATTTAACAGCATTCAAATAATTACTTACTTTTCAGGTAAATCATCAGGCACAGACAAATCGGTTGAAAATTTAGGGAATGCCTTAATATCTTTACCGTTGGTTTCAATAACGTTTTGGAGCACAGCAGACATGATTTCACTTGCTTCACATGCATACACTTTTTCTGCTCCAGCATCAATAGCCATCATACTGGAAGAAAATACATTTTAGAATCTCCAATATGAATAAATAAGTTTTACTTAAACAATAAGCCATGTATTCATGGCCATAAATAACCTGACAATAACAATGGTTTGTGTGATTATAATCAAAAACAATAACACTCCTAAGCCAATAAATATCGAATTCATAATTCTTCTTGGGAAAAAGCAATTTTTTTAATATTCATCAACAAGTAATTAAATATATGTTGTTAATTACTCAAAAGTTAAAAACCATATACAAGTGGTAAATGCCAAAGAATATCTTCAAAATAACCAACCAAGGCAAAAAATAGACACTACTTTCCCCCATTTTTGACATTGAATAACTTCTACCTTTTAGTCTTGTTTTCTATGTTCTGCTTAAAAAAAGAGAGTATGAGCTAGAGGAACACAAATAATATTAACATTTCCCATTGAAAGTACTTCCAACAGACATTTGAAAAATCTCAAAGTTTAAGAAAAATGCAAAATATAATCATCATATTGAAGAAAAATTTACATTATGAAATACAGGGTGTGTTCTAAAACTAGTAGGGCTCGTTTTTAAAAAAAAATTTATTCAAGAAAATAGTACAAGCCATTAGAATTTTTCAAAGTAACACCCTCCGTATCTACATACTGCTGCCTACGAGTTTTTCAGTTTCCGTACAGCTCAAAGATATCTGGACTGGAATGCTGTTTAGCCCCCTCGTCACAGCCTGTTGAATCGCCTCTACCAAGCCACGATGCTTCCCCTTGAGCATTGATTTTATTCTCGGAAATATGAAAAAGTCTGCAGGAGCCGAGTCGGGGAAGAAGATCCTGGCAGATTGCTTTCCGGTTGGTCTTTTGCTCTTCTGACAACACTCACGGCACAAACCTTGAGCACACTTTCCTCATGACTAAGTTGTCTGTAGCAATCTAAAAACTTGGGTTAGAGAAATGCTCAATTCCTCAGCAATCATTTTGATACTCATCCTATGATCACTCTTCAGTAAATTTTTCACTCAGTCCCATTTTCGTTGGACATGCTGGTTGAAGAGTGTCTGGAGCAGTCATCGTCTTCCACTCTTTCCCTCGCTCCTTGGAACAACTTGTACCACTCAAAAACACCCAATCTACCCATGGCAGCATCACCGTAGGCCATCTTAATCTTATCGTGAGTCTCTTTGCCCATTTTACCAAGCTTTACACAAAAATTTGATCATGTTTCGCAGTTACAGAAGGAGGTCCATGATTCTCCGTGACAAGGAGTTTCGACAGGGGCTCTCAGTACCAAGCGCCCTACTCTCTTCATCGATCGAGAGCCGACTGCTGATTTTTTACAACGTTCCCAAGATCCCCTCCACCAATAGTGCGCACAAAATTGTGGTTTCTTTTCAATTTCTAGTGCCTTTTAACCCGTTTTAAACTATTTTAGGCCCAAGTTATGCATGTGTTGGAATGTATTTTCTTTTAACAGACAGAAGTCAAGTTTTAGAAAAAGGACAGCTGCGCTAAATCAATGTCCATTTCTTACTAGACAGAAAATGCTCTCTCATTATAATATAAAACATTTACCTTGGGGTAAAAACATATTTCTTAGGCAAACCACATTAATCAAGATAATAAAATTAAAAAGAAGGAAAACATTTGTGAAAATTCTGTAACATGGCACCTTAATAGTGATAAAGTGTTGCAATTATACAGTTTTAAATACATGAATTCCACAAATAGAATTCCTTAACAGTAAATTTACCTGAGGATTCCTGTGCCAGCACCAATGTCAAGAACTTGATTATATCCTGATTTCACTGCTCTTTTTATGGCTTTGTGATAGGACGTATTACGGTGAGAATCATTCAGCATAACAAAATGCCACCTTTCAACTAAAGCATTTTTCAGATTTTCCATGCAATAGAGTGAAGGGGTGAAAAATGGATTTGCTTGATAAGACTTTAAAAAGTATGATGCGGCACATTCAACAAATCCAAGCCTGTCAGAGAAATAAGACATTAGAGCACATAAAATATTTTCACTTAATAATAAGAAATTTTAATGTAATGTAATGTTTTGTGATTGTCCAAAATATACTTTCATAATAAAATTATGTCTTATCATATAAATATAAATAGTCTTATAAAGTTCAGTAAAAGAAAAATATGCAGCAAATAGATAAATAAGTGATGTAAATTTTTAAAGAATAGTTTAAGCCGCTATTATTTGCTTGAGCTTTAAAATAACAATTTTCAGACCCATAATTATGTGTGCAGAAGAATGTAGTCAATGATCAAAGAATAGCATAGTATTTAGGAAATTTTCAAAATCAACATGATAATGATATAGTAAAATAATTAATGTTTAGACATCAACATTAATAACAAAGTGTACATATTGGTATTTACTTGGAAGGTTTATTACATATAATACAGACATTAAACACATGGATTTATATAAATCGGTTATGCAATAAAAACTGAGCATTTCAGATAATTTATATGCAAAAATATTTTAACAGAGCAATTGTATTTCAATTGGTTACAATGGATAACTTGCGGCCATTCATGTACTTGGGATGAGTTATTCCGACCAGCTAATACAGAATTATTTTGATTTACTGGTACTCCACAAATTATACTGCTCAGAATTGTATTACGGAAGCTGTAATCTACTATGATTTAACAATTTCCTTGGTTTAACAATAACATTTAAAAATTTAATTAGGTGAACCGCTCCCTCATACAGTAAATAAGTATATATAAATCTGCTCAAAAAAAAAAACACCAAGTGATTAAATGAAAGTTCCATAATATTAAGCCCATACATCATTTTTTTAAGAAGATTTATTATAAGTATGTGCTAAATTTTTGCTTGTCTGTAGATAGAAAGGAAAGCCCCACAAATATTTTGTTTCAAAGAAGTCCTAAAGTTAATAAAATTGAAAAAAATTCTGAAAACCACTGTTTTTTTTTTAACTTTTAGAACAGGCTTTCTAAAATTTTCAGAAATTTCGGATCAGAATCCCCATGAGATGGAACTACCACGAATTCATTTCCGTTTTGCAAATGACCAGATCCCATGACAAGCACCTTTTTTCTTCACTCTGTCAGCCATAAAAGAAAAAAGGTACCGGAATGCTTACCTCTCGATCCGCTATCTCTTTGTATAAAGATTCGTTCTTGTGGTCTAGTTCACGAGAAAAAGAAGTCACTTGAGACATTTTTAACCTTCTTCAGGCAGCTTGGGCACACAGGTGAAAGCCCAGCAACCACAGTATTGATGATTTCAAAAAGTATGAAATTAGATGAATCTGATTGTAGGGGTTTGTTGTGCATGTTAGGTCATTCTACAGGCGAATCGCATATATTATTTCTCAAAGCCTTTTTTTGGTTGGTACGCAATAACTTCCTTAACACTTCATCAAAATTCATAAATAAGGCATCATTTTAAAGCTTTCCTTAACTGATACACCAGAAAAATACACAATATACAATTATACGGAAATACACAAAAAAATATACCAAATGCCAAAAATTACGTAAAGTAATCCGTTTCTATGGGAAGAAATTGTCGCATCATTTCAAGCTTGAAACCATTGAAAAGCGGGTAAAAAACTACTGCAGAAAGAGTTTCCTGCTAGGTGCTAAAATTCAAAGTCTCTAAATTAACTAGTAAAGAAATTATGAGCGTGTTTCTCTGTGGTTCAAAATTATTTTTTCACGGTAATTAACTTCAATTTTATTTGAATTGTTACGATGCCGACTGGCTTATGATTCTCTCCTTTTTTAACGAGTTAAAATTTATTTCTTACGGTTTTTATCATTTTGAGGAGCCAGCCGATATTTAATTTATTTATTTCTTTTTTTAATTATTTTGATTATTCTTTTTTTTTAATGAATTAAAATACTGCACAGGGTTTTTTTAAAGAAACGTTAGCCTTTATAGCAATTTTTGCTATCATCATATATATTATTTCTCAAAGCCTTTTTTTTGGTCGGTACGCCATAACTTCCTTAATACTTCATCAAATTTCATGAACGAGGCACCACTTTAAAGCTTTCCTTAACCGCTGCACCGGAAAAATAGACGCAGGGCCGGCGGTAGGCTGAGGCGGTGATGCGCCGTTCTTAGGGGCGCATTGGCCATAAATATTGACTGTATCTTTATAAGTAAAAAAGTTTTTATCTCAAAAAAATTAAAAATCGATAGTTCGTTTGTTTTTTATGCGGTTTTTGGTCTCCGGACAGTTAAAACCGATTTTTCTCATCCTTGTACCGCTTTGTCGTGGTGGATGGGCTCTCTATACTAATGATGCCACAACTTCCGAATGTTCTAACAATGATTTTTCTAAGTAATTAAACTATACTGTAATTGAACAGTAGAATTGGTTAACTCTCCAACTCAATAGCCGCCCCAGCTGGGCTTCAAAATTAGTGGTAGTCAAACCTATCTATTTTATGAGGAGCAAAACGCAATTTATTGCTTTTTCTCTTTTTCTGTTTTTTTATTTTCCCTTATTCAGTCCATTCTGATCAGCGATTGCTTTCCTTCAGCCTTTTGAAAGTTAAAATATGTATTATTAATGTTCGTATCGATCATTTTTAATCTATATTTCTTCATAATATATAGTAGGGCGGGAAAAAGTTTTTTGCCTCAGGGCGCCATTAGTGCTAGCGCCGGCCCTGGACATGCAATCTAAAAATGTACTGATTTTCTTAAATTTGAAGCTCAAAATCATTAGAGGTCCTTTAATGGATGCCAAGTTGGTGTTATGTTTGCTGGTTAGAGGCCTAGTGGTTAGGAGCGCAAGGCTGGTATACCCAACACCCATGGTTCGAGTCCCGCATTTCGTTTACGTTTTTTCCAATTGATTGTTTTGCTGGATCGTTGATTTTTGATAAACTAAATTTAAAAAGGGCTCTTTTATATTTTATTTGGTGTTTTTATTTTCAAGCATTAAATTAAAAATTAGTAGAAAATATACTATTAAAATTATTTAGTAAATTAAATATTCAGTGCATAAAAAGTGGAATTCTGCACAGTCGACTAGTATTTAAAAAAAAGAAAGTGAAAAAATTATTTCTTAAATGAGAGAATGCTTCTGTTTAATGCGACAGTGGATACCAGAGTAAAGCTAAGGCAACAAAATTCCTGTACCTCTCCTTTCTGGTGATTAATACCTAAAGAATAAGTGCATTGTAAGCTAACGTAGGGTACAGTTTCCACTTCTCTTAGGACAAAAATGAAAAACTCCTCTCATCAGGGTGCTACAAGAAAATATCTGTCCTAATGCTACTTTAGTTTAGGCAAAGAGAGGCTTGTTAGAATGCACGAGAAGAAGCATGAACGAGGCTAAATTTGTCATTATGTTTTTGATGCTGTTTGAACTGAAACAAAGGTAAAGGCTCACTTAAACAGCTAAGTGAAAATGACATGGTGTTTATGTCTATCCTCTTTGAATGGTAAATTCCTAAAGTGTGGGAAGATAATAAAAAAAAAACTGCAAGCAAAAGATATGGATGAATGAGTGTCTCGACTAGCAAAGAGTTTTATGAATCATGAATGGATCATCTTGAAGAACTTAATTAAGTGTTATCGTGAAAACAAATCTGAACCTGCAAAAAGAATAAATCCGGAGGGAAAAACCACGCTCATGCAAAAAGGATAAACAGAAAAGAAAAAAAATCTTCCGCCCCATGTTATAATGTACTTGACCTGATTTGTCAAAAAAGTCTCAATCAGGCAGGAGGGGGGGGGGGGTAGTTTTTTTAGGGCACAGGGTCTCACAACACCTGTACGGGCCTGTATATAAATATACATATAAACACACAGAACAGTGGAGAAACCAAGAATTTTGTCTTAAGAGAGGTCCAAAGCCAGGGATAAAGCAGATGTTGATTTTTCCAATAACCAGATTTCCGGTGTCTCTTGTGTGACTTATCCATACCAGATATCTGGCTCTGTGAAATTGAAACCTGTAAATTCTATACATATTTTAGACATTTCACATACAGTAAAACCTGTAAAGTTGACCACCTTTGAAAGTTGACCACTTTTGTCAGGAACAGAATTAGCCCCTCACCCTCTATAAGTTGACCGCTAAAGTGCTGCAACGCAAGTGGTCAACTTACAGTTTTCACTGTACCAGATAAACTGGACCTCATGTGCAGTGGCCGGATTGGGTTCTGGATATTTTTAAAAATTAGTTAGAATACCGGATGTACAACACATGTTCCCTATTGGTCCCCTCCCAGGGGTAGCGCCCCTGTACTACCTATTTATACATACACAAACGTATATATACAGTAAAACCCACTTAAGAAGTTTTCCAAAGAACCAAGAGAAAAAACTTCTTATGGCGGGAAAACTTCTTAAACAGGTATGCTCTATGTTTAAAAATGAATATATTTTATAATATTTAGGGATGATATTATTTTATTATTTGATAATATTTAAATTAGACAGAAAGTAGACACCTCCATAGGAGCCTCTACAACCATTCTTTACTCCACTTATCATGTTCTCATGACAACTGACTAATCCTCTCTGCCACTTGTTTTCCTGGTGTTGAGAAATGGCTACCCTTGAGAAACAGCTGACTAAAACAGTTTTTCTAAATCTTCTTCTGATCTTTTTTCCATTAGAAAGAAAAATGACTATGTAGATTGAAGGAAATGTGAAAAAAAAAGAAACTTTAGAAGTCAAACGTGTCATTTGAAAGAACAAATTGACCGATAAGAAAACTTATTAAGCGGGAAAAACATAAAATCAAATTTTTTAAAAAGGGTTATTTTAACATTAGGGAGATAGGAATGAACATGGTATTGAAATTAAAAACTTCTTAAAAGGGAAAACTTCTCAAGCAGAAACTTCTTAAACGGGTTTTACTGAATATATAAAGCAAATATATTAAGGCAACTAAAATTATTAAAAAGGTACAAACATTTCAAGATGAATAAAAGCTCAAAATTTGGAGAGAAAAGCCACAGATCATACAATTGAATCCCAAATTATATTTAAAACATCATCAGCTCAAAAGTTTCGAGTATTATAACATCAATAACTTAGGTCACACTTAATGTCTCATTTCATATTATTTTTTCATGCTCTTTTTTATGAAATAAATGATTGGATAAAATATAGCATAGCAATTACAAACACACATACCTGAAAAGAGTAGTAGCAAGACCATGCAAGATATGAGAATCATTTGGCAGAACATCTAAAGCCTGCTGATAGCATAAAAGGACATCATTTACTTGTTGTTCTTTCTCCAAATCAGAAGCAATTTTTTCTGCAAAATGTTTAAAATAAATATTACACATCTTAAACTTTATAAAGCATGGAAAGAGAAATCACTTATACATATAAACATTAACATTTTGAAGAAAAAAATCTTTCCATTTTTTTAATTACATATAATGCACTGGTGAAACATTACAGCAAATGCAAAGCCCTATATATGCACAACAGACAAAAAGTTAAAAATAAACTCGTTAAAAATTACCAATAACTGCTGCATTTGTTTTGTTATTCTGAAATAAATTCTATTATTAATTAACAACAGAAGAAAAACCCAGAGGTAATTGTTTTAAATCAGTTAAATGTCACGCTAACCCTGCAATTAAGAAAAAAATCACGACTTCAATGGGTTGTAGATATGTCAAATAGTTTTCCAAGAGCGTTTGAAATTAACAATAGAGTAATAAGTTCCAAGAAGATATAGGTGGAAACTGGAAAATGTGGTTAGTAGCCAGTAGCTGATAGGCTCAGTTTTGTTAGAGGCCAGTTTTTAAAATTGCTAATAAGAATTGAAAACTAACTCTAAAATCCCTTAGAAAAGAAATAAATTACTAAATTAAAACAAGAAATATACAGATTTGATTTGACACATGCTAAAATGTTTTAGAACATTTCAATGATTTAAATATATACAGGATGCTGAAGGATTGAACCTTGACATACAGCATGAAATTTCTGGCGAAGCACATGTTCAATATTGGCATGTTTCCAAGGGAAGAACAGAAAAAAAAGTGATTTGCTCACAAATTTGCTGGGGGTTACAATAGAAAGTGCTAAAAAGTGACTGTGCAGGAGTGGCAATCATTAACATATTTTTTAATCTCCACTTTTACTACTTTAATCGCCATGTGCAGAGTGGCAACTGCTAATTTTCACCAATAGAAGAAGACAATTGACCTTCATCTAGGGATTAATAAATTCAATAGAACTAGGCTAATTAGACTCATATGCCATTGATGATTGTTTCTTTTACATTTATATCTGAATAACTAAATCCTTAAACATTTACCAAGCTAATTCGCAAATGTAATAGATATACTAAAACTCAAAAAGAAAAACAATTATTTGAAAGAAATGAACACAAAAAGTACTACTTCATCATAATAATTGAAAAAATTTGATTTAATGTACTATGTTTTGAAAATGATTTTTCTTATGTAATTATTATCATTATATTATTAAAAATTAGCAGAAGTAGGTATTTTCAATTAGAGTATTGAATCTTAATTGCAGATTGAGTACTTTATTCAATTGGTAGAAAGAGGCACATTAATCTAATCAATGACAAAAATACATTTCAGTATGCCTCTGTTTTTTTTTTAGGGCCGTGGTAGCCTAGTGGTTAGCACGTCGAACTTCCATCTGGAAGGTCGAGCGTTCGATACCCACTGAAGACCACCATGTATACTTGGGGATATGTGCATGTAAAATCCGTAGACCCCACTACCTCTCCCCGTACATAAGCAATCCTAAGGTCTCGGCTAACAGGTAGGGGTCTGGTGGAGAAAAGTATGCCTCTGTTTGTATTCGCTTATTCCATTATTCACATTGAGTAACAGTTTATAGATTCTGTATTGTCTTCAGCAGATGTAAAATATTTATTCCTCCCTTTACTATCTTACATTAATTAATCACAGCATTTACAAAGATGATGGAAAATAGAGAGTTTGACAGTTTTCATGTTAAATTAATCAATGAATACCTTTGCAGAACTAAAACTTAAAATTACTTTGAATTCCAATAATTTGTTTGAGCTTTTGAGCACATACTCATTTATGACAGTATTTTGTATAGAAATTCAAAAGATTTAACAACTGCTGTCAAAAACCAGTTCCAGTTTCGATTTGTACAATTTGCCTATATTTTTACTAACTTTTGTTTCTTCTCCCATTACTACTTGAGATAAAGCTGACAATTTTTTTAATTTAAGCCTTGAAATATAAAATTTTCTAATACTCCCCCTCTCAAATTACACACATGGGCTCAAGTTTATAGGTAACATGTACATACACTATAGAAGTAATGTACATATACTGTACTTATATACACATTTTTTAAATCAATGACAGACACAAAATCTGTAAACTATTTCGATTCAGAATTTTTATAAAATGTTTACAATGAAAAATTTATAATGAAAATATATATATATATATATTTACACTTTTAGTCTGTGAAACACAATTGGAATGAATGTAAAAATATAATCAAAATTAATTTTATGAACATAAAAATCATGCAAAATAAAAATTAACTTTTACCCAAAGTAAAGATAAATGCATTCAACAATTCCCCCTTCACGGCTGGCTCAACAGTTAAAGCAACAATAAAATGAGCAAATGCACGACTATACTCATGTTCATTTAGACAAGAAAGAGCACGACTCTTGCAGCGCTGAAGTAGAAGTTGCCGACCAGAAGACCAGTTTTCTGAATCCATGCTTTAATAAGAAAATAATTAAAATTAAAATTGATTTTAAGCATTGATACAGATGCATAAATAGTAAATTTTTCAGACACACAAAAAAACTTAAACTTACACTACAAATAACAATTTGTTAAAATTTTACATCAACACTCATCAAATATATATGCATTTTTTTTTTTTGCAATAATTATTGAATTATTACTCAATTCCCGGGATTTGAATTCATCTTCTATAACTAACAAGTAATGCAATAAAAACATGCCATAGGATAACAGGAAGAATTCAGTTTCCAGGTTTGGCTAATACTAGCTGGTGTGGCTGTTTCTTAGCAAAGCTGGCTGGAAAAACTTAGCATTATAGCTAAATTGTTGTTTCGTTACTTTTACATTTCATAGAGCTTTATATCACTCCTCAGTCCTGTATCTATTTTTGCTAAAAATGATGTAAAAAAAGCCAAAATTTAAGTAAAGATGAAGTACATTTAAAAGCAATTGATTAATTATATGAAAAATTATCTCAGACTTTGTGATGAATTCAATTGAAAAACATTTACATTTTTTGAAGAAAAAATTCTGAGAGAAACACTTTTGATTTAAAACGGTTTTCTTGAAATTTTTTCACTTTTTATATGTAATGGCCTTGTGTCACTGGAGGTGCGGTATAAATATATTTCAGGCAAGAACTAAAATCTCAAATAGTGTGTTGAAAATTATTATAATAAGAGACAGAAAATAATGTATATAAAATAGCGTTCGCACAAAATTTAAGTTGATGATATAAAACGAACGTTCATCGTACTTTAATTAGGATCAATAAGTGAGAAAAAAATACTGTCATGTAACTAAAATTTTCATGTCTTATTACACGGAAAACTTTTTAAAAACTTGGCAACCGAAGTTGATAATATATAAACTTTGTAACTTACTTCACGTTATAAATAGAAAATCTTTGAATTAGTTTTTTTGCTGCTACCCAAAACTCAGCAATAAATCCTTTCAATGTCAAAAATTTGTTTTGATTTTCACCTTCTGCTTCGAATGGTTACAAAAACGTTGCCATTAACATTTGTAAAAAAAGAAAGAAAATGAAGTGCACGGAGGAAGTGATTTCTGCTGGAGGTGAAGTGCACAGAATAAAAGGAAAAAATACGATCTGGAAAAGCCATACATTCAACACATCTATTTTCTATTTTTATGAATTCTTTTTTCGGCTCACAAGACATATTTTGAAAGTTTATCACCGAGCAAAGGTGAAAGCAAGCAAGAAATTCTTTTTCAATCGTTTTTTTTTTAGATTTTAAACCGAGCGGATTTGCACGAGATATTTTCTTTTCACAATGCCGTACACGGAATCACGGTCCGGAAACGCTTTTGGTGGGATTTTGCTCTTAATTAAATGGATTCGCTTTTAGCTTCATTAGTATGCTAATTTTTAAGAAACCAACCTGGAGGGTATTATAAACGCCAGAAAAAAACGGAAAAAAATTCGCCTTTGTTTCTTTAAATTTTTGCAAAAAAAAAAAAAAAAAACATACTGCATATTAATTCTCAGTTATCAGAAAACAGAAAAGAGTGACACCTACTTGAACTTTCGTTAAAGACCATTTGATCGGCAGCTGTCCCAAAGATGTCGACATAGGGGCATCATTTGGGTGATCAGGGGGGAGGGATCAATTGACCCAAATTTTGAAATGATGGACCTGTGTGTTGACATATGTCCAACTTGTGCAATTTTTGGTCCAAAAATCAATATCTTCTCTCTACAACTCTATACAAAACTCTATATAAAGTTAAAAATTTTTTAATTCTGTCGTTTTTTTTCTTCTTAAAAAATCCAACGCAAACAAAATTATTTTTAAATTTGTTTAAAAAATTTTTAGTTACTCAATTTTCATAAATACAAATACAAAAGTGACGACCCAGGCTCAGGGCCCAGCTAGGCTGGTCCTAGTCAATTTAGCCGTCCCCAATGAACATCAAGAGTTTCCTTAAAAGTTTTTACCCCACTGCAATTACAGTTGCCTCCGGTAAACTATTTCAACTGGCTACAACCCTATTGAAGTAGTAATGTTTCCTAATTTCACGATTAGCTTGAGGTTTGAAAAGCTTAAAACGATGACCTCTGGTTCTACTTTCAGCAAATAACTGAAGCCCATCAAGATTTCCCATTTTAATGAATTTAAACAACAGAATCATGTCCCCTCTAACTCTCCTTTGCTGAAGACTATACACATTGAGTCTTTTAAGCCTGCCCTCATAATCTAAGTCTGAAAGATCACTTACCAACCTAGTAGCCCTCCTTTGAACGCTTTCCAATAAGGTAATATCCTTTTTTTGACTTATTGGAAAGGGTTCAAAGAATGGAACCTTCAGCCATAAGACATTGATATTTGAACTGAAATTGTTAAATAATGCGTTTTAGTCAGTTTGAAATATAGTTAATAACTCAGGCGATATCAGGCTATATTTTCAGAAAATTTTTTTTTATATTTCACCCTGCTGTCAATTCACGTTGAATAAATTAAACCTATAGGTGATTCAATAAGAAAAATACATAAAAGGGAAGTGAAGCTATAAAACAGGGATCACAAATGTAGTTCGTCTTAGCAGTAATTCCTTTTAAGCGTGTTTGAATTAACGAGGTTCGACTGTAAAAGTAACTTTTCTATGAATAAACTTAAAAATAAACAAATTCTGCAATAAAAGTTCAAAATCCTTTTAATCTGACAATGATATGTTTTATTCTGATGGTGCCTTGATTATTTTCCTAAATTTAGGATGAGCAATGCTACAGGCAATTATGCACACACACACACAAAAAAAAAAAAAAATTAATAATAATAAAAATTAAAAAGAAAATTTCTTTGGCTGAATTTTGAAATTTGCCTTTGAGGCGCAACATGTCATCTGTGTGACAAATTTCACATAAGCAAGCGTCATACATAAGCAAGCGTTTTAGACTATCTGGACATTTCACAATTCACAAACACTCAAAGACCTAAAAACGCAGACCAACATATGCATTTATATAAGTACAGGGTTGGCAGAAGGCAAAAGCAGCAAGGCTCTTGCTTGACGAGGTAACGCAACTAAGGGCGGCAGCTATTTACAGCTAATTAATTTATTACATAGCATTATGTTACTCATTAATGAGAAGAATAAAAGCCCATCCTATGAGGAAAGTATTAATGCCAATATTTTTAATTGTTATTCTCTATAAAATACATATACAATAGGGGTGTAGAATATTTTGTTGAATCATGGTGCTGCTCATACCTGCGCCGTGCCTGTATAAGTACAGAAAAAACAGAAGGCCGAATCTCCTCATAAAGTTTCATTTATATTTTTTCTTAGAAATTTTCACCTGTAAAATTTTATTACACTTTGAATGTCACCCCTCAATCTAATCATCAGTTTAAAATATAAATTTCAACAGAACTACTACTTTAAATTAGCGGTTTTCATTATGACATTTACGATCTATTTAGTTTTTTTTAAATGCTTAATGCATTACTGTCATAGTTGTGACTATTGAGCAATATTCCAGCAGTAATCTTTAATTACTTACAACAACTTTTTTAGTTAATAAAATTTCTTTTTAACTTGAAAATTAGGTAAGCAGAACTCTTTTTTTTTTTTTTTTTTTTTTTTTTTAATATTATAGCATTGTATTACAATATGAACTTTATTTACAATTTCATACAAATAAAAAATCACAATATAAAATTATGAATAATAATAGAGCATTAACATGGATTATTTTAACCATTCTCATCGTAATCTGCCTCCGATGGCGCTTGACTCTCCGAATTTGGAGGTGGAGGGAGCGTTTCGCTAATAACAGCAAGTATTTCATTCAGTTGTTCTTCATTAAATCTTTCTTCACTTTCTTCTATCAGCTAGGAGTAATAATAAAGTCAGAGAAATCTTAATCAATGATCATAACAATATTTATTAAGTTTAAAGTCTATCTTAATAAACTCAAAAGATAAGAGTAATCAATAATTTAAAAATGTATCCTGGTTAGCAGGGAATGGGGAAAAAAGACAGTAAGTGAAAATAGGAGACAATTTAGTCAGTAGGCTTAAGCTACAGCCTGCAATAATTCAACTATGTAAGAAGCATTAAACAAAAATATATCAGTTGAGGGTTAATTATAATACATCATAAAGAAAAGTTTACTTTAGTATAACAAGTTCAATCTCTTTTACAAATAGATGAGAAGCATTAAATAAAAGAAGTTTATTTTAATAAATTATCAAAATTAAGTAATTTTGATAACTTACTAAAATAAACTTTTTTTAATCAGTACTGATAAAAAAATAATGTGGTTCGAAATAAATAATTTTGGCAATGGAGTAAAGGGGAGAAAGTGTACAAGTAACTTATAACAAATTGCAAAAAAATAAAATTTTAAGTAGTTTTTTTCATAATAAAAATAATTAAATGTTTCTATACTTCATACAAAAATTTATATTACTTCACATTTCATACACAATTTTATTTTAGTACTAACGGTTCTTAAGATCTAAAAAAAATTTTTTTAAGAAATAGTTATCCAAAATTTATCTTCAAAGCTCCCTACCCTTTAGCGAGAAGCCCCAGGAATACTTATTGCTTGCTGATAAGTATTATTATTATTATGATGCTTTTAGAGTTACTATAGTTTAATACATTTTAAGTCCTTTTCATAACACTGTTCATTTGTCATAGCATTTAGAACTGTTACTAGCATGTAGTGCAGTAAAGGCAGGAAAATGGAAATCTTTTCATTTTTAAAAAGTATTTTTATCATTCTAAACAACAAAAGAAAAAGTTGCTTGAATTTATCAACTGATAATATTTATAAATATTATTTTTAAAGGTGAACATTTTTGAATTTGAAACAGCTATTTTACTAATATAATTTTATGCATCAAAAAATTTAAATACTAATGAAAACAAACTAAAAATGTATATAAAAAGCAATACAACATGAATATTCAAAAAAATAAAATAAAATAAATAAATAAAATAATTAATAAATAAATTACCAACTGAACTTCCACTAAGCTAGTTGGGCGTAGATTCAATAGTTGCAGCTTTTCTCCCCTGAAATAGAAACAATTAGCCAGTTTTGATCAGAAACAATAATACTTATATAAGACAATACATTAGCTTAATTTTTCAGAAAAAGTAATATAATGGAAAATTCCAAATTCTAACAGGTATTTTTTAAAAAAATGCTGATAGACGACAGATATCTACTAAAGTTGCTTTGTCTTTATCAATATTATTGATAAACCAAAACCATTACCAAACATAGTGTAAAATTGAGTTTTTCGAATTTCATTTTCAAAAAACTTCTATGGAAGAGCTGTTACCGTCTTTCTTCCTATTACATAATTAAAGGTAACCCAAAATTGTTTTCAGCTGCTTCAATATTGAAAACCATTTAATTTGGAGGGGGCAGAGGCACGATTTTCAACCACCGCCCCTTTGACTGGACTGTAAATCCGCTCTGCCATCATACAAATATCAATGGTTACAATCAGTATTATGCAGTTAAATGTTGTATTTGATTGTGGAGGGAAATTTAATACATTAGTATATTGGTTAACCTTTTTTCATTTTTTGAGATCTAATGAGAATTTTTAATGCGTTAACGTCCACTTGCTTGAAAAATAATGGAAGAAAGTAGGTTGCCAGCATAAAACAAAAAATATCTAGATGCCGCTGCTAAAGTACACACGTTGAGAAATTTGTTCATCTTCATAAAGTCGTTTTAAGGTATCTTAGATAAAAAGATCTTTTTTGCATTATATTAGGCTATTCTATTAACAAGCGGAGAGTGAACACAAAGGCGTAACCAGGGGGGTGGGGGGGTTCAACCCCCCCCCCCATTGGGTATTTAGTTATTTATTCATTTTTTCCCCTCAACTTGGTGGAAATCATGTCAAGTCAATCGGTTGTGGGCTTGGAAAAACCTTTTTTTTTTACTTCGTGTGAACAACATAGGCGACAAGATGTGGAATTCCCCTCATCCCTTTCTTCGGGCAAAATCGTGGAGATGGACGTTGAAGGACAAGACCCTCGGGTCCCGGAGCACGGTACACCGCTAGTTCATATTCGTTGAGAAACTGAA
Source organism: Octonoba sinensis (assembly GCA_038502835.1). Taxonomy (NCBI): domain Eukaryota; kingdom Metazoa; phylum Arthropoda; class Arachnida; order Araneae; family Uloboridae; genus Octonoba; species Octonoba sinensis. The sequence continues at coordinate 61,784,326 of CM076605.1, read as the reverse complement.
ACTAAAACGGAGAGTCACGTGATAAGGGGGGATGCATCTGTCAATCGTCATTTAGGGGTGTCAATCGTCTGCACTTGTTGTAGCCAACGGAATTGGTGGAGGGGTTGCTATTGCTTTCGGCAACTAAGCTTCCGAGAAAACCGAGGGATGTGAGCTTGTTGGGGAGGGGGGGGGGGGTCAAGACGCAACGGGATAGTCTTTTGTATCTATAGCCTTGAAAGAAAATCACAAAATAGTTACAAATGTGCAATGTCTTTCTTTTCTTTTTTACCAATGTACTGTGAGAGTCCTGTGCTTCAGCTTCTGCAGTTCAAAAATTCAGATTCATGCATCACTCATTTAGTATCAAAATGCGTAGCATTTTCCTTCCCTAACTTACCTTTTCAGTTTAATAACAGCAATATTAAAGGATTATAAACATAATTTTAAGTGACTTCTGCTGACTTATATTATCAATATTCCTACAAAATCCCAATTAACGTACAATATGAAAGTACTTAATATATATATATTATATATTTCTAATGATATTTTTATATTTATGTGTATATATTGTTTTTTATTCCTCTTTGCGCTATTGCACTGTAATTAGGTAAGTTTTAATATTTTCCTTCCGATCTTGAGTTAGCAAACGGAAACTTTCTAAAGTGGTATTGTTTTTGATATGAAAAGTCATTCAGCGGGAAAAAAATAAAATCAAAACTTTTTAAAAAGTTATTTTAACATTAGAGAGATGGGAATGAAACTGGTATTGAAATTAAAAACTTCTTGAAAAGGTTTTATTGTATTAAGATTTTAATGTGTACATACTAATAATGAAAATGCATAAAAACTTTTTTTTACGAAAGTCCTGTTAAAATTTTTGTAAAATGGTATTTTGCTCGCATAGGCGTAACCAGGGGTTTGGGGGTTCATCCCCCATTCAGTATTTAGTTATTTAGGCACATTTATTAGGCATACAAAAAAAATTCTGGCTACTCCTTGCAAAGCACATATCTATTATTTCCCTAAGAAAAATAAACACATATGCATATGATTTTATTTCCTCTTTCTGAAGTGTTGTGATCATGACCAAAGTACGCAGCTCATATTACAGCGGACTTTTCATCTGGTTATAATCAACCCCCTTATCACCTTTAGGAATTTTACAGCGAAAGGTGGCTTCAATCACCATATCACACACAGACAGACAACAGATATCCTTTCAATCACTCCAGAGGGTTTTCTTTCCTTCTTGATGTCTTTTTTACCCAAAGGCAGCAATTTGGGAACACAATCGCACAAGTTTCCTGGAAAATATTCTCCTGTGATGGAGGTTTGTTTTCTGATAAAATGGTGCTGTAGGCGCTGGGGTCTGAAAATGAAGGACCCCTAGCCAACAATTGTCCTAATGGGTTAAACCCTCAAGCCAGGAAGGGATGCTTATCAAGGAACTTAAGAAAACAGCAGTTTTTATTTATTCCTGTCCAAACACCCATTTTGGTAAAATCGTTTTTGTAGATGGGCCGATTGGAAAACTGATGAACTGTATTTGCATTCTCATTTACAGATGTTCTCTCATCTCTTATATTTTAAATGTTTTTTTTATCTTACGGTCCATCACTAATTGCATTACGACTCTGGAAATCATCCGTTCAACGTTTCCAAGCTCACTGCTACGATTTAATGCTGCATTTTAATTTACAATCAAAGTATTATTTATATTTTAGCTAAATTTTTAATTATTTTCGATATATAATAATGTTTGCACTCCAGCGATGGATACGTTCGTCATCCAAAAAGAAAAGAAAATTTGATTCAGACGCTTCCACTTCTGAGGTATGTTTTGCTATAGATTTAACTAAAATTTTAGAAATTTATTGTGGGGATGTGCATTTTCGTAGGGAAATTTGGATTTTTTTTCTCTAAAATTCCACAATTTCCCAGTTTTAATATTATGAATACCTGGACTTAGAAGATTGCTTAGCGCTAAATATTGAATTTTCTATTGAATTTTAAATAAAAAATAATTTAATAGTCTGGGCTCCCCCGAAAAAGATTTCTGGATACGGCCTTGGCTCTAGGGGAAGGGGGACATGTTAAGGAAGGGCAGCGTATTCAGCAAGGTATCCGGACAGGAGGTAGGTCCAAAACCATAGGCGAGGATTCAAGGGCTCTCCCCTGGAAACTTTTTGAAATCTTTCTTGTCAATGCAATTTCGGGATTCTTTGGTGATATTAGAGGAAACAGAAAGGAGTTTGGTTACTCTGTCCCCGGCAATTTTTTTCAAAATAATGTCTTTATACCTTTTAGGTTACTTTTGGTGTCGCTCGTGATATTATTCGATGTCCTTCCCCCGAAAGTGTTTCTGAAAGTAAAGTGTCTTAAAAGCGTAATTTATCTTTTCTTTCTTTTTTTAAAAACTGTGATCCGATTTTTTTCGCCCGGGGGCGGAGTTGACTTGCTCCGAGGGGGTACCCCCCCTAGAGATGCCTGAAATAAACACGGAGTATATCTGTAATGACAAGTCTTTATGACTAGTAAATTTTGAAATCTTTTGCACTGCTTATTGGTGTCTAGTCTGTACATTTTTAGTGTGACCCCCACCTTTCCCCAACCCTAGTTACGCCTATGAGTGAACAGTGTCTGTAGGAAAATTTTTCGTTTTAATCTTATAACACAGGATATTCCATTATCCGCTACCAAAGAAATGTCTATTTGACTTCAGGGGTGACACCCAGTCAGGACGGAGAAAAAAAATGGAACCTTTAAAAACTGCATAGAATAAAACAAATACTTTAAATTGGATATTTTTTTTCTCTTTTGAACTAAGGAAAGCGTTTCCTTAAAAAAATACATTTGCAATGTTTTTTAACCGCTAATCCTAACCGTTGCCATCAACAAATACTTTAAATATTATGAGGCCCATGATATAAATGATGTTTTTATTTTTCAATCTGCAATTTTTTTTAAAAAAATAATAATGCTCACATGATTTTTTTTCTTGGAGGGGGTAATATTTTCCATGGGTTACACCTATCACTACCCGCCCCGGGTGTCACCCATGCTAGCTACAATACTGCATTCCATACAATTTTCACTATCAACATACTTCACATCAAGCCTTCACTGTTTTTTTTTTAATTTCATCAAACTGTCTACATATACAGTCCAGCATCGCTTCACCACAGCTTTTGCTTTTCTTGAATAGGCTAAGGATGATCAGAAACTGTTAGATTTTTCAGATGATCTTTACTAAATGGCATTGTCTGATCAATTTATCAATTCTCCATTTAGCCTACTTTAATTTGTAGCAGTTAAAATTTCATATTTAAAATTATATCAATTCATTTTTCTAATTTGATTTCGAAAAGTATGTATATGTATAAAACTACTAATATACTTATTTTTTAATTTTTGTATTACAATTTATTCTTTTTATTGGTTGAAATAAACATTTATGAAATAACATTTTTATTTTTGAATTCAGACTCAGAAAGAATGTACTGCTTGCTATCTATCAGACTCAGAGTAAAAAAAACCTATGTAAAAGTTTTGATGATGTAATAAAGATAAATATGTCACATGATACAAATATAGATCAATAAATATAGGTTATTAGTGATAGATTGAAATAATTTTATACCTAAGTCAAAGTAGATATACAGTTGTGGAAAAAGACTGGCTGAAATAAGTTTTTTATCGGCTCAGAAGTGACTTAAGAGGTCGCCTTCGGTGTCTTGCTTGGGGAGAAAAACAAGTTGCACCGCAGGCGCCGCTATTTTAACTTTGCAAGGACAACGCCATTGCGGGTACCGCTAGTCTTTATATAAAATAGAAAAATTATTAAAGCGCACCCAGGAAAAAATTAAGTGTTCAGTGAAAATTATGCCATTAAATTGTTTGATTCAATTCAACTTTTAAAAGTTGAAAAAATGAAAAAAGAAAAGTGATGTTAAATTTCTTGATTTTTTTCTGTACTTGAGTGCACCTAAATGTATTCTTGGTAAGATTAAATTAAATTTGGATTGAAATTTGTTTATAGTTAAAAAATAGCTATTGCTATGAAAATAGCTTAAAATGTGTTGTTGAACATTTGAAATTATTTTTATAAATGAGTTGTCTAGTTTCAAAACCACAAAAACCTCCACAACATGAAATGGTTCACGGCGGGAAAAAAACTAATATCTAAGAAATTCGAATTTCTAGCTAAGAGCATTGGGATACACTTTTAACTTGTTGAAATTTTAACACAAAATAATTTTTCCTTGGAAGATATTTGGAGGGAAAAAAAGAAGAGCTGACAAGCATGTCGATGGGGGTGAGGGGGGGAGGAGGAAGAATCTGGTTTTATAATAAACCAGGCAAATTTCAAACACACTTTTTAGCATGATGTAGCTGCTTTAGAAACTTAAAAAAATAACACCATATGAAGATTACTTTAAACTATTAGAAAGTGTAACAAAGTTGAAATCGCAAAACAGTGGATGCAACTGGTTCTGAATCTAGACGACTCAAATGTAGCATAATAAATATCCAAAATAATTCATGTCTGTTTAAAATAATAAAACCCCACTTTTTTTATTCAAAAAAAAAAAAAAATAAAGAATAAAATACCCTGATTCCAAGTGACCAACTAAATATGATAACATTCATTACCTCAGTTTAAATATGATGAATTAAACATCAAAATCAAGGAAATGTAAACATACCAATAAATAAGCATAGATAAAACCATGAGTACTGCCCCCTCTAAGAGTGATTATTAGCTCATTTTTTAGAATAAACTGATTTTTATGTTGAATGAAAAAAAAAATAATTACAAAACAAATGCATTCCACAAGGGATAAAATTAAAATAAACAAAATTGAACTTAATAAGCACAAAACATCATTTAAAAGCAACAGGAATTTTAACAATATATTGTCATATTAATAATGGGAGAGAGAGAGAAAGAAAGAGGAGAAAAAAGTTTTCTTACTTTGTTAAACTATATGCACTCATAGCAGTTAAAAAATTCTGCACAGATTCTGCATTCTGAGTAGCACATGGCATTTCTTCCAGATACTTAACAGTCTGAAAAACATTAAATACATAATTAAAGTAAAAATGCTAAGTTTAAAAAAAATCACACTTAATTTAATGAGAATAAGTTCAACAGTAGCTATAAAAAAAGTACCCATGCATATCAAAGAAAATAGCTTAATATTAAATGTTATTTCAGAAGAAGAAACGTAAAAGGCACAAATTTCAGAAACCTTTGCTTTGGCACTCTTCTTCTTCAGTAACATTTCTAACCTAACATATCATTTCTTCTCAAGACACATTAAAATAATATTTCAGTTTATCAACTCATTAAACCACTCTTCTAGTTACATTTTAGATAAAATGTACATGAGTAAAGTAGTAAATTATTGCGATTAATAAAGGGCTTTCACATAAAGAAAGAGAAAATAATAATAAAAATAGTGAAAAAAAAAAACTTTTTGCAAAAATTTTATTTAGATGTAATACAATTTAACACTCAGTTCTTGCTAAATAGAAAATTTACAAACAGGATTAACATTGTTCTTATTATTATATATTATATTCTTAGAGTTAAATAATGGACTTAGGATAGTTTTGTAAGATGAAAACATTTAAGGATTTAAAATTGTTTTCCACCTCTAAATAAAGAGCATCTGAATACTAAGGCCGTTTGACCTGCGGTCAGACCTGTGCTGTATAGATGCACTGTGATTTAGAGAAAAATTCAAAAGTGGTTTTATGATATTGTGTGTACGCCAGTGTTTTACGATACATTGATTTATATTGCCCAGCTGAACTGAACTTTCCACTCAAAGGAGAAAATTCCGGTAACACCACTGGGATATTTCAAAGCTATATGCAAAAATTCAACACTGATAATATGATAAGTAAAAGAGCTTCCATAGAAGAAAATACTGACAAAGGGGGGGGGGGGAGACACTACTTTTCAAGGGCAGGGTTTTCCCTTTTTATAACATATACATACATGCCAACATACAGATATGTAGTTTTAGTGCCTAATGAGACAGTTATGACCCGCTAATCTCCCCTGGTTATATCACTGGATTCAATCATAAAATAATTGCTTTGTGAAAATTCAACAAAAGAGACAATCAATTTTTCAAAACATTAAAACTATAAACATAATGAACTATTTTTTATTTAACAAATGAGGAATGAAGAAAAGAGAACTCTTCAGAGTAAACAATAATACAGTCGAACCTGTTTATCTCGAACCTGTCTTTCTCGAAAACCTCCCTATCTTGAAAATTTATATTTTCCCTGCATTTATACCCTAAATTCAATGTATTTTTTCATGTTTATCTCAAAATGTTTTCCCCCAAAACCTCCATTCTCGAATTCTGGTTTTGCTGCCATTTTGGAATTCGAAGCCGAGTGACCTTTCAGCAGCTAGCAAAATTGATGCGGAAATCGTAGAGAACGTAAAAGGTGATTCGGATGTAGAAGAGGAGGTTGAGAAACACAAAGATGTCGCAAAAGTCGCTGTAAAAAGAAGCAGAGAAAGCTTTGAAACATTAACTTTCCTCGAATTTCAGGAAAGTTTTATTCAAGGTGGATTTACAGCGATCGCTACCCTCAAAAGTATAATCGAGTCGAAAACAACCAGACAACAAAAAACACTAAAAAACTATTTTTCTGGTACTTGCTTAAAAAAGTAGTAGTACTTGTCTTGTTTTTGAGAGACTTGCAAAAGGGTATACTGAATACTATTTTTTTATTGTCGATGCTCTTTATACGAGTATAAAATTCGTTAAAAAAGTTAGTATAATATTACAGTAAAATGCTTAATAAAACTAAGGCAGAAGATTTTTAACCTACAACATAGTCTTTGTTTCAATTGCAAATTTTAATAGTTTTATCAAAACCTCTGTATCTCAAAACCTCTTCATCTCGAATATTTTTTCCTTCCCTTGAAATTCGAGATAGACAGGTTCAACTGTAATAAAAAGTATTGCACATAGTAAATGATTTTATAAACTTGGATACTAAGAATAAAGATAATTCTGCACGTGCTATTTTTCATTTATTATTGTTACAAAACTTTTCTAACAAATATACTTTTACACAATTAATTTCTAAATAAATCCAACTACACTGGGTATTCAGAAAAAAAATACATACTTCATAAACAATAGTATTCAGTCTCTGTAAACCCTTTTCCTTCTCACTAAGTTGTTGGTCCATTTCATTAGTATTTTGTAATCCATATTTTGAGCCTTTCAAATCAGCTTTTAAATTTTCAAGTATCATTAATACCTAAAAGTAAATAAAATGTATGTTACAACAAAGTATTTTTTTTTTAATCAAAGATTAAAATTAGTTTAAAGTAGATATGCACAAAGGCCAGAAACAATCAATTATTATTATTACAACTTGGGAGGAGGGAGATTTATTTGCAATCTTCCTCAAATGTTTGATAATCTTAATTCAGTCAAGTATAAACAATTACCTCCCCCCCTCTATTTTGTAAGTGGGAAAACAACTATGGGGATAATAAAACAACAGTAATAATGATAATGAGTAAAGTATTCGAAAATCACACCTGCTATCCCATGTATTTTATCTCTTATGTACAATTACAATAAAAAAAAGCCCAATTGTTATCAAAAGTAAAGTAAATTTTGAAAATAAAGTAAAAAAACTATTGTTTGGATGTAGAACGTGATAATAGCAGGGTCTGACTCTTTACATTACAATATGTGTGCTTTTACAATGCTGTTGCAATATTCAAGAAGGGGAGGAAAGAGAAAACTGGTTAATAGTGAAATATTTGATTAACCCATTTTAACCAATAAGTCTTATTTGAAGACTGATAAAATGTTCCTCATAATTTAATCTAACTTGAAGCAAAATAACTACTAAAGAAGCATTTCAGTTGACTATCCAGTCATTCATATTTTAGCATAAAGTGATTTTGAACACAAAGTAGTTATCTTAATAATTATACGTTATTTACATTTATAATATTAGTTTTTGAAAACATTTTAGTACAAAGAGATTATGATCACTTTTCAAATAAAGGAAACTTTAAATTATTGAACACAAAGAACAAAAGATAATATTCAAACTTTAATTCTTTCTCTTCAGATTAAGGCAATTAGTTAAAAACTTTTTTGGTAACAGTGAAATAAAAAAATAATTAAAAAAAAATCAGATGGATCAACTGAGCAATACAGGAATCAGATGGAAACTAAGAGAGCAATGGACAAGAGCAATGGACCAGGGTTCCCACTCTCATCTCTAAGTCAAATTTAAGGCCTTTTTAGGGCCTTTTCAAGGTCACGTGTAACTTTTTGGGGGCCACATATAACATTTAGAATGACTTTTCTTTGAAGAAATAAGAATGATATCGTATGTTGTGCGAATATAGTCAAATGTTCAACACTGAAATTAACTTTTAAAAAAATAAGAGCAATTCTGGAAATGACATTAAAACTTTGCTATCACAACTAAGGAACTATTAATTTTTCCTCCAATGGATTTAAATGTATATTTAATGCATCTTCATGCACGATCAATTAATTGTTATGAATAAATGCTTTCCTCAGAATGATGATGCAGCAACATGAACATCTCACTGAATTAAATCTTTTACCAAAGCCAACTTTTTCAAATTTTATCTTAAATTTAAAGATTTATTCTTTTAATAGTTATATTTCCTTCATAGTTATAAATATTGTGTTTACCTAACTTTTCAATCTATAAATCACAACCAGATTTTATTTTGCCTCCAACAACATTTCTTAGCACATAATCTGCAGTGCCGCAGTGCATTATCCAAATAATATGATATGTCTTATGATTTTGCCTTTTATACATGTAAATCCATGCAACTAAAAATTTTGAAAGAGTAAAAACAACATATATTACACAAATTTTGCAAAAGATTTTGAGGCCGCAACGAACCCCTTTTTCAATGCAGAAGTGCACTTCTAGGTAAAAGCATCCAACTGAAGATGTATCCATTTATTGCCATAAATCACACTTTATCTGCTCAGAAGTATGACTTAAAATAAATGTGTTTTTTTCTTCATAAAAACAAGCTTTTAAATCATTATAAAGCAAGCAATAGCAATGTCTTGAACCAATGTTCTTTCTGAAAGCAGATTATTTAAAAAATAATTTAAGCATTACATTTTAATAAGGCTACAATAATGAATACTAATAATTATCAACATGATCGTCCAAAGTTTGGGTTAAGTTAAAGATAAGGGAAAAAATGCCGACTGTAGATATGTTTCTTCACATTCTTTTTTATTTTCCCCATAATGTAAGATTTCTCAAGCAATTTCATGACATCCTTAATTTCTCTGTGACCACTTAGCTTCTGAGATAATTTGTACAATTCCAGAACGATCATAACATCAAATGAAAATTCACTTAGAATAGAAAATCCATACAAGTTTGCCACTGGGCAGATGTAAAAATGTACATATATATATATATATATATAGCAATACATGCAGATTTTCATCTCATTTACCAGTTTTGAAAATTCCATGTCATGAATGAATCATTAGTGTTCCATGACTATGACTTCTGAGTTGGAAAAGGAAGAGGGGAAATAAATTTAAGGCCTCACAAATAAAAATTAGGGCCTTTTGAGAGTTTTTGGAAGAAAATAAGGCCTTTTAGGGGCCCCTAAATCAATTTCCAAATTTAACGCCTTTTTAGGGACTTTTTAAGGTCGTAGGAACCCTGTGGACGCCAGGCGTTCTGACATCTACTACTTGTATACCTGCAAAACTGCATACTAAGAATGAGTTTTGATTCTTGGCGAAGAGTGATACCTACATCTTGTTTTTTCTAGTAATATTTATGTTTTTATATATGCTATGATAGTCAGGAATATTGTGAAGAAACTATGGTTTTTTGAAAAAAACATTTTTTTCTTCTTTTGATGATTTACACACTTAATAAAATATGAGTAAGTTGTTAGAAAACTCTATTTAAATTCAAATATTAAAAACTGTGATATAATTTAAGTTTATGAATTACTAATTTATGAATGAAACAAAATATACATACTTCGGCATTGGACAGCAAAGCAGCATTTTCATTCAACCTAAAAATATAGACATACTCAGAAAGTTGGCTCTGATTTTAGTTACAATTAAACTAAAAAGTAATGCTAAGTAATACAAATTGTGCATTCAAATTATATTTAAATTTAATAACATAAGCAAAGTCAAGGAAAAGCAACACATCAATATTATTTAAACTCACTTTTTACTACTTCTTTGAATAATTACTACAAATTTTTTCTACTTTGCAGCTTTAAATGAAAGTAACATGGAAAAATTATACATTAATGGTCAAAAAATTCCTGAATAAAATCTACTTTCGAAAATGACCCAAAGAAAATATCGTATAAATTTGCTTTCATACTAGCTGCCTTTTAAAAAATAAATAATAGCTAATAATTAATGACAATAAAGTGTACGTATGTATGGCAAGTCTTAAGATGTGGTTTTCTTCCCTCCAGTCATCATTTTTGTTCGTTTCGTTTTTTTTTTTTTTAAATTATGTTTCATTTGAAGAGATGACACGAGTGTCAAAAAGCAGCAATTTTTTTAATACCATAACTTGAAAACAAGTTGAGATCGAATCACTAAATAAACTATAGAAAACAGCGTGGTGTCACGGCACTGCTGGTAAGAAATGAATTTATTGAACAATCTTATAACAGTGCGTAAACGTATGCATATTATGTACAAATTTTCCATTACAAAAATAAAAAAAGAAGTTACAGCAAAGTACCGAAATTGTAATAGAATTCTGATTTAAATGACATAATATCTTCATTCTATGCGATAAAACACACAGCAATTTAAATTCCGCTTTTAGTAAAGCAAGAACGTGAGTGTGGGAAGAATAATTGCACTTGCAAAGCATGAACTAAATTCATATCATTTAAGGTAAAAATTAATAAATTATTGCTAAAATATCATCTTCGAAACAATAGCGGAATATTACGCAAAGAAAATTAAAAATTGGCAAGGAAAAAAGGTTTACATACACTTCCATGACTGGCTATTCGCCGAAAGATGGAGACATGAGTTTGAATGTAAACAAAAAGCCGGATATTTCCATGGTTACGTCATAAAAGTAGCAAGTTTAGCCGTCTCATAAGAGGATTTTATGAAAAATATTTATATTATTGATTCTTAAAACTATATTTTGTATGTAAGAAGAACATCTAATAGCATAACTGCATTATTTAAACATTAAATAATGTTCTTGAATTCTTTATTTAAAAAAATGGACTTCAAACTTGAATAAAACCAATATTTTGAGAAAAATAGTGTTTGAACATTTATAATAATGAAATCCTTTTAGGTAAAAAAGAATAATACTATGCAATTGACAACTTATGTTTTGTAGCTTAAGAATTGTTTTAAGGAATATATAAACATTTTTGTAACTATTTTCCTAGTTTCGGTTTGTTATATGCAGCTGCGCCCTCTAGACAAAATTTAGTAACTTAATAGCATTTTTTTAGCATATACAAAAAGTAGTGTCAAGGACTGGTTGTATTAAGTTTGTGGAGTTTGTGATTGAGTCATGTTTTGATTGACGTAAAGGTCTCGTCATTGCTTTATAGTTCTTCAAAGAAAAATAAGATCGTTTAAAATAGTGCTTTCCGATCACCTTTTAAAATAATCTTGCGTGTTGTTTCTGTTTGAGGTGGAAGTAACATTAACCGGTTTTGCTCTGGTGTCTTATAATTTGGTTTCGGACAGTCTTCAGTGATACAAGTTTCACTCATTTAAAGAATTTTATTTGAAATTGAAAATGGAAGATCTTGGTAAGTGCATCATTATTTCTTTTAATTTTTTACTCACAACCATACCTGTCTGTTTCTCGTTCGAACTCGGTATTTATTTATTTGTTTATTTACTTACCTTTTTTTCAATCAGATCAATTGAAAGTTTAATGCGCTTCAGTTGAAAATGTTATGCAAAATGTCAAAACATTGTATTTTATATTTCTAGTATCAATACTCATTTTAATCATTTATGAAAAATCAAAATAATAATTTTCTAATTTTATTTTGCTTTAAAATCAAGCTCCAATCATGATGCGTTTTTTTTACTACTACAAAATACACATATCACCGCAGTTATATTTTTATACATTGTATTTAATGGTTATTATTTTACTATGAAACGTGATCACTGCTTAAATTAAAAGTTCTGTTTGTTTCGAGATTATGATATATTCACTAGTGTGCTCTGTTTTTAGGCATACTCAGTGTGAGTTAAAGAATAAAAACAAGATGCAGAAAAAAAAGCAAATGCACCTGATGCATGAATTTCATTAATTTATCCCCATTAATTGATAGGAACTAATAGAAGATATGTTTACATTGAAAAATTTTGTGGGAACTGCTTGACTCATCAGTTTATTATTGTTTTTTGCTCAAACAGTTTTTGAAATAATTCCAGGGCAACCATAAATAAAACTTTTATTGCCTTCCAAAAAAATGCTGATCTGCAGTTCATGCACTGTTCTTACTTAGATGCTATGAAGTATATTTAGTGGTGAAGGTTTAAAATACATTGTTTTTCAACTAAAAGTTGTAGGAACCTTAAAAATTATACTTAGGGATCATTCATAAATGATGTCACGCTTCGAGGGGCAAGGGGTTCGTGAAATTGTGACACAGTATGACAAGGGGAGGGTAGGGGAGGGTGTAACAATAAGTGTGACATCATGCTTTTGCAACAGCGTAACATGTGACAAGGGTTAGGGGGTCCGTTGAAGTGCGACATTTTGTGACCCAGGGGGAGGGGGATCATATTTATGGGAAAAAAGCATGATATCATTTATGAATGCTCCCTTAGTTAATAATTTACACACTTGGTTATAGCATCAATAAAGTGTGGTTTATTGAATTGTCCTTGGTCTTAAGTATTAAAACAGTTTTCTTTCAATGACATGATAAGAATTACAGCCTCAATCCTCAGATTATCCTATTTTCAATAATATTGCATTGAATATCATTGTCGCTTTAAGCAGTGATAAATCCATAGGAAGTCGAGGATGGGTGCTATTGGCTGCATCCTCTCCCCGAGCAAAAAGCAAAGTCTTTAATTTTTATGATTATCATTAGACCTACTGATACTTTCATGTGTGAATTTCATGTGTAATCTTGTTTTCTTTTTGATAGTGTACCTATTGACAACTTCTCATGTTATGAAAAGTTGCTGATTTACTGTTTTAATCTTATAAATATAAGTTTTTGTCTTTTTAAAAATTAAAGTTGGGTGAAAATAACACCACATGGACAGGTTAATTAACAAATTGATTTTAGTTGTTTTATAAATTTTAAATAATAAAATAGGGACAGCTCCTTAAAAATTTAAAGATTGTTGTATTGTAGTTCTTATTGCAATCATTAAAATGAATATGAATAATCAAAGTAATAGTAACTAAATAGCTGCTTCAAATCAAGACACTGATGAGTCACTTGTATAAAATATAATGAGAAAACATAGCATGTCTGATCTAGGGATACAGCTGGATGAAAGCATTCATTGAGGGATAGGAAGCTAAAAATTTCAGTGGCAGAAAATTTTGTAACTGTTTCCCCAGGGTTGTTGGCACTGTTAAAATGAAGTGTCTCTGACTGTCTGTAACAAGTTTTTGGAATTTGATGATCTGTGTACAGTTTTCATGCATTAAGACACATACTTGCCAACTCTTCTGGATTTTCCTCATTTTTCCTGGTTGATATTAAAAATCTCCCGATTTTTGTAATTTTACTAAAATCCCTACATTTTGGAAATTTTAGGGAAAATATTAAAAAATCTATTAAAAATTAATTTCCTAAGCTTTATTTTCCTGCTGAGTTTCATTGATGAATGGATTTATCTAAGAAACCTTGTGTTGCAAACATTATAAAATCAACATTTACCATAGAGAAGTGATTATTTTCTTTTTTTATGTAACTCATATTGCACAAAGAGCTTGCATGTGCTTGTAATTTACGGCATTGTTATCATTGGCGGATTTCCCCTGTGTATGAATATGGTTTAGTGGTGCATTGCATTCATCTACTGCACTTTTTCCATGGAATATTGGCAGGTATGAAAACAGCAATTTTTCATAATTTGACTGGAAAATGTAGGCATTTGCTCTGGAAAAAATGCTTCTAACGTTACCGATTTTTAAAAATTTGCTTTTATCATAGCAGACAAAATCTGTGTGCAAGAGGATTTCCTTGTCAGCAACATTATCACCCATTCTTGGGGTTTCTGCCATGGGACAAAAAATACTAAACATGGCTAAAATGGAAAGTAATTTTGCACATTAAAGATATGTAACTGTATCAGCTAATTTGCTATTTTATTTTGATTGGGTACAGTGGTGTAGCTACAATTTGTGTCATTGAGGCAGTCTGTCGATTTAGTCATGTAAATCTGCTTGGACTTCAGGCAGAGGGAATGAAGTAGAAACAACTTTGTTGTTCTCTATCATGGTGGTTTTATCATCACAGTAAAAATAACAGCATTATATTTTAACAGTAGGTTGTTCCCCACTTTTAAATATCATAATTGATAGTGATTAAAGTTTTTGTAATGAAAAAACGCTTTTCAAAATGAAGTAGAACCTCAATTGTTGATTTCTCACTGGCCCATTCCTTTCATATGATATTTACAAGAAAACGAGAAATGCTGGTCAACATAATGGAAGATGATACAAGTAAAATAAGACGATACATATGGGAAAATAATCATATGCAGGAGTGATGAATAAAGGTTTTACTATAGTTCTTTTTCTATTAAACTGCAAGTCCTCTTAGAGAGAGCTGTTGGTCGTCTTTTCCTATTTACCCACTATGTAGGTTTCTTTTGTTGATCTAGAACAGATATGGGCAACCTTCAGGAAGTTGCCTGCTAAACTTGAAAATTTTAATGAATTTGTGAGCTGCAGATAATCGGTAGTTGTGGGAAAAAAGAGCAATATTATGGTTTATTTATTTTATATATAAACAAACTAAAGTATGATGATATAGTTACAAGCATTAGAATAATATCCCACTGTCTAGGTATTCAGTATTTACTTACAATCAGAAGAAATTAATAAGAAGCTTGAACTTGAAAAGCGAGATAATCGACGTTGGAATCAATCCCATAAAAACACAATCTCGGAGCATTTTCAGCAGTAAGCCTGGATTGCAACTGCTATTCATTAGTTTGAATGTATTAGTTTCCTTAAAATTAGCACGCCTGAAAAGATTTTAAAATGTTTCTTGGACTGAATCAAAAGCCAGAGCGGGTAACATTTGGTCTGTGGGTTGAGCGTTGCCCATACATAACCTGAAACATAGGTTCCCAAACTTTTTTTTTATCCATGGAATTTTCTGTTTTTCATGGACTCCCTTTCCTAGGGTATCATTCTGAAAGAAGTCAGTTAGTGTGATGTTTATATTGAAAGTTCCAAAACAGTGAAAAACTAGGGGTAAAGTTTTCCCCAAGAAGTCCTAAAACAGTTGGGAGATAGAAAAAATTGGGTATTGTCCTAAGGTGCGATCTACCTTAGTTACTTTTTTTAATAATCAACAGGTGGAGCCACTAAAATTTTTTCATTTGAAGGATTTTCAACTACATTTAAAATTTAGTTTGGACTTATTATATTTTTCTTGATGATTTGGTTCTTTAAAATAGTAAAATATTAGGAGATCCCCCCCCCCCCAAAAAAAAAGAGGAAAAGTACCAGAAATTATGTACATCAAAAGTAAACAATAGAAGATTGTTATTAAATAAAACTTTTCCCAATAAGTTCTTTCCTTCAAATTAAATTCTAGATTAATTAGCACATTTTCCGGAGCATAAGACACCTTTGAATATTGATAATGTGCAGGGAAAGAGCCCAAACTTCAAATCATAATTTTGATAGAAAACATAATTTCACACATTAATTTTGCACTTATGATTTAGTTCAGTTTTTTTTTTTCGATTACATGGTTTCGCCATTAAAGTAAAGATTTCTTTTTCGTTGTTTTTGCCGTATTTTTAAAAAGAAATTATCATAATTTTGAAGATAAAAACTGACTTGACGTATAAAAATTGACGGAAAACACCTCCCCCCCCCCCCACAACGCCAAGTCGATTCTTTGTAATTTCTAAAAGAATTAAAGCAAAAAATAGTAGTTTTAAGTAGTTTATAGTAGTAGTAGTTTATAGTAGTATTTTTAATAATAAAAAATAGTAGTTTTAATGACTAAACATTACAAACTAAAAAATATACAGTAGAGCCTCGGTTATCCGAGCTCCGATTAACCGAGTTCCGGGTTAACCGAGGTACAATTGCCCTTGATTTTTTTTTTTTTTTTGGCGGCCGATGGCGGCGTCACTGATTGACGTCAGTCATCCAATTATTGTCTGGTGATATAAAGAGCTAGAACAACAGACAATTTCAACAGACCTTCTACGGCTACAACCATTTCGTAAAACGGCAGAGAAGAGGCGAGATATATATACACTATATACATACTTCTTTAAAAGACAACTTTAACTGAAACATGTACTCTACTGATGTAAATATATAAAATTAGAGATTTTTATGTATGTAACGTCATTTATTCATTTCATAATATGTACAGTAAATGCCTTTTTTTTTTACATCTTTGACGACATTTTCATTCATTTCAACTCATGTTTCCCTCTCGATTTGCACAGAGTCCGTGTTATCTGAGTTTTCGATTATCCGAGGTACCCTCGGTCCACATTACCTCGGATAATCGAGGCTCTACTGTAAATAAATAAATAAATAATGACCTAAACCATAAAAGCACAATCATTGCTTGAAAATGCCTTTTATTTTGAAATTGTGTTTTTGAAGATCGACTTTTATAACTTGAAATTTTCAAATTTCAAGGGTTCATGCACCTTAAAGAACGGTAATTAACTTATAAAGTAATTTCAAGAAAATAACTCATTAGCTATAAGCCAATACTATTACAAATTTTATATTTTCTTTTTTTTCTTCTTACTTTTTATACATACGCAGTTTAAAATTTATTCATTCCCCTTCCCCCTAATGTTTGAGGCAATGTAACGAAATCAGAGAGCAACACATTATAATTAAGTGTAAGCAAAATTAATAAAATTTGAAAGAAACAAGGCCGTAGCCAGAAATGTTTTTCAGGGGGGGGGGGGGCCTGACTTTGAAACACTAGCGTTGAGGAAAGTTTCAGGGAGAAATATATGCTATATTGCGAAAAATTTCGGGGGAGGGGGCGGGACCATCCCCCCCCCCCTCTGGATACAGCCTTGGAAAGAAATCATCCGAATACAGAGTCATAGATCCCTATTTTCATCTCATGCATCCCCAATCTTTTCTTTCAATGGCTTGGAGGTCGCAAAGACCCCTGGGATCCATGTGGGCCATTTTGGGAACCACTGATCTAAAATCTGTTGGAAAATATTAGCTAAATTCTCATTTGAAAAATAAATCACATTTGGCCTTTTGGACGTACGTTTTATGACAAAACGGAAGAAAGAATTTGAATTGTGATTAATTTCTTACATCCATCACCTTTCAATCTCACAGCCACGGAACTTCTAGATGTGTTGTTGCTGCTGGTGGATCACTGTACAGTTTTATCTAATTTCAACTCTCCAAGCATGGAATCGTTTTTAATGTGTTAATGCTACTAGTAGAGAAAGGTTCCCCCCCCCCCCCCTGGCAACTGATCCTTGATTGCGAAACGTTTAAGCCTTCAAGGACAGATTCATTCTTTTTTTTGTTAGAATTTGTTTGAAGAATGGCTCAAATTCCTAGTTAACGCATAGTGAGGAGAGGGACGGAAATAGAGAAAAAAAGAATGGAGGGGGAACGATTATTGAATGAGCTATAAAATTGATGGCTAAGTGAAACGTATTTGTGAATAACTGATAGTTATTTGCTGTCAACTTTTAATACATACGTGTACTAAAAAAGCTTATCAATTATTTTGAAAATTTTTAACTTTCAAATGATGAAGAAATTTTACGTAATGCAAGTTGTATGTAAGCGATGTTTTGCTTCTCTGCTTAAAATGAAAATTTTCAGTTTCGAAGGCCTTTTCTATTTTTGATACTATTTTAATATTCCCTTACTTCAAGACTTATGCGATGCAACTTGCAATAATCAAGATTTTTTTTCTTTTCTTTCCTTTTTTTCGATGTAAATACCATATAAATTTCACTTTCATCATTTCAAAAAAAAAAATCTTGGGTGTGCGTGTCACATGTGGCAGGCAATTATGGATGGTAAACTAGTATACTTTTTTTTCTCTTGAAAAATACATGTATTTTTGTTTCGTTATAATACTGTTTGAAGTTTATAATTGTTTTACTTTTCTTGGAAAAAGAAGAAAGACAGAGAGAGAAATCATAAATCCTTTCGCAAATCTGCCACAAAATGCAAAAAATTCAAAAGACACTATCATAGGATTGCAGTACAGTTACTAACATCTCGCATTCCAGAAATCGCTGCTTCCACGAAACAATTTTATGTCGCCACAGCATTATTTATTTGCTCAACGCGTAGGCGCCCGATGACAGATAGCTCTGTTTAAACAGCAGAAGACAGTAAACCCGCCCTCCAAATGCATCACTCCCTCTCTTAATTTGTCTCATGAACTAACTGTCAAAATTGTCGCCTTATGGGTTGCTATCACTCTTTTGCCTTCACCCTCTCTCTCCCTTTATCCGCTTTCTGAAGTCTGTTCGGTTTGAAACGTTGAACATATATAAACAAAAAACTAAAGATGAGGGGGGGGGGGGACTAACGCGTTGATTAATTATGTGAGCTGTAACTGAACAGCTTTGTGACCATTCGTAAATGACGACACACCTTTTTTCAATAAATTGGAACCCCCCCTCCTCCCTTTGTCACATTACATTAGCATATGTACTTGCAGTTCAGAAACAAAGCACTACGTTGTATTTTTTTAGCACATTACATTTCGAATTTTATTTTTGAACTTTTAATGACATTTTTGAGCGTAATAATATTAATGATCATATGTGTACTTAATTTGTATAAAATGAGATTAAGTTTACGACAGAAAAGATGATCAGTATGTAAGAAGATGATTATGAAAGAGAATTAGTCCTAGAATCTTTAAAAAGTACCCGCGCTATTTTGTCTTAAAAGTGTAAAATGCCTAAAAACATTTCCTTTTCAACTTTTAACTAGAAGTAAATTTAAACCTTAATCAGCATCGGTAAATTTACTTTACTGATTTTATGCCTGTCAGTGCAAATTTTACGTTGACTAATTTTTTCCCCTTTATTTATATTTGAATACCTATAATTACAGATAATTTTTCATACAGAAAATTGGTGTGTCAAAATCACAAAGATGAATTCTCATACCCTGTACTTTATGGTTAAATTATCCCTGGACTTTATCTTTAAAATTGAACGGGGAATGAGAGATGTCTTTTATATATTTTTTGTTCTGGAAACTGCCAAACGCAACCGGAAAAGTGCCGCAGGAAAAACAACTTAGCTGTGTATTTCGGGCTTTCCACTCCGAAATGTGTGGCGTGAGCTAATATTTTCAAGGTTGCTTAACGATAGATATAAAAGTGATGTGCGGGAGAAAAAATGTTGAAGCAATACTGATTTGAGATTGACTTGGGTTTGATTGAAGTATTTCGTTTGTCTGTGTGAAAAACGCAGGTCCTAAAGGGTTGATTACGGAGTTGAAATTTCCAATGCAGCTCATATTGATTTTATCGTACTTGTGAGCTTTTCAATTACTCTACGACTATCCCAGTGCTTGTATCATTTGCGTTTGATGTTGCGGATTTCTGAAAATGAGCGAACTTAGTTTATTCTTAAATTTGTAAAATAAGGACCCCCTCCCTGTAAGTGTTAAAACCACACGAATTGTTATTTTTTAGTTGCATGATTGTGCAATAAATTGAGTGTCGAAACATTTTTGTTCATTATTAGTTGCTTTTTCAAAATCCATGTTTATTCTTCTGTGTGAATTTGGCGATTTTTTTTTTTGCCATGCACATGCTTCGTAGATCTTGATTATTTCTTTTTTGCGGGTCTAATTAGTCACATGATAAATTTGAAAATTACAGTAAAATAAAAAATCGTTGTACTTAAATCTGTAGGCTTACATAACTACTAATTTCTCAACTCAATATCGAGTGGTTTGAAAATCCTTCTTTTTCTTTTGTAGTTTTGATACATAACTTTATAATGAGCATCGTCCAACTCTTTTACGACATTATTACCCCAACCAACTTGTGTTTCTCTACTATAGTATCGTAGAATAAAAAGAAATAAACAAATTTATTGGTTACAATCAGAACAATGTTAGATAGAAATTCAGCCTCCCCTTCCCCATGCTGTTGACTGTTGCCAGTTGTAAATAACTTTGAACTACCCTCCCTTCCCAATTTATTTACTAACTTCTAGGGATAAAATGTACAAGAACTTGTGATCTTCTCCTCTGAACTTGTCGTAAGAACAATCTCTTGCCGTAAGAACAATCTTAGATTTTCTTATCTAGCCTTTCCGTTTTCTTTTCACGCTGTTGCCAGCTATAAATAACTCGGAGCTCACCTAGCACCCCACGCTAATTTGCGCATGGTTCTCCATCCTGTTTGTGTGAGAGGAAAGACTCGGGGGATGGGTGAAACACAGGAAGTGCAAGGGTGGTCTGGAACACTTTTATAGGGTGCTCTCCCTCTTTTCCTTTTGCTCTTGCCGAGATGGAGAATTAACTTGCTATTTATTTCCTGTTGTTACAGTCGCTGTGCTTCGGAAAGTTATTCATTTGCATTTAATTTCAAACTGTCGGTCATTCGGAATTGGATTCTTCACGGGGAGCGTAACATTTGTTCTTGGAATTGGATGCCAGTGGCGTTTGCTGATTATTAGTTCTGTCTGTTTTTTCTTTGGCATTCCGTGGGATGAAAGTGTTTCTGATGTGTATGTTTTGATTTCTAAAAAGAAATCCTAAACCAAACCAAGGGAGGGATAAACTTTTGCACTGAAATGCCACGTTAAATTCGGCAAAGTTCACGTGCTCAGAATCTTATATATATATATAAAAATTACTCTTGTTCCATTTTGAAATGGCCGTAAAATGGAACCTATGGATCCAAATGTCCTCAACCGGCGATGTTTTACAGGAAGTCGTAGGATTTAAAAAAAAAAAATAATAATTCCTCAAAGTTAGTTTTTTTTTTTTTTTTTTTTTGTGGAGCTGAAAGATACAATGCATCCATAGTGCGAAAATAAATATAGGGAGCGCCTTCCATTGGTGACAAACGGCTGTTGGAATAAATGTGGAAATTGTGGTCAGGAAATTCGCCATGATGATTATCTGCTAGCTTTATCCAGAGCCCCCTATACTAAATGCCCTCCGATATGAGAAATAAAATGGCCGTGAAAAGTTCTCCGCTGGGTGGCGCAAATGACCTGCTGTTTCAACTTTAAATTCTTTTTAAGAACTAGTTAGGTTTTAATTTTAGTCAAAGTTTGTTGCCTGGAAGATTTTGTTTGCTGATATGTTTAAAATTAAATAGTTTATGTAATTTAAATACTCAGTTCATTAATCTTTGCCATATGTATCTACTTATAAAAGCAGGATTATGAGCACAGAACTAAAGCCCTCTATCTAACAATCTGCGGCCAAAATGTGTATGGATTTAAAGCGCTATCGGAGGGCAATAGGGGGCTCTGCTTTATCATCATCGCGGTGAAGTTAAATTGGCTTAAAAGTAGCCAGCTCGCCAAATAGTCGCATGATTGTACTTCGCTTTCATATTGACAACCAAAAAGTAACCCTAATGTTTAGTTATTTTTGGTCTGTGGATACACCGGATTTCGCTCAAGGTGCGATTTCTTTTTGCCTTAACCTGTCTCCCTCAAAAATTTTACTTCAGTGAGAAAATTGAAACTAGATTTCGTTACTCATTTAATTTTTAATAAAACTTGACTCTTCGGGGGGGGGGGGGGAGTGAAGAGAGGGGATCAATTGCCATAGCATTCCTCCTGATATATTACAAAGAAGCTACGTTGAGAACGCAGTAATGCGATTTAACTTGCTTTCAGACAATGATAACACCATTTCAAACATGCTTTGTAGAACTGTTTAGAAACGATTAAAAAGCATTTTAAACCGAATTTACCACGCTTTACTTCATTAAAACATTGTTATATACGGCGCCATTCTCTGTTAACCACAATCCTGTTATTTCCTGTAAGCTATGATGACCGAATTTGATAGCTTTTCTTCCAGTAGTTTTCCATTTATGGCCATTTAAAAGTTGAACTTGAATCGTGACGACCCTGTGCCTTGCTCAGAAACCATTAAAATGTGCCCCTGTTGGCTCTTTTTTGCACATAACCAAAATGCTAGTAACAAAGCAATGTTGACTAATGGAAATCGAAATGCTGTATTCGAATTACAGCCTTAAAATATTCAATTCTCTGTTGGTCTATTACAACTTTAATGCTTTTTGAAATAACGTAATTAGAATAAACCGATTTTTTGTTGTTCCTGAGTAATTTACTAAAGTAGAAATGACTTTTAATGAACGTTTCATTTGCTCAGTTCTTACTTCCTTGTTTGCGGAATTGGATATATTAATATTCGTGGAGGTCATATTATTTTACTTATGAATGGCTAAGAACTCTGTCTTAATTTGAGTTCAGTCGCTGCTATTATAAGCTCTTTTATTTTAGTATCTTTAATAAGCCTTTTAATCAAATTAAGCATAAACCTATTGGAGTTTTTTTTTTTTTTTGCTGGCTTGTGCTCGTTTGTATATGCGTGCATGTTTAGTAATATTTTGTTTTGGAAATGTGATTCATTTTATGAAGTTTTCGCTGTTCCTACTTGTGAAAAATTTAGTGATCGATGAGTGAGTACAAAACTACTAACGTAGAGAAATTTGTTCCTGCATTAAAAATAATTACTACTTATAGGAAAAGGATAAAATAAAGAAATTTTGCTAGCCGCAATAGCTTTAGCAGAACGTACTGTTCCACAAAGTTCATTTCGTTGTATTTTTTAGCGAAGACCCATTTCCGATTCACAATGCAATTCTGCAGTAACTGTTTCTATTGTAATCAAGTTAGCATGGATGGTTTATATGTTCCACAGCGCTATCATCAAACCACCGCTTCCTGGATAAAAATAATTTTTAATGATGAAATGAAAAACATGCAATGAGTCATCACTGTGGCCTGTAGGTTGAATCACTTGAACTGGAGGGTCCACGACGAAGATTAATTATTGTGTATTCACTCTTAAGAAATTTGGAATTTTTGGGGAATCTTACTTATTGATTAGGAGAAAACTCCCATAAGGCAACTTGAAGAGGGTTGTAGTTCGGCTCTGGTACCTTGAGGATTGACCTTGAATGTTTATTTCTTCTTCGGGAATTCAGTGAAAGAGTCAACTTATTAGTGCTGAGTTCAGTTGGGTTGCCATTGTAACACCACTGCGAAAGTAACCCAACTAAATTCTGCTCCAAAAACAATTCCTCACCTCACTAAATTCAAGATGAAAAAAATAATTCTCAATGTCATTCCTCAAGTTACTGGTGCCAAACCATAACGACGTGTCACAAATCCCACTCTACCTACTCGTTGTCAAAGTAATTTCAGCGAGTTTTGATCTATCTGTGACTTATTACTTGAACCATTATATCTATAATGATAAAATGAGTAATCGCTGCAAATATAGCTCAAGTTGAAAATTAATTGAAATCTGATGTAATTCTTTGTCAGTTTGTGCCATTATTACGTTGATCATTCACTTTATTCATATTTTACCATAAAGAATTTTTGATGATTTTTAGATGTTTTTCCGATGGATATTGTAGATTTGTTTCCTTTTTACTGTAAATAAGTAACTGTCGAAACAGTTAATGTAGTCAAAAATGTGTCTGATGTTGTATTTAGAAAAAAGACAATATTTTCTGCTAGCCATATTCATAAAAAAAATAATGTAATCGAAAATGTGTCTAATGTTGTATTTAGAAAAAGACAATATTTTCTGATAGCCACATCTATAAAAATCTTACAATATTTTCTGAGATCCATATTCATAAAAATCTTGGTCATCCATATTTACTTTGCGACATCAACGCATGGAGGGAAAATCTGTTTCCTTCCCCCTGCTTTTTTTTTTGTACGTGACTAGTTCGAAAAACGTGCAGTTCAGTGATGAATAGTTGTGTACAAAGCGACACTCAAAGCTCTTGAGTCAGCACTCTTCATTCAGAAGCTAAGCGGTCGTTTCCGTTCTGTTCCAGAAGCTTTTATCCCGTTACTTAGTTCATGATTCTTCAGAAATGCGTTTTTCTCTGATGATAGTTTTAGAGCTGAGACTAAGTTGACGATGGTGAAAGAAAAACTTCGTCATAATTCCCCTCTCCTAACCTATATATAGGATCTGAAATCTCTGCACAGTGAAAATTTTCGCTTGTAAAAGAACCTCTCTCTGCTCGCACTACAGGTTTTTATAGAGATTATTACATACTGGGTGGAGTCCAATTTGAAGCCCGTAAAATGAGTTAATGTTATTGTGTGGTTTTTTTTTTTTTAAAGAATTGATCTTGATGCCTAACAAATATGCTTGTGATTTTAATTTGAAATTGTTTTCTGTATTTAGGTGTTCACAAAGTCATTTAACATTGACGTAGCCAAGATGTGAGATATGGAGGTCATAATTCCCGATGAGACACTAAAACTATTTATGTACATGTACATATGTGCATGTATGTGTCACAAGTGAAAATTCTCCCTTCCCCTTCATGAAATATTTCTCTCTACGCCACTGCTCTGTAACAAACCAAAAAAGAAAAAAAATTTTTTTTTGAAAAATAATCGACTACTGGAATAAATTGGGGGGAAAGGGTTTGTTTAAAAGGGATTGTTAAAAAGGGTTTGTATGTGTTTCTCAAAAAAACCCTGATATTCTTTGTTTTTGATTTTTAATGCACATTTTTATAACGGAGCATTCCACATATTTCTGCCTTTTATTATGCTTTCGTTTTATCATCAACTAATTAAAATGTGCGTGTAATGAATTGCTTGTATGCTTGTAAAGTACTCTTCACTGCGATTTAACTCTTTAAATGAAAAGCAATATTTTTTAGACCTTCTTAGACTCAACTGCCAGAATAAGTTGGGGGAAAAAAAATTCGGTCTTTTATATATTTATTAAAAAATAATGTCTTATGTGTAAAGTGCACTTCACCGCAGTATAACACTTATCACAAAGAAACAATATTTACAGATTTTTATTTTTTAAAGTTTTTAGTACGCTCTGCCTCGTTCCTGTAGAGATGACGAGTTGATGTTTCTTAACCTGTTTCTCGTGCCGCGATGTTAATATCGTGCATGATATTTCCGGGCTGGATTGTTCAAAAGGAAGCGTTAAAAACAATCTACCAGAAAGTTAGAAACAACTTACGCCTTAGAATTGGAAAAATTTTATTTCTCGTTTTGCATACCAACACCAGATTATAATGTAAGTTAAGATAGGTGGTTACATATAATCTGATGCTGGTATGACTTGATACAATTTACTCATAATGTTTTTACAATTTTCTACAATAAAAAACAGTTTTGTAGCTGCTTTCACGAAAATTATGCGATTGTTAAGGGGTTAAACACAAAACTAACAAACACACACGTTTGTTAACTTTACTATTATAAGGTTATTCGACACTTTAAGTGAAGAATTTAAGATGAATTGCGTAAAAAGTTAACATCACACTAACTAGTATTTAAGGAAATTATTCCTTAACAAAGCAGTTTCGTATTTGTCCAAAACTGGCCTTCATAGGTGCTCGCACTGTACCGCATGTGTGATAAGAAGAGATCACGGTGCGAGACTTATTAGTAATATGGCATATCTGGGTTAAAAAATGGGTGGTACTTAACAGTGAGGGAAATGTACTCATTTTTGAGCATAGCATTTCTCAACTTCAAATTGCGCCAAACAAGAAGACTGAATTTCGAAAAACACAATATTATTACGCATGTATTACTCGTTTTTGATGTCACAAGCACTCCTTTATAGAACAATTGTACTTAAAAACAACAAAAAAACGAAAGAAAGGACTATGTCCGGGTTCTCATTTTAAGTTGACTAGAGTTCGCCCAACAATCGAAATTCGGCCGTAATAATTAAATTTAGCATTGAGAACGTTTTGATATTTATATAATTATATAAGTATTATTCATCAAATTTGGCGATTATAACATCGATTTTATTTTGATCATCCGCACTTGAAGCAACCTTATTGCAAATCATTGTCGCTGCATTCATAAATGTAACCGCTTGTACTTCTGCCGATTTCGTACTAAGTTCAGTGGCAGTTGAAAACACTTAAATGCTTGCTTCCATACACAATTTTTATTTTTCATTTCATTGTTTCAGAGAAGGCTTCGCTCGAACTCTTATTATAATTGCTTTTCATGAGTTTTATGTTTATTACCTAATAATTTACTCAACCAAGACATGTTGCCATCCGCTATGTATAACAGTGTAACATTACAATTATAAATAAAGCTTGCCTGACAAAAGAAAAGGAGAGATAAATAACGAATGATAAACTGTTTCCAAAATGTTTTAATTGATATCACTAAAACTCTTCAACAGCTAGCTACTAAAGAAAAAGAAAAAAAAAGTTAGAAAATCGGTTGAAAAACAGAATAGAAAATGATTCTTAACTGTTATGTCTTTGACTATTTATGTATAGATTTCTGTTAACAGTGTAATTTTTTCGACTTGATCTTTAAAATCTACAATTTGTACATGAATGTATATAAAAAAAATGAGTATTTCATGGACATGTAGTTCAAAAATCCCCGTCCCCCGCCATACGGTCATGTTAAGCGATATATTTTCGTTTCTCCTGATTTATTTTTCGTTTTCTTCTTTTTGTAGAACGTGACTCATTTAGAGAGCCCTAAACTGAAAGAAGTTACAACAAGAGCTTTATTTTCTTGTTTGAGAATTCCTGGAGCTAGCTTTTTTTTCCAACAGGAAACTGCTGTTTTTCATTCGGTGAAGCGAATTTTTGCCCCTTAGTTTTAATGGAGCACTTTGGAAATGAGCTCCTTGAGTAACTGATGTTTTTCGCCTCATAAAATAAGCTTGAAAGATCCGTTATTGTTGGAGGGTTGAGGATTGATATATAGTATTTTCTTGTAAACGTTCTTGTTAAACTTCGTTTTTGGGTGATAAACATTTCAAAAATTTATTTTATTTTTGCACTTAACGCAAGTATTCACTATGCGGTGGTAATTTAGTGGACTGTAGTTCAAATCAAAGCTCAATGAAGAATCTTTAGTTTTATGATAAAAAATCTTCGTACAAATATTTACATTTCAGTTTATAATATAAATTATTATTACAAGTTAACGAATAAAGCAGTAAAACACAAATAGGGTCAAGCTAATGAACTAATGCTCTTGCTGCGAACCCTAGGAAGACCTAACTATTCTAAAAGTGAAAAATCATGCTGCTGAAAAAGAACGTAGTATGGAAAGCGTTCTAACATTTTTTTTGTCATGCAGATGTTTCGTAATAATGTAAATATTATTTCATCTGAAAACTTTGAAACGCACTGAGATTAAAAATGGACCTTCTGTGCTGGTATTAAAAAATTATTTCCTAAGGAGATATGTGTAAGTATGCATGGGGTGTGAGTATGTAAATATGTATATGTGCGTATATATAGATACAGAGAGGGAGAGAGAGAGAGAGAAAGAAAGACTTCGATGTAAATGGTTGATACATTTCGCAATCACCATGGTGAAGTGATTTATTTTGTGACAAAAAGAAAGTACAGTAAAACTTGTATTAAAATCCAATTATTACTCCAAGTTTAAATGAACGTTTTAAAGTTATTTAATTTGCAACAATAAAGTGGAAGGTATTCATAGTGGAACAACTTCTGCTAAACAGGATTCTTTCCAAAACTGAATTTAGAGCTTACGAAATTTCATACCATAATGTGCTCCTTTTATAGCTATAGCTTTTCTAGCTCCGATAGATAGGCATTCGAATAGTAAAGAATGGCCAAAATGTTCTGGAAATTGTTGGACTTGGCGACCATTTGCTATGTGTCGCCAAAAGTGAGGTTCCGAATCCACTGTCAGCTTGACAATATTGGCGAGATTCCTATATAAACCCCATACTAAAAAAACTATTGGCGAAGTGAGGCAAAGCGTTTTCCTAGTGACAATCTCTGTAAAACTGTCTTCTCTGCTTTGCGTTGCAGCATAGCAGGAATAAGGAATTGCGCTCCCGAGGTCTTTCGCTCTTCAAACGTTATTTCTATCTAGTTATTTTGTTGAGCTTAAATAAATTACCAACTATTTACACTTTAACGCAGTTCAGAAACGTACTATCCAGCTTTTGAATCTTATAATGTCTAGTGCAATTCATTCTCCTTCGTATTTTCTCTTCGGTACGTAAGTTTTCCTTGGAAAATAGAAAGTAGTTATCTTTGGTTATACATATTTCGGAGTTATAGGAAAAGTTTTCTTCGGTAGAAGGAATGCGAGATGATGTTTTCTTTAATTAGCTGTTTATTTCACGGAAAATTTTCACTATTTAATCGTACCGGAAGTGATGATCATATAACATATTCGATTACAAAAATAACTACCGACAAAATTCGGTAGTCGATAATTTATAGCTCGGTATAGATTAGCCGATAGTATTTTAGATAATGTTCGGAAGGGGGGGGGGGGTGAGGCGGGCGGGCGGCATCTCTTGCACGTAAAGAGAAACGTGTGTCGAATTCCTTTGTAATCAAACCTCATTTCCCCTCTGTCTGACTCATGTTGAAACCACGTGTCGTGTTCTTGTGTAATTCGAAGCTGCAGACCGATGTGTGATAAGAAGGAGAGACCACGGAGATAAAATCCCGTTCGGCCGAGACTTGCTTGCAGAAGATGGGGTATCTGGGTTGCGGTTATTTGCGGAGGTGACGCAGAGTGGTGTCTGTCGTTGAATCGAGTTCCAAGGCCAACACGTAACCTTTAAATAAATAGAGTAGAGAAGTTAGGCATTGTGTTCTGTGACATTTCGTGGGCTTTATGTGCGTTAAAGTTTGTTTATTTATTCCCCCCTCCTCTTCATTTTCGATGGATGTACAATGATGTGATTCGCGAACTAACTATGTTTTCTATAAACAGAATCAGATTTTTTTTTCAGACAGGAATCGACTAAGTTGTATTATAATGTAATTATTACATTTGAGGTATTTCATTAATGTTCAAACACAAAATTTATAGTACATTCTCTATAATAATGAATGCTTTTAAGCATTGATATGAAACCATTTTTTTTTTTTTCATTTTTTCTTACTTTGTTTTTATGCATTTTTTTTTATAGGAGTAAATATAACTACTTTCTAAAAACCTGCATAATTTACGCATTAATAAATCTCTAGCACTGATTGCAGGTATTTTTAGGGGGCGATATTATTGGTCCTTTACAACTAAATCGTATGGATGAGATAACCAATGTTGCACACATATAAGCGTGCGCAGAGCGTTAGAAATGGGAGTACCAATGTGCTTGGAGTTCATATTACACCCATAAGGTGGAGGTTCTAGGTACACCTCCACGGAACCTTTTTATGAGTTAAGCGAAAAGAAACATTTCTAATGCACCTGAGGCGTGAAATTTGTGAATCTAAAACACAAAAAAATTTCCGGCTACGTTTTATGTGCAAATAAGGATACCACGGTATCTCTGATACCCCAGTGCGCACGCCTATGTACACACATCACAAACAGCAAAAATATAATTGCATACACGTTTTTCGGTTAATGAAGTACAACGGCCTCAAAGAATCTTCGTGAATTTGGCTTCATTGGGATTCCTGCATAGCCGTCTTGAAGCTCAAAACTTTTTCTCATTGGAAAAAGAACTCCTGATACCCCGAAACGTGTGCGCGTTTATCTAATTTGCAATTTGTGCTGTGCAATGCTGATTTTCTCATCAATTGTTTCTCCTCAAAGGTAAACGGATACTTAAACAAGTCGTGTTTCAGAATATATAATCGTAACTGCCGTTGATGCCCAAGTTTTCTTTTGCAAAATGGTTTCTAATTTGTCACATTTTAACCTTGAATAGATAGGACACATTCATTTATTTTCTT
This sequence comes from Octonoba sinensis, assembly GCA_038502835.1. NCBI lineage: Eukaryota > Metazoa > Arthropoda > Arachnida > Araneae > Uloboridae > Octonoba > Octonoba sinensis. Next base: position 61,754,133 of record CM076605.1, on the reverse strand, counting down.
TTGAGTATAATAAATACCAACAAAAATGAAGCACAAGTTGTGAAGAGCTACTATTGGCAAATTTCAGGGCCACAGTGGAGCCCCTTCACCAGCGCTAAAAGTGCTCCACACACATCACTGATGTGTGCTATTTATTTTAGTCACTTTTTAAATGTTTTTGTCTTAATTGTAAAATCTCATTCCTTCTTCTAAATTGCAGTTTTTATTCAAATGCGTCTAAAATAACATAATCATATACGATATCTATCTTTATCCTATAATGTAATTACAGATTTCGTTGTGGTCTTATTGAACTTGTTTAACAGTTTTCCGCTTAGTTATTAGAAAGCTTTGACTACACATCAACGCACATATCTTCCACTAATCTATTATGTAATCATTTTCCCGCTAAAAGCCACGCTTCCGTATATTTTTAAATAATTTATGTTAGAAAAACAGTTCTCGATTGACATTGGGAAGCGTGCCAGAATTGCGGAGCTGCGCTTCATTGTTCTAAAAAGCTAGTCTGGTTTCTGCGTAATTTCTTGTTTAGTTAATAATGGTAGCTTTGTTATGTCTGCTATGAGAGATGATGCTGTCAAGTTTTTAGGTTGCGATAGAAAGATAAAGATGTACAGTTAGCGATTGACCTACCACCAACATGACACGACGTACACCTAAAATATAAAACTTATTATATACCACATAGCTAACTAAAATTTAGTGGACCCTTGCATACAAGGTTTGGATAAGATGCCTTGGAGCGAAATTCGCGCAATCACTTGTTTTTATACGCGTTCACTTCGATACATTTAATGCTTGAGAATTTATTAATTATTCGTAATTTTCCAGTTCTCTCCATAGATAATGTACACCAACCATAGGGAATGTAAAAAAAGGAGGAGTAAGGATGGTGGACTTCAAATCTTGGGCATCATACTTTAGGAGAGAAAGAAAACTTGCTGTCCATTATGTATAAAAAATTTAAAATTAGTTAACTTCTTGAAATAATAGTACACCGTTCCTTGTCCAATGCTCACCACAATACTCTTTATGATAAATTTTTCTCATTTGTCATAGAATTTACGTTTTCTACCTTACTCTGCAGTACTACTTAGGTTTCAACAGCACTCTTGCATTCTAAATATTTCAGACAGTGACTGACCGTTTAACTACCTAGAACCAAGATTTGACATTGTTTTCTTTTCTTTTTTTTTCTTTCCACACTGAAAAATAAATAAATTATTGACTAAGGTGCAGTGTAATGCAAAAGTAATATAAAAAGAGAAATTATATTGCAGAACTGTACGATTTAACTTAACTTCGTTATTTTACATAAGGAAAAAGAAAAAGGATTGAGATTAAAAGATACATACATTTAAAAATATATATATATATATATATATATATATATATATATATTGTTTTATTTTATTTACATGAATTATATTTCTTTCGTCGGAAAATTTAATATTGGAGTAAAATGCGATTTGAGTTTGTAAAAGAAAAAAATACTAATTATTTCTTGCCCAGAAAAATAATTAAAACAAGATTTTGTTTTAGCTGCTGAAAAAACTATCTTTGAAAAGAATTCGTGTGCACTTGAAATTGATGTGCATTTCTCATAATCTGAAGTACTTTCTTGCATCCAAATGTTGAATTTCCAAATTAAATCCAATGTCAAATCTTTTCCCGAATCTCAGTCCCTAAATTTTTACAAGGGTTTCACTTCTTTCTCCGTTTGACTCTTTTTATTTTATTTTCTCTCCCCTACCCCCTCTTTCTTTCTTTCTTTTTTTTTACTGCTGTACTTTGCATCGCTGTTCGCTTCGTAGATAAGATCAATTCATTTTGTCATAGTGAAAGAAAACGTGTCTTGTTGGGTAAATGATTACATCTTTCTGTGCTTCGGACGCTTTAAGTGGTGCACTTGGCGACAAACGACTCGAAAACGTTCCAGAAATAAAGCTCGCACAGAAAAACCGCACAAATCCAAGCCAGAATTTTTTTTTTAAATCCCATTCTTTTAGCGCATATTTTTTTCGTTTAGAAAATGTTACATTGTAAAATAATTGTGCGTGGGTTCTAACTTATTTATTAATTTATATTAATTCTCAAAAACATCGCATTCTGATGTGTAGTGTATATCCTGTTAAGAATGAAGTATAAAACATAATTTTGCTCGAAATTGAGCTATAACAATTCATATTTGTCCATAGGAAGGGGAAAATATGCTAAAAATCTGTGGATACAGAATTGGAATAAAGTTCAGTTTTTATTGGTCTTTCCAGAAAGAAATTCAACATATCTAAGATGCATTATACTTTGAAGTTAATGTTTTTAGAATACATTATTCTAGAAACAAATCTAATATTTCGAAAACAATGCTGTAGTAAACTGAAAACGATTATATTTTAGAAATATTGTAAATAATCTTTGAAGCATTCTATTTTTATAGAGTTAAATAGAGTTAATATCGGAAATATCTATTGGTCAAACTTCGTAAATTTTTTTTAGAAACTTGTAGAAATTACTGAATCAAATGAATATGTGAAAGAAGCATATTGAGGATTACATTAATTAGTGAGAACATTTTAACACATTCCTTTTTTGTTGTTAAAATATTGTAAAAGTTACGGTTATTAAAAAAAAAGCTCTAAAATTAATATTCAAGCGAGGAAAACACAGGCGAAAAAAAAAATCATACTTTAAACAACTCAAGTTTTTATTTTTAATTACTTGACTGCAGTATAAGTTTCAATCGCCTACAAAAAAAAAAATTACTTTTTAGAAATTTAGAGAAGAAGGTCCCCCCCCCCCCCATTACTTAAAGTAAACGTTACAGGAAGAAAATTTATTTAAGATTATGAAGTTAAAAAAGTTGACTACATTCGAATTAGTTTTAAAAATTATTTTTCAAAAATAATGTTTAGCGATAATAATATTTTAATTCTCTACGTTTGACACTGAACTCTATCGGTATTTATTCTTAAACTTTTGTGAGCTGTTTTGATGATCAACGAAATGAAAAAAACTTGCTTCAAGAAATTCCTTCGTCGTATTAAATCGTTGCAGCGGTTAAATTAGGCATTTTATTTCTGGAAATCATGTGAATATGTCATCGATTATTTGTAATTATGGTTACTAGATGGCGCCACTGTACTTGATGTTTATGTTCTCGTCTAATACGCAACTTGTTTTCAAATTGCAGAAGCAATAATTCTATAAGTTTGGAAGTATAGAATTTATCGAAATCCGAATCATTATCTTCACATGTAATTTTTGTCTTATATTTAAGTTTCGAAATGTATTCTTCTCGAAGAAAGATTCCTCCCCGATCTTGTGATACATTTGCAGTGTTACCTCCTGGCACCCAAGATGGTTGTATTATTTTCGGCAAAAATTCTGATCGGCCAAGCGATGAAGTTCAAGAGGTTGTCTATTTCCCGGCATGTGATCATAGTATTCCCTCAAAACTGAAATGTACATACATTGAGATAGATCAGGTGGAACATACACATGCTGTAGTGCTTAGTAAACCATCTTGGATGTGGGGAGCTGAAATGGGTGCCAACGAGCACAGTGTATGCATTGGTAATGAGGCTGTGTGGACAAAATTGAACGATGAAAATGATGCTATTGAAAAGTTATTAGGAATGGATCTCTTGCGCCTTGGCCTTGAAAGGGGTTCTACTGCACTTGAAGCATTGAATGTTATTGTGTCACTTTTGAAAAAGTATGGAATGGGAGGAAATTGTTCAGACAGCATGAGTGATTTTACATATCATAATAGTTTTCTAATTGCTGATCCAAATGAAGTGTGGGTTCTGGAATGCGCAGGACCTATTTGGGCAGCAGAAAAAATCACCGAAGGTGTTCGAAACATCTCTAATGAACTATCGATTGGTACAAAAATTGATCTCCAGTGTGAAAATTTAGAAGACTTTGCTAAAGATAATGGACTTTGGGACCCTACCAAAGGTCCTTTAAATTTCAGAAAAGTTTTCGGACTCGATGAGGATGAATATGAAAGCCATCGATATAAGTGTGGTAAAAGACTGCTTACCAATTTTTCCAAAGATGGGCAATTTACGCCTGCTGATATGTTCAAAGTGTTGCGTGACAAACCAAGTGGTATATGCATGTCTTCTGGGTCGTTTGTTTCTACGGGAAGCCAAGTTTCTATTCTATGGAAGCCAGAAACTACGAAACCATCGTGTCACTGGTTTACGGCAACTCCTGATCCTGCTCGATCCATCTTCAAGCCTTTTATTTTTACTGGTAAAATAGATTATCCTCATCAAGTTATATCTCCTGAATCACGAGACCGCAGATATGAATTGTATAAAAATCATTCCAATATTTTGAAGTTGAAAAAGATCGATATGGATGTGCTTCGAGCCAAAATGAAAGATTTGGAAGCAACTTATGTTGACCGTGCTCACAAATTGGTATCGAATTTTGAGTCGATGAAAGATGAAGCATCAAAATTATTTAAATTGGCTGTTGAAGACGAACTACTGTTGTACCCATCTTAATGAAGCATTAAGTGAAAGATGAAGCATTGAAAGCATTAAATTAACATTTCAAGGTGACACAGTTAAAAAAAAATGTTAGTGCATTAGTATATATTAAGTAAAGAAAAATATTCTGTGCTTCCTGTAGTAAACTTAATTAAAGCAAAATATCAGTTGAATAGCAAACTTACGATTTGCCATAGTATATGCAGCACATGAATATGTTTGCACATATAAAGAGATACTATAATTCTCCTGTTGTCTAGTCATTATAAAACTGCTGAAAGCTTGAAAAATTATGAAAGCTTATGAAAAATGATATAATAAATTCCCAAAACCATAGGCATGGTTAAAATGGAGAAAAGTATAATAAATCTTTTGTTTGCTATTTTCTAACATGTTGTAACATTCTGAATTAAATACTACAATGGCAGTGGTACATGATTCTTTACTAATTGGTTTTTTTTTCTTATAATGTTGGCTATTTTCAAGAGATGAAAATTTACTATCAATATTATTATTATTTGCTGTACAATTTCATGCATTTCCTAGTGTTTCCTCTAAGAAATTTTAGGAGAGTGCAGCACACAGTAGCAGATTCTAGGGAGGGGGACACAGAGGCACATGCCCCTCCTAAATGAGTTAAAGAAATGTATAATTAGCCCATTAAATAATTTTTACTTCTTTTCCTCTACTTTAAACCAGATAAATTGGTTTTAAAGGATAGTAAAAAATCATAAATACTCTTTTGGGAAAGTCTTTCTAGTGAGAGAAGCACTTGATACTCCATGGTGCACCTTCTAAAATTTACTCTGCCCCTGGCCAATCCAGCTTTTTTTTTTTTCATTGTTCAATGGACCCTCCTTGACCCTTTAGAATTTTATCAACATTATTGAATCATAAATACATATATCTTTCCTGAGGGATAAAAAATAACATTAGCCTGTCTTTGTAACATAAGTTCCTTGTTTCCCCTGTTCACTATAGACGAAGGAAGGTATGAGCAAAAATAGAAATAAAAGTTCCTTTTCTGCATCCAAATCTTGAACCAAATAGAATAAGAAAATATTGTGTAGTCAAGGGTTGTATTTAGCATGAAATATCACCCATAAATTAGTTTGCTACTTTTTGTAGATATATACATTTCCCCCAGTGTTTTTCTATCATTCTTTTAGGGATGAACCTCATAGTTCCTTTACCAGATATTGGATACAATATCCAGCATTAGATTTGTTTTCACTTTCAGTAAGATACTACTTTTTTATATGGTGATCACTTAAAATAATTACAACTATGTTTCATATTTTAATGATTAAAAATTTAATTTACAATGCTCTGTTATAATATGCATTAATAAAACTTCTTAAAGAATGAAATAATTTATTATTATTATTTGTGTGTGTGTGTGATACTTGCATGAAGAAATCAAATTAGCATAAAATTTTTATTATTCAATTGTTAAGGAGTATTTTCATAAAAGGAAAGTTTTAAGTTGGCAAGTTTTTTAATAAAATATTTTCTATTTTCATTTTTATTTGTTGTATACAAATGTAAGAAAGAAAAAACTTTAAACATGGAATATTTTACTGGTGTATCCCATAATTCAACATAAATTTTTACAAAAGATTGCTGTATTTGATCCCATTTTTTTTTTTGCTAATTATTTAATACTGCTCTCAAGTTAATTCACATAGTCATATTTTTGAGTTAAAATAAGTTGTACTTTTTCTTGTAGTTTTCAAAAATATAAAAGAACATAATTCTAGGTTCTAGGTTTTTAATTAATTAATTAATAAGTCATAAATTTCTATCATGCTAGTTAAAATGCGAAATATAGTTCTTACATTTAAAAAAAATTAATATTTTAATATATAGCTTCTAATTATATTTTCATTTGCATTTATTAAAAAATTGCATTGATGCAAATTGTTAATAGATGCAAGTACATTTTCATCAAAGCCCTGTATCTGCGCCTGTCTTGTAGCCAAAAAATTAAATATATTTTTCCAAATTAAAAATTCATTCAACAATTATAACTTCCACATTATACACATTTTAGGTTAAATTTTTCATTAAATTTTACTTTGCTGATTTTACTCCTTTATAATAAACCTTGTATTTTTATACAGTCAAACCTCATTATGAAGCAGTTGCGAAAGTAGCAGATGCTACAGTGTAAATGAATTTAACAATGAGAAAGTTTACGTTAAAATAACTAATATTTTAGAGCAAAGATATTTGGTAACTTTTATTAAAGTGTAGAAAATAGGTATTAAAATTTTATATTTTTCTGAAGAGACCTCCCTTATAACAGAGCAAGTTGTAAATCTGCTTAGGCTTAGTCATTGTGATTTTGACCACCCATACGCTGCTGAATGTTTTATCTAAGAGGGTGGGCACCTTTGATATTATTATTTAATTCATTCAGCATAGTTTCTTATTTTTTTCCATACTAAAAGTAATGTTAATTAAAAAATTATTTTTTTGCCTATTAATTGGCAAAGTGGCCGATTGATCGGTGCATGAATAATTAATCTAATATAGATTAAATCATCAAAAATTGTCTATTATAGTTACTCTGTAATTAATCAAATATAGATTAATTGCGTTCTAAAATTTAGTACCTTTTCATGAACTGTATATTTCTAATATTCTAATACAATAATACACATTATTGTACTCATTGAACTCAGTGCTTAAATTATTCATAAATAACATTAATTTGAAACTTTAATTTCTTCTATCTGATATTTTAGTTTAAGTGACAGAAAAAAGAGAGATGCACACAGTGGAATGCTATTTTTGCCACCAGGTTTTTCCATAGTTATTTCCACCTACGGCAAAAACTTACCAATCTTGATTTAAAGTAAGTAAAGACGAATGTAAATCACTTATGATATACAGTCAAACCCCAATATAGTGAACCGTCTGCAGACTAGGCAATAAGTCCACTATAACCGGTGGTTCACTATATCCAAATTCTTTGAAAAAAGTCTTTTTTTCAAATATGACTATAGTTTTGTTAGAAATAGGGATTGCGGTAAGTACATAAATTGCTTATAAATATTTAATTAATCAAGTAAATATTAAAACAAACATTAAAAAGAAAAAGACTCGATTTTATTCTTACCTTCTATGCATGCAAAAAATTAGTAATTTTAGATTGAACAGATTTTGATTTTAAATATAGTTCATCAACTTATTCATCGACAATCAGCAAAGAGTCCAATTCTTTTGTTCCACATTCTTCGTTGAAAATTTTTTTTTTCAAAGTATTTACTGCTGATTTCTCATCTAAAGTAGAGGGTGTCGATATTTCGTGTTCTTCTTCAACACCGTCTTCTAAACCTTCATCTTCGGCATCGTTTTTTTGATCAACTTCAGAAACGATGTCATCGTCAGTGGAGTGCCAGAAGTGCGCACATCGTCATCACAAGACTCGAAATTCTCGCTAATGTCCTTTGGAAAAATATTAACACTATTCCTTTCCAACCACAGTGATATTGGTAGGTTTTCTTCATCGTTTTCATCCTCCACGGGAGCGCCTGGGGTGGGGAGAGGGGATTGATTGTATTGCTTAACAACTTGTTTGCACTAATTTAATTGACGATAAGCATGAAAGAGTAAATTTGACACAATAGAAGGGAAACACTGACTTTTCAACCACAACATGAGCAAGTTTACAGTTGGAGAGCTGAAAAAAAATCCCAGGGAATGAAATTTGAGTTCACTATAAACGAACTACCAATTTTTCACTTGTCCACTATAAGCGTATAAAATAACCTTAGTTAAATAGGAGTTCGGACGGGACCACTAAAAACGTTCACTACAACCGAGTGTTCACTATATCCCAGGTTCATTATAGCGGGGTTCGACCTTAGCTCATTAAACTAGTAAATCCACATTCACTCAGAGCACAACCAAATTAGTCTGTTTATGGTAAAATAAAAGCGGAATTAAAGGGAAAATTGTCTCACAGTAGTAGAAAAAAGGAGGATGTAGAAAAAGGAAAGATGTTAAATAGATTCAAAGTTATTTACATGCAAACATGTATATAACAATTCTTGATTTTTTTATATATTTAAAAGAAAAAAAAAAGTACTATTCTGTTTTGTCATCTCATTTGCTCTGATCAAATCCTGTTCCAAATTTTTACTGACTCCATATTTCTTCAAATTTTAATTTTGATTGAAGAGACTTTTAGCAGCATTAATAAATAAATAAAAAAAAAAAATGATGGGTTAATTGAATCTTAGTTTCCTGGTTAACTCAGCAGATGGCGGCAGCAGTAACGCTACGCTTCTTCTTTCCAATTGTTCTAAATTCTAAAGTAGAGGGAAAAGTTGCCTTCCCCCCCTCTCTTTTTTTTCAAGCTTTCACTTTTCTCTCGTCTTTCGTCTAAGAAAAAGGAGGTATTTCCCAGGATGGTAAATAAGGTTCCCAGGATGGTTTTTAATACAGTATTTACCGCGGTGGGAAAAACCCGTCCTATCCTCCTAAATGATACATGTGTCTGTTGTGAAAAAACTAAGCCAAAATAAGACATGTTAGTACGGCAAATATGTGCAAATTCTTCATTAAAAAAAATATGAATCTGATATAAATTTCTTTATTACATATCTTTAATATTTACGTTTGGGTAGCATTTAGTTACTCAGAGTGTGTTAAAAACGTGAATCAAGAACATATGTTTTTCTACGGTATTTACCATGGGTGGGAAAAACCTGTCCAACCCGGGCTATCATTCTTGCTGATGCTGTGAAGTTGAACGAACGTTTTTCACAAGGTAGAGATTAATCTATGCAACCGGTTCAGTATTACTTCAGCATGGTGGGTCGTTTTGTCTAAAGTAATGCAGTGTCTGTATTGTTCCAAAGATATATTTGAATGGTTTTGAAATCAAATTAAGCATACCTATCACCTCCTTTAATTGAAATTGCCGTTACGGACGAAATACGGATTTTTGCCCACCTTTATTCTTAGTTTTTAATTAAGTTGAGTAGCGCTATTTTATCATTCTTTGTGGTAGGTAGATTTATTTTTATTAGCTGCTATGCAGCAATTGGAATTCAAAAATTTTAAAACGTGGAAGGAGTTCAGAAAAAAAAAAAAATGATAGATTTCTGCGAAGTTTGAACAATGCAAGGAAGACTGGGCAATTTTTTGAAAGTTTTTTTTCATTATCAATTTCTTATTAGGACTAAGCATTAAAACTACCGTGAATGCCTTAGTTACGAAAACGAGCGACTTTATAATAGAAATAGTACGATTTTATAATAGAAAAATACATCTAAAAACACTGTAGGTAAATTTGTGATTGCGTGGCATTCGTGAGCTAAAAGGTTTTTTTGATTGCAATGTTTCGCATGTTCATAGTGTTTATTAACGCCTTGCCTTACCATTTAGCACGACCAAACTCGCGCGTAATCGGTAGTCGTCAAAACGCAGTAAACAGACAGCACTGATGCTCGAGAAAAGTCGCGATACGAGCCGAAATGTAAACACCAGTGATACCTGATGTGTAGTTAGTTTTACTCATTACTACTATTGAGGGGTAGTAAACTTGAATCCTTTTCCTTTTACAGATAATATAAATTTATTATAAATTTGTTATGAATAAACAATAATTAAGTTATTACGAACAAACGATATTTCAATGAAAACTGAAGCGTCTTCAAATGTAATTTCGTCCTCGGGAATGTAATATTGTGATGCCTAAAAATAAATATAGAATTCTATAAACAAAAAGTCTAATCATAAAGAATGTTCACGTGGCTATCTCTTCACTAGTCTGACTCGTGATATTCATGTTTGGCCGGATTATCCCTTCACGAGTCAGACTCGTTAGAGTAAGGCAAGGGGTTAACATTACTCTTCATGTCTTGGTAGAAATCATGCAATTTCTGCAAGACTCCGACAAAAAAATGTCAAAAACATCCAAGTTCTGGTGTTTTTAACGAGTTTATGACGTAGCACCTCTTCAGTTTCCTCGGAAAGAGGAATTGTTTCTCTTGTGCATGGAAATCAATCTGCACTGAGCAGACTGCCGGAAAAACTTCTCATCTTCCGGAGGAGAAAAACAAAAAGTAACCAATAGCTTGTTCAGCGTCAAGTGCGCTCCAGAAAAATGCGAAATTTCTTTTTATCGCTCTTGAAAAATCGACACTCAGCATCCTCTTCCGTTATTACGTCATCTTTTTTTCGCCGCATGTACGGTCGACGTTCAGTCAGTGTAACTATCGGATTTTAATCAAAACGGCCGACTCTTTCTTTGATTAGCGTCTCAAAAATAAAGCTCGCATATTGGATACCAAAACAGATTCTACGATGGCTGAGTCAGGTTGGTATCTTTCTTTCCCCTTTCATTTCTATTAAGTGTAATTTCCGTTTCTCTCATTGTAATCATTTTTGACAATGTATTCCATACCATATCTGTAGTATGTACAATAATTTATTTATAAAAAAAAACGTAAATAACAAGAAGTTTCGTCTAGAACTATATGCGCCTACCTTACCGTATACACCCACACCCAACTGCAAATTGACAATCTAGCTATCTCTTTCTCATTTAGCTTTAGTTCTTAATTACTTCAAATGTACCTTTTTCAACGGATAATACATGTTCATTCACTCACTTATTTATTCATTCATTAATTTACTCATTCATTCTTAATGAATGTGCCCAAAGTTTACACAATTTGCACTTTATGTCTGCCCATAGGCGTTAATGTTAAAATTTCCGAACTGTTCAAAATTGAACGAAAAATTGCTCAAATTAAAAAGTAGAACTGAGATGTCCTCGCCGAGATCTTTCGAATGCAAAAAGAATTTTTCGAATCGGATAATTCGTTCAAAAGTTATTAGCGGGGCACAGACGGACAGACCGACAGACACACACCCCCCCCCCCCCCCCATCTCAAAACCCTACTTTTAAATTGTTTTTTTTTTCTTCTTCAATCTTTACTAAAAAAAATTCACTTTTTTTTTTTACTTTTCTTTATTGTAAACAATATTTTTACGATATATTAAGACTTTTTCATGCTTTATTATTATTTTTTTACTTTTACGGGGAAGTAGGCTAAAAAACGTATCTCTTGTTCGATAATTTTGTTGTTATTATCATTTCATCATTTCTGACTAGCTGACAACGATGCATATAAATATATTTTAATGCAACTAAGGCTTTTTTATGTCCAAAATATTTTTAAAAAATAAGAAGAAAAAAAAAATTTTAAAATAATAAAAATTATACTTTATAATTCATTTTTTTAGATTTCTTTTCAGAATTTTAATATTTAAGCAAATGTTAACGAATTTACATTGACATTTTTTGTTTCGGGGTATCACAAAAATTTGCATTTTTAGGCAGCTTTCTTGCTTCGTTGCTTAATCGGCAAAGCGTTTTACATTTTTTATTACTTGATTTCCTTCAATTCCATTGAAATTGTTTAACTTATGTTAATTTATTAATTGCTATTTCTTGAAGAAAAACCACTATTATTTAATAAGAGAAAAATTAAAATAATCAATTTTTTGTGACATTCGTATTTTTGTTGATATTAAAATTTAAAATATTTATAATCCTTTTAATCGGTAAATTAATTATTTGGTTCTTTAAAAATATATCTAATAGATTTATTTTATCGAGAAGCGTTATTTACAGAAAAGTCAATTTATTTTCAAGCTGTTGCTTATTTCAAGAAGAAAGAAAATGGAGACTTAGAATGTTTCTTGCAACTTAGAATGCAAACCCTTTTGTTGATCATTTCATGTTTGTTTTATTTATTTTGTTATTTTTCTTTTGATGATTAAATTTATCGATAAAAATGTTGCCTGTTGCGAAGGTCTTTGTGTTTTGAATATTTTGTTTTCCATAATCTTATCAGTGTTTATTTTCTGGAATCTTGGAAAAAGAGTGTTCAAGTAACTTCATCCTCTCTTACTTCCTTGTTTCCATAACGGCAACCATTTTGTCTGTTAATAAAGTAATCATGCGTTTGTTTCAAATTTTTAGCTACAATCTCAGGGAACGCAAAAAACGCTCGCAATTTTAAGGCTTTTATATTTAAAAAAAAGAAAGAAGAAAAGGGTTTATTATTTGAATTAGCAAAAGTACCGACTGTTGCCCGCTTCAAATAACAATATGAAACTTTATTGCAGAAAATTAACACTTCAAATTTAAACTCACATTTTTACAACAGTGAATTATTGGAATTATTCTCTCCGAAATGTTTAGCTCAATTCTCCTTAGAAAAAATAGCTCACGATGTATTTAGTCTACAGTTTTGGTACAAATTCTGTCGAACGTAGTTCTTCATAAGCTTCCGAATGAAATGAAATTTTATACAATTAAATGTTTTTTTGGTCTGTTTTCTATTGGCCAAAACAGATTTTTAATCTGAAGATTTTTTTTTTTTTTTTTTTTAAATTTTGAATGGAACATGTGAGTACCCCTGTCACAAACAGCAACTGGGGTCCGTACTGAACAGATAGCGTTAATTTCAATCGAAATTATTTTAATTGTTTTTATTCCTTTCAGTCTTCGTTTGTAAAATTCCGTTAAAAACGCAAATTTTGTTGGTGAACAAAGCAATGCTCTCATCTGGACCCGGGTCAATTGTGCTCCGTAGAAGATCAGGACTTCCACAACCGCGATTCAAAAACTTCGGGAGGATCTTTCATGAGTTTGGCCTCACCATTCAAAATGTATATTTCCTTTCAGAAAAAATATAATAAGTTGAGCAATAGTGCAATTTTACTTATTTTAGGTCAGTAGTATTCGGGGGAAATGTTGATCATTTTGTGGTAAAGAGTTTCGTTTTCGTTCTCCATGAAGGAGAAGGGGAATGGGAAAGAAAATGAGCAATGTTAAGAGTTTGCTTTGGCAGTTTTGCTGACTTTTGAACTCTTGTCACAATCCCGATCACAATTCGAATGTTTCCAAAACCCTATTTTGTGCGAGGTGGTTGAAAAAGAACAATTCAGGGAGTGTGTTGTATTGCAACCGAATTGAAAATTTTGTTAGCCTAGTCGGTAGGAAAAAGGGCCGACTCGTGGAATTTCAAAACTGCGACTTCGACTACTTTACAAATATATATTAGAGAAGTAACGAATATTCAGCCACTATTCGGTATTCGACATTCGACGTATCTTTAAACGATTCCGACTCCTCTACTCCAAAATCAGCTCGACTCTGACTCCACAGCCCTGGTCGTAAAATTGTCTTAAACACATCAAAGTTATTTCTCCCTATAATTTTATTATTCCTATCTTTTTACCTCGATTTATCTTATATTTTCCTTCTGATATTCTGAATCAAATATTCAAATACAAATGCAGTGAAGTCAAAAAAGTTATGTTTTTGTATACACCCTACTTTTTAACTGAAAGACTTGTTGTGGTTACTCAGAAGTTCTTCAGATAACATTTTTTTACGAGCACCGAGTGTGTTCAATTGCTTTCTAGAAGTATTTTGCTTCGCACTTTCTTTTCGTTCATTTTATTTTTCGCCCACAACCGTAACGAGATCTCTTCCTGCTCTCAACTGGATAAAGTCTTACCCCACTGCCTGACCCCGATTCTGTTTTTAGAACTTTCATCTTTTTTCCACCCAATTTTTTAGATTTATTTCTGTTACATTTTTCCCAAAATGCTCTCGGCTTTGAATTGTGACAGCTTACACCAGGTTGCATCTGTTTTGTTTCGAGCCCAAGGGAACCGTCGGGATCCTGAATGAGTGTTTATATTAATGCGAGCTGGGGGGAGATTTTTGTTTCTGTCTGTCGCATTCGGTGTTTTACCGTTTTGTTTTGCAAATCATTCTTACAACTTCTGGCGGAGCGCCAACTGGTTGTCCCACAAAGCTTTTCTCCACGCAGCTTGACAGATTTAAGTCGGACAAACTCTATTTAGTCTCTCTGTTACTTTTAAATTAAGATATATGTTCGACACTTGAGCAATCTTAAACCAAAGTTTGACTTCCTTATTACGCGAATGTCTTAACTAATCATGTTTTGTAGTTATGCAGAGGCGAGCTAAAGAGCTTAGTTTACTGTAGTCTTTTCTTTCATTCTGGTTGTTTATTTTTCTCTGCCCCCTTTCGTACTCTTCATAGTCAAAAATTGCTAACAGGGAGAAGGATGGGATAAAATTTGTGTTGTTAAAAAATATTTATTTACCGCCTGCCATTTGGAATAATTTTTTGGCCAACTTTATGAGAGAAAAAAACCGTAATGGTGGGCACGTTTTAATTTTTTAATCGAATATGTAATGCATGCTGTAATGAAGTTGCTTGATTAAAAATACAGGTTGTGTACAGGTCACGAAAAAGTGACGAATTTTGAAATCAGTCGCGAAAGTAACGGAAAAGTCACGAAAATTTTCCGTCCATCGGGATTGATCCATTCCTGCAGGTTCCGTACATCAGGTATCTAACACATTTTTAAACATCCGGAGTCCGATCCAGCCACTGCCCGAAATATCCAGTTAGGGACCGTTCATAAATGATGTTTTTTTTTTTTTTTTTCAATATATTTGACCCCCTCCCCCCCTTTGTCACATGTCACGCTGTACTACATTAGCATAAAATAGGTTTATTTGCGGATTTCAAAGGTTTTTATAGAAACCAAAATGTACCCCCCTCCCCCCCTCGAAGCGTGACATCATTTATGAATGATCCCTTACCCGGCGTGTCAAAATTTTTAAATTGATTAATTATCCTGTTTTGAAAATATATGTCAATTACAGACTTACTAAATGTTTGAAAACTGTGGGATGTTGAAAAATGTGTAAATAATTTACAAGTTTCAAACATTAGAGCTGGATATCCGGTACTTATACGTCATATAAGTAATACCGGATGTCCGATATCCGGCAGAATCAATATCCGACGTATCACCGAACTGTTGCGATAAAATCCCGAAAAAGTCACGAAATTTCACTTTGAAAAGGTGTAGACAACCTGAAGCAATTTTTGCAGTATTAGTTTGTTAGAATTTTCTTTTTCTCTTTCTTTCCTTTCTTCTTCTTTCTTTTCGTTTTCTTTTGTTTTTTCTTCTTTTCTTTCTTTCACGAAAAAGAAAGTAGTAGAAAACTACTTACCGCTAAAAGATACTTTAAATGTTAAAACCAGCGCACCTGAAAATATATCGCCAACTATTTTCGATATGTTAAGGGGGCGGGAGGGCCAAAAATTACATTCTTTTATGAATTTTGTACTAATACTCACGTTATGAGTAAGGCTTACTCTATACGTCCGTGATTAGTTAGGAATGTTAAGAAAATCTGTCAGAGTCTTAAATAGGCTGAAATTTAGTAATAACGAATTCAACGCGAATGCGTTTTTGGTTGGGCCCAAAACAATGTTGTTAGCCTGATTATGAGACGCAGTGGAGAAAAAGATTGTTTTATATGTATATATTTTTCTTTTTTTTTTTTTAGTTATTTATTTATTAGCATTTTGATGAGGCATAAAGTCACATAGTAGACCTTAATCTATCTGAACCTAAACAGACACTTGTCTGTTTAAGAAGAAACAGGCTCTCCATTCCAAATATTCATTAAAATATATTGTTAACTTTAATATGTATTAATTTTCCTTTCAAATCATAAATGTTACATCATTTTTATTTGATATTTAATAATTCATTTATTTTTATTTTTAAGAGTGTTTACTTCGTACGTTTTTACAATCAAAGATGTTTTTGCAAACATAATAATTTAATGTAACAGATTCTATTCATTCTAAATATATATGTTTTTCATTTCAAATAAAAAAAGAAAATACTTAATTACAATATTGAATGGTATTTATTATCAGTTTTATAACAGGAGTCCTAGTTATGATGATATTTTAATTTCTTAAAAAAGATGCATATGCCAGAGGAATCACGTAAAAAAATGTACTCATATCCAGAAAATAAAACTGTCTTTATCTGCAATTAATTTTGAAGAGTTTGTAATTTTTTAGTAACGAATTTCCCCTGTTTGCTCTATTTGTTGAGTTTCAGCACGACCTTTTGTTTAAATATTTACTTTGTTACTAATAAATGGCTTTTATTACCATAAATCTTTTTGTGCATAATAGGGCAAAGATTTGGAAAATTGCAGCTAGAGTGAATTGCTTTCAGTTAAGACATAAAAAGAAAGAACTACTGCCAAGGAGATTGTTTTCCTTTTAATAACGCCTTTGACTTTGAATCTGTCTGTTCAGTGTTCTGATTTCGATTATGTGTTGTACCAATGTCTGACTCCCTTTAATCCCTTGTAATTATTTGTTTTAAGTACAGTATAACCACAATTTTACGATTATCAATGAACTGTTAAGTGCTATCGTTAAATCGGGGTTTTTAAAACCAATAGTTAATTTAACGAAATCGTTGAAACGAGTATCTTTAAATTATACTTTCATGCTGAAAAACTAGGAGGCGCTAATTTTAGGTGAAGACGTCTTACATTTTTATTTGTTATGTCCTTTTTTCTTCTGTCATATTTGCATCAACAAAAATTATTGTTTATGTTAGTAGAGCTTATTAGTAACACTCTCTATTACCATAAATGAATTAATTAAATAAGTAGTACATATATGAATTGTAACAATTTTGTGTGAAGCTAACATTTTATTTGATAAAAGCAGGTTGAGGGAGGGGAGTTTGAAACTATTTTCTTAGAGAGAGAATGTAAAATTAGTTCACAGAGTGATCAAGTGATCTACGGGAGAGACGTAGAACTACAATTAAGGGCATTTCTACATAAAACTAAATGGGTGCTCTCACATCAAAGGCGACAAAGACATTTTTTTTTTTTTGTCTTTGTCGCCTTTTTGGTTCTACTGTGTTCTTATTCTGCTGTCGGGTTAATAGGAGGCACCTCTAGGCATCCGAAGACTAGAGGTTTCCTTTGAATTCATTTGTGGGTTTAAAGAGCCTGACAGATGTCTGATGAAACGTAAGCCGGAAACATAGATGTATCACGCCCTATAAGCCCCGAAAAAAAAAATATTTTAAAAGTTTTCTATCATTAAGTAACATCAGTTTTGTTTTTGATGCAATTCAGAAGATGCAATTTCACTGATTAGTATTGTAATTATTTTTTAAAGTGAAATTAATTTTCGAACTTTTTATCCTGGACATAGAAGGGGGGGTTGGGATAAAATTTAGGTACCAAAATACAGTAAAACCCTAATTATCCGAAAAGCACGGAACCGTAACGTTTTCGGTTAATCGAGATACCATATAAATTTTCGGATAAGCGAGAATTATAGGCAAAGGCCATGTATATAGAAGAAAATTAATTCTTATTTTTTTAATCTGAATGTTCTGTAAGTAAAACTTTAATGTAACATAGTTGTTGCAATAAATTGTATGCGAAATATAAAAATTTTACGTTTATGTCATTTAGCATAATACATTTTACCATGTACTAACGATTTTTTTCATAGTTATGGCAGAAACAGGCCTTTTTGCCAGGTATGAAAAAATAATTTTTAAAAAGAAACGGATGGGGAAAAAAAAAACAAACAAACAAACGACTCATTTGCCTTTTCGGTTAAGCTGATTTTCGGATAAACGGGATTCGGATGACCGGGGTTCTACTGTGTGCTTATTCTGCTGTCGGGGGAATAGGAGACAGAATGCATTTTCTTGAGCGCGTGAAACATATCACGTTTGTGATCAATTTTTCATAGTGTTTTTCTCTAAGACCTTGTTAAAACACATGTCCTTTTTTACAGACGATTGCAATCTAGAAGATGTCGCATTTTATTTGCAGCAGGTGTTGAAATGTTTTCCCATCGCCAACATATATTTCACTGTTCCGGGCATAAACATTGGCCTACTCCTTTCATTTAGCTATTCCGTGGGTTGGTTGGTACAACAGATAGTGAGCAAAGCAGCATGGGAAGATCCTACGCATTGTTGCCACCTCCACAGAAATATATCTCCCAATGTTGATTTGCATTTTCTCTGGTAACGTTCGAGTTAGACTTTTTAGTAGGATTGCTATATCTTACATTTCTTACTTCCTTAGTTTTTGCGGATTGGAGCAATGATACTACGATATCACTGGTAATACATATTTTATACATTTATTGATTCTTTATAACTAATCGAGTAAACTTATTTGGAAAATGAAAATGCTCCAAAATTATTTAATCTAAATTAAGTACTGCTAAAGATATTGAAGAGTTTCTGAAGTACATTTCTTAGTTGGCTTGGAAAGTTTTTTTAAATTTATCTATACTCAAAATTTTGTTTTCATAATGTTATACTATTTGATTTTCTGCGAATTTATTTTGTGTTATATTATGCGAAATCAAATTTTAAAAGATATTATGTTTTTCAGTCCCAAGCCATTCTAAAATTCTGTTAAGTTTAATGAAGTTAGTTTGATATCAAATGCAACTATACAGACTGATAAAGAAAATAGTAGGATAAAATTTAGTGATCATAGGGTGTCAGAGTACAGACAGCGTCAGAGGCCAAAAAATATAAAGGGAATGGAAAGGATACGTTGATGCAAATGCAACACTTGGACTGAAGTGGTTATTTTTGGCAGTTTTAATCAAATAAAAAAATTATAGAGCCAACTTCGATGTCCCAATATGCTCTACCCGTATGTTCAACTGCTCTGAAATATCAGTGTACCTTATATGTGATAACTTTATCAGAGATAAAGAAAGTAAAAGGCGACGGTTAAACTTGAAGCATTAAGATAATAGAGAGAAATCTAGATGGTTTTTAAATCTGTTGGACGCCTTATCTCTATTGTTTGTGATTATCATTGAGAAATTCTTGTGCGCTGGAAATATATTGTGTAGCGAAGAAATTCATGCTACACAATATATTTCCAGAAATGAGGAATAATGTTTCTTCCTTTAGAAACATTATTCCTCATTTCTAACGCTCCCCGCCCCCCTTTTTTGTAAACATTAGTAATGGTAGAAATGAGATCAGTAGCGCGGGCTGTAAAAATGAATGAGTGTTAAATTCTAATAGACTATTTTACAGGCTGTTTTCGTTACATTGTCTTTTTTTTTTAACGATACGTTAACTATTGAAAAAAGAAAGGAAAAAATTTTGGGTAATTAAAATGGAATTTTTTAACTGTTAAACAAAATACCCTGATCTTATTTTTATGTAGGGTCCGTTTGAAGATAGTCAATCAAAGCAATTTTTTAATTGTTGCCAACAATAAAATATGATCATAAAGTAACGTTAAAATTAATCAAACTAGATTTTCGTTGTAAATCGTGCTAATTGTTGTACCTACGTTCCAGAATTATTTACTTTTCTGAGGGAGGGGGGGGGGGATGATCCACAGTTGATGCTGATGTATATAGTTTTGTTAACAAAATATAGAGTTAGAGCACCGTTGATAAATAATCAAATTGAGTTTTTTACTCTTAAAATCTTGTTGTGTGTTGTGTTTTTAATTTGTCATCAGCTTTTGACTTAGGCTCCTTGTGTGCAATAATGCATAAAGATTCATGTTGCTTTTGTTTACTGATCTCAATTATGACCATATTATGACCCATCTTTGTTATGACCATCAGTATTTACTGATCTAGTGTTATGGATCATTACGAGGGCATTTTGGAATGTTTTCATTCCAGGAATCGATCCTGCATTTTTTATCAGGGTCCGTTTTTTTTTGTTATTTGTTAAAGAGATTTTTGTGAAAAATCAAATATTTTTGTGAAAATTGAAAATTTAAACATATAGTGATGAAAAATTTTATTATATTTTGCCACTTTTATGATAAATAATGGTGTGAAAAGTATGTTTTGGAAGCATGGGATTTTGTGAACGGCCCGTTTTGAGTTATTTATATTTTGTGAAGGGTCAGGTTTGATTAATTTAAATTTGTGAAGGGTCCGTTTTGATTAATTTAAATTTTGTGAAGGGTCCGTTTTGATTAATTTAAATTTTGTCAAGGGTCCGTTTTGATTAATTGGAATTTTGTGAAGGGTCCGTCTTGATTAATTGGAATTTTGTGATGGGTCCGTTTTGATTAATTTAAATTTTTTGAAGGGTCCGTTTTGATTAATTTAAATTTTGTGAAGGGGCCGTTTTAATTAATTTAAATTTTGTGAAGGGTCCGTTTTGATTAATTTAAATTTTGTGAAGGGTCCGTTTTGATTAATTTAAATTTTGTGAGGGTCCGTTTTGATTAATTTAAATTTTGTGAAGGGTCCGTTTTGATTAATTGGAATTTTGTGAAGGGTCCGAAAACGGACCCGAATTTCCTTTGGCGCAAACCCTGTGAAGAGACTAACGAAATAAACTAGATATTTACATTCAGTTAAACTAAATCGTAACAAGCTGTGATAACTTCCAACTTAAAAAGCTTTTCCTATTAGCGTAGAATTCGCAGCCGTGCCCTTGCGAGATCGCGTCAGACACCCACTTTGCGCGCCTTTTAAGGGCCTTTACGACGGCGGGCCCACGGGTCGGCCTCGACCCTTACTGCAGCAGTTCTTATTGACCCCGTTCAAAGACCAACTGGCTGGTGTTTTAAAATCGTCCACTTGTATCATTTCCGTTTGTAGAGTTGAGGAGTCGAACTGTGTTTGCTCTTTTGTTATTTATCCACTGCCATCGTTTCTGTTGGATCGTCTGTAGAGTGCAAGGAGCAATATGGCCACCTCTGCTGTTCCGCCTTCAGTGTCGCACTCGTTCGGCTTGTTTCGGAAAGAGTCTCCACCTCCGCCTGGTTGTGAGTTATGATTTTCTCTTTCCCGTTCTTCCCTTTTGTGCTTGCAGTTAATTTATAATGAAATTAAATGGGGTTTGCCGTTGGTTAATTCGATTAAAATACCTTATTTCTGTTTTTCTCATTATAATTCAAAAATTTATGTTTCTAATTTTTAGTTCTTATTGTATGTCCTTAAAAAGGTTCACACTGAGATTTTTCTTTACCTTCTACTTAAAGAAATTTAATTTTAAAAAGTTGTGTTTTTTTCTTTGTTTAATACGTTGAGGACGGCGCAGATTTTTGCTACCTGTAAAATTAAGCTTTTCGATTTTTCAGTAAAAAAGTTATTTTTGACCACATGAAGTTTTTTTCAACTAACAAAACTGTTATAAGACTATAGCCATCAGTGGTACACGCCGCCAGGCTCATGTGAGCCACCGGTAATAAACGCCGTCATCAACGTGTTGAATACCTAATATAGCCGACAATCAATCACTCCATTGACACACTTTTCACTATAAGTCATCACCAAGGTCATGAATAATGCCGAAAGTAATTTGTGACTATAAACTCTTAACAGGCCGTTACTGTCTCTTTTCCCCCCCCCCCCCCTTGAGAAATTATTCCCTTCAGTAATTAAAGGGTTAAAATCAATCAAATTTAATTTTTCCTTATAACTCTTTACGTTTTTTACGTTTGAAAAATATTGGAACATTCTTGATGTCTTTGAATTTTTGTTTTATTTTTAAGAACATTTTTTTTAGATAGTCTCTTCAAAAAAATTTCAGAATTTCCCTTAAAATTGCTGACATTTTTATTCCTGTATATTATATTTTAAAATGATTTTACACTTAAATTTTTATATTTTAATTAATTAACTCTTTGAGATCTTTAATTTTTGCAATTATCAACTTTAGAACTTCAACTTATTTCGTACTTTCTAAAAAAAATCATGATTTTTAGACTTATAAAAAATATCAAATGGTTTGTTATTAAAGGAAAAAGAAAACAAAAGGAAAAAAATATCTCCCCTGACGATCAATTGCAGGTTATCGTGTGTGCCAAAATCCGTTTCAATGTGTTATAATAATCTTTGATTTAACATTAGGTATTCGTCAAACTTTTTTACTTACTAGAAATTACTCATGTGTATCTCTTGTTTGTACTTTCAACATTTTTTTTTCTGGAATCAATCAATCGACTTTCAACCCAAAAAATCAATCACCCCTGTTAAATCAAATTTTGTATTAGTTTAAGTACCATACCCCCCATGTTTTTTTTTTGCTTGGAACCTTCTCTTCCCGCGTAATTTAATTAAATTACATATTTCCTAAAACTTTGCGAGTTTTCAGCGTTTTATAAAAGGGTTTTTTCTTTTAAGAACAAATGAATTTTTATTTAAAACTGACATTTTTCCTCTGGAGTGAACCGATTTTCTACGCAAAACCAACTTTCCACAATTTTCCTTTTCCATAATACTTCATAAAGCTACTTTCCAAGCCTTTTGTGCATATTTGCTTTGTATCTTTTGCGGCTAAAATAGCTCTTTATTCAGTTATTTTTAATATTTTCCGTTTTTCTGCCAGGAATTTCGTTATTCGTGATAAAATGTCAAGGTCGTGTTATTTTCGTCCCTAAATTTATCCATAAGCAGATGCATATGCCACTTGAAGAAGAGACTTCAGAAAATCTCTTGTTTGGCTCTTTGCCGCGAATTTCCGAGCTACGGGGGTTCGTCTTGTCACGCCAGATGCAGTGCTTCGATCAATGTAACAATTTTCACTCCTGACACCTCGGAGCCTAACGCTTGTGCTATTTTTAGGAACGAATTGATACCGCCATCACTTTATTTTTGAGGGGAAAAAGTTAGAATCAGAGGAGAGCTCCTGCAAGCCTAACGAGTTATTTCAATAGATCCATAATACCTGGGGATTTGCTTGGAGTTCCAAGCTGGACTCCTTATTACAAATTTCACTATCTAAAAATGGATTCAAACCAAAGTCGATCCAGGTTAAAAGGGTGTTAGTGAGGGAAAGGTTTTGAATAAATTGTGGGCGAAGTTCGAATATATGGAAATAAGGGTGCATTTATGCCAAAGGCGACGGAAAGGCTTTTGCTTCCGTCGTACTAGACTTGCTGCTATTAAACTAACAGCAATGGCTTTGTGTCTTCAATAGCACATTCAAAAAGTCGCGGTCGTTTGAGGGAAGTCCCTTTTAATGATGCAATAAACGATGCCAATCAGTCAATACGAGGGCGTGGTTATTAAGTTATGCAGAAGCCCTGAAAGGTTTCGTCGTAGTTGCGCTTGGTGTGAATGCAGCTTGAAATACCAACATTTAATTCAATTTATTCATCCTTTTCATACGAGAATGTTTCCCTTTTCAAATTCTACTTCTTGTAGCCCTTTAATGGTTACAAATTACAAAAGTTGGCGCCTGATTAGCCCCCCTCCTTTGCTGTAGTGCATATCTCATGAGGTATAAAACAAGAAAGACATTCAATCGTTTTTCGTCTATCCTCTATCTTAATTGAGTGTGCATCTGCCTTCGCGTAGAATTTCACACTTGCTCTGCAAACCGGCTGGGGAACTGTCCCAATATGCTAATTAGCATTTGGCTTAAGTCTGAATTGGCTTTCGGCCATTCCAAAGAGTGGGCCGTTGTCCTCAAAATTAATGAGTATGAAGATATTATCTGGTTCTATAGAGTTTTCGTCTGCATACCGAGAAATGTACGTTGGAAGAAAACGTGTTAGATCGTATCTCAGATGTCATTTTTACAGTAGAAAGACTGTGCCGACGAATACTTTTTTTTCCCGGAAGTGTGAAATTTTGATTGAAGCCATCATTGTTGATTGATGAGAAATTTATGTGCAATGAGAACTTAAAAAATAACCATTAAAAAAATTACTAAAATATAAGTATAATGAATAATCAACGTAAATAAAGCACTAATCGTCCAAATGAATAAATTATAATTTTAAAAAATTAAAAAGACTGCCTGAGTCAAATAGCGTTCATCCTTATGTGGTCACTTTAATGGCAAACAACAGTAATTACAAAATCAAAGGAAGAACAAAATTACTTTTGATTCACTTACTTTACTGGTACCGCTTAATGAAGTAATTTTTATATGGCTTGAATCTCAATAATAACTATTTGAGCCGCCGAGTGGCATAGTCAGTAGAGCAGAAAACCCATGTTTTAATCCTGGCTAGAACAAGGATGTTGTTGATCAGTGGAGCACTTCCGACCAAGCCATAGTAGTTCGGATCACATTTTAAGCTATAGGTTCCCAGTGATAAATAGGAGCACGCCTATACTTTTTATATATTTATAAAAATATTTTAAACTAAAAAATAGCATAGGTAATTTTTCTCTTTTTTTTTTTCCTTCCTCTCATGCAGTTTCAATTAAAAATATGTTTTCCGTTTGATTTTGAAGTGCATTTTATGGCTGTAGATAAAATTGTATCCAGTTATTGCGTGATGAGTACCACTAATAATGACATCATTAACGTTTGCAATTAAAAAATAGCTAAAGTAACCTCTATCTGACAATTTGGCGATAAAAATGACTTTGCCAAAAGGCCAGTTTTTAGCCTACTTTCCCGTAAAAGTAAAAAAAAAATAATAATAAAGCATGAAAGAAGGCTTAATGGTATCGTGAAAATATCGTTAGAAATCAAGAAAAGTCAAAAATAAGTTAAGTAATTAAATAAAGATTGAAAAATAAAAATTTGAAAGTAGGGTTTTGAGATGGGGGGGGGGGAGTGTGTCGGTTGGTCTGTCGGTCTGTCCCCCCCCCCCCCCAATAACTTTTGAACGAATTGTCCGATTGGAATTTTTTTTTTTTTTCATTCGAAAGATCTCGGCGAGGACATCTCATTTCCAGTATTTACTTTTTGATTTGAACAATTTTTTGTTCAATTTTGAACAGTTCAAAAATTTTTAACATTAGCGCCTATGGGTGAAAATGAAGCAAATTATGTAAACTCTGGGTACAAGATCCAAGTTCCCATGAACAAGCTCACTGAAAGAAGTTCTTGGCGTGAAATATTGATTTGAACAATTTTTGTTCATTTTTGAACAGTTCAAAAAAATTAACATACCGCCTACGGGGAAATTTAAATCCTATATAATTCCTGAGCTAACGGACCGATTTGCTTGGAACAAACTTTATCGGAAAGCTCTTATGACGAAGAACATGTGCAAATAGAAAGTTCATCCAGAACTAGCGAGCCTATTTTCCTATGAAATTTTTTGTTCGGGATTTTCAAGAATATTTTTGAATTAATGAATGATTAAATGAATAAGCAAAATAATAAATGAATAAATGAGTGAATAAATACATGAATGACTTAATAAATGAATGATTGAATGAATATGTATTAACCGTTGAAAAATGTATATTTGAAGCAATTAAGAACTAAAGCTAAACCAGAAAGACAGCGAGAGAGATAGCTAGATTATAAATTTGAATTCGGTGTATACGGGAAAGTAGGCTCGTATAGTTCTAGACGGAACTTCTTGTTAAAAATAGATGTTAGTCTACTCGAAAGTTACTCGACTTATATTATATTCTGAAAAAGCGTTTCTCAACCAAGGTTTCTCGAAACTCTGGGGCAGAGATGGCGAGGCGAACCTATGGCACACATGCCATTATTTGGCTTTTGACAGGCATTTCAGTCGCACGTCTTCAGGTGTTAAAAAGTAAAATGTAGGTATATTAAGCTGAAATATTTTTAAAGTACTCTTTAGGCATATATTCCATGCAAGTAAATAACTAAGCAGCAAATACACTTACAAAATATCATTCGAAAGTTTGAAATCAATGCAGAGATTTAAAAATGACTTTTAAACAGGAATATAACAAGTGGCACACTGGACACTCGAAAATAATAAACCGTAATTTAACCGACAAACCGAACCGAAGAAAGTTCCCCATCCCTGCCCGACAGGGTTTTCTTGATTTTTTTTAAAATTTAAATAAGATTTTTTGATTTTTAAAAAGTTCTTAAAGATTTTGGATATTTATTATATTACACTCTTAAAAATAATGTGGAATGCTAAAAAAAGCAAAACCATATTTTCAGCTGTTTTCATAGTCGTTGATATTTTTTAATGTAGTTATATAGACAAACAATTATCCGTACTCTAAAACCTTGTGCCAAAAATCAGGCGAGTTTGCTTGCAAATCTCCGGAGGTCACTTCTAACACTGTGTTGTTCCTGTTGAAACAAGTAAAAGTAACTTGTAGCAAGTATTCCATGTTACCCATACTTCCTCTGAGTATCCAGTGTATAAAAAAATACCTTGAAGAAATATTAGTACTCTGACGTTAAGGTTCTATGGAACTTGAACGATGTCAAAAGGCATTGCTAGGAGCAAGAATGGCGAAACGATCTTCTAGAAGATTGGAAAATGCGTAAAGAAAGGCTGATTCAACAAAACTGTCTTTTCGTCTGTAGTATTTTGTTAAGATATTGCCAAATAGTACAAATTCTAAATATTATTTTAACGGTGTTGAAATCTTTCACAGTGTAAACCGTTCTGTATAGCACTTTCCATTTTTTAAGTCAAGATATCACTTTCCTAACTAGAAAATATAATCAGTAGCTACCGTAATAATAAGTAATATTTCTTAATGGTTCATTCCTGCAAACATTATTTAATACCTACGCAACGCCCTGAGCATTTTTTTCTCTATTGAAGTTTCTGACACCTTTTTCCCGCCCACTTATTCGAACTCTATGCAACTTTGTAGGGTGGAATGGGATTTTAGTTTTTCATCTGGATGTCTGGGAACACGAACTAGTCTGCTTTTAAACCGTCTGCCACTCTCCTGTTGCCACGCGCCGCCGTAGATCTTAATCCAATTCCCAACTCTTTGTTTCCGCATTGCCAGTTGACAGAATAAACAAAACTCGGTAAATAAACAGGTGCCCTGATTTTGAGCCGCACATTATACATTTGTTATGCGACGTGGAGGTTTAACGAACTGTTACAGTAAAGTTGGCATCGTGTACTGGCTTGATTCCATTCGAAAGAAGTTGGCCCTTGCAGATTTGCGTAAACTCACGGGTTAATTTTAGAGGGGTTGTGCCATGACAGCTCTCTTATGTCACTTTGATATCAGCCTAACTTCTGTCTTGGCAGTCGAAGCTCTTCGCCTCGTTCTAACTTAGTTTCGAAAATAAGTAAGTGGTGGAAAATGGATTACTGGTGTTCACGTAGGACGACTTTTTTGTAAAATGTGATCCATCTTGAAGGACAGTTTTTACATTGACTGATTTTTTACCCACTTTTAGCTGGGATAATCCGTTAATAGTGTGTCTAACTCGCTTTCCGAAACTTAATTTAATAGAAATAATGAAATCTAGGTACGTAAGTTTATTGTTGGAATGAATGTTGTCAATAACGATTTACTTTTTTTTTAATAAAATTGCTGCGGAAAACAGTATTTCATACAACACAATTTGTGTAGGAAAACTGATGGAAAATAAGCATGAATTTCAAGCAATTTAGATCATTGGTGTTCACGCTGTCCCTCGAAACTATGGGGTTTCGCGATATATAGCAGGGAGTTCTTTCGGCTCGGTGCAAGCCGTTGAGGCTTTTCAATCATTTGACAAAAAAAAAAAAAAAAAAAACATTTGTGTTATAAAAGTTAATGGTTTTTACCAGCCCTTTTACATTAGACACTTAAATCCTAATTTGGTTTACCAAAATTCCACATGAGCCTTTTTTTTTTTTTTTTTTTAATTTGTTATAGAGCAAAATTCGAAAAATTTAACGAAAATCCAATTTTAATTCAGTTACACAGACACACGCGCAATCACTCCCCTTTAGCCACCGTTTGTGTTAGTTATAATAAGATGGTCATTTATCTTTGTGAATAGTATTTAAAATGAACCGGCCAAATAATAGAATGATTTATATATTCTAAAGCTCCTTCATTTACTTTTTAATTCTCTCTCTCTTCATATATTATTATTATTATTTTATCCTTTAGATAATTATAGCAAAAAACTATTTCCTTGTTTGCCTCCCTCCTCCTTCTTATTTTCATTGTCACAGTACTAAATTTAATAACACGAAATTATTGCTTCGTTTCTCCATTACTTCATTATAACTTGCGAAGTTAATTTGTAGAGGGTTGACTGTAGCTTCTTCAATGCTAAACTAATGCAACAATCACACTGGGAGCTAGAATAAAGTTTTGTGTGTTTCATTTGAGCGAATAAAATACAAATTTACTATAGTTAATGTACTGAAATCAATAATTTGATTTCAAAAAAAAAAAAAATCTTTGCAACTTTTCAGCAAAAACACTAAAAGATACAAATTCTGCCACGCATTTGCCGATGGTTGTCGAAAAACTTTCGCGCTGCAAGTTTTCGCCCCTGTAAATGCGGCTTTCTTCAGAAAAAGGTCTTCTAAGGGTGAAAACCAATTTACAGTCATTTCTCTTCGTTTATTTATCACTGTGTTTACTTAAAATAAAACCCAACATATTTTAATAATTAAAATTAATAAATTAAATCTATAAATTTCAATTGAAAGTTATAATTTTGTGATTTTACAGGCCAATGAGGCTTTGAAACGAAAGATGTTTCAAGCGAACGAAATTTTCAATTATTGTTGGTTTATTTTATACAATTAACAACTTGTAGATTATTTACTTATCAATACGTATGCCCTGTGTTGCAAAAAATAAATGAATAAATAAAATAATAATAATAATAAAAATGAAAAATAAATAAAATAAAAAATTTAGTGCCCAAAAATGCAATTAAAAAAAATACATGTACTATATACACGCATACGTATATGCATAATAATGTACTTCATTCATTTTTAAGTATATGAATATAATTATTAAAACAAATCGAATCAGTAGAGCATAAAAAATTGCTCTGCTCCGACTTCGCTCCAGTTTGGAGCAAAATCTTATAGCTCCTTTTCTCCGCGCTGCTGCTCCACTCTAAGCTCCAAATCCCTGAAGATAATAACACAAAGTCAAAATTTTTAATTGAAATTTTTGCTAATACAATAATATACCCAGGGGTGCCAGTCCTCCCTCTGGCCAGCTCCCTTAAAAGCTACACTATCCCCGCCAATTGATGACCCTTACGAAAATCTGCCAAAACACCCCTAAGAACACCGCTTAAAAATTTCAATGGCGCATAATGCGCCATGACCCCCTTACCCGATAGGCATCCCTGATATGGGGCCGTTCATAAATGATGTCACGCTTTTTTCCCATATATTTGACCCCCTCCCCCCTTCGTCACAATATGTCACACTTCAGCGGCCCTCTCCCCCTTTGTCACATGTCAGACTATGTTGCATAATGCATGATGCCACACTTCTTGTTACCCCCCCCTCCCCTTGTCACACTTTGTCACAATTTCACGAACCCCCCTCCCCTCCTCGAAGCGTGACATCATTTATGAATGATCCATATACCACCCTGAATTTATATTCACTTCTTCGCTGAATCTGGAGGGAGGGGGAGGAAAAACCAGTTTGTTATTTTTTTTTAGAATTCGGAAAGATGTTTTCGGCTACAATGTAACATCGGTCAATCCAATTATTTTAAGGGTGCAGTTTTTGTGAGTTTTAAAAAGATTTTTGTCAAAAATCAAATAATTTTGAAAAAAATTAAATATTTAAACATGAAATGATAAAAAATAAAATAATTTTTGTAAAAAAATAGAACCGACTTCAAACTATAAATTGCGCTAAAAAGTAAAAAATAAAATTGTTCTTTAAACAACTTCGATGCGACTTTTAAACATAATTTTTGAAGTCGGTGCAAAATTCCGAGTATAATTATCATTACGCCATGCGCTATTTTACATTGAAACTGTTGCAAACTCTAAGCCATTTATATTCGTAATTGATTCATAATTACAAAAGGAATCATGCATCAAAATCCATCATAATTTTTGAACACGGTTCAAAATTTTGCACCGTGTTCAAAAATTATGTTTAAATGTCGCATCGAAGTTGTTTAAAGAACAATTTTATTTTTTACTTTTTAGCGCAATTTATAGTTTGAAGTCGGTTCTATTTTTTTACAAAAATTATTTTATTTTATTCTTTTTAGCGTAAATGCATTTTAATATAAATACTATTTTTAAAAATGCATATGAAAGGGGAAACCTTCTTTGGGGGAATGACACTAAAAACTAACCGTTTCTATGATAAATTTTGTTTTGAAATCGATTTTAAAGGGTCACTAGAGCAAACAAACTGATTGGATTTAATTTCTTCTTCAGAGATGCCTTATTCAGTCTATTCCTTGTTATAATTGCTGTTAACATTACATCTTAAGGGCAACAAACTCTTTTTTAACAACGAGTTTCATGTTTAGTAACAATTTTCCCAACAAAGAAAAATCAAGCCCAGCCTTTCCAATTAAAATGAAAAAAGACTTATTTTTCACCCATAACGTTTTTTCTAAAAAACGAATGTAGTCAAATTGATGTGCAATATTTGAGTTAGACGACCCTCTATCGATTAAAGAAAAAATCATCAAAATCGGTTCATTTAGTCAAAAGTTATGAATGCAAAAGCAAAAAAAGGAACACATTTCAGCCCATAACTTTTTTTCTAATTATCGAATATGAGCAAACCAAGGTATGGGACCTATGGGAAACCACCCTCGATCGATTAAAAAAAAAAAATCATGAAAATCGGTTCATCCGGTAAGAAGTTATGAGTGGACAAACAAAAAAAAAAACGACATACATACAATATGAATGTATAACCTCCTTCCTTTGTGAAGTCGGTTAAAAAATCATTACTTGAGCCATTTATTTAATAAATAATTCTATGAAAAGTACAATTTGGTTGCTCGGAATTTTGATTGACTGGAATTTTATGAATGGTCCGTTTTGATTAATTAAAATTATGTGAGGGGACGAACCCTGCATGCTTTCTGAATCGTATCTGTTATTCTTAAAAATCGTCGCTGTGTAACATTCTCCTGCGTTATCTTGTACATTTACTCTTTGGTATTATCGAAGTTGAAAATCAAACTCGGGTTTTCAAAAGTTGAGGATTTATTTAAAAAATTATAAAGTTTTACATGATAAACACGGTGCTATTTCTCGACTATAGAACTTTTAAACGATAATTTTAATAATAATGAACATTACTTATGTTGGTACTTAACCTCTTCATTCCAAGTGTACCCAATTGGGTACATTTTAAAATACTGTTTATTAACTACTGTTTGCAATTTGAAAGCTAAAACACTCAATTGTTTTTAAAATTAATCAACAGATAGTTTACTTCGTTTTAAACACGGAAAATGTGGAAATTGGGCATTAATTATCTTTTAAACTAATTATTAATTAAAATTTAAAAAAAAATTATAGTTATTTTGTTTTGTAATCATTTTTTAAATCAGAGAACCAAAAAATTGCGCCAAAATTGTTTGTGCTTAGTTCTGGAGTTTGAAGAGGTTAAATACGTAGTGAATATTTGCAACTGAAATATAGAAGTTAATAGTTGGTTTACTTGCAACTTATTATAATAATCCAATTATTTGTTGAGCGGTTATACGTAAAACGCGTGTACAATTTTCATGGTAAGTCCATTTTAACATATGCTGGATTTCTTCAGATGTGTTGAATTCATAAGTACGAAAATATGTTTCGTGATGCCAAAAATGATTTTTATGGCATAAATAACGTTGGGTTTATTCCTATTAAATTGCTAAATAGCAAATTAATGACTAATTGCAAATAATCTGCTCGAAAATCTGAATTTCCAAAACTGCTAATATAGAGATAGAAGGATTTTTGCAATTTTTGCGTGTTTGGGAAAACTATCTGCGAAGTAAACTTTTTTATTGCGGGGGAAAAAATGAGTAGATAAAATTAACCCTAAAGACATAAATGTGTGTTTTAAAATAAATTAATGAATTAAGTTTTTTATTCACAATTTTTAGGAAGTTTCCGGTTTTGCGATCATGACTTTTTGTGAAACGTTCAGTTCTGCAACCGTCCATTTTTATAAATCAAAAATCCTATCATTGTACATCGTTCTTTAATTGTAGTTTAAGTCTATAATTACATTATTTACATGTAAATTTCGATAAGCGAACATGGTTGCTTTTTTTTGCTCGGCATTTTTAATAGTGTTAAGATTTCTATTTGGAAGGACACGAAAGCTACCATACATCATTTATTCTTTCAATTCTAATATACTTAAAAAGCTAATTTAATATTAATCCGTAATTTTTTCGAGTTTAAATCTTTAAAAGTTCTAAATTTTTATATGGATTGCACGAAACGAACCCTGTTTATCCTGTTATTCTATTCTGTTATGTTTTTTTCTTCTTTTCTTTTTAAAGCTTATATTTTATTGAAAGTTTGG
Organism: Octonoba sinensis; assembly: GCA_038502835.1. Classification (NCBI taxonomy): domain Eukaryota; kingdom Metazoa; phylum Arthropoda; class Arachnida; order Araneae; family Uloboridae; genus Octonoba; species Octonoba sinensis. The sequence goes on along the minus strand of CM076605.1, from coordinate 61,721,551 downwards.
CCAAGAGTGAGAAAACTTGCTGAAAGTCAGAAAAGGGTTTAAGTTCTGAAACAAATTAAGAGCGACATGTTCGACAAACATTCCGTTATGGATATTAGTTACGCAAAATAACCCTGAATCATAAATATTTTTTACCATTGTGAAATGCATTAATGACTTCGCGCTAAACCGCGAACTTGATTTTTCCTCCTTCAGTCGTGGGCGTTTTCGACGCCATATTTGGAACTGGCTTCATCCGATCTGTCTGCAGCGATACGTCACTTCTCCACGTGCATAAACACATCTGCGGCAGCTTTTTAGAACTCGGTTCTCGGGAAAAGGCGCCAATTTTTCAATAAGAAGACGCTTGTCTTTCTCAATCTGGATTCTAGTCCATCCTGTGTGTACTCTGGAACGAGTTTATTTATTGCTTCCTCGGGTTAAATCTCTTTTTTTTTTTTTTTTTCTGTTTTTCTCAGTTAGTAAAGTGTCATCATCAGAGCTTGATTTATGCAAGGGGCGTCCGCCCCGGGTCCCGTATTTGTTTTTGTAATAGCTCAGAATTTCAGTTGTAGTGCTAGTAATACTTTTTTGAAGGTTTAATAATTTCTCACTTATTTTTGAAATTGATATAAATAGTAGAAAACAATAATTTTGATAACCTTTTTCATGACTCTCGTTCTTAAAATAATTTGCATACCTTTTAGAAGCATTTTTTTTTAATTTGCCTTTTATTAACAGCGAGAGAAGCCACGGCGTGAACTAATGCTTTTTAATACTTAGGTCCTAATACTTTCTTTTTCCCCAGTCTTTTCGGGTCTTGGTCATCAGCACAATTGTATCGATGGTTTGTACGTTCTATAAATATTCTTAATTTTGAGAAAGTACATAGCATTATCATCAGAAATGTCTATTTTTTCCTAAAACTGCACGAAAATAGTCAATCTGTATGTGTATGTGTTTTCCCTGCTGAGCAAAAGCACAGGCAAAATAACTAATGAAATGTTTCATCTATTTCTTAAAATATTTACTAAACAGGAATGCTCACACTGTTAGAAATTTCATCATGAAATTACGGTTAAATAACCGGCAGCAGTCTATCCATCAAATTCACCGTTAAATTTACGGTTTGGAACATTTTTCTATCTTTACGGGACCTAAACCATTTCCAATCAGCTTAGTTAAAAAGCCGTAAATACAAAAGTTAACGGTTTTATAACCATTTAAAAATGGTTTCAAAACAAATTTTTTCCGTTTTTGAACCATTGCGAGGGGTAGAAACCGTAAACGAAGCGGGTGGGAAAATCGAACCCTGGGTGTATGGTATACCAACCTTGCGCTCTAGTCATTTGGCCATTTACATCGCGTAAACCGGCCGTTTATTTATCAATAAATCTTCTTTTCCAACAGGCAAACTGCCTTAAAATTGAGATTTCAGTTTTTGATTGGATCCAAAGTCATTTTTGCTTTAAACTTACTGTATATTGACGAAATCATTTTATTTGCTGCAAAAATTAAAATACAAACAAGCTACAGCAGCTCAAATTATGGGTTCGCTCATTCGCAAACAGTTCGGGAATCCGATGTCTCCATTTTTGATTTACGTGTGTATGTGTTTAGTAACCACTGCTTAAGCCACTTTTTTCTTCTTCTTTTTTTATATACACATGCAGATTTGAACTGATAAATCTTTATTCATATTTTAACAACTTACGACCGGTAAGGTTTCGCAACCAAGATGGACGCCCGATTCTTATTGAGCGCTTGTAAATTACGGTTAGTTAAACGTTCTTTAGGATAAACACAGAATAAACGATTTTTTTCACAATCATCGGTTTGAGTACAATCTTAATTTATTACTATATTTATTTTTTTTAACTATTTTTGCAAAGATAAAAAAAAAAAAAAAAAACTGCGTAAATAGCTTCCTCAGAATATATTTTATGCTATATTGTTAGACGAGTATTTGTCTGGACGGATGAAACATCAATATAAAGTTTACCTAAACCAGGGGCGACGCGAGTCACTTTTTTCACTAAAAGTCCCTTTTTTTTTGCATTAGTCACTTTTTTAGAAATTGGTCACTATTTTCACTTTTTAAAAAAAAATGGTCACTATTTTTAAAAAATTGGTCACTATTTTCACTTTTTTACCCTTTTTCTGGCAGAGCAACCAAAAAAAGTTACTTTGTCTGTCTATGAGTTAAGAAAACATTGCAATTTTGCATAAAAAGACGTGTGTCAGGGTTGAAGCTTCCGGCGTATCCGCCATTTTTGGTCGTATTTTGAAATTCGGCATGGCGCTGGCCCCGAGTGTGCCGAAGTTAAGGTTTGATATTGCAGTGTGGTGCAAACCAGAAGGGGAGCCTAGAGATGAGCTCTCCCCCCATCTAGAATGATGATTTGAATTGTTTTTAATTTTTTTTTTATTTGAGAAGAGCTGAGGTAATAAAGCTATATTTAAATTAGAAAAGAAAAAAAATCAGACTAAAAATTTTTAGCAGTTTCAGATTATATCACTCAAAAAATTGCCTTAATTTCCCTTTTCTTTCTTTCCCCCCCCCCCCCCCCCCCCACTTCCGAATGATCTAACTCACAGTCACAAAAGAAAGTTTTTGGAGAGGATTTCTCAACGAAAAGACAATACGCATCTTGAGAAAATAAAGTTATATTTTTATCAAGAAATCATTAAGTAATAATGGAGGGGAGGGGGGAATCTAAATTCTTAAAAAAAAACTTTAGGTCTGAAAAATTCTTAGCAGTTGCAGATTATATATATTGCTCAGAAAATTACATTATGACCTCTTTATATTTCCATCCCCCCCCCCCCCCAAAAAAAAAAAAAAAGGAATTGCACAAAATTCAGGTGGGAAAAAAAATAGTGCAGCCCGTAAAGAATTTTTCTGATTATGCCACTCATACTATCATTATGTATGACAGTGATACCGTGTAACTATCACAACTAAAATTATAAAATCAGGGAATTTTTTGGAGCTCAATCAAGGAATTTTTTTCTTGGATTTTGTTACTACCATGAAATTACAAAAACAGTATCGAATAATCAAACTTTTTTTCCTACAATGATACAGAAGATTAACACAGTATTTTCAGTCTGAATAATTTTGATAAAATATCAAATTTAGATTTATTTCAAGTGAAATTTTCTAATTCTTGAACTAGTACATATAAAAAATATTTAAAAAGTAGCATTTGCAAAACAAATTTTACTCAGTGTTGAACATAAATTAAAATTTGAAATTTCTGCCGATTTGAATAAATATTTATTCATTTATATTTTAAAATAAGTAATAATTTGAGAAATAAATTAATTAAAAAAATAACTTTTTCTCTCTCCCTCTTAGCCATTTATGGGTTTTGAAAAAGGTATTTATGGACATAGTTACAGGTATAAAAATTCTTGTTTTTGAATAGGCTGTGATTTTTTTTAAAGTTGGGTAAAAGCTCTATTTATTTAGGTTTAGTTTTCAAAAAAAAAACACACACAAGTTTACATTTTAATGGTCACTATTTTGGTCACTTTTTTTTAAAGCTGTGGTCACTTTTATCACTATTTTGAAGACTCCAAAGTGCGCCTAGGCCTGCCTAAACCGCTGTGTAAGTTAACCATACGGGAAAACTACTATGAGCACTCTTTTGTTCTTTAAATAAGTTTCCTTTTTGTCTTCTAATTGATCTAGCCATTTTGAAAAGTGATGTATTTTTAGGGTATCTTTACCATCAAATAAGTAACTTACATGATCAATAACATATTTATCTGTGTTTTAACTAAGTGCTTTAACCTTAAAGTTGTATAGGATACATTGTAAGTCATTCAGATTAAATTTATCTAATATTTTAGATAGTTGTGAAAAAATAGCTAAATACTAATTTTAAAGTAACGTTAATACATGAGGTTATATTTGAATTAGTTACAAAAGAATAAACGCATAGTGTAAGAAATTACAAAAATATAAAATCTCCACCCTCTGTAAGTTGACCACCTGTCTAAGTTGACCACTAAAGTGCTGCACCGCAAGTGGTCAACTTACACGGGTTTCACTGTATATGTAGTTCTAATTTATTCATTAAGTAGGGTGGCATGAAAGCTTTTGTTTTCTTGACAGGGAAAGGAGTGCAGAAAGATTTTTAAAAAAATTGTGTAATATGTGTTCAAATGTATTAAATTAAATAAAGAACTTAAAGGTCAATCAACCGAGAAATTATTGCTGATTAAAATATTTACACAAAACAAATTGTTATTTAACAAAAAACTAAAATGTCTAAAAGTTATTTAAACAATCGAGGCTGTACTTGAAAAATTTAATGAATAACGGTCGAATTTTGACCGCTGGGCAAACTCTTAAGTTTTAAAATGTTAAAAAAAAATTGTTTTTATGTTATTAATTTAAAATTCCTATAATATTTTTTATTCTTATTTTACATTCATTTTAAATTCATTTGTAATAATAAAGGATTATAGAATTAACACAAGTTTTTTAACTCTCCATTAAAGTGCCAATATGATTGGTAGTTTAATAATTTGGTTTATTGTTAAAAGTTGATGATGGATAAATTAAATATATTTTTAATTATTTGGGCGGAAAACCGCTTAAAGTTATTATTATTAATTTTTCCCTTGCGTTATAACTTACTAGTACCTAATTATAAACCTTAAAACAACTCCCGAAAGCTGTATTTATAAAAATTTTACATAATTTTATGACATAAAATGTCAATCACAAATCTGAAAATTTAACCCTCAATATTGCCAAAATAATGTAGTTTCATGAACTTTTGTAGTTTTCAGAAACGTGTATCTTGTCTTTATTTTTAAAAACCCCCAGTGAAAAGTTGAAAAAATGAAAAGGGCAAAATCGTATATTTCCTGAGAAAGAGAATGACCCAGATTCGTGTTTTGAGGTTACAAGGAATCCCCTTTTCAAAGCGATGAGTCACCGGACGTTAAGCCACTCACAACGAAAAGACTTTATTGTATTAAGGTGAATTTATGTTTTCATTATTTCCCTGATTAAGAAATGCAGTTCAATAACGCACGAACATTACAAACATTTTGACATCGTTATTTCAAAGATTATGCTCAAATCGAGATCCGAAAACTGTCACATGAAAATCAAATCGAAAGTCAAAATTATCTGTTTATTTTTGCGAGATCACTTCATTTAACATGTAAAAATAGCCTATACGTTCGCAGACCATCCAGAATTTTGCAGACTACTTGTTTGAAACCACTGTCCTGACGTAATGCAGTTTTTCTCAAAATTTTTTGCATGTGTATACCCCTCCTATGAGATTTATCATACTGAGTACCCTTCGTCAAAGAAGAAGAAAAAAAAATCATATGCTTTAATACCAATCATTTTTCCTCCTGAATTATTGCTTGTTTTTTTTATTCTGGTTTCTCCTAGTTGTATTGTTTTCGCTTTAGCCGTCCCTTGCTTTGTTTACCCAGGTTAATTTAATTTTACCCTACACTTTTGGGCTGAAACCGACATCAAATCGCACTAAAAAGTAGAACACGTTCAAAATCCTTAAATCAGGAGGTCTTCTATGAACTTTAGTTTAGGAGGAGCTACACTGATGCTTTAAAGGCCTTGAATGTAGGCACATATATGTGGAATAACTAAAAGTAAAAGAAATTGTGGGGAACGAGGTCACAATCCGATGCAGCCGTGTACCCCTTCCAAATTCTTCTCACACCCAAGGAGGCACGCGTACCAAACTTTGGGAAACACTTAAGTAATGGGAACCGCTTTCGATTATAGTATTGCGTTGAAATTAGCAACACCTAATTATTCAGAATGTTATGTTCTGAAAAAAAAAAGAAAAAACCTTATAACCAACTTGAGATTTCGAATGTGGAAAACAGAGTAATTTAGTCCAAGCGCCCCCCTTTTTTCCTCTTTGCACCGTTGTTTTAACTTTGTGGGCAATGGAACCTCAGCATCATTAGGTAGACAACTAGGTTTTTTTACCGCCAGCTCTGGGAGTGCCAAAGAAAGATTGGTTTCAACGCATCTGCTTTGTCACTTAACTTCTAACGCGGCTCATGCCTCATTCATCAACTTCAAACCGCTGTTCCAGGAAAACTCTCGCTTGGAACTAAATCGTCGGCTTCGCCTCTGCTAAGAAAAATAGATGAAGGAACAATGAGGGCAATTCGTGCAACTGGCAGTAGCTATCAGTTTGATGTCAGGACTGGCATGTTGTCCAGGTATTGGAGGAAGTATGTAGTGCAGTGGTATGTGTCTTCAGTTGAGATGGATGGTTTAATAATGATCCTTTCAGCAAACAATTGACATGAGGTGTCCATTCCCGCTGCTCACGTAGATGTTTCCCTTTATAGCTTCACTGTTAAAAACACAACTTAAATTAATTTTGTACCAGGAGACTCGATTATCCGAGTTAATTTGAACCAAGCTCATATCGGATAAGCGAAAAACTCGTATAATCGAAATTCACTTAAATTGAAATTAATTAAGAAGATGAAATATAATTTTACTGGTAATTTATTACTTTTTTTCACTTACAGCTCATATCGGATAAGCGAAAAACTCGTATAATCGAAATTCACTTAAACTGAAATTAATTAAGAAGATGAAATATAATTTTACTGGTAATTTATTACTTTTTTTCACTTACAGCAAATATGAGATGCAGTTCAACGATTGTATAAAAATGGAAAATTGTTCATTTGTAAAAGTCGTTGATTCCAGAACGCTACGAGTAACAAAATTAGCCGAAATGCTTTGGTGGGCTGTAACTCCATGGTTTTCTCCCCACCTTCCACATTTTAACATGAAGTCTTAGGATTACCCTACGTAACCGCACGGCTTGGGAGAATTGGTTAGGTACTTAGGGAGAATTGGTTAGGTTTGAGTCCTTTTTTGAGCTTTGGGCTGTGGTCTAGTCAGTACCATATCCAAAGGGCCATGGTAACCTAGTGGTTAGGACGTCGGACTTCCACATGGAAGGACGCGTGTTCAATACCCGCTGAAGACTCACCATGTACCCTTGTGGAAACGTGCATGTAAAATCCGTGGACTCTACGTCCTCCAATACCTCGCCCCCGGATACAGGGCATCCCTAAGGCCTAGTGCTAACAGGGAAGGAGGTTGGAGAAGAAAAGTACCATGTCCATTATTTGTTTCGGTGGAGAGGGGTCGATTGGGAGCTCTTTATTAATGCATATTTTTTAAGTACACTCTTAAAAATTTCCGTAAGAAAATAGTAAAATAACCATTTATTTGATTGTTATTTTACCATATTTAATGACAACAGCTGAATAACCATTAAAACGATGGTACTCAAACCGCTGATTGTGGAAAAAAATCGTTTTTTCTTTGTTTATCCTAAAGAACGTTTAACTAACTGTAATTTTCAAGCGCTCAATAAGAATCGGGCGTCCATCTTGGTTGCGAAACCTTACCGGTCGTACGTTGTTGTTAAAACATAAATAAAGATTTATCCGTTCAAATCTGCATGTGTATGTAAAAATAGAAAAAAAAAAGTGGCTTAAGCAGTGGTTACTAAACACACGTAAATAAAAAAATGGAGACATCGGATTCCCGAACTGTTTGCGAATGAGCGAACCCATATTTTGAGCTGCTGAAGCTTGTTTGCGTTTAATTTTTGCAGCAAATAAAATGATCTTTGTCAATATACAGTAAGTTTAGACCAAAAATAAATTCGGATCCAATCAAAAACTGAAATCTCAATTTTAAGGCAGTTTACCTGTTGAAAAGGAAGATTTATTCATAAATAAACGACTGCTGTGTGTGGTGCAGATGGCCGAATGGTTAGAGAGCAAGTTTGGTATTCCATACATCCGGGTTCGATTCCCGCAAGCTTCGTTTACGGTTTCTACGCCACGAAGATTCTATGCTGTGAAATGGTTCAAAAACGGTAAAACTTTTGTTTTGAAACCATTTTTAAATGGTTATAAAACCGTAAACTTTTGTATTTACAGCTTTTTAACCAAGCTGATTGGAAATGATTAGGTCCCTTAAAGATAGAAAAATGTTCCAAACCGTAAATTTAACGGTGAATTAAATGGACAGACTGCTGCCGGTCATTTAACCGTAATTTCATGATGAAATTTCGACAGTGCAGCGGTGCTCAGCGTTTTTTTCTCTCATAGACTGCTGTTCCACACCGGCTGCAACATAAAAATTAAGCGAAATGAATGTGTGTATTTTATTTTTGTTTTAATATATACACGTAATGTCATTGCAATCATTTCAAATATTCGGCCCTTTTCAAGGCCAAAGTAAACTAAGTTGTAAGCGAATAGAAAAATACTTTTTTTCTGGACAAAAACAAATTGTCATTTTTTTGACTGGCCTTTGCTTAGCACTCATAAAAATTCGTTGGGCCGCGTGTAACCCGTGGTCTGCACGGGTCACATGCGACTCCGTTGAGTTCTACTGGTCTAGTGCTTCTTAACCTCTAGGGCACATAGGTAGTCTGTGCCTCCTCTTTGTCCTACGTAAATAAACTGTTTTGTCAGAAATTTGATGTTGTATTTTTTCCTCTTTACAGATGCCCTTCTGGCGGACTTGCAGAATCAGACCCAGCTGAACCTCTCATCCACTTGTCCCACCTCTCCGAGCGGGAACAGCTACGCGGCAGTCATGTCTCACGGGCCTCGTCCAGCCAACGCCACGGTCACCACCACCACGGTGACGACCACTGAACGGTACACCGAGTATTTGAACGGGGCGCCGGATGATCAGGTAACGTTTGCATGATGTTGAACTTTTCTAGTAGTGTAAATGAGGCAATTAACATTAACCACACAAGGAGCAATAAAGGCAATTAACATTAACCACACAAGGAGCAATAAAAGCTAGGGATGCACCGATTTATCGGCGGTAATCGTTAACCTGCCATAATCGCCGATTTTTACTGATTTATCAGCGAAAACAGTTACTTTTGAATAAAAATTACTATTAGTATGCTAGAAGAAAAAGCAATGCTGACAATAGCTCTACATTTTTTTTTTTGACAAAATTCACAGTACTGCATGGTACTGCTATAGTACTTTTCTCCTCTACATCCTAGTTTTTAACAAATGGTCTTAAGATTGTTATGCTTTTCCGCACTTCTCCGACTTGCAGTAAAATCTCTCTGAAGTCAGACTATCACAGTGAATTAACAATCAAATGGAAACTAATTTCATCTGATCTGTTTCTATCTTTGCATCTCGCTTTATCATTGATGGAGCAGCCTAAAAGATTGTAGAGAACACTACGCATCTCTAATCGTGGTGCTAAAGATGTTTCTAACCTTCGTAATCGCTAAAGATGTTTCTGACCTTCGCTCTTTCTCAATGTATTCTTAGAAATGCTGTAAAATTTCTCATTTCAATCTATCTATAATAAAATGAGATACTTGTTTCTTTGCGGCGTATCGAGAAAACGGTGAGGCTAGGAACATGAAATCTGGTATACAGATGTAATTTTTGCCGAGGTTGTGCACATCTGACTCCGATTTGTGATAAATTATTCTTTAAAAAATATTTTACGTTTTTGTGGTTTTGAGTACTTTTCACCCCATAGTCCACGAAATAATTCAATTGAGAATTTTTTTTTTTTGACTCAATAGTAGAAAATCGCTTTGTCTCCAAATGCAAAGCAATGCTAGGCCAACAAAGGAGGTACACTCACATCGCGCCTAGCTCTCGCATCGCGCAGCCCGATATCTCTTAACAAAAAGCAATCGAACTCTATACAAGTTGTTTCACTGCCAGTGCAGTGTTAGTGCTGAGAAAACAGCCCGTTCGGCTTTACTGTATTACGTATGGCTGTAATAATCAGAGCAGCATATTTATGGATTGCATTTTTAGTTTTCACAAAATTAACGTATATCTATTCTGAAAAGAATAAATTTGAAAGGAATATTATACCAGATTCTTCTCCGACCCTTTGATGTAAAAAAATATTTTTTCAGACTTTGACGTAATAAACTTTTTATTATTTTGCTTTTAATATTCAAGCTATATGTTAGAATTCTGATTTGTAAGATATTTGTAATTAATACTCAAGCTTAAATCATGCATCAACTTTGAATTGTATAAAATAAATGCATCTCCTTAGGTGCTAAAAGATAAAGTCTAAGCAATCAATCAAATCTGGGGAAGTCAGCACACACGATCTTACATTAAAGACGCCTCCCAAATTCGTTTACAATTTTGCATTGCGCATTATGTGACTCGTTAGATCCGTATATTATTTAAGCTTAAATAAATATGTTTACACATTTTAATGGCATGTATTAAGAATTTTTTAAGAATTAAATTTTTAATATATACTATCAAAAATCGTATACGCAATTGTTATGCAAAACATAGTATGGAATTTGATTCTGGTAGTTGGTTGTCACGCTCAGTTCCATCTTTAGAATTCTTTTATCGTGTATCGTTCGTCACATACTAGAGCCAAGGTCATTTGCTGTCTTCCCCAAAATGAATAAATTAATTGAATTAGCTATTTTTTAAAAATTTCATGCTTTTTTCAAAAACATTTTGGACTATTTTGGCGCTAGATATATTTTTTAAATAACTGATCTGCTCTCGTTTCTAATCTTCCAGTTACAGCACTCATCGGAAATCATACAGTAAAAGCAAATCATGCAATTTATGCCCAAAAATTATTATCGATTATTTGATTTGTTGTTATCTCTAAATTTTTCGTATTAGGCAATTTCGTTGCTATTTAAGTCTCAATCTACCATTTGACTCTCAGGGTTTTTTTACTAGTCAAATGGGGAAAGAAAGATATTTTAATTTTGGTCATTTATTTATTTATTTTAATAGCATAATTTTTGCAAATATTTTATGACAATTTAGGGACTGTTTAATTTTAGCACATAGCATGCGGGTAAATTTCACCGCGGACTTCATGAATTTCGCGGGAATTTGGTCACTCGGTTAAATTCTTATTAATCGATTACTACTTCGTTTCTCGCGAAACTTTTTTAAAACTTTATACTTGCTGTATTATTATTAATTAAAATTTTTTTTTATTTGAATAAGTAAACATAAAATGGTAAACTAAATATAATAACTATTTACTTCTACGTCACGCAATCTCTTGTGATGGACTGCTGAAAACGTAACAGTGCGTTTGCTTCATACAGTATGTTAATTAGAATATTTTTTAATTAGTGATTTGATTGATGTAATTATATAAACCAATATATTTTTTAATTGTTTTTTGAAGGTTTACATAATATTGAAAAATATATTCAGGTTTCGAGCCTGAGGAAATTCGGATTCGTTTTCGTACACTTCACAAAGTTCTAATCAATCAAAACGGACCCTTCACAAAATTCCGAGCTACCAAATCGTACTTTTTGCAGACTTATTTATTAAATAAGAGGCAAAAGATAATAAAAAATATTTATCACTGTATGTTTTAATTTTAAATTTTCACAAAAATATTTGAATTTTCACAAAAATGTTTTTAAAATTCACAAGTAACGGACCCTGTTAAAAATATTGGATTGACCCCTAATATTTGAAAAACTCAGGAATCTTCCCTTCCACTGAATCTAACTTTAAATCTTGAAGGTCTGAATTTAAAGATTGAAATTTTCTGAAGAGTATATAAATTGCATCCTGGGGAGCCCACCCCCTGTTTGCTATCACTCGCTATACCCCTACCGGAACTGTAAGCAGTTCCATTCGGATCGCTTCATGATCCAATCTCGTTGCGCTTGCTTGCCAATTAGTACTTTCTTGTAGTCTAGCAGGTCTACAATCATGTGCTCACACATGAAGATATGGGTGGCATTGATGTCTATTTATGTAAACAGTCGATAAAAATTTAATTCTTGAGGTTAAAATTATAATTAAAAAACTATTTATACATCATACAGATTAATCAAAACGAAGCTCCTCTTCGATAAACATAATGGTCTTAGATCTTAAAATCAGTCACGTTGATTTTCGTAGTTACGCCCTTTCTCTATCTATTTTTCTATATGTCTGTTTCGTTTGTTAGGGAATGAATCCCATATGTATTACCCTAAACGCCTAAACTATCTGGCCTTAAACGGTACTCAGCCCACATATACTACAGTCTTTGAATTTTTTTGTGATCAATGTATATAATAACACAGCTGAGGTTAGATTTTATGAACTTTTTCCTGGAATTACGGGAGCACAATACTTTTGTGCAGTTGGCGATAAATTTCCGAATAGGCACCTTTAGAACTTCTATTCTTAAATTTTATGGTTTATTTTGCGTAAATTCCTCCGAAGCGTAGTTTTTTTTTTTTTAGATTGTCAGTATAAAGAGATGAGATTATTTTGAATAAACGTGATTCTAAAAGTGCCATTCTCTAAATTTACTATACCGTATAGCTGTAGGAAGATGAAAAGGACTAAAAATTATGAAACTAAAAAACATAAGTTTTACGTGCATATATGATACATGCTCCCATTTTTCTCTTTCTTAAAAAGGTATTGGAACGATTTAGAAGCTTGGAATTTTATGAAGGGTCTGTTTTGATTGATTTGAATTATTTGAATGGTCCGTTTGGATTAATTCGAATTTCCTCTGGCACGATCCCTGAATTAAATATTATATGTTGAGTATAAATGCATTTATTGTAGCCTAAACATTATTTTTCCCCTTTTAGCCTATCTATCAAAATCAACAATCAATCAAGAGCGCCATGAATGAAAAATCCTCCAAGCCACATTTTGCCAGCAATTTGTCAGAACTAGACAGTCTTTTAGAAGATTTGAACTCTTCTCGATATGCCAATTATCCCAATAAAAAAAGTAAGTGAAATCTTTCGATTGCAACGCTATTTATTTTTTGCAAAAATCCTAGCATCTCATTGTCCATTGTCTCTGTAAGCTACTTTAGGTGGATTATAATATACAGTAGAACCTGCCCGATGTGACCACCCTTGGGACCAACAAAACTGGTCACCTTAAACAGGTGTCACTTTACAAAACATTTTCCTCAATCATGATACTTAAAAGCAGGGGATTTTTTCTTAAAGAAGTGGTGACGTTACACTGTTAAAAATTTCCGTAAGAAAATAGTAAAATAACCACTTATTTGGTTGTTATTTTACCATATTTAATTACAACAGTTGAATCACCATTAAAAAGATGGTACTCAAACCCCTGATTGTGAAAAAATCGTTTATTCTGTGTTTATCCTAAAGAACGTTAAACTAACCGTAATTTTCAAGTGCTCAATAAGGGTCGGGCGTCCATCTTGGTTGCGAAACCTTACCGGTCGTACGTTGTTGTTAAAATATGAATAAAGATTTATCAGTTCAAATATGCATGTGTATATATAAAAGAAGGGGGAAAAAAAATGGCTTAAGCAGTGGTTACTAAATAGAAACACAAACACACGTAAATCAAAAATGGGAGACATCGGATTACCGAACTGTTTGCGAATGAGCGAACCCATAATTTGAGCTGCTGAAGCTTGTTTGTATTTTAATTTTTGCAGCAAATAAAATGATTTTCGTCAATATACAGTAAATTTAGACCAAAAATAAATTTGGATCCAATCAAAAACTGAAATCAATTTTAAGGCAGTTTGCCTGTTGGAAAAGAAGATTTATTGATAAATAAATGGCCGTTTAACGTGATGAAGATGCCGAGTAGATAGAGAGCAAGACTTGTACGCCACGCATTCGGGGTTCGAGCCGCCTCGAATATTCTACGCCTGAAATGGTTCAAAAACGGTAAAAATTTTGTTTTGAAACCATTTTTAAATGGTTATAAAGCCGAAAGCTTTTGTATTTACGGCTTTTTAACCAAGTTGATTGGACATGGTTTAGGTCCCGTAAAGATAGAAAAATGTTCCAAACCGTAAATTTAACGGTGAATTAGATGGACAGACTACTGCCAGTTATTTAACCGTAATTTCATGATGAAATTTCTAACACTGGGCAGGTTGTCATTTTTCTAGGTTCCGCTGTACTGTTTTATTCAGGGGTCGGCGCGAGTCACTTTTTTCACTAAAAGTCACTTTTTATTGTATTGGTCACTTTTTTAACAATTGGTCATTATTTTCACTTTTTTTTAAAAATTGGTCACTATTTTCCCCTTTTTGCCCTTTCTCTGGCAGAGCAACCTACTTTGTCTGTCTATGAGTTAAAAAAACATTGCAATTTTGCATAAAAAAGACGCGTGTCAGGGTTGAATCTTCCGCGTGTCCGCCATTTTTGGTCGTATTTTGAAATTCTTCATGGCGCGGGCCCCGAGTGTGCCGAAGTTAAGGTTTGATATTGCAGTAGTGCAACCAGAAGGGGAGGCCTAGAGGGCCCGTGCCCCCCCCCCCCCCCATCTAGAATGATGATTTTAATTGTTTTTAATTTTATTTTTTACTTGAGAAGAGCAAATCCTGAGAAAATAAAGCTATATTTAAATTTGAAAAGAAAAGAAAAAATCAGACTAAAAATTTTTAGCAGTTACAGATTATATCACTCAGAAAATTATCTTCTCTTTTCTTTCATCCCCCCCCCCCTGAACTGTCACAATTACAAAAGCTTAATCAGGGATTTCTCAGCGAAAAGACAATACGCATCTTGAGAAAATACAGTTATATTTTTATCAAGAAGTCAGTAAATAATGATGGAGGGGAGGGGGAATCTAAATTCTTAAAAAGAACTTTAGACCTGAAAAATTCTTAGCAGTGGCAGATTATATATATTGCTCAGAAAATTACATGATGACCTTTTATTTCCCTCCCCCCTACAAAAAGGAATTGCACAAAGTTCAGGTGGGAAAAGAAATTGCATCCCCCCCATAAAGAATTTTTCTGATTGTGCCACTCATACTGTCACTATGTATGACAGTGATACCGTGTAACTATCACAACTAAAATTATAAAATCATTAAATTTTTTGAGCTCAATCTGTGAATTGTCAGGGATTTTTTTTTTCTTGAATTTGTTACTACCATGAAATTACAAAAACAGTATCGACTAATCAAACGATTTGTTTCCTACAATGATACAGATGATGAACACAGTGTTTTCAGTGTGAATAATTTTGATGAAATATCAAATTTAGATTTATTTCAAGTGAAATTTTCTAATCCTTGAACAAGTATAAAAAATAGTTAAAAGGTATCATTTGCAAAATAAATTTTATTCAATATTGAACATAAATTAAAATTTGAAATTTCTGCTGATTTGAATAAATATTTATTCATTTATATTTTTTAATAAGTAACAATTTGAGAAGGAAATTAATTAAAAAAAGTAACTTTTTCTCTCTCACTCTTAGTCATTTATGGTTATTGGAAAAGGTATTTATGAACATAGTTACAGGTATAAAAATTCTTATTTTTGAATAGGCTATGATTTTTTTTTTTTTAAGTTGGGTAAAAGCTTTATTTATTCAAGTTTAGTTTTCAAAAGATGCCGAAACTGCTCTTTTTCAAGTTATATTTAGTTAAAAAAAAAAAAAACACACACACACGCACACACAAGTTTACATTTTAATGGTCACTATTTTGGTCACTTTTTTAAAGCTGTGGTCACTTTTTTCACTATTTTGAATGCTCCAAAGTGCGCCTAGCCCTGTTTATTCCATGTAGTAATATAGTTTTACCTAGGTGGTATGTTTTTTTTATAAAAAATAAAGGAAATGTGTTTTTTAATACTGAGAATAAAGGAAATCATCTGTGAAATAATGAAGTTTAAAAGTTTTTGATCTAGAAATTTCATTCTTCATGTTACGAAAAAGGTATTATCAAGAAATCAGTGACATTAATGAAACCAGTTCTTAATTGTATATAAATAACAAAGCATTTGTTGCATCTTTTAATTTATTAATAACCTTACACTTTGGTTGTTTTGAAATGGTTTTATTTAATTGTTAAGCTGCATTAACTGGAATATTTCGCAGTGAGATTTCACTCTCATGGGGGGGGGGGGGGATGCAGGCAATTAAAGAGGTGGTGAAATGTCTTTGTATAACATCCCAAATCATGTAGAATAACCATTGAATGAAATTATAGGGCAGAGTACTAGCTATTTATAGAAAACAGCTAATATATAGATTTATTAGAAAATTTAAAATTGTAACACATTGCTTGTTACATTTTTAAAATATGTTTCTGCATATGCAACCTAACCTGTACATGATTTTTTTGGAATCCAATGGTTGGGGTTTGTGGTAAAAGAAAAGGAATTAAAATATTCAGATTTGAACGATGCAGAAAAAGGTTTTGTAAAATGCTAATTAACCTCTCTATATTATTTTTACTTTCATACTGAAGTTCAGAAAATTAAAGATTATTAGAAATGAAAACTAAAAAAATAATTGTTATCTTACCTTTTGTGTGTTGAAATAAAATTATATTTGTTTTAAAATCGAGATTTTTCATAAAAAAATTTATATTCTCCGAACAGTTTCATTTGCTTCTGAAATGAATTATTAACGCAATGTTGATTTGAAAGAAAAGCATTGGATTAAAATCATTCAAACAAAATAGGAAAACATTTAATTTATTGAAAACTTTGAACTCAAAAGCGAAAACCATTGAACTCGAATATTTCCTTGTGTATCTGATTAAAGGTAAAATGTTATTGCAGCAGTATTCATTGTCATTTGTATTGCACAATCTACTTTTAAGAACAAAAGAGCTTTATTAATCAAACTTGAAGTTTGCTATTTTTTACTTTTTGGAATAAATATTGCAAAATTTGTGTTGCGTTATTTTTTTTTCTGTTGCTGAGTTTTTTTATTATTATTATTTATCTATTTAATTTTCTAGGTTCACAATTTTGATGAAATATTTTTGTTCCAAATTATTTTATATTTACTATAATACTTTTGACTTATTTATGTAGGTTATGAGTCTCCTTCTTATAATATTTACAACAATGAAACCATACCGCATAAATTGACTTCCAATGGTGTTTCCGAACCTGTAAGACCAACTGTTGACAGCCTGTTGGATGAATTACAAAGTTCACTACCTGACACGCCAAAACAGTAATGTTTTTATTATATAAATATCCTGAGTACTCATTTAATAATTGTGTAATTGTGATAATATTTTCTTTCATCATAATAAAATACTTTTTTTGCATGCTTTAGTTTTGAACTTATAACTTTGATTAGATTAGTTCATTTTCTGCTATATTAAATGATTTACCTGAAATATATTCATTATGTACTTGCATTTTTCAAGGTATAAGTGTTATTGTTTTTTCGTCTTATGTGCCTTTCAAATTTTTGAGAAAATTTAAAAAGCATTATTTTGTTTTGTGATCAGTTCCCTTTCCGTTGTTTTGTATTTATTTATTTTTAAAAATTAAAGTTCATAAACAGTTGAGTCAAGAAAATTATTTATATTTTCCGGAATGTTAATTAAATTTATAGAAATAATAATAAAACAAGTATGTATAAGAATTTGGTTCATTTTAAATAAATGTTTTGTTACAATTTTGTTTTCGAAACTTTTGAGTGTATCATTTGGCTCTGCTCTTGATTTTATTGCAGACTTTCTATTTTAATAATTAAAAATTAGAAAAAGATGATGTAATCTGTAAATGTATTTATTGTGCACTATTATAATTATAGGCAAAGTTTAATTGAAAGAAAATACAAATAAAGTTAATGCTTATGTATGTTTCTCACAAGAAAATTTAAATTCTTTATGTTGTTTCTAATGTTATTCTTTGACTTATTTATTTATTGAACATTTTGATAATTTTCTATTAATAGCCTTGGGACCAGGCCCGTCAATTAGGCAATCAAGGGCTGGACTTTTATAAATGCATTGAATTTATATATTTTGTAGTTTTTAACCTATAATATGCATTTAAAATATACCTTTTGCCCCCTCCCTTCTGTTTGTTGTCTGTTGATCAGTAAACATAATTTGGGGAATTATAAAAGCTTTTTAAAAAAGCTGCGTTAAATTGGAAATTTTGTTTTGAAGTTTTGAAAGTTGTAGCACTTTACAAAATTTTCATTTATTTCATTTTTCAAGCTGCTTTAAAGGCACAAATGCTTATTAAAATAAATAAATATATTGAAAGCTAAAGAAATTAATTTTAAATTAGCTCAATGAAATTTAGTATTTTTGAAATACCATTCTACAATAATATAAGATCATTATTGCATTAATGCTAACGATGTCTGATGCTTTCAAAACTTTTAGTGAAATTGATTTCTTTAAAAACTTTTTATAGTTAGTTTTCCCTAATGCATGAATAAACGCTTTTTACAAGACTTGTATACTTCTTTTCATAGCTCTAGTGTAAAGTATAGTCACAGTACACAGTCACCAATGATTACTTCTGTAAGTTCTTATCCGCCTCCTCCTCAAACTGTGGATTCTGCTGCTCCAGCTGCATCTTCTGCAACTAAGGAATTAGATGATCTTATGGCGTCTCTCTCAGATTTCAAAGTATGTTATTAGTTTTCTTTTAGCACTATTCACTAAATGATTGTTTCATCCTGTTTTACTCTTTCTGAGTAAAGTGAACTATTCTAAATTTTGTGATCTCGGTAACTTTCAGAATACTTTTAAAAGTGCATTTAAAGATTATGACAACAGGATGTCATTTGAAAATGTTTTTCTTCCATGGGATATCCCTTAATTTCTTAGATTTTACGTTTTGTCAAGAAGGTGGAAAATTACGGGTAAAGGAAGAAAATATTAAAATAAAAAATACTGTATTTTAATTTTAACTTTTAAGTTAACTCAAAATAAATGCTTTTTTCTAATTTTTCCCCCATTAGGAGGAGTTAACCCCTAACACTCTTGTTGTTTTATCTTTACCGTGCATATATGTGTAGGGGAGGGGTGTATTCTAGCCATAGAATCTCGAAACTTGAAAACTGCATTGACAATCACCATGTTAAATAAACCTATAATAATTATAAAGTTATCTTTTGCAAAATGTTCTGTAATCTGCAATTATATAATTTTTTTATTTATATTATTGATTTTGATGATAAATTTTTCTGCTGTAATTTCTTCTTAATAAAATTGAGAACAACAGTTTATTGATATCATTGTGCTTTTTCTTAGCTTCAAAATTGTACTATGTAACTTTAGTTACATAGTACAATTTTGACACACATGAATACAGGATTTTGCTAAAGAGTAGGTAGGGGTTTTTTTTTTTTTTTTTGTGATTTCACCCGTCTTCCACAAAAGTTTTCCGAGGAGAATTTTTTAAGAACTTTTTCTTGCATTATCCATATGAGTTTTGATAATACTTGACTCTCAGAAGGGGCAATTGCACACATTATCGACCGTTCATAAATGATGTCACACATTTTCCCCATACATTTGACCTCAATCCCTCCTTTGTCACAAAAGGTCACACTTCAACGCATCCCCCTACCCCTCTTTGTCACATGTCATGCTAGATTGCATAAGCAAGTTATCACACTTCTTGTTACCCCCTCTCCTCCCCTTGTTACAATTTCAGGAACCCCCTCTTCCCCTTGAAGCATGACATCATTTATGGATGATCCCGTACCTCTCTCTGTCCGCACCAAAGGCAGATACTTCCTTAACTCTCTCATCAGGTTCCAGTACATTGAAAATTGTTTACATTCAAGTTCTGCATATCTTTGTATTAGTAAAAAGCATGCACATTACAGATGATAGCTTTTGTTTTTCTTTTTTTAAATTTAAATTTGAAAAAGGTAATTGCATTTTGTTATAAAAAACTGAAAATTTATATACATGTTCTATTGGCGAAGTTGTATATCAAATCATTGTATTTAATTGAATGCGCATTAGCAGTCTTTTGTCAGATTTGGTGAACCAATTTTTGATCGGTATGATGTGTCTTCTTCAATTTGCTTCAACCATCTTAATTGAACTCGACATCATTTGCATGTATTAAAGTTTTCCTTCGGTATTTATAAACCTTTTGTGTGGAAAATGTGATGCAGAATTATTTCTCGTCTTAAAATGTACATTTGTTGAATTGCTATTATTATTATTGCTTTGTAATTTCAATTTAAAAAACCTAAAAAATAAATTTTCCTATCGTATAAATTTTCCTAAATATTCCTTCTGTGGAGTAACATACCTTTCTGTGTTTTTCAGTTAATAAAATGGTTCATATAGACATTATTTAAAGTGGTTAAATGACAATCTATGTTAATTCCCTTAAAGATTTTGCATTGTTTAAAAAAGGGTCTTATTATAACATTTTCAAAAATTTTTGAATTTATACTACTCTGGAACAGAACATATAAAAATCTGCAATGTAAAACCTTCATTCAGGGTGTCTACAGGTCATGAAAGTCCCGAAATGTGACGAAAATTTTGAATATGTAAAGAAAATTTTCCTTCCAATGGGACAGGTCCCTTCTAGAAGGCACTAGATATCCAGCATCCAACAGGTTTTTAAATATCCCAAAGTTGAACCCGCCCCTGAACGAAATATTCAGTTTTGCAGTACACCAAATGCTATTTTTTAAATTAATTAACATGTTTTGAAAATGTATGTCAGTTGCGAACTTACTATGTTTTCGGAAGTTGGGGGCTGTTTAAAAATATGTGAAGAATTTCCAACTTTCAAACATCATAGCCGGATATCCGGTACTTATTCGTCATATGAGTTACACGGATTATTCGATTATTCAATATCCGGCAGTATCAATATCTGATGTATCACCGAACAGTCCCTAAAACGGTCACGAAAGTTCCCTTTGAAACTTTGTAGACACCTTGATATTATTATATGTTTCCCTAAATTATGCTTTTAAAGTTTTCAAAAATAAAACTTTTGTACCAAAAATTAGCTATGCAGCTGCCAAGAAGTATAATCCAAGTTCCTTTTGAATGCACTAGAAAAGTGCCCTCAATATATTTGTTTTATTTCTTCAAGTGTAGAAAAATCTATTTTCTTTACAATCCATGGGAGAGGTTTACATATTTATGGAAACTCAGGTGGAGGAGGTGTGTGTTAGGAGACATGCTCTGTTGCATCTCTGTGCCAGAATATGTTCTAAAAATAGAGCTAACATGTGGCTGAGGAAGCCTCCCTGTCAAGCCACCCACTCTACTCCTCAAAATAACCCCCATCATACTTTGGAAGCAAAATGTAGGGCACTTCCCTTAATTTGGGACTCTCTCCCCCTTCTAACGTTCCCTGCCCAATCCTGCCAGCCTGCCCTTTTCAGTCAACTTGTGACATGGACTTGCCGAATCAGAGTGTGCTGGGTGTTGATGGGAAAATGATAAAAGAAAATTTAGAGTTTTCCCACAATTCTGAGAGGGCCTAGAATTTTTCCTTCCAGCTCTTTAGACATTTTTTATCTCGCTACTGTTGAAGTAGCAACCACTTTTTGACACCCCATTGCCAATGGAACAGTTGGTGTAGTTTTTTTGTGCCTCTTCTGGACATATTCACTTAGTTTATTTGCTCTTTCTGCAGCATACACAGCCCAACAAGACTTCAGAAGCACAGTACGCCAAACCGCACAAGGTTAGCAGGTCACCGACCGGTAGTGGTAAAGGTGTTGACCAGTTGGATTCTATGCTTGGTACTTTACAATCAGACATGAGCAAACAAGGTGTCAACACTAGCCCAAAAGGACACTGTACCGCTTGCAATAAACCAATTGTTGGTCAGGTAAGTCTTCTTTGTAAAAATATTGATATTTGTCAAGTGAAATATGTATATATATATTAGATATTATTTTACCATTAAAATATTTTTTCTGTTCCTTTAATTTGCCACTTTCCAATTTTTTCTTCCAAATATTGTATATTTTCTCTGTTGGTATCTCTGCACTATTATTGGAAAACCTTAGTTGTCTAAATTTCTGCTTTTTTTTCATGTTCGCACACTATCTAGTAACTGGAATTCCGTATTTCTGCTCAAGTAGTTGTTTTTTTTTTTTGTTTGAAGACCTATATACATTCTATTTCTCAAATCTGAGAGAGATGGGGATTCTTTTTTTTTTTTTAGTTAATGGATCTTTAATTTTGATGCATGATAAGTAAGGTGTTTTGCAAATAAAAAGTATTAAAATTTTTGTATTAAAAGGAAATTAATAAAAATTAAATTGAAATTAATTTTAATTATTATCTGTTTGTATTAAAATGTTTATTTCTTTCATCTTATGTATAAATCAAAATAATTGCATCTAAAGAATTTTGAGAGGATTGGGGAAAACCCAAAAATCATATGTATCACCTATTGCACCCGATTTTAATACTGATCTATTAAAAAGTAGAAAATGTAGAGATAAGTACAAATATAGTGTGTAGAAGCAGCAGGCAAAATATCATTATGTAAGTACAAAGAAAAACAACGTGAAAAGCACAAATTTAGATTAAAATTAACGCAAATAGCTATTTCGAAGCTACAAATGGAGCCTCTTCATCAGTGCATAAAAGAAGAAGAAACGCTCAACACACAAGCATGGAAGCTGTGAGTGAACAAGTCAAAAAACAGAGAGACACCGGTATTTATACCAAATGTGTCGGATTAGCGATTGACCAATCAGAGGCCAGGAACAAGGCGGGAACAGATCCAGAAGGAAAAGGCGGGAAACGAATATGTAAATTGCAGGAGAAAACCAAAAAGGGAGAGAAAAATTATAAAAATTATAAAAATTGTTTCCAAATGTCAGGAAAATATGGAGTGCTGGAAAAATCATTTACTACAGAATGAGAATTTTTCCAAATGTGATAAGCTTCCCAAAAATCAAGTTCATAGACAGAAGAGCATTTGCTGATAATTCTAGCAGAAGAAAATTCAAAACAATGATTTAAAGTCCAACAATGCTGGGCAATGGAAGAACGTGCAAGTTCTTTACGCTTAACATAATTTTCATGTTCTTTCAGACGGTGCTTTAAGGCACGTTTAGTCTGACCTATGTAAAACAGACCACATTTGCAAGAAATACTATAAATACCCCAGTTGCTGTGCAAATCAATGGGATACTTCAAATTTGTAAATTTTATTTTATTCACAGGGGAAAATGCAGTATCAAACCCAAACTTCTTCAATATTTTAGCAATTTGCTGACTGATTTTTGGATAAAAAGGTAAAATAATAGTATAAGCAGGCTTGCACTTAGAAACATTGCCAGAAGGTGAAGGCTTAATTAACCTGTTATAAATAGAATCGACGACCTTAGGAGAATAACCACGATCCAAAGCAACAGCCTTAATGTACGAAAGCTCAGCATCCAAAGAGTTAGAAGAGGAACATATCCTCAAAGCACGGAAAACAAGAGCCTTGAAAGAGGCCAACTTATGGTTTGGGGGGTGAGAAGAACATTTATGAGGAGGTAGTGTAACAGCAAAGGGCTTACGAAACACTGAAGTCATAAAATCATCAATACTTTTAGTAATTAAAACGTCCAAGAATGAAAGAGAACTATCAACTTCCATTTCAATAGTGAATTGAATGCAAGGATCAATGGAATTAAGCTTATCAAGTAAATGAACAATATCCACTTGCTTCTGATCAAGCAATACAAAACAATCATCAACATAACGGACATAAAAAGGGAACTTTTATGTGCGTTATTTTGTGCTTTTCACGTTGTTTTTCTTTGTACTTACATTTTTGCACAAAGTATTTTGATCATTTTGTCTTATAAAAATATCATTATGTTTTGTGATTAAAAAAAGTAATGTTATAAAGGCAGTATGTAATGGCTAATTAAATGGTCACTTTACCTAGATTAAAATTTAAGCAATCATTAATAATATTATAGTATGAGAAATGCCACATAAGTTATGCTAAGATGTAGAAATCAGCATAATTTTCTAATGTTTGCTTAATCTTCGATTTTTCACTTAATCTTTTTTTACAGAAAAATTTCAATTTTTCTGAAAGTATATTTACTGCAATAACAGTAGTTGTAGCAGAAGTACATTTACTGCAATTGCAACATGTGTATGTATAATCTGTGGTGAACACATTTAATCTGCAAGCAAGATATTCAATTTGTGGCCTAAACTGCAGTTTAAAGCTGAATTATTAAAATATGAGTTAGCAACAGAATGTTCAAATCTCAAATCAAGATTTAGTCAAAGTCTGGAATTCAGAGGCAGTTTCAGGGATATTTCTAAGATATGCACAAAACGTGATGCAACTTCTTGTTAGTACCTAATTCGGTAGTTTATGAAAGATATTTGATTTGTGGTAATGAATGTATGTTTGAACTGCATAATTACAAAACAAAGCAAAGGTTAAAGGAAATTACCTCTTCTTGCTTCTTGACTATCATCATTTTATTTTAATGAGCTTTGATAAAGTTGTTGTGATGAAGGTTGAGTGGATTTAGGACTCAGTCAGGGGGGAGGGGCAAACATTTTAAAATTGATTAGAAAATAATCTCAAAATGACTGAGGGGCGTTGCCCCCCATAAATCTGCCCACAATGGAAACATATTAACCTTCAGTATATTTTTACAGTAATTATTGTTAATTGTATTCCTAACAAGTTATAAAAGTGATGTTAAAAAAAAAAAGCTCAGATTTTCATTTCCTAACGTGTTGTTTTCCATTTTAATAATTTTTTATCTCATATGCAAAATGTTCACATGATTCTACTGAATTGATGCACCCATATTGACGGTATTAATTTAAATCAAATATTTTAAATCAGTTATTGAAATGAAGTGTTTTAACAAAAAACAAAGAAAACAAGAATGTTGAAAAATTTACTACTATGTTGAATTAGCATGTGTGTGGTGAGGTATGGGGATTGGGGATGAAATTCAAAAAAAAAAAAAAAAAAATTTAATTTAAAGTTTCATGGTTGTAACAAAATGAAATTCAGCTTACCATCAGAAGTATAGTTGAATATAATTCCCTAAAAAGTGACATGAAACATTGATTAATTTTTATGCAAATTTTTGGAGAAGAAAATGGAAATTCTATAGACAAATATCAAAAATTTACAATATAGCATTGGAACAGAATATGCAAGTTCTACATAATCATTTCAAACTAATCTCCATTGCTTTAGGTAATTTGCAGGCAGACAATTGTAATATAGCTAAAGCTGATACAAATAAGTACTCAAAAAAATCTAAAAAATCTAACCTAAAGCAGCAAGGTATAAAGTTCATGCTTTTTGAGAAAAGCATGAACAGGCATTGTCATGTGCTCATTTTTTAGCCATCTCTTATCCCCAAAACATAAAGCAGGAGATTTAACATCCAATTGAAGTTTGTTAAAGAAATGTGGAATTTTATTTGTAAACAAAATTTCTGAGTCTATGTCAACATTTGCATGATAGAAAACTCTAGCTGCTGTAAAGAATGCATGGGGGATAAACAGACATACCCATAAATAATTCAAATACTCAGTCTTAACTTTTCCAATAATTATCTTGTTTAACAACATCTATGTATTATATTTAAAGTATAATATATTATAATTGTTTATTTTCAAAATTTTTAGCATAAACATGCATTTCTTTTTAATGTAAAAATTTTATTTGCATTAAAAAAGTATTATATCTAGTTGCAGTTTTCACAGACTTCCAGTCTCAAGTTATATTTTTTGGTTTAAAAAGCAGTCTGGTTTGAGCAAAAAAAAAAAAAAAAATCATCCCATTTAAATATAAAAAATCTAATTTTTTAAAAAAATATTCATGATTGGTTTTCACTCTGCCCACAGCATAATTTTAGTAAATTGCTAAAAAAATCTAAGCTGCATAATTAAAAAAATATTTTTGCAAAATTTGTATGAGAGAGTGTGGATGATGTGTCAAATGAATATACATCATTATGCAACTTACTTTAAAATTTGCTTATCAACCTTTAAGATTTTTTTAACCATAGGTTGGCCCTAGTAATCTGAATTTGGAATCTATATACATATAAATTGAATGTATGTGTCTTTGCATGTATGTATGCTCCTTATGTGCATATTTTATTTTGAATGTTCACCAAATTTGGTACAAAGGTACTTTGGGCTGTAGTAATTCTCAAAGGTTTTTTTTTTTTTTTTTTTCAAAATTTGAAAAAAGTTTTTAAACATTTGAAATTTAATATCTCAGTGCCACTGAATTTCATAAAATCGCTCTTTTTCTATACCGAACAAATTTTCTTATTATTTCAAATTTTGAACCATGTCATAGCTCATAAAAAACTACAAGTTAAACTCTGAATAACATGTTTAACTCTGAATGATGGAATATTTTCAATGATTCTTTCTGATGAAATGGAATTCAAAAGGCTGAGCTTGCTTACCTTATGAAAAAATCTATTCAACAGAGCTCAACTAGAAAGATGAATAACAAGAAGATATCTTTCATAGCTAATGAAATGTTCTCTATTTTTTATTGCAGTTTTTTAACAGGTACAAAATAAAGGTAAATTTTTTGAGTTCGAAAATAAGGATTTACTCTTAGACATCAAATAATCATTTGGTTATGTGCATCCTGTATTGGTTACAATTTTCCTTTTTTACCTGATATGACCATTGGGGATAATATTCAATTAGATAAATTTTTTTGCATCACTGAAACATGAAATTTCGCTTTTCTACATGTTGGCAAATATTATGCCTTAGAATATATTGCCTACTGAAATTAGAATATTGTGACAAAATTATGATGTTAATTTGGCTCTTTTAAAGCATTTACTTAGTAATTGCATGAAAAGGATTTTTTATTAAAGAAACTCAGCAACATTGCCTCAAAGAACAATTCCTTTACAATGCACAGTAATATTCATGAGTTTTTATGTTGTGATTCATGAAATAGCAGTTATATGTATGTGACCTGAGGAAGAAGAAAAAAAAAATGTTGTGTGCACCTGGTTTAGAATATTTTCTTTGCTGTTTGTGCTTTTTTTCCGGATTGACAAGTTGCATTTCAAACACATGCAGTGACGGGCACATTAAGTGGTAGTAAGTATTGAAATAATCCATGAGGTTCAATATAATTTGCATTTTGATTTGAACAAAAGGCATTTTGATTTGAACGAAAAAAATAATAAATAAATAATACGTTTTAGTAAAAATAGTATGGTAGTTTGATCACTCAGTTTTTAAAAATACATTGTCCTTTGTTTTGTAAATGAAAACAGATTTGCAATTTACACAAAGTTTGAATGTTGTTGAAGAATTATTTACTTGCGTATTGTGCAAATATTGCATCGTTAATATATTTTCTAACTTGTGAATTTGCTTGTATTAGCAACCATAATAAGGTAATTGTTGCAATTTACTTTTCAAACTCAGTAAAAATTAACAGTCATTTATAGTTTACTTTTAATTACATAATGCACAGAAATTTCACATATATTATTAGAGGAAAAAAAACTGTGAGTATTATTAAGTTCCATTGCAAAAAGAATATATTGTCTTTGAAGCTCTTTCAAAACCATGCAAAACTACAGTGTTTGCTTTCAAGGCATTTTAAACATTTTTTTTTTTTTGAAAACTCGTTTTGTTTTTTGTTCTTTTAAGTAACATATTGAAATTAAATTCATATTCTGAGGCTTCTGTGTGTTATGGAAGAAAGAATATTTATCATACAGTAATTTTATATTTTACCACTAAGGAACAAAAATGTTAGCACTGTTAAGCTCTGTAAAAATGAATAAATTGCCTTCAAAGTTTCTTTTCAGCAAGTATACAAATATCCCAAAGTTTACTTAAAATAGATTTTGAACCTTTTTTACTAATCAGTTTTGTTTTCTGTACTTTTAAGTAATGCATTGAAATTTAGTTTTTGTTCTTTGAATTATATTTTTAAAATTTTGAAGACTAACCGAGTTGTAGTAATACATACTTACAAAGCCAAATGAAAACCAGAAAACTGCTATGAAAATCTAAAACCTCTTTTATTACAATCAGACTCACGTATGCATGTGGGTGTACTCTCTTGCCATTGATTGCAATTGGTCCCCTGACTCTGTGTGATCAAGTAGCACAATACGGAATTTCCAATATGGCAGTCCCTCCGTTGGAGTGCACCAAAAAAGAGCAGCACAGAGTGATCAAGTTCTTAAATGACTTGTAATTGTATTGCAATATCACCAAGGGTGACCTGTCTATACTGAAGAATATATCTCCTCCGCCCCTACAATTGCCTCAGTTGTCAAAACGATGTACCTAACCTGTCCTCCGCCAAGCTTTTTGTGCTGCTGCTGAATTTCTTATACCATTTGTACACCCGAGTTTGCACAATAAACATGCAGCCCCATACTTTGCCAAAATGCTTCGATGGGTTTCTATCGGTTTCAAGCCTTTAATGTGTAGAAAATGGATAAGGAGCACTTCATCAGAGGGGCCGCCATATTGGAAACTCCTGTATCACGTTTCTGGGTCAGGTTGGGTCACAGGACTAGGTCGCCAGTTCCAGTTGATGGCGAGAGAGTCTATGCTGACCCATAGCATGTTTAATCATAATAAAGGAGGTTGGATTTCTTAAAGCAGTTTCCCAGCTTCCATTTTACCCATCCTCATACTTTCCTTTCTTTCTTAAATAGTTGAAATTGACTAATACTTTTAATTGTAATAATTCAATTCTTGTAATTCTTCTTCAACCGTATGTAAGTTTTTTTTGCTGTTGGTTTATTTGTACATCGATCCATTCTCACCGGATGAACCAATTTGAATTATTCTTTTTTAAATTCATCGAGGGTGGTCTCGTATAGATCCCATACCTCTATTTGACCATATTCGATAATTGGAAAACAAATAATATGTGTGGAAATTTAGTATTTTTTTTTTTTGTTTTTTTTTCATTCATAACTTTTGAATAAATGAACCAATTTTAATGATTTTTTAAAAATCAACAGAGGTTCTTCTAACTTAAACATTGTACATTGATTTGACTACATTTGTTTTTAGAAAAAATGTTATGAATCAAAAACAAGTATTTTTCTTTTTATTAGAAAGTCTTAACTTGATATTTATTTGTTGAATATTAATAAATATGAAATTCATTGTTAAAAAAAATTGTTGCCATTGAACAGTAATATTAAAATCAATTATGATATAAGTTTTGAATGAAGGCTTCCCTGAAACAAAAATTAAATTCATTCATTCTGTTTGCTCTAGTGACTTTTTAAAACTAACTTCAAAGTTTAATTTATCACACAATTTATTAGTTTTTAGTGCCAGTCAAGTGAATGTGTCCTTGGATATTTTTTTAAAATCGAGTCTTCATATGGAAAATGTATTTGCACTAAAAATAATAGAATAAAATAATTTTTGGAAAGAAAATAGAACCGATTTCAAAGCAGAACAATTAAAAATTATGCTGAAATGTTAAAAAGAAATTTTTTATTTAAACAACATCAGTACGAGTTTTAAACATAATTTTGGAAGATTATGTAAAATTATGATAGATAGAATCTTAATCAGGAATCAATTACAAATATAAATGGCCTAAAGTTTGCAACAGTTCCAATATAAAGTAATGTATGGTATAATGACACTGTCATAAAATTTCACCTACTTCTATAATTATGTTTAAAGGTCGTATCGTTGTTGTTTAAAGAAAAATTTAGTGCAATTTTCAATTGTTCTAATTTGAAGTTGGTTCCATTTTGTCCAAAAACCACTTCAATTGGAATCTTTTTTAAGGAGAAAAATTATTGTTGCATTTTTATGTTAAAAAGTGATTGAATGATATGTTAATATGTCTTTGTTTATAAGCACAAAAAAAAAAAGCTTACCCTTTTTTGTTTTTTTGGTAACAACACATTTTTATGACTTTCTGACTTATTAAATATAATCAATCCCATTTATGACTTAATGACCTTAACATTCTGGTTTGTTAGAAATAAGAGAAAATATTCCTTGGTCAGTCTGTTGGATTTCTTTTAAATTTTCTGAACATAAATTAATGGCTTGTGGTCCATTGATGTGCTACGCTACCTGGAAAACAAGGATAACCTGAAAAAGGGGTATTTTAAAATTAGTGAATAGTTTCAAGTAAAAGTCGGGGAATTTTACATGGTGTCCGCCAAGAACGCAACTTTTGTGCCGGCGATTGAAGCACTGACATGCAATGCTACCAGGTTTTTTGGACAGGGAAAACCTAAAATACAAAGATGATGTCCGCTCTTTTGCTCCACTTAAAATTTAACTTGCGGAGATTGATGCCCCGACGCCCATTTTTCAAGCTTTGATTTGATGATTAGTAAATTTATCAACTCTTAAGTTTACCTTTTTTAAAATTCCTTTTATAAGTGACTTCCATTTTATTATAGCTATGCAAATGTTTTCCAAAAACATTTACAACACGTAAGGTAATTAACATAGTTTTTCTTTCCTCTCAAATATTTTGATAGCAATCAATTTTTAACCAAGAAACTGAGTTATTAGACCTTTAAAAAAATTCGTTTTTGCGAAATATGTAGTTTTTCTTTATCGATCTGCTCTCGCACTTTTATCACTTGGCTGAATAGTGTTTCAAATTTTGCCATAAATTATTTTAGGTTTTGAAATTCCTGCTACTGTTTCAAAAAGATATTTTGGGAAAAATGTATGTTTTTTGTTGGCATGATGATACCATGTTGATAACACTGATTAAACCTTTGATTAAAAAACATCAAATAGAATGCTGCAATTATGTCTCTTTAGTTTTTCACATGTGCCAATAAGGTATTGAGTTACAATTACTCCTGCATAGGTACATTATAGAAATTTCCACAATCTGGAATTATCAGGAGGAAAAAAGAAAAGAAAGAGCAGAAAATAATTCAACTTTTTTTCTAGTTTCTTGATAACATGTAATTTTCATAGTAATTAGTTTTAAAAACATTTCACTTGCTTTGTTAAATTTAACAAGACAAAAAAGATTTTTAATCTTCTTTTATTTGAGAACTGTTGTAATACCTTTTGAATTTCTGTATTATGAAAGATTGCAAATATGAATGTTATTAAATTGTGCTATATGTTAGCAGTATTGTTGTTATTATTATTTGCGCTGTTACATATGCCTTTTGAGAACTTTTTAAAGAATACTAATTTTAGGCTATAAAATATAATATGTTCTACTATTTTTTTCCTGGCATAAAAATATTCCCTTTTTCATTCCATATTGCTTTGTTACAGGTTGTTACTGCATTAGGAAAAACATGGCACAAAGAACACTTTGTGTGTGGACATTGCCACCAGGAGTTAGGAACAAAAAACTTCTTTGAAAGAGATGGTGTACCTTATTGTGAAACAGATTACCACAATATCTTCTCACCTAAATGTGCATATTGTAATGCAGCTATTCTTGGGGTAAGACTATTTATTATCATGATTAACATTGGCTTTTCTGACACACTTAAGTTTCAAAATTGGATTGCTGTTTATCAGTTTTGGTTACTGTGCAGTAATTTATCAATACAGTGTTCCCTCGCCACTTCGCGCTTCATGTTTCGCGGCTTCAGTGCTTCGCGGGTTTTTCCAAAATATTCATCAAAAAATAAAAATGAAAAAATACAACCATGTTGCAGCCACATTGCGGAAAGAAGCGTTGTTTCATGTTGATGCGCGAGAGAAAAGGATCTCTGCATGTCAAACAAAGAGATGAGTTGACTCAGAGTACATGCCACGGGCTTTCAAAAACTCCCACCAGCACAAGACTCTTCGCCTCTCTCAGAAATCAATGTTGATTAATGTTTATTACTGTACTATAACGTTTTGTAATTAACCATATTTATTAGAACCGTAAGTAATTACGTATATTGTTGTAATTTTTGTCGTAAATGTGTGAAATATAAATACTGTTTACATATTTAAAACATTCGTGTACCTGCATACACGAAAATTCTTAGGGGCAAATCCTTCTTCGCGGTTTTTCAGTTTTCGTGGAAGGTTCTGGTCCTCATTAACCGCGAAAAACGAGGGATCACTGTAATACAATTGAACTCTCTTAAAACGACCATGGTTAATGGTCCGTCCACGGCGGAAACAAACATTTTGTTGATTCAGTTTCGTGTACTTTTTATTTATGCTAAATACCTCACACATTTTTTTAAGATAAAAATAAAAATTTCGACTAAGTCGAACAAGATTTATGACCTCTTAATTCAAAATTTTCATTATTGCATGTTGTAATTTTCTTTTTTAGAAATGGTTAACCATTTGGTGTCATTCCTAAAAACCTACCATGTACTGCAAATCATATGTTGAATATAGTAACTTAGGCTTTAACGGCTGGTGTCCATACCAAACATAATATTTTGCGGGATTATAGACTGTGGTCCAACCAAGATGTTTCTGGCTGACGTTTCGCCTGACATGTTTCAGGCTTCTTCAGAGTAAAAATGATTGAATCTTACTGTGTGGAGAATAAAGCTCATGCACCTGTTAACTTTTGCACAGGTCAGACTGCTTGATGATAAAGCCATCTTTCTTCCATTATGAATTACCACCTGTTCCTCCCTCCGTTATCATTTTACTGCGGTAGGTTTTTTCAGCAGGTATTGCTAAATGGTTCGCACAATAAAAATGACCATCCCCATCCCCCTATTTTAAGCCCCTTTCCTAGAACATCAATAAGATTTGTTCTATCATTTTGTAAATCAGTTATTCATTTCATTCATTAGCTTTTTCTGGTTCATGCACGAAAAAATCCTCTAGTTTTTTCTCAACAAATCTTACAATTTCCTAAAAATCTGATGTTGCTTCCTCCCCTCCTTTAAAAACTAATGATGATGAGTAAAAGAAGAAAAGCACTATCAATCTCAAGTGCTTTTCAATAAGCACTAGATCAAAATGACAATATACAAATGGCACTAGGCATTTTGCTTCAAGCTTTGCATATGAAAAAGTTTAATGGGCCAAAAAAAAAAAAAAAAAAACTGACTATTAAGGATTTCTTTGAAAATAGGTTAAATTTTAAAAATTAAGTTCAATTTTTCTCAATGTACTAGTAATTAAATTTGAATGTGTATATTAGTAAAAATTTATTTTTACTGATTATTATTGTATTTCTAATTATTGTATTTTTGAGCAGTTTTCTTATAGTTCAAAGACTTTAGCTATTCTTTAATTGCATCAAAAAAAGAAATTTGTTAATATTCCTATTATAGAGGAAGAGAAATTGCTTATAGTTCTAACCTGCTGAGATTTTTACTTGATGTGTACTTGCACCTTCATCAACTATGAATTCATTACTGTTTCAGAACAACTTGCTGGTCTCTGTAATTTTAATTCTAGAAATTCATTTAAAAAATTTTAATAAAAAAAAAGGTTTGTACTTTTTTTTTGCAACATGTAGCAACTATCTTCCTTTCCCTAAAAATGTGCCGCATTTGTGAGTAGGAAACCTGTTTCTTATTCTTTTTAGTCATAAAAAATCCTTTTAGTGTTAAATTATTGCTTGTTATTTAAAATTTCAGCTTTAAATATTAAATTTTACAATTTCACTGTATCTATTTAACATTCCATAAATTTATCAATGTTAATTTTTGTTAACTAAATTTTGAAATGTGGTTGCCCAACCTATACATGGTTTTTTATTTTAACTACTGAATAAAGTATTGTTCTTAAATATTTACTGTACTTAATGGATTGTTAGATGCACTTTTTTCTTCTAAAAATTCCCCAAAAATTCAGATGTGTTTTATGCTTAAAACTGATAGCAAAATGTTCGTGTTTGATTTTAAATTTCTACCGGTCTAAAAAACATTGGGGAGGGGGGAGAAAATTCATATGACAATTTTGTAGGATTTTAAAGGTCAGTTTGGTTTTACAAACAAATAAAAATTATATATTATAAGCAGTTTTTATGCAATTCCGATTCCTTTATCCCAAAATTAGCCTGAACTCTGACTTCACAATTCTGCTTATTTGCCTATCACAAAAAAAGTAAAATTTATGGGTTTTTTTCAAATTTAAAGTTATTTCATTTATTAACTAAATAACTAGAACAATAAAAAAAACTGGACCTTTTTTATTTGAATATAGTTTGATTTCATATGGTACTTGAAAATAATTAAATTTATGGTTAAGCTCACAAAGTAATGGTATTACCTGCCCCATAAGATACTTTTTCAGTGTGCCTGACAGTGATTTTTTGTCTTGTGTGGCAAATGTAAAACTTCATCCACTATGAACCAAGCTCTAACATGAAAAATAACTGCCACTTATGCATATTATGGACTTAAAAATTTATTAGGTAGGAAAGTTTCAATTTGAAAAAGGCTCCTTTGTTGTCTTCCATTGCATAATTTTGCCTTTCTGTGAATATTTTATGAGCCTTAAATACTTTAAAAATTGTTACTTTCGTTGACTATTTATTAATTGAAATATATTACCTTTTATCTCTCAGAAATGTATTACGGCATTGGATAAAACATGGCATCCGGAACATTTCTTCTGCACTCAATGTGGAAAGCAGTTTGGCGAAGATGGCTTTCATGAAAAAGATGGGAAGCCTTACTGTCGGGAAGATTTCTTAGAAATGTTTGCTTTGAAATGTGCCGGCTGTAATCGACCTATCACAGATAATTATATATCTGCCATGAACAGTCAATGGCATCCTGGATGCTTTGCATGTCGGGTAAGAACATTATGTGTTATTTTTTCTCTGTTCAACTTGTTTGAAATATTTATAACAATACGTAGTCCAAAAATCCACAATGCATTTTAGTGTTTGCTGGAAGATTCCTTTTTTTGTTATCATTTTAAAATAATTTTTAAAAAATTTATTTTGTAAATTATTAAAACATTTTTAAGCATTATAAATTGAGCTTAAAATCAAACAAAAAAATCCTTTCTTTGCCTTTACTTAATCAGATTATTTGGCGTAGATCTGCTGCATAAATGAAGTAGGTTTTATATACCCTGTTTATCCTGATTGTACTAATTCCAGTGATTTTAATTAGTACAATCAGGATAAACATACTATATAAAACCTATTTCATTAATGCAATAACATTACTTTTTTTTATAAAATGATTTGTTAATTTAAAAAAAAAAAAGTATATACAGTCAGACCTTGGGCCTTCACCAAAATGACCTCATTAGCAGGATGACCTTATAACTGATTCATACACATTTGATATTCAATGAGCCAGGACTTTAGAAAATATAAACATTTTTATTTATCATAAGTTAAAAACTTTTATTTTTATGGTAATTATTTTATTTAAAAATATTTCCCTATGTGTATTGTAGTCCATTAGCCATTGTACAGACCAATTATTTTGTAATATGATTCTCATCTAAAAATGTTAAAATATCTGGCACTTGAACGTGATATAAATGTGTGAAGTTCTATTCAAGTATTTGAAGGATAAGCTTTTTGATTTGGCATGTGCTAGAGTTAGCAAGCAACAACTTTTGGCAATTTCACCTCAAGGTAAAATGAAATCTACAATAAAATTATTACAAATTTAACGAAGCAAAAGTCAAGCTAACATTAATTATCAAAATATTTCACCGAGTTTCAACACTTTTTTTTCTCACATGAGTTTTTCAACATGAACCTTGTTGGTACTACAACTATGCTAATTTTTAAAAATTTATCCTTAAGATAAATACAATTGCATTCTTTATTATTCCAATTGTTTATAATCAATTTAATAGATATGAAATAATTTTTGCTAAATATGAAATCAATTACATAATCAAAATATTATGTGAATGCATTTTTAAAATGTACTTAATTTAATGCTGTGCTCATTTTGTGATTTTATTACCTTTATGTTAAGCTTTTTAATTTAACATTATTTAAACTTTAGTACCTCTGTATTTTTCGCATGCTTGTATTAAATTTCAAAACATGTATTACCTAGTAGTTTTTTTTCCTTTCATTCTTTTCTCTCCTTTTGATTAAAATTAAAAATGCTTGTTATGTTCTTCATTATGTGTTAAAAAAAGATCAGATTTATTATTGTGGAGAGGGAGGTAAAGATGAGTAATACAAATTGAAAATGTTCTTAAACTTGCATTATTATTTTGTATTGCTCTGTACATTAAAATTTTAATGATTTATAAATTACTTGGTTTATGCACATGAAGAAATTTAAACTAAGGCACAAATTGGCAACAAATATTGTCTGCTCATGCTTTAGAATTATTAAGAAGTGGAGTGTGATATGAAGATAAGCCATTTTTGTCAGTAGCTAAGGCTGGAAATTCGGCATTAAAATAGATGTAATGGAAATGCAGCATTTTATTTCTCACATTCATAAAAGATTTCGTGTTGCTCCGAAATACTTCTATAAACAGCCAATCAAAATTATTGTAGGATAAGCACTAAAAAAAAAGATCAAAGTTTTTCATTGAAAATTAGCATTGTTTTATTTTAAGTTTTAGTATTAAATCTCAATTTTTTAGTTTAAAAGTCTTCAGATTGGCTCAAGGCAATCACCTAAATTATCTGCATTTTTCCACTTAATGCCACTAAAGCACACTAATACAGTAAAACCTCCCTTAACGACGCCTCCAAATAGCGAACAATTTTACAAGTCCCAGTCCCTTAATATAGGGTAAAATAGACACCTCTGAATAGCGAACAAAACCCCCGGACCCAAGACTGTCTGTTATTCAGAGGTGTTACTGTATTTAATTTAATTTCTATGAAAGGAAACTTTTTAAGGAATTCAGGACTCGGCTCAAAACATTAAGACTCTTTCAGTTCTTAAAATACAGCTGCATCTTCATGCATAAGAATAGAGTTTTCAATAAAAGTCATAGTATGAAAAATTAAATTATTTCTCATGATAAAAAAAAAAATCACAAATAAGTAATAGCTATATAGTTAACATCTTTGAGTAAGGGGATCATATTTACCTGACAAACAGTAGTCTGTTTAAAAATTATAGATGTAAAATAAAAATAAGAACTTTAGCTTTATTTTCAATTTAGATTTTGGTAAAAGAGTGTCTAAGTAAAATAAAATGTTTGTGTGATTTGTTGAGTGACTTTTCATCTATAAGTTCCTTTTTTTTGGCTTGAAAAAGTTCCTCTTGAAACATATGTCTTCAATTCTTATTGCTATGTGTGCATTTTTATGTTACCTTTATTACTTTTTAAGAGTTTCTAATGTTTTGCTGTGTACCAGATTTTATTAAAGTTGGTCAGAAAATGTTCACATATATGTAGGACTTGAAGAAAATTTTGTATAGCCATAGCATATAAACTGAGACATTAATTTCCTCCTTAGAGAATTTATAAGCAGTTTCTTTCTTTCTTTTTTTCCCCCTTTCCCTGCAATTCTTTCAGTTGTCCGACAATTAGGAAAAAAAGAGAGAGAAATAGTGTAATTATTAAATAGAACAAGGGACAAAAATTGCATTCACATCAATGCTGAGAAACTTTTATTACTTGCATGTGCTGTTGATCAGATGCTTCCATTATTACTTTAGAAAATAAATGACAGCACATGCATACATTAATAAATAATTTAATATATGAATTGCTAAAATGTACAGTAAGTTGTCATGTATATCAATAACAGGATTGTCAAAATATAATTAACACTTTTGATTTATGCAAGTCCACCTGTAATCAACTTGTAAATCAAATCAAGCTCTAAAAAGTTTTCAATGCTATGCTTCTCTTTTTCATACCTACTCCCCAGCCTATTTCAAAATTATTTTGCATTGTTTGCTAAATAGTTCAATGAGAAGTTCCAGGATTAATGATTTATTTTTAAAATGTGGCAGAAAAAAAAAAGAATCTTTTTATTGCAATTTTTTTGCAATTGTGTTATATAAAAGGTATTTTAAATTTTTTAAAGTTAACATTTCAAATTTTATTTAAACATGGCATAAATGTAATCATGTGGCTAGTGCAATGTATTAGTATGCAATCAAAATATTTGTTAATGAAGTAGAAAATTAGCTTTTTTTATATCGTGGTTTTTTTTCCTACATTTGAGTGAAGGTAATAAAGTATTCTTTACAATTTTTTTTTTTTCAGCTAATTATCTAGTTTGATGTTCAGTAATGGTAGAATTCTCAGATTTCTATTATTACCAAAATATAAAATATATATCACATAAATAAGTCTCAAATAAAACTTCCAGGAAGAACAAAGAAGAGATGTAATTTTTATTCCTAGTAAAACAACCTTTTTTTTTTTTTTTTTTT
Source organism: Octonoba sinensis (assembly GCA_038502835.1). Taxonomy (NCBI): domain Eukaryota; kingdom Metazoa; phylum Arthropoda; class Arachnida; order Araneae; family Uloboridae; genus Octonoba; species Octonoba sinensis. The sequence continues at coordinate 61,683,554 of CM076605.1, read as the reverse complement.
AGTGATAAACTAAAGCTTTTAAAATTTAAGCTGTATTATACAGTTTTTTAAGTATTTTTTCACAATAAACATTTGTCTTTGTTGTGTGTATAGGTTCACTAAAAAGAAAAAAGTTCATAAATTCATATGCAAAAAAGCTATCTTATTCAGTGAAATTACTTGAAACCAGTCGCTCTAAGAGCATATTAATTGCTGCCCTCTACGCTTACAGAATAAGCTTGAAAATAATTGTAAAGGCTTTTACTACTCATTTATATTGGGGGAAATAGCATCCACACAAACTCAGTTGGAAATAATAATAATAATAATTTCTTTACTTAAGGTGTGAACAATCCTTATTTGATCAAACAAGGATTTTAAAAATACTGAGAGGGGTGGACTTTATTATTTCCCTTGGTAATAGTGCAAGAAACATGTATGTGCAGAATTAAGTCAAACTGCCGTGTGATTACATTTAACCTACTTCATTCACAAAAAAAAACTTTTCTGCTTAATTTAGGTGATTTTTAGTGCATATTCTTAACTGTTCTGTTAATATATTAATCATGTTAATTGAGTAATATTAGTTGTAGTTTTGAAATTTAAATGCTTCTTTACCTTTCTCTTCTTAGCTATTAATTTTTTGTATTAGAATGTGTCTTAAGTATTGGTAAATAAATTTTCAGTGAATAGTAACTCTTTCTTATTTCAATCTTTTTGTAGCAAACAAAAAGTTTCTTTGCTGTATAGTAATTTTTTTTATCAAAATTTTAAGTATCAAAAAAATTGAAAAAATAAATTCAAATTAAATGCTGGTGTAGGATTTCTTTTCTTGTTATGTTAGCAGGAATGTTTTTAGTACTTCAAAGTATCAATCATCATGTGAAATTTGCTTTGAAAAAAATGGGATTACTTTAAAGTTTGATCAATTCAACATTCAAGTTAAAAAATCCATAATTATATTTTTTAGATAGTCAGTACGAACTTTTTAGATGTTCTGAAATATATTTAAAATACTCTTATAGATTTCTAACTCATACAGTAGCTTTACTGCTGTATGCATTAGAGATGACTTCTAGCTCACTTTTGCTGGCCTGAGCCTGAAATGATTTTATAAAGTGCTGTTAATAGATGTGGTGCTACATTGATTAAATGTGGTCTTTTTGTTGTCATCGCAATTGGTTCTATATATTTTTTTTTAAATTTCAAATAAAGAATGCATTTATTTTTACTATCATGAAATGCTTCAGTTGAAAATAAATTCTGTTAAGCTAAAATGCATGAAAAATGATGTTGCATAATCTTCAGTTTTTCAGCATTTTCGGGAACTTTTTGATTTGCAGTTGAATTTAAAACTGGAATATATATTTAGTGCAACACTTGCAGTTAGGAGACCTACTAATAAAATGGGTCTCTAGTCTGGAGGAGCTAATTGAAAATGAAAGTGGACACAAAACTAGCAAAAAAAAACCCCATTAGTCCGTACTGTAGATTGATTTATGAATATTTTACCATGAGCCCGAGCCCGAGAGTAACTTAAAACGGTAGAGCCCGAGCCCATGTCAACTCTGGCTGCGCCCGGCTCATCTCTAGTATGCATAGTAATTTTACTGATCTTTAGAAAGCTTATTTTCCAGCTACCTGCCCTTTAACATAAAACATTAGGAATACCATGCTTTGCTATAGGGCGTAGGAAAAGTGTTCATATACTTCCCACGCCAGGAATCAAACCAGTTGCTTGGGCAAGTAGTTTACATTGAGAAAAAATTAATTGAAAATTGTGATTAATTACAGTAGTTAGTCAAAACCCCTTTTTTTCACTGAAGATTAAGGGAGATCTTACATAAAGGAACTTTTCAGCTGTTTTTTCACTCAAACAACTTTTACGAGTTCCTTTTCTTGTTTGATTAACACGTGAGTGCTTCTGTTTGTTGGATTTACCGCTTGAGTGCTTATGTTTGTTGTATTTAGCACTTGAGTGCTTATGTTTGTTGGATTTAGCACTTGAGTGCTTATGTTTGTTGGATTTAGCACTTGAGTGCTTATGTCAAGAAAATTATTTTTGTCAATCAATTGACATGTCTTTTTGCAAAGTTTGACATGTCTTTGGCATTTCATATGCCTTCTGGCAAATCTCTAAGAAAACTTCTTGTGTGTTGATGCTGCAATGTTTTTTGTTATGACGGCAGCAGAGTGGTTTTCAGGGCAATGACATATTTATTCTGATTTAGATTTATTAAGAGGCAAAAACCCTTGCTCTTTTTGAAGTTTCTCAAATTTGATCTTCGTGCAGGGTAAATGATTCTGTTGGGAAGAGGAAAAAGGGTTTGAATATATTGTAGAACATTGGGTAGTATCTGCAATTTGTCCAGTAAAGTATTGAATGAATAAAGTGAAGTATTAAGCATGGAATTAGGATTGCAAACAAGATTTATAAAGGTTTACCATTAATAAAAAAATAATTTTACTTTAATGAAGAAGGAAAAATTTGTCAAGAAGAAAAATGGTATGAGTCTTCAAGAGAGATGCTCCCATTGTACTAATGCGAGCAGCCTGATGTAGTATGAACCCAATGATAAAATAAGGAATAATTTAGTGCATATTTATTATGAAAAGATTGTTACTAAGCATGTTAATTATTATGAAAATATGATAAAAATTTAAGAAGAAAGGAAAAGAGTTACTATGTCACTTTAAATTTATATATCAGAGCTAAGCCTTATAAATATTCTTTCTTACTTGAAATAATTGTTCTCACTGCCATTATATAGCAAGAAAAAAGTGAGGGGTGACTTCCATCTTCAAAAAAAGTGAGAAGCAAATCCTCTATAGCATGTTTAAGTTGTTTGGTAGCATCTCTATCTAGATTTGTTTCTCTTCATCTCAAGTGACATGTGGAATAACATAATTAATTAACATTTACTAGTCTACTGTTAACATTGCCACACGGAAAGTGATATATTCTAGATGTCTTACGTATTGTAGTCATGTGCATAGTGGTGATGGGCATAACTGAGAGATTTGCATGAAAAACTTACTCAATAAATTCATTTGATGCTGGAAAGCTCACAAAGGGTTCATTCAGTTCTGAAATTATCTGAGATGTTGATTCATTTGTTAATTATTGGATTATGAAAACAATCGAGATTTACTCGTTTATCATTCAATTTCCCAGAATCACTCAATATCCTATTTCTGGACTTCACTAATCCCTCCATTGTGTCCATCACTAATTTATGTAGAAATTTACTCAAAATGCAGTTGGATATTGTAGGACAAATCCAAAAAGGGACTTTTTTTTTCTTATTAATAAAGATAACAGCATTTTAAGGGTCATTTAACCCTTTTCCTCTTGCTTCCGTCAAAATCACCAGGTGAAGTTGTGCTTTCTGTTGCTCATGCCCATCATATTTCTGGTCTGGAGTATTCAAAAGTAGCATACCAAAACGTTAAGAAAGGTCATTCCTCATTCTTTGAAAAAACTTATTTCTTACATACTAGATGACAGTAACAGTATATTTATAATGTAATTGGAGATAGATTTTCTTAAAAAATAATTTACACATATTTTTTAATGACTGGATAAAAAACAGGCACTTTGGTTACTGTTCTCTTGAAAATCCTATGATCATTGAGGGGTTAAAACGGAACTATTTAATGCTATATAATATTAATGTAGTAGTATGTTCATAATGAAATGTGTTTACATTGTAAAATGCAGTCAATTCTTGCTATCTCAAAACCAAAGGGGAGAAATAATAATTTCAGCCTTCTAAAAGCCTACAAAAATTATTTCAACTAAAGTAGCACTTATATTTAAAAAATCGCACAGAAAAGAACTATAAATAAAACACTTACAATACCTTGTTAAAATCATCTAACTAGAGAAATTTAATCGGCATTATGTTTCCTTTCGTCGTAAATTATTTTCCAAATGTGAAATGGCTTAAAAATGTGTCTGTACTCTTTTCTGGTCACATATTATCAAATTCTCAGCAAAGGTTAGTCTTTAGGCTTTAGCAAAACATAGGTAACAGTCCTGTCGCAGATCAGATGTGGCAATTTCTATTCAAATTTGATGAGTGAGATGGCATATAGTTCTTGCTGGATGATGAATCCGAATTGCCAGAGGAAAGTTTTAGATAGAGCAACTTCAAACAAATGAAAATAAAGGAGATAACAAATAATAAAAATGGCAATAGATACAGGCTTTTGAAAACCTCAATTTTCAGGGATTGAGAATAAAAGAAACTGGGAAGGAGAAATAATTTGAGTTGCAAAAAAAAAATTAAAATATAAGCTTTGGATTGAAGAGAGAAAATTACATTGAAAAATAATTAAGGGTGCGGGAAATAACTTTTTTTCTTTTCTTTTCTTTTCTTTTTTTTTTTTTTTTTTTTGTGCATTATTGAGAGTTGACTAGTTGACAGTTAAAAAAATGAGTTACAAAATAATAGAAATAAATAGTAAAAACATTTAAGTTGAAAGTAAGCGAAGAGATATTTATATCTGCTATAATATTTAAGCAAGCATGCCTACTTTGTTTCGGTAAATGTATTCCCAAAGTGATGGTACATTGTAAAAGCAGCTCCCTTTATTTTGATCAGTTTCTTAAAATCATTGAGAGGATTTTGTTTTACACTCCCATTTGTTACCTCTGTATTTAAAAGACACCTACACTATGTAAAAGAAGCAGAGAATTTTCCCCATTTTAATAGAATTTGTGAACTATTTTAAAGCATTGTGTGCTGCAGTTATAAATCATTTTTATACTTTTATTATCCTTCCTAGTTCTCCCAATTTAATTTTTATTTCTGTTTTGCAGAGGATTCACACAATTTTGTGTAGAGAAAGTGTAATGCTAAGGTTTCTATATTACTGTGTGTAATAAAAATTTTGTTCCCCAACAAAAAATTTTTTAAATCGTGTTTGTCCTAACAAAATCCGACTGTTATGTATAGCATAAATTTGTTTTTATTTTTATTTCAAAAATTTAATGCAAAGGAAATGTGTGCAAATGTAGTTTCATAAAAAAGCATGAATAATTCTTTAAGAAAATTATGCATTGTATCACTAGCTTTAAATATCATAAATATGTTATTTATATTAAATTTAATCAAATTAGTACAAGAAATTATGTGTTTTTTTTAATCTGAAATTTAAAAATTTCATTTTCTCTAATGTATCATTTACAAAGAAAAAAAAAGCTATTTTATGGCATACAGTTTTTATTAAAATCATACTAAATTTAAATTATACTCCGAAAAGCCATGTATGTATCAGCTAGGCTTTGCATTCTGTTTTTGAAATTCAGGAAAGGATAGTGTTTATTTTGCATTTTAGTTTTAGATTCATCTAAAATATCTATTTTTCTTCGAATACATTAGTCATTTTACTACATTTAAGATTTATTTCAACATATTTTTTTTGTTCGAAATATTATTTTCAAAGCAACAAATGTATTTTTGGTAGTTTTGAGTTTTTAGACCTTTTTGTTTTGAGGGTCAGCTTTTAACTTTAAATAATCGAAGAACCAAAAATCAAATCAAATGTACATATTGTCATTTTTATCAACTTATATTTTGCTGTTATAAAGTAAACAATTAAAAACTATTTTGCCTGCATCATAGTTGGGATTTTGATATCTTATGCTTTTGTCTATTTTAAATTTGTAATGATACATAATTATTCTCTAATAAATATTTTTCCTCATTTTTGAAAAGGAAAAATCTGACCTAGTACTTTTTTTCTAATCCAAAAAAGTTGTGAGCAATTAAGTTTTTATCAAAGCTAATTTGTGCAAAAATACTTATCTTGCTGTGATATCTTATGCTTTTCATGTGCCGTTCTAAAAAAGCATGTTGTGCATTTTGCATGAAATATAGTGTTTAATGTGTTTTTCTTCTGTGGAATATTATACTAATTTTTGTTTTGAACTATAGACAATAGACCTTTACATTTCATATTATATCTTATTTTGATTTTGATTTTTAGTTCTTGCTATACATTCCAATGAATGCTTAGTTTATTAACTTTTTGTGGAAAATTAAGTTTTTTGCTGTAGAAAAGGTTCTGAAGTAAATAAATAAATTTGTAAAACTATATTTTAATCAAGTATAAAAAAATTTTACTACAAATAATTTTGCATTTTTTGCGTTGCTTTTTACATAAAAAGTTTTACTTCATGCATATGATGGTTTTTATTAGAATTTTGCAATAATTAAATGAAAATTAATTTGATTTGATGTTTTTTATATACTTGGTTTTTACACCATCTATTTTACATTTTTGAGGAAATATTACTACTGATGTCAAATAACATTTAGATACATATTTTGTGTATATTTTTAGGTGAACTTAAATCTTTATGTTCTTTAACACGTTGTAAAAAATATTCCCAGCATCAAAGTGTTGAAAATTTTTTTTTGTATTATTTCAATATGATTTAAACTTTTGTTGTACTAATAGATACATAAAATCTAATTGAAAAACAAAATCCAAATTTGGAAAACATTTTTTTTTTTTTTTGTTTGCATCACTATTTCATGAAGTAATGAAATAAGCAAATGTAAGATAACCAGAAGCAAAAGGGTATAGGTGACAAAATTGAATATTTGGAGAGGACTATTGCAAATGATAGGGAAAGCACCATTCTATAATCTATATTGTGACAAGAAATGTCAGTGATAGTTCTAACAGATGCTCTACTTCAATGTGATTTAGAAAAAAAAAAAAAAGCATTAAAGGTCCCAGAAGATCCAAACTTTGAATGCCTTTTTCTCAGAATCATTTTTTGGTCAATTACATCCTTTTGCTTCTCACTGCCTCATGTGAGTGCTGAAAAATTGGAAAGGAATATTAGTGATGCATTTTATAAATTAATTTTTTGTCATTTAGTCTTTTATGGGCCATTGAAAGTGTATTAATGTATCATGCAAATCCTAAATTTGTTTTATAAGGAATCACTGAAACGATTGCAGTTTAACCTAACTTTTAAAGGAGGAGAAAAATTGATCTTGCATTTATGCTGATACTTTCTTAATTCTTACCACTGTCACGCTTCTGTGTCAAGAATTACATTTAATATTCAAAGGAGTGGAGAGAATTGATCTTGCAGTGATGCAACTTTCCTAATTATTATCATTGTTATGCTTTTAATTTCAAAATTACATATTTCTTTTCACAGGACTGTCGCCAGCCATTCAATGGCGGAAGTTTTTATGACCATGAAGGGCAACCCTACTGTGAACTTCATTATCATGCTAAAAGAGGATCTTTGTGTGCTGGCTGTCATAAACCCATTAGTGGTCGCTGTGTTACTGCTATGTCCCGAAAGTTCCACCCCGAACATTTTGTGTGCTCTTTTTGCCTGAAACAACTCAACAAAGGCACTTTCAAAGAACAGAATGATAAGCCTTACTGCCATCCTTGTTTTGAGAAATTATTTGCTTAAAAACTGTCTTCTTACTGTTAACCTTCAGCCAAAAGCCGATATTTTGAACTGAGGACTTTATTCTGCGACGTTAAAGTTCTTTTTGAGAACTGCTTTGTTTTTCAAACCAAAATTTGGGGCTTCTGTGCGAACTTGGATTTTTAGTCAAATCCACTTATTGGGGTTAGTTTTTCTGAGCTTTGTAAATGTAGTTAAGATGTATGCTTAAAATGATGTTAAAATTTGTATTTTGAGCTGTAACCATTTATTGCTTTTTTTTCTAAGAGCATTTAAAATTTTCATGTAAAATAACTAGTTGCCCTTTTCCTAAGTATCTGCAAGTATAATTTTATTTAGTACATTATACAAAAGAAATGTCAATCAAAAGCAGAAATGTTAAAATATTTATAGTATTTTCTTATCATGTAATTCATGAAGCAATTTCTTGTCTAGATTCAAGCAGTTGAGTTCAAGATTGTAGTATTAAAATTTTTTGTACGAATTTGTTTCCAAAACATTTTTTTTTATTCTCCCCTACTTTATAAATTTTGTCCTGCAAGAAATAACAGTGTCAAAAAGTGACATTTAATCAGTGCAACATGCAATTAATCATCTTAATTTTGCTTTTGTAAATATATGTATTGCTGCACAATTGCTTGAATCAAAAATATCTTTCATAGTTTTAAAAATATCTATTATTAAAGTTGAATACTGAAATAAAATTTGGAATAAATAAGGAAATAGTTCTCGTTATAATTACACAGCAAATTTAATTGAGAACAAACTTTCAAATTTTGATTGTTGTGACTAAAACATCTTTCTAGAATCTTATCTATATTTCTTATTGAAATATTATTTTTTTTATAAATTTTGAAAACATAGTAATCCATATAAGATTTTATGCTAAAACTACAATCAGCATTCTAGTTCTTATTGAATTCATTTAATATTTTAGACATTTCTTAACTTTGATACAGCTTCTAATGTATAAGAATCTATAAAATAGAAAGGTTGTATTATGCGTACTATTTCTTATGCATTTATGTATAGTAGAAGCTTTTTAATATTACTTTACTGCAGCTTGAACTTCCTTTGAAATGTTTGAAAAAAAAAAAAAGTCAAAATTGCATTGTTAAATTTGTTGATTGTTTTATTTTTGCATATTTTCCAAACCAAATTACTAGTGGAAAAAAAATATTTTAATTGTAAGTTTTAAACTTTTCTTGAGCAATCTTTTTTTTTTTGAATTTCTATTTATCTTGGCTTTGAATCATCTCATTCCAGTCTCCCCTGAAAACATCAGATGAAAAAGCAACTTGAGCCTCCAAGAGTTGAACAAACCAAAATCTTATGGTGTATTCACACCATAAGATGTTGGGCAACGAAGGACAGCGATGTTTTGCGTCTACAGCAGTAGACTTGCTATGGTTATCAACTGACCAGGTGTGGTAAATAAATTATAAAGAACCAAAGACACGTGCCGAGAATTTCGGTTGCCGTTTTATGTCGCTGTTGTACTTGCCGTGAATGCACCATTAGGGTTTAAAAGCCTTTTAATCTATTCAGTACCTTGAGACAACTGATGGAATTCTTGTCGGCCAATGAAAGGTTACAATTGAATCACATGTTACAACATCAAGCAGTGGTTGTCCTAGTCCTTGCAGGCCCAGGGCAAAACATTTTTGTGAGGCTCTCATTATCAGCCCCATGCACTTTTTTTAATGCACTACAAGTCAGTAATAATAAGTCAGCATATGGCTCTGTCTGGTCGCCTGGCCTTGGATCCGCCCCTAACACCAAGAACTACATTTTTTATGTTGTCACTTTTATTTTAAGTGGAGAGAAAAATAAGAAAATATTTTATAAATATTAAGCTTAAGTGCCAAAATACTGATTGTGCTCTAATAATAAAAAAAACTTTTTTATAATTAACATATTCCAAAGTTTTCAAAATTTGCATAAATCTGCTTATTTTTAAATCATGCTACAAATTAAGTAACTCCCGAAGAATTTTTATACTTTTAAATTAAGTGTGGAATAGTTTGCATTTAATATATTGCAGTTTTTTAGATGCAAAATGTGTTAGTGTGTAAAATTTTATGTTTATTATTTTTGTTTAAAATTTTAGTTGCTTGTTTTCTCTAAGCATAAAAGTGTCAACCTGCAATTGTTTGTACTTATTTGAAAATCAAAACTCAAAATCAAACCTTTTTGTGGCAATCTGAATAGAAAAAAAGAAATGTTGTTTAAATGTAAAGAAATTTCTGAATGCAACCTTCGTTATGAAACAGTGTTTGAAATTTAAAGTTTCATTGCGTTTCTCTCACTCCCTACCAAGAAATTCCTTTTAGTTGACTTCATTTCATGTCTTTACGCAATATAAAGCTGTGTTTTCAGTGCTGTTGTGTTAAATTAGTCAACAGTGTAAATTATGTTAATTTGAAGGAAACGAGAATCATTTTTTTTTTTTTTTTTTTTATTTCTTTGGATATTGAAATATGAATTGTTTTCTATTTTAATTTGGTTTTGAAGCAATCAATTGTGCCATAATTATTTCTATAACCTCTGTAATTATTCCAAATGGATCGATATTCCATGTGTGGAGAAAATATTTTAATTAATGTTATGTAATCAAGACAAGACTAGAGTTTCTGGTTTCTTTGCAACACGATGGTAATCTGCATTAAGGACTTTTATTGTTGATCTCTTAAAAGATGTACTTTAACAATAAAGACTTTTTGTTTTTACTGTTGTTCTTTCTTACACTGGAGGGATTAAGTTCTTGATATTTTTCAGCACTGCTTTTATATATTATTTTTGATTCATATACCTAGCGTTAATTGCCGTAAAATACTGAATAAGTGCCCTCCTCCCCCCCAAACTTGGGTTGTTGTTGAAATCTTTTATTTTCCCAAACTTTAAACAAATGTGCAATTTCCTTTCTTAAAATTTAGATAGTTTCTATATGTGCATTCTATGCCGAATGAGACTGTTCGCAAGACATTTTTAAAGGAATTAGTCAATGACATATTTGTCAATTTTTTATATTACTTCAGAAACAAGTGTCTCCAATTGGTAATTTATTTATTTTATTAATGTATAACCACAATGTGACGATATATCCAGCTAATTAGTTTTCCAAACAAAAATAACTACTTTTAAAAGTTAAACCATTGAATGGCTAAACTTTAATAGCTGTTTTGCTGAGCTTAAAGCCAAGAAAAAAAGGACCCAAAAAAAAAAAAAAAGAGACTAGTTTTTCTTTTTTGATATAATATACAGCTTCCACCGTGTTTGTTTCATGAATAGCATAAAAATAACCTCGAATTCAAGCAGTGGCGGATCCAGAAAAAAAATTCTGGGGGGGGGGGGGGCACAATGTGGCTGATGTGCATGGTTTCAGCTTAAAAACAAAATAGGGGGGGGGGACACAACTCCAGAAACTGTGATCCGTTTTACTTTCCAAATATAATTTAATCAATTATTTAATTAAACTTAATTGATTTATTAAATTTAAATTATCAATAAAATTTTAATTAATTATTCCCTAATTAAATACAAAAAAACACATTTCTTTTAAAAACTGGACATATATAATAAAGGAATATATACTGTGAAAGCACTTATTTTCTTGAGCACTCTTTTTTAACTTTTGGTTTTGTTCATATATAATTCGCGAAATTTTCAGCTCGCAAAATCACCAATAACTTTTTCGCGAAAATTTAGGGGGGGGGGGGGGTCAAATGGAGTCTTCTTCAAGTCTATTGAAGATTTAACGTGAGCATAAATCAACTGTCTAAGTGATTTTTCAGGTGTCTGCTTCTTTCTGTCTTAGCAATTACCCAGTTATCTCAGTTTGTCACATAGAATTGAAAGAATAAAAGTCACATAGAATAGAAGTTTTATCGCTCCATCTGCAAAATAGTTTCTTTTTCCTCGTTTTTAGCGTAAAGGAAGAAAAGAAAGTCAATTCTTTCTAGTCCTTACCTAAAGCGTCTGGAGGGGGCACGGGCCCCCGTGCCCCCCCCCCCCCCTCTGGATCCGCCACTGAATTCAAGGACAAATAAAATAAATTAGAATTTAAAATATTATTTGTTACATTTCCCAAACCTCTCATTAATCACAGACTAGTAAATTATTCGATGCTATGATAGACATTCTATGATATGGTAGGTATCTAATGTAAGTATATACAGTGGAACGCCGCCATTCGTCCAACTTGTTCAAAGTCAAGTTCAACTCGCCATTCGTACTTGTCCCGCGATTCGTACAACGCCAGGGGCCAGCTGAGTTGCCAGTTTGGCTTTTTTAAAGAAATAAATCAAGAAATTATGCTCATTTTGAACTCGTCTGGAAATAATTTGTTTGGCGTTTTGGGTTTTTAAAAAAATTTAATATTTTTTGAGATTTTACTGACAATTTTAACTTTTTAAGGGGGCAGCAAGAAGTGTTGAAGAACTTTCTTCTTCAAAGGAGGAAAGCATTTCCTTTGCAGAAATTAAAGAACTGTGTTACCCCTGCGAGAAAACGCAGAAAGTGGTGAGAAAATGGCATCCCAACACTGCTGTGATCAACAGCATTGACTTGTTCAACGACAATGTTATTGACCATTTTAGAAAAATTCTGATCAATCGTCAAAGGCAGACAACATTGGACAAGTTTTTAGAGAAAGAAACCCAAGATTCTTCTAATGCAAAAAGACAGAAAAAAGAAAGAACAGCAGAAAGGGAGAAAACACCTGAAGGGATGTTACCTGATGTTTTTATTGAAGGGGACTTTTCTTCCTCCTCTCAACATTCCACTTATGCCATCAGCTCACCTCAGTACAAGCAAAGTGCAGTTAAATTTTTTTATGTATAATTTCATGTACAGTACTGTACATTTGTTTTTCATAGGTTTAAATAAGCAACCATATGTGGGTCTGGAACGGATTACATTGTATCTTATGTGAAAAAATAATTCGCCATTCGTACAAATCGCAATTCCTGGAGCAAATTGTGTAGGAATAGCGAGGTTCCACTGTATTGTAAAAAGAGCGGAGGTGTGCGCTGACAAAGAGATAATTCTTTCTTCCTCTGCATTTAAACTTTTATACCGTTCGGAAGAGTTGAATTTTCTGCATAAGATGAAATCTGTTCGGAAGTTAATTAGAACAAGCTATTTTTTTTAAATTATGATTTTCTAAGGCTTCCTCAATTCAAACTTTTAATTTCTTTATTTTCACTTTCTCCGTCTTTTTCTTTGTGAACGACCGTTTTACTTTAAGTATAAATTCGTGAAACGTTTCGAATTTTTACCTTTTAAAGGATGCTGAACCAATTTCGACCATTTATTCGAAAATGTCGAAATGAACATTTTTATGAAGTCACTAACTTAAAAAATGTTTCACGGAATCAAACGAAATTTGGCACACATGTGGCCCAAGATGGGAAGTGAGGCTAAATAATTTTTGGCTCAAATCACTTCAAGGGCAAACCCCCAGGTTGACCTCATTAAAAACGTGTACTGATTCTTTTTGGCGCCAACTGAACATTTCTCTAGCTAAGCCTGACTGCTACGAATTCGTATCTGCAGCCGACCTAACTTAAAGTTTTGCCATGGGCAACGATGTGGCTGGAATATGATTTATTCTGCGTTTTAATTAAATGAATAGTTTACTTTTTTTTGGGGGGGGGGGGGGGGTGATTTAAAATTTTGCTACAAAGCTGCAACAGGCGACAGCATGTGAATTTTCATCACGGGCAATGTCATGGCGGGAGTACTTTAAGGACTATTTATACACGTATGCATATATAGTTTAACCGGCTATTAGCACTTACGCTAATAGCTAACTAAGTGGCGCTAATAGCACTTACAGAATAATCTCGTTGGTTCGATAAAGTTCTGGTGTCTTCCACTCACTTCTAGATGGCAGTAAGTGAAATATATAAGAAGGCTAGTGGCGCAACCACAAGTCAGTTCCTATGACACTGCTGTGAAATAAAATAGTGCGTACCTCCTTAAAACATGTTTGTGCGTGTTTAAGTTTAAGACATCTTTGTAACAATATTTTTATTTGAATTGTTGCTTTTGTGTGTGATTTAGTAGAATGGAAAAGAAGCGAAAAATTGATAGTGAATGCAGAAAATTCAAAGATCAGTGGAACCTTCAGTATTTCGTAATTGAGTCCAGTAACAAGGCGCTATGTTTGATTTGCAATGAAAGCATAGCCGTTCTCAAAGAATATAACATTAAACGTCATTATGAAGCAAAACATTTTCAAAATTACTCAAAATATACAGGAAGTTTGCGGACAGAAAAATTCGAAGCTATGAAGCGCGGATTGAAATCGCAGAAATCTTTATTTACAAAACTCAAAACTGAACAAGAGGCTGCAACTCGTGCCAGCTTTCGTGTGGCTCTTGAAATTGCAAAACGTGGAAAACCATTCACCGATGGAGAAATGGTCAAAGAATGCATAATCGCAGTAGCCGAAGAAATGTGCCCTGAAAAGGTAAATTTATTAAAAACTGTCAGTATGTCAGCAAACACTGTGGCTCGAAGGGTAGAAGACATCGCTGAAAATATATCCTCTCAACTGTTCAACAGAAATGGACATGTTGAGTGGTTTTCTTTGGCCTTGGATGAGTCAACGGATGTGTCAGATACTGCTCAGGTGTTGATTTATATTCGAGGAGTAGATAAAAGCTATGAAGTGCATGAAGAACTTCTTGATATGTATAGTATTCATGGCACAACTACTGGTTCAGATATTTTTAAAGGAGTTGAAATGGCCATTAAGCAAAAGAACCTTCGATGGAAAAACTTGAAATGTATTACAACTGATGGAGGCAAAAACATGAGTGGGAAAGATAAAGGAGTGGTCGCTCTTGTGTCAAAGGCTGTAGAAAATGACGGTGGTTCAAAACCAATAGTCTTACATTGTATCATTCATCAACAGTCTTTGTGCGGAAAATGTTTGGATATGTCTGAAGTTCTGAAACCAGTCATATCAACTGTTAATTTTATCAGATCTTTTGGGCTGAATCACCGACAATTCGTACAATTTATTAAAGAGATTGGAGAAAATGACTTACCTTATCATACTGCCGTACGTTGGCTTAGTTGTGGGAAAGTCCTTCAGCGCTTTTTTGAACTTCGAGCAGTGATCGAATTTTTTTTGAATGAAAAGCATCGCCCTCTTACTGAATTGCAAAACAACGCATGGCTGTGGAAGTTAGCATTCTATGTTGATTTGACAAAACATGTGAACGAACTGAATTTGAGATTGCAAGGAGAAAACCAGCATCTTCCTGATTTATACAATAATATCAAATCATTCCGGAAGAAATTGATACTGTTTCAATCACAACTACGAAGTAAATGTTTTTCACATTTTAAAACGTGAAATATTTAGCCACACCACTGAGACCGAGTTTCCTATCGATTTTGCAATCGAAACTTTGAGTGCTTTGAAAATAAATTTTGATACTCGTTTCTCGGACTTTGATGCCATTGCGAATCAAATTAAGATTTTTCAGAATCCTTTTGATACTGACATTGAAACCCTAGCCCCGGAACTTCAAATGGAAATGATTGATCTACAGTGCAGTGATATAATTAAGAACAAATATCAAAACTTATCTTTGTTGGAATTTTATAAGTGTCTTCCACTGACACAATTTGATAATTTGCATAAATTTGCTCGTGGGCTGTTTTCTGTTTTTGGTACTACTTATTTGTGTGAGAAGACCTTTTCCAAAATGAAGTACACAAAAAACGTTTACAGATCTAAATTAACTGATGAGCATCTTAAATCTCTTTTAATAATTGGTACAAGTAAAATTAGTCCACAACTACAAACTATTGTCAGTGGAAAATCTCAATTACATAAATCTCATTAGTATTTCATATGTCGTTATGCTTGTTATAAGTTATCTTTTCATTTAAAATGTATAAAATGTTAGTTGGATTCATTTCAATAATTTGTTAGTTAGTAAATAATAACCTACAACAATGTTATGAGTAGTTAGCCCATGACCATATCAATGTAGATGTCATATTAATAATTATTCAACATAAAAATAGATTACTTCAGTAAACTTAATTTAATTTGCTATAAAAAATAAATATGTTCTCTAGAAGGAGTTTTCTTTCAAGTATGCTAGCTCTCCGCGGGCCGGATGTGGCCCTCGGGCCGTAGTTTGGAGACCCCTGCTCTAGGCCAAGGGAGCCCTTCACAGAAAAAGGGGCCATCGAACGTTAGCGAAAGTTCGCCAAATCGATCCGATCTGTTGGCTCGGAGATCGGGTTTTAGAGTTAGCTTTTCTAGTACACTTTAACAGAACATTTGAATAATATAAATTTGAGACTTAATGGAAAAAATCAATTTATTGATAATATGTTCCAAACAATAACAGCGTTTGAAAGAAAGTTTAAATTTTGGCACAATCAAATAAAAGTAAAAGATTTCAGGCATTTCAGTACTTTGGCTGCACATAGAGCTGTAACTTGCGCAAAATATGCATTAATTTTTGATTTATTTCAAGAGTTTGAGAGTGGATTTCAAGATTTTCGAAAAAATGAAGAGTATTTCAACATATTTTCTACCCCATTTTCTCTAGAAATAGTCAAATTAGCTTCAAATCTTCAAAAGGAGTGCATTGACTAACTGCAAAGTGACATTCAACTGAAAGAAAAACTTGGTAATATTTCTTTACTGGAGATTTACAAAGGTTATCTATCCACCCCCCGATAAATACCCTAATTTTCACAATCATGCTTTATTAATGTCTTCAGCTTTTGGCAGTACCTATTTACAGCCTACCTACTACTACCTTTGGGGCCAGCTGCTGCGATTAAAGGCCCTGTGTACCAAAAGTCTTTCGTTCAGCCGATTGTCATTCAGAAAGTGACAAGTGACACTGATGCACAACATGAATTGATTACTGTTAACTACTTTCAGATTAGTTTTTTCCATAAGGAAGCAGGAAATGAAATAAATATCTCACTCATTCGAACTTTGAAATACGAACAACTTTCATTTTTTTTATTCTATAAAATAAATAAATGAAAAGGATTTTGTAACAAATGTCCATTTTTGGTTTTTGTAAACTTATGTGTGATACATCGGTTTAATTCTGACCACCTCAAAGAAAACAAGAATTTCTAAAGGGCAAAGTCTTGCAATGCTATAATAAATGTCTGTGGTTTTTTAAATCTGCATCCGAACAGAATAATTTGCTTTCGAAAGTATCGCTTTTTTTTTTTTTTTTTTTGGCTCTCATATTGGTGAACTAAATGTGGGTTTGAACTTACTAAACTTTAAAGGAAGGGCTAAACTTTAAAGGATTATATGTGATAGTATGTTCAAATTTTGTGTGGTATACTATGAATTATAACCAGTCAAGAAAATTAAGTAGAGGCTTGTTGGAACGTCATTATAATAATATATTAAAATAATATGGTAGTTTGGCTTAAAGTTCCTCTGATAAAGGTACCCACCAGAGGGGGTGAGGGGGAGCTTAGGGGTGTTTTTCAGTTTTTGAATAAAATTCTACATTTTGGCTGGAACTACAACAGGTTGTAAAAGATGTGACTCAAAAATTAAATCTTATATATGAAACAATATTGACGTTAATGAAGAAGAAATGTTATATTAAAATGAAATTCTGCTTGTCATAACAACAATATAAAGTTAAAGCTAAGCTTTTTACTTTGGTTCAAGATTTTTTTTATTATTTGTTTCTGTTTTGGTTTAGTATGTAACTGAAACTTGACCAACATTTTGTGTATCATAATGTGACGAAGGTACCCACAGAGGGGGCGGGGGGATTCGGGGGGGGGGGTTCAGTTTTTGAATAAAATTCTGCATTTTGGATGGAACTACAAAAGGTTGTAAAAGATGTGACTCAAAAATTAAATCTTATATATGAAACAATATTGACGTTAAAGAAGAAGAAATGTTATATTAAAATGAAATTGTTCTTGTCATAACAAGCAATAATAAATTTAAAGCTAAGCTTTTTACTTTGGTTTAAGATTTTTTTTATTATTTGTTTCTATTTTGATTTAGTATGTAACTGAAACTTGACCAACATTTTGTGTATCATAATGTGACAAAGGTACCCACAGAGGGGGCGGGGGGATTCGGGGGGGGGGGTCAGTTTTTTTAAAAAATTCTACATTTGTGGAACTACAAAAAGTTTTAAAAGATGTGACTCAAAAATTAAATGTTTTATATGAAACAATATTGACGTAAAAAGAAGAAATGTAATATCAAAATGAAATTGTTCTTGTCATAGCAACAAAATAAATTTAAAGCTAAGCTTTTTGCTTTGGTTCAAGATTTTTTTTATTATTTGTTTCTATTTTGAGTTTAGTATGTAACTGAAACTTAAACATTTTGTATATCATAATTTGACAAAGGTACCCACCAGAGGGGGTGGGGGGATTGGGGGGGGGGGTTCAGTTTTTTTAATAAAATTCTACATTTGTCTGGAACTACAAAAAGTTTTAAAAGATGTGACTCAAAAATTAAATTTTATATATGAAACAATATTGACGTTAAAGAAGAAGAAATGTTATATCAAAATGAAATTGTGCTTGTCATAACAACAAAATAAATTTAAAGCTAAGCTTTTTGCTTTGGTTCAAGATTTTTTTTATTATTTGTTTCTATTTTGGTTTAGTATGTAACTGAAACTTGACCAACATTTTGTGTATCATAATGTGACGAAGGTACCCACCAGAGGGGGCGGGGGATTCGGGGGGGGGGTTCAGTTTTTTAATAAAATTCTACATTTGTCTGGAACTACAAAAAGTTTTAAAAGATGTGACTCAAAAATTAAATTTTATATATGAAACAATATTGACGTTAAAGAAGAAGAAATGTTATATCAAAATGAAATTGTTCTTGTCATAACAGCAAAATAAATTTAAAGCTAAGCTTTTTGCTTTGGTTTAAGATTTTTTTTATTATTTGTTTCTATTTTGATTTAGTATGTAACTGAAACTTGACCAACATTTTGTGTATCATAATGTGACAAAGGTACCCACCAGAGGGGGCGGGGGGATTTGGGGGGGGGGGGTTCAGTTTTTTTAACAAAATTCTACATTTGTCTGGAACTACAAAAAGTTTTAAAAGATGTGACTCAAATATTAAATTTTATATATGAAACAATATTGACGTTAAAGAAGAAGAAATGTTATATCAAAATGAAATTGTTCTTGTCATAACAGCAAAATAAATTTAAAGCTAAGCTTTTTGCTTTGGTTCAAGATTTTTTTTATTATTTGTTTCTATTTTGATTTAGTATGTAACTGAAACTTGACCAACATTTTGTGTATCATAATTTGACAAAGGTACCCACCAGAGGGGGCGGGGGGATTCGGGGGGGGGGGGGTTCAGTTTTTGAATAAAATTCTACATTTTGGATGGAACTACAAAAAGTTTTAAAAGATGTGACTCAAAAATTAAATTTTTTATATGAAACAATATTGACGTTAAAGAAGAAGAAATGTTATATCAAAATGAAATTGTTCTTGTCATAGCAACAAAATAAATTTAAAGCTAAGCTTTTTGCTTTGGTTCAAGATTTTTTTTTATTTGTTTCTATTTTGGTTTAGTATGTAACTGAAACAACATTTTGTATATCATAATGTGACGAAGGTACCCACCAGAGGGGGTGGGGGGATTCGGGGGGGGGGGGTTCAGTTTTTTTAATAAAATTCTACATATGTCTGGAACTACAAAAAGTTTTAAAAGATGTGACTCAAAAATTAAATTTTATATATGAAACAATATCGACGTTAAAGAAGAAGAAATGTTATATCAAAATGAAATTGTTCTTGTCATAACAGCAAAATAAATTTAAAGCTAAGCTTTTTGCTTTGGTTTAAGATTTTTTTTATTATTTGTTTCTATTTTGATTTAGTATGTAACTGAAACTTGACCAACATTTTGTGTATCATAATTTGACAAAGGTACCCACCAGAGGGGGCGGGGGATTTGGGGGGGGGGGTCAGTTTTTTTAACAAAATTCTACATTTGTCTGGAACTACAAAAAGTTTTAAAAGATGTGACTCAAATATTAAATGTTATATATGAAACAATTTTGACGATAAAAAAGAAGAAATGTAATATCAAAATGAAATTGTGCTTGTCATAGCAACAAAATAAATTTAAAGCTAAGCTTTTTGCTTTGGTTCAAGATATTTTTTTTATTTGTTTCTATTTTGGTTTAGTATGTAACTGAAACAACATTTTGTATATCATAATGTGACGAAGGTACCCACCAGAGGGGGCGGGGGGATTCGGGGGGGGGGGTTCAGTTTTTTTAAAAAAATTCTACATATGTCTGGAACTACAAAAAGTTTTAAAAGATGTGACTCAAAAATTAAATTTTATATATGAAACAATATCGACGTTAAAGAAGAAGAAATGTTATATCAAAATGAAATTGTTCTTGTCATAACAGCAAAATAAATTTAAAGCTAAGCTTTTTGCTTTGGTTTAAGATTTTTTTTATTATTTGTTTCTATTTTGATTTAGTATGTAACTGAAACTTGACCAACATTTTGTGTATCATAATTTGACAAAGGTACCCACCAGAGGGAGCGGGGGGATTTGGGGGGGGGGGGGTCAGTTTTTTTAACAAAATTCTACATTTGTCTGGAACTACAAAAAGTTTTAAAAGATGTGACTCAAATATTAAATGTTATATATGAAACAATATTGACGATAAAAAAGAAGAAATGTAATATCAAAATGAAATTGTGCTTGTCATAGCAACAAAATAAATTTAAAGCTAAGCTTTTTGCTTTGGTTCAAGATTTTTTTTTTATTTGTTTCTATTTTGGTTTAGTATGTAACTGAAACAACATTTTGTATATCATAATGTGACGAAGGTACCCACCAGAGGGGGTGGGGGGATTCGGGGGGGGGGGTTCAGTTTTTTTAATAAAATTCTACATATTTCTGGAACTACAAAAAGTTTTAAAAGATGTGACTCAAAAATTAAATTTTATATATGAAACAATATCGACGTTAAAGAAGAAGAAATGTTATATCAAAATGAAATTGTTCTTGTCATAACAGCAAAATAAATTTAAAGCTAAGCTTTTTGCTTTGGTTTAAGATTTTTTTTATTATTTGTTTCTATTTTGATTTAGTATGTAACTGAAACTTGACCAACATTTTGTGTATCATAATTTGACAAAGGTACCCACCAGAGGGAGCGGGGGGATTTGGGGGGGGGGGGGGTCAGTTTTTTTAACAAAATTCTACATTTGTCTGGAACTACAAAAAGTTTTAAAAGATGTGACTCAAATATTAAATGTTATATATGAAACAATATTGACGATAAAAAAGAAGAAATGTAATATCAAAATGAAATTGTGCTTGTCATAGCAACAAAATAAATTTAAAGCTAAGCTTTTTGCTTTGGTTCAAGATTTTTTTTTTATTTGTTTCTATTTTGGTTTAGTATGTAACTGAAACAACATTTTGTATATCATAATGTGACGAAGGTACCCACCAGAGGGGGCGGGGGGATTCGGGGGGGGGGTTCAGTTTTTTTAATAAAATTCTACATATGTCTGGAACTACAAAAAGTTTTAAAAGATGTGACTCAAAAATTAAATTTTATATATGAAACAATATCGACGTTAAAGAAGAAGAAATGTAATATCAAAATGAAATTGTTCTTGTCATAACAGCAAAATAAATTTAAAGCTAAGCTTTTTGCTTTGGTTTAAGATTTTTTTTATTATTTGTTTCTATTTTGATTTAGTATGTAACTGAAACTTGACCAACATTTTGTGTATCATAATTTGACAAAGGTACCCACCAGAGGGAGCGGGGGGATTTGGGGGGGGGGGGTCAGTTTTTTTAACAAAATTCTACATTTGTCTGGAACTACAAAAAGTTTTAAAAGATGTGACTCAAATATTAAATGTTATATATGAAACAATATTGACGATAAAAAAGAAGAAATGTAATATCAAAATGAAATTGTGCTTGTCATAGCAACAAAATAAATTTAAAGCTAAGCTTTTTGCTTTGGTTCAAGATTTTTTTTTTATTTGTTTCTATTTTGGCTTAGTATGTAACTGAAACAACATTTTGTATATCATAATGTGACGAAGGTACCCACCAGAGGGGGCGGGGGGATTCGGGGGGGGGGGTTCAGTTTTTTTAATAAAATTCTACATATGTCTGGAACTACAAAAAGTTTTAAAAGATGTGACTCAAAAATTAAATTTTATATATGAAACAATATCGACGTTAAAGAAGAAGAAATGTAATATCAAAATGAAATTGTTCTTGTCATAACAGCAAAATAAATTTAAAGCTAAGCTTTTTGCTTTGGTTTAAGATTTTTTTTATTATTTGTTTCTATTTTGATTTAGTATGTAACTGAAACTTGACCAACATTTTGTGTATCATAATTTGACAAAGGTACCCACCAGAGGGAGCGGGGGGATTTGGGGGGGGGGGGTCAGTTTTTTTAACAAAATTCTACATTTGTCTGGAACTACAAAAAGTTTTAAAAGATGTGACTCAAATATTAAATGTTATATATGAAACAATATTGACGATAAAAAAGAAGAAATGTAATATCAAAATGAAATTGTGCTTGTCATAGCAACAAAATAAATTTAAAGCTAAGCTTTTTGCTTTGGTTCAAGATTTTTTTTTTATTTGTTTCTATTTTGGCTTAGTATGTAACTGAAACAACATTTTGTATATCATAATGTGACGAAGGTACCCACCAGAGGGGGCGGGGGGATTCGGGGGGGGGGGGTTCAGTTTTTTTAATAAAATTCTACATATGTCTGGAACTACAAAAAGTTTTAAAAGATGTGACTCAAAAATTAAATTTTATATATGAAACAATATCGACGTTAAAGAAGAAGAAATGTAATATCAAAATGAAATTGTGCTTGTCATAACAACAAAATAAATTTAAAGCTAAGCTTTTTGCTTTGGTTCAAGATTTTTTTTGTTATTTGTTTCTATTTTGGTTTTGTATGTAATTGAAACTTTAGCAAAACTTTGTGCATCATAATGTGTTTTTAAATAAATGTAAATTTAAAAAAAAAAATTAATCTATATTTAAAAAAAAAAAAAATCTAACACAAAATTTTAAGCATGCAGTTCATTTAAAAAATGACATTGCAAGTGTTTATTTTTTTTAAAAATATACATCAGATTGCAATGTGCTTTTTAAAAAACTTATGTGATAGTAATTACTGTAAATTTTTTTTATATTTATTTATGTTAAAATATAGTACATAGACATATAGCCTTTCTATCTTTAGGTAATATGAGCATAATAATGCAATTATTTTCAACAGCTCATTCATACTATATTGGACTAAAAATCCCTTGTCTTTAAAATGTATAACAATATTCTCTTAATAAAATACATGGTTTTCATTTAAAACTGCTTCCGAAAACTAAATAAAAACATTTTTCATGCTTGTGTTCACCTAAACGACAACCGTCTATTTATTGCTCCAAATTCTTTTCTAGAACAGATGACTGAATATTTTTTAAAAAATCACATGTTTTTTGCACCTTCTTTTTTTTAATACTGAAAAAAGTGCGAAAAGTAAGGCGAGTAAATGATTCTTTAACGTTCGCTCTGCTAATCAGTTACCTCGCTGTCGATGCTAGCGCCACCTACTGGTGGCTTAGTTTCGTTTTCAATATTTTCGCGCCGAACGGCACACTAGGTATTCTAGCCACTGTAGTGGCCATCATGCACCTGCGTGTAGATTTCCGGCGCGCTGGCAGTCTGCCTCCGACATTTACCGGAATGATTTGTTCATTCTGCAGACAACCTGCGGCTTGGACGCTGATTTTATTTGAGGGATGAATATTTTTCAATGTTTTACGAATGGTATGGATCATGGGTGTTTAAACTATGACCGTTTGAGGGCCACATTGCAAGTTAAGAAAAATTTCTGGGCTGCACATGCAATATTTTTTTAACAAATTGAAATAACTCCTATGTAGTTTTATCAAAATAAATTAACTTCTTTTTATTATATATATTTTTAAAACTTTGAATTAGATATGTATAGGTACATATTCAATTTAAATTTGTAAAAGTTTCGTTTCATTTAGTTTGGGTTTCATAAAGATGAAAAAAATTCAAATTAATGAGATGGATGAATTTGCTTTTGTTGAACAAGCAAATTGATATCGGGTTCAACAGGCGAGGTTGCAATTCGTAATGCATTTTCAAGATGTATGTCAGTGATCTTTGTCCTATTTTTCTTTGTTGTATGCTTCATTCTTGAAAATAATTGTTCACAAAAATAGGTACTGCCAACAGGTGCTTTACTGAAGACATTAATAAAGCATGATTGGAAAAATTAGGATATTTATCGGGTGGAAGATAACCTTTATAAAACTCCAGTAAAGAAATATTCCCAAAATTTACTTTCAGTTGAATGTCACTTTGCAGCTCAATGCATTCCTTTTGAAGATTTGAAGGTAACTTATCTATTTCTTGAGAAAATGGGGTATAAAAGATTTTGAAATACTCTTTATTTTTTTCAAAAATCTTGAAATCTACTTTCAAACTCTTGAATTAAATCAAAAATTAATGCATATTTTGTGCAACACACAGGTTTATGTGCAGCCAAAGTATTTAAATGTCTCAAATCTTTTACTTTTATTTGATTGTGCCAAAACTTTAACTTTCTTTCAAACGCTTTTATTGTTTGGATCATATTATCAATGTACAGATTTTTTCTTTGAAGTCTCAAATTTAAATCATTCAAATGTTCTGTTAAGACTACTAAAAAAGTTAAATCTATAACCCAATCTCCGAGCCAACAGGTCGGATCGAATTGGCGAACTTTCGCTGACGTTCGATGGCCCCTTTTTCTGTGAAGGGCTCCCTTGGCCGACAGGATTAGGAAATCAAAATACAATGCAATATAACTGCATATAAATGTCGTAAATCTTCAAAAAATTACACACATAATTCGAAACGTAAATTCTCGGGGCATACTGAGATCCTTTTATTTAAATTTTTATTTCAAAATAAATGTACGAATCCATTATAAATGAAAAATATTGCAAACATTTATTTTTTTAATAACAATATATAATTTTAAATATTTTCATAACTTGCGTCTGGGCCGCATTTTAAAGGCTTTTGGGCAGCAGTTTAGACAAGCATGGTATAGATGCGTTAATGACAAAACTTATTCCCCGATATGAGATAAACGGATAAAAGAGCACTTCAATAGAAACATCGTCGATGAAAAATCCGTTTCCTTTGGCAAGTAATTGCTGAGAACGTGTTCGTAAATAAATCTTAATTTATTAATTAGATGTATCTCATTTCTCAATGGTGTTAACTTGGTTGTAACCAGGGTTGAAAAAATAAGAAACTGCAAATACTACGGGATAGTAAGGGCGAGGGGGGATTGGACATTAAGTATCGGAACAGTATTTAAATTTCCGGAATCCAATCCGGCCGCTACTCATAAGATCCGGTTATCCGGCATGTTAATTTTGATTTTTAAAATTTAGTTAATTAGCATATTTTAAAAATACATGGAGGCTATAAACTTACAGCGTATTTGTAAGCTGCGGGATGTTTTAAAAAATGTATAGGAATTACAGGTTTCAAACATCAGAGCCAGATATCTGGTATTGACTGTCACATATGACGGGTTAGATATCCGATATCTCCAAAATCAATATCCTAGCAAGAAAACGGGACTTTTGGCGTCCCGTATTGAAGGTCCCCGGGTTGCGGGACAATTTTAAATTACGGGATTACCCCGTAAAATTCCGGACGTTTGGCAGCCGTGGTTGTAACATTGTCACTAAGCAGCCAGCCTGTTCTCTTTAAGTTCCATACTACTCTAAAATCTTGTTTTTTTGATGGCAGCTCTGCCTGCCCTGCGCTGAAAACCAGCGTCCATAATGGCCACCTCAACTGCCGCTCGGAGTCAGAGACAGTCAGCGCCGAGAATCTGAATCTGACTACCAGCTTGCATCTTGGACATACCCTATAAGGCTCGACCGATGCATCGGCGCCGATTGTTCAACAAAGTTGCCATCGGCATCGGCGGCCGATGTTAACTTTTAGGGCTCGACCGATGGCATTTTTTGGCCGATGGGCCGATGTCGGCCGATGGCCGATTGCCGATTATTCTCCTCTTCCATCGGCCGATGGAAAATAAAGTCGCTTTAAACCATTAGAACGTGTAAAATGCTTGTCAAAATTGTCATTTAAAACATTTATTTATTTTTATGTTTATAAAAACATAAATGCATTATTCAAGCACCGTAAAACTGTTTGGGGGAAGTTTACATAATAATTAAAACTAAAAGAATCACTCGCGATTCTAGTAAATTAATTAAACTATTTGGAGGTTAAAAAAAGTTTAAAAATGCTATATCATAGGATTTTTAATTCTTTTTGGTTATCTTTACAAAAAAAAAAAAAAAAATAAACAACTATCGGATCGGATCGGGTCTAATTCCCTTTCCTTCGACATTTTCTCCTTATAACACCTGCACTGCAATGCCAAGTGCAGCTGCCTTTATTTTCTTTTTTTTTTTAATGCAGAGGGATGCAGATATTATAATACAGACTAAAAAATATTCTGGGTTTATATCTATAACGAAATTGTCAACCCCCTCCTCTCAGATTTTTCATAATTCCCCCCTCCCCCCAGTTTTTAAAAGAAAAGCGTAAACGATTATATATTTGTTTTTCATTAAAGAAGTTATTTTAACTAAAAACTCTTTTTCTAAAATAAAAATTAAATATTTAAAATTTTCGCTCTCAGTAACGTGGTTCAGTATTTCTTGGTTATGAACAGGGGGTGTTCATAACCAAGAAATACTGAATATTGCTTTAAACGCAGAGACGTGAGATTTTTTTGTCATTACAAATGAATACTGGGTCTTAAGAACTAATCTTATTAGCTTTTTCTTCATGTGAGTTAAAAATTACACTGGAATACTTGACATGTTCTTTATATTTTCATGAGCACAATGTAAGGTCACCGAAATAAACCAATATTTTGAGCACCAGCAGTTTTCTGTTGACAAATGATCTTCTGAAAAACATGTGATCGGTTATAAAAATTAAGATGTATTTTACAAATGTATAATATATTTATATATACGTTGTCAGTTTTTGAAATTATGAAATTGTAGCATTTATATTAAGGTATTATTCCACCCGGTCGCTCGAACTCGTTTTTTAAGAATTAAATTTTTGAAAATTGTAAGTCGAAACTTGGACACATAAAATTTCGGTCAATAAACATTTATACTGAAAAATTGATTCATATTTTTTATCAATATGCTCTATGTTGTAAACTAACAATAAAATAACAAGAAATATTCTAAATTGAAAGCAGATGCAATGAGATTGTTACACAATAGCAGAAAAACTGTCAACTGTCTAACACGTGGCGTCAAAAAAGCAAAAAAAAAAAAAATGTGCTAAAAACGAAGTATAAACGGGGAAAATTAAAAAAATTATCGTATAAAAAAAGTTAGGATGTATTTTGAAATAAAAATATGCATTGATCAATCTTTGAAAAGAAAGAAATTTTAGCATTTTTATTAAGATGTTATTAAAGCCTGTCGCGCGAACTCGCATTTTGAGAATTCAATTTTAAAAAGTTGCAAGTCAAAACTTGGACATAGAAAATTTCGATCAATAAACATTTATACTCGATTTTTTTTTCTTATTTTTCACCAATCTTTTCTATGTTGCAAACTAAAAATGAAATAATGAGAATAACCGTACACTAAAAGCAGATGAAAACGAGAGTGCTGCACAATTGCAGAAAAACTAACATGCGGGATCGAAGCAAAGAAAAAAAAAACGATAAGAGAAAAAAGTTTACACTGGTAAAAATTAAAATTATTATCTTACTTTGATAGAGTTGACTTTGTATTGTTTACAATTTCGGTATAATAAGAAACCTGGCAAACTAAAAGCAGATGGTATAATATTATTGCACAATGACAGCTAATGCACTAAGTCTCTATTAAACGTAAAACGGAAAAAAATGCGGTAACTAACCTAGTGCGAAAAACAAATAGCACTCATAAGGCTCCTCTATTACATTTACTTCAACATATTCTATTTCGTGAGCATTCTTTTCAAAGAGAAATAATTATAATATTGCAGGTTTCAGGCAGCGATCGCTTAAACTATTTTTCCAAATTTTTCATCAAATACTTTGTAGAATGATGTTATTTTTGTGCTCTTTTTAACTGATGTGCTGCCTGTTATTGTATGGAAATAGAAATCCAGCTATGGAGAAAAAAGAAAGTTAAAGACAGAATGTTTTCTGGAAAGTTGTCAATGCGAAAAACATCGGCCTTGCATCGGCTTTTAGATGTTTTTCAAGGCCGATGGCCGATGTTTTTCTAAAGTTAACATCGGTCGCCGATGCCGATGGCAACTTTGCTGAACAATCGGCGCCGATGCATCGGCGAGGCCGATGCATCGGTCGAGCCTTATTAACTTTAGAAAAACATCGGCCCATCGGCCTTGAAAAACATCTAAAAGCCGATGCTTTTCGCAAGGACAACTTTCCAGAAAACATTCTATCTTTAACTTTCTTTTTCCTCCATAGCTATATTTCTATTTCCATACAATAACAGGCAGCACATCAGTTTAAAAAAGCACTAAAATAATGTCATTCTACAAAGTATTTGATAAAAAATTTGGAAAAATAGTTTAAGCGATCGCTGCTGTAAAACTTTCATTATTATTATTTTTGTCCGTTTTTCGTTTACTAATGACTTAGTGCATTAGATGTCATTGCAGGGCTGCCGGATTTTAGCCGGGCCAAAAAAAAAACCGGCCGGCTTTTTTTGGTTTAAACCGCTTTAAAAAGGCCGGCTTTTATTACAAAATATTTTTAATCATTTTTCTTCCAAAAAATTATTAAATAAAAAATTAATTTCTATCATTTATACAATTAAATTATTACTGCAATAGCAAAATACTTGAAATAAGAATGAAAATTATTTAATAGAATGATACATTACAGAAATAGCAAAGAGAAAGTGCGCCTTATTAGAAATTTATTTAGATTCAATACAATTTAAACGATTTATTTTCAAAGATTTTTACTAAGAATTCAAAAGTTCACTTGACACTACTATATGAACTAAATATTACCAATCCTTTGCCTTAGTCTTTAACTAATAATCTTTTGTATATTTTAAAGCACCTTGATTTTTTGTTACTTTTTTCAGAACCTCAACTAGTTCTCTGATGCAAATAAAAATAAAGCTATTTGTCAAATAAATTGCATAAAATAAAAGATGCTCATCTTGAAGCAGACCAGCTGGTCAATGTTAAATTGTACTAAAATGATATTCATCTTTAAAATTTAATGTTATGTATATTACAAAAAATTTCCTTACATTAAAGCAAGCCAACTACTCACCACCTTCTTTTACATTTTTGCCATGAGTAGTGCTGTAGGTAAAAACTAGTTTAGAAAGTTAATTCGGATTATGTAAGTAGTATTTTGTTAAAGGAAAGGAAATACTTCAAATCATCGTTTTTAATACTCTTCTCGCCTTGAGCAAAAGACTTTTTTGTTTGTAGTGTAAAATATATGATAAAAAAAAATAATGAAAATAGTTCTTTATTGCAAGCTTCAGTATTCTGAATTATTTTAAAGTAATTAAATTCGTAACATTAAAATATCAATTTTGAGTGAGAAGTATGTATTTGAACCTGTAATAGAATAGCTTCTCATATGTATTAAGATAAGGTATTGTGCTCGACCATAGAAGAAGCCGAATTTGATTCCTCTCCCAACCTGGATTTAATTTCCTTCTTTTGTGTTGAAGATAATCTATTCTGTATAAATATAATATTAGGCAAGGGTTTAATGAGAGAGTCTCCCGAAATTAAGCACACAAACACGAAAATGGTTATCAGTATTGTAAAATGCATTCAGGTTGTGTAACAAAATAATTCTGATTCTAATTTTAAATAAACTCAATTGAATTTGAGCTTCAAATTACAAATTAACAGTAGCAACATAAATTGACATAGTACAGGTGCAAATAGTAAATAGTATTGTGTCTAATTGAAAAAGGCCAATAAAGACCGGCCTTTTTTTAAAAAGACCGGTCTCTTTTAATAAAAGCCGGCCGGTCTGGCCTTTTTTTAAAAAAAGCCTGCTTTTTTGCAGCCCTGTGTCATTGTGCAATAATATTATACCATCTGCTTTTAGTTTGTCATGTTTCTTATTATTCCGAAATTGTAAACAATACAAAGTCAACTCAATCAAAGTATGATAATAATTTTAATTTTTACCAGCGTAAACTTTTTTCTCTTAGCGTTTTTTTTTTTTTTTTTTTTTGCTTCGATCCCAAGATGTTACAGTTTTTCTGCAATTGTGCTGCAATCTCGTTGCATCTGCTTTTAGTGTGCCGTTATTCTCATTATTTCATTTTTAGTTTACAACATAGAAAAGATTAGTCAAAAATAAGAAAATCTTTCCGGTATAAATGTTTATTGATGGAAATTTAATGTGACCAAGTTCGACTTGCAATTTTTTAAAACTGAATTCTCAAAATGCGAGTTCGTGCGACAGGAATTAATAACATCTTAATAAAAATACTAAAATTTCTTTATTTTCAAAGATTGATCAATGCATTTTTTTTTTCAAAATACATCTTAACTTTTTTTATACGATAATTATTTTAATTTCCCCCCGTTTATACTTCGTTTTTTAGCGCATTTTTTCTTTGGTTTCTTTGATGGCACGTGTTAGACAGTTGACAGCTTTTCTGCTATTGTACAACAATCTCGTTGCATCTGCTTTCAGTTTAGAATATTTATTGTTATTTTATTGCTAGTTTACAACATAGAACATATTGATAAAAAATATGAATCAATTTTTCAGTATAAATGTTTATTGATAGAAATTGTGTGTGTCCAAGTTTGACTTGCAATTTTCAGAAATTTAATTCTTAAAAAACGAGTTCGAGCGACAGGGTGGAAAAATACCTTAATAAAAATGCTACAATTTCATTAATTTCAAAATTTGACAGTGTATATATATATATATATATTTTAAAAATACATCCCTATTTTTATAAACGATCACGTATTTTTCAGGAGATTATTTGTTCACAGAAAACTGCTGGCGCTCAAAATATTGGTTTATTTCGGTGACCTTACATTGTGGTCATGAAAATATAAAGAACATGTCAAGTATTTCAGTGTAATTTTCAACTCACAAGAAAAAAAAAAGCTAATAAGATTTTAGTTCTCAAAACCCAGCATTCATTCGTAATGACTAAAAAAAATCTCACGTCTATGTTTTTAAAGCAATATTCCGTATTTCTTAGTTATGAACAGGGGGGTGTTACTGCGAGCGAATTTTTTTAATACTTTATTTTTATTTTAGAAAAAGAGCTATTTTTAGTTAAAATAACTTTTATAATGAAAAATAAGCATATAATCGTTCCCGCTTTTCTTTTAAAACGGGGGGGGGGGGGGATTATGAAAAAAATCTGAGAGGAGGGGGTTGACAATTTCGTTAAAGATACAAACCCAGATTATTTGTTAGTCTATATGATAACATCTGCATTTCTCTCCATGCAAAAATAAGAAAATAAAAGCAGCTGCACTTTACATGTGCAGCATAGGTGTTATAAAGAGAAAATGTTGAAGGAAAGGGAATTAGACAAGATCCGATCCAATTGTTGTGCAGTTTTTTTGCAAAGATAACAAAAAAGAATTAAAAATCCTCTGATACAGCATTTTATATATTTTTTAAATCTCAAAATAGTTTTATATATATATAATTACTTTATAAAAATCGCGAGTTTTTTAGTTTTAATTATTATGTAAACTTCCCCCAAGCATGGTGCTTGAATAATGCATTTATGTTTTTATAAACATAAGAATAAATAAATGATTTAAATGACATTTTTGACAAGCATTCTACCCGTTTTAATGGTTTAAAGCGAATTTTTTTTTCCATCGGCCATCGACCGCTGGAAGAGGAGAATATTCGGCAATCGGCCATCGGCCTATCTCGGAACAATCGGCATCGGCCCATCGGCCAAAAAATGCCATCGGTTGAGCCCTACCAATTACTGTTCATTTTCGTTTCGCAGACCTATCAAGGTCGCGCGTTCCACTTCAGAAAGGGGCGATAGGTTCGTGGATGGGCACAAGCGTGCACTTCTTATCTCATAGGTTTTTTTTTTTCTTTTTCTTCCTCGATGTTACTTTAATTTCTTATTTTTTTATTTTTTAGTCTGTTTCGTTTCATGCGAGTCCAAGTGCCTGGCGCTACCAAAAAAGTTTTAGCAGGGATTTTGAGTTTCTTTGCTTCATGCTCCGAGTAATTTTAATAGATAATATTTTTTATCTTTTTTTTAAAGTTATTATTTTTTTAATGTGATAAAAAAGTAAAAAAAAATGGAGTACTGGAGCGCAACAAATTTCTTTGCTCCGGTTACGCTCCAAGTTGGAGCAAAATTTCATTACTTCACTGCTCCGTGCTCTTGCTCTACGCTCCGCCCCAGATTCCTATTTGGGGGGGGGGGGAATTGGACCTTCTTTTCCCCATATGAAAGTTTTTATTGTAGTTGGGGAAAGGCGAAAAGGAAGGGAAAATAACGTAAATTTCTGAGAGTAATAATCTGTAACCCCTTTAAAATTCTCATATTTTAAAGGAATTAAAATCCCTCCGCCCCTTCTCTTGCCTACAGGTTACTGCTTCATTGAATAAAATAAGTTTGTTTTTACCAACACGCTTCCATAACTTCTCTTGAGCAGGGACAGTAGTGCCCGCTGGGGGAGGGGGAGGATCATCAGAATTTTTGAGGAAAATTTTTTTTTCCGAAGATAATTATTTGCTGTATGAACCGGATTTCTGTCATCCGACAAATTTTTAAATAACTGGAATCTGATTCTGCCATTGCACAATATCCGGCAATCCGGCATGCGAAATTTGATTATTAAAATTTAGTTAATTAGCATGATTTGAAAACGTATCTAAACTACGAACTTACTACGTATTTGCAAGCTGTGGGCTGTGCGGTTTTGGTATTAAAAATCTGTTCAGAATTTACAGACTTCAAAAATTAGAGCCGGTTATTCGGTATATGTTCGTTAGGCAAGGGGATATTGAGAATACAGTAACGGAAACTCATTGAACTGGATAGGAGGAGCGCAAGGCAGTAGCCAGAAAACATTTTTCGAGGGGGGGGGGCAGACTTTGAAACACTTTGTTGAGGGGAGGAGGGGCGTGCCCCCCTCTGGATACGACCTTGGGAGGAGGGGGACCGCTGATCAGGGATCTGGAGCAGCCCACTTTTTTGAGTCACTCCGCTCCAACTTATAAATATTTGATCCGGCACCACTCCAGGTCCGAGCTGCGCCGTGCTCCAAACAAATTAAACAGATTGTATTATTTATCTCCTTTTTTAAAATTAATTAATTTTATTGTCTAATAAAAAATTTAAATAGTTTTTTAAAAAATCGATCAGTAGAGCACAATAAACTTTGCTCCTGCTCCATTTCAGTTTCCAAGCAAGATCTCGTTGATCCACTGATCCGATCCAGATCTATGCTCTTGAGTAAAAAAGAAGTTTTGAGAAGATTTCAAATCATCATTGTCAGAGCGAGGGGCATGGGCCCCCATTAATCCTCCTTCTGTTTCAGCCACTGATACTGCGGTAACTCATCCAAATAAGGCCAGTAAAATTTTCGTGGTTTCTGTTCGCACCATTGAAAAGATAATAAATATTTGAAGTTCAAGTTGAAATTATTTATTAAGAAAATGCATCGCGGCAGCATTGCTGAAAAGTTTTATATAATTTTCCAATATCCGCTTAGAAAGGGAAATAAAAACATAAACCAATTTTTAAAAAAAACACCCGCACAAACCCACGCCCGTTAGGCTGAATTAATATAGGGGAAAAAAAGAAAAGGAAAAAACAAAACACTCATCGTAATGTCTCATATCAACCTATCACCCCTATTTCGATAAAATCGAAGCAGACCTGACGCATGCGCAAATTCTTTCATGGCTCTACTAAAAAATTACGAACAGTACCTACAACTGAAGAACTTTTTTGTCACTTAGCAAAAGGAAAATGCTTAGCAGCAATTCGCGTGTAAAAGCAAAATCTCAAAAACTCTTGACAATTATTACGCATAAAGGTTCATATATGCTTATCGTAGATTACCTTGGAATTTCTACAGCTCCTTCGTTATTTCAGGAAGTTTTAGGTAAAATATTAGGAGGAATTCCTGGTGTAATATCTTTCTTAGATGATATTTTTGTTATAAGTAAAACTAAACTTGAAGGAATTAAGTTATTACATCACGTTTTGAAAAGATCAGAAGATGCCGGACTTACGTTAAATTTTCAGAAACGTAAAATTCTCAAGTCCAAAAAAATTCCAGTGGAGAGGCTTTGGTCATTCTCCTGTCTCCTAGAAACAGATTAAAAATTGTTTTTTCTAATTTCAACGGCAAAAATTTTCTGGAAGTTGGTAAACCCTTCCCCTTACGTTAATAATAAATTTAGCTTAAATAAGTAAGCTTTTAGTATTTTAATTTGTAAAAAATACAGGAAGAGAATTGAAGTCCACCTTCCGCTAAACGTGTCGAACGACAGCCTATGCTGGCAATTTTAGGACTTCGATTTCCCCCTCGTTTGATGTTACTAAACATAGCGTAAAATTGAGTTTTTCGAATTTCAATTTTGAAAAACTTCCATGGATCTGTCGCTTTCTTTCTTCCTATTACATAACTAAAGATCACCTAAATTGCTGAGTTCAATCAATTTATCAATTGCCCATTTAGCCTATTTAATTTGTGGCAGTTAAAACTTCATATTTAAAATTATATAAATTCATTTCTCTGATTTGATTTTAAAATGTCTGTTTATGTATAAAGCTACTAATACACTTATTTTTTAATATTTGTATCACAATTTACTCTTTTTATTGGTTGAAATAACCATTTATGAAACAATATTTATATTTTTGAATGCAGACTCATAAAGGATGTGCTGCTATCTATAAGAGTAAAAAAAAGTTATGTAAAAGTTTTGATGATGTGATAAAGATAAATATGTCATATGATTTTAATAAAGATCAATAAATATATGTTATTGGTGATGGATTGAAGTAATTTTACACCTAAGTCAAGGTAGATATACATTTGCGGAAAAAGGCATAGGCTGAAATAAGTTTCTTATCGGCCTCAGAAGCGACTTAAAAAGTCTCCTTCTGCAGGTTGCTTGGGGCAAAAATCATGTTGCGCCGTGGAGCCGCTATTTTAACCCTTTGCACGGGCAACGCCGTTGCCAGTACAGCTATTAATAATAATAAAATGATAAAATGGCATACCTTTCAGAAGTTTTATTCTATCTGCCAATGGCGTTTCGTCGCTGTATCGCTCATCTACAACAAAGTCACAATATATAGTCGCAGATCCTTTTGAATCTTTTTCCAGGAAATTTTTCCACTTATTCTTTTCTTCCCGGACAGCTGAAAACAGTCGTAACATTTCCCAAAACTATTAGCTTTCACAATTGTATTTCCTCTTTCAACGAAAATTATGAGTTCGAGATAAACATTGTGTGTCGTTCGGGGACTAATTTTTCGAAAAGAGAATTCTAAACTATCAGTCCAAAATTGATATTTAGATATTACCAGCTCCCACAAAGCATTAGAACAACGAAAAAGAGGACTTGCTATGCTCGTATCCCTTTCGAAGACTCTCTGTTTCAAATAGAGCACTTTCCATACAATCGATGTCTGAAAAACTTGTCTTTCCAAGCAGTGGGTGTTATGAAAAACATTAAACGTATCACTTTCTGGAACGTTCATTGCTCTCAAGTTTTATCATACAAATTCCAAAGACAAAAATATAGCAGAAACTCTCACAAATAAACTCTAAAACACGGAGAAGTTACACCGACAAAGCTTGACAAGTGCGGTATCACAAACCACGTTGTCAAACGAAAGTAATATTCGAAACAGAGTTCGTTTATTGTGCTTCAAAAATAATTTTTACTACTTTTAAAATTTAATAATTATTATTATGAGTACAAAACGCTAGCTTAATAGTATCACGTACTTACCAAATACTGAAAGACTTTTTCGAATAAACAATACCTTAACCAATCAGAAAAGCGAAATTACTCTAACCGCGGAACTTATTCAATACGTCACAAAGTTGTTTACATTCTACGAGGGTCTTTGATTACCTGTGCTTTTTGAGTACCTACCTAGTGGTGCAACGGGCGGTGACTGTAACTGTCACTGCTCCTCGTGTGTACTTTCGAGATTCCTAGGCCGCACAAGCGGTCGGCCGTGCCGGGCGGAAGCAAGTTGCTTCTGACCCATCCTTTAACTTTTCGTCCTGGTTTTTATTTTTTTTTTATTTTTTTTTTTTTTCCCGTATTAAGTTTTATCTTTCAGCCCTTACTTGCCGAAGATGCCGTTAAGGTGAAATTTCTCCACGTCGTCCGACGTCGAGGTTCTTTTCGTCTTGGCGTTTCTGTTTTTCCTTTTTGTTCCAAGGTAAGCGCCACTTTGTTTCTCTAATTACCTGCGTTTCCGCCGTCCGGCGGAACTTTTCCCGGAGGGATATGGCTGTCTCTGACGTAAACATCTTCTCTAGCATATCTGATTCTCTTACCACCATTGATGCCATTTCGAATAATGGCGGCTCAAATTTTTCTATCATGATTAAATCTGAAAATGGAACCGGAATACCAAATCATAATCCTAAGAAACTAAAAAGCGAAATTGAAGAAACCATAACTAATCACAAAGATATTGACACAATTAACTTTACTAAGAATAACTTCATAATTATCAAAACTTATAGTCCATCATGTGCCAAAGAATTATTGCTCAAAAAAGAAATTCTAAACACTAAAATAACTTCATCCCTCCTCAATGACAGGATAACAACAAGGTTTCTGTTGAAAAATATACCGATTGATATCAAATTAGAAGAAGTAGCCTCTGAGCTCTATGACCAAGGACTGTATGTTAGCGAGATGCGACGCTTTATTGTTACCAAAAACGGAATAAAACAGCAAACAGAAACGGTCCTGACGACCATTTATGGTACCAATTTACCATCGTCGGTTAAATTATGGTACACCTACCACAAAATCTCGACATTCATAGACCGGCCCAGAGCATGTAAGAACTGCCAAAGATATAACCACTCTACTAAAAATTGCAAAAATGACACCACGTGCGGAAACTGCGCTGAGAAACATGAAACTTCGACCTGTAAAAACACAATGAAAAAATGTGCCCTGTGCACAGAAGAACACAGCGCGTCTGACCAAAATTGCCAAAAGTACAGAGAAGAAGTAAAATTCCTTGAATTTAAATGCAAGAACAGCTTATCGTTTCCAGAAGCTAGACGTCAATACCGAAGAGAAAACATGAACTCGTATGCAAATATCGTGAGAATAGAAAACAGTACCAATAATCCAAACACGCAAATCGAAAACCTCTTGAACACCGCGCTAAAAAATTTCGAAGAAAAAATCATTAGCATAATGGAAACACAAATACAAATTTTTCAACAGAGAATGCTACAAACCGTGGAAAGCATAAGCAATACTTTGGAAAAAATGACTCAAATCTCGCAACCCAGTCCAACCCGCGCGAGGAAAATCGCGTCTACTGGGAGCTCAAACCTGGAAAAATTATCTAAAATGAAGTTCAAAAACGTTAATCACGAAAATGAAATGGACACCTCAAACGTTCACCTCCCTTCCTCTTCTGGCTCTTCTAACATGCCCATTCCTGCGGGTTTTCCGCCGTCTGGTTTTTCGTAGGCTCGCTTTTTCTCGCGCCGGGCGCTTGTGGTTTTTTTTTCTTGTTCTGGTCCTTGTCTCCCTTTTTCTCCCCCTTTTTTGGGGTTTTTTTGGGCTTGCTCTGGGGTTTTTTGTTTGTCAATGGAACTGCCGCAGTCTGCTTAACAAGCGCCTTTTCTTCCCTCTTTCGCCCTTTAACGATTGCAAAATTTTCGTTTTTCAAGAAAATTTCCTCAAAAGAGATGTTTTTTCTTTCCCCAACTCCATTATATATCGCAGAGATCGTCTCAATAACGCAGGCGGAGGTCTTATGACCATTATCCCACGCTCTCTCCCGTCATCTGATATGAATCTGGACTTTCTCTGCACTCCTGAAACTGAAATTCTCGGCATTAGCGTCTGGATTAATAACAAAAAAATTGATATCATCAACATTTATTCCCCTAGAGGTAACTTTAACAAAATTTGGCTTGAAAATTTAAAAAAAAAAACTAAATTCTTCCTTTCTTATCCTCGGTGATTTTAACACTCACCATAGCTACTGGGGAAGCTCCTTCGATTCCATTAACTCTGATATCCTTGTCGACTGGATTCTTAATCAAAACATCGGGATTCTCAACAACAATAAACCCACTCATAGAGCACCTTCCGGCTCTCAGTCTCTCATAGATCTCTCGCTTTGCTCTCTGGATGTGTTTCCCCATATAAATTTCAACATTCACCCTGATCCCTTTGACTCGGACCATTTTCCTATTATCATTGATATATCCTATTTTTTAAAAAATTTACCTCAACTCAATGATCCTAGCTCCAGAATAAGATACAACTGGAATAACATCGAACTCAAGTTAAATAACACCACTAGTATCCCCAATAACTTAGCAAATATCCAAACTTTTCTAAAAAACACCCTCAATCACAACAAAAGTATCCAAAACCTTCATACTCAAAACCTCCCAAACTGGTGGTCTAGCAAATGTAGCTACTATTTAGGCCAAAAGAGGAAACATCTCCGGAGAGCAAAGAGAGACATCAACAAAGATCATTGGATTAAATATAAATACTTTTCGGCCAAACTACGTAGAGAAATCAAAAATAAAAAAAAAAAACTATTGGAACAATATCTGCTACAACTTAGGCTCAGGTAAGGGCGCCTTTGGAATTATCAAATCCATCATTTCCAAAAATACCCCGGATGACAAAACCAATCTCCTCCTCAGGATAGGCACAACACCATCACATCAGCTACTGCTCAAGCCAACGCTTTTGCTCTAAACCTTAGTTCCCGTATTCCTCCCCATCATCTTCCTATTGACTTCAATTCTAATTTAAACTCCAAACTTGATAGTCCTTTTTCGCCAGACGAATTTAACAAAGCAGTCAAATCCACCAAAAATACCTCCCCAGGCGAAGATGGTATCCCTGCTCGTATGTACAAAAGCCTTCCCGATAATTTTAGAGACGCCTTACTTGAACAACTTAATCTTATCTGGGAGAGAACAGAAATCCCTGCTTCCTGGAAAACAGCTATTATTATACCAATCAAGAAACCTCACAAACCAGCAGCCGACATTCATGCCTACAGGCCAATTGCCCTTACTCCAGTCATCTCCAAGATATTAGAAAGAATGATTCTCTCTCGTTTGATTACTTGGTCTCTTGAGAATGACATTTTTAACAAAAACCAATTCGGTTTTTTTCCTTTCCGCGACTGCAATGCAGCCATCTCGTCCTTTTTCGAAGAGATTCAAACCTTACGAAAACAGAAACTTTTTGTCCTTTGTGTCAAACTCGACCTTCAATCTGCATATGATCGAGTTTGGATTGACGGCCTGGCCCTGAAGCTTATCAATTGTGGCATAAGCGGTAAAGTCGCCCACTGGATTCATAACCTTTTCTCTGACAGGAAAATTAAAGTACGATGGAGGAACGCTTTTTCTATCACCAGCTCCCTCAAGACCGGGATCGCACAAGGCTCAGTCCTAGCCCCCTTTTTGTTTATGGTCTACATGTACGATTTCTTTGAAACCACCATACCTGGAGTCACCACAATTATCTATGCAGACGACATCATTGTCTATGCCTCCGGAGAAAATCCTTTAGAAGTTCACAACAAATTAGCTCGAACCCTTCAACTAATAGAAAAATGGTGTGATCATTGGAAGATGTCGATAGCCCCCGAGAAAAGCTCCATTATCAACCTCTCTAGGAAAAGAACCACTCCGGATATAATTCTTACGCTTCAGGGCCAGGCCATCCCCTGGTCACAGGAAATGAAATGGCTCGGGATTCATTTTACCTCAAATTTCCTTTTTAACAACCACATAAACTACATAAAAAATAAAGCTTTCAAACGAATCAACTTCCTCAAATTTATCGCCAACTGCAATAGAGGAGCAAGCTCAAAAAATCTTCTAATCATAGCAAATTCTTTAATCAGAAGCATCATTGAATATGGATCAATTTTCTACAGTTCCGCTAGCCACTCCGCGTTAAAGAAACTGGATGTTGTTTACCACAGTGCTCTTCGATGGGCCCTCGGACTACCCCGCTGGACTCCCATACCACTCCTCTTCAGAGAAGCAGGCGTCTCCAATCTCTGGGATCGCCGTAACTCTTCCGTTCTCAAATTTGGAATACGCCATCTTGCCCTTGGCAAACTATCTCCCCTTTCTTCAAAAACCGACCAAAGACAAAAAACTTCTGGGAAAAAGAGAGACAACCACTATATCTTTCCTATCATTTATAACTATCTTTTTACCAACCAAATCCAACCTGCCAAAATTATTATCAAAAAACTAAAAGAAAACCCAAGCAACCTCTGTAACGTCAATATCATTACCGACGGACTAAATTTTCAAAGCAAAGCTAATAACCCAACCACTGCTAACTTCCTGTTTAATGAATACGTTAATCTACACCTGGAAAATAATATCCTCATCAGCACAGATGCATCGAAAAGTAAAACCATTACTAGCATATCAGCCTTCAACCACAGCTCACAAGAAGGGAAAGCCGCTATC
Organism: Octonoba sinensis; assembly: GCA_038502835.1. NCBI lineage: Eukaryota > Metazoa > Arthropoda > Arachnida > Araneae > Uloboridae > Octonoba > Octonoba sinensis. The sequence continues at coordinate 61,643,288 of CM076605.1, read as the reverse complement.
ATCAACAAAAACACCTCCGTTTTTACCGCCGAAGCTATAGCCATCGCATTTGCAATTTCTGAATACATCTCTGAAAATAAAAACTACACCATATTCTCGGACAGCAAATCTAATCTTATAGCCCTCGATCACTTTACAGTCAAATCCAGCTCTGCTACCTTTTTTATCCTTGACTCAATCATAGAAGCACTCTCTAAAGCTAGCTCGATAAAGCTAATATGGTGCCCAGGACACCAAGGCATCCTCATCAATGAAAAAGCTGACATGCTTGCTAAAAAAGGACCCTTTAACTATTCTTATCACCATGATATCTCCACCGAAGACATCATTTCAACCATCAAGAAAGAATCACTTAAGAAAATAGAGGAAGACTGGCTAAATTGTAAATATTATCAAAATTTTAGTTATTTATCTTCCATCCACAATTATTCCAATTGGACACCTAATCGTAAAATGAACGTTCTACTATCCCGCCTCCGCACCAAAACGTTGCTTCTCAACACCACTCTCCATCGCATCAACAAGAACATTTCTCCTATGTGCTTCTCCTGCAATCAACCCGAAACCTTGGAACATTTTCTCCTGTCTTGTTCTCGCTTTGCTCTCATCAGACGTTCTCTGTTTTCCTCGCTCGGTCTTCCCTGCTCTGGCAGTTCGGTTTCTGATGTGATCAAAGCTATCTTCGCTTGTCGCTCGTCTACTCGAGCTTTTTGTGCTTTTCTCGCCCGCTCAGGGCGTTTTTGAGGGTTTGCCCTCGTTTTTTTTTTTTTTTTTTTTTTTTTTTTTTTTCTCCTCGGATTCCCTTGCTCCCCTCCGGAACGGCCGCCGCCATTTTAATCTCGCCTAGTCCTTTCTGCCGGGATATAAGCCGCCCTCTCGGGAAAGGCAAAAATCTCCAAAAACACTTTCAATTCAATTCAATTCAATACCTGTGCTTTCACATTCTCTAATTCTCTTATTTCTGCCTACCAAGCAGAGCGTAAGAATAGCCTAAATTGTAGAGCCATTGTAGGGATTTATGTCCATCTGAAATTCTTACTTTTCATCTTTGTTGAAGAGACAAATATGATAATCGTTTAGAGTTTGTTTAGGGTACATAATAATCGTTTGAACTTGAAATTATGCAGTATTCTATAGCTAAGGCGATCTTGAATCTTCTGATTTATAACGCAAATTAACATTAATTAAGTGTTTCTTCAAGTATAATAATTTATTTAACTATACTTCAATTGGCAAGCCATGGTACAGAATGTTTTTTTTTTTTTAATCTCTCGAACCTACAGCATTCCACAATGTTCATTATCGATTAGAAATTTTGCAAATAGTAAATGAAGCTAACTGAAGTGAGACTTTTTGGATAGTTCGTCATCCTTATTAATTGCAGTCGCATTCAAAGCGGAAAAGGATGTCTGCAGGGTTCGCACCCTTTTTTGTATTGTGGCCCCCTTCGGATCGTCAAATTCTTCCGTGGCTCCCCTCACATATATATACATATTGATTTATTCATTTGTGCGTATTCACATGTAAAATGGGATACAAAAGTAAAATGGAATTTTTATTTTTTGCTTTAGGATAACCTACAACCGTAGAAAAAAAAGGTGTAGCGTTGAATTAGAAAACTGCTCAATATAAAATTTCAAAACAGAATTGGTAAAATACGAAGTGTAAGGTAAATTATGTATGAAAATTAAAGATTTACGAGTTTGCCTGTATAATAATTTACATCAACATTAAAATCATTTGAAGCTAATTTTCTTGCTTGAAAAATAATGGGCTTTTTATTTCTCGGATTGATTACTTGTGTCAGACTGTCCCATCAATCCATAACTTTCGTCAATGTAAGACTACGAAGATTTTTTTTTTTTTTTTTTTTAATTTTACCTTTTTTTTTCTTTACAGGAAAAAATGAATATTTAGGATTTATTCATTTTTTTCCTTTTTTTTTTTTTTGTTGGGAACATTTTATGTTTAACGTTATTCTTTTTTATATATATACAGGTTTAATACCTCGCGCAGGTGCGAATGTTAAAGATTATTCCTTCTAAAATTATTAAGGGGGATGGAGTGACACAAACATATCCTGCAAATAATTAGCTTACGCTCATCTTTTTTGTTTTTAAATATTCAATGATTTAATTTTATTTGCAGAATATTTTATGGAATGTAGACCTTCTTTCCTGTTCTTATTTATTTTTACCTTTTTTCTGTAAAACAACTCATTCAGAAGGGGAAAAAAGCTAATGAAATGTAAAACACACTATGCAATTTTGAAATTTAAAAACTGTTTCGCAACAAAGCTAAAGATACATTATTAGGCGAAACACTGAAAAAAAAACATAAAAGAAATACTTATAATTAATGACATACATCTCTTTTCCCCCTATGTAAGAACTTTTTCTGCTATACTAACTGTGAAGTGAAGGATTATTTCTGCGTTTTTTTGCGAGAAAACCACATACCCTGAGGTTCCAAAACAGATGGCTGGGTTTGTTCTTTTAAAATTTGTTTCAAACGTTGTTCTTTCAGAGAGAGAAAGGAATATGTATACGCGTACTTAACTAAGGCACACCTCGTGCTTTGCTTTAAGGTTTTTTTTTTAAAATTAAGATACACCGCTTTTTCGTTATTTATACACCTGTCAAAGATTTGGTGAAAATTATATGAAAAACTTTGGACTATGTGAAAGGTTTTGTGTGATTTGTTAACACAAAATTTATGTGAAAGGTTTTACAAAGACTTCCACCAAGGGTTTTGAAATACTTAAGTCCCCTTCATTAATAGAATTACCCCAATTAATATATTTTTCCTCCTTTACGACGCTCGTGGCTCCCCTATTTTCATATTTTTTTCTGTTCCCCCCCCCCGGGGGGGGGGAGGCATATAGCCCCCATTGAAAAACCCTGTCTAGAACTTAATGTAGTAACAAACTATTAAACAGAATAAGTCAATAATAGAAAGTCATAGTACGAGTTTTACAAAACAATTATAAAGTATATTTTGACAGGAAAAGTTATTTTATGTAAATATGCAACCAAAATTGAAGTTTGCAATTAATGAATATAAATTCCTTTAACTCCAAGGAGAAAATGGGAGAAACACTGTTCGCGAACACGAAAAAATACAGGTTATGCCAAAAACGGTTAAAGTCATTTTTGGTTACAAAACATTCTGTTGTTGTTGTTGTAGTGTTTATGGATAGTAGATTTGGAATGTCAAATAGGGCCATGTACGGTCCACACAGTCTCAGCTATGCGAAGGCAATTGTCCGAATAAAGGTCCTCGTAGGGAGAGCCGCTAATCTGTTGAATTCTCGCCAAGATGGCCGGGCAAGAGAAGACGTGTTCGGCACTTAGTTCCGTGTCACAGCTTTTGCAGCTGGGGTATGCACTCGTTCCATCCGGCTGAATTTTCATTCCCCTAAGGTGTCCAGTTCTCAGTCTTATTAGGGTTTTGGCAAGTGATCTGCTTGTTGTTAATTCGCAGGTCTGATGTTTCAATTTTATGGTCTTGTTCTTGAGTTTTGCTTTTGCCACTGCATTTATGTCATTGAGGGTGACAAGGGGAATTTTTCCTTCATCAAACATATGATGTAACAAAAATAGAAGGCATTGTAAAGTACAGTTCGACCACGGACTTTTTGTTTGGACGCTTCTGCGCATGGCAGAAAAGAACGAATCCATTCGAGTTTTAGAGAAGTTCGTTTTGCTGCGTTTATTTAGAACGCGAATCAGAATGTTAGCTTCTCTTTTTGTTGAAGGCAGCTAAATTTATAAGCTGGCATATAGCATCAGTTCGGTAGAAATCATGCTGAATGAAGGCCGTGGTAGCCTAACGGTTAGGACATCGGACTTCCGCCTGGAAGGTCGCATGCTCGATACCCGCCATGTACACTTGGGGATATTTTGCATGGAAAATTCGTGACCCCTTTACCTCGCCCGGTGCACAAGTAATCCTGAGGCCTTGCTTTGGTTGATTCTAGAATTGTATATGTTATATAGAAACAGATTAGTGGTACCTTTCCTATCCAGCGTGAGTTAGGGTGGAAAAGAGAATTAAGTCTTTCTTACGATTAACTTTGTTGGCGCAATACACTAAATTATTCTTTTATCTCTTTCGGCTTCAGTTCAAACTCTACAAAACACTGGGTTCAAATCCAATCAGGTTCAACTGTTTCACTGTTTGATTGGCCACCAAGTAATACTGATCTGAACCATAAAGAAAGTAAATTTAAGGAACATTCTGGTGTATAACGTTTATTGCAATGGTAAAACTTAAAACTCCAAAAGGGAACTTAAAGTGGCCATTGGCAGCTGCTGGATAGATGTTTCAAAGGGAACTACAAAAAATAATCAAATTCTAGAGCATCTATAATGATGAAAATAATTGAAAAAGAGGGAAATTTTTCGGACTACTAGGAAGATTTCTTATGTTGTCTTGAGCTTTTTTCCTGCTTTTTACAACTGGATAATAACTAAATGAATTATAAAATGAAAAATAATTTAGTTTGTATTTTCGTTTAAGTTCTAATTTAAGTAGTAGTCCAATATAGGTGGTTTTCTCCTACTGGAAAAGTCTCGGTTGCATTTGCTTTAAAAAAAAAGATTGTTTTAACTGAGCGTTTTTTTTTACTTCTTTTTTTTCGAAATTAACGTTCAAATTCTAGATTTATTCAAAATAAACCAAAGCGTTGATTTTATTAAGAATTTTTGATCGACAATCGAGGTGTGCCAACAGAGAAAGCTATGATGTGTGTACACTTTAAGTCTGGTTATAGGCCGAAAGAGCAGCGATAAAAACTCTATCGCTCACTCTCTGCTTTTGCGAAACACAGACTTCATACTTCACCTTTTCCGAAAACACACAGACAAATCCTGAACGAAATGTTTTTTTGACGCTGTATGCTCAAAAGGGCATGCTAAATTTAGTGTATGCTCAAAAATGGAGCTAAATCATTCAAGATTGATAAAATAAAATTACATATATATATACATATATATATATTCTATTCAATTCAATTGTATCAAAAACTTTCATATTCTATTAATGATTATTCTTTTTATAATGCTATTTCTGTCATTCAATAGCTTGTCTGATGGAGAGGACTCAGCAGTTGTACACAGTTTTATTAAATAATGCAAAATTCTTGAACATGTTTTCCGTTTACTTTCAGAATTTGATAAATTGAACACACGCATGCAGTGTAGTAGGAAAGCAGTTTTTAAAAAGGACTGGCATTTTGGAAAAAAAAAAAAAAAAAACAGTCGATTTTTATTCTTACTTGGTGTAGTTTTTATTACTGTTACTTGCGATCTCAAGAAAAAAAAAATAACAATACAAAATTAAGCTTGTCTGACTCCATCTATTGTCAAACTCTTATTTTTCCTTAAAACTCAATGCTGTATGATTTCACGTCACTTAGAAACAAAGCAGCTGATGATAACTGGAATCCTTCCATCATACAGTAAGAAACAGTTTCAAAATTGACATCCCTGTATGCAGTTGTGTCTTAAAACAAAACATTCCGTAATCATTTATTTAGAATGACTGATTCGACTAGGTTTAAGGACAAAATTGGGTTCTCTCTGGCAAAAGTCCTCCACCTGTCAGTTTTTAAAACATTTTTTGCATTTTTACACAGGAGTGATTTTATAGCATTCAAGAACAATTGGTCACTGTGAAAATCGGCAGTTATAGCTGCTTTAAAAAAGTTGTCCAGAGATAGTTTATTGAGCAAAAGTTTCCGACATGTCGATACCAGTTCTTGCAATCCGTACCGATCTGCTGCAATGTACAAGTTAATAGCCGTCTCAAAAGATAGTTCACGTATTTTTCCATAATAAATGTAACGAAGCATGTCCTCGACAGTGTCAACTTTCATATCGATGAGGTTGACGGTGTTTTGAAGATTTTCTCGCATGTCGTGTTCGAACATCGCTTCGAACACTTTTGATCGACTTCGCAATACCAACTTGTGGGCGGGAAACTCGACCTTTCCTAGCTTTAGAATGACCTCAGCGAACCTTGGGTTGCTGTACAACCTCTCAAAATCTTTTGATAATGTATCGGTGCCACTATCCTGTTTCTCAGATAGTACTTCATCTGAAATGAAATAAAAACGAATTAAAAATTATTTTACACAATAACAAAGCAATAACTAAAATCAATAAGTACTGATTCATACAGTGAATTTGATGACACTGACAAATAGTGCGTGAGAAGTATATCGCTTAACTCTAAGTAAATTTCAAGGAAAAGTAAATAATTATGTAATAATCCATAAATTTTCCATAATCCTGTACTCAAAAATTTACCGTTATTTAAGAGATGTATGTCATTAAAAATTTTCTATTCTATTCTGAATCAGTGAAGCTGCAGTAAAAGTATTAGTAGTATTAATATTTTCCCAATCAGGAACATTAAAACAAATGAATTCTAAGCTCTTTGCTTATGTAGACTAATAATGCGGAAAGTCCTTATCAAGTAAACATGCTATTCAGGGTTAAATCCTCTTTTCATTTTTGCGAAGTCTATTATCAGTTAAGCTCAATACATCAGGTCGGGGTGATGTATTAAATTTGCTGTATTTAGGGAGGAATGCTGCTCCCTAAATACAGCAAATTCAGGGTGAGCATGAAGTTACAAAGACGAAAAACAATTTCTGAGCACGCGGAGTAACTATTCAGATAAACGGATTGCCGCAGTTCAGGATGAGCATTGCGCAAGCCTGTGCGCATCCTTAGACCTGCAGTTGCAGAGCGAGCGAATTTTTACTTCATATCGGTGCGGCCTATATCAGGTGAAACCTTTGCAGACTACCACTTCTGAATAAGTGACTTATGCATTGTTTCAAATATGTCAACATTTAGTGCAACTGCAAGTGCCACCCCTAATAATGCATTCAGGTATCGATAGGGGCCATTCGACACCCCAAACTCTGCGCTATGAAAAGTTGCTAGATTAATTCAAGGAAATCCTCATCAAAGTCGAACACCAGGCTCACACAGATGAATTGGTCAATGAGGATACACAAACTCTGTTAACAGTTTGTATGAATTTTAATGATACAAAATAACTGGTCCAATCCTTTGCCCACTCATGAAGCTCATTATGATGAGCTTCTTTATGTCCTGTTAACTTCACCAAGCGAGAAAATTGCAAATACTAAAATAAAAGAACATTTATCGATGTTTTCGAAGAAAGTTTGAGTAGTGACCATGCTGAAGACCATATTCCAAGGGGGAAAATTGAATATAAGCTTAAACCTACGACGTCCTTCTAGCAAGTACTGACTGAAAAACACGAGTTCATTTCTATACTTAAAAAAAAAAAAAAAAAAAAGCGCACTTGAAGGAAAAAATCGTCTATTTCAAGCAACGAAAATGTTCCAAATTTAAAAAGAAATTTTCCTTCTTTTCAAACCGGGGGCGTACGTCGAATGCGTGCTGTTCAAAGGTTACGTTTTCATTGATACGGTGTTGCTTTCATTGATATGATGTACCAGAATTTCTTAAACTGGTTCGCGAGCCCATTGGGTTCGCCGAAAATTTCAGCAATTTTAACATTTCTTAAATTTGTTACAATAATTTTTTTATTACAAACTAGTATATTTTTACGCAATGTATCAGAAAATTAATAAAAAGACTTACCGAGTTATTAAATGATTTGGGGTTAAAAATTGATTTTGTATGAAGTCCTTAAATGTTTTTTGGCTAGGAGTGGCTAAAGAATTTCTGAAACTGACATTAACTTTTTTTAAATATTTTTCATCGACATATTTGTTTAAGACGATATTTTAGTCTCTAACCACTATAAAATCAGCGTCAATCAAAACGAAAATTATTTCAGAAAGTGCTTCGTCCTGCTGTGTCATTTGTCGAAGATTTGTTAAATGTAATTAAATATTAACAGGCACACAGTTCTCATTGATAGTCAATCTTCGCACATGCGCTGCTAAAAGTATGTTTCAAGTAGTAATCTTCCACGCGACTATACTTTAAGGACAGACTAGTTAATTTTTGAATTTACTTAAGTGATTGAGTTTGTTTTTCACTAGGTGTTGCCCATGACTTCGTTCGCGTGGAAATTTTGATGTGTATGTGTGAGAACTAACGGCCTGATCAAAATGGGATCAATGTGGGCGAATATTATACAAAGCGCCCTTTTGTGTGTTACATTTCTGTTCGGCAGAAGTACTACACAAAATTAAACGAGGTTGAGGCGTCAATGGCTTAACCGGAACATTATGGTACTAAACAACTTTTATTTTCCTTTAAATTGAGTGATCAAACGCTGATTTGCTGGTGGATGCAGATTTATTGTTGTCGTTTTTACTAATCCAGCTGGCATAGTGCGCCCAGAAACCCCCCGCACCTGCCATTTTCTGGCCTATCGTATTTTTACCGGGCCCAGAAGATCAATAATCCACTGGCTTTGGGTGATATGCAGCTTCATTTTAGAGCGAGGAACTACGAGGGCGGAAGACTGACTTAACTTCAAATTTTCTGGTCTCTTAATTCTGAATTAGATACCAGATGAGAGACCGTCACCTGGGATTAGCACGCCCAGAGATATCGTTTCACTTGGAGGACTTTGGCGCCACGACCTATTTAACGTGCACCAACTTCCTTTAGCGTACACGCCCACAGGAACCAGCCGCGAGAAGTTGTCACCCTCCCAAAAACTAACCTAAGTCGATGTTGCTTCACTTTAGGTGTTCTGCGAGAACCGAGCTTCAACCGACGGGTCCACTGCGGGGCAAAGTGCTGATTTCTGGGCGGTAAGTGTTATCTCAATTCTGGTGTAAGAAGCACAGTATCATGGTTCAACTATACGCAACGGCCATTGTCAAAGAATAAATAACAATTTTTTTTCTATTTTTAGTCAATTAATTTATAAATTATCTATTGAAACTATGTAAATTCAGGTTTCTTTATATAAAAATAGTGCATTACCGTAAGACGGACAGTGTGGCTCTATAGTTATAGAAGAAATTGAAAGGAAATCAGTATACGCCTGAGAGCTTAAATGTTAGAGACTAGGCGCGTAACTGTGGAAACTGGGTTCAAGCCCTAGTCCGGACATCGAGTTTTACTCAATTAATGCTAAAACTCTAACGAAACTCCTTTTAAATACATGGTCCGTGTGCGATGCAATTGCTATGCTATCCCATAGGAACCGTGCATTTTCCCGCGATAAAAAGTAGCCTATGTCATTATTCCCTGACCCCTGAACTATCCCTATGCAAAATATTACGTCGATCCCTTGCTTTGTGAAAAACAACAACAATTCCACCCATGGGAACCGTAAATTTATTCAGGATCAAATGTAGCCTATGTGCTATTGATTGAGTAAAATCAATTAGTTCGGACTGGGACAAAAAGCGACATTCCGTATTGCGGTGCGTGCAGAGCCTTTGGCTCGATCCCTTAAGCACCAAAGATTTTTCGCCAATACTTAGCAGCCAAGGCGGAAGACGGAAATCACGTGATATAAACAACATGGCTGCTCGCAAGTAACTGAATTGCGTTTAACAAATCATGAACTGTGTATTTTTAATTGTAAAATTAACATTTTCAAAGAGGGTACTTTTCTATCTTTAGGTTTCGACTCGGATAGTTAATAAAAATAATGAATTACGCAGGAGGTGTTTTGTTAAGCAAGATTTAGAAAAGAAATAAAAGTTTGAATTTAATAACAAAACAGATCTTGTATCTGTTACATACGAACTTTCGCTACATTGTACGGTAGAAATAGCTTGAGAATATGAATAGTACAATCGTTACTGAGAAAAATGTAGTTGACCATTTTTTGTTGATGATTGTTGTGCAGATTACTAAAATATGTTATTTAGTTAAATTATTATTTAATCATTACTTCTTAGTACAGATTTTTCTGTTGCGTAGGGTGTAAGACTGTTCAACTTGCTGGGCTTATTCTGGCACAAGGCATTCAAAACGCCTGATTTATTCCCGGAGAAAAAAAAAAACGGGTTTTTCACCGGAAATTTAAAGCAAAATCGGGAAATTTCACACTTCCAAAACTGGAAACATTTGATTTTTTTTTCTTGAAATAATTTTAATGCATTAATAATACATAATTTTTTATGAAATTTTCGTAATAGTAGAAATACTTTACCGAACATTATTGTTAGAGCATTTTAAAACAGACAGCATATTTATTTCGTTGTGTTAGTATTCGCTGTAACAAAATTTTACAGTTAGAATGAAAAAAAAGGAAGTTGTTAATATTTTTATTTACATTGTAAAACTTGATTATTGTTTAAGTCATCAATAAAAAACAAAATAACACATAAAAAACCTACCTTTACAAAAAATTATTGAAATGTATAGTGCTTTAAATTGTATTTCTAATTAAAAATTACCCCTCCAAATGTGTTGGTAAAGCTGCAATTAAATGCTATCAATAAAACGGATAAGTTATGTATATATGTATTATTTCTGATAGTAATTTGAAATCTAGGAAAGGAACAAAGAAGAAAAAAGATTTTAAAGGTTAATCTTATTTTCTGCAAAGTAACCAAGTCAAATATATTTTAAAAATCAATACATTGCAATAAAAAGGCCTATTGAATTTACAAGTTAATTTTCTAATTTTCTCAATTATATAAGTTTGTTATACAATGTTATGTTTGACGCTAGAATAGAAATAATATAACGTTATATCCAGAATAGAAATAATATAATGTTAATGGCATATGTTCTGTAACAATATTTGAACACTGAAAACGTTTTTATAGTGAGTAAATAATTTATGATTATTTGAAGAAAGCTTAAGTTCGTTTTTTCTTCTTAAAATTTCCAAATTTCCCAGTTTATTCCCGAAAATTTCCGGGTTTTTACCCTCACTTCAAAACTCTAGGGTTTTTTGCATTTCTAGGCACAGGGTATATTATAGAATATTGAATGGATGCTTCTTAATAAAGCTCAAATTAGTAAACTAACGCCAGGAACTACCCGTAAGTTCAATAAATGAATTATTATTGTTATTATTCAATAATTGTTTTATTAGAATCATTTCATCTACATTTTTAATGCGTAAAAATTTTATTACTTGCTTCCTGAAGCTCACAATTTAATGAGTTGATAAATAAGTTTCCTTTGACATAGCATAACATATGTACAATGATTTGTGATTTCTTATGCTGGTTTTTGAACAAATGTTTTTTTACTAAGTCAAACGTTTTATTTCTCATTTAGTGTTGAGTCGATTAGTATTATTTGTATTTTCAATTATGATCGACTCAATCACTGGCGTAGATACAGGGGTGGTTTTGGGGATACCCCCCCCCCCTGAAATGGTAAAGATTGTCTAGAATTTGACCAATTTTTCCTGGAAAGCAATGAAATTGGCCGAATTCTCCCGAAGAAACCCACCCCTGAAATCCGGGTCTAGCTACGCCACTGGACTCAATAAAAATATTAAAATGTAAAGACTTTTTAAATGTTTGCTTTTATTATCATATATTGATGATTTCATTGTGTTTTCGTTATAATGATAAATTGCATTCTGTAATTCAAAATAATACATAATAAAAATAAAAAATGAAGTTTAATAAATTTGAACATTGAACGGAAAAAAAATCAACTGAATTATAGATTTATAAAAAAAGTATTACAACAAAGAAAAATAACAAAAAATTTTGGAAGTTCATTTATTTCATCAATTCTGAAATAGCTATTTTCATATTTATTCTTCCATTAATTTTCACCTTTTAACTAAAAAAAAAGTTATACAGGCATAAATAGATTTAATTCTTTTGCTACAAATCTACAAAATGTTGCATAAAAATTAAACGACTCAAAACTGTCTTAGTTCTCATGGCATACAGTCAGATTTTATACACTTTTTGCACAGTATAAGAAAGTTTCTATGATGGTTTATGCTTTTTATGTATTTTTTGAAACAATATTTAATAAAAATAAGTCATTCAAGTATTGAAAACAACATCATAATAATAAAATACATACTGCAATGTATTTGTTGCCATGATGTTGTTGTAATAATAAGTTAAATACATTGCAATAATGTATGTGTGAACTATTGCACCCTTACAATAGTAATCCAAAGATTTAAGCAGACGTACGAAGGCGAAACTACAATGACGGCGCATTCGTGGGGTCGCTGTGTTGTTCTCCGTCTAATGTTTACATTCGGGGTGGCCACATTGTGAACTGAATCTTCGCCAGTTTGGTGAAAATTGGCAAAGGCTCTGCACGCACCGCAATACGGAAAGTCGCGGACAAGAACCCAGGACTCTCAGTTTAGTGCCGAATACTATACGACTTAAGCTATCAGACCGTTATCATTTTCTTTCAATTTCATCTATAACTATCGAGCTGCACCGTCCATCTTATGATAATGCTCCATTTTTATATAATGATATCCAACGAGAACCGTACATTTTTCTGAGAGGAAAAGTAGCCTATGTGCGATTCTAGACCAGCGGTTCCCAAACTGTGGTACGCGAACCACTAATGGTACGCGAAGACTCTCCAGTTGGTGCGCGTTCCGGCAAAAGAAAGAAAGAAGGATTAAAAAAGATTAAAAAATAAAAACTCAGGATTGCAGATCGAATTTGCCCGATCAGAGTTGGGGAGAATGTTGGCTCAAAGTTAAAAATGAATTCCCGTTATTGTCAAGAAAAGCATTGCTGTTTTTAATGCAGTTCACAACCACTTATCTTTGTGAAACTGCTTTTTCCAACATGATATTTAATAAAAATAAATATAGAAGCAAATTAAATGTAAACCCAAATTTGAGGTTAAAATTAACTTCTACTGAATCAGATATCACCTCGCTTGCATCTGCCATGCAGCAGCAACCTTCTCATTAAATTTGTTATATGGAACCAAATATTTTATTTTATACATAGAGCTTTATTTTAAGAAACACTTTTCTCTGCATTAAGTATATAAAAAATAGTGTAATTGAAATAACCTAGTGGTTCTAGTATTTTTCAATAATCTATTTGTGTTCTATTCTACATAATAAAGTTCATTAGCAGTGGTACGCAAACGGTTTACAAAAAAAAAAAAAAAAAAGGGTGGTTCGCGAAACAAAAAGATTGGGAACCGCTGTTCTAGACTATAATCTATCTCTGTGCCAAATTTCATCCAGATCCGTTCAGCGATTCTGCCGAGATTGAACAACGAACATACATCCAAACTTTCGCAATTGTAACAGTAGTAAGATACGATTATTGTTCAGTTTGGTACTTATTCAAAATTTTCATTGTTCTATGTCTTAAAATGTGTTCTCTGTCATTGTTCTATGTCTTAAATGATCTAAAACTGCAATCGTATCTCACAGTACTAGTGAAAAAACTGACTGTTTAACTCATGCGTGTGTCAAAGTTGCGCAATGTGTGTGGAGGTCCCACAAAAAGTTTCGTAAACATTATGGCAGTCCCCTCGTCAATAAGTTTAAGACACCTTGCTTTAGTCCCTCGTTTCAGTTTTTTTTATTGTTGACCCGGTTTAAAAAAAATAATAATAAGCCTTACGACCCCCTTTGCTACGATGACTTAATTTAGCATTTACTTTTAACATGGCAAAAATGCATACATTTGCTAGTGTTTCAATTTAACTTTTTTCAAAGTTTAACTTTATTAACGCGATTTTTTTTTGTTTCGCGAAAATTCAAATCTTCCATGCGTAGTTATAAAATACAAAAACAAATACAAATACAAAAATGACGACCATCAACAGGCTCAGGGCCCAGCTAGGCTGGTCCTAGTCAATTTAGCAGTCCCCAATGAACATCAAGAGATTTCTTAAACGTTTTTACCCCGCTGCAATTAACAGTCGCTTCTGGTAAACTATTCCAATTGCCTATAACCCTATTAAAGTAGTAATTTTTGATAATTTCAAGATTAGCCTGAGATTTCAAAAGCTTAAAACAATGACCTCTGGTTCTACTTTCAGCACATAGCTGCAGTCCATCAACATTTCCCATTTTAATGAATTTAAACAACTGAATCATGTCCCCTCTAACTCTCCTTTGCTCAAGACTATACATATTGAGCCTTTTAAGCCTAACTTCATAATCTAAGTCTGAAAGACCACTTACCAATCTAGTAGCCCTCCTTTGAACCCTTTTCAGCCGACTTCAATAAAATTCAGGTCATGCATATTAGTTTATTTTATAAGCTATAGCTATTAAGTGGTAATATTAAATTTTGTAATACTTGAAAATAATTTTAACTACTTTACAAAAAGATGTTTCAAATGCGGATCTTTATTTTATTCGAATAGATATCGGTCCCTTACTTAAGCTCAAACATTGCCTTCTTAGGGGTCGCGAAACTCCGGTTGAGAAATTATGTTTTAGCCGAAATCCAGAGTTGCTTAAGATTTAGCTATGCACCGCAAAACTACATGCCAAACAAAACTAGCATTATGAAAATATGTAGCGTAAAGGCGTTGTGGTTATAAGTTTAATATTACGCAAATTTCTGCAAAACTACATGCCAAACAAAACTAGCATTATGAAAATATGTAGCGTAAAGGCGTTGTGGTTATAAGTTTAATATTACGCAAATTTCTAACAGATTTCAAAATTTATAAAACTGATTTTATGTATGTGCGAATAGCATGAAAGACAGCAGCAAGTAAAATAAGAAATGTATTTTTTACCTTTAAAATTTTTCGTTATTGGCGTAGAAAATATTTCATGATATTCTTTCGTGAAAGCGAAAAGATGGCATTGTATAGTAAAGGTGTTGTAAGTTAAATATCCGGAATCTTTTCGCAGCACATCACTTCTAGTCAATGCAATTGGAAATCTACAACTTCGCTGGGTTTTATTGAATTTATGTTTGACTTTGCAAATATCGTATCCCTTATCACGCATTAAGAAAATTTCAGAAACAGCCGTGTGCTCGATGTTGAAGGCAGTCATTTTTTTCAAATAAACTACAACTTCGCCAAATGTATGGTTGCATTTTTCTCCATTAGGAAACACAGAAAGCACCCATTCAGCATCAGAGCATGAAAACTGAAAACATTTCTTCTCGTCTGCTTCAAGAGCGGCACGCGAAAAGTTCTTTATCTCGCACTTTACATGAGCAAAATTGGACTCGGTTTTTCTGTCGCCTATCTCAGTGGAGGGCTTTGTTAACGGAGGTGAAGGCTTAACTGAATCTACTCCAGAATCACCCATGATTTTCCCAAAATGGTGTTAGATATTATTGATGCCTGCTCTCGGTAAGATCTTCAGACAAAAGGTACACTAAGAACGAGCTTCGATTGAAGAAGCAATGGAAGAACTGAGTGAAAAAAAATATGATAAAGATTGATAAAAATACATTTATCAGGAGACAAGATAAAATAGAAATGATAAGAAGGAAAAAAAGAAATGACATTTGTTACTCAATAAACCTAAAACAGTCCACCTGCTTAACATACACGTTGTGATAATAATATCTACATTGTTAATATTAATATACTTTGAAATATACTTACTTCTGGTGTTGCATACGAACGCAATTTTGGAAAAAAATTTATTCTTGAATTATGACTCCTGTAACCAAGGCTGAACTTGATCCAGTTAGTTTACTCGTAACAGTTAACTAACTGGATCAAGTTCAGCCTTGCTGTAACTCACAAGCGTCCTTATGTTAAAACGCTGCAACTTGGCGATTTGGCAACTAAGCTATGTTGGTTTTCCTAATCATAAAAGGATTTCCCTCCTAAATTGGTACCTATTAGTTAAACCGCCTACCTTGAAGATTTTTTCCGAATTGTACTATTAATAAAAGTTTTATGATAACAAAAAACAAAAGTGTACTATTTAAATTTAATGAAATTGCTCTGTTTCAAAACATTTTGCTTACATTTGATTTGGTAATCTAAAACTATTTTGGCGATCTTAGCACGGTAGGTCCTTTATCCGATAAGTAACCATAAATTTAATAGATGACAGTGTGACATAAGAAATTTTTCTCTTTTAATTTTGTTGATCTTTTCACATTAAGAGGATTAAAGTCCAAAAGAATAACTGGATTTATTCTTTTAAAAAGAATAACTGGATTTATTCTTTTAAAAAGGATAACTGGGTTTATTCTTTTCAAAAGAATAATTGGATTTATTCTGAACTTATCGTTTAGAGCAGTGTTTCCCAACCTTTTTTCCTTTGCGAACCCTTCTAAGCTCGGAAAGAAAATGGCGAATCCTCTTCTGTAGTGGTTAGTAACGGGAGACAAAACTATAAAATTTACTAGCATATTTATTTTTCATGCTATACATTGCTTCATAACAAGAAATAAAAACCATAATTATTGCAAAACATCTAAGTTTAAATAAAAACTAAAAATACAGCTACATATATTTTTTTATTATTACTATTTTATTATTTGTTCTTTTTGAATTATTATTAGGGAAGTAAACATATGTATTCCTAAAAAATATTTAAAATTATTTTCCCAAAGGTTTCGCTTTCTAGATGAAATATACAAAATTTGGTAAAGCTTTGGAAATTTAAAGGAACATTAAAATTACATATTTCAAATTTCTAATTGCGATGATGCAGGAAAGTTGGAATAAAATGTGATAAATGTGAGTCCAAATTTAAAATTAATGAATAAAATTAATGATCTGCTGGTTCCACTTTAGGGTTTAAATAATGAGAAATTAGCCTAAAATAATGCAAAATTTTAACTATGTGCACAATTTTCATATTTCCGACTCGTTCTTAGCGATTGTGTGGAAAAAGTGGTAATGGTAAGACAAAAAAAAGACATTCTACAATTTAAATATATCAATAAATATCTTTCGGTACTAATTGTGAAAATCAGGCAAAAGTTCAAATAAGTGCATTACAAGTTTTGCATGAACGCTTTCTATGCCAGTCGACTACTTTTATTATCTGGAAAACAACTTATTTAAAAAAAATCATTTTTGCACTCCTTCCTAATACGGATGTAAATTTATTATTGCGTTTTTTCTTTAACGTAAGCGATAACAATTTTCGCCGTTGCATTATTATTTTCGCGAACCCCCTTTCTGCACAGCACGAACCCCTGGGTGTTCGCGAACCACCGGTTGGGAGACGCTGTTCTAGAACATCGATATATTCTAAATATCTTTATTCAACCATAAAAAACCCTTCGAATAGAAGTTAGCAATGCACAAACTGCACGTAAATGATCTAATTAAGCTCACAAAATTAAATTTACTGTATCAAAAACAGATATTTTTGTGCCAAAAAGTCAGTGTCAAACGCTCAGATGCCAAAAGTAGAAATATTAATAACTATCATTGAACATGATTTAGTTTTATGTGTAGCAATTGTACTACACGTAAAACGGAGAGTAGCAGCCCTATAAAACTCAGAGAAGATAGTTTTCTCCAGTCGATGGCAGCACTAAAGTAACTCCCTACTCCAGGGGTCCACAATCGTATGTCCGCGGGCACCATGGCGCAAATCGATCGGTCTAGGTGCGCCCGCTGCTTGTGCTCAACGATAAAATATTTCAGTTTTCCATTTTAAACTAGAGAACATTTAAAATCTAGAGTAATACGAATAAAGGGCCGTTATATAACTATGAATAACCCTATAATGATAAATGACAATGAATGTTATAAAATCAAAATAAAGCTTACGACTTACAGATGACCTTGAAAATTGCTTGCGAGCAGGAATTTCGTCATATTCTCCCAATTATGAAGTGCTGGTCAGTGAAAGACAATGCCAAAGATCACATTGACTGTATTTTATATATTTTATATAAAAATTATACTTCGTATGTTTTGCAAGCAATTTAGTAATCATTTATTTTACACGAGAATATTAATACTAATTATATTCATATGTTAAATTAATTTTTGAAATTAAATTTTTGTGCATTATATGGTGTGTATTATTAACTATGTCCACCAACTATAATTTTATCTTGAAAAAATAAATGGTGCCCGCCATTCAACCGATATTCTGGTATGTGCTCTTAGGTGGGGACCCCTCCCCTACTCCATGCAATAATAAGGAACCGTTCATAAATGATGTTACGCTTTTCCCCACATATTTAAACCCCTCCCTCCTTTGTCACATGTCACGCTATTTTTCATAAGCAGGATGTCACACTTCTTGTTACCCCTCCCCTTGTCACACTTTGCCACAATTTCACGAACCACCCTGCTCCCTCGAAGCATAACATCATTTATGAATGATCCCTAATCAGCTGAAAAATTATATAAGCGGAAATTTAATTTTTTTCCGTGTGTTTCCTTTGGAATTCTTCGACAATATTTTGTTTAATTAAAAGAGCGTTATTGTTATTTCGATGTACACAGTATGTCAAAGAATTTTTAAGACTAGGTTTATAAAGTAATGGGTTGGAGGGAAAGTTCTGTCGTATTTTAAATAGTCAGGTGATTTTTCTTGTAAATAAAAAAACATCTGACTAGTGAGTCATTCGGATTTTATTTTTTTTGCTTTTTTAGCTGCTGTATAATATAAAATGAGTCCTTTTTTACCGTCCATTATTTACTTGTGATGCTTAAAGTGGAAAACATGTCAGTAGATAAAGTGCATTTGCGACACTACATTTTGTATGAATTCAAAAAGGAAGCAAAGCATCAGTTGCATGTAAAAATTTATGTGCGGTATTTGGAAAAGATATTGTAAATTTTCGTACTTGTCAAAGATGGTTTAACAAATTTCGTCCCGGGGATCTGAGCCTACAAGAAAGTGATCGATCTGGACGACCATCCAACATCGATAATGATGTTTTGCGATCCATGTTGGAAAATAATTCACATTTAACAAGTCGAGAAATTGCAGAAGAGTTTGGCATTCATCATTCAACTGTTGGATATCACATTAAATCTCTTGGGTTTGTGTTAAAGCAAAGTGTTTGGGTTCCACATGAATTATATTTTCTTTAAAACACGACAGAACTTTCCCTCCAACCCGATAAAATAAAAACTAGTTATTATATTTTTAAGTATTTTTATTCAAAATAAGCTCCTTCGGCTTCAATGCATTTTCTACAGCGGTTTAACAACGATTTGAATGCTTGTTCCAGCGTACGTTATGAGACTTCCTCCAAAGCTCGCGTCGTAGCTGTTTGTATTGTATCAATGCCATCAAAGTAAAAAAAAAAAAAAAAAGTAAACAAATGAACTGAGGTTTTGGCAGTGAATCATCTGATATTTAAGAAGTTTCACGAATGCTCGATAACACAGATAGCGCCACTGTGAGCTTAGTTCCGGCTGTAGTCTTAAAAATGCTTTGACACACTGTGTACAAACAGCCTGGACGTGAGCTTTGGAGGCAGTCCCACAATGGGAGCTGGAACAGGCATTCGAATTTTTGGTAAACAGCTGTAACAAATGTATTAAAGCGGAAGGAGTTTATTTTGGATAAAAATACTTTTAAAAATTATAATTACTAGTTTTTATTTTATTTTATGAACCTGGTTTTAAAAATTCTTTGACACACTGTATTCTTTACGATTGACAAGTCAAACGAAACTGTTAGTGTATCTAAGGACAAAATGCCAGAAGATTTTTTTTTTATAATGTCTTCTCGCTTTAGTATGCAAACGAACTCTTTCCTACAGTTTTCCCTACATTTGGTGAGCAAGTACCGCATCTCGTACACTTCATTTTTCTGTTTGTCAATAACATTGAACTTGAAAATGAGGTTATGATCAGAGGTCGGGAAATGAATGTTTTTTAAGTGTACTAATCATTTGGTTAGATAACTAAAATTCAAACAGCATTTGCGCAAAAAAATCACTGCTTCTTATTTTCTTATCTGCTTTCATAGCTGAAACTATTTCTATTTTCCACTTAATTAGAAGTGGAAAATAGATTTTGTATTTTCCGCCTAATAAGAAGTTCTTTCAATCACAAACTTTTCATAAACACCAGGATTAGAAATATAAAGTTGCCACCACATTTAGCAGAGAGAAAATAGTTATTTATTTTTTTTTTTATTTATTTTTTTTTAATAGTTTTTAAAGGCAGATGAAGTTTTGTTCAGAAACAAAAGATAAAATATTAGAATAAGAGACGAGGAAAATGAAGGGCAACTAAGAGATAAGTTCTTGATAATGAAACTGATTGGTCTTATCACATTCAGTAGTTTCGACGCTTTTTTTCTAATAATTTTTTTTAGCTTTTTCTGAGAATAACTAGAAATGTGCAAAAGGTTTCAGATGCACTAAATAATGGAAAAACATCCTCGTGTTATTTCAATCAAGTTTTAGATTTCCGAAACAGCTACACCAGACGATTTTATAGGCATTGGACTAATTCCTTATGACAACCGGGTCTCTCTCTCTCTCTTTCTTTTTTCCTTTTGGTTTCTTGGGATGTTTATTGTTTTCAGAGGAACGTTTCAAACTCACTTAGCAATGATCTTGAATTTCATATACTAATTTCTTACGTTGGACTCCTGTTTTGGAGTCTACAGATAATGGATACAATTTCTCAGATAAGGTGTTAAATTAGTTTAAATTAAGGATATTTATTTTTCGTGTTTAACTCGTTTCAAGGTTATCATCTGAACTGTAAACGAATTTAATGTACAATTTTGTGAATTATTTTTGACATGCGCAAGAGTACTTTTGTAGTTAAAATGAAACATCAACGAAGAAAATCTTGGGACTCATTACTGAAAGTGAAGTTTCTTTTCGGGCTTTATTCGGCCTGAGGAGGAAGGGACGGACTACTCAGCTAGCACCGAAGTAAGTCACAAACTCTGTTTATATCAGAAAAAAAAAATATGTGACTCCTTCTTTTGTGAGAAAATTGAAGCACTATAAATTTTTCGAGAGTTCACAAATTAAACCAAACCGTCCAATCACTCAAAAGTGTCAAAAGGGTACCTTCGTCAGAGAAAAAATATATTATTCATTTATTTTTTCATTTTTTGATTACTTTTTTCTTTCTATGTAACACTCAGCAATTTTTCAGGATTCAACATTTATGACTTTTTAAGCCAAATAAATACCTACAGACAAATTTACGTGAATATTTTGCATATTCTTTATTCAAAAAAAAAAATACAACATAACGATTCTTTTATAATACAAAAAAGTCATTTATGAAATAAAAAATCTACCTTTTATGAGGAAAATAAAAATAAAATTAAATAACGGCTTAAGCACAAAATACCAATAAAAATTACAGACGTATTTTGGAGTTACGAATATCCCTTTCTAATGCTATATATATATATATATATATATATATATATCATGGATGCAAAGGCATCAGTACACTTTTTTCTTTTTTTTGCATTGAAAAAAATCCTTGCAACTCAAAAACATATGTCAGCAATTTTTACTACTATTTTGTACTTCAAACGTTGTTTATTTTATTTTTTAAAGTAATTATTTGTTCATTCGCTCGATTGTCTTCTCATTACAGAAAGTCATATGGGGTGGATCATTCATTTAGGAGCACTGTCTCGATTAAATTTAAGGACAAGACTGGATTCTCTTTAGAAAATGTCTTCCATTTGTCCGACTTGAGAACTTCTTTCATGTTATTGGATATGAGGGGTTTTATAGAATCTATAAGTAATTGATCGTTGTGAAAATTTGCAACAACTGTTATTTCGCAAAAATTGTCAGTTGATAGATGATTCAGCAAAACCCTACGGCAGATCGATGCCAATCCTGGTAACTCGTAGCGACCTGCTGCGACGTACAACTTGAGAGCTTCTTCAGAGGTCAGTTGACGAACTTTGCCACAGTAGATGTAGCGTAGCATGTCCTTGAC
The DNA here is from genome assembly GCA_038502835.1 of Octonoba sinensis. Lineage (NCBI taxonomy): Eukaryota > Metazoa > Arthropoda > Arachnida > Araneae > Uloboridae > Octonoba > Octonoba sinensis. Next base: position 61,621,539 of record CM076605.1, on the reverse strand, counting down.
TGTGACGACTTCCATTTCCGAAATATCAATTGTGTCCTGTTGATGTTTCTGTGTGGTGTCGCATTCGAGCATGGCTGAAAATGTTTTGGATCTGCTTCTCAGAACTAGTTTATGTGCCGGTAATTCCTGATCGCCTAACTTTAACCTGACGTCAGCAAATGTCGGATTCTCGTACAATGTCTCGAAATCCGTGGATAATGTGGCTAAATTGCCGTAATCTTCTGTCTGGGCATCATCAACTAAAAGAGATGAAAAAGAAAAAGATAGCAAAAGAACAGAAATAATGACACGTTATCAAATTTTTAAAAAAGACTAAAATTTTTTTTTTTTGCAAACGTTATATTTTTTCTTCATTTCACTGTGATAGTCAAGTTAATTGAACATTAGTAATTATTTTTGTTTCAGAGGCCTTAGGCACACATTTGAAACTGTTTAAAAATTTATTATATCAAGTACGAGTGCATGGCTGCTAACTACTAAACCATTCCATAGAAAAATAGACATTCATGTCCCAAACGTAACAGCTATACTTTATTAAGAAAATAATAACTAAAAAAGGTAAAGGGGAAAAGTTTTCCGACTGAAGAAATCATGCATGTGTGATTTATATATATACTAGCGGTGCCCGCACGGCGTTGCCCGGGCTGAATTTTAAAAACGTCGCCTACGGCACTGTCCTTGCTAAGAGTATAAAAAAATCACCTTCCGCATAAAGCCTGCAGTGTTTAAAAAACATCGTGTGTCTATTTGTCAAAAAAAAAAAAAAAAAACCATTAGACGCTTGTTAAAGCTTGAAAAAGTAATATAACATGTGGAAGGATCAATTAAGAAAACTTAGGAACAATTTCATCAGTAGGGTCAGATTTGTCACCAGAGAGTAGTTAAAACTACAAAATGGTAGCACGGCGTCCTTTGTTGCGTTACTTTTTATCTGGAATGAGTCTTGGCGATGATCTTAGATTGATTGCAAGAATGAAATTGCAATATCATATTAATTTTATTTTTCAGCCGTGGTGAGCTGTTGTCTCGCTAACCGAAAGATAAGTTTCATAATGAAATGAAGCTTTGCTAGCGGTACTATAGAGATGAAATCGTAGGTGATAATACTTATAGTTAAATGATACTGTAAACCATACCTAAAAAACGTATGCACAATTTTGTTAGTATTCTTTATCGCCGGTTTATCACCAACGCCTAATTAAAAAAGTCAACTTGTAGCGTGTCGTCATTCACCATGTTATTTGAAGTCTAGAATAAACTATAAGTCCGTAAACTTTTCAAGGCGGTATTTATTTAAATGTTATTGCTAAATCAAGAAAATCGTAAAATCGGGGAGACGGAACTTTTCTCAAGTTCAATCTCGAATTTAAAAATTATTGCTATTTTGAGAAAAACTTTAACTCGAAAATATGCTTTATTATTGTTTTCTCTTTAGTAAACTGAACTATTTTGAAAAATAAGTTTTATATTGAAATTAAGCTAACACTATTAACCCGGAGTTGAGGAAACTGCTAATTATTATTTTTGGGTCAAGGTAAGCCTTAAGAAATCGAACTAAAAGCTTATAACTGGCGTTCATATTGACTTAGAAACTTCGAACGATTTTCATCTTGTACAAAAAAAATCTGCGCTTTTGATCGATAGATTATATTAATATGCGCAAGGTTTTTGTCATCCCCATATTGGGGAATATATGGGAAAATTTGCGTAAAATTGGGATAAAAAAAGAACTACCTGTCGGATTTTTCTCTAACGGGTCTATGATTCGTCCTCTTGAATCACTGTCTATTGATGAAAACCGCCTTCAAATCCGTTGAGTAATTTAAAAGATCTCAGCGTACAGACACGGGAAGCGACTTTGTTTTATGCTCTTTTAAGATATATATATATATTAGTAAGCCCGGCAGTAATACGAAATGACCGCTGTTCCAGATATTATAAATATACAATTCTCCCAGGAACCGGAAATGCACATCAAATCGAAAAGATATTTATCAGGTAGAACAGTAAAGTTTAATGAATAAATAATAAATATATAATAACTTCGGTAAAAATATTCTTACCAAAAAAAAAAAAATTATAATAATCTGTAAAACAAAAATGTTATTTACTATATAATCAAATTGTTTGTGAAAAATATTTATTTATATCTAACATAATCATCGTCAAAACAACAGTTTTAACGAAACCCTAGAAAAAAGAGCTCTGCCCCTTTAATATATATAAAAAGCGCAGACGATAAATAAGTTTAAACAAAGAAAGAAGGATTAAATTAAATTCGATTACACTGCTGTAAATTCGCTAAGCTTTTGGCGAACTTCTATTTTGTAGAAGTTTGCCGTAAGTTCTCTTCCATAAAAAACATTTTCATTATAGAAACAATTGTGTAGATGGCATCACGTTGCAGTTTTCTCGCAGTAAGAAATTCGGAATAAGCTATCGACGACAAACAGTCACTTAAGCGGCTTATATAATATATATATATATATATATATATATATATATAGTACATATATATAGTCGCAGGTGAAGTGTATAGATGCACTGCAGAGTTCTCTTAATTTTTTTACTAAACGCTCAGTCTGGTGCAAAAACTAAAAACACGTTTTTTACTCGTTTGGTCATGTTTTAATATACAATGTTCACACTTTCCAGTAAAATTTCATTCGATCTTGCATTTAGAAGACCGTCAAAAAAATGTAAAAGGAGAAAAACGTTTTGGAAGATCAGCCCCGTAAAAAGCTGGGAATAAGCTGTAAATTTCAGAAAATATTTTAATTGCCTTATACAGTCATGAGAACCAGCATTTATGTATTTTAAAGAGTAAAAACTATATCATCCATTATAATAAATAAGTTTTAGGTAACTGCTTGCGAAATATTGTGCTTAGATGTGCATACTGTGGTTTTTTAGAATATGTATGTTCAGTAACATAATGATAATGTCTCTGAAAAACACTACTACTTAAAGCATTCGTTTTGATCACTTTTTCCTATGAAAACACGAATAATGTAATAAACATTGCTGCAATAATTGTAAATCAATTTTTCGTTGATTATTTACGAGTCCTTTTATGAAAATGCATTTCTGAAACTCCTAAACTGCTGCCAGGATTGCTTTCTCAAAATGTGTTTAAAAACTTGTTCTTGAAGATGGAAAGGGAGAGAAAAAAACATGGGTATAAGAATATTTTATCTTTACGTGTGAAAGATTTTACTAATTTCAAAAAATTCAGCCTTAGCTCTGTTCTCAAGATTCCTGGCTCCCCTTTTATCATATTTTTTCCTGTGGCCCCCTAGATCTTTTCCATGCCCCCCAAGGGGGCGATATGGCCCAGGTTCAGAAGCCCTGATTTATAGCAATAGCATTCACGTCTGAAATATTATTCTTGAAACCAGTGGAAACAGAATACTAAATATTAATCAACAAATCAAGTAACGTATTTTATTTGAAAATTTTCTACACGATGTCTTACATGCAGTAGGTTAAGCAACCATACAGCAGTACTTGATTTTACGGGAATGAGTTTCAATCAAACGCAATTGATTACATTGACTGGTTAGTGGTATATTTATTTTGTATCAAGACTTGGCATATGAAAGCAGTTTTATCAAAATGTGAAAGGATTTTCACAATTGCGAAAATGAAGAATATATTTTTTTGCTAAAATATTTCACTAAATGTTATTTAAAAGAAGGAAACAAATCTTGAAAAAATTGTGAAGATAATTGCAATAACTTATTATTCGACTTGCTTGGCCATATCTAAAACTATCTATATAGGTCTTTTTTGGGATCATCTTATATATAAGCGGCTTATTCTGTCTATCTGTCCGCTATAGAATTCCAGGCCGTTTTACCGATCGGGACCACATTCGGCGCGGTTAATGTTTATGACCCGAGAAACTCATCGCTGCAAAAATGAAAGTTGTGACTCAATTATTTTTTTTTAATTAATTTTTTAAAATTTTTCAATGATTTTTTTTGACCCGTTTTATTTTATTTTTGCATTGTTGCCGTCGTTTCCAACCATATAATTACAGTTGCCGTGTGAACAAACAAATCAATTGAGTTGCCATTGTTGTAACAAATATACTAATAATAATCAAAACGTTTCTCTAGCATATTGAGTGAGGCTTCGCTGTATCTGCAATCTCCGTTAAAAATTAATGTATTCGCGAATTTAATTTAATCCTTTCTTTCTTTTTAATTTATTTATTTATCTCCTGCGCCTTTTATATTTTTCTTATTAGAGTGGCAGCACTCTTTTTTCCCAGTTTCGTTAAAATTTTTGTCTTGAAAAGCATAATAAAATTTTCAATAAGTTCTTTCGATAGTAAATATATATTTTTCACAAACAATTTGATTACATAGTAAATAAATATATTGTAGTGTGGGGCAGTAAGCAAAGGGGCGTCGACCTGGGTAATTCAGTTTGAATTAGCAAACACCTTTGCACAAATCATTTTAATTACAATTTATAATATCTAGAACAGAGGTCATTTCGTATGACCACCGGGCTTACTACTAACAGTATAACCTCAATAAGAGCGCTACTTGAGATTCTACTGTGCCTAAAACAACGTTCCTGAAAAATAAACATTTGTTAGATGAAGTCAGTGATATTATCAGAGAAACGCACTTTAACCCTTTATCTACTGCATTATGATCTGCAATAATTTTTTTTACAGAAATAGTTTGTCTAGGTATTTACACTGAAAATTAAGGGATTTACATTGATAAAATGCTCAGTGTATAAGTATTTATTTTTTTACAGCTAATAAGTGCCACAGAGTATTTACCCTGTGAAATTAATTACATACACTTTTTAATCAAAATATTTCGTCAAATAGTTTTCCAAGTTCTTAACTAACACATTAAAAAAAATCAGTGACTTGATTCTTGAATTTTACGGCTTTTCTGGAGCTAAACTCTAAGGGAGCAATCTGAACGAAATGGAAGTTCAAAACACAGCATCGGGTTCAAAACTATGTGTTCCTTTCCCCGCAAAAATACTTTATATACCCTTGCTGATATGTATCCTGAAAAAGGGGAATGTAAAGACTGTCCCGGCAAAGTACCATCAGAATATTGGTAAAAAGGGTTGCTGGGATGGAATTTATAGAGAGTGGTACTTATAAGTAGGTTAATTTTCGTTAGTGCTGCATGTGTGAGGTAGCTTTTAGAGTTCGACCACGGAATTTTGAAATTTGGACGCTTCTGTGCATGGCAGAAAAGAACGAATCCATTCGAGTTTTAGGGAAGTTTGTTTTGCAGGTGCGTTTGTTTAGTACGCGAATCAGAATGCTTGCTTCTCTGTTTGTTAAGAGCAACTAAATTTATAAACTGGCATATAGCATCAGTTCGGAAGAGATCAAGTAGGCTAAACGAACTAGAACGAGAAAAAACACGGCACATTTCTTATACTAGCAGTTCCTTCCTTGAACATGAATGGATTCTTCTTGGCATTCTGCCAGGCAGGTCCCTTTGATTGATGGTAGAACTGTATGTCTATGCAGACCAAAGAAGAAAAGAAAAGAAAAAAAAAAACGCTGAGTTCCGCTGCTCTCAAAAAGTTCTGTTCTTCTATTTCGACTTTTTAAATTTATCACCACTACAGTCTGCTGCCCTTAAGCAACAACACAAGTCTCTACTCCCTAAAGCCAGTCTTCACTTCCGAAGTTCCGACTCGCATATCAATGTAAAAAAAACCTTATCTCACACAATTTTAAAAGGAATAAGAGAAAAAATACCTCTGGGGATAGCTGTTTCTGTTGTTGAAGAAGCATTCGTCTTAAGAGCTACATCACAAAATACTGTCAAAACTCCTCCGGGTAAAAACCCATGCGACTTGATCGATATTGTATTTCTGGGCACCATTCCACCACAACTTTTATCACTTCCTCTAAATATCTCATTTATTTCGTAACATTTGTGCGTTTCAACGCCTCCTTTTAGTGGTATTCTGAACTGAAAAAAGGCTCTGTGATTCCCGTCCGAGGAATGAACCTTATGTAAGTAAAATACAACTACTCCGACGCTCAAACGCGAGCTTTGTCCGTAAGGATATAGAGATAATCGCCATAGCGTTCCGGAGCACCAAAATTCTGGGCTCAGTAACTCTTCGTCTGCGTTTTCTGCTCTTGACAAAAAGTTGGCTATTTTCCACGTAAGAAAAGCGCGATCCAATATCCCTCTCTCTTCAGAAGTCTCTGATGAAAGTTTAACAATGAAAGAGTCATCTTTAGCTACGCTCATGATGACTTTCAGGCGTTTCACGGAAATGACTGCTACATTTGATGCTATCCTTCAGAAAAGTATTGTAACAAATTCCAGCGGCTCCGAGAAACGAAATCAGCAAAAGAAATGCGTTATTAGGCGTTATGCTAAAAACCTGATAAAAAAATAGCCCGTTAATCGAAGAACGAGCTAAATAATAAGATAAAGTTATTCGAGAAGAACAAGAACAAAAAGTATGATAAAACACGTGCAGTACATATCTCATCAAATATTTTATCTTTTATTCTTTTCCACTTCTCCGCTATTTATAATAGTGGATACGCCTCAGTATAAGAAATTGTCAGGGTTCGAAATTAGCGGCCGTTAGTCGTATTTAACAGCTAAAAATTTCAGTTTGACGACCACAATTTCACATCCAGATGTCACTTTTAGAGGCTTAACCTTTAAAAAAAAAGCTTTTAGTTTGACAGCCACAATTTGCACCAAGTCGTCATTTTTTATTTATTTTTAAAATCTAGCAGAACTTTACAGTTATATTTTTATGTACATATTTCATCTAGTCTTCTGTATTTTGAGTTTTTACGATGTCCATGAAGAATATCGTAACTTTTTGACCTTCAAATTTGGAGTTGGGAATTTTTACTTACAAATGAAGTAACACTGCACTGTAAACAGCACTTGAAAAAATAGTTAAGTTAATTAATTCATATTTTATTTTATTATGTATTGTTTAAAACAGACTTTTATATTGATTCATAAACTTAAGTAAAATTACCGACTTTTTTAAAAGTTACTAATAGAAATTGATTTTTGAACAGTTTTCTCTTACTTATCAATTTTCTCAGTAAAGTTGTAAAGTTTTACGATATTTTTTAGCAATTTCACAACTGTCTTCACAGTTGCCCGTTATCATCTTTGTCCAAGCAAGTTGAGTGATTTAAAATGACGCCTAGCAGAACATTTTTGGCAACTAAAATAAAAATGCTGGGTGCCAATGACGCCTAAGTTTTACATCCTAACTTCGAACCCTGGAAATTGTCTAATAAAGCTGTCGTCCGCCAACTTTTGAATCTAAGGAGACAATATCGCCATTAAAGGCATCGGATTTTTTTTTGTTAGAGCCATTAATAGTTTAATAAACATTTTTAATATAATTTACTGAATACCTAATACTCCAACAAACATTCTTTGATGAACATTGCATTTGTCTGTTCGGAAGAGCACCATTCAAAGCGCCAAAGAGCCGCATGCTGCTCGCGAGCCGCAGTTTGCCGACAGTTGGTCTAATCCAGCGTTTCACAACCTTTCAGTATTCGCGGCCCAATTTTCTATCATATTTTCATCGTGCGCCCCCCCCCTCACCACTTACCCTAAAATGTATACAACAATACTGTATATTGAGTACTGATTCTGTTTTTGAATTATTTTTTAACTAACTGCCAAAACAAGGGTAAAAACGAGTAATTTAGTAATAAAATTAATTTAGTGATAAATCACTATTTCAATTTTGGGCATTAGTAGATTATGATTTTTCTGCACTAAAAACAAGCTCATTTCGCATTCTATTACCATTTTCAACATCCTACTTTTGTAAAACTGGATTTTCTGCTGTTTCTTCTTTGAAGACAAACTATACATCTCGGCTAAATATAGAAGCAACTGGGAGTGGCTATTTCTAATATTGCCTTCCTTTCAAAAACTTTGCTTGACAGGCCCAAGGAAGTAACTAATAATTATTAAATTTGTTTTTAAGTTAGTATGTTTTGATTGAGAAAGTTTTAATTAGGTAATTTGTTTTACTTTAATAAGTTATTAAATATCTCGAAATGTATTTTGTTTTCTATGTGTATGTGTGCTTTACTTTCAGTCAGTTAATCAATTTTTTAAAGTAATATTTTCTCTTGGATATTCTCACGCCCCCTATGGGGGCGCGCCCCACAGGTTGAGAATCGCTGGTCTAATCTCAAATAAATAATTTATTCTGAAAGTAGTGGAAGCTAATTCTTTTAGCTAAGGAAGCATAAGTCTTTTCTAGTAAAGGACTTCAGGACGCACTGCGACGGTGAGATAGATCGCAGCGTGCGCTGACTTTTAAGTCAAGCCTTAGGTCATGACCTCGCAAAAATTCGTAAGTTCTAATTTCATGAGCACCGCTGTAAGAAAATATTACTGATGCGTTAAAGATTATTACTAACGACCCACACACCCATCTGCAAATAAAAATAACTCTAGTTCTTTTCTTCCGCGAAGAAAGCACTGTTTTACGATGGTGCTGCTGAAATTAGAGCTACTAATTAGTTTTTGCGAGATGACGACTTAAGCTTCGAGGTGTTACCCCATTACCTATGGAAGGACTTCAGGCTTGAATTTAAAGCGCCATCTGTGATCTATCTCACCGTCCCAAAGCATCCCGTTTTCTTCGTAGAAGAGAAGCACACACTGAAGTTATTTTTATTTGCAGATGGGAGCGTGGGCTTATCAGTAATAATGTTTAAAGTATATGGCGAGAATTGTTAAACAGCAAGTACAAAATGAGGCAGAAAGTGCAACCGGCAGTCAAACCAGACCAAAGGGAAAAAGTCTTTTCTATCCTGTAAGTGGGTTTTAAGTTAAAAAAAAAGGATATAGAAGTCTTCGATTAAAAAAACGGTTTTACCAGTTCAAGACTTTCATTTTTTTTCCTTCGGGTTAGAACATCGTCTCTCAGCCTCTTTAAGGTTTGCTACCCCCTTAAAAGCTGAAAAAAAAAGTGTAAACATCCTTCTGACCCCTAACTTTTCGGATAAGAAAAGCTTTTTAGTGAAGAAAAAAAGCAAAACGTTGCATATTGATACTTAAGGATTAGTTATGTCAAACAAATCGCCGTTACTATATTTTATAAGCTTGCTATTAACCACTTAACGCATTTGCCCGTGTCGGACACGGGCGAAAGTTACTGGAAAATTTGCACATGCCCGTGTCTCACACGGGCTTTTTGAGTCTCTCGTTACGTTATTTCTCATGCCTCTCTGAGATTTGCACTTTGTTTGTATAATAATTGAATCGGTGAGTTGAAAAACAGTACTAGTTCGAAATCGGTCATTTTTAGATAACTGTCAAAAGTAGCACTAAAAACGTAGAGCTACCCGTTGTAATGAAGAAGTATGCAATTGTTAAGAACTCTCACGTTATAAAAGCTAGGCATAAACAAAAATAATAAATAAAAACATTTGAAAAAAAGTTGTTTTTGAAAATGTCTCTGAATGAGCTTTTTGGAATAGTACTGCTTTTTCACTCACCGATTCAATATTTTTATCTAACTTTTACCCCATCCCCGCTCTCTAGTCCCCCCTACAACTGAAATTGACAAAAACAATCTATACTATACCTATATAATTCATTTTCTGTCAAAAAGAAACTCGATCATTTTTAAAAGGTATCTGAAAAAAAAAAACTCGTGCGTAAAAAGGTGAAAAACGATGCTTAATTTACACGGCATGAATGTTTTTATTTATTTATTTTTTTTTTCATTTTTTTTTTTCATGCATGGTTTCTATTTTTAACTTCAAACTGGGTGACCGATACTCACAAAGCATCGGATATCCAGCATCAGGCCGATCTTTGTAAATATCCGAAACAGGATGCACGAGAAATCCAGTTATTCGGTATAGAATTTACCGGTTTCAAACATCAAAGCCAATTATGCGGTTCAAAACAGTTAAATAGACACCGGATATCCGGTATCCGGGAACGTTAATATCCGGTTTATCCCTAATGCTGGCCGTGTCCAAGAGACTTAGCTATCGAAAGTTCCCAAAGTTGCTTTTACAGTTAGTTATCTGGAGAGTTGCCACTCTAGATAACTAACTGTAAAAGCAACTTAAAAAAGTCAGAAATAAAAGAAAAGCATAACCATCGTGCCTGCAGTCAAGTTAACTGCAAACTTAATTTAAGCAATGGACGTAGGCACCGCTGATGCGATATCGCTTCTGATTGGCTGCTGTTATTATCCTCACGATTTCATTGACTCCCGCAACCCTATCATGAGAGTTTTATAGCCATAGATGTGCAAAATTATCTCGTTTCTAACGCATAGAAATAGCATCTTGGAAGACGAGATATCTCGTCTGAGCGAGGAAAACGATCAGCATGACTGATGCTGTTTAAGAAAATATGCAAGATTCAAACGAAAATGGACGTACTACTGAATTTTTCTAAACTCACTTAAACGTTATTTGAAAAACAAAATTTTCTGACATTCATTCAAACATTATTTTTAAAACATCATATTTTTAAATGATAATTTTTGTTTATTGGTCGTTTACAAACCCCCCAATTAAAACACAATTTAAAACTTATTAAAGCATAAAAAAAGGCAAAAAAATACTGGATTTAGCTGAGGGAAATACATTCTTGAAAGTATTTACGAACGTGTTTTTATCCTTGATTTACGTCAGACAACTGTAACGTTAAATAAAATTAACTTTGTGCTAAGTAAACTGTAATAAAAAATTATTTCACGTTAAGAAAGCACAAATTAGCATTAAAATGCAGACATATGTTTCGGGATTGTTTGAAATCCCCTTTCCAATGCGATAGTGGAGCTTCTAGATGAAAAAACATCCAAATGAAGCAGACAAAATAGCAAAAACATGGTTTAGATAGCCTAAGATTTACCTGCAAACCAATGAGAATAAAGGCAGCGTGAAGTGGAACACGGTCCTTCGTGTTACTTCTACTTCCACTTTGCGCTGACTAAATGTCTAGTATTTTCTCCGTTCTGCACTGAAAGCGCATTCGCATGCCTCAGAAGATGCTTTCAGTGTAGCGCTTAAGTTAACTGTTAGTTCTATTGTTATTTTTATTGTTATTAAAATCTTCCACTTGCCGATTTCCAACGTTTTTGAGTAATAGATTGACTTACTAGGAGTTGGCACCTTTCCACCTGCATTTGGAAGACCAGGCTTTTTGGAACGGGGCGAATCCAAGGTTGACTTGCGCCCTTTCAGGTGACGCCCTAGAGCTGGAAGATCGGTAACAGAATCTTGCTTCTGATGAGAAAACTGGGGAGAAACTTGCTGTGTTGGTCTCGGTGAATTCAAGGTTGACTTGCGCCCTTTCAGGTGACGCCCTAGAGCTGGAAGATCGGTAACAGAATCTTGCTTCTGATGAGTAAACTGGGAAGAAACTTGCTGTGTTGGTCTAGGTGAATTCAAGGTTGACTTGCGCCCTTTCAGGTGACGCCCTAGAGCTGGAAGATCGGTAACAGAATCTTGCTTCTGATGAGAAAACTGGGGAGAAACTTGCTGTGTTGGTCTAGGTGAATTCAAGGTTGACTTGCGCCCTTTCAGGTGACGCCCTAGAGCTGGAAGATCGGTAACAGAATCTTGCTTCTGATGAGTAAACTGGGGAGAAACTTGCTGTGTTGGTCTAGGTCAGTGATGGGGAAACTACGGCCCGCGGGCCAAGTCCGGCCCGCGGAAAGGTTTAATCCGGCCCGTTTAAGAGTGCCGTCTTGAGAATGTTTGAACGCGTTCTTACTTCGTAATGTGACGACCCACATAAAAACTACCTGCGGCGATATCCAAAACATAATAGTATTCTGGACAAATCCATCCGACCTAAACAGATGACTCATCTTTTATAAAAATTTAAGTCCAGATAATTTCCCAAATCTAATTAATTATGCAATGAAGATAATGACAATGTTCGGCTCATCTTATATATGCGAACAAATCTTTTCAACAATGAAGCTTAGGAAAACTTCTTTAAGAAACAGAATTACAGATAAGCACCTTTCATCAGTTTTAAGAATCTCTGCTTCGCAAATGGAACCGGACTATGATGAAATTTTGATGAAACAGTCTCAATTTCATTTTTCTCATGCACCATCAACCAGTAATGACACCAGAAAATAAAGTGATAATACTTCACATCAAGAACTACACTAAATTCATTTTATATTTTGTGCTTATAATTTTCTTACCTTTTGCTTTTTTAGCATTAAAATAATAAGTGTATGTAATAATATATGTATATGTTTATAGAACACATAATTTTTTTAACGACAGGGGTGGTACTGGCCCTCCCCAAAAAATCCTGAAACTAATTTGCGGAATCTTTAATATTGAAACAAGGTTTTAAGCTATTATATGTATATATACGGTATTATTACTATTTGTAAAGAAAAGTTATATTCTGAATAGTCATTTGTCACATAAAAATGCAGGTACATCTTTTGTAAGAATTGAATAAATTTTTATGTATTCACAGATCTATTAATCTTTGACGAACATTCTGAATGCACTGTTAACTGCATAACTTCCATCTTACAGTTCCAAACAAAATACAGATAAAATCTATGAAAAATTTTTCATCGCATTTTGCAAATTAACTTAACATATTTCACAACATTTTCAAAAAACATAAGGATAGCGCTAAAAAAAGTTAGAAATCCGGACTTAAAAGCCTTAAAATATCCGGAGTTTGGGCCTACGGCCGGAAAAGTACCAGCCCTGGATTAAGCATTATTCTTTGGCCCGCTACGATTGTCTAGTTATTACAAATGGCCCGTCTTAAAAAAAAGTTTCCCCACCACTGGTCTAGGTGAATTCAAGGTTGACTTGCGCCCTTTCAGGTGACGCCCGAGAGCTGGAAGATCGGTAACAGAATCTTGCTTCTGATGAGTAAACTGGGGAGCAACTTTCTGTGTTGGTCTAGGTGAATTCAAGGTTGACTTGCGCCCTTTCAGGTGACGCCCTAGAGCTGGAAGATCGGTAACAGAATCTTGCTTCTGATGAGTAAACTGGGGAGCAACTTTCTGTGTTGGTCTAGAAGATGCATCACAAGTCTGTGCATGGACCTTAAAAGCATAATTTCGTTGTCGAGGCCGAAGACTCGACCGCTTTGGACGTCCTCGTCTGCACTGAGTTTGCAACGGTTTGGAGTCAGGATCCGTGGATAAGACGTGATGATTTTCTATGTACGAAAATTTATTATTTTCAGAGAGTACACTGAAAAATGGGGGAGACCTCTGTGTCATCATTTAGGGAGTATCACTACAAGACATGCTTTTCGAGGTTCAATTCTTATACGTTTGAATAAATAGATGCAGTTTGACTCATACAGAATTGCATGTTAAACTGTGTGTTAGCTGTTATTTTTTTATCAGTGTAAGATGTTTCTCAATCTGTTTCTATCTTCTTTTTTTCTCTCGTGTTCGCACTTGTTATTCAATGCCATAGTGGAGCTTCTAGATGCAAAAACATAAAAATGAGGCAGACAAAACAGCAAAAACAAGGCGTATTTACGGATTTTTTAATTATTTATTATTATTTTATTTTTTTTTTATTATTATTTTAGTTTCTCTTTTTTTTTTTTTGCGAAGGGATTTTTGGACTCGGGTTAATCCTTGACTAACGATATCATTAATTAATAATATTTCTAAATCATTGGCGAATCAGTAGAAAAGAAATCTCTGCTCTTTCATTATAATTTTTTATAACCACACCAAACGGTCCAGATATTTAAATTTTATCTTATTAGATTCATTCTAAAAATATTCAACTGACCTTGATTTAAGAGTTTTTTGTGTACGCTGCTCTGTGCTGTACAAAAGGAGGCATTAATTTGCGTTTTGCAACAATTTTTTATTGATAAGAGAAATTTACATGGTACTACTTTCGTAGTTTTGGCATACATGATATTATTACTTTTATTCCTCAATATACAAATTAATATTACACATTTATGTGTTCTGTAAAAACACAACGCTATTATCATATTGAAGTTTTAAGGTTTTTTGCCTAAACTTAAGATGAAATATGCGAATGAAATTTTAACAGTGATAGGAGTTATAATAGTAAAACAATTTATGCATTTTTGCTTAAATGCGTTACCTATGTTTGTGGACGTGCCTCGCCTTTGTGCAGCTTTGTTCGAAACAGAAGTAGTGACTTCAGGAGGAAAAAACGTTAATTAAAAAACACTTCACATTACCAATATATGGTGCTGTAAAAACACAATGCAATTCTCCTATTGAAGCCTGAAGGTTTTTTGCTTAAACTTAAGATGAAATTTGGGAATGAAATTTTTACAATGCTAAGAGTTATAATAGTAAAATAATTTCTGTATTTTTGCTTAAATACATTACTTGTGTTTGTTGATGGGCCTGGCTTTGATGCAGCTTCGTTCGAAACTTTAGGTGTGCCTTCAGGAGGGAAAATGTCCATTAAAAAAAGTTTAAAGTATTTAAAAGCGAAATAGTTAAAATGTCACAATAGCAAGACTGATTTATGAGCTTTGGCAATTAAAATAAAGCATGGGTCAACAGTTGAAATTTTTCAGAAAAGTAATAATTTATAGGGCAAAAGTCTTTTTTAAAACTATTTGCTCATATTTATTAGCTCTTTTTATTTATTATGGAATGTTAATTTTTTATCTATCTCACTTTCATATGGCTTTCCTGGCTTCCTAAAATTTTTCATTGACTTTTAAAAACATGAAATTTTAACCCTTCTGAGATATATATATATGTTACGGCGTATGTCCGAAATTGGAGAATGTCGACAATCACCGGTCTGATAGATGGTGAATGTCGACATCCTCTACATGGTATATGTCGACATCCACCGGTGGTTGTCGACATTCTCCGATTTCGGTGATTCACCTTCACATATATATTTTTTGTTGTTGTAGCAAATGAGCTTTAATTTTGAGAATCCTATTTTTTCTGATCTATTTGATCAATACACATTTTGACTTATAATGCTTGTAAAATAATCTCAAAATGGGAGAAAGTCATATACACTATACGTCAAAAATCACCGGACTCTTTCAATTTTAGGCACTTTTTAAATTACTCGAGAAATACATAACAAAATACAAAAGGTATGGAACGTCATAACGTAAATGGCCTACATAACTTTTGGGACACTATACATGCACTCTTGCAGGTTCGCTTTCATAACTGTGTCATTCAACTACAGCTGTTTTTAATGTACAAACAATCTGTTAGCAATGTTCTACTTTGTTCAATTAAATTACATTTTTTAATGTACTACTTTAATTAACTTTTTAACTACTTTAACTACTTTAATTACATTTTTTAATGTACTACTTTCAATTGTACATTTTTTAATGTACAATTGAAATAATTCTTCTCTCGCATATTTTAATCTAGGACTGGGATTTTATTTATCACCAGTATGTACGAGGGTAATTCAAAAATTGCCTGCACCTTTCATTCTAAAGTTTTATTAATTAAAGATAACTGGCAGCTACACAGGTAGGCATTTACATGGTACACCTGTGGCCATGTGTGCGTAGTGCAATTACGATCGCATCAGTTGTCGTCTAGCTACAAGAGCATAAGCCTGTCAGCTCCTCCAGGCAGTTTGATAAGCCCGTTAGCCTGTTTGTGCAACAGCAGAGAGCATCAAAGAGAAGCAACGAGGAGTGATAAGATTTTTATGGTAGGAGGGGGTCGGGAAAGGTTCTGAGATTTACTGGCGACTTCTGTCACAATATGGGGAAAATGCTTTATCTCATAGTTTTTTTTTCCCGGGGTTATCGAATTGTTTAAAATTGGCAGCACGAGCGTAACACAAAAATATGGTAACCGGGAGACGGTAACCTCTAACACCGACAACAACCTTCAGCAAGCTCGAGAGTTGGTTACAGAAGATAGGCAAGTTACCAAAGATGAGGTCGCATCTTCTTCGAACATCAGCCTATTAAATTACCCACGACAAACTCAATTTCAGGAAGAGTGTCCGCCATAAGTCTCCCAAATGCTTACCACAGAAAACATTGCCCGTAACACCATACAAAAGCCGAAAAGTTGGGTTTTGTGACAGTGGAACACCCTCCCTACACCCCAGATCTTGCTCTCTCAGACGTTCATTTCTTTGGACCACTCAAGGAAGGTTTGAAAGGTCGTCGTTGATTTGCCTAATCAGATATAGACGTTCTGGATGCGGTGCAAAAGTGACTTCATGACCAACTGAAAACAATCTAACAAGAAAGGCGTGCGGAAGCTTGTGACTCGCTAGAACAAACGCATTGCTCAATGTAGAGACTATATCTAAAATTAATGTACATGTTGTACCCCCAATGCAAACCAATATTAGCAACTGAAATTACGGAACCTGGGTAACTTGGCACCCGCTTTTTCTTGACATGTTTTCGTGTTCCCTTGCGGTATCGAGTTATCGAAGTTTCACTGTAATAGAAAAAATTACAAAAATTAAAAAAAGAAGAAATAAATAAATAAAAATATCCCCCTCCTAAATTTTAAGGAAATGGTTTATTGCAACAATGTTCTTGTTTCAAAATTCATGTCTAATCCTAGTTGGGATTGAAAATCATCGACTCACGGTGTGTGGAAACCGTGAGTCGACGGTTCCCTTATTAGTTTTCCCTTATTTTAGGTTATTTCGGTTTAGTTGTACTTTTTGGCATTAGAACCAAGTTATATACAAAAGTTAGCGAAAGTATTTCAAAGGTGACTTACCACTCAACAACAGGGAAATGTGCCAGAAAGCTTTCACCCTGTTTTTGTCTACAAACTCTAAAAATGCAAGTGCTTAGAATTAAGTTTTTCAAGAACTTTAAAATTACCTAAATTGCCAAACATAATATTTTCCGGGCTTATAGGCCGTGGTCCAACCAAGATGTTTCTGGCTGACGTTTTGCCTGACATATTTCAGGCTTCTTCAGAGTGAAAATGAAGTCAAAGCAGAGGTCTTGTTCTTATATGTCAAGCATTACATGTGCTTAAACCGCATTGGATAAGTTACCAATTTCGGGCTTGCTGGGACTGATTCTGATTGGTTCTTCATCTGGTAAGTAGCTCTTTGGTAGTGTAACATCAAGACAGTTTACAAACCAACATCAAAATTACAACAAGCCCTTCGGTCAGCCAGCGTTCACCTTGCTATCACATTTATAATGGAAATAGAAAAAGACTCGAATATTTCTTTCTTAGATGTACTTATTACTCGTAAAGAATATCACCGCCTGGGCCATCAAGTTTAGAGGAAACCTACCCATACCATCGGTATTTGAACAAGGGCTTAAACGATCACCCCCAGCAGAAGAGGGGCGTTATCAAAACTCTAATTGACCGTGCAAAAGAGAATTATTGAACCCGAACATTCAGATGATGAAATTAAGCATCTCACTGCAGCACTTGAAGCCAATGGTTATAATAAAGCTGAAATCAAAAGAGCATTACGACCATGTGTCCAGCCTTTAGACGAGAGCTCAAAAAACATCGAGGTCAAGGTCAAAGGCAAAGCTTTTTTGCCATACATCGAGAAAGTTACTGACCGCATTGGTAAACTTCTGCAGAAGTATAACATCAAGACAGTTTACAAACCAACATCAAAATTACAACAAGCCCTTCGGTCAGCAAAAGACACGAGGGACCCTCTTTCCTTATCAGGTGTGTACAAAATCCCTTTTAACTGTCAAAAGGTTTACATAGACACCACAGGAAGAATATCAATACAAGACTAAAAGAGCATGAGAGACACTGCCGTCTTAAACATTCTCGGATGTCAGCCATTGCTGAGCATACTATTGCTATGAGACACCAGCCCCTGTTTGAAGAAACCAAAGTGCTCTCTACTAATATTCATTACTTTGCTCGCCTTCATAAAGAAGCTATTGACATCCTCACAACATAAATAGAAAAAAGGAAATTTTGAATGTGAACAAATTATGGGTTCCACTGCTTCAAAAAGCACCAATCAATGCCAAGAGCAAAGATGAAGAACCAATCAGAATCAGTCCCAGCAAGCCTGAGATTGGTAGCTTATCCAAGGAGATTTAAGCACATGTGATGCTTGATATATAAGGACCAGACCTCTGCCTTGACTTCCTTTTCCCTCTGAAGAACCTGAAACATATCAGGCGAAACGTCAGTCAGAAACGTCTTGGTTGGACCATGGCCTATAAGCCCGGAAAATATTATGTTTGGTATGGACACCGGCCGTGAAAGCCTAAGGTCCTGCTTAAATTACGTTCGTTTGCAACACTGGAAGTAAGTACATTTTAAATTATTAATATTAATAATATAGATATAATTATCACAACGTGTAAATTAATCAGTTGGACTGTTAATTTAGTTTTATTGAGTAATAAGAATCATTTCTTTTTTTCTTCTTATCATATCCCTTTTATCTACTAGATTCCTTAAAACAAATGACTACAATTGAATTTTTACAAAACTTTAAAATTGATTGCGTTCGTGTGCAATACGAGAAGTAAGTATATTTTTAAGTATTAACATTTTAATAATGTAGATATTATTATCACAATGTGTTAGTTCAGCAGCTGGACTGTTGTTTTAGGTTTATTGAGTAACAAGAGACATTTTTTCCCCTTCTTATCATATCTATTTCATCTTGTGGCCTGATTAATGTATATTTCTCACTATTTATCAGTTTTTTTTTCATTTAATTCCTTCATTGTTTTTACAATCGACACTCGTTCGTATCGTATCTTTTGTCTGAAGATCACGCCGAGAGCAGGCATCAATGAGAACTAACTCAGTTTTAGTAAAACCATGGGTGATTCTGGAGGTGATTCAGTTACTATAACAAAGCAATACACGGAGACAGATGACAGAAAAATCGAGTCCAATTTTGCTCAAGTAAAATGTGAGATAAGGAACTTTTCGCGCATTGCTCTTGAAGCAGACGAGAAGAGAAGTTTTCAGTTTTCATGCTCTAATGCTGAATGGGTGCTTTCTGTGTTTCCTAATGGAGAAAAATGCAGCCATACATTTGGCGAAGTTGTAGTTTATTTGAAAAAAATGACTGCCTTGCAAAATCAAACATAAATTCAATAAAACCTGGCTAAGCTGTAGATTCCCAATTGCATTGACCAGAAGTGATGTGCTGCGAAAAGATTCCGGGTATTTAACTTTCAACACCTTTACTATCACCTGCCATCTTTTCGCTTTCACGAAAGAAAATCAAGGACTATTTTCTACGTCAATAAAGAAAACTCTTAAAGGTAAAACAATAATTTTTTTATATTACTTGCTGCTGTCTTTCACCATATGCTATTCGCCCATACAGAAAATCAGTTTTATAAATTTTGAAATCTATTATAAATTTGCATGATATAAAACTTATAAACATAGAACGATTCTACACTATATAGTTTTGTAAAACTAGTTTTGTTTGGCATGTAGTTTATTTGCGGCGCATAGCCAAATCTTATGTAAGTCTTTGGATTTAGGCTAAAGCATAGTTTCTCAATCGGGGTCTCGCGACCCCTAAGGAGGTCACATTCGAGCGTAAGACGGGGCCGATATCTATTTGAATAAAATAAAGATCCGCATGTGAAACGTCTTTTCATTAAGTAAATTAGCTAAGTATTAAAAATTTAATATTACCGCTTAATAGCTAGCTTATAAAATAAACTAATATTCAGGCAACATTAAATTTTTTAAAAAGTTGGCTGGTTACTCATGGGAGCTTCGAGTTTTTCGCGAAACAAAGTAAATCGCGTAAATAATGTAAAACCATGAAAAACGCTAAATTAAAACACTAGCAAGTGTATGTATTTTTGCCACGTTAACAATAAATGATAAATTAAAATATAGTGGCAAGGAGGTCGGAAGGCTTATTATTAGTTTTATTTATTTTTAAAAGAGTCATCACAATGAAAAGACTAAAGGGGTTTAGGCTTTAGGTTTTTGACGTGGGGATCGCCATAAAATGTACGAACATTTTGTGGGTCCCCATAAGCATAACGCAGCTCTGACATACGCGTGAGTTAAACAGTCAGTTTTCTTCACTGGTACTGTAATATACGATTGAAGTTTTAGATCATTAACTTTAATTTTAAGGCACAGAGCAATGTGAAAATTTTGAATAAGTAACAAACTTAACAATAATAAAAAATTAAATTCAATTACTTGAGTAAATTCAAAAATTAACTATAGTTTGTCTTTTAAGTGTTGTCTCTTGGAAGATTACTACTTGAAAACATACTTCTAACAGCGAACATGCGAGGATTGACTATCAATGGGAACGGTCTGTTTGTTAATTTTTAATTATATTATCAAATCTTGGCAAAATAGTCGACACCACAGGACGAAGCAATTAAAAAAAAATTTTCAAATTTGATCCACACGGATTTTGTAATGGTTAAAGACTAATGTAGGAATTCAACTGAAACGCATTTCGACCGTTTTGCCATTTTCTATCGAACGCTTCGATCGAAATCATTCAATCTGCATTTAACTGAAACGTGTCGATCATTTCGTGCCACGTGACCAACTCGCTTGCTTTCAATCGACCAATTTGACAATTTGACTGATTTTCGTACAATAATGGCGGACATTTTGGCGATCAGAAGTCGCAGAAGGCAAAGAGTTCCATGATATTTGGAAGTCCGAAGCAATCCATTATATTTGAGCAAATGAGAATTTATTCAAAGATATCGCTTATAGATAGAGAGACATTTTTATTTTTGTGCGATAAGCTGGAAGGAAAACTGGCACTCAAAACGTTAGGCTATCCCGTAGAGTTACAGGAAGTTTTTTCATTTTTATTAATATATTCTTGTTTCGATTGAAGTCCAGGAAACAAGTTGAATGCCAATATTTGACCAATTTGAAAAACGGTCAAATACGAGTTGAAAATTCGATCATTTTCAATTAATCGAACATGTTTCATTTGAATCTACGCCTAAAATATCGTCTTACTCTAATATGCCGAAGATGTTAAAAAGAAAGTTAAGGACAGTTTCAGAAATCGTTGGAAGTTCTTTAGCAACTCCTAGCCAAAAACCTTTTAAGGAGTTCGTATAAAATCAATTTTCAACTCCAAATCATTTGATAACTCGGCATGTTTTTTCGCTTTTTTCCCACATATTTGACCCCCCTCCTCCTTTGTCAGATGTCACGCTATGTTGCATAAGCAGGATGTGCACACCTCTTGTTACCCCCTTCCCTCCCCTTGTCACAATTTCAAGAAAACCCTCTCCCCCTCGAAGCGTGACACCATTTATGAATGATCCCTTATCTTTATTTTCAGATACATTGTGTAAAAATATTTTGTAATTATAAAAGTATTGCAATAAATTTAAGAAATGTCAAAATTGCTAACATTTTTAACGACTCCTGCTGCAGGTCCCGCGAATCGAATTGGGGTCGTGAACCACAACTTAAGAAATTCTGTTTAAGGCGGGAAATACGTGTAAAACGGCGTATTAAGAGCAATTTCCATGAATGTTTTAAAGTATAAAGAATAAATATATTTCATTGAGATTTTGAGGCTATTTTATAGATATATTGAAGAACATTTACTGAAGTTTTCAAACATTTTTCTTGAAAAATCCCGAAGATATCGGCTGCTGCACACTGTAAGTCGCCACACGGGTCGGCAATTTGCGTACATACTGGAGGTCGCAATTTTTATCTGAAATCAATTTTATTTTTAAATCTACTTTTTTTATAGGTGTCTCTTCTAGTTGAACTAAAATCATCACAAAAAATTGGAAATTTCTATTTTTTTTAAGAATGGGAAATTTAAGTGCGATTTTTAACCGTTTTTTTGTCCTTTGTTTACAATAAAAAGAAGTAAAAGTTTTCTTGAATTAACCTAGCAACTTTTCATAGCGCAGAGTTTGGACTTGAGCCTATCGATAATGCAATATTAGGGTTTTACTAAATGTTGACTTATTTAAAGCGAGTCATAAGCCACTTATTCAGCAGTGGCAGTCCTGCAAAGGTTTTACCTGAAATAGGCCACACCGATATAAAAGTAAATTCGCTCGCTCTGCAACTGCAGGTCTAAGGGTGCGTAACAGACTTGCGCAATTCTTAACCTGAGCCGCGGCAATCTGTTTACCTGAATATTTGCTCGCATTCTCAGAAACTGTTTTTGTCATTGTAACTTCGTACTCACCCTAAAGTTGGTATAGTTTGGCCGCGACATAAGAGGCTGACTTGATGTATTAAGTTCAACACCTAAGGGATCATTCATAAACGATGTCACGCTTCGAGGGGGGAAGGGGGGTTCTTGAAATTGTGACAAAGTGTGACAAGGGGAGGGGAGGGGTAACATGAAGTGTGACATCATGCATTATGCAACATAGCGTGACATGTGACAAAGGGGGGAGGGTGGTCCGCTGAAGTGAGACATATTGTGACAAAGGGGGGGAAGGGGGTCAAATATATGGGAGAAAAGCGTGACGTCATTTATGAACGGCGCCTAATAGACTTCGCAAACAGGCAACGATGATTTATCCTTTAGTACTATGTTTACTTGACAAGGACATTTAATTAAATTTTTAATGCCGCCCATCAACCAGATAATAGTAAATTATTGGATACAGGAATATGGAAAATGTAATACATAATTATTTACTTTTCATTGTAGTTTACTTAGAGGGATATACTTCTCACTTAATATTTATCAGTGTCATCAATTTCATACTTGTTGATATTAGCGATTGCTTTTTTATTGAGTAAAACCATTTTTCTTTCATTTTAGATGAAATACTATCTGAGAAACAGGGCGATTGCACAGATACATTATCAAAAGATTTTGAGAGGTTGTACAGCAACCCAAGGTTTGCTGACGTCATTCTAAAGCTGGGAAAGGTCGAGTTTCCCGTTCACAAGTTTGTATTGCGAAGTCGATCAAAAGTATTCGAAGCGATGTTCGAACACGACATGCGAGAAAATCTTCAAAACACCGTCGACCTCATCGATATGGAAGTCGACACTGTCAAGGACATGCTTCGTTACATTTACTGTGGAAAAATACGCGAACTATCTTTCGAAGAGGCTATTAACTTGTATATCGTAGCAGATCGGTACGGATTGGAAGAACTGGTATCAAAGTGTCGGAAAATTTTGCTCAATAAGCTATCTCTTAACAACTTTTTCGAAGCATCTATAACTGCCGATTTTCACCGTGACCAATTGCTCTTGGACGCTATAAAATCACTCCTATGTAAAGATGCAAAAAACGTTTTAAAAACGGACAGGTGGAAGACTTTTGTCAGGGAGAACCCAATTTTGTCCTTAAACCTAGTCGAATCAGTCATTCTAAATAAATGATTACGGAATGTTTTGTTTGAAAACACAACTGCATACAGGGATGTCAATTTTGAAGCTGATTCTTACTGTCTGATGAACCATTCCAGTAATAACAGCAGCTGCTTTATTTCTAAGTCATATAAAATGATGTTACATTGAGTTTTAAAGAGAAATAATAATTTCACTGTATATAGAGTCAGACAAGCTAAATTTTGTATCATTATTAGTTATTATTATTATTTTTTTGAGGTCGCGAATAAAAACTACATCAGTGAGAATAAAAATCGTTTTTTTTTAAACTGCTTCCCTATTGAACTGCATGTGTGTGTTCAATTTATCAACTTTTGAAAGGAAACTGAAAACATGTTCAAGAATTTGGCATTATTTAATAAAACTGTGTACAACTGCTGAGTCTTGTCCATCAGACAAGCTATTGAACTATAGAAATAGTAATATAAAAATAAATCATTAATAGAATATAAAAGTTTTTGTTCTAATTGAACAGTATATATATATATAATTTTACTTTATTAATCTTAAATGATTTAGCGACATTTTTGAGCATATATTGTAAATGCAGCATGCGCTTTTGAGCTTGCAGCATCAAAAAACATTTCGCTCAGGGTTTGTGTCTGTGTCAGTTCGGCAAAGATGAAGTATGAAAACTGCGCAAAAGCAGAGCGTGAGCGACAGAATTTTTGCCTCTGTTCTTTCGGTCTGCATCCAGAGTTAAATTGCATCACACACGGCATAGCTTTCTCTGTTGGTACACCTCCATTGTCGATCAGAAATTCTTAATAAATAGGCACTTTTGTTTATTTTGAATAAATCGAGAATTTGAATGTTGATTTTAAAAAAAGCGCTTAAATAAAAATATATATATATTTTTTTTTACCAAATGCGAACGAGTCTTTTGCAAAAAGGAAAACCACCTATATTGGACTACTACTTAAATTTGAACTAAAGCGAAAATACAAGCTAAATTCTAGCTATTTTTCATTTTATAATTTATTAAGTTATCTCGTTGTAAAAAGCAGAAAGAAAGATCTAGACCACATAAGAAATCTTTGAAGTAATCCGAAAAATGTCCCTCTTTTTCAATTAATTTAATTATTATAGATGTCCTAGAATTTGATTATATTTTGTAGTTCTCTTTGAAACACCTTTCAAGTAGCTGCCAATGGCCATTTTTAGTTTTATTATTTCAATAAGTGTTTCACACCAGAATGTTCTTTAAGTTTACTTTCTTTATGGTTTAGATCAGTGTCACTTGATGGCCAATCTAACACAGTTGAACCTGATTGGAACCGAGCCCAAAATTTTTTGGAGTTTGAATTGATGCAACAAGATGAAAAAGACAAAATAATGATTTAGTGTAATGCGGACAAAGTTAATCATAAGGGAGACTTATTTATATTTTCCACCTTAAATCACGCCTGGATAGCAAATTAGAGCTACCACTAACCTGTTTCGATAAAACAGATACAATTACAGCATCAACCAAAGCAACCTGCCAGGCAGAGTTCCAAGAAGAATTCATTCATGCTCAAGAGAGGAACTGCTGGTACATGGAATATGCCGTTTTTTCTCTCTTGTAGTTCGTTTAGAATGCTTGATTTCTTCCAAACTGATACTTATACCAGTTAATAAATTTATTTGCTTTCAAAAAACAGCAAAGCAAACATTCTGATTCGTGTGCCAAACGAACTTCCCTAAAACTCGAATGGATTCACTCTTTTCTGCAATGCGCAGAAGCGTCCAAATGTCAAAAGTCCGTGGTCGAACTGTAGGTGGTTTTCAGATCATTTGCACTACAAACCCCCTCTTTATTTTCAAGTATCTCATGTAAGGACTTTGTTGAAATATATACTCTCCACAAATTTTCAGCTGCACCTACTGGTAGTAAATTTTCTGCTAGGATGTCTTGAGGGGTTTCTGAATCAATGTTTGTTTTCCTATCATATGAGCAATTTGTGATGTTCTATTAACAGAATAGCTACCAAATCATATGGCGCCACAACCAAATTGATGTCTTCTTAAGAAACACGGTTTTCCCAGAAGATGCCATTTGTGCCTAAAAGTGTCCGTTTGTGGAGGTAAAAGGGTTTTTCTGTGGAAAATAATTTTCTCTTACCCCTGAAAACATGGTTGTTTGCGAAATCTAGACGCGCCATTTCAGCCTCTGATTCATATATTAGATAAAGTTTCATTGCATGGAAATTTACATTTGGGTTTTTTTAAGGGTACACTGCGTACAATTTGGTTGGCAAAGAAAATCAGTTTTACAGGGGAGAAAAAAGCATTTTTGAAATGTTTGTCTGACAACAGTTGACTAGCGTTGGAAAACACCATGATATTTATATAAATATCAAAATATCGGACACTTATGATATATGTGACAGATGCTTTCATGCAAACAGTTTAAAAACTGACTTAGTCAAATACCTCTCTTAGTCAAATACTGAGATTTTTAATAATTATTGTTTCACTTTGAACAAAAATTAACTTTATACAAATATGTATAACTTATGTTGTCTGTGATACATTTTATTCAACATTTACAACTTATGTAATTAATGTAAATTTGTTCATTATAACGACAAAATATCAACTATGCTACATCTGATACATAGACATACTTATAACTTTGGTATAACACCAAAAATATATAACTATAACAATTAAATTTTCTGTTGATGTGTGTCATGTATAATATTAGAAATTAGCATAGAGAAAATAACTTTACACTGAGTTTAGTGTGTTACTTGCCTGATGAGTCATGCATGCATTTAGCGGACCAACGACAAATTGAAGAACAGCGAAGATATTTTCGATCAAACTTTATTGTACAATTTTTGAAACAAGATGTAAATTTCACATATTAATTTACTTACTACTTACAATAACTCAACATATTTTCGTAAAACGTGGACACATATTCACGATGTTGTCAGCAAATTTTTCTAAAATGCCAATTTAATATTCACGTTTTTAGCCTATATTCGCATAATTTTTTACGAAATTTCACCAAATTGCATAAAAGTTGAGACCATTATAGTGGTGATATTAAACTTTAAAAAACTGAAAATTCGACAAACTATGAACATTCAAATGAATTAGTTTCTTTCTGTGCATGCGCAAAAAACAGCAATTTTTAACTTTAACAGTTTCATACACAAGTATACAGGGCAACTCATTAAAAATTTCAGTTAAATATCGTAAAAATTCAGAAATTTATCGACAATTTAGTGACTTGTACTTGAATGATTTTTGGACATGACATGGATTCTAAGGTGCCGTTTACAAATCAGTTGCATGCAATCAGTGCTCGCAATAATCAGTTCAGCTTTGTCACAAAAACTCAATATTCATGAATAATCCTTCCCATCCTCACCAATAACATGGGAGGGCAAGAGTTTGTTCACAAATACTCAATTTTTATCAATAAATTTTCGGAATTATACTGACTGCAAGAGAAACTGATTCTGTTGTCAGCGAAGGTTTGGTTCTTACCCTTATAGATTTTGTAAGTTATCTGTACAACTGCTTTTGTTTTTCTTATTACGTGTCTCATATCTTTTTAAATGGACATTTATCATTAGTACCGATTGTCGAACAGCGATTTGCTTCTTTTAATCAGTTTATAGAAGCAAATCTATGTCAGAGGGTTTTTTGCTTAAAAAGCTGTTCATCATAGCTATTGTCATAGTTGAGTTGCTGCATTTAAAAAAAATAGAATATGAATGCTGCTGAAGAGGATTCATTTGTCATCACATCTTCCCCAGGGAAACAAGAAGGCAAAGATAATTTTGCTTCTATAATTTGGAAAGTAAAAGATATTACACAAAAGAGATATTTGGGATACTACATAATGAGTGGAGAATTTAATTGCGTTGGTACTGATTGGGTCTTAGTTATTATGTTTAGGCCAAGCAAACGTGGAAGAATCGGAGTTTGTTTAAGAAAAATACGTTCTGAGATCCAGCACCCCACAACTCGTGTCGAATTTATATTATCCCATGAAGGAGTGGAGAAGGAATATTATTCGTCAATTCGTACTCTCCAGGAAGGTAAGACTGTTTGGGGATTCGAAACAGACTTCTTCAGAGCAGAGAGGCTGGAAAAGCCGTTAGAGCCATTTCAAGAAGACACTTTGACTATTCTTTGTAATATTTTTGCTCTCTACAAAGAAAATCCAAGGTTCTCGGTGATAGAAAAAACATACCACTATAAAAGTAAGTTCCTTTATTATTGAGTTAGATAATAATAAGTAAATACAGTGGTACCTCCTTTAAGGGACACTTCCGAAAAAGGTACACCTCTAATTAAGGGACACTTTTTCTGGTCCCAGTCCCTTTGAATAGGGACTGTAATCTCTGAATGAGGGACACTCTATTTAAGGGACTTCACAGAGAAAATTTCCAAAATTCAAGTTGCATTTATCAGAACAATTTGCTGGAAGATAAAGTTCTTTTTTTTTCTAAAAATTAACTTCTGAAAGCTGGTATTAGTCCTAGAAGCATGAACAAAGAAACTTTTAAAGGGCTTGCCAAAACCTACTTGTAAAGGCTTTTCCCGCTTTTGTACTATGATGTGTGTTCAGCATTGATAGACAGTACCCGACTGCCAACAAGTTTTTTATGCAATTATTGTAAAAAGTACACTAAACTTAATTTATACTGCATCGGTCAACTAACGTACTTTAAAACAAACCCATCTAATGGCTAATACGGCATTTATGCTAAAATCTTAGTTTTTCAAAAAAATATTAAATTTCAATAATTTCGACTTATATTTTGTATGCATGAGACATTTTCAGTATTTAAGCTTAAATGGTAACATGCTTATTATTAAAAAGTTAAACTAAGTTAATACACTGTATGTGTATGAATCAATTAAAGAACCTCCGAGGAAGGGACACCTCTATTTAACCCTTTCGGGACGGGTGTGACGTATACGAACCGCCAGCGAGAGCTACCGCACAGCCGGGTGTGACGAATACGTCTCGCTGTTCTAATAGAGCCTTGAGGACGGGCGTACCGTATACGGGATTTCAGATGGAATGAAATATTAGTATTTCTCTTTGATACTAGATGGGGCCCTATGACTGTTATGGTGTAATATGTCGAGACTGGAGAATGTTGACCTTCATTTCCATAGCATTTTTTTATTCTTTTTTTCTTGGTTCGGTAGGAGGGAAGGATTTATGATAGAGTAGCGGTGGCAATGAGTAATGAAAATAAACAAGCTGTAGCTTTAACTGGATCAGCTGATATAAACACATGCAAATGGTTCTGATGATTTCAAATACTTTAATTTCTTTTTTTGTCGATAGAAGATATTTAGTGGTTGGCTTCCTCGTCTTCATTTCTATTCGGATTTGGCTAGCGCTCAGAGGAGATTTTCTTGTATCATTTGACAAATGCTTTATTATTAAAACGGTTAAGAGAAAACTAAATTTTAAAAAAGAGGAATACACCCAATTAGTGAATGCTTCATTCTCAAATAGTGATGATAGTTTTGATATTTCAAAAGGAACTGGAAAGTGATAGTGACTCTGATGCTGACATACTATCAGACACATAATTTGCAGCATGCATGCCTCCTACATCCCGCGACAGCAGAGATAATTTTTATCAAAAAAATAATTTGTATTTTATTTGTATCTATATGATCTGTGAACTAAATTGTGATTTTTTTAAAAAATATTTTTCATACATAACTTTTTGAGATGAGTCAAGAATTTCATCATTCTAAAATTAATTTTATAGGATTTTTACGGAAAATATTATGATGAAGTTTTAAAATTTATCCTTATAGCTGACAACAAGGTTTTCTTATAATGTACCAAATTTTGAAGCAATTGAATAAAAAATTAATTTTTTATGAATTTTTTTCCAAAGTTAGGCTTAGCAGCGCAAATCGCCCGTCCTCAAGTGACAATCCATTCTGCTAGAACCCCGTCTGGTGGCGGCGGTTCGCTGACTGCGGCGCCCGTCCCGAAAGGGTTAAGGGACAAAATTTCCAGTCCTCTTAGTATCCCTTATTGAGAGGTTTTACTGCATACATTTATGATGGAATCATTTTACTAATATTTTAGAAAAGGCACCAGTCACATTTTTTTTCTTTTTGTTTTTTTTTCTTTTGAAGGGAAAATTTTGAACTTAACCCAATCTATCCATTGTTACTATTGTTAGAAAAAATGCACTCATATTGAGAAAAGGTCTGCTATTTAAATAGTTTTTTAGACCTGGTACACGATTCGAAAAAGGGGACTTGTGCCCAGTGCTCTAGGACAGCGGTTCCCTAACTGTGGTATGCGTACCACTAGTGATACGCGAAGCCTCTCCAGGTGGTACGCGTGCAGGCAAAAAAACTCTATCTATAATCTAATAGTGTTCTATTCTATATAATAAAGTTGTATTAGCAAAATGGTTTGCAAGAAAAATGGTGGTACGCAAAAAAAAAATTGGGGACCGCTGCTCTAGGAGATTTATAATGGATAAAGAAAAATATATTTTGGGGAAAAGCTCTATAACCCAATGTGTTCCTTATTGCAAATAGCGTTGTTACATTCATCTTTAGCGATGTTATGACAAACCAAAAATCTTAAGCGATATTATGAACTGAATAAACTGTTTTAACCAACGACCTTTTTTTGGTTGTAAAAACTGAACAAACTAAAACAGTATCTTTAAAAAAAAAGCCTATGTAAACAGTTCTAAAACAGACAACGCGACCTGAATTCATCATGGATTTGATCATTACTTGTATATAGCACGTAATGTAACATAAAAGTGATAAAAGCAGTACATGTAGTAATAGAAGTAGTCAATACTACATGAACAATGACCATACGTTCAACTGCTTTATTTCAATATGCATAATCACATAGAAACTGAATATTTTAATGCTACTGTTTGTGAAAGTGTATAGTACTTTAAACACAAAGTTACATAATTCAGCGAAGCACCAAACGCTTTGCGCAACCTGCCGTCGCTCGGATAATGGTAAATTGAAGATATAAAAATCTACTGAACATTGCCTACATGGTAATTAACCCAAAATTGGGAGAAATAACTCATTAACCCCTTAACTGGTCAATTTTTTAACCACAAGTGTTCCTAAAAGAGCATATTTTTTATTGCATATAAGTAAAGTCCTAACTAGGTATAAAAGGAAAATCAAAGAATTCTTTTAAAAATTTCATATTAATGAATTTATGAATTTTTCTATTTTATAACTTTAAACTACAAATGTACCTGAATGACTCTCTTTCAATATATTAATAATACGGCCAAATCAAAACAAGAAAGGCTGAAATATCAATTGTGTGGTGTTTTTGAATATGAATCAGTGTTTGTTGATTTTAGAAACAAATCTCGTGTACTATTTTGAATTGCGTAAAGTTATATTTATTCTTTTCTTTTGCTTTTCTTAGATGAAAGTGTGGATACATTATCGAAGGATTTTGAGTCTTTATACAACAATCCAAGATTCGCTGACGTCACTCTAAGACTAGGAATGGATGAGTTTCCCGCCCACAAGTTGGTATTGAGAAGTCGATCAGAAGTGTTCGAAGCGATGTTCGAGCACGACATGCAAGAAAATTCGCAGAACACAGTTGATCTTATCGGTATGGAAGTCAACACTGTCAAGGACATGCTTCGTTACATCTATTGTGGCAAAATTCGTGAAATATCTTTTGAAGAGACTATTAACTTGTACATTGCGGCAGATCGATACGGATTGGAAGAATTGGTGTCCATGTGCCGCAACATTTTGCTCGACGAGTTATCTCTTGACAATTTTTTGGAAGTATCTGCTACTGCCGATTTGCACAGTGACCAGTTACTCTTGGACGCAATAAGATCAGTTCTATCTAAAGATGTCAGAAAGGTTTTGAAGTCAGAAAGATGGAAAACTTTTGCTAAAGAGAATCCCGTCTTGTCGTTAAACCTAGTTGAATCAGTCATTCTAAATAATTAATTACAGAAAGTTCCTGTTTGAAGACACTACAGAGTTATTTCATGAAAGTTGTATTAATTTTTTGAGTTTGTCATTCAAACATGAGCGTCTTATACATTGGAAAATGCAATGTTCTAATAGACTGAACAAAAAGAAAACAAAAAGTGTATACACCTTGGAGCATTTTTGAAATGAATTATGTTACCAACAGTGCAATTAATGATCAAAAAGCTTTATGCTAAAGTAGGAGTAAAAAGAAAAACAACGTAAAGAAGCACAAATTGTCAGAACAAATAACGCAAATAGCAATTTCGAAGCTACAAGTATTTGGAACCTCTAAATCTGCAGGAAAAGAAATGCTCAACACACAACTCGAAAGTTGTGAGTGAACGACATCTTTCTAGTTGTGTGTTGAGCATTTCTTCTCCTGCACTGATGAAAAGCTTTTATTGTAGCCTCGAAATAGCTATTTGAGTTATTTGTTCTGACAATTTGTGCTTCTTTACGTGGTTTTTTCTCTGCACTAATATATTGTAGTGTTTTGAAGAATACTGTTAGAATAGTGGACAGTGGCATCCCTCGTACAGGTGGTGAAGCTGCTGCTAAGTGCTATTGATTAAAAGAAACACCTATAAAAGAATATAAACTATTGGAACTGCCTACACAGGATATCATGCGTTAAGCAGGTATGAAATGGCAAACTTGTGATAAGAGGTTTTAGATTTTTCATTTCATGTTTCTTTAAAAACAATTCCAATGGAAAATCCACGAAGCAAAATTAATATTGAGGACCTGTTTTTTCTTTTTCATGCAATCGGTTTAAGAGTAGTTTGTGTTCATAAAGTAAAGGTTAGATGAGAAGCAAAATGTATCACATTTCATTTTGAATTTCAAAATACTATACTGTTTCTAATTGCTTCTTCATATTGATGCTTTATTGATATTCTATATCGATCATGAATTTTTTTTTAAAACCTTTATCTTATTTCGTACAAATGGTACACATATAATTATTATTGTTATGCTCACAAATGCCCTTAAAAACACATATTTAAAGCTTAAAAATAAAATTTGAAACAAGATAATGCTTTTATTCTTAACTGTATGTGTATGTTCATGAAATCTAGCGTGACAAGGGACGGCGGGGACAGGGAGACGTGTGAGATTTTGTGAAAAAGAACCGGCAGGGGGGGGGGGTGAAGGGGGTCAAACATATAGAAACACAAAAAGAAAAAAAAAACTGGCATCATTTATGAACGGCTCCAATGATTTAAAACTATTTGCTAATAAAAACTACATCAGACAAAATTAGACATAACAAAACAAAAATAATGTTTGCTATTTTTGATATTTTTTCAAGTGTCTAATTATAGAACGGATCGAGTATCTAATGCACTGCTACAACTGCAGTAATAACAGAAATACCGTCAAATAATGAAAGTGAAAGTACTTATAAATTACAAATTGAGTGCATGACCGAGCAAAAATTAATGCATTTCTGGGCGATAAGAAGTCTTAAGCAATATGAAAAGGCGTTGAGGCAACGATGACTTAAAAACCGGAACATTATGGCCCTATAAAACTTTTTTTTTTAAGTTGGCAATCAAACGCCTCGTTGTGGGAGCTGATTTCTGGTTGGTAAATATTGTGTCGATTCTGGCTGAAAAGCACAGAATTAGGACGCAACTATACACTGTCGACGCAACTATCGTTTTCTAAGAATAAAAACAATAACAAATTACACAAATTATAATTAACCTAAGAACAATATATTTAGACCTATAAACGCAACAAAATATAAGTGACCTAACTAAAATTCAGTTACGAAAGCCAACAACTAACCTAAAAACAATTTATTTACAATATGTACCTAAACTAAAACAAAACATCAAACGAATAAATCAAAATCAAGTCCGTATTTATCGCTCGTGATTGATATTTTTAAAGACAAAGGAGGAGAACAAATAGGCCCTCTACTAAGATGCGTTCATACAAAAATTGCTTGGAAGGTCATTCTTCGCAAGAAAATCTTAATCCGTTCAGCCGTTCTGGCGTGATTGAGTAACAAACATACGTCCAAACTTTCGGATTTATGATACACCTGTAGTAGTATTAAGATTTAGATTAAGACTGCTGATGCACAACGTAAATTCTGGCCCTAGGCAGTCTTCTCAACTCCACAGACAACCTAAGGCCCACAGACAACCTGTGCCTTAGGCCTAAGCGGATCCTGAGAATGTGGGCTAAACTAAACTCTTCCGCGACTTCGTAAATAAGAAATTGTAAGTCAGCGTACTCACAGATAGTGAGTGCTTCGACATATTATTCGTTGTAGTAAATTTATAGAGTCTCTTATTTTCATTCTCTGCAATTTCCTTCTTTAAAGACTTTGTAGTTTCTCGTTTTTAGTTCTCTGTTACATCAGGCAAATGATTTCCAGGTGATTCTCATATATTTTCGGGCAAAATGTTTTTACATTGTAATTAGAAAGGTGTCACCAAAAGAGTTTCCACTTTTAGGCTCAATCATTTGATGGCGGAGAGATAAAAACTGTCCACCTAAGAGGGGTGTCCGCATTGTCCGTTAGGTATAGAGTTACTGTACAAGACATATCAAAATATACCTCTTCAAATTGATGCTTTACATTAATTTGTGTGTGTGCGTGTGTGCGTGTGTGTGTGAATGTGCTAAAACAGTAAAACTTCTTTTAACAGACAATTCTCGTAGGCGGACAGGTCCTAATATCCCGTCAGCAAAGCATTAATTCTAAGAAAAACCCTCTTTTTCGGACCCCTCGCTGTTATGGACGAATATTTTTGACCCGCTGGTGTCAGCTATACAGGAGCTACACTATAAATACCTCTATGTGCGTGTGTGTGAGTGTACGCAATTGAGAAAATGAAATTATGTAATTGCGAAGTGACAAACATATTATTCATATTGGTTTTATTTAAAATCTGCACATTTCACCTATACACCATTAACACCTGGATGATTTTAAAAGTGTTATACAAAATTTAAAACTTTTGTCTGTATTAAAACTAGGGATGTAACGAATATTCGGCCACTATTCGTTATTCGGTCTATTCGGCCCTTTGGCAGAATATTCGGCCTGGCCGAATACTCAGTAAGGTCAAATTCGGCCTGGCCGAATAGTCCTGCTGCGGTAGAAATGTAAAAAAATGAGGAAATTAGTAGATTTTAAACAATTAAAATTGTATTATAATTATTGCAAAAGAACACATTAGTATATAGTTTTAATAAATAAAAATAATTTAGAAAAAAATTACTTTTTTAAAACCTTGTTTTAGGCTTGACTGAGCAAAAACAGATTTTAAAGTTGTAATATTGTATTTTATATTTAGCATTTGCTCCCAAAAGCTGGCAATAGTTAATTATGATGGAAAATAAGAGATTTTGTTATTATTAACAAAGTGGGAGTCAGACTTTGGGTAGACTGATTTAATGTGAATATTGTGTAAGCCATAAAATAAAAATATTAACTTTTATAACTTTAAAAATATCTTCATAAAACAGTTTTGAGCAAAGTAAAAGCTTACTAAGCAATAGTAGTTCCTTCATTTGTTTTAAATTAGTAGTAAAATAATGCTAATGCTGACTACCATAAAACCTGTCATTTTTATTCCACTTATGGGTGAAATTTTTAGTTTTATTACATTCAAAACAATAGAGAAAGTAGATTAATTTTAAATAGTTTTAAATTCTTAACAAACAGAATTAAATCATACATCATAGATTGTGTGTAATTGGTGCTGGACTTCGTGAATAATTTTAAATTTGACAAATCAGTTGCATTGCAACTATTTTCTAGAAATTTTAATATTCGGCCTAGAAGAAATGGCCGAATATTCGGCTTAGGCCTGGAAGAAATGACCGAATATTCGGTATTCGGTCAAATCACTATTCGTTACATCCCTAATTAAAACCTGTCTTTTTTTTCTATCTACGAGACTTTAAAAACATAATTTCCGTATCAGTCTAAGGAAATACTACTTGTGAGTAAAAATATATAAGAGACACAAGGCGTCATTTTAAAACCGGAAATGGGAAAAAAAAGTTTAACTTTCTCCCCGGCAAAATTGAGTGCGCTTTGTTGTAAAATTCCATGCATAAACATGTTTGAACTAATTAAGCACTTTCAAAACTGAATCAACAGATGAAAAACCTTTTCCATTTTAGCAAATTTCCTATATTAGGATCCTTTTAAATTCCTTTATAATGAAGACAGGCTTAATAAATATGCTTTAGAAAGCTTTTTGTTTTAAAAATATTAAATGGTTATAAAATAATTTTTAAAAAACTCCTTCAAATCAGAACAATTTTAAATTGGGCATAAAGTACAAAATAGATTAAGTCTTTAAACAAGATCGGAACTAATTTTAATCATAATTTATAAAGTAGGCAAGCCCTTTATTTTTATTCATTGTTAAACTTAAAAGAGATTTAAAAACATGAAAAAAGGTTATTGCGCAAAAAATCCCTTTCTTCCCCGTTCTGTTTAAAACAAAAAAAGCGCAAACTAAAGCGTTATATATTTGGGTTCTGAGAGTAAAGCATTCTCTATTAAGTACTTTTGCATCTTTTCCAATTTGGCGCGAAAACAGAGTAGTCATAGATCTCACTGCAGGTGTTATATTATTCCCAATTATTAATCATTTCTTCCTTATTAGACTTTGCATTTTCAATGTAGACGTTCTTCTTAGGAAGAAGACATGAACCAGAATAATTTCACTTTCACAAACACAACAATGATTACAAGTGGAATAAAGATTTATAAAAATTTTAACATAAAAAAATGCTGTTTAGAAATAGATTTTTCCATATCTTCTCTTTCTTCATTTGTTCATTCATTCAATCTTTCCTTTTTTAAAATTCTTCTAAAGAAATAATACATATAGAAATGGAAGTCTTCCACTAACTTTTTAAAAATAAACGAAATTTGCAATTCAGAGACCAATATATATTCTTTGAAAATAAGAAATTAAAAAGATTTGCTTACATGCCAAATCGTTTTAACTGTTTTGCCAACTTGTACTTTTTGTTTTTTTCATCGTTAATGTTGTGAAAGGGATATACATGTTTATACCCTCGTGAAGACAATGAGAAAAACGCAACTACATGCGTCACTTAACGCAGGATAATTGCATTCATTTTTGTAATTGTAAGTACTCTGACAGTATTAACTCAAAAATCATAACTTTAGAGTTATGACGCAGAAGAAAATGAGCAAGATCGATTATCAAGCAGGAAATAGTTAGAAATAATAATTTTAGTAAGAATTGTCTTCGTAATTATTAATGTTAATAATGTAGATCCACCCCAGTGGCGTAGCTAGCATGGGTGACACCCGGGGCGGCAATTGATAGGGTCCCCCCATGTAAAACATTCTACCAAAAAAATCATGTAAGAGTGAAGTATGCAGTAAAATGTGTTATATTTATTCAAAAAAATCGCAGCTTTAAAATAGAAAACATTCGTATCATGGTCATCACAATATTTTAGGTATTTGTTGACCGCAGTAGTGTGTTTAGCGTTAAAAGACACTTCAAATAAATATATTTGAGTGCGAGATCAAAGTGTTTCCTTTCCAAAATATTGGAAAAGAAACACTTTGTTCAATTAAAAATAGAAAATAAAATCATAGAAAAAAAAAAAAACAATTTTAGGTATTTGTTTTATTTTACGGAGCTTTTGAAGGGGTTTTTTCCCCCTGTCGTGGCTGGACAGCGGTGGGGTGACCCGGGGCCGGTCGCCCCCACCGTCCCCACTTAGCTACGCCACTGATACACACACTCACACATATGCCATTGTCACAATTCCTTAGTTAAACAGTTGAATTGTAGTTTAGGTTTGTGAATAGCTTTTTTCCCCTTCTTATTCGCTGACTTTATCTTGCATTCAGATAAGCGTGCTTTTATCAACCTTTATCTAAGTTTTCTTTGAATTGATTTCCCTTATTGTTTTGACAATCGAAACCA
This sequence comes from Octonoba sinensis, assembly GCA_038502835.1. NCBI lineage: Eukaryota > Metazoa > Arthropoda > Arachnida > Araneae > Uloboridae > Octonoba > Octonoba sinensis. The sequence goes on along the minus strand of CM076605.1, from coordinate 61,584,286 downwards.
GTTTTTAGGGCGTGAGTTGCCTAAAATATTTTGTTGAGAGTTAGCATCTATTATAACTGGCCTCAGGTTTGGGAAAAGCATGGCTGAATCCGGAGGTAATTCCTTTGTGGTAAAGCCCTCCACAGCGACGGATGATGCGAAGGGGGAGTTCCAATTTGTGACTGTTACGTGGAAGATAAAGAACTCTTCGCATAGGGCTCGGGAACCAGACCAAGAAATAACAAGCCCACAATTTTCGCATGCAGACGGAAATTGGGAGCTTTCTGTGTTTCCGTACGGGGAAAGTCGCACCGGTACGATTGGCGAAGTTGTATTGTATTTGAAGAAGAAGTTTTCCTTAAAGCACGAACTTACTGTTGCTTCTCAAATTATAATATTGAGCGGTGAACGATATTATGGCATTAAAATAATCAAACATACTTTCAAAGGGAACGGCTCAAGTTTCAGATACCCAAATATACTGCCAAAAGACTTCGAACACTTGCCAGGTAACACCTTCACTATCACCTGTGTTGTTTTTGCTGTCGAGAAGGAAAATACAGAAGTTCCTATAATACCAATAACGAAAAATGTGCAAGGTAAATTTCAAATTTCTTATTTCATTTGCATCTGGTTTTCCATGTTTACTATTAACACTCACTGATCTTTAATTTTATGAGTTTTTAAATCTGTTATAATTATGAAATTAAAGTTATCCAAAACCGTGTCTAAAATATTCACTGCTTACCAAATGATATACGGCATTTTGAATCATAAATTAAGAATGGAAAACACATCGCGCGTTTAGGGTTGCAATTGAATCCTGCCTCCAGTCAGGTGTCGAGTGGTAAATTCCGAAGTTTGTTTGCATGTAAAGAGTGGCCACCGTAGCTGGTGCGGACATGGCGTAACCGGGAAGCTCAGTTTTCACACGTTTTTCGTAGTAGATCTGGCTGAATGTGGGAAAACAAAAAATTATTTTATCTATTATGTATATATATACGTAATAGATAAAACATATTAGGCAAAAAGGTTCTGTCATGTTATGCATGTTTAAGCAGTTCCAAAACTGAAAAAAGCAAAGGTAAACAGAACAGCTAAAGATAACAATACATTTCCACTTTAGAAAATGAACGTTCTTACGCGGGATGAAAAGGTTCTATTCTATCCCATATTCCCTGGTAAAACGTTTTTGCTGACCTCTTTTTTTTTTCCGAATAATTTTTTTTTTATCTTCATAAAAGGATTAAATAAACCTTTCCTGTTAGTACAAAGCGTGATCTGATTATCTCCTGGTAGATTTAGTCAGTTTTGAAAATGAATTACCCTAAGAACATAGGCGCTTAAAATTCATATCCGTCGGAAACAAAAAATATTGACAAATACTGCACCCCCACCCTCTCTTAAGTTATTAACTTTCACCTCTTTGCTTTTACCTTTTGTAAGCACTGCCGCCACGTGTACCCAAAAGCCTGAAGTTAGGCTCTGCTGTCAACTAAAAGTTTGAAAAAAAAATTGAGCTTGTTAGATCGGGATTTAAGCAAGGTTCAAATTTTAAGTAAAGATAACGCTATCTTTTTTTTCTCGAATTGTTCAAACTTAAATAACATTGCACAAATTAAAAAATGAAATATTGGAATAAGGTGTCCTACAAAATTCTCTTTAAAAAAAGAAAAAGAAAGAAAGAAGAGTAAGAAAGAAAAAAGTGCGAATGAAATCGGAGTATCTCTTTAAAGCTGACTAGGGGGCATATACACAATGGTCAACATACTTTTTTCCATTTCAAAAGCCTACTTTTAGTCCTATTTTATTTTTTATTTTTCAAAATTTGTTCAGTCAATTATTCGTATTGCTATTTACTTTTCTTTATTGTTAATGTAACTTTCACTTGATAATAATCTTTCTTGCAGGATTTTATGTATGAACTTTTTATACATGATTTGTATGACGTTTTTACGCAACTTCTTTTTTAACTTTTAACGGAAAAGTAGGCTAAAAACAGAGGATAGAACATTTGTAGCAAAAATAATTTTCTTTAAGCGAGATTCTCACTTTGTGTTTTTAAAATGAATTGTGTACATAATGTATATTGCGAAACTGATGTTGGCGTGGTACTTTTGCACCCTTTTCAGGTTCACTCTTTCCAGAAATATAAAAATAATGAACTGACAATCAGCAATGAAAATTTTGATAATATGCATACCTTGACTGATAGTGGAAATTTATCAGACCTGTTGATATTTTAGTTTCAGCACTTGAACAAGAAAAAAAAAAACACTTCAACGAATGATAAAAAGTAACGGTTCTGCAAGATTTATTTGAATTTTCTTACCTTCGGTTTAAAATCGTGTTTTAAGAATACGGGTTTTGTGTAAAACTGCGGTAGCTTATATTGTATTTTCCCTGAAATATATTAAAATAAGTTACAATAAGGTCTGGTTTTATCTTTAACCTTTTCTCTGTAGCTTTTTTCAATATTTTTTCATAACACCATGATTGACTCAGCTCTCAAAAATCTACTCGGATCGTTTGAGATACAGTTAAGCAGTTCAAACTTGATCGATCTGATTTTGCGATTATGGTCACATTTTTTGTTATAAAAGTTTTTTTTTAAATAACATCTAGTAAAGGAAATTTTTTTTAAAAAATCGAAAATTCCTTAATTTATTTTTGCAGTTTGGATTGTCCATTCACAATTTTAAAAAAAATGAGCTAAGCCCTGTCAATAGTTAATTAAATTAGAACAATAGAGATTATAAAAGTTAAAGTTATTACTTTACATCAATACGTATTACTTTACGATTCACGATGTCATTAGAAAAACTCAATTAATCCTTTTTCTATCTAATGAAATATAAACTACTCGTATATAGAGATACAGCAAGCCATGAATCAATCCAAGAGTTTGCTCAAATCAAAGCAAGAGGGAGGAAAATTAATGTTCAGAAATAAATGAAAGGTATTAAATAAATAATTTAAAAAACCATCTAAAAGAAGACTTTTGGTTTAAAATGTTTAACCTTAAAAAAAAAACCTGCACTTTAAAAAAAATTTATATTGTAAAAAAAAATTCAAATGTCATTTATGAAGTACAATTAGTATAACAGTCTACGAAAGCTTGAACCTAATTTTTTGCAATTTCATCTTTTAGACCGCCCTTCTACTTCATTTCCATTCCAGTTACCACAAAAGCAACTGACTACAATAAAAACAGGTATATGTCCAAGAAATATTTCAAATATTTTTACTAATATATTTTATCACGGTAGAAATTTTACACAGGAAGGGGTATTATAGTAGCTCAATTTTCGTGAACATTTCCCAAACTCCAGAGTTGCAGATAAACATCTGGATGTAGTATTTCTAAAAGTTCAAACGCGCAGAAACTTGTGGGCGATAGTTCAGGAAATTTTGCTGGGATATCGATGACAGTGTGGGCCACGTTATAAATTTCCTAGAAAATTGAAAGAATACTTGCTTTTTTTTCTCTACTTTCTCTTCTTTGATTTTTTGCTGGCAACAAGCATTTCATTCACGATGAAAAAAATAACATTGTGTCCTTTCTCTCTCCTAGGTGCATATTTTAAACGATTTGTTCTCTTTAAGGAAGTCATGGACTGTTTTTATCTCTCTTAAATGGCAATATTGCTTATTGTGACTCTCGAGGTGCAGATAAAAAAACATGCATTTCGTAGCTTCGTTTTGTTAAAAATTGCTGAATTCGAATAATTTTCTTTGGAAAGTGCAGAAGTCCCAGTCATGTATTCTTTAAAAATGCCATTTTGCATGTAATTTTATCATACGATAACTTATACTTTCAGGAAAACATAATATAATATGTGAAAAAATAATTTCAAAAACCATTTTGTACACTAAATCAAGCTAATACTCTCTGTATTATTCTACATAGAAGAGGTTACCAGAAGTGAACGTATTTAACATCACTTTAGAATCTACGATGTCCTCAGATAAATTAAAAGTTAATACTTTTTTTTAAATATGATTAAAATAGGAAATATACACGAAAGTAATTAACAAATCAAACATATTGCAGAAATCAAATCAAGAGGAACTATAATATATGTAAAAAAATAAATAAACAAAAAGTTCTTCAACTTAAATCTCAAGGGGAATTTAAAAGGGGGAATTTTATTTATTAAAACAGATTTCACTTTTTAATATTTTTTCAATTTGTAAAAATATACGTGGGGTAGTATGGTTGGCAAATGTAGTATACGATAAAGAAGTAACCTTCTCGTATTGAATGTTTGGAGTTAATTTTCACAATTTCTTCTTCATTTTTAGAGAGTTCCTCAACTTCATTTTCGCATGAGTTGTCTCAAAAGCAAGTGAAAACACTAAAAACAGGTAATGTATTTGAAGCAGAAATTCTGCACTTAAATTAATATCACTCTTAAAATTTCATTAGCGTATTATTACGATTTAAACGTAAGCAAAAAATGCTGCAATACATGAAGCATCCCAAATCTGTTCCCAACACCATAGAGAGGAGTAGTTTACAGTGAGGCAAAGTACACTGTGAAACAGAACAGTTTTTACCTTTTTTTACGAACCTCACGCTCGCCTATTCGCCTTCCTTCATGAGATAGGTGAAGGAGGTACAGCGAAACCTGTGTAAATTGACCCTTTGAGGTGCAGCCCTTTAGTGGTCAACTTAGACAGGTGGTCTACTTATAGAGGGTGAGGTAGAGGATGAAGGTCACATTCCGTTCCAGACAAAAGTGGTCAACCTAGACAGGTGGTCAACTTACAAAGGTGGTCAACTTAACGGGTTTTACTGTACTAATATCATTTAGGTACATTTACATATTTAACTTTTAGCTGAACTCACAATTTTTAGATCCGACAACTTTTGATTTTTCAAGAATCCCGTCAACCAGGGTGACTTAACCACGTCCGGACTGAATTTGCCCACTTTTCGGGTGTTGGTTTATGTCAGTTCTGGCAAAACTAGCCTGATGACAAACGTAAGGAATAAACCTTTCTTTCAACACAACTAGCAATCTTTTGCGGTGACTTTACCACGGTTGAAAGTGATGCAAAGTAACGTTTGAAGTGTTGGCAGGTTCACCAGGTTGACGGTAAATAGATTTTTTTTGTTAACATTTTAAACACTTGGTTTTTAAAAAGTAAATGTTTGGACATGGGTTATTGTAATGTCTTTTTTTAAATATATTGATTTTAGCTTACAAAGGTACTATTTACTAAAATTTTAACTTTATTTATTATTGCTCGAAAATACAATAAGCGTTTGCCGCTTATGGCTGCTCTTGAGCATCCAAATACCCAATACCCAAAGAAACCACATATCTCAATCCATGTTTTTCTAAAATTAATCTCACTATATTAATCTCACTAATAATTAATCTCACTATAAACTCTTCCCTACATAGAAATGCATCTCATAATATTCATAGAAGTACTGAAAAACAATATCCTGTGTGCAAGAATTAAACATAAAGCAAAAATCACAAAAATCATGCCAAAAATTTTGCTCATCAACGAATAATTGTTTCAAAAGTCGAAAAACCACTTCTCTTTGTACACAAAGGGCAAACGTGACCTGCTTACAGTGAAGTAATAAATAAAAAATAAATAATCAATATAAAACAAAATATTCTTTTGAATAACCAATAAAAATATGAATACAGGAAAGAGCTTCCTTAAAAATAAAATTATTTTACATCAATTAAAAATTTACGATGTCCTTAAATGACTCAAAAATTAATGTTTTTTAATAAATCACAAAAAAAAAAAAAAAAAAAAAGATTCCACAAATCATAGCAATTAACGTCCAGAAGTAAATTATAAGCATTAAAGAAACTCTTAAAAGAGAGGCTCTGGGTTTCAAACATTTAACTTAAAAAAAAACCTTTCACTTTAAGTTCTTTAATTTTTCAAAAACATGCAAATTACTATTGTAGATGAAGTATAATTAATGCAGTAGTAACCTCTTTACGTCTTTAAATGTTTTATTTTTATTTATTTATTTATTTAAATTTTTTTTCTTTTTCTTTTTTTTTTTTATTTTTAGAGGATCCATCTATTTCACTTTGGAACGGTTTTCTGCAAAAGATAAAGAAAGAACCAAAAACAGGTAATATACTGTCGGTAGAAATAACTGATATATTTTTCTCTTACACCGCGATCAATTGAACATTTTTGGAAAACTGCAGTGAAACAAAGTAAGCCCAGTGGCTGAGTGGCAGCCTTCCGTGCCCCAGGTCCGGGGTTCGATGCCTGGGTTGGGCACATATTTCTTTTCGGTAACTAATTAAAATAGAAAGTGTATGATTCCCCTCCCCCCAAGTTCTCTTTTTTTTTTTTGAAATACCTTTCCCTAATGACATCATTAAAAAGTTACATAATTAGAAAAGAGCTTCTCAAAATCAAAATTGCTGTGCATCAATTTAAGGTTAACTATCTGCTCAAAAATTAATATATGTTTTTGACAGTGCATAAATGCACAACATTTTTAAAAATGACGAATAATCAGACAGAGTACATAAATCAAAGAAAGAGAAATCAGAATTAACGTTCGGAAATAAGTAAAAACATCTATAAATTTAAAACTTTTGTTTAATAAAAGAGAAAAAAAGATTTTAACATTTTTCATTTTTTTTTTTTAATTTAAAATTGCAAACTATTTTTGTAAATAAGATACATAACTGCCAGCTTTCACGTACTTGAATGCTTAAACCCCTTCCTTCTCGCTCCCGTGAAATTTCCGGGCTGGAGTGTTCAAAATTTCAAGCTAAAAACAAATCAAAAATTAAAAATGAATATATATAGTGCTCATACACACTTTTTTATCTAATTTCCAGGGATAAAAAAATAGTACTTTTATGACCGTTTTCTTGAAAATTAACCGATCGTTAAGAGGTTAAGATTATTTTTAAACAAAATTTCTGTCTGAAGCTTGACGAAGGGAGTTTATTAAATAGAAACTCACTTCTTTTGCATTGAAAAAGGGCTTCTTTGCGGCCTCGAAGTACATGTCAGCATATGATGAAATATTTAGATCTTATATAGTAAGTATCTATGCATGCCTTATATTTGCAACTGACAATTCTAAATTTTTTTTCATTTTATAGATGTCCCTTGTACTTCATTTCCGTACAAGAATTCACAAAAGCTAGTACCAGACCCTGAAATAGGTGATATATTTGTATACGAAATACTTGAATCATTTTACTCTTATAACCTGTTTTCAATGTTAAAAGTTCATCAGTGACTAACATTTTGAATTGAAAAATAAGGAAAGAAAAATCGTTTTGTTACATTCTACATAAAAACTCTTTCTAAAAAAACATTTTGGTTACGATTTTATATTTTTTCTATATTTTATAGAAGTCCTTTCTACTTCATTTTCGTACGAAAAGTCACAAAAGCTAGTACCAGAACTAAAAACAGGTAATCTATTTGTATAAGAAATACTTAAATCATTTTACTCTTGTAACTGCTTTCAATATTAAAAATTCTTTAACGACTTACATTTTGGATTAAAAAACAAAGAAAAAAAATATTTTTGTTACAATAGGCACAAAAACTCTTAAAAAAACATTTTAGTTAATGTAAACCTATTTATTTTTAATATAATATTGGTAGAAAAAGTGCGTGTGTGTGTGTGTATGTAAGAATGAAATAAAAAACAAAGACCAGGAAATGTATAGCCTGCTTAAATTTTGCGTAAAAACTAAGACGTATTTGGAAGCTTTCTTTGTTGCATAGAGTTTTTGCGGAATAAGGAATAAATTGTTAAGGAAAGAACGAAAGATGATTGTCACTTTTTGGTAATTAATGCTTTTTTTAAAATGAGAACACCGATCGATTAAGTAAATTCGTTTAAATATCAGATAGACGACGTCGCAATGCAGTAGGGATACAACCATAGATTCCCCAAACCTTCGGGTTGGAACCATGTTGCCGATGCAGGTACGTCACTTAATATCTATGTACCGTCTTGCATAATTTCCTTTGCGCACGCGCTATGTTTTAAGTTGCTGTGAGCCCAAAGCATGCGCAGAGTTATTAGGAGTACCCCTGTGCTGAGGGTTTAAAAAAGCTGCCAAAAAGTGGGGCTTCAGTTGCTCTTCAGAGGACATTTTTAAAGATTTATTCACAAAAGAAGCGGTTTTCAGCCATAAGAGTTGTGTAATATTAAGTCTAATGTGCAAATATATAGAAGTTTTATAGTAACTTCTGTTTTTTTAGATGTGGGGTCAAATAAGGGTACCAGGATGGTACTACTCTTGATCCCTATGCGCACGCTTATGCTAACTACATGAGAAGGAAGGAGATTCTCAAAATTCAAATGATTTCAGACGATCATTTCAATAGATGTATCAGCTTAGGAGATACGATGTCCTTAGATAATTTTAAAAAATGATACCTTTTTAACAGAGCATAAAATAAAATTATAAATTAACCAAATTATTGCAATAATCATAACTAAAGGAATCGCAAATAACGTCCAAAAATGAATAAAACGAAATTATAAATATTAAAAAAAAACGTTTTAAAGTTTTTCCAACATTTGACTTTAATAAACCAAAAGTTTCATTTTATGCTTTGTAAAATTGTAAAAAATGAGTAAATTGCTCTTGTGAATGAAATATAATTAACATAGTATTAACCTACTCTTCGCGTCTTTCAATGTTTTATTTCTTTATCTATTATGTATTTTATGTTTTTCCTTTATCTAGAGGGACCCTCTACTTCATTTTCATACGCATTTCGACAAACGCATTCAACGGCACCAAAAACAGGTAATATATTTTCGGGCGAAATGGTTGATGAATCTTATTTTTACATCACTGTTGAAATGTTATTTGCACATTACACAAAGAACCGTTTCGCGGCATACTACGTAAGAACATTATCTAAGAAACACAAAGTTTTGGTGGAGGAATGAAAGCAGTCCCTTCAAAAGGCATCCGGTATCCGGTTGATTTCTAAATCTCCGGAATCTAATTCGTCCAATACACGAAAGGTCTATTGAGAAGGAACCCACCCCAATTCTAAGGAAGGATCCAGTTATCCGAAATGTCAAGATGGATATCAGGAGAAGAGACGGGAAGTTCCTTCTCAAACAAACATTTGATTTTCAAAATTTAATTAATCAGCATTTCTTAAAATATGTATAAAGTAGTGTTCGGCAGTAGTTAACTACTAGTGGCAACTACTAGTTAACTAGTAATTAACTACTAGTGGCAACTACTAGTTAACTAGTAATTAACTACTAGTGGCAACTACTAGTTAACTAGTAATTAACTACTAGTTGTAACTACTTTTGTTTTGAACTAGTTAACTATTAGTTAAACTACTTTTTTCCCAACTACTAGTTACAATTACTTTCAAAATTCCAACTACTTTCGAAATTTTTTTTAACACGTTGACTACAACCTACGAGATAACTCGTAGTAGGTGAACTTGTTGAGAGACCAAATTACAAGTTGTCTTGTTGTTGCTGACTTTCATTTTTCAATATATTTATAGAAAGTTAGTAATTTTTTACTTAATAAAATGCTTCGTACAATATGTTTTAATTACATTAAACTATCTACTGGAGATCTACAAACAACAAACAGCGCTGGCAGTCAACGTCTTAACAATTTTTTGAAAAAAAAAATTATTAAACATTAAATTATTTACATTTTTTGCTTAATAATATTACTCACACAAATGTATTTCTTATATTATTTTATATAATGTAAAAGTACTTATAAAATAAATCATAATATTTATTGCAGTATTTACGCAAATTAGGGAAAGCTTTTTAATATAGCCAATAAATGGCGCCTGAACCTGCACATGAACGATGAAGTTTCAAATGAATTATACTTAAAAGTAGTTAACTAGTAGTTAACTTCTTTTGGAGAACAGTTAACTACTAGTTGCAACTAGTCTCAGAAAAAAATAGTTAACTACTAGTTGCAACTAGTGTTGTTTAGACTAGTTAGTAGTTGGTAGTTAACTACTTTTCGACGAGTAGTTGCCGAACATTAGTATAAAGTAAAAACTTACAACGGAATTGAAGCTTTGGGATGTTTGAAATGTATAGAATTTACAGGTTCCAAACATCACAGCCGGATATCCAGTATGGATTCGTCACACAAAGGAAACTGGCTATCCGATATACGACGAAATCAATATCAGATGCTGCCTTGATCCTGACAGAGGAAAAGTTGTAGGTGTGCAACTGACGGCAACAATATCTCTTGTGCAAAAATGAAACACAAAGTAAAAACCAAAATAAATAATGTCAAACAAATTTTGCAAACCAATAACCAATTGTTTCTAAATTTAAAAAACTCTTTTAGTCTACTTATCAATGGCGAATGGCTTACAAGAACACAAGGAAAAGGTTGATTTTTCATATAGTAGCCCATTTTTTTTTACCCTGTGGCCTGGAAACACATCTCTGCAACCTATTGCAAAATGTATGAAAATTTAAAAGCTTTACCCGCGTATTGCTAGAGTATCCGAAGCATTATCGAAAATAATCTGTGCCAGAAATAACGCCTTAGCAAAGGAAATTTGACAAGTTTGAATAACAAGTGCGAACACGAGAAAAAAAAAAGATAGAAACAGATTGAGAAACATCTTACACTGATAAAAAAAATAACAGCTGCTCCACAGTTTAACTAATGCAATGATGTATGAGTCAAACTACATCCTTTTAATCAAACGGATAAGAAATGAACCTCAAAAAGCATGTCTTGCAATGATTCTCCCCATATTATGACACAGAGTTCTCCTATATTTTTCAGTGTACTCTCTAAAAGTAATGTTTCTCCTCCCATAGAAATTTATCACGTCTCATCCCCGGATCCTCACAAAGGACACGGCTCCAGACCGTTGCAACCTCAGGGCAGACGAGGATGTCCAAAGGGGCCGAGTCTTCAATCTCGACAACGAAATTGTGCTTCTAAGGTCCATGCACAGGCTTGTGATGCTCCTAGACCAACACAGCAAGTTGCTCACCAGTCTTCTCATCAGAAGCAACCTTCTGTTGCAGATCATCTGTCGAAATGGCGTCGCCTGGAAGGACGCAAGTCAACCTTGAATTCACCTAGACCAACACAGCAAGTTTCTCCCCAGTTTTCTCATCAGAAGCAAGATTCTGTTGCGGATCTTCTGCCTGTAGAGCGTCGCCTGGAAGGACGCAAGTCAACCTTGAATTCACCTAGACCAACACAGCAAGTTTCTCCCCAGTTTTCTCATCAGAAGCAAGATTCTGTTGCGGATCTTCTGCCTATTGGGCGTCGCCTGGAAGGATGCAAGTCAACATTGAATTCGCCCTGTTCCAAAAAGCCTGTTCTTCCAAAAGCTGGTAGAAAGGTGCAAACTCCTAGTAAGTCAATCTATTACGCGAAAGCGTTGGAAATCGGCAAGTTGAAGATTTTATAATAATAAAACGAGCAATTAACTTTAGCTGAAAGCATGTTCTGATACAATTGAATGCGCTTTCAGAGCAACGGAGAAAAATACTAGACATTTTTTGTGCATAGTTTGTTTAGAGTGTGGTACGGGAATTCTGTCCGTTTGCAATGAATGTCACCCTACACTTTATTTTGAGATACTCCGCTCAAAATAATAATAGTAATAGCAATAACAATAATAATATTAATTATAATATGTGACGTGCGCACTTACTATATCATAAAACGTTGGGTGACATTCATTGCAGAAGAACAGATTTCACGTTTTATATAATAATAAACATTTATTTGCTAAAGCATACTGGTGTTTCTCCATCATGAGTTGTTTAGTTTATTTTTATAGTAGCTTTTTTATTAAAAAAAGTTATTTATAGCCTATTTAGTTACTAATAAATATATAATGTTTTTCATGCTCTGTACTGTGGAAAATATTACATAACCAAAGAAAAAAATCCCTATTAATTTATTTTTAAGGTTTTGAATGTAATTCAACAAAAAGAAATCGGAGCAGTGGGAAGCACAACAAATTTTCTTCGCTTCGGTTCCGCTCCAGTTTCAAACAAAGCATCTGTGTTCTGCTGCTCTGAGTTCCAGTATCGAGCAAAACCTCAGTGCTGTACTGCTCCGCGTCCAGTTTCGAGCACACCTCAGTGCTGTACTGCTCCGCGTCCAGTTTCAAGCACACCTCAGTGCTGTATTGCTTCGCGTCTAGTTTCAAGCAAAACCTCAGTGCTCTACTGCTCCGCTCTTCAGTTACGAGCAAAGTGCCCTATTGCTCCGCTCTTCAGTTACGAGCAAAACCTCAGTGTTGTACTGCTCCGCGTCCAGTTTCGGGCACACCTCAGTGCTGTACTGCTCCGCGTCTAGTTTCAAGCAAAACCTCAGTGCTCCACTATTTCGCGCTCCAGTTTCACGAAAAACTTCAGTGCTTTACTGATCCGTGTCCAGTTACGAGCACACCTCAGTGCTGTACTGTTCCGCGACCAGTTTCGAGCACAATTCAGTGCTGTACTGCTCCGCGTCTAGTTTCGAGCACAATTCAGTGCTGTACTGCTCCGCGTCTAGTTTCAAGCAAAACATCAGTGCTCTACTGCTCCGCGCTTCAGTTGCGAGCAAAATCTCAGTGTTGTACTGCTCCGCCCTCCTGTTTAACGACAAGCTCCACATCCCTCTTTCTTAGTTTAACAGCTTTAAATTTCGCCTATGGGAGGTAATGATAAGTATTTTAAGCTGCTCAAATTTTCAACTATTAAGTCAAAAAAATTTTTTTTTTTTTTTTAAAGCATGTTTTACGTTAAACGTACTCTCCAATAAAGGTAATCATATACAAATCCACGTGTGAGAACACGATTCATAAAGGATTCGGTTTTCCTCGTTAAGACTAATGGTACTTTTTTTTTTTGAACTGCTCAAAAATGAACGAAAATTGCTCACAGGTTAGGAGGGAGCATGGCACCCATCTGTCTTCGTAAAGACCTTTGGCTAATTATTAAATTTTGTAGATTTTCTCTGACTTCATCTTTCCTTCACAAGCATATCAGTAAAAACAATGGCTTTATACTTAGAATTATTTTTCCTGACAGCAGTTTGTGAAAGGCTTTCAGTACTAATCATTCTGCTTCTGTTATTTTTAGTGAATTTATATAACGTAATTTGGCAATCAAGCTCTAGGATACATTTTTTCATACCTTTTTAATGGTAATTTAAATTTAACTCTAATTCAGAATCTGTAAATGAAGTGAAATTAAATTAAAATACTACTGTCTTGCTTTTTCGGTTTAACGGTTGACATGCTTGTTTCTGTTTTTCTTTCCTTTTTCTTTGATTGTTATATTTAAAATTTTTATTTTATAAAGAAATCCTGAACAGTTATTTTTTGAAAATCTTTTACATGTGTCCAATTTTGATGCTAGAGCTAATACTATAATCATAAATGGACCTGTATTTTAACTGTGCTGACAAATTTTATCAGGTCAAAACTCAAAATCTTCTAATTTCCTTATTTTTGCAGGGAAAAGAAAAGCACGGTCACTGGACCCTTCCTCTGAGTTTGAAGAATGGTACAACAACCCTCAGTTTACAGATGTCACTTTGAAGTCGGGAAGGCAGGAATTCAAAGCCCATAAATTGGTGCTCAGTGCTCGATCAAAAGTGTTCGCAGCAATGTTTCAGCCCGACACGAAAGAAAGTCGGCAGGGCATCGTTGACCTTCTGGGAATGAATGTCGAAACAGTTCACGATACGTTACGTTATATTTACTGTGGGAAAGTACGTGACTTATCTCCTAAAGCAGCTCTTAATCTCTACGCAGCAGCTGATCGTTATGACTTGAAAAAATTAAAAATCTATTGCCAAGAAGCAATTTTGGCTAACCTTACTGTAAATAATGTGTGCGAAATTGCTGCAGAGGCGGATCTTCGTGACGAGAAATTATTAAGAAGAATAATAAGACCTTTTTTATCCAAAAATGCAAAGAAAATTGTAAAAACAGAAAAATGGAAAGAAATGTGCACCAGTAACCCAGTGTTGTGCGGGAAAATGTTTGAATGGGCTTTTTCTAAATAACATTTTCCTCGTCGAACGCTTGTTATAATTTACAAATAAAATACAAATACAAAAGTGACGACCAGCAACAGGCTCAGGGCCCAGCTAGGCTGGTCCTAGTCAATTTAGCAGTCCCCAATGAACATCAAGAACTCTCTTAAAAGAATTATCTTCATGAAGATGACTTTGAAGAACCTTTGAAGAATTAAAAAAAATCTTTACATACAAAATATGATGTTTTCTGCTTTTTTAAAATAATGTTGTATAGAGTGGTTATAGCTAGAGTTACCGAGTTTAGGTCTACATACAGCTCGTTTAAAGAGACGTATGTCCAGCGGCTTAGACAGCAATTTTTCATCCAGGTATGCACATTTGCACATGTATATGTATACGTACAGTCTTGTTATGCTCTTTAGACGCCTAAATGGAATATATTTCCTACTTCTCAAAGGTTTTCAATTTATGCGCAACGAAAAAAATGTGATTTCTTTCTACATAGGAATACAAAAAATCACACAGCTGCAATACAAAATTCTTAATTTTTATGAGATAATTCAATTAAGTTCAAAAGCATCTAAATTTTAAAGCTTGTAAGTAACAACATGTAAAAAAACTACATGAATTTTTTTGGCATCATTATATCTATTATTGTTTTTAATGGTGCATGAATATAAAATGAAATGTAAAATGAATACTTCCAGCTGGCTGAATGGTTTAGGAAACCCAAGTGGACTAGTAAAAATTGTGGATCGTTTTTTTTTTTTTTTTTTTTTTTTTTTTTTTTTTTTTGTGTGCTAGAAACCCAAATTAAAGAGCAAACTTTTATTTCTTTGTATTCTTTTAGTAATATCAGTAATCAATCTTTACCAAATTATACTACAGAGCCTGTTCGCATACATTTTAGGCGATTTTATGATCAGTATAGAAAATATTTACCGAAAATGATGGTGTTTTGAAATTTCAACTTGGTAACCCTTATTCTAAACTACATTTCTACAGTGAAATTTTGAAGTAACGCATTTCAAAGCACCTGAAAAGAAATTTTAGCCCACTTCCCATACAGAATTGTTTAAAATCTGTGAAGGGTGGCAGGCATTGATTTTTAAAATCTAGATAGAGCTACCATGTTTTTCTATTTGCTTTGCAAGTGACCCAGGAATAAAAAATCACGTGAAGCCGACATGCCAATTTCGTCCAATCGGCTTCGCTCAACGCCTTTTGTCTTATCTGCTAAGTTTCTACGTCGGGAAATGCTCGCTATACGTCTGCGTTTCGCTAACTCTTTTTAACAGAAATTGGCTTTTCAGGTCGGGCATGGGACCCTGACCTGTTCCTTATGGCATCGACTGTGCCTGAAACTCTGTCCAGTTGAGGTGTCTAGTTTTTTAATGTCCATGAAAGGACTGGGGGCTGTAAACTGCGGCTGTTTCCATAGCTGTTGGTCGCTGTTCATAAATAAGAGGTTTCAAGTTTAAAGAATGAAAAATTGGCCATAAAATTATCACGTTTATTGGTTAATTCATTAATTAGCTCTTTGCGCCTACACATATCTCAAAGAAAGGGTAGGGTCCCGGGTGCTCACCAGATGTTTTTTCGAAATTGAAGTAATAGAAACTGAAGTCCAGTTTTAGGTTGTCTTTGGTCAGGTTAAAGGGTGATTACTACTTTTGTGACCCCCATTCTTGTAAAAAATTGAACGCTTAAATGTTTTGCACTTATGGTGACGCCTTCAGATTGTCACTTAACAGAGAAAATGTTTTGTTTATAACCTAAGTAAAAAACAGAAGACTTCTATTTTTTTTCGTTACAAATATTTATAGATGCAAAGTGCGTAAAATATGTTGATTTGCAATGAATCGGTCATCAATTTGCCCCCATATGACTCTTACCATTTTAAAAACTATGTCTAATATGTTAAACTGCAATAAATAAGGACTTATTTAACATTGAACGTATGTTTTCATGTGTCGTTGAATTTAAATTTTAAAATGTCAGAGTTTCTCGAATATTGACTCAACATGAAAGGTTTATTTTGCGATAAAATTTTCTGTGCCTTTTTTCATTCAAGAGCAGTGATAACTCAAAACGAAACCTCAAAGTGCGATATTTGTCATGGTAACATGATATTACGTAGATAGGCTCATTGATTGAGAGAGCAATGTTGAGTTTCAAGTTTTACATTTTGAAGTTCAAACGATAAGAAACTCAAATGGTTGAACAATTTGTTGAGCTGTATATCTTATCTACCGAATTCTAACTGGAAGATATCATTTGATAGTACGTACTCTTCTCTCCCTTATATGTTTTTATTACATGAATCATTTTTTTAAGCGGTAGAGAAGGAACCCAGGAATTTCCCTTTTCTGAAAAGATTTTAAGGAGAATATATGTTTCTGATTCTCCCATTTGTTTGAAATATTTTAGCCGATTAGGGGGCGTTCCGTACTTTGGGGGGGGGGGGGTGCACCATTGCTGTAAGAGGGGTGGACACCCCTGTCAATCGTCAAATGTAGAAGCGTACAGGAACATGTGGAGCCAACGGGAATAACTTGTCCGTTTTGTCACCCCGCCCTTCTCATTGCGCTTGTATCTTTGTCATAGAAACATTTTACCCTCTAAATTACGCCGTTGCCGACCCCCCACCAAATCCTGGGCCCAATGCATGAGCCATACATGACAACCCCTCTTGACGGCTCTAAAGGCGTAGTTAGTGATCTGGACACTTGTGGTCAAGTAAACTTATTGCGGATGCTACACAATACAGTATATTGAAATGTGTAGTTATATCTTGTTTAGGCAGACTAGGTGCCTAGCAAAAGACGCCTATGTCAGTCGCAATACCCGTCATAGGTTAGTTACGCCACACTGTTCGGCAACAATGTTGCTATTTAATGGCTTTATATATTTACTGTTTTCCTTTCATGCAAAATTAAATTTGATTTCTTAGTTGGTGAGTAGTAGACATTATTAAAATTTTATAGTAAACTCATGTTTGTGAAAATTGCAACACCATGAATGACTTACGCGAGTGAGCTGAAATTTTCAGGAAATGCAAACTAGCGCATGATATGCAAATGATTAGAATTTCAAATCCGTAGTGCATGCGTATGCTGAGCAGCGCCCTCTGAACGGCGGATGGATCCGAATAAGTAGACGGCTGTAGCGAGGCGTGTATGGTTATCGGTGGTTATCTGCTAGTGGTAAACGTTAGCTCAATCTTTACTTATGCCTCTTCGACGAAAGAGAGCGAGATTCGGACAACTTACAGAGTTTGAACGGGGGAGAATCATCGGCCTTCGTGAAGCTGGATTGTCGTATCGTGCAGTAGCAGCTCGTGTGCAGCGTAACAGCAGCACAATGATGCGTGTTTGGAAGCAGTGGACGGACGAGGCTCGGACAACTCAGAAATCCGGGAGTGCACCCCGAAATGTGACGTCAACTCGCGATGATAGACACCTAGTCCGCATGGCGCGGACGGACCGTACAGCTTCCTCTAGACCATTGGCAGCACAGTGGTCAATAGCTACAGGTGTTTCATTGTGTGCTTCATCAATTCGTAGACGTCTGCTGCAGCGTAGACTGCGCGCAAGGACTCCTTTATACAGGATCTCCCTCACGCTAAACCATCGCCGCCTGCGGCTACAATAGGCCAATCAGCATAGAGACTGGCGTGCTGATTGGCAGCATGTCGTGTTTTCTGACGAATCCCGCTTTAATGTGTGGTACCATGATATCCGCACTTGTGTCAGACGCTATGCCGGTGAACGCCACCTTCCGCAGTGCATTATCGAACGCCACAGTGGACGAACACCCGGAGTTATGGTCTGAGGCGCCATAGCCTATCATGGACGATCTCAATTGGTACGAATTATGGGAAATCTGAACAGCAACCGGTACATCAATGAAGTTCTACAGCCCTAAGCTGTTTCCTTCTTTCAAAGCTTTCCAGGCGCTGTATTTCAACAGGACAATGCCCGCCCTCATATTGCTAGGACTGTTCAATCCTTCTTTGCAACGCAGCAGGTACAGCTTCTTCCTTGGCCTGCGTATTCCCCGGATATGTCGCCAATTGAACATGTGTGGGATTTCGTTGGTCGGCGTCTCGCTCGTGATCCTCGTCCTGTTGCTTCTGTAGACGAACTTTGGGAACGCATACAAACAATATGGAATGCTCTTCCTCAAGCAGACATTCAAAATTTCTTCGACTCCATGCCACGTCGTCTAGCAGCACTTATTGCGGCGCGTGGTGGCTACACAAAATACTGATTCCGATTTCTTGTTATTGTTTGTTTGCTTTGAAAATTCAATCATTTATTTGTACCACTACCACTCAACTGTGTATTAAATTTCATTCAATTATGACGATTCCTTCATGGTGTTGCAATTTTCACAAACATAAGTTTAGCAAGAAAATGTTTATGAATGTGGAGTTAAAAAAAATTGTTTTTCCATCATTAATGGTTTCGTTTCATTTATCGATTTGAAACATGGATTCGTCAGAAAACAATGCTATGCTTACTCTAAAAAGACAAAAGTTGTGAAAATTGTAAAAAAAAAAAAGACTTTCCGGTAAAATCAACATTTTATTAGCATGGGGATGTGAATATTATAGACTTAAAAAATTCTTAGTTTAAGTACTTATCAAATAATAGTAATAATAAAAACAATAATAATAATGTTTTTTGATTAGAGGCTTGTTTTCAAAGAGGAAAAGAGACACATGCTAGAAAAATCAATTTTATGGTTTTCGCGGAAAATATCGATATTTGTGTTAGAACAGTGTTTCTCAACCTTTTTCCCCCTGCGAACCCCTCCGAAGATCCGAAAGAAAATGGCGAACCCCCTTCTGTAGTAGATAGTAACGGGTGACAAAACTATAATATTTGCTAGCACATTTTCCATGTTGTACAATACTTCATAACAAAAATTGGATTATTGCAAAACATCTAAGTTTAAATAAAACTACAGCCACAAATATATTTTTTATTATTCCTTTTTCATTAATTGTTTTTTTGAATAATTATTAGCGCACACTGTTAAAAATGGATACTTAAAAATAAGTAAAATGTACTCATTTTTGAGTACTTCGCGTTCTTATAATAGCTCCGAGTACTTAACTCTTAAATTTGAGAAATGCACGTTCTCATTTTTTTGAGTACGCTCAGGGGCTCGAATATGAGTATGTATCAAAACACACATACTCATTTTTGAGTACATACAGGACTCGAATAGGAGTATGTATCAAAACACACACACTCATTTTTGAGTACATACAGGACTCGAATAGGAGTATGTATCAACACACACATACTCATTTTTGAGTACATACAGGACTCGAATAGGAGTATGTGTCAAAACACACACACTCATTTTTGAGTACATACAGGACTCGAATAGGAGTATGTATCAAAACACACATACTCATTTTTGAGTACATACAGGACTCAAATAGGAGTATGTATCAACACACACATACTCATTTTTGAGTACATACAGGATTCGAATAGGAGTATGTATCAAAACATACATACTCACATTTTTGAGTACATACCAGACTCAAATATTGGTATATAAACTTTTCAAATTTAAGTAAACTGAATTTCAATTTTTTAATGCATGAACTTTAGACTAAAAAAAAATCCTGTAAAATTTACGGTTTTAAACCGGAAGCTGAGTTGGTTGTGGAAAACCGTAAAAATTACGGAGTAAATCCGTAATTATAACGGTTTTTTACCGTATGAGAAGTTTTTTCCCGTTAAAGTTGCGGAGTAAATCCCTAATCATAACGGTTTTTTCCCGTAAAAGTAACTCCGTAGTTATAACGGATTTTGACCACACAAGAATTTTTTTGCCGTAACATTTACGGAGTGAGTCCGTAGTAACAACGTTTTTATACTGTACTAAAATATTTTCCACGTTAAAGCTACAGTGTAAATCCGTAATTGCAACGCTTTTTTTCCACAGGAGAATTTCCCCCGTAAAAGTTACGGGGTAAAGACGTAGTCACAGTTTTTTGCCATCGAAGAAGTTTTTCCCGTAAAAATTACAAAGTATTACAAAGTAAATTCGTAGTCAGAAAGAAATTTTACCATACATGTTAAAATTTTTCCCATAAAAGGTAAAGTAAATTGAAAATCACGACTTTTCTTTCCATAAAAGAAAAAGTGCTCCCCGTAAAAGTTATGAAATAAATCTTCATGCTTTTTTTCTTATTAATAACAAATTTTTAAGTTTCAGTGAAATGTATAGCATATAATAATTGTGATTATCTTCCATGAGTGAGAAATACAATACTTTCAACATTCATTGCAAGTATGTTATCCATCATTTAAATTAAGTATAAAAGTTGAATACTGCCCATATAAACAATACTTATATTTGATCCTTTATTTTGAATTTTTTTCCATAGACAGTGAAAACAAATTTTTTCAACTCTTAATGATACAATATCCATATGATTTTAACAAAGTAGTTATAAAATATATATTGGCTATTGTTGTATCATATAGAATATGTTAAATCCCACTTAGTTTCAGCAAGTGTTGATATAATACACAGCATGATGTCATTTATTTCATATTTTCAAAAGTAAAAAAGTTCAAATTAAAATTGCTTTTCACATTAGTATTAAATTTTGTATATAATATTTTCAAATTAAATTTCCTAAATTAAAAATCTTAATGTTTTAGGAAGAGTTATTCTACTTTAATATATGCAGTTTTAAAACTTTGTGAACTTACAAAATTAGAATCATCCAAATTACTGCAAAAAAAAAAAAAAAAAATCAAACCATGATTACAAAGCAATAACAAATGAAAAACTAGGACACTATTAAAAAAATAAAGTTGTTTATTTTCATAATATAATTTTCAAAAACAAAACATGTTTAACACCATTTAAAGTCCATAATTTATTTAACAAAGTCAAAACTTTGGGTTCATGGCAGTCTTTTTTTTTTTTCTCAGTCTTTGATGCTTTGAAGTCTTTATCGTGGTTCATCTTTAGAAAACACCTGTAAAATAAGATTGGACAGAGATTTCTACATTGATTTTTATATTTTGAAAGTTTAACAATATTTATAGCTCATTTTTAATAAAATGTATGTACAATCAAACACTATGCCAGAGTTGTATTTTTGCCAAAACTGAGGAAAAAAAAAAGGGCAAAAATGATTCAGAACAATAAGTAAAATTATTCACTGTTCTGAAATAAAATTCATTGTTCCTAAAAAAATAAAAGAATTATTTTAACGATAGGTTCCACTTTCCGGTTGAGATATACAAAATTCGGTAAAGTTTTGGAAATTTAAAGGAAAATGAAAAGTTACATAATTTCAAATTTCTAATTGCCATATTGCAGAAAAGCTGGAATAAAGTGATAAATGTGAGTCCAAATTTAAAATTAATGAATAAATATAATGAGAAATTAGCGTAAAATACTCATTCTTCGCGCTTGCGAGGAAAAAGTGAGAATTGGTAGGAGAAACATGCGTTCTAAAATTTAAAACAAATCAATGAATATCTTTCTGTAATAATCTGATTTTAAAAATCAGGAAAAGTAGAAATAAGTGCATTTCAAATTTTGTATGTTTCCTTCCTGTGCCAGTTCCCTACTCTTCTGCACTATCTGGAAAAGACATTAAAAAAAAAATCATTTTTGGACTCCTTTTTAATAAGTATGTAAATTTATTATTTCGTTTTTAGCCTACTTTCCCGTAAAAGTCAAAAAAATAATAAAAAAACCATGAAAGAAGCCTTAATTTATCGTTAGATAAATTAAGCCTGCTTTCATATGAAATATCGTTAGAAATCAAGAAAAGTCAAAAATAAGTTAAGTAATTAAATAAAGAATGAAAAATAAAAAAATTGAAAGTAGGGTTTTGAGATGGGGAAAAAGTGTGTCGGTCGGTCTGTCTGTCTGTCTGTCTGTCTCCCCCTAATAACTTTTGAACGAATTGTCCGATTCGAAATATTCTTTTTGCGTTCGAAGGGTCTCGGCAAGAACATCTCATTTCCATATTTTGCTTTTTGATTTGAACAAATTTTCGTTCAATTTTGAACAGTTCAAAAAATTTCAACATTAGCGCCTATGGACAAAAATGAAGCAAATAATGTAAACTCTGGGCAGAACATCCAAATTCCTATGAGCAAGCTTACTGGAACTTTTGGCGTAAAATATTGATTTGAACATTTTTTTGCTCATTTTTGAACAGTTAAAAAAAAAAAAAAAATAGCGTCATTTTTCCGTTATTTCGGCGCAGGCGATAAATTCGACAATAATGATGCAGCCAACGCCAAACGGAATATCGCCGCTGGTAACCTTTTTCGTGCGCTGTCGCCAAAGAGGCTGTATGGCGAGATTTGCGCCGTGATAATAGAAAGATACCAAATTAACATTAGCACCTACGGGAAATTTCAATCCCATATAAATCCTGATCTAACCGACGGATTTGCTTGCAGCAAACTTTATCGGAAAGATATTACGCTGTAGAATATATACAGATACGAAGTTTAACAATAACTGAACGAGGCTATTTTCCTATGATTTTTTTTGATCGGGATTTTTAAGGATATTTCTCAATGAATAATTGAATGAATGAATGAGTGAAAGAATGAACGAATGAATAGATGAAAGAGTAAAAGAATGAATGAATGAATAAATGATAAACTAAATAAATGAGTGAATGAATGACTAAATAAATGAATGAGTTAATGAATGAATGACTAAAAGAATGACTGAATAAAGGAAAGAATGAATGAATATTCATTATCCGTTGAGAAAGGTGTATTTGAAGTAATTAAGAACTATAGTTAAATGAGAAAGAGATAGCTACATTATAAATTTGAATTTGGTGTATATGGGAAAGTAGGCTCGTATAGCTCTAGACGGAACTTCTTGTTTCTTTTACGTTGGAGATAAAAAATTCCGCCATTGCAATATAATTTTCGCGAAACCCCTTTCTGCACCGAGCGAACCCCTGGGGGTCGCAAACCACCGGTTGGGAAACGCGGTGTTAGAAGATTAATTTTACTTTCTAGACATTAGCACGGACTGTCACTAGATGGCAGCATTACTAAACTAGAAGGAAGGCCAAATATTATGCATGTAAAATACTTCTAAGATCATGTACTTAACATAGAAATAAAACTAATATCAAAAATAATAAAAATAATTTTCAATAATAAGCTTGTTTCCACAAAAGAATTGGAAGGTTTTAGAAAAATTAATTTTAAGATTTTCTCAGAAAAAAATGAAATTTTTGTGTTAGAAACGTTGCTGTTTTCTTGACAGTTGTATAAACTGCCACTAGATAGCAGCACTACTGATGATTTCCGAAATTCAATTTTGAGCTAAGAATGATCAGCGTAATGTTCTCATTGATGGAAATCATATTATGTGAAAATTTATAACAAACGTAATGCCTATTTATAGAAGACCAACGAGCCCTATTTCTTGGGATTGTCCATGCTTTTAACCATGCAGTTTAACAGTAACTGAAAACTTCTAAAATTTTAGCAAAGATTTTTTCTAACTGGAAAAATTTCTGATGCTGACTGGGGGAGGGAAAAAAATGTCAAGAAAAAGAAAGACAGAAATAGATTCCCAAAATGAATGAGTATGTATATTTTTTAAAAAAAAGAATTTAGTAAATAAGAAATGTAAGTTATATAACGATGATAATCATTGCAATTCAAATTAATAGAGGGGGAAGCCAAATTGTTGACTGAAACTTGAGTACAGATTTAGGCAAGAGCTAGGTTTTGTGAAAAAAAAAAACAGTAAAGATGATGAAGCTAATTCTGAAACTGACACACAAATGTTCTATATCGACAAATGATGGATTCTTGAATTCGAATTAATTATACTACTGTTTCAGAAAATTCCAACTCCATAGAAGAAGAAAATTGAACGCGATGCAAAGCGAAACCGGCTCGGATGAGCAAATCATTATGATTAAAAATCATCTCAGTTTAACTTCACCCCTTTTCGTCTGGAATTGATAGTGTAATTCAATAATTCTACAGGAAAGAATTAAAGTTAAAACCGATGAGTTCTTAATCGTCTGGTATACGGAAGGAGTTAGACCCAAAATGTAGTTTTGAAGACATCAAAAAGAAAACATTACCTATCATACAATTTGCATTTAGTAACTCTTAACCCTGCCAACTGGAAGTTAAGAATCCCTTTTACCAGGGCTGTGGAGTTGGAGTCGCTTAAAACGAATTGACTCCAGCTTACAATGATTGTTATTATTATTATTATTATTTAACTAATTGCGAGATGGCATTCCAATCAGACTTTAACTGCTTAATCTGAAAGATAAAATACTATCTCCTTCCGCGTAAGTGACAGAAAAATAAAAAAGAAACGTGCCAAATTTTCGAGTGACACACTAACAATATTTATTGATATGAAAACGTATCTTTAAAAAAACATTTCAGAATTTATTGTTTGTGCGTATACAGTAGAACCTCCATAAGTTGACCACCTAAGGGACTGTAGCTAAGTGGTCAACATAAGGAGGTGGTCAACTTAGGGAATTTTTAGGAAATATTTAGTACAATACAGATTTATTTATTAAACTTTTTTAGTAGTTTTTAAGGAAAAATTTTGCACTTACTCATTTTTATTTTTTCTTAAGGTACATCAAATTTTCATTTTCTTAAGGAATTAATTCCAATTTTTGTTTGAGCCCTCTTTTGTTAATTAGGTAACTGTAAGAAGCACTTTCACAGTTTACAAGTCTATTAGCATGCTTGGGCATTTTTCTACAACAAAATCTTTGAGTTGCTCAGAAGAAATTTAAAAAGAAGCCAGAAAAAAGAACGGAATGTGCGGGGGGGGGGGGGGGGGAGAGTGATACTCAGATTAGTCGAATGACTAATAAATTGCTGGAAGATGGAGAACAAACCGGGGAAAAAGCAAATTCAAGAAAAAAATCAGTGATCAAGTTTCAGAGACTAAATTATAGAAATTTATTTCAAATAACCTTCTAAAAAGTGGTCAACATACAATTTATAGAGGTGGTCAACATAGAGAGGTAAATCTCCATTGAAAATGTGTTATGACCATGCAAACTATAAAATTCCGGTCAACCTAGAGAGGTGGTCAATGTAGGGAGGTGGTCAACTTTAGAGGTTTTACTATATTTTAGAAAGTGCGTTCATCGACACAACAAGAAAATGAGCCGAGAAATGTTTATGTGGATTTTGAAGCTAGCAATTATTCGTATCATTGTTGGTAGAACAAAGAGGACATTTTGAAATTTATTTTCATTTCTAAAATGTAACTTATAAATACCACTGTAAAACCCTTTTAAAAGATCAATAATAATACTATTAATATTTTTTAAATTAAATTTTATAGAATAGTACTAGAGTAACAACTTTCTCCATATTTCATGAGAATCACCCATATGTAAATGTAATATAATGTATATAATTATTTATACATATTTTTTGTACGATAGTTGAACCCAGAGCTTTTGAAATTTCAAGAGTCGGAATCGGTCATTTTACCAATCCTCTTCACAACAACTTTTAGACTTATAAAAATAATTTTAAAAATATTATATACAGTGAAACCTGTGTAAGTTGACTACTTGCGGAGCAGCACTTTAGTGGTCAACTTATAGAGGGTGAGGTAGAGCAGTGGCACGCAAACTATTTTCATTTGCGACCCCTTATTTTGTGTAAAATCTTGTCGCGACCCCTGGATAGACAGTAGACTTTTTTTAATTGTCAACGCAGTTACATTGAAATTCTTTCTAGGATTTGCTCTTACAGGGTGTTTTTAAAAGAGTGTCGTGTCGTTCAAAATAACGCCTTTTTAAAACCAAACCTCACCAAACTTATAAACCATCATAAAAATGTTATAAAAGTTATAAAACCATAAAAATCAGTTAATGAATCAACACATAGTTTTATGGAACAATGCTTTGTTTATGCATATGGGTATAAATATTTTTTTAATGAAACATATTTTTAAAAAACTTTACATCATAAAAAGTCAATGTGAGGTTCAAGGTCAAAGAGCTCATGATTGCTTCTACATTCGGATCTGTATTGGAAATCGCAAGCCACCGTATAAGTCATCCTTTTAGGATCTAATCGAGATCACTATTTTGTTTTAATGAAAACTAATTTTGAAAAGCTGAATTTACATGAGTATGTCGATGTAAACTGCATCAAAATATTGATCGCTTTCTTTTCAAATCGGCATATTCGTTTCCAATCGATAACCAAAATTTTTGGCAAGTCAGAGAGTTAAATTCAGTGTTTCGTCGTTTGAAACATCAATTAACTGTTCTTTTTCATTTGAGGGATATTGGAATTAATAATATCAAACGAAAATGGATCGCGGATCCAACCTAATCCATTTTCTGGAAATGTTTCGTACCTTTTCGCAAAGTTTTCAACCAATTTTATCAAATGACGGTTTTAATAACAAGAAATCTGTATTTATTTTCTTCAGTAAATTCTGAAAAGCACAGAAACATGTCTGTGTTGTTTCTGTTCAATATCAGCTTCTTAAATCATCAATTTTATTGCTTAACGTGAAAATATTTTTACCCTCTCCCTGTAGACTCATATTCAGATCGTTCAGTTTTTGGAAAATATCAACCTTGTAACTGAGTTTTCCAAGTCAACTTCATTAATGAATGAACAGGTTAATATATGTTTCTTTTCCATCAAAAAATATAAACTTCGTTTCTCAAATCGAAAATACATTGCAATATTTTGCCGCGAGAGAGCCATATTTGATTTCGGTAAGAAGTAATAATGTCTCATACACAGAGCCCATCTCGTTACAGAGCTATGAAAATAGACGATAGTTTAAGATGTTTCTTTTAATGTAATTAATTACAATAACCACATCATTTAATATATTGGGCAATTCTTCATCCATGTCTCTCGTAACTAGAGCTTGTCTATGTATTATGCAATGGTTGAAGGGGGGCAATTTTCAATATGGGAGCAATTTTCATCATCAACACGCTGAGTCTTTTGTTATTACCTGTTAATGCACTGTTAGAAATTTCATCATGAAATTACGGTTAAATGACCGGCAGCAGTCTGTCCATCTAATTCACCATTAAATTTACGGTTTGGAACATTTTTCTATCTTTACGGGACCTAACCATTTCCAATCAACTTGGTTAAAAAGCCGTAAATACAAGAGTTTACGGTCTTATAACCATTTAAAAATGGTTTCAAAACAAAATTTTTATAGTTTTTGAACCATTTCGAGGCGTAGAATCTTCCAGGCGTAGAAATCGTAAACGAAGCTTGCGGAAATCGAACCCGCTTAGTATGGCATGCCAACCTTACTCTCTAACCATTCAGCCATCAGCACCAAACAAAACGGTCATTTATTTATCAATAAATCTTTCTTTTCAACAGGTGAAGAAAGATTTATTGTTAAATAAACGGCATTAAAATTGAGATTTCACTTTTTGATTGGATCCAAAGCCATCTTTGGTCTAAATTTACTGTATCTTGACGAAAATCATTTTATTTGCTGCAAAAATTAAAATACAAACAAGCTTCAGCAGCTCAAGTTATGGGTTCGCTCATTCGCAAACAGTTCGGGAATCCGATATCTCCAATTTTTGATTTACGTGTGTATGTGTTTCTATTTAGTAACCACTGCTTAAGCCACTTTTTTTTTCTTCTTTTTTTATATACACATGCACATTTGAAGTGATAAATATTTCTTCTCATTTTAACAACATCGTACGACCGGTAAGGTGGCATCCAAGATAAACGCCCGATTCTTATTGAGCGCTTGAAAATTACGGTTCGTTAAACGTTCTTTAGGATAAACAAAGAATAAACGATTGTTTTCGCAATCAGCGGTTTGAGTACCATCTTTTTAATGGTTATTCAACTGTTGTAATTAAATATGGTAAAATAACAATCAAATAAGTGGTTATTTGACTATTTTCTTACGAAAATTTTTAACAGTGTGCTGCAGCACCATCGGTGCAAACGGCTACAGTATGGGTCCAGGTAAGGTCATTTTCCTCAAAATATATATTAATAATTTCAAATTATCCAGGGGTCGCGACCCCCGGTTTGCGCACCGCTGAGGTAGAGGATGAATTGCTAATTCCGTTCCTGACAAAATTAGTCAACTCAGACAGGTGGTCAACTTACAAAGGTGGTCGACTTTACAGGTTTTACAATATATCAAGAATTTCTGTAGATTAGAAAACTGGTGGATATTATCTCATCGAACGTTGTTGTCAATTCAAAAACTATGGGCTAGCTAGGTTCTCTGGCGAATTTGGCGAAATTCATAGCGAATAAAAAACCTCTCCTTATTGGAAACTTTAGTCTCTTTTAAATGGTTTGTGTTATTTAGTTGGAGTATTGTTTAACATTTTAGTAGAAGTTTTCCTCTTCTTCAATGGCGACTTTTGTAATCTCCAAGTTTGAAGAAATTAATGTGTTCGACGGGATATTACGTAAGTGCCGAAAACTTTGGTGGATTTATTTCTTTCTTAATTCTTGCATGAAGCTCCAGATGAGTACATATCAGCAAATTACTTTTAAAATTAGGAGTAATAAATAATTTTGCCTATATTCCAACAAAAACGGGAGAAATTGCAACTGTGACAAAATCTGAAGATGGTTAGTTGGTTGCTGTCTTGTCCAACAAGAAGTCAAATATATCTGTGGGCTTTGGTGACTGCTCTGGCCAGTTGTATAATATTTCTGTGTAGAAATCGATATCGGTATTCTTCGATGTTCTGGAGAAAACTCTAGTAACCGTATGTTGCTCTGGCAACCATTTTTCCATGAAAGGTCAACCAAGGGTAAATTTAAAGATGAGAAAAGAAACCTTGAAATAGAAAAAAAGGTTGAGAGAGAAAAAGAATGATAACAATCAATAGAATGACGATCATTGAAATGATCGGAAATGTATGCCTGTATCGATAAGTAGAATGCATAGGAGTGAAAGAAAAAATAACATTTTTAAATGTTTCGTCGAAGGAGAAATTTTTTTAAGCTTAAATGTTTGGCCAAAAAAAAAAAATCTTTGAACTAGATTTTTAAGATTCCGGAGGGAAGTTATACGTGACAGCGTTTCATTAAAACATAAGCACAGTTCTCAGGGATGATTTAATATGGATTGTGATGAATAAAAAAGAACACAAGATTTAAATTGGCTGTAAAACAACTGATATGGGTCGTGAGGCTCGGAAAGTTAGGAGAAGAGATTTAAAAGCGCATGCGGAGAGCTAATTCTCCCATTAAATTTATAATACTTTTATGGCAAAAGAGAACAGCGAAGTTTTGTTTACGGTATTAAGATGAAGAATGAGATAGTCGAGGGTCACGCTCAGCCGTGGACTAAAACGATGCAGATAATGTGCAAATAAAAAGAAGAAATAATTTTCGTGAAATTTCAAGGAATAAAGAAGTCCATTAAGGACAGAGATCCATCGAACCGTCAGATACAGGAGCGGGTCAAATTTGTTTTGCACTTCCGGCAATGAATCAATTTGAGGATTAGATGACAGGAGATCAAAGTTTAGTAGGCTACTGACCAATTTTTGTTAGGATTTTTATTTGCTTTCGTAAATACCGATACATTAGTTTTACTTGGTTTGGAAATATTTGAGTAGATTATATATCTTTATCTTTCTTTAAAGTATTCCATATTTTATGGCTATTAAATATTTCTTAAATTCTACTTGAGTGGCTCAATTATTTTGCTTGAAACGCTTGTTAGAATTATCGTGCATATATTATTTCAAATTAGTGTACAGCAAAGTAACGTAATGCTCTAGATTTAAAAGAGTAAATATTTGCACTTCAAGTAAATGTCCTTAATTTTTCAACATGTGTTTATGGCTTATTCCACGGTCCTGTACACACATTCATTTCACCGAATAATTTTGGGGGTTTTTAACTGTAAAAATAACAATAATACACTTTTCAAACATTTTTAGTACCTTTTTTTTTCCTCTTGTGTAACATTAAAGTAAAATTTCTACTTAATGGGGTTAATAGTTTATTATTTAAAGCATTTTAAAGTTTTGTCACGAGCGAAAGTCACAAAACGAAAAAAAAAAAAAAAAAAAAACTTTAGACCTACTGGACTTTGCTCCAAATGTATGAAACTTTTCATGACGAAATTTTATTCATTGACACATAAATGCATTCTTTTAACGCATATCAAAATTACTTTTTAAAATTATCTCCGTAATAAATGAGTTAATTATTTATATTGCATACCAGGCATCTGGCGAAAAGCAACAAAGCTAGTAAAAATTTTAATTAATATTAGTTTCAATAGAAGTGCTATTTAAAACACAATATTTGTAAGTTTACACGTTGAAAAAGAATAATTATATGAATAAGGTCAAAAACTTTTAAATCATGCACAAAAGTTAATTCTTTTTTTGGAAAATTCTTTTCTTTTCTTTTTTTTTTTTTAAAGTTTTGATGCCAAATACTGTTGAGTGATCCTTGTAATAATTACACAGTCGAAATGAACTACATTGAGATTCAAAATATGTTCCCGACACAACAATTCAGAGCTTAAAAAAATATCATGTGCTTTAAACTTTTGTATGTTGTTCAAACAAAATGGTGAAAAGCAAGGGAATTTATTGGAAACAGAGGAGTAATTTGTAATAAAACATCCGTAAACAATGGAGGAAAATCTTGTAAGGGATAGCAAGTGTATTTTGAGTCTTGCAATCCTATCACACATATATTGTCTTAATCATTGAAATTAAACTCATTTAGTGCACCAAAAGGTAGAGGCGAAAGGTAGAGAGTTGCTCCTCAAATAGAAAAATATTAAAGATGTATCCTTAGAAGAAATTTTCTTTTTGGCCAACAATAGCAGAACTTAAGCTCCTCAAAGTACAGACAAATTTTCTTTTTCAGTGTATGCAGGGAATGTAAAACATATTTCAAAAGCAAATGTCATGCTTTATTACATTCGATTAGTGCACTAAACTATTAAACGTTCTTAACATTTATTATTTGTTTTTTCAAGTAATACTGTTACGAACATAGGGGTATCGATTCTGCTTCTCGCCAAGCTTGGCTCCTTTCCGATCACGATAGATAATTCTAATTTTTGCTGGAAATTTCTGGAATCTTCATGTCACGTGTTCCGAGATGCTTATATAAGGAGTTCTAGCTAGAAGTAGAAGAGTTTAGTTTAGTTGTAGACTTTGGCGAGTGCCTGTCAGTCTGTGCCATTGGCGATGTAAGCTTCGTGCTTGATTCCTTTCGTATTTACTTCCCAAATACGACGGTGATGGGTGAACTCCGTAAATGCTTTTGTGTGCTTAAATCTGTACATAGTGTAAACATTTTGTAAATAAATTGCTCTGTTTGTACAAGGAGTTAGTCATTGGTTCAAAGTACGACGAAGCCGTAACAATACCATAAATTTAGAAATATACAAGAGCAACGATCTGTTACATGTCTTTTGTGGTTTTTAAATACAATAGAATAAATATCACATAATATTTTTCAAAGTCAAGTGACAAGTGACCCCCTCCCTCTCTGAAATGACGGGGCTGCTGTTAAGTAGGATGTCAGTGATTAATACGACGGGTATTTGATTCTGCTTATGGATTGTTATTAAATCAGGGGTGACGCCGGCTCAAATACGTGTACATACAAATTGAGGATAGGGAAATACGGATTTAAAACGTCACTCGAAATTTATTACTCTAGTCAGAGAGTTTCGATCTCGTCCATTATGGACGAATACGGAGAGAAGGTGGATACATGTCACTTTTCACTTCCCGACACGATAGAAACCAGTTATTGGCCAAGGACGGACATTCCTCCTCTATTGGCTCAAAATTAATAATCCTAGAGATATCACTTTCTCCAAACAAGTTTGACCTCACGTGCAGACAGGGAAGGTGTTAGTGTTTGAGTGTTATTGTTTTCATTAATCAGTAAGGGGTCATTCATAAATGATAAGTTTCATTGATCATTTTGTATCGTAAACACCGATGCTGATTAAGGTTTAAATTTACTTCTTGTTAAAAGTTAATAAAGAGATTTTCTTACGCATATACACTTTTAAGAAAAAATTGCATCTGTCATTTTTTTTACAATTCGAACAACTATTATATTTTACTACTCCATACTAATTATCTGTTTTGTTGTAAACCTTAACCTCCTTTTATACAAATTAAGCACACATGGAATCATTATTATTACTATGCTCACAAATGTCATTAAATGTCCAAAAATAAAATAAAAAACGTGATCTATAATGCAGTTCTTTGTTTCTGAACTGCAAGTACATATGCTTTATGTAATATAGCGTGACATGTGACATAATACTAAATCAAGATTAAAAATGTTTTAAGTTACACGGTTTTATTTCAGTAATAGTGGTCGAAAACCGTGTAACAACTTCCGTGACAAATAAAGTTAAATAGCATCGTTGCATTATCCAAACACTATCGTTGCCATTCGACAAATAATAATTCTGGTCATTTTCTTAGAGCCAAAATTGTTAATTTTTTTCCTAATTAACTTTATAATAAATTATAGAATGGATGGAAAATGTTGTATTGTCATCAAAGATAAGCTTGTGTGCAAAGTTTGAAGATAATTTATGCAGTAATAGTGGTCGAAAACTGCGTAACAAACTTCCGTGACAAATCAAGTTAAATAAAACCGTGTAAAAAGGGGACGGGGTATGATGAAGTGTGTCATTTTGCGACCAAGGGTCGCTGTAGAGACCCAACATTCATTCGAGGGACCCACAAACTACTCGAAGTCTTCGCACCAGAAGAAGAATTATAACTTACGTCATCCGAGTCACATAATATCTATCTGCGATACATACGCATAAATATTATTGATATTTGTGCGATTTTGAGGAAAAAATTACAGGTGCGCGGTAAGAAAAAGAAGAAAAAACAGGAAATTATTTTAGCTGTAGCATTCACATTTTTTTTATTTGCTTTTTTGCTTATTAGAATCAAACAAGACTTGACATTGTGAGCACCTCGCTGCCTCCCCATCTGTCATTGGGGCACATCAGGATGTCGCGGAAACCAAATTGGAAAACCCGCGGTATATTCCATTCTGAATACAGAGCGCCAATAATTTATTCAAAATACGGATTTCCCCATACTGAATATAAAATCGCTGTAAATTAGTTACTCCACTATTTTTTAACAGTCATATGAAAAAAAAAAAAGAAAAAAAACTCCGCACCATGCAAATCTTATAACACTAATGTATAATAACTACATCCATTCTAATTGAACATGTTTAGGTACCCCATAAAGGCACAGGGACGTTTTTTGCTGGTAATTATAATTAACTGCTGCACAGCCATTGAAAAAAGGAAAGAAAGAAAGAAAAAAAATAAAGAAAAAAAAGGGAATTGATGAATCGTGGACATTGGATTCTCGTAATTCTGACTGCAACGCGTGGACCACAGGACACTAGTACCGAAGAATTTCTACCCGGTTAGTACTCATACCAACTTTTAGTGCCCTTCTCCGGACTAGATGGTCAGACATGGCCCTTTCTTCATTTATTTCGAATCTTAATAAAACCACTTTTGTTTCAGGACCGATGCCATTTTTATTCAAGAAAAACGAGTCTTAAACCCCGTATTAAATTAATATATACAGTAGCCCCTCGTTATATCGCGTTTGTCGCGGGACAGCAAAAAAGCGCGATATATCCGATTGCGCGATATAACCGATGCCATTAGAAATAACTCAAAAAGTACACGTAAATGGAGGGACAGCGTAAAACATTTAATTTAATCTTACAGAATGACCTTTCTTGATAAAAATGAATCTTAGTAAAAATCTTTGGACAATAGACATCTGTCTCTTTTTATTCTATGGGCGTTAGCATCAATACAAAAATAAATGTCAAGTAAAACATCAACTGGTTTGAGTAGAATCATTCTGCAGGCATGTAAGTTGGGGAATGGGAGGAGAATTGTTGCAGCTTTTAACTGCAGCAAATTCAGGAGAAAGGAAAACATTCCTGTTCGATGGCTTTGTTTAATGGAGGACAAGGGCTTTACTGAGAAATGCAATATTATTACTTTCGAGAGCTCAAACTTAAAATTTTGGGATACATCGAAAAAGCGCGATATATCCGAATGAGCGATATAACGAGGCACGATATAGCGAGGGGTTACTGTATTAGAAATTTTAATGAGGGAGACCTTAATAATGAGGAGGGGGGGACTTCTCCTGGTTCCTCCTACCAATGATATCTGTGGTCATCATTTACTGTTGTGAGTCAGAAAAAAAGTTGCTTTTCATTTTGTTTATGTGTCTTGCGTTTATACGTATCATTTAAGAACGCAAAAGAAATGATACAAAAATGAATACTTTTTAAGTATCGGAAACATGAGATAATAATGAAACGTAATTCATTGGCGTTTCAAGTTAAATGACAATGAATACCACACGTGACTTTATTTATCCCTCGATAGTAAACAATGGTCTTTTGAAGGTGCCACAAGTAGCAAAACAATAAGCTTTAAAATACGAAATGAGTAAAGAACAGATGTTTTAATGAACAGGGAAAGTTAAAAGCAAATGTAACTCTTAACGTCACTGTTCTGTTTCTGCAATTTATAGGAAGAAAAAAATGGTGTTCGAACTTTCTTTTTTAAAGCGTCTATTCACAGGGTTTTGTTAAGTTGGTTCATATTTAAGTTGGTTAAGTTAAGTTGGTTCCGACTTGGATTTCTGGGGAAAATTTATTTCTCCATCGGTAAAACAGTGGTAGCAAAAATGTGTCATTAGGTGACACGTTTTGTTTCAGCATGAAAACTTCAATGAAGTTACGCATTAAAACGTTTATACTTATGCGGAAATTGAATGTGTTAAAAACTACGTTAGGATGCACAAACTCGCAAAATATGTTGCAGGTGCTCGCGCTTAAACCAACCCCCTCCAAAAAAAAAAAAAAAAAAAAAAACGAAAACGGTTTAGAATACAATACATATAGAAGCATTTACTTCGTGTTTTTTGTACGTCACGGCGCTTTTCCTCACAATAGGAAAACGTTTACTCCTTGACTAATACTTCCTACAGCTACTGTTGGTTATATCGCAGTTCTTCTATTCTGAATAACGGGTTCTATTTATTGACACTAAATTAAATGTCTTCATTTAATGTTGTTTCAAACAACATTAAATCATTAAAGTAACACTCATGTAGCATTTTAGGTCTTTTACTTTTATTTAAAAGTTGTGCTACTGTTTAATTTACCAAATACAACGCAAGGCAATCAATAATAAAATGTTTTTGCTGGAAACCTTACTCTTCCGAACATGCAGCGTATTTTAACTGTCATTAATACAGTAAAACCCCTCTATGGCGGACACCAGTGGGACATGTTTGTCCGTATGGGGGAAATATTCAAAAGAGGTTTTTTTTAAAAAAAGCTCAATGCTTTGCTGGCAGGAAATTAAAAACTGTGCGCCTAAGGGGGGGGGGGGGATGTCCATATCTGAGGGTTGCTCGTAAAATAATTTTTTTTTTGACAACTTTGTGAGTATTTTTCATAGCAATTATTGTTACCGGACATGCATCGTGTTTTAACTGCAATGAATACTGTAGCCGATATCAGTTGTACGGGGGGGGGGGGGATCCCCGTAGGGGAAATCTTCAGAAGAGGGCTTTTTTAAAGGCTCATTGCTTTGCTGTCAGGAAATTAAAAACTGTCCGCATTTGAGAGTTGTTCATCAGGAGAGATTTTACTAGGTTTTTTGACAGCTTTTTACGTATTTTTTGTAGCAATTGTTGTTACCGTATTATTATTATGAGTTTCCTCTTTAATGAAATGTTTACAATTTACGCTTGATAATATAATTACAGTACGCACCATTTTGTTTTTTCAGCTAAGATATTTTCTCCCACAGTTCCAGAACGACATTTCGACACTAGTACATAAATTAAATAAGAATTTTAAAAAATAATAAGAAGAAAAATTCTCGATGGTAATCTTTTAGAGAATAATCTCATGAAGGATAATATTTGAGAACATTCTCCTAATATGTAGTTATAAACATATTACTACACTTCACATTTTAGGTGCAAAAAAACTTCAAATAAAAAAATTCTTAAGAAATTTACAGAATAAGCATCAACTTATTTAAAGTAATGAGATTGAGTGTCCAAAACTGTTCTTAAAAGTATCGTAAATCGTTCTTGTTTTTAAGTACAATTCACGTGCAAATAATTTCGTGCGGAAAACATTACTTCGCACGTTATTCATTTCAAATTGATGCTCAAAACATAATTCATAGAAATTTCAATAAAAACTTCTCAGAATTAGCTTACGTCGTGAACCCTTGTTCTGCTTTCTATATATTTATTAACTTGAATAAATATTATTGAGCAACAAAAGATATTTCTCAAGGCAATCTTTTATTTTAAATTTCAAACACACGTTTTCCCTCCTTTAAACATGGAAGAGCTAATCAACTTTTGAAGAATGCTTGTTATGTCCGGTGTGTTGCCAGAAAAAGAGAAAGTTGCTGACCGTGTTCAGGGTTTCCGAACATGGAAGAATCGTCTGCGCATGATAACGCTTTACTTGGCCTACATTTCGATGTTTGACCTTCACTGTATTTTGAAAATCAGAAATCTAAACTGAGATAGAGTGTTTAAAATAGGCGTCAGATAACAACTCTAGAAATTACACAGCTTTAAAATTTATTAGTACAAATAAGTACTGTATAAAGTTTCCAATCCGGATATTAAACTTCCATATTTTAAATAATATATTGTATTTTATGCAATATATTTATTATATTCCATTTAATGCAATATATTGATTTTAATCTTGCATCTATTGCAATCTATTGATTAAATATACTGCATTTAATGTATTATTATATTACATTTAATGCAATAAATTGCTTATCATATTGCATTTCATGCAATACATTTAATCAATTATAATCTAATCATGGCATTCATTATATACTATTTTCTTACCTCGCTTATCTGCAACTTTTGTTTTATGTAATGCTCATCCTATGCTATGCATATCAGTAACCATTGATCCCCCTAATGGGCCAATTTCTTTCTTTTTTTACTCATTTACGTTACTACTCTGTTTCGGAAATACTAACAGCTATTCTCCCCCACCCGATACTCAAAAAAATTAATAAGGAGTTTTAAAACCCTAGTTGAATTCGCTTCAATAACGTATGCCTTGCAAAGTTTGTGTGGGATAACTGTTAAATATTTTCTGCACGAAATATTTTTTAAATAAGATTTGAACTGAAACCAGCCTATTCTATCTTCTTTTTCCGTTTGTTCTAAATTTTACATTTTGAAAGGTAAAGGAATATAGAAAGATAATATGATTCTAATTACATTGCTCATTCACTAGAAAACGTCTAAATTTAAAAAAGTATGGGTTTTGATTGAATTCCATTGAGGATTGTAATTATCCTACACTAATAACTCAAAAATCATAAAGTTTGAGTTATGACATTGTTGCAGTGAGTGAGTGATATGTCACAACTAAAGATAAAAAAGTATAAACTATTGTCAAAATTTTTATGAAGTAATTTAATTGAAATAGGTGGATGAAATTTTGAAGGTGAGAGTTTTTCTGCAGGGGGGTGTCAGTCAGAAAAAAATTTTCTTTTCTGGTATAACATAACCAGTTCCACAAGGAAAAAAACAAGTTAATATTGTAAGTAATTTTTTCTCTCCAAAACTAGACAGTAACATCTTATAGTGCTGCACGCACTTTATTTATCTGAAGGGATCATTCAAAACTTATGATGTCACGCTTCGAGGAGGTTCGTGAAATTGTGACAAAGCGTGACAAGGGAGGGGAGGGGGTAACAAGAACGGTAACATCCTGCATTATGCAACATAGCGTGACATGTGACAAAGGGGGGGGAGGGGGTCCACTGAAGTGTGACATATTGTGACGAAGGGGGTAGGGGGGTCAAATATATGGGAAAACAGCGTGACATCATTTATGAACGGCCCCGAAGACATTTTGAAGCAAGTAATGAAAAGATGAGTCATGAATATTTTAATGTTGAATAATATTCGCAGGGTAAGCCATCATCTTATGTCGATCGAATTTTGCACAATGAAAACAAACTATCGGTTTTAATCAGTAATATAATTCAGATGGGTACTGGTGACAACCAGAAAGTAGTATGAAAATATTCCTTCACGGTTTTGTAATTGTCCTCAGAAAACACACCTTAGGTTTAATTTGAACTGACGTAAAGTTAAAGTATTTCCTTAGACGCTAACTTGTGTCGACACTTTCACTTTTGGCTTTATTTCACCTTGGCCAATGGTATTTTGTACTAGACATTAAATAATATTTTTACTACTCGCGAATAAAATGCAGCAGAGCAAGAGCAGCGACGGAAAACTTGAGTTTCACACGTTAAAAATTTCCGTAAGAAAATAGTAAAATAACCATTTATTTGATTGTTATTTTACCGTATTTAATTACAACAGTTGAATAACCATCAAAAAGATGGTACTCAAATCGTTGATTGCGAAAAAAATCGTTTATTCTCTGTTTATCCTAAAGAACGTTTAACTAACCGTAACTTTCAAGCGCTCAATAAGAATCGGGCGTCCATCTTGGTTGCGAAACCTTACCGGTCGTACGTTGTCAATAAAATATGAATAAAGATTTATCACTTCAAATATGCATGTGTATATAAAAAAAAGAAGAAAAAAAAAGGTGGCTTAAGCAGTGGTTACTTAATAGAAACATCTACACACGTAAATCAAAAATTACAGACTCGGATACCCGAACTGTTTGCGAATGAGCGAACCCATAATTTGAGCTACTGTTTGTATTTTAATTTTTGCAGCAAATAAAATGATTTTCGTCAATTTACAGTAAATTTAGACCAAAAATGAGTTTAGATCCAATTAAAAAGTAAAATTACAATTTTAATGCACATTACTTGTTGGAAAAGAAGATTTATTGATACATAAACGCCAGCTGTATGTGGCGAAGGTGGCCGAGTGGATAGAGAACAAGGCTTGTACACCCCATCCCGGGGTTCGAGTCCCAAGCGCTTCGTTTACGGTCTCTACACATCGAAGATTCTACGCCTCGAAATGGTTCAAAATCGGTAAAGATTTTGTTTTGAAACCATTACACAAGGCGTTTAGTAAATTTTTTTCCAGCGCGAAAGAAAGGAAATAAGTACATTTTCCATAAAGCGAAGAGAACGTTCTTCAATATTAAAAAAGACTAAAAGGTGGGTATTTTTTTATTTCAAATCGATCGACACATCACTCACTCCACGGACAATTTTACTTTTTTAGTAGAGTACTCGGTAAAAGTAAGCCCAACTCTCGGCAATGACGTGGCTCGAGATTGAACAGCTCTGACTGCCTTGAGAGAGAGATAAAGGGTTGAGGACACTTACAGCCTTATTCACCAACCGATGCGAACCTCTATCAAACACTCGAACCGCCCATTTGAGCGTTCTGATTGGTTGAGGAAGCCTTTGATCTGCAGTTCGCAGATTCAAATTCAGCTGGTGAATAAGGCCATTAGTTAAATCGCATCGAGCTGTTGGTTTCCCGAAATCACGAATCTAATTCAAACAGTTCGTCAAACTAGGGATGTAACGAATATTCGGCCATTATTCGGCCCTTTGGCCAAATATTCGGCTTGACCGAATACTCGGTAAGATGATAGAATAGTTCTGCTACAGTAGAAATATAAAAAAAATAAAGAACTTAGTAGATTTTAAAGATGTAGAATTGTATTTATAGTTATTGCAAAAGAATACATTAGTATATTGTTTAAATAAATACAAGAAATTTAGAAAACAACTACATTTTTTAAACATTATTTTTAGGGTTGACTGAACAAACACAGATTTTAAGGTTATAATATTGTATTTTATACCTAGCGTTTGCTCCCAAAAGCTGGAAATAGTTAATTATGAAGGAGAATATGCGACTTTTATTTTGTTATTACTAACGAAGGGGAAGTCAGACTTTTTTTGAGTAGACTGATTTATTCTAAACATTGGGTAACAGAAAAATGTGAAAAGACTAGAATATATTATAAATACTGAAATAGTTATGTTATTGGGGTTTTTGAAAATAAAAATATGTTCCAGTTAAATGCATTAAATTTTAATGTGTTTTTTAAAAATAGGTATGTAAAAAACCCCATAAAATAAAAATATTGACTCCTAATCACTTTTTAAATGTCTTCATAAAACTATTTTGAGCAAGATAAAAGACAATAGTATTTTTCTCAGCAATAGTATTTCTTTAATTTGAATTAAATAATTGGTAAAATAATGCTTGCATTAAAACCTGTCGTTTCTATTCCACTTGTGGGTGAAATTTATGGTTTTATTGCATTCAAAACAATACAGAAAATATATTAATTTTAGATACTTTTGGATTCTTAACAAACATAATTAAATCATACATCATAGATTAATGTGTAGAATTGGTGTTTGACTTTGAATACTTTTAAATTTTGCAAATACTTTCTATTACTACGATTTTATAGAATTGTTAATATTCGGCCCCCGAATATTCGATGTTCGGCTAAATCACTATTCGTTACATCCCCACTTCGAACAGAAGGGTCCTCATTATTATAAGGCTAAATCGGACTCTAATTAATGCTAACTAGAGCCGTCAACATCACACGATCCACTGCCAGTGGAGGGTTCGAAATAATAACAGACTGGTCAAAATGAATTTCATCCAGTCTATGTAGATTTGAAAAAGAGGTGTATATATATATATATATCTTCCGTTTCAGGGGAAACATGAATTTTTTCAACTTTGAGTTGAACGTTGCGACTTTTCTCGCAATTACTCCTGAAGAAAAAGAAATACGCATGAATTAAAAACGACATTTAGTTTCAGTAATGCATTTTCCAATTTTATTTCTTTATTAATATTTGCGAGAGAAGTTGAGCATTCCACCTCTAGACTGTTAATTATGTATTCAGAGTTGTCTGTATTTCAAAATTGACTTCTCTCTCTGTGTGAGTTCCAGAGATGGAGGATATATCGTAACTTTAACTGAGTGTTAAATGTGGTAAGTAAAATTTGGATACTCAGTATAAATTCAAGGTGAAGTGAAAGGGCAAAAACATTTAACGAAACCAAAACATTAAATACAAAAATTTAGCATGATTTTATACAAAAAATGCTATGTCATTATCCGCAATCGAAACAGGATATTGTCACACGCAGCTTAATTCATTTTAGGATATTGTCAAATGAACCTTCAACTGACCTTAGTATAAAATCAAGGAGAAGTGAAAGTGCAAAACCATTTTTAAAAACCTAGACAGTAAATGCAAAGATTTACAATGACATACAAAAAAATGTTATGTTATTATTCGCAAACGAAATAGGATACTGTCACATGAACCTTCATCAATTTTCATACATAATTACCTCACTCTCCCCCAACCGAAGAGTAGAATGAAAATTTTGCTGTCCTCTTCAGCAAGGTCATCAAAAGGACAGGGGGGAAAATGCTACCATTTTCAAGAGAAACTCTTTGAGAAGCATTGCCATTGACAGCTCCAATTGCTAAGCACCAGTTACACAATCCATCCATGGACACAGAGAGTTCTGGAAAAAATAAGTATTGTATTTTAGAGAGATAATTCAAGACTTTGGTGCTAAAATAGGAAACCTTCGAGGACAGGGGAAATCGTGTCGAATTAATAAATATGTGTCCAATTTTGAAATCGTTCAGCAATTCTAACACTTCATGGCGAAAACGGATTCTAATTATATAGGGTTCCTTATTATCCATTCTGCCCATTTTTTTCTCTGCTGAACAAATATTGCACAGCGAAGGAAACAATGAAGGAAATAGGGAGTTAAATTATAAGGTACAATCTCTCTTTTTCTCTTTCAAATGTAAAAGAAATCAATCAAATGTGAGGGAAAAAATTGAGTGAAATTAAGTTTTGCAGTCAAAGTGGGAACTGTTATCATGGCTTTCTGATTTTTTTTCCTGTTAATTCAAAAAAAAAAATCAGTGCTCATCGAAAGTTATTTTTAACGTTATGCGATAAAATAAATTTTTTGAAAGAAAAAAAATTTGGAATTTGAATTTGAACTTTTTATATTTTTGCAAAAAGTTCGAATTTTTATTACTAATACAGTAAAACCTCTGAATAAGGGACACTAAGAGGACTAGAAATTTTGTCCCTTAAATAGAGGTGTCCCTTACTCAGAGGTTCAACATAAATTGATGAATACATATAGTGTATTAACTAAGTTTAACTTTTTAATAATAAACATGTATCGCCATTTAAGCTTAAATGCGGAAAATGTCTCATGCATACAAAATATAAGTTGAAATTATTGAAATGAAAATTTTTTCATTGAAAAACTGAAGTTTTAGCATAAATGTCGTATTGGCGAAGTTTTGGAACTTACATAAATTTATTTGAAGTAATCTGTTAGATGGGTTTGTTTCAAAGTACGTAATTTGGGCAATACAGTATAAATTATATTTAGTGGGTTTTTTTTTTTTTTTCAATTTCTTGCACAATAAACTTGTTGGTAGCTGGGTACTGTCTGTCCTTGCGGAACACACATGTATTCCATAGTAAAAAAGAGGGAAAAGCTTTTACAAGTAGGTTTTGTAAAGGGAACTTTAAAATACACTTGTTTCTTTGTTCATGCTTCTAGGACTCATACCAACTTTCAGAAGTTAATTTTTAGAAAGAAAAAAAAAGAGCTTCAGCTTCTAGAAAATTTTCTTATCTATATAACTTGAATTTCGAAAATTTTTCTCTAATAATGTCCCTTAAATAGAGTGTCCCTTATTCAGAGGTAAATACATTGCAGTCCCTATTCAAAGGGACTGGGACCAGAAAAAGTGTCCCTTAATTAGAGGTGTCCCTTTTCGGAGGTGTCCCTTAAAGGAGGTACCACATAGCACGTTACGTAACAATTTAAAGACGAAAAATATAGCAAAAGTGAAGGACATCATGTCATTGGTAGCTTTCCGAGCTCATGGAGAGCTATTTTGACATAGAGACATAATGTCAAAACATCTGTGATGGCTCACTAAGTCAAAAATTTTTTAACGTAGAGAACTATGTTTTGATCAATAGTTGTTTAAAGTTGCTCAGGTATGATCAAATTTGTGCAAATTTTACCTTCTCAGAAAATATTGATAAATAAATAAATAAAATAAAATTTATAAATGAAAAGCCTGAAATATCTGTAACTTTGCGGGTTTAGATGCCTTTTAACAGATACGTAAAAATTGGAATCTTGCAAATTTAAACACAATTATAGTTTGTTCGATTTGATATGGAATAATCCCTATGCAAAACCCCCTACGAAAATATCCACTGTAAAGGGCTTAATCAGTCCCAAAACCAATTATAAGTCTTCTGCTTTCTTTTCTGAAATACACCTGTGGAAATCTCGAAATATCGTTAGAAAACCAAAAGTGGTCTAGGAACCGACAGCTTAACTTGAAACCCCTCGTTTCTTTAATTGAATACAATCGGCGTTTAATTTTACGAACATCTGATTTACGAACATTCAAGATTCTACGAACAGTAAACGAGTCCCATAATATCTTCTATTGAAAGAATGCCTTTCGATATTACGAACTCCCGAATTTACGAACATTTCTCGCAGCTTCATAAAATAGAGTGGGAACTGTATAAATAAGGAATTTCTTTCCTCCGTGAAAGTATAATAATAATAATAATAATAATAATGATAATAATAATAATAATAATAATAATGATGATGATGATGATGATGATGATGATGATGATGATGATGATGATGATGATAATAATAATGATAATAATAATAATAATAATAATAATAATAACAATAATAATTGTTATTCGACTTCAAACAGGCAGGAACCCCCCAACAGTGATGACAAAGAACATAAAAGAAAAAAATCAAAAGTTTTAATGAAAATTTAAAAGATTTAAAATAATATTACGGAACGTCTTTACGTTAAAAGTATGCCTACTAGAAGAGTTATCTAATTTGTAAAACTTGTGTAACGAGCAGTGTGTAATTTTCAACAGCATTTATATGAATTTGGTTCAACATTGAAATATCTTTTATTAAAATTACGATACACAAAACAAATTTGATTGAGGAGAAATGAAAGTTTAATTTATTGCAATAGGACCACAATAAAACATTAATAGCAAATATTTACATCTATTTTTTTAGCGAGTTAATCTTTGAGAAAATTTTTTTTAAATTAATATAATAATAAAACCAATGACAAGTTTCTTTAGTTCTTTTTGCTTCACCTACATTTGGTGCTTAGCGTTTAATATCTGGATGATCAAGAAACAAATTTTTGTATTGAGGCCTCTTTTTTTCTATGAACCGGTTAAAGAGTAAAGAGGGACGAGAAAAAGTAAATAAGCAAACCTGGAAAATAAAATGCGACTGGCGTCGAGGGGACCTCGGGCAACGTGTTAGAGACGATTGCTAAACAGACAAGCTCCATATTTTTTTGATTATTTTAGCATAGTTCACATTACTATACGGGCGTGGTTATTTGGACTTAGGAAATCAAGCTAAAGAAAAAAAAGTTGAGAGTAACTACCAGATGTGGTATCGATTTTGA
The DNA here is from genome assembly GCA_038502835.1 of Octonoba sinensis. NCBI lineage: Eukaryota > Metazoa > Arthropoda > Arachnida > Araneae > Uloboridae > Octonoba > Octonoba sinensis. The sequence goes on along the minus strand of CM076605.1, from coordinate 61,539,675 downwards.
ATAAAAATTGTCGAAATTCAAATTTGGTTCGATAAGTTGCCTTTCCCTCTTCCAGTTTTTACCATTTTCAGGTGCTAAAAAATATTAAATCTCCAAAAAATGTTTTAAGTTACACGGTTTTATTTAAAATAAATAAATAAATGCAGTAATAGTGGACGAAAATCGCGTACCAAACTTCCGTGACAAATCAAGTTAAATAACATCGTTGCATTATCCAAACAAAGCTATCGTTGCCATTTGACAAATAATAATTCTGGTAATTTCCTCAGACCAAAATTATTAATTTTTTTTTCTTATTAACTTTATAATAAATTATAAAATGTATGGAATATTGTATTGTCATCGGGAAGAAAAGCTTGTATGCAAAGTTTGAAGATAATTCATGCAGTAATAGTGGTCGAAAACCGCGTAACAAACTTCCGGGACAAATCAAGTTAATTAAAACCGTGGAATAATAAAAATAAGGCATGCCATAGAGTAAGAAGATAAAAGTACGCAAAAGTTCTCAGTTTGTGCGACATTGCAATCCAAAGATTATTCAATGTTGACGTTGATAATTTTGCCGGAAGCCGGCATAAATGTTAAATAATTATGCGCTTTATTATTTTGATCAATAGAGTTCGCGCCAGCATGGCGACAAAGTGTCAATTGTAGCCAATTCATCAAGTAATGTCGCCAAAAACACATTATAACCACTTGCATTAAATCTTGCAAGTACAGATTTAAAGAATCACGAAAAAGTTGAGAAAACGTAATTATAATGAAAATTTTGTCTTTAAGTAAATACATTTTTTATTCCGTGTTTTTTTTTTTTTTTTTTGTGAACAAAGAAACAACTGCTGTGTCGATGGGGAAAGCAAGTAATATTACTGAATAAGCCATGTTGCCGATGTCAAATTAAACGCAAATGTTCGTGCAAATTGCAATCAAATGTATGAGGAAATTTTTCACACTAGGGTGTTTTCCTGTTTTCGAATTTTTTCATTAAATTATTCCAACAACAAAATTTGTGTAAGGACATTAGAATTCTATGGAAAATATAATATCCTTAACCGACACGAAAAGGGATTCTTTAAGGGATTTCTTTTACATAATCACGATCAATAATGTATCATCTATGGTGATTATTAGAATTTTTTTTAAGAATGATACGTTGCCTTTAAAAACTTATTGCAAAGAATTTGGTTAGAGACAAAAATAACTTCACGCTGTATCTATAAAGCTATAATAGTTCTAAGCTAAGTCGAAGAACTGCTTCATTCAGACCTCAAAACAGCTTTTAGTGATTTATTGTAAGTTAATAAAATTACATGGCGTGGTCTGCTACGATAATAATATTGAGAAAATTTAACAGACCAATGCATGTTAACAGCGTGAAAAATGGTAGCAAATAAATAAATAAATGAATAAATAAATAAACAAAAATTAACAACTTAGTTTAAATTAAAACAAACGGGATTATTTTGACAACAATAAAAAACTATTGGAATACATTATCTCCAAAATCTTCAATAGCTTAAGCTATAATTCCCATCGATTGTCCTATAAAATTTCCTACATTGTTTCGCAACAAACTATAGGATGTAAGCATTTAAAATGCTTTTCTCAATTCCATCACTTTAGTGCTGCATTTTTGTTACTTTTACACATTCTGTTTTTTTTTTTTTTTTTTCAGTGCAATTTCAGATTTCAGACGACATTAAAAAGATGAAATTTCTTTAAGTTTCAAAGTGCCGTAATCTATAGCATTCCCTATGCTTTACAGGTGTAGTAAAGTGTCGAAGAATTCAGAGGAAAAAAACTAAAAAATGAAGAAGAACAAAATTTAAGAAACATAAATTCCAGGCTGCGTAAAAGAGTGTTCGCATCCATATTTTTTTCTGTTAATTAAAAAGTATGCATTATTTAATAGCCGTATGAGGAAGTTATGTGGTGTACATATCAGCTGTTTTTGCATAAAAAAAGAGCGGGTAAAAAGTTACAGAAAAGGTCACGGTCAAAAACGTTTTGAAAATCTTGTAATTTTTTAAACGGAACTAGATTTTACCAACTTACCTCTTGCAGTTTTTCCGTGAAAAGGAAAACGCGAAAGCTTTTTCCAATGTCATGTGATGGATATTTAAAGCTGTACACTTTCATTTTCCTTTTTAAGTAATTTATAATTTTTTGGTTAAGACCACTATATAAGGGAAGCCGACTTGTGTGACATTTTAATTCGAAGAATCGCGTGGCACCAGTACCAAAAAAGAAAAAAGCTTCGAAGGATATTTTCGTCTACTTTTCAATCGATTGCTTGCTTGTTGTTCAACTTTTTTACCCTATAGGAACAGATGACATAAATTTATATTTCAAACAAGTGAGAAAAGGGACATTTTATCGTCTAATTTTTATTTATTTATTTTTTTTAAAGAAAGCTTTTTGAAAATTCAGAATTTAATTCGTTTTATGATAGGTAGGTAACGAGTCACCTGATCCATGTCGACATTGGTGGGCATGAGGTCAGTTTTTACCGATACTACTTGAAATATTTTCGGAAAACTATTACTACGTTGTAGCATAGTGGTAAAAGTAGCTTTGATTAAAACCACCTTGCACAAGGAGATGGAAAATCGTCATCCATCTCACGAATGATCCGTATTTGACTTTTCATGATTTTTTACAGAAAATTAAGAAATATGTTTTAATCTCTTATACAAAAGAGGAAGTTTTATGAATAAAAAAATGAAATCAATTAATATATATATATATATATATATATATATATGGCATAACAAAACATAAATACAACATAATATGGATGATGGGATACCGATGTCATAGGCGTCTTTTCTGACTTTTGACACTATCATTCGCGGAATGGATAGTGGAATGTATTCAAAACAACATTAATTTTCGGTTCGAACTTTTGACATGCCAGTTCCGGCAACACAACACATTATTTTTTGTTTACTTTTTTCGTCAGTGAAAAATCTGTTGTCGTATTTATGAATGGGCTAAATTTTGAGCATTAGTTTTATATAAATCTTCTTATAAAAGTGGGCGTTCAATGTCGTCAGTTGAGGAACATAGAATAAGATAGGCCGAGAAAGAGTCTGTCTTGTTAAAGCCCATTTAAAAAAGAATAGCGGATCATGAAGCTGTTGCGTCAGCGGGAAAACTGAATAAATTGAACTAATACTGAAGGCACTGGACGCACGGATGTTCTGCTTTAAATTTTAAAGATGCTTCAGTTAAAACAATCACCAAAGTTAGAATGAAAGAATTGACAAATTCTTTTTATAAATTCGTTTTTTATAATATACTATTTTCCCCCGCAAACGTTACACAATACTAATGCAATCTTTTATAAAATTAAATTAGTTGATCGTCATTATTCTTGCTCTTAACATACTTTTTACTTAAAAGTATACAAAGTTTACTACGAACTAACTCAATTAACACTTTCTTAATTTGTTTAGTCCTTCCAAACATCTGATTGCCAAATAATGCACGAAATTTACACAGATTTTTGGAACTGACTTCCCGCTGAAGTTTGTGTGTGTGTGCGTGAAGAAGAAAAATTAGTAGATGGACCCGGATGTTACTTTCATTTTCGTATAAAAGTACAACGGGTGACAGAGCTTGTTCAAGTGGAAATCTTCAGCACGTTATTGCTAAAAGTTATTAGAAAGTTGAATAAAACACTGAATACTAGAAACCATTCCTTCGAGACAAATACGCAGATATTGTCAGTCCCAATCAGGGGCCTGGAAGCCGTAACCAAACTTAAGGCCTAAGAAAAGAAAAGGAAATCACATTCTTTCCGAGACAACTGTATGAGACAAGAGATTTTTTAAATCCAGCTAATTTTCCCGAATCCATTTTGATTCCTAATTAGTTATTCAACCAAAATAACCTTCTGAATCAATAATGAAAAGATTGCACCTTAACTAATTGCTAACTTACAATAATGAGAAGCAACAAATATTGTTTTCATTGCACGAAAATGACTCACGGATTTTGCTAAGGAGTTTTTTTAAGGAGGAAAACACATCAAATACAATAGAACACCAGAATGTCTAGCACACGTCTCTTTCAGAACAAAAATCCTTCATATTGTGTATATCGTGTTCAAACTAAAGTAAAAATTTTCTGTTAATTATTTCAGAACTGGGCAGCCAAAGCGAAGCTACAACTTAGCTTATACTAATAAGATGTGAAAAGAAAACACTTCTTTGTAGCTCCCTTCAAACTTGAGCGCTACATAAACACTCTACAGTAGGAACATTTTCATTTCTAAAAGAAAGGTTGCTCTTTTATAAAAAAATTCTTCAGCTTGTATAGCGGGTTTAAGCTGAAGTAAAAATTTTCTGTTAATTATTTCAGGACTGGGCAACCAAAACGAAGCTAAAACTCATCTTTATACTAATAATATTTGAAATATAGCACTCCTTTGCAATTTTCTTCAGACTTGAGGGCTACAAAAATCCTACACAGTAGGGTGGGCAGAAAAATTTGAATTTCTGAAAGATGGGTTGTCATTTTTTTAAAAAATCCTTCCGCTTGTAGCGGGTTTAAACTGAAGTAAAAATTTTCTGTTAAATATTTTAGGACTCGGCAACTAAAGCGAAGCTACAACTTGGCAGTATACTAATAAGATTTGAAAAAAGTACTCCTTTGTAGCGCTCTTCAGACTTGAGCGCTACGAAAACACTATACAGTATGGTGGGAAGAAACATTTCATTTCTGCAAGATGGGTTGTCATTTTTTTATAAATCCTTCCGCTTGTATAACGGATTAAACTGAAGTAAATATTTTCTGTTAATTATTTCAGAGCTGGGCAACTAAAGCGAAGCTACAACTTGGCATTATAACTAATAAGAATTGAAAGAGAGCACTCCTTTGTAGCTCTCTTCAAGCTTGAGCGCTACAAAAGCACATACACAGAACCACTACATCGTGCAAGATTTGTTATAGAAAGTTTTTTGAAACTCAGCGTTGTTTTCGAAATGTGATGATGAAAACCAACAAAACCAACCATGATAGTTGCTCTGACTTTTGTACGATTTCTTGAACAACATAATCATAGCAGAAGAAAAAAAAGTATACACGTAAATGAGTCAGTAAACGCCTGGTGAATGATGTTGTAGATAGAACAACTCCTTTAGAATGATTCCAAAGGTGGACTTGAGTGAAATCTCAAAAATATCGTATCAAAATTTCAAGATTTTTCTTATTTATATATTACTGCTATTTCATAAATTTGACTGGGAGTCAAACGAAAAATTTATATCGATGAAAAAAATGTGATTTAGCACATAGCACGAGTCCCTTCTCTAACGTTCTTTTTTCATAGAAAGAAATAGTTAGACTAATACCCTATGAGAACTTTAATATTCAGAAATATATTATTATTGGTCTCAGTACTACAGAAAATTAAGCTGTCTAGTTAGTTAACTAATTTATAAACGAGTGCTAAAACATTCGAAATGAAGAAAAAAAATGATTTTAATGCCGCCACCTATGAAGTAACTGACTAACTATATTTGCACTATAAATACTTGATCAGTTACTGTAAATACGATGTGAAATCTATTCCGTCAATTTGTTGTACCATAAATCAATAAGCTCAGATTATCAATATTCTCTAAGCGAAAATTCAATATATTCAAAACGAAAATTCCAAAACTCGGTACAGGTACAGAAATAATAATAATACATCAAGGGATAACAAAAAGTAGCACAAAATTTTTTATTCTAACCGTTAAAGGGCAACATTCTGAAAATTCTTAAGTCTCCATAGTGGAAATTTCATAGTGGAAATTTTTTTGAAATAGTGGCCAGTTTTTTCATTTAAAGTTATAAAAACAATATCGATTGAGTGAGGGGAAAATCGCCTAAAAAATAGCCCTAAATACATTAAGTTATGTAAATAGCTCATGAAATAAACAAATTATACTTTTTCTCTATAGGAGTTCCATTGCCAGAAGAGCAGAACACGATTTTGACTTGACTAGTTTCTCGTTGGTTCATTTATTATTATTATTATGATAAGCCCCCCCCCCCCTCCTCGAAATAAAAATTGATAAATGGGTGTAAATGTACTTTTGGAATGTCTTGCTGATTTTGCATCACTTGGACTACACTGTTTATATACAGTAAAGCCTAAAACGTTGACCACCTTTGTAAGTTGACCACTTTTGTCAGGAACGGATCTAGCACTTCACCCACTATCTCACCTTCTATAAGTTGTCTAAGTTGGCCACTAAAGTCCTGCACCGCAAGTGGTCAACTTACACTTAGGTTTCACTGTACATATATATATATATATATATATATATATATATATATATAGATTGAATATCGTAGGCGGGACTCAAAATTTATTGACCAAAGAAATACAGCAGTCTCTCGGTAATCCAGCAGATATCGGACCAGGGTACTGCCGGATTACCGAAAACGCCGGATTACTGGAATGTACTAAAAATACGCATATAAATACCTGGACAAATTATTTCTTTTAATGTACACAGTTTTGTTTACATTATTCCTTTGAAGTTGAAGGAATAAAATAGTTGTCTATTTTTGATTGTTTTTTCACTTTAAATGACATTTTCAACGCGCACATGGAGCACAAAAGCCACTCACAATAGCTGCGCAGAAACAGGTTTTCAACTATACCGCCACGCATTTACTAGCTTCTTATGAAACGCCGGATTACTGGCTGGGCCGGACCAGTGAAGTGCCGGATTACCGAGAGACTATTGTATGTTTTTTTTTTTTTTTCTTTTAATGCTTTTTAAGAAAAATTTATTTATTTTTATTTATTTTAAATCTTTTTGTCTCAATTGAGTACATTTTTTTTTCAAGCAGGAGAGATATGAAAGTATGTTAAGAATTAATGCAACAGTGATCTAGCATTTACTCGAATCTTTTCATGCACACGGACGAATACGGAAATGATTCGACTCTAGAAAAGAGTTGTTTCACCAAAAAAAAAATTGTAAGCATTTCTAAAAAGCTTCAATTTCAGGTTCTTTTTCAATAATCCAAAAAATGTAGGTCATTGAACCGGAGAATCATTTTATTAATGCAATTAAGGGAGAAAATCACAAAATATTCTAAATATCAGAGCAGCGACTTTTTGGAGTTGCTCCGCTCCGTAGTTTCGAATAAAATCGCGTTGCTTCACTGCTCCACGCTCCTGCTTCAAAACCCTTCCTAAATATTATTAAACTGCTGCATTCCTCTTCGCAAAGTTATAGTGCAACGCTTTCTCGTATTTGCTTGAAATCGTCTGAAATCGAGCATTTTCCAACTTTAGCATCACCCACTTCCTCCTGTTGAAACTGATATTAAAATATCCTTCGATTGTGAACATTCTACCTATGTCAAATGAAATAATTTAAATATTCCCACTTTGAAATACCTTTTCGTACAAATTTTGAAGTATATACGGCGGAGTGTAAAATTTTGTATTTTAGAAGTTGTTTTCACGAGAGTGAGCGAAAGTTGTGGAATGACATGATAAACATACATACAAAATTTTAAATTTATCAACTGACATCTTCCGGTTCTATGTTTAGGTAGAAAAGTGAAAAATTCGCCCGTAATTGTTTGGGCCTTAACATTTTTGTGAATTTCCTTATTTTCAAATTTGTCTTTGTACTAGTGCGGAAACGTTGCAAGAGTACTTGAAAATGAAAAATTGGAAGTATAAAATTTAGAATTGCTCAAAAGAAAACAAAACGAACGAAATCCTTATAAGAATTTTCTACAAAATTGTTTGTTTGATTCATGCAATGAATTTCCCCCATGTATTTCACTTACTTCAGTGGAACCTCAGCAATCCGGACCCCAGAGATATGAAATTCCGGATGATTGGAACAGCTTGTGAAGTGGAGGCCTAAAATTAGATTTGAAAAAAATGAAAAATAAATAACTACGATTCAAAAGCAAAGTTGGTGTTTTAATAACAGCTACTTTTAGCAAACGTTTGATTTCAATTTTAACACAGATCTTTACTTTACTATGTAGAACTGAATTTGGTAATCTTTCTTAAACGTAACGAACTGAATCGGCTTGACGCGATAGTGAATCAGCAACGCATGGGTATCACATTCAATAGGCTGGCACCTACAATGTACGTGGTGAATTCCATGCAAAAGTGGACATCTTTAGGAAACATTTAAAATGAACAATTTTAACAAGTATTACTTTCTTATGCTTTTTATACAGAAGTTATTTACCAGCACTCTTCCTACCCCCTTGTGAGAAAAACTTCTTCACAATAAATAATTTGGCTGTCACTAGATGAATATTAAAAGCTCGTTTTCCTTTTGTGTTGCGTCAGTTGCTACTATTCTTTGCATGCATAAATAATTAGCCTAACGCCAAAGAATAACACAAGTGTAAATCTTTTTAAGCATGCATTACTTTTTCATTTAAACAAAAATTTTCTTGTCAAAAGTTCATACTTCACAGATTTTTGAATTCGTTTTGTATTTTCCAGTACATATGTCTATTTCATGTTGCGTCAGTTACCGTAATGTTGTTATAAGTTTTTCTCATTACGAGTAGAATAACAAGATTTCAACTAATACTAATCTATTAATATAGCTATATAAGACAGTAAAATAAACTATTTTATATTTAATACTTTACTTATTCTAATTATTTTAAAGTTAACTTTTTGCTCCCAAATGTTGCCGTGAAATGCAGCACATCACACCAATAAGCATAAACAGTAGCATTAGTACATTCGTATTGTAATTCTTCATACTGTATTAATGTACACCGATAATCCTGCTACTATAACGCAGATGTCGTATTAAGCACTGATGCTTTATCAGGGGTAAAATTGCTTTAATATTAAAAACAAAGGCTTTCAGATCACTGTTGGACTAATAAGAGTTCAAGTAGGCCACCCGGTAAATCCGAACTTTCCGGAATCCGAGCAGGGCTCAGCCCCAATTAGTTCTGATTTCTGACGTTCCACTGTACTTGGATGGCAATACAACTGGCTCTAAAACACATACTGGTCCAACTGGAAAACAGCTTGAGCATGGAAAATGCTTTCTCTGTTATGGATTTAAAAAAAGTTAAGGTTGTAGTTCCTTTTTCAAGCATTAGTAATCTCACCCCATTATACAATATAATACTAAAAGAATTTTATGAATGGCATTAGAACTTCTGGATAAATGAATTTTAAAAACAGATATCAAACATTTATATACGTATTGTGTAAAATTAATTTTGCGCAGAATTACGTACATGCATTTTCTTCTTTTCTACTTCAACAATTTCTTCTTCTTTTTTAAATTTTTAATTCATAATTTTAATAATTTTTTATTAATCGAGGGCTGAACTCTTGTAGTTTTAAACACTGAATGACGAACGAAATTATTAATGTTTTATAATTTCTCGATACCATTAACTTGATTTTCAAAAATAATAATAATCATAATCATCATCTTATATATAAGCGGCTTATTCTGTCTGTCTGTTTACTATAGAATTCCAGGCCGTTTTACCGATCGGGACCGCATTCGGCACGGTTAATGTTTTCGACCCGAGAAACTCATCGCTGCAAAAATGAAAGTTGTGACTCAATTAGTTTTTCTTTAATTAATTTTTTGTTAATCTTTCAATTATTTTTTTAATCTGTTTTTTTTTTTTTTGCATTGTTGCCGTCGTTTCCAACCATATAATTACAGTTGCCGTGTGAACAAACAAATCAATGCAGTTGCCATTGTTGTAACAAATGTAACAAATATACTAATAATAATCAGAACCTTTCTCGAGGATATTGAGTGAGGCTTCGCTGTATTTGCAATCTCCGTTAAAAACTAATGTATACCCGAATTTAATTTAACGCGAATTTAATTTAATCCTTTCTTTCTTGTTAATTTATTTATTTATCGTCTGCGCTTTTTATATTTTTCTTATTAGAGTGGCAGCGCTTTTTTCCCAATTTCGTTAAAACTTTTGCTTTGAAAAGCATAATAAAATTTTCAATAAGTTTTTTCGACGATAAATATATATTTTTCGCAAACAATTTGATTATATAGTAAATAAATATATAGTAGTGTGGTACAGTAAGCAAAGGTGCGTCCTCGCCGCCTGACCTGGGAATTCAGTTTGAATTAGCAGACACCTTTGCACAAATCATTTTAATTACAATTTATAATATCTAGGACAGCGGTCATTTTGTATGACCGCCGGGCTTACTAGTCATCATAATAAATAGATGAATAAATCACTTCCGATTGCTCTAAACCCAACCTGTGGTACGCGTACCACTAGTGGTACGCAAAGCCTCTCCAGGTGCTAAGCGTGCAGGGAAAATATCACTCTGTAATCTATTAGTGTTCTATTCTATACAATAAATTTATATTAGCAGTGGTACGCAAAATGGTGGTACGCGAAAAAAAAAAAAGATTGGGAATCGTTGCTCTAAATGCTTCTACAGTTCTGTTCTTCCTCTTCTTTTCGTATTTCTTATTCTTTTACGCCTCTGTCACTATCTATATATGTAAATGTAAGTGTGTGTTTTTGCAAAAAAGAAAAAAAAAACAAGAAGTTCCGTCTAGAACTATACGAGCCTACTTTCCCGTATACACCGAATTCAAATTTATAAACTAGCTACCTCTCTCTCTGTTTTTCTCGTTTAGCTTCTTCTTAATTGCTTCAAATATACCTTTTCCAACGGTTAATACATATTCATTCAATCATTCATTTGTTAAGTCATTCATGTATTTATTCACTCATTTATTCATTCATTCTTTTGCTTATTCATTTAATCATTCATTAATTCAAAAATATTCTTGAAAATCCCGATCAAAAAATTTCATAGTAAAATAGGCTCGTTAGTTCTGGATGAACTTTCTATTTGTACATGTTCTCCGTCATAAGAGCTTTCCGATAAAGTTTGTTCCAAGCAAATCGGGCCGTTAGATCAGGAATTATATAGGATTGAAATTTCTCCGTAGGCGGCATGTTAATTTTTTTTGAACTGTTCAAAAATGAACAAAAATTGTTCAAACCAATATTTCAAGCCAAGAGCTTCCTCCAGTAGGCTTGTTCATTGGAACTTGGATCTTGTACCCAGAGTTTACATCATTTGCTTCATTTTCGCCCTTAAGCGCTAATGTTAAAAATTTTTGAACTGTTCAAAATTGAACAAAAAATTTTTCAAACAAAAAAGTAAAATATGGAAATGAGATGTCCTCGCCGAGATCTTTCGAATGCAAAAAGAGTTTTTCGGATCGGACAATTCGTTCAAAAGTTATTAGGGAGGGACAGACCGACAGACACTTTTTACCTATCTCAAAACCCTACCTTCAAATTTTTTATTTTTCAATCTTTATTTAATTACTTAACTTATTTTTGACTTTTCTTGATTTCTAACGATATTTTATCGATATATTAAGCCTTCTTTCATGCTTTATTATTATTATTTTTTTACTTTTACGGGAAAGTAGGCTAAAAAGAAAGAAATAAACAGGTTCAAACGTGTTAAACGTACAAATCTAATGTAAAGAATTTTTGTTTGCATGTATAAGAATTTGTTCGAGCTGTGAAGGGTGATCTGAGTCATAAATCAAACTGATCAAAAATATATATATATTGACAGGATATACAGAAATATTGCAGTCAGTTTTACAATATCTCTGAAGCGAATGCTTCACATGTTTCCGAGAGAATCATCTCGAGCGGAAATTATTGTGTCTGCCCAAATAAGGAGGTAGCATCTGGAAAAAAGAGAAATCGCAAGTAAATTTTGATAATCGAGGAAATTAGAGTGTGTGTGCATAAAATGCGCCAAACTTTTACAAGTAAAGAGAAAGAACTTTATGTAGTAACTCATTTGGGATTTAAAAATGATAATAATAATAAGTTTCTAGTGTTTTCTCCGCATTATGTTTGCTACAGTATATACTTCATCCGAGTGTACGCTCAGCACTTAATGCGAGACAAACTCTTGAAAAATGCAATGAAACTTCAGTTTACGCTGAAAACCAATTTGAAAAAGTATTACGGCTTTTGAAATTGTACCGTTAAAATTGGGAAAATGCACTCGCAATGTGTTTGGCAGATTAAGATGAAATAGCACTATGTAATATTACTAAAAAATTACAAAACACTCTCCAAAATAAAATCTCATTGCATTAAACGCGTGACATTTTTTCAAAAGTACCAATTTTAGCAAACATTTAATTGTATTTAAACTAGGGTTGTAACGAATATTCAGCCGCTTTTCTGTATTCTGCCTATTCGGCCAGGCAGAATAATCATTTCATGACCTAGCCGAATTTTTGGTCTGGCCGAATACTCGGTAAGATCAAATTCGGCCTGGCCGAATATTGATGAACTATTCGGCCGAATAGTTCTGCTACAGTAGAAATGCAAAAAAATAAAGAAATTATTAGATTTTAAATATTTAAACTTGTATTATAGAAATGTTGAATTACACTGTGCAACAATTTTGAACTTTTTTTTTTTATCCTTTAGATGAAACTACGTGATTCTGTATAAACAAAAGGTGCTTGTTTCAAATATCCAAACCAAAATTGTCCATCACGTACCGTTTTTGCTGGAAACCCACTTCTCATATTTATACAATTTGATTATAGAAGAATGTAACTGCGGCTTACTTATTGAAAACACAAACACAAAAAAGATTTTTTTTGGCCGTTTCCTCTTTTGGGCATCTGTTGGTGTGCCCTGATAACAGGTTAGCAATATTCAATTCGTATACTTCCATTATATCAACCGCTGAAACGCTTTAAAACACAGATGTCCTGATGAGACCTTTCCCCATTCTCATCATTAATTACGCCAAGGTTTTGAGGAAAGAAGTCCATATGGAAGTACAGAAAGTGTAGTTTTAATGAAATATAGCAGCCTAATAATACAAAAGAATTTTATGATGTCATCAACAAGATTTTCGTAATTTTCAGCTTTCTCATTTCCAAGGAAAAGTGAGCACACTGATTTAAAGGCCATCCAGGTAGATTTTTCGGCTTCTCACTGTTTGTTTTCATACTCTTCATCATGAAAAGACTTCCTTAAGTTGTGGGCCAATAAAAATCCTTTATTTTAGTTTTGCCTCACCTCATTTTTAAATTTTTTCCTGAAATGCAAGAAAGACATTCCTTCTCTGTCCAGAGCTTTTACAAATATTTCGATAAACCAAGTTTAATATACAACTGTGGGAAAAGGGCACATTGTAGATTTACAAGTGGCTAACTTGATATGTTTTTGCCACTCAAAATTTTGAAATTTCCTTTGTCTTTGCAGAATATGCTACAGGAATGAATAGGAAAACAATACTTAGATGGAGGAGCCCTAATAAACAAGCGCCACTCTGCTGAATTGTGCTAATGTCCTAATAGTTGAAACACTATATTCACATCGCAGCAGCATACTATTTTTTCTTTCTCCGCAAAATAGTCTGCAAAATATTTTTGTCGTTTTGTAAAAGACTCGAAACTTCGAGAAGTAGATAAAGCTTTTGTTTCCAAAAAATGTCGCTAAAGTAACCCAAGTTCATTAAAAAGGTCTCTAGAATGGCAACGATTTCATTGTCAATAAGAAAGATATAATTTATAATAAATTAAGTCGATAAATTACGAAAATATGCACATTTATCCAGAAAATACGTAAAAAGCTAAAATGTGGAATTTTGGGAAAATGGGAAAATGGTACGTGATAGGCAAAAAATAATTGCAGATTGGTAATTCTCAGGCGAAAATACATAAGAAACAGACATTTTCCTCCAAAGGACATTTTTCGTGTTGTACAGTGTTATTGAAAAAGAGCACATTAGCATATACTAGTTTTAATAAATATAAATAATTTAGAAAAAAACTACTTTTTGTAACATTGTTTTTAGGTTTGACTGAACAAAAAGATTTTAGTTATAATATTGTATTTTATACTTGGCCTTTGCTCTTAAAAATTGGCAATAGTTAATTATGATGGAGAATATGAGACTTTTATTTTGTCATTATTAACAAAGGGGAAGTCAGCCTTTGTTTGGGTAGACTAATTTATTGTGAATATTGGGTAACACCTAGAATACATCATAAATATTAAGATAGCATAGTTATTGGGGTTTTTGAAAACAGAAATGTTTTCCAGCTAAATGCATTAAATTTTAATGAATCTTTTAAAAATAGGTATGTAAAAAATCCATAAAGTGAAAATATCAACTTTTATAACTTTAAAAATATCTTCATAAGATTATTTTGAGCAAGCGATAGTATTTCTTTAATTTGAATAAAATAATTAGTAAAATAGTGCTAATGCTTACATTAAATCCTGTCCTTTTTATTCCACTTGTGTGTGAAATTCTCAGCCTTATTTATTCAAAACAATAAGAAAATGAATTAATTTTAGATAGTTTTAGATTGTTAATAGAGTTAAATCATACATTATAAATTAATGTGTTTAATCGGTGTTTGACTTTGTTAATACATTTAAATTTGACATACTTTCTTTTACAACGATTTTCTAGAAATTGTAATATTCGGCTGCCGAATATTCTGTATTTGGCCTAAGACATTGGCCGAATATTCGACTTCTAGCTAAGGCTTGACCGATGCATCGGCCTTGCCGATGTATCGGCGTCGATTGTTCAACAAAGTTTCCATCGGCCATCGGCATCGGCGGCCGATGTTAACTTTAGAAAAACATCGGCCCATCGGCCTTGAAAAACATCTAAAAGCCGATGCAAGGCTGATGTTTTTCGCAGGGACACCTTTCTAGAAAACATTTAGAAGAATAGTTTAAGCTATCGCTGCCCGACAACCTTCATCATTAAAATTACATCTCTTCGAACAGAATGCTCGCGAAATAGAATATGTTAAAGTAAAAGTAATAGAGGCGTCTTCTGAGGGCTATTTGTTTTTCGCACTAGGTTAGCTGTCTCATCTTTGTCCGATTTTCGTTTAATAACGACTTAGTGCATTAGATGTGATTGTGCAATAATCTTATACCATTTGCTTTTAGTTTGTCTAGTTTCTTATTATTCTGAAATTGTAAACAATACAAAGTCAACTCAATCAAAGTACGATAATTTTAATTTTTACAGACGTAAACTTTTTTCTCTTAGCGTTTTTTTTTTTCTTTGGTTTGTTTGTTTCTTCGATGCCACGTGCTACAGTTTTTCTGCAATTGGCCAGCAATCTCGTTGCATCTGGTTTTAGTGCGCGGTTATTCTCATTATTTTATTTTTAGTTTACAACATAGAAAAGATTGGTAAAAAATAAGAAACAATTTTCCAGTGTAAATGTTTATTGATCGAAACCTTTTGTGTCCAAGTTCGACTTGGAATTTTCAAAAATTGAATTCTCAAAATGCGAGTTCACGCGACAGTATTTAATAACGTCTTAATAAAAATGCTAAAATTTCTTTATTTTCAAAGATTGATCAATGCATATATTTTTTCAAAATACATCTCAACTTTTTTATGCGATAATTATTTTAATTTTCCCCCGTTTATACTTTGATTTTTTAGCGCATTTTTTTGGCTTCTTTGATACCACATGTTAGGTAGTTGACAGTTTTTCTGCAGTTGTACAACAATCTCGTTTCATCTGCTTTCAGTTTCAGAATATTTCTTGTTATTTTATTGTTAATTTACAGCATAGAACATATTGCTAAAAATATAAATCAATTTTTCAGTATAAATGTTTATTGGTGAAAATTTTATGAGTCCAAGTTCGACTTGCAATTCTCAAAAATTTAATTCTTAAAAACGAGTTCGCGCGACAGGATGGGATCATATCTTAATAAAAATGCTACAATTTCTTTATTTTTAAAAATTGACAACGTATATATATTATATATATATATATATATATATATATATATATATATATATATATATATGTATATTTTTTTAAATACATCTTAATTTTTATAATCGATCACGTTTTTTCAGAAAATTTGCTGGTGCTGAAAATATTTTTCACGTTACAAAATATTGGTTTATTTCGATGACCTTACATTATGCTCATAAAAATATAAAGAATATGTCAAGTATTTCAGCGTAATTTTCAACTCACAAGAAAAAAAGCTAATAAGATTGGTTCTTCATACACTTGTAATGACAAAAAATCACACGTCTATGTTTTTAAAGCAATATTCAGTATTTCTTGGTTATGAACAGGGAGGGGGGAGCGTTATTGAGAGCGAAACTTTTTAGTATTTTATTTTTCTTTTATAAAAAGAGCTATTTTTAGTTAAAATGTCTTTTAGAATGAAAAATAAACATATAATCGTTCCCTCTTTTCTTTTAAAACGTGTGGGGGGGGGGGGTGAGAATTATGAAAAAAATCCGAGGGGTGGAGATTGACAATTTTGTTAAATTGTCAACCCCAATTGACAAAATTGTCAATTGAAAAATTGACAAAATTGTCAAGGGGTTGATAAATTTGTTAAAGATACAAACCCACAATATTTGCTAGTCTGTATTATAACATCTGCATTCCTCCCCATGAAAAAAAATAAGGAAATAAAGGTAGCTGCACTTGGCATTTGCAGTGCAGGTGTAATAAAGAGAAAATGATGAAGGAAAGGGAGGGAGGCCCGATCCGATCCTATAGTTGGTGAGGTTTTTTTGCAATGATAAGAAAAAAGAATTAAAAATCCTCTGGATATAGCTATTTTTTTTACCTCCTAATACTTTACTAGAATCACGAGTGATTCTTTTAGTTTTAATTATTATGTAAACTTCCCCCAAACAGTTTTATGGTGCTTGGATAACGCATTTATGTTTTTATAAACATAAAAAGAAATAAATCATCGGCCGATGGAAGAGGAAAATAATCGGCAATCGACCATCGGCCGATCTTGGAACAATCGGCATCGGCCCATCGGCCAAAAAATGCCATCGGTCGAGCCCTACTTCTAGCTACAAGAAATTGCCGAAAATTCGGCTTTTGGGCCCAATATTCGGTATTCGGCCAAATCACTATTCGTTACATCCCTGATTTAAACGTTAGTGCATGTAAAATGTGCACATGAAAAAAAATCACAATATTTATAAGGTATTTGTTTTTTTCACTAGTTAATACAGCAAGTTTTTTTTTTCCTTTTTCTTTGTAGTTTCTCAGTACGAGTTCATAATTTTATTACTTGAGGATGATTTTATAATTGATTCTCGGAAAGGATATAGAATAGTACATTTTATGAAGTCCACTCTTAATAAAATATTCTCTAATCTTTCATAATTTTTCTGATTCTCTTTGAAGTTAAGTTTCTTTCAACATTTCCAATAAAATATTTTTTTATTATTCTTTTCTTAATGTAGAAAAAAGCGTCTAATTTTCCCAGCTGTCATAAATTTTGAAAAAAAAAAAAGGAAAAGAAGAAGAAATACAATTCTTAATATAACACGTGTACAAAAATTTACTTTTGCCTTTAATTTAGTTGGTATATTAAAATATTTGGCGATGCAGTTGTTTATTGTCCACACTAGCCCTATGTTTTTAAGCCAATCTGAGCAAACTAGAATGCTGCTTTAGACAGTGTAAAATACAACCCTTAAAAGTGAATGAAAACCTAAATTCGAACCTAAGCAGCAAGTTTTCTTAGCAATACTAATCTCAATAAAGCATTTTTAATTAACATTAGATCTAATATACTTTTCTTATAGTTATAAATGACTGCATTTTGGTACGTTGGAGACGAAATCAAAAAATTCCAAAGCAGAAAAACACCGGTAAAACTTAAATGCAGAAATAAAAATATTTTAGTTTATTTACTAATTTTAAACATTTTTATTTGTATAAATTGTGACAAATCACTTAATCATCGATGAGCTTTGTATACACTTCACAATGGATGTCAGTAAACTAATAATCACAAATAAGCTTTAGATCCCAGATTATGATGACCAAATTCTGAGAAATACAAGCGTTTTTTTTCCCTGAAAGATCAATTCATTTAACAGAAAATCGCTCAAATGTGCATAGACAACTGCGGAAATGTCTTAAGGGGTCATTCATAAATGATGTTACGCTTCGAGGGGAGCAGGGGTTCTAGAAATCGGGACGAAGGGAGGGGATAACAAGAAGTGTGACATTACGCCCATTGTGGTTTCTATAAAAAGATTTCAAATCAGCAATTTATATTTATTTTCAAAGTTCTTTTGTTTTTTATAATTTGATTTAAAAATTTCATTGATCATTTTGTATCGTAAACACTGATGCTAGCTAAGGTAAAAAAATATTCTTGATAAAAGTTTAAAGAGAAATTTTCTTTGGAATTAAACACTTATGAGATTAAATTGCGTGGACCATTTTTTAAGAATTCGAACAACTAATATATTTTACTGTTCTGTACTAATTATTTTTTCTGCTGTAAACTTTAACCTCATTTTATACAAATTAAGTACGGATGCAATCGTTGTTATTACTATGCTCCCAAATGTCATTAAAAGCTCAAAAATTCAATTAGAAACGTGATTTATAACGCAGTGCTCTGTTGCTGAACTGCAAGTACAATATAGCGTCACATGTGACAAAGGGGGTAGGGGTATAATGAAGTGTGATATTTTTTTACAAAAGGGACAGGGATGGCAAATATATTGAAGAAAGTGTGACATCATTTATGCACGATCCCTAACAAGAAAGATAAATAGTATGCTGGCATTAAGAATACAATATCACATGGTTTACCCCATGTTGTTCTTAATTTCGTGATTAATCTTTAATAATGTTTCGCTTAACTCTGGAGCTGTGGAGAACTCGGCTTGAGAAATTCTGGTGTGGCGAAAAGAAGAGGTACCAGCATGCAAATCTCGCCAGCGGCGTTTTTACGCTGGTCAACTTAAAGTGGCCAGCAGTACAGGAAAGAGAGCTCTTGCCTGGTGGTGGCAGATGTATACTATTTTTCTTTAGTTTACGTTCCGGATGGAACTTGTTTATTTTATTTAATTTAATTTGTATCTTAAGCAGTTCATTAAATATTAGAATTAATCCTGGTCTTATTCCTTCACTGCACTGGCGTGGGATACTGCAAATTGTAAGAAGGAGCAAAATAGCAAAGTATCGCATTCCATAAAAAACATAAATAAATAAAAAGTGGGCAGTGACTTCAAAATTAAGTACGTTTTACAGTTTTCTTGTTGAAGTAATTGAAAGCTTGTATGCATTTACATTAACTTTTAAGTTATACGAGATTATTCAAATAATAGCTTGAAATGAACATCATATAATTAAATAATTATTGTCACAAAACTTAACATATATATATAAATATTAATTCTCACATATGGTTTTAACAATCCAAAATCTGCTTTAGCCTCAGAAAGGCTAAGGTTAGCCTCATTTAATTAAAAAATAAAACTAGAATTGAAAATTAAGGTTATATTTTCAAATGTATCTATTGAAATAGTAGTTATTTCTGAATTTTTGACGTCCTTCTAAAGCAAATGATTGATAATCAAAATAATAATATTAATAAGGCAAGAAAAATATCAGAAATGAAAACGTATAACTTCTACATCCAGTAGAAAATGTAGCTGTGTTTGATGTAGAAAAGAGAAGGGAAAAAAATCTTCGAGTTTGATCATTAGAGAGGAGAAAGATCAAAAATTGTTCGGATTTGGCGCGAGAGTCGGTGTTTCGCAAGTGTTCGCTCGAGATATAAAACGCGCGCTGACGGTCGAATGTTTGCAAACATGGACGAGTTGTCGACCGAGATAAGCGCCCACCTGAACAGCTCGGGGAACGGAACAGCCGGTCAGCTACCGGTGCCGGTTTTAAAAACTGTGCATGATGTTTTACTCGTGGTGCTCCTTGTGGCGGTTATGTTCGCTATGGGATGTCACATCACATGGGAACAAGTAAGTTTTAGTTTTTGACATTTTAATTTATGCGAACAGTTTAGCCCAGAGTTTCTCTTTAGTGCTCCGTTTAGGTGTTATGTTCGCTATGGGATGTCACATCTCATGAGAACAAATTTATATTTTTTCTTTTTGTTTTTTGTCATTTTAATTTATGCAAACAGATCAGCCCAGAATTTCTCTTTAGTGCTCTTGGTGCTCCGTTTAGGTGATATGTTCACTATGAGATGTCACATCTCATGAGAACAAGTGTATATTTTTTCTTTTACTTCTTTGTCATTTTAATTTATGCAAACAGATCAGCCTAGAATTTCTCCTTAGTTCTCTTGATGTTCCATTTAAGCGTTATGTTCACTATGGGATGTCACATCACATGAGAACAAGTATATATTTTTCATTTTTCTTTGTCATTTTAATTTATGCAAACAGATTAGCCCAGAGTTTCTCTTTGGTGCTCTTTGTGCTCCGTTTATGTGTTCTGTTCGCTATGTGATGTCACATTTCATGAGAACAAGTGTATATTTTTTCTTTTTCTTCTTTGTCATTTTTATTTATGCAAACAGATCAGCCCAGAGTTTCTCTTTAGTTCTCTTGGTGATCCGTTTAGGCGTTATGTTTACTATGGGATGTCACATCACATGAGAACAAGTATATATTTTTCCTTTTCTTTGTCATTTTGCAAAATTTATGCAAACATATTAGCCCAGAGTTTGCTCTTCAGTGCTCTTGGTGCTCCGCTCCGTTCCCGCGTTACGTTCGTTATGAGATGTCACATCACATGAGAACAAGTTTCTTTTTCTTCTTTGTCATTTTAATTTATGCAAACATATTAGCCCAATGTTTTTCTTTAGTTTTGCGACCCACTAGAAAGTTTTTAAAAAATGTGTCAAAATCATCGCGACTCCCGTGATACATAAGCGAATTTTGAAAAGTGGTAATTTGTAAAATCAAATTTGGTAGCACTTGAAAACAACTTAAAATACTTCATTTAATGAACGAATATTTCGTGTACTGGCCTTCCTTTTTTTTACAGATTGGGAAACTTCTTACATATGCACGAGGGTCTCTAAGGGTCGCGACCCCCATGTTGAGAAACAATGTATTGGCTTAAAATGTTCTCTATACTTAGCTCACTCTCACATGATTTTCTGGGATTAAATTTCGAATTTAGTAAATGTCATACTCTACCATATTTAAAACTATCTTACGTTGTTAGTTTCCAAGATTTTAAATTTAATTTTCTTGATTTTTACTCAGAAATTGATATTATTTATTTTTATATTCTATTCAATGCTTCAATTTTCCACCCCTGTTACACTGTACTATGAGTCCGGAACAACCAGATATCTGGTGTTACGCGATTCAGATTTTTGAGATCATTATTTTGAATATATCCCATACTATGATCTTCTCCTACGTGTATCGCATCTTTGCATAAAATAGCCGATTTTTCTCACTACTGTATTTCTCGGTTAAAAATATATGTGTAATTTAACAACTAAGTAATTCAATCAGAATAAGTATTGTTTAGTGATTGATATGTCATTAAGTGATTATTAATGATACATCAAGCATTATATTTCATAACAAAATTTAATAATTAATACTATGTGTAATTTCGATTGAAAATATAAATAACTTAACCGAAAGTATGATTTAATAAAAGGTTTTTTCATTAAAAGTTCTCATTTTACTAAATGTAAGCTAAATCTGCACTGCAAGAAGTTTTCTTGTTTTCCAATTTCTTTTGCTTGTTTACATTTAAAAAAAGTTTATTAGAGGTTCATTTAAAAGGTTCATTAATTCATTCTTCTTGACCTCTTTTATCAGAACATCATTATCGCCCTAATTTTGGCTCTTTTAACCTCTTCAGACCCAGAACTAAGCACAAACAATTTTGACGCAATTTTTTGGTTCTCTGATTTAGAAAATGATTACAAAACAAAATAATTAAAAATTTTTAAATTTTTAATTAATAATTAGTTTAAATAATAATTAATGCCCAATTTCCATGTTTAAAACGAAGTAAACTATATGTTGATTAATTTCAAAAACAATTGGGTGTTTTAGCTTTCAAATTGCACAAACAGTAGTTAATAAACAGTATTTTAAAATGTACCCAATTGGGTACACTTGGCATGAAGAGGTTAAAATATGTGTGCCTAAGCAAAATGAATGAAGCAAAGAACACCTGTTCTAGTAAAAATCCGAGGGGAAAAGAACATTTTGTGATTATATTATACTTTAAAAATACAATCATATCGTCTATCGACAATAGACATCGCTTTGCAGCCGTTCTTTTGCAATTGGCGTCTTAAATACTGTTTTGCAATTGTATTACTTGTGTAATTTAATGCAGTAGCCTAAACGAAGTTGCATTTTGAATTTCTGGGATCACAATTTTTTTTTTTGATTTTTAGGCATTAAACCTTTGAAAAATTGATATGATTGAACTATTACCATCAATTGGCTAATACAAAATAGATGGGTTTCTACGTAGCATTAAATTTTCTTAAAATGTGTTGACGAATAATGTGTAAATTTTCTTAAAATGTATTAACTAATAATATGTAACTTTTGTTAAAGTTGTTAAGGGAACTTGGCACCTTTCAAATGTAGAAAATGGCTGAAAATAACGATTTTTCAATTTTTTGCTTGAAATGTGGTTTGACTCTCGTAGTATATCTGAGCGAAGTTTTGAAGCTATACAACCAATATAAATGTAGTTAAGAAGTAAGAGAACTGAAATATTTCTGATGTTTTAGTGGAATTTTGTATTCTTTAAACTGCGTTTTCTCGGTTTGTGTGTTTTCGTCATATTGTAGTACTTAAAATGCTAAAACTTCTACATATATTCATGTAGCAACTTGAAATTTTTTGTGTGTGTTCGATATGATGTCCTTGATAAAATTAGAGATGGAATTTGCTATATATTTTTTAAAAAAATTTTTTTAAATGAAAATGTAACAAAAGTCGCTTTTTTTCTGTGTTCTACCATCGATGTAACTTTTAAAACTTTTTTCTCAAAAACTAATTAATTAATTGCAAAACCCATCCCTAAAATTGTAAACCATACTATAATAAGTACTTTAAAAAATTTTGGTTAAAAAAAAGTCAAGAAATGAAAGAGAAGAAGGAAATTTAAAATTGTTAAATAATTTAAAAAAAAATAAATTTTAAAATTTTCTGTTAGTTGAATTTTGATTTTTCATGTGAAAATCATTTTGTTGAACAATAGCACATCATAACATACAAATGAAATAGGTAAAAGTTCTTAAATTAAAAAAAAATTGTCAAAAGGTGCCAAGTCCCCTTAAGATTTTTTTTTTCACATTTTTTTTAGACTGCGTTTTATTAATTTTCAATCTAATAGTAAATTAAACCTTAAAAAAAAATTACAACAGGTATACTCAAAATGTTTTCAAACATATTGCATATTTTTTATTTACAATTTCAGTTCCGAAAGTCAACCGTAATAGTTAAATTTAGCATTGAAAACATTATACTAATTGTATGTTTATGTAAATATTATTCATAAAATTTGGCGATCATAAAGTCGAGTTTATTTTGATCATCCTCACTCAAAGCAAACGTATTGTAAATCATTGTCGCCACAGGGCCCATTGCGCTCATAAATGTAGCCGCTTGTTCTTCAGCCGATTTCGTACAAAGTTGAATGGCAGTTAAACAAAACTTAAATGTTTGCTTCCATACGCTATTCTCATTTTTCATTCAATTCTATCAGAGAAGCCTTCACTCAAACTCTTATAATTGCTTTTAATATTGCTGCTTAATGGCAACAAACTCTTTTTAACAATGAGTTTTATATTTATTGCCTAATAATTTACTCAGCGAAGACACGTTGCCACCTGCTATCTGAAACAATATAACATTACAATTATAAACGAGGCTTTCCCGGCAGAGCAGAAAGGGAAATATTCAACTAATAATAAACTGTTTCCAACATTTTTTAATTGAAATCACTAAAACTCGTCAATAGCTACTGAACAAAAAAAGTAAGAAAATGGGTTGAAAAACAGAGGATAAAATGTTTATTAACTGTTTTGACTTTCCGGGCAGCACAAAAAGGGAAATATTCAACTAATAATAAACTGTTTCCAACATTTTTAAATTGATGTCACTAAAACTCGTCAATAGCTGCTGAACAAAAAAAGTAAGAAAATCGGTTGAAAAACAGAGGATAAAATGTTTATTAACTGTTTTGACTTTCCCGGCAGCACAAAAAGGGAAATATTCAACTAATAATAAACTGTTTCCAACATTTTTAAATTGATGTCACTAAAACTCGTCAATAGCTACTGAACAAAAAAAGTAAGAAAATCGGTTGAAAAACAGAGGATAAAATGTTTATTAACTGTTTTGACTTTCCCGGCAGCACAAAAAGGGAAATATTCAACTAATAATAAACTGTTTCCAACATTTTTAAATTGATGTCACTAAAACTCGTCAATAGCTACTGAACAAAAAAAGTAAGAAAATCGGTTGAAAAACAGAGGATAAAATGTTTATTAACTGTTTTGACTTTCCCGGCAGCACAAAAAGGGAAATATTCAACTAATAATAAACTGTTTCCAACATTTTTAAATTGATGTCACTAAAACTCGTCAATAGCTACTGAACAAAAAAAGTAAGAAAATCGGTTGAAAAACAGAGGATAAAATGTTTATTAACTGTTTTGACTTTCCCGGCAGCACAAAAAGGGAAATATTCAACTAATAATAAACTGTTTCCAACATTTTTAAATTGATGTCACTAAAACTCGTCAATAGCTACTGAACAAAAAAAGTAAGAAAATCGGTTGAAAAACAGAGGATAAAATGTTTATTAACTGTTTTGACTTTCCCGGCAGCACAAAAAGGGAAATATTCAACTAATAATAAACTGTTTCCAACATTTTTAAATTGATGTCACTAAAACTCGTCAATAGCTACTGAACAAAAAAAAAGTAAGAAAATGGGTTGAAAATCAGATGATTATTAACTGTTTTGTCTTTGCCTATTTATGCACATATAACTTTCTTCCATAAATTACACAATTTTTTATGACCTTTTTTTAAAAGGAATGTAAAAGGCGAGGTTAAGTTACATAATTACATAATTCTCCTACTTCTAACAATGAGAGGAATCTGCTGCCTTTTGTATAAATACATCATTACTAAGTGTGAATGTATCATTCATTATCTAAATGTTTCAGGAAAAAGCTGCGTCAAACACGTTCTAATGATTTATCACATTTTGAACGGATTCTCTCTTTCCGCCGAAGTAAATAACCCCGTTTCCGCTCTTAACATACTGAAAACAAAACTTACGCGCAAAGTAGTTGCCATGTTTGTATTCTGCAGCCGCCACAGTTCGCTGCATAAGTGCATTGCAGTAACTGTCTCAAGGGACACTTCATTTTAAAGCGTGGCATTGTTACAATAGTTTGTTTTCATTATTTTCAGTCTACTTTTACGCAAAAATACATTGAAATTAAACACGTAATAATAATAAGCAAATATGTAAAATGGAGATAATGAATGAAAATCAATTCTCCCATTAATCCCATGTCATTAATCAATGTATATATATATATAAATATGCACAGTGTGTCAAAGGATTTTTTAAGACTTGGTTTATAAAATAAAATAAAGACTATAAAATTATATATTTTCTAAGTATTTTTATTCAAGACAAGCTCCTTCGGCTTCAATACATTTGTTACAGGTTTAACAACGATTAAAATGCCTGTTCCAGCTCACATTGTGGGACTGACTCAAAAGCTTGCGTCGAAGCAGTTTGTATAGTGTTAATGTCATCAGAGTAATAAAAAAAAAGGTAAATAAATGAACTGAGGTTTTGGCAGTGGATCAGCTGATGGTTAAGGAGTTTCACGTATGCTCGATAACACCACTGTAAGCTTAGTTCCAGCTGTTGTCTTAAAAATTCGTCGACACAGTGTACCAACAGCTTCGACGGGAGCTTTGGAGGCAGCCCCACAATGGGGAGCTGGAACAGGCATTCGAATCGTTGTTAAACCGCTGTAACAAATGCATTGAAGCCAAAGGAGCTTATTTTTAATAAAAATAATATAAAAAATATAATTAGTAGTTTTTTTTTATTTTATAAACCCAGTCCTAAAAATTCTCTGACACACTGTGTATATATATTAGCGTTGGCGCCGAAAAAACTCAGATTTCTTTCCCTGCAAGTCGAAATACCGAAGAAAAGTTGTGAATTGGAAAGACTTAAAAGGGGTAGAAAAAGAAATAAAACCAGTTTATATCTTCCGGTCACACATGTGCTGTAAAGTTTGTTGAAAGTGTAAGAATCTGAAAAACATTGTTACTATATTGCTAAATATTCTAAAATAAATTAAATTTAAACATTTATTCTCGCAATCTTAAACATTTAATCGAAATAAAATCGGTGTACATCTTCTGGTCGCACATGTGCTGTAAAGTTTTGTCGAATTCGTAAGAATCTGAAAATCATTGTTACCATATTGGTAAATAGGCTGGAAGAAATTGATTTTAAATTTAATCTTGCATTCCATTAAAAAAAAAGAAACAGAAGTTGTTATCATTTTGGCTCCTTCAATTGCACTATATTTTCTGTGGAGTTTGAAAAGCTGTAGGAAAAAGAAAGCGTCCAAGCAAATCTAGTTAACGGTGATAAAAGCGTATTTGACACATTTGACCAACTGCGAGTGTATTCAATTCATGAAGTGTAAAATAACGTCAAACAAATCTATTAATGTCTATTAGAAGAAAAGCAAAGCGAACCCTTGTGAATATATGTGTTACCGGCAATGTATGATACGCCGGCATTGTATAGAATACCTGGCTTTTTTAGAAACGGTATGAAGATTAGACTAGGTAAAAATACAAGGTGGGGCAAAAGTAATGACCTGGTTTTGACAAGGTATTAAAAAAAAGATGCAATTTGAGACTTAAAACATTTTTTATTTTGATCTGCTTATAAGCCCATTTTTTTACATTAAGTTTTGAATACCACTTCAGCAATATGGCGACCTTCAGCACCAAAACACTGATGCAGTCCATTTCTGAAGTTTTGTGAAACTTTTCTGCACATTTCAAGGGGTATGGCGGATGTTTCCTCGATAATTCGGTCCCTCAGCTCTTCTAAAGTATGGGGAACTTTCTCCTTCAAATAACTCCACAAAAAAAAAAAACTCTTAGGGAGCGTAACATTACGCGGGATGTTAGAATGCACACAAAGATGCAGCCTATTCTCTCTGCGTGGAAAAATAGACTGCATCTGTGTATTGATGCAGAAGCTTTCCATCTTGCAGAAGTGATATTCAAAACTTAGTGTAAAAAATGGTATTAAATACAGATCAAAGTATAACAAGTGTTAAGTCTCAAATTGTAATAGTTTCTTTTTAAAAACCCTTCAGACCGGGTCATTACTTTTGTCCCACCCGGTACTTTTCCCAGGCATTGTATATAATAGGTACATCGACATTCTAAACACAGACAAGTACTATTTGGGCGAAGTATAAAAAAAGAGATTACGATAAGGGTATTGTTTTAAATTTTCACGGAATATCTAGGTAACTTATAGAATGCCTGATGTTCTTAGGCCAAGAATGAAACACATGAAAGTTATTATTTACTGAACCAGACATTTTCCTAGACATTGTTTGTGACAGCACCGTGCATTCGCTAGAAAAAATGCAAATGCAGCTTTTCTCCTAAACAATAGCCAGTACTTCACACTTTGCCAGCATGTCAGCTGTATTCTGTAGAAGGAATCGGAATTGTGTTTAATATAAATCGTTATCTTTTGTTAGCTATTTTTATGCATTCGATAAGATAGTCTGTAGAATGTCGGGTTTCGTACATTGCCGGAAAAATAGGCATTGACTGTCTAATGGGGCTGTGTATGGTCACTAACCTTCGCAGGCCTAGTGCATGCCCCGGAAATCGGCCTCCATTCTTTCAAGTAGCACCACTATCGGCAGATGCCACTGCCATCTTGAGAATTTTGACGCTCAGCTTCCCCTTGGATGACAGCACCTGAGCTCTCATTAATGCAAACTGCACAAATGTCTACTCAAGGGATCTTTTACATGCCGCATAATCATACGATATGGGCGCTGACGATTTTCTACATCTTGAAAATAAACCAACTTGGGCCTGTTGATCCAGTGAACTTGGGCGTACGAGGCCAGTGCCTTACCACTACGCCACCCTGCCAGCACACATGCGCTGAACAATTATCAACAGGTGTCGACGAAAGTTTGCAGAAAATTTACAGTCTGGTAAACGCATAATGTAATCTTATGCATCTATAAAAAGGTTATTTCTCTTCAAGAGACGCTCTTTTCTCTCTCTCTTTCTCTCTCTGAAACCAATTCAACCAATGTCCTATATTTTGAATTTTCACCTTCCGAAACCGAGGAATTCTAATCGTCTAATAGTAAATAGAAAAAAATATTTTTTGCCTATATTAAAATTATTTGCAACTAAAATAATTAGCAATAAATCCTTTGAATATTCAATCAAGTTGACTATTTCTTTGCTTCAGTGACTCTAAGATAAGTGTTAAGAAGCGGAAAAATGAAACGTAAATTTAATTGGAATTCAGAGCCTTTTTTCAACAAAGCAAATGAAACGTGGAAAAAAGACTTTGATCTGAAACGAGATTTCGACTAATTATTTAGAGATGTGATGCTGAAATGTAACTCATTAAAAGGGATGAAAGTTAAGTATAATATTAGTCTACAAATTGCTTAAGAGCTAACGACGTTATGAATAGAAAACCAGATTAAAAGCTTCGGTTTCTTCATCGAAAATGATTTTTTGTTTTTGTTTTTTTGCATTTCCGAAACATTGTGAGGAAATAAACTCGTGAAAAATATTTATAATGCAAGAACCAGTGGCCTTCCGACTTAGTCGACTAGCGGAACCCTTACAATTATAAAGCTTTTTTTCCGGGAATACATTCACCCTTAGAGAGTTAAACATAATTCAAATCAAGACTGAATTTGCAACAAAAGAAGCGAGGTACCCTTATTTTCCCCAGAACTTATTTTCCGTTTGTATTCCGTCTGTTATGCGAAAATGGCCAGACTAGAAAGGAAGGAGATGAGTCCCCGTTTCAAATGTACGCCCTAAGTAAAATATACATCTTATATATAAGCGGCGTAAGTGTCGGTCGCCGGTAGCTTAGTGGTTGCTTGCGTAACTGTAATGCAGTTGCCATTGTTGTAACACATATCAAATACACTAATAATCAAAACATTTATCTAGCACTAGCTGCGAAGCCCGACGTTGCACGGTCTGTCTTAAATTATATTTTGCAAATACAGCGATGCCTCATCAAAATGCTAGAAGCGTTGATTATTATTTTTTTTATTTGTTTAACAATGGCAACTGCATTCATTTGTTTGTTCACACGGCAACTGTAACGATTGTTGACACGATGCAACAATGCAAATAAAATAAAACGGTTATCCTCTGGGTCAAATAAAATTAAATTTAATTACCGTGAAAAAATAATTTCAAACTACAGAGAAAAACGCTTATAACTTCTTTTCTAGTTAATTTAGAGACTTCCAATTTTAGCACGAAGGACAAAACTCTTTCTAGGATAGTTTTTACGGGCTTTTCAATGGTATCAAGCTCGAAAGGATGCGATAATTTCTTAAGATAGAAAAGGACTATTTTATTTGCAATCTCCGTTAAAAATTAATGTAAACGCGAATTTAATTTAAGCCTTCTTTCTTTGTTTTAGTTTATTTATCGTCTGCGCTTATTATATACAGTAGCCCCTTGTTATATCGCGCTTGTCGGAGGACAGTAAAAAAGCGCGATGTATCCGAATGCGCGATATAACCGATGCCGTTACCAATAATTCAAAAAGTACAAGTAAATTGTGTGCCAACGTAAAAAGTTAAGTTTAATCTTACATAATCATGACTTTCTTAATAATAATAGCAAATAAAACTTTCTTAATAACAATAGCAAATAAAACTAAACTGTTTTTTTTGCTATTATTATTAAGAATCTGTCTCTTTCATTCAATGGGCGTGAGGACTTTACAAAAAGAAATATCAAGTAAAACGTCAACTGGTTTGAGTAGAATCATTCTGCAGGCATGTAAGTTGGGGAGTGGGGAGACATGTTGCAGCTTTTATCTGCAGCAAATTCAGAAGAAAGGTAAACTTTCCTGTTCGATTGCTGTATATAATGTAGGAAAAAAGGCTGTACTGAGAAATGCAATATTATTACTTTCGAGAGCTCAAAATTAAAATTATGGGAGACAGAAAAAGCGCGATATATCCGAATGAGCGATATAACGAGGGGTTACCGTATATTAAAGTGGCAGCGCTCTTTTTTCCAGTTTTGTTAAAACTATTGTTTTGACGATGATTAAGTTGCATATAAATAAATATTTTTCACAAACAATTTGATTTTATAGTAAATAATATTTCTATTTTACAGATGTTTATTTTTCGGTAAGAATATTTTTTTCCGAAATTGTTATATGTTTATTATTTATTTATTAAACTTTACTGCTCTACCTGATAAATATCTCTTTGATTTGATGTGCATTTCCGGTTACTGGGAGAATTGTGTATTTATTAATATCGAGAACAGCGGTCATTTCGTATGACCGCCGGGCTTACTAATATGTTATAGGCACTTTATGTAAGGGCAATTAAAGAAAAGTACTACTGTACCCTTTTTTGATAACCTGGAAGTACAGGATGAATTAATACTTTTAGCAATCACATTTCACATTCATTCAACTGCATATTGCTTAGAAATATAAGTTTTTTAGTGTTTATTAACACTTGTGTAAGTGCTTTGTATTTTTCCTTTCGGTTGCTTATTTTGCCTCACGGAACTCCTACAGATTTACCGCGGAACCCCAGAACACACAGTTTGAAGACCACTGAACTGTGTTTCTTTCCACATGATCAATGAGTATAATAGTCCTGGCCCCACCATATAGTACCGTAAAAAATTTTATGTCCAGAGATTTTCTCTTTAGAATCGGGATCTGGGGCGGTTCTAATACGAAACTGTCTTGGGTAGACATGTTGATTCCTGGGCGAATTAATTTTACAGGCCATCAAATATGGCGGCCATTTTGGTTCCTTTCCTCATTTGGCATTCAGCCACCAATCAACATATAAACTTAATTTTGGTTTTAAACTTTGGTTTTTGGGGTCTAAGAGTTCAAATGACATTTTATTTAAGTCATTAAAGCAATTTTACTACCTTTTTCAGTAGTTTGCGTGGAAATGTATCTGATAACTCTTGTTTAATATTCTGGTTGCAAAAGTTGAAACTGGAATAAAAGAATTCTCAATAATACTAAGTTTCAATTCGTGTTTATTAGAATTATACGTTCCTTTTAATTGTAAAATTACATAATAAAAACAAAATATAAAATTAATCAATAAAAAAAATGAATGAATAAAAACATGCTATTTGATTTTGCTCACACACAGGAGTTCCAGTTGCAGGAAATTCAAAAGTTTTTATTGTCTCAGCACCCCGTTAATATTTTCCTAGCAAAATCATGCGGATCATTTATTAATTGTTTATTTTCAAGAAAACGAATAATAATGAAGATAATTAGCCAAACAGAAATTTTTGGTTGCAAATTATAGCTTATGACCTGTAATTTCGAACATTAGCTTCAGACCAGCTCCCTTTATAAATTGAAAAAAAAATATACACATGTGTATATCGTTGAATAAATTACCCAATATATAGGTACATATGGGTTAATGTTCTCTCAACTCAACTCTGGCGCAACAGCCGTTCCCATGGGAGCTAAGCGCTGCTGTGCCCATCTCAGCTTACGAGGCCGAGGGTCTTGAAGAAATAAATGTTCGGTGAGTTACTACTGAGATACAGAAATAGATGTTCTGGTCAGGTAGTTGACCTTCGTGGTTTTAATTCTTTCGCACAAATTGATTTGCTGTAAGTAATATTAATTTTAAAAATTTACTATTTTCTACATGCTGTAAATATGCTATAGAAGAGCATTGCAAAAGTTTTGATAGGATAATATTTCATAAAAATTAAACGTTCAGAATAAAATGAATACGAATATCTACTTGCTACGAAGTGAAACTTGAATTTTCAGGTGTAATTCCCAGGCTCACTTAAAAGACTGCACTATAAAAGTAATTGAATAAACATATTGGCTAAAAATTTAATATGCTTACTATGCTACATACACTTCATTAGATAATTAATAGCTTAAGCTAGTAACCAAATCAAAAATGTTTGAACATTAGTATTTTAAAACTACCATTAGCATACAAATGGTAGAATGAATATATATTTTTATATTTTAACAATAAAATTTACTTATAATATTATAATAGGATTTTAATATTATAGTACGGTATTTTTATAAGAAATATTTGATATTTTTCCTTACAGAAATCACATAAACGGAAAAACATGTTCCCTACAAAATTGAAACAATGCACTTTTCTAAAATCCTTATAAACGTATTAAACTCAAAGTTTGCAATTCAAAGTAGTTTATTTCCCCAAAAATAACATTTCTAATAGTAAAAAAGTCTCCTACTTTACATTTGATGAATTATTCTAAGAATTTATTTATACTAATTTAATATATTTGAACTTTTAATGACTGTTTTGTTTTCTGTTGGCTGTTTGTTTCTTCTAGTTCATTCCATTCATTCCGATTTTCCCAGTTTATTCCCCTGTACTACTTAAATTGGTTTCTGCTGAAAACTGAACACCCAACCCTGTTCTACAGTAAAATTGGTACTACATGGTTTTATACGATATACTCACAGATATCATTTAAATGTAACTTAATTTTTTTTTATTTACTGAAAATTTCATGTTTTATAATTGATATTTTTTTAATACAAAACTTATAATTTGCTCTGAACTAAATTATGAATATTAATTAATACTGATATACTTGTTTTATAAACATGTTTCCTTGAAAAAGCTTCTCGAGGAACTGAACTCTTTAATTTTGTTATTTTTTAAAAATTATTTCTTTATTTTTTTTCTTCCATAAAATATTTCATGTCTGATATTATAGCATAGAATTTATTCCTTGAATGGGAATACTCATCATATTTATTTTATATAAAGTCTACTTTTTTAATTTTCAATTTCCAGTTTACTGAAAAAAAACAGTGGACGAAATGATATTTAGACCGGCCGGTTTTTTCCCGGGGTGAAAAAACCCGGCCAACCCTGTTGTTAGCTGGAGAAATATCTGTCGTCCAAAAAATTTCTATTCAGTAAAATATCATCACTAAAAACTGCTCTTGTTGATGATTTTATGTCACAAGTTCTAATGATAAATTTAAAGAAAGTGAAAAATTTTGGAGGTCGTCAGCAATGTTCTGCACGGATGTCGGTATGGTCTTTGCAGAAACTTCATGCTGTGTTCGAAAGTTATATATAACATGCTATATTTTCCTTAGTTTCTGGTCCTTCATTAGTTAATTATGAGTTGCAATCTGCAATTTATGTTCTTTGTAGAAGTAAGGCAGGACAATAAAGAGCTTAATAACACGTTAGAGGAGGCAGTTTACGAATTGCTCCACACATACACTGGGCTGTTAAACATGGTGCAAAATGAGTCATTGCGCTATCGAATGATACAGACGTGTAGTATAATTAATTCGATTTGCATCAAAATGGATGTGCCCAGGAATATCTGAGTTCTGGATACTTTTCGGAATAGAAGAAAATAGACGGTTCATTCCCATCAAACATTCTTTTCAGAAAACTAAATCAATTGCTAGCCAAAGTACACTCGAAAACTCACATTCTTAACGGTAATGACGAAATTAGCAAAATTGGGACAAAAAATTTCAGTTATAAAATCAAATCCTATTTCATATTTGTCAGATTTTGCAGAGAAAGAGGACGAGTGCAGTTATGAAAAAGTGGAGAAATACCTAGTGCGAGTCTGAAAAGCTCATTCAAAATGTGAAACATTTGATGATCTACGATTTACTGAATACAAGAAGTCGGTGCCACTGAGTGAACTTCCACCGACATCACTATCAGTTGAAAGGAATAAGAGGTTTTTAGCACATAAGACGGAATATTCGTTTTCTTGAAAATAAACAATTAATAAATGATCCGCTTGATTTTGCTGGGAAAATATTAACGGGGTGCTGAGACCCTAAAAAATTTTGAATTTCCTGCCACTGGAACTCCTGTGTGTGAGCAAATGATAACTTTCTTTCTCCAAAAGATGTGCATACAAAGCTGCTGTGGTAAAGTGCACTACTTTTGTGAAATGGACCACCAAAGAATGCAAAATCAAATAGCATGTTTTTATTTATTCATTTTTTTATTGCTTAATTTTATATTTGGCTTTTATTATATAATTCTACCAATAAAAGGAACGCATAATTCTAATAAACACAAGTTGAAACATAGTATCATTGAGAATTATTTTATTCTAGTTTCAATTTTTGCAACCAGAATATTAAACAACAGTTATCGGATACATTTCCACGCAAACTACTGAAAAGGTAGTAAAATTGCTTTAATAACCTAAATAATATGTTATTTGAATTCTTAGACCTCAAAAACCAAAGTTTAAAACCAAAATTAAGTTTATATGTTGATTGGTTGCCGAGTGCCAAATGAGGAAAGGAACCAAAATGGCCGCCATATTTGATGGCCTGTAAAATTATTTCGCCCAGGAATCAACATGTCTACCCAAGACAGTTTCGTATTAGAAGTTGTCCAGATCTCGATTCTAAAGAGAAAATCTCTGGACATAAAAATTTTTACGGGACTCTATTGTGGGGACTGGAATATAAATTCTTTTTGACTCTTCAAACTGTGTTTTGTGGAATACTAAGGCCTCGCTGAACACACACTTGGAAGACTACTTTAACTGTCTCGTGTCTTTTTTTTTTTTTTTACATGATCAGCGAGTATGAATGTATTTTTTAAAGACATATCGTTTTTTCTAACGGGAAAGATCTAACGGGTGTTGAAACAATACATAAAAGAATATCAACCATAGTACGCCCATATACGTTTGTAAAAGATAGCAGAAAATTTATTAAAATCTCACACTCGAAGTTTTTGTATTTTTAATTCATAGTAATGCAAGTCTGCAGTTAACGTATTTTCAACATACGAGATAGGACTTGGGTCACTGTGGATAAGATGGAAAATTGCACCATAACTTCAGCGTTAA
This sequence comes from Octonoba sinensis, assembly GCA_038502835.1. Classification (NCBI taxonomy): domain Eukaryota; kingdom Metazoa; phylum Arthropoda; class Arachnida; order Araneae; family Uloboridae; genus Octonoba; species Octonoba sinensis. Next base: position 61,504,627 of record CM076605.1, on the reverse strand, counting down.
TTATCTTGTAAACGTTAAAATGGGATTGTTCTGATATGATTGTGAGCACTTCATATTTATATATAAACACGAAAACAGCCGAAACCAGAAAGTGACTAAGAAAAATATTTATACGTGCAATCAATAAATGAGAGGACCGATGAGGGAGAGGAATCAATGTGTTGCAGAAATCTTAACAAGCTGCCTTCACACTTCATGACACTTTTCACGCAACAGTTTTAATTCCCGATAGTTGCGCAAATAACAATCTATGCTCTTATTTGTGCCCGTTTTTTTTAAAAATTCTTTGTGTAATATCGATTTTTCTAGAGTTAGATTTTCACCGCGCCAATTAATGAGCAGTGATGAGACTTTTGGTATTTTTTCAAAATTTTGTAGGGGTAATAAGGCACCCTTGAGAGACGAAAGAAGATTTTATCCATAGCAGTATTTTTGAGTTCATCCTTTGAAATATTTACACCGATCAGCCAAAATACTATGGCCATTTACTTACTTAATGTCTTTCACCACCTGTAACAAACAAAACGCTGCACGTATTTTGCCATAACTTTTACCTCTGTTTCGCTATTAGTTAACGTAGTTGTGTAATTTATTGAAATCGATCTGAACGTATCTGGATTAAGCAGAGTTAACTAAATGTGTTAATATAGAAAATATATCAAAACAGAAATATATAAAAGTAAACTGAAAATTTAAAAAAAAACACTGTAATTTGGCAACTATTTCTTTAAGTACTGCTTTTATATTTTGGGTAAACACGAACACACGCTGGTAACACGCGCGTTCTCCCCGATTCTAAAAGTGATTGCCAATATTCGTCAACTATTGTACTCTCTAAATTTCATTCCCATTTTTGTTTACGCAGGTGGTCAGCAGGGGTTTCGTAATTGGTTAAAGCACACATAATCTTCCAGCAGCTAAACTAATTGAAAGATCTGTAATGAGTATACTCTTTTATAAATTCAGCTTTTTTTTTTTTTTTTTTTTTGTCTCAAAAGTTCGTCTTTCGAAACTTCAAACGCACGGTCTGTGACGCGTTACTACACACCAGCGCTTGTTAAGATGTGTTTCGCGGAAGCCTGGGGTTCCGCCGAGACCACTCAAGGGCTCCATGTAAACTTGTACTCTTTTCTCTTATAACATTCAAGATATTCATTGAAAAATCAATACAATTTTGAAAGTGTATCTTAAAACTATACTAGTACTTTAATTTCGAAATTATTTTTTGACGCTAATAAATATGTTTGAACTAAACTGCCATTTATAGAGCAAATTATCTATTTCCCGTATGTAGTATTGATACCATACTATTTCAGAAAGCAGGTGATCCATGTGAACAGTCGGTCTTTTGAAGGGTTCCGCGCATCAAAAAAATTCAGAAACGATGCTGTAAACGATTTAAACCTATTAAATATTAAATCAGTCTTGTCCATGAGTAAATTGAAATGATGCAATATTCTCGGCAACTTAAATGTCATTGAAAGTTTTTGAATACGCACATATATACAACCGCACACACAACCACACGCGCTCATCATACTCACACGCTAATATTAAATAAAATGACCACAATTGACGCACTGGTTTTCCCGCAAACTTGCACGTAGATGATCCATTAATTTGTTTGCATAATATTTCAAGATGAACTCACCTGTGAAGGGGCAGGTGGTAAATGACAAGTGGCGAAAAAAAATGGCACAATGAAAAATCTAAAAGAAACCGAATATTACTAACTAAACTACGTACCAATAAGTACGTTTTTATAAGCAAGAAAATTCCCGTTTTTTTTTATTTATTCAAACTCCAATGACATTTTGAAAATTAACCTTCAACTGTGGTCTGCGGCCTGAGAGAAACACTTGAGCCTGCCACTTTCAAATCTCATTTCACACCTAAAAACCGCGTTTTTTATTCGACTAAAATTTTATGAAACTAAATAATTTGTGCTTTAAAAATTTATTTAATCAAGTTAAATCTGAGGAAATAATTGCAATTTAATCATAACATTTCATTTTATGCATAAATAAAGTATTTAAAAGCTTTTCCCCCAAGCGATCTTAAGAGGCTTCACACTGCAATTATGCCAAAATATGTCACAGCAGTCAAACGTTAAGACAGAAATGAAAATGCTATTTTTTAAATTTGGTTCATTTAAATCAGCGACTTTTAACCTTGTAGTCTTATTGAACCCTTTTCAAAATTGCCCAGTTCTTGGAACTACTTATGATTGTGTACTAAGATTTCTACAAAATATTTTTCTTTTTTAAACTCAATAAATATGTTAAATGAAAATGTACACAAAAAACAATATCTTTTTATGGAAAAGTTTTAAAGCAGTATTACGACGACAAATTGTACAATATATTTTTCTTGTTTTCAAGATTGAGTCACCTAATAGAAAACTGCTTAAATGTGCCTATGTAACTACCTAAACGTCTTATCGGTTAATATAAACAGCATATGATAGTAAACATAAGACACTGAGACGCTGCATTGCTAACCTCGATTAAAATTCCCGATAGTTTTATTGTTTTACTAAAGAAAAAGCTAGTACAATCACTACTCGAGTTCTTGTGTAATCCTGGGAACAATGATAGGCCCTGGTAGAAACTTTTCTCGTTGTTAGTCAAATTGTAGCTGTACTGTATCAATGAACTCAATGTTTTCTCATCAGAGGTATATCGTTTCTCCTAGGGTTCGACGAGAACTTGATTTATTTGTGTAACTGTCCACAAATATTATACACATACTTTCTTGTAGTATTCTACAATGACTTATACTATTACCTTACTTTTCTGCTATATTTGTTCTTACGTTAAAAAAAAAGGGGTACAGCACGCTTTACGTATTGGAAAAACGCACTGACATAATTAAATTGATATTCAGGGAATGTACGGGATAGCCGTTATCGAAGACAGAGAATAAATAAGTGAAGAAAACATTCTTTGACAGCAAAAAAACACTGATGGAATTTAATTGGGACTGTGATGTTATTGTAGCATCTCATTGGCAAAATAAACATCTCAACATTTCCAATTTCACGCTTCTCATACGTTCCAAATATATATTTTTGGGCAAAGAAAAACTTATGGTTCGTAATTGAGCTTCGTGCGGGGGATAATATTTGAAAATAATTAATTGAGATTTCGAGTTAAATAAAAAATACATTTGAATAATGTGATACTTAGTGAGAAAGAGCGGGAGGGTGTAAAATATATTGAAAAAAAGTGATATCATTTATGAACGGTCCCTTATGAAAATCAAAAAAAAAAAAAAAAAAATCGAATAAATTTAATTTGCTGATTTTGTCAAGAAGTAATGTCACATTTTTTGTTACCCCCTCCCCACCCCTTCTCACAAACTGTCACAATTTATTGAACCCCCTCCCCTTTGAAGCGCGACGTCATTTATGAATGACCCCTTAGTCCCATAACTTTTCCGGGAGACTCGTGGCACGTGATCACTCGTGAACTAAACAAATGAATACAGAGAAAGTGATTTCAACACTAGAATGCAGGCTTCCCTCCGACTTGTGGCTGTTCTGCAGAAGAGCGATGCGCATGTCCCCATTTCCAATTCCCCCGAAGCTGTAGGTCAAATTGGGCTCTTGCTGCAAACACTCTCATTTAACGGCCCGCGCGAAACACACACACACACACGCTATACTCGCTCCACGGGCGGTCAGTGGCGCAACGCGCCACTTTCACTGCCGACTCTGAACAATTAGCGCCGACTCGTTCTCATTTCGCAGACGTCACTGTGGAATTCATAGCATAAAAATATTCCAAACACTCACTGCCGGCTTAAGGGCATCGGGTAAAGTGTAAATATGCGCGTTGCGTATCAAAAGCATAACAAGAAATTTTTCGTGGATAACGTAGAGCGAAAAATATCAAAAAAAGTAAAGTTTTAGAAAATTTATCTTTGCGGGTACGTCCGAAAGTTATGAGATTGTGTAAGATAACGACTGTGAAAATACGAATTTTGATCAATACTCCGATCTGCATTAAGTTTGTCACATTTTCATACAATGCAGCAATATTGAAAGCTTCACATAAAGCAAACTATTATATTTCAACAAATCCGGTAACGAAATTTGCCGGAGAACAGCTCTATGGCGGCGAGAATAATATATAGCAGCGATATTACCTATGAATAGAATAATATTTTGATCAAAAGAATATCAAATTTTGAGAAATTCGAAACTTTTTGCCAAAATACTGCATCGGATTTTAAAAACATAATTTTGCAACAGCGTAAATTTTCAGAAATTAGTTGAAAAAACTTTTCATCTACGCACGTCCGAAAACAATTAATATATATATATATATATACAAACAGATAGGCACGTAGCATCCTCAAATGTCAATATTTCCAATATTGAATTGATTGAAGTTGAAAGTTAGAATTTACTGGTATCTAACTATCTGTGAGAAAATTTCAATAACTCCAAATTAAATATTTTAGGAAATAATATGGATTGCGAAATTTTGATAATGTTTTTTCCGGAAAACGTCGGGTAATTACGGAAAAATCTCAGACTTTGGTACTTTTACCGTTTCATTTTTGAACCTGAATATCTCAAGTACTAGTTTGGACATTGGTACTTCTTTCACGAAAAATTCAGATGCTAAAGATATCAAACTAGGTTATACACTCATTTTTGCCAAAATTTGATAGTGCCACTTCTTGCACCAAGCCACAGATAATTATGTCACTCATTTTCTGCAACAACATCATAACAGGAAAGTTTATACTGCAACTTTAGGGTGGTTACTACTGGATAATTTCAATTATCCTTAGGGTTATCCGTCCTCTCTTAAAATCTAGTTTCACCAAAATAGTTAAGGGAGCGTACGTGAAAGATGTCACACTTTTTCCAATATGTTTAACCCCTCCCCCCTTTGTCACAAAATGTCACATTTCATCATACCTCCCTACCCCCTTTGTGACATGTTACACTATATGCATATGTAGTTGCAGTTAAGAAACAAAGCATTGCGTTATAGATCACGTTTCTCATTTTATTTTTTAACTTATCCTCTTCAGACCCCAGAACTAAGCACAAACAATTTTGACGCAATTTTTTGGTTCTCTGATTTAAAAAATGATTACAAAACAAAATAACTAAAGAAAAATTTTTGTTTTAATTTTAATTAATAATTAGTTTAAATAATAATTAATGCCCAATTTCCATGTTTAAAACGAAGTAAACTATTCTGTTGATTAATTTCGAATACAATTGGGTGTTTTAGCTTTCAAATTGCACAAACAGTAGTTAATAAACAGTATTTTAAAATGTACCCAATTGGGTACATTTGGAATGAAGAGGTTAAGAGGACATTTGTTGTTGTTGTTGTTGTCGAGTCCTCGCAAGTGGCGAGGAAGAATGGGTACGCTGCTCCTGAGTCCAACGGGGCCCTTGTAGGCAGGAGTCAGACTTCCGCCCCTTTATATGTGGTCTCTTAATTTTTTGAACCAGCTCCCAGATGAGAGACCGTCACCTGGGGTTGGCACCCCCAGAGGTTTCGTTTCACTTAAAGGACATTGGAGCCACGACCTATTTAACGTGCACCAGCTCCCTTTAGCGTACACGGACACCACAGCAACCAGCCGCGAGAGGTTGTCACCCTCCCAAACACTGACCTCAGTTGATGTTGCTTCACTTTCGGTGTTCTGCGGGAACCGAGCTTCTACCGACTGGTCCACCGCGGGACAAGAGGACATTTGTGAACATAATAATGACTACATATGCACGTAATTTGTACAAAATGAGGCTAAGGTTTACAACAAAAAAGATACTTTGTATAAAACAGTAAAATATATTAATTGATCGAATTCTGCAATTTTATCTTAAACGTATAAATGCCTAAGAAAATTGCCTTTTAAACTTTTAACAAGCAGTAAATTTTAAGCTTAATCAGTATCGGTGTTTAGGATGCCAAATGATCAACGAAACTTCAAAATCAAATTATTAAAAAAAAAAAAAAACTTCAAAGATAATTTTAATTTGCTGACATTAATGTTTTGATAGAAATCAAAATGTGTGATGCCACACTTACCCTCTCCCCCCCCCCCTTTGTCACGAACTGTCACAATTTCTCCTCCTCCCCCAACAGACCTCCTCCCCCTCGAAGCGTGACATCATTTATGAATAAGCCATAAAGAGAAGAGGCGAAGAAAAGCTGGACATTCGAAATGGAGTGGGGAAAAGAATTATGGTTAGATCTTTATTGTTCTGTGTAAAATAGCACTAAATATAAAAATTTACTGCCTTTTGAAGAGAATGATACGATTCATGAGCACACATAAAAGGGTAAAGAGTAAAACGCCACTGGGATCTCCCATTACTCTAAGAAACAATTGCTGCAATCAAAAGCCACTTTCAATGTACAATCTCAGCATGAGCTTGAAATATTGAGAAATGTTTAATACGTTTACCCATTCATTATTTAAAGTATTCAATGGATTTTGATCAATCAATTTTTTTTCTTCCGAAAATATAACTAGCAACAAAAAGGAGAAAGGAGGAAAAGCAATTTGTCGGGCACAAGTTTTTTTTTAAATGTATAGTTATGACTTATTATTACCTTTTTATTTTTATTTTCAATGATAATTGGCAGGAAATATAAACATAAAGGTTCGTCCTTGCAAATATAGTAAAGAAAAATAGAAAAAGGTGTTAAAAACAAACATTTTTGCAACCCGTCTTCGCGGAGGGTAAAATAATAACAATAAAGGGTAAGGGGTCAGAAAGGACCAGTGGTGAAGGAAAATTGACACATAAGGCCATTGTTAACTTTCAAAAATAAATTGTATAAAATAAGAGACGAATTCAGCATGGACAGTGAGTATGACAGGAGCCGACAGTTAGTAAAAATAGGAGCGTTGCCACTTCCATATTAGAGGGAGGGCAAACCGGGGATTGGTTGACCGAGCGAGTAGTAGAGCCACATTTTTAGTCAATTTTTAACCTGAAATGTGGCAACAAAAACCTTGTTGAAGCTATAAGAAACATTATGTTGAAGACAACACGAAACTTTCACTATGTTGCGGCCGTGCATAGCAAAAGAGCCAACGTGCTAAGACAATCTCGCCAAGCCGCCAAATATGTGGCAAGCAAAGAAGTGTTTTGAAAAGAAGCTTTAGTTGGCAGTTGAACTGCAGGATAAACACCGTAAGAGGTGAATTGTTATAGAATGAGCATTTAGCTCCCTTTTTGTCTAGCAATACAATGTACCATCGGGTACCAAGTGGAATCAATTGCATATGCATCCAAAAGATATAATAAAATAGTTATTGTTTTCATAAATTGAATTACAGTCTACTTCTCTTCGAGCTCATATTGAACACACTAAAATTTTAAATAATCTAAAATGTCGGCGTTCTTTATATATTTATGCCAACTTTTGTTTGTTTCTTTGCATTAGTTTTTGATAAATACCACTCAAACTGAACAAGATATATTTTTGAGTTTAAATATTTGAATAAAATACATTTCTTGGCTAAAATCACACATATGGGCAGATATGAACACAAACATGCAATGTAAATAAAACATTTCGGGATAAATCTCCTAGCATACCCCAAAACATTGTAAATACAGCGATTTTGTCTTCTTTTTTCGCTTATTCCTGACTACGGAAAATACGATTTTGAAATTCGGTTAAATGTTAAATCTGCCATTGTGCATGATTGTGTCCTTGAGTGCTTCTGAGTAAAATAATCCACACAGATTTTGCAAATGAAAAATTTCCTTTTTATTTATAGCCGTTTTCTAGTTTAAAAAAAATAAATCAATATGGGAGCCTAGGGCTTGCTGTGCCCATCTGAGATTGCGAGGCAGAAAGCACTGCTGGACAGAGGCAGGTGCTCAAGTCAGGTGGTCGGCCTGGCGCGAAGTCCTCAATGTTTTGTTCCCAAGCATGCTTGACCCTCCTTTTATCGAGCTTCTGAGAGAATAGAAGGCTGAGTCGGCGCGGCCCAGCCTGCGGATCAAGCACCAAAGTCCTTAATATCACTTAGCCACGACCCTTTACACTCTGAGCAGTTACATATATAAATTCATAAGTTCCACGTTTCAAAAAACTTAATGTGATGATATGATTTATTTTGAAGTTAAATATTTGTTTTTAAATCCTTCATCCTCAAATAAGATTAATAGTGTTTCTTAACAGGTTTTTGAAAAAGTGGCCTCTGAAACTAATCGGATTCCTTTAGGTTTTAGACATTTTAATGGATTTTGAACGAATATACTAATTTACTAACTGCACGAATATTTAGCTTCTTCATTCCAAGTGTACCCAATTGGGTACATTTTAAAATATGGTTTATTAATTACTGTTTGTGCAATTTGAAAGCTAAAACACCCAATTGTTTTTGAAATTAATAAACAGATAGTTTACTTCGTTTTAAACATGGAAAACATGGAAATTGGGCATTAATTATTATTTAAACTATATATTAATTAAAATTAAGAAAAAAACTTTTTTTTAGTTATTTTGTTTTGTAATCATTTTTTAAATCAGAGAAGCAAAAAATTGCGTCAAAATTGTTTGTGCTTAGTCCTTGGGTCTGAAGAGATTAAATATAAATAGTCAAAAACAAATTAAGTTAAAGTTAAGTACCATTTTCTCTTCTGTTTGTCAGCCGATTTTCTTACTTTCTTTTGTTTGCTTATAAGCTATTTATGAGTTTTAGTGTTATCAATAAATAAAAATTGGAAACAGAAATTTCTCTTTTATTTATTTTTTTTTTTTTTTTGTTGCAACTTTGGACGTAGACTCGAGGACTTTTTTTAGAAGTCTTTGTTCGTCATACTTACATATTACTCCCTACATATACAATCTACAAAAATCGTGCAATTCTCAATACATTTTTTACTATTTATAATTCCAAGAAGAAATGTCAAGAACAAAGCAAAAAAGAAAATATATTCTGTTAAATTAATTTCAAAGCAAAATAATACTAATCTATAAGGTGTCAGTTACTCCATTTCCAAAAAATATATATGTAATAAGTCAGTCAGAATGGTTCTCCAGTACATTGTAAAACAAAATAAAAAAAAACTTGAAGCTAATAATATCTAATATAAGGTAACGTGAGATAATAAGTGCGATGACACGTTATTTTGCTTCGAATTAACGTTTCGTCATTTGTTGATTTGCATTAGCGTTTTGAACTCTCGATTAAATTGAAAATGAATGTTTGTATTTCTAATGTATGCAATGATAATAGAGTGAAATGAAATTTTTTATTTCTATTTTCTTTACAGGAGAAGGAGTGTAAAAAAATAAAATTTATGCATATTGTCTTACAAATGCCAAAAATTAAATAAAAACTCAGTGATCAATCAGTCACACTGAGGAGAGTAATATATATTACCGCTAAAAGAAACATTTAAACGAGACAAATTTTTGTGTGAAGGGAGCAACTAAAATGTCTAAAAGTTGTTTAAACGTTCGAGGGCTGAACTTTAAAAACTAATGAATTTCGGTAGAATTTTGACCGCTGGGCGAGCTCTAGTACTTATTAAAGAATGAGAGTTGATTAAAATCAGGACAAATCACTTTAGCTACCATAAAACATGAAATACATCGAAGTTTTTGTAGTCTTCTACATTTCAGAAAACTAAGTTATATTGTAAATAACTTATATTGTAAATAACGATAGAAAAAAATAAAATCTGTAGATTGAAGGGAAAAAAAATCTCTATGCTAATTGTCAACAATTAATTGGTTTTGCTGTGATAAAGATAGTCTGAAATATGAATTACTGTTTTTTTTTTCAAAACACTTCGTAGGTTTTCTATTTATTTTTTTTAATATCACATAACAGCGATAATCATACTATAAACATACACACTTCGTAAGAATTCATTTTACGGTCAAAATATATATTTCACAGCACATTCAAACCCAAAAAATGCACACAAGCTCTTTTTAGCTCTCATGTTAACATTTCCTTAAGTAATTGCATTTCACTTTTATCCAACTAAATACAATCACTTTTTATCTTTTGTCTCTTAAAATAAATACAGGACGAAATACCGTATTTAAATATTAAAGAAAAATAAGTTTTACATTTGAATACTAAACAAGCGATTTACCTTAACCTTTTTACTACGAGAATGGGACAACAATTACACCAGAGATCATTCTATTTTTGCTGTAATTATATTAGTATTAATTTGATATTCAAAGGAGATTTATTCCACCTATATTAGTATAAATTTCGTTTTGCAGTAAAAATAGGGAGTGTATTAAGTAACGCACAACGAAATATGTTGTAAAAGTGAATTAGAAGTGCATATCCATAGTCAAAAAGTTATTCCATTGCATTTCCCATATATCTTTTGAGTGCAGAAACATTTCAACACTTAAGTAACAGATTTTCTCGGCTCAATTTTCGCCAAAATAAATAATTAAATAAAATGTTAGCATTTTCATGTGGCTTTATAGCTATAGTCGTAACAAAAACATATTTTTTGCATGCAAAATTGAAAAAACCAGATGTTTTATGATTAAACAGGAAAAAGTTTCAAGATAAATTGCACGAATGCTTCTCTGCATTGTTTGAAAGACCTTTTCCCAAACCTTTTTCCTCAAAAATGGAAATGATAATCGAGTGATTGAAATAAACGGTGCAATCGTACTTCTTTTGATGACAGACGTGGAATTACGGATTAGTTTTTCACGTGTACATGACAGGGAAAAGAATTCATGCTTTCGAAACAAAAGAAAAATTATTTTAATAAACATTATCATTCATGACGTGCTCTCGATTAACGAAATGCCTCATTGTTTCAAAGAATGTATTTGCAGCATCTTTATTTTTTTCGCCTTTTACACGAATGGTTTGGCAACGCGGTACTGAAAAAAACTATTCTTCCAAAGGCTTTCCCTTTTCCGAATCTTTCTTTCGGTATAAGAACTATGCAATGAAAGTGTAAATCTCGAAAAATTGAAATACTTCTTTTTTGCTCGTCTTTTACCTCAAAAGCACAAAGTGCTACAATTTATAATTTATGTTACATTTATAATTATGTTTAAATATATATTTTTCAAATTTTCAATTTTTTAATGATTTTAACATGTAAACAGTTAAAAAATATTATTTTATTTATTTTTTATTTCAACGATTATCAAATTGCTACTAATATAATTTTGAATGTAAAATTAATCCTTGATTATTGTATGTAAATATATACGATAGTTTTATTATTTATTTGAAAGTTTTAGCTTTTTATTTGCTGCATGAACACTTTACCACCTTGACCATTTAACCTCCAACTGACTCTTATCTAATTTTATTTGGTTTCATTCATTTTTTCTGGTCACAGTTAGGTTTACATAAAAAATTGTCATTTTGCCAAACATTTTAATTTACTAAATAAAATTCTAAGCAAAATATCATTTTGAAGCACAGACGGTTTTTATTTATTTATTTATTTATTATCAATATTATTTTTTTATTTAATTATTTATTTATTTGCTTTTAATTCTATTTCCTTTTTAAACGATTAAAAATTCCCTTCTGTAGCCCACGGAGGTCGATAGTTTGAGTCCCTTATACTGATGGGGGTTTTACGGGATCATTGTCTATATTATACACGGGTGGGTCGCCGTAGTATGGTGAAAAAAAAAACGTTCTTGATTTCTTTCTGCCACAGCAAAGAAAAGGTGCCAAACTATATTTTAAGATTAAATGTAACATTTTATTAGAATAGAATATGATTTTATGCCTCCGGATTGAGTTTGAAAAACTCATACTTAGGGAGAAGTGCTCTTTTTTATTGAAAAACTGAAAAACAGGTTTATAAATATAATGTGTAAGCATAATATAGTCCATAAGAGCCGTTCCCAAACTGTGGTACGTGTACCACTAGTGGTACGCGAAGCTTCTCTAGGTGGTACGCGTGCAGGCAAAAAATCTATCTATAATCTATTGATTTTCTATTCTATATAATAAAGTTATATAGTAGTGGTACACAAAATAGTTTGCAAGAAAAATGGTGGTAAGCGAAAAAGAAATATTGGGAACCGCTATACTATAACAAATTAAATATGTAAGAGTATCATTTATTTATTGCAAACACGTTTGCAATAATTACTTTTACAGTATTAAAAATAATGATCATGAAATAGCATAAAAATCCTTCTTACTGTCAAATTTTGGTACAACTTTTCGAGACTCTCTTTGGTTTTTTATAAGCCATCTCTTTAAGTTTTTTTTCTTTTTTAGCACAATGTGGCTGAAGCTTCTGTCACAGTTTCTTTTTTCCTCTTCAACTACATATATGTTGTATACAACATATATGTAGTTGAAGAAACATACTTCAAAATCAATCCGGAAGCAAAAAGAATCATCCGAGGGCAACAAATTTTTAAACATATTAGTTTGACACCATTTAGCATTTTTTTTGAAATGCCGTGCCCTCTAGTAAAGATGAAACAAAATTAAAAACTCCACCTTATCTACAATGTTTCGTTATGAATCCTTATTTTTTTGGACTGCTGACCTTTTTCCGAACTGGGATGTGTCTGGTAGGGATATTTAAAACTACTTGCTGTTTAATAATTTTTGGCTCAATTCTAAAAAAGATTTTAAGAAACAGTTATCCTTATCCTCATGAAAATTTTTATAGTTTATCAACTATTAAAATATGTCTGCATCTGCGTATCCATTGATGATTAAAAATTACAATGCTCGTGTTGTAACTCAAGCCAGCGTAGCGGTGATCAAACTGTTGGCGTTATCTGGCTAATAAACTTTTTTTTTTTTGAAAAAGGGTGCCCTGATTATGTTATGGATTTTTATTGACTTGTCTCTATTCTAAAGGCCATTTTTGGGGATTAATCGCATTCATATAAAAGGTATTTTTAGGGACAGCTATCCTTACTCAAATGGGGTCTTTAAAAGACTGTTGGGTCCTTATTTTGATGGATTTTTTTTACTAACTGTCTATTATTATTATTATTATTATTATTATTATTATTATTATTATTATTATTATTAATGATTCTAATAATAATAATAATAGTAATGATGATGATGATAATGATAAATAAATAAATAAACAAAAAAATCATGTAATATTATAGCGCATAAGAAGAACTATTTTTGGAGCACTGCAAAACTCTACAGCTTTTGAACCTAAATAGGAGAAGACACACAATTTAATTAGATTCAGAAAAGCCCATGTTTAATAGGAGTCAAAACTGAAGTCGTAGCAATGAACACAGTGCAGCGTTGTGATGAAAATTTGTCTCAAATCGATTATTCACTCTTTCTCTGATCTATGGAAAATTTTTATATAACTAAATAAATATGTACCCATTATAATTAAAGAAATTAAAAAAATATATATGATTCAAACAAGTTAATAATGCTCTTTAAAATTTACTTACAACATTTTCAGAAATAATCATTAAAGGCTTCGGTGAAATTGCATCGCCGTGAATTGAAGCCTGGCCAATTATGCGTTCTGGAAACAACCACTGTTGTAAATTGAACGCATGAGTACCATTTCAGTATTTCTGAAGAACAGTGCTGAACATGTGTCACGTGGCATCAATGTCTTTCTTCACCAGGGAATGATGCAAAATTCGAGATAGCACGTGCCATGCTGGGATATTTTAAAATAAATTATCACAATTAATAAATCACAATGTTAATCATTATCAATAGATCAGAGGGATACAATTAACGGTGAAATGTGAAGAAAGAGCTAAATTTCCTTAATATTCACGCTTTCTTTAACATGTAAGCCGTTTAGCGTCCATCTTATTAGATGTTTGGGATTGGCATATTAACCTTCACCTAGTCTAGATTGGTTGATAATTAATCATTTTCTGAAATATTAAATTTCGACTTACTTTGTCACACTTTTGAAACCAGTCGTTTCTTTATCATTTGATTGAAAATCAAAAAGTTGCGCCAAAAAGTAGCCCACCCAAAACTGTTAAATTTTGAATCTATTTTATTTGCATCGTTGCCATTTGGTCTACATGTATATATTTGTTCTGCAGCTCAGAGTGTGATCGATAGATTTATTTTGATTTCCGTTTTTGAAAAGTAATTTCTACGAAACCATTGTTATTAGTCACCAGATTTTTTTTCTTTTTTATTTTAAATGTTATTTTTATTAGTCCAATGGGACTGTACTATTGGAATCTGTACTATTGTCCTTTTTTACATTTGGGATATTGCAGGTGGCGATTTTAGAAAGTTATACTGTTGACGTTATTCATGGGGAATAATTCATGTCCTATTCTAAAAAGGATTTTGACGATAAGGATTTACCCGTAAGGTTTATGCAAATAAAAAATACTGGCATACACAGTTGTTATCTTGACAAGCAGGAGACAGCTTACGTTGTCCGAGAATTGATACCCTTGTTAAAAAAGGAGTTTAAGACCATTTGTCCTAACTCTGATAAGGATTTTTAGCGCTACCGCTAATGGCATTTAAGAACTGCTGCCTTCATTCAAAAGGGTATCCCTTGTGACATGTCATGCATGTAAAGCTAATTTTAAGGGACTGCTGCTCTTACTCCCAAATAGCAATTTTAAATGACTGTTGTCCTTATCATAATGGGATTTTTAGTAACTTTCTCCTTATATATATGTTACGGCCAAAGCCCGAAGTCCGGCCACTTCACGAATGGGCCGGCTATTTCGCACTTTGGCCGAGAGGTATAGCCAAAGTGCGATGTAATTGAAACGATCAATGAATATTCTACTTTGGCCGGCCATTTTGCGAAGTGGCCAAAACGCGAAATGTCACAAAAGTTCAGCTTGTTGTAATAAGTGATTACGATGATTTATAATTCATTTTATAATTAAAGAAAAAGAGGTACATTTTTTATGTTGATCATTTTACTACTTTTTTTAATATCTTTTGTATTTCTAATAACTTTTACTTCACAGAAAAAAAAAATTGTAGTGGCATGTTTTTTCACATGCCGGGTGGTACGGTGGAACCACAATTTTTAATATTTGTTTTATTGGAAAGTTTATTTGCTAATATTGCACCTTTTGTTTTCTTTTTTAATTTAAAAATATAAAAAATAGACAAGTTTTTAATAAAAAATTTAATTTTTTACTTTCTCTCAAATGGCCACATCCCACCACAGCTAGTAATTTTTAAAGAACGAAGTTATGGTTATACAGAGCCAATAATACGTGCCAATGATTTTTTTTCCGACTTTGGCTGATCCTCCCATGCCACTTCGCGATCTGGCTGGCAAATTCTCGAAATAAAGAAAAGATCGGACATTGGCCAGCCAATTTACAGCGATCTTAGCCAGTTCGCGAAGTGGCCGAATTCGGGTTTTGGCCGTAACATATATATAGAACGAAGTGTTGAACATGTGTCAACATGACATTAATCTTCCTCCACCTGGGAATGACGCAATAGTCGAGATATCCCGTGCAAAGTCTTGCGACGCAGCTAGTATAAAATAAAAGCTAATAATCTTCTTTTATTTTCATTATTCCAGAATTTAACTATAGTTGTGCAACTTTGAACAAAAAGAATAAAATTTCCTTATTATTTAAAGCTTTTTATTTCGCAACATCAAAGGATTTCTATGATTCATAATAGTGCATAAAACAACTTCAAGAATTTCAACAACTTCAAAGGTTTCAACAACTTCCAACCAGCATTCATTAATAGCTTCCCAGCAGTGACTTCAGAATGGCTGCATTATACTGTGTACAATGCTGGAATTTTCTTTGTAAAATTAAAAGTAGAGAACAGATTTATAACCTAGTAAGATGAGTGCTGCATTCAACCGTCTAGTTTTTTTTCCTCTCATTAAGTCAAATATACTGAAAAATATGATCAGACTTAACCCCTCTGATTCAAAGTTAGCCCCTGAATGACTATATTGCACTTATGGCAGTTCTTTTTACACAATGACTCATAATGTATTTCTTAAGCTTCTATGCCATGGTTTTAGATCATCAATGTAAGAGGATGTTTAGCTCCTAAACCTAAGTTCAACGTCATCGCCTGAAACACGTTGAAAGACCATGAACCTTTTGATGTTGTGAGCGAAAACCAGAAGGTTATGCCCGATTTTTTCCACTATTGTCTATCCACATGCAAAAATCTCATCAGCGTATAAGCTTGAGGCTCTATGCAAAGTAATACTTAAGTTGATGATCATCTTTGGATGTCTATGATTTCTAATCATCAACAGGTAGGTACGTATTGAAGCAAGAGAATTTTTCACGGTGGAATCATTCAGCCATGAGAAATGGGAATGTATGAAATGTGACTTCGTCTGGGTTAATGATACGAAATGGCCGTGGAAGATTTAACTCCATTCTTCCAGGCTTTTTACTAATGTTTAACGTAAGTTCAACACCCTTTACACTGAGTTCGCGAGTGAAGTGCAAAAACTAACCAACCCTTCCGTAAATGAACAGAAGACTAATATAAATTGTGTTAATGCTAGAGTTTTACGATAGGATAATGACAAGTTATCATTGACATGCATCCTTGTCAGTCACACCGAAGCAGTGCATTAGGGTTATTTATAATAATAGCGAAATCGAAGAATAAGGAACTACGATGTCATCAGGATATTCATATGAGAACACCAGAGGGCACAGAGGAGGGGAAGATATCCAAGTAACGGTTTATTGGCTTCTCCGAAGCCCAAAAATCATTTCAGGCAAATGAGACAACTAATATGACAATGAGACAAATATTTTTGTCATAAAAAGAGGTTAATGTATGTGTCATTAAGGGTACTCAAGTACTATCGCAACCATATTGGCGCAAAACAGCGCCAATATGGTTGCCAGAGTGTTTGAAAAGAGAAACTTATGGTTGCTGATTCGGTGCTTTCCGGGTTACCGGTTTATCGCGTTATCGCCAAAATTTGGCATGGTTGCGATAATACGTAAATACCTCATTAAGTTATCAATTTAAGCATATGTATAAGTAAGTTATCACTTTAAGCAAAGTTATCAGTTTGACTAGATTACTAGATGATTACTACTACACATAAATTTAGTAATTTAATTATTTAGCTATAATAAATACTATCGGAAAAACTCGCACAACCTTATTATGTCTAAGAAGTTAAACGGTTATGCTGGGAAAAAATCGTAAGGAACAATATTATTAAAATACAAAATTGCGAAGAAAAAAACCATTTTGCTCCACAATAACGTTGTTGTCATTCGTTATCGGGTCTCTTTTTAAAAATTCCTATCGTCATAACAATGAACAAACTACAATAAGGAAAAATAAAAGCATGAAATAATTTAATCTATTAAAAAATTTTCTTTCCTAAATTATAATTATGTGTTCATAGTGCACAGGTTGTTTCAATACAAATGTGTACAAAAATTACTGGTTTATTTCTAAAAGGAAATTAAGAAAAACAAAATGGGAAATGAATGGTTAGTTCAGAAATTTAAAAAATATATTTTCCAATCGAATCTGCATGATCTCTATGGTCCATACAATAATTTTCTCGAATTAATTAAAATATCTACTTATTGCAACTGAAGAGAGTTTTAAAAAATAATGAAATATGATTTAAACTAGTTAATAAAGCTGTTTAAAATTCACTAAAAATATTTTTAAAAATAATAGTTAATTATCAATGTTTCGGTGTAATCGTATCGAAGTGAACTGAAGACTGAAGAATTGATGTCATATGGAAATATTATTCCGATGAACTGAGGAAGAACGACTGAGGGAAATTGAGTACATTGTATTCCGAGAAGAAAAAAATTCAATTTGGACTACAGAGGTGGCACAAACCGACATGATTTACGATTTGAGCAGCTGTTCAAAGTGTATCGCCAAATAAGAGGACGTTGAATAATGGTTTAAGCAAGGATTGTATTCATAAGTAAAAAATAATTTTGTTTCCCTGAGTACTTCTATGAAATCTTATTATCACTGATTGCTCAATGTTCGACTGGAAGCATGCTGCCAGCAGAAAGATGTGTTGGTTCTACATGAATTTAACACGTTCACGCCGGGGTCTATTTTCATGTTTTTCACTGTGAGGCGAAGATTGTTGCTTGTTCAGACTTTCTTATTTAACTAAAAATATAATCCTATAATATTTGGTGTTACGTACCGTCTAATAGCACAATCGAATGCGTACCACCGGTGGTGCGCGCCGGCGTGAAAGTGTTCATAGCTTAAACTAGGAGGGTATAGATAACTATTGCCTAGATCTCAGAAAGAAAATGTTGTGTTAAGTTTTGAAGAAACATCTTCTTCAAAAGCATAGTGTTAATGTTATAAAATGATAAATCAATCTCTACCGTGGCTCAGTCTTTCAAAAAATACAAAAATTCTGTGGTGTTTGCCCTCTAAGAAAAGTATATCTGGACAGCAGGCAGTTTAAAGCGAAAATATCGAGATGGAGGACTCGATGCGAGAGAATATTTGAATTCATAAAAGAAAAGAAATGAAAAAACCCTGCTAGAAAAGGTATTTAGTTTTTAGGGCAAATCTTCACACAAATTTATTTTTCCGTGCATAATTCTGAAACAGTTTTAATATTTCTTTTTTCTTTCTTTCTTCCTTTTCTCCTCCTTCTCCTTTTTTTTATTTAGAGCAATTTATTGATGTTCTGTCTATTATAATTGTGGTCATTTTCTCGTAAATACATATATTATCCCCATATGATTAAAAAACAAAGGTCATAGTTTAATTTTACACCAAAATAGCAATTCTAAGTTTTGCTCGTATAAACCTTGCATTTAACTTTACTTAAATCTAATGTTAAATGTCTTAACTATAATTAGTTTATCTTAATTTACTAATAGGCTACTTTCCAATGAAACAAATTTATTTTCCCCACAATACTAATTGTTTAAATACCAAACTTTTGTGATCTTCGTCAAGATTTATGAATATTTTCTATAACACAAACACCCTTCATCAAAAAATATTTCGCTCTAAAATATTGGAAAAGTATTCATCAAATAGTATATTTCTTTATTGAATTACTTTGCTATATTTTCTAACTCATACTTATTGTATAAATAGTAGTCTTTAATCAAAAATATTCTGAAAGATAGAAACATTATGTAGCCCATAATATTTATTCGTAATGTAATATATCCAAAGGGTTTGTACATTCATAAAAATTTTAAGCAAGTTGTTCTTCGGTTAGGCATTTGATATATCTTGCGGATGCATATATTTTTTGTCATTTGAGGAAGAATTTTTTTTTTTAGATAACTTGCGCATTCCGCCTTTATAGAGTATTTATTATTTAATGTCATATGTGTTTTTAAGTCTTAAAATAAACTTTATTAATTGCTATTAATACGGTTTATCAACTTTAATATTCCAGTCGTACAAGTAAATTTGCTGAGCTGGGTTTAGTGTATCGTGTGTTGATAAAAGTATGTGACAAACATTCGAACTTAAGAACATTCCGTAAAAGTAATTATAAGATTTTTTTTTGTTTCTATTTCTACTGCTCAACAAACTTAACTAGACCGTGTTTTATTTTTAAAATAAGTTAGAAATTTATATTGTTTTATTATATGTGTGTGTGATATTACGGTTTACGGGAGTAAAATTGGAGCTGTCACAATCCAAGTTGATGTTTTAATTAAGCTTTAATTAGCACAGAATATTTGCAGCTGACAATTAAATGAAAATAACCCTTTGGGCCTCCTAGTAAAAAGGTCGGAAAAATACCCTTTTCTTACTTTTCGTCTCTTTGTTATCATAACTTCTGTAAATCTGATACATTTCGGTTCTTACCAACGTGTTTAATATGGATATGTATATCTATGATGTTTAAGCCCAAGTGATGACAGTTTGGCCTTATGATTGCGAAATCCGATTGGCATTATTCACGGGGAAAGCTCAAGTTCGCGGTTGCTGTAGAAAAATGAAAATACTAGCGGAGAACAGCAATAAATTTTAATGGGAAGGAAAAATAATAACAAACAATAAGTTCTGGGAATAAAATAACAATAAATTCTGGCGAAAGGGGAATTAAATTTTAGCTCTCAAATTGCTTAGTAATATGTATTGCTACATCAAACTATTTTAAAACTTGGATTTGAATAAATGTGAGCTGTAATTGCTTGAGACAGAGATGAAATTTGAAATGGTAAACGCAAGAAGATTTTAAAATGAATGATTGGGCGACTAATACAACTAAATTAGGAGTTGTAAATTAGGAGTTACTACTTAATTAGAAATTGGAACGAAGGTTTGGAAAAAGATACTCATATTTTTAATAAAAGCTAAGACTACAAGCGCGATTTAATTTTTATCTCTCTTATATAATATATTGCTGTTCTGGTTCAATACTGAGACATCTTTAAAAAAAAAAAACATCTCAAAACAAGTGCCTCATTTTGCAACTTGGTTTTAATTAATAGTTCAAAGCATAGTGTGAGACTAGTATGATGTAAAGGTCAAGACTAGCGGTCGCCAGGACCTTATTTAACAGTAGGTCCGTGAGGCCCGGGCCTAGGGCCCCCACTTTGAGGGGGCCCCTATTTTTTTTTTTTTTTTTTTGTAATTTAAAACTTTTTAGAAAAATATTTAAAAATAACATTTTTCAAGAACAAACTGTTCTGTTGCTTTCACAGAAAATATGTATTATTAAATTATTTTAAAACCAAAAGGAATTTTCACTTTGGCGGTCCCCCAAATTTTGGTCTGACAATTTGAAATTTGAAAAACAAAATCAATTTTGCACTTTGGGGGCCCCTAGATTTTATTCAAACATTTCGTAATTTAAAAACAAAATCATTTTGCACGTTGGGGGCTCCCAGATGTTAGTCTGGATCTTTGACATTTGAAAAACAAATTAGTTTTTGCGCTTTGTGTGCTGCCAAATTTTGGTGTGACTGGCAAGTTTTACAAACACATACTGAATGCTATGTTTAAAAAAATTTTGTTGCATGAGGGGCCCCCAAACATGAGTTGTGCCTATAGTGATTCAAAATGTAAATCGTGCCCTGGCGGTCTTCACTCGCTGTTGGCGACTATAAATTTTTATTTGGCAGCCAGAAAATGTTATGTCGGTCGCCATAACTGGCGACTGGAAAAGTTTTGCAATTTGTTATTATTTTTTTAAAAATAGAGCTTTGTGTAATTTTGTGACAAAGTGTTTTGTGACAAAGTGAGGTATATGTATGCACATATTTGTACGCAAAATGAAGCTTCTGTTGGGGAGGAGATCAGTTTGAAACATGGTTCGAAGTGGCGACCAATAGTTTCAAAGTGAAGACTAACTTTTTTGAGTTTACTGGCCGCTGGCCTCCATCAATTTTTTTAGCCTCGTGCTTTAATGATGAGCAAACTTCATTTTACTTGGTACAATTCCGGAGTTACAGCATGGAAAATATATATCTAAATACGCTTATCTCAAAACAGTAATTTTAACATGTCGTAGTATTGAACTAAGGCAGCGATATAGTAAAATTTATACAGTTCACCATTTAGCAATTAAAATTGCGAAGAATACACATAAATTTGGATTATTGAACGGTGAATAAAATAAGTACTTAAGTACACAACTTACGTAAGTGCTTGAGGGTTGAACTTACGCTCAGACGCAAGGAAAGTTTAGGAAAATTTAAAAGCAATGCAAATGTGGCAAAGAAAGTTGTGGCTCAGCCTCGCGCATAAAAGCCATCTGATGTATAGTTGTGCTCCAGCTGAGCCTCGCAAGACAAACTAAAACATTTTGTTACGATGGATTGTATGTGATCTACACCATGACTGTTCTCGTGGATTCTAAAAATTATTATTCAAGTTATTCCCTCAGCCATTATTCATCTTATCATGTATAATTACTTATTCATAAGTTTATTTATTCATTTAATATATGTTTGTTTAGTGTTTTACAATAAATGTTATGTATGTGTCGTACTGTGATTCAGAATTCAATAAATTCAGAGTAAGCGGATCTGCCACTTCAAAAACCTAAAGTAATGGGTAGACCGCCAAGCTCAAACCACCATCTTTTGATCTTTCTGCTGTTACCGCTTATGCAAATGATTCAAACTTTCAAGGATGAACAAAAGATCATCCTCATTTTTATGATTACAATCGTGTTATGTCAAATGACACGTGGAAAGGATCCTCTTCAAAGCATCTGTTTCCTTAATCCATAAAGGACGTAGGACTCGTCCTGAATTGTAATGAGAAGCGAAACGTGATATTACTTAATTCCGTTTAATGAAGACTGGACGAAAGAGAAACAGTTCTACCAGAATTACGACATTTCAATTTGTAATCATAAGAGAGAGAATATAATATGTGATATGTTGTCGATTATATCGAATTAGATGGAAAATGGAAACACAGCCATTTGTGTAGATATATCTGTCGTATATCACTAACAATTATCACTCAAGAAAGCTCAACGAAAAAAGAATAAGTTCTTAATCGCTCTTGAATTAGCAAACGTTTCAGGTCAATTCATCGTTACATTAATTGCATTGACATAAATTCCTACGCATTACGTCATTGTTGTTTTCATTCAGAATTGTGCGAATTGGACACAATCCGTACATGAAGCGATAATATTTTCAAAATACATTTTGCAGTTTAAAAGTCGTTATTAACTAAATTTGATCATACGATAATATTTACTTTAACTATAACTTCGGCCTCTTCAAGAGAAGAGGCCGAAGCTCACCAACCCTACTTGTTACCACACTGTTAAAAAACCCTGAATGTTGTTATTTGATGTTTTTTGAGTGTTTTTGACTGATTTTAACGGAAGATTTCATAGTGCTTCAATACATGGTTTTTCCTTTAAAAAACGGAAATATCACGTCCCGAAAATACGAGAACGGAACTTTTCCGTTTTACGGTTGCTGTATTTTCACAACCTGATTTGGATTAACGGAGAAAAAAAGAATTGGAACTTCTGTCAAATCTCGGGAAAATATTATCAGAAACGGAACATTTCCGGCAACTCTGCTTCTGTACATTTTCCGTTATTTTCAGGATATTTTTTTACAGTGCGCTCTAACGTTACGTTATACTACGTATGCTCAAGTTAGATGCCAGCAATGAAAATTTATTGGTTCAAACATATCGCCTATGTCGTGATTTAGTAGTCGAAAATACAAAACGGCAGGACAAAATTAAGAGAAATCAATATTGCACGAATAAAAGCAATAACCCACGAAAATACATTTGTTTTTCAAAATACATTCATTACTGATGGCGTTTGCTATTGAATCGTTTATTATTAAAAGGTAACATTTCCATTTTGAAGCAAAAATAACTCTCTGTTTTCATTCATTAACTTTCATGATATTGCATATGTCGATTGTTCACACTTAAAATATTGATAATAGTTTCACTGAAAACAGGAATTGGATTGCAGATCATGGCATTGTTTACGCTTCTGACTTTATACCTTTCGTAGACTGGACTGGAAAGCATTGCGTTGCTTTCTGTTCCGATGGTGCTCGGGCAATGACAGGGAAACACAGAGTTTTTCCCAAAATGAAATATATTTTATGTATTTCATATATTTTATTTTATATACAGCTTTATTTTAATAAATGCTTTTCTCTGTTTTAATAACTATCAAAAATTGTATAACTTATATTACCTAGTCACCCCATTATTTTTCTACAATCTATTAGTATTCTATTGTATATAATAAATCTATATTTGCAGTGGTACGCAAACGGTTTGCAATAAAAATGGTGGTACGAGAAAGAAAAATATTGGGAACCGCTGTTATAAAAGAAATTGCGTTTTATAAAGAGGAAAACTAGCTTATTTGTTGACGCAAATTCCCTTTTATTACGCTTTTCAATACTCTAATTAAATCTCGTTTAGAATATGCCTCATTTTTTTTGGGAACCCAGTTCAGAATATTTATCAGGGCACATTGAAACAATTCGAAATAAATTTTTAAATTGTCTTAATTTCAAATTTTTCCATCCTTACCACAGAGACTTTTTGTCAGAACAGATGCGGGATATTTTTCAGATTAACTCGCTAAAATGCAGAAGCGAATATTTGCTATTAATGTTTTATTGTGGTCTTATTCACAATAAAATTTTGCGTTCGTACCTGCTTAATTAAATTAGTTTTGAGTATCGCAATTGTAATGCAAGACATTTCAATGTATTTTCTTTGGACCAAATTCATATAAATACTGTTGATAATGATGCATTGTGTATAAGTTTTACAAATTATGTCACAAATACTCTTCTAGGAGTGATATTTTTAATGTAAAGACTTTCAGAAATAATGCTAGAAATGTTTTAAACTTTTATTGAAACTTTTTGATTTCTTCTTTTTTGTTCTTTATTTTCTCTGTTTGTGGTTTCGCTAACTATTTGAAGATAAAAAAAAATAATCGTATTATTAAAAAAAATAAATCAATAAACAAAAACCGTTTTCATTATAAGTAAATGTAGTAGGATAAAGTCGCCTATATGACGGTCCCTCCTAATATGGAGTACCTTCATATTTTTCTTGTAGGCATCTAATAATTACTAACAAGTGTCATAACTTACTCAGTGTGCATCTAATGGTATTTTATGATCGGAAAGAGTTCGTGAAAAATAGTTTGTAGTGGTTGCATTTGTTTCTATTTGCCGTCTGATCTTTTTTTTTTTTTTTTTTTGTGCTACGAAAATCAGGCTGTATCGTTGTTGGAAATGAGATTTTTACTTCATAAGCGTTTTCTTTATTTAATTTTAATCGTATTGTATTCATTCAATTTCATACATCTGTATGGCAAGTGGTTATGAAAAAAAAATGAGCATAGAGCTTAACTTGGGGTAGATAAAGATATGTAGTATGAGGGTACGTTATATTTGGAGAAGCTGATTTAGAAGTTTCTGAGCTGAGTTAGAAATAGTTTTTACGATCGAATTCTTCTTTATAATAGTTAAAATGAAGAAAATACTTTCTCTCTATCATATTATATATACATTATATTAGACATTATAAGAGAGGTAGGGATTTTCTACAGTCTTCAACTTCATCTTCTTTAGAAGATTCAGAATTTTCTTCTCTGTCAGAGGACGATGATTGGGAAAATGAAAGCGAAGATGAATCTGATGCTGAATGTGGGCACTATGCAGGGTTGTTTTCAGAAGATCAGTCAGGCGAACAGTGAAACCGTTGCCAAAAATGACTGAAATGGGCTCACGTAAACTGTTCAAGAAATCCGAAAAAGAAGTTCATGTGCTTAAGAAATGAATGATGTGAGACTATTGCAAAGAAATGAATAGTGTGAGACTATTTTAGTGGTTTTCTTTTTTATTTACTTTATTTGATTCAAAGAAGCATGAAGAGAATTTTCATTTAATTGATTTAAATTATAAAAATAATTTTCGTTTAAGGGTTTTCTTTTTGCTACTGAAAAACTTAAAAAGTACACTGTATGTTTTTGGAAACTTTGTCAAACTATGTCTAGTAACACTGATTTTGTTGTTATATTTCTAAATGAGAGTTGTAAGAAAAGGCGTTATCCCATACTCGGAGCAATTTTCGGGATTTTTCAAAAATACATGACCAAACTAAGATTCTACATTTAATAAGCTAAAAGTCAAATAAATCTAGTCTTAGAATCTCCTTTTTTTAATAAGTGTAAAAGCAATGTTTAAATCTTAATTGCGTTAGCTATATGAGGCAAAATCAAAAGTTACCCCATACCCATGGCGACGTTCCCCTAATGTTGTTACCCACAAAAACGAAATATTAAACGATCAGACCCGTAACGCTTTCCAAATTTTCATAAGTCAGTTTTTCTATCTCCTGAAAAATTTATGTTTATAAGAGTTGCTGCACTTTTCGAAATAAACCATTCAATTTTATTCTGAACGATATCGATAACTATGTTCGAAAAGTTTTATTTGACTTTATTGTCATTCTGAGATTTTTCATGACATAAAAAGGACGTCACATCCGATGCGATATCCTTCTATGAATGAATCTGTACATGTTTTCACTCTAAAGAGTCGAAAGGCAAACTTTATTGTGGTAAAAGTCTCTCTCTTTTTTAAATTTGTTGCCTTTATATAAATATATCATAAAACATCGTCTTACTACAAACGTATCGAATACTTTTCGTGATAGAGGCAGTTTTCGGAATTTAACTTTCAAAATGTGTTTCAAAAATGAAAATTTCCTCATTCTTTAATACTTTTTTTATGAATCATTGCAGGTTCACCGCTTCTCTGAAACACTTTGTGGGTTTGAAGTAATAATACCTAGTTCAACCTTTCAGCAAAAAAGGGGAAAAAATGGTGAAATTTAGGGGCATTTAGTACCAACATTTGGTGCTAAAGTTGAACCATTATAATGGTTCCTAGTTTCACATTCACGATGAAACTACATCATTATATAGCGCCCTTTACACATACGTTCTTAACCGCGCGACTGAACGTGGCGCATCTAGCCACGGTCAAGAACGCGAGTAAAACCGTGGCGTTCAAGAATGTGTTGCAAAATGCACCACATTCTTATCCGCGCGCAAGAACGCGTTCAGTTGCGGGGCGTTCCATTGAAGTCCCCTACAGAAGCCACAGCCTGCAGAATTGTCCAATCCTCCCTCTTTGATGCGCGGTTAAGAACGTGTATGTAAAATGCATCATTTCTTGGAGCGCGATCATGAGCGCGCATCTGAGTGTCATTCTTAACCGCGTTCTTGAGCGTCCTAAAATTGCATTTACACGCACGCTCTTGACCGCGGATCTGAATGGCTCGTCGTCCGGACCGCGGTTAAGAACGTGTGTGTAAAGGCCGCTTAAGACTACAACTTAGTACCAAATGTTGGTTGCAGCTAAATTTCACCATTTTTTTAATTAAAGGTTGTAGAACTAGAAATTTTTGCCGTATACTATAAAATAATATTAAATCGCCAAAAATGTTTTAAGTTACACGGTTTCATTTAAATTCAAAACATCGTTGCATAATCCAACCAAAACTATTGTTGCCAAACGGCAAATGATAATGCTGATAATTTCCTCAGAGCCAAAATTGTTAATTTTTTTTCCTAATTAACGTTATAATAAATTATAAAATGGATGGAATATTGTATTGTCATCGAAGATAAGCTTGTGTGCAAAATTTGAAGACAATTTATGCAGTAATAGTTGTCGAAAACCGCCTTACAAAATTCCGCCACAAGTCAAGTTAAATAAAACCATGTAATAAATATATATTACAAAACTCATTTGAAGTTTGACTATTGTCTGTAAAAATTAAATGTTAGAAAAAAAGAAATGGGGAAAATGAAGCTAAGAAATTTTTCATAGTCGCACGAAGAAGCGAGATTTCAGGAATGAAATTCACCTATGAATTTCAGTAAAAAAATAAGTGTGTGTGTGCGAGCGTTGTTGTTAAGTTAAAATGAATGTTGTCCCTAAGAAATAAGTCATACACTTTTTGCTTCTTAGTGTAGTACATTTTTTGATTTGTTAGCATTTGTATCCTATTCAAGGTTGCACGTTTGCGTTCTTTTGTGTTTGTTAAGAAATTGTAAGTAAATCAACCATTCAAAGAGTAGAGATTTGAAAGATGACGTGATTTCCAGCCACAAGGAATCGTGCGCACGAAAGTGACGGCTTCAAATGTTTCTCTATTCATTTCATAACACGTATTTTAAATGTTTCTCTATTCAGTTCATAACACGTATTTTAAATGTTTCTCAATTCAGTTCATAACACGTATTTTAAATATTTCTGCATTGGTAGCTCAAAGGTTTTTAAGACAGAAAGCAAACTTTGACAAGTAACGCTCATTATTATTTGCTAGAGTTCGCCAACAGTCGAAATTCGACCGTAATATTAAATTTAGCATTGGAAACACATGATGTTTATATAATTACACAAATATTATTCATCAAATGTGGCGATAATAACGTCGAGTTTACTTTGATGATCCTCCCTTAAAGCAAACGTATTGTAAATCGTTTCGGCGTAGGGGCAATTGCGCTCATAAATGTAGCCGCTTGTACTTCTGCTGATTTCGTACTAAGTTGAGTGGCAGTTAAATGAAACGAAAATGTTTGCTTCCATACACTATTCTCATTTTTCATTCCAGAGAGGCCTTCACTCAAATTCATATTTTGAGTTTGAATGAACGCTTATTTCTGTATTCTTTTTCCTCAAAATCGTACAGAAATACAGTTGTATTAAAACACTATATTATATATATATATATATATATATATATATATATAAACACGTGAATTTAATCACACATATATCTTGAATTCATATTATACAACTAGGCCACCATGATGAAATTATAATTCTTCCAAGGGGGACATGACTCGGAAATTTGAGCACCTCTGCCGTTAGCTGATATGTGTTTCCCTTTAATTTCTTGTTGCAGTACGATTTTTTTATCAATAGAGTAATAATTATTCTTAATGAGAAAATATACGGAAGAAACTATTTTCTTTCACTTTAATATTTAATAAAATATGTTTGCACGCAACCTTGGAAAGTATATTGTGTGAAAATATGTTTTTCTAAAATGTATGAAAAGGATCACAACATTCTAGGATGAATGTAAATACAGCCTTAACTAAAAATTAGAATTAATTTTTTATAATCTCGGCGCCCCGATGAAAAGCCCATGCACACCATAGAGAAGATGGACGCGACTTAATTTCGAATCATTTCGTGGATTTGGGAAATTTATTATTTATCCAAAGTGCCTACGTTGTGTGTTATCTTTCGACTGAAAAAGGTCAATAGCGGGAAGCACAGTGGAGAAAGTCAAGAGAAAGGCCCCGAATTGGGTTCTTAACCTCTTTTTTGGGCAGCTGGTTAGTTTACTGGACTACCTTGAACAACGGCTATCGCCAACCAAGTGACGAAATTTACCATTTAGCTCTTAAGAAAGGTCGCATTTCCGCTATTCCAGTAATGAAATAGTAGCAACTCATCAGCGTGAACCTTGAGGTTTCGAGATTGGAACGCATTTCGTTATCTGGAAAAGAGAAAGCGAAACAAGATGAACGCTTTCAAAATAAACGAAAGTTGATCTCTTATCAGACGTTTAGAGTTTTAATATTTTTTACGTTTTTGAGGGTATCTCGATATCTCATCGAGTCGGATTATACAATGTGGGTATATTTCGAACTTACTTTTCAGATTCAAATCTCGAAACTTTTCACCCGATAAATGGTTTTTGCATCAGAAGGAGTTTCATTTAAATTCAGCATCTCTCTCCCATTGAGATTGATATTTCTTAACCGTTAAAAATTAACCCTTTAGGTCAGCGGTTCTCAATCTGTTCTTTTCGCGTACCACTGCCAATATAACTTTATCATATGGAATAGAACACTAATAGATGATAGTTAGATTTTTTTACCTGCACGCGTTACTTGGAGAGGCTTCGCGTACCACTAGTGGTACGCAGTTTGGGAACCGCTGCCTTTAAGTGTTATAAATTAACCGCACATATATACAGTGTTGACCAAAATTGTAGACACCGTTGGAAAAAACTGCAGCATTTTTTGAGGTTTGACAGCCTATAACACTAGTTTATTTCAAAGTAATACCCTAAAATTGTATATCAATGGAAAGGTCATTTGAGCGGGAATATAATGCACTGAATTTGTCTTTTGGAATAGAGGTTACAAAGACGAAAAGAGAGTTGCATAGAAAAAATTAAATATACAAAAAGTCTAAGTTAAAATACTTATAGTAGGGCGATTTTTAACATTAGTTGTGATTTTACAAGGTCTTTCCACAGAATGAATTATGTTTTTAAATTCTACCATTGCTATAAAGCGGTTCCAAGGAGGTGAGGGGTCGTTCATAAATTATGTCACGCTTTGAGGGGGGTAGGGGGTTCAAGAAAGTGTGACAGTTTGTGATAAGGCGAGAGGAGGGGATAACAAGTGTGACATCGTACATTTTGATTTCCATAAAAGCATTAAAAGCATTTAAAATCAGCAAATTAAATTTATTTTTAAAGTTTTTTTTTTTAATCAAAAAATTTGATCTTGAAGTTTTACTAACTTCATTTTGTATCGAAAACACAGATGCGATTAACCCTTTCCATCTCGCTAAGGTGAAAATGACGGGCTGAGGTTTCGCCTTCTATTTCTCGCTCCCGTGAAAATGACGGCCTGAAGTGTTTAAAATTTCAAAATAAAAACAAATCAAAAATTAAAAATGAATATATAGATTGTTCATACACATATTTTCAGATAATTTTCAGGGATAAAAAAAGGCACTTTTATGACCGTTTTCTTGAAAATTAACCGACCGTTAAGGGGTTAAGGTACTAATAATATTAATTATATTCTTTGTAGTAAATTTAATCTCATTTTATGCAAATTAAGTACACATATAATCCATATTATGCAAACAAATGTCATTCAAAGCTCAAAAATGAAATTAGATTAACGTAGTGTTTTGCTTTTGAACTGCAACACTGCGAGTACATATGCTAATGTAATATAGCGTGATGTGAAAAAGGGGTGTAGGGGGTATATTGAATTGTAATACTTGGTGACAAAAGGGGGAAGGAGTCAAATAAATTGAAAAAAGTGTGACATCATTTATGAATGGTTCCTACTAATTGGCTTTGTTGTTGGGTTGCTTATGACCGGCTGGGCCATTCTAGTAGTGACATTTGAATATGGGACTAAATCCTATTGAAACATGAATAAATGCTTATTATCTTTGAAGATATCGCATGCAGAAATCTTTAATTTGGATTCAAGTGTATTTTTGGGCATTTACGGTCCCATTAATGCAACTTTTTAGATTTGAAAACTCAATCATTTTGTGTTTTCAAAACACTCCTCTCAGTCTGCATCCTTATTTTGTATTAGTTTTTATAGAGAACTCTCCTGTATTTCTTGATTCCCTATCTTAACCGATAAACTCGCATTATTTTATTGTTGCATTTGCACCAACTATTTGAGTTACTAAACGCGAGCTTAGCTTAGCTATTATTCTATTTTTGAATTTTCGAACAGCTGCAACGCCTCTTAAAGTTTTATTGATTTTTCAACTGCCTTCCTAAATGTTAAGGAGGGAAAGCCTATAAGTTTCATGGAACCCTTGTGCGAGATCTCTGTGGAACCCTAGGGCTCCGCGGAACACAATTTAAGAAATGCTCTCTTAAACCATGCTTTCAATTAGTATTGCCATTTTCTTTAACAAAGAAGCTATACTCAATGCCCTGCCTTACATTTTTGAAACAGAGACCTTGATGAAAAGGCACTTGTTGCAGGTGTTGCGTGATCTAAAACAAAATAATAATAACAATGGTAGTAACTAAATAAAGTAAATAAAAATATAAACAAAGTTTCCGCTCATGTGAAAATACGCCGTATGTCTATGAACGTAGATAAGAGACAAGTAGAATACTTATTTGCTACAACTCAAAACGTTAAATATATCTTGTATTAAGCACACATTTTGAAATCAGATGAATAATGTCCATCTATAAGCTCACTTAAAAACGTGGTTTTCTGTAACCTCGAAACAATTTTTTTACAATATTTGTTCGAAAATTACGTTGCATTTTCTTCTTCTTTCTTCTTTCTTATCCTCTGATCTGAATCAGATCAGGTCCATGAGTCCCTCCGCCTTCAACCTATTAGAGTCCTAAGATGACCGGACTTGACCCGAGATAAAGCTCTCTGGTCCTTTCTAACATCGCCAAAGCTCAAAGCACCAACAGGGCCAGAGATACAGTACCAAGGATGATTAGGTGGAAGTTTGCAAGACGAGTTGACAAGAGTCTCACTTCTGGAGTATATTTCATGGAAAACGTTGAATTTTAGATTTTGAAGCTAAGAATATTGCAAAACATATTCATAGAAAACGGCTGCTTAATCCTATCACTCACCAAAAGCTCGTAGTTTCCCTATCTTGACCTCACTTTTAGAACTTCGCTTTTGTATAATAACTCTTTTAACAACAGTAATTAAAGTGACAGCTTACACGTAAATTTTTCAGATAAACCAGGGAATGAGCACTTAATCTTCGAAATAAATATCTTACGTGGAAATTATTTCCAAACTAAAAACAGTTCTTCAAAATTGCACGTTATTTATAGCACAAATGAGCATTAAAATGCAGACATATGTTTCGGGATGGCAAAACATCTAGAAGCTAAAATATCGCATTGACAAAGGGATTCCAAGCAATCCCGAAACATATGTCTGCATTTTAATGCTCATTTGTGCTCTAAGCAACGTACATTTTTTTAAGTTTACTTGTGAACAAAGTTCTTTATTATGTTGTAAAAACAGTTCATTTCAGAACTTACAAGTTGCAAGAAGTGTTAAAATTGCAAATTCCTTAACAGTTTCTAAAGATTTAATTTTAAAAAATAGTTATCTTGGTGTAGTTCTCCAAATCAGATTAAAGAAATATGTAATGAAACTTAAATGTATCCTAAATCGCCAAGCTTGCAGAAAGTGTCATTTCAAGGATATCTGTTTAGATTAAATTAAGAATCACACGATTAAAATTTTCTGCATGTCACTAAGCAAAATGAATTGCAGTCCTTGAGAGGCAAGTTAGACTCATACTTAAGCAGATGATGTGCAAATCAAACAAAAACAGGCGTACATCGTGACATTCTACACTTCTTTTACTTCTTCTTGTGACATTCTAATTTCCCTTAAGAGAAGGACTCTTCAGAACCAGAGAAAAAAAATAAACAAATAATCTGTATTGGCATAAATAAATGATTCAATTTACAAAGCAAAAAAAAAAGTGACACAGCGAGCAGCATTTTATGAAACCGCAATACGCTGAAAAAGTGATTCGATGCAAGCGTGTTGTCTAGTTTAAAAAAAAAACTTACATCAGTTCTAGATTGCTCAACTGAACTCAAGGTAAAGCTGCATTAGTTACGAGATGAGTGTCACAAACAAGGTAGAGACCGAAGAAATGTTGTTATTTCGAATGGACTAAGGACACTATATACATGAGAAGACGCATCTAGCATTTTGGATCAGATTTTTCATTGGTGAAGAGCTGGGATTCATTACAAAAAGTAATAAAATGCGATAAGAAGAAATCAGTAAAAAAGGAGGACTACGAAAACAGCTAATGCTTACGATATAATTTTGGAATGTGTGATATCACTCGAATTCTATTTATCGCTTATAGAAGCGAACAGTGAACAGTGTCATATCTGCGAAAACTCGGTTTTTTTTTTTTTTTTTTTGGTTTTTATATCAAAATGTTCAGATTTTTGAGCTCTTTATGCTGGGAATACTGCTGTAAGAAAATGTTCGAAAACTAATATTAGAGGCCAACTTAATTTTTTTTTTGTGCAATACTGTAATAACTCCTTTTCATAGTTATTTTTTTGACATCATTAACATCCATCGTGTGAGAGAAAACTAGAACAATAACTATTTTCTGAACAAAGTCGATTTTAATAATCATTGAAACAAATAGGCAATTAAATGAAACAAATTGTAAAACGTTCAAACGCCTCTCTTGAAAAATGTCCATTTTGTAGATATGACACTGTTCATTTCTATAAGCGATATGTGTCACAATTTTATTTAATATTTCTGTTGTTTCTGATGCCGCTTGGGTATCCAAGCTCACCTTCCCAGAGCGACCAGGAATTAAGGCAGTAAGGAGCAACTTCCGTTTTATAGATGAGCAACACAACGCTGGAAGGGCGACTTGGCTCATTATGTATTTGGATGACTCCAGATGGCGCCACCACAAATGCGCCACCTTCCTTTTTTGATTTAAGACTGAAGGGAAGGGAAATTTTCCACCCTCCAGTACCATCGAAACTACCTCGGCACTTCAGAGTCCGTGTATTTTACATGCACTTATCCCCAAGTGTACATCGTGGAGTTTCAGCGCGTCGGGTATCGAACACCCAATCTTCCGGTTATAAGTCCGACATCCTAACCACTAAGTTACCACGGCGTTATTTAGGCAGTTATTATTTAATACTGATAGTGAGATAGTTTAGGAAACTGTTCTACTCAATCAAAAATTCAATCTTCAGTTTATTCCTATCGTTAGAGGTGCTTTCAGACCAAACGAAGCAACGACGAAACCTTTCAGAGCGTTTTATTGGTTCTGCAGAACTTACTAATCACTCCTTCGTATTGACTGATTGACTTTTTTATTGCTTCATTAGAAATGACTTTTCCTTCATACGATTGTGGTTTGTTAATAGCGCTATCGAATTCATACGTCATCGCTATTAGTTTGATAACCATAGCAACAGTCTATTACGACGGAGAAAAAATGCTTCCGTCAGCAGGGTATGAATGCACCTTAAGAGGAGGACTTTTCCACGGAATTACTTTTCTAAGAAAGTAGCATAAATTCTCCATTTGGTTGAAGTTTGGTTGACGATTTTACTGCCATTTTACTCCCGCAGTGGTTGCACTTCCGACATATTTATGAACAACGTTTGCTTGAGATGGACGAATTTCGTCGTCCACAAATAAAAATTAACTTTTAGATGCGCCTCATAAAAGCCGTATTTAAGTGTCTAGGGTGTTTTATATGAGGCCCCAATATTTTGAATGCTCTGTTGGAAATTTACACTGCCAATTATTCATGTATACCATACCATCATGACTACGCTACCGAAGCAGCACATTTCATATTGTTTGACGAAAGATGTTTTGTATCAAACCCCTTCCAGATGTAAAAGCTATTAGAGTTTTGTGTATCTTAAAACTTGATTCACCGAAAAGGAAAATAAAGATTGCTTACTCTGGTTTTGGTGTTCTTTTTGTCAGTTAAAAGCACTCTCAGAAATAGAATTCTCACGTTCGAGGAGTCTTCAATCGTCAAACAAATTTCGTCCATTTACAACGATTCTTTCCTCGCGTGATCACGCGACTTAAAAAAATTACTACACAAATTTCGTCAGTTTGATGAAAGGTTTACTCGGAGCGTTTTTTCACGAATCCATCGCGTCAAATTCGACGAACGTGTCGTGAGATTTGAGAGTTTGGATACCTCTTTTATTGTTATGGTAGTGAAATACGTATTTTTAGATTTCCGGCATAACATTTTGTTTCATTAAGTGTTATGTATATATCTTGTGATAATATAACTGATCCAATGGCGGTCATTGGCAAGATTTCATAGAAATCATCTGCGGTGACCTTTTCAAAGAAAAAAAACTTCAAAAGCAAAATACAAAATCGATAAAAAGTAAATAGAAAAAAAAAAAAAAAAAAAAATTAATTAAATTAAATAAAAAGAATAGCTTGTTTCATTCATTTAGTTAAACAAAGATCATACAGAAAAAAATAATTAAATCTGCAAAA
The DNA here is from genome assembly GCA_038502835.1 of Octonoba sinensis. Classification (NCBI taxonomy): domain Eukaryota; kingdom Metazoa; phylum Arthropoda; class Arachnida; order Araneae; family Uloboridae; genus Octonoba; species Octonoba sinensis. Next base: position 61,469,370 of record CM076605.1, on the reverse strand, counting down.
AATAAGAGCTGGAGGGTACTCTATTTTGATAATTTGAATAAATTGACGTGCACATAATTTTGTTCAGTTTACTTAATATTTTGATGCTCATATTTTTCCAGATAATTTCTCATTATTTAATCTATTGTTATTATCATCGAACAAGTAGCTGGAATTACAATTGCGTTGTGTTTCCGGGTTCCATTCAAAGAAAGATAAATATTACTGTGCACAAAATTTGCTTGCAAAACTAAAACATATTTTTACAAAAAGGTTTAAATTTCATATGTTAAATTTTCTGACTTAGTTTTATTTGGCACGAAGAAAAAACTAATGTTCTTCTGTTATTCCCTACAGTTAAAAGTCTACCAATGATTTTTCACATTTGTTTCTCATATTTCACCCTTTATCTTTGTACGTTTCCTGAAGTTCATAAACAGTAACCTTCCACATTTATCAACTACAATTCTTAGTTCATCATTAATTACCATGTTATTTTTTTTCATTGCTTTTTTTTTCATTGCCATGTGTTTACTAAGATTCAAATTCATTAAATTTGCATTTAGAAGATCAGTTTATGTTATATCTTAAAATGATTCAAATTTATCCTTATAATTAAAAAAAAACATATCTTTATATATACTAGTTTTATTATTGCAACACTTTGCCAGCGTAAAATACTGAATAGAAAATACATACCATATACTAGGTACAATATAACTAAGTTGGCAATTTATTTTTTTCCTCAAAAACGGGACATCTGATTTTTCGGTATTAGTATAGGGTCTAGGCACAAACGTAAAGGCACAAACTTGCGATGTTTTACTTAAGGTGATTATTATTATTTTACACTGTGGAAAATTTCCGTAAGAAAATAGTAAAATAACCATTTATTTGATTGTTATTTTATCATATTTAATTACAACAGTTGAATAACCATTAAAAAGATGGTACTCAAACCGCTGATTGCGAAAAACATCGTTTATTCTCTGTTTGCCCTAAAGAACGTTTAACTAACCGTAATTTTCAAGCGCTCAATAAGAATCGGGCGTCCATCTTGTTTGCGAAACCTTAGCAGTCGTACGTTGTTGTTAAAATATGAATAAAGGTTTATCAGTTCAAATCTGCATGTATATATAAAAAAAAGCAGAAAAAAAAGCGGCTAAAGCAGTATTTACTAAATAGAAAGACATACACACGTAAATCTAAAATTGGAGACATCGATTCCCGAACTGTTTGCGAATGAGCGAACCCATAATTTAAGCTGCTGAAGCTTGTTTGTATTTTAATTTTTGCAGCAAATAAAATGATTTTCGTCAATATGCAGTAAATTTAGACCAAAGATGGCTTTGAATCCAATCAAAAACTGAAATCCCAATTTTAATGCAGTTTTCCTGTTGAAAGGGAAGATTTATTGATAAATAAACGACTGCTTTGTGTGGTGCAGATGGCCGAATTTTTAGAGAGCAAGGTTGGTGTACCATACACCCGGGTTCGATTCCCGCAAGTGTTGTTTACGGTTTCTTCGCCTCGAAAGGGTTCAAAAACGGTAAAACTTTTGTTTTGAAATCATTTTTAAATGTTTATAAAACCGTAAACTTTTGTATTTACGGCTTTTTAACAAAGCTTATTGGAAATGGTTAGGTCCCGTAAAGATAGAAAAATGTTCCAAACCGTAAATTTAACGGTGAATTAGATGGACAGACTGCTGCCGGTCATTTAACCGTAATTTCATGATGAAATTTCTAACAGTGTACATTATTTATTTACTTAGTTTTCCCCTTTAAAATTAATCACCGACAGAAGATTTAAGGATTTTTCATATTCCTAAGAATAGTTGTTAGAAAAGCTAAATATTTCATGCAAATACATATGCACAACCGTGTTCCCAATGGCACACTTTTCCCCATCTGCAGATGTTTGCTTACTCGTTTGTCTGATATTTATTCAACTGAGCTGTCGATTGTACAAATAGGAACATTAAAAATCAGAAAAATTGAGTTATCTTAAAACAATGTTTCAGGTTCTGTACTGATATTACGTTCCGCTTTACTCATTTATGCAAAGAAAACATTTTATTGATTTAGTGCTAAAAATGATAGATACCGGTCATTTTTTACTTAAACAGTAGTGTATTTAAACCAATTAAGTGAATTAAAAGCAACTTAGATAAGCTTTAATCACCTCAACTGTAGATCAAAGTCTTCCGCAACCAACCAGAACGCTCTAATTTGCGGTTCGAGTTTTTGACAGAGGTTCATATCGGTTGCTGAATTGGCTGAATAAGTCTGTTAAATCGTCTTTCAAAGCACTCCAATTTTACGGTTGTTCTAAATGAATAGTTTCTATTAGCTTTTGGTTTCCAGACGAAGCTATTTTTTAATACCTTTTTTTCCTTGAGATGAAAGTATCATTTTGGATTGGTCGTTAAATTTAGGGATAAACAAATACCACAAATCAAAAAGCCCATCTATCCCGAATTATGTGAACGCAGGTCATTTTTGCTAGACCAGAACGATTAAAGAATTCTTGCTATGAGAAACTTTTTTTTTTTTTTTTTGTAAAATTTCAATGGAATATTCTACATCGTAGTCATGCGGTAAAATTCGCTCTAAGAAGCTCGTCGGCACATAAGTTTTCGTTACAATACTGAATGCATGAATGGGGTTCGCATACTCCTAAGACATGCCCCATTTTGTAAAGACCTCCAGTAATGTTTCCGCTGGTAATCACATAAAACTATCTTTTAGTTAATGAATCTTAAATTCACTAATAAAGAAAAGAAATCTTTCTGGTACACTGGTGGCAAAGTCCTTACGAAACGGCGCCTGGATTGAGAACGTGTGAACATTGATTAAAACGATTTGTATTAATACTTTCATAGGAACACTATGATTTCATTAAAACTATGAGGGGGGTATTTCTCGCCAAACAATGTTCTGTGATTTCATTCCGAATCGTCTTTGTGTCTCCTACTTACAAGTTTGTCACACTGGTAGCGAAACATCTTTTACATGAAACAAGACACTTAAAAATCAAGAGGGAAAATGAAGCATTACCTCTCACTTGTTTAACCAAGTTGCTATCAAACACCCCTCCTCAAGAGAATTAACCCGTATTCTCATAAAGTAGCATATAAGCTACCTGGGGGTTTTACCCTACTTTCTATTTGTTAAGTGACGTCAGCGCGTATGTTGCATTGTTATTTGCTAGCCCTTATTCTCATAAACTAGTAGTTATGCTACTTTATGAGAATAAGGGTTAAATTTCACTTACCAGTTAAGCCTTGCAATGATGCCCATTAAACTCATGTCTTGAAACTAAGTAAATTGTGCGTCTTAATCAATTATTGCATTGAAGGTTGCAAGTAAAATAAACTTTTGCTGTCATCGTGGCTCTTCGTGCTGTTAAGTTAGTAGCAATGTGTGTTCTAAAGATGAAACCTGATGATACTGTTCTTTTCTAGCTATGGATCCATATTCGCCGGCCTGTGGGAATTGTCATCGGTATGTGCAGTCAATTCGTCCTTCTGCCCTTGTCTGCCTTCTGCCTGATCAAAATCCTCAATCTGAACATCCTGCACGCGACGGGTCTCCTTCTCCTAGCCTGCAGTCCAGGAGGAGTGACTTCCAACATATTCACATATTTTTGCGATGGCGACATCTCACTCAGGTACTTGACGATAAGTTTTTTCATCACGGTTTCAACTTGAACACAATTTTAAAATGGTGTTTTTCTCCCACAGCATTGCCATGACCACTTGCTCCACGTTGGTAGCATTGGGGATGATGCCTCTCAACTTGTATATGTACGGCCAGAATCTCAATCAAGAAGATGTCGTCATTCCTTACGGCAAAATGGCGCTGTCTCTCGTCTCCGTGACATGTCCCGTGTTGGTAGGGATGCTCGTCCATTGGAAGTTTCCGAGACTTGCAGCAGCACTCACAAAAGTAAGCAGTTGTTTTCTTCATTAGATTGCCAAATGTCATCCACAGTGTCACATGCTAACCTATTCAGTTGCCAGGTTTAAATTTTGCGAGAGCTGCTTGCCCATAATAATGAAAATAAGTGCAAAAATCTGAAAACGTTTTTAAATAGCATAAAAGGAACTTTCCTCTGTTCAATTCTAAAACTACCTGAGTCAAATTACGCCAATATTGGCATTACAGGGGTAATTTTGATTCGAAATATAAATCTTAGATAGACATTTTTGGTTATCTTTGGAAATTTTTAAACTTGATGCGCATTCTGACAGGAAAATACCACCTAATTTTATATTTGACACAAATTTATAAATAACACTTTGCACAACACCTAATTCTGATTCATTTATGTTTTTCATGTGCTATTACAGCACGTAGCATTAAAAAGAGTGCATTTTCCGTTCACGTTTTTCTTCGTTCAAGATTACATTATAGCGAATTGTAAAAAACGAGCGATTATTTGTCAGTCTGATAAATTGTTCCTTTTATGATTATTTGATATAAACAACCAAAGCAATAAACATCAATAAAATGTTACTGATAAACTTTCTTAATATACGGTGCTCCCACGAATTTTACGACATGTTTCAATTGTGAAACGTTAAAGAGAAATTTAACGACCAAAGTTCAACTTTTCGATTCTCCACCTACGTATTAAATGCTTATCCAAACCTTCAAGTTATAACATACGTCATTTAACCCATTAATGCCCGACGTTTTTTTTAGGGACAGTCTGAAAAGTACGTCTGAAGCACCCAAAAATAAACATTTCAACAAAAAATTGTTTTAATGTAATTCCTAACCAGTTATTGTAAGGTTATGAATATATTAAAACAATTTTTTGTTGAAATGTTTTTTTTTTTTTTTTTTGGTGCTTTAGGCGTACTTTTCTAAAGTTAGGAATGCATTAAAACAATTTTTTGTTGAAATGTTTATTTTTGGATGCTTCAGACGTACTTTTCTAAGGTTAAGAATACATTGAAACAATTTTTTGTTGAAATGTTCATTTTTGGTGCTTCAGACGTACTTTTCAGGCTGTCCCTAAAAAGGGTATAGACATTAATGGGTTAATTACGTTTAAAGACGGTGTTAAGTTTTGAATGAAATAATTTGGGCGAAATGAGTAAACATTACTGATATCAAAAGTGTAAGTTTTCATTGGCTACAATCACGTAGGGAAAACGGGTGCCTTGTTACACAATTTATTAAATATGTACTAATTCATCGTTTCATTTTATTTTCAGATCGGCAGCTATGCAGGTTTACTCATCATTGTGATATGTCAGACCATGGAATTTTTCATCTTCCCCAACATTTTTGCCAATGTCCCGTGGCAACTCTACTTTTCCGTCGTCCTCCTTCCTTTCCTCGGCTTCTCTCTCGGATACACGTCAGCATGGTTGTGTCGTCAAAAGCCTCAAGTTAGAAGAACGATATCCATTGAGAGCGGAGTCCAAAATGTCGGCACGGCCCTCACAGTTGCTTCATTATCGTTCCCTTTTCACGTATGTACAAGAACATATGAATAGAATTGCTTCAATGAACGGCATGCTTTTTAATTTTTTAACAGCTCATATGAGGCACCTAAGTGGGGCATAAGTGACAAAATTGAAAATTTGGAGATAACTACTGCAGACGACTAGGAAGGCATCATTTCATTTTGGGGCAAGAGATGATTGAAAAATCTTGAGTTTTCTTTTATTTTATAACCATATTTTATATTAAATATTATATTTTATTTTATAAAGTTTATTTTATTTTATAAACCTAGTCATAACAATTCTTTGACACACTGTGTATAATATGTTTGTGTAAGGGAGTGTTCACGTGCGTGGTGAAACCAGAATTAATTTTTGCTTCTAGAAACATGCATTAATTTCTATATATATACAGGGTATCTATTACCGTCACGCCACACAGAAGAAATGTAGTAACCTTTTATACACTCCTTTAATACTACTTTCTCATGAATTGTGTCAATTAAATATGTTCCCCATTAATATTTTGTCATTTCATCATCTTGTGTCTTTTCCGATCTTTTAATTCTGCTAAAATTTTCCGATGACACTTCTGGCATGTATTCCTACGAATTATCAAAACTTTTGACGTCCCCTTACCCTCTTTAATGTTTACTTCTACTCGTAAGACATCCGGTATATTGAAGTCCCACTTTGAAACACATAATTTTAGATGCCTTGTAATCGCAAAAAAGTACTGTGAAATTATTAAAATATTTTTTATAAGGTAATGAAAAGATTTTTCAAAAAATAAAGAATACTCGTAATAAATTTTGTTTTTTTTAGCGATGAAACAAGTAAAAATTTATAAAATAGACAAAAAAAAATCTAATCTCCCTGATTTAATGATAATAAATGCAATTGGATTTAATGAAACAAAATCAGAAATAATTCATGATGTTTTTCCTGTTGCAGAACCTGGAAAAAGTGCTGCTGTTTCCTTGGCTCTATGCTTTTTCTATGACTGGCGTGTGCGTCATCATATCAGCCTGTTACCAGTTATACGTTCGTCAATGCTCCCTATCTAAATCGGTTGAAACTCTTCCAGGTAAGTTACCATAGATTTGAAAATTAAAATTAAATGTTTAACGTTGCCAAACTGAAAATGAGATAATATTTTGTGTTAAGTATATTTTTATTATTTCTTTTAATGTGTACAACAAAGTAAACTAAAATCCGTAACTACAGTCAAAAACAGATAGTTTGCTGCTCATACTAACAGGGCCCGATTAAGACTGTCGGGGGCCCAAGGCACAACATTATTTTGGGGGCCCCTATGGAATGAAAAATAAAAATACTCAGTATAATGTATAAAGTTAAATAAGCTTGGAGATTATTCTATTAATATTTGGGGCTCCCCTAAAATTTTGGGGCCCAAGTCCGCGGCCTAGTTGGCCTTTGCGGTAATCAGGCACTGCATACTAATAGACTTTCCCTAGACAAAATCTTACCCTGGTCGGTTTTACCCCCGACCTTTTACCCCGAGACAAACAAACATAACATTTAGCTGTTACTCCAAATACAAATCTACTTTTCCCGATACTATTTGCTTAAATGTTCATCAAACATTCAGATTTTTAAATCCTAATTGTAGCACTTAACCAAAAAGGAGTTACACTCTAGAAATCTAGCTCTAAAATGCTCCAAAATAACCGTCAAGTACAAAAACAGTACAAATATCAGTGCAAATACAAAACAGTACAAATTTCAGTACAAGTACAAAAACAGTATAAATGTTTGTACAAGTACAAAATAGCACAAATTTCATCGGTATGTGCAAGTACAAAAAGAGTACAAATTTCAGCACAAGTTCAAAACAGTACAAATTTCAATACAAGTAATACAAAGCAGGAGCAGTACTAGTACGAAACTTTTTAGACAGGCATTTGCTGTTGATCAACTATTCTTCCAGGTAGAAACTCGCTAAAATTGCATTACACTAACGATCAAATTAATTATAAAAAACACTGCAAACACTGTTTTTCCCAGCTATATGGTTTCGCACATGTTTCCTTTGTATGATCCTATAAAACATGCAACTACACATGGCAACTTTGATCTGTCGCTAAGTTGTTATACCCATGAGATGTTCGAATGTAAATTCCTGATAATGTATGCATTTTCCTTCGGGTATTTTTTGTGAACGAGACTCATCTCTATACATTTATACAGAGACTCAGTATATTTGCTACACACCTGAAGCGTTATTATTCAATGTTTCAATATCTATTGCCTCCTAATCTTATTGTTTAGTTTTCTTTCTTGACAATCGCTCTCCCTATATCTTACTTCACTCGCGAAGCATCTTTGAACTGATTAGAAATACGCTTTCTGTCCTATTTCTCATTCACGCTTCTCTACATTCCATGACTACCATAGATTCTCTTCTAGAGAGTAAACCTTTTTAATATACCAAAAGTGTCACACGAAGTAGAAGCAGAAAATATTAGCAACAGGTGTCTTTTCCGTTTCTCATATATCTAGATGTTAAGCTGTAAATTCGGACATAAAACTAATATTTTTATAGCTGTGTTCTCCATCGTTTTTAGTTAAGAAAGGAAACGATTGATATAAGTAATTCATGGTTTTAATTACGAAGGGAAACAAACGGAGTTTAATTCTTCGTTTTAATTAGGAATGTAACCAAACGGAATTTGTAAGCTTTCTTTACAATAACGAAGAGAAACAAACGAAACTTGTATTATTGTTTTACTTATGGAGGGAAGCAAACGGAATTTGCAATCTTTCGTTAGAATAACGAAGAGAAACAGACAAAACTTGTATTATTGTTTTACTTATGGAGGGAAACAAACGAATTATTCTTCGTTTCAATTGTGAAGCAGATCTGATCCGCCAATAAAATTGATCGGAAATTTTTCCGATGCACTCCCTCTTTTTTAGAGAAAATTCGCCATTCTGACTTCTGGTGAACTAGCTTAATTTGCATTGGAACTCACTGCACTTCTTTTCAATATTATGTAAATACTCTTCTCCACCAGACCCCTACCTGTTAGCCGAGGCCTTAGGATTGCTTACGCACGGGGAGAGGTGGTGGGGTCTACGGATTTTACATGCACATATCCCCAAGTATACATGGTGGTCTTCAGTGGGTATCGAACGCGCGACCTTCCGGGTGGAAGTCCGACGTGCTAACCACTAGGCTACCACGGCCCTATTATGTAAATACTACCCTCTCAGAAACGCATGCTCAAATTTCACGAAACTTTCGTCGTATTTGACGAAATGGCTTCGGGAAAAATGCTCCGAGTGAACCTTTCGTCAAATTTCCGAAATTTGTGTAGCAACTTTTTAAAGTCACGTGATCGCGCGAGGAAAGAATCGTTATAAATGACGAAATTTTCTTGACGATTGAAGAATCGTCGAAAATGAGGATTCTATTTTTAAGAGTGTGACACATAACACGGAATTCTGATCATACCAGAATGCAAACTACACGTACTACCAATGAAAAAGAAAGCAAAATCCCACGAAAACTTTACGTCTTGCAAATAACGTAACGATTGTACAAAATGAAAGTATTATTAACAACGTTCTGAATATCACTGAAATTAATGAATTCAAATTGTAAAAACTTAATAAATAGATTAATATTCCTTCTGTTTGAATCGAAAATATAGATGGCCCTAATGAAAAAAAAAACTTTTTATAGGAGTTGACTACTGAAAACATCAGTTATTCTCACAAGATCCTTAGTCGCTTTTTTTCCCACACGCATCTTTCTACACACGAGATACTGTCAAATCCCACACATACATCACTCCATGTTGGATCACTTTTTTTAGTGTTGTAAAAAGTAAAACCAACTGGTAGAGGAAATGCGTCTGTTCTTAGAGAATTTTTTAAATAATTTCTTCCCATCAAAAGTTTCCACTGTTCCCAAAATTTACGGTGGATTTCCTAAAATTACCAGGTTATTTTCATGCATATATTCCGGAAATTTTGACAAATCTCCTCCTAGGCGTTTTGCTGCTATTCTTAATGTTTCTCAAGGTAATTTTATAGGCTTCAAATGTAAAGATAGTTGTTGGCGAGTTCTCGCGCTAGGCGAGGAAGTGAGGGTGCGCTGCTCCTGAGTTTAACGGCGTCCTTATAGGCAGGAGTCCGAGGAGTTCCCAGAGGAGAGACCCCTCGTTTCACTACATTGGAGTCACGACGGATTTCACGCGTACGAGCTGTCTTTAGCGCACACGGTCCCAGAGTAACCAGCCGAGTGAGGTTTCCCCCCTCGCAAACACTAACCTCGGTCAATGTTGCTTCACTTTCGGTGCTCTGCGGGAACTGAGCTGGTCCACTGGAGGACAAAAAACAATAGCAACATAGTAGATGGGCTCGAAGAGCAAATTATTGGGTAGGGATCATTCATAAATGATGTCACGCTTCGAAGGGGGAGGGGGGGTTCGTGAAATTGTGACAAAGTGTGACAAGGGGAGGGGAGGGGGTAACAAGAAGTGTGACATCATGCATTAAGCAACATAGCTTGACGCGTGACAAAAGGGGGAGGGGGGTCAAATGTATGGGAAAAAAGCGTGACGTCATTTATGAACGGGCCCGTAGTATCTGGCCTTAGCAGCCCATGCAGTGGGCGTCGCTAAACATCACACATCAAACTACTCAAGTGATACGAACGAATTTTCTCAGCTCATATATTGCTGAATATGTCCAATGTATTTCTGAATATTTTGTGCATTACGTGTTTTAAATACTCACGAAATGTATATCACAATAGCAAAGCTTGTAACTATTTTGAAATATTACGTTTCATCATTTTCCTATTATTTACTTACTTCAATTGATTCAGTTTAGTGCTTACATATGTAGAATCCCTTACCCTCACTTCTGGAAAGCAGTTGAAATGCTCCAAGCTGGCACGACCACCTTTAAATAACATTTCTCCTTACCATTCCTTCTGTCTACTTATTTCTTTTATTTATTATTTGTTCATTTACTTACTGACTTATTTATTTATTTTGTTATCGTCATAATCATCATTATTCATCATTATCACCACCCATCATCATCATCCTTGTTATTATTAATTATTATTATTTGTTATTATTATTAATATTTGTATTTTTCAGCCGACTGCGATATAAGTGCTGTGAAATATGCAGAAGAGGGTGGAAAAGCTAATGGTGCTTATATAGGGGATTCAACAAAAATGTGATACAACATATGGGTTAATATAGAAAGTAAGGCTTCTCCTCTTATGATTTTACAACTATTTTAAACTAGGCATTAGTTAAACAAGCATTAATAATAAAGGAATTGTAAGGATAAATATTTCAGCCAATATCATACCGACATCACCATTTTGACAATATTGCTAAGCATGTTGTTCAACTGAAGAAAAACTTTGCATTCAGGTTTTAATAATTAATTATAGAACATTAAAAAAAACTCTAATTTGGTTCGAACTTTTTCGAGTAAAATCAGAGGCATACAAGTTTGTTTGGCCTTTTGTGGTTGTTTATAATGGACGTACATCATTGAAACTTGGTATATAGGTTAGATACGACCATGGAAAAAAGTCATCTAAAAGAAGGAAATAATAATTTAAGTCATTTCCACCACTTGAAAACTTCTTGCTACTCTGTCAGTTAATGCCATTGATAGGGAAATCCTTCGCGGCTACAGTCGAAAACACTGTTACACAATTTCAACATGTGCTCCACACGCATGGCACATGGAATGCACATTGAACAGATTCTGTGGCAAAATAAAGATTTTTGTTTTAAATTTGTTTTTAAACAAAGAATAAAAACCAAATTTTTCAAGTACTCTATTTTCACCTGACGGAAAAGGAAAAAGAACTATTACCTTCGTGAGCCTGATTAATGCCTTTTCGACAGTATTTGTGTGACGTGGGCTTAAAAGCGAATCCTTTGTGGCTTAGTTTTTGAAACGGGCCCTAAGGCCTTCGAAGCCAAACCTTTATGGTTTGGTTTAAACGAATAGAGAACAGCATTCTTACGCACAAATTCAAACGATATTGCACACCCTTGTTATAAAAACCTCGTAGATTGCAGATGCAAGGAATAGCTTGAAATCATGACGAATAAACAGTTAAAAAAGCTTCGAATCAACGTCGAAAGTAGGTGGCCAAAAAAAAATATTATTTCTTAGTTTTTGTTATTGATAACACTTAAACTCATCAATAGCTAATAATGTTTTTAAAAGTAAGGAAACCGGTTAACAAACATTGGAGCAAATGGTACTTAGCTGTCTTTGCCTATTTATATACAGATTCAAAATACATCATGTTTAAATTTAAGATGAGCCCTCAGTATGAGTTTTCATAAAAGTTTTGATCGATGTGTCTTATAAAATTTCCAAATGATTTGTCAGACTCAATCTGAAATTGTACTCCGGAACGGTTAAATTTGTAGGTGTATTATTGATCTTTTCTTTACCTCGTAGTGTTTATTTATTGGAGATGGAAGTTTTTTCGTAACCACCGATCCAGGCAAGGAAATGCAGCTGTCTCCGAGAGAACATCCGACTAGTGATAATGGAAGGAGCAGCACGAAACTATGTCAAAGAAATCAGAACAAAACACTATGTTGGACAAAAAACACTTAAGAAACAATTCTTATTATATAGTTCATATTTTCTCCTACGTCACCCGGAGAACCATTGTATATTTTCATGTGGTTTATTGCCTTTTATGTATTTAGTGCTTTGTGAAGAGAAAAATATTTCTTTTTGTACTCGAAAAATAAATCATAACCATTTTTTTATGTTGGTGTTTGTTTCAGTCTCATACTTAGCATTCTTTATGATAAAAATATCTCCACATTAATGAGTCATATTGCCTTCCAGAATCATAAAATGATGACTCATAATTGAGCCATTTCATAGCGCTAACAATTTGATTGGACACAACAGACAGACTTTACGATGGTTTTTATAGACATGATTATGTAGTTTAAATCAAACATTCGGGAGAAAAGATAATCCTGAACAATAAAACTTCACATTACTAATTACTGCTTATACTTTAAACACACTTCATGATAATAATATCAATAAGTCATATTGACTTCCAGACTCACAAAATAATAATTTGATTATCGTTTTTACAAGCATGATTAGGAGTACAAAAGATTTGGAGTCGAGCTGATTATGGAGTGAAAAAGTCGGAGTCGTTAAAAAATGCGTCGACTCAGACTCCGGGTATTATTTTTTAATTTTTTCTGACTAATAACAAGATGGTATTCCAATTATACCTTTTAAGGTTTAACCTAAAACATTAAGCACCGTCGTCTTTCCGATTTTTAGGTGCCCCACAGGTATTTTCATATACGTACAGATAAAAATACAGATAACAGGGTAATTGTATACAGATAACAGGGAAAAAATAGTCAAAATTTATTAATGAGTGATTAATATGGAAACTTAGATTGAAATTTTAGAGGGAATTTTTTCACAAATACGATTCTTGCTGTACATCGTCTAAGGAAGTAACAAGAAGTTCCGTTCAGATTTGTACTTCCCTGTATACATCAACTTCTAATTTACAACCTAGCTATCTATATCTCTTTCTCATTTAGCTTTAATTCCTTCGAATATACCTTTTTCAGGGATGTTAATACATACTCTTTCACTTACTCATTCACTCACTCATTCATTCATTCAATCATTTATTCATTCATTTATTCATTCATGTATTTACTTATTTATGTATTTATTAATTCAGTCATTTATTTGTTCGTTCATTCACTCATTTAATTATTCATTCTTTCACTCATTCATGTAGTCATTCATTCATTCATTCAAAAATATCCTTAAAAATCCCGATCAAAAAATTTCATAGGAAAATAGGGTCGTTAGTTCTGGAGGAACTTTCTATCTAAGTGCTTTCATAAGAGCTTTCCGATAAAATTTGTTCCCAGCAAATACGTCTGTCAGATAAAGATTTATATAGGATTGAAATTTCCTCGTAAGCGCTAATAATATTTTTTTTTTTTTTTTCTGAACTGCTTAAAATTGAGCAAAACTTGCTCAAATCAAAAAGTATTTCCCGTCGAAAGCTCCTTCGAATAATCTTGTTCAAAGGAAATCGGATTTTATGTCCAGGGTTTATAAAATGTGCTTCGTATTTCTCCAATACTGCTAATGTTAAGAATTTTTGAACTCTTTAAAATTGAATGAAAAATTTATTTAATAATCATAAAAAAAGATTTTCTGAAATTTGATAATGTCTTTGTTTGTTCATCGATAACTTTTGACTAAATGAACGGAATTTAATGTTTTTTAATCGATGTAAGGTCGTCTATCTTAAATTAGTACATCAATTTAGCTACATTGCTCATAAGAAAGAACTTTATGGGTGGAAAGTATGATTTTCTTTTAATTGGAAAGTCTTGGCTTGCTATTCTTTGTTGAGTAAATTATAAATAAAGAAAAAATTCATTGTTAAAAAGAGTTTATTAGCAATATTAAAACCAATTATAATAGGGGTTTTAGGGAAGGCTCTCTGAAACAAAAATTAAATTCTTGACAGAATTTAAGGGGACTCGGCACCTTTGACCTTTTTTTATTTAAGAACTTTTACTTATTTCATTTGTGTTTTATGAAGTGCTTGTTGAGAATCTGTTCACGTGATTTACTTGAGTCATGCCATAAATCGTGTCTGATGCAACCAGTCAACCTTGGTCTGACAATCAGAAGAAGACTTACTTAAAACTTGGATTTCATGCAACGAGGTTGGAGCCTTTTCCAGACACGCTCCTTCAAAAATGCCCGAAATAATATTTTTAGTCTAATTTTTAATTTAGTTATTGTTCTGTGTTTAATTGTTAAATAAAACTAATTAAAAGGCAAACAAGGACTTAATTTTGGTACTTTCACCTTTGACTTGGCATCACTACACCGATACTATTTGTTCTCTAGTCAAGAATAGAAATGAATACCCTTTTTTCATAGTGCTATTGTTCAACAAAATCATTTTCAATGAATAATTACACTTCAACTAATAGAAAATTTTAAAATTTAATTTTTAAAAATTAATGATTCAAATTTCCTTCTATTCGTTCATTTATTGACTTTTTTACCAATTTTTTAAAAAATACTTATCATATTATGCTTTATAATTTAGGGGTGGGTGTTGCTATTAATTAATTAGTTTTTGAGGAAAAACAAATAAAAGTTACATCCGTGGTAAAACACAGGAAAAAGTGATTTTTGTTACCTTTTAATTGAAAAAATATGTTTTCTCGATGTATATAGTAAAACCCATACCCAAATTTTATCAAGCACATCATATTTAATTCACAAACAAAATTCTTACTTCTTGATATATTATATTGATTGTATCGCTTATATTGATTCAATCGCTTCAAAACTTTGCTTAGATGTACTAGGAGAGTCAAACCACATTTTAAGCAAAAAATTGAATCGTTTATTTCAAAAGAGCAACATCTCCATTTTGAACAAGAAACAACTCCCAGTTTTAAATTATTCAGAAAAAAAAAATGTTTTTAAGAGTTGTTACCTTTTAGAAATAAACGATTCAATTGAAAAATCGGAATTTTCATCGAATTGCACCATTTGAAAAGTGCCAAGTCCCCTTGAGGCTGCTGTATTTATCAAAGATTGGCTATAAAAGGATTCAATGTATTTTGATTAATTTGTATGATGGATAAAAAGTTTTTTTAATTACAATTTTAACCTCAAGTGCTGAATTTTTGTTAAATGAAACCCATGCTTAATGCCACCCACATTGAGCTCATTATTGTCGACCTACTAGATTACAAATAATTGGCGAGCGAGCGGAACGAACTTGAATCGCGAAGCGATCTGAACGATATTGCTTGCAGTTCCGCGGGTTGGCGAGCTATAGCAATTCTATGTGGAGGGGGGGGGGGTTCCTCCTCGGAAAAATTAGAAGTCATATAGTTGGACACAGAAAACAACGTTAGAACAATTCGATACTACTGTAGATGAAAGCAATAACAAAAACACAATAGTATCAGGCTTTTATACTAGATGGCAGCACTATAAATTAATCATTTTGTTCTCTATTCAATTACAATGAGCAGATAGTAATAAAAAATTATTTCATGTTAAGAAAGCACAAATTAGCATTACAATTTACAATGCATTTGAATGCTAATTTGTGCTTTCGTAACATGTAAAATTTTTTTATTACAGTTTACTTAGCACAAAGTTAATTTATTATTTTGCAATGAGCAGAGTTTATTGTCCACTTTTCAAATAAAAAGTTCATGCCGAGGAAATTGATTGAAACAATGCACAATACGTCAATACGTAGAAGTGTCCAGTGTTTGATTTACTTGCCATTATTTTTTTAAACAAAAATGATATTTAGGAAGCTTTCTTATTGAATTATCGTCGCCCTCGTTCAATACTAACACACATGATGAAATTGCTGTTTTGAGATAAACGAATTTAAACAATTAAAAAAAAAATATGCTCTGTAATTCAGAAAATGCACAATGGAAATTTTTGGTTTGGCCATCATACTAGTCTCATACGGTTTTTAAAATTATGTAATAGAGTTGAAAAAACCCCGGGTTTTTTTACGAAAAATACAACGTAGTGGGAGTTTTTCTGCTTTTTTTTGAGGCTTTGGGTTTTACTAATTAGCTAGATGCAGAAGAATAATTTTTCTAACAACTTTTGTAAGTATTGCTTTCAAATTAAGCTCCTAATTAAGAAAAACTGAGATTTATAAAATTTATTACAACAGTACTTTTGCTTCAAAATCATGAAATAAATAGGTGTTTTTATTGCAGGTCTCGTACGAGTGACTGCATATGGTTTGATTGAGTGTCTGAATCAGTGGTGGTTTGATTGGATGTCTTTGTTACTACATTTAAATTTATAAAATTTGTGTGGTTTTGCATGTAAATTAAATTTGTATCAGTTCTCTTTTTTTTTTTTTTTTTTTTTTGTTCAGGTTTCCAGCAATTTGCAAAGGGAACTTTGCAAATTGTTAAAGAAGATTACTTAGAGCGATGGCGGACCCCTCTAAAAGTTACGGAACCTAAGAAAACATACGAATCCCAAATCGGCCAAACATTACCCCACTGCACCCCCTCTCCTGGTGGGCACCTCCTGATTTGCACCCCTTTAAGAAAACAATGTGGATTATTGGAACACCTATTCCAATTACTGGCAAATAAGGTAAAATAACTTTTTCCCAAGAGCCCATTAACATTTTTAGATGTCTTTAGAGATTATAGGATAAAACAATGTTTAAAATACATTTGATTTAGATTTATAAGTAATAGGTGGATTACTTTGCCTGTAGCATTAAGTTTATGTTAAGCAAATTGCTGCACATATTAGAATTTATTTATAGAGGGTAAAACATTTAGAGTATAATGTGTCAATTACTGGTAAAATGAAAAATTGACAATGTCAATTACAGGAACATTGAGTAGGTATAAAATAGAAATTCGTTAAAAATATTTAATTACCAAATGGATAAACTTTAACACATATATGGTCCTGAATGTCTATAACGACATATACTACAATGAAAGAAATTTCTGGTGGTTAAACTATTAAAAATGTGATAAATCACTTTAAAAGTGTCAACCACTGATTTATTCAACCTATTTAAAATGTACCACTGAAAGAAAAAAAACAGCTTCATAAAAAGATTTATAAAATACCTAAGAGATTAGAGATTACAGAGTATGCCGGAACCCGCAGAACTAACTCCAAACAATCCCGAAGACCCACTAGATTGAAATCAGTCCGGGATTAAAAAAACCCTAGCGGATGGATGAACTATGCCAAATGTTGTTCAAAAATGCATCAAATGGTGTGGAATTTTACTTTGCTCAAACAAGAGAGCAAAGAGCAAAAAAGATGTGACTGTTTGTTGGATACAAATTCTCTATCAATCATTAAATGAATATCTCGTATTATCAATGAACAAGTGTTCTACAAGTGGAAAATAAATTGAGGAATGAAACGGGTAAGATTTACGATTAATAATAAAAACCAAAGTTGACCTGTCGGACGCATTTATTATTAATGCAATCATTATCCTCTCAGTTGGTAAATAATGCTGTTTGATAAGTTTAGGTTTGCGAGAAAACTTTTGTTTCATTCTTATCATACGCATTTTATCTTATCCTCATAGAAACCTTTTTATCAAAATTTATCAGTTTCGATTTATTTTTTTACTTTTATTGTTTTTACAGTCTAATTTCGTCAGTACGCCAATCATCTAACACATTCTGTCAGGACAAGCACCTGTTACACCTTCACAAGGAACATGTCTGATTTTGATGATTTATTTTTCATGACAAAGCGTTGTAGAAATATTGACGGAGGAAAGTTTTATTTTGCTTCTATTACATGGCTGATAGAGGATTTTCGTGATAGGGCACGTAAAGCAGATGAGAGCATAATATGTCCAGATTTTCGCTGCTCTGACGCTACTTGGGAGATTGAAATATTTCCTAATGGCGAAAGAGACGAGTACACCGTTGGGGAAGTCGTCATCTGTTTAAATAAAGTGAGATCTTATACCTACAAGCACACTGCTGAAGCTGAAATTGTAGTACAATGCGATGATGGCGATGACATTTTCAAAATGAAACGAGAATTCAGAGGAAACGACTGTCACGCATTCAACGAGACATTGAGCAGAAGAGATGTTATAAGAAGAAATTCCCCTTATTTAGATTCCTGCGGCAGGTTTTCTCTCACCTTTTTTCTTTACATTTTCGAAGAAAGTACTTTGGTAACTCCTACAGGTAAACTTAATTTCCTTCCTTCATTTACCGCGGGGTCAATCATAAATGATGTCACGCTTCAAGGGGGTTCGAGAAATTGTGACAAGGGGAGGGGAAGGGGTAACAAGAAGTGTGACATTACACATTTTGTTTTCTATAAAAACTTTTAAAATCAGCACATGAAATCTATTTTTATAATTTGATTTGAAAGTTTCATTGATCATTTTGCATCGTAAACACCGACGTTACTACTACACCGAGATTTAAACTTACTTCCTGCTAAAAGTTTAAAAATAATTTTTTCTTAGGCATTTGCACTTTTAAGAAAAAATTGGGTGGATCTTTTTTTTTTTTTTTTTTTTTTTTTTTTTTTTTTTCAGAATTCGAACAACTGATATATTTTACTGTTTCTATACTAATTATATCTTTTGTTGTAAACTTCAACCCCATTTTATACAAATAAAGAATACATGTAATAATTATTATTATTATGCTCACACATGTCATTAAAGATAAAAAATTAAATTTGAAACGTGATTTATAACGTAGTGCTTTGTTTCTGAACTGCAAGTACTGATGCTTATGTAATATAGAGTGACATGTGATAAAGGGGGTATGATGAAGTATGACATTTTGTGACAAAGGGGGGAGGGGATTCAAATATATTGCAAAAAGTGTGACATCCCCATTTATGTACGGTCCCTGCTGATTTTCACAATATACTATTATCACATTCATTTTCAGCTTTATAGATGTTTTAAGATGTTATAAATTTGAAATAAAATAATTTTTGGGGAAAAAAAATAACCGATTTCAGATTTAAAAATGCACTTATAAGTAAAGGCTAAATTCCTTCTTTAGACAACATCGATATAACTTTTAAACATAGTTTTATAAGTCGGTGCAAAACTATGACAGTCCAATTACCATTACAATAAGTATTACCTTATATTGGAACTGTGGCACACTCTGGGCCATTCATATTTGTAATTGGTGCATGATTACAAAACATTTTCTCTATCATAATTTTGCACCGACTGCGGAAACTACGTTTAAAAGTGGTATTGATGTCGTTTAAAGAAGGAATTTACTTTTTAGCACAGTTCTAGTTGTAAGTCGGTTCTAATTTTTTTCCCCAAAAATTATTTTATTTTACTCTTTTTAGTGTAGATACATTTTTCATATAAATACTCTTTTTTATTAGTAGACATATACGAGGGCTGTAAATTAAATAATGGCAACTTAATGTAGAAACACGCAGCAGAGTGGGCATGTGCAAATCGGATGTGGGAGTGGTGAGGAGTAGAGTGCAAAAATCAGTCGATCTAGTTAGAAGGGTAGTTGTTACAAGGCATTAAAATGAAGAGTTTCGCTTCTGCCGCCCTAAAGCATCGTTACAAAAGGTGATCAGCGGTCATGGCTTAAAACCGAGGTTGCCCGTGACAAAAATGCAGCAGAATGTTATCGAGGATTACATGAAGCCTGTGGCGAAAATGCACTACCATATCGGAAATCCTCCGAAGCCGCCGAATTCATGACAATTCAGCTGTACTCCGTACAGTAGGGCGCTCCGTTGCCCACTTCAACGATCAACACCTTGCCTGTGGTCTCCAAAGACTTCCCGACAGTTGGCAAAAGGTGATATACTTCGCTGGTGATTATGTAGAAGGAACTCAAATGGATTCGTTCTTTTCTACCATGCGCAGTAGCGTCCAAATGTCGAAATTCCTCGGTCCAACTGTACCTCGCCATGCATAGAATATGGGGATAAAATATGGTGCTACGTATAGAATATAAATATAAAAAAGGGATAGTATGTCATAAGTGAATATAATCACATCGCTACATATTTTGATATTTACTTTGGCTCTGCATGGTTTAAATTTACCAGTGTTACGCGAAAAGAGATAAATGACTCCATGGAGCTAATGTGGACACGGGGTGGTGCCCCATTAGCTCCATGGAGGTATATTAGCTCCCACACTCTGGACATTTTCAAATTGGCCGCATTCGGCTTTCACGGGCTGAAATATTAATTTAATGAGTGGAGCGTAAAGGAAAACCACTGATCTAAATAAGAGACATCTGGAGCGAGGACTGGGCGGTCGAACCGCTTCACACACTTTTCAGCCATCAAGGCAAAACGCGCAAACTACCAATTCGCATAATGATAAAACGGCTAATTTTAAAGAGCTCTCGAGCTCTTAATTCTTTTCCGATTTTTCTAAAGATTTTTATTCTAATGCCTGACCTATCATTAGCACAATTATTCATAAATTTTTTCACGATGAAAAACATTGCCATTGTTATGCGACACTTTTTATTATCTTTGAATGCTATATGGGAGTGTGTGACTGTGGCAGGTTTAAAAAATTTTTATTTAAACAGGAAGACACCCTGATTAATTGGTTTACTCTCCTTATCTACTGATGAATAAATATTTTACACAGTTAAATTATAAATCTCATAAGAAGTTTCAGTGGAGTAGCTTCGAACAGCATCAATATAACGAATTTTAGTTCCAAAAACGATAACTGTGTTTTTAGAGTTCTTACACTTCGATATTGCACTTAAACATAATACAATTAAAAGAGAAGAAGCACTTAAAATAAGGAGAAAACAGTCAATTTTTGGAGATAATATAGGATAATATTTTTATTAAAAAAATTTCGCAAAAAAGCTGGAATGGAGTATGTCATTTTGAGCTGAATCTGAAATGTATAAGCATTTACAAATTTGATATTTTACAAGTTTGCTTGCCTATGACCAAGTTAACAAATATTTCACACTAATGGAACATTTCATTTATGGATATTAAATGTAAATAAGAATAATAAAGAAATACTATTTCTGATTTTTTTAACCATGCACAAATTAAAAATCTAGCTGATCAGTGTATCTGCTGGGAAAAAGTGTGTGTGCTGTAATTCAATGTTTTATAAGCACATTAAAACTATTTGAGTCCAGATGTTAATTTCGTAACGAAAAAACATGATCATAATAATATTTATCATGATTTTTTAAATCATGCACAAATTAAACATTCAACTGATCAGTATATTTACAGGGGAAAAGTGCTGCAATTCAAAGCTTTATGAACTCATTAAAAATCTTTGAGTGTGGATGTTAATTTACTAATAAAATAATAAATAATAATAAAATAAATGTTTTTAAAAAATCGCCACATTTTGACAAAATAAAAATTAACACACGCAAAAATCAAAATTTTACTCAAATGAAAGGTTAATTCAAAAACATCAAAATTATTATTAAAATTTCCATTAACTAGCAAAGTAAGATAAAAGCAAAAAAGATAGTTGATTTAACTATTAGTATAACTGATATTTTCACTTATAATAAAATATTACGTAATAATGTTTGACTATCGAAAAACAGGAGAAATATTATAAGACTATAATGCTAAAAGAAAAAGTTTTTCCGCAATGCAAGTTGTAATATTATGATTTAAGGTAAACTTTATTCATTCAAAAACAATTTTGTGTACATTATGGGCATAGTAATTAAATTTCTATGGAATAAGGCCATTCAAAGATAGAACACGAGAACAAGGCATTTAAAGTTTAAATAGCCAACTCCCCATCAAAATGACCTTTAACACCGTTTTCTTTTAAGTTTCATGAATTTATTTTTACATCCCTTTGCACAACAGGATGCAAACATATTGCTAAATGACAAAAATAAAATTTTTTGATAAACTGAAAAATTAAACCGAAATTTTTAACAATACACCATACGAGTCAATGCTTCCACATTGGGAAGCCAGCGATGTTTTGCCTTGATGGCTCGAGCACTGTATTAATGCGCGTCGGCTCCCAAGCTGCCTTGTTGAAGCATGGGGAGTCCTCGCTCCAGATGTCTCTTATTTAGCTCTGAGGAAAACAGGGTAGGCAGCCTTTTTAACATTTAGATTCAGGAATTAGAAACTTAAGTAGCACACATGACTGAAATAACAGACATCAAAGCAGGAGAATTTTTTATGCATTCACTCTTCTTTATACTTGATGGAAAAGTATTAGACATTAGTCAAGTAGAATATTTATTTTTTGGTTTTCTCAGTGTAAACACTAATGAAAAAAATAGTATTTTCTGCTTGTTTTGAGAAATAATATTACTATATATGGATAAAATTATAATATAAGTAGGATTGAAAATTTAAACCCGTTCGTAATATGGAACTAGTTGTCCATTCATACGGATAAAAATGTATGAAATTAGTAAATAAATACAAATCAATTTTATGTATTTTGTTTTTATTATTTTTTAGATATTGTGTTCATTTCATGTCATCAACCTAAAAGTGCACTTATGCTCTTCTTATTTGTCATTGCTCTGAGCTTGGATGATAATAGCTTTCGGGGTTTTCCCCTGTTCAATAAGCAAATGTGGTGCTAAACATTTAGAAGTCCCTAGGAAAGCAATACTCGTTTAAGGGACTCTGCATCTAATGAAGTAACGAAATAAACTTCGTATTTTTTCGTAGTCCGTTGAGTCTCGTTTGAGTTTAAACTATTAAACACAGAACAACAAAATCAGTGACTTTTTCAAACAATTTCAAACTTCTTCCGAGTAGAGTGTTTAATATTTTTCATAACATCCAAAAAATAATTCTTTTTTTCCGAGCTAAACTAATATAAAGAGATAAGAGGAAAAAACCTGCTCGAAATGTCATCAAACATAAAAAAAACAACTATAGGTAATTATAACGCATGTTGAACGGTCCGTTTTTTTTTCTTTTGTTTGTATTAGCATTTCATTATAAGATGAGAAGTTGTAGTTTAGTTTTACTGAACAACTTTCTTTGTTGTTCTTATCACATGTAGGCGTACTTTACATTTCAGACAGAGGATGGTGCTTCTGAAAACAATGCATATTATCATGTGCATTGTTTTACAGCAATTGTCTTGTCGGATTTTAAAAACGAAAGTGTTCTGAAATTAATTCCCCTTTCCCCGAGAATCGACATCAACCTTGTAACGTCTTCTTGGCGACCGCATCCGGTCAGAAGGGGCATCCGGTCCTTTTTGCCTCGTTCCGACGTATCCACTTTCCCCTCGGTTCCCTTTCATGTTATCTGCGTCGAGAAAACACGATACTTCAAAAATCCAGATGCAAGTTGATTTTTACGTCCGAATGTGGCCCCTGACCTCTAGCATCCGTTTTAGCCCAAAATCTATTTCCGTTCCCAGGGTTGTGTGCCCGCCGACAAAAGGGGTGGCCGCATCCCTCTCTCTGTTTTATCTGAAAGGGGGCCGGGCAGTTTCCGGAGTCCAGGCCAACGGACATGTAAGGAAGAGTAAGAAAATTCTGAGTTCGAGGAGAACATCTTTTGACGACGAGAGAAACGGACGTGTTCCGTCCATCTCTGTCACACTGTCTACCAACCCTAAGTTTTAATGAAGCTGTAAATAATATGTAAATAAAATCTTGTTAAGTTTTACCATCGAAGTCATGCTTTACCACTCGGCATATACACAAGTCCTCAGGACGTTACAGCATAAATTGGTGTTCAGCGGTGCGATACGTAGACAGTGATAAAAGTATCCGATTTCTCCCTTCTCCATGAAGACAAACGAATGCTTGCCTTTCGAAAGGAGATGTTTCTGCACCCCGCAGAGAAGATATACTCGCCCCGAGTGAATGAGACTTTCAGCACCCCGCTGTGAGCCTTGCCGTTGAATCGAAGGAGGAGAATCTCCGAGAAGTGTTTTTTCCGTTCATTTTTCGTTTTCATACGGATTTTGAGAAAAAAAAATTGTTGTGCTCTGCGAACATCCAGTTTGCAGTTAGGAAACATCCGTTTCCCCGTGTCATTTCGTGTTGCAGCTATCCTGGCTGAAAAGAAGAAAAAAATTTTTGTTGTGCTTTGCGAACATCCAGTTTGCAGTTAGGAAACATCCGTTTCCCCGTGTCATTTCGTGTTGCAGCTATCCTGGCTGAAAAGAAGAAAAAATTCTTTGTTGTGCTTTGCGAACATCCAGTTTGCGGTTTGGAAACTTTCGTTTTTCCCGTGTCATTTCGTGTTGCAGCCACCCTGGCTACGTGTTGAAGTTCTTTTATATTGCAGTCACCCTAACTGATATGAAGAAATCCGTTTTCAACAATTTTCCGAGAGTAGGACATATCCGGTTCTCCGAAGAATAGTCAAATAGAATTTGAAATTTTCGCTGAATCCATCAGTGCGCGTGTATGTGTTTGTGTGTGAAAAAAAAAATGTGTTCCAAATAGGATTACCAATGCTGCAGAGAGGACAACCATCAAACGTGAGTATCTTTTTCTTAATTTGTTGGTTGTGAGTTTAATTTTCTAAAATTTAACAGTGCATTTGCTTGATAAAGTCATTTTCTCTTGAAGTGCTTTAAAATCATGTCATTGTGTTAATTGTAGAATAATTTAATGCATGTGGAATTACCCTGAGGTAAACAATTAGAGTACTATATTGTTTTGTTTATAATTTCATTTTGATTTGTGAAAAAATTTTGTAGTGATTTAATTCCTTAAGTATGGCATTTTTAAATAAATTAAAAAAGGAAGATTTGCAAAATCTTGCATCAGAGCTTCGTATAGAGGTTACCACCATGTTATAAAAAATAGATTTGGTCGACTTGATCACCGGAAATGAAAGGTACGAGGAAAACCTAGTTAAGGATTTTGCTGATGAGATTGTTCAAACTAGACTCGAAAGGGAAAGAGAGGAAAAAGAAAGAGAAGAATGGGAAACCGAAAGAGAGGAAAGACAGTTCAAGCTGCGAGAAATATATCGCGAAACCGCATATTTCAAAAGCTTAAATAGATTATCACACAAATCCAGTGTTAGCATTGTGCACTCTAACGTACAAATTTTAGAAACAAATACTGAGTCGCAGAAGCTTCTCTTAGTTGAAAAAAGTCCTACTGAGACTAAATTAGAGCACCCTGCTCATGAATTGACAATAGATATGGTGAAGGAGAACACAGGTTCTAAGGAGAATAATTTAGATTATGTCAGAAATGGGATGATAGGTGCAGAAAAGAACACAGGTTCTAAGGATTGTGTAGGAAAGTTGATTTTAGATATCGCAGAGATAAGTCGTACTGAGACTAAATTAGAGCACCCTGCTCAGGAATTGACAATAGATATGGTGAAGGAGAACACAGGTTCTAAGGATGTCGATTGTGTAGGAAAGTTGATTTTAGATATCGCAGAGATAAGTCGTACTGAGACTAAATTAGAGCACCCTGCTCATGAATTGATAATAGATATGGTGAAAGAGAACCCAGGTTCTAAGGAAAATAATTTAGATTATGTCAGAAATAGGATGATAGGTGTTGCTGAAAAGAACACAGGTTCTAAGGATAGAAATGTCGATTGTGTAGGAAAATTCATTTTCGATATCGCAGAGATAAGTCGTACTGAAACTAAATTAGAGCACCCTGCTCATGAATTGATAATAGATATGGTAAAAGAGAACACAGGTTCTAAAGAAAATAATTTAGATTATGTCAGAAATGGGATGATAGGTGTTGCGGAAAAGAACGCAGGTTCTAAGGATAGGAATGTCGATCGTATAGGAAATTTGATTTTAGATATCGCAGAGGTGAACATAGGTTCGGAGGAAAAAAATTCCGATTCTGTAGGAAATGGTATTTTAGCAGTTTTGGAAAAGAGCACAGACTCTAAGAAAGGGAAAAGTTCCAATTTCGTGGGAAAAGAAGTTTCATTTGATAGTGAAAGTAGAGAGAAGAGGGAGGAAGATAAAATTTCCCCTGTAGTGACCAGAAGTCGGAACCGCGACAAAAAAGGGGTAGTTAAAGTCCCCTCGGTGAGTTCGAGGCATTCTTCGAAACAACAGGAACCGTGTAGCAGTGGTTTCAGAGATAAGGGAAGGACAGAGAAGTTTAGCAGGAATGGAAGAGGGCGGGGATGTCCCCCCTCTCCGAAACCAGCTTGGGGTCGGAAAAGGAGGAAAATTCGAACAGATAATAAGAGAATCGTAGATAATTACGCAGGGAAGAATAGAGGGTTTGTTGACCCCTCAAGAAAACAGAAACTTTCTGTAGGCCTGAGTTGTTGTTTCGATAATCGGGTGCTAAAGAGCTATAGGAAAGGAAAACCGATTACAAAACGGTTTCGGTATGTTGAAAGGCTTGCGGGAAAAGAAAACCGTAGGTTTTTAAATGGGATTATGCTCAATCCATGTTTTTATGATTTTGTGATAGATGACAAGTTGGTGTCAAAATCAAATATTAAAAATGCCGGAGTCTCTAAACTACATCGTATATTCCACCCGGATAGTTGTGACTAACCAATTATTCCGAATAAAAATTCCAGGGCGGATTTAAGTTGACGACTGTTTTGTATTTTTATTGATGTGTTTAGGATACGAAAATTTTGTGTTGTGTAATTGTAATTTTACTCTATGTGTACAACGTTCTGATCCTCAGGATGTAGCTGATTTGCAAAATTCCTCTGTGATGTAATATTGTGAGCACAGATAGAATTTAAATGCTTTATCAGTTTTGTATTGCAGGAAATTTCTGAACTGGTTAAAATTCATAATCAGCTCGGTTATTGATTTTATAATTATTATTATTAATCATGAACTTTGAAAATTTTCAACTTGTCAGGAAGTTTATTCTAATATTATTAAGTACTCCCATATCCTTACACTAGGGATGATGAAGAGAGTGCATTTATTGCTGGAAAGTTTGTTAATCAACTACTCATTTTTTGTTTTAAAAGAAAAACTTCCAGTTTAAAGTGTGAAAAATTGGAGTCTTGAAAGTTATGGTTATTTGCTTGCCAAAGTAAAGTATTGGAATTAATTATGGCTCTAAAATCATAAATTATATACTTGGGTTCTACTTTTCATTATTGATTGGTTGTGTTAATTGATTTAAGATCTTTGTTTAGGAGAAGCTCAGAGTTAGAGCAAATGATTGTGTGAAAAACACATCTTAATTAGTTGTGTTGAATGTTTTATATACATTAGTACATTAGTATGTGTGACTTTTTGAAGCAACTGCACTGACCAGTTATTATTATTATTTAATTTAGTTATCTTTAACTTACTTTGAAAATATTGGTTTCAACTAAATTATTAAATTATTAACTTTAAAATCAAGTCAATCGTTACTTGTGTATCACAGCCAACTCATAAGGAAAGGATACTTTGTTTTATTGAGTTTACTTATTGTGTGAACTTGTTCATTTTTGTCATGGATTTTTGAAGTTCTGAAGGGGGGAGGAGTTGTAACGTCTTCTTGGCGACCGCATCCGGTCAGAAGGGGCATCCGGTCCTTTTTGCCTCGTTCCGACGTATCCACTTTCCCCTCGGTTCCCTTTCATGTTATCTGCGTCGAGAAAACACGATACTTCAAAAATCCAGATGCAAGTTGATTTTTACATCCGAATGTGGCCCCTGACCTCTGGCACCCGTTTTAGCCCAAAATCTATTTCCGTTCCCAGGGTTGTGTGCCCGCCGACAAAAGGGGTGGCCGCATCCCTCTCTCTGTTCTATGTGAAAGGGGGCTGGGCAGTTTCCGGAGTCCAGGCCAACGGACATGTAAGGAAGAGTAAGAAAATTCTGAGTTCGAGGAGAACATCTTTTGACGACGAGAGAAACGGACGTGTTCCGTCCATCTCTGTCACACTGTCTACCAACCCTAAGTTTTAATGAAGCTGTAAATAATATGTAAATAAAATCTTGTTAAGTTTTACCATCGAAGTCATGCTTTACCACTCGGCATATACACAAGTCCTCACGACGTTACAACCTAAAATGTCGCAACGATAAGCTGACCAGTGACCGTAGATAACACTTTTAAAAGAAAAGTTGCTCTATTAGCTGAGCATGTTTCGTAGTTTTCTTAAAACTAATAGTTGTATTCTGTTTTCCTTCAGAACTGAATTTATCACTGCGTTGTCCGTGATAAAATCTTAAAAGGAGTCACTTAAAAGACCACAGTCTCTGCTATCATTGACAGCGTTGTAAATGTGTCTTCATCATTTAGAAATGTATAACTACGACAAAGAAACTAAAGGTAATATTCAAATAAGGGAAAAGCTTCCATTTTCGATTGCAACAAATATCTATTGTTCTTGTTGTTGTCGAGTCCTCGCGTGTGGCGAGAAAGAATGGGTGCGCTGCTCCTGAGTCAAACGGGGCCCTTATAGGCGGGTGTCCGATTTCCGCCCCATTGAAAGGTCTCTTAATTTTTGAACCAGCTCACAGATGAGAGACCGTCACCTGGGATTGGCACCCCCAGAGGTATCGTTTCACTTGGAGGACATTGGAGCCACGACCTATTTAACGTGCACCAGCTACCTTTAGCGTACACGGACACCACAGCAACCAGCCGCGAGAGGTTGTCACCCTCCCAAATACTGACCTCAGTCGATGTTGCTTCACTTTCGGTGTTCTGCGGGAACCGAGCTTCTACCGACTGGTCCACTGCGGGTTAACGAATATCTATTGTCTCCAAGAAATTATTTGTATCGTCCCTTCTTCCCCCCCCCCCCCCAAAAAAAATAAAAAGGTAAGATAAATTACGTGATTTTTTTTTAAAGCTGCTTTCGAAAACCTCGAAGAAACAATTTTAAAAATCGTTTGCTGGTTTCGTAACACTTGAGTAAGTGCTTAAAATACCTTTTTCTCATTACCAATATTTCACTGAGTTGTAATTAACTTAGAAGCTTCCAGAAAATTTAATGCAGAAAAATCCAGCCTTCAAACTGTAGAAAAAATTTTAAAGTGAGATTTTTTCGTCTTAATATTAACGAATTTGTGCAAAACGTTTGCTTAAAGTTAAGATAAAAAAGAACAAAATCAGATTTTAGGATGAACGTTTTCAAGCGTACACCCTTATTCAAAGAACTAATTTTCTACACCTGCATGAAAAATCGATCGAACTTTCTTTGGGCATGTGTAAAATATGCAAGTATGCAAGATTTATATGCGTCCTCTTTCATTATTAGTAAAGAAAATGATCGGACGTACCAGTTCATGCTGTGACTGTACAATGAATGATAGATAATAAGTTATTTGTTTCGATAAATAAATTGAAATAGTCAATCTAATGTACTAAAAAAATTCTACTGATTTTCACGTAAATACTATATTCCAAGGAAAATATAAATGGGAAACAGTTCGATGGAACAAACGACCATCGGAGTAGTCGGTGTCAGCGATAAAACAATTGATATCTAGCGGGAGTCATGTTGCATAGCAGGTATTTTAATCATAGCTGTAAAAGTGCACAATGTTCTCTAATTTAATTAAAAAAAATATTGTTGTTTTTCATATCGGATTTCAGGCAAGTCAAGTTTTAATTAAGGTAAATTACATTCAAAAAATTTAACTCATCCAATTAGAAATTTTTCATAGTTTGCAAAATCATGTGGCCCAGGCATAATAATTAATTTCAAATTGTCTTCTTATATCATCTTCCTAAACGTAATTTATCACACACGTTAATATCACACACATGAGCTCTATATCCAAGTACAAGAAAACTGCCTCTTATTTTCCTCCTTATCTCTACTTATCATCAAGAAAATGCGTTTCAAAATATACAAGCATTACGTTTCAAACATTACCTTTTCTATGTTTTCTCAATGAATGTAGTAGCATGATCTTGTAAGGGGGTCTCGTAATAAAGTAAGGAGTAATAGCATGGATTTGAATTATGTGAACACGATTACATTTTTACTTAAATAATGTACAATTCTTTTCGAAATTATGCTTCCTTAGTTACAGATGGATATGCACAAGATTTCCATCGGAGTAGGCGATAGCTTAATAAGCTAGTACATATAAACTGCAGACATGAGTTTTGAGTTTAGCCAGAGCAACCTATACCAGATTCCCTCCGACAGCGCTTCTAATCCATACACACTTTGGCCATAGTTTTTTACCTGTTTTCCGATAGAGGGCGCTCGTGCCTTGCTCATGTGATACTGCTTTTAAAGTAGACTCATATGGCAAAGATAATTGAACTGAATGTTTAAATTACATACACTATTTAATTTTTAACATATCAGCAAAAACTTTTAGAAAATATATCTGAACTTGATTTTGAGATAAAATCTTGGGGAAAAGGTGATTTAAATCAAGAATGTTTTTCAATTAGTCGATTTAAATCAATTAACCCGATAAATAAATTAATTAAATATTAATAATCAATTATAAGTACTTGTAGTGCTTTATAAAGTATACGGTGTATATTAAAGTATTTTTCTATGATCTATATGAAACAACAAATTAAATATTACAATTTATATTACGAATTTGTTTTCAGCACTATATCACAGCACCGTTTTTCAGTACTATAACTATATCAGTTAACATTAAATTTAATCAATAGAATTTTTTATCGGAGTTAAAAAATGACTGAATAGTATATTTCATATATACTGATACAATATCAATTCATATTGTTTGCATATATGTTAAAATATGTAATCATTTTTAATCTACTGAGATAACAAACAATTTTGATGATCAACATGGCCTACTTTTTTTTTTTCATCATACCGAATTTTCAAAAATACTTTAGCTTTTAATAAAAATGATATTTTTTACTGAAAATGAAACTATTTAACAGTTAAAATAAATTGAAATGCCAATTATCAGTAAAAATTTCTTTGCAAATACAATGACTTTTATACTTAAAGAATTTTTCAGCCAATAGCTTATTTAGGTTTTCTACTGCCACGGGTTCCCGTGGCATTACAAAGCCTTTACATTATGTTTGACTTCGATTGTTTGAAATAAAGAAATAAAATGCGAAACACAGTTGTTTTTTCTTTCTTTTTCGATATTTCCTTTCTTTCCAGGATCTTTTTTTTTTTTTTTTTTTTTTTTTTGCCTCATTGTGGATATCAAATATTATTACACATTTGAAAATGTTTATTAAATATCATGATAAAATTAAACTAATTACTAAAAAAATAAAATTTCAAACGCAATTTTACTTTTGAATAAAAGCATTTATAGTAATTCTACTTTAAAACAGTAAATAGTAGCGCAGATTCAATTGATTAATTTAGCCAAGAAATTTAAGGTTAAAAATTGGTATATATTTAAAAATTTCATTTGAATATTTACAAACATCAAATTTTTGAGTGTTGGCTCAAACATTTAAGAAATATAAGCATTTCTGATGTACGAAAACGATACAGGATCTGTGACATCATAAATAAAGCATATTAAAAGAATAAAACGGCAGCAATTTGAAAACAATAAACAGTTTAAGTTTCATATAACACAGTGAAGTAAGAAAAGGAATAAATACCTTATTTAGTCAAAACTGCTATCCACTTAGCTCGTAATCCTTCGTTAAAAGGCAATTGATGAAAACTGATTTTTTTCAATTCTTGAATCTGAAGTGCGGTATGGCACAACGCAATGCACCATAATTTTGATAAAAATCTAATTTAGGTTCTTAAAAGAAATTTAAAGTTGATAAGAATAAGTAATTTAGGAAACAGGAATTACAAACAACGCCATTAAGAACTTAATTTTACGAGCAAGTCACTTGCGCCACCTAGCGGACAAATTTAAACGATCCAGCCGCCGTTTTATTTTCTTTCTTATATCAGACGGCATCTAGTATAGGGGCTCTAGTTTAGCACTGAAAAAAAGCATTTATTCAGTGCTAAACTATTCAGAGCTTTTTGAATAAAAGCATTTATAATAATTCTACTCTAAAACAGTAAATAGTATCGCGGATTCAATTGATTAATTTAGCCAAGTTTAGTAAACACTTATTGAAGAAATGTCCATGTCCATCACTGCTAGATGAATTATTTTGGACTTATTCTTCATTTGTGTCATTTATACTCTTCGTTTTCCCTTGCAGTTGTGTCGATCGGAGTTTCTGGCCATACATTGCTGCATTAATTAGTTTTACTGTTGTTTTTTCTGCTTTCACTAAACATTTACATACGTAATTTGTAGTAATTACCCAGTATATACTACAAATATGTTTATTTATTATGATTTTATTTCCTTTAGTTGTAAAGAAAAACGACACACCAGAGAAAAAGGATGCTGATACAAATACATCATCCGAAGATTTTGACGCACTAGATGTATGTGATGGCCCAACAGCAGAAAAAGGTGATATAACTGCCTTGTTGACCGATATTGAGGCATTATACAACAAACCCAGATTTGCTGATGTCATTCTGAGGCTTGGCGAACATCAATTTCCTGCACATAAGCTGGTGCTGAGAAGTCGATCAAAGGTCTTTGAAGCGATGTTCGAACACGACATGCAGGAAAATCGACAAGATACCATTGATCTTGTTGATATGGATATCGAGACAGTCAAAGACATGCTTCGTTACATCTACTGTGGCAAAGTGCGCCACATGTCTTCTGAAGAAGCTCTCAACTTGTACGTGGCAGCAGATCGATACGACTTGCAAAGATTAGTGGTCAAGTGCCGCAAAATTCTGCTCAGTCGGTTATCTAACGACAATCTTTGCGAAATATCTGCTGTTGCCGATTTACATAACGACAAGTTGCTCATGGATGCTGTGAAATCGCTTTTATCTGAAGATATGAAAGAAATTTTGAAGACGGATAAATGGGTAATGTTTGCCAAAGAAAACCAGAGTTTGTCGTTGAATTTAATTCAGTCAGCCGTGTTGAATTGTTGATTGATTTCAGAATATCTCTCTGTTAGATAATTATGCATGCCTGATTTTTGGTTTCAGTAATGCTTCACCGCTTAAAATTTTCATTTTGAAAGGCGTTCCACCACACGCAAAAGCATTGAATGGGAACACCATTCATGCCATTTCAATAAAATACGATATGCTATTTGTAAAAAATGCAACGAATTTCAGGAATACAGTAATTTTGCATGAATGATTGTTTGAAAACAATGACGCTTAACCGCTTAAAATTTTCATTTGGATAGATGTTCCACCACACGTAAAAGCATTGAATAGCAACACCCTTTCAATGAAACACGATTTGTTATTTGTAAAAAAAGCAATGAGTTTCAAGTAGACAGCCATTTTGCATGAATGATAATTTGATAACAGTAATGCTTAAGGTGTACATACACACTTGAAATCGCTGAAATCTACCAAATTATCGAGAGAGAAAAATTATTACGTCACATTTTTCTCAAATCCTTTACCTTTCAGACAAAACCAAGATGTTGCTAATATTTGGTATAGTTCTTTAGTAATTAGGATTTTTCTCGAGCTACACCCTCAGAAATAGAATCGTCACTTTTGAGGACTTTTCAATCGTTAAGAAAATTTCGTCATTTATAACCATGCTTTCCTCGCGCGATCACGTGACTCAAAAAAGTTACTTCACAAATTTCGGCAATTTGACGAAAGGTTTACTCGGAGCAGTTTTCACGAAGCCATTTCGTCAAATACGACGAAAGTATCGTGAGATTTGCGCATCTGTTTCTGAGAGTGTACTGCTATCTAAAAATCCACGTTTCCTTAACAGTTTAAAATTTTTAAAGATGATCAACCACACTTAAAATCATTGAATGGAAACACCATTTCAATGAAACACGATTTGTTATTTGTAAAATATGCAACGAATTTCAAGAATGCAGTAATTTTGCATGAAGGATTATTTGATTACAGTAATGCTTCCCCGCTTAAAACTTCAATTTTATAAGATGTTCCACCACGCCTAAAACCATAGAAGGGAACATCATCACGTTTCAATGAAACACCATTTGTTATTTGTAAAGTATACAATGAATTTCAAGAAGAGAGTGAATATGCGAACTGATTAAGCGAATTGACAATTTGGTTGTACAGGTGAAAAAAATTTTGAAGTTTTTCAAATATACAGAATAAATAAATACAGACCCTATCAAAATTTATAGACGTACTGCAGGTTTTTCGTAATTTCATGTTTGGCGCTCAGTCTTATCTAATGGCAGCTTTGGTATGAATTACAATATACTTGGGTATGAAATTATGAAGGTTAAAAATTGCCATCTTTCTCTTGTGCACAGTAAAAAAAATAGTTCCTTTAAATGTCCGCACTTTATCAAATGATCAATATTTTTATTTAAAATTTCAGTATAATGCTTCGCTTGTATGCTATCAAGTTTTCTGAAAGTTTGGTAACGTTTTGTGAAGCACTTTGCATGTCCTAAGAAAACTTGTGAAAGAATTTGCAGTTTTTACAAAGAAATGTCAATATTTTCGTGATTATAGGTTGAATTTCTGCGAAAATGCGCACAAAATATTTGTTCATGACAACTATACTATTTTCTGAAATTTACAGCTTATTTCCAGCTTTTTACGATGCAGGATTATCCGAAATATTTTTCTCCTTTTCCAATTTGTTGTTCAATTCAATGCAAGCACGATTGAATTTTTACTGGAAAGTGTAAATATTGTAAATTAAGACATTAACAGGTAAGTAAAGAACGGACTTTTGATTTAGACTGAGCATTCAACATTAAATTGCGAAACATCTGAAGTGTGTCTATTAATTTGGCCAGGGACTGTAATTCATTGCAAAAAACAAACAAACCATACGTGCAAGATTCGTAAAGATGCAGATTCTTACAAATATGACACAAATGTTTTGAGAATAATTCATGTAAATGCTCCTGATTGACAATTGAAGACAGTGTTTGGATGTTTACTGATTATGATTTTTTGTTACATTTCACATTTGTGAGGAAATGACAACTTCATTAAAATTGAAAAGCCAGGTATAATTGAGTTATGAGAGTATAAATAGCTCTTAAACAACAACGTAATTCCTAATTATTCACTCTGTACGTATTACAGTTTTATTTTACTCAGATAGAAGTCATAAGGGAATGACAAATGTGCAAAATTTTGCAAACCTCTTTTGATACGTTAAAATGAGAGCCTGGAGCAAAGCTTCAATAAGTAGAAGATGAAAACACGCTGAAACGTTCCTTCGTGTTTTCAGCTATAAATCTAATAATGCTTTCTCAAAAACCATTAGAATCGGAAGGTGTACATATGATGCACCTAGAAGCAAAGAAATGTAAATGACAAAATTAAAAATTTGGGCATAACTAATACAAATAATAGGAAAAAACACTATTCTATATTGTGGAAAGAGGAATTAGCGGTATTCCTAACAAGTGCTGCTCCTCAACGTAACTTCGAAAATCATCTGGCATTAAAGATACCATATAATCTAAATTTTTAACGCGTTTTACTTAGAATTCACAAACAGCTTCTACGCGAGCTTTGGAGGCAGTCCTACAATGTGAGCTGTAACAGGCATTCGAATTTCTGTTAAACCGCTGAAAGAAATGTATTGAAGCCGAAGGAGCTTATTTTGAATAAAAATACTTTTAAAAATATCATTACTAGTTTTTCCTTTATTTTATAAACCTAGTCTTAAAATTTCTTTGACATACTGTGTATATAATGGCTTATCCTCAGTTTTTCAAGTAAAAAGCTCATTCCAAGGAAGGTGTTAGAAATATTGGGTTCTCATATTCAGGGTTGGTTCTTTTCAAAAAAGAAGCGTTATCCTTTTAGATTTTTCGTTATTCTTAAACTATGTTTAAATTTGAATATTATTTAAATATTGTTCTTTTGTCACTTAAATACCTTTGCTTCTTACTGCTTTTATGTTATGTAGTATGCCATAATTTTGTACCGAGTCCAAAAGTATGTTTAAAAGTCGTTCCGATGTTGTTAAAACAACTAATTTATTTCCCTCTTTTTAGCGCAATTTATAATTTGAAGTCAGTTCTCTTTCTTTTTCTCAAAAATTATTTTATTTCATTCAAAAAGAATGAACTGTATTCTTTGAAAGCTGTATTTTGGTGTAAATACAGCTTTTATATAAATACTCAATTCTTAAAAAATCCATATCAAAGGGCAAACCTTCTTTGAGGGACTGAACACTAATAATTTTTGTGGTAAATTTTGTTTTGAAGTCTATTTAAAAGGTCATTGGATCAAACAAACTGATTGGATTTAATTTTTGCTTCAGAAAATCCTTCAGTCAAACTCTTGTTATAATCAAGGTTGTAAAAAGCCCGGGTTTTCTGTAAAAAGAAACCTCCAAAAAATCCATATCGAAGGGCAAATCTTATTTGAGTAAATGGAACAAAAACCTAAAATAATTCCATCTTGAAGTCGATTTTAAAAGGTCACTAGAATCAAGACCTTAATCCAGTTAACTGAACTATCGAATATGGTCAATCGAAGATACGGGACTTATGGGAAACCACCCTCGAACGGTTAAAAAAAGAATCAAGAAAATCGCTTCATCCAGTTTAAAGTTATGGGTGGTCAAACAAAAAGACGACATATATACAGTATAAATGTATTATCTCCTCCTTTGCGAAGTCGGTTAGTGAAAATCAGTTTGTTTGCGATTAAAATTATCACAATTTGGTATTTTTATTATCATTTCTTACTGTCCACAAATGTTATACTTATTTAGGGGAAAATGTTTTGAATTAAATTTTGAGGATTCGCAGGTTCTTAGGTCACGTCCTATTTTGGTAAGGACACTATCAAGATTTAGTTACTGGTAGTAATCAAAAATCATTTTTGCAACTATTGGGTTGGAGGGAAAGTTCTGTTGTATTTTAAAGAAAATATAATTCATGTGGAACCCAAACACTTTGCTTTAACACAAACCCAAGAGATTTAATTTGATATCCAACAGTTGAATGATGAATGCCAAACACTTCTGCAATTTCTCGACTTGTTAAAAGTGGATTATTTTCCAACATGGATCGCAAAACATCATTATCGATCTTGGATGGTCGTCCAGATCGATCACTTTCTTGTAGGCTCAGACCCCCGGAACGAAATTTGCTAAACCATCTTTGACAAGTACAAACATTTATAATATCTTTTACAAATACCGCACATAAATTTGTACGTGCAACCGATGCGTTGCTTCCTTTTTGGAATTCATACAAAATGCAGTGTCGTAAATGCACTTTATCTACTGACATGTTTTTCACTTTAAACATCACAAGTAAATAATGAACGATAAAAAAGGACTCAAATTATATTATACAGCAGCTAAAAAATAAAAAAAATATCCGAAGGACTCACTAGCCAGATGTTTTATTTTTATTTACAAGAAAAATCACCTGCCTATTCAAAATATGACAGAACTATCCCTCCAACCCAACAATTTGGTACTGATTTAAGGGGACTTGGCACCTTTTGACAATTTTTTTTTATTTAAGAACTTTTACCTATTTCATTTGTATGTTATGAAGTGCTATTGTTCAACAAAACGATTTTCACGTGAAAAATCAAAATTCAACTGACGGAAATTTTTAAAATTTAATTTTTTAAAAATAATTTAACGATTTTAAATTTCCTTCTTCTTCATTTCTTGACTTTTTTTAACCATTTTTAAAAAAGTACTTATTATAGTATGGTTTACAATTTTAGGGATGGGTTTTGCTATTAATTAATTAGTTTTTGAGAAAAAAGTTTTTAAAGTTACATCGATGATAGAACACAGAAAAAAAGCAACTTTTGTTACATTTTCATTTAAAAAACTTTTTTTGAAAATATATAGCAAAATCCCTCCCTAATTTTATCAAGCACATCAATTTTATTGAACACACACAAAAAAATTTAAGTTGCTACATGAATATATGTAGAAGTTTTAGCATTTTAAGTACTACAATATTTCAAAAAAACATAAACCGAGAAAACGCAGTTTAAAGAATACAAAATCCTACTAAAACATCAGAAATAGTTGAATTCTCCAACTTCTTAACTACATTTATATTGATTGTACCGCTTCAAAATTTCGCTCAGATATACTAGGAGAGTCAAATCACATTTTAAGCAAAAAATTAAAAAATCGGTATTTTCATCCATTTTCTACATTTTAAAGGTGCCAAGTCCTCTTAAGAAGGGAAGGAGGGAATGCCTGGACAATAAACGGTGTTGATTGATAATATAGTACTCTGATAGTTCTGAAAAGTACTCAAACAAATTCACAAAATCATCAGTATCAATAATAGGTGCAAAAGTATTCAAATGTAGCAATTAGTGTTCGGCAACTACTCGTCAAAAAGTAGTTAACTACCAACTACTAACTACTCTAAACAAAACTAGTTGCAACTAGTAGTTAATTACTTTTTTCTGAGACTAGTTGTAACTAGTAGTTAACTGTTCTCCAAAAGTAGTTAACTACTAGTTAACTACTTTTAAGTACAATTCATTTGAATTTCCATTTTTAAGCTTGTTCTTAAATATTTAATCCTAATAATTCAACTCAATATTATTTTTAATCATTAAAATAATTTTAAAGAAATTTCTGTAAAACATTCAAAAATTGAATATTTCTAAATAACACTGAACAATTAATATATAAAAAGAGTATGAATAAAGACAACACCTTTTTCTCTAAATTTAAACTTTTATTATAATATGTATTTGTTTAATAAAGTTCATAATTTATGTTTTTAAGAAATAACAATTTTGCAGCAGCTGTTGTAAAATGAACGGTTTTCCCCTCAATATCAATTTAAAATTCTCCCTCTGCCCAAATCCCATTCAGTAACAAAATACATTTCTAACGCGCATGCTTTAGAATTTAGATTTTATTCTTTCAAATTGTGTTGAAGGCAGAGCTGGTGATTATTTTTCATTTTTAAAAAAATAACAAATAGTATTTTTTTTATTTAAATTCGATTTTTTTAAGCAAAATATGTATGCGCACACAAATACAGTAACAAATTCAGTTAATTATTTAAGTCTTCAAAGAACTTTGATATATTCCAGTTGAATTAATTATTTATTACTAGTTCAAAATTAATTATTAATTATATTATATAAAAAATGTATGCTTAATAAACAGAGAACAACAAGAAACAGAAGAGAAAGCTTATATTTCTGGACTAAATGTATTATAATTTCTTGAATATATACAACTAGGTTGACTATACTATTGTAATTTTTTGATTGTATACAAATTTCTTGAATATATAAACAGAGATGTCAAATATCACATAAAATATTTACTACAGCTTAAACATTTTTACTATTCAGATGTTTCATTAAGAATACCAGTTTTGATTCCTTATGAACCCCCAATCTGTTTCTTAAATTTGAGTGCACTATTCCAAATGTAGATAAAATCCTTGCTAAAGGTGCTGTTGATGCTTTTGCTGTAGTCAGCATGTCCAAAAACTTAATGTTATCTGGTGAAATGTCATTCTTTAACACCTTAAGGAAGCTATTCCACCTTTCCCTAGAGGGCCAGATGCATCAAGGCTACAATATAGTGAGTTAAAATTCTAATGAATTGCTTCAACCCATAATATATATTAAAATTTATAATAAAAAATATCTATATTTTAATAATTAGGAAGAAGCTGATATAAATAGTTTTTTTTAAATCATAAAAATCAATATTTTGTCTAAAAAAGAAATCATAAAAATCAGTTTTTTCTAAAAAAAATCATAAAAACCAGTACTTTTTCTTTCTTTTTGTGTTTTATGGTATAACAAACGCATGCATGGTACTAGAGTAGAGGTCAAGCTTTCTCATAATGAAGATTTGGTCTTTAAATGAAACTTCCTTGTGCATGTGCTGATGCCGGACGCTGTTTATTGACTATATTAGAGAGCTTTTTCTAATTCGCGTAAATACTGCAATAAATATTATGATTTTTTATCAGTACTTTTTCATTATATAACATACTATAAAAAATACATTTGTGTGATATTCATAAGCTAAAAATTTAAATAATTTAATGTTTAAAAAAAAGTTTTTTTTTTTTCTTCAAAAAGTAGATTTAGAAATATTTTTTCGAAAGTAGTTGGAGTTTTGAAAGTAGTTGTAACTAGTAGTTGGAGAAAAAGTAGTTTAACTAGTAGTTAACTAGTTCAAAACAAAAATAGTTACAACTAGTAGTTGCCACTAGTAGTTAACTACTTCTACTTAATACTGCAAAACACTAGAAGCAACTAACTTGGGACGGAGGGTGTAGTTTTTACAGTTTCTTTGTTAAATAAATTATAATTTAAACTAAAGATGGCAGATTAAGCCATAGTTTAAAATATTAGTGTAATTTCATACTAGATAGCAGCACTACTGAAAAATATTTCTGTTTTTTTGATAAAATTAAATGTCTAACAGCTTATTCTCAGTATCTATATAAATAAAACCGAAAGTTTGTGTGTGTATTTGTGTGTGTGTCTGTCGTTCGCCTCCTGGCGAGATGAAACGGTCCATAAGCACGAAATTTTTTTTGAAGGTATACTTTGGGTAAGGTACTCGCGCACCCCGAAGCGTTTTTCCTAAAATTCGAATTAGTTCTTTTTTTAGCCTACTTTCCCGTAAAAGTAAAAAAAAAAATAATAAAGCATGAAAGAAGGCTTAATGTATCGTGAAAATAT
The DNA here is from genome assembly GCA_038502835.1 of Octonoba sinensis. Classification (NCBI taxonomy): domain Eukaryota; kingdom Metazoa; phylum Arthropoda; class Arachnida; order Araneae; family Uloboridae; genus Octonoba; species Octonoba sinensis. The sequence continues at coordinate 61,428,773 of CM076605.1, read as the reverse complement.
CGTTAAAAATCAAGAAAAGTCAAAAATAAGTGAAGTAATTAAATAAAGATTGAAAAATAAAAAATTTGAAAGTAGGGTATTCGAGATGGGGAAAAAGTGTGTCTGTCGGTCTGTCGGTCTGTCTGTCTGTCTGTCGGTCTGTCCCCCCCTAATAACTTTTGAACGAATTGTCCGATTGGAAAAATTCTTTTTGCATTCGAAAGATCTCGGCGAGGACATCTAATTTCCATATTTTACTTTTTGATTTGAACAATTTTTTGTTCAATTTTGAACAGTTCAAAAATTTTTAACATTAGCGCCTATGGGCGAAAATGAAGCAAATTATGTAAAATTTGGGTACAAGATCCAAGTTCCCATGAACAAGCTCACTGGAAGAAGTTCTTGGCGTGAAATATTGATTTGAACAATTTTTGTTCATTTTTGAACAGTTCAAAAAAAATTAACATACCGCCTACGGGGAAATTTCAATCCTATATAATTCCTGATCTAACGGACCGATTTGCTTGGAACAAACTTTATCGGAAAGCTCTTATGACGTAGAACATGTACAAATAGAAAGTACATCCAGAACTAAGGAGCCTATTTTCCTATGAAATTTTTAGTTCGGGATTTTCAAGAATATTTTTGAATCAATGAATGATTAAATGAATAAGCAAAAGAATGAATGAATAAATGAGTGACTAAATACATGAATGACTTAATAAATGAATGATTGAATGTCTATTAACCGTTGAAAAAGGTATATTTGAACCAATTAAGAACTAAAACTAAACGAGAAAGACAGAGAGAGAGAGAGATAGCTAGATTATAAATTTGAATTCGGTGTATACGGGGAAGTAGGCTCGTATAGTTCTAGACGGAACTTCTTGTTATTTCAATTTTAAGCAAAACTGTTGATTTTGGGTTTATCTCATCGAAGAAACGCCCCGCCCCGTGTTTTAGCTTTTTTCAGCATATGAATGCCCGTAAAAAATCTGCACAAAATGATTTTTTTTTTTTTTTTTAATGCACTTCGTAGGACAAATAGAACATGTGCAATATTCATTCAAAGTAGTTTTCGAATTTTAAAACTAGGCTTACCTCTGAATTTAACTGCTCAATTTGTGTGTTTTCGCCAAAGTAAAGAGTAATTTTGTCTCCAAATAAATGATTTCTGGTAAAGTAAAACTAATGAAAATCTTTTTCGGACTAAATTGCAAAAATATCTTTTGTCGCCAAGAAGAGAATTTTTTTTTTTCCTGTAGTTACTAATTGTTTTTAATTTTTTAATTTTACGTTTCGTAATTTTTCTGCATAACTGCACAAGATGATGTCTTTCTGAAATTCGTAAAACAAATAGAACACGCGCAATATTCATTTTAGGTAGTTTTTGAATTTTAAAGCGAGGCTCAAATTACCGCTGAATTTATTCGCTCAATTTGAGCATTTTCGCCAAAACAAAGAGTAATTTTAGTCCCAAGCAGATTATTTCGTTTAACGTAAAACGAATGAAAATTATTTTTGGATTAAGTCGCATACTTTTACTGCAGGTTGGAAATCTTTCGATATCGCTGATTTTCGATGAAATTGAAAATTTCCCCATGAGGTGATAACTTTTTCAACCCGTGCAGTTAGTTGTAATCAATTTTTTAATTTACGCTTCGTAACTTTTTCAAACTGCGCCAAAAATCCTTATTAGTAACGTTCCTCTCATTCAATTCAATACGTGATTTACACTGTAGGATCTTGGCGCATTTGCGTTATGCGTCCATTACTGTAGTGCAGTTTGGATCTTCTACTTTATTTTAACTTTTCACATAGCGGTTTGATATATTCCATATTTTACTCAAGTGATTTATTTTCTAACAAGTATTTATTTTTTGTACCACTATTTCGTGCCATTTGGACAAAATTTAATTTCTTTATATGAACCTTTATTTCACACAGGCTCAGTATTGGCTCAGTGCTGAACATATTCTAACTTAAATGCGCATGTTATTTGTGTTCGGAAATAATGCTTTTCCTCCGTTTTTTGTCGACTTTTATAAAAGTGCTATTTTATTTGAATTTTCTGGAAATGTTTTTAACGATTTTGCAAGAGGGACTTTTAGGAACTGGTGTCCTTATTCTGATGGGGATATTAAGATGGACTGTTGGTAATTTTAGGAACAATCTAGGACAATGACGAACTATTTAGGACAATGACGAATAATAATGTAACACAGCGCACACCGGCAAGAGCAGTGACACAATTCAAGAACAAACACCTTCAAAAAAGAGGATTTATACTTACTCTGGAACTACTCCATGGCTTGAAGTTGTTGCTCATCAACTTCAACAATTTATATAGGCTGCGAAGCAGCGCCCTCTAACAAATTTCGCAACATGAGATAACACCGATTATAGTTGCCTCAATTTTGGAAAGAACTTGAGTAAATATTGTTGTGTTATTGACTTTCAAAAAAGTGTTCTTGTTTGGCAACATAATACTTTAAATATTCGGAGTGTCTATTGAGCCGAACAGTCGGTTCAATAAGACTTCATTATGCTATTGCGCCGAACAGACTTTTAACACATCAGACTGGAGATCTGTCACGTGATTTTTTCCTACTTTTTTTTGTTGGTGGAAGTTAGTTCACATCCACTGCAAATGGGCAAATTGGTGACGTCACGCCAGGGGGCGTGGAGCTCTGACGTCACTCTGTTAAAGCCGCATGTGGACTTTTGCGTTGAGTGTGTGAGAGTATAGTTTTTGATTTTAACAGATCTAAGGAAATTAACGTTCTAGATAAGAGGGGTTTGCTCTCATTTATTATTGTTATTAAAGCAATATAATTTTTTTTTCAATAAAAACTTTGTATTCTTTTTTTTTTTGTTACTTTTTTTTACTACTGTTAATTTTTTTTAAAAAACTTTGTGTATTTTTTTTCAATAAAAATGTGTGTTTTTCAATAAAACACACATTTTTGTTTTGAATGAAAATAAGGAATATTGGGAAATGCACGATTTTTTTTTTTCAGTTCATTTTTCTGAGAAAATTTAAATCACCTCCAACTAGTTTAAAAAAATTATTGTGTGTAGCATATTTTAAAGGAATTGATGACAGAAATAATTTGAAAATACTTTTGATTTAGAATATGAGATTGTTCATTAAAACTTTGTCAAAATGCAACGAAACATTAAGTTGAAGTATGAATTTGATTTTTAAAAAAATCATATACGTTTGTTCATAATTCTTTATTTCTTTTTTATTGCATAAATCCCAAACAAATTAAAATTTGAAATCACATTTGACAAATTTGAAAAAAAACAAAAACAAATTGGATTACTCGAACGCAAAAAAAAAAAACTAGGTGCGAAATTCTCATAAATAAGAAACAAATTAAAATTTGCAATCACATTCGACAAATTTTAAAACAAAACAAAGCAAAAACAAATTGCATTAGCATCAAACAAGTTTGAATCTACAGCAAAATCTTTGTAGGAAAATAATTTGTGCTACATAAAAGTACCACATCATGTAATCATGCAACAGATACTTGCATACCAAGCTGACATTCAATCCTTGGAGATTTGCAAAAAAATTCAAGAATACTGAAAAAAATATGAAGGACACAATTTTTAAAGGATTAGCAATTTTAAGGATCAGATGAACTGAAGAATTAAAATTGCAACGCACATACCATTTGAAAAATAAATCAATGGATCTCTAACAAACAAATCCAAGTTTTTTTTAAATTGATAGTAAAAATACCAAATACAATGTGCAAAGTATACAAAGAAAATTTGTGTGCACATTTTTTTTTTTTTTTTTTTTGAACACTAGGCAAGACCATATTTACAAAATCAATAAACAATATAAAAACATTCTTGTAGAAAGAAAAAAATATATATATCGACTGAATACAATCCAGCAGAATACTCAAAGATAAAAAATATGAAGCAATAAAAATATAATTAATTAAACGATGATATTAAATCTAATAAAAACCTCTATTTTTTCGGTTGTTTTCAATAACACCCATTAAAAGCTTGATCTTACATCAAAATTCATAGTATTTTGAATAAAACCAATGTTGTAATCATAATTTAAGGGGGAAAAAAGACAAATATTTTTAAAAATTCTTGACACATTCTAAAATATAAAGCGTCCACCATACTTGAAATAAACAAAAATATCTAGGTGAGAAAATCTTTACATGTCTTGCAATAATAAATTGATGATTTTACAGCAAAAATTTGTTCATTAATTACATCGCACTTTTCATGGAACCACTCTTTGCATTTTTTACATTGTGCCATGCGTTTTCCTTTGAAGTTTTCATCAGACTCAAAGAATGGTCTTCGGCAAAGGCAATAGATAGTTATGGTAAATGTCGACACTTTTATCCTATCTACAGTATCATTTGTTTCCTTAAAGTCTGTGAAAACTCCCGACATCATGCTCTTAGGTGTCTTCGAAGTGATCTAGCACAATAGGTCAGATCCTCGGGATTCTTCTTTAGAGCCAATGAAAGAGCAAATGCAATTGCAAATACTCCACAATAATTTATTTCTTGTTTTTGCACTACCTTTCTATGTATCAGAATAGTTCCACTTTATGTGTGCTGGACAATCATGGCAATTTGATTTTGCATCGATTCTGTTAGGGGCAATCCAATAGAGTCATACAGTTCAATATTAAATGATCGACAATACGAATGGTGACCCAATGGTCCACACCATTATGTAGAATTTGAATGCCACTTCTTTGTTTTTTAAATTTTAAGCATTGGCCTAAAATAGTGTCTTGGAATCCAGCCTTTTGTTTTTCTTGGGAATAAATTATCTTTTGGGCATAGTTAACGACCCTGTCATCCAACTTTATTCCCGGTTTACACTGATCTTCAATAAGAGATGAAGGGATCTTACTGCCATATGGTTTAAATTTCCTTTTTTCAGGTGAAATTGATATAGTTGCTACCTCTAAGGTGGGAGAAAATTCTTCTTTAGACACAGATGTATTTTTGATGTTGGCTTCATCTATAATGGAATTGAGTTGGTCCATGCAATTTTCTTTTGCATCAGCTGATTTGCCAAACCGTTTAACATTTTTTTTTTTACAGGCTTTGGGAGTTCTGCATATTGGTAGAGGGCTTTTGCTTCGGTACTAGGTGTTACTATCGGCAAATCAGTATCTTTATCTACAGTGACATTCAGAGTAGCTTTTTTGTAAAGAAGTTGTAACTCACTTTTCAATTTTTCGAGATGCTCTTCTTCCATTAACCACATAGCAGACAGTAAAGATCTAATAGTGGAATTGCATTCGCTAATTAATTTGTTTTTTTTTTTACTTTTTCTCAAGCCAAGTTTTCCATATTCTTGTGCAGGACAGAATAAATCATTTGATACATCTTCATCTGTTGATTTGTGAGGGATGTTTGAAGTCGAGTTTTTTTTTTTGGATATTGACAACATTTTCGTCAATTCTAAATACTTCATTTTGTAGAATCAGAGTATCAATGCTAAATTCTGGAAACTTCTTAGATATTAAAATAATATGCTTCCAAAGAAATCTGTTTCTCATGAAAGCTTCACATGTGCAAGTGGCAGAATCATTGCAATTTACTTCACATGAAACATTTTTTGATGTCAATGATGAAACTCCGCAGCCTCGGGTTTTCACTGTACGAGCACTATGCTCGCAGTGAAACAACATATACAGAGTCAAGTCACTACTAATCAAAATGTGTTTTCTCGGTATCATTTATCCTTGCACTTAATGCCAAATTGACTTTAATTTCGTATTCAAAGATTTTGGATTTAATTTACTTTTCAGATGAGACTCAGGCAGAGGAAAGGAATTTTATTACTCTCCTTTAATTTTAAAGAACTAAATAACATAAATGGTATTAAATAAAATTTTAACTTTTAATCAACAAACACGACTTGATGAGAGTAGTAGTCTTAAAAGAGACCTAATGAGGAAACAATAGAATAAAGATCATGTTGTAAAAATCACGCAAAATTCTGTAAAATTTTATTATATATGGGTTTTCATTATAACAATATGATATTGTACCGAAAATAGCATAAGAAATTAAAGCTGACACAATATATTTTCTAAAAAATTAAAACATACATTGTATATTTAAAAAAGCACCAGCTGAATTACCGGATAAGAAAATAATGTTTTCTATTAATCCTCCAGATTATCATACTTTCGAACACTTAAATTAAGCATTTACGTTTCGCATCAATATTGTAACACATTATGAAAACACAATAGAGAAGTTTAACATAAGAATTTAGTTTCTTTAGCAGCAATATCATACATACAATAAAGAATAAATCGCAGTATCATTCAGAGAAATCTGAAAGCAATAAAATATTTGACTTACGGTAGAAGCTCGTTTGGTGTACATACATGCATTTTCCGTATTAAGTTGAAACACAAGAAGTAGAAAAGGGCTGAAACAAAACTGTTAGCGCACTGTACTATAAGCTGTTTATTTTACCTCTAATAAAATCATCTAAAAGAATTACGTCATGCAATGATTCTAGAGTCCAACAGCGAGCATTAATGAAAATAAGTCTCTATATATGAATAAACTTAAAGAGAGGGGGGAGGGGAATAAAAAAGGTGGCGCAACTTTATTTCAATTAAAAATTAAGCATAACATCTTAGCACCAAACCAAAAAAGCTTGGTACAAATGGTGTCCCCCTTTATTAATTGATTTACTTTAATATTTACAAAATCAACTATCAATGCTGTTTTTTTTTTTTTTTTTTTTTTTTTTTTTTTTTTTTTTTTTTTTTTTTTTTTTTTAAAGGTAAAAAATTCAATTTCTTTCCAAATGTTTTCATTAAATTTAGACACTATGCGCGAAATTCATTTAATCCAGAAAGTACAATCAAAGCTTGAGTTTTAAAAAAAAGTTGTAAAGTAATATGCCACTTCTAAAAATTCAGTGCATCTTTTCGTGTAAATATTTGTTATGTGTATTTCCTTATACATTAATCTAAAATTGAAAAAGTCAACTGCTACACTGATAGCATAATCTTTACCACTTGAAGAACTAAGTAAACGTAAATCAATAATTTCAAGAACACAGGGCCAGCGAGAACCAGAGGCAGCAAGGCGCTTGCCTCACAGCGCAGCGTCCTTAAGGGGGCGGCAATTACTATCTAATCAATTTATTAGGTAGTATTACGCTCCTAATGAATAAGAAAATAAGTATGTCCTATGGGGATCTTGATATATTTATATGTATATTCAAATGAAAGCAAAATTACAAAAAAAAAAAAAAAAGGATTGAATACCATATAAAACTTAAACTTTGTATGCAATTTTTTTTTCACACAAAAACAGCACAATATCAAGAACAACTCCTGAACTATTTTTTTCATCTTCAAAACATCGCCAGTAAAATTAAAACCTTGATGCAGTTTTCTATAATAACTGCATCAGGGCTAGAATTCAACTAGCACTTCAGATAATTATCTGAATTATCCAATTATCTGTAAGAAGAAATATAAAATATATTCAGAGCAAATAAAATAGAAAGCACTTTAAGATAAAAAGAATTTTTAAAAAATTCACTGCTTAAACAGTAACAATGTCAAAAATATAGCAGTAATTTTGGGAAGGTAACTTATAAAATATAAAATAGGAATATATATATGAAGGCATTATAATTTTATACTTTGTACTTAGTGCATTAAACTTTTCAATTAAGGTCTCACACAGGTAAAGTTTATGAACATGTTTATTATAATAATGCCCCGATACATTATTATATTATAAGGAAAGACAACATAAACCTCAAATTGTCCTAAATGGTAACAAACTGACATCTAATATCTAGGGAAAATATGCAATTAGATCACAGTAAAACCTCACAAACTCATCCTTTCAAAATAAATGAATAGACAAATAAAAAGTACATAAAAAAATTTCATCTTTTAACATCATTCTGTAAAACCACACAAAGCTTTAGCTACTCTTCCAAAGATGTTAATGAATCTAAAAGGCTCTTACTGCTCAGGGAGCTCTGAAGGAAAGCTCTTGTTAGATAGCAAAAAGCAATGTTTAATTTTAACAATTTATTAACACAATATTCCTTATTTTCATTCAAAACAAAAATGTGTTTTATTGAAAAACACATTTTTATTGAAAAAAAATACGCAAAATTTAAAAAAAAAAAATTAACAGTAGTAAAAAAAAAGTAAAAAAAAAGAATACAAAGTTTTTATTGAAAAAAAATTATATTGCTTTAATAACAATAATAAATGAGAGCAAACTCCTCTTATCTGGAACGTTAATTTCCTTAGATCTGTTAAAATCAAAAACTACACACACTCAACGCAGAAGTCCACATGCGGCTTTAACAGAGTGACGTCAGAGCTCCACGCCCCCTGGCGTGACGTCACCAATTTGCCCATTTGCAGTGTATGTGAACTAGCGTCCACCTTTTTTGTTATAATAACAATATTTTGTTGTAGTAATCAAAGTAATCATGGCGGCAACAATAGCTGTGGGTGTACGATATTATTCCTATAAGGAATTAGAGAAATCTGTTTCTGAATTCGAAAAAGAAAATCAGGTAACGTTCTGGAAGAGGGAGTCGAGAACATTAGCTAATGCAGCTAGCAAATACAAAAAGATAGACCGTGCACGACCCGAATTGAAATATTATATGATCAAGTACACGTGCATTGCAGGAGGAAGATTGCATAAAAAGCGATGCACGGATGGGAGACGGCAATCCAAGTATGTCTATTTCTTATTAACTAATTAATTAGCGAAATTATTTTTATGTTCTTGCCAAAATTCTCTCATTGTTACTGCTTTTGAGAATTAACTTTTCTATGTAGTTTGTTTAATAGATGTTTTTCCCTCCAGAACCTTTCGCCACGATTGTCCGGCTCACATTAATGTGCTGCTGTCTTCCGACTAGTCCGTGGGCCGAAGTCTCAAAAAGAGCTTAAAATTAGTTTTCGTTCCGACTCTTGAGGGGCAATTTTATTCTGCCAAAATAAAGCACAATATTGGCTGGTAAATGTAAATTCATAAAGTTATCCAAAATATGATTGTCCATTAATTCACAGTAACCAAAGTTATGAGGAACTATTTCATTTTCACGTTAGCGCATGGATATCCGAAAAAGATAGCACTGTGACGTCACTAAAAAAGAAATTGACCAATCAGAGCAACAGGAGCGGCCGGCTGTTTACGTTTTAGTAGCGCGTTCACTGTCTCGATTCTTTGGAGTTATACAATTCTTTTTGCTTTCACGCTTTTTTTTTTTTTTTTTTTTTTATGTTAACGCTTTTAATAATTGTCACTTGCAGTTTTAATGTAAGGGGGTATGTTAGTTCATTGACAGTAATTTTTGAGTTGTTCATGCAACTTCAATGATTTATTTAAATAATATTTATTTAAACTTTTAATTCTGTAGGGGAAAAATAATAAAATCCCCTTCATAAAAAATGTCAGTCGATTTTTTTAACAATTACTACGTCATTGAAAATATTCTTCCTTTTAAAAAAATCTGGGGATATTCTATATCATTCCAGACAAATATGCATCAAGGACGTAGCCAGATTTTTTTTTTTTTGGGGGGGGGGGGGCTGACTTTGAAACACGTATGTTGAGGAAAGTTTTAGGGAGGAATATATGCTACATTGCCAAAAATTTCCGGATTTCGGGGGGAGGCCCGAAATCCGGACAGCACAATCCCCCCTCTGGATACGGCCTTGATATGCATTAAAGGGGGACACAATCTCAGGGCACAAATCGGCTTTTTCACTTTTTATTTCTTCAGAAACCGCTATGACCCGTTTATAAAAATTTTGGGTTTTAAGAGTTAATATAAGCAGTAGTCATACGGGGTAATTCCTGGTCACGCCTTTTTTAGTTTTATAAACTGGTATAACAAAGTAACTGCTAACTGAAATATGACAAACACTCCTTAACCCTACACCGTGCAATTCTTCGTTTCTTTGTAAAGAAAAAAGAAAGAAAAATTGTGTTTGCATGTGCTAGTTATAACTAGAAAAAATAGTAAAAAAATTTTTATTAAATTCGGAAGAATAGAATCCGAGGAAATTTGACATGTTGTTTAAAAACAACACCGCGCATTTAGGGGTAACATTAATAATTTTTTATATAATCATTTTAATAAATGAAACAAAATTAATAATAAATAGGTATGCATTATAATCATAAAATAGTGAAATTTATTAAAATAATTAATTTTATTATTATTTATAAATTGAAAAAATATATCAAAGTAAAAATTTGCCCATGTAACTATTAATCATTAGTTACATGTGCAAATTTTTTACTTTAATTACCAATAAAGTTTAATAATTTCACTAAAAGGTTTTAAACAAGAAACCTAACATTTGTAGGGGCTTTGATGCAACAATGCTTGTTTCTTCTTTGGTTGAGCGTCAATTGATTTTAAAACAAAATTCCTAAAAAATAATTTAGTCAACCACTTTACACTAATTTGTTATATAATTACAAGAATAATCTTCCAAAAGATACCAAATAAAGTGAAATAGAACAACCAGAGACACCTGTTCTTTACACTGCAAATAATGCAGGAGCACAAAAAGGTCCCCCCGAATGTGCGGTGTTGTTTTATAATAACAAGTAACAAGAAGTTCCGTCTAGAACTATACGAGCCTACTTTCCCGTATACACCGAATTCAAATTTATAATCTAGCTATCTCTCTCTCTCTCTGTCTTTCTTGTTTAGCTTTAGTTCTTAATTGCTTCAAATATACCTTTTTCAACGGTTAATACATATTCATTCAATCATTATTTATTAAGTCATTCATGTATTTATTCACTCATTTATTCATTCATTCTTTTGCTTATTCATTTAATCGTCCATTAATTAAAAAAATATTCTTGAAAATCCCGATCAAAAAATTTCATAGGAAAATAGGTTCGTTAGTTCTGGATGAACTTTCTATTTGTACATGTTCTACGTCATAAGAGCTTTCCGATAAAGTTTGTTCCAAGCAAATCGGTCCGTTAGATCAGAAATTATATAGGATTGAAATTTCCCCGTAGGCTGTATGTTAATTTTTTTTGAACTGTTCAAATCAGTATTTCACGCCAAGAACTTCTTCCAGTGAGCTTGTTCACGGGAACTTATATCTTGTACCCAGAGTTTACATAATTTGCTTCATTTTCACCCATAGGCGCTAATGTTAAAATTTTTTGAACTGTTCAAAATTGAACAAAAAATTGTTCAAATCAAAAAGTAAAATACGGAAATGAGATGTCCTCGCCGAGATCTCTCGAATGCAAAAAGAATTTTTCCAATCGGACAATTCGTTCAAAAGTTATTAGGGGGGGACAGACCGACAGACAGACAGACAGACAGACCGACCGACACACTTTTTCCCCATCTCAAAACCCTACTTTCAAATTTTTTATTTTTCAATCTTTATTTAATTACTTAACTTATTTTTGACTTTTCTTGATTTCTAATGATATTTTCACGATACCATTAAGCCTTCTTTCATGCTTTATTATTATTTTTTTTTACTTTTACGGGAAAGTAGGCTAAAAAAGGCGCCTTAACATGTATTTTTCACGAAAATTTTCGGACAACTTATATTTATTTTATTTTAACACTATGTAAGCAATTAAAGACTATTTTTCAAAAAAATGTTGCTTAAAATTTGTAAAAAAAATTAAGAATTAGTTGTTTTTTGTACAAAATCAACATGTGTTACGATTTTTGAAAAAAGATGAAGCTTGAGCCCAGTTTACAAGATCTAGGGGAAACTGTATTAACTAATATGATCTTACATACAAAACGAAAGAATACACCACTTGTTAGAAATAATACAAAACAAGAGCTTAATGAACGAAAATGAGAGATGTTGTTTAAAAAAAAACACAGTGCTGTGTAGGGGTAACTATTCTATTTCATGTTGGAAGAAAAGATTTCTTCCTCGCCTTGATAAGTGAATTAGTGGTATCAGAAATAAAGTTCAAGTACATGAACAATAATAAACTTTGCTTTGATAAAACATGTGTCATACGTAACGCTGTAAATAGTGCCTTAAATAAGATGGAAAAACCCCTACCCATTTCAATGCCAAATGCGTGTATATTTATGTGTCTAAAAAAAAAACTCTTTCTTGCTAACATATTTCCGTTCCTTCGTATTTCTTTTGCGTTAGCAATTACATATTCCGCCATTGTAATATTATTTTCGCGAACCCCCTTTCGACACCACGCGAACCCCTGGGGGTTCGCGAACCATCGGTTGGGAAACGCTGTGCTAGAAAATAGTAAGTTTTTAACTTACATATCTTTTCAAATTTCGTAATTAACCAAATTTTAAAAAAATCAGTTAGATACGAATATTCGATGTCTTCTGGGGAGGGAGGGGAAGCGGTCCCGTTGCCCCCTTCTCCCCCCATCGGTGCAACTCTGAAAATAGTTATCATAATCTCTACTTCTTAAGCAGTGTACTCTATAGTTTTAAGTTTATCGACTAAGACCTTTTATCTTATTATGAAGCGTATTTTACCTTGTTAATCAGATAATCGTGTTTTATCAATATTTCGTAACGTACCTTGCTTCTCTCTCTCTCTCATTATTTTTACAATGGAAACTTTTGTAGTGTGCCAGTTGCCTGACACACATCGCTGTGAGATAGCATCGATTACAGTTGCCTCCGTTTTGGAATGAACATGAGTAATTATAAAGATGGAATTTCGAATAAAGTCATCTCAAGAGTTTGAGAATGGAGACAAACAGTTCCATTTTATTTCTGTTGAGTGGAAGATAAAATCCTTTGCCGGGAAGAAAAAGTCGATTAGGTCGCAGGAACTTAGTAAATTTATAGCAAGTCCGTCGTTTAGTAGCTGTGGCTCAGGTTGGATGCTTTCTATGTTTCCTAATGGGGAAGATTGGAACGGTACAGATGGAAAAGTTGTAGTCTACTTAGTTAGGCAATCATTCCAACTGAAGTTAGAGTACACTGTTTTTTCTGAACTTGTAGTACACTGTGTCAGAGGTGATAAAATTTTCAAAGCCAAGCATACATTAAAAGGGACCCGCCTAAGAGGTATAATCACAAATACATTGACCACAAATGATTTGCTACCAAAAGATGCCGGGTATTTATTAGATGACATTCTTACTATCACCTGTCATTTCTTCATAATCTGCAGTCCAGAGAATTCAGAAAGTTCTTCTACTGATAATCTTAAAGGTAACTTAAAATTTTCTTATTTCATTAACACCTGGTTAGCCACTTCATAACCTATTGTGTCTTATGTTTAAGTTTTTATTTTAAACTACGAATGAGTTTGTATATTATAAAACCCTGGTTAGCAAACCAAAGGTTTTCTTAAAATAAACTGTTCAGCCATAATTTGTGGCTCTTTTTGAATTTAGGATTATTAAGTCAACATAATTTTAGCCTTTACTTTTGGGCAATTACATACCTGACGAAATGATATTTTTGATAAGAAACAAAATTTTAATTAATTACAATAAAGTTATTTTCATCAAGATTGATTTTCTTTTTTTTTTTTTTTTTTTTGGATTTCATTGCTAGCAATCAAGTTATGAAAAACAAAACTGAAAATAAGTTTTAATCATTTTATTTTTTTGCTATTTTTAGATTTGTGACCGAATGACATTTTTTCAACCAAGAGTTTGAGTTGTCAGTACAAAAAAGAAATCAAATCAATCTCAGTACAAGATTAATAAAAGAAAATGTTAATTTTAATAGTAAATAAGATAATTTTTATAAAAAAACAGAACCGACTTCAAATTATAAATTGCGCTAAAAAGTGAAAAATAAATTCATTCTTTAAACAACATCGATGTGACTTTTAAACATAGTTTTAGAAGTCGGTGCAAAATTATGAGTCTAATTACCATTACACCATTCGCTACTTCATATTGAAACTGTTGTTAATTCTGCGAAAATATATATATTTGTAATTGATTCATGATTACAAAAGATTTTATCTATCCTCATTTTGCACCGACTTCTAAAACTATGTTTAAAAGTCACATCGATGTTGTTTAAAGAATGAATTTATTTTTCACTTTTTAGCGCAATTTATAATTTGAAGTGGGTTCTGTTTTTTTATAAAAATTATTTTATTTTATTCTTTTTAGTGTAAATACATTTTGTATATAAATACTCTATTTAAAAAAAAAATCCGTATCAAGGGGCAAAAACTTTTTTGAATTAATGGCACTAAAAACTAATCATTTGTATGATAAACTCCGTTTAGAAGTCGATTTTAGCAAACAAACTGATTGGATTAATTTTTGCCACAGAGAAGCCTTCAGTCAAACTCTTGCTGTAATTTCTTTTAATATTCCCATGACAGCAAACATGTTTTTAACAATGACTTTTATATTTATTAATAGATTTTACAACAAAGGAAAATCAAGCTAAGCCTTTCCAATTAAACTAAAAAATACTTATTTTTAACCGACTTCACAAAGGAAGGAGGTTATACATTCATATTGTATGTATGTCGGTTTTTTTTGTTTGTTTGTCCACTCATAACTTCGCACAGGATGAAGCGATTTTCATGATTTTTTTTCAATCGATCGAGGGTGGTTTCCCATAGGTCCCGTACTTTTGTTTGACCATATTCGATAAATAGAACAAAAGTAATGGGCAGAAATGTAGTACGTTTTTTGTTTTTTCATCCATAACGTTTGACTAAATGAACCGATTTTGATGATTTTTTCTCAAATCTAACACAAACTAACTCAAATATTGCACATCAATTTGACTACATTTGTTTTTTAGAAAAAACGTTACGGGTGAAAAATAAGTATTTTTTATTTTAATTGGAAAGGCTTGGCTTGATTTTTCTTTGTTGGGAAATCTATTAATAAATACAAAATCATTGTTGAAAACATGTTTGTTGTCATGGGTTATAATATTAAAAGAAATTACACAAAGAAAAGGCGAAAATTAATCCAATCAGTTTGTTTGATAAGATCGACTTCAAAGGGGAATTTATCATACAAATGATTAGTTTTAGTGCCATTAAATTCAAAGAAGTTTTGCTCTTTGATATGGATTTTTTTAAAAATTGAGCATTTATACAAAAAATGTATTCACACTAAAAAGAATAAAATAAAATAATTTTTATAAAAAAACAGAACCGACTTCAAATTATAAATTGCGCTAAAAAGTGAAAAATAAACTTATTCTTTAAACAACATCGATGTGACTTTTAAACATAGTTTTAGAAGTCGGTGCAAAATTATGAGTCTAATTACCATTATACTTTGCTTCTTCATATTGGAACTGTTGCTAAATCTGTGAAAATAAATATATTTGTAATTGATTCATGATTACAAAAGATTTTATCTATCCTAATTTTGCACCGACATCTAAAACTATGTTTAAAAGTCACATCGATGTTGTTTGAAGAATGAATTTATTTTTCACTTTTTAGAGCAATTTATAATTTGAAGTCGGTTCTGTTTTTTTATAAAAATTATTTTATTCACCCGTAACGTTTTTTCTAAAAAACAAATGTAGTTAAATTGATTTGCTTTATTTGAGTTAGACGGTCCTCTCTATCTATTAAAGAAAAAGTCATCAAAATCGGTTCATTTAGTCAAAAGTTATGGGTGAAAAACCAAAAAAATGACCCTATTCTGCCCATAACATTGTTTCTAATTATCGAATATGGTCAAACAAAAAAAACGGGACCTATGGGAAACCACCCTCGATCAATTAAAAAACGAATCATGAAAATCGGTTCATCCGGTGAGAAGTTATGAGTGGACAAACAAACAAAAAACGACATACATACAGTATGAATGTATAACCTCCTTCCTTTGTGAAGTCGGTTAAAAACTGGAAACAAACAGTAAATTTCGCAAAATAATTTACTTGTTGGGTACACATATTCAATGAATTTTCCAAAAATAAGCCCCGAAAATTCACTACTGCATAAGTTCTCTAAAACGCTAATTTCCTTCGCATGATTTTCGATTATAACACGCAGAGTTTTCCACAAAACTTTCAGAAAACTGGACTACTATAAAAGAAACATTATGTTGAAATTTAAAATACAAATGCTTAATATTTGAAAAATTATGAGCATTCTGAGGAATTAATTTTTTTTCTATTCATGCTCGAAACGCAACAATCTTTAAATTTCATTATTCGTACTCTAGTACACAAGGTAGCTTGTAGGAAAAGTAGAATTCAGTACCGTAAAAGTTCAAAAATATACATATGATCGAGTTGTGTTTCAATGGTTCTCGAAAACTGATTGTTCACAAATACCCAAAATTCAATCACAAAAAATTGTGAACCCTTTCAACTCGAAATCGCAATTTTCTGTAAAAGTTTCCCTCAGAACTTATGTTTGAGTTCATGTGTTTATTGTATTTTTCGTAGAGCAGTTTTATCAAAAATCACAGAATGCACAGAACACCTATTTAGGCAATCATTCCTCCTGAAGTTAAAGTACACTGCTTTTTGTGAACTCATAGTAGACTGTGTCAGAGGTAATAAAATTTTCAAAACCAAGCAGACATTAAAAGGGACCCGCCTAAGAGGTATATAATCACAAATACATTGACCACAAATGATTTGCTACCAAAGGATGCCGGGTATTTATTAGACGACACTCTTACTATCACCTGTCATTTCTTCATAATCTGCAGTCCAGAGAGTTCAGAAAGTTCTTCTACTGATAATCTTAAAGGTAACTTAAAATTTTCTTATTTCATTAACACCTGGTACATGCGACTGATTTATGAATGACCCCTTACATTTTACTTCATTAAACGTTAGCATGTGTCCACAACCTGTACACAATACGAACTAGTATATTTATTATGGTTCTATTTAATTCCTTTCAGGTGAAACTCCACTCGAGAAAAAGGACGCTAATACCAATACAATGTCGAAAGATTTTGATGCACTACATTTATGTGATGTCCTAACAACCGAAAAAGATGATATAATTGCCTTGTCAACCGATATTGAGGCCTTATACAACAGCCCTAGATTTGCTGATGTCATTCTGAAGCTGGGCGAAAACGAGCTTCCCGCGCATAAGCTAGTGCTGAGAAGTAGATCAAAGGTGTTCGAAGCGATGTTTGAACACGACATGCAGGAAAATCGACAGGACATCGTCCACCTTGTTGATATGGATATCGACACAGTCAAAGACATGCTTCGTTACATCTACTGTGGCAAAACTCGTCAGTTGTCTACCGGAGATGCTCTCAACTTGTACGTGGCAGCAGATCGATACGACTTGCAAGGATTGGTGGTCAAGTGCCGCAAAATTATACTTAGTGGGTTATCTGTCGACAATATTTGTGAAATAGCTGCTGTTGCCGATCTGCACAAGGACCTATTACTAATGGACGCTGTAAAATCTCTTCTGTCTAAAGATATGAAGGAAGTTTTCAAGAGGGACAAGTGGATGAAGTTTGCCAAAGAGAACCCGAATTTGTCTTTAAATTTAATTCAGTCAGTGGTTCTAAGCAGCTGATCTCAGATTATTTCTTCATCAGAGCATTTTACATAATTAATTACTTGTTTACTAATACTTTTTATATTTCACTATCTAAAACAAACATCTTGAAAGGTATTCTACCTGACGTATCAGCATCAAATGAAAGCACCTTTGAGTTCAAACAGCATTTGTTCTATGTCTTATGATATTTTTGTGTGAAGTCTTGATTTAAAAAACTAAAGCGAATTCAGGTGTGGTAGAATAATTACCTTCTGATTATGTAACAAAATTAAAGAAAAGTTTGCTTGCATTTTTTCTCAAAGAAAAAAGTTCATATATAGAAAATAAATAAATGAATAAGCTAATAAAATTGCTGTAGATAAAGAAAATATGCCGACTCTTTGCTTAAAAAGATGGCCGAAAAATTTTGAGAATATTTTATTCAAATGCTAAACTTTGACCATTTTCTATTAACTATAAGATTCGCCTGCAGATCGTACGGTTTTTTATTTCATAAGATTAAAAATGCTTTCTTATAACATTAATCTACTGCAGAGACAAGTAATTAGTCGTTAATTGGATTTATACTAAATATCATACTTGTTTTGAGCTTTGCTTTCAGTTTCGCAGAAACTAGTAATATATGAATAGTAATATTCGAAATATTTAACAAAGGATTCGCTAACAGAACACTTTTTGCGAACAATTCCGTCTGTTTTTGTTTTCTTTCTTTCTTTTTCTTTTTTCGTGGTTCATGATTATTAGTAACATTAGCACAAAAGATATCCATTATAAGTATAAAAAAAAAGATGCTTTCTCAAAGTTAAGTCAGTTAAAATCTAACATTGTTTATGCCAAAACTATATGCATATAATATTGTTATATACGAGTATATTACCTTTTAATTTTGCTAATATATATATATATATATATATAAAGGATGTACCGATAAGCAAATTGGCTGATTACCGATTAATCAGCGGCTGATTAATTAACGATCATTTTCAATTCTACCATATTTTTTTTTTTTTTTTGCAATTTTGAACTTATCAGAATTAGCTAACAGTTAATTTCCGTGAGTAATGTTTTATTTTCTCCCATTTTCATATTTTAAAAAGAAATACTTTCAGATTTTATTCTAATTCTGTAAACCACCTTTATTGTTAAATAAAACTCTATTCAGTTAAGTAGACCTGAAATTTCAAACATTTAGATAGTAGCCAGTGTCAAGTAGGCACTTCTAATTTAGTAGCAATATTTTTATTAATAGAAGTCACGTTATCCAGGATTTTTATTCTTTAAAACGTATGTAAAATATTCTCAAAGTATGTTAAAGCTAGACTGTGGAGGAAAATATTATTGCACGAGAAATGTTTCAATATTGTACGAAATTTTACAGAAAATAGAAAACATAAAAAGTAATAATTAAAACAATTTGCATCAGATCAATTCTTGTGAAAGAAATTTAAAACGTGCACAAATAAATTTTCAAAAATCAAAAGTTATTTAATAATGATAAACTTTTTGTTGAATGTAAAGGGTAGTAATTTTAAAAGTGAATTGTAAAACGTATGTTCAAATTTCTGTATGAATAGTAAATGAAAAACAGTAAAAAAAAAAAAAAAGAAACTTGTTCAAATTGGCGAATTCCCTTAAAAGTTGGGGGGAAGCATGGACACTCATATCCTTATATCAAAGCACCTCTTTTTTTTTCAGAACGGCGCAATAAATATTTTTAAAAATGACTTCATGAACTTTTAAAAATAATTTTGTTTTATTATTACTATACATTATTGTTATTAGTTTATTTTGATTCATTTTGTTTTTAACTGATGTTGCTTATTAGATTACATTAAAGGACAGACTTTCAACCTACGTATTAATCCCTTATTGTGTATTATTATGTATCCTAAAATGTTTTGGTGTACATATCTTTGTTTTAAGTTCATCTATTTTGCAACTTAGGAGACTGAAGTACCTTACGATACGTTATGAAGATGAGACTAACTTTTGACTATTGAGGTTATTAATAAATTTGGTTGGGTGAAATAAAGCTCTTACCTTCCTAAAGTGAACCTTTGTTGAGCATTTTGAAGCATTATGTTTTATTAATAGTACGTTTATATGTCTTTTTTTTTTTTTTTTCAATCATAACCACCCCACCCCAAGGGGTAAAGTGGTCGTAAATACGTCCCAGAAAGAAGAGGTTATAAAATAAATTTACTACATTTTTTCCTGCCCAAAAGTTAATGAAATGTGTTCTATAATAATGTAACGTAAAGTATCAAGAAAACAATCTGAAGGTTTTGAACAAATGCTCATATTTATTGTCGACCGAAGTTGCAAAACGTGAATTTTATCACCCCTTTACTCCACCTGACCCTATTGTGTATTTTAACGGTACTTAATATTGAACACATTATTGTATTTGTGGGCGAGATTGTGAACGGTATTCTATTATTGGATCGTAATTTTTTTTTTATTATTTTGGACTGGTTGTTCAATATAAGAATGCAAAGAAAAACTTATTTCATTTTTTTTCAACCTAGAAATTACATTTTGGTGTTTATTCAATTGATGTTTAGGATTATCTTATGCATTTTTATGGTAATTTAGAGCAGCGTTTCCCAACCGGTGGTTCGCGAACCCCCAGGGGTTCGCGGAAATAATATTGCAATGGCGGAATTTTTTATCGCTATTATAAAAGAAAAAACGAAACAATAAATTTACATAGGTATTAGGAAGGTATGCAAAAATGATTCTTTTTTTTTTTTTTTGCAAAAAAAGTAGTGGACTGGCATAGGAAGTATACATACAAAATTTGGGGAAATGCACCTATATCTACTTTTGCCTGTTCTCTAAAACTTGGATCACAAATTGGTACCGAATGATTCACTGATGCATTTTAAATTTTTAGAACGTTTGTTTCTTCTACCATTTCCCACTTTTTCAACGCAAGTGCGAAGAACGAGTCGGAAATATGAAAATTTACTGCATAAAATATAAAATTTTTAGCATTATTTAGGCTAATTACTCATTATACAGACCCTAAAATGCAACCAAAAGATTTTTATTCATTAATTTAAAATTGGGTTCACATTTATTGCACTTCATTCCAACTTTTCTGCATTATCGAAATTAGAAATTTAAAAATATGTAAATTTTAATTTAAAAAAAAAATTCCAAAGTATTTCCGAATTTTGTATATTTCAACCAAAAAGTGGAACATATCAGGAAAATGATGAAAAAAAATTTTTTTTAGGAATACATAGGTTTACTGCCCTAATAATAATTCCAAAAGAACAAATAATAAAAAAGTAATAAAAAATATTTATAGCTGCATTTTAGTTTTAATTCGAATTTAGATGTTTTACAATAATTATGTTTTCATTTCCTGTCATGAAGTACTTCTAGTAAATTTAATAATTTTGTCACCCATTACTGTCTACTACAGAAAGGGGTTCGCAATTTTGGTTTGGGTCTTAAAAGGGGTTCGCAAGTGAAGAAAGGTATGGAAACACTGAGTTAGAGCATTTACATGGAGATTTTTATCCATAGATACGTGGGTGAATCAATTGTCAATCTGATTAACTACTTTAATAACATGACTTAAAATAACAGATGAAAAAGATTGTGTGCTATATAGAAGCTTTCTTGTTGCGTACTGAAACTTAGTATTTACCCTCTAGCATTTATAATGCGTTTGCCTCGCAGTGGCAGTTCCATTCAAATGCTCCTTCCACCCGTAATATACGTCGTTTGTATTCCTCCTCGAAAAACTATGAACTTGAACTTTTTTACGGAAGTTCTTGGAGATACAGTGATGTCATGAGATATATACATCCGACCGAATGCCCTTCACCGGCTGCATCATTAAAAGTAAAATACAGAAGGACAGAAGGAAGTGAAAAAAAGGAGGAAAAAAAGTTTTACTTGAAGCAAAACCAACGATAAGCAGTCGTTTATGGTGTGTGATTGGATGGAAGTGCAATGTAACACATTTTATCGGGCATATGCAGCGAGTTTTAGTTAACTTGCCAAGAGATTTTAATTTTGGAAAGTTGTGGAGAGACTTTTGGAAGATCTTGGTGTAGTTAACTTGCTAACAGTTTTCAATTTTAGTAAGTTGTTGAGAGACGGGAAAGGATTTTGGTTGGTTTTAGTTTAGTTTGCTTACCAACAAATTTCCATTTTCGTAACTTGTGGAGAGACTTGAAAGGATTTTAGTTGATTTCTGTTTAGTTTACTTGCCAACAGATTTCAATTTTAGTAAGTTGTGGAGAGACTAGAGAAGATTTTGGTTTAGTTGACTAGCTAACAAATTTCAATTTTAGCAAGTTGTGGAGGGACCTGAACGGATTTTTGTTTAGTTGACTTGCCAACAGATTTCAATTTTAGTAAGTTGTTTAGAGACTTGCGAGAATTTTTGGTTCAGTTGACTGGCCAACAGATTTAAATTTTAGCAAGTTGTGGGGGACCTGAAAGGATATTGTAATCATATTCCTCAGCATAAAACTGTTGCGGGATGAATACTCCTGAAACTGACACTTTTTCTATTACCCACAAAACTCATATTGTAAAAAGGAAACTGTTTCAGACGTCGGGTGTGGAAAATCGTTCACATTGGAGCAAGAGTGGACAGTACGGAGGTGAAAATAATAAGTCCTCCTTTCCAATGCAACGATACTTTATGGCATTTGGTAATACACTTCCAATGTGCTTTTGGTTCCCGCAGAGAAACGTCTGAATGTGCTTCACTATATTTTAAGAACCTTCGCTGCAGAGATGCTAGACTCGATGTTTATTCCAAATTTAGTGTTCGGTGTCACAGGAATTCAGAAGAAATTTGTTTCCCTTAAATGCATAGACCATTTTGTCATCCAAGTGGAATAGAAATTATTAAAGCGGTTGATCTGTTAAAAAAGTATGCAAAACAACATGTGACGATATTTTGCAATGTTATAGTTGATGAAGAGGAACATCCTAAAATTCCATTGAAAGATGCAATCAATCTTCTCAAAGGTAAAAACACTTGAATCACATCACTATATATTTTTTTAAATAGTAATGACTTTTTTATGCTAAAAAGATTTTTCTGTCAAAACATCAAAGCAAATTTCATCGTGGATTAACATAACTCTGAATTTATAATTTCGTAGTCGCGATACAATTACATTATTGTGTATGCAAGTCAACCAGTAATACATTTTAAGACGGAAAAGTAAAGTAAGACAAGTATAAGCATGCAAACCTTTTCTTTTCTTTTTTTTTTTTTTTTTTTTTTTGTTACGATGATAATTTTAAAAGTTTTTTTTTTCGGCCACGGTTCTTTCTGAAACTGTAAGTTTTGTTAACCCCTTTTATCGTTCACTTTAAAAATATAAATTTCATCACCGCTGATATCAAGACGTTCAGTTTCATTGTCGCTTCCGTTGAGATTCCAGATTCCCATATCGATACCAGCGTAACAATACACTTCACCTCCGCCTTTGAAAATCATCTATGGGTTATTCTCGTCAAGGAGGCAATGTTTCCAGTCGGAACATTTTTAAAAAAAGGGTGTTGTAAATGTCCCAAATGTTTTTTTTTTTTTTTTTTTTTTTTTTTTTTTTTTTGTAATTGTTTGAAATCTATACAACAAGAAAAAAAGTTTTAAAAACTGTAACCCAACTAGGGAAAAAACTAAAAAATAATTTTTGAGAAAAAAATAGAACCGATTTCAAAGCAGAGCAACTATAAATTGCACTAAAAAGTAAAAAATAAATTCATTCTTTAAACAACATCGATGTGACTTTTAAACATAGTTTTGGAAGTCGGAAGTCGGTGCAAAATTATGGGCCTAATTACCATTACACCATGTGTTACTTCATCTTGGCACTATTGCTAACTCACTGATGCTAATTTACATTTGTAATGGATTAATCATTACAAAAGATTTTATGTATCCTAATTTTGCACCGACTTCTAAATCTATGTTTAAAAGTCACATCGATGTTGTTTAACCCTTTCATGACTAACGGGACACATACGTCCCAAGCAAATTTAAAAAAAAAGTCTTTTCGGACATCCAAAACATCACGAAGCTTACTCAATGTTGGTGACCATCTGCCAGTAACAACAAAAACACGACAGCGGTAGCGAAAATTTCACAACAAAAGAAGGAATCGCGCACTAAAATAATATGCACGATGTGTAACGTCCCATTGTGCATTGATTGTTTCAAACCATACCATTCATAATTAAATTTTTGTGACTAGAAAATCTTTGGTTTTCTTTACAAAATTACTCATTGAAGACTACTGGGACACATATGCCCCAGTTGTCAGGACTGATGGGAAATATATGTCCGGTCCTAAATCAGTGTTGAAAATCTTTCTAAAAATATCTTAGTTTTAGCATTCTAGTGTGCCCTTTATGCTACCAAAATTGTTCTGTTATAAAAAAAGGAAAACTCGTCGCGAAAGGGTTAAAGAATGAATTTATTTCTTACTTTTTAGTGCAATTTATAGTTGTTCTGCTTTGAAGTCGGTTCTATTTTTTTCTCAAAAATTGTTTTATTTCATTCTTTTTAATGTAAATATCTTTTCTATTAATAATTTATTCATAAAAAAATACGTATCAAAGGGCAAATCTTCCTTGAATGAATGGCACTAATAAAATAATTTTTATAAAAAAACAGAACCGACTTCAAATTATAAATTGCGCTAAAAAGTGTAAAATAAATTCATTCTTTAAACAACATCGATGCGACTTTTAAACATAGTTTTAGAAGTCGGTGCAAAATTAGGATAGATAAAATCTTTTGTAATCATGAATCAATTACAAATATATATATTTTCGCAGAATTAATAACAGTTCCAATATGAAGTAGCAAATGGTGTAATGGTAAATAAACTCATAATTTTGCACCGACTTCTAAAACTATGTTTAAAAGTCGCATCGATGTTGTTTAAAGAATGAATTTATTTTACACTTTTTAGCGCAATTTATAATTTGAAGTCGGTTCTGTTTTTTTATAAAAATTATTTTATTTTATCCTCTTTAGTGTAAATAAATACATGTTCTATATAAATACTCTATTTTTAAAAAAAATGCATATCAAAATGCAAAACTTCCTTGAATGAATGGCACTAAAAACTATTGCATGATAAATTCCCTTTTGAAGTTGATTTTAGCAAACAAATTGATTGGATTAATTTTTGCCAGAGAGAAGCCTTCAGTCAAACTCTTGCCTGTTTTTTCTTTTAATATTATGACAACCCATGACAACAAATATGTTTTTAACAATGACTTTTATATTTATTAATAGATTTCTTAACAAAGAAAAATCAAGCCAAGCCTTTCCAATTAAAATAAAAAATAGTTATTTTTCACCCGTAACGTTTTTTCTAAAACACAAATGTAGTCAAATTGATTTGCAATATTTGAGTTAGACGACCCTCTATCGATTAAAGAAAAAATCATCAAAATCGGTTCATTTAGTCAAAAGTTATGGATGAAAAAACAAAAAAAAAAAACTACATTTCTGCCCATAACTTTTTTTTCTAAATATCGAATATGGTCAAACGAAAGTATGGGACCTATGGGAAAAAACCCTCGATCGAATAAAAAAAGAATCATGAAAATTGGTTCATCCGGTGAGAAGTTATGAGTGGACAAACAAACAAAAAAAAACGACATACATACAATATGAATGTATAACCTCCTGCCTTTGTGAAGTCGGTTAAAAACTAATCATTTGTATGATAAATTCCGTTTAGAAATCGATTTTAGCAAACAAACTGATTGGTTTTAATTTTTGCCTCAGAGAAGCCTTCAGTCAAACTGTTGCTATAATTGCTTTTATAATATCACAGCTCAATCGCAACAAACTGTTTTAACAATGACATTTATTTTATTTATTAATAGTTTTCCCAACAAAGAAAAATCAAGCCAAGCCTTTCCAATTAAAATAAAATAACTAATCTTTCACCCATAACGTTTTTTCTTTAAAAAAATGTAATCAAATTAATGTGCGATATTGGAACTGGACGACTCTCTATTATTTAAAGAAAGAATTAACAAAATCGGTTCATTTAGTCAAAAGTTATGGATGAAAAAACCAAAAAATGGCTATCTTTCTGTCCATAACTTTTTTTCTGATTATCGAATATGGTCAAACGTAGGTACGGGACCTATGGGAGCCACCCTCGATCGATTAAAAAAAATCATGAAAATCGGTTCATCCGTAGAGAATAGAGTTATGAGTGAACAAAAAAAAAAACGACATACATACTTTACGAATGTATAACCTCCTTCCTTTGTGAAGTCGGTTAAAAAGATAGAAACAAGTTAGGTGCCGATTGCTATCATCAGCTTATTGAGTAAGACAAATATTTTGATAACTTAGATATTCCTGATCAGTGTTTATTTAGTTCTATTAATTATTATTTAGTTCTACAAATATTTTGATAACTCAGGTATTCCTGTTCAATGTTTGTTTAGTTCTATTGAAGTCTTCTGCCAGTTCTTCACTAATAACGGTATAATTCTTTTCATGCCGTGGTCGTGTGTGGTCAAATTGTTTTTCCTTGTCTATCAAATTAGAATGTTTTTAATGTTAATGAATGTCAAATTAGTT
Organism: Octonoba sinensis; assembly: GCA_038502835.1. Taxonomy (NCBI): domain Eukaryota; kingdom Metazoa; phylum Arthropoda; class Arachnida; order Araneae; family Uloboridae; genus Octonoba; species Octonoba sinensis. Next base: position 61,402,686 of record CM076605.1, on the reverse strand, counting down.
GTTTTTCTAGTTGGGCTTACTCGGCATACCAATCTTCGTAAATTATTTTTTAATTTATTTTGTGTCTACAAAAACGGAAGTTGTTGCGAGTGTTGTGATAAATATATCCGTCCCAGTTTCCTTCGTCGGATGCATAAATAAGCACATACCAAAAAAATTAAAGGAATTTGCCTTACGTAAGACACTGCCAACGATAACAGTCACAAGACAAGTTGAGCTAATTACTTGACCACATATTTTATCGAGTTGTAGCAGTAACAGTATACGGTTACAAATAAATTTATTTTCGAATAACCTATATTTAAGTACGTTTTTATAAGACAAAAAGGAATTTTACTAATCATATTTCTCAGTTGGAAATTGCAGCGCAAAAGTAGAACGTGAAAATAGTGGCAGCATGAATGATTTTGAAACTGATACTTTTTCAATTTTCCACAAAACTCATTTCGTAGAAAGGAAACTGTTTCAAACGTCGGTGGTGTGGAAAATCGCCCACTTGGAAGCTAGAGCCGATAGTGCGGGGGATAAAATAATAAGTCCCCCTTTTCAATGTTGCGATATTTTATTGCAATTGGTAATGTATCCCTATGATGATTCCAGTTATCGCAGAGAAGAGTCTGAAACATATGTTTCGCTTTGCTTAAGGCATATTCGTTGTGAACGTTCTGAAGTAAATGGTTATTGCAAATTCAAAACGTTTGATAAAACTGGAAATCTGCGGAAAAAAACAGCTATTTATAGCATAGATGGTGCGGGTCGTCAGAATAGGAAAAGAATTATGAAAACTCTTGATCTGCGCACACAGCATCCAACGCAACAAGTGATCATTTTTTGTGATGTTATCGTTGATGGCGAAATCGACTCAAAGAATCCCTTGACAGAAGCATTCATCCGTTCTACAGGTAAAATATTTTGATCACAATATTAATTTTTTATACAGGGCACTAATTTTTTAGTAAAATTGGAAAATGCAGATGGAAATTATGTAAATCAGGAGTAAAAGTATTGAGTTGAACCATAAACGAGAAGCATGGAGGCGAGACGCTATTGTTTTTCTCGAGTCAGATGGCTGCTTAAATTGAATTGAATTGAAATGAGCAATATGTTTTACATTTTGTCATGTACTTTTAAGACAAAACAAAATTCTCCATGGTTCTTAAAACTTCACTTGAAGAAAAAGAATCTCATTCTCGGAGATTATTTTCCTGGGGTATTTTGACTCATTTCTCTAATTATTACAAGCTTTTACCGCGGCTATTTCAACGAATATCTTTCTTTTTGATGAAACCGAAAAATAAATGCCTCTAGATCGACGAAGGGCAAATACTTTTTAAAACAACAAACATGAAACACTGACGCTCTTTTGAAATTATCATTTAATTGCTTCCATAAGTGTACTGATTAACATCATTTAAATAATTTCCATAATTACACTGTTAAGATGGTTTATGTGTAATTCCATACTTATTTACAGAAATCCAAATTACAATTGATTGCCTGTTAATTGTTGGAAATCCCACAGTTACAAATACTCAAATTACTAACAGAACATCCGCATTATAAATTTTTGTTTTTAACTTGATTTTCGTTTAAACATGCTCAGCAGTAAGGCATAGAGATCTATTAAGCACCTTCTATCCTTCCGAAGCACTTTGCCAGAATGTGAAAGACCACACTCAAAAACATCGATTTAACGGTTTCCTCAAAATAGCGATAGGCATAGAGATCTATTAGGCACCTTCTATGCTTTCGAAGCACTTTGCCAAAATATGAAAGACCACGCTAAAAAAAATCGATTTAACGATTTCCTCAAAATAGCGGTAGGCATAGAGATCTATTAGACACCTTCTATGCTTCCAAAGCACTTTGCCAGAATGTGAAAGACCACACTCAAAAGCATCGATTTAACGATTTCCTCAAAATAGCGATAGGCATAGAGGTCTATTAGGCATCTTCTATGCTTCCGAAGCACTTTGCCAGAATGTGAAAGACCACACTCAAAAACATCGATTTAACGATTTCCTCAAAATAGCGATAGATTTTTCTATTTTTCAAATCCAGTTTGGATTTGATAAATGTTATGTTCCCCGATTTAACGATATCTTTAATTTAACGAAAGCATTTAATAGTCCATAGACAATCGTTAAATCGAGGTTAATAAGGTAGTCATGGGAAAATAGGGAGAAACACATCTGAAGCGTTGAACAGGTTTTCCTGAGCGCACTAATCTCAAGAGAAGAAATAAATAGATAAATAAATAACAAAAAGTTCCATCTAGAACTATGCGAGTCCACTTTCCCGTATACTCCCAACTTCAAATTTATAATCTAGCCTATCTCTCTCTCTCTCTTTCTCATTTAGCTTCAATTCTTGATTACTCCAAATATCCCCTTTCAACGGTTAATACATATTCATTCACTCCTTCATTCATTCATGGATTGTACACTCATTTATTTATTTTTCATTTATTCACTCATTTATTCATTCAATTATTCACTGATTTAATCATTCATTTATTCACTGATTTATTCATTCAACTATTCACTGATTTATTAATTAATTCGTACACTTATTCATTTATTCATTCATTCATTCTTTCACTCATTCATTCTTTCACTCATTCATTCCTTAACTTATTTATTCTTTAATTAATTCATTCTTTAACTCATTCATTTATTTATTCATTCATTCAGAAATATCCTTAAAAATCCTGATCAGAAAATTTCATAGGAAAATAGGCTCGTTTAGTTTTGTTGAACTTCGTTAACCGTACATATTCTACGGCCTAACATCTTTCCAATAAAGTTTGTTCCAAGGGAATCCGTCTGCTAGATCAGGATTTTAATAGCATTGAAATTTCCGTGTAGGAGCTACATTTATTTTTTTGCACTGTTCAAAAATGAACAAAAATTGTTCAAATTTAAAAAATTTCATGCCAAGAACTTCTTCCACAAACCTTTTGCATAGGAACTAGGATCTAAGATCCGCATAGGTTACATAATTTGTTTCATTTTTGCCCTTAGGTGCTAATGTTAAAATTTTTGAACTGCTCAAAATTGAACGAAAAATTTTCAAATCAAAAACTAAAATATGGAAATGAGATGTCCTTGCCGAGATCTTTCGAATGCAAAAAAAAAAAGAAAATCTTTACAATCGGACAACCCCTCAAAAGTTAATAGGGTGTGACAGACACACACATTTTCCCCATCTCAAAACCCTATTTTCAAATTTTTTTATTTTTCAATCTTTATTTACTCCATTTATTTTTGACTTTTATTTATTTTTGATGATATTTTTACGATACATTGAGCCTTCTTTCGCACTTTATTTATTTTTTTACTTTTTCGGTAAAGTAGGCTAAAAAAGGTAAAAGGAAGAAATGAGAAATGACCCAGCCAGACACCCGTGAGTTTTGTGAGGATATGTGATTCAGGGATGGCGAAGCTATGTCAGGTGCGCCAGGGGGTGCGTTTCAGTGGCACACCCATTGGTGCGCATTAAATCTTTTTATATAGTCACGCTCACTAAAAACATTTTTTAAAAAAAAGAAAAAATCAAGAAAGAAAAAACGAAAAGAAAAGGGTGAAAAAATCCAAGACTAGCTGCCAATTCGCAAAAATAAACATCCTTTAAAGCTGGTTATTAAGCAGAAAGATAACAACACCTGAAAATAATAAACCGCAGTTTAACATGCAATCCATATAACTAAAGGCAGATGTGCTCGTGAGAGAACTGAAAAACAGAAATAAAATTAAGTTCTGCTTATAAAAATATCGACAACCCTGGCTTTTTTGCTATCAGTCTCATTTCTTAATTTTCTCGGCACCTTGACCCTCATATGCGATTCCTACTTCAAATAGCGATTGTTTGGCTCAAAAAACTGAAATATTCATCTTTCTTTTGTTCGGTGAACTTTCTTAATTACGTATATCACATACAAAACCTTAAAATGACTACAAAAATGATAAGTTTATACGTATATGTCACTAATCAATCAATTGTACATTTATTTTGAGTTTTGTGATATAGAGAATTTTCTTCCCCTTTTAATAATTATTTTGAAGATGTAATGAGTCTATTATGCAAAACTAAAAGAACCATAAATATAAAATACTGTTATTGTCTATTGCTCCCTTGATGTAATCGCCATGCATCCGTCTTCACATAACACTGAAGCATCATAATCCTCTCATATGAGGCTCGTGAGAAAAAAAAAAAAAACATGGAGGATAATTTTTGAAAAAAGAATTTTTCCCACATGATTTGAGGTGAAATTTTATACACTTTAAATAGTAGAAAATATTATTTTCTTATTTTCACATATAGTTCGATCACGAAGTTCTGACACTTGGACAGTTCTGCGCATGGCAGAAAAGAACGAATCCAATTGAGTTTTAGGAAAGTTTTTTTTTCAGCTGCGTCTATTGGCATGCGAATCGAAATGTTTGCTTCGCTGTTTGTTTGAAAGCACCTAAATTTATAAACTGGCACATAGCATCAATTCGGAAGAATTCAAGTATGCTGAACGAACTAAAACGAGAACAGAAGCGGCAAATTTCCTGTAACAGCAGTTTCTCCCTTGAACATAAATGGGTTTCTCTGCACGCTGCCAGTCAGAGCTGGCAGCGTGCTTCTTTTTCAATGGTAGAACTGTAATTCGGGGACGAGAAGTTTAACATAACATGCATTTCAATGACACTTTAAATTTTTCCTTTTTTTTCAGTTGATACCAGTGGTGTAATTGAACACAATGAAGTTGCTTCATTATCCAAGGATTTCGAAGATTTATACAACAATCCTCAAACTGCAGATGTTACCCTGAAGATAGACGAGCATGAATTCCCAGCGCACAAGCTGGTGCTCAGAAGTCGATCGAAAGTGTTCCAAGCGATGTTCGAGCACGATTTGCAAGAAACTCAACAGAATTCTATTCGCATCGACGAAATGGAGGTGAGCACATTGAAAGATGTACTCCGTTTCATCTACTGCGGAAAAGTGCGTGAATTGCCTCTGGAAGAAGCTCTCAATCTGTACATGGCCGCGGATCGGTACGAATTGATTGGGTTGATGACCGTATGCCGAGAGTTAATCGTGATCGGCATGTCTGTGAGTAATGTTTGCGGAATTGCCCAGATGGCTGATTTGCACAATGATGTGCCACTTCAAAAGAGTGTGAAATATTTTCTTGTCAGAAACGTGAAGAAGATGATAGAAACTGAAGAATGGAAAGTATTTTCCACGAATAAGCCAGTTTTCTCTTTAAAAATGTTAGAATGGTCCCTTTCAGAATAATTGGCATAAGCTGCAGAATGTTACTATCACATGTCATGACACATAGGGTAAATGTGGGATAGTTGCCAAACTTTTTGAAATGTGCGATTAACATAGAGAAGATGAGAATTTAAAAATCTTTAGTTTTTGTAATGGTTGGTGTACTTACTAATGAACAAAATAATTTGCATAATTTAATACTGTTTGTATTTTTTATAGTTAGTTACAAATAAAGTAAATAACCTTATGAATGAGGATAGATGCCGACCATGTGGGTTAAACGCCGCTATGATATTTTGACTTGTGGGATAGTTGCCCTAAGGAATTAATGAAAGAATATTATGATTTTCTTAACTTTATTTAACATTTGCTAAATAATACAATCAACTGAACTTAAATATGTTGTATTAACTATAATGATCATAATTTTTTGATAAGAAAATACGTCCTAACTTTACGTTAGATGGCACGTCATTTTTGGTGCTAAAATAAAAATAATTATCAATAAAAATAATAATTCTTATTAAGCAGTGCTTTGCACAAAATTTTAACTATATCTCTTTTCTTTTACATATAATTTTTAAAAATATGTTTTATGTCTTTTGTTGTTTTTTTACAAGTTTTTTTTTACGCAATTTATAATTTTTTATTATTTTTTCTTGACGTAGTTTTAAACGCTTACATTGATTACAATAATCGCCGTACATTGTGCAGGTTTCGTGCAGCCAATTTCTGCACATTATGCACTGAATCCAGTCTACCTTCGATTTTGTTGTTTAAAAATCTTCGAAACATTCCACACATTCAGTTGTCGCACTCTGAGGAGAGTCTGACTCATTTAAAAGTGTTTCGTCGCTTTCATTGGAAATTTTGCCAAATTTTGCTGTAGTCTGAACATTGCGAACAGGACGCTGAATTGTATTTTGAGTATTCACATATTTATTTTAACTTCTTCCTGTAAACCACTGTTTCTTGGATATTTGTTCTTTTGTCTTTTTCTTAACATTAGATTCATTTTCTATTAGTAGAGAATCATCAGAATCACAAGTCTCCTCTGAAGCTGATCTCAACATTTTTTAGTCAATTTTTTGGCTTGTTTGCTGCTTTTACATGGTATGTTAGGATTAGCTTTACCTTTATTTTTTTAGCAACAATGTTCTCCTTGGAAGTCAGAACTGTAGCAGACTGTTTTCCGCTTTTGTAGACAGGTACCGGAATTTTCGGTACAGTAGTACATTCTTGCAAATACTTGCTGGGCGTATCCTTCTGTATACCTGCTCTAGGCTGCTGAGAAAGTAAGGATAGAGGATTCGGAAGACCTCGTTCCGCAGTGCTAGAGCTACCGGAAGACTCGTGAATTAGATCTGGATCTGGTGGTGAAGAACTTCGAGTTCGAACCAAAGTTGGTCTGACGCGAACCTCGTTGTCGTCTAAACCTAATGTTTTTTTTTTTTTTCTATCTTGCTTCGCAAATCTTCTCCTCAAAGTTCTAGATGGAATGCCATAACGACGAGATACTTCATTAAGAGAACATTTGTTTTATCTCATCTCTTCAAAAGCGCTTTTAAGAGCGTCTTCGGTCTTCACGAATTGGGATCGTGCTCCGTCTTTGCGCACGTACTTGCGTACCATGTCTAGAAAACAAAAAAATAATTAATTCAGTTCGTGATACAATGTGGGATAGATGCCTCTAAGGGCATCTATACTCACAAAAACTGGGGCGTCTATCCTTATTGCGTGGGATAGACGCCCTCTAATTTAACGAAAAAATCATGTTGAAAAATACTGATATAACATTTAAATGTTTGTATTTGATACCATAAATGGATTATAAATACAAAAAAATAAACACTTACTTTATAGCATCAAAAGTTCCAGGCGCACAAATATTATACGTAACCCAAATCCACCAAGTTGTCGTCATTTCTTCTTAATTCTCCGTCTTAATTCTTTTTTCGCTGCACAACTCACGACATGTTCGTTCCAACAAAGTGCGTGGTATCGACTGGCGGAAGTGAGGGGGCAAGCTTATATTGAAACAAAACACTGCGGGTGTAATTCTCGCACAGATCGCTACACGTTTACTTAGGCATCTATCTCTCTATGGCGTCTATCCCACATTTACCCTAGTTAGGGTTAGCTCATGAATGTGTCATTGATGATATTTTAATTGCGTATACGAAACTGGTGAAAAAATTCCTGAACTTTGTTTAATCCTCTGGCTGGATATCCCGCGATTTCCTCGGGCAACGCAGATGTAGCAAAATTTGCGAAAAACTCGGTTTTCGCAGGGATGGATTTTTTTTCCGTTTATTTAACCCATTCGAGACCGATTGCACACCGTATGTGCAATTGATTTCCGAGGCTATAAGACGGCTTGCATACCGTGTGTGCAATAACAGTAATGTGCAATTATCAGTTATTCTGAGTAAACTAGTCGTCGAAATAAGGTTTTTCTTGAACTAATGAAATCTGTAAAGTACAGGAAAATTGAACGGTGTGCAATGATCTTATTCGTGTGAATTCACTTATGAATTGGGTGATTTCCACGGTAATCGTGTTCTTTTTTATTAAAAATGTTTCGCTCCTGGGGACCGTGTTCGAAAAAAATCGTCGTCTCGAATGGGTTAACTATGCAAACCACTATTCATCCGTTCATGGAGGGGGAAAGATCGCAACGAAACGCAAAGTTAACTCAAAGTTTGCGAGTTTTCTTTTATTTGCGCTGAACGCGGAATACGCAGACAGAGGATTAAATAGAGTCGTGGTCAATTTGTTGTGGAAAGTGGCACATAAAAAAACTGACCGTGAAAGTTATCAAAACTTTATAGATAATGATGATGTCTAGAATATTGTGAAAATGCTATGGTATTACGTGTCAGAGCTGATATTTTTAAAGTTAATTAAAATGTAGATTTATTACACATATCTCATTCCCTTTATTTCTTTTACGATAAGGAAGGCTAAAAGTGCCAACATGCCAAATAGGTTTTCTTTTCCTAATGGGCTGCTGTTGGCTTCTGCCATTTGCAGACCTGCTGCGTTCCCAAGAGATTGGTACCATCGCTTTCAGCCGCACCACAATGAAGGTGGTACCCTCGCCGCGTGAGAATTTTGAAGTCCAGTTTTTCCACCTCAAAGGGCGAGCACCCGGATACTGGTGATACTCTTTTATCAGCTACGCATTTGGTGTGGTACCATCGCCACAAGTGAATTTTGATGCCCAGTTCCTTCACTTGAAAGGTGGAGTACGTGGGCTGTGTGAACGCGAAATTGCACTTGGAATTTAATTTAGCCGAGAGCATCCAAGCCAAGCGTCTACTCAAGGGATCTTTTACATGCCGCATAATCATACGACATGGGGGCTCGATTCTCTGACCTGGAGCGTTCGAATCCCAAGCCTTACAACGACGACTAAACGATGCCTGCACATGGCAAATATTAAAAGCTCTACCTAGTAGGAAGTTGTCTGTTCGTAAATTTGTCGCTATAGTTTAATTCCATGCATGACAGTTTTGTTTTGTTTCAGGCATTAATGTTGAAATAACTAAATAAATTTTGGTCAAATTACATATTTTCACACCTACTTTTATAATAGTGAAAAAATTTCAGTCTAATAAAAATTTTTTTGCATTATTACGCAAAAATATGTCTTAAATGCCACCCCCAATTTTTGACAGGTCTGTCACGGAATGTTTTAACACAATAATTGCAAGTATTTATTTATTTCGGGGATTAAAATTTTACCACTATTTTTAAACTATCCGTGCAGATGCGTAAGCGCACCAAAATTAATTAAGTTTATACAGTGTCGCACACGGGAATTAGTCAAAGGGGGGTGGGTGTCCAAGGTCGAAAGTCTACCATTCTCGTATGCCCCAATACGCCCCAAATATGCTCTCTTGGTTTTATTGATTGTTGGGAACAAAAACCGTAAAAAATAAGTTATTGAAGAAACAATTACCATTAATTAGTAAAATAAATGATAAACAACAAACACTCATGTATTTATTTTTTTTATACATCATCAATCACCACGGTACCTACCCTAACGAGGGTTTAACCGGATGTGGTGATTGAGAGGAAAAGAACAGAACAAATGAAAAAGAAAGAACCCGCGAGGGGAACGAGCACCCCCTGGGTATCGCAGAGCATGTGATGTTACGTATAAAAATGTTGGAAAAAAAAACAACTTAAAACATCGTAAATAACAAACAACAACAATAATAATAATAATAAAAGACATAAATGTGATGTACAAAGAAGATAAGAAAAAATTTGAAAGCAGCAAATAAAAGTCCTAATTGTAACTGTTACGAAGGAGGTTGAAAGTCATCTCCACAAGTGTTTAGAAGGAACATACATAACTGCATGCGAGTTCTTAAAAGTAACTGGATGAGATAAAATATGGACAATATTTTCAGAGAAAGTGCTATTGGAATTATATCTGCAATGGAAGGAACTGGTTAAAGAACAATGGGAAATGTAATGATCTGGAGTACTCGGTTGACTGCATACATAATAATGGCGAATTGATTATATTAAAACGATGTAAATATGAAGGAAAGGACCGTGTACATTGAGAAATCAACAAATATTTAATTAAATTACCAGAATTTCTGATAAAAATCAGGGGCGATGTGAGGGGTCAGGATTGCCCTTCTCTTTTGTGCGCCACTGAGATATTTAGTAAACCTGAAGCAAAATTTAAAAACGTGACAAGAAACATATGGAATTACCCAATAGGGGAAAATTATTCATTGTGGAGTAACTGAAGCTAAATTTTTTTTTTTTTTTTCAGAATACCATGTAATAATATTTGTTTCTAAATTCATGCTTCTTTAAAAAGCAGTAAAATGTTGTGCATTAATTTCCAAAAATAGATTAGATGTGATTGTATTGTTGTATTACTGTGCATAAGTTTCATAATACAATAACAAACTTAAAAAATTTTTGTATATTTATTTTTTTAACAAAAGAATTTACTTTTTGAAACTTAAATCTACACTTGATGCTGAAAATATATATAAACTTATTCATTTTCTATTTTTGGAAAATCTTGTGTAGAACTAACTTTGATTTCACTCTGTTTGAGTATGAATATACTGATTAAGTTTTAGTACGACTGAAAAAACCTGTAAGTGGTCTACGAAAAATTTTGGGAACCTCTGCTTTAAATGATAAGGTAAATATGTAGTTTATCAGGATGATGAGGTTCTGATTGTCTTTTAAAACATAGCTACACACCTAAAAAACTTTATGTATTGAGTACAAGGAAAAAACAACGTAAATAAAGCACTTATTGTGAAAGCAATTGCTTTATTGTTTTGACAATTTGTGCTTTATTTAAGTTGTTTTTCCTTGTACTCATTTTTTAGCACAAAGCATTTTTGATCATTTCTCTTATAACTTTATTTATTATTTATTATTGTGTAAGTTACTTTTAAACGGAATAGGCATATATTATTGTCCAGCACTATTCTACTTAATGATCAATAAAGAAAACACTACATAGAATCCCGTTAATCCGAATCTTTGCCATGCGAAGGACCGCTATTACGAATAATCCAAGAAAACGGAAAATACTGTACGCAATTTTGCAACACACTGAATCTCAAAAATGAAGAAAATTTATTTTTTATCGACTTGTTCGTTAGGGGTGTTTTGTCACCTACGCTTGAGAAACCTACGCATTGTGAAAATCGTGTTTTGCAAACTATGCCAGGAATGTGTACAAGTGATGAGCATGGTCGATTCTAACATCCGAATAAACACAAATTAAGTGATCCTTTCACTTAAGGTTTCGAAAGATCGATTAGAGAACGGTCGTTTTAAATGATTTCTTAGTCGATTCACGAAGGGCTGTGGAGAGCAAAGGCGGGCCCCACGTCAGTTTTGTCACTCCCGTCCGCCATTGCGCTTGCATCTTAGCCATGGAAGTATTTTGCCCTCTGCACTACTACGTTGCCGAACCAGGCCCCCTCCAAAGGCACCCCCATGAGCGAGCCATGCCTGACACCCCTCTCGAACGCCCTGATTTCGCCCATTGTCGAAATATATTTTTTCAAAGATTTTTTTCGGCTGTACGCAAACTTTGTGTACTCAAGAACCATAATTACGTTTGAAAACATGTTCAGACATGTACTTATAGAAGAAATTCAGGCATTTAAACATAGTATAAATTCATCTTCATTTTTAATATTTTCTGAATCACATTTGTGATGCAGAACAATCATGGGATATCAGGAATTATGTTGAATCTATCCAGTATAGAACGGTTATCCAACTACTAAAGTGTAATGTAAGTGCAATAAATAAGAGATTCAAATAAGTTATACTGCTCTAGTATTTCTTCTTTAGATGCCATAATTTTTGTCTTTGTGTGCCCCACATGGAACTAGCTTAATAACTTGTCATCACTTTGTGACTATTGATTTCAATGCACAAAAGAAACTAACATGAAAAAGAAGTATTCAGTATGTATTTTATTGGTAATAAATGAATTGCACTGCAGCCCCATTAAAGCAGCAACTATCAAGTTAGTTTTGCTTCAACTAAACTAATCTAATATATATGCTACCAATATTTAACAGGGAATTAGCTAAAATAAATTATAATACACTATTGAATATCAATTTTATTGTCAAAAATTGTCGTAGAAAATAAATTTACAAAATCAAACCAATCACAAACTCCTTATAACACTAATAAAAAAACATTTTGAAAAGTGAACTTTTTATCTTACAAAACTGAATTTTTATGAATGTCTCAAGTGAAGTCCAAAGGTTTGGGGTAAGCATAATATATGTACGAGGTTTTCATTCATTCTTACCCTAATTTTTACCGCTATAAATTTTAAACATGGTGTTTTTATGCCCGCATCAGCAATTCCTTAAGTTTCAGATTTGTAACATTTTCACTGAATTTGTAGCTTTTCACTTATTGCAAATATATACATGTATATCTGCATTATATATTATTATTTTTAATCTCACCTTATTAAATCCAAACACAATTTCTCCTTCAGGCAAATTCGTTTAATCTGTTTAAATATCCTCTTGCATGCTCTGAATGAACACCAACATCTAAATCAGATTGGTATTTCTATATTGTGATAATAAGGAATGATAGAAAACTGCTTCAAAGTCTCGAAGTTTCATGCATAAGATTGGAAACAAAATAATAAGTATGGGACATAATTACTTATAAGCACAGAATCATTCTAAAAAAAGTCAACTATTTAGAATTGCTGACTGTATTAAATTTAACGACAAACTCAAGTGTTCTTTGGCAAATATCATCCACTTGTCTGTCTTTAAAATTTCTTTCATATTTTTAGATAGAAGGGATTTCGCGGCATCCATGAGCAACTGGTCATTGTGCAAATCGGCAACAGCGGTTATTTCGCATACATTGTCGATAGCTAGCTGGCTGACTATAATCTGACGGCAATAGACCACCAATTTTTGCAAGTCGTACCTATCTGCTGCGACATACAAGCTGAGAGCATCTGCAGGAATTAGACGACGCACTTTGCCACAATAGATGTAACGAAGCATATCTTTCACCGTGTCCACTTCCATGTCAACCATGTCGACGGTGTCTTGTCGATTTTCCTGCATGTCGTGTTCAAACATCGCTTCGAACACTCTTGACCGACTTCGCAGCACCAACTTATGCGCTGGAAACTCATGCTTGCCCGATTTCAGAATGACGTCAGCAAATCGCCGGTTGTTATACAATGCCTCGAAATCCTGAGATAAGGCATTTAAATTGTCTGCTTCTGTAGGTGGTTCATCATATACTAATAGTGTATTGGCATCTTTGGTTGATTCATTCGTAGCAGCGTCATTTTTCCGTGCTGGGCGGCTCGCAGCTAACAAAACTAAATAAATGTATAATAAGTAATGTGGATAAGTAAAAAAATTAATAAGTAATTGCAAATTAAATTTCATAAAGTCAATTGAGGAAACTTTAGCCGTTGCACACGTAAAGATAAAAATGAGTGTGCTGCATCTAGACAAAAGATAAGTCATTGATACAATCTCCTTGCGAGGGACAATAGTTGCTTTTTTTTAATCACTGCCCTAAAAAACGCCTCATACAATCGATTTCCGTTTATTGTGACCAATGTTACACTCAAAAGTCAGAGGTAACCCATTACGCGTGTTTCATAGTTACAAGAAGCCCATTTGTCAATTGAAAGAGTTGTGAGTTTCAGGCATGTCAAATGTCTGAATGAGGCAAAAGAAAATATAAAATGGGATAAGTACCCCAGACAGCGAATTTGCCAGCCAACCAATGTTAGCGTTTGAATAACCATTTTAATCCATTACTAAGAACTCATTATATTACTAATAATTTCTCCTTGAATTTAAGCCCAACTTGCATCTCCGAAGCTTACTTTTAGCATATGGATTCCTTATAACCCCGAAACAAATGCATGCGCATGAATTTGTATTCTTTGAACAAATTATATCTTATGTAGAATCATTAACGCTTTCAATTGATATATAATAATAATACAGTGTAACTCTGCTATAACGTCTTTCAAGGGTAGAAATATTTCTGACAACTACCAAGTGATGCTATAGGCGATTCACAATAAAGTGTATGTGCCAATGAAGCCCAGGATTTCTTGACGAGTTGTCAAGTCAGGAATTGTTGTCTTCAAAGAAATCACTATAAGCAAATTTAACTGAATGTGTTAGATTTTTTATCCCCATATTAGGGACTTTGTACAGAAATATTGCCTCAAATCGGAATAAAAAATGAACCACCTGTCGGATTTTTTTAAACAGGTCCATTTAGCACAGGTCTGCCCTGTGCTAAAAGAAACAAACTGAAATTTTCAGGGAAGTCCCACGGATTGTTTTCGAATTTATCACTGTTATACATACGAAAATGTTCATTTCTATGTGTAGATTTGCTTAAAATTTAAATAAAAAACAACTACCTGTCGGATTTTTTTTATAAACCTGCTACATCCTAATAGAAATAAACTGGAATTTTCAACGAAATCCGACAGATAGTTTTCGAGATCAGCAACGTCATACATACCAATATTACTTCTTAAAATATCCATCTCTGCAGAAATCTCCACCAATAAAGTTCATTACAATCCGGCAAAATATTTTAGAGAATTTTAAGAGAAGGGTTTCGAACACCGAGATTCGGTTGACCTGAGTCGCTTATCCTAGCGATAAGATAAGTAAACCGCAAGAAAACAATGAAGACGATAAATATTGATGATAGAACACTATTCCTTCTTTCAACAACGTAAAGTTCGTATGATAAGAACAAAGTATTCGAAAATCCTAAAATTAAGCAGAAACTTCTCCCCTTCAAACTTGAGATAAAAATTCTAAAAGCAAAACTATAGATAATTCAATCTTTCATAATTGCCATTCGAGACTAATCTGTTTTGGGTGACATATTTTTAGTTCAACATACAATATTTGCTTCCAGATATAATGAAACTTATTTTTGATTAAAAGGTAATAAAATTATACAATATGTCAAAATTACGTTACTCCTTTCTTTCCTGAAGACATAGAGAAAATACCCGTTCTCTGTTTTGAGTTCATTAAACAGTTGAAGAAAAAATCTTATTACCCTGAATACAGTTCTGCCACGGAGTTTTGATATTTGGACGCTTCTGCGAAAGGCAGGAATAAACGACTCCCTTCGAGTTCTAGGGAAGTTCGTTTTTCAGGCGCGTTTATTTAGTACGCGAATCAGAATGTTTGCTTCTATGTCAGTTAAAAGCAACTAAATTTATAAACTGGACCGTAGCATCAATTCGCAAGAAATGAAGTATGCTGATTGAACTAGAATGAGAACAAAAACGGCACACATCTTACACCAGCAGTCCCTCCCTTGAACATGAATGGATTCTTCTTGGCACTCTGCCAGGTAGATTGCTTTGGTTGGTGGTAGAACTGTATCTCTGTCTGCCTCTCTTTCTACTATTACGAAAGGTTTCAATCTAGTAGTTTACCAAAATTTAGAGGTGAACTGTACAGTTCATTACCTTCTTCATTTGTTACTCAACATTTCTTTTTATCCTCCTGAGACCCGAGCAAAATAAAATACACATATTCTCTCAACTATTAGTTTTTCCGAGCAATTGGGCATTAAAAGTGATGTTTTTCAAATAATTTATAAACTTGAATTTTTAAATTTTTCTGGGGGGCACGTCCATTTGAATGTATGTTGAGGTCATAACTACAGTAGAACTATGCGATAGTTACACAAAAATAGATAAGCAAAAAAATTTACTCATTACTTATAACATAAAAAAAAGAGATTAAACTTGTATAAAAATCCTAGAACAAAAAAAAAAATAATAAAAAATATTAAAAAAAGAAAAATAATAATGTAAAAATCAAAACAACCGCGAGAATGTCGAATTCCAACTTGACTCGTGTTCTTTGCCATATTGTAAGCAAATAAACTACCATTTCCGAATTCTCAAAGTTAAAAAGTGAATTCCTATTCCTCCTTTATAATTCCAATCCAGGTCTTGCTAGCTAAAATGAAATCTGTCACAACAGGGAGAAAAAGCAAAACATCCATTGATTTATTACTATTATTATAGCTAAATAAGAACCCATAGTTAATAATAAAAATATAGTGAATTTAAACAAAGAAACAACCCCCCTACTTCATTCATCTACTAAAAAAGAGGAAATAGAGTGTTCTTGACACATACGATATTTTTACCAACTCAGTGGTTTGAAATTTAAGCAAAGTGCTTTTTAATCTTTTAATTCTTCGGGAGACAGAAGAGCGATATATATCCATGAGTCATTTACAGTCGAGCCCACTTAATGGAGCAGCCAATTTGCACGAAAAATTATTCTATTAATAAGAGGGATGTGTTCCAGGGATCATAGAAACAATATACTATAGTTTGGTGCATTTAAAAGTTCTTACATTAAGCGGAATATTCTTTTAATCGATATTTCATTAAGCGGGTTCGTCTGTAATGAAAAGCGATGTAACGATAGGTGTTGAACACCAACATGGTGGTTAGTGTTCGCTTTTTGCAACCCCAATGTCGAACCTAATAAGTGCCACGACATATAATTCTTTCAAAATGTCAAAATAACTACAAGACATGTTAAGAGCAACACCCCTCATTTTGTTATTGAAAATAAAGCAATAAGAATTAGCAATAAAACTGCAAACGATGTCAGATTGCTTCGAATTATTTACAAGTTTCAAAATATACAAACAAATGAGTTTCTGAAAAAACCCCACCACATGAAATGGCATTATTAATGAACTATGAATAAGCTAATAATGCATATTTTTGTAAATATAATCTACAACGTTAAGTTTTGAAGACTGTAAATACGCCTTATTGAGGGATTAGGTAAAATAAAGAAATTTTCTTTCAGGACCCAGCCACATTTACATTAAATTCTCACTACAAAAAAAAAAAAAAAATGTGGTTGTGTTTTACAAAAAGTATGAGGGGGAAAAATCGTTTGAATCAGAACAGGACGTAGAACATTGTTACATTATATCTTCGGAGAAAGAAGGGCTTATGTCAATTTTTTCCAGGAACTTTTATTTTCCATCTAACAATAATTAGAGTTGCAATGTAGCATAAATAGATTTGGCTAAATAATAATGAATATAAGGGAAATATCAACTGCAAGGTTAAAATAGTGTGCAAAACAAATAATGAAAAAGATTCCCATGGTCAAAATTAGCTTTTTGAGACAAACCGTTTTTGCTTTGGTGGCCAATATAATAACTAATAAAATAAAATGCCGGGAAATGAAATACTGGAATGACTTAAACCACTTTACCTGCGGCAGGTTTCGCTGTTTCTTTTAAAGAAGCCTCGGAATTATTCGTACTACAAACGCTTATACTGCAATTGATAGTCAGTACGTCTTGTTGTAAATATCCCATATTCTTTTGTAGCACCTCATCTCTGCATAGGGCATACGGAGTTCCAAAACTCCAGTCGTCTTTTGTAAAAGTGTGTTTTGTTTCGTAATTGATGCTTCCTTTTTTATTCGGTATGCTGAATTTCATACAAACCGCGTGCTTTTGCGTAGTAGAATGAACTTTCCATAAATAAATTCCGACTTTTCCAACGTTTTTATTTGCCCTCATCCCATTCGGAGTAACACACAACTTCCACGTTGCATCTGAGCAAAAGAACTCTGGGCTAATAAGACGTTCGTCTACCTTCGGAGATCGCGACGAAAACTTAGAGATTTTCCACGTTACGGAAGCGCATTCCAATATATTTCCTGCTACACACTCAGTCGAATGTTTTACATCAAGTGAATCTCCTTCAACGGCGCTCATGTTGCGATCACAACCAACTCTGACTCTCTAAAATTGCAAGTTGAAATAAGAATCGACACCTCACAAAATGTTTGTTGAGTTGCCTCACTTTTGGCGAGATGGCTCGAACGATGGGAATCCATTTTTTCAAAACGTATTTGGTTGAGAGATCGAAATTATATTTTTATTGGTCACTTTGCACTCAGTCAGAGCGTGTTTCTTTTCATTGAATTTCAAAGAGTTCGTCATTCATAATATATTTATAAATTTAAATAAATAAAGGCGATTTTTAAAGTAGAATTAGTAACAAATTAAAAAAAAAAAACAGTTTGTTCGTAAAGACAAAGATCCTATGATACAAAAGCAATATTATAGATCAGCGTTTCTTAATTTTTTTTATGCATGGAACTTTTTTTAAAGGTCGACTTTTACCGCCGAACCCTGTTTTCCTTTATAGTATGGTTTGGATGCTACATTCTAGAAATAGATGACTTGCAATGAATATGACAATTGTTCCAAAAAATATGTATGGGCTTCATAAAGGAATTTTAAAAAATAACAGTTAAGGCAAAAGATTTTGAATAACTGTAAATAAAATATTCAAGAAGAGTTGCATCCTTGTTTCAGGTTCAGCATGAAGTTTGTTCCTGCAGTCATTCTTTGTCGACACGTAAGCTGAGAACTCCGTCGGCGGTGTCGTGCCTGAAGCTCACAGTAGGAGAAACGTCGCTCTAGCGCACATAGACCAGCCTCTCGTATCCCAAGCTCACAAATACTTTTCGTACCCAAATCTCTTGTCCCAAGCTCCCCCCCCCCCCCCCCCCCCACACACACACACCCGAAGGGTGCGGAAACGAGGAACATGGATTATTCTGCATATTTTGAATTTAATTATAGATAAATGGGGATTTTTTAAATTAAATAAATAATATTTTTGTTGAGATTTATGATCAATTTTCCTTCACGCTTTTACCCCAGGCTTGGGACTGGGCAGTGTCAAGACGCAGGCGGTTTAAAAGGTACAGGCAGTTTCTCCTTTGTCTGTCTCTCTTTTTTTATGCTGCAAGCTGTAAACTTGCCACTGTCGTGTTTACCATTATTTAAATTATTCCATTTTTTGTCACGTAACTTAGTGAGGCCAAACACTAGTGTAGGTTATTAGACCGTGTAGTCTTGCATAATGTCCAATGAAATCGTGGAGATTTCATTGGATTTTTGGTCCTGCGTCGTTGTCCATAAACATTGAAAGGAAACACTGGGAGTGTCCATCAGTTGTTCTACAAGTTAATCTATAAAACGTTTCAGTTTGCCGTTATTTGGAATATTTTCCATGATTTGGAAAAAGACTTCAGACTACTACTGTGAGCTTCAGACACGTGAGCCGGTCTAGGCTCCTCCCAACTGTCAAGTTAATACGTCGGGGAAAAGGGTGATATATTTGTGAGCTTGGGACACGATATATTGGTCTATGTGAGCTAGAGCCACGATTCCCCTACTGTGAGCTTCAAGCGCGAGAGCTTCGGCCACGGACCCCCGTCGGCAGACATGATATCGAAGTTCCGGAAGAACAGTGACGTAAATGCAAAAACTTCAATTTTACAGGAGAGTGAAAAAACGATTGTATAAAACGTATAGTAATTGAAAAGGGTGTAAATGACAGAAAATAATGGTATAATTAGAGTACGTGGGATATATACTTTACTTTCATTTACCAGGGATTTGGATTTAATCACCCTAATATTTCAACCCCTAAGTGCCGTTACGTCATTATTTCTCTAAAAATTGTTCGTTGTTTTAGAAGGCACAAACTTGTAATTGTTAATTCATCCATGTTCCCCTGTGTAAGGAATGTGTTTCTGATATTGTATATGGACTTATTTGCATTTGACAAAATTTTGCAGTTACGTCATTGTTCTTCCGGACCGGCAATATAGTTTTTCCGTAAAAGTAGTAAAAGTGCGGACACATCCTTTTGTAACAATGGGAGGGAATATCATCTTTTAAGTTAAGCTAATAAAAGCTATAATTGAAACTATTCACATCAAATTGAAACCCCTCGGCTACAACTATTTAAAAATTGCATTCTTAGAAAAGGCACCCACGTCGTCTTAAAAGTTTGCAAACCAATATTAAAACGATAAATCGCGTCAGTTTTGTCAACTGAGGAGCATCCAGTACGGAGCTGCGGAGACCCATGTCCTATCCACCGGACCGAAAACTTTAATCAGGTTTCAGGCGGCTGTCACTTTGCCATTTACACGAGGAACAGTTTGTTACACCAATGACCAGAGTCAAAATCTTAAATATCGCTCCGTCTTACAATGGTGCAAGCATTTAATTCCGCTTTGAAGGGATTTTTAGGTCACCCTGTACTTGCAAATAACTTGAGTTCCCCTAACGTCTTTTTGATGTAAATCATTTGATACCAATAGATATCGTAATAATAGATTTCTGAGAAAAAAATTACTGGTCTCAAGTTGATGGAAAAGTTTCCTAGTGTTCAATATAAAATCAATGTCAAATTCAAAAACACGCCCGTATATACACAGAAGGGGACTAATATGAATAGAAAGGGAGAGTATGAAAAACATTCACACCTGACACAACTGTTATAATTATAAAAATGCATTAACAATTTCAGATTGCTCAACAATGAGATGAACTACATGTCCGCTTATGACCATATCCTAACTACTTGTCAGTTTATTTGCACATCCTAACTACCTGTCAGTTTATTAAAATCATTATTAATTGGTGGAGTGCTTTGCTTCGAAATACACTAAGAAAATCCATACTTACTGATTTTGCCACCCCGCTGAAATGCTTTCTTGGATCAACCACTTTCCCATGCGACGATTTCCTTTCCAGTGCTTTGTCCTGAAGTTCAACATCGCAAGTAAATCAATAAATGAATAAGAAATACAAAGAAAGAAAAAAATACAATAAATAATGATAATAACAATAATAATATAATAATGTTGACAGCATATTTTGCATAAAAAGCGATTTAAAGCGAAAAAAATGAAATGAGTACTATATACACACGTTTCAGAAATACAAGGAATCCCTTTTAGGAACCGTTCATAAATGATGTCACGCTTTTTTCCCATATATTTGACCCCCTTCCCCCTTTGTCACAATATGTCACACTTCAGTGTAGAGATATGGGGGGGGAAATTTTAAATAAAAAATTTTCCGCTATGTTTTTCCGGAAAATTTTCCATCTCAAAAAGTATATTTTACACTAAATTTTTTGTGCCAAACCAGAGAAAACAAATTTGTGAAATGTGAAAGCACTTTGTTGAAGTTCAGAAAGGTAGTAAAATTATTGGTAAGTGTAAATATTGTGACAAAACCATATGCTAATAATGCAACAAGGATGAAAAGACACTTGGGCCGATACCAGAAATGCCAAAAGAATACAGTCCAGTTTTAATAAGTTCATGCAATCGCGACACCTGATCCCATATTTTTAAAAGCGGTACACACAAAAACTTCTCGTCATACTGTGGATTACATAGCTGAAGTTTTAGCAGCAGATATTTAAAGAGTAGGTCCTTCAAACGTATTGGCTCTTATAACTGATAACGCAAGTAATATGAAATCAGCTTGGCAGATACTGCAATAAAAATATCCTCATTTAATCATATTTGGTTGTCTTGCACATGGTTTGAATCTTCTCGCAAAGGATGTAATATACTTGAACTGTATTCAAACCGTATTAACAAAATGCAAGATTATTGTTAAATTATTTAAAAACCCCCACACGACTCTTAAAGCAATTCAAAAAGAGAAACACGGAAGGGAAGTTGCACGCATTTTTTCAGGTGAAACAGTATGGGGTTCAGTGACAAAATGTTTTGACAGTTTGTTGCGAACAAAGAACTACTTACAGTGTGCAGTGATAGATGACGAACTCTCACATATACCTTCAAATGTAAGAGTAAAGCAAGTACTGGATAATGATATCTTTTGGGTTCAAGTTCAGACTGCATATAACTTACTGGTACGAATTTCTGCAGTTAAACAACAGATAGAGGGAAATGCGCCAAAGGTTTCAGAAGTCACTGTTACATTTTAAAAAAATGATGAAAAAATAAAAGAGCTGATGTCTTTTTCACCGCTTACCAAAAAAAAAAATCTGTTAAAGGCTTTTTAACTAACAGATACAATTTTTTTCCCCACCCAGTGCATTGAGCAGCAAATTCTCTTGACCCACGATGCTGTGGACAAAGTCTGTCAGAAGATGAATTAATGTTGGCAATGGAAATCCAAATTGAAGTTTCTGAAAGCCCCCTTGGTACAAATGAAGCTACAATAAGTCATACATAGCAAAATAAAGGGCAAACCAAAATTTTTGAGCAAAGATATCCTATAGAAAGCTGCAACCAATGTATCTACAATAACTTGGTGGAAAGGCTATTGCTGCACAAGGGGATTATCTAGGGTTGCTGCAAGAATTTTTAATTTTCCCCCAACAACTGCTAACTGGAAGGCATTCAGCAACATAAAGACAAAAAAGAGGAACAGATTAAGGAATTAACGCACAGCTAAACTTGCATCTGTTACTCAAAATCTACATTTGATGAGCAATAATGGTACGTTCAAACTGCGAGCAAAATGTACTAGAGCAACACACTGACATTGAAACAGGGTCTTTGAGTAGTTGCCATTCTGACCTGGATCTGTCCGTGTTCTCTGTATCTGAGAGTGATCTAAAAAGTGTGGATGTTATGGAACCTGAGTGATCCTGCCGTTTAAGAGTCGATTGTCAGGGCTAAAAATTTTGTGCATGAAATAATTTTAAAACGTAATAGTATTGTGAATGTTAATACAGTGGAACCTCGCTATTCGTACACAATTCATTCCAGGAGGCAGTTCGAATGGCGATTTGTACGAATGGCGATTTATTTTATCACATTAGATAAAATGTAAATTGGATTAATCCGCTCCAGTCCCACAAATGGTTGCTTATTTAAACCTATGAAAAACAAATGTATAGAAATACTGTACACTAAACTATACATGATTAAAAATTTAACTGCACTTTTCTTGTACTGAAGTAAGCTGATGGCACAAGTGGAATGTTGAGAGGAGGAAGAGAAATGTTGATGTTACTGTTTGGAGGGAGAGTCACCTTCCATAAAAACATCAGGTAGCATCCCTTCAGGTGTTTTCTCCCTTTCTGCTGTTCTTTCTTTTCGCACTAGACGAATCTTAATTTTCTTTCTCTAAAAACCTGTCCAATGTTGTATGCCTTTGACGATTGTTCAGAATTTTTCTAAAATGGTCAATAACATTGCCGTTAAACAAGTTAATGCTCTTGTTGACCACAGCAGTGTTAGGACGCCATTTTTTCACCACTCTCTGTCTTTTCTCCCAGTGGTAACCCAGTTCTTTCATTTCTGCAAAGGAAATGCTTTCCTTACGATTTTCCTCCCCTGAAAAAGAAAGTTCTTCAACCACTTCCTCTTGCTGCCCCCCCCCCCCTTTAGAAAGTAAAAATTGTCAGTAAAATCTCAAAAAGTATTAAAATTTTTTTAAAAATACAAAACGCCAAACATTATTTCCAGGCGAGTTCAAAAGGAGCGTAATTTCTTGATTTTTTTTTCTTCAAAGAAGCCAAACTTTCAACCCTATCCCCTGGAGCCGTCCGAATCGCGGGGCAAGCGTACGAATGGCAAGTTGAATTTTACTTGAACAAGTTGGACGAATAACGAGTCGTACGAATAGCGAGGCGGGCGGATGGCGGGGTGCCACTGTGTTGAAACAATGTGTTGGGGTCGTGACCCATGGGTTGGAAACCACTGATATTGTACATAAGAATTTAAAGATGAAAAATATTCACAATTTATTGAGTGGAAAACCCACATCTGTACTCCAGTGGACTCCAACCCCCTCCCTTTGTCACATGACACGCTATGTTGCATATTGCAGGATGTCACAGTTCTTGTTACCCCTCCCCTCCCCTTGTCACACTTCGTCACAATTTCAGGAACCTACCCTCCCCCCCTCGAAGCGTGACATCATTTATGAATGATCCCTTATAGTATAGAGCAATACGGAAGAAACAACGAAATTGGAGGTAAAAGAAGAGAAAATTCTCTTTTCAACAAAAACCTTTCTGTTAAAGTTAACAATCTGGACAAAAATGACCTGAACTGTAAAAAATATTTGCGCGTAATTAAAGCAGAAATCCCGAAACTTAGGTCTGCATTTTAATGCTCGTTTGTGCTTAAATTACGCGCAAATATTTTTGACCGTTTACTTGTGCACTAAGTTCCTTTATTATTTTTTTTTTTTTAATGACCTAGTTAAGCCCACAAAACTAAATTCAATAAAGCAAAAATGATCTATTGGGTGTAAAAAAAATAACGTCTTTGTCAAAAGCATAAAGTAGAAATTATTATAGTACAAGATATTGTTAAGTGTAGTAACTGCGAGTGGACGACAGCACTATTCCCTAGGTGGCAGCACTACAAAATGTAGAGAGACAATTTCGTCTCTTTCATGTAGATGACAGCACTACAAAAATTTTCCTGAATGCTCTATTCCAATCATCAATCAAAAGCGGAAAAATTACCACAAGCCTGTGAATTTCGAATTTTTTCATGTGGTTTAACTTTAGATTATTGATTCCTATTTATTTTCTATCGTTGACCTTCATTTTCCCTCATCCATTACCTATTTTTTTTTGAATTCCCAAATTTCAGATCTTTTAAAAATCGAAAAATTTCCTTCTTTTAAAACTTATACATTCCTTTTCCTTTTATCCTCTCCAAGAAGCCTGGGAGAAGGTTGTTTCAAGCAAGGGCTCCTATGTCGATGAACAGCGTCTGTTTTCTCTAGTCAATACTGCGTGTTGAAATTTTATTTTTAAAAAAAGCAACAATTTTTTTTCTTGTGGGGGGCAGTAGCGGATTTATGTTTGGGGGCTCCCTAGGCCCGAAACGATAATGCCCCCCCCCCCCCCCTTATGATTTTTCAAATTCATTCAGCGACCTTTTAAAACTGATCAATCATGCTGATCGTTGGGGGCTTCACATTACGTAAAACTATAAAATTTTTACAAAAAATTGAAAAATAAAAAAATTATTGTATGGGTCAACTGACCCTTGTATAATTTATCATGGTGAACTAATGTTTTGTTTTATAATAAAGAACAAACAAATGTTACAAATAAATTTTGAATGAAAAATGTGAAAAAAAAATTCTAATTTCGTAAATAAATAATATGCTAGCATTAAAAAAAGTTTTTTTAAAATCTTTTGTTAGATATTTCAGATTTTTGTACTGACCTGATTAATTATTTTAACAAAGAAATTCTACCCTCAAAATGGTACTATGTTTAGATAGTAAGAGCGCGCAATAAAATAAACTATAAAATTTGGTCTTACAGTTTACAGAAACCCCAATCGATTTTTAATTTTTAAAAATTTTGCACCCCTCAAAATTTGCCGCCCTAGGCCCGGGCCTCACGGGCCTAAGCCTAAATCCGCTTCTCGTGGGGGGGGGGGGTTAACTGATACTTAACCTTTTAATTGAGAATTCGAATTAAAGGAATTAACCTGGGTGTTCTCTATGTACTGTGTCTTTTGATAGAACGCCGACGACATCTAAGTTTGGAAGATTGAGAATTTTTTTGTCTAGAAATGCATTTGTATTTCTAGCCAAGTCTTGACTTTCTTAAGTCCAGTTAGCAGTTCTTCTCCAAAATATAGAACGGAAAAAGCAGTTTTAAAGAGGATTATTATTATTATTATTATTATTATTATTATTATGCAAATATGGAATGGACTTTAAAATGGTGCATACATTAGCAAGAAGCTCGTTCAAGAATAAACAAGTTAACTCCGGGTTGCATTTCACGTTTGCCAAAAATGCTGCACACGTTTTGCGGGGTTACGCTACTCGAATGACTTTTATAGAGAAGCTTACATCTTTATGCATTAATAAAGATATTCTTTGTAACTCCGAAACATGTGTATGCAATAGTTTTGGAAATCTCTGCTTTAATAACGCTGTTGCACACCTGTTGCAATGTGCCTGTTACTTCGAAGTGCTCATACGAAGAAAAATTTGGTAGATAAAAAGATTGTCATTTGGAAGAATGCTTAAAGTGGATATATGGGTATACAGGGGGTAAAGTCACTAGTATTGATCGCAATACCGGTATTTCGTGTTATTTTACAATTTCGTATAATCGATATTTGCTAAGATAAAATACCGGTAATTTCGGTAGTAGTTATAAATAATTTTTTTTCAATTAAAGAGATTTTAATTTAGCTTCTTAGATATCTATTCATATTTTAAAATCAATTATTTGAAGCCAAAATTTATCCTAAAAAGCATGAATTAACAAATCAATGAATAAAAGCATCTTAAGAATACAAAAAGATATTTCAATCCCTAAGGTGGTGCGAATGAACATCGCATTTATGTGCATCAAGATTTCTTTCCTTCACACTCTTGTTCATACACTTTCGCTAATTGGTATATCCCACTTGACACTTCGTAAAAATTCAGTTCAAGTTAACCAATTTGTGACAGATACTTGATTCAAGTATTTGTCACAAATGTATTTTTTTCTATGAATGATTTATTCTAATCGTTAATTGCAGCATTGCTTTATGTTATTTTTTTTAAATCTTTGTCAGAGCTATAACATTGGGTGTCGAGGAAAACCTTTCCTATTAGTGTAACAACTGGTAATTTTCCGCCGGTATTAGTTTGTCCTCCTTGTCTCGCTATTTAGCCAATTTATATCTCAATTCTTTCTGATCTTTTGGTTTAAAACTGTAATTTGCCTTCAAGTATATTACCAAGTGGCTTTTTCATAAACAGTGGCATCCATTTTGAGCATTATCAGTTACAATTATTTGGTATATAACATATAACCATTATTTTGTGATATAACTACTTTAGCGACATATTTATCAACAAAAGCTTTTTCTACTTTGCCTAAGTATCAAGTCATTTAGAAGACGACTTTCTTGTAGACTATTTTGCGGAGAAAGAAGAAATCGTATACTGCTGCATTTGTGAATGGACTATTTCAGGCATTGGGACATGATCATTATATAGCACGGTGGCGATTGTTTATAAGTGTATTGTATTTTTGGCCCGGTATTGCAAACACTACTCATTAGTTATGGATCACCCTAATACTACTGATTGCTCTCAAAGGGGGAGACGATCAACGTTAACAAACTAGATCACTTACTTTTACAGCAAGTTCAATGTAGCGTGCATTTTCCCGATGAAAGTAAAATGCAGTGTTAGGAGGTGGTTAACTGTGGATCTAAGCACAGTCTGGGGTCTAACTGTGGTTAGATCCACAGTTAGACCCCAGGTACTGATTGAAGACCGGGTAAAGAAATTTTTTTTTCATTTTATGTACAAATAAATATCAACACAAAAATCATACAAATACACGGTGTATGAAATTATGATACTCTACAGATAAGATGCATGACGGAACTAGAGACCATTTTGAGATGAAAACATAGAATATTTTTTGCCTCGCTAGAGGAGTGCCCCAAAATTACGTGAATAGAGTAAAAATCCAAACTACATGTTCTAATCATGAAGTTACTAGTTCAGTAATTAAACTCTATTTATTACCCCATGTACATTTGGGGCATGTAAACCATTCCGGTCGAACTAGACATCTTAAGGGATATTTGATAGTACCATAGGATTGCCCCAAAATTACGTGAATACAGTAAAAATCCAAACTGCATGTTATAATCATGAAGTTACTAGTACAGTAATTAAACTCTATTCATTACCCTATATATATTTTGGGGCATGTAAACCATTCCGGTCGAACTAGACATCTTAAGGGATATTTGACAGTACCATATTCGTTTTTACATTAGATTAACTTTCTTTCCTATAACAATCTTCAAAATCCCCCCCCCCCCCGTTCCACCCCACATCTATTACTATTTTCAATGTTATCATTTTCGCTGCTTTCACTGGTGTTTTCCACTCTTCATTTTGCAGATTAGATGGTTTCTTTTTCTTTTTTTTTTCAGTCAAAACTCAAATGTAACAAAGTAACAAATCTGGCAATTGATTTATTTTTGAATCCCCTCCCCCCCATTTCGTATTGTTGTCTTCTAGTCCCAAATGTTCCATCATCTTCTGAACCTAAGGAGTACAACCACAAAATAATTTTCGTGGCGCTAATTGAGCGTCCAAGTTGTAGTCAAAATGTGTTTGAGCAAATTATACAAAGCATTTGATGTTTATTTGCATTTAAAACAGCAGATTTCTAATTAAAAATGAATTAACTTTTAAGTACAGGCTTTTTTTCAATGGTGCATGCATATACAATTCATCCCCAAGGCAAAACTAAGATGAATTTTTAATACAAAATGTAAGCACTCATCTATTTTGTTTCGTAAAACATATTGCATATCTACGACAACAGTGGTGCATCTTAAAAAACAAGATGCAGAAAATCAAGGTTTTTAGTTACATGGTAATTTTAATTGATTGATACTCAAATGGGGGGTACAACATACTCAAAAAATTTATGATATGTTATTATTCCTAGTTAGCCTTAGACAGAGTTGTTAGTCATTAACAGAGTGTAAATAAAGTTTGAAAAAAAAATCTGCGAAATTGGGAAGTATAAAAGATGTGCAATTATTTATTATACTAATTGTAAGCGACGAAGTACCAGCCATGTAACTTAATTTTGTGCAAGTATTTTGGAAAGAAAGTGCATTAATTCAGATTTTCAGTTATTACGCTTTTTAAAAATATTGAGAAGTGCAGCTATTGTCGCCAATGAGTTATATGTTTTTTGCTTCCTTTTCAGAGAATCTTAAAGTACTCTGTTACAACAGAAATAATTAAAATTTCTTTAATATACTTTTATTAATTTTGTTTTCTAATTCTGGGCAATATTTTTTACAAACGCTCTTCCCTCGCCCAGAATTGCTTCTTTCATTCCAAAAGGGCGAAATCGCTATCATACATGCGTAGGTAGCAAGCACAAGGCCCGAACATGTATTTTTTTTTAATGAGGTATATAAGGAGAATAGACTTCCACCCCTCACCCGCCATACAAAATTTTGAAATGATGAACCTGACAACCGGTGAGGAATCTGATCATCCCATTTCCATTAGTTGCACAAGAATTTGGTATTTTCTTGATATAAGACCATGTGATAGAAAGCTATAAAATTGCGAAAAGCTAGTACTAAGATAATTTTTTCGAAAAATGCCGAGTTTCCTTCAAAGGAAGCCCAATTCGCAGTAATACCTAGACTTCTGTATTTTTCATACAGAATTATAAATATGAAGTTTCAAGTATGAACTACATTTCGAGTAGAACTTCAAAAAAAAAAAAATTGGGTTGGGGAGGTTTTTTCTCCCTCTATTTTATTGCTTGCAGCAGTGTTGACAAACTTTCTGAGAATAGCACTTTTTAGCAAGTGCACTATAACACTTCGTACGAAAAAAAATCAACATTCTAAAGAGAAGAAATCATTGAAAATCATAATTACGCAAAAATTTTTTTCGCATACATGGAATTGTTGAGACAACAATTATAAAATGTGCTAGATTTGCACGCTATTTTTAGCCACAAATGTGTAGGCTCCTGCGTTGAATATCTTGGTGACTTGGCGCCCGGCATTTCTCCAGCCCAGCTTAGCAGTAATTTTTCATAACTTATTGCGAATAGGCAATATATAGGGTTGTAAAATTTTAAAGTAAATAAATAAATAAAGCACAAATAATTAATTGATTCAGAAATTTCAGAAAAAAGAGTCACTAGATTGGCGCCACAATTGGCCAACATTCGCTACTTTTGAGAAAAGCACCAACACCGTTAAGGTATTGTATGCAAGTTGGCCGCAAAGCTGCAATCACCAACTTTCATTACTGTGTTGGTGTATTCCTGTTTGTGCAGAGCAGCGCTCTCAATGGATATTGCTACGGAGGACTCCTTTTCTGCTTCTCATCGCTCACAATTGATCGAAAGAAACACTTTGTTACATCATTTGTGTGGAGAATAGCAAGCGTAAACAGCAGAGCTAAATATGTTGGCGATAAGATAGTTAGTCCACTCTTCCATTCTTGTCGTTACGTCTCTTGGCGACTTTCGGTATACCCTAAAGGAGAGCCGAAAAGCCCCTTTTATTCTTACCTCCTTCTAAGCTGTAAGGCTGTAAATGAGGCTGTTTATTGCAAGGCGTATGTGAAATTTACTATTTTAGACAAAGATGGAAATAAGTTACACGAGGATACTGGTAGAAAGTACACGTTCTGTCATACAAAATGGAATCAAGACATAGCTTTAAATGCCAGAAGAGGATCAGAACTCAATGTAAGTGTGTTGACGATTGACTTTAGTATCTGTGTGGAGGAAGACAGTACCCAGGATTTCTCTTTAAAAGAGGCAATAGAAGTGTGCAAAGGTAAAGTTCAGTTTTTCTACTTTTTTTTCATACGAATTATTTTCGATTTTTCGTCGTATGTATTTATTTTATGATAGTTCGTAATTAGTCGTATTTGTTTTATTGAGATCTATGATTGTTCGTAGTTTGTCGTATTTGTTTTTATTGTAATCTATTATTGTTCGTAGATTTTTGTATTTGTTCTATTGTAATCTATGATTGTTCGTAGTTTGTTCACAGCAGTAATTTAACGCAAAAGAAAAAAGTAAATTTGCGTAAAATTGGTATATTTTCTTCAAAAACTGCTAACCTAAAAAGAACTTTAAAACTTAACAAAAGGTGAAATAAATTAATATTACTAGTTTGTATATGATTAGCGTACGATGGTTTAAAATTCTCTTTTAAATGTAAACCGTTCGCAAAGGTAAAGTTACATTTTTCTACTTTTATATCGAGATAATTTAACGCAAAAACAAAGTGAAATTGTGCAAAACATGTGTATTATGTTTTCTTGAAAAATTGTCACCTAAACAGAAATTTAAAGCTCAAAGGGTGGAATAAATTAATATTACCTGTTTGTGTGTGCTTAGGGTTCGATAGTTCAAAATTCTATTTTAAATGTAAATCGTTACTAATCGCCTCTAGCCTCAATTTCGGAACATTTACTAACAGCAGTATTCCCAACATTAAAAGCGCAAAAATCTGAACATTTTGATATAAAAACCAAAAAAACGACTTTTTGCAGATATGACACTGTTTATTTTTATAAGCGATATGTTTGCTTGTGATTTGCCGCCAGCATTACTTTGAGTTACCAAGGAATAGTATTTGACTTAACGAGAGATTTTCCAAGGAACCCAGCGCTTGCTTCGAATTATCAAGAGTCGAATTACTGAGAGCTCAGGAGGTGACATGGCGACTAATTGACTGAACAAACATAGCTTCTCTCAGAATTATAGATTATAGGGGTCATTCACAAATGATGTCATACTATTTCCCAGTGCGTTTGAACCCTTTATCAACAAACGTCACTCTTCAACATGCCCCCCCCCCCCCCATCCACTTGTTACATTCCGCGCTATTTTATATAAGCATATGTCGGAAACATAGCACTACGTTATGGATCACATTTCCCATTTTTTATGGATATTTTTGAACTTTTAATGACTTTTTGAGCACAGCGATAATAATGATTGTGTGTATACTTAATTTCCATAAACGGAAATTAGAGTTTTACAACAAAAAATAACTGGTTTATAACAGTTAAAAATATTAATTGTTCCAATTCTGCAAAAAATTCCTGCGCTATTTTGTCTTAAAAGTGCGAATTCTCAAAAAAATTTCTTATTTGAATTTAAACTTTTAACTAAGAGTTAATCTAAACCTTATTAGCATCGATGTTTCCGATACAAAATGAAATCAATTATCAATAAGAACGCAAAACAAACAAACAAAAATAAAAACATCTTATCTTCTGATTCTAAACATTTTTATTTTAACCAAAATGTGTAATGTCACACTTGCTTGCTGTCCACGCCCCTCCCCTCGTCAAACCGTCGATCAAACTCACAATTTCTCCCTCCCTCGCCCCTCGAAACATTCGAGGAAAATAAAACGATAGTTTCAACAATAGATGGCGCTGGGTATGTATGAAAGTTGGTTGCAAGACCCACTTGGTTGGTTGAAATTGTTGAAATCAAGACCCACTGAAATATTATGCGCGAAAAGAAACTTTGTATCTGCTTCATTTCCTTGGTGCTCGTGAAACGAAGGCAGGAACTGGAAAGTTTTCACTTGATACTTGCTTTTGTTATAGTTATTCTCAGTGGTCTTTTTATGGTCTGTTGTTGTTAATATGTATTTAAATCAACTTTTCATTCAACTGGCAGAGGCGTAGCTAGGTGGGAGCAAGGAGGGACAGCTGTCCCCGGGCGCGGCGTCAAGGGACGCCAAATTACTGCTAATTAATTTTATTTTTAAATTCGAAAAGAAAATTAGTTTATCTGAAGAGGTGTGAATATGTTTGACAAAAAAGTGGGAGCACCACAAATCATATCGGGAATGACCAATGTAGCACAGGAGTGCGTGGGAAAACAGACACATAACTTTGCGAACCAAAATGTCCCGTTTTCCCCTTAAAAGTGAATGGCCGCTAATAAAAATGAAAGTTAATAGGGCTGCTTTTTAGAGCTATTTATCATTTAGGAAGCATAAAAGTTTTTTAAAAATTTCCTTTAGGGGCGCCTCCAGGCCACAGGAGCACGGAGGGAGGGGGGCGCAAAATCTTCAGTAGTCCCCGGGCGCTGAAAACTCTAGCTACGCCTCTGTCAACTGGTAGTATAAGCAATCACAGGTAAATACTTGTTGAAAAGTATTGTTCCATTCACCCAGATTCTGCTCAAGCAAATACCTGACTTACGGGTGAAAACAGTTAATCTAAATTCAGATTCTGCTCAACCAAATACCTCACTTACGGGTGAAAACAGTTAATCTAAATTCAGATTCTGCTCAACCAAATACCTCACTTACGGGTGAAAACAGTTAATCTAAATTCAGATTCTATGGATGAACCATTTGCTGTAAAACTTTTGACGAAAACGAATGAAAACGGACAGAAAATTAAGCATGCTTCAATTTCTTGGAAAATGAGTCAGTTTGTGCAACAAGCTGTGATTTTCAATCCAACAATTGTAAGCAAGAGTTTCAGTGTTTTGATGCTAGGTGGTTGCTGACCGTTCATATTGTAGAAAGTGCAGCTGTAATTCACTTGCGAAAAGTTGGTGATGATTGCATAGCTCTAATGCACAAAGTTTCTGTTAAATGTTTCGTACTTCGAGGCTTGCAACAGTTAGACAGTCGTAGACTCGAATGTATTTTCGAGAAGCACGATTATCATCACACGTATCCAATTAGTCAGTTTGTGTATGACAGAAATTTAGCGTTCAACAATGTAACTGTTAAGTGCGAAATGACAGTTTTTGAATCAAATAATACCTCTGCAGTTTTCCATACAGAAACAGAGAAAGATGACAAAGGTAAATGTTAGTTTTACAATTTTTTCTACTTGATTTTCTGAGTTAAATTCGATAGTTTATTAATTACATTATTGTAGACATTAAAAATATCTTACGTTGGTATTTGGTGAAATGGTAAAAAAGAGTTTATACTGGCACTTTAGGTATGATCGCTATTGTATGGGTAAAAGAAATAGTACTTAATTTTAAAATCCAGCCAAACTCGTTTGTAATGACATCTCACCCAGAGGCGTAGCTAGGTGGGGGTAAGGATGGACATCTGTCCCCGGGCGCAGCGTCAAGAGGCGCCAAATTAATGCTATTTTATTTTATTTTCAAATGCGAAAAGAAAATTATTTGAACTGAAGAGGTGTGAATATGTTCGACAAAAACGTGGGAACACCGCAAACCATATCGGGAATGACCAATGTAGACAGAAAAATAGTTTAGATAAAATAATGTAGTAAATGATAATGATGTAGAAATCAGACAAATAATTTTACGAAGCCAGTGTCCCATTCTTCCCTTAGAAGTGAATGGTCGCTAATAAAAATGAAAGTTAAAAGAGCTGCTTTTTAGAGCTATTTATCATTTAGGAATCATAAAAGTTTTTAAAATTCCCTTTAGGGGCGCCCCTATACCTCCAGGGGCACAGGGGGCGCAAAATCTTCAGTTGTCCCTGGGCGCTGAAAACCCTAGCTATGCCTCTGATATCACCCCGCTTTTAGCAATGAGAAGTTGCAGGGCCCAGTAGGAACTTCTTATCACCTGCCCAGTAGGTGTTAAGATCAACCTCTGTTTTTAATGTTGCTTTTCCCGTGATTACAATTCTGATCTTTATCACTTTTCATGTAAAATTATTCAAGTTATGTTGAAAGAAAGGACGTCAGAAAAATATCTTGATACAGAAAACAACATAAAATTTCAATGGATTTCATGTATAATCGAGTAAAAAGGTCTGCTTGGAACATCCGATTGAAACCAAAATGAAGGTGTATAACTGGATGTTGTACAGGCCTTGCATACGAAATTTCAAAATTTGTACGACTAGCCATTTTTTAGTATGGATTACAAGCTGATCCTGCACCATAATATCTGTAAGATTAGGAGCTCAATTCCACAGGATTGAAATTCAGAAACTAAAAGGATTGTGCTCTCGTAAAATGCTGAAGGTTCTTTTTGTGTCTGGATTACATAATTTTCTCCTCTCCCCCCCCCCCCCCCCCCCCGCGCACAATTCTCTTTTATTAAATTCTCTACATTAAAGACAAATGATCAGTTAAGGCTGGAGATGCAAAGTCCTGAGGGAGTTTGAATCAAAACCGAAATTTTGGAAACTCATTTTTCGGGAATTTTTAAAACATTTTTTGCTAAGAAAAAGAAAAAATTTTTGCTAATTTTTTATATGTTTTCAAAGTTTGCCAGTTTATTTAAGCCGTCAAGTAGTTCTTTACATGCTACATACTGTGTTTCTCATTGGTATGAATTCTTTTCAATGCTAAGAAACATTTTTAATATTCTTTCCAATTTACGGTCACCAATGTTTTAGCTCAAGGAAAATGACTAGAAGTGTTAATGCCTGGTATTTTTAAAAATGTTTCAGCTTTTGATAGCAGGGTTGGTGTTTTGGACGGTCTGAAAATGTTCTTGGACAGGATACGTGGTTTTTACTGTTCGAAAGTGGCTTAAACTGTCCTAAACCTAAATGGGTGTAATCTAATCAATTTATAATCAAATACAGTATTAGTAATGCATAAATATAAACATTAATTAGTTTTCATTAATAAATATTTGATAATATTTTTCTCTGAAATGTTAATTTGAAAAATAATATTTTACATGAAAAAAGTTAAAAAATTGCTAATATCTCTTTTACATATACCTTATATAAGAGTTGTTAGTGATGTGAAAAGAAAGTACCAAAGTAACTAATTTCAGTTCCATTTATGACTCATAATAATTGCTATTAAATGCTATTATATACCTAGAAGAAAAGAAACTTAATTTTTTTTTAAATTGTTTTTGTGTGATAATGTTTTACATGATGTTTTAACAAAAAATCATTTTTTAATCCTGGATTGAAGAATTATAAATTGATGATAAAATGTTGACACTTTTATTTTTAAACTAGCAAAATTTTAGTTTTTCATTCTTAAGATGTATTCTGTAATGACAATAAACAAAAACACGGCAACTTGATAATTTTTAGAAAACATTATCAGCATTTTCCTAGAGTAGATTGGTGGTAATATAGCGTCAAAACAATGAAATGGCACTGTAGTCATTTTCTTGAATGTAAGGCAATGTTAACTTAGTAAAAGTAGATTGACCAGTTATTCTTATTCAACTTATAACCAGATTAAGATAATCTGTATAAGTTTTATTAAATTTACTTAAATTTGAATATTAATAAAATATTATTTCAATACAATTTATTCTGTCTTTGATATTTGCTCGCAAAATGCAACTTCACTAAAAATATAGTTTTGGACAGTTTTAGACACTTTTGACACAAGCAGGGTTTTGGACAGGACCATAGTTTTTACCGTTGTGTTGACTCGAAACCTTGCCAACCCTGTTTGATAGTGAAGGGAGTGTTGGATTTGTCCTAGATAGTAGGGGACTTCAACCTTTTACGTCAGAGGGCCACATCCATTAGCTCAAGAAGATCGGCAGGCCACACCACGGCCGATTTTTTAAAAAATAATTCTGAACTTCATACAAAATTTTCCGAAAAATTATACACCGCAAATTGAAATAAAACAACTATTAGGCATAATAGTTGTTTTATTTATAAAGTACCGGATCTTGGGGTTTTCTGTGGTGGGTCAAAACTTAAAAATGCTTCCCCCACCCATCCCATTTTTGAGATTTTTTCACTTGTGGGCCATTGATAAATGTATAAACCTATCGTTAATGTTTCCACGGCTTGGCCCTTTCAGCTCTACATTAGATGGGATAGAGCTATATGAAGAGTCCCTTCTCACTAGAGATATGAAATTGTGACAGAGTCGAAGGAGGGTCCGGGGGGATTCTCCCCCGTAAAAATTTTGAAAGCTATATGCAAAATGGTGCATTTTGAGGCCTTTAGAGACGCATTTGGGATAGGGATGTAACGAATATTCGGCCACTATTCGGTATTCTGCCCTTTAGCCGAATAGTCATTTCATCACCTAGCCGGATATTCGGCCTGGCCGAATACTGGGTAAGGTCAAATTCGGCCTGACCGAATATTGATGAACTATTCGGCCGAATAGTTCTGCTGCAGTAGAAATGTAAAAAATAATAAAGAAATTAGTAGATTTTAAACATTTAAAATTGTATTATAGTTATTGCAATAGAATACAATAGTATAAAGTTTTTATAAATAAAAATAATTTGGAAAAAAACTACTTTTTTAAAACTTTGTTTTAGGCTTGACTGAGCAAAAACAGATTTTAAAGTTGTAATATTGTATTTTATATTTAGCATTTGCTCCCAAAAGCTGGCAATAGTTAATTATGATGGAGAATATGAGAAATTTATTTTGTTATTATTAACAAAGTGGAAGTCAGACTTTGTTTGGGTAGACTGATTCATTGTGAATATTTGGTAAGAGAGAAATGTGAAAAGCTTAGAATATATGATGCATATTTAGATAGCATAAGTTATTGGGGTTTTTGAAAATAAAAATATATTCCAGTTAAGTGTATTACATTTTAATAGATATTTTAAGAATAGGTATTTAAAAAACCCCATAGAATAAAAATGTTAACTGTCTCTAACTTTTAGAATATCTTCATACAAGTTTTGAGCAAGGTAAAAGTTCACTAAGCAATAGTAGTTCTTTCATTTGAATTAAATGATTAGTAAAATAATGCTAATGTTTACTACCATAAAACCTGTCAGTTTTATTCCACTTTTAAGTGAAATTCGTTTTATTAAATACAAAACAATAGAGAAAATTGATTAATTTTAAATAGTTTTAAATTCTTAACTAACATAATTAACTCGTTCATCATAAATTGTGTGTAAATGGTGTTTGACTTTGTGAATTATTTTTAAATTTGACAAATTCTTTCTATTACAATGATTTTCTAGAAATTTTAATATTCGGCCGCCGAATATTCGGTATTCGGCTATTCGGCCAAATCACTATTCGTTACATCCCTAATACACACCTCTGGAATTTTTAAATAACATCTATCGAAAGCTGATAACAATTTTCAGTATTTATTTACTTTTGTTTTAAATGCACTTAATGGTGATTCAATGTGATGTGCGTAACAATCGTGATGCATTAATAGCGGTTAGGTGGTGGGCAAAAGGAACTCATTCGGTTCGGTACAAGAGAGTCATGGGTTCTTACTTCTGAGTTTCAGTGGTTGCTAATTAGTTAATATATGTTGCAGTTGCAGATCAATTCTGCAAAAGCATTTCAATTCTTAAAATATCTATTTTAATAGATATTTTAAGAATAGGTATTTAAAAAACCCCATAGAATAAAAATGTTAACTGTCTCTAACTTTTAGAATATCTTCATACAAGTTTTGAGCAAGGTAAAAGTTCACTAAGCAATAGTAGTTCTTTCATTTGAATTAAATAATTAGTAAAATAATGTTAATGCTTACTACCATAAAACCTTTCATTTCTATTCCACTTGTGGGTGAAATTCTTAGTTTTATTACACTAAAAGCAATAGGGAAATTTTTTTAATTTTAAATTCTTAAAAAACAGGATTAAATCTTACATCGTAGATTGTGTTATTGGTGTTTGACTTTGTGAATAATTTTAAATTTGACGACGATTTTCTAGAAATGTTAATATTCGGTCGCCGAATATTCGGTATTCGGCCTAAGACATTGGCCGAATATTCGGCTTCGGCCTGGTGGAAGTGGCCGAATATTCGGTATTCGGCTATTCGGCCAAATCACTATTCGTTACATCCCTAATTTGGGATCGCAAAAATATTAGGAAAAAAAAGCAAATAAAAACTTTTTAAAAGTTAAACGCTTTTACTCATAAAAATACTCATAGAAATGCAAAACAAAATAAGCATTTTTTTTTTTTAATCCTGAGGGCAGGGCTCATCCCCCCCCCCCCTCCCCCGCCGCCGGTCCCCTTACTAACACCCATATCGAAGAGCCTTGAGTCTGCCTCCTCAAACGACACTTGCAAGCTCCCCCCTCCTCTTCCCAAAAGGATGCTCTGAAAATTTGTAAAAGAAAAACTATTGTATTGTTTGAGCATGGCACAAACTAAGTTTCACTATCACAAGCTCCAAGGTTGAAAGAAAAAGCACAGATATTTTTATTTGTTAGAAAAGTCTTTGATTAATAAATTGCAAAATTTTAGGAAAACTGATTTTGTTCCGTTTTGGAACAGGCTCTCTAAAATTTTCGGAACATTCAACATCAGAATAACCGATGGGCTCACGTCTGCCAAATAAGTAGTGTCAGGCAGAAAATTAAAAATTTAGGAGGAAGATTTCAGCAATAGAATTGATTTTATGGGGAAAGTTTTTGCAATCTTTTTATAAATTGGCTAGTACCTATTTTGTGTTTTTTTTATTAAAAAAAAAGTTCAATAGAAGTCAAATCAACAACTATGTACTTAATTTCGAAACAGATTGATAATGATATGGGTACATACTGATACTACAAAATTCCTTGACATAAAAAAGCAGAAAAAAAAGTCTCACTTTACTGAAGAATTAAATATTTGGGAGGAAGACTACAGCAATAGACTTGATTTTATGTGGAAGGTTTATGCAATCTATTTATAAAGCCCAGAAAAACCAACAAAATGTATGTGCAGCTATGAATTAATGTGATATTTGATGGAAAGGGGAGTTCATTCTTACAAAGAATGTTAATTGGCACGCAGCGGTCACCGAGCTTCACCACACTGGGAATGGAAAAACAATAGTTAAAATTTCAACTGACCTGTCATTTTCATCCGTACAGTCGTAGCTGTGAATCAGTTACACAAAAATCCATTCAGAGAAGATATTGTACTGAATTAATGATCACATATTTAATTAGGATACTAGCAACATATTTCTACCACATACACAGACACATATCTAAGGAGAGAAGAAAGGGAAATTAACACTTCAGATACAAAAGAATGTTGCGCGCGTATATAAAACAGAAAGTTTCAGTTCGTCAGTTCATAGCCTCTACAGTAGGTAAGAGTCAGACAGGAGGGGGAAAGCAATAATCTGGCGTCTGGCTCAAGGTTGAATCGGATCATATTCCAACAATATTCTCCCTACAGACCCTTCTAAATGACGAGTCAGTGAGTCAGTATTTAAACAAATGTAAGTTTTTCCTCTCCATCCTGTTTTCCCCCTACTGCATGTGGGAAGTGTCTTTTTTTTTTAACTGTGTTGAGTAGCAATCATCGGCAGTTGCAGTTTTCTTTTTTTTTTTTTTTTAACTTTCTTTCTTTTTTTTTTTTTTTTAACATCTTCGTTTTTAACTTTTTGCAAAGACTTGGAGGGCCACGGATTGAAGATCCCTACTTTGAAGTAATTGCAATATGGCTTAGCTTAATGAATTAGGTTTTAAATCATTTTTCACTACATCACCTTGTTTTCAGAATAATCTGAATTCTGTTAAAAATATAAAATATCATTTACAATAGAAAAGAAGTATAGGAGCTGAGCTCCCATGTAAATTAAACTCCTATTGAAAATCATGATATTCTATGGAGAAGAATTAATAAATCTTACTATTAATTCAAATTTTCAAAGCTGAAACACATATACACATAGTTAGTTCACATAAATTATTACTTATGTGCAGCGTTGGTGGATATATATCACGTTACATATATCATGATAGTATATATTGTGCTATCTACCTATAAGCTGATATATGTCATGATATATATCCAACCACAAATTTATGCTGTTAGAATTAAACACTTTGAATTCATCTTGGATTATCATTATCCCAATAATCCACTTCTAAGTTAATGGAATAATAAGAAAATATAATTATGCAAGAGGAAGCATAGCGGAACTGGATTTATAGTGATGCCAGCAGGTTAAGTTGAGGCTGAGCATCAGAAAATCCACTATGATTGGGATTTTATTTTCTCTTTTAACTTGACTTTGACTGACTCATCAGACAAGTAGCACTGAACTCATGGTCATTTTTCTCTATATTAATTTTCTACTGTTAAACATACCACCAACTTCAATAGAAACGTTTGCTGTTATATAAAAAAATAGTTCTGTAATTCTGGTATTATACTGAAATTAAAAGTATGGAGACCTGAGGTAATTCCCGATCAAATAATACAAACATCAATTTTGTTAAAAAAACGTTTGCGGTAGAATTCAAATTTTTTCTGAAAATTTGAAGACTTCTGGACTAATTCCTATGCATTTTTTTTTTCTGAAAATAAAAAAAAACTGCAATATTTAAAATTTTCAGTGATTATGAACTATTCATAAAACGGGATAATTCTTGACCACCCTGTTATCTTTTCAATTTTGTCCCTTTTTGGCTATCTGTAGTTGCCTGCACCTTTTTCTAAAAACTTCATTTCAATCTCCTGCTCTATTTAAAGCTTTTCAAATGTGCATTAGATCACATAATAAACTGCATAAAAGCTGTGCAAAGATATATTCTTGTGAATAGCATCCAACAAAAATTTAGCATCATCTAATTGGGTGGTTTTATTTATTTGATCAACTTGTAAATTTTCCTCCAATGATTCGCTATCTTCTTTGTTCATAACTTGTTCTATACTTTTTTTCTTCTTTTCCCCATTAGTCTTCGACATTTAGTAATCTGTCATTAAAAACGAACTGAAATTATTATTTTTAGCTATTTCTGATGAAAGTTACGCCAAAAAAAGCAAGTGATCAGGAACTACCCCAGTGATCAAATATTTACCCCATCTACTTGGGGCAACATTTGGTACAACCTTAAATAATAAATTTTGATATTTACAGAAGCTGTGAAACAACCAATCAAAATCTTATGCTATTTTTAGATAATATGAATACAAAGTAGAACAAAATATATTTTTTTTAATAAAAGAGGAAGAACTATCTTCGTAAAAATGCATATTTAGAAACCCATCTTTGAAATGGCAAGTTCTGAGTGCAGTGCTTAATATACTAATAAACTTAACAGCAAGTAATTAATTTAGTAAATGTAGTTAGTTATATTTTAACAATATGTCCAAGAATTCCTGACTATATCTCAAATTACACAAAAATTAATTTTTTATTAATTAAAAATATAATAGTCATTTCCCCAAAATTTTTATCGTTCTTAATGTTGCTTTTAGGTGGTCATACAAAGGATTGGGAACTTGGATTGCCGCAACTAGGCCCGTCATTTAGGGGTTCAATTAACCCCCCCCCCCCCCGTCTTGGGATATATATTGTATTTGTATGTATTTACATGTATTTTGTTGTTCTAAATGAGTCACTAAATATTGTATGAATAAAGAATTAAAACCTTATAATTTTTCCCTTTTGGATTAACTTTGTAAGGTGAAATTAGTAAGAAAATACCCCTGCCCCTCCCCCTCAGCAAAATCCTGATTTTTGCACATCTGCGCATTTCATTAGTGTCGTGAAATGTCACAAACTGGTGCAAATACAAAAGGTAAAATACCTGCACATTTATGTGTTTCTTTTAGGAGTATTGATTTATTTTTAAACAGCCAAACAAATCCTTTATTTGGAAATTCTTATACATATAATCTCATTTTTTGGAATTTGTTTGTTAAAAATATTTATTAATGAGTTGCCACCTACACCAACGGATATAAAATAGTTTTTTAATCTTTTGGTTTTGGGTAAAATAATTTGCTTGAATAAAATTTGATCGGCTTTTGGTATTTGATTATAAATAGGCTAACTGCTGTACCAACAGCATCTATACTACTGAAAATAAATGAATTATTACATGTTTTATGATCAACTGATAAAATGTAAAAATGTGTAATTAGCACTAATTTTAGTCCCTTTTATACTCTTATCAGTGTTCAGTGAAATGTATATTTGAAAATATGTTATTTATAAGCAGTAATTCTTATTAAAACTGTAAAATGAAATATGTTTTTATAATTGCGCACATTTGAGCATGTAAAAATGTTTTGCAAAAATTCAGTAGGCATTTGCTCTACCCATATTACTATTATGAAGCAAAATCAGGGTTTGTGATTTTTTTTTTTTTATAAGCAGAATTTAAATGTTTTGAATATTTATTATGCTACATTTATAAAAATAATATGACTTGTTAAATAACATATTTTAAGCTATTTTCATGATAATAGTTAATTTTTACTAATGGTATAGGTTAATTTTTGACCATAGAGGGCATTAATAAATTAAGTTGGGTGAAATAGAGTTGTATTTTTTCTAAAATGCACCTTTGTCGGGTATTTTGAAAAGTTATGGATATTAATATGCTTAATGGTTTTTTTTCCAATTATGACCACTTTGCTCAAGCACTACTCACTTTACCCTATCCCATGGGGTTAAGTGGTCATAAATACACCTCAGAAAGAAAACGTCATAAAATTATTTTACTCGATTTTTTCTACCCAAAATGAAATGCAATCTGTTGTTTAATATTGAAATGTAAAATGTCAAACAAAAAAATCTGAAGATTTTGAACATATTCTTACATTTATTGTCGACGAAAGTTGAAAAACGTGGATTTTATGACCACTTTACCCCACCTAACAAATTAACAAAGGAATGAGTCTTTTATTTATTAGAAGGGGATGGATCACGTGGTAGAGTACTGAAACCGTGCATTAAATATTTATTATCAATAAAATAACAGTAGAGTCAGAAACAGCCATTTCATTGAGTGCTTTACCCACCACTAAAATTCCATCCCTACTATTAAATGACTCGATGAATTCCTGTTTTTTTTTTTTTTCATTTTGAAATTTTAAAGTCAAAGTAGATTTTTGGTTAAATACTTATGAGATGATCAATAACATAAGTATTAAATCATCAAATTTCTTCTACGTTAAAAAAAAATATTTTCCCCCATAAATAACGAGGATCCCCCATAAGTAAGAGTGCAAAGCTTAGTATAACCTGAACGAGTATTTCCTAAATTGTATATAGTATTTTAGTGTTAAAATTTTGCAATAGTGAATAACGAGGAAAAAATAACTATCCCTCCTGAACATATTACGCCCACTTCGAATGAAGTGATTCGTTGCAGAGGTGGTTTCTGAAAACTGTGAAATGCCACTTGAACTTCATGTACCAGTCAGTTTGCCAGCACTGCAAGGTTTGGTTGACTCCTGATTAGAGATGGGAATGGTCAGAAAAAAACCGGAAAGTTTGGGGAAAAACCCTGGGGTGTTTTTTTTTTTTTTGGTTTTTTCCGAAGGGGTTTATTTCCAAAAAAATTTTTTTTTTGAAATTTCTAGTATAAAATAATACATTCAGAAATTTATAATAGTTACATTCCAATGTTTTTTCTTTAAATATTTTATATTTTCATACATTTTTTTCTTTAAATATTTTATGTAGTATTCAAATATAACGTAACACAAAGTTTCCCTTTTGTACGAGAAAAAAATGAGAGATATTTAATTTCAAAGCTTGGAATTCTTTCACATTTTCTCGGACTTTATGAAGGGGTCGGTTAAAAAATATGAATGAAGTATTCATTGAGCAATGAATAGAATGAATACTTCATTGAAAATTTTTTCAGCTTTTAGAATTCTAAACATAAACCAATACAAATACAGTTTGGGTTTGGGTTTAGATTAGAAAGCTTAACAGAAACTAATGTAGTTCTGGTTTGTAATTTAGATTGGAAAATAAATTAACACTAAGTGAAATCTTTTTACAGACAAAGCAATAAAATTGCAAGATTTTTTTTTCAAACAAACTTTTAAACAATGAAAGATTTGATATTGACAATATTTATAACTAGTGGTGCCTGCACGGCGTTGCCCGGGCTGAATTTTAAAAACGTTGACTACGGCGCTGTCCTTGCTAAGAGTATTAAAAAAATCGCCTGCGGCATAAAGCCTGCAGTGTTTGAAAAACATCGCATGTCTATTTATCAAAAAAAAAAAAAGAAAAAACATTAGACATTGTCAACGCTCGAAAAAGTAATATAACATGTAGAAGGATCAGTGAAGAAAACTTAGGAACAATTCCATCAGTAGGGTCAGATTTGTCACCCAGAGAGTAATTAAAACTGCCAGATTGTAGCACGGCGTCATTTATTGCGTTACTTTTCATCTGAAATGAGTCTTGGCGATGATCTTAGATTGATTGCAAGAATGAAATTGTAATATCATATTAAGTTTATTTTCCAGCCATGGTGAACTGTTGTCTCGCTAACTGAAAGATAAGTTTCATAATGAAATGAAGCTTCGCT
This sequence comes from Octonoba sinensis, assembly GCA_038502835.1. NCBI lineage: Eukaryota > Metazoa > Arthropoda > Arachnida > Araneae > Uloboridae > Octonoba > Octonoba sinensis. The sequence goes on along the minus strand of CM076605.1, from coordinate 61,358,304 downwards.
ATCGGTACCATAGAGGTGAAATCGTAGGTGACAATATTTAAAATTAAATGATACTATAAACCATACCTAAAAACGTATGCACAATTTTGTTAGTATTCTTTATCGCCGGTTAATAACCAAAGCCTAATTTAAAAAGTCAAATTGTTGCGTGTCGTCATTCGCCACGTTGTTTGAAATCTAGAATGAACTATACGTCCGTAAACTTTTCGAGGCGATATTTATTTAAATGCTATTTCTAAATCAAGGAAATCATAAAATCGGGGAAACGGAACTTTTATCAAGTTCAATCTCGAATTTAAAACCTATTGCTAATTTGAGAAAAACGTTAAATCGAAAATATGCTTTATTGTTGTTTTATCTTCATTAAACTGAACTATTTTGAAAAATATATATTGAAATTAAGCTAACACTATTCACCCGGAGTTGAGAAAACTGCTAATTTTATTATTTTTGGGTCAATGTAAGCCTTAAAAAATTGAGCTAAAAAGCTTATAACTGGCGTTCTTATTGACTTAGAAACTTCGAACAAATTTCATCTTGTGCAAAAAAATATGCGCTTTCGATCGATTTATTATATTAATATGTGCAAGGTTTTTCTCACCCCCATATTGGGGAATTTATGGGGAAATTTGCGTAAAATTGGAATAAAAAGAGAACTACCTGTCGGATTTTTTTTTTCTAACGGGTCTATGATTCGTCCTCTTAAATTACTCTGTCTATTTATGAAAACCGCATTCAAATCCGTTGCGTAGTTTAAAAGATCTCAGCGTACAGACACGGGAAGCGACTTTGTTTTATACTCTTTTAAGATGACAGTCATATTTTTTTTTCTTCAAATTGCAAGCATTTATCTAGTTAAAAGGAATGATGGTATAGTAAGATGGATTATGGAATGTACATTGCAATTAAATATTTCTTTCAAACTATAGTAATATTGTTACATTTCTTTAAAAAAAAAAAAAAAGCTTTCATGGCAGTTTAAAAAAGAAAATGTTATTGTAATGATTATACGAAAGGTCAGGATCAGTAAGGTATATTGGTATAAAAAATATTATTTGCAAAACATTAAGTTATAGTTTTCAACAAAAATATTTTATTTTTAATTAGTAAAAATTATTGTATTATTATTATCACTGATATATTTTATTTTTATTTCACATTATTATTTTCAAAAATTAATAGAAGTTTTATTTATAATGATAAAAGTTTTTCATTCCCAAAACTCTATTTTATTTTTGCTTGTAATATTTTAATTATTGAAGTTGTAATAAATAAAATATTATAAAGAAAAGTTATAGATAATTTTATGATTTACAAAGTCAAACTTACAGTTACAAAGATATAGTGAAAAATACTTTTGCACATTTTTTTTTTAAAGAGAAACACCCCCGATCCCGAAAACTATTTAAAAATATCCACTTTCACTTGTAAAAAAATCAATTTTCCAGAAAAAAAAAACGGAAAAAACTGGGGGTTTTCCACCCCCCTCAAAATTTTCGGAAATTTTACATCCCTACTCCTGATGGTAGGAACGTCGGTATTTTTATGACACTGAACTGTGCAAGTATGAGATTGTACTCTCGTACGTATTGCTGAAATGTCTGTTACATGTACATACAGATTTGTTTCCTCAATTCTCGCATTGTCATTTCAATAACTTTGTTTACTGTGTAGCATTTCAGATTTGGTTTGGGTTCCTATTCACATATTCCAACATTCTTTGTCCATATTTTCTCTAAACGTATTACGTACGCACACTCTGTAATCATCTTGTGTACATTACAAATATTGATATTCATTACTCTAATTTCATTTATTTTAGAAAAAAGCAAACCCAAGAAGGATGTTAATACAGTTATGTCATCCGGAGATTCTTCACGTGATGACCGAACAGCAGAAAGAGAAGATGTAGCTGCCTTGTTGGCCGATATTGAGGCATTGTACACAAAACCAAGATTTGCGGATGTCACTCTGAAACTAAACGATCTCGAATTTCCAGCACATAAGGTGATTCTGAGTAGTAGGTCAAAGGTGTTTGAAGCGATGTTCGAGCACGACAGGCAAGAAAATCGACAAGGCACCGTAGACCTTGTTGATATGGAAGCCACCACGGTCAAATATATGCTATGCTATATCTACTGTGGAAAGTTGCGTTAGATGTCTCCCGAAGAAGCTCTCAACTTGTACGTAGCTGCTGACCGTTACGACTTGCCAGGGTTAGTGCTCAGGTGCCGTAAAATTGTTCTTAGTGGGTTATCTATCGACAATATTAGTGAAATATCTGTTGTTGCCGATTTGCACAATGACCAATTACTCTTAGGCGCTGTGAGAGCCCTTCTATGTGACAAGATGAAAGAAGTATTTAAGACAGACAAGTGGATGATTTTTGCTAAAGAAAATCCGATTTTGTCTTTAAATTTAATTCACTCATCAGTTCTAAGCAATTAATTCATTTTGAAATATGTCTGCTAGAACATTTCTTGTTAGTGATTATTTCTTAAAGAAATGCTTTTTATATTTCACCTCTTCTGCCTTGGTTTATTTTTACCCAATTTCCACAAGAAGGACGATTATTAGTTCATACCGCATGTGTTTATTGTTTATTTGTTCACTGGTAACTTCTCACTGGATGAGCCGATTTTGATGATTCTTTTTTTAATTGATCGAGGGTGGTCTTCCATAATTCACGACCTTTGTTTGACCATATTAGATAATTAGAAAAAAAAGTTATAGGCAAAAATGTAGTGATTTTTTTTTTCATCTATAACTTTGGACTAAATGAACCGATTTTTAGGACTTTTTTTTTTTTGTAATCGATAGAGGGTCTTCTAACTCAAATATCACACATCAATTTGACTACATTTGTTCTTTAGAAAGAACGTTATGGGTGAAAAATAAATATTTTGCTTTTAATTGGAATGGCTTGGTATTTCGTTGTTGGAAAAATTGTTAATGAATACAAAACTTATTATTGAAAAAGAGTTTGTTGCCATTAAGCAGTAATATGAAAAGCACTTATAATAAGAGTTTGACCGAAAGCTTCTCTGAAGCAAAAATTAAATCCATTCCGTTTGTTTGCTCTAATGACCTTTTAAAATCAACATCAAAACTTAATTTATCATACAAACGGGGTTCGAAATTAGCGGGCATTAGTCGTAGTTTGCAACTAAAAATTCCCATATGACGACCACGATTTCACATCCAACCGTCACTTTTGACGCCTTACCTTTCATAAAATTTAGTTTGACAACCACAATTCGAAACAACTAGTCATTTTTATAAATTTATTTTAATCTAGCATAACTTCATACAGTTATATTTTTATGTACGTATTTCACCTAATTTTCTGTATGTCGTAACTTTTTGACCTTCAAATTTTGAATTGTGAATTTTTACTTACAAATGAAATAAGTAACACGAGACTGTAAGTAACACTTTAAAAAATAGTTAAGCCAATTAACTCATTTTTTTCATTAGCCACCGATTAAAATCAACGCTTATATTGATTTACACATTTAAGTAAAATTAACAATTCTTCTTAAAAGCTACTAATATTGAGCATTCTCTTACTTACCAATAATTTTCTCAGTAAGGTTGTGATGATTTGCGATATTTTTTAACAATTGCACAATTTTCTTCAGTTACCACTTGTTCTCTCTTCCCAAACAATTTTAATTATTTTAAAATTTCGCCTAGCGGATCATTTTTGGCAACTAAAACAAAAAAGCTAGGTGCCAATGACGCCTAACTTTTACATCCTAATTTCGAATCCTGCATATAAATGATTAGTTTTTAGTACCACTCGCTCAAAAAAGGTATGCCCTTTCATATGTTTTTTTTTTTGAAGAATAAAATATTCTTATCAAAAATGTATTTACACTAAAGAGAATAAAATTAAATGATTTTTGGAGGAAGAAAACTTCAAATTACAAATTGAACTTAAAAGTAAAATACATCCATTTTTTAAACAACATCGATAAGACTTTTAAACATAAATTTTAAAAGTCTGTGCAAAATTACGATGGACAAAATCTTTTGTAATCATGAATCAATTACAAATATAAATGGCCCAAAGTGTGCAAAAGTTCCAATAGGAAGTAACACATGGTGAAATGGTAATTAAACGGTCATAATTTTGTACTGACTTAAAAAATGAGGTTTAAAAGTCGTATCGATGTTGTTTAAAGAATGAATTTAATTTTTACTTTTTAGCGCATTTTATAATTTTGAGTCGTCCTCCCCCCCCCCCCCCCCCCCCCAAACCCAAATATTATTTTTGCTAATGTTGTTACTCAAAAATAGTGGCTGAAATATAGAAATTAAATACGTAGCCCATTTAATAAAATTATTCCATATGTTTAAAATTTGTAGAGAAGCTGAGTTATCTTTATTTACCTCCAAGTTGAGATACAATGCTTTAAGGCTCTAAAAATATCTAAAAGCTTTACTTATTCTTTGAGCTGCCTCGTGCATTTCTGTTGGCCCTTTTTTTAAACATGTAAATCAATCTAAGCAAATAATTACGTTTTTTCCTCATGTGATATTGAAAAATTATGCAACTGCAAAAGCATTGCTTGCTTAAACAAACATACTTTGTATGGACAAACAGCAAAAACTGCTAATCCTTTAGCTTATTGACAAATGTAAAGGCTGAATGATGTTGCTTGACCGCAAAATCCAAGATGAAGTAAAGATTTGACAGCTTTTCTCACGGACCACATTCTCCATCATTTTTTTCTGGAGTGAATGTGCTCCGTAGGAACTCTGGATTTTCTGTGCAAAGAATTTGGCTTTTCCTTTCCTTACATTATTGCCCAATGTAAGGAAGCGTGGGAGTTTAAAACAAGTAATTGGAATGAATAGAATAACATGCATTTCATCACCGTGGCTATACTTTGTGCAACGTGCTGTTTAAATTCTAAGAAGCTTAAGTACAATTTAGCTGTCGTATTAGTGTAACAATATAGTATATTTCTTAATAACAGTTGATTAAATCTATATAAAAGTAATTAAATAAGAACAAGTTGGAATTTCTGGCTTTTTTGAGAACCGGACATAAGGCCATTTTTGAAATATCATATAAAATATCTGGGGCAAAAAAACGCAATATAATTGATAGTAGCTCATTAAGCACTTTAAGGGCAACAAATGAGCAGATTTTCAGATTTTAAGAAATGGCTTATTTGAGTAATCACACTTCAAAAATCGTAATTTTTGAACATTTTCAAGCTTTAAATTCTGAGAGAATATGCGTCTCAGGATTACAATAAAATTTGATACAAAACTTCCGTAACAGCACTTTAGATTGCCCCCGCTGTTTTGTCAAAAATAAATTTCTTTCATAAGAGAAAAAAAATCATAAAATCGGAAAAAATGCAATTTTTTCACTTCAAAACTTTTTTTTTCTTTACCAATAAAGCCAACTATATCTTTAAGATTAGTGTCTAAATAAAATGCCATCCCTTCATTATTTATAGAAAAAAAAATATTTGAATCAGTTAAAAACTTTTGAAACAGAGGCCATTTTAAAAGTGAGTGTTCTCTTGATTTTCTGAAAACTGCCAATTTTGTTCCAAATTTTAAAAGTCTGTAACTAGAAAAATATTTTTTTTTGCAAAATCCTTTTGGGATATTTTATATGTCCCTTAGCTGTAACTACTGTAATTATAAAAAAAAACTGTGAGTGTCATGTGACAAGTTTTAGACCTGCCTGCCTGATTTGAAATGGAATGACTCTATTTTTAGGAGATCTTTACTATCATCAGTAACTTACATAATTAATACGATATTTATCTTTATTTTATAAGTACCTTACTTTAAAAGTTGTATAGGATACATTGTAAATCATTCATTCAGGTTAAGTTTCTCTAATATTTTAGACAATTATGAGGGAAAAAAATTAATTACTATTAAAGTAACGTTAATGCATGAAGTTTTATTTTAATTAGTTACAAATAAATAAATGCATAGTGTAAGAAATGACAAAAAAAAAATCTCCACCCTTTATAAGTTGACCACCTGTCTAAATTGACCACTAAAGCTGCACCACAAGTGGTCAACTTACATAGGTTTCACTGTACATGGAAATCGTTTGGTGTGAAATGTACAAGGAAGGAAACCAAATCATTTATAACTAATTCTCACAATAAGAAAATTCATTTCATAGCTGATCCCCCTCATCTATTAAAAAAGTGTCCGCTCTTCATTGCTATCGAACTCCCACATTATAATACAAAAGCACATTAAAGAAAAGTATTCTCTCCCCACCTGCAAAGTGTCATTAGACCATTTAAAAGATTTGGAATTTTTTCAAAGCAAAATGGATTTGAAGCTTGCTCTAAAGCATTCCCACAACCATCTTGAACCTAGTCACTTTGATAAAATGAAAGTTGCTCCTACCAAAAGAGAACTCAGCCATGAAGTCGGTTGTGCACTGAAATTTCGTAGCGGCAGTCCAGGTAATGTAAGTTATCTAACCACCCCCAGTAGCAGAATTTTCTGTATCAATCTGCAACACAAGTTTCAGAAGTCAAAATTTACCTTTCTTTTTTTTATATATATATATTTCTAAAGGGCTGCTGTTGGCTTCTGCCAATTGCAGACCTAGTGCGTTCCCCAGAGATTGGTACCATCGCCACATGATAACTTCGACGTCCGGTTTCTCCACCAGAAAGGCCGAGCACCCAAATTCTGTTGATGCGAAATTGCACTGGGAATGAGAGCATCCAAGCCAGTCAAAATTTATGAAACGGCACAAAATGATGTGGAACCAAGTTTACAATCGTATGAAAATAACAAACTATGCATTTTAAAATAGTTGACATACAACAATAATACATGCAGACAATAAATAAATACTATAATCATTCAATGTATAAATAAATTAATGAAATCAAAAATTGAACATGCAATTATTGCAAGCTAAGAGAAAATGAGGTAAAGACAATAAATACAGCAGAGTTAATGATCATTTAAAAACCGGGGGGGGGGGGAATTCCGGGTAGCATTTTTAAAAATAAAAAGAAAAAAAATTTGTAAGGTGGCAAATTAATCTGCAAGCTTCAATATAAATCTGCAGCGGTCGCTGCCGTGGGCGCGATTCCAGCTACCGCTCTAACCGCATCCTGGTTCATTAATCAGGTTGGCCGTTGGTTTGAGCTGGTTATTTTACGTTCTGTTGCAACTGCACTGAGTAAAGGAAATTGTGGAGAGTGCAAAAAAAAAAAAAAAGTCTGGAACTCTTAACTGAGACCCATAGATTTATTTAGGTTAGTATTAAAATATATTCGTGTTCTTAATGTTTTATTTTAAAGCATGGTTGTCATTTAGTGATGTTTTTCTTTGCTTCTTCTCTTTTTAGGAATATGAAAGTTGTGGGGAAATCAAGAGAAATTAGATGGGAGCCAATTCAAACTGGAGTCCACTCTCACCCCTCAATCTATATTGAATATCCAAAAGATTTTTTTGGACACTCAAAATTCTAAGTTTTTACTCACATCTCGTATAACACAGGACGCATTAGAAAATCTTTTTGGAATGGTGCGTTCCAAACAAGTCGTTCGCTCCCGTTTAAAATTTAAAAATGCTTTGAAATTAATTTCTGTGTCACAGTACTTCAAAAGGTGTATTGCTGGGTCGTATGGAGTTAGACACAGCAATTCTTCCTGTTGTTTGGGGAAAAAAACGAAGTTCAGATGTTAAGTCACACAGAGCCAAATTGTTTGTATAACACTGCTGGTTATATTGTTTATTCTTTAAAGAAAAAAAATAAGGTATGAAAAATGTTGAACTGCTGTTGCAAGCAAAAATAAAATTGAGTCGGAATATGCTTTTCTGGTCAGCCTTAACGCATTTGCACGTGTCTGATACGAGCGAAAGTTACCGAAAAGTTACTTTTTTTGTATAATATCTATGTATATGTAAAAATACTCTTACCCCCCCCCCCCCCCCCGCTCTTAAGTCAACCCCCACAGCTGAAATTGCAAAAAAATAAGTTGCACTATACCTATGCATTCATTTTCTGTCAAAAAAAAAAAAACTATCATTTTGACCAAAAAAAAAACCTTGCGCTTTAAGAGGTTAAAGGGTACAAGACAAATTGTTTGTACTAATGCCTTTTTCAAGTCTTCTGGGCAATACAACTTTCATTTAGGTCATTAGAAAATGTGCTAATGAAAAGTAACAACTGTAACCAACTTCTATAGAAGTTGGTTACAGTTGTTTCTATAGAAAAGGAATTTTGTAACCATGAGTTAGTTAAAGATTTAACTCTTCTTAATTCTCATGTTATTAAGCTTAAGATTGTTAAAAGACATTTCATTAGCTTTAGATTTAAAAATATTTAGTTTGAAAAAAAGGAAGGAGTTAACTTTAGCATCCAAGCTAAAGATTAACTCGAAAATGAATAGCAAAAGCATGGGAATGAGAGAACTAGCGAAACAAGTATCATAAAACAAGCCTCAGAAGTCTTTTCTAGCTATTTGTCTCCCTGTATTCTTTTTAAGTGTGATTTTTTTTTAAAGTTCTAATTTAAGAAACATTGTAAGGCGCCGCCGCCATGGTAACCCTGTAACGCCAAGTGTGGCAACCCTTAAATGGAAAACCCCAGAAAAATCGAAGAGTGGGAGAGAGGCCTTGGATGAGGGAGAGAGAGCTGAGTCGTCATCGCCGATAGATGTTTGAATGTAACAGTATGTGTTCCTTGTACATGTTGTATGTGTTTTGTGATGTGTTCCTTTTACAGAAAACCTAATAAAATACCTGGGACTGTAAAAAAGTGTCTTGAGCTGCATTAATTGTCTCCGGTCCCGTTATTTCCAATAGGAATTATAAAAGAACCCACAAGGCAGGATCTATCAACAAACACGTATTTATTTTTAGTTTTGTTAAGCCTAATATGAAAACAATATGCAGCTCAAAGTTATTTATAATAGCAGACATGTGATTTTTCCATATTTTCGGTAGTTTTGAAGATTAAAAATGTCGTTTCCGCGAAAGTTCGTAGTATTGGAAGGTTTTCTCTCTCTCTTTCTTCTATGAAAATTTTTGAAAGTAGCCTGCGTAAATACCTACCTGTCAAGTTTTACAAAGTATGATTAAAATTTGCGTATTTGGTCCGTTTTTTGCGCTTTCAAAGGTCAATCTCGATTTTTTTTATGCACTTCGAAATCCTGTTGGATCGACTTCGGTAAAACTTCCTAGTTCTCGTGTACTATCGGATTCTTCTTCTTGGACATCAGTAACTTTGAGCGCACCATTATTTTTAATCTTCCTTAAGTTTTAGCTTCTGTCCTAAAGGACTTGCATGGGCTTTAGTTTGCCACGCTCGTTCGAAATTTCGGCCGAAACAAATGTATTTTAAATTAATTTTATTAAAAAAAAGTTCAGCCTTTAGTTTTAGTTATCATATCAGCTAGCTGCTCATAATTATTGAATATTACAGCCTTATAACCTAGTTTTAAAAATATTAAAAAAAAAAATTCCCTCCTTTTTTTTTTTTGATGTAATTTAATGTTTTTAAATTTTAGTACATCTTTAGCTTTATGCCCCCCCCCCTTTTTCAAGTACTCATTATGTATTGTTTTCAAAATAACTGACATTTTTTAAAATTTTAAATCAATATAATTAAAAAACATGTAAAAAAATTAGCAATTGTTTCTCAAATCCCTTAAAACAATCGTTAAATCTAATGTTTTTAATTGTGACTCTTCTTGATCATAGTTTCATTTGTCCAGTATTTCAAAATTATGCACATATGTATATAAATGAAAAATCAAGTGTTGTTTTAAATCATAAGTATGTTTTTTGTGTACTAATAATCTTATTCTTCTCATATTTCTTTATTTATCCAGTCTCAAGCTCATTCTCTCCTTTAAGCATTGTTCTTTTTTGCTCTTCATATAATGCTTTGGTATTTTGCTTTTTTTTTTTTTTTTTCACTTTTCACCTTATTCCATAACATTTTTAATAGTTAGCAGTTCTGAAATAGTTATTTCAGTTTGGAAAGTTAATGCTCAGAAACATGTTTATTTCTTTAGAAAATGCTATGAATTCTCATTACATTGCACTGAATTCAGACTTTACATATAAGTTCCGAAGAATTTAGGCTTTTAGTGTTAGACATTAGGCCACAATTAATCATTTATATTAAAGTAATGACTTGATTCTACTTGGTATTTGATAATTCTATTGCATATAATTTATGTTTGTAATATAAAGTTCTTTTTATTAATCTTACAACATTCTGTCGTGATGCTGTGACATTTCATTCATAGTAACAGAATTTTATTTATTATTTTTAAAAAATGTGCTGCAACTCCTTTTAACCCCCTCCTGATGCTATAAATTTTTATTTTTTAATTTTTATTTGCTCGCACTGCCAATATGCTTCTAAAGATACTTCAAAAAGAAAGAAAAAAGGCAATTACTTGGCAATTAATAAACAGACATTCAAATAATTACTTTGCTCAAATATATAAAAATATCATATATATCATAAATATACTTCCATGAATTATTTGGGTAGAGGCTGTAAAAACATTTTAACTGCTCACACTGTCAATATCCTTCTAAAAGATAATTCAAAATAAAAATTATATTAATTGGTATTTAACCACTTTACGCAATTGCCCGTGTCTGACACGCGAGAAAGTTACCGGAAATCTTGTATCTCGCATTATTTTACTTCTCATGCCCCTCTGAGATCCGTTTGCACTTCGTTTGTACAATGATTTTTTTTATATAATTTTTACCCCACCCCCTTCAACTGAAATTTCCAAAAACAATTTATACTATACCATAGTATATTCATTTTCCGTCCAAAAAAAATCGATCATTTTTTGCCAGTTTTTCTGAGAAAAATTCGTGTTTCAAGGGGTTATAATAAGTAAACACTAAAATATACAGTATCAAAGCAGGTTAACTTCTGTGCTTCCTCTATTTTATTTCATAACTATACTTCCATGAATTATTGGTGCATTTTAAATAAGCACCATTTTAAGTAATTTATGACAACTGAAAGGTTTAGTTATGTGCTTTATGCACCCATTGGTGTTTTTCTGAGCTTCATGAAAAACTATTTACAATGCTTTATTCATACACTTACTTTTTAATATTGCTGGGATAGGGCTTTACATTAAAATATAAATCAGTTTGCAGATTTTTTTTGGAGGTGGGGGGGGGGTAAAAGAAAAGTGAAGAAAATTGTCTTTTTTTATCATCCAAGACAAAAACAATTTCCCCGTGAAATTGTTTCTCACCGACTTTTACCGGAATGTCAAAGAAGAATGAAGTGCGATTACGTGCCAATTTTTGCTCGCGCTGCATTTGGCGACTTTCCGCATAGCGGAGCCCTGCAGAGCCTTCGCCAATCGATTAGCAGCCAAGACAAGAAGATGGAAATCACATGATGTAAACAACATGGCTGCTCGCATGTAACTGAATAGCGTCCAGCAAATTTTGAACTGTTTTTTAATTGCAAATTAATATTTACAAAGTGGGTATTTTTCTATATTTAAGTTTGGACTCTGATGGTTAATGAAAATAACGAATTGTGCAGGAAGTTTGTTATGCAAGATTAAAAATAAGAAATAATAAAAACATAAAAGATATTGTATCTATTACATACGAACTTTCGCTATATTGAACTTAGTACTCCGAACTCAACGGGCAAAACCGCCTTGAAATTTTAAATTGTACTGTGTTTGACGGATTTTCAAATTTTAATAATGCTGTAAATCAGTAGAAAAAGCTTGAGAATCTGAATATCTGCTCGTTACTGAGGAAAATATAATTGACTATTTTTGTTGGTGACTGTAGTTCAGATTACTAAAATATGTTATTTAGTTAACTTATTATCTAATTATTACTTCTTAATATAGATTTCTCCGCTGTGTAGAAGTGTAAGACTGTCCGATTTGCTGGGCTTATTCTGACACAGGGTATAGTATTGAATATTGGGAACGGATGATTCTTAGGAAAGCTCGAACTAATAAACTAACGCCGTAAGTTCAATAAATAAATTATTATTGTGATTATTCAATGGTTGTTTGATTTTAATCCATTTCATCTACATTTTTAATGTGTAAAAATTTTACTATTTGCATCCTGAAGCTCACAATTTTATGAGGTGATAAATAAGTTTCTTTTGACCCAGAACAACATGTGCAATATTTTTGTAATTTCTTAATGCTGATTTTTTACAGGGGGTAAACATTTTACTTCCTATTTAGTGTTGAGTCGATTAGTATTATTTGTGTTTTCAATGGATGATCGCCTCAATAAAAATATTAAAATACTAAGACTTGTTAAATGTTTTGTTTTTATTTGGACACCGTATATATTGATTTCACTGTGTGATTTTTTATAATGATAAATTGCGTGCGGTAATTCAATTATATATATTATATAATATTAACAAATAAAAATGAAATTCACCTATTTCATCGATTTAGAAATATTTATTTTCATTTTTATTCTTCTATTAATTTCCGCCTTTTAACTAACAAAAAAAAGTTATACAGGCATAAATAGATTTAATTCTTTTGATACAAATCTAAAAAAAATGTTGCATGAAAGTTAAACGACTCCAAACTGTTTTAGTTCTCATGGCATACCGTCAGATTTTATACAAACTTTGCACAGTATAAGAAATTTTCTATGATGTTTTATGATTTTTTACGTATTTTTTTGAAACAATATTTAATAAAACTAAGCCATTCAAGTATTTCAAACAACATCATAATAATAAAATACATACTGAAATGTATTTGTTGCCATGAAGTTGTAATAATAAGTCAAATAGATTGCAATATGTGAATTATTACAACCTTGCAAGAGTAATTCAAATGTAACACCTTAAAGTAAGATTTTTTTTTTTTCTGAAAAACTACTATAGTTTAAGTTATTCTTTGCAATTTCAAGTTTTGCGGGGGTGACTAGGGAGCGGGAGGTGGGGTAAAAGGCGAAACTACAAAGGCCGTGCGATTCGCGGGGTTGCTGTACTGTTCTCCTTCTAATGTTTACATTTGGGGGTGGCCACATTGAGAACTGAATCTTCTCCAGTTTGGTGAAAATTGGCAAAAGATCTGCGCAGCTCGTCAGCTCGGGATATCACCTGTAGCAGCGGCGTCTCTTACCGGCAGCAACCCTCCTTGGAAGAAATTCCCCTCGTATTGCGGAACTCGACTCCCACTCTATCTTTCGTGGCAGCTCGCAGAAAGCTAGATACCTGCCAGATATAACCGATTTCTCTTGTTGTTTCGCGATTGATGTTTTATTAGGGAAGCAATGAGTGTTAAAATCGCTGATTCGTTCTCTGTTTCTTCTGATTCACGATTGATTGAAAGGCAACATTTCAGTACGTCAATTGTGTGGGAAATAGCGCAAGTAAAGCGCAGGTTTAGAGGTCCAGGCGACAATATTATTAGTCCATATTTTCAGTGTTTCAATGTTTCATGGCAACTGACTGCTTTTCTGGAAGGAGTATCACACGGCGAACCTGCTGCCCTTTGTCTCAGCTGTAATGCCTTAGCTTCAACTTTTAATTATCTCGCGTACATCAGATTTGAAATTTCAAACGATAGAGGGAAAAAGGAATACGAGCTTATTGGCGGCAAGTACACCTTCAACTCCAGAGGTTCTAGTGAAAAAATATTTTTAAATATTCCTGCCTCAAGAGTATCATCTATCAATACAAGTGGGTTGACGATTAGCTTTCATATCTGTGTAGAAGAAGATAGCATTCCAGTTTTTTGTTCAGAACAGGCAAGCAGAGGAGGCAAAAGTAAGGTTTCTCTTTTTGTACTTTTTTCCACACGAATTATTACATATTATCATCAGTTTCCGTGTTATTATATTAGGACTTATTATTACTCGTAAATTGTTGGCAATGATAATTTACAAAAAAGAAAAAAAAAAACTGAGTACCATTTTGATTTTGTTTTTCTTTCTAATCTTTTTCTTGAAACGTTATTAAAGGTAGACTTTAAAAATATATAAACTAAAAATTTCTGACAACCTACCTTAGGGCTTCCTTAGTTGAAATTATATTTAAAAATATAAGTTATTATTTATTTCTAACACTTAATTTATTTAATTATTTTGACTTTGAATTTAGATTTTAAGATGTGCTCATTTATAAATTGGGTACTAAGGAAAAAAACTCTCTGGGCCTATTGTAAGTAATGCCTTTAAAAAACAAAAAGAAGGAGGGAAAACATTTATTCAAAAATAAAATTTTCTAGCAAGTATTTTTTTATATATTAGGGGCCGTTCATAAATGACGTCACGCTTTTTCCCCATATATTTGACCCCCCTCCCCCCCCCCTTGTCACAATATGTCACACTTCTTGTTACCCCTCCCCTCCCCTTGTCACACTTTGTCACATTTTCACGAACCCCCCTACCCCCCTCAAAGCGTGACATCATTTATGAATGATCCCTTAACCGACTTCGCAAAGAAGGAGATTATATAATCATACCGTATGTACGGCGTTTTTCTTTTTCTTTTTTTTGTTTGTTTGTCCACCCATAACTTCTCACCGGGTGAATCGATTTTCATGATTTTTTTTTAATCGATCCAGGGAGGTTTCCCATAGGTCCCGTACCTTCGTTTGACCATACTTAATAATTAGAACAAAAGTAATTGGCGGAAATGTAGCTTTTTTTTTTTTTTTTCATGCATAACTTTTGACCAAATGAACTGATTTTGATTATTTTTTCTTTAACCCCTGGCAAAAGTTACCGAAAAATTTGCCCATGCCCTTGTGTTATGTTATTTCTAATACCCGTCTGAGATCCGTTCACACTTTGAATAATATTTTTCCTCTATGTAACTTTAACCCCCCCCCCCCCCGCTCCCTAGTCACCCCCCACAACCTGAAATTGCAAAGAATAACTTACACTATACAGTGGAGCCTCGGTATGCGTACACAATTCGTCCCGGGAGGCAGTTCGAATGGCGAATTATTTTTTCACATAAGTTACAATGTACATTGGGATTAATCCGTTTCCGACCCACAGATGGTTGCTTATTTAAACCTATGAGAAACAGCTGTACAGTAACTGTACATGAAATTATAGATAAACAAAAATTTAACTGCACTTTGCTTGTACTGAAGTGAGCTGATGGCATAAGTGGAATGTTGAGAGGAGGAAGAGAATGGTTGGACACCCTTCCATAAAAACATCAGGTAACATCCCTTCAGGTGGTTTCTCCCTTTCTGCTGTTCTTTCTTTTTTCTGTCTTTTTGCACTAGAATAATCTTGCGTTTCTTTCTCTTAAAACCTGTCCAATGTTGTCTGCCTTTGAGGATTGTTCAGAATTTTTCTAAAATGGTCGACAACATTGTCGTTGAACAAGTTAATGCTGTTGATGCCATTTTCCCACCACTCTCTGTGTTTTCGCGCAGCTCCATAATTTCTGCAAAGGAAATGCTTTCCTTTCTACTTTCCTCCTCTGAAAAAGGAAGTTCTTCGACCACTTCCTCTTGCTGCCACCTTTGAGATTTTACTGACAATTTTAACTTTCAAAGAGGGCAAGGCGCACAGATCGCAAGCATTAACAAATCATAGAGCATAAAGCTCAAGAAGAAGAAGAATCTCCAAAAAGTATTAAAATTTCAAAAAATCCAAACCGCCAAACAAATTATTTCCAGACAAGTTCAAAATGGGCATAATTTTTCGATTTTTTTTTCTTAAAAAAAGCCAAACTGGCAACCCACCTGGCTCCTGGCGCCGTATGAATTGCGGGACAAGTACGAATGGTGAATTGTACGAATAGCGAGGCGGACGAATGGCGGGGTTCCACTGTACTAGTTTTTCAGAAAATAACTGTGCTTTAAGGGGTAATCGATAGAGGGTTGGCTAACTCAAATATCGCACATTAATTTTGTTTTTTAGAAAAAACGTTATGGGTGAAAAATAAGTATTTCTTTTTTCTTTTAATTGGAAAGGCTTGGCTTGATTTTTCCTTGTTGGGAAAATTATTAATAAATATAAAACTGATTGTTAGAAAGGGTTTGTTGCCATTAAGCTGTAATATATTAAGCAAATACAACAAGAGTTTGACTGAAGGCTTTTCTGAAGCAAATATTAAATCCAATCGGTTTGTTTGCTGCAGTGACCTTTTAAAATAGACTTCAAAACGGAATTTCTCATAAAAATTATTAGTGTTCAGTGTCATTCACTCAATGAAGTTTGCCCTTTGATATGTTTTTTTTTAAAATAGAGTATTTGCATAAAAAATGTATTTACACTAAAAAGAATAAAATGAAATAATTTTTGGAAAAAAATAGAACCGACTTCAAATTATAAATTGCGCCAAAGATAACTGAATTCATTCTTTAAACAACGTCAATACGACTTTTAAACATAATTTTTGATGTCGCTTCAAAATTATGATAGGTTTTGATTCATGATGAAGTGATTGTATAAAATAAATTTAGTATTCAGAATAATTATTGAAATTATAAACAAAAAAATTTTTTTTTGTAAATAAGTTTTTACTGACCAGAAAATAATTTCTTATTTTGCATTTTTAATTAATGATATTTGAGTTACTATTTTGTTACGAGTATATGAATGTTTTCGTAAATCTTGCTTATATTAGGTCATTAAAAAAGCAAGAATGTTTTTTTACCATGTTTGCTTACCTTTTTTTTTTCTTGTGTTTTCCGTCACTTCATTCTCAGTTTAGTTTCAGGGAAGCAAGTAATCTATCTATCGATATATACATTATTTTTCTAGCCTGTTTTCCTGACGGTCCGCGAGATTTTCCTTATTCCTTTATCAAATTCCATGATTTACCCCTCATTTTATGGCTTATCGTGCCGGGTAATGACGAAAAATAGGCCCTCTGTCTAAAAATGTACCGCTTCTCTTAAATTTGAGATTTAAAATCCTCTAAGAAGAGATCCTTTAATCTAATGCATGCCAAATTAGTGCTGTCTATGCTGGCGATTGGCGCTATCTGTTATCAAGTAAACAAACAAGAAACTCTTCAGTTTTCAACGGTGTAGCAAACAGGACAATTTTAGCTGCGTCTGTGTGTTAAACTTATTCAACCGTTAGGCTCCACACATTCATTTATATTTTGAATAGAATGTGCAGAGCCTAACCAACCAACAGTAACAATATTTTAAGTAATGGAACTTGTGTTATTGTATTTTACACGTGTCTAAAAATTTTGAACTTAATTTTACTTGGGTTTTTTGAGTATTATTTCATTTTTACACATATTACTGTTTTTCCGTCTTGCCGATGTTGCCAAAATGAATCGCAAGTGCATTAATAAATATGACTGTACTGCCTTAATCATATCCTTTATTATTTCGTACTTTCGTTATATTTTTAGATGAGAAGAAACCCGGCAGCTGTTTAAATTTATTATCCTCCGACTTTGAAGAGTTGTATAACAGTGCTCAATTTTCGGACGTCACCCTGAAGTTGGGTGAGGAGGAATTCAAAGCCCACAAGTCTGTGCTCAGTGCTCGATCAACGGTGTTTGCTGCGATGTTTGGGCATGACATGAAAGAAAATCGGCTGGGCATCGTTAATCTTGAGGACATGGAAGTCGAAACAGTCCGAGTCATGCTCCGTTACCTCTACTGTGGAAGAGTGCGTGTACTGTCTTTCGAGGAAGCCCTTAGTCTCTATGTAGCAGCTGACCTTTATGAATTAAAAGAATTAAGGACTTATTGCCGTGAAGTCATTCTGCTTGACATTTCTGTTAATAATGTGTGCGATATTGCCGAAGTTGCAGAACTGCACGATGATGAATTACTAATAAGAAAATTAAAATCTTTCCTATTAAAAAATGGCAAGGAAATTATAAAAACCAAGAAATGGAGAGCAATATGTGCTAAGAACTCGGTTTTGTGTGGGAAAATGTTCGAATGGGCCTTTTCTGAATAATGTTTATCTCTAAGAATGCCTGTTTGTTTCGTGATGATTATTTTGTAAAAAATCTTTTCAAGCAGAAAATGCTGAGTTTTTCTATTTGTTTAAAACCTTGCTAGCAGATTCCCCAGCAGAACATCTGCGTGCTGTAAGTTTCTGTAAAATCAATTTTCAAGTTCTGTATTATCTACTATTACATTGAGTGCGTTAAAGACTTTGCACGGGAGAGGGCAACATATAACTGTCCGTGACTAAAAACTGGTTTCTGTAGATAACGCATTTTCAAAAGTGTGACTATGAGATTTGTGTGTCGTCATATAAAAAGATAATCGAAGAGTAAACTGTGTGTGCTTAAATTTAACAGGCATATTTATATGATGGTAATAGTGATCTGCGAGGTATTAAAGCAGTTTGAGCATCATCTCTCATTTGTCAAATGAGAAAATTACCTTAGTTTCTACAATGTTTTTCTAAAGTTTTGTTATTATAAGACGTGTGTCATTATTACTTAGGCTTTTTGAACCTGCTACACTAGCGTGCCTCTAGTAGTAAGAGTGATGACAACCGCTACTGCGCATGATCCCCGCCGCCATCTTTTTACCAGCACGCCTGCGCATCTCCAAGAGGCGCGGTAAAAGCGGGTGATACGCAGCCGCAGTGGTAAAAAGATGGCGGCCGCAGTAGTCGTGGTCATCACTCTTACTACCAGAGGCACGCTATGCTAAACTTCTCAAAAGCATAACGACTGCACCCACTTTGAGTTTATGAGGGGGCGTTCCAGTTGGAATGATAGTGTGCAGAAATTCTACAGGATATACTAATTGATTACTCATCTTATCACTAACTATGCAACCTTTTCGTAAACTCGCTTCTCTAGGTAAGAGTCCCAAAACACGATTATTAATTTCAAGTGATGTCTCATTTGTAACACACAGAATTACAGGACTTTTGAAATCTTGTGGGGTAACAGTGAAGTGAAATTTAAATCTCCATACAATTCTTGCTCTGGAGCTTGAGTATGGGAGTAGCACATAAGAGGTAATTGAACCTTGTCGCCAGTTTTACCTTCACCAACCATTAAAAGCCGTTCGGCAAACTCTTGTTCTGTCTCAAGTGCACGCATATTTTAGTTTCAAAACATGAAACTCAGACCAAACTTGATGTCCCTTCAAACGTGATCGTGATCCTTTGAAAATTACAGGCAAAACTTGTCTAAAATCACCTCCTAATAAAAATTGTTTTCCACCAAATTGTTTGCAACATTTTGTTAAATCAAAATTGAGTCGTAACTAGTCCACGTAAAGTGAAACTTTAAAATCGTAAGGAATCGGTTTAAAATTCGAAAGGCTTAAGATAACTGGGTATAAACATCGCTCAATATAAACAAACTAAGGTGTTGCCACTCCAAAGAATCGGAAATTAAAAATTAAGTGATGAATGGAAAAACGTTTTAAGAAATATAAATTAATTTCTTAAAGTCCCGTAAGTTACGATAATAAATACAACTATTATGTTACTTTCTATCCTAATCATTAAACAATTTTTTAAATATCGTTTTATCATAGTTTGTTTGTTGCATGATGTCAGTATCGTATCGTATCGCAAAACTTAATCGTAACTGGTGCCCGTTAAGTTAAATAGATATATGGCTTTTTTTCTGAAAAAAAAAAAAAATCCAGAGAAATTAAAAGGAAAAAATAAAAAGATTTGTGGTTTATTTTGTCTCATTCTTATCTTATTTATGTTTATTAGTTAACAGCTTGATGTTTTTAAAACTTGTGAATGATTTTTATCATGTTGCAGGAGGTGAAAACGGTTTGTTTAACACTGGTAAATTGAACAATCGATTTGTCCCAGGCATGAACTTTAAGTTGTATTCAGAAGTACTTTCACACGTAGAATCCATATCTGTTATCAAAATTTTGCTATTATGCATAGTTTTTAGTTGTAATAATGTCTTCTCAGTGTTTACGTTATTTCTAGTGTTTTCAATAATACAATGTTATTTATTCAAAATAAAACTGATATTTCATTAGTGGAGATTGGATTACGTTGCATATGCAATAGCATGTTTTTTTTTTCTGACGTTAATGCGTAAAAATATAGCAAAATGTTAAAATAAATACATATTACTGTTTTTCACTTGCTTTTAGAATTTTAATTTTATTGAAAAAGATTAAAAACTAAAACTCATATTTTTGAATTTGCAAAACTATAACACCAGTTTTAGAGCACTATTGCGTTTTGTTTTTGAAGAGCCAGATTTTTTACACTCTGACTAGCGTTACTGCAGTTCGTTTAACAACTTAAACGTCATAATTCATGAACATGGAGAACGGCTCCATCAAAAGTCATGAAAAATAAATACAGCCAAAACCCGCTATAACGAACCCTCAACAGACCGACTTTGGAGATTGTTATGACCAAGGGTTCGCTATATCCGATTTTGCAAAAAAAGTGCTAACTGACTAAGATACTTCTATATAATAAACATATTTCTGACAATAATCAGAGTAGATTAGTAAAATATTAACTTTAAATATGGTTATTAATAATAAACAAACAGACCTTTAAAAAAAATTAACCTTATTATTTATCCATAGTATGAAAAAAGATGTTATTATTGGCTGTAAGCTTTTGGATTTCATATACACCATTGTAAAAAACAGTGTTTGAGTTGCTAACACAAATGGCAAGGAATGTTGCTGAGACAAATCGTATAAAAGACTTAAAATTTTGGACCGCTATAGCCGATTTTCTAACGTTTGGTGATCGTTAAAAACGTTTAAAAATGCATCAACGACATAGGGTTTCAGTTGGGACCATTTGGTAGGTTCTTTACAACTGGGGAATCGTAATATCCCGGGTTCGCTATAGCACGGTTCGACTGTATCAAGAAAAGTTGAGTTCAAGTAAGCTTGGAAGACTATTGAGGTTTTGTGAAAAGGGACCTTTCTGGAGGCAAAGCATGCCAGGATTAGACAAGATTAGATCTTTCACATACACTGAACATTACTTGATTTCCATATTCTAAATCATACTAGTGTAAATTTCAGGGTCCGTACTAAGATTTAAGAAAAAAGTAGGAATTCAAAATACAGACAAAAACACCTACAAATGTACTTAACAGGTTTGCTTATAGAATGAACACGCAGGCAAAAAAAAAAAAGAGGCAATTGAAAAAAAAACAACCACGAAAAATATTAGTTTTCTTAAACCAGTAAAGTTATGAAATTGAAAATGCATTAGAGCTCTAAATTATACATAATTCTTTCGGTTTCTTCTCCCTTCTTGACAAGTAGAAGGCATTAATATAGTAAAAGCTCATCTAAATTTTACTTATGTAACCGGAAGCTCTTCCGATAGTCTTTATTTAAATATTTATTTAAATATTATAAGAGAAAAACGAATTAAAAAAATTAAATGAACTAATTAGCTTAAACTCTTTGAAACATAAAATTAATGCAATGAAGTAGACTTAAAAAGAACTTGTTTCTTAAACCCTTTGATGGGATTTTATTGGGCACCAAAAATAGAATAAACAAGGGGCTAAGTGATTGACTTTTAAAAAGTAAATAAATAGTTGTAAAGGACAATAGAATAATTAATATTTAAAAGACAATTATTTTATTTTTTCAAATTTTTTTAAATTAAAACATAAAATGTTCTTAAAAGAAATACATATTATTTATTGTTTTTTACTTTTATTAATACCATTATGTGTAGGCAGCCTCTTACAAATAAAATAAAAGAAAACGTCAAATTTTGTAAAAAAAACCAATAAAAACTCCACTGGGTTGGTTTTTTCTCAAAAAACCCGGGTTTTTTCCAACCCTGCTCTCCCTTTACAATGATGATTTGAAATTTTTTCAAAAATGTTCTTTTTACTCAAGAGCGTAAGAAGTTAATTGTGCTCCACTGCTCGATTTAAAAACAAATTTTTTTATGTTTTTATGAGATAGCAAAATAAATTAACTTACAAACAGGAGATAAATAATATAATCTATTTAATTTATTCGGAGCACTTCGCAGCACGGAGATGGAGTAGTGCCGAGTCAAATATTTATAATTCGGAGCGGAGTGACTCAAAAAAGTGGGCTGCTCTAGATCAGGGTTTCTCAACCCTTTTCGACGTGACCCCCTTAGAAACGCCAAATCCTTCCGTGGCTCCCCTTCGATATCAGAGTCCGTAGTACACCTGGGATTTTCATTGGAGGGGGGAGGGGCAAGGTCAAATTTGGAGTGTTAAGTAAATCGAAAATCAAAATTAACGATTTATGTTAGTCATATCTTTTTAATCAAAAATAAAATCATTCGCAACTTAATCTTTTTTGGGGCAAATAGTGTGCTTTAAATTTCTTTAATTGAATGAGACAGTCCAGTCATCTATGTCATGTCTTAAAATATATTTTGTTTATTTGCTTATTTTTACCTAAATTTAAAAAAAAAAAACGAACGAAAAAAGAAAAAAAACTTTATATGGATCCAAAATCTTGCAATTGTTTCAGTGTTTTGGCTCGGACATTTTATTTTTAGCGTTATTGGTTTTAAAACAAATTTTAAGATCTTCCGTAGGTGCAAATTTTAAAGATTTTTATCTGTTCAAAAGTTGCCTTAAAGTAATTAAATCAGAAAATCCTTTCATGTACAATACACGTGTTTCGTCAGCAGTAACCGCTCTTAAATCAGGATTAACAAAGAAATCAAATTTCCCTGTCAAGTCCAATTCTGGTTCTCTTAACTGCTCAAAATTCAGCAAAAAATTCTTCAAAACTCAAAGTGAAGCATGAGAATGAGTTGACCTTTTCTGGAGGCTTTGTTTCGGGTTATTCCTTCCAAAATTATTAGAATGGGAGGGTCCCTCATCTAATAAGCCTGCTCTCATGTTTTTTTTCTTTTTTTTAAATATTCATTGATTTAATTAATTTTATTTGTTGAATATATTACAGGATACTAGGTATACTTTCATGTTCTTATTTATGTATATTTTTTCTTTGCAAAAACATCTCTTACAAGAAAGAGCGCTAAAGGTGAAAAACACCATGCAATTTTGTCAAAAGTGTATTACAGCAAATCTGAAGATACATTATTGGGAAAAACATTGGGGGAAAATATGAAGCAAAGTAACTAATTGAGGGTTCAAACTCAAATAGCCAAAAAAATTTCCATGGCTTTTCCAGGTAGATCAAAGCAAAATTCCAGGTTAACGTTCCAAGTAAAAATATTTATTAGCAAACGCGCTACTTGTACGTTAAATACTCCCGCCATAACATTTTATACCCCCTCCCCCCATACTGTTATATTAACCTCATATTAAAAAAAAAATCCACAGATGCTCATTAAGATAACAAACTTATGCTACAGAATTTCAAAAGCAAAATTTGAGGACACAATACTGCCAAAAAAAGATATTAGCTTTTATATTTGCATCCAATTATTATTTTTTTTAATTTAAATGTTAGAAAGCTAATTTAAAGCTATAAAACATAAAATATAAAGAATAAATAAAATAAATTAAAAATGAGCATGATCTCTGTGGGGACAAATCAGCTTTTTAAATCTATAATAACGCATGAAACAAATATTTAAAGAAATGCTAATGTAGGCACTTTTATGCCATGACAATATAATAAACACCATTATATATAAAAAAAACCTATATACAGAGGCGTAGCTAGGGTTTTCAGCGCATGGGGACAACTAAAGATTGTGCGCCCCCCCCCCCCCCCGTGCCCTTGGGGGCCTAGGGGTATCCCTAAAGGGAGTTTAAAAAGCTTTTATTCCTCCTAAATGATAAATAGTTCTAAAAAGCAGCCCTTTTAACTTTCAGTTTTATTAGCGACCATTCACTTCTAAAGGAAAAATGGGGACACTTCGGCTTCGCAAAATTATGTCTGATTACCCACGCACTCTTGTGCTACATTGGTCATTCCCGATGAGATTTGCAGATCTTCAGTGCAAATAATTTTCTTTTCGCATTTAAAAATAAAACAAATTAACATTAATTTGGCGCCCCTTGACGCTGCACCCGGGGACAGTTGTCCCTCCTTGCCCCCACCTAGCTACGCCTCTGCCTATATAGGAAAAGGAAGGAACGTTAATTGACGATCTGACATCGCGATGAGCGTAAGTTCCAATCAAGGGGTCCCCGACTTTTCCAGGTTTTGTCAAAAATTTATGTTTTTCCCTGACTTTTCAATGACTTTTGCAAAGGATATCAATTTCCATGACTTTTCCAGGTTTTCCATGATTTCCAGGTGGAGTATGAACCCTGTAATTTTACTTTTTTCCCGCATAAAAAGTTTTCTGTTTTGCGCTGTTTCATAAGTTGAGGTCTTATAAAAGAAAGAAAAAAAAAGATATGCAATTCTGTGTTGTTTATATTATCCACCGTTGAAATAGTTGGTAAATTTTTGTATGGAATATTTCACCCTTATGGTGTAAGATTTTAGAAGCTTGAAATAAGTCAATCATGGGAGGCCATGACTGACACATTCACATAGCTCATGGTTCCCCTATTTTCATTTTCTCCTGTGGCCCCTAGAATTTTCCTGTGGCTCCCAAGGGGGCCATATTCCTCCCGTTGTGAAACCCTGCTTTAGATCCCTGATCAGCAGTGTCCCCCAGTTCAATAACTTTCCCGGATACTGTATATCCGATATCGCGATATCCCTTGCCTGACGAATATATACCTGATATTCGGTTCTAATGTTTGGAGCCTGTAAATTTTATACATATTTTTAAAATCAAAACCGCAAAGCCCTCAGCTTGCAAATACGTAGTAAGTTCGTACATTTTCAACTAACTAAATTTAACAATCAAATTTAGGGTGCCGGATATTTATTTCGTGCCATGGCAGAATCACATTCCAGTTAAGTACAAAGGTAAAACAACGTTAAGCGTTTACGTTGTTTTATCTTTGTACTTACACTTTACACAAAGCATTTTGATCATTTATCTTATACATATTCCAGTGACTTAAAAATCTGTCGGATATCAGAAATCCGGTTCATACAAGAAATAAATGATCTTCCGAAAAAAAAATTCTGATGGCGCAACTTGCACCATGATACCCCTCCCCCCGGCAATCCTGTTCCTGCTCAAGCGAAGTTATGCAACCGTTTTGGGAAAAGTTATTTTAATCAGGAAAGCATTACATAGCCTAGACAAGGGTGGGAGGAAGGGTTGATTTTAACTCCTTAAATATCCCTTGCTCTTTCGCCCACCCCCTCGAACCCTACAAAAAAAATTTTCACATGGAAAAATATTTACTGTGCCCCCCCCCCCCCCCCCAAGAAAAGAGGTCTGGAGGGGAGCGGAACAACGAGATTTTGCTCGAAATTTGCACCGGCATTTTGCTCGAGAGCTCCATTTTTTTTTTTTTTTAATTTTCACAGGAAAAACAAATTAGCCAGCTTCATAAAAAGTGATTCATTAAGAATCTATAAAAATTATTTGGTGCATCGAGCAGAGAAACTCAAAATCCCTGCTAAATTTTTTTTTGTTGCGCCACCTGAGAGTTAATTTTCCGTTTTTTGATCACATAAAAACGTTCCTAAAAGCTTTATTTTTCACTTGAACAAACCAACAAATAAATAAAAACCTTTTGTTGACTCGCATTAAACGAAACAGGGAACAATTTGGATATTAAAAGTAATATCGAAAGAAAAAAAAAACCGTAATAGGAAGTGCCCACTATCTGAACCTATCACCCCTTTTTAAAGTGGAATCGTGCAACGGCGCCAGTCGCACGATTCGAGTATAACTGATTTCTCTTGGGCTGTTTTGCATTTGATGCTTTAGGGAAACAATGAGTGTTTTAATTGCCGATTCGTTTTCTGTTTCTTCTGATTCCATATTGATTGCAAGGCAACATTTTCGTACATCACTGGTGTGGGAAATAGCTCGAGTAAAACGCAGGTTTAGAGATGAAGGCGATAAAATTATTAGTCCATATTTTCAGTGTTCCGATGTCTCTTGGCAACTGACTGCTTTTCTGGCAGGAGTATCACGCCGCGAATCTGCTGCTTTTCTGGCAGGAGTATCACGCCGCGAACCTGCTGCCCTTTGTCTCAGCTGCAATGCTTTGACTTCAACTTTTAATTATCTCGCGTATATCAAGTTTAAAATTTCAGACGATATAGGATTTAAGTTATATGAGTTTACTGGCGGCAAGTATACGTTCAGTTCTGAATGTTCTAGTGAAAAAATATTTTTTAATTTAACTTCTGATATCCTAACTCGGGCATCTATGGATACAAGTGGGTTGACGATTAACTTTACTATCTGTGTAGAAGAAGATAGCATTCCAGTTTTTTCTACAGAAGAGACACTCAAAGGTAAGGTTACTCTTTTTGTACTTTTATCCACCCGAATTATTAGATATTGTTATCAGTTTTTCGTGTTATTTTATTATGACTTATGCAGGGTTCGTACGCTTCCTACTTTTTCATTCTTCCTACTTTCCTAATAAATTTTATCCTGTCCTACTTTTTCAAATTTTTCCTTATTTTTTAAAATATTTTCCTACCTTTTCCACGCGTATTTTTATTATTTTTGCATTTTTTTTTAAAAAATGACAAGTGTCTAGACTTAACTTCCTCCTAATCTGAAGCTGATCCGGCGCCATGTGTCACGTGATTATGGTTTTTTTTTCTTCCGAATACAGGTGCCAGCTTTCCCTTCTTTTAGAAGAAAATGAATGAAACACCGAATTTCTATAAATAATATTAATAAGCCCAAAATTTAATTTATTAAATAATTAAGTATATACTGTTAGATACTGAAGAGGTAACCTAAATCGAATTAGTGCCCCCTCAAAATGGATTCTTAGTGAAATTATAAATTAAGAACAAAAGCTAACAAAATTTGCTAACACAAAAACAAACTCTTTTTGAAAAATCGCTATCGAAAATACGAATAATAGTACGAAAATGAGCCCTTTCGATCTGAAATTCGTTTATTACATTTTGTTTTTATTATTTTAAAATGCTTATTTATAATTCTCCCGCTATTTTAAAAACAACGCGTGTTAAAAATGCAGGGATGCGAATTTTCCGCCCTTCGGCGGATTTCCCCTTTTTTTATTTTTACTCAATATTCGCTTTTTCTGATTTTTCTCGGAAAATTTCGCTGTTCTCGTTAGTTTCAATCTTTCTGAAATTCGTTTTTTTTCCTTAAAAAATATCTTGGTTTAAAGATAAAATAAAGTTTTAACGATAAAGATTTTTAAAAAGCAATTGTAAATTCGCGCAAACGTATTACATTATTTGGCTTAATTAACGAATCTGAAAGTGCCGAGAAGTATACGCGCGATGCAAGAAGTAATTAACCAGGGTTTCAAGTGCTGTCTATTTTGTACCAAAACATAATATGCGCATTATCGCGCATAAACTATTTTTTTTTTTTTTTTTTTTATATATGGCGCCGAATGATACTTTGGTTAAAACAAATTTCCGCACATAATGTTTCTGCTACTTCCGAAAAAGGCACGAAATTGAAAAACGATCCCGAAAGTCCCTGAAATGCAACGATTTTTACGATGTGCTTTTTGCAAAAAAATATTGTATTTTTGTTAGTCTGATTTGTATTGTAGTAGTAAACTGTTTAAAAAATAATGCTGAAAGATTGCTACTTAATTTCTGCAATGATTTAACATTACTTAAACCTACTTTCTGCGTGCATGCGAATGAACGCACACTTACCTTTCCTTGCGCAATCTTTCTTCCTTTGCAAGGATCTGATTTTTTTCTCTTCAGCTATTTGTTATGTTTTTTGATATGGTAAATAAACAAAGATTACAGCTATTTTAATTAAAATTTCAGTTTAAAAATATCAACGCAATTCCGAGATTGTTTAAGATGGTCTGTCAAATCCTATAAAATTAAATATTGAATCGGTTTCTATATGTGTCGATTTTATTAGTTTTGTAGTCACAGTTGTTATAATGAGTTATAAAAAAAAAGCATTAAACATAAAAATAAAGATTGGGTAAAAATTAAGGTTAATTTTAAAACGTCAAAAAACTAGTTTTTAACCTTGCAAAATTTATTTTGTTGTTTGATCAGAGATATCACCTTGAAAAAAAAAAAAAAAACCCAAAGATTGCAAGCTAATATTCTTGTTAAGGAACTGAAAATTAATGCAATTGATTTTATATTAAAATAAGTGTACTTCCTGAAGATGCTTGGATTGCGATAAACGTGTGTTTTTAGAAGCGTTTTGATGTGCTATTTATTCACATTGAATTTCAGCTTTTTTCCATTTTAGGCACTAACAAACATCCCTGAAAATAGCCCAAGACATTTAAGGCACTAAATATTTTTCAAATTTTTTAAAGTTCACATGAAACTATTCGATCTGAAACGAATGAATTATCAAAAATATAAAAAAGGCTAAGGGTGAAGGTCTCTTTGCTTCAAAATAAAGGGATCCATTATTCATTATTCACATGACATTAAACAATTCAACGAAGAAAGCACAATCCAAGATGGAAGAGGAGGAACCAAATATATATATATATATATATATTCACGCATTTCTCGCAAAATCTCTTTGGCTGCAAAAAAGTTGTTTCAAGCAATTATTTTACTTTGTTTATGATTTATTTGTTTTGAAGAAGAAATCGCATAATGAATGGGTGAATCCAAGCTGTGTATTGAGAGGTCAATCAATTTTTTTTAAGTGAATGGTAACATGAATGCAATTTAGATAAGCTTTTTTTACTGTGTTAATACCTTCTACTTGTCAAGAAGGGTGTAGAAATTGGAAGAATGATGTACACTTTAGAGCTCTAATGCTTTTCCAAAACTTTAATATTTGAAGAAAATTGATATTTTTCGTGGGTTTTACACCAATTGCCTCTTTTTAATTGCTTATCCTGTAAACAAGCTTGGTAAGTGCATTTGTGGGAGTTTTCGTTTGTATTTTGAATTCCTACTTTTTTAAAGAAAAATTCCTTCTTTTGCTGCTACTTTTTTGTTCAATCTGCGTACGGACCCTGTTCTTGAGATTAGCGCGTTCAAGCAAACAAACTTCACCTTTATAATAGAAGTATAGATAAATAGGCCAAGACCAAACAGTTAAGAGCTATTTTCTCCTGTGCTTTTCAACCGATTTTGGCAAGTTTTAGTGATATCAATTAAAAACTTTTGGAAACAGTTAATTTTTAGTTAATTATTTCCCCCCTCTTTTGTCAAACAAGCCTCATTTGTATAATGTTATACTGCTGTAAATAGCAGATGGCATTATGTCTTGGTTGAGGAAATTATTCGTTAAAAATTCATAGTTAAAAAGAGTTTGTTGCCATTAAGCAGTATTATTGAAAGTAATTATAATAAGAGTTGAATGAAAACCTCTCTGAAACAATGAAATGAAAAATGAGAAAGTGAATGGGAATAAACAATTAAGTTTTGTTCAACTCCCACTCGATTTAATACGAAATCAGCAGAAGTACAAGCGGCTACAATGTGTATTAGGGTGGTCCAAAATTTCGAAGGTGAAAATTTTTTCGGTGCTACCCTCCCATTTGGTTCCAATACATTAGAAAATAAATCAGAAAAAATTTGAAAACATTTCAGTAATATTAAGAGGTAGCTCAATGCAGATGAAGTTTCCATCATTGCGGAATATAGAGTGTAGCAAAGGACTAATTTAAATCGCAACTAAATAAGCTTGCTATTTTTATTAACAGAAAGTAATTGCATTATAAAAAGGCTATTTTATATGCACTACTGACTGTAGCCATAAATATATCCTGTAAATATAAACATAAAAATATTTCCTATAAGTGTACTGTAAAGCGGAGGCTAGTTGAGCATAGGGGTAAACTGGGCAATCGAAATTTTCACATTGTACGCTAATTTATCAACTGGAGGAAAGAAGCGGCCACAAAGGAGGAATTCACAGCACGATCCCTAATGACGATTTGTCAATCAAGTGACGTATACGCAGGCATTGTTTGTTTTGCTGTGAAGTTAGTTTAAATTCATATTTCTTCTGTATACGTCAATAAATCATCCGTTCTTGACCATTTAAGTTTTAAATCTTCATAAATCTATTACATTTGATATCTAGAAAGGATTTGTATATTGAAATGGAATTTCATAACCTCATTTTGGTCTCAAATACTAGTTAATGCTAGGTGGGCAATAGCTTTTTCTCCTGAAGTTGTTTGAACATACTCAAGACAAGGTCCAAGAAAGATAGACAGTTGTCAGCACAAAAATGAAAAATGCTGCGCTGGCAGAAAACTCCAGGAAAAAAAGCATTTAAAGAGGGAAAATATAAAAAACTATTAAAGTTAAAAAGCAAAAGAAAAGAAACGAGTTTCTAAAAAGTTATTTATTCAGTCAAGTAAGGAAGGCTTTGAAGATGAGTATGACTGCCTGGATCGACTGCTTATAAAACAAGAATCAAAAAGTGGCTGATGTAAAAACAATTGAATTAAATTTGCTGATTAAATTACTGCATGGCTCCACTCAAGATATGATTATCGAGTATTTCTTGAACTGAGTTTTATACGTTTCGGCAAAACCCCTGCTTGGGGAATCAGATCTGTAGCACTTGGAGTTATGCATCTTGCTCGATGGGTGTCAAAATCTTGTACTGACTTAAAATATGGATGTTTTCTGCCAGTTCACCATCACTTCAAAAGATGTAAAGGATTGCTAAAGACATGTATTTTCGCTTTCTTTCGTGCATATTTAAAAGCTAGGATTACAGCTTCCTTATCCCAAAAAGCCCCATATAACGGTTATAATTCAATGAAATCTTTATTGCTGAAAAAAACGATTAATGACAAATTTAGCAAATTTGCATCAGACAAATTAGCCAGTCACTTTTGATATTTATCAGAGGATCTTGCAACCTTGGCTCTTTTTGGCAATCGAGTAGTAGCTATGAAAGAAGTAAATGAAAAAAGTAATACGGAAAATCATACCTAGGTTATGCTGCAGAATTTTTATGGATATGAAATTAATGGACTTTGTGACAAAGTAGTCAGCTTCATTATTTAGCAGAATGAATTGACTCGATAGATAAAACCACAAATCTGGGAGCTTCAGAAGGATTTTCACAAAGCACTAAAAATTTTTGAAGGAATCGCAGTTGTTATAATAATTATGCTGAAAGGGTATAACTGTTTCAGAAGAGCTTAATGGGAAAATAATACACACTGACGCTCAATTACAATTCTTGTTGCAAGTTGTCGAACATCGTCGAGCTTATCCAGATTGCAAAAAAGCAGAGTTTGGAAGGCACTGGCATAATCATATTTATAGTTGTTTTAATATGTTTGTTGCATTATTATTAGTTTCTACTTACAAAATATTGGAGATTTCAATGAAATAAAATTGAATTCTTTTCCTAGCTTGAGTTTTGTTTCTTTCCTTGTTTAGGGTATAAATCGAAAAACGCAGAACTTTGAGGTTGTTGAGCTACCTCTAAATATTAAACTTATAAGCTGAAACTTTACAATAAATATTTTTTACATAAATGGAACCATTTAAGAGGGTAGCACCAGCAAAAATCAAAAATTTTTTTAAAAGGGCCTTTTTTGGACCACCCTAATGTGTATACGTCACTCAATTAACAAATCGTCATTAGGGGCCGTGCTGTGAATTCCTCCTTCGTGACTTTCCTCCAGTTGATAAGTAAGCGTACAATGTGAAGTTTTAGGGATATTTCGATTGCCGAACTTACCCCTATGCTCAACTGGCCCCCGCTTTACGCTACACCTATCGGGAAATATTTTTATGTATATATTTAATTATTTTTGTCTACTGTTAGGACAGTGTATATAAAATAGCATTTTTATAATGTTAATAAAAATAGCAATATTTTTTGCAATTAATTTAGTCCTTTGTCAATACGCTCTCTTTCCTCGATGCAAACTTCAACTGCATTGAGCTAGCTCTTAATATTACTTAAATGTTTTCAAATTTTGTCTGATTTATTTTCTAATGCATTGGAGCCAAATGGAAAGGAGGGACCGAAAACATTTTCACCTTTGAAATTTTTGACCACCCTTGGCTACGTTTATGAGCGCAGCTGGCTGGCCCCGTGATGCAATGATTTACAATACGTTTGCTTTTAAATGAGGGTGATGAAAATAAACTCGACGTTATAATAATATCGCCAAATTTGATGAATAATACTTATATAATTATATAAATAGCATTATGTTTTCAATGCGAAATTTAATTATTACAGCCGAATTTCGAGTGTTAGCGCACTCTAGTTTATTTAAATGAGCAATTCTTGTATATATATTTTGAGTTTTCGAAAACGGCTCTAACTCTAAGGATTCGGATCAAATTTTGTATTTAGGAAGTTTTGCTTCTTATGTTTACCAATAATAGGTGTCTTCCCCACAAAGACGTGATTTTACGCACACACACACAAAATTTACAGCGCAACTGAGGTAATTGTAACAATCGGCTGTAAATGTTTTATTTTAATTGAGATTGCAATATATTTATTGGCAACACTTAATCTAATGTTTTTCGCTTGCTTATTGAAATTTGTTGCTTTTATCATTTAAAAGAAATGCATGAGTAACTTTGAACGTTGATTTATAAGGAAGTAAATACATACATTGAATTACTTTTGTCATGACGCGATGAGCAATGCTGGCGATTATTTGCTTTTAAATGTCATAAAAGCCATAATTAATCCTTAGTTGTGTATCAATTCTATTGCATGTATTGCAGACATCTGATGCCGGGGACGTAAATCCGATATTAAATTCATTGAAAACTCTTCTAAACATTGTTTTTTTTCACTTTATGTTCATTACCAACTGAGTCATTGAACATAAACCACAATTTCTTTATGTTTAAATCCGAGTGATGGTAAATCCTTTTAATATTTTTTTCGGTTGTAGTGGCTTTCTTTTCCCTTTAAATTACCTAAAAAGTCCGAACTGCTTCTTTTTTGGGTGCAGGGCGCAGACCTTTTACGTTTTCTATCACCTCCCCTCTGATCCCGAACAGGTTTTCCTCTTTCATTTTTTTGGCAATATTATTCAGTCTGGTTCCCTTCATAGTAGTTATGTGCATTAAAAATTTCTTACATACTGGTATTATTTTTCCAGTTTTTGAAATAATAGAGTATGATAAGCTAAAATTTTTAGCCTTCTGTGTCTCTGAATTAGGCCTAGGCCTTCGCCTTTTTACATTTTTCAAGGTTATTCAGCTAGCAATAATGGAATCCTAAATATTTTTATTCGGTTTCTTGAAGAGGATATTTCGAACCTCTATGCATCTCCAGGTCTAACTAATGCAGTTTTTGTCGTTTTATTCATATCATGTGTTTGCAAGGGGTGAACACACTTAATCCCGTAGGACCACTTTTAATTTTAGACAAAGATTTTTTACTTACTGTCTTTTCCTTTCTACGTGAACCTTCCTTCGCATCGCCAAGTCTTACGCAACCATCTTCATCCATTTTAACACTAACTAACTTGATTTTTAAACATAAAACTTAATAAAAATTTACTTTCACCTAAAAACATTCGCACAAAACTTGACTGTATAATCACCTCCAGGTCACGTGATGAAAATGGGGGCCTCCCATTGGCCGAATGGCCATACTGATTGAAACAAACCCATGGACATGTACTTGTTTGATTTGGGACTCTAAGTTTTAAAACAGAATTCAAATGGGACATAATTTTTTTTGACTGAAAATAACAATACAGTGTTGTAGGAACCATCCTGTAATATTTGAATCAGCTGCCGACTCAATTTCTGTTGAAAATGGACATGTGTTGTTTTATTGGTACCTTCTCGATTGTGGATCGCAGAACAGTTTCCTTACAGCGGAAATTTGCTAATCTGTTGAAGACAAAACGAGAGATTTCACGCATCCGTTTCAGTCAGTCACCTTCTGTACTAATTTAGCAACTATATTTTTTTTCGAGAGTATAAGCAAAGCAGGTATAAGGTAAGTAGGCGAAAACGAAAATCTCACTTGTAGAAAGAAATAGATTCATTCATCCTTCCAAAAATCACAGACATACCCCCCCCCCCCCCCCCCATCCAATGTTACGAATATAAATCATTTATGATGACCTTCAGGAATAGGCCTAGCAAATCGAGAATTCGATACTGCTAAACAGATTTTTTTTTTTTTTTTTTTTTTTATCTATATATATATATATTTTTTTTTGGGGGGGGGGGTGGAGGCGGATGATAAAAATTAACTCTACAATATAATCGCCAAATGATGAATAATAATGGTATTAATAGAATTACGTTTTCAATGTTAAATTGAGTTACTACGGTCGAATTTCGACTGCTGTGCGAACTCTAGTTTCCATAATTTTACGCCTGTATTATGAGTGTACTCTCTTAATCATACCCCACTTTTTCCTTATTTCACTTTATTTTCAGATGAAAAGAAGCCTCCGTTTTTTTCCGGCTGCACTTTAAATTTATTGTCCTCCGACTTTGAAGAAATGTACAACAGTGCTCAATTTTCGGACGTCACCCTGAGGTTGGGTGAGGAGGAATTCAAAGCCCACAAGTCTGTGCTCAGTGCTCGATCAACGGTGTTTGCAGCAATGTTTGGGCATGACATGAAAGAAAATCGGCTGGGCATGGTTAATCTTGAGAACATGGAAGTCGAAACAGTCCGAGACATGCTCCGTTACCTCTACTGTGGAACAGTGCGTGAACTCTCTTTCGAGGAAGCGGTTAATCTCTATGAAGCAGCTGACCTTTATGACTTGCCGCTATTGAAGTCCTTTTGTCGAGATGTAATTCTGTTTGAAATGTCTATCAATAATGTGTGCGATGTTGCTGTAATTGCTGACTGCCACAACGATGAATTGTTAAAAGAAGAATTACAATCTTTCTTACTTAAAAATGGAAAGGAGGTAATAAAAACCGAAAAATGGAAAGCAATATCTACTATTAACGCAGTTTTGGGTGTAAAAATGTTTGAATGGATTTTTTCTGAGTGATAGTTTTGTCTAAGATTGCATGTTTGTTTCATTAAATTGCTTTTGTAAGCCATCTTTTCAGGCAGAGTATATTGTTTTTTTTTTATAGTTATTTCCTTGTAATATTCTTTATATCGGAAAAAAATAAATAAATAAAAGAAGTCGTTTTCTGATTTAAATTCTCTCAATTAGTTAGATTTTTGTTTTTAATATTCTACGAACGATCTTTAATATATTTATAAAGGTTAACGTTATGAGTATGATCAATAAATCAGTGTTTTTCAGTTTGTTTAGTATTTTTTAGCATATTAAAAGCATGTAAAATCAGTACTTTTGCTAAATTACAAACCAAGTCGCTTAAGAAGAATTTCTTTCTTACTTTCCTCTTAACATAAAAAGGAAAAAAAATAATAAAGAAAACTAAAATTAGACTAAATCGCAATCAACGCATTTTTTTTTCTTTCTTGACTCTTGGTAAGTTGTGTCTTTTTCATTATATGTATTTGGGCTAAAAATGTAATTTTATTTCCCTTTAAATGTAATTTTAAATGAATCAGGGTTCATACTCCACCTGGAAATCATGGAAATGGATATCCTTTGCAAAAGTCATAGAATAGTCAGGGAAAAACGTAAATATTTGACAAAACCTGGAAAAGTCAGGGATATTTTCACCTGACCCCTTGGAGGGAACCTACGCTCGTTGTGATGTCAGATCCTCAATTAACTCGCCTTCCTTTTCCTATATAGGTTTTTTCTTTATACAATGGTGATTATTATATTGTCATGGCATAAAAGTGCCTACATCAGCATTTCTTTAAATATTTGTTTTTCATGCGTTGTTATAGGGTTAAAAAGTTGATTTGTCCCCACTGGGATCATCCTAATTTAAAAAACGTTTTTTTTTTTAAATTCTTTATATTGTATATTTTATGTTTTATATAGTTTTAAATCAGCTTTCTAAAATTAAAATTATAAAATAAAATAAAAAGATTGATGCAAATATAAAAGCTAATATCTTTTGGCAGTATTGTGTCACAAAATTTTGCTTTTGAAATTCTATGGACTAGGAATTCTATAGTATAAGTTTATCTCAATGAGCATCTGTGGAATTTTTTAATATGAGGTTAATATAATTGTATGTATAAAATGTTATGGCGGGTATATTTAATGTACAAGTAGTGCAATTGCTAATAAATATTTTTACTTGGAACGTTAACCTGGTTAACGAATTCTGCTTTGTATCTACCTGGCAAAGTCATGGAAACTTTTTTTGGCTATTTGAATATGAACCCTGATGAATGGAATTAAGCTTAATAATTTTAGTTACACAAACAAAAAAAATATTATTCATCTATTTTTCTTGTAAGTTCTGTTAAAAAACCAAATTAATATATAAGATTAAGATTTAATAATATTAAGTACAAAAGAAGTGCAATCAGAAATTCAACCTTGAAAAATGACCCAAGCTGGTAAAAATATTTTCTTTTATTTAAAATTATAAATTTTTATTTTAAAATATAGTTTAATGAGATGTCAGTAGATGTCGCCACCATTTCAATTGCAAGACGGGTGTGCTCTTGATTCCTTTCCTCACTTGCAACAACAATGAATCAAGTCACTCTCGTAGGGAAAGCGTAGGAATTTGGAAAGGAAGGGCTAGAGCTAAGTTTTGCTGAGTACAGTGATATACTGCTGCAGTTGATTGAAAGGAGACATTTTAGTACATCATTTGTGTGGAAAATAGCGCAAGTACAACGCAGGATTATCGATTCAAGCGATAAGATTGTTAGTCCACTTTTTCAGTGTTCAAACACTTTTTGGCAACTGACTTTGTATAATAGAAATATAAGCGATGAGTTCCTCAGAGTTACAACTAAGGGCCATAACCTCCAATTAAACTGCATACAATATTCATCTCTTAATTTCAACGTGTACGTCAAATGTGTTATTTTATACCACAAAAGAAATAATTTGGCTGAAGTTACTGACAAAAAGCTTACGTTCTGCGCCCACTCGAGTTTATCTCAGGACATTGCCGTAAATATGAAAGTAGAGTCTGTGCGGAATACAAGCATGCTGACGATTAACTTTAGTATCATCATGGAAGAAGACGGCGCTCCAATTTTTCCTTTAAAAGAGGCGAAACAATTATCCTTAGGTAAAGGTATACTTTTTTTTGTTTTTTCGTACAAAGTATCATCGGTTTTCATATTTTTGATTGTGACTTTTTTTTTTTCTGCTACGATAATGTCGTGCAAAAACAATGTAAAATTGATTTAACACTACCCTATACAGTTATAATATGCTATTTGTGTAAAACGTAAAATCAGTTTATCAATGAAAATCGTTATCTCTAAAAGTGGTCTTTCCATTAACGGGGTGCCATTGTTCATTGGCAAAGCAATCTAGAAATTCACTTGTGTTTGCTACATTCTACATCTGTATGGCAAATTATTATAATTTTAAGTGAAATGCAGGCCCGTCATTTAGGAGGGTCAATTGCCCCCCCCCCCCCCCCCTGGCTTGGGAAAGATAATGTATTTATATGTAATGTACATGTATTTTGTTTTTTTAATGCAATATACATTGAGTTTATACCCTTTGCCCCAGTAAATCTTAAATTTACGGGCCTGATGAAATGAAATCAAAACTGCTTTGTGCTGAAATATCAATAAAATGCATAATCACGTGAATAAAGCACGAATCGTCTAGAAAATAGTGGACTTGACAATTTGCTTTATTTACGTTATTATACATTTTAAACATCATGGTTCGTACGGTCCTTAGAAAGTCCTTAATGTTCATTTTCATTTTTAAGGCCTTAAATCGTCCTTATTTTTTTTTATTCCAGGTGCTTTTTTTTTTTGTTAAACTAAGAAGGTACCCATGCGCTCTATTTTTTTTTTTTTTTTTTGCTATGTTTTGTATTCTTCACAAGAATCAAACTTCTTTCATTTCAACTACTTAATCGAACGTCAAATTTGGTTTGCTCGGGTTCGGTACTATCGCGGCTTTCGGACAGCCCCAAACAGGCGGATTGACGGGACCAAAAACAACGGACTTACATTAACATCATCGCATTTTTACTACAAATTTCAGTGCTTTCTCAACTGGTAAATAAATAACTCTTGCTTTTTTAATTTTTTTGAAAAGTTATAAGTAAATTGATGTGTTATATATATTGACAAATAGAAAAGGTTCATAGATTATGCTTCAAACAGTAGCGGGTTTAGGTTTGAGGGCGCCCTAGGCCCGAGACGATATGACGCCCTTTTTCTTTCGTAACAGTATATAATTTATCATGGTGAATTAATGTTTTGTTTTATAATAAAGAGCAAACAAAGGTTACAATTAAATTTTGAATTAAAAATATAGCATCAGTTTGGAAGAAATAAAGTATGCTAAACGAATTTCAACGAGAAAAAAAACGGCACTTTCCTTATACCAGCAGTTCTTTCCTTGAACATGAATGGATTCTTCTTGGCATCTGCCAAGCAGGTTGCTTTGGTTCATGGTGGAACTGTACTCATGACGAGTTCGATTTCTGATGATGGAAAAGATTCGAGTACAAATGAATCAGTTATTTGAGATTTGAGCGAAAATGAGTTTTTCCAAAGCATCGATTGCTATGATGAAAACTCATCGTTTGATACAGAAATCACATCAGTCCTGGCTGTACCAAGCAGTCTGGAGGAAAAGAATATTACATGTCATTGGGTTGCACAGTTTGCAAGCTAGGAACGCTAGTGTATTAAAAAAAATACATGGATCGCGATGTCAGGGGTTGGCGCGAGTCACTTTTTCCACTAAAAGTCACTTTTTTTTGCATTGGTCACTTTTTTAGAAATTGGTCACTATTTTCACTTTTTTGCCCTTTATCTGGCAGAGCATCCAAAAAAAGTTACGTTGTCTGTCTATGAGTTAAGAAAATATTGCAATTTTGCATAAAAAGACGTGTGTCAGGGTTGAGGCTTCCGCGTATCCGCCATTTTTGATGGTATTTTTGAAATTCGCCATGGCGCCGGCCCCAAGTGTGCCGAAGTTAAGGTTTGATATTGCAGTGAGGTGCAACCAAAAGGGGGCCTAGAGATGAGCTCTCCCCCCATCTAGAATGATGATTTGAATTGTTTTTAAATTTTTTTTTCTCGAGAAGAGCTAATCCTGAGAAAATAAAACTATATTTAAATTAAAAAAGAAAAAAAAAATCAGACTAAAAATTTTTAGCAGTTGCAGATTATATCACTCAGAAAATTGCCTTGATTTCTCTTTTCTTTCAACCCCCCCCCCCCCCCCCCCCCACTCCCGAACGATCTAACTCATAGTCACAAAAGAAAGTTTTTGGAGGGGATTTCTCAACGAAAAGACAATACGCAACGAAAGATAGTACGCATCTTGAGAAAATAAAGTTATATTTTTATCAAGAAATCATTAAATAATGATGGAGGGGAGGAGGGGAATTTAAATTCTTAAAAAAAACTTTAGATCTGAAAAATTCTTAGCAGTTGCAGATTATATATATTTCTCAGAAAATTACATTTCGACCTCTTACTCCCCCCCCCCCCCTAAAGAATTTTTCTGATTATGCCATTCATACTGTCATTATGGATGATAGTGATACCGTGTAACTATCACAACTAAAATTATAAAATCAGGGAATTTTTTGGAGCTCAATCAAGGAATTGTTTTCTTGGATTTTGTTACTACCATGAAATTACAAAAACAGTATCGAATAATCAAACGGCTTTTTTTTCCTACAATGATACAGAAGATTAACAGAGTATTTTCAGTCTGAATAATTTTTATAAAATATCAAATTTAGATTTATTTCAAGTGAAATTTTCTAATTCCTGAACAAGTATAAAAAATATTTAAAAAGTAGCATTTGCAAAAAAAATTTT
Organism: Octonoba sinensis; assembly: GCA_038502835.1. Classification (NCBI taxonomy): domain Eukaryota; kingdom Metazoa; phylum Arthropoda; class Arachnida; order Araneae; family Uloboridae; genus Octonoba; species Octonoba sinensis. The sequence goes on along the minus strand of CM076605.1, from coordinate 61,318,563 downwards.
ACTCAGCGTTGAACATAAATTAAAATTTGAATTTTCTGCCGATTTGAATAAATATTTATTCATTTATATTTTTAATTAAGTACTAATTTGAGAAAGAAAATAATTAAAAAAAATAACTTTTGTCTCTCTCACTCTTAGCCATTTATGGGTTTTGAAAAAGGTATTTATGAACATAGTTACAGGTATAAAAATTCTTGTTTTTGAATAGGCTATGATTTTTTTTTTTTTTAAGTTGGGTAAAAGCTCTATTTATTTAGGTTTAGTTTTAAAAAGATGTCGAAACTGCTCTTTTTCAAGTTATATTTAGTTTAATTTAAAAAAAATACACACAAGTTTACATTTTAATGGTCACTATTTTGGTCACTTTTTTTAAAAAGCTGTAGTCACTTTTTTCACTATTTTGAAGACTCCAAAGTGCGCCTAGCCTTGCGATGTAAACAAACACAACCTAATGCATTCCACAGACCACACCTCTATTTCCTAATGAACTCATTTCAGATAGAACTGTTTCATTTTTATTTTAAGTTTTAAAATATGGAAAGTATTTTGCGTCTAAATGTTTCGCATCGCTTGAAAATAGCGGAAGAATTTGAAATAAGCATTTTTAAAAAATGAAACGAATTTAAGATCGTAAATGTTCATTCTCGCACTATAATTTGTAATTTCGATCGCGATTTTCCTAAAAGTCTTTTATTTTGCGGTACCGAATTTTGTTAGTTGTCACTAAGAATCCATTGTGAGGAGCTCTTACTCGATTTGGTAATTCGATCCTTGTTCAGTATTTTACAAAAGATACGTAAGTACAAAATTAATTTTATTACATAAATTATTGAAATTCGGTGTTTCATTCATTTTCCGACCCTACATACCGTGTTTTTATATATAAGTAAATATTTTAAATAAAATTACTGTGCATACTCAAATTTAAGTAGAAAAATTTAGTAAAAGAAAAAAAAATAACGAAGCACAAAATCAAAGGAGGGGGATGACCTATACACGCAGCAATACGCTAAAAAATGCTTTGGAGCAACTTGAAAATCTGAACATTCTCCCAAATTAAGTTCAATTCTTTCAACAAAATGCAGTAACCCCTCGTTATATCGCGCTTCTTTATATCGCTCATTCGGATACATCGCGCTCTTTCTTCGTCTCCCAAAATTTTAAGTTTGAGCTTTCGAAAGTAAAAATATTGCATTTCTCAGTATGGCCCTTTTTTCTTTAAACAAAGCCATCGAACAGGAATGTTTTCGTTTCTTCTGAATTTGCTGCAGTTTAAAGCTGCAACAATTCTCCCCCCACTCCCCAACTTACATGCCTGCAGAATGATTGCACTCAAACCAGTTGACGTTTTACTTGACATTTATTTTTGTATTGATGCTAACGCCCATAGAATAAAAAGAGACAGATGTCTATTGTCCAAAGATTTTTACTGAGATTCATTTTTATCAAGAAAGTTGTCATTCTGTAAGATTAAATTAAATGTTTTACGCTGTCACTCCATTTACGTGCACTTTTTGAGTTATTTCTAATGGCATCCGGTTAAAAAATTCCCGGCCCGCAAAAATTTGGGAAATTTTTTTAATCGCGCTTTTTCGATGTATCCCAAAATTTTAAGTTTGAGCTCTTAAAAAAGCAAAAGAATTGCATTTCTCAGTAAAGCCCTTGTCCTCCATTAAAAAAAGCCATCGAACAGAAATGTTTTCCTTTCTCCTGAATTTGCTGCAGTTAAAAGTGCAACAATTCTCCTCCCACTCCCCAACTTACATGCCTGCAGAATGATTGCGCTCAAACCAGTTGACGTTTTACTTGACATTTCTTTTCTCTTTGATCCTCCTAATTGAATGAAAGAGACAGATTCTTAATAATAATAGCAAACCAAACAGTTTAGTTTATTTGCTATTATTATTAAGAAAGTTGTCATTATGTAAGATTAAACTAAATTTTTTACGCTGACACCCAATGTACTTGTACTTTTTGAGTTGTTTCTAATGGCATCGGATAATCGCGCATTCGGATACATCGCGCTTTTTTGCTGTCCCCCTACAAGCGCGAGGGGCTACTGTACCAATAAAATTAATACTTAACCTATTGTAATACAATTTAAAGCGAATGACCGTTAATTAAATAGTTTAAATACAGCAAAAGAAGTGTGAGAAGAACGGGAACATTAGGTTTTCATTTAAATAAATTCGAAATTCAAAATTGTATGTCTTGTAATTATTAATAAAAACATTGCAAAGTTTTTATAAAAGGTTCATTTGGGGGGGGGGGCAATAAAAATGTTTATTAAATGAACAAAAATTGCCATGGCGAAAGCGAACCCTTGAAATAACGTAAAAATGAAAACTTTTTCGAACAAACGCGCCGAAAAATAGAATCTCCTTATATGCAATTGTCCGATATTTCAAGTTTTACCCCCTCTGAAATTGGGGGAAGGGGGTAGTTGTATTAGATAGTTTTTTCGACTTTCGGATGGAAAAACGGTAAATAATTCCGAAGTTTTGGGAGTAAAAACCTAAGGACACAGCAAAATATTAAGTTTCTTACAAACATATCGCTTAAAGAGATAAACAGTGTCATATCTGCAAAATGGACATTTTTCAAGAGAGTTTGAACGTTTTACAATTTGTTTTATTTAATTACCTTATTTGTTTCAATGATAATTATAATCGATTTTGTTCATAAAATAGTTATTGTTCTAGCTTTCTCTCACATGATGGATGTTAATGATGTCAACAAAATTAGAAATAACTATAAAAGGTAGTTATTACAGTATTGCACCAAAAAAATTAAGTTGGCCTCTAGCCTTAATTTTTGAACATTTACTTACGGCAGTATTCCCAATGTAAAGAGCGCAAAAATCTGAAAATTTTGATATAAAAACCAAAAAAACGAATTTTACAGATATGACACTGTTCATTTCTATAAGCGATATTTACATTTAAATAATCGCAAAACGAAAATACACGCTTGTTCAAAGTTGTCACTTTTCTTATTTTACTGATATTACACCCCACTAGGAAAACCAAACGCACTCCTTTTACTAAATCGCTCAAATAAAGTGTTATATCTGCAAAAAATAGTTATGTCAAAATTTTCAGGTTTTTGCGCTCTTTACATTGGGAATACTGCCGTAAGTGAATGTTCAAAAATTAAGGCTAGAGGCCAACTTTATATTTTTGGTGCAATACTGTCATTACTACTTTTTATAGCTATTTCTAATTTTTCTGACCTCATTAACATTCATCATGTGAGAGAAAACTAGAACAATAACTATTTTATGAACAACATCGATTATAATAATCATTGAAACAAATAAGGTAATTAAATAGAACAAATTGTAAAACGTTGAAACTCCTCTCTTGAAAAATGTCAATTTTTGCACTGTTCATTTCTATAAGCGCAATGTATAAATTGCGACTATACATTCAATAGCAATGGCATTACTTATTTCATAAGTAATGCCACTGCTAGCAAATGCAGGGCGGGGGGGGGAGGGAGAAATGAGAAAATTGTCCGCCCTGAGCAGGGGTGCATATCCCCTAAAAACTACGGAATTCGCCCGAAAACAATCATCTCGAAAATTTCAATCGCACAGTCTGCGCCATGTCCCCAGTTGGGCTCCTGAAAGTCATTATTTGTCAAGATTACATGAATAACGAACTAAAACTTCATATTTTTTGCCTTAGAAACAAAATTCATCGGAAAACCGGTAAAAACAGAAAGGAATTACCCCCACCGCCAGCAAAACCTTTCAGCCGCGCTTTTAATAGAATGCTTTGAAGCAATTTTAATAAAACTAATCATTAACGTAGCATTACTAGATTCCTATTGAACACCTTATTTGAGGTTGTAAAAAAAAAGCCAACCTTAGTCTTTCGGATTTTTTTCGAGTTTTGTTGAAGCTTCTTCCGAATTTTCGTGAAGAATAATTTTTAAAGTGCGCCTTTTGGTTCGAAAATATAACTAGTAAAAATGATAAAAACAAAAAGTAGGAAGTAACTTATAAAAAGTCGCTTGTAAAGTTCACAAGAGCGCAGACTATTTCATTAAACATGTGCGTACTTTGCGCTTCGATTCTTCGTTTTCTTGTTGAGTCAACTGGGGGGAAAGAAAAAAATCATAATCCCGTGACACATGGCGCCGGATCAGTTTCGGATTGAGAGGAAAGAAAGTCTAGACCAGAGGTGGGGAACCTGCGGCCTCCGCGAGGTTCTTGTGCGGCCCTTTGCCACCTAGTACAAAATGGTAGAGTTCGTTTCAAAAAACAACTATCGTACATCAACGCCATGACAGTTGCGCGAAAAATCCCGCCGAAGACTGAAAATTCCACAAATTTCTTTACTGAAAATTCCACAATGTTTATGTAATTTACATATCTAAAAGAAACGAATAATGTTCTATGTAATATTTATTTGAAAATAAATTAAAATTACAAAATACTGTTTACAAAATTTGTTGGTTTCAGATCTCCCATTTGAGTGTCACACCTTGCTTTGGCTTCTCTGACTCGCATCTCTCAACGCTTCCCTGTTGCGATCTTCAGCAAACTGTAGTTAACAGTGCGTGCTTATAACAGTTACACGGCTTATAACAGTTGTTGAAGATATTATTTGATATTCGTTTTTTTATCCATCATGTCAAATGGTAAGAGAAGAAAATTAGGTGATGAAAACAGAACATTTAATGTAGAATGGGAGTTAGATTTTTTCTTTACTGCTGAGAAAGATAAAATGATGTGTTTGTTGTGCAATACAGTTTTAAATACTTTAAAAAAAGCGAATGCAAATAAACACTATTTGACTCATAAAGAACATAAATATTTCGCTTTAGAAGGTGAATCACGAAAAGCTGCACTTCAAAAGGTGAAAAATGAGAAGCATCATCAGCAGGCATCTTTTAGTGCCTTTGTAAATTAAAATTCCGCTGCAGTTGCTGTTACGTATAAAATAGCACATATACTTGAAAAAAAGGGCAAACCATTCAGTGACATTGAAATAATTAAAGAATGTATTGTTGAAGCAGTGAGTATGTTAGATCCAAGAAATGTCGACAAATACAAACAATTACCTCTTTCAAGAAGAACTGTAACAGATCGACAGCACGAATTAGCGCAAAATGTAACAGAGCAACTTCATACAATTATACAAAATGAAGATGTTTATTTTTCAATTGCTTTAGATGAAAGCACTGATAAAACAGATTCGGCACAAGTTTTATATTTTATTCCTGTTATAACTAAAGATTTTCAATGTTACGAAGAACTACTTGCGTTAGGTACACTAACTGGAAGAACTCGCGGAGCCGATATTTTCGAAAACTTCAAAGAAGTATGTAATAAATTACAATTGAATGTCAGTAATTTAGTCAGTGTCTGCACCGATGGCGCACCTTCCATGAGAGGCAAAAAAGAAGGATTCGTTGCTTTGTTAAAAAAGGAAAACTTAAACTTGAAAAAATTGATATCATTTCACTGCATTTTGCATCAGCAAAATCTTTGCGCAAAATCTACCATTTTGCAAGACACTCTGGATAGAACCATTGCCATTGTCAACTATATTCGCGTAAATGCAATGCGTCATCGTGAATTTCGGCAGATGCTCTCTTTAGATGAGGAAACGTATAGTGTTGACCTACCATACTACTGCAAGGTTCGCTGGCTATCAACAGGTCGGGTTTTGATAAAAGTTTTGTCTTTACGACGACAAATTTTAAACTTTTATCCAGAACAAGGAAAAGAATGTGATCTATCAGATGAAGTATTTCTCAGAAACCTTGCATTTTTGTCTGATATGATGACAAAACAAAACAATTTAAATATTTGCCTGCAAGGTGAAACGAGGTATATTTATGAAATGTGGCAAAAGAACCAAGCGTTTAGAAAAAAATTATCATTTTTCAAAACATTGCTTTGTCGATCGGAAATATCTGCACAACACTTCCCGGAGCTAGCTAAAATGTTAAATGAGCAGAACTGTGAAAATAAAATATTCGATGAATATGTAGGTGTCTTGGATTGTTTAATAGAAGAGTATACTAAAAGATTTTCTGATTTTGACGAGCACACTCCTGCTATGAAACTGGCATTTGAACCACATTTAATAGATATATCCGAGGCTCCTGCAGAACTACAAATGGAGTTAATTGATTTAGGGGAAGATAGTATCATCAAATCCCTTTTTAACGCTAAAAAGGATCCCATACAAATCTGGAAAAATGCTGTTGAATATCCATGCCTTCGAGAACATGCTCGCCGTTTACTTTCCTGCTTCGGAAGTACCTACTGTTGCGAGACAACATTTTCTCTCATGTCAAAAATAAAAACAAATTTAAGAACGCAAATTACAGATGCACATTTAGAGGATCTATTATATTTTATTTTTTCTATATAATGCAATACATTGTTAAATCTATAGAAAAACTATAATAATTTCACAAAAGTCACTTTCTTAGGTCAATCAGCTTATGCGGCCTCTCTTATTGCTGCCTAATTTAAATGTGGCCTCTAATGGTAAAAAGGTTCCCCACCTCTGGTCTAGACCTTGCCCGTGCAAAGTTAAAATAGAACCTCTATATTTGGCATTGTTCATGGTATCGAAGGAGGCTTCCCGGTTTCTTTAAACTCTCCAGTTTCTAATCAAGTGGAAATATTTAGAACTAATAATGAATATGTAACTAATCATAAAATATTAAGCAAACATTTGAAGTTTACAAAATTAAAATGCCTAAATACCTCAACTGTTTTTTAAATGATTTATTTAAAAACAACATACTTATATTATATTTGAATAAAAGTCTTTACTGTGAATATTTAATATTTAAATACAGAAATACATATTAAGGACAATATTTTAAATCGCTATTCTCAACAAAATACATAAAATAGGGGCACAGAATATTTTGCTGCTTCATAACAACGCTTATACTCGCTCCGGACCTGTTGACATGTGACCGACAGTGCTTTTAAAAAGATAAATAAATCCTTGACCCCTGCTGTTAACATGAAATTGTGGTAATAATGCACTTTTTAGGAATCAAAGCAAAATTGATAAAAGGGGGTCAAATATATGGGAAAAAAGCGTGACGTCATTTATGAACGGCTCCTTTCGCACAAAAGAATAACACATCACTTACGCGCAAGCAATATTTTTGCGAATGATCATTTATTAACGAGGAATTTATCATTTATGTCACTGCACTTGTAAACAATTTTGAAGGCAGTTAAACCTTTTCAAACAAGCAGTTTTCAGAAATCCAATACCGAAACACATCACCGCCGAGGCATTAAATTGTTAAACATAAAAAAATATTCGAAAGCGGAAAAAACAAATCACTTTTATTTCAAGTGGAAATATGCTTTTATGGAATGGCGAGAGAGGGAGAGACAAGTTTCCGAAATATGATTCTTCTCTTCACCCTGCTCCAGTTTTCATCCCTGGAATTTTTGGGAACAGATTTGATTTTTACGAAGTCTGGTTGCGTGGATGATGAGAATGGAATATGCATAACGGCATATTTCTGCTTTTGCTTTGACTGTAGCTAACGACAAGTGCTTCAATTGTCAAGGATTAGATTTATTAAGTTTGCACACTGTCCTTTCCGTTCTAAAACGTTGGATGTTAATCCGAAATCATTGTCAGTGTCTAACGTGTGTGGCCGTGGTTAAGATGTCGGACTTCCAACAGGGAGGTCGGATGTTCGATACCCGACCCGCTGAAGACCCACAAGCAACACTTTTTTTTTACGTGCATGTAAAATCCGTGGACCCCACTTCTTCGCCCCCGGGGGAGGGCATCCCTAAGGCCTAGTGCTAACAGGGAAGGAGGTGGGAGGAGAAAGTGTCCAACGTGTGAACTGATTTACCTGTCGATTTAACCCTCTCATGCCTGCATTTACTTATTTGGGACCGTTCATAAATGATGTCACGCTTTTCCCCCATATATTTGACCCCTCCCCCCCTTTGTCACATGTCACGCTATGTTGCAGAAAGCAGGATGTCACACTTCTTGTTACCCCCTCCCCTCTCCTTGTCACATTTTCACGAATCCCCTACCCCCTCGAAGCGTGACATCATTTATGAATGACCCCTTTGTGTTATATAAAAAAATCACATGCTACAAACCAATTTAGCATCTCAGGATTGTTGTGTCATAATTTATTTTTGAAAATTTTTGTCCTGTATAGTCAAAAGTTTGTGTCCTTGTATGAGGAAGTTTTATGCTTTTTTGTCGTATTTATTCAATATAATAATAAACATGGCAAAATTCAATATTGAAACTTCCATTTTAAAGGAATAAGAAGCGATAAAATAATACCAAATTTTCCAGTAATATAATTACACGCTTCAAAATAAATAAACAATATTTGATTGGAAACTGAGATTCTCTCTTCTTTCTTGAATCATCCATTGATTTCTAAAGATATCTTATTCTTTTAACAATCTTGAATACCCTATGAAACTTTTTGTGGTTCCAAGAACTGTTTAGAGTCTCCGGATGAGGACAACATGAACATTGCAGCACAAAAACGAATCTGCATAAACATTTGAAGCAAAAATGTATGTCACCTCATATGAGGCTTACATGCATGAGAGGGTTAAAGAATTGCTGATGCATGCATTCTCATGTTATGGTTACCTTTATTTTCTTACAATCAAAACTTCAGCATTTGTTTTAAAAAGATAAAAAAATAAGGGGATGGGGATTTGCGCAAGCTTTCATTGAACTTCATTCCCATACACTTAACCATACTGTAGTTAAAACCTGGAGAGAAAAAAATCTTCAAAGAAAGAAAAAAAAAAACATCGATTAAAAGGTTCGCAGAGGACAATATTTTCGAGAACTTTTTGAAGCTTTCGAGACCTGTAGACACTCTGTTTAAGGCTAAAAACAAAATAAACGCAGATTTCAAAAAAAAAAAAAAAAGGTTTTAGTAGCAATATGAACTAAAAATAATGTATGAGTATAAAGATATGTTTAGTATGCATACTTTATTGATTGAACGAACTTAAAATAATCAGAATAAAATCATCGACAAAACTATTCGAATATTTAAAAAATAAAAAAGCGTGGGGAGCTTCTCTGTAAACATTTTTGTATTCATTCTACATTAACGAACAGCTGACAATAAGAAATTTTAAAACATCTGCTGAGGGAGAGGGGAGCACTTGTTTAGTGTTACAATTAATAGTTTGGTCAATGATTTTATGCTGATTATTTTAAGCTCTTTCAAGAAATTAAGCTAAACTTAATTTTGGGATATCCCATTGACTACTGAGCGTATCTTTATATTTAAAGATTATTTTTAATGTTTTAGTTTATTTTGCTACAAAAGAGTATTTTTTCTAGTTTTTTTAAACTATAATTTTATTACATAAAAAATATATTGTGTACTTGAAAATGTCTTCCATTCACAGCAGTTACAAATTTGGCAATTCTATGTAACACATTTTATTTTACAATTTATAATTTCATTTAACAATGTTAGTTTCATTCATAGCAAAACAGCATTTCTTTTAAAAATAAGGGTTTAAGTAGAACTAAAATCATGACTGTAGAATTAAAAATCATGACTGTAATCAGTGATCAGTCATGTGTAATTCTTGCTCAAGACAGGTAAATTCAGCAATCAATTAATTGCTAAGAATTACTGACTGAATTAAATTTAAAGCCAGAACCGGATTTTCGTTCGAAAACGTCCGCCATTTTTCGGTCTTTAAAACTTCTTTCATGTCTATATGCAGAATGTATTTCACAACAGGCGGCTAAACATAGGGCATCCACTTTTACTCATCTAACATTTCATTGGCTAAGGAACATGACGTCATGTTGAGGGCGGTATTATACGTTTAAGTGCGCTCAAATTTTGTTCTGTTACAAAATCTGAGTATTTAAAAGACAAATGATGAAAATGTAGTAGAGATTGCTTCTGCGCTCTTGTATGGATGATTCTGAAATTCTCCGAATTTTCTAAACATTTTTAAAAACCGAAAATTAAAAAAAAAAAAGAAAAAAGTTTTTCGAAAAATTTTCAATTTATAATTCTTGATATTTCTTTGACAAATAATGTATTATCTATACATATGCTTTATTTCCTTCTGTCTTGTGAGATGCAGAATATTTTCCGTTTTGAAAAACTCAGCAATGTTTCTGGAAAAAATTGACTTCTATAGTAGTGATATAACTGTCTGGTCATCACATCAAATTGCATGTTGTTTGTTTTCACTTATTCACTTGTAAGATCTTTCGAGCTAATATATATATAGCACGTATGTATTATGTGTGTGCGTGGAGGGGGGTTCACCTAATTGTATAATTTTCATTAATATATACTTTTTCAAAAAAATTGTGAAAATATCAGTTTTTTTTAACTGAAAATTACCCTTGTATCTGATAAAACATTCCATGAAAATCAATATTCAGTTTTCACTGAGGCTAATGTATATTTTTAATTCTTAAACTAATTAACGTATTATTCTTCATAAGGGACTTTCGCTACGCCCTTATACAGGGATGAGTATCGACCAACATAAACACTCAATTTATCTATTACAGAAAAAAAAAGAAAAAAAAACGGCCAACATGCAATTTGACAGAACTGATTTAAAGTGTGAAAAAAGTGTAATTAACAAAATAAAACCCATTAAACGCAAAAAAAAAATTTGAAAAAAAGCAATAGAAATTGCAGACACGTGTTTCGGGGGTACAAGGAACCCCTTTTTCAATTTTGTTAAATATCTTTTCATCTACAACACATTTTTAGCCCTGAAAAAGGACTCCATATAAGCCCCGAAACACGTGTCTACCTTTTTTATTAGTACATTAGACCAGTGATCCCCAACCCCGGTCCGCGGACCGGTACCGGTCCGTGGATCAAATTTTACCGGGCCTCCCATTTCATTGAAACTGAATTTGAATTCCTAGGTTTATACCCCAAATTAAAAACATCCCCCAGATGGAACCGTCTCATTGCAAAGAAACAAACTCAGGGCTCTCATTGATTTAACGTTCTAGTAAGTGTTAAAGTAAAAAATAAAGAAATGTTAAATCACTTTATATTTTTTGGTGTAATGTTTTTTTTTTTTTTTTTAATTTTGAAGGAATGTTTAAATACAATTAAATAAAAATTAATAGCTCAAAATAAACTAAAATATACACAATGAATGCCCCCCCCCCCCAGTGGGCCGTGGTAAAATTCTCAAGCGCTGACCGGTCCGCGGTGATAAAAAGGTTGGGGAACACTGCATTAGACTACGCGTTGAATGCTGAAAATCTGTAGTGGTTGTTTTATGTGTGCCTAAAAGTTTTAGGAAACCAATAACGTTATTATTTCTCGAAATATTTTATTTTACTGAACACCCAAAAGCAATAAAAAAAAGAAAGAAATTTAAAAAAATATATGAGGAGGGGGGGGGGAGAGAGAAAGAAAAAAGAAAAAGAAGTGGGTCGCTCAAGCGTCGCGGTATAACAAACGCTAATCATATAGAAATAAAAGAAAGACATAAACACAATTAATTGGCTGACATTGAGTAAATAAATAAATAAATTAATTGAATAGAATAAAAAAAGAGTAATAATAAAATTACTCTCTTGAGCAGTAAAAGATTGCACCATCTATGACTGAATTTATCTCAATTTTGGTGTTTGTTGAATGAAACTAAAAAAAAGGCGTCATACGATTGATTTGCTGGTTCATGAATCCATTTATCATATCTAAAACTACTGTTCCCATCCTCCACAGTAATTTAATCCTTCCTGTTAATTTTGTTTAGTTGTAGAATTATATGCATTGTAAAAGAGTTTTAAAAATCAATATGTATATAGCTACCTTCTCTATAACTTCCATAAGGACATATAATTATCCGTTCAAATATAAAAGAGTCAAATGTAGCAGCAAAAAAGAAAGAAAAAGAAACTATTACCAGAAATAAGTTGCAGAATTACATACATTTCTAAATAGTCCAATTTAAAAATCGGGGGGGGGGGGGCGGCTCAAACATTTCCAATTGCGCAAATTTTTTTCAAAAAAAAAATTAATAAAATAAACAATTAAAAAGTAATTAACATTCACTCGTTATTGTTAATATTAATTACAAAAAATCACTAATAAATGAATACATTTATAGATCATTAAAATAAATTCATTGTTTTCACAAAGTAACCGAAATCCTTATGCAGTATCATTGATTTAACTATACATTTATTAAACGTGATTAATGTAAAACAAACAGTAGCACTTTTTTGTTTTAAATCTATCTGTTTATAAAAGGAAAATTACACAATTAAATATTTTTGTAGTCGGTAAATTTCTGTAGTTGAGGGAGGAAAAGGGAAGTGCATTTTCAAAAACAATACTTATGTATTTCAGAATAATTTCATATTTAGAATATAATAAGACTTATAAGTTCTTAAAGTTAAAATTTTAGTGCAAGAAGTCTTTAAATTTTGGTTTTGATTTTAAAATTTTTTGAGCAGTTTTTCTCATTTAGCATTGAAATAAAAAATTTCCTCATTTGTAATAGAGGGGCTTAAGCCCCTGATCCCCCCTCCCCCCTTTCCTATGCATCTGCCTGTTTTAGTATCTTGCAACGAAAATCACGCTCATTCCGAAATTGAACAACGTTCGATTCTCTTCATTTGCGCTGACGTCATAAGATTTGTGACGTAGTGGAATTTAACCAATGAAATGGCAGATGAGTAAAAGTGGATGCCCTATGTTTAGCCGCCTGTATTTCACAGCATCGATGAGTAACTGGTCATTATGCAAACTGGCAACAGCAGATATTTCACAAATGTTGTCGATAGATATCTCACTGAGAATAACTTTACGGCACTTGTTCACTAACCCTTGCAAGTCATACCGATCTGCTGCGACATACAAGCTGAGAGCTTCTCCGGAAGACATTGGACGCACTTTTCCACAGTAGATATACTGAAGCATGTCAATGACGGTTCCCGTTTCCATTTCAACAAGGTTAACAGCGTCTTTCCTATTTTCCTGCATGTCGTGTTCGAACATGGCTTCAAACACTTTTGATCGAGTTGCCAGAATGACCTTATGAGCGGGAAACTCATGTTCACCCAATTTTAGAACGACATCTGCAAATCTCGGGTTCTTGTGCAATAGAAATAAAATTTCACGTTAAATTAAAGCACAAATGAGCATTAAAACGCAGACATATGTTTCGGGATTGCTTGGAATCCCTTTTTCAATGCGACAGGGAGCTTCTAGATGCAAAACATCCAAATGAAGCAGACAGACGGTAAATGAAGTTCGGGTACACAGGGCCGAAGGCCCTTTTGCCCGGTATCAGTGAGACAGACTTTTGGCGTAGACCAATCCCGTGAAAGGGGCGGAGTCAGGGGTGTGGTATGAAGGGTTAGAAAGAAGAGAACAAGGTAAAGCAGTTTTAGAATATATGAGGAATAAATGCGAGTAGATGTATCAAGTAAAAACAAAATATGGTGAAACAATTTTAGTAGAAGCGAATAAATGCGAGTAGATGCAGATATAATCCGTATTTACAGTATGTACAAGGTTCAGCAAAGTTCCATCAGGGCGGAGAGGTATCAGGTTGAAACAAAAGGTTATCAGGTCGGAGCCGGCCGGGGCCGCCGCCGCCGCCTACGTTTCCTTTCCAGCTTGTGGGAAGAGTCATCGCACGAGAAGGATATGGATGAGTTCCAGAGTTAGTTACATACTCCAGCTGGGCTCGTATTAGAGGGTTGGGGTGGGTTTCCAGCTTGGTATAAAATTCAGTAGCAAGATCAATAATGCAGTTAGTGATTGGGTTGACGTTTAGGTCCCTATGTATTACTGAGTTCCTGACAAACCATCTTGCAGAGACCATTTTCCGTAAGACGCGATTTTGAAGAACTTGCAGTTTCCATAGATCAGTTTTGGCCGCATGCCCAAAGATCATGATTCCATAAAGAAATGTTGGACGGACGACCATGGAGTATATGAGTTTTTTGTTGGTTAGGGATAAGGCATTAGGCCTATTTAGGATAGAGTAAAGGTATCCTATTTTTGTTTTAGCTTTTTTTGTGACGTTTTGGATATGTTTCTCAAACGTGAGTTTGGAGTCTAATGTGATTCCAAGGTATTTGGCCTCATGGGAATATGGTATTTCTTCGTCGTCAAGAGTGATATTTTTGGGCCTGATACGTACAGTACCTTTACTGAAGCAGATCAGTTTGGTTTTCTCCGGATTTACAGCAATGCGCCAGTGTTCAAAAAATTTCATTACTTGATTCACGTGACGTTGTAGGATTTTCGCTAGATATCTTTTATTATGGTGTGAAGCTACTATACAGGTGTCGTCCGCGAAAAGGCCTGTCATGGTGCCTGGGTTCTCGGGAAAATCATAGGTATAAATGTTATAGAGCAGTGGCGAGAGCACCGACCCTCGCGGCGTGCCTGCGACAATTGTTCTTGTTGTAGAAAGTAATGTACCAATTTTTACTTGAAAAGTACGTTCATGCAAAAAGGTATGCACTAATTTGATCAGATATTTGGGGAATTTTAGTTTTATCATTTTGAAAATGAGTCCCATTTGCCAAACTCGGTCAAATGCTTTTTTTATGTCAAAGAATATACCAACCGACGTCATTTTTTCGTTGAAACCTTTGATGATGTGATTCGTAATTCGAAGAAGTTGATGTGTTGTTGCGTGATTCTTTTTGAATCCGAACTGGCAATCAGGTATGATGTTATTATTTCTAACGTGATCTTCAAGGAATTTCTTAATAATTTTTTCAGCAATTTTTGCCAGGGAGCTGAGGAGGCTGATTGGTCTGTAGTTCTGAGGTAAAGAAAGTCCTGCGTCAGTCTTGGGGATTGGACATATTAGGGCGTTTTTCCAACATTTCGGAAAGTAACCAAATGCCAATATTTTATTTATTATTTTTGTTAAACACGTAACCGCATTTAATGGAAGATGTTTTAGTGATTTATTGCTGATGTTATCGTCACCCGCAGATTTACGTTCATTTAAATCTTGGATGAGTTTCATGATTTCAATTGGTGGGATAATAGGGGGAGAAATATCCACAACATTAATCGTGTTATTAAAACGATGTATCGTGCGTTGCACTTTGTCAATGATTTCCTCATTGTATGGTTCAGAATTATGTTGAAAATTATCTTCAAAATTATCAGCTAGTGCCTCGAGTTTTTCTTCAATCGTGTAGACAAGCTCACCTTGACCCGAGTGTATGGGGGGCATAGCACATTTTTTCTTGACAAATCTTCTTATCAATGAGAACATGCTCTTTTTATCATCATTCAGGGAGTTGAGGTAATTATTAAAGTTTTTTTCCTTGAATTCCCTAGTTTCTTTCTTTATCTGAGCTTGCAGCCTGTTGACTTCAGTTTTGATGAGTGGGCATTTCGTTATGCACCACTGTTTTCGAAGACGATTCTTAAGCTTAATCAGTTCCACAGTATTCCTAGGCAGCCTAGTTAGATGTTGGGTACAACTTTTCGTGTATTTGGCTTTTTCCATGGCTTCATTGATGTTCTTGGTTAATTTCTCAACGTTGTTTTCAATATCTCTGAATGAATTTATTTGCGGATTACCGCTTGTTGTTTGATGTACAATGTACGTAAAGTATGGCCAGTTAATTGCAGATTGATCCGAGCTTTTGGTCGGAAGGGGGCAATTGATTCCAATCTCAAACAGGATTGGGTTATGGTCCGAATTAAGTTCATTAAGAGAAGTAACGTTATAGTCTTGTTGAAAATTTTTAGCAAGTCCGAAGTCAAGTGTGGTATTGACATAGCCACTGAAGTGGGTAGGGCTGTCCGGAAATAGTATCGATAAATCATTATTGATGGAGTAGTCCAACACCCTCTCACCATTTGGATTTTTTCTTCCAAGACTCCAAACTGGATGTTTACTGTTAAAGTCACCAATTATAAGTGAAGTGTGGGAAATGTTAAACAAAGCATTACAATCATTGGGGTCGAAAGTATTGTTTGGTGGAAGATATATGGACGCAACACCAAGGTGTATATTGTTTATATTCAGCACAACTGAAATACTTTCAAGGTTTCTGGTAGCAACAGGTCGGGCATAGTGATTTAAGCTTCTCTTGACGAAAATTGCAACACCACCACCAGGACCGTCCATACGATCAGCACGATAGCAATAATAGTTCTGGAGAAAAATGTTCCTTGAGTTTACAAGGTGAGTTTCTTGCACCAGGAAGATGTCAGGGGAATGAGAGTCAATAAAGGTAGTGACCTCCCCCATTTTTTGGAGGAGGCCGTTCGCATTCCAAGAAATGATAGACAAAAAGGACCTAGCCATAGTTGAAGAAGCTACTCAGGCTATTCATTTGCGACATCATCGTTTGCATGCCCTGCACGACATTTGCAATGATAATGGGTACTTTACCAAAGTCAGTAAATAAGTTTGATAGATCTTTCATTTGTGTGATTTCCGAGTAAGTTGGGGGTGTCTTGACAACAGGAGCCGATTTAAGAGTAGTTTTCTCAGGGCGGGCCTGACTGGACAGTTTCAGGGGGTAGTTTTCAAGGGTAGCGCTGTGGCTACCAGGCGGATTTTTTAGAATTCTGTCCGCGGGGCGCTTGGCGCAACCGCGGAAATTCGCAGTATGATTTTCTCCACAGTTGGCACATTTGGCAGGAGATGCCTTCGGTTTGGTGCAAGCACGCGTATCGTGTTCTTCTCCACACTTTAGGCATTTGTATGGGTTTTTACAGTATATGCTAGAATGCCAAAACTGTTGGCATCTAAAGCATTGAGTAGGTGAGGTTTTGAGTTTTAATGGTTCGTATTTAACAGAAAAACATCGGAGGAATTTTTCATGGTAAATTTTTGCGTTTTCCTCTGTTCGTGGAAGATATATGAGATAAAGGGGCAGTAATTTTCGCTCCTTTCCGTGCATTTGGGAAATGTTTATGGCATAAAAGCCTCTGTTTTCTAGTTCTTATTTTATAAAGCTTGGGTTAATGTCAATGGGTAATCCTCTGACAACGACTTTTAGAGATTTTTGGTCGTTGAGGGCATATGTGTGATGGTTTATTTTATTTTCTTCTAAGTATGCTGTGATCTTCCTGAAGGAATCTGAGTCGGGGGTCTTGATATGGAATTTACTTCCCGTGTATTTGATGATAATTTGTGTTCCTGTTAGCTCAGACATTTTCTTAGCAAAGTCTACTGAGTCAGGGATATTTTCAACTAGGATGGGTGGGGTTTTATTGTCTTTCTTGAGCCTTTGGAGGCGAAAATTTTCGTTATTGATAATTTCATCACTAGATGGCGTGTCAATGTCATTTGCTTCCATTAGGGTTGGATTCATGGCCGAGGCGCTGGCTTTCTCAAGGATTCGTTTGATTGGTTCGTCAGTTTCCGGGGGCGGTACTGTAGCGCTAGACAGTTTTTTAGCTACGTTGATTTCTGGATCTGAGTTCATCCTCTTAGTCTGTTTGCCAGCATTGCTGGGGTGCATTCTAGGGTCTTTAGGTGCAATTTTTTCAATTTTGTTGCTTACATCAACTGCGGATTTTAATTTGGGCGTTTTTTGTTTCTTTATCACATTGGTTTTAGTGGGTTTATCGAGCGACGAATCTGACTTTCTCTGGGGAACTGGCTCCCTGAGAGCTCTGAGTTCATCGCGAATTATTTTTATCTCATGCCTGAGGCTTCTCATTTGCATATCACTGATTTCAAGCTTTTTGTTTGCAATTGCAGTGAACACATTACAGAGCTGAAAGATGCGATGGCCTATCAAGGGATCACAATCTTTGATGTAATGATCATTCAGGGTGGCCCTATAACTTTCACACTCATTACCGAGCAAGTTTAGGGAGGGAATATCATTAGTGTTAGTGATAGTATGAAGAAGTTGACTAAAGGTTTTGGAGTCTGAGTTAGTAATAGATAGAAAAAGAGGGTCTGTCTCACTCACCAAGGAAGATTGGCTGGCGGGCGTTGTATCCATCGTAATTCCCGGCGTGGCACAGTTCTTCAACAGAAAAGGGAATACTCCTCGTAAACGGGAGCGCTACTCATAATAGTCTTGAAAAAGACTGTAGCCAAAGCGACCCGTTTTCGCTTGAAGTGATTACCCGGACGAACCAGAGATAATCCAACGAGCTAGACGGGAAGGGGATCGTGAAGGCTTAGGCCTGCAGGTTGATTCACAGAAGTCCCGAGCGGAGCGGCTAGGCGGGTCCTACGGACGAGACATCAAGTGCGACCGTCACGGGCGACATCAGGCGAAAGGAAAAAGATGAAGCAGACAGAACAACAAAAACAAAGCTTATATAGCCTAAGAATTAACTGTAAACCAATGAGAATAAAGGCAGTGTGAAGTGGAAGTAGAAGTAGTAGGAAAGGCACCAATAAGAGAGCAACAAACGAATGCAGTTGGAAGTACAGAAAGTAAAAAGGAATATCAATAAAAACAAAGCAAAAAAGACAACAGCGTGCATAAAAATGTGAAAATACATGAAAATTGCAAAAAAATAAAATAAAATACAAAGAATAAAATGGAAATAAAATAAGTACAGAAAATACCAAAACAAAAAGCAAAACAAAGTACACATGTAAAAGAGGGGGACGGGGGGAGGGAAAAAAAAATGACACAAAAAAGGAAAACTAACAAGAAATCCAAGAAAGAACAACAAATTAAAGGAACTTATGCCAGACCTGTGAAAAATAAGGAGTTGAGGAAGAATCATTAACCAAATTAGAACTATTCCTGTTTTTTTTTTTTTTTTTTTTCCTCCCCCCCGTCCCCCTCTTTTGCATGTGTACTTTGTTTTGCTTTTTGTTTTGGTATTTTCTGTACTTATTTTATTTCCATTTTATTTTATTTTTTTGCAATTTTCATGTATTTTCACATTTTTATGCACGCTGTTGTCTTTTTTGCTTTGTTTTTATTGATATTCCTTTTTACTTTCTGTACTTCCAACTCCATTCGTTTGTTGCTCTCTTATTGGTGCCTTTCCTACTACTTCTACTTCCACTTCACACTGCCTTTATTCTCATTGGTTTACAGTTAATTCTTAGGCTGTATAAGCTTTGTTTTTGTTGTTCTGTCTGCTTCATTTGGATGTTTTGCATCTAGAAGCTCCCTGTCGCATTGAAAAAGGGATTCCAAGCAATCCCGAAACATATGTCTGCGTTTTAATGCTCATTTGTGCTTTAATTTAACGTGAAATTTTATTTCTATTATTTTGCACAAAGTTAAATCATTACTATCTTGTGCAATGTCTCCAAGTCCGTGCACAAAATGGCTATATCATCGTCTTTATCTGTGTTTGGGTTATCAAATAAATGCAATACATTAAAACCTTTAAATAATGTATTCGTAGAAGCGTCTATTTTCAGGGGCGAGTCCACATCTAAAAGAAATAAAATAAACTTGTAATAAAAAAATTATGTGCATAATAAAAGAAAAGCAATTTCAAAAGTAAAAAGTATTATTCTGCTGGGCTTAGCGCAAAAGTAATGCCTGCACTTTTTAACTAATTGGAGTTATTGCTGCCAGGTGGTGCTTTGCCACTGATTTTACCTAAATATTATGCTTTGTGGTCATATTGAAATAGAAAAAAAAATTTTTTTGAAAAAATGGTGTCCATATCTATTTGTACCCAGTATGTTAGCGTTTGCATGCGAGACTACCGCGCCACCTATATGTTGCGTCAAAAAAAAAAAAAAAAAAAAACCAGATATGCCTTCGTGACGACGCGACGGGCATGTACTTACGATGTACAAGTGAATAAAAAATCTATGATACATTCCACCAAGCGTGAACATTATTAACATTAGTGGTCCGTATCTCGCCAATGAGCGAACCAGCTGTGAAAGTGTGAATTTAAAATTAGTTTCGGTTCTGTAGGAGCGAAGTGTTTCAAAATGTGTCCCGGTTCCTCATAGGCTCAGTCATTGCGGATTAACAATTTTTATTGGGTGAGTGTTAAATTTTTAATTAAATTTAAAACTTCAATTAAAGAATTGAAGCAAAGTGAGTTCGAAGCTTAACCACTTAACGCATTTGCCCGTGTCTGCCACGGGCGAAAGTTATACCCTATGTTAAAAAGTTTGCCCATGTCCATGCGTTATTTTATTTCTAATGCACGCCTGAGGTCCGTTTATACTTTTTGCACAATATTTTGTCTATGTAACTCCCCCCCCCCCCAAAGGTCAAAACTTAAACTTGATTAACTTGGTGGCCACCTATGCGAAGCGGGGCATGTCCCCCCCCCCCCCCCGCAATTCCTTATGTGTCTTATTTTCAGTGAAGAAAACATAATAATTTGTCAAAATTATTAAGTTTACAAAAAGAAAATCTTATGACTTTCAAATTGGAAAAAGAAAAAACTAGATTCATTAGCGATGGTAAATTAAGGAAATAGGAATTTTTGCGATATAGTTTTCTGTGTTGAATGTTATACAGTACAAAAGATTTAAAAGTAAAATTTTGTTAATAATAGAAGCAAGATATAACAAAAATCCCAATTACAGAAACGAACTTTTTACAAAAAACATTGATCATAAATACGGACCATTTTCGAACACAATTATAAAAAAAATGTATATTTCCAGTTCTAAATTTGTTCAGTACATTTCATTTTCATTCATTTCAAAACTTTTTTTTCAAACTTTCACACCATTTTCAAAATGGCGCGACACTTATGTTTTATAAGTTTTTGCGAAAATGGCCGATCTGAATTGCAAGTGTTGCGGCTCAAGATTTAGATTAGTTCCCACTGTATTTAAAAGATTTATATAGCAGAGAGAAGGATTTAAAAAAAAAAAAAAAAAACAGCGCAATCGGGAAACGTTTTCGCCATTTTTTTCTTGTGAAAGGGGAAATGAAGATTACCGGGCGAGTTTCGGTTACTTGAATGCCGAATTTATGCCTTTTTATTGTGCTTGTGTGCATGAAAGAAGCAAGAGTTGTAAATTCTATAGATGTATTTGAAAAGGAAGGATTTACCTTAAAAATTAAAAAAAGGAAAATTAGCGATCGCTCTTAATTTTTTGCATCGCCACTTTTTCAAACAAGGTCGCCATGTGGCGAGTAGCGACCGTGAATCTTGACCTTTACCCCCTTCCCCCAACCTGAAATTGCAAAGAATAACTTTTACTATACTAGTTTTTCAGAGAAAAACTGTGCTTTAAGGGGTTAAACTAGTTGCTGAGGGGTTGGGGATAAGTGTTCCTGCGAGCGCGAAAGCAATTGAAATGAAAAAATTAATCAACTAAAGCGAGTGCTACGAAAGTAATATTGAGTTTGTGCAAGGTATTGCTTTAAGTGTTGTTGAGGATAGAAAAAGTAAAATAGCAAATGCGCAAAGGGAGAAGTGGGAAATTGAGCAAAAATTAGAGTCAAAAAAAAAAAAAAAAAAAGCGCTTGCCCGACTGGACAAACAATTAGAGCTTGAAAGATTGAGAAGCGACAAATCTCTAAATCAATCAGTAGAACTTAAGAGTGAGTCAATAAATTGCATTTAAGGGGACCTAATTAAGAGCGTGAAGATATTGGCAATTCAGGTACCAGCGCGTGCTGATCATATGTGTTTTTTAAATCATTAGAAAAGGCTTTACAAACAAAAAATGTTCCCGACGAATGGAAATCGGAAATTCTAATAAATATTTTACGTGAAAGAGCGAATAATTTAATGTCATATTTGTCAGAAGAAGAGTTACTTAAGTATGACAAACTAAAAATCTTAGTCTTCAAAGAATTCCAGTCGCGTCACAAGAATGTTACAACAATTTTCGCAGAGCACAAAAAAAAGAGGTTCCGAGTTGGTTCAATTCGCTTCAAGATTATAAGTGCTTCATTTGAATATTACTGCCAGCTGCGCAATGTAACCGACTTTACATTAGTTTGTGATTTAATAGTATCGGATAAAATGATGAGTTCCTTTGACGGGGAAAATAATGACTCACATAAGTGTAAAGCAAGGGGAATCATATTTTAAACCTCTCGAGTTAGGGCACGAGTGCGATATTTATTACTCTTCCAAAGACAGATCTAAGAATGACTCATCTTTTAAACCCAGAAGTATTATTATCGCTAAGCGATTCGATTTGAATAAGCTGCAACAAGAAAGAAATCATAGTCCAATGTATTTTTTTCCGAAATAAAAGGAAATAAGTGAATATTGCGTAAAAATAATGAATGCCATGCGTTAAAATTATGTCTGAAATTTAAGAGTTTTTCGTTTAACGAAAGATTAGATTGTGTTAAGGTACGTGCCTACCTTCGGAGAGGCTCTTTTTTAATTTATAAAAAATAACTTCTTATAAGCACTATACTGTTGAATTTGGCTAACAAGCATGAATAACATCTAAAAAACCTCAATAACTATAAGTGGTTTGATTCTTTGGACCAAAACATACGTAAAAGGAGCAATAAAATAACACCATGCAAAACGCCAAAACTCAAATTCAAATCAAGATATTTGTGTTCTGTAAATTTTATTATGATAAATGAAGACTATTTCAGGGAATAACCCTTGCTCATAACTATAACCGTGAAATTTAAAAAATATAAAAGTTAACATCTCAATGATCAGAAAATTTCGTCAACATTTTCGACAATTTAAAACTTCTATGTACTACAAATCATCAAATAATGAAAATATGCGCATAATAGAGGTTCACTCCCTGAAATAGGCTCTTTAGTTATTATAATAAAGTTTACGGAACACAAATATCTTGATTTGAATTTGAGGTTTTTGCGTGGTATTATTTTGTTATTTTCACGCATGTGTTTTGGTTCAAATAATCAAACAACTTGAAGTTATCGAGCTTTTTTAGATGTTATTCGTGCTTTTACACCAAATTACACAATAGTGCATATAAGAAGTCATTTTTTATAAATTAAAAAAAAAAAACCTCTCCGAAGGTAGACACCTTAAAAACAATAAAAGATGTTTCAAATGTCTATCTTCAGGTTAAACAATGTCATGCGAGAAATTCTTTTTGTGGGAAACCGCATATTAAATTATTACATTATCAAAGTGAAAATAAAGGTAATTTCATAACCGATCTTCCGAACACTGTTCCCTCAGAGCCCACAAACGGTTTTCAATGCTTTAGCGGCACCTGCTGTTCCTGCTGAAGTAGACAGACAGTCTCCGATTGCAGCGACTGCGTTTTCTCAAAACAAAATTAAATTTAAAAAATGCTTATTGAGCATTGCTAATGTTTATGTGAAGGATAAATATTCGCAATGACATCAATGCCGCTATCTGTTGGATGTTGGATCAGAGGTTTCCAATGAATGTGCAAATAAGATATTACTTAAAAGTAAAAAGATAAGCACCTTAATATCGTGTTTAAAATGATACCTATGACTGTTGGCGGATACGTGAAAGGTTCCAGATCGAATAAAAATAAAACGTTTCAGAAAGATTTAACTATATGGGTTGTTAAAAAAATTACTGATTTAATTCCAAACACGAGTGTCAAGGTTAATGGCGCAAAACTTTAAATCGTTAATATCTTATTTTGAACTCAGATCTAGATAACAAAAGTATTCAACACGGCAGTATTACTTGGGTTTGAATAGTATTGATTTTTTTAATGAAAAGGTGTATATAATATCAGATAAAAGTCCAACCAAGTTTTTTTTTAATTAAATTATACGTTCTTAGATTATCTTCCCATTTCACTAGGCAGCATAAAATTAATTGTTAACTCTCTTACAAACTGCTTTTTTAATGTAAGTTTTAAATAAGTTGCTTTGCGTAGAAAAATTTCTATTATAACAAGTATTGTCGTAACCGAAATTTTCATTTAAAAAAGAATGGAAACCCCACCCCCCATAAGTCAGCCATGTGTTCATAACAAATGCATTGAGCCGCTAAGTCGGTAAAAGAAAGAAAAGAATATTTATAAGCTTATAATTGTTGTTCGTGTTATTCTTCACATTTTAATTTTACTTTTTCCATTAATATTTCCTTGTTTGACCATTACTTAGAAACTTGACACCCACTCATCACTATACATGTATAGCTTAGAAAGGGTTCATGAAATTGAAACAAACTGTGACCAGAGGCGTAGCTAGGTGGGGGCAAGGAGGGACAGCTGTCCCCGGGCGCAGCGTCAAGGGGCGCCAAATTAATAATAATTTATTTGAGAGAAATTTATTTGAAGAGGTGTGAATATGTTCGACAAAAAAGTATGAGCACCTCAAACCATATCGGGAATGACCAATGTAGAACAGGAGTGGGAAATCAGACAAATAATTCCAGTGACCCATTTTTCCCTTATAGAAGTTAATGGTCGCTAATAAAAATGAAAGTTAAAAGGTCTGCTTTTTAGTACTAGTTATCAGTTAGGAAGCATAAATTTTTTTTTAATTCCCTTTAGTGGCACCCCTAGGCCTGCAGGGGGACAGGGGGGGCGCAAAATCTTCAGTTGTTCCCGGGCGCTGAAAACCCTAGCTACGCCTCTGACTGACAAGGAGAAGGGAGGGGGTAACAAGAAGGTGTGACATCATGCCTATGCAAAATGCGTGACGCGTGACGTGTGGAGGGGATATTTTGAAGTGTGACATTTTGTGACAAAGGGGGAGAGGGGTCAAATATATGGGAAAAAAAGCGTGACGTCATTTATGAACGGGCCCTATCACAGAAAAGAAATATACAATATATTTAAATTAACAACGACTGTTGGGGAATGTGGGACAAAGTGAAACAGTTAAGATAAATTACCTTTTTCAAAATGAGCAAATCGGAAATTTATTTTGAAAATAAGAGTACATGAAAAGAGAGCTATGAATTTTATAACTAAACTTGCATTGAAACATTACTTTTCATTTCAGGCAGTAAATTTGTACGTTAAAATAAAAGTGGGAAATTATCACTTTGTCATCATTCATAAATGATGTCACGCTTCGAGGGCGGAGGGGGGTTCGTGAAATAGTGACAATGGGAGGGGAGGGGTTACAAGAAGTGTGACATCATGCATTATGCAACAAAGCGTCACATATAACAAAAGGGGGAGGGGGTCCGCTGAAGTCCGACATATTATGACAAAGGGGGGAGGGGGGTCAAATATATGGGGAAAAAACGTGACATCATTTATGAACGGCCCCTTTGCACCATGTATGGAGCAAAGTGAAAAATTGAAATACTTACGTAATGAAAAAATTTTCTATGGGATTATTACCCCTTTT
This sequence comes from Octonoba sinensis, assembly GCA_038502835.1. NCBI lineage: Eukaryota > Metazoa > Arthropoda > Arachnida > Araneae > Uloboridae > Octonoba > Octonoba sinensis. The sequence goes on along the minus strand of CM076605.1, from coordinate 61,293,391 downwards.
CATTCGTATATCGCTTTATGGTCCAAATAACATATAGTCCAAATAACATGCAATGCTTCATAGTTACGATTATGAAAGGCTATAGTACTTTTTATTAAACATGAATAACTAAAGGAATAAATGATTAATAAAACCAGCAAATAAATAAATTAATTAATGAATGTCCAAAATAAACAATTAGATGAACGAATGAAAAAATCTACTTAATAAATGAACAAATAAATGAATTAATTATTGAATGAATTAATAAATGAACGACAAATTTAGTTATCTGATGACTGATGCAGGGTCAAAGTGAAATTAAATATGAACATGTGTTCCCTCGCCACTTCGCGCTTCATGTTTTGCGGCTTCAGTGCTTCGCGGGTTTTTCCAAAATATTTATCAAAAAATAAAAATGGAAAAATACAACCATGTCGACAACAGAAAGGAGTCGTTGCAGAAAGGAGTGTTGTTTCATGTTGATGCGCGCGAGAGAATGATCTCTGCATGGCACACAAAGAGAGGAGTTGACTAGAGAGAGAGCTTCTACGAGTCAAGTGAGACCCTCTCCTTCGCAACACAAGAATCTCTCCTACACAAGACTCTTCGCCCAACGGCGGATATAAGGGGGGGGGGGGCGATGGGGCGATCGCCCCCCCCCCCCTTGGGCTGATTCAAGTGGATACTACAAGGACACTCCTAAGTGAGTTTTTACTCTTTGTGCCCCGGGACCAGCCATTTTTTTAGGTTCTTGGAATCCCAGCCTAATAGCCCTTCAAGTTCTATGCTTTCCCCCTGTCCCTTTGTCCTTTAGTATTGCTGAGTTGCTAATCCTCGGAGTAATGGGAAAGAGATTCCCTACTCTTTTCTTCTACCCATCAAACTGGTGACAGCTAGCCAACCCTTAGCACGTGGTGTAAATTCCTGCAGCATTTACGCTAAAACCTGGAGTCTTAAACATTTCATTGAACATTCATAATTACAGATGTTTATAAAAAGTTGCACATACTCGTTGATGGCTTTTTTAGTACATATTTAGTATTACATTTTGAAAATTTTAGAAAATATATTACTAATAATTGCTATTATTTTGTAATTTAGACATATCAATTCAAATTTAGAAAATGTATTTACAAGCCTACATTTTTCTTGAGAAAGCTTAAAAGGAAATCCTAACTCGGTTAAAACTTGGCTAAGAAGCAGAATGAGTGATGATAGACTCACTGAATTAGCGTTATTGCATATCCATAAAGATATTACATTGGACGTTGAAAAAATTATAGACGGATTTGCGAAAGCAAAAAAACGTCAGCTTGTGTTCCTTTTGTAAGGGCTTTGAATAAACGTATATGCATTGAAAAAATGTGCTAGTAAAATTTTAAATATCAGTACACTAGCATTTTTTTTTTTTTTTTTTTTGTTCCTGCTGTTTGAAAAAAAGGGGGGGGGGGGGGGGGCGGAGGGACTGTTGAAAAGGAATGAAGAATCTCCCCCATCCATCCTTACATTGAACCCCGAGATTTCCAAAATCGCCCCCCCCCCCCTTGAAGATTTTCTAGATCCGCCCTTGTCTTCGCCTCTCTCAGAAAGCAATGTTGATTAATGTTTATTACTGTGTAAGGTTTTTTAATTAACCTTTTTAATTAGCACTGACACGTTTAAGTAAATACGTATACTGTTGTAATTTTTGTCTTAAATGTGTAAAGTATAAATACTGTTTTCTTAAAACATTCGTGTACCCGCATACACGAAAATTCCTAGGGGCAAATCCTACTTTGCGGTTTTTCAGTTTCGCGGAACGGGTTTTGGTCCCCAGTAACCGCGAAAAACGAGGGATCACTGTATTTCACTTTGCCCCGTATGCACATGACAAATTGTACTGAACATTTGAAATACAAACAAGACTAACATAAAATAAATTAACACTGTATTGGATATTTGTAGGTCTTAATTAATATTTAAAACATCATTCATAAATGATGTCACGCTTCAAGGGGGGAGGGGAGGGTGTAACAAGAAGTGTGACATCATGCTTATGCAACACAACTTGACATGTGATAAAGGAGGGTCTGTTGAGGTGTGACTTTTGTGACTAAGGAAGGAGGTCAAATATATGGGGGAAAAGCGTGACATCAATCATGAACGGTCGCTAACAGGAATTTTACCATCATATTATCGCAAATTTTCTTTTTTTGACATAACACAAAAATATTTCAACATGAGCATCATATTTTGAAAATGGCTTGTTTTATCATTTTGCTTGATCTTTTGAGTTAACTATTTTTGTCAGGAATCAATTATTTTAAATGCTAGGTGGCCCTGCAAACAGTAAATATTTTACCATTTCGGGACTTTAGGGGGATTTTTCGGCGATGCATCAGATACTTATTTTGCCGGATATCCGGTGTTCCCTGTATGACGCATACGTACCGTATATCCGGTTCTAATATTTGAAATTTGTAAATTCTATACCTACTTTTAAACATCCCACAGCTTCCAAATATGTAGTGTTTCTAATTCACAGATACTTTCAAAACGTGTTAATTTAATTTAAAAAATCAAATTTGACATGCTGGGTAACAGGTTATTTCGTTCAGGGGTCGGATAAATGGATTCTGGATGTTTAAAAACGTGTCGGATACCGGCAGGGCATATTTTAAGGGGTTTTTTTGGGGGAATTGCCCACACAGTCAAATAAAATTGCCCCCACAGTTAAATAAAATTGCCCCCCTACATTCTTTCCCAATTTTTTCCAGCGGTTATGTGTTTCTATAAAATTTTTAAATTTTTCTGTAAAAAAATGCCACATAGAAGCATGACCCCTAACCCTTCCCACAAGCAAAAGAGTGAAACAACCAAGTGGGTTCTCTTTCCTACTATGGGATGTGTGATGGAGGGGGTTTCAAGACGTTTTGAATCAATAAGACAAAAAATTGTCCTATCATCAATAAATTTTCTTAAAGATAAAATTAATGACGAACAGCCCGAAACTTTAAAAACCGCCAAAGCCTTATGCGTTGCAGGATCAGCGGCAGAAATAATCTCCATCGGAAAAAATTTACTTTCCAACCTGTTTCCGAATGAAGTTTATGAATTTGCGGATTAGGTATGTGAAAGCTGGCCGCTCATTGATCAAATTCCCACTCTCCCAGTGAATTCGGACATTGGTTCCTGCACTTCCACAAGACTAAAGAAAATGTTCGTCGTATCCAAAAGGGGCCACTCAAAAAGTTGCTTGGAACACTTATCATGGCAACTCCCCGTTCGATGCAGGTGGAGCGCGTAGTTTCCAGTTATAGTATAGTCAAATCGGACCATCGTGCCGGAACGACAATTGCAACAATAAACAGAAGATAGAATATCGCTCTAAATGGCTGCGGGACGGCCTATTTCAACACGGGGCCATCCGTCATAAAAATTTCTACAAATTAAAAACCAAAAAGAAAGAAAACCAGAAGCTGAACTCTACAAAGAGAAGTTTTATATGAGATCTTTTTTTGAAAAAGACAACGTTATTTGAATTTGGTTGTATTAAAATGAAAATGAATGGTTGTATTTGTATTATAATGAATGAAATTAAAATAGTTAAAAAAGTCACAGAGTTTACGTTCCTTACACTCTTTTCCTATCGAACAAAACGACCATTAGTAATAATTTCCGTAATTCCAATTTTCACACCCCAACTCTTTTTTGACGATTATTCAACTAACATAAACTGCGCATTTACAATCCCCCCCCCCTCCTCCGAGGAAGTTAGAGTTGCCCACACAGTCAAATTTCCTTAAAATATGCCCTGGATACCGGATGTTTGCTCGTGAATCGATCTCGTTGAACGAAAAATTTTCGGGTTTTTTTTTTGGTTGCTTTTGTGACCGATTTCTAAATTCGTGACGTATAGACACCCTGTACTTTGTTGAATGATTTAAGTTCAAATACTTTTAAATTTTGACCGTATGTTTCTCCTACCAAATCCCACTTTTTTTCTTGCTTACGCGAAGCAAGAGTCGGAAATATGAAAATTTACTAAAATGTAAAATTTGCGTTATTTTCTGATAATTTTTTGTATACAGATCACAAAATTAACCGGTAGATATTTATCATTAATTATAAATTTTGTACTCGCATTTATCTCACTTTATTCCAACTTGTCTGCATTATCGCAACGAGAAATATGAAAACATGTAAAATGTAACATAATTTTTCGGACTTGAACTCAGCAAGATTATTTCCTTTTTCGTTCAAAATAGTGGTTTTTAAATAAGTGGCGACGGTACCCATTGAAAAATTATCTGCAATGTTTAAATACAACATAGGTCTCTTCAAATGTGGTCGGAAGTCTGTAACACATTTAATTCCATAAGGATATAAACTTAATTTCCAAGAAACATTGGAACACCGAAATGTTGGACTGACAGTATAATCGCCCCGAGACACAACTCTGTCTGTTATGTGAGCAATTTTCCATCCAACGGACGTATGGTAATGTTTCTTTCCAACATCGTGCTGATCACAACCACAATGCACAGAAAAAGAATCACCTCTGGTAACGTCCATTTTCCAGCCGATTACCGCCCGATAAAAACTTCGAGTTCAAAACATTCTCGTGCAGCAACTGTTTCTAAAGGCTTTTTACTAAAAATTTCTTCAAAAAAAAAAAAAGACAAGGACAGCAACAATCGTGTGCATTTGTTTATCATTTAAGATATTAAGATATTCTCGGCAATCAAGACTATGAATAAGTGCTGCCATCTAACGGAGAATTTTACAAGCAGTTTTTTGAGAAATAAATGTATTATTAATTAATTTAGATAAATGAATCAAATTACTATTAAAAAAAAACTCCATAGAAAAAAATTCAAAATAATTTTGCTATATATTTAAAAAAGGTATAAATGCGATATACATAAATATAAATTTATTCTGCTAACTTTGTAAAGTTTGTAACTGGAGGCGTTTCGGAATTAATCTCGACATAATCTACAGGAAACTGAAAGTATTAACTAAATCGCCAACTGAAAATCGAAGATCTAAAGTTTCCACTCCTAATATCGGAAACGCTAAATCAATGCCACCTAAATAGGGAGATAAATAATCCCTATTTAGGTGGCATTGGGCTAAACGCGCTTTTTTTAGTATTTTAATGGAATATTTTTTTTTTCAAATTTAATACTAACTCTTTACTTTATATGACCGATTGATTTCATTTATTTGGCCCTTTATATTATAGTTTTAGCTCTTATATTTTTGGACTGCGTTTTACTCGGGCGGCTTATTAAGGAGTCTTTTTTTTTTTAATCCCTAAATCTTTGTGTGTGTGATCGTGTTTTAATATATCTTTTATTTATTACTGCTTTTTATGGTATAGAAATATATTTTTATTATGTAATGCTTTTTACTCTAGTTTTAAATTAATATTTTCTCTCTCGTTCTAACCCCTCTCCCCTTCTCTATTTAATGCTGCGATTTTATGTTGTATAACCGAAAGAAAATATATATATTCTAGATATTTTCTTTCTGAATACTTTTTATTTGGATGTTAAAAATCTAAAGATGGTGCAATTAACACATTTTTTAACCTCATTCAATGTGTATTACCTCTTTTATTTCATTTAATATTGCCCATAAAATGTTGCGTAATTAATAAAGCTTGAAAGCAGTGTTTTTAAATAATTGAATTTTTTACTCGGGCATAAAAAGCTGAAAATGGCGTCTTGCATGATTTTTTTATATTAGCTATTTATGGGATCAATTAATTTTTTAAATACTTTCGGAACTGTTTATTTTTTTACTTTGACGATCTGTCATTAGTTATTTCATAGAACAACTGGGTAAAGTATGAAATTTTTCATATATTATATATCTAGCTTAACTGACTAGCCTAGTTATGTCATGAAATATCTAGTTATTCTATGAAATAACTGAATTTTACATTTTAACAGTAACGTATTTAACTCATCTGAAATGCTTTTGCAATTTGAAGAATGTGTGTCTGCAAAAGTGAAGGCTCGCTACCAGTGGCGGCTCGTCTATTTGAGCACAGGAGCACTTGAAACCCCAGGAAAACGAAGAAATAAATGTATTTTAAAATTAAATTAAAAAAAAATTTCTTTGAAATGGGGCTGCAGTATTGATCCTCAGCCATTGCAGACCTAGTGTGTTCTCAGAGATTGGTACCAACTCTTTCAGCGGCACCACAATGAGTATGGTACCATTGCCGCAATTTTTTGACGCTCAGTTTCCCCCTAGATGGCGGCACCTGAGCTCTCGTTGATGCAAACGGCACTAGGAATTTTATTTAGCCGAGGAGTATCCATTCCAAAACGGATACTCAAGGGATCTTTAACATGCCGCATAATCATAAGACATGGGCGCTGTCGATTTTCTGCATCTTGAAAATTCACCGACTTGGGCCAGGTTTGAACATGCGATCTTGGGCGTACGAGGCCTGCGCCTTACCACTACGCCACCCTGTCGACAAATTAAATAAAATAATATTAAATAAATTTGCATAATTTGTTAATTTTCTGCATGCGTTCCTGCACCCTGTTTTTAAATAATCCAATACGTAGCTAACTGCCTAACGTACTGTTGGTTACCAAAAAGCACATTTAATCGTGGGTCCAGTGCTTCCACGACTGCGCCAATTGCGAAAAGTGAGCCAAAAAAAAATTCTGATACAAAACGCTCTTAATTTTTTGTAAACTCTACGCCAAATCGTAGGAAATTTTAACAAATGGTAAAATGTGGATGAAGTAGGCCTCCTCCTCATTAAAGTAGGCCTCCAGCTTTTTAATAACTTCACGCATTTACCCGTGTCCGACACGTGCGAAAGTTACCGTAAAATTTGTCCTTGCCCTTGCCCATGCGTTGTTTTATTTGTAATGCCCGTCTGAGATCCGTTTACACTTTGTTTGTATGATATATTTTTTCTATAACTTTTACCCCGCCCTCCGCTCCCTAGTCACCCCCCACAACCTGAAATTTCAAGGAATAACTTACACAATACTTTTCTCCACCAGACCCCTACCTGTTAGCCGAGGCCTTAGGATTGCTTACGCACGGGGAGAGGTAGTGGGGTCTACGGATTTTACATGCACAAATCCCCAAGTATACATGGTGGTCTTCAGTGGGTATCGAACGCGCGACCTTCCAGGTGGAAGTCCGACGTGCTAACCACTAGGCTACCACTGCCCTTAACTTAACTTACACAATACTAGTTTTTCAGAAAAAAAAAAAACTCTTGTTTTAAGGGGTTAAAGTTTCAAATTTTTAAAATTACATTGAAAGTTTTGAAATTATCAGGCATTTCACTTTTTCTTTTAAGCAAATTTAGTTTTTTACACAACCAATTCTTGTAATCCTAGTACTCCTAAAATTTAACTGTTGCACAATTTTTAAAAGTTGTTAAAATAAATTGTTGAGAACAAATTATAGCAATAAAGTCTACAGTGAAACATTAAGTGTGACGTCAGGGGCTGATGCGTTAAGCTCCACCCGTTTTTTGTGCGTGGAATAGTTAAAAATTAAATAAAAATCGATAAGTTATTTTTTGAGTCTTGCGTTGTAGACTTTTACACTTTTTTTAATTGTCTTAACCATATTTAGCTGTCATAATAGAAATATTTAATGGGTTGAAACTTCCCTATTGTAGGAAAACTCCCACTCCTGCTTATGTCTATATATGCTGGTGTCTCATAGGCCTCAAAATCAACAACATACATCGTCGTTTTCCAGGCTTAACTAGTGCTCCTCAAACTTATCAGGGAACCCTCTTATGGTGCATTCATACCAACAGCGGTGGAGATAAGCGAAGCTACGAATTCGAGACGACTCTCAGCTATTTCGTGTTCAATCGTTTCTGGCTATTAACATGAGCAGTTAAAAAATTTAATTTTGCGTCTAATATTAAAAATAAAAAACCTACATATTATTTACTGTTCATTGCCAAGAAATGCAGTTAAAAAATTCATTTTCATAATGGTTCTCAGAATTTCTGCTCACCAATGTCCATTCTTCATTTTTTGTAACAAGGCAGTTCATAACTACAGGGTGAGGCAGAAAAAAATGACCTGGTTTTGATGGGGTACAAAAAAAATTAGTACAATTTGAGACTTGAAACGTTTTTATATTTTGATCTGTATATGATCCCATTTTCTTACATTAACTTTGGAATACCACTTCAGCAAGATGGCAGCCTTCAGCACCAACACACTGATGCAGTCCATTTCTGAAGTTTTGGGAAACTTTTCTGCACATTTCAAAGGGCATGGCGGATATTTCATTGATAATTCGGTCCTTCAGCTCTTCTAAAGTATGAGGGTGGTGTTTCCAAACTTTCTCCTTCAAATAACACCACAGAAAAAAGCTTAAGGGCCGTAACATTACGCGGAATATTCAAATGCACACAAAGATGCAGTTTATTCTCTCTGCGTGGAAAAATAGACTGTATCAGTGTATTGGTGCTGAAGGCCGCCATTTCGCTGAAGTGGTATTCAAAACTTAATGTAAAAAAATGGGATTATATACAGATCAAAATATTAAAAAGTTTCAAGTCTCAAATTGTATTAATTTTTTTTAATTACCCACTCAAAACCGGATCATTACTTCTGCCCCACTATGTAGTTAAAAGTAATACTTATAAATTATAATAATGATAAACATGTCTTAGCAATTACAGTCAAGAATTGAGATGTCGGTTTCATTTTTTATTTTTTTTTGCATACATTACTCTGCATTATAGTCTGTGTAATTAAAATAGGCGCATCAAGGTCGCGTTTCCTGCTCTGTCCCCATGGCAACTGCGAGAAAGATAATAGAGACAGACTTTTCTTTTTGCACTGCAGTTAAGGCAATTGCATTACTACACCTCTGATTCAAAATATTAGAATAATTGAGAAAAAGTAATAAGAAAGAATTTATTTTCAATTTATTTATTTTTGATATTAAGTAAATGTAATTAAATTTCTCATAAATTAAATCTAGAATGTTTAGATAAGATTTTAACATTTACAAAATATAAAATACAATAAATTAGCTATACAATAGCTTTCTGAAACACATCAAAATATTAGAATAAGATTTAGATTGGTTCAAAATATTAGAATACTTTATCTTACGCAATCTATTTTTGCCATTGAGAAATAAATGTGATTTTAATCCGTTTATTATAATTATAACTAAAACAACAAACTGATTCATGTTCCCCAAACCAAGTGGGGGAAAAATTCTATCACGGAAACCATGGTGACCAGAAGGAGAAAAGGTAGAGTTGAGTGACCTTGACACGCCGATTGTAATTTCACAGACTATAGTTAATGTTAATCATAAGCAAGTAAAGAATTCAAAAAGTCTCTCGAATGTTCTTTCCTTAGCTGGTTTTTGAGCGAGCGTCAATCTCGATCGGAACACTGACCGTCTTCACATGCATATGCTCTAGTGCAGACATCGTTATGATTCACGGAGCACGCGCACTTAAGAAAGTGTCATTTCAGGGCGGACTGAGACGGTGAGATGGATGGACCGTGTTATTTGCTTAAAAACCAAGCCTTTAGAAAAAAAGCTCCACTTATATAATCAATGTTCACTGCGTACAAATATAATTAAGAATTTTGCATTCCTTTAGATTATTTCCCGCAAATTCTGCTCATTGTTTTTGAACATTTAGGATTGGCAAAGCAATTAGGAACCTAAAACAGTATTAAATTTAACACGCACTATTGCCAAATATTGTTAGGGACTGAAACTTCCCTTTTATTTATTTATAGATTCATTTATTCGAAAGTTTGATGCTTACTTGTCAATAGTTATTAGAAATACAGTCAAGAATTTTAAGTACTGTATAACTTAAGTTTTTAAAACATCTTCTCGTTATTAATCACTATTCAGTATTAGTAAATACTGTTGAGATTGAAGTCTACTGTAATTTTTTTTCCTGAAAAGTCTTTTCATTTTTTGTATTATCGATCGAGCTTTGGCATATATTAAGAATTGAAACGTCTCTTTTGCATCAACCCTGACAAAATATGCTTATTGAAATTAACTTGCATAGTTAGGTAATGAAATCTGTTTTTAATCTTGTTGATTTTAACTAAGGCTCTTCAGCGAATACACAAAGTGTCTATACTGTTAAGAATTAAATTTTCTGTAGATATTTTTTCTTCTGAAAAGTGGCTTTTCGTTTTTATTATTACTGAGCATTAGTATATATTAAGAACGGAAGCTTCTTTTTTGCATCAAGTGTGACAAAATATACTTATTGAAACTAACTTACAGTTAGTCATTGAAGGCTGTTTTTAATCTTGTTGTTTATAACTAATGCTCTTCGGTGAATACGCGAAGGGTGCCTACCGTATCACAATTTACACGATTCTCAAATTTATGCCTTAGTGGTACAATAAAATTAATGAAGTATGCTGCTAAAAGTAATTTTTACCTATTCGCTGGGCCACAATATTAATAATGACATTATTTCGATGCCACTAGATGCTTTGGAAACCTTACAGTATGAATACAGCTGTTGAGTGGACTGGTTCTTACTGGAGGTTACACTCTTTGTTCTGGTGCGGATATACACATCGTGATGTTCCATTCAGTTGGGGCCTACAGTGAATGAGACCTCCACATTGAATGTTATGAAACTTTCTTATGCAAACACAATGCAACAGGCATTACTCGCTGCTCCTATTTTTCAGATGGACATCAGATAAACCGGATAATGACCAGTAAGAAAAACGACCACTCCAAAATAGACTATTGACGAAGACATATGATCCCGATGCTCAGCAGCTGAGTTTGGATATGCAATATTGTGAAAACTCGTCAGCCGCCCCTGCAAATGCATACTTTGACATATGAACAGTATATTTTTCCGTCAAACATCAACGACCAAGATGGACCAGCACGAAAAAGAATCACTCCAAAATAGCCTGCAGATGAAGACATATGACCCCGATACTCAGCAGCTGAGGCTGTGTGTGTAATATTGCAAAAGCTCAGGAGCCGCCACTGTAAATGCATATTTTGACATGTGAACAGTATATTTTTGCGGTGGACATCAGTGACCAAGCTGGACCAACAAGAAAAAGGATCACTCCAAAATTAGCTGCAGAAGACATATAACCACGATACTCAGCCGCTGAGGCTGGACATGTAATATTGTAAGAACTCAGCAGCCGCCAACTACAGGTTAGCGATAATTGTTTAAACTAATTTCCGCCAACTACGAGTTGGCGATGAATGTTTAATCTAATCAGGAAATTAGTTGTATCAATCTTTAGAGACGCACGCATTCCTTATATTGCATATCAGTATATATTGTATATATGATTCAGTTATAATTTTAATAAAAATGACGGCGCCAGCAGGAAGCAGCAAAGGAACGACGGTAAGGTAAGGAAAAAAAGTAAGTAAATTTTAATTTTACTGCTTAGAAAGTATTTTAAACGAAAAGATCATTCTTAAATTATTTGAAACTTTTATAATTTGTAAATTTAAAACTAGCATGAAATACCAGAGCCCCCTATACTGAATGTCTTCCGATATGAGAGAAAAAAACGGTCGTGAAAAGTTCTCCAATAGGTGGCGCAGATGACCTACTGTATCAACTTGTAAGTTTCTTTTAAGAACTAGTTAGGTTTTAATTTTAGTCAAAATTTGCTTTCTGAAATATTTTGTTTGCTGATATGTTTAAATTTATGTAATTTAAATACTCAGTTCATTAATCTTTGCCATATGTATCAACTTATAAAAGCAGTATTATGAGCAGAGAACTACTGCCCTCTATATAAAAAGTTGCGGCCAAAATGTGTATGGATTTAAAGCGCTATCGCAGAGCATTTAGTATAGGGGGCTCTGGACATACCTACCAAAGAAAAAATTGTTTCTTCCTCTCCACCCACAACTCTCATTTGCTCTTATATTTGAATTTTTAAAATAGTATATTTAAATTAAAATAAAGATTCTAGAGGAAACTAACTTTAATGAAAATATAAGGTTGGGGAAAAAGAAATCCATTATTATTACGTGAACTTCAAGACTTTAAGATGTTTCGGATTGTCCGATTTAGGTCAAATAAGCACCGTTTTGTTCTACAATTTGTTGCCATTTTAAGGTCAGCTTTATATTGCCTCTCTCATAGAAATCTTGGTCCCTATTGGAAAAAAACTCTTGTAAATGATTTGCACAATCTTCTCTTGCTGCCAATTTCTTATCACCAAGAAAGTTTTGCAATGCAAGAAAAAGATGGTAATCGCTTGGTGCCAGATCCGGACTGTATGGTCTTGCAACAAAATTTCCCAACCAAGCTCTGGCGAGTCACTATACACGTGTGTGGTCTATCGTTGTCCTGATGGAACACAACACATCTTCTGAATGAAACCCGTAATCAAGTATGAAAGATATATTCATCCTTCTCCCCTTTGCAGTGACATATCGATGCAAAAAATTAAGCAAATTCAAGTCTAGATTGGACGCTATTACAGTCGTTACTAAAAATACAGTGACAGATGTAATAATTTACAAAATGTTTACAGTATTCGGCAGTAAGAAGCAAAGGGATTTAAGTAACCATAAAACGATTCCGAGTAAAACGCTTTCAAAGTTTGGATCTTATGGGAGTTTTAATGTTAATTTGTTTCTAAATCACGTTGGAGTGAAACACGTGTTAGATCAATCACTAACATCTTTTGCAGTAACGTAAAATGATGTTTTCCCTATCATTTTCACTAGTTATCTCCATGTTTTTTTTATTTTGTCATTTTCGCCCCTTTCCTTTTAAGTGCCTAAATTTATTCTTATTTTCAATTACAAAAGTGTCTTTCATCGACAGCCTGAAAATAATTAAAAAAAAAATAAGTTACAAAGGTAATTCAGAAGGATAACCAATGGTCACTATTTTTCAACTTTTTAGTTGACTTCGAAACAGAAATTTTTGTTTTCGGGAGGGGCAAGGGGGAGCAAGTTAAACAGGTAAGGAACTTTCCAAATTAAATAGGCCTTCTTCAGATCGTTAAATTTGATTTTCAATGTAAGCACTAAGAGGGGTTCCTCAAAGTGAAACTGAACCGTTAAGGGTTCCGTAGGCAAAAAAGTTTGGGAATCACTGAAGGATAAAAACTACGGAATGAAATGAAGAACCGCGAGGGAAAACGAGCATAGTCTAAACCAGGGGTCTCCAAACTACGGCCCGAGGGCCACATCCGGCCCGCGGACAGATTTTGTCCGGCCCGCGGAGAGCTAGCATACTTAAAAGAAAACTCCTTCTAGAGAACATATTTATTTTTTATAGCAAATTAAATTAAGTTTACTGAAGTAATCTATTTTTATGTTGAATAATTATTAATATGACATCTACATTGATATGGTCATGGGCTAACTACTCATAACATTGTTGTAGGTTATTATTTACTAACTAACAAATTATTGAAATGAATCCAACTAACATTTTATACATTTTAAATGAAAAGATAACTTATAACAAGCATAACGACATATGAAATACTAATGAGATTTATGTAATTGAGATTTTCCACTGACAATAGTTTGTAGTTGTGGACTAATTTTACTTGTACCAATTATTAAAAGAGATTTAAGATGCTCATCAGTTAATTTAGATCTGTAAACATTTTTTGTGTACTTCATTTTGGAAAAGGTCTTCTCACACAAATAAGTAGTACCAAAAACAGAAAATAGCCCACGAGCAAATTTATGCAAATTATCAAATTGTGTCAGTGGAAGACACTTATAAAATTCCAACAAAGATAAGTTTTGATATTTGTTCTTAATTATATCACTGCACTGTAGATCAATCATTTCCATTTGAAGTTCCGGGGCTAGGGTTTCAATGTCAGTATCAAAAGGATTCTGAAAAATCTTAATTTGATTCGCAATGGCATCAAAGTCCGAGAAACGAGTATCAAAATTTATTTTCAAAGCACTCAAAGTTTCGATTGCAAAATCGATAGGAAACTCGGTCTCAGTGGTGTGGCTAAATATTTCACATGTTTTAAAATGTGAAAAACATTTACTTCGTAGTTGTGATTGAAACAGTATCAATTTCTTCCGGAATGATTTGATATTATTGTATAAATCAGGAAGATGCTGGTTTTCTCCTTGCAATCTCAAATTCAGTTCGTTCACATGTTTTGTCAAATCAACATAGAATGCTAACTTCCACAGCCATGCGTTGTTTTGCAATTCAGTAAGAGGGCGATGCTTTTCATTCAAAAAAAATTCGATCACTGCTCGAAGTTCAAGAAAGCGCTGAAGGACTTTCCCACAACTAAGCCAACGTACGGCAGTATGATAAGGTAAGTCATTTTCTCCAATCTCTTTAATAAATTGTACGAATTGTCGGTGATTCAGCCCAAAAGATCTGATAAAATTAACAGTTGATATGACTGGTTTCAGAACTTCAGACATATCTAAACATTTTCCGCACAAAGACTGTTGATGAATGATACAATGTATGACTATTGGTTTTGAACCACCGTCATTTTCTACAGCCTTTGACACAAGAGCGACCACTCCTTTATCTTTCCCACTCATGTTTTTGCCTCCATCAGTTGTAATACATTTCAAGTTTTTCCATCGAAGGTTCTTTTGCTTAATGGCCATTTCAACTCCTTTAAAAATATCTGAACCAGTAGTTGTGCCATGAATACTATACATATCAAGAAGTTCTTCATGCACTTCATAGCTTTTATCTACTCCTCGAATATAAATCAACACCTGAGCAGTATCTGACACATCCGTTGACTCATCCAAGGCCAAAGAAAACCACTCAACATGTCCATTTTTGTTGAACAGTTGAGAGGATATATTTTCAGCGATGTCTTCTACCCTTCGAGCCACAGTGTTTGCTGACATACTGACAGTTTTTAATAAATTTACCTTTTCAGGGCACATTTCTTCGGCTACTGCGATTATGCATTCTTTGACCATTTCTCCATCGGTGAATGGTTTTCCACGTTTTGCAATTTCAAGAGCCACACGAAAGCTGGCACGAGTTGCAGCCTCTTGTTCAGTTTTGAGTTTTGTAAATAAAGATTTCTGCGATTTCAATCCGCGCTTCATAGCTTCGAATTTTTCTGTCCGCAAACTTCCTGTATATTTTGAGTAATTTTGAAAATGTTTTGCTTCATAATGACGTTTAATGTTATATTCTTTGAGAACGGATATGCTTTCATTGCAAATCAAACATAGCGCCTTGTTACTGGACTCAATTACGAAATACTGAATGTTCCACTGATCTTTGAATTTTCTGCATTCACTATCAATTTTTCGCTTCTTTTCCATTCTACTAAATCACACACAAAAGCAACAATTCAAATAAAAATATTGTTACAAAGATGTCTTAAACTTAAACACGCACAAACACGTTTTAAGGAGGTACGCACTATTTTATTTCACAGCAGTGTCATAGGAACTGACTTGTGGTTGCGCCACTAGCCTTCTTATATATTTCACTTACTGCCATCTAGAAGTGAGTGGAAGACACCAGAACTTTATCGAACGAGATTATTCTGTAAGTGCTATTAGCGCCATCTGTTAGGGATAGAAGGTACTACCTATTTCTGCTTGTGTCCACCAGATGTCCTGTCACGTTACTCCTCATGGCTCGCTCGTACTCTACGACTAATCTAGAAATTACAGATAATGACAGGAAAATTAATAATATGCAGTGTTGCCGTTTTGCGGACTTTAGTTCGATTTGCAGCCTTTTTTAAACGTGGCGTACTTTTTCGGACTTTTTTTTTCATGTAAAAAAATACTCATTCGTTACTTGAGTACTCGTTAGGAACCGAAGTAACGATTACTGAAGAAAAAAGTAATCAATGATTACTTGTGTATTTCATTACTTTTGTAATCAATGATTACTATGGCGATACGATGCGGGTACCCCATTATAACGGATACCCATACGATACAGAAAATACATCAGCTTCCCCGTCGCTAATGGCATCTGGCAAAAAAGTAATCATATTTTACACCACTAGTGGACTGATTCAACTTTTTACCACCGGCAACAATTAATGATAATATGGTTTTGGCCCTTGGAATTTACTGGAGTAATCAATATGGCCCTAAGGCTGGAAAGTTTGGAGACCCCTGGTCTAAACTCTCAGAAATACGTTTGTAAAGTTTCAACTCCTAGATCAGCGGTTCCCAATCTTTTTTTCTTCTCGCGTACCATCCTTTTCTTGCAAACCATTTACGTACCACTGCAAATCTAACTTTATTATATAGAGTAAAACACTAATGGATTATAGAAAAATACTGCGACGACCAGGTTACCTCAATCCAGGGTGTAAATGATTTTAATCAAATGATTAAAATCATTGATTAAAATCATGATTTAAATCAAATGATTTTTTTAAAAAAATCACTGATTTTAATCAAAAAAAATCAATTTTGTGTATAGTCTTGAACATTTTTTGTATATTTTTCTAAGTTTCAAACATAAACAAGTAAGTAGACTGTTCTATATATTTCTCAGATCTCACTCATATAATTCAACATTTCTACTTTCAATGTGACTCATTTGCTTTTAAAAACAGTTTACATATGATTACAGCTATGATAGCAGCATGGAACATTACAAAACAAAAACAACAACAGCAGCACCAGGAGTGGAAGTTGTAGTACATATTGTTAGTTGAAGTATAAGTGTATATTTTTTGGTAGAAGTTGTAGTGCTAATTTTGAACTTTATTTTTGTTTTGCACCATTATCATTCTTTGAGTTGTGAATTAGTGTTTGTTAGCATACTTAGGGTAGCTGGGATAGTCATTTTTACTTATTATTAGCTTTAATTATAATTTGAAATGTCTGCTGGAAGGAAAAAAGATCCCATTTGGGTCTATTATAATGAAAAAATTGAGTTAGGAAAGAAAGGATCTAAAGCAATATGTAAATTACAAGGCCGTAGGCAGGGGGGGGGCCCGACGGGCCCGAGCCCCCCCCGAAATACTTTCGAAATTTTTAACTTGTCTGAAAAACAAAAAAATGTAACAAAAAAAAAAAAAAAAAAAATTTTTGTTCCTCAAACCAATCTGTTCGGGAGCGTGCGGGGGGGGGGGGGGGGTAGGTTCTCTGTTTTACAAATGGGGAAACGACAAGACGGCGCTTCAAAAATCCAGGGTCTATAAACCAGAACTCAAAATAAGATGTTTTCCCTCAATTCTAAAGACGGTATGTCCCCCGTGTCGTGTCATCAACAGATAACGGATTGATTCCTTGCCTAAGGGCTACATATGGTTCTAATCACCCGACCACACAACAAGAACAGCAAATGTACTGATCAATTTTTGGCAAAATGCAAGCCACCACATCTGCCATAAATATATGGACAACAGTTAGGTGCTTTGTCCATCCTTGCCCGAAGGTTACATTCGTGGAAATGGCGACTCTTTTAAAACTACCCACATTGTGGAAGTAGAAGATAAAGGAACTTTCAGAGCTAATGCCTAAATGGACCCCCTCGTCTACTACTACGATTGCCGGATGTGGATGTTTGTGCTGTTATTGCTGGGACAAATCTTTATTTTTTGTCTTTTCTTTTTTAAACTAGCAATTCGTAAAATCGAATCAACATCGAAACGCTTCCGACAAGAGGGGGGGGGGGGGGGGAGGAGAGGGCTCTTGCCCCTTTGCGGATGCCTTGACCTTGCCTTGCAGACATAGGCAGTTGGGAATTTAGTGGGCTCGTGTGCTCTTGCAAAAGTCTTCTTTGCTTGCCTACGTACAAATTTTGATTATGAGTAAAAGAAAAGGTAAAGTATTTTGTCTTATTTTGGGAAGAAACCCTGTAGAAATGTAGCAGAAAAGGTATGATTATTTTTATGTATTTTTCAAAATAATATTTTAGCTGCCCCTCTTTTTTTTTTTTTTTTTTTTTTTCAATTTTAGTTTCAACTTTGTATTTTCTTCCTCACATGCTGAGAAACTGCATATTAATCTTTCTTTTTTCGTTTTTTAACTTCATAGGGGATGATGTCACACTACTTCGAGGGAGGGGGGGGGGGAGAGGGGTTCGAGCAATTTTGACAAGAAGTGTGACATTACACATTTTGATTTCTATAAAAACATGTAAAAAATCAGCTGATTAAACTTATTTTTGAAGTTTTTTTATTTTCATAATTTGATTTTAAAGTTTCATTGATTTCATTTTATATTGAAAATACCGCTGCTTATTAAGGTTTGAACTTACTTCTAGTTAAAATTTTAAAAGAAAGTCTTAGGTATTTACTTTTAAGATAAATAAGTGCGGGTGTTTTTTTAGAATTCAATTAATTATTTTTTTTTT
Organism: Octonoba sinensis; assembly: GCA_038502835.1. Taxonomy (NCBI): domain Eukaryota; kingdom Metazoa; phylum Arthropoda; class Arachnida; order Araneae; family Uloboridae; genus Octonoba; species Octonoba sinensis. Next base: position 61,275,105 of record CM076605.1, on the reverse strand, counting down.
TTGCTATTATGCACTAATTATCTTTTTTTCTATTTTAACCTTAATCTCATTTTATACCAATTAAGCCCACGTGTAATCATTATTATTGTTATGCTCACAAATGTCATTAAAAGTTAAAAAATAAAATTAAAAATTTGATTCTTTAACGTAAGTACCTTATTTCTGAACTGCAACACTGCAAGTACATGTGCTCCTGTAATATAGCGTGATATGTGACAAAGGGGGTAGGGCGTGTTGGAGAGTGATATCTTGTGACAAAGGGGGTAGGGGGATCAAATACATTGAAAGAAAGTGTGACACTGTTTATGAATGGTCCCATAGAGCGTTTACAATAACATTGCGAAGGTGAAAAGTACCGCGACAAAATTACTCGTATACTTTTACTTAGCCTAGTCATAAATTTACATTGAACAAAAAAGATCTTGATTGGTTCTTCTTATTATATGGCTCATGGGCTGCAATAGTGGCACAACTCAAAAAAACTCGCGTTTCGGACTAAGAACAGATTGTAAATATAAAATACACATTTTTTTCAGCAGCAATACTAGCATAACTCATAATTCAATATTAGGCCTTAAGATTTAATAATAACTAAAGCATTTCTTTTATGTTTTTTTCCTTAGCAATGAAAAGTTTAAACCCACTTATCTCAAAACATGATTTTTTGAGCTGTGCCGTAATTGCAGCCCATGAGCGATATGTATAATTTTGGAAGTGCTTTATAATTGTCCACGACTGCAAATCAAAGTTATACAGCTTTTTTTTACTTCAAACTTAAAAAAAAAAAAGGAGTTTGCAGCATTTAGGTTAAGGAAAAAGAAAACATCCATTTTTTAATTATTTACATTTAGTTATGACAAAATATGGAAGGCTTGAAACTTGAGAATAAGTATGAATTGCTTAAATTGTCAAAACAAAAATGGAATAGGGAGTAATTAATTCTCAAAACAACGTATGTTTTCTGTTAACTCTCTCTCATCTTTTTTTTTTTTTGAAGTAATACTTCTGTGGGCGAAATTGAAAATATAATCTCATCATGCAACATGCAACCAGTGTTTCTTTCAGGCATCTCTCCGGGGAGGGGGGGGGGGGCTCTGCCCCCTCAGAGATAACCAACTCCCCCCCCCCCCCCCAGAGAAAAAAATTCAGATCACAGATTTTTAAAAAAATGAAAGTAAAGAGAGATTACACTTTTAAGACTTCAGTTTCAGAAACACTTTTAGGGAAAAGACATCGAACACTGTCACTAGCGACACCAAAAGGAGCCCAAAATATAAGAATTTATTTTGAAGAATTTGCGGGGGAAGACAAACCAAACTCCCTTCTGCTTCCTCTAAAATTACTAAAGAATCTCGAAATTGCATTGTTAGGCAGTTTTCAAAAAGTTTCCTGGGGAGAGCCCTCGATCCAGTCTATGCTTCCAGTAACATTGACAAAGATAGACTGAAACTTCATTTTTAAGACTGCAGTTTCGAAAATTTTCTTTGGCGAGAACTTCTGAAACTCCTTCCTCTAACGTCCCGAAAGGGCATAAAATTGCATTCTCAGGAGCTAAATTGCGGAAAAATTCCGGGGGAGAACCCACGGACCCCCCTTTCAGAGATAGTCAAAACGTTATGGTTGTAAGATCAGTTTCAAAAATTTAAGATAAGAAGCCGAAGCCCCCAAAAAACACTGCCCTAACTTCACCAAAGATAATCTAAAATGCACCTACTGTACATGGTATCAAAAATCTATCATATACTGTGACGTCATAAATTTTTTAAATCAAACGAAATATGGTTTACAAAAGGCCGTATCCAGAGGGGGAGGCCCACGCCCCCCCCCCCCCCCCCGCAATTTTTCGCAATGTAGCATGTATATTCCTCCCTGAAACTTTCCTCAACATAAGTGTTTCAAAGTTAGGGCCCCCCCCGAAAAAAATTTCTGGCTACGGCCTTGGTAAATTATGCCAAAAAGAAATGCAAGGATTGGTATCAAGAATGATAATGCATCATGAAGTGTGTGTAGCAAAAAATGAAGTTGAAAAGAAGAAAGATTGTGAACAAGAAAAAGATGCTTTAGGTAATAATTTTTTTATTATTATTATACTGTTATTTTTTAATTCATATCATAATATTTTAAGTTCTTTTTTTACATTAAAATAAAAAATAAATAGAATTACACTTATGGCTCCTTTTCCTTTCTTACACAGATGTTACTGCTACTTACAACAGAGGAACAGATAATAAAGCTCAAATTGAAAGCCAAAATCTGCCAGATCCTTGTAATAAGCGTATTCAGTGTGATGAAGATTTGACTGCTACTGATACTGACAAAGATAAAGAAATTCAAGACTACAGATATTAGCCCATTTATTGTGAAAACACCAACCAATCTCAAAGATACACTAGATTTACAAGTAGCCAAATTCTTTTTTTCCTCCAACATACCTTTTCGTTCTGTTGAAAATCCACATTTTCTTAAGCTAATACAAATGCTAAGACCTGGGTATAAACCCCCGAGTAAAATTGATTTAGGCAATCGTCTCTTAAATGCTGTTCATGAACATGAGATAGAAAAGATTACTGGTGAATTATCTGAACAAACGGTATGTATGTCAGTGGATGGTTGGTCTAATATACACAATCAACCATTACTTTGTGCATGTGTTACTACTATGGAAGGTAATACTTATTTAGTAGACACAATCGACACATCCTTAACATCACATACTAGCCAAAATTTAGCTGCTGCTGTTACACAAACAATAATAAATGTAGAAAAAAAATTTAAATGCCGTGTACGTAGCTTTGTTACTGATAATGCTTCAAATATGGCAAAAATGAGGGACGAATTAAATGCAAAATTTGATATAATATCATATGGCTGTTCAGCTCATTTGCTCAATCTTTTGGCAAAAGATTTGCAAGATTCCATGCCTAATGTAACAGAACATGTTTTACAAGTTATAACATATTTCCGAAATCATCAAATAATTAGAGCTAAATACAATGAGCTTAAAGGTACTGGATTAATTCGGCCAACTGAAGTGCGCTGGAATTCTATGTGTGATTCATTAGAAAGCTACATCAAGAATTGGTCAACTTTCATGCAAGTTTGTGAGGATAATAGGGATGATATCGACACCAATATCAGGTCAAAAGTCATGAATATGGCAATTAAAAGAAATGCAGAAGATATGCTTTTAATGTTAAAACCCATTTCTGTGGCATTAGATAAAATGCAAAAAGATAATTGTAGTTTATCAAATGTTGTCAACATCTGGAAAAATTTAAAGGAAACTCTGAAAGATTCTAATAATAATTGCTGCAAAAAATTTTTTACTAAACGATATGAACAAGCGTTAACACCAGCTCATTTCCTAGCTTACCTCTTGGATCCTAATTCTGAAGTACAATGTTTAACACTAAATGAAAAAGATCAAGCTGTAAACTTTGTTAAAGAAAAGTATGGAGAAACCTCCTTATTAAGTATTTTGCTAAAATTAATTGTACGCTCTCCTCCGTTTAATGGAACTTTGTTTGATAAAGAATCTCTAGAATCTTTAAACATCTTGGAATGGTGGAAATCAATTGCGCTTCTAAAGAACTGTGTAGGTCAAAAAGAGTTTGATGCAATACAGTTGTTATGTACTGCAAAAGGAACAACTGCAGGGATAGAGAGGATGTTTTCCACTTTTGGACTTGTACATACTAAACTACGGAATCAATTGGGTGTAGAAAAGGCAGCTAAATTAGTCCTTATGTTTAAATCTTTAAATAAAACTAATTAAATGATTGTTTAAATAATTTGATATTGTAGATGTAGAATTAATAATTATCACATATTGTTTGATAAACAATTTCTTTCTTGATTTGTAGTTTGAAATCATTTTGTTATTGTTTATTTCTTATTTCACCTTTTGCTTTTAAATTATTAAGAAATATTTTGTTGATAATGGTTAGTAATGTTTATTTCCAATGTATACCATAAGTAACAATAGTAATACAATACAACTTTAAATCTATGGTACACAAAATTGATTATATTCCATAGAATTGGAATTATAAAAAAATCATGATTAAAATCAAAAAAATCCGATTAAAATCAAAAAAATCCGATTTTTTTGATTTTTTTAAAAAAATCATGATTTTTATACACCCTGCCTCAATCACACTAATTTTTATACTTAATGCAGAGCAAAGCGGTTAATAAAGTAAAGCTGTATGTATGAAATAAAATATATTTTTAATACGTACTTCTAACATAGCATTAGAAATGTGTCTTTAAATACAAAATACTTATCATGTAAAAAAATTTTAAAAAACAATGAGAAGGTTGCTGCATGGCAGATGCAAGCTATATCTCGTTCCATAGAAGCTAGTCTTAACCTCAAATTTGCGACGACATTTAATTTGCTTCTATATATATTTTTACTAAATATCATATTGCAAAAAGCAGTTTCACAAGGATGAGTAGTTGTGAACTAAATTAAAAACAGCAATGATTTTCTTGACAATAACAGGAATTCATTTTTTACTTCCAGCCAACATTCTCCCAACTCGATGTGGGCAAATTCGATCTTCAATCCTGCGTTTTTGTGTTCTAACCTCTTCTCTCCTTTTTTTTTTTTTTTTTTGCCTTCATACGCACCGGAGAGTCTTCACGTACCACTAGTGATACGCGTACCATAGTTTGGGAACCGCTGTCCTAGATTTTGATCATTTTGGTCGTCAGAAGCGTCAGCGTCAACAATGGGTGGGTCGTCTGCATTTTTTTCCTTCCTAAAAGATATCGCATATGCATGCATTCTGTGAAACTGTAGAGGAAAAAAAAGGAACTTTCGATCGTTTTTTCCCGTTGAGAAGCAAAAAATTTTCTTCCCCAGCCAGCAGGATCAGCATACGTGCGCTCGCTTGCCACTGTCGCATTCGATTGAAGTGACCTACTGCCGAGAGCGCATTTATGTCTTTTTTTGGTAATTAGGAGGCGATTACCATACTTTCATCCGTTTTGAAACTAAAAACGCTTCCTTCCGATCTTCGGAAGCAAAATATTCTTTTTTCGTTGAGTTAATATCTTTGCTACTACAAGGAAGAGGTAAAATAACATTTTCTGACCGACAAATCGAGGCCTGTCATTCCGGGGGTGAGGAGGGGGCTAATGAATTTTTATTCATTCGCATGGATTTTGTTTTTTTAGCGCAATACTCAAGGAGGATACTCATTGCCTCCCCCCCCCCCTATGGAAAAATTTGAAATGACGAGCTTGGACAAATAGCATTTTTATGCGAATCGCACCATTTATACCCACTTAAAATGTATTTTCACATCATTTAAATTTTTTCAAGTTTTAATATATTTTCATTGCTAGTAAGACCGATTGTTTGAGACAAAAATTCGTTTGATCATTCCTTTGAGGAAAAAAAAGGTTTTTTCCTACCCGTCGTCGAATTGGCATTTCGAGCATCTCCCCTTCTCTAAAAAAAAAAAAAAATTCTAGCTGCGATATTGCAAAGATGTAATACTAGATTTTCGATTTAATAAATTTACTTCTACAAGCAAATTGCCTTCAAAAATTCGATCTTTTATGAAAAAAATTAAAATTTTGGCGCTTTGATGCAACAAATAATGATCACTTGCGGAACCCCTGTCAAAGTTCCAGGAAACTCTAAGGCTCTACGGAAACCAGGTTGAAGACCTCTGCTATAGACAAGGCAGTGAGAAGCAAAGGGATGTAAGTGACCAAAAAACGATTCAGAGAAACACGCGTTCAAAGTTTCCATCTTATGGGACCTGTAATGCTATTTTTTTTTCTAAATCATGTTGGGGCGCAGCAGCTGTTCGAGTACCCCAATATCTTTTTTCCACAATATAGAATAGTGCTTTTTCCCTATCATTTTCTCTATTTATCTCCAAATTTTCAATTTTTTCACTTGCACCCCTTCGCTTCTAAGGGCCTCAAATATATGGTAAAAATAAATTATAACTACTATTGTTATTATATAAAAGTAATGATTTAAATACTTGAAAATCCCCCTCCCCCGCAACCACAATAAAACTTAGGAATTTTCATTTTAAAATTTTATTCTGCAATTTTCACACTGTGTGATTACATTCATGTTACAATCTTCTCATTCGGTATGTATTATGAGAGTCGAGCATTTTTTAAAAATAAGATTTTAAACCATGAATTACAAAAAGCATTACTGCTGTCAATAATCAATCATGCATAATTCTTGGTTAATAGATATATTCTGACATCAATTAATTACTTAAAATTACTGACTGAACTAAGTTTAGGGCCAGCACTGTGTTCTCTTTAGAAAATATTAACCATTTGTCGGTCTTCAAAATTCGTTTCGCGTATTTAGATAGAAGGGATTTCACAGCGTCCATGACTAACTGGTCCCTATGCAAATCGGCAACAGCAGATATTTCGCAAATATTGTCGATAGATAACCCACTGAGTATAATTTTACGGCACTTGAGCACTAACCCTTGCAAGTCATATCGATCTGCTGCGACATACAAGCTAAGAGCTTCTTCGGGAGACAGGTGACGCACTTTGCCACAGTAGATGTAACGAAGCATGTCCTTGACAGCACTTACTTCCATTTCAACAAGGTTAACAGCGTCTTGTCGATTTTCCTGCATGTTGTGCTCGAACATCGCCTCAAATACTTTTGATCGACTTGCCAGAATTACCTTATGCGCCGGAAGCTCATGCTCCCCCACTTTCAGAATGACGTCCGCAAATCTTAGATTCCTGTCCTTCTGCAGTGTCTCCAAGTCCGAACACAATACAGTTACATCATCATCTTTCTCAGCAAGCGGCTCAACATCTAATGATATGGTGTTCGTACTAGCGTCTTTTTTCTTTGGTGGCTTCTCATCTAAAGGAAATGTAAAAAAATACTAGTCCTGAGACTCTCACGATTAGCAAGAATCATATAGCAGAACTAATTATTTCGTGGACTTTTAGGGCAGGATCCATCTAAGATGTTGTTGGCTGCCAGAAACATCCTAGATGAGTCACGGGTTACAACGGCTTCAAATTTTGTTACCATTAACTGGAGAAAAAACTCATACAAAGGCAGAGGCGTAGTTAGGTGGGGGGCTAGGACGGACATCTGTCCCCGGGCGCAGCGTCAAGGGGCCCCAAATTAATGTTTTTTTTTTAATGCGTAAAGAAAATTATTTGAACTCGAGAGGTGTGAATATGTTCGACAAAAACGTGGGAACACCTTAAACCATATCGGGAATGACCAATGTACAATAGGAGTGCGTGGGAAATCAGACAAATAATTTTGCGAAGCCAGTGTCCCATTTTTCCCTTAGAAGTGAATGGTCGCTAATAAAAATGAAAGTTAAAAGGGCTGCTTTTTAGAGCTATTTATCATTTAGGAAGCGTAAAAGTTTTTTAAATTCCCTTTAGGGGCGTCCCTAGGCCTCCAGAGGCACAGGGGGCTCAAAATCTTGTTGTCCCAGGGCGCTGAAAACCCTAGCTACGCCTCTGTACAAAGGTATGGTGTGGATATTAATTTTCCTAAAAGGTTACTTCGATTATAAAACATAGCATCGCATTTTTATTCTTTTACTTTTTTAAATGGAGTTATATAAAGAAAAGCCCCGATTATCCAAGTTTATATAGACCAGGGATGGGCGAACTTTTTTTATTAGTGTTCCAATTAAATTACGGTTTTTATTTTCAGGTATCCTTATGCCACTTGTTACGTTCCTTTTAAAAAGTCATCTTTAAAGACCATCCATTTTTGTAAAGGGGCAGCTAGTTTTGGAAGTTTTCTTCTTTTCTTCTCATGCTTTTTTAATTAATTATTTTTTGAAATACGGTTTTTAATGAACGTGAATGAATAAAAGGTAACTTAATATGCACCTGTGCGCGTGCACCTACTGGGTCAGGCCACTTTGTTAGCGTCATCAGAATTGCAGGCATCGGATCATCTTGTTGTGCAGTGTACTTCAATTTGGCAGAGATAATGAAAAAACAGTCGCAAAACTGTAGTTTCAAAATTTTTCAGATTTTTTTGTTGGAACGAAAAAAGAAAAAGAGAACTTTTGAGCTAGTGGATACTTGATAAGGGAACCCTGGACAGCCACATTCAGAGCTGTTTGGAAGAAAACACAAATTTATCGTGATTTGCAAATTGGCGCCATTTAAGGGCAGGCCTGGCTCTTATTAAAACCTGGGTCTTTGGTTGGTTTATTTCAAACGTTCGAAACTCCATGTGGTGTGCATGTTAAAGAACTTGTCATGGTTTCAAATAAGCCAAGGCGCACAGCCAAAAAGCTTTGGACAGTCATTACCAGGAAAAGTCATGACTTATTTCAAGGTTATGGTATCTAACTCAATTTTTAAGCTCAATGAGTTCATATTTTTCACCTAATACCCTTGTTTGCAGTTGTCGACGTTTCCCCTAATGATCCCCGTCGTTTAAAAACATAAACACCCTTTTCCTCCTAGAAGTTCCTCATATTTTGAAACACCCTGTTTATACTTCTATGAACTATATAAAGAACCAAACAACGTTTTCGCTAATGTTCTCGAATGCTTTTTTAGCAGACTATAAGCAAAAAGAAACAAGTTTTAGCCAACCTTAGCAAGTGTGCCCGACTCATTATCGTCAACAGCACTTGTGGTTGAAGATATGAGAAAGAAAAATTGCAATTAGGAACCAAAGTATAGATATACTAATATAAACTCCAATTGGCGACAAGCGAAGTTTGAGTACAGTATTTCGTGGTGCTTTTAAAAATATTTGGTTTTTGTGCAAATTTTTGATGTTTTTTCGTGCATGTTAGCGATGTTTTTCAGCGTTGTTGTTTTATTTTTATGAGACATCACCTGCATGTTTAGTGGCAAAAAAACTTCGCGTGTATCCTATTCTTGGCAAAAAGGAAATAGCACTAACGAAAGCGTCGCCAGTTGGGGTTTACCTCACGCTTGTTTCACACCAAATCCAATATTAATATGAACGAAAAAATATATTACTGTACCGTTAAACACTCTTATCGGCTGCTTCATCAATAAATCTGAGATCGTATTTTCTTCCACACGAATACTAAAACAAATCGTCAGCGAATTTTGTTTACGCAATAATTTACTGATGACGCCACTAAAATCTGCGTACACCACTTCTCGCCTACATTTCGAATTAAAAACGTGTTTTACAGATTTATGCTCAGCAAGATTATTTCCTTTTTCATTCAAAATAAGGGTTCTCAGATAAGTGGTGCAGCCGCCCGTTAAAAAATCATCTGCAATGTTTATATACATCATAAGCCTTTTCAACTGTGGAAAGAAGTCTGTAAGACATTTAATCCCATTCGGATACAAAGTTAATTTCCAGGAAACATTGGAACACCGAAATGTGGGACTAATAATAGAGTCGCCCCGAGATGAAACCCTCTCTTTTATACCAGCAATTTTCCATTCAACGGACGTATGATAATGTTTCTTCCCAACATCATGCACATCACAGCCACAATAAACAGAAAAATAATCACTAGTTGCAACGTCCATAGTTCTCGCCTATTGCCTTCCAATAAAACACGTCCAAACTCTTACACAACAGCTTCTTGGCTTGTCTTTCCCAATAACTACTCCTGAGAAAGTATGCGGACAGTCATTTGTTTATTACATAAATAAATTGATAAAATTAGACAAGCAGTTAATTCCCAATTCTGTACCTCCATTATAAGTAAAAGAATTCTTTCGCTGCCATGGCAACGATAGATGCTCTCGCTCGACACGAAGCGAAAACAATGTTGAGTAAAAAGACATTGAAATTAATTAATTTCGAGGCTACACTCTGACACAAACATAAATCTGAGACTGAATACCTCCAGGGAGTCGGCTTTCGTAATTAAGTCACCAGTAATTTAGCCAATTGGCCGTTTCAGTTCAACAAAAGTAACTTTAAAAGTCACCACACTAACACGATCAACCATTCCAGAAAGGTTTCCAAGGTTCTAAAAATCTTCCTATGCACAGCCAGCTCTTTCATGCTTGATTAACAAATAAATAACCAAGATAATGCACGCCAGTTTACAGTCACCATTTTTTTCTTTCAAATGGGGCTGTGAATCGGTCATTAACCTTAGCAGGCCTAGTGCAGTCCCCGGAAAACGACATCCATTCTTTCAAGTAACACCACAATTGGCGAATTCCATTACCACAAGAGAATTGTGACGCCCAGTCTCTTCACAGGATGGTGAAGCACCTGAGCTCTGACGATGCGAATATGCACTAGGAATTAAACTTAACCGAGGGTATCCAAACCAAATAGATACTCAAGTGATCTTTAACATTTCGCATAATCATAGGACATGGGTGCAGGCTATTTTTTTTTAAAATCACCGACGAGACATCTTGAGAATACACCGACATGGTTTGGTCTGAACTCGCAAACTTGAGTGCACGAGACCCATTCCTTACCACGACGCCAACATGCCAGCAGAGTCACCATATGACAGATGAATTCGCTTTTCAAATTACAGAACTATAGGAAAGGATATTTCGAGGAAATAGTGCGATTGTTTTATTCATTTAAAAATTTTTATTGATTTTACTCTTCATGGAATGTCCCATGTTTTGAAGTCCGTGGACATAAGCAGAACCAGGTATTTAATTCAGGCAGTTACAAAAAATCTCCTTCGTTTTAGCTTTAAGGTCATTTTGTTCTGCATGAAACAACAAATTTAATCATTGGTAAAAGTCAGCACGCCACATCCGTAGTAAGGCTAGAACATCAGTAATTCAATGCGTTGTTTTAACCGAGTTATGAATTGTGTTATATTACTTTTTCACTTCATGCTTCTAAACTTAATTAAATCATTTTTTAAATAATTAAATCGGTGTTTGTAACATACGTAGACTTATAAATATACGCATAAATAATAGACGCACAGACGTATAAATAATAGGAAACGCTAACGAAATGGGAAGCCGCGAAAACAATGGGTTTCAGTCACATAATTTTTGAAAAACGTAACATCGGAATTATTACTAATTTGTCAAAATCGTCATGGGCATTTTCTTTTAATTGTATATGTGTGGACGTATTACGGACGTGCCATGTTTCGTAGCCATTGTGTAAATTTGTTTTAGCCAAAAATATTTTCTCTACAAAATTTCATCAATACATTAAGCACTAAATATATCTTTAATAAAAAATGCACCACTTATTAATGGTAAATTGAAATTCGCATCCACTAATATTACAGAATATAAAAAATACATCAAATGTCTGAAAACATCTTTCGCTCACAACAGCCATAAATTATGCCACTTTTCATTTAACAAACTTTATTTTACAGCACTTAATATGTTTAAGTTCCTTCTTATCATGTTGTCACTTGTGTCAATTATTTACAGAATTTCTCCTCAAAACCAAGGCTTTATGCCGTGAAATATAAAAAACATTACTGTAATACAACAATCGAGCTTCTTAAGGTTCGAACGAAGGGATGTCATGAAATGAATCAATTGCTCAGAACTGCTGTCTGAATTAAATGTAAAGACAAAATCGGGTTTTCTTTGGCAAACATCATCCACTTGCTTGTCATAAAAACGTCTTTCATATTTTTATATAGCATGGATTTCACAGCGTTCATGAGTAATTGGTCGCTGTGCAGATCGGCAACAGCAGATATTTCGCAAAGATTATCGATAGACAACTGACTGAGCAGAATTTTGCGGCACTTGACCACTAACCCTGGCAAGTCGTATCGATCTGCTGCAACGTACAAGCTGAGAGCTTCTTTGGGGGACAGTTGACGAACTTTGCCACAATAAATGTAACGAAGCATATCCTTGACAGCACCAGCTTCCATATTAACCAGGTCTACGGTGTCTTGTCGATTTTCCTTCATGTCGTGTTCGAACATGGCTTCAAATACTTTTGATCGACTTGCCAAAATGACCTTATGCGCGGGAAATTCATGTTCGCCTGATTTTAGAACGACGTCAGCAAATCTCGGATTCTTGTGCAATGTCTCCAGGTCCGTACACAATGCAGCTATATCGTCTTTTTTTGCGAAAGGGTCATCATACAAACATAGACTATTAAAATCCTTGGATAATGTATGCGTATTAGAGTCTTTTCTCTCTAGCGAGCTCTCATCTAAAAGAAATAGGAAAAAAACTTTAAAATATGTGTACATATTAATTTATTTGAAAGCCAACTTCATACGTAAAAGTATTAGAAGCACTGTTTTAGAAGTAAATTGAATTTTTCTTTTTGTAACCAAACGGTATAAATAAGTAACAGAAAAAAGTGCAGCGAATTTTATTTTTATATAATTAAATTACTTATGGTAGTTTTTCTTTTTTTAAAAGGATTCATTTTTCTAAAAGAAGACCATTATTTCTAGTGATTATTATTATTATTATTTTTTTTTTTTTTGAAAAACTACTGGACTTCCCTCCACGAAAAAACCGCCAGGCAAATTTTATTTTTGTCGCCAAGAAAAATTGTATAGGTACTTATCAGTTAAAGGGCCTACCTTGGCGACTTTTTCCCGAATTATCGCTAAAATGAATTTATCGTTTACAGGCACCTTTTGTTGACGATAAAAAGGATTTTTAGTGAATCGTGGAGGAGGATCACAGAGCTGTGAAGCAACGAGATTATTTTCGAAACTGCAGCAAAGAAATTCGGGTACTTTGGCAATGGTTAAAATTTTTTCTCCAAACCAAAATATACCATTTTGAGTTGCCGTTGGCGATGTTTAAATATTTTTCGCAGAAACAAACTCCACACACACAAAACAAATTGATTTGGGGGGGAAATTAACCATCACCAGCCCCCCCCCCCCAAAAAAAAAAAAAAAAAAAACGGAAGCGTACGGAATTTGTATGTTCAACAGCTCCAACTTTGTATTACTTTTTCAATTTTTATCCGTGAAATATAAAAAGGTGCCGTGAAATATAAAAAACATTACTGTAATACAACAATCGAGCTTCTTAAGGTTCGAACGAAGGGATGTCATGAAATGAATCAATTGCTCAGAACTGCTGTCTGAATTAAATGTAAAGACAAAATCGGGTTTTCTTTGGCAAACATCATCCACTTGCTCGTCTTAAAAACGTCTTTAATATTTTTATATAGCATGGATTTCACAGCGTTCATGAGTAATTGGTCGCTGTGCAGATCGGCAACAGCAGATATTTCGCAAAGATTATCGATAGACAACTGACTGAGCAGAATTTTGCGGCACTTGACCACTAACCCTGGCAAGTCGTATCGATCTGCTGCAACGTACAAGCTGAGAGCTTCTTTGGGGGACAGTTGACGAACTTTGCCACAATAAATGTAACGAAGCATATCCTTGACAGCACCAGCTGCCATATTAACCAGGTCTACGGTGTCTTGTCGATTTTCCTTCATGTCGTGTTCGAACATGGCTTCAAATACTTTTGATCGACTTGCCAAAATGACCTTATGCGCGGGAAATTCATGTTCGCCTGATTTTAGAACGACGTCAGCAAATCTCGGATTCTTGTGCAATGTCCCCTAGGTCCGTACACAATGCAGCTATATCGTCTTTTTTTGCGAAAGGGTCATCATACAAACATAGACTATTAAAATCCTTGGATAATGTATGCGTATTAGAGTCTTTTCTCTCTAGCGAGCTCTCATCTAAAAGAAATAGGAAAAAAACTTTAAAATATGTGTACATATTAATTTATTTGAAAGCCAACTTCATACGTAAAAGTATTAGAAGCACTGTTTTAGAAGTAAATTGAATTTTTCTTTTTGTAACCAAACGGTATAAATAAGTAACAGAAAAAAGTGCAGCGAATTTTATTTTTATATAATTAAATTACTTATGGTAGTTTTTCTTTTTCTTAAAGGATTCATTTTTCTAAAAGAAGACCATTATTTCTAGTGATTATTATTATTATTTTTTTTTTTTTGAAAAACTACTGGACTTCCCTCCACGAAAAAACCGCCAGGCAAATTTTATTTTTGTCGCCAAGAAAAATTGTATAGGTACTTATCAGTTAAAGGGCCTACCTTGGCGACTTTTTCCCGAATTATCGCTAAAATGAATTTATCGTTTACAGGCACCTTTTGTTGACGATAAAAAGGATTTTGAGTGAATCGTGGAGGAGGATCACAGAGCTGTGAAGCAACGAGATTATTTTCGAAACTGCAGCAAAGAAATTCGGGTACTTTTGCAATGGTTAAAATTTTTTCGCCAAACCAAAATATACCATTTTGAGTTGCCGTTGGCGATGTTTAAATATTTTTCGCAGAAACAAACTCCACACACACAAAACAAATTGATTGGGGGGGGGGGGGGAAATTAACCATCACCAGCCCCCCCCCCCCCAAAAAAAAAAAAAAAAAAAAAAACGGAAGCGTACCGAAATTTGTATGTTCAACAGCTCCAACTTTGTATTACTTTTTCAATTTTTATCATATAAAAAACTAGTTTGCTTAAAAAAGAGAGATAAATAATGTAATCTATAAAAATTGTTCAGAGCACTGAGCGAAGCTGGAGCGGAACTGGAGCAATTATTCAGAAGTCGGAGCGGAGCAACCCGAAAAGGTGGCTGCTCGCGATTCCTGACAAATAAATACACATGCATTAAAACACAGAAATTTATGTACTACTTATAATTAAAAGGCCGATACTGGCAGTCGGTTTTCCTAATCGTCGCCAATGTGAATTTAACTAAGATAAAAAAAGCACGCCTTTTTAAATTCAATAAAATTGCTTTGTTTTGCATTTGATTTGGCGATGTAAATCTCTTTTGACACGATCGATCGAAAAAGCGCCAAACAATGGATAAATGTTAATGTTTTGAAATTTTTCTAGCTAATACAGCCAAATTGGCTAATATTAGTCAAATCTGGAAACTGTGATCCTTCTTCTTCTATATAGCGCCAATGTAATTTAAACTACGCAGAAGAAATTAAGGAGGGATGGGTAACAATTTAAAGAAAGAACCGAATCCAATATTAATATGAACGAAGAGGTATGAAAACGTTACAGTACCGTTGAATACTTTTGCCGGCTCTTTCATCAGTAAATCTGGGATGGTATTTTCTTCTACACGGATGCCAAAGCAAATCGTCAGCGAATTTTGTTTAAGCAATAATTCATTGATGACACCAAAAAAATCAACATAAACCAGTTCTTGCTTGCATTTCGAATTGAAAACGTACTTTTTTTGTTTGAACTCCGAAATATTTGATTCTTCGTTGAAAATAAAGTTTTTTATATAAGTGGTGCAGCCACCCATTGAAAAGTTATCTACAATGTTTATATATATCATAGGTCTTTTCAAATATGGGAATACTGTATACATAGCGGTCTTAATTCCATAAGGATACAAAGTTAATTTCCAAGAAACATTGGAACACCGAAATATCGGACTATTAATGTAATCGCCTTCAGATGCAACTCTATCTGTTATGCGAGCAATTTTCCACTCAACCGATGTGTGATCATGTTTCCTTCCAAACTCGTGCATGTCACAGTCACAATAAACTGAATAAAAAGAATCACTAGTTGCAACATCCATTGCTGTTGATATGAACTGTTGGTCCTATTCGATAATTACTTTCCAGAAGATAAAAGATAGCCCTAAATTCTAAATATGTAAAACGCTACGCGAGACCTGCATTTATGGATTCGTAATAAATGTTGCCATTTTGTGTATAGTTTTACAAGTAATCCACAAACTATAAATAAACTAGTACTAAAACAAAATTTATACCGGAAAAAAGAGGTTTAACCTACTTTTGCTACATCTCTAAAAACGAAATAATTGCGAATCTTATTCTTCTAGCCGTTTGAACATTGTAATTAAAGTAATAAACAAATTTATTGTCATTGTTTTTACTTAGGAACAGGGCTGGGTTTTTGCCGGCCGAAAATGGTTTCTGCCGTGCCAGTGGCAGAAAGTGGTTATAACCGGTTTTAACCGGCAGAAACTGGCAATAACTGGCACAAACACATTTTGTGACATTATCTGAGAATTTTTTAGTAGTATTGAATTCCCAAAGTACATTTTATTCAGAATAAATAACAAATGAAATATATTGTGGATAGTTTTAATTAAAAAATAAATTTGTATTAGAAAAATGAATAGTGCCGTCTTTAAAAATGAATACTGGTAAAAATTAAGATTTTTTTAATTTAGTAACTTTTGCATCCACAATAATGACCTTGCCAGCAAAGAAATACTGGTCTTGAAAGAATATTTTAAAGCTTTTCTTTCATTCAGAACAAATTAAGAAACAGTCTGGGTTCAGAAAGGTTAGCAAAATGCTATCCTTGTCGTATGCTATGAAATGCTCTGTGTAAAAAGTAATAGTATATTTGAGTTCGAGTGGTAATTTTGAAAAATAATTGTAAGAGATATCTCATTTAAAAAGATTTCTCTGATATTTTTTGTGCTTCTATTATTTACTGGTATATTTTTTCAAGAACCATTTCTATTTGTATATAATAGATAATCTTAAAGTTATTGCCATTGCATTGTATTATTTATTTAAAAATACTCTGAAAAATGATTTGCTAAAATATCATAGAATTTGTTGTAATTTTTATACCTTTAAATAGAAATTCAACTGTAAACAAAAATATTAATAGTTAAACTTGTATAGCATCAGATTACCATTATGATTTTTTTTCAAGTGAAAAAAAAAATAGTATTATATAAACAAAGTATACTTATATGATCATTTTGAAATTTTTTGCTACTTTGAATAACATTCATTATCTTTAGTTTTAATTTTTAACCTAATTGTTTACACATCAAATACATGTGTGAATTATGAATCGCATATTAAAGTTCTTATTAGTATTAGTTTTTAGTTTCTGCCAGTTTTTGCCACTTACTGGCAGAAACTAGTTTCTGCCATGCCGGTTTAAACCGGTTATAACCACTGGTTTTAACCACCCCGGCAGAAACTTGCCAGCCCTGCTTAGGAATTAGGTCCAATTTGAATAAACGGCTGGCGAAGAAGATACAAAGTACAGAAAAAAAAAACAATAAAAACAAAAAAATGTAAGATTTTTTTTGGGGTGGGGGGGGGGGGGAGAGGGGCATGACAAGGCAGAAAACGCGAATTTCGAAAAAATAATGAAGCAAAATATTATACAGTAAATGTTAATCACTCAGATTTTTTGTTAAAAGCTTTCATTATACTCAAGGCCGTAGCCAGAATTTTTTTTTTCGGGGGGGGGGGAGGGGGCCTGATTTTGAAACATTTATGTTGAGGAAAGTTTCAAGGAGGAATATATGCTAAATTGCGAAAAATTTTGGGATTTCGGGGGGGGGGGGGTTGTGCCCATTGCCCCCCCCCCCTTTCTGGATACGGCCTTGATTATGCTACTTACTTTATCGTGCTATAAGTTTTGGAAAGATATTCAGAGAAATCAAACTGAGCCTTTTCAAAGAATCGGGCATCAATGACCAACGTGGAAAAAGAATCAATCAAATAGTTGCGAGATAATAAAGTGAAACTTTTCAGCACATTTCTTGAACTTATGAATAAAAGCTTCAACTTGAAAAAAAAATTCAGAGATATTTTTTGCAAAACAAACTTGCTTTTGGGGGAAAGATGAGGTTATGATCCAAAAGCACTTAAATCTCTAAAATGATCATTCAATTTCTAACCCCTTAACGTATTTCCCCGTGTCTGACACGGACAAACGTTACCGGCATATTTGCACATGCCCGTGTCTCACACGGTCGATCTTGTATCTCGCGTTATTTTATTTTTAATGCCCGCCTGAGATCCATTTGCTTTGTTTATATTACTCTTAACGTGGACCAGTTATGATTAAATTTTGCGGTACGATACGATACTGACATCATGCAAAAAAAACAAACTGTGGTAAAACGAAATTTAAAAATTTGTTTAATGATTAGCATAGAAAAGTAATATACTATTTACTATTTGTATTTATTATCGTAACTAACGGAACTTTAACACATTTATTTCTATTTCTTAAAAAGTAGTTCCATTCATAACGCAATTTTCAATATCCGATTCTTTGCAGTTGCAACACCTTAATTTGTTTAAATCGAACGATCTTCTCATGTTTATATCAAGCTATCTTTTCTTAAGTCTAACCGAATTTTTAAGCGATTTTACATTTTCAAAATGATTAATTTCCGATTCTTTGGAGTGGCAACACCTTAGTTTGTTTATACCGAGCGATCATTCTCAAGTTTGATTGTTGAACTTATAGCCCGCAGATGTCTTGCGGGGAATCAGCTAGTATTTTTTTTAAATACTAACTTTTACCCAACCCCCGCTCTCTAGTCACCCCCTATACAACTGAAATTGCCAAAAGCAATTTACACTATACCTACGAGATGTGATTGGAAAGATTTAAGAATGGGCTTGTAATTTCAAAATGGCGATACTTAAATGCTACTGTGATTCATCTCCTTCAAAATAGTCCCCTTCTGACTGAACACACCGACTCCAACGGTGTTTCCACTTTTGGAAACATTCCTGGGTTTTTTTATTATTTGTTTTCTCTAGTGTGTTAAGGACGCTCGCCGGATTCGCCGGGATGTCTTCAATCGAGTCAAATTGCTTCCCTTTCAGTGAAAATTTCGATTTAAGAAAGATGTAGAAGTCCGCAGGGGTTATATCATGGGAATAGGGCGGTTGTGGAAGCACAGGAATGTTAAATTTGGTCTGTGTTAAGGATGCTCGCCGAATTCACCTGGATGTCTTCAATCGAGTCAAATCGCTTCCCTTTCACTGAAAATTTCAGTTTAGGAAACAGGTAGAAGAATTTTTTTCCAAATTTAACATTTCTGTGCTTCCACAACCGCCCTATTTCCCTGATATAGCCCCTGCGGACTCCTACCTGTCTACTAAACTGAAATTTTCACTGAAAGGGAAGCGATTGGACTCGATGGAAGACATCCAGGCGAATCCGGCGAGCATCCTAAACACACTTGAGAAAAATTTTTTACAGGAATGTTTCCAAAAGTGGAAACACCGTTATAGTTGGTGTGTTCAGTCAGAAGGGGACTATTTTGAAGGAGATGCATCACAGTGGCATGTAAGTACTGCCATTGCGAAATTACAAGCCCATTCTTAAAACTTTCCAATCACACTTTGTATATTCATTTTCTGTCCAAAAAAAAAAAAAAACTCGATCATTTTTTACCAGTTTTTTCGAAAAAAAACTCGTACTTCAAGGGATTAAAATACAGTACATATTTTTTTCACAAAAGCAGTAGTAATGATCTTTGAATATCCATAAATAATGATAAGTAAGGAATGGTCGAAAAATGTTATATGCGTTAAGTTTTCAGATTTTTTTTCTGCTCATATATTTCTTGTTTCTGACAAAAAGCTTTCTAATAAAAGAGCTTAAATATATTTTAACATAACACTTCATAAAATTAGACTGAAATATAAAAGACGTAAACCCAGGTATAGCTCTGGTATTAAAAAGATATTCATCATAATAAACTCTTTATCACTGCAACAAAATATGATTGGCAATTGGAGATTTTTTGGGCCAATAAAAAAGTTAATTCCTTCATTGTGGGAAAGGGGATTCATAAACGTACACTTTTGTTAAAATTGATCCCTCCCTCAGAAGGGTGAAGGTAGAAAGTGTAATTTTGACGTCAAAAGTGTCTCTTAGCCTGGAAAGACCATATATGTGAAAATTAGCGGTCGCCACTCGCCACGTGGCGATTATAGTCAAGGTGGAGATTAAAAAATGCATCATCGATTGCCACTCCTTTACTAACTGCTTCATTTTCATTTGGTGAAAGTTTTATGTATTTTTATGTATTTATTTAAAGATTGGAATAATATTTACAATTTTCATTTCCTCATTCTTACTCTGAGCAAATTACCTTTTTTCCCCTTGGAAACTTGCCAATATTGAACATGTGCTTCACGTCGCATTTCAACTTTCTATCTTTCGGCATCCTGTATATATTTTAATCATTTTAAAAGTTCGAAACAATTTTAGCACATGCTAGTTCAAATCTGCATATTTCTTGTCTTATTTCTATAATTTATTTATTTTCTAAACAATGTTGAGTTAGTTTTCAATTCATAGTAGCAATTTTAAAAAGTGGCCACTAACAAAACTGAGTCTACCGGTCACTGGCGACTAACCAAATTTCCCAGTTTTCACCCATAAACGACTATTTGTGCATTGACACGGACTCTCGCGGAAGCCCCACAAATGTAGCAGATCTTGGAAGACCCTCTCTAGTGTACCCCGTTACCATTCATACTACCTTCTACCCTTGTGTCATTTTAACTTAAGTAGGGAGAAAACAACCTTGAGAGGTACAAATTGCAAAAAATATATTGAATACATGTGTTTCAGAATAAGGAAAACCTTTTTCAATGAAAAATGTGCTATTCACAGAATTTGTTTTCACTTATATTTGATTTTTCTTTTCATTTTGAGATTTTTTACATTATCTAAAAGAGATCTATGATTTGAAAATTGCATTATAACTTATATATATATATATATCAAATGCAAAAAAAAAAAAAAAAAATTCCCAACCATTGATTTGGAATGCAATATTCCAACAGAAATCATGTTTAAAAAATTCTAGAAAAAAAAACTGGTTTTCCAAACTCAAATGAGCTGGACTTTTTAGAAATACCCCTGGTTTTTTCAAACTCTGGTGTTGTAATATAAGTTTATAGGCCACACAAACAAGTTTGATTAAAATTAACAAGCTCTTTTATTAAGCACCAAAACAATACATTAACTACTGAAGCTAATTCTGTTTGATTGGGTTTATATAAAATCAGTTTTAATTAGGAATTCATGCAATAATTAATTTTCTGTATTTGTAAGACAGTTATAAGGAATCATTTTGCAAATCAAAACTTTTCTCTCACATAAACTACTTTTCACGATTTCTCTCTCAGAACGACTTTCTTTTAAAATGCTTTCCAGTAACATTTTCATGCATGTTGTGAATTTCTCGAACACGCTGATACTCAAAATGTTTACTTCATCAAATGGTGTTACCATGCAATATGAATTAGCAATTGGACAGATTTCTTTTAAAACCAGGGAACAGGAAAACAAATCAAATAACAAGCCACATTCAGTTGCATTTCAAAAAATAAATATTCTAAAATAATTCAAAGATTGAGAATAACTGACTGAATTAAATTTAAGAAAAAAGTCGGATTCTCTTTGGGAAACCTCATCTACTTGTCCGTTTGTAAAACTGCCTTCATTTCGTGAGATAGAAGGGATTTCACAGCATTCAAGAGTAAATTGTCATTGTGCAAATCAGCAACGGTGGAAATTTCAAACAGTGTCGATTGATAATGTGCTGAGCATGATCTTACGGCAGTGTACAACCAATTCTTGCAGGTCGTACCGATCTGCTGCAGCATACAAGCCGACAGTTTCTTTGAAGGAAAGTTGAGGAACTTTTCCACAGTAGATGTAACGAAGCATGTCTTTGACTGTATCGGCTTCCACATCAACCAGGTCATGGCTGCCTGCGATCATATAGCGGCTGTCCAGACGCGGCGCCAGAACAAAGGAATTAAGCGTTCAAACGATAGTTATTTTTTTCCTCACTGGTGCGCTGCAAGCATGTACTAGTTTTGTATGGAAATACATTACGAAAGCATTATTTTTGCCGGGTTTGCAGCATGCATCATGAAGATTTCTTTTTGGTAAATTTTTAGTTCATGCATTACTGATCGGAAATATGTCTCCCGATGTTTAATTGTGTCTAATCCATATATATTTATTTTAAAGAAATTTTTCATCGTAAATGAAATAAAACGACAGAAAGCAGTAGTGTTTTTTCTAAGCATTAAATTAGTGAATGCATACATTTTATAATTTTAGGGATTTACCAAATTCACGTTTGGTTTATATGCATATATTTTATTTGTTTTTTCATTCCATGTCACCTAATTAATTATTCTGCAAATAGAAATCGTGAGTTTGATGCTTTAGATGATATTTTTAACCAGTGAGGGCTGACATTTGCATTTTATCCTTATTTCTCGAACTTTACTGGGTTTATTTATTTATGCATTGGTTTTATTTATTTGTACTTCAGGTTATTAATAAGAAAACAAACGTCATTATAGCCCAAATTTCAGAAAACATGTTTCGGAACAAGAGGAATTCTTTTATCAATGAATAGAGTTGTACGCATCTGGATGCAAGTAATTCGAGTGATTTACACTCACTTGGATTACTTACATTTTTTAGGTCAAATCTTTACGCATTGATAAAGGGGTTCCTTTTAATTCCAAAACATGTGTATGGAGTAATTCTTGCAACTTGCGCTATAAGGACGTTGGTCTGCTCATTAATTTTTTACCACTCAAAATTAAACTTTGAACTTCATATGTCTAGATTCTGCTTTTAAATATTTTTTTTTTCAGAGACGTTTCAATTTTTTATGCTTGTATAGAATGATAAAGTTAAAAGTGGAATGCGTGAGAGAGAGTAATGTACCTTTTTAAAATTAATGTCGCGCCACATGAACAAGGGTTACAATTGAAATACCTAAAACGAGGGGAGACTTCCCTCTAACATTTGTTGTTGATTCTCCACGCGTTCATGAGTACACCCATTTTGTACACCATAGAGTGTTAAAACATAGAAAAATAAATAAACTATCTAAGGGACCGTTCATAAATGATGTCAAGCTCTTTTCCGATATACTTGATCCTCTCCCCCTTTGTCACAAAATGTCAGAATTCAACAGACCCCCTTCCCCCCTTTGTCACATGTCACGCTATGTTGTATAAGCCTGATGTCACACCTCTTGTTACCCTCTCCCCTCCCCTTATCACACTTTGTCACAATTTCACGACCCCCCCCCCCTCCCTCCTCGAAACGTGACATCATTTATGAATGACCCCTAAAGCGTATTTCTGATTTCTAATTTAAAAGTGGGGAAACATTAATTTAAGAAAGGATTTAAGGAAAATCAGGTTACAGAAAAGCAAAGAAGTGGAAAGCTTTTGGTAGATTTCATCAAAGAAATGCCGGTTGCAAAGTCTTGGTATTAAAAATTGAGAATATTCAGTGTAGTCCAGAAAAAAAAGAAAAACGAGGTGAGAGGGGGGAGGCTTACAGATAAGAGCATAAGTTATTGTAATGAAATAGTGCTGGGGGAGGGGCTTTTGAAAAGTGGAGGGACGATCGTGTAAAATAAAAAAGTTTTCAGACGGTCCTTCCCCCCCCCCCCCAACTGAGAATACTCATTACTTTTTGTTGTCAATTAGTATGTCATCTAAATAAAAATGTTTAAAGGGATATTTAAAGTAAAATTGCTCTTATCCAGGGGTGTCCACGAGGGAAGTTGATGGCGTAGACTGCGCCATTAAATTTCTTTTGTGAAATTTTTGACACCCCCTGAACAGGGAGGCATGCTTTCATCGAGTTTTAGCCCTTTTGGGTGGTTGACTTTTTTGGGGGACTTCGTACCTATTAGTATGCACCATCTTCCTTAGGGGGTTGGCACCCATGTATTGTCAGTTACAAGTTTTAAAAATAATCTTGATAACTCTGAACTGCATATAATGAAGCGTTTTAAATAATTGTTTTTAATTTCTCATTTATTGTACTTAATTGTAATATTTGAAAATATTTCCCCTTGATTGTTTATTTTATTGAATCGTTTTCTTTTACAAAGGCCTAATCTTTGACCTTACTTACGTAATATTTTAGGATTTTATTCTAAATATTTAACTAATGTAATTGCTTTAGATGAGACCAGCAAAAAAAAAAGTCGCTACTCTTATATGATAATCCATCTGTTGAAGTTAACTGAAGTCAGCTATACTATACAATGCAATATTATTTATTAGTATTATGCTATTAGTCTGCCAATAACAATAAAAAATTGTTGCATTAATCATCTACTTAATTACATAATTGTTCAACTAATCTTTATTTGTTAAGTCACTTCACAACTTAACTGTTCCACTTTCCTGTAATAATTAAGTTTACAATAAATGGAATTGAAATAATTCAATTAACACATATATTTAAAATAACTTTATTAATCATAATCTATGTCATTTTTCTTTTAACTGCTGTTATTTAATAGTATTAATATGAATGTATTGAAAATTGCTAATTAATAAAGCAAGGGCGTAACCGGGGGGGTTTGGGGGGTTCAACCCCCTCCCCCATTGGGTATTTAGTTATTTATTCATTTTTTTTCCTCAACTTGGTGGAAATCATGTCAAGTCAATTGGGTTGTGGGCTTGGAAAAATCTTTTTTTTTTTTACTTCGTGTGAACAACATAGGTGACAAGATGTGGAATTCCCCTCATCCCTTTCCTCGGGCAAAATCGTGGAGATGGACGTTGAAGGACAAGACCCTCGGGGCCAGGAGCACGGTACACCGCTAGTTCATATTCGTTGAGAAACTGAAACTAAAATGGAGAGTCACGTGATAAAGGGGGGGGGGATGCATCTGTCAATCGTCATTTAGGGGTGTCAATCGTCTGCACTTGTAGCCAAAGTTGAACTGGAGTTTCTCGGAATTGTTGGAGGGGTTGCTATTGCTTTCGGCAACTAAGCTTCCGAGAAAACGCTGAGATGTGAGCTTGTTGGGGAGAGGGGGGGGGGGGGTTAAGACGCAACGGGATAGTCTTTTGTATCTATAGCCTTGAAAGAATATCACAAAATAGTTACAGATGTGCAATGTCTTTCTTTTCTTTTTTACCAATGTACTGCGAGAGCCATGTGCTTCAGTTTCTGCAGTTGAAAAATTCAGATTCATGCATCACTCATTTAGTATCAAAATGCGTAGCATTTTCCTTCCCTAACTTACCTTTTCAGTTTAATAACAGTAATATTAAAGGATTATAAACATAATTTTAAGTGACTTCTGCTGACGTATATTATCAATATTCCTACAAAATCCCAATTAACGTACAATATGAAAGTACTTAATATATATATATTATATATTTCTAATGATACTTTTATATTTATGTGTATATATTGTTTTTTACTCCTCTTTGCGCTATTGCACTGTAATTAGGTAAGTTTTAATATTTTCCTTCCGATCTTGAGTTAGCAAACGGAAACTTTCTAAATTGGTATGATTTTTGATATGAAAAGTCATTCAGCGGGAAGAAAACAAAATCAAAACTTTTTAAAAGGGTTATTTTAACATTAGGGAGATGGGAATGAAACTGGTATTGAAATTAAAAACTTCTTGAAAAGGTTTTACTGTATTAAGATTTCAATGTGTACGTACTAATAATGAAAATGCATAAAAACTTTTTTTTACGAAAGTCCTGTCAAAATTTTTGTAAAATGGTATTTTGCTCGCATAGGCGTAAACAGGGGTTTGGGGGTTCATCCCCCCCCCCCATTGGGTATTTAGTTATTTAGCAAAATTCTGGCTACTCCTTGCAAAGCACATATCTATTTTTTCCCTAAGAAAAATAAACACATATGCATATGATTTTATTTTCTCTTTCTGAAGGGTTGTGATCATGACCAAAGTTCGTAGCTCATATTACAGCGGACATTTCATCTGGTTATAATCAACCCCCTTATCACCTTTAGGAATTTTACAGCGCGAAAGGGGGCTTCAATCACCGTATCACACACAGACAGACAACAGATATCCTTTCTATCACTCCAGAGGGTTTTCTTTCCTTCTTGATGTCTTTTTTACCCAAAGGCAGCAATTTGGGAACACAATCGCACAAGTTTCCTGGAAAATATTCTCCTCTGTGATGGAGGTTTGTTTTCTGATAAAATGGTGTTGTAGGCGCTGGGGTCTGAAAATGAATTACCCCTAGCCAACAATTGTCCTAATGGGTTAAACCCTCAAGCCAGGAAGGGATGCTCATCAAGGAAGTTAAGAAAACAGCAGTTTTTATTTATTCCTGTCCAAACACCCATTTTTGTAAAATCGTTTTTGTAGATGGGCCGATTGGAAAACTGATAAACTGTATTTGCATTGCATTCTCATTTACAGATGTTCTCTCACCTCTTATATTTTAAATGTTTTTTTTTTTCTTACGGTCCATCCCTAATTGCATTACGACTCTGGAAATCATCCGTTCAACGTTTTCAAGCTCACTGCTACGGTTTAATGCTGCATTTTAATTTACAATCAAAGTATTATTTATATTTTAGCTAAATTTTTAATTATTTTCGATATATAATAATGTTTGCACTCCAACAATGGATACGTTCGTCATCCAAAAAGAAAAGAAAATTTGATTCAGACGCTTCCACTTCTGAGGTATGTTTTGCTATAGATTTAACAAAAATTTTAGAAATTTATTGTCGGGATGAGCATTTTCGTAGGGAAATTTGGATTTTTTTCCTCTAAAATTCCACAATTTCCCAGTTTTAATATTATGAATACCTGGACATAGAAGATTGCTTAGCGCTAAATATTGAATTTTCTATTGAATTTTAAATAAAAAATAAATTAATAGATCTAGTAATGAATGTTTAATGTTTTTGTGAACCAAGGCCGTATCCAGAGGGGAAGGGGGACCCACATGCCTGCCTCGAAATCTTTTGCAATGTATCATATATTCCTCCCTGAAACTTTCCTAACATACTAACTAACATTCACTAACATAACTGTGTTGAAGTCTGGGCTCCCCCAAAAAAGATTTCTGGATACGGCCTTGGCTCCAGGGGAAGGGGGACATGTTAAGGAAGGGCAGCGTATTCAGCAAGGTATCCGGACAGGAGGTAGGTCCAAAACCATAGGCAAGGATTCGAGGGCTCTCCCCAGGAAACTTTTTGAAATCTTTCTAGTCAATGCATTTTCGGGATTCTTTGGTGATATTAGAGGAAACAGAAAGGAGTTTGATTACTCTGATCCCCGTAATTTTTTTCAAAATAATGTCTTAATATCTTTTAGGTTACTTTTGGTGTCGCTCGTGATATTATTCGATGTCCTTTCCCCGAAAGTGCTTCTGAAAGTAAAGTGTCTTAAAAGCGTAATTTCTCTTTTCTTTCTTTTTTTAAAAACTGTGATCCGATTTTTTTCGCCGTGGGGGGGGGGGATTCGGGGTTGACTTGCTCCGAGGGGGTACCCCCCCTAGAGATGCCTGAAATAAACACGGAGTACATCTGTAATGACAAGTATTAATGACTAGTCAATTTTGAACTCTTTTGCACTGCTTATTGGTGTTTAGTCTGTACATTTTTAGGGTGACCCCCCCCCTTTCCCCAATCCTACTTACGCCTATGTAATAAAGTAACTAATAACCATTTAAAGACTATTCAATATGGCTTTCAAAAACCTGCTAGCCAATTTATTTGTGCTACACAATGTGAAAGGATAAATGTATTTCAGAAAATTATGCACAATTATTGTCGTTCAAAATAAAAATAAATCTGAAAGCATACTATGATCAGCCAATTGCGAAGAAAATTTTCTCTGTGTACATTATATATAAAAGTATACGTATGTATGAAAAGTTGTATCTTAACGAGCAGCTTCAAAGTCTTCATGTGTTACTACCAAAAAAGAACGATCTTTTTATTTTTTCCTGTGTATTAAAAACGTTTTAATGGCAAATACATAACCCTGCAACGTATTTTGATAGTTACTTTTGCCCTCAACACTTAAATGTTTATCTTCCTTGAAATTCAAGCCTTTAACGCGATGATATTGCAATAATTAGACCTTTAAATCCTCGCTTTTAAGTACATGCTAACAGCGCCAATTGACTGAAGTGGCAGAAAATGTAAGTTCTGCTTGCACGCACTTTTTCGCCCGTTTGGACAGCCGCTATATGATCGCAGGCAGCCATGACCAGGTCTACGGTGTCTTCTCGATTTTCCTGCATGTCGTATTCAAACATCGCTTCGAAAACCTTCGATCGACTCCTTAGCACCAGCTTATGTGCTAGAAATTTATGCTCCCCTAGTTTCAGAATGACGTCCGCAAATCTTTGGTTGTTATGCAATGCTTCAAAATCTTTGGACAGTACAGTTAGATTATCGTCTTTTTCCGTGGCTGGGTCTTTATATAACAATAAGTTATTCTCTTCAGGTAATGTATTTGTTTCATCAGGTGAGTTCTTGCCTAAAAGTGAAATAAAATGGTAAAAATATTGCATTTAAAATTTCTTTTATGAAAATTTGGAAATTTCAAAAATAAAATATCCTATTACAAAAATTTAAGATACTTATGGTTTTTTTTTTTTGGAATGCTAAAAAATTGTAATAAGTTTGTAAATTAAGAAAAACATTCAAACTTTTTTAATACTGCTATTACAAGACAATCGACCGTATAACAGTAGATGGTGTAGTGTGAAAGGTAAAAAGAATAGTCAATTACTTTGTAAAAATGAAGTATAAACGGGCCATTCTCCAGAAAGGTGTTATTTTGCATTCATACATTTTCATTTTTTCAACTTTTCACTAAGAGTGCAATTTGGCATTTTTTAGAAAGGCAAGATACCTAATTTTGTTAAACTGCAAAAGTGTCCACAAAACATCTACATTTACTTTGGAGATATAAAGGTTTAAATTCATAAATGTGACAAAAAGTGTCATTACCATCCTATGCCATAAATCCTGCAGAAATTCTATTTATATGATTTTTATAAATTGTTTTATAGTTTATAATAAGGCACTAGTAATATTCTAATGGGAGAAAAAACTTTTTTAAACTGTTTTTCTTGTTCAAATTAATTTTGAATGTCTGTTTATTGCCTTTTTTTAAAATATACTATGCATTTCTTTTATTTTTTCCTAGTTAACTGAAGTCTTATACTTCCATTTATACTTATTTCCTATAATACTAATAAAATTAAACATTTTATGAGCATGAATTAAAAAATTCAAGCATAAATAGTTGGAGGACAAGCAATTGCACTGCAAGGATGGTAATGACTAAATAAACTATCCGTTACTAAACCATTTTTAACAATAAATAGAAACTATTAGATGAACTACAAATCAAAATTAGGGCTTAAATGAAGAATATCCAAATTTGCATTGATGCTATGATCAATAATTATTATAAGTAAATTAAAACCTAAGGTAAATTAAGGATCAAACACAGTGTTCTTTTTTTGTATGTGAAATCTTAATGAAAAAATATAATAAAATTTTTTAAAAAACAGAAACTTATTGAAATGTAGTCATCATTTTTCTTCAACATATGTATTTTGAGTTTTAAGTGCATTCATTTCTCAATGCACTTAAAACAATGTCAAAATACATACGGAAACCCCTCAATTTCATGGACTCTCCCCAAAACCTAATTCTGCATTTTCATTGGTTGATGCTCTTCTTTGGATTAATCCTGTCTTTGTGCATATACATTTGCGATGATTACCTTGAAGGACCATTTGTGGTTCTGACTTTGGTGTGTTCACATCAAGTTGATTTCTGAATCTGCGCAGTATTTTAGTGAATTGATGAGAATTCAGGTTCATCATTTGAATTTCTGATGAAAAATCAAAGTGAACATAGGAGTATGATGAGTAGTGATGTTGCAGAGAAAGACAGTGTCTCATCATATGTAAGTTCTAATTAAAAAGGGTGTTGTATGGATTTCCATTTAATGATTTTGTAACGAGGTCAACCTCGTTACAAAGTCCTTTGGAAAATGATATATTAATGAGGAAATTTATTGATGTTTACTTTTATTTAACATTATCAAGATGTTTTTTTATATTTCATAGATTTGTGTGTGTGTTTCATTTTGTAGGTAAATATTTTAATATTTTTTAAAATTGCTATGCAATTGTAACTTCATATGTGTGATATTTAAAAAAAAAAAGATTAATATTTTAAAAAATTATTCTTAAAGTTTTTTTTTTTTTTCGCAATTTCTTTCCTAGGTTTGTGCTACATGTATGAAGTCATTTAGTACAAATACAAACTTGATACAACACAATAAAACACATTCTGGAGTGAAAGCGTTCAGTTGCTCAAAGTGTAATGCTTGCTTCCTGCGGAACTCTACACTAAGAAGACATTTGAAGACGCATTCTTCATTTAAGTGTGAGAAGTGTGGTATATCATTAGATGGACGAAAGCAGTTGAATCGACACCTCAAGAGTCACGAGTCTGCGTTTATTTGTAAAGAATGTGGGAAATCCTTTAAATGAAATTCTACCATGAATCGTCATTTGAAGATGCATAATTCCACAATGTATGAATGTTCTGAATGCCATAAAAAGTTTAAGAGGGAGGATATTATGAAGAGACACATGAACATTCATGGGAGAAGCTATTCATGCGGGGAGTGCAAAAATGTTTTTACACAGAAATCGAACCTACTGCAACACATTCGTGTCAATTATAGTTCCTTAAAAGCAAAGGCTGTTAATATGAAACCTGTTCCTAAAAGAGAGAGACCTAATCGTCGAACTGCATTAGGAGTTTTTGCTACGGATTTCGTAACTCCAAGCCCTGAAAATTCGAAGGACTTTAAAATGTGCTTTCAAGAATTAAGGCCGCAAATTCATCAATTGTTGGTCGATGAAATGGATGAGAAAAGAGCTATTAAGTGGCGTATAGTAATGAAAGCCGAGATGACGCGTCATGTAGGAAATTATAATGATGAAGGTGAAGAGCATATCATATCTTATTTCGGAAGTACAATGCAAATTGAACTTATCAAAGAAAGTATATCCGATCACTTGAATGATAGCATCTCTCAAGTTGAAAATGCTTTGGAAGAGTTTATACAACTTGGTTCTGGTTGGGTACTTGATCGCATTATTAGTGTAGAAGTTCTAACTGCAAAATATGCACCTTTAGCCACCGAATAAAAATTATCTAATATTAATAAAATTAAGAAATGTTACCATAGAAAATAGAATGTTCGTAAATGATAATTTGGTATTTAACTTACGTAAATTAATTTGCTCTTGAAAAATGATCAATGACTTTAGTCGACTTTCTAGTGGTTTCTTTATTCAAAAATATCAAAAGTGTGAGTAATTTAAGATCATTATTACATTTTAAATAATTTCTTTGTCATTTAAATGTTGGAGATCGATGATTTCAGAGTGGAGTTTGGGGAAGGGGCTGGCACCTGGGTTATTAAAAAAAACCCCAAATGCCGAAGCTTTGAATGAGATCTCCAGGTGTCATAGAGATGTTTTCTCTAGGTAAAAGCCCATATATTGCATGTGTGTATATGTATTTGCATGTTTTAAAAATTTTTGAAGTAGAGTCTCGCTTAAGTTTCTACAAATAATAAGCATTTGTTTATGTATTTGTTTATTTGAGTATCCCATGCAAGTTTTCCTGTTTCGAGGTTTTCATGTTTTAAAGTCAAATTTCAAAGTTTGTAAATAAATGTGTGTGTAAATAAGTGAGACATTTCTAAAGTGAAAAGTTTATAAGCTTTTCTGTTTCTAAGTTTTTGCGTTTTGGTTCTTCAAAGTTTTCAATTTTTTTTAAAGTATATATGGCGTTTTACCCCTTTGGTTTAATGTTTAATTTTACTAAAATAATCTAAATTTTTTTTTTTTTTTTTGACGTGTTGTACTTAGTACTTTTGCAATCTGCAGTTAACATTTTACATTTCCGTTTCACTACTGTAATGTTTGTACACTTAATTATGCATTTTGTTTATAAGTTCTGTATTCTATTTTTTGGTTTCGTCTTTTTCATTCATTGTTCTTACAGTACTTTTCCATTTTCGTGTTAAGTTTTAACCCTTCGCAAGAAGAAAACACTTTTATTTTTCTAAGTTAAGTACTTTTTACATTTTCATTTCAAGTTTTACTTGTGATTAAAGTTTTATAATTAATAATTTTTATAGGCTTTTGTACTGTGTACTATATAGTTTGATACAATTTTCAAATTATTGTTCTAAATATTGATTGTTTGTATGCAGTACTTTTATATTTTTTATAGCTTATTTTAATAGGTGAATCTCAGTTTTGCAATGGTAGTAGTTGAAAACCATGTTTCTTTATTTCGGTTAGTAAGTCTTTGAGTATATCGTTTCTAACTTTTTTTTAAATTTTCTGTACTTTATGTTGTTACGATTTTAACCAATTCTGTATTTAAGTTGGGCTCTGTATTATGTTGCATGTGATCTTAGTTTCATAGTAAAGATTTCAAGTTTGTACGTAAGTAATCGACTTTATTTTTTTTTCAAAACATGAAATTTGCAGCGTAAATAGCTTTAAAGTTTTCTTCGAACTTTGGTAATAAATCTTTTCAATGTGTGAAAGACGCGTTGCAAACAGTTTTGTTAAATATTTTTCTCAGTCGTGTATCATAAACTCTGTGTAAATTATAAAAATTGTGTTAAAGATTGAGTTTTGAAAATAAATAACTCTTTGAATAAATGAAATGTTCGTTAAATGTTAAAGATTGAGTTTTGGGAAAAAAAAAAAAAAAAAACTCTTTGAATAAATGAAAGGTACGTTAAATGTTAAAGAGTAAGTTTTAAAAGTCTTTGAATAGATGAAATGTCCGTTTAATGTGTTATATGCTTGATTATAATATTAAAGGTGTGAACAAAGTAAAAATTCCAAGTTTGTATGTTAGTAATAGATTTTCTCAAAACATGAAATTTGCAGTGTAAATAGTCTTAAAGTTTTCTTCGAACTTTGCTAATAAACCTTTTCAATGTATGAAACTCGTGTTTTAAATAGTTTTGTTAAATATTTTTCTCGGTTGTATATCATAAAATCTTTATAAATTATAAGTTCTGTGTGAGTCGTAAAAAATATGTTAAAGATTGAGTTTTGAAAATAAATAACTCTTTGAATAGATGTAACGTTCGTTAAATGTTTAAGAGTAAGTTTTGAAAGTCTTTGAATAAATGAAACGTTTGTTAAATGTATTGTATGGCTTGATTATAATATTAAAGGTGTGAACAAAGTAAAGATTCCAAGTTTGTATGTTAGTAATAGATTTTCTCAAAACATGAAATTTGCAGTGTAAATAGTCTTAAAGTTTTCTTCGAACTTTGCTAATAAACCTTTTCAATGTATGAAACTCGTGTTTTAAATAGTTTTGTTAAATATTTTTCTCGGTTGTATATCATAAAATCTTTATAAATTATAAGTTCTGTGTGAGTCGTAAAAAATATGTTAAAGATTGAGTTTTGAAAATAAATAACTCTTTTAATAGATGTAACGTTCGTTAAATGTTTAAGAGTAAGTTTTGAAAGTCTTTGAATAAATGAAACGTTTGTTAAATGTATTGTATGGCTTGATTATAATGCTAAAGGTAAGAAATTCCTCACTCGGAAGTAATGAATTAAAGGGTTATATCTAGTAAAAAATGTGTGTTTAAGGAAAACTGTCTGAGTATGGTGAGTTAAATACATAGGTCTTCGTAAAATTATTAAATTTATATGTAGGTATATGTTTGCATGTATGAAATATTTTTTAATTAAAACTTACTGTTACATTCATATTAAACTTCAATTGAAGTCAAATTGGTTTATCGATAGTGTTACTCAGCTGGTAGCATCATGTTTGCATGTGTCATTCTTCGATTGGAGTGGCCGATGAGCCTTATCTTCGTCAGCTGATAAGAGCCTGAAGAGTCATTTCTACGCTGCGGTTTGCCCTAGGAAGACATATATTTTCCTTCTCTGTAAGTAAATGATGTTTTATATAATTTGTATTTCAACTTTAAAGTATTTCTAAGATTGTACTCTGTTAAAATTAGTTTCATGTAAGTTTGAATAATTGAAATATAGCTAAATTGCATGAAAAACTTCTTCGATTTTCAGTGTGTGAATGATTTTATTTTAAGTGCATTCTCTCTGTCTTCATTCACTAACTGTATTGCTAGATTTTGCATAGTTGCTTTTGAGTTCGTGTATAGGATAACTGAAAATACGCAACGATTGCTTTGCATAGTAGGAACTCGGTGGAGGATGTGTTGAAATTGTCCTTTATTTCTAAGAGGCTTTTTTAGCATTCATTCTTCCAAGTTCTAGAAATTCTCTTGATGTTATTAATTATTTTTAATGGTAGAAGTTTCAACAGATGTTACATCTTGTGTGTGTTTTTTATGTCTTTGAGTATAATATTTCTAACTTTCGTTTTTATTTTCTGTAGCTATGATTTTAAGCATTACCGTATTTAAGTTAAATTGTATTCATGTGATCTCAGTTTCAAAGATTCTAAGTTTGTATGTAAGTAATAGACTTTTTCAATGCATGAAATTTGCGGTGTGAACAGTTTTAAAGTTTCTTCGTGCTTAAGTAATAAACTTTTTCAGTGTGTGAAAATCGTGTTGTAAATAGTTATGTTAAATATTTTTCCCGGTTGTATTATTCTGTGTAAATCGTAAAAATATGTTAAAGACAGAGTTTTGAAAATAAATAACTCTTTGAAAAAATGAAAAATTCGTTAAATGTTAAAGACAAAGTTTTAAAACTCTTTTGCATAGCTGAAATGTTCGTTAAATGTATTGCATTGTACGTCAATCAGGTTGTTGAATTGCTTCGCAGTTACAAATTTAGCAATATGCTCTTGACTATTTTTAAAGTTTCTTTAATCGTGATGTATATGATCACAATAATTTCTGAGATTGTATCCGTTTGAAACGTTAAAATGTGTAAAA
This sequence comes from Octonoba sinensis, assembly GCA_038502835.1. Classification (NCBI taxonomy): domain Eukaryota; kingdom Metazoa; phylum Arthropoda; class Arachnida; order Araneae; family Uloboridae; genus Octonoba; species Octonoba sinensis. Next base: position 61,240,573 of record CM076605.1, on the reverse strand, counting down.
AAAAATATTAATTAAAAACAAAATAAATAAATATTGAAATGCATGAAAAATTCGCTTATCATTCTATGTAAAATAAAGTTGCTGAACATACTCTAACTTCCACTATTTCATGCAAACTCTTAAACTTTGAAAAAAAATCTAGTGGTATAATATGGATTAAAGGATGATTATCTAATGTAATTATAGTCTTAGTTGATATAAATTCATTGATTTGTATTGATAGAAAACAGTAAAATGGATGTAAACCTGTTTAAGTATAGAAGAAATCGCCGCTTTTTTGTAAAAGTATTGTTAAATTAGTATGTATAAACCTATTGATGGTCATTTTCTAAGTTCCAAATATTTCAACAAAACTTTTAATTGACTAAAATTTAGTAAATAGTTAGGATTGATTTGATTGGTGCATATTAAGTCCACACTTTTTCAAGAAACTGTTTGATAAGTTCTCATTTAATTCTGTCTTTCATACTTTAGGAAAAAAGATTTTAAAAATTTTTCTAAGTCTTAAACATTTCTATAATTAACTTTGAATGAAAAATGGCCGACTCCGACTCCGGTGTCCCTTGTCCTGACGGATATATATCGGATATCCTAGATATGTACCGGTTTTGTTTTGGCTGTTCCCGTTTAAGTCGATACGTTTAAACGTTACCTCACTTGGCTATATAAGCTCTCATACTTGACTTTAAGATTTTTCCTTTGAAAATAAAATTTAAGTACATGTAGTCTGATGAATGTTCTTGTCATGATGAAGTTAACGATTTATTAACTAAACCGATTTAATAAAAAAAAGGTTTAAAAAAGCTAAAAAAGATTTTTTCATTCCTAGATTTTTTTTTTGTTTTCTCTGTTGAAACTAATAAAAAAAAAAGAGGAAGAAATATGAACTTTTTCGAATACTTTATTACTACACAGCTCCTTTTAAGGTACTTTATTAGTAACACATCTGATTGCTTACTTTAAAAATAGTAGAAGAATTTTCGTGTATGAAATAAATATTTTGAATTCTTATGTAAAAACATCTCGTGACAAGACATGACAAAAATTGGACATGGTTTCCAAGACATGCTTTTAGAGTTCTATTATCAACCAAAGCGATTTGCCTGGCAGAATGCCAAGAAGAATCCATTCATGTTCAAGGGAGTAACTGTTGGTACATGCAATGTGCCATTTTTGGTCTCGTTCTAGTTCGTTTAGAATACTTCATTTCGTCCGAACTGATGCTATACGATAGTTTATAAATTTAGTTGCTTTTAACAAACAGCGAAGCAAACATTCTAATTCGAGTACTAAATAAACGCACTTGCAAAACGAACTTCCCTAAAACTCGAATGGATTCGTTCGTTTCTGACATGCGCAGAAGCGTCCAAATGTCAACATTCCGTGGGCGAACTGTACATAATAAATCAACTTCTTTTGTGGGCTAAAATTTATCCACTTTTTAAAAAGTAGCTTGAAGATGTGTGGGCTCATCAAAATTTATTTAGTTATTTTAATATTTAGTACCTGAAGCAAAACAAAAAGTGCGTATTTTCATGTGTCTTGTATGAAATTTACAAAGTCCGACGGCGAAAATATGCTCTGCGCTTGCGCAGATTGGAAAAAACATCTTTTTTTGTATTTCTTGTCTTTTCGCACCAAAGACGACCAAGACAAAAAAAAACTTGTCTTTTCCACAGCTGCGCAAGCGCAGAGCATATTTTCGTTAGGGTGCTTTCACACCAAAGACAACAAAGACAAAAGAACATGTCTTTTCCAATCTGGACCATATTTTCGCTTTCAAAAATAGGCAGATGAGAAGAGACATTTTTTGTCTTTGTCGCCTTTGGTGTGAAATCACCCTAACTGTTAATAACCTAAGAGCGGAACAGCAACAAAATAAAAAAGAAAATCTGCAGTTTACCTATGAGATTTTTCATTGCTGCTCCAAAAGTAATCTGGAGACTTTTCTTGTCAAGAAAAAAAAATATGACAGGTGATATTAAAACAGCCATCTGGTGAATATCCGTTATCTATTCTCCCCACAGTAGCTCTGGACAGTACAGTTGGAAATTTGCAACTAAAGTTGTTTATTTCGAATGTATGTTTGATTTTGGAAATAGGCATAACCCCTTTCTCACAATCTATTATTATTTCAGAAACAACGGTGTGCTTGAGATAGTCCAGAGAATCTTTCTTTAAATAGATTGCAACTTCGCCAGCCGCACCGTTCCGTCTTTCACCGTGAGGAAACACTGAAAGCGCCCATGCAGCGCCAGCACACCCCATAAATGTGGGCTCCTTATTTCCTCGCCTGCTCTGCGCGCTCTACGCCGAAAGTGCGATATCGTCCATACAACAGAAGCAAAATAAAACTTTCTGTTCCCATCATCTATCTCTGACATGGGCTTAATTAAAAAACAATCACCTTCTTCAAGTTCACTCATATTCGAAATAACTCTCCGTCAGTACCAGCTCTGACTAGTATTTTGAGCAGGCGGTGTGCTCAAAACGAGTTTCAATTATAACAAGAAGTTCCGTCTAGAACTATACGAGCCTACTTTCCCGTATACACCAAATTCAAATTTATAATCTATCTATCTCTTTCTCTCTCTTTCTTATTTATCTTTAGTTCTAATTATTGAAAATATACCTTTTTCAACGGATAATACATATTCATTCACTCACTCATTCATTCTTTCATTTATTCAGCCATGCATTTATTCATTCATTCGTTACCTCATTCAAGTGTTTATTCATTCATTTACGCATTCATGTATTTATTCACTCATTTATTTATATTTTCATTTATTCAATAATTTATTCATTCATTCTTTTTCTCATTCATTTATTCATTGATTTATTCTTTCACTCTTTCATTTATTCATTCATTCATTATTTCACTCATTGAGTCACTGAGAAATATCCTTGAAAATCCCGATCAAAAAATTTCATAGCAAAATAGGCTCGTAAGTTCTGGATAAACTTTCTATTTCTACATGTTCTACGTTATAAGAGCTTTCCGATAAAGTTTGTTCCAAGCAAATCGGTCCGTTAGATCAGGATTTATATAGGGTTGAAATTTCCCCGTAAGCTCTGTGTTAATTTTTTGAACTGTTCAAAAATGAACAAAAACTCTTCAAATCAATATTTCACGCCGAGAACTCCTTTCAATAAGCTTGCAATAGGAACTTGGCTCTTGTGCCCAGAGTTTACAGAATTTGCTTCAATTTTGTCCATAGGCGCTAATGTTAAAATTTTTTTAACTGTTCAAAATTGAACAAAAAATTGTTCAAATCAAAAAGTAAAATATAGAAATGAGATGTCCTCGCCGAGATCTTTCGAATGCAAAAAGAATTTTTTGAATCGGACAATTCGTTCAAAAGTTATTAGGGGGGGACAGACCGACAGACAGACCGACAGACAGACAGACCGACAGACACACTTTTTCCCCATCTCAATACCCTACTTTCAAATTTTTTATTTTTCAATCTTTATTTAATTACTTCACTTATTTTTGACTTTTCTTGATTTTTAACGATATTTTCACGATACAGTAAGCCTTCTTTCATGCTTTATTATTATTTTTTTTTTTACTTTTACGGGAAAGTAGGCTAAAAACAGCAAGAGACATAAAATAAAATGAAACCTTGATAAATATTGATTAAAAGAGAAGTTCTGAGAATTTGTTTGCTTAATCATTTTACAATTCAACAATTCTTGACAACATTTAGCAGTTATATGTGCTATTCATTCATTCACTAGAAACAAATTACTGGGACTTTTTCAAGCAAAACTTCAACTTTTTTTCCTTTTTATTTTAGGCCTATTTTTCATATGATGTAGGAAGCTCAGAAAGCTAAAGTATCACTCTAACTTTCAAAATTTCCCATCCTATCAAAGCGGGGAAAAAAACTTCGTGAGAACAAAAAATTCGCTCACAAAATTGTACAAGGGATAAAATAAGTATAGTTTAGGGATGTAATGAATAGTGATTTGGCCGAATAACCTAATACCGAATATTCGGCCATTTCTCCCAAGCCGAAGCCGAATATTCGGCTAGTTCTTCTAGGCCGAATGCTGAATATTCGTCCAATGTCTTAGACCGAATACCGAACATTAAAATTTCTAGAAAATCGCTGTAATAGAAAGCATTAGTCAAATGTAAAAGTATTCACCACGTTAAACACCAATTCCACACATTAATCTATGATGTATGATTTTAATTATGTTTGTTAAGAATCTAAACTATCTAAAGTTAATGCATTTTCTGTATTGTTTTAAATGCAATAAAACTAAGAATTTAACCCACAACTGGAATAGAAATGACAGGTTTTAATGTAAGCATTAGCATTATTTTACTAATTATTTAATTCAAACTAAGGAAATGTTATTGCGTAGGGAACGTTTACCTTGCTCAAAATAGTTTTATGAAGATATTTTAAATGTTATAAAAGTTAATATTTTTTTATGTTTTTTTTACGTACCTAGTTTTAAGAGATCTGTTAAAATTTATTGTATTTAACTGGAATATATTTTTATTTTCAAAAACCGCAATAACTTATGCTATCTTGATATTCATGAAATATTCTAGGCTTTTCACATTTCTCTTTTACCCAATGTTTACAAATTCCTTCATTTCCCGAATATGTCATTAATACCATAAACTATACTATTGAAGAAAATAGGGGTCCCACAGTTGAAGTCGACTTTAAAAAAGGGTTCCGGCTTCCGCGTATTTATGAAATTAAGAAACCTTTATTACCGGGCAGTGGTAGCCTAGTGGTTAGGATGTCGGTCTTCCAACCGGAACGTCGGGTGTTCAATACCCGACCCGCTGTAGACCCACCATGTACACTTGGGGATACGCGCATGTAAAATCCGTGGACCCCACTACCTCGCACCCGAGGGAAGGCGTCCCTAAGGCCTAGTGCTAACAGGGAAGGAAAGAGGAGAGGAGAAGGAAGAAGGAGAAAAGTGTGTATATTACCCGAAACACTTCGAGCTACCTTCGAGTCCTAAGATTATGAACGCGCATCTCAGTGTCATTCTTAAACCACATTCTTAACTACGCTACAAAATTGCATTTACATGCACACTCTTGAACGTGCTTCTGAATGGCTCGCCGTCTGGAGCGCAGTTAAGAACGTATGTCTAAAGGGCCCTTAACTTTTCAAAATTAATGACATCGCAGAAAAAACATAATTGTGAAAAGGGGGCCAATTTCGATATAAACGATTTTCGAGGTAGTTGGTGTCACCGATAAAAAGGAGAGATCTATTAATGGTTGTCAATTAAATGGCATATACTTTTTATCTAAGTTGTAGGAAAGTTCAATTCATTTTAAAAACTATTTGTTACGTTCTTTAATATCAAGGTCAGTTTTAATTGTCAATAAATTACGTTTAAAAAATTTAACTCCTCCAATTTGAAATTTCCAATAAGTACTCGTAGTTAGTAAAATCTTCTTTGATGAGATGCAGTAGTTAATTTCTACTCGGCTTCTTATTGTCTTTTTGAACATAATTTATTAACAATTATAAAACTTGTTCAGTTAGAAATCTGGTGCGCTCCACTGTTCCGTTTTTTTTTCTTATTTTTTTACTTTTTAAATCTTTTATCATATAAAAAAATATAAATGAACTGAAAGAGCCAATCTGTTTGATGAGCCAATGTTAAATAAAAATAGAAGAAGACAACATTTCATACATGAAGTAAATAAATAAAATAAGTACCCAAAAAGGGCATGATCACCATATCCAGTTGGTAGATTTGGTTGATTTAAAACTTTTGTTTTGCTTATTTTCATTTTTCATCCTGGCAACCCTTGCTTTCCGTTTCTATAACGTTAGTCTTGTTCTGTAATCATCAGTCAACACCTGCCTCGGCTTGCTGTTAGTGTTCTTTTTATGCACTTAAGTTTTGTTATTTGGGCAGTAAAGCGAGATGAATGTTCCGAGAAACGATTCCATTTCTATTTCTTCTGAAACTCACTGGATCGAAAGGAAATACTTTCATACAAAAGTGGAATGGAAAATCGCATGCGTGGGCTACAGAGTTGTAAAACCAGGTGACAAGATAATCAGTCCTATTTTTGAGTGTTCCGACACATCTTGGCAAATAACTGTTTATCCTCGCGGTGAATGCAAAAATTCTGATGCTTTGCTTTGCGTAAGCATAGTTGGTTGTTCCTCATACAATAAATACACTGCTTATTTCAATTTTGCCATTTTTGATCACAACGGAAAAGTCTTGCGTCGAGATAGCAGTGGTAAATGCAATTTTGACTCTTCATCAATCGTGAAAAAAGTTAGTTTAGGTACTGCCATATCGGATCTGTTCCCGAATCAAAATGAATGGACAAATTCTTTTCAAAAGCAGTGGACTATTTCCTTTAGGATTTCTGTAGAAGAAACTAGTATCCCAGTAGCGCCCTTAAAAGCACCAGTGACCAAAGGTATAGTTACGTTTTCTTATTTTTCTTGCTCATAGCAATTTTTGTGCTTGTTTCGTTCTTCAGAATGTTTCGCGATGTTCTGCCGACAGATTTAAGTTAATTAAAAATGTCCTGCTGGACATATGCACGTAATGAGAGTTCATGGAAACAAATAATAATTTTTTTTTGAGGGGGGGGGGATAATTTACAGATCAGCGGCAAATATCTCCCTTTTACTGTGTTCTAAAGAGAAGAGGGGCTTCTTTCTCAAAATATCTCAAATTGTTGCTGCTGCCTGGCAATTTTTGTTTAAGTCCCCAACTGTTACATTATCAAAGAATCCTGCATCATGCTTAAGCATGTTTTTGTATAACTTTCTATGTACACATACTGTAATATAATTTCAACTATTATTCACCCATTTATATTTCATTTTTTCTGTACAAAATTTATTTGAGCATAAGTTTCTATAAAATCCCTGTTAATGTTAAAAAATTTAATATAATAATAATAAATCTATATACAAGGTTGCATTGATGGATGTGGATAAACGGGACAGCTCCCCGAGGGCTTCAGATTATCCGGTATTCGACCGATTTTTTAAAAATCAGGAATCGGGTAAAAGTGCCGTTTAGCACCATGCGCCAATACTGAGCGATAAAGTCGCCAACTGTTACATAATTAAGGAACCGTTGGCCATTCTAAATGATTGCCAAACGCGAGTCCGATACGACTTAACCCGAGAGACCCGGTTGTCCTGCATGTCAAAATTTATATTTGATTTCCTTCGCATGGTTTAAAAATATACAAATTAAAAACTTGTTACGTATTTGGAAGCTTTGAAATGTTTAAAAAATATGCATAAATTTACGAATTTCTAGAGCTGGATATCCGGAACAAATAAGTCAGAAAAGAGACATTGCCTATTCGATATCCGTAAAAATCAATATCCGATGCATCCCTAATCTTACTTGATCCCCCCCCCCCCCAAGCAAAATGCCCAGTGCGCTACTATGTATGGGGTCATTCATAAATGATGTCACACATTTTTTCAATATATTTGACACCTCTCACCCTCTTTGTCACAAAATGTCACACTTAGCCATAACCGCCTCCTTTGTTATAGATTATTAACTTAACACAGGTACTCGGCAGTTCAGAAACAAAGCACTACGTCATAGATCATGTTTCCCATTGAATCGTTTATTTCGAGACGGTAACATCTCCGTTTTGAAAAATGAACAACTCTCAGTATTAATTTATTAGTTTTTATGGCATAATTAATCAAAAATGGTTTCATTTTACCAATATTGCATTGCTATTACCTGCTAAAAAAAATTAAAAAAAGATCAGACCCGTAAAGTATTCCAACTGTTAATAAGCCTTTTTTTTCTGTCTCCTGATTTTTTTTAAAGAGTTGTTACCTTTTCCAAATAAACGATTCAATTTTATTTTTGAACTTATAAGCGACCGTCCATAAATGATGTCACGCCCTCCCTTCTTTGTCACAAAATGTCACACTTCAACATATCCCCTCCCCCCCCCCTTTGTCACATGCCGTGCTATGTTGCATAAGCATGATGTCACACTTCTTGCTACCCCTTTCCCTCCCCTTGTTACAATTTCACGAACCCCTCTCCCCCCTCGAAAAGCGACATTATTCATGAATGATCCCTTATGACATTTGTCAGCATAGCAAGAAGTGATTATGTGCATACTTAACTTGTTTTAAATAAAATTAAGGTTTACAACAAGAAACATAATTAGCATATAATAGGAGGTAGGTTCAAAATTAAGAAAAAAGTTTATTATCAACAAAACTAATTAGGTCTGAATTACTTTAAACCGACAAATGTTCTTGAAAAGTAAATATCACCTGCGGAAAAGCTTACGAGATCAGGGTTCACACTGGGGAAAAATACAAGGTGGATTTTCCTCCTTGACCAAAATTTTAAGTGAGATTTTTAAAGTTTAGGCCCAAAAACAATTTTTTTTTTTGAGTGGGATTTCAAAAAACATTGCGGGAATCGCGCGATCGCGCGGCCTAGCGCGAACCCTGGAGATGTAGATTAAAATGAGTACCTACACATACAGGAGGTACAGTCGGGGGAAAAAACATTCAAAATTATTTCGCACGCTCTAAAACTGGTCGGCAACCCCTCGATCGCACAGCATTTTGGACAGTTTATATAGTTTTTTTTAAGAAAAAAAATCAAATTACTTTTGAATTAGAAGGCGAAACATTTTTTTTTTTGTAGAAAATGCTCATTAATTCGTCAGCCCATTCGTTGAATCTCAGTCGTCACGTTAACTTGCTCGCGGTTAGAGTTAATTGAAGTATAACTTGAAACATAGGCCGTGGTAGCCTACAGGTTAGAATGTCGGACTTCCAATCGGAAGGGTGTTCGAAACCCGCTGAAGACCCACCGTGTACACTTGGGGATACTTGCATGTAAAATCCGTGGACCCCACTACTTCACTCCCGGTGCAGGGCATCCCTAAGGCCTAGTGAAGGGGTCGGCAACCTTTTGAGTTGGAAGAGTCAAAAATTACAATTTACAAAATTTCAAAGTTCTTAAAGAGCCACAAAATTTTTTCTTGCTCAACAATAAATGGTACTTGCATAAATAAAGTTTTTTCATAAAAAAAAACTAATCTATTTATTCATAAGAAAAAATATCTATTTATTCATATATAAGTAGTGTTTTTCACAACAAAGTAAATAATATATGTATGGCATTATTAGATAATTTCTGATTATTTAAGTAAGAAATTAAAACAACATTTACTTACAACACTAACTTGTACATCAATAACAAACAATTGAGCAAACAAATTCAATGGGAGCGATGGCTTTGCATGGTTATTCAAGTAGAAACGAGTTCAAAACGATTTTTAGTTTTTTTTTTTTTTTTGATAAAATAAATAATATTTGCGTATGGAACTAAAGAGCCGCATCTTCACATCCAAAGAGCCGCAAATGGCTCGCGAACCGTAGGTTGCCGACCCCTGGGGCCTAGTGCTAACAGCGGAAGAAGTTGGAAGAGAATAGCATGTAACGGCATTTCACATGTATGTTTTATTCAAAAAACAAAAAAACTATCAGTATTTTATCAAATTTAAAAGAAATAATATATTAGTAACTGAAATAGTGTTTTGATGCAAGTTAACATAATATTATTTTATAAATTTTAAAGTAGGTATAAGCCACCAAAATTTTTTCTGACAGGAATGAACCTACAATTTGCAGACTAAAACACTAATAGTATATGCATCCCCCGTCCTCTTAGATCAGGGGTCGGCAACCCATCGATCGCGATCGACCGGTCGATCTCGAGCCTATTTTCGGTCGATCTAGACAGCATTTTGGACAATTAATATAATTTTGAAAACAAAAAAGGAAAAATCAAATGACCTTTTGGACTAGACGGAGATTTTTTTTTTTCTTCAGAAAATGTTTATTAATTTGTCAGACCATTCATTCGCCGGACCTGAAAAAAAACTTGCCAATAATATATATGGAATATCAGTCCTCACATTAACTATGCTTTCGGTGAGTTAATTAAAATATGTAACGGCATTTCACATGTGTGTTTTAGTTAAAAAACAAAACAAAAACTAACAGTATTTCATCAAATTTTTAAAAAGTAATACATTAGTATCAGAGGTATTTTTTGACGCCAGTGACCGTGTTAACACAACATTATTTCAGAAATTTTAAAATAGATATTTTATAAGCAGCAAAAATTGTTCTCACAAGAGTTAACCTATAATTTGAAGACAGGCGCAGACCCAAAATGTCCTATTAATAGTGTATGACCCCAGTCGAGATATTCATTCGATTCTGATATTGCTCGAAAAGTAAACGACTCAGGATCTCGAGAGGTTCGTTAGAATAAGGTTATCCAAAAATCGAATTCTTTATTTTGCCCATCGCTAGTACAAGATTTGTACAGTTCAAAAAAATCCTAACATTAGCACTATTGAGGAAATATGAAGCCCTGAACACAGGGTTTATATAATAAAGATACAAGTAAATAAAGCCATAAGATACAGGTTGCTTTGAACAATCTTATTCGAAGGAGCCCTCGACGTGAAATATTTTTTGATTCGAACAATTTTTGTTTAAGTTTAAACAGTTCAAAAAAATTTAACATTAGCGCCTAGGGGGAAATTTCAATCGTATATAAATCCTGATCTCACAGACGGATTTGCTTGGAACAAACTTGATTGGAGGATCTAATGACTTAAAAGATATACAGATACGAAGTTCGTCTAGAACTGAACAAGTCTTTTTCCCCTGAAGTTTTATGGTCTGTATTTTAAGGATAGTGCTGAATGAGGGAATAATAAATATTAACAGTTGACAAAGATGTATTTGAAGTAATTAAGAACTGAAACTAAATGAGAAAAAGAAAGAGAAAAACTAGATTATAAATTTGATGATGGTGTATAAGGGAAAGTCAGCTCGTACAGTTAGTTCTAGTCGGAACGTCTTGTTAGATTTGTTTTGAAAATAATAATAAATAGTAGGGGAATACGTTTTTGGCGTACATGTGACCTGAATTGGTTGTAAACAAACAAACAAACGGGCAACACCTTGGCCGGAGGACGGCGCCCTTTTTGAACGTCTTGATGCTTTTTAAACTTTTGGCATGGGCATCGCGTGCGAGTACTGCTATGCAAAACTAACATACAAAAGTTATTAATAAATATTTTGATTATATGAGTCTAAAATTTAATGCTTTTTATTATTTTTGCAGATCCAATTAAACGCACGGAGAGGTTGTGCCGCAGCCTAATGTGTTTATCGTCAGATTTTGAAAAACTGTACGAGGAAACTACTGTAGCAGATGTCACTTTGATGTTGGGGGATCATGAATTAGGAGCCCACAAGATGGTGCTCTGTGCTCGATCGAAGGTGTTTGCAGCGATGTTTGAGCACGACATGGAAGAAAACAAGCATAGCACTGTTGATGTCGACGAAATGGAGTACCGTACTCTCGTCGACATGTTACGTTACATGTACTGTGGACATGTACGCGAACTATCGCCTGAAGAAGCTCTTGACCTCTACGTTGCAGCTGACCGCTATGCTTTGGAAGAATTAAAAGCCTGTTGTAGGGATTTAATTTTGACTGCTGTATCCTCAAGTAATGTTTGCGATGTTGCTGCAATTGCTGATCTTCACAACGATGAACTATTAATTAATTCCATAAAATCTTTTGTGTCGGAAAATGGGAAGGAGATAATAAAAACAGAAAAATGGAAGGCATTATCCACCGAGAAACCAGTTTTGTGTGTGAAAATGTTTGAATGGACCTTTTCTGAATAATATTTTCATGACTATGCAGTTCATCACATTGTGGTTTCTTTATTATACGGCATTCTCTTCTGAGTCGAAATAAAACACTCTGTTCTGTTTTTTCTTAAAATATTCTTATTTTGTATGGAGTTTGTTCTTATGTAGAAGAATAAACGAGTTGGTGTTCCAGTTATTTGTTCGTGTTTTAAATTATTATTACCTGTAAAGCTTACTTGTTAATTTTCTTTTACACTTCCGAGTTATAGAAATGAGAAATATTTTGTTTTTTGACTGCTAACATTGTCCTGCCTTTTACGACTATTATATGCATTTTATAAATATTTATGAATACATATCATTATCCTGCATTTTATATGCCAAAAATACTCGAAGGAAAGACCCGCCGTACCGTAAGTACAATTCTGATTTCAATCAGAAATTTAACTTCTGATTTAAAAAAAGTTTTTCAAAACATTGAATTTTTTCTCCTTGGTCACCTTAATTTTTGTTATGAAATAAATAAAATTTAGAATAAGTAAAAACAAAACTTAAGTCTTTCATATAAAAATAGTTTAGTAAATATGTAAAATATTTCTATGCTTTAAACAAAAAGCATATCATGTTCGGTAATTCCGGAATTTAAAAATTTTTGTTGTGAAATTAATAAAAATATGCATATGCGGTGTCGTATAACTCTGCCAAGATGATTTTCAAAGAACAAGTGATTACACGTTCCGTTTGTTAAAAAAAGGGGGTGAAAAAATCAGATTTTTCTAACGAATAACGTACTAGGATAATTATTAATACTGGCAAGGTTTGTATTTTTGCCGGCAGAGGACGGTGGCAAAAACTGGAAAAAAATATCATTTTTAGCTAATGTGCAGTAAGGTCTATAATTTAATAAAAGTTTAAATTAATTAATAAATTTTTTTATATTATTGTATGCATTTACTTTGTTAATAAATGTTACAATTGAAACAACTACTTAATGAAAGTAATAAGTTACATACTCAAAAAAAAAAAAATACTTTCAATAATTTCCTTTTCCTGTGTCTACTATTCAAATCCTGAAATTCACCAATGGCATTGTCAAATGCCTACACAATAACATCAGTAATAAAAGTACAATCCCCTCCCGTCCCAAACTCACTTTGAAATTATTCAGTAGAGACTGGGGAAGTAACCGGATAAAAACAAAATGAACAGTTCATTTAATTTTCTATTTATTTATTTATTTACTGTAGATTTTGGGTATAGCTTCATTTTTAATCTTGCTATGAAATTTAATATTTTTTCATAAAATGCATACGTCTAATACTATAACGCGTTCTTTATATTCATTTAACTTAGGAATTAAAAAATAACAATAAGATTACTCCCATCATAATCCTGCAGAACATTTTCAACAAAGTGAGGGTCTGAATATATTCAGCTGTGGAGACCATACGCATAAAATTAAATAAATATAAAACTATTACTTAGTGTAAGAAAACTGATGTCTAGTTGTATTCATAATTAATTCGTTAGCGATTGGATATTACGAAACCCTACTTGTCCGATTTACTCCATTATTCACTAATGTCCATGTGCTTTGTTTCAAATTCAGCGGAATACCAGATTACTTGCATCACAGATTACAGTGTATAAACTGATCGAAGTGTTTTAAACACATATAAAGCAGTGAGAAGCAAGTGGATGTAAGTGACCAAAAAACGATTCCAAGGAAAACGCATTCAAAGTTTGGATCTTATGGGAACTTTAATGTTAATTTTTTTCTAAATCAGGTTATTGCGGAGCACCTGTTAGAGATATCACTAATATCTCTTGCCACAATATAGAGTAGTGCTTTCTCTATAATTATATTTTGTCCATATTTTATATTTGAGTTCGTTAAAAGAGTATTAAATGGAATAGAAATACTTAGTTTTGATGAATATCATATTGCAACGTTGGAGGAAAAAAAGAATTTTTCTAGAAAAATGAAGTAAAAAATTGTACTCGGATCTGAGGGAAGTTTTTAAAACATGAAAAAAAGACTATCATTCAATTTTTTCCCTGAGAGATTAAAATAAACTCTTCTGTGGCTACCCACCTGCCCCCTACAACTAACTCCCATTGAAAAGGCTTTTTGAACATCTTGAACTTGATAGGCTTGTCTTTCGAATGGGGCTGCTTATGGTCACTAACCTTTGCAGACCTAGTGCAATCCCCGGAAACCGGCATCCATTCTTTCAAGTAGCACCACTATCGGCAGATGCCATTGCCACATGAGTATTTAAACGTTTAGTTTCTTCACTGGAAGGAGAAGCACCTGCACTGTTGATGCAAAATTGTATTGGGAATTTAATTTTGCCTAGGCCTAGAGTATCCATTCCATATGGATCTTTTGCATACATAGTCATATAACACGAGACCAGACGCGTCATGAAAATCCACCGACACTGCCGGACTCGACCCTATGACCTGGGATGCACGAGTACCGTGCCTTACCACGACGCCAGTTTGTTGGCAATACACAAATTGTTCTCAGTTATATTGTGGTCTCATTATGGTATATTCCTCGCAACGGTGATTTTTCAATCCTTACCAATTACAAATTTTATGCAAATAAAAGCTGAACTCTTGATGCCATCCTGATCCATAAGTTTTGTCCACTGACTATTAGAATTATGTTTTAAACATTAAGCTGCTTCACCGACTGAGTCTTCTATTGACATTTCTCGTCCAAGCGATGGAACAACACGTAAAGTGATAATGTGTATAAATTCCGCTTTTAGAATTCTGAGACTCGACGTCGGAATAAAAGAAGTCTTTAAACTTGCTATACTAGCAAAGTTTTTCATGAAAGAGTACCGCGTTAATTGGTTAACTAACAATTAAACTGAACCTATCATGTTTCCATGGTTGTTACGGTTAGAAAACCCTGTTATATCGAACATCTGCAATACTTAAAAGATTCTATAATTTTTCAAAATGGCCACTTCAGCAATCCTGATTCCTCATAGGACTGCTGGCTGACGAATGACGCATGATTCGAGTCGTGTAGTAAATTGCCAGGGAAAATGTGAAAATTCATAAATAGACAAATACTTTGGGCAAAAATTTCCTTTTTAAAGTTTAATACTAGACTGATATATATGACAGTTCATCAGTCCAGTATTAAACTTAGAAATCTTTATTGATCTTTTAGAGTGAAATTGAAGTTACAGAGGCTCTATTTGGATTCTACTCGTGTGACGTCAACGCTTACATGAAAGACACACACGACAGACGAAGTTCGTATTCTTTGGTGTAAATCAGTAAATGTATTGTTACTCTTATGAATTCTTGTTTTTTTAAAATAAAAAACATGTTTTATTAGGGATTTTCCTCTTAGAAATGTTTAGAGCAAAAACAAAATATTTATTTAACACGAAATACCTTTTTCAATCACATTTTCGAGTTCTAAGTCTATTGGATGCCTAATCCAAAAATTTCTAAGTATTCCTTTTTTTTTTTTTTTTTTCATTTATTCCTTTTTTCATCGCTCGCTTAAAAATTTCAAATGTGTATAAAACCTACGCATTTATTGGTAGATATAGTCCGACCACGGAGTTTTTACACTTGGTCACTTCTGGGCATCTCAGAAAAGGACGAATCCATTCGAGTTTTAGTAATCAATTTTGAATTTTGCAGTTGGGGGGGGGGGGGGTAGCAACGCGAATCAGAATGTTAGTTTCTCTGTTTTTAAAAACAACCACATCTATAAATTGGCATATATAACATTAACATTATTATTGGCATATATAACATATAACATTTAACAACAACTATAATTGGCATATATAACATATATAACATTATTTAATTGGTATATATTAACATTATACATTTAGCTAGGAAGTAAAGTATGCTAATCGCACTAATACGAGAACAGACTACGACACATTCCTTACACCAAGTTTCTCCCTTGAACAAGAAAAAATTCTTCGCACACTACCAGGCATACGTCGTCGTTTACCGGTAAGACTATAAAACGATATTTGTAAACGACCATTTCAGGTCACATTTATTTTCGAGTTTATATGCTATTCTCAAGGATATGCCTCCAACTCTCGTCCAATATGACAGATAGAACAAAACAGCACAATAGAATAATATAATACAAACACAAAGAAGGAAATACACCCAGGAGAAAGTGGGAATCGAGCCCACGCTTCTTTCACTGTGCGCAGACAGGCAGCGGAACCTGGTTCTAAAATAAGACCGCTCGGCCACTGAGTCCCCAAAAACCTATATTCCTTATAATGTTTTAACAGAAGCAAACTGAATGCTTAATGTAAATACCATGGTAAATACCCGCAACAAAAAATTAAACAAATCATTGTCATACCACGCCGCTTGTGAAATTTGAACTACATTTTTGCAGTTCACTCGTACAAACAAGTCAAACATTCTTCTACTGAAAAATTTACGAGTGCACAGCTAGGTGTAGTAACAGAATTTCCCTAGTATAATACATTGCTTTGTAATAATTATTATTTCGTTGATTATTTCGCATAAAAGCCGGGGCATCTCTTGAAATTTCGTACTCTTTGTTTGTTTGTTTGTTTTACGACCATTTCAGGTCGCATAACTATTCGAGTTTATTTGCTATTCTCAAGGATATGCTTCAAACTCTCGTCTAATATGACAGCTAGAACAAGACAGCACAGCAGATTTTAATATACAAAGAAAGAATACACCCTGGGCAAAAGGTGGGAATCGAACCCACGCCTCTTTCTCTGCGCGCAGGGAGGCACCGGAGCCAGTCGATTTGACCGCTCAGCCACTGAGGGTGCATCTGAAAACTCCGAGCGCCCGGTCGACCGGTCGAGAACGTGACGTCACGATATTTCTCTGGTCGATTCGAAAACGACCAGAGACTCGCGGTGGATGTTTGCAAAAGGAAGTGAAATTCTTATGTAGAAATTGCGGCATTTAAATCAGATTTAAGAGCGATGTATTACTGGAATTAAGTTTTTTTGAAGAAGAAGAAAAAGAAACAAAACGAAACACACACATACAGATCGTTGTTATTTTGATTTTGAATAACCGAAGAGAGGCCGCAATGAAAATTATCATTCTGCATCGTCGTACGTATTTATGAATGATGTTGTGATTTTACATAAAGCTACCAAAAAAAAAAGTATATATTTAAAAAAAATCGGAAGTATTAAGCACACAGCTTTTCGTTATAAGTGAATATGTTTTACAGATAACAAATTTTGGGAAAAGCTTCAAAAACAGTAATTTTATTTAATGTGTTAACTATTAATCTTCTTATGGATATTATTACCGCATTGATACATTTATAAACGAAAAACGTTCATATGATGACAAATAACAAGCAGGTGATAGAAATTATCATAACATATTCTTTGTACATTGAAAGAAAATGAAGTAAACTTTTTTAAAGCTTGTATTTTGCAACATAAAAATGAACATGTAAATGGCATGACACAAGTAAAATATATTTTCTATGGCATGAGACAAATAAAATATATTTTCTATGCAATGGTGCACATTCTTCTTTCAAAAAAGCCAGAGCCCCCAAAGAACAATGACCCCCTCCCCCAAAAAAGGCTAAAACATTCTGAAAGTACACTCCTAAAAATTTCAATAACACAACCTGTGCCATAACCCCTTTACCCATTGTAAAGATGGGGTAAGCTAATATTTTAAATGGTTCATCCCAATTTTTAATTTTAAAAGTTTTTAGCCTAATAAAATGATATGGAAGCCTTTCTTAACAAATTATGTAATGTTTTTCATAGATAGTGGTTACTGTTACTGCAGGGGCAGGGTTACCCTGATAGGCAAATAACTGATGCATTTTTGGCAAATTGTACCATTGTGATTTAGTTCAGTGGGAATAAAATGAGGTATAGTCATACGGGTTATGACACCCCCTCCCCCTGATTTTGAATAAAGATGGCATGAAACTTCAATTTCGAAAATATTGCAGACCCTCTCCCTCCACTTCAGCTTGCATAATACAATTCTAGGGTAGTAATGCTAATTTTTTTTTTTTCAATTACAAATTTCTGGACAAAGAAAGAGGAGGGGAGGACTGGATGACCTGTCATCAGTAGCCGGATCCACCTGGATTCTCAATTTTAGTCTGTCCTCTACTCTACAATAGTAAAATAATTGACAAACTTTAGAGCCTGATGATTAGTGATTATGTTTCTTTTCATTATTGGTAGGGGGTGCGAGGATGCTTTGTTGTAATTTTAAAACAAGTTAGGGGGCGCTTGTGTTAAAGTCAAAATGGAGAGGGACGCCATCCCCCCTTGACTCCGTTACTGACTGTTACTAGGTTTTAAGCTAGTATATAACAACACAAATGCCCTCAATGTTTTTCTTTTTTCTGCTTTTGCAATAGTAAGCGTTCCCCGATTTTTTTTCTCCAGGCTGCACCGCAGCCATCAACATTTCCTGTTAAAACAGAATTTTACTGCAAATTATTTGTATTTGTCGCACATGTTCATTTCTGAAATATTTTACTATAATTATGCTGTAAATATTTACAGAAATTATTTTCAAGAGGTGGGGGGTAGCATTTGTGTGCTATTTAAAAGACTACCGATTTGGCTATTGTAAAGAAAAGGTAAAGTACAGCTGTTTTATGTATAATATCAACTAATATTCACTTCTATGTAACAGGAAGTGAATAATACTTGTTAGGCATCAGTCAGAAACTTTATGGTTCATTTAAGATTAACTTGTAACAAGCAATTAGTAGTACAATATATTTTCTCCAGCTTTCAATTTTAAATGAATAAATCTTTCTTCATAGGTTCTGGAATTATATATTTATTTCTACTTTAGCTTTTCTATTATGATTGATGAAAACATGTTTATATTACAACTGCATTTTGTCTTTCTAACTGAGCACTTGAGCCCTAGATAACTGTTAAATTTTACAGAAATTGAAAAAATATATTCTTACAACCAGATTTATAGAAATACAAAAGAAATCAACAGTTTCTAGGACCAAGGAGGGAGGAGGTTGTGCTTGTCAGTTTATAATAACTGCTTGGGGGAAAACTATTACTAATATCTACAAATCTACTGACATAGAAACTTCCTTATTTTCAAGATTAGCCTGAATTAGATTTGCTTAAAACAATGATCCATGATTCAATTTAAAAGTTACAAAATGATGAAAAATATTAATGATCTTTACGTTTGAGTAAATACTATATTTAAAGTCAGCATTCATAATCCTGCTTAGAACTTATGTTTTAAATCATTTAACATTGTGGGGTATTTCCCCTAATGAATTATAATAAAAAGTGATTTAAAGAATGTACTTTTTTGCATTATTTTATAAAGCATATAAATTATCATTGTTGAGATATCTAAAACCAAAAAGGGGTGACAATAACAAAAATGAAAACTTGAAGATGCAAATGATAGGATGTATTTTGTGGCAAAACATGTTATGCTGGATGCAGCTATCAAGTAGACAGCATGTATGAATAAAAGTGCCTATATTTTTTGAATTTTTACTCATTTTACTCAAAATCATTTCTTTGCATTCCTTTGCTTCTTGCTGCATCATTTCAATTAGGCAAAGCATTTTTTAAAAATAAATTTCTAAAAAATTCATTGAAAAATTTAATACTTTATTACAATATTTATAAAAAGAACTTTTTATGATTTGTGGAACAATGGAACGTGTTTTTTTCTGTCATTGTTGAACAATGATAACTCATATTCGTGCTGTAATGTACTGTCATGGTCATAGTAGTTCCTGCATTGGGTACCTTCACACCAAAAGTGACAAAGATAATATTCTCGTCTTTTCTTAGCTGCTCAAGCGTGGGGCATATTTTTGCCTTCAAAAATATGCTCTGCATTTGCACAGATGGGAACAGACAGGCGTTTTGTCTTTGTCGCCTTTGGTGTGAAGGCACCCTTAGATATAGGCTTTATGCATTACAGATACTGTTTTTATGCGTTGACTTTTCAAACTCCTGTTATGTTCATTAGTGGTCACTGATAAATGTCAAAAGTACTTATGGCATATTTGTGGTATAGCTCAATGCCCGGCCATCATAATGGAAGCCAGTTTTTAATCCAAATTAGTTTTTTATAGGCCCATCATATATATTTTTTTTTTTTGGGGGGGGGGGAGAGATGTGTACATAATTAATGCATATTTTAGGTAAAAAAATAACAATATGCAGAAGCACATGCATAAATACATTGTATTTTTGAGAATCAGGAAGGGGGCAATTGTACAAATAATGGCTTATTGACCAAATAATGGACCTGTTTTTCTACCAATTTGAACATAAGCTTGTTTGCTAATAGAGAAATATGTTATTGAATGCTTTTTGAAAATCAATATAAACATGTACACACTTTTTGTTATCTAAAGCCATGATAACCTTGTCATATTCTACAGGACCTACTCTTCCTAAAATGATACTGCAAACCATTCAACAGACCACTATTTGTCTCCAGAAAATTCATAAACTGGGTTTTTGTCAGAATTTCAAAAATTTTAAAAACCACTGAAGTTAGGCTTACATGGATATAATTTCTTGTCTTAGCTTCAGACCCCTTTTTCTTGAAGAGTGGCGTTATGTTACACAGCTTATAATCCCCTGGCACAATCCCCAAGTTAAAAGAATAGAGATTGAAATTTTTAAGATATCATCCACTAATTCCTCTACACATTCTACTAAAACTTTTAGATAAATATTATGAGTTCCTGAAGCCTTATTTGCTTTAATCTTTTTCAACTAAAATAAAACATCCTCCCTTGAAAATACAAAATCCTCAAGCTAAATGTTTGCTGGCGTATCAGTTATGTTAGCTGTTCAAATTCAGTTTCTGCTAAATATGCTGGGGAAAAAAATATTTGGAGTATTAGCTATTTTCCCATCATTTTGAATTAAGTTCCGGTTCTTATCCACCAGTAAGTGTACTTGACCTTTCAAGCTTCCCCTGGATTAACAAAAATAAAAACCTCTTTGGATTCTTGTTGATATGCATTATTTAATTATTTTATGCCTGTACTTTACATATTGGTTCAAAAATTAGGACTACAAATTAAAATAGTTAGATAACATCCACTAATTCCTCTGCACATACTGAAATTTTTGGATAAATGTTATGAGCTCCTGAAACTCCATTTGCTTTAAACTTCTTCAAATAAAATGAAACATTCTCCCTAGAAAATACAACTTTTATGAAAGAAAAGAAACTCCACTATTTGTATGCTTTATAAAATTGATTAAATTAGTAATCTAAACAAAAAATATATGCAATTTTATTTTTTTAAATCTTTTTGTTAGCCCAAAAAACATATAATTGACAGAACATGGTATGTATTTTAAGAAATTATTAAGTTGCATAAATAGCATAACATTTTTTTTTTTTTTTTGCTGTAAAACATATAGCTCTGAAGTGTTACAAATTGTAAGTTATCAAGTTTTAATTTCTTTTATTGATTAAGTATGCTAAGTTATTAGCAGAGATATATTTTGAAGGTGCAAATCAGAAAAATAAGCAGTATTGTATTAGTAAAACCTGGATTTTGCATGTCAAAATGGAAATGAATTCCATAAAGGAATGCTCTTTTGCTGTCACATATTTCTTGCACAGGTTAATAGTATTTTTTATTCTACTTGTCTTATGCTAGATTTTATTCAATTAGCAAAAATATGCTCGCTTATTTATAGCTGCTGATTATTTATTTATTTATTTTTGGCAGTCAAATTTTGTGCTGGATAAGTTTTGCCACTGAACTATTTTTGATGAATCGTGTAATCATAATGGGGCTAAATGCTGATTTTTCTTTAAAATGTTGATTTTTAATACTAAGTAGTATTCTTAAAATGGAAGGAAACAAATATTTCTGTTGTCAAAAAAAATGCATTAAGGGACGCTGATGGATTAGGTTAAAACAGTTTTTTTAGGTTTACGCTAAGTGAAATGAAATTTTTGTTGATACATTACATTTGAATAATTAAATTTCAATCTGGTTCAAAATATTTTCAATTTAATTTATAGAAAACCTACTTAGAATGAAGAGATAAAAAACGATAGTGCAAAAAGTAACATATTAATACATAAATCTGAAACGTACGATCTTGAAAATAACCAACGTTATTGAAACATTTTTTAACTCGAAACTAGCACGTTTCAATTATTATTATTTAATGAATTTTACGAAAATTGCTGTTCTCATTGCGATCAAATCTGCATAATACAAGCGTATACGTCTGCAACAAATTTTTATAACATATGTATCAATGTGCATTTCAAATTTTAAAAGGTAGTTCAGCAATATCACTAAGTTTTCTGGATTATTGATGTGGAACATCTGTTTAAAATACAAAAGTTTTACGCCATAAAAAGCTTTATTATATACAAATTCGGATGAACGGTATTAATTTTGAAGATAGCAGACGACTTCGTACAGCCGCAACCAATAGAATTTTAGAATTTCTGAAAATACGAAATCGATCGGTCACGTGATACAATCGCCCGACGCAAAACTCCGGGTGCTCTGGTCTAGACCGGTCGACTGTCAAAATGACTTTTCAGACAGACTTGCGTGGCGACCGATCGCCCCGAAAATAGTTTTCAGACAATCGCGGGCTGCCGCGGTCGAACCGATTCGACCGGTCGAGAGTTTTCAGACGCGGCCTGAGGCCCCAACTGAGAACTGAAGAACTGAAGTGATGATAAAGGCAAAAACAATGGCGGCTTCCTGGGAAAGCTGTGTGTTTCCTTTTTGATTTTCCATTAATCCTGATTTAAATACATTTTATAGTTACGGACAAAATGGAAACCCTTAAGGTTTTGAAAGAAAAATCCCAGAAAAGAAGACAACTTTTAGCGCAACAGGTATAAAAATAACATTTTTATTGTAAAAATTTCCTAAAAAAGTGTCGAATATATAACTTTAGTTCATTTTATTATAGCTCGGTGCTGGAAGCACAGAGAATTTAAGTTCTATTCTGGGAAGTAAAGATGACCGTGTTGCAAGCTCCTCTATTAAAAAGACGAAAAGGTACATGTTTATGTATTTCAAAAAGCAACGTTTTACTCATTTTCAGCGTTAAAATTTTAATGTGTTTGTTTGATGTAGCTGGTAAATCCGCTCGTAATCGGGGCCGCCCGTAAAATAGCCACCCACATTGCAGGGATGAAAATCTATTTTGGATCCATGCTTTTCCGCTTTATTTTTCTTTATTTTGTTTTCCGTTTTTTTCTTTTTTTGGAAAATGTTGGTTTGTATTTTTAAAAATTCCTAATTCTATTCTTGAGGCCATTTTTAAAGAAATGCAAATAATTTCATGTGTTATAGTGTTCCTGCTCTCTCTTTCTCCTTTTTTCTTTCGAATTAAGTATCTTGTTTCCTAAAAAAATTGCAAATCTGTGATCCTTTATTGTTGTAATCAGCAAATAGCATTTAGTTTTAGGAATTTACAAAGTCTTTGCTAAGTATATATGTGCAGAAATTTCTTGAGATAAAGAATGTTTTCAGTTCTCGGTTACACAGTTAGCTTTACCTGATTTTTTTAAAACTTATCTGCACTAGTATATAATTTGTTCCCTTGCACATTTTCAGATTTATTTTTTCCCCATATGGATCTCTACAATCTTATGCACAAAGTAGTTCCTGATGATGAGACATGTTTTCTCTGGTAAGAGCTAAATCAGTTATTACCTATAACAATGTGTTGTCCTGAAGGACAACATGAAACTTGAAACCTCTCGTCATGGTCTAGGACTATTTAGTAGCAAAAAAGCCATGCTGCTAGAAAAGACTGTAGCATTTCAAGAGCCAAGAGAACGTGATTTGAGATCTTTGCATAAATATCATAAGCTAAATCACTGTATTAATTAATTTTTTTTTCAGCTTTATTTTCTGTAATATATATGAAATATTTCCGATTGTTTAAAAGTAAAAAAAACAAGCATAATCTTCTAAGCTGTGCTTTTATCACAGCGGTAATCTGAAAAAACTACTAGTTCATGAAACAAAAATGTTGCCGCGATTATTTCAAAAATTTATACTGTTAACTCTGCTAAGTCCGTTAATTAACCCACCATTGTCTAAAATCCACATGGACAGATGTAAACTGAAATTTGCAGTTTATTATTTTTAACAGCAATTATAATATGGGTGTTATATGTTAAAAAGTAAACTAAATATGATGAAAAATAATAGCTAAAAGTACTGTACAATAATGAATGTTTCATAATTTTAATAAGCATTGGAATTTAAGTTACTAATACACTGATGCCAACAAAATGAAACCAAAAATAAATTAATGCAGTCGACTCTCTCTAGAGGGATGGTGGAATTCCCACCCAAATTTCTCCAGGGTAGCTGCTACAGGTCATGAAAGTCCAGAATTAAAAAATCGATTGCAAAAGTAGTGAAAAAGTTACACGTATTACAAACAGATCCCAAAATTATTCCGTCCAATGCTCCTCTCAAAAACTTTTAACCACTCTCATTTTTTTTTTTTTTTTTACTCTCCAGTTCTCAACTGACTTTTCTATGTGTTTAATTAAAATTGTATAAACAGAATTTTCTCCCTTCAGTTTTCTTTTCTTCTTTTTTATTGCACATTTTTCTAAGTATATTAGACATCAACCTCTTTTTGATATCATTTGAACTTAATTTTTTTGAGAATTTTATTGTGTATGTCGAAACAAATTGCAAAAAACATAATGTACTATATCCTCTTTCTATACCATAATACTAAAAAAGAAATTTATACTTGATTCATTTTATTCTTTAATTTGAACTTTGCAGAGACCCTTTTTGTGAATTTGAATTTTGTAAAGCGGCCTATTTTATGAACTTGAATTTGTGAAGAGGCCAAAATTTTCGCCCCAATGAAATGGCCCCAATTTTCGCTTGAATCAGCCCCTGGACATACTTTTGCAATGTAGGAATACTACATAAAAAGCTGAAAAGGTGAAATAATATTGATATATTTTCTCCTTCCCAAGAAAAGCTGGGAGGAGATTCTCCCTTTCCATTTAAAATTTACTTGCGTCTTTTGTAATCCTTTGTCTTTCAAATTTAATGAGATGCAATCCTTAATTTTCTAAATTCCACATGGGCAACGAAATTTAGTTTATGTTAAGTTGAAATTTAAGATGGCAACACATTTTATGAATGATAAATATTAATAAAAAGGAAGATTAAAATGAATTTTCCTTTTAAATACTACTTTAGGATTAAATTTGTGTGAAGATACATTTAGTTAAAAGGTTGTCCTAATTATTTTCATCCCATGTTTTACTGTAGCCATATGACAGGTTTTATATAACTACAGCAAACCACTTTGTTATGATCAAAAGACTCAAACACACTCCATGTCCTGACCTCAGGATTTGAAACTGGCCTATGGGGTGGGAGCTTTTTGCTACTGCTGTCATAGGCGTAACTAGGGTTGGGGTAAGGGGGGGGTCACACTAAAAATGTACAGACTAAACACCAATAAGCAGTGCAAAAGAGTTCAAAATTTACTAGTCATAAAGACTTGTCATTACAGATATACTCCGTGTTTATTTCAGGCATCTCTAGGGGGGGGGGTACCCCCTCGGAGCAAGTCAACTCCCCCCCCCCCCCCCCGGGAGAAAAAAATCGGATCACAGTTTTTAAAAAAAGAAAGAAAAGAGAAATTACGCTTTTAAGACACTTTACTTTCAGAAACACTTTCGGGGAAAGGACATCGAATACTATCACGAGCGACACCAAAAGTAACCTAAAAGGTATTAAGACATTATTTTGAAAAAAATTGCCGGGGACAGAGTAACCAAACTCCTTTCTGTTTCCTCTAATATCACCAAAGAATCCCGAAATTGCATTGACAAGAAAGATTTCAAAAAGTTTCCAGGGGAGAGCCCTTGAATCCTCGTTTTTTTTTTTTTTTTTTTTTTTTTTTTTTTTTTTTTTTTTTTTTTTTTTTTTTTTTTTTTTTTTTTTTTTTTTTTTTTTTTTTTTTTTTTTTTTTTTTTTTTTTTTTTTTTTTTTTTTTTTTTTTTTTTTTTTTTTTTTTTTTTTTTTTTTTTTTTTTTTTTTTTTTTTTTTTTTTTTTTTTTTTTTTTTTTTTTTTTTTTTTTTTTTTTTTTTTTTTTTTTTTTTTTTTTTTTTTTTTTTTTTTTTTTTTTTTTTTTTTTTTTTTTTTTTTTTTTTTTTTTTTTTTTTTTTTTTTTTTTTTTTTTTTTTTTTTTTTTTTTTTTTTTTTTTTTTTTTTTTTTTTTTTTTTTTTTTTTTTTTTTTTTTTTTTTTTTTTTTTTTTTTTTTTTTTTTTTTTTTTTTTTTTTTTTTTTTTTTTTTTAAATTTAACGGTGAATTAGATGGACAGACTGCTGCCGGTCATTTAACCGTAATTTCATGATGAAATTTCTAACAGTGTAGCTATTGTGGCAGTTATAAGATTATCCTTATTATTATTATTACTAATAATTACTTTCACGTAATTTATACATGACTGAGACCTAAATGATCGCGAAAATAGCCACCCCTCCTCCCCCTAAGACAAACTGAGTACAACAGCATAGCAAGCAACTTTTTAAACATTCAAAGGCAGTTAGAGCTTGAAATTTGGTTAAAATCGAGTAAATAGTTGTGGCTTACACGATACTTAGTACCATAATATGGTTGAAAATATTAAATCGCCGATTCAGACCCATACCCTAATCTACTAACCTATTTCTTTCTTCTTTTGCTGAAAAAATATTCGAGATAATGTTGTATGTTTACTACCGACACTCATTGAATTAAACGCAGGTTGACATACATACATTGACTGTAGACGAATATTGATTAAGGGCGTGTCCAGAAAGCCGAATTTGATGTTATTTATCAGTGTTTTTATTAAATGATATTTGACACAACTTTGTAGTAGCGAAGGGATAGATTAGAATTCATGTAACTGGAGCAAACCTAATACTATCACTCTGTTTTTCTTCTCAATATTTATTCGTGCATAGATATCAGTGACTTAACTTTCAATTTCCAGAGAGAGATTATTACGCCATCACTCATTCCACAAAAACTCTTGTGCACAGCATTAGAAAAAAAAATCATTAAACGTAGTGCGAACCTTTTTATAGTTCAAATGAGCGGAAGTCTTATAATAGAGGTAGAAATTTGAATTTCCTTTTAAAGAAACCTTTAGCGAAAAATTCTACTAAAAACTACATGAAAATTCTTATTTATATCGTCTTTTTTTTTTTTTGGGAAATTAAAGATATGGGAAAAAAAATGTTTTCTGTAATTTCATTCTTATTTCCTTTAAAATATTAGCACAAATGGATATTACGTCTTTTACAAAGTAACATTCCAAATCTTATACTAGCAAAATATCGAGCTCAATTAGAATCTTATTAATTTTCCGTAGCTTTATCGCCTATAGAGGACGCGCTTTTTTCCACGCCTCTTCATGTTCGCTGTTAAAATGATTTTTTTTTAAAAATGAACTTTTACAACAAAAATTGAACAACCTTCTTATTATTTACCACAGGATGGTATTA
This sequence comes from Octonoba sinensis, assembly GCA_038502835.1. NCBI lineage: Eukaryota > Metazoa > Arthropoda > Arachnida > Araneae > Uloboridae > Octonoba > Octonoba sinensis. Next base: position 61,213,304 of record CM076605.1, on the reverse strand, counting down.
CATCAGTAGCGACACAAGGGAGGCTGGGGGAGGAGGAGGAATCTATTTGGAAGTGACACCAAAAATGGATTTAAGATTTTAAGAGAAATATATCTACATCAATTGTTCATTTTCCCTATTAGATTTTGAATGCATTTAATCTATTAGTACATGAATCTACCTAAAAATCAATTTCTTTTTTAGTTTTTTTTTAAAATTTCTTTTGTATTTATTATCCGTTCAGAATGAAATCGGTGGAGTCAGAATATCTGAATTCAGGCTTTTTTAACAGCTGCCTCTCCCGGAGTCGTTTTTTTTTTTTTTTTTGAGGGGACGGGGGAGGGGGGACACCACAAATTGTCTCCCCGGGTGACGCCCGGGCTAGGAACGCCACTGATTGTGCTTTTAGGGGTTCATCACTCCAAATTTAGTTTTGAAATTTATTATAAACAAAATATGACAGAAGGACTTAATATCATTTATCAATATTCATCAGCGCCCTGTACAAGAGACCAGAACATAAAGTAAAAATAAAAGGTTTCAACAGAGAAGAACATTTATAATATAATTTACAGAGCGTTTTATCATTAACATATCCCAACTACATGAGTACTTGTTATATGATTTATGAAAACAGTGCATAATTGTTAACAGCATTTATGTGAATTTGGTCCAAAGGAAATACATTGAAATGTCTTATATTATGGTACATAAATCATATTTCATTGAGAAGGTATTAACGCATAATTATTTTTATAAATAAGCTTTTGAGCGAATTTAATCTTTAAAATGTTACGCTACTGTTTTGCTGCGTCTGATTTGAATCCAACGAATTAATCAATTTGTATTCCTGCTCCGAAGAGACGAACAGATTACTCACATTCTTAAACAGTTCTGAATTCTCGCGCGGTAAATAGTTCCTTAGTTTTGATACATGTAGTGTTGTTCTGAAGAAGTTATCGTTAAATAAAGAAGTCTTGTATCAATTATGAACGTAAATTCGCTCGATTTTTAAGTCAAAATCACTTAAAACAAATGAATAGGCGTATTGTCTCCTTTTTAAGGGAATAACTTTTCAGTGTCGTAGGCAATTTCGACTGAAAATTAACTACTTAATTCTACAATTCAAAATTAAGACTGCCTGCACGCAGCATAACCAACGGGCTGCTCTTACTCATTATGCTTAAACTAACCAAACCAAGCAAAAACCAAGACTGTCTACAATGTATGAGAGAAAATAAAAGAATTTTTTTTATCTCATAGATTTTAGTTTTGAGCAGCGTTAAAGATAAATAAATAAATAAAAAGAAAAAAACTTAAATGATAACTTCGCAATCTTTTGGGTAAGGTGAATGAATCTTACGTGTTAAAGTTATGTTTTTGTGTATTCCACGGAAACTGACGCAACATTTGGAAGCAAAAAGTTAACTTTAAATAATTAGAATAAGTAAAGTAGTATTAAATATAAAATTAATTTAATTTACTGTCTTATACCGATACATTAATACATTAGTATACGGTCTTATTTGAGAGCCTATTATTATACTCGTAATGAGAAAAAATTATGAAAACATTACAGTAACTGACGCAACATGAAACAGACATATGTACTGGAACATACAAAATAAATTCAAAAATCTGTGAATTATGAACTTGTGACACGGAAATTTTTACGTAAAGGAAGAAGTAAAGCATGCTTAAAAAGATGTACACTTGTGTTATTCTTTGGTGTTAGGCTAATTATTTATGCATACAAAAAATAGTGGTAACTGCCGCAACACAAAAGAAAACTAGTGACAGCCAAATTGCTTATTGCGAAGAAGTTTTTTCTCATAAAGGGGTAGTAAGAGGGAAGAGTGCTTGTAAATAACTTTTGTATCCCAAAAAAACATTATAAAGTAATATTTGTTAAAAATTTTCATTTTAATCTTTACTAAAGATGTTCATTTTTACATGGAATTCACCTTTTATGAAGTAGTTTAATTGATACTAAATTCGATTGGAGCTATTGCAAATCTATGTTTGACTGTTGTATATTAAAACGGTTTGGCGTGAACCATTTGGCGACAACTCCTTTGGCAGAAGAGTGCATGGAGAGCTCTTCCAAGAGGTTAACTTCCCTCGTCTGTTTCGCGCGAGAACAAAGAGCGGGGGTGGTGCCGGAAGAAGAGAGAAGTGCTACTGTGTTAACAACGCGAATTATCTCTTCTTTTCGCCTGGTTTGCTCCAGGGGTCAGGGGGCATTAGGCCTAACGACGTCATACTTCTCTCTCTCTCTCTCTTTCGTAGGACGTCGTTGGCTTGCTCCCCGCGGGGATCAGCCCACCCTTATCTCAGACAAGATAACGATTGTGAAGCGTTTATAGGAGAGAAGGCGAGCACTCTTTGTTAGGGCACCCTGTTGAGAGCTGTTTGGCGAAATGAGGTGGAAGGAGCTTTGAAGAGCGTAAACGACAGTGGTGAAATTTGTGCTTGCAGATAATTCAGATCTTTCACGCGCGCAAGGACATTAGAATTTGGCCCGGGTTATTTATTACAATGCAGAACGAAATCATTTATTTGTCTTCCTATTTGGAGAATATTTTAGTCTTCAAATGATGATAGGTATATATATACTAGTAAGCCCGGCGGTCATACGAAATGACCGCTGTTCTAGATATTATTAATATACAATTCTCCCAGTAACTGGAAATGCACATCAAATCAAAGAGATATTTATCAGGTTGAACAGTAAAGTTTAATGAATAAATAATAAACATATAATAATTTCGGAAAAAAATATTCTTACCGAAAAAAAAAAAAAAAACATCTAAGTCATAATAATCTGTAAAATAAAAATATTATTTACTATACAATCAAATTGTTTGTGAAAAATATTTATTTATATCCAACATAATCATCGTCTAAACAATAATTTTAACGAAACTAGAAAAAAAAGAGCGCTTCCACTTTAATATATATATATAAAGCGCTGACGATGAATAAATTAAAACAAAGAAAGAGGGATTAAATTAAATTCGCGTTAACATTAATTGTTAACGGAGATAGCAAAACTAGCGATGCCTCACTCAAAATACTTGATTATTAATATATTTGACATGTGTTACAACAATGGCAACTGCATTACAGTTACGCAAGCAACCAATAAGCTATCAGCGACAGACGCTTAATCCGCTTATATATAAGATATATATAATACTTATATACGTTATAGCTTGTAGCCAACTACAATGAAATATAACGGATTACGATTATAAGAAGAAAATTGAGAGAGATTTCACTTGCAAGTTTTATTATTGAGAAAATTTGATTATGATTATGAGTATTTATTACAGAGCTAAAAATCGTAACAGGTTAGTATTACAAAGCAACGATTACATAATGTAAAATATTCAGCAAAGTGTTCCTAAAAGTTCTTCCTAAAAGTTTCTTTCATATAAAGTTCTTTTTCTATAATTTCTTTCATATAAAGCATAGGCCACTTTCCTGAAAAGGAAAAAATCATTACACCTTGAATTATTTTCTTTGATTCATTATAATTTTCTCTCCTTAACACTTTTTCATCCGCTAGTGCGAGATATCTCGTCTTTCAAGATTATGTTTCTATGAGTTAGAAACGAGGTAATTTGACATCTACAGAATATTTTTCTGTGCTGTTGCATCGTGTCCAGTGATGATTTCTTAAATTTTCAGCTCATCCTAGTTCATATTATGTTCCCACAAAATTTCTATGGGATGAAAAAAAAGGCGTACTCTTTGCCACGATTAATGAGTTAAACTATAATAAAAATACACGATTCTTTTTATCTTCATTTTTAAGTGATTTGACATCATGGAGAAAAGAAAAATAGTTTAATTTTATGCAGAAAGTTCCGTCTGCAGATAATGAAAACTCATATGTTGGGCCAGTCTCGAGTTGACATTTTCCCTTATCTTTGGTTTTTTTTAACCTTTAACAGCTGACATTTCTGAAACGAAATGGACTTTTCAAAATCACATTCCTGTAAGTTATAAAAATATAACCTAATAATTTTGATGAATAAAATTAAATTAATAAAATACACACATACGACAAATGTCATCATGTCTATTGGCAATATTTGACAATGTTTTTAGTGGTCGATTTAAAGCATATCTATTAGAAATGAAACACAGATACGCTCAGATAAACTATATGTCTTCAAATCTACGTCAAACTTGCGATGGTAAAAAATGTGCTTTGGTAAATATCATTTTGCCTTTTTTCGGCGAGTTCTAATATTTACATAGTACATACTTAGCCAAGACAAGACTTTTTCAAGTATAGAGGCATCAGAAAATTCAAAACTGAAACTTATCCAGTTTAGAATGAGGAAACATTTTCAAAGTCTGATACAGTAAATAAGGGATATGAAGTACATTTGTGCACATAAACTTTTTCTCAGAATATTTTCAAAGGCACTATGCACGACTACAAATCACAGAAAGAATGGTCAGCTAACTAAGTGAATCAACTTAAGACGACGTCATAAAGATTCAAGAATCCTCTCCACAACCAAAGTATCCTTAGATGGCAAAAAGGAAGCCATCATAAACTGACCAGAGCAGGAAGCTGGAAGAACGGATACTCTCCCCCGTAAATAACTCTTGCTGGTCTTCTTGGAATACTGACAGGATCGGGAATAAATTGTGAAAGCCAAGAGTTGGATGATAATCCAGTTGTCTTTATGTTCTCTTCCGATTGCTGATGCGATAGAAGTAGTAGAAGCAATCGTTTTGATTTGGTGCTTTTGAGAATGATTTGTCAACAGACGCCGTTGTGGCCGGAAATGTGCTCTAGGGATAGAGCAACAAATTCGGCGGTTTCAGTGAAGGACACGGTTTACATTATTACTATATATATTTTTTCCTTCCGGAAGGTTAATTTCAATCGTTCTTAAAACCAATTTATGGATCAGGTTCAAATTTTGGAATGTGCGTATGATATTCAGATATTTTAGGTAGAAAATTATAAGTAATAATTTAGATCACAAATAAATGTCTCAATCTGCTTTATAGTTAGTTGGCTTTCTAAAAATGGAACACCCAAGTATTTCAAGCCTATAAGAGTAACATTTTCCATATTTTATTGTTACAAAACAATGACAAAACGTCCTGAGACGTAGCAGAAGAAAAAGGACATGCGTGGGAGTGCAACGCTATTATTTATCTTTTTACGTATGGTACTTCAAAAACTTATCCGAATGTCCATATCTCTTTTTCACAACAGCCCTGGACTTCACTTATCTGTAGCAATGAATTTAGCATAAACCCTTATGAGACTTCTGCTCCAGCAGATAGTTGGCAGCACATAGCGTCCATAACTAAATTTTTTAAATTTTCCAATTCTTTGGATTGGCAACACCTTAGTTTGTAAATATCAAGCGATCATCGGCATTTTTATATCTAGCGATCTTTTCTTAAGCCTTTCGAATTTTAAAACGTTTTCTGCAATTTTAAAATGGTTAATTTCTGATTCTTTGGAGTGGAAACACCTCAGTTTGTATATATCAAGCGATCATGGGAAACAATTTTTTTAATTTTTTTCCCTTTTTCGGTTTTTTAATTTTTTTTTTAAGCCCCTTTTTTTCGGAATTTTTTAAAAACGTTTTTTTTTTTGCAATTTTAAAATGGTTAATTTCTGAATTTCGGGTTTCCCTTTGGAGTGGAAACACCTTAGTTTGTATATATCAAGAGATCATCGGTATTTTTATATCTAGCGATATTTTCTTAAGCCTTTCGAATTTTAAAACGTTTTCAGCAATTTTAAAATGGTTAATTTAAGGTTCTTTGGAGTGGCAACAACTTAGTTTCCTTATAGGGAGTGATCCTTCTCATGGTTATATCTAGCGATCTTTTTTTAAGCCTTTCGAATTTGAAATCGCTTTTTACGATTTTGAAATGGTAATATTCGATTCTTTGGAGTGGCAACACCTTAATTTGCTTATATCGAGCCATCATTCTCATGTTTAGTTTGATTGCCGCAGATGTTCTGCAGGGATCAACTAGGGGGTCAATTTATCATTCGTAAAAAAGAGAAAGAATAAAAAAAGAAATTCGTATTTATTTTAAACACAAGTATAATTTTAGAGGGGGAAAATTGCAGAACACTAATGTAAATAATTTAATCTTCATTCGTTTGATAATTTATGAGCATCTCCAATGAGGCTGGTTTGGTATCATTAAATAAATAAATAAACACACAGGTTCAATTTCATTGCATTATTTGGTATTCCGGAACATTTCGTTTTAAAGTAGGTATAAAGAGAAACATAGAATGGCCATCTAATGGTCCGGTTACTTGCCTCTCACGGGTGAATCTGATATTTAATTGTTCAGCAATGATCTAATTGAATCCTAATTTTACTATAACTGGCGGCTGCTCATAGAAACTGTGCTGTTTAAGAAAATAAAAATGTAGCTTTCTCAGTATAGATTTTCAGTTTTCATGAACGTCAACTAATTCATTCCATGTAAACGAATACCTTTAACTGTAACATGCTTAAAATGCATAATTTAACTTCTACTCTGATCCCTTAAACACATGATAAAAGTGATTACTGCCACCTCAAACATGATTAACACACCTGCTACAAACCACAGCGTTCTTTCTCCGACTTCGAATCTTAAAAAAATAACGAGAAAAAAAAAATACTCTCCAAAAAATTTCTTCCTCCGAGGAAACGAATGAAAAAAAATATTTCCAATTATTCTCGTTACCCAAGCTCTAATTCGTTCTGGCCATTTTTTTCCTCGCTCCCACTTTGCTCCCTGGAATAACTTGCGATTTTTTCAGCTGCTTCTGTGGCGTTCTTCTTCGCCAATTCCTAATTTCGTTACTCTCAGGCTTAATCAAGATTCTTAGAGTAGCACTAAGTTCTTTAGCTTCTTAAAAGGTAGGCCCAAAATTGACTCTACATTAGAGTAAAAAATTAGAGGAAAAAAAAGTTCACCAGGCAGCCACAGTGCTGGTTGACATTGATATTCCAACGGTGGTTTCGTACTTTATATTAGTATTTTTTTATATCTTATTTAATTATTTTTGTGCTAAGACTATTTTGTAAGAAGCACTTTTTTCGGTAGCGTTAAGAACATAATGAGGACTTTTTTTTTAGGAGTTGTTTCATCGTGTAAATAAAAAAATTACTGAGGGAACGTAAATATTTTACGAAAATGCTAAAAGTATTTCGACTAACTTTTACCCGCAAAAGTTCATAAATTTTTTTCCAGAGTATCCTAGTTATTGTAAACAAAAAGTTTTTCTTTTAACCGTTTGAGGCAATAATTATTCGTATAATCATTATCTCAAGGGCTAAAAAGCATATAGTAACAAAAAAAAAAAAAAATGAGCTGAAATAACAACTTTTGTGTAGGCTGTATGCATTAAAGAACTCAACGTTGTTTGCCACAAACCTTTAGTGAAAACTGCAAACTGCAAATATAAAGATTTCCTTTTAACATTTCTGGACTATTTATCCATATTTAAACAGTGTGTCAATTGGTAAAAAACATGTGCAGTAAGCGAGGAAATGGAACTTAAAATTGCAATTTTTTCGTCGGCTGTTTGCTTTGATGAATTGAGATAAATTTGGAAAGTGAATGCTGTAAGTAAAAATATATTTTTAAAACTCTTTGTGACAATAATTGTGCATTTTATTGTTATCTCAATGCTAGCAGGGTGGCGTAGAGGTAAGGCTAGTACACCCAAGTTCGTGGGATCAAACCTGGCCCAAGTCGGTGGATTTTCAAGATGCAGAAAATTGTCTGCACCCATTGTCGTATGATTATGCTGCATGTTAAAGATCTCTTGAGTATCCGTTTGGCGTGGATACTCTCTGCTAAATTAAATTCCTAGTGCAGTTTCGCATCAATTAGAGCTCAGGTGCTGACATCTAGGGGAAAGCTGAGAGTCAAAAATTGCGGCAATGGTTCCACGCTCATTGGCGCGGAAAGAGTTAGTATCAATCTCTGAAGCTCACTAGGTCTCCAATGGTTAAGAACCAATACTACGCCGCCATTTAGAAATAAAAAAATGTTATCTCAATTTGCAAGCGATGAAATGGAAACTGCAAAGATAACCTTAGCGCTGGCTGTATATTTTGATGAACTCGGCGATGTTTCGAATAAGTTTTATTGAAAATTTCACATAATATTTTCGGAGTTGAGGGAAATTCCTTCGTCTGCGCAAGAAAATGGCGAGGTGGGAAAATATTGCGGCACCGTTGCATGAATGTCTGTTCAAATTATTTAAAGCGGTTGAAAAAATTGCGGGTTAAAACATTTAAAAAACTAAAAGAATATACGTTGAGGAAATGTGTTCGAAAAATGCACGAAAATACTACCAAAAGGGAATTGAAATAAGTATCAAATTTGAGGGAGAGAACTAATAAATAGAAGCTGAATCATTACCTAACGAAGAATCAAATATCTCAATAGTGAGTACAAAAAAAAAAAAAAAAAAAAAAAGGCTAAAATTAAATGAAATGGCAAAATCAATAAATATTTCTTCATTAGTGAACTTGAAATTATCTTTTGCAATTTAAATCAGTTCAAAACGTAGGAAAATGATCTTTAGTCATGATTGACTATCATATTTTCAGTGTTGTCTTGAATATGATAGGGAACTTTTTTACGACGATAAGTTCAAAATTGAGACAGAAAACACTAAGAAGTTTCATTTGAAATCTACGTAATAGGTATAGAGTTGTTTATAGAAATGCTACTAGTTGAGAATCAATGCGAAGAGTTATTTAGTAACTAGAGAAAATCTTTAGTTTTCAGAAATGGAGATAAGGAAACAATAATAATAATTACTATCATTATGATAGCAATTATAACTGGCACTAAAATAACTAACTCGTTTCTAAAACGTTTTTACTATTTTCAACCATTAATTGCTGGAAAAAAACATTACTTTATCAAGGGAAAAAAAGTTTCAGTGCATTTTTTATACAAAAAGAAGCAATTACTTAAAATATTGATTGCCATAAACGAAACTCATTTCTATATGTAGTATATAAAATTTTTCTACGTGTATGTTGACGCATTGCTTTTTAGAAGTGGGCGAAAACCAAACAAACTTGATAACCTCGATTCCTGTATGTATCGCCCTGTTTTAATGGTTTTAACGGTACCGTCTGGCGTTATGCTTACTCATCCATCGTTTGTTTTTCCGCATGTATCGTTGAAAATGAATATTCCTATTAAAAGTGATCAATCGAGGTTTTTTAACAATAGTTTTTGACAAATTGCTGCCTTTTCCTCCTGAACTTCAAAATGAACAATTTTATTCCTTAAAATAATGTTATTATTATTATTAAGTTTGTGAATGCAATAATTACTTGTATCGTTTAACCTTGATCGATCATTTATCACAGGGCCATTTTTTTCGAACAATACGTGCGGAAAATGACGAATGCGCATTCGTATAAAGCACGAAAACAGCATTAAACCATTTCAACAATACGATACATTCCGGAAAATTATAGATGCGGGAACGGCGGATCAAGAAACTTATTATATTTATTTTGAATGCTAAACTTTTTAATCATAATTAAGCTCAGTAAAAAAATAAAAAAAAGTCACGTAGTTGCAAATGCGAGATTAAGTGTAAAATTGTTTTCTTACCGAGAAGACTATAGTTACAGTGTAATAACATTTACGGCTTAACTTGGAGTTTCCACAAACGTCTTTATTAATACTTACTCCTAAGTCCGAAGCATATGATAAACGTTTTAGGAAACTAACTTTTCAATGTGCTTTTACAAACATTTTATATGTAACTACCTTTTATGTGGTCCATTATTACCTGATGTACATTATACACTGTATTATTAACTTCTTTGTACGAGTATCTTTTGCAACATCTTTTTTTTCTTGTTGTTGTTGTTGTTTATCACATTTTTTAGATATTAATTGTTGTACCGATCTGATTGCTAAATCACTTATATTTATATATTTTGACTAAAAGCAACTTTAGTAATCTTAGTTCAAGTTAAAATTGACGGCCCTATTTTTAAATCATACTTACAACAATGAATTATTGGAATTCAATCTCTCCAAAACCTTCCATTTAACTTTAAGGCTTCTCTTACTCTTTCGTCTATAAAATTATATTCTGGGAAGTAATTCAGATTCTAATTATTCCAGTTTTCCCACGAGTTGACGCAGTTTTTTTTATATCAGCGTCAGAATTTTATAAAAATTTAGAAAATGAAATGATATTTTCTGCTTTTATTGCAAATCTTTCAATTGGAATTTAAAAAAAATGAATAAGTAAAACCACTAATTCGAAGTTTCGAATAGGGGCATAACACACATTATGTTTTATATTTTAATCTGACGGTAATTGATTTTTGAGAAAAATTACATTCCTCTCAGTAAATTGGTGCGACTTTGAATAGCGAACATACAAATGCACATATATACAAACAAGCAAACGTACAAAACAACATACACACAGACGAGTTCTTTTATGTATATCGACAACTAATTGCAAATTCTAATTCAATGCAGTCGTCCATCTTTTTTTTTTTTTTTTTGGCGCACTTAAATACTTATAAAAGAACATAGAATATATATAAATTCTTATAATCTGAGAGTAAAAATAATTCTCTTTTGTTGCACAAAAATAGTAATAAATAATTTTTATAAAAAAACAGAACCGACTTCAAATTAAAAATTGCGCTAAAAAGTAAAAAATGAATTCATCCTTTAAACAACATCGATGTGACTTTTAAACAGTTTTAGAAGTCGGTGCAAAATTAGGATAGATAAAATATTTTGTAATCAAGAATCAATTACAAATATATATATTTCCGCAGAATTAGCAATAGTTCCAATATGAAGTAGCAAATGGTATAATGGTAATTAGACCCATAATTTTGCACCGACTTCTAAAACGATGTTTAAAAGTCACATCGATGTTGTTTAAAGAATGAATTTATTTTTTACTTTTTAGCGCAATTTTTAATTTGAAGTCGGTTCTGTTTTTTTATAAAAAATATTTTATTTTATTCTTTTTAGTGTAAATACATTTTGTATATAAATACTCTATTTTTAAAAAATCCATATCAAGGGGCAAAACTTCTTTAAATTAATGGCACTAAAAACTAATCATTTGCATGATAAATTAATTCCCTTTTGAAGTCTATTTTAGCAAACAAACTGATTGGATTAATTTTTGCCACAGAGAAGTCTTCAGTCAAACTCTTGCTGTAATTTCTTTTAATATTATAGCCCATGACAACAAACATGTTTTTAACAATGCTTTTATATTTATTAATAGATTTCCAACAAAGAAAAATCAAGCCAAGCCTTTCCAATTAAAATAAAAAATACTTATATCACCCGTAACGTTTTTTCTAAAAAACAATTGTAGTCAAATTGATTTGCAATATTTGAGTTAGACGACCCTCTATCGATTAAAGAAAAAATCATCAAAACTGGTTCATTTAGTCAAAAGTTATGGATGAAAAGACAAAAAAAAAACCACATTTCTGCCCATTACTTTTATTATCGAATATGGTCAAACGATATCGATATGGTTCTAATTATCGAATATGGTCAAACGAAAGTATGGGAAACCCCCCCCCCCCTGATCGATTGAAGACAAAATCATGGAAATCGGTTCATCCGGTGCGAAGTTATGAGTGGACAAAAAAAAAAAAAAAAAAGACATACATACAATACGAATGTATAACCTCCTTTCTTTGTGAAGTCGGTTCAAAATCATTTACGTTAAGTTTAAGTAATTACAATACATTACTGCACAGTATTTTGGATTTTATGTGTCTTGAGCTTTTCCACATTCTGTACTTCATTCTATCAAAGCCGAACATTATCAACTGAGAAACCTCCATGGTTAGATTTGCCCCAGTTGCCTTAATCATTCCGAATTATAGATCAGCAATTTACACACTCTTGGTGAACCGACCTCACGCGATTAATGTCGGATATGTAATTTCGCTGTGACCGTAACTTGATGAGTCAATGCCTGAGGGCTTGTACCGCAAACCAATGGCTAGTGCAGTTTCCAAATAGTTGCTGAGTAATCTAGACCCGCTTATGGAATGGGAATTTTTAGCTTAACGAGCCTTGTTTTAATGTTAAGCCTGAAGCAAGGCTGATAATATTCGAAATTTATATTTACATTAGAATATTGGATGTCGTATATTTCTAACTAACGCGGTAAAGCCTCGCGACGTACAACGTTGGTGTAAAACGATGGATTAGGAAATTGTTGTTAAACAAAGTTTTAAAAATGTAAAGGTTTTCAAAGGAATTGCTTGTCAATATTTATAAGAGTAGATTTATACAATTTTTTTTGAAATTTAGATTTAATTTAATGTCGTAATAAACAAATGATTTCTGAATAATACACATGAGTTAATTTTTGTTTTTCCTAATCGATTGCTTTTGATGTTTGTTTATATTTTAGAATTTATTGCTCTGACAGTTTGATTTTAAAAGTTTATAATGCTCTGGCAATAGCCAAAATTGGCACTGGCCCCACCATATAGTAACGTAAAAATTTTTATGTCCTTTTTGTTAGGAAAAATTAACGGAGTGCTGAGACCCTAAAAAATTTTGAATTTCGTGTCACTGGAACTCCTGTGTGTGAGCAAATGTTAGGTTTCTGTCTCCAAAAGATGTGATTTCAAAAGCTACTGTTGCAAAGTGCACTACTTTTGTCAAATGTACCAACAATGAATGCAAAATCAAACAGAATGTTTTAATTCATTCATTTTTATCCTGCTTAATTTTACGTTTTGCTTTTATTATGCAATTCTACTAATAAAAGGAACGTATAATTCTAATAAACCCTAATTGAAACTTAGTATTATTGAGAATTCTTTTATTCTAGTTTCAATTTTTGCAACCGGAATATTAAACAACGGTTATCGGATATATTTCCCCGAAAACTACTGAAAAAGGTAATAAGATTGTTTTAATGATTTAAATAATATGTTATTTGAATTCTAAGACCCGAAAAAACCAACGTTTAAAATCAAAATTAAGTTTATATGTTGATTGGTTGCTGAATGCCAAATGAGAAAAGGAACCAAATGGCCGCCATATTTGATGGCCTGTAAAATTACTTCGCCCAGGAATCAACACGTCTACCCAAAATAGTTTCGTATTAGAACCTCTACAGATCCCGATCCTAAAGAGAAAATCTCTGGACATAAATTTTTTTATCAGTCTACATTGTGGGGGCTGGGAAGAAATTACTTATAACACTCTTACTGAGGATTTCTTTTTCTTTCCCAAAGTGAACTTTTATTGTTTCGAAATTTGGAGCTGTTTTACTAATTACTACTGCATGTAGTCACTTTGGTTCTTACAATATTAATGATGCTTCATTTTAAAAGAATAGCATTTTCTCGTGAAAGTGAAGTGCTGCCAATTTTTGATATCAATTTTACTGAACAAGTTTTCGTTCTACTTTTAAACTTTTGAGTATGGATTGTCTTCCTATGCAAATAGGCAGTTTTTAATTTCCTTTCCACAGAAAAATTTCTTATTCTTTCGGGAATCACTTACTGGACTCAAAACACGGCTTAAACGTATTAAAAAAAAAGAAAGAATAAAATATCAATTTCATAGGATCAAAAGTGTAATTTATTAAATGTGAACGGAAGCCAATTATTTATAAAGATGCTTATGGACAGAAAGTAGCTGTTTTACTCACTTCTCTGTTTTGGGTGGGCGTAGTAACGCGTAGTATATTATGAGGAAATTATTATGTACTACAACCATTTACTGCAAAAAGCGCCTCTCCTACAAAATTTCTGCTTTGAGTTTAAACTTGCGAGATAGCTAGTGATCAGCCAAAGATAGAAATTTGAGCGTAATTCCTTAAATTTTGTACTTGGAACGTTATTGAGGCTCTTTTGTCAAAAAACATCAAAAAGCTTTATAAGCATTGCATATAATTATTTTTTTCTATTGTGTCAGCTGCAAGTATGTACAGATGCATTATTATGCACGAATTTTCGTGTTAGTTAAAAAAAGATTGACAGGAAAACTCACAAGAGCTTGGATAAATGGTATTTAAAATTTTCAAAATAAACGTCATTAGAAGAAAAATTGTTGGCTTTACCTAATGAGGAATTGCTTCTTCTATAATCTTTACTAGGTATGTTGCGGGTAAATACGCGTAAAAATCCAGCCAGAAGAAAAAAAAATAGTTTGTAACTCAATTTCTATGTTTAATTTAAATATTTGAGCTTTGAAGTACACTGTTAGAAAGTTCATCATGAAATTACGGTTAAATGACCGGCAGCAGTCTGTCCATCTAATTCACCGTTGAATTTACGGTTTGGAACATTTTTTTATCTTTACGGGATCTAAACATTTCCAATCAACTTGGTTAAAAAGCCGTAAATACAAAAGTTTACGGTTTTATAGCCATTTAAAAATAGTTTAAAAACAAAATTTTTACCGTTTTTGAACCATTTCGAGGCGTATAAATCTTCGAGGCGTGGAAACCGTAAACGAAGCTTGCAGGAATCGAACCCGGGTGGAAGGCACACCATCTTTACTCTCTAGCCATTCGGACATCTCAACACATGAAGTGGACGTTTATTTATCAATAAATGTTCTTTTCCAACAGACAAACTGCCTTAAAATTGAGATTTCAGTTTTTGATTGGATCCAAAGTCATTTTTAGTTTAAATTTACTGTATATTGACGAAAATCATTTTGCTTGCTGCAAAAATTAAACTACAAACAAGCTTCAGCAGCTCAAATTACGGGTTCGCTCATTCGCAAACAGTTTGGGAATACGATGTCTCCAATTTTTGATTAACGTGTGTATGTGTTTCTATTTAGTAACCACTGCTTAAGCCACTTTTTTTTTCTTCTTTTCTTATATACACGTGCAGATTTTAACTGATAAATCCGTATTCCTATTTTAAAACAACGGACGACCGGTAAGGTTTCGCAACCAAGATGGACGTCTGATTCTTATTGAGCGCTTGAAAATATGGTTGGTTAAACGTTTTTTAGGATAAACAGAGAATAAACGATTTTTTTTCGCAATCAGCGGTTTGAGTACCATCTTTTTAATCGTTATTCAATTGTTGTAACTAAATATGGTAAAATAATAATAAAATAAATGGTTATTTACTATTTTCTTACGGAAATTCTTAGCAGTGTACATGGACATTAAAGAACTAGATACAACTGATGGAGTCTTTGACACACAGATAAGGATCGAGCAGAGCTGCTGCTCAGCGAGCATTTCTCTCCGTACACTAAAAATTTTTGGTGTTTCTTAACACCATTTTTGGTGTTCAGTAGGTGTAAAGTTGAAAATTATTCATTTATTGATATATTTTACTTTTTTTTAAGTGTCTGTCTAAAAAATTCAGACTGCAGAATCTTTTTTTGCATATGATGTTCGTTAACTCATCTACGCATCAAAAATTCAATATGATAGTTGAAAAAAGTTAGAGGGGATATGAATCAGCTGTTTAAATTCATTAAAATGGGAAATCTTGATGGTCTACAGTTATTTGCTCAAAGTATAAAGCCAGAGGTCGTTGTTTTAAGCTTTTCAAACCTCAGGCTAATTTTCAAATTAGGAAACTTTACTACTTCAACAGGGTTGTAGGCAGTTGGAATAGTTTACCGGAGGCAACTGTTAGTTGCAGTGGGGTAAAAACTTTTAAGAAAGCTCTTGTTGTTCATTGGGGGTTGTTAAATTGGCTATGGCCAGCCTAGATGAGCCCTGAGCCTGTTGCTGGTCGTCACTTTTGTATTTGTATTTGTATTGCTCATTTATCGTATTTTCATAGAAATGAGCAATCGCAATGAAATGTCGATACGTAACGAAGTTAACAAATTTCAGAAATGTTGTACTGTCTGTATTTTTTGAGACACACACTTAAAAGGAATTTCAAATGCATCAAGAAATGAATCACTTTCAACTGAACACCAAAAATGGTGTTCAGTATAGGGATGTAGCGAATATTCGGCCACTATTCGGTATTCGGCATTATGGCCGAATAGTCATTTCATGACATAGCCGAGTATTTGGTCTGGCAGAATACTCGACAAGATCAAATTCGGCTTGGCCGAATATTGATGGACTATTTATCCGAATTGTTCCTGCTAAAGAACACATTAATACACAGGAATTGTAAAAGAATACATTAATGTATAGTTTTAATAAATAAAAATAATTTAGAAAAAAAAAAAAAACGTTTTTTTATACCTTTTTTTTAAAAGCTAGTTAAGATGAAGAATATGAGACTTTTATCTTGTTATTGTTAAGAAAGTGGAAGTCAGATTTTGTTGTTGTTGTTTCTAATGCCACTTGGATATCCAGCTCCGGAGCAACAGGGAATTAAGGCAGTTTGGTGCGCTTTCCGTTTCAAGCTGAGTAGCAATGGTGGAAGTACGTCTTGGCTCATAATGTACTTGGACCACACCAGATGGCGCCGCAAGTGTACATGGTGGGTCTTCCGCGTGTCGGGTATCGAACCCGAGATCTTCCGATCCGAAGCTCGACATCCTAACAGCTAGGATACCACAGCGCGGAAGTCAGATCTTGTTTGGGTAGACTGATTTCTTGTGAATACGGGGGTAAGAGGGAAATGTGAAAATGCTAGAATATATCATGAATATTAAGATAGCATAAGTTATTGGGGCTTTTGGAAATAAAAATATATTCCAGTGATATGCAATAAATTTTAATAGATCTTTGAGCCAAGAATTTCTTTTAGAAAAGGTTTTGAGGCTCAACTTTCTAGCAGTATCATTGACGTAAAATGTTTGATTAACAAAACTACTTTGCTATTCAAACTGTTAGAAGTTCTGAGATTTATAATAATATTTAAGTTATTAGATAAAAATACTAACTTTTATAACTTTTGAAATATCTTTATAAAACTATTTTCAGCAAGGCAAAAGTTCACTAAGCAATAGTATTTATATAATTTGAATTAAATAATTACTAAAATAATACTAATGCTTACATTAAAACCTGTCATTTCTATTCCACTTGCGGATTAAATTATCAGTTTTATTGCATTCAAAACAATTGAGAAAATACATTAATTTTAGATAGTTTTAGATTCTTAACAAATAGAGTTAAATCAAACATCATAGATTAATGTGTGGAATTGTTGTTTGACTTTGTGAATACTTTTAAATTTGACAAATGCAAACTTTCTTTCTATTACAACGATTTTCTAGAAAATTTAATATTCGGACGCCGAATATTCTGTATTCGGTCTAAAACATTACCCGAATATTCGGCTACGGCTTAGAAGAAATGGCCGAATATTGGGCTTCGGACTAGAAGAAATGGATGAATATTGGGCTTCGACCTGGAAGAAATGGTCGAATATTCGGTATTCGGCCAAATATTTATTCGTTACATCCCTAGCTCAGTAATACCAAAAAGGGTGGCAACTAAAAGCAAAATTTTTACAATGTAGAAAGAAACTTTGCAGATAAGACAAAAGGCGGAAGAAGTCGATTAGACGAAGCTAAAAAGTTGGTTTCACGTGATCTCTTATTTTTCGGTCACTCGGAAAGCGAAGCGTAAAACACGGTAGTTCTGTCTATTTTTAAAGGTCTGTGTATATCACCAATGTTTTTCAGATTATGCACCAAATATCAGGGTTGGAATTGCGGAAGATTCATCCAGCTTTGCTGTAGAGAGGAAGCCACATAGGATTGAAAATTAGTCTATATTGAATTAATGAAAGATTATGATTGATTTTATTGTGAATGATGTCTATAAAATTTTAATTTCAATTCTGTAAAAGTTGCATTCATTCAGACGTACTACGCCGTTAAGTTTTGTTCCATAACTGTCAAAGAATTCAAAAACGAAAATCAGATGAATTATCTTGTTCTATAACAGGCAAATTAATCGTCAAATATAACTTTAATGCAGATAGCATTGTAATAAAAGTTTAAAATAATAGCTTTTAGGTTGTTTGTTGTTCGAAAGTTATTTGCGGGAAAAACATCTAAAAAAATACGTTTAAAACATTTTCCCATTATTTATTTATTTATTACGAGAACCCCCTTTCATTGAAATCTGACTTATATTTTAAAGATTTTTAAGATTTTGAAAAGTAGTTTTCAACGAAATATCTCTTATTTATTTATTAAACAAAAATACCGTCATTGCACTGAATTCTGCGTTTAAAATAAATTTTCTACAAGATAAGTTATTCTTTTATTCGTCACGTTTTTCCACGCACCACCATCCACCTTTACTAGTAGGAATACTATTCAAAGCCTTCGCCCCCTGATTCTGTTAAGTCTGTTGAAACAGAAGGCATTTTGCTTTATAGATAGCGTGGATATTGTTTTAGAAATTTTGCTTTTGCCACCCTTGAAGCACTGAAGTGAACATTCATGTGTGTTAAATTCTTAACTGTATGCGACAGATATTGGACAACCGATGGGGTTTGCCTAGCTAGAATAAAAATTCCCCCATATATATATATATATATATATATATACCACTACTATTATACACATTTTGCACGTGTATATATATATATATATATATATATAAATATATTTAGTGTGTCAAAGAATTTTAAGGACTAGGTTTATAAAATAAAATAAAAACAAGTAATTATATTTTTAAAAGTATTTTTATTCAAAATAAGCTCTTTCGGCTTCAATGCATTTGTTACAGCGGTTTAACAACGATTCGAATGCCTGTTCCAGATCACATTGTGCGACTGCCTCCAAAGCCTGCGTCGAAGCTGTTTGTATAGAGTCAATGTCATCAAAGTAAAAAAAAAGTAAACAAATGAACTAAGGTTTAGGCAGTGGGTCAGCTGATAGTTAAGGAGTTTCACGAATGCTCGAAAACACAGATAGCGCCATTGTAAGCTTAGTTCTAGCAGTAGTATGAAAAATTCTTCGACAAACTCTGTGCAAACAGCTTCGACGCGAGCTGCGGAGGCAGTCCCACAACGTGAGCTGGAACAGGGATTCGAATCGTTGTTAAACCGCTGTAGCAAATGTATTGAAGCCGAAAGAGCTTATTTTAAATAAAAGTACCTAAAATATATATAATTACTCGTTTTTATTTTATTTTATAAACGTAGTCCTAAAAATTCTTTGACACACACTATTTATATATACGTGTAGAATGTGTGGAATAGTAGTGGTATAAACGCCTAAGTACTTGATGGGAAAAAGTTTCCGAAAACACCGATTTCTATCTTTCTTTCTTTTCAATAAAAAAAGATTAATTGAGAAAATATGCTAATATAGCTTTTAGCCAAGTGTTCCTCTTTAAAGATAATTTAAATATCTGCAGATATGAAGCTGGAAGGAATGACTCATAAGATATTTCCCATCTTGAGCAGAGATCCGTTTATTTCAAATTATTTTCCGATTAACTCCAAGAACTTAGCAGTGCGAAAAAATGTTTCTCAAAATGTTGTTTTATGACCACTTTTATTAATATGAAGAGCTGCCGGATGTTTATATCAATATCGAAGCAACTGTGGCGGAAAAGCGGCCCCATTATCGTATCAGGGAATTAGAAAGACTGCTCATCCAAATCTACTTCCGCGATAATTCCATTTGGCTACCTAATTCGATTTGCAGGTGGCGCTGCCGTCTATTAGAGAGAGTTAATTTGCGTGCGCAACGCCGCGCCTATGCAAATGAGACAACCGCAGTGCATATTTAATGAGGCTGCCTTCCAATTAACTTCGGCTGCGAGGCACTAATGCCTTGAATCATTTAACAATTTGATCGTCTGCTGTGCAAAAAGAAGACTGCCTACCGTATTAATTGGCAGCATTATTAAAGTTGCAACAGCTAGTGCTTTGCAAATTGAGTTTTTGTACGTCGTTCTTTTTTAACCGTATTTAATCGTCAGGAATATTTTTTCTGCAAGACGAAAATTGATCAAAAAGGCTTCTAAAAATACTTTTATATGATTAAAAACAATTATAACTTTCTGTTTTTTCCTTGCTTCTTACATTTTCAAAATACACTGATCAGTCAAAGAAAATGTTTTTTATATATATATATCAATTCGCAGACAATATTTTTTATTCTTTTTCTTCCTCATAATCGCTTAAATTTTTACGATACGAGTGGCAACGCTAAGCAAACTTTATAAAAAGATGACCTCATGCTTACAAAGAATAGCAAAATCTGGTTGGAAGAACAAACAAACAAAAATACACCCTTTTTTTCCTACAAAAAACTCTAAACAACTTAAGCTTTAAAAAGAAAAATAACATTTCTTTTTCGGGAGATAATGCGGTTATTGAAAAAGAAAGTTTCGTTCCGGTAGAGGTTTTAAAACATACCTGACAGTGAAATCTCCTGCTTTATATGGTTAGTGTCACTTTCTTATTTATGTACACAGGAATGGAATCCATTATGCTCCCGATTATGACAGGTGAATGCCGTAGCATTTACGTAGACGTTTATGTTTGGTGCTTGGGAAAAAAAAGATATTTAATTTTTTGCTACTTAGCATGAATATTTACAAGAGACTAAAAAATGCTTAGGCTTTAACTTTGTATTTTCTGTTTAACACTGATTCTGAAAAAAGTTTGGGTAACCATTTTTGAAGTTGAATAGAGAATGAGCAAAAAAAAAACAAAAAAAAAAAAATGAAATAAAATAAATAAGCCGCTGATTTTGCAGTTAAATTATAAAGGTAAAAGATTTAGGATAGTTTTGACTCTGACATAAACTCATTTATATCAATTAAAAAATTTTTTTTAATTAAAATAATATTTAAATTAATAATATTTAAATTAAGATTTCAGATTCGTTGAAAGCATTTTTCGAATCATAAATTCTCCACTACTTTTGTTTCTTCAATTAAAATTTCATTTTTTAAAATTTTATTATATTTTTTTATTTATTTATTTTCGGTTTTAAACTTAATGCATTAGAAAAACACTCTTTCTGAAAAAAATGAGCTTTTTACTTAAATGAAAGCAAGAAGCTTCGTCTAGAACTATACGAGCCTACATTCCTGTATACACCAATATCAAATAGATAATTCAGCTATCTCATCTCATTTAGCTTTAGTTCTTAATTACTTCAAATATAACATTTTCAACAGTTTATACATATGCATTCACTTATTCATTTATTCATTCATTCATATGCGTTCACTTATTCAATTATTTATTCATTCATTCATTCAGAAATATCTATAAAAATTCGTATCAAAAAGTTTCATGGGAAAATAGACTCGTTTGGTTCTGTATGACCTTCATATCTGCACATGGTCTATGTCATAGCATCTTTCGATAAAGTTTGTTGCAAGCAAATCCGTCTGTTAGAACAGGATTTATATTGGATTGAAATTTCCGCGTAGGAGGTAATGTTTTTGAACTCTTCAAAATTGAACAAAAATTGTTCAATTCAAAAAATGTTTCCCGTTGAGAGCTTCTTGCAAAAATATTGTTTAAAGGAACTTGGATCTTATGCCCAGAGTTTACATAAATTGCTTAATTTTTGTCCATAGGCGCTAGCTAATGTTGAGATTTTTTTTTGAACTGTTCAAAATTGAACGACAAATTGTTCAAATCAAAAAATAAATTATAGAAATGAGAAGTTTTCGTCGAGATCTTTCGAACGCAAAAAAAAAAAAAAAAAAAAAAAAGTCTTTCGAATTGGGCAATTCCCTCAAAAGTTATTGAGGGGGGAGGAGTTGACAGACAGACGGAGAGACCGACCGTCATACACACATTTCCCCCGTCTCAAAACCTTACTTTAAAATTTTTTGTTTTTCAATCTTTATTCAATTACTCTACTTATTTTTTATTTTTCATTTTTTTAAACAGTATTTTTACTACACAGTAAGCCTTCTTTCATGCTTTATTTATCTTTTTATATTTTTACTTTTACGGGAAAGTAGGATAAAAAGGAAAACGTATGAAAGGGCACGTCCGCTTTGAATGACTGGTATTAAGAACCAATAATTTGTATGATAAATTCCTCTTAGAAGTTTATTTTTAAAAGTATAATTTAACTTAAAACTGAACGAGTTTAGTTTTTTTTCCAGAGAAGCTTTGACTCAAGCTCTTATTACAATTGCTTTTAAAATTGCTGCTTAATGAAAACGAACTGTTTTTTACATTGAGTTTGAAAGAGTTCGCATTTTATTATTAATTTACTCAAGAAGTATCAAGCCAAGCCTTTCCAATTAAAAGAAAAATACTTAAATTTCACCCATACCGTTCTTTCTAAGGAGCAATTGTAGTCAAATCGATGTACGATATTTAAGTTAGGTGACCCTCTTTCGGATTAAAAAAATCATTAAAATCAGTTCATTTAGTGAAAACTTATGGTTTAAAAAGCAAAAAAAAAAGCCTATATTTCCGCCATTAACTTTTTCTTTAATTATAGAATGTGGTCAAACCAATATACGGGACCATTGAGAGACCACCTTTTATCGATTAAAAAAAGAATCATCAGAATCGGTTTATCCAGTGAGAAGTTATCGATGGGCAAACAAAAAATACATATGGTTTGAATCTATAATCTCATCCTTTGGAAAGTCAGTTAAAAATAATAGCTTTCATTTTATGTGTTCATTGTAAGGGCTAAACATTAAAAAAGCTAATATTTAAAATGTATTGTCAACGGGTTTACTATTATTTATTTATTTATTATTAGAACTACCTTTCAATAAAATATGCTTTAGAATTTTAACAGAGTTTTAACAGTTTGAAAAGAAATATTTTCTACAAAATATTTCTTATTTATTCATGAAAGAATAATACTGTAATTGCACTGAGTTCTGCGTTTAAAATAAATTTCCTGCATCGTACGTTTTTCTTTCATTAGTAAGCTATACTTACTTTATTGTATGTGTTATCGAACTATTTTAAATATACAAATTAACAGCAAAAATAAAAATAGTAATAATAAATAAATACATTAAGAATTTTCTAAAAGTTCATTTATTGTAAAAATCAATGCTCAGTTATGAGGATATAGTTTATTTTTGGACTTCATATATTTGAGGTATCATGAAAAAGTCATCCTTTTTATTATGTCGTCACTGGAATTCATTTAATTTTCAGAATACTTTTGATAGAATAAAAAGTCATTTTAAAATGCTGCTAGATTAAATAAATTTTGTGCAACATTGCACAGGTTTTGAATTATTTTTAGTGACCTGCCATATGATTAAGTTTAAAAATACATAATTACGCGGTAAAAAATTCTAGCTGCTCAATCTTTTACCAAAAAAAAAAAAAAAAGAAAAAACAAATGGTGAAATTTAGCTGCAACCAACATTTGGTACTAAAGTTTAACCATTATAATGGTTCCTAGTTTCACATTCATGGTGAAACTACATTATTATAGTGGTTCAACTTAGTACCGAATTTTGGTTGCAGCTAAATTTCAACATTTATTCCATTTTTTAGTGAAAGGTTGAACTGAAATTTTTTACAAGTGTGTATAAATTTTGAGTTTTTGCTGCAGTTTGATTATATTTAAATTGTTTGCTATTGAATATCAGGTTTGTACTTCTCTTTCATGAGACAGCTAATTGCGTGGAAGGAGGAGCCTTCTCTTTTACGCGACTCTAATTTTTGAACTGTCAAGTTTCATTTGCATTTTTTACGGGTAAAAATCAGACCTTTTGAACAGCGATGGCATATAATTTAGATGTGTTACTTTCTAGTTAGCTTGATTTTTAGACTTTTTAAGGTCAATGTATTTTACTTTACGTGAGGGTCAAACATAAAATGACTTTAAAAATATCATTGCGGTCACTCATCCAAATAGTTAACTATGTATTAGTGGAAAGAGAAAGGGAAAATATTCCTTTTCTAAAAGAGGAATTAACGTTTTAAAAAAGAATTTTAATATTTTTTCTTTTCACTTCGCCAAATTAATGAGACCAAAGTCTTTATAAGGCATTGGGTCATTATAACGCGATTCAATTGTTTTATATATATATATAATTTAGAGCGTTGTTTATGATCTTGATTAATGTGTATAAAATAATTTATAAACAATATTCAGTAGTAAAATGATTACAAATTGTCACCTGAAATCATTACTTTCATGAAAGAAGAGTATATCGTGCCAAAAATTAAACAGATAACGTAATATAACCATTGATTTTGCAAAACACTGTAGTCACGTTTCCAGTTCATACGGAACCTCTTTTTCAATACAAAAAAAAATAAATAAATAAATAAATAAATAAAGCGTGAAAAAATACATACGTATAATATATATATAGGTACATATATAAATTATATATTTGTTCATAAATTTATATATGTACATAAATAAATTTTTATTTCTTAATTTTGAATTATGTATTTTTTCACAAACTTAATGATGTCTTTCTTTCAGCAATGGATTAATAAGTAATAAAATATTATTAATTAAATTATTTTCACAATGCTTTGTATTTAGGAAAATTTATTAAATGCTAATATATATTCTACATTAGTACTACCACTATACTTAAAAACCAACTTTTAACAGTACCACACTCATTGTGGTGCCGCTGAAAGAGATGGTACCAATCTCTCCGGAACGCACTAGGTCTGCAATCGGCAGAAGCCAACAGCAGCCCATTAGAAGAAAAAAAAACATATATAAATTTAAAAAACACATTTTTGTGAACACAATTAAAAACAATATTATTTTCAATTCTTTGGAATTCAAAACTTTTATTTCATACAAAACTTTTCATTGATTTCATACTTTATGTTTACTGTTCCATTTCAAATAAATGTTTTAACTGATTTTAAAGAAAAAGGGATATCTTGAATAACATTAACGAATTCATTTGATACAGATACCACTTGATATAACGACCCAAATAGGGAATTCCTGATGTTCTCGTAATAACTCGAGACTAAAGTATTTTCAATGGTTTCTTTGATGAACTAACTTTGTTTTTGATAAGATTGCGCAATTACTAGTGATATTGGTTAGAATTACCTTTGGGTCTTTTATTATGATCGATAACGGTATTTTAATCAAGTTCAAAACAGAAAAATCGAACTTTTTGGAAAGAAGCCGAAACAGCACCGATCACGAATAGACGAAACATCCAAAAAGGAATAAGACGAAAACTTCAAATCTACGACTCGCTTCCACCTACCTCCCACACGTGCTCCCCTGGTAGACGGAAAAAAAAAATCGGGGCAAACGAAAATCGCGCGCTGCCTTCGGAGTTTGAGGAGCGGGGATGGGGTGGTAAATTGATTTGCTCCCCATTGAGCGAGCCCAAATGAGGTGACATGCAGCAGAAATCGAATCACCTGTGGCTGACGATAGTGCTGGCCTGAGCTGGAAGGGTTATAGGAAAAAGTCGCCACAACGCCAATAGATTCGCCAATTTGTAGAACATATTGTCAGTTTTGATCTATGTATGTATATCAATTTTGTAGAATCTGTGTTCAGAGGTAAACTTTGAAGCTTCTGCTGTTGCAGAGAGAGAGTGAGAGAGAGAGAGATACATTAGTTGATTAATATTCACAAACTAAAAATATTAAAGTTCATTCTAAATGAAATAATTTAAGCAGCATTTTAATGAGTCCTACGTTTGAAAAAAGTGAGATTTAAAAAAAAACGTCCGTTTTTGCTTTCTTGAATTTTGTGAAGTATTCAGCTTGAGAGTTGCAATCTTTTGCGAAGGGTATATTTCGATATTGGGATCGAAATGTTAAGAATGATGACTTTTGAAACCATGCGGGGAACATAGCCCACTCAAATATGTTCCACTAGTTTGATTTTGTGCCAAACAGCATAAAAAAGTATTATTATATATAGTGTGTCAAAGAATTTTTAAGACTAGGTTTACAAAATAAAATAAAACTAGTCATTATGTTTATTTTATTCAAAATCAGCTATTTCGGCTTCAACACATTTGTTACGGCGGTTTAATAACGATTCGAATGCCTGTTCCAACTCACATCGTGGGATGCCTCCAAAGCTCACGTCGAAGCTGTGTGTATAGTGTCAATGTCATCAAAGTAAAAAATAAACAAACAAAGGAACTTAGGTTTTGTCAGTGGATTAGCTGATAGTTAAGGAGTTTCAAGCTGCAGTTTTAAAAATTCTTTGACACACTGTGTACAAACAGCTTCGACGCGAGCTTTGGAGGCAATCCCACAATGGGAGATGGAACACACATTTTAATCGTTGTTAAATTGCTGTAACAGATGTATTGAAGCCGAATTAGCTTATTTTTAATTAAAATATTTAAAAAAAACATAATTACTAGTTTTATTTTATTTTATAAACCTAGTCTTAAAAATTCTTTGACACACCGTGTGTGTCTTTTATCATTTAAAAAAACTGCAAATGTCAATAATATATTTTTTAATCTAATAAAAGCCGTTATAAAATTAGAGTTCAGAACATAAAAGGAATATTTTAGTGTTAGCGTTGGATGATGAGAAACACTTCAAATATTCGATTTTATATTTTTATCACAAATCACAGCACAAATGCACTGAATGATTGTTAACTAATGTGACTGATTTGTGAACGATATCTTATTGTTATCTTAATATTCATGCCTGTTCTCAGAAAATTAAAAAAAACAACTCACTAAATGGTCAATATCTAGTTTCACGATTCATAACTCACTGTTGAGCAACCTTCTTCCAAAGTGTCTCCAAACTGTAATCCAGCCGTCATGAGACAAGCGTGACTCGTCCAAAAACATAACTCTATGACATTCAGCTGTGCCTCTCCACCTGAGTTCACTATTGCAAAAGCAATCGGCTGCAATTTAAAGTCAAAAGTAAGCGAAGCAATGGACGCCTAACAAACAGTTCACTGGACAATGGTGCAAACGGCGTTGAATTGTTCATGCTGGCACCAATTGCTGCTCTGGAGGCTGCATTCGTTTTGATATAATTGCAGATGGGGCATTGGGGATCAATAAGTGCCAAGAGCACTATATGCCTGTGAAAATGACGCAATGAAGCAGATGCTTGTTGGTTCTGTAGGTCAGTCGTCCTTCGGTGCATCCACCGTTTTGAACTGGGTATAACTGACTGTGACTTGTGGCTACGTCCAACACAATGACCGATTTCTTCGAAGGATAATCTGCGATCTCTGTATGCAACAATTCTGCTCCAATCGAGCTCAGAAATGTGCTCAAATGATGCTCGTCTTCTAGTCCGAGGTATACTAAAGGTGCACACATACGAGGCACGCACGAAAAATCACATCACATGCCAGATGTTTCCCTCTCTTTATGTACAGAAAAGAGCGATGCAGTTGCCCATGTGCGATTACGCTAAAATTATAATCACTTGCATACCTCAACCCGGTATTCGAATGGTGCAATTTCACGCGGTTTTAACTATTCCATAATGGTATTGCCTTTGAACGCTCGGCAGTAAGTCATATTAGTCTCATATGATATCGTGATGAAACTAACTCTATATATACATACACTTTATTGAGCAAAACATGGTTTTGAATATTTCAGTATAGATCACAAGAGCCTATCCCGGGTGAAAATTCTGGCTATGCAACCGCTCACAGGATGATTCACTAAACTAAATTATAACGGTTATTTGCTAAATGAAAAAAGAATAATTGAAATATAAATCGTTTTCTAGAGTACAAGGAAGAGTAATTATTAAATGAAAGCGAACCAATATTTTGAAAAAAGTCTATGGTTAATTAATTTGTTAAAAAGATAACTGTTAAATAATTGGTTATTGTGGTTAAATTAATTTTTGAGGTGCACTTTTCACTCTTGAGAAGACACAGTAGTTCAATTGAATAAAAATATTATCTTCAAATATAGAAAATTTTGAACGCATTTTTTTTTTCTTTTGTGCAGTACAATGTTTTACATTTTATATAAATTTGAAAAAGGAATCTCGGCCTCTCTTCGTCAATACGCCAAAGGACGAGAGATTCAATGCCAAAAAATGACCTCCGCAGTCGGTGCAACGTAGCTCCAATGGCCTGATTTGATTTCTAACCCGGACGGGAGCGAGCGAAGGAGAGGGCTGGAGAAGGAACGAAGGAAAAAGCGAGGCCAATTTCATCACGGACCCTGACGTTCCCATTTGGAGGCGCTTGATCGAGTCAATGAAGGCAATTTGGGCTGCAAATTTGTTTTGAGAGCAGTGCAAAACGATGATTGAATTTGTGATTCAATTTGCCCGCGAAGCACAGAAGAAAATGCCCGCTCCCAGAAATACGATCAAGGAATTGATAGATGGTATTAGGGACCGTCCGTTTGTGCGCGGTCCTTTATGTTCCCTGCTTGGTCCGAACCTGGCCCCTGCCAGAGCTGATTCCATTTTTTTTCGCTCTCTCTCTTTTTTCCCTCTCTGCAGTGAGATAAAATAAATCCGTTTCTCCTAGTTTTATTTTCGTCGTTTCAAGACTCGAGCTCATTTTTAGCAGAATTGATTTTCTTAGATTTATTTTAAGTTTAAAATCTTCTAGTGTCTCCAGTAAAAAAAAATGGTTATTGCCAAAAAGGGATGTAATAAATTTCTTGCTGAAAGTAAAGTGATACGCATACATAATTTTAGAAATAAAAAGGCTTTCATTAACTGTAACTTCACAAAAAAATATCCAAAAGAGGGTATGGAATTCAGAACAGAAACCACATTTCGTAATTAAAATGTGAGTAAAGCATATTAGTCCAAAATGAGTTAGACGATCACAATATGTAATTACAAAACACATAAATAAATGAAATAAAATAATTCTTTCTCGAAGATGTCTGTTCTTTTAAATGATTATTTTCTATAATTGATTATTTTCGAGAACAGCATTAATATGTCATTTAATGTGGAAGCTAACCTTTCTTCAGTTCAATGATTGCTGTTCAATACTACATTTCGGCCACGAAGTTCTGACCTTTGGACGCTTCTACGCATGGCAGAACAGGACGAGTCCATTCGAGTTTTAGTGAAGTTCGTTTTACAGGTGCATTTATAAGCACGCTAATCAGAATGTTTGTTTCTCTATTTGCTGAAAACAACTAAATTAAAAACTGCCAGACAGCATCAGTTCGGAAGAAATCAAGTTTGCTAAACGAACTAAAACGAGAACAGAAACGGCCCATTCCTTATACCGGCAGTTCCTCCCTTGAACATGAATGGATTCTTGTTGGCACTCTGCCAGGCATATCTCTTTGGTTGATGGTAGAACTGTAAATACCTAATTATCAACCTATGAAGGTAAGAACTCCCATTACCCAGTATGGGGATTAAATTAAAAGTAAGCTCTGTAAAATGCATTGTAGTGATGTTTTCACATTTTTGCACGCAACAGCAAGAGAATGATGTAGTCTTTCGTTGCTAGTGATGAAAATAAAATAGTCTGGCACAATATTCAGGTCAGAATGGACATGTCTGTAGTAGCATCTTTTCCTGATAACAGCGACATCTGGAGACAAAACATCGATAGAAAATTTGAAACTCGTTTATCATAACTAATTGTTTTAATTAATTTAATCACAGAAAGTTTATTGTCGCAATGATGACCTTAATTTGAGATCAAATCAAGAAGAAAAATGAAACCTTTTGATTTGTTTACTTAAAATACGAGTGAAAAGTATCATTAGAATAATGACACTTTCTGAAAAATCCCTGCTGCAATAGATGAAAAAGTTTCTTATTAACATTGATATTTAATTTTATAAACATTGTTCTCATAATGAAGCGAGACTAATTCTTCTATAAAAAATTTAGTCAAAACAGCAGCTCGGACGAATGGGGGCCTCAGTGGCTGACCGGTCTAAGCGGCTGGTTTCGATGCCTGCCTGCGCGTAGTGAAGAGGTTCGATTCCCGCCCTGTGCCCTAGGTGTATTCTTGTTCCATTTCCTTCTTTGTATTTTAATTCTCCATCGCCTTTCTTGTACTATCAGTGATATTGGAAGAGAGTTTGAGGCGTATCCTTTGAAAAAAGCAAATAAATTACATAATATAACATGTGCTAAAAATTTTTTGGTTCCCCTATTAGGCAATTTTAAGTTGAAATATTAGTTTAAAAAAATAATTTCAAAAAAACTAATTCCGATACTTAAGAAATCGCAATTGTAACATATTTTGCTATAATTTCAGGCAAAGTCGTAGCGCCACCTTGCAGATATATTTCTTGGACTGCATACAATGACCAACGGCAGCGATTTACTTACGCGTGTTCTGCCTTCTTGCGTTAATCCCAAGATCTCCATTTTATAAATTTTCGGGATGACAAGGTAAACTTTTATGATATATTTTAAAGTGTTAATTTAATTGCTATAATATGAAGTAGACAAACTTTTCATTTGTATTGTGTGTAATGTACAAACTTCAGATCGCACCGTAAAATACCCTTTTTTAAACTTTTGCAATTCTGCAGGCTTTTATTTTTTACTTTAAGTACTTTTCAAACTGGCGCAATTAGCATGTACTTAGAAGACAAATTATTAACGATTGATCTACTATTTTGATCTACTATTAGTAGAACTGGAAATAGTTGTTTGCACGTGTTATTATTAAGTTAAAACAAGTAATGAAACTGCTGTTAGAAATTTAATCGTTACTATTTTTATGTAATTTTTATTATAGCTATCCTCATTTGTAAAATCAATTTCTCTCACACTTGACTTTGAGATTATCAGCATTCTGCTTTTAGTCTTAGGGATCATTCATAAATGATGTCACTCTTCGAGGGGGGGAGGGGAGTTCGGGAAATTGTGACAAAGTGTGACAAGGGGAGGGGGTTACAAGAAATGTGACATCATGCATTATACAACATAGCGTGACACGTGACAAAGGGGGGGGGGAGGGGGTCCTCTGAAGTGTGACAAAGGGGGAGAGGGTCAAATATATGGGAAAAAAGCACGACATCATTTATGAACGGCCCCTTATTTAAAAAATCCTTCACTAACACCTTTGTGAATACCAAGTTCTATTATTTTCTGTTGCATATTAAGGTTTTAAAGTAAAATATAAAAAATCTAGATTTAGTGTAATATTTCAAAGCAGAATTCATTTCATTATTTGTTTATGATGTTAAATAATCTTATATTTAAAAGCCTCATTTGTGCGGATGAATTATTTATAGGCATATTTACCAAATGGAATAATTATATAAAGTTGCCATTAATTGGGAAAGAGACTTGTATTAAAACTTTTTAACAATGCTGGAGAAAACGGAATGATAAAAGAAAAAGTGGTTGAATTGGGTCTCGAAATTGAATTTGTTAATGCATGATTCTTATTTAACATTCTTTTTCATGTATACTGGTAAAACCTTTTGATGCCAGATTCCAGTATTTTTTCACTTAACGTTATACTGACTCAAGCGATTTAAATCGCAGGAATGGGCCCAAATATGAGCCAATCCTTTTGTCTTTACTTCCATGTTTATTTTTTAATATTGGAACTGTAGAGTTCATGATCTGTAGATTTTCACTCCATGTTCAGAGTATAATAACTCGTGCGTTTATTTAATTTCATATATATATATATATTTAAATACTAAATAATTTCCATTATATATACTAAACGACTACAATTTCTAGCCTTAGATTTTAGTTTCGAATTGTTGAATTAAGTTGAGCACAAGACATTTCGCAACAATAAGCAAATCTCTATTTTTCGTTTAAGCTTAAAAATAAAATTCAGGCATGTTTTGCTAGTTCGTTTCATGGAATGTAGGCGGGTCACGTAGACACTTTTCAGTTTAATTATGATGCATGAAATTCCATGACAAAAACATATTAGAAATCAGCTTAAATTTCAATTGTGTTTTAAGTGCTGTGCGCTAAATTATAATGGCCATTTTAATGCGATTATCTAACAGATTGTGACGTCAACACTGAGAAATACTGATCTCCCATGATGCTTTTCACGGGATAGCAACATTTGATATCGACTGCTCATAACGAAGTGCACTACTTCATTGTATGGCGTTTACACGCATATTTTTACTACACAACAATAGTTGTGTAATGTAAATATGAACATGCAACACTATAAAGAGGTACATCAACAATGATTTTGAAGCATGCACACTATCAGGGGTGCGACCTGAAGGAATTGAAGGTCAACTTCTCAGAACCTATGCCTCTGAATCATGATAAGTGTCTCATTTTCAATAGGAATAGTTTTCTTGTGAATGACACTAGCGAAAATATTAAAATAGTTAAATTTAAGAAATAATTAATCATTTTTATGTATCTATGTACCTATCATATATATTTTAATGCGATGAATTTCTTACGCGTTTCATGCGTGGTTTTTTTTATAGGGGGGAGCGGATATTTATATGCTTGACCTTTTTCTGAAGCTTAATACCTTTTGATTGTGATTTATATGACGCTAATGCGTTAATAAACTATTTTGACATCAAATACTAAATTTTTCATAGGACATTTCTCATAGGCCCAAAATAAAAAATCATGTTAACCAACTACAGAACATGAAACATGAAAAGAAAGCGTGTTTATGAAATATCCTTTATCTTCAGTTAATGCCTTAAAAATTATCAGCTGCGAATTAAGTTTGCAAAATATTAAACAAAGATTTGAACTGATCATTTTCGATTAAAGTTTCTATTCTCGAAATTTGTCAACATAAATAATTCCGGATATATTTTGACATTACGCCATTTATTAGTAGCTAGATATTTTGATTTGCGTATTTAAAATGACTGCATGATGCTTGAGCTGTTGGAACATATTACGTTATATTTAAACAAATTCAACGATATTGCCGTGAAGGAAATCTTTTATAATTGAAGTCGAACTTTGTTGTGTTGCATATTCATTTCCACAAAAATAGGCAAGCGAAAAATCGCCACTTTTCATATATGTTTTAGTTTGTGATTCTTTTAAGTTTATGTTCTCTTTCATGTATGCAATATCCTTTTTTAACTTTTAAATAAAACAGTTAGGGAATAACATTTTCGGAATTGTGGGAAATGTTACGAATGAGCCAACTGCATAAATAATTAATAGCTGAGTAGATTCAGTTAGAAAAAAAAATTAATAAATAACTGCCGTAAATCGGCAGCTTTTATCTATAAAAATGCGTGTCAAAATAATTCCATAACAAAAATATTTTGCCTCATTCTATAAAATCTCTAATATCTGTTTTACTTCAAAAAATTGTTCCAAGAATTTCTGTTATTCTCTGGAACAAATTTACTACAATGAAAAGTCAATGGAGATGTTCTACGATAAAAAACACGTAACTCTACGAAATTAATTTAAAATTTTTAGTTTGATCTTAACCACTACTTCGCTCAGAGTTTTCCCCTTCTTCGCGCGAACTCGTGAGTGAGTGATATTGTTAATTCATAAAAACTAATAACGTGCAATAAATATTATATAATTTTTTATCGGCAAATAAATATTATATAACTTGTATTAAAGTTAATAAAGAATACAGAAACAGTAGTCCTTTTCAATCCAACTTTAACTTGCACTGATCTTTTTCGACTACTAGCAATATCCTTGGCTGAAGGACAAGGCAATAATTGTGACATTATTTTCTTAAATCGGTTAACATATATATTCACAAAATAATCAAGATTTTCTTTATTTCATTTCTTTTCTTTTAATGATAGTTAAACTGTTTATGTGTGTCTCCAATTCGAAGATTGACAGCAAGCGGAGTTGAATATGGACTTGTGTTAACTTTTTTGACCCTGCTTACTATGTGAATGAGCTTTAGAGTTTAGAGTTCCATGTAGAACGGATTTAAAACCAAAAGCTGGGACACAATCGTCCCAAACAAAGTTAGTGCGTGGTTACATATAAGATAACCAAAACAATTGAGCAACAACAACCGCATATCGTGTTTTCCGAAAACTTCATATATGAATTTTTGAAGCCCCCTAGGTGACTAATTATAGATGAAACATGCGTAAATAGCTTGCTTCTCCGATTAGGTCAACCCGTTCTGCATTCCCCGTTCTTAGTGAAAGGATAAAGCAGAAGATTATGAAAAATCTACATTATCAAAAATATTAATCAAATACACGACCCATCCTTCAAGGAAAACAAATAAAAGTTCAGAGAAAAAACCTTTAACTCTTCAGAACTCGCGAATGAGCATTTTTCTCACACCAACTATTTTCCTCAAAAAAAAAAACTATATAAAATATAAAATATTTTCAACTAAAAAGCATTTTTATTTATTCTAAACACTAAATGTTACTCAAATTAATAATATTATTCAAAATATATCGAACAGATGTACTGAAATTATTTGCGATGTACATGAATTATTATGGTCTAGAAACTTAGGAACCTTTTATTTGTGGAGTACAAAATGTTCCTTGTGAAAACTAAGAATAAAGGTTTTTTTTTGAAAACTATGTACGTATGTCTATTTTACAAGTTTTATAAGAACATATTTTAACCAGAACCTTTGGAGCCAAACAATCTTCCTCGTGGAGTCATCCTCGAAAATAAAAACAATTTTTCAGTACAAAGAAAATTAAATAATTCAATAACGATACTATGTAATTTAATTATTAATTACATAACTGGAAATAGGTGTAGAGGTCTCAAAAAATATTTTTTTTCATAACCAATTCTATAACTGTTCAATAATATACCCTGAAAATTTCAAAGCACAATTCCAACCCATTTAAAAGTTATAAGCATTTGTGCGAGCGTCCTTTTGGAGAGGTCGAGCAGGTAGTCATTCATGAATGACTTGAAGGGCATTAGAGAGAGATAGGGAACGTTAGCAGATGCCCTTTTGTTTCTTTTAACAGTTGAGACCTCGGACAGAAATTTCTATAAGTATTAGTGACCCTGTGATGATGTTCACATTTTACAATCAGTCTTAAATTGATTCATTATTGCCTTAAATTCACCTTCACTAACACTCTTTTTTTTTTTTTTTCGAACGCGTTTTCCTCGAAACTACTTCTTTCGAATTTGTGTAGTCTAGCTCGCAGTTTTTGATCAATCCTTATCAAATTTATCCCACATTTTCTTTTATATATATATATATATATATATATATATATATATATATGCTCCATTTAAACTTCAATCATAAACAATATCTTTATTATATTTTAAATTTTTTTGCTATTGCAAAAAAAAAAAGAGAACAAAAAAAAGTCAAAAATCGTACTTAATTTTCATTCTAAGAAAATTTAGAAATTTTCGATTTTTTTTGTGATATTTGTAGTTCAAATAGAAGAAACACTTTTTTACTCCATCCCACTACCCTGTTAGCGCGAAGCAATAGAAGAAACACTTATAAAAAAACGTAACTTTTTTAAAAAATTGATTACACAAAAAAAAAAAAAAATTGTGACCTCCAGGATGTACACAAACTGCCGATCCGGTTGGCGACTTACGATGCACAGCAGATGGTATCTCCGGGAGTTTTTAAGAAAAATATATGAAACTATCTGTAAATGTTCTTCAATATATCTATAAATATATATAAAACAACCTCAAAATCTCAATAAAATGTATTCATTCTTTATATGTTAAAAAAGTCATGAACATTACTCTTAATATGCCGTCCTACACCAATTTCTCCCCTTAATTGTTGTCCGTTTAGGTACATGCCTTCTTTAATATTTGATGAAACAAAATAAAAAATAAAGTTTTCAGTAAATAGCACGATCACTCGCTTGATGAGAAAAACACTCGCTTTCACCAAAACAGAAATAAAGAACACCAGAACTCGCACAATGAGAAAAACATTCACACTTGACTACTCCAAGTAGCAATCGACCCTGTCGACCGTCAGACAAAGACTTAAAGATTTCGAAACACATCGGGACAGCAAGAGCAGGTTACAAAGATTAGTTAGACCGAGCAGTAATTTCGTCTATACAGATATACCGATTTTCTTTTTGGTGTGAGTACCTTGCTCATGGCGTGATTTCTGAAGGGGTAAAACTCTCATAGAGGCGCGGTTCTGCTTCATGCTAAGATCCCGTCAAAAAAAAAAATTCTTTCCACAAAACAAGGGGAAAATATGACTTGGAAATTTTACTTTGTAAATACGTTTATGTACCAGAGAATATTTTTGAAATTAGTATTAATGCTGCCACACGCTGTCAAATACGAACTAAGAGTAATGATACCTATTTTAGTTATTGCAACATTTATTTATTTATACCTCTGGCTACCCTGTACTGCAGTTATTGCAACATAAAACACTAACAACACCATGTAAAGAAAACTTAAATTAAAGAACGTCGGGATAAAAACACTAATTTTAAACTTGAAGCCGCTTAAATGGGGTATAAACATTCGTTAAAACTGCTAGTGGTGATGGATAACAAGAACAAATTGATACACTAATTGGACTCAAAACGATGCCATAAATGTTGGAAAATTGAACCGTAATTGCATGAAACGTCTTGCATTCGGTTACACGTTATTGAGCCAATTATGAATTAAAAAAATCTGTTACCGTTCTAAAGGTCTTTTTCATCAGCAGAAAAAGATATCTTTAATTTTTGCTTCTCTTTTCTTGCTGTAACTGTAAGTTTTATATAAACTCCCTTTATTTCGAATTTGAAAAGTGCCTTTTTGAGCTACTAATAGCGGCAATGTTTAAACATCATCAGAATGCTGGTACCTGGTTATTTAAAATTCGCCAATTACAAGTCTTTTTAAGAATAACTAAACAAAATTTTCCAATGGTTTTGCTTAGTTTTATGTCTCGTCTTTATGTCTCGTCTATTTTTCCAACACTAATTACGAAACCCTTGGATTGAAACTAATATAGAAAGCTCAGAAAAGACATGTATTTTTTTTTTAAATGTCTTAAGATGTATTATTATCAATTTTTTGAATACCGAGTAAGTGTATGGTATGAAATTTAATTTGGTGTATTAGAAAAATAATATGCATAAAACTAAAAATCAATATTTTAAGTAAAATGTTTTGAAATTTCAGTTTAAAAGTTACATGATTTTAATCTTTTGTGCAATTCAAAAAGTTTTGTTCTGTAAGTTTTTTTTCTATCGATTGATAAAACTGTTAATGTCTAATAGTAGGTCATTATTACATCATTGGTCAAAACTGAGGCTTTATCTTACATCATTATTAAACTAGTGTTTAAAAATTAAAAATGCAAATTTATTCTTTGTAAACGTTCCTGTGTTAAAAGGTTTCAAAATAATTCCAGAATCTTTGAACAAAGCACAGTAACTCACCGATATTCAAAGCACTGTAATTCACTGTAGTACACCGAGGAAAAAAATCTCTTCGAAAATAATTATTCTGATGGTTTTATTTTTCAGTGATTCCTGTCTCAATTTTTTCAAAATTTTGTTTCGGAAAGGGATTTTCATAAATAAATGACCCCTTCAAGGGACAGGGGGGGGGGAAGAAATGTTGTCAATTTGTGACAAATGGAGGGGAGGGTTACGCAATAAGTGTGACATAACACCATTTGGTTTGATTTAAAAACATTTAAAAGCAGAAAATTATACATTTCTATATAATTTTTTTTTTTGTATTCTTATTGATTGCATTTTTATATCGAAACCATAAATTCTGATTAAGGTATAAATTAGCTCCTAGTTAAAAGTTTAATTTTAAATGGAAATCTTCTTGGAACATACATATGCTTGTGTAGTACAGCATGACATGTGACGAGGGGGAGGGGTTTGTGTTAAAGTGTGAGATTTACAAAAGCAGATTCAAATATACCGTAATTATCTGTGTATCGGGCTATCTACGATAAAACTTCTTTTTTTAGTACCTGCGGGCAATATAAAGATGCGGGCAATTCATGAAATTAAAAAAAAAACGTATTATTAACAAGGCAACTACCGTTTAAAAATATCGAAATATCTTTTCCTGCAAAACAAAATGCACAGAAATAAATCGTAACTTTCGAAACAATGGTGCAAAGCAGATTGGGGCTCGTGCGCTACAGGCGAATGTATTGTTTTTTAGGGGTGCATCCCATGTTTTTTTCTGGGTGTGGGTTATACAACGATGCGAGTTATACACCGAACTTAATTTTTTTGGAAGGAATTTCTCTTCCTGCGGACTATACAACGATGCGGGCTATATACCGATAATTACGGTAGTAAGAAAAAAAGCGTGACGTTTATGAATTGCCCCTAAACGGACACCAAAAATAATTTATTCGTATAAATTAGTCTTAGTACAAATTAATATTCTGAAAAATTCTCAGTAGAAATGATTCATTTCAAAATAGCAGTTTGGTTCTCCTACTATTTTATACGCTCTTTATTTTCTAAAAAATATCTGTACACCTCTCCCATTTCTGGGATGAAACGAATAAAAATATGCAGTGAAACCTGTGTAAGCTGACCACTTGGGGGCAGCCCTTTAGCGGACAAGTTATAGAGGATGGATATTTTTTATTTTCTGTCATTTCTTCATTTCTTGCACTATGAATTTATTTGTAACTAATTAAAGTATAACTTCATGTATTAACGTTACTTTAAAATAATAAATTAGCTTTTTTTCGCAATTATCTTAAATATCTTTAGATAAGTTTAGCCTGATTGACTTACAATGCATCCTATACAACTTTAAAACTGAAGTACTTAATTGAAATATAGATAAATATCTCATTAATTATGTAGGTTAGTTATTTGATAGTAAAGATTTCCTAAAAATACACAATTTTTCAAAATGGCTAGATCAATTAGAAGGAAAAAAAAGCTACTTATTTAAAGAGTGCTCATAGTCTTTTTCCCATATGGTTAACATATGTAAGATTAACTGAAAAGAGGTTTAGGCAAACTTTATATTGATGTTTCATCCATCCAGCAAATACTGATCTAACATTTTAGCATAAAAAGTATGTTTTAGAAGTTTTTTTTTAATCTTTGCAAAAAAAGATAAACAAAAAAATATAGCAATAATTAGGTGCTCAACTTACAAAGGGCTTTCTTATAACAGTCCCAAACAAATTTGGCGTACATTAGACAGGTAGTAAAATGAGGAGGCCAAGTTACAATGCTTTCCCTACGTAATATAATAAAGGGCTAATTCCGTTCCTGATAAAAGTGGTCAACTTAGACAGGTGGTCAACGTTACAGGTTTTACTGTACTTGAATCGTTAGTAACTAGTAGCAGCCGTAAATCAGATTAAAAATGTCACTACTCAAGGGCTGTCAGGCTTCAGTGGCAATAAATAAACCTAACATCTTTCCAAGTTCTTAAAGTTTTATAGGAGGAGAATCGGCCTCAAAATGAAAATCTGTCCTTCTGAAATCTTAGAGAGAGACCGTGAGTCTCAAAACCTGATTTTTGATACTTTTTTGATTTTATTTTTTACATTGAAAGCTAGCTTTGTACAACGTGCTAGTTTCGTAAAGAGCAATAAATATGCTTAAAAGGTTCCGATATAAAACGCAAATCTCCGCTTAAAATTATATATTTTTTGCACAGTTACGAGCTTGGGAGAATCTACTTGAGAAAACAAAGAAAAACTGTAGTATTTTCGTTGTAACGAAAGCCACAGGCCATCTTGAGCGCTCACAATTTTCGCTAAACAAGCCGAGCGCGAAGTACTCTTTTGAACCATTATTCCCAAGAAGTGCTATACTGATCAATAACATCTATGCCCTTGTCAGGATTCGAATCCAGAACCATGCCACGGGAGCCTTCTGCTCTAACGCAATGCCACTGTTCTGTACTTCTTAAAGACGTAGCTGATCTGTATAAAATCTAAGTACAACTTTGCAACAAATTACACTTTTCGTAATAAAATTTTCCTCCATAATATCAGCAGCGTGTATAATAGTGGTTGTTGTTGTTGTTTGTAATGCCACTTGGCTATCCAAGCTACCCTTCTCTGAGCGATCAGGAATTAAGGCAACAAGGGAGCGCCTTCCGTTTATAGATGAGCACCACAACGGTGGAAGTACGACTTGGCTCATTATGCATTTGGAGGACACCACATAGCGCCACCACAAATACGCCATCTTACTTTTTTGGCCTAAGAGTGAAGGGAAGGGAAATTCTCCACTCTCCGGTACCATCGGTACTTCAGGGTCCACGGATTTTACATGCACGTTTCCCCAAGTATACATGGTGGGTCTTCAGCGGGTCGGGTACCGAACACCCAACCTTCCGGTTGGAAGTCCGCCATCCTAACCGCTAGGATACCACGGCCCTGCTTGTAAAATAGTTCTAAGTATAATCGAAAAAAATAGAATAACATAAATGAAAGCCTTGGTGACGGTGAAAATATATTTCGTTTTTTTTCTACTTTATTGTATCTATTAAATAGGCGTATCCCTATTATATAAATTATTAATAAATTAATTCCTGATGAGTGAGCCACACCGCACACCAGTGAAATATTGGTATGGCCCCGTCGCTCAGCTATGGCGTAAAAAAGTAGTTCCAAGACGAACAACTGTCAGCCGCCGGACGGAACCGCGGAAGAACGGAGCCTGCAAGAATGGAGGACAACTTATTTTAGCCGAGGAGAAATGCCATTCTCTGCGCCCTACGAACAAGAAACTAATGGCCTCCCAATTTCTATTCTATTCCATTTTTAGGGGGCCGGAAAATGCGTTTTTAGCTTCTTTCCGTTCTGCGAACTTAAGGAAAACCCATTTAAATTCCATTCGAATGTAAATACGCCTCTATTTGAAGACGTTCTATTATGTTCCAGTCCCTTAGTTTAGGGAGATGTCGGGTTGGAATCTTTTTTTCTTGTGAAAAGAAATCGCGTCCCAGCTAAATTTGAGCTCTTTTGTGTCGGTTTTTATTCGAATATGTTCTCTTTATTATTTTTCCGATTGTCGAATGTTATGGTATGCATGATTACGTGAGTAAACATGCATATATGGATTGGAACATTCCCGCGTACAATGGAAGCGACTTGAATGGAATTTAAGAACGCGGTCTGTTCGAAAAGTTGACAAATAATCGATATTCTGTACAAAAGAGTGGGAAGCTCCATTTAAGGAACTGAAGATTTAATCATTGCGGCAATAACTTTTTTATGAATCAGTGAATCGAAACGCATTGGGTTCCGAGACGGAAATTAAGTTTCTCAATGAGCCTTTACAATGTCTTTCTATATTTCTATTGTTTCGGCAAAATTAATTATTAATTGATCAGTGTTACAGAAGGATTCATTTTCAATCACATTAGCTATTATTATTATTTTATCTTGGGACCATTTCTGGATAATAGTTTTAGGCTTTTGTTCAAAAAGTAAATAATTTCCCAGTTCCGAGGTATGATAATTTTACAAAAGGTAAATAATTTCTCAGTACAGTAACGTGATATAATAAAATAATTTCCGTGAATATAACTAGAAGGCTTTTTACCAGTGAGATACAATTTTGTAGAAAAATATATTTTTATTAGTGGGGTGTATAATCTCTGAAGCAGTGTTCAGCGAGCTTTTGAGGGCACTGGGCAACTGTATAGTTTTCAAATTCTCCTGCGAGCTGCTTCGACCCCCCACCCCTTATCTCTATCGGGGGAAAACCCACAGGACAAAAATGTAACAAGCAAATTCAATTCTCAGTTATCAGTCAACTCTCAGTTGTAATGTGATACGAAGCACTAGTGAGTTTTTCACTGCTAAGGTAGTCTTATTGTAAAGAAAACATATGTACAGAGTTTAGTTAATGGTTTGCAATCTCAAAAATGTGATGATACAATTGTAGCGGAAAATTAAGCATTGAAGTGCAAAGAAGTCTTTTTAAAATTCTTTGTACTAAAATAATGAATTTCAATGAAATTCATTTCAACACTCTAGGAAAAATTAACTTTTTTTTCATTTGGATTTTTAAAAAAATCTATATTTCCAGATGCGTAGAACAAGTTTATATTTATTAAGATTTTTAAAGATTGGGAAAATCATTCATTAGTCACAATAACTTAAAATGTTTCATTGTCGTAAGCCAATTTTTCACTGATAAGGTTTTCGAATTATTAATGAAATATATAATAGTAATAAATTATTAGAAAATATATTTATCCACGGCGCTTAACAATGGGTTGTAATTTATTTAAAAATCTTTATGCTGAAGTAATGACTTCCTTAAAACAATGACTGTTTCTGATTACGTGTTATTGAATGGCGAAATATATATCGATGAAATTTTAAAAATCAACTAACAATCGTTGTGTAATAAAGTGCAAAGTAACCAATTGAAAGCGGCCAAGAACAACCAAAAATTTCTCCGTGAGCTACTAGTAGATCGCAATCGACTTTTGGTGACCACTGCTCTAAAGTAAATGTTTAGATGATATTTATACAAATAATTTCTCTTCGAAATTGTGTTCTAAATAGAAATCGATATAGAATAGTAATTCTCAAGAATTTTGTTGGATGGCATTTTTACAATTTCTGTGAATTTTTGCTAGATGGTATTTCTATAAGCGTTAAATCATTTATCAGGAAAATGTACCTAAATACCAATTTTTGCGAACTATGAAGATTCCAAATGACATCTCTGTTGTTGAAAGGGTTAATAAATGAATTACTTCGGGTTGGCTTGGAATCCTTTTTTCAATGCGGATTTGGATGTTTTGCATCTAGAAGCTCCCTGTCGCATTGAAAAGGTCCAAGCAATCTCGAAACATATGTCTGCATTTTCATACTCATTTGTGCTTTCAATTAACATGAAATTATATTTTTTATTGTTCACTTGCACAAAGTTAATTATTTTAATAAAATGAATTACTGTTTAAATGCGGTACGTACACAACGTTTTAAGTCATGTATTTCTTTTTTTTTTCAAGAGAGGTTTTTTGAATAATTTTGCTTTCACGCTCAGACAAAAATCGTATAGAATTCAAAAAATCTCCGGTAGATTGTATCTCTATACGCCTGGTTAAATTATTTATTTCTATTTATATTTAGTCGCTATGAGTGAATTCATTTATTTATTGCTTATTTTTCTGTATTTTATTTTGTTTTAAAATGTGAAAACTGGAACACGAATGTGATAAAATTTATAGAAGAAATACAATTAAATAAACATACAATGGGTTTAAAAGAAATAAAAAAAAGCCTTAATCAGGCAAACGTAGTTTCTTCGAAATTCGACGGGCAAAAAAGCATAAAATTTATTCCCCAGATGACGTTTTCCTCCTATTCTAACTATTGCTATTGCCAGATCCTAAAACATTATTATCCTTCCACTAGAAACAAAGGAAGAAAAAACGCGGCCCATCCGCTAACACACGTCCGCGGCTGCCAGTTAAGAAACCGGCGCTTCCTTTCTGCGATTGGCCATTGAATTGCGTGGAGGGTTTCTATGTGATCGAATTCCGGCGATCTGGGTAATTCGCGTTGCCCTTTATTGCGACGTCCGTCCGTCCTGTCTCCGGAGGATCTAATCGAATGAGGGACGCCAAATTACTCCCGTGTCAAGCGATCAATGTGTCCTGATTCAATTGTGCGTTCGAATTAGGCTTCGGCCTGCCCTGCGACGTCACCTGGGGAAGAGGCGGGCCTGATGTCTCAGTTTTTTCGGATTCTATTTCACGACATTTTCCAGCTAGACAATTCAATCCTTTCGCAAACGTACTTCAACAGCATTCATATAATGTTATTTGAGCAAGCAAGTGCAAAGATCCTGTTTATGCAGTTAATACATCAGAAATTTACATTTTTCAAAGCCAAGCGTTTTTTTTCTTTTAATTGAAATATAACTATCGTATAAATCAGTTTTAAAAAATTGGTTCTTGATATACAATTGTATAAAACTAAATTGTTTTGTGGAAAAAAACTAATAAGCTAATATATTTACTCTTGATTATGTCGCACAAAAATTGTTTCGCATGAATAAAATTATCGAATTGTGGAAGGACTGGTCTGACAGGCACACGTTACTAGTTTCAAATTTTTTATTTTCAATTTTTTTTTATTTATAAAACGCTGATGAGGCAGAAAATAAGACATTAATTTTTATTTATCCCCGTTCGTAGCAATCCATCTTACGTTTATTCATTCATTTATGTAGCAATAGAAAAATATCAAAGTAAGCCAATTATATACCAAATATACACTGTACAATTTGCATAAAACTATCTTTATAAAACCATGGCGAAAAAAAATTTCCTTCATATTTCTCTTATTCTAAATAGCAATGATCTGCTTGTTTTTAAATCAAAGCTTCTGTTGGGAATTATTATTTCTAAATTGAGGAATTGTAAATTATTTTATCAACTTATTCCTATTATTTTGTACTTTCCGATCCCATGTTGGCAAATTTAGTGGGGAAATGTGCTCACTGTGAAATAATAGGAGTATAAAATCAATTTTTTGAAAAACCGCTTCCAGATGCACAACACCGTATTCCGAAGCAATTTGGGACTAATTTCATAAAAGTCATGAATGCCATCCCTATAGAAGTATAGTTGGGCTTTCTGAGAAAAAAAAAATGTCTCAAGCTATT
The DNA here is from genome assembly GCA_038502835.1 of Octonoba sinensis. Classification (NCBI taxonomy): domain Eukaryota; kingdom Metazoa; phylum Arthropoda; class Arachnida; order Araneae; family Uloboridae; genus Octonoba; species Octonoba sinensis. Next base: position 61,168,969 of record CM076605.1, on the reverse strand, counting down.
TTCATAAGTGACGTTTAAAATTGAACCACTTTTGGAAGTTACTTAATTATTAATAACACTAACTCCTTTTCCAATATGATATAAAGCTTCTCTAATAATGAGAATACTAAAATGAGGAATTCTTTACAATACCAAGTTTACCTGCTGATAAGATCAATAGAACTAATAAACTTAATGAAATGTAAAAAGAACTTTGTTTAAAAGTCTAATACGTAGGATTCCATTTTATTCGTACTTTAACAAAGTTTAAAACAAGTTTTGCTTCAAACTTGTTTTATACCTTAATAAGAGCCCAAGACATTTCAACTTCTTAGTTCATTCAACTAGGAATTAAAAAAAATACGGATTAAATTAATTTTATGACGAGCACATACCCTTTTATATTATCCGATCCGGGGGACGTAAGGCTTGCTTTGTAGCATGACTATGGCCCCGGGACGGTAAAGCAGGTCGGCAACGCTCTACCAGCCCAGCCCTTATGGCCGGTGCTGGTTGTCAAGTGTCAGAGAGTTTGTGGGAAGTGCGAAGGAGGACAGCGCCACGGTCGCACCCCCTCACACTGGGGGGTAGTCTGAGATAACCGAAAAGGTTCAGTATGGCCGTGGTTTGCATTCGATACCCTTTTATACTAAAATGTAAATACTATTTTTTAATGATTATAAAGTTTTAACTGGTCTGGATAACAGGTCATGATTATCGTTAAATTCGTAGCACGAGTACTGCTATTATTATATATTTTCTATCAACATCTTATACTATAAACACGTGAAATCCATAAATTTTAAACTATATAATTCAACACTTTTGCGGTTTAGAGCAATTTTTACATTGAAGTGCATTTAATTAGTCATTTTGGTTATTTTTAGCTTACTTTCCCATGACTATTTTTAAAAAAAGTGAAAAATGAGGATGAAATAAATTTAAAAAATTAAATTTAAAAATGCATGAAATAATATTTAATGTCTGGTACATATATCTTCGAAAAATAATGATAAGTCAGCAAAAAATAGTTAGTTGAATAAATATTTTCAAAAAAAAAGGAAGGGAAACGAGGATACGTCGTCTGCATATTTTCTGCCCCCTGCCCCGCCTTCCCCTCGTACACATGTTTTGTTTTTTATTTAAACGGTTCTACGCTCAATTTTAAACAGTTTGAAAGAATTAAATGTCTCTACTAATTCGAGTGTTTAAGTTAAGTATTAATCGTTGGCTAACAGATAGATATTTTTTTCTTTTTTTGGAACAAACTTTATCAGAAGGAGCTTTGGGGAAATATAGGAAAACCTACAACCGATTTTATTTTGATATTTACAATATTGAAATGTACTGTTTTTTAAAATTCAGCTCAAAATTTTTTTATTATTTTTTTATTTTATTTTTGCAAAGATTGAAAAGTAAAATAATTTTTCGATGAAATGAATAATATGGTTGCAATATTGATTGCAACCATATTATTGTACGTGCTTAAAGTTAGATCCCTTTGTAAATTTTTTTTACAAACGTAGTTTTTATTCAATTAATAAGTTTGTTTTATAGGTTCATAGAACAAATTTTGTGTTGAAGGAAACATTTTCTTCAAATCTTGTTCCTCTTACGTTTGTGCGCTTACATATAAACAAAAGTGCTCGAGTTCGAATTTTTTCTATTCTAAATAGCAATAATACACTGTTAGAAATTTCACCATGAAATTACGGTTGAATAGCCATCAGCAGTCTGTCCATCTAATTCACCGTTAAATTTACGGTTTGGAACATTTTTGTATCTTTACGGGTCCTAAACCATTTTCAATCAGCTTGGTTAAAAAGTCGCAAATACAAAAGTTTACGGTTTCATAGTCATTTATAACTAGTATGGTTTCAAAACTGTAAATGTAAGTTTTACGGATTTTGAACCATTTCGAGGCGTATATTCTCTAAGGCGTAGAAACCGTAAACGAAGCGCTCGGGAATCGAACCCCGGGTGTATAGTGTATTAGCCTTGCGCTCTGACCATTCAGCCAGCATAATTACTGAAAGTGGCCGTTTATTTATCAATAAATCTTCTTTTCCAAAAGGAAAACTGCATTGAAATTGAGATTTCAGTTTTTGATTGGTTCCAAAGTTATTTTTGGTCTAAAGTTACTGTATATTGACGAAAATCATTTTATTTGCTGCAAAAATTAATATACAAACAAGTTCAGAAGATCAAATCATGGGTTCGCTCCTTCGCAAACATGTCGGGAACCCGATGTCTCCAATTTTTGATTTACGTGTGTACGTGTTTCTATTTTTCGGTTCACAACCAAGATGGACGCCCAATTCTTATTGACTGCGAGACCTAGTGGCGCTTGTAAATTAAGGTTAGTTAGGCGTTCTTTAGCGGAAACAGAGAATAAACGATTTTTTTCACAATAAGTGTTTTGAGTACCATCTTTTTAATGGTTATTTTACTGTTGTAATTAAATGTGATAAAATAAGAATCAAATAAATTGCTATGTTACTATTTTTTCAAAGAAATTTTTTACAGTGCAACTGGTGGATATTTTTTTCTTTTTGGAACAAACTTTATCAGAAGGAGCTTTCAACGGGGGTAATATAGGAAAAAACCTCCAACCGATTTTATTTTGATATAAATGATATTGAAATGTACTGGTTTCTTAAATTCATTTAAATTTTTTTAATTATTTATTCTCACTTTTGCAAAGATTGAAAAGTAAAATAATTTTTCGTTGGAATGAATAAATGATTGCAATATTAATATTAGTACGTGCTTAAAGTTAGATGCTTTTGTAATTTTTTTTACAAACGTAGTTTTTATTCAATTAATAAGTTTGTTTTATCTGTTCATAGAACAAATTTTGTGTTGAAGGAAACATTTTTTTTCTTTTACGTTTGTGCACTTACATATAAACAAAAGTGCTCAAGTTTGATTTTTTTCTACTCTAAATAGCAATAACATTTAACATTATTGAAACCTATTGACACGTAACGGTTTGGAAAATTTCATTTGACATCGTTTTAGTTAGCACTAACAGTTTTCGTTTTACATAAAAGTGACATATTTTCTTTCAAAGGTCTGTTTTAAAGGAGTTCTTATTGTTTGGAGCTTAAGCAAATTAAGTGAGAGAGAGAAAAAAAGTTGATTTTAGAAAGTCGAAGTTAATATAAGAAAAATACACTGAACTTCTTGCCAACTATTAAATCACTGAGTTGCGTTATTTCATAATTTATATTAATTACGAGAGCAAATAAAACTATAAAAATTTATTACTTTCTAGCTCTATATTTTACTGCCTTCAATTATAAAATCTGATTATATTTAAAAAAGAAATTATCTACATTTTTGATTTCATGAAATTCATTGTTCAATGCTACAAAAATATATTGAACCACAAAGATATTTGCTATAAAAGAAATGAAATTTGCGTCTTATGAGTTGCTGGAAATCCGCATAATGGAAATACCCCCCCCCCCCTTGTGTGAATGCTTTTTTTTTCCATCGAAAAATTTTTACACAGTTTTATTTAACTTGATTTGTCACGGAAGTTTGTTACGCGGTTTTCGACCACTATTACTGCATAAATTATCTTCAAACTTTGCACACAAGCTTATCTTCGATGACAAAACAATATTACATCCATTTTATAATTTATAAAACGTTAATTAGGAAAAAAATAATAATTTTGGCTCTGAGGAAATTATTGGAATTATTTTTTGTCGAATGGCAACGATAGCTTTGTTTATATAATAAAACGATGTTATTTAAGTTGATTTTCATGGACCCTGGTCATTGTAGTTTGTTACGCGGTTTTCGACCACCGTTACTGTATTTTAGTTTTCTTTAAAATAAAACCGTGTAACCGTGAAGATTTAATATTTTTTTAAACTCAATCTTATCATAGACAACTTTTGTAGCAATATTCATTTATGGATTCGCTCTTTCGATCAGCTCATACAGATAAATTATTACTTTGCGAGAAGAAAAGTGTTAATTTCATAATGTGTTTTATTTTTAACATATTAATGTTTTTTTCTCCCAAAATTGAGCAATATTTTCCTAAATGATACGTTAATTTTCTGTTGGTGTTGGATATAGTTTTCTGGCAATATTCAATCTCAGTTAAGCCCTTTGCATCAAACCTTACCCGTTGATCGGACTAAATTTATCCCTGTACTCCATTACAAAAAATTGCCTTACGTTATTGCGGTCATGAACCACACTTGTTTGCGGGGTATGTGTTATTGCTGTCATGAAATAACATCTATATATATATATTTCACTTAACGTGGACCAGTTACGATTAAATTTTGCAATATGATACGATACTAACATCATGAAAAAAAACAAGCTATGGAAAAACGATATTTAAAAATTTGTTTAATGTTTACCTTAAAGAAAGAAAACAATATTTGTATTTATTATTTTAACTTACGGGGCTTTAACAAATTTAATTCTATGTCTTAAAAAGTATTTCCATTCATAACTAAATTCTTAATTTCCGATTCCTTGGAGTGGAAACACCTTAATTCGTTTATATCACGCATGTTTATATCTAGCGATCTTTTCTGAAGCCTTTCGAAATATCAAGCGTTTTTTACGACTTTAAAATAGTTAATTTCTGATCCGCAGATGTTCTGCAATGGATCAACTAGTTTATATTATTCTGAGAGTGTTTAGTCTTTTGTCGCTCCAAATGTTTTTTTGAAATTCAGACAAAAAAAAGCTAATCCAGAACTACATGAACCTATTTCTTATATCAACATCATTTAGGAATTAATTGATTGGTTAAAATTTACTTATTGTTCTTTTTCACACTAGTTAAGACATTATTAGGACTGCGTGCAGTACAGTAAAAAAATAAATAAAAACTATATTAATAGGCGGAGAATATATATAGAGAGAAGGAAGGAGAGAAACGTCTCCAAAAATAATCAAGATTCAGAATTCGTTTGACCATGAATGGCAACAGACGTTAGAAAATGCAAATTCAATATTATTTAGTAGAACAGTAGAAATATGACGGGCTGGCAAATGTCTCATTACTGTTTCTAACGGTTTTTTTTTTTTTTTTTGCCGAAACTAATTATTTTACTTCATGGAGTACTTTTTCTTTCATTGTTTTACTTACTTATTTCTTACGAAAGTTTGACTGTGAATAGAATAAAACTTATGTGACGCTTCAAATGTAAACATATAAAAAATAGTAGATGAAAATGAACAGTACGTGCGTATACTCATGCGTGCGTAAGAAATTCTCAAATTCTTATTTTTCATGACTTTTTGATGTAGCTTTATTTACATTTATAAGAATTCTGATAAATGAAGAGTACAGTAACACTATCAGTTTGAAGGATAAACAGAGCATGTTCTACAAAAACGAGAATAGAAAAACTTCCAGCGAATAACTGAGAAACCTTGAAAGAAAAGGAGTAAATAAAATATTGATTTGCAGTATAATTTAAATATAAAGATTTCGTAATTTAATTACGAGAGAGATAGAAACGAAACTTATCAGAATAAATAGGATTTTTAAACTTATCAACTATCTATTAAATTGGGTAGAAATAACTTTTCTGTGTAATGAAAGGAGTGCTTTTCGTCGGTCATACTACTTTCGTCTATGCAGAAAAGACAGTTTCACAGAGATTGCGGATAGAAATAAATAATGGTTTAACATGGGCTTCTCTCCAAACATCGCCATTAACAGCAAACAAACTTCTTTATTTTGCATCACTTTTTTTCAGCCCAAAAGTTAACGCCAAATGGTCGCCAAATTATTTGCAAGATATTGCGCCTCTTCCATTTATTTATATTCCGTTTTGTGTTGAAATTTTGCCTTCGTCGCACCAAAAATAGATAACTTCAATAAACAGTGAAACAATAGAAAAATATAATTAAGTTAAACATGATTGAAAGAGTTTGGTAATTTTTAATTTAAAACCATGCCATTTTTTTTTTTTTAACATTAGGCTTCGATAATTTTTCTTAACTCTCTCAGTGGTTCAATATATATATATATATATATATAAGAGAGAGAGAGAGAGAGAAAATAACTCCAAAGTAAAAAAAATGAAATAGAAATAAAAAATGATAGAGAACAAAAGAAACAGAAATTTGAGGAAAGTTTCTTTCGCCAAAAGCCAACGATAAATCTAGATCTTGGCAAAGATGTACAGAATTGAGCAATCACAAATAAAAACAACACAGCAGTATCTCAAACATGTGAAGAATTTATTAAACAGATATAACGAATATCTAAGGATTGATTTATGTACAAATACTTAACAAGATTTTTACGAGTAAACACTGATTATTACACTTCATATTTCAACAAGAAATTATCAAACATTTACTAGGTGTAATGCTAAAAAATTGTTTTGGGTACGAAATTTTCGTAAATGGAAAAGAACAATTTTTTCATGTTTTAAAAATAATTTTTGGTTTCATATAGTGACAGGAAATAGAAATTTATGATGACAAAAACTGTAAACATTTTAATTTCAAGAAAACTTAACTCATGCAGTAATATTTGTTTTATCTGTTGTATAAATGGAGTACTGTTTCAATCATAAAGCTAAAATATTTTGTCTAAGAAAATGAAGAATAAGAAGTCAATGTGAAAAATGAGAAAGATTACGAATAACTATTTGATATCATTGATAATGATAAATGTAGAATTTGAATATTAAGTTTCGAGTATCAACATGAATGACTAGAAAAATAAAAGCACCAAAATAACACATTTTAAAGTAAAAGCTTTAACATTATCGCTAAAATTGTAATAAATTTTGTGCATTAACATATGAATAAAATACTCATAAAAATATCAGAATCCGTGTAATTATATAATTACATGAATAATACTTCCTAATAATTAGTAGCAAAAGATGAATGCTTTATAAAATATTCTGAAAATCACATAAGGAACAATATAAAATATATAAAATATAAACTAACTCTTAATATTCACCAAAGTGTATACGTAACAAATATAAAAACAATAAATGCCAAACATAACAGAAAATATATAATTATATTGCATCAACAGGGTAAGCAGTATGCATGTACCAGGACTTGGATATTAACTTAAGTCAAATGTTAAATGCTGGTTTCAGAATTTCAAATCGAAAGCCAGAAGCAACAAAAATACCATGTCTTACGCATGCGCACTTTTTTCAAAGATAAATGATTGAAATCAGTGCATAAGAGGCGAATCTAAGAGACGAAATTTTTGTACTGTTGCTACCGATCTAGATCTCAGTGAATTAGCGCCATGGTAGTAACTTTTTTCCGTTTAAATTTATCTTTTAAACGCATTGTAATACTTGCCTTCTCTTGTTGATGCATGTGTGAACGATGCATACCAAAATACAATATACTAAAAATATATATAAACTATAAAATTATGTTATGTTTCCATACTTTAACCAACCTCAAGAGTAGATAAATAAATCTAATTGTGTTTTTCCTGCAATGCAAAAGACAGAATTTATGTGCACCATTAACAAAACAGATTGATGATGCAAGAAATGACAGACTCGAATAAAATGGCGACCATAAATCGAGCATTGTTAAAATTTTACGGTTAGAAGTTATAAAGTTTCTTGGTATGCTCCCATTAATTTATATTAGTGTATGTTCAAAAATAATAAATGACTAGGAGAAAGGCAACATAATTTACAATACACATAAAATGCATTCCCCATTGGAAAAATAACTAATTCCGTAAATCCAGAATTGAGATACTGTCAATTTTAACTCACGTCATTATGAAAAATAGAAAGAACCCATTTTACCCCATTACAGAGTCCTGACTTCTACAATCAGTTTAGACACATAACTTTTAAATTGTGTAGCTGGTTTATAGCAATGAATAGCTTTGGTAGAATATTACATTTCGAAAATCAATTTGCCCAAACAAAATTACCCCTCTTTCCCTGGGATTTGTAACAGTAATTTCAAATTTTGTTAATATAATGAACAAAGTTAATTTAGTTTTAATTAGTAACTTGCTTAATTAAGTAGTTAAAAAGAATGTCAATGATATTTAAAGACACTATCAATTAATAACTGGTGTTGAAATACTAAAATCTGCTGGAGATATCAAGTCATGCGCCCACATATCTTTGATAGAGAAAACTAAAAAATAACATACCCTTGAAAGAAAAGCTCAAAGACTAGGCTCTGTTACACATTGTTTTTCATCGAAGAAAGTTTACTATTTTCATCATGTTTGTTCTTATAAACAAAATATCTATTGCTCTACATAAATGTGGATGCTTTTCTGTTAATTTAAAAACAAAAGTTTATGCAAAGAACAAGGAACAATTCAAAAGAATAAAAAAGTCGAATTTGTATCAAGTCTGTTCTGCAATGTTTCTTGCAGTGTAATTACAAAAATCACAAATATGCAAACAAAATTTTCTGTATACTTTTTGTAAAGTACTATAATTATTGGATCATAACGTTTTTATATAAAGTAAAGAGGGGAAGGGGTTCATAAATTTCCACCAGTATATTAAAACTCAGTTCATCGTTTCGGATAGAAATTGTGAAAGATACTTACTATTATGTTAAATCAAATTCATAATCGAAGAAAGACTTCGGTCTTTGCATTCAGAGCAAAAGTTCAGTACGTAATTGTATTTAAACTAACTCATTCCCTGTCGTACATACTTAAAAGGACCTAAATAACGTGTGAATGCAAAAGAAAATGTTTTTTAGAAAGTTATAAAATGGTTCAAAAGTCATTATTTTTAAGGTTATTATTGGTTTATAATTGTTAAGTCAAAAAAAAAGAAAGAAAGAAAAGAAAAAACTAGGAAAAATGAAACCAATATTTTGACGAAAGATGCCCTTTTGTTACTTAGGAGCAGAATCTGCTAATCGATTTTCAAGAACATTTTTCTCACTACCTGTTATGAGTTTCATGATCTAACGAAAATTTAAAGCCTTATATCATCTTTCTTTAAAGTTTAACAAAAAATCATAGAAAATTAATAGTCATAATTAGCACATATTTTGAGAAATAAAGGGAAAGGTTGAGAAATAATTCTCATTTACCCAGAATCATACTTACCGCACATACGCTTAGCGCCACACCCTATGCGCAGTTTCCAGACCCACAAGAAGCTGCGCGAATGCACGTTCGTAAGTTTTTGATTACAGCTGCTATGATCTAAATGTTTTTTTTACCCAAGAAATAGCTTTAAATGAGGGAAGTTTTGACAGGTTTAGTATTAAGTTCCAGTATGAAAATTTCAGTTATAATAGATTTTAATAATTATGCACAATTCCCCTATATATTACACCCTGGCTTCATTTGTAGGCAAAACTATTGCGCCGAATAATATCTCCCTATTCATATCTTGCAGTTAATAACTGTTAATTGATTAAAAGATAATAGAAATATAAAAATTCCTTGAGTATAAAGTGAATGGAGGCAATTCATCGCTAGAGGGACTCATGAGCGATCATCGTTGTCACGTGATATCCGCTCTGTGTTTACTAAGATTTTCAACTGAGTTTTGCGTGGAATTCGCTAGGCAAAATTAGTTATCTTAAAATTAATTAGACTATTTTCACAGCTTTTTCTGATTATAACCCACTATTTACATTTAATTTAATCATTATACAAGAAATTTATTAATTATTACAATAGTTATAGTGTTCTATTTAGTGTTAATTTTTTGTAATGTAGAAGAACTTTATTTAGGCCTAGTTTTTAATTAGATTTGTTGAACTCGATGTAAAGCGATGCTATGGCTTCCTTTGCTTACATTGCTTTAATCGCTGCCACGTGACCAATGACGTTGCTTGAATTGCCTCCATCCACAAGTCATTGCTGCTGAATAAGCTCCCAAGTTTTGCGTTCTGTTTCAAATATTTTAAAAGCGAGTAATCATTATACTGAAGGAACGGACAATTCCAGCAGTCACACGATTTTGCTGCAGTGCATTCAAAATCCAACATCAATTTTAGTATTATTTCATTCCACTGAAACGATGAACTGAGGATCTGTGTACTTAAAAGTTTTTAGTATCAGAAATATCAGCTTGAAAATCACTACAATGGAAAGAAATCCTCCTAGTGAGAAGTCTAGATGTTTTAAGGAACATCAGTCGATGCCTGGAACTGAGCAAGAGAAATATTCCACAAAGAATGTTTCAGCCAGTGTGGATTTCAAAAGGTTCATTTGGAAAGCCGATGAAAGACTTGTCCCATACCTTAAAAAAATCTTGCGTTGTATTCTCTGTTTATTAAATGTGTAAGAATTCGAACGTTCGGCTGGAATTTATTCACTATCAGATTGTTCCATCAGGCAAAGGCTCGGGGAAACCCATATGGCGGGATTCCCTGTCATCGGGCGTCATGCTGGATCTTGTTGTTGGTGGTGGTTGTTGCTACTGCTGTTGAGGATTGCGGATTGCAGTAAGGCCTGGGAATGCTCCCTAGCCTTTCTGCGTAAGTCTGTAACACTAGTTGACGTCACGTCCGGTGAAGAACTTTGTGAAGTCACTGTGGAGGAAGTCACGGGTTTTGGAAGACAACACGCGCAGAAGGGAAATGCTGTGAAGAAAAAGAAAACTTAGAAAACATCGAAGATAGCATCTATGGAGAGTAATTCAAAGAAAAAAAGGTTAAAAACTATGCCATTATTCACTGATGAGATTTGGTAATTTATGACATTTGTCATCGGAATTTTGGTTAAAGTCACTAAGAAAACAAAAAAAACTTTGACGGCCTACTGCGGTGAATCAGAATTTGCAATGAGTTATTTCAGTCAAAAAACCAACTGCAAAACTAAAGATTTGCAGAAGTAAACTTACTGTGGCAGTTATAAATTTGCAAAATAATTTTTGCTATTTTACTTAACGAAATTTTAAGTGGATAATATCTCAAAACTGGAGTTAGTATTTAGTGATTTTTACCAAAAATCTGACCATATGACAATAACGATAATATTTCACATCCATGACAATAACTGATAATATTTCACACTAGTGAAGATGATATTTATGACATTGTAATTTCAATACCTTCTTCCAAACAATTAAAAAAAAATCCAAAGCGAAATCTAAAACAGTAACTTTTTCTGGTTTAATGATATATGTATCAACTTCATGTGTATTAATAAAATTCCCCTTTCAATTATTGTGTTTAATTATTTCTAATTGTGGGGATTTAGCGGTGTCTCACTAATGGTGCTAATTTTGTGGTGTCTCACTAATGGTGCTAATTTTGTGGTGGCTCACTGATGGTGATATAGTGGTGTCTCACTAATGGTGATTTAGTGGTGTCTCACTAATGGTGATTTAGTGGTGTCTCACTAATGGCGATTTAGTGGTGTCTTACTAATAGGGGGGAATTAGGGCGTCGTACTATTAGTAGGGATTTCGTGGTATCTGTCTTATAAACTAGGATGGTGCATGATTACTATCACACCCTCTAGGAATGATCATAATTTATTCACTATTGTCAGAAAGCAAGAAAAAATAGTGGTTCATCATTATATAGATAATCATTTCGTTAAGTTATCCAACTAACCAAATTTGAGCAACAGTAAATTTAATCAGAAATATGACTAAAGCATTTGAAGGGGTTAATATCTTCCATAATTATTCACGCATATGACCTCTTTATAACGAGGTTTAGTACTTATGGCGTCATTTAACTCAAGATTCGGAATAGTTCCGCTCTTTGTAAGTTAATTAAGCATAAAGTCTTAAATTTTGTTTTTTACAGCTTTTTGAATACTTTGAAGCATTGCGAATTAGGTATTAACTCAAATGTTAGATAAAACAAGTGTGACTGATATTTTTAGAACTTACCATGAGTAACACATTTAAAGAACATATTTGCAAATGTTTGTCTACATGCATTCTTTTAGCTATTTATTTAATTAAGGTACTTATAAATGGGACAGCATTACATTTTGTACAGAGCATTAGAGATTTTATCTTATGTAAAGTTCTAGAAATACTTGTTTTTAAGGCATTTATAAGTTGTATTACAGCAAGTATATCTTGGAATCGATTTTCTCTTAAAACTCGTCCATGAGTATGCCACAGCTCTTTGCGGCATTTATAACTTTCATAACAACAATATTTGTTAAGAAAGAGCACGTTCAGAACACTTAGTTTTCACAATAGTACGCATCACATTATGTTGTTTTCTTCGGATGTTATTGGCTATGTACCAATAAATATCTTGAAGTTGAAAACTTGTTTTCAAAATTGCGTTGTTAATAGCTTAACTCTTCCAGTACCAGTGATGATATTTAGCATTATTTTATTCTTTAACTTTTTCCCACCGCTAATGCTACCGTTGCCTTTGACATCAAATAAACATCATTAATTTAATATAATCATCACACTGATTTTTCGTTGCTCCGCCTTTAACGCTGCTTCTGATTCCAAATAAACATCATTAATTTAGTGGAATCATCATATTTATTTATTTTTTTGTTTGGCCTATAAAGATGCATCTGATACCAAAGAACACGATGAAAATGAATAGAATTTCAGCATCGCTTGGGACTGAACAGGGTTAAGTAAGACATTTATAATCTGTAAAATGGGAAATTTTACATGAGAGCGACACGTGCCCAACACTTGGGTTTTTTGAATCTCTACTTTACGGAATTTTTATTTTATGCAATACTTAACTGCCTTAAGCCACTTCCGGTCTTCAACAAGGCTCACCCGAATGAAAGTTTGGTCAATCGGGACATGCGCAAAATTTATCTTTTGTCTTCATGACACATTCAACTTGATCATGCTAAAATTTAGATACGGGCTTTGAAAAGTAGCATGATTTATGAATGTGCTGTAAATGTGTCTTTTTCTTCATTAATGTGTCAAGGATAATTAAAAATTTTACTAAGGTGAACACTGGAGCATTTCGAAACGCATTCTGCAAGAATTCGTGATTGAAATGCATTCTTTCTTTTTAGTCCAGATAGTTGTAAATATTGTAAAGAACTTCATGTTTCGTAAAAATATGGCTTCCTCAAGAGCACTACTTTTTGCCATTTAAAAATTCCCAAAAAATAGCAAACCTTGAGAATTTGTTTCTAACTGTGTTCTAGACACAACATTTGATGGAGTTTTATTAACTCATACAATAGTTATAACTTAAAATGTTTATTTTCTCCTCTTTTTCTTTTATTTATTATTATTATTTCTATTTTTGAATTCATTTTCTTCTTCTAAACTAATCATCAAATATTAATTCAGTTACAATGTTATCAAACCAAGTTCATAATTTATTGAAAACTATTTAACAAAATTTCAATATTTATCAAAGGGAATAGGATGATGAAGTATAGTTGGGGATACGTACACAGTTCCACTGACCTTTGAAGGGGAGACTAGTTGGTGCGAACTGATGGCTCAGATGATGTGGGAAGTACATGGGAGGCAGTGGGAACCTCCCATGGTTAGCTGGATTCATCATGCTTTCCATACAGGCTTGACTGCTCAAAGGACCCCTAAGAAGAATAGAACTTTTACATTAATGTAAAATCCAGCATAGGTCAAGTCTCTCTCCCTCTCTTTGTATATATATGTTACTGTGAATGTCCGAAATCGGAAAATGTCGACGACTATCGGTGAATTTCGAGATTCACCATCCATCAGACAGGTGATTGTCCACATTTTCCGATTTCGGACATTCACAGTAACACACATATATATTTATATATATTCGATTTTCAAAAAATTCGGCGGATTTACATGTTTAGTTTGGTGGAATTTAAAAAAAAAGTCTATATGAGTGTGAACGCCTTTTACGAGCTTTGTAATTCAAGCTAATCGAAGAAAGTATAGAATGCAAATTTGAATCATGATTGCATTTGAAAATACTATCATTTGAAGGGTTAGCGAAGAGAGATCGTCCCTTCAAATTTCATGTTTTAAATCCACTTTTTTTGCCGAGGAAGAAAATCTGAAGCTTAAGTTACCCCGCCTTCCCCTACATACATATATGCCACTGATAGATATTTTATGACTAGGGTGAATAAGGAAATTTGGATGCCACTGCTTGGAGAATTATTCAGGAATTCGTGGCTTAACATATTGACTAAGCTCATATATTAAACATTAAAAATTCAACAACAAATCAATTTTCAAATGCCTCTGTTGAGTTGTAAAGTCTAAGCGCTGTGCAATGAAATCCTTTTGAATAGTGGTCCATTATTTCTGTTGAGACACGTTTCAAAAAGGAAGTATACTGCTTATATTCAAACTTTTGTGCAAAAGATTTTCAAAAATATTTGATTTTTTACTCATTTATACTTATGCGTAAATACATTTAAGAGATCCAGAGGAAATTTATAAAACATTATGCGTTTTCATATGTTTGCACTTTCTTATGAGAAATAAGTAGAAGGTTACAATAATAATAAAATTACACGTTAATTTAAAGCACAAATGAGCAATAAAATGCAGACATATGTTTCGGGATTGCTTGGAATCCCTTTTTCAATGCGACAAGGAGCTTCTAGATGCAAAACATCCAAATGAAGCAGACAGAACAACAAAAACAAAGCTTATATAGCCTAAGAATTATCTGTAAACCAATGAGAATAAAGGCAGCGTGAAGTGGAAGTAGAAGTAGCAGGAAGACACCAATAAGAGAGCAACAAACGAATCCAGTTGAAAGTACAGGAAGTAAAAAGGAATATCAATAAAAATAAAGCAAAAAAGACGACTGCATGCATAAAAATTGCAAAAATAATTATAAGTAGAAGGTTATTCAAAAAGAATCAAATTTCAAGCATTCATCCCTTCCAAACTACAAAAGATAGAAACAAAATTCAACGTTCCTGGAAAGATAAAACTTTCTATTTTTTATTTTATGCATTCAATATGAGCACCATGAGCTACACGACAAGTATCAAGACGTTCAACTTGTTCCTGTTGTGTCGCCATTTTGGGTACTAAGATAATCAACATGACAAACAAAAGCGCCAACGCGGCAGTCATTGGAATTTCTACCTGGACTGTTCAAATGTTAAACTTTTATATATCCACGAACGTTGGAATAATGGTTCTAACTTTTGTAAATTTGAAATATATAAATGTTTGAAATCTCATCCTTCTTTTTGACTCTCTGGTATTGTTTATTTATTAAACATTTTCGTGTGAACCCCATTATCTTATAAAAATTTTGATTAAATACTCATGATTAAACACTTTTTCAGCAAAATAAGTTTTAGAGAAATTTATGATAGTTTATTTATTGAATACTTGTTCATAAACGTTTGTTCAAAATGAAAAAGAACAAAAACGAAAGAAAGAAAATACTCATTTATGGTACTCTAAATAAATAATTTAATAGGTTATTGACAAATTTATTTTTGGGAATAATTGATTTAATCAACTATTTACGAGAATAAATTTTAGTTGAAACAAATGCGATTTCTAAGCATTTTTGGGTAAGAAAAAAGAGAATCGCAAGATAATCTCTTTGAAAAATTTCCGCCCAATTTAATAAGTACCTTTTCAACAACGTTACTCGAGTTAAATATTTTTATCACGATATAAAGTTCTTATAATTGAAATTAACAGACATTAATTTGAATAGCTTGCAGATGTTTTTGATGTTTTGTGCTAAATAAAACATAAACATACGAACAGCAATTCGATACTCCTTAATGCAAATAATTACGATAAAATTAGGTAGCTACAAAGTTAAGCTTTAATAAAAACCGTCTGCGACCAAATGCCGAGAAAGTTAAAAGTTTTGATAAAAGGTTGAATGGGATATTCTTTAATAAATCCCCTTACGAAAGCCTGGAACTAAGGCAATCTTCGCTTCTTTCAAAACATTTTCTTTAAAAATGAAAAATTCCTTGAACACGAAGTTAAAAGGAAAACTACATAATGAAAAATCCATTTGCAGCAAGCGACCTAATGCTCGTGTTTTAATTCGATTAATTGAGGGTTATTTACGACTATGTACTTCCTTTAATTACCACAAAGAGCAGCTTTGCTTGCTTTTTTCCTCACCTCTACACGTTCCATTATGCCTCCCCGACCTTAAGCCTTATTCTTGTTGGAGCGCGCTGAAGAAAACAAACGGAATCAAGTTAAGAGAGTGCAAAGTCTTAATTCGATTCAATTAAAAATGCTTCGCCTTTTCCCCTTGTTCCACGGTAATTGCGTTGCCATTCGCCGGCGAGCAAAACATCGTGGAGTTCTCGATTTTTGGGAGGAAGCGACCGAATTAGAGTGTGATTGAAAGTCGAGCCGCCCGTCCTGACGCGTTCGGCTGTCAAGCCGAAGATGATTCCAAGGCACAGAAAACATCCGGAGCGAAAAGAAACGATTCTGGGGGAAGGGTAATAGAATTACAACAACAGAGAAGGGCACATTAATGTACCTTCGAACACGGCAGAAATCTTCATTGACTAATAGGAATCAAAGAGATTACGTTACTTGTTGAGAGATGCATTACGAGCAAAATTTTGAAGCTCTAGGAATCATTTCGTAGAGGAATACTTCACTCGATGCATTCTTTTAAGAACATCTATAAATATCCTTTTTCGTCAATTATACTTTTAAGAACAAATTCAAAATGATATGTGTTAGTGCTCCTTTTTAATAAAAGATATTCTTCAGAGATTTCTGAGCAAGTATCATTTGTATAGAATGTATTAATTTTCGACTGAGTTGAGATGTTTAAAATGGATATTTATTTATTTTGTAAAGCAGGCGATATTAGATAAGATATATTTTCTGATATTTCATTGTAGTAGTAGTTATATCATAAAGGGAAAACTGAGCATAAAATATGTGCGTCAGTTGATCTTTTAAACTTGTGAAAAATAACGTTAGCTTTATAATGCATATACCTTTTTACATAATTGTTCAAAATACTAAAAGTACTTTGTTTGGTATTTCTCTATATGGAAATAAAAGGTTAGGATAGCTGCTAAAAAGAAGGCAATTTTCTGAAGCTTACGTAATCTTTGTTTGACATATGTTGCCATAGAAACAATGTAAAAAAGGGTAAGACATGCTTATTAAGGAAAATAGAGAATGCATATCAGGAATTTCATTAACATTTGTTTAAATTCAGATGTATTCTATGATTATTACTATTTGCTTTTCAATCATTTTTCGAACTTGTCTTTATCATTACACTTAACTTTTTCCCCTAAGACTGTTGATTCAATCTGAGTTGACGGAA
Organism: Octonoba sinensis; assembly: GCA_038502835.1. Lineage (NCBI taxonomy): Eukaryota > Metazoa > Arthropoda > Arachnida > Araneae > Uloboridae > Octonoba > Octonoba sinensis. The sequence goes on along the minus strand of CM076605.1, from coordinate 61,151,794 downwards.
TTTGTTACTTTGCACAACATCATAATTGACATTTTAAAGGAAATGAGACAAATTTAGTTTAATTCATTCGCTTAGGAACACCTGAAAATATCTTTTTCCAGCAAAAAAATCTTAAGATTTAATCACCTTGAGTTTCATGGCAAGATATCTTGTTTTACTGTGGAATTGAATCATTAAAATACAAAAGAAACGTATTAAAATCTCCAAATAAACAATAGGAAGTATTGATTTAAGGGAAGAGGCATGTTCGTGTTATTCTAGTGGAAATTTTCTAACGGTGTAGAATATAAGAATTCTTTAATGAATCCGTGGTCCTGAATTTCGTAGAGCATATAAGTTCCGCAGCACACCCCTGATGATTCCACGAGCCAAAAAAATTAGTATGTTGTATCTCCCACGAAACTTTCTTTCAAATGGCTTCTCCTTTTAAAATCATCAAAAAACATTTTTAATTATAACAAGCCCTCTCAGCAATTGGTGATCATGCTCAGCCGGTGGAAACGTTCGATTTCTCCACTTTCTTGGAACGAAGGGCGGCAGAATTAAACCAGCACCTATTCCCACTGAGATCATCCTGTATACTAATTTTTGTTTAAATTTTTTCATTACTTACAGCAGTCACATCAAACGAGAACAACGTTGGACTGCGCTATCTCATTTGAAATGAATGGCACCAAAAACTTAGCAGAACTACTTCTCATGTCTGTACCAAATTTCATTCAGTTCCTTGCATTACGTTCTATAGTGGCCACAAAAAAGTGTTCACACTCATACAGATACACTTTTCAAAAAAAAAAAAAGCCAAAACCGTACAGCGTAAAACGTCTAAATCCGTAAATGTACTTTCCAATACTTTCTTCTGTAAATTTTAGATATAGAAGAAAGTAAAAATACAAGGCATTCTTGTTGACAAATGTTTGTAAACTAAAAAATATAAAGAAAAATGACTATGAAATGCTACTGAGGATGACATCAGCAGAGCTAGACTTCGACAACTTGCGTAAAAAAATAAGCAAGTGTTAAAGAGCAAGTACTCTCGCCAAATATATAATGAAATAATAGGTGACACTTGTAGAGCGAGTTGAAGCTATTTTACATTAACTTCCTGTAGAATATTTAAAAAATAATATGGTATTATTCTGCACGCAACCATGACGCATTTACTCATTTTTATTATTACTCAAAGATATATTTTTCTAAGGATGAGTTGAGGCTTTCGGAGAAAACCTTATAGATATAGATGCTCTGTGAGTCGGGCAAAAAAGTTTAAATTTTACTGTACTAAATTATACTTGAGACACTTAGAAATAGGCAAATGGTTGAGAAACTTACCCTGAAGATAATGACGAAAATAAGGATGATCTAAGGAAAGAGCCAGGCCTTAAGCAGCCTGAAGGATCTTTCAGAAGGTTTGAATCAGTTGCGAACGAAGCCATAGGAGACCGAGATAGGAGAAGGGACGGGAAATCTCCCAGATGGTCGGATGTTCCACCCAAAAGCAAGGAAGACTCAGCAGACGAAGAGGAAGATGTTTTGGACAGCAAAGCTAAGGATCCCTATAGGAAAGAAAGACAGAAAATTAAGGTTTTGAAAATCACTGTTGAATTGCTTAAAATAGCAGTCAAGATAAGAAAACAAATAAGGAACATATAAAAGAAATAGGTTAGATTGTTACGCAGGGGATCACAAACACGCTCCATAAAAATTAAAATATCCAAATATTAACGACACTTCATTAGTATATTATCCACTGCATTATTCGCAATTTCAAGCAAATTTATACTTACAAATTGATTTAGGTTCGTATAAATAAAGTTTAAATTAGTTGACGTGATACAATTGAGCAAAATTACACATCGTCAGCCTTTTAGTAAAAGTCACTGTCTTTTACTAAAGCGAAACTAAATGAACAAAAAAAAAAAAAAAAAAGATGGAATACTGCAATGAATTAAATTTTGTAATTAGTTCAATATTTATTTCATGGCATAAACCAATTACACAGTTTAAAAGTAGAGGAAGCAAACCTACTGTAAGAGTAGGGGCTTGTAAAAGATTTTTACAACTTTTCATGACTATTTTAAAAGCTAAATTTGACCATATCTTAAAACTGGAGTTAATACTTGATTTACCAGAACACTTATGATATGCAATTACTTTTTATAAATTATAGAGCCCAGTTTTATTTTATTTCTGAAAATAAACTATGTTTTTCATTTTGAAAAAGCAGAAGTAAATCTTTCTCTAATGTAAATGAATCATACAAACAGCTTGTTTTCAATCGACTAGTTTAATTTTCACTTAAAAGCGCAATAAACTAAGTTATTTCTTTGTTAAGACTAATAAGTGGTTTATTCCAATAAATAATTGTACTTTTCTTCACAATGAAATGAGAAAAATCCCATCTGGGAATTCCATTAGAATCATCTAACTTGAATTAGGTTTATTAAAATGAATAAGAAGGAAGAAGTTGATTTTTAGATGACTGCTAATGAACTTGATTAGAATAGATCAACAGAATGACTAACTGGATTAGCGGGAGGTGGCAGAGAAAATCGACTGATAAAAACTGATAATTATGTTACAGTAATTTGCATTATTCCATTGGCTCATCGTGCCATTTCGTCAATGAAGCGTTATTAATGTTACAAACATAAGCTGCCTTAATGAATAACATTTAAAGGAAGCTGGGGTTTTGGAATGAATGCGCAATCTTTGTCGTAAACACCAAAGCGGCTTTAATGTGATAAATTAAATTTGAAAACAAATATAATTAATGCAATTGAGCCAAATATTCCATTGAATGGTATTTTAGCGTTCTTTGAAGAAAAAAAACTTCTTAAAGCAAAAGCAAGCACCAAATATTATAACGTGCATTACAAAAAGGAAGTTATACACGTATGCATATGTAATTTGACTTTAGAGGCACATGTTTATGTATAACAGTAACGATAATAAAAATAATAACTAGAGCCACCCAGCTGTTGAAATTCGACCGTAATTCATTGAATTTTCCAGGTTCAACCTCGAACTTTATACAACTTTTAGACATTTAAGTTTTTCCGTTTGATAACAGTTTGTTTTGTTTAAATATTTAATCTATCAATTAGCGACAAGGCGATCTCTCCTTTTTTCTTTGAATTATAAATAGTAAAAATTGTATTGAGTATTGTACAATTATTGTAGATTGTAGATGTAAGGAGTAGTATGAAAGTATGACAAGTTTCTAAAAGAAGGCTTCGAATCTGCCTCGAAAGTAGGAGAAAGAAAAAGAAACTATTTCCGAAATTTTTTTATTGATAACACTGAAACTCATAAGTAGCTGCTAAGATTTTAAAAAAGTAAGAAAATCAGTTGACAAACAGAGGAGAAACTGTTACTTAACTGTTTCGTCTTTGCCTATTTATAGATAGTAAAATAGAATGAGAAAAGTCTGATACGGTTTCACAATTACGTATATATAGACGTAAATAAACTTATCTGAATATTCTATATATTTACAGATCTCCAATATTCAGAAAAGCTTATAAAAAGTTTTAACAGTGTAGGGATTTTATAACTACGTGTGTATATGTTACTGTGAATGTCCGAAATTGGAAAATGTCGACAATCACCGGTCTGATGGATGGTAAATGTCGACATTCACCGGTGACTGTTGACATTCTGAATTTGGTGTATGTCGACATTCATCGGGGATTGTCGACATTTTCCGATTTTGGACATTAACTGTAACATATATATATAATACAGGTAATTATGAATTAAAGTAACATCTTGCGTTAGTAATGTTGATAGATACAAGAACAAACACTACGACAACACTAAGAAGAATAATAAAACAGAAGGATGAAAGTACTAAGCCAACCTATAACTCAGACGACTGGAGTCTTAAATATAAATTTAAAACAAAACAAAATTTCATTTTAATATTAATAACAATATAAAATAAAATAAATTTTTAAAACATGGATAGAACGTTAACTTCATTTGTTATTAATAAATTTTGGTCGACAAAATTAGCAATTAAATAGGAATATGTTGGCTTTTAACCGGATGCCTTTTCATCCATAAGTTCAGATCTTTTTCATTACAGAAGAAAACTCCTCGTGATGCCATTTTTCTAACTTTGATTTTTGATATTTCTGCGCAAAAGGTTTTACTTTTTACTTTTTAATTATCAATTTATTTGTATTAAAATTGGAAAAAAAGAGAGTTTTCAGGGACAAATGTTGATACGACACAATATATGTTACAATGTGGCAACACATTGCTTACTACAAAAACAATTTACGAGTAAGTGCTCACTCTGAAATATCACTCTAAATTCACGAGCTCCTGATGAAAAATTACAGGCACAAAATAGCCGAATAAAAAAAGTTATGAATTGAAAAGTAGCGATTAATCGGTATCTAACGCACGAAATAAATTACTAATTTGCATTAAAGTGAACTGAATTAAGCAATGTAACACTGTGCTTGGTAAACAATAATAACAATAACATTGAAACAATAGCTTTAGTACAAAATAGAGCTATTACTTTGCATATAAATAAACTGAAGTATCCAAGGGAACATCGGACTGGGTTATAATTAAGTATAAATAAATTTATTCAGCTAGGGACTGAAATAAAAATTTGATAGAGAGAAAATATCTCTGAGTCAAATGCATATTCTTTGTTGTTCTTAAATTGAATATGAGAATGCTACAAAGAGAGAGAGAGAGAGAGAGAGAGAGAGATATTAAGAAAAATAAAACGAAAATGGAGACCTATTAAAAAATAATTTTTCAAACTAGATAAACTGGAAAAAAGCTTTCATTTTATTTGCTATCTATGAGACAACGGAGCATTAATGAAATCAAAAGGTTAAATTTAAAAAAAAAAAAGTCTGTCAAATAATGAAAAGTTTTTTTTTTTTTTTTTTTTTTTTTTTAAGAATATCGTAAAAGACAGAAAACTTCAGAGATTTGAAGGGCGCTTCCAAAACTCAAATATTTACTTTGCACATAGCTTTCGAATATTGTTTAAATATAAGAAAAAAGAGGGACATTTTCAAATGATTTAAATTTCTTACGCCATTGAATAGCAGGGTTTTTGCTAAGGAATTTGATTTTAATATTTATTTCATGAACATTTTTATTCAAATGAAACGAGCGCATAAAACCATAATTATTTTATATTTCAAAATGGTATTATTTTATATTTCGAAAATATTAACAAGATATTTTATTTGATCAAAATGCTTTGAAGAATGGCGACACTTTTTAACAGAAGGTTTTCTGAAAGGTGTATCGTCTGTATGCTTATAACTTTTTACAAATATGTTTTTATTTAGACAAAAGGAAAAATAACCATGTTCTAAATTTTGATGTTATAATGTTCTATTATCTTTACTTTTAAAACAGCTTCTTAATATTAAAAACCGAAATTAATTAAAGGAAATAATAACAAATATTTCTTTGAGTAAATAACGAAATTTTGATACAAGAATTGCAAACATTTCTGTGTAATTTTTTCTTTGTTTAATACGCGTATTCTTCATTTTTATTTATTTTAATAACTTTTTCTTTTATACACATGCTTACTTTTTAAGAATTTGTTTACGACAATTGTTGCATTTCGTTTTCAAAAATGCAGTAACTTTCATTTTTAAAGCGTTTTATAACTTATGTCTTTTAAAAAAAACTAAAACATTAAATCAAAGTTGCTGTAAAATAAAGGATAGTTTATTTATTTAGAAAAGAAAATTACTGCGAAAATAATAACTTGCCAGTCAAAGATACAGTTAACACCATTTACTGTCTAGTAACAAAGAAAATATTTCATTCCTTTTAATCGCAGTTAAATTTATTTCTAAACAATCTTATTGTATTAAATCTTAAAAATTGAATTTCCTTTTATTAACTTTGGCTTTCTTCAATAAACGAAACCTAAAAAAAATCAGTTATTTACTTTGCCGATCAATGCTTTTGGATTCATATTAACAAAGACTCGTCACATTCAGAATTCTGAATATTATAACTGACAATAAGTCAGCTTCTTTTTTAAGCGAAATAAAGTATAAGAATCAATGCAACTTTATTTTCTCAAACAATAAAAAGATTACTCTATTCAATAAAAATAGCGAAATTTAACCGCACATATTTCCTTTTACAATTAGGGAAATAGCTTTATTGAGTGCTTACACAAGCGTAGTTCAGAGAATTGAAGATGTTTATGCAACTTATATTCACTTTTAAAAAAGGGTTTCAAAAGCTTTAAACCGCTCAGTTTTCAAAAACATAAATTTGCGGTAAAAGAGAGATACATTTAATTATTTTTATTAAATCTTACCTATCTAAATCTCAGCAAGATGGAGTTACTCGAAATAAATGTGGTTAATGTTTTTCTAATGAAATAGTTGTGCCGAATATAAATGCACTTCCCGAAAGTTCAGCTTCTGACTATAATAGCAATAATTATTATGATTAAATATTTTTAAATTATATATATATATTTAAAACTTTCTTCAGGTTTATGAGTGCCATGCAACTTTCTTAGTCTCTCCATTTAACTTCACATAATTAAATATTGTTTTCTTTTACAACTGTTTAATTCTTAAATTAGCATTTTGAATTCTTCGCACAGCAAACGACATTTATTATAATATCGTTTGAAATGATATTGTAATAAAAATAATTAGAATAGAATAAAGGTTTAAATAAAAATATGTCATAAAACAACTAATAAAAATAATATCACTATTAACATCCGAACCGTGGCAGGTTTTAAAAGAATATCGAGCGAACTTTTCAGACGTAATGCAATTTTTTTATGTACAATTAAGTAATAAATGGTCTTAATTTAAAAATAGTTAAAATAATAAAACTGCCTGATGATCATCTTTCAAGAAAACGTTTAAATCTTATCGTAATGAGAGCAAGAACGGTGTATATCTATATATCTATTATTTAAGGGTACTCGGAACCTTTGAAATAAAAAGTTGCTTTCTTTTTTTCACTTTAGCTGGACTTATTTATGTATATTTTGTCAAAAATTTTCATATTATGCAAATTAGCAATTTTTTTGACCAAAATGTTTTCAAAAGTATATTAAAAAAAATATGAAAAATCTAAAAATCGAGTAGCGCGTCTGAATTTTTAAGTCATTTGCTTAAAATGTTTTCGCGCAGTTGTTTTATGGGTACTAAAAAGTTTTGCCATTACTTCTTTTTTTTTTTTGATGCAAATATTTTTTAAAATTTGTTCTAGTTTCACAGTAGCGAGAAGCAAACAGTTTTGAAAACTCCTAAAGTTACTGTAACAATTTGCCAGAAAGTGTTATTATTGCGTGACAATTTGCCATTATTATTATGTATCAGCGTGAAAATTTTTATGCTATTTGGTTAAAAGTTCAAGACATGATTATTTTTGCTTTTTCATATATATATATTTTTTAATTCTGAAAGTTTTTTTGTTAAAAAATATTTTTTAATTGACTTGATATTTAAAATTTAGCCAAAATATACATAACTAATTCTAAAACGCATCTAACTACGTGACATAATGAAAAGTTAAAAAACATTAATAAGGCTTTTATTTCACTGGTCCAGTGTCTCCTTAAATGCGTCACTTCTTTTGGGTCAAGGTTTCCAAATAAACTGCGTAACTGTTTAAAAATATGAGTCATAGATATTTATTTAAGAAAATTCTCAACATTGGTCTCTAATATTATTTTTTGAATTGAAGTAGCTCATGTTTAATTGCACTTTGTTGATATTCTGAATGAGAATTCCCAAGAATGAGAATTTTCCGTAGGTGGCTAATTCAGGAAAATTAAATCAAGTTATTCCAATGTGTGTTGTTGATCAAAACGTATTTATTTATTTATTTTTCGTTTCATCTTATTGTTGGCTATTCAAAAATAATAAAATACTGAAGAAACTATTTTAAGTATTATTTTTTAAAAAAATTTATATTTTTACACACTTGTGTGGTTCTCTCAAAAATCTAAAAATGTGCAAAAAATAAAAAATACTAATACATTTTAAAATGTTTTCAGTATTTCTAGATTTTTTTGCTATAATTAAGCACTTGAATTAATTTGCCCTGTAAATGTAACTTGATTATTTATTTATTTTCCTAAAAATTATTATTCTACCACAGAATTGCCCTACTAACAGAAGGCATTTACTAAAATAGAGTTTGGATTGACTTTGAAATATATTTAGCCTCTTCATTCCAAGTGTACCCAATTGGGTACATTTTAAAATACTGTTTATTAACTACTGTTTGTGCAATTTGAAAACTAAAACACCACAAACTAAACACAAAGTACCAAAAATTGCATCAAAATTGTTCATGCTTAGTTCTGGGGTCTGAAGAGGTTAGGTCGATTCCGTGAGTCTTTTTCCATGGCTGTCACGACACTCTTAATTAATTAATTTTAATCATCAAATACTAAAATAACTTAATAAATTTTGATGCGTTCTCTTCATACCTACACTGTAAAAAGTTCTAGTTCAACCTTTCACCAAAAAAATGGTGAAAGCTTGCACTAAGATTTCACAACCGTGGTGAAACTAGATTAAACTACAGTTATAATGGTTCAACTTGTTCCAAATGTTGGTTGCAGCTGAAACTCTTTTTTTTTTTTTTTTTGGTGAAAGGTTGAACTAGAACTTTTACAGTGTATTTTTTAAATCCTCTTCATACCTACACTGTAAAAAGTTCTAGTTCAATCTTTCACCAAAAAAAAAAAAAAAAAAAGGTGAAAGGTTGCACTAACATTTCACAACCATGGTGAAACTAGGTGAAACTACACTGTTATAATGGTTCAACTTTGTTCCAAATGTTGGTTGCAGCTGAAACTCTCTTTTTTTTTTTTGAAAGGTTGAACTAGAACTTTTTACAGTGTATTTTTAAAATCCTCTTCATGCCTATTTTAAAAACAGTGGAAAAAATTTTGTCTAATAAATAAATATTTTAAATTATTATGTAAAATTGTGCCGTGTCAGACATGGAAAAATGAAAACGTCTGTCACGACATGTTTTTACGTCATTTTATTTCTTAGCTTAATCTCTTCAGACCCCAGAACTAAGCACAAACAATTTTGACGCAATTTTTTGGTTCTCTGATTTAAAAAATGATTATAAAACAAAATAACAAAAAAATTATTTTAAATTTTAATGAATAATTAGTTTAAATAATAATTAATGCCCAATTTCCATGTTTTCCATGTTTTAAACGAAATAAACTATCTGTTGATCAATTTCAAAAACAATTGGGTGTTTTAGCTTTCAAATTGCACAAACAGTAGTTAATAAACAGCATTTTAAAATGTACCCAATTGGGTACACTTGGAATGAAGAGGTTAAGATTCCTCTGCTATTTTTAAAGTAGGCATTAAAGTAGGGTGCCCCCTATAAGTTATTTTGAAATTTTGCATCTGAAATGAAACAAAAAAGGTGTGTTTTTTTAATGTCCGTCTCTCGTGGAATTAACTTTAGTAATAGGAATAATAATTTTTATACACTGATGAAGACCCTCTGTGGGGTCAGAAACAGGTGTTTCGGAATTAATGCATAAATTAAAGATAAGTTTCATGAGACAAAAAGAGTATGATTTGTCATGTTCGTCTCTCGGGGAATTAGCCTTAGTATTATACACTGATGAAGACACTCTGTGGGGGCTAGAAACAGCTGTTTCGGAATTAGTGCATAAATTAAAGTTAAGTTTCATGAAACAAAAAGAGTATGTTTTGTCACGTCCGTCTCGTGGTTAGTTTTGTTAATATATTTTGTCTCGTGGAATTGACCTTAGTATTATAAACTGATAAAGACACTCCCTGAGGCGAAAAACAGCTGTACGGTGCATAAATTAAAGATGTTTCATTTCAAAACAATTCCGCTTTCGAAAACGCTTGTATTCTTCGCACTGCTGACGACACTTTCTACACTATCGATCAGAGAGTAAATTTCTCCATCTCACCTCTACGCTCGCGTCTCCGGCGGCGGCCACTGCAGAGTCGTCCCCGGACGCCGCGGCGGCTCCCCCGGCGGCGGCCGTTCCCGCCGCGGCAGGTCTGTCCGCCGGCGACATCAGCAGATCGTCCTCGCGTCCGCTGCCGCCGCTCTCCGCATCATCGTCGTCGCTGAGGTGGCGGAGGGGGGAGTTGGGGGAGGACGAAGAGCCCGTCTTGTCCGCCAAGAGGAGGCCGGACGGGTCGTCCGAGGGGTCCTCCGCCCCCGGAGAGGATACATCTCGGTCGTCCGATGCCTGGGGGCCGCCCTCCGAGGCCGGCAGACGATCTTTTTCCTCCCGTTCTTTGCGCAGTCGTTCAGCCTTACGCCACTTGGCCCTTCGATTCTGGAACCATACCTGAGGGAAGAAAAATAAAGATAGCTCTTAATCTCTTTGTTTCTTCCAAAGTTTAAACTTGATAGTGGCCGCGTGTTAAGTTTTAACTCGCTCATTCCCTTACATGGAACAACTGTCACTCAACTTGAATTTTGAATTTTAACACACATAGCCGTCACCCGTGATAGTACTACAATGTTAAAAAACATTTCTCTTTTTCAATAATTAAAAATTATATCCCGCAAGATTACTTTCTTTTTAGTAAAAATGTTATCTAATAAAAGTATGGACGGTATAGCACAAGACTTCCACGTCGTTCTCTCGTTTTCGAATTCTGACTATAGCATGTATGTTATTTGTTGTTATTGATTGGTATAGCACTTCTCCCGATTATCTCTTAATGGTTCGGAATTCGTTTTCATCTGAAGGTCCTCCAGGGCTCTTGATATTCTTTTTCATAAATTGGTTCTTTTTAAAATTGTTCAATAATTTTTTTTTTAAGATTGTGAGAAAATTAAGCAAGTGTTACTTTTTACAAACTTTGTTGCTTCAGTACCTGTTCCTCATTTACTAACCTCTAACTGGCATGCTAATTTTCATCCCAAATCCTCATCACCAAAAGTTTTCCAATATTAAAAATTATTAAAAGTTCGCAAACCCTGAAGTATTCAAATTACTTTATTTAAGAAATACTAATTTATGTAGGGCTCTCGTATAATTTTTCAGTAAAGCTAGTCATTGTCCAGTAGAACAAAGAAGATAGAAAGCGAAAAATTACCAATGCTGCCTATAAACAAAATAAGAAAATGGTGTAAATTTTCCTTCAAATTTTCTCTCGTAAATTTAAACTTAGTAAAATATTTTGTATTTCGGTGTTACATTTCTGTAAAAAGTATTATGAATCAGATGTCTTTTATTTCATTTACCTTTCAAATACATATTTAAAAATCTGTAATGAGCATATCTAAAATACGAAAAATTTTCAATTGAATAATTATGCAATACGAAGACCAATTAAAATCAAAAATGGGCAAGACATATTTATTATTTTGTAAAATAGAAAAATAAACAATGACTAAATAAGATAATTCAAGTTTCATTCAAAAGGGGCTTACAAAATTAGTCAATTCTTCAAGAATATTTTCAGTTTACACCGATTTAAATAAATAAAAATTACAAACAATCGTATTAGGGAATATGAGGGAAAATTAAATTCAAAATAGTTTTATTTTATAACTAAACCATTGCATGAACTTTAAAAAATCGATTTCGAAAAATATTTAATAATTTTTATTTCATGAAATGAAATGAAAAAAAATCCTTCTCAAAAATCTAAATTTTGTCTTTAAAAACAAAGGGAGCGGACTAAGTTTTGTTTCGGGGAAGTACGTATCGGTTTTTAGTGTTTTTGATGGTTAAAGTCTCATCTGTGTCTCTTAATTGCATTGTATCCTTCATTAAAAAGTAAGTTTTTAAACAGAGTTGTCCAATTCGTGAGACATGTAGTTAATCAAAATCTTCTCATTGTTCGAATAATTACCAGGAACACCGGTGGTAATTGAATAAATTAAAACTAAGAAAAAACCCAACCTATCGATTAAATTAAACATTTAAACCAAATAATTGCCAAGTACTTCACTATTTTACGAGCTAAAATCTAGCCGTTTATTCACACTGAAATCAAAATTGAAGTTCTTAATTAAGGGGCTTTCCTTTCTTTCAGTAATTAAGGTATATCTTCTGCTTTCCGTTTAGAATACAGGAAATCCCAGCTTGAGAAACAATTCCAATGAATTAAATTTGCTAATTAAAGTTTATTGTTTATAGAAAACGAAATTGGAGAATTTATCTGATTTCACTTGAATTTGCATTACATAGTCTCATAATATCCTTATATAAATTTTGGGATCAATTGTAATTTTTTTCTCTCCAACTGTGTTACTTCGTAAAAAAACTCGATTGCTTTTGTTTTCGAATGATTTTGCAGTCTCAATCTTGGGATAGATTAATCAATTCTATGATTATAGATTTCTAGATATATCGTGACGAAAATTTCTTTTTCAAGTAGTGTTATTTAGTTTAGTAGCTTACATTTCATTGTTTGTAGTAGAGTTGCATAAACTGTAAAAAAAATGGTAATAATAATGAATTCGTTCCATCGTGCATGTCAATTCTGAGTTTCTCTCATTCATAGAATGATGCTGCTATTTAGGGTATGTTCTTTTATGGCTATTGAAAGTAGTTTTTAGGGAATTTTATTTCACACTGTTAAAAATGTCCGTAACAAAATAGTAAAATAATCATTTATTTGATTGTTATTTTACCATATTTAACTACAACAGCTGAATAACCATTAAAAAGATGGTACTCAAACCGCTGATTGCGAAAAAAATCGTTTATTCTCTGTTTATATTAAAAAACGTTTAACTAACCGTAATTGTCAAGCGCTCAATAAGAATTGGCCGTCCATCTTGGTTACGAAACCTTACCGGTCGTTAGTGAGCAACGTTGGTATGGCAAACAACCGGGTTCGATTCCCGCAGGCTACGTTTACCTTTTCTACGTTTTCTACGAAGATTCTACGCCTCGAAATGGTTCAAAAACGCTGAAATTTTTGTTTTGAAACCATTTTTAAATCGTTATAAAACCGTAAACTTTTGTATTTACGGCTTTTTAACCAAGCTGGTTGGGAATGGTTACGTCCCGTAAAGATAGAAAATGTTCCGATCCGTAAATTTAACGAGGAATTAGATAGACAGACTGCTGCCGGTCATTTAACCGTAATTTCATGTTGAAATTTCTAACAGGTCATGTGCTTGAAGAAAGAGAGTTTATTTATTTTGAAATCAGTTGATACAGTTTTCGCAATTTTTTCCTTCCGTACATTATCCTCTAACTCTATTTTTCCTTTACTTATTTTCTGTTTGAAAAAAATTACCCGCATTTTTAGTAAATCAATTTTTCTGTAAAAATTTTTTCGCAGTTTTATTGTGGCTAAATTCTTTCAAAATGTATTTTTATGTATACATTTATTTTTGTGCATCTTTGTTTACGTAACAATTTCTTTTCGCAAAGTCGCAATAGTATTCTTAATTGAAAAAGTAATTTTTTAAAGTAGCGTTTCCCAACCAAAGTTCCTTGCAGTCCTGTTTGTTGTTCCTGGAAACATTGTTAAGTATTGCACTAGAAATAGTAATAAAGAAGTAAATATAATACTTAAAATACTTTTGGAAAAAAAGAGTATTGAAATCATTGTACGTTAAGAGTTTTGGGTTAGAACTTGCTCTAATAAATATAAAAGTCATAGTTGAGTTAAAAATCCTTTGCTGGTAGCAGTAAAGAATCTAATGTGCATAAACTTGTTGAAGTGGGCTTTGCATTTTCGGTAAGTCCATAGATGACCGCTGATGAACGGGCGAGAAATTTATTTCTGCACAAGTAGTCTAAAGGGAAATAATACAGCTGAAGCAGTGCTGCAATGTGACAAAAACATTTTTTTGCACAGAATGTAACGATGAAGTTTAAGTTACATCACATGAAACCATCTGATGCCAAAACGTCAGAAGAAAATGACAATAAATACGAGCAGAAAATTACAAACTGGCTTAACCCAACACTGCGCATTTTTTTTTCTGTTGTTGTTTTCAAATAAGAAGTAAAAATAGCGTCCTAATATATATTTTTCACGAAAATTTTCGGACAACTTATATTTATTTTATTTCAAAACTATGTAAACAATTAAAAACTATTTTTAAAAATGAAACTGTTGCTTTAAATTTGTAAAAAAAAATTAAGAAGTTACTGTTTTTAAAAAACAACATGCCTTACGATTTTGTGAAAAAAGATGAACTTTGAGTGCAGTTTACAAGATCTAGGGGAAACTATATTAACTAATATGATCTTACATACAAAATAAAACGAAAGAATACGCAACTTGTAAAAAATAATACAAAACAAGTGCTTAGTGAATGAAAGATAGAGGTGTTGTTTAAAAACAACACTGTGCAGTCTAGGGTTAAGATCTCTCCTTTCTTTGTGCATATCCAAATTAGGCTTCTAAATTTTTGCTATATATACACTTTAAGAAAGAGAGCACCTTGTGAAAAGAAAACTATCTAATTAGGAAGATGTGAAACAGTTGATCATTTGAAATCTAGTTGCATTTGAATAGCATTGAATATGATCAATTTAATAATATAGTATTAATTTCACTTTATTTTCATAAATGTAACTAAGTATTTTAATAATTGTTTAAATTTTTCCTTTTATAAATTATGAGGTACTCTTAAATCACGCTGTAGCACTGGAAAGAGCTTCCAGTATCTAATAATTTTATGCTTCTTATTCTTATTACATCTGATGTGACACTTACTTTCTGATTTAAATTTTCACTTAGGAAAATTCCATATGATTCATTTTTATTTCAGGAATATTTTTAGTTGTGAACTTTTAAAGTACACTCACGCAGACGATGGATATAGAAATGAGCAAATGATGAGCAAAATATATTCTTTTCTGAAGAGACAGTACAGGTAATCCCTTGTGGAATTCACTTCACCTCTTTTATACAATTAAGTCTAATTTCATTAGACTTAATTCTATAAAATTAAAGTCTAATGCAATTGCATTGTGATGATACAGTATTGTCTTGCAATGTCAAAAAGGCTCAGTTAAACAAATTTAATAATACGTTTTGAAAATGTTGATGTAACATCTAACAGTTTTAAGCAGTAAATTGAAAAATCTCATGATTATATCTCGCAAATATAGAATTTTATTTAAGTTAAATTATAATTTTGTGTCATTTCATGTTTGGAAAATTACTTAAGTTAGCTCTTATGTTTATTAACGTAATAGTTACTTAAGCCTAGTGAAACTATTGATATGCCTGTAGTAAAGTTTAGCTACCAGTTGACATATCTTCCTTTTTTTAAATACTCAATTATAGAATTTTTTATAATTTATTTATATATATTTTTTTTATAATTACGACTCGTTCATAAATCTTTAATAAAGTTCGTTTACTAGAGCTTTCCTAAATAATGTTTGTTGCGGTTTTCTTTAATTAAACTATTAAACTTGATTAGGGGTTTTTTGAACAATGCTCGGCTAAAAATGCTTCAATAGGGATCGATTAAGAATCCTCTAATAAGGCGCAATTAGAGCTATTGATTTTGAATGAAATCAGCTTAACTGCACTTTGGCAATTAAATTGATTTCAGTCAGAATCCAAAGCTAGTCGATTTTTTGCCAATAAGAAAACTTGATTTTTTTGAATTAATTATAATTAGGCTTTGTTAAACTTCTTTAAACTTTGAGTTTCCTTCAACTGAGCTCTATTTGAGATCCTCAATCTCTACTTAAGATTCTAATAAAACTTCCGTTAAAAAAAAAAGAGGAAATTTCTCCTTTAATAAGGCTCGGTGATACAATTAGGACTTCTATAATAAGGTTCGTTTAGAGCTTTCTTGAACAAGACTTGAGTAAAAACTCGATAAGGTTTTTTTAAATGTAACTTGATTAAATTTAATTAAACGATATGAGGACTTTTTGATCAAAACTTGATTAAGAATCCTGTAATAAGAGTCGATAAAGGATCGATTGCTAAGGCTCAATTAAGGATTTTTAAATGAGACTCTAATAAATCTTCTATAGTAAGGCAAGATTAATTCTTTGATTATGTATCATTAAATCTTATTTAACTAAGAATCATTAAGTAATTTTGATAAGGTTCTTTTTAAGATCTTTAATCAGATTTCGTTAAGGGGATTTTGTAAAAAGGAGGACAGTTCTCTTTTAATAAGGCTTGGTGACACGATTAAAACTTCCACAACAAAGATTTGTTACAGTTTTTGGAACAAGGCTGGATTGTAAAACTCGATGAGGGCTTTTTAAAAAATTCTGGATTAAATTAAATAAAGCAAAATTAAGGCTATTATAACAAACGTTCATTAAAAATCCTGTAATAAGTGTCGATGAACTCTTTTTTTTAAGGTTCGATCAGGGAATTTTACATGAGAATCGAATAAATCATCTTTAGTAAGGCAACACAAATTCTTTGATTAGATTTAACTAAATATTATTTGAGTACATTAAGGTATCCTTAAAAAGGCTATTTTGAAGATCATTTAATAAGATTTCCCTAAGTCTTCTACAACAAGCATACATTCTCTGCTTTAGTAAGGTTTGATTAACTGTATTAAGCCTTTTCAACTAAACTAGGTAGAATTTTTAAGGCCATTTATTAAATTCAGTTATCATATTAACAAACTTCAACCAATTCAGAAAGAATTCAGCCAGTTCATTACGTGACCAACAAACTGCTAAAGAATGACATATTGAACGTTTAAAGATGTATTAGAACTTTAGAAAATAATAAATAAATAAATAACGTTCTTTTTTAACCAGGTGTTGAAAATGTTGATTTCTTTATGCTTTTCAAATGCATTCATATCGAATTGTAGCATGCTTGTGTAATTATCAGCTATTCAAGTAATAACTAGGTTCTAGTGATTGCCCTGTTGTTGAAATACGAACGTAACTCATTTGATTTTTAAGTTGCAATGTTATTGAACTTTTTTTTCTTGGTCAAAGAGTACCAAATGTTTTTGTTTTCTTGAATTTGTTCAATTACGTCAGTTGCTCGTGTGTACAGATGCATCATTATGCCTTTAAGTTTCGAGTTATTCAAAAATTACGGACGATAGAAAAAATGAGATATAGCTGGCTGACATATTTAAAAACAATAAAGCGTTCTTTGACATTTTCTTATTATTTTTTTTTTTTTACTATGTTAAGTTTCATATATTTTTCTAAATGTAGAAAATTTAAATAAAATATTAACACAAATAATGGAAAATGAAGTAAAGAATACGTGCTTTGTGCTTCTTTTTTATTACGTACATATTTTTATTGAAACAAAAAAACCGGGTGGTTATAAAAGCAAATATTTTCCGTTGAACTTTGTCTGAAAATGATTCTAATGACTCAAAACCTCTGTGTAGGCGATATCTTTTTTTTTTTTCCTTTTTAAAATCTCTACTCCGTGAGACTGTTTGACCACAGACTAATATGTGTTGGGCATTGACATTTTCAAATAATCCTCATTTTGATTTTTACTTTGAATACATTTTTTAAATTAATATCCTACATTAACTCCCTCTAACAGTGGATTTCACTGCGGGGGCGACAGGAGGGATTAAGTCAATTGCAAAACATCCACTTTGCATTTACTCCGATAATTTTTTCATTTTGTTATTTTTTATATAACGCAACAAAGTTTTGTGGTTTTTGACTGCCTTTCTCCTCCAAGTTAAAAATTTGTAATTGCAAATAAATGCCACATTTAAGGATTCCTTGCAGAGTGGGCGATTATGTGAGTATTTACCCATAATTTTTTTTTTGTGATTAAGATGCAATTTAATGTATTTGTAATACATATATATTATCTCTCTGCAGTCTTTATCGACATGAAATTTAACTATGCCAAATATCATTCCTCCGTTGGCTCAATGTGCTGGAAAGCGGTGCAAATATTTTTCTTCACTTATTAATATATAGCTAACTAACCCAGTTAATAAAATATCAAGGATAATTGATCAAGTTCAGCCTTGAACACATAAACAACTTTTAGATACCTTATTTATTTTTTGTTTTGGCAGGAGTTTGTTTTGTTTAAATATTTGAATTAGCCATAATCTGTTCTCATTGCAACGGTTTGACAGCTGAATAAGTTATTAAAGTTAATGCATTAAAACAAAAATTAGAGACATATTTTGCCTAAAGTGTAGAATATGGTTGCATGGGGGGGGGGGGGTACATGCTGAATTTGTCGCTTTGGTTACTCATGACTTTATTGCGTTTGGCGACATTCTATATATAGATGGCAACCCTAGTATTTTCCACTAGTTTCGTCATTTGTTAGTGGAAGATGATATGTTGTTTTAATGTATAAAATGGGCCATTAAAGATTATGGCCTGGCTAGTTATGTATTTTTTTAAATTTTAGTTAATTTAAAATAATTTGGAGCATTATTTAATGCCTACTTTAGATTAATTATTTTTATTTTTCTATGCAGCGCATTTTAAATCGTATTTCGTTTATCAATGAAATGTTTTTTTTTAATTAACTTTTATTAGAAGAGTTTTTTTCTTTTTAAATTTAATGATAAAAAAAATCATTTGGTGTAAATTTATATTTTTTATGCGGGAGGTAATGCAATATGTTACAAAAGATATGAGATTAATTTGTTCTAAAATGTTTGTATTTTTATTATTTTGTATGATTTGACTGAATTAAGTCCTACATATCTAATAGATCATTTAATTTTTAGTATTTACGTCTAAATTTTACATTTTCAATTGAGATAGCAAAGTACTTAATAACCATTATTATGATTTATTTATTTTTCTTTATGACCAATCATGGCGGTCACGTAGAACGGTGTTTCTTTATTACCGCCAAGTAAAAATTCAAAAAATCGCCAATCGTCTACACTCTTCCTCCATATGAACTTTCACTATGCCAAATCTCACACTCCTGTCCGCGCTCAATTTGCTTAAAAATGGGTGCAAATATTTTACTTCACGTATTAATATATGGATATAATCTAACTATACCATATTTAAATAGTTTTTTCCCCTGGCATATTTTGAATTTTAATTTCAAGTTATTCCATGATGTTTGGTGATCTTTCACATTTTAAGACATACTTTTCCCTTAGTGTCTTTTAAATTTATTAATTACCGGCTATAAATGGCGCTAAAATCTGTTGCGTTGCTTTCCAAATATTTATCCTGCAACCACATCATAGCGTTTGCTTCAGTTTATGTAACTAGCAAACAAGCATTATCATTTCAAATACTGCAATATAAACGTTGCAAATATGGCTATCATAATGTATTGAAGCTTGTTTTAGGAAACTAATGGGTTGTAGATAAACTAAGTTACGTTGATGAAAACAAAGTAACATTAATGCTATATTGCTAAATTTCATATACAATAAATTCAAATGCAACTAGATTGCTAATGATCAATTGTTTGCAAATCTTCCTAGTTAGCAATTTATATTGTGTTCACAAAATCCCGTCGCTTGTGCAATAATTGACTACGGAAGTCTAGTTTAAAACGAATTAATGCTTACAGCTATTACTCATTATGTGGGATGCTAAATTACATTATCAAAATAAGCGTAGTGGTTTCGAACTCAGGTTTACTAGTAAAATCTGAATTAATCTTAAGAAACTTATAATTCTTTTTGTGAACGAAATGAACGAAAAAAATAAAGAGAACGTTTTATTACGCATAGAAAATGGCCATTACGAGTAAAGATTATTTCATGTTCATTATTTAGAACTATTTTTTATTATTTTTTAAATACTGTTTGTTTAATTTTTTAATATATTTAGTAACTTTCGAAATATTGAAATAATCATTTATATTTTCTAATATTAAATTGTAATGTGCTTCTAAAATCGTGTACGTTAAAAAATAGTAAAAATTGTTCAGGTTATATGTCACTTGCATTCTATGAAAATGCAAAAATAATATAAAGGAAATAATTTTATAATAATACATGGGGGGGGGGGGAATGCACTGTATATACATATATATATATATAAATATAATAGGAACGATCGGAGAAATGACATTTTAAGAATACCTTAGCGTAACTGAGGAAACGTTGTACCTCTACTACGTAGTTCCTGTTTAAAGCTTCAGGACCATAGATAATATTATCTCTTGTTATACAAAATGCTGAAATCTGTCGAAAATTTGAAAAACAATGCTGACAAAAAAAAAAAAAAAAAACTTATTTTTCCTTTTCTTTTTCAATAAAAAAAGTGCGTTTAGTGATAACGAGAAATTTTTTAAATTTAATAATAATCTTTGAAAAATAAAATAATTGTGGAGAATACTACAGAACTGGATTTTTCTTTACTTTTATGACAGTTCAAACACCAAACAAAAACAGAATTTTATGTTTCACCGAATATTATAGTTTTCACAAAACTAGATGTAGACACAATTTTTTTCAATATTACTAAACGTACTTCTTTCTTTTGAAAAAGAAAAGTATAATAACAAGTAATAATTTTGGTGTTTTTTGTATCAAACTTCGCTGATTTGCCAGAACAGAAGATATTACCTCAGAGTCCTAAAATTCTATTTTTTAAAAGAATTACTTGATAGTAGGTAAAAATGCACTTCATCCACTACTGAAAAAAAGTGCTCAAAATTTTGTTTCCTTTAGATACCTTCTAATGTATAATGAATAACTCTTAATAATGATAAATCGCATTCTTTCACACGATTCAATGCATCTAATATTCTAGTACAAAAGCCGTAGCTCATAAATTACTTAAAATGGGCATTTCAATCACTCACAAAAGCGTTAGCAAAAGATTTTGTATTTCGTCAGAGGTACTGCGAGTTCGATTAATCTTGCTTATTATTATTATTATTATTTTATTACAAAGTACAAAACTAAATTTTCAAGCTCAAACTTTTTTTACCTGCGTAAAAAGTAGTATAAAATTGTATCGAACAACAAACAAAACCTACGGAACGAAAAATTTGAGTTAGGACCATTGTCGTTCTAGGTCCTCTTACTCAATCCTCTTACTACTAGGTCCTCCTTACCTAGGTCGGCACTCAGCGCCACTTGCATTTGAGTGCCGTGGTAGCTTAGTGGTTAGGATGTTGGACCCGCTGAAGATCTACCATGTATACTTGGGGATACGTGCATGTAAAATCCGTTGACTCCACTACCCTCCTACTCCCACTACCTTGCACCCCGAGGAGGGCATCCCTAAGGCCTAGTGCTAACAGGGAAGGAGGTTAGAGGAGAAAAGTCCACTTGCATTTTAGTGAGCATGAATGTAATAATAGTTGCTCACTAAAAGTATAAAAATTAAGAACTAAAAAGCAAACCAAACCAACAAAATAAACATTCTGAACTTTGACTTTTGCCAATCTGGACGCAGTCAGAGTTAAATAACTCTGGCGGGGGCAAGGAGGGTGTAATGGGATAACCGATCACTGAAAAGTCTGATGCAGAGAAATTTCCTCGCCAACATTCAAATCGTCGACCCAGATATTTCCCTAACTGGACAAACCGCATTCGGAATCAATCACTCATTTTTACGATCATCGATTCCGAATTCGCGGACGGGCCAAATCCACATCCCGTCATGCATCAGCACGTGGGGGGCGATAATGAAGAGACCCCCCCCCCTTGGGTGGCTCTTGGGAGTCGCCTTAACCCTCGCCGCCTTAATCTGCCTGCAGCATCGTTAGTGTCAGTCGGCCCGGCCAGGGCTCTCCATCACATACCCGAGTGGAATGGGGCCCTCGGGAATCAGGGCCCCGTGCCCGAAACGAGATTTTCGTCAAAATTAAGCAACTCCTCTGCTCGCTAATCTCTCTGGCGCTCTCCGAAGAATTCGTTCGGGAGGTTGAATTTTCATGCTTGAGAGCCGGGATGCTTCGCTGCCTTCCTCACCGTGCGGACGCTTGTGTTCGCGGGATTCAGGAAGATAATGACGAGACGCCTGTCACCGAATAAATTTAGTTTGCAATCATCTCAACTAATCACCACAACATGGATGTTTGGTTAAATGTTATGTTTTTTGAGAGAGTTTTATATATATATATATATATATATATATATATATAAATAAACCATGTTTGCTTTCTTTAGTTATTTCCCCCCCTTCAACGCTTTTTCTAGCTTTAAATGTTTTAAACTTCACACTAAATGTTATTTTCTACCGTTATTTTAAACAAAGTAATATGAAAAAGTTGATAGAAAGGATAATCCCTGACGATAAAAGTTCTAGAACAGAAGGGTGCAACATGAAGGTTTTTAGTTTTGTTTTTTTCTAAGGGTTATAACAATAATTATATACTACTACCGGCAGGAGGCAGAGGAGATGGTTCACTTCAGGGACACCCTTTTTGGTATGTTGGAGAATTAAGTTGTGCTAAAAGCAGTTGGAGAGTTAAATGAGTTAAAGACTTTTTGAAAAATACATATGCTTGAACTATACAATTTTATTGGTGCTATTACAACGTTGCATCACGATTGAAAACAAATGTAGTTTATTGAAAGTTACAAAAAATAAATAAAATAGAATTTCTTAAGTTTTTTCTTTCACAACTGAAAGTAATATAAACTACATTACTCTAAGTTTAGATATACAGCAAATCAAAGGCTTTTTTCGGGGGGAAGGGGGTGTGATACATGCTAGGAATGTCACTGATACATATATAGTATAACAATTGGAGAGCGCCATTTTTTCTGGGCGATTGTGCTGAACCGCACACTCACCTTCCCACAACTTTTTTGTTTTATTTCAGGTACTAAATATTAAAATAACAAGAAATTAGTCCCTTAATGTTTAATATTTTCCTCCTAGTCTCATCAGATTCTCTCTCCCCTCCCCCTACTTATTTGAACTTTTTCTTAATTTTTAGAATTCTTGGTCTTACTACGCAGGCAATAAATCTTTCTTATAATCAACAGGATTTAAAACTTGGTCATCACCATTTTATACCTAATCATTAGATTTCTCCCTATCATTTTAAGAGTTCTCCTCCTTCTTCAATGGGGTTCCTCTTAGTCATTATACAATAGATGCCTATAATTAGTTGGATTTTACCTTATCATTAGGATTATATGCTTAATCTATAGATTTTTCCCTTATAAGCAGCAAAATTTGTACCTCAGACGTTAGATTATTTTCTTACTACTAGGATTTTTGCCTCAGTTATTAGAAATTTCCCTTTACTTATTAAGATTTTCTCCTTAGCACTATATTTACCAGACCAATCATTTTGCCTGCTCGCAAGCTTTCATTTTGCATAATTTGTTATTATTTATAGTACAACTTTCTGTTGTATTAACTTTTCATAATACACGGTAAGTAGAACAAGCTGATTTGAATTAAAGTTCTATTTTAATTAGTAGCTACTTGGTGTAAAATGAAAGTTTAGAAATGGCTGAAAACAGGCTGGTAAATCTAGTGTTAGTCATTAGATTTTTTCATAATCACTCAGATTTTTGTCTTAGTCATTATGTTTTGTAATTTATTTAGTTCTTACACTTTTCATCATCACTAGGATTTTCGTCTTAGTCATCATGTTTTGTAATTTATTCAGTCCTTAGATTTTTTCATCATCACTAGGATTTTCGTCTTAGTCATTATGTTTTGTGATTTATTCAGTCATTAGATTTTTTCACCATCACTAGGATTTTCGTCTTAGTCATTATGTTTTGTAATTTACACAGTCATTAGATTTTTTCATCATCACTAGAATTTTCGTCTTTGTCATTATGTTTTGTAATTTATTCAGTCCTTAGATTTTTTCATCATCACTAGGATTTTCGTCTTAGTCATTATGTTTTGTGATTTATTCAGTCCTTAGATTTTTTCATCATTACTAGGATTTTCGTCTTAGTCATTATGTTTTGCAATTTATTTAGTTATTAGATTTTTTTTTCATCATCACTAGGATTTTCGCCTTAGTCATTATGTTTTGTAATTTATTTACTTTTAGAATCTTCCAATATGTTTTTTCTCTTTCTTTTTTTCTCTTTTCGCCTTTGAGTAACGCCTGTAGTGTGTTGTACTTATAAACCTGATACTTGTATCCATTTATAAAAAGAGGTTTAATCGTACTGAGAAGACTGTTGTTATCCCAATGTCTTCTTAACACAATGTCTTCTCAAATGAAATATAGTCGAAATTAAATATCATTTTCTAATTTTTGCAAATATTTTCTGTTTCGAGCATAATTCACTCCTCTCTGGAGTGAGTAAGTATTTTGTTACTGTCATCCAAATGTACCTGGAAGTCCCAAATGAAATTATCTCCTCGAAGAACAAACTAACTTCCTCCAGTGAGATTTGCCGTTCTCCTGCGATTTCAATTCAGAGAACCGTTCGAGCTCCATGAAGATTTATTGCATTAAATTAAAATGAAAATGCAAAATTTAACAGAGAAAAGGCATTTTGCAACTTATTTTGGCAATAGCGTTTCTATTATAGCAGTGGTTCCCAACCTTTTTCTTCTTGCGAACCACTTATAAAATCGAAAGAAAACGGCAAACCCCTAGGAAAAAGAGAAAATTAGCCGAAAATAATACAAAATTTTACATTTTAGTAAATGTTAATATTTTCGACTCTTTTCTTTGCGCTAGTGCGGAAAAAGTGATTAATGGTAAGAGAAACGTATTTTTTAAATTTAAAATTAATCAAAGAATAGATTTCGAATTATGAACCGTTTCATGATCCAAACTTTCAACATCAGGCATGAAAAGAAATAAATGCTTTCAAATGTTATAACGTATGCTTTTCCTATGCTAGTCCACAACTTTTACGCATTATCGGGGAAACAATTCATTTTTAAGCACTGCCCGAGTATATATGAAAAGTCATGATTTCGATTTTTCTTTCAAGTTAACAATTTAAAATTCCGCCATTGCAATATTATTTTCACGAATCCCCTTTCCCCCTCACTCGAACCCCTGGAGGTTCGCGAGCGGCTGGTTGGGAAACGAATTATTTTCATTACATTATAACATTTACTTTCTGATATTTTGGTTCAAATTTAGAAATTGTGATACCAAATTATTTATTAGTAAAATAGTGTCCCTCTTGATTCAGTATCGTACGTCATACCATTTTGTGTATTACATTAACTCTACCCTAAAACATGTGTAGTATAAGCACAAAATCTACTTCTTCGCTCTGCTACCCTTTTAAAGTATCCTGCACCACATGCGTTTAATACACAGTTTCATACTCCAGTTTCTTTCTTTCGCCCCCTCCTTCCCCTTCCCAACAACACGGATTGATCGGTACCTTGATATTAAGTCCCTTCACCTGTTTAAAAAAACCTGAATTTTCAGAGTGTTTTTTGACTGATTATAACGGAATATTTCCGTAGTGCTTCAATACATGGTTTTTCCTTCCAAAAACGGAAATATCACGTCCTGAAAATATGAGAACGGAACTTTTTCGTTTTATGGTTGCTGTATTTTCATAACCTGATTTGGATTAACGGAGAAAAAAAGGAATGGAACTTCTGTCAAATCTCGAGAAAATATTATCAGAAACGGAATTTCTGGCAACTCTGCTGCCGTCCTTTTTCCGTTATTTTCAGGAGTTTTTTTTTTTTTTTTTTTACAGTGTACTTGCACTCAGTATGGCAATTCGCAGGGTAACACCTTTTTTATGAGAATATAAATGTATACCTAAACTAAAACAGAAAGAACAGTTCATAACACAAAATTTGCTTGTGTTGAAAATAATTTCCTTCTAAATTGGAGTAAAGCGTCGCCTGCAAAAAAATTAATTTCGGACAATATGAGAATAAAGAAATTATATGAGACTTTATAAATAAATCAGTTAAAACGAATTACAGATAGTTTAAACTAATAATAAATATGTATTGTATTTAGTTAAATCATTCAAATAATAGAAAAATATTTAAATAGAAGCAAAATTTTGATCGGTATGTACCTGAGTGCGTTATGTACAGTTTTGTTGCTACCAGTTAAAGTCACTGCCTGAGAACTACCACTGCGAAAGATTTATGTTTCCCTACTGCTTCGTATTTTCTTATCATTTTTTGATTTGAATGAGCAGATCTTTAATCGTAAATTCTAATTTAAAAACTAATTCAGTTATGTAACCAGCAGGCAAAAAGTGTTTTTTTCCCTTTATAAGTGTCTATAATTAAACATTCTATTTTAGAACATTATGTGCGTAAGCATTTTATTTTATTAAAGTTCTGTAATATAAAATGTTAACAATTAAGGGAAAATGTTTCATTTAAAATTCAAAGACGAAAAATCGCGCAAATATGTTTGTAAAATGTAAAAATACTGTGGGAGAGTCAACTTCTACAGTTATTTCCCTTTCACAAAATCTTTCTTTTCCATTTTCTTTTGTTTCCTATTTTTTTAAATATAATAATAATAATAATAAAAAATCTAATTCTTTCTTTTTTTATCAATCTAAATAAAACGGATGAAAATATTCAAAATTAAATCCAGCTAAGTCAAAAAAAAAAAAAAAAAATTCTTCAAAATCTTCACATTTCAAAGTTTAAGTGTCTCTTTAACATTTTATCTTGCTAATGTTTTTTTTTTCTAATTGTAAAATACTTTTCTCCAAGGCTCAAAAATAAAATTAAAAATAAATGATGCAATTTTTATCATCAAATTGAAGTAGACTCAAACTTGATAAGACATTATTTGGATTTATAAGTTGTTTTGTTTTAAACATTAGATTTTTGTAAGGAATTTACAAGTTCGGTCATATAGATATTTTTAATGCCATTTTCAATGAGAGTTTTCAAGTATTCTTAAATTTATGAAAAAAAGTTTTCTATTTTTTCAAAAAATTTTAAATTTCAGCAATAATTTTTTTTGACTTTTAAAAAACTGTATATAATTAATCCTTGAAAACGTTTGTTGTCACCTATACTTATTATCTACGAAATTAAGCATCTTAGAGTTGTTGACATCTTAAAAGTCGACACAAATACTCAGCGTAATTTTTAAGTAATTTCTTATACAATTTGTAAAAAAAAAAAAATTCCTTTCAGTAGAATCATTTGTTAACTACTTATAGAATGTCTTCCGCAAAAAAGGAAAGAAAAAAGTTTAAACTGATAAATTTTAAGATTAATTTTTAAGGTCTCTCTTTAAATGTGAACAAAAGATCTCGCAAAAGTTTGAAGTAATTTAAAGTTCATTTGATTAGGAGGCTAAAGTACCTCGGAAGCTATGAAACTCGAAGCGCCATTTTCCAATCCTTAAAAAGTTGTCGAGATTAAAATTGATGAAAACCGGCAATCGCCTTGAATTGCCACTCCAAAATCTTAGAGTACATTCAAGCTTAATTTATACCGAACCCTCATTGAATTTGAAGACAACTTACGGAGTACGTATTTGCAAGCACACGGGCTGTGAACGAAACATAATGATAAAAAGCTCACGTTTTCCAAAAAGAGGGAAGTATTAAGGAATAAGGCTCATTTTTTGGTCATGAGTTTTGCTGGAATGCACGAAGCAGAAGTGCTCCAAATGAAATGATATCTTCCCTACCAACAAGTGCGGCTCAGAAATTCACTCACCGAAAAGGGTGGTTTGGAAGGATGTGAAGACATAAAAAATTGCTCGGATGGAATAGAAAAAGTGCTTTATTCCCATTTCGGAACAACCCAATCAAATTAGTGGCTTTTCAGGAATGCGTGGATTTTTTGGAATCTGTCTCACAATGCTTTTGAGCAAATCTATCTAGACCGCCAAATACAGAGGCATAACGTAACGTGCGAGCCGAAAAAAAGGTTTTGAAAAACACCGCAGCAATGAATAATGTACTGAAAAAAATGAGTAAGCAAATAATAAAAATGTATAGCAGGTTTTCAACGTGTTTCCCTGGTGAAATATTTGCATTTGGTCGAGATAGGAGCTTTTAAAAACCTGCTGCGACACTGTCATGTTTTATTAAAATTACAAATTAGTATTACTAAAAATCTCTCTCAAAAGATAAAAGCAAGTAAAAATATGAGAAAAAAGCACGTACTGGAATGTATAATTGATTTCTTGAGCCAAGAAAGTCACTAATATTTTTATAAGATTTTCTCTGTCAAGAAAGCGAAGTGAAATAAAGCAAAAA
The DNA here is from genome assembly GCA_038502835.1 of Octonoba sinensis. Classification (NCBI taxonomy): domain Eukaryota; kingdom Metazoa; phylum Arthropoda; class Arachnida; order Araneae; family Uloboridae; genus Octonoba; species Octonoba sinensis. The sequence goes on along the minus strand of CM076605.1, from coordinate 61,123,768 downwards.
GAATGGCTGCAGAAGAAGCACGTGAGAGAAAAAATGGCGAAAGCGGAAGCTGATAATAAAGAAGGAAGTGGCATTTTACAGGCACAAACGCCGCGTTCATGAATAGTTCATACGGATTAGAGACTGCAACTAACGAAATTAAAACTTTTTTACGAAGTCTACGTAATTATGCAGCATTTGCGACGCACTTACTTCTTCCTGCCAGCTAAAAAGAACGAGAGGAAAAAAAAAGTGTTCCATGACGACGAAAAAAAAAATGGCGAAGCCGATGGTACGAAGAAAATCGGAAGAGGCGAAGGTATCGCTGCAAAGAAGCGCTAAAATGATTATACGTTCTTTCCCAGCGCCAAGTTTAATCCAAATTACTGATGAACATTGCCGAATTAGATTTTTTTTTACAAGCTGCGCTTTCCTAACGTCGTTATCTGCCGCCTTTAATGTACCTAAGGAGCGATGCTGCTTCTTCTTGCTTAGTCTACTATTCTCTTTGTAGTCGGCCATATTAGCTTCCCGCCAGAATTAACGTTTTCGTAAAAGCTTTAAACTGTTTAAGTAGACCGAGAATAGAATTTCCGCTAAGTACCTCACTCCGATCAAAAATTAGAATAAGCGCAACTCTGAGAAACAAAAAAGAAAAAAAAGTCTTTTAATTAAGTATAAGAGAAGAAAAAAAGAGCGCACGGTTTTTTTCCAGATAGAAAAATTAAGCCTTAGCAGTGTTTTCGTCATTGCATAACGAGATGATAGCCAAAGAACATTACGGTTCCGAGTAAAACAACTCCTAATAGAGTTTTTTGTCATAGCTTGTCATTACAACAAATGCGCGAAAAACGGAACGGTTAATTCGATTGGTTTTTTAAGAACTCCAGTTTCAATTGCAGCGTGAGCATCGATAATTTGTGGCAAAATCAGTTTTTGCTCGCTTTCTATACTTCATTAATTAGCTCATTTTCTTTCTTTGAAGGAGTTTTTGCATAAATGCAAATTTCTTTATACGTTTTCGTTGCACTGGTAATTGCTTTTTAATGCACTGTCGGTTGCGCCGTGATTTTGTTAGAACTTGCGTTTGTGAAAGTGTTAAAATTTGGAAGAATTTATTATGATGTAAATATTTTTTTTCTTCGTTATGAATCTTTGATAATTTGTTTGGTCTTCTTCATAAATTATGTATTTGTCTTCATCTTGCCGAGCAATTACATTGCTAATAAAAAGGCTTATGATTCTTCTCTCGCTTTCGTTTGCTTTGGAAATTTTGATGAAAATAAGCCAACACCTATTACTTCAAGACCTAAATACGCATTAAATATTTAATCAGCATGCCAAACTTACTAATGGATGCAAAGAAAAAGTTTTAACCTGGAATTCAAGAAGTTTTCTTTCGGGTAATCACACGAACAAATTACCAATCATGTTAAAAATTTTGAGGAACGTGAAAATATTTTCTTTGAGTTTTTATATTATTTTGAAATGTACAGTATTATTTATTTGTAGTGGGCTCTTTTTTTTTTAAAAATTTATCATATTAACATTTTGCTATATTTTATAAATATCAACCTCGCAAAATGTGTATAATGCAGGCACACTGTTCTACATCCAACTTCAAGCAATTACCCCATCCACCCACAGGAAGAAAAAAAAATGACAACAATAGAACTTTTTTTTTTTTTTGTAAATGACGACAATAGCAGTAATAATCTTTCTAATGGGGCTACGCATGGCACCTTTGCAGACCTAGTGCATTTCCTGGAAACCAACAAAGTCTTCAAGTAGCACCATTATCGGCGGATGCCATTACCACTTGAGAATTTTGACGCTTTTCAACCTTTTTGACCCCCTCCCCCCTTTGTCACGAGGTGTCACACTTCAACATACCCCTACTCCCCTTTATCACGAGGTGTCACACTTCAACATACCCCCTACTCCCCTTTGTCACATGTCACGCTCTATCACATTAGCATATGTACTTACAGTGCTGCAGTTCAGAAAAAACAGATCAGATTTCAAATTTTATTTTTGAGTTTTTAGTGACATTTGTGAGCATAATAATAATAATAATGATTATATGTGTACCCAATTTGTATAAAATAATATTAAGTTTTCTACAAAAAGTATAATTAGTATTACTAGTTAAAAATATTAATTGTTCGAATTCTGCAAAATGACCTGCGCTATGTTATCTTAAAAGTGTAAATGTCCAAGATTTCCTTTTAAACTTTTAACTAAAAGTAAATTTAAACCTTAATTAGCCTAACTGTTTTCTATACAAAAGGAAATCAATGATACATTAAAATCAGATTATGGAAATAAAAAAACTTTAAAAATAAATTTAATTCGCTGATTTTAAATGTTTTTATGGAAATCAAAATGTATGATGTCACACTTCTTGTCACCCCTTCCCCTCCCCTTATCATAAACTGTCGCACTTTCTTGAACCCCCCCCCCCCCCACGCGAGGCGTGACATCATTAATGAATGTCCCCTTAAATGAATAATTAACCTTAATAAAACAAAAATTGGCAAAATAAATATCCTATAAACAACACTTAATTCACGTCTATATTGGACGTTTTTATCAATGAAAACAAAGCTGCATTTTATGAAAAATTTTGAGAAAGCATAAGTTTACAACAATAAAAAAATAAGTAAAAAAACAACTCAAAATGTAAAGTTGAAAATATAAACTCAAAATATAAACTTCAAAAAACTGTAGAGGGATTTAGTTTTAATAATGTTTTTAAACAGTATTTTCCCAAACATATTTTTCACTAAACTATAAACAACAACAACAAAAAGAAGAAAAAAGGAAAGAAAAGAAAAAAGAAAGAAAGAAAAAGATAGTATCACTATGACATAATTTCAAAGCATAAATATATTAAAATCTCAAAAAACTTTACCTGGACCCTTGCTTCTGTTAGGTTAATTTTCATGGCAAGGTCTTCCCTAGTGAACACATCGGGATAGTGTGTTTGTGCAAATGCTTTCTCCAATTCTTCAAGCTAAATGAAAATTAAAAATATTTGCTAATCACTAGACTGAAATAAAATCTTACCTCTGTGTTAAGAATGGGTTACTTACAGTACTCCTGATATAGGAGGATAAAAATGCAAATAAATAACCTGATTTAAAATAATGATTTAAAGACTAATTTCCGTGATTTTATAACAACTAGCACATTTCATTAAAATTTTCGTTTGCTTTCTCTTTTTATCGCAAAAACTGATTCTCAGAAATATAAACCAGTTTGTTGAAAGCTGTATTAATTCTAAAAAAACTAATACTTTACAGTGATGAAATATTTCTTTAAATTATTTCATACATTTTTGGAAAATGCACAGAATAACAAAATTTTCATCGAAATATTTATGAAAATTAAAAATATTATGTGAACTATTTCTTCAAAATATTGTACTACTATTTACAAAAAAAAAAAAAAAAATACTCCTAGCTTAAGAGTTATCTTTTTAATGCCACAAGTAAATATGGAACAGTAGATATGATTAAACATATTTCCTAATCTATGGGGAAAATTTTGAGTCTTTGTAAAAATTACTTTAGAAAGTGATAATTAAAGTAGTTTCCTTGACAAAAATAATCCGCTTGTAAGATGAATCGCTATTTAGCACAAAATACGTACTAAACATAAAATATTTACAAAAACTTCCTCCAAATTTTTTCTGAAAAAATATAGTATGCATATAAACATAATATATTCATCAACAATTCTTAAGAAATGCTTATAACTTTTAAATGAAAATCGGTAAAAATCCTAATTAGACATTTTTGATTACAGTTAGGAAATGTAGAAAAACAATTTCACAAGAAACATTGCAAAAACAAAAAAAATGTTCTTGTACGACTGTTTTTTCAAAAAGAGCTATTTTTATTCTATTTATTTATTTCTCTTACTTAGTTTAACCTCACATTAATTACTACTCTTATTTTAAGTAATTCAATTAGTAAAAAAATGAATAACAAAATTAAAGGTTGACTGTCCCTTTTATTAAGTAATCCATGTCATTTGAAAAATGTACTTATGTTACTTCTTTATTTAATTATATAAGTAACAACAACACGATGATTCTGGAGTCATCTTCACGTTTTGTTCTAGCCAAATAACCTTATATATATTTTTCTGTTGGTTTCAAGTAATACAACCGATTCTGGTATCATTACATGTAAGTACAAACACCATTCCTTCGCACCATAACGTTCAGAACCCTGTTTTAGAGAAACTTTAAAAAGAAATAAGAAGAACAATAAAATTATACTTTTAGTAAACATCATAGTGAACTATCATCTAAAAAAATACTTCCCGAGGTTGCAGATGATTTTTTTTTTAATTTCAAAAAGTTATAAAAGAAATTCTTTAATGTATTAGAATAAACTTGCCTTCACAAGGCGGTTATTATTACAGCTGAGATTATAACTAAACTCTCTAATAGTGACTTTTCAAACCGCATGGCTTCATACTTTTATATTCTGGACAAGCTACAACACTAATTGTGTGTGTGAACTCCTGTCTTCAAGGTTTTCTCTAATTCGATTGTGCCTTTTGTCATTGAATAGCATTTCTAAAGATAAAAATAGCCTTCCAACTTTCACAAGGGTTTATGGAAGTACTTGAACTTTGTCCTGGAAAATACCAGCACACTGTAAAATATTCTAGTTCTACCTTTCACCAAAAAAAAAAAAATGGTTGAATTTAGATGCAACCAACATTTGATACTAAAGTTGAACCATTATAATGGTTCCTAATATCGCGCTCTTTATGAAACTAGGTGAAACTACACCATTATAATGGTTCAACTTAGTGTCAAATGTAGGTTGCAGATAAATTTTACCACTTGTCTTGGTGAAAAGTTAAACCAGAATTTTTAACAGTGTAGGAAAACTCAGGCCCACGCCATCTAGAAAATACCTATCTCTTACGATTGGAGATATCTTTTGTTTTGCACCAAAATAGTCTTGAATGTTTCTTTGAGTGTCTCTCTTTTTTCCCAAAATTGATAGAATAATTTACATTTCCATATGCACCTAAAGTCTTTTTCCATGATCGCAAATCGAACTCTTCATGAGGTATACTTTTCTAATAAAATATGCGTTGCATATTCATATGTGAAAATTTGAATCACTATTATAAAAAAAATGCAGTAAAATTAATGTTTTGTAACTCAAAACTCTCAGGGGCTCAGACCCCTTACAAAACTTGTTCTGTAGACAAATACAGTTGTAGGTTTGTGGAGACCCGCCCCCCCCCCCCTCCCGAAACGGGGACGTTTATCTTGAAATTTGCCCAAATTTTCTTGTAAAACAGAGTAAAATTAGCTCACTTCTCTGGAAGAAGACTTCCCCCCCCCCCCAAAAAAAAAAAAAAAAAAAAAAAATTAAATCCCGGGTCTAGCTACGCCACTAATGCAGCCAGCATACAGAAAAGATTTGCAAATTTTCAGAAAAAAGGAGAGCAATTTGTTATTTATCGTTTTTCAAGGGAATTTTTTTTACCTTGATTCATTTTGGAAAAAAATTGCTTTTCAAGTTTGAATTTTGATATTTTAACCATATGTTATATGCATTATGTGGTAGAGAAGTATTTGTAAGATCGGGGTTTGGGGCTGGGATTGATTGAACAAATGAATTGGCCTCGGTACAACATTTTGAAAGTGGTCTTCCATAAGGGTTTTTCTGCAGCTAAGAAAGTTATATATTAAGATTCATTAAAGCTGCAATTCAATTATTCGTTAAGAAAGATTTCCCATATTTCCTAAAACCTAGCATTTAATTGATACCTAACTTTGTTGGCTTATTTTTTTTCATAGCAACTATTTTAATTCTTCAAAACTTTTGGAATGATCAGCATTTTCTCAGAAACTATTTTCACCAATATTGTTCTGCTATCTATATGCAACTTTCACTCCGTAACAAATTTTATTTAAAGAGTGAAAAGAAAACTGAATACTTATGCAAAAAAAAAATTCTCAATAGTTTTCGAAACCAAGAACACAAAAGCTTTCATTTTAGATCTACGATTGAATAAACTATTTTTTGAAGAACTTGAGACCTTAAATTCCATCCATGAAGTTTTCGAATTTCCTTATTTTGAACTCCCCACGAAAGTATTCCACACAGTCCTTGCTTCAGGAAACACAAATATGGACACAACATATATTGTTCCAGGGAAAGAACTCTTACATCTGAACCTGAGCGAGAGTTTTAACGTTGTTCCCGCAGACGACATCCTTGCGTTGCCAACCAGCACAAACGCAATTTCGTAGGATTCCACAAGAGTATAGAACATGGAATTCTGCTCAGGTGCAAGTTTAGATGATGGGAGAAATTGGGTGGGGTAAATGCTCAATTTTCCCTTTTCTATTGAAATGTGGCAGGAAATAGAATGTTCGTCTGCATTTACCTGTTGAACGGTGAACGTTGTCCTATTCCGTCTTTGTTTTCTCCTCACGAAATTGTCGTCGTGGAGGTCGGACTGGTAACCGTAACCGCTGTCTGAAATGAGATCAAGAAAGTACGAACATGAGTTTAAGCAACGTGAGCAGAATAGTTCTACAATAGACAAAAGACAAAAATTCTAAACAAAATGGTGCGGAAACTTTTAGCCTGTTTAGTCGTAAGATATTTTATTGGAAAAATATTCATACTTTAAAAAGCAAAATGGTCACCATTTTTCAAATGAAAATGTTTTGTATTTTAAGCACATATAGTTAAATTTATTTTTTAATAGCAATGACTTAAAATGTATCTATCTATATTAATTAATATAATATAATTTCATAACGCAAATATTTTGAATTTTAAGTAAGATAAAAATAACGTTTATGTTCTAATTGGAGCATATAATACTTTAAGTAAATTTAAACTAACCTTTATTTACGTTCCAGTGACATGTTTGGAATAAAATAATGTTTTGAGACGGGGGTGTATAGAATCACATGACTCCATTTCGGCGAACTTTATGAACGATTGCTTGGCGACTTAAAACGTATCGCTAAACTTTACTTACAAATTAATTTCTCAATACGTTGGTAGGGCTCGAAATCGGCAAAAAGTATTTTCTACGTTTAACATATTCTTTCAAGGACTTTGTACTTTTTCATCATTAAATAAGAAGCAGAAATGAAATTTGAATTTTAATAGCGATTAATTACATTTTGCGTACAACTAAATTAATCTCGTTTATGTTTTTACTAGAAAAGTTTAAAATTATTAACGTAAAACAAAGAAAAACATTATTAACAAAGTATTAACAAAGAAAAAAATCTCCAGGAATATTTCTCGTATTTGGGTGCGTACAAAAATTTAATTATAATATTTCAATACTTTGAAAACTAATTTTAAAGGTTCGTTTTTTGCCCTAATGAACTGAAAACTTGTATTCTTGCAATGTTGTAAAACTGATGTTGTTGTATTGATGAATGTTGTACTAATTTATGAACATCCACCCTTTTTCTTCAAAAACTTACGAAGATAATAACTTTCTTTTTCTTCCTCAATTTTTATCTTTAATGAAATAAGTAAATGGTACAGTCTGTACTTTTTATATAGTTATCCACTTATGTTATAATTATTATATAATCATTAAGGACGTTTGTAGCACATATCCTTATATGTGATAAAGTTCTATTGTATATTTTGGGAGAACTGTTAAAAGGAAAATTAAAACACTTTGATCTCGATGCAAATCTGAAATAATATTGCACACGATGAAAGGGCCAAACATTGTAAGATACAAATTAGCGTTGAAAATTTAATACACGTGTTTCAGTTACAAGGAAAATTAGAGATTCTGAATGCATTTTCTGCTTTTTTCCAAAAATAATTACAAAATCAAAATATTTTTCTGCGCTGACAACACTAAGTTCCACTGGAAAATTAGAATTCAATATAAAACCTGATGTATCAGGCACTAAGCGCATTCGTTTCGAATAAACATTATTGGTAGAACGCATAACGTATCTTATCGTACATAAAAAACAGTTCTTGACTTTATTAACGGTACTTTTTGAGTAATGGAAAAAATTTAACATTAGCGGAAATTCAAGCATACACTTGATGAAGGTAAGGGCTTGATTAACAAATTGATCGGAGCAAACACGCCATGGTCTCCTCCACCCCACCTTATGGGCACCGCTCGTTTTTCTCTTATCGTTTGCATTAATCATCTCCGAAGATCTGTTTTAAATATTATTCACCAAGCACCCTCAACAATAACCAACATGTAAAAAATGGACCCTTTTCTTTGAAAAATAGTTGTTTAACTTGTTAATCATTAGTACACATTGCAATTTATTGTTTAAACACCATCCCACACTGTATGTATTTGTAAAAGTGAAATGATAAAAAATAATAAAAAATCCTTTATGAATAATGAAAATAATATCGCAAGAAGCAGCAACGGTGAGAAAGTTGTTTTTTTTTACAGCAGAATTTACAATAAGGAAAAGCTATATGTAGAGACTAAGCATAGACGATCGATTATCTAGAAAAGACAATTGAATGAGCTCGAAAAAACTTACTCCTTCATTGGTTTCGCCACATGAGCTCATTTTCTTTCTAATGAGTGAAATTTTCATGTTCTTGATAGCCGGTGGCTGTATGTGAATGTTTTTTTTTTTTTTTGTTTTTGTTTTTTTTATTTTGTTTTTCGCGTGCGTCGTTGTCCCGTCTGATCCGAAAGAGTGATGGACGGACGTATGGGAATGAAGCTTAAGTCACTTAAATCCAGAAAAAAACATTTACTGGACTACTGCAATCAATTAGAATTTAAAAAAAAATTAATTTATATTATGTAGAATAATAGGGCATGTATACTATTAAACTTACTGTACTGCTAAAAATCTATAAAATATTTTTTTAACAATCTTGGTAACCACGTACAAGTTTATTGACCATATCTCAGAGCTAAGTTTGGAACTAAGTAAATTTTTCTTCAACGTCGACCATTTATTATTTGTGTGTCTCTCCTACTACTTTTAAAACCATTCATATTTGGTCCCTCATCCATCTCATACTGGCGTAAAAGTATCGATTTGAGGACGATAAAAATTATAAAGAAATATCATGCAAATAAATTGGAAAATTTCATATCAGTAACAAATTAAAATAATCGTTATTAAGCATGTTTTATTTTAGCTTCTTTTGCATGTGCTTCCGGCTAAATTCAACGACGTAAAGTACACAAACGAAATCTGTATTAAAAATGTAAAACATACCGAAATTGAAAACAAGTTCTTTTAAGTGCAAACTTTACATTTCTCGTTAAAATTCGATCACCCCCAATTTTATTCGAATAAAGGGACCAATCTCGCTCGCGAATCCCAATCGTCAATATTAAAAACAGAAAGGGGAAAAAATCTTTAAATGAAAAAGATTTCATCGATAACGTGGCAACACATCTGTGGAGGCAATTGCTCGCACGGAATCGAATCAAAATCCGCAATTGAAGGGCGTCCTAAGTTCATTACGCCCTTCAAACGCCGCGCCCCTAGGGCACCCCCTCTTCCCCGATAACGCCAGCCAATAAAAAGGCGAGGGGGATGTCGGGGGCGGGGAAAAAATAGGTGTTTGACTAATGCAACGCGGTCGCGCTTTTTCCAAAGAAAATTCCTTGGGAGAGGAAGCTTGGCGATCCGAAATTTTCCGAGGATAATGCAAATATGAGGATAAGGGCACCGTGGTTCATCAGTCTCGCGCAAACAACCCGTAGGCGCGAACACCGGAGGGGGGCTTTTGTCGTCGCCACCCCCTTCAATCGAACGCCTGCCCGCGGGCAACATCGGAAAATTCGCTTTTCAGCCGTGCGCGCCGATGCTGATTTGAAAAGAATTTCGGTGTTTGTCGGCTCCACGATATATTTGCAGAAGCGAGGGCGGCGGGAGGGGGGCAGACGGAGAACCACGAAGAATACCCAATTGAATAAGCGCGATCGACACAAAAGTTATTACCATCCGTACCTCCAAACGAGTGACGGGTTTGTTACAAGGATATAGATATATGCTTGGAGAGAGAAAAAAAACGCTGCCGAGGCGAAATCTTTGATGTCATAACAACATTCGAGGCTTTGTTGCTAAATATTGACTCTAGACCCCAACGCCGGCTGCAATGTAAATTCGGAATTTGTGTTTGCGGTTGCGGCGAATGTGGATTCCCAGCCAACAAAAGTAAACTCGTTAGCATCACAAAGCGGATTGCGGCGCCAGGTCTTCCTATAATGACGTCATTTATTCACAGGCACTTAAACCGACCGCGATCCTAATCGCCTAACTAATACTCCTAAAAGAGAACTGTTTTCAAAAAGCAGTAGCAGCGCCCTGGGGTCATATATTAAAGCCCAAACATTCTTAGCAAAACCTTCCCAAAATGTTTACATTTCGCGATTCGATGTGTCTGGAGGGCATGCTTTGATTTCGTTGCCATTGTGCTCCGAAGATGGTGCCCCTCCCCACTAATAACCAACACTTTCTTAGCACAACTTCTCAAGTGGAATTCATTTTTATCGCTTGGCTTTTGTCTCAATTTTCGTTAGGTTTTAAAGAGAAGAGCAAATAAAGGGACTTGCACTTTCACTTTTAAATCTCGCGAGTCAGAAAATAAAATTTCGAATTCGGGCGAAAATTTTCGATCGTTATTTCTCTTACTGAGATTGAATTTTTCAGGAGTCTTTTGTTATTAAATGACAGTAGTTGTTGCTGACTGGAACATTTTAGCACTCAAAGTCTCTACGAAAAAATGTATTAATGTTTCGCATTCGCGTCGAATTGAAGTCGAATCTGATACTCTAAGATGTACTCTAAAATTTATTTAGACGATTCCTTCAAAAATGAGAACTTTCTATAGGAATGGTGCCCCTGAAATCATTCGCCGAACTTCACAGGAAAATAAAATGCAAAAAGGAAGCATTTTTTATTCGGTAATGGGGAGCAGAAAATGAAAAGTGATAGCATAAAAATGAAAAAGGCTAAAAAATAAAAAAAATGGCTTCCTTTTTTCACAAACCATTACAATAAGATTATTTCTTTATGTGTGGTTATCTTACAGTTTAGCCCTCGAGTTCAGAACTAGGATATTAGATAAAACTTAAATTATGTTGCTTTAAGTAGGAGCTTTTTTTACTCTTTCCTCTTCTTTCTAACTATTATTTCTGAATTCCAGTACATAATTTAGCATTGCAGTAAGTGTACGTATATGGGAGACGCACTAACACTGAATTAGATTTTGTATCATTATGCCAGATTTGTTTGAATAAATGTTCGATTAATTCTCGAAGTGCAACATAATATCTCCATTAGAGGTATTAATGCTCACATTTTATAATAGATTATCTGAGAAAACTATCAATCACGTTTTATAAAGACTGCACCTTATAGAAAGTTCAGACGTCAAACGTCATTTTTGTTTTCAAAGATGGGGCATCAAATAATGCCGGACCTGTGTAGTTTGACCTTAGACAACTAAGGACATTTTCTCACTTTCACGAATTTTCGCCAGTGTTTTTGATATTTTCTCTGGAATCATACAGCCAATTCCATAAATTTTTAATGAAATTCCATTCAAATTCTACAAATATTGCTTTTATTTCCGCAGTATTTATATTTAACCCGTGGCAACACTTTTTTTTTCAAATTTTTCCTCACGCCACTTGAACTATACAATTCTTCGCAAAAGAGAATTATGATGCAAATGAATTATTTACTATGCAAAAAAAAAATCATCAGTTTTTTTCATAGATTATTTCCTTTTTTGTTTGTATCCAGAAAGATATATAGTTTTAAAATTAAAAGAATTCCTTCAACTCATTTTCTTGTTAATTTCGAAGTAAAATGTTTCTTCAATAAGAAAATTGCTTAGAAATTAAATCCAAGCCAGAGGAATGCTCGCTACATTTCTACTTAAATCAACTTTCAAAAACTTACAAAACATAGAATTCAACAGAGAACGATATTATGTACTTACAAGGAGAAACAGCAGAGTAGACGGAGAATGGTAGCGGGGGTGGTCTGGGAGCCACTGAAGTTGGAGGAACAGTCAGGGGGCAGTGGTAACAAAACATCTGAAAAACAAAACGAAACGTCCTGTCACTGTTCTATTTCTGGAATTTATGTCACGTTATGCTGCTTTTGTGCAAAGACAAAACAAAAAATGAAAAAAAAAAAAAAAAACATTAAAGCAGAAATTGCCAAAAAAAAAAAATACTGATACACTAAAAATTTTGCGTTTTGTTGCCACCATTTTTGGTGTTACTGAACACGATTTTTAGTGTTCAGTTGGTGTGAAGTTAAAAATTATTCATTTTTGCTGTACTTTAAATTTTTTTATGTGGTTGTCTTAAAAACTATAGACAGTATAACGTTCTTAGAACATGAAATTTGTTAACTCCGTTATGTATCAAAAATTCATTGCCATTTCCCATTTATATAAAAATAGGAAAAATGAGCAATCGTAATGAATTTTTGATGCGTAGATGAGTTAACGAACATCATATGTTAAAAATATTCTGTTATCTGTATGTGTTTTTTTTTTTTTTTTTAGACAGACACTTAAAATAATTTAAAATACATCAAAAAATGAATAATTTTTAATTTTTCACCTACTAAACACCAAAAATGGAGTTCAGTAACACCAATTTTTTTTACAGTATACATGTTCCATATTACAGAGAAAAAAAAAACAATTCTTAAAGGTCCCAGATGTATTGAATTGGATGTAATTACTCCCATGTTCTTATTAAAAATGTAGTTCAATTATTATTTCTCTACACATAAGTTTGAACAGCACAAAGAGTCCGAATGTATTTATTTTCTGGAAGATCACAATGTTATTTATTATACACGTATATTTAATGCCTTGATAAACTTGGTGAAATGCTTTTTATCATCTCTTATAATTTTTAATCTAAACAGAAAATAGCATAGTAAAATTGATTGTTTTATGTTATTGTGAATATTTTACAATTCTGCGTCTAAAAAATATAAATGCATTCATCCAGGATAGAAAAAAAACTGTATTTCCCCATATTGGTTTGGAGATCAAAGAAAATTTGCACATATAATGTAAACTAATACTCAGATAGAAAATGTTCTGTTATCTTTAAATAAAGAATGAAGAATTCCTACCTCATTTCTTTTAAATAGTTTTGAACTTCATATCATTTTGATTTCTATATGAATTTAGAAACTAATTGATTTTGGAGAATTGTAACTGCACTTCTGAATTTAGATAAATTTCAAACGAATTTGACTGCAATAACACAGTATAAGCAGTGAAACGTGATTCAAACGAACTTATAAACTCTAAAAGCAGGAATAAAGTGCTTTTTTTTTTAGTTTTCTTTTGAAATTAACCCCTATAAAGCAAAAGTGTGAATGTACAACACTAGAACTTTAAAACCGTATTTCTAAAACGAATTTCAATTTTAATACAATACATTACGCTAAGAAAATGTTTATGCCTCGCTTTCTTTGAATAGCTCCGAATTCGACTTAATTTTCCGTTTTATATGCATTGAAAAATTGATTCATATTGAAGTAAAATTTTGACTTTGTTGGTAAGTTTTATGTAAATTTTAATGGAATTTGAAATTTTACACGAGTTTTTTTTGCAATAACATTATAGTAACAGTGAAACCTGATTTACAGATTTCTACGACTTGCGAAACGAAAAGTAATATAAAAAGGGACATTTGTTCTTCTTAGTTTTCTTGAAATTAACCTATTTAAGTCCAAAGTTTGAAATTTGCATTAAACAAACTAATTCACAGATCACAAAACAACGTTCTCTTTAGCACACAGCAATTATTATAAATAAAAATTTTAGTTGCCAAAAACATATTTGCAAATCAAATTTATAGAATTAAAATCTCTTTTAAAATTCTACGTTTTTAAAAGAAAAGTTTATCCGCAATAGCAGTATTATAGCAGTGAAACATGATTTACAGATTCTTATAACGAATGCGAAATCTATAAAGTGGCAGGTGTTTGTTACTTAAAATTGTCTTTTAAAATTAATTAATGTAAAACCAAGTTCGACATCTTTATTAAGCACAGCAGCATACAGGTTACGAGAAGCTCATCTTTACTGTCAAGCTACAAATATGCATAAAATAATGTAAACGGGATTTCAAAAAACGATAAAAAACTACGTTATTGAAGTCGATCTTCAGACACTTCACGAACTTTTTCTGCATTAGCATTGTTATAGCAGTGAAACATGATTTACAGATTTTTATGACGCGATGGCAAAATCTACGCTGTAAAGAATTCTAATTCAACCTTTTACCAAAAAAAATGGTGAAATTCAGCTGCAACCAACATTTGGTACTCAAGTTGAAACATTATAGTGGTTCCTAGTTTAACATTCATGGTGAAACTACACCGTTACAATGATTCTACTTTAGCACCAAATGTTGGTTGCAGCTGAATTTCGCCATTTTTTGGCGAGAGGTTGAACAAGAATTTTTTACGATATAATACGCAGAAAAGTTCCTCTGCAACAATGTGAACATAATTTACAGTTCTCTGGGATGGAAAGGCAAATTTTATAATAGGATGTTTACTTACTTTTTAAATAAAAAGCGTAGCAATAAAAGAATATTGTACTTGAATTTTGCATACAATGTTAAAAGGAATCATTTACATTAATTTTTGATAACCCAAATACACGTTTGGCAAATAAGAAGATGCAATATACCCATTGTAACGTAACATATTTATCTGAAAAATGTGAATTTTTCGTTTAGGATGTAGAATTTTCAAAAATAATATGAGTGACATGGTTGCACCAAATAGACGACCTTATAGGTTAATGTTTCACAGGAACAGCTATTTTGAATCCCAGTTATTGTTAAATGTGGAAGCATTGTTTGGATCACATTCTTGCCTGAGCTTACTTTTACCTATCATTTTGTCTTAAAGTCAAAATCTACATTGCGTTTGCTCACTTTTTCGTGGAATTTTAGGAGCATTTCTCGCTTTTTTGGCGCCAAGAAACTTTTTCAATGAGAATCATGTAATATATCATGGTAAAACCGCCACCACTGTCGTTTTTAGCTGTTTGCACGACAGCATCTAGTTGAATTTGGACATAAGAATGTTTCTTCGTGCAATTCATGGGCAGTGGAACGCCTTGCCTATGCGTTCCGTAGAGGACAATGCTTTCAAAAAAATTCCTTGATTGAAAATCATCTTAGAGATAATAACCTAAGTAAATTCCTTTAAATAGCTCGACCCTATGATTTAAACGAAAATCCGCTTAAAATGTTTTTCCTCATATGCATACTGTCTATTCGGAAAACCATTCAAAACCTCAGGTGCCTATCTCCTTTCCTCATTAGATTTTTGAAATGTATAACGATTGAGAATAAAAATCCAAAAAAGGACCGCCCACAAATGATGTCACGCTTTTTACCATATATTTGACCCCCCTCCCCCTTTGTCACAAAATATCACACTTCAACGGAGCCCCCTACTATTCTTTGTCACATGTCATGCTATGTTGAATAAGCATGATCTCACACTTCTTATAACCCCTCCCCTTGCTATAATTTCACGAACCCCTCCTCCCCCTCGAAGCGTGACATCATTTATGAATGATCCCAAATGATGTTTCTATCACGTAGAATGCTTCAAATACATACATACACCTTTTGTTTTCTTTTTACTTTCCCCAAATTTTTGAACCAAAGAAGGAAAAAAAAGCCTATCAATCAATTATTATTGCATATTTGAAGTTTAAACAAGCATACTAATTCAGAAGAAAATGCCAATAATGTATCTTCAAATGAATGGTTATTAAAATAACGTGTTCAGAAATAAATATTGCAATTTTTCTTCATGTTCTGTGCTACAATTTTTTTTTCAAGATAGTATCCGAATTACGAATATTCGTTCTTTCTGTTTTCAGGAAATGCACTATCATCAAGAATAAATGTCAACGATTTAGTTTCAACAAGTAAGTGGTTAACAAACTGCTTGTTTTAGAAGGAAATAGTAACTTTTTTTTCCTCAATTCTTCCGCCAATAAAATCTTTAAACCAAAAAAGCCTAAATGACAATTTTCGCTGTCTTTTTAAAGTTTTCAGAAATATAGTAATTGAGAAGAAAACCCCAGAAATTTATTTCCTACAATCCCACGATTCATCTCGGCTTTATAATGAGTTCTACACTAAATTGAGACTTAGAACACCGAAAGCGTTTTCGCAAATCAGACAAGAACGCGTTCCTCGTTACATACGTCCTCAACATCCAATCTGCCATATATTTCACATTCTAAATAGCAGGAAGAAGATGATACATCCAGCTATTGGCTGAAAGATTTTGCTTTGGAAAATCAGGCCTCTCGTTCTAATAGCCCCGACGATTCTTGTGCCCTGGGGCAGAGCAGGGCAAGTCGCAATTTGTGAAAAGTCGTCTTCAGCCCTACGGCACCGGCAGCGTTAACAAGTATCAGGATAAAGAGAGCGAGCGCTCGCAGCTGCCGGCAGATGGCGCTGGGGAGTCAATGTCGTTATCTTCCCACCAGTTTCTTTTTCCGTTTTGGCTAGATTAATGAGGTAGCTAAACGCATTAACTGAAGGAGAGAGAACGAAAGAGAGGATGACTTTTAACTGCAGACTAATTAACCCACCCTTCATTAACACTTGATTAAATTCCGAGCTGACAGTTTTCAGATTGGCCCCGATAAAATTTCGCCGGCATCGCGAGAAAAACAACCTCCTACCTCCCACCCCCCTCTCTCTCCTCCAGCTTCTCTTGCGCTTCTTCAACAAGTTATAGCGATTCTAAACAGGAATCAATTTCGTTTATAAAATATGGAACTCCTAACTGCCAGCTATTCATCGCTATTTTAAAGTTTGAATTTTATAGAACTTGGAGAAAAAAAGGGAGATGAAATTATTATGAATAGTATTTAATAAAATTCTAAACATTATTTTACAGAATATCTTAACACGATATCTAATCAGCATAAAGCATGAGTTAGGGGGAACTTTTGTAACTAACAAATTTAAAAGGTATGAAATTAAATACATTATTTCAACTGAAACTCAATACACAAAACGAAAAATAAGAGACATTTCAACACCATAACTAGGCAAAATAAAAAGACATTTAATAAAACATCTTAGCATGTCCAAAAATGGTATATATTTTTAACAAATAAAAAAAACACTTATTCAAAATAATCAGCAAATATAAGATGTGGAATTCAGCTCAATACGACTAAAATTCGTTACAATGACTAGTAAAATATTTTGTTACACAAAAAAAAAATTAGGGATTTTAAAAAAAATTAAGAAAAAGATACATATTTCCTATACTTCGCAACAGAGACGAGCGTCACATTATTATGGATGTGTGATGATAAATTGTGCAAAAACGACATTATTTCACTGCTTGTAAAATTATTGTTCGTTACGTTTTTCCCCTTGACAAAAGCATAAATCTCTACTGCCAATTAAAGTTAAAGTTGCAGTTAACATCTTAAATAAGACATGAACTCAATGAAAAACTACTTTTAACGACATTATTAAAATACTGAATGGAAGATTGTCCCCTTGGCATTTTAAAGTTTACCTTAATTGTAGCATGCGTGCTGAAGTTTAGACGAATGTCAATTTAAGACTGATATATTGTGATAAGTAAATATGCAAGAAAATAAAGAGACTAGTTTGCTTCACGGCAAATTGACACATATCGACACATTAATGTTAAGAGAAATGAGCATTATGCTATATAGACAAATGATTATGAAGACAAGTAGATAATAAACGAATAGGTAAGTAAATAAATGAAATTTTTGAAGGAAAGCAGAAAGAAAAGTTGAATTAATTAAATTGGTGATTGTATTACTCAATTAAAATAGGCAAATTAATAGATGGATATGGGAATAAAGGTTTAAAGTTGCATGAGAAAATAAGTGAGAGTTATTCAAAAACAGACGTGCAAATGGATTGACAAATAAGTAAGTAAAAAAAAAGGTAATAAATGATTTCATTTCAAAAAATAAATAAGTAGAGCAAACAAAAACTGGTGAGCCAATACATAGGTAGACAGCTTAATAGGGATATAGGTAGGTGTATAAAGAGTAAATTGTATTGGTGGATAAAAGAGTATAGATTTATAAAACGTAACATAGGTGAGCCGACGAATAATCTAATACTTATACAATTATTTAAGATAAATAAGAGATCATTGCAAAAAAAGGAACTATGTAAAAAAATTGAAAGGAAAAAAAAAGCAATAACTAGGATATAAAATAAATGTGAAATGAGGATAGGATAAATAACAAACCACACGATATGAGGAGGTGTCTCATAACCATTCTCTCATCAATTTATATCTATGCTATGTACGTACAGAAGCCGAATTAAATTACACATTTTCGACAGAGTTGCAGCAAAAATTGTTCGTTAGACATTGAGGCAATTAGGGAAGCTTCTCAAATATATGATGGGGAAATTTTCCATATCAAAAGAAAATTATATAAAAAAGGATCAACTATATTTGTGCTGAATGATTAATGTAAACAGTAAAACAAATGTAAGTAAAGCATTGATTGTTGACATAGCGCTCATTCTTAACTTTGCTATTGTGCGTGAAACGTTTTGCATTAATCAAGACGTACCATCATAGCCTTGAAACAGTTGTTTGTAGTAACTTCCTGACAATTTATATCTTATTTTTGCTGTTTATATTCAGTTATTTTATTTATTTATGATTAAAGTCAGTTCCGAAAACCAGCAATGGATCTTCTTTTAGAAAACCGGGCACAGGCTAATATTCGCAAGAGAATGAATAGAATAGGATAAACTGATTTTTGACTGGTAGGATCTGATACGAATTGCACTACTGTGATCTGATATAATAACAGTCCAATCTTAATAAATCATCGACGGGTTTGTAATTTCTTCCTGCTTCGCAAGCCATCTGCAATACTCATGTTGCAAGATAGGCCTTTAGATGCCACCTGCATTGATATATTATAACTTTTTTATCTATTTGCTGTTTAAAATTGTAGTTCATAAATGTAATTAAAAGGAAAGAGCTCTTTTAAAATGGCAACTCAGTAACTTTCTAGCATAATCACAGAAATAAACACTGAATACATGTTACGATTCCAACTGATAGCAGACCATTACTAAATATGTTTTGTCCTCATTACACGAATCATCAATAGCAACAAGGTACACTTTATCCGTTAATTTCTGACATACTCACTGAAATCAAACATTGAATACATATTGCGATTCCAACTGATAGCAGACCATCACTAAATATGTTTTGTCCTCATTACACGAATCATTAACAGCAACATGGCACACTATATCTGTAACTTTCTGACATACTCACTGAAATCAAACATTGAGCACATGTTGCGATTCCAACTGATAGCAGACAATTTCTAAATTACTAAATATGTGTTGTCCTTATTACATGAATCACTAACAGCAACACCGCACATTATATCTGTAACTTTCTGACATACTCACTGAAATCAAACATTGAATACATATTGCGATTCCAACTGATAGCAGACCATCACTAAATATGTTTTGTCCTCATTACACGAATCATTAACAGCAACACGGCACACTTTACCTGTAACTTTCTGACATACTCACCGAAACCAAACATTGAATACATATTGTGATTCCAACTGATAACAGACCATCACTAAATATATTTTGTTCTCATTACACGAATCATTAACAGCAACATGGCACACTATATCTGTAACTTTCTGACATACTCACTGAAATCAAACATTGAATACATGTTACTATTCCAAGTGATTAGCAGGCAATTACTAAATGCGTTTTGCCCTCATTACACGGATAGATTGTGTAGATTCATTTTACCATTCAGAAGATTTTATTGTTATTATTTATTCCCCCTGTATCTCCTTTTCGTTTTTCCTAAACCTTTTCTTTTTGTTATTTTTATTATTCTTTCCAAAGTTCATGAATTTTTAATGAATGGTTTCTGCTTCGGCGCTCTCTAAAATGTGTATTTAATTTGAAACACCTTGCAAGATATGTATATTTGAATATTTCAACTACATACGCGTTCATCATCATTTTTACAAATTAGAAATTAAAAAAAAAAGAGATTAAAGATTTTAATCTTCAAATTCAATCAAAGATGAAACAAACGGTATTAAAATTACAAAATATCAATCGATTGACTATAATTAAAATTTCAGAAAATGTCCGAAATAATTACTTTAAATTGAGGTTGATATTAATGATTTTCCTAATTTTACTTAATGAAAAAAAACCTCGTTTGTATTTGGCGTTGAATTTATTAAAGCTCTTAATTGAAATTTCAACTTAAATTCCCGTTACTACGAATTGAAAAGAAAAATCTACAATTTAAATTACTGCGCTCATTTAAAAAACTGCGTTTTTTAGAAGAATAAAAGAAGTAAAATTGCAAAAATTTTCCTAAGTAGATATTATTTTAATTATCGAATAAAAATTCCTAAGTTAGTGAATAATTTATTGAATAGAATTCGAAGAAATGAATAGGCGCTGCGTTTTTATGATAAAAATACTCATTGAAACAGAATTATAAATGAGATTTATTATTCGCTCGAACCAATGAAATTATTAATAGCGATTTCTTATATTAGGAAAGCTCTTTGTTAAATTTTTGCACTGAAACAGTCTGAAAAAGGAAAAATTAAAAACATTTTACGCAATTGATAAGGTAATGTTCGAGTACGGCTGAATACTTTTAAAATAACGAAAATGAAAAATTGTTTGTACAGTTGATAAGAAAATAAAGTATTTTAGGTCATTAAAATTAATGTTTTTATTCATTACCAACTTAGATGAAGCAAGTCATTATAATTTCTCTCTCTCTCTCGCTTTTTTTTTTTTTTTTTGCTATTAACGCCTTCTAGCTAACCTTATTTTATAGAAAAACTTCTGTGGAGAAATTCAGAGATTATACATTAAAGAATATTTTAAATAAAAACAAAGTCATAGAATAGTAAATTTTTGCCACGTAGTGAAAGAATAATTCTATTATTAGTATATTTAATTAGCTGAGAGGAAAATAATTGACAATAAAATATTTTTTCAACCAATAATATTCATTAAAAATCTTTTCTTACATTGCTTCAAAATTAATAGATACAAAAAAACTGCACATTTATGTAATTTTCAAATGTTTGCCAATTATAGTGATGATAAATTATTCATAAAATGGTAAAATGATGAAAGAGTTTCATTACTGATTTTAATAGTGTTCTATATCGTTCCTTGAACATTTTGTGGTTCAATTTAAGACAAAGTGCTCGAGAGGAGCTTTTATAATTGGAACTCAACAAATAAGTATTTTCAATTAGTATGTCGTACAATTTATGCTTCTCGTATTCATCATTGACTAACAACCATTTAAAATTCTCTTGCTCTTAAATATATTTCAATAATTGCAAGAATTACTTTCACATCAAAGGAAAGACACTTTCGTACTATTTCGGCTCTAAGAAAATCTAAAAAATTTCTCAAAAATACATCAAGCATCTTATGATGTTTTTGAACACTGAGTTTTAGTTTTTTTAATGAAATTTATACAGATAATTTGACATGAAGCATTATTATCAAAAATGAGTTTCTTTTATTTATTGCATTTTATTATTAAAATTCTTGTTGCTTATTTTTATTAGATCCTTGATTATTCGAGGTAATGTGCATCAAACTCATTTCGGATAAGCAAAGAACCCGGATAATCGGAATTTACTTAAGTTGTCACTATTTTAGGAGACAAAATATAAACTTTTACACAATTTATTGATTTTTATACGCACAGTACAGCGCGATTCATAAAAAAAAGTATACTGTTTCAATGCAACAATCAAGAACAAATTGAGATATTATATGTTACCTGGCTATAGGACTTGTATGGGATTGTTTTAAGTTTTGTTGGAAACTGCCACAGAGATGTTCTGTGTGTGACTCCTTAGTTACACGACGGATTGGAATATCAACGAGTTATAGCCAACACAATACTCTTTGATACTACTTATACCCAATGTCCACCCATAAATTCTGACCTAACACATTGAAATTTCCTCTTGTGCGGGTACATAATGGACAATGTATTCAACCAAACGAAGCTGAAACAGCGTATCACTGCTTTTACTGATGGACTTGAGTTTATGGTATCAATGCCTTAACACACTTTTGGGTGGAAGGGGATGCCCGGCTTAATATGTGTCGTGGGACTGAGGGATCACACATAGAACATCTGTGGGTTGTCTCTAACTTAAAATAATCCCATACAATTTCGTCAACATATTATATGTTACATTATTCTTGATTTGTAATGCATTAAAATCGTATACTTCTTTATGAATCACCTTGTATTTAACTACAATGAGATACTCTTCCAATACTTGCATAAAAATGGGGAATTAAATTTCTCATTATGGAAAAAAAATCAATGATAGTTTTTTTGTAGGGGGGGGGGGATGATAAACGATATTTTGCTGCAATGTTCGGTCATTTTGTTCGTATTATCTGAATTTCAGGTAAAACCCCTTCTTGCTCCTTAATGCATCTGTACTCCCCTAAGAGAGATAGCGCTCCTCTTCTCCCTTCCCCTGATAATCTAAAATCTATTATACTACTATTAGGATATCAAAAACGAGGACTCAGTTTCATTTTGTTTCCCCCCTCCTCGTCCCTCACAGCGTTATTTTATGAGAGTATATTATTTATTTATTATGCAATTGCAAACAAGCGAACAGCTCAGTTTTTTTTTCTTCTTTCAGTTATGGCATGAAAGTTCATTGAAATCATTAAAACTAACATGCATGTGAGGATTAAAATTATCGGTTTCTGGCTGCTTCCATCAGGAAGAAGTTTCTAAAATAGGAGTTTCGTGATTATATTCAAAATTAGCAAGCAAAAGCCATTTTACATTTGTTTGCTATGTGCATGTCTGTTACATTATTGAGATAAAATTATTCATCATATTTATTCTGCTTATCAACTGATAATTAGACAAAAAAAGGATAATATTAAGCGATTGACTAAAGTAATACCAAGCAAGGAACTTTGTTCACAGATCTACCAGTTAATATTATTATTCTTTTATTTGTTCTAGATGTAGTGTCATTTTAGCACAATTACTGTTGTGGTTTTCAATTATTACCATTAAATGATTTAAAAGCATAAATGTTCAACAACTGTAATTAACCTGAAGTTCGATGTCCTACTGTAAATATTATAAAAAATGTATAATAACAGAATTACCAATGTGTGTTCAAGAAAAAATAAAATTTCATTTTTTTCTTAGAACAGTAATAAAATAATGTTGACTCAGAATTACAGAGTAGTAATGGAATTAGTTTAAATTACATTTTAATTTCGTTTCGTTACTAAAACTACAAAATTTATTCTGCACCGTGTGATGAAATTCAGCAGACTCCACCCATTACGTTACGATTCACGTTTGGGTGCTTTTTCTGTTGTCTATTAAATATTTACCGGGACCACGCTAGAAGCGAGCCACTTATTACGGCAACCGAAATGAAAGATAGGGTTATGCACGAAAGAACGGAAGTGAAAAGAGAAAAAGGTTTTTATTTCTCCTTTCCCGAATAACAGAAAGAAGGAACAAGCGAAAATCCTTCGCAATTAAATTAGCAGTACAGGGATCTGAACCGGATTGGATAATTCGATTTGGTCGCTGTTCATTTGTAATCAAAGGTATAAAGAATTTAGCTGTTCCTTAATTGAATTGCCGAAAGAAATATACAAGATAATGTGTTTTATGCGGAAATCTTACTGCTAATTGGCGGACATGTTTTCTTATGGCATTGTGTCTTTGGCGTGATTATGTTCTTTATGAGCTGTGAATGGGGGCCTGAAACGTACTTGGAAAGGGGAAATGCATTTAGGGAGTTAATTAATAATCGACAGTTATATGTCTACTGATATTATTTTAGGTATCGCAAATAGGCACAGAAATATGATTCTTAGTTGGGCTTTTACTAAAGAAAATAGTTGCTTGATAAACGTCTGTTTTTTTCTTCTAGGTATTTTATTATAGTTTAAATGTGCTAGTAGTTTTAAACGTATTTGGTACTTCTATTGGTAATAGAGATTATGAAACTAGCCAAATCGTTTGCTCAGCGCCTAGTTCTATTTACCCCTGGTTACTGATATTTAAAAAAAGGTCGTGCTTATTTTGAAATATCGTCACTTTGTCACGTAATTTGTTCGAATTTACTACCAGTTATTGACTCACTCATATAAAAACGTATTGCCACTAAAAATAATAAAATAATTTTTGAGGAAAAAAAAATAGAACCGGCTTCAACTTTAAAATTGCGCGAAGAAGCTAAAAATAAATTAATTCTTTAAACAACATCGATACACCTTTTAACATAATTTTTAAAGTCGACGCAAAACGATGACAGTTTAATGCTTTTGTAATCAAAAATCAATCACAAATATAAATGACCCAAAGTTTCTAACAATTCCTTGATGAAGTGAGAAACATATAGACTCAAATTTTTGCGCCGACTTCAGAAATTATATTTAAAAGTACTAGTATCGATTTTGTTTAAAAAATGAATTTATTTTTTGCTTTATAATAATGCGTAAAGCGTAATTTCATAAAGTAAAATATTTTACAGCCTTTTTTTTTTTTGTATTCCAACGCCACCTTACACCAGCGTAAAAACCAAATTTAAAAACTATCCCCTAATATTTTCCATATAATTGAAATAGGAGAACAGGGATTCTTTTATGCCTACCGCGGGGAGCACTCGTTACTGTTGCTGAATAGAGGAAGTTATCAATAGGGGAAGAAGAGATTATTCCGGGATTTGGGACGCACGCGACCGCACGTGATGTTAGTGTGGTGTTACAATAAACTTTCGCTTTGAACTCTGAGGGGCGTGTGTTCCTGAATAAGGGCGTAGAATTTTTATATTTTAATTTTTTAAATCATTGTTATTATTTGATAGAAAAGTTGAAATTTGAACTTGACTCGTATAAGTTGTGAATATATTTAAAATAAAGATAAAAACAGAATTTTTTTAAGTTGGCTTTTCAGATGCATCTTTCGCGTTTCAACTTTTTCAATTAATTGGGGGGACTGCTAAATTGACTAGGACCAGCCTTGCTGGGCCCTGAGCCTGTTGCTGGTCGTCATTTTTGTATTTGTATTGTATTTGTAAAATGCCCAACAGACCACTAACTACTAATAATTGTAGTTAACCCCCACCCCCCGCCCCACCTGTCTCGCATTCTTTATTTTTAGTTTCCTTTCTATTTATCTATTTATTTTTGAGGGGAGTTAAACACTTATTTTTTTTTTACTAATAACGTCTACTTAATAATTAATTCAATGTGATTAAAATATTTTTATGATAAAGGCTTTGCTTGCAGATTTCCTTCATTAAATTTATTTATGCATGCAATTAATGGTAATAATAGTAATAACTCACTAATTACTAATTATTTCAGTTAGTTATCATAGCTTACTTTCGCATTTTTTATGATTTGCTAATGATTTCTGATTTCTTATTAGTATTAATAAAGTAAATTTAGACTATTTTAATGCTGGAAAACCATTTTATACAAAGCATGTCGTTCGTTGAACTCCTTAATTTTTAATTCACTTACACATGCCTCCATGCATTCTATTTCCCATTTCTTTATTATTAATTAGATTAAATCATGTATAAATATTTTAGAAAGCTACGATCTTAAATTCCGTCAAGTAAAGCCCTCAGCGGAAAGCATTATAAAGAAAGAAATGTAATGTTCAGAGTATAGTCATTCAAGGTAACTTTGAACCACGTTATATCTTTTAGTATATTGGACTAAAGAAAAACTAGAACGCATAGTGCCTGCACTCAGCTAAATTGGTTATAAAATCAGTTTTTTATTCTTAATTTTTAAATTAAGTCAAATATACTAAGAAATATGACGTGGTTCAAAGTTAACCCCCATGGTGCAAAGTTACCCTGAGTGACTGTAGTCCAACTTCTTTCATATAAGGGCTGACTCCCCCTCTCCCCTTCCACATAATTTAATCCCTAAGAGCTATGGAACAAGCATGTCTCTACCAAAGTATTTTCTGTTGCCAAATAAGGATTATAAATTTTAACAATGTTAGAATCATTAAAATGAACAGATAGAAAAATGCGGTTGTTATACGCAGAACAAGAACGTATCGATTAAGAAGTGTGTTGCTTGATTCTAAATTGAGATTGAAATTTTTAACTCAGTTTTTACAATTTTGAAAATATGTATAAAATAAGGCGGGTGTCTGTATGCAAAAGGGGAAGGGGCAATAAAATTTGATTTTTTTCTGATGGTAAAAAAAACAAAAACTTTTTGTTATGCGATTATTCGTTGGATATGATTGTTGGTGTCAAAGAATCACTCTCTGACCAACATGTGTTCTGATTGTTTCCAAATGCCAAATTAATACTATACATTTCAGGTTTATAAATGTAAAAGAAATGTGGCTGCGTATTTTTTTAAGTTTTTGTTCGAGAAAACGCAGAACAATTCCATAATTAAATAACAGAAATAATTCGAAATGGAAGAGGTTTAAGTATGTAATAAACAAATTAGAATCATTCCAAATGAGAGCTTACACAGCTTGAGAAAACGGAACTACGGATAAAACATCTCGAACTGAAACTTTATCTTCTGTAAGTTGTAAACCGTAATTAAGAAAGAGGCTTTGTTGGAATTAAAGTGAATTATGGGAGTCTGATCTTCCTAATCGGGAAGCAGGAAGATACTCCTCAATTAATGGAAGAAGAGATAACTTTAATTAAGAAATTTGACTCTTTGTTTGCCTTTCATTTCAGGTTTGGAAGCATTTAGAATGGGTAAAATTATCGAAATCTTTACTGTAGGAGAATTTTAACTTGAATGATAGTTTTCTACTTAGGACTCATAATTAAATTTCTACACCTGATTTGTGTACTTTTTTTTAATTTAATCTCACTGAAATCAAACCGTAGGGTTAGTTATTAATGATATTGTTATTATTATTAGAGAAGTGGTAATTTAACTCAGGCAAAGATATAATTTGTTATCATAAAGAATTTAAGAAATTTTGTTCTTTTATAACCGTCAACATTTTTGTCCATTAAATGAGAAAATTTGTAAATCATACATCGTTACAAACTTTCAATACTTTCAATTTCAATATTTAACGTAAAAAAAACTAGAAAATAAGGCAACGAAGGTCTAATAATTGGAGATATTATTGAAAAAGAGCTAGTTAATTTGATTTTACCCCATCCTAGTAAAACTTTTTATATTTTTGTTCATGTATGCAACTTTTCATACAATGTAAGAATTTTTCAAGTAATATTCGGAAAAAAGACATGACAAATACCATAACTGGTCAAGGAGTCTAATTTAGCCCTTGTAATACGAAAGAAGAGCAAAGCATTTTTATTTAAGAACTATGGACGAAATAGCGGAATTTTAAGTTTTAGAAAATGATGTTTGTTTGTTCAACAACAAAGACTCTATAAAAATTCAAAAATAATAGGAGGACTCGTAAATTTAATGTATCTTCTTGTATACAGGTAGTAAATTATATATGAGAATTAACAAAACATCGGTATTTGCTTTACACTAAGTAATAAAGAAATAAAGAATCTTTTTTTTTTTTTTTGCTAAAAAAGGGAAGGATGATGTAAGGACAGTGTATTTTCCCAGGAAAAAAGGTATTTCCTCAAAGATAATGTATTTACTAATACAGCATAAGTAAAGAAAATCGATTATCTTTTGCACGAAGTAATGAAGAATTAAATTTCAAGCTATTTAAATGACTGTGCATTTTTTACTTATTTACTTGTTTACTTTTAATTGAAAAATGATGTCCCCCCCCTCCCCTCCCAGGACTCGTAAATTGCAACGTATTTTCTTGAATAAAAGGTATGATATAACTGAATACGACGAAAGGACAGTGCATTTAACTTAAACAAAAAGGGGAACGAGGATCGGCTCATTCATTTTTATGCTAAAAGATATAAAAAGCAATTTTATTATATCTGAAGCCAGCATATATTTTCTTTGGCATATGATATGAAACGGCTAATGGTAGCATAAGAACAATGTGTATGTTTTTATTACTATACTATGAATTTACTAAGGAAAACCAAAGAACAGCGTTTTCCTTTAAGTAAATGCCATGCAATAAGAGTAGCACTTTCTTCAAAGGGAAAAAATATTTTGCAGCAACTAAAGGCATCTTGAGCGCGAGTACAGCATTTTCCTTTAGATACGCTAAGATACAACGAAAAGAAACTTACATGTTTTCTTTTAAATACATTATGAAACAATTGTGGACAAACTAAGAGAAACTTTTTTTTTCTTTGTGACAAAATAAATGCAGCTCACTTAAAAGTACTTTTTTGAAACAAAACACCAAAATAACAAGAAATTGAAAAATCTAGCTGTAACCAACATTTGGTACTAAAGTCGAACCATTATAATCGTTCGCAGTTTAACATCCGTGGTGAAACTACCCCAATATAATAGTTCAATTTAGCACCAAATGCTGATTGCAGATAAATGTCACCATTTTTTTGGTGAAAAGTTTAACTAGATTTTTTTTTACAGTGAAGTTGAAAAAAATGTACTTACGATAGCATGACAGCAATGTATTTTATTTGACTTTTAAAAAGAAAAAAAGTTTTTTTTTTTTTAGAAAACAATTATGTACCTGAAAACATATTTATGAAGCAAATTTCTTTTATGGAGTACTCAAATTGAGCCATTGTTTTTAATGAGTGCTGTAGTTTGGGGAGAGCAAAGTGTGGTTCCAACTACAAAGCTTTGTTCATCACTACACTGAGATCAAATTCATAAATAATCATTAAATTATCCCCGGCGGAATATGACAGAAAGTACATTTCATCAAAAATTCATCGACATCATAATGGGATAAAAAACGGGGGATTTTCTCCGTCTGGCAAATGTTCCGACAAGCCTTCGGCAACCCCGCACTTGTTCCGAAGTGGGTTCTCTATCATTCACCGCAGTAGGGGGTTGACATAGAGGATTATGGGGTCATTAGTTCGCGTTCGAAACTTGTGTACCACCAACCGTCACCCCCATTTGTCAAGTAGGTGTTGGGTTTCACCCTGACGCCTCCGAGAGCTCCCTTCAAAGCTTTGTTGTTTGCTACTGTGCAGTGAACAGGAAGTCGAAGTAGTAGTTGTTCGAGTGGAATTGATTTTAGCCTTTGTGGTACATAGATCATAGATGAACTAGATAAGTTACTTATCACGCAAAATTTGCTTTTAAGTTATAATTAAAAAAACACAGTTGCTTTAATTTTTAATTAAATAATAAAAAAGCACACAAATTAGTTTTATCCTTGTAATGAACTGAATAAAAGGCACAATTTTTAAACATGAGACAGTAGAAGTGTGTATAACATAAGAAATAAGAGAAGTTCTTTAGTTTTACCATTCTTGAGAACGGACGGTCATTGCACAAAATTTTGAAATAATGAAAATTTAGGAATATCAAAAACATTCTTTATGCCTTAAATTTGCAAAATAGAACATCAGGAGCTTATCGAAATTGGCCCTTGATTTGCCTGATCTTCTAATATTGAAAGTATTCTATAGGGAATGCACAACAATTTGATCCTACCATTAGAAGAATGAATGGATATTGATTGGCAAATTGCAAAGCCATAGATTAGGTGACTTTACAATTATGGCAAAATGACAAATTGTAAAGCCATATGGGTTAGCAATTTGCCAATCAATTTTCACTCATTCTTTTAATGATAGGAGAAAATTATTGTGTGTTCCCTGAGAAATACTTTCAGTATTAGAAGATCAGGCAATACGAATTTTGATAAGCTCCTGGTGTCCTAATTTGCAAATTTATGGTGTAAAAATGTTTTTGATCTTTCTAAATTTTTATTATTTCAAAATTTTGTACAAGGACCGTCATTTCTCAAGATCAGGTGGTCTCTCGCCAATTTTTGAGACATGATTAATATGTTTTAGTGCCAATTATACATCAGTATGTACATATATTTCACTAGCGAATAGTTTTCAATTCTGTAAAGATGATAGAAGGAGCGCTTATTTATGTTTTCCGGATAGAAAATTTCAGATCATTCTGTCAAACTACGAAATTAAAAGATGAATCGAAGAGCAGAGAAGAAAACTTGGAAAGTTTCTTCGTGTATACAATATCTTTGCATTTTTTAAACTCATTGCTTGTGATTCAGTCAATTATTTTCTATTATGATTTAGACAAGAATTTTTAGTATAGAAAGTCTTACTACGCAAAAAATCTTATATTAATTCCAATTAATACTACATAACTGTATAGCACATTAAATATTTCAAATCCAAGAAAACATCTTTCCAGCTTTTGCACTCCTTTTGGGCACTTCCCCCCACTCTCTCTCTATACGTATATATATATATATATATATACATGTATGTATCAGTGTCACACACAAGGCCATTGTTATTAATAACTTATCTTTTACTGTTTTTTGTTTCCGACAGTTGATAAAATCCAAAGAATATGTTGTTTGGCGGTGTATTCGGGCATAATACGAAAATGGTGGACTTTCGTCCCTCGACCTCCCCCCTCCCCCCCCCCCTGAAAATTCCTGTGTGCGTCACTGCTATGTATATATATATATATATATATATATTTGGTCAAAATATTCAATTATTTTTTTTCTTTTATTAATCCGAGTAATTGCTTGCAAGATGACTAACCCAGTAACATTTTGCACCCATCCGAAAATTCTTTACCACGCTACTCAGTATAAAAATTGTGGAACTGTTTAAAAGAGAATTTTGAAAGAATCAAATTTTTTTGTACACATTAATTCCATGTATCATTTAAAAAGAAATATATGATTTTTCAGAACTTTATTCTTCTAAATTAAATATTACCGAAGTATGTGAGCTATTGCTTAGGTGGAGTAGAATATTGAAAAGAAAAAAAAACATTGATGTATTTTAGGAAATTAAGGGGTAATTTACAAATAATTAGCCTAACCAGTCATTACAAGTTATTTTCCAGAATACGCAATTCCATCTGTTACCCAATTTTCACCGAGTCATAAAAATGCTAAATTAATTACCACTCTGCCTTGTACCAGTTCCAAAAACTGTAGAAAACTGGGCCCGTGTTCGAGGGGTATTTGTCAGACGATTTCCGCGATGAATCACACCCGCGGACAGAGAGGCTCATGAAATACCGCTTCCGGGAGCCTTGATGGGATTAGAACACGAAGCCGGTTCTAATTCACCCCGGCCCTTTTCACTAGAGCTAAAGGCGAGTGTGTGTTCTTTTCAGAGATCAAGCAAACGTTGTTTCATGTTCGATGGCGTTTTCTTTAAGGCATGCTAATGCTTTCTTTGTTCTTGAATAAATTTCTAAAAATTGACTTTTTATTCGTATACAGTAATTCGGTTCGTTTTCTGTTACTTTCATACACAGGGCTCAAAGAATTTTTAAGACTAGGTTTATAAAATAAAGTATAAAGCTAGTAATTATATTTTTTTTAAGCATTTTTATTTAAAATAAGCTCCTTCGGCTGCAATACATTTGTTACAGCAGTTTAACGACGATTCGAATGCCTGTTCCAGCTCACATTGTGGGGCTGCCTCCAAAACTCGCGTCGAAGCTGTTTGCACACAGTGTGTCAAAGAATTTTTTAAACTGCAGCTGGAACTAAGCTTACAGTGGCCCTATCTATGTTATCAACCATTCGTGAAACTGCTTAACTATCAGCTGAGCTACTGCCAAAACCTCAGTTCAATTATTTACTTTAATTTTTACTTTGATGTCATGACACTATACAAACAGCTTCGACGCGAGCTTTGGAGGCAGTCCCACAATGTGAGTTGGAACAGGCATTCGAATCGTTGATAAGCCGCTGTAACAAATGTATTGAAGCCGAAGGAGCTTATTTTGAATAAAAATAT
Organism: Octonoba sinensis; assembly: GCA_038502835.1. Classification (NCBI taxonomy): domain Eukaryota; kingdom Metazoa; phylum Arthropoda; class Arachnida; order Araneae; family Uloboridae; genus Octonoba; species Octonoba sinensis. The sequence goes on along the minus strand of CM076605.1, from coordinate 61,091,789 downwards.
TTTTAAATAATATATAATTACTAATCTTTATTTCATTTTATAAACCTAGTCTTAAAAATCCTTGGACACACTGGGTATGTCGTGAAAACAAAACACAGAGCCCTAATCCTTCTTATTTGCGTAGCAAAAATATTCGTCGTTAATTAGAATAAAAACTACATGAATTCATGTGTTTACATGAAACATCTGTCAGATTTGAAACTCTTACAACATTTTATTACTTCTACAATCCTTGACAAAGTGTCCAGTGAGTGTTATAATTATTGAACCTTAAATGAGAGATTTCAAATACCATTGATTAATTTTGGAATTGACCGATTATGATTACGATTATATTTTTGAAATGATTAATGAACAATTTTATTAGTATCATTGCATAGGAAAAAACGTTTACTTATAATTAAAATTGCTTTAACGTATAGCGTTCGAACTTGCTTTTATTAAAGATTTCAAAACCTTTTATTAAAGAATTTTTTTAATACGATTACATCATTACTTTCAGTTATACTTCTGGTTCTAGTTTCAAAATCAAAGTGAATTATTTCGATTGTTGTTGTTTTGAATATTAAGAAAATGATTAGTACTTAGATTGCATTGAAAAATAAAATTAAATTATCGATTACTTGGAAATGATATCTGTAATCGGTGAAATTACTGCTATTTGAAGTATGACCACGCAATATATACTACAATAAGAGTTTCTCATAGTGGTTTTATTTGAATTATTATATTTATCTTTAAAATATCGTTAATTACTTAATCTAAAGTTCAACCGGGTACATTTATGAGCGCAATTGGCCCTGCAGCGACAATGATTTAGAATACGTTTGCTTTAAGTGAGAATTATCAAAATTAATTCGACGTTATCATCGAAAAACTTGATATATTTCACTTAACGTGGAACAGTTACGATTACATTTTGCGATTCGATACAATACTGCCATCATGCAAAAAAAAAAAAAAAAAACTATGGTAAAATGATATTTAAAAATTTGTTTAATTATTTGGCGGGAAGCGTAATATAATATTCGTATTTATTATCGTAATTTATAGACTTTAACAAATTTATTTCCATTTTATAAAAAGTATTCCCATTCATGAACCAATTTTAAATTACCGATTCTTTGGAGTGGCAATACCTTAGTTTGTTTATATCAAGCGATTATTCTCATGTTTAGATTGATTGTTGAACTTATAGTCCGCACATGTTCTGCGGAATATCAGCTAGTACTTATATAATAATATGAACAGCATAATGTTTTCCATGCTAAATTTAATTGTTCTATCGAATTTAAACTGTTTGGCGAACTCTAGCACTTATTATTAGCCAATTTATCTTATGTTACAAAAGGGGGAAAAAAACGACAGTTGATTAAAATTCAAACAGTTACGGTGACTTGAAGCCTGTTTCCGGTAGAAGCCATATTTTTTAGAAGTGCATTTAAAATATCAGTTTAAGGAATTAAGCAATTTATTGCTTCATTTTCGGTAGGGGTAAATTTATTGTAAACCTAAATTTGTCCTCTCAAAAAAAAAAAAAATTTCTTCTTTCGACAATAGATCAAGAAAATTGCTATATTGGTAATATATTTTGCGCTTTCGTGCGCACATACTCCACCCTTTTCTACGTCCCCGGCAAAGTACTCATAATTTGAGGAAAGGAAACCATGTGTGACGTACACCGTAGCGTCCGTTTCATCGCAAACCAGATTTACGATTTCCGCAATCAGTGTAAATGACACTTTTTCTTTCGTTTTACCAGCCATTAAGAGGCGGCGTATTAATTCAGGTGTCAACACGGCGAATACTAATTTGGTGCATTCGGAATTTACGACGCCTCGACGGTGATAAAGAGCCAATTATGGCAGTCGGTATATATAAGCGCTTTAAGTGGGAGCCCTAAATTGATTCTTGATAGAAAAGAATTGATTTACCTGCATTCGGGAAGAAATTTCCTTCAGTTAAAAGGATAATTTTGGCAAGAGTGCAATAAGAAAATAAAGATAAAACTCAAAGTCATTTCCCAAATACAATATTCACTTTATTCATTTACCAACATATTGGGTGGAAGTCTATTTGTCGTTTTGGTGATTTTTTTCTAGAAATAAATCGCTTTTCGTTAAATGAGTAAAACTTACAAACACCATAATATTAATTGAAATCACTGTCCATCAAACCTTCCGTATGAAATTGTTTCTGTAAAATGTTATTAGAAACTAAGCCCAGGGGGCATTATATCTAACTATTGTTAGGAACTGGCGTGTAATAAAAATATTATTTACACGCTATGAGAGCCCGTAAGTTTGAATTTTTTTATAATAACATAATTAATCATGTTTATGTTGGAAGGTATGAAATCAAACTTTTTTTTTCAAGTGTATGTCAACATTTCATTTCTTTAAGTTTTGTTAAAACTCTTACTTTCACATGGCACAGTAAACACACAATGTTTAAAGTATGAAATATTTTATATCAATTAAAAGTTTTTAATTGAAGCTCATTAAAAGTAATATTTAATGAGGTACGACAGTTTTTTAAATTTGAGGAGAAATAATTAGTAGTCTATGTGACAATTTGAAATAGTTGTGCTATTAAATACATGAATATAATTATTCAACAAAGCTAATAAGCTAAATAGAATTTCAAGTAAATTAGACTTTTAAAAATAATAGAACGCAAATAAAGCATTAAAAGGTAGAATGCATTTTATGCATTCAGCTTTTAATGCTTCCTCTTCAGATGGACAGAGTGTGGAAGGAATATTCCGTTTCTGAAAAGATAGTTTCAATTTTTTTTCAATGAAAGTTTAAGCCCCCTTCCATTTCCTCCCCTATTCCACTCTCTCCTTTCCCCCTCTGGGCCAGATAAACGCAGTTTTTTTATTTTTTGCAGAGTGGGAAATCATTACTCGGCAGGTTCAAACCCGTTCTGCAGATCGCTATAACAAGTGTCTTGTTCTTTTACGGGTGTTATACTGAATGCAAACTAACATTATCCTAAAGCCAATCGCTCTCTTTCAAAATTCGCTATAACGTATTGAGTCGTTATAATGCGTCGACTGTATTTTGGTAGATGAGTATATGTATTTAAATATAGACGAATTCGCCTTACCGCCATTCGTCAAAATTTAAATACTTGTCTATATTTAATTCGTCTGCTTTTTAAAAAAATCATCACTAATAAAGGACATTCTCTAAGAAAATAATATTAAAATCAAATATATATGATACGGTGAATGTTCGAAATCAGAAAATGGTCGACAATCACCGGTGAATGTCGACATTTTCCGATTTCGGACATTCACTCTAAGATATACATAAATATTTAATCTGCTGATTTTAAATGTTCCATTTTCACCATTCTTGCTACCCACTCTCCCTTCTCTCAAAGTGTCACAATTTTCCCTCTCCTCCCCTCAAATCATGACATCATTTGGGGACGGTCCCTTGGGACAGCTGTATTTCAGTTTCCTCTTAATCCATCTCTCTAAAAACAGCTACCGTTTTAATTTTATGTTTTTCTACTAGAAGTGGTCTGCTGAAAAGGATGTTAAAAGAAAAATCATTCAAAGATTTTTACACTTAGGAATAATGTCTTACACAGTAAATAGCAGCGAATTTTGACAAAATGACCTATTTGTGCTATACTCATATATATATATATATATACCCATATATCTGTAACTAACAAGTATTGAGTTGGGATCTGTGTCTCGATTCAAACCATTTTTAGCATGTTTTTGCTTTTTTTTTTTTTTTTGTCAGACTAAAAATGCATAAGTTATGTGCAAACAATGCACACGTTAATTAGAGAATTAGAGTTAGGAGCAGTTCATAAATGATGTCACGCTTTTTCTCCATATATTTGACCCCCTCCCCCCTTTGTGACATGTCACGCTATGTTGCGTAATGCATGATGTCACACTTCTTGTTACCCCCTCCCCTCCCCTTGTCACACTTTGTCACAATTTCACGAACCCCCGCTCCCCCCCTCGAAGCGTGGAATCATGTATGAATGATCCCTTACTTATGGAAAAGGTTGAGACCGATTTTTCTTTTCTTTTATGCAGATCATCCCATGGTGAAATTTTTAATTTACATACACTTTTAAGATAAAAAGCAAATTTCAAAATATCTTAAATTTTCTACAAGTAAAATATTCTACTAGTATTAAATTATAATTTACTGTTTAATAACAAAATTCTTGCATTAGCATTATAATTAGATAAACTTATTCTTAATAGAGGAAAAGTTTTTTTTTTAAATAAACATTATCAATATTCAGCACTTACTGCAGCGTTAGACTTACAAAATTTACAATTAGTTTTTCTAAAGCTAATTGCTGATTAATTTATTTTTAATCCTTATGCGAAAACCTATCGTTCAGTTTGATGATCAGAAAGACGTTTTTTCTACAAGAAAAAATTAGCATATTAATCAATTTCTAACTTTAATGATGTTTTTTTAATCAGTCGCAAAAAAACAGTTATTAATGCGACAATAAACGATGTTAATCATTTTTTAAGGTCTACTTCTTCCGTAATTAATCACATTTTTTCTTGTAATTATTGCTCCCAATTTTTCTTGTCGTCGGCAGGAGGGGAACAACTCAAAGGAGAGATAAAGTATTATGGAGCCAAGATAATAATCGGGAAATAATAATTATATAAAACGAAATAAATTTTAGATTTTAAAAGTGCCGTAGATAAATATAAAATAACTACATTCTTATTCATTTAATTTTTTTATTTATTAACTTCATTTATTTTTTTATATATTCATTTTATTTTATTTCATTATTTATTTATTTATTTTATTTTGTTGTTTTTTAAATGAAATAGTTTGAACGCCTCAATGGTTTACAAATGTAACAACATTTATTCGTTATCAGAACCGGGGGTGGAATTTTCTTTCTTTCTTTCCCTCCCACTTTTCTTTCTTTATTTTTTCTTTTACTTATTTATTTATTTTATTTATTTATTTATTGCGTGGGGATGAGAATCTAAAAAGAATCTGATTATACTATCAGAACTTTCTTTTCAAATATTGTTGGATGAAACCATTAAAAAATATTGTGGAGAATCTGGAAACGCAAAAGCCTATTTAGTTGCATTTACTAACTATTAATATATGCTTAATGACCTTCTGTGCTTATTATCTAATAATTAGATAAATATTCTTTGACTTAGGAATCGGCAAATCATCTGCTTTGAAATTGATATAAAACATTTCCCGATTAAGCAAAATTGAATCGCTTCGTAAATAAAAAATCATATATAAAAAAAAAAAAAATCCTTCCTTTTTTTTAAGTAACAGTATTTAGCAAATGTAAGAACGAGGCCTTCAAGGCCGGGGTCAATAATATAATTATTTTCCGGGCTTGTATGCCATGGTACATCCGAGATGTTTTAAGCTCAACTCACAGACTTCTTCAATTCTTCAAAGCACGACTGAATTCAAACGAAAAAGCCTTGCCTAAAGTTCTCGTGAATCATGATCTTAATCCACGTTTTGGATAAGTAAACAATTTGAGATCTTCTGGTACTGCTTCTGATTGGTTAATCTTTTTTGCTCTTGAGAACCAGTTACTACAAGCTATATTTAGGAAACAGTCACCACTATGTAAGATTACCTTCTCATTTTACAGAGAAGATTTTCGAGAAAAAAAAAGAAGAACTTCTGCCAGATTAGTCATTGTATTGATGCAGTTTTTCTCGCTGAAATGCTTATCGATGTTATCAAAATGTTTAGCGTCTTTATCACACTTACTCTGTAAGAAAACTAATTGAAAACTTTTTTTCGAACACGTATTTCAACCCTTTTGATGTAGCGTTCCCTCAATAATCAGCACCTAGGAAGCATTCCATTCATAGAATGCTATTTGTAAAATTATCGCAGCATGAAAATTTTGAAATTTTACATAAGTTTTCTTCTAAAGAACGAAAAATTAAAGGCAGCTAAAGTAGCTTTGAAAATTGTTTGATAATATTCCATATCAGATATAAATGAAGCAAAATAATATGAACCTTATAGTTCTTTTTTTAACTGAATTTTACTATTTTGACTGTTTTAAAAGAAAGAGAGTTTAGTTACAAACATCAAATGTAAACATTAATCTATCAAAATACCTAGTGCTGCGATACATTTCTTGAATTTGATAATGCATTTCGGATATTTTTAATGGATTAGCAACATAAAAATAGAATGTTTGAAATTTTGCTTGTTTTCTTTGTAGTTGTAATCATTGAAAGTAATGTAATTTTTCTTTGTTTCAAATGTGTACACTGAAACGAATTTGAATGCATCGACAATAAATTATGTTTCTTTCTATAAATAAGGAATATAACTTTTGAGTGATTTAACTGAAATTGCTCGGCGTCTTGAAAGATTTTCATTGAAATCATTTACTAACTAGTCTCGAGTTCTAAATTTCTAAAAAGCTATATCAGAAAATAAAAGCTTCAGAAGTTATAAAAGATTAATTAGCGTAGTTCATGTAAATAAGAAAATGTTGATTTTTCATTTGCGAAGGATTATTGTCATGTATTTTGTCTGATTGTAGAGACGATCTAAGTATTGTTAATTAAAAATAAGTTTTTAAGAGCTATTTTCTGAATCCGATAAAACTTCAATGATCTTTTAGTAGCGTATCGAACCCATTTCATTGTCACATCGTTTTCATCCTTAACTTATTCTCTTTCTTCTTCGTTTTCATCTCCATGATCCTCTTTACATTAAGAAATTATCTTCACCATAAAGAGGGTGGCCAATTCAACATTTCAAGAAAAGTTTAAACAATTTTTTAAATATTTTCGATGAGATGTCGTAACACACTCAAGTATACAAAAGTTAATGAATATGATTTTGAAGCGAAAAAAAAAGAACGTATTTCTACCTTTGTCATATAAGGTGTATCTGTACCAAATCTTTAAGATGAGTTTATAAGGCATGTTGTCTTTATCAACTGGCAGAACATAAAAGGGAATTCATAGACTTTGAAAGAAGGATGATAATTTTACTTCATTAAAGACTTTCTTAAGACAATTTTTCAGGTGAAAATAATGTTTTTCTAACAGAACGGTTACTACAAACTGCAATAACTTCCTGTCAACATGAACCCCAAAAATATTTATCGTTCTGAGAAGCCCCCATTCTAGCATATCATTTAATTTTTAAAACAGGATTGTTGAAAGAAACGGAATTCTAAAAGTAAGCTTTCTTTGCAGCATAAAACTCCCAAAGTATGGTTTGTGTGCGCATTCAAATTCAAAAAAGCGTTATTGTTTTTATGGTATTATTATGCTTTGGTTACAGCGGGATTAATTTTATGATTAAAATTTTTAATCAGAAACCTAAAAAATTGTATTTAATTAAGCGATCACTTTTTTCTATTTATGTGAGCAATCAGGTTTATCTTGATTCGCCATTTTCTTTCAAATTCAACCAATAATTGCTTTAATTCAGAGCATTCAATACAAAGAACGAATAACGTGAAAGGAATATGAAAAGGGATATCGAAGTGATTAACAAAATATTTGGCTACATTTTTCTTACAAATACCTTTTACGAAACACATTATTATAAAATAACAGCATAAAATGTAACTAAAGATCGTTAGTGCTCCAATCCCCAAGACTATGATGTTGCTGATTCTCCAATTGTTATCATGAGCTTTCACTTTATGTCAACAAAATATCCCCATTGCCTTCTCTTTACAACTAAACTCAACTCTAGATTAAATTTTGAAAAGAAAATCTCACAAATATACTTTTGTTAGCTCCCTCATTTCTTTATCTCTCTATTTAAGTACTAACAACTGCCATCGACCCAACTTGTGGCTCAACGACGACGCACTCGTTTAAGTATTCAGAACCTTCAAGTCAACTTCAATATGAAGATGTTGCTTTAAGGTAGCAAAAATGAAGGTTCAATTATTAATTTTAGGCTTCATTGAGTTGCCCCTTAGGAATTTTCCTGGAATTCTGCTACTCAAAACGCATATACGGGGCAAGAAAGCAGTTCTCTCCTCAAATATCTCAGATTAGAATATACAGTAGAGTACCGTTTATACGACGTTTTACTATGGTCCCAACTCTTGGATTTAGCCAGAATGGTGAATCGATTATATGACGTTATCGTTTATACGACGATTTTCGATAGTCCATTCCGATTATCGATATTCCATTTGAAATCAATTAATATGTGAAACGGTGAAATGCAATTGAGTGGCTTAGTATCCATAAAAAAGGGCCGTGGTAGCCTAATGGTTAGCACGTTGGACGACTTCCACCTGGAAGGACGCTCGTTCGATACCCGCTGAAGACCACCATGTACACGTGCGGGTACGTGCATGTAAAATCTTTATTCATATTGTAACAGCAACGTACGACCGGTAAGGTTCCGCAACCAAGATGGACGCCCGATATTTATTGAGCGCTTGAAAATTACGGTTAGTTAAACGTTCTTTAGGATAAACAGAGAGTAAACGACTTTTTTCGCAATCAGCAGTTTGAGTACCATCTTTTTATTGGTTATTCAACTGTTGTAATTAAATATGGTAAAATAACGATCAAATAAATGGTTATTTTACTATTTTCTTACGGAAATTTTTAACAGTGCATGGAAGTCCTGTTGAACAAAATTTGAATTTTTACATATATTTAATACTACTTCATTTACTCCAGCTATTTTATGCTTTCAAGCGGTAATTACAAAAAGAAAAAAACAAACGCACAAATGTGCGGTTCAGAAAAATTGCATTACCTTCTGAGCAATTGTGCCATCAGAGAGAATTGAGAAATCATTTGAGAAATAATAATAATAATAATATTTTTATTTAAAATGTATTGTTCTTTGAAACTGATATTAATTCTTTTTACCTTAAATGTATGGTTGGTTTAAGGCATTGCATAGTATAAATTGTCGCTGTCTCGAAATCGAAGAGAAGTAAAAAATATCGAAAATTCGAGTTAATAAAAATCCAATGAAAATTATTTCGATAAAAATAAGTAACTCTCTATGTACATCATACAAAAAAGAGAACAAAATAATTAGTTATCATACTTTGTTTTAAACATCTATCCAGAACACAGTTTGATAAGCATTCCTTATTCTTTTTTTTTTTTTTGTCATTATTATTATTTTTTTCTAAACGTGGAATTAACTGAAATATTCTTGTGGTAATGTCTAGTCGTTGATTCAGCAAACACCTGTATCGTACTCTTAGCAAAGGTTAGTCGTTAGGTCTTAGTAAAAGTAAAGTAGATTTTCCGTAGTAGAATATGAAATGGGTCAACTGACTATTCAAGTTTTAAGTGGGATGTCGATTTGAGAATTGTAGTTTCGAGGGATTGGAAACAATAAGAAGTCGGTAGAATGGAAGGAAGTAATTTCAGTGAAAGACAAATTCCGGGTTATTGAGAACAAGAAAGAAAAACTTCAGTTAGAAAGACAAAATTACATTAAAAAGTAGAGAAGGTGAAATGAAAGATTTTTTTTTTTTTGCTTTCGAGGCATCGCAAAATTCTAGTTATCGAGAGTTGATATAATATCCTTCATAATAACCTTAGGTTGACTTCTGCAGTTTCAATAACAATTAAAACAATCGCCAAAATAATCATTTTTAGTTTTTATTGAACTTTTAAAAACTTTTTTAAACAAATTTTTGACGTTATTTGGTGTCTTAGGTAATTAACTAATTACTGTAAATTTCTCGCAAAATTGAATTCTAACATTGTTATAGCATAATTTGAATAATATGACATAAAAATATGATACATTTTCAATTTTTACACGTAAACAAGATTACCAATTACATATGGTGTGCAAAGCGTAATTTTGGATGATAGAAAAGAAAAATATTAAAGGGCGAAAAAATAAATAAGGAAGAAAATATTTTTAATTTTCAGAATATTCTTCATTAATTACATCACCTGGGAAAAAACTATTCTGTGAAGTGACTAGAACGACTGTCATTTTCCCTACGCCGCTTTTAAATAGAAAACTGATACAAAAATAATCATACATTATACTAATATTTTTAGACTCCTGAGAAAATACAATGTAATAAAGTAATAAAATGGAGTCGTAATTAACTGAAACACTGCCCACTTCGGAATAATGTTCACTTTAAAGAGATAAGCATTAAAATTTATAATTCCAGGCCAATTTTTCGACGTTTCTCTTGCTTTGGAGCATTTTTTAAAAAATTTACAACATTTTTTGCAATTTTAAGTTTTTTGCTAAATATTTTTATATGTTTAGGTTCTTTTTATTTATTAATTTCACTATTTTTTTTTTCAATTTTCTGATGAAAATTTAGTTAGATTTACTCATTAAATTTTACCAAAAAAATAAATAAATAAATAAAACATTGGTGAACAGTCGAATTGCGAATCTATTGCTACAAAACCGAATGAAGACAGCTTGAAGCAAGCAATGAATTTTTGACACTGGAAAAAAAGGAAGTAATTCAGTGTGTATTTCAAAAATATATTTTTCCGTTAGTGTATCTATTTATTTATTTTAAAATTGTTTTAACATCGAAAGACATTTTTCAAGGCATAAACTTACCTTTGGATGTAGTCTTTGGTAATGCAAAAAAATATATATTCTTAGTTATTCAGAGTAATTTAGATAAACCTAGATTTCTTTATAGAATTATTTTATGATAGTGTTGTTATAATTTCTCAAAAAATATTTTAAACTACTTCAAATTTTGGTCTCAGATCTTAAGTGCATTTTTTCAGTTTTAATATAATTTTTTTTCATTTTTGGTAAATTTTTTGAGCATTTTCTTGTTTATCAACTTCTGAGGCCTGACTATTGCACGCAAAATAGAATACATTTCGTATCTTTAATCGAAACAAATATTTCAAGTATTAAAGTTTATTATTTAAAATAATAACACTTTAATATTTTAATCAACCGTTAAATACTTGTTGGTATCAATTCATTCATTCATTTATTTACCTATTTTTTAAACCAATGTATAGATGTTTCAAGGTTTTTCTTTGTCGAAATTAGAATCACGTGTAGGGAAAGAATTCTTTTCAGATTATTTCAAGGCAAAATTAAATAAATAAATAAGTAAATAAACAGTAAATACTGAACACAAACATTTTGTAGGGAAAAAAAAGAAGTCACAAATTTTGTTTGAATTCTTTCATTTTTTCAGAACTTTCGAATAATATAATTTTTACATTTACATTGAAGACTAAGGGATTCAGATTTTTCGGTGGGGGCAGGAGCGCAACCGAGAGGGGGAGGGGAGTCAACCTCCACCCCCAGAACCCTTGGCTTCGAGCCGTACTGCTGATCTAGTGTGTTAATTAATATACATGCACAAAAAATTGTTACGAACTAACTCCTCCTCCACCAAAAAAAAAAAAAAAAAAAAAGAGATGAAGGAGAAAAATGAATTCTGGTTGCACTTTTTTGGATGAAAGGTACTAAATGAAAGGTTTATATCAAGTGAAACATCTTTATGTTTTCATTCATTCTTTAAAGCAAATAAACAAACTTTCTCTTAACAAATTCTATTCCAAAAAAACTTTTTTTTTTTTGGAACCATTCTTACGTCAATTAATTTTTCTTCCATTACGTTTCGATAGAACTGTAACATTATGAATAGCGTTACATGACTAATGAGTGATTTTTTACTATAAGAGTTAAATATATAAGAAGAGAAGAAAATTCAATACAGCTAAACTTTTAAGGCTGGTTTTCAACTAAAATTGTTATTACGAACAAATTCCGATTTACTTATTTAAATACTTTTGCATTAAAATTCAAATTGTCAGCATGTGCATGGGTTAAAAACGATATGCTTTAAAAATTCAAAAAAAGGGTTTTTTTTTTTTTTTTTTTTTGCGACAAAATGATTAGTAAATAATGAATTACCACACACAATGTTTGTCAATTTTCATATTGACTTTTAGTCGCAGTAGAGTTGTTAAGACTTTTAGTAAGAATATCACTTCAAACACATGAATTGCGTATTTGAAGATAGTACAAATACTTTTAGAGTAATTTTATATACAACAAACAAACAATGAGTTATAGCGAATGAGAATTTTTAATTAATTTTGTTTATTATAAACATTTTTAGATGCAAATAAAATAATAATAAATTAAATCGATATTATAAATATAATTCTTCAGTGATTTTGCTTTGAAAACATTATTATTGCTTCGACCTGACGTCTCCTAGTTGACATTTCTTAATATAAAAGTTTTTCGTCACAAAAATACGATGTTTGTCTTTTTTCAACTTAGAAAAAATCGTAAATGTGGGGTAAAAACTGAAAAATAGTTGTCATACTCTAAAATTTGGTTATTTCAACATTTTCCAAAATTATTTTTGGAGGAGGCGTCAATCAAAGTCATTATTATGCTCAAGGAAAACTGAAACTTAATTTTTGTATACAACCACGCCGGAAGAAAATGAGATGCTGAATAAATAATTAGTGGAAGATTTCGATTTAAATTAAAGATTTTTCAATATTACCTTTATATCCTGTGCCCCGTTTGGCGATCGCGCTTGATCCTGTTAGTTGCGCTGCATGCAAGACTTAGAACAGAAACGGATTGCAGTAGCAGCTTCGCGAATTCTTGCGTTCGGCTGTCAACAAAATACTGGAGCCTGCAAGCCGACTGACCCCGCCAACTTCAGAGAAGGCGTTTCTTCTGCGTGACGTCACAATCAAGATGGATGCTGATTGGCGGAGTATCGTCTCGGGCGGAGTTTGTGTCAGAGAATGCGTTTAATAGTGTTCTAAGTGTAGTCGTTAGCGGCCCAGATTGCCGGAGATAAACGAGCAGAGTCGAGAGATATTAAAATAAGAGTGTAAAAAAGAAAAGATTTAAAAAGAAGAGCCAGTTCCTCCAATTAGAAAACGGCGATTTGGAAAACGGTATTTTGTTGATTACTTCTGTCCACTAAAACGGTGGATAAATTTTTCCGCTGTCGATCTTCATGAAGTTAGCTGCGACCGCGACGGTTTCCTAATTGCATAGCTAACTGAAAGAATAGATAATAAGGGAGGGGGAAAAAAGTCATTCCATTTGCGGTGAAGGAAAATAGTGTTTTAACAAATGATTAATGTTTGGTAAAGTTATTAACGAAAAAATATCATCAGGCGGCACTTCTTCGCGCCGCTATTATGCTCGTTTATCTTTAATTTTCGACATTGAAAAATTAAGGAGCGACATTAAACGTATGCATTTTTTTCAGACATGTCGCAAATTCGGAAGTCTTAATTTCATTTCGTCTATTGTTTGGTGGAAGAATTATTTTAAAAATTTGTTTCTTGCCTTTCTTATGGTTTTTTCACTAGTGAAAGTTGTTTTCCGAGGAACATATTTTCTAATCATAGAATTTAATTTGTTTGATGTGTGTTATTTGAAGCAGTTTTCCAATTTCGTCTGAGAGAAAATGACTATGTTAATATTTAACTTGGAAGTAATCATTAATTTGATTGTACCTCATTGGAAAGCAAAAACGTTTTTGAAAACTGCGCAATGTACTGAACTACAATATGAAATTCCATTAATGGTCATTACTTTTGTTTATGGTTATCGTGAAACCACTCGTTTTTAAATTATAATTTTAATTAAAGAATTTTCTCATTGGAAAACTTTATTAAAATTAATTGATCCCGAAACAAAAGGTAAACGTTAATTAAAATTAAGTTTTTCGTGAAATTTTAATTTATTAATGCTTTATTCCTAAATTTCGAGAAAAATTGCAATTGCAGTTCGACTGGAATTAAAAAATGCAATTCATTTTCTGGAATGTATGATTAGGCTATTAGATGTGTGTTTTCAAAATGTATGCATAATTACAAAGATAACGTTTTTTAGTAACGTTTGTTTAATTTAAATATTTCTTTGATTACTTTTAAAATAACTTCAATGTTATATTTCACTGAAAAATATTTGTACTAGTAGCCAATCGAACATATAGTTGAGAAGCTATTCAAACTGCCGCCCCCCCCCCCCCCCCCCCGCCTTTCTCAAACAAAAAAAAAGGAAAAAGAACAGATCAACAGTTTTCAGTAAAAAATGTACGAAAAAATAGTGTGACTTTATGATTTTATTAGATTTTCTATTTTTAGATTAATTATAGATTCCCTACATTTAATTATCGCCTAAAAATGGCCGAAAAAATAAAGCGTACACTTTGATTTCGACAAAGAAATGAAGATATTATCAATTATCACTTAAAATTCATAATGTATGAATTTCGTGTGATAATTGATGATATTTGTCACTGTAATAACAATCATTGTAATAACTGCACTGTGGAAAAAAACGCAGTTACTACAATTTAAGCTACCATAAAATCCCGAGTCCTGCCCGCCCATGAATATGACTCTTAACCTTATCTTTTAAAGAACAAATCTGAGGGGGGGGGGGGGGGGGTTATTTTTAAAAAAATTTCAATTCAATTTCTGCGAGATCGATAGATATATTATTTCTAAAATAACAGAAAAGAATCAAATGAAATAAATTTGCCTTTATCACTAGCAAGCAAACTTTCAAGAGTGGGAGCTCGAGATGTGATTGAAAATTGAGTCAACGACACTGTGACTTATCCGATATACATAATCGAACAATAAAATAGTAGTACAATATTAAATCCTTGATTAAGACCCGCCCTCGCATTTACAAAAAGTTCTTCCTTTTGTTTTTTCTTTCTTTCTTTTCTTTTTTTTTTTTTTTTTTTTTTTTTTTTTTTTGGAAAATAACAGTACGGCTATTTTCCAGGATCAAGTGGAAATTTTTGAGATCCTTGGTTGGAGAATCAATAAATTAATCAATTTATTTTGCTGCTTCTTTCTGATTTTAAGACTTTTTTTTATGTTTATTTATTACTAGCTGACATGCCCGGCGTTGCGCGGGCTAGCATTGCCCCATTCCCAGGCCAAGTGACACATGTCCAAAATTCTGTTGCGAATACGTAAGGAAAAATGTGGTCAAAAAGATCCCATTAGAAGATTGGCAACAGTACTTAAAACTCCCATTTAAAAAGTAAACCTACTTAAAAATCCTCATTACATTAAAAACAGCAACCTCTAAAAATTTCTTTTACACAAAGAATAAGTCCATAAAAATCCACATTAAATACCAACAACAATTCATGACACTAGAGTAAGAGCTACAATAACTAAACACATATGTATCAGGACAACAGTTCCAAAATAACATGAAGAGTGAGTAAAAATTCCAACCACTATATGGTCAACACTACATTTAGAAATTCCTATCAGAATAAATGCTTGTTTCCTCTTTAAAAAATCCTTATTAGATGCAGAACAACGGTTAATGAATATCTCTGCTGGAATAAAGAAAGCATTTCTTAAAATCCCCCATTTGAACAAAGACAACAATCCCTAACCATCCCTAGTAGAATAAGGATGTTAGTCCCAAAAAATCTGCGTTTGAATAAAAATATGATTAAAAATATCCATTAGAATAAAGAGGTACTGATTAATTATTGGCAGGAATCCATTTTCTCAAGAAGTTATGGAAGAATTCGAACAAAATTTGGTATGCAAGTGGACTTCAATAGGAGCAGGCGCTGATTACATTTCAGCGCTATTCGCTCCAATGAAAGTAGAACTTTTTATTAATTTTTTGTGAGCGCTGTACATTTTGTGAGCGTAATACATAGAATTAGGGATGTAACGAATATTCGGCCGCTACTCGGTATTCGGCATATTCGGCCCTTTGGCCGAATAGTCATTTCATCACCTAGACCAGGGATCGGCAACCTGCGGCTCGCGAGCCACATGCGGATCTTTGGATATGAAGCTGCGGCTCTTTAGTTCCATATGCAAATATTATTTATCTTTAAAAAAAAAAAAAAACATTTAAAAATCGTTCTGAATCGATTAATGATTCTTATGTTTCACTGCATAATACACCAAGAAGCGCTTTGTGCCCAAACATTTCTGGCCGAAATAGTTGAGGTCATGAATTTGGTAATCAAGATTGTTAACAGAATCTCGTCAAAAGCACTCTACCATCGTCGTTTAACCCCTTCCCTCTCGCTCCCGTGAAAATGACGGGCTGAAGTTTCACCTTCTATTTCTCGCTCCCGTGATATTGCCGGGCTGGAGTGTTTAAAATTTCAAAATAAAAACAAATCAAAGATTAAAAATGAATGTATATATTGTTCGTGCACATATTTTTATATAATTTTCAGGGATAAAAAAATAGGCACTTTTATGACCGTTTTCTTGGAAGTTACCCGACCGTTAAGGGGTTAAAGAACTCTTAAACAAAATGGAGACTCAGTATTCCGACCTCCTTCCTCACAATAAAGTGCAATGGCTTTCCAAAGGTATGGTGTTGAAACATTTTGCTTTGTTTCTTGAATGATATAAATACATTCTTCAATGAAAAAGGCATTAATCACCATGAATTAGAGAACGACAAATGGTTGCAAAAATTTTACTTTATGGGAGATATCACAGCGAAATTAAACGAGCTGAATCTAAAACTGCAAGGAAAGGGAAACCCAGTCAATGTTTTGGTAGAAGAATTGGTTTGTTTCGAAGAAAAATTAATTCTTTTTTCAGAAGATATTCAGAGCGGTAAATTACTTCATTTTCAATTTCTAAAGCAATATCGCGATAAAACTAGTGCAACTATTGACACGAATCTCTTCAGTACAGTTATAAAAAAAATTAAAGATGAATTTGCTGACAGATTTGAGCAATTCAAGACCAACAAAACCACCTCTAGCATTCATAGTAAAACCTTTCAACACAAATAGCAACGAAATCCACATTGAGCCATTTGGAATTGATACTGAATCTCTAGAAATGCAATTGATCGATTTAAAAAGTAAAGCTTTGTGGAGTGGAAAATTTACAGAGTTAAAAAGCAAGTTGGAAGAGTTGGAGGTCCAGAAAATGTATGTACGTAACGCAACAAAAGTGGACAGCTTTTAAAGAAATGCCGCGAGTTGAGGCACTTATATTCGACGCATGGAATAGTCTTCCAGATTGCTACAGTGAGGTGAAGAAGTTGGCATTTGGAGTGCTGACTATCTTCGGATCGACATATTCGTGCGAGCAAGCGTTCTCTTGCATGAATATAATTAAAAGTACAGTAAGAAGCCAACTAACAAATGAAAATCTAGAGTCGTGTTTGAAACTTAAAACAACAAATTATGGGCCGCATTTATCCAAACTTTCTAAAACCATGCAAAGCCAACGCTCCTATTGAATTTGTTTGCTCAAATAGCATACGTAATTAGGGATTTTGAAAACAAAAATATATTCCAGTTAAGTGTATTAATTTTTAATAGATCTTTTAAGAATAGGTATGTAAAAAACCCCATAAAATAAAAATATTAATTTTTATAACTTTTAAAATGTCTTCATAAAACAGTTTTGAGCAAGGTAAAAGTTCACTAAGTAATAGTAGTTCTTTCCTTTGAATTAAATAATTAGTAAAATAATGCTAATGTTTACTACCATAAAACCTGTCATTTCTACTCCACTTGTGGGTGAAATTCTTAGTTTTATTACATTCAAAACAATAGAGAAAACTTCTTAATTTTAAATAGCTTTAAATTTTAATCAAACAGAATTAAATCATACATCATAGATTGTGTGTAATTTGTGTTTGACTTTGTGAATAATTTTAAATTTAACAAATACTTTCCATCACAACGGTTTTCTAGAAATTTCAATATTCGGCCGCCAAATATTCGGTATTTGGCCTAAGACCTTGGCCGAATATTCGGCTTCGTCCTGGAAGAAGTGGCCGAATATTCGGTATTCGGCTATTCGGCCAAATCACTATTCGTTACATCCCTACATAAAATTAAACGAAATTATGTACACGTATACATCCTGATAGGAAGTGGTGTTGGTTACATTCTGGCGCTATTCGCTTCAAGGGGGTGAAGTAATTGAACGTTTTCCGCGATAAGCGTATATCTCAAGAATCAGACAATTCAAACAAAATTGTAAATGTCTCTCAATGGGGAAAATTTTAATTATATTCTGGCACCAATCACGCCAAGGGAGCAGAGACTTTGTTCTGTATTGTATTGCTACCATTTCACCTACACGTTTAGCAAATAAAATTCTTATCAATATTTTTAGTATTTTGAGGCTTCGCTTCTTATACAAATTATTTTTCCCCCATAAGGATTTGGTCATAGGAGGGGAACCAATAATACCTGTACTAGATGACGATCTCTCATCTGGCAGCTGGTTCAAAATTAGGAGCCAAGTTGTACAGGGTGGGGCAAAAGTAATGACCCGGTTTTGAAGGGTTATAAAAAAAACTATTACAATTTGAGACTTAAAACTTTTTTATTTTGATCTGAATTTAATACCATTGTTTTACATTAAATTTTGAATACCACTTCAACAAGATGGCGACCTTCTGCAGCAATACACTGATGCAGTCTATTTTTCCGCGCAGGGAGAATAGACTGCATCTTTGTGTACATTTCAATATCCCGCGCAATGTTACCAACGATCTTTGATGTTACGGTCCCTAAGCTTTTTTTTTTCGTGGTGATATTTGAAGGAGAAAGTTCCCCACACTTTAAAAGAGCTGAAGGACTGAATTATCTAGGAAATATCTGCCATATCCCTTGAAATGTGCAGAAAAGTTTTCCAAAACTTGAGAAATGGACTGCATCAGTGTATTGGTGCTGAAGGCAGCTATCCTGCTGAAGTGGTATTCAAAATTTTACTGTAAAAAAATGGTATTAAATACAGATCAAAATAAAAAAGTTTTAAGTCTCAAACTGTATTAGTTTTTTTTATAACCCTTCAAAACCGGATCATTGCTTTTGCCCCGCCCTGTAATTCCACCCTATCGGAGCTCATTAATACATGGAAGGCGCTCCCTTTGTTGGCCTTAATTCCTGGTTGCTCTGCTAGAGAAGTTTGGATTTTCAAGTGGCATTAGCAACAGCTACAACATTTAAGTAAAATAGACATAAAAGTTAAATTTACATCAAATTATAATATTTATTGTCCTCTGCAAAGATTGGAAATACGATAAGTGTTCACAATTCCCTCCAGAGTACAAAACATATGAGGTAATTGTAAGCTGAAAAATAACAGAGAGGTTAAAATTCATAACTAAATGTTCTTAGCATTATTCCATAAGACAAATAAAAATTGTTGTAACCGCTTTCTTTGCGTTTGTAGATGAGCTGGAGAGAAAAATATAAGACCACAAATTTTGTTAAACAACTTTTTTCACTGTGGTCATTTCCAAACAATGGTGACACCTCAGTTTTTTTAAAACATACGAAAATCTTTCAGTGTCTTTCCTATTTTGACAATTCATCACTCACCAGCAGTTAAGTCCAATCGTTGCTTCATTGTGGCACTACTTTCCATTTGCACACCCAAAAATACCTCAAGAGGTACTATTTAAAAATTCCTAGTTTTTTAACAATACACAATGTGTCAAACAGTTTTCATGACTAGATTTATAAAACGAAACAAAAACTAGTATTTTTATTCAAAATAAGCCCCTTTGGCTTTAGTACATTTGTTACAGCTGTTTAACGACGATTCGAATGCCTTTTCCAGCTCACATTGTGGGACTGCATCCAAAGCTTGCGTCGAAGCTGTTTGTACACAATGTGTCAAAGAATTTTTAAGACTGCAGCTGGAACTAAGCTTACAGTGGCGCTATCTGTGCTATCGATCATTCGGGAAACTCCTTAACTATTATCCGGTCCACTGCCAAAACCTCAATTCATTTGTTTACTATTTTTTTCTACTTTGATGACATTGACACTATACAAACAGCTTCGACGCGAGCTTTGGAGGCAGTCCCACAATATGACCTGGAACAGGCATTGGACTCGTTGTTAAACCGTTGTAACAAACGCATTGAAGCCGAAGGCGCTTGTTTTGAATAAAAATAGTTAAAAATATATAATTAATAGTTTTTATTTTATTTTATAAACCTAGTTTTAAAAATTCTTTGACACACTGTGTATTTGAACATATTAGTGAAAATGTTTTTACGGTCATGTATCAAAGCTACATATTAAAAAATCATGGTTTTTTAAAAACTAAATTATGCTTAAGCGTGTGTGTGTTCATTTACTGGTTAGAATGCCCTTTTAAAAAATTTTAATGGGACGTAAAAACGGCAAAAGATAGTGTTCCGATAACTTTTTCTAGCTCTTTATAAAATTCTGTGCATATCAAATCTTCAAATATCTTCTTCGGGTTTCTTAAGTTTTTTTTTTTTTTTTTTGATGTCTGAATTTATATTCATGTAATATGACAGCTCTCAACTCGACTTTTCCCTACGCATCAACATATTCATCTTAAGATTGAAAACGATAGCTTTTGGCTCCGAAAGTATCGTAGAACACAAGCTGCAATCCTCCTGAAATAGAAACAAGCGCCTCGTAATCCGTAACTGTTTGAATTGAATAATGCCGTTTGCGATGTTCTGAAGGAAAAAAAAATTAAAAAAAGCTCCAAGAAAGAATGTAACGTTAAAGAATGACCATATAAAAATAATCCACAGAAAACAGACGTAATGACGTTTGGGTATAACTTTATTACGAAGAATATAAATTCGCGAACGAACTCCGCTGCGTTTCTAGTTTATTGAATTTCAGGAACTGAAATATTGAAGAGCGTCGTGGGCCCAGAACAATGGCGACGCACAAAGGAACCTTTCCCGTTGCCAGATCCCCTTCTCTATTGATCGTTTGATTTCATTTTGTTTGCCTCGGCTTCTATACGTCTTCTTCAAATTTTACTCTCGTTCTTTTATTATGTCTTCTTTTTTTTCTTTTGATGTAAAAATAATCACTTTTTTCAGAATGTTAGATTGAAGATGACAAAATCCCTATGATTTGCTTACATCGTTTGTTCCATTCCAATTGGATAAACGCTGCCCTGAACGCTGCAAAGCGTTCTTTACTCTTGAATTGTTCCTTCAAAACAATTTAGGTTTTCTTTCTTTTTGTGTTTGGCAACAGGATTCGAATAAAAACTTTGTTTTAACCCGATGAAGAAATATATTTCGCTTAAAGAACAAAATATTTTTATTTCATTTCAGAAAATAGAATAGAGTCTCAATCCAAGAAATAAAAATTACGTGGGAGAGATTTAGAACTAAAGCTGCGGATAGTTTTTAAATTTGTATTCGTTTAATTCAAATGTTTCTTTTCGTACATTTCCGCCAAGTGATTCAATGTAAACAGAAGAAATTCAACTTTCGAAAAGAAAATATAAGATTGCTATCCAACTTGATTCGAGAACGAAATTTATTTCCTTTTCGAAGTGCCTTTTTCTGTTTTTCTGAATTATATTTCAAAATATGTCTTTCTTGTATTGGGAAAAATTTACTTAATTTTGGAACAGCATATGTGAATAAATTTGTGATGGTGATAGTTGGATGCTGCTTCACGACAGTGTACTTGTCAATTCAGCGACGATTGTATGCAAATGTATGGCACCTGTTTCAAAAACAATGACAGAAAACCCTTCCTCACCAGATTAGACCCCCCGTGATATCTTTTTGTTCAAAAGATATAAAGTAATTAGGTGGATGCAGTGCAGACCATAAAATGTTAAACGATCAAGTACCTGAGTACTTCCAAGGCTATTTCGAATAGTGGAAGCAAAGAAAAGTCGAGATTACCCCTACAAATGAAGATTATTTTGAAACGAATAATGATCTGCCCACCCAACCTTCCCCCCTTTTCTTGAGAAATAAATTTGCATTACCGTAGTTTAAAAAACGTATTGGAAGTAGCCTGTGTTTTCAAATCAAACCTGCCAAAGCGGCTGTAAATATGAAACTGTTAAATATTAGTTTTTGAATAGGGGGGGAAAGAAAAATAAAGGGGTGGTCGTGATCGTTATAGCAAAATTTTATCATATAGGTTCAACTTAATAAGGCCTGGCAGACTATTAAAACATACACGTTTTTATAAACAACAAACAAGGTTTATTTTTCTTACATGATCTACAAGTTGTATCAAAAAAAAAAAAAAAAAAAACCTACCACATGTTAGACAAGCTCATGATGTAGGCAAAGCTACACATATTACAACATAGATTACACCTCATTAACAAAAATGTCACGGCACATGATAAAAATAAAAATTAAGAAAAAAAAAGTTTAGAATTATTCAATTTGACTTATATTGCCCTGGCTACAAGTTGGGAAATCATACCTAATTTTCACGGGTACCTGTAGATTCGGGAGGGGGTCAGGACGAGCGTCCCTGCTACAGCTGAAAAAAATAAAAGGAGAGAGTTTCAAGCGGTCAGGGGTTTTTATACCCTCCCACCGGCTTAAGAAATTTTACAGCTTTCTACGACGTCCGTAGTAAATCAGGCGTGAAGGTGACAGAGGTCAAATTCACCCCCCTTCTTGCTACTGGCGCGAAGAAGGGAAAACATGACTCAGGGAAAAAGAAAGTAGCCAAAAAAGAGGGAAGTGTGCGCCATGAACAACGAACATGTGCCATGAACAATCTCAACCGAATAAAACATATTAAAATTTATACAATTAAAATTCATTATACAATAATTAAATTAAAATACATAACAAAACAGCACAATAAATTAACTGCTCTATCTGATAAAAATGTTAACCCCATAATCATTTTTTTAGAAATATAAAAAATAAGTTTCCATATTTTGCACATTTCTAATGCTTTAAAGGGTGTACACCGTTTATTACATAGAAGTTTATGATAAATAATCTGTTTTTAATACCATTTTTACAATTCAAACTTTCTTTATTGTAACTTAAAATGCCGTATAAAATAACATAGAATTATTAGAATCAGATATAAAGTTCAAGAAATGAGCATAAATTAATTCAAAAGTAGTTTTGTTGGCAATAAAAACTACCTACCTTCAAGTTCATCAATTTAACTATTTCTGCTACAAATAATGTTCAAATACTGTACCATATCAAAAACATGACTTATTGCTTCTATCACATTAACATACATTAATGTCATTACCTGAAAATAATTGCATTGAAGCTCTTTCCCTTCTGAACAAATGATTCTATAGTTCCGTCAAAAAACAGTTAACGAAAGCTTTTTTCTACATTAATGGTATTTTAATTTGAATTCTTGGCAACAACCCATAAACAAACACTAAATTTAATCAACGAAGAAGATCAAGTGGATGTTATGTTTTAATAGAGCTTATTTCCATTTAACGGAACAATTAACTAAAAGAATTCATGTTTATACAACGAACAAAAGTATTATCTTCAAAGAGGTAAAAATTAGATTAAAAATTTCACCATGTGAAACAAATTAATAAAATTTAGCAATAAACCAAATGCCCTACTCAGTCACTTTTAACTTAATCAAGAAACAGAAACATTAAAAGTGAATAAAAATCAGCAAATTAGCGTGTAAGTTACTGGAACTCAACTAAATGGCGAGGTTTAAATTTTTTGTACTCCTTTGCAGAAAATAAAAATGTCGGAGGCAAATTTCGTTCAATTTTCAAAGTTAAATCTTTACAGCAATTACAGATAGTACTAATTCAATTGCGGGAAGCAGTTAGAAGTTTAAGACAATCTTTAGGGTTTAAAATTCCTAAACTAAGCTCTATTCGAGTAAAAATCTTTAAGTTCAATCAAAACCATTAGAAACTGTTCCTTCAATTTGGGTTTACCGAACCACGGAAAATACATATATTTTTTATCTTTTATTTTCGCTCACTTCATTGAACAATATTTAAATCATCCAATTAACCTCTTTACAAAACAGCCCATTGATTAAATTTCCATTTCATCGAAAATTTGCATATGCTAATGAACTGGATCCCTACGATAGCTGGCAGAACAGCTATCGGTTGCCAGGTGTTTAAAGACGAATTATAATTTCAATTTAGTATCAATTTGCTCGTTGCCACTCCCTTTCCTCTAAAATCTTGTCCCAGGAGCGCGCGAAATATTGGAGACGCTCAATTGAATTAGTATGTGAGCGGGAGCTGATATCTTCAGTTGTCACTGCCGAGAAGAACAGTATTATTATTATTACCAGCGCCATCACCATAATCGCGCCGCGTCCCCATTCGTTATTGTTGCATTTTCGGGGCAATTCCTCAAATGGAATTGCTGAGAAATGGAAATAAAACTCTTGAAATACTTCTCAGAGGTAAATATGTTTCCGCATTAGTTAGAGATGGCAACAGATACCAGTTTTAATTCGTTAGTGTATAAGAAGGAGTTAATAATATTCTTTTAAGAATTTCGAACAGATTTTCAGTAAATATTTTAAAATGGCGACTATTTCCAGTTTTATTTATTTACTACAAAGGAAATGCAAAATTCCTCTTGACTCAATGCTTGAATGAAATTATAATTTGCGCAAAATGTGTATCAAAATTAAACTCCAAAAATGAAGTGCGAAATTAAAAAGATATGCGTTTAAATTAATACTACATTGGATCTTTAATTGGAAAATGGGGAAAAGTTGTAGTGCAAAATTTATAAATTTTAACTGTTTACAAAATTTTAATTATTTTGTTTAATTAAAAAATTACAGCGTATTAAAAGTTTGAAAGTTAATCCTTAATATTTACAAAAAATACAGCAACAAAGTCGAATAAGTCCCCCATTTGGAATTGTATATCTCCCATAAGAGTCGATTGAAACACGTGCTGCTTCTAAGGTACCGTGCCAAAAAAGGGTTAAGTGTCTAAACTTCATTCCATGCAGTATGCCAATATAATAAGTAATACGTTACCTTCGTACAAAAATAATAGAAGGAAACTTCAAAGACACGTGTTTCGATGTTCTCAAGGAATCGCTTTATTATGCATAAAGTTGTGAGCTTACGAATAAGAAGCGAAAAGCTGTTCGGATTTATACTCCGAATTTCACAACTTTATGCATTGAGTAAAAGTTCCTTGTTAACCCCAAAACAAATGACTTCAACATTTTTGCAATTTGATTTTATACTGACTTCTATATTCAATATTAGACAAAATGTTATTGTAGCGAAGTGAGAAGTTTCGGTGTAGTGTATATTTCCTCTAGTAAGTTCAGAATGGTTATTTTAAAAATATATTTTTCCTGCTCTGTAGATATTAAAAATGTAATAATGTAGCTTTAATTAACTTTAAAAGCTGTATACATTTCATAGACGCGGTGGGTAGAACTTTAATGCCGCATGACATTACTTTGGTGGTAACAGAGCTTGGTAAGTGCAAAATCTCTATCATTTTCAAACATGTTTAGTAGATATATTTTCGTTGGAAATAACTTTGTATAATTGCCTGCCTCTGAAAATGTTTCTGTCATTCGATGAGCAACCCAATAAAAATGATTCACGCAAATGAAAACAGGAAAAATCTATTCGTGTTCAAGGGGTGTACCGCACTCTGTTCTCGTTTCAGTTCGTTAGCATACTTGAATTCTTCAGAGCTGTGCTACATGGCAGTTTATAAATTTGTTTGCCTTCTACCAACGGGGGAACAAATATTCTCTTTCGGGTGCTAATGAACGCACCTGCAAAACGAAATTCCCTAAAACTCGAATGGATTCGTCGATTCTGCCATGCGCAGAGGCGCGCAAGTGTCAGAACTTCGTGGTCAAACTGTAAACTCATTGCAAAATGCAATCAAAAGATTCCGCACTTTAGATAAGTACATAAAAGTTCCTCGCAAAGACCGACTGCGTTAATGTTTCGTATTCCTTTTTAGAAAAAAACATTTATACCATCATGCATGCTCAAAAGGAAGGGCAGCTATGAACTGTCAGTTCACGCTATAGGATATACAACGGATGAAGCATATGAACCAGTTCCCGAGCCCTCGACCCTGCTTACTGATGCTTCGGAATTTGAATATGAAAAGGAGGAATTTACGAATGAAACATATACAGTTATCGAGACCTCTAGTGCTTGTATTGATGATATTTCTCGACCGGATTGTGAAGAGAAAGAAGATACTGAGCAAACATATTCAGCTCTCGAGACATCTAGCGAACGTATTGATGATCCTTCACGACCTGATTGTGAAGAGAAAGAAGATACTTTGCAAACATGTTCAGCTCTCGAGACCTCTAGCGCTTGTATTGATGATATTTCTCGACCGGATTGTAAAGAGAAAGAAGATACTGTGCAAACATGTTTAGCTCTCGAGACCTTTTGCGAACGTATTGATGATACTTCACGACCTGATTGTAAAGAGAAAGAAGTAATTCCAGAAACAAATTCAGCTCTCGAGACCTATAGCGAACTTATTGATGATACTTCACGTCCTGATTGTGAAGGGAAAGTAGTAATTCTGGAAACAAATACAGTTCTCGAGACTTCTAGCGAACGTATTGATGATGCGTCACGACCTGATTGCGAAGGGAAAGTAGTCATTCTGGAAACAAATACAGCTCTCGAGACCTCTAGCGAATGTACTGATGATACTTCACGTCCCGATTGCGAAGAGAGAGAGGTCATTCTGGAAACAAATTCAGCTCTCGAGACCTCTAGCGAATGTACTGATGATATTTCACGTCCTTATTGTGAAGGGAAAGTAGTAATTCTGGAAACAAATACAGCTCTCGAGACCCCTAGCGAATGTACTGATGATACTTCACGTCCTGATTGTGAAGGGAAAGAAGATACTGTGCAAACATGTTCAGCTCTCGAGACTTTTAGCGAACGTGTTGATAATGCTTCACTACCTGATTGTGAAGACAAAGAAGTGACTCTGGAAACAGATTCAACTCTCGGGACCTCTTGTATTTATGATGCTGCAGCATTTGATCGTATTGATGATTCTGAACGATTTGTTGTTGAAGAGGAGCCACTTACAGATGAAATTCCATCAGATTTACCGCCTCGTATAAGCTCAAATACAGTCGTGCGCTTCAACCCTCAAGTAACTGTTTATCCACTTAAAAACCTCGCCTTTTTTTCGGTCTATTTAAACGCATAAAAACGGAGCCCCTCAAAGAAGAACCGCTCATACAATTTAGCAAGCTGCGCAAGCTACATCGCGCAAGGGTACTCCGAACAAGAGTAGAAAGACTAAATGCAGTCCTTGAGAGGTATCACGGCAGTCCTTGATTGATGAAAATGTCAGCCGGTGTTTTTCAATAGCCCAAGCATGCAGATGGAAGCTCTTTCCTGGACCATAAAGGTAACGTTTTAAAAACCGTTTTCGTACTTTTTTAAAAGCTCAAATCAATCTTTTCATTAGAGCATTTTTTTAAACATTCAGTTTTAGAGAATTGTTCTTTTTAGCCTTCCATTTCTATGCGCTTTCCTATTGCAGCATTGTTTAGGATTTAGAAAAAACGGGAGCAGTTAGGTCCTGCATTGTCAAAAAAAAAAAAGAATATAAAGTATGACTTTTCCTCAATTTAAATTCTGCATCTGATGGTGAGACTTAAAGTTTGCACAACTCTCCCATTCTTGAGATATGAGTGTGTTAAAAGTAGCTAATAACTAAACGTTAAACTTTGTGTATCGGATAGAAGCACATGAGCGTTTTCATGTTCTTTCCAATTAAAAGTTTAAGGCAATAATATCAACTAACTTTTTTTCGCCGACACCCAGGTTAATATTAGAAATGAAAACTAATAGCCAATTTAACCACCAGGTGATTAGGCAGCTCCGCAGTTGCATTTTAAATGGACGAGATATCTCGTCATGAAACGCCAGGCGATTAAATCCCGGACTAACGATTTGTTAAAGCCCTTTAAACATTATATCACTGTCTGAAGGTACATTATGATATTGTTTTAATGCACGCTTTTTAAATTAAGATTCCGAAAACATTTTGGTTGAGAAAATTGCAGGAGTGCACCAACGCGCAGGGGGTGGAGGAGAAGAGGTGAATTGGACCCTTCCCTGAAAGCATCGCATATCCGGTATCCGACCGAGTTTTAATATTTGGAATCCGATCTGGTCACTTCACGAAAAAGTCGGTTATCCCCATGTAAATAACTTAAGTGGACTTGGCACCTTTTGGCATTTTTTTTTCATTTAAGCACTTTTACCTATTTCATTTGTATGTTATGATGTGCTATTGTTCAACAAAATGATTTTCACTTGAAAAATCATAATTCAACTGAGAGAAAATTTTACAATTTAATTTTTAAAAATTATTTAACAATTTTAAATTTTCTTCTTCTTTTTCATTTCTTGACTTTTTTTACCAAATTTTTTAAAAGTACTTATTATAGTATGGTTTTCAATTTTAGGGATGGGTTTTGCTATTAATTAATTAGTTTTTGAGAAAAACGTTTTTAAAGTTACATCGATTGTGGAACACAGAAAAAAAAAGCGACTTTTGTTACATTTTCATTTTAGAAAATTTTTTTTTGAAAATATATAGCAAATTCCATCCCTAATTTTATAAAATACATCATATCGAACACACACAAAAAATTTCAAGTTGCTACATGAATATATGTAGAAGTTTTAGCATTTTAAGTACAACAATATGGCGAAAACACACAAACCGAGAAAACGCAGTTTAAAGAATGCAAAATCCTACTAAAACATCAGAAATATTTGAGTTCTCTTACTTCTTAACTTCATTTATATTGGTTGTATCGCTTCAAAACTTCGCTCAGATATACTAGGAGAGTCAAACCACATTTTAAGCAAAAAATTGAAAAATCGTTATTTTTAGATATTTTCTACATTTGAAAGGAGCCAAGTCCCTTAAGTACCGTATATTCGAATCTAAGCGCCATTTTTTTTTCCCAATGTCAATGTTACAGGAAGTTGGGTGCGGCTGAGAACTGAAGGAGGAAAAGTTCGTTGAATGAAGAGTATGCATTTGAAATTTTTTTAATACTGGTAAAATAAATGTAAGTACTCCCTTCTTGTTAACCCTCATTTTATTATTATAATTTCTTTTATATTTTCGTAAATATCTTATATAGATAAACCTTTTTATACTCTTTTTTCTCAAAAACGTACTGAGAGTGCGGCTTAGAATTTTAAAATCCAATAAATACTGTAATTATCATGTTTTAAAAATAATTGTCGAATAAATCTTAACCAGCTTTGGGTCGTTCAAAAGGATCTTTCGAATTTTCAAATTGCAAACATAAACTACAGACCAGTCGGAAGAGGCTCGCCGGAAATGCGATGCTCGAAACATTCCATAATAATATTTCTACTACTTTGGATTAAATGATATGTAGTATTTTAATTTTGACAAAAGCATTCGTAGAAAAAGTTTCACACATCAAATATTAAAAACAGTTTAGAGAATTACTTTTCGTAAAAATTTAAGCTACGTTCATAAA
Organism: Octonoba sinensis; assembly: GCA_038502835.1. Taxonomy (NCBI): domain Eukaryota; kingdom Metazoa; phylum Arthropoda; class Arachnida; order Araneae; family Uloboridae; genus Octonoba; species Octonoba sinensis. Next base: position 61,062,522 of record CM076605.1, on the reverse strand, counting down.
AATATGTATTAAAAATGTCTTTTTCAAGAAAGTTATTAACTAGCACCACTATTCTTTCGCAATGACTTGTTAAGGAATAGCAATGTGAAACTAAAGCAAAAAGATGGGGATTTATAGCATTTGTAAATGTTTAAAGACTATTCGTTTACATTTTCTAGAGTTGAATATCAGCTGGTTTAAAATAACTTTACGTTTAATTCCAGAGTTCTGTCTTCCTCCTAAACGACTTATCGTCCGGTGCTTCATAGTGCTCGGCCATCCTGACTACGTTGTGTGCGTCCAGATCCCTGGGCTCCTCTCAATCGACCTAGAGTCCAGTGCTTCACAGTGCTCGGCCATCCTGACTACGTTGTGTGCGTCCAGATCCCTGGGCTCCTCTCAATCGACCTAGAGTCCAGTGCTTCACAGTGCTCGGCCATCCTGACTACGTTGTGTGCTTCCAGATCCCTGGGCTCCTCTCAATCGACCTAGAGTCCAGTGCTTCACAGTGCTCGGCCATCCTGACTACGTTGTGTGTGTCCAGATCCCTGGGCTCCTCTCAATCGACCTAGAGTCCGGTGCTTCACAGTGCTCGGCCATCCTGATATTCTCTCAACCGATCCGAGTTGTATCCCCGTCATCAGAAGAATAGTTTCCCATAACCCATCTGTACTTCTCAACGAAACGAAACAGCGGAAGTGCAAGTACATAGCTTGGGATTGTAATTGATCTGTCTACATTCTGTCTTTTGTTAATAAATTTCGGTCCGCACTGTGACTACATTTGTGTCCTTCATTTCAAACAACCTAAATTCTCAGTATTAAAATAAAAACCTTTTAATCTTGAAGCAAAATAGTATCAAGCACATCTTAGTTAAGAATGTCTGTCTGATTGTTAGTAGAATTAATATGTTTCTTTCTTTCTTTTTGTGGGATATAGATGAAATGTCTATAGCAGAGTCTTGAGAGGGTATGCATTAATTCAGCTAAAATACTTAAGGACAAAGCTTCATGGGTACTGTCTATGGAATCTTTGGGATGTTAATTGGAATAATTGTGAGTGCATTTTTATTAAAACCCATGTGAATTTAACGTAAGTGGCAGGTTCAGTGTTCATAGCTTCTTGGTGTTGTCTATAGTAACTATGGAATGTAAATTTATGCAACTATGTGTAATCTTACCGTGGTTGAACTATGCACATTGGGTATGCAATGAGTAGAAATTAGTTTATGAGTTGTGTAGGAACTGTGTAGAAATAGTCTATAACAGCAATTTTCAACCTGTGGGGCACGCTCCCCTAGGGGGCGCGAGCACAAGCGAAGGGGGGCGCAAGAATATCCAAGATAAAATATTATTTTAAAAAATTGATTGCCTGAAAGGAAAGCATGCATACGCATAGAAAACAAAATACATTTCGACATATTTAATAACATATTAAAGTAAAACAAAGTACTAAATTAAAACTTTCTTAATCAAAACATACTAAATAAAAATCAAAATTTAATAATTATTAGTGACATCCTTGGGCCTGTCTTGCAAAGCAAAGTTTTTCGTAGGAAGGCTTAGTATTAAAAATAGCCACTCTCAGTTTCTCTATTTAGCCGAGACAGAAACCACATCAGAAAATCCAGTTTCACAAAAGTAGGATGTTGAAAATGGTAATAGAATGCGAAACGCCCTTGTTTTAAGTGCAGAAATATCATCCTCTATTCCTGCCAAAAATTCAAATAGTGATTTATTACAAAACTAATTTTATTACTAAATTACTCGTTTTTAGCCTACTTTCTCGTAAAAGTAAAAAAAATAATAATAAAGCATGAAAGAAGGCTTAATGGTATCGGGAAAATATCGTTAAAAATAAAGAAAAGTCAAAAAAAAGTGAAGTAATTAAATAAAGATTGAAAAATAAAAAATTTGAAAGTAGGGCTTTGAGATGGGGAAAATGTGTGTCTGTCGGTCTGTCGGTCTGTCTGTCGGTCTGTCTGTCGGTCTTTCCCCCCCTAATAACTTTTGAACGAATAGTCCGATTCGAAAAATTCTTTTTGCATTCGAAAGATCTCGGCGAGGACATCTCATTTCCATATTTTACTTTTTGATTTGAACACTTTTTCGTTCAATTTTGAACAGTTCAAAAAAACTTAACATTAGCGCCTATGGGCGAAAATGAAGCAAATGATGTAAACTCTGGGTACAAGATCCATGTTCCAATGAACAAGCTTACTGGAAGAATCTCTTGGCGTGAAATATCAATTTGAACAGTTTTTGTTCATTTTTGAACAGTTCAAAAAATTAACATAGCGCTTACGGGGAAATTTCAATCCTATATGAATCCTGACCTAACGGACCGATTTGCTTGGAACAAACTTTATCGGAAAGCTCTTATAACGTAGAACATGTGCAAATAGAAAGTTCACCCAGAACTAACGAGCCTATTTTCCTATAAAAATTTTTTATCGGGATTTTTAAGGATATTTCTCAATGAATAAATGAATTAGTGAAAGCATGAATTAATAAATAAATGAAGGAGTGAAAGAATGAATCAATGAATAAATGAATGAGGAAAAGAATGAATAAATGAGGGAATAAATATATGAATGAGTAAATCAATGATTAAAGACATGAATGAGTAAACGAATGAATGAATGAATGAATGAATGAATGGCTGAATAAAGGAAAGAATGAATGGCTGAATAAAGGAAAGAATGAATGAGTGAATGAATATGTATTATCCGTTGAAAAAGGTATATTTGAAATAATTAAGAACTAAAGCTAAAGGAGAAAGAGATAGCTAGATTATAAATTTGAATTTGGTGTATACGGGAAAGTAGGCTCGTATAGTTCTAGACGGAACTTCTTGTTACTCTTGTTTTGGCAGTTAGTTGAAACTAATTCAAAAACAGAATCCAAAGTACTAAATATACATTGCTGTTGTATACATTTTATGCTAAGTTTGGGGCGCAATAAAAATTATGATAGAATATTGTGCCGCGAATACTGAAAGGTGGAGAAACGCTGGTCTATAGAATCTGTAGTTTAAAGTTAATAAATATACTAACATTAACTGTCTGTGCAAACGAAGACTGTGTATGTACAAGAACTAGTTTAAGAGATAGACAGAAAGTATCGACCGTCCATAAAAAATTTCTTTAAATGCATCAAAATGAGTCTCGGGAAATACGCAGAACATTACATGGAACTAGTTTTATTATTTTTTAGCCTACTTTCCGTAAAAGTAAAAAAAATAATAATAAAGCATGAAAAAAGTCTTAATGTATCGTGAAAATATCGTTAGAAATCAAGAAAAGTCACAAATAAGTTAAGTAATTAAATAAAGATTGAAAAATAAAAAATTTGAAAGTAGGGTATTGAGATGGGGAAAAAGTGTGTCTGTCGGTCCCCCCCCCCCCTAATAATTTTTGAACGAATTGTACGATTCGAAAAATTCTTTTTGCATTCGAAAGATCTCGACGAGGACATCTCATTTCCATATTTTACTTTTTGATTTGAATAATTTTTTGTTCAATTTTGAACAGTTCAAAAAATTTTAACATTAGCGCCTATGGGCGAAAATGAAGCAAATTATGTAAACTCTGGGTACAAGATCCAAGTTCCAATGAACAAGCTCACTTTAAGAAATTCTTGGAGTTAAATATTGATTTGAACAATTTTTGTTCATTTTTGAACAGTTCAAAAAAAATTAACATATTGCGTACGGGGAAATTTCAATCCTATATAAATTCCGATCTAACGGACCGATTTGCTTGGAACAAACTTTATCGGAAAGCTCTTATGACGTAGAACACGTACGGATAAGAAGTTCATCCAGAACTAACGAGCCTATTTTCCTATGAAATTTTTCGAGCGAGATTTTCAAGAATATTTTTTAACTAATGAATGATTGAATCACTATGCAAAAGAATGAATGAATAACTGAGTGAATAAATACATGAATGACTGAATAAATTAATGATTGAATGAATATGTATTAACCGTTGAAAAAGGTATATCTGAAGCAATTAAGAACTTAAGCTAAACGAGAAAGAGAGAGAGATAGCTAGAACATAAAATTGTAGCTGGTGTATACGGGAAAGTAGGCTCGTATAGTTCTAGACGGAACTTCTTGTTCACATAATGTATGTAGCAAGTTTCAATGGCATACATCTATAAGAGAGCTGTACGTAGGCCTGAACAGGGTAATTTTAACTCTAACCACAATACTTTTTTTAAAGTACTTTACCGAAGGATTAAAGTTGTCTAACGCCTATTTTAACTGTTTTGTATTTATTGTAACACATGGTTATTGAATTTGACTTGCTAGCCTTACAAAACATTTAAAGAATTGTTAGGACGGTTTGTGAACAGATGTTACCAATCAATTTTCTTGGACTAAGTTCTGTTAAAAGTCAAAGTCTCTGGTGAACAATTGCTAATCCTTCATAAAAGAATGTACTTTGGGTAAAAACAATAAATGATTCACGTTCTCAAACAGTGCAGGGATAACGTCATCAGTACTATTTGACATTGTTACTTACAAAGTTTAATTTCAAAATAAAAATTAAGGACTCGGCATTAATTTGCTGAAAATTTTAATTCCTCTGGTATAAGTTATCATTTCACAACCTTACACATTAGATTAATGACTTTAGTGAAAGCTATTAATAAAATTGCCGCGTCATTTTGTTAATATAAGCAATAATATAATTTGCAAAATTGAATTTTGAGATCTATTCCTATTTCAATGGCATTTTCTGCTAAAAGATTGAAAATCAGAAGTAAAAAGAGCATTTCCTAATCGTGATTTAAAGAATAACAATTATAACTTAACACATTGTTTAACCAACAGTTTTTCTCATAGTTTACCTCATGTCACCAGCTATTATATCTGAATAAGATGTGGAATTTGAGCAATGTATCTAAAAAATAAACGTCTTTTACGAAGTTGTTCAACGAAATGTTGTTGTTTCAACTAAAGGGTCTGTGGGACAATAATCTCTCCAATTCAACCTTTTGTTTGGTCATCAATATTAGTAAGTTTGCAGTATGCTGAGTAACAATTACAGTTTGACTCTGATAATCTGAATTCCGATGGATGATGGATTAAAACAGCGTTTCCCAACCGGTGGTTCGCAAACCCCCATGGGTTCGCGCGGCGCAGAAAGGGGGTTCGCGAAAATAAATATTGCAATAGCGGAACTTTTTATCGCTAACATAAAAAACAAAATTATGAATTTTGCATACGTATTAGAAGGAGTGCAAAAGTGATTTTAAAAAATAAATAAATGGCTTTCCAGATAATGCAGAAATGTATTGCACTGGCATAGGAAGCATACATACAAAATTTTAAATGCACTTATTTCTACTTTTGGCCTGATTTCTAAAATTTGGACCACAATTTGGTACCGAAAGATATTTATTGATTCATTTTAAATTTTTAGCACGTATGTTGTTTATCTTATCATTTCCCATCTTTTCTGCTCAAGCGGAAGAGTCGAAAATAGGAAAATTTACTGCATGAAATGTAAAATTTTGCATTATTTTATGCTATTTTCTCACTATAGAAAGCTTAAAATAGAACCAGAAGATATTTATTCATTAATTTTAAATTTGGATTCACATTTGTCACACTTTATTCCAACTTTTCTGCATTATCGCAATTATAAATTTAAAAATATATACATTTCAATTTTTTTTTAAATTTTCAAAACTTTACCGAATTATGTATATTTCAACCGGAAAGTAGAACCTATTGCGAAAATAATTTTTAAAATTTCTTAGGAATACATATGTTTTCTGCCGTTATTCAAAAAAGACAAATATTGAAAAAGTAATAAAAAATATTTGTAGACGTATTTCGTGTTTTATGCTTAGAGGTTTTACAATTATTATGGTTTTCATTTTTTCATATGAAGCATTGTAAAACGTAGAAAATGAATGTGCTAGCAAATTTTAGTTTTGTCACCCATTACTTAAGGGGGTTCGCCATTTTCTTCGAATTCCAGAAGGGGTTCGCAAGTGGAAAAAGGTTGGGAAACACTGGATTAAAAGATTCCATTTGCTAAAGTGGGGATGATAAAAGCTGTTTTGCTTGGCCAATAAAGTTCTGCTATGGTTATTGGCTCTATGCCAATAAAAGAATTCTTCCTCTTCCTTCCCCGGAAGAAATGAACTCTTTCAAGACCAGGCGTTATGTTATCAGAGCCACACAATACACTCTATGATCTCCAAGAATACACTGACCAAACGAAGCTGGCCAATCAAGAATTTAGTGTTGGCTGCTCAGATACGTTTTTACATGGTAAATTGAGCTCAGTCATGACGGATTTAAGTTACTTATAAAAGATGAATAGACAACGCTTCAAGCGTGCATAATTTCGTCAGTGGTCTAGAGTCAAATAAGGACTAATTCAAAATATCTAGGAAAATAACGTGTATTTTAAAGTACTATTCCACAAAGCTTAACCTCTTGCGACTTTCGGTACCCAATTGGGTACATTTTAAAAATACTGTTTATTAACTGCTGTTTGTGGAATTTGAAAGCTAAAACACCCAATTGTTTTTGAAATTAATCAACAGATAGTTTACTTCGATTTAAACATGGAAAACGGGCATTAATTATTATTTAAACTAATTATTAATTAATTTTTTTTAAAGCTATTTTGTTTTGTAATCATTTTTTAAATCAGAGAACCGAAAAATTGCATCAAAATATTTTGTGCTTAATTCTGAGGTCTCAAGAGGTTAAGCTGTTTTCTGCTGCTTAAAGAGTACAATGAGTTTAAAACATGATCACGTATTGAATGAAAGGCAAAATTAATAACTGATTTGATAAAAAAGTTTACTTTTCCCAACTTTCTCTTGAAACTCAGATTTTAAAGATTAAGTTTGAAGAACTTAATTTTTCTCGGAGTCAAATATTAAATAATAAGTTTTTAAAAAAGGAAAAAATAAAGAAAAAATAAAATCACAATTCACTAACTACTTCGACATCTAAAAAAAAATTCATTGACGCATCTCCAAAATATGAAAGTATTAGTAATATAAATCTACTATTCTGGCTAATGTCCCTCTAAACACAAATTCTCCAAAAAAAATAAAAAAGTATGTAAGCACGAAACAATCATGTTTCACGTTTAAGTGTTGAATCCATCTTGTATTTCTATTTTCAAAGTATTGGTGAGGGGGGAAAATGCTTTGCCTTTGTTTCATGTGAGCTCAGCTGTTGAAAATATTAGAGAACGACGGTTACGAATCACTAGCCCACTTATATATAAACGTGGAAAATATGCATGTTTTGAGTGAATGAAAATATGCATTTTCAACAATTATTCTCTCATCACCTGACTCTGAATAAGAAGATGCAAAGCCGGAAGTAAGCGGAGGGAAACAGATGAAAGCAAAACTATCAGGGGCCTTCTTCTCTGGGTTGAAAAACTGTCCTGGTCTATGTTGTTTAACATGGCTCACATTCCTGAACTTCTTCCTAAAACATCGATTCTTTGTAGACAACCCCTCGTCGGCAAGACAAAGAGAGAGAGAGAAGGGGGTGAGAGGCTCTCCATTCGGAAAAGAGGGAAAGGGAGAGCAAACGAATTCCTTGTCCCGCGGCCCTCTCGCGAGCATTAAACGAAATAAATGCAAATTTCTAAAACTCATTTGCTATTGGACTTGCTCACTTTGCACGCTTCCCCCCGTCCGTCTAAATGATACCGCCACTCATTTGCCCGGCTTTATCGTATTTATTAATACCGAGAGAGGCAAAGTCGACGGACTCTCCGTGCCTCTTGCCGTTAACTGCATTAAAAGAGTTAGGAGTCTGGCCCTAAATTGCATCTCGAAATTGTTCCGCTGTGCCCAGCGCGGCGCTCCGGGCGAAAGTGGTGGGAATCAAACATTCGGAAGCCATCTTTGAAATCTGAAATAATGTTTCTTTAATTATTTTCAATCATCTGAAATAAGATTCTGTGTGATGAAGGGGAAAATGAAGTATTTTTCAGTGGAAAATGGGGAACGCGGTAAACATTGGAATTTCAGCCACTAGAATGATTAATTAGAATGTAGTAGCCTAGACACTAGAATTGGTTCAAGATACTGGCATTTGGGGTTATTTCTTTGGAAGTTTCTAAAAGTTCATGAATTTCCCACACTATTGAAGCAGAGTTTGGTTTTTATATCCGACTATCTCTAAGAATGTCCGGAGATGGAAATTGAATAGAAGAAAATAAAATAAAGAAAAAAAAAACTTCTATCACTTAACTCTAGGATGGTAAAACAAGGTGTTACATGGCCATTCCATGGTAAAAAAAAAGCCAATCCATGTGTAAAGAATAGCCATTCAGTGGGTAAAGAAAAACCATTCCATGAGTAAAGGAATGATCTTCCATGGGTAAAGAAAAATGGCCCACACGTGACAGCAAAAATATTTTTAAATATATATATACAAAATTGCTTATGAAATCACACATCTGTGATTACTTTAACAAAAAAATGTTATTAATTACCTTTTTAATTATTGTATTTTTTATGAAACTTATTTATGACGTGTGGGACACTTTCTTCTGCAGAATTGATCTGCAACTGCAACATATATTAACTAATTAGCAACCACTGAAACTCAGAAGTAAGAGCCCATGACTCTCTTGTACCGAACCGAATGAGTTCCTTTTGCCCACCACCTAACCGCTATTAATGCATCACGATTGTTACGCACATCACATTGAATCACCATTAAGTGCATTTAAAACAAAAGTAAATAAATACTGAAAATTGTTATCAGCTTTCGATAGATGTTATTTAAAAATTCCAGAGGTGTGTATTAGGGATGTAACGAATAGTGATTTGGCCGAATAGCCGAATACCGAATATTCGGCCATTTCTTCTAGGCCGAATAGGCCGAAGCCGAATATTCAGCGAAGGTCTTAGGCCGAATACCGAATATTCGGCGGCCGAATATTAAAATTTCTAGAAAATCATTGTAATAGAAAGAATTTGTCAAATTTAAAAATAATTCACAAAGTCAAACTCCATTTACACACAATTTATGATGAACGAGTTAATTATGTTCGTTAAAAATTTAAAACTATTTAAAATTAATCAATTTTCTCTATTGTTTTGTATTTAATAAAACGAATTTCACTTAAAAGTGGAATAAAACTGACAGGTTTTATGGTAGTAAACATTAGCATTATTTTACTAATCATTTCATTCAAATGAAAGAACTACTACTGATTAGTGAACTTTTACCTTGCTCAAAACTGTTTTATGAAGATATTTTAAAAGTTATAAAAGTTAATATTTTTATTTTATGGGGTTTATTACATACCTATTTTTAAAATATCTATTAAAATTGAATACACTTAACAGGAATATATTTTTATTTTCAAAAACCCCAATAACGCTATCTAAATATTCATGATATATTCTAGGGCTTTTCACATTTCTCTCTTGCCCAATATTCACAATAAATCAGTCTACCCAAACAAAGTCTGATTTCCACTTTGTTAATAATAATAAAATTAATTTCCCATACATCATAATTAACTATTGCCAGCTTTTGGGAGCAAATGCTAAATATAAAATACAATATTACAACTTTAAAACCTGTTTTTGCTCGGTCAAGCCTAAATCAAGGTTTAAAAAAAGTAGTTTTTTTCCAAATTATTTTTATTTATTAAAACTATATACTAATGTAGTGTTCTGCAATAATTATAATGCAATTTTAAAATCTACTAATTTCTTTATTTTTTTACATTTCTACTGCTGCAGAACTATTCGGCCGAATAGTAAAGCAATATTCGGCCAGGCCGAATTTGACCTTACCCAGTATTCGGACAAGCCGAATATTCGACTAGGTGATGAAATGACTATTCGGCCAGGCTGAATATTCGGCCAAAGGGCCGAATAGGCCGAATACCGAATAGTGGCCGAATATTCGTTACATCCCTAGTGTGTATAGATATTTTTTTTCTTCTTTTAAACTATCCATAAATCTCAGCGATACAGCAATTCAGTAGTATGAAGCTTTACAGACTCAATACTACTTCCGTTAATTGACCAGCTTTGCATAGTTCGATCGCTAAACTATCATATTCTTTTCAACAGAAGATATTTTTTTCTCGTCTTCAGTTCAAATTATAATCTTTAATACAATTGTAAAAAAAAACTGTTATTTGGGATTAACTCGGAGCTCAAACTTGAGTATCAACAAGTTGATCATCACGTTACGAAGCAGAAAAATTAACTCTGCACATGTTTTGCGCACACGCACAACCCCCATTCGGGTAAACGACGGTCATGACTGAAGAAGCGGTAAATGACTTTTTCTCTTTTTATTGATTATAAAAAATTATTTTCTTCAAAAAAATTAATCACTAGTACTACTGTATATTATTCTTCTATCCATTATAGTTTTGTGTCATCATCTGTCGATTCAACAAATATTTAAAAGTGACTTTTACTGTAATCTTTGTCCCGCAGTGGACCAGTCGGTAGAAGCTCGGTTCCCGTTGAACACCGAAAGTGAAGCAACATCGACTTAGGTCAGTGTTTGGGAGGATGACAACCTCTCGCGGCTGGTTTCTGTGGTGTCCGTGTACGCTAAAGGGAGCTGGTGCACGTTAAATAGGTCGTGGCTCCAATGTCCTCCAAGTGAAACGATACCTCTGGGGGTGCCAATCCCAGGTGCCGGTCTCTCATCTGGGAGCTGGTTCAAAAATTAAGAGACCTTTCAAAGGGGCGGAAATCGGACTCCTGCCTATAAGGGCCCCGTTAGGCTCAGGAGCAGCGTACCCACTCTTCCTCGCCATGCGCGAGGACACAACAACAACAACAACTGTAGTCTTTGTATTCCATGTTAAATATATATTTTTTTTTTCCAATACGTTACTGACTTTTCTCATTTTAAAGGATTTCCTTGGAGTGATTATGGAGCTTAACGACCTGTTTTCTACACAATAAGGGGTAATTTTGTTTAAAATTTCTCCTTGATACACTACATAAAAAATGCATTTAAAACAGTGACTAATAATTTTATTCACTGCAAGCATAGTTACAACCGAATTATATAACTTCAAGAGAATCACCCACGAATGAAATTGTCGGATAAAAAGTTATATACTCTCGTTAATATTAAAGTAATGTGTTTAGAAACACTTCTACAAAATATATTATTCCTACTTATTTGAGTTTCCCTGCTATTAAAACTCATGTTTAATTTGTTCTGAACTTGTACTTTTATCCTCCCGCACGAGGCCTTAGGTATGTCTTCCCCCAGTAGGGAGGTAGTAGAGTCCCCGAATTTTACATGCACGTGTCCCTGAGTGTACATGGGGGGGGGGGGGTCTTCAGCATGTCGGGTATCAAACACCCGGCCTTCCGGTTAGAAGTCCGACATCCTAACCACTAGGCTACCACGGCAACTGCTCTCTGAACTTATACTTATCTCCACCAGACCCCTAACTTTTAGCCGAAACCTTAGGCATGCTTTCGTGCGAAGCTGGTGGCCTCTAAACTTATACTGAATGCAGTCTCGCATTTTTAGAATTAATTTAAAGATACCCATAATAGCTTCGAAATATTCGCGTATTGTGCTGAATCGTTCAGCTTATTATCAAATAAGATGGACTCATGTTAAGCAGTTTTCTTTACCTTATTAAAATCATTGCTGTTGGTGGTATCCACATAAGTTGGAAAATGAAGGCGTGATGTGTTCAACACTATATTCATCTTTAATAACCCTTTGCCCTAAGTAGCATCCACGTAAGTTGGAAATGAGTTCAACGCTGTGGATTTTCTGCAAGCTTGCCGCAGATAGCATGCGCATGAGTTGAGAAATGAAGAATTTGTGTTCATCGCTATATTTATCTTAAATATACTACTGTCGTAAATGGCAACCACATGAGTTGAGAAAGGAAAGCGTGATGTTCAAGCCAAAACTGATTGTAGAGATGTCCCGGAGATTTCCCGGAGTTCCCTGCTTAATTTTAGGGGAAAGGTGTCCACCTGTTGCAAGCAAAATATCAGTTTTACGTGTCTTTTCTTTCCTCCTTTTTTTTCTACTCTAGTACTGACATTAACACATTAATACCAAGTACAATAACTCAAGTCGCTGTCCAACACTGACAGTACTTAACAGTCAAATGGAACCTAATCACATCCGATTTCATCTGCATCTTGCTTTTATACTGATTTCGAATGCCAAACTTTCATTTGTATTTTGGAATACAAATGCTCCTGAATTTTTAATTTAATTTAATTTTTTCAGCTGTCGACAGGGGTGGCGTAGTGGTAAGGCGCATGCCTCCTACGCCCAAGATCGCGGGTTCAAACCTGGCCCAAGTCGGTGGATTTTCAAGATGCAGAAAATCGTCAGCGCCCATGTCGTATGATTATGTAAAAGATCCCTTGAATGTAAACTACTCAAGGGATCTTTTACATCCCCCGGAATGTAAAAGATCCCTTGAGTAGACATTTGGCTTGGATGCTCTCGGCTAAATTAAATTCCTAGTGCATATTGCATCAATGAGAGCTCAGGTACCGCCATCTAGGGGTAACTGAACGTCAAAATTCTCATGCGGCGAAGGTACTACACTCATTGTGGTGGCCGCTGAAAGAGATGGTACCAATTACTGGAGAACGCACTAGGTCTGCAATGGTTGAGGACCAATACCGCAGCAGCATTGGAAAGAAAAAAAAAATTCAGCTAAGATTTTGTCATCAAAGTCGCGTCCAAATGTCTTCAGTCGTCGATTTGGCCCCTGGTTTTGTCGCCAGACGCTTCGTTTAAATGCTCAATAAAAATGTATAAACTTTGTAAAAGTCTTTTTGTTGCCGAGAAAAAAACTTTCCTCACTACACTAACACCATCGTATTCTATAAATGAAATTTCACATTTTTCTTTCTATATCTCGCAGTTATTGAGTTTCTCATCTTAATTACGTCCACCTAATTTTTAAAAATTTTACTTTTATGAATGAGGAATAAATTACTGCTCTAGTTCCTCCAATTTGTCTCAAAATCCATAATTTTTGATCCTGAACAATCGCGTGTATATAATGTTACTTTCTCACTTGAGTTGCAAATAAATTACTGTAATAACTGTAATATTTCTTCCTGTATATCTCGAAATAATCAAATCAAGTCAAAAATTCCAAAATGCCACCTATCTCAAACCTTGCTTCATCTTCCTAAATTGTGAAACTTACTCGTAAATACTAATGCTTTTTCCCAGTATATCTTAAGATAATCATAGTTTCCAAAGTACGACAATACATACAATTTTTTTTTTTACTCCTCATCATTCTAACAACAAATAGAAATTATTTACTCTGTGTTTCTTGATGTAATCAAACCCAGTTCATTTAAAACAGATTCTTAACGCTGGTCAGGCTAACCGTCACCCTCCTGCGGGAAAATTTGATCGGTCGTCGGAGATTTTTTACCAGTCTGCATTTTTTGAAAAAAATCTTATTTACAGTAATAAGAATAACAAGAAAATCTTGTACGATTTTTTTTTCATCTATTTAATAGAAATGAATGGATTTAAAAAAAACAATTATTTTTCTACATTTTGTCGGATAAAAGCTAAAAGTAGTATTGATATATTCAATACCTATTTTGCGTTTGTTTCCTCGCAGATAGGTTTAAATTTAGCAAAGTTAAACGTAATCACTGAGCAATACAAAAATAATATTGATATAATTAATTGATAATTCAATAACTATTTTGGTTTTGTTAATTTACAGCTAGACAAACTTATCAAAACTTAATATAATCATGAAGAATGAATACAATCTTTAAACAATAATTTCGAAAATTATTCGCTGCTGCGACCACACACGTGAAAAAAAAAAAAAAAGTATATAAGTATATTAACTTTACGCAACAGTGAAAGTCCCTTCTTGAGATTTTCAGATACGTTGAAAACTAGTATTTTATAATGTGTGTTGATCCTACGCCCCAGGTCTGAGAATCGAGCCTGGCTGTGTCGTGGATTTTCAAGATGCAGAAAATCGTCTGCGCCCACGTCGAATGATTATGCGGCATGTAAAAGATCCCTTGAGTAGACATTTGGCTTGAATGCTCTCGGATAAATTAAAATTCCTTGTGCAATTTAACATCAACAGAGTCCTGGTGCTCGCCTTTTCAAGTGGAGAAACGGGACGTCAAAATTCTCATTTCGGCGATGGTACTCATCGCCGCATGATGAACTCTTTGTGGTGCCGCTGAAAGAGATGGTACCATTCTCTTGGGAGCGAACTAGGTCTACAATTGGCCGAAGCCAACAGCAGCCCATTAGAAATAAATAAATAAATAAAAACCAATGTGCGTTGATAAATTTCGGATCAGATGAAAAATGGAATATCCATCTCTATATGAGAACGTAATGAAAATGTCGGTCCCCTTCACAACAACACATTTATGTTAAGGGGATTTTTACCTAACACAGCATTAAAATTAAATATAGAAATCGGCTTTCGGTTGTTTCACCACTTTGACTATCTTGACTAATTAAAAGATAAGTGAGGAAAACAATAACGATCTTCAATCCACTTATTATCATTATAAGCTAAATAAACAAAAAATATAGGTATTCAAGGAAATAATCGCAAGACAGATTTTTTTTCTCTTCTTTATACAATAATTTTATGATTACTTTTTATCATTTTCTGTAATTTTTCTCAAACGTTATTTCTTTATATATAAAAACTACAACAATTACGTATCTTTGCACTGAAATATTATTTTAAGCATAAACTATTCACAATAAAAATGTTACACTTAACTTATGTAACCGTTCTTCAACATGCTGATAAATTTTTGTGCAAAAACAAAATTCGCTAAATGAAATATTTTTCACAAATTTTTTCGTTACATGCTCCAAGAATTAGTTGAGAATCGTTGATCCAGGAAATTCTTTACTACATTAATCCGCTTTTACCCCTGTATTCAAGAACCAATATTTTTCGTATATGTCTTGAACCCAACTGGTTTTGAAATTTATCCAACCCTCCCAATTTTTTTTTTTAATTAGTGAATCAAATGCTATATATTATGTTTCTTGCACCGTCTCGAAGTAATTTAAGTCATATTCCCTGCATTTCAAATCTCCGCTGCATCTCGTTGATTTTATGATAACAAATTAAAATAAAATATCCTTTTTAAAATTATTTTATCAAAATAGCGAATAATAATTTTAAAATTAATGGAGAATGAAACTTTAAAAAAGCTTTTCTTGAAATTAATTTATTAAAGTTCGAGTCTCCATTCAAAAGAAATTCAAGAAAAATAGATAAAATGCTAAAACCATCGTGTGGATTAAAACCCTCAAATAAACATGCATTAGTTCCGACGCATGTTGTAATCAACTCACAATCGCGCCAAAAGAAGGATAATTTCTTTTAAAAAGAATATTGTAAAATAATTATTCAAAAAGACGTGGTTAATGAATGAGTATATATAAAAAAATCCTTAAATAAATTAACAAAAAAAAACCTAAAATTCATTGGCATGTAATTTTTCGATTCCTTTCAATTTAAACAAAATTTGTCGCTTAATACCATTCATGTAGTTGAGACTCAGACTCTCGTAGCTGAGAAAAGCTTTCACGAATTAATGTTTCTTTGTAAACAGTTATATGAGTGACTATGTCGAAAGGTCTATAAATAGGCTTGCCATAAGTCCCGGTAATTTTGATCTTTTCCCGTTGTCCCGCCCAGTTTTATCTATGTTCCGGAAACGGCTGTAAGATATAAAAAGTAATGAATTTATGTTATTAAGAATCTTTTATGAAGACATTAAGAATCTTTAAGATGACAGAGCATTAAGGAGGGAGTCCACTACAAGAGCATTGATTGTATGTAAATTAAACTTTGGCGTTTTCTTTGCTCTGACTTTTATGAAAAAGTCAAGCTTAACAAAAACACCTTCAAAAAAGTACATTCAAGTCAGAAATATGAGTGGTTTGAAAACAAAGAATAACATTGTTAACTTATTAATTGCTCTTTCAGTTTGACAAAAATGTTTTTTTGAAATGGTTTTTGTAGTTAGACGAAAGTTTTAGTTTTAAAAAATAAGACTTAGTAATTAATTGTTCAATGTAACAATTTTATGAAGTATTTTAAATTTTAGTTTATTAACACTTCTTTCTAGATGTTAGACCAAAAAAAATTCTCATTAAAAAGGGAAAAATAAATCATTTTAAGAAAATTGAGTAGCAAGTATTCTTTTTTTATTTTTAAAGGTGGGTAGACTAACCATTTAGGGTTCCAGATTATCCACTCCAGTTAATATTACCCCATACCTCACCGCCACTGGGGGTATTCCATACCACCAGACCCCAACCTCTTAGCCGGAGTCTTAGGTTATCCCCCAGACCCATCCCATATTAATGTGTCCCGGTTTCACTAACCAAAAATATGACAAGCCTATCTATAAAGCGCTTTATATTCATTTACGTTATTGTAAACGCTTGAGCATGTTTTACATGTTAACGGAACTAGTTCAGTGAATTAACTGCATATTGTATATCGCGACACTAATAATTTTGAGAACTGCTATAAAATGCAATCAATGGGTGTAACTATCATTTTCTGCTATGAGATAGATTCAGTCTCTTTGAGATATAGAATTTAGCCTAAGAAGATTACCCTAATCGAAATATGAGCTGAACGACGAAGCTGATTTATAGGATTGGCTCTAATGATCATTCACATCATTTAATTATGGTTTATTGCAACCAATTAAGATACCGCATGTAAACCAGTTAAGAGCCTGGGAGTAAATCATTGGTCGAATCCTAGATTGTAGCTGTTACATTTAAGAACCTGCTTCTATTTGTGATAAGTAAAGTATCGTCTGCATAACGAAATTTTGTGAATTTAAAAAAAGGAAACTTAGCGGTAATTTTCAGTCAGGTGTATATATAAATAAAAGATTAAAATTTTGACCTATTTCGGAAAATAAGTATAGGAAAATTTCACAACAAACAAATTTAATTTGCAGTAACGATTTTCGACGTGGAAAAGTTATTCATCAATATTATGTTTGGTAGTGTACCGAATTGGACATGGAACGATTTTGAACTCAAGCCACAGGGCTCGAAGATCAGTTTGTAACAGTCTCAGATATTTAAAGTTTGTCTTGATTTTCAATAAAACCTTGACTATTCGAAACTCTTTTCTCCGAAATACTCTTTTAACCAGAACTCAGTTTTTCTTCTTTTTTTTCTTTTTGAAATTACCATTCACATGTAAAAGGATTTTTAAATTCAAGTTAATGTGTATATTATGATTGCACTAATTTATTCTTGTTTTCATTTTGCTATGAATTTACTTTTTCTGTAGCGCTTTCGCAAAAAAAAAAATTCCTATCTAATTGTGCGTAATCTCAAAATTGAAGCATTCTAAATTATCCGAAAACTTCGATTTTTTTTTTCAAATAGGCCTTTTAAAATTGCTTTGGATGGTTGATATCCTATTGCAATTCCAAATATCCTTTCAGTTTCATCTACCTTTGCTGTGATTTATTTTTATTCAAAATAGTAAATGTACCTTAAAATAATTTTATACTGAAGGGAAAAAAAACTTCATTGAATGTAAACATAAATGCTATTCACGCGAAAAGAGTAGATGACTATAAAAGAAATTGCATTACTGGAAAAGTCAACTTTATTTTTTACACGAAAAAGAGATGAAAATTTACTTACACAATGGCTATTTAAAATTGCATAAACGTGTTTAGGGGTTACAAGGTTTAATGCGAAAAGATGTCAGCTTTTAAATCAAAAGGCATCCGACCAAAATAAAGGAGGGGGATGGATTCTTGTCACACAGAAATCGCACATATGTTCAATTTTGTATTTTACTATTTCCGGCTTTGTTTTTTATTATATTTTTTGTGCAAATATATTGCTCTAAATAATAAACATGTTAATTTCAAATAGTTTTGTGCAGATTAAATAAATAAGAAATAACTAATGGCCCCATAGTAGTTTCCAAAAATAAAATTCTAACGAAAATGCAAAACTATTTTTAAAGCAAGGTAGTTTATGTTACATTTAAAAAATTTGATTTTGTGCAGGTTAAGTACATGCAATTGTTTCAAAATTCAGTCAAACTCCTCTATAACGGACATCGGCGGAATAAAATTATTTGCCCACAATAGAGAGTTGTCCTCTGAAGAAGAGGTTTTTTAGGCTCAATGCTCTGTTGGCGAGAAATTAAAAACTGACCACCTAAGAAGGGTGTTCACATTTGAATGGTACTTTCCATATCTGAATACCAGTATGCTTAGCGAGGGAAACTTTAAGAACCAACGCACATACTGATGTAGCTGCTGGATTCCATCATTTCAGTCAAGTGAATCCCTTTTTCGACAACACAACCTAATCCCCAAAACCAGAGTTCGTCCGACGGTCGAAATTCAACCGTAATAATTAAATTTGGCATTGTAAACATTATGCTCATTTACAGCAAACGTACTGTAAACCGTTGTCGCCGCATTGCCAATTGCGCTCATAAATGTAGCCGCTTGTAGTTCTGCCCATTTCACACCAAGTTAAATAAAATTTAAATGCTTGCTTCCCTCCCTCTTTTCGTTTTTCATTTCATTGTTGGAAAGAAGCTTTCACTCAATTCTTATTATAATTGTTTTTAATATTACTGCTTAATGGCAACAAACTCTTTTTAACAATGAGTTTCATATTTATTGCCTGATAAATTACTCAACGAAGTCATGTTGCCATCTGCTATCTATAACAATATAACGTTACAGTTATAAATGAGGCTTTCCGACGAAAGAAAAGGGGAAATAATTAACTAATAATAAACTATTGCCAATTTTTTTTTATTAATATCACTAAAACTCGTCAATAGTTATTAAAAAAAAGTAAGAAAATTGGTTGAAAAACTTAGAAGAAAATGGTTCTTAACTGGTTTTGTCTTTGCCTATTTATATATAGATTAATTAAGTAACGAAAATAAAACAAAACATAAAGAATACCAATTTTTAAAAAAATCGCAGGTTTTAGTTGTTCAGTGTACTTAGCACAAACCTAGAGCCCGTCGAGAATGACTTCACTTCACTTTTCCTGTGAAGCATTATTCTGCTCATTCAATAAGTGTTGGTACCAGAGCACAAAGAGTCCACATGCTGATTATACTTCGGAATGAGTGAGCACCGACGTATAATAATTAGAATACAGCAGTCTTCGGCGAAAACTGCTTACTCTCTCTCCTTTGCGAGCTTGAATTCGTTAGGAATCTCTTACTCCACGCTCTCCAAATATGTAAATAAATAGATTCCGAATTTAAAAGGAGAACGTACGTGGCAACACGCGCGCGCGCGGCCGTAATGGAGTCAGTGTCAAGTGTGGGAGGCAAAGACCGTTGGCATCAAATTGCATTGTGCATTTATTATACTTGCACAAAGCGCTATTATTATTATTACCCAGCGAACCGGAGAGCCTTTAAAGGCCTTTCCGTCTTTGCAGATTTAATTGGTACGCCGCTTTTAAATATTCACAAGTGGAGGGCGGGTTTCGAATCTTTGGAACAGGAGGCTTGGGAATTTGATTTTCACTAGCAGCCTATATCATGAGAAACGACACGGTTATGTCTCCGCTGACGTGAAAATTATCATTGTCATCGTTACTATTATGAAAATGAGATATCAAAGTGTGTGGCTCAGGTGGTAGTTCATTAAAAATAGCTTTAGTTAAAGGCACAATTAAGAATTCTGTTGCGCGAGGTGGCAACATCATTTCCGATTGAATTTTCACAAACATTCTCAGGCGTTCTTGTTATGGTTATTCTCATTTCAGCGTTAGATTGGATGTGGGAAAAGTTTAAGAATTTAATTCTTTCCTGAATTTGCTTTATGGCGAAATGACCAAATATTGAAATGAAAACGGAAAGGAACTAGTTAATTCGAAATATATCTACAATTTAATTTTCTATCTTCCCTTGTACACAAATGACATATTATGGTAATAATTATCCACAACATTAAAGTTTAACATAAAACCATTACATTAATACAAATCGGGGTACTTATCGGTCATATGCCCTGCCTTTTTTTACTCGCCAAACATCACCAAATGAAGTGTAAACAAAGCAGTTTTATTGGATTAAAAATGCACGCGTGGATTTTCTTTCATTAAAACTTTTATTAACAGCTACTTGTTTTACTTCTATACAATTTTGTTTTCCTCTCATTTTGATTAATTTGTGATAAAAAAGAAGCAGACCGTTACTGCCCCACAATTTAGATTCGTATCTAACGGACATTATGTGGAATATCACAGTCAGACCAGATAAGCTTACAGAAATTCTAACTGCCATAGGTCGATTCGATTATGGCCACTGGATATTAAAGTGTCTAAATAGACTTTGATAAAATATTGTGTTTTGTTTTTTATTTCTTGCTTTTTAATAATTTAATCGGCTCTTTTCGGTTTCACGTCCTATATTTTTTGGGCCCCCGCCAAACGATATCCAAACAAAACAAAGGTATATTCAAATTGCACGGGGATTTTATTAGATTTAAATAGCATTTTGGTGAAGTTTCTAAGAACTCCGCCATTTTAGGGCTTATTACCATCGTCCCACTAGAGGAGTATTACCGATAAGTATCATTTAATCTAATAATGCTTACGTTTTTATTCAGCGACATAACGTACTCGTGACCATTAAATTCATGTTGGCGATTTTTTCTAAAACCGTCGCCAAGGGACGGCGTTAACCTATAAGTACCCAAATCGATCCAGTCACCAACTTTGTCGGATAGTTTTTTAGGGAAATTAAAGCTGACAGAATTTTTAAGTAGCAAAAAGTAACAAGTTGCGGCAATGAAACTTTATAGAAATATTGACGGCTAATTAAAGCACTTGCATTATTGCTATATAACTTATTATAAAACAAAAATAGTATTTGAAACAAATCGCCACGCTCAAGCCAAAAAAGAAATTTTTATTTTGTTTCAGTATGCCGAGCCTAAAAACTTTGAATAAGAAAGCTCCAGAACTTTTAGTTTAAGAATATAATTTTCCAAGATTTTTTTTTAAATATTAAAAAGTTCAAAGAAGTGAAGTGGCCGTAAAAAAAAAAAAAAAAAAGTCTTCGAAAGCATATCTAATGATCTTTTGCTGAATAGGTTCAATACACAACATCTTGTGTCGAAATTTCCCGATTGCAGTGAAACAAAAAAAGAAATAGTAATTTGAAACCTTTTTCTAAACCTAATTTGCTTACATTATATGATTAGGTGTAACTGAACGTTTTTCAAATTGCAGAAATGTCACGTTCGAAAAAAAGGCCACTGATAGAGTTAGTTTATCGTCGCTCAGTCAAAGATTTATTATTAAATTTCAAATAAACTTACAGAGTAACATAATTTTAACACGAAAGTAAAATTCGTTAGACTTTGCGTGACAATACATTAGGATGGAAACATAACAAAAAAAAATTCTGCTTTTTTTTTTTTGTTTTTTTTTTTTTTTGTTTTGTTTATAATTTTTCGAAAATGTTTTGCCATTTTCTTCTAAGATAAACCTTGTTTAATATTGTGCATCTATGAAAATCTCTTGCCAAATGCTCTTGAACAAAAACAACGAAATAAATATGTAATCGCACTAATGTATTCACACATGCATTAAAGATATACATGATATAAATAAGTACACCAAAGAGGATTTTCAGTAGTACAATCTACATAAAATTCAAAGCAAAATAACATTTTAGATGTTCAATAGAATAACGGACAAAGCTACTTTTCTTTCTTTTTCCTCTGTCCCTCTCTCTCTTTTTCTTTTCAAGTTAAAAGGAGTAATAGAAGTCGCAAAGCATAAAATTAAATACCATCTTTGGTAATTATTATCTACTTTATAATCGATAAATATTATAAAGAGAGTATTTAACCCATTTATGGCTACTGTTCCATTTTTGGAACAGCAGTTGAGTGAGAGTTTTTCATCATCAAGCAAGGCAAGCAAACACGTTGCGCTCAATGAAACAAAAAAAACACACATTTAAATGTGAAAAATTAGATGTTGCATTACATGTGAAGTGTTCATCTGATTATCATACTGAATAACCACCACATTCAATAATAATCATATTTAATATTTAGTAACAAATACAGCAATGGTTTTGCCTAATGTTCCAAAAATGGAACACCATATTACTCATACATGGAGTGAAATTAAAAAAAAATTCAGCGAATTGTTGTTTTTTACAATTTTAAACTTTTAACTTAAAGTTTAAAGCAAAATAGCATTGATGTTCACCGGGTATCACTTAATTACCTTCGCATTTATGGGGGACTGGACTGTGCGTGAATATTTTTACGGATTATCTGAGTAGCATTTCATATTCATTCTAATTTACATTTTTATTTAATAAATATGAGTTAAAAAGTTACTAAATACGGCGAGTGAACAGAATTTTTTTTTTCCACTTCGAATTTTTATTTTGCTTCACGGAGCTCACAGACATGCATAGTGGAACCCCACAGCTCCATAGAACAAAGTTTGATGCCCATAAGGATCTTCATTTTATATTTGTTAAATAGTCTAAATCAGAGTGTCTCAAACTGTGCTCCTTGGAGCATTTAGGGCAGCGCAAACCATATCACAATCTGTTTAAATATTCTTTTCTTTCGGCAGAGTTATTGCGCGGCGAAGAAGATAGAAAAAAAGAATCTATCTAACATATCACAAACATATCTTTAAAATTAATAAATTTTAAATCGTTTAAAAAGTTTTAAGTTGCAAGGTTTTACTCGTTTTTCGTGATATAATTTCCTTTTTTTTCTTTCCGACCGCCCCTTCCGCTGCGTCGCACACTGTTAAAAATTTCCGTAAGAAAATAGTAATATAACCATTTATTTGATTGTTATTTTACCATATTTAATTACAAAAGTTGAATAACCATTAAAAAGAGGGTACTCAAACCGCTGATTGCGAAAAAAATCGTTTATTCTCTGCTTCTACTAAAGAACGTTTAACTGACCGTAATTTACAAGCGCTCAGTAAGAATCGGACGTCCCCCTTGGTTGCGAAATCTTACCGGTCGTACGTTGTTGTTAAAATATGAATAAAAATTTATCAGTTCAAATCTGCATGTGTATATAAAAAAAGAAGAAGAAAAAAGTGGCTTAAGCAACCACTACTAGTGGCTTAGTAACCACTACTAAATAGAAAGACATACACACGTAAATCAAAAATGGGAGACATCGGATTCCCGAACTGTTTGCGAATGAGCGAATCCATAATTTGAGCTGCTGAAGCTTGTTTGTATTTTAATTTTTTCAACAAATAAAATGATTTTCGTCAATATACAGTAAATTAAGACCAAAGATGGCTTTGGATCCAATCAAAAACTGAAATCTCAATTTTAATGCCGTTTATTTATCAATAAATCTTTCTTCTTCTGTTGCAAAGAAAGATTTATTGATAAATAAATGACCGCTTTGTGTGGTGCAGATGGCCGAATGGTTAGATAGCAAGGTTGGTGTGCCATACAAACGATTTCCGCAAGCTTCGTTTATGGTTTCTACGGCTGGAAGATTCTACGCCTCCGAATGGTTCAAAAACGGTAAAACTTTTGTTTTGAAACCATTTTTAAATGGTTATAAAACAGTAAACTTTTGTATTTACGGCTTTTTAACCAAGCTGATTGAAAATGGTTAGGTCCCGTAAAGATTAAAAAAATGTGCCAAACCGTAAATTTAAAGGTGAATTAGATGGACAGACTGTAGCGGGTGATTTAACCGTAATTTCATGATGAAACTTCTAACAGTGCAGTTTCTTTTTTCGCAATGATTTGAGTATTTTAGAATTCAAAACTTCGTTGCTAACCAAACATTGCAAACAAAGCTATCGTTGTCATTCGACAAATAATAATTCTGATAATTCCCTCAGAGCCAAAATTATTTTTTCCTGATTAACGTTATAATAAATTATAAAATGGATGTAATATTGTATTGCCATCCAAAGATAAGCTTGTGCACAAAGTTTGAAGATAATTTATGCAGTAATAGTGGTCGAAAACCGCGTAACAAACTTCCGGGACAAATCAAGTTAAATAAAACCGTGTAAAAAAAAAGAAGCATTTTCATTGAGCATATTTTAAAAGTAAAAAAATACACATAATTTCTTTCCTTTTTTTAATGGAAAATTAATGCAATAATAATCATTATTATTATTATTATTATAAACTAGGAAGTCTGATGTCATGCAAGCGTAACTGACGAAACAATCTAACATCATCAATTCTGAATTTCTTCGTTCTATTTACTAAATGCAGCTGTGAGATAAAATTTAGTGTTTCTCGTTGGAGTTTCCAATTTTAAAGGTGCTCCTGGGATGAAAATTTTGAGAACTTTTGGTCTAAATCATCTTTATACTTATATTGACTAGATGACACGACTTCTACGTTATTCATTTTTTTAAAAAATTATATTATTTAATATTTGAGTGCAGAAAGGAACTCTCTTTCATGAGTTTTAACAGGAGAGCTGGAGTAGGCATTTTTTGAGTTGCTCCACCGGACTTCAAAATACGTGCTCAGCTCCAAATACGTTTATTAGGAATCACATTATTCATCGCTTTTGTTAGGTTATTTTTAAATAAGCCTACATGTAATAAAATGTATTTAAAAAAAGCTACTTGTAGATTTTTCATTTATCAATAAATATATGATGTTTTATTGCAAATGTGGTTCCAAAAAAAGAAAGAAAAGAAAAAGAAGGAAAGAAAAGTTGGAACCACTGTCTAAATAGAAATTTTTTGAATTCATTAATTCTTGTGCTTCTGAATGTAATTCAGGAAAACATTCGAAACGATGGAGCACAGCAAATTTTTTTGCTCCGGTTCCCCCCTAGTTCCAAGCAAAATTTTGTTGCTTTACTGCTCCACATTTTAAATCCATGTTCCGTTCCAGTTCGAGGTTTCAATGTTGACGGTTTGGGGCGTCCTCCTTCATTGGGCTGAAGTTCTCAGATAATGTAAAAATAACGTTTGAAGTAAAACTAAGTTTGATTCTACTTAAAAGGGGTAGTTAATCGAAGTTTAATTGTTGGCGAAACTTACTAAATCTGAGCATCGCCAAAATGATTATCCAAAGAATCCATCTGTTGACGAAACATACTTGATGCCTACCTCATCTGATCATCAATTGTGCATTTGCACGAATTATTCTGAAAACGAAATTTGCGCGTTATTTAAATGACCTTTTAATCAAATGAGTTTCTCGATAAATGTATTTGGCCACCAAGTATATCTACAGACTAAATGATGCGTTGTGAAACTGCCAAAGGTAAATTGATTTTTAGGCGAAATATAATTGTTCTAATAATATTTATGAGCAAATATACATGTTAAAGTTTGGATCTATCACCGAAATGGCTTTCCTTGCCCTAAATTATTTTCCAACTGAAAAAGAAAATCTTGTATCCATTTTAAGTAACAAAACATAAATTTATCCCAACAAAACATAAATGTGAAAAAAGGGCCAAGTTCGATAGATCAAAAACGGCCTTCGGAGTAGTCGGTGTCAGCGATAAAAGAATTGATATCTAATGGGTGCCAAGTTCCATTGCAGATCCTTTGATCATGGCTGTAAGAGCGTACAATGTTCCTTAATTTATTTAAAAACACTTTTTATCGGATTCCTAACTTGGCAAGTGTTAATTACGGTAAATTACATTCAAAAAATTTAACTCATTCAAAAAGCAATTTTTAATAGTTAGTAAAATCATGTGGCAAGCTATTACAGTTAATTTCTAATTGTCTTCTTATCGTCTTCTTGAACGTAACTTATCTTAATTAAAACTTGCCAAGTTAGGAATCCGATAAAAAGTGTTTTTAAATAAATTAAGGAACATTGTACGCTCTTACAGCCATGATCAAAGGATCTGCTATGGAACTTGGCACCCATTAGATATCAATTCTTTTATCGCTGACACCGACTACTCCGAAGGTAGTTTTTTGATCTATCAAACTTGGCCCTTTTTTCACATTTATGTTTTGTTGGGATATCATTAATTTTTGAAAAGCTAAAATATGTGTTTTTATATTGACGATGTTATACTAAATTAAACCAAGCTGAATAGTCGCTATTAATTATTTAAGATTTTTTTCGTCTGTTTACATTTCTCCGTAATAAGTCCGTAAACCTATCTTTACTTAATCAATCTTTTATTTAAAACGTTGAAAAGTTCTGTATAACTACGACACTGGATTCTTTGTAGTCAGCTTGAGTTAAGCCTTAAGGCGAAAAATTAAAGCGGAAAGTGAATTTCAATGCATCAATTATTTACCTTCAAGCGCGAGAGAGTATTGTTGACTTTAAACGGCAGAAAAATATGGCTGCTGTTTGAAGTCGTTAGGTATGATGCTACTTATGAGTATACTAGTAACTTCGAAGATAATGTAATTTTTTGAAATTTTGGATTTTTCCTTTATATATGCCAAACTATCTAGCTTGATACCAAGTTTCAAGTTTCTAAGTCTCCTAGAAGTAGGTTAGGTTTTTGATGAGTGAGTGAATGAAGTGAGTGAGTGAGTGAGTGATAAAAATGACACTTTTCAAACCTTAATAATTCCATAACCATAAGAGGTACATCCATGAAATTTGATATTCTAGGGGTTAAGGGGATCGTTATTAGATGTACAAAATTTCAAGTATGTAGGTCTAACAGTTTTTGGGTAATGGTGGGGTCAAAAGTAGCTCGAAATGGTTCGGGTAAATATACACATTGGCCGGTGTCGCCGTATTTTAATTTGGCTGACTTTATGAACTTGGCGGACACACTGCCGTGTGTCTAGATATTGTTAATTATAATAATAATAACATCCGAATGGATAGTTGAGAAATTCGAAATTATAGTAATAATACATACACATAAAAACAGTGCCCTATAAAAGCGTTTATTACTTTAGATAACGTGATGGTTGAAAAATTCAATAAAACTAATATTTATACATAAGCACAAATATGAAGTGCTGTTTTAAAGTATTGCTCACAAAAATTCGAATAAATCTAAAAATATATACCGAAAGGATGAAGCGGCAAATATTTTTCCCGATAAATTCTCTCTCTGTTATACACCACTTAAATACTGAATTTTGAATTAAAGGCTCGTTTTTGTTTAATTTACCACTCGGAGTTTTTCAATAAATTTTACTTAACGAAAAACTAGGGAAAAAACCGGGGCTTTGTATTTGATTAAAAAACCATTTTCTAAAAATGTTCCATTTTGTCAACTCGGTAATTCATAATCTTCAGCTGAAAGAACACTTCCATGTGTTTCTTTCATGTCACCAGCCCCTTCAACATAGGCATTATGTTCGAAATAAGGTTGAAAAATAACGGAGATGCAGAAAAAATCGTCTGCATCTTTCATCTTAAGCTTTTCATTTTAGCACTCAACTCAACTACGCGATCCGTCTATGCCCCATTCTCTCTTTTTCTAGATTGGGTACGCGAGATTAATGAAATGAAGCGAAGAGAGTTTTTAAAATGCCATTTTTTCTTATTTTTTTCATTTCCCGCCGTCTTGCTCGCTTTTTGGAACGTTTTTTTACCTTTCGCGTCGTTCCTTGTCAGCAACAACTCGACGGCACAGCTTTTTATCCAGTTACGGTTATGGCGCTTGTTTTAGCTCGTTCTTTTTCGCCATTATTTTTTTTTTCCTTCACGTGATTCTCTTTTGCTGAAGTTGTTCTAAATTCTTTATTAGCTAGGTGAAAAGTTGTCTTGATGCTGCCTTAATGCAGACTATGCTGGATTAGTTCAGATTATTAGAAGTGACACAGTACGTGTCAACAGTGTCGACAGCTTTCGAGAGAGCACCTAATGTTCGCTCTTCGTCATATGTCTCTAAGATAATTGCATTGAATGGCGAGTTTAAAGATTTTTTTCTTTTTTTGCTACCTACTTAACTTAAAAAATTTCTTTTTTTTAACTTCCTCGCCTCGCAATAACTCTTCCGAAAGAAAAGAAAATTTAGACAGTTTTTGATGTAATTCTTGATTCAATTTTCTCCAGTTTCGAACATGTGTAATGAATGTTAATGGAACCTCGTAATACATTTAATCAATCAAGCGTTTTTTTTCTCGCCATTTTGCGTAGAATGGTGAATTTCCGTTAATTGGCTTGCGAAATAAAAGAATTTGGCGCCGTTTAAAAATTTAAATTATGATTATGATGCATTGAATTGATAAATCACTATTAAAAGATGTAATAAGCATATACTAAATCCTAATAAATATGTTTTATTTTTTTTTATTAAATTTAAACTTTGCCATTTGTTTAAAAATTGTTTTCTATCTACCATTTTGCAACAAAGAAAAAATGTACATCCCTAGCAAAAAAAAACCCTAATTCGAAAGAGAGAGAAAGAGAGAGAAATAAAGAAAGAAAACAAATAGAAAAGAAAAAAAAAACTTGCAGGAAATTTAAAATTAGTATGATGTCTAACTTTAAAAGTTTTTTTATGAACTAATGACTCATCTGTAGATAATTTTATACTAGTTGCACAAAATTGTGTATGTACTTAAAAATAATAATACTTATATGAGATCACAAAATCTAAAGTATTATTCAGCCTCGGATAAATGTGAATTAAAATGGAAACTAGATTTCAAAATATGGCTAAAACTTCTAATTCCTCTCCTGAAAACCTAGTGGGTGTTGAGTTGATGCCCTATTGTATTGGGATTGCAAAAGGAGCCAGTTCCTTAATAACAGCAGAAAAACTTCCAGAAAAACTTCGGACATTTCAAAACAGTATTTTAGTACATTAAAATACTCATTTAAATTGAGTAAAATGCTATCACAGAGCCGGATTATTCTTTGGAGTGTCCACAGATCCCTTTTCTTCTTTTCTGTATTGTCTGCTGCTGAAATGTAACCCTTAAAATCCATCGTAAACAAAAAATTAGCCATTATAAAAGCGCAAACAATTGCAGAACTATACCACAACAGCATAGAAAAGCCAATGTTTTGAGTAGAAATGTATTTTTAAAAAAAGTTACAAACATAGGTACAAAAGTTTTAAGATTATAAACTTTCAACGAAACGTGAATGTCATTATTTTAAGTAGAAAATTAAAACACAATGTTTAAGTGTTAATAACGTATGAAATGTAATAAAAAGCTGAATTTCACAATAAAATTGCTTGAGTATGACCGAAAGACCTTCTAAAATTAATTGAATAAAGAGAAACACATAAGCGAGAACAATTTTCACTCGATTCTTTTCACGGCTCATAAGGATAGCAAAAATTACAATATTATTTAAAAACAGTAAATAACGATGTAAAATTCCTTTATGTTGCTTAAAAACAAAACAAATGGCTTTTTGTGCACAAGATGGAGTTTGTTTCAAGCTTCTAATTTGGTTTGGAACAGAAATTATAACTGCGTTAGAACAAAATTTCAGGTTTCGCTTTGTATTGATTAAAAAACCATTTTCTAAAAATGTTCCATTTTGTCAACTCGGTAATTCATAATCACAAGAACACTTCCATGCTTTTCTTTCATGTCACCAGCCCCTTCAACATAATTGTCAATGAAAAATGAATATTTCACGGCACTAAGCTTTCATTTCTTCCTCGCAGACAATTAATTCAGCAGCGTTTCATTTTATCTGTACTGTTGCCATTTCACCTGTGCATTAACAAACAAAATCAATGTTTTTGGCATTTTGAGGCTGCAATACTTTTAGTTAGTTTTCCGTGCTTGTAAATCGTCTTTCTTTTTTACGCGATTTATGATTTACTAAGGAGCTCACTGGGGTCGCTCGTCAATCCTTGGAACTACAATCTGTTCTATTCAGATCGCTTCGCTATCCTAGCTCATTGCCGAGGATGAAGTTTGAACAATTTTCCTGTTGTGGGCCTTCGGTTAACAACTTTGCTAATTCTTTTTCATTCATAATATCTTATTTTGAAACTTTAAGCTAAGTTTATAACGCAAAGATTAGTTGGGGCGAGCAGGGCTGACGCACGTATTAGTTGGCCCAATTGCAATATTTTCAATCTACGTGGTTGGAGAGTTGCCACCCTTATCGCTTCTCCAGTTTAGTAGGCTGCATCCCGTGAGTGTAATTTGGTTACATTCGGTTGCAATATAGACGTTTACTGACGAATTATTTGATTTATTGTAGACGACGATAAATTTTCATATAGTCACTAAATAATTATATCTGTCTCCAATACCAACGGAACAATGTAATCACATACATATTCGCAATTGGCGTGATTTATTCTATAAAAGAGCATATCTGTTAAAATCATCCGTCCATACTTCTGTGTCGTATCACGATTCAAACTGATTCGATCTGGAGGTTGGTGTATACGTCGCACCAGCTATAATAAAACTACTTAGTTCAATTATGCACTTTTCTATAATTTTAATTGTGGTTCAATTTAAGAAGCGTATGGTCCAATTTAAGAGCATATATTGATAATTTGGAGCAGTGCAGGTTTTTTTAAAATACTAGTGGGCCACCGCTACCTGCTCGCTACCGCTAACCAACCCCGGATGCGATTTGAGCTTGTTTCCTCGTTCATTACAAGCTAAATTATTTTAGGCTAGTTTTACAACTACAACAGAAAGCATCTGGGTTCTGTCAAAAATAATTTTTCATGTAGCATACAACTCTTCGCAATCAAAAAATATGTATGTTGTACAGGGTCACGGACGGGCAGGCTGAACGGAACAGACCTCCCCCCTTACCCCATAAAAAACATCGGATGTCCGGTAGCCAGCCCATAATTTATTTTTAATATCCAGAATCTGATAGTCATTGCAATCAAGATCCGATTATCCAGTATATCGATATGGATATCTGGCAGGATATGTGGAAAGGAAGCGCAAACTTTCCTCTCAAACGAAAATTTTATTTTTTAAATTTAATTAACATGCTTTGAAAATATATGTGAATTAAAAACGTACAATGAGTTCAAAAACTTTGAGATGTTTAAAAAGATGTATAGAATTTGCAGGCTTCAAGCATCAGATCCTGATATTTGGTACGGATCCTTCAAACAAGAAGCACTGGATATTTGACAAAATCATTATCCAAGGCATCCCCAATCTTAACCTTCGTCCCCTAACCCCCTTAACAAAATCCTGGGTGCACTACTCATCTTGTTAAGAGATTTAACACAATGTCATAAGTTAGGGCGAGATTCCGAGTCGCCAATGACCTACGCATCAAAAAGGCTTCTGACGAAGTTCGAATTTACATGAATCTTAAAATAGTACTCAGTGATGTTGAGAACAACTTGAATTAACACTATTTTGCTGTTTCAGCTTTTTTTTTGACGTTGATTTGATGGTATTTTGGCTTTTCTAATCTTATGTTTAAATTTCTATCTGATATCCGTTGAGTAATTTCATCCCAAGTTTTATTTAGATGCTGATCTCCATGTATTAAGAGAAATGTGGAAACTATTGTGAGCTGTGCATTTGTAATTAATTCCTACATCGGCAAGTTCCAAAATATTGATTATCATAGCAAAGTACCAAATAGCCTTCATCAGAGTAACAGCGAAAAATTAGCACATAATTCGGACCAACCAATAATAAACCAAATGATATAATGCGCTGTTAATAAATTGTCGATGCATGAAAATTAGCGCCATCGTTTGAAAGAAAATAACACTGCTTACGTGTCTTAGCGTTAACCGATGTATAGTAAAAAGATTATTACGTTTCTACGGTTTCGAAAAACTGAAATGATTGCCAAAGATTTGTTTATAAATATTTTTAAATTTTGTTTTTTGTGATCGAATGATTTAACCTTGCTCTAAATAACATATTTTTCTTAGAAATTTTATTAAATTATTTATTGGCGTCACGGTTTTAGAAAACTGCTTGCCTAGTATTAAAGAGTTCCGATTTTGAAATTTAAATTGGATTTTGCGAATTAAAAATTCAAATTTCGCGGGGGGAAAAGGGTTCCGTTAGGTATAAATATACAGTTCTATCTTTTTATTCCAAACATCGTATTCTTTCATTAAAATTAAGCTCGGAAGAACGCAAATTAAGAAGCGGAAATGTTGAATTTCAAAGTAAATATTTCTAAAACTACTATTTGAATCTATAAATGTCTTATATTATCGTTTTCCCAGAAAGTTCTCTGTAATTCATTAAATTTTCAGAATTTTTCATCGAATATTTTTTGACTTGTTAGAGTTTAAAACGCGCAATGCAGAATTTCTCCAGAGCAGCTTTGTCAGCAGCGGGAATTCCTTTTTTGTTTTAGTATCGAGAGATTATTCTCATATTCAGAGAAAAGTTGTCGACCTAGTTCTGGTGTCTTCCCCTGATGCTCTACTATTGAAATTTTTTCTACTTCAACTTTCACGCCTCGCGGCTCTTGTTGTGGGAGTGTAATATAAGCGGTCTTCCCATACATAAAATTTAATGTTTTAATATTTCAAAGCAGAATAAAATTTCTTTTGAATTTAAAGAAAATGACTGTGGCGTCCATTCACACTTATTACGACCAAAAAAAGAAGTTCCCATCGAATGATTTCTTCAAAAATAAATAGGAAAACAGTCCGAATAAATTCTTCCTCCTCAAAAACCTTTTTTTTTTTTTTTTTTTAATTTCAACTTTTTTTCTTTTCTTTTTTTTTTCAATTTTTTTTACAGAAAATTAAGCGTTTAAACGTCATTTTATATCGTTTTCGTTGTTTCTACAGGAAACGTAAAATGGTGTGTATAAAAACCTTCTCTAGTATATTTTGTATCAGTACAGACTTTCTCAGGAGAGGATATTGCCAGGTATGAAATTTTAATAAAAAAACAATAATAAAACAAAAAAATCTCAGAAAGGGAAATAGCATAAAGAAATCTGCTCAGTCTGAGTTAGTTTTAGCTTTCTATCTTTCAAGCAATTGTAATATTGCGTAAATGCAAATATTAATTTAGGGTTAATACCAGAAAGAAAGAAATATTTTTTCCCCTGAGGAAAAAATACTTTAAAGAAGAAAAAATATTGGAATCTGTTTGGAAATTGCTACGGAAACAATGTTTTTGATAAGAAAATGATTTTATTTTCAGGTTATAACCCAAAAAAATTTAAAATTGCTTAAAACATCCATTTGAAATTATTTATTTTGTATTTGAATGAGGAAAATATTTTCACGGTATTATTTGAATTACAACAAAAAATGAAAAAATGTGTCGAAATTCCAAGCCGTTACGCAAAATCTTTGTTTATAATGAGAAAATTAGAAACAAATTTTGCCAGTTATCGAAATTTTGCAGACAAAATATCTTCAATTACAGTAGCAAAATGAAATATTTATTCTTTCTCGCATTCTCATTGAATTTATTCCTCGCACTTATATGAGACTTATTCCATCGGAAGTAATTTGCAAGTTGCCAACAGACACGAACGTAAAGCAGGATGCAAATACGAGCGTTGCCAAAAACAAATGAAGAAAAACTGCCTTATTTGCGATAGCTGAAGGCGAAATATTATACTTTCATATTTATGCATCTGAAAAAAGATGACAATTTTAGCATCATAATAAGGGGATTTGAATCGAATAACTCGCATAGATTGTATATTTGCGCTTTGCAAAATCTGATCGTTTTATGCGAAAATTGGGAGTCTTACTGATTGCATAATGGCAGAAACAATTTCCCGGTAGCTGGTCTCTCTTGCTACACGTTCTACGCCAGACTGAAAGAAAACATGGAATCACGGAGCATTGTCAGGAAATAGGGTTATTAGAGCATCGACACTGAGGAGTTGAGATTGATTATGGAAAAAACTGTCTCTAAGATTTCGGAATTTATTTCTGATGCATCTAGAATTCCAAAATCAATATTAATAACGTTCTTCATATTGATGTAAGTTCTTGAAAATCTTTCAAAGGGTTGAGCAGGTTGATTGAAATCATAATTTACGTGTTCATGCTGTTGTGTGCAGTTTAACTCTCATATTATTACAGCTTTCTGAATTATAATAGAGTTCTGGAGGTTCGAAAACAAAATATCGCGCACCGAAATCTCCAATTATAATTTGCTCATAATACGCCATTTTTGTTGCAAAATTTTGTAATTAGAGTTAATACGATTAACTTTTAAGCTATAACGAAGCTTGTAAAATCCATCATTGGTTAGTATAACAATATCCTCTCATTATGCTTACAGTCATTCAGGGTAACTTTGAACCATCGAGGGTATTTTAAACCACGTTATATCTCTTACTTTATATTTGACTAAACAAGGAAACTAGAAGGTCAAGTGCTGCACTCAGCTAAATAGGTTATAAAATCACTTTCAAGCTATTAATTTTTAAATTAAGTCAAACATAATAACAAATATGACGTGGTTCAAAGTTAACCCCCATGGTTCAAAGTTACCCTCCAAGGACTGTATTAGATTTCTTTTATTTTTTCATAAAACATTAAAACATGTACATAATAAATTAATGCCTGTTTGTTTTCCGCGCCCCTAAAATACTGGCGCCTGTGGAATTTGTAGTTTGCTGTCCTATAGGGTCGATGTGTTTCATAATCGGCACACTCGCCCACCATTATTTTAGGCTGCCAAGGTTCGTTTTTATAGATGGATAATTGCCCTGTGAAAGTTCCTGTACAAGTTTTTCCACTTTAAGAGCAAGAGCATAATTTAGCGATACCTACTGACTATTTTTGCTTATTTAAATCTCTTGATTTAAATAAGCAAACTCTTAACTCAATTTTCTGTTTGTTTAGGAATTTAGTCTGGTTATATAGATCAATACATACGTTTCTGATTTTATGAAACATATCACTTTTCAGCAGTTTAATTTAATTTCGGTTCCAAAAAAAATTTCACGTAGGCAATTTTGTATTGGAATAGAGAATTAGTTTTGAATATCAAGCATTAGCACTATACATACATGCATCGTTTTCCTTACAAAGCGGCATTTTTTACACAAACCTTAAACTTACAAAATACATCAGAAGTATTCAGTAGATTATTTTACATATAAAGACATTACAATATTATTCAAATGAAAAGCATCTTTAAAAAAAATCATGAAGTGTTTTTGGAGTACTTCACATTTTTAATGTTTATTAGCCTGTTTTGAACAACTAAAGGACATTAAGGTTCCTTTCTATTGTAAAATTACTTAAGGCAACGGATTTATATCACGGATGAAAAAAAGAATATCAATAGGAAATAATCATTCACTAATAAAATATTTTGATTTTGTTGTATATTTACAACAAAACAATGCGAAGGCATGATCAAATACATGTTCATAATATCCAAAATGCATAAAAGTTTAAACAGAATATCAGTCTTTACTGTTAAACATTTGAAATTTTTCTTGATTCATTCTGACGATGCTTTATTTAATTGTTTAAAACTCAAAACAATACTGTTAAAAAATGTTTTTAAAAAATAGTAATATAACAATTTATTTTATTGTTATTTTACCATATTTAATTACAACAGTCGAATAATCATTAAAAATGTGGTACTCAAACCGCTGATTGCGAAAAAAATCGCTCTTTCTCTTTGGGTTTTCTTAAAGAACGTTTAATTAACCGTAATTTACGAGCGCCACCTACGTCCCGTAGTCAATAAAAATTGTGCGTCCGTCTTGGTTATGGATCGAAGTGGGAAGATTCGAA
Organism: Octonoba sinensis; assembly: GCA_038502835.1. Classification (NCBI taxonomy): domain Eukaryota; kingdom Metazoa; phylum Arthropoda; class Arachnida; order Araneae; family Uloboridae; genus Octonoba; species Octonoba sinensis. Next base: position 61,026,895 of record CM076605.1, on the reverse strand, counting down.
TACCATCGCATTATATTGTATAGCTTTTATCTGAAGGGGAGGGGGAAGGAAGAGAAGATGAAGTTAGTAATAGTCATGAAAGCTGGTTGTGGAAACATATCATACTTAATTTTTTTTGATATTGCATTAAAATCTTTCTCAGACTAAAAAAAAAACTCCTCAAAATCTTGGACATCCAGTAGGCACCTCTTGGCAAAGCATAGAAGTAGTGGCTTTCCACCGTGGAGGTCCGGGGTTCTATCCCCGTCTCCGGCAGACCTCCTGCTCCACCGTGTCCTCGCACATCGTCATCCGCCAGAATATAATAGCTATGAATGATTTCTACGCCTCGAAAATTCTACGCATATAGTTAATTACCATAGCCTGCAGTATGTTATCATAACTGCTACTAAATGGTTATGAAACCGTAAACTTTTATATTTACAGCTTTTTAACCAAGCTGATTGGAAATGGTTTAGAACTCGTAAAGATACAAAAATGTTCCAAACCGTAAATTTAACGGTTAATTAGATGGACAGACTGCTGCCGGCTATTTAACCGTAATTTCATGTTGAAATTTCAAATCAGTGAAATCAAAGTACAGTTTGTTCAATTCCAGACGAGTGTTAAACATCATTAACTGCTGCTTTAAATGTTTTTTTTCAGCTATTTCTTCCACTAACATTATGAGGTTGATTGCAGTATTAACAAGATTCTTTGAGGTGGAAATTAATGTTTAATAATTGTGGTTTAAATGACAGATGAAATTCCGTTGTAGTTGTTTTAAAACTGTTCTGGAATTCTTAATGTTTCAACGACAATTTAAATCGGAAAGATTTTTTTTTTTTTTTTTTTTTTTTTTTTATGTTGCTTTAAACGTTTTCAAGGTTGCTATTACAGGGAGCATTAACTTGATTTTTGTAAACTTGATGGTTAAATAGCAAAACATAATGAATTTTTGTACATGTAACACATATTCCTTGTGAAAATACAACAGACGAACAAATGAAAATGTCACATGTTAAAATATAAACTTTTAAAGTACTATTGCAGAAAATGGGAGGGGGCTGCTCACAGCACGCCCAAAAATGTACAGTGTTTTTGGCTTTATAAGAAAAGAGAAACATAATAATTGCTTTACCATATCTAAGTTCAAAAAGAAAGGACAGCAAATAAATAAGCCGTTTTGTGTCTTCTGCAGCCCATAAGCAATATGTATACGCATTCATGTATACACGTAAAACAGGAATACTGTCACAGGCGAAAGCATATTTACTTTTTTGTGAGACTGAGTCTGTGTTTGTAACAACTAAAGGACAATTTTACTTCTTTTAGCTACGAATGTAGTTATCAAATTTGCGACATTGAATAATTTCCTTTGATGATCTAACTAAGGTTTTTCATCAAAATATATCATTAGAAAATTTTTAAATTAATTTGATTGAGAAGTGGTTGATATCCACGGATTGAAAATCCAATAAGAAAAGATATTTCTTTCTTCCTCGTTTAAGAGTTAACAGCAAAAAATCTGCTGTTTCATGTTCAATTAATTAATGGGATTGATTCGCTAGATAATCTAAATTAAAGCATCAGGATAAGGAAAGGTTATCTATCCGGTTCCCCCAGTAGCTCTAAAAATAAAAGCTCAATTCTAGCTTCCGCCAAGAAGCAAAGATACAAACTCAACGCCTAATTGGAGATGCGTGCCCTTTTCGGAATGGGTGGGAGCCAATCGAGACAAAGAATGGCTCGCGCGCTAGCCGCTCTTCAAGCAGAGAGCAAGTGGCTGTGGAGGGGCTGACAAATCGGATAAAGCGGTCGTTTTCGCCTTCATTTGCCATTCATTCCGGCCCTTTGACTTCGTTAACGGGCTCGTCCGGACAGACCCCGGGGACACCGGACCCCTCTGCCTCTTCCCTTTACGAGAGAAGGGTTGCCGGACAGAGAAAAAGAAAGAAGTAAAGAATAAGAGAATCCGATGGAGAAATGGCGCCAATAGCGATCAGACATTATTGATATATGATACAAATGTTGAATTTTCTTTTAGATAAGGGTAATAAAGCTAAACAGAAAGTTTAAGTAATTGTCTGTAATAGAGCACTGATATTACGCACTGGGCTGCCGTAGAATTTACATTACTGTGCGTAGTCCGACCAAAAGATATAGTTTTCTCCCAAGACTGCTAAATTTCAAATTATTGGGGGATGGGGAGGGGGACATATCACACATCGTCCATAGAATGCAGTGGTAAACTTTTTTTTACTTCATTATGGTGAAATTATGTGCAAAATGTGGTTGCTTTAATCGTTCAATAGTCATTGAAAGAAAGTCGTCGAGTTATAATTTCTCAAATAAAGTATTTTGTGTGATTTAATTAAAGACAGTTGTTGTTTTTCTCTAAAACTTCTATCAAACTTACTGTTATTTAAAAAGTAAATGAATTAATGAAAAATTAAAAAAATCTTTTTTTAGAAATATTTTTCATTTTTCGTCAAGCTTTGATTTATGCATTTAAGAGTGTTATGACGCTGAATTATAACGCTAAAATGTGAGAGTGATAATAAATCAAAAAAATATGTCTCTATTGCGCTTGAGACCCAGCGAAATTGTGCATGGCTACTCTGCTGTGTTTATTGCTTTTCACACTCCCAAAGAAGATAAAGCCAAAATATATTACAGAGAGGAGAGGGCTGTAACGAAGTACACCAGATCCCTTGGTTGGAACCGCTCATTGCGCCGTGTGGTAATTTTGCTCTTGGGCATGAACTTTTAAGTTTTTTGAACGCATGACGCAATTTATACTAAAATTAACGTTATGAGTTAAATAAACATAAACATAATTTCTGATTCAATATGAAAAGCGATATTAACACAACATTCCAAAGCAAAAAAGGACTATTACCGCAATGTTTGGAATTTAATTTAAGCAATAATGAACTAATTCAGCTTTTACATAATGGAATGCTCGATAAGCATTTACTCCAAAAGTTAAGGTACAACATGTTTTCCGAAGCTCACTATAAAATAATGGCAGTAATAATATAATTTATAGTTTATATGAATGATGATAACGAACTTTTAAAAAACTAATGCAAAAACAATTGCTACCTCTTTTATTTTATAGAAAATATCAAGTATATATGAGCGAGAGAAAAATATGCAACTATCAATCTTTCTTAATTTCGTGAGTAAGTTTTAATGTTGCTCAACTGTTGGTGGCAGTTTCGTTGACAATAGTCAGTAGAGTCCAGAAAGGTTTAGGAGAGGTCGTTTGCCCGATTCTAAGGTGGTGCGCTATCGGATGGGGTTGTCACAGGCTGGTGCTGCTAGCCGCCTCAATGTGTCTCGCAGTGTGCTTCAATATCAATCCGAAGATTCTGTGTGCAGAAGACATGCTCCAGGTCGCCCACGAGCTACAACACCTGCAAAAGACCGCTTTCTAGATCTTTTGGACCAAGGAGAAAAACCACTAACTGTGCCGCTGCTCGTTGCAGACCACTTTGTAGCATCAGGGGCTGAATATCTGCAATTACGGTGCGAAGACTCTTTCACAATGCAAGCCTCTATGCAAGCCTCTATGCAAGACTACCAGCTGTGAGTGTCCCTCTGAACATGTGACAAGGGAGAGGGAGACACATAGATAAAAAAAAAGTATTTCCAAACAAAATGTTAGGAATCTACTCTGCCCTTGCTGCCGAAAATATTCCTTTAAAGATTGATCCTTTGATTGATTTTATCGACAATGATATCTTTCGCAGACATTTTTGCATCTAAAGATTCGAAATCGGTCAGTTTGAGCAACCTCAATTCTGCCACTTTTATTTGTGCTTTTTAATTTTACAGTGCAAGCATAGCGTTTTTTTTTTTTTTTTTTTTTGTCGCGGTTTTTGTATTTGGAAGAATCAAATTGGCATGGAGTAGAAGGAAAATTCGTACGTGTTTTCTTTATTTCTGCCTTTTATTTTATTTTTAATAATCAAGTCTCCTACCCTCTCCCCACTTTATCAATATTATTTTTATGCATTTTCGTACATCTTCAGATGCCCAAACAGGGTTTGAAGGAAAATTAATACATAAAAGTTTTCATGCATGAAAAAGTATTCTAAGAAAATTCATGTATGGGAAAATAATACAAGAACGCGCAAAAAAACGAAGATTAAAAACATTACTTAAGGCTGGGAATACGGCGTGAGAAAGTAGTTTGAAAAAACTGTAAAACACGTATAAAGCACTTTTTAAAAAATAAAAGCAAAAAAATAAAAGTGGAGAAATGCGTTTCAATAAAAAAAAAATTTTTTTAATGAAAAACGATAATTAAAGCTGAAAAATATATTTTTACTTAATAACTTTCATCTTTGCTTATGTGCTGAAAATATCTATTATTAAATGGCTTTACCATTAATTTTTAAAGTAATTAAATCTTTAAAAGTTGGTAAAAAAAGTAATAATTTTTTCTGTGTAAAAATTTGAAACAAATTTTTTTGCACCGTGAACATTTTTTAAGAAAATTTCCTGATTTGTTTTTGAGCTTACTCATGAAAAAAATATAAACTGAGATTTTGCATTGATTTCTTTTTTAAGAAGCACACCTCGCTTTATTCCAACCTCCCCCCCCCCCCTCCTTGAACACAGTAATTTCTCCTTCACACGTGACCGATTTATACGCATTCTTCAGCAATATGTTGATTTTCAAAACAAAAATATCAAAATATAACATTCGTTTACTTTCCAATGTGTGTTTTAGATTTGAATGTGGTTTTCATTCGTCGCCCACTAAATGCTTCCTTCAGTATTTTTCGCTCGAGATTATTCAAATCCTCACACAAATGCTAAATTTTACTGAAATAACAGTTTTATTCTTCGGTACTTCTTCACAAGATGAACTAAACTGATAGTCATGATTAAACAGTGTTATTCAAAATATCGCATTATAAAAAATGAATGTCTTCCGATTTCAATAATTTCTTTTACTAAATTGAGGTTTTTTTTTAATCGTAATTCAAGGAAAAATCATGTCCAAGATTCCACGATTCAGGGAATATTTTTGCGGTGTCATTCTGTTTTAATGTGGATGATTATTCTAGTTTTTGTGTTCAAGATTGCTTGTCTGTAATTGTTCAAGAATCTCTAAGAAAAATAAAAGACTTCGACAGATTTAGCTTATTTCATGATAAATATCTCTTTTTGTTTTCAGTGCAAAGTACCTTGAGATATGCTGCCTTCCTGGAGGACTTCTGCAAATAGCTTCTTGCACTTAAGCAATGAAAATGAGTAAATTAAGGCTTCTATCGGGAAACCTGATAAGGGTTTAAAAGTGCGTCGCAATACTTACTGCACCTCCTGGTTTGTCGAAGTAGCGTCAGCAACACCGAAACTGGGTCCCGAGATGTTCTGAGTCAAATACGTAACCGCTACGCCACGAGTCGGGCATATCTCGTGCTTTTATCTGAATGGAGGCAATTCAAGCAACGTCATTGGTCACGTGGCAGAGATGAAAGCAATGTAAGCAAAGGAAGCCGTAGCATCGCTTTATTTCCAGTTCGACAAATCTAATTAAGAACTAGGCCTAAATAAAGTTCTTCTACATTATATAAAATTAACACTAAATAAAACACTATAACTATAGTAATAATTAATAAATTTCTTGAATAATGATCAAATTAAATGTAAATACTGGGTTATAATCAGAAAAATCTGCAAATAGTCTAATTAATTTTAAGGTAACTAATTTTGCCTAGTGAACTCCACGTAGAACTCAATTGAAAATCTTGGTAAACAAAGAGCGGATATCACGTGACAACGGTGATCGTTCATGAGTCCCTCTAGCGGTGAAATGCCTCCAGTACAACTACTGATAAAAACTTTGCTTTATGAGGAATTTAAAAACAACGGTATGTTCGTTCAGTGTTAATTTTTCTTTCTCCTCCTTTCTTTATTTTTTTAATGGAATGTTATTCTTAACATAAATTATGAAGTACACTTTCACGTAAGAGCAATTTTACGATACACTGCTTTCAGGAAGTACGCTGAAAGAAAGAAAGATTGAACCTTTATCGAGTTCCTGGACTTAAAGAATATTCGCGCTAGCCATCTCGAGCTCGTTAGCTTCAGGCTGCTTTTTGTAATATATTTATTTACTTTTGTTATTTTATTCATTAACAGACTTCCCGAAGGAGGAGGTTATACCTCTTAGTTAACGACATACCGTATGTATGGCGTTCTTTTTTTTTTTTTTTTTTTTTGTCCACCTATAACTTCTCACCAGATGAACCGATATTCATTATTATTTTTTGATCGATCAAGGAGGGCTTCCCATAGGTCTTCGTTTGACCATATTCGATAATTAGAAAAAAATGGTCGTAAATACAGTCTTTTTTTTCATCCATAACTTTTTATCAAATGAACCGATTTTAATGATTTTTTTAGAGGAATTTCTAACTTAAATATCGTACATCGATTGACTACAATTGTTCTTTAAGAACTATATCATGAATGAAAAATAAGTAGCAAAACATTGTCTATCACAATTTTGCACCGACTTCTAAAAATTATGTTGAAAAGTCGTATCGATGTTGTTTAAAGAATGAATTTACACTGTTAAAAATTTATGTAAGAAAATAGTAAAACAACCATTTATTTGATTGTAGTTTTACCATATTTAACTACAAGTGTAGAATAACCATAAAAAAGATGGTACTCAAACCACTGATTGTGAAAAAAATTGTTTATTCTCTGTTTATCCTAAAGAACGTTTAACTAACCGTAAGTTTCAAGCGCTCAATAAAAATCGGGCGGTCCATCTTGGTTGCGAAACCTTACCGGTCGTACATTGTTATTAAAACATAAATAAAGAATTATCATTTCAAATCTGCATGTGTATATTAAAAAAGAAGAAAAAAAAGTGGCTTAAGCAGTGGTTACTAAATAGAAAGACATACACACGTAAATCAAAAATTTGAGACATCGGATTCCCGAACTGTTTGCGAATGAGCGAACCCATAATTTGAGCCGCCGAAGCTTGTTTGTATTTTAATTTTTGCAGCAAATAAAATGATTTTCGTCAATATACAGTAAATTTGGACCAAAAATGACTTTGGATCCAATCAAAAACTGAAATCTCAATTTTAAGGCAGTTTGCCTGTTGGAAAAGAAGATTTATTGATAAATAAACGGCTGCTTTAAGTGGCGTTGATGGCCGAATGACTAGAGCGCAAAGTTATTATACCATACTCCCGGGTTTGATTCCCGGACGCTTCGTTTACGGTTTCTACGCCTCGAAGATTCTACGCCTCGAAATGGTTTAAAAAACGGTTAAAGGTTTGTTTTGAAACCATTTGTAAATGGTTATAAAACCGTAAACCTTTGCATTTACGGCTTTTTAACCAAGCTGATTGGAAATGGTTTAGGTCCCGTAAAGATAGAAAAATGCTCCAAACCGTAAATTTAACGGTGAATTAGATGGACAGACTGCTGTCGGTCATTTTACCGTAATTTCATGATGAAATTTCTAACAGTGTATTTTTTACCTTTTCTTAACCGATATAGGGTCGTTTAACTTAAATATCGCACATAAACCTCACTACGTTTGTTCTTTAGAGAGAACGTTATGAGTGAAATATAAGTATTTTTCTTTGCATGGAAAGACTTGCCTTGATATTTTTTTGTTGAGTAATTATAAAGCATTCATAAGAAACATGTATTTACACGAGAAAGAATAAAATTAAAATATTTTTGAAGAAAAATTGAACCCACTTGCACTAAAAAGTGAAAAATAAAGAAGTTCCTTGTGCAGCATCGATACGACTTTTAAACATCATTTTTGAAGTCGGTGCAATTACGATAATTATGATAGATTAATAATTTTCAAAATTATTAATCTATCATAATTTTGAGAATTCTGATACATTAAATCTTTTGTAATCCTAATCATGAATCAGTTACATCTAATCATAAATGGCCCAGAGTTTGCAACAGTTTCAATGTAGAATAACACATGGCGTAATAATAATTAGATAATTTTTGCGCCGTCGTCGAAAAATTCTGTTTAAAAGTCGTACCGATGTTATTATTATTTTTTCTTAAAAAATATTTTTATTATATTAACATCCAATTAATCATCAAATAACTTAAAATATGATCAAAGTAGAAAAGAGCAGTAGTTTGAGCTCATTCAAAAAATTAATCGTAAAAAATGTTTTCTCTGCTCTGATTATATTTTAACTAGTAAGCCCGGCCGTCATACGAAATGACCGCTGTTCTAGATATTATAAATATACAATTCTCCCAGTAACCGGAAATGCACATCAAATCAAAAATATATTTATCAGGTAGAACAGTAAAGTTCAATGAATAAATAATAAACATATAATAATTTCGGAAAAAAAATTTCTTACCGAAAAAAACATCCAAGATATAATAATCTGTAAAATAAAAATATTATTTACTATATAATCAAATTGTTTGTGAAAAATATTTATTTATATCCAACATAATCTTCTTCAAATCAATAGTTTTAACGAAACGGCAAAAAAGAGTGCTGCCCCTTTAATATATATAACAAGAAGTTCCGTCTAGAACTATACGAGCCTACTTTCCCGTATACACCAAATTCAAATTTATAATCTAGCTATCTCTTTCTTATTTATCTTTAGTTCTAATTATTGAAAATATACCTTTTTCAACGGATAATACATATTCATTCACTCACTCATTCATTCTTTCATTTATTCAGCCATGCATTTATTCATTCATTCGTTACCTCATTCAAGTGTTTATTCATTCATTTACGCATTCATGTATTTATTCACTCATTTATTTATATTTTCATTTATTCAATAATTTATTCATTCATTCTTTTCCTCATTCATTTATTCATTGATTTATTCTTTCACTCTTTCATTTATTCATTCATTCATTATTTCACTCATTGAGTCACTGAGAAATATCCTTGAAAATCCCGATCAAAAAATTTCATAGCAAAATAGGCTCGTAAGTTCTGGATAAACTTTCTATTTCTACATGTTCTACGTTATAAGAGCTTTCCGATAAAGTTTGTTCCAAGCAAATCGGTCCGTTAGATCAGGATTTATATAGGGTTGAAATTTCCCCGTAAGCTATGTGTTAATTTTTTGAACTGTTCAAAAATGAACAAAAACTGTTCAAATCAATATTTCACGCCGAGAACTCCTTTCAATAAGCTTGCAATAGGAACTTGGTTCTTGTGCCCAGAGTTTACAGAATTTGCTTCAATTTTGTCCATAGGCGCTAATGTTAAAATTTTTTGAACTGTTCAAAATTGAACAAAAAATTGTTCAAATCAAAAAGTAAAATATAGAAATGAGATGTACTCGCCGAGATCTTTCGAATGCAAAAAGAATTTTTCCAATCGGACAATTCGTTCAAAAGTTATTAGGGGGGGACAGACCGACAGACCGACAGACAGACAGACCGACAGACAGACCGACAGACAGACCGACAGACCGACAGACACACTTTTTCCCCATCTCAATACCCTACTTTCAAATTTTTTATTTTTCAATCTTTATTTAATTACTTCACTTATTTTTGACTTTTCTTGATTTTTAACGATATTTTCACGATACATTAAGCCTTCTTTCATGCTTTATTATTATTTTTTTTTACTTTTACGGGAAAGTAGGCTAAAAAACGCAGACGATAAATAAATTAAAACAAAAAAAGAAGGATTAAATTAAATTCGCGTTTGCATTAATTTTTAACGGAGATCTGCAAATCTAGCGATGCCTCACTCAAAATGCTAGAGAAATCTTTTGATTATTAGTATATTTGACATGTGTTACAGCAATGGCAACTGCATTACAGTTACGCAAGCAACCAATAAGCTAACGGTGACAAACAGACACTTAAACCGCTTATATATTATAAGATGTTTAATATTTGAAAAAATTCATAGTTTCTGTTTCATTATTATATCATTTAGAGGTTATAAATGAAAAGTTGATTGCAGAATAGCTGTTTTATAACATGTCGACTAAAAATTTACGACATCGTATGGCTTAATTTCCTAATTGCTCAATTTTTCCCATGCTCAATTTACCCCATAGGAGAGGCTTCAACTTACCTCTCCTATGGGGTAGGTTGAGCATGTTTGACCGTTTAAATTAAATAGACTGTAGCCCATTCCACAGGTTATTAGAGAAAATGCTCCATTAGAGTTTTAGAGAAGAATTAATTATCTGTGTATCAGAACACATTCCAAGCAATTTTGCCTTATCGTTTAGAAGATACGACTGATTAAATGAAAAACCGCTCAACCCACACTTGCATAGCCCCGTTCTACCTAACTCAGACACGATAGATCCCGTTTTATAAAAAAGGTTTTTACCTACCCATTTCCTTTGCGATAACATATTGCCCAATAAATGTAACCTGTGCATAGGCTCTCGGATCTATAAGTTTATCTCTTCCCCCCCCCTCTACCCATAAGGCATAAAAAACAAGGGTTTCCCCACCCCCCCCCCCTACTTCATTGCCATGTACAAGCCCTTGGCGCTCCTCTGATAAAGAATTCTGCAAATTTAACTTCCACCTTGCGGAAGAAGTCAAACCTAATACTGTGAAAATGTTACAAATGTAAAATTAAAGCGTGTTTTAGTGCACCTTACTTCGTATTTATTATTATTATTATTATTATTAATTAAAGTATGGTGCAAGGATGAATTATAATAATAATTAAAGATCACAAATTTAATTTAAAAACATGTAGAAACAATAGGAACAAAACACAAAGAAGAATTAAGATACTTATAATAATATACATGTAGGTACATATAAATGTAGAGCCAGTATTCTATACAAGTGGTCACCAAACTATCGATAGCGAGCTACTACTAGCTCACGGGGAACTTTTGGTTGCTCACAACCGTGCTCAGGTGGTTAGTCTGCACATTAATTACACAACATTACTAGTTGATTTTAAAATTTCGCCAATATTCGCATCGGCTTTTTGAACCCATGGCTCAAAAACAGTCATTAAATTTTAACGATTTTTAATATAAACTTTACAAGCAAGATGTCTTAGCATTTGATGTGTCATTTTTCATTATAATTTTTATCACATTTCGCAATTTGCAATCTAATATAAATTCAGTACGTATGTTTTCTTGTCGATCATCTCAACGGTGAAAAACTCGCTCGCTTCAGAAGTATGCGGCAATGAATCATTTCAAATTATTGGCATAAATGAATGATTTTTCGACTTAAAAAAAACCTGACGCATATAAAATTAGTAAATATATCTCCTTACAGCGCAATTAATTTTAGGTTTTTTTTTTTTTCCTATCCAGACTTATTACTAGTTAAAGCCTGCATTTTATAACGCATGTTTTACTTTCAGGAATATCGATATATTTTTTAAATCAACGGAAAAAATTATAAATTTTACATATCCTAGAGTGCTTTAATGATATTCATTACTTTAGTACAAAGAATTTTAAAACGACTCCTTAGCGCTTATTGCTTAATTTTCCGTTACAATTGTATCATCACATTTTTGCGATTACAGCCGATAAACTAAACTCTGTACATATGTTTTCTTTACAATACGACTATCTTTGCAGTGAAAAACGTGCTGGGGCCTCGTATCATACAACAACTGAGAATTGATTAAGAATTGAGAATTGAGTTTCTTACTTTTTTTCTCCTATGAGGGAGAGTGATGGAGGCTAGGGGGGAGTAGGCTTGTAGGAGAGCTTGAAAACGGTATGGTTGCTCAGTGTCCTCAAAAGTTTGGCGAACAATGTTCTAGACATTTACCAACACTACATTTTTGGCTTTTATCTGTCGAAAATATGGACCATTGATCCCATTCCCAGCAGCTGTTTTTACATTACTGGCTAAAGTAAACCTTGTTCCTACAATTTTAGAAAAAATGAATTTGTAGTTGATGGGAGCAAAGTCTGTGGTGTATAGGGGCTGTTCTGGACTTCTCAGTTTTTTAAACGAAAGAATTGTTGCAAAAGCACAAATGCAAAATCCAAAGAACCGGCTCAGTCGGCCAAGATGTGTTTTCCCCAAGCCGGGGTTGGACAAGTTGGGTTCGGCGTAACGTTCAGAAAAATGCCCAGATAGAATTGATGATTACGTAGAAAAGTTTTTGATAAGTATGTCTCTTGACTTCTTTTTGTTTTTAAGTCTACTGTTAATAATTTTTTTTAATTAATTTTGTTGCCTTTGTTTTTAATTTAAAGTTTTAAAGGAAATAGATTTTCAAACTTTTCCTTCTTCAGCACCCCTGCACCACTGGGTTGTGGATATGTAGATCCAGGCTTGTCTGGGCAGCATGCAATGAAAAATTCGGTATTTCCAAAATCAGATTCAGTTTTTCTTCTAATTTAAGAAACGCTACATTAACCACAAAATTGTGGTTAAACAATTGTGCCGTTAGGGCAACTGATGCCATTTCAACAGGCAAAGCAGTAAGCAAAACAATTTGAAATAATCTACCTCAAAATAAAAGCTTCTCAATTCGAAAAATCCAAGACTTCACAATTTCATTGGCGAAAATGGACAATCCTTTGGCAGTCGCCGAGAGGTGCTGCTCTCGCCAAGTCCAGCTCCCGCTCTCCCCACCTCACGATTTCCCAAGCGATAAGAGAGGGGGAGGGCGAAGGAAGGAGGAGTCTCATGCAGTCCGTAATTACCGAGCGGTGAGTTATTTTATTAGATAGCGACAACCCCCCTAATAGAGTGTGAATTGGCCTTCTCTTGAACAAGGGGGAACCACTGGCGGGGGCGTATAACGACGTTTTCGAACGTGGGGAATAGGATAACAATGCACCCGCTAATTGTTTCCGAATCCATTCCCGGGTTGTATGTGTATATAGCCATCCGATGGGATAGGGATGGTCGAAAGGGAAGTAGTGCGCATCGAATCGGGGTTTTCCCGCTTCGTTGAGAAGGCAGATGGTAGATTTATGCGTTTGCGTGAATACCTGCACTGCTGTATGAAAGAGCTTCCTTCAACGGCCATCAATCAGGGACATGTCCAATATATAGTCGAGACTTGTGTGACTAGACGGAATATACGCAGGGTGATTGTAATTAAAGTTACACTATTACTCGTAATAATTGACGTATGTCGATGGAACTTGGTAAAGCGTTGTATGGGGAGAAGAAATCTGCAATAACACAATGATCGTTCGAATTTTTAGCACCAGATAAGAAGGGGGAACATAAAAAATAAAAAACGCAAAGAAACAAAACTTAATTTTGTCACAGTATTTGTTCAATGTGCGTTCCGATTGCGTCAATCACATGTTCAAAGCAAGTTATATCATCAACAATAGCACGAAGGGCTTATTACTTCGTAATCAATGGAGGCAATTCAAGCAACGTCATTAGTCATGTGGCAGCGATGAAAGCAATGTAAACAAAGGAAGCCAGGAAGCCGGCAGCATCGTTTTACTTCGAGTTCGTCAAATCTAATTAAAAGCTGGTCCTAAAAAAAGTTCTTCTACTTTACATAAAATTAACACTTAATAAAACACTAGAACTATTGTAATAATTAATAAATTTCTTTTATAATGATTAACTTAGATGTAAATACTGGGTTATAATCAGAAAAAGCAGTGAAAATAGTCTAATTAATTTTAAGATAACTTTTGCCTAGCGAACTCCACGTAGAGCTCAATTGAAAATCTTTGTATACAAAGAGTGGATATCACATGACAACGATGATCGCTCATGAGTCCCTCTAGCGGTGAATTGCCTCCATTGCAATTCTTAGTGCTAAGATACTGGAATTAATGGAGAAACCTTCGCGCTGCTTGCTTATAAGATTACTCTCCTACAATTGATATTCGAAGAATAGTCAAGAATATTCCTTTTTTCATAAAGTAAATTAAAAAGGTTATAAATACAAACATTATTAGTAAACAATATTCAGTACATTTCCAGAATGCTGGTCTCCAATGATGATGCAACCGACGCCAAAAGGAATATCGCCGCTGGTAACCGAGACTGGCTGGTCGCCAAAATGTCTGCTTGGCGAAATTTGCGCCGATATAATGGAAAAGTACCCAATATTCATTCATTAGAATGAAAAAGCTTATAGAATTATTTTTCACTTTATACTCTTTGTAATGGTAATTTACATTTAAGAGAATTTCCTCTAAACGAATTTCATAAGAGAATTTCTTCAGCTGTGTGATAAAAATGTTGTAAAAGAATCTTTAAAATTGAGCGCAAAAATGATTCAAAAGTGACTAACAAGAAAAGTCCCCTATCTCCTTTTTTAAATTAGATTTAACAAGATATAGGAGTGCAGAAATACTTTCACCCTCTTTCAGGGGACATATACGAGTAACTCAATCCTCAAGCAAATTTCTTGGAACCGAATCTCATTTTTTTCGACTACAAATGCCTCTTTCGAAATCCTTTCTACTGACAATCTATTCCATTTTGATTTAAAATATCGTCATAGTAGAGTTGAAACAAATATGTTTAAATTTTTCTTACAAATTGTTACTTTGGTATTTCGATTTAAAAAGTACTTTCCAGCCCAGAAATTGTTGAGAATAACTTTGGATATTCAAACTTTTTCCTATCAAAAAAATTAGAATGTTTTAAATACCAATGAACAGATACTGGAAATGGTTTATCCTAAATTATTTGAATGCATTATAATTACCTTTGCTTGGAAAAAAAATCTTAACAGCTTTTTTTTTATTAATACCTTTGTTGGTTCTAATTTATTAACGCTTATTTCTAACTATTAATTAATATTAATTATTTAAATTTTTAATATTTCTCAGTATTTTATCTTATTCGAATGATTAATCCACACCTGAAATGCGTAATGTGATGTAACTACTGTAATATTTAGGAAGGAATATCCCTCCCCTTCAGTCTCAGGTCCAAAAAGGGATGTGGAGTAGTTCCGGTGGCGCCATCTGGTGTCATCTGACTACAGCGTGTTAGGGTTAATGCTTGTCGCCTATCAGGTGAGCCTTCACCATTGGCCAGCAATTCCCATGGCTTTGAAAAAGGGCGAATGCCGACAAGGAAGTGCCTCCACGTTGGAAAAAATATATATTTAGGAGATGCTATCGAATATTCTCTTTCATGACAATATTCTTCAAAAGATTGTTGCGAGAATTTTACATCTATGAAATATAATATACTACATTCAGTTCGAGCTGGCAAAAAATAAACATAAATGAATAAATGCACGCCCTGTGACCCACCAGCAACCTCATACCTGATGCCGGAAGTGTGTATTTAGAGACGTTTTCAGAGTAATAGAGACTTTGTACATAAAAATTTAAAAAAAAAAAAAAAAAAAAATTTTCTGAATAATTTGTCTCGCAAACAGCAGACGATTAATTTCCCCTTTTGACGTCGGGAAAAGTCGCCAAATAGATTCCGATTTATGTAGAGCCCTAATACAAACAGGCCGGCACCTCTTCAATTTTGGATCAGCGTGCCTGTTTTGAGTGAGTAACTTTTCTGCATGTATTGACTTTTGGCGATGCTTCATTTTTTCTGACATATAAACCTTTCCAAATTCCGCGAAATTTGTAATTTGACATAAGGGCAAAAACTTCACTCTGGTAACCATATCTTTTCAACAATAAAAACGTTGATCCAAAATACCTGATTCGTCAGCTTATAAACCTAAAGATACCTAAAATGGCTTGAGGTTTACCAACGCCTCACATCGCATTTTTGTGAATTCTACTATATTTTGGTTCAATAAACTTTTCAGCAGCAAATTATCACCATACTTTGGTACAACATACCGCTATACTTATGGGAAAAAATGCTGCTAATATATTTATTTGTATTCATGATGTATAGTTGCGAATATTTACAATATACAAATTGAAAATACTTTTCTTCACAATTTTATCTAAAATTACGAATTTTTACGTTTTAATCCAAGACAGGGAAATGAACTGAAAGAAAAAATATAAAACTGAATAAACTTTTAAAGTGTATCCTCAACCCGCTTCTATGTTAAACACCGAATAATGTCCTTGTAAACGATTTAGATAAGCAAACATTAGAGCTTCTGCGAGATTAAACAGCTTTTGAACTATTTAGTAACATTTTTAATCGACAGTGATATTGATTCCAACCGTCATGGCTGCAGAAATTACTTTGCGCGTGGCTGCTTTCATGTCTGAAACGAATAAAGTTGAACTAAGAAGGAAGGTCTGAAACGTTTTTAATCGAAAGCCCCAAAACGTATGCTTTTCAATTCCTTTACTTTATACGCAATTACTTGTGTCTTTAGTTACTTATTTTTGTGCTAAGTATTTTAGCAGCTAATAAATTAGATTTACAGTCGTGTTATTTTTCAACATTCAACAAAATGGCTTCAGAGGGAGCCACAATCACTTCCTCTCTTGCTCTCGTTAAAGGCCCGAAATGAAGTTAAGCTTTCTATTTCTCTTGCTCGTGATATTTCCAGGCTATAGGGCTCAAAAGTAGCTCCCCAAAACGCTATAAGAAAATCAATTCCTCTTTCAAAAAGAAACTATTTAATTGTTATTTTAAATACTAAATCACAGAACCAGTCCATTTATAATATAATTGGTTCTTTTGTTTTATTTACGCAATTTTTTTAAACAATTTTAATGTATAAATAACTAGGCGCTTTTGATGCACTTCTCTTGAACTATTCGATCGTTTAGAGGTTAAGCAATTTATTCAGTTGTTTGATATCATCCATACGCGAAGAAAAAGAGTAAATTGGTTAAACTTTGTTTTCCCATCTTTTTTGGGGGGGGGGGGTGGAATATAAAGGATAAGCAGAAAAGTGTTTACCTTTTGTTCAGAAAAATAAATAGCAAAGTCAACGCTATTAAATCACACAAGCGTTTTGAATTTCCGACCTTAAGTCGTAGTGACAATGAAATTTCGTTCAGAAAGATCACACGTGCATAGAAATGTTTAATGGATGTTTTGCTTACTACCAAAAGAACAGCACTTTTTTTGCATAAAAAAGTAGTTTCTTGTAACCTCGAAGCACATACGTGGAATGCTTTTGCAATTGCTTGATTTAATAACAATTGAAGGGTCCACTGGAAAAAACGACCTAAGTCACATACTACTTTTTGAAATTTGCTTTTGATGATGCTCTTTCTATTATGAACTCCATTGATCCTAATATCCAGTTTTCTTGTGAGAAAGAACTTAATAGTAGCCTCGGGTTTCTTGATGTCTTTATTTCTAAGAGTGAGTCTGGTTTCACTACTTCTGTCTATCGTAAACCTTTTGCTGTTTCTTTACCTCCTCACAGACTGTCGTCTCATCCTCCCAACCAAAAATATTCGGCTTTTAATGCTCTGGTCCATCGTGCTATTAATATTTGCTCTTCTCCTGAGCTTCTCAAGATTGAACTCAACTATCTGAAAGCTGTAGCTGTTGATAGAGGATTTTCTCACTCTTTAATTGATTCTATTCATAACAAACTTTCTAAAAAAACTTCTGGTCCCAATAATGTGGTTTCTAGAAAGAATTTGGTTGTGTTACCATTCTTTCATTCTGTCAGTTTCCGTATTGCTAAAATCCTAAAAAGGTTTCAATTTCAAGTCGTTTTTGCTCCTAGTAACAAACTTTCCTTCTCTTCTCTTAAGGATCCTGTCGATCAACTTAACACTTGGGGTATTTACCAAATTAGTTGCCGTTGCGGCCTTTCTTACATTGGGCAGACAAAACGTGCTCTGAAAATTCGCTTAAATGAGCATAAAGGTTATGTACGAAAGCAAGAGTTAAATAAGTCTAGCATTGCTCAACATTGTTGGAATTCCAACCACTCTTTTGATTTCAATTCTGGTAAAATTATTCAAAAATGTTCTTCCCCTTTAGAGCTTGACTTTTGGGAAGCTTATCATATTAACAGGAATAGTTCTAATTTGGTTAATGATTCTTCCTCAACTCCTTATTTTTCACAGGTCTGGCATAAATTTCTTTAATTTGTTGTTCTTTCTAGGTTTTCTTGTTGTTTTCCTTTTTTGTGTCTATTTTTCTCCTTCCTCCCCTCCCCCTCCTTTACATGTGTACTTTGTTTTGCATTTTGTTTTGGTTTCTGTACTTATTTTTATTTCAATTTTATTCTTTGTATTTTATTTTATTATTTTTGCAATTTTTATGCATGCTGTCGTCTTTTTTGCTTTATTTTTATTGATATTCCTTTTTACTTCCTGTACTTTCAACTGGATTCGTTTGTTGCTCTCTTATTGGTGTCTTCCTGCTACTTCTACTTCCACTTCACGCTGCCTTTATTCTCATTGGTTTACAGATAATTCTTAGGCTATATAAGCTTTGTTTTTGTTGTTCTGTCTGCTTCATTTGGATGTTTTGCATCTAGAAGCTCCTTGTCGCATTGAAAAAGGGATTCCAAGCAATCCCGAAACATATGTCTGCATTTTATTGCTCATTTGTGCTTTAAATTAACGTGTAATTTTATTATTATTGTTTACTTGCACAAAGTTAAATTATTTTTATCCGTTAGGCTTAACGTGCCTGAATTTTGTTCTTCTTTCTTTTGTTTTTGTTCTTCCATTTGTTCGCTGCTTGGTGAGTGTTTGTTTTTTGTTCTTTTCTTCATTGCCTTTCTGGACTGTGTTTGTTTTTGCTTTTTTGTTTTCACTTTTTTGTTTTCTGACATTCATTCCGCATATTGTTACGTTGTGTATGTTTCGCACTTGTTTTTGAATTTTGTTCTTTCTGTTTATTTTTATTTATTGAATGGTTTAGCTATTGTTTTCCCCTTATGTTTTGGTTGTTTTGATTCTGGTTATGTCTCAGGTTAACAGATTTTGTAATCTACGGATTAAAAAGGTTCGGTTTTTGAACCATTTAAAATTTCTCCAGTCTTGCAGGCGCAAGAAAGTTATTCCTAAGTTTATCACCTTGAAGTGTAATTTACCGCGTTCTGTTAGGGTTGATAAGGTAATTTTTCGTTCTAAATTAGCGTTACTTAGAGCTTCTATCCAAGAAACTAGGAAAAAACTTTCGTTCATAGAACGTGAACTTTATGATTTACATCTTTCTGTATCTAATTCTAATTTTGATTTTGAGTCTATTGATAGAATGTCATGGGCAAGAGCTCTTCGTTCATCCGACAGTCACAAAATCACTTTAAATAAGAAATTTATTAAGTTGTGTAACGATTCAAATGTTCCTGTTCCGGCTGATTTGCCTCTTGTTAATAGGAACACGGTTGTAAATCTTTCAAAATTTCCTTTGAATAGTAATGAAATCAATGCTCTGAAATGTAATAACAATTTTGCTTTGGCTAAAAAGCCTTCTTTTTCTGAACTTATTGCTCCGGTTGAAAAAGCTTTCAAATTTAGTGCCTTAACTTCCACTCAAAAAGAGTCGGTTCGGCATCTTATTGCTTCCAATGTTGATTTCAATTCAAAAGTTCCTAATACTGGTTTTACCCATTCTGTGAAACGATGTGTCAATAATTTAGTTTCCAATTCTGATTTGGTCATTACCAAAGCAGACAAGGGTGGTCAGATTGTTGTTCTTAATAAATCATCTTATGTTGAAAAAACTGATGACTTAATTGCTTCTGGTCCTTATTCTGAAATATATAAAGATCCTAGTGACAAAGAGTTAAAAGCTATTTCTTCTGCTGTTAAGTCTGTTCATTCTATTCCTTTGATTGCTAAACGGTCTGTGATTCCTTCTGTTGCTAATTGTGCACGTTTTTATGCTTTACCAAAGGTACACAAGGCAGGTATTCCTTTCAGACCAATTGTTTCCAATATTGGCACTGCTTCATATAAACTTTCCAAGTATTTAGTTTCTGTGTTTTCTCCACTTAGAAGTCAGAATGTTTTCACTGTTAAAAATTCCACCGATTTTGTTAAGAAACTTCATAACTTCGTTCCGAATAATTCAGTTATGGCCTCTTTTGATGTTAATTCTTTGTTTACTAATGTTCCTGTTGATGGCGCTTTGACTTGCCTCAGGAAAAGGCTTTCTGAATTCCATTTTACTTCTGTGGAAATTGAGGAATTAGTTTTCCTTACTCGTGTGTGCTTGCAACAGAGCACTTTTGTATTTAATGGTAAATTCTATGCTATGGTAGATGGCCTGGCTATGGGAAGTCCTCTTAGTCCTATTTTAAGTGATTTCTATATGCATTATTTTGAGGAAAAACTGTTCCAGAAATTGCAATTTCAATTTTATGTTCGTTATGTGGATGATTGTTTTGTCCTAACAGACAGTAACTTGTTAGGTATTGATGATGCTCTTTCTATTATGAACTCCATTGATCCTAATATCCAGTTTTCTTGTGAGAAAGAACTTAATAGTAGCCTCGGGTTTCTTGATGTCTTTATTTCTAAGAGTGAGTCTGGTTTCACTACTTCTGTCTATCGTAAACCTTTTGCTGTTTCTTTACCTCCTCACAGACTGTCGTCTCATCCTCCCAACCAAAAATATTCGGCTTTTAATGCTCTGGTCCATCGTGCTATTAATATTTGCTCTTCTCCTGAGCTTCTCAAGATTGAACTCAACTATCTGAAAGCTGTAGCTGTTGATAGAGGATTTTCTCACTCTTTAATTGATTCTATTCATAACAAACTTTCTAAAAAAACTTCTGGTCCCAATAATGTGGTTTCTAGAAAGAATTTGGTTGTGTTACCATTCTTTCATTCTGTCAGTTTCCGTATTGCTAAAATCCTAAAAAGGTTTCAATTTCAAGTCGTTTTTGCTCCTAGTAACAAACTTTCCTTCTCTTCTCTTAAGGATCCTGTCGATCAACTTAACACTTGGGGTATTTACCAAATTAGTTGCCGTTGCGGCCTTTCTTACATTGGGCAGACAAAACGTGCTCTGAAAATTCGCTTAAATGAGCATAAAGGTTATGTACGAAAGCAAGAGTTAAATAAGTCTAGCATTGCTCAACATTGTTGGAATTCCAACCACTCTTTTGATTTCAATTCTGGTAAAATTATTCAAAAATGTTCTTCCCCTTTAGAGCTTGACTTTTGGGAAGCTTATCATATTAACAGGAATAGTTCTAATTTGGTTAATGATTCTTCCTCAACTCCTTATTTTTCACAGGTCTGGCATAAATTTCTTTAATTTGTTGTTCTTTCTAGGTTTTCTTGTTGTTTTCCTTTTTTGTGTCTATTTTTCTCCTTCCTCTCCTCCCCCTCCTTTACATGTGTACTTTGTTTTGCATTTTGTTTTGGTTTCTGTACTTATTTTTATTTCAATTTTATTCTTTGTATTTTATTTTATTATTTTTGCAATTTTTATGCATGCTGTCGTCTTTTTTGCTTTATTTTTATTGATATTCCTTTTTACTTCCTGTACTTTCAACTGGATTCGTTTGTTGCTCTCTTATTGGTGTCTTCCTGCTACTTCTACTTCCACTTCACGCTGCCTTTATTCTCATTGGTTTACAGATAATTCTTAGGCTATATAAGCTTTGTTTTTGTTGTTCTGTCTGCTTCATTTGGATGTTTTGCATCTAGAAGCTCCTTGTCGCATTGAAAAAGGGATTCCAAGCAATCCCGAAACATATGTCTGCATTTTATTGCTCATTTGTGCTTTAAATTAACGTGTAATTTTATTATTATTGTTTACTTGCACAAAGTTAAATTATTTTTAATGACTTTTATATTTATTAACAATTTTCCCAACAAAGAAAAATCAAGCCTAGCCTTTCCAATTAAAATGAAAAAATACTTATTTTCCACCCATACCGTTTTTTCTGAAAAAAAAAACAGATGTAGTCAAACTGATGCGCGATATTTGAGTTAGACGACCCTCTATCGATCAAAGAAAAAATAATCAAAATCGGTTCATTTAGTCAAAAGTTATGGATGAAAAAGCAAAAAAATGACCACATTTCAGTCCCTTACTTTTTTTTCTAATTATCGAATATGGTCAAACCAAGGTATGGGACCTATGGGAAACCACCCTCGATTGATTTAAAAAAAATTCATGAAAATCGGTTCATCCGGTAAGAAGTAATGAGTGGGAAAACAAACAAAAAAAAACGACATACATACAATATGAATGTATAACCTCCTTCCTTTGTGAAGTCGGTTAATAAAAAATAAAGCTAAGCTCAAAAAGTAGTATATGACTTAGGTCGTTTTTTAAGTGGAACCCTTCAATTGTTTTCTCATTTATGTGTAAAAAAAAACGTCATTGATGATTTATCAACTCGACAAATGCTCGATTAATGGGTTAATAAGTATATATCTCAGTTCGGAATAAGAAGCTCCAGGTTCAAGTTTGTTCAAGTTTGTTCAATAGGTGGTTTTCGTCAAAAGGAGATGAAATGGTTGTTGTGACACTGTATAATCCTTGATAGGAATTTTATATGATATGGGAAGATACCCTTAATAAGAATTTTGTACGATTAGGAAAGATACCCTTGATAAGAACTTTATGTGATATATGAAGGTTCATATTTCAATGATAAATGTCTCCGTGAAAGGAATTTTATCTCACTAGAAAAGTATCTTATCAACAAATAAATGTAAAAAATGAATGAATAAATAAAAAATTTGGAAATCCTCCTGGAAAAACAATGACAAAAATGTTCTCTGCCGCAGTTAATTATGCATAATTTTTAAATTGTAGTGGTAAAATTTTGTATTCATAACTCATCAACCGCACCGATGTAACAGTGACTAAACTCAAAAAAAAAAAAATTTTAATCTATCAGATTAAATTTTAATGATAGAAAGACATTACGAGAAATTGCCATGTAATAGCAAAAAATGTTTTTTATTTTTAAAATTTTATTTAGTTATTTATTTATTTATTTTATCTATCTACCTCTTTATGTATATGATTATTTTAAATAGTTATTTATTTATTTATTTATTTATGTATTGTTATTTTATTTCATTTCGCTTCATTTTAAAAATAAAATTAAAATTAAAATTAAATTATTTTATTTGTACAATGTGTTATTGACGGAGTCGATTATGTTGGGTACTCATCAACCTAAATGCATTTTCTCCGTCACGATACCTTTGTTGCAAAAAAGAAAAGTTAACGCTCGTTCGCTAGAGTCGGAGATGGTGCAGCATCCGATGCATGCTGGAAAACAGGGAATATCATTGACGACGAAACAGCGATTTTGACACTTTTAGAGGAATAATATTTTCTGTCTTGACTAATGTCATTACATTAAAATGGTCTTAACTTACACTGTTAACAATCATGTGCATAAAAATGAGAAAATACACCTGCTTATTTTTTTAAAAGTAATTTGACTTTAAAATGAGTTGGGGCCGTTCTCAGCTTTGTGTACCGATGCTTATAGTTAAAGAAAGGGATTTTTGTTTAAATTAAAAATTTATAGAGCATCATAATATAGTGTTCATAATTAATATAGGAATTAGTTTAAAGATCACTTCTTTAGAACAACAGTATTTGTACCCAAATTACGGAACTATTTACCGTGCGAGAAATCAGAATTTGAGTAATGAATTCGCCTCTTAAGAGCAGGAATACAAGATACATTTCGTCGGCTTCGGACGCAGCAAGAAAAAAAATAAAATCGACGAGTGGATAATTAGCGCTTTTATGGATTGAGGTATGAAGAAATTTAGCACGGAAGTACTTTGGTACTAGCAGCTGGTACGTTTGAAAGCTATGTAATCCAGATTTCCGTTTTCCGTTCTATGTCTCTTAGCACCAGTAGTAGAGAGTTGTTTTTTTTTTTTGTGAGGGATATCCGAATTCGATTCCCCAGAGTGGGTGGGCGGTCCACCGTTCGCAATGAAGACCTAATCTTGCTTCGTACGCGTTATGTTATTGCTGAGTTTTTCCTCAAAATTGAGCCCACATGTGTGTTGTTTTCTTTTCTTCTTCTTCATCTTTTTTTTTTTTTTTTTTTTTTTGAGAAAAAACTTTGAGTATAGTGATATCGCAAAGATGAGATTGCACGGATTCACTTTTGAAAAAAAGCTTACTGAAAAAATAAGAACCGCGATTTTCAGATCTAAGTCCTTTTGACTCAGAGCTATTACAAGAATGCAGTGTGCTTGAAAGCCACTCTAATGATAAGACTTTTGATTTAACAGTGTATTATTGCAAAGAAAAGGACTCTTTGTTTTTAAATGCATACGAGTAACAACGTATAATTTACAAGAAAACTAAAGTCAATTTCATGAAAACATCAAAATAAAGTTAATTCACTTCACAGTCTTCCAAACGAGGAAAAAAATCTTGATATTTATAAGATTATAAGAGATATAAGTCTGTAGCAAGTGACCTTTTCATGAATTAAAAATATATATGTGTTATAGTTAGCAGTAAAAATCTAAAGATCGATCTTTAATAAACCCACCGTTAAATTTCAACGTGAATGTTTTCCAACTTTATTTTCGGTTGGAACTGGTAAATTTACAATCAGCTTGCTGGGAAAAATCAGAATACCACATTTATTTACATATTAAATATTTTCTTGCTTTGAAGTTTATTGGCAAATGTTTCACTTGTGCATTTGTATTTCCCCTTTGAATCCTTTAGGCTGAAAAAGATATGATACCTAGACTTGAAATAATTTATTTTTGCTTAAAATCAGAACGTATATGTTTATACATATAAGAGCGCACGCGTCATTATCCCTTTTTATTTCTAAAATTTTATTTGTGGTTTCAGGTTCCAGGTTTTTTTTTTTTTTTTTTTTTTTTTTTTTTTTTTTTTTTTTTATGGTTCATGTATGGTTCCTTGTTTCAAGGAGCAAAACTATACAATTCTTGATGTGGACATGCTTTAGTTCTACTGTGAAGAGAGAAAAAACTCTGTTATTCGTATAATCTACTAATATTCCTGTGTTAGGCGATTGAGTATTAATCTCAATTTTAAGTAGTTCTATAAAATAGTTCATCATATTATTTTGTGCACATTAAAAGTTGGACATTTTTATCATTAGAAAACAACTTTTTTTTTTTCAGAATAACATTTTTAGGGTAGTATCATTGAATGGGCCGTGGTAGCCTAGTGGGTAGCACGTCGGACTTCCACCTGGAATGTCGCGTGTTCGATACCCACTGAAGACCACCATGTATACTTGGGGATATGTGCATGTAAAATCCCTAGACCCCACTACCTCTCCCCGTGCGTAAGCAGTCCTAAGGCCTCGGCTAACAGGTAGGGGTCTGGTAGAGAAAAGTATCATTGAAAGTACACCGCATTGTACGTCTGACGTAAAAATATTACAAAGCTTTTTTTACTTAACCAAAAATCCAAAATGAATTCAAATCTTATATTAAAAATAGTCGTTTCTACTTTCATTTCATTTATTCAGTTTTTTGGCTGATTATTTTTTTTTTCACAATGTAATAATTGTCATTTCATTTTCTTTTTTCGCTTCTTTTTATCTTTAAAAAATAATCATTGTGCTCAACGCATGCAATAACAATTTTGAACACTTTTTGTTAGAATAAAGCAGGCTGAAAAATTTAACAAACAAAATTCGTTACGGTTACAAACGAAATCAAAACTAACAAAAATAAAACGTGTGCAAAAGTTTGCTATGCGATATAGCTTCAGGCAAGTACACTTTTATTTTATGACAAGAAATGCAAAAATTAAATGGATAAATTCCTCATTTTTACTGACAAATGTGTTTAATTTTTTGATTCCGTAACGCTTTCATTACATAAACAAAAGAAAAAAATACGGAAAAAACGTAATTACCGGAAGCAACAAATGACCTCAAGTCTAAATTCGTGATGAACGCTAATGCGGTTTCATTTCGTTTCAGTTTTTAAAGTAAAACAAAACAAGGAAAAATTCAAAAGGCCAATTAACTGAACTTTAAGAAAAATAGAAATTATTAATTTTCACTCAGGGTAAATGCAACTCAAAAAAGTTATCACAGGTACATAAATGCTGATACTATCATGTTTCATAAAACTTTGTTTCACAGTAATTAAGGCCTGAAGCAAGTTGACTAATCACGGAAATTAGAAACGGAAAAGACTCGCAAAAAATTGAGTCAAAAACAAGAAAAATTTAGTAACTGAATATAATTAATCAAAATCAAAATGCTGATGCTAAAATGATGATGCGTAAAAAGTGTAGGAGAAAATGCAATTTCAGTTTTAAATATTGCATTCATTTATTTACTTATTTTTAAAGACATTTGCTATCAGTAATTATTTAAAATGAGATATTAGTTGCTGCATTGATTAGAGCTTTAATGAAGAGAGACTTTATATTTAAACTAATATGAAATAAATGTTACATTTAAAATTAAATTCAACAATGAAATAAACGTTTTGCGTCTTTTTTAAAGATTAGAAGGAATATCATTAGCACATGGAACCTTTTTAAATTGTTTTAAGTAGCATAGAAACTTATTCTTAGATAAAACCCTTATCGGCCACTTCTTTTTCTTTCTTTTTTTCCTCATTTTTATTCTTCTTCATCGGGATTTTTTCTTTTTTTTTTTTTTTTGAAGTTTTGAAACAGAACGAAATAGTGTTTCTGACGTTCTATGGTTATTGTTTAGTGATAACGAAAGGGCTAAAATAATGTAACAAAATGGACAGCCGATTTTTAAATAAAACTGAAATGAAGTTAATTGATTAAAAGTAGCATGTTGTCTTTAAATGCCAACTATCTTTTGCTAAATACTGCGTACAATATACGATGCCTGATGTACAAAGGAATTGAAGTGAGACTTTCATTATTTGTTGTTGAAATTTTTAAAACCTGACGTGGATACATGCCATCAATTCAGAATTGAAGAACTAATGTGTTAATTTTTTATAATCATACCATTGTGCATACTTGGGAAAAGCACTAAGTCTTTATATTTTGATCATTGCATCATCGATTCGATTTTCACAATGAAAAAAAAATCCACAACTTGTATTGTATTACTTAGACCATCAACATTTCAGTTTTAATAAAGTCCTCATTATTTTGTAATACGTTCACTGTTCTAATTCAGTTGCAACAATAAAAAAGAAAAAAAAATACCGAACGTTAGTCATTTTTCTTCTAACGTCGATGACAAGTTATTCTATTATTATTATAACTTTTAATAAAAGCATTTTTAAGGTACGAGAAATTTTCTGCACGAATAAATGATTGAAATCTCATACCACTGTTTCGTATTTTTCCCCTTTGTGTGTCTTTAACCACCAGAAAAAGTTTATCTCGTCTTTTTTTTTTCCTTCGCTGCCAAATATTTTGGGGGAAGCTATGCCTTCACGGGTTCTTTTTTAAGGATGTGTGCCTCAGGCATTTGCTTGTGCACGTACTGACTGGATAAAAGCCAAGAAAATTGCTGTCAGAGAACTCTATGAGGAGATGAGTAAGTAGTGACAATAACGTGTTGTTACTACTCAACTCACCTTCTCTTTTCTCAAAGTAGCTACATCGACGCCTGAATTAGAACCCGGGACCTTTCGGTACAGTACTAAATACGTTACCTCTGAGCATGCGCGTACTTTTAGACTTGATGTTTAGATTTACGTTCAAAATTTAAACAAAAAGTTCACATGTAGGGAGAGATGGCCAAAGTCCGTCTTGTAAAGCTTTTCCTGCTACTCACATTCAGATATAAAATTGCGGTACATACATTTAACTATGTTACATAACACTCTTTCTAGCAGAATTTCCACTGATATTATTGATAACTTAAAATTTGGCTGCTACTTCTTTTATAATGGGGCAGCTCTTCTTGAATTACATTCAAGAAACAGAATTTCTCGTACTTCTAACATTCTAAAATTCAAACTCGTTCATTGAAAAATCCAAAACACGTGTGTGTAATATTTTTGCAATCTGCACTTTCATTATGTTGATTTTTATTTATTAAAGTTCTGGAATTTAATTCTATATTTCCAAATGGATAACAAATGGTGTATTGGACATTAAAAACTTTTACCACTCTACCTTAAGCCATAGAACGCCATATGCTTGATCTTCTACACATATTAATTCATTTTTACTCCAAGACGTGTGAAGAAAAGTTTTCATCATATAAATTCGAAGAAAATGGCCAACATAATGCAGAGGGGGACAGTGCCTTTACGACCACTTAAACCTGTCAGCGGGACGCCTTAAAAAACCCCTTAAAGATTTCTACCGATATGGTAGAAGATGCAACTGCTTCTGAAAAACCGCCAGGGATTTATTTCCAAAGAAAGGGAAAGTTGAAGGGAAAATTCACACTTCGTAAAAAGGGAGGAATTTATGTCGACTCTTCCCGATTTTGTCGCTCCAATAAAATATATAAAAAAGATTTTTTCCCCTCCCACGAAGACTAATGTCAAGGATTAGGTTCGTAATCTTCCACGTTTTCATATCGTTTCACTTTTAATGCCTCCACTAGACAGGTATGGGAGGGGAAAATTCGAGTCGGGGGAAGGGATTTTTTGAGGGGTAGGGAAAAAAATAAAGTAAAATAGAGTGAAAATAAAAGAGGGGGTACTGGGAAGTGGGCTGCTCCTTTAATGTTACAAAAGAAGAAGTCGAGTGGGGCCAGCCGTGCGTGGAAGATATACCTCATCAATTTCCAGAGGAGGGTTTTTAAGTTCGCTCTTTTAAGGCTGCCCTCGCCCAGTGGATACGAGGACAGTGGAAGGGGCCGTATACAAAACTGGAAAGGATTCTTCATCTGAACAAAATTCCCTGCCTTAGTATTTGAGCTACTGAAGAAATTAATTATTACAATAATTAATAAATTGGATAGAAGGAAATTCACGGCGCATGTTTCGAGGAGGAACAACAAAAGTTAATTATAGAAAAAAATTACCATCGTAAGCAATGGGGTGTTCTTCTATTTCCACGAGCTTAAAAGGTGACTTAAACTAATCCAGTTCGATAACATAAAAGAATGGCTTTAGAATTCCTAAAAGAAAAACCTGGCCATTAAATGGACAGAATGCAAGAATACTCCGAAGAAGGCACTGTGTCTTCTAGTGCCATTGCTGATGTTGAAAGAATTATTTGGCAGTTATGTATGGAACTGGCAAGTAAGATTACCAATTACTAATTTGTCATGATTTCTTGGGAACATAAATTGATTTTGATTCACTCGTAAATATTTTGCATTGAACGAAGACCATTTCATTGTTTCGATTACTAAGTCTTTAATGGCTGATGAACAAAAAATTTTCAATGGTGTGTAATATTGGTATCCAAAAACGATCAACCAGTTCACACTGACTGCTTGTTTTGCGGCACTTCATTTTTTAGAACTTCGTTCTATTTATTTTTATTTTTATTATTATTTTTCAATAGATTTTTTTATTAGAAAGCTCGAACACTCGTAAGTGCATTAAAATATGATCGCGAGAAAGTGATAAAAAAAAGTTTTTAACTTTATTCGATTGATAGTTTTTTATTCCAGTTCCGTTCATTAGAACCAGATAAATTACCCGTAAATTGGTGAATTTAAGCATTGGCGGTTATCGATATTTTCTGCTTATTTTGTCAAGAACTAAAACGTTATTCTCAGAATGATATTATTCCCCTAACAGAACAATTTAATGAATGATATCTAATTTCAAATGAATTGTTTTTATGAACTTGCTTTAAAGGATGCTTCAAAAATCAAGTTAGTCTTAAGCCAACTTTCAAAGATATTTAAAATGCGATAGTTGAATTATTCTTTCACGTGACCTCAATTTTCTTTTAATTTTAAGTGCAATTTTCTTACCTGCCATTGATAATTAATTACAATTAGCTTACTTATTAAGTTTAGTTTTAAGCAAGAAAACATTTTATGATTAAATTACTTAAATTATTGTCAAGAAAAGGAGTATTGCTACTTTGAAAATTATGAAAATATAATTCAAATCTCTGGCGAAAAAAACCGTAAAGAATACAAATATTTTAACAATTAATTAAAACTAGGAAAAATCAAAACATGTGAAGTAGCTATTTCATCAAAATTTCGAAAAGATAATCCACATGAGTGTTTAACCTTCTTTCTCTTCAGATTTTGTGAAAGTCAAAACTTAAAAATTAAAATGTCTCAGAAAGTGCCCTAAATAATATGTGAAACCCCCCTTTTAAGTGTAAAGCAAGGGATTCTAAGTCCTTTCGAGCTCGCGTAATTAGTTGTGACGTTTTTTGCTCTGTCGCTGCAAGACGAGCCACAAATAAATGGCCGCCAGGAAGTGCTAGTGGGAATGGATGACATCTTTTGCTGGAGCTAAGTGGCAACAGTCGAAGCTTAAACGCCTTGTAGGAAATGGCGACGGCAGCCATATCTCTCGCAAATCGAAACTTATTACGAAAGGGCTTTCGTCTCGAGCTTCTTTCCTTTTTATTATTTTATATTATGTCGTTAGCTTTTATAGCTTCGAACTTTTGCTCTTAATGAAATCGACTACCCTTTGGTTAAATCATTAGGAAGTAATAAACGATTACAAATGCCGTTCATGTCGGAAAAAATGTAGTGCAATGAACGCTGATGGCGGAATTCTTTTCCACTTCTGCCTTATGTGAACAATTTAAACAATTGAAAGCTATCTGCTGTTGAAACAAGTGCCGTTATTTGTAAATCTTTCAGAATTTTTCCTTTCCTAAATCATGTTGTAATTGAGGCTTTTCTTTCTTAATGGTAACGGTCGGAGTCGCTTCTTTTAAGAAGATACTGGTAAAGTTAAAAGATTTTCTAACAGCGGCTCAATTGAAAACTCTTTTATGCTACATTAATGTTTTTCTTGAAGTTTAAATTAAGACACTTTCATTTACTTTTAAAAGTAGCACAAAACGATTCGAGGTGTTCGAGCTGCTTGTAAAAGTTTTCTATATTAAGTTAAGTTTGTTGACCCAAAAAAAAGAATTTCACATTTTATTATTGCAATGAATAATTGATACAAATTAATAATTGATAGCGTGTGCAAAATGGGTAGACAAAATATTGTTTTTGGAAGAACTGAAGCAGTAAATATTCCAAAAATATTGCAAGAAAACGTCAAATCAACGTATTTAGGAACTGACTTTCATAATATAATATTTTTTTCCTCAACGGAGCTGCATATGGTTACTAACCTTTTTGCAGGCCTAGTGCATTCCCCGGAAATCGGCATCCATTCTTTCAAGTAGCACCACTCAGTTTCCCCTAGATGGCGGCACCTGAGCTCTCATTGATGCAGATTGCACTAGAAATTTATTTAGCCGAGAGCAGCCAAGCCAAATGTCTACTCAAGGTATCTTTTACATGCCGCATAATCATACGACATGGGCGGAGACGATTTTCTGCATCTTGAAAATCAACCGACTTGGGCCAGGTTTGAAGCTGCGAACTTGGGCGTACGAGGTCAGCGCCTTACCACTACGCCATCCTGTCGACCATAATATAATACTATATCTAATGCTTCAATGCTCTCTCTCTCTCACTCACTCACACAAACGCGCGCATGTACACATATAAATCTTTCAACATCAACATTGTGATCATAAAATCTTCAAATCCCTAAATCCAGAGGAATCGCATCAGCAGCAATATGACGAGGAAGCAACTAAACTTTTGAAAGTTATCAAACACAAGCACTTGTTTCAACAAAATATAGGAACAGCAGGTCAGTTTTGTATGTCCTTCGATACCGTATATGCTTTGTAACACAACTTTGTCTTGCGCTTTTGAGGAGCTTCGTTCCTACAACGATCGTTTATACGACGTTTACATTTCTACGACGTTTTAATGTGGCGCCAATTCTTAGATCTAGCGAGAAAAGTAAATCCATTATAAGACGTTATCGTTTATACGACGTTTTTTGGTAGCCTCTTCGGCGTGTTATAAACAATGTTCCCCCTAAAACTGAAAAACAATTATACACGTAAAGAAAGCACAAATGAACATTAAGATGAAATTTGCTATCTTTACGCGTATAATTGTTTTTCAGTTTTACGAGTGCACAAAGTTCATTTATTTTAAATGTTCCTACTAGTTATATTGCTTACTAGCGGTACCCGTACGCCCCTGCCGGTGTTAAAAACTGAAAAGATTGTTTCGCATTATATATATACACTGGTAACTTTTTTATGTGTATATTATGTTATTTTATTAAGATGCATAGAATTCCACAGAAGGAAAAAATTAGCAACTACGGCTAACCCTAACGGTGATCCTACATATTCAAACTTTTTTTTTTTTTTTTGTGACAAAAAACCACTGTTAAAAAAGGAAAGAAAAAAAGAAAAGCAAACTATAAAAAAACGCAATTTGTTTGTTTTGTTCAAGTACTCACACAAAGCGCACGATTATAAGTCTTTAGACTAGTTTCAAATCATGCACTTTAAGTATGAATAATATATTTCTTGCATTTTTATCTATTATTCATTGACAGTAGGATAGAAAGACGAAATTTTGTTGCTTGCCGAAACTAGTAGCATCTTAGAGGAAAAAAACTTTCATCCGAGCTCAAATAGTCAAATGACATATATACGTGCTAATTTACTGGAGGGAAAATAATAAAAAAATATACAGTAATAATAATTTGCAATAATAAATAAAAAAGGAGTATAAAGGTAACATTTCTTCAAAAATCCCAGTTGAGTATGAAGAACATACCCGTAAAAATATCTGTCAAAATGAGGAAATCAAAATAAAACTATCGATCGCCCGAGTGCTGCAGGAAATGAAATTTTAATCGTTTAAAAAGGAAAAAGAATCAAAAGCCAAAAAAGTGGAATGATAAAAATAGCTTGCGCCTCAAAATGATAAAACCATTGTGAATAGAATTTTATTTAGCAAATATGCATGTAGACAAAGTGGCAACGCTCCAAATAAAATAAAACTAAAGGCGTGCATTTAATCGTTTGGGGAAAACAAAATTGAAGTTCATTTCCTGTGAAAAATAATTTCGAGCTACAGTGAAAAACACATATAACTTCTTTTAATTCGGGCGCTTATAATTCTAGCACAAAGAGCAAAGCTCTTCTTGGGACAGTTTTTCACTGGCTTTTCAATGGTATCCAGCTCGAAATGATGCGATAGTTTCTTCCTATAGAACAGGACTATTTTATGCAATTTTCGGCTATAAATCGGAATAAAAAAGAAACAAATCCGAATTTCAGAAAAAACTCTTCGAGGTGCACATGCACACCCTCATGTTGCAGACTAATTTCGTTCCAAATTTCATGAAAATCCACCGAACGGTCTTGGCCCTATGCCGGACACAGACAGACAGACAGACACACAGACATACTTACTACCGTCAACTGGGGTGACTTTGCCCAATTTAAAACTTCAAGTTGATAATTTTCCCATAAACCATTTTCTGATATCTTAGATAAAATTTGTACCTTTGGAAGGTGGTTCGTAGATGTGATTTATATAGTTATTTTCTTTTTATATCATTACCCCTCATTAAAAAGAAACGAAATATGGGTGGGCAAAGTCACCTAGTGACGTGGGGTCACTTTACCCACCAGATGTTTTCTTCACATATTGAAGCTGTAAATAAAAGATGGGAGAAGCCACCTCTTCAGGGTGTTAAAAGAGCCACAGTAAACGCAAAAATTCTTCGAAAATCGTTTTTTCCCCCAAAATACAAAAGTTAATGCAAATCTTGGACACATAATGCTAAAAAGTTTTTAAAATGTGAGCAAAAAAGAGGAATTCTTAAAATAAAGAACAGTTCACCAAGAAATAAGTGCTAAAAAGAATCTATCAAGAACTACGAGCAAAAAATTTTTTCCAAGCCGTCTGTAAAGTGAAAAACTTGTTTCTCTTCGTTAGGCGGAGTAGGCTTGAGAACAATGTCGTCTCGTGAAACGCTGGTTTCATCCGCCACCTGAGGAAAAGTGAACGATTTTCCCTTATCCTTGGTTCTCATGTACGACAACTCACAATCTCCATCACTACATTCATTAGTAATTTTCGCCATAAAATGCTTTACAGCTTTTCTCCAGTATTTTCACCACAATGAATTCATCTTTAATGAAAGTAATCGGTTCTTGGTAATTGGTGGAATCAGTCTCTTCTCCCTCCTCCTTCCTTTCAGAAGAAATTCCTTTTGGCTTTTATTATTGACCTAAACATCTTGATAAATTACCAAAAAAACTCTTATTACGATGTAACACTTTAAATAACAGGTGGGCAAAGTGACCCCAATTTTCCTGCAAATCGTGGGGTGACATTGCCCAGTCAAATGACAATCAACAGATTGGGTGTAGGAACGAAGTTCCAAGTGGATTATATTCTTCATTACATTTACTAATAATAATAATAACTGATGAAACTCACTTTGTTTTCGTAGAAGCTGTGTCAATCTAATTTTGGTAATTTTGTCTCTAATTTCTAACACAGAAGATTGGTGATAACACTTATCAGGAACCACTTGCAAAACAAAGAATAGTTCGTAGACATTGAGGAGGAATGTATCAGTGACTGCACCACCTCAAACAACCTATCAGTTACTTACTATGGTGGCGCGAAACATTTTTTTCAAAATTGGGCAAAGTCACCCCAGAGGACAAAGTCACCCCAGTTGGCGGTATTAATAATAATTTAACTTTGTGTAAGTAAACTGTAATAAAAAGTAATTTCATGTTAAGAATATTGGTAGAGAAGACGGACACACATACAGACATACTTGCTGCTTTATTATTAGTAGAGATGGAGATAGTAACTTATACCCTAGCGTCAATGACCAGGTAACCGAGCACCTTTTCGCGACTTATATCGTAATTTTATTATTTTTCATTGATCCTAGGCAAAATCGCTTTTAATTCTCATTTGTCTCTGAGAGGTACATTTTTGAAAGTCGATATGGGTGCAGCTATAGTTATTGACCATTAGCAGCCTCTAGCATTTATCAACATTATCTTCACTATATAGGATCAGTTGGGGTAATTGTAAACATGGGGTAATTGTAAACAAGCTTCATAACTACACTTGCGGTGGTTTTGAAAACTTAACTGCTTGTGAGGGATAAACTGACAGCATAGGGAAGACATTGAAACAGTTTCGTAA
The DNA here is from genome assembly GCA_038502835.1 of Octonoba sinensis. NCBI lineage: Eukaryota > Metazoa > Arthropoda > Arachnida > Araneae > Uloboridae > Octonoba > Octonoba sinensis. Next base: position 60,991,986 of record CM076605.1, on the reverse strand, counting down.
GTTTCGAAACAACTGTGGAGGCATCGCTATTGTTTGAAAATGGCAATGAAAAAAGTTGTTTAACAAAATTTAGTGATCTTACATTTTCCTCCCCAGCTCATCTACAAAAGCAATGTAAGCGGTTTCAACCATTTTTATTTGTCATATGGAATGCGGCTAAAAACATTTAGCTATGAATTTAATCCTCTCTGTTATTTTTCATGTGCAAGTTAGGTGTTTACAATTACCCCATATATTTCGTACTCTGGGGTAATTGTAAACACTTAAATTTAAACTATTTCCAATATTTTGGGGGGACAAAAAGTATTATATTTTGATGTAAATTACACTTTTGTGTCTATTTCACGTAACTGTTGTTGTTGTTGCTAATGCCACTTGGAAATCCAAGCCCCCCTTGCAGGGCGACCATGAATTAAGGAAGCTCCTATCGATTATTAATGAGCTCCGCTAGAATGAAGTACACTTGACTCAGAGGGGCTCATTGATTTTGAACCAGCTCCCAGATGAGAGATCGTCACCTAGAATAGTCCCTTAGCGGAAATTATTTCTAACTTGGTGGACATTTGAAGTGACGATGTATTTTACGTGCCCAGCTCCCTTTAGCGCACTCGGTCTCAGAGTAATCAGTCGCGGGAGGTGGTCACCCTCCCAAGCGTTGACCACGGCCAGTTGTGCTTCACTTTCGGTGTTCTGTGGGATCCAAGCTTAACAAACTGATCCCCTGCGGGACAAGTTTCACATAAATTTGCAGCATTACTTGATTTTTTCCAAGATATTTCTCGTTAAATGATCTGAACCGACTCATAACATAACTCAGCAGACCACATGCGGCCTGTTGGCCGCAGATTGAGAACCATTGCTCCGGAACTTCTTAAGCCTTCAAGCAAACTGTGTATGAAACAATTTTCCATTTGAATCCCACCTTACTCGAAAATAAATCACTATCACTGTTTACAACTACCCCAGATATCTGGGGTAGTTGTAAACACACTGGGGTAATTGTAAACACGAGCTCACTCGCTGACAAATAGTCATAAAGGGAAAATTTTTGTACACATTTACTCACAAGAAGTACAGTAGTGGCTAAAATGCTCACAATGCTCTGAATTCATTGAAGAGGTAGGGAAGGATCAAAGCTAAAACATTGAAAAAGCGTTTACAATTACCCCAACAGACCCTAACTGGGCAATCTTAGAAAAATCATCAGTTAGTTTCGATGATATATTTGCCTATGTCTTTCATCCATCCTTTTTTTTTTTCCTTTTTGCTTCAACATGACGATGTAAGCTTAAGATTATATTCAATTTGGGAGTACAAACTTCTGTATTCCATCCCTCTCCGCTGTTAGCACGAGACTGGTTGCACGCCCCCAGCACGGGGAAGTGAAGTCCGACGAATGCTCCTTACCGCTCTGAGATAAGTTTGCTGGGTGCCAGCAAAGCCTAACTAACTCTTGCTGTGTGGGCTGGCCCTCCTTGATAAAGTGTTCACTTCAGATGAATACATCTTTCACCGTTTTTAAACATCGACAGCTAAAAGTTCAACACTTAGTGGGCGAACGCTTTTCATCATCCTCACGATAATTACCGACATTCTCACAAATTCAATATTGCTATAAAATATTTATTGCTTCGTTTGATTTCCTTGTCTATCTTTAACTTCATCGTTATTAACATGAACTCCCTTAAAACCATCGGATTTTTTTTTTCTTTCTAACGGGGCCATAGTATTGGTCCTCAACTATTGCAGACCTAGTGCGTCCCCAGAGATTGGTACCAACTCTTTCAGCGGCACCACAATGAGTGTGGTACCATTGCCGCAATTTTTTTGACGCTTAGTTTTCTCTTGCTTCGGCACCTAATCTCTCGTTGATGCAATCTGCACTAGGAATTTAAGTTAACCGAGAGTATCCATGCCAAACGGATACTCAAGGGATCTTTAACATGCTGCATAATCACACAACATGGTCGCAGACGATTTTCTGCATCTTGAAAATCCACCGACTTGGGTCAGGTTTGAACCTGCAATCTTGGGCGTACGAGACCTGCGTCTTAGCACTACGCCACCCTGTCGACTAAAACCATCGGATATCTTTACCGAATATAAAAAAATTTCATTCAGGTGATCACGTGTTTTTCTTCTTCAAATAGTTCAGACTAGCGATACTGAATCTGAGTCCGGACGAACTTTTGTGCGGAGCCCGGCAAAGGCAGCCACACAACTTAGCACGCGCTTACATAAACTTATTTTTATGTTTAAAAACCTTTAGCAAGCACTTTCTTGCCTTTCTGCAAAAAATTTCAGTTTGTTTTGGCATTGGAAAGGTCCGTTTCGTAGGTGAATCGCTACCTCCGTAACACTAAATACACTATTACGGAGGTAGCGGGTAAATTCAGCAACGTTATCAAGTAACTTGAAATAATTTTCTTTTATGTTCATTCTGCTGAACTTTCAGTGATTGCGATGTTACTTTTTGGGCGTATTTAATTAAATAAATAAACCACGCAATCATTTTTAATCAGTCAAGAAGATTGCGTATTGCCAGAATAATGTGATAAATTAGTGACCATTTAACTACTATAACCTGACTTACTATTACCAAGGTCTCCTCAAAATATTGCCTACTTGGCGACAATTTGGTGCCAAAAATGAGATGCCAAATCCAGTGTCCTTTTTAGCCTACTTTCCCGTAAAAGTAAAAAAAAATAATAATAAAGCATGAAAGAAGGCTTAATGTATCGTGAAAATATCGTTAAAAATCAAGAAAAGTCAAAAATAAGTGAAGTAATTAAATAAAGATTGAAAAATAAAAAATTTGAAAGTAGGGTATTGAGATGGGGAAAAAGTGTGTCTGTCGGTCTGTCGGTCGGTCGGTCTGTCTGTCGGTCTGTCTGTCTGTCGGTCTGTCCCCCCCTAATAACTTTTGAACGAATTGTCCGATTGGAAAAATTCTTTTTGCATTCGAAAGATCTCGGCGAGGACATCTCATTTCTATATTTTACTTTTTGATTTGAACAATTTTTTGTTCAATTTTGAACAGTTCAAAAAATTTTAACATTAGCGCCTATGGACAAAATTGAAGCAAATTCTGTAAACTCTGGGCACAAGAGCCAAGTTCCTATTGCAAGCTTATTGAAAGGAGTTCTCGGCGTGAAATATTGATTTGAACAGTTTTTGTTCATTTTTGAACAGTTCAAAAAGTTAACACAGAGCTTACGGGGAAATTTCAACCCTATATAAATCCTGATCTAACGGACCGATTTGCTTGGAACAAACTTTATCGGAAAGCTCTTATAACGTAGAACATGTAGAAATAGAAAGTTTATCCAGAACTTACGAGCCTATTTTGCTATGAAATTTTTTGATCGGGATTTTCAAGGATATTTCTCAGTGACTCAATGAGTGAAATAATGAATGAATGAATAAATGAAAGAGTGAAAGAATAAATCAATGAATAAATGAATGAGGAAAAGAATGAATGAATAAATTATTGAATAAATGAAAATATAAATAAATGAGTGAATAAATACATGAATGCGTAAATGAATGAATAAACACTTGAATGAGGTAACGAATGAATGAATAAATGCATGGCTGAATAAATGAAAGAATGAATGAGTGAGTGAATGAATATGTATTATCCGTTGAAAAAGGTATATTTTCAATAATTAGAACTAAAGATAAATAAGAAAGAGAGAGAAAGAGATAGCTAGATTATAAATTTGAATTTGGTGTATACGGGAAAGTAGGCTCGTATAGTTCTAGACGGAACTTCTTGTTTAGCCTACTTTCCCGTAAAAGTAAAAAAATAATAATAATAAAGCATGAAAGAAGGCTTGATGTATCGTGAAAATATCGTTAGAAATAAAAAAAAGTCAAAAATAGGTTAAGTAATTACATAGAGATTGAAAAATAAAAATTTGAAAGTAGGGTTTTGAGATGGGGGAAAAAGTGTGTCTGTCGGTCTGTCTGTCGGTCTGTCGGTCTGTCCCCCCTTAATAACTTTTGAACCAATTGTCCGATTCGAAAAATTCTTTTTGCATTCGAAAGATCTCGGCAAGGACATCTCATTTCCATATTTTACTTTTTGATTTGAACAATTTTTCGTTCAATTTTGAACAGTTCAAAAAATTTTAACATTAGCGCCTATGGGCGGAAATAAAGCAAATTATGTAAACTCTGGGTACAAGATGCAAGTTCCAATGAACAAGCTCACTGGAAGAAATTCTTAGCGTGAAGTATTGATTTGAACAATTAAAAAATTTTAACATTAGCGCCTATGGGCGGAAATAAAGCAAATTATGTAAACTCTGGGTACAAGATGCAAGTTCCAATGAACAAGCTCACTGGAAGAAATTCTTAGCGTGAAGTATTGATTTGAATAATTAAAAAATTTTAACATTAGCGCCTATGGGCGAAAATAAAGCAAATTATGTAAACTCTGGGTACAAGATGCAAGTTCCAATGAACAAGCTCACTGGAAGAAATTCTTAGCGTGAAGTATTGATTTAAACAATTTTTGTTCATTTTTGAACAGTTCAAAAAAAATTAACATAGCGCCTTCGGGGAAAATTCAATCCTATATAAATCCTGATCTAACGGACCGATTTGCTTGGAACAAACTTTATCGGAAAGCTCTTATGACGTAGAACATGTACAGATAGGAAGTTATCCAGATCTAACGAGCCTGCTTTCCTATGAAATATTTTGATCTAGATTTTCAAGAATATTTTTGAATTAATGAATGATTAAATGAATAAGGAAAAGAATGAACGAATAAATGAGTGAATAAATACATGAATGACTGAATAAATGAATGATTGAATGAATATGTATGAACTGTTGAAAAAGGTATATTTGAAGCAATTAAGAACTAAAGCTAAACGAGAAAGAGAGATAGTTAGATTAAAAATTTGACTGGTGTATACGGGAAAGTAGGCTCGTATAGTTCTAGACGGAACTTCTTGTTCAATACTGGCGAGATTCAGATAGAACCCATTTCTATAACCATAGTTCTCTTTATTTGCAGTTCCAAATTTCAGATGAGCAGAGGGGAATTCCACTCTTACATGGTTGTTTGAAAGTTTTAAGAATGATCTCAAAATCTCGTTTTATTTTAATTTTCATTTACCTGATGATAAAATTTTTGATTGTTGTTATCTTATATGGACAACATTGTTTCTAATGTAAGCACAGCTTTGCTTATTAATTGTGGAATTAAGTAAGCAAAAAAACAGCCTAAATAAGCGCTAAATTACAATGCAAAATGCATACAGGTACTTCGGAATTACTTGGAATAAATTTATAAATGCATGAAAGCTTTCCTTGCTCCCTTCTTTTTTGTATTGATAAAGAAATTTCAGGTAATTCTGAATCAACACGAATCTGTATTTTGTACTGTGATTTTGTTCTTATTCACGTTGCTTTTTTGCTTACTTCATTTGTCGCACAAAGGGTTAACATTTTTGCTTAATTATAGAATTTCCTTAATATTCAGTTCCAGCTACATTTTGAATTATCTCGAATGACTTAAAAGGCAATACAAATGAAGACATGACATTAATACAAGAAGAACTCGGTAAAGCATACCTAATTCTGCACTTATTGCCATTTAAACTTTTTTATAAAAAGTTAGATCTTCTTCTGTGTCAACAGGGTGGCGTAGTGGTAAGGCGCAGGCTTCGTACGCCCAAGATCGCAGGTTCAAACCTTTCCCAAGTCGGTGGATTTTCGAGATGCAGAAAATCGTCTGTGCCCATGTCGTATGATTATGCGGCATGTAAAAAGATCCCTTGTGTAAACATTTGGGTAGGATACTCTCGGCTAAATTAAATTCCAAGCGCAGTCTGCATCAATGAGAACTCAGGTGCCGCCATCTAGGGGCAACTGATTGTCAAAATTCTTGGAGTGATAATGGCCTTTGGTGTTATCACACCAAAGGCTACAAAGACAAAAAAAAATCTTGTCTTTTCTCGTCTGCGCAACCGCAGAGCATATTTTTGAAGGTCAAAAATATGCTCTTCGGTTGCGCAGACGAGAAAAGACATGCTTTTAGTCCTTGTCGTCTTTGGTGTGAAAGCACCCTTACATTTCCACATATTTGGGACCTAATTGAATATTTTAGACCTTAAATTGAGGAGGGGGGGAATAAAATTAATGATTTGGGGCAAAAAAAGAAAAAAACTTCCTTTGTCTCCTCCAGAACATTTTGAAAGATATTTTTTTTTTTTTTTTGGTGTGAGTAACAATTTGAAAACATTTGACTTTATATGTATCAAATATAAGTGTAATCAAATAAATAAATTCTACTTTTATTTAAAAATAATAATAATAAGTAATTTAAAGGGTTAATAATGCAAAAATAAAATTGTTTTGGAGGGGATATTTTCGTTGCGGAGGCTTCCACCATTTAATATTCAATAATAATTCATTACATTTAATATTCCTTACTCGTACTAAACATTAAAAAGAAACTTCGTCCACAAGCATAGATGTTAATGTTGGCCTTAGATGACACTAATGAAATGTAGGATTCCCGTTCCATTTACCTTTGTGAGCCCCTGTTTCAGACTGTATAATAATGTTTTGACAAACTGTTTCGCAATTTATTATTTTCGATCTACTATATTGCCTAATATTTAGTTCGATTCTAAAGCGCCATAAGTTTAAGAATTTGTTTTAATTTCTGGGTAGTATTATATATTTTTGACGAATTTTCTGCTATGTGCCAAAAACAGTCACATGAATATCAAAAAAAAATACAGGAAGAAGGTTATGTTAGATTCACTTCTACATGCAACACATAAAGACCCAGCCAGTCGATCTCCACAGTCTGCCTCTCGATTGTAAATAATGCAAACTGAAAGTCTCATATTTTCATCTTTAACCACTTTTCTACTTCACTCCTTTACCCTGTTAGCACGGACGGAACCCTATAACGGAATTTAAAAAAAAAAAAAAATAATTTTTACATCGTTATCTCTGTTTAAGCATTTTATTCTCGTCAAAATATCTGAATCAATTCACGTATTAAACCGTGCACTATTATTATAGTACCTAAAATTTTTAACTAATCATGTCACACCATAGTTCCGATTTCCCTCGACTCTTATTAATAAATAAAGGAGAAACCTATCTAAAAGAACTAATATTTTTTCGAAGTTGTCCTCATAAACTGATGCACTGAAAAACAACAACGAATTTCTGATTTTAATCAAAACTTATTTCGTGACTTATAATTTACTATTAATTTACTTTCCTTTTTTTTGGGGGGGGGGGGAGGGGGATGTCATTAGACAAGTTGTTAAAACTCGATTACCGTTAACCGTGTTACAAATTAGAGCGATTTTGCCTGCGTTCACCAAGTGCGAGAAATTAAGAGTAGTTTACTGAATTGGGAAAAGAAAAGTAGAAAAGCAGCTTTTTTTATTTTCAAATGAAAAATAACTGTATTCTTCTTGCAGTAGAATTTAAAGAAAAACAGGGTTCAGAATTGCAATGTGTACATGAAGTACCTTTTATAATTTTCTTTTACTTCCCAGTAAAAAACTGGGAAGTAAAAGTAAAATATTTAAATAATGTAATATGGTTAAGGAAAATGATTTAGAACACGTAAAATAGCAAGAACAAATGAACAGTAACATAAAAAAATTCAAAAAAGTAAATAAATTGATGAAATGTGAAAAAGGAAATACGATTAAAAAAATGAACAGCATGTTCTGGGCGAGGAGCAAAAAAAAAAAGCCCTTAAATTATAATCTCAAGAAAATCTGAGAGCTGAGAGAAGTTGTGAAATCCCCTCCCCCCTCTCCTCGATTTAAGACAGTTTCAACCACTTCACAAGTGTTCAAATATCGCCCATATTAAATGAGTAAATATAAATCGCCTCCTCCCACCCCCTTTTTTTTTCTTTTTCCAATAATCTTAATCATTTTCATTGTGATTATGATTTCAAATGTTTAATAACAGGATAGAATAATTATAAGAATTGCATTTTAATGTTTGATGTATTGATTTGTGTTTTTTTATTTTGATTTGGTAGCTGGAGGAGTAATATTAAAAACCACTTTTAACTAGAAAAAGAAAAAAAAAAGGCTTTCAGTTACATATAGCTTTGTAATTTCTAGTCAAAAATTCGCTTTAGGGGGGGGGGGAGATATACCATTGCATTATTTATATATATGGGAGGATATTATCGGCTTCTAGGGGGATTTCCATATTCTTGACGAGCACTCCCCGTATCACACACACAGTTTTAAAATCCAAATTAAATATATTTACAAGTAATTACTCACATTTACACCACTTTCGACCGGTTGCGATGTTTTGAAAAAGTTAGTGCACACTCTGTGCAACCCTCTCCAGTCTCCACCCAAGACCAAATCTCCCCCTACTTCTCTGTTTACTCGCCGAACGGCGCTGCAGTCGATGTTGAAATAGTCGCTCCTACATATATCTAATCAAATATTTAAATAATGTAATATGGTTAAGGAAAATGATTTAGAACACGTAAAATAGCAAGAATAAATAAACAGTAACAAAAAAATTCAAAAAAGTAAATAAATTAAATAAATGTAAAAAATGAAATACGATTAAAAACATGCACAGCTTTTTCTGTGAGAGGAGCAAAAATATAAACTTCAAAAACGAAAAGCTCTTAATTAATAACCTCAAGAAAATCTAAGAGAGCTGAGAGAAGTTGTGAAATATTTTTCATTTAAAAAAATGCGTTCGAAAGAAAATATTCCGTTGCTCGTTACCAAAAAAAAAATTAGTTTTCATAAATTAAGGGCAAAAATGAGCAAGGGAAAGCGAAAAAAAATTGATGGTCCTGTATTAAAGTACTTTTTAAATTCCGTTAACTATCAAATAATAGAATTTTAAGCAACTAAAACGGTTAAACCTTTATTTCCAGCAGAACAGCCATAATATTCCATACTTTTACCAGTCAATTCCTATTTGCGAAGTTTTATTCAAAAAAAAACATTCCATTATTAAAATGCGACCCACAGTTATGCCTAAAGTTTTCAATGTGACACCTGAGTCGTTACATGTTGGAAATCGCTGGAAAAGAAAATATGTTTATATTGACGTTGAACCCAAAATCTTCATGAGACCCACAAAAAATCCGATGCGTGTGGAACGTCGGTCATGCCCTCCTACCCCTTCAGGATTCCGGAAGATTTAATATGTGATGTAAAATGTGCCTGTAATTTCAACAAATGTTCTACTGTATTGACAACATTGAAAACATCCCTCGAGACAACAAACGCGAAAAGGGTAGAACGAGAAAGTTTGAGTCTGAAACTAGTGGCGTCATCTGGGGCAATGAAAAAGCAGTTTTCCTAAGGCTGACAAATTTATAGGTTTACAAGTGGAAGTGGCAGAAAAAGGATGGTCAAGTTTCATCAGTTGTGTATCGAGAATTATTTTATATCGTGTGGTATAGCGCATACAGATATAACTATATTGTTTGGAAACAATTAAAAATGAAATATTTTCTTTTTAGCAGAACATGGTGAACATGGTGCTTTAGCAGAACATGGTGAAAATCATTTTTACTTTATTTGTTTACTTATTTATTTAGTAGTTTTATTTCCTTTTTCTTTTTTTAAAGCTTATTATTTTTTTTTATTCAGTTCTATAATTTGTTTCTTTAACATTTTTATGCTAAAATATTGGGGGGAAATGATTTAATTTAAAATATCGTTAAAGAAATTCATTATTGGTTTGAATTTACTGAAACATGTAGCGTCTTACAGTTTGAGAGAATACATTTTGTGGGGTTTTTTTTTTCCTTTCGTATTTAGTTTTCTTTTTGCATGAAACGACATATTTTACTCTGAGAAATTGTTTACGTGGGAAAATATATAATATATCAAATAATTCGCAGACGATACCAATAGAGAGATAGAGAGAGAGATTTGCTATATAGAGGTTGGTAGTTCGGAAAGCCTAAGCCATTTGATAGAGAGTGAGAGATTTAGCTCCTGTAGAAGAAAATCAATGTTAGTGCACGGGAAAATAGGCTAGTTTAATTCTGGATGAACTTGTGTTTTTCTTCCAGTTAGCAGTTGCAGTTCTTTTTTTTTTTTTTTTTTTTTGTCCTTAAAAAGAACCTGGTATTAAATAAATTCATTGATTTTATTTTAAAAGCGTTCATTAATTTTGATGTAATCATGTATATGTCAATTTAAAAATTTCATATATTGCATGTCTGTAAGAGGTTTCTTTTATCTCTAATATAAAAATTATCGTCAACTTGCGCATGTGGTATAAGAAAGAAAAACAAAAGTTGAGTACCAGCACGGAGACTATCAAAAAAAAAAAAAAAAGAAATACGTGAGGTGAAAAGATTGGAGAGTTGTGCTGATTTTTGAGATATTCTTGAATTTCGTTTTTTACTGGCTTCATTACAAAAAACAATACTTTCCCAAGAAACGCGCAAACGTTTTCTTACAGTGTTCCTAGTCACCGACCTGTCACTGTCACTTTACGTCACAACCCTCGTGAGATGCATTAAAACCAAAAATATGTGCGAACACCTCAAAATTCAACAGAAAGTTTCTATGATTGTTTGAAAATTCCCTCCATGAGAAAATTAGTGTTGCCATCTTGTGCCTGCCAGGTAGAGAAGCGGTGGTTTAGAATATATCCCGCCTCTTTTACATATTCGAAATGCGATTAAATTTTTTTTAATGATGTTAAAAACATATATTCTAGATCATTAGAGAAGGAGAGAAAAGTGAGAAATGTGTGCGTAATTTAATGGAATTAATTTATCAAACAGGAATTATTTGATCTAAAAACAACTGAAACTCTGCCTCATCTTCAGATTTATCAATTATTAAAAATCTATATTATTTAAAAGATAGATTCATATACTGTTATTCTCTCAAAACTGATACAAGAGAGATAAATGAGGATAAGTGTTTCAAAAGAGCATCTTCAACGAGATGAAACTTTACAGAAAGGTAGGATAGATTTCATTCCACTCAAGGGCCATAGCCAGAAATTTTTTCGGGGGGGGGGGGGGGCTGACTTTGAGACACTTATGTTGAGGAAAGTTTCAGGGAGGAATACATGCTGCGAAACATTTCCGGATTTCGGGGCGGGGGGGGGGGGGGCTCTAGGTCCTTGGGCCCCCCTCTGGATACGGCCTTGATTCCACTACCTCTAAAACGATTAACATATACTTTTATGTTGCACAAAATATAGGGGATTTGTTTTAGCACTCACTCTTATGACTGCCCCACCTGGATATGTGCTTGGCTTTCATGATGCAGCTTTATAAATTTAACATTTAATTTTTTTCTTAAGGCTGATTATGATCCTTGCGAAGGTCCATCCTCTTCACAAGGCAAGGTGTGTCTTAACTACTTGTACTTTGATTATGCTGCTAACTAAACCAAATCTTCACCTTTTTTTAAAAGAACTTATACATATACAACATATTTATCTTTGTTTTTTATTTTTTTGTAAAATAAGTAGAAGTTATTTGTAGATAGATGCAGGTGTATTATATTAATTTACCAATTAACTATTTTACCATTGTATACTTATTTATCTTTTAAATGCTGATTTTTTATTCATACTTCTTTTTGCTTTTCTTTTCAGAATATTATATAATGTGTGTGGAGAAAACCACATAAAAAAACATGATGCACATGATGAGGTGGGTTCACACGTCCCGTGCACCGGATAATGTTAGCTACTTGTACTCTGATTACACTGCTAACTGAACCGAACCCTCATCTCCCCCTCCCCTTATAATTTTTGATTTTGTAATTTACATAATGTACTTATTTATACATATTATCTAATTCTTTTATGTTCGCTCTCCCCTTTTTCATCCTGTTCAAAAAAAAGTAGCAGTTATGTAATGATACTTTATGTCTAAATTTCAATTTTTACTGTTTATGTTTTATGCTCATTATTATTATTTTCAATGTAATTGTTTGTTAAATATTTAGATGATTATTTTCAGAATTCCTTGTGATATGTGTCCATCAGGTCTACCATTTTGAATTATCAGTAAAAAAACATTACGACATATAAGGCAGTGAGAAGCAAAGGGATGGAAATGCCCAAAAAATGATTCCGAGTAAACAGTGTTCAAAGTTTGGATCTTACGGGACCTTTAATGTTAATTTTTTTTCTAAATTAGGTTATTGCGGAGCACGTATTACCGTATTAGAGATGTCACTAATATATTTTCCCACAATATAGAACAGTGCTTTCTCTATATTTGCACTGGTTATCTCCAAATTTTCAATTTTGTTACTTACACCCCTTTGCTTCTAAGTGCTACATATGAAGTAGAAAACTTCAGCAAAATTTTGCAAATGTATTCGCGAATTTGGGTACAAAAAGATGAAAATCTTAAAATTTGGGGACTTTTCTCGTCCCCAAATACTTATTCTACTTGTCTGGACATAGAGCAAAAAGAATGAGATTTTCGGAAACTGTCCCCGAAATTCGAGAACGTATGGTCACCCTCTCATCATGAATCCGCATGACATGAATCTAATAATAATCCTACGCATTGCAGTAAATTTTTACAATTCCTATATTGCTTTCGAAATTGCAGCACAGTCAACATCATTTTGTTATTAGGCAATATCGAAAATTTTATGATATTTTTGACTGAACTTATTTTTTCAAATCCTTTCAGTTTCAAATTTATCACTAACACCACAAATTTATGGTGGGGACATTCTGCGAATTTTCAACCACATAGCCCTGGAGGAAACCATTTTCTTTTCTTTCGCTAAAATTCAAACGTAGCAAAAATTAGTAAATAAAAATTTGGCAACAGCAAACTTCATTGTAAACATACATCTCTGAAACAACGTGTTTGGGTATTTTTATTAAGTTCAGTTGCCGTTTGCCGCCTCATTTTTTTTCTCTTGTATTTAGCCTAATCGGTAAGTTGTAGTGCAGATATTAAAAATTAAATTGGGTGATTTTAGTTAAAATTTTGCATGTAAAATTTTCCAAAACCTGGTTGTTTCTAAAATGTCATGCATTTATACCATGTATGCGATTGAACATTCTTCTTCTGTACACGCTTTTGTTAAAGGTTTTTTAGTGTATTTCTCGCAAATATGTATTTATTTAAACTAAAATTTTCATGGCTTAATTTCAATTACATGTCCTTTGTCGTGATTACGATGTAACACGCATGATGAAGTTGAAATAGTGGAAAATTGCAATTATCACCTTCGTGACATGGTCCATATTGTGCTATGCAAAAGACATGCTGCGTGTACTACGCCATTTTATAATATTGTAAACTAAGAGCGTCATGCGTGATCTGCAGAATTTTGTTCATTAACAATTTATTTCTGAAAAAAAAAATCCGAAATTTTTAGGCTACCTGTAAATTTTTAATATTCGCTTTATTATCTTTAATAAATTATACGAGTTCTGCTATTCTACCTTGGAAATTGTCCATTTGCATTTGACAACGAGTGATATTAGATAAGAGCAGTTTTTCCTTATTACTAAATGTTTTTTATGAAACAATTTTATGTATGCTCCTCTACGAACACGTCAAATGCAGATAATAAAGATGTGTCTGATAGTTCAGAAGCAATTCTTATTTCATTTTTGAATTTCTAAAATAGCGCCTACGGGAAAATTTCAATCCTATATGAATCCTGATCTAACGGACCGCTTTGCTTGGAACAAACTTTATCGGAAAGCTCTTATAACGTAGAACATTGCACAGATAGAAAGTTCATCCAGAACTAACGAGCCTATTATTTTCCTATGAAATTTTTTGATGGGGATTTTAAAGAATATTTTTGAATTAATAATGAATGGTTGAACTAATGAGTGACTAAATGAAAAAAAAAAAATAATGAGCGAATAAATGAAAAGATAAGTTAAATTAGTGAATGAATGAATATGTATTAACCATTGAAAAAGGTATATTCGAAGCAATTAAGAACTAAAGCTAAACGGGAAAGAGAGACATAGCTAGATAATAAATTTGAAGGGGGTGTATACGGGAAAGTAGGCTAGTATAGTTCCAGACGGAACTTCTTGTTATATTTTGAGGAGCATTGCGAATACTTTTATTTCTATAATTTATCAAATCTGATGCTTATGTTGGATCATTTCCGAGATTAAAAAGGTAATCTTAGCAGACAAAATCATTCATATTGTCAAGAAACCTATCTGTTAAATAATAAAGAAACAATATCTTCCCAAGATATTGTTTCTTCATTATTTATTTATTTATTCTTGGACATTTCTGATTTATCTTAGATGCTGTTTTTAGCTTGATACAACTTAAATACATCCATCTGCTGTATTAGCTTGTAATTGGTCTATCTAAGAGAACCTTTAAATGGAACGCAAGCTCAGTTTTCATTACTGGCAAACTACTTTTTTCACCATTAATAAAGGCATTACTGCTTCTTTGTCTAGAATTTTGAAGTCTATGTTTTCGTCACAGTTTCAGACATTGAAAATCTATTTTTTCCAACAAAATATATTGATTCACTCGAAAATGTGATTAAGCTCAAGCCCTTCTTGGCTTGTTGATGTTTTTCCTCTTCTTGTTATGCAAAACATTGCATATTAATAATTGCATAAAGTTTGGTTATTTTCATTTACTTTACTGCTTAACAGTGCCAGGGTTCGTTGGTTTAAATCAAGAGATTTTTTTTTTCAAAAAAATCATTGATTTTACAAGTATTAGAAAGTGTTGTAAAAATGAAATATGTTGCAAATAACAACCACTGTTTTAAACAAAACTTCCTAGGTCCATCTGTCTGTGTGCATAACATATTTCATAAGTTTCGAACTAATTACTTTTTTTTTATATTTTACAATATTACTCTTATTCTTCAAGCATCTTAACAGTAAATTCATTCAATCATTCAAATTATAATTCATAATAATCATGAACCATTCTGTGTTTTTTTATCTTAAAAGTATTTTAGATCAATTTAATAAATGCTACACAATAAATAACAGAATGATAGTGTTTATAACAACAATTGTTAGAATTCAGAATATGTATCCTTAAAGTTTCATCCATCTCCCCTGATAGCTTAAGTTTTTTTTCCTTCTAAATATTTTTTATCATAGAAGTTTTCAATAAAGATATTTGATTAACACAAAAAGTTTTAGTTTTTGATAATGGTGTGAGCATATGATTTTACTAAATGGGTAAAAATATTTCACACTTTTTCATTTATAAAATAGAAAAATGATGAAAGTACACTCAATGTAAAAGTTAAGTACACACAATTGCTACTTTTTTTCAGCTTTCAACAGCAAAATTCAGATTCAATTTGTTCATTTTCTCGGTACTTATGAGTGTACTATCGTTCCTGGTAAGGTTAAATTTCATTTCAGTCATGCATTTGTATTAAAATTTGTTTATCATTATTATTATTAAATATTTATTGCTGTGAAAGTAGCTTAAAGTGTATTTTTGCAATTGATTAACATGCCATATTGTTTCTATGAATGTAACATAATCAATATCCAAAATATTTAAGGTCTTTTTCTAAAAATTAAAAAAAAAAAATTTTTTTTTTTTTTTTAATTATTTTTTAAAAAAATTAAAAAATCACGAACCCTGAACAGTACTTTTTTTTTTCAGACTCTATGATTATGATTGAATTGTTTAATCAAAGTTCAGCTGAACTAAATGAAAAAAAAAAAAAAAAAATTCAAATGTAAAACAAACTGGTTACAGTTAAAATTTTAATATAATGTGATTTGGAGCTCAAAAATTATTTCACAAAAGGTCAAGAAAAAACTTAGTTTACAGAATTTAAATAAAATTTGGAATTATTGTGGGAAAAAAGAAAATAAACTCACTCGTAAAATTAAGAAGCATTAGCTACTTGTACTAAACAGCAAGAATGATGAGAGGCAAATGGTAGTACAGAAAATAATAATCATTACAGTCAGACCAATTGAATTATTTTCCAATGAATCGGCTACCGTAACCAGCCAATTTGCTTATTGGTGCATCTTTACCTATTATACAGAACATTTCTTGTATGATCGATTATAAATGAATGGAAGAAAAGGCCTTTCCTTAGGATTTATTTGACAGTAAACTACCTGTAAATGTTATGTAAAAAATCTCTGCTTATTTTTTGTATCATGTTCTAATATTTATTTATTTTTTGTACATATGCTAAAAAAATTTGCCTTTATGATGTATGTATATTTATCAAAGTGAAATTATATTTCAGCCATGTCACGAGGAGGATATGGTGGAGGTGGAAATCGTGGTGGTGGAGGATTTGGTGGCCGAGGTGGTGGATTTAGAGGAGGTCGAGGGGGTGGCTTTGGTGGTGGAGGAAGGGGAGGTGGTCGTGGTGGATTTGGAGGAGGGCGAGGAAGAGGAGGTGGTGGATACAGAGGAAATTATGATACTGGACCTCCAGAAGAAGTCAAAGGTTTGGGTGAATTTTTTAATTTAATGTCATGGATTTAAATCTAAATGTTCCTTAGTTTTGGAATTCTGTTAATAAAGTAAGGTGGCTTCTGCAACAATTAGCTACACTTTGTGCAAAGAACAAGTTTTAAACAATTCTTGTAGTTTCTTTATCTTTGCATTCAAACATGTTTTTTTTTTTTTAAAAATAGGCTTGCATCTCTTATGCATTGCAAAAGTATTTTTTCAAGTTGCATAATTAGGATATTTATTTACAAGCCACCACAAAAATTTCTTTGCGAACTTTTTTATTTGCATGAGGATTTTTATTTTATTTATTCATTTATTTTTTGTGTGTGTGCCAAGTTTTAGCATTTTTTATTATGGGATGCAATCCTAAATGCTTTTTAAATTTTGAGGTGATTAATCCAAATACAGAAAACTTAACATTTTTGTAAATACTGCATTGTTAATAATTTATTTAATACATTTTTGCTCTTCCATTATCCATATAAGATTCATTTAAAAAATTCTTCAAAAGTTTTTTATGATTTTTTTCTTTTTCTTTCATAGAATTTGGCTTCTTTACTCATCCTTGTGAAGATGATCTTGTTTGTAAATCTATTCTGGATGATGTTCCATTTTTCAATGCTCCTATATACTTAGAAAACAAACAACAAATTGGAAAGATTGATGAAATTTTTGGACCAATCCGTGACTACGTATCCTTTTTTGTCATTCGTCCATAATAATAATAATAATGTAATGTGTTGACTTTTAAATGTGTTTAAAATGTATACCTGTGTGTCAAAGAGATGTATCATGTCAGGGAAATGAAATTTTAAACTTTTAAATTCATAACTTCAACTATTATCAGAAGGAAATAGGCAAACAATAAATTTACTGAAGATTGCAACTACAGTTGACACTGGATTTTGCAAACACTTTGGGACTGCCAAAAATTCTTGTAAAATCGAAAAGGATTCTATCGGTAACAGATTTTTCGGGGCTAGTAAGCAGTTTGAAAAACAGGGTTCCCACAGGTGCTTAAAAGTGCTTAATTTGACCTTTCGTTTCTAAAAGCCCTTAGAAGTACTTATTTTCAATAAAAAATGCTTATAAGTGCTTTTTTTTAATATGACAGTTGATTTTTAAATTACCGTATTTTTTTATGCATTTTCTGATCAGTTTTTTATGTGATTTTTTAAACAAAGATTCAGAAAGTGAAAAATTATGGAGGGTTATAAGAATTTTGCTGATTTTATCACACGGTCAAGCGACTGTAGAACATGGCTTTGGTGTAAATAAGTCATTAGAAGTGGAAAATTTGAAAGAGGAATCTTATATTGCTCAGAGGCTCATTTTCAGAATGCCAATAATTGTAATGAAATTCATGAAACTATCAATACGAAAGAAATGAGAAAGGGTCAATCCTACCACTTCATCCAGGGTATGAAACCCATGGTCTCATATTTTAATGATTTTTTTTTTATTTGTTCAGTTTACTATCGCGATTATCCCTGTAAATATTTTTGTTGTTATCTTTAATACTTTTTGAGATATTAATTTTCTAAAATGTGTTCAAAGAGACGTCTTCGCTTTACGGACAAATTTTGTGATAGCGACATAGTTCAAGCAAAAAATTCATAACTTTGCTAATTTTCATGATATCACAAAAATGTTTCCACTAAAATGTTCAGAATAACTTACAGAGTTAGACAAAAATGCATTTAAACAAATACCTATTAAATGGTGCAGTTAGTATTAGCATCAGGTAGAATATATTTATTTTCTGCAAAAGGAGATTGCTTCAATCAATCTCCAGTGCAAAAACATTTTAAAACAGACTCAAGAAAAAAAGAGAAAGATATTGTTTCACACAAATTTTTATTTTAAATAGTTTTCTTTTAAAAATAAAAGTTACTTTTGGTCATTTGGTATGTCACAGTTTGTAAATAGGAAATGAGCCTGCATTATGTTTAGATACTTTAAAAAATCATGATTCAGTGACTTCTTTTTCTTCCTCAATTTTATGTTGTTTTTTTATTTTATAAACATTAAATTACGAACTTATTTCTTGTAAAAATAATCTTATTTTGCATTATATTGTCTGTATTTTATGATTTTAAAAAAGCAATTAGTATTTTACAATAAGAAGCAAAAACTTGTAATGTTGTGAAAGATATTTTGTACATACTTTTAAGTTGTTTACTGTGAAATTATATATTGGCAGTAAAAAAGACATCAATTTTATTTCAGAACCTTTTAGTTTATACTTAGAGGATTATTTAAAAAATATATATGTATATTGATTACTGCAGTGCCTTTTAGTTTTATTGCTGTTTTAAAATTTCATGTTTTTTCTTCAAATGAAATCCAAGTTTCGTCTAATACTAACTGCACCATTTAATACGTATTTGTTTCAATGCATTTTTGAAAATTGGCAAAGTTATGAATTTCTTGCTTGAACTACGTCGCCAGCACAAAATTTGCCCGTAAAGCGAAGACATCTCTTTAAAAGAGTTTCAGATAATTGATATCTCAAAAAGTATTAAAGATAGCAACAAAAAAAATTGCAGCGGTAATCCTGATAGTAAAATGAACAAATAACGAAAAAAATCATAAGAATCTGAGGCCATGGGTTTCATTTTCATTTGTGGCTGGATGATTTGATATGGAATGACCCGAAAGTTTGTCTCTTCTTCAAGGCAAAAATATATGCTCCATTTGGGAGAGCAAAGAAAAAAAAATTGAAAAGAAAAAAAAAATTCTGATGACAATAAAAAAAGAAAAGAAAGAGTTAAATTATTTAAAATTAAAAAAAGATCTTCAAGTTCAAGCTGATGTCACAGTTATGGAAAATTCGGCAGGAGAACTGTGTAATAAGGCAGAGTCATCCAAAAACATTTCACTTTTTATGAAATCCAATTCACTTCGTAGGGGTATTAAAGAAAAAGCATCTGAAGTTAAAGAATTAGACATTAAGATTTCTGAAAAAGAATTTAATTGAAATGTAAATGTTTTTCAAGTTATTATCTACAAAGCTTTGGATGTGCTTTTAATTGACCATTTATTCATTCATAAAATTTTTAACTAACCCTCACTACTTTTATTTTTCTTTCATATAATTGCAGATTTTTTTTTAACCTTGGATCAAAAAGTTAAAGTTCATGGGTTCCACTGACATTAAAATTTAATTATGTTTCTAACTTTTAAAATTGCCTTTTTTTTCTGAATTTGATTGAAATTATTACAATGGAGTTATAATGATGGTACCCCACTTCTTTTTTGGCATAAGATTTTATGTGTGAAATTAAGGGGATTTAAAAAGCTTACTGGTGACTGGCAGAAGTAACATCAGTCACATTTTTTATCCCCCCCCCCCCTAAGCTTCTAATGCCGGTATTAGAAGTGACATAGCATGTGACGGTAGTGTTATTTTACTTTATTATTATAATAATTTAGATCCATTTCAGAAAAAAATAACAATAGCATGGTCACCAAGGAATGACTCTCATGCAAATATTTGTTCTGTTTCTTAATTATTTTTTTGATAATTAAAAAACGAAAAAAAAAAAAAAAAAAAACAGGAGTACAAACAAAATAAGTCTTGCATTCAAGTAATATCATTAAGTATTAGGTTAAGATTTTTTAGTGTTTAAACGTTGAAGATTGTGGTCAGTTTCCATTTTTCTTGATATCTCTATTCTAATATTTCTTTACATATTACTTATATGTATAGTGTATCCACAATATGCATATTTGTAAAAGTGAGATTGGGTTAATGTTTTTATGTATAATTTTTGGGAAGATACGCTTATATATTAAAATTTTAAGTTTAACTTATTTGTAAGAACATTCAACTTGATCGAAATGGATTTTCATCCATTAAATTATATTGTATGTGCTCCACAATAATTTATTCGAAGTCTTGGAAAATGACTTTGAAAAGTCTTAGAAAGTCTTAGAAGGTGCTTATTTTTAGTTATAAAAAAAGAGTGGGAACCCTGAAAAATCATGAGAGATCATAAATTAGAGGTTTGTAAAATTAAGCATCAACTGTAATTCTTTGCAGTTTTTCTTTTAGAAAAATTTAAACATGTGAGCAAGTTATTGAGAATTTATTTTATAAAGAATTGCTGTTTTTATTGACATTAACATTCAAAAGCTTCATACAGTGCTAGGTGTTAAATATTTTGTTCTAATTTTAAAGAACCTTTTAGTTAGCTTAATTTTCTTCAGAATACAGGTTAGGTAATTTTTTCCTTACAAAGCAGAGTTAAAAAAGGGGGTGGCATTCCAAAGTTTTCAACTTGACTTAAAGCTCTTGAAATATAATTAAATTTATACCTAAGATGCAATATATGTTTCATGATTAATTTTTGCCCACGATTTGAAATCGAAGAATTCAAATTTCATTTGAATGGTTCTGCAAAACGTTTTGGAAGTTTTTGTATCGAAGGGTTACAGTTTAATTTAATTCTTATCAAAAAAATTGAGCTATAATACTTATTTCCTTTATTTTTTTTCTAATCAAAAAAAAAATTCTAAAGTTATTATTTTCATTAGGTATGCAACAATCGGAAAATAGTAGTTTATCAAGGAGTTATACCAAAAGACAACTTTTTTTGAAAAAAAAAAAAAAAATTGCTATTTTTAGCAGGAGAGAAATACTTATCAAGAGAAAAGGAATTGTTTAGCCTTTTATTTATTTATTATGATTTATAATGTGGGAGAGGATTAAGGATGAGAATAGAAAACTAGAGTTAATACAAGATACTTGCACAAAAATAAAAATATTTTAAATGTGTCAAGTGTCAGATTAAATGCCCTAAAAATTTGCAAGTAAAAATTTTTGTACAATAATAACTTTGTTTTTTTATAACCTTCTAAATAAAAAAATACAATATCTGACTTTTTAATATTGCAAACTGTCTGCTCTTAGATTAAATATCATTTGCAGAAATTTGCAAAGCAAAGAGAAATTAGTTGTGTGACAGGCAAAATGCTAATCGTCTTAACATTCGCAAAAGCCTGAATTTCAGAATTGTTGAAGTTCGTAAGATACCAGAGTTGAGACTTTGTGCTGTATCATTAAAGAGTAAACCTTTACCAGTATCTTTGCAAATTTTCAGATCCTCTGTTAAACCATTTTCTACTGTGTTAAATCTAAAGGTTTTCTAAAGCAAACAAAAAGAGGATATATGATTGTCCTATGTACTTTTTCCTGAACTGTAATAATTAATATTACTTTTTGTATTAATGACGCACCTAGAAGCTAAGGGGTGTAACAAAATTGAAAATCTGCAGATTACAAGGATAAATGTTAAAGAAACACCAGTTCATATTGTGGCAAGAGATATTAGTGGTAACTGTAACAGGTGCTGTTCCTGACTATGGCCCCGGGTCGGTAAAGCAGGTCGGCAAAGCTCTGCCAGCCCAGCCCCTATGGCTGGTGCTGGTTGTCAGTTTGTCAGAGAGTTTGTGGGAAGACAAGGAGGACAGCGCCACAGTTGTGCCCCCTCATACTGGGGGGTAATCCGTGAAGGCCCAGATGCTATAGACGGTACGGCTGTGGTTAGCGTTTCGCACCATACAATCCAAATTTTGAACATGATTTTTCTTGGAATCATTCTTTGGCCACTTAGATCCCTTTGCTTCTTGCTCCTTATATCTTCTGTTGGACACTAGATTTTGTTAGTAAGTTTGGAGGGGGTGAATCCAAATATATTTAAATCAGAGCTTTTTATATCCAAATAAATAAAACAAAGACCTTTTTAAATGGACTGCAACTCATTCATACTTTATATTAATATATTGATTCGATTGAATGTCAAATTAATTTGTGTAAGTTGAGAAGTCTGCATAAATATGCAAGATGCTCAGCATCTGAGCATTTAATATATTTTTTAAGTGTGTGGTCAAAAGATTTTTAAACCACTTAATTTTGACTTGAAAAAGTGAATATGAATAAGGCTTCCTATTCACAAACAGAGGTGTAGCTAGGTGGGGGCAAGGAGGGACAGCTGTCCCTGGGCGCAGCATCAAGGGGCGCCAAATTAATGTAAATTTATTTTATTTTTAAATGCGAAAAGAAAATTATAACCGCTGTAAAAACCCTAGCTACGCCTCTGTTCACAAAACATATTTTGTATTGACCAAAGAATAACAGTTTGTACAAAAAGTGTATTTTAATCTCGGTTAGAATGTGTTGAAAAAGGCAGTGAGAAGCAAAGTGACCAAAAAAACGATTCCGAGAAAAACATGTTCAAAGTTTGGATCTTATAGGATCTGTAATTCTATTTTTTTATCTATGTTGGGGCGCAGCACTTGTTAGGACTACCCCTAACATCTCTTGCCAAAATATAGAATAGTGCTTTCCCTATCATTTGTCCTATTTATCTCCAAATTTTCAATTTTGGCACTTACACCCCTTTACTTCTAAGTGCCTCATATGTACCATCGATTCGAAAACAACAATTTCATTTGGCAACTTGTATTTTTTTCTTCTCTAAATATATGAAATAAGCTCTTTATTCTTTTTTCAATTGTTTAAGTATTAGTTCAGTTTGATAAAACATTTTCATTATTAGAAGTTGTTGATCTTAACTCTGATACAGTTTGTTTCTATCAAGTTAGCTGAAGACGTCAAAGCAAATTCTTTCGTAAAAGACCAGAAGGTATTGTAAAATATTTGTTTTCAAATTTTTCAAACCTTTTAAAGTGAAAATATTAAAACCTATTAAATACCTAGTCTTTAGATTGTTTCACAACCAGGAGGAACGGGCCATTCTGAGGTATAAGGGAAGTATCAATTTTCCCAAAACAGTTAGGAACATGATTTTATTTACTTAAACTATGTTAAATCATAATTAATTACTGCAAGCTTCAATATTATACTAATACTGTTTTTAACAAAGGGATCACTAAGCTTTTTAAGTATATTTTCAGCTTTCACGGAGGTTGCAACACCAAAAAGGTGGAGAAACCATTTGATAAAGCAGGGATAGAGAACCTTTTTCGATTAGTGTGCTAGTTTTTATTATTTTCAGATATCCATGGTGCCACTTGTTATTTTTCTTTTTAAAAATAAACTTTAAAAACCATTTATTTTTGCTAAATGGCCGCCAGCCTTACAAGTGGTTTTTTTTTTTTTTTTTTAAATTTTTATTTTTATTGAATGTAAGTGAATAAAATTAGTTAATCAGGGTTCGATCTAGCTTTTTTTTTTTTTTTTAATCAGAGTATGTTTGCGAGTTTTGGAGATTTTGGTGGTAAATGAAAGTTTTTTGAAAATTTAAACATATAGTGATGAAATAGTTTACTATTAATTGCCACTTTCATAATAAATAATGGTGTGCAAGGTATAATTTGGAAGCTTGAAATTTTGTAAAGGGTCCGAAAACACTCAAATTTCCTATGGCGCGATCCCTGCGGATACGAACATTTTGTTTGTTAAGTTTGGTTTACTATTTAATTACACTAAATATCTCAAGCATATTAGGAAGATTGAAATGGGTCATTCTCTAAAAAGGTGCAATTTGCTGTCCCGTGTTCACAGCAACCTCAGAAAAGTGTTTTACATTTCTTTTATTGTTGTTATTTATCTGTATCCCCCTAAAGAACAAAATAACAAACATTTAACTGAGCCAAGTAGTTTAGGTTTTTCTCAAGACTTACTAAAATTGTTAAAATGTCATTACCGTCCACTGTCCCTCACTAGAATTTTTGTCTTTAAAGGTCTGCCTACATAATAAAAAAAAAACTGAAATACATCTTTAAAATAGGTTTTTGTAATGCCTCAAGTATTCAATTTTGAAATAGTTTCCTTTTTTGTTTGATTGCAATTAAAAAATATTTCTGCACTAATTATAACCTGTCCCCAGCATTCTGCATCATTACCATCCTAGGGTTTTTATTGGTATTCATGACCACTAAGTATCACTGGTAATTCAAATAACAGTCAGCTTAGATTTGAGGGTGAAGTAAGAATTTTATGTGTGGAAATCTCTAAGCATTCTGCTTCAGTGTACTGAGTGACAAGGCATGTGAAAAAAAATTATTGCTGTAATTACCATCCTTATGTATTATGAGTTACTTTAAGCAGCATTGGGCATTTTTGTTCTTTATATGCTCATGTCAGGTGAATCTTTATTTTAAATAAGTAAAACTTTTATAAAAGCAGCAATATTTTGTGTTCTGTGAGGAAAAATAGTGTTCAGTATCATTGCCATCCATGTCATTACCGTCCAGCTTAAAATCTATGACATGTGGATGGTTATGACAGGCTGGTGATGGTAATGATACTGTGGTGCATTTTCAATTTTACAATCTAAATTCAAATGTAATGTAAAGCATTATTAATCATTATTAATAATACTTAAGATGTTTGATTGTTAGAAAATTATTTTTTTAATAAAGTAGGATACTTTTTTGTTTAAGTTTAATGGAACCGCATTAAAAAGATTTTAAGAAGTTATTAATGCTTTAGCTTCGTGTGGTTTTAATTTTGATTTTAGATGATTTAAAATTTTTATAATAATTTGTTTCCTGACCATATCTTATTTTAATAATTTCATTTAATTTTTAATTCACCTACAATAATAGATTAAGTTTATTACGAGTTCTGTAATTCTTCACTTTAGTTTATGTTTTATCTAATGATCTCCTCCCATTGTTGAAGAAAAAAGATGAATAAAATTCAATAAGTTTGTTTTTTATTATTATTTTTTTTTTTTTTAATTTTTACTATATTTTTTTCATTAAGATTTCACGTACAAAAAAAGTGTTTGATCCTTAATTTACTTTAGGTTTTAATTTAAACATAATAATTATTGATCATAGCATTAATGCAAATTTTGATATTCTTCATTTAAGCCCAAATTTTGATTTGTAGTTTGTCTAATAGTTTCTCTTTATTGTTAATGGTTAAGTAATGGATAGTTTATTTAGTCATTACCATCCTTGCAGTGCAATTGCTTGTCCTCCAGCTATTTATGCTTGAGTTTTTTAATTCATGCTCTTAAAATGTTTAATTTTATTAGTATTATATCAAATAAGTATAAATGGAAGTATAAGACTTCAGTTAACTAGGAAAAAATAAAAGAAATGCATAGTATATTTTTAAAAAGGTAATAAACAGACATTCAGAATTAATTTAAACAAGAAAAACAGTTTAAAATTATTATTGAAGTTTTTTTTTCCATTAGAATATTACTAGTGCCTTATGATAAACTATAAAACAATTTATAAAAATCATATTTATAGAATTTCTGCAGGATTTATGGCATAGGATGGTAATGACACTTTTTGTCAAATTTATGAATTTAAACCTTTATATCTCCAAAGTAAATGTAGATGTTTTGTGGATTTTTGTATTTTAACAAAATTAAGTATCTTGCCTTTCTAAAAAATGCCAAATTGCAATCCTAGTGAAAAGTTGAAAAAATTAAAATATATGAATGCAAAATAACACCTTTCTGGAGAATGGCCCAAATAAAAATTTTGGCTAAGAAGAAAAAACTTTCTGACCTCTTCACGGAAAATTTCCCAATTCATACAGCGTCATAGGTCATATGATACCAATGTAAGTGATGTAAACAAAGGAAGCCGTAGTATTGCTTTACTTCGAGTTTGCTTGTTTAACATTATGTTTTTGTTTGAATATTTTATTGAGTTTTAAAAGATGTCATACTGTGTTGCATATGGGTCATCTATTTCAAATGAATGTTACGAACTTGAGCTTCATAAGCATTGAAATCTATAAAAAAAAAAAATAAATAAATAAATTACGATAAATAAACAATAACAAAAACTTACCTTGCATTCGGTTGAAATCCTAACTTTTGCTGTGTAAGCTTCTTTCTTTTTCATTTCAGCTTTGACAGTAGCCGATATGTCAAAAAAATGCATTGTTTTCTGACGGTTCGGGGAACCAGATTTTAGAAACGAATTTTCCATTAAATAATAATGATCCTTTTTTTTACTTAGTAATCATGCTATTATTTCCAGTTAGTGCCAGGAACTGCTTGGCATATTCCATTATGAAAAAATTGGTAATATCCGTTAAATACAACGGTTCATCAACAATAGAATTAGCCGTGGAGCCTATAAAGCGTAAATTATTACTAATTAAAACTTCTTTTGTGAATTTAAACTAATCTAATTAAAAACTAGGACTACATAAAACTACGTTATTAAAAACTAGGACTACATAAAGTTCTACGTTATTAAAAACTAGGACTACATAAAGTTCTACGTTATTAAAAACTAAGACTAAATCAAGTTCTACGTTATATAAAATTAACACTAAATATAAATAAAACACTATAACTATTGTTATACTTAATAAATTTCTTTTATAATGATTAAATTAAAAGTAAATTACTTGTTTTATAATCAGAAAAAGCTATGAAACTAGTCGAATTTTAAGTTAGCTAATTTTGCTTCGTGAACTCCACATAGAACTCAAATAAAAATTTTGCTAAAAAAAATCAGCAATCAGCGTTATCACCTGACGCGATAAATTGCTTCTATTGCATGCTGTACTTTTCCTTTTTAGAAATTGTTAGCCATTTTGTGTCATTGTCAAAAACCACCAAGTATTGTGAGTCATATTTTGATCTCATAATCGAACAGTATACAGAATAAAGCTCATGCACCTGTTAACTTTTGAACAGCTCAGTCTGCTTGGTGATAAAACCACCTTTCTTCCATTGTAGATTAACACCTGTTCCTCTGTTATCATCATTCTTCGAAAAGGCTTTTACAGCCGGTGTCGCTGAAACAGGGATTCGCACAATGAAGATGGTTGCCCCCATCCCACTATTTTAAGTTCACTTTCAGAGAACATCAATAAGGCTCATAATTTTATTTTGTAAACCAGTTATTCATTAGTTTTTTCTGGTTCATGCACGAAAAAATTCTTGTATTTTCGACAAACGTACATTGCCTAAAAAGCTAATGTTCCTCTTGTCTAATTCTTTGAAAGCTAATGAAAGTGATCATAAAAAGAAAAGCACTATCAGAATGACAATATTCAAATGGCACTAGCATATCTGCCAACTCTGCAGGTTTTTCCAGGAGACTCCTGGATTTTCCCCTATTCTTCTGGTCTCCCAGTCTGCTTTTAAAATCTCCTGGTTTTTATACATTTTGGTAAAAAACCCTAAAAATAGGGAATTTTATGGAAAATTTAAATTTAATTTAAGAAGCATTTTAATTTCTTTGACAAATGCATTTACACAAGAAACTTAGTTTTAGACATTATAAACTCAATTATAACTTTATATGAGTGATTATTTTGTTAGTTATCCTGGGAAGCATATCACATATGGACAGAGGCATAGCTAGGTGGGGGCAAAGAGGGACAGTTGTCTAAAGAAAACTATTTGAACTGAAGAGGTGTGAATACATTCGACAAAAAAGTGGGAGTACCGCAAATCACATCGGGAATGACCAATGTTGCACAAGAGTACGTGGGAAATTAGACCAAGAATCCAAAGTGTCCCATTTTTCCCTTATAAGTGAATGGTCACTAATAAAAATGAAAGTTAAAACAGTTGTTTTTTAGAGCTATTTATCATTTAGGAAGCATACAAGTTTTTTAATTCCCTTTAGGGGCGCCCCTAGGGGCACAGGGGCCGCAAAATCTGCAGTTGTCCCCGGTCGCTGAAAACCCTAACTACGCCTCTGCATAAGGAACTTGTGGGTGGTTGTAATTTAAGCAACTCCCCATTTTCCCTAAAAAAGAATGAAAAATCGCAATCTACTGGATGTTTTCCTCAGAATGTTGGCAGGTATGCGCAAGGCATTTTGAACCAAGATATGCATAGGGTAAAATTTAATGGGTCTAAAAAAAACGACTACCATTAAGGATTTTTCTCAAAATTGTTAAATTTTAAAAAGTAAGTTCAATTTTCCTGAAAAAGTGACAAGAAAAATTTGTTTGGCAGTGTATTGAGTGGAGACTCTTGAACCATTAAAGTGATTACAGAAACTTTTCTTGTTTTCCTATCCTCTCCGTAAAACAGAAGAAATAATATATATATATATATATATATATATATATATGTATGTATACTTACATATAATTTAAATCCGAAAAAATTAGATTTCTATCAAATATTTATAATTGATTCCATAGTTATTAGTTTTTTCCAATTTTAAAAGTCATTCTTTTTTTTATCTTTTATGGATTACATAAGGAAAAACTTTTAAACAAACTTTTTTGTTGTTCAAATAATTTAATCTGTTACTTCATAGTTTTTAGAGTGTGTAATTGTTCTAACTAATCGATCTGATGGCAAGTAGATTTATTTACATTTTAAAACACAGTAAACAAATATTGCATATATTTAAATGTTAAAAACAGGTTACACTAAAGCAGTGGTCGGCAACCCGTCGATCGCGACAGCATTTTGGACAGTTTATAGTTTAAACAAATAAATAAAATAACTTTTGAATTGGATGGCAATTTATTTTCTCTTCAGAAAATGTTTATTAGTTTCAGACCATTCACCGGACTTAAGAAAACCTCCAATAATATGGGATGTCAGTCGGCACAATAACTATGCTCTCGGCGAGAGTTAATTCAAGAATGTACCTGCATTTCACATGTGTGTTGCAGTTAAAAAACAAAAAAAAAAAAAAAAAATCTAACAGTTTTTTTTTAATCAAATTCAAAAGAAATAATATATTAGTATATTTTGATGCGGGTTAACGGTGTTAACAAATCATTATTTTAGAAATTTTAAAATAGGTATTTTATAAGCATCAAAACTTGTTCTGACGAGAATTAACTTACAATTTGAAGACAGGCGCATCCCGACATGCCTTATTAGTAGTGTATATTCCCCCCCCCCCCCCCCCAAAGATTTTGCTACTTCAATGCAATTTTTTGTTAGAAATTTTCTTTTTCTTTGAGCCTTGTTGATGTATGAAAAATCGAGAATAGTGACAAAATACTGACGAAGTACAAAATAAAAAAAGAGCATTACAAGCCCTGAAATCGTTAACCCTCTGACATACAATGGCGAGTCTGACTATTCGTCATTCATTTTTTGGGCCACTGTAGGCTGACGAGAAATTAACATTTTTAATGTTATTTAGATGTTTTTTGTTAACATAAATCTAATTAATAAAAATCCAAATTTCGTAATAAAATACCCTTTCTCAGCTTTCACGTAACTGTTCAAATTTTGGTTGTATGAAGTTTCATTTCATTTGTATGTCAAGGGTTTAATAGTGCAAGTAGAAGCAGTTAAAAAGTAATCAGTAAAAAAGGGGAAAAAAAATTCTCTTCACATAAATAAATTTTTAAAAATCCTTGTCATGTGAAAAAATTACTCAATGAATTTTTATATTTTTGGTGTTCCTTATGTTCAACTAATTATTGCATGCTTCAAAGAAGCATAGCGATGTCTTTTTGCTGCTAAATGCAATAGATACAAACTAATCAAGGTGACTGGAAAAAAAATATCTTCCAGCTTTTTTGGCATTTAAGCAATCACATGTATGATTTTTGCTATTTTTCCCCCAGCTATACATTGATCCTGCAAAACTATTGCCTTTGACGCGATTTCTACCAGGCGCACCTGCTCCTGGTGGCAGAGGGGGAAGAGGAGGTGGCAGAGGTAAGTTTAAATATTCTGAATTGATGTAATCATTTTTTTTTTGTATTGTGATGAAATTAAATAATGCAAAATTAGTTTGCTCATAAGATGTAATGATAGCTTTGCTTTTATAGTTGCGATATGTGTATGATGATATGTGTTTCGTACAGTTGAAACTAGTGCCATTAGTGTATGTTGATCAGCTCGCTTAGTGCTATTTCAAAACTATAACTTCAACTTTTATACCACCTATAATAAATGGAGTTCAAAAACTGAAACATTTTTTCAAGTGATAACATACAATGAAAATTTCAGTTCATTTAAATTTCCAGTCCTACTTAGTCTATGTACTGCTGACTCTAAGCCCTTTTGACAGGGCGCTGCACCTGGCGGCACTTTTCAATCTTTTTTGCGCCCGGCGGCCTCTTTCTTCCTTTTTCTATGTGCCCTGGGATCTACTAGGCAATGCCACATCAGCCGAACGGCCTTCAAAAGATGGAAGTGCAGTAGGAAAACTTACAGGCTCCCCCCCCCCCCCCCCCCACCTTTATTTGTCCCTAGTTTTCTCAAACTCTCCACTTCAGCTTGTTGGATAAATAGGGGTAGTAGAGGGGATGCATCACATGCCTTTTTTTTCATTTTAGAAGCCTTAAAAGTTGAATTATGCTACTTAGAGTTAGGACGGACAGCTTGCGGCCTATTTTTAAAAAAAAAAAGAGCGAAAAAAATGATTTTTTTATGTTAACACATAATTAGGGACTTCCAGCGGCAATGTCTCCGGATTTCGAAAATTATCCAGATTTTGGGTCCTGATTCAAAAAATTTTTTAAATAGCATCAGAACTCATATAATTTGCCATTAGTATTTCATTAATAATAGCATTTTTTAATACTGTATGTGTATATACTCACTTATAAGTCGAGAAATTTAGCAAAAAAAGAATTTCATCAAATTCTGACATGATTTTATATTCTCTACCCGCTTACTAAAGACTTTTAATTACAAAAGATCAGATTATCGGAAAAATAAAAGAAAGCACGAACTCCAATTTTACAAATTTTCTGTATTGTGTAAAATTTAGAGCTCAGTCTAAAAAACAATAATAATAAATATAATAAAAGTTAAAAAAAATAGAGAAAAGCAAAATTTAATGAGATTAACTTAGAATTTAAGCCATAATTAATAAGAACTCTTAATCGTGAAAACGAACCCTTTTTCAGAAATCGCGATCTCAAGTACGAAAACTGTACATTTTTTCTTAAACATGTTCATTACAATTCTTTTTTCTTATTTTTAAAACGTTTTGTTTCCAAAAAACGGTAAAAAATGCTTCTCAATTTTTTTATTGAAATGAAGAGCTGTTTTTTTTTTTTTTTGAAACTGTTCCAAATTTTGGGATTACGAGTTTGGGGTTCCATGATGTGTAATTAATAATAATTTAACTTTGTGCAAGTAAACAGTAATAGAAATAAAATTTCACGTTAATTTAAAGCACAAATGAGCATTAAAACGCAAACATATGTTTCGGGATTGCTTGGAATCCCTTTTTCAATGCGACAGGGAGCTTCTCGATGCAAAACATCCTAATGAAGCAGACAAAACAACAAAAACAAAGCTTATATAGCCAAGAAATTAACTGTAAACCAATGAGAATAAAGGCAGTGTGAAGTGGAAGTAGAAGTAGCAGGGAAGGTGCCAATAAGAGAGCAAAAAACGAATCCATTGAAAGTACAGGAAGTAAAAAGGAATATCAATAAAAACAAAGCAATAAAGACGATAGCATGCATAAAAATGTGAAAATACCTGAAAATTGCAAAAATAATAAAAGAAAATACAAAGAAAAAAATGGAAATAAAATAAGTACAGAAAATACCAAAACAAAAAGCAAAACAAATTACACATGTAAAGGAGGGGGAGAGAAAAAATAGACACAAAAAAAGGAAAACTAACAAGAAAACCAAGAAAGAACAACAAATTAAAGGAACTTATGCCAGACCTGTGAAAAATAAGGAGTTGAGGAAGAATCATTAACCAAATTAGAACTATTCCTGTTAATATGATAAGCTTCCCAAAAGTCAAGCTCTAAAGGGGAAGAACATTTTTGAATAATTTTCCCAGAATTGAAATCAAAAGAGTGGTTGGAATTCCAATAATGTTGAGCAATACTAGACTTATTTAACTCTTGCTTTCGTACATAACCTTTATGCTCATTTAACCGAATTTTCAGAGCACGTTTTGTCTGTCCAATGTAAGAAA
Organism: Octonoba sinensis; assembly: GCA_038502835.1. Classification (NCBI taxonomy): domain Eukaryota; kingdom Metazoa; phylum Arthropoda; class Arachnida; order Araneae; family Uloboridae; genus Octonoba; species Octonoba sinensis. The sequence goes on along the minus strand of CM076605.1, from coordinate 60,959,706 downwards.
GGCCGCAGTTGCAACTAATTTGGTAAATACCGCAAGTGTTAAGTTGATCGACAGGATCTTTAAGAGAAGAGAAGGAAAGTTTGTTGCTAGGAGCAAAAACGACTTGAAATTGAAACCTTTTTAGGATTTTAGCAATACGAAAACTGACAGAATAAAGAATGGTAACAACCAAATTCTTTCTAGAAACCACAGGATTGGGACCAGAAGTTTTTTAGAAAGTTTGTTATGAATAGAATCAATTAAAGAGTGAGAAAATCCTTTATCAACTCAACAGCTACAGCTTTCAGATAGTTGAGTTGAATCTTGAGAAGCTCAGGAGAAGAGCAAATATTAATCGCAGGATGGACAAGAGCATTAAAAGCCGAATATTTTTGGTTGGGAGGATGAGACGACAGTCTGTGAGAAGGTAAAGAAACAGCGAAAGGTTTACGATAGACAGAAGTAGTGAAACCAGACTCACTCCTAGAAATCAAAATATCAAGAAACGCGAGGCTACTATTAAGTTCTTTCTCACAAGAAAACTGGATATTAGAATCAATGGAGTTCATAATCGAAAGAGCATCATCAATACCTAACAAGTTACTGTCCGTTAGGACAAAACAATCATCCACATAACAAACATAAAATTGAAATTGCAATTTCTGGAATAGTTTTTCCTCAAAATAATGCATATAGAAATCACTTAAAATAGGACTAAGAGGACTTCCCATAGCCACGCCATCTCCCATAGCATAGAATTTACCATTAAATACAAAAGTGCTCTGTTGCAAACACACACGAGTAAGAAAAACTAATTCCTCAATTTGCACAGAAGTAAAATGGAATTCAGAAAGCCTATTCCTGAGGCAAGTCAAAGCGCCATCAACAGGAACATTAGTAAACAAAGAATTAACATCAAAAGAAGCCATAACCGAATTATTTGGAACGAAGTTATGAAGTTTCTTAACAAAATCGATGGAATTTTTAACAGTGAAAACATTCCGATTCCTAAGTGGAGAAAACACAGAAACTAAATACTTGGGAAGTTTATATGAAGCAGTGCTAATATTAAAAATTGGTCTAAAAGGAATATCTGCCTTGTGTACCTTTGGTAAAGCATAGAAACGTGCACAATTAGCAACAGAAGGAATCACAGATTGTTTAGCAATCAAAGGAATAGAATGAACAGACTTAACAGCAAAAGAAATAGCTTTTAACTCCTTGTCGCTAGGATCTTTATAAATTTCAGAATATGGACCAGAAGCAATTAAGTCATCAGTTTTTTCAACATAAGATGATTTATTAAGAACAACAATCTGACCACCTTTGTCACCTTTGGTAATGACCAAATCAGAATTTGAGACTAAATTATTGACACAGCGTTTCACAGAATGGGTAAAACCAATATTAGGAACTTTTGAATTGAAATCAACATTGCAAGCAATAAGATGCCGAACCGACTCTTTTTGAGTGGAAGTTAAGGCACTAAATTTGAAAACTTTTTCAACCGGAGCAATAAGTTCAGAAAAAGAAGGCTTTTTAGCCAAAGCAAAATTGTTATTACATTTCAAAGCATTAATTTCATTGCTATTCAAAGAAAATTTCGAAAGATTTACAACAGCATTTCTATTAACAAGAGGCAAATCAGCCGAAACAGGAACATTTGAAACGCTACACAACTTGGTAAATTTCTTATTTAAAGTAATTTTGTGAGTCAGATGAATGAAGAGCTCTTGCCCATGACATTCTATCAATAGAATCAAAATCGAAATTAGAATTAGATACAGAAATATGTAAATCATAAAGATCACGTTCTATGAACGAAAGTTTTTTCCTAGTTTCCTGGATAGAAGCTCTAAGTAAAGCTAATTTAGAACGAAAAATGAACTTATCAACCCTAACAGAACGCGGTAAATTACACTTTAAAGTGATAAACTTAGGAATGACTTTCTTGTGCCTGCAAGCCTGGAGAAATTTTAAATGGTTCAAAAACCGAACCTTTTTAATTCGTAGATCCTGTCGATCAACTTAACACTTGGGGTATTTACCAAATTAGTTGCAATTGCGGCCTTTCTTACATTGGACAGACAAAACGTGCTCTGAAAATTCGGTTAAATGAGCATAAAGGTTATGTACAAAAGCAAGAGTTAAATAAGCCTAGTATTGCTCAATATTGTTGGAATTCCAACCACTCTTTTGATTTCAATTCTGGGAAAATTATTCAAAAATGTTCTTCCCCTTTAGAGCTTGACTTTGGGGAAGCTTATCATATTAACAGGAATAGTTCTAATTTGGTTAATGATTCTTCCTCAACTCCTTATTTTTCACAGGTCTGGCATAAGTTCCTTTAATTTGTTGTTCTTTCTTGGTTTTCTTGTTAGTTTTCCTTTTTTTTGTGTCTATTTTTTCTCTCCCCCTCCTTTACATGTGTAATTTGTTTTGCTTTTTGTTTTGGTATTTTCTGTACTTATTTTATTTCCATTTTTTTCTTTGTATTTTATTTTATTATTTTTGCAATTTTTATGTATTTTCATATTTTTAGGCATGCTATCGTCTTTATTGCTTTGTTTTTATTGATATTCCTTTTTACTTCCTGTACTTTCAATGGATTTGTTTTTTGCTCTCTTATTGGTACCTTCCCTGCTACTTCTACTTCCACTTTACACTGCCTTTATTCTCATTGGTTAACAGTTTATTCCTTGGCTATATAAGCTTTGTTTTTGTTGTTTTGTCTGCTTCATTTGGATGTTTTGCATCCAGAAGCTCCCTGTCGCATTGAAAAAGGGATTCCAAGCAATCCCAAAACATGTCTGCGTTTTAATGCTCATTTGTGCTTTAAATTAACGTGAAATTTTATTTCTATTACTGATGTGTAATTGTTCTGGGGTTTAGCATTTAACCTCACAACTGAAAAAAAATAAATAAATAAAATAAAACAGTAAACGGCGTTAGCATCATTTTACAAGCTCTACACATAAGACAAAACATTTAAGAACTATTTTCAAAGCCAAATAAGCAATTCTTTTATTCTTTTAATTTCTACATACTTATCGGTTTATATATGTGCGAAAAATAGCATTTTTATCTGATGTATATGCTTTTCTTTGTTTGCACATGGAAAACGGTCATATGCTAATTAGTGAACTGCCTATAATCAGCCAATCCGTTCCAAGACTTTTGACCTCTCCCTCCGAAAAAAATTTATGGCTCTATTAAAAAGAAAATTTACAGATTAAATAAGATGTTGAATACAAACATAATTTGCACACTATTTTCCTCTGATAATATTTGCCCACACAAGAATAAAAGTACAGTCAAACCCCGTTAACGCGGACTCGCTTAACGCGAAATTTCGCTTCACGTGAAATGAATGCCATTCCCCGTCAGATAAGCTAAGAACTAGTGCTAAATTAATCGTTTAAGACGAAATTGATTTGAACAAAATTCCGCTTAGGACGAAAAACAAACTTTTTCAGTTGACAAAAAAATTAAAGGAAAGAAAGGTGAAAAAACATTCTTTGACATGAAATTTTCTTGGAGCTTAGGAAGCTTGAAAATTCTGTTGCACTTAACTGCTAGGAATTCTAAGAAAATAGTGAAATAAGTAAATTGCATGCAGCTCACACACTAATCCTTTTTCTGACAGACACTGTACAAACGTGTTAGTGCGGATCAGTGACGGGAATGAATTGACAAGGGACACCTCTATTAATGGGCATAGATAAGCAATGGACACTTCCATTAGGGGAAAATGGGGTAGAGTTTCAAAAGTGTGTGGGTCAGGAAGACTTCCCAGCCACCTGGTTTTCAAGAGGGGGAGTGTCAATCAAGCATTCTATTCTTCGTTTCCTTTCATTTTACTCGTTTAACATGGTGTTAAACTCTCAATCTATTTCTTGGAAATGAGTTATAAAGAGAACAACTTTGATTACATGCAGAGTAAACGCTGAAGGAAATTTTAGTTTTGAGTTAGTCCTGTGCGGGGTGCAGTTGATTTTTTCGCATTCGTAATAATGAATCGTAAACAGCAATCTTTGACGTTAGAAACGAAGCAAAAGATCTTAAATGAAGTTGAAGATAAATTATTGAAGAAGACAGAGTTTGCTGCAAAATATGGAATTGCCAGCAGCACTTTATCCACAATCATTAAAAATAAAAATAAGATTGAAGCAGCTTATGCTGTGAATCAGTTTGAGCCAGCAAGAAAGAGAATGAGAACCGGGAAAAATGAAGACGTGGAAGTGGCCCTTTTACGCTGGATCAAAGAGGCCAGGAATCAAAACATCCTTTTAACAGGGGTGATTTTGCAAGAAAAAGCCAAGTTCTTTGGAGAGGCTCTTGGTGTCAGCGATTCCGTTTTCTCAAATGGTTGGCTCTCTAGATTTAAAGAGCGTCATGGGATTGTTTGCAAAAAAATCTGTGGTGAAGAAGCAGCTGTTGATCCGAAAACAGTAAATTCGTTTTTCGCTGAAAAATGGCCAGCCCTAAAAGAAGAGTTTTCCCCACGAGACATTTTTAATGCAGATGAAACGGGACTTTTTTTTCAAGTCACATCCTTCCCGTACATTGACCATGAAAGGGGAAAAGTGCTCCGGTGGAAAATGCAGTAGAGAAAGAATAACTGTTATAGTAGCCTGCAACATGGACGGCAGTGAAAAAATTCCACTCCTTGTCATAGAGAAATCGGCTAAGCCCCGTTGCTTCAAGAAAGTACGAACTTTACCTGTAGACTATGCATTCAGCAAAAAAGCTTGGATAAACAGTGGCATTTTTACTAAGTGGCTGACAAATTTAGATTTGAAATTTCATCGTGAAAAGAGGAAAATTTGCCTCATTCAAGACAACTGTGCTGCCCATGTAGAAGTTAAATGACTCAAAGTTATAAAGTGTGCATTTCTACAGCCCAACACTACAGCGAAAATCCTGCCTTGCGACCAAAGGATTATCAAATGTTTAAAAATGCACTATCGTAGAGAAATGATCCGCAAAGCTATTGAGTGTTTTGACAATAATAGGGAATTTTGTATCAATTTATTAGATGCCATGTCTTATTTAAGAAGCGCATGGAGGAGAATAAAACGTTCGACAATACGAAATTGCTTTCGCCATGGAGGGTTTGTAGAAGGATCGGATGAAGCTGTCGAAGAAGAGCAGGACGAAGAAACAACTTCTTCAGTTCTCGAAGAAGCTGCTAAAAGGGACATAGTCTCGGCAGTCTTGTTTGAAGAATATGTGCAAATTTATGACGAGGCCTTAACTTCAGATGTAATGACAGATGACGACATAATTAGAGAATCCCAAAAGGAAAGTGCAAAGGAAACTGAAACAGACGAAAAAAAAGAAGATGCTGATCCGGAAGCCCAAAATCTAATCACGGTGAACGAAGCTATGGCAGCATTACAAACTATGCAACGATTTTTAATGCAGCAGGAAAATGCCTCACATGCCTTAAATAATTTAGAAGGGGTTGACAGCTTTGTAAAGGGATGCTATTTCTAAAAATTAAAGCAAAAATCCATAACAGATTTTTTTAAAAAGTAATAATTTCTCAGGTAAATAAAACTTACTCTTTCATTTTGATAATTGCTCTTTTTAATAGTAGTTTAGTAAACTTCATATAAATTTCCAAATCGAAGTATAAATATCAAATCGTATGTCTATGTGTATATATGTGCATTTTTGCATAAATATACTTTTGGTTCCTATATTTTGTGTATCATGAGAAAAAACCCTTTTACTAAATTTTAAATCCTGCAGCCATCCGTTAGCATGAAATTCGGTTAACGCGAAAAAATTTGGCAGCCCCCTTGACTTCGCGTTAACAAGGTTTGACTGTATAGATTGTACTAGCACGTGGCCCCCATTTGCCTGTGAAAAATTATCTTATGTAATTTTAGTGTTTTCTTGCATATAATTGTGCAGCATTTTTTATCACCTGATATAATTTCTTTTTTAATGGTAAAAAGGACAAAATAAATTGAGCCAAAATAAAAAGTTATTTTCTCAAATTCCCACCCCACCTCTAAAATGAAAAAAAATTTTCAATTAGAAACAAAATGATTAGGGAGAAATTTGAAAGCTCTATGATTAAGGTTTAAAATGGCACCAAGTTTGAAATCTTAGGTCAGTCTCCTAAAATACTTGTCAATAATAATCAGGGTCAGCCTTAAGACTTGTATGGCCACATTAGGAGTACTTTTGTGGAGGTCCCTTCCCGATTTATTGCAACGTTGGTATACCCCCTCCCAAACCTGGTCGTGGAAAAATGTCACCAAGACCTAAAATTTTCTTTAAGTAGTTCATAATTTTGCAGCAGAATACATATGAAAATTTGCATATGTGATACATATATATATTTTTAACACTTAAATTTATTTGCCTGTAAAAATGTAAGCAAAGGTGCTTTAATGATTTTTTAAGCACGACTCAAGGGTGCCCTTTTCAGAGTAGAGTCAACACTACTATAACTAAGAATTTATTATGAAATATTTTTTTATTATATGATCAAAAACTTTGCACTCCATTGAACTTAAAATTTTGCACATTAACTAAACTTTGTTGCATAATTTCAGATTTCTAACATTTATGCATTCTTTTTTTTAATAGGCAGAGGAGGAAGAGGTGGTGGATTTGGCCGTGGAGGAGGAAGAGGTTTTGGTGGTAGAGGAGGTGGCTTTGGAGGTAGAGGTGGAAGAGGAGGATTTGATAGAGGCAGAGGAGGATTTGATCGAGGACGAGGGGGATTTGACCGAGGACGAGGAGGATTCGATAGAGGAAGAGGAGGATTTCAAGGGGGAAATAAACGCTCTTTTGATGGTGGAAATTTTAGTCAAAACAAGAGGCAAAAATTTGATTAGAATTTATTCACATGTATTTATGTACAAAACAATATTCATTCATCAAAATAAATGTGTTTGTTTTTCATCTCTTCTAATTTTGTTGCTTTGTTAATAATCTGTAAAAAAACAAGGGAATATTAATAGATCTTTTTTATATGAAGATGACAGAATTTCCTTACTTTCATTTTTATTAAGTCATTCTATTTCGACCAATTTTTGAAATCATCCCTACACCTACAATCTTTATGAAATTTTACACATTGCTTCTTGGAGATGTACTAAATTTCGAAACAGTTTGTACAACTGTTTAAAAGTTTTAGACACCAACTGTTAAAGCTAAAGCAGTAGGGATCATCCAAATTTTGGTCTCCAAAAGTTTGAATGCTGCACAAACCAAGTTTAGCCATGTTCAGATGGCAGTTTTTGATGCCAATGGAAAACCAAATAATATCACCAACACATCTGCTCTGCCTAGACATTTTTAATTAGTACACCTACAAAATCAGGAGAATCAAACTTTGTGTACCATATACAGTCAAATATGGCACAAAATTTACTTCTGTAATCAAAATCTGAACTTGGAAGTGCTGTAAGTCGGTAGTAGATTACTTTCCGAGTTTGAAGCTAGGTGGGTTTTGAAATCTACTAGTTGTTGCCAAAATTTGAAAGATTCAGAACACTAACATAAATACAGCTACAGTCAGTCAAACTTGCTGTTTAAAAAGCTGTGTATAAATTTTTGTCAAGATTGGTGATGGTTTTGCGGGGACCACTGTTCCACTTGTCATTGATGACCATTTAAATATAAATTTCAAATTTTTTTGTTTTAATGTTTTACATGTTCTTCAATGTGCTAAAACTGTAAATAAGGAAACTAATTAAAACAAATACTAGGGGAATTCCCCAAAATGATTACAGGATTTTACAATTTCTTAAATGACATTTTAGATAAAATCAAGTAAAAAGAATCATCTGGTTTTTAAAATGGAAAATATAACATGTTAAAATGCAACTGTTTTAGGGCTTCGATTATATAATACAGATATAATACCAACATTTATGCTTTTGGTTTGGAAACAGCTATTACATACCTTATCTCTTCCTCTTTTCTTGCGTATCACAGGATTGTTTAATTTAATTTTTCTGTCATTTTCAATTTTCTCCCAGTATTTGGATTCATCTAAATCTGAAAAATAAACACATTTTTAAAATGCAAAAAATTGATAAAGCCATTTGAGGAGCTCTTTATTTTACTAAATAGTAAAAGTGAACCATTTGAGGCAGTGAGAAGCAAAGGGATGTAAGCAACCAAAAAAGGATTTTGAGAAAAACGAATTCAAAGTTTGGATTTTATGGGACCTTCAATGTTAATTTTTTCTTAAATCACGTTTGGATGGAGCACCTGTTAGAGCTATCACTAACATCACTTGCCACAATATAAAATGGTGCTTTCTGTATCATTTGCACCCCCTTCTATAATCATAACAAAATTAAAAAATTGCTTTCACATCTTTTCATGAAATTAAATAAGCACATAATTTTAAAACACCTAGATTTAAATAAAAACTAAAGTAATAGGTCAGTAAACTTATGGATTCACAAAGATATATTTCAAAATTATTTTTCTAATAGAGCAAAAATGTTGTGGAATGGCATGAAAAATATGTGTACAAATTTTGAATCCATCACTTCTTTCGAATTTGAAATACACCAAATTCACAAAAGTAATAGAAGTTTGCAGACATATTAAAATTAATGTACGTATTTTCAAATTTCTGATTGCGACAATGCAGAAAAACTGAAATAAAGTGACAAATGAGTGAGTAAAAAAATTTAAACTAACCAATAAATATCTCCCAGTTCTACTTTTGGGCCTATAAATAAGAAATTAGGCGGAAAATAATGCAAAAATTTATATTTAAATAACTTTTCATAACTTTGCGTCCTTCTTCCCGCTAACATTGAAAAAGTGGGAATTAGTAGAATAAATACGAGTTCAAAATTTAACCTAAACCAATGGATATTTCTAGTACGTACCCCTTTGCTGTGATCTTTATTTTTGAAACCAGGCAAAAGTAGAAATAAATGTTATAAAATTTTGTAGGTAAGCTTCTTGTGCTAGTAGATACCTTTTCCATATTATCAGAAGATCATTTGAAAAAAAGATCATTTTTATGCTTCGTCCTAATGTGCATGCTAGTTTATTATTTTATTATTTCATTTACATTAGCAATTAAAAAAAATTCCGCCATTGCAATTTTCGAGAACCCCCTTTAAACAGCAGGCAAACCACCGGTTGGGAAATGCTATTCTACAGGATCAAGACTTCACTTTTTATAAATGCAGTTTTTTTTGGTATGCCTGATTTTGGAATTTACCGAATTTCAGAGGCCGACCGGACCCCAAATGGCAGATTTACGTAATTATCAACACTGACATACACAATCTTATTTCAAAATTGCTTTGTTTAATTTAAAGGTAGATAAATACCTTTATTTTAGAAAGGGTAACGTAACTAAATTTGTGTTAATATAATATTTTTTAGCAAACCAAAAAATATATGCAGTGGAACCTTGTTTTCACGACACTACTTTATTGTGCCACTCTGTTTATGACGACACTTCAAATTGTTAAAACGAGCTTGATTTTATTTTTTAAACTGAAACCTTTCAGTAAAATAATGAAGATTTCATGAAAAGTTTATTCTAAAATTCCTGAAAATGGATTAGTGACAAGTGATATCAACCTATAGTCGAGAAAACCCCACCTCAAACCTAAAGCTTGCAAGCGACAGGTGGAAAGATAAAGTTACGCTGCAGGTTTACGTGAACTTCTTCGAATTAGGGATTTAAAGTACAGAAAGGTTTTTACAATTGTCACATTGACAGACACAAGAAAAGAATGACAAGTTTCATTCACATTGCTCATAAGATTAAATCTCTACTCAGCAGTACTTCAGAAAAGGATAAAAGGGACAAGGAGAAAGAAAGCATCCATTTTGAAACTCGACTTTTGTTTCTGAAATTCCAGGGACCTATACAGATTTTAATTTCCAGTCAGAAAGAGACAGGGCTGGGGAGATTCACTATGGCTATTCAACTGCAATTAAATGAGCTTGTAAAAATACGTGCCATAATCCCTTTACAATTGCTTCCCCACTGATCTGGGGAAATCCCTTAATGCGCTGCAGTGTAGAACACAGTTTCAACTTGTTCCACACATTGAAAGTGAAAATACAATTGCAGTACGCCAAATGCATGTGTACACTTTCACTGTTTAAATTAAAAGTAACCCTGATTCTTTCTCGTTTCTCAGAGAGTAAAGTTTGAGATCTTTGATGTGGTTTTTGGCTTAAGTTAGACCCAAGAAGAAGTTCATTTGTTTTCTCCATACAAATGGCTACGCTCAAAATTTCTTCATTTTCGTTGGAGCATAAGAACAATTTAATAGAAGAATATGAACATTCAAACATGTCTAAGGCAGCTTTCGCAAGAAGTAAAGGCATTCCACACGAACGACTTTCTTGCTGCAAAAGAAAAAATTAGAAGTTCTGTATCGGAGCAAGATGAGAATAAAAGGAAAAACTTCGAAAGTCTAATTTTCAAAACATTGAAGAAGCGCTTTTAAAATGGTTTCATTTTGCAAGAACAAATAACGTTCCGATATCAGGGTTTATTTTGAAAGAAAAAGCTTTGGAAATAGCGAAAGAATATGGAATTGTGTTTTGAAGTAATTCCGGTTAAGATGCCGTTCCACTTATGATGACACTTTGAGAAAGTCTGCAGGGTGTCGTGATAACGAGGTTCGACTGTATATATTCATGGATTTTGATAAAACACTACAAATTACAACACACAACTCAGCAAAAATAAACTATATCCACATGGTAGTTCACCATTTCGTTATCACCTGCAATTGCATAAAAAAGAATATAGAGCTACATCTCAAAAAAGTGAAGCCAAAACACCAAGCATTTCTACTAAATGCAAGGTTACTGGGCGCCATTTACGACCACAGTGAAACAAAGCGAACAAGTTCCTTTTCTTTTTTTTTTAAGAAAAGGGAATAAAAATTGAAAAACGGACTTTTAAAGACTTAAGGAAAAAGTTAATTTTTAGGGGTAAAAGGTACTTTCACTTTTTTAAATAAAGTAATGTTCTCTGGTTCTGTCTTAGCTTCCTGAGTTTAGCTCATGTAAATCAGAAATATACCTACAAGATTGCTTCTATTTGAATCAAAATTTATTGATTGAACAGCTTCTTAAATTAATATTTTTTTTTTTTTTTTTGAATTCACAAAAATAAAAATTGGTAATCTTTGAAAAAGCCCCGCATTTTAGGATCTTCCGAGTTTTGGGGTTCGGTACTGTACTTACGACTGACTTTCAGTAACCCCTGCAGTTATATAGTTATTACTAAAAATTGTAAATGAAATTTTTGCTTACTTTCAAGTAACTCTACATTGCCTAACTGATTAAGTTTTCCTTCAGTAAGGATGGCTTGAGCTTCTTCGGAATTATGACAACGTACAAAAATTTCAGCTTCATCAACAGGAGCATCAACATATGCAACAATTGCATTTGCTTTCACTTGATCCTAAAAATGATAGGCAGGAATAGTTAAGCATAATATAAAAGAAATAACAAGTTCAATTGGAATATTTGAATCAGTTCTTAGCAATTTTTAACCGCTTGCCTGATTATCCCGAGTTTGTATATATTGCAGTTAATTATTATCCCGAGAAAACTAGAGCAAAGCAGAATTTGTCAGTATAATGTTTTATCACGGTTTTACTCAGCCTAGAGGAAATGAAAGGAAATATTCAGTATTGATTGGCAGTTTGCTAAGTTTTGTTGGTTTCTCGTTCTTTTGGCAGAATTGGTCGCACGTTTTCCTATTGTATAGTATACATCGGCTTCGGCCAGGAAGAAATAAAAGAAAATATTCAGCTTTGATTGGAAGTTTGTCAAGTTTTGTTGATTTGCTGTGTTGTCCCTTGTTTCAAAAACTATCCTACAAAGCTAAATATTTAACTTTTTTCCATTTACTGAGATGACTAGGGATAGTAAACTAATGTAAGGTAATGCTTTTACACCTGTAAAAAAATAAAAATTCAATTTAAAACCTACATATTTTGTATTGTTTCATTGTATTTAAAAGTAAAATTTAAAAATGTGATTATTTTTTTCAATTTTAATCAGAAAAATTTGTAAGGGAAGCCGTTAATTCTTTGTGAGTTACTGTGTGAAAAATTTAACTTTCGAAACAACTGAGTATAAAAAAGGAAACTATTAGCATTTTTCTGGAATGATCACCAAACATTAAAAACTGGTTGAACAGGAATAAAAATTTTCTATCCTTGAACTTAAAAGGAAAAATAAACTCTTCTATGATTAGATGGTAATTCATATATAAATATAAAATTAAAATATATACCTTAATATCTGATGAATTTTTCACTAATTCATTTAGTTTAATTTTAAGTATAACTCCTGGTTGAAATTGTAGCCCCTTTTTCTGACCTTCTGACGAAGTATCAATTGATTTGGACATTGTATCTTGTTCTTTCAATTCCTGTGTTTGAAGCATAACTGTTCTTTTCAGGTATGACATGGTTGATCTTTGCAAGTCAAGATATTTATTTCGATAAGCCTTCCATTCAGCTCTAAAATAACATTAGGGTTTTTGACTGTGAGGCTATTTTCAAAAACATACATTTAGCACATAAAAATGAAATGACTTAACTAAATAACACAGAAAAGAAGTTGTAATGCAAAAACATGCAAAACTATAAACTGCATTCCAATTGTTTTCCTCTGCTGTGATTTGCGAAAAATAAATGAATCTTTATTGGATATTCACATTATAGACATTAATTCCGAACAACATTTTAAATTTGTTCTCATTTTTAGAAACCTATATCTAGTTGTGATGCAAAGACTCTACTCAACATATTATTTTAAGAGTAATTTATATTGCCAATAATAAGGTTTTTCTCCCCAAATGTGATATTCAGAAAAATAGCTTTGTGTATTTTCTTAGTTAACTTTCATTAAAAATAGGTATGTAAGGAATATTAGGCCACTATTTGGCTTGGCCAAATATTGATTTCAGTATCTAGGTAAATGTGTCAAATCTGGCCTGCTCAGTATACTGTTCTATAGTAGCAATGAAAAAAAAATGAATAAACATATAGGTGATTCTACAAAAAGAGGGAAAATATTTTGTACTTATATTTTTGTTTTGTTTTCTTCAGGGTTGGTATTCTTGCTGAGATGGTGGCAAAAACTGGAAAAAACCACGGTAAAAGTGGACAAAAACAGCAAAAAATACTTATTGTTCTTAAATAATGAGCAGTAAGGTCAACTATTTAATAAGTTTTAAATTCTAAAAATAATTGAATTCTTTTTGGATATTATTGAATATTTTTATTTTGTTAATTAAATAAAAGTTATACTTAAAACAAGTATATAATGAAAAGTCTAAGTTACAAATTCAGAACTAATTAATTCAAAATTATACAATAAAAAAAAAACCTCTGTTTTGTCTTATAAGGCAAGTTTATTTATTTTCTTCCTTATGCTTTTGCAAAAAAAAAAAAAAAAAACAATGACTCACATCTTTATTATTGAGGCCATTTTTTGGAGGAGGGGTCATTTTTTAAAACTTTTACTTAATCTCTGCTATACTGATACATAAAATGATCCAAAATAGCCCCCAAAAATCAACACCTGCCTACAGCAACTAACAAGCCACTTTAATCATACAGAGGCTGTGTGGTGAAGAACCAGTCAATAAATTTGGCACATTCTCAATATATAGTCAGAACAACAAGGTGCTAAAATACTCAGGGGTGCAGGTACTAAAAACCAGGGAGAGGCTTTGAAGGTTAACTACACTCTCCCCCTGAACCCTTAGTTTTCCTTTTTTTAAAGCAATATTGGTGATCCTAGTACGGTGATATGTATAGTGGTAATACTCGAAATATTTAACAAAAGGTTTGCTAACAGACAATTTTCCCTTAACAATTTTTTTCACTCAAATGGTGCATTAGCAACATTAGCACAAAAACTGCCCTCGGGATACCCATATAAGGGATCATTCATAGATGTCACGATTTGAGGGGGGAGGGGGTAACAAGAAGTGTGACATCATGCTTTATGCAACATAGTGTGACATGTGACAAAGAGGGGTAGAGTGATCCGTTGAAGTGTGACATATTGTGATAAAGGGGGGTCAAATACATGGGAAAAAGCGTGACATCATTTATGAGCAGTTCCAAAGTATAAAATACGCATTCGCAAAATCAGTTCAGTTAAACTTTAACAATGTTTATACAAGAACTATATATATTTTTTATGGTAAATACAATAAAAAAAAAGTTCAAAATGGTTTATTTGTATTTATTTTAATATTCTTCATTCAAAATATTTTATAAACTTATAAAAATTGGCTTTTTTTATCAGAAAAAGTCAAAGAAAGCAGTTAAACAAGGAAAAGCTTTTTTTAATTCTTTATTTTATCGTTAGGTATTATTATAATGATAGACACAGCCGTAATGTTTTACGTGTTTAACAAGGTTCAGAATTCATTTCAACAAAGGGTTCGGACAAACCTGTGCAAACCCGCTGAATATCAAAACTGAATAGAAATACACGTAAGGACCAAGATCCTATAAGAGGAAATTCTGGTTCAGCCATTGACAATATAAAATTCCTGATTAAGACCTGCTCCCAATTTAAACCTATTTTCTTGGAAAAAAGTGCAGAGTTTATTCAGTGCATTAAAAAAAAATATTTTTCTTCAAAGAAAAAAAAAAGTTTATCACTATTAACTTTATAAAACTAGCAAAAATAAGTCAAATTATGCAATGGCTGAAGAACTTACTTTGACATTACTCTTAAATTTGGCTTGTCATTTTTACTTTTCTTGGAATTTTTCCTTTTTCTTTTACTTTTGGAGACATCAGAATTCTCTGCAATATTTTCAGAACTCTATTTTGGAAAAGAAAAAATAATGCAGAACAATTTGATTGCAGGAAAGCTTAACAGAATTAAATAAATTTTTGAAATATTAATTGATATCACAGTGCCAATCTACACAAAAGTGATTTAACTATCTTAAACTTCAGATTTTGAGAAGGAACTAACAGTCAAGATAAAATCAGTATCGAAACAATTCTTACTCACAATTCTAGTGATGTGGGAATTAAAAGATGTAATTCTTTTAATTTTCAATTGCCGTGTTATATTATTTGCAGAATAGTCGCAATATTTTCAAAAATTAAACATTAATCGCAGAATTTTATTGAAGAAGCTTTCATTATTTATTCAACTTATATTTGGCTAAATCAGAGCTTCCTAACCATTT
The DNA here is from genome assembly GCA_038502835.1 of Octonoba sinensis. Lineage (NCBI taxonomy): Eukaryota > Metazoa > Arthropoda > Arachnida > Araneae > Uloboridae > Octonoba > Octonoba sinensis. The sequence goes on along the minus strand of CM076605.1, from coordinate 60,944,519 downwards.
TACTCTTACAGAACACTTCTGACAATATCAAAGTAGCAGAAAATGCTCAATTTCCTGTACTTACACTTTTTCAAAATATTTTTAGAGTCTAGCCTTTTTTCATGATAAATACCAGAACGATCTCTTTTAATAAAGCAATTCAAAAGGATTATTTCCCAAAACAGAAAAGGTTATAAGGGTAACTAAATCTTCTTTACAATTGATCAATTGATGTTATTATGTTATTGGGAAGATTAGCTGCTAAACAATGTTTAATAAAACTTCAGTACTTTTAACACATTGATGATAAGCTGTGGAAGTCTCCGTGTTTAACTGTCCAGCAGAGAGATTTCCGGTTTTGTGTATTATTTGGCCTTATCATTTCTGATATTTTAATGTTCAAAAGAGAAGAAATGACGAGGTCAACACTTGTGTTCAAGACGGGTTTCCGTAGCCAGTCAACAATGTGTTAGAAGTTAATACATGATTAGAAGATTTTTTTAGTATCTTCAGAGAGGGCCTGAAAAATGCATGGACCCGTGGACCTGGGCACTACAATTTTAGGGCCACAGAAATTCTGTAAATTAATTTCTTCCTTTTTTTAAGCAAATCTTACTTTATAATAATATTAACATGTGAGGAAGGAGAACTTTTTTAAAAATTCAGCTTAAAAAGCTTACGGTTTTCTTGTGTAGGGGTACCAATATTTACCAGGATCTAGACATCACTTCATTTTGATCAGGCCCCGTCTTCAGATAAGTACAATAAATACAATAATCTATTTTAAGCAAGTTTAGTATTGAGACAGCTATTTTAAATTTTTGTGGAATGCTTCACAAAAAATTAAATACTTCTAAAGAGGTTCAAAATGAAGAAATAATGAACACAGTTTTTTTTCTCAGGACCTTTGGAAACTTGCAAAACTGGACCTTCAGTGATTCAGTTTGTTATTCAGGTGTCCCACCCTTTTTTTTTTAATTTCAACTCAAACATGCCCTCTTCCCCTTTTTTATGCTCATATCTGTTAGGCTTCCCCCCCCCCAACCCCCTCCGCCACAGAGACTTATTTCCTAGGATGTGAAGTAATTAACATATACTTGAATCTTTATCTTTTACAAAATGGAACAGAGGATACCAAAATAGCATGTGGGATGTGTGAGAGTTGCCGGGATCGAACCAAGATATTTTCGGTATTATAAGCCTTGTTCTTTACCACAGGATCGCCCAATATATGATGGATATTTGAGGAAACTGACTCACATCGCTACAGGGACGGATTTCCGATAAGGCCAACCTAGGTCATGGCCTGGAGCGCAGCCGTTAAGAGGGCGTAAATTTAGAAGAAGTAGCAACCATATTATAAAATTTTTATCGATATAAAACGAGAAAGGTCATTTTTTTCTCTTTTTCAATTTTATTTATATATTCTTTTAGTATCGCTAAAAATGTTATTTGCAATATACGCATTTTGAAATAACTTTTTCGTCAACTAACTATTTATTCTTTCTTTCTTTTTCTTTTATTATTTTTTCAAACATCCATTATGAGTTAAAGGGAAGCAGGTTAAAAATTCTTGCAATTTGAAGGGATAATGATTGCAGAAAGCAGTCGGACTTGAACCTCACAAAAGACAACTTCCCCTGTATCTTTCGCTGACAAAGTGCATTTTTCCCCGAGGGCTGTCTCACGGGGCCGAGGCTTTTGATCTTCGGCGTCCAGTGGGACTTACTTTTTGTAGCACTTCTGGTCTACTGCCTGAAGTGCTACTGACCCCATAAGGACACCAAACCAGACATCAGCTTTAAAACTTTTGGCCCATACAGCATACAGAAGCTAGTTGCTTTGCTATTGTTCGTTTCACTATTATATGAAGCCGCCAACTAGAGGCCTCATATAATAGTTTTCTTTAAAAAAAAAGAGTTAACCTATTAACACAAGACTTTCGGTTTAAAACAGACGTACGAATAATTGATAGAAGCAGACAACAAGTCTCGCTTATGAATGGAACATGGAACTTAACGAAACTTCGACTTTTGTGTGATTGCTCTTTTTGGAAAGTAAATTTTACACGCCTTTTTTGTGCATGCCGCAAAACTGCAAGGTGTGTTCAGAAGACAGTATGGCACTTCCGTAATTAGCTATTGTAGCCGTAATTAGCTAGCAGATGGTATGTGGGCTGATATCTGTGACAGGTAACTAACCAATTTCAGGGCCGGCAAGAGGTATTGACCAATCGAAAAAAAATATATAGATCATTATACATAGATTCACGCCTTCTACCTCTAAAACATGTCTAAATTCTGAATTTCGAAGGGGACCACTTCGTATTTATTTTCCTAATGTGCCCTTGCACCCTTGCAAACAGGCGAAGATAGTAATTTGATCCATCACATTCACAATATAGGAAGTGCTTCCTTATCGGTAAGTTTTGCTCATTTTACACTTTGTTAATAACTATAAAAGTGATATAAAATACAAACGAACAAAAATTTGAACATCTTATTTTGTCTTCTCTTTCTTTCGTGAAAAACAGTAGTTTCATCAATGAAAAGGATTTCAGTGCCGGATCTAGGGCGGGGCACGCCGGGGAAGGGGGGGGGGGGGAATTCAACTGTGATGCAAAAAAAAAAGGAGAAGAAAAAGGAAAAGAAAAAATATTTGATAAAGAAAATTTAACCTTTGGAAGATAATTAAAATCCTAGTGCACCGATTTTATCATTGACCAGCTATTTTGCTAACGATTAAAACCGATTAATAGAATTATGTATTTGTATAAACTATCGGAAACTCTAAAATTGAGGTTAGGGGGCGGAAAATTTGCAATGTCAAAATTTAAAACTTTGAAATTAAAAAAGCCAAGGTTTCTTCCCCTTGTAATAGGGAAATATGTGTAAATTATGCTATGATCAAACAATACCCAATAGTTTTCCTTTTACAAACTCTCAAAGCGTCCTTTTGGTAAGAGGTGCGAGCTTGTAAAGTGTTTTAGAAGGCAAACACGTGGCTCTTTGATATGGGCGTTAGTAAGAAGGGGGGGGGGGGCTGGACACCCCCCCCCCCCATCTTTTTTTCCATAAATTTTATAAGTAAAAGCGTTTAAATAAAAAAAAGTTTTGTTTGCTTTTTTTTCCCCTAAAGTTTTTGAAGTCCCAAATGCGTCTGCTGAGGCCTCAAAATACACCAGCTTGCATATAGTTTCCAAACTTTTTCCGGTGGATAAACCCCCGGACCCCCTTTAACTGTCAGAATTTCATATCTCTTGTTAAGAAGGGCCCTTCATATGGCTCCACCGCCTCCCCCCCCCCTACAATGTTGAGCTGAAAGGGCCATGATGTCTGATGGGGGGACATTAACGAAAGTTCTATCTGCTTATCAAAAGTCGAAAGTGAAAAAAAGAAAAGGCCAGCGCCTAACATGTTTATTTAGTATATATGTTTCAAAAATTCTTACTGTATATTAAATTTAATGTTAATTATTAAGTCAAAAATTTAAATGGAAGGAAGGGGGTGCAAAATGGGGCTTTTGCCTAGGGTGTAAAAATATGTAAATCCGTCCCTGCATCGCTACGTAGCCTTTGCCTAAAGGGAAAAAATCAGACCGCTTTCCCCTTCAGAAGCACGACACTAATTACATGTCCTCCCAGATGTAATAAAAAGCTTAAATAAGTCTTATGTGCTAATATTACTTGCTATGATTCTTGTAATGAAAAATATATACTACAGTAGAGCCGCGGTTATTCAAGCTCCAACTAACCGAGTTCCGGGTTAACCGAGGCATCCTTGCCAAAGGCAGGGCCAGTGTCTTGCGCAGTCACTAACTGACATCAGACAGCCAATGACTGATGTCAGTTACTTTTTCCTTTTGCTAGTGAACAACTTGTTTATCTTCATTTGTACCATACTGTACTGGTTATGGCATGAGTGCTAAACACAAAAGAACTGTTGTGTCTTTGGAGATCCAATTTCAAGCCATCAATAGACTGGATAAAGGCGAGACAATTAAAAAAGGGGGCTTCAGATTTAGGTGTGAGAGAAACATCATTGCATAATATATACAGTAAATGCCTTTTTTCACATCTTTGACGACCTTTTCATTCAGTTCCCCGTTTACCCACATTTCTCTCTTGATTTGGACAAAGCGGGTTACACGAGATTTCAATTATCCGAGGTACTTTTGGTTCATATTACCTCGGATAATTGAGGCCCTACTGTATATGAATTGATTCTATAACTGCCTTTTGTATGAATTATGAACCAAAAATAAAACTGAAATTATGAAGCATAAAGCACAAATCTTGCAAGAAAACTAAAACTGAAATTATGAAGCATAAAGCGCAAATCTTGCAAGAAAACTGAAAATAAATAACTTTAATTTTTAAGCCTCTGATGACCTTGCACATAACATTATATTATTTTGACTTTGTTTGAAAGTAATACTAGGCCATGCATCTAAAAAAATATCAGAAGTAAAATTATTAAAATAGTCTCACTTTTGTCACGAACCTATGGAAGGGAAGAAATTTCTGCACCAAAAAGTATAACTATTTTAATCACATGGTTACTTGAACCCTTTTAGCATTTATAAGTGTTTTATCAAAACATTTGTGTGAGATAGTTAAAAAGGGTTAAAGGCCGTGGTAGCCTAGTGGTAGTCAGACTTCCACCTGGAAGGTCGAGCGTTCGATAACCGCTGAAGACCACCCATGTATAATTGGGGATACGTTCATGTAAAATCAGTGGACCCCATTACCTCGCCCTGTGCGCAAGCAATCCTAAGGCCTCAGCAAACAGGTAAGGGTCTGGTGGAGAAAAGTTAAAAGGGTTAACAAAAAGTTTGCTGCAATAATATTTTTTGAAAAAAGATTAATGTGCTGTGCATATAATAAATAGCATGTGGGATAAAAAAGCAGAAAGAAAGACTAACATCAAGATTTTTCCCCAGGTTATTGTCACTTTTCTCCACGGATATTTCCATGCTGTTATTTTCAATGTTTGTGCTACTTGATTGCTTCTTGTCAGAAATTCCTTCACTCTTATTACTTTTATCTTCATCACGCTTAACTTTTTTTGGTGCATTTTTTTCTGTACTTTCATCCATCTTTCTTTTATGATTTATGGGTGTTGAATGCATGTTATCTTTTTTATCATCTGGAAAAAAAAAAGTTATTACTAAAAATAGTCTTGTAATATAAAACACACATTTAAGTATTCTTGTTATAGGAAACAAAACACCCTAGATTCTTGCAGGTAATCAAATGCAAAAACATTGCAAACGCAACAAGGAAAAAAAAGGAGGGGGAAAAATCAAGATATGCGACTTAGAATGAAGTATTTTGAAAATTAAGAATAATTTTGGTAGTATATTTAATTAGATATTTCTAGATAATTTAGATTAGATTTAAGTTCCAAATAACATACTTGTTTTGGAAACAAGGGAAAACTTCACTTATTTCAAAAGGTTTTCTTTGGAGTATTTAATGAAACATTAAAAATATACAACGAAAGAGTTGCATTATTAATTTTTGTAAATTCAAAAAATTTGCATTTCATGTCAAATATATATAATGTAAAACTATTTTTATATATTTTTTCTAAAATATTGACCTCGGGCAAAAAAAAATCATGTATATTTTTCACAGGGTGTGAAAAAAATCATGATTTTTTTAATAAAAAAGTCAAAAGTCTGATCTATTTATTTTAAATCAGTTTTTTTCAATTTAAATCAGGATTGTTTTTTAAACCAATAAACATAACTTGAGACTAACAAGCTGTGAAAAATACACCTAGATATAATGTTTTTAATGTGCAAATAATAGTTCTATATTTTAAAAAAAGGTATATTTACACTGAAAATTTAGGAAATAAATAGATATAAGGTATTGCATTTTAAATCTGATATGTATATGTTGTTAAACAAGATAATTAGGAAAGTTAATACCGTGAGCATTTGAATTATTTATGGTTCCTTAACACTCGGCATTATTTTCCCAAAGCTACAGTTTTCCATCATTCAAATAGTGTAACAGATTCTGAAGTTTCTTTTTTAAATACAACTCCCCAAAAAGGAAATGCATGAATAATGAACTTCAACCTAATGCTCAATAGTTCAGTTTTCTTTAACTAAATCCAATTGGCTGATAAATCTCCTGCTGTATACTTTGGGGATAAGATATGGCTAAAATTTGAGCATGTGGCAATGCCGTTTCATACTTTTCTTAAAAAGGTATTGTATTTATTTTATATATATTAAATAGCATGTGGAAAATTAGATCAATTTGTAAATATTAATGAATAATTGTAACAGCTGCAGCTATATTATAATTATTTGCCCACAAATTATCCAAAACAATGAAGATAGTTTGAAATTAGTAAGTAGATAATCTACATTCTTCTATTAAAGTGACATATTGAATAATGATTTTTCCCCCCTGCCCTTTCTATTTATGGTTTTCTCTTTTTGTAGAAGTTTCAAGTTTAGGATGTTTTTCACGGACCAGTAATGTTTGTTGAATGAAAAAAAGGAAAAGAAAAATACAAAACTGCTGCAGAAGAAAATAGCAATTTATTATAGACTAAGCATTAATTCTTAAAACAGGAAACATGTCCATAATATGGTTATGCAATAGAGTGGATTATGAAAGACCATTAAATTACACAGGACTAAATGAAACATTTTCAGAAAGACACTGATTTCTTATTAACTGATGCTGAATAGGCTGATAAGCAAAAAGTAAAAAAAAAAAGCAGAAAATACCAAAGCTTAGTACAAATCTTCAAGCTGCAAACTTAATGGGGTGATTCCTTAAACTAGATATATTTTTTGCTATCAGCATATAAACAGAGTCTAACTATAAAAAGCAGAAAAATCCAGGAACTGTGTCCCTTAAGTTGACTATAAGCTCTTTTGAAAATATCTCTCCCTGCAGCCTTTTCATCCTCAAGTCAGCAGTAGGTGTAAAACTAGCTTCAGTGAATGGTGGGTTTTACATTTACTAAATTTCAGATGGGAATTTTAAAGAAAAAGAAAAGAACAACAGGATGGAAATGTTATCTTTTCTGAAAACCACTCTAAAGTAATGTATAACTGTTCTGTCGAGGGCTGTATATTCTGAAAAGCTCTCAACAGACCACAAATTAAATTGTGCACCAACCACTACACTTGACTAATCAGCTTAAACATGAAATTTATAAAATTTGTGGGATCATTTTTATTTACCTATATTGAAAGAACTGTTAGTAGTAGTAGTACTTTGGTTAGGCATATCCTCTTCTGCAATTGCCATCTAGAAGAAAATTTATGACACAATGAAATTGAGGTCAGTGTGAACAAAGCAAAAAGAAATCATACATACCGTAAAATATGGCGAATAGGATCAATTTTTAACTTTTTGCAGCTGTAGTTTTTTTATTTAAAAAATATTTTTGCAGTCTGATTTTTCTATTCTTTTAGTCTTGGTTTCTAGTTTTGAAATAATTTTTCATATATTTTTTTTTAACCAATCAATACTCACAAGTTTTCATAATTTTTTATTTACTCTGATCCTATTAGTCCAAAAGTTGGGGTGAATTGGTTCAACCATAAATATTTCCTACATTTTTCTATTCTCCTCTTCTTAGGAATAACAGAATCTCTGTACGTTAAAATTAAAAACTTGGAAAAGCCAACATTAGCTATATGATAAAAAATGATATTGCTATTTTAATTGGTTTAGTATACGAACATAATTGACCAGAAGAAATAATACAATTTTAAAATTTGTATTCATTTTTAAAAATAAATGTAAAACTCATTAGACACTTATAAGAATATATAATCCCACAAGATTTGAAAAAAACGAATGAAATAAAAACTAATAATTGCACAAAGTGGGTGAAGGTGTATTTACAAAAAATGATGATTAAAAAAAAAAAAAAGATCTAGAAATTTAAAGCGAATCACTCCAAAAACATTGTTTTACATCGAAAGCAATATAGTTCTTTTTGGAGATATGAGTCATGCAGTTTGCTCGTGGGTAATCTCAAATATCTTCTGCATCTGGGAATACAAAAAAAAAATCATTCGCTCCCACTTGTCTATGTTGGCAATTCACTAACAACTTTTTCTATAACAGACTTTCCAATTTTTGATTTAAAAAAATCAAATTTTTACTACCTGCATATTTAACAAAAATATTCTACACAAACAATAAAGAAAAGATTATAATTTCTGAGGGTGGTCCTATTCACCCCTTTATGAAATATGAAATTTTTTTTAAATCATAAAAAAATGCATCGTATATACTCACGAATTCTAATCAAATAAACCTGTGCTGGTTTAACATAAATAAATTAATTTAAAAAAAAAAAGAAAACAAAACAGACTTCGAATTATAAATTGCGCTAAAAAGTGGAAAATAAATTCATTCTTTAAACAACATCGATGTGACTTTTAAACATAGTTTTAGAAGTCGGTGCAAAATTAGGATAGATAAAATCTTTTGTAATCATGAATCAATTACAAATATATATATATATTTGCAGAATTAGCAACAGTTTCAATATGAAGTAGCAAATGGTATAATGGTAATTATAATTAGACTCATAATTTTTCACCGACTTCTAAAACTATGTTTAAAAGTCACATCGATGTTGTTGAAAGAATGAATTTATTTTTCACTTTTTAGCGCAATTTATCATTTGAAGTCGGTTTTGTTTTTTTATAAAAATTAATTTATTTTATTCTTTTTAGTGTAAACACATTTTTTATGTAAATACTCCATTTTAAAAAAAATCCATGTCAAAGGGCAAAACTTCTTTGAATGAATGGTACTAAAAAACTAATCATTTGTATGATAAATTCCCTTTTGAAGTCGATTTTAGCAAACAAACCGATTGGATTAATTTTTGCCACAGAGCAGTTTTCAGTCAAACTCATGCTGTAATTGCTTTTAATATTGTAGCCCATGGAAAAAAACACGCTTTTAACAATGACTTTTTATTTATTAATAGATTTCTCAACAAAGAAAAATCGAGCTAAGCCTTTCCAATTAAAATTTTAAAAAATACTTATTTTTCACCCGTAACGTTTTTTCTAAAAAAACAAATGTAGCCAAATTGACTTGCGATATTTGAGTTATACAACTATCTATCGATTAAAGAAAAAATCATCAAAATCGGTTCATTTAGTCAAAAGTTATGGATGAAAAAACAAAAAAAAATACTACATTTCTGCCCATAATTTTTTTTCTAATTATCGAATATGGTCAAACAAAAGTACGGGACCTATGGGAAACCACCCACGATCGATTAAAAAAAGAATTATGAAAATCGGTCCATCCGGTGAGAAGTTATGAGTGGACAAACAAACAAAAAAAAAACGACATACATACAGCATGAATGTATAACCTCCTTCCTTTGTGAAGTCGGTTAAAAAGAGAAGGATATAAAACAAAACACTGATAACTTCATTGATTTAAATCTGAAGTTTGGTAGGGACAGCTAAACGCTGTGAGCCCAACATAGGTGACTAACCTTACCCTAGAGAAGTACTGCCACTTTTAGAAGTAATGTAATTTTTTTAAGCATTTTAGTTAGGTTGCCTTTGCACTACAGAAATAATTTTGAATATACTTTAATCTCTTGAAGCTTTATAAAGTTTTAAAGAATTTTCTATGAATTTGATCCTATTTAGCCTGATGATTCTATTCTCCCCCTTTTATGGTATTTATATATATATACATATGCATATTTTCTAAATATAAAGAATGAATATCTTTGTTACTGTTAACAAAATCATAAGATGTATGAAACTTTTTTTTAACCTAAGAATGCTAGTCCACACGGATGTAACTGGATGGGGGCCAAATGGGACCTGTGCCCCGGGCACTAAATTGACTAAGTGTGTATATGTATACAAATATATATAAATTTTTTATGTCTATATTGGTGGGGGGGGGGGGGCTAAAGACTGGTCTTACGCCTGTTGAAAAATGACCTAGTTACGTACGTCCCTGCTAGTCCACACATTTTGTATCATACATTTTACCTTAATAGTTTTGAATGGAAAATTTAATGTGATATTAATCTAGGATTATATATGAATTTGGCAAGAAAAGCATTGGAAGTAAACCAAAGAGAGAGAGAGATGATGTTTTGAAATTTCATTAGTATTTATGCTTGCTTTCACTTGGCAGGAAAACTACTATTTTAATGAAAAATTGAACTTCCTTTAATAGTTACTTACTTTTTCAGTGGCATGAGTCACACATTTACTTTCATTCTTTTTCTGTTTCTTATCAGTAAAATCTTCATTCATTTTCTTCTTTCCTATTTGAATACTGATTTAATGTTAATAGTAATAACAATGAAAAGAAAACTAAATAGAATCCTTTTGACTTTTTTTTATTTTAATTTTGTGAATTTCAAGGAAGTAACATTAAAAATAAATTGCTGCAAAAATATTAATGCAAAACATTAAATAATAGTGTAAATGTATAAAATAATATCATGTTTAATTACATGACATGAGACTATCATCAATCAATATTATAACAGGATGAATCCAAAAAAAGGCTACAAGCGTAATAAAAAATATTCATTAATAATGGACAGAAAATACAAAAAACAATTAAGAGGCATGCCTGTCAATCATTTTTCCCACATAATTACCCAATTTATAAAAGCACTCATTTAAATACATTACCAACTTGTTTACCCTGGTTTGGAAAAATCAACCCTGTGCCTATTGCGCCCTACTACTTCTCAGCTGCTTCACATCACTGTCTGAAGAGAACCTTGCTCCGGATAAAGAGTTATTTCAAATTCAGCAAAAAGAGCTCATAATCAGTGGATGCTAAATCAAAATTGTTTGGAGGATGGCTTCATTTCTTCCGCTTGCATTTATGCATCAATTTTTGATTTCAGAGAAGCAGGAAGTCCGGAGCACTCTTACCTAGAATAAAGTTCGCTTAAGACACTGATGTGAAAACAGCTGCAAAGAACCGACTCATTGCCCAAGACCATTATTTCTACAAGTTGAACCTAAGTTCAGAGCCTAATAACATATAATAGAATGGGGAGATCAGAAATTATGCGATTGCCATAAACTGTTCCATTATTTGTTTTTATTTGGGGGGCGGGCGGGGGGGGGGGGGAATCTAAAACTTTCTTAAATTTAGAATTTACTACAAGTATTAACATGATTCTATTATTTTCTTTTATTGTTTTATCAACTATTGCTCATTGTCGATATTCTGATTCTGAAGTTATTTTATCGACTGAAAATTATTCCTATTTAAAATAGACTAATATTGTGCTCATATGTTATTATTTTTAATGTTTAGCAGATTAAAGTACACAAGTTGTGTTTTGAGCGCTTATTATGCATTGTTTTGTTTTCAGAAGGAAATGTAGAATATCTTTAGTAGTAAATTACTATTATAACAAAATTTAAGGGAATAAATAAGATACATAGAAATACACCTTTTATGGGATCAAAGTAGAAGTTAAATTGTGTTTTAATTTTGTAGTTGCATTGCATATTAATGTAGCACATGATAGAGGGTGCGGAGTCCCGAAATAGCTCATATTCTGGGACACAATGGCATTCAGTTGTAAATATAAATTGGTGATTATGTAGAAAAGTGATAAGTAAGGATGCTTTTTAATTTCTCTTTGTGTTTTTTGTCAACTGATAATAGCATAATTACAAATAAAGTTTTACATTTTGAAATAGTTTGCAAGTTAAAATTCATAAGATTACATTTCGAAGATAAATAAACTATTTATTATAAAAAAAATCTTGACCTTTTAAATATAATATAATAATAAATTATTTTTTATAATAAATTATTTATTATAAGAAAATCTTAAATAATTTATTGTAAAAAAATACTTTATTTTTTATAATATTAAAAAATAAAAAAGTACATATACACAAAAGTTTTTTTTATACTTAACTTGAATCTAAAACTATAAAATGACAAAAATCTTTACCAGATTTAAAATCCTTCATTTCATCCTCACTTGCACTTTCTTTTCCACTACAAGCTTTATAAAACTAGAATGAGAAAAAAAATATCAATACGCATCATATATATACATGCTTCTGCATTAATAACTTAATAGATTTTGTAACATAATGAAAGAAAGACATCATAGATCAACAGGGGCGTAGTTGCGAATATTCCAATCTGTGCTTGAGGACAAAGGGGCAAACTAAGGCTCGACCGATGCATCGGCGCCGATTGTTCAACAAAGTTGCTATCGGCAATCGGCATCGGCGGCCGATGTTAACTTTAGAAAAACATCGGCCCATCGGCCTTGAAAAACATCTAAAAGCCGATGGAAGGCCGATGTTTTTCGCAGGGACAATTTTACAGAAAACATTCTCTCTTTAACTTTCTTTTTTCTCCATAGCTAGATTTCTATTTTCATACAATAACAGGCAGCACATCAGTTAAAAAAAGCACAAAAATAATGTCATTATACAAAGTATTTGATAAAAAATTAGGAAAAATAGTTTAAGCAATCGCTGCCGGAAAACCTTCATTATTAAAATTATTTCTCTTTGAACAGAATGCTCGCGAAATAGAATATGTTAAAGTAAAAGTAATAGAGCCGTCTTATGAGTGCTATTTGTTTTTTGCACTAGGTTAGTTGCCTCGTTAATAATGATATTCCGTTAATAATGATTGTCTGTTTTTCGTTTAATAATGATAGTGCATTAGATGTCATTGTGCAATAATATTATACCATCTGCTTTTAGTTGTCGTGTTTCTTATTATTCCGAAATTGTAAACAATACAAAGTCAACTTAATCAAAGTACGATAATAATTTTAATTTTTACTAGCATAAACTTTTTTTCCTCTTAGCGTTTTTTTTTTGGCTTCTTCGATCCCGCGTGTTAAAGTTTCTCTGCAATTGTGCAGCAATCTCGTTGCATATTGCTTTTAGTGTGCGGTTCGTCTCATTATTTCATTTTTAGTTTACAACATAGAAAAGATTGGTCAAAACTAAGAAAAAAATTTCCCAGTATAAATGTTCCTCAATCGAAATTTTATGTGTCCAAGTTTGAATTGCAATTTTTAAAAATTGAATTGTCAAAATGCGAGTTCGCCCCCCCAACAGGATTTAATAACATCTTAATAAAAATACTTAAATTTCTTCAATTTCAAAGTTGATCAATGCATTTTATTTTTTTCAAAATACGTCTTAAAATTTTTTATACGATAATTATTTTAATTTTTCCCCGTTTATACTTCGTTTTTTTAGGGCATTTTTTTTTTTTTTTGGCTTCTTTGATGCCACGTGTTAGACAGTTAGCAGTTTTTCTGCTATTGTACAACAATCTCGTTGCATCTGCTTTCAGTTTAGAATATTTCTTATTATTTTATTGCTAGTTTACAACATAGAACATATTGATAAAAAAAATATGAATCAATTTTTCAGTATAAATGTTTATTGATCGAAATTTTATGTGTTCGACCTGCTATTTTCAAGAATTTAATTCTTAGAAAACGAGATCGCGTGACAGGGTGGAATAATAGCTTAATAAAAATGCTACAATTTCATTAATTTCAAAAATTGACAACGAAAAGAATATATATATAAATATATATATTCTTTTCAAAATACATCTTAATTCTTATAAACGTTCAAGTGTTTTTCAGAAGATTATTTGTCAACAGAAAACTGCTGGTGCTGAAAATATTGGTTTATTTCGGTGACCTTACATTGTGCTCATGAAAATATAAAGAACATGTCAAGTATTTCAGTGTAATTTTCAACTTACAAGAAAAAAAAAAAAAAAAAGCTAATAAGATTAGTTCTTAAGACCCATTTCATTTGTAATGACAAAAAAATCTCATGTCTATGTTTTTAAAGCAATATTTAGTATTTCTTGATTATGAACAGAGATTTTTTAATATTTTATTTTTATTTTAGAAAAAGAGCTATTTTTAGTTAAAATAACTTGTATAATGAAAAATAAACTTATAATCGTATAATCGTTCCCGCGTTTCTTTTAAAAACGGGGGGAAGGGATATTATGAAAAGGGGGTTTGTTAGTCTGTATTATAACATCTGCATTCCTCTCCATGAAAAAAAATAAGAAAGTAAAGTGTTTTAAGAGAAAATGTTGAAGGAAAGGGAACTAGACCCGATCCGATCCCATAGTTGTTGAGTTTTTTTGCAAAGATAAGACAAAAGAATTAAAAATCCTCTGATATCGCATTTTTTAATTTTTTTTATACCTCCAAATAGTTTAATTACTTTACTAGAATTCCGAGCGATTCTTTTAGTTTTAATTATTATGTAAACTTCCCCCAAACAGTTTTACGGTGCTTGAATAATGCATTTATGTTTTTATAAACATAAAAATAAATAAGTGATTTAAAGGACATTTTTGACAAGCATTCTACACGATTTAATGGTTTAAAGCGACTTTTTTTTCCATCGGCCATCGGCCGATGGAAGAGGAGAATAATCGGCAATCTGCCATCGGCCGATCTCGGAACCATCGGCCAACAATCGGCATCGGCCCATCGGCCAAAAAATGCCATCGGTCGAGCCCTAGGGCAAACTTTAGAGGGGCAGCAAATTTTTTATTTTCTTTCTTTTTGTATTTGCAAAGAAAGTGATACTTAAAAATTAACCAATGTCATCAAATCACGACCAGGCTCTGCTGCATTCAGTTGCAAAAATAAAATTATTAATTATGTAGAAAAGTGAATGGCAAGGAGGCCTTTTACTTTATTTTCATGTTTTTTGTCTGTTGTTAATAAAATAATTTTTGTATAAATTAGCATTATTATGCATATAGTTGTCATAAAAGGAAAACAACCAGTCAACAAATCTCCCTTTATGTTCAAGAAATTTATCTTTAAAATTTTTCTATTAGATGCCACAAAACCAGTTGCAGAATTTTTTGAAGCGAAGAACTCTTCTCTAGAACAAGTAAGTAGTCCATAACAATCAATAATAAAGCAATGAAAAAAAATGCTCAGATTCCAGTTATTTATTACAGTAATTTGAATATTAAAAAAAAAAAAATTGTGGAAAAACAGTGTTCAATTTTTAAGTTTATCCCTTAAAATCTATGTAAGGCCCTTAAAACTGATGATTGGGTTGAGAATTTTTCAGAAATGACAGACACTCAACCCCTTTCAGGGATACTTTTTTTTTTTTTTTTGCATGCTTTTAAAGCGTGAAAACCAATGATTTCAATGGTAGGTACACTTTTCTCATATTTAGAAATTTAGAAAGATGCCAACTAGCTCCAGATATGAGGAAATTGTTGAGCATTGCATAAACATTTAAAATTAAAAAAAATGGACAAAAGTATGCTTCCTCAGTATTAGAAATTGCACCATACACAATCAGGTGCAATCACCGAGTCCCATTTGTGTGTTTGGCACTATTGTATAACATATGAGGAGTATAGGTTTTAAAAAAATAAATGAAAAAGAAAACTGAACCAAAGATTTAGTTCGGGAACACTTTTTATTACAAACACGAATGCAACTACTTTTTTTTTATAACCACACAAAAAACCGAAGCAGTTTTTAATATAATTTTCGTAAAATCATAATAGCAATATTTATGAGTAGATATGGGTAATGTATTTTCACATGGCTTCTTTTAAAAGCTGCTACAACTAATAGCTTTTAAAATTTAAAAAATCCAAAATCTTGAAAAAGAAACACTTAAACACAGAGGCGACAATTTACTTAGGCACTGTGTCTCTGTGCCCATATTTAGGGCACAGAGACACAGTGCCCTAAATATGGGCCTGTAGATCAATATAATTGAAATATTAATAGAGGGAGCAGTAGATACCAAGACAAAAAGCATGTCCATACAAGATATATATCAATACCCTATGCACTGGCATACTGCATCCCAGTTTTCATATTGTTATAACTCAGATATGTATAATTTCACAGAAGAGCTTTTTAAACTTTTTAAACATGAATTTTAAAATATGAAATTAGATTGACTGAAGTGCTCTTTATTGGAAACTGGATCTAAAGTTATGGCAGTTTTGCAGCATGTAGATTGTAGAAGCATAGAAACTAGTAATTACAATTGTTCTGTGGTTCTTACCAAATATATATAGGGGAATGTGGGGCAAAGTGAAAAAGTTAAGATAATTAACATTTTTTAAAATGAACAAATTAGAGATTTATTTTGAAAATAGCAGTACATAAAGAGAACTATGAATTTTATAATCCAACTTGCATTGAAATATTATTTTTCATTTTAGGCAGTAAAGTTATACTATAAAGAAAAATAGAAAATAATCACTTTACACCATGTATGGGACAAAGTATAAACTTAAAATATTTTATTAATGAAATAAGTTTTTTTTATGGAATAATTAGCCCTTTGCATTTGTATGTCGCCTTAAGGCAGTCCAAATAACAATGATGTAATGACTCGTAAATATGAATCATTACATGGAATTAAACAGAAATGGGGATTTTTGTATCAACAAATGTGCTATCTCTTCCCAGGCATAGAACATTTTTTCTGGTTGATATGTTAACTCTTCATATCAACTATTTTCAGTGGTGCAACAAAGCTTATCAATTGAGCTTGAAACAACCACTGAGAGGAGAAAATAATTTGTTCTGTTTCTGTGAATCAAAAACAAAGTTTCTGGTAAATTTACAGCATGCACAATTGCTCATATAATATGTAATTTTTATTGTAACTATAATACGTCTTAAAATATTGGACTTATTCGACTGTAATTTTAAATTTCAAAAAGTGTAAATAACAGCAGGAAAAGCACCACATGCATGTAAAATGAAAAATTTTAATTAAGGAAAATATACATATCATAACTAAAAAAATCATTTCACAGAAGTTCATCAACATGATACACTTTCATGTATTATGAAAAAAATATTGCTTACATCACAAGATCGTTGAACACTTTCAGGATCTTGAAACTCCACAAAAGCAAAGCCTTTGATCTTTTGAGAACTTTTATATTGAGGAACATTCACATAATCCACACGGCCAAAGTGTTCAAAAACATCTTTTACCCATTTCTGGTCAGCATAGGATGGTAACCTTTCAACATATATTGTACATGCATCAAAATCTTTTGAGGGAGATATTGAAGTTACACGTTTAATTTTCTTCTGGTCTTCACTAAGCTAGGAAAAACAAACTATGTTTAAAAAGCTGGAGAGCATAGCAGAAACATAAAATCAATTCAATAATATTATTGAAAACAAAGGATGTCACTAAATAATTTTTATTTTGCATTTATTTAGCTTAAAAAATAGAAAAGTAGCTATCCAAATGCACACAATGAATTTTTTAAAAATATTTTCAGCATTCTTTTGGGTAATTAAATTTTTATTCGGGGGGGGGGGGGGATAATCATATTAAAGACAATTTTTCTACAGATTGCACTGTGGCAAACCAGCAATTAAAATATTATAAGTCAATTTAAAATATATGATAAATTTAAATTACTTGTAACATATCTGATCTTGACACAGCCGAGGTAATGAGACCAATATCATCTGTTAGTGCTTTAATCTTATTGAAAGTTCTAAAAGTATCCAATTCAACATCTGAAAGAAATACAATTAAGCACATTTGAGAACAGATATGTTGCAAACATGATAATGAAGATGAAACTATTAATGATAATAAAGATAAATATTTAAAACTATCCCTTTGTTCATTTTTTTTCTTTGGGTAACCTTCATTTTTGTTAAACTTTTTACTTCTTTTTTCAGAATAAGAAATTTCTACTCTCCACTAATTGAAATGCTCAATTTCATTGCCAACTTTTTGAATTTTTCATATAATGATGAGACACAAACATTCAACTAAAGGAATCTTGAAATTTAATGTGTTTTTTCCAGCATTTATTAACAATTTGAATTTCTCTATTAATAATGGCAACAACATTCTCAACTTAAAAAGTTAACAATTGATAACAATTTTTGTCCTTTGTAATTATAATTAATAAACACCACCTAAACTTGTTTACATGGTAAACATTAAATTTTCTTTTTCACTACCAATTCTTTCCTTAAGGTAAATTTTTCACTTACAGCCATCTGGATCTTGACTGATAAGTTCTTGCAGAAATTTATCTCTCACTAAATTAGAATCAGAAAAGTAAAATTCCATCTAAAAATATAAAAACAAAATTACATTTTAAAAAATAACATTAAGTTGTTAAAATTACGTATCAATCTGAAATGCTACTGACATAAGACCTAAAATTAAGAGATATATTAAAGTTTATGATGTATATTGTACACAATTTAAATCCATGCACATTTGGTTTGTCAATACAGGGGTCAATCCAGCATTATTTATTTTTTTTTTTGGGGGGGGGGGGTTTCCAAGTTTTGTGAATTTTAAAAGGCTTTCAGTAAAAAATTAAATATTTTTGTGAAAATTTAAAATTTAAACACAGAGATAAAATTTATGGTTGTTATTTCCCACTTTTTCAACAAATAATGCAGTGAAAAGATATTTAGTAACATTGGAAGGATCTCTTTTGTGACGGATCCGTTTTGATAATTTGAAATTCGGTCCAAAACATTAACTTGAATTACCTCAGGCGTGACCCCTGCAATAGACTATCTAGCTTTTAAAAATAATTTAACTTTGTGCAAGTAAACAATAATAATAAAATTACACGTTAATTTAAAGCACAAATGAGCAATAAAATGCAGACATATGTTTCGGGATTGCTTGGAATCCCTTTTTCAATGCGACAAGGAGCTTCTAGATGCAAAACATCCAAATGAAGCCGATCATTTGGATGTTTTGCATCTAGAAGCTCCTTGTCGCATTGAAAAAGGGATTCCAAGCAATCCCGAAACATATGTCTACATTTTATTGCTCATTTGTGCTTTAAATTAACATGTAATTTTATTATTATTATCTAGCTTTTCACATAAGTATCTGATTGCAGTCAACTTCTGAGAATTTGAATTACTTGAGAAATTAAAGCCATCACTTCCTCCCTTGGAAAACAAGACTGCAAAAAAGCCAACTAGTTTTAGAAAAGACCAGACCAGCACACTTTCATTTAAAAAGACCCCACTTTTTACAAAAACTGGTCTTTACCGACTTTATTGAAGTTTAAGATTAACATCTATATTAAAGTTAATTTATGTTGCTAATGGTCATTTGCGTAAAACAAACATCTAATCTTTCCTCGTGAAATTTATTTAAAATGGTATCCAGAATTCTGTTGTCACAACATCTCAATATATTTTACAATAATGATTACCATACCCCCCACTTTCGGGTTCGTGAGCTTTATCTTGCAGAACCCACTAATTAAAATTTCATCTAATGTTACATATAGTAGATTCAAGGTCGACCCCCCCCCCCCCCATTATGAAACTACTTTATTATTTCCAACTCAATGAAAGAAAAGAGTTAGGGTAGCTTATGGGAAAATCTCATTCCAAGTGGTCTGCTCAGATATGTTGGTGTTTCAAAATGTACGTTAAACACAAAACATGTTCATCTTAGGAAACACTAACATGGTGTTGAATTGAAAACTTTCCAATTTGCTTGTGCTTAACTCACTTCGACATGAGTGATGATCCCTTAAACCAATGCCATGGATAAAATAACATAGAAGTTGTAAATCATGCTAAAGATTTTTTTCTTTTTAGGTGTTTGACTGAATTTTTTTTTTGATGCCTAACATAGGCTGTTGGCAGAGTACCCCCCCCCCTCCCTCCCTAGATGTAACAAATGGTGATTTGGTCAAGCTGGCAAATATTCGTCATTTTTTCCAGGCTGAAACCTCATATTTGGCCATTTTTTCTAAGTCAAAGCTAAATATTCAGTCAACATTTTGTTCACATTATATACTAGGTTTGTCATTTTTCTCCCCCCTCCCCCGCTCCCCTCCAACAAATCTGACTTTCCTATCCTTTTTGTTAATGATAAGTCTCATATTGTCCATCATATTTAGCATTTGCCCCCAGAGGCAAACAACAATACTCATTAAAAAAGCATATTACAAAATTGCCAGAAAAGCAGCTGTTTTCACTTTATAATTTTCAATTTAAAAACATCTTTGTTCAGTCAAAAGCAGAAGCTATGTTTAAAAAAAGTACTTTATTTACAAATTTATTCTTATTCATGAACGTTATATATTAGCGTATTCTTTTGCAATAACTTAATACAAAATAAAAATGTACAAGTTTCTTGATTTTTTTTTACACTGCTACTGTAAACAGAAGAAGCTTTTGGCAAGTGGGAAGCAAAATGAACTCGAATAGATACCTGAGTTCTGACTTTAGAATAAAGTTTTTTGAGCTTTCGTTTGCTCATAGTTTCTTTTTCACGTTTGTTTTCGTCCATTATGAAGTATGTCGCAAGAAACGTAAATTCGAAACCCGTCGACCGTCACTCTACCAAAAACCATGACAAAATCCAAAAGGCTGTGGCTATTGAACCGAACAGTCGGTAAAATAGCTCCACCGCTATTTAGCCGAACAGTGACAACAGCGCCACTTTAAAAGAACTAATCCGAGCATTTGCTCGGTTCAATAGCAATTACATTATTGAACCGATTTCTTTGCTCGGTACAATAGTGGTTCTGTTATTCAACCGATCTTAAACTGTCGCACATGAGTTTGGTGTTCGGTTCAGTAGCGGTAATGTTATTGAATCTTCGTGAATCCCGAATCGGAACATTATTGAACGAATTGATTATTGTTTGATAACTTCTTAAATTACGTTTGATAATTTAGTTTGAATTAATCTTTACTTTTTTTTCTTTCTTTTTTTTGCAGTATCCACAGTGCGCATTCCTAAATTTTGCTCAATACATATCTATAATCATACTCAAAAAATATTGTCAATAATTAAACTCAATTTCAGTTTAAACTGTCTCGTATGTGTTCAGAAGCATTAGCTTACCTAAAACATTTTTTCAGGGGGGAGGGCAAGGCCCCAGATCAGTTCCAACTTGCTATATATATAAATATAAAAATAGGGCACAAAAATAATTATTAATTCCGTAATTTATTTGTCTAATCGTACTCGACATTTATGTATCTACTACATACCAGTTTTATCCGTATACAAAACAAAGAATATAATTTGACCAGAAAATTTATTTGGGTGTAAAATTGCAGATTAAATTAATGTAAGGAAAAAATTTATATAAGAGAATAATTTTGGTATAAAGTGAGTTGGAAAGATGTTTGGAACAAAGTTCCTTTTTTAAATTGATGGACTTGGGGTTATTTAAGTAGGAGCTCCCCCCCCCCCCCCCGCTTTCAAAGGGCTTTATATTTGCCTTTTTGAAGGAAGGAAAAAGGTTTACATTTCCCATATCAGGGCCGGCCAGAGGGAGGAGTGGTCGCCCTATTCTCCTGCGCAATCTAAAAAAAAACAGGCCAATTTATTCAAAAAATTCTAAGGTATTTTTATTTTCCCAAAAATTGTTAATCAAATGTGCAGTTTTGAATTTGTTTCAAGAGGGGTAATCCCGGGCTCCTCATTTTGGCAACTAGGCGGGGAGGAGTCAGTTGATCCCCCCCCCCCCCCCAAACCCAAAGAAATGCACTGAATTTGTGTGTTTTTATGTATTTCGTTGCATTTTTACCTATAATATGCATTAAAAAAATACCTTTTGCCCCCCCCCCCCTAATGGAGAATTTTTAAATGAAGTGCCTCCCCTCCCCCCAAATGTGCTTGTTATAGTCGATTGCTTATGAAATGTGAATTATTCAACAGTATGCTATTACAAATTTGCATTGAATGAATGTTATCAATTGCTTAATTCAATATACAACACATATTTGTTAAAATAAACCTTTTATCGTGGTTACATATCAAGTAATACTTTTCTTTTCCTTTCATAATTTATATGTATATATAAAGCCTTTGTTTAAATTGCCTTGTTATGCATGCACATGTATATCATCAGAGGTTTTTTCCCCTTTAAAATTTTGAATTTCACTTGTGTATAATGATGAATGAAATGTGAAAAAAGGTGAAAAATCCAATACTATTACTCAATAATTTATTAACCACAAGTATTTTATTACATGCAAAACCATGTATCGACAATAAACAAGATGAAAGGGATGTGTTTCATGAATTTTTATTCAAGAAAATAATACTATAATACAAAAGGGAAGAGTAGTAACAAAGTTAAATCAATTCAATTTATGTGTAAGTTCTCAAAACTTATTTATCTGTACAAAACTGTTAGGCATAAATTGACTTTGTGCCTGATAAGCAGGGCTCTAGGAACGTGAAAAAAAAATGTAACTAGTAAAAAGTATCTCCTCCCCCTTCCCAGCCATTTTCAACTTTTCTTTCAACTTGAAATTTGTTACAATACAGAAATTAAAAATTACATAAAAATTGAAGTGGCTGTTTTATATCTGCCAAGTTATAAACATAGTAATGCATAAAAGAAGCGCATCTCTTGTGCTTTATCCCACAAAATATCAAACACATTAAAACGAACAGAAAACAAACATTATGCAATTTAATTAGATTACAACAAAACCTTGAATTGCCCAAGTCCTGAAAAAGAGAATATTAACCAAACAATTACTTAAGACAATCTAATCAATACAATTTTTATATATATATATTATATATAGTACACTGGAATAAATTAGGGGCATTTACGATTTATTAGTGATGTAATGTGCATAAGAGTGTAAGCTAAACTATACAATAATTATACTCAGAAAAATATTTTAATGCATTTTTGCCACACACAGAAATATATTATCAAGAGCATACACATACTTTATTTCTACCAACACTTTTTAAAAATATCCACAAGTGAAATTAAATCTTTGATCCATTTTGGTATAACTTCTGCAACGGGGCTAAAATTCACCTAGTTTAGTTAGGACTTTTTTCCACTTGCAATTTTGAAAGCATAAACAGAGATTATTAAGAACAAATAAAATGTAAAAGTAGAAGAGTGCAAACTTAATTGTAGGGGACTAATAATAGAACCTACTAGACAAAAGCTTATACTTTAAAACAAGATTTTTTTTTCCTCTTCATGTATGCATTCTTCTTCTTGTCTCTCGTCATGGATGCATTCTTCATGTATGCATTACCAGTAAAATTAAAACCATGATGCAGAATGTCAAAACATCTACATCAGGACTAAAATTCAACTAGAACTAATGTGTAATGACTCTCTGAAAGCAAAAATATAAATCCATTAAGAGTGAATAAAATATAAAACATTTCATAAATAATAATAGAAATATAATTTCACGTTAATTTAAAGCACAAATGAGCATTAAAACGCAGACATATGTTTCGGGATTGCTTGGAATCCATTTTTCAATGCGACAGGGAGCTTCATTTGGATGTTTTGCATCTAGAAGCTCCCTGTCGCATTGAAACAGGGATTCCAAGCAATCCCGAAATATATCTCTGCATTTTAATGCTCATTTATGCTTTAAATTAACGTGAAATTATATTTCTACTACTGTTTACTTGCACAAAGTTAAATTATTACTATTTCATAAATACCTGACAAGTTTTGAGCTCTAAAACATCAATCTTGTTGAAAATTCAGTATATACCTATCACCTGGGAATTACACAATAAATCATAAATGAAAAATATTGTTCACAATGCACATGCTATATTGAGCTGTAATTAATTAGAATGATAAATTTTTAAAATTAGCTTGGTTTAAAGGCATCGTTGCAAAAAGGGAAAGAGGAATTTCGCGATATTTTACAGTACACAATGCTCGATTTAAGTCCTAACGCATATGTAAATTAATGCTATAGATTTTGAATTTGTCATAAAAGAAAAAACAATTTCTGGCCCTGAAATAAAAAGTTTTAAAAGTAAATAACTTTAATCATTTACTAACAAATACATATCAAGAGAAAATTATCGTAGATATAAAACATATTGTTTTTTAAAATATTCGGTTATAACTCTTTTCTGAACAATTGCTCTTTAATGGCATCTAAATTGTTTAGGCATTCTGATGAATTATCCATTTGTTATTTAGCTGTTTGGTAAAAGTGAAAAATAATGGTTGTTTGTTTCATATTGAATTAAAGTTTGAATGGTAGGGACCACAAATAAGTGTTTGACTTATCCGACAGGTTCGAATTAAGTGTGTTTGGCTGAAACAAAAAAATAACATTTGTCAATACATCAGGACGGAGATTGCAAAGCCCTAGCAGTAATTCGTTTTAAGCGTGTTTTATTGTGATAGGTTTGAATACTTTTACAGATATTTAGAAAACCATGTTTCTGTACACCGACTTGAAGAATAATTCCTTATCTTGTAAAAAAAAACACACACATCATTAATCTGTGACGTAGCTAAGTGGGGACGGCCCATCCCGGCAATGGTGTAGTCCTGGAAAAAAAGCTGTTCAAAACAAGTGGGGAAACTGCTTGTGTTGCTCAGCAATGAACACTTTAAAAGCTCCCCAGAATGAGTTGCGTGGCCTTTTTTTACGAAAACTGAAAGTTGTAAACACTGATAAAAATGTAATAACAGTGTAAAGCATTTCTTAAAATTAAAACATTATAAGTTTCATTTCTACAACAAATAAAAGTTTAAGAAACAAATGCAAAATAAAGTAATCAGAATGTAATAAAATTCCATACTTATTAAAGATTGATAAAAATATACAGAAGGCAAACTTTCAAAGAAACCTCTTTTAGTAAGAAAAGTAGCAATTCTCTTCAAATTTTAATACATATATCATTTGATATGTGAAGAGTCAAAAACACTCTGAATTTTAATTTGTGTTTCTGCTTGTATCCAATTTTTATGGAGTTCATATAAAAATTGACATTGAGGCTTAACATATATTAAAAATTACAACTGTACCGGAATAATTCTACACAGGGGCCTCGGTGGCCGAGCGGTCTTAGTACTAGTTTCCGCCCGCTGCTTACGCGCAGTAACGAGGTCGTGGGTTCAATTCCCACCTTGCCATGTGTGTATTTCTGTTATTTCCTCTCTTTGTGATGTAATAAAATCTTTCTTGTATTGTCTTGTGCTATCTGTCATATTGGATGACAGTTCATAAGCGAGTCCCGAGACTAAGCACACGAACTGGAAAATAAATGTAAATGTAATATTCTACACATACAAAAATAGCTAAAACACTCAAGACCAGTGGTGTAGTCCTGGAAGAAAAGTTGGGGGGACACTTATGCATAGAAAGATAAGCAATTGAAATCAAAACTGGGGGGACGCTTATGTTAAAATGCAAAAAATTTGGGGGGATGCTTGTATTACAATAATAAGGTAGGGGGACACCGTACCCCTCGACTACACCACTGCTCAAGACTATGTCAAAGCAAAACAATACCTTGAGCAGTAATTATAGGTTTGAATATTTTTAAGGATAGTAAGAAAACCATGTACTACACTGCGAATAACAAAAGAATACTTTATTTTGTAAAAAAGCATACATTAATGCCGAAAATAAGGAAAACTAGCATAGATATGGAAAACCGAACATAAATTTTGAGTTTTATAAAATAAAACCAAAACATACCTGTCGATTCAAATACTTTTTGACTTTCTCCTGATAGTCAGCTGGAAGTCAACGTTCTTTCGGTAAAGAATTAAATGAGGTTTCTGAAACCACATGTCTGTGGTCTTCATTTATAGATTTTAGTTCCAAGAACTGTCTGTCGCAAGACAGCAGCACATTAATGTGAGCCGGACAATCTTGGCGAAAGGTTCCGGGGGGAGGAAATATGCATGCAACTACATAGAAAAAGTTAATTCTCAAAATCAGTAACGTTGAGAGAATTTTGGCAAGAACATAAAAATAATTTCGCAAATTAATTAGTTAATAAGAAATAAACATACTTGGATTGCCGGCTCCCATCCGTGCATCACTTTTTATGCAATCTTCCCCCTGCCAATGCACGTGTACTTGATCGTATAATATTTCAATTCCAGTCGTGAACGGTCTACATCGTTGTATTTGTTAGGTGCATTAGCTAATGTTTTCGACTCCCTCTTCCAGAACGTTATCTGATTTCCTTTTTCGAAGAAACAGATTTCTCTAATTCCTCATACGAATAAAACCGTGCACCGACAGCTATTGTAGCCGCCATGATTACTACAATAAATACAAACAAAGCAGGAAAAATCACGTGAAAGAAATCCAGCCTGTGATTGGTTAAAAGTCTGTTCGGTGCAATAGCAAAATGAAGTCTTATTGAACCGAGTGCTCGGTTCAATAGACACTCCGAATCCAAAAACAATAAAATTTATAAGCAATAACTTGTTGCCAATCCTTAGAATATAATTTTTTTCTTCATTTCATTTATTGGCTCATTTTGCGCACAGATGGTCGGCAACGCTACTGCAAATTTTTGGCAGCCATATTGTTGAGTGGATGATGATTGGAGGGAAACAATGGTGCACTACTGTGTTGCATACAACTGCAACAGCACTCATACTTTGGAAAACAAACATTTGAGCTTCCACCGGTAAGTAACTATGTTTATGGGCCTGGCTCCGGTGCCTCCCTGCGCGGAGAGAAAGAGGCGTGGGTTCGATTCCCTCCTTTGCCCGGGGTGTATTTCTTTCTTGGTATATTAAAATCTATTGTGCTGTCTTGTTCTATCTGTCATATTGGGCGAGAGTTTGAGGCATATCCTTGAGAATAGCAAATAAACTCGAATATTTATGTGACCTGAAATGGTCACAAACAAACAAACAAATATATTTATTCAAACACATGATGTTTTTTAGTTTTAAAATTAATTAGATTATAATCACTTGTTTACTCATTGAGAGGTCTTTATGGTAGAACGTTTACTTACATGATTTTTAATTTAAACATAGTACTTACCTACTATACATACGAATCAGAAAAGTGCTGAATAATTACTGTTTTTCCATGTCAATTGTGTATCCTATGAATTAATTAAATACTAATTTCTTGCTTTATAATAGAATACTCTTGTGCCTGGTTTGTGTACATGAATTTTCATTTTGAAAAAAGCACCTGCTTTATGTCAATAAGAAAATAGTTGTGTAATTGCTCAATTGCTGTATTTTAAAATATTGTAGCGTACCATGGCACTAATTAGAAACTAAGCTCTTGATGTATCATATTGCATCTACGTATACAAGAACATTTGATTAGCTATTCTTTTAATCCAACTTAATAAGCACAGTTAGGAAATTGCAGTGTGATTGATGTATTAATTTTTTTTTACAACTATTATTTTATACTTATCTAAATAATAAACCTTTTCCCTGTTGTTTGCTGTGATATCAGGGTTGATGGTTTTTGATCAAAACTGAATTTGACTCAACATGTGTCCTTTTTTTTTTTTTGCATGTCTGCTTAAGGTTATATTAAATTTATTGCATCAATATTCATTAAATCAGGTTATATGCAAAGATATATGCATATTATGTGCTGATGGATGTTGTGGCTTATTAGAACTTTTCAATAAATAATAAAAATAAAACCTGAATGTAAACATTCAGAAAGCTTTTATGACATATTTTATTGATGTTTTATTATTAAATTTCAGTTATAAGATCAGTGTCGGATCCAGGGGTAGGTAAAAAGGGTAATTATACCCCCTCCCCTAACCTAAGGTAGTTTATTTTATTCTTATAAAATTTGCCAATGAAGTAGAAATTTAAAAAGAAGTTAAAGTTTTGATGTCTGTATAAGTAAAAAATATGAAAAAGTGAAAGATAAATGTGTTGTGTTTCTTTAAATTTGTTCCTTGCTGTTGAGTTCACATTAACCTCCCCATAAGAAAGCTGTTTGGATCTGCCCTTGTATAAGATTCCATATAAAACAAAAATGAATTTATCCCTTTTTGCAGTTTTCCTTTTGCACGACCTGAAATTTTAAAGGAGTGGGTCAGAAAGATCCGCCGCAAAGATTTCAAACCTACTAAGCATAGCAGACTTTGTAGTGAACATTTCGATAATGATTCCTACCAGCTACGACCAGGTGCTGCTACCAGACGTCTCAAAGAGCACGCCATACCAAAGATCTTTAATTATTCGCCATATTTGATACAGCCTGCTACTAAAGAAAGAAGAGTTTTGACAGGAGATATTCCGGATCAAAGCACGCAAAAGGTGATTCCTTAGTTTCTTTCATGCTTATTAAAAAGTATAACACCACTCAAGCCCACTTTCCAAAAGAAATGACCATATTAATGTTTATTTCAGCAATGTAATTTTTCCGCTAATTAGCAGAATTCTGATAATTTAATATTTCATAATATGGAAATCCACTTTTATCCCTCGAATTTGTCTGCAATTTTATAAAAACGTATTTCATAAATTAGGACATTAGTATACAAATATATTGTTATTAGGATTGAAATTCCAAACTAAATATAGTATTAATTGAGTATTATAGTTCCTTAAAAAATTGTTTGATCAATGTGTAATAATATAAAATATGTTTACACCAATGATAATAAATATGTTCAAAATAAAAAAGGCATTTTGTGAGCAGTATAAACATTGAACCATCGTCAAAATACAAATCAACGTCACACACGGTATGCCAAATAATTATACAGTATACAGAAGAGAAAAACTTCATAAATAAGAGTGAAACATCAAGTAGAAGCAGAGATAGTGTCTACCAACCCAGATTATGGTGTTTTAGTTCTTTGCTATTCTTAGGTGATCACATCAAAAAACAGAGATAAGCATGCTCATTTCATGTTGAAGAATATTTACAGACAACTCAAATAAATAGTTTTTTTTTACACATCTATGTGACAGTAATATATGATTGTAATGAGAAAACTTGCACAATAATTGTTTCTAGAAACTTAAATAATTTCTTTAGTCAAACTAAATAAATTTATTACCGTGGGTGCTCGTTCTTCGAATTTTTGGTTAATTCAAATTAATACACAAAGGTCCAAAAAAATTTATTGAAATTAATGTTAAAAATATCTTATTAATTGAAACTCAATTTTAAACTTTGGTTAAAATTGAAATAAAAAATTAAATGAAAAAAAAAAAAACATTTTTCTTGTTTAAGAAAGAAAATACATGCTGTATTATCATTTTGAACGTGAAAACCATTTGTATTTCTTTTTGTAAAAGAGGCACTTGCTTACCAGTGTTGTAGTCCTGGGGAAAAAAGTGGGAGCACACTTACAAATGTATAGAAACTAGGGATGTAAAGAATAGTGATTTGGCCGAATTACCAAATATTCGGCCATTTTTTCCAGGCCGAAGTCAAATATTCAGTTCTTTCTTCAAGGCCGGATAGGCCGAAGCCGAATATTAAAATTTCTAGCAAATCGTTGAAATAGAAAATATTTGTCAAATTTAAAATTATTCACAAAGTAAAACACCAATTACACACAATCTATGATGTATGATTTAATTCTGTTTGTTAAGAATTTAGAACTATTTAAAATTAATCTATTTTCACTATTGCTTTGAATGTAATAAAACTAAGAATTTCATGCACAAGCAAA
This sequence comes from Octonoba sinensis, assembly GCA_038502835.1. Classification (NCBI taxonomy): domain Eukaryota; kingdom Metazoa; phylum Arthropoda; class Arachnida; order Araneae; family Uloboridae; genus Octonoba; species Octonoba sinensis. The sequence continues at coordinate 60,915,080 of CM076605.1, read as the reverse complement.
ATAGAAATGACAGGTTTTACGATAGTAAGCATTAGCATTATTTTACTAATTATTTAATTGCAATGAAAGAAATACTAGGGCTTAGTGAACTTTTACCTTGCTCAAAACTGTTTTATGAAGACATTTTAAAAGTTATAAAAGTAAATATTTTTGTTTTATGGGGTTTTTTACGTTCCTATTTTTAAAAGATCTCTTAAAACTTAATGCACTTAACTGGAATATGTTTCTATTTTCAAAAACCCCAATAACTTATGCTATCTAAATATTCATGATATATTCTGGGCTTTTCACATTTCTTTCTAACCAGTGGTGTAGTCCAGGGCTTCCCCCTACCTTTTTATTTAAATACAAGCTTCCCCCCAAATTTTTTACATTTTAATATAACCGTCCCCCTACTTTTGATTTCAATTGCTTACCTTCGTATTCATAAGCATCCCCCCAACTTTTTTTTCAGGACTACATAACTGTCTCTAACCCAATATTCACAATAAATCAGTCTACCCAAACAAAGTCTGGCTTTCACTTTGTTAATAATAACAAAATGAATTTATCATATTCTCCATTATAATTAACTTTTTGGCAGCTTTGGGGAGCAAATGCTAAATATAAAATATAATATTAGAACTTTAAAATGTGTTTTTTCTCAGTGAAGCCTAAAACAAGATTTTAAAAAAGTAGTATATTCTATATCATTTTTATTTATTAAAACTGTAGTGGACTAATGTGTATTCTTTTGCAATAATTATAATACAATTTTAAATGTTTAAAATCTACTAATTTCTTTATTTTTTTCACTTTTTTACTGCAGCAGAACTATTCGGCCGAATAGTCCATCAATATTCGGCCAGGCCGAATACCGAATATTGGCCGAATATTCATTACATCCCTAATAGAAACAACATATAGCTACATATAATGAAGTTTGTCTTAATTTTTATATACTCTATAATCATATTTTATGGGTGAGCAGCAGGCTTGGAGTCGATTACAAAGAAACGTAATCGATTACGATTACGATTACAAAGGGAGAAATTGAGAGATTATGATTACGATTACGATTGTAATCCTTTGCCAAAAAGTAATTACGATTACGGCAGCGATTACAATCGTTGAAAAATGTAATCGATTACGATTATGACATCCGATTACGATTTTGATTACGATTAGATTAGCATAAAATTATCCGATTTTATGCATACAACTCTCATTTTCACAATAGTGTCATAAATCAAAAAGTTATGATTTTTAATTAAATTTTTGATTTTATGAGAGATAACTGAAATGATGATGAATGCAATTATAATGAAACAATTTCATCATCACAGTTCTGGAATTATGACGTCGTTGCAGAAATGAAAAATTTGCATTATATATATATATATATGTATAATCAGGAAAGGCACATTCAGTATTTTTCGAATATTTAAAACTCATGTGAGGGATAACTACATTGATCATATTTTATATATAAGCAAAGACGATGCACTAAATGTATATATAATGCATAAGTGATTTACCTGGTTCATTGTTATTTTGTGTGCATACAATCAAAATTTAGTTGGCCGCAATTTCTGAAAATGTATATTTCTCCATTGTATTTATTTTCTAGTTTAAATTGTGCAAATATTTCACATAACACCAATTAGTTTACTGAAAATAATAATTTTCTATGATTCTTTATGAAATCACTTATAAGATGTGCATGAATTGCACGGGATAACAAAATATTCAGATAGTGTAAGAGATAAATAATCTTTTGAAAATAAATGCTGCATTTTAGAATAATTTCAAAAAATTTGAACATGAACATTCAAATAACTCTTAGCAAAATTAGTAATCGTTAAAAAGTAATATGAAGAATAATTATAATACGAATGACTATAATATTTTAATATGATTTTTGTGTTTTTTTTTTTTTTTTAACATGCACGAGCATATATTTTTTTCCATGTACTAACTGTTTTAATAAAAAAATAAAGTGCAAGTAATTTTACAACACAAATTTAACGTACAAGATTCAACTGAAATACAAAATTCTGTTGAGGTAATTCTAAGAAGAAAAAGATAATTAATTTTTTTAAATAATTCCTAAATATTAATTCATGCATGTAAAAAACAATTGGGAAAATGTCTGAACATATATCATTTCCTTTTACATACCTATTAATTAAAAAGAATATTAGCATTAAAATATAAATAAATTTAAGATTTAAATGTATGTACTTTTTTAAATATTCGAAGAACATATTTTTGAAAAGAATAATAATCACACGTACCAGGGTTAAGATTTCATGCATTTTAAGCATAGAGCATCATGTACGCCTGCTCCTAAATTGCTGAAGTGTAAATGTGCTATTCTTTAGAAAAATTCTTCACTTCTGCCGTTAAAGAAAGGCGAAAACACAAAAGTCATTTCATGTCTCTTTATGTGTGTAGGTGATAGTACCAACACTAGATTTTCAGGGGGGCAGTCTACTTCGATTATTGAAAGGGAAAATGGGGCGCCCATTCTTAATGCCGGCTCCAAACCGGGACCCCCGCGGAGAGAAGAAAGGGGGAACTCTCTTTTACTCGCGGCGGTCCCTTCCAGACTCTCGCCTATTGCCCAACCGTTTGAATATGTTTTGAAGGGGTAATTAAGGAAGCAAAATGACCGATGCATTTGGTCCTTCTATAGACACCTTCCCCTTTCTTATCTACCCCGAAATCTGTGACTTGCGGACAGATTACCGCTCTTGTACCGAAACTGGAAGACGCAAGGAGACCGGAGACACCCCCCCCCCCCCCGAGAGCCCCAAGGCGATGCGAGTGACATATCCAGACCAGACTCCCTTTCTTCTCGGGCTCTCCAGCCATTCCCCATGGAGAGTGGAGCCGCAATTAAGAATTCTGAGAGACCGCAACAAGTAGGACAACAAGCGTCTCTAGCAGACTATTATATGGTCCTGCCATCAAGGCTCTGCGACCGCCACACAGAACCTTTTATATTATGATCGCCCATAGGTTACAGACCGCTTAGGATAGGACTTCAGTACACAGTTTGAATCCTTGTTCTTGTAATCTTATCTCTTCTATCCAAGGGTAGCGCTAAAAATTTCAGCTTTCAGCAGGTCAAGATTACACGATTGCAGGACTAGCAGATTACGGATTTTTTCCTTAAGATTACGATTAAAATTCCGGGAGAAAAAGGATTACGGGATTACACAACTTCGATTATGATTATGAGAATATGCCATCATCAGATTACAATTACGATTACGATTTTGTCAAAATGTAATCGATTACAGCCGATTACGATTACGTAATCGCGATTACTCCAAGCCTGGTGAGCAGTAGTGAATGATTGATAAATAGGGATGTAACGAATATAGTGATTTGGCCGAATACCGAATATTCAGATATTTCTTCCAGGGTGAAGCCGAATATTAATCCGTTTCTTCTAGGCCGAAGCCGAATATCAGGCCAATATCTTAGGCCGAATACCGAGTATTCGGCGGCCAAATATTAAAATTTCTAAAAAAATCGTTGTAATAGAAAGTATTTGTCAAATTTAAAGTTATTCACAAAGTCACACACCAACTTCACACAATCTATGATGTATGATTTAATTCTGTTTGTTAAGAATTCAAAACTATTTAAAATTAAACTATTTTCTCTATTGTTTTGAATGTAATAAAACTAAAAATTTCACCCACTAGTGGAATAGAAATGACAAGTTTTATGGTAGTAGCAATTGTTTGCTAATTATTTAATTCAAATGAAAGAAGTACTATTGTTTAGTGACCTTGCCTTGCTCAAAACTGTTTTATGAAGATATTTTAAAAGATAAAAGTTTATATTTTTATCTTATGGGGTTTTTTACATATTAAAAGATCTATTAAAATTTAATACACTTAACTGGAATATATTTTTGTTTTCAAAACCCCAATAACTAATGCTAACTAAATATTCATGATACATTCTAGGCTTTTCACATTTCTCTCTTACCCAATATTCACAATAAATCAGTCAACCCAAACAAAGTCTGACTTCCACTTTGTTAATAATAACAAAATATATTTCTCATATTCTCTATCATAATTAACCTATTGCCAGCTTTTGGGAGCAAATGCTAAATATAAAATAAAATATTACAACTTCAAAATCTGTTTTTGCTCAGTCAAGTCTAAAACAAATTAATTTTTTTTTTCTTATTTATTAAAACTATATACTGATCTATTGTTCTGAAATAATTGTAATACAATTTTAAATGTTTCAAATCTACTAATTTCTTTCTTGCAGCAGAACTATTCGGCCAGGCTCGAATATTCTGTCAAAGGGCCGAATACTGAATACTGGCCAAATATTTGTTACATCCTTACTTATAAATAATAAACTCGTTAATGTACTTCTCGTAACTACTTGGGATTTGACTACATAGTCAAAATTGGCCAAATACCCAAAACGAGTTACCTGGTACAGCATCATTATGGAATTATATACTATATATATATATATAATATATATATATATATATTAAAGTTAAACAATGACATCAGAAACTAATTACACTGAATCCTCTTTAACACTAGATTTACCAGACCAGTCATTTTGACTGTTTCGAAGATACCATTTTGTATAACTTGTTACTAATTATTGTGCAACTTTCAGTTGCATTGGCTTTTCCGAATACACGGTAAGTACGCCAAGTTAATGTGACTGAAAGTTTTATTATAATTGGTAGCAACTTGGTGTAACATGAAAGTTTAGGAAGGGTTGAAATCGGCCTGGTAAATCTAGTGTTAAAGTGATACGTCAGGTTCTGTTTTAAAGGGGTGTCGTTAGATGATTTTAAAATTTTTTTATTACTTTATAAATTATTCTATTCTAAGTAGTCATGTTTAGTGCTGTGTTTGCTATCAACCAATTAAATCCTCCATAGATATGGTAATTAACAATAAAATTAATTTCAATCATTTCTTAAATTTCAATAGGAACTTGAAGAAGAAAGCACACCACAAGTTAATATTGACTCTGAAGATTTAGATGACATTATCATTTCACAGGTTGATTTTTGTTTTTCCTATGTGATAATTAATTTAACATTTATATCACTCCTCCAGCACAAGACCATAATTTAAAAAAAGTGAAAATGGCAGTAATTTCAGAATCAAGTTTGTTCTTACGATGTTCTTCTTTGTATTATGATATGCATTAATTTCCTTTATTTAAGTTATTCCAGCTAATTCAAATAATAGCTTTAACTGAATAATGAGACGATTCCATAATTTGTGCACAAAATATTTCACCAATTTAAAAACAATTATTCCTGCATAAGATTAAACAGTTCAAATTAAAATTTAACATAAGATTATTACTTACAATTTAATTGTAACAAAAAAGAAAACTATTTTTATATTATGGTTGAAATTTTTTTCCTCTTGCACTAGAAATGCAATATTTAAAAACTTGCTTAAATTTTAAAACTAAATATGAAAATAAATTCCTTATATTTAAAGTTTTTCTTAGCCTTGTTTAGATAACTTAATTGCCTTACCAATACAAAAACATACAATGCTGATTAATAAGCATTAATGTATTGGCATGTTCTTTGTCTACTCATATTAAATTTATAATTAATAACTATACAACAACATTTTGATTGAATTTTTTTGTAATATTTTAAGTCTTTTCATAAAGTTTTAATTTTAAGTTCTATGAGAAAGCAAAAAAGAATAATGGCAGCAAAATGTCTTTAATATCACACATCATGTGTTTGCATTTAAAGTAACACTTAAATGCAAACACATGATGCAAAACATATCTCATATTTTCATGTAGAAAATAATCTGGGTGTAACATTGTAACTATACAAACTAATAAAAATGTCGTTTTTCAAATTCAGCATGGGCAAAGTTATCCGATATATATATATATATATATCCAACCAGTTTTAATTACAGTAGTAAGGATTATAAATTCTGCAGGTATGTTTATCAAACATCATAATCCTGCAAATCTGCAGAAAATTTTAAAGTGGTATAAGATCTTGTAGATGTATATGTATATATATATATTTAGATTATGATTCCTTCTGAATTAAATCCATGTATAATTTTCTTTTTAGGAAATTCCTGAAACGAACCAGGATATTCCAAAACAGAAGAAAAACCGAAAGCAAACAGGTACTAAGAAACCTAAACAAAATAACCAAGAAATGTTGATGAATAAAGCAACAGAAGCCCTGGATTTTGCGAAATCTAATATGTTGACTGAAGACAGATATGACAGTTTTGGCAAGTATATTGCCTCAGAACTAAGAACCATAAGAAATGAAGAACTTTATTTGGAAACAAAAGCAGCCATAGAAGGCATTGTCACTGATGCCAAAAGAAGAATGTTGAATTTTAATAATAATAATATCTTTATTGAATTAATAGGTTGTTTTTAAATATTTTGAAAAAGTGTTATGATTATATCATATTTGCATAAAAATCATTAATCTTAAATTAATTTGTTTTAACACTTGTTATAACAAAATTTTTGTTTCAACAAAGCATTTTTCCGCTCCCTTGGAGTATGTTGTCATGGAATTTTACTGTATATTTAAATGAAGTATCTATACATTTATTCCACACTTTGCTTATATACAAAATGTTCTTCAGTACTCAAACGGTTATCCAATAATGAATATTCTTTAATTTCATACAGCACGTATTTTCTTTTCCACAAACAGTAATTAGTTACATGTAAATATCTTAAGCTTTATGTTCGTATGTTTTAAATTCTTTGTATCGTGCACTTGTAAATTTCAATCTTTTTTTCCTACGAGAATTTCTTTTAGGCAAGGCTTTCCGGGAGTTCTGCAGAAACCACACTGCCAAGAGAATATTGATGATGAAACGGTCTACAAAAGTTCAAAATCATGTAAAAATATGTTTTTTGTAAAAAATCATGTATGTTTTCAAAATGTGAATAAAGTTGTGTACATGTGAACTTTTTGCATTTGTTTCTCCTAAAAATGCATTATTGTTAGAAGTTACACAAATTAATTTTAATTCCAGTAAATTTTGTTATTTTTAATTAAAAAGAGTACAGATAAATGTGCTTCTGTATACTGTATTATTAAATGTAAATCTTTATATCAAACTAGAGCAACAAGTTGGCTTGCAAAAGTTTATATTAATTTTTAAAAAACTAATTTATCCATGATATAACTGACATATTTATTACATGAAAATTGGAAAAAAAAAAACAGCTTTTAATCTAGGTACATGATATAAATGTGTACATGATTTTACTTAATTATGTATAAATCCTTCAATGCTCAAAGCAGTTGTATACATATCAAATACACTCTGGACGAGACTGTGATGGTTTCTTTCTTTATCTCTTTCTTTTAGATGCTTTAAATTTTTAAATGCACAAGTTTGAATTGGGGAGAGAACTTCTATGTTTATCAAATGAAAAAATCTAACATCATGTTCCAGGTTTATAAGTTTCATTTAGTAGTACTTTTTTTAACAACAATAAAAGTTATCCAATTACCAACAATACAACCAATTAGTAGTTCTTTTTCAGTAGTAAAAAAGAAAAAGTTTTTGCAGGTTTGAGAAAGAACCTTATTGGAAAATATAATATGTTTGAAAAGAAACTTCTATTAAATGAGAGTTTTTAATATTTATAAATAATAATTAACTTGTAATATAAATAATTAATTTATAATATTAATGAAGCATTATTATTTATTTTCTATTTTAAAGCTGTAAAATTTAATAGTTTAAAAATTGCAATTTTTGTGTAAATTTTGTACAATTTTTAAATCTCTTTCCAGCTTAAAATACACATCTATTTAACAGTTATGGGATACCTAGGAGATATCTGGATCTAATTTCTTATGAACATGAAAGATATCCACAGCATATCTGTGAGCTATCCAAACCCTCCCCTGCTTATCTCGAGCATGTCTGGATATCCAGACAATATTTGGACGCCCAAACATTTCAACCTTTTCTACCACTTTTGGATATTCCTGGATGAGCGGGACATGCCACAGATGTCCACAGGATAAGCTTCATATCAACCTCGTAATCTGTTGGTTATCTACAGGATGTAGTGTGGAGATAGGTGGTTGTTTGGGTTTATGAATGTCGGGATTAAAAAAAATATACATAGTTAAATATTAGCTATTTGAACCGGCAAGGTAGTGTCGAAGTGGCCTCGTACGTATAAGTAAAGTTCAAACCCTGGATTTTCAAGATGCAAAAAATCGTCAGCGCCCATGTCACATGATTATGCAACATGTAAAAGATCCCTTGAGTGTCTATTTGAGTTGAACACTTTTACGGCTAAATTAAATTCCTAGTGCATTTCGCAGGGTTGTGTTGATATCAACACAACCCTGGAAGGAACTGGGCATCAAAATTCACTTGTGGCGATGGTACTATGTGATGCTGCTGAAAAAGTTGGTACCATTCCCATGCCATGTGAAACGCACTGGTCTGCAATTGGTAGAAGTCAACAGCTACCCTTTATTAGAAAGAAAAAAAATAGGTATTTTTTATGTATGTAATTATTAAAGTTTTAAAATGATTGAAAACGCAATAAAATTATACACAATTGAATTGATAGTATTTTAGTTTGTATTTTTTTTTTTTTTTTTTTTTTTTTTTTTTTTTTTTTTTTTTTTTTTTTTTTTTTTTTTTTTTTTTTTTTTTTTTTTTTTTTTTTTTTTTTTTTTTTTTTTTTTTTTTTTTTTTTTTTTTTTTTTTTTTTTTTTTTTTTTTTTTTTTTTTTTTTTTTTTTTTTTTTTTTTTTTTTTTTTTTTTTTTTTTTTTTTTTTTTTTTTTTTTTTTTTTTTTTTTTTTTTTTTTTTTTTTTTTTTTTTTTTTTTTTTTTTTTTTTTTTTTTTTTTTTTTTTTTTTTTTTTTTTTTTTTTTTTTTTTTTTTTTTTTTTTTTTTTTTTTTTTTTTTTTTTTTTTTTTTTTTTTTTTTTTTTTTTTTTTTTTTTTTTTTTTTTTTTTTTTTTTTTTTTTTTTTTTTTTTTTTTACTAAAACTTTTAATATTTGTCATCTTTTGGTATTAATTTTAAAAAGAGTTATTCTGTCGCGCTCAGAGCTCTGCCGCCCTGGGTTATAATCCAATTAGCAGCTCGATGCGCTGGAGGTAACATACTCATACTATGCTTATAATTCTTCCTTTCTTGGTTTTCTAATAAAAACCACATGTACACTACGCGTGTCGAAGTCGTAATAATAAGAGTCCACCCCATCATGTCATACATCCCGGTAAGTGCATTCAACTAAAAATACAGCAGTGAAGCAAAAGATAAAGATAAACCATCGGTAGTGAAGGGAAATTAAGTACAATAGCTGCACATTGGGTCTTGCTTTTGTTAACAAAGGACCTCCCCCCGGAGCCATCAGCAGACAGGGGTTTTTTAGAAGTACAACAGATAGTTTGAAGCGAATTCTGTTTATCTTCGGTGAATGACCACTTTCCAGTTACTATTCGAGTAAATCAACAAGTCATTGTGGTGAAAATAGAATAAAAAAAAATTGTCTATTCATACCTGCAATTTTTAAGTGAATTAGGATAAAGTAAATCCGTTATGAGGATATCAGTTTCAGCAATAATAATGAGGAGATACTTTACTTTCTTGTTCAGTTCGTGAAACCGCTGAAAACGCTGCGAATTACAGAATTCGTGTACTAATAATATACTTAAAATGTTTTACTTGTTTATTGAAGTTGTTGATAATGTTTTGCAGATATTTAATATAATATATATACTGTTATCATGACTTCGCACCTGAGATGTTTGTCGAAAACTAGGCAAATTACGTACAAGTCCCGAAAGAAAGCAAATCAAAAATCACAGAGCGGAAAAATCGCAAAATAATAATAATAATATATATATTGATGCTCTAAAACAATAAAAGGTCACTACTATTCAACTATATGAAACATCACTTTTTATTGTTAATTTTAACTCTAATTTGGGCAAAAATTTTGATTGCCTTTTGTTGCTTAGCAAAATTTTTTAGACAAACATAGGGAAACTCCCCTTAGACTTCAATAATAAGCTGTAATTTAAATGAGGAAGAAAAAAAGCTGCATGTTTCCAAATTATTATTATTATTTTGATTTCTTCCTTTTTTACTTTTTTACGGAAATTAACTTTAGAAATCATATAATTACTTCGAATTGGCGATTGGGAGCAAAAAAATAGCAACTGGTAAACAAAAGTTTATATTTTGGCAAACCTTCTAATGAAGTCAATCACACTCAAAGAAGGTATAATGGGAGTTAAGGACCCCCGTGGTTACACCGAGGGGAAAAATATTCCTTAGTTTTGCCGTTGTATGAGAGAATTTCGGGAGCTCGAGCGCCGTAACCTAAAGGTTAAGCAAAGGTTCCCACTGACCTTTGTTGCACAATTTCAAGGCTGCTTTCGATCCAATTGCAATGCAATTTCTGGAATTGCATACATCAAATAGGTCATTGACAACTTGTACAAACTTTATGGTGGCCTGGCAATTGCTGAATTGGTGCAGTTGCAGAGTTCCTGAAACAAATTTCAAGGCTTCAGCAACAGAGTTGCTAAACACTTGAACTGCTAGTGACACTTTCATCTTATTTTGATAGAATTCTATGTGCTTCGTTTTTAGTTTATTGGCCAAAGTCAACCCTTCAGAAATTTGTAAATTATTTAAGTTCATAATGTATGACCAGTTAATGAACTTTCCATTGTCATCCGCTAATGTGCAATCAGCAAACACATTTCGCAACAGCTTGACCATGTGGCATGCATCAGGAATGATGAAAATTTTCTGAGTTTCATCCGCTGGATTTTGGAAATATGGTTTTACACGTAATGGGTTTAAAATTTTTGCCCCTAGGACTTCACCAGCTGACAAATTCGTTGCAGTTCCATCAAAAGTTAGTGAAATAACATCACCCCCTAAATCATGTAGAATTTGGATGGCCTGAACTACAAGGTTAGCCTTCTCTTCTGATGAGGTTCCATTCACTAAAAAATATGCTATAGGAATAGACCATGATACATTTATTCCTACTGCCATAAAAACTAGTACTTCCTTGGCCTCTGGTGACTCCTCCTTTACAATTTCAGCACCTAATGTTGAATAACCAAAAAAGGTTTTGCCATCCCAATCAATGTGCTTCATAATGGACATCTCATCAAACATGAGAGGCAAATATACACGATGCTTTGTTGCATCAATTCTACTCTTCAAAGCAGACAATGCCTCAGCTGTAAAGCCTGGATTACCATCAATCACATTATACCACCTTCTTACTGTGCATGGGTGAGGAAGAGACAAAGATAAGGCATTTCTGACAAAATCATAAGCTTTTGGAGAATAGAAAAACAGGGAAAGCGCAAAAGATTTTAACCGCTCACTAAACTTACGTTTGTGGGATTTTTTCAAAATATCCAAACTCAGTTCACTGAAGTTTTCTTCCAGTGTGTCGGCTAATTTGGCGTTGATTAACTTCTCAGTTTTCAACTTGCTAATTAGATCATTGAGAGTTTTAAGTTTCTTTGCCTTTCGTTTGTTTTTCATTTTACATACTTTCAACTTTTTTCTCAGTGAGGTGATAATTTTTTCTTTTTCATCCAAGATTTCTTCATATTCCCTTTTTAATTTTCTTGGACTATCTTTTATGAAATAATTATGATCATCTGCTGGCTTTATTTCTTCCACAAGATCCAAGTTTGAATCAGCTTCTGTCTCCTCAGAAATGATGGCTCTCGCTGCAGGAGGTTTTCGGGGTACCCGAGGATCCTGAAAACAAAAACAAAATTTTAAAAAAATTGCTTTAAATAGTTACTTTTGAAAAGTCTAACAAAACATTCCACATGCACGAAATATGTAGAAACCATAAAATGAGGTTACTTTGTGTCTGCAGACATAACTTTGTTACAGCATACAGCTGTTGTGTTCAACAATAGCTTTAAAAATAATAAAACAATAAGGTTCAGAAATGAACTTTAGAACATGTTTTTATTTTTTTATTTTATAATACAGTAAATGACGCAATTCTTTTCTGTCTTCAACACCACATATTATTTACAGCCATTTAATCGCTCGTTTTTCAAACCATTGAAAAACATATTGGCGACAAGTTCTGAACTCCTGGATACACAAGAAGAAAAATCATAAATTCACAAGACTTCAGTTTGCATCTCTTCTGAATGCAGCTTGGAGCACGGCAGCTACAATAGGAAATGTTACTTCTGGGTTTTCAGCTACTGGGATTTACCCCTATAACCCACAAGCAATCCCACAGCATACAGTTGCTATTTCTGTTGGTTCCAGAAGTGATACAGCTGAGGCTTTCACAAATCAAAGTTTTCAAAAAAATCAAAATTATTCAACAAATACATTGTATCAATTGCAATAGCAATTGAAGGGCCACATGAAAGAACCTGGCAATTAAGGAAAGCAGTGATCTTATCAGCTAGTCATACCCGTGAAGATGTGTCGCTTCTGAAATAACCAGCATCTTTGCTTAACTGGCTCTTGCACGTGGCCCTTCAATTGTTCTTAACACTTTTTTGAAAAACCCTGTCACATAGTAGCCTCTTTTCAAATTGTAGGCTATTTATACTGCCATTCAAAGAAATTAGAGCTGAACACTAAATGCAAATGCTAAAAGCAAAGAAGACTTCTCAGCAATTTAATTTTTTTCATAAGTGGTTAGTGCAGATAATGTTGGCTTTTTTCTTGAAATGGCAGTATACTTAAATAAGTTAACTATGAAATATTCTAAGATGATTTATAAGACAGATGTTATTAAATATTATGTTATTCACCATATTATGACAGATGTTATTATGAGACAGATGTTATCTCTGTGATATATTACTTTTTGTAAATGAGGAGGAAAATTGAAAATGCTGGGGACTGCATCAGGCTTCAAGGTGCGCTTCCTATGGTTTTTATAGAAGCAATCTTCTAAAAAATGATTCGAGCATATACTTGATTGTGCTGCAGGATGAAAACCTTCTCTTCTCAAGGCTACTACCCATTTTTTCAGCAGGGATGCATTAGAGAAAGGAAATCTAAAAGAGATAAACATAATAAATCCCAAACAAATTTTATTTAAGGTAAGGACCAGGGCTCGAAAATTTTTTTAAATTGTACATGCCCTAACTAAATTTTTACAGGCCCAGAAGTTTTTTTATTGTACATTAATAAAAACATTTGAATTTCTTGTATAGCATTAATTAGACAAAAAATTAAATTAACAGCTTTTATCTGAATTGAGAATCATTTTAACGTTAATATAAATCATTAAAAAATTATATTAGGAATAAATATTACATAATAAGTCGTCGAAATAATAAAGTTTTGGAAAGGAATATTGATTAAAAGATAACATGTCCTACTGGGCATGTAAGGGTAGAAGATTCATGCTCGATCGAAATTTTTACATGCCCCAAGGATGTCAGGCAATATAATTTTCGAGACCTGATAAGGACTGAAGTGCTCAGCCACTACGACATAAAACTCCGTAGAAATAGTGTATTTCTAGCTTGAAAATCAAAATTCGACTTTCTCGTGTTCTGCTGAGACATGAAGAAAGATCTGTAGGAAAACTGTGCTGAATTTCTTACAACATGAGACATGAACGTTTTCTTTTTGTGTAATTCATTGCTTGCTAATGCTTTTGTGTTGAGCTCTACAATGGCGTAGATAAAAATTTCTGAAGGGTGTGCAACAATCACTTGAAATTTGACCGAGCATCCTCTAACCTCCAGCTACAAAGAGGGTGGGTTCAGGAGCACAGAAATTTACAAAAAAGAAGCGCTTTATGTGACCTTATTTTAATAAGGCTACTTACAAAATTTTTTGAATGAGGATCCAAAATCTGGAAAGATCGCGGCCCCAAGAGTTCCGGATTTGAGATCCTATGCTGTATATATCTTAAATGGTTTCATTTAAAATGTATAAGATTTTGGCATAAAAGCTGCAAAAATATTAAGAATGCAGAATTTTCTGTAAATACGTAATAATGAAGTATTTGTATAACTATTTGTTACAAGTTATGCATGAAAGTTTATTATTAAAAGTATTTTTTTTTATATCCTATAAAAAATGAAAACAGAACGACTGACTACTGGTTTATAAATGACCAAGCGCTAGATTTTCAAGGCTGAGTACTGCTAAAGCTTTTTTTCATGTTAAAAATAGCTTGATTTTATAATTAAAAATGATATTATTCCTTAAATAATTTGGCAGGATACAATAGGTATAATATTTTCTATAGTTCTACAATGTTTTTGTTGTTGTAATAATTACTTTAATTTAATAATAATCGACAATAGATCTCTTAAAAAGGCCACCACTGCAGCTTTTAAATAGCACTTTAAATAGCTTTTAGATGCACTTTAAACAGCTTTTATAGCATTTTAAATAGCTTTTATATGCATTTTAAATAGCTTTTATATGCATTTTAAATAGCTTTTATATGCACTTTAAATAGCTTTTATATGCACTTTAAACAGCTTTTAAATGCACTTAAATTGCTTTTGAATAGCACTTTAAATAGCTATTAAATGCACTATTTTAAATAGACTTTTAAATATCTATAAAAATATCTCAATAAAATTTGAAATGTCGAAAAGAAAATCTACTTACTGATGAAATGATATTCCGCTTCCTTTTTTATAGCGATTAGTGCAGTTGAAAGCAACGCACGTTTTAGGCATATTTAGACACAATATGTTATAGAATATAAAGAAAAAATATATTATAGAAGATAAAGAAAAAATATATTATAGAATATAAAGAAAAAATAACAGAATATAATGTATAACAGAAGGAAAATAAAAATGCTAGCGATGGTAAACGTGATAACAGACGCAATGTTTACATTTTCTTGCCCATAACATGGCCGTTGCCAGCTTTTGAAAAAAGAATCACTTCCTCTGGGCTGAAAGTCGTTGAATGCTCTATCTACCCCTTACTATATCTATGCTGAGGTAGCGTTACAATCCACGCAAAATTA
This sequence comes from Octonoba sinensis, assembly GCA_038502835.1. Taxonomy (NCBI): domain Eukaryota; kingdom Metazoa; phylum Arthropoda; class Arachnida; order Araneae; family Uloboridae; genus Octonoba; species Octonoba sinensis. The sequence continues at coordinate 60,900,062 of CM076605.1, read as the reverse complement.
TGCTGTATAAATGGCAACAAAAGATCAAAAAACAGCGCCAAAATATTTGTTTTCCGCACTACCGTCGCACCGTCCCTCGACTTTTTGGAATTTGGAATGGAAACTGCTTATGAATTTATTGTATGAAAAAGATGGAGGTGTCGAACAAAGAGTGGATTACTGCTATCACTTTTGAACATGCCTGTAAAAATAATTTTGATTCTGTCATTCGAAGTGAGTTTCATTTTTCCTGTCCTTTGGTATTGGGTATGAGCAATTCTACGGTCACGGTGTCGGACGTTAGAATTTTTACAGGTTAAAACCTTTTAAACTGATAAAAGATTTTTTTTAGTACTTACCTATGTACATAAAATTATTAAGTATAGAAAAAATTTCATTAGATGCACATGATACCAAAAATTTGGTTTGCTACATTAAGCCGCGTCCAGACTAGAGCACGCTCAGTAGGGTGTCTCGATTTCTTCGTTTTAGACATATTTTCGAAAGTTAAAATGCCTAACCCCTCAAAAGTTTTCTTTTGGGACCCTGATTATGGAACATTTTTTTTTTTTCAATTTAAACAATTTTAAAAAAACAATTTTAAAATATCCTACACTCGCTTCGAAATTTTCATTTTTAAAAATTTTCGACAGGAAAGTACATTCTGGTGTTCAAGTCAATTTTTCAAATGTGAAAATGCCTGACTCCCGAAAAGATTCCATTTAGTTCACTGAATATGGAATAAAAAGAAGTACTCATTTAAAGAATTTTTAAATATCCCACACACGCTTCGAAATTTTTGGATGAAAAACTAGGATTTAGCTCTCAAGACAGTTTTTTGAATCTGAAAACGCCTGACCCTTCAAGAGTTAAATTTAGGACCCTAATCATGGAATAAAACAAATTTTCAATTTTTACAAGTTTTTAATGTTTCACACTCGATTTACATTATAAATTTCTCGTTTACATTATAAATTTCATGTTTTCTTTACACGATAATCGGATTTAGTATTAAAGTTTGTTATCTCATTTCTGGATTGAATTTTTACTCTGATATGTCCATCTCTTTTTTCCTTCCCGCACACTTTTGCCGAGGCTTCTGTTACCATTTTCACTACCCTTTCTACCGCCTGTGTGTGACAGGGAAACTTGGGAACGTGAAAAACCAAATCTTTATCAAGTCTTTGTCCCTTGGCAAGTCTTTCCAAGTTAGCGTCAGACAGCATGTGTGCAGTGATCGGTGGCTTTGTTGCAACACAGTTACTCCAGTCCACAATGTCAATGTAATTCTCAGCTTTGAAATTCAAAGGAGGGATGGAGTAAGTACGGATATCACTTTCCTTGTTCGTTTCTTTTCTTGCACGAAGGATTCTCTTGAAGGCTAGTGTTCTGATCTGTTTGCGGTCATCATTCATCATACCCAGCAGTATGTTTTCTGGGTTGCCAAAATATCCATTACGTTGGATAACCGGGTCAACTATGATTCTTAGGTCTTTCGGAAGTACCTGGAAGATTTCATCAAGTGCCAAAAATTTTTGGCTCCATCGGTACAATGTGATCTTGTCTTAATCATGAACCACACAACGGAGTACACTTTCATTATGTATTCGGCAAGAGCCCTCAGACTGTTGTACAGTGGATCATCTCGGTTTGTTGCAATATATAATCTCAATACCCGATTGGCAGTGGTTAGCCAACATGAATGGGCCATTTTACCGGGGCTTCTTTTAGCTAAACTCGGTGTACATTGGCCTTCGGCTACTGCCTGACAAATGTGCTTCAGGTACAGCTGATCAGTACTGAGATCTTTTTTGTCAATTGAGTAAATATTGATGGATTTAGATATTTTCTCAAATTTAATTACTTCCATAGTTTCACATGTGGCCAACTTCTTCCCAAATTTGGTTAATGATTCTTCCTCAACTCCTTATTTTTCACAGGTCTGGCATAAATTTCTTTAATTTGTTGTTCTTTCTAGGTTTTCTTGTTGTTTTCCTTTTTTGTGTCTATTTTTCTCCTTCCTCCCCTCCCCCTCCTTTACATGTGTACTTTGTTTTGCATTTTGTTTTGGTTTCTGTACTTATTTTTATTTCAATTTTATTCTTTGTATTTTATTTTATTATTTTTGCAATTTTTATGCATACTGTCGTCTTTTTTGCTTTATTTTTATTGATATTCCTTTTTACTTCCTGTACTTTCAACTGGATTCATTTGTTGCTCTCTTATTGGTGTCTTCCTGCTACTTCTACTTCCACTTCACGCTGCCTTTATTCTCATTGGTTTACAGATAATTCTTAGGCTATATAAGCTTTGTTTTTGTTGTTCTGTCTGCTTCATTTGGATGTTTTGCATCTAGAAGCTCCTTGTCGCATTGAAAAAGGGATTCCAAGCAATCCCGAAACATATGTCTGCATTTTATTGCTCATTTGTGCTTTAAATTAACGTGTAATTTTATTATTATTATTTTTATTGTAAAAGGTGTCTGAACGGAAGCTCGTTTGCATGTAGCTGGCATACAAACCAGTGCAAGGGCTGATTGACATATTTCTCAAGCATTTTAATTACGCCTTGGTGTACTCCAGTGTTAACTACATTTCCGTCGCACCCAACTGCTACCAGGTTCTCCATGCTTATTTTTTTTTCTGCAAGGTAATCAGTAATACTGGATGCAATGACAGCCGAATGCCCTGTAACAGGTATCACGTGCCCAATGTATGATGATGTTGGTTCTGCCAACATTACATAATGCTGTTCCATTATAGGGCCATTCCATCGTGACGGGTGTGACATTCAGACGCAATTTTTCGAGGTTATATCTGTATTTCAGTCTATAAAATAGTAAATAAATACTAAAAAAGCTTTTTAATTATGTTTAACTATGCATTGGCTTAAATAATTGAGTTGCAATAAAACTCCAAGAATTTTCAATTTTTTTTTAAAAAAATTTTAAATCTCGTGACGGGTGTGACTTTTTCAGGACATGAGTTTTCACTTGCTTCCATATTTGTACAAATTCCTGTGAATATTGAAATGTTTAATCATTGTAGCAATTTTTTTTTATTGAAAGATATTCAAATAGAATTTAAAAGATGGTTTTTATGATTAATTTTAATGTTTTTAACATGTAGGAATTTTTTTTCTGCTGTGACGGGTGTGACCAAAATGTGACGGGTGTGACATTGTGCAAATTTACAATTTTGAAAAGCAATTTTTTAAAGAAAACAAAATCAATACAGATAGTAAACTTAACTACAGTTTACATTTACATTTTATTGGAAACAAAACTTACAGAAGATACATATAGATCATTTAAAAATTATAATGGCCTCTATTTGTAACAAGGGTCGGTGGAGCAACTTTTTTATTTATTACAGACATTTTTTCAGTAGAAATATCTTCTTTTTCTGGCCAAATCCAGTAAGGTCCACTGGGCTGCATATATTTCAGACTAACTTCTTCTTTTTTTGAGTTTATACCTAAAACAGTAGCATAATAAAATCTACTGTTGCAGTGCTTTTTGCTACTACCTGCAGTGGAAAGTGACACTAGAACATAGTCTCCTATAACAACATCAGGTGTTTGCACGATCTGAGTGGGAGAAGAATATATTCTCTGAGTAGCAGTGACGGCTACTTTTTTCAAAGTAGACTTTGCAGTCCTTCCAATTAAAAGATTTGTAGAGTCGCTAACTTGAAAGTGGTGAAAAGACTTGATTCCTTCTATGGAAAGAGAATTCTCCCATCTTGCAGATAACATCGACTCGGACTGCAATATTTGCTTGGATGTCACGTAGAATGATTTAATTGCACTTATGTTCACAGCACAGTTGAAGAAATCTAGTGCAGAGTTTATCACAACTTGTCTCGATTTTACCAAGTACCAAACTTTTGACTTTATAAGCCCTCCAATACCATCTACTGCACCCTTTCCATGGGAAGTGGCAAAGAAGTTCCATTCACATGTCAGTTGAAAATCTTCCTGAAAGAAGCACAAGTTTGAAATGGTATACTTGTTTTTGAACTGTGCTGCACAGCCATCGGAAAAAATCTTTACTCTTCGTAGCTGAGGAAACTCCGTTTTGAGATCGGTTAAGATAGCATTTAAAAATGCCCATACAGCATATTTATCATGCTGAAGTTCATCACTTATTACCACGAAGGAGCGAATAACATTACCTTTTAACCACGCACAGCAGGTGAATATGGTAATTTGGGGATGAGTCCAGTGGGCACTTTGAATCTCATCTTGAGACACTGCACTGTAATTCTCCGCAAAGTCCACTTGAAGTATCACTTCACTATCCACAATATTATTTTTTACTTCCTCAAAGTAACTTGATTGAGTTCCTTTAACAAAGCAATGTAGTTTATAAAATGGCAGCTGATTATTCAGTTCATTTAAAGCATCTGTGACAGAACAATTAATCTCCACTACTTTTAGAAATCCAGCTTCTTCCTTCCATTGCTTGTATACTAAGTATTTATTTTCATAGTCATCTTCATTTATAAATGCATTGGTTTCTTTTTGACAGTCTTCACAAATCCCTGTCATACACCTTTCACTCTGAGCATTACAGCACATCAAACTAAGTAGATCATTACTTGATGCTGGGAATTCCATAATTACATGTGTTAATGATTTAAGCAAAAAGTCAAAATTAGCATGATATTTACACACGCAAACATTGTGTGGTGTTTCTGATATCAAAATTACGTGCTTCGGTCTCAGACTATAAAACTTTGATTTCTCAATCAAAATATTTTTGTTCTCTCTTTTAAAATGTTCAAAAGCTTCACCAACCGTCATTAGCATATGTCGTTTTGGAACTAGAATTCGTTTACCAGATGATGCTTCCTTAACAGATTTCATGTCTCTTTTTCCCGGAGCTTGCCTGCTGACTTCGTCACTATTATAAAATTGGATGACTTTTTCTTCAGTAATAGTTGACAAACTATGCTGGTTAGATTTTTTGCCTTTCAAAGAATTGTTTATCTCAGGAATAAGTTCCATTGCTAACTTTCGAACAATAATTTTTTTCTTACATGGACTTCTAGGCAAAACTTTACGAGAGCGAGCCAGTGCTTTTCCGAATGACTGTCTAGTTCTGAAGGTGCCAATGGGAGATTCTGTCATGTCATTTGAAGGATCATCAACAGTATTTTTATTAATGTGCTGTTTCCTCTTACTTCTACACTTCCTTTGCCTATCAGCATCTTCAGTTCTTTTTTTCTTGAGTTGAACTTCAGTTGATTCCGATTTATTTTTCTCACGCCTTGCTTTATCTCTTTCTCTTTCTTTTTGAAGATATATTGCCCATTTAACTGGATCTTCTTTTAATTTTTGACGTGATTTTTGCTTTCTGGCAGTAGCTGACATTATCTGAAACAAAAAATTAAATTATTTCAACAAAACAGATTTAATAAAATATTTTGATGTGCAATTTCCCCCCTTAAATCACTCATCTTTTTTACTAGTAGAAAAAGCATATGCCATGAAGTAAAGTAAAAAATAAAAAACAATGCATTTTTTAAGTAATGTTTCTTTAATGATCATTGTTTACTTAAGTATATTTTACACATATTGTATTATAAATATTGCTAAATTAAATATATTTTTAAATAAATTGTTTAATGAATATTTATATTCAAATGAAAGTTCTATAAATTAGGTTTAAGATAAAGCATGTTAAAAACTTCAATGCTTTAAAAATTTTTCAAACCAAAATATGTTTAGAACAATAATAATAAAACAAAACTGCATAATAAAAATGAAAACTTACCTTTTATATTGAAGATACTCTTCTTCTGAAATCTGACAAAAACTCTGATGTCTTTATCATCGGGATCACAATTAAATCTAACTTAGAACAGGACAAAACTCAAATCTGCAAATACATGAACTGATGGTATATACAGTTACAGTTAAAAATTTGAACCATTTTTAATTCAGGGGTATAGTTAAATGGTTAACTAAAAAGAACCTAATAAATTTTGTTTCTTTGGAATTTTATCAATAGAATTAAAAAAATGACTTTTATTAATTAATTATGAAACTTATCAAAATAAACTAAATTTATTATATAACTTTAAATTCTTTTTTTAACAACATTATTTTAATTTGCTTGGAAACAAAAATGGTTGAACCTACTTTTTCATTTAGGAACTGCTTTTATAGTTATTTAAAATGTTGTCACACCCGTCACCATGATTTTATCACACCCGTCACGAAGCTTTTGTCACACCCGTCACACCAAAATTTCACACAAAATAAAAATGTAATATATTTTTAATAATTTCTACTTATTCAAACTTGCAATAGTTAGACTTTTACAAAGTTTCATGTATTTTCATGGAAGAGTGCAATTGCTATGGTATATTACGCATCTTCTTTGTGACGGGTGTGACAGAGAGACCTATAAATATATTTGTATTAAAAATTGAGTTTATTTTTATTTTTAAGAAGCATTAAATGCTTCAAAAGGTAGGTAAAGGTCACAAATGACAATATATGCACTCACCATGAAAATGCTGCAGGATTAAATATTATTCCTGAGTGAATGAAAATACCCTGTTTTTCCGAATTGAAAGTTTTTTACATTGTACTAACTTTAAGCCTAAAAAAATAATACAAGAATAAATTTTATGACATTTTTCTTTATAATTTTATAAACCTCATACATTTTCCTTTAATTTGATGTATTACATGTTACAATTAAGACAAATTGAAATTTCAACCCTCATGTCCACTTTTTCATGGAATGGCCCTATAGTTTTTCTGCACCACTTTCCTTCACCTTTCTCCATTGTCAATGTTGAATCCTTCCGGCCATCAAAATAAAGGCCTTTTAATTGAATTGGAATTTCTTTGGCTTTCTTCTGCACAGTTTTATGCAGCTTTGCTGCTTCTCTATCTAGTTTATGATGATCAATAACTTTAGTCGTATCATTCTCTGTTATTAAGCCACTATCGGTGAGAGCAGCAGTTGCTATCATAGTAGCAAATCGCAGAGAAACCCCTGTTCTTTGAGCCACTTTTGTGACTGTGGGAAGAGGAATTGTCATCTGGGAGCTTACTCGTTCATTTCGGATTTTCTTTGGTTGTTTTGGATCCTTCCGTTGTGATGGCGCTTGAAAGTCGACATCCTTTTTGTCGTCAGGTTCATTGTCGGACATTTCTGCTTCAATTGTTTCTACTATATCAGTTGCTTTCAGAGACTCTGGGGCAGCTTTAATATGACGCTCCTCTTCAGTTGTGTCAATGTGTCTTTCTACTGCAACGAAAGAGACTGGTCACGTGATTTACTAGAAGATCTGATTTTTTCTCAGCCTGGAAATAGGGGAGAAAGGTAGCTGAAAGTGAGATTCCAATTATTTTTTCGTATTTTGTATTTTTTTTTTTTTGTCGATTTGAAAGAAAAAGAAAAATACACAAATTTTTTTATCAAATGGATGGTATCTGGGCAATTCCACGTGACTCACCTTACACTTTGACATTTTTTGCAAGTTATTAAAATCAATTTATTCTGAAGGATTTCAAAGAATTTTTACAAAAATTGGTTTATACATTAATAGAGACTCCATAACTCAGAATTAGTTGCATTTTTAACCTAAAGTAGACTTTTGTGACAATTATAGCTCTTTTTACAGCAGTGACTCACCTTACAACAAATTGGACACGTTTTAGAGGCAAATGTTATATACTAAATTTTCTCCTCTTCCATAGACTGCACATTAAAAAAAAATATTCTAAAGCATTAATAAGAGGTGTCAATTATGATAAATAGCTGAAAAAAACAAAACTGAGTACAATTAATTATGCAAGCTTAAATTATGTGTGTGACTCACCTTACAAAGTTTTGTGACTCACCTTACACTTCCTCCTTTTGTGTATTAGCTTCCAACACAACATTATTTTAAATGTACTTTAACAAATATTGTATTTTAATAAAAGTATTATACCTATCTTAACACCAATTTTGGGGATATTAATAAACAATAAATTTATTTGAACTTCACAGAAAACAATTTCAGAATGTATATGAATGAAATGATATTTGAATAAATTAAATACAGTAGAGCGCCGATTATCCGAACAGCGTAATTTCTCTTTTTAAAATTTTTTTCCGAACTTCCAATTATCCGAACTAGGGTCGGTCCCGACGTGTTCGGATAATCGGCGCTCTACTGTACTTAGAAACTATTTATATTAATTATTACACTCCAATTAAGATGGAAAGGCAAAATTTCCTCTTGAATTTACAACAACTGGAGGGTTAAGTTTTCGAATTAAGTTTGACTGAGGATAAAATATCTTATCTTCAACAACGGGCCATTTCCAATGTTTGCCTGAAGGCTCCATTGTTTTAACCTCAAACTCTCCATTGTAAATATTAGTTATTTCCCCAGGATAAAGTTTACCATCATACTGGACTTCATACCAGTCCCCAACACTAACTTTTTCTGAAGAGTCAGGTGATTGGTCATTTGATAGTAAAAATACTTTGGATTCTTCGTTAATGACTTTGATGCAATGGTTTTTTTTTATGCCTTGTAGTAAAGGGGCATTGTCCCAAACTTTTCTCAAGTTAAGGAGGGAATTTCTTTTTTTGATATCTGCTTCATTAAGTTCAAAAGTTCTGATATTTGATCCAGCTATCTCTGTTGCTTTAACATAATCTGCAGCATTATTTACAATGCATTTCCTTTTCTTAACTTGATCAAATACCTGCCTTTTTGAACTGCCACCAATACCATCAACTGGTCCCTTTCCATGGGATGTTGCAAAAAAGTTCCAAGTGATTAAAACACTATAATTTTTTTCTAAGGTTGGCAAAGAACCTGCAACAAACCTGTTCTTAAACTGTGAAGAAGGGCCATCCGACCATATTTCAACTTTTTGTATTTCATTTGGCATATTATCTAATACATATGAAATATATGCAAGGACAGTTTCTTTTGAGTGGTCCAACACATCAGAAACTATAATGAGAGGATGGATGACACCTGTATGATACATTGCACAGGTAAAGAGACTAACTTGATTTTGGCTCCAGTGGGCACTTTGTATTTCGTCTTGAAATATGCATGTATAGTTTTCCGAGAAATCCACTTGCATCATGCATAAATCTCTCGGAAAATCCTTTGAAATCACCAGTTCATGTGTTACTTTGTATGAGTTGGCTTGCTGACGTTTTACATAACAGTGTTCTAAAAATTGTGGAACCATGTCTGAGATATATTTATAAAGTTCAGAAAATGAGCCAACCTCTTCTACCTTTTAAAGTGGATCATTATTGCTACTTTTCTTCCAGCAAAGCCATTTAACATTAATCTCATCAAACTCTGGCATTGGATATGCCTGATGAAATCCTTCTGCATTTTTACATTGTTGACATTCATTTAGCCAACAACTTTCAGAAGAAGGGTTGCAAATTATTCCTTCGGGAAATGAATGTGAATAAATTGGAAAATCCTTGTCATATGTGTGCAATGCATTGACAGCAATAATGAAATTTTCGTGATAAACACACATGCATACATTATGTGGCAACTGGGAACTTAAAAGAACATGCTTCGGTCGTAAGTCAAAAAACTTGCTTTTTCCAACAATGATAGTTGGATTATCCAATTTAAAAAGCTGAAACACTTCTTTTAATGTGCAGATAAGGTGTCGGGCTTGCATTCTCATTTTTACGCCATCTTTCCACAGCGTAACAACATCTTTACGACCAGGTGCCATCCGACTTATATCATCTCTCATAAAACATACAAATCTTATTTATAGCGTCTGGGCATAGAGCGGAAGATTTTTTGTTAGTTTTTGGCAAATCAAAAGATGAAGCCAATTCTACATTGCATTCACTGCTGAAAAGTTTTCGAACAACAGCTTGTCGATGGCGTGGTGATCCAGGCAGACAACGTTTAGCCCTGGCTACAGCTTTGCCAAACGCACTTGCAGTTTTATACAGAGTTGGAACAGGTGAAGATGACACTTTCTTATTTTTCTGTTCTCTGCATTTTTTCACCCAACCTCTGTTTTTCCTTCGTTCTTCTGACTTAATTTGTTCTTGTACAGCTTTTGGAAGCTTTTTAATTTTGTTTGCTTTTGTAGATCTGTATTTTTTCATATTTATGCAATGTTGTTGCTTATAGGCATCATATTTTCCTTTTTTCTTTAACTTTTCCCTTCGCTTTCTCTGGCGTTCAGCCGCTGTTGTTGGTGCCATAATTATTCTGGTTTTAAAAGAAATGCAGGACTTTAAAATAATGAAAACAGATATATCAAAATAAAATGATTGCTGGTGTTAGACATGGGACAAAAGCAAATGAATGAATTGGGAAAAATGACAGAATGACTACAATTTAATATTATATTTGCCAAAAATGCAGTTAACTTTCAACATTTACTCAGTTATTTTTCTTAACCAAATTGTACAGTAAGTAGCTTTTCTCATGTATCAACTTTCAAATGAGCTAAATTAAGTGTTTTGGTCTATAGACAGTCAACAAAACACTTAATTCCTGTAGATGCTAGTTGTGACTCACCTTACGTGATTCACCTTACAAAAAAGAATGCATATTTTTGCTAAGTATAAAAGGTCAACTAACCACCAAACCTGCATGTTCTTTTATATTTGATTCCAGGTAGGAGAAAATATAAAAAGAATCAATTTAAAGTTTTTATTTTCTTTTCAAAATAAAAAAACTAATATTTTTGTGACACCTTACAAAAAATTTACTGTGCACAAATCTTACTACTGACAGTTTATTTTAACTTGTAAAATTAAAACAACAGCATTAATATAATCTACTTAGATAATTCTTTCAAGAAAATACAATAACAGTTCAATATTACAATAAAACAATAAAACTTGCATACCTCTAAACTTGGACCAAAATTTCATCAAAAATTTTTGTACATGTGCTCATACAAAATGTAGTCATGCTAGAAAAAAAAGCTGCTCTAAATGTTGCCAATTTGATATTTAGAAACTTCAATCTATGTACAACAAAAATAAAATTGAGTTGTGATGTATTTCTAAAAAAAAATTTTTTTTGTGCTTGTCCCATGTTCTGTGGAACTGCCCATCTGCTAATATGTGTGAAATATAAACGGTCCAGTTCCATGCTGAAAATTTAAAATTCAAATTTTCGAAATGACTGCGGGATATTTAAAAGTTGTCTAAATAGGGATTTTTTTTTTCCATCTCCAGCGTCTTAAAACGAAACTTTTGAGGGGTCAGGCGTTTTTAGATTTGAAAAATTGTCTCGAACAACAAAATGTACTTTCTTGTCGAAAATTTAAAAAAATGAAAATTTCAAAACAAGTGTGGGATATTTCAAAATTGTTCAAATTGAAAAAAAAAATTAGTTCCATAATCAGAGTCATAAAAGGAAACTTTTGAGGGGTCGGGCATTTTCAGATTCGAAAATTTGTCTAAAACGAAGAAATCGAGACACCCTAACGCTCAGGGTGAGCATGACGTCACGAAGACGAAAAACAGCTTCTGCGCATGACCTGAGCACGCAAGCAGCCACTGGGGTGAGCCGCTGCCCGCCGCTCAGGTTGAGCATAGCTCAAGTGTAGAAGCAGCTTTAGGAATAGGGGAAAGTGATTATGAATAAGACATTTTTCTATCTTTTACTATTGTATTTTTTTTGTATTCATCAGATTTTGTTCAAATTTGCTGGATATATTCCTCACATATTCAGGCATATAATAAAAAAAATAAAATTAGAATAAATATAACCCATAATGGTTAAGGAGTCCAAAAATTGAAAAAGTGCGTTTGTCCCATTCAACCCCACCCATGAGGTTGAATGGGGCACCAGTGGTAATGAATGGGACACTATAGTAAAATAGTTAAACTAACTAAAAACTTACTTGTTTTATGCTACTGTAAAGTACAAAATAATTGTTTTTGCAAAATAAAATATATATTAAAATAATTTTTCATATAATGTTAAATAAAACCACTTGTAATTTTCCATTATCTCAATAAACAATTTTATTATGTAGATTGACATTAAATTCTAGGACCAACCAGTTTTAATTACAGTAGTAGCTAAGGATTATAAATCCTGCAGTCATGTTTATCGAACATCATAATCCGGCAAATCTACACAAAATTTTAAAGTGGTGTAAGATCTTGTAGATGTTCCTGGCCCTGTTGTTGGTGGTGGAAGTTTCAAAATAATATTGTTTACATCAACAGCACTCATATCTTCATTTTCTGGAAAACTAAAACTTCCTGATTTGTCTTTTCTTCTCAGAAAGGAAACAATAACTTCTTTATTTTCTATGGCATCAACTCGACCAATATAACGAATGCGTTTACTCCCAGCAGAATTATTTGCAATAAATCTTACAAGTATGAAGTTATTTAGCTGCACTTTATCCCTCAATGGGTCAAATATCTTCAGTTTTTTATATGAATCTATATCATTGTTTGATTTGACTCACTATCAGAAAAATAATCTGATTTCACTATTGGAATCAATTTCCAAATAGTATTTCGATTTTTTAGCTGCTGCAAATTCTTTCCTTAATTCAGCTTGTTTTCTTTTTTCAGTTCATTGGCGTACTTCATCTTCAATCCGTTTTTTTTTTCAGGAGTGGAAGTCAAAATGCAAGTTTTTCCTGGTTTTCTACCTGCTTGTTTAATACCTTTCCTAATACATTTTGGATCAGGTCTAATTGACTCTGGGATAATTGGTAGGCTTACAATTTCACTTGATGTACTGCTACTCTCTTGAGGAGGAAAAGGTTCATCTCTTGATGATGTAAAAAGCCTGTTGTCAAATGTTCTTGTCGTTTCTGATGTAGTCCTAGCATCAAATGGAGTCGAAACACTTGTTGCAGAAGATATTTGCAAAGCATCTGGTACAGGACGATCTGTCACATATGATGAGAAAAAGTCAGACTCATTAAAAATATCATTGTTGAAGGGCGATACTCCACACTTTTTAAATCCAGACATTATATTGACGTGCATGAATGCCTTGTCAAATGCTAGAGATGCCAAAGATGCAAGGCGATATGGTGATTTGTTTGCTAGCATTTGATGTCATCCAATTGTTTTGGGCAGTACAAAGGTAGGTTTTAAAAGGTCCATACACACCAGGGTTCACACTGGGGAAAAATACAAGGTGGGATTTTCTTCCTTGACCAAAATTTTAAGTGGGATTTTTAAAGTTTAAGCCTAAAAAAAATTTTTTTTGAGTGGGATTTCAAAAAATAAAGCGGGAATCACGCTATCGCGCGGCCTAGCGCGAACCCTGCACACTTACATACACAGGCTGTAACCTATGACTGCAGTGTGCTCCACTTGTTTTATATAAATCAATGACCAACTCACTTTTGTTTTGGCTAGGTTTGTTCTTCGTTGAAGCAGAAATATTAGGTGATGGAGAACTGTTTGAATGTTTGAACAGCATTATGTTTGAATGTTTGTTCAACATTCCAAGGGCCAAAACACGGTAAAATGTTTCGTTGCTGAGGGGACATTTCACTTTAATTCTTAAAAACATTAACTTTTTCACCAAGTTTAAATCTTTTTCTGAATAAATAGGAAATGCTTAAAATATTCCTACTTTAAAATCAAATCTATTATTTAAATAGAAGCCTGCTAAAAAGTATGAAAAATTGTTGCGGAGGGGACCGGAAAAAATCGCAATTTGGAAATTTTCCAAGTATCTCATAATTGTTCCTCTTTATGAAAAACTGTTGTAATAAAATATTTTTTTAATTAAAATAGCACCATTTTGCTTCATAATGGCATAAAAAATATACCTGGAAATAAAAAATTTCATTATAAAAAAAAAAAAAAAACTAAAACTTAACACTTTGTTGCGGAGGGGACATTTAGGGTTATTTTAAAAATTAAGAATTCAAACGTGTAACAATATTTTCTAGCAGATGATAACATTTTTTAGTAAACCAAATATTTTATACATTATTTAATCGTTAACCTTATATAGTGAAACCCCGATTTTACGTTTCTCAAGGGACTGGACAAAAAAAACGTAAAATATGGGAAATACATAGAATGCAAAAATCAAATTAAAAAAAACTAAAGGTAGTAAAGATGACTTTTTCAAAAGGCTTAATATCTGTATTTTACAAAAAGAACATTATTATGCATACCATTTTAAGATAATTTTTTTAGATGCAATTCCTGGCCGTTTAGGCTGAAAATAATCCGTAATAGTGGATTGTTTTTTAGTCATTGAGTTCAAAGTGAATGCAGCATCTTCTAGGATTGAAATACGTTGCAAGTTTTCTTCCTGGTTTAGAAGAAAATAATCTTTCACTATTTGTAAGCTCTTCATTGCAATAGTGAAAGAAGGGACGGGCTGTGCTTCCGGTTCTTTTTGTTGATCTTCATCGGCTGACGAAAAGTACAGATGGAAAAAATATTGCTTATTTTAGAACATTTTTTTTTTTCATTTTCCAGGAAAAACGTAAAATGCAGGAAATTTCAAAAAAACAAACTTACAATCCGGGTTAAATTAACATTATTAGTATACGGAAAAACTGGGACCGGATGAAAGAAACGTAAAATGCGGGAAAAACGTAGATTCGCGGGACGTAAAATCGGGGTTTCACTGTAATTAATTTTCATACATTAATTTCTTTTATCAATCATTTTTTACAAAAAATCAAACATGAAAAACACATTTGTTAAGCATATCAATGGCTTGGTTAAATACATATTTAAATCGCCTTTCATCAAATAATGGTTCTGTCAAGACAGTTTTAATTTGAAAGAAGTTCACCCAACTTCTGTCTTCTTTTTCAGGAAAAGAAAACACTGCTTGTTTTTTTACATTTCCGCAAAAATAAAATCTCCGCACTTTCTTTGTCAATGGATCAGATTTGACCAACATAAAATCTGCTTGCTACCCTAGGATTTTTGGTATATATTTCTACCTTTACAAAACTTCCTACTGTTGGTTTCTGCACCTTTTCTTCTGCCTTTGGTTTTGTTTGACTAGTTGTTTCATAGACATTGTGAATATAATAAGTCTTTTCAGCTGCTTCAATACTAAGTGAAAATGGAGAATTCAGTGCAGTTTTCAATTGAGAAAGGTGTGACTTTGCATAATGCAATTTATGAGTTCCAAGTACTGGTTTTCTCATCTTCCCCCAACGTGTTTTAAGGAACTGTTTTCTTGTTTCATTATCTTCAGCAGACATATACAGTATTGTTATTGTGTCATTCAAATTTTTTGAGAGGTCAAAGAACTCCTTGGCAGTATTTACAACAGCTTTACTTTGAAGGACTTTATACCAAACTCCCCGCTTAACGACAGCTCCAATCCCATCAGCTGGTCCTTTGCCATGAGCAGTTTCAAAAAAGGACCAATCCGCTCCAAATCCAAAATCTTTGCAGTAAACAAGATTTCCTAAGTTATAACGGTTTTTAAATTGGCTTCATGGGCCATCACTCCAGTAGTGAACATAGTTTATTGAAAAGGGCACCTTTTTTTGCAAATCTTTATAAATCTCACAATTTGAATTAAAAATGAAACTTTTATCATGGTTTAAATCATCAGAAATGATTCGTTAGCGAAATGTTTAAGCACCACATCTTTATAGTATAAATAACTGCTGTAAAAATTGTTACTTGTTCTGCATGCTAGTGGGCACTCATAACTTCTTTTTGTTGTCTAATAGAATAATTTTCTGCAAAATCTTCGATTATTATGATCTTTTCACTCAAATTTTCTTTTAAATACTGAAGTTGGGATTGCTGTTGTTTTATGTTAAAAACATGGCGAGCAAATGGTCAATGGTGCAAACTGAATCTTTAGATTTTCGATTGTTTCAGTATTTGAACATGTTACTGGAAGTTTTTTAATGATTCCTTCAATGTTAACCCATTGATGGTAGCTTAAAATATCTTCAAAATCAAAATTATGAAATTGTTCATCAATAACTTCAATCCCACAGTTGGAGCATTGTCGATCAATACACAATTCTGTGCGCTTATCTTCTGTGCATAAAGTTATGCCGAAACCTAATTTTTTTCAGGGTGCATTGTTATATGGGACGTTCCGCAGTATTAGGTTGTTTCGGGCTCTACACTTTACAAACTTATTTTCTTAACCATTTGAAACTTAGTATAAATAATCAAATCAAAACTAATGTATTTTCGGGCGTTTATGTATGATATATTATGAGATACAAAAAATTAGTATTTATTTTTTTAATTTGCCACAATATAAATATATTAGCTGTTTCGGACTCTACAAGCAATGGACATGAAAATGTTAGAGGAAATTCAGGTTCAATTTTTTCTGAATTTCACAAACATTCATAGTTATTGGACTTTGTCTACTACATACCAATCCACAACAATGTTTTTAAAAATGAATATTTATCAAACAAGTGTCATGTTTTGGACTCGAAAAATTTGTCCTTGCATGTGTCACCCAAGCTAAAGTGGGTTCATTGTAAATATTTACAGTAATACACATATACATAATTTTAAAAATATTTATTACATAATTACATTAAATTTATTATTATAATTAGTAATTATTTTAGTTACTTAGGTTTTTCAACAAGCCTTGTATAAATAATAGTAAATAACAACTTATTATTATTGTTCAATAGTTGCTATCACTGATGCAACTTTTGTGGCAGTGTCTTGATCACAAGCAAAGAAACATGCAAGAAGAATCAATTGGATGTGGGTCTCAAACATTTGCATGTCGGCTATTGCTTTTGACGTTTTCCATCTTCCTGAGCCTGAGTTTTACAGCTGTTTTTTCAACTTCTGATTCTGGCACAAATAAAAAGTTGATTGCTTTGGCTTGGCGTTTGTGAATTTTTCAAAAATCAACAAGAACATCTTTCTTCTGTAGAGTACAGCGACATACACTCCTTTTTACTTCTGCCCCTATACCATCTACCGCCCCTTTCCCATGAGAAGTAGCAAAAAAGTTCCACGACATAGTGCAGCCAGGATAAGCTTTATGATGCATCAAGTTGCTTCTTAGGTGTGTTTAATTTTGAACCGACTGCTACAACCATCAGCCCAGTAATTTATGTGTTCAATTCTTCCTAATCTCATCTCCAAATCTGTTATAATTACTTTATTAAACAAAAAAGTCTTTCTTGCCATGTGTCATTGCATTTGAAACAATTGCATATGAAATATGCTTTAATTATTGACCAACTTTGTGATGTACAGTTGAGGGCTGGCAAGTTTCTGCTAGTAAGTGGCAAAAACATGCAGAAAATATTCGTCCAACTTGTTCCGAGTAAAATTCAACTCATCATTCGTATGTTTCCCCGTGATTCGGACAGCGGCAGGGGCCAGGGTTGCCATTTTTTGGCTTTTTTAAAGGAAAAAAAATAGAGAAATTGTACTCTTTTTGAACTCGTCTTTAAATAATTTGTTTGACGTTTTGGATTCTTTAAAATTTTAAAACTTTTTGAGAATTTATTGACTATTTTAGCTTTCTAAGGGGAGAGCAGTAGGAAGTGGTTGAGGAACTTTCTTCAGAGGAGAAAAGTAGCAAGGAAAGCATTTCCTTTGCAGAAATTAAAGAGCTGTGTTACCACTGGGAGAAAACACAGAGTGGTGGAAAAATGGCATTTAACACTGCTGTTGTCAACAGGAGCATCAGCTTGTTCAATAATGTTATTGACTATATTAGAAAAATTCTGAAAAATCGTCAAAGGCAGACAACATTGGACGGGTTTTTAGGGAAAGAAACCCAAAATTCTTCTTGTGGAAAAAGGCAGAAAAAAGAAGGAACAGCAGGAAGGGAGAAAGCCCCGGAAGGGAGGTTGCAGTAGAGCGCCGATTATCCGAACTCCAATTAACTGAACTTCCAATTATCCGAACAGCCTGTTTCTCCCCCACCCCTAAGGTAAAAAAAACTCCTAACCGAACTTCTAATTATCCAAACCCCTAGTTTTTTCAATCCCTCTTCCCCCTCTTCAGATTTATTATGTGAAATCGAATCCCAGATAAGTATTTCGTTGGGAGCAGTAACAAGAGAATAAAAGGCTTGGTGAAAGAGGGTATAATCAAAATCAAAGCACAAAATTCCTGTTCATATCACCTCCCATTCGCAGTGACCATTTCATTGTAGTTCTTTCAGCACATATAGGTGCTGCCAGTAGTAAGCCTGGATAAAGTGTGAAGGTTTTTCTATTGTCACAATATCTCTTAAATTGTCTGTCCAATTATCCGAACTTTTGCTTATCCGAATTAGGGTCTGTCGCGATGCGTTCGGATAATCGGTGCTCTACTGTACTTGATGTTTTTATGGAAGGGGATTCCTCTCCCAACCATTTCTCTTCCTCTCAACATTCCACTTATCCTATCGGCTCACCTCAGTACAAGCAAAGTGCAGTAAAATTTTTATTTATGCTTGCATTCATGTAGAGTACTGTACATTTGTTTTTCATAGGTTTAAATAAGCAACCATCTGTGGGTCTGGAATGGATTAATCCAATTTACATGGTATCTTATGTGAAAAAATAATTTGCCAATCGAACTGCCTGTAAAATTATTTACTATTCAAGAAATCTTCATCATGATTAAGTATTCCAATGAAAACATAAATTAAAGTAAAATATAACATTTATTTTACAATATTCACAATTTCAGGAAACTAAATTTAACATATTATGTCAAATCTACTTCCTAGAAGTAGTCAAGACATAATTCTAGTTCAAGCATAAAGAAAATTCAGTTCAAGAATCCAAACGATTGCTAACTTCACCGGCTTTTTATACATGCAGCCGACTGCGCCTCCTAGGGGCTATTTGCCTGTTTCATGAGGAAAAGAAAAAGAACGAAAACATGCAAATTTGTTAACACTGCCTCCTGGAATGAATTGTGTACGAATAGTGAGGTTCCACCGTATTTTTAAATAACTAAAAAATGCAAAGCAATAACTTAAAGATTATTTACTACATACAAATAGAAATGGTTCTTGCGAAAATATATAAGTAAATAATTGAAGCACAAAAAAAAAAAGAATTTTTTTTTTTTCCCAGTATTTGTTTTTAAAGACTACCACCACACAGAAGGCAAGATATTTTCTAAAACTTCCTTGGAGAAATATGTTTCTGGGAAAGAAGCTGATTTTGCGTCAAAGGATACTATATATGAATATATGGCACAAAATTTGGATTAATATCAGAAAGCAATTTCCTTCCCTTTTCTTTTTGCTCATATGCCAATTTTGATCCCATATACTTAGGATGAAATGAATAAGCTGGCATATGGTAGTCTGTTATTGCTGGGCATTATGTGCTTTGAACATTGCATTCGTGAGTTTCAATGAGAGTATCATTAAATAAAGTTAACCAAATTTCACGAGCATCTGCAAGAGAACAGTCATGTTTTCGAGTTTTATCTAAAGCAACAGCAATAGGTTTTAACATTTGTTACAAGTATTTAACTTCTTTATAAATCATATTATTTACAATTGTAACAACTGTTGTGTCCTCAATATCTTCATGATCTTCAATTATTTGTAAATAATACGGCCTATTCTTCATAAAAGATTCAAAACGATCAATCTGGCTGTAACATCTTGTATTGGAAGGTAGTTGTGTCATTGCAGAATTTGTGTATTCTTTAATCCAAGCACTTTGTGATTTTTGAACAAGTGCTAAATGTTTGTTGGAGATTAAAGATTAAATTAAATGCAAAGTGAACTATATAAAAAAAGAACAAATCAATTTTCTGTAAACATGGTTTATTCTCGTAGTTAGAAAGTGGCCGTCCAACTTCCTCAATATCCAAAGCGAAGACTTGTTTGTGCACCTTGCGCATGCTCACATTCGGGCGTATCATAGCCCAAACATACACCGGGCCTTGAAATATTATTTCAACATTACTACATTACTATTAAAACATTAATAACAATAAAATAGAATAGGTACAATAAGAAATATATCAAAAATAAGAACATCTAGATTACACATTACTGTTCATTGGTAATAGAGCTATTTTAGAAATGGCTGTTTTATAGGTTCCCGATAATTTTTTTATCTTAATTACTCGAAGTTGTCCATCTGTTCCTCAAATATCCTCCAAAATTATTCCTCTAGTCCATTTGTCCATCTTTAATTAATACTAAATCACCTTTCGTGATATTTTGTTTATCGAATCACATATTTGACCACCGCTGTAAGTGAGAAATAATCTCCACTCCAGTTCTTCCAGATTAACTGTGTTAACTTGGTCGTTCTTTGCCAGGAACTTAACTTATTTTCGGAAACATTTTTTAAAGAGGGTTCCATAATAGAATTTATAGGTCTTCTAATAAGGAGATGACCAGGAGTTAGACTAGTCAAATCATCTGTTCTGTATCCAATGACAACGGTAGCAGAGGTCTAAAATTTAATACAGCCTCAATCTGATTAACAATTAAAAATTCCTCATAATTCAACTTATCATTATGATTTCTCTTTTGAGGTTGTATTTAATTGACTTGACCCAGCCTCACAAAGATCTCCAAAGTTTGGAGCCCTTGGTGGCATAAACTTCCACTCGAAGTTTTAGTTAGTCATATAACCGGCAAGTGGTTCATCAGGATGTTGAGCAATTTTCTCAATTCGTTATTACTCCCCATGAAGTTTTTGGCATTATCTGTATATATGTAAGCACTTTTCCCTCTTCGCAAAAGAATCTCTTTAGAGCTGCTATAAACGACTGCAATGTTAAAATGGTAACCATTTCAATGTGGACTGCTTTAGTTGCAAGGCATATAAAAATTGCGAGATAAATTTTGTGATAAATACCCTTTCTCTGATATTTGTATTTCACTGTAAATGGTCCACAGAAGTCTATTCCTGTGCAATTAAAGGGTGATGTAGGGGTTACTTTTTCTTTGGGTAACTTACCTGTAATCTGTTCACATATCCTAGGTTTGGCTTTGAAACATGTTATGCAATCATAAACAAGCCTTCTAAAAATGGTATGACCCCTAAGTGGCCAAAACCTGGACAGACTTGCAAATAATATTGCCAAAAGGCCGCAGATAAGTCTCGATCGTCACCAGTTGGAAATCTCTGCTTTATCATCTCATGTCGTTTCATTTGAAATCTTTTTTTTTTTTTTTTGCAGCAGCATAGCTGCAAAAACAACTTTATGCCAGAACAAGATGACTGTCAATCATTATTGGACTATGGCACTATTTGGTGAATGGAATGTGTACTTTTAATTGTATTCAAATCAAATGGTATTAGCTGAAAGTAAATATCTTGTTCCTTTTTAGGTATAAAAAATATGTTGGCCTTAGAGGTTAAAATTACATTTAAATTAGCTTAAAAATGTACTAAAATATTTCAAAAAATTGGCCAACAGAAAATTTGAGTGCAGACTTTTCTGAGAGAAAATTTTTGAAAATTTACTTAATTTTTATTTGTTACAGGATTTTACTGAACACTGAACTTTCTGTTCATTCCGTATTGGTTACTAGTGACTGATACAGACATGCCAACTCTCCTGCTTTTCTCTTCAATCTCCTACCAATACAGAAATTTCTCCTGCTTTTTAAGAAAAGAAAAAAAAAAGTCGCTATTCTCTTCAGTTTCATTCGTCTTTTTGTAATAGAAATTTAGACTACTTAAAGACGGTTAATACTTATGTCAATTTTGTTTTCAAATGGTTTTTACAGGCTGCAGTTTCATAACACAACTTTTTTGTTTAGTGTTTCGGCATTTCATGATCACATAAAAGTTCTACTTATAATTGCGTAAATATTTTAATTTTTAGTTCTAAATTATCTTTTAAAAATGAATAATTTATAAAAGATGCATTTTAAATCTTGTGGATTAATTTTTATGTAATTTATATCTAAGAACGAAAAAATTATCAGTTTTATACTGGCATTCAACTGGTTCTTAGGTACAGAAATTTCTCCTGCTTTTTGGTTTCGTTTATCCTGCTTTTTGATTTTAATAGGTTGGCACATCTGCATACTAAAAGCGTGGCCTGACTGGAATTTCCTTATAAATTTGTGTGGCACTCAACGTGTTAAAGAGTAATGTTAAGAGCTCAGAAATGAAATAGATGCCATCCAGACTGTTCAAGGCTGTAGTAGCCTAGCGGTTAGAGCGTTGGACTTCCACCTGGAAGGTAGCACGTTCGATACCTGCTAAAGGCCACCATGTACACTTGGAGATACGTGCATGTAAAATCAGTGGACCCCACTACCTCGCCCCGTGTGCAAGCAATCCTAAATCCTCTGCTAACAGGTAGGGGTCTGTTAGAGAAAAGCCAAACTGTTCAGAATCAGAAAGTGTTATGAATCTGGAAATCTAACTTCTGAATTTTATTAATCTTGGAATTACATATAAATCTTGTTCTTGATTATGGTGAAGGAGGACAATGAACGAGATTTAGATAAACTGGCTAGGCTTGAGGACTACAGTGCAGCTTTTTATACAACAGTTTTTTTTTTTTTTTTTGAGACATAAACTTATTGGCATTATTGACACTTGTTACAAAGAATTGAACAGTTCAATTTAACTAGTCATTCACGTATATCTAAATGTAAAAATGATTTTATACCTTGCTCGTTTTCAACTGTATTGTAATACATCCATTTGATTGCTATTATTCAATTTCAAAAATTTTTTTGCAGGTTTAATGGAAGGGGAAAAGGACATAGCTTCTAAAATATCAACATTTTGTATAACTAATGATGCAAAGATTCTAGAAAAACCACAAGTCAAGCCTATATTCTTCTTCATTGCTTTACTGAAGAAATTTCATCAAACATTAACATATTCAGGCATCAACAATTCAACTTCCTACTCTGAAATGTTGCCTGAAATAGTGAAGCTCCTTGAGTCATCCTTTCAACAGTATAATTTTATGTCTGTGAAGAAGTTCTTGCATTTTATTTCAGAACTTAAACTGTTAGTAAGTTTTCTGAAGCATTTACTAGATTTTTATCACGGTTAAAAAAATGTTAATATCACTTATATTTGGGGATCATTTTCAAAATTTGCTGTCATTAGCTCCAGATAATTAATAAAAGTGGAAGGGAATTTTTACTGCATAGACAACTATGCAGTAAAAATTCCCTAGAATTTAAAAATTACTCTTATATCTTTTTGTTGTTGCTATTATTTTGTTTGTGATGCCTAAGGCTAAGATT
The DNA here is from genome assembly GCA_038502835.1 of Octonoba sinensis. Taxonomy (NCBI): domain Eukaryota; kingdom Metazoa; phylum Arthropoda; class Arachnida; order Araneae; family Uloboridae; genus Octonoba; species Octonoba sinensis. The sequence goes on along the minus strand of CM076605.1, from coordinate 60,876,939 downwards.
GGAAAGAAGACACAATTAAGGATGAATGCCTATGATTAACATATTCAACACAAAAATAATCTTTTTAGTTGTAGTAATATTGCAGAGGAGAAGCAAGTCCTATAAAGTTGGGGGAACCTTGGAAGTCGGGAAAAGGAAAATAGGCTAGAAAGTTTATAGAGAAAATTAAAAAAAAAAAAAGAAAGAAAACGTTACTCCTGAAGTCCAACCGGTTAAGATTCCTAGATTGGGAGCGATATCGCCAGTGATAAGGACCAGGGTTCATGATTAAAAAAAATCTGATTTTTTTTATATTTAAATTGGATTTTTTGATTTTTTAAAAAAGACCTTAAATATTTTAGCTATTGATTGTTACAATCATAGAAACAATATGGTATGTTCATAAATATTCAAAAACACTTTAAACCATTTTCACAGCAATAAATTATTTTTTAATAATAATGATAAACAAATTTTAATACAAATGCATGACTCAAACCCTACTAGGACTAAGAATAAGTGCAGAGAAAATTAACAAATTTAATCTAAATTATTTTGCTGTTGAAAGCTGAAAAAAAAAGTAACAATTGGTTGTATTTAATTTTTACATTGAGTGTACTTGAAAATCATTTTTCTATTTTATAAATGAAAAAGCCTGAAATATTTTACCCATTTAGTAAAATCATATGCTCACACCATTACTAAAAACTGAAATTTTTTGTTTTAATGAAATATCTCTATTGAAAACTTAATATTGTAGAAGGAAAAAAACCTTAACAGGGTTCGTACGGTCCTTAAAGGTCCTTAGAAAGTCCTTAATATTCATTTTCATTTTTAAGGCCTTAAAAAGTCCTTAAATAGTGCTTAATTTTTATTCCAGGTGCTTATTTTTTTTCTTTTTGTTAAACTAAGAAGGTATCCATGCGCTCTATTTGTTTTGCTATGTTGTGTTTTCTTCACAAGAATCAAACTTCTTTCATTTCAACTACTTAATCCAGATTCGGTTTGCTTGGGTCCGGTACTATCGCGGCTTTCGGACAGACCCAAAACGGCGGATTGACAGGACCAAAAATGGGGGACTTACATAAACATCATCGCATTTTTACTACAAATTTCAGTGCTTTCTCAACTGGTAAATAAATAAGTAACTCTTGTTTTTTAATTTTTTTGAAACGTTATAAGTAACTTGATGTGTTATATATTTTGACAAATAGAAAAGGTTATAATAATTTAACTTTGTGCAAGTAAACAGAAATAGAATTATAATTTCACGTTAATTTAAAGCACAAATGAGCATTAAAAATCAGACATATGTTTCGGTATTGCTTGTAATCCCTTTTTCAATGCGACAGGGAGAAAGGGACTCCAAACAATCCCGAAACATGTCTGCGTTTTAATGCTCATTTGTGCTTTAAATTAACGTGAAATTATAATTCTATTTCTGAAAAAGAATAGGTTCATGGATTTTGATAAAATGCTTCAAACTACAACACCCAATTCAGTTAAAATTAACTTGTACCCACCCACATGGCAGCTCCCAATTTACTACTTCCTGCAATTGTATGAAAAAGAAAACCGAGCTACATCTAAAAAAGAATTAAAATATTAGTAAGAGAAGTCGAATCAAAACACAAGCATTTGTACAAAATGCAATGGTGCCCAGTAATTGGGCACCATTTAAGACCACAGTCACACAAAATAAATCACACAAGTTCCCTCATTTTGCTTTTAAAAGAGAAAAGAAAAAGGAATAAAATTTGCAAAACGGACTTTTAAGGATTCAAGGGGAAATTTTTTTATGAATAAACAGAAATCGGGAATTTTCGAAAAAGAGCCGAATTTCGGGATTCGATACTAATTATTAAATTTAGTTTCAAAGTAAATAAATATTTTTTTGCATGAAAATTGTTACTAAATCATCTACATTCTAAACAATTATCAGCAAAGCAAGTTGAGCAAGTTGGAGCAGCTCTTAACAAGTAATCAGTAAATAAATACTGCTTTTGAAACTTTTTGTTAATTTAAGGGGCGGGGCTTAATACTTCAAACATGCATATTGTTGACATCTAACTCAATAAGAGATACATTTAACTAATATGTAGGCAAAAAAAAAAACTTTCAGCTTTTTTTGCATTTGACCAATTGCATGTATGATTATCGCTTCTTTATACTGTTAAATCTAAAAGAATGATTTATTTTCATTATCATTTTTCTTACATCTTACACTATAATAAGCGGCGAGTTGCCAACTCTCCCGATCGCTTTTTATCTGATCTTTCGCTAAACAATTTGTTCTCCCATTGTTTTTTTTTTAAATCAAATAAAATATATATATTTAAAAAAATAATTTGTTTTAAAGTAATGTTTTAATATTTAGTAAATTTTTATCAAGCAATTTGGCTTCGCTATCGTTCGCTGGGGGATTTTGTTGTGTTTGAGATGATGGATATTTGCTGTGTTAATCAAAATTTGTATCTCGTGAAATTTCTTAATTTGCAGTAAATTGAAGGAATTTTTTGTGAACTTCGAAAATTCGATTTTTTGCAAAAAGATCAGATTTCTCAAGCTGATGTACGAGTATTTTTATCTAAAGGGATTGTACTACAAATCAAGAAAATTTTTGAAGAAACTTTTTTAAAAGACATGTATTAATTTACATGAATTTTCATAACTTATAACGCGAAAATGTAAAAGCCTTTTTTTCGGAGACTTGCTAACATCTAGCACGTGCTTCTCCGAAAATTGCACGCAGCTTTTGAGACTTCTGTCTTTTTGCATCCTGTAAATATATCAATTATGTTAAAAGTTGACAGTTGTTTTAGTATTTGCAGCCTGTACTCTGCTTGTTTTATTTTTTATTTAAAAATATTGTTCAATTTTTTTAAACTTTATTTTAGTGAAATTTTGGTAGTTACTATTTGAGGGTAATGTACAAAGTTTTAAGCGAATAAGCTCCATTTTTTTATTAGTATGTTGTTTCCAAAATGAAATATTTTTCTCAAGTTGAAAAAGTTTTTCAGAATTTTTGTAAGCTCTTCTAAATAATTTTAAAAAATTATTTATGTTAGAGATAAAAATTTAAGTAAACCTAAATTGAGATGCCGGTAGCATAAGTTAAGTAAAATGAAAAAAAATCTAAATTAAACACACATTCTCATTACAAAGTGCAGCGTTTTCTTTAACAATCTTTTTTATTTAAATTGTTTTTCATTTAACTTGTATTTTATAGTATTAACCATTTTTGATAATTTTTCACTTGCTTATGTATGATCAATACTTGTGCTGTGTGCTTCTTATTATTAGTTCCAATGATTATTTAACTCCCTGACTGTATTGGACATAAGAAAAGCAACAAGATAAAGAGAGCTCTATAAAAATGTTTGTGTTGTGTTTCTAATAAAAATGCAAGGTTAAATCAATTTACTCTTTCAATAATGCTTCCTTTTGAAATAAACATAACAGTTTGTATATTGCGAAAAATTTGTGAGGTCCTTAAAAAGTCCTTAGAAAGTCCTTATTTTTGATTTTGCCAAAAGCGTACGAACCTTGCTTAAGCTGTTAGGGGACATGGATGAGACTTTAAGGATACACATTCTAAATTCTAATAAGTGTTGTTTTAAACATTATCATTCTGAATTATTTATTGTATGACATTTATTAAATTGATCTAAAATATTTTTAAGGGGGAAAAAAAACACAGAATGATGCATTTTTATTTGAATGATTGAATGAATTATGCTTTGCTGTTAAGATGCTTGAAGAATAAGAATAGTATTGTAAAGTTAAAAAATAAAAATTAGTTGTAAACTTGTAAGATACGTTATGCACACAGACAGAAGGACCTGGGAAGTTTTAAAACTAGCTGTAACTGCAACATATTTCATTTTTACAAGACTTTCTAACATTGTAAGATCAATCATTTTTTTTGAAAGAAAAAATCACTAGATTTAAATCAGGGTTCGTTGATTTAAATCAGCTTGATTTAAATCAAGTGATTTTTTTTTTCAAAAAAATCATTGATTTTACTATGCTAAGAAGTGTTGTAAAAATGAAATATGTTGCAATTACAACTACTGTTTCAAACAAAACTTCCTAGGTGTTTCTGTTTGTGTGTATAACATATTTCATAAGGTTAGAATTAATTACTATTCTTTTAATTTGACAATCTTTTTTTAAATTTTACAATATCCTTCAAGCATCTGAACAGCAAAGCATAATTTACTCAATCATTCAAATTACAATTCATAACACATAATCATGAACCATTCTGTGTTTCTTACCTTAAAAATAGTATTTTAGATCAGTTTAATCAATGCCACACAATGAATAATTCAGAATGATAGTGTTTAAAACAACAATTGTTAAAATTTAGAATATATATATCCTTAAAGTTTCATCCACGTCCCCTAATAGCTTAAGGTTTTTTTCCTTCTAAAATATTTTTTTATCATAGAAGTTTTCAATAAAGATACTTGATTAAAACAAAAAGTCTCAGTTTTTAGTAATTGTGTGAGCATATGATTTTTCGAAACGGGTAAAAATATTTCAGGCTTTTTTATTTATAAAATTGAAAAATGATCAAAGTACATTCAATGTAAAACTTAAGTACACACAATTGGTACTTTTTTTCAGCTTTCAACAGCAAAATAATTCAGATTAAATTTGTTCATTTTCTCTGTACTTATGAGTGTACTGTTATTCCTGGTAGGGTGAAGTTTCAATTGAGTCATGCATTTGTATTAATATTTGTTTTTCATTCTATTAAAACTACTTTTAAAAAATATTTTTTGCTGTGAAAATAGCTTAAAGTGTGTTTTTGCATATTGATTAAGATGCCATATTATTTCTATGAATGTAATGTAATAAATATCTAAAATATTTAGGGTCTTTTTTAAAAAAATCAAAAAAACCTGATTTAAATAAAAAAAATCCGTTTTTTGATTTTTTTAAAAAAAATTTTTAAAAAATCATGAACCCTGATTTAAATCAACAAACCCAGAAAAGACAATGCGATCTTTGTTTAGTTTTCACCTGGGCAACCTGAGCAGAAAGCTCACTGTTCTGCTGTTGCATTTTCGAGATCAGCAATGTTGATAATGCTTCGGCTGAGGCGAATGAAGATGAAACATATGAAGAAATGGAATTTAATTCCCAAATCTTGTCAGCCAATGGTGGCTAACTTGGAGAGTTCATCACTGCTGACAGATATTATAAATCTCATGTTTACTGGTAATCTTTGAAGCCATAACGTTTATAGGAAATCCTCACTCACTTTATCACCTGTGAAATTTTTCATCTTGCACAAAAGTTGCGATGGTTTCTTATCGCCCATTTCAAGTTCAGTTGAGAGTTTTTGCATTTTTTGGTTTCTGAATCTGCAAATATAGAAATCGGCATCTCTTTATAGTCTGTGTAATTAGAATAGGCGCATCAAGGTCGCGTTTGCTGCTTTGGCTCCATGGCAACTGCGAGAATGATAACAGAGCCAGACTTTTTTTTTTTGCACTGCAGTTAAGGCAATGGCATTACGACACCTTCGATTCAAAATATTAGCATAGTTGAGGAAAAGTAATAAGAAAGAATTTATTTTCCATTTATTTATTTTTGATATTAAGTAAATGCAATAAATTTCATCTGGAATGTTTGAATAAGATTTTAACATTTACAAAATATAAAATATGATAAATTAGCTATACAATAGCTTTCGGAAACACATCAAAATATCAGAATAATATTTAGATTAGTTGAAAATATTTGAAAACTTTGTCTGACGCAATATATTTTTGCCATTGAGAAATAAATCTGATTTTAATCAGTCTATTATTATTATTATTATTATAACTAAAACAACAGACTTATGTTCCCAAACCAAGTGGGGAAAAAGTTTCTAGCACGGAAACCATGGCGACCAGAAGGAGAAAAGGTAGAGTTGTGTGACCTTGACAAGCCGATTGTAATTACACAGACTATAATTGCTTCGTATTTATTTTCATTCAGCGGATTTATGAGAATGTCTGATGCTTGGGCCGAGTATGTCTGCTTCAATGGAACTCACTACATAGTCACACTTTTTCTGATCGACACTAATATTGGCATTTTTAAATTGGGCTTCCAGTTGTAAAAACCAAATCCTAGGGTCCGGTTTCCAAAAGACGGGAATTTTCACAATAACCTTTGCTATTGTTGCTTCATTCCCTTCGTTGACCATGTTTGGGAGATCACGTCCGAAAGTCGCCAATAAAGTGTTTTTGTTATGAAATAACTTGAAGAAACACTTAATGTTAGGCCGTAAAGCGTGGAGCCCCCCCCCCCCCCCCCTTGTGATGTAGATTGGGTACTGTTGTATTCCACACATTTCATGCCTAGTTGACCAGACTTTCGGGAAGTCCAGTCCCAAACTCGAAGCTGACAAATCGAATTGAACATTGTATTTAATTTGAAGAGGGATGTGTTGCGCAGTTGCTGCACACGAATCTCTCACACAACTTTTGTCAAAATGCGAAAGTTTTGCTGCACTTCTAGATTCAGAAAATTTCATCAACTGGCAACAGCCACGCTCCGGATAAATACTTTACAGCACCAGCTAAGTGTGAATGATCCAACTGAAATTCAATTGTATGGCAATTAAATGTCTTCCTTCACCCTCCTACAACAAGTACTGCAGGTGCGCGACTGATTTTGAGGGAGCTCACAAATGTCTCAACATCCATCAGTATATGTTATACTGAGTTTCTAAGTGTATAATTTCAGAAAAGGCCAGATGTTCTGCCAGCTAACTGTAATGTCAGACTTCTGCTATTAATTATCTGGCGTGTGAGCTTGGTGCTTGTTGTTCACTGAATATATGTTGCAGCTTGAATTGCATGCTAAAAAATAAGAAAAAATAAATAAAAAAAATTTTTTTAGTTTTATTTTTGCTATGTTAAACAAATAAATTGCTAAAACTCATTTATAAATTTAGTCTTTAAGTTGAGTATTGATTTTCTATTTTATGCATCTGAATGTGATTGTTTTAGTCGTCTTACTTTATTATCTGCAAAGGTATAGAAATAAGAGAAAAAGCATAACAAAATGAAATGTAAATTGAATGTTTGTAAAATTCAGTCCTTTTCTTTATTTTACCAATTAAATAATTCATAAAACTATGTGTATATTAATTTAAATATAAACATTCATATCTTTATAGAATCTTATGAATTTGTTAACGATGAATGTGGAATCTACGGAAATAATTGCAAAGCTTAATGAGCATTATCCTCGATGGAGTGCCCAGTATAAGACTAACCTACAAAGAGAATTTAATATTGAAGTAAGTATCGCAAGAATCACATTTCTTTTATTGCCTTGTTATTCATATTTAAAAAAGACAAAAACTATAACACCTCTACTTTTCAGAAATTATATATACCAGTTTCAGCTCTTAATGTCTACCAAAGTCTGTTAACAGCTTCATTAAGCGACTCCTGATTGTAGTATTTTCATTTCAATATCTGTTGATTTAAAAAATGAATTTCTCTCTAAATCGAAGAAATATCAATACTTCTCAACAACCTGCAGTTAAACTGTTTTACAAATTAGTGACAATATCAGCTTTAGCCACATTGTGTAAATAGTCTGAAATAAAAGGCTCATGGATAACCAAATAACAGTTCTGAAAAGTCATATTAAAATTTGATAGTAAGAAGGATATTTATGTTATTTCAAGATCATTATTCTTAATATTCTAAAAGTGATTATTGCAACTGGGTTTCTGATAAATGATACTTTTTAAAATTTGTTATATTTATTATTTATATACATATTTGTGAACTTGTTTTTCAAATTTTCAATTAAAAGAAAGTTTTTCCCTAAATATGAGTTTTTAAAAGTCAGACCAGAGGTAGAATATCAGATTTTAATAAAATTTTGTATTTAATCGTAACTTTCTCCTTGCTCTGCCCGATAGAAATAGAGAACTTTTTTTTCACCATAAGGCCCCTACCCTAATATCTATATAGCACAGTTAATTGTAAATTGAAAAATGCAATATATCTTATTTTTGGAACACATTCTAACATCTGAAAAAACACTTAGAATGAACTTTACAGAATTTGATGAATGATTCTTGTTATTGATTTTTTTAAAAATATATTGGTTGGTTTCTAAATCAGTTTTCATAAAGCTGAATTTAATTAATGAGCAATGTTTGGAAGGCTACAGGAATGGTGTGTATTTTAAAGGTAAAAAGTAGAAGCTTAATTCTTTTTTTTTGTATGGTTTTAAGCAAAATCATTCTATAAATGCAGATGTTTTTTTTCTAAATGTATGTTTATTTCTTCAATTTATATTTTAGAATACAAAAGTTCTGAATTATGTTGAAACCAGTCATACTCAGTGTCGAAGACTTATCCTTAAACTAGCAGTAGATCAAGCCTACAGATCAACATATATGATTGACCAATATTCAAATGATGTGCAACAAATTATTGAGGAATCCAAAAAATACATAAATGAAGTCATTACTGCTCTAGAAGAAATTTCTGGAACTTCCGTTATCGAAAAGGTACCTTATTCTAAAAATGTCTTAAAATCAGGGTTGGGTTTCTTCTGGAAGGAACTTATTTCTTCCAGGACAGAGGAAGAAATTGGAGAAAACCAGAATAATTGGAAAAAGCTGTACAAATGGGGGGGGGGGGGGAGAACTGAAAGAAAGAACTCGTAATAAAGTTAAAAATCAAAATATAGTTACTAACAGGGTTGCTACGCTACCTGGAAAACAGGGAAAACCTGGAAAAGTCAGGGAATTTTAAAATTGAGTGAAAAAGTCAGGGAAAGGTCAGCGAATTTTAATATTTTATCAAAAATCTGGAAAAGTCAGGGAATTTTAGCCAATGTTTGAAGCACTGACACGGAAAGTTCAATATAAATGACCTTAACTCTTTTTTGCTTCACTCAAAGTACAGCATTCAGAGGAACCTGCAGAGATTGACGCAACCTGATTCAACCAAGGATTTGACCAGAATTTTTTTTTTCAATTCTTCAAGTTTAACTTTTAAATAGTTAAAAGTAACTAACATTTTATTATTGTTATTCAGATTTTTACACTAAGTAACTAATGTAGTTTTTCTTTTTTTTCCCCTCTCTCTCAAAGTTTGTTAGCAATCCATTTTCTCATTTAGAATCAGAGTTATTAGACCTTTTAAAAAAACATTTTGCAAAGTGCCTACTTTTACTTCATGGAAATGCTTGTTCCCTTATATTACTTAGTTGCATAGTGTTTCAAAATTTTTCAGAAATTATTTTAAGATTAGCCATCCCTGTGATTGTTTTAAACAGAATATTTTGGGGCAAATGTATGTTTTTTACTGGTTTGATGCCATGGATTTAAGACTGGAATTTTTTAAATATATGTTTGGAAAACCTGGAAAAGTCAGGGAATTTCATTCTGTTGTTTGAGTAGCAACCCTGTACTAAATGAGAGGAAAAAAAAAAAACTATTAGTATAATTACTTCAAATGCAAAGCAGACAACTAATATTAGAAATTCTACTTTTGAAAAATGAGTAAAATTTGACAGGGATTTATGGATGACAGTTGTTACAATTTTAGGAGAATGTTTGTTGTTAAAATACTTTTCAATTCTTTCATTGAAAACTGGCAGTCATCGTTTGCTTCAGTATATTTATAAATCTTTTCTATTGCTGTGTCTACTTGCAAAGTTTGAAGATGCAGTTTTTTTTGTCCTTCTGGGTTGATTTAATAATATAACTCTTAAATATATTAAATAATACAGGTGATATTTAGCTTCCTGAGCCACTAGATCCAGGATGCCTACAATTCTTTCATGAATATAACAACAGTATTCATTTTTCGTGACTTATTAAATCTAGGATGTTTTTTTTAAATCGCCGTCATTTATACAGCTTATTTTTCGTGTCATGGATTCCCACCCACTCCTTTTTTGGGCTTTTGCCATAATAGGCCCCCTAAAATTTCAGTAAGCAGCCTGGAGACTTTCGGGCAACCCTACCTCTACCACCAGCTTAATAAAATTCTGGGATCTATCGTTCACTAGCATTCGCGATGGCTTAGCGTTCAAGTAGTAAAAAATCTCTGTTGCTGAAGGGAAAAATGTGCATTTAAAACCAAGTAGATGAAAATCAACATTTAAAAAGAGTAGACCTAGTCGAAAAGTTAAGTTTACCAGTTTTAACTTTAATCACGATAATTTATAAGCCTAAGGTCATTGAGGGAAGTCGTAATCAGTGTGGTGCTAGTGCTTCAAAAAAAAAAAAAAAAAAAACTTGAAGTTCAAAGGCAGAAAATTTTCGAATATAGAGAACGTTCTTTTACAGTGGTTTATTTCTCATTCTCATTAAGTAGCATATATGCTACCTGGGGTTTTCCCCTACTTTCTATTTGTTAAGTGACATCAGCGCGTATATTGCATTATTATTTGCTAGCCCTTATTCTCATAAAGTAGCATATATCAAGTTAATCAGTGGCATATATCAGTTATTATATCAGTTAATCAGTGTCGTTATCCAAAACCAATCAGTGGCTTATGGAAAAAGCAAAAGAAATTTCGAAGAAGTTAAATGTAGAATGAGATGCATCATTTTCCTTGGGAATAATTTTTTTGTATTTATTTATTTAATATTTGCTGTATTACGTATTATGTATGCATCATATGCTTATTATGTATTATTAAAATTATTCATTATTTACTTTTCATAATATTTTAAGTTACTGTTTTGCTGTTTATTACGAAAATGTTCAATTTTTTGAGTGTTTTTCGTTAATACGTTTTTTATTTATACGTTTTTTCCGATCAGTCCCTTGAAAAACGTATCAAATATGCTTTACTGTATTTATTTTGACATTTTGACAAGGACTATTACTTTTATTACTTGAGAAATCATCATAAACATTTGATTGAAAAGCAGAGCTTTTGGAATCACTCATTGAACAAACAGCTAATATTAAAGGAACTTTTGTATATTTTCTTTCGATTTTCTTCTATTTTTTTCATTTCAATGATTTTTTTAATGAATTTTTTTTTCATTATGTAAATTCATTTTATAATTTATTCATTAATTGGTTATCACAATCCTCTTTGATTTTTTTTTCGATTCAGAGCATCATGATGAGGAATAACAAAAAGAGAATTTAAATCATTCATGAGTTCAATTTGTCACTTTTGTTGTGTTTCTGAGGAACATTTCTTATTTTTCTTTAATTAAAACTGTTTGCCTTGAATTTTTTCAAGTTTCCATGTCTGCATTACTTACTGAATTTTATATAATCAACATTTTCAACTGACTTAATTTCTTTTAAATGATAATGAAACCGTTACAACACTTATTTTACTGCTGGTAACTGTTTTAAATGATTAATTAAACTTATGCCCAACTAAGAAAACATTGGTCAGAAGTGTTATGAAAGTTATTTCAGGAACCTGAAAAGTATATACTTCCTGTACTATATTTTAGTTTCTAAATTAATTACCAATATAAATAAATATCTTACCTAAAAGTTAGTTAAATGATAGGAAATCAACCTGGAATTTATTTTATATTATAAAACATTTTATCAGCTATTGAAAGACAAAGTTGGAAAATTCAGAACAAAATAATTTATCAGTAATCTTTTTTCAAAAAATGAAATGCAAAGAAAATAAAAGAAAAAAAATTGCCTATACAATGAAAATATAAAATTTTTATTATAATTGCTCACCTTTAATCTGGTTTAAATTTCTAGTGACTACAATGTAGTTTCCAGCATGTGACACAGCAATCTTTATTGTTTGCTGTGTAGTGCAAAATGCTAGCATGTATTAAAGGTGTGGCCAAATAAGACTTTTGCAATTATTTCAACTTAATGCATTAAAAATAATAAGCTAAGGGGGAGAAATCCTATATGCAAAGTGTTCTCTTTTGTCACTTGCATAATTTTCAAGTACTAACTTTAAAATACATAAAAGTAAAAATGAAAGGTCATTGAGCACCATTTTCTATTTAGAGTTGATTGCTGAAATTTTGAGTGATATTTATAAAGGTAAAGAATTTTTTTTTTTTTTGCCTTTTAGCAAAATATATTTTTTTTTTTTTTTGAATCTCCCTAATCCATACTTTAGATAATAACTAAGTAAACATTAAAAATTTAGAAATGCGTTTTTTAAATGGGAAAGTTAGATTAGAGTAGTATGTTGAAATATTTGTATGAATGTTTGCATGCTTAACGTTGCTCCAAACATTTTTAGCTATGTTTACAGAGTTACTAATTCAAAGCATTTATTTTTTGAGATATTCATTTATCCATTTTTCTCTTTTAGTTTTTAAGTGGAGAAGAAAAGTTGGATACAGATTCTACTAACTTAAGCCATCATCTGCTTTTAGAATATCTACAACCAAATATGTCAGACTCGGATTTGTTACATTTCTTAGAAGATGTTGACCCTGAAGTCCAAACGCAACAAACAAGTAGTCTGGCATCTTGCTTACTTCCTTTTGGTGCTATCATAGATGATGACTCTGAATCCGAATGTGAATCGGATGGCTGGTGAGAAAAATTGTTTTCTATGAGACTAACTAAAAGTGGAAGGAAAGAATTTTTACTCAGCATTATTTTCTTAATTTTCTTTTATGTACATGAATTTTCCTTTCAAATTTTCATTTTTTTTCAAATCAAAGTATAGTTGTGCTAGCTCTGTTCAATGTACATAATTTCAGTCTCAAGTTTTTTAAATTTTTGAAGCATTGGGAGAGGGGGGGGGGGGAAACAATCACATTTAAACAGTTTATATTCTATACATTTTATTTGGCAAGTCTTTCTTAAAATAGATCAATAACTTTGCTATTTCAATTGGAAAGTTAATTAAAAAAAATTGAAATTTTGCAATATTAAGCAATAATGAAAACCAATAATAGATCTTTAAATATTGCTGTTCAATTGCAGCCATGCTTTAAAACAACATAAGCCCATTTTCCACATGCAAACAAAGGATGTTTCAAAGCAAACCTTTAGCATTGTTCAAGACAACCTTAATACTTAGTTTATAAACATAAATGCAACAGTGGTTATTTAATTGATTTATCCTATGCACTTTATATACTATATAGCATACAGTTAAAGCAATTAACCATTTATGAAAATTAAGCAAGTGAAAAAGCTCCTATCAGGAAATTTGGGGGGGGGGGGGGGATATTTATTTTCTTTTAAAACTTTTCAAGAGTTTGTAATTTAATACTTGTGTTGTTCTTATGTGTAACTATTTGGTGCATGCTTCAAAGGAGCATGTGATTGTCTTTAAACATACTCCAAAACATAATTCAGCTGCTGCAATAATTTAAAACTGGGGTAAGAATGTACATAATTGTTCTTTAACTAAGCCTGTTTTATAAGCTTCAAAATTTTGATAAATTACAGTAACCCCTTGTTATATCGTGCTTTTTCTTTGTCTCTTAAAATTTTAAGTTTGACCTCTCGAAAGTAAAAATATTGTATTTTTCAGTATAGCCCTTTTTCCTTCATTAAACAAAGCAATCTAACAGGAATGTTTTTCTTTCTTCTGAATTTTTCTGCAGTTAAAAGCTGCAGCAATTCCTCTCCCACTCCCCAACTTACATGCCTTCAAAATGATTATACTCAAACCAGTTGACGTTTTGCTTGACATTTCTTTTTGTACTGATCCTAGCGTCCATTGAAGGAAAGAGACAGATTCTTAATAATAATAGCAAACAAAACAGTTTAGTTTTAATATAACGAGGGGCTACTGTACTTTGTTATGCAGTGACATGAATTTAGCAATGTTGAACTGCAAATATATAAATATAAGTACATGATCTTACAATATAAGGTAATATAATGTTACAAGTTTTTTAAATTTCTTTTCTAATATAGTGATTTTGTGGAATATTATATATGATAGTTTTGTTTCTCTTTCAGCTCTGGCAGTTCAGGGACAGAGTCAGAAAATTAAGTTTCCTTTTTATTGTGATATTTATTTGTATTTTTGAAAAAAAAATTGTAAATAAAACAAATATCTTTAAAAAAATTTCTTTTGTTCTGTAGATTTTTTGTTTTAAAATTTTATTAACTTAAAAATATCCCTATTAAATGACAAGATCTTTTATCCTTCCTTAATTTTGTAGTTGTGTATATTATTTCAGAAACATAATTCACTGACTTCTGAAGATCGGAAATACTAATTAATTACTTTTTTGTTTAAATTGCAATCAATTTGATAATATTTTATTTCTGCTAATAAAAAGGTGCTAACCCATTTTTTTCCCTGCTGGTACGTAGATTGCAGAATTTAGATATGACGGGGATTAAATTCTTTCTAAAATAAAGTTTCGAAACTGAAGTAACTTTCAAGATAAAGATAACTCATTTCCATCGAGGATAAAGTGATTTTAGCACACATACAAAATCTGTGGACACAAACTGATTTTTATCTTCTATATAATTATTCATATGAAGTATTCAGCAGAGAGGTATTCAAGGGAAAGCATCCTGTGTCTTCCTACTTTTTTATTTTAACACGAGCATCATCCCACTTTTAAAATAACTTAAGCATCCCCCTACTTGCTGTCTAAAACTTATGCTTGTTCCTGTGGGCATTCCCACACCTTTCTTTCAGGACAGTGGGCATCTAGTTTGCCTACTTTTATATTCCTTTTTTGTAGCACTGACAGGCCCAATTAACTGAAAATGAGGCTTTACGCCCTCTGGAGCGATTGTAGTACAGTAATGTCAATTTACATAATGTCAATTTACATAATGTGTATAAATAAAAATACATTACTGTTTAATAAATAGTATAGAAGTAAACAAAGCAGTATTAAACTTTGTTAAAATGCATTCATTTCATGCTCATTCATTTAATTATGTGATGGGGAACTTATTTTATTCATTACGTTAACCATAACATGTGGGTGCAAACAGTTATAAGGCTTTGTTGGAAAATTACGGCATCTTTTTTTTAAAGTTATATATTAATTTATTGTAGCATCATTTATTACTGAAATAATAGAGCATTGTTTAAGATATCTTATTAGAAAATTTTTTTATAGAAAACAGAATGGGCTTTTTTTTTTTAACTATCACACGCTTTTGCAATGTCAGAATGACTATAAAAAGTGTTCAATGTTTTTTTTCAACAGTGGTTTATGTTTCTAAACTTCAAGTGTCAATAGTGGAGAAAATTAGCTCGCTTTGTATTAAAAACAAATATATTTCAATAATTAATTTTGCGTTAGTGTTAGTCTTTTATGCATCCAGAAAAATCTCATTGTTTCTTTCTAAAATTAATTTTGTTGATGTTACCCTACTGTAAGAACTTATGGATGTAATATGAAGATTTTTTTTTTTGTGGTTAAGTCTGGATCAACTGAATACTGGATTTACTTGGTCTTCAATCTTTCATTTTAGTACTTACAAATACAAAGTTCTCTTTTACTTCCTTACGGGGCACACCTCCTTCAGGTGTGAAAGGGCTTCACGACCCTTGGGCCCGAGTGATCTGTCCTCCTTCCTACTCGTATCACATCTTCTCTTATTACAAGGTCTTATTCAACACTTCTAAAATGTCTAAAATCGAAAAAAGTTTTGAAAACGCCTGATTCGGCTTAAAATAAATACAGTTAAAAATATGAATAGGTGAGGCCTAAACAATCTTGTACTTAGTGCAGATCTTTAAAACCGTTTGTCCACTCATATCACATCTTCTATTAGTACAAGGACTTATTCAGAACTTCTAAAAGGTCTAAAAACAAAAGTTTTGAAAACTCCTCCACTTAAAATAAATACAGTTAAAAATATGAATTGGTGAGGCCTGAGCAATCTTGCACTTAGTGCAGATCTTTAAAACCTTTTGTCTTCGCTCAAAGTAGATTCCTCACTAGCAAAATGAGAAAAACATATCTGCTGGTATATATGACCCTCAAAAAGTAAGGCAACACCAGGATGTCTCTGGTACCAATTATGTCCAGGAGGGACTTTTCATAGGTCTCATTTTTCTTGCACTCTGAGAATACCTGACTGAATGTGGAACGTGTATCTGGCTCTAAAGTCTCCATAGAAGCAGTCTTTGCCAAGGTGTCCTCTTTCTCATTGCCATCAACACCGACATGGTACGGGAATGCATTGCAAGTGCACTTCAAAATTATCTTAGTCTATCATTCAACTCTGAGATGAGTATTCCAGTCAAAATCTTTCCGGTTAGTTAGGTGTTAAATTGAATATCGGCTGTCGGTTAATATCCAGATGCTCACAAAATCAGGCCGATCGATATTAGCAATGTAAACTTAGGTCTTTTTCTATAGCAATCGGTTCTGACCTAAATGCAGAACAAGAGTTTGAATTTCTTCACTTAAAACAATGTTGAAGTAGGAGTCCTAATGAACCACTACTAACATGACCTTGATTACTTTTGCTGCTATCAGTAGCTGAACCTCCCATACCCAAATTTACAATAATAAACAGTTCCGGATCCTTGGTAAGGTTCAAATTGGACTAAATATCCAAGTCTATTATTCAGACACCGAACTTAGTGCTGAAAACGAATAGGTTTTCCACGAATGAATTGTTTACAGCTTGTGTCGACCGTAGTCTGGTACCATGCTTTCATCAACAGAAAGCTGCTGCTGTCGAGCTGAAAAAATAGGAACCCTTCATGTAGCATATTAAATAAGGGCCTTATTTTCGCTACTTTGTCTTTTTTATCTAGTTTAGAATTATCGGCAAAATACAAGTACTGCAACATTTGTTCAAATCGGTTTCTAGACATTGCAGAACTTATTGCTGCATTGTTAACATCAGTTGACGGTTCTTCGTTGTGGCAAGCATGCATATCCACTAGTTAAGAGAATTGCCAAAAATAAACGCAGCTCATCTCTTGTTATAGAAAATGTAGTATTGCTCTTTTGTCGAGCATATAGGATGGTCTGCAAAACAAACTCATCAAGCATTTCATCTGTTATAAGCTGTTCAAATATCAACCTGGTGACCGTTCAACATTTAAAAAAATCTGGCTTTTCGACAATCCATGAGATATTATTTTCTTAATTAATGGAATGTCCTTCTTAACCCAATTTCTTTCCATTCTTTTTTCTTTAGTTTTTTGCGTTTATTTGGAGGAGATTGCTCAGAATCATCATTGTCACTTGAATCCATTTCTCCGGCATAGACTTTTCCCTAGTGAACTGTTCTAAGGGTCACTGTAGCAGAATACTGCAGCTGTTGACCCGATATTCTATCAACATCAACTGAGTCTTCTGGTCCACTATCTTCATCAGTAATATCATTGTCATGTAACGGCAGATAAATGCATATGTCAGCCTGCTTGAATTCTTCAACATCAGAGAGCTGTTCCAGAAGTTCTACGCCTTCTACAATAGACTAAACAAAAATAAACAAACATCAACGAAGTATTGAAAAGTAGTTACAACCGACAAATAATTATAAATATGTCTTCAATGACTTGCAATTTGAATAGCTAGACTTTAAAATTTCACTGCAGTATTTTTTTGTAAGCAGCTAAAACTAGGAATAACAAATGGGAACCTCTCACAACTCATTAAAAACTAATATTTTATCCAATTTTCAGTTGAAAAACCATTTAATAGCTTTTTTTAACTAATTTAAGAATTCTAGTCAAAAAAGAGGAAATAGTAAAACTATGTGGCCTTCAGTGCCTAGAGTCCCTTTTTAGGGACGATGTTAAAGTGCTCCAAAAAGTACAAAAGTTTTGAAATCTATTAAATTGTAAAAATACGTAAACTAAAGAATTGTTTATGGTAACATATACATGAAATACATGGAAGTGTGTTAATAAATAATTATAAAAACTTACCTTTTTCTTGACATTACGAACAGCGTAATTCTGGAAGAACATCAAAATAAAATGATTACAGAACAAACTATATTTTACTTATGTGCTTCCATCTATAAAAAATGAAGTAACTGGTTAGGAACACATTAAAACAATTTTTTGTTGCAATATTCTTTTTTGGGTGCTTCAGCCGTACCTTTCAAACTGTCACTAAAAAGGGCCGGTAGGCATTAATGGGTTAATCGCGATTCAATTTTCCTTGCATTTGAGGAGTTTGTTGCAGGAACTTTTTTTCCAATGTTGCTGGCTTTGTTTTTGTACCTATTGGAATTATAAATTCTCTTCGGTGACAGCTGAGAGGGTTTTGCAAAAAAATCCGGTTGGGAAAACCCCACAAGAGAAACTCCCTTTACACAAGAGAAAAGAAGTCTTGTCTCGGCAGGCGATTCACTTTCCTAAGACTTTTGTTATTTAAAATAATTGCCCCAGCTGTTTACAGTCAGACGATTGTGCAGTCGTGTCCACCAAGCTGTACACAGGAAGCAGGCATATTACAATAAATTCTTTTAGTAGACAACACTTTTCTCCACTATCCCCCTTCCCTGTTAGCACGAGGCCTTAGGTATTTATAAGACAACACTAAAAAATTTCAATACAAAGTTGCTTTAGAAAGGATTTCTGAAAAATCTTTGAATGCATGCAAAAAAAAAAAATTATATTGTATATCATATTACAGCAGTTCTTACAAGGTGAATTTTGCAAAGTTAATAACATTGGTTGTGTATCCTGACTGAGATGACACAACATCTGTAAAGTGCTGAGCTTTCTAATGAATTAGCCATTTGGTTTCACTCCTTGGCATCACTTTCACTCTTTTTTTGAACATGAATATCCACACTTTCTTTTTTGCCCAGAAGAGGTTGAAAAGTTTTCGCACATTTAACAAAATTTGAAAGATGTTTAGCCGATCGCTGTGAAGCTCATTTCGTGCAACTCAGGCGCCCCAAGGATCCGTCGAGTCAAAGCGGTGATGTTTAATTCTATCTTCCGTTGCTTCTCGTCATTCTTTACAATCTTCCATTTTTCGCTATATTGCCGACTTTTTTCTTTTTCGGAATAAGCACCTTTCTTGAAATCTGTCTTGGAAAGGTGTCTTTACATCGTCTTCACTATTTACAAGACTTTATCATTACAAAGAAGCTGATCTGAAGGACAATCAGCTTATTTATAACAGTTCGTGCTATTGTTCTTGCTATTGTCGCGAGTTTATCTGGAATATCTGAACACTTGAGCTTTCGTAAGGGTTGCTCCTTGCTATCTATGATGGACTAACCCTTTAAAGGGCCATTTTTTTGTAGTCTCGGTACATCAAAATATTTTTCGGATTTTGATTGGTTTGAAAAAGGAAATTCATATACAGTGAAACCTCTCTAAAGACTAGAAAATCGGTCTTATAGAGAGGTGGTCTCTGAATAGAGGTAATGGCTAAAACAAAGTTTCATGCAACAATACAATAAAACACTATTCTAAAACTTGTTTTTATAACTGAACAGCTTTGAAAAAAGAATTAATCAAAGTTTGCTTTGATTATAGTAATTTCTCATTAACAATCTTTATTTCTAAACTTTGATTTCCTGAAACAATTTATTTATTTTAGAGTCATCTCTAGCAGAAATTGAATTTTCTTTCAATCTATTAATTTCATTTGGTGTTTCTTGATAGGAAGTAAATGGCTGTTTCACTTTAGGAAGCTCGTCACCTGAATCAGATTGAGGTCCTAAAACATTTTTTAAATATTGACTGTAGTATCATTTAGTTTACAAGTATTGTAAGAGGGAAATGCCCATGTGAAGTCTACAAATGTCCTTAGCTCTCCAAGAAGGATAACAGATGGAATGGCGACCAATCATTCCCATAAATGATTCTGTACTTCCAAGGGTATTGGTACTTCCCACTTCACAGGGGCCTTCAAGGACAAATGAACAATTGAAATTAAGCTCATCCAATTCCCCTACCCTAGGTGCTTATCACCCACCCAATTCCAGAAACAGGAACAATAAATTCCTCCATCTACTAGCTGGGTGCTATTTTTCTCAAAGGTAACTCAAAACTCCCCAGATAAATAATCCTACCTGAAATTCTCCTGAAAAAGTGGTCTTAGTGGGAAGGAGACAGAAAATAAGTGGTCTTTTAATGGAGGGAAAGTTAATATTGAGCCTATAGCCGGAAGTTTTAGACCTTAAAAAAATGGTCTTTATGAGAGGTGGTCTCTTTATAGAGGTGGTCTTTATGAGAGGTTTCACTGTATATAGAACATTAAATAAGATTAATATGATTTTTTTCTGATTAAGTGCTTCAACAGCTCCAAGTAGCTCTCGAGTAAGCTTGGCACTAATTCTGTAGAAGGTATTGACTGATTTTAAAAGTACCATCAATGTTGTAGCATGCTGTAGTTATTTTTACCGAATCTTTCAAACACAAATCAAGCAAATGATTGCAACAATGAATACACATCAGAGACTGCAAGATCTTTACGACCCCACAATTTTTACCAACATCAACTGATGCTCCATCGACGGTCATGCATATTAGACGACCTTTCCCATTCTCAAATTGTACATTTTTGCAGACAATCGGGTTTTTTCACCAAGTCTTCAGCATTTTCAGTTTCACGAAGTCTTATCTGTTAAAGACTTTTTAATTTCAGTTTACCTTTCTGGTACCTACCTTTCTACTATTGCTTCATATTTAGAATTTTTTTTAGTTGTACTGCTGTCAGTCAATATTGATATAAAGTTTGAGGTGTTAATCGTAGAAATTGTTACTTCTGAAAAATAATGCCACATAATTTATTAAAATACCAAAGGAGTACTGATTTTTTACGTGTTCCCTATCAGGACACCATTCATTTTTTGTAGCTGGCATTCAGATGCAAAATGACTTGCGTTGCAGGTCTGTTTCTCGCTGCAAAGTAGAATACAATCTTGAAGAGGCAAGGCGTTTTTTTAGAATTTTTTCATCTATAGTTATTAATGCTATAAAGATTACTCTATATGATTCTGGAATAAATGTTGATTTTTCTTTTTGTGAACAGTAAGCATGACTTGCACTCTTAAAAGGAATATCCACTTTCTTTCTTGCTCCGAAGAGGTGGAAAAGTTTTCGCTTATTTAACAAAATTTGAAAGATGTTTAGCAGATCGCTGTGAAGCTCATTTTGTGCAACTAAGGCCCCCAAGGATCCGTCGAGTCAAAGCGGTGATTTTTAATTCTATCTTCTATTGTCTTCTCGTCATTCTTTACAATCTTCCATTTTTCGCCATATTGCCGACTTTTTTCTTTCTCGGAATCAGCATCTTTCTTGAAATCTAACTTAAAAAGGGGTCCTTCACATCATCTTCACTATTTACAAGACTTTGTCCTTCAGATCAGCTTCTTTATAATAATAATCAGCTTATTTACAATAGTTCGCAACGTCTTGCTATTGACGCGAGTTTATCTGGAATATCTAAACATTTGAGCTTTCGTAACTGTTGCTCCCTGCCATCTATGATGGACTAACCCTTTAAAAGGGCAATTTTTTTGTAGTCTCGGTACATCAAAATATTTTTCGTATTTTGATTGGTTTGAAAAAAGAAATTTATTTAAATAAGATTAATAGGATTTTTTTCTGATTAAGTGCTTCAACAGCTCCTAGTATCTTTCGAGTAAGCTTGGGACTAATTCTGTAGATAGTATTGACTGATTTTAAGAGTACCATTAATGTTGTAGCCTGCTGTAGTTATTTTTACCGAATCTTTCAAACACAAATCAAGCAAATGATTGCAACAATGAATACACATCAGAGACTGCAAGATCTTTACGAACCCACTATTTTTATCAACATCAACTGATGCTCCATCGACGCTCATGCATATTAGACGACCTTTCCCATTTTCGAATTTTACATTTTTGCAGGCAATCGGGTTTTTTCACCAAGTCTTCAGCATTTGCATTTTCAATTTCACGAAGTCTTATCTATTAAATACTTTTTACTTTCAGTTTCCCTTTCTGGTACCTACCTTTCTACTATTGCTTCATATTTAGAATTTTTTTTGGTTGTACTGCTATCAGTCAATATTGATATAAAGTTTGAGGTGTTAATCATAGAAATTGTTTTACTTCTGAAAAATAATACCACATAATTTTTTAAAATACCATAGGAGTACTGGTTTTGGTACGTTAGTAGTTAGGTTTTGGACGTACTAGGAGTACCTGTTCCTTATCAGGACACCATTCAATTTTTTTAGCTGGCATTCAGATGCAAAATGACTTGCGTTGCAGGTCTGTTTCTCGCTGCAAAGTAGAATACAATCTTGAAGAGGCAAGGCGTTTTTTTAGAATTTTTTCATCTATAGTTATTAATGCTATAAAGATTACTCTATATGATTCTGGAATAAATGTTGATTTTTCTTTTTGTGAACAGTAAGCATGACTTGCACTCTTAAAAGGAATATCCACACTTTCTTTCTTGCTCCGAAGAGGTGGAAAAGTTTTCGCTTATTTAACAAAATTTGAAAGATGTTTAGCAGATCGCTGTGAAGCTCATTTTGTGCAACTAAGGCACCCCAAGGATCCGTCGAGTCAAAGCGGTGATTTTTAATTCTATCTTCTGTTGTCTTCTCTTCATTCTTTACAATCTTCCATTTTTCGCCATATTGCCGACTTTTTTCTTTTTCGGAATAAGCATCTTTCTTGAAATCTAACTTAAAAAGGGGTCCTTCACATCATCTTCACTATTTACAAGACTTTGTCCTTCAGATCAGCTTCTTTATAATAATAATCAGCTTATTTACAATAGTTCGCAACGTCTTGCTATTGTTCTTGCTATTGACGCGAGTTTATCTGGAATATCTAAACATTTGAGCTTTCGTAACTGTTGCTCCCTGCCATCTATGATGGACTAACCCTTTAAAAGGGCAATTTTTTTGTAGTCTCGGTACATCAAAATATTTTTCGTATTTTGATTGGTTTGAAAAAAGAAATTTATTTAAATAAGATTAATAGGATTTTTTTCTGATTAAGTGCTTCAACAGCTCCTAGTATCTTTCGAGTAAGCTTGGGACTAATTCTGTAGAAAGTATTGACTGATTTTAAGAGTACCATTAATGTTGTAGCCTGCTGTAGTTATTTTTACCGAATCTTTCAAACACAAATCAAGCAAATGATTGCAACAATGAATACACATCAGAGACTGCAAGATCTTTACGAACCCACTATTTTTAACAACATCAACTGATGCTCCATCGACGCTCATGCATATTAGACGACCTTTCCCATTTTCGAATTTTACATTTTTGCAGGCAATCGGGTTTTTTCACCAAGTCTTCAGCATTTGCATTTTCAATTTCACGAAGTCTTATCTATTAAATACTTTTTACTTTCAGTTTCCCTTTCTGGTACCTACCTTTCTACTATTGCTTCATATTTAGAATTTTTTTTGGTTGTACTGCTATCAGTCAATATTGATATAAAGTTTGAGGTGTTAATCATAGAAATTATTTTACTTCTGAAAAATAATGCCACATAATTTTTTAAAATACCATAGGAGTACTGGTTTTGGTACGTGTTCCTTATCAGGACACCATTCAATTTTTTTAGCTGCCATTCAGATGCAAAATGACTTGCGTTGCAGGTCTGTTTCTCGCTGCAAAGTAGAATACAATCTTGAAGAGGCAAGGCGTTTTTTTAGAATTTTTTCATCTATAGTTATTAATGCTATAAAGATTACTCTATATGATTCTGGAATAAATGTTGATTTTTCTTTTTGTGAACAGTAAGCATGACTTGCACTCTTAAAAGGAATATCCACACTTTCTTTCTTGCTCCGAAGAGGTGGAAAAGTTTTCGCATATTTAACAGATCGCTGTGAAGCTCATTTTGTGCAACTAAGGCCCCCAAGGATCCGTCGAGTCAAAGCGGTGATTTTTAATTCTATCTTCTGTTGTCTTCTCGTCATTCTTTACAATCTTCCATTTTTCGCCATATTGCCGACTTTTTTCTTTTTCGGAATAAGCATCTTTCTTGAAATCTAACTTAAAAAGGGGTCCTTCACATCATCTTCACTATTTACAAGACTTTGTCCTACAGATCAGCTTCTTTATAATAATAATCAGCTTATTTACAATAGTTCGCAACGTCTTGCTATTGTTCTTGCTATTGACGCGAGTTTATCTGGAATATCTAAACATTTGAGCTTTCGTAACTGTTGCTCCCTGCCATCTATGATGGACAACCCCTTAAAGGGCCATTTTTTTTTTTTTTTGTAGTCTCGGTGCATCAAAGTATTTTTCGGATTTTGATTGGTTTGAAAAAAAAACAACAAAAAAACATAGAACATTAACTAAGATTAATGTGATTTTTTTTCCACCCTCTTGAAAGGGGGGGGGGGGATAGCTGTAATATTTGAATGTTGATGCATGTGAAGGGTAAGTATACTTCCCAGAGTCTTTGCAAGATTCTACCAATGAGAAAGTGTAAAATAGCCGACTATAAACATCCATAACTTGGATGGATTTGGTGGGGAGCATACTTCCCACCCCCTTAGAAAGGGTTAACTGGATTGGAATTAACGGCTAGTAGAAAACATTATTGTTAATGGACTACGCTGTACAACAAACTTGAACTTTTTTCTGTCTTTTAGATGAAACTAGCTGATTCTATATAAAGAAAAGGTGCTTAATTCAAATGTCGGATTAATATTTCATGAAAATTATACATTAGTGCAAAGTTATACATTGAATAACAATTTTTATAGCAACCCGTCACAAACCTGACATTCACTCGCAAAGGAAATTAAAAATTTCCCAGCTGCATAGATATGCCTCTCATCTAGCAACATTTTATCTTCCACAGAATTTAGAACTTATCGCCTGGCTTTCGTAGCCAGGAAAATGGAGGACAGAGTTTTTATTTCAGAATAGTAAAATCCTTTCGTATCGGATAACAAACATGCTTGAAATGAATATTTGTCAGGCATAAGGGTGGTTCTCACGAAATACGACAATTTCATGTCTTTGCTTCAGGTATCTAAGGCGACTGTATAAAATGAAATCCTTTTTTTAAATTTTAATTCATCGCATTATTATTAGCATTTTAAAATGATTTTTTGCTGGTTTCAACAATTAAGTTAAGTTTTTAAAATGTCATTTTCCTGGCTTGATTTTAGCTTTGGATGATCTTCAATGTCGTCATAAGGTGCGTCTCATAAATATAAAGACACTGTTATTTCTGAAATATTTTAATAATTCAGTATTCAAAAATATTTTTATGCACATAACAAAAATCCTCTACCGACAAAACATTTTATATTAAATTAAACTAAAATTAAATAAATTCAACTCGAAAACTGATAAATGGAAACAAATTAGCTGTCTCATAAATATAAAGACATTTTACATACTTCTGAATTATCGTCCAATAATAGATCCATTTTTATTAATGACAGCAAATATTCTACCTGGCATGCTCTTTACTAAGTTTTGTAAGCAATCTGGCTTTATATCGAACCAGCTTCGTTCGATTTCTTTTCTCAACTCAAGGACGTTTGAAAACTGTCTTCCAGATGCATATACACTACGAACGAGAATGCCCCAGAGATTCTCAACTGGATTTAAGTCAGGGCTACGTGCGGGCCATACCATGACATTAACATTGTTATCAGCAAACCATTTTTTTGTGAGTTTTGATGCGTGAATCGGTGCATTATCTTGTTGGTAAACATAATTTGAACCACCAAGAGTTTCAGCAATTGGCAACAAATGACTATTGAGCACTTCTGCATAGTCTATAGATGTTTGTTTACCTTCCAGAAAAGCAATATCTGTAGTTCCATTAAAAGAGAAGGCACCCCAAACCATCAAAGAACCTCCCCCTTTCTGCCTACTGAAGAGAGTTCGAGGTTCACGTCTTAAATCGTGCCAGTAAGAATTCCAGCCATCTGGACCGTCCAAGTTAAATTTCTTTTCATCTGAAAAAATGACTTGCATCCACTCATCCTTCCAATGCATATGATCTTTCGCCCAGGCTAGCCTCTGTTCCTTGTGTTCTTTTTTCAGTAAAGGAATTCTGCGCATATGCCGATACACAATATTTTTGCTTTCTTTTATACGACGATGTACTGTGTCCTTTGAGACCACACCATCAACTCGTTGAGAAACTTCTCGGAGCGACAATTTTTGCAACGAAACAAATCGCATAATCTTGCTATCGAGTCTTTCAGTAGTCTTTCTCGGTCTGCCAGATCGCTTTTTCGAATTTAATGTATAAGTTTCTGATAAAACTTTATAAACTGCAGCTCTGCTTCTCCCAGTTTTCTGACATATTTCAGAAACTTTCAAGCCTTTAGCTTTAAATGCACATATTCTGCAAATCTCATTTCTAGAAATTTCAGCGTTCCGTGGCATTTTTGCAACTGAAATAAATCAAATACCTTTTCTCGTTTCGGGTATTTAAGGTGTGTTTCCGCGCGTGCGCATTAGTTTTGTACACTCCCATTCGAAAAAAATTTGCATATGAAGCAGTTTCAAATTTGTCTTTATATTTATGAGACAGTGTAAATTGTTCTTTTTTTTATCATTCGAGTGAAAATTTATTTATTTAAATTAAAAACCCTATAACATATACATTTCATTGTTATTAACATGAGGCATAAAATTAAATTTTGTTATATTGATTAAGTGAAATGTAATTTCAAAAACATTTGTGTCTTTATATTTATGAGACGCACCTTACATTTTCAATAAAATTGTCAAAATGAGTGCAGAACTCTTTAGCACTATTATTCACAAAGTGTCCATGAATGTGCAATAACCTCCGGTTTTCTTTCCTTAACAAAGTTTCAAAGCCCTTATCCGAACCTCTTATTGTAGAATAATTGTCTACTAAACAGCCGATTATCTGCTGTGTACAAAGGTTATTTTCTCTTACCAGCTCTACCACTTTGTCAAAAATATTTTTTGCGGTTGATATGTTTTCCTGTTTTGATCCGAGAAAATCGGTAACAGTCTTTTTTTTTTTGTTCATCATGATAACGTAATGAAACATTTATTATTTTAGTTGATTACTTATTTGTTACTTCATCAACATTTAGGGAATAGAATTTTCCCTTTGATTTACTAATTCAGCTTGCATACATTTAGCAGCACCATGAGTTGTTATATATGTTTGCTGCAGTTGTTGACAGAGACAAATTAGATAAAACCCGTTTATCGTGCGTCAAACACTTACTGAGATTGATCAAGTTTGGAACAATCGAAAACGTTAAGCAGTTTTCGCTCATGAAAGCAGTAAGAATAGCTTTCTGGTCTGCTACCCAATCCGACAACGACAAAGGAGCAAATAACTTCAGAAGTTCTTGGCAATGTTTGTGTCAACGATTGGCTTTTAACCTTCGTGCTGTGTTCATGTCGAACATACACATACTGTGTTCGGGTCCTAATTTTAATAACAAGCAAAATTTTTATTTTTGGTTTTTTAACAAGTTATTGTAACAAATTTTTCTGTCTTTTAGGCAATTTTTAGACATTAAATATGAAATTTCATGTAATGTTTATTTATTTAAACCAGAAACTGACAAAAATATATGAAAATATCAGAAGTTTCAATATTTTACACGCACAAAAGGTAAGATTACCTACTATAATTATTTTAACTATTGTTTTCAATATTTAAAAAGACATAAAAAATATTAAAATAGAGTACAAGTTTAATGTTTACATTTCTGACATATATATTCTTATAATTGCCTGCTTACTGTTCATCACTGAGTACTTGTGGTTGTGCATTTTGCACACACTTGACTGAAGTGTGTCATACATACATGCCAAGAACAGCATGTATGCATTCACCGTGGAAATATGAAGATCATTTGAAAATACAACGACTGGCCACCTTATCCGTTTCCTTCTGCAGGTGTAGCCTGAAATCATCTTGTCTAAGGTGTCTACAGCACCTTTCGTAGAATTATAATCAAGGATAGCTTGAGGGTTTTTAAATTCTGAAGTATCAACTTTTTTTTCCCGAGCGTATTGTGCTGTGAACAATAATACATTTATTTCGTTTTGGTATGTATGAGACAAGCATAGTGCCATTCATGAAAGCAAATGTTGAGGCATAAACTTCCTTGTTTGTAACAATATAGGGAAAATAGAAGGTTTGTTTCTTCGCATAGTTCCAGCTATAGTTACATTTCTTTTGAATAGAATCGGACTAAGTTTATATGAAAAAAGGTTTTCATACATTATATGCCCTTTCAGACCATAAGACAAATAAAAAACAACCCTAAGTACCTGATCTTGTTCACGTGGCTGGTTTATTGGTTTTCCAAGGTAAGGTTTTCTAAAACAAAAGTCGGTGCCATAATCTCAAAATATATCCCTAAAATAGAATGAAAGAAATACGTTTACCTTAATTTATATACGTTATTTACCTTAATTTAAAAAGAGAAAATTAGGGGTTTTCCAAAACAAAAGTCGGTGTGCAGGCGATCCTGTCTCCCACAGTTGCGTCGATTTATGTGTAGTGAGGAAATTTAATATTGCTACCCGCACCACTTGATCTTAAACTGCCCTTTCTTTTTTTATAACTTTTTTTGAGTGCTTTAATTTTACTGCGCACTTGCTGGACGGATCTGAGTACTCCGCATTGATCTAATTTTTGAGCTATCAATTTGTATATTTCCGAATCTCTAAAGGTACTGTGGTGAGGTGAAAGTTGTTTAATTTGGATGAGAGAGAAAAAAAATCAGTGTAAACTTGGTGAGTTAATTTGGTAAGTGATTTCAGCCAAAACAATATTTAAGTGGAAGTACACCGCAATAACACAGGTTCAAATTCCCACTTAATCACGTCGAGGGAAGAAAAAAAAAATAAAGGTCCCAACAAACGGGGAGGTATGGACAGGCACAAGAATTGTAAGTCGGGTTTCTTAAGAAACGTAGATCTTTAATCAAACTTGATAGAGAAGACAAATATTATGAGAAGGTCAGATACCTTGGTTTCCCGTGTTGGACTTGAATATTTGCGAGTGAATGGTGGCATAGAAACAATTTCGGTAATTATCATCCATTGCACTAACTACCATCAGATGACGAAGGTGAGGGCCCTGGAGGGAAATTAAGCCGTGCGATAAAAAGTTCCAACTCCTCGGTGCTGAACAGACGTGACTTTCGCAATTCCTGCTGCACATCCTCAACTCCAGAAATACTGAGGCATTGGTCAAGCCAGAATCCGACGTGGCAACATCACTGTCACTATGATCAGAAGAAGACGAAGAGGAGGATCGAGTAGATGAAAAACCAGATGCCCGGGGTAGGCCAGAATCTGAATGTGGCTGCGCTAGAGCATCATCATCATCATCATCAGCAGATGAAGCATTACTACCGGTAGACGAGGATGAAGATCCAACGTCACCGAACAAGGCGCGCTCTGGATCTGGACCAAAAGCTACAGGGGGCATCCAAGAAACCTCATAGTCGAGATCACCGGAAAGGATTCCTGAGAAAATGGAAGCCTGGGACAGGCGACCTCCAGAATGTGGCGGAGATATGCTATCATCATCATCATCCTCATCTGTGGAGGAAGGGGGCTGCCCTCGAAGCAAAGGAGGTGGAGGACAATCCTCGCCTTCATCAGCTGGAGGGGTATTCAACTGTGAGGGAAAAAAAATCCAAGTCTTGGGTGCTGAAGAGGTTGGGCATTTCCTGCTGTGATGAATACACATCCTCATCCATGTTTTCAGGATCTGCTTGCTGAGGCCTACGTGGGGGCGCGGCACACCAATACGCAACTCCTCCAGGATGGCCACCACCTGTCATAGAGGCCTTGCAGCGTCTGCATCACGGCTCCTTGTTCTGCTGCATTGTTTTGAAGAGCTCCAATCAAGTTCTGTTGATGCTCCAACAGGCATTCCACTTGCTCCATCCGGAGATCTTGTTGAGCAAACTTCCTCAACACAGGGCGCTTGAAGCCGTCAAAATCGCCGACAGCTCGAACGGCGGCGTCTAGCTTTTCATCATAGAGCCTTTCATCATCCAGCTCTTTCAGCCTTCTCCATCCATCTTCTACCTCTCTCTAGAGGTAATGGCGGATGCTGTCCCAGGAGCCCCGGCTCAACCTTAATTGTTCTTCTCCCAGCTGCGAGAAGAGAAGCCTAAAAAAGTGCTTCAACCGAGTTACATTTATTCTCCTGTAATATGCACAGATGCCGAGAATTTTTTTTAACTTGCCTCTTCGTTTTAGGAATGGGAAAAGGGACTTGTTTGATATTGGCAGAGATAGGCATAATCTTTTGCTGGCTGATGCGAAAACCAAGGTAATTTATCTCGTCTTTTAAGAAAAATGCATTGATCAGGAGCCAATGTTAAGTTGAATTTAATTAATGTGTGTAATAATTTCTGCACACAGTTTGTAATTCATCTCTTTAATTGAATTAGTGGCGAGGACATAATCATCTTGATAGGCGAATATTCCTCGAGAGTTGGTGTCTTCGACGATTGTGTCAACAAGATTTTGAAAAATGTTGGATGCCTCTCGAATTCCAAATGAGACTCTTCGAAATTTGTGTGTGCCGAACGAAGTGGAAAATGTAAATCTTTCTTTCAAATTTTTTGGCATGTGGACTTGGTGATATACCGATTTTAGAACCAAAGTAGAAAAATACTTGTACTGAGATAAGGAATGTATGAGGGTGTGTATTTTTAGTAGTGGATATGAATTAAAAGCAATTAGGCTTGTCGACAAGACGGAGGTCAATAGCGAGCCTATATTTCTGTTTCTCTGAAGAGTCGCTTTTTTTTTATAGCAAGAAGAACGAGTGATGACCAGTCCGATAAACATCTAAGGGGGGAGATCACCTTGAGCGGCCTAAAAATCATTAGGCTGTGTAGCTTCAAAACTAATAAACATTTCTGTATTTTCATCCATTCTTTTTCTTTGTAAAATTAATGTTCAAAAAATATATATAGTAATATTAATTTATTAAACGACAGCAACAATAAAGACATTTCAACAATATAAAATCTAAAATATGCATTTCGTATGCAAGATTTAAAAAAATCTATTGAATATATATCTTTTATATTTCATATATTTTCTTTTGCACATATATTTCAAAATGTACCTAAATGTAAATGTGTATTCAAACTCATTAACATAATTAATAGCTTTTTAAAAATTTTCTAAATTTGCCAACAATTTCAGAATTAAATTTTCAAAAAAAAAAAAAAAAAAAATCCATTACAGAAATGAATGTAAATTTAGGTACAGCATAAAGATATACATGAAAAGTAGTAGTATATAAAATTTTAAGGCTCCACGATAATTAGTTTTTAAATTAAAGTGCACACTGCCAAAAAATACAATTTGAAAAAAAAAAAAAAAAAAAAAAACTTCAAAGTTAACTTTACCTTGTACAACTAAATATTTAAAACATTATATACACTTACATTACTAAAATTCACCCATTGGGGATCAAGACCCAAAACCCTAAAAAGCGCGTAATGCTCATCATTAGACCAGTACTTGAATATGCTGCCCCAATCTGGTCCCCGGCAAACGCCACTTCTGAAGAGAAATTAAATTCAATCCAACATCAAGCTTCAAAAATTATTATTGGCGCAGTCTTTTCAACTAACGACGAAAAAGCTGAACAAGAATGTGGTCTGCCTCCTCTCGAGTGCAGGCGCAATCTTGCCCCCATTAGGTTTACCAATAAACTAAAATGCTACAATAATGACCATATCTCCACCAGAGTATTTAACGAATGGAAATATATAAAAAGACTCAACGGATCATCAACGCTTTAACTTGACAAAGACATCACAAGCGTAATATGGTTGGAACATTCCACTTTAAACTTTTTGCAGGAGCCTCTATTTCCCAGAAGGCCACCGAAGGAAACGACGATTAATTTGAATCTCCTACAGCCATGCTCGAAAAAAAGAAGACCCACAGACACTTAGACAAAAAGGCCTTGAGACGATTGAGAAGTTTACCCAAGGTAGCTTAGCACCGAACTTAGCACGAACGGTTCATCTGACAAATCCCTCAACAAAGGAGGTGCTGGCATCCTCTTCCTTCTTCCAAATGGATACAAATTTATGCATAAAATCAGCACAGGCTTAATTGCTTCTAACTTTACCAGTAAACTTCTGGCGATTAAGGATGCATTCACTTTTTATATGACCATCATAGTAAACCTCTCCTCCAGTTTCAGTTGTTTGCCGAAGATTTTGTTCAGTTTGTAGATAACTTTATATTGGAAGTCTAGGGAAAAAATAAAAGTTTTCATTCATTACCATCATATACACTGTCTCGAACTGACTTGTTGAAATCCTCAATCTTTTGTTCGGATCTTAGCGGAAAAAAACAGTTCCGATGCATCTTGATTTGGGAGCAACTTGTTCTTAGAGACTCTCTTCGAGCGTAGTAATCCTCTCCTCCAGTTTCAGTTGTTTGCCGAAGATTTTATTCAATTTGTAGATAACTTTCTATTGAGAGTCTTTTTAGGGGGAAAAAAGTTTTAATTACTATTATTACACATAGTCTCGAACTAACTCGTTTAAATCTTCAATCTCTTGTTCGGATCTTAGCGGAAAATAACTTGTCACCTTCGATGCATCTTGATTTGATGGCAACTTGTTCTTAGAGACTCTCTTCGAGCGTAGTAATCCTCTCCTCCAGTTTCAGTTGTTTGCCGAAGATTTTGTTCAGTTTGTAGATAACTTTATATGGGAAGTCTGAGGGCACATACAAAAGTTTTCATTACCATCATATACACATAGCCCCGAACTAACATGTTTAAATCTTCAATCTCTTGTTCGGATCTAAGCGGAAAATAACTCGTCACCTCCGATGCATCTTGATTTGGGAGTAACTTGTTCTGGAGACTTTCTTCGAGCATAGTGAGCCTCTCCTCCAGTTTCAGTTGTTTGCCGAAGATTTTGTTGAGTTTGTAGATAACTTTATATTGGAAGTCTAGGGAAAGAAATAAAAGTTTTCATTCATTACCATCACATACACTGTCTCGAACTGAGTTGTTGAAATCCTCAATCTCTTGTTCGGATCTTAGCGGAAAAAAACAGTTCCGATGCATCTTGATTTGAGGGCAACTTGTTCTTAGAGACTCTCTTCGAGCTTAGTAATCCTCTCCTCCAGTTTCAGTTGTTTGCCGAAGATTTTGTTCAGTTTGTAGATAACTTTATGTTGGAAGTCTAGGGAAAAAGCAAAAGTTTTCATTACTATCATATACGCACAAACTATTAAGTTAAATGTAAATTTCTACTATGTTCTATTATAAGGTACGATCGAGTAATAAAATCAACAGTGATTAATATCATACCTGGTCATATTGTTTCTAAGTTATTATACTGTTTGAGACCCATTATGATTTCTTTCATATCATAAATACCTATGTTTAAAAATACAGAGAAAATGATTCAGCAGTATGACATAAGGATAAATAAAACGAATTTTTTATAGTAACTAAATAATTTATTTACAATTCATTATTATTTATTTACAATTTATTTCAATATCCAAATGTTCTGGGAAGTACTTCTCCATACCACTACTAAATTGCTGTTGTGATTCTGATAATCTTTTTGCCGCTGGTGCTGCTACTACCAGGCCTCTCTGTCTTTTTCCGCACTACAACTACACAGTCCGTCCCACAGAAAAGGAGACTGATGTGAAATACAAGACGTTGGTTTTTATCGTGTACCTGTATGTGCCTTTTTTATTCAAAATAATCTCCTTGTGAGTCGATTCACAACTGGAAACATTGTGAAAATTGTTCAAAAAAATTCCAGACCTGCCAACATTATTACCAGCTCTTCATGAGTAAATGCACAAGACTTCAGAAGCACTTCACAAACTCACAATTTAAAGTATTTAGATACACGTGTATATAAATGTATGTCATGTATACCGTGTATAGCATATATAAACATATATATAGAAAAATTAATTTTGTTTTGTTTAGACTTTATTCATAAGCTCATTCAAATTGAAAGTAAATGGAAAAATTTATAACACCTATAAAAGTTCATGGGGGTAGGGGTTGCATTGTGAAATTTCAAGTATAAAATAATTATGATAAATCTTCTTCCACTGTACCTAACATTACTTTGAAATATGAATATGTAAATGAATAACAAATTCAATTAACATGTGCATATACAAATTGTTTTTCATTAAATACTTGTTAAGTTGCTTTTTTAGCTTTGTTTAAGGCTGTTTCTGATGAAGCAGCATCAAAGCACGATGTTCCAGCATTTTTGCATTTTTAAAAGTAAAATTGCTTCTAATGTGACCTAGTTCATGCTTGGACGAAAATCTTTGTGATTTTTTTTTCAACACTAAAGATTCTCTCGCAAGCAGTATTGCTGTGCCGGAGGAGAAGAATCCTTTTCATGACAGATGAGAGGTATCTGTATTTTTTTTTCACCATTTTGATATTTCATTTTACAAACGAAAGACTAAGCTACATCATAACGTGTAGGCCTGCAGAGTTTCGCTATTCAGAGGATCAATCTGATAACTTGAAAATTCATGTACTATAAGATTTCTCTCTTCTTGGGGTACAAAAAGAAAAGATCAAGAAAAATGTCTACAGAAACAAATTTTACTTCGTGACGAAGAGATGTCTAAAGCTACACTGTTGACTAAATGCCATTAATGCCATTTGTCAATGGAAATTTCTTAGACATATACGAGCAAGTTTCTGAATAAAAATTTCGACCAGAAGAATAGAACTTCTCTACTTCTGCTGCAGGAAGATTTTTATCTTTGATGTATTGTCTTGCTTTCCCACCTATCACGAGATCAGAATCTTCCGTTTTGGATTTTTATACAAAAATGAATTTCAAAAATGTAAGTAGATTCCAATATGGTTTTGGGCTTCAAGAATTTGCAAACTATGCCTTTAAATAAATTTGCCATTTCTCTGTTGTATTTATAAATGAGTGAAGCTTCTTGTTGCATCATGACATTTGAGGTTTCAAATAAATAAATGACATATTTCGAAAACAAAAGATACATCTGTGACATAGGGCATTCAAAGGCTTGTTTAAGTTTTAAAAATGTGGAAGATATAACTTTTTCTTCTTCACAAAAGAATTTCTGCATTGCATCCCATTGCTCTAAAAATCTATCTAACTTTTCCCATTGAAAGCCATCTAGTAGTTCCATACTTTTGAGTCTTTCAGTTTTCAAGCTTACAAGCTTCTTCACACAATTTCAAAAGTTGAAGTCTTTTGCTGTTTTTTTTTTAGTAGATACTCATCAATAAGAAAATTTTCAACATGAAAATCAGTCATTTTTCTGGTACCATGCTGTGCAGACAAATGTATTAAATGGCATGCACAGCCATAAATAACAATATTGGGTTTTTTAAATAATAATTAATATTTGGGGTTCTTTTTTTAATGAATGCACCCTTTGAACTCGCCAAGCATGACTGATGCATTATCTGAGCGAAATGCAACACAATTTGTCCATGGCACACCATGTTTCTTAAGTTCTTAATTAAGTAAATTAAATATATTTTTTCCAGTTGCATCTTTCTCGAACTTAGGGAGAGAAAGCAATGTAGTACAAAATCTTTCGATCGCTTCATTAAAATAAGTAATGACGATCGAACATAATTTATCATTGAAAATGCTATTGCTTCCATCGGTAGCGAGCGAAATTTTTTTATCTTTCATTATACTAAATAATTTGTCTTGCGTTGTGTAATATATTGCAAAGTTGGCACCTATGAGTTGGCACCACTGAGCCACCAATTGGTTGCATACAACCGCTGCACGCAAGTGACTCGTGCGAGAGTGGAAGTGTTCGCAGCTATAATGTATTGTTCTTGAGTCGAATAAAAGAGTTTGGGACAAGAGAGAAAAGTGGCGACGAGGATGGGATTCTTGCACGGTAAACATCCAAGTTCGTCAATGATCCATTGGCGGCTGCGATTTCTCGTGAAGGTCCCGCAATTTCCAACAACCCAACAACTTTTTCGCCTTCTTGAGGTGAAGTGAGAGCATATGCTTGGGCGCGATGTCACCAGTGGGTAGGGGTGCAGTAAGTACTTCATTGGTGGGTGCGATTTCTCATGAAAGTTTCTAATTTTCCAACACCCTGTTACGTGGGTTGTTGATCGCATGAAGAAATATTGTGGCCAAATGAAAAAAAAAAAAAGGAACTATTTGAGACAGGAATGTTACACTCACCATTTGCTGATCTTCATTTATAGAATAATATGGAATAAATAAATTACAGAAGTGTCGAGCAGAACCACCGTGCACATAACAACAATATTTATCAAATCCAAATGCAACCCTCTATACCAGCAGATATTTGTTAAAATTGATCCCCTCCACTTGTCGGTGTACAGTAGAGCCTCGATTATCCGAGGTAATGTGGACCGAGGGTACCTCGGATAATCGAAAACTCGGATAACACGAACTCTGTCCAAATCGAGAGGGAAACATGGGTTGAAATGAACGAAAATATCAAAGATATAAAATAAAGGCGTTTACTGTACATATTATGAAATGAAATACATACAAATATCTAATTTTATATGTACACATCAGTAGAGTACATGTTCCAGTTAAAGTTGTCTCTTGAAGAAGTATGAAGAAGTATTTGTATATAGTATCTAATATATAGTCTTCTGTTTAACGGAACTCGCTCGCTTCTTTGCTGCCGTATTATGAATTAGTTTTTTATCCCTAAAAGGTCTGTTGAAGTTGTCTCTGACTATTGTTCTGGATCTTTTTATCGCCAGAAAATAATTGGATGACCTCTGTCAACCCGGAACTCGGTTAGTCGGGGCTCGGATAAACTAGGCTCTACCGTATATGGTTTTCGGATACGATCAATCCAACGAGTAACCTTTCCAAGAGCCCATTTGACTTTGGATGATAAAATGAAAATTTCCTATGCTCTATACCAGGGGTGGCCAAGCTCCTTGATAGTCCGAGGCCATGTTTCAAAATTTGAAATTTTTCGCGAGTAGCAATTAAATACGTATTTAAAAGGTATGCAAAAGAGGTATTAAATTTTTTTTTTACCGAAAACATATAAATAAAAGTACAAAATATGAGTATTGAATTTAAATATTAAAAATTAAGCAATTCTTTTACTTCTTGATAATTCCTTAAAATTTGGTGAATAATTGGTGACAGCACTTCTAAATAATTCTTTGAGATGCTGGTTAGTTAATACTTTTTAATGTTTGGATTTCACGAATTTTGAAGTGGAATAAAATGACTCACATAAGTACCTTGTTCCGAATATTGAAATAATTCGACAAGCAGCCTTTTTTAACTCCGGATACTTTGATTCTGGTACAAATTTCCAAAATTCAGGCGTCGACTTTTATTTTAATTGTAGGGCTTGATCTTCTTGCATCTCTATTATTTTTAATTCTCCAGATGCTTTATGAGTCATATTGGAAATGGAAAACTCACCTTGAATTATGTTAATTTCAAATGAATTCAGAAGAAAATCAAGAGACTATTTAAAATATTTCAAGTCTTGAAATCTATTTTGGAATTCGGTCAATATTCTTTCCAGCTTTTTTGTATACTCGTTGAGTTTTTCTTGTTTAATGTTGGAACAAATTTTTTTAATTCGAGGAAAATGGCAAAATGTTTTATTTTTAATGTCCTTTTGAAAAAAGTTGTAATTTAGTTTAAAAACTAAGTATACACTGATAAAATAATATATGAAAGGTCACATATTATTTTATCTTTGCCTTGCAATTGTAAATTCAATGTTTGCAAATGTTCCATGACATCACTCAAAATGTCTTGTAACCACTCGTCATCGTCTAATTATGAATAGGTTATTTCCTTTTTTTTTAGAAATGCAGTTATCGGATCAAACAAATCTACAAAACGATTTAATACGTTGTAGCTAGATATTAATTTCTTTTGCATTGTAAAATGATGTCTGTTGAATATACAAAATATACCCCATGTTTTTACATTTAAATTGTTTGTGTGGCAGCGCATTTTTGTCTG
Organism: Octonoba sinensis; assembly: GCA_038502835.1. Classification (NCBI taxonomy): domain Eukaryota; kingdom Metazoa; phylum Arthropoda; class Arachnida; order Araneae; family Uloboridae; genus Octonoba; species Octonoba sinensis. The sequence continues at coordinate 60,839,088 of CM076605.1, read as the reverse complement.
TTACCGTAACTACCAGTTTTCGAGCGCTTATGATAAACTTGTAGTATCATTATGTGATTATTCTTTCTGTACTTAAATAAATCCAGTTTTCTATGCTAATCTTGTAGTGTATAGTATTTACAGTTGTGATCTTATAAGCTGCTTAAATTAAGAGGTTTATGGGTCCACCTCGCATTTCACTGTGCAAAAAGTGATGTAATAGTTAAAGATTAGTGAGGCCTAACGAGTAAGGCTTAGTGAGTACTATGCTTGAACTATTTTCAAAAGCCGTGTGCTGTGCTTTTTAAAAAATGGAGTTCAAAGCTCATATCGAGAAACTGCATGGATCGGCGAACTGGACAAAGTGGAAGCGACAAATTGAGCTTCTACTACGTCATAATGACGTGCTGGACTTGATTGTTGGTGATCGAATTTGTCCATGGTCTTTGACTGCGGAAAGCGTATGAGCAGAATTCCAGACAGAGGGTCGGTCGTCTAATGGAAAGTTTTTTTCGTAGTGAAAAAGATCCCGATGAGGATATTGTAACCCACATAGCAAAACTACAGCGAAATTTCAGCGAACTAAAGGACGAGCTGAAACGTGTGGCCAAAACCCCATTGCCTGACCTCCTACTAATGAGCAAGATTATGTCTATATTGCCAGCTGAATATTTCGAATTCAAGAGGGTAGGAGTCTGTGCCTGTAGAGGAAAGGATTGTAAACAAATTAACTGAAAGACTGCGCTTGATCGAAATACGGTTACCACCCAAGCCGTCGGACTCTACAGCTCTTGTGGCTTCTAAGAAAAATAGTTTTCAAGTAAAACGGTGGGAAGTGTTTCATTTGTGAAATGGCCGGGCACATTGCCAAGGATTGTTTTAAAAAAGTTCAGAAAAATAAATCTGACGGTGATGCTTACATGTATACTGTGAAAGGTGTTCCTGAAAATGAAGTCTCGCTTGCTGACAATGGAGCTACAGCTCACATGACTAAATGTAAAGAATATTTTACTTCGTTTGAGCCTTTTGTGTCACCTTGTAATTTATTTGTAGGAAATAGTGAAGCAATACTTGCTTATGGGGGCAAGGTACAGTAAATGTAGAAATGAAAAGTAATGGTAAATGGGACAGAAATTATTTGAGTGAAGTCTGGTATGTCCCTGACAGAAGTAGAAATTTGTTTTCTATTGGGCAGACATTATCAAAGCACTTTGAGTTTAAAGCAACTAAGGGAGAATGTTATTTTACAAAAGATAAAATTTTTCGTCTTAGAAGGATCAAGACTGTACACGGCCTGTATGCTCTTGAGATGAGAGTTAGGATGTCGGATATTTCTGCAGAACTCTGTGTTGCCACTGCATACACTCACTTCCCTTACGCACCCTTACTCAAGTAATTAACATTATTTTTTACCCCTTCAGTATGCTGTATTTCATAAATGAATTTCTGCAGATACATTAACCACATACTAGCAATTTCAGGCTGTTTTTGTAAATAAATATGAAAGGTTAATGCCTTAGCAATAACACGTAAAAATTGCGAATTGTTTGCCCTTTAAAAGTTAATGAAAATGTTTAACTGAATCAACAATAGCAAGAAGTTCCCTTCTAATGAATGGATATTTGGATTCAGAAAAAGTTAACTGTCTTAATTAAAACTTAATTGTCTCAAATTTTTCATTTACCTTCTGCATTAAAATTTCAAATAGAGTTGTTAGAAGCATCAGTTACAAGATGACAATTTTCCTCATTATCAACTTTTTTAGAGTAGGGTTTTAATAATAACAATAATTCAGTAATAGCATTAAATGCATCCTGACATTCTGTATTCTAAACATAATCAACATTTTTTCTTGTTAACTTAGTGATAGGTTTGATTACTTCACTAAAATTATGAATTAAATGGCGGAAGTAATTGACCATGCTCAAGAAAGTTTGTACTTCTTTAGTATCCTTACGAATAGGAAAATTTACAATATTTGCATTTTCTGGTGCTGGTGAAATAAACTTTAGCATGCAAATTAAAACCCAAATAGGTGATTTCAGGTTTACAAATTGGAATTTTGCCTGGATCCAAAGTTAGATTGAATTTTTTAAACTTATCAAAAAGCATTTGCAACAATTTTAACATTTCTTCAATGGAATCTGCCGCAGCTACAATGTCACCAAGGAAAAATTGCAGATTAGGTACTTTTGTATCATCTAAATTCTAAACATTTAGAAATTAAATTATGAAAATAGAAAGTACCGTTGCGGGATTCTTGGGGTAAATGTGTGAGCTAAAAACTACCGATTTCTCAGAAAATTGCCAATTTTGATTTATCCTGTTCCTGTAATTGCAGTTGAAAGAATGCACTCTTAAAATATAAAACAATGTAAAGGGCTTTTCCTGAGATGCTATGTAAAATACCATTGATTTTAGGAAGACAAATTTTAGGTTTCAAATACTGAATTAAAAACCTATAGTTAATTACCATGCGAAATTTTTGAAATTAGGATTACTTACATAAGGTTTCTTTTTTACAAAAAGTACAGGAAAACAATATTTTGAGGAAGGTTCGATAATTCCAGCATCCAACAAGCTTTGAATTTTCTTTTTAGAAAAAGGTGTTGGCAATGTCGGGTACAGGATAGGGTTTGGTTTGTATGGGGAATTCTTGCATAAGGGAAAAGTCAGGTGTAAACCGCGTTAGTTGAGCCAAGAGTGGCATAAGATTTTGGAAATACCTCTGGTTGAAATACCTCCTCAACATTGCTCTCCTCACAGTAATAGCGCGTTTCTTTACGTCTTCTTTTCCCATTACTATTTTTCATATCGCAACATGCCACGCAAAGCCTAGTCGGTTCTTTCTTGTGTTCGTTGCTGGGTATATACGCTGTAAAATGGCGATCGGTGTATCTCAATGGATTTTGACTTCTAATTGTTCTTCTTGGTGTGGATGAATTGGATTTCGGACAGTGATTTTGCTTTATTTATCGATTTACCAAAAGTAGCCGAAAATATAAGTGATCAGGTGTGGCATTTTGAAAAACACGTACGAATTCCATATAGCTTGATCTAACAGGAAACGAAATATTTTCTTGTAATCCTTTTTTTTTTTGTTGTTGTTTTCGACTACTTTGGTAAAATGATAGACACTGATCCGCCTTGTCCACGCCACCCATCGTAAAATTATAGTCACGAATTACCTCTGGTTTTCAGCACAATCTATCTTTTGACGTATATGTTTTTAATTGTGCACTGTGTATGGTGCTCAGCATATATACGGGCTTCTTGTCCATGTATTTTAACACAAGAACGTTTCCTCTTTGGAAAGCTGAAATAGAATTCTTGGCGATTTCGTCTGTAGCTAGTTCTTTCGGCAAAATTTTCTGTTCGCACGTACTGTTCCAAAAATATGGCAACGATTCGAAACCAGAATATCTGCCAATTAAAATTTTGAATTTCCAGTTTATCAAAGAAAAAGTGCAAAAAATGATGTACCTCGTTCCAGCATTACTAAATGTTTTTTGACAATTTAAAAAAAAAGAAATGAAACAACAGTTATAATTTTCGTGCAGAAGACATTACTTAGAATTAAAAATATTTTCTGAAAAATTTTCGAGCCACGAGCCAAGTCTTGGTTTCAGACATAAAACGAGCTTCTCTTCTACAGCATGAAAAAAAAAAAAAATAAATAAATAAATAAAAATGAGTCGTGTTTCCATTGAATGTTTTTTCAATACTTTCTCAGAGTAAACTTGATCTTTTCATGTGTATCGAAAAAAGTTATCCTTGCAGTTCCTGTTTCCAAAAGTACTTCCGACGTTTCAGAAAATCGTCTCACAATAACTCAAGACTTTACAGTTGTAAATGAATTATAAAACGTGTCTCTTTCCCCGACCTCTATCTTCGGCATCCGATGCCATCTCTGCTTTCCTTAAATGGGCTCTAGCCATGTCATATGTTGCTTAAAAAGAAACAAACAATTTGAAATACAAATGTGCAATACATATGGTTGTTTCTTATTCTGAATAAGAAATCTAAATTTCTTTTCAGGGAAAGATGGAGTGATACATAAATTGACATGTAACTAATTGAAACTATAATGTAAAAGTTGGAACATTAAAGCATAAAATTAGCACATGAAAACAAAATAAGCAACTAACGATATTCGCCCAAGATTCTCGCTTCATGGCAGAGCCACTCCTCAGATGGCTTGTAGAGTCTCTTTACAAGTCTGTGTGCGTCCTCTGCCTTTAGTGGAGACCACACACAGCCCTCTGGTCTGACCCAGGTCAATGGCACCACTTCAACCTCTTGCTTTTTAATGATGGCATGTGATATATATTTGAGTAGATAGATGCATTCAAACAAATGACTCCATATATTAGAGAATTCCGCCTCATAAAATATCACTTTTCTTATACGTAAATCTTTTCTATTACAAATAAAAAAAAAAAAAAAACCACTCAAAATTTCCATAAAAAGTCCAGATATTACAATTTTAATATTTTTCGATTTAATGGCTTTTTCTTTAACCCCTTAAAGCACGAGTTTCCCCCCCCCCCCTGAAAAACTGGTAAAAATTAATGTATAGGTAAAGTGCAACTTATTTTTTTTTGTGTACTTTCAGTTGGGCAGGGGGCAAGAGCTATATATATATGTATTATACAAACAAAGTGTAACTTTTCGGTAAGTTTCGCCCTTGTCAGACTCGGGCAAATGCATTAAGGAGTTAAAGACCTTACTGCTGTAATATTAGCTTCACTACATTTGTATCCATAGTTTTTAATGTACGGGATAAGACTTTTTTTTCAATATTAATATACATACCGTTTTAGTATGAGAGCCTTCAGTGCCATTGGGATATTCAAAAATGAAATTTTTACATAAATGTGGTAAGAAAATTGATAACTACGAAACAACCATATTTTTTATGGTGATTTTTTTGAAAGTTATTTTCACACATTTATCCAATAAATGAAAAATGCTGACAAATTCTTGTTTAGGAAACATTAGCCCATCTCTGTCCAAATACCCAATAAGAGCGTTGTATGGTGAAGGAGCTTTATCTTCAGTTATTAAAAAGTGACAATCAACACAACTTATATTTTCATGCACAGTCCGTACTAAAGATCCAGCGATACAAGCAGCACCTGCAACATGACTGGCTGTTTCAGGTGGGGTGCTTTGTTTTTCGAGCAAAACTAAATACTCCTGTAATGCAATATTTATTTCAACTGTAATATCATCTGCTTTAGTAATATCCAGGCAATTATATTGAGATAAAGTAGGAGGACCTTTAACTGCGCTAGATGATGAAACAATTCCTGTTTTTAAAACCTTTGATATAGCATTGCTGACACTTAATGCACTGCACATATCATTTCTTCCACCAATTTGCCTAATGAAACTGAAAAATGATTCAATTGCATCACTCGAAAATTTTTGAGTTATTACGTATTGAATTGCAGAATTCAATAAGTATCTTATGTAATGGACGGTGGACAAAGTAGTCAACCGCTTAGCATACTTTGTTTCATTGCTCAAACATTGTATTCTTACATTCGTGCAAGATTTTCTCCATTCAGACAAATGATTCAAAAAATCATTCTCTAACCAAGTGAGCCGTTCATCAGTCACAGAGACAAAATGCATGCTGTTTGGAAGATTTTTATGAAGATATTGCGCCTTATTATGGAACATTATGAAGTTGCAACCAATTATGTTTTGATTCCATAAAATTAATAGTTTTGTCAGACTTTTTGAAACTCTTTTTGGAATGACAAAAATTTTAAACTGGCTGTAGCTTCTGGAGGAAAATTTCTATGCCACGTTTCACGTTCATTTTCCCAAAGCCACTTGGATATTACGTGCTTAAAAGATAGATTTCTCACTGGCTGAATAATTTATTTTGTACTAAGTTCAAAAAACTTTCTCAAATAATATGGAGACATTATTTTACTTATTCTTATAATAGAATCAAAATTATTTTATCATAGAATCTGATCCATGCCCACGTCCCACCCCCCGAAAGAAAAACCAGTCCTTTTGGTTTCTTCATACTTTTTATTAACAGTTTTAAAAATACAAAAGCTCTGAGATGGCTTTTTAAGTCCACCCCTATTTATCAAGCTTAAATAGTTAGTAGAATCAAAACTTTATGGAAGAGGCACATTATCATCGATTTCGACAGAAAGTGTCGAATCTTGCGTATAGTGGTTATGATAATCGTTACAAAATAAACCAAGTTTGTAAACACAATATCTCCCAATGTAATGTAAAATTTCGGTTTAATCACTTAATACACTTACCTTAAAATTGCTTAATCTGTCTTGAAAGAGTAAATCAGACAGCTCATTGGGCATTTTTGATGACAACTCATCATTTACAACAGCAAAGGAGAGACTTTTAAACTTCATGACACCATATCCGAGTTTACAGTCAACACACTTTTTATGCGGATTTTGCTCTCGCTTTCCACTATTTCTTGCAAACTTACATCATAGACCCCCAGACGTTTCTGTACATTCCGAAGCAAGACTCCAAAGCATAGTTAGAAATTTTCCAGTCAGCACGTCAGAAAATCCATTGAGTAATAAATCTTCAATCAATAATTGCATACACTTAGTGGTGTGAATTAAAGCGAAGTAAGTTCCTTCACTTAAACATCCTTCACGAGGCTTTTGCTTTAATTTTTTCCTTCCTTCCAGCCAATCTTCAAACATATTTAAGAACTCTAGCCTTTCATCTCTTGTGGAAGAAAATACTGGACTATTTTAATTTGAGGTGAACACCTTTTTTTAGGGTGCCTTTACATTCATGATATCCCACCACTTCTTCACAAGAGAAAGGAAATCGGCAGTTGGTTTCCAAGGCAAAACAAATTTGTCACTCTCTCCATATTTTTTCAAGACATTTGTTGGATCGAACACTTTTTGCGCAAAATTGACATTTTGCTTTTCAATATTAGTTGGGTATACGACTTTGAAATTTAATTTCTGAGCATATTTTCTTTATATCCGAGTTCTTTTCAAATGAATCAGTGCCGGTTAGCGGTGTAATTTTTTCATTATTAAATTAGGTTCGTTTCTCGAAGCATCTGATCTTTCTATCAATGCTTCTTTCTCAAAATTGTACACTTTTCTCAAGAGAGAAAAACTAACACATTCTACCGAAGTTGAATCATCAAACCTAGGACAGAAATTTTTTCAGAATCCTTTTGGTTAATCTAGTTATTGATTTCATGAAATAAACTGAATCAAATAGAACATAAATTTTGATTTATCATAAGGGTTTTGAATTTTAGGTACACTTGCTTTTACGCCAGATAAATGTTACGGTTTATTCTATTGTCCGAAATAATGCAAAAAACAGTAATCCTTAACTTAATGCAGCAATTCTAGAGCTTGTTTTGTCAAAATCAAAACATGAGCTGCATCTAAATTTGTAACTGAAATTAAACCAATGATTTTAATGAACCATAATATTATTTGCTTGTCGTTTTCAAGAATTCACTTATGAACATTAGTAAGTTCAAAATATACTCTTGGATTGCTGCAGTCAGAATTTTTTTGTTTATTTATTTTTTATGTAAGTTTTACTCGGTTATTTAAAAGTACCTATCATTTACCTTTTTTCCTTTTTTATGTTATTCTACCAATGTTGATGACAAAATTTTCAAAAATGTGGAAATAGTCTTTTTTACAGTAATATGTGTTTAAAACTAATTACACAAAAAGATAAAAGAATTAGTTTTAGAGCTAAAATCATAAAAAATGAAAATTTCGAAACTCTCGTTCTTGAGTTTAATCACGTGCACAAGCAGAAGAAGCGGAACAAGGTGCTAGCCAGGAAAAAGCTTTCTTCCGAAGACTTCAGAGACTAATTCCGGAACGTCACCAGAGTAATTGCTAGTCGTCTTTAGATATATCCTTCAAATATATAAATCTTCATTCTATACTGGAACGTTACTCAATCCAGTTAGCCTGCTGAAAGAAGAACATTTTTTACATTTGGCATGATTGAAACAATCACAATATTTGTTACCTTACAACAAATCATCCTAACCCATGTGTTAAGTAATTTTGTCAGAAGGAAGTGGTCTTAGAGCTAAAATCAATGAACAACATTAAAAACAAAAAGTTCAAACAACTCATCCTTGAGTTTAATCATGTGCAAAGCAGAAGAAGCGGAAGAAGATGCCAGCCAGGAAAAAGCTTTCTTCAGAAGACTTCAGAGACTAATTCCGGTAACGTCACCATAGTAATTACTAGTCGTCTTCAGATATATCTTTCAAGTATTTAAATCTTCAGCCTATACTGGTACGTTACGCAATCCAGTTAACTTGCTGAAAGAAGACATTTATTTAACAATCGCAATATTTGTTACCTTACGACAAATCACCCCAACCGATGTGTTAAGAAATTTTGTCAGAACGAAATTTTTAAATTGCCACGGCGAGCTGCACTATATTTAAAAAAGGAAAACAGATCACTACAGATCTCATCAATATCTAACGGTAGGTCACTCAATGCTTTTGCGAAGCAATTATGAACTTTATGTAAACTGCATGTACCAATGTCCACCAATTCGTTTGATCCTAATTTAGAAAGTTCATCATTTAATTTTTTTGGCAACCAACAAATTGACATTTGGGCCATCCATGCTATGTAAAAAAATTTTCTTGAAGCATACATTTTCACACTTTAGTGCATCCAAAATACTTTTACATATTATTTTGGCATCAGCATGTCCAAATAATAGTGACGTAAAATACTAGGACACATCTGAATTGCTTTGCGGACTCCAGTACCTTACGTGTAAAGCTAAGTGTTTTTTAGTTAGTGAACTTGTAGCTTTATCAAAACAACAGAGTGAAGAAACCTCCATTATCTACAGCAGATTTCAAATCAGAAATGCTTTCCTTACTGAAATAAGGTCCTAAACCATGAGACATCACATTTAGCTGATGAACTACAACTTGGAGTTGATGGATGTAAAATACTGGTAGAGTACATTACATTTTGCTGCCTTTTCATTAACTGTTGAGCTCTAATGTGCTTTTGTCTACTAGCATGATACAAAATCTGAGCAATAGCACTATTTGATAGTGAAAAGCGGCATTTGCATATTAAACAAATAGCGTCCATTTCATTTTTCCCTTTGGCACACCAGCTTCCGATAGCGTCGCCATTACTATCAAGAACTTCAAGCCACTTTTCCTGGAATTTAGTTTGTCCCCCTGTCATTGCAGATTATCTATAAAAAAGAAAACTAATTATTATAAGCAGAAATTTAATATCTTAGAAGTATAAAAACCACCCTCAGTAGTAATTACCACGTGATTGAGGAAGAGAGCGAATTAGGTCGAGATGGATGTGATCAAACCTTAAAAGTCTGGCCAGAAAATTTACCAATTGGAGTTTTAACATGTCTAACGACCTTTGATTTTTGGCATGGAATAAAATGTTGTATCCAAAAATTAGTCTTTATTAATTGATGGCCAAATAAAACGTGAACTTATAAGTTTAGTCGTGACTTTAATACCTAGAGGAGATTTATTATGCATCGTCTCGAAAACCTGTCGACGGTAGCTTGCCGGGATATAGGGTCGGGCAATTCCTGTGGAAATGTCGCAATATAAACTAGCAGTTGCATTTGGGAGAGTAATTTTTTTAAATTGTAAACTTTGAGATGTCTCAAGTAATGTCTAATTCGGCGTCAGATTCCTGAGCGTTAGCGATATCATTATAATCTATGGGACTGGGCATTGTTATGGATGCTATTCGAGCGAGCGCATGGGCCGTTATATTTTGGGATCCCGTGATATGTTGGACATCCGTAGTAAACTGTGAAATAAAATCGAGTTGCCTAATCTGTCGGGGAGAAAATTTATCAGCTTTTTGCCGAAACGCATAAATTAATGGTTTATGGTCGGTAAATCATGTAAAATGGCGTGATTCTAGCATATAACGAAACTGCTTGATATAATAATAAGCAGCAAGTAGTTCTCTATCATAGGCGCTATAGTTACGTTCTGCAGAAGTAAGCTTCCGGGAAAATTGCAAGGGGTTCACAAAAAGTCCAAAGAAACGTCTGCGTTCTTTTATTGTGGTTGGTTGCGGATAATTGAGCTCGACTTTTGATGGTAATGGTTTAGTGCCATGCTTAGAAATTAAATGACCTAAAAATGATATTTCTGACACATCGAAGATACATTTTGAAACATTAATTGTAAGTCCATACGACTGCATTCGCTCGAACACGGTACGCACATAAATTTCGTGTGTTCAGCTTCATTCTCACTAAAAATTAAGACATCGTCCAAGTATAGCAGAATTTAAGATCGCCTAAAATCTCATTCATAAAAAATAGATTGAGCGCTTCCTGTGCTCAATATTGAATTTTCAAAAAGTCTGCAAATTCATGTGAGCAAAAATTCGAACCGTTATCAGAAATTAAAACATTTTTAATCCCAAATAGCGAAAAGTATCTATTGAGTGCTTTTTAGAGAATTGGTTTTTCTTCCAGTTAAAGGAATAGCTTCTAGAAATCTAGTAGCTATTCCTGGTCAATAATGGTAATTATAAATCTTTTGTTATCTAACGAACGTGGAAGTGGACCGACTATGTCAGTGGCAAAGATCAGAAGGATGTAGATTCCTTTTTAAAATTAAATTATAAGTTGTTGAACTTTGTTTGGGTTTGTGCTGTAAACATTGACTGCAATTTTCAATTTTGTTTTTGTCATTTTGAACATGCCCTTCCAATAACATCTTTTTCTAAAAAATTTATAGGTCTTTTGAGTTGCAAAATGAGGTGCATGAGTCTCATTTTTTTTTATTTGTGCATTGATTTGTAAAAAAAATTTGTGCAATGAACTTGGAACTACAATTTTATTTTTCAAACTTTTGGTTTTGAATTTTTTATTTTGACCAATTAATTTGATCATGATAAGATCACTATGGGAATAGATGAAATACTTTGACTTTTTCAGAATTATTTTCAGTTTCCTGAATAATTTTCAAAATTTGTTGTTCTGTCTTTGGTGGATCTTTAAATTGTTGTTGTTTAGTTGATCAGATACATTAAAGGTTTGGATGTTGTTTACAATGTTATTGTCATGAATTACTCTTGAAAGAAATTCTGCTGGATTTTTTCAGCCCTCGATATGAGAAATTTTGTAGCTGAACTGTTTTAGATACAAAAGCCACCTGGCAACAATTTCAGGTTTTTTTGTCCAAGTGTAAATGGGAAGTTAGTGCTTTTCCGTCACGTAAAACTTCAAAAGTATTAGCATACAATTTGTTACGGAAAAATTTTATAGAAGCAAATATAACCAACAATTCCCTTCTTATTGAAGGATATTTTTGCTCTGCAGGAGTCAATTGTCTAGAAAAAAAATATTCCCTACTTCACTTAACAAAATACCACATATTGCTATTTTTAAAGCATCAGTAACTAAAAATAGATTATCCTCTGAGTTGAATTTTTTTAAAGAAGGTTTACTAAGCATGAGGTTTTGAATTTTTTAAAAGTTTGTTTACATTTTTTTTTTCAAATACAATGTACATTTTTTTGGAGATTTACAATTAGTTGAGTAATTTCAACAGAATTGAAAATCATATATCGAAATTAGTTGATCATTCTTAATAGGCTTATACTTCTGCAATTTTAGGTGTTGGAAATTTTGTAACTTTTTTGATGTTCTCACTACATGGTGCAATACCTTTTTTTCTTAAGTTAAACCCTAAATAAACAATTTCTTTTTTTCAAATTAAATTTTGGCTGGGTCTAAGGTGAGATTATTATTATTTTTTTTTTGTCTATCGATACTGCTTGAAGGGTTTCTTTCATTTGCGGAATTGAATCAGCAGCAATGATTATGTCGTCAAAGAAAAATTGCATGTTACGCCCCCTTAAATCATTTAAAGCTTTTATGATACACATAGTAAAAAATGAAGTTGAATTGCTTGTACCAAAAGGTAAAACAGATGGATGATAATTACCTAATTCTGTCCAAAAGGCGAGTTTCCCCTATCATATTCTTTGAGTTGAATTTGAAAAAAGGCATATTTTAAATCTAAAACATAGTAGTAGTATGATCTGCCAACAATGGCATGTAAAATTTCAGAAATACGAGGTAAACAAGGTTTAACAGATTCGGTAATGCTGTTTAGTAGTCTACAACCATTCGAAATTTTAAATTTTTTTTATCATCCCCCCCTTAAAGATTTTTTTTACGAACAAAAATTACTGGGAAAGAATAAGATGAGGATGAAGGTTCAATTAATTTAGCTTGAAGTAACCTGTCTATTTCTTGTGCAAATTCTTTACCTATTTTTGGGATGGGATATGGTTTTGTTTGAATAGGTAAATTGTGAAGCAATTTGAATTCTGGCACTTCTTCATTTGTACAGCCTAGTGTCATGTAATATTTGGAAAAAACTTCAGTTGTTCATAAAAAAAAAAAAAAAAAAATGAAGTATATCGTACAAAGTTGTTTATTATATGTAAGAATTTATTAAATTTCCGAATATTTTTTTGTACCATTTCTTTTATGCGGTCCCTATCCACCCCGCAAAAACAGGTTTTACTGTACGAGACGGCTTGAAAGAATTTATTTAACTTTGAGGGGTCATTTACGACCGAGTTCCCTAGCACACCAACCCAATTCGTCAACTCCCCATTCAGTGTCCTTACTTGGTCAAGTGTTAGTTTGTGGTTACTCATTTTAGCATTAAGTCTAGCTAGGGTAGGATCCTGACCGTTAGTAGGGTTGGTTGAAAGAGACATATTTACTCCAGCCGAGGGGGTCGGGTCGGAGGTAGGCAAGTCTTGGTTGGAGTCTGTTGACATGACTGTACGCTTGGCTGCCGAAAAAGCTCTACTAATATAGCCTTGAAAAAGGCTGTAGCTACAGTCGACCCGATTTTGCCGGAACGAGTTTCCCGACCGAGGGCCGCGGCAACCGAACGGGCTACTTTCGGGAAGGGAGGCCTTAACCCTGCAGCCTAGCGTCCGTCGGACGTATGGCTCTAATCGTACCCTCCGGCACGAGTGGGAAAGCACGCCCGCCGCGGACGAGTATCCAAAGGAGAATAGAATGAATAAAACGCTTTTGGAGCTAAATCGGCAGACAGACCGCTTATATATCCTTTCACGCATTTACATATTCGGATTCCGCTAAGATAACGCCCAACGCACGTGCTTCCATAACATAATCTAGGGCTCACAAATTTAAAAAACAGCATTCGCAATGGGTTCCCATGCCGTCCTGCACAAGCCAATCTACATCAATCCACCCCATAAGGATACTCTGGTATTTAACGAAGTTGCACCCCTCCGAGACGGTATTGAGGCTGCTCGTACCCCCCGGTGATGGAATGAGTGCATCCGATAAGTGCATTCTGACGGGTAATTAAATTGTCTAAAAATATGAAAGTGTTAAATTTAACCTTGACAAAAAAAATCTCCCCTTGAAAAACTTTAATCTTAATCCTAACAAATTTCCAAAAACATCAATTTACAACCCCCCCCCCCCTTTAAAAAAATATCCTAATAAAATCGGTGAAAAACGTCTTCGAAAAATATATCTAGTTCAGTACGGGTGAGAGGTTTGGTGAATATATCAAATTGATTTTCTTGGCTCCTAACATGCCTAATCTCAAAACAGTCCTTTATTAATTAAATCTCGTACAAAAAAATTTTACATTAATATGTTTGGTTCTATAATTTTCAATTGGTGATTTAACGAAATCTACAGTAGCTTGATTATTTACCAGTAATAAAGATTTAGCAACATTTTTAGTAATTACCCCCTTGTTGACACATTCTTCTAAAATACGGTCAAACCATATTACTTCTTGAACGGCTTCAGTCAGTTGCCACGAATTCGGCTTCCATTGTTGATAGGGTGACGCTTCTTTCTTTAAGGCGACATAGGGCTATTGTTTCTAACTTTTATATTTTTTAACGAAAATTTTTGTAACTTTTGTAGAACTTTTGTTTTTCACAAAATTTTACTTCAAGAAAATAAAAATTAAAAAAAACATTAAATTTCAAAATTAAAAAAAAATTTCATTTTTTATAACAGAGTGCGCGTTTCAGTTATACATCAATTCAGCAAATAGTACTTTTAAATTATTTTTTAGACTTATATTAACACCTTGTTGGGAGTACTAATTTCATTTTTGGCTTTTAAATTTTTTAAAATATGAAAAAAATACAATACGCTATTTTTTGCAAAAAAATGATCCCAGTCAACATCAATAAGTTAAAAAAAAAAGGAAAAAAAAAACAGTAACATGCAACAAAATTGAAAAAATGCTCTCAACAAATTGGTTTACACATTCATATGGTGCTATATTCCGATTTTCAGAAAAATAAAGCTAGAATTGCAACGCGCACTGCAATATGTATGTGTAATCACAACGGAAAACCGTGTTTTGAGAAAATGAGGATTTTTAGTTTTCCAATAATAAATCAACAGAATAGGGGGTAAAATTTTTTGTCTATATTTATAAAACATCGTAAAGTAAAACAGTTCAACAAGTTTTTGTGCATAAAAAGTATAAAATTTTATTAATATGGACATTATTTGTAAAAAATATTTATTCATGACGTTTGTAAAAAAAATCTTATTCTTATTTTTTATGACACAACTGCCTTGATAATAAAAATCAACATCTAGGTGGCGTTAAAAGTGAAAAGCAATTCAATTATATAACTCTAAATATGTACGAATATCAAATTATTAAAATCCTGCACAACAAATAATTCCTTCACTTTTTTTTTTTTTTTTTGTCGTCAGAGGACTTTTTATATTTTTTATCAATTCGTTTTTGACGGTACTGAGGGGATTGTCTCACTTTCTTCTGTGACGAACGTCGTCTTTTTTTTCGCAGCAATTACTATTGAACTCATTAAAAAATCGTGAACAATTTCAAGCGACTTTACGTGGCCGAGGTTGTATTCACTGATAGCTGAAGTGACAGCTATATCCAACCGTTTTTTTGGAAATAAAAATTTCTTTAGGACATTTGGCCCCTATGCAGCGGTGAAAACATTCATTTGCATTTTGGGTCTTTCCTTTAGTGCATCTCTGAAGGAGGTCGTTTGAAGCGAGTCGTTGATAAACGGGCAGAATTTTTTGTACAACCGTTTCACTGAGAATTGTTTTCATTGTCGAGTGTTTTTTCGAAATTTTTCCTGTCGCTAAGGCCCTCTGAAAGAAGCACCAGGATTCTTTGCTAGGAGGGCATTTGCTGTGCTGTGGCTTTTTGTCAGTAGACATGCAATGAAACAGCGTTGCTTATATAGCCGTTTTCATTTTGTCGACATCTGGAGCAATGTTTTGCACAGCTTGGCGGTAGAAACCTTGAAGTTTTGTAATTGTATCGTCTTTCAGACTACCAACTTTTTCCCCCTCCAAGGGTCACACCTTTCGCCCTCCATTCTTTAATTTTCTTTTTAAGTCCGGTGCCTACTCTTTTTGCCACATGATTTAGGCATTCCTCCTTTTCGATTTTCACTTCAGCACCACCATAATCATGTGCAGCATTTACTGATTCAAATGTTTTATCATCTCCACCAGACAGAACAGTAGTTCAACGAAAGTTACCAGTCTGTATGGAACGCTTCCAAATGATTAATGCAGCGTTTACTTCCATACTGTTGGAAGACCCGCTGAAATTCTTTTGGCAGTTTTCTTTGTGGCCGTCAAACCATGCTTGAAATTCCGCAGAATATGGGCCAAGATCCTTGGATGTCATGACACACTTGTGACAGTACTTAGATAGTATTTCGTAGTCAACTACCAAGCCTGTCACAACTTCTACCACTATCCCGATTCCATACAGGGATGTTGTGGCCACGCTTATGCCAAGTTCGGTCGTATGACACGCAAATGTCTTTTACACCTTCACTGTTGAGTTGACGATTGGCTTCAATGTAGGTGTCCCTCACAGCTGCACGTGAAGTTTCAAGGACCTCAAGTTTGAACTGCGATTTCAGTTCAACAAGAGAATTGAAACCGTCTTTGTAAGATTTGGTGTCCATAGCCGGCATTTCAAGAATCATCGAGAAAGTCTCTAAGGCAGCTTGACCTTTCCCAACGTCCGTGAAAGCTTTCACAATTTTCTCGTTCACATCAAAACGACTACCAGTGCCGGCGAGTTGACTAGTGAACAACGAACCAGAAATTTTGCCACACGTAACGCTTGCCAACTGCAGTTTTGAAGAATATCCAAACCTGGTAGATGATCTTATTTCCATGGAAGGGTGATTTGCAATCAGTATATGGCACAATTTTGAGTAGATTGTTCAAAGACGACATGTTGATTAGTTTTTAATTTGGATTTTGCACCACTTGTATTTGTTTCTTTACAGAAAGCTTCATTATTTACCACAACGTCTACATTTGCAGAAGTTGCGTGTGGAGTTGCTTCAGCAACAGTTTATTCCTCAAATTAGCCAACAGAGTAATTTTCCGTTGTCTTATGACCCTTCGGTTTATGCCACCGCGAACATGGCACAAAATAACAAAACAAAACGTAACTAAATATAAAACTTAATAAAATAATATAACACAAACAAAATAACAAACTAAAACAATAGGTAATGGCGAAAAACGAAAAAAGTAGCAAAAACAGAGATCTAAATCACGCTCGTAAAGATAGCTTGTAAATAAACAAACAAATTGAGAACAATACAGTTAGTTATTAATTGATATTGCCTTCCAATGAAAATCAGTTATTAAAAAAATCAGAACATTACCTAAAAATTAATAGACTTTCGAATCTCGACAAAAACAAAAAAAGCTAATTTGACAGCTATCGATATAACTTCGTCAATTTTTCACCGATTGACAAAATTTTCGTGCCATCTTGTTCAGTTTTTACATTGAAATATGTAAAATTTAAAAAAAAAATCTAGATTTTGACCGATTTTCGCTAATTTGAAAGCCTTTTGTGGCCTTAAAGTTACGCCACGCGATAGAATTGTCTAGTAATACCAACTGACCACCTAAGGAAGTGCGGTCGTCGCGATTTGTTGTAAAATCAGCGTTGGAGTAAATTATTAATTGAACTTTATTGCATCTTAAATGTAATTTTATATTACAGGTATTCGCTGCATATCCAAGAAGTTTAATGAGATTGTTCCAATGTTCAAAACCGGGATTATGTCGAAACTGACTAAAAATATTGACAGCATAGCAGATGTCGGGTCTCGTACGATTCGCGATAAAAGAAAGACAGCCTAAAAGATTTTTTGACATTTCATTTTTCTCGAATTCGGTTTGCGGACAATTTAAGGTCGAATAAACCGTTCCCTTACTTATGGGTAATGAGGTAATTGGAAATTTAAAATTTTTGAACCCTTTACATACTTCTACTATATAACTAGTCTGGTGAATTCCTCCGTTTCTTCAAATTCAACCCCAAGTAACATTTTGGCTTTTTCCAACACTTTAAGATCGAAATGTTCCTTAAGAAGGTGTAAAACATTTTTAATATCTTTATCCTTTTTGCCGAAGAGCACAATATCATTCACGTACAATAATAAAATCACTTTAGAGGTAAAAACATATACGCAATTACAACCCAAAAATTTGCTAAAACCTAAATTACTTAAAACACTATTGATTTTAGCTCTTATAATATTACAAAAATACTTTCAAACTATTACTCGAAACTCAGACCAACATTTCTGTAAAATGACTAGTTAAATCAGGTTTAGTTAAAATAAACCGAATTGTTTTCACCGGTATAACAAAAGACGCTCTGAGCTCAACAGCTCGGAAAGAGTCATAGTTAAATACTGAGCAGGCAGGAGACACGTAGCCTCTTTACCTGACAGTGTGGCAGAGTAAATAACATGAAATCAACAATGAACTTGGAAAACTGACCATGAGTTGATAAGAATAAAAAACAAAGAAAATAAAAAAGGGGAAAAAAAGAAATGACTCTTCAGGGCCACACAAGGGTTAGTCTAGAAAACACGTAATTAAAAAAAATTGAGTACAAGCACTTGACACAGAATGTTATTTGTGTAATTTTTTTTTTCATATTTATGAATTTTTTTTTTTGTTTTTCAGAAATATATATATATATATTCATGAAATGAAAAAAATATATATATAATTGAATAGAATTAAAATTAGTGGGTTTGTAAAAAACAATTAAATTTTAAACGCTGAACGTGGCAAATCACAAATACGAACATTAAAAAATGAAAAAGAGCCTGCCTCTTCATCAGTGGGAGGGAGCAGGAAGCATATATAACAAAATATTGGCATTGCAGGTTTCTGAGAAATCCCAGCATAGCATGTGAGGAGCTGGGAGCAATAATAGTGAATAATCAAAATTTAACCAGTTATAAATCATTTTAAACAAGATTTTGAAAAGAACAAAAAGTTTTTTTTATTAAAAGAAGTTTCGACATCCAATAAGTGGCGTTCCAAATGATGGACTTTCGCCAGAAATCTTCATACCATGCGTGTCGATGAGGTTCCGTTATGGTTATATAGCAGCTGCATGACGTTACGCCAAAGCTTTAAACAGCTTAATGTAAAAATTAATAAAATTCGAAGGATAATTTTTAAAGTAAAAAAGGATTGCAGAGAAAATAAAAACATTTTTATCTAAGTTGTATTTGTTATTGCAGATTTTGAAATATCTGTATAGTTGACCTGTGATAATATTTATGAAACCTTTTTTATGCAAATTACTTTGCCAGTGCGGCATAGTAATAGTATGAAAATTGAAGTCCTTACGTTTATCATACATATCAATATTTAAATTACTGTTTATAATGTGTAATGACAGATCCAAAAAGTTAGTTTTATATGTATGATTGTTGGTGGATTTTAAATTTAAACAATTGGGATAAATTTTCTCTATCTCCTCTGCAATATTAAAATTGACAACCAGAATGTCATCAATATATCTGAATGCACGAATGCGATTATTATATTCCACCACATATTTAAATTCGTAGTAGAATAAGAAAAGGTTTGCTGCAGTATTAGAGTAATTGGTTCTCATTCCTATACCCTTAATCTGATTATAAATAAAATTGTGGAATTTTATAAATTCGTAACTGTTTAAGTGTGCTGCCTCGTGCGCCTTTTTACAGTTCGATTCACTTTGTTACCTTATGATTATATATATATATATATATAAATTGAATAATTGAGACACAGCAAGTTAGTAAACACGAGAAAAAATAAAAAGCAGAAACTACCAATGAGGTGTGACGCTCAAGAGGTAGACATCAGTAGAAAAAATAACTGGTGCGAGTACCACCTGAAGAATAATTGGTAGCAAGCCAGAGGGAGGGAGAAAAAATACTGGTGGAGAAAAGTCACGTTTGGAGCTGAAGCCCCGAATGTGGAAGCGTAAGAAAGGATGGGCGGAGTATAGTAATATAGAGAAGGAGCTTGCTCTTACGAGGGAGGTGACTGCACTTCATGAAATTCGCATAAGATAGGCACGAAATTTAGTTTTTTTTTGGCAAGGGTTGTTCTGTTTGGAGAAGGTGAGTTTGCGATCGAGCGTGACACCTAGATATTTGATTTCAGTTTTGTAGGGAAGTATATCGCCGTTGATTTTCAGCCTCTTGGGGGCCGCAGCTCCACTTTTAGAGAAGTGAATGCACTGGGTTTTATCGGTGTCAGTTTTTGAAGGCCCAATCAGCATACTATTGAGAAATGCTATCAATATGCCTTTGAAGATAGACTTTGGCGTAGTTACGACCAATGTTCCTGCCGAGAACCGCAAGGTCGTCGGCAAAAAGGGGCATAGTTTTATCGTTCTTGGGAATGTCGCTCATGAAAATGTTGAAGAAGGGGGGGGGGGGGGTCCTAAAACGCTACCCTGTGGAACACCACTTCTGATTGGTCGAGGGGAGGAGTATTAATTTCAAATTTTGACTTGGAAGGTCTGATCTTGTAAGTTGTAAATGAGAAGGATCAGATGGGGGGGGGGAGGGGGGCGTGGGATTAAGGGAAATGATTTTATGTATCAAACCATTGTGCCAAAGCCGATCAAAGGCTTTACTGATATCAAGGGAAATACCAACAGTATGATGATGGGTGTTGAAACCTTCAGTGATGAAGTTAATATTCCTCAAAAGCTGATGAATGGTGCTATGGTTTCTACGACAGCTAAATTGCTCATCGGGAATGATATTGTGCGAGTCAGTAAAAATTAAGAGTTTCTGATTAATGATCCTTTCAAAGATCTTGCCTATGAGAAGACTATTTGGTCTGTAGCTGTTCACATCGCTAAGGGTGGAATCTTTTTCGGGGATGCAGATTACAATTGCGTTCTTCCAGACTTGGCGAAAGTAGCAGAGCGTGAGACAAGCATTGATGATTTTAGCTAAACAAGTTACGACTTTGAGGGGAGAGTTTTTAAGCATAATGTTGGAGATACCATCACTGCCGGAGCTTTCTTGTTTACCAGACTTTTGATAATGGTATTAATCTCTGCAGGGGAGCAATGGAAGTCAGGAACAGTACTAGCGTTGCTGCAAAGAAAGTTGTGGACAGAGGAATCAACATTGTTGGAGATAGGGGAGGATTGGGAGTTTGTGAAGTTGATCTCAAATTGGTTGGCAAGGGCTTCGCATTTTTTAGGATCAGAGGTGGCGGTGCCGGTGGGAGTAATAAAGTTCGGGATGGGGTTGAGAGGGTGGCTGAATTTCCGCGAAAGCCGATAAAGAACTCGATTATTTGGGGGGGGGGGGGAGGTTGGATAGAAGCTACCCCAGCTGTTAGCGCGAAATTGGGTTATAAGGAATTTGATAGTAGAATTCAAGGAATTCACTTGAGATTTGAGGGGAGGTGTAAAAAGTTCGGGTCCATTCTTTGCGTAGATTGTTGCGACTTCTAATAAGTCGTCGAATGTAGGAAGGAAGCCTGGACGGCACAGTGCTAGAGATAACTGTTTTGGTAGCAGAGATGTAAGCATCATTCAGAGCTTTAGTTAGTTCGTAAATCTTGCCATTAATTTCAGTGGCAGAAGTAAGAATGGGGTTACCGGAAACTTTGTCATGAACGAGGCAGTAGAAGCTGTTCCAGTTAGTAGATTTGGAGAAATGCTAGGAAGTAGGGATGGCGCCACTTAGTGAGAGGGTGAGGACGATGGGGTTGAGAGCAGAGGACAAAATGGGATTGGTAGTAATGAGATAAGAGGGAGGGAGAGATTGGTAACAGCGAAATCCAGACTGGAAGCAGTAGTAGGCGGGGTAAAATACGTGGGGGTGGAGGGGTAAGAATTGAATAGTTGTTGGCAGTAGCGAAGTTATATATTTGCAGTCCTTTCGTGTTTTCCCTACCAAGATTCCTTAAGCTATGTCTAGCATTAAAGTCACCCATAACGAGGAAAGTGTCATAGCTGCCACATAATAGGGCAAGATCAGAAAAATTTAGGTTATTGCTAGGGGGGGGGGGATATAGATGGAGGTGATGAGGAGTGGTTTGTCTTGAAGACGAACGACCACGGCAGTTTGCTCCAGACTGGTGGTTACAAGATTACACTCAAAATGGGAGATATTATTTTTGCAGGGCTGCCACTCGTCCGTCCTAGAGACGGAAATCCGCCTTTTTTAGAAGATAACCCAAGCGGAACTTTCCGTCCTGAAAATTATTGGTTTAAAAAAAAGTCTTTAAAAAGATTTGTAAAATAAAAATTTTTGGCTTGAAAAAACTACACAAATAATTTCTTTTATAAAAACATTGGCATCGTGAATCACCGTAATACAATGAACCAGAGGTGATTGTATTCCGGTTATACACCAGAACTCCGGTATTTTTCGCACTGTAATACCTGAAATTCGGTATTCTCAAAATTTAGAAAATTACCGACATTGGCGATTTTTTAAAAATTGTTTTTAATATACTCCATATTTCGACTCGAGTGCCCATGCTGCTGGTACCTAAAGCATTGGGTTATGTGCCCTTCTTTTTTCTTTAGGGGCTCAATGGTTATGCGGAGGTGGGAAAGGGTGCGTAATTCGTAAATTGAGTTTTACTCGTCATTTTTAGGTAGAGAAACAATGAAGAGGAGCATGGGGGACTGCTGCTTACCCTTTTTCATTTGTGTTATTTTTTTTTTTTGGTTTGAGATTGAGGTCATCGCGCTCTTGTTGAATGTCCCAGATGTTCATATTAATAGGTAGACCCATTATTACTACATTAAGGTCCTTGCCCTGAGCAAGAGGACGGGTGCCCAATGAAGCATCTCATGCCCTGCTCCACCCGAAGGTTTCTCAAGGAACTAGCAAGCTAGGGAGGTTCTGTTGCAACCATGTTCGAAGGCCAACTAACGATCCGGCTGTGTTCCTCGTGTTTTATTTAACCTTGTTTACATTCGGTACGAGTGTACCGGTCTTGATTATGATATAGAAACAATGTTATAAATTTTACATATCATTGCCAGCCGTGATGCTGGTGGCCTACGGGTTCACATGAGATGTTTGAATCCCATTGACATCTGCAGCCCGGGTTCGTGTTACTTTATACAAAGTCTTCCTCTGTCACGTTCGGTATTGCTTGTCACAGTCGAGATTTTCTTCTATTATTCATCTGGTTCGTCTGATAGTGGTTCTTCTTTCATCATCATCTGCTCCGTCATCAGTGGCGTGGGCGAATATCCACCTGAAAAATGGGGAAGGCGAGTAGTGTGTGCTTTACTTTATTACAATACTTAACAAATTCGGTATTGTAAAGATAACTATTACCTCTGGGTGGACTGTAATATGGAGGGAATCATTATTATTATTTCTTAGATTTTCTGCATTGTGTTAACTAGTGTTTTGTATTACCTATTTCGTTACAGAAGGTGCACATGTTACTGTCTGTGTTATTAAATCTGTTAAAGTATGCTGGTGTTTTTGCGTGATTTGAGATGTATTGGTTTGTTACTGGGTCTGGGTTTCTTATCCTAGTTAAGGTTGGTATGAGTTCATAGGTGTCCCTCCCACTTCGGTTTTTGATATTCAAATTCATCATTGTTAAGATGGGTTTCTAAAAAATATGTAAAGTCAACTAAAATATTATGCTTCCATTCGGAAAAAAGCTTCAAAAGGAGTGTTATACGTGTACGTTGTTTTTAATATAAATTTGTTGATATTGTTCGTGAATTTTTTAAAGGCATTTTTAAAGCTTAATTTCGTATTTAGACTGAACTTTGCACAGAGGGATAGCAGTTGCCTTATATTTTGATTCTCAATAATATCGAGATCACAAGTTAGGACATCTCCGTGATGATTATCAACATATTTTTAAAATTCGGTATCATGTCTTAAACAACTAGAACCATCATTAGGGTCTTGGCATGCAAACTGTCTATAATTATAAATGGTTGCACTAAAAGGTTTACAGTATTTGAAAGTGTTTTGAATTCTGCAATTTTTTATAGGAAAAATATTACAAACTTTTTAAAATGAATTATTTATGTCAAAAAGAGTGAATGATTTTCGTTGAAAAAGAGTAACAAAGTACAGCACGTTTACGTTATTGCCACGGTGACCAATTTTAAACTGTATCAAATCACAGATTAAATCTTTAAATTGCCTATTCTTGAAATTATATTTAGGTACATATTTATACATTTTTCGTAAGGAATTGAACTTTTATTTGAAAACTTCGGATTTGATTTTAAGGACCTGTGAATTGTGACAAAAATGTTGTTCCCATTCCCAAAGCGAGAGTTCCGGGAAAATGCAATTGAAAATTTTACTGTTAATTCTAGAGCCCCTTTTACCTCGTCTAATGTTTAAAAGGTTATTGATTTCGTAAAGAAGTGCATAAACATTGTCAATTTTCTCCAATACCATATTATTTAAACTAATATTGAGCCCGTAAGGGTAAATGGATTTATTTTTGAAAATAAAGTCATTCTCGGCATGTAATTGTTCTTTATAATCGTTAATATGAACCAGAATTTCAGCAGTTGAATTATGAAAAGAATGATCAGAAATGTAAAATTTCATAAGATGGATTTAAACATTTGTTAATGTGACCTCTATGTAAATTTATTCTTTTGTGAAGTTCATTGGAAGTCTGCCCTACATATACTTGTAAACATGTATTACAGGTAATTTTGTATATGATATTGTTAAATTTGCAAAAGGGTAGACAAAAAACATTAGGCATATAGTCAGCTGCCATGCTCATAACACACGTTTTTCGTAATTTATTTTTACATTTGTAATAAGCCATAAGAACAAAATGTTGTTATTTTTTATCTAATTTTTGTAAGCAATAGCTTTTTTGCGATAACAAAAGGCCAAAAATGCTAACAATGTAACAATAAACATAACGCAAAAAACATACCTACTACCGAAAAGAATAATAGGAAACGAATATCCACTCAAGCGCAAAGTGCAGCGTAACTAGTGCGATATTCTTAATATAATCATAGGATAACAAAGTAAACTCAATCTGCAAAAAGGCGCACAAGGCATTTCATTAAAATATTTCACAACTGTTTATGTGGGCTGCCTTGTGCGCCTTTTTGCAGGTTGAATTTACTTTGTTATCCTATGATTATATATATATATATGTGTGTGCTCGTTGTTTTCTAGGGGCGTGTTGGCACGAGGCATCTTATCACAAACACAAGATTTATTCACAAGAAGACACTACACAAAAAAAGCTAACATTTAATATCATCGTTAAGATACATCCTTCCTTCGTCGTAGCGTAGCTCCATGTGAAAGCACGCTGCCGCGTCGCAGCGTAGCGAGTTGAAATCAGTCCGCGGGTTGGAGTATAGTTACTGATTATCTATGATTGTTAATGATTGGGGAAAATCCTCAAACGCTCGGCCTATCCTGGCCGGCACGTCCTCGTGACGCGAAGGAGGAAAAGAAAACTTCAAAAAGTAAAGCTCAAATGTTCAAAAAAAAAAAAAAAATCAACTGTTCACAGCAAAGAAAACATTATAAAGTCACACTTTGGCTGTTCAGTCTGTGTCACCAGATTGGTCACCACATCCTTCAGCAGAGCACGTCTTGCGTCGTGGACTGGACGAAGATTGTGAAGGAGCATCATTGAGGGGGGGGGGGGGTACTGCATGAGTTGCAGCCTAATATTTTTCCATCAGCATCATCTATCATCTTTGTCATCGATCTGTCAGTGTTGTCAGCTCAGCAATACCGTCATCATCATCATGCAGGATTGTCATCGTTGTCACCATCAAACATCATTCTTATCGTCGTCGTCATTACTCGTCTGAATCGTCGTGGACATCATCAATGGGGTGTGGGGGGACATCGTTGAAACGGAAGGAACCAAAGGCGGGAACTACTGTGATTTAACACACCCCCCCCCCCCTTGGCGACTTTTTTTCTTCTGTCGCCAACTTTAAAAATAATACATTTATTTTGTCACTAATTTTTTTCGCCAACAATATCACACAATACCCAAAACATTCAAAACATTTCAATAAAAAAGTACTCCTTCCACAAAAAGAACAAAAACTTACTTTTTTCTTGCATTCCAGATTCTTTCAACAATACATTTCTTTACAGCACAAAAAAACTATGAATACTGCCACTTCCTTCGGGCACAATAAATTAATATTTGACACTACAACAAACTTCAAAAAAACCGAAATTCCTTTTTACGAAAAAAAAAAGGTACAAAAAATGGCAAAAGACGGTAAGTGATAACATATAGTGGTTTCATACAACCGCCCCCCCCCCCCCCACCCCACCCATTTATTGACAATTTCAAATTCATCCCAATTAATTTCCCGTACTATTTCCAAAAAAGCGTTAAATCTATCACTATTTTTAAATTCGCAATTTTTTTTAAACAAATATGCACGATAAAATTTAAAATCCCCCTTTCTATTGTAATTCGGTAATGCACTTTTCATGTGTCTCCACGTGCTTTCGATTGAATTAGTGTGGCATCCTGTGTCCGGATCCACAAAAAATAAATCGTGATTTACAATTAAATGTTCAAATCCCTCTTTCCCCAAAGTAGCGTAAGCTGCCCACCCTTCCGAATGTATAGTGCTTCCTTTATGAATCCATTTTTTTATAACCGACAGTAATGTATCCCTGGTTCTGTCGGCAACTGCCACCAAAAACATTTTACCCGTCCCTCTTTCTATCCCCCCAAAAACCCATTGTCCCTCCACTGCATGCCCCCTATTAAATTTTGATTCATCTATTTCTACAATTTTACACCCCCCCCCCCCGATTTTTTCTGAATTCAGCTCAATATGATTTAATATTTGTTCATTTATATACTGCCGCCAATCGCACAAAGTGTGGGAAGAAAAAAAATATTCACGTTCAATTTCCATTGCTTTCATCTCTTTAATTATTTCATACGTCAAAAAAAAATTCTTCTAAACTCAATTTGCTGAAGCTAAACCAAAACCCTTTCGTAATTGTAGTTTCCTTCCCACAAACCCTCCCCTCTATTGACTTTTTACAAATAAAAATAACCCCGTCTGATAATTTTTTTTTATTTTTTAATTTCATAACCGACCCGTATTTAGCACATTTCATTTCGCTCTTCAATAATCCAGCTTCTTTCAAAAACTCTAAAAAAAAACCCCTTATTTTCAGTTAATTTAAACAATAATAACCTATTACATATGCTCCTTTTCCCGTAGGTCCCAAGCCAAAAAAAAAAACTGCAGGTTAACTTAAAAAAAAAAAAAAAGTAAAGGAATCTGGAACATGAAAACTGTGCAAAAATAATTGCAGTTTTCTTCTACAGTTCTTATGATCCAAATACCTTTACTTTTGTTTTGTTTTTTCTGTACATTCCATACTAAAAATTAGTACAGTATTTCTTCTACAGTTTTAGGTGTTCCAAATACCTTTACTTTTTTTTCCTGCAGTTTTTCTGTACATTCTATACTAAAAATTAGTGCAGCATTCTTCTAGTTTTTTTTTTTCCAAATACATTTCTTTTTTTTTTATTTCTTGCATTCCATGCTCAGCAGTGTTCCAAATACCTTTATTTATTTTATATATTTTTTTCCTTTTTGCAGTGCAACTTTATACCACAGCGACAACAAACAATACTGGTGAGCATCTAAAAATAAAATCTTTTAAAGAGAATAAGTATGCTTGCAGTTTACAATACTATAAAATTAGGGGGGGGGGGATCCTTTAGAATGCAATCGTTTTTATTTCATCATATAGATAGGCAGGGTTATAGCATGCAACAGTTTTTGAAAGCTCCTTGAAACCTATATTTATAAGAAAAAATAAGTATAGTCAATTAATGAAAGATAATGCTCCTAAATATGCAGAAAAAATCCGATTAATTTCAAACGTTTGAAATAAAAAAAATCGAAGAATGAAATGAAAAAAAAAAAAAAAACAGCAACAAAATTAACTTGTATATTTATTTCAACAGGCTTTTTTTTTTTTTTTTGTACAATTTAATTTGCATTTTTGTGGCAGCTGTTAAGTTTCTGCCGCACAGCAGCACGCACTACACTCAAGGTGATACCACACTCTGCCATTGAATAAGACAACATCTTTTAAGGTAGACTCTGGCAGAGATGGTTTTTTCACACCTTTAATCTGCTTGATGCAACTTTGGGAGAGAACATCTCTCCCAAAGACTACATCCAACAGATCCCCAACAAATTTGCTGGGGGTTGATTTCCTGCAGAAATTCAGCTTCTCTCCGGAAGCCAAAGTTGAGGAGCCTATTTGGACCAGGTTATTATCCAACCTGGTCCCCTCCAACTTCACCTGCCGCTTTATATTTCTATATTTCTCCTTGCGGACTTTTAGTTTGCCCTTCAATTTAGAGATTTCATTGCTAACATCCTCTAGCTCCGCCTCTAGGCTTCGTCACTTCTTTTTTCATTGCCTTGTAAAGGTCCTTATGGAACACGCACGTTGTGCAGGCGTGCTGGAACACAACATTGTCCCTGGAAAGGAAAAGATATACATATATATTACAACGGTTAAAAAACAATATAATATGCGAAGTGTCTACAGATTTTCAAAAGTAAAAACTTCGTGACCTTTTGGGTACTTCAGGCAATAATTAGAAATAATTTTGGTAGATGTTGGATTTTTTTTGTCCGACGGATCTGTACCGGGTATATTTTTAACCATCTCACAGCATTGAAACATATTGTAAATTTTTAATTTACATATATTTACAAGAAAAAAGTTAATTAAATATTTAAAATCAAATGTGACTTGTTGGTCAACTGGATATTTTGTGCAGTGGCCGAATCAGATTACAAAGGTTAAAAAATTTGTCCAATGCCTATTCTGAAGAACCGGCCAACAGGTGGAAAATTTTCCCGACCTACTCATAATTTTCACTACTTATTTCCAAATTTGCGACCTTTTTTGGGACTTTCATGCCCTCTAAACATTTTGACGCCCTCAACACATTATAATTTTGTCACATCCATAATCACATACTGTTAACATCTTATAAAACACTAAAAAAATAATTTTTTACCATTGTTTACTTGGAGGAAAAAACATGGTTTGTTATTTTAGTTTATAATAAAATAATTTTATGTAACGTATCAATTTAATACTATCTCAGAGAGTGGCTCTCTTACTCGCTACTTATTGAACTCATATTGAAAAAGACATATAAAATTTAAACCATTAAATTTGAATATCGAACAAGAGAGTTTCCGAAAGATAGATACTTTCTTTTAGGATATTCCACTTAAACTTTGAAAAAAATTCAATTCCCCGTAAAGCCCTACGTATTCAACAAAATTTTCAAAAATACAAAGCACATGGAAACTTTAAAACATTAATCTGAAATATCCTACAGAACGTTTCCTATAGATACTTCCTTTTAGGTTATTCCAGTTTAAGATTAGAAAAAAAAAAAACTTTGCCGAAAACCACTACATATTACCACCTACCTGCTTCAGAACATTTAACGAAACTGAATGCTTTCGTATAATCTCTGCGTCACTATAGGGTTTGCCGATTTCAAAACTCATCGAACATTCTAAAACATGACGTCAACCACCGATCAGGTTTGCCATATTTCCAAGCAAACATCGCCAAATCAACTACGCTAAAATGGCGCAAAACTTCAAATGAAGCCAAGGGGGGCTACTATCACAGTAGTACCCTGAAAAATTTAAAACAAACAAACAAAAGAAAAAAACAAAGCAAAACAAAAAACATTTTTTTTGCAAAGCAAACATTTATCAGGAACAGGCTTTTTATGCAGGTGTGGTCCATTGTTTCATGAAATCAGCAGCAGAGGAAGTAGGGTCATCCATTGTTAGGATTAACTTTTGTGACTTTGTAAGGGATAAGGAATTTGTGTCTTAATTTCATACCGGATCCAAATTGGGTACACTGTATTGCGACAAGGTCACCTACTTTATATTGAAGCGCCTGTTTACGCTTTTTATTAAAATGTGCTTTATTTTCCTCTTGGACCTTAGGTATATTTGTTTTCGCTATACTATTTGGAAGCGACTCTCTGTCGTCAGTAAATTTATGGATGTTCTCATCTTCAAGCATACTAAGTATTTCAAGGCCTTCTTTCGAGCCCATTTTGATACCGATTAATAATTCGAACGGAGAAAATGTCGTGCTTCGATGCTTCGTAGAATTCAGAATTTTTTGTAGAGCTGGGACAAAGGTATATCACTTCGTAGGGTCTTTAATTGGGAGTTTAGAGAGCTCTGGAATTAGGCTTTGTAATGGAGATCTAGTACAGTATAGTGGAGTTGCTTTGAGATTTTGGTTTACAGAAAAATGAAAGGGTCGAAAGTTTAAGTTGGTTTCGATCACTTCCCTGCACTTACCATGGCTCTTGGTGCATGCGATGACCATAAGTTGATCCCACGTGGGGTTCGAAGTACGACGACTAACTGCTGCTACAAATGGAAAAATAAATGCATACCTGCACATCAGGAGACCAAGACGACATTATAGCATATTTAGGTGTGTTTATTGGAAGGGAGTCGGAGATCTGGTGAGACGCTTAGGTCAGCTGCATTCGTGACGAACAAACAGTTCTAGGCGATTGAACACATCACTGTCGGTGCGTTCCCCTGCACGTGCTGCATTTTTGAAACAACATTCGAAGTTATGGATAGTTCAGTCGTTATTTTGTTTCTTACAGATCGACTTGCTGGCCCAAGAAAAAAAGATGTCGATGAGGAGAACTTGGGCCCAGCGGCCATCCCACTAAGGCACGTTGGTAGTGGGGCGAAGAAAAAGGCTGTCCCTCTGCTTCGATTCAAATTTCTCGCTGGACGCCGAGAAAAGTAGGGTTGCTACCCTCTGCTCCTCGAATGGGCCAATCACAAGGCGCGAATGCGCTTTCAAGCGCCAGGGAGCAAGGCGCAGCACTTTGTCGCCCAAGGAGTGATCTTCTTCCCTCAGTATCACGTGACAGCGGAGATACATTCAAAAAAGCCTATGTCGAGCATCACGACAGGGTTCCATGGACTCTTTCAACCTGGCCATTGCTTCGGAGTGTGCCGGTTGCGATTTTAACATGTTGAATGTTTTATTGTTGACAATAATCAGTGAAGTCCTTTGAGGTGATTGCTGTTCTTCTCTCGGTCATAATTTGGACAGGTTTGCCAAATATCTTCGCTTTCAAGTCCAATTTTGAGAGGACTTCACTAGTAGTAACTGATTTTGTCGGATAAAGCTACTCAAATTTTGTAAATGCGTCGACAACCGATAAAATATGCTGGTAATTTTTACTGGTAGACGCTAGAGGTCCTAAAAAATCTACATAATACGTGGTCAAGGGTCTGTCATCTTTAGGGATTCGATGCAAATATCCATCGAGCTTACCACGATTTTTGTTAACTAAAATGCAATCCACACAATTAGTTAACAGTCTCAGTAACTTTGCGAAGATCAGGGAAAAAATAACTTTGCTTCAATTATATCTAAAGTTTTTGCGAGGGCAAAACGGCCATTATCATGTATGTGTTAGATAGATAATCTGCATTTGCATACTTTGAGGTACTATGAGTAATTCACGATTGTTTATTACCTTGTACAGAACCGAGTTTCTAATCACATAGTCCGCGATTATTTTGTCGTTGGTAAGGGAGATTAATGTTTTTAAATTTTCATCATTTCGTTGGGCTGCGGAGATTTGATCTGTCAAATAGTTTATGGTGATCATCATAACAGGATACCTGCTCAAAGCGTCTACATGATTCATCTTCTTAGCAGGGCGATGCATAACCTCATAATTAAATTCTTCGAGCAACATGGCATAACGAGCAATTTTAGGTGTTATGTCTTTCTTAGATAATGTTTTCTTGAACGTGCCACAATCGGTGATAAGGGTAAACTTAGGGTTCGACAAATAAGGTCTAAATTTCTTAATAGCTTCAATAACGGCTAATATCTCTTAGCTAGAATAATGTTCTTGTGGAGGAGTTGTTTTTTTACTGAAGTAATAAATTGGATGATATGTATTATTATACGACTCTTGTAGAAGATTAGCGCCAAACCCATGCTTACTTGCGTCGGTTTGGAACTGGAGTTTATCTCCGGGACGAAAGATTTGTAGGATTGGGTGGGAAGGTAATTTGTCCTTCAAAGCAAAAAAAGCTTGCTGTTGCACCGGTCTAAAAACAAAAGGTACAGATTTACATAATAACTCAGTCAGTGGTTTAGTAATTAATGCATAGTTTTGAATAAATTATCTGAAGTATCCCGTCAGTCCTAAGAACTTCTGAATGTCTTTAACATTTTTCGGCAAAGGAAAATTTCGTACAGCTCAGATCTTAAAAGTAAAAGGCTTGATTTTCCTATTTTTAATAACATGACCCAGAAATTGTATTTCTTGTTTAAGAAATTGGCATTTCTTAACGTTTAATTCAAATCCATACTCAGATGCAGTTTGAAGAACTTTTTTAAGCTTATTCATACCATGTATTTCGTCAATGGATGGAATGCGAATGTCATCCATGTATATTATGATAGTCTGATCAATTAAAAGTTCTTGAAAAATGTAATGTATTTTTGAAACAAGAAGGGGCTTCCACTCAGACCAAAAGGGCATTTCTGAAATACGTACCGTGCGTTATGTGTTACAAACGAGGTATACTCATTCTTAAGCCATTCAACAATTCGAGAATCTACTATTTTCTTCTGAAGGGGAGAAAGGCAACGAGGTTTACTTACAACAGAAATTTCATCCTCTAAGACGATAGACATTTTAAGATTTCTTATCTTAGTTTTAACTGGTTTATAATTCCTAATAAGGTGGGGAAGTTCCTTGCGTATTCATTTTCAACAACATAAATCGTAGTAGAAAACACACATTCACTAATTTTAATATCAGCAACGAACGTACCAGTGGGACAATAAGTCATATTTCCTAATCCAGATAATGTGCGAGTGGTCGGTTGTAAAGAAGGGGTATGGTGAAAATTTTGAAAAATTTTACGGGACAAAACTGTTAATTAACTCCCAGTGTCAATAAGGGATTCTTCATCTTCGTTATGTATCTTTATGTTTTTCATCATATTCGAATTGATACTGATCATGTAGCAAGCTTTATTTGAAAGTAGTAATTTTAGTGGGCGAAAATGGCGTCGCGTCCGCTTGAGCTGACGAATTTTGTGAAGTTAGAAAGAATTGTTTGCGAATTTATTTTTGGGACATTCCTTACTAATGTGGCCAAAAGAACAATGATAATTTTTTCCCTTTGATTTATTAGGACAATTGTATTGCAAATGATTTCCACCACAAAAATAACACGAGGTGTTTGGTTTCCGAGCATAAGATTTTTCCCCCTCAGAAAAAGAGAAGTTTCTATTTCTGATAGAGTCCACCGGTTTAGTACGCCAGTGTTCTGCAGGTTCATTGCGTCCCCGTTCAATCAATATTTTTTCATAATAAAGACGCAGTTTCTGTTTAAATTCAGTAAAGTTTTTGCACCCGTATAAAATTTTATTTGTTGGAATATCTGGTATTCCCGATATGCAATATTGCATTATCCTTTCGTCATCAACAAGAAAGTCTTCCTGTGAAGCCAATGCACGTTGTGCAATTAAGTATTCCATTAAATTCTCAGAAGGCTTCAATTTTCGAGCCTGCAACTGTGGGTGCAAATCCGCGCTCGTAATTGTGTTGTCGAATTCCTTTTAATACGCTGCTTGAAGATTGTTAAAAGAATTTAGGCCGCGCTGACTTTGAATAAACAATTTAGCAGGTCCTGCAATAACTCTTCACGAAAATAATCTTCTCCCTATCTGTCAAGAACGGGAATAGAATAAACAAGTCTTGCATATGTCGAAAGAAGCTTTTTACGGCATACGAAGTATTGCCTGTAGTCTCATCGTTTTCGATAACTCTTGCATTAGGATAAACAAGTTTGATGAATCTGTAGCGGTTGTGGACAACTCGACTCAACCGACATTATTCCAGATTTTGCAGCACTCGACAGAATCCATCAAAAATTGTCGGAATAAAGGGAATTCATTTTTGTGAAATTTGCCTCTTCTTTGAAGGATTGGATTCATATGACATTAATTTGTTTTATGACTGTAGAATGAAAAATTCATGGTGTTATTTTTTTAATTTATTTAAATTTTTAATGAATACATAGCAAAATCGAGTTGCAAACGTTAAATTCAAATTTCTTAATTTTATGTCATGATAACTTTAGAACGCACCACTAACAAGTGGTTTTTAAATTTTGATACAACTGAAAGTTTTCAGAATAAAAGCATATACATAAAATTGATTTCTCACTTAACCAACTTAAATAACAGCAAGAAGAATAAGCGAGTGAGATTCAAAAGTTAAAATGCAGACTCAAAGTTGAAACTCGGATGCTGCCAGATTAATTTGGGTTATATTGGTCCATTTCTGGTGTCATTAACTGTGACAGAAATATCTTTCACCTTTTAATGTTATGAATTAAGTTTTACCTATATTATTGTAAATGATATTTGTAAACTGATGAACACAGCCTTCTGGCAGACTTTTTTTTTGTTTACTTTTAATGACAAAAGTTTAATTTTTCAGAAGTACTGCATTTTGTATTATAAATGTACGGGGAAAGAAGCTAAATGGAAAATGATAATGTAATACTTTATATTTAATACTTAACTTACTGTTTCCAATCAGGATATTTTGCAATACTCTAATGCAACATTTTAGAACAGAATGATTTGCATCTCATACACGGTTGTCAGATAGCCCGGGTAGCTACCCATTTTCCCCGCTGGGCTGGGTTTTTTTGGGGAAAATGGTTTTTTTAAGAATTTATATTTTACAAGGGATTATTTGTTTCTATTTTTTTAAGGAAAATTCTACATATGTAAATACTATTGTAGCATATGTATAATAGAAACATGTGAGTGGCAACAGCAGGGAACAACAACAGAACTGCAGAGAGAGTCGAACCACTGAGACGAACACTGGAACATCGAACATCTCGCATATCATGGAACATTGCCGAACACCTCAGAAACTCTCTTACATGTTTAATCTCCTGTTTTATATTTGTGTTGTGAATTTGTGATTAGTTTAGTGTTTCAAATTAAAGTAATTCTTGTTTTAGAAATGAAAGACACTTCATAATGGCGGCGAGTGAAAACGGAAGTACTACGGCTACGAACACGGACATTCAAACCAACTTATCTTGTTTTAAATATGCAGAATTCATCCAGGGTAAGGACGATTTTCGTTATTATTTTCGCAGACCCGAACTGGAACTTCGTGTATGTCGCATTACCAACGAAAATGACAAAAGAGATTTGATTTTGAAATGCATGGGACCAGCTTTATTCAAACTTGTGATGGATCATTTTGACTCAACTTCACCGGATCAAGTGCCCTATCCTGACATAACTTCCTTTTTAGAAGGTTATTTTAAACCTACAACGAACATTCATGCTGAAAGAACAAAATTCTCACAACGTTTCTGCCGGCACGGCGAAACGGTTGTCGAATACGTAGCTGCATTACGAGCTCTTGCCGTAAATTGTAAATTTAAAAATACTCTCGACGAACGTCTGCGAGATCAGCTAATCTTAGGCATAAATGATGCCCGAATTCAAGAGCTTTTATTTCGAGAGCACCCCGATGATTCCGCTACTTTGAATGAGGTGGAAAAAGCTGCATCTAATTACGAGTCTGCATTATTAAATCGAGAAACGATCGAGTCCGTTATTAAAAACGAACATTCAACAACACCACACAATATTGATAAAATGAAAGCTCAACCAAATTTGCCTTCTAAGAAAGTAACTTTTCAATCTTATAAGCCTTTTTCTGAACACAAGGGAAAAACCCCAACGGTAAAGAAAAAAAGTTCATCATTGATAAACGCCAGACATGCATTCGTTGCGGTAATCGTAAACACCTGAAGGGAGAAAAATGCAAAGCTGAGTCAGCGATTTGCAAAGCGTGCAAATCTAAAGAACATTATGAGAAAGTTTGCATTCGTTCTGGGAAAGCAGAATTTGTTAATCATATTTATCGCATTCAACAAGGAAGTAAATATGAAGTGAAAGCATTTACAGGGCTCCCACGGCTGCGCCAATTGCGCAAAACTGCGCCAAAACGATTTTTCTGCTACATGCTGCTACAAAATGCGTCTTTTTTGGAATATTTGTGCCAAATCGCGATTTTCGGGAAAAAAATCGGAAAAATTTTAGATATTTTATTTTTTCACCTTAAAATCGGCATCATTTGTTACATTTTTCCTTTAGTCAACTAATTTTTTACCTTTGAAGCAGTTTATTAATGAATATTAGCTCTACCCTCTCTTAAGAACATCAAGTGTAGATGAGAAAATTGAGCAGAATGAGTGATGTATCCCACGCTTGGACGCTTGTAGAAGAAACAGTGAGACGATTTCTAATATTTTGTAGTATTATAGAGAGAAAAATAATTCCTCTTATCACTATTTATGTTGAACATTTTATTTAGTAAATTTTTATTGAAATAGATAAAAAAGTTTAAAATTTCATAGAGCGTGGAAAAAATAAACTTAGCTTTTTTCCTCACTGCACTTTGATTAGTATTTCCTAAAAATTAGAATAGAAAACACAATGTGAAAAATCAATAACAGAACAGATGTTAAAAAGATTATTGGTCCATTATAACAATTCGTAAAAATTCCTTAAGCCTACTTTCCACGTGCAAGCAAAGGAGTGCATACGTTCTACAATCTTTTTGCATCCGCTACAAAAATCGAATTTTTTTCATTTTAACTATTTATAATGTTTCTTCTCAAAGTAAATAAATAAAATGTATTTTTGTTTTTAAATAAAAACATTGATTGAAAATAGATATTTGTTCCCGAAAGTGTTTAGAGATAGACTTTCAAACGCTGTAAAATTAAACATTGAATTGCAGCTTTTTTTCTTTTCTCATTACTCTTTAAGCTCTATAATCATATAACCACAAGCAATTAAAAAAGATAAATATAAAGAACAAAATAAGTAAAAAAAATAGTTTAGTTAGAAAATCATTAAAAAAAGTATGTATATCTTAATGAATTGATGATCTTGAGCAAATATGTTAAGCAATATTATTAGAAGAAATAGAAATTTTGTTGTGGATGAACGACCTCATAAAAGTACTCTTGCTTAAAGTTTCAATTTTTTAACTAGATTTGGAAGTTATGAAATTATCATGCATTTCCTCTTTCTTTTAATTCAATTTAGTTTCTTTTAGCACCCAATTGCTGTAACCCTAGGACTCTTAAAATTTAATTGTAACTATTACACAATTTTTGAAAGATGTAAAGATAAATTGTTAGAAAAAAAAAATCCTTAGACATTAAATTATCAACCTATAATAAGAAATACATTTTGCCTTATAGAACTGAAAAATATAATTTGGTTCTTGACTTTTCTTGCTGCAAAATTATGAAACCCAGCAATTTACTTTTGGTGCCATTAATTACTTCCAAAGCATCTAAGTAAGCATTTAGGATTGAAATTTAAAGGAATATTTCTTAATCAGAAAAACAATAAATATTACTGCAAGGTAGAAAATAGGATCAAGTTCAAATATATTTGTTGATAAAATATGAAATTATATTTAATTCATTCAAAATTTTACTGTTACTATAATCACAATGGGTATACCTAAATAAGAACCATTTAAAAAACAAATTTTAATTAATGATAAATAGTTTTAAATAGTTTAACCTTTCATATTAGTTAGTTTTTGCTTATTTTCTTGTAAGAATAGTGTTTTAGCTATTAAAAAAAAAAGAGAGAATGTAATGCTTTTTGAGAAGAAGAAAATTTTAAGCTTTCTTCCAGCTATTTTTAATCATTAGAAGAAGAAAAAAAACAACAGAACATTTTTAAAAATAATCTGTTTCTTGAGAAAAGTATTGAAAAACACCTTTATAAGGGTTATAGGTTTAATTAGTCTTACTTTTTGAATAGGTTATGAATAATTTCTTATAAGAAATATAAAAAAATCCAGTTTTTGAAGTAATCTAATTCAGTTTTTGAAGGATGACTGACATTTACATTTCCTATCATTTTGAAGACTTAAAACTGCTCTTACCCTTGCTGTATGAAAATGACATTGCTTTAAAACAGCCATTTAATATTTAAAAAATAAAGAAAAAAATCCACCAAAAATGGTACAAATTTGATATTTTCAGCTCCTAAACTGATACAAAAGTTGATTTCTTTTGCTCCAAACTGATACAAAAGTTAAATTCTTCTGCTCCAAACGGATACAAAAAGGACATTTTACCTGCTCCGAAAGCTGCTACAAATTCTGTTACGGCGGTGGGAGCCCTGCATTTATCAACGATGTGGAAATAAATTTTCAGTATGACACTGGATCTAGCGCTTCAATAATTCCTGAATATTTTTATGAACAAATCGGAAAACCGAAACTTTTAAAAGCCAAACAACTTTTTGCTTATCCTTACAAACCAATTAAAACTGTTGGTGACATAAATGTAAACATAAGGATTGGAACACTTACAAAAACATGTCGTTTGACTCGTTCCTGGAAAGAGTACACCTATTTTGGGTAAAGATTTAATGAACCAATTTAACTTAGAACCCAATTATGAAATAAATTATGTTATGAGTAATATTAGGGATATTCAAGCAGCTTTATTAAAGCTATATTCTGAGGTATTTGATCAAACAAAGATTGGGACTATTAAAGGTTTTGAAGCTGAAGTTAAACTTGCTCCAGATTGTAAACCTATTTCGGTTAAAGCCAGACCAGTACCTTATGCATTGAAGTCTGCTGCTGATAAAGAAATTGATCGATTAGTTGAAAACGGAACTCTTGAACAAGTTGATGCAACAAAAGAACAAATTGAATGCGCTTCACCTGTGGTCTGCGTAACTAAGAGTAATGGAGAGATCAGATTATGTGGTGAATTCAAATCGACAATAAACAAATGTATTATTTGATGACATTGTCACGAAATTAAATGGATGCACGGTTTTTAGTGTAATCGATTTAAAGGATGCATTTTTGCAAGTGAAAATTCACGAACACTCGCGTAAATACCTCAACATTGCCACACACAGAGGGTATTATCGATTTTGCCGAATGCCATTTGGGATTTCTGTAGCTCCAATTATATTTGAAAAATTAATGGATCAGTTTTTAATTGGAATGGAAGGTGTTACTTGGTTTCAAGATGACATAGCAGTTGGAGGTAAAGACATAACAAAACTGGAAGAACGATTAAGAAAAGTTTTTAATTTGTTTCTCACCATAGGTTTGAAAACACAGGTTTCTAAATTACAGCTGTTTAAGTCGGAAATAAAACTTTTATTACATATTAGCAAAGATGGTATTCTACCGGACAAAGAACGAATACGTGCTCTTAATGAACAACCAGCTCCTATTAATATTTATGAATTACGATCTTTTCTAGGTTCTGTGAACTATTACAGTCGTTTTGTAAGGAACTTACAAACATTGTGTGCACCATTACATGAACTGTTGACGAAATCGTCTACATGGGCGTGGACTGAAAAACATCAAAAATGTTTTGAGAAAGTCAGGCAGGAAATCTCTTCACCTAGAATTCTTGCTCATTTTGATCCGAGCAAACCAATTGTTTTGGCTTGTGATTCTTCCAGTCGTGGAGCAGGTGCTATATTACAGCATCGCATCAACGGTGAACTTAAATTAATAGCAGCTGCTTCAAGAACACTCAATCCAGCAGAACGAAATTATTCTAGTATTGACAGAGAAGCTCCGGCTATTATGTTTGGTTTGCAGAAGTTCTAGAAATACCTCATTGGAAACCATTTCACAATTCAAAGTGATCATAAACCTCTAGAGAGAATCTTGGGTCCACGCAGTGAAATTCCTCGTTTGGCTGCTTCAAGATTAACAAGATGGGCAGTCACACTTGGAGCATTCGACTATGAATTAGAACACCAACCAGGAGAACAAATGTGTGTTCCAGATGCATTATCTCGCTTACCCTTGCCTGAGAAAGAGGTAAGTGAATTTGAAGATAGCTCTACAGTTTACAGAGTAGTTAATCATTGCATACATGAACTTCTACTAACACACCGCACTCTGCGCAATGAAACTGCAAAAGATTCTGCTTTGAAAAAAATAATTTTGTACATAGAACGTGGTTGGCCACAAAAGAAAAATCTAGATCAAGAACTTTATCCCTACTTTGAAAAGAGGAATGAGTTGTCTTATGAGCAAAGAATTATTATGCTGAGTAATCGAATCGTCATTCCCAAGAGTTTAAGATCTCAAGTAATGAACATAATACATGAATCCCACACTGGCATAGTTGCAATGAAATCTGTAGCCAGAATGTCAGTATGGTGGCCTTCTATTGACAGAGACATCGAACATTTGATTAAAGCATGCTTAGACTGCAACACTTATCAATCAAAAATTTGTGAATCTCCATTGTTGTAGAACAATGCTGGAAAACCATGGGATAGAATTCACATGGATTTAGCTCAATTAAACGGAGAGAATTGGTTGTTCATAATCGATTCACATTCGCGATGGCTAGAAGTTTTTAAATTACGAACTGTCACTTCTTTTGGTATAATTAAATGCTTTCGTAAACTCTTTGCAACGTATGGAATTTGTAGTATAATAGTGTCTGACAATGGGCCTCAATTCACCTCTTCCGAGTTCAAAGAATTTTTTGCGAGATGAATGGTGTAAAACATATCAAAACTACACCATATCACTCAAGAAGTAATGGTCTTGCTGAGAGAGTAATACGAACATTTAAAACACGTTTCAAAAAGACTCACAGAAAATTTTCAGATCAAGAACATCAATTACAAGTATTTTTATTCTCCTACCGTACTTCAGAGCAACAGGTTCTACTCCAGCAAAACTTTTCCTTAATCGGGAACTTCCTACACTTTTTGATAGATTGAAGCCAGATCCTGTTAATGATGTCTAAAGCTTAAAATCTAAATTTTATCATTAGAAACGATGCAAAGAACGTGACTTTAACATAGGTGAAAACGTTTGGCTTCGTCGTGGAACAGATTCAACATGGACACCCACCACTATTGTTGATCAAACAGGACCATTATCTTACAGAACTGATGGATAGCTTAGAGTACATGCTGTTCATCTGCGAAGGAGAGAATCACCCATAGATCCTCCAAGTTCTTCTGAAATCCAGTTAGACGACAACGCAGATGAGGACACCCTAGTTGATATTCAAGAGCGGCATCCTAACGACTCTTCGCTGGATAGCACTGTAGATGATGATGATCAAACATCCGACCCATCTCCACAGTTGCCACTACGACGCTCTACTCGTCATAGACGACCACCCAGACGATTCGATGAAGAATTCAACTATTGAATTCCCTACTATATATTGCTCTATCTGTTTCTTTTTATTCTTTTAAAAAAAGGGGGGAATAATGTAGCATATGTATAATAGAAACATGTGAGTGGCAACAGCAGGGAACAACAACAGAACTGCAGAGAGAGTCGAACCACTGAGACGAACACTGGAACATCGAACACCTCGCATATCATGGAACATTACCGAACACCTCAGAAACTCTCTTACATATCTAATCTCCTGTTTTATATTTGTGTTGTGTTGTGAATTTGTGATTAGTTTAGTGTTTCAAATTAAAGTAATTCTTGTGTAAGAAATAAAAGACACTTAAACTATTCAATGTTTAATTTATTGTTTTTTATTTCCATAATAAAAAATTCGGTGTACAAAGAAAAAATTCAAAATTATGTCACAATAAAAAAGAAAAATTAAAAGATAGTTGAGGAAAATAACTTGCAAAGTTAGAAAGCAAAAATTTATTAACATAAAAGTTTGGAAAACCTTTAGTTAGATTAAAAAAAAGATAGAAAAAAGCACTTCAGGATATCATATATTTTATATGAAAATATATAAATTTACACTCATTCTGTACTTTTCAAAAGTAAAAATAATTTGTAAGCTCAATTTTAAATTTGTAAAATGATAATACCCTCTATTTTTCCTAAATATTTCCTTATTAAAATTATGCTTAGATTTGTTGAATAGATTATAACCGCGATAGTTAGAAGATGAAAAATATGTGGTATCTATTAAGTATGTAGATGAAAAATCATGAAATAAACCAATACAAGCAGGAAAATGTAATATATCTGTATCTGTGTGTGCAAGATGCATATTTATAGATATATATATGTATGTAAGTTTTATTTTTTCAAACTGTAATTTTTCCCACTTTTATTGATAAATAATTTTAAACTATTAAATAATTTACCTAGGATGCTCTGATGATGAATGGATCAATCAAAAACTTTTAAAGCAAACATTATTTAATTTTTTACTGTGTCACCCATACTAATCACTGAATTTAAAAAGTGTGCATCGCATGAAATAAGATCAAATGAAATTAAATGCAACATTCAAGTAAGGTAGTTGACAAAAAAAAAAAAAAAAAAAACTACTTTTGTTTTAATAAAAAGTAAATAAAATTTGATCAAAAATTTTTTGTAATGCTAGCTGAATTATGCATATTCTAATATTCAGATATATACATATATACCATACATTATTAACTTGCTAGAAAAAGAAATTTCAACTTCCCCATACCCAAAAAAACCCGGGCTTTTTTCAAAAACACGGGTTTTTTCCAACCCTGATCTTATATGACAATAGTTTCAACAATATTTATGGGCTTCATAAAATAATTTGAAAAGTTCACTATTCACACAAAAGTTCACTTAAATCTATGCATTTTAATGATGTAACATATAAAATAAGATGTATTATTTTTAGTTTTTATTTGTTCAGAATTTGAAAGAAACAAACTTTAAACATAAATGGTTTCATGATAACAAATGGCTAAATGAGAAGTATTTTCCTAAAAATATAAGTGTGATGCACTTTTAAATTCTTATTTTTGGACTTTTTTGCATAAAATATTTTATGGTGAAATTCACAAAAAAAAAAAGTAATGTGGTATTTTTTAATAATTATTACTTCTAACAGCTATATAAATCATGTATAGTTTTATTTTGAGTCAAATTGTTTTATACATACACATGTAGGAAAATAACATTAAAATGAACCAAAAACCTTCTGTAACTAATTTTTACCATTGACAGTTGTTTTTCGCATTGCTCAAAAACAGTGTATTAAATGAATAAATGCTAGTGAAATACAATCGCACTCGTTTCTAACGAAGTTATATATATATAGTAAATTTACAATGATAATTTCAATTATCCCTTGTTTTACAGCGTACTGTTCGTTATATTAAAATAAGAGTTACAAAAATAAACATACAACAGACGAGAAAAAAAAAATTATAAAAGTAAAAAGTATTAATGTAAAAGATAATCGAAAACAATTGCATTTTAAACCTTGATGCAGTTTAATTTGTGAAAAGAAACTTTATATAACACAAAATGCTCTTAGAGATTGAATTAATTTACATAACTGAATTGTCATTTCATTTCTAAAATTGAATATTAAATAAAAAGTTTTTACTTTAATCAAAAAAATGTTGTCCCCCCCCCCCCCCCCCCCGAAGTGTGATATCATTTGTAAACCCAGGTGGAAAAATGAAATATTACGGACTGAAAGAAACAAAGCACCGCATTTGATTTTTTTCCCTCCCTCCCCCTTTATGTGTTTGTGCATTAGTATTCTTATCAGTTAAACAGTAACACAAGATGCTTCTTGGGTTAAACTGATAAGAATGCTAATTCACTTATATAAAAAAATTTGTAATAAGTCTATTCTACACAGCCTGCCCTCGTCGCGTCAACTCAATTTGTGAGGGATCAGAAGAGTCATCAGGAGGAGTGTCGTCGTCTGTGCTTTCCACCTCGAAATCTGGATCAGGGATGCCATGCCTCTTGCATAAGTTGTGGAGGACCACACACGCATAAACAATTACTGCAGCATTCCCTGGGCCGTAATGTAAAGCTCTGTCTTTATGGAGACGTCGAAAGCGTACTTTTAAAACCCCAAAACATCTTTCGATAGGGTTTCGGGTCCTCCTGTGGCTGCTATTGTACCGGTTTTCCGGACGCAAATCCAATTAATTGCTCACCGGTATCATGAGCCATGGCTCCAGTGGATAACAACTATC
Organism: Octonoba sinensis; assembly: GCA_038502835.1. Classification (NCBI taxonomy): domain Eukaryota; kingdom Metazoa; phylum Arthropoda; class Arachnida; order Araneae; family Uloboridae; genus Octonoba; species Octonoba sinensis. The sequence goes on along the minus strand of CM076605.1, from coordinate 60,795,572 downwards.
ACCTATAAAAAATTAATAAAAATAATTCATATTCACATAATATAATAATGATTGAGAATATCAAAGCACAGTTGAAATACAATACCAATTAGCCAGCAATTTCCGTCTCTTTCGTGCAAACTCTTCACTTTCAAGCGAAGGGCAGAATTTCTCCAGACAAAAGCATCATGGGCTGATCCCGGATATCTCGCATTACAACTAATAATAGTCAGGTCCGCCTTGCAAACCTAAGAATAAAAAAATTATATACCCTTTCTTTAAAATAAAACTATGAACATAATTTTAAAAAACTTAAAAATATTAACATGCATTAAAAAATTATCTGGCAATTTAACTCCTGATAATGCAATTTTAGGCTTCTTGGGGACGTTAAGAGGGAGGAATTTCTGAAGATCTTTCCTAAGAAAAATTTAAAAACCTGCAGTCTTAAAAATGAAGTTTCAGCCTATCTTAATCAACATTTACAGCATTACATTATTGGAGGCAAGGCCGTAGCCAGAAATTTTTTTTCAGGGGAGGAGGGCCCCTGACTTTGAGACACTAGTAATGAGAAAAGTTCAGGGAGGAATATATGCTACATTGCGAAAATTTTCGGGATTTCGGAGGCCGATGCCCCCCCCCCCCCACCCCCGCTGCATACGGCCTTGATTGGAGGCAGGGGTTCAAGGACTCTTGCCAGGAAACAATGAAATCTTCCTTCGGGATTATTTGCTGATGTTAAAGGAAGAAAAAAAATTAGTTTGCGGACTCTCCCCCGCAAATTTAGTCAGAATAAAGTCTTATCTTTTAGGTTACTTTTGGTGACGCTAATGATAGTACTCAAACTGAAGTCTTAAAAACATAATTTTCCTTTTCTTTCTGTCTTTTAATATCCCCTCCCCCCGAGGGAGCAGTCCCCCCCCCCCCCCACGGAGAGAGGCCTGAACAAAACACTGTATTGAATGACTATGTGTTGCTTTTAGCAGTAGTTAGAAAACGCTATTTGGCAAAATCCCACGAATAATTAAGCGTTACCTCAAATGCTTACTCTAAATTCCATTTGATTTAATTTTCTATCTTCTTTTCTCAACTATTGATGACACTATAATGTATTTTAACAGAAATTCTACATCCATACAATTTAAACTGAACTATGTATACATACTTTTAAGTTAATAGATACATATAGAGTACATACCATTTGAACATTGATGGAATGTACTCGATTCCTGTTCACAAAAATGTGCTCAGGATACTGCTGATCGTCTTTTGGTGGAGCAGTAATTTTTATATGTGTTCCATCAATAGCACCAATTGCCCCTGGAAATCCTGCTATAGCCTAAAACTCCACTTTAGCATTATGAAGTTACCTAAAGTATAAAACTGAATTAGCACATACAAAATTTTGGGGGTAAAGAGGAAAAAAATCAATGAAAAAAAATATTACTGTCGATTGCTTGGAAAAATTACCCATTCCTTATACAATTTCTCATAAATCAGTCGGCTGACATTTCGTATGGCCCTACTGGCACTGGGCTGACTGATTTGCAGACAATAATCGTTTCCAACAGAAAGCTGGTGGGATCCTGATGCGTAGAACCTTAAAGTGCATAGAACCTGAAATTTGCAGGCAGGGAGAAAAGAAAAAAAATAAGATGGCTCGGTTTATATACACATACAATATTTTGACAGTGTGTTAATTCTAGTTGGTGTCACTTCTACAGGTTTTGAAAAGGTAAAGCCCTTCCAAAAAAAGAATTAAATATAAGTTTATAAACTTACAAAGAGTAAGTGCTACACATAAAATAAAAAGAAGTATGGCTAAAAAATATTTTTCAGGCAGTTATTAAACATTGTATTAACCGACAACCTTTCAAAATTAATTGAGTAAATACAGATGTACTTGTAAGATAACTCAATTAGCAAAATAGATTTTTGAAATTTCAATGTCTATTCTCTTTTTATCCATTGCATGAAAAATGTATAGTATTATTCTTGAAATCAGTTAAAAGAAAAAAGAATTTTTCTATGCTGTTAATATTGCATAGAAATCGTGTATATTTTTATTTGATTGCCTGATTCCAATCATCTTGTGGGGTAACTTAAAATAACAGTAACAGGTAATATGACTGTAAACAAAAAATATTAATATTGTGTACCAGGCATCTCCCGTGAATACATTTTAGAAGATAATATAGTAATATACGATACATATTAAGTATCTTAATCGGTAATGCAAATCATTTAACAGAACTACTTATGTGATCATTAATTACAGAAATATGAAAAAGAAATTACCTTCGTCTCCACAGGTATAATATTTCCAGGATGGCACTTTGCTTCGAGATCATCTCTAAGATCTGTGCATAACAGGTCGACCGATCTTTTAGGAAGGCGAAAACAACGAATAAACAAATCCTCTGGAAGGCCAAACGCATCTTCTCTTGTCCTGTATATTGGTCGTCTACAATAACTTTGGCGATTTAAAATGCGCTGAATTAGAATGCCGTCGATCAAAGCTGACATCTTCTCTTCTCGCCACCTCACTTGCTGCCGAGATTCGTCTCGACCAAAAGAGGCGCGCAAAAACCATTCCGACCGGTTTGGAATGCACGAAAGCGGGATTTTAACTCCGTACCTGTGAATTTCGCTTCAGCGCCATCTAGTGAAGAGTTTGGAACTAATCCCGACTTAGGGATTTCGATCTTGGAATTGAGGCCCTGTTTTCATAAAACTTTAGCTGCTTTTAGCGTCTTTGCGGCGCCTCAAAATGTACTCCAACATTTTCCATATTTTTAATTTTTCTTATGTATACCATAAGACAATTATTCCACGCTATTACAAATAAAAATAAAAAAATTTTTTCGTAAAAAAGCTTCAAAATGTAGTAAAAATTTCAATTTTAAGAAACTTTAATGTCTTTGCGGCACCTCAAGGCATACTCCAACATTTTTCATATTTTAAATTTAGCTTATCTATACCAAAAGGCAACTTTTCCATGCTATTACGAACTAAAAATCAAAATTTGATTTTTTTTCGTTCTACCCTAATGTGCATAGTCCTTCTCAACCATATCACAACGTCAGTAAACGTTTCAGGGGAATTAATTTAGATATTATTGGTCCTTTGCCATCATCTGAAGGATATCGATATTGTTTAACTATCATTGATCGATACAGCCGTTAGCCGGAAGCAATTCCGATGACTGATATTCGGGCTGAAACCCTAGCTAATCATTTAGTTCAAACCTGGATTTCACGTTTCGGGACACCGACAGTCATTTCAACCGATCAATGAGCACAGTTTGAAGATCAACTATTTCAAGAACTCTCAAAGTTAATCGGCTTTAAACGCCATAAAACAACATCATACCACCCACAGGCAAATGGATGTATAGAACGTTGGCACCGAACTCTAAAAGCAAGCATTATGTGCCATAAAAATAGAGCTTGGACAAAATCACTCCCAATAATACTACTCGGTTTGCGAACAACCTGGCGTGAGGATTGTCAGTCTACTCCATCTTTACGGTGAAAATATACGCTTGCCATCTGTTTTTTTCGAAGAAACAAAATTTCAACCCCAATCAGAATTTGTCCAAAATCTAAAGGAAACTATACATAATTTGAAACCAATTCCATTTTCCTATCATAGCAAACAAAAACCTTTCGTTTTCAAAAATCTTCAAAATCGTTCACATGTATTTGTCTGCACCGACAGTGTTCTGCAGAGCTTGCAACCGCCTTATCATGGGCCATATCCAGTTATTGAGCGATCTGATAAATTTTTTACACTTCAAATTAAGAACAAAAATGTCAATATTTCAATAGATCGCCTGAAACCATACTTCTCGGAAAAATTCTCCAGAAAATATTCCATCAGATATTAAAAAAAGCCCTACAGAAAAGCAGACAATCCCCAGAGAGAAAAATCACATTCGCGAAGACTATTGCTCCAACCAAAAGATCAACAAGAGGACGTGAAATTCGACTACCTGTTCAGTATCAGTAAGATACGTTTTTTTTTTTTTTTTTCAGAGTCTCTCACTTGAGGGGGGGGGGGGAATAGTTGTAGCGGTTCTGGACAACTCAACCGACATTATTCCAGAATCCAAGGACTAACGATCGTTGCATTTTTGTCCAGCTGTAAGCTTGTAAATATTAACTAAATGATATATGTAAATAAGTTTTAGATTTGTAAATAGTTCTTTTGTAAATAATAAATATCGTCTTTTATATAACGTTAGCATTTATATCCGTCATCAACCCACACTTCATATCCTATAAATCAGCAAGAACCACAGCTGCTACTTGATTAAGGTGGGTAGAGAGGTAGGGAAGAGGCGACCTTCTACCCTTAAATAGCTATCTGCAGGATTTATGTCGCTGTTTTTCGGTTTCAAGCAGTTCCTCATTATCCGAGCCGTCAGTTTCATCAAGTACCAGATTTGCTACGGAAATGAGGTCATTTAACGAATATGAATCCAATATTTGTTGCTCTATGGCGTTAATATCAAGGTCACTAAGAAAGCTTTGAAACTCCGCGAATTTTTGCGCGCGAAAGTCTGTTAAAAGTTTGGTCTTCAAAACATAATCTGAATAATAGTTTTGGCAGTCTTAGTTTTTGCACATCTCAAAGCTGTGGACATCTGTGGGATATCGTTTAAGGATATGTCCGTTGCCATAATAAATGAATGCGTAAATAAGGTGGTACTCACCCCGTTTCATGATAAGAAAATGGTATGCAAATAATTTAGAATTTTATTCCTTTGGCTGAGCCCCCATTATCTATAGGCTCGTTCTGTTTAGGGGCGTGTTGGTCTTATTCGCTTTTAGCTTATTAATATGTCCTAAATTATTTTTTCAAAAAACGGTCCTTTCAGGGCCAAATCAAGACATATTGTGTCAGATATATCAAATATTTCGGGCAGAGGGAAACTCTGCATGCGCATTTGAGTAAGTTCCATCCAGAACGTGACATTTCTGTTTCTGACAATCAAGAGTGTTGCATGTGTTCGGAAAAATTTAGATTCATGTCGAAATTACATATGCAAACGAGAATATTGCTTTGAACTTTGAGGAAAAAGTTTTTCATAGTGAGTCAGATTTTCTGGAGTGGAAAAAGAAAATTGAAAAGTATCCCGTGTCTTCCTTCGTCCACTGGTGACCGAAAAGTGATGGTGTGAAATTTATGTATTTTGCTTGTCACAGAAAAGGAGTTGAAAATGTAAAAGTCAACAGAGAGAGGTATGCTAAAGCTTCTGGAGCAGTAAAGTGTGGATCCACATGTCCAGCTCAGCTCTCACAAATGTTTTGCAACAAACTGTTGGATGAAAGTTACATATCAATCCACGCATGTAGGACATAATTTTGAAGTTGGAAAGCTTCCATTAACAAAAATTTTGTTGGCTGTATCAATGAGTGCAGGTGTACGGAATAGTGATTGTTATATGAAGCGTTTACGCACGATCGATAGTATAGGAACGAAATCGATTAAAACATTTTTTCAGTCTGAAAAATCCGTCACTGAGGAGAAACCGTCACAGTCGCCGTCTGAAAAAAAACCGTCACAGTTGATAACGAGGCACAGTGTATTAAAAATGCTACGGAACCAATAATTGAAGAGCAAAACAATTCAAGTTTTGTTACAGAAAAAAACGATGCTGTTTCTGAGATGGAGGAAAATGTCGAACTCGAAAGCGAAGTCAGTTTAATCGCCGAAGAAATTTTACTTACTGACAAAGATGTCATTGAAAAAATACCAAATGTTAATATTCCTGCAGACAGTAGCAAAAAGCCTGAAAACCTCGATAAGAAAAATTAATTAACCAATGTCACAAAGTATGAAAAATGTAAAGAATGGATTTACTATAGTCCTTCAGCTGGAGGGTTTTTATGTAGAGTGTGTGAGTTGTAAATAATAAAGGACCTTGGATAACTGAAGGGGTAAATTTTCTTGGGCATCCAACTAGATGCATGAAGAAACATGAAGACAGTAGAATGCATATTAATGCGACAAACAGTATCAATTCAGTTAAAAAATTCAATGTTTCAGAGCAAATTCAGAAAGGAGCCGAAAATGATAAAGAAAAAATAACATTGTTGTGGCTGTGCCACTCGGGTGGGAAATAACTAAATTCTAGGCATTTGTTGAAGATAGTATTTATTAAATTAGGTATTATTCTATATATAGATTTTAGTGCCCTGCCGTCTATACTATCAGGGCCAGGGGCTTTGTTCTTGTTTAATTCTTTTATTGCATTTTGGATTTCATATGCAGTAAATGGGGGTTCTGTGTTTGTGTTTTTGTATAATGTTTTTTCATTTTTCTTTTTTAATTTACTTTATGTGAAAATTTCCTTTATTGTCCTCTGTTTCTTTAATGTGATCTGCTTGTATAGTGTTTTTTGTGTTTTGAAGTGGGTCTTTGTTTTTGATTTTATTGAATGTAACTTTATATGCTATTTCGAATGCATCCTCTGTCTGGCTGCAAAGGTTTTGCCAGCTCTTTCCTTTTTCTTGTTTGATCAGTATTTTGCTGTTCGCTGTTTTAATTTTATTTTTAGCTCGGTTTTTTCATCTGTGTCCTTAGTTTTTGATGTCAATTTGAAAATTGCCTGTATCAGATTTTTGTGACTTTGAAGAGTTGGTGATCACCTATGTGCATGTTTGTGTGGGTATGGCCCATCCAAAAAAAAACTGCAGGTTAACTTTAAAAAAAAAAGTAAAGGTATTTGGAATATGAAAACTGTACAAGAAAAACCTCAGTTTTTCTTCTACAGTCTGTAGTGTTCCAAATACCTTTACTTTTTTTTCTTTCTTCTGCAGTTTTTCTGTACATTCCGTGCTAAAAATTAGTGCAGTATTTTTCTACAGTTTTAAGTATTCCAAATACCTTTACTTTTTTTTCCTGCAGTTTTTCTGTACATTCCATACTAAAAAATCGTTCAGCATTTCTTCTACAGTTTTATTTTTCCAAATACCTTTACTTTTTTTTATTTCCTGCAGGTCTGTACATTCCATACTCAGCATAGCATTCCAAACACCTTTATTATTATTATTATTTTTTTTTTTTTACTTTTTTCAGTGTAACTTTATACACAAACAATACTGATGGTCAGCATCTAACTGTAAATAAAATCTTTTAAAGAGAATATAAATATGCTTACAAGGGAAAAAATCCTTTAGAATGCAATCATTACTTTTATTTCATCATATAGATGGGGAAGCAGGGTTATAGCATGCAACAGTTTTTGACAGCTCATTGAAACCTTTATGTAAGAAAAAAAAATAAGTATAGCCGATTAATGAAGGATAATGTGCTCCTAAGTATGCAGAAAAAATCCGATTAATTTCAAACGTTTAGTACATGTGTCTTAAAAGAATGAAAAAAAAAAAACAGCAACAAAATTACTTAAATATTTATTTCCAACCAAGTTTTAACATGCAGTTTTGTGGCAGCTGTTCAACTTCTGCCGTACAGCAGCACGCACTGCACTTAGTATGATGCCACACTGCCATTGAATACGACATTACGTCCTTCAGTGTATGAAAACATTAAGAATCTAAGATGAGATGACAGAACATTAATGAGGGAGTCCACTGCAAGAGCACTGATTTGTATGTAAAATAAACTTTGGCCTTTCTTGCTCTGACTTTTTTGAAAAAGTAAAGTTTAACAAAGATATCTTGAAAGAAGTACATTCAAGTCAGAAATAAGAGTGGCTTGAAAACAAAGAATAACATTTTGCTAACTTATTAATTGCTTTTTTAGTTTGACAAAGCTGTTTTTTTTAAATGGCTTTTCTAGTTAGGCAAAAAGTTGTAGTTTAAAACCAAATAAATTTATACAGCATAACACTTCCTTCGCAACATGCGACATGGCTACATATTCTGCTTCGGTGGATGACAAGGCCGTGGTCGATTGCTTCTTGCTGGACCGTGAGATTGGAGCTCCTGCAAAGCTGAATTATGTAACCACTGTAGGACTTGCGGTCCATTCTGTCGCCTCCCCAATCAGCATCGGAGTAGATTAACAGAGGTTATCTCGTCTTCCTTTGAATATCTGTATAGATAAGATTTGACTTGCTGGGCCTAAATCCTTAGCTGTGAATTTTTTCATTATCTTTTCTTTAAACTTCTTTATTTCTTGTATGTCACCAATGATTAGAAGATCATCAACATAGACAATTATGATATTTTTCAGTTTACAAAAATATATACAGGGATCAGCATTTGCTCTTGTCAGTCCACAATCAAGCAGGAAGTCATTCAAGCATGAGTTCCATACTCGCCCTGACTGGGGAAGACCATAAATACTTTTCTTTAGGTGGCATATAAGGTGCTCTTTTCCCTTCTCCAATCATCCCTCTGGCTGTGCCATGTATAAATCTTCTTCTAAAACACCATTGAGGTATGCAGCAGCAATATCCATTTGAGGAATCTCAAAATCTTTTTCAGCAGCTATGGCAAGTAAGAGTCGGATGGACTTGAGCTTGATAACAGGTGCAAAAGTATCCTTGACGTCCACCTTTCGCTACTAGCCTGGCTTTAAAATTTGCTCGTTTTCCAGTTGAATTTTTTTTTCTTACAAAATAACCAACTGGAAGGTATTGCTGTCACACCAGGTGGTCGAGTGGTAAGTTCCCAAGTTTGGGCTTGAGTGAGGTTTGCAATTTCCATGTCCATTGCCTTCTTCCACATGTCTGCTTCAGGAGATTGAAGTGCTTCTCTCACTGTCAATGGACTCCTCTCGTCATATTGGGGTATCTCTTGAGCATTGTAGAGGTAATAATCTTCAAAGTGCTTAGGAAGATTGATTGGTCTTACATCCTTACTTCTTCCGCTTGTACAGGTAGAATTGTTTGTGGTCTTTTCAATTTCTGTATTTGGGCTGTCAAGTGGATCTATGATCTCTCTATCCGATAGATCTGATTCTTCAGTTTTTTAGTCTGGGACGTTTTCATGATCATTCGGACATTTGATTTGAATCGACTGCATCAAGATCTGACTGTTCTAATCCTAAACTCCCATTTTCAATGCTAAGCGTAGCAACTTCTGCACTATCTTACCCGAAGTTGAAGCAAGCTTCAGGAATTTGTCCAGAATGCATAGACGAAGAGCAATGGATTATACAACAGGTAAATGTTTTTTTCCTCCTCCCCAACCTCCCTTCTTTCTCCAGTCTAGAGAATTTATAACTTTTTTCTTTTAAAATGTAATTTAAATTTCTTACTTTAAGGAGAAAAGAAACTTAAAATAGTGTTTTTACTTTGTTGAAGCAAAGAAGAAAAATGCAATTGACGAAATTAAGAACTACGATGAGGAATCTTTACCCTCGGTAGGAAATTTACTAGCAGAGGTAAATCCAAAGATTCAATCACCAGTAAATGAGGATTCAAACACTCCATCAAATTTAGATCCAGACATACAAATTATTACAGAATCATCGGGAGGATCCATTAAGAAAGATACGCCTGTTGTGAGTGAGTGAATTTGTTTTTTTCATTTCCTCACTTTTTTCAAATCAGATTTGTCAAATTTGGTTTTATACAGTAGAACCTCGATATCTCGAAGTCGAAGGGACGACGAAAAAAATTCGAGATAGCGATTTTTCGAGATAACAAGGTCATAACCAAAACTTTGAAATTACTGTAAAAATATTATACTATGTAGTAATACATGTTCTAAAAATTATTTATGGCGCAGAAAATTAAGTAAGTACGTATAAATTTGTAATAAATTGACAATAAGTTTCGGCAACGATAATTTTAATTTTTAAAAATACTAGTACAATGCACATTTAAAAATAATTACCTAATATTGAATTTAACATTGCTAGAAGTTTTTGAAGTAGTCCAGCATTGTGGCTTGGCGACATGATCTCTTTTGAAATTGTTCTTCAACAAATTTTTCGATTCGAAAAATAACGGCAAAGTCGTCGTTTTCCACATTTCCGAGCATTCCAAGAAGCGTCCTAAATTGTTGACAACATCTCTAGCTTGAGACGCAGTAACAGTAGGTGATGGTTCCGGAGCATTCACTTCTTCCTCATCATCCGATGGTGGAGAAGAAATCGATTGAGAAATGATTTCTTCGTCTGTCCACAGCCCACAAACTTAAACGTCGGCGTCTACTTCAAAGAAATCTTCAAAAGTTATGTCTGAAATATTGAGGGATTTTGTAATTTCCCCCCATTTTTTACATTCAATGTCATTTTCAGGTTCAGCGCTGATATCCTGCTCCTCGTCCGATTCAATTTCAGTTTCTTCTTCTTTCACAAAGCCAGCTTTCTTAAAGCAGTTTGCAATAGTCCTTTGCGTCACATGCCCCCAAGCTCGGTCAGCCATTCTCAAGCAATCAAGAACATTGACTGACTTAATTTCCTCTTTCCTATCAATGGCATCTACGCTCTTCTTTACTAAATCCCTCCTGTATCCAACTTTGAAAGTTCGAATTATGCCTTGATCCAAAGGTTGCAGCCTTGAAGTGGTGTTTGCTGGGAGGAAAACAACTTTCGCCGCTTTCATTTTTGGGATAATGCCGTGAGCCTTGCAATTGTCGATGAAAAGAATGATTTTCTTCTTCTTTTTGCACATGTCCCAGTCAATTTGCTTCAGCCAGTCAGCAAAAAATTCGCTTGTCATCCAAGCCTTTTTGTTTGCTTTAGAATGAAGAGGAAAGGACTTGATTCCTTTGAAGCACCTTGGGCGTTTGGACTTTCCAATCATCAAAGGAGTGAGTTTATCGGTCCCACTCATGTTGGCAGCCAGTAGTAATGTCACTCGATCCTTACTTTGTTTTCCTCCGTGACACGAAAAGAAAGACCGTTTAAAGAAAAGCCCCGTCTCATCAGCATTGCAGATGTTGTCCGGGGAATAGTCTTTCAAAAGATCACTAAGATTTTTAATCCATTCTGAACAAAGTTCATCGTTCACTGATTGGCTCTCGCCGCACAATTTTCTAAAAATGATGTTGTGACGTTTTTTAAAGTTCTCCAACCATCCATTGCTGCTTTTGAAATCTTTATGCCCAACTTTTTCTGCAAACTGCTCAGCCTTTTCTTTTAAAACATTGCCTCCAAGAGGGACATTGCGATCTCTGCACTGTTTGAACCATTTTATGAGGCACTCTTCTAAATCTGGATATCCGGCCATCCTAATCTTCTTCGCGGATTTTTTTTCCTGCTTGAAAACATTCTCAATTTTATCTCTGTTTTTCACTATTGTCGATAAAGTTGAAGCTGGAATATTGAAATCCTTTGCGATTTGTCCTTTTTTCCACCTTTATCGATTTTAGCCTCTAAAATCTTTACCTTGTTTTCAATTGTCAACACATTCAACTTTCGCTTAACGCTCTTAGAACTCTCCATTTTTTAAAGATTCAATGCCACGTGCCATGCAGCGATGCAGGTAGTAGGCGAATGCGAAATGTGGCTCCTTCAAAGTAACCGGTGGTTCCTCAGTTTAAAACTTTGCTGACTACGCATGCGCGCACTGCAGGCACATTCTATTCTTCACTAAGCAAACCGATAACAAACATTTCAAATGGCTAGCGCGCACCTGCATCCCCCCCCCCCCAAAAAAAAAACTGACACTTGTACGACAAGGAACCTGTTTTTCTCCCTTTGTTTGCCGTTAAAGTGACCACTCGGGAATTCTCAGAATCATCCCCGACCCCTCTTGAGAGATAATGAAGGGCGTGAGATTCTTGGAAACAAACTTTGTTTTTATTCTACACGTCTGAACGGCGATTTTTCTAGGAAAATGCATCTTGTTTACTTCGAAAAATATTCGACATACCAAGGTTTTGAGTAAAAAGTCTTCGACAGAAGAATTGAAATTAGCATTAGAAGAACATGTGATATCAAGAGGGGAAAATAAATTTCCGACATATCAAGGTTTTCGAGATATCGAGGGACTACTGTATATATAATTAAAAAAGATTTTTTCTTCTTAAAACAAAATTCTCAAAATTAGTTTTTCTTGTTTATTTAAAGCTCAAAAAAGGAAAAGTTCAGATGATGATGTAGAAATTATCGAAGTCAAAAAAGTGAAGTATGATTTTGACTTCAGTGAAGATATTGACGACGATAAAGAAGAAAAAGTCCCGTCAATTTTGATTAATATTGGAAACAATGTATGTTTGGAATTCAAGCAATATAAGAATTTGCATTACGCAGGATTTTCAAAGCTCTCCGAATTTGGTGCGATAAAAAATCGCTTCAACCTGGAATTAAAACAAATACCTGCAGTTATGAGAGCTCTTTCTAAAATCAAAGAACATGCTGAAAAATATGGCGTGAAAAAGTAAAAAAAGAAATTGCGTTAAAAAGGTGAGGGATAGGTGGAGGGATTTTCGTTTTATGAAAAAATGCTTGAATTTAGACTAGGGAACAGAGCGTTCCATGGTTATACTAGATCATATAGAGCCTCTGCTAGCGCGGTTGATATATATTCTCTATATGAACAATCCAAACTAAGTATTTTTGATTTATTAAATGTATCAAATGTTTTAAGATTACGATTCCTAATATGTATTAACATATCTTTTAGCAAAATAGTAGAAAAAGAAGTTGTGCAAAATTTTTATTTTTGTAGTCAGATTCAAAGAATTGTTTATAGTGGGCAAATAGATGCAGCTATAGTTGCGTGTTTTAAAAAATAATAGAAACAGTAGAAAATTTTTTGAGGAATGGTTCTGGTTGGGTTATTAAATATATTGATTTTGTAGACGTCCACGTAGGTCGATATAATCCAATAAGAGGAGGGTGTGAATATGTCGAACTTCCGACAAAATTAAAAAAAAAACGTTGCATGATAAACATAAAATGTCGAGATAATAAATGTTATCTTTATGTGATTTTAGCCAAACTTTATCCTAAAGATAGAAATCCGCAAAGAATTTCGCATTATATAAAACATCTGAAAAGCCTTAAAACTAAAGACATTACTTTCCCTATTTCAATAGCCGACGTTCCAAAATTTGAAGTACAGAATAATATGGGGGGTAGACATTTTCGCTATCGAAGATGATGATAAAAAGTTAGAAATATTTCCGTTAAAAATAAATAAAGATTCTAAATTTTCGAAAAATGTAGATTTGCTGTTTTATAAAAACCATTTCTTTTTAATTAAAAATTTTAACAAATTAATGAGTGGTAAAGATAAAAAAAAAATTCTGTAAATCTTGTAGGATTGGATTTTATCGCAAAGAAACATATAATTTACATAACCATCTGTGTTCAGATAAACCTGTTCAAAAAATTTCAATGCCTTCTGAGTTAAATTTAAAATTTTCCAACATGTCTAAGATGTTATTTCACCCATTTTGTGTGTTCGCCGATTTTGAATGTATGACAGAGAAAATATCAACTGCGTTACCAAGCAATGAACAAAGTTTTACTACTCAAGTAGAGAAACACACGCCCATTAGTTACGCCACTGTTGGTTACTAATTCACAAGACGAAATAATATTTCATGAATATTTTTGTGGATTAAATGCAATCGAATCTTTTTTAGAGACATTAAAACGCATCACAAATATTCTTCTCAAAAACATACAATTTAACAGACCTATTTGTAACGATGGAACGCAAAAATTGGAACGGGAAAAATGTCATTTGTGAGGTAAAAAATTTAAAGCAGGAGAAACACGCGTAAGAAATCACGATCATCATAGTAAAGAGGGTAGTATTAATAACATGTTTGGAATTGCTCATGTAAGCTGCAACTTAAACCATCGGTTACAAAATTTTATTCCTGTCGTAATTCATAACTCTAGAAATTAGGATACGCATTTAATTTTGAAACACTTACCTCAAAATTTAATTAGTGACATTAATATTATTCCAATCACTATGAAAAAAAATAAGTTTTAACATTAGACAATATTAAGTTTATGGATAGTTATTTATTTATGAATGCTTCATTAGATGCTTTGACAGAAAATTTAGAACAATCAGGTCATGAATTTAAGATTTTTGATATTTTTTTTAAGAATTATAATCACAGAGAACTTTTGAAACGTAAAGGCATTTTTCCTTATTCTTATTTTGATTCCATCGAGAAATTGAATGACACTTGTTTAATGTCTAAGAATGCATTTTTTAGCACTTTAACTGAAAGTGGCCTAACCGAGGACGAATATATTCACGCAAACCTTGTATTTAAAAAATTTGAGTGTCGTACTTTTGGTGATTATTTAGAAATCTATCAAAATGTTGATGTACTTATGTTAGCGGAATTTTTTTTTAAATTTCAGAAGAACCTCTATGAAATTCTATAATTTAGATCCCGTACATTTTGTAACGAGTGCAGATTTGACTTGGCATGCAGGTTTAAAATTGAGTAAAATTGAATTGCAGTTATTAAGTCGGAAATGTCAACGATTACATTTGGTTTGAAAATCAAATGCGAGGGGGTGTTAATATCTTGTCGAAACGTTATGCACTAGCAAACAATCCTTACATTTCAGAAACATATCACCCAGAAAAATCTCATATTTATATTTTAGCTTTGGATGCTAATAACCTTTATGGTTATGTAATGAGTCAACCGTTACCAATAGGTGAATTCTACTGGTTGACAGATACCGAGATTAAAAATTTTGATGTTATGAAAACATCTTTAGATGATCAGATAGGTTATTTTGTAGAGTGTACATTACATTATCCTTCAAAAATTATTTGTTTACATGATTCGCTCCCATTATGTCCTGGCCACATACATATTACATATGACATGTTGTCGCCGTACACAAAAGGACTGTGTGAAAAAGTTAATTTGAAACACATATTTCCATCAAGAAAATTAACTCCTAACTTCTATGATAAGAACAATTATGCCGTCCATTATATGAATTTGAAATTTTATTTAGAACATGGTTTAGTTTTGAAGGAAATTCACAGGATCTTATCATTTCGTCAAACTAAATGGTTAGAAACATACATAATTTTACATTACATAAATTTTAATAATGAAAAGCGTCAAACTGCAAAGTCTGAGTGTGGAAAATTATTTTTTAAAACAATGAAAAATGAGTTCTACGGGAAAACTTGTCAAAACGTACGAAAACGAGTAAATGTCATAGCTACTGTATCAGAAACTGCATGCCAAAAAAATATGTCAAGTCCGCTCTTAGACTATTTTGAAATAATTAACGATAATTTAGTTTTATTTAAAATGAGAAAAAAAACTTTATGCTTAGATAAACCAATATATGTAGGCTTTGCTGTATTAGAATTATCAAAATATCATATGTATCACTTATACTATGATTATTTCAAAAAATTTTATGCAAACAACTGTGAACTGTTATATATGGATACTGATTCATTATATTTGAATGTAATCACGGAAGATGTTTATGTAGACATGAAAACACATTTTTCAAATTTTGGACTGTTCAAATTTTAGTAAAGATCATATTTTGTATGACGGAAAAAACAAAGGTAAATTAGGACTTTTAAAACATGAAATATGTTTACCCATACAAGAATTTTCATATTTATAAAAGCAAGTGACAAAAGAAAACTTTTACTGTCTGAATCAAAGTGATGTCCTTAACTAAATTAAAACTGAAAACTGGTTGAAATATATTAATCGAGGAGGAAAAAACTTAAAACTGAGTAGCTTATGTTGCTAAAATGTAGTTGTAGACACTAAACTTTTCCGCTAAATTAAAAATATGAATTTTTTTCTGAAAATGACGTTTAATCATTGTTAAGACATTGATCGGGCACATAAGTAACTTAATAGATTGCATGATAATAAATATATAAAATTTTTAGAATTTAATTACTGCATGGTAACAGAGGTTACATGAGTTAACGTAGGTAACACGAGGTAAGAGAGGTTACACAATGTTACTAAATCTAAGTTTGTTTTTGTTTAAAGATTATATAAGCACTACAGAAAAGAACAATTTTTATTTTAAATATAAACATATATCCTTTTTATCAAATTATTTTTCAAAAACATCAATTGTTTGGGGAAACTTGTACAATATTCGATCACCCTTTTGCAAAAGAGAAGGTAAGGTGCAGGCAAAATTTTTTTAATTGGAACTCAATGTCTGAAACATCATTTTCATCCATTTTGTACACAGTTCCAGAATCATCATGCACTTTTAAGTATATAAACTGTACAAAGCCATCATCATCTAAATCTTCTTGTGCAACACCAACATATCTGTAATGACTCTTTTTCCGAGCTCCTCCCAAGAAATCAACTAGTAAAAATTCTCCCTTTTTAATTCTTGATGCTGTCACTTCAATGTGAACTGGAACATCTTCATGTAAAGAATTTTCTGCCCTTGTCATCTTATCTTCAGATTCATCCTCGCAAGTTTCTTCTACATCTAGATCTTCACTTTCTGAATCAGGGATAAATGCTTGTGTTCTTTTATCACCTTTACGTTTTTTAAATATGTTATCGTGCCTTAGAGAAAAATCAGAGTAGGGAAAACAGTTACATAGTCCTCGTTGTGGATGGCAAAAACAACTTAGATTACGGTGTTTCAGTTGCCCAGAAAGTTCTGAAAATACTTGATGCACTTGTAGGAGTTCCTTTTAAAGCTGGAATATTTGGTGCTAAGTGCAGAGTCATGTTGTCAATTTCTTCAGAGGTTGTGAAGAACATCTTTACTTTAGAGTCTTCTTTCTTTAATGACTCAAAACATGACCATGTGCCCTGTTTAAATTTATAATCAAGCAGACGCTTGTTGAATAAAAAAAATTCTCCTTTTGGCGATATTGGGTTACCGTAAAACGGGGTGAATAGAAACACTTTTGAACTTTGGTTTTAAATTTTTCATATTTGTCTTGATCTAAAAAATACAAGTTATTACCCAAACTCAGGTCTCTATAGGGCCTATCTGTTCATGGTATTATTATTTTAATATTTTATTTCCATGAAATAAAAAAACAAAAAAACATGGTGTTTCTAATCACCCCGCAGGTAGGGGTGAATAGAAACAGCTTTTTAATAGCATGTTTGTTTCTTTTGAAATTAAATAAGGGTGAATAGAAACAGTAAAATATCTGTTTTGCTAATAGGAAATGAATAAATATTAAATTACTTCCCAAGATAGTTGTTTAATAGTTGTTTATTAACGCAAAAAATCAGTAAAATAATTAAGAATATCGATGTCACAGGGTTATTGCAATATAACTAAACATGTAATAATGTGACTCAACTCTTTACCGTGTTCCTGGTACCATCAATAAACTGTTAAATCAGAAAGATCATCGTTGAAACATAACATGTCGTTGAAACGTGCACTTGAACAGAGGACTGGTGATGAGAGTTTCTGGACGTCTTTCCTGGAGACAAAAGTCTGCAGGAATAAATCTGTTATAGCGAACTTGTTGGTTCCAGGTTGACTCCAGGTTCTCTTTTTAAAAATGTGACAGAAAAACCATGATCTTCAAGGTAAGCAACTTTGCAAACATAGAATCTAAAACACGTTTTTGTTTTGCCATATACTTTGACTACCATGTGGCCATCTTTATTGACGGAGATACTTTTGTTTTCGTTAACCTTACCAGTAACTTCGTCTAGTTCAGAAGATTCTGAAGTGGACAAAATCAGTTCTTCGTCGCTGTCCTGCACTGAATAGGCACCATTATCCTCTGATGATGATTCGATAAGTTTTCAGTTTTCCTTGGCTTCCTTTTCCCTTGGGTTCACCTGCTTGGAGCAACATGGGTTTTGGTCTTCAATAAGTGAAGTTGGGGTTTTAAATCACCATCAACGTTTTTAAAATCCTCAACGCCTGCACTTTTACCAGGTGTGCCATTTATTTTGGTCCCCCTTTTTCCTGGCTTCAGGAGCCTCATCTTGTCTCATACTTTGGAGAAGATGTGTAAAGCTAATGTCAATCGCATTAGCGGATTCATTAAGTTGGTGGTATCCTGGTCTTTGTCTACACCAGCATTGATACCTGGAAGCATTGAAAAAACTTTTTTGAGATCTAGAGGTGCAATACCACATTTTTAAAACCGGAAACGTGCTGTTTCTATTCACCCCGCAAATTTTCAATAACTGGCCTATGAAATGTAAAAATTTTTAGAAAACATTTGGTTAACAGTAGAGCCAAGAACAACTATTACAATTTTATACTGATGTTCAACTTAGTCTTTACACTTATATAGGCATATATTTAAAGTATGTGTTTTTACTTACCAGGAAAGTTCAAAGTAGACAAAAAATCTTCAGAAAAGTACTTCTTCAAAAACGTGCTATCAAAATCAACAAACAGTATGGCCAACCAAACACAACATAATTTCCCTGTTGCCTTTGAGTGTTGCCAACTCAAAACCAATATCAGTTATAAATAATTTGCAGTCATTATATGTATATTTAGAGTAATATTATATGCAAGAAGTTTTGTTTCTATTCACCCCATTTTACGGTACTGGACCATCTGAAAAAAAAAAAAAAAAAATGTATGGTGTCAATTGTTGGAATTTTCTCTTTTATTAATTTTAAGACAGAATCCAATGTCTTCTATCAGAAGAAACTGAGCAGAAGGAAATTGGATTGTCATTATGGGCATTATAAGCTACACCTGTATGTAGTGTTACCTGGGCTCTAGAATCGCCAAAGTGTAAACTTTGAATTTCGGCACCTAACTTACACGAATAATTTTCGGAAAAATCTACATGGATTAATACTTCATTTTTCTTGAGATTATCGCGACAATCTTTGTATGCATGAAACTGTTGGTGGATGTTGAAAATGTGCTTACAGAGCACCTTTATTTCCTTCTGAAAGCTATTTACAAGTTCTTCCGTGCTACCTTCTCTTTGTATCTTCACAGTTTTCTTGATGTTCTTCATCTCTTGCTTTTCATTAATACTGAGAGTTTTCATTGATGAAGCTGTACTCCATTCCCACCAAGTTGTTTGGGTTTGTAACTCACGGCAAGAATGTACTGGGACAGCTATATCTTTGCATTGCATGCATTTTCCATGCATGCAATGCAAAGTGGACTATTAATGTGGTAAACTAAGCCTAATGTGCAATGTGGTAAAATAGTGCCTAAAATAATACAAATCAAATTATAAATATAACTTCCGTTACCATTCTGTAACCTTTGTTATTATTATGTAACCTCTGTTACCATTGCATGGTAACAGAGGTTACAAGTAACAGATGTTACAATTTGGAAGTAAAGAATTAAAATTCTGAGAACAAATATATTTTATTCATCTAACAAGATATTAATCAGATAGTAGTACAAAATCTTTATTAGACTAATTAACCCTAATCATAAAAACTATTTTAATAAGTGCTTCAAAGTTGGTAACAGAAGTTACAGAGAGAAAAAAAACTCACCTCAAAAAAATGCAAGAAAGTTCACTACTGCTGATGTTTTGATCTAACTTTCGAAAATGGCTATTGTGACTTCTTCACTTACTAACTGTACTTTGATAAGGTGAGGCCATCTTTTGACAAGTAAAAAAAATATTATATTCGGTAACAGAGGTTGCAAAAACACTGGACAAACTTTTTTTTACACATTATAGTTGAAGAAAACTTTTTTTTAAATAAATTCAAGCCGTATCATACCTAGAACAGTACTTTTAACTATCCTAAAACAATTTTATATAGTAGTAAAATTATTAGATCGCTGCAAAAACAGCAAATATCAAAGAAACTTTATTCGGGACAGCCAAAAAAAAAAAAAAGGAGTTATAACTTTTATAATATTTTTAAAAAATCATCATTTTTCGGACAGCAAATCTGCGAGTAAATTTGGAATGACCCATGCATTCAAATATGGGGGTTCATCTAAAACACGAGCCAAAGGTATAAAATCAAGTTGTTGGGAAAAAAAAAAAACTATTCACTTTGTATATTATAAAAGAATCCTGTTTGATCAAAGTTTTGATAAGCATCGTCAACAATCAATAATTTAAAAAAAAAAAATGAACTTTTTACTATTACACAAAATAAAATAGGTTTATCTGCCTTTTACGATAAAAAATTTGCATTGGAGAATGGAATCGATTTAAGGTCTTATGGTCATTTTGAAAATTGTAACTAGAAAAAAAAAATAGTAATTTATTTTATTTATTTACTAGCTGTACCCGGCCACGCGTTGCTGTGGCTCAGTATGGTTCGATGCAAAAGCAAGAAAAAGCACATATATGTTTCATTTGACATTGCTTGTTGTTTCATTGTCTGAAAATATAGATTGTCTGGTTTACCCATTCTAGAACACGCAATTTATAACTGTACACATGAGAAAATCTAAACTGCTTAATTTGATTAATTGTTCTTCAGCTTTTTTTTTTTTTTTTCACAATGCTTGCTGGCAATTTTTTTTTTTTTTTTTGTTCCATTGTCGGTGAAGATTTTGATATTGTCTGGCTCAGCACATTGAAAAATTCCAACATAAGCCTTATCCAAACAGAAGAAACACAAACACAAAAACTCTAAATTAAAAAATTGCCGTTCAAAATAAATAATCTGTGTTTTAAAGCTACATTTAATCTTTGAGTGCAAAAATACTAACAAATACGGGAAACAAACGGAACAAATACGGAATACAAACGGAAAAAACAATAAAATAATTTTTGGAAAAAATAGAACAGACTTCAAACTATAAATTGCGCTGAAAAGTAAAAAATAACATTACTCTTTAAACAACTTCGATGCGACTTTTAAATATAATTTTTGAAGTCGGTGCAAAATTATGACAGTCTAATTATAATTACACCATGCGTTATTTTACACTGAAACTGTTGCAAACTCTACGCTATTTGTATTTGTAATTGGTTCATAGTTAGAAAAGGAACCATGCATCAAAATCCATTATAATTTTGCACCGACTTCAAAAATTATATTTAAAAGTCGTATCGAAGTTGTTTAAAGAATAATGTTATTTTTTACTTTTCAAAGCAATTTATAGTTTGAAGTCGGTTCTATTTTTTCCAAAAATTATTTTATTTTATTATTTTTAGTGTAAATACATTTTTATATAAATACTCTATTTTTAAGACATACATATCAAAGGGGAAACATTCGAGGGAATGACAATAAAAACTAACCGTTTGTAAGATAAATTTCGTTTTAAAACCGATTTTAAAGGGTCACTGGAGCAAGCAAACTGATTGGATTTAATTTCTTCTTCAGAGAAGCCTTCAGTCTATTTCTTGTTATAATTGCGTTTAATGTAACAATGAGTTTCATTTTTATTAACTTTCCCAACAAAGACAAATCGAGCCTAGCCTTTCCAATTAAAATGAAAAAATACATGTTTTTCACCCATAACGTTTATTCTAAAAAAACAGATGTAGTCAAACTGATGCGCGATATTTGAGTTAGACGACCCTCTATCGATCAAAGAAAAAATAATCAAAATCGGTTCATTTAGTCAAAAGTTATGGATGAAAAAGCAAAAAAATTACCACATTTCAGTCCCTTACTTTTTTTTCTAATTATCGAATGTGGTCAAACCAAGGTATGGGACCTGTGGGAAACCACCCTCGATCGATTAAAAAAAAATTCATGGAAATCGGTTCATCCGGTAAGAAGTTATGAGTGAACAAACAAACAAAAAAAAAAAAAAAAAAAGACATACATACATCAGGAGTGTATAACCTCCTTCCTTTGTGAAGTCGGTTAAAAAAAAATTTAAATCAAAATGAAAATAGCTGAGTTAAACTGTTCCTATTCAAAATAAGTAGTCTTTGTTTTAAAGTTCCCCTTAATCTTCGAGTGCAAAAATAGTAACAAATACTTCAATACAAACAGAAAAAATTATTAAGTCAAAATGAAAATAGCTGTACCCTGCCAATAGTTGCAGTGGCTCATTCTCCCTAATAAAACATTAAAAACCGAAATATTTAAATCAAAGTTGAAATAAATTAAAAGCGATACATTAAAACACATGTTCTGATAAAATTTCAAAGCAATCGAAGTATTTACGGAGATTTGAGGTTAGGGAACCAAGGCTGAACTTGATCGTAACTGTAAACTGGGTCACGTTCAGCCTTGTATGAACAAACAAACACTTACATTTTTATTTATATAGCTTATATTACCCGGTGTTGAGGAAACTGCTAATTATTATTTTTGGATCAAGGTAAGCCTTAAGAAATCAAACTTAAAAGCTTATAACTGGCGTTCTTTTTGACTTAGAAACTTCGAACAAATTCCATTTTATGCAGAAAAATCAGCGCTTTCGATCGATATATTATATTAATATGTGCAAGGTTTTTTTCACCCCCATAATGGGAAATTAATGTAGAAATTTTGCCTTAAATTGGAATATGAAAATGGATTTTTGATTGTATAGAGGTAAGTACAGTTCTATTATTTTCCTTTCTTTCTTTTTAAATATTATTTTGCGTATTTCGTAAGTATAATACTTTCTCCGATGACATATATTTAATTATTTTTAAGGAGACGCCAGTTTTCTTCGAATTTGAGGATTTCTACTTTTTACATTTTTCTCTTTTTCTTTTCAAAAGGCCATTCATTTTTATCGTTCAATTACCCTACTATCATTTCATGCGTGACTTTCGATTACTCTTATAACTATTCAATTAGAAAGTAGATTAAATCTTGCGATCTTTTTCGGCCTTTTGATTACTCTTATATTCTACTAAAGTTAATTAAATTTCGCGATCTTTTTCGGGCTTTTGATTAATCTTATATTCTAGAGTTAATTAAATTTCGCGATCTTCTTCGGACTTTTAATTATTCCTATTATCTGAAGTTAATTAAATTTTGCGACCTTTTTTGGACTTTTGGTTATTCCTATAATCTAAAGTTAACTAAATTTCGCGATCTTTTTTGGACTTTTGATTAATCTTATATTCTTCTAAAGTTAATTAAATTTTGCAAACTTTTGATTACTCTTTATATTCTACTAAAGTTAATTAAATTTCGCGATCTTTTTCGGAATTTTGATTTTTCTCAAGAACTATTCAACCGATTTTGTTTAAATTTTAGTTTTTGACATTTAAAAATATGTTCTTTAAAAATGTGTAAAAAATTTTATATCTTACTTTTCAAAAAATTTTAGATTATTATTAAATAAAATAATAAAGAGTAATAAATATTTATTGTACTGTACTTGGATTTTAACATATGCATAACAAGATATATAATTTTTAGTGTTATATTAATTCAATTCATCTCTTTTAGGAAGTACCTGATCAAACAAATACTCAAGCAGCATGTCTGGCAAAAAAACTGCTTTCAATCCTGATTGGAATGATAAAAACATAAACCCAGAATGGAGCTCATGGCTAAAACGAGTTGAAAATGAACCTTTTAAAGCGCATTGTACAACTTGCAATAGTGCATTTTACTTGAGCAACATGGGTAAACAGGCCATTAAAAGTCATGAACGTGGTGCAAGATATAAGAGATATAAGTTCAGCATCAGTTTCTTCACAAATAGAAACATTTTTTCAAAAAAAAAAAAAAAAAATCTCATAATAATAGTAAGGAAAAAAGTGCTACAACTAGTGATGCTGGATTGGATGAAAGTAATATCGTGCCTTGTAATAGTAAATCAAATACTATGGAAAGTTTTATAACAAAAAGAGTCTGTTTTAACAGCAGAACTCTTGTGGGCTACCAAGTTAGTTGTGTCACACAGGTCATTTAATTCTTCAAAAGATTCTTCAGCATTGTTTAAAATGATGTTCCCTGATAGCAAAATAGCACAGTCAGTTACTCTTAGCAGTTCTAAAATGTCTTACATTATATCATTTGGCCTGTCACCTTATTTTTCAGATATTTTAAGGAAAGATATTGCTGATTCAAAATTTGTTATCTGTTTTGATGAAGCACTGAATAGAATTTCCCAAAAGGGTCAAATGGATATTGTAGTTCGATACTGGTCTTCAACTGACGATCAAGTAAATACAAGGTATTTAAGTTCGATCCTCTAATTCCATTTATGTATGAAGATATATACAATGTTGTTCATCAATTGATGAAAAGATTTATAAAGCTAAGTGTTCTAGATGCTGCATCAACTGTTGAAGGACTTTTAAAAGTTGATTTAAATGATAAAACTAATATTTCTAGTATATTTCATGTTGATATTAGTATTGCTGCCTCAGGTCTGTTGGCCAAGTCATCTGCAAGTAAAACTGATAAAAAGCAGTTCAGTCATGACTGCAGAGAATTTTTAAGAGCCACTACAAGTAAAATATTAGAGCGTTCCCCCTTAAAATTTCCTATTGTGAAATATTTGTCTTGTCTCAGTCCAAGGCTTCTTGCATCAAATACTATGCTCTCTGAAAAGAGAATGACCAAGCTCTTAAGCCTGCTATATGATAAAAAATACGTGACATCTAATGAAGCAGATAGTGCTAAGCAACAGTTTAGTAGTCTTTGTGTGAAGGTAAAATCTGAATTGAAAGAATCTTTCAAAACATTTTCATCCAATGAAAGCAGAATAGATGTATTTTATCGAAATTTGTTAGGAGAAGACAATACATTCAAAGATTTTTGGAAAGTCATCAAAATTGTCTTAATCATCTCCAATGGAAATGCAGCTGTTGAGAGAGGATTTTCAATTAATAAAGAAATGCAGATTGAAAATCTTTGTGAGAGATCTTTGGTTGCTTTAAGGGGACACGGGACCTTTAAAATGAAATTTTATTTTTTTAAATTTTATACTTAACTTAGACTTTTGTTACAATTACTTTTGTGTATTTATGCTAAATTTTAAATTTTAAGCTCATTAGAAATAATTTTGACTAAAAAAACTGCAAAATTATAGCGAAATATGAAAAATATGAAAAACATAAAAATTGAGCCTCGCGTCTGGAATTTCAACCAAACAGCACAAAAATTTGCATGGGGACACATAATGACAATGTAAACCCTTATTGGCAAACTGTAACAGTTTAATTTTAATAGTTTCTGGGAAATTTTTTTTTTTTAGTTTCGACCATATTTTTTTCAAAATTCTTTGGTTCTCACTACAATGAAACCAGTATTAAAAAAATCCTAATACATGTTTCATAAAAAGTAATGCGAAAAAATAATTCTAATAGTCATATAAAACTATGCAAAAAGTTGTAGGTTGATTACTCAAAAATTCAGACGCGGCCTTCAAGTTAAAGTTGGAAAATAACAAAAAAAAAATTACGGAGAAAAAGGCATTTTTTTGTATAAATGTACTAAATATGGCTCGAAGAGTAAAGATATCCTTAAAACGCATAATAATATTATTTACATGCTTCTTATAGTCAATACTATTATATTATTATTAGAACAGGTGCATAATTCTTTATTTTTACTATGAAAAAGCAATTCTCAAAGATTTCGGCAAATTTGATTACGTGTCTAGGATATTAGCTTCTAACAATTGTTTTTAAGGATAGCTTCACAAAAAGTAGTGCCAAAATTTATTTAAAATTCTTATATGAAACAGCGAAAAAAATATTAGATAAATTATTAAGAAATGCAGGTGCAGGTTTTAAAGTAGCGAAGAAAAGGGTACAAAGTTTTATCGAGAAAAAAAATTTCATTTTGGGCAAATGGCACTAAATATTACTTAGAGTTTGATAGCATCCTTAAAAAGCACATAACAGCATTATTTATATGTTTTTTTTGTAACTATTGTATTATTATCAGTAAAAAGAAATTACAGAATTCTTATTGAACATTTAGTGAAGGAATTCCATTGTGTGTTTCAATAAAGTTATAAGCTCGTAAAAAGTTCTGAATAACACTCTTTTTGTCATTGCACTGCTTACAAACAAGCAATATATTTTCCAGAAATGCTCAAAGATATAAATGTTCCATGCATTAGAATGCCCCAGCACTATATGTTTCCCCTTCAGTTTTTTTAATTTTTTTATCAGCAGTTTTTTTACTGTATTTCTTTTGTTTGGCAGCCTTCTTATACACACAAGACTGTCGTCTGACACTCTGATTGATGCGACGAATATCAATTTTCTCTGCAACTTTCAAATAGGCTGCATCATTTTTTAAGCACGCGGCTGCAACACTTCCCATGTTGTATTGGCTTATGGCATTTGTCGCTGCTATATCTAATCGTCGTTTTGACACAAACACATCTTTCGAGCACAGCTGCCAGATAACACTATGCAAACTTTCATTTGCATTTTGGGTTTGCCCAGAGGTACAGCGCTTCAACAAATCATCACAAGCTAATCTCTGATAAACCGGCAAGATTTTGGAGACTATTTCATCATTGAGAGGAGCTTTCATTTTGGAATGACTCGGAGCTTTTTGACCAAGAGCTTTAGCTCGGTTGTAAAAGCACCAAGAACTTTCACCTTGTGGACATTTGAAATGCTTGGGCTTGGTATCTGTCGATGAGCAATGGTAAAGTGAAGCAAGAATGGAGGTTTTCATTGCATCGATATCAGGAGCATTAGAAGTTATTGCTTTTCGATAATAATTTGTGAGCCTTGATATCAATGCATCAGTGAGATGTCCTTTACGCTTGCCTCCCAATGTTTCTCCTCTAACTTTGTGTTCTTTCACTTTATTTCGAAGCGCTGTACCAAGTCTCTTTGCAACGTGGTTTACACACTCTTCTTTTTCAATTTCATAACCTTCATATACATTCAATTGCTTCAAATGTGAAAAGGTTTTTGAATCGCCATCAGAAAGCAGAACCGTATAACGCATATTGCATACTTTAATGGATCGACGCCACAAAATTTCTGCTGCATACATTTCCATCGCGTTCGATGAGCCATCATAATTTTTCTCACATAAACCAGATGTCTTGTGTGCTTCATGCCATATTTGATATTCTGGCGAACTCTCATCAAGTTCCTTTTTTGTTACTTCACATAGGTGACAGTATTTTGAAACAATTTCAAAGTCCAGCACAATGCCAGTCATAATGTCAATGACACAGCCAATGCCATACAAGGAGCTATGCCCACGCTTCTGCCAGGTTCCATCGAACGACACCCCAATGTTAATAACTTCTTCAGGACTTTCCTCGCATTCACTAATTTTTTTATGTTCCTCCCTCACCTTTTCGCGGCATTTTTGCAAAACATCAGCCTTAAAAGCTACATTTTCCTCCGCCAAATGTGAGACATATGAATCGAATGTCTTTCGGTCCATTGCGTTGAGGCCCATATGTCCCGAAAATTTCTCCAGTGCGGCATGTCCTTTTCCAAAGCTGAGAAAAGCAGAAACAGCATCTTTATTTACTGCAAATTTTTTACTGTTTTCTTCACGTGGACTGGAGAATACACTGCTATACTCTTTTTTGCAGGAGTCGCAGAAAATGTTTAGTTTTGCAGCTAAACCATATTCTGTGTTTGTTTTCTTTACATTCAAACTATGAGATTCACAGGAAGAACATTTGAGTTCTTTTAGCAGAGGGGACCACATTTCATCATAAAATAAAGTTGCGGTAGATGAAGGCACATCACAAGTGTTTGAGATATCAGAGAAAAGTTTTAATTTTTTCACAGTCCTGGAATCATTCAGGTCAGATATCCCAGTATCATCAGCTGAAACTGTAGAAGCAACAGCTGTTTTATTCCATCGTTTTTTTGCATTTGCTATAGCACTTTTTCTTCTCTTAGTTGAGTGTGGCCTCGGCTTGTGCCATCGTGAATTGATGGAATCCATAGTTTGAGTTTCCAAAATAAATTTTTGAAAACAACAGTAAAAACAAAAGGAAAACGAAAATACGATAAGATAACAGCAAAAAACAATGATGTAACAATAAAAAAACAAAATGTAACAATATAACGAGGAAAAAAATCAACAAAAGGAGTATCTAATGCGAGTTCGAAAATGATAGCAAACTAGGCAAAAAATAAACATAAACAAATGCGAAAATGTTCAAAGAAACACGGTCAAAGTTAACGCAGTGTTGCCAAACTGTTCAAATATAATAATTAAAATATTTTTAATATTAAACTCGAAAATCTGAGGGGAAAATTCAGAAAAATACGAGAGAATCAGAAGGTAAACAAACTTGACAGCTGTGAAAGTGTCAAAACTCTCACTCCCAAGCCCCGCCCACTTTTTCGAAAAAACGTCATAAAATCGTTAAAAATCATCGTATCGAAAAAAATTTTACACCACAAGATAGACAATTATTTTCTTCATACTTTCAATGAAAAAAAAAAATTTCGAAAATTTGATGATTTCAAGGTCCCGTGTCCCCTTAAGGACAGTTTATGATGGTGTGAAAGCTTTAGGAGGTTTACAAAATATTAAAGTAACGAAAGAAATGCTCAACCATGTTAAGATGGCTAGAGTGAGGTACCATGATTTTCTGGAAAAACAGAAGAAAATGACAAAAGAACAAGATGAAAAAATAATTAATAAGAGGAAAGCAGCAGAAGAAATTAAAATGTTAAAACAAAAGAAAGCAAAACTGTCTCATGAGATAGCTAAACAAACATCAAATAGAGAGAATCACATAGCGGAGCTGTCTAACTTAATTTAGGTATTATATTTTAAATTGTTTTTCTTTTCTCTGTAAGTTAGGCCTAATCAATTTATTTTAATGGAAAAACCAATTCCAATTTGTTGTGTTATTTTTTATTGTTATTTAAATGCATGAATTAGTTCTGATTATTTATGTTCTATTTGTAGATCAATTAAATAATAGTATGCATAATAGTAACAAATTTTGAGATTTATCCACATTTACCGTAAAATTTAGTGTAACTCTTTATACCTGGAATTTAATGAAAACTTACCTGGAAAACCTGGATAAGTCAGGGAAAAAATTTCTCCCTTTTGAGTATGAACCCTGTATACTATTACAAAAAAAATGTATTGTTCGAATAATAATTTGATTTTCAATGTATGTAATATATACTCTATTTATATGTATGTATCTGCAATGTAATCATTTTATTCATATTTTTATGTATTATTATTCAATATTATTGTAGATTAGAAAAAGAAACAAATAAAGATGGTCGTTAAAACGGCCTGCAGCAATTTCAGCGGAGCTTTTCTGTGTTTTGATACGATAAGCTTCATTGAACTTGCTGAAGGCGAAATTAATTATTCAACCGTGAAGAAAACACCGTATGAAAAAAGGAAAACAAGTTGAAGAATAATGCAGTCGGTTATATGAACGCACGCAAGTCAAGAAGTGAATGTTACTGGATACCTCATTATGTAAGTGTGTATTTTTTCTTTCTTTTTCCTCCTTACTTTATTGAAATCTTGCGAGGGAAAGAAGAGCGAACGAAAAATAAGTTCAAATTCAATATTTTCTACGATTTCAGAAGAAGTTACATACAGGATGGGAACATAAAAATTTGTTGTAGGAGAAACTGAGTGACCATGATGCAAGATAAATTAATCGTGGTTACTTAGCTTTTCCCAGAGTAAAATTTTAAAAAAATCTTCGCTCTATATTCAACTTTGATATAAGACACCTTATTATGTAAGTGTTGAATTTCATAATTTTAGTCGACAGTTACATACAGGATGGGAAAATAAAAATTTGCTGTGAAAAAAAATCTGTTTCGTGTTGTTAAGACTCAGTGTTTGGTTAAAAAACAAAAGATTCTAAACACTAACAGTCTTGATGACATGCGATAGAAATGAATATTCATTAAATTACTTTTTGAAAAGGAAAACCTTTATTATGCAAGTGTTGAATTTTATAATTCTTAAATAATTTGTAAAAATGTTTTGGTCGACCGGATTTCTGAAGAAGTTACATACAGGATGGGAAATAAAAATTTTGCTGTAGGAGGAGCTCAGTGATCATGATGTAAGATAAATTAATCTTGATTGCTGAGCTCTTCCCGGAGTAAAAATTTTACAAAATCTTTGCTCTATATACGTAAAAAGTTTTTGAAAAGGAAACCCTTATTATGTAAGTGTTGAATTTTATAATTTTAGTCGACTGGATTTCTGAAGAAGTTACATACAGGATGGGAAATAAAAATTTTGCTGTAGGAGGAACTGAGCGAGCATGATGCAAGATAATTTAATCTTCATTGCTCAGCTCTTCTCGTAGTAAAATTTTAAAAAATCTTTGCTCTAAGTGTCTTTTGTTTCCTTTAGTCTCAAAAGTCTGGAAGGTGCTAAAAGAGCTTGTTGTTTTTAAGTTTTCTTTATAAGTCTTGGAAGAGTTTAAGAATTATTGTTGACGGAACTGGCGATCCATACCGTTAACATTTAAAATAAACGTGTGGTTCGCCAGCTCTTTCATCAATCAATTCGATTCCTACATCAAATCCTTTTTTTTAAATCTTTAGTCATAACAAAAAATAACCCCAGGTAATATTTTTTAATTGATTAGTTCTTGATGAAATAAATCATACATATACACACAAACATTAAAATACATTTTTATTCAAATTAAAAAAAAAGACAATTTTGTTTTGATTTTTACATACATTTTTCTTTTACATTCATGATTTACTTATGCAATTCATTTAAAAGTTTATTAGCACATAACAATTGAAAATATCAAATTTTGACTTCATAGTCAGGATATAATGTTTCATGCTCCTTATGAATACTTTTTGCATACAATAAAGCATCTAAAAAGTTAGAAAACAATGTTTTTTCTCCAAATACGACATAAAAAAACAACAATCTCCGCATTTTTTGCGAAGCAAGATTCCGTAGCCAAATGTTGATAGTAAGTTCTCGATTTTATTTGAAAGGAAATTTGCACATTCTTCCTTGATTAGAGCTTTAAAGTATTTAATCGAAGAATTTTCTTGTTCTTTCAAATATTCATTGGCTTCTATTACACAAACTTTGATGTCATAATACAAATATTCCTTGAAATAAAATAATATATCATTCAAATACTCTGAAAGTTTTATAACAAAAGAGTCTGTTTTAACAGCAGAAATCTTGTGGGCTACCAAGTTAGTTGTTTCACACAGCTCATTTAATTCTTCAAAAGATTCTTCAGCATTGTTTAAAATGATGTTTCCTGATAGCAAAATAGTACAGTCAGTTACTCTTAGCAGCTCTAAAATGTCTTACATTATATCATTTGGCCTGTCACCTTATTTTTCAGATATTTTAAGGAAAGATATTGCTGATTCAAAATTTGTTATCTGTTTTGATGAAGCACTGAATAGAATTTCCCAAAAGGGTCAAATGGATATTGTAGTTCGATACTGGTCTTCAACTGACGATCAAGTAAATACAAGGTATTAAAGTTCGATCTTCTAATTCCATTTATGTATGAAGATATATACAACGTTGTTCATCAATTGATGAAAAGATTTATAAAGCCAAGTGTTCTAGATGCTGCAAGTAGTAGCCCGGCTAGGATAAATGACATTAGGATAGAGGATAAAGGGTGTTCCCCCCCCCTCCCCCCACCTCTCCCACTACCGGCACGCGACCTCCCCATCTCCCCCCACCTCTCCCACCACCGGCACGCGACCTCCCCATCTCCCCCCACCCTTTTTGGGGCGTGCATTTTTGGAGGCCGTCTTCAACCAACCACACTTAAGTAATAACACTATTGGCTTAATCCGATAACTCCCTCAATGGTTGAGGACTATAAGACTGGTGATATGTGTGGAATTTTTACTAGAGTCTTAATATTTCTAAACACTTAAAAGTTCTTTTTATCCTCTTTCCTCTCTCTCGCTCCTGAATATCTTTTTTTTTTTGTGGAAAAAATGTCTCACGAACGATCATCTCAAAGTTCTGCTTCAAGGAATGTACGTTACTTTTCTTGAAATTTCGGAAAGGTGTAGTCTTGTTTTAATCACATATAATTCAAAAACTTTCTTTTTACAGATGTTCG
Source organism: Octonoba sinensis (assembly GCA_038502835.1). Lineage (NCBI taxonomy): Eukaryota > Metazoa > Arthropoda > Arachnida > Araneae > Uloboridae > Octonoba > Octonoba sinensis. The sequence continues at coordinate 60,763,853 of CM076605.1, read as the reverse complement.
GTTTAGAAGATGAAGTTTTGGAACTACGTGATTCTGATGATGATGTATGTATCTTTCTTTTCTTTTTTTATGAAACAATGTAAATATAATTGCTTAGTTTTTAAGTATTGCTCTTTGTTTTTCAGTGTCTGAGTGAAACGTCCCAAATATTTTTGGAGAATCCAATATTTGAAGAAGATTATAACATCGATGAGGACCAAGTAAATAAATTGTTTATTATTGTTCTCTTTTGACAGCTTTTTATTTTTAATTTACTTACTTTCACTTTGTTTATAGATTTTTCAGGAAGATATAAGAGTTCCGGATAATTTCTCCGAGGCTGATTTTTCAGAACAACTTGGAAACGGAAAAGTAAATATATTTAAAACTGATTTATTGCATTAACGACTTGAAATGTATTTTCGTAACAACCCTAACAAAATAGTTTTTATTTTTCAGTCAGATGATGATGATGATAGCATGTTTAGTTTGCTATCATGCTCAAGAAATGATGTAAGTTTGTTTTTGCTATGTGCATGAATAGTTATATGACTAAATAAAAAAAAAAAATTATTCTCATTTTTATTTGTTAGGTCGATGCTGCCTTTGTACTGTCGGAAAGAAGCCGCAAGCCAAATAAAAAATTCCAAGCTGAGGAGATACAGTATGACGTCGTCGTAGACCCTGACCGTTTGCCTAGGGGTGCTGTTGGCGTTAGTATGTCTACTGTGCTTGATTTAGTTCGCACCCTATTTGAGCTCTTAATAGCTCGAGCTACTTCTAATCTCCAACTATTTGACTTGATCCGTTTTTGCCTTTTCTCGGATCGATTAGATAAGCCGATATCAACCTGTCTGATGAAAGTGGAAGAAATGACAGTGGAAAAGCTTCTCGCTTGTATAACCAAAGTCCTTCAGTCGAAAAACGTTATATTTTTGGACGAGGGGTTTTCCAACCACGTTATTACCGTTCAGAGGCCGCAAGGAGCTGGAGGAGAAAATGCTCGACGACTTCTCGTTCCAGAAATCGACTGCATAAAGAAAAAGTGTATTATAAGTGTACCCAAGGATGACAAAGGATTGTGCTGTGCCAAAGCTCTTATATTGGGTAAGGCTAGACTTTTGAGGGATAGCGACTACAATACATTGAGATGCCCCAGATCCTTCCTACTAGTCGAAAAAGCGGAAGAGTTGCACGCAGCTACAGCAATACCAGTAGGACCCTGTGGTTTTGAACATGTTTCAGTTTTTGAACGTTATTTGAATGTACAAGCTATCGTCATAAGTCAGCAAACTTTGAATCAAGTAACTATTTTTTTGCATTTATTTTCTATTACAGCAGATGTTCATTCCAGTAGTAGAAAGCATAATACACATTATAAATATATATTTGTATATATGTGAGTACAAATCAGTTATTTTTTCTTATAGGTAGCCTGAAAAAGGGAGCGAAAGAGAATTAAAAGTGTACTTGTACTTACACAGTAATCATTACGACATCTTGACTTCACCTCAAGCATTTTATGGGGCCAGCTACTACTGTGAAGCCTGCAATAGACCCTATAAAAACAGATTCGAACATCGCTGCAGTGCTTTGTGCCATGTCTGCCGTCAAGCCAACTGTTCTGAAGGAGAGGGAATTCGATGCGAAAACTGTGATCGACTGTGCCGTTATGATACCCATAGACAAAATGGAATGTGTGCCGCGGTAAGTATTTTTTTTTTTCGTTACATAATTTCAGACTTTTATGCAAATAATACACATTTATAGTTACGATGGGTTATTCTTTAAAGGGGTACCAGTGCAGGCAATGCGAACAAGTAGTGGAGAGGAGGAAAAGACCCCAATGGATGCATAGATGTGGAGAGAGGAAGTGCCCTAGCTGCAAAGAATTTGTGATGATGGCAGATCACAGCTGTTTCCTGAAAAGGATACAAGCTAAGACTCCAAATGAAAAACTAATTTTTTTTGATTTTGAGACTGACCAATCAACATCAGCATGTTGTGAACTTTGCTGTGGCTCAGTATGCAGATGGGGAGGAAGTGGTGTTTAGTGGCTACAATGCATTGGACCAATTTTGTAAGCATATTTTTTCTCCTGCTCATAAGGGCTTTACAATTTTGGCCCATAACATGAAAGGCTTCGATGGCCAATTTGTTTTGCGTTGGATGTTGGAGCAAGGAATCACTCCAGACATCATTCCTAATGGCTCAAAATTAATGTCAGTACAGTTAAAATCATTACAAATTTCTATAATAGACTCTTTCAACTTCCTTCCCATGGCTCTGAGTCAACTGCCGAAAACCTTCGGATTTGAAGAAATGACAAAGGGATACTTCCCTCATCTCTTCAATCGACCGTGAGTATTATATTTTTTTTCTTGTGTTTAAATTGATGAAACTTTTTTTTTTTTAAATAAGCATTTATTTATTAGGGAAAATCAAGATTACGTAGGAGATTTGCCAGATGCACGGTTTTATGGTCCAGACACAATGACGCCGGCAAATCGTGAGAAATTTTTTGAGTGGTACGACCGCAGAAAATCTGATGTTTTCAACTTCCGAGAGGAAATGTTGGCTTATTGTCGGTAATAAAATTTTCTGTGTGTGTGTGTGGCAGACTAAGCAGATTAAATAAATATTCTAAACGATTTGTTTTAAAATTTTAGATCAGACGTGGACATACTTCGAAGAAGCTGTATGGAATTTCGAAAACAGTTCTTAGAAATTACCAATGTGGATCCATTCTGGTAAGTATGATACTGTTGTTGTTTTTGTTCTTATTATAGCTATGCTTTATGTATATCAAGTAATACGATTTTTTTTTTACCTCACCTTTTAGCTATATCACAATTGCCTCAGCTTGTATGGCCGTATATCGTTCTGGCCACATTCAGCAAGATACCATTGCTATGGTACCAGTACACGGTTATGTCAACCGCACCTCTCACAGCGAATCCAGCATTCATTGGTTGGAATACGTGGCGAATACGGAGGGCATAACCATTAAACACGCAAGAAGCGGAAGAGGAAAGTTAAGATTATGGGTCTGTCAGTGGATGGTTTTTGTGAAGAAACAAATACAGTGTTTCAATATCATGTAAACTAATATTTTATTACCGATATTTTTAAAAGTTTCTTTAATTTGTTATTTTGTTACTTGTTTGCTACATTATGTTTTTCTCTTGCTTCCTTTCGTTTTGTAGGGCTGTTTCTATCACGGGTGCCCCAAATGCTTTAACCCTGATACAAAAAACCCACTCTTAGGCAGAGCTATGGATTCACTGCACAAAAAGACTATGGAAAATAAACAGCGAATTGAGCGAGGAGGTTACAAGGTTGTGGAAATGTGGGAACATGAGTTCAAAGTTTTGAAGAAGGAAGATCCAACTTTGGAACAAATCATCTCTTCTTCAGACTATGTTGGAAGATTAAATCCGAGAGACGCCTTTTATGGAGGGAGGACGAATGCGATTCAATTATTTTATGAAGGAAGTGCCAAATATGTAGACTTTACTAGCCTGTATCCATGGGTCAATAAGTATTGCACGTGAGTATGTGTGAAATTTTCGCAATATCTATTAATAGAATTTGAGTAAAAAATTAAGTGAAAAAAAAAATACTAATGTTTTTTTTTTTTTTTTAAAGTTACCCAGTTGGGCATCCTGAAATCATAACCGAAAAAAACTTCAACAACATTGAAAACTATTTTGGAATCGTAAAGTGTAAAGTTCTTCCTCCAAAGGGTCTTTTCCATCCTGTGCTTCCATACAGAAGCAATGGAAAACTGATGTTCCCTTTATGTCAGACATGTGCAGACAACTTACAGCAAAATACATGTTCGCACTCGGATGAGGAACGAGCAATCATTGGCACGTGGGTGACTGAAGAGGTGAAAAAAGCTCTTCGAAAAGGATATCAAATATTAAAAGTAAGTACGGTTTACAAAAAGCTTCTATAATTTTTATATATATATATATATATATATATATATATTTATGTATATTATTTATTTTTTTCAGTTGTACGAAGTGTATCACTTTTCCTCAACATCGACTCATCTCTTCAGGAGCTACATTGACTTGTTCCTTAAAATCAAACAGGAAGCGTCAGGCTGGCCCAGCTCGTGTTCTTCTGTCCAAGAGCAACAAAAGTATATTGAAGAATACAATGATAAGGAAAATGTAATTCTGGACCCGACAAAAATTGAGGTGAATCCCGGAAGACGAAGCGTCGCTAAATTGGCTCTCAACAGTTTTTGGGGAAGGCAAGTTACTGCACAATCAACTTTTCAACATATTTTGATCATAAAACGTATGCTTATGTAAACTTAATTTTCATTTTCAGATGGGGTATGAATTTGCAAAAATCCCACATAACCTATGTAGACAACCTTCCGAGCTTCAACAAGCTATTGACGGATGAAACCAAAAGTGTAAGTAAATGTAAGCCTTTGGGAAACTGTGATTATAATTTTTTCCCGAACAATTATAGATTTTTTTTTTTGCTTTTTTTTTTGTCTTCCTACAGGTGAAGGATATATATTTACCCACCCCTGAGATTGCTGCACTTCAATGGAATTCCAGTGACGATTTTTTGAACCAGGATACCAGCACAAATATATTTATTGCTGCCTTTACTACGAGCCATGCCCGCCTGAAACTCTACTCTGAGTTGGAAAAATTGGACGAAGACGTATTGTACTTCGATACGGATAGCATTGTATATAAAGCAGAGTCCAGGTACAGCCCAGCTCTTGGAAATTATCTGGGGGATTTTACAGATGAGCTGGGAGGAGAGCTGATACAAACGTTCGTATCTGGTAAGCTTTCGTCCACTTACTCTTATTTTCTCGTTTAAAACATGAATTATACATGTATATATAATAAACGCATATGTGTACATAACTGATTTTTTCTTTGCATTTTATTTCTGATAGGTGGACCAAAGAATTACGCCTATAAAACCACTGGTGGAAAAACAGTGTGTAAAGTACGAGGTTTCTCCCTAAACTTCAAGAACAGCCTTCTTGTCAACTTTGACTCAGTGCTGGACCTGGTCACATCGTTGGACGAAGGAAAGAGAATAACACTGCACAATCCCACAAAGATAACCAGGGATGCAAAAAGACGCAAAGTTTTGAATAAGGAAGAGAGCAAGACTTACAAAATGGTTTACAACAAACGAAAAATCGACCATACAACTTACAAAACTTATCCATATGGGTATTAGACTTTTAATATTATTATTTTTGCTTTTTTATTTAGAGACTATTGCATGTTGAAAAACATTTTTTTTTTGATATATAATATATCTATATAAAAGTAGAAGATTTTATTTATTGAATCTCATTTAATATGGAGCTTTCGAAGTTGCAACAACCTTTCGGATTACTGTTGTCAGGTCCGACATCGAGTGGCAAAAGCGTTTTCGTAAAAAAACTGCTAGAGAACAAAAGTATAAATCCTTTTCCCTCCAGAGTCATATAGGGGCTATGGCATTTATCAGAAACTTTTTGACCAAATCCCTAATGTGGAATTTCACGAAGGCCTACCAATGGATATTAATAGTATATCAAATAGTTTAATTATTATTGATGATTTGATGTCAGAACGTAGTGGGAGCACTACTCTGTGCAATTTGTTTACGAAAGGATCCCATCATAGAAATTTAAGCGTGATTTTCATAGTACAAAATATTTTTCATAAAGGCAAAAATATGAGGGATATTTCTCTCAATTGTCATTATTTGATTTTATTCAAAAATCCTCGTGATCAGTCGCAAGTGATGCATTTAGGACGACAACTTTACCCTAATAAAAGCAAATATTTTCAAGAATCATTTCTAGATGCGACGTCAGAACCCTACCGTTTTCTATTGGTAGATTTAAAACCTACAACAGACGAGAGTTTGCGTTTGCGCAGTGGTCTGTTTCCAGGTGAAAAAATTTGCGTTTATCAACCCCGATAGGACATTTCATTTCCTACATAAGAGGGACCATGGCACGTTGCGTATTAAGACTTTAATTGCCTTAAAGCTTCCGAACGACACTAACGTGAAACTTTCTGCCTATTTACCCATTCTAAAAATCGTAAGTTTTGCCATACTATGCTTTGATTACTTACATTAACTGACGAGGGCTCCATTTTTATACTGCGATGCCATGTATTATTATAACTAAGCAAAAGCTTCTGTATCACATTGATATACTTGCGTGTGTTATACTCCGTAAAGTATTTCCACATTTTTGACTTTAGGGTTCTATTGAATCTTTCCACTACACTAGCTTTAGTTTCGTTATTTGTTGTAAAAAAATTAACGCCATTTTTTCTTATTTTTTTTTTTTTTTTTTTTTTTTTTTTTTTTTTTTTTTTTTTTTTTTTTTTTTTTTTTTTTTTTTTTTTTTTTTTTTTTTTTTTTTTTTTTTTTTTTTTTTTTTTTTTTTTTTTTTTTTTTTTTTTTTTTTTTTTTTTTTTTTTTTTTTTTTTTTTTTTTTTTTTTTTTTTTTTTTTTTTTTTTTTTTTTTTTTTTTTTTTTTTTTTTTTTTTTTTTTTTTTTTTTTTTTTTTTTTTTTTTTTTTTTTTTTTTTTTTTTTTTTTTTTTTTTTTTTTTTTTTTTTTTTTTTTTTTTTTTTTTTTTTTTTTTTTTTTTTTTTTTTTTTTTTTTTTTTTTTTTTTTTTTTTTTTTTTTTTTTTTTTTTTTTTTTTTTTTTTTTTTTTTTTTTTTTTTTTTTTTTTTTTTTTAAAAAATACATGCATCATGCATGTTCATAGTTTCATAAAATTGGTATTTTTTCGAAGATTCCAAATAAATGCTCAAAATATTTAACAGATTTTAAAGTAAAAAATATGCGGTAAAAAAATACATACATGTTTCTGGAAGCAGAACTTCTTAGCTGACATGACATCGGGCACAGGAGCTCCTCTTATTTCGGAGAATTTACCTTTGGATAACTACATGATTCAAGCAACAAATTACCAATACATCTGTCAACCCTTTTCCTAAGAAATCCGGAAATTCCACGTCCCCCTCAACTTGTCGAAGTTATACGGAACACTGAAGATTCATAAACTATAATCAAGGTCAATTCAGGTTACAAATTTAGAAACATATGCTCTATTTGGAAAAATACCAGAAATAGTGTCCACTGAATCGCTCGTTATACCGAAAGCAAATTAACAGAGTTCACAGGGATAAAGTTTGGACTTTTATCGCTGGTCGTTATAATGGAATAGTTTTTTAATGTGTGGTCATTATAACGAGCGTTGACTGTATCTTACCTTTTAAGGAGTAAACAGGAAGAATTTATAAATATTCTATTACTTGTGGAGATTGTGCTCTACATGCGAGAGGGGATTTAGTGCCATGAATCGAATAAATAGCTCTCATCGTTGTAGTTTGTCTCCAGAGACATTAGTAGTCGAATGAGAACTGCCATTAATGGTGTAGAACCAGATAATTTTGAGCCTTCAGCGGCAATCAAACGCTGGTTGTTCAACACTAAGGTAACAAGATATATTGACGGACATGCACGTCAACAATAAAATTGGTAATAGAATTTAAATCTTGTAAATTTTGTCTTGTAACGACTTGTTATGTAATATTTGCTCATAATGTACTTTCTTAATGATTTAGATTAACGTAAAAATAATTCTTGATTCAGATATATAGCTGTTAATTTAATTCTTTGTCTGATGAATGCTATACGAAAAATTCAAACATTTTAATTTTTATTAATATGCAATAAAACAACTTCAGGACTTAAATTTTGTTCGGCCATGTATTTTTTAGGCAAACATGTCCACAGGGCATGTAAATTTTAAAGATTCTTCTAGCCCTGATGTTCTGAACTAGAATTCCAACGTTTTTTTTCTATACAATTTTGGGAGTCGGGAGGATATGATGCATTGGGATAAATATGCAGCCATAGTTAAATGAAATACAATCTTTTTAAGCTGTAAATCATCAAAAGCATTCAATATCATCTGCTTCATTAAAAGCAATCCTCCAACAAACAAAAGCTGCAAAAAACTCCCAGAATTTAACTGATTGGGGCAAAAAACTAACTATGTTGTACGAAGATAAAACAACGTAAAAAAGTATCGCAAATAGCTATTTTGAAGCTACAATGGAGCCTCTTCATCAGTGCAGAAAAAAGGTGCTCAACACAACTAGAAAGCTGTGTTGAGGTTGGCATTTCTACATGCTTGCACAGTATTTTGATATTTGGTCTATTAGAATATGCAATATAGGCTCCTGAACACCTCCATTTATTTTATTCTCATCCTGTATATAAGTTAATTACTTTTCTTTCCTTACAGGTTATATAAAATTCCCTTTTTTAAAATAATTTTCCTCTCTGCCTTGGGGAGAAGCTGAAAAACTGGCGGGATGCCTATTGAAATTTAGATGATGAAAATGTTCCTGTCACACGTTATATATATGTCTGTTTGTTTCTCATTTTGTCAAGCTATTTCATATAAATGTGCCCCATTCTTATGTATACTTGTGTTATGTGAACTTACAGAGATTAAAAAAAATTCATTTAAAAATGTTTGTATTTATTTATTTATTTTTTGTGTATTTTTTTTTTTTTTTTTTTGCAGCACACACTTTATTCTAAGATATTATTCTTGATCTTCACAGAATAATTTTGTTGTTTTTGTGCATTATATTAAATTGTGGGTATAAGGGTAATTTTATTTGTAGCTCTTGTGACTTGAGCTTTCCTATGGCTGTACGAACACTGCAAGATCACCTCAGTTGATTTAATTGGTAAATTCCTGAGAGATTAATAACTTGTATTTTCAACAAAATATTCTGGGATTAAACTTTATGTGCTATTTGCAGCTACTAATTTACAATACAATTGTTTTCATTATTTCAATTTCATGTTAACTGTTACACAGTAACCATGGGTATTCATTGGATGTTAATAAATCACTTTTTTTAAACTACTTATACTTCATAATGTTTTAACATAATTGGTAATTGTTTATATTGCTAACAATTGGAGTAAAATTAAGTCCTGTTACAATATTTACAAAGAAATTATGGACGTTTGATGTTAAAATTAAGTATGTTCACAGGTCAATAAGTTGTCAAAACAGGAAATAAATAGACCTCAAAATTTTCAGATATGTTCTCATTGTAAGGTAGGTATCTTTCTTTTTTGAATCACAAATATATTTTGAAGAATTTAGAAAAAAAATTTAAAAATCCAATAATTATTCCTGAAAATACCTATATTATATACTTTAGGGATGCTTCTGAGGTATCAATATTATTTTTGAACAATGTAGCTAAAAATTGAATTATCTTAAAATGTTTTCCAAGTAGTTTTTGTAAATTTCATGAATTTCAAAAGGTTAATTACAAAGAACAAAAGTTAACTTCACAAAAAGTTACCGTTTGGAATTCATGAAATGTACAAATATTATTTAGCAAGTAGTGCTAGAAATTATGCTATGATAGCAAAAGTTACAAGCTGGTGGTGCTAGAAAGCAAAAGTTACAAGCAAGTGGTGCTAGTAACCATGCTGTAATAGCAAAACTTACAATCAAGTGGTGCTAGAAACCATGCTATAACAGCAAAACTTACAAGCAAGTGGTGCTAGAAACCATGCTATAATAGCAAAACTTACAAGCAAGTGGTGCTAGAAACCATGCTATAATAGCAAAACTTACAAGCAAATGGTGCTAGAAATTATGCTTTTCTAGCAAACAAATACCAGCAAGTGGTGGTAGGTTTTGTTTGCTAGAAAGCATAAAAAGTGTTCCAAAACACGCCATGACATGCTGGTAATTCTGGTGGAACTAGCAAATATTTTAGGTAGTTTATGCAATAATTCTAGCAGGGACTCCAGCATGTAATGCTTTTCTAGCAAAAAAAATACCAGCAAGTGGTGGTAGGTTTTGTATGCTAGAAAGCATAAAAAGTGTCTCAAAACACGCCATGACATGCTGGTAATTATGGTGGAGCCATCAAATATTTATGGTAGTTTATGCAATAACTCTAGCAGAGACTCCAGCATGCAATGCTTTTCTAGCAAACAAATACCAGCAAGAATTTTGACCTGGGAAGTTTAAAATGAATTAAAAGGCTTTATTTAAGCTCTTAGAACATTTCAAAAAATACTTTCATACTATTACTGAAAAACTCAGACCAACTTTTCTGAATATGACTAGTTAATACGAGGTGTAGTTATAATAAGACCGGGATGGTAATCACCGGTATAACAAAAGACGCTCTGAGCTTAACAGCTCGTCAAGAGCCAAAGTCGGTCGGCTTTCATAACCTCTTACGTGCAATGGTCTGCCCTTGAATCGGCAGACAGACCGCTTAAATATCCCTTCCCTCATTTACATATCATACGGATTCCGTTAGGGTAACGCCCAACGCACGTGCGATCCATGATTGGGTCAGGAGCCGGTGACGTCATGCTCGAGTACGTCACTTCCCGGCACCGCCCATCTGTTACACGTTTAAAATGTTGGCACGTGTGTTGGGACGCTAGCGGAATATGTTACTAAGAAGTGAGATGTTTAATATATGGCTATCAAATAGCTATTCGCATTGGCGCGCAAAACATTGCTCTTTTGTGATTCTCGCTCATTGTTGCTGCTAGCATTTGATTTTTTAATCAAATTTCCTCTTCTGTGATCAGAATAATTGGAGATATTTTGTGACGACGTAAAATGGGTGGCGACGGTAGCAGTAAACGTCGTTGTTATAATCGTTTTCTATTTACGAGCGAAAAAGTACCGCGAACTTCAGCATTCTGACGGAAAAGGGAAGAGCTTAACCATTCCACGCAGGAATGTGAAGGAAGTCCAAATACTTCAGTAAATGATTGTTTCAATGACAATGAAAGTGTCAAATCCGTGTTATCAGATGATGAAACTGTGTGGGACTCTTTCCAGGAAGATGATACATCAATTGATAAAGGTGAAACCGTTTTTTCCAATGATGATTTCAATTTTGAAAATTTAAATAGACCTTTCTACGCTTCATCACTTCTTACAAACTTGGAAGCCTTTATCTGCACCTTGGCTTTCATTGTGCGCTTTAATTTAAGCAAAACTTGTGTGCAGGAATTACTCAAGTTGCTGCAATTGTTACTGCCTCAAAATGATTTTCTCAGCACGCAGTATCTTTTCTTTAAAAATGTATCATCTGTGTTTGACAATATATGTGAAGTTCATTTGTATTTTCAAGTTTGCAAAACTTATGTGTGCCAGTTGTCTTCCCAGATTAAGCCCAGTGACTGTCCTTTATGTGCAGCACCATTCAATGCTGAAAAAAGTATTCGCGAAGGAAACTTCTGTTTGTATATGCCCTTGCAACCTCAAGTTAAACTTAAGCTGGAGACGCAGAATTTGATAAATCACGCAAAGAAATACTGAGAATTATTTCCGAACAGTTCTGGTGGAAATTACAGAGATGTGATAGATGGCGATTTATATCGTTCATGCGAAGCTTTGAAGAACTTTGACAATCTGTCTCTGCAATTTAATGTTGATGACATACTCATTTATCGCAAATCGCGATACAGTATTTGGTCCATCCAATGTGTATTCAACGAGTTGCCGCCTGCAGAAAAAAAACATATTATGATGTGTGGCCTTTGGTTTGGGCAGGAAAAGACAGACATAAATTTGAATTATTTCAGACCATTTGTAAATGAACTGGAAATGTTATCAAAATCCGGCATAAGATGGATTAATGAAAAGAAGCTAATAAAGATCACAAAAATTATTCCACTTATTTGTTCAAGTGATGCCCCTGCCCGTGCAATGATCCAAAACTTCACAGTACAATGGCAAGTATGGCTGTGGGTTTTGTGAACACAAAAGCCAAGTAGTTGAAAAGGGAAGAGGAACATGTCGGGTGTATGACTTTGAAGACTCGCTCCCCCAACTCCGATATTTTGAACAGACTAAAGGATGCATCAACTGCAACCAATACAAATATACCCATTAAAGGCATCAAAGGAGCTTCCTTGCTAATGAAGCTGTACCCTGAATTTGATCTCATTAACGGATTTGTACCAGACTATATGCACGCAGTCCTATTAGGAGTGACAAGATAAATGGTAAATATTTGGATGGAAGCCTCACGATCAAATAGTTCGCTCAATGGGAAGAACGTAAAAAAACTCGATGACAGAATTAATCTCATAAAAGTTCCAAGTGAGACAGTTAGGTGTCTGAGGTCCACCAAAGATATTGCTTTTTGGAAGACATCTGGGTGGCGCATTTTTTTTTATATGTCACCTATCACTCTAATGGACATATTAGAAAAAAAATGCCTACAGAAACTGGCTGTGTTTTGTTAATGGCTTAAGTATACTCTTGTTCGATGACATTAACAGACAGAACATTGCCAATTCTGAAGAATCTTTAAAAATGTTTGTTGCTGGAGTTAAAAATCTATATGGTAAGCAGGAAATGTCTTATAATATTCATTTGCTCCTCCACATGCCTAAAGCTGTTAAATCATGGGGGCCTCTATGGACACATTCATGCTTCATTTTTGAGGACAATTTGGGAAAAATAAAAACTTTTCACCATGACACGAAAGGAGTCCCTACTCAAATTTTAAAAACATACTTGCATAAAGCAATATTAGAAACAGCAGTCTCCTCAGAAAAGGTCAGCAAGCAAAATGTTAAACAATTTGTAGAGGATATGGATCACGGCCGATGCTTAACTAAAGCAGTCGCTGTTGATGATTCCACTTTGCTTGGAACTGGAAGGTTGTCAAAATTATTTCGATTAGATATGCAGGCTGTTTTAAAAGTTCTCAAGAAAAAATTTAGAAGTAGTGTATACATATAAAAGAATCCTGTTTAAAGGACTAATCCATTCCAGTAAAAATTACTCAAAAAACTTTGTTCGAAATGACTGCATAGTCATTATTTCTGATGGCACCTGCATCGAAATCAGCCAAATAGTTAAGTGCTCTAACGAAGTCATTTGGATTGGGAAGAAACTTTAAAGACTTTCTAAAGGCATCACAAGGCTCTTGGGAATTTATGTGCAAACATATTAGTTATTGATGAAGATGATGATGATATTCTATATCATAATGCCACAATTGCATTTAAGCCCACAGATATAATTTATAAATTTATAATAATTCCCATTAATACTAATGTTTATTTAATTCCTTTGCACCGTTCTGCAGAACAGTGAAAAATATATCTTGTGATGCAATTTGTTCAACAGAGTTAAAGTAGAATATATGATGTATTGATTTTAATACTACAGTTTTTTAAGTTTAATGCTTCACTTCCTTGAAGATACATTAGCTGTAAATGTGTAAATTAAAATTTTTTTAATTGCTAAAATTTAGAAAAAGGTTTTAATATTAATTAATTTTGAAAATTTGTTCCCCAAATACATTGATTCAGTAAAAAATTAAGACTTTTTCAAAAATATCCTTTAGATTGCTAAAGTGGATTAAAGATACATGTTTTTTAAAGTACAGTTGTGATAAAGTGCCAAAGCATAATTATATCCAAATCTTCCCATATAATAATTTCACCAGAGCATGATCCATTTCTCTAAAGAGTGATTACTGGCAACGATTGCTGCTTCATATCTGTAGGCATGAGATTTTTAATGTGTATTTGATTGTTATTCTATGTCTGGAGTCGTGAGGAAGGATCAACTTTCTGGCCTATCTTGCGTAAAGGTGAATCGAATGATTTCAAAGCTTGCTGTTTTGCTGTGTAAATAATGTCTATATTTTTTATGTGTTGTATTTCCCAATCTTCCCAAAAATAATTTCACCAGTGCACGATCATATTTCTGTAAAAAGTGTGATTACAATCAAAGATTGCTGGACCCCCCCCCCCCCCCCCTCATGCAGGGTTCCTTCTCTCTCTCGCGTCAACATGAAAAAACGCTAATTTCCGCAATGCGACTGCCGACATGCTCGCATTTTTTCATTATCATTTTTTTATGAATATTTTGGAAAAACCCGCGAAGCACCTGAAGCCGCAAAACATGAAGCGCGAATTGGCGAGGGAACAAAGTATTGACATTCTTTTCAAAGAAAATTCATTTTTTTAATTCTTTTAAAAAATCATTCGGAAAATATTAATTTTTCCAATAACATGTATGTGTTTCTGATTAAATTAATCATTTCTCATAATGTATTTAAAAAAATATTTTAACTGCTTCATCATTTCTAGATTATTTTTCTGACAAATACAATTAATTGATGTTAATGATATCATTTCACCATTTATTTTTAGGATTAAATTGGCATATTATAATAGCAATATCAACTTCGCATTCTTTTTTTTTTTAAAGGTTCAGATTTAACACAGTTCCTTTTTTAATAGTTAATCAATAGCTTTAGGGGAAACTGAGCGTCCAAATTCAGTAATAAAGGCATTTGCCGATGGTGCTGCTACATGAAAAAATGGATGCCGATTTCCGGGGAAAGCACTAGATCTGCAAAGGTTAGAGACCATACGCAGCCCTATTAGAAAAAAATTCTATTTGTGAATTCTCATATTTCACTCTCATATTTTTATATAAAAAAATAATTTAGGAACTTTATTACTTCATTGTTTCTATTTTTTTTCTTTCAATAAATGAATTAGTTATTTTCACCTTTTCTAAGAAATCAAGTTGTACTCCCCCCATGCCTATATAATTTCTTCTTTATTTACAAGATCAAATACTTAACAACAATTATGAGAGTATCGGTAAAAATAGCAATCTCAACTTCAAGAACAACAATATCAGTATTTTACTTAAACAACAATTATGAGAAAGAGATTACATTAAAGAAGTAAAATTATTAAATTATAGTTTCTTTTGACTGTTAGCCGAAAAATGTAGAATGAAAATGAACAAAATTACAGCATTTAATAAAAGGACACATTTTTTTATTATTGCAACTGTCATAAGATTAGTATATTATTTTAGTCCTTTTCTAAAGCACAGTGGCATTTATAATTAGTCTTGGTGCGACTACGAATGCGCAGTAAAAAGGAATGCCAGTGACATTAGCAGAAGTATCACTGGGACTGTGGGAAGGCAGCAACATCAAAAGAGCTAACCCCGATGGAGGAAAGATGCGTTGCCCTCCTCGGAGATATCTATGTTGTTGTTGTTGCTAATCCCCCTGGCAAGCCTACTACCAAGTCCAGAAGATCAATAATCCGCTAGCTTAGGGTGATATGCAGCTTCATTTTAGAGCGAGGAACCACGAGGGCTGAAGACTGACTAATTGCCCTCCTCGGAGATATGTATGTTGTTGTTGTTACTAATCCCCCTGGCACAGGAAAGCCTATTACCAGGTCCAGAAGATCAATAATCCGCTAGCTTAGGGTGATATGCAGCTTCACTTTAGAGCGAGGAACCACGAGGGCTGAAGACTGACTTGACCTCAAATTATTGTGGTCTCTTAATGTTGAACCGGATGAGAGACCGTCGTACATTAATTGTTTGGGAGATACAGTACTACTACTTACTAGCTGGAAGTGTTATGGGTTCTTTTTGTCTTTTGGGGGACATCTCCCTGTTTTTGTGACTGTATGCCTTAAGGCTCTCTGATCTGGAGAGCGTTATAATGGTTTGATACAAATAAGCTGGTACTATTGTAGAGTTTCTCAGGTTGTAATCTTTATTAAACAGCTGATCCCGTTGATTTTATGTATACGGCCTGGAAGAGGTGATAGACCCGGATTCTAGGAAGAATATAGTAATTAACATAATTGTACACGCTATAGTTATATACAAATTATATTTTTTAAAATGAAAAAAAAAGAAAGCATACCATACTCATGCATAAGTCGCCTCTTGTACAAGGGTTGGCTCTAGGATTTAAGGGACGTCGGGCAGATATTTATAAATGGGAAGCTTCAATCTATTTTAAGGGGCACCTAGTTTTGAAAATGTACTCTTTAAATAGTTGGACTTCCATGCAATACGCGCTTCCCAATGAACACAGATAATTAGTCCAATGTATATAAACACCAATGAAATTTCAATTTTAAATATGTATTGCGTTGCGATCACAGCTCAAGAGAATGTGGAGTTGTAAACGCGGATGTGTTATGTCCCTGTATATATGTTCTGTCCGTATCCGGTATTAAAGGATTATTTTATTTTACACAACTGTCTTCTGCATAGCATTTACTCTGATGATTTAACCCTTTGAAAGGTATTTTTGGTCCAGCGGTTCAGTGTCCTTTGGTATATCTTCCGACAGGTCTTGCAACGGGTGGCCGAGTGAATGTGGTACACCAACAAGTGTTATGCGCTTTAGCACAGGTTTTGGTAGAAGATGTGTTACTTCCGCCGGATATTTTGAACATGTTGGGAGGGACTCGGAATGAAATAAATTCGCTTGCTCAGGACTCCTTCAGCCTCGCATGGGACTCAGGGAATGTAGGCGAAAACAAGTTCAATGCTGCTGTGCCACCTGATACTCTGACATATTATATTTAAATAGTTGTTGTCATCGATATTATAATTGTTAGATGTACAAGCAAATATTCATGCTTGTGCATCTAACTTTTATTTTATTGATGTTGCACTAATGTCACTTATATTTCAAAGAGATTAAATTATTGTTTCAAATGTTAAAAGTGCATCAACGTTTTGAATAAATTGAAACAGATTGAAAACATGATATCTGAAGAAAATGAAAAATTGACAGAAATAGATTATTTATTAGATAGTGATTGAATTTAGTGCTCAATTAACAGTTAGAAAGTTTCCATTAACTTCAGAAGCTAAAAATGAACCTCCAAATAAAAGAGTAAAATTGCAACTTTCTTTCAAATCCACAAAAGCTAAGAGAAAACAGTCAAAATTGGCTAAGCCAGAGCATTGTGAAAAATAGATATATCAAGTGGTCTAAAAAATCGCACTGGCGAAACATTACTTGTTCATACTGGCTGGTATCACACTTATTAAAGTTCATTAAGATGCTTTTTTGTCTCCTCCATGAGTGCCTTTTTCCTGTTTTTTTTTTTTTTTTTTTTTTTAAACCCCACCTATCTTTTATTTTGCCTTTTAAACTATTCTTGGTCTCGTCTCTTCCTCTCTGCCTTTTATCCTTATCAATTTGAATTGTCTAGCCAGCTATAAACCAAGAAGTCACTCCTGTTTAACCTACAAATCATGAAATGACGCCTGTTGAACCTACAGTTCATGAAATACGTCTGTTGTACCTACGAACCAATAAATGACTCTTGTTGAACCTACAAAGTATGACATAACTCCTGACAGGAGTCATTCACAATGGGACTGTCATTCCGTAAGCTGTGCTACTGGACTGAAAAGACACCTAGATAGTACATCATTTGTTTTCCTTTGTGTTTATGATGCCTGCTTCACTCATATTGAGCCTTTGATGAAATTACTGCAATCAAGCTCGGTGAGTATCGTTTCCTGACACAACGAAATTCGTCAAACTATTCGTTGCTTAGAAAACATGAGAAAAAGTGACGCTTTCGTTAATGAGTGCACTGAAAAAAGTGTAAAACTAAACATGAACTTGCAGTTTCTCTGGAAATGAGATAGCAAATGCAACGCAGGTCTGCTTTGAATTGTTGGACTCTCAACTTGTACAAATGAACGAGAGATTCAAAGATTTTGACAGCTTGCAGTTCGCAGAACTCGTGAATGAACAGAATTTCGGTCAGTAAAAAAAATTTCCTGTTACTGCTCTTAATCGTCTTTTTAAAACCTATAATTTTTTTCGTGAAAGAGAAACTGCAAAATGAATTAATTAGTATTTGTGCGGATGACTAAAAAAGCGTTGCAACCAAAAAATTTATTGACGTATTTGGTGGCAAATGGTTTGCACGCCATTTACGAAGAAGTCACTAAATTACTTCGACTAATGTTTACATTTCCAGCGACAACTGCAAGTAGTGAAAGGAGCATGTGCACGTTAAAGAAAGTTAAAACGTACCTACGGAATTCCATGATAAATGGCCGCCTAAGTAACTTTAGCTCACTGAACATTGAAAAGGTCTTACTGTGAGAACTTTCCAGTGACCCCACCCCGTATTTATTGAAAGATGCAATTATTCTTCCCTGAAAAGAAAAAGCGACGAATAGAATCAATGTATAAAGTTGTTTAAGAAAGTCTACTCTTCATTTTTTAAATGTAATATCATGAGAATAATGTAAAATAAAGGGTAAACATACTTTCCTTTATGTATTTTTTTTTATAATCTGATATTTTTTCTGCTTTTGCGAACATTCGATTTTGACAAGCAAACGTGTTGATTCCCTCATATTAGCTATAATCGGTTTCGACTATATAATGCAATATTCAGAATAAAAGATTACGGTACTTTCGACTAGATTTCATCATTGTCCCCTTGTACCAAACATACGCTACGCCACCGACTCTTGTTGTACCTATGAAGCAAGAAATGACTCCTATTGAACCTACAAATCATGAAATAAAGCCCTGTTCTATCTATGAACCGAGAAATGACTCCTGTTGAACCTACAACTCATAAAATGACTCCTGTTGCACCTATGAATCAAGAAATAACTCCTGTTGCACCTATGAATCAAGAAATAACTCCTGTTGCACCTGTGAATCCAGAAATGACTCCTGTTGAACCTGCAAATAATGAAATCATACAAGTGAAGCCATACCAAGCGAAAAGCTGCAGAGTTACTCAAACGTTTCGCAGATCTCTAGAATTGAAGAACGTAAGAAACTAATTGACCCCGTAGAACTCAAACGAATTTAAAACCTTATCGTGATAACTTCTTCCGTTTTCGCAAGGTCTTGAGAAAATCCAGGAGCATTATCGATTACGAAAAGGCCAAGATTCTCACGCAACAAAACAAAATAATTGACCACAAGCCAGCGAATACTGATACAGTGATCCCTCATTTTTCGCGGTTAATGGGGACCAGAACCTTCCGCGAAAACTGAAAAACCGCGTAGTAGGATTTGAACCAAAGAATTTTCGTGTATGCGGGTACACGAATGTTTTAATGTGTGAACAGAATTTATACTTCACATATTTAAGACAAAAATTACAACAGTATACGTAATTACTTAAATGGTCCTAATTAATAAGGTTAATTACAAAACGCGATAGTACAGTAATAAACATTAATCAACATTGATTTCTGAGAGAGGCGAAGAGTCTTGTGTTGGTGGGAGCTTTTGAGAGCCCGTAGTATGTACTCTAGTCAACTCATCTCTTTGTTTGACATGCAGAGATCCTTCTCTCTCGCGCATCAAGATGAAGCAACGCTTCTTTCCGCAATGTGGCTGTCGACATGGTTGTATTTTTTCATTTTAATTTTTTGATGAATATTTTGGAAAAACCCGCGAAGCACTGAAGACGCGAAAAATGAAGCGCGAAGTGGCGAAGGGACACTGTAATTTGTTTTTCAGTTCTCTGGTGGATGCTCTTAAATCAGCTGCTAAGATTGCGTTGTTCAAATTTTCTCTTCATTTTTGTATCATTTAATGCAATAAATCAACAAAACATGAGATTCGCCGGTGCATTCGATGAAGCAAATTGACCGTGGAATGAAATCGGCCCTAAATTAAAATAAAATTGCGAGTGTAGCAATATAAGAAAGCCAATAACACAAAGATAGCTCTAAATCGTAAAACATATTCCCGAGAATTTCTTCCCTTCGAATATTCAAACCTTCGGAAGAACACAAACGTTTTTCCGAATACTCTATAACTTCATAAAATAGTCTAAAATATCATCAATGAATTAATAGCATCTCGGCTCGGGGGTCGCAATAGGAAAAACATCGGAGGGTGGGGCGAGACCCTACGAGAGTGAAAGAAACCTCTCACCCTAGAAAACACTGCTGCTGTCGGAAAATATTAACACCAGTAGTGGCTAAGAGGCTTTTAACAAAAATTCGAATGTGCGAAATCGGAGAACTGGATTTACCAATCAAATAGCGAATAGATTGAGCATTAGGGTTACTTTTAATTTGCGAGCATGAAGGCATTCCAGATTGCAATGACGTGACGATAGAGTGAACCCACACCTGCCTAGTCTCCCTTTTTTTATTAAATCTTGCCGAATTCCTCCCACTTTTTAGTATTTTTACGAAATTAGGACAATTAAAAAAAACGTAAGGCAGACAGGAATGCTCGAAGCGAATTGGTTAAGAATTTAACTTTTCTTGCTTCGGTAAGTGACGTCACGCGTTCAGTGTGTAGGGAGCCGAAGCTTCTCTTCATGCGCTTTCGCTAGCTGCCTTTCATTTTATGCGCATAGGTTGGTACTGGCCCTAAAGCTAGCCATACACGTAGAGATGTACCACAGAGGTTTACGTATATTGTGTGTGTCCGTCTTGAGAGATAAACCTCGGCGTGTGTGCCACTTCGTGCGATGAAACTCGAAAGGCGAACAGACCTCTGAAGTCGAGCCTTGCGAAATTGAAAAATTATATCTTCTACCGCTAGAGGTGATCAGACCTCCGCGTGTGTGTGGTCTATCTCCGGTCAGTTGTAGTCAGACATGCGCAGAAAGAGGGTGTCTTTTGTGTTTTGCTCTGTTTTAGTCTCGGTGAATGTTTTTCTTTGCATTTAGTTTATTTCTTTTTAAGTGGTTTTGTTTCACTCCATATCTGTTTCTTCGTGCTTGGTGGTTTCGTTTATAATTAACATGTCATTGCGGAAACACAATAAAGTTTTGGAAGAACTTATTGAGTTATACAAATCTGAACCATGTCTGTGGCGTGTGAGGTGCAAGGAATACCACGATCGTGCCCGGAGGGATGTAGCACATACAAAACTGGTAGCAAAGTTGAGAGAGTGCGAACCTGATGCTGTAAAGGATACGGTTGTGAAAGAGATGCACAACCTTGACTTATGACAGATGAAGTTGACTTTTAAAGGTGACAACCTTGAGGCTATGTCTATGTGCTTCCCGTCATTTGTGCCAATGCAATGTGGAAATTCCATCGTTCATTAAACAATTTCGCAATTTCTTCCCATTTTTGCGCAGAATCAGGAAACAAAAAAATACAATAAAGTTGCAGTTATTTAGCTAGTTACATTATCTGCAATAACATTTTTTTCTTAACTTTCAAGATAACAATCACGAACCTCAAGTACCTCTGCCACATTCTGAAAACGTACATGAAGTGGAAGAAGATGCTTCAACTTCATTAAACACAACAACTTCAGAACACGAAAGTTCTCGCTCGGTTTCTAAGCCAAACATTAACAAGAAAATGAAAACTGACAGTTTGGCCAATGTCATGTTGCTCTCAGAGAGCACTTCAAAAAACCACCAACAATGCAAGATCGATTTGAACTTTTTGGAAGAATGATCGCCATGAGAATGAGAGGTTTGCTAGTGGAAAAACAGATTAACGACTTATTCGAAGCGGAACATGGCATGATGACCCCCCCCCCCCCCCCGCTCCCTACAAAAACAAATGTTGGGCGTGTGGATCATCTGTCAGGATTAATGTATATTACTAGTTCAGGATTTGCTAGCCCTACAAATACGTCCTATTCAACTCCTTCACCACAGTTCCAGGAAGCAAAACAAGTACACCATAGGTCATTTGAAGAGCAATCATTTGCAAACAGGATCATTTTATAATTTCGGATAATTGTAATAATATGTTTATATGTTATTGTGTTTAATTTAGAACTGTTCAATTTAAATGGAAATTATAATTTAAAATGTTAAATTTGAAAAGTTACCACAGTCATTTTGCATTAATCTTACAATAAATAAATAGTAAATTTTATTGAATGTTTCAATGTACATATCTGAAGGTAGAACGTTGTATATTCGTACGTTATTGGAATTATGCGACCGAGAGCTTGAGGTGATATTGCTGTTGAATATTTCAAGCATTCGTACGACCGCCCTGTTGCAAGGAATCTTAAGGTAGCGGTTAACCTTTCGTGCGGAGAAATAGCAGTCCTCATAACTGTATCACGCTTTTGGATGAGAAGAGACCAATATAAGCAATTTAAGTACAACGTTTCATCCATTCTCAAGTAATTGCGATAGTCTGCTTCCTCTTCTCTCAAGTGTTGTAACAAATTGACAAGACTGAACTTATTTCTTTTTAATAACCAATCTGTACACCATATTTTACGAGGTTTCCTTTTATTCTTAACACTAGTAGTTAACACTAAACCGACAACTGCGATCGCGTCGTCTACTCGTGTTGAAGCCGAGTTCAATTAACATCAGAGGCGGACCGCTGCGTGTGTGAGCTCCTAGCCTTAAGAGGTAAACGTGTATGGCCAGCCTTACACCATTTCTCCGTCCTCCCTCCAGAGGCTTTGGCGTATGAGCTGTGAGCGTCAGGAGAAGACAGAGGAGACGAAAGTTTAGCCGATGCCGATCTTGCCCACTGAGCTAAATATAGATAACTGGAGCGAGGGGTCGAACCGCATCATACCCTTTTAAGCCACCAAGGCAAAAAACGCGAGCTTCCAATTCGGGTAATGGTAAAATGGCTCGTTTTAAAAGTTTTTGAGCTCTTAATTCTTTTCCGAATCTTCGAATTAATATTTATTCTAATTCTTGAAATAAAATAATTTGCAATTCCAAGTAGCATTATATCGTAAATATTCATTTTTTTCTCTTTTTTGCGTATAAAAACATTATGCGATCGTTGTAGGAAACTTCTTAATATCTTTCAATGCTATGTGGCCCTGTGGCACGTTTAGAAAATACTTATTTAAACTAGAGGCGACCCTGATTTACACTCAACATAACCAGAATATTTATTCCTATGCTTATCCCAAATTATTTGCTTCCTTAGTGACATAGTCAATAATTACGCAAAATTGCATTGAATGTGACAGGTTTTCGACCAATCTTGTAATATATATGGAAAAAATTCCTCCCTAAAACCTGGATAACAATTAACTGACCCAAGCTGAGCAGGATGAGGTAAACATATAGTTTTTCGTAGAAATGCAAATGATCGAGAGGAATAAATATATAAAGTTAACGCTAATTCCTTCGTGGATGAGAAATATCTTCTTCCATGAGAATTTGTAGCACTATTTTTTACCACATTCGTAATTAAGTCATAAGAAACTTGGCCATTAGTCTTTTAGTATGTCTGTTGTCTCTTCAGACATTTTACAACAGTTTTTTTTTTTTTGCTTACACACAGCAATGACTCCAAGTTGGTTATTTTTTAATTTCTTTGCCTCAACTTTTGCTGCAACAGTTTCTTTCTTTCGAAGTATCAACTATGTTGGGTTAGCTACTTTTAGTACCGTATTTACACTCTCCGTACTTGAAGAAATGAATACAGCGAGTTGCGCTGACTTTATCATTGTCATTCTCTACATGTGAACCTTATTCGTTGACAATTTGTATTAATAAGTAAGCAAATGTTAAGAGTCAGTAAAAGATGTACAAAAATACAGTGAAACCTGTGTAAGTTGACCACTTGTGGTGCAACACTTTAATGGTCAACTTATAGAGGGTAAAGGGCTGATTTCGTTCTTGACAAAAGTGGTCGACTTACACAGGTCTTACAAAGGTGGTCAACTTTACAGGTTTTACTGTGATTTCCATTTAGCTACTTGAGCAGTCCAGTGTGGGAGAGGGTTGATTGTTTATAAACAAATGTATACACCCTATGGGAGCCTCTAGTATATTGTGGGAGGTTTTTAGGATATGATTTTATCAGTAGGCTCAATTCATCTTTACTTAGAGCTGCGTGAAAATTTTACTCTCCCTCTCTAAGTTTCGATGTCTTTCGATTTTCGCAATCATCTGGATAATTTTTGTGTGTATATACATATGAATAAATAATTCTTGTATAGCTCATTTTTGTTGTAAATATAATCTTAATCATTTTAAATATTGTTAAACTTTTCAAAAATGGCGAGGAGAAGTGCACTAAGTATTTCTGATTCACTGAAAATGCTGCAAGAACTGCCTTCGGGTAGTGAATCGGAGCAATATACGAGTGACACTGAGGAATGCTCTTGAGATACTTGCTCCACAATCAGATGATGATGAGATGCATCAGAAGGCGATTTTGATAGTGGGGATTTAGATCAGCCAGGTCCCTCTACGCTACCCCAAGCGCCTACTTTGAATTCTAAGGGGAAAATTCAAAAGACTGTCAGATTTTACATCTGTGAGTGTTTTCGACAGCCCATGTAAAGAGCTTTGGGATTTGCACGAAAAACACCAGTAGCGGTGTTTCAAAACATTTTTCCTGCTGATTTATTGGAACATAGTGTTTCAAACCAATTTATATGCTGCCCAAAGTGGGAAACCCTTTTCTCCGATTTCTTTGGAAGAACTGTGCATTTTTTTTCTTTTTTTTGGCATAAATTTGCTCATGGGCATAAAGAAATTGCCTAGCTATAAAAATTACTGGTAAAATGAGGTAGCCTTGCGTGACCCATTTATTTGCCGGCATATGTCAGGCCGTTTGATTTGCCTGGATTCTTGGTCATTTGTAACTCAATAACAACATGATGCAGCCTAAAAAGAGGCGACTCGAATTTCGACCGTCTATATAAAGTTCGACCAATTTTAGACCAGTTGTCGAAAAGCTTTTTGAATGCCTTACATTCAAGTGAGAATCTGTGGATAGATGAATCGATGATTAACTTCAAGGGTCGAAGCTCAATCAAACAATATATGCCCCCCCCCCCCCACCCAAAAAAAAAAAAAATAAAACGGGGCTTCAAAATTTAGATGAGATGCAATAAGTGGTTATGCATCTTAATTCGAAATTTATTCAGGGAAAAAGGAAGTCGTGGAGAAAAACCTGGGTGAAAATGTTGTGAAAAGATTGGCAGAATGCATTCAGCATCAAAATCACCGTGTCTTCATGGACAACTCTTTTACAACATATGAGCAGTTCCGATATTTGCAAAGTAAGAAGATCTATGCTTGTGGAACTGCTATTGTTGGGCGCAAAAATGTACCAAAACCCTTGCTTTCCGAGGACAAGGACTTGACAAGAAGGGACTGTGACTGGGCTGTCAGTAATGACAATTTAATTTGCCTCAAATGGTAGGACAAACGATGTGTTACGATCCTGTCTGCACTTCCGGATTCCGTTGATGCTTTCCAAATTGAACGGAAAGAGAAGGACAGAACGAAAGTTCAAGTAAATTGTCCTAAAGGAATTGCTACGTACAACACAAACATGGGGTTAGTCGATAAATTCGACCAAATGAAATCATTATATGAGGTCGACCGCAAAAGCAATAAGTGGTGGCATCGATTTTTTTTTTCATTTTCTGGATGTATGTATCTGTTATAGTTACATATTTCATAAAACGCTGACAGGAAATGAAATTAAAACAGGAAAAGATTTTAGCTTAAATTTGCAGCATTCCCTCTGTGCCATGCTATTGCAAGCTACCTTGAAAAGACAACTTCCTTCCAGCCCTGAAGAAAACCCCCAGGTTTTAAAAAAACGTACCCGAAGACAAAAGATTTGGCAGCACCGAACATATGCCGGTAAAGGGTACACGCAGACTATGTGCGTACTGCAGCACAAAGACCAAGCCACACCGCACAACTTGCTCGTACAAAACCTGTGATGTTGGCTAATGCTTCTGTCAGAAAGGCGTTACCAGTTTCCAAAGGTACAATGAAGCAAAAAAATAAGTGCTATACATTTTTTATCATAATAATTGTATATATATTCATAGGAATTGTCAATATTTCATTTTTATCGGAGGGAGGGGGATTGGGGTGCAAAGTAGCAGGCCTCCTCGTGGTGCACCCTGGGTAACGCTAAATCTGCTACAAAGAAATCATACAATATTTTCTACTGCATTTTAAAAAGTTCTTGATTGTTAGCTCGCTTTACTGCTATGCTTGCTTAGACGTACTCGTCAGACCTGATGGAGCACCCATAAAATTAAAAACGGTAAGGGCTGTCATCACGAAATTTTGTATGTGCATTCCTTTATTCCAAAATAGACTGCCTATAAACTTTTTTTTTTGTCGAAATTCCGACTTTAAGGGGTAGTGCACTTTAAAGCGATCTATAAATTGACATTGCATTACTTTTAGCAGATAATAATTTAAGAATCCGTGGTCAATATGATCCAATTTTAAAAGAACATTTATGAAAAGTGCAGAACAAAAGGATACGAAATCATTATTGCGGAAAAGATCCTCAAAATGAACTTATATAAATTTGCTTGGGAAAAAAGACAAGGAGCACATTCTTGATAACGCTCAAAAGGCAAAATACTTTTCCGTTATACGTGACTGCACACCATACATGAGTCATGTTGCTTCGTTATTCGATTTGTCGATACCGAAGATGCAACGATTAAAGAACATTTCTTCACGTATCGAGAAGCTGAACAAACTACAAGCGAAGCCTTAACTGATTTAATTTTAAGAGATGGAAGAAAGCGGTCTTGACATGGAAAAACTGGCGGGATCAAGGCTACGACAATGGTTTATGTACAGCTGGGAACCATAAAGATATTCAAGCACGAATAATTCGTAAATATCCAAGAGCGGTTTTCAATCCTTGTGGTTGCCATTCTCTCAATTTGGTTGTTGGTTAGGCGGCAGCATAATCAGTAAAAAGTGTGTCATTGCTAGGGATTCTACAAAGCCTATTTGTTTTATTTAGTGCTCCCCCAAAACGGTGGAATATATTTAACTTAAGAGCATGCACAGCACCTGACTGTAAAGGAAGACTGTAAAACGCAATGGGACAGTCGGATAGAATGCGTATAAAATCAGTGCGGTTTAAAATAAAAGACATTCTTTCTGCCCTAAATGAGCTCTCCGAAGAAGTTGACGACTCTAAAGTTAAATCTGAATCTAGGTCTTTGGAAATTTTCTTTTATTAGTTACTCTCATCATTTGGTACGAAATTCTGTCAGAAGTAAATGTAGTAAGACAGTCCATGGAATCATAAGATTTTGATATTTTTTCATAGCAGGACATAGCAATTTTTAAAAACAATATACTAAAAATGGACTCGAAGGAGTAAAGGTTTATGCCACAGAAATTTTTAGTGAACTCGCATTGAACAGCCGAGTTCTAAAATGATAAACGATTAAGAAAGAGTGCAAAACTATTTCACTATGAAGGAAATGATAACATTTCCTCCAACACAAATGCACAGCTTTTGTGTGAAAGAGAAGCATTTTTTCCCTTGTTGGACAATGCAATGAGTTCCATTAATGATCGCTTCACATCATAAAAAAATTATACCACAACATGGAAGCGAAAAACATCAGTTGTACAAATAGCTAAATCATGCATATTTCCTAATTTAATTTTATCTTAATTTGCTACTTGATATATTAGTATAATTATGGTTTTTGTCTATTAAATTTTGATTTTTGCATGTATTAATTTTAATTTCGTCAAAATGTTGTTTTTTTTTTACTAAATTAATCATATACACTCTGAGGTTTTTAATGAATTTGTAGCCGCTGTAGCGAATCTCAGAACTAAAAACTAATTTATACTTTTTCTATAGAAAGAAGTGGCAACGGAGTTTCGAGCGGGAAAGGAGTTGGAGTTTTAGAACAATGCTCGGAGCTCGCCTCGGCGTCCAAAAAATACGCACGACACCGTATCATCCATGTTCCAACGGCATGGTCGAAACGACACACCATTCCCTTAAAGCTGCGCTGATGGCCCATGCTTTTTCATGTTGGACACATGCACTTCCTTACGTTCTTCTTGGCTTACGTTCAGTAATTAAGGAGGACGTAAATGCTACTGCGGGTAGTGTATGGAACAACGCTCCATTTACCCAGTGATTTTCTTAATGAATCGAAGATGCAAAATGAATCCGAATTTGAATAAACTTATCATGCAGAATTTAAAGCCGGTTCCTACATCCGCTCATGGTAATAACACTGTCTTCGTGCATCCACAGTTGCATAAATGTACTTATGTTTCTTGAGGCATGATGCAGTAAAAAAACCATTGCAAGCGTCATACGATGGACCTTTTGCTGTTGTGTCGCGCTCTGAGAAACTTATCACAATTCGCCGAAATCATAAAGCTGTGTGTGTTTCGGTAGATCGTGT
Organism: Octonoba sinensis; assembly: GCA_038502835.1. NCBI lineage: Eukaryota > Metazoa > Arthropoda > Arachnida > Araneae > Uloboridae > Octonoba > Octonoba sinensis. The sequence continues at coordinate 60,735,854 of CM076605.1, read as the reverse complement.
GAAACCCGCCTTTCTAGAATCTACGTCACAAGACATGGTTCCCCAGCCTCCTTCGACTAATGAATTAGAACAAGAGGTTCTGCCGGCTTCTGATCGAACAACTCGTTCTGGTCGTCGTGTGCGTTTCCCTAGGAAATATGTAACGTACTTGACTGATCAGTAGAAACTTCTTTTCTCAGTTCAAACACAGGGGGTACTGTAACGACGCTCAGAACTAAGAACTAATGTATACTTTTTTTATAAAAAGAGGTGGCATCACAGAGTCTCGAGCGGGAAAGGAGTTGGAGTTTTCGAACAAAGCTCGGAGTTCCGTATTTTTCTCCGTGTAACTATGTATCATCGTTGTGTCATGCAGATTTACAATAAGTGTGTGTTTGTGAAGTCTTAGCTCAGCTCTAATAATGAGCCAACGATAAATTCTTAAAACTTTGTAATATTACAGCACTTACTCCTAGCAAATGCTGATCAGCTAAATTTTGCACATGATTAAAATTAGAAGCAGTATTTTATTATTATTATGTAACTACATTTATTATGAAAGTATGTTAGGTAGTTTTTTTAAATATTATATAATTGCCATAAGAGAAGTTTTCCATTAATGAATGTTAATTTTTTTAAGAATTGTTTGAAATTCGAAATTGCTTTTGTTTGAGAAGGAAATATTGATTTGCGTAATATTTAAAACGACGGCTTCAAAGCTTTTCAAGAATTTTCTTTTTATTTGAATATTTCAACTTCAGAAATGGAAAAAAAAAAAAGTCTTTTTTCCTAACTCCCGCTGAGGTCAATCTCGCAGGGTGCCGAATATTGCTTCTTACCAGGTTGAACACCCCCCTCTCTTTTGCTTGTTCATGTTAATAAGTAAAGAGAGTGACTTTGAAAAGGCGAAGCTTAATGAAGTGGAAATTTCCTCTCTCTGGTTTGTCATTGTTCAGAATGAAAACAAAGTCTAACTGTGCGTGAATTATATTTTGGATCGGGGAAAACTGTATGTTGTTTTCAGATTTCGTGTACGGGAGTATAATTGTATTTTTGTAAATTGCATGGTGTGTTTACGAATTTCATGAGTTAGAAATAATTTGTCTTCTGTTAGGATTTTCAGGTCTGTCTATATGATAAGTAATGTGTGAAGGGTGTTATCATTGAGTTAGTAAAATGAGTTTTTTGGCTTTTGATTAAGCATTATTCTAAAAGATATTTTTTCATCTCTTTCATAGGTATGCACCAAATCCAAAACCCAAATCCTCCAAATCTTTCTCCTCAAGGCGCAATTTAAATCGGCACGAAAAGACGCATTCGACAGTAAAATCTTTTATCTGCGAGGAGTGCAGAGCTACATTTACACGAAATGAGCACCTTAACAGGCACAACCCTGCTGCCGTCGAATGCCGCTAATGCCAAAAGCAATTTACACGCCAGGACAATTTAAATGCTCACATGCGCACTGTCCACGCGCAGAGCGAACATAAATGCGAACACTGTGAACATGTGTTCAGCAAAAAATCGGACTTGATGAGGCATGTCAGAATTGGGCATAGTGCCCCCAAAACGGAAGGCTGTTGATCAAGGACTCGTTTGCGTTGCTCCTAAACGATCAAAACAGAGTCGCAAAAGCGCACTCGATGTGTTTACTTCGGAGTTCTTAACTCCAACCACCACGAATGCCGCGGACCTTAAATCATGTTTTAAGGAATTGAGGCCTCAAATTAGCAATATTTTGAGAGAAGAACTTGAGGGAAAAAAGGCAATTAAATGGAGGATTGTCATTAAAGCCTTACTTTCAAGAACCGGACTAGATGGGGAGAAGGAATTAATGTCCACCTATTTTAGCTGTAACTGTATTACAGATCTTTTCGAAGACACGATTGCAAAGCATATAGGCCATTGCAGCAATCGAAAAAAATCTCGAAGATTTCACCCAGTTGGGATCAGAGTGGACACTCGACAAAGTTCAAAATGCCGATATTTTAACGGCTAAATACCATCCCTTAGCCGCAAGCTTCTACATTCCCCTCCCCAGAAAACTAGCTTTGAAGAGAGCGGTTTTAAATATTGAAAATGATGACAAGTGCCTCATTTGGTGCCTGCTGGCCTCAAAAAGGAATATTTCTCGTGAAGCACAACCGCATAGAGTTGCTCATTACCTGCCCCATGAGCATGAAATAAACATGGGTGATGTCACATGTCCAGTTCCCATCACAAAAATTGAAAAGAAAAATTGTTGGAAGAACATATAAAATATTGCGGCGAGCACACCCCTCAAAACAACAAGATGCCAAAAGTTGGCGAAAATATGATAAAATTTGAAAACGTGCACTACCAACACCCTTTGCCGTACATCATTTATGCAGATTTTGAATCTATAATAGAGAAGATCGATAATCAAAATGTTATTTCATCATATACTGAAAATGTGGCCCACCATACTGCCTGTAGATATGGCTATGTCATCGTTGGACCTGACGGAAAAGGTGTCAATCCTATTCAGACATATAGAGGGGAAAATGCAGCAAATGGTTTTCTAAATACACTTTTAGAAGAAACGGAAGAACTGGCAGAAATTTTAAAATAATTTAGCTCCCATCATAAGGACACCTCAAGATGAATTAAATTTTAAGTCCTCAATCCATTGCTCCATTCGTAAAAAATTATTGCATGGTGATCGAGTGAGAGATCACGATCACATAAATGGTCAATATAGAGGTGCATTGCACAATTCATGCAACCTAAAATTCAGAATGCAAAAGAAAATTCCCGTAGTGTTTCACAACTTGAAACATTACGACGGCCATCTCATCATGAAAGCCCTAGGCAAGCTGGAAGATTATGAAATTCGTGTAATTCCAACAACAATGGAAAAATATAGTATATCTTTCTCCCTCACCAAAAAGTACAACAATATTAACGTTTCCCTGAATTTTATCGATTCGTTTCTATTCATGTCTGCATCATTGGAAAAACTTAAAAAATTTGGAAGAAAATGGAATTTAAAATACTAAAAGAAAATATTCCACAACATTACGATCTTCTGCTGAGAAAAGGAATATATCCATGAGTACATGGATGATTTCAAAAATTTTGAAGATGCTGAACTTCCCCACATAAATATGTTTTTCAGCAGCTTGACAGATGAAGGAATAACAGTTGAAGAATATAATCATGCAAAAAAAGTGTGGAATACGTTTAAAATGCGGAACATGGGAGATTATCACGATTCGTACATGAAAGCAGATATTCTACAGCTGGCAGACATTTTTCAAAACTTCGAAAAATATGTTTAAATTTTTATGAAATTGACTGTGCACATTTAATGACTGCTTCTGGTCTTTCCTGGCAAAGCTCTATGAAAATGGTTCAGCAACCTTTAGAACTGTTTCTGGATCCTGACATGCATCTCCTCATAGAACGCGGCATTCGTGGGGGAATATCACTAATCAGCAAAAGGTTTTCAGAGGCTTACAACAAATACATGAAAAATTACAATCCTGAAAAGCCATCCAAATACATCATGTATTTGGGTGCAAATGTAATTTGTATGGATGGGCAATGATCCAAAGCCTTCCATATGGTGAATTTAAGTGGATTTCTTGTGATGGTAAAAATGAACCTCCAACTTAAGAAAATTCACAAAATCATTCAATTCCAACAGAAACCTTGGTTGAGGGAGTACATTAATTTTAATACTAAACAGAGAAAAAAAAGCAAAACCAGCATTTTTACCTGAAAATGAGGAAGCCACGAGTAATAATCTGCTGAGGGTATTGACGGTTGACAGTGGAAACATTCAGAATGTGGAAAGCATTTCATACTTTATAATTACTCTTCCTTAAATAATAATGACAGATTTAATGCTGTCATTATAAGTATGTATAAGTATAATATAAAACTGAATGATGATAAATTTATGCAACTTAAAGGAATGATCGCTTTTTCTGAAAAGCAACCTACAACTGCAGGAGGTACGCAGCGTAAATCCCGTGGGAAAATTAAAGTATTTTTCGAAACGAAGAAAACATTGCAAATTCTTAAACTATATACATCGGTCTTACCAATTTTCAAAAAATATATTTGTCTCTTGGAGGCTATAGAACTAATTAATGATCCACAAGCTGTATGATTAAAGAGTACAAAAATGTTTTAGAACTTGAAGCTCTTGAGCTTACGCAAAATTTCCTCAAGCTCTTGCGGTTGATGACTTGAAAATGAAATAGTCATTCCTAACACTTACAAACAGGTTTTAAAGTCTAAACAGGAATATCAGTAGTTAAAAGCAATAGATGTCGAAATAAAAGTTATGGGGGCACGTCATGCATAAGAGTTAATAACTTTGCTAACAAATGAAAAACCAATAGGCTCCAGATGGGTTTTAACGTTAAGTGAGATAATCAACGTTTTATACAACTGCAAATCGTTTTTTACTCTCCTGTAAAATTGAAGTTTTTGCATTTACGTCACTGTTCTTCCGGAGCGGCGATATAATTTAACATGCATTCAGTGTAATTTCAGTTATTTTTCAAAATTTTTCCTTATAGTATCCCCTATTATTACTCACAAAATAACTTGTATTTAGCATATTCATTTTTTTATATGTAACTTAGAAATAACACTTTGAAATGTAGTAGAAAGTTGGTTAAAAGCTCCTTTGAATTTCCTTCAAATGTAAAAAAAGAGAAGGAGAAAGAGGGGAAGTGTGCAACCATCGGACTTATCCTGGATTTGCAAGAAATACTTCACAGATGCTGATTTCAGGGAATCAACCAAGAGAAAAAGATTGCTTCCATCTGTTATTGCAAGCATTTTTAGTGGATAACCAGCTCATAAATTGCCAGAAAATTTGAAGAAACGTAAACCACCAGTTTCACGATCATTTATTTACGAAACTTCGAAACAAATGCTGTTCAGAAAATGACAATTCATAGATTCCAATGAATTCATCAGAGGAGGATGTACAAACTGTTATCAGAGATGAGGTTGTACGAAAAATAAGGTAAAATTACTACCCGACTTTACAAGAGGTTGAAAGCTCTAAAGAAAGCTAACAGTAACATGCGAAATAAAATTAAGAAATTAACATGCAAAATTTTTCCCTTAAAATCAGTACGAACGAAATAAGTCTGCCTTAAAATCAGTACAGAAGAACTGCAATTAAAAAGAATTATCAAAAATAAATTGTTGGCAAGTACGATTATGGAGCAAATCTCAAATTGGGGGGGGGGGGGGAGATATAAATTTGAAAAACACTGAAATTGCACATTTTGTGGCAGAAACGCTCTGCAAAAAGTTATGAATTTTTTAGAAACATGGGTATTTTTAGTCTCCCCCCCAAAAAACACATTAAAGAAATACCTTGCCTGGTACGGGGTCACTTCACGGGACGTCAGTGACCACGTGATAGCTAAACCTTTTGCTTTGTTTACGTTAATACTGAATGCAACCGTAGCGGCTTTTCTTTTCAAAGCGATAAATGCCTTGTTGTGCATTTGGTTGTAAAAATGCAAAATCAAAAAGTGAATACAAGAACAAAACTTCCTCCCGCTTTCCGTTAAAAAGTCCTAGATTGGTGAAAGAATGGCTCATCCGTATAAAACGTGACGCATTCAAGCCGACACCATCGTCTCTACTTTGTTCGGATCACTTTGATGAATAATGTTTTACCTTATCAGGCCTTTATTACTAATCGACGACCCAAATAAAACCGAATTCTGTGCCTTCGAAATTCATATTTTCTAAGCAAATGATATCTGTGCGGGAGATCAGAAGACTCTTTTTACCATCATCATCCGCGCAAGTAGTTAGAGATGACAGTATCAACATCAACTCAGATGATTTATCATCTTCAGGGTAAGTCACCTCAGGGTCTTAAGCAAGAAACTGAGATGCTGATTATTCATTAAAAAACAACGAATGTTACAACCTTGACTAATGTTCAGGAAAAATTAATTGCTTCTTTAAAAACTATTTCGAATCATTATTAGACTGAAATGAAAAATGTTCAATGACCTTTTCTTCTCTAATTATGAAATTTCCATTTGGCGAGGGAGAAGCGAAGGACCCTTTTCTATCAACATCTTAGCCGTCTCCTCATTTTTTGTTCTGCACTTCTATCACTTCACTACTGTATAAAATAAATTGATTTAAAACTTGTTTTCTGTATTTAAATTTGTAGCCTTTTTCAGAACCAAATGAAATTGAGGAACTTGAACAGAAACTGGACAGCTCTAAATTCACTGCTGAAAATATACTTGATGATGAAAGCTGTGACCAGTTTTACCAAAGAAAGATACTTCGCATTGTTCTCTTTCTTCAATATTGAGCAAGATTTGGAAGAAAATAAATCTTTATGTCCAATTGATCTTTTTTTTTTTTTTTAGTGAAGTTAAGTAATGGTATTTCTAATGAGTTCTTGTCTTTGTTATTCAATATTTCCGATTCAACAGTATCAACTCACTTTAATTTTGTTGCGTCTGTTTTGCATGCCTAACAACATCATCCTTTTAAAGAAGGTTCAGTAGGCCACGTTTTAAAAAATAAGGACTGCGCGTCCTTTTGTTGCGTCTGTTTTGCATGTTTTGAAATCCAACTGAAAACTCTGGATATCTTTCCAGAGAAAGCAATGGTGCTCGATACCATGCCCAGAAATTTAATGAAAGAGAAAATTGAGTGCAGTATTGTTATTGACTACACTGAGTTCCCCATTAAAAAACCAAATAGCCCATCAGAGCAACAGATGACATTCAGTCACTATAAAAACACAAACACCTTAAAAGGCATGATTGGTATCATGCCTTTAGGTGCCGTAACCTTTATTTCTGATCTGTACTACGGAAAAATTATCCGACAAAGAATTATTTTTTAAAAAGTGGCCTACTGAACCTTCTTTAAAAGGATGATGTTGTAATGGCTGATAAAGGCTTTCTGATTGAGAAGGAATTGCAAAAAAATGCTTGTCATTAGAAACCTCTTTTCTTAAGAGATAAGATACAATTTGATGCAAGTGAGATGGTAGATAATTGTAAATTATCTAATAAACGAGTCACTGTTGAGAGAGCCAACTCACGCATCAAACAATACAAGAATTTTGATGGCAGTATTCCATACACTGCTCTACATTCTGCCAATAGTGTGCTTTTTGTCACATGCATGTTGAGTAATTTTCATAACCCCTAATTAAAAAGGGCTAATCATTGTAACAGGGCTGCCTACTCTCGTGACCTAGGGTCAAATTCCAAATTAACTAGAAAAATACGCAGTTTTTTTTTAAACAAGATTAGATAAACATATATGTTTTCTTAAATTTCTCAAGTACTTTCACCTGCAACGTATGTTGTATATGTAATGAACATTCATTTTTTTAAACATATGTATTAATAATTAGATTTGATAAAAACATAGCTTTTTATGTGCAGTGGAATTAGACTATTCAGGAAAGACAAGAAGAGTGGTACCCTGTTTACATTGTTTATTAAAGAATGACTAGGAAATATTTGTTTTTTATTTTCTTGCTACATTTATTATTTCGACTAAATCTTTTTGATTTAAGTGCATTATATTTTGAACATTCATATCATTTATTTATTTAGCATTGAAAATGTTTTATAGGGTGATATTCTGTAATTAACTTTTTTTTTAAAGATCAATTTTACGTGTCACTCAGTGCTAACATAACTAAAACTAAACTTTCAAAAATCTTTTGTCTTTTTTTTTATAACCAGTTGATTGTGATTCTTCGAAACAGGTTTATCAAGATAGCAGACAAGATAATGGCTTCCAAGCGGTAGATTCTGCAACTGGTTACTTGTGTGTGAAATCCAATAATAAGAAACATATACTATTTTTCAAACTAAAAATTAAAAAACAAAAGTTAATATTAAATACAATTGTGTAACTTCACTTTTTCATCCGTACTAGAAAGAGTACAATAGTATAACCTTGGTCAAGTAATACACAAACTCTTACTTTCTAAAAAATGAATAAAATTGATTGTAGCTTAATCTAAAATTAGATATAAACTGCAATTTGATTAAAGATATTTTCTTCATATGATTTTGTACTTTTAGCCCTAGCCTTTTTTTTAACCCATTAACAAAAACAAATTAATCAAAAATGAAAATTGTTTACGAGTTTTAGTGAAAGAAATTTATACTCTTAAAATGGAAGAAAAAAATTGAAGGAACAAAATTAATATTAACAATGTATATTAAACACATTTTACTTCCTCTGCCAGTGTAATTTGATTAACATTTTTTACTCATTACACTATTCAATATTTATCTTGCGACATTTTCAAAAAAGCTCATACAGCTTAGACTTCAGCAAGAATTTAAAAACTTGCTTCATGAGGAGGGAAATTTTGGTTCATTAATCATCGAAATAGCTATAAAAGCTAAGTTAATGCACGACAAAAAACTAGACATGTTGTGATGCAGACCTGCCAAGTAGTCTCAATACAGAACTATTAACAGTCATGATACAGAATTGCCTAACTAATCATAAAGAACTGCATAAGAGTAGTGTTGCCAAAATGGGACTCACTGATTTCGAATATGAAGTTCTGTACTGTAATATCGCCGTTCCGGAAGAAGTGACGCAACTGGAATTATTTGCATTTGACACATTTTTGCATAGACAATATCAGAAACACATCCCTTACACAGGGGAACATGGACATAACTGTGAAACGAGTTTGTGTCTTCTAGAACAACGAACAATTTTTAGACAAACAATGACGTAACTGCACTTAGGGTTTGAAATTAGGGTGATTAAATCCTGGTAAATAAGAGTAAAGTATACATTCTACATAGTTACTCTCAATATACCTTTATTTTTTGTCACTTACACCCTTTTCAATTATACGTTTTATACAACTGCAAATCGTTTTTTTTTTTTTACTCTCCTGTAAAATTGAAGTTTTTGCATTTACGTCACTATTCTTCCGGAACGGCGATATTAAAAACGCGTTTAGTGTTGGAAATATTTTTGTAAAAAAAAACTATTAGAGCTTATTTTTCCTGCATTAAATAACTTGGGAAGATATACTGGAAATGATTTTGCACTAAATTTTAAAAATTTTACTGTGATAAAAATTTGTTTATACTTTTATATGTTTATACTCTGGCTATGGTTATTTTTATGTGGTAATGTTTTTATGTGTTGCCAAGTGTACTGTTTCTAGTCTCTGTAATCTTCATATTGACGAGTGTGTGATGTTGGACTATTCTGTTTGAATTTGTCTGAACTCAGGACTTGATTGGACCGATAGAAGGCTTGATCGGACTGTTGATATGGAAGTAGACTGATGATTTTTTAAAAAATTATATCTAAAATTTTTTAATAATCTTCCGGAACTGTTGCGGAGTTTGTGTTAAAATATGTTTGGATATTTAAATTATCATATTGTGTATTTTCATTTGTGTTTTTACAAGTTTGTAACGGGGTAACTTGGCCATGAGTTAATTTTCCGTTTTTTTTGTTTTTTTTTCATGAAAGTTCAGCAGCAGCAACTTTGAGAGCATGTAAGCGGCTAGCAAAGGGAAATGAAACAGCAAATTTATTGGCGAGCGCCATGGAAATGCTGAAAACCACTATAGAAAAATTTAATATGTCCCAAGAGCAGGCAGAAGTGCAAAACTATCTGCTAAAATATTGTCATACAGAGACGAAACAAGTGAAAGCAGTAGAACACTGCTTTTATGACATTCTGATCAAAGCCGATACCCGCTTCCAACGCCAAATCAACAGCAGTGCACCATTATCCTTACCAAACAATTCATTACCCTCAACGTCGTATTCTCTGTTTTTTTTTTTTTTATATAATTTTATATAAATCTTTATTTTATCATTAAGATTATTTTCCAGACAACTGGACAAAAGTACTACAAGTTTGAAAAGAAAATTTTTTAATGTTTTTCATAGACAGGAAACTCCCTTTATTGTATTTATATTTTATAGAGTATAATTGGAAGGTAAAATATCTTAAAATAACCTCAGAACGAAACGAGAATTTCGGGAAATTAAGTTTGGCACCATGACAAAACTTTGTGGGTTCCATACCTAAAACTGATTGACAGATAAGTAGTTTATGAAAAACATATTAGGTGAATTCCGTGGGTAATGGAAGGATGTTTTTGCGAACAAAATAGGAATTTGTGAGTTTGTCAATTGAAAAAAAAGTGACAGTTAAACCTTTATACTTTCCACTAAGTTATATGCAAATTACTAAACTTGGAATTTTACAATTAATAACTTTTTTTTAAATAGAAATTAAAAAGTCGGGAACGGAACGACATTTTTTCGTAGAAATTTTGTTGTTTGTATTAAGTTCATCAAGAGCACAAAAACATATGCTTGGGATAAAAAATTTCTTGAAGTAATTTTCGATTTTTTTCATTTGGTCATTGGAAACATAAAAGACTGTTTCCTAAAACTTTCACACGAATAAAAAGGTACGATTTTCTGGTCTTTCAACCAGTACTCAAAAATATCTTCGGATAAAAACAAGTTTTGTTAACCTTATGCTGCTTAAATTCGTAGATTCCTTATGGCTACTAGGAAAATAAGTAAAATTCGGCTTTATTTTGCGGAACTTCACGACAACAAGGCAGAATGTTCCTTTTGCTCTTAAATTTTGAGTGTGAAAGGCGGATCACGGGGAATATGATACGCCATTTAAATGACCGGCATCCCACAGTCTTTGTCTAGGCAGGCAAAAAATTCAAATGCAGAGAAAATTAATAAACTACTAACTGCAAGTGTGGATAACAATAGCATAGCAGTTGCAGATGAGTCAATGATGGATCTGGATTGCCCTTTGACGTCAGAAATATCAGAAATGCCCTGTTCAGCTCCTGCCTCTGCCCAACAGAAAATTACGGACTATGTCAGCAAGCCAGTGTCTCTGCTAAAAAAAAAAAAAGAACAACTGTTGAAAATGGTAGTGAAACGATTTCACTCATTTAAGTATTGTAGAAGAAGAAGAATTCAAAAAATTATTTGAAATGGTGGCTCCTGGGTAGTCTCCAGAGCAGGAAAACTATCTCAAGTACATTAATTCCAAAAATGTACTTAGAAGAAAAAGAAAAAGTAAATGAAAAAATAAAAGAGGCGACAGCTGTGTGCCTCAACTACAGATGGGTGAACTTCAGTTAATAATGAAAGCTATGTTGCTGTAACTGCACACTTTTTGGATAAAGAGGACAACTTGCAGTGAAAAATGCTGGACTGCACTACATTTTCGAACAGCCACACGTCAGAAAACATTGCAGCTTTTTTAAAGAACGTTGTAGAAGAGTGACAAGTTGGTAATTATATTGCTGCAGTTGTGACTCATAATTCGGCAAACGTGGTAGGAGCCGTAAGTCTGTGCAAGTGGCCTCGTATCCCATGCTTTGCCCAGACGATAAATTTAATTATGCAATCAGGATTGCGTGAAATAAAGAAAATATTAGGAAAAGTAAAAGGCATTGTTGAATTTTTTAAAAGAAGGTGTCCGAGTTCAGCAAGAAATAGATTTGCTGAAGCGGAAATTAATAAAAGATGCTTCCACGAGGTAGAACTCAACCTATGATATGTTGCAAAGAATTGTACACATAAAAAATGCAGTAGTCGCCGCCATTGCAGTGTTAAACAGCAAAATATCTATCTTTTCAGACGAAGAGGGGAACATTGTAGCGAAATTGATGGACATGTTAAAGCTATGCAAAAAGACGTGTAACAGTCGAAATTTGAACTGAAAAAAGTGTGTTAGCACCTAAAATAATTCTCTTTCATCGCGCAATGTTAAAACATCTCCTAAAAATATAGAACAAAGAAACGAGTAAACGAATTCTATAAATGGCAAGCAAAATGAAGTATAACTATAAAACTCGGTTTGGGATGTAGAGGAAGATGAAGTGACTGCACAAGCAACTTTGCTGTACCCAAGGTTTACAAAGTACGGCTTTTAGCTCCAACAGATGCAACCAAGCAATTGATATACTAAAAAGAAAATCAGCGTCAATATCAGTCAGCACAGATATCACATCCCATCACAATCATCGAATACTTCAAATTGAAATACATCATCTCCACTTTGGGAGGAATTTGAAGAAATAGTTCGGACGTCAGTTATACAGGGTGAAGCGGAGTAAATTGTTTTTTTAGAATTCTCGCTGTCAAGCAAAGTGGAGGTTAACTTAGAAACTCGAGTTGGGAATGTAGAGGAAGATGCATGTTTGCTTTGCACACGCAGCTTTATTGGACCCAGAGTTTAAAAAGTTTGCCTCTCTTATATTTCGGAATTTGCTGTTTAATCTTTTGATGAGGCAGAAGACTTTTATTTATATTAAATTAATGATTAATGGCTGCCGAGAAACATATGAGTGTTTTAAAATCATTTTATTTTCTCATTTATTACTATTTGTGTTACAGTCGAAATATTTCCAGAAAACATTATTGTACATATTCAATTGTTTCTAAACAAATTGCTTATTTAATTTGTATAAATTTAGATACACTAAGTCTGATTCGTAAACCTCAACGCACTAATTTTCTTTTTTAATTTCAAGTAAAATTTAAGAATTGATTTAATAAAATTATGACAATTCAGTGATGACCGTGATTGCTTTACATTTTTTTACTCAGTTTCATGTCTATTCAAGTTTATTCGTATGTTAAATAAATCATACACTTTTATGATTTATCCTTTTTCAGAAATGATATGAGAATTATGTTGTCAATGGTTAACTGAACTTATGGTCATTTCCGCTTTGTAGAGTTAAATTTCGTTTAATTGAACCAGCTTTAGTCCTACATGTTGGCTTTTGTACGTGTACTTCATTTATTTTAAAATTTTGATTTGTAGTGTTCTCTTTGTGATAAAGCTTTTATAAATAAAAGCTGCTTTCAAGAAATATATATTTGTTTTTATACTCATTGTTTGTTCTTATTGTCAAGTACATTAGATTTAAAGCATATAATATAATCAGAGGAAAACAATATAGTATATGAACGTTGTTAAATGGCCTCCTCTGCAGAAAAAAAAATCGCAAACCGAATTGGAGCGATGAGGAGACAAAACTGTTTATTGATTTGGGGCGTGAAAGGCAAATTGCACCATTAAAAGCGAAAAGGAATAGCATTATTTTCGAAGACTTCAGCCAAAATATTGCCATATTTGAATTTAAAAGAGGTGGTTTGAAAGTTCAAGCCAAAATTAGAAACTTGACAAAACGGTTCAGGTTAGTATGCAAAAAACATTGATACGTATTTATTTTTTTTTTCTTCTTCCTAGCGTACGTATGTGATAAGATTCTTCCTATTCAGTTTACACAAGTTGCTTAAAATCTCAAAAACTGCGTTCCATTCAAACGATTTTTCCGCAACAATATATTTTACAAATTAGGCTCGGTCGCCAAATTTTTGTATATAACAAAATCTTCTAATGCGGCTGCTCATGTATGTTGTATGCATAAATATGTATACAACATATTTGGCTGGCTCATGTAGCGAGAAGAGCTTTGGGGGAATGAAATCCGTGGGTTTCCGTGACGTCACTGTGGAAGCAAGTGAGGGATTGTTCAATGTTTTTCAATGGGAAAAAGAGTTATTTCATATTTTTGGGCATAAAAGCTTAATTATTCTTTTTTCAAGCTATATGAATCATCTTACGTCATATCCCTTGCTACTAGTGTATATGACGCGATTATGTTTTATAAGAATAATTTTAAACTCGAATGAATATTAAAAAGCAAACATTGATTATGAGTGACATAAAAATGTAAACATTATGAAATAAAACTAGATTTGAAAATAAATTCTTCTTACTCGTTTACTTTTTAAATATTTATCTTATCAGAAATTGCTGAAGACAGAGGGTTTTTTTTTAATTTAATTTCAAAATAATTAAGCAATTTTATATTAATAATGTATTTAATTACAGATAGTAATTAAAAATAGCAACATAACATATATTTCATAACGAGACATCAATTTTATGGTTCACTTTTAGTAATATTAGTATTAAATACAAATCATAACAACTCGAACTAAGGAATAGTTAAATACAAATAATATCACTCAGGGACAGGGCCCCACGAGCGGGGTTCATGGCGCAGAATCCGTCATTGAACATTTTGGGGGGTATGGAGGTATGGTGATTTAGTCTTTTTTTTTTTATGTGGGGCGCCATCACTCTTAGGTGGTGCGCTCCCCTGCTGAGGGGCGCACCGACGGGGTTAAGTGACTGATACCTCTCGCCACAAGTTTTTTTGTACTATGCATGTTATTACTAATAACGAATATGTATATTGAATACTGTGACCGAAACTTGGTCCTCCCCTCCGAGTCAAATTCTGCATTCGGTACTGGTAACACTAATTATCAGCAAAAAATACCCATAGAATATTAACCGAATGACTTAGATTTTCGATTTTGGATGTTACTATCATTTATTTAAATTGAAATTCTTAAAAAATATGCGTTCATTAAAAAAATAATTGCGAAGGCATTGGTGTAAAACAGAAAGCGCTCGTGCCGTGAACGTCGAATTGAATCATGGCCACGGCATAGATATTATTGTTTGGTATAGGACTCTAAGCTGTTGCCCCCCCCCCCCCCCAGCGATCCATACATTGGGACACTTCATGCTATACCTGTCTAACAAGTACACGAGATGATCAATGGTCAATCGCCTGTGTTAAAGCCAAACGTACCAATACACATAAAAGTATTTACAAAAGGCCATAAAAAAACAAAAATGAAACGTCAAAATGTATAAAATGTACCAAGAGATAAAACACATTTATGTGGATTTTTTAAAATAAAAAAAACATATCCTGACTCTATATGATATCCCCAGGCTAGGAAGCCGTGCTGTAAACATACAACTAAACCGAAATACAATGCAATTGGCTTTAGAATGCTAATTAAAATTATTTTATTAATCTAAAATGAAAATATATTCAAGTCATCAAATAATGGATAATTACTTTTAAAAACCTTAACTTACATTTAGAAATAATAACGCAATAAAATTGAATAATGCGTTTCAAAAATGTGAGAAAAATTAAAGAGCTCTTCTAAATGTATTCAAAATCATTTTACAATCTGAATTTTTAAACTATAATAGTTCACTTTTGATTTAAAAAAAATTATTAATTGTAACGTTAAGATTCTTTATTTCTGCATTATTCTGGATTTATTAATAGTTAATGTATTTATTGTTGGGATTTATGAAAGTGAAAACCAGGAAAAAGCGATTACATCTTTATTCACATTTGGGAAATTAGATGAGCAGGTTATTTTGAGACACTTCAAAGATGAAATATTCAAAATTATGCTTTCTTTCATAAAATGTATAATTGGAAATGGAATTAATAAAAATATATAATCTTTCAACAAAACAATGTAAAAATGAAAATTGAACACGCGAAACACAGGAGAAATAGGGAAACTTCAGCCACTTGCTTCCGCAACGACGTCAGAGACCGGTTTTTCCTCCCCTTTTTGCTCGTTTTCGGCGAAACTAAAAGATCAAAGAGATAAGCCAGCCCTTCTTCTTTCCTATGGCCCTGAACTCGGGGACTGTGCCAGCAGATTGAAAGCTGGCAAACATAACGCCGCTCTTCAAGAAAGGGTCTAAAGCTAAGGCAGGAAATTATAGGCCTGCGAGTCTTACTTCCGTTCTTTGTAAAATTTTTGAAACGCTGATCAAAATCAAAATAGTGAATTTCCTGGAGGCAAATGGAGTGTTAACTAGTTTTCAGTATGGTTTTAGGAAGGGTAGGTCCTGTACAACAAATTTGTTGCATTTCTATAACAAGGTTACCACAGCATTAGATAATAAAAAGTGCGTAGATGTTGTTTACATTGACTTTCAGAAAGCGTTCGATAAAGTAAAGCATGAAGCTCTTCTTAGCAAACTTGCTTATATTGGTATTGGTGGAAAAACTTTAATTTGGGTTAAAAATTGGCTGACTGGGAGGAAACAGAGAGTAGTAGTGAAGGGCAATTATTCTGAGTGGATTGATGTTTTGAGTGGTGTTCCACAAGGTTCAGTTTTAGGGCCTGTATTATTTATTATTTTTATTAATGATATTACTCAGAGTATTTCTGGGAACATCAATATTTTTGCTGATGATGTCAAAATCATGGGAATTGTGGACACGGAGGTTTCAAGAGGATTTAAATCAAATTTCTAGGTGGGCAATTAAGTGGGGTATGTCTTTTAATATTGGGAAATGTCAAGTGCTTCATTTTGGTCATGGGAATAAATATGTGTAACAAAAGTTCAATTTATTGTTCTTTTGCTACATTTAATTATTTAAATAATAAATTATTGATTATTCAAAATTCCCTCAGTCAAGCCTTGAATAATATTAATTTCATTTTAAACGCTTAACTGTGGCTTGACTGTTTCCTCCGTGAATGAACTTGTCACTCACTTTTAATGTAGGTTTGCGCGTCATGCCATTTTTTTTCAAGGGGGTTTATATTTATAATTTTCATTAAATCACGGGATTAATTTTTGTAATACAAATATTTCAAAACACCTACAATTTTAATTAACAATTTAGTTTTAGTCTTTTGGTCAAAAGAATTCAAATGACAGCAATTTGTTTACACGTACTTTATTCTACGGCGTAAACTTCCTGTCGTGGAATGCCTTGCCGTGTGCATTTTTTTTGTCAGTTGGAAACTTGATAGCGAAACAGTACGACGCGTCCCAGCAACGCTCCCCAGCATTTGGAGATTATTATGTCTCCGATGACTGGGGATGCAGTATTGTTTCAAAGTTTATTTTTTACATTTTGTAATGAAGTTCCATAATGCGGAGTGATATGTATATATTATTGATTATTCAAGCATTGGACACGTAATATTGGAAGGCAATCATCATCATTGGATTCGAGGATTTGATTCCGAATGAAATTGTGTCATTTTACTATTTCAACAGAAATAATCCTCATCTGGCTGCTTCAACATGAACGATTCATTAATAATTTCAAATCGTATGATCTTCGTTAATCCATAAGAATTGTTGATTCTTCAAAAGCTGAACGAAGAAGCATTGAAGGCAGACATCAAAAAAAATAATAAATCGAAGTTAACTGAATTTTAACGTATTATTACTACAACGGCAAATCGAGTCATCTTACTGATCCAACTGAAAAAATGTTTTTTTTTTTTTTAATTTATATTCGCATATTCTTCATTTATTCAGAACGAACTGTTACTTCTGATCAAGATGAACAATTCAAGGAATATTAAATTGAAAATATTGAACGATATTACGAACAAAGGAATGAATGATTATCTTTGATGCATCAAAGGGTATCCAGGTCGTAATATTTTTTATATTATAACGGTTATCAAATAATTATAACTTGAATAATGGCCATATAAAAATATTTGATTGTCCAAAAAGCTTATTTAACAATATAAATAATCTAGATCTTGTCAATAAATTGAATTAATTTTAATTCAGTATTATGAATTTTTTCACATACATTTAATTGTGTTTATATTTCAGTAAACGAAGAATTAATAGTTTTAAATTATTTTTGATATGTAATTAATTTCACAACGAAAATGTATTTATGAAAATTTAATTAACATTTTTGCTATCTTCCATTGTACTACCACTATACCAAATCCGTAACATAAAAACCAATCTTTTTAACATAATTATTTTAACAACATGCAACATATTATTTACAAGGTTCCGTTATTAGGGAAGCAGAAGCAGTTGTTGATCTAGGAGTATTGATTAGTCATGACTTCAAGTCCAGTCAGCAGTGTAGCATAGTAAGTAACAAAGCTAACAGGATGCTTGAGTTTATCAATAAGGCTATTTCGAACAGGTCTAAGGAAGTTGTATTGCCATTATACAGAAGTTTGGTAGGATCTCATTTGGAGTATGCGGTTCAGTTTTGGTCTCCGTACCTAAAAAAGGATATTACCTTATTGGAAAGGACTCAAAGGAGGGCTACAAGATTGGTAAGTGGTCTTTCAGACTTAGATTATGAGGTTAGGCTTAAAAGGCTCAATATGTATAGTCTTGAGCAAAGGAGGGTCAGAGGGGACATGATTCAGTTGTTTAAATTCATTAAAACGGGAAATGTTGATGAACTACAGCTGTGTGCTGAAAGTAGAACCAGAGGTCAATGTTTTAAGCTTTTCAAATCTCAGGCTAATCTTGAAATTAGGAAACATTACTACTGCAATAGGGTTGCAGGCAGTTGGAATAGTTTACCGGAAGCGACTGTTAATTGCAGTGGGGTAAAAACTTTTAAGAAAGCTCTTGATGTTCATTGGGGACTGCTAAATTGACTAGGACCAGCCTAGCTGGGCCCTGAGCCTGTTGCTGGTCGTCACTTTTGTATTTATTTGTATTTGTATTTTACACGAGAGCGTCCGCGTCAGTACTGCTCAAAGAGGTGTCTAGCCGCGCGGCCCCTTCCACCTCCAGCCGCTACGCATGCATTGGCGCTTCTAAGACAATGATTGCATCAGATTTCATAGCAGCAATATACCGCGTCAAACGCTGGCGTCAGCCGCCTCTTAAGCTCCCTGCACACCAAAACGTAAGACACGCAAGAAAGCTTACGCGGGTCATTTTCAAAATGAGGTGCCATTTGAGAATTTGAGGCATTAAAAAAAAATATCATAAATTTGTGTAATTTTTTATTGGATTATGAATTACATATAATTATTTTATACTATTTTAATGTTCTTTGTACAGTTCCGTTCTTAAAAAATATTTTAACTGATGCTCTTTTGGTCAAATATGATAAAAATTGCCATGTCTGTTATCACATGTTTCTAAAATTACACCACTCAAAATTCAACATGCAATAAAGTAAACTGAAAATTAATTTAACTATAAAGTCGTTCTACACACTAAATAAAGTCATTTAAATTATAAAAATATTATTTAATTCTTTTTACATTTGTTTGTGTCATGTCTGTTACTAACGTTACATTTCGACACGGATTGTTTAATTATAAAACACTAGAACATAACTAAACATGTACCTTTATTATTTACTCGTGTGTCACATAAAGATACATTATACATAACTCTGATAATATAAATTATAGCAATGTTTTCTACATTAACATTTTTAAAAGAAAAATATATATGGTAACAGACATGACATTTTTTACTTGTTAAGTTAATTTTTTTTTAATACAATAAAGCTATATATATTTATTCTGTTGATGCAATAGCATTAAAATCATAAAAATAATTAATAGCATTATAATGTTTTAATTGGTGTTCAACCAGTAAGAAAAAAAGCATGCAAAAAATTTTATTTATATAAGTTTTTAACTGATATATATACGAAATGATTATCTGAATTCTAGTATTCTTCAAGGAAGGGGTAAATAATCGAAATGAGCAAAAAGTTTTATTGGAAATGAAGAAGGATGGTGTATATTCCAACTCACCCAAATCCTAACTCACCCACACCAATCAAGAGAGACCTAACAAAAGCTCCTATTGTTAACCAAACCCCCCCCCCCCATCTGTACATCCCTAGAAGGAAGGGGGTTGAAAAAGCTAAACTGTTTACGCGGACTTTCCAAGTCTTGAAATAATTTTTCCTACTGAAAGCGCCTTCTTGGCATCTTATAAAGGGGTTGCCTCAGAAACTGTTCATGACATGCAGCGCGATTCTCGTCCCTCGCTACAGAACGATATCGAGGAGCGAAAGTTCGCTATCTGGCGACGCAAATCGACACAAGACAGCAGTCGGTATTCTCGCCCGGAGTCGTTCGACCTCGAGCTACTCCAGCGGACGTGACGTGTTTTTGACCAATCAGAATGCGTTTAAACGTTAACTGACTGAATCAGCTGTGAATGTTTACTGCGCTGAAAATTACACGTGCTAGTATCTTTATTTTTATCACTGTTTTTTTTATACGCACGCAAGATGAGCAAGCCTGTCAAGCAAATCAGCCTGGAACAAAAACAAATTTTCATCAACTATTTGCGCAGCAACAAAATGTTGTTGAATCCTAAAACTCATCCCAGTGAGAAAGTAAAATTATGGGATGAGCTCACGTCTATGCTCAATTCATGTGGCACAGGAGCTACGAAGTCCACGAAATTATGGCAAAAGGTATGTGATCTTTTATTTTTTACTTACATTTTATTTGTTTCTTGTATTTTGGAATCGAACAGCCTTTTCTCTCTTGTAAGATTTTATTTTTGCACAGCTACGCTATCAATTTTCTTTTCTTTTTTTGTTTTGTTAAATGATACTGCATTTTCAAATTCTTACATAATTTATTAGCAGCTAAAATAAACAGTAGTTTTTAACACTACATGCAGTGGCGTAATTAGCGAGGAACGGCAAAAAGTCCGAAACGTCAATCCCAACAAAACGCAATCTTGTTTTTCACTTTTTTTTTGCAAATAGGGCGAAGTTATTTTTTCCCCTCGAAAAGTTACCGATAGTTGCATTGCTCCAAATGATCACGAGAACATTAAGGGACGGGGCAGAGGGCGGACAGTGGTCACAGGTTGACGTCCGGTTTCGGCTTTTTCTGCATCCCCTAGGTATACGTTTTGTTTTGCTTCCTTGGGAGGATTGCTTCCTTGCTATTCTTCTAAATAGCCTTTGTAATAGTCATTTCCGCATCGAAAAACATCGAAAACGATATATAAATTTTTGCAATGGGATGTCAAGACATACTTTCCGTGTAATACAGCGTTTCTCAACCTTTCAGTATTCGAGGCCCATTTTTCTATCATAATTTTCTTCGCCCCCCCCCCCCCACCCCACTTACCATAAATGTATGCAACAATAATGTATATTCAGTACTGATTCTGTTTTTGAATTATCGTTAACGAACTGCCAAAACAAGAATAAAAACGAGTAATTTAGTAATAAAATTATTTTAGTAATAAATCACTATTTGAGTTTTGGGCAGGAGTAGAGGATGACTTTCTTGCACTAAAAACAAGAGTATTTCGCATTCTATTACCATTTTCAACATCCTACTTTTTGAAACTGGATTTTCTGCTCTGGTTTCTTTGAAGACAAACTATAGATCTCGGCTAAATATAGAAAGAACTGAGAGTGACTATTTCTAATATTAAGCCTTCCTACGAAAAACTTTGCTTTGCAAGACAGGCCCAAGGATGTTACTAATAATTAGTAAGTTGTTTTCCATTTAGTATGTTTTGATTAAGAAAGTTTTAATTTAGTAATTTGTTTTACTTTGATAAGTTATTAAATATGTCGAAGTGTATTTTGTTTTTTATGTGTATATGTGCTTTCCTTTCAGTCAGTTAATCAATTTTTTAAAGTAATATTTTCTCTTTGATATTCTTGTGCACCCCTTCTAATGTTCTCGCGCCCCCTAGGGGGGTGCGCCCCACAGGTTGAGAATCGCTGGTGTAATACTCAACAATACATACTCATGAGATGTCTTCAAAAAAATTATCTTGAAATGTTGATGAAACTTTTAAGCATCTTCTTTTTATTGAAATGTGGAGTAAAATATTTCCCATACTTTCATAATTCGACAACAACTTTAAATAGACAACAAGACTTATTTTTATTAATTCAAAATAAAAGCAACAGTTAGCAAAAAACATAGCTGCAAAAATGAACCCTTTACAAAAATCGCAATCGCAAAAAGGAAACTACACATTTCCGATTGTATTTACATTTTATATCCCTCTTTTTAAAATAATTTGCGTCTAAAAATCCGCGGAAAAATGTTCCCGATTTTTCTCTGAAAGAACGACGGTCGACTTGCACGAGGGTTTATTTATCTCCGTTTATATATCTGAAAATTGGATATATTTGTTTTTAACTGTATTTGTTTAGCCTTTTTAATAATTTTGGTGTTCGAGTTACCTACAAATCTTGTTGATTTAGAAAGGAAGTTCTTTTCAGAAATATAGTCTCACTATATATATTTGTTCATAAATATATAATAAATGGATCTGATATCAGCCAGATACAGGAAGCCTAAAAGTCGTCCATCTAAAAGAAGAAAGGCTTCGTCAGAGAACAGCAAGAAGAGATGTCAGAAGGGAACTGAAGCTGTATTCATTTCTAATGAGATTAGTTACAATGCAGAAACTGCAGAATTAGAACCACCTGAAACCACTGTAACATCTACGCAGCCCTAAGCAAGTTACATTATTACGCATCAAAGCATGTTTTCTGAACTCCTGCAGAAAACACCATGAAAAGTTTTCCAGTGCAGTTTAGCCATTCGGCAACTTCAATCTAAGGGTTACTCAGTCAAGATGGAACTTTTGTGTGATAATCGCGAAGAAAATTATGGAACAGTTTTTTCGAGTTTTCAAGAGGAATCAAAAAGCTCCCATAACATCAATAGCAAGCTGGTCACTGCCTCCTTTTCTATTGGCAGAGGGCCATACTGCTTTAGAAACTTTTTTTTTCCATTTTAAACACGCCGACAATTGACATTAGGGCATTTTCAAAGTTTATGCGAAATTTGTGCGTAAAAATAAAGAACTCAAGCGAAAAATATTCGACATGTCGCGCCAGGCAGCTAGAGACGCACACATAAGAATAGACTCTTAATTAGCAAATAATGAAGTTATGGATATAAGTGTCTCGTTTAATAGCACTTGGCAAAAGCGCGGCCATACCTCAAATATAGGGATGGAAATAGTAAGAGACATCCTTAGTGGACTGGTGTTGAATTTTGAAATTCTCTCAAAGTATTGTCAGAATTGTGTTATTGCTGGAAAAGATTTGGACATCGATAGCCCAGTGTTCCTCATCTGGCAGAATCGTAACTGGAGAAGAGAAATGGATCTTTTTCCGAAATCCAGACATGGGAAAACAGTGGCAACATCCCGGTTTAGCCCCCAAAACCCGTTGTCAAACGGGGTCGCTTTGAACAGAAGGTCATGTTGTACGTTTGGTGGAATTTCGAGGGAGTGGTTCACTTTGAGTTCGTTCCACATGGGCGTGCTGTGGACGCTGACCTCTATAGTCAACAAATGGAACGAGTGTACGACGTTCTGAAGGCTCGGCATCCAGCAATAGTCAACAGACAACGCGCACTCCTACAACATGACAACGCTCCAGCACACACAGCCATATTAACCAAGGAAAAACTTGCACACCTGCAAGGTATCGAAGTGTTGCCCCATCCTGCATACAGTCCAGACCTTGCTCCGTCGGATTATCATCTTTTTCGGTCCTTGGCTCACTTTCTGTCCGGACGGCAGTTCACTAATGGGACTGATGTTGAGACGGGGTGTCGCGAGTTCTTTGCATCGAAGCCGGCCGAATGGTAAAATCGTGGAACTGAACTTTAATCAGAGAGATGGCAAAAAACCATCGTCATAATGGAATTTACTTCGAGGAATAAATCCTTTGTATTATGTGACTGCTGTGCATTTCCTTTGTAGGTGAAAATACGAAAAAATTTTGACTCAACCTGATATGTAGGACATGTCGATGAATGTGAAAAGAACTTTGATAGTAGTTCCGGAGCCATGGAGATGCATGCTGCTCTTATAATGTGGAAGCGCTCAGTTACTGAATATAATATGAGGTGTGTTTCTGTGCTGAGTGATGGAGACTCAAAAACTTTTATATTTTTTAATGGAAAATAACGTGTATGGCAATTATGTTGTCATTAGAAAGGAGGAGTGCATAATTATTTATACACTCGCAAAAGACTCAATTCATCTCGCAAAAAGACCCAACACCTCCTTACGCACCAAGATCCAAGAGTGAAAAATAAAAAAGGTGATTCTCAGTGGACGGAAGAAGGGAAACTTGACAGAGTAAAAAATCGACGCATTGCAGAATTATTATCAGAAAGCGATAAAAGACGATGCTCTTGACACACACAAAAAAAGAAGACAGCAACTTATGCAAGCCTTAAGAACTGCTCCTCGACGGTTAAAAAATCCAAGCATGGAAAGTGTCCCAAAGGGGAACTGTCTTCGTCTTTTTGCCAAAGAGCGATAGCAAAAGGTGATATGCCAAAATCTCACACTACCATGAAAACTTATATCTCTAATGAAGCTGTGGAGGAAAAAATCATGCCAGTGTATCAACGCTTAGCGTCTGATGTCATTTTGGACAGCTGGCAAAACCCGGAATCGCAGCGGAAGTCTTCACAGTTGCATCTGGAGAAAATGCCCAAAAGAAGTTTTTGTTTCGAAAGGAAGACTGGAATTGGCAGTGACAGATGCACTTGAGAAGCATAACTTGAGCTATGTAAAATCCATTATCAGCAAATTGCAAATATTTTAAAGTTTGGTTTTGATACTGCATTTTCTCCTGTAAATAAAATTTACAAATTTGAAGCGTTCCTTTGATTTTCACAGTATTTCTTGTAAATGTGGTCTTTCTTATATAAGTCAGACTAAACGTGCTTTAAGGAAGAACCGTCTGAATGAACACGAAATTTATGTTAAACGTAAAGAACTTGCACGTTCTTGTATTGCTCAGCATTGTTGGACTTTTGATCATTGTTTTGATTTTTTTTTCTGCTAGAGTATTCAGAAAATGCTTTTCGGTCAACAACCTTGATTTTTGGGAAGCTTATCACATTTGGGGAAATTCTCATTCTTTAGTAAATGATATTTCCAGCACTCAATATTTTCCCGGCATTTGGAAACGATTTTTATAATTTTTCTTTTTCCTTTCTCGCCATTTCCTTGACCTCTTTTACACCTGCTCATGCCCCAGGGTACTAGTTAATGAGATATTGTTCCACGGCATTCTCCCCGCCTGCCATTCCCGCACCCCAGGAAACGGTGCGTCAGCCGGAATTAGTTCGGTTTTTTAGCTTACCCCTTCTCCAGAGAACCCGATCACTGGGGACGATCTTGCTTCGAACCTTTATTAAGGCTAAAATCAGAAGCGCTAGCTCCCTTTGAAGAGGAGTTTTCCCGCAGCTTCCCCCTTTTCATTTTTCAGTCTCCGTCTCTTGCCTAATCATGACTACTGACCTGCCAACCAGCCAAACTTTGCTTTCTGTGGTAAGCATGAATTATGATCTGTCTACCCGTAGTGATCCAACAATTGTAAGGATTCTTTCGTCCTTGAACAACAATCTCACAGCACCTGAGCTTGACACTACAAATTATGCTCACAACTGGTGCACTTCTTCATTGGCGCTAGCCCAGGATGCGCCATGGCCTTCTTAAGAATAGTATTCCAGGTAACCAGATTTTTTGATAAAAGTACTAAAAACTGAAAGAGTCTAAGTCCGCTTCAAGGCAGTCGATCCACCCGATCCTTGGTCTTCCCCTTTTTCGTGTTCCTGATGGTTTGGCCTCGAAGATCTTCTTTTTGGTTCGGTCGTCATCCATTCTACTCACGTGAACTGCCCATTTCAATCTTTGAATAGAAATGAATTTTGTAATGTCTGGCTCCTTGTATATTTATAGATATCTGAATTTGTTCTTCTTTTGCAGGGGTTATTGCATTTCAATACTCCTAAAATGCTACGGAGTACTTTTCTTTCAAAAGTAGCCAGCATCTCTTTATGTCTTTCAGTCATCGCCCATGTTTTCGCAGCATACGTGACAATGGGTCGAATTAGAGTTTTATATAGCAGTAACTTTGTTCTTTAGCTAATGAGATTGGATTTCAAGTATTTATGAATCCCCAGAAAACATGTTTCCAGCAGTCACTCTGTTGCGTACTTCTGGCGAAGCATCACTATAAGGACATAGTACAGAGCCCAAATAGGTGAAACTGTTAACAGTTTCAAAAATGTAATCACCCAATTCAAAAAGAGGCCCTCTGCAAAAATCTACTTTCAATTGGCGCGGGTAGATGTTGGCGACCTGTGGCGGCCATGTTGTTTTGGTGGCGTCTGTCTAATCATTTGTTTATTATTCAGTTATTCATGCCAAACCATCATGGCAAGTTACACGGTTGCGCAGCATGTCCAAATGATAAACTTTATTATCAAAACTAGCTGTACCCGGCCACGCGTTGCTGTGGCTCAGTATGGTTTGATGGAAAAGCAAGAAAAAGCACATATGTTTCATTTGACAATGCTTGTTGTTTCATTGTCTGAAAATAGATTGTCTGGTTTACCCATTCTAGAACACGCAATTTATAACTGTACACATGAGAAAATCTAAACTGCTCAATTTGATTAATTGGTCTTTAGCTTTATTTTTTTCACAATGCTTGCGGGCAATTTTTTTTTTTTTGTTCCTTTGTCGGTGAAGATTTTGATATTGTCTGGCTCAGCACATTGAAAAATTCCAACATAAGCCGTATCCAAACAGAAGAAACACAAACACAAAAATTCTAAATTAAAAAATTCCCGTTCAAAATAAATAATCTGTGTTTTAAAGTTCCCTTAATCGTCAAGTTCAAAAATAATTAAAAAATACTTCAAAATTTTAACATCAGAATGAAAATAGCTAAATGAAACTGTTAACATTCAAAATAAGTAATCTTTGTTTTTAAGTTCCCCTTAATCTTCGAGTGCAAAAATACTAACAAATACTTCAATACAAACAGAAAACATTATTAAATCAAAATGAAAATAGCTGTACCCTGCCAATAGTTGCAGTGGCTCATTCTCCTTAATAAAACATTAAAAACCGAAATATTTAAATCAAAGTTGAAATAAATTAAAAGCGATATATTAAAACACATGTTCTGATAAAATTTCAAAGCAATCGAAGTATTTACGGAGATTTGAGGTTAGGAATCAAGGCTGAACTTGATCGTAACCGTAAACTGAATCACGTTCAGCGTTGTATGAACAAACACTTAGATTTTTATTTACATAGCTTAAGTCACCCGGTGTTGAGGAAACTGCTAATTATTATTTTTGGATCAAGGTAAGCCTTAAGAAATCTAACTAAAAAGCTTATAACTGGCGTTCTTTTTGACTTAGAACTTCGAACAAATTCCATCTTATGCAGAAAAATCAGCGCTTTTGATCGATATATTATATTGATATGTGCAAAGTTTTCTTCACCCCCCATAATGGGAAAATAATGTAGAAATTTAGCCTTAAATTGGAATTAAAAAGGAACTACCTGTCGGATTTTTTTCTAACGGGTCTATAAACCATCCGCTTGAATCACTCTGCCAACTGGCAAAATTTCAAACCAATCGGTCAAGTACTTTCGGAGACTTGCGGCTCGCACAAACGAACACTTACATTTTTATGTATATAGATGACTGTTCACTAGTTCAAACGTTACGCGCGTTGCGGCCATTTTACGGAAGACGCGGTGGCCCTTCACAGTCGACTCTCCAACGTTTGGTGGCCAAATTCGAGACGACTGGTTTGGTAAATCATCAACCAACACTCATACGTCAAAGGAGCGCAAGATCGGCCGAAAACGTCGCCGCAGTGCGTGAAAGTGTGCAGGAGAACCCGAGGCAGTCAATTTCTCGCCGTGCACAAGAACTCGGCCTTTCGCAGTCTACAACTTGGCGAATTTTGCGTCGGGACATTGGCCTACACCCTTACAAGATCCAACTGACCCAGGAACTTAAGGTTACTGACCACAGACAATGCCGTTTGTTCGCTGACTGGGCTATGGAGCGTTTGGAAGAGAACCCCAATTTTGCTCGAAACATTCTTTAGCGACGAAGCGCATTTTTGGCTGAATGGGTATGTCAATAAGCAAAATTGCCGTATATGGGACGACTCCAACCCACATGGGGTTCACCAGGTGGCAATGCACCCACAAACAGTAACAGTTTGGTGCGGATTTTGGGCCGGCGGCGTCATTGGTCCGCACTTTTTCGAAAATGACGTTGGTGAGGCAATTACCGTCAACGGCGAAAGCTATAGAGCGATGATAGAATTTTTTTTTTGGCACCAATTGGACAGTATGGACGTGGATGACATGTGGTTCCAGCAGGACGGCGCTACAAGCCACACAGCGGACGCTACGATGCAAATTCTGCGTGAAAGATTTCAAGGAAAAATTATCTCTCGCAGAGGTGATGTAAATTGGCCACCAAGATCTTGTGATTTGACCCCACTAGACTTTTTCTTGTGGGGTTTCCTGAAGTCACAGGTATACGCCAATAAGCCTCAATCGACTAATGCTCTGAAAGCCAACATCACCCAGGCCATAGGACAAATCCAGCCGGATCTATGCGATAGAGTGATAGAAAATTGGTATACTCGGATCCGTGCCACCATAAGAAGCCGCGGCGGACATTTAAATGATATAGTTTTTCACACCTAATGGCATGTATCGGCCTTTTAAATAAATAAAGAATTTTGTTAATATCTCACACACAGCTTCTTTTATTTCATTTCAAAATCTACCCGTCCTTATTGAAAGACCCTTTATTTACATTAGGGTCTTCAATCACTTTCTGGAGAGCAAGATTAAACAGTAGGCAAGTTAGTGCGTCTCCCTGCCTCAGGCCATTTAAGAAGGTAATAGGCTCTGACAGATTGTTCTGAACCTCGACTCTAAGTTTAGTGTCGCTCAAAGCGATGGCAACCAGGTTACTTTTGAAGTATATTGAATTCATTCATTGCTTGTGATAGCAATTTTCTGTTCACTGTATCATAGGCTCTTTTGAAGTCGATAAACAGGTAGTGAACTTCGATATTAAATTCACTTGTCTTTGTCAACTTGTGCACTGGAACCACAAATAAAAATGATCCTATAGCTTAGTAATCCCACTTCTGCAAGCTACAAATATCACTAATGCCATCATGGCTAAAATTCTCGAGCTTGCACGAAAAACCCACAGACATGAAATGTTTGACTTCTCCAATGAGGCAAACTGAACTCGCAAAATCGAAGAAGCCTGCGCGCAACTTCAAACACTGGGGTGCCGATCATTGGCAGAATACTAAGCAACCCGAGCAAGAATTTTGCTCTAAAAACAGGTTCGAAGTACTGTCGACTTCAGACGAAAAACTAAATGTACACATCAACTCGGCCATTTCTTGGCGAACCATCAAACAAAAGGCTATCACCCTTTCCACTATGGAAAGCGAATTCGATTAAATGTGCGAGGCGGTATGGGAACTGATCTGGTTTGACAATATCATGTAGGATTGTCTTAATGCTGAAAAAATCCGTAATAACCCCCAATACTCACTCTTTATGCAGACAATCAACCTGCTATAGATTTCACTAAATCACCTATTGAAAACCGTCGGTCCAGGAACCATTGATGTTAAATTACTTTTTATCCGAGAATGGTTATTTGAGGATCGATTTAAAATAAAATATATTTCCAGTAGGTTGAATATGGCTGATCCTTCTACTAAGCTACTTACTAAGCCAGATTTAAATCGCTTTATCTCAAATGTTTCAATGAATTTATAAATGTTCTATTTGCATTGGTTTTGACAGCATTTTTTTTTTTTTTTTTTGGCTTTTCGGTTAAGTTAATGTGATACATAAGGAATGGGATTCATTTTATCATCTCATAGAAAATTTGATATTATCTTTTAGTGAAATCCATTTGCATATTTTATGTTTGGTATGAATGGCGTGTGAATCCTGGCCAAGCAAATTGTGAGATTATTTGTATATATATTCATCCATAACTTTAATATTATCGTGATTAAATCATTTCATTGTCCCCCCCCCCCCCGGGATTTTGCTTCATATGTTATATCTTAAACAACCTTGTATCTGTGATGAATTCAATCAATGCCATGTGTCCGGTAAAAATCGTAATTTAGAATTCAATTTCAATTTAAGAATCCCATTTTCGATTCGTATTTCGCCGAATTTTACGTGACGACGGAGGTGCACAGATTCTACTCATGATAAATTTAAACAATATCTAACTGCTATTAGAGAATTCTGGGTACCTGAAAGTGAGTCGATTTTTTTTTTTTTTTTTTTTTTCTGTGCTTACTTCATTAATTTTCATTTCCATTCAAAATGCATTTTATGGGTTTATTAATTTTGCTTACATTGTGATCATTGCAATTTCGTTATGATTTGGCCAATGTTTTTCTTTTTTTTTTTTTTTTTTAAATTTTACGATGTTTTATTGAAATTTCATTATATTTTGGCGTCCTTCCTGTTTGCACGGTGTTCCGCGCTGTTCGGTATTAGAATTTTGATTATTGCATAACGAATTTTAATTGATGAATTTTAGTGTATTTTATTTGTCCTGCTTTCTAAAACATTGTTGAGCTAAGAATTCATGGCACATGTTCATTGTTCATGGCGCACACTTTCTTTTTTTCGCTACTTTATTTTTCTCTGAGCTACTGAATCATGATTTTTCCTTTTCTCGCCAGTGACAAAAAGGGGGTGAACTCGACCTTCTGTCACCTTCACGCCCGATTTACTACGGACGTCGTAGAAAGCTGTCCAGTTCTTAAGCCGGTCGGAGGGTATAAAAAGCCCTGACCACTTCGAAACGCGCTCTTCTCTTCCTCTTTATTTTTCAGCCTCTAGCCAGGGACCTCCGTCCCGGGTTCCCTCCCGTTTTTCCACAGGTACCTGACCTCGGAATTCCCTCCGTGAATCTTAGGTATGAACTCCCAATTTATAGTAAGGGTAATAAGCCCAATTAAAGTTTCCTAAACCCTTTTTTTTTCATCTTAAATCCTTTCTTACTGTGTGCCATGAATTGTTTTTTTTATGAGATACTGTCTATGTTATGCTATGTGTAGTTTTACTAGTTTTTTGAAATTGTTCCAACATGTGATAGAACTTTCATGCGGTAAACTGTAAATTATGTAAGGATAATAAATGTTATTTGTTTTTTTATAAATATGAGTATGTTCTAATAGTCTACCAGGAATCATTAAGTAGAACCTGTTTACCAAATTTTCAAAGATTAGCTATAACGATCACGACCACCCCTTTATTTTTATTCCCCCCCCCCCTTTATTCAAAACTAATATTTAACAATGGTGCCTTGAACCAGTCTTAATAGTAAAAAAAAAAACTGGAGACTATTCATATCACATGTTGGACATTTTTAAAACCCTATGTTGTGTATGTACTTTTTTTAATGAAGCAAAAAACGTTCGTCACGCACGTTATGTTATTGTGAAATTTTCTGTTA
The DNA here is from genome assembly GCA_038502835.1 of Octonoba sinensis. Classification (NCBI taxonomy): domain Eukaryota; kingdom Metazoa; phylum Arthropoda; class Arachnida; order Araneae; family Uloboridae; genus Octonoba; species Octonoba sinensis. The sequence continues at coordinate 60,704,865 of CM076605.1, read as the reverse complement.
TAATTGATCATAGGTGCATTTGAAATGTTTATGCTTGCGTAAAATCCGTAGTAAGAATATTTATTGTCTATGCTTCGCTGTAGTAATGTATCTGTTAATGGAATTTTTTAAGATTATGTGTGGGTTTAAAGGAATCTAAAACAAACTTTGGCATTATTTGCTTATCGCGTCTAAATAGTTAAAGATATTTTGCGCATAATTTTTTTTGTATATTTTACTTGTATTTTCATTATAAACAAATTGAGATGGCGAATGAAAGTCAAACTCCTGTAGTGGTGCAAATTCCCAAATGTACACTTGCTGAATTTTTACCTGCAATTCCAGGTTACGATGGGCGAACGTCTTTTAAATCATTTTTAGATAAAATTGAGGAGATCGCCACGTATTGTAAATGGGACGATAATGACAAGTTATTCGCCATTAAAATTAAGTTGACGGGTGAGGCAAAAGAATTTTTGGATTCCCAGGGAAGTTTAAGAAGCACAGGCTCATTCAAAGCTGTTACTGAAGCCCTTGGTGCAAGATTCTCCCATTCGACCTCAATAGCCACGTCAATAACACGACTAACGTCAGCGTACCAGTTACCAACTTAGAATGCGCGACAATTTTTCGCACGGATTGAGGGCTTGTCGTACTCGTGCGTTCCCCAAGATAGCGCGAATGTTTTTGATAACTATAGGTTGCAGCTTTTGCTTCCAACAGCAAAACAAGGTGTAAAACACGAACTGCTTAGAGGTATAGCAGCCGCAGGGCTAAAAGACTACAACCTGTTTAAGGAAAACGTGTTAAACTTAGAGGAAGCGTTGGAAATATCGCGACCCCCCCTGGAAACAGCAGCTGTAGTGTACCCTAACCCCGCGAATTACTCTCGCACGAGTGGCGTAGAAGAAAAATCAGCCATCGAAGCTTTAGGAGAAAGAGTAGAGCTGTTGACAAAGACGTTGTCTTCATTATCTGTTACAGTGGAAGAAAGGTTGGGGAAAGTTGAGAGGAATGAACAAAATCAGGATCGGTTCTCGTATTCAGATTACAGGGGAGAAATGCGCCATTCCAGAGAGAGATATTGTGAACGTTGTAGAAGGAAAGGCCACGAAATGGAAGGATGTCGGGCCCCTATTTGTAATTTCGGTGGGAAAATAGGTCACGTTGAAGATTCGTGTTTTAGAAAGCAAAATAGATCGCGATACAGAAATACTCGAGGTAATTTTAAACTATCAAAGGGGAGGGAATTGAACGCATCCAAGTGCCCAGTAGAAATCCCCGATAGGATGCCGATGTGTGCTGTAAATGAGAATATTTCAAACCTGCCTATAATTTTCGTCACTTGCAAAAATGAACGCACGCTTGCACTCTTGGATAGTGGAGCATCTATCAACATTATCTCAGAAACATTTCTTAATAGGATAAAATCTAATTTAAATTATCAAAATTGCAACATTTCTGTGCAAAATTTTACTGCTGATTGTGTACAAATCACTAAAATGGTGTCGTTAGAATGTCAAATAGGTTCAAATATTCTTAGTCAAATTTGCTGTAGTACCTCAAAAATTTGCAACTATACACAGCATTATTCTTGGTTGTCCCTTTTTGCACAATAAAAATTTAAATTTAAACTTTGGTCAGAAATGTTTAGAAGGTAAAAATTTTAGTGTAAAATGGATAAATGAAGGACCTAATCAAATATCATGTAATACTTGTTTCAGCGCTAATCCAGTTCTTTTGTACACTACTCGAAAGTTTGTCGTCCCTGCTCATTCCCAATTAATGATTTCACTTAAACCTCGTATCAATATGCCTGTACATTCCGAAAATGTCTTAATTCAGAAAAATGATGACTCAAAAATTGAATGTTTCTCAATAGCTAGAACGGTTACAAAATTCTCCGATAACCAGTATTTTGTTAATGTAATGAATATTTCGTCCGAATCGATTCATTTAAACAAAAATTCAGCACTTGCGACAGTTGAGTGTATTTTTGAATCAATGCAAGAAAGTCAATGTAATGCTGTTGAAAGTACAGAATCGGGAGACAATGTTGAATTGGGAGAAAATTTTGAATGTTGGGGAGGAGATATTGACCTTTCGCATCTAGAACCGACGCAGAAAGATAAAGTAGTTAAATTTTAAAGCTTATATCCAAATATTTTTGCAAAGTCGGTATCCGATTTAACAGGTTGCGACACTCTTTTGCATAGAGTGCAACTAACGGACGATATACCGGTTAGGCAAAAATGCTATAGGGTACCTCATCATTTGAAAAATGAATTACGAACTCAGATTAATGAACTACTAGACGTAGGAATAATTTCTCCAAGTACCTCACCATATTCAGCACCTGTTGTTCTTGTGAAGAAAAAAGATGGGTCATATAGGTTATGTACTGATTTTAGAAAATTAAATTGTAAAACTTTTCCAGATGCCTTTCCAATTCCAAATATTGGTGAACTCGTAGATAATCTTGCAGGAGCTACCCTTTTTTCTACCTTAGATTTATGTAGTGGATTTTTTCAGATGAAAATGCATCCAGAAGATGCTCATAAAACAGCTTTTGCTACGGAAGATGGCCTTTTTGAATGGCGACGTGTTCCCTTCGGACTTAGAAATAGCGCAAATAGTTTCCAGCGTTTGATGGACATTGTATTATCAGGGTTAAAACCTTTACAAATTGCAGTTTATTTAGATGACATAATTATTGCGTCTCGGGATTCAATTGATGAACACCTAGAAAAGTTAGAACGCGTTTTCGAACGTCTTAGAACTCACGGTTTAAAATTAAAGCCTAATAAGTGTTCTTTTCTTAAGAAAAATATTAAATATTTGGGTTTTGAAATTAGTGAAGGTAAAGTATTCCCGGACAAAAATAATATTAAAGTGATTGAAAGTTTCAAAATTTCTACTTCACGCAAGCAGACGCGTGCGTTTCTTGGTCTCACGGGTTTCTACAGGAAATTTATCCCTGATTATTCTAATTTAACACTTCCTCTTACTAACCTGACTAAAGAAACTTCAAATTTTAAGTGGAACGAGGAAGCACAAAAGTCATTTGATACTCTTAAGTCATTTTTAGTTAAACAACCTTGTTTGCAATTACCCAATTTTCAAAAAGAATTTGCTATTTGCACTGACGCATCAAAGTATGCTCTAGGAGCCGTTTTATGCCAAGCTGATGAAACAGGTTTCCTCCACCCTATTGGATATGCAAGTCGTAAATTAAAAAATCCTGAAATAAATTATTCGACTGTTGAAAAAGAAATGTTAGGGGTAGTTTTCGGACTTACTTATTTCAAACAATATGTCTATGGGCGTCACTGTTTAGTTTACTGTGATCCAGCAAGCCTTTCATTTGCTTTGAAGGTCAAAGACCCCACTTCCAGAATAGCGCGCTGGGTTATGACGTTGCAACAGTACTATTATACCGTAATCCACAAACCAGGAAAACTCAACGTAACCGCGGATTTCCTGTCAAGAGGTATTAATCATGTAAATAACATCACCCATCAATCAAAACTAACCTTCGAACCTGAGCTTCTAGAGAAAATTCGCGAACACAAAAGCAAAGATGATTTTTGTATAAAAATGCGCGAGTCATTGTCCCAACCTTTAGATATATCTGATCAGTCCGTATTATATTTCATAAAAAAGGATATCCTTTACTCAAAATTGAAAAATGCTAGGAACTCTAATAATTCCGAAAAATTGATTGTCCCGTTAGCCCTAGTTCCTGAGATTTTGTCATTATGTCACGACTCTAAAACTGTTACACACCAGGGTTTTCACAAAACCATGTCACGGGTAAAATCGTCTTTTTGCTGAAGAAATATGACCAAACATGTCCGAAATCATATTAAATCTTGTGTTTCATGCATTCAAAGGCGTGCTCATAAACCAGAAAAAAAGGCACCCTTGCAACGTATGCCATTAGCAACACGTCCTATGCAATATGTAGCCATAGATGCGGTCGGGCCACTTCCCGTTACTTACCAGGGAAATAAATATATTTTAGTTATCTCAGACTATTTCACTCGTTGGCCTGAAGCCTACGCAACTAAAGATATTAAATCTGCAACAGTCGCAGAAGTGCTTGAGCAATTTATTTCCAGACATGGAATCCCTTCCCCCCTTATTTCAGACAGAGGGTCAAATTTTCTATCAAGTGTTATTACAGATGTTTATAAAAGTTTAGGCATTATAAAACACACTACTACTGCTTTTCACCCACAGAGCGATGGAGTAGTCGAAAGATTAAATGCCACACTTATAAACTCTCTGAGCCACCTAGTTAATGCATCTCATACCGATTGGGATAGACATTTACCGTTTGCGTTGTTAGCGCATCGCTCAGCTATTCATTCAACAACTGGTTTTTCACCGTCTTTTCTTTTATATGGTAGGGAGATAGAATTACCTTATCACATTTTAACAGAACAAATCACATTTTCTTATGCTGAACCCAAAGAATATGCTTATGATATGAGAGTTCGGTTACATAATTCTTTTAAAACAGTCAAAGAAAATTTGTTGAAAGCCGCCGAATCACAAGAAAAGTACAGGGATAATTTTTGTAGAGAGAAGAACATTGAGATAGGTGATATTGTCTATTTACATTCTCCTCACGTACCACCAGGTCTTTCTCGAAAATTTCATATGAGTAATACCGGCCCGTTTAGAGTAAAAGAGAAAACATCCCCAGTAAACTTTGTTATAGAATCGTTAACTGATATGGGAAAGACACAGTTAGTTCACGTGGATAGACTTGCGAAGCCTGAGAGCAGAATAACATTTCAAAATTTAGGAGAAAACTCCACCGTCAGAAAAGAATCGGAACCAAGTCAAACTGATGAAAATAAAAATCTTAGTAATGATCAGACATCAGGAAATAATGACAGGTGGAATCAATTTAGGCGTCCCAGGCATGCCATAATTTTTAGACCGCAAGCTAGGCCATCCCATCATTATAACCTGCGTCCTAGACGTTGAATGATGTATAGTGTCCCTTCTAACAGAATTATTCCTTAAAATAGATTAGTAAATAAGTAAAGAAAGGAATAATTTTGATCTTTGTATATAATAACAATTTTTTTAGTATATTGGATTAAGAAGAATGTTGACTGTATTGTGTAAGAATCAGTTTTATTATATCGTATTTAGAATAATTTTGATTATGTTGAATAATATTGAGAATAATTCGATTGTTTTGTTTCAGTTAAAAATATGTTTTTTTCTTACAAAGATGTTTAATGAAATTTCGAGGCTTATCGGAATTGATATTTGTGTCTGTAAAATGCTTAATCCAGCCGATCCCCAATTTTTTCACCCTTCCCATTTTTTTTTTTATCTTAGTTTTCTTTTCGTATGGTTTATCTTCCTTCCGTCCACTAGTCAAATTGTGATAACTTACGCTTCATCAGACTCTACAACTACATAAAACTGTAAAACGAACGTTAGAAATTATTTTTTTAATTGCTTGCCACTGGTATTTTCCAATAATTGACTGTTCATCGAAGATATAAATGTACAGAGGATCCTGTTACGTGAATTCTGTTCTGCGGAGTAGTCATCGAGACTCGCGACCTCGGCTGAGTACTGCAACGATCCTGACTTCTGGACAGTGCCCCCTCAACGACATTTTTGATCTTCGAAATATTTGCACCACCTGAGAACAATGCTTCCCCATGTGACTGGCCAGCACTGAAGCGGCGTGCTTTAGATGGTACTCCTTTACATCTTTCCCTCTACACCTGAATACATTCTCTGATGAGCCGATGTTAAACCTAATTAGAACGACCGCAACAACTTTCACGAACTTACAGAAACTCCGAGAGAGTCTAGCTGTGAAAACCTCCCTTCCCATGGATCCTGGGTTGCTCCGAAGTATCCCTGTACTGACTCCGAAGTATGTTGCTGTTTAAATAGACTGTTTATTCTTCGATATTTCAAGCTACAAGACTTTCGACTTTTTGTATGACATTGTGGATGGACGGAGATTTTCTTTTCCAATAAAAATTTTTTCATTTTTTCCCCCTTTAAAAAAAAAAAAAAAAAAAAACATTTCATGTTTTTTTTCCCTAAGGTCGGTTGGATTGTTCGGTATTAGAATTTTGATTATTGCATAACGAATTTTAATTGATGAATTTTAGTGTATTTTATTTGTCCTGCTTTCTAAAACATTGTTGAGCTAAGAATTCATGGCACATGTTCATTGTTCATGGCGCACACTTTCTTTTTTTCGCTACTTTATTTTTCTCTGAGCTACTGAATCATGATTTTTCCTTTTCTCGCCAGTGACAAAAAGGGGGTGAACTCGACCTTCTGTCACCTTCACGCCCGATTTACTACGGACGTCGTAGAAAGCTGTCCAGTTCTTAAGCCGGTCGGAGGGTATAAAAAGCCCTGACCACTTCGAAACGCGCTCTTCTCTTCCTCTTTATTTTTCAGCCTCTAGCCAGGGACCTCCGTCCCGGGTTCCCTCCCGTTTTTCCACAGGTACCTGACCTCGGAATTCCCTCCGTGAATCTTAGGTATGAACTCCCAATTTATAGTAAGGGTAATAAGCCCAATTAAAGTTTTCTAAACCCTTTTTTTTTCATCTTAAATCCTTTCTTACTGTGTGCCATGAATTGTTTTTTTATGAGATACTGTCTATGTTATGCTATGTGTAGTTTTACTAGTTTTTTGAAATTGTTCCAACATGTGATAGAACTTTCATGCGGTAAACTGTAAATTATGTAAGGATAATAAATGTTATTTGTTTTTTTATAAATATGAGTATGTTCTAATAGTCTACCAGGAATCATTAAGTAGAACCTGTTTACCAAATTTTCAAAGATTAGCTATAACGATCACGACCACCCCTTTATTTTTATTCCCCTCCCCCTTTATTCAAAACTAATATTTAACAGCGCAAGCAGGAATGGCGCCAAACAAATCTCCAATTTCGCCGGCACCCTACAGTTACCAAGTTTGATGTTAGGGGAGTAACTGATGGTTTAATTTACAATAGTTATGGTTTCCCTAACCTGTTTATCATTCAAATGGATAGCGGGTGCTGGAGCGTGAAAATGACGTTAATAAGTGAACGCATTAATTAAATCCACTCCACACACATTGACGCAATCTTTTTTGTTCAGAGTCGTCGTTACGATGCTGTGTTTGTGAGATATGAATTTGAAAAAAAAAAGTTAGAAAAAAAGCCTCGAAACCCCCTTTTCTCTTACGTCATCAATGAATGCCCAAAATTGCGAGTTTAGACTGCAATTTCGAAAAATTTCCGGAGGAGACTTTTCTTTTAACGTCACCAGAGATAGCCTAATATGCAATTTTAAGACCTCAATTTTCGGAGGAGAGCCCCCAAACCCCCATTTTGTCTTCTCACATCCTCAAAAATCGTCAAAATTATATTTTTAGAACTTCATCTTGGAAAAATTTCAGCTGTTTTATAATGTCACCATATATAGCCTAGTATGTGTTTTGAAACGTGAATTTCACAAAAAATGAGAATCCGCTCCCCCTTTCTCTAACATTATCAATATACTCTCTCGTTACCATTGGAATCATGTTTTGAATCCCAAATGATGTTAACATAACCGTTTTGTATTTTCGTACTTTAAGAACCTGTTGGAAATATAATAAAATAAGTATTCTTGATTATTTTCTTTTGATTAGGGTAAAAGTCTGATTTCACGGAATTTCGTCATAAATATAACTTTTAATGATCATGGATCAGGGTGAATATTACTTTATAATATTCATCAGGGTTAACCGAAATAAGGTAAACTCTTGACAAAATTATACGATATTAACTTCATTCCACAATAATAGTTCAGAATTATTAGGCTTAATAAGTAGCTAATTCTTTCTTAATACCGAAGGACATAAATTAGCTCAAATAGAAAAAAAGAGACAGAACTGAAAATATTAGAAAACCAATCGGCGCCTGTAGAAAAAAACAGCACGGTTTAGTGTAGAGACTCTTATATATAGCATAAGAATACTAACAATTTTGGTGCCTGAGAGACCCGAAGCACTGCATTTGTGTTTTACTTAATTGGAGGAAGTTCATTTGCAGGCAGAAATATTAATCAATTTGCTAGGGGCCAAAAAATGCAAAAGAAGTGCAAAGCTTCCTAGGTCTCACTGGGTATTTAAGAAAGTTTGTACCAGGTTATGCAAAAATAGCTAAGCCATTAAGTGACATGATTCGTAATGGAGAGAAATTTGAATTTGGACCAGTACAGAGACAAGCTTTTGACAGACTGTAAAAACTTATGTCAAAACCCCGTACTTCGTAATTTTCAACAAGGTTTGAACTACACGCACATGCAAGCAGCTACGGCTTCGGTGTAGTGTTGGTTCTACAATCTGGTGATGGACAAATTATATCAATATCGAAAACAAGTTATCTTCCAAATAAAAAAACGCATTAAAATATCTTGTACCGTTAAGAAAATACAGCACTTTAAGTTTTTGTCGAAAATCACAAGTAAGAAATTGCGCCGGAGGCGTCATCTTCGGCGGCCTGTATCTCGGGCAAGGAATTTTTTGGGCGAAACAAAAATATACCTATGGCTCACTTTGTCCTAAATTTTAGCATAATGCTTATAGAAATGAACAGTGTCATATCTGCAAAAAATCGTTTTTCTGGTTTTTGTATCAAAATGATCTCTTTATATTGGGAATACTGCCGTAAGTAAATGTTCAAAAATTAAGGCTAGAGGTCAACTTTATTTTCTTGGTATAATACTGTAATAACTACTTTTTATAGTTATTTCTAATTTTTTGACTCCATTAACATCCACTATGTGACAAAACACAAGAATAATAACTATTTTCTGAACAAAATCGATTATAATAATCATTGAAACGAATAAGGTAATTAAATAAAACAAATTGTAAAACGTTCAAACTCCTCTCTTGAAAAATGTCCATTTTGCAGATATGACACTGTTCATTTCTATAAGCGACATGTTCAAGTCATAAATTTCTGAGACCATGAAGGTAAGATTTTTTCTTTACCAGTCGAAATTGGCATGGAATATGCCCCACTCATAAGCAGTTTCATTCTTGATGAGATGTCTGTAAGGAAAAAAGTAGAATTTGATGGAATAAGTTATTGGCATTAGAAGATATAGGAACAAATGTAAATGATGATAGTATGGCTGAAGCCAGAAATGTTTTACTTTTTCTGGTTAACTGCTTAAAATAAAATTGGAATATGCCTGATGGGTATTTTTGCATCTATTCGCTAACAGGAAAGAAAAGAAGTATTCACTAAAACATTTTTTAAAGCATTTACATTCCACGGGAATTATAATTTGTAGCGTAACGTTTGATGGCACTTCGTGGAATATTGCCATGGCACAAAATTTGCGCTGTAAATTACTTAACACTGATGAGATGCAAACTTGATTTCCTCATCCGGTAACCAAAGAAGTATTTGCCATATTAGATCTGATCCATATGATCAAATTAATTCGCAATGCACTTGGTATGCTTCTACGATTAGGATGGGGAATTAATGTCGTGGTCGCACATTGAGAACTTAGTCCGGTGTCAAGAGCATGAAGATCTCAGAGCTGGCAAAAAATTGACGCATAAACATCTTACCTTTAAAGACCAAATTATGAAAGTGAAACTAGCAGTTCAAACATTAACACTAAACCTACCACGACGGGTCAAATGACCCACTTTAAAATTTTTGCCAGAATTTCTTGTAAATAAAATTATCACATCGTCATTTGCCTCATATCAGTTATTAAAAATGCATCGAATTTATTTTTCAACTTTTACTAATCTCTTAATTGTTTTGCCGAGAAATATATGTAATCCTCACTAACTACCGCAACGGGTCATTTGACTAGTTCAAAGATTCATGTGATATGGAGATTTGTATGTGTGGTTTGTGATACAAAATCCTTGCATAACAGTGCGTCTACTCTTGAGCGATGCTCAACCCAACCTGAACGGCGGTCAATGGCTCACCCGAATAGCTGCTTGCGTGCTCAGGTCATGCGCAGAAGCTGTTTTTCGACTTTGTGAGGACATGCTCTACCTGAAAGTGCTCTAGTTTGGATGTGGCAGACATTTTTGCAATTACATCGTATATTTTGTTGTATTGCAAACGAATGAATAGCGAATTTCACTCTACTCCAAGCGAGCATTACAGTAAGCATTTCCAGTTATAGTGCTATTTTGTGAGTCAAGAATTCTTATTTCATTATTTTACTAGTAAGTCTTATCTCAAAATTGTCGAAACAGTCAAAATATTTGAAATCATTGGAAATTATTAATAACATTGATGAAGAGTGTTCGGAATTTAGTGAAGAGCAATCTGAAAATGAAGTGGATACCTCAGAACAACTTGATGACTCATTTGACACTACGGACGAATATGAGTCCCCAGGTAAAGAAAGTCAAGACGAGAATATTTTGAACACACGGAGAAGACAAAAGAGAAAAAGACCGTTATCGAGTTCAGAAAGTGAGTAATGTGGAAGACCGATGCACCGAAATTACGGCTGATGGTACAATTTGGCAAGAAATAGAACAAGGCTCGACACCTGGACGATCGCCAATTTGTAATGTTTTTAGGAAGGTTGCAGGCCCGACAGCTTATGCCAAACGACGTAGTATGAAGGGCAAAGTGAGAATTGCATTTTCTTTGTATTGACAATCGTATAATGGAGCACAGAAGAAGAAGCCAGTCGAGTATTGGGAACTAAATGGAAGCTTACTCCTTAAAAAATACATGCATTTATTGCTCTTCTATATACACGCGGCTCATATCAGGCAAACAATTTGAACATCTCTTATCTATGGAACAAGAAATAAAGACCCATTGCTTTTTGTTTTTTTTTTCAGAAACTCTGAACAGGAGTGGTTTTTGTGTAATTATGCGGTTTATCAGGTTTGATAATAAAAGTCAATGAAGCCAGCGTTTACAAACAGATAAATTTGCTCTAATCTCTGAAGTATGGTACAAATTCATCGAGAATAGCCAAAATTGTTACAAGCCTGGGGAACATGTAACTATCGATGAACAGCTTTTCCCAACCAAAGCGAGGTGTTGGTTTACGCAATTTTTGCCAAACAAAACCCATAAGTTTGGTATCAATATTAAAAGAGGAATCATGTGCCTTAGCGATATTTGCTATTTAACACAGAAACGTAATAAAAGAAATATTCTTCAATAGTTTCTTTTGGTTTGGGTCAATCTGACGTCAACTGATATCGATGAAGAGTTTGTGACAAGGACGGCTACAGAATTTTATAAAACAAGCTGAGAATATCTGGAGCTGTGGACTTGCTTTCTTACCAAAGAAATGGAGACATTTTATTGGGCAGATTTAAAAAAAGTACCCTCATGAGAAGACGTTCAAAAATCTCTGGATCTAATAATTGAAAAGAAATATGTTGACTGTAATAAAGATGCAAAAGATTTTGACGAATTTTCATTAATTTCTAATTACATTACATCGCAAAAAGTCATCGAATGAAATAATCTGAATGTTTCCATGGAAACTCGTTGGGTATTCAAACACTTTCACAGCAACAGTCTTCAGCATGAAAACTTTTGTATTAATTGAATATATTTTATGTTTGCCAGCAACAAATGCTCCAGTAGAAAGAGTATTTCCTGTGATGAACAAATTGTGGACATCTTAGAAAACCAAGCTACGAATTCCAGTTCTAAAGGGAATGTTGATAAAGTGTAAATATAAAACGTGCCAAGAGTTTTATTCTTAAAATCATCACCATCTGTAGTATTAAAGCAAATTTGTTCCTCTGATAAATAAAAAATATATTCAACATGTTTAGTTATATTTATAATTTGTAATAAACTAAGTTAACTTTTTCTACATAAATAACTTTTAAAAAGTGTTTTTTTATTGACTGTCTGTTTAATTGACCAAAATAAACCACTGACTCGTTTTGAGTCAAAAAATAAATGGTCACGTTATGCATGTAACAGTGACATTATCGATATAACTGTTTCCTATGACGGAACCTGGCCCAAACGTGGCCATACATCGCTGTACGGTATCGGTTTTGTGATCGACGTTTTGACCGGGCTGGTGCTGGACTATTAAATTCTGTCGAAATATTGCACCGAATGCATTACGGCAAGACGGGATCTTGGTGACAATAATGCAGAGTTCCACTATTGGTTTCAGAAACATGCATCAGAATGCTTGAAAAATCATGCCGGAACTTCCAACTCCACAGAAATGGAAGCTGCGGTGTTGATCTGGAAGCTATCAATAAAACATTGCGGCATGAGATGTTGGGGTACTTTCCAATGATGTCTCGAAAACGTATAAACGTTTAGTCGAATTGAACATTTATGGAAAAGACGTAAAAATTGAAAAAGAAGAGTGCATTAATCACGTGGCGAAACGACTAGGAACAGGACTTCATAACAAGGTGAAAGAATGGAGAGATAAAGGTATCACTGTTGCCGGGCGAAAATCGGGTAGTCTTAAGGAGTTGGCACCATGAGACCATTTTTTTTCTATGGTGTTTTTATTTGCAATTTTTGTCTCGTGTCATGTTATATTAACTTCATAAGAAAGTTAATATTAAAGAGAAACTGGATTTCTTAAACATAATTTGAAAATTTCAATTTTTAAACCGAAATGTACCAATTTTTAAAAATGCATCTTTTTCAAAAATTGGCGTAAAGTCTCAATTTTGTTTATTGATTCATTGCTCATAAAGCATAACTTTGATGCTTTGAATTTTTTATAAGTCGAATACTTTTTGAGAAAAAAATTTAAACTGAAGTAACGCAAAAAAACAACGAACAATTAAAAATATATATCTAAGTTGTGATAAAAGTAAAGCATAAATTTGTTATGTATAGTTTCAGGAACATGTGGGAAAAATCCACATTATAGATAAATTTAAAAAAGCCTTTGCATTTTAATTGAGAGGAAATGCGCACAAAACAAAGCGCGAGATAACAGCATTTTAAGTTTTCGGCTTGCAAAATCGTCTTTATAAAAATTTCAAGTTTTTTTTTTTCAGTTATATTCACGATGAAACTGCTTCTTTTCGCATATTTTACTTGAAAGAATAAATATATGTGGCTTATATTCAGCACAGTTTCGGTTTCGGAATGAAAAAGTGGCAAATCACTCCGTAATAAAATCAAGGATAACTCAATAAATATTGCTTCAATTTTTCTGAAGCTTTCAGGGAACAGTTTTAAAGATTTATTTTACTACTTAAGTCAATAAAAAAAATTTCGTTTTTTTTTTTTTTTTTTCTCGACATTTTTGGATGATAGATCCCCTTAAAGAAGACACAATTTTAGCAGTCACAAAATACTAGGGAAAAGCACTGTGCCTAATAAAGATAAAGCGAAAAATGCCATTTATGCCACACTTCTACCATTGTTCTTCGACAGATAAACTACCAAAACATTCTAAATGTCCAGAAGGCGCTACATCCCGGTGTTTTTATAAGCGTGCAATCGCTAAAAAGGAAAAACCGAAATCATATGCATCCATGAAAACAAAGTTGTCTGAGGACGTTCTCTCCTTCCTAAAATTTCGCCAGTCTAACAAAGACTGGCTAGTGATGAATTGCTCTCACGTTGCATGTCTGGTAAAACACAAAATTCAAATGAATGATTACACAGCCTAATATGGAAAAACTGCCCGAAAGAGACAGTTGTATAAAAAAAAAAGACTAGAAATATCTGTGATTTCCACAATAAGCGAATATAACTTTGGCTGTTTAGTAGCTTAGGTATAGAATATTATATTGCCCGACATGCCCGGGGGCATGTAAAAATTCCAATTGGGCATGAATTTTTTTATCAAATATTTTTTTCTAAAACTTAACTTTATTGTTTCATATTTTATTGAAAAATCACCGCATCCTTACCGGATACCATTGAAAAGCCCGTAAAAAAATTACCCCGAAAAGAGTTTCGCTCTGCGTGCGAAAATTCGAAGTCTCTAAATTAACTAGAAAAGAAGTTAAGAGCATTTTTCTCTGCAGTTCGAAATTATTTTTTCACGGTAATTAACTTGAATTTTAATTGTTACCATGCCGACTGACTATTGATCCTTTTTTCTTTTAACGAACTTTTTTAGTGCTTGCGGTTTTTAGCATTTTGAGGAGCAGCCGATTTTTAATTAATTTATTTATTTTTTTGGAATTTGATTATTATTTCTATAAACGAATTAAAATTTATTTCCTACGGCTCACAGGCGATTGATAGCTTTATTTTGATTTCCTTATTTTGACATGTATTTTACGGGACCATTTTCCGTACTGCACATGGGTTTTTAAAACAAATGTTATCCTTAATGCGAATTTTGTTATTCCAACTTATTATTTCTATTTATACTTTCATTTATTTTATTTTTTGCTTCGCCAGTGAATTAACACATATGTTATTTTCCTATTTGAGCTCAGATGAAAGGTTTGTTCCGCTTTCAAAGCTTTGCTTGCTGCTGTTTGTTTCTGCAAGCTACAAAATTTCGTCTTTCTGTTTTAATGTCAATCAATAATAGATAAAAATTAATTTTTAAGACATTGGCAGTAGGGAATTTAGTGGGCTCTTGTGCTCTTGCAAGTCTCCTTTGCTCGCCGCGCAAATTTTCAGTATGACCAGCAAAAGAAAAGGTGAAATCATTTTGTCGAATTTTGGAAGGAAACCCTGTAGAGATGAAGCAGAAAAGGTATTATTTTTGTGTAATTTTTTTTAAACTATTTTAGCTGCCCCCTCCCCTCCTCCGATCTTTTTTTTTTTTTTTTTTCAATTTTAGTTTCATCTCTTTATTTTCTTCCTCTCATGCTGAGAATCTGCTTATTAATCCTTCTTTTTTTCTTTTTTAAATTCACAGGGGATGACGTCACACTACTTCGAGGGGGAGAGGGGTTCGATGATGTGGAAGTCGGGAGGAAACTGCTCGGCAGTTTTTTTGTTGTTGTTGTTGTTGAGAGCGGATTAGCCCTCGACCAGAAGGACTGTCCAACTTGTGACTGCGCGCATGGATTCTGCGGTTAAGTTTGGCATTCGCTATGTCTGCGGAAAGTGTGAAATTAAGGTATTAGTTAATTTTTTAACTCTTGTCGACGAAAAATGACGTTTTGTATTGTTTCCCGTTGCAACTTTTGATGTATACTTTTATAGATCTATCCAGGGTGTAACACCTTTTTTGAGCGTCTCCGGGTTTCTTTCCGAGAGGTCTTTTGTTGGTGGCGTGCTTCGTGATGAAATTCCCCGTGATGACTGTTCAAAAGCAGTGTGTACTTATCAGAGGTGAAAAAAAAAAACGGAAATTTTCATGAAGAGACTGGGAAGTTCGAGAACATTGGGAATTTTGTGAGGAAAAAACGAATTTAAGCTTACTTCAAAGAATCATTAATTATTTACGCAATATAAAAATATTTTCAGTCTTCAAATATTAATGCAGAACATAATATGTTCTGTATTGCTATTATCTAATGCCTAATACCGAATCCCCTCGTCCACGCTAGCAGGATGTGGATGTTTGTGCTGTTATTTGTTCTGCACATTCTTTCCCAACCATTACGCACGAAAAAAACAGAGACTTTGACCTCGCGGACATTGGCAGTAGGGAATTTAGTGGGCTCTTGTGCTCTTGCAAATCTCATTTGCTCGCCTACGCAAATTTTCATTATGACTAGCAAAAGAAAAGGTGAAAGTATTTTGGGAAGAAACCCTGTAGAGATGAAGCAGAAAAGGTATGTGTAACAAAAGTTCAATTTATTTTTCTTTTGTTACATTTAATTATTTAAATAATAAATGATTGATTATTCAAAATTCCCTCAGTCAAGCCTTGAATAATATTAATTTCATTTTAAACGCTTAACTGTGGCTTGACTGTTTCTCCGTGACTGAACTTGTCACTCACTTTTAATGTAGGTTTGCGCGTCATGCCTTTTTTTTTTTCAAGGGGGCTTATAGTTATAATTTTCATTAAATTACGGGATTAATTTTCGCAATACAAATATTTCAAAACACCTACAATTTTAATTAACAATTTGTTTTAAATCTTTTGGTCAGAAGAATTCAAATGACAGCAATTTGTTTACACGTACTTTATTCTACGACGTAAGCTTCCTGTCGATGAATGCCTTGCTGTGTGCATTTTTTTCGTCAGTTGGAAACTTGAGACCAGTAGTGAAGGACGCTAGGCTCGCGGTTCCCCAGCGAAGGGCATATATTTTGATGTCTCCTTGTCTGGGGAAACCATTATAGTTAGATGATCAGTCTGGAATAATATTGCAAGGATCTAATTCCTGGATTTGTATAATGATTTATATCGTGCTGCAATCATCAATTTGACATCATATCTAATTCATCAATTTGACGGACTTGATCAAAAAGACTGAAGGTGAACAACAAATATTCGTATACACGTTTGAAAGTGGTAATACTATAACGATCGGACATTCAAAATCTGAAGGAATATGCTTACACCACGTTATAATGTGGTATTACTTCAACGATCTGCAATAACATTTAAAATAGTTCCTAATTCTGGACTTGCTTCAATTCAATGATGAAAGACGTGGTGATATAAATGAAAGTTAAACCTATGAATCATCGATGAACACTTCCGTTAACAAAATCATCTGCTTCATTCTCGTGAGCTCACAGGTTGTACTTTTTTTTTTATTTTCAAGGATTGATCAATCTAGAACCAATTCTGTAAATCATGGCCAATTCAGTTTTTTTTCTTAAATTTTGTTAAGTCATAAGATGCATCAATTTTGAATATAAATTAGTTAATCAAGAAGTAAAAATAATAATAATTTTGAGAAGGTAAAAAAAAGGTTTATGAATAAATAAAACTTACTTCTTGAATTATGTATTTTTTCACAAATTTAATTATGTTTTTTTCTTTTAGCAATGAATTAATAAGTAATGATATGCAAGTAATCTCACAACGTGAATGTACTTATAAAAATTAAATTAACATTTTAATAGTATGATTTTTTTTTAAATATTTTAACTGCCCCCTCCCCTCCTCCCTTTTTTTTTTTGCAATTTTAGTTTCATCTCTTTATTTTCTTCCTCACACATGCTGAGAATCTGTTTATTAATCTTCCTTTTTTTCATTTTTTTAACTTCATAGGGGATGACGTCAAACTACTTCGCACCATTTGATTTGCACATTTTGATTTCTATAAAAGCATGTAAAAATCACCAGATTAAATTTATTTTTGAAGTTTTTTTATTTGTCATAATTTGATTTCATGATCCTTTTGTATGTAATATTCGATTTATAAAATGTTCATAAAAGCAATGTATCTGTACTTCATGATATAAGGACAAAGTTTCGCAAGATCATTCCTTTCAAGGCGGCAAATGGGGGATTCCTTGCCACTACCCGCCCCTAAAACGAAATCGAATTGCATCACCATCCAACTCTTCAATGGATCCCGGACGACCACAACCCCATTTTCACCGAAGAACGAAAAACCACGGCAAGTCTCAAATTTTTATTGTACCACCGACTGAAGAAGATTCATCGGAACAGGAAAATTTATCCACCCCACCACCAGCCTACTCCATCTCCACCACCTGCTCCCGTCGTTTACCACCCGCCACCCACGGCACGCACCCTTCCCTGCCGATCCCTGGGACCCCACCGTCAAACTTCCGCCACGACGAAGTCAATCAACAACACCACCAAGGGGCCATGGGCAGCCACCAACCGGACTGAGGAGATCCCCAAACGAAGCCCATGACTCCCGTCGCTTCTGCCCCTCAGCCGTCACCACAACCTGCTCCCAGGAGACAACCCAGAAAGAGGATGACGTACATGCAGCAAATAAAAGGAGTAAAAAAAATTGGTCAAAACCTTTGGTAAAAAATTACAAAAGACAAGGCTTTAAATAAAAACAGACAAAACGAAAAAACAACCTCGAAAAAAGTGCTAAACTCTCTATTCTACCCAGATTCAGTAATTTCACCTTTTGTGGGTACTAGACGATTTAAAAAATGTTCCTAAATGCAGTGTATGTGTACTTTATGATAAGGACCAGTTTTGCAAGATCTTTTCCTTCAAAACAAAGAAACGGCGAGCAATGGCGGCAAATGATTCCTTGCCACTACCCCGCACCAAAACGAAAACGAGTTACTTCACCATCCAACTCTTCCCTGGATACCGACGACCCCAGCCCATATTTTCACCGAGGAACAAGAAAGAACGGCATAAGTCTCAAATTTTTATTGTACCACGCCTGAAGTAGATTCATCGGAAGAGGAAAATTTATCCACCCCAGCACCGGCCACTCCATCTCCACCACCTGCTCCTGTTGTTATCACTCGCCACCAGCACTACCTTCCGGCGATCCCCTTAACCCGGTACCGTCAAACTCCTTGCCACAACGAAGTCAATCAACAACACCACCAAGGGGCCATGGGCAGCCACCAACCGGACTGAGGAGATCTCCAAGAAGCCTATGACTCCCAGCCGCTCCTGCCCCTCCGCCGTCACCACAACCTGCTCCCAGGAGACAACCCAGAAAGAGGATGACGTTCATACGGCAAATCAAAGAGTACAAAAAAATGGTCAAAACCTTGGATAAAAAATTACAAAAGACAAGGCTTTAAATAAAAACAGACAAAAACGAAACAAGTGATAAAAAAAAGTCTCTATTCTACGCAGATCTCGTAATTCCAAATTTGTGGGTACTAGACGATTTAAAAAATGTTCCCATATGCAGTGTGTCTGAACTTCATAAGAACAAGTTTTGCAAGATGTTTTCTTTCAAGACAAAGAAACGGTGAGCATGTATAGACACTTTCCAGAAATATTCTTCGACGGTACGTATAATCTTTTGAAGAAAGATTTCACCTTTTGCATGTAAAAGACGATATTCAAAATGTTCCTAAATGGCAGGGTATATACTTCATGATAAGGACAAGTTTTCCAAGGTCTTTTTTTTTCAAGACAGAGAAATGATGAGCATGTACAGAGACTTTCCAGAAATATTGTTCTTCGATGGTAGGTATAAGCTTTTTATCGATATTTTAAACCTGTTATGTGTTTCTTGTTGTGGAAGGAAATGATTAACATATGTTGCGACTTGCATTTTAATTTTTTCTCCCACATTAATTTTGTGTAATCTAACATTAAATTTCGAGTTATTTCGCTTTACTTTTTATCGTTTGTTAAGAAGTCCATTTCAAAATTCTTATCTAATATAATACAGTAGAATGTATTACTTCTTATCAAACATTTCGTCACTAAGTTTCAAAGATAAAACTTTTGAACATGTTCTTTTTAAAAATAATTATCAGAACTACCTATATTATTGCATTTTAATAAACTGAACTCAGTGCAAGTTATTTTCAATTTGATGCAGCTGGTGCAATATTTCCTCAAGCCATTAAAATACATTTATTACCACAAATTTATTAAGTCAAAAAAACTTCAAAATAATTTAACCATTGTTTTGACTTATGAAAAATAGAAAACATTTTGACACACCCTTAACTTATACAATAGGTTTATTGAAGGAACTTAAAATCGATTTACATCAAGAATGAGCACTAACTGGAAATTCTAAATACACTATCAGTGAAATGTTTTGTGGACGAAAGGACCTTTTTTAAACGACGCCGCATGTAGTTGTAAGTTTACATTTTACTTTTATGCCCATTAAAAAATGAATTTAATTGATGTTTCCTAATATACATTATATGTATCATATTTCATAGGCTTCAGTGAACTTGTAAAGTTCGATTGTTGGCATAAGTTAGCGTGCCTTTAGCAGGAAGAGTGATGACAACGGCATTTACCAGTTTTAACTTTTGAACAACGCGCCTGCGCATCGTCGCTTTCACAGCGCCTCTTGGTGATGTCCAGGCGTGTCGCCATTTAGTAGTTTCAATAAATTACTTTGACACGTTGAAAAATAAATTATGTGGCAACATTACCATCCTAGATCGAGGATTCTTAAATTTTTGATTTAAGGATGGTAAACCTTCTAGTTAAATTAGAACACATTTCCATCAAAAAATTTCCTCTTGATCGAACATGAAAAAACATTTTTGCTAACATTCTGAAGCATAGTTACGAGTGCAAAGGGTTAATTGTGAAGCTCTATTTTAGATCACGTAGAAAAGACAGGAGTATCAAAAGAAATGTGCGATGCTGTGAAGGAGCTTTCGACAAAAAAATCCTATTCGCAGACCAAGGAAACATATTTTTCAATTTATGAAAGACTCAAAGAAATAGCTTCATCGACAATCGTGGAATATTTTGACGAAAATTGGCATGGCAGCTGGAAGGCAATGCTTTAATCTAATGTTAATACATTATGATTTAGATTTGATCTGAATTATTTTAAACCTTTCGTATCACTATCGGACGCATTGAAATCCTTTATTTATTATTTTAATTATTTTTTAGGAATGGACACACATGAGCTGCTCAAACGTTAACTATTTAAGCATGACGAACAATCGTTTGGAATCGATGAATGCGAAGCTGAACTCGGTTGTTGTAAAACGTAGCTCGAAGGAAGCTTATCTTTCATCGTTAAGCCATACAGTTCTACCATCAACCTGAGCAAGCTGCCTGGTGGAGTGCCAAAAAGGATCCATTCATGTTCAAGGGAGGAATGCTGGTGAAATTCCCGTTTCTGATCTCGTTTAATTTCGTTTAACATACATGATTTCTTTCGAACTGATGCTATCTGCTCGTTTATAAACTTAGTTACTTTCAACAAACGGAGAAGAAAACCTTCTGATTGGCGTGAACGTGCAGGACGAACTTCCCTAAAGCTCGAATGGATTCGCCCTTTTCTGTCATGCGTACAAGCGTCCAAATGTCAGAACTTTGTGGTCGAACTGCATCACTATCGGACGCATTGAAATCCTTTATTTATTATTTTAATTATTTTTTAGGAATGGACACACATGAGCTGCTCAAACGTTAACTATTTAAGCATGACGAACAATCGTTTGGAATCGATGAATGCGAAGCTAAACTCAGTTGTTGTAAAACGTAGCTCGAAGGAAGCTTATCTTTCATCGTTAAGCCATACAGTTCTACCATCAATATGAGCAATCTGCCTGGTGGAGTGCCAAAAAGGATCCATTCATGTTCAAGGGAGGAATGCTGGTGAAATTCCCGTTTCTGATCTCGTTTAATTTCGTTTAACATACATGATTTCTTTCGAACTGATGCTATCTGCTCGTTTATAAACTTAGTTACTTTCAACAAACGGAGAAGAAAACCTTCTGATTGGCGTGAACGTGCAGGACGAACTTCCCTAAAGCTCGAATGGATTCGCCCTTTTCTGTCATGCGTACAAGCGTCCAAATGTCAGAACTTTGTGGTCGAACTGTATCACTATCGGATGCATTGAAATCCTTTATTATTTTATTTTTTATGAATGAACACACATGAGCTGCTCAAACGGAAAAATTTTGAGCATAACGAACAATCGTTTGGAATCGATGAATGCGAAGCTGAAATCAGTTTTCCTAAAACATTAGCCCGAAGGAAGCTTTTCTTTCATCGTTATTCATTGTTCTTGCTACCCTAAGATCGGAGCGCAACAAGACGTCATAGTACTAATCGCAAGAACTATTTTTCTGCAATTTTTAAAGCTATCTGCTTA
Source organism: Octonoba sinensis (assembly GCA_038502835.1). Lineage (NCBI taxonomy): Eukaryota > Metazoa > Arthropoda > Arachnida > Araneae > Uloboridae > Octonoba > Octonoba sinensis. Next base: position 60,683,244 of record CM076605.1, on the reverse strand, counting down.
AAATTTACATTGTTGCTTAAGTTTTGCACACCAGTGTATTTTTACACTATACTTATTCATTTGTTATAAAATGATAAACTCTATAAGACATTTCATTCGATAATCTTTAAATTTTTGCCAGGGCCGTTGAGAGCCGAGTGCGTCAATTACTTAGTTGGCTAGCAGGAGGCCACCAATATATCAGACGCCAAACACTGCATCTTTTCCGAAAAAGAGTTCATTAAGTCTTGTTCTTAAAAATGGCGCTCCCATTATATAGTAACTAGCTAATTTCCAGCAGAACATCTGCGGGCTGTAAGTTCAACAATCAAACTACTAAATATGATGATCGCTCGATATAAACAAACTAAGGTGTTGCCACTCCAAATAATTGGAAATTAAAATTTGAGTTATGAATGAAAACTTTTAAGAAATGTAAATAAATTTGTTAAAGTCCTCTAGTTACGATAATAAGTACAAATATTATGTTACTTTTCTATGGTAATCACTAAACAAATGGTTAAATATGGTTTTACCATTGTTTGGTTTTTGCATGATTTCAGTATCGTATCGTACCGCAAAATTTAATCGTAACTGTTCCACGTTAACTGAAATATATATATATCGATACCGGTAAGTTATTTGAATTATGATTTTTCATTATTATTTTTAATGTTAAAATATTAACCTTAGCCGTTTTTGATGCACATAATTTAAAATTCATATTGATTGATTACTTTCCATTTGATTTTGCAATTTTAAAGTACAAGTGATATTACTAATGTGTCATAAAGGAAATCTGAATTTTTATCAATCAATAAATCAGTTTATTTGTTGATGAATAGAGAATAATCAGACATTGAATTACAAGATTTCGATGTAGGCATTGCTGATTGTTTCAGTAAGTTTAGCAAAGAAAAATGACAATTCACATTAGCAATGATAAATCAATTGAAAATTAATTATAATATACTGGGTGAGTGCAAAAGTTCATGCGGAGGTGCAATAGAAGGAATTAGAAGCGGCGTAAAATGCTGTCATTAATACCGCCATCTACGTAGGACAGATCGTCGGAAAGGTGACGTGTGCAGCTTTCATTTCAAACAAAATAATTTGTAGATACAAACTGCTTCGAGAAAGATTACTTTAAAAATGAGTGTCGATAAGATACATTTATGGCATGATATGCTTTACGAGTTTTGGAAGGGAATAAACGTTGCAGCAGCCGTAAAAAACTTTTAGAGAGGTTTATAAAGATCAAGAACCAGTTAAACGAACTGTGGAAAAAGAGTTTAACCTTGAAGACGAGCGACGCTCAGGTCGACCTTCAGACATTGATGACGATGTTGTGTGTACTTTAGCTCAGAATACTCCACGAATTTCGACAGAGGAAGTTGCTACAGCACTTAACGTTGACCGTTCAACCGCTTTTCGGCGTTTAAAAAAATAGGATTCGTCAGATTTTGTCAAATCACAAGGGCGTAGTGTTTCATCATGACAACGGCAGACCTCACATTTCGAGACAGAAGCTGCGCGAACAGGACATACCATTTCAGGCTGCTCAAACTCATCCACCGTATTCTCCTCATATCGCACCATCTGATTATCACTTGAGCATTGCGAAGTCATTTAAATGGATAAAAACTTGACTCTTTGGATGCCTTAAAAAAAATCGTGTCTTCGTTCTTCGAATCTAAACCGCGCAGTTTTTATGGTCGGGGAATCCGTATGCTGCCAGAACGTGGGTAACACATTATAGACAACGATAGAGAATATATCATTGATTGAATGAATGAAAAACTTTGTTTGCCTAATTACTGTGTGACTTTTTACTCACAAACTCTGCATGAACTTTTGCACTCGCCCAATATATTGGAAGCATATTTTCTGACATTTGAATGAAGCATGAAGATTTTGATGAAATCATACACAAGTTCTTTGACCCATGAAAGGAAAATATTTGCTAATATCGGAAAAGTGTATATTTAGTATTTTATATATCAGTTTGTGCGGTGTATTTAAAGCATCATTAAAACATCAGCTCCCAATAATTCCAAGCGGCTTCGTGGCATACTTCATTTTTGTGCTCTTAACTCTCAATGATTCCAATTGGAATTAGCTTCAATTTCGATTTTAAAAAATTGAAATTTTTTAGTTTTCCTTTTAGAAGTTTCATCTTAGGTTCAAAATGCGACATATTATGAGTTTTAGAATTTTAAAATTATTAAATGGTCCTAGGACTGAAAAGGCAAACAACTGCAGCACTTCAAGTTGCTTTGTTAATCTTTTTCTTTAGCTGTTTATTTATGTAATAAGGACTATCCGCATAGGAATTGACAGGGATTTAAAGTCGTCCAGTTGTGTAGTCTTAGAAAATGGGGGGAGGGGGATCCGAAAGAAAATCACTTAAATCAAAAAGTGGGAAATTTGCATTCGAGTAATAAAAAATGAAGAAACGCTCACGTTAAAGTGAAAAAGCAGACACTGCCCCCCCCCCCCTACGATCTTCCTCGACTACATCACTACGTGATATTGCCACTACCTAACTGACTTGGCTGGGTCGTCTCTCCAACGCTCTGGCTTTCTAACTTACATATAACCATACAATTTTTGCTAAAATGTAGGATTTTCAATTGTGACGCTCTACTCTAGATCACACCAGAAAGGACAGGAGCATCAAAAGAAATGTGCGATGCTGTAAAGGAGCTTTCGTTGGAAAATATCCTATTCTCAGACCAAGAAAGATATTTATCCATTTATGAAAAACTCCAAGAAATAGTTCCCTCGACAGTCATGGAACATTTAGACAAAAACTGGCATGGAATACGGAAGGTAATTATTTAATCTAATGTTGCTACATTATGATTTTAAGTTTTAGATGAATTTTTTAAAACTTTTTGCACAGTTCTATCACCAACCAAAATAATCTGCCTGGCAGAGTGCCAAGAAGAATCCATTTATGTTCAAGGGAGGAACTGCTGGTGAAAGTCCTGTTTCTGATCTCGTTTAATTTCGTTTAACATACATGATTTCTTTCGAACTGATGCTATCTGCTCGTTTATAAACTTAGTTACTTTCAACAAACGGAGAAGCAAACATTCTGATTCGCATGAACCTGCAGGACGAACTTCCCTAAAGCGCGAATAAATTCGCATTTTCTGTCATGCGTAGAGGCGTCCAAATGTCAGAACTTTGTGGTCGAACTGTATCACTGTCGGACGCATTGAAATATTTTTTTTATTATTTTAATTATTTTTTAGGAATGGATACACATGATCAGCTCAAACGGCAAATATTTGAGCATGACGATTAATCATTTGGAAACGATGAATGCGAAGCTGAAATCTATTGATCTGGCTAGACTTTGGCTTCTGCGTCGCGGCTTCACCCTAGCCCCGCCCTCCTCCTATCACAGACATATTAGCATCGACAGAGTAACCAGGCTTCTCCCTCGCTTTGGAAGCAACTGTGGGGCGAATACGTCACGTGAAGCAGACCACCAATTAGCTTCTCTTGTCTTATCTCCGCTTGGCCGTATCTGCTTTTACCACAATTTCTTCCCACGCCGCGAAGTTTTCAAGATCGGCTTAAGCTGCGCGTTAAATTGCACCGAATGAACAAGGCTTGGAGGACATTCCTTTCATAAGTATAAAACTAACTTCTCAATAAAATGTCCTGAAATCTATCTAATCTATCCACACAGACTAATATTTTTTTTATTTCTAATTCCGTGTAACAATGAATGCATTGAAATCCTTTACTTATTTACTATTTTAATTATTATTATAATCTTTTAGGAATGTACATGCATGAGTTATTCAAATGGTGATTTTTTGAGCATGACAAATAATCGTTTCGAGTCAATGAATGCGAAGTTGAAGTCAGTTATACGAAAACATCGCTAAAAAGGAAGCTTTTATTTCATCGTTCTTCCGTAAGATCGGAGCGCAACCCAGGCAAACCTAAATGTGTCTTGGAAGTCCCTTCGACAAATTATCCTTCAAGCCTAGAAGCATCCTATCAGAAACAACTGCTTCCGTACTCATTTAAGAGGCTGTTGGACCGGCTGAGATTGTCCACATATAAACGACAAACTTTCACTGATGTGGAGGGAAACTTTAGTTTCATCGCTGAAGGGGTCTCCTTGACTGTTAGCACTGTATCCTTCGAGTGTCCTTGGTATAGTCCACCAAAACAGTATTTAGAACCAGAAACGATATTATATATAACATATTGAGAAAGAAAAAAATTGTAGGGGTTGAGAACATTTTCAACCGTAACAGCGATTAACCTAATTCAATTACCACTTTTGAATTTACTCTTTCTCCTCCGATTGGGTATTAGAGTAATACCTCTTCAGAAACTGACATTAATATTTACAAATGCTTTGTATTATTCGAATTATGCATACAATGTGTTATAAAAGGGTTAATACCTGTTGGGAGACTCTTTTGAGTGAGCATGGACATCTAATAGAGTTTTCTTACCGGTGAAAATTCTAACCTCCAGCACAGCTATTAAATTATCATTTATAAGGCGCTAGGTTGACCTTACTTTTCGAAAAATATTTTTTTTTTTTTTTACGCATACTTGTATTGTAGGTGATCTGTTTGTTGATTTGACAAAAAGAAACTGATTTATGCATAAATATGAGCTAATTGTATGCGTTAAAGTTTGAAAGTCGTCGTGATTCGAGTACGAATGGACATTTGAAATTCCTTTTTCTCAAACTGTTATACCCTTGAAAATTATTTTCAATATTATTCTGTTTTTTCCCCCCCCCCCCCGCGTTTACTTATATTTCATTGATAATGAAGTATTGATAACAAATTATACTTCATATAAAAAATACATGTGAAAACGTATGTTGGAAATAACGATCAGAAAAAATAGTGCAAGATTATTGCAACTAACGTTTTGAAAAAAGAAATATGGTTGTGCGGGGAGCAAGATAAATAGAGAATATTAAAACTTCTTTCATTTGTTTGAAACTTCGTGGGCTAAAAGCTCACAGGAGCAATGAATATATTCAATTTTGCAAAGAGGAAGAACGAACGATGTGTAATTGTTTGCAAACCACAAATGACTGCTTACGCCGATGATGCGTTTTTGTACAATTCTATTATTTTCTGGGCCGTTGCCCTCGGGTCATGCGTGAAATCATGTGTATTACTGTTATACTCTATTATTTCTTATATGTTTTAGTCTATCTAATTTAAATAAATTAGTTTTATTGCGAGCTGTTAGATGAAATAAAAAGGCCATATACAATATTAAGAAGGTAATTAAAAGTTATACTAGTTAAAATCTTCTAGAACAGGAAACTATTCCTCTGACTTAAATTACCATTTTAAGTGTTACAAATTTTCACTCTCCAGAAACGGAATTTAATTTATAGTTATTTACAAGAGGAAAGCACACAATTATGATTTTGTGCACTCATATTTCGAATCAGGTGCCTATAGGTCAGTGCTGGAGCGCTATAATCTATATTTCTCAAACTTGGAATGCTTTTGGTCAGTACTAGACCAATTACATAAATTTGTGCAGCAATTTGTATTGTTGTGCTTATTCTGATCGTAATTCATTGTGTAAACATTCATAAGATTCACTAAATGGGAGTTTACAATGCCTAAATTCCGGCAATTTCAATTCAAGGATACATGGTACCTAAAGTATTTAGCAGTTATAACGATATCATCGGATTTCTTCCTGGAGAGATCATGAGTGTGACAAATTTAACGAATTTACCTAAAAGTAATTTGTCAATATTAAATTTAAAAAACCGTAAAGTTCTATCTCTATTGTTAGATAATAACCAAATTAATAATACCATGTTTCAAAATATGAAGCGTGTTCGGTGCTCATCCCAGTTACCTTGGGTTTTACCCTGGGAACAGCCAACATCGGCAAGAGCTTTGCCTTGGAGAAATTTTGCCGAGGCTTTAATAATTGCCAATTGCTCGATACCCAAGAGCGTACTCAAGGACTTCCTGGTAATCAAAGGTATTGGATCTGGCTGGACTTTGGCTTCTGCGTCGTGGCTTCACCCTAGCCCTCGCCCTCCTCCTATCATCGACATATTAGCACAGAGGCTTTTCCTTTGCTTTGCGAGTGACTGAGGGGCGAATGCGTCACGTGAAGCAGACCAACAATTAGCGTATCTTGTCTTATCTCACTTCGCCTGATCTGCTTTTACCATAATTTCTTTCTACGCCCTTTTTTAATGAATGACGGCGCGTTCCAACATCCTCACAGAAAAGTTAAAGGATGACAACTACTCATCATGGAGCAGTGACATCAAATTCATCCTGATTGACAAAAATATCTGTGACATCGTCACTGGCAAGGAAGTGAAACCTGTGATCAATTCTGCGGCAAGAGTCAGGGCTAAAGACGTCGCTCGATATGGAGTAAGAAAATGGTCTGCAATTGCTGTACTCTACTTACATGTTGGTAAGGATTTTCGCAAAATTACCGAGAACTGCGAGGATCCCCATGAAGACAGGAATCGATTAAAAGATAACTATTTTCCGGATAATAGAACTGTAAAAATGAAGCTGTTTTTTGACCTGACGTTTGTTCGGATCAGCTCTGCTCACGTCGAACTCTGCGAGTCATTGCGTCAGTCTGTCGTACGTGAGCTCTCATCACGAGCGGACGCAGCTGGCATTGAGCCCCATCTTCAGAATCATTCTTAGAGAGTTCGTCGCCATTCTATATCATCATTATGTGTTTAAGGGTCATTATGTGTTAAGAATCACCTTTTCAACATAAAAAAATCGATTTTTTTCTTTGCATTTTTCAAAACTACAAACATTTTTTATTCATTTAAAACAAACCGCAACAAAATATTCAAACCAGAACCTTAAAAACTGTTCAGTAAAGGAACTAGCTCGGAAGCAAAATTCGATCATCCTGGGGTTCAAATGGATCAGCTGTTTGTTTAGATTTCTATTTGCAGCTGTGACACCTGGCTATTGTTTAATCAATGTGTCTTATTATATATATATATTTAATAAGAACTCCATTTTTTAATAATGATAATGATTTAGCATGAGCAGCTTTACACTGTTACAAATTTCATCATGAAATTACGGTTAAATAACCGGCAGCAGTACATATAAGGAATGTGAACCATACTTCAAAAACATGACTAAATTTTTGCACTAGGTTGGCAATGACTTTGGTGCTGCTGAGGGATGTGCAAAGATATTGGCAATGTTGCAAAATTCTACAGTTAGAAATTTCATCATGAAATTACGGTTAAATAACCGGCAGCAGTCTGTTCATCTAATTCACCGTTTGGAACATTTTTCTATCTTTACGGGACCTAAACCATTTCCAACCAGCTTGGTTAAAAAGCACGAAAAAAAAAAAAAAACACGGAATCAAAGCGACTAAGTGCTTGAAGCAGAAAGCTTGAAAATTGTGATATCGAAATTGAAAGCGATAACACATTTACCGGTTACTCTTTTATTGATAAAATTTTGTTTTTAACCCTTTGATGGTTATGAACGAGCTCAGCTCACAATCGAATCGTGTTACATAATGCGTACAAATGAGTTCCGCTCGGAAGCCAGATTTCGACTGAAATGGTTAGAAACGAGCACTACTCGCGTAGTGAAATCTTTTCCCAATGCGCGCTGAGCTCGTTCGCCATTATTATTCTGCATCTTATATTTATTATTAACTATTATTATTTATATAATTGATTATAATCATTTATATTTAATAATTACCTTTTATTAATTGTTTTAAAGTACGCAAAAACTGTTATTTATGTACTACAAATACTTTAAGACATTTTTTTAAACCCGTGAGGCGAGCTATCTACGGCATCGCCAGAGAAGGGTGACATTTTCGGAAGAACGGCGGGGGAAACAGCTGCCACTTTCGACTACTGTTTACTCGTAATACTGCGCGAATTAACGTAAACGAAAACTGCTCATTTCCCTAACAGTCAAATGGTTAATATGATAGAAGACTGTGTTGTGTGCCGAATTTGATTTGGGAAGATCAGCGTACACACAAAAGTTGTTGGTGGACTACCTGAAGATATTGAAATTGTATGCAAAACATGCGGTGAACTGTCATACTCGAAACTCAGCCATGCTTGGAAAACGTAAAAACCTTGCAGAAATCAATTCAAGATTTATTTATGCTATGCGCGCATTAGGTCAAGGACTCTCCGGTGCAAAAACATTTTGTGGAACCATGGACTTGCCATCACATATTTCACTGAAATCTTACAGTGCTATTTATAAGCACATAAAAGATGCCTCTTCTCTTGTTGCGAAAAATAGCACGTCTTCAGCTGTGACAGATGAAATAAAGTGCACTAACGGCATTAAACTGTCGGATTTAACAATCAGTGGGGATGGCACGTGGAAAACACGGGGCCATACTTCATTAGTTGGTATGTGTACTCTGATAGCCGCATCATGCGGAAAAGCCACTGATGCAGAAGCTGTCTTCACATTGTAAAGGTTGCAATTCTTGGAAAGGGACAAGATGTGGAGAACAATATGAAAACTGGCGAGAACAATATTCTACAGTATGCCAGAAAAATCATAGTGGTTCTGCTGCTATGATGGAAGTTGTTGGCGTGCAAAGAATCTTTGAGCGCTCAACTGTCCTTCACGAGGTGAGGTATGCCAAATATATCGGTGACGGGAACTGCAAAACTTTCACTGCAATGCAAAAATCTGAACCGTATGGTCGAGATTTAGCGCCTACCAAAATCGCATGCGTGGGACATGTACAGAAAAGATGGGCACAAGATTGATTAAATAAAAGAAAAGAAAAGAAGGGGGGAAAACTGAGTGACGGCAAAGGTCGCCTTACAAAAGATGTAATTGAAACACTCACCATATATTATAGAAATGCCATTAGAAAGCATAGTAACACGGTGAAGGAAATGCAAAAGGCTGTCTGGGCCACATATTACCACAAGCGTTCTACAGACCTTGAGCCAACACATCATTTTCGCAAAGTAGGAGTCATAGGAAAAGCTGTTAAACTTTCCTGCTTCAAAAACTTAGAACTAAAAAAATTGCCAGTTCAGAGGGGGGAAAAAGCTTGGATGACATTGACAGCGAAAATTATGGAAGAATGTTTAATTGGCTTTAATTCCAGTATGAAGAAAAGAGAAAAGAAACGTTTTATTATTTTCTCGATAATGCGACGGGCCATCCATGTATTGAACTGTCTACTGTGAAATTGCCTGGCCCTACCCAACAATCGTTACCCAACCCATGGATCAAGGGACCATTAGAAATGGGAAAACGACTTACAGAAGATTAATGATGCACGCACTATTAGCAAACATAAAAACTGTTTCTAATTCTTCAAAATTAGTTAAATAAATAAATGTTCTGTACGCCGTAATGCGGCTCGAAGACGCTTTGTAAAAAGTAAATGATCAATCCATAAACATATAGGTACCTCATGCACTTTATCGATAATTGTTTAATATTTCCAAGTGGAAGATGATGTACATGCAAGTGCTGCTGAAGGTGGACGCACTAAAGCGCCTACTACTCATCTTTCCGAAGCATCAACTCCCTATTCCAGCAATATATTGTCCCGTAATACTTCTAGATCGCCCTCTTCAACTCGTAAGAGAATGGGAGATCCAACTGATAATGGCGCAACTGACGTTATCAAGTTGGTAGGAAAGAAACTAAAGTCGTTACAGGCAGAGGATGCTTTACAGGTGTTTGGAAAACATGCGGCTCATTACACTCAGAGACGTACCTAGTTCACAAAACGCAATCGCTAATTAATTAGCCCTTAAAAATATGGCTTCAAATGAAGATTATTCATCAAGTACATCATCTGACAGTGCAGTTTTACATAGACCTTCAAAAATACTACGACTGCAATCAGACTGCGAGAAAAGTTCTTTGAGTAGTTCATCGGATGTAAGACCTTCCACGGTACGTCGGCGCCGAATCGAGTCTGACGGGGAAAGTGAAGATAGCGATAACAATGAAGATGATATACCAGAAGAGTTTGATGTAATTTGGCGTATTCAGTTAGGTAATAAAACCAACATAACCTTTTCTGATTCGTCAGGTATTAACGCATGCCAATCAGAAATTTTTGCTTGTACGGAACCACATGATTTTTATTTCCTTTTTGTTACTGGTGAAATATCCGAAATTAGTGCTGCCTAATCAAATAAAACCAAATCCTAATTTTTTAGCCAGTTTCGAAATTTTATTACGTGTGTTACTTTTCGGGTAACACACGTAACGAAATATCAGATATTTTTATTTTTTTTTAACAGACAGCAAAAACATACATATCTTCAAAAAAATGTGTGTATACTTAGAACACATGTACTTTTATTAGCCAAAATTAGAAAACCTAAAAAATACCCAGCAAGTTTGTTAGAAAGCTCGTTGAAGTTGAACTGTGAAAATGTAACGTCGCTACTATGAAATGACCCAGGAGCTTCTGTTGCATTAAACATGTAAAATATATTTTACGTTTAATGCATTGTTCTGTATAGTATTAGATATGAAAAATATACATTATGCTTTCACTGTTGCAAGTTTTTTTTAAAGCATCAAATATTTTGCTTGTCTCAAGATACAGAGGAAAGCACAGATTTTATTCATCAAAGAAATCTTAAAACAATAATGAATTGAAAAAGTTTTCGGAAAATGGATTGTTTTAAATTTTGGAACAGGCTCTAAAATTTTCGGAAATGCCGGAGAATTTATCGCTTGGAATGTAAACTGCAGTAACCATATAGAGCGTTGCAGCTGAGACCTCAAGTCGAGGTTTCGGTACCAACTAAAAGAAAGAGTACCCCATATCACAGTGGAACGAGGAAAAGTAATTATCAATGTCTGTGCTGTATCGTACAGCACGTGTAACATGCACAACTTGGAAGACATTAATACAGAAATCGGAACAGATAATGAATGCTTTGAATTCCGGAAACTTTATAAATAAAAAATTAACTGATCTCAGAATACTTTATAAATAGTACTGAAAATAAGTAGAAACTAGAAACGTGCACAAGTTTCTTTTATTTCTGTTTTCACACCAAGCCTGATGTACAAAGGGAGTTGGTACAATGATGACCAAAGAACCAAATAAATATCATCCATCAGTGTTCACAGGGCCTCGACGAAATGATTTGGATGGGTTTCGCCTACTGCGCTGTGACTTCAACCCGAGCCCAACGCCTAAGAAAAAACTCATGAAAAAGATCCAATTCATCGGGATCTTTTTCTTAATCATGAAAATGTTCTCTTTTCTCTCCGACAACGAAAAACAAAAGAAAAATATCTAACATAGCAAAAGAGTCGAGATTCGACAATTGTAAACATTGCCCTACATGTAAAAGTAAATTTGCGTTAAAATGCAAATAAACAACATCCATCAGTATTCACGTGGCCTCGATGGAATGAACTGGATGGATTTCGCCCACTGCGCCGTGGCTTCAACACTAGCCCTACTCCTATAGATTGACAAAAAGAACCCGGAGCCAAAATCGTCAGCCGCCTAAGAAAAAACTCCTGAAGATCCCCTCATCGGGATATTTTCCTTAATCATCAAATTTTTCTCCTTTCTCTCCGTCAACGAAAAAGAAAAATATCTAACTTAGCCAAAGAGTCGAGGTTCGACAGTTGTAAACATTGCCCTAAATGTAGAAGTAAATTTGCATTAAAATACAAACATGAAAGCTGAAAATGCAAAACACAAGATACTTGTTGCTGTTGTAACGTTTATTTCTGAAGCTTCATTTTATTTGTTTATTTTTTGGATTTTCAAAGCCCGTAACACTTATAAGCACTAAATTAGATCTACCAACAAGCTTTCGATAGTTAACAACAGTCTTCCGTTTCAAAGGGGGACGAATTTTTAGACAGAATTTCTGCCATCTTGCAAATGCATGAGGCACTTCCTAACTTGTGTCATATGTCAGCATATCGTTGTCTAGTTCTTAACTTAATTTTTCAGTAATTAAACTCAAATTGTATACTATATGTAAGGGAAATACTACCTTCATATGTTACTTTTTTACCAGAACTTTTGTCCTGATGACCGACAGCAACCCATTGCTGTATTAGAAGGTTTCCTCTTCCAGATATACCCAAACTTTCCTGACTCGGCTCTTGAAAGATCTAGCAAGCAATTCTTTCTTTTGCTGATTAAATAACCAGGTCTTTGTTCAGTGACCTGGTTTTTTTATCGTCAGTGCTTTGAAAATCTTCCCACCGAAAATAACTTTTCTCTTCTTTAACTCTTCCTTTCATGGCAAAAGCTTTTGCATGGAATGAGGCCGATGGGGAACCTTCTTAAAGTTGCTACTGAGGGTTTCTCAGCAGCAAATAAACATAACTGCAAGACTAATTTACCAAAACAGCAACTTGGAAAGCACACTAATTTTTTTTTTTTTTTTTGACTGAAAAAGTTGTGACTGAATAGGGAAAAGGCAGCTAATGAAAATATTTTGAAAACCAAGTAACGAATGTTTCTCCGAATAAACATGGCAGCGTGAAGGATAATCAGCGAAATAGTACGATGGCGGAGATTCAAAAGGATTCTTAGCTGTTCAAAACACTTATGGTCTAAACAGTGCACCAAATTTGGAATACAATGAACATATCCAGAAACGAGTAGATTCGCTTTTACGCAAATTGAAAGCAAAAAATGCAGGGCGTTCAGAAAATGGGAAGTTCATGGATGCTTTTATAAGCAGATTTCAAAACTTGTATGTGGTCGCTATTCGTTCTAACGTTGGAAATTATTGACTAATTGAACGTTTTGTATTTCCATTACCTATCTAACTGTTGCCAGTCTCACTGCCAAATTTGAAATATTTCTTTGCTAAATACCAAGTCATATTGGTATTGCAGGAAGTGAAGAAGCCGACACTTAAGCTAAAAATGCTAAACTAAATTTGATGACCGAGTCCCATTTGAGCACGTACCTAAAACGTTTTATCAAAGAAAGCCTGTCAATAGAATTGACAGGTTGGATTTCGTAAGCGCAGACACGAAATAGAAGAAATTGAGTTTTATTCAGCCGTCTGTACAAGATTTTAAATAGATTAATTTCTGCAGGAGAAGACAAGTAACCTTACCAGACTGAAGGTTTTACGCCTGTATGTAACACATACCAGGTCAGTCAACCTGTATTCAGGGGTGGAAAACCAAATATTCACTTCTGTATCAACATTGTATTTGTAAAAACACCAATTTTGGGTCAGAATGATCGCCTATTAGACCAACTTACATTTTTTTCTATCAGAACTGTCCATGACAATTTTGTATCAGAATTATCAGTTTTGTAGCTGGTTAATTCAGAATTTAATGCTGCTTGAAGAATATAGTTTGTAAGAAGGAAAATTTTTTGTAGTGTGTCAATGTTTTACAGACTGCTTGCTAATTTTTATTCAAAAAAAAAAAAAATTGCATCCTAGAAAACAGCAACAAATAAAGTTATTTACAAAACAAATTATTGTAATTCAAACTCCAAAAGAAAATGTATTTATAGCTACATTAACAAAGAGCAAAATTTTTACTTCTTACAATTGTATACAGAAAACTATGCCATATGATATAAAACTAAACAAACAATATAGGTTCGTTTAGTACTAGACGCATTTGTTTTTCCCCCATTAATTTGTATGGCTTGTTATTACTTAATGGGAATTTCATTATTTTTCTTGAAAGAAAAAGTCCCCATGGGGGGATAGGATTACAATTCTGCCTTAAGTGTATGGTTCAACTGTTCTATGGAATTTTTTCAAAACTGAAGTTCTAGATCAGTTAAATTAAAAAATCGGGTTATAAAAACACATAAAAATGAAAAACAAAATAAACCGATTTAAGGTAGCTTATGTTAAATTAACTTCCTACTTACAAATTACTGAAACGTTTATAGGATGCAAAAGGATTGAAATATCAGACACAACAAATCCAATTCTCAGCAAAGAACATGTTTCATCTGGTATTCCCAAAAACTTATTACTGACATTTTGTAAAAGTAAAGAAAATGTAATTAAAGCACTGAGAATACATGTGCACATAGAAAGGAGCTAAAGACTAAACGCCATTTGGGTGTGGAGGCAATTCATAATCCTAACTGAATAAAAGCATTAAAAATTCTGTTTTTTTTAGTGCAATTTTCAGTGACAAAAGGTGCAATTAACTGCTACTGGTTACTTTAGAATATTCAATTCATTTTTGGCGCAAAAATCACGAGTTTTAAGCTTTTTTGTATCAGATGTATTAGGAATTCAAAATTGGAGCTGATTTTTCACCCCCCTGTCTTGCATATTCTTGTTGACCGTCCTGGTACCACCCTGCCTTCTGAAAGGAGGTATGATATGTGTATATATACATTTTATCAAATAACTTCTTTAAATATTTTTAAAAAGAATTTTTATGACCACTATGTTGTGAAATATGAAAAAACAAAAAAGAAAGAAAAAACAAATAACATCTAAAAAAGCTCTATAGCTTTAAGTGGTCTTTTTTTTTTTTTTTTTTTGGGAAAGCATGAAAATAGCAAAAAAATGACACCACGTAAAACACCAAGACTCAAATCTAGATATATATTCGGAAAATTATGATAACTGAAGCCTATTTCAGAAATATACAAGTTATTTCAATGTAACTCTTAAACCTTCTATTTCATCCGTACAAAAAAAAAATATATATATTTTTTCCTGTTTTCCTTTCTTTGTGTCTTTGTTATAGTTTAGGTCAGATGTGCTTCACAACTGCTATTTAATGCACAGATGTTTCTGTTTAGGAGAATAAAATCTACGAGATTTCCGCGTTACTCTGATTTTCTCCACAGCTTGGTTACTTAATCTAACTGAAAGCTTTTCTCAATATGTGGAAAATTTTCATCTCCATCTGGTTTATGCCGGATTTCTTTATGAAAGCAGTTGGAGTCGTAAGTATCGTTAAATATATGAACAATATAAAATGTAAAACAAATCTTGCATTAAACATCTTAAAGCTATTTTTCCTTTCTTAATTAAGGATAATTTTTCAGTCTTCAGCAAAACTACAGACGAAATACGTTAATTTTATTGGAGTGAAATTAAAACCACTAGTTACGCAAGTTATGTTCCTGTTATTAAGCGCTGCGTCTGCCATGCCAATGCTGCTATAACATAGTGTTTGTATTCAACATGAAACAGAAATTTAAAAATACCCCAAACGTTCATTATAAATTTCCAATAAGTAGTCGCGAGCCTTCAACTTTTGAATAAAAAGCATACTTTTAAAGCCCTTGTTCGAATTCCATAGAGAGATAACCTCTCATAAATTTTTCAACGATGGAAGAGTTCAATGAAAGCTTATGCAGTGCAGTTCGATTAATACAGAGTTATATAGAGCAGATTAAAATCACATAGAATCATGATTAAGTATAATAAACATAAAGAATTGCCCTTTCAAATATATGAAAGGGGTGGGGTAGTGGTAAGGCGCAAGTCTCGTACGCCCAAGAGCGCTGGTTCGAACCTGGCCCAAGTCTGGATTTTCAAGACTCAGACAATCGTTTGCGCCCATGTCGCATAATTGTGTGGTATGTTAAAGATCCCTCGAGTATCCGTTTGGCTTGGATACTCTCGGCTAAATTAAATACCTAGTGCAAGTCACATCAAATGAGAGCTCAGTTGCCGCCATCTAGGGGAAACTGAGCGTCCAAATTCTCAGTCACAATGGCATCCACCGACAGTGGTGCTACTTGAAAAAATGGATGCCGATTACCGGGGTACCCACTGGGTCTGCAAAGGTTAATGAGCATACGAAGCCACATTGGAAAGAAAGAAAAGAGAAAAGAAAGAAAGCGAAAAAACTATATGAGAGGGGAGTTGGTTTGGGTCCTGTAAAATTCCAAAAGGGACCCTGGAACGGTACTCGAAGAAGTGCTTGGTAAGAACGAAACTAGTGTGTTCTGCTCAAAATCAAATGTATTATGAAACGTGAGGCTTTGGAACTTTCCTTAACCTCGGTACCGAGATTGGCTAGTTAATTGTGAGTGAGGGTAGAGCTTCTTTCTACGACAGAAATGCATACGTAAAAGTTTTTGAAGGAAGAAATGAAACTATTTTTCGCCACCAACTAGACGATTTTTCAGATTGATAATTGTAGCTGTCTCTTAATTATACTAGTGTTTAATAATGACACCGCATGTGATGGGCATCCACGAATATGATGCATTTGACAAAAAGGAGGCAGCTACATAATGAAATTGTTGATGCCTTTTTAAAATAAGGAACGCTTAGCACTTCTCTTGACTGAAGGTATTCGACAGGACTCGCGGTAATGCCGCTTCAGATCAACTAGAACGACCTAAGACTGCGAAGTCCTCGCTGAGTTACTATTGCGGGGCAAAAAAAAAAAAAAGGGCTATCTCACAAATACCAAATTCTTATTTAGAGTCAGCGAAAGTTCGGCAGCGTAACTGGAGGAATTTCGAACACAATGTAGTCAAGGATCGTTGAATAACAGCATAAGTGTAAGATAAATTGATAATTGCTTTCTTCTGAATAGTGGCTAGGTTGCCTACAGTATTTACCAGATACTACACCCCTATCAGATATACATATAAGGTTTATATCTTTTCCTTCCTTTTGCAGGATGTCCCAGGACATTTACAGTGGAATTCTTCACATCTCCAAATGCTTAACGGTAAGAGTCAATTGAAACATTTTTTATTTTCCCCTAACCTCAAAAGGCCTATGTAAAATACATAAGTAAATAGCACAATTACAATTTAATACTTAATTTCTATTTTCATAGGCTTCCACGAAATAAGTTTTATATTCTTTAACTTCGCATACAACTTGAAATTAAAAGTTTCTTTCTTTGCATTTAGATACAGGAATTGTGCCAGATTATAAGATTGTTCTCAGCATGGAAAACCCTAGAGAATACATATCGAGCCCTGGCTTTCCTTATGATGACTATCCCTTAAATACACAAATAATATACGAAATCGAGGTAAGAAAAGGCTATAAAATATAATTCAATAAATACTTTACATGCATTCGACTAAAGGCCCTTTGAGAACTTGACAAATTTGGAGTATAAAAAACAGATGTATGTTGTACTGTGAAAAAGCTAGTATTATCCATTGATTTCCGCAAAAATATTTTTTTAAATAATACATAAGAAATGTAAATTTCAGTTACATATCAGGCAAGAAAAACATTTAACTACGTAAAATCGAACAAGAAAATAGAATACACCATGCATAGAAAATATGCCGCTAGAAAATGAAAAGAAATGAGATACCAAAACCATCTTATCGAGAGTAATTAGATTAAAAAATAGAAAGAAAAGATCACTCGGGCACAAAAGGTTTGTGAGAATTTTACCCACCTAAAGCAGGTGAGCCCCGTGTGGGTTAAGTATTTTGAAACCAGCTTCTTTAAAATTTGAACAATTCAGTGTGATGTATGACAAGGTTTGGTTTACATTATTTATACGCATTTTATATTTCCAATATGTAGTCAGAAAAAAATGAGTTTAATTTTGTGTCCAAGAAACTTTCTTTAACAATTTTGAAAAGTGGACAGAATAAATTTATTTTGCCATTTTGGACGTGTAAAGATTTACTGAAAAACTGTTTGATATATTTTTGGAAACTAATTTTTTAACCAACACTAGGATTTGCAGATACAGACATCTGTTTTTGAATGATTGCAAAATGGTACATAATCACGAAAATTATTTTATGAATCTGTTTACTCAGAGAAAAATATGCTACTAGAAAATGAAAGGAAATAAGACACCAAAACCATCTTAGAGTACCTAGACTCAAACATAGAAAGAAAAGATCCCTCGGGCACCAAAGGTTTGTGAGGCCATTACACACCTAAAGCAGGTGTGCCCCGTGTGGGCAAAATATTTTGAAACCAGGTTCTTTAAAATTTAGAAAATTCAATATGATGTATGACATGGTATTATTTATACATATGTTGTATTTTCAATACGTAGTCTGAAAACAATGACTTTAGTTTTGGTCCAACAAGCTTCATTTGAAATTTTTATCACCATTTTGGATGTGTAAAGATTTACTGAAAAACTGTTTGATATATTTTTGAAAACTAATTTTTTAACTAATACTAGGATTTGCAGGTATAGACATTTGTTTTTGAATGATTGCAAAATGGTACATAATCACAAAAATTATTTAATGAATCTGTTTACTCGGAGAAAAATATGCTACTATAAAGATACCAAAACCATCTTAGAGTACCTAGATTCAAACATAGAAAGAAAGGATCACTCGGGCACCAAAGGTTTGTGAGGCCATTACTAGGTGGGCCCCGTGTGGGCTAAATATTATGAAACCAGGTTCTTTAAAATTTAAAAATATCAGTATGATGTATGACAAGGATTGGTTTATATTATTTATACATATTTTGTATTTCCAATATGTAGTCAGAAAACATTCTTTAGTTTTGTGTCCAACAAGCTTCACTTGAAATTTTTATCACCATTTTGGATGTGTAAAGATTTACTGAAAATCTGATATATATTGATAAACTAATTTTTTAACCAAATTACGTTTTGCAGATACAGACATCTGTTTTTGAATGATTACAAAATGGTACATAATCACAAAAATTATTTTATGAATCTGTTTACTCAGAGAAAAATATGCTACTAGAAATTGAAAGGAAATAAGACACCAAAACCATCTTAGAGTACGTATATGCAAACATAGAAAGAAAAGATCCCTCTGGCACCAAAAGTTTGTGAGGCCATTACACACCTAAAGCAGGTGTGCCCTGTGTGGGCAAAATATTTTGAAACCAGGTTCTTTAAAATTTAGAAAATTCAATATGATGTATGACATGGTATTATTTATACGTACGTTGTATGTTCAATATGTAGTCTGTAAACAATGACTTGAGTTTTGTGCCCAACAAGCTTTATTTAAAATTTTTATTACCATTTTGGATGTGTAAAGATTTACTGAAAATCTCATTGATATATTTTTAGAAACTAATTTTTTAACCAAATTAAGTTTTCCAGATACAGACATCTGTTTTTGAATGGTTGCAAAATGGTACATAATCCCAAAAATTATTTTATGAATCTGTTGACTCAGAGAAAAATATGCTACTAGAAAATGAAAGGAAATAAGACACCAAAACCATCTTAGACTACGTATATTCAAACATAGAAAGAAAAGATCACTCGGGCACCAAAGGTTTGTGAGGCCATTACACACCTAAAGCAGGTGTGCCCCGTGTGGGCTAAATATTATGAAACCAAGTACTTTAAAATTTAAAAATATCAGTATGATGTATGACAAGGATTGGTTTATATTATTTATACGTATTTTGTATTTCCAATATGTAGTCAGGAACAATGACTTTAGTTTTGTGTCCAAAAGGCTTTATTTGAAATTGGAAAGAATAAAATTTTTACCACCATTTTGGACATGTAAAGATTTACTGAAAAACCGTCTAATTAATTTTTGAAAACTAATTATTTAACCAATACTAGCATTTGCAGCTACACATTTGTTTTTGAACGATTGCAACATGGTACATTGTCACACAAATTAATTCATGAATCTGTTTACTCAAATGAAAGATGTGATGGAAGGTATTTAAATTTAAACCCTAGAGAGAAGGCACACAGTAGTATTAACCCAACAGTCCTCATTTCCACCTTTTCTGAAAGGTAGAAGGAATAAAAAATTAAGCAAGTTATGAATTTGTAAAAATTTTAGCTTAACTGACAAAACAAACTAACAAACCTAATATCCAATAAATATTGCTTTTGAAAATCATCCATGTGTTAGTTCTTTTTAAATTGAGTGTAGCAGATGCAAATAAAAAGGAAGCATTCACGATTATACGTCAAAGGAACAAATAAGTAATTTGTGATATTTCCAGTACAATATACTGGAAGGAAATTAGAAATTTATGTTTTTGTGAAAGTAATTTATTTTTATGTATAAGATGCAGAAAAAGCCCAAAAGTATTGTTACTCAACTGCTGCTGTGTACAATTACATTTAGAAGTTTTATACAGACACAGAGGATTCAGCTGAGAAGGAGGCAATTTCATTGTGATTATACCTACTTCTAAAGAAATTTGTCCTAAAGAAATGGGTGGAATTGCTACTAGTAATTTGTAATTCATACAATCCTCAGTGATATTCGACTCTTGTGAGAGGAACCAATTGCCCCTATTTTTCCCCCACTTTGGTAAATTGATAGTAATACTTCTTATTTGTTGTTCTTATGCCTAAGCTAATTCCCTAATTCTAAAATGAGAGGATTATGTTTAGCTATAATACAGTAGAGTGACAGGCAGAGCTTTATACAACAGTAAACAAAATTTGTAAGTTGATTCTTTTAATCCAATAGTAAATTACATAAATCATTAAATGGTACATCATAGTGAATTGCAAAAAAAAAGTTTTGATGTCAACAAAATATGCATATATTATAAAGAACTAATACTATTCTTGCTGCTTATTCTTTATTCTTTGGCTTCAGTTGAAACTGGAGAATGAAATAAAGCAAAAAAGTAACAGAATACTACTTACTTTTGAGATGTTTATGCTACAAGAAAGTCCTTTCTGCACTAAAGATGGCATTGAGATTGCTGATGCATCTAATCAAGTTAGAGTGTAAGTTTGATTACTTTTTACTAATATGCTTCAGTGACTAGTATTACATGAATATGACCTACTATAGGACAAATTTGTCTATGTGTTAAATCAGTATTTTCCAACTTTGAGAAGGAGGGATTTTTTTTTTTTTTTTTGAGATGCTGATGCCAAGTTCCGAGAAACTTTGTACTGAAACACCAATAACCACATTAAATGAAGCTCGATGCTGTTTTTTCTTCTTGGAACTGCTACTAGTGTATATAGTAATTTATTTCTTAAAATCTTCTTTTCAGACTACGATTATTATTCCATTCGTTTTTATTTTTACACTGCTGGTACGAAATGTAGAAAGTCTAGCAATAAATTGGGTTAAAAATTATGTTAAAGTACTATGAAAATAGTGAAGTATTTGAAGTGGGGAAATGCAATAATTGTATCTTAGTCCATTACAATTTTACAATTAAACATTTTGGTAAAAAGCATTTGTTGAGGTGCTTAAAAGTTTAATTCAAAACATTTGTAATGAGCAAATTGCAGCAAATAGAAAAAAGAAAGAAAAAAATAACATTGTGTATATAATTGTGTAATATAATAATTAATAAATACACATTGTGTACAATAACAAATATTTAATTTTATAGGTATTGTGGGTCTCAAGTTGGAAAAACCATATTATCAGAAAGTTCGACACTACAGATCAGATTCTTTTCCGACTCCTCCATTGAATCTCGAGGATATAGTATTCTGCTGGAAATGTACAACACAGGATGCTCTAAACAATTTGAAGGGATAGATTCAGGAACATTTTCTTCACCAAATTTTCCAGGAACATACTATGCTGATGATTTATGTGTGTGGAAAATTGTGGTAAGTGATGCAATACATAATGTTTGTCATCTATGTGAACCTAAATTTTAATTTAAAATATATCTCCAATAATGTGACCAGACATCTTACTTTTTGTGTCTCCGTCACGCTGAACGTCAGTTTGGTAGTTTATAGAGTACTATGATTACAAAACTACAAACTATTAAAAAAAGGAAAAACAAGTAATTATTGCAATAATTATAAGGTTTGCGAACTCTTGAAAAAATGTTGTTAGCTCTAGTGACAAGCCAGGACAGTAGCTAGAAATATGATCTTTATAGGTTGGTCCCACGTGCATCGACTGATACAAGGCAAGGACAATTGTGTTCCCCATTTTGTGAGAATGAGCCATATATATAGAGTTTTATAACCAATTTTTGCTCAAAACCTGCTTTGAAGCACAAAAACTTTTTTTGGAGCAGCAAAACTATATTTAGGATCACCAAATACCCAACATTACAATTTGGATAGGGAATATTCTGGGATATGACAGACCATTTTTAAACGATCTTGGAATAACATTGACATTTTAAAAAATTAAGGTTTAATGAAAATAAATAAAAATTTTGTTTATGTACCTTATAACAAAACTTAAATGATCTAAAAAGAAAAAAATCAGATTCTTGCAAAGGATGTAGAAAGATTGCGCAAAGAAATGAACACGAGTTCTTTTGCATGCACATGGAAAAACTAGGCTTAGGAAATGTTAAAAGCATTAGAGTAATATAATTGAAAAATCTTTTGACATATGAATTGGTTCCCCAAATTACTTATTATCATGAAAACAGTAGCCAATAAAATACAAGGCAAACTAAACAAAAATACAAGGCAAACTAAACAAAAATACAATGGTATTTTTTCCCTAAAAGCACAACATTGTGGTAGTTTTGGGACCGTTTTTCAAATTTTTTTTTCAGGAGCAATATCTACCTGTTTGAAAAAGGATTAAAAATATATATATATACAGGGGGGGGGGGGCGCAGTGGAGCAGAAAAGTGACGACTCTCCCTTTTGGGCGAAAGAAAACTTGGACTAAACAGAAGATTGGTCCAAAATTTAAAATCTTCTGCCGAAATCGGAAGAGTTGGCAGGTACGAGCATGAGATGTGGCATTATAGAATCCTTCAATTAGGAATGGTTGGAAATTTTAAAATAACAAGAAGGCTTTCTGATTAATGCTGTTATGAGGATCAATTTTGTGATTACAATTAGACACTGCGTAAATGCACGCAGAATGTTACCAAGAGACATAATTTGTAACGTTATAAATTTACAAAATCTCCTTATTTACAATCCTCCTAACGAAAAAAAGCTTATTACAAAAAAGGCCTTGAGTGGAAAGGGTTAATATGATTCACTTTCTATCTTATCAGACAGTTCAATATTGTTTATCCCATTTTCATTTAACATTTTGAAATTCAAAGACACACAAATACTTAAAAATGGTTTGTATATTATTATATATCTAGGCTCCAGAGGGGAAAAGAATTGAAGTTCAATTTGGGGAGACCTTTGATGTTCGGGCATATGAACCACTCTGTGTGCAAGATTACCTAGCTATTAGTATAACTGGTGATTTCAACACACATATTAAAAGGTAAGTTTCTTTATACAAAATCATATTGATATTATTTATAAGTCTGAATACATTTTAAAACCATTTATCATGAGGACTCCTTGTGTTTTGAACTTTTTATTTGATCGATGTAAGTTAAAGGCGAGGTAACAGTTATTGTCAACAGTTTTCATGAAGCTATATATAGAGCGAAGAGGATCAATATTAATTTTAGTAATGCTTCCTCCTCTCAATTTTTATGCATTAAAAATTTAAAAAATATTTGTTGGCACCCATTATGCACGAAAATGATTTTTATCAGTTATTTCTCTCCCAACATAAAAACGCTCACCAGTGGTGTAGCTGAGGGGACCATGGGGACTATTCATTTTAATACAAGTGTCGCCCTACTTGTTTTGAATTTTAACATAAGCGTCCTCCCCCCTTTTGATGCTTGTATATTATAAGCTTTCTCCACCTTTTTTTACAAGACTACACCACTGATGCTTCCAACTCAAAAAACTTTACTACACAAAAATTAACTTAACTAAGAAAGCTAGAAATAATCGCTTTAAAGAAAACAATGTAAAGTACAAATTTACAGTAAAAATTCCAATTGCTGGAGTAGAATAATTACTTTTATTTTGCATAAGGAAATAAAGCCTATGATGGTTTTTTTAACCGTTATTTGTACTACGTGCGATTTGTGCAAAGGCAATAATTTACAATTTATGAAGCAATACCTCATAATTTTTGTGAAAACCTCAAAATAAAAATAATTAACTATTTGAATAATTTTAATTTGCCTCACTAAGTGAAAATTATTATTCTTCCTCCTACAAGATATTGTCATGGGAAAAGACCAGTATCTTTATACTCAACTGGAAATTCTGTGCTGTTAATGTTCCGTACAGACTGCTGTTTTGAAGGGAAAGGATTCAGTGCTTCTTTCATAGTTTTGGATGAAGGTAAGTTTAGAGCATGCATTTACTAAAAATAACAGTCAACAAATTTCAATGGGCAAAGAAAAACGTTGGTGTAACAAGCATTAAAACAGCTTTTAATAGTAACAACTCATTAACATTTATATATACATATCTTAAATACAAATCATAAATACTATCTACAATCATCCATGCCTGTATAATTATCTATCAATTTAACATCATCTTCATAGTATCTTACATGAGCAGGAGGAATCAACGCTCCAGCCACGCACCTTCCTTCAGCATTAAGAAAATTAAACGTAGAACAAGCTTGGTCAATACTCAAAATTTCTACAGAGATTTTTTTCTTTCGAATGAAGTCCATTACTTCCCTATTCAGCAACTTCTTACTTTGTCCCGTTCCAATGAGAAGCAAGTCCAAACGAGGCTCCAATAAATAGAAAAGAGACAGGGATTCCGGGGTGACATCCTCATATGTATTAACATTCCACTGAAGTACAGTGCGAGGGAAAACTGCCACAGGACCCATTACAAAAATGCCATTGTTCAGACGAAATCTACAATGTATATAACGTGATTAGCATACATAATTACATACATTGTATATAAGATATTTTACAACAATTTTAATTTTTAATAATAATATGCAAATTGTGTCTATAAATGGAGTGCAAATATACCTGCCAGGGGTATAATTAGGGGCAACAGTCAAAAACATTCTTGCAGGAGTTCCATTCATAGCATTCTACCTTCAATTGGAAAGGGGAAAATGCCTTCAGACAAAATATGGAATATAATTTCAACTTCTGAAGTTCCCACTACCAGATTTCAATACATTACAATGGAATATTTATAGAGAACCTTCCTAAGAACTGAGAAGACACATGCTAAATATTTGCCATGATCAGTTTTAATGATTTGATATGATCAGTTTATACAAAGTGAAATTCTGGGTATATCCTGGACTCAATAGATTTAATGTTGTCCAAGGAAAATAACAATTTTGTTGATTGCCATGTATATTGTTTGCCAGCCAAATAAGTCATTTTTTGAATAGTTTTGCACTCGTTGATAATTAATAAAGAGTATTACCCAGTCCCTTTACATCTTGTGTTTTTAAATCTAAGTATTTTTTACAGCTATCGTGGTGTTCAAAATTTTCAGCTTAATAGCCTGCTGATTTTAACATGATTAATGAAAAGCATAAAATTTTATAGTTTTTTTTTTTTTTTTAAAGCTTAGTGCACACCCTCATCTTTCACACCTGTAACAAACCTCTTGTAACAATGTCGTAAACAATTTCTGTGTATTGTCTTACATGTTTGTACAGTATCCCACTATCATTGTGAAATAAAAAAAAAACCAAGAACTAACAGCGAAGTATCATTTCACATAGGAGTCACAAACCATCCCAAATATGGATGTATGGGACCCCAATTTCGGAATCTCAAAATCCAAAAAACCCAAAATCCGGAACTTTTTCAAAAAAATTCGGCAGCTGAAAAAAAATCTGGATATGTTTTGCACGTTTTTTGGAAATAGGAGTTTTAAAGAAAAGGAAAATAAAATGTAATGAACACGTTTAAGATCGAAAATGTGCCGTTTAAAAAAAATAATAATTCGCGATTTTCTGAAAAGGGTTCGTTTTTGTGATTAGTTTTTCTAAATTGTTGCTTTAATTCAGAGTTGATTTCATTAAATTTTGCTTTTTTTTAAATTTCTTGTAGTTTCCTTATATTTATTTTTTAAAATGATCTCTACTTTTCGCGCGATATAGAACATTCACGAAATTGAAAATCCACGTTCTGCATTTTCCCGATAGTCTTATCTTTTACTACAATTTAGACGAGTGAGAAAAAAGGGGTACTTGTAAATTATAACAAAGAGTCAGTCAATTTGGAAATTTCATCCAAACATCATACGATTTGCATGTGACTTAGTGCACTATTACTTTGTAAAGAAATCAGCTCTTATGTCAGGAAGTCAAAATGGACATTTTTGAATAACCTGCGAGCAAAAATAAAGCAATTCTATTCTATCAAAAAGACATTTTACTATCTATTAGATAGAACCTGAAAAAATGGCCATGAGATAAAAAACTGTATACTGGAACCAAAACCATATGTAGATGTGACATAACAAGTTGCCAGAAAAGGAAAAGCCTCTGTTCCAGCAACTGCTTCATTACTTCAGTTTGCACAACAAACATAAATATGATTAAAGAACTCCTTCCTTCCCCTTAAATCAGATATTTTAATCAAACAGACAAAATTCCTGTGGAATTAATAATAAAATCTCTACTATATTCTTATTACATTGATTTCCACACACAATATTTTTCAATTTCAGACATAATTGATCTATATTTAAAAACTCCAGAAAGAGCCACACTTTCTAGCTATATGTCCTTTTAGTGTATTGTAAAAGAAAATTTAAATATAGCAGACTCTGGTTATAATGACCTTGCAATGCCTTTAATGAACTTTGAAACAAAACCAATTGTCATACGTTTTAAGGTAACGTTATTTCACATTTGCTTTAATGACAGCAAAAAACCATTATTCTTAATATAAAGACCCACATAACAAGACTGACTAAATATGGTCAGGGATTTTTCATGCTGAAAATCCGAAGAGATATGCTTTGCAGAGAGAAGAAAAAGTATTAATTCCTCAAAAAATTTAACAACCTTCTCCGTATGCACAAAATGAAATATAGCTTTTTAAACAATAGTAGCATAAATTATCCTTTATTTTAAAATTCAGTTTACTTGAAATTCATTTCATTTATGAACTCTTATTGTGTCATTTATATCCTACAATGCAGTTAAAGGTACAACTATTTCAAATTGTCAAATGAAATCATATCTTTTATCAAATTTAAGTAGAGTATATCATACCTTAATTTTTAATGCATTTGAATTAAAAACGTTTATTTGATTAAAAGAATTATACATCTTCTATTGTAGTTAACTGTGTTTTTTAAAAGTAATTCCTTAACCAAATTTTTAAAAAAATAAATATTCATTTACTTGATACAACAACCATTTGATATAAGTAAAAACACAAATAGTGAAGTCCGGATTCCCAACAAATCCCGGTCGCCGTACCTAAAAAAGGATATCACCTTATTGGAAAGGATTCAAAGGAGGGCTACAAGGTTGGTAAGTGTTCTTTCAGACTTAGATTATGAGGTTAGGCTTAAAAGGCTCAATATGTAGAGTGTTATTAGGGACATGTCTGGTAAGGGCTCGGTCATCATGATGGGGGATTTCAACTTCCCGGGCATAGACTGGAATAGTTTTTACACTAGCAATGGTAGGGAAGATTTTCTGAAAGTGATTGGGGACTGTTTTTTGGATCAAGTTGTTACCCAGGGGACTAGGCATGGTGCTGTCTTGGATCTAGTTTTTTGTGATGTCGGAAATTCTGTTCAGGGGTTGAGTATAGGGGAACATATTGGAGATAGTGATCACAATACTATTAGGTTTTGGACCAGCTTCGATGCTCACAAAGGTGAGCATTTCAGATTTGTACCTAACTTCAGAAGTGTTGATTATTTTGCACTTAGGCAGGGTTTGAAAGAGGTTTTTTCTTCTGGGTTGGAGAATAGTGAAGCTGATCTTCAGTGGGAAGAGTTTAAGGGGAAATTGGAGAAAACAGTGATGGATTATGTTCCTTTTAGAAAGAAAGGGGATTTCACGAAAATTTGGCCCATGTGGTTCGCTAGGGAGGTGAAAAAAGCTCTCAATTATAAGCAAGCCACTTTTCGGCGACTAAAAGAGACTGGGTGCCATGCTGACAGGATTTTGTATTGTGAAGCTAGACGTACTTTCAAGTATTTGGTACGGAGTAAGAAAAGGGAATTGGAGCAAAAGCTTGCAGATAACATCGAAAGGAATCCTAAGAAATTTTTTGCTTATGCTAATTCAGGGAAAGCTCGTAATACTCAGGTAGGCCCACTAGTGGATGAGAACGGGAACTTGGTTCAAAATGAGGGAGATATTGCTGATATTCTAAACAATTTTTTTTCCAGTGTATTTAACAGAAACTGTATCTCAACAGTTGACATAAGCGAGACGCAAGCTAATACACAGCTTGAGGATTTTGTATTTTCTAGGGATGATGTGTTGTTTCATTTGAAAAAGATTAAAGCAAATAAGGCTCCAGGACCTGATAATGTTTATCCAAAAATTTTAGTAGAATGTGCAGAGGAATTAGTGGATGTTGTCTTGACTATTTTCATATCTTCATATAACTCGGGGACTGCCAGTGGATTGGAAGCTGGCAAACCTAACGCCGCTCTTCAAGAAAGGGTCTAAAACTAAGGCAGGAAATTATAGGCCTGTGAGTCTTACTTCCGTTCTTTGTAAAATTTTTGAAACTCTGATAAAAATCAAAATAGTGAATTTCCTGGAGGCTAATGGAGTGTTGACTGATTTTCAGTATGGTTTTAGAAAGGGTAGGTCCTGTACAAGTAATTTGTTGCATTTCTATGACAAGGTTACCATGGCACTAGATAATAAAAAGTGTGTAGATGTTGTTTACATCGACTTTCAGAAAGCGTTTGATAAAGTACCGCATGAAGCTCTTCTTAGTAAACTTGCTTATATTGGTATTGGTGGAAAAACTTTAATTTGGGTTAAAAATTGGCTGACTGGGAGGAAACAAATAGTAGTGAAGGGCAATTATTCTCAGTGGATTGATGTTTTGAATGGGGTTCCACAAGGTTCAGTTCTAGGGCCAATATTATTTATTATTTTTATTAATGATATTACTCAGAGTATTTCTGGGAACATCAATATTTTTGCTGATGATGTCAAAATAATGGGAATTGTGGACACGGAGGAACAAGTCAATCAGTTTCAAGAGGATTTGAATCAAATTTCTAGGTGGGCAATTAAGTGGGGTATGTCTTTTAATATTGGGAAATGTCAAGTGCTTCATTTTGGTCATGGGAATAAACATGCAACCTATTATTTACAAGGTTCTGTCATTAGGGAAGCAGAAGCAGTTGTTGATCTAGGAGTATTGATTAGTCATGACTTCAAGTCCAGTCAGCAGTGTAGCATAGTAAGTAACAAAGCTAACAGGATGCTTGGGTTTATCAATAAGGCTATTTCGAACAGGTCTAGGGAAGTTGTATTGCCATTATACAGAAGTTTGGTAAGACCGCATTTGGAGTATGCTGTTCAGTTTTGGTCTCCGTACCTAAAAAAGGGTATTACCTTATTGGAAAGGATTCAAAGGAGGGCTACAAGATTGGTAAGTGGTCTTTCAGACTTAAATTATGAGGTTAGGCTTAAAAGGCTCAATATGTATAGTCTTGAGCAAAGGAGAGTCAGAGGGGACATGATTCAGTTGTTTAAATTCATTAAAACGGGAAATGTTGATGGACTACAGCTATGTGCTGAAAGTAGAACCAGAGGTCATTGTTTTAAACTTTTCAAATCTCAGGCTAATCTTGAAATTAGGAAAAACTACTACTTCAATAGGGTTGTGGGCAGTTGGAATAGTTTACCGGAAGCGACTGTTAATTGCAGTGGGGTAAAAACTTTTAAGAAAGGTCTTGATGTTCATTGGGGACTGCTAAATTAACTAGGACCAGCCTAGCTGGGCCCTGAGCCTGTTGCTGGTCGTCACTTTTGTATTTGTATTTGTATAGTCTTGAGCAAAGGAGGGTCGGAGGGGACATGATTCAGTTGTTTAAATTCATTAAAACGGGAAATGTTGATGGACTACTGTGACATATTATATTTAAATATGTAATTGTTTAATATTAGAGTTGAGGTGAATGGCAACGGTAGTCATTGTTGATGCCGACCTGCGGTTGTGAGGCATTGTGTCGAAAAATGTGGTGATAGATACGGTCATGTTGTTGACCGACTTTGATGCTACTTATTTTTATGTTTTCTAATAAATAAGTTTAATGTTGTTGAACTCTTGTGTTCTATGAAGAAAACAACAAAACATGGTGTCAAGAGTGCATTAATCGCGCCGATGATTAACGATTTAGAATCGCGACCGGAACTATTGTGTTCATAAAAACGTGGAACAGCATGGAAATCTTCAAAGCGCCTGGCGAAATGAACTTTGTGTCTGGAAATGTGGCAGAAAACTGGACTAAATGGTATCAAAAATTCGAAACTTTCATGATTGCCACAGAAAAAAACGGAAGGCCGGATGAAACTAAAATTGCAATCTTACTAAATCTTCTGGGTGATGAAGGAGTATCTATCTTCAATACATTTAAATTCGATGCAGTTGCAGACCGAAAGAAGTTCGATTCAGTGATAGAGAAGTTCAAAGAACATTGTATACCACGTAAGAATGTTGTGTTCGAACGGTATAAATTTTTCACTTGCATCCAGTTAGAAGGACAGACTGTGGATGTATACTTGACACAATTGAAGACCTTGGCCTGTGAATTCGGTGATCAAGAGGAGTCACTCATTCGTGATAGGATTGTACTGGGAATCAAAGATAAGTCACTTCAAGAGAGATTACTCAGAGAATCACAACTAAGTCTGAAAAAAGCTGCAGAATTCATCCGAGCATCAGAAGTTACTAAAGGAGCAGATCAAGATAATTACAGAACCTAGTCCTGAATCTGATGTAGACATAGTTCGAGTCAAGAAAAGCTCCCGTTCGTACAGTGCAAACAATTCTCAAGTCTTTCAGCCTTCGAAAAATTCAGAGTATAATTGTGGCAGAAGTGGACAATGTCATAAAAGGATGGAAGGTCCAGCATATAACAAGCGGTGCAACGCCTGCAAAGGGAAGCATCCTTTTGCTAGTATGTGCCGTGCAAAAAACCAGGAGACATAATAAATCTAGACGAGTATATGAAATATGTGATGAGTCCGACTGTGTGCAAGAACTGTCAAACCTTTATATTGACTCTGTTTTCAAATAGTGAAAATGAGACCATATGGTGCAAGGATATTTTTATCAATGATAAACCAGGGTTCGTCGATTTAAATCAGCTTGATTTAAATCAAGTGATTTTTTTTAAAAAATCATTGATTTAAATCAATGATTTTTTTTCGAAAAAATCATTGTTTTTACAATGTTAGAAAGTGTTGTAAAAATAAAATATGTTGCAATTACACCCACTGTTTCACACAAAACTTTCTAGGTCCATCTGTCTGTGTGCATAACATATTTCATAAGTTTAGAACTAATTACTATTGTTTTAATTTTACAATATTACTCTTATTCTTCAAGCATCTTAACAGCAAAGCATAATTCATCCAATCATCCAAATTTGAATTCATAATAATTATGAACCATTCTCTGTTTTTTTACTTTAAAAATAATATTTTAGATCAATTTAATACATGCCACACAATAAATAATTCAGAATGATAGCGTTTGAAACAATTGTTAGAGCTTAAGGTTTTTTTCCTTCTAAAATATTTTTTTATCATAGAAGTTTTCAATGAAGATGTTTGATTAAAACAAACTGTTTCAATTTTTAGTAATGGTGTGATTTTACCTGATGGGTAAAAATATTTCAGGCTTTTTCATTAATAAAACAGAAAAATGATTAATGTACAGTTTATGACTGTAAAAATTAAATACACACAATTGCTACTTTTTTTTCAGCTTTCAACAGCAAAATAATTCAGATTAAATTTGTTCATTTTCTCTGTACTTATGAGTGTACTATTATTCGTGGTAGGGTTAAGTTTCATCTGAGTCTTTGCATTAAAATTTGTTTATCATTATTATTATTAAAACATATTGATTGCTATGCAAATAGCTTAAAGTGTGTTTTTGCTTATTGATTAACATGCCATATTGTTTCTATGAATGTAACATAATAAATATCCAAAATATTTAAGGTCTTTTTTAAAAAAATAAAAAAAATCCGATTTAAATCAAAAAAAATCTGATTTAAATAAAAAAAATCCGATTTTTTTGATTTAAAAAAAAAAAAAAAATCAAAAAAATCACGAACCCTGTCATAAACTGATAAACTTTAAACTAGATACTGGAACAGAAGCCAATATATTACCTTTTCCATTATTTAATAAGTTAAAATTGTATGAAAATGCTAACTTGCGTTCAACAAATGTAGTATTAATATCTTATGGTAATTATAAACTAAAACCGGAAGGAGAGTCAAGTCTATTATGCTCTACAGAGAAGTGCAAAAATGTTAAAAATGAATTTTACTGTTGTTAATGTAAAATCTACGCCTATTTTAGGTTTAAGTGCATGCAAAATGTTAAACTTAATTCAAAAAGTTGATAATATTGAAATTGACAATAAAGGTGATATTTTAAAACAGTACAAAAATGTATTTACAGGGCTAGGCAAGTTCCCAGGTGAGCCATATCATATAGAATTAAAAGAAAATTTTATTCCTGTTATTGATCCTCCTAGACGATTTCCTCAAGTTATTATTGGCGAATTAAAAGATACTTTATCTGACCTAGAGTCAAAAGGGATAATATCGCAAGTAGACAAACCTACTGATTGGGTAAACAGTTTAGTGGTTGTAGAGAAACCTAATGGGAAATTACGCATCTGCTTAGATCCCCGAAACCTAAATAAAGCTGTATAAAGGGAGCATTTTTTTTTTTTTTTTTTTTTTTTTTTTTTTTTTTTTTTTTTTTTTTTTTTTTTTTTTTTTTTTTTTTTTTTTTTTTTTTTTTTTTTTTTTTTTTTTTTTTTTTTTTTTTTTTTTTTTTTTTTTTTTTTTTTTTTTTTTTTTTTTTTTTTTTTTTTTTTTTTTTTTTTTTTTTTTTTTTTTTTTTTTTTTTTTTTTTTTTTTTTTTTTTTTTTTTTTTTTTTTTTTTTTTTTTTTTTTTTTTTTTTTTTTTTTTTTTTTTTTTTTTTTTTTTTTTTTTTTTTTTTTTTTTTTTTTTTTTTTTTTTTTTTTTTTTTTTTTTTTTTTTTTTTTTTTTTTTTTTTTTTTTTTTTTTTTTTTTTTTTTTTTTTTTTTTTTTTTTTTTTTTTTTTTTTTTTTTTTTAAAGAGCTCAAAGAATTAAAACCTGGTGAGAAAGTGTTTCTTCAAAATGTTAAAAACAAAACTTGGGAACCTGCCATTGTACTGTCAAAAGGTAAAAATCCTAGATCTTACAAAATCAAAACATCTAATAATATTTTTTATAGAAATAGAAAGTTTTTAATTCCATCAAAAGTGCATCAACCCTTGAATGATGATTTAAATGTTGAAATTGATAGTGATATAGATGATGTATTTGATCAGGATACTAGCTCCAGTAACAATTCAACCTGTAACAAATCAAATGAAAGTCACAGTGATAATTCAGTAAATGGACAATCTAGTAGAACTAGATCTGGTCGTATTATAACGCGACCTGGTTATCTAAAGGAATCAGGGTTGGAAAAAAACCTGTTTTTTTTTTTTAAAAAAATCAAAAAAAAAAACTTTTTTTGGTTTAAACCAGGTTTTTTTTGGTTTAAACCGGGTTTTTTTGGTTTAAATAGTATTTGTAGGCAAAACAATTTGACTTATGGAAAATCATGGAGATTTTAGATCATTAATGGTGAATAAATGTTATTAGTAATAAATTTGTTGATAATTAATTAAATAACTAAGTTAAAACCTTGAATTTTAATTACCTTCTAAATGTAGCTTTTATTTTTTCAGAAAGTTACCTACAGTGAAATGCGTATTTACGGTGCAGCACTTTAGTGGTCAACCTATAGAGTGGAGATTTTTTTTTTTTTTGTCATTTCTTACACAATGCGTTTATTCATTCGAGACTAATTAAAATATAACTTCATGTAAAAACTTTTCTTTAAAATTAGTAATTTGCTTTTTTTTTCGAAATTACCTAAAATATCATTAGATAAATTTAATCTGAATGACTTACAATGTATCCTATACAACTTTAAAATTAAAGCACTTAGGCTATAATGATAAATATCTTATTAATTATGTGAGTTACTTATTTGATGGAAAATATTCCCTAAGAATACATAATTTTTTGAAATGGCTAGATCAATTAGAAGAAAAATAAGAAACTTATTTAGAAAGCAAAAGAGTGCTCATAGTAGTTTTCTCGGATGCTTAACTTACACAGAGGTTTAGGCAAACTTTATATTGATGTTTCATCCATCCAGACAAATACTGGTCTAACATTATAGCATAAAAAATATTGCCCTGGAGCATTTATTTAAGTTTTTTTTCACCTTTGCAAAAATAGATAAACAAATAAATAGAGTAATAATTATGGCAGCCAACTTACAAAGGTTTTTTTTTTATAATACTCCCACCCAAATTTGGCATACATAAGTGGTCAAGTTACAAAGGTTTCCCTACATTAAATAATATAGGGCTAATTTCGTTACTGACCAAAAGTGGTCAATTTAGGTGGTCAACTTTACAGGTTTTACTGTTAACATATTACAATACTCTATTTATAGACCTTTCAGCAAAT
Source organism: Octonoba sinensis (assembly GCA_038502835.1). Taxonomy (NCBI): domain Eukaryota; kingdom Metazoa; phylum Arthropoda; class Arachnida; order Araneae; family Uloboridae; genus Octonoba; species Octonoba sinensis. Next base: position 60,648,848 of record CM076605.1, on the reverse strand, counting down.
TATTAAAAAAATTATTATTTTGCGGGTTGAGTTTTAACAAAAGCATATTTTACTAAATCAATAAAAAATAAGCAAAAATGAAAGATATATTAAAAATAATGTGTGTTGATTTACAGTATCATTAATATCAACAAATGATTACAAATCTTTTACTATAGATATATTTTACACTTACCGGATTTAGCAATGATAACACTTATATAAATCAGCAACATTGGCTTAGAAATTAACAGCATTATTTTTATTTTTTTTAAATACAAACTTTATTTTTCTTGATTAAATATATTTGAAAAACAAAAGCAATTTTATAAAAGTAATACAATGGACAAACTTTATTTTTCCTGATTGAAGATTAAATATATTTTTTCAAAAATAAGAGAATAATTTAGAAAGAAAAATGCACTGATTAAAAAAAAAAGGTTGTTAATTTACAAATTCAGTAATTCATTATTTATCTAATGCTGTGCTTGTAATTTCTGCATAAATTGGATTTTGAAATTTTTTGTAATGTGTAAAATAAATGAAAAAAAGTTTTTTTTTAAAGTGTTATCTGTAACATACATTTGCAAATAGGTTATTATGAAGATATTTTATTATTTCTAATATATATTTTTTAACTCCAGGAATTACAATTGCAATATCATTTAATTTTTATAATGACTGAGAAGAGCTTTTCTCAAATTAACTTTTTCAGAGCTAAGTTTAGAAAAACCCAAATAGTCTGACATGTAGATAGGAGATGAGAAAAATTTGCACTGATTAAAAAAAAAATTTGTTAATTTACATATTCATTAATTATCCATTGTTGTGCTTGCAATTTCTTCATAAATTGGATTTTACAATTTTTAATGATGTGCAAAATAAATGAAAAAAGATTTGGTTTAAACCAAGTGGTTTTTTTAAAAAAACAACCATGTGGTTTAAACCAAACAACCCTGAAAGGAATATATCTAGAAGGGAGGATGTGACATATTATATTTAAATATGTAATTGTTTAATATTACAGTTGAGGTGAATGGCAATGGTAGTCATTGTTGATGCCGACCTGCGGTTGTGAGGCATTGTGTCGAAAAATGTGGTGATAGAGACGGTCATGTTGTTTACTGACTTTGGTGCTACTAATTTTTATGTTTTCTAATAAATAAGTTTAATGTTGTTGAACTCTTGTGTTCTATGAAGAAAACAACAAAACAACTACAGCTGTGTGCTGAAGGTAGAACCAAATCTCAGGCTAATCTTGAAATTAGGAAAAATTACTACTTCAATAGGGTTGTAGGCAGTTGAAATAGTTTACCGGATACGACTGTTAATTGCAGTGGGGTAAAAACTTTTAAGAAAGCTCTTAATGTTCATTGGGGACTGCTAAATTGACTAGGACCAGCCTAGCTGGGAACTGAGCCTGTTGCTGGTCGTCACTTTTGTATTTGTATTTGTAAATTCTCTTGGTAATTTACACAACTCACAACCAGTAATTCATAAGTTAAAACTATTTATTCAGTTCTTTTACTTGCATGTTTTTGAAACAAACTTTTGAGCATTGAAAAAAAAAGTATTTCAGATACAATGCTTACCCATGGTTACTGAAAGTGTCTACCATGATTATATGCTTGTATTCCTTATTAAGTATTGTAACTGTCGTCTTCCCATCGCCTTCATAATTTGCTAATCTACGAGAACCAGTACTAAATCTTCTACAGACACTTCCCAGCTTTTTAACAAAAGCAGACACCAGTAAGGTGCTTTTAAATGAAGCAAAATGTCTTTGTAAAAGAGCCATGGCTTTTTGAGACAAGGTCTGAAATGGAAAAGTAAGGAACATTAAAAATATATAAAATAACAGACAAAAAGGAAAACCAGCTTGAAAAACTGTTATAGAAAATCATAAAATTATGAATTTCAGCTCAAATAAATTTTAAAGGAAGCTTTTTTTTTTTTTTGAAAACCACAACTGTTGATAAATTTGTTCTGAAAATGCAAACAGGAAGTCTTGTGAGGTGTGTCCATCCCCATAGAAGGATGGTGCACCCTGTGCCCCCCCCCCCCTTCACAAAAATAAGGAACCTGTAGGAGATTAGTATTTCTATAATAAGCTAGATGTCAGCACATCTCAAGGAGTAAAATGAGTGTTTTGGTAAATCAATGTGGAATCTATTACTGAATGTGAATTTTGGAAATGATCCCCGAACCGATTAAAAATGTACTTATTGTCAGAGATTAAAGCTATAGATAAACTAGCAGCCGTGGCTGACGAAATAAGAGAAATGAATCCTCATCCACAGTTGGCTAGTGTTGGAGAGGCCGCCGATGCCAGTAGCTCACTATGAGACCTTGCTATCCAAGATTTCAGCTTAAAGAGCTTCAAATTGCCAGCCGCAGTGGGCAGTCCAGAAGTCTCAGCCCAGGTCCACGACGCAATGGACAGCGGAACAGATCTCGGTCCAGGAAGCGTTTTGATCCCTGCCAGTAAATACTGCTATTACCATTTTAGATTTGGTAGTACATGCCGCGCTGACATGTGCATACCTCCATGCAGTTGGAAACAGTCGGGAAACCCAGGGTCTCGGTAGAGTGTGCAACTAACTCTGGCTGACCATCGAAATTGTGGCAAGCTGAGAATATTTGAATCTAAAATAAAATTCTTGATTGACAGTGGTGCTGATATGTCACTCATTCCGGCAGACTCCAGTGCCAAAGTATCTTCGACACACAAATTGTATGCAGTGAATGGGACAGAGATTCAAACTTTCGGGGTAAATGTTTTTGGATAAATTTCAGTTGTTAATTGACATTCATGAAAAACAACTCATTCACGGTGTTAAATTTATCTGATTGATATAATGTCCATTAGTGAAGAAAGAAGCATCAGTACCTACCATTACCAACAATATAAAATTTTCAGGATTACTAAACGAGATTCCGAACTAATATTTAACCTCTTTATTTATTAAAAATGTCAAACATAATGTGCAAGATTTTATTGCAACCAAAGGACAGCCTGTGTACTCTCGAGCCAGACAACTGGATGCACAGAAACTGAGTGTAGCCAAGCAGAAATTCCAGTTCATGTTGGACAATGGCATAATTAGCTCTTCGAAGACCCAGTGGGCAAGTCCGTTGCACTTAGTGCCAAAGAAGGATGGCTTCCTAAGAGCTTGTGTAGACCACAGGCGATTGAATGAACAGACAATACCAACAAATATCCAATTCCCTAAATTGAGGACTTTTTTCATTTTAAGTGGCAAAATGTTTTTCTCCAAACTGGGCATATTCAAAGCCTATTATCAGATTCTAATCGCTAAGGCAGATAGACCCAAAACATCAATAATAACACCCTTTGCTCTATGAATTTAACGTTACGAGTTTCGGCTTATGCAATGCTCCATCAACCTTTCAACATTTTGTGCACGAGGTTTTCCAAGGATGACTTCTTGTTTCCATTCGTAGATAACGTCTTGATTGCATACTCATCAGAAGAAGACCATAAGGCTCATCTCAAATTTGTGTTTGGAAGATCAACCAGGTAAGACTCATCTTGCGAATGGAACTGATTACTTTTCCTCACCAAATCATCCACGGTCTTTGCATACTGATGCATCAGATCGAAATATTGGTGCAGCACTACAACATTATATACAACTATACAATATGGTTACAGAAACCCAATCGCTTTTTACTCAAAAAAAATCGACTGTAACCGTAACACAAATGGCTTACAGTACCTATAACCGAGAGCTGTTGTCAAAAATAACTCCTACAGCCTGATGGAAAGATCCCCGTCTGCAGGCCACAGAAGAGGTGGCTCAATAATGAAAAAAAGTGGCTAAGAGATACTGGAGTCAACAAATAAAAGAAACCGACTGAGACAGCCTTGGCCTGGAATTGGTTGAAGTGCATTAGAAGAACAAAGCAGTCGGTTTATGCATCCCTGGGAGCATTGTATTTGAAACAAATAAGCAATAAAATTCAATTATGATATCGGAAACGGCCTCATTTTTTAAATTCTGGGGACCCCTTCTTTTTTTCTGAGAGGTAGAAAACATTTGGCGGCAACCCTGTCATATGTTGATTCTCTACCTGTAGATTCTATCACTTGAGAATTATTTTTGTTATTTACAAGAAACTGCATTTATTTCATTTTTATGAGATTTTATGCATAACTTTTGATGATTAGGATTGGAATTAATTTATTTCAAACTAAAATTGAAATTTTAATCAACAGGTGATATTACTACAAGTCCACCCCCGGAACCTAAACCAAATGTTTGCCGTAAGTAAATCAGTTTTGTGTAACTGTATTGATGTAAAGAACATTTTTCATTCTTAATAAAATATAATACTTCATTTTAGCCTGTGGTAAGGAAAATCTACCAGCTATAGAAAGAATCATGGGAGGACAAACTGTCAGTCCACCAAATCGATATCCATGGCTTGTAAGTACTTTACTAACTACTAAATAGCTGGTAATTGGCAAGGTTAAAAAAAAACCCCGATTTTTATTGCAAAAAATTATAAAATCAATGTTGATCAAGGTATTTTTTTAATTCAAATAATCAATTTAAATCAAATTTAAAATGCATCACTAATTGTTTTTATTTAAAATTAATACAAACATAATTACTGATTATAAGCAAAAATACCGTTCTTGTCGGTACTATATAATGCATTTAATTTAATTAGCACTTATTTTAATGTTATTAGAATTGTTATTAATATACAGAAAATTACCTACAGTGAGTCATTCAAGACACCTGAATATTCATGACGCTATATAGCCAAGTGACGTTTTAAGCGATCACCATCATGATTAATGAACGAATGAAGGGACTGAAATGTTTTGACGTTATAACGGTTATCACTTGTCAGCATGGAAGTTGTCAAACCGAAATCAAGTGTACTTATGGCCAAAACTAATATAACAATCAGAGTTTGCGGTTTGTTTAACTGTTGTTAAATTAAGAAATTGGATTATCTTAAATCTAAACCCTATTTATTTGATTCATCTCCCCACAACCCCGCAAAACATTGATAATATGAGAGGTACGAAAAATTTTTAAACTAAACTAAAATACGCAAATATCCATGCAAATACTTTTTGAAAAAACAACAGAATTATTTATTTTCTTTATTTACGAGTTTTACTTGTGAACTTATTAAACGCATCTTTTTAAAATGCGCTTCAATATTTTTTAAGTAAAGCATCACAATGCAAAAATGGCAAACACACAATTGACAAATGCTTACCAAAGCACTTACCCGTCAAATACAATCAAAATTCAAGATAAATTACTGTTATATCTTAAGTTTATTCAAACATCATGATTTATAACTTCCAAACGTCTGTTTTAAAAAATCTGTTTTCGTCCCTGCATCTGCTACTGCACTGCACCGCACGCAGCGTTTAGCAACGCGCTTTCCCCGGCTCCCCGGCTGCAGCGCCGGCCGGGCTTGCGCAGTGTGCCTGCGCTGTTGTCTGGAGTCTCAACCTGAGTAATGAGTTCTATAACAACTGGAGTAAAGGCAGAGTATCATAAGGATAGTGAGGAGGCGGACGCTAAGCTCGTGCACGAGGGTGTAGCGAGCGAGCCCATCACTATTTGTCATCTGAAACCAGAACTACGGTAAAACCTCGTAAATCCGAAATCCCGGGAAATCCGAACAAGTTTTTCTTTTTAACAAATTTAAATTTGAAAAACAAACGCAAAAAAAGAGTAATTTATTTATTTTGTCATAACAGAACAATTAAAAACTATTACTTATTAAATTTATAAAACAATTACTATAACAAAACAAACTCACAAAATATAAATTTCACTTGAAGTCAGTTAACTTTAATTGTCGAAGTGGCTGCTGCGTGTTACTATTTTAGTGCTATTTTCTGACTATAATGCATACCTATTTATTATTGATTTTCTTTTATTTATTAAAATGATTATATAAAAATATATTGTTACCCCTAAATGCGCAGTGTTGTTTTTAAACAACCCCTCAAATTCTCTCGAGTTCTATTTTTCCGAATTAAATAAGAATTTTTTTAATATGTTTTTCACATATATTAGCATAAACAAACAAAAAAAATATTTTACAGAGAAGAAAAAAAAATTGCGTGTAGGTTTAATAAGTCCTATACCGTAAGGAGGGTTCGTTTATTGTCTTATGAATTGCTTTCGGCTAATCCGAACAAATTGAAATCCGAACATGCTACAGCCCCAATTAGTTCGGATTTGCGGGGTTTTACTGTGCACATATTTCGACACGTTATTTATTATTAGATTTAATTTATTTCTAGTTATCTTTTTAATATGTAAGAAGTAAAAAATCATAAAATGCATTTTGGGGTTCACGGTGCAGAATGCGCCATTGAGATTTTGGAGGGGGTCATATCAGGGGCGTTTGGGTGTATTTGGTGGAATGTTTGACCGATTTGGGGCGTCGTCGCGTCATTCTTTGGAGGGCCATAGTTTTTCGGGAAGTGGAAACCCCTGATAAATGCAAATAGATCTCGGATTACGTACTTGCACTTATATTTTGCACTTATTCCATTATTCTTTTAGGAATTGTTAATGATGTAAGCTAACGCATATCTGTTGAAACTTACTGATATGTGTTTGTAGTATAATAAAATAATTTTTAAAAGTCGTAATGGTATAAACGGTAATAATAAGAGATATAAGATATAAATGGTAATAATAAATTGGAATAAGAAAAATCGTTATAAAGTATAAGATTTCTTTTAAAAGCCCCTGTGCAGTATGGTAAATAGTCCCATAAAATACATGTCAAAATAAGGAAATCAAAATAAAGCTATCGATCGCTTGTGGGTCACCGGAAATAAATTTTAATACGTTTTAAAAAAAAGAATAATGAAAATCCAAAAAAATTAATTAATTAATTAAAACTCGGCTGGCTCTTCAAAATGCTAAAATCCTCAAGAAACAAATTTTTAATCGTTAAAAAAAAAACATAATTCGGCATAGTAACAATTCAAATGAAATAAAAAGCAAGCGCTTTATCGTCAGGAGAAAATAAAATTAAATTTAATTACCGTGAAAAAATAATTTCGAACTGCAGAGAAAAACGCTTCCTTTCTAATTAATTTAGAGGCTTCGAATTTTAGCACACAGAGCAAAACTCTTCCTGACGTAGTTTTTTACGGCTTTTCAATGGTATCAAGCTCGAAATTATGCGATAATTCTTTCTTATAGAAAACGATTATTTTATGAAACGTTCGGCTATAAATTGGAATAAAAAAAGAACAAATTCGAATTTCAGAAAAAACTCTCGGAGGTGCACACCTCCATGTTCCAAACTAATTTCGTGCCTAATTTCATGAAAATCCGTCGAACGGTCTTGGCCCTACGCCGGACACAGACACACATAGACATACATACTTGCTGGTTTATTATTAGTAGAGATATGTCAACTCGGAAAAGATTCTTCTCTTTCTCATTAAGAAATAACTTTTTATTATCAACGAAATCTAAATTTTGTGGTCGAACATATTTGTACAGTGGGGGTGGGAGGGGAGAACCGAAACACTCCTTATATAATATTTTGGATTATTTACATCATCAAATATGCCATTTTATCCGGATTAATCAAGGCCGTATCCAGAGGGGGGCCGATGGGCCCACCCCCTCCGAAATCCCAAAATTTTCCGCAATTTAGCATATATTCCTCCTTGAAACTTTCCTCAACATAAATGTTTCAAAGTCAGGGCCCCCCCCCCCCCCCCGCCCGAAAAAAATTTGGCTACGGCTTGGGAGTAATTTACTCTATAAAATTCTATAATTAAAATTTTTAATGACAACCCCACTTTTTTGTGACATATTTGTGGTCAGCTTCAAAAAAAAAAAAAAAACCTTGTACAGTAAAACCCCGTTATACCGCGCTTCAGTATACTGCGGAATCGGATATACCGCGGTGACTATCATGCCCCCCGACATTTAAAATATCCTTTATCATTGCCATTTAAAGGTGATTCCTTTTTTATCATTGAAAAAAAGCCAGCCCTAGCACACAAATATTCTAGCCAAAGAGCACCCATCCCCTTTCAACCTAGAACATATAGCTTGATTTCAAAATCGGATGCAATCGCCCTGACTTGTTTCTCTTGATATGGGCGGAGCTCAATCTGTCAGGGACTCTTCAGTTCAATGCTTAACTATTCCATTTTCAGCAGTCTAGTTATGCGTGTGTAACTTCTTTTATAGCGCTATCAACCTTTGTATTCCAGATTTTTTAGCATTTCTGAAAAGTAAACATATTCCCCAGTAAGAAGCGCGTTCCTCCCCTTCCAGATCTAATTTTTACTTAACACCTCTCTCCTTTCACAATCCCATGTTGATAACATAAAGAGATTTTAACCCCTTTTTTTTTCTCGGAACACAGTTGGTTTATAACCTATCGCTCGATAGACTGGTTGCGCAGTTGAGATGTGTACTTCTTGCACAGCAATTACAGTGTATAAAATGACAGCAAAGAAGAATAGAAAAAATATTGTATAACAGAAAAGTTACGAGTAATTGATAAAGTTAAAAGGTAATGCAACAAAAGCGAGTATTATTTTGTGAATATGGTTTCGCGGGTATAGTTTCACTATACCGCGGTTATGTTATAACGCGGGGGCCAAACACGTGACCCCGACACCCGCGTTTTAACAGGGTTTTACTGTATACCAAATTTCGTGTAGTTCCGTTACCTCTTGCTTCAGAATTGAATTAAGAAAACCGCCTCTGGTAATGTTAAAAAGTTTTCTGATATTAAAGTACAGTGAAACCTGTGTAAGTTGACCACTTGCGGTGCAGCACTTTCGTGGTCAACTTAGACAGGTGGTCAACTTTACAGATTTTACTGCATCTTCTATTCAAAAATCTCACCATACTTTAAAATTTCTATGGTATTTATCTTTCCGCGCATAAAGCCCAGGTTGGCGAAGAGCGGAGTTTAGATGAGGAGTAGGGTACCCATAATTAGAACAAAATCGCTTAATAAAAAGAAGCCCGAACAATGATTAAAGGAAAAGTTTTGCCGGCTATACAGTGTAACATCGTGAGGACTTGTGTATATGCCGAGTGGTAAAGCATGACTTCGATGGTAAAACTTAACAAGATTTTATTTACATATTATTTACAGCTTCATCAAAACTTAGGGTTGGTAGACAGTGACCAAGGTCGGACGGAACACGTCCGTTTCTCTCCTCGTCAAAAGATGTTCTCCCCGAACTCAGAATTTTCTTACTTCTCCTTACATGTCCGTTGGCCTGGACTCCGGAAACCGCCCAGCCCCCTTTCAGATAAAATCGAGAGAGGGATGCGGCCGCCCCTTTTGTCGGCGGGCACACATGGGAACGGAAATAGATTTTGGGCTAAAACGGATGCCAGAGGTCAGGGGCCAAATTCGGACGGAAAGAGTCAGCAAGCATCTGGATTTTTGAAGTATCGTTTTTCTCGACGCCGATAACATGAAAGGGGACCGAGGGGAAAGTGGATACGTCGGAACGAGGCAAAAAGGACCGGATGCCCCTTCTGACCGGATGCGGTCGCCAAGAAGACGCTACAACAGGAAAAATTTCTAAGTAGTGAAAAATCGAGTCCTAAATACATACAAAAGGATAATGCCAAGCCTCATTTGGCAGTGGATGATCCTTGCATCACAGAAGAATGTTTAAAAGATGGGTGGAATGTGCAACTACAATGTCAACCTTCAAATAGTCCGAATTTAAATGTGCACTTGATCTCGGGGTTTTCAACGCAATACAATCATTACAATATCAGATACCACAAAGAATACTGACAACATAAAAAATGGAGTAACTCATTTTACACCATTAGTCATCCTAGTACTTTTCTGTAACCTTTTTGCGTTTTATTCTATATAATAAAGTTATATTAGCAATGGTACGCAAAAGTTTTGCAAGAAGAATGGTGGTACGCCAAAAAAAAAAAAAAAATTGGGAACCGTTGCTTTGGATTAGAGTACTCCTGCATTTTCTCTTTTTGGCATTTTATTATATTTAACCACTTGCGCTGACAAAAAAATCAAAGACGCGTGTACCAGAACGGTCCAGTATAAATTTAGAGGCGTCGCACAGTGTTCGATGCCGTAGAGAAATCGTGAAAAGATTCTAACTAATTTATTTTCGACCTACGACTTTTAACAGTTTTTTGAAGGGAATATAGAACGTCGATTGATTATAAAACCACAAATATAAATATTAAATTTATTTACTAATAATCGTGCATGGATCGTGTCACGCCCGCCATTTTTGTTTCTATGCAGGGCCCGACTTAGCCTAATTGGGGCCCGGGGCAAAAACGTATTTCGGGGCCCCCTTTGCTTCAAGAACCAAACTTCATGGTAGCATTTAAATTTCTCGAGTTGGGGCCCCCTAAGATGTGGGGGCCCGGGGCAGCTGCCCCGTATGCCCCTGCCTTAATCAGGCAATGTTTCTATGACAATCGTATGACGACGTACATAACACGTCGTTGACGATTCTGTGACAAATACATTACAACGTGCGTGGCACGCCCTTCCAGCGTAAGTGGTTAATCATAGCTGACATATCGTTTGTAATGGAGCGATATTTGACCATAATGCGTTTTCTAATTATTGCAATAAGCGATTAATCTATAACTTTTATTATGATTAAATTGTAAATAAATTTTTGAGTTAGCCTCAAATTTTGTTCACACTAGGTTGCCTTAGTAAAAGACAAAAATGGAAAGAATGATTTTTTCTGTGGTGGAACTTTGATTAACAGACAATATATATTGACTGCTTCCCATTGTATTGAAAAGTAAGTTTTTTTACCTTTAATTTCCTTTTCTTTTTTTTTTTTTCTTTTTTTTTTTTTTTTTTTGTTGGAGTGTAAAACAATAATACGTTCATGATAAGTTTTGCGTACATTAATATGGTTTAAAAAGAGGCCAAGGCAATAAAATAAATGGATAATTTTGTTTGGATATTCGTAATGTTTGGAAATACGTATAAATGTGGTACAGTTAAATTGAAGAGTTTTTTTTCATCTCTTACACCAAGAACTATTGCGATGCAAAAGTTAATACTTGATAGACCGTAAGAAAAGTTAAACATGATGCTAAAAGCTAATCCTAGATGAAGGGTAAGAAAAACGGTTTGCTAAGATAATACGTACAGTTGATACTAAGATAGGTAGACCAAAAACCAAAAAAAAAAAAAGATGAATATTAAATAATTTTCGAAGGAAATGTTTACAGAACAAGGTACCATCCATAAATCATGTCCCGCTTTTTCCCCATATATTTGACGCACCCCCCCCCCCCTTTGTCACGTGCCACGGCATGTTGCATAAGCATGATGTCACACTTCTTGTTCTTCAATTTCACGAACCCCCCCCCCCTCAAAGCGTGACATCATTTATGAGTGATCCCTAATGAAAAAAAGAGTCGTGGGAAAATAACTAATAAAAATTTAAAAAGTTTGTGAGTTGTAACTAAAAATATAATGTTACAAATTTGAATATAATAATTTTTGTGATAATAATAATAATAATACGAAAACGGAAGCAGTGAAGTAAACATAGGATCCCAACTTAAATAGGAAAATTTTGAATGAAGTATATCAGACAAAAGTAGGTGGAATCTAATGATTTGAATAAAAGTTGACAAAAACATTTTCTTAAAAAAAAAACCTCCTAAAATTTTTTATTAGCATAGCAAACGAAACTCTTTATACAAATTTAGTTCCATTTTTATTTTTAAATTTTTGGATAGTAAAATATTTCTCTTTTGTAAAGTATTTTAAGAGGCCAAAAGATTTATTGTAGAAGTGTAAAATTCTCAGATCTTTTTGGAAAATATTCTTGTGAAGGAGATATTAAGATTATTTCCCTAAAATTTAGTTACAATATCACCACAGTACATTTTTGATGTTATGTGATGTCCATCGCACGACACAATTACTATTTCTTATTTGAAAGCATCAGTGAATAATATTTTATTACACACATTATAGGGTCAGGCGGGGTAAAATGGGTCAATTTTAGCTATTTTCATGTGTAAAGTTTCATAGCAACAAAACCAGAAACATTTCCCATTTCTTTTCGATTGCATCTTAACATTGAACTCCTTTAGATCAATTTTATGTCATTTTAATATTTATTTTTTAGCCTACTTTCCCGTAAAAGTAAAAAAAAATAATAATAAAGCATGAAAGAAGGCTTAATGTATCGTGAAAATATCGTTAAAAATCAAGAAAAATCAAAAATAAGTGTAGTAATTAAATAAAGATTGAAAAATAAAAAATTTGAAAGTAGGGTATTGAGATGGGGAAAAAGTGTGTCTGTCGGTCTGTCGGTCTGTCTGTCTGTCGTGTCTGTCTGTCGGTCTGTCTGTCGGTCTGTCCCCCCCTAATAACTTTTGAACGAATTGTCCGATTGGAAAAATTCTTTTTGCATTCGAAAGATCTCGGCGAGGACATCTGATTTCCATATTTTACGTTTTGATTTGAACAATTTTTTGTTCAATTTTGAACAGTTCAAAAAATTTTAACATTAGCGCCTATGGACAAAATTGAAGCAAATTCTGTAAACTCTGGGCACAAGAGCCAAGTTCCTATTGCAAGCTTATTGAAAGGAGTTCTCGGCGTGAAATGTTGATTTGAACAGTTTTTGTTCATTTTTGAACAGTTCAAAAAATTAACACAGAGCTTACGGGGAAATTTCAACCCTATATAAATCCTGATCTAACGGACCGATTTGCTTGGAACAAACTTTATCGGAAAGCTCTTATAACGTAGAACATGTAGAAATAGAAAGTTTATCCAGAACTTACGAGCCTATTTTGCTATGAAATCTTTTGATCGGGATTTTCAAGGATATTTCTCAGTGACTCAATGAGTGAAATAATGAATGAATGAATAAATGAAAGAGTGAAAGAATAAATCAATGAATAAATGAATGAGGAAAAGAATGAATGAATAAATTATTGAATAAATGAAAATATAAATAAATGAGTGAATAAATACATGAATGTGTAAATGAATGAATAAACACTTGAATGAGGTAACGAATGAATGAATAAATGCATGGCTGAATAAATGAAAGAATGAATGAGTGAGTGAATGAATATGTATTATCCGTTGAAAAAGGTATATTTTCAGTAATTAGAACTAAAGATAAATAAGAAAGAGAGAGAAAGAGATAGCTAAATTATAAATTTGAATTTGGTGTATACGGGAAAGTAGGCTCGTATAGTTCTAGACGGAACTTCTTGTTAATTATGAAATAGTTTAACTGAGCTTTTAAAGTTGTGACCTGATTTTCTTCATCGTGGGGTAAAATGGGTCATAATGCAAAAAAATGCTGAAAACAGTTATTTATTACTTTGAAATTGAAAAAAAGAAGTAAGTAACAAATTTAGCAACATTTTTAATTATAATTACATTGAAATGTTAAAATAATATTATTATAGATTGTTATATATTGGTTCACATAACACTTCAGCAACATCACTTCTCTCTACCACATCAACACAATCTTTTTTAGAAAAAACATTCAAAAAAAATTTTTTTAATGTAATTTCAATAAAACAAACAACATACATTGTTTAAATTTAGGAATTTTCTGCAGTGAAGTGCAACAGAGTAAATTTTAAAACAATAATAGAATAGAACTAGCTAGGCCTAACTATGACCCATTTTACCCCATCCAAGAAAAACTGGTGTAAAAACTTCAATATTTATTTTTTTTCTTACATGCTCGGCTGTAATTGCTCTCCAAAGTTTCTTTGTGCATAAATCCTTTAAATTTGGGTTGTTATTTGATAAAATATAGAGATTTTCAGAAGTTGGTAAACCATGTGTTTAGCACACTATCATCCATAAAATTACAAAAATATTTTTGTGTTGCCATATTTAAGAACCTAACTTTTTTAGAAGGTAAAATGTTGCCAACATATTGAAATATAACATAAAAAATATTGGTTTAAAAATATCAATTTCAAGTTCTATTATTTTGAGTTTTTTATCAAGTGACCCATTTTACCCCATCCTACCCTACTGAAAATAGACACTTTTGATATTTTTCAGGGAAATTGAAGCTGATATAGGAGTTGCTTTGGGAGCCCACAATTCTGAATCAAACGAAAACCAAGTTCCTGTTGCTCACTTTATAATGCACCCGGATTATAAGAATAGGACGTACATTAATGATATAGCACTAATTAAGCTGCAGGATCCAGTCGACTTCACAGACACAATTAGGCCTATCTGCTTGCCAACCCAAAAAGAATTCACTTCACCCGAAGATCCAGCAGTTGTAGCAGGATGGGGATGGCAAAGATTTAATTGTATGTCGTTTTTATTTATAACTAGCCGATTTCTTTGGACATTTATAACAATTCGCAGGCTGATTAATGCATTTTGGGAGGCAGATTTTTATCGTAATTGCAATTGGAGGACATTTGTGCCTGAGTATATGACACAAACTGGTGGTTTGTAAGCACTTGCATGAGGAAGGGAAAATGCGTTTCACAATTCCAACATTGATTAACTTATTACGATGTTTGAATGCGGATATGGGTACGGACCGGCACGAAAATCACACTCTCTCCCTCGGATTTGCAAGGGCCGGCAAGTTCCCGAGTTAGTCAGCTTGCCAAACTTCATTATGAATTCCATCATTTTTTGGATGAATAATATGCAAACGCTCACTCTCAGAAATTGAACTCTGAATTTCGAGGATTCTTCAACTGTCATTTACAACGAGTCTTTCCTCGCGCGATCAAGTGATCTAAAAAAGTTATTACGCAAATTTCGGCAATTTGATGTAAGCTTTACTTGGAGCATTTTTGACGAAGCCATTTCGCCAAAGACAACGAAAGTTTCGTGAGATTTGAGCATGCGTTTCTGAGAGTTAAAAGTTCATGAGATGAACTTTTACGAATTTGAGATTGATAAAAGAGAGCAACAACCTTTTTGTTCAATTCTTTTAATATCCATTCGTAAGAGGCATTTAGAGAAACCTTCTAACAGCTTTGACAATTTTTTGCAGATGATAGGATGCAGTAAATTTCAGGTTAAATCATAAAATTAATTTTTTTCTACGAGGAGTTGATTTTGATTAACTGATGCCACTGCTTCTAAAATCTTGTCTTATGTTCTAGGTCTGCGAGATTTTTAGCCTCTCCACCCAGGAAAAAAACCACCTTACAGGGAGAAATTAGAAACAGTAGCATAAGTCAGCTCTCAGCTCCATAAACATTTTGAAACTGTTGAGAAATTTATTATCAACATGTCATCTGGGTGTCATGCGTAACGTACACTATTACTAAAACTTTAACACCATTGATAAAACTTGATTGCTTGTTTAGTTTTCTGCACTTTTTTCCATGTTTCTTTTGCACTTTCTTTCATAACCATTTTTGTGTATCTTGTACTTTTATGAAAAAAATATTACTGCTCAGAATCAGGTAATTCTTTTTGATGTACTGTGTATTCGTTCAATATATTGCGCTAATTGTTTTCTTTACAGTTGGACAAAGCAGTACAGATCTGCAAGAAGTTGAAGTACCCATAGTTTCTAATCCATACTGCGTTTCTAAGTATGGCGGGGTCATCCTTGATACAAATCTATGCGCAGGAGGAGAAGAAGGAAAAGATGCTTGCTCGGTAAAAAATTTATTGA
Organism: Octonoba sinensis; assembly: GCA_038502835.1. NCBI lineage: Eukaryota > Metazoa > Arthropoda > Arachnida > Araneae > Uloboridae > Octonoba > Octonoba sinensis. Next base: position 60,633,187 of record CM076605.1, on the reverse strand, counting down.
CTCATTTTTAGTTCGAAAGTTGTGCCATTAACAACAACAAAAAAAAGGCCTTTTTAAAAATTTTTTATCTATTTATTTATTTATTTATGTTTCTTATGCATGTCTATACTTCCTTAGACTGAATGAATATGTTGATGTTCAACTTTAAGAACATAAAGTAAATAAGAATTTCTGCATAAATTCCAGCAATATAATTGCTTTTTATTGAAAAGATGGAAATAATTTGTCATAGGGAGATTCTGGTGGCCCTCTATTTTCGAAATATGACGAAGCATGGTACTCGGTGGGTGTTGTGTCTTGGGGGATGAGCTGTGGCGTCAAAGATTATCCTGGTGTCTACACTAGGGTTTCGGAATACCTGGACTGGATTCTTGATGAAATAAGCGATGCACCACCTTGTGAGGATGACGTAGCCCCTCCCATCCTGCCCAATTTAGATGGTTTGCTGCATTTCATTATTATTATTACTATTATTTTCAATCTTCTTAAAAAAGCGGTGCTTATCCGTTATTTATAACTTTCATATTAACTACAATAATAATAATAATAGTTATTGTACTAACCGACTAAATACACTAATAAGACAGCACATGATGACTTTGCCTTCTGAGGAGGAGCTTCGCTTCCAATAGATTACATTAATAACTTGCAACTGCGCTGTGTAGAATTTCATATATTGCTTCATAACGAACTCGAGAAGGTAATTTTACAACTACCTAAAGCATTCTAATGAGCTGGACTAAATCTCCGTAACAAGAAATTGCATCATTCGAAAATGTACTCGATTGAGATAAGAAAAAATATTCGTAACACGAAATTTCTCGAAAATATAGAATATTCATTATAAACTAAATGAATATTAAAATGGCGAATAATTCAGTGTAAAACGCTATGCACAAGTGCACAACATATTCTCTCTCTCTCTCATTTTTTAAGCCTCGGCTGAGAGAGAAAACAAAATCAAAAAGAAGTTCACCAATAAATGCGTTTACAATATCTTAGTATTAAATTCAAAGAATTTAAAAGAGCCATTCCATGGAAAGGTGACGATGTCCTACATTTGATTTCTTAAGCAAACAAATTTTGTTCATTAACTTTTTTAAAAACTATTTTTTCATTTAATATATATTTCTTACGTGTGAGACATAAAACGTCCGTTTTCTACACTGACATTTATGGTGTTCAGTTGGTGTAAAATTGAAAATTATTAATTTTTCGATGTATTTTAAATTTTTATAAGTGTCTGTCTAAAAAAAATACAGGCAGAATTTTTTTTTAGCATATGATGTTCGTTAACTCATCAACGCATCAAAAATTCAGTACGATTGCTTATTTATTAGGGTAGAGTGAATTTTTTTTTGGAATTTTTAATCGGCAGGGTGAGGAAAGCTCTATAGGTCCAAATAAACGTGTGTTAAATTTTTATTCGTTTTGGACAAAGTTAAGAAGCGCAGCAACCCGACCAAAGTTTGACGGAAAAACATTACGTGGATTTTCGTTCTCGTCATCAGTTATTATAAAAAAAAACTATATTGATTTTTTTTGCGTTATGTTCTCAATTACAAAATATTTCAATGTTCAGATTGTCTAAATATTTCTATAATTTTTCGTGCAAAAATTCGGAAAACAAATCAACTTTCAGCGTCAGAATCAGTCAGACGAAACTTCGCAAGATATTACGTCAGACATGTAAAGGCGATAGTTAATAGTCAACAACATGCTTTCCCTTTTCCCCCCTGCCCCTCTTATCTAAAACAGCAGACAAAACGTCTCAAATGCGTCTTATGCTTCCAACTTTAGCAAGGGAATGTCATAGGCAAGTCATTTCTGACAGGCAGGCAGCTTCCATTGCTACTGCTTTGTAACAAGATGTTGGGATAGTATAGGAAGGTGAAATATCAAATGTGATTAATCTCAGTAAAATTCGCAGGGAGAGGGTCCTATAACAGTCCTGTATAACATAAAAGTCTGTCTTCTATAACATTCCTGTATTTATGTATACAGGACTGTTATAGAAAAAGCCAACTGTGATAAGCAATCTAATGATTCAGTGAAGTGTTTGTTTTTTGATGGAAGAAGAAATAATACAAGAACTCAAACTATAAAAAGGGTGACAAATACTATAGCTCAGTTATACAGGAAGAACATTACACACTCGTCCCAGGTACAAAAGGCGCATTGGTCATGTGACCCCTACGACTGGAGAATCTCGCTCTATTAAAACATCTATAATCAATTACTTTCATGATAACAATATGTCTCTTGAATCATTGTTAGCTGTCGGATGTGATGGAACGAAAATTAATACTGGCACAAAGGGTGGGGTTATTCGTTTGTTGGAGCTAGAACTTGGTCGGCCATTACAATGGTTAATTTGCTTGGTGCATATCAATGAACTGCCACTAAGACATTTTCCGCAGAAGATTGACGGTAAAACGTCCGGCCCAAAAGCACTAACAGGCGAAATAGGAAAAGCACTTCATAAATGTGAAGAGCTTCCCATGGTACCATATTCAAAAATTGCTGTCGAGTATTTTCCCCACTGAAGTGTTGATATGAAGCTCAGTACAGACCAAATATACCTGAGGGATATTTTTACGCTCTTTCAGAAAGCAACTGTCCTGATGACTTGGCAAATCGCAAACCGGCACTAATAGTACATTCTAGATGGCTAACAACTGCAAGTAGAATCCTTCAATTGTACGTTGCAACAGAAAATCCTTCCGAAAACCTCGGGACACTAGCAACATATATAATGAGAGTATATGCTCCAGTCTCGTTTCTAATTAAAGAAAACCCACATTGTGATAAAGGGGCCCATAATTTTTGGAAACTTAAATCCTATTCCAGGTACTTGGATCCCATTTTGAATGAAATAATTGACCCTGTTCTAAGAAGATTGTTTTTATGCTCATCCCGAAAATCTTCTGTTTTCTATGCTCAAGGATTACAGGATGCCTATTAAAAAACAAGCACTGAAACTAATACTGTTAGTAAGAGAGCAGAAAATTTCAACTCTTAGAAATTTCAAGCTTCCTTTTCTAAACCTAGATGGAATACACATACATGATAAGTTTGCATGATGAAGTAATATGTGAACCACTTGTGATCAAAAACCTCTCCACAGAAGTCATTCAGAATTGCGTTCATTCACCTACAGATGAAGTTCAAATTGAACTTCCAAAGTTTCCCTGCAACTCTCAAGGAACAGAGCGATGTGTTAGCCTCGTAACTGCAGCTTGAGAACATGTTTGTGGGGAAAAGCAGAGACATGGATTCATTTTTGCTAAGCTTTTCTCTAGAAATATTATGACTCAGTTCAACACAAAGAAACAATGTGCAGTATAAGTTGTGTTCATTGGGTGTGCGTCTGAATTTTCATGTTCACGACGTGCTATAAAACATTTTCAGAAAATATGTTTTGCAAGTCATAGTATTCGTAATTTAATAGCGATTAAGAGAGTTCCTTCTATAATTTGAGTACTTTGAGTGACATAATAAGTAAATTTTGCATGCGTTCATTTGGACCACAAAGGCACCTTTTCTGCCCCCTGCCGATTTAAAATTCGAGATTTTTTTTTCCCCAGATAGCGTTCACTCCACTCTATTATTTATCCTATTTCAATAGAAATGAGCAATCGCAATGAAATTTTGATGCATAACGGAGTTAACAAACTTCATGTGCTAAGGAACGTCTACATTTTTTGAGGCAGGCATTTAAAAGAATTTAAAATGCATCAAAAAATGAATAATTTTCAACTTTACACCAACTGAACCGCAAAAATGGCGTTCAGTAATACCAAAAATGGTGGCAACTAGGGGCAATGGCCCGTGGCCCCCTAACTGAACTACAGAATATGGTATGCACTCAGAACTACTGAGCAGATTAGCAAATGAGTTATTTATCAAAATTAAATTGTTTCATAATAAAATCTCTCCGCAGAACCTTGTTTGCTGCAGCTTTGCGGAGATGTATTTATTATTATTATCAGAGAGTTAAAAGTTTGCCAAATGCATGAAATTGCTGTTTCTTTTTTGGAAAATGTTTTTCAAATTAACGAGTAATAAAGTAAATGCTTTTAATTAATTCTTAATTTCTTTTTTTTCTCACTCCTTTTTAGCCTACTTTCCCGTAAAAGTAAAAAAAAATAATAATAAAGCATGAAAGAAGGCTTAATGTATCGTGAAAATATCGTTAAAAATCAAGAAAAATCAAAAATAAGTAAGTAATTAAATAAAGATTGAAAAATAAAAAATTTGAAAGTAGGGTATTGAGATGGGGAAAAAGTGTGTCTGTCGGTCTGTCGGGCGTTGTCTGTCGGTCTGTCTGTCTGTCGGTCTGTCTGTCTGTCTGTCGGTCTGTCCCCCCCTAATAACTTTTGAACGAATTGTCCGATTGGAAAAATTCTTTTTGCATTCGAAAGATCTCGGCGAGGACATCTGATTTCCATATTTTACGTTTTGATTTGAACAATTTTTTGTTCAATTTTGAACAGTTCAAAAAATTTTAACATTAGCGCCTATGGACAAAATTGAAGCAAATTCTGTAAACTCTGGGCACAAGAGCCAAGTTCCTATTGCAAGCTTATTGAAAGGAGTTCTCGGCGTGAAATATTGATTTGAACAGTTTTTGTTCATTTTTGAACAGTTCAAAAAATTAACACAGAGCTTACGGGGAAATTTCAACCCTATATAAATCCTGATCTAACGGACCGATTTGCTTGGAACAAACTTTATCGGAAAGCTCTTATAACGTAGAACATGTAGAAATAGAAAGTTTATCCAGAACTTACGAGCCTATTTTGCTATGAAATCTTTTGAGCGGGATTTTCAAGGATATTTCTCAGTGACTCAATGAGTGAAATAATGAATGAATGAATAAATGAAAGAGTGAAAGAATAAATCAATGAATAAATGAATGAGGAAAAGAATGAATGAATAAATTATTGAATAAATGAAAATATAAATAAATGAGTGAATAAATACATGAATGTGTAAATGAATGAATAAACACTTGAATGAGGTAACGAATGAATGAATAAATGCATGGCTGAATAAATGAAAGAATGAATGAGTGAGTGAATGAATATGTATTATCCGTTGAAAAAGGTATATTTTCAGTAATTAGAACTAAAGATAAATAAGAAAGAGAGAGAAAGAGATAGCTAAATTATAAATTTGAATTTGGTGTATACGGGAAAGTAGGCTCGTATAGTTCTAGACGGAACTTCTTGTTAAACCATAAAAAAATCTAGGCTACAAAATTTTTAACAATTATCTATTTTATAGACTGTGGGATCCCGAATTCACATGACTCGGAGAGAATAGCTGGTGGAAAGGAAGCAAAACCGTTTGAATTCCCTTGGATGGTACAACAATTTCAATGTGCTCTCAAAAACAAATTATTAAACTTACACACGCTTATTATTATTATTGATTCTTATAGTACAAAATAATTCTTACAGTACGTGCACAGGGTGTCTACAGATTTTCAAAAGTGAAATTTCGGAACTATTTCTTACCCGTTTGATGATACATCGGATATTCGGATATGGGATATGCAGTTTCCCCTATATGACGTATGCGTACCGGATTTTTGGCTCTGATGATAGAAACTTATAAATTCTATACATATTTTTTAACATTTCAAAGCTTCCAAATACGTAGTAAGTTTGTAATTCACATACATTTTCAAAACATTTTAATTAATTGAATTTTAAAAATCAAATTTTGACATGCCGGATAACCGGGTATTTCATGCAGTGGCAGTAAGAATTTTGAATGTTTAAAACTCCGTCGAATACCGGATATTCGATGTCTCCTGGGGACACCGGTCTCGTTGAATGGAAAATTATCATAACCTATACGTAATTTTCGTGACTTTTTTGTTACTTCTGTGACCAATTTTCAAATTCGTGACTTTTTCGGGACTTCAGTGACCTATAGCGTAATTAGAAATAACACTTTGAAATTTAATACCACTTCTTACCAAAGACGGTACTATATATATAACACAAGAAAAAAAAACTGAACTTAACAAGGGTTCAAAAGCAAATTGCCTGTAAGATTGTTTTTAAAAGAACATTAATCACTGAGTTTAAAAAAGCTCATTTTGATCCCTCGTAGTCCTACGAATCGTACCGTATGTATCCAAGTGAACTCTAGCAATAATAAATGAACAACGCAAGAAAACGCACAAACGCAAGAAAAGCGTTTTTTGGCGCCTTTAAAAGCTCGCCAAATGAATACGATCAATAGGGTGGAGCGAAAAAACTTTTTTCCGAAATTCACATTGCCTGAGTTGTGTGATATTGTGTGAAACTGCTTGAAACAAATTTTCTCCAAATTTCAGATCAAAATGTTGCCACCTTGAGGTTCCACACCTCCAGTGAATATTTGTATTGCCTTTTTAAAAAACATTTAATGCCTTTTATCAAAAAATAAAATAATTAATTATTTGTAAAACTAATATTAATTAATTACGTTTTCATTAATAAATTGTTTTATTAAACCCTTATTGTCTAATGTCAGTGATAGAAATTATTTTTCGTCCATAAATAGCAAATTTATACTCTGAAACTCTTGTTGTCAGAACCTGGTTCTCGTTATATAGGACATGTGACGCCGGATTCTGGGTCTATTGCGGATATTATGCAAAGTATCACCAAATTCCTTACAGTTGCTGAAAGGGATTGCAGTTTCGAAACTGGTTGCCGTTGGGTGTCAACTAATGTCAACGTTGGGAAGAAAAATGGCGCCGATAGACGGCGTGAAATCTTTGTTGGCCATACATTATACTGGATTATATGCTTACTGCATACTAATGAACTACCTTACCTCTTCGCCACCTTTTCCAGAAAACTGACTTAAAGACATCTGGGCCATACCAGTTTTCCGGAACAATTGGAAAATCTCTGGAAACGTGCGAAACCCTTGCTGTGACAAGTTTTGTTTCTATCCCAGTTGCTCTGCCTGAAATTGATAAAAAAGACCTCAGTGCAGACCAAAAATACCTCTTCGATATTTCTAGGGCAGAATCCACGGGAGAGTGCCTTCCAGATTTAGCAAACAGAAGTCCCGGTACGATGTCTCATTCAAGGTGGCTCACTACAGCCAACAGAATTCTGCGTCTATATGTGTCGACCGCCGAACCAACAGAACACTTTAAGCTCCTAGTAGAATATGTCATGAAAGTTTACGCGCCATCCTGGTTAGAAATAAAGAAAATCCCAGGAGCTACTCATGGAACACGTCACCTGCACGGAATGTTAAAAAAGGCGAATTCTTGCCAGAAGATTTTAAGTCAATCGTTCACGAAGTTATTCAGAGGAATTCTTACTTTGCTTACTCTGAAAACATTCTGTTGGCAATGGTATTGGATGAAAGATCACATAATCGAGAACTTGGCCTCAGAAGAATACTGGAAGCAAGAAAAATCTAACTGGAAAGGTAAAATACGCCAATTTAGTCTTCCAAATTTAAATTTTGAAACAGAGGAACATTTTGAGATGATTCACTGGGACAATCCTTTGGAACCATCAGCTACCATGAACCTCTGACGAAGTCATAGCAAGTATGATCAGAAACGGTTCAGAATTTTAAATAGAGAAGCTCCCTTGCCATTCTCAAGCAGTAGAGAGACATGTACGACTGGTAACGTAAGCATCATTGGTAACATGTGGAGCAGAAGCCAGGGATGGATATATTCGCAGTGGAATCAAGTCACAAAAGGAACTTCCAAAGTTTGACACTGAAGTTAATTATTTTGGCCTTCATGTGGAACCCAAAATTGAGGACTGATTTAAGTAAAATGTTTTTTTAATCAATATGACTCGAAAAGTACATTGTTAAATTTATTCTCACTTTCCTTTCTGTATCTGTATGTTTTCTAAATATTAATAGTATTAAAAATTAAGTCTATATGAATATTAATAGCTATGTATTCAATATATACGACAAACACCCGGTTGCAGGTTAGTGATATGTTTTTGAAACGACAATGTTTTCCTGTTTCTTTTTAATAATTAGAACTGTTTTTAATTCTGAAAATATAGTTATTCTAAACAGTAAATTGAAATAATAGAATTTGTTTTCTCTTACTTTGTGACGTTAATATTCCTTTCTTTGTTCCCCTGTGTGGAACCTGAAGACGATGAGTGTCTGCATTGGGAATTTTTGCAGTGTCTCTTTTGCCATACAGCACTATTTGTAATTTTAAAAAAAAAAGTTTTTTTCTTTTTTGATTTTTTTTCCTTTTTGACGTTAATTTTCCTTTTTTTGACCCCCTGTGTGGAACCTGAAGACGATGAGTGATTGCCCTGGGATTTTTCTCCAGTGTCTTTTTTGTCAAACTGCACCATTTGTTGAGTCAGGAAATATTAAAATTTAAAAAAAAATTTTTTTTTTTTTTGCCTTTTTCACTCCACCCTAACGATCAAAGCGCCATCTGAAGTTCTGCGTAGCGAGTAGTGTTTCTAAATTCGCTTTCGGGACTAGGACAGCGTTTCTCAACGAGTGGTTCGCGATTCCCCAGGGGTTCGTGTCATGTAGAAAGGGGGTTCGCGAAAATAACATTGCAATGGCGGAATTTTTAATTGCTAACGTAAAAATAAAAACATGAAAAAATAAATTTTCACACGTTATTAAAACAGAATGTAACAGTGACTATTTTTTAATATTATTTTCCAAATAATAAGTAACAGTTGTCGACTGGCATACGAAGCATTGCTACAAAATTTGAAATGCACTTATTTCTACTGTTACCTGATTTCCAAAATTTAGATCTTAAAGTGGTATCGAAAGATAATCATGGTCAGGGCCTTACTTACCATTAGGCCCGAGCCTAGGGCCTCCAATTTGAGGGGACGGGGCCTAATTTTGGTTATTATTATTTTTTTTTAATTTAAAATTTTTTAGAAAAGTATTTAAAAATACCATCTTTTAAAAACAAATTGTTACTGTTCTGTTGCTTCACAGAAAATTTGCATCATTAAATTATTTTAAAACCACAAGGAATTTTCACTTTGGGGACCCCCAACTTTTGGTCTGAGAATTTGAAATTTGAAAAACAATATCGATTCTCACTTTGGGACCCCAGATTTTATTCAAACATTTTGTAATTTAAAAACAAAATCATTTTGCAAGTTGGTGGCTCCCAAATGTTAGTCTAACTCTTTGACATTTGAAAAACAAATTAGCTTTTGCACTTTGGGGGCCCCCAAGTTTTACAAACACATATTGAATGTTATGTTTAAATAATTTTTGTTGCGTGAGGGGCCCCCAAACATGAGTTGTGCCTATAGTGATTCAAAATGTAAATAGGGCTCTGATCATGGTTTCATTTTAAATTCTGAACGTTTGTTTCTACTATCATTTCCCACTTTTTCCTCGCTAGCGCGAAAAGAGAGACAAACTACTATGAAAATGTAAAATTTTGCATTATTTTCGGCTAATTTCTTATATACAGATCCCAAATGTGGAACCGGAAGATATTTTATTCATTAACTTTAAATTTTGTACTCACATTTATCCTACTTTGTTCCAATTTTTCTGCTTTATTACAATGAGAAATTGATATAAGTTTCAATATTGTTTTATATTTCTCAACTTTTGCGAATTTTGTACATTCCAACCCGAAAGTAGAAGCGAAAGAAACCCGTATTTATTTATTGATTCAAAATATTTTCACATGCCACTCCACAACTTTTTCGCAATATCGTGAAAATAATTTTTAAAGGTATTTTTTGCAAATACATGTTTACTGCCCTATTAAGAAACTTACGGGAAAAAATGCCGTCAAAGCAGAACAAAGCGCATTTTAAACTTAGTCTATTAAATTAAAAATATGCAACTATCAAATATGAAAAGAAAGAGCAAAATGTGGGAAAATGGCAACTGAAGATGAAGAAATCACTTGCTTATACTGTATGGCTACAAAAACTATTGCGGGTCTTAATTAATCCTTGTGATAATTCGGCAAGAGTCTGAATTAGTCAAGCTACGTTAAACAGTTGTTCGGGAATCTAGGCTAAGTGCTTTTAAAATAAATAAATAACATAAATTTATTGATTGTTGTCAGACGTTGCAGGGAGAACGATGAAATCCAATGAACTGAAAAAAAAGCGAACTTTTGGAACTAGTAGTAAAAACTGCCGTAGTGAGAAATCAAGAAATTATCAAGAAGATTTAAAATTTCTAAAATCGAACCAAAGATCAAGAGACAGAGAGAAAACCTAATTCATAAAAAATCGGTAATCAAATGAAAACCTATAATTTTAAAGTAACGTTCAATTAAATTATTGGATCTTATCCACCTGAAAATGCATAATATTTAATAATCACTACACATATGTCTTAATCAGTTTTCTATGAGTTAAAAGGCGTTACAACCCCCTTGAAAGAAAAATGTCGTTTTTGAAATTTTAACAGTTAATTCTTAACACTAAGGCGGAAATTCTTTAAAAATTTTTTGAATTACTTGAAAAATCAATCCTGTGCATAAATAGTGATATATGGCGAAGAAAATGAATTATTCATTTCAAATAGAATTCTAAATTCAATGTTTGTTCGTGATATAACTATGTACATATTTTAATTAAACGTGTTATTTATTTTAGGCAATGATTGTATATGACAAAACTATTATAGGGGCTGGTGCACTGATAAGTCCATACTACGTCATAACTGCTTCAAGTCTATTGGATACATGGTAAGACTTAATTTGTAATAAGATTTTTATCCATTATAGGGTAGGTTCCTGCGATGAAAACTTAGTGACCCAAAAAGACTAATAACATTATGATTCAGTAAGTACTCCAAAACTATAAAATGGTAGAGGAAAGTGGAAAAAATATTAAATGAATAAAAAAAATCAATAAATAAAATTATAAGATACACAACACGAGTACATATTTTTTTTACGTACTAGAACAATCTATATATCATTGTTCTTCTGCAAAAATATTTTGATTTTAAGAGTTTAACTAAGCACAAACTATCTGTTTGGTTTTTAATGCATTTTTTTCAAAGTAGATACGACTTAAATGGAATCTGTCTATATGTGTTGCCATTTCATAAGTTTAATTGTAATAAATAATCTAAATTGTATAAATTATGATAAATAGTTTTATTAAGTTTAAAGATTTTATTTTATGTTATCTTCAAACAAGTGCCTTTTTTTTTCCATTTTTCACGTTAGAGCTACTTTTTGAAAGGGAAAAATAGACACATTCGGGTTGAGCAACCTAGAGTTTCAGTCGCAGCATCAGCAATATTCATCAAAACAAGAATGCAAATTAGTAAGAAACTTGTGGAAATACGTGAATCTCGATTTCTGAAAGAATTTTTCATCAAATAAATGGTTAAAAATGTAATAATTCAAGTAATTTTTCAAGCAGGTTCAAATGTTTTGAATCCAGACGTTGTTCCTCACATTAATGGTTGAAATATATTTTGTTGTTGTCTAGGATGGAATGGTATCCCGAAGTGCTGGACGTCTTTCTGGGAAAGCACTACGTTTCCAAACGAGAGGCAACATCGAAGAAGTACGACGTGGAAAGAATTTTTCATCATCCTCAATATGGAAAGCCAACTCCGTATAATAACGACATGGCGCTGCTGAAGCTTAAAACACCCTACGATGGAGTAGATAAGATCTACAGACCCATTTGTTTGCCAAGAACTGATGCCTGGTATCCACCTGACATGGTTCTTACTACTGCTGGGTGGGGCAGAACATCCAAAAGTACGAAATTTATACTTTTATTCTAAATGGAACAAGAACTGTAAAAAAATTCTTTAAAAATGCAAAAACGGAACTAAGTATTTCTGAAAAGTATAAAGTTACGTAAGAACTGCATAAAAATCAACCTATCAAGATTCTTGATAACAGTTTCTTAGTAAAATTCTTGTTATCCCGTACTCTGTTTCTGTTCAATTACAGAGAAAGAAGCAAGAACAAAGTTCAGTGACGTAAGTACTCGTTCAAAAGCCACAAATCAAGTTTCTCGGTAAGAGCTCTTGTTTTCTGCTTTTGTTTTCTCACTAATAGATTTCTGTAAAAATACAGAGAAAAATATTGGAGATGTGGCGTACATTTGACGTATATAAATCTGACATATGGCCCCCAACCCAAGAGGCAAATTTGACCGAGCCGTTGGTCAAAGAATTCAAAGTCCAGAGGTCTCAAGTTCCAAACCCGCCTATTGGAAGTGGCATACCCACATCTTCGACCTCATATGCCAGAAATAGTGACTCTACGAGAGCACAGATGGCGCTACAGTAATTTTGTCTACTTTCAGTAATTTTACAGGGTCTTAGGCATTTCATTTCTGTTAATTTATCGACTCTTGGATTCTTCATTGCTGATAATTTATAGAGTGCTCTCTAGGTTATCTGTTTTTCTTTCTCTGTAATTTCCCTTTTTCTTAAAGTCTTTCTAATTTCTTGTTTTCTATTCTCTGTAATTTTACATAAGACTCTGGATAAATGATTTTCAGTAGATTCTCGTGTGTTTTAGGCAGAAATTTTTCATTGTCAACGTGGTTTGTCTCTTACGCAAAAAACTGCTTATCATAAACTTTAATGTTTTAAAATATATTTTGACACATTCATACCCATCTTTTTTCTCCCCCTTCCTGATATGGATTGCTATTTTAAAAGTTCTCCCATAATGGAATTCAAATAATCAAGTACCGAAAAGTATACATAGCATTACAACAAATTTTAAGACTTTCAATTTTTTCGGGATTTGACATGAATGGGCATGAGGAAATAATTAAAATTTAATGCACACACAGAGCGTCAAAAAAGAAATCTTGAATGGAAACTTAGACATTGTCAATAAATAAATAAAACAGAAATTTATATAAATCTTACATGAAGAAATTTACAAATCGATTTTAGTGGAAAATTAAAGACGCACAATATTATCACACAATTGAAACAAACTTTGAAATGCATCTCTTAAAGCAAAAAAAAAAAAAAAAAAAAAACTTTCGTCTTACCTTTTAATAAGTGAAATAAAAATCTGAGGTAGATATTACTTTTAATAACATGAGTTGTTTTGATAGACTATGCTTTGTTAATTCTTGGACAAGTCAATTACGCTCAGCATCTAATAACGCATTGTTTTTTTATTTTTTGTTGTTGTTCTGTGTCATTGTTTAAAACTGATTTCCTATCAAAACAATTGACACAACCTCGAAACGCTTTTCGAAATTCAAGATTTGTTTCAATAATTTTAAGTGTCCTAACGATATGTTTAAAAAGATTTCAGTAATTAAGAACATAAAAACTTTCCATGATTCTATTTTCGTCTTGAAATACTATTTGAAATTAAAATAGAATACAAACTGTTTATCACACCACAGTCACACATAAATTCTAAAATTTTGTTTTAAGGTACAAATTATGGTAAATTTTTTTTAAAACTTTCAACGTACAAACAAACACATTAAAGAAAATTAATTATTTTTGTGGGGCGATGTTTTTGTTGAAATAAAACAAATGTGAGGACATCATCGTCACTCGATTACACTATTGCACTACATGCTAGTTTAGAGTAAAAGCAGCCATCAAATTGACCACTGATTGAGACACCAAGAATCTTCGCTTGCGGCGCATTGTGCAGTCGCAATAAGAGCACACCAATGCTTTAAAACTTATTATCTCTTCTGAAAATTTTCAAATAAATGTGATGCTAAAGTAACTTTTTGCATTAAACTATTAAGGATGATACAGTGACAAAGTTCTACACATTAAAAAGTTTCTGCAAAGTAGAAATTCTACACAGAATAAAAATTGACATTTTTTCTACTTTCAGATGGACCAGGAAGTGATGTTCTATTGAAGGCAGACTTGGACGTCTGGGATGAAGAAGAATGTGAGAAGAAATATCCGAAATGGTTTACAGAGAAAATGATGTGTGCCTACAGATATGAAACAGACACTTGTGAGGTATGGAAAAGCTAGTAGCACTATCTGAATCAGATACTGGTAAAGAACCAATAACTTCATGCTCTCATTTGTGACGCCCTCTTAGATTAACCCCTTGCATGTATTCTGCAGAGCTCAGCTCGGGCAATTACAGCATAACTAAGCTTGGACCAAACAGGCAAGGGGTTAATTACTTCACATAGATATTATGCAGTTAACTGCCTATAGGGGCAAATTCAGGAATAATTTCTGGAGGGAGCATCAGAAAGTAAAAAGTGGTTCTTCCTCATAAATATTTTATAATACGGTTGCTATACGAATTTTTATGAGTCTTAGGATCCTTTAAAACCAATTAGTACACTATATTTAATGGGTTAGTTACAAATTTCTTTTATTCCTTTTGGAGAGGGCACAAGCTCCTTGTGCCTGACCATCTAAAATCCCCTATTGACTGTAGTCACTTAGAAATTCTTTCACTCAGTATTCTCTGTTATAAACAATTTTAATGATACGTCATGTTTACAGATTGCCATAATGACTTATATGCCTTTGTAAAACTATACAATGTACTTCAAAGCGAATTCTATATAGGTTCCAGGAATGTAAAATGACTGAACTTGAAGAAAAAGATCGTTGATTCAAATTTGGTAGTTATAATATTTATTTATCTTCAAAATATCTCAAAATGAGGAAATATTGTTTGTTTTCTCAATGCATCATATTTTTGTTTCTAAACAAATTAGATTCTCTTCCACTTTCCATGCCCCCCCCCCAATCAATACCTTTGCAATCATTGCATTTAAGAGCTCCAGTTTTGCACACATAATTAAATACACAAGGTCCATTCCAGTGCGCGTCAATGCTTAACATAAAGCTGCATCCAAACTTCAGTTTGGCTCACGTGAATGGTCGCTAGGACTCTCATAAGACGTGTGCAGAAATTACTTTCTGACTTCCTGACTTAATGTTCAACATGTTTATGCTCAAGTTTGGACGCCACTTAATAGTATTATGCCTGATAAGTGCTGCTTCCAACTAAGTTTGAAGTGAAATATTTTTTTTTCAGGGTGACCAAGGGGCGCCTTTAATGCGATTGTATTACGGACGATATTATCTAGCTGGATTGGCATCATGGGCGAGTAATGATGGTTGTGCAGCTCCAAAAGCACCAAGAGTTTTTGCAGCAATTCATCCTAATTTAGAATGGATATCTGAAACAACTGGCCTTTCAGTTGAATGAATATTCTTCAAATATGATGTTTGCCATTCTATATTAAAAATCTTCAAACAATTTTCTCATAATAAAAACTATGTTTGTGCATCTCTTTTTGTTCAAAATTTCAAGAATTAAGTAAGGACAAAAAACTAAAGAATTATACATCATTTCGAATTTCTCCAGGGGGGGGGGGGGGGCAGGAGAAATTGAATTTGCTCCCTCGGGTTGCAAAGGAAAAGGTATGTTCTTACATATTACCAGGCTCTTCACTTCAAAATTTTACAGGGGGTGGGGTGCAAAGAGTATAAACTCAAAGTGTGTTGCATTAAAAAAAATAACAAAATACATTTGTACATACGTATAAATACATTGTACTTCCCAAGACAGGGGGGAATTGACCCCCCCTAAATGATGAGTCTGCATATTATATTCAAAAAAAGAATAAAATATATGCATTCATAAAAAAATAGTACAGCTCCCTAAGTAACTAGTTCGACTAAAGTATAAACACTTTTGAAAACACTTCAAAACATCATAAAAAGGGGGAAGTCACAAAGGATCGTTGAATGATTTTAATTTACAAAGGTCAACAAGCTAAAAAATATCAGCCCACCTGTCTTTTCTATTGAAAAAAAAAAGCTCACAAAAACTTGTCCTTATCAGTAAACTAATTTCTACTGCAACTTTCAAAACAATACAAGATATTTAATTGAAGAATTATTTTAAGGAAACACAACAGAATTGTATACTTAGACCAGAGGTCTCCAACAATCCAAACATATTTCAGTTTAGATGATCAAGTTAGCACTAGGCCCCCCATACACCCACAATTTTTTTAAAATTAAGCACTCAGTGATGGTTTTTGAGATTTTCTGGGTGTAATTGCTATATTTCTTTACATATTTTTGTTGTTAGCTAAGTCATTTTCTTTTTAATGGGGCTACTTATGTTCACTAACCTTTGCAGACCCAGGGTATCCCTCTAAAACCGGCATCCATTCTTTCAAGTAGCACCACTATCGGCGGATGCCATAGCCACTTGAAAATTTTGACATTTAGTTTTCCCCTAGATGGCGGCACCTGCGATCTGAATGATGCAAAACTGCACTAGGAATTTAATTTAGCCGAGAGTGTGCAAGCAAAAGCGTACACTTGAAGGATCTTTAATGCCGCATAATCATACAACACGGGTGCTGACAATTTTCTGCACCTTGAAAATCCACCTACTTGGGCCAGGTTTGATTTCATGAAGTTCGGCATACGAGGCCAGTGCGTTACTACTATGCCACTCTACCAGCTATTGTTAGCTAACTTAAATCATAATTTTTGTGTTTGTTAAAAATAAAGTTGTGAACAAAACAATACTAAAAGTAAGAAAATGTTTACCTATTTTAGGGAAAAAAAATATATTAACAAATAAATAAATATGTATATATATAGAGAGAGAGATTTCAGTTTCTTAACTTCGCTTGGGCCATAATTTGGAGACCCCTGACTTAGACAGTAGATTTAATTTATGCCAATGAGTGACCCAACCACTGGTGTAAGAGTTTATTTTGGTAGTGGCCCAAGTCAAATAAAAATCTTTATTCAAAGAGGGTGGTTTTGAATTGATTTCAGGAGTGTTTTTGTAAGGTAAATTTAATTAATACTGGATTAAATTCAAGAAAAAATTGATAGATTAATACACAGCAGTAAAATAAAATATTATGGACATTTTTTTTTTATTTCTAAGGACTGATTCATAAACAGTTACAGCAGGTACAGATGTTAGGAACAAAAGGAACACAAAAGGATTTATAAAAAAAAAAAAGCTGTAACGCATGTTTATTAAGCCAACATGTCTCTGGCCTCCCAGTAGCGCTCGGCCAAGTATCTCGTCTATGACAAATTAATATATACAAAAAGTATCATGAAGACTAAATAAAGGATTTGAGATATTTCATACCACTCTTTTCATGTTGGGAACCACAACCCTCTAGTGATACTCTTTAAGCATACGGGCATCAAGGAGGGCCAGGTCCACAAAGCAAGAGTTAGTCAGGCTGGGCTGGCGTCCAGCAAACCTATCTCGGACCAGAAATGAGCATTCGTGGGACTTCACTTACCCGTGCCCAGGGGAGGGCAGCCCTAAGGCCCCTTGCTAACAGGGTAGTGGGAAGGAGTAGAACACTCTTTTCATGTTAATGAACAAGAATTTTTGTTGTCAACAGACATGCAATGAAACATATATACCAGGGGTAGCGCCAAAAGAAATTCAAGCCCGTTTTCGGCATGGATGTAAGAATAACAGGATGGAACATGGGAAGAACGTTTTGAAGCATTTACTGTAACCGCTCCGCCATCTTGGTCACACCAAGAATTGCTATTCGTGTGCTGAGGATAACGGGAAATTTAATTTTAATTACACGAAATTTACGAAAGAAGTATACGTTAGCGTAGTATGTCGTTAGCTACAAAAGATATGCAATATGTATGTATTAATAAACCTCCAGAACATTCATTTACAGTGTTGATAATTCATTTAAATCAAACCGAAGTTCAAGTTATACAATTACTTGAATATAGATGTAATAAAATAAATATAGTAGCATTTCTTTTAAATGATGGTTGTTTTTAATTAGGCAGAAACAGTGGCGCATCGACGGGGGAGCGTGTAGCGACTAAAGAGACCGAACTCTCACAGAATGCGTCGTATATTCGGTATCCGACCGTTTATTAAATATCTAGAAGCCATTCTGGCCACTGCACGAAACATCTGGATAGCCGGCATGTCAAAATATTTTTTTTAATTAAATTAATGAGCAAGTTTTGAGAATATATCTAAATTAAAGTTACTACGCATTTGGAACCTGTGGAATGCTTAAAAATATGTGTAGAATTTGCAGGTTTCAAATGTCGTATCCGGATATCCAATATGGATCGTCAAACAAGGGGCACCGAATGTCCGATAACCCACAAAATCGATATCCGATATATTCGGATCCTGCCCACGGTCCCCCGGCGGGCTATTACTTTAAAAAAATTTTAAAAACTCTTTTTATAAGTAATTTTTTTTTCATGAATACTGAAATGTCCGTGTACTATAAGAATCTATATCTATAATACAAAGCATAGAAATATTTGTTAATCTTCAGAAATCAAGAACTTAAAATAAAACAAAATTAGTTTAAGCTGTATTTTGAAGTTTTCTAGATAGAAAATAAATAGTGATACTATCAGTAAAAAAGAGAAACGCAAAACGAGGAAGATCTTCATCTACACCAATAGCCTTTCCTTTTCATGGTGTGACCAATATGGCCAACAGTTACTTCAATCACGACAATGCTGTTAGATAGGCCGTGTTCCCTCCTGTATTCTTACCTCCATGGTTTTCGGGCCCTTCACAAAATTCCAGTTGATCAAAACAGGATCTTCACAAAATTTCAGTCGAACAAAACCGGCCCTTCACAAAATTCCGAGCTGCCAAATAGTACTTTTTACAAAATATGAATCAAATAAGCAGCAAAAAAGAATGAAATTTTTATCACCTGTATGTTTAAATTTTGAATCTCCACAAAACTATTTGATTTTTCACAAAATCTTTTTAAAATCCACAAAAATTAAAACGGACCCTGTTAAAAATGCTGGATCGACACCTGTATACCTACAAGGATTGTTATGTGAGCTGAACTCCCCACCCCAGAAAAAATCTTGGTTGTGCTTGTGTTACTAAAAAAGTTCCACATAGTTTTGTTAGTAGTACAGAAAGGTATTTCACTGCATTTTCTTATCTCAAATTCAGAACAAAAAGATACGAAAAAAAGCAGTTTATTTTACATAAGTACACAAAATTTTACATACACATTTACATATAAAAATACACATCTCAATTATCTATTCAAAAATATTAATATATTTCTGTATGAGAAAATTATTATGAAGAATATTTTTAAGGCTAGCTAATATGTTGTAGCATAACAGTTTCTCAATAAAAATATCTTTTACTCTTAAACAATGAACAGCTTATCAAAAATAGGCCTGAAAATTTACACATTAACCATGTTAAAGTGAGCACTTGCAAAAAGAAACTTGAAATTCAGAAATAAAATGGATCACCTGCATAGTATATTTAGACAATAATATTTAATTTACATAGGTGTGTTCCGATTTAGTGATCAACTAAGCTTTTCCTTCAATTACAAAACTGAAAAACTGCAGACTACTGCAACTGATAATGCAAACAACTTTTCTTGATCCACATAATATAACCATGCTTAAAGAGAGGAGGTTTTCCCATAAATTAGAGATTTTTACAAACAAAATTTATAACAATATAATATTATTGGTTAGCTTTTTAAGGTGCTTTACGGTGCTTGAGAAAGAGGATGGGAAATGATAATGAACAAGATTAAAAATTGGATTTTTAAGTGTGAGAAGCAAAATTGGACACTGAAAAATTGTGCAAAGAAAACAACTTTCTAAACTCTTTTCTACAAGTGACAAACAATACACACCAAATTTTCTTACTTTTGGTGTTGATACTCACCTCCATTATATTTTAAGATAAAAAAAATAATTTAAAGAAATATTTGAAATTACTACATAGCAAGGGGTTCGTCCCATGTGATACCCTTTTGGGAGGTGTTGGAGGGTAACACCTAAACTGAGGTAAAGGGTTTTTGAAAAATATATATACTTGTGTTATACAATTTCCCTGATGCTATTTCAACTATAACTGAAAATAAATGTAGTTTACTGAAAATTACACGAAATAAATAAAATCGAATTTTTTTATTATTATTTTTTTTAATTGCAGTAATGAATCAATGATATAATCATAAACTTAAGATGATATAAACTACAAAAAAAGTACAATTTGTCAGAAAGGATGGGAATGAGAGAATTAAAGTTTCCCAACTAAACCCATAACTGAATAGACCCTCAAACAGAAGCTTTTATAATATTCAATTAACTTTCCTGCTAAAATCATTTATGACTGGTACATTTTTAATATCACAAAGAGCTGTAATAGATAGTTTTTTAGTTCCAAAAAAGGACCTAAATGGAAAGGATTACCTTATTGGAAATTGATTATCTTATTGTAAAGGGTTCAAAGGAGGGCTACTAGGTTGGTAAGTGGTCTTTCTGACTTAGATTATGAGGGCAGGCTTAAAAGGTTCAATATGTACAGTCTTCAGCAAAGAAGCGTTAGAGGGGACATGATTCAATTGTTTAAATTCATTAAAATGGGAAATGTTGATGATGTGCTGAAAGTAGAACCAGTGTTCATTGTCAATTGCAGTGGGGTAAAAACTTTCAAGAAAGCTCTTGATGTTCATTGGGGATTGCTAAATTGACTAGGACCAACCTAGCTGGGCCTTGAGCCTGTTGCTGATCTTCACTTTAGTATTTATATTTGTTTTATTTCACCTTGATTAATTTTTTTTTATTAAATTTTATTTTCATACATTTAAAATTTTTTTTTTTAAATATAAAGGACATTTTTTAAAGGGTTCATAATTAAATTTCATATTGAATTTTATTAAAAGAACATGATTATATCCTCAAATCCATATTGCTATTCCAATAAATGCAAAATTCTTCATGTGAATGTCACTGGTTCCTTTTTAAACATGACTGATACTCAGTATTTAGCCGATTAGTCCGTTACTACTTGGTGCTACTTGGTACGGCACTAGTATATAATACATATGGAGTAAAAATAAAAGTGAATAAGAAATGTTTTAAACAAAACCAAATAAAAGTAGTGAAAATATGAAGAAAGAATCTGATTTAAACACTACTTCCGGGGTTTTAAACCGAGATTCTATTTTTCTGTAAGGGGAAAGAACAAAGATAATTAAGTTAAAATGGTAGTTGCACACACAACAATTTTTCATTTTTGACGAGACATGGAACATTCAATTAAAATTTAGAACTTAAATACTTTAACATACCAAAAGAAAAATTAAGATACAAAATTTTTCTCCATATAAAATCTCTTTTTAAACACTAAATGAATCATCAATATTTAAGCTACAGCATTCCGCAATGTAAGTGGAAATATTTACACATTTTCATTTAAATAGTGGAATGACATGATTTAAAATATGTGCCGAATAAAACTAATACCAAAAAGATGCATTACAACATGTTTGATTAGACGAAAAATATTTTAGTACGCTCACCAATAAAATACTTTCATTATCATTCTCTGTATGCATGCAAAACAGTCAAACTACAATAACTTCATTTTATAATGTCCATTTTATATCAGCTAGAAGTTGTGATAAGTTAAGAGTACATTTTTTTACAATTTACATATGCATTTCAAAATATACACATCTAGTCAAAACACTGAAGTTATTTAATTTTTCATATCATTGTGATACTAATAAATATATAATAACAAATATTAAATTGTGCAATAAATAGGTGCGAACTTTCTTGCTCGTAATATACTAAGACAAATATATAAAGTAATGTTAATATGCACATCACTGCTATAAGATTACAACATTTAACATATAAAGCAGCTTTTATGCAAGTGCTAAGTAATGTTAATTGTTAGTTCATATGCAGTAAAACCCCTGACATGTTTGGCACCCGCATTATGACATAACCGCGGTATAGTGCAACTATACCGCAAAACCACAATATCCAAACAATATTCGCTTTTATTGCATCATTTTTAACTTTATCAATTACTTGAGACTTTTCTTCTATAGCATATATTTTTCTTTTCTTCTTTGCTGCCATTTTGTTAACTGTAATTGCTGTCCAAGAATCACACAGCTCAACTGTGCAATCAGTCTATCAAGTGATAGGTTATAAACCAAAAGGTGCACATCAGGCCTATTACAATAGTCCTTTATACATTAGGGGTCATTCATAAATGATGTCACACTTCAAGGGAGGGAGGGGGTAACAAGAAGTGTGACATCGTACATTTTGATTTCTGTAGCAACATTTAGAATCAGCAAATGAAACCTATTTTATGCTAAGGTAATATAGCGTGACATGTGACAAAGGGGGGGGGGGGGGGGATATGTCGCAGTGCGCCACTTTGTGCAAAGGGAGGCAGGGGGGTCAAATATATTGAAAAATGTGTGACATCATTTATGAAGGGTCCCTTAGTGTGTGTGGTGAGGGGATGGGAGTTCTTTGGCTAGAATATTTGTGTGCTCGGGCTGGGTTTATTTACAAAGGTAAATAAGGAATAACCTTTATATGACAATGATAAAAGGTGGTTTAAACTTCTGGGGACATTATAGTCACCACGGTATATCCCGATTCCGCGGTATACTGAGGCGTGATATAACGGGGTTTTACTGTAGTTAAAAAAAACTATATATATATATATATATATATACATTTATATAAAATCTTTCTTAATGTAGAGTGAAGGATAAAATGTAAAAAAAGATTAGTTAGTGTAAGTATTTCACAAAGCATACATCTGAGACTGAGGCATAGAATTTTGATATTATAATTATAAAATTAAACCTAGCATTTTGAAAACAAAATATTGTCAGCTCTTCAACTCAGCACAGTTCTTGAAATGCACAGTATACCTTATACTGTTTCTAACAGTGTTGCACTTCTGTTAGTTGAAAATTTTTGTTAATTTTTATTACTAATAACAAAAAGAACATTGTCTAGCAGTGCCACTCAACATTTTAAAATAGTTACCAACACTCATTTTCTAAATCAATTCATACTTTCAAACACACAACACTCTTAAATTAAGCTCAAAATTGGAGAAAAATGATTCTGCAGTTTTATCACAACCACATATCACTAAAATTTAGTAAATATTTTCATACAGATATAAAAATAAATAGCATAGATATTTGCCTGCTTAATGATTTTAATTAGCTTTCCTTTCTTCTTTCTCTTTTAAAGATCTTTCCATTTCTTTAAGAAGTGCAAGGCGATATGCTTCATAGCTCATAACAATACTTTCAAGCTCTTGTCTGTAAAGTCTATTTAGCATGGCTTGAAAGCAGTCTAACTCCGGCAGTCTGAATAACTCCCACTATAAAAGAGAATTAGGAAGAAATTAGTAACAACTGAAAAAACTCACAGGTTCATGATTGAATGTTCTGTTAACTAAAAAACAACAAGAACCATTAAACTGCACTTAGTGTAATAATAGTTCCTTGTTCCTTGCTACAGGTCTTGATGTCTCATTTATTATCATCTCTTCACAAAAAGACACTCTATTTAAAAAAATATAAAAAAATCTTCCCATAGGTGATCAAAAATTCAATCCTTGGAAGAAGAGGTGCTATGCTGCCAACATTTAACTGTCATACATATTTCACATAGGAACTACATTCAAAATAAGTAGTTCCGCTTCAGCATGCATTCATATAACAAGAGATCAATGAAAATTTTATAAGACTTTAATGTCGTCCCACAAGCAGAGTGAGGTTCCGTTTTAAAAATCTAACTATGTGTTAATTGCTATAGAGAAGAAACAAGCTGATCAGAACTTGGTTGTCTTTTTTTTAGTATGTGGTGTGGGATTCCTCCCCCCCCCCCCCCCCCCCTGGCAAAAAATGAGACAAACGTTTTACAGTCCCATCTACAGGATTCAAAAATTCCAATTCCCTTCACAAAATTCCAACGAATTAAAATGGACCCTTCACAAAATTCCAAGCTTCCAAATCGTACTTTTACACCA
Organism: Octonoba sinensis; assembly: GCA_038502835.1. Taxonomy (NCBI): domain Eukaryota; kingdom Metazoa; phylum Arthropoda; class Arachnida; order Araneae; family Uloboridae; genus Octonoba; species Octonoba sinensis. The sequence goes on along the minus strand of CM076605.1, from coordinate 60,609,366 downwards.
TTATTTATTATAAAAGTGGCAAATAATAATACAATTTTTCATCATTATATGTTTAACTTTTCAGTTTTTACAAAATTATTTGATTTTTCACAAAAATCCCTTAAAATTAACAAAAAACGGACCCCTTTAAAAAAATGATAGATTGAACCCTGAGCATGATGAGTCTGATGTAGTCTGCATTAAAATAAAAGAAACAAATCATTTTCCTTATCATCACAGTTGTTCAAAAGTGACGAAAATAGATAATATTAAGCCATAAAGATCTCAATTTTTATTTGTATAATTACATTCCTTTTCTCCCTCTTTGTGCTTGGCTAGTATTAGTTTGTTGGTAGCACTGAAAAAACTATTGAAAACAAGGCATAAAACTGGATGTGAGAGACAACGTGCAGGGCACATTATTAGCAAAAAGAAAAGCAGCTTTATAAGCACTGCTGAAAATTGCTCCAACAAAGCACACACACATAAAGCAAAAATTTAATAAAATTTTTTCTAAAAACAAAAACAGCAAAGTAGCACAAAATTTATTTGCAAAAACTTGCATTTATGGACAATAGCAGTAATTTTTTTACAATAAAATGGGTAAAAAGAAAAGATCATTGATTTTAACTATGAATGCATAAGATATTTGAAAAATGTCAATAGTATTACCTTTAGTTTGTGATCCAATTCAAGAGGAGCTTTGGAATACACATACAGCCAATGAGGAATTTCTGTAAAACACAATTACATCACACTATCAACAAACGATAATTCAGAAAACAAAAACAAAAAATAATATAGTATAAAAATTAAAATCTCGTAAAAACAATGATGGTACTACCAAAAATATCATGATAGTATGTTATAAACAAACCATAGATGGTTCATTTCTAACTAGTTAGAGCTTCTAAAGATTTCATTAATGAAATAATGAAAATGGGCTGAGAGAAAACCAACTAATGAAAAACTAATCTACGAAGGTCACAAAATTGGGATCTGTATTGAGCAATATGGGGGTGGCCAATTCTTGTCCTACGTCCTCGGACCTTCTTGCTACTTGGCGGGCGTCCCAATAAGTGCAACTTTAGTTTGCTCGATGGCTTCCGTTTTTTTTTGTTGTTATCATGTGTTTTCTATGTTTTTCTGATAGTTGATTTTGGTGTGTTTTGTAATAAAATGTGAATTTAAGTATAACATATTAATGCTGTTGTTTTTTTTGGCTCTGCTATGCAATTCACAACAGTATTTAAGTTAAAGACAATCCCACAATTTTCCCCCTTTCATTTCCTCAACAGCAGCACTAGACAAGTAAGATAACTAAGAGCTTTGAAACACTCACTTCGTGATAGTAATTTTAAAAGCAGTTATTGCTTTTTTGGACCCCAGTAAGGGGGAAAATATACCAGTTATCAGACAAAAGTGACGTCTACATAAAGTTTAACAAAAAATATGTTTCTACAAAAATTTAAAATAAACAACATTTTTCTTAAATGTTACACATGTATTTTTCACAATATTTGAATAATGTGGCTAAGTAACTTTAACATAATACATAACACATTAAATGGATCTCACGTCTATGAATATGTTATTTAAATGTAAACACATAAGTTCACTATAAATAAATAATAAAATAATTAAAAATGTTAAATAATAATCATAAAAAAACGTATGAAAAGGCTCCATTAATCACTGGTTGTTTAGACTGTTTGCGATGATCTCAATCTGTTTTTAGTGGTAGACCAGAGGATCAGCAACAATTTCAAGTGCTGCTAATACCTGGCACATTTTTTAGTACTGCACTGATCGATATAAAACTTACCGTAAATTTTCCTTATTAATAACAATAGCCTTTAATTCAGAATACCAAAACAGGTAACTAAAAAATTTTTGACTCTATATAAAATTAACATATAATACAGATTGTAAATATTTCCTAATTAGGTTTTAGTCAACCATAAAACTAAAATTATGACAATTTTAATTATAATTCTAAATATTGTAAAACACACAGGAAAAAGAAACCAGAACTTACCTTCAGTGAGATAAGGATTAGCAGGAACCAAAGAATTGTGTTGATGAAAATTTGTATGTCTTGGAGGAAGCTGCCTATTTTGACTGAGAAGAGAAGCTTGATACATTATGGCACTGGTTTGCCCATATTGAGGGGCACAGGGATGCTCATACTGAGCGAATTTTGTAATATGGCTGAAATAAAAGAGAATATTTTTTTTAATGTTAAAAAAGTGAATTATTAAAAAAGCATTTTTGATTCCTTGACAAACTTATAATTGTTTTTAAAATATTTCATTAAATGTACCACATACAGTTATGTATAACCCCACTCTTTTTGGACAAAATTCCGACATAAAAGTAAGGACACGGGTCAAAAAATTTCAAAATATGTCCTGCGGAACAAAGATCTAACATCTTAGGTTTTCATATTTAAATGGCAAAAGACTACAGAGAATGTTATATACAAAGAAGAAACAAACATTATTGCATCATTCCTATATTATTTGTCAAATGGTTTTAAGCTAAATTTTTCAAACCAAGGATGTGGGATTATATATGCAACAGTCAATTTTGAATGATGGTGTAAAAAATGCGTTGTGATATCTCAAGATTTCTATATCCCACTAATCATATAAATTAGGAGAGAATACATTAAAAGACTATATAAATCATAATCTAAAAAAGAAAAATATCAATCTACAAGATTCGACTATAAAATAATGAGACCGTTTTTTTTTTTTTTTTGCAATATGTGACAATCCTACTTTTTTTAAGGATGTGTGAACTTGTATACCTACATGAAGATTAACAGTAAAAAATGCTGGCATCAGAACTAAACATCAATCGGGATACTCGCCAAATAATAAATAAAGATCTTAGTATGAAAAAAATTTGAGCAAAATGGTACTCGAAGATCTTACAGACTAACAACTCGAAACACAGAAAAATATGGCAGTTGGTTTGTTAGAGCAACCGGCTATCGATCCAGATTTACTGAGCCATGTTACCACTGGTGATGAAAGTTAGTTTTTCCAGTACAATCCAGAAACCAAAGATAAAAATCTGCAATGGTGTCTAAAAGGATCAGCCGGACAAAAAAAAAAGCTTTCCTGTCAAAATCAAAAGTGAAATGCATGCTTGCGTGCTTCTACGATTCCATTTCTGAAACAAGACTAAAACATGTGTTCACTTGATGCAGCGCAAATCACGAAGGAGTGGTTGCATCAATGTGCCGCCAGGAGTCAAAGTAGCTTAGAGATCAAGGTAAAAGATAGTGCATTTGCGCAAGTAGCAAGATTGTCACATTTTTCAAAAAAAAAAAAAAAAGAGTATCATTACTTTATTGTGCCCCTTGTATGTCACATTTACTAAAACAATTCTTATTCATAAAATAATGTATATCATAGTTGTTCTTGCTTGAACCAAAAAGAACTATGATATGCATTATTTTATGAATAAGAACAACTATTCCTTTCAAAAGGTATAAATTGAGTTCTACAACATGTTTATTATTACAACCTGCTAAAGCTATGCAAGAAACTTTGTTGCAAAACTTCCCTAAATTTTGAAAATACTTACTTAACGTAATATATTCCAGTATCTGGAGATTCTATTCTTTCCCATCCAGTTGGCAGACCTTCCTTCTCGAGAGGATGACTCCAATGAGTAGTCTTTGTATTATGATCTACATAATATTTTCGGCCCCTCATCGTGAAATCAACGGACCAACCTGGGGGAAGAGGCATTTCATCAGCAGCTGGCAGGTGAGCTGCACTTGATGGAATGATGGATACTGTTGATGTGGAGGGTACAGAGCTGCCAACAGGAATTAGTTGCTGAGTAGATGGACTAGGTATAGGAGGTAAAGCTGCAAAAGGGGGGTGCTGAATGTTGCTACTGCTGGCCAGAGATTGGGGAACTCTAGAAGTTGTAACAAAAGCTGCTGAATAAGGTAGCTGGACAGAACTTTCAGGCAGGATATTCTGATATGTATGTTGAAAGGATTTACCTAAAATGAAATTAAAAAGTCAATATTGTCTTTCAAATATAAGGATTTTAATTCATTCACTTTTTTTTATATGAAAAACAGAGAAAATATTTCTCAGGAACATTCTAAACACTTATTTGCATGAAATGATGCAATATTTAAAAATATAAATGCAAGGATATTCTGCAATATTGGTTGCTATAGTTAAAAACATTTTTCCGTAATACTATGATATTTGAGAAATTTAATAAGGAGAAGATTTCACCTTGGCTTAGACAAGTTCTCTAGTTTGGAGCTGCACATATGGTCTCATACAAAACTCTGTTTTCCTTTTAGTTCCACCAACAGGCTTTTATAAATAACTAAACACTATTAAAAATAGTTGAACCCAAGTCTTTCAAAAGTGTGACTGATTCTGATAGCAGAATCAAAAGCTTTTTTTTTTTAATCTGGCCGTTTCCATTTGTGGGCACCTAAAACCAATTTTATCCCAATAAGGTTATTTATATATGTATAGGATATGTATACTTATTGGAATGTATTTTTCCACAAGTTTAGATTTAATATTTCAATCTTTCTTTCTTTCTTTATTTTTTTATTTTATGTTATTTTATTAATTAATTCTTTTTGTGTGTAACACTAGTTTGACTTTTGTTCAGATCTTGCAGTATGCTTTGGTTAAGGCAGTGGTAGCCTAGTGGTCAGGACCGCGGCCTTCCACCTGGAAGGTCGCGTATTCGATACCGGCTGGAGACCCACAATGTACACTTGGGGACACGTGAATGTAAAATACGTGGGCCCCACTACCTGGCCCCTGGATGCACGGCATCCCTAAGGCCTAGTGCTAATAGGGAAGGAGGTTGCAGGAGAAAATTATGCTTTGCTTTCGCATAAATTAGGGTACTTTTGCTTTAAAAGCACTGGGGTTAGTTAGTCCATTTTCTCCTTTTAATTGTGCAATATGTTCACATTTTACTTTTAGCAATGTTTAGATTCAAACAACTATACTTTCATTTATTTATTCTCAGTTTTTAAGCTAAATCAACTTATTAAGAAAATACATTAGCACAAATGCTAATCCCAAATTATCAGAAATGTGCTGCAACAACTAAGCAACACAGCAATATCACTTTGTTGGTGAATAGTTATTTAAGAAGTAGTAAAATAGGAAAAGCTAAACCTACATAACTTATTCTACGCTGATGTTTAAGTTATTTTTGATAAATTATGGAGATGTTGTAGAGCAGCGGTCGGCAATCTAAACTGACTGAAGATCTACTTTCCAAGTTTGGTGAACACCAAGACCAACACAGGGGACCGGTGGGGGGGGGGGGGGGGGGGGGGGTAGACATTATTAATAGGGCATGTTGGGATTGCGCCTGTCTTCAAATTGTAGGTTAATTCTTGTCAGAATAAGTTCTGATGCTTATAAAACACCTACTTTAAAATTTCTAAAATAATAGTGCGCTAAAACGTTAACTCGCATCAAAACAATTCAAATATATTATTTCTTTCGAATTTGATAAAAAGAAGTTAGTTTTTTTTTTGTTTTTTAACTAAAAGACACACGTGAAACGTAGTTACATTCTTGAATTAGCTCTCACCAAGAGCATAGTTAAAGTGACGACTGACATTCCATATTATTGGAAGTTTTTTTAGGTACGGTGAATGATTTGACAAACTAATAAACATTTTCTGAAGGAAAAAATAACAATAAACTCGCTATCCAATTCAAAAGTTATTTTTTTATTTGTTTTTTTTAAAACTATAAACTGTCCAAAATGCTGTTGCGATCGACTGAAAATGGGCTCGCGATCGACGGGTTGCCGACCACTGTTGTGGAGCTTTTTCCCCCTGAAATAACAAAAACCTTACACATCAGAAATATCCATTCATGATGGAAATTAAAAATAAACAAAATCAATAACTCTTCGTGTAATAAAAAGTTTAGCATGTTGTACTTGTAAACAGTCTTTAAAGTTTCCTTGAATGTAATTATCAATTATTTTAATCAATTTTACTTATCATATTTATTTAACCATAAATAACTTTGCATCTCTATGTTCCCTTACAAAACTGAAACAGGAATTCCATTAGCTTTGAAATTACACAAAAACCTTTGAAAATAACATTTAATACACACATGAAAGAAACAAGAATAAAGAACTTAGCACCTTACCTGGAAGATGACAGATATTTGATAAACTGGATGGCAAATCAAAATGAATTCGATCTGCAGCATCTGCAGGCATCTCAGGACAGTATTGCTGCCTTATTTGCTGGTGATACAAATGTATTTGGATGCTATCATCTTGCTGATATGCAATTTCAGGAGGATTTTCATTTTCAAATGTGGAATTTCCAGGGACTTCAATAATAGAAACAGCTGCAGGAACAGTAACACATCTAAGGTTGTTTTGAATATCTTTCTCTTTGATTTGGATACCATCTAAACCAAAATCAATTTAGTTAACTTTCATAAAAATTACTTGTAAAAAAATTAGATAGAAATGATAATCATTCTCAGTTATTTTCACTGCTATATCTTAATTCTGTTTCCTGATAATTTTTCTTAACTAACAAACGTTGAGCCAAACTTAAAGTCAACAAACAATACCAATATTTATCCTACAATTCCTTCAAAATAACATAATCACTTATATCAGGCTCAAACTCACATACATCAAGCTGTAAATAGAGGAGTTTTATAACACATCGAGGTATTTCAGAGTTTATTGAATTTTGCACTTAATTCATGTAGTCTAGTAATAAGATTTGGAAGGGTTATCAGAAAATCTTGAAAAACAATGTGATTAGAACATGCGAACTCGCGACGTTAGCAAAATACTCATACCGAAGAGAGAAAAAAAAAACATCTGGTATTCTACTTCAAACATCTAATAATAATAATTTGACTGTTGACGGAGGCGTTGGGCCAGTCGGAGTGGTTAAGTATGAGTGTTTTTCTCACTGTGCAAGTTCTGGTGAAAGTTCTTTTTTCTTTGAATGTGAATGTTTTTCTCATCAAACGAGTGCGTGTGTGACTATTTTTTAAAATTTTGTTTCATCAAATATTAAAGCCAAATGGACTAAAATAAATGAATAAATCAATTACACAGTATACTTATTGACTTATTTATATTTCTCTGTACTGAAAAACTGTTTTTATTTTCTAGGATGACTTCATGAGAAAGGTTGTTGGTTCAAATGGCTCTGGCTAAAAATACTTCTTATAAAATAGACATACATAGTTTTCAAAAACAAATTTTCCTTAATTTTCATAAGAAACATTTTGTACCCAACAAATTAAAAGTACCTAAGTTGCCTGACATAATATTTCATAAAAACAGTACACCTGCAAGATATATTTTGAATAATATTATTAGTTTGGGTAACATTTGATGTTTAGATTAATTAAAAATGCTTTTCAGTTCAAAATATTTAATTTGCTATCATTTTTAGAGAGAAAAATTAACATGTGCAAGTTCTCAAGTAACTCATTTTGATGTGAGTTCTGAAGCGTAAATACAGCAAATACATCATATATATATATATATATATGTGTGTGTGTGTGTGTGTGCACACATAAAGGATATCAAACATTAAAATTTTAAAACAAGTTTATAAGGATGAGGAAAATACTAATTACTTAAAGATGACCAGTGCCCACAGCAACGAACATTTAAGCAAAGTAAATATATAAGTATAACAACAAGTATGGAAATGCAAATGCAAAACATAAAAACAATCACGAGACAGGACTCATCAGCGCCTTCTCATTTTTTGAGATGATTTGGTGGGGGGGGGGGGGATCCGGTGAAATTGGGCACATTTGCTTATTATATGTGTACATAAATAAATATTAAACAGATTGGTGTAATGGGTAGTGGTGTATCTCAACAGTTTCGACCACGCGTGGCAATGTCCTCAATGGGGACTATCGTTATATATATATATATATGCTTGTTTTAATTCCAAAGATTGCATATGAATTTAAAGAAGGAGTTTTTTTCTCATCATTTGATGGATAGATTTAGATATGTAAGGAATAACGTTATTAACTAATTTTAAATTCCAATCAGCACAATAATGATGCATCAAAATAAAATCTGTAAAATAATTTTCACAGCATTGTATTTCTTAGCATTTTTACTTTCTAAGAAACCCTTGTTATTTCTTACACTGCTAGAAAACTTCCCATACGCAAATTATTTCTACTTCATTACAGGATAAATAAGTCAATAAGTTTTAACACTGATAAGTTTAAATACCATTAAATCTTAACAATTCGCTTCTAGCAATTTTCTTAAAGTTTTACAAGCAAAATTAAAGCAATAAAAGTATTTGTAAAACATTTATAACAAATATCCTTCAAGTAAAACCATTAACATTGGTTTGCTATTTATACTTAAGCAATTAGTATAAATATAGCGAAGCTTTCAAAATTTCAGAATCCTGCCAGACAAGTGCTATTATTATCAGTTAATGAATTTGCACCACATAATGCAAAAATATTTAACGTCTTTAAAAAAAAGTTTCTTAAAAGACAATAATAAATGAATATAAATTATCAATGCACTCGATAAATGAAAATAAAGTAATTGGAACAGAAGGAATGTAATTACCATTGTCAACCTCACATACTCTACATTCTTTTTCAGCATTTGAATTGGTCACATAATGATTAACATATATGTGAGACTGATAGCGAGGCAAATTGATTTGTTGCACAGAATGGTTATCAGTGTCGGATGACTGCCCAAAAGAGCTTGCACGAAGGAAATTTTCAGAGGCACTGGTGCACAGTCTGCTGAAAATTATAAACAAATAATCATTAACAATGGGTGAGAGCAACCAGTCAACACTTAAATAGTACTTTCAAAATCACTCCTTCCCCCAATCTGCTAAATAATTTCTTGATTTCCAAAAATTTAACATTCTTAAAATTTTCATGAGATGCTACAAAAGCAGCACGGAACATTTAGTAAGAAGAATCATTTGCATCCCTCAGATTTTATGATAATGGGTCATTCCACAGTATTTAAGACAAAATGTGTCCGTAACGAAATTTATGAAAACTAAAAAATAATTACATACATTGAAAGAGCATACTCTGGAGGACATATTTATGACATCTGTTTGCTTATTTACTTTATAGTTTTCGTGTAATTGTACTCTAAACTTGAAGAAACCTGCTTTATCTGTTACGGACTCTACATTACCTTTTCCTCCCTGTATGAATTAAAATTACTTTTATGACCCAACTTTTTTTTCAGACACATAAAATAAAGACATCTTTATATTACTAACAGCAATTTTTGCTGAAAATATATTTTCTGATATGATTATTTATCCATGAATGATTTATCCAATATTGATTTCTGATATGATATGCACATTTTTTGGTGGGCTTGGTCAACTGCCTGTATTCTATATTAATCAAAATAGAAAACAAAAGAAGTGCATTAGCAAAAAAAAAAACTGCACATTTCATTATTATTAAAATGGTACAAAAGAATGAATTAGCAAAGTGCCCTATGTTCAGCTGCATTCATCCACGGCTTTCTGTACAAAATTGTTAGAATAATAAACTTTGATACATGCTTTAAAGAATAAATTGCCAAAATGAACAGAATAAGTTTCAATAAATTAAGATGTTGAATCCAAGTCTACCATTCATTATCCTGTTCACAATTATTGGATATAAAATAAAAAAGTTAATAACTAATAATTCTCTAAACTTTTATTATAATTCCTAGTGTTCCCTGAATATATTTATTAGTCTAACAAGTTTAAGCAAATAGACACCAAGGGGGACACCTTCTGATTTGAAATAAAAGCTAAAAAAGGAAATAAGAAAGAAAATTAAAAATTTACCAGACACCCTTGCAAAACAAATCCTTATTGGCTAACATATTTTAGTACTGACATTCAACAATACATCTTTATAACTAAGTTTAAATGTACCATGTGAAGCAAATTATAGAGTTACTGAAAATTAAAAAAAATAATAATAAATAGCCCATAATAAAAAGAGTATAAAAAGTAAAATTTAAATTATCAATACTATTTAAACATTGTCTCACTTAACATTATTTGCAACAAAATAGATATTACCTTACCTTACAATATTGTCTGTTTTATTGACAGGTGAGATTTTTCCTGAAAAGGGAGGTGGAGTGGGAGCAGGACTTTGAGGGGGGCTTTGCAAACCTCTCTGGGCCCCAATGGACGCAATGGGATTGTGCTGCAGCAAAGGGGAAGGTCGTTGAAGTGGTCCTATATCTTGACTGACAGGAAGACTTTGGTGATTTACTTTGGATGCCACTGGCATTTGGCTTTGCGATGCTATGGCACATTTTTGAGCCAGAGAAGTTGGCTGAGGAGCTGGCTTGGGAATCGGCTTTGCTTCTTTGGAGCTTTTATCCGACAGCTTCCGAGTTAGGGAAACTATTTTCTTGGTGGGAGGTTGGTGGCTTACTGGAGTCCATACGTTAACAACTAAAGAGAAAAAACAGGAATTCTGGAATACTTCAGATTCATTATGAAAGCTTTTCAAATCTATGTGATGCAGAAAGATTACAAATTCATTGTAATAGTTTAAGTTATGGAACATATTTTAAGGTCATTGTTAACTTGCACCTTCATAAAATTCCAAATATACCAAACACATTTGTTGGGTTTTGTTACTAATGTAGTGAATGTAGTGTGGTAAAATGTACGAATGCGTAATTAGCAAATTTTAGTAGCCTTTTGTACTATTACAAATGAAACATATATTCTAAAATAACTTCTGTTAATTCTTATTAAAAATGTCGAAATGTAAAGGAAAATACGTTTTCATAATTGCCCACATTTTGGGCACATAAAAAATTATTTGGGAAAATTTAGTGGGCATTTGCCCTACCCAGATCATTAATATGAAGCACAAAACATTTTTTTTTTTCATTCAAGGTTAAACCAGAGTTAACAAGTGACAAATTAATTTTTTCTACAATATATTTGAAGCATTATTCCATATTAATAATAAATTTTACTTGTTAATAAATTTCACATACAAATATAGGTTTTTGGCAGTTATTGTGATGATTGTTTTTGACGTGACAGTTTAAACCATGGTTTATATGTCAAAAACTGTCCCGTGTTAAAAACCTGCAACCCTGAATGTTGTACTGTTAACTGGTTTTCTTTTGTGTTTTAGTATTGTCATACTTTTTTTTTGTAATTTACAGATACCTTCTAATCAGCGTTTTGTTCACTCAATTGACAAAGCCATTCATATTTGCTTATTTGTACTTTACAGATGGGGGATGATTTTGATTTTTATCTCAATATAAAGGATTTAAGTTATTCATAAGCTATCAGGCAAGTTATGACTAGTCACAGGGGTCGATTTAGCATTTTTTAACAGGGTCCTTTTTTCGTGAATTTTAAAGAGATTTTTGTGAGAAATTAAACTATTTTGTGAAAATTGAGAATTTAAACAAATAGTGATGAAAAACTTTATTATTATTTGCTACTTTTAAAATAAATAGATAAGTACAATTTGGAAGCTTGGAATTTTATGAAGGGTTCGTTTTGATTGATTTGAATTTTGTGAAGGGTCCATTTTGATCAATTGGAATTTTGTGAACGGTCCATTTTGATTAATTGGAATTTCGTGAATGGTCCAAACACGGAACCAAATTTCCTCTGGCGCAACCCCTGAGTAATATAAGTTAAGAAAAGGCATCTCCACAGCAAGAGGTAGGAGCTGAAAGTCAAAAACTATTTGTAAAATATTTTACATATATATCAAATGAGGACATATAAAAATCCCCCCCCCCCCCCAACTCGAGTGTTTGGATCTGCCACTGATAGAGTGTATATAGTTACATAAAGGCAAAATGGCTTAAAAGTAGTTATACTAATGTTTACAATTTTTCAGCATAGTTATAATCTACTTTAACCATGATTACTTAGTGAGTTCAAATTCATTAAAGTGTCATTCAACTTAACATATAAAACACATTATTACATTGGCTTACTTACTTGGCAAATCAGGAGGAGTATCTTTTTTTACATATTTTCCAGCAACACCATCGCTCAAGTATTTTAAATCCTTTTTCTTAGAGGACAACATTATGAATCTTTAGTTGATGTAACATGGCCAAAAATTATGGCTCTTCCATTTTACACCCTGTAAGAGAAAGAGGAATAACTTTAAACCAAACTAAAAAGCAAGTCTTATTAAAATAATTATTATACTAACTTTTGAAAGTATAATGAAGTTAAAATAATAATAATATTAAATAAATGGAAATAATTCTTTAAAAAATTTATTAGGTATTATTAATTGATATTCTTTACTAAGACTTCTTTTCTATTTATTTTATTATAGTTTTACATGTAATTTTTTTAAAGAGTTGTATTACGTTGTCTAAATCAGCACACTAGCCCTATGTGGTGGGGTTAGTATGGACAAAAATGACTCTAAATGAAAGGTTAAAGTGAAAATACTTGTAAAAAAATTCTAGCCTTGATTGATGCATTAAATAAGGTGTATTGTATAAGGTACAATATTTTGCAAAATTTATGAAAATCGTCCACATTAGCTCCCTCCTCCCTTAAACTATGCCAAACAAAGTATTAAGAGTTTTCTGACAACCATCAACAAACTTTTGGAACATTTAAACATCTACATGCATCATTCAGTTCAATGAAGTTCAATGAATGTAGCTAAATTAAAACGTCTTTAATAGCCTAAACATTGAAGGAAACATATCTTCCTATAAAATATATATTTAAAAGCTAAACCTGAAAGTAAAGAAAAGTAAGATTCATTTATTTAACTTGGAATTATTTTACCCCACTTCACAAACGAAAAAAATTAAACGTAATATTTGTAAACAAACGTAAATGTCTAAAACGTCAATCATTAAATGTCATTTTTCATATGATCAAGTTTTCAAAATAAAATAATTAGGAATTGTGGGTAGTAAAAGTCTCAATGCAATCATACGCGACAGCAAACAGTTGATGGATATACGTATCATAAAATGAATCGTGTACTCACAAGTTGGGGAAAAAATTCAACTTAATACAAAAAAAAAAAAGTATATTCCTGTTAATAAATGAAGCGGCTATGTATCATCTTACATACAAAAAAATAATTCAACAAACTATTTCGATAGCGTATATTTACATCAGGAAACGATAACTTGAGTATACTTGTATGCAATTATAAATAAATAAATTTTATTAATTTTACATAATTATGAAACGTAAATAATCGTTTGAACAGGCATTTACGTGTGAAATTGTTAACAGAGCTTACTTTACACGAATACGACAAATACTAAAGATAAACAAAACAATGGCATAACGCACACAGCGCACAAAAGCTGCACATCAACAAAAAATTTCAAAAGTTACAGTTAACGGGCATTATAAAGCCAACCTTTTTTAAAATCTTCTAAAGATGCTTTGGATGCAAAACTTTTAAATAACATGCTTAAAATCAGAGAGATTTTCCACCTTTTTGGAAGGCCCGTCATTTAGGGGGACCAGGGGGCCGATTCCCCCCGCGGTAGGGAAATATAATGTATTCTTGCACCCGACCGCTACAATATGTATTTACATGTGTTTTGTTGTTTTTAAAATGAAATATACATTTAAAGTTTATACCCTTCCCCCCACCCGATAAAAAATTTTGAAATGACGGGCCTGCTTTTTAGTAAAATTTAATATGTTATCCCTTAGTATTTGTAACTGACATTAATAGATTGGTAAAGTTGATATTGAGACAAAATAATAATCTTCCCAACCGTCAACCGTTTTGAATTGAAGCTCATCTCATCAATGATTTTAATGACAACAAGAAGTTCCGTCTAGAACTATACGAGCCTACTTTCCCGTATACACCAGCTTCAAATTTATAATCTAACTATCTCTCTCTTCTCGTTTAGCTTTAGTTCTTAATTGCTCCAAATATGCCTTTTTCAACGGTTAATACATATTCGTTCAATCATTCATTTATTCAGTCATTCATGTATTTATTCACTCATTTATTCATTCATTATTTTGTTTATTCATTTAATCTTTCATTAATTCAAAAATATTCTTGAAAATCCCGATCAAAAAATTTCCTAAGAAAATAGGCTCATTAGTTCTGGATGAACTTTTTATCTGTACACATGTTCTACGTCATAAGAGCTTTCCGATAAAGTTCGTTCCAAGCAAATCGGCCCGTTAGATCAGGATTTATATAGGATTGAAATTTCCCCGTAGGCACTATGTTAAATTTTTTTTTGAACTGTTCAAAAATGAACAAAAATTGTTCAAATAAATATTTCACGCCAAGAACTTCTTCCAGTGAGCTTGTTCATTGGAACTTGGATCTTGTACCCAGAGTTTACATAATTTGCTTCATTTTCGCCCATAGGCGCTAATGTTAACATTTTTTGAACTGTTCAAAATTGAACAAAAAATTGTTCAAATCAAAACGTAAAATATGGAAATGAGATGTCCTCGCCGAGATCTTTTGAATGCAAAAAGAATTTTTTGAATCGGACAATTCGTTCAAAAGTTATTATGGGGGAGGGGGGGACAGACCGACAGACAGACCGACAGACACACTTTTTCCCCATCTCAAAACCCTACTTTCAAATTTTTTATTTTTCAATCTTTATTTAATTACTTAATTTATTTTTGACTTTTCTTGATTTCTAACGATATTTTCACGATACCATTAAGATTTCTTTCATGCTTTATTATTATTTTTTTCACTTTTACGGGAAAGTAGGCTAAAAAACGAGAACATGGATTTTGGCGAGCATATGAAAATCAGTGCACCAATAGTTTTCTCTCGTTCCCGAATTATGCTTTGACAGTTCCGTGAGGTAGAGAATTCAAAATTTAGTTTCTGTTTAGATTTTAAAAAAAAGAAAGAAAAAAAAAGTACTGAATATGTTTTACTCTGAGTAACTCGTGGCACGCCAGCCCTTTTGGGGGTCATGGCCTACTGTGCCCATCCCAGTTTTCAAAACCGAGGGTCCTGGGGTGCAGAAGCAGAAGTTCTGGTCAAGTGGTCTGCCAGACGCGGTTTTGAGTAACATCTCATAGATGTAACAATATTCATATAAAATAGGTATATATATATATATAAATAATTATTTTGTGTAAATTGAAAAACATATTGCTTCCCAATCAATGCCCAAAATTCTGACCACAAATTAAAAAGAAAAAAAAGAAATATAACGTAAATTACACACAAGATTTTGCAAAAGACTGCAGACACGTGCTTCGAGATTGCAAGGAACACTTTTTTCAATGCAAAAGAATAAGGTTCTAGATTTACAAATAAATAAATAAATAAAAAAACATCCAACTAAAGCAAAGAAAACCAGCGGAAAACAAGCTGAAACAGCAAGAGCAGAGGAGTAATTTTTAATGATGGACTTAGTATGCTTAATGACAGTCACAGAGAGTAAGCACGAGAACATGTTCTTAAAACTATTCAGAAACATTGACTTGCGTTTAAATTCTGTAATAAATATTTTGTTGCTGTCTCCGTTGATGGAAAATTACCATGTCACTTACCCATCCCATAGACCCGCTGGTTCTCAACCTATTTTCACTTTTGGCCCACTAATGAGTGCCAAATGTGTACGTGTGTACAACACAAATTTAAAAAAGGATAAAAATTTATTTTTTACTTTCAGAACCAGTAACATCAATATTAAGAAAAGAAAAGAAAAAAAAAAAAAAACACACCACACACACACACACACACATATATATATCTATACTAATATTATAAAATAATTTTTATAAAAAAACAGAACCGACTTCAAATTAAAAATTGCAAAATTAGGATGGATAAAATCTTTTGTAATGATTAATCAATTACAAATATAAATTGGCACCAGGGAATTAGCAACAGTGACACATGGTGTAATAGTAATTAGACCCATAATTTTGCACCGACTTCAAAAACTATGTTTAAAAGTCACAGCGATGTTTTTTAAATAATAAATTTATTTTTTACTTTTTAGCGCAATTTACAGTTAGTTGTTCTGCTTTGAAGTCGGTTCTATTTTTTTCTCAAAAATTATTTTATTTTATTCTTTTTAGTGCAAATATTTTTTCAATAAACACTTTATTTTTCAAAAAATCCATATCAAAGGGCTAACCTTCTTTGAATGAATGGCTCTAAAAACTAATCATTTGTATGATAATTCTCGTTTAGAAGTCGATTTTAGCGAACAAACTGATTGGATGTAATTTTTGCTTTAGAGAAGCCTTCAGTCAAACTGTTACTACAATTGCTTTTAATAATACAGCTCAATGGCAACAAACTCTTTTTATTTAACAATGACTTTTATATTTATTAATAGTTTTCCCCAACAAAGAAAAATCAAGCCAAGCCTTTCCAATTAAAATAAAAAAAAATACTTAATTTTCACCGGTAACGTTTTTTCTAAAAAACAAATGTTGTCAAATTGATGTGCGATATTTGAGTAAGACGACCCTTTATCTATTAAAGAAAAAGTCATCAAAATCGGTTCATTTAGTCAAAAGTTATGGATGAGAAACCAAAAAAATGACCCTATTCACTTCCATAACTTTTTTTCTAATTATCGAATATAGTCAAACGAATGTACGGGACCTATCGGAAACCACCCCCGATCGATTAAAAAAAAAATCATGAAAATCGGTTCATCCAGTGAGAAGTTATGAGTGGACAAACAAACAAACAAACAAAAAAAAAAAAAAAACGACATACATACAATATGAATGTATAACCTCCTTCCTTTGTGAAGTCGGTTAAAAATAAATTCATTCTTTAAACAACATCGATGTGACTTTTAAACATAGTTTTAGAAGTCGGTGCAAAATCAGGATAGATAAAATCTTTTGATTAATAAATTTGAAAAATTCTTTCAGTATTAGATAGCCCATTTATCGAGGAATTCTATCGGCTATATATCATCACGCTTTGACCAATAGGAGCCGAGCTCCGAAAATTGCATAAAATAGTCTTTTCTATCGGAAGAAATTGTCGCATCCTTTCGAGCTTGATACCATTGAAAAGCGGGAAAAAAACTACTTCAGGAAGAGTTTTTCGCTACGTGCTAAAATTCGAAGCCTCTAAATTAACTAGAAAAGAAGTTATAAGCGTTTTTCTCTGTAGTTTGAAATTATTTTTTCACGGAAATTAACTTTAATTTGATTCGACCCAAATGATGACCGTTTTATTTTATTTGAATTGTTGCATCGTTTCAACTATTGCTGCGTGTGAACAAACAAATCAATGCAGTTGTCATTGTTAAACAAATCAAATATAATAATAATCAACGTTTCTAGCATTTTAATGAGGCATCGCTGTATTTTCAAAACATAATTTAAGATAGACCGTGCAACGCCGGGCGTCGCAGCTAGTATATATATATAACTCTTGAGGTAATCACCTCCCCTCATCTTCACATTATCCAATTTTCAAAATTTTTATTTCTTCATAATTATTTACTTCTCTCGTCAGTAAGTTTAACAGTGTAGCACTTAGAAGTTAAAGTATTTGACACTATTTTCCTTTCTTTCTGGTGAAGAATTTGTTCATCGCTGAAGTGCAAATCATGAGCCGAAAGTAATTAAAAATACCACAATATATGGTGACACTTGCACAACCTTAAAGGTATATAAAAGAAAAGGGGTCATTCACAAATGATGTCACGCTTCGAAGGGGAGGGAGGTTCGATAAACTGAGGCAGTTTGTAACAAGGGTAGGGAAGATGGTAGCAAGAAATGTGACATCATACATTTTAGTTACATTAAAATTACCAGGTTAAATGTTGTTGTGTCCTCAACATTTAACCTGGCGAGGAAGAATGGGTACGCTGCTCCTGAGTCTGAGTACGCTGCTCTGGAGCCCTTGTAAGCAGGAGTCTGATTTCCGCCCCTTTAAAAGGTCTCTTAATTTTTTGAACCAGCTCCCAGATGAGAGACCGTCACCTGGGATTGGCACCCCCAAGAGGTATCGTTTCACTTGGAGGACATTGGAGCCACGACCTATTTAACGAGCACCAGCTCCCTTTAGCGTGCACGGACCGCAGCAACCAACCGCGAGAGGTTGTCCCCCTCCCAAACACTGACCTCAGTCAATGTTGCTTCACTTTCGGTGTTCTGCGGGAACCGAGCTTCTACCGACTGGTTCACTGCAGGACACCAGGTGAAATGCTTTTATAAGAATAATAATAAAAAAAATTTTTGCATTGCACTCGCATTGATTTCATTTTGCATCGAAAAAGTAAATACCGATTACGGTTTAAATTAACTTCTTGTTCAAAGGGTAAATTAGTTAAAAATAAGAATTCGGAATTAGGTCCCTACTGGTTACAGACACACTAGGTAGGTATAGGTATAACAAGGAGTAGGCATAACAAATATGAAAGAAAATTCCAACAATAATAAATGCTTTCTTCCTTATTCGTACTTTTAAATGACACAAATTGTTGACAGGAAGGTAAATGAATTTCTCACACATGGAAATAATCGGGTTAACAATGAAAAATCAGAAAGCCAGTGAGTTATTTTTTAATTTATAGTTATTATTATTTTTATTTTGATTGCAGCAACAAGTCATTTGTTATCGGAAGCAAGCCGGAAGAACAACGTATATTCTACTAATAGTATTTTCGAAGAAACTAGAGAATGAACTTTGATAAAATAAATAAGCCAACTTTTGTCGTGAGCCTTTACCTCTTATATTCCAGTCAGCCATGTTTGTCTCCTTTGTGTGTTAAAGTTGACAAACCAACATTTTTCGATTTCACACAAACTTGATTTTTGGAGAAAAAAAAAAAAAAAAAAGAAAACAGAATGTGGGGAGGGGGGGGGGGGGGAAAAAAGAGAGGAAAAAAAGACAATAACATAATAAAGTAGAGAGGATATTCGTATAAGGGATCATTCATAAATGATGTCACGCTTCGAGGGGGGAAGGGGGGTTCGAGAAATTGTGACAAAGTGTGACAAGGGGAGGGGAGGGGGTCATAAGAAGTGCGACATCCTGCATTATGCAACATAGCGTGACATGTGACAAAGGGGGGAGGGGGTCCACTGAAGTGTGACATATTGTGACATGGGGGGCGGGTCAAATATATGGGTAAAAAGCGTGACATCATTTATGAACGACCCCTAATTTGGACAAGATAAGAAAACTAAAACTCTTTTTTCTTCCAAAGCATGTCCTTTTTTTAGTGTACTTTCCTGTAAAAAAGTTAAAAAAAAAAGAAATGAAAGTAGGAGTACTGTTTCGTAAAAATACCCGCAAAAATATGAAAAGGTCAAAAATAAGTTAATTAATTAAATATTGAAAAATTAAAAAAATGAAAGTTGGGTTTCGAGATGGGGAAAATTTGTACATCTGTCTGTCGGTCAGTCTGTCTGCCTCCCCCCTAATAACTTTTGCAGGAATTGTCCAATTCGAACGATTTTTTTTTTTTTTTTTTTGCATTCGAAAAATCTCGGCGAGGACATCTCACTTCCATATTTTACTTTTTAATTTGAACAATTTTTCGTTCAATTTGGAACAGTTAAAAAAAAAAAAAAAATTAACAATAGCACCTATGGGCAAAAATGAAGAAAATTATGTAAACTCTGGGCATAAGATCAAAGTTCCTTTGACTAAACATATTGAAGGGAGCTTTCGGAGTGAGATATTTTCAATCCTAATATAAATCTTAACAGACGGATTTGCGTTCAACTAACTTTGTGGAAAGGATATTATGACGTAGAACATGTACATATACGAAGTTCATCCAGAACTAAATGAGCCTTATTTTCCAACGAAGCTTTTTAATCTAGATTTGTGAGGATGTTTCTGAATGAATAATTGAATAAATGAGTGAGTGAACGAATGAATCAATAACTGAATGAGTGAATGAATATATATAAAACGTTGCAAAAAATATAGTATTTGAAATAATTAATTGCTAAAGCTAAATGAGAACGAGAGAGAGAGAGAGTCTCACTTTGATATTGGTGTACAGTACACGGAAAAGTAGGCTCGCATAGTTCTAAACGGAACTTCTAGTTCTTTTTTACAATCGTACGTTGCTTTTCGTACAGTACATTAATTTTGACACCTAAATGGCAAATAAATACAAATAATAAGAAATTTCATGCAACACGTTTTAAATACACCCGAAACAATGAAGTCAGCGAACAGATGCAGTTTGCTTCATTAGTTCGTTTGAATAAAATTTTAAGCTTTATTCTATGGTGCGCACGCCTTTAGCGCGATGGTGCACCACTTTGAAAAACTAACGGAGCCCCCTACAATGATGACCCTCGCAAATCGGCCAAAAATCTCTGAAAACACCCACCTAACAATTTCAAAGGCGCAGTTTGCGACATCACCCCTGCTTTTTATTATCTTTCTTAATGAAAAAATACACACTATCTCCCATTTCATGAAAAGTGCTAAAATAGGCTTCACAAAACAAATAGTGAGAAATCGATGGAGAAAATGATATGTAAGTTTTTTCGTCATCTTTATGTAAAAGTTTTTGTTCAACAGCCAAATTGTTTCCAAATTAGCAAAAGAATTTTTTCATTTAAATCAAAATGATTTTGTCTTTTACTTTCAATAAAAACACATTTTGTCAAAATTGTAAGAATAAGTTTACCTATTTATTTTATTGCAATTTTTATTATTAAGCTTTCCAAGCACTCGACCTAATTGGAATGCAACTTACAATTACAAGAAGTAACTTAAAATCAAAGCTCTTTTACTATACCTAATAAAGGAAATTTTTATAAACTTGAAGCAGAGAAGTGGTTACTGTCAGTAAATGTAATTTTACTGAAAATATCAATCAATTTTATCGAATATTCAACCAGTGATGTTTCCAAAAAAAAAAATAATAATAAAATAAAATAAATAAATAAAAAGCATTTGCCGGGAATTTTGAATTTAGGACATAAATGGCGACGTAAGTTAGTTTGGCTGACATGAATGTTTACCGCATTAAAAATCCACCAGTCCTTGAACTTCCGCTGCCCGTGGGACAATCGCTGAATGCATCAATATTCTACAGTGTATGACGTTTCTTTCTTTCATTTTTTTTCTGTTTTGTTTTTTCCCCTTTTCCAGAACATGACGTCTCAGTGACGTACATAGAGGATCCGTAATCATTGTACCATATGTAAGTAAATAAAAACAACATAAAAGTATTTACTACCGGTAATTGTGGCCATTCAAAGATTTTCTTCCGCATGGTTCATTTCAAATCGACCTTATTCTACTTGTCATAAACCTATAAGAAGGTGAGATTTTTATTTTTTTGTTATAATAAGGAATTATATTTTATTAGTTGTGTTCTTTATGTTCATAGCTTTCCATTTTTTTCTAATTAATTAGGCACGTATATCTGATATATTATTTAACCAATTTCCGAAACTAAAAGAAAATATACAATGTTACAATTAATGTTTAACGAACTATTGGCCTTTCCACTTAGTAATACGATATTTTTTTTAGCCTGCTTCTATTGGTAAAGGAGTATCGCCTCTCCAGTGTAGTGCATGGGCCAAAAAATCAACTACTTTCTTAATGGAGAGGATGTTACGTTGATTGTACGAAATCGGAAAATGTCAACAATCACCGGCCTGATGGATGGTAAATGTCGACATTCACCGGTGATTGTCGACATTCTGTATTTGGTGTATGTCGTCATTCATCGGTGATTGTCAACCATTTTCCGATTTCGGACATTCACCGTAACAGAGACATTAGAAAATTTTAACCACTATTTGGGAATACTTTTGTTGTGTCCTTGCTCTCTTCTTTCTTGAGTTGAAAAGGGAACTCCAGGTAATTCCGAAATACGTGTCTGCATTTTGTAGTGTAATTTTGCACTTTAGCACGTTGCTTTTTTGCTTACTTTATGTAACCATGACTTTAAAATCTTGTTTTCTGTCAAATTCATTCATCTGAGGCTTAACCCCTTTAAAGCACGAGTTTTTTCTCCAGAAAAACTAGTATAATGTAAGTTATTCTTTGCAATTTCAGGTTGTGAGAGGTGACTAGGGAACGGGGGGAAGGGTAAAAGTTACATAGAAAAAATATACAAACAAAGTGTAATCGAATCTCAGACGGGCATTAGAAATAAAATAAAGCACGGGCATGGGAAAACTTTCCGATAACTTTCGCCAATGTCAGGCACGGGCAAATGCGTTAAGTGGTTAAAGAACGTTTTGGAATGTTTGATCACAGGCATTATTTTTAAAATATATGTGAAATTTTGTGGAATAATTATAGAATTATTTCATTATTTAGTTCCAGTTATTATTTGAATTGCATATCTCAATTAAGTAATGAAAATAGAGACATGCCATTAGTATACGAAGAAGTACATGTGTGTACAAGTATACTGTAAAAAATTCTAGTTCAACCTTCCATCAAAAAATAGAAAAAATGGTGAAATTTAGGTGCAACCAACAATGGGTACTAAGTTGAACCATTATAATGGTGCAGTTTCCCCCAGTTTCACCATGAATGTAAAATTTGGAACCATTATAATGGTTCAAATGCAGTACCGAATGTTGGTTGCAGCTAAATTTCAATATTACGTTTTGGTGACAGGGTAAACTAGATTTTTTTTTACAGTGTAAAATGCTTACGTTTCAATCAAATATTTATTTTTTTCCGAAACGTTGTTACGCTGAATATTCCCCATGTGCCAACGCACACCAATCAATACTCACCAATTTACAATCAATGAAAGTGATTACAAACCGTTATCGGTAATAGTACTCTAATGGGATGTCCTTATTTGCATTACTTTTTAAGTTGTTGGAGATGATTTAACTTATCACTGGAACTGAATGATAAGATAAAAATCCGTAGTTATTCTGCAAAATTATTCATAAATTTAAAAACAATGATGCCCCCACGGAAGATTATAACAAATTGTTATAATCTTCCGTGGACATTTGGTTCTACATTTTGGATTGTTATTAACAATCCAAAATGTGATTTAACCTCAAATAAATGTATATAAAAAAGAAAACGAGATTTTAAGATTATGGTTAAAAATTCAAATGGGTTTTCTGCGAAAGAGCAGTTTATTTTGAGTTGTGACTCTTTTGCTCTGAAGGTGCGAATGAAATTCATAAAGTAGGCTTATTTATTTATTAATTATTTTTTTTTTATTAAGGAAACACCATTGTACACCAAATGTGCTTCGGCTTCCGTCTAGTGAAATGTCAACTCAAACTTTATTCTAAAAAGGGTCCAATAAATACCCAATAAAGGAAACTACCACGAATGAGAAGTATTACGTTTTCTTTGTTATTTTGCGCGTTAGCCATAAGCCAAATGTTAAAGAAAAACCGCAAGACGAGCTAAGTTTTTTTATTTCATTATAAAACGGATCACATAAATGTTTCCTTTTCTTTTTTCACTCGTGAAACCTGTTTGTAAGCTTAATTCTTTTCCCAAATATTATTGCCCATGAAATCGTTGAAGTGGTTGCAAGACATTGGACGAAGTTCTAGATAGATCTCCCAAACTTTTCCGAGATGGCTCACCCATAAACACAGCACCAAATGGTTATGTGGACTAATATAAATTAATTCATTTTATTGTTGAAGTTTAACCTTCCAAGGTATCTTGGAGTGATCGTTTGATTAACAGTTCATAAAGGTAAACTCACCATTATTTGCAATTTTAGTTTAAGGAATGACTTTAAAATAATTAGTAATATTAATTAGAAATTACTAGAATTCATATGTAATTTTTCATACCACTATTAATTAATGATGTTATTTTAAAAGTAATAAATATTATCATTAGTAATGCGTTATCATAAATGAAATATAGTATGAAAACGTTTTATGAGAAAACAATTACAGTGATACCTCGAGATACGAGTTTAATTCGTTCCGTAACCTTGCTCGTATGTCAATTTGCTCGTATCTCAAAGCAATTTTCCCCATTGGAATTAATTGAAATGCCATTCTGTTAATCTGTGTTTTTGAATAAGAAAAACATATTTATAAACGACAAATATTGTATAAAAACATAATAAAAGAGAATGTAAAGCAAAAAAGCGGACTAAACTGGGTGGGACGTGTGCAGCGTCGCAGCTGGCCATTCCTCGTATCTCAACTATCGCTCGTATTTCAAAACGAAACTTCGCTGCTCGACAGCGCTCGTATCTCAAATAACTCGCATGTCAGGGCACTCGTATCTCGAGGTAGCACTGTATGTATTGATGCTACCAGTGAAATCAGAAAGCAATGATAATAATTCTTAATATTCAAAATAATAACAATAATAAACATCAATTTTATGTTTGTCAGGGGGAAAAATCTATTTAAAGAACCCTTGATTGAGAAATTATTTTTTTTAGACGTATATTGAAAATAATCAGTTATAACGGCATTTTTCACTAATTTACTGCTTTTTTTTTTTAGGACTATTGATATTTACATACATACAAAGCATTGGAATGCAGTTTCTTCCTCACATAACCTTATTTGCTGCCATTTTCTTTTCCAAATCAGGTATGAGTAAACTTTGTTTGTCAAATGACGCATCAAACAAAATATGTATATAAGAGTTTTTATCCGATCATTTAAAATTCAGCTTCGGCAAAATTAAGCTAAATTATTACCCAAAGAAATAGATATACAGTAAAACCCCGTTAAAACGCGGGTGTCCGGGGACATGTTTGGCACCCGCGTTATAACATAACCACGGTATAGTGAAACTATACTGCGGAGCCATATTCACGAAATAATACTCGCTTTTGTTGCCTCATTTTTAACTTTTATCGATTACTTGCAACTTTTCTTCCCCCTATGGTATAATTTTGTCGAGCGATAAGTTATAAACCAACTGTGTCCCGAGAAAAAAGGTACTTAAAAATCTCTTCATGTTATCAACATGGGATTGTGAAGGGGGAGAGGGCTTAAGAAAATATTAGATTTGGAAGGGGAGGAACGCACTTCTCACTGGGAAATATGCTTTATTTTCAGGAACGCTAAAGAATCTGGAAGAGAAAGATTGATAGCGCTATAAAAGAAGTTATGCACGCATAACTAGACTTCTGAAAATGGAATAGTTAAGCATTGAACTGAACAGTCCTTGACAGTTTGAGCTCCGCCTCATGTCAAAAGAAACAAGTCAGGGCGATTGCACCCGATTTTGAAATCAAGCTATATGTCTAGGTTGAAAGACAGAAAAAGCCTGGAAAAGGTGTACATCACACTTATCACAATATGGCTTTATCTGTTAGTGTGTGGTGGGGGGATAGGTGTTCTTTGGGTAGAATATTTGTGTGCTCGGGCTGGCTTTATTTACAATATAAATAAGGAATCACCTTTAAATGGCAATGATAAAGGGTGGCTTAAAAGTCGGGGGACGTGATAGTCACCGCCATAGCCCCCTTAACTAGATGCCTAGCGATTTGCGGGGAAAGTTGGCCGCGGATTTTAGTTACCTTTTCTCCCACCAGGAACGCTACTTATCTGCTATTGCAAACCGCGCTCTTTGCATTAGTTTGAAAGGTAGAAAATTGGTTTTCCATTGCTATTTCTTCTTTTTTTCCCTAATAATTTGTTTCTTTGGGTTAAAAACGGTCCTTTTCAGGACCAATGTAACTTAAAGAAAGATAGTATAGTGTTTTGTTCCATTTTGCACATCAAATTCAGTAAAAGAAAAAAATAGTTTCAATCGGACATTAGTTTGCGTGAAAAATGGATCTCCGCTATATCAAGACGAGGGAGTTATTCTTCTTATTATTATTATGTGTGTGTCTTTCATAACGTCTATTTGGCAAAAAAAAATTTAAAAAATCAATTAATTAATAACAATATAGTGCAAAACTATTTTTATATAAATATACATTATTTATTATGTTGTCCAATCTTTACTGTAGCTTGTCCTTGGAATACGATTGATTATATATTATGATGCATTTTATGTTATGCAACTACTAATTAAATTGAACTTATTGATTTTTTATTAAAAAATGTAACTAGTTACACGAAGACAAGTATAAATCAATAAGAAATAATGAAAGTTAGAAAGGAAGGAAATACAAATTATTATTCATGCATAGAATCGAATTCTAATCATATTTCAAGAACATATTTAATTCTATGGATGAATTAATGAGAATAATTTGGAAGTAATACTTGTCCTATTCTTCATGCCTAAATTATCACTTCAGTACAATGCATAATAAATTGTAATTATTCACATATTTAACCATTTTTATTTTATTTATGTATAATTTTTATTTATTTATTTATAATTTTATTTATTGAAACCAAAAGGACTGTTTTTTTTTTTTTCGAGGGGGGGGGGGGGGATAGAGCAGATTCTATGATAAGATTAAATTTGATTCTATTATAAGAATAAAAACTTGACTTTTATGCAAAATTTTTATAACTTGCCTAAATGAAGAATTTGGTTCCAAGTTTCCCAATTTAACGTCCTCATCGTTCTGCTCGTTTTTCGAAGCAATGATTTCTTGGAAAATATTAGATTGCGAGAAAATATATCTCATACTCTAAGTACACTTAAAAGCATTTCAAAACTTTGAACATCTTTTCAGAGCCTTTGCAAAACTCTTGACTTTTAAAATTCTGGGAAAAAATTTTAATTTTCAAGATCACTATAAGTAAGTAATAATAATAATAAGATATTCTTCTTTTCTAAAACAAATGAGTCCATATAACTATCGACTCCAATATATATCACATGTATAGCTTTGTTGTTAATCGATCATGGAAGTAATACATTACATCTTCTCAAAAATTTTCAAAATGCTCCAAATAAATCTTTAATTATTTTAACCATAGCATCGTTCTGAAACAAATATTAAAATTAAAAGTTTTAGTCAAGAGCTGGATTTTTATTTGTTTCCTTACATCGGTAAAAATGCCAGTTGAAATTATGTGTATTATATTCTTCACGTATGAATTACATAAATAATTATTCATTTAAATCATTACTTTAAAGAAAATTCTGTTAATTTGTGTAACAACATTTTTCTTTTAAAATACCTACAATTAGGAGAAAACCTCTTTAATGAAATAAAAGTTTTAAGTTGATGCTCCGTTAAAATGCTCCTAGACTAACGAGATATCAAAAATTAATAATATCACTTATTTCCCACTGTTTTACTGCATCATAAAGTAAAGGAAAAAAAATGTAATTATTGAGTCATATGATTAAATATGAAAAAAAAAAAATCAAATGCTTTTTTTAAAAGAACAATTTTTACCGCTTTTTTTCGCAATTTACCAAGCTCTTACAAGTAAAACACCGTTTTCCAATAGCAAATAGGTAGTGCCCTCTAGCGGTGATTTCTTTGTCAGCGGGAGAAAATCGTTGCCGGTAGGGTAACGGGGTTCGCTCCATTTCGGAAGGCATCTAGTTAAGGGCGCTATGGTCACCGCGGTATAACCGATTCCGCGGTAGACTGAGGCGTGGTATAACGGGGTTTTACTGTATAACAAATAAACATATCAAAAATCTCTCTCTTTTTTACAATTCAAGATTTAAAAAAAATTTACTTTTTGTAAAATTACTAGATCAAGTTGTAATTCAAAAACTACATGGTAGTACAATCTAATCAATGATAAAGGTTTTCATCTTTGAGATTGCAGTTTATTGGAGAGGAATAAGAGTTACTATTGAAATGTCATGTTTTAACAGCTGTAGTCTATTAGCCGTTTTTAAATTTTATATTATTCTATGAGCTATTTACGGTATAGATATACTTGAGAGCGTATTTTTTTTGTTTTTTGTTTTTTGTTTTTTGTTTATTGTGAATTCGTCATGCTTATATCACCTGTAAATATGTTAGCCAGTAATAAATAAGTTATTTGAACTTAGGCTTTTTTCATGTTGCACAAAAGGATAGTTATTTCTTTAGAAATAGCCAAGGCTCTGGTTGGATTTAAATTTCTGCTGTTTCCCAAAGATTTTTATGCTTTGACAAACACGTTTACGCCAATAACTACTTACAACTGTATATAAACATTCGATTTGTTTAGAAAAATGTGAGCGGAGATGCGATAAGATTCCCTCAGCTGATATGCCAAAAAAGTTATTCGCTCAGAGGAAGGAAGAAAAAAAAAAAAAAAAAAACTGTTGAAAAGCACATTAGACATTGACCTGTCGTGATAGAAAACACGTAAATTTTCCTGAATTTTGTCATCTTGATACTGCTTCCCAATCGTATCATCAAGATCTCTCGTGTACAATATTATTAAATATAATACACACTCAACGATTAAAAGAAATCAATAATACTAGTACACGGACGTCCGGGTCCCCTGCAGCTTGGACATTGTCAAAAGGATTTCCTAAGAGAGGAAAAGTTTGGGAAATGCTGCTTTCACCTATAAAATAAAAACCGGTTAGGGGCCGTACATAAATGATGTCCCGCTTTTTTCACAAATATTTGACCGCCCTTTGTCCCAATATGTCACACTTCAGCGGACCCCTCTCCCCCCTTTGTCACATGTCACGCTATGTTGCACAATGCATGATGTCAAATTTCTTGTTACCCCTCCCCTCCCCTTGTCACAAACTGTCACAATTTGAACCCCCTCCCTCCAATGATGTCACGCTTCGAGGAGGGGAGGGGGGGGGGTTAGTGAAAATGTGACAAGAGGGGAGGTTGTTTCAAGAAGTGTGACATTCCTGCTTATGCAACATAGCGCGACATGTGCCAAAGGGAGGGAGTATGTCAAACATGTGGGGAAAAAGCGTGAACTCATTTATGAATGGTCCCTTAACTAAAATCATAATGCCTTTGGAGCCAGTCATAAATGATGTCACACTTTTTTCAATACATTCGACGCCCCTCCCCTCTTTGTCAGACAGTGTCACACTTCAACATACTCCACTTACCCCCTTGTCACATGTCACGCTATGTTACATAAGCATGTGCACTTGCAGTTCAAAAACAGAGTAATACGTTAGTAATAGAGCTCATTTCTAATATTATTTTTGAACTTTTAATGACATTTGTGAGCATAATAATAATAATAATAATAGTTTTCACTGCTTTTAATATGTACAAAATAAATTTAAAGTTTACAACAAAAGGTATAATTAGTACACTATAGTAAACAATATTAGTTGTTCAAATTCTATAAAAATTACCCAAGCCCATTTTGTCACAAAAGTGTAAAAGACCCTTGAAGATTTCCTTTTAAACTAAAACTTTTAACTAGAACTTAATTTAAACCTTAATCAGCATAGAAGTTTTTAATACAAAATGAAATCATGGGAATAGAAAAATAAATAAATACATAAATAATAATAATTAAAAGTAAATTATACAAAAAATGTAATCGTCGGGTTTTAAATGGTTTAATTTTAATCAAAATATGTGATGTCGCACTCCTTGATATCCCTTCCCCTCCCCTTGTCACAACTTCTCGAAGACTCCTCCCCCCAAAGATGCGTGACATCATCATTTGTGAATGACCCCTTTTCCCTCGTCTCATTAACACGCCCATGATTTCAGGGCGCAGAAATTTTGAAATCACGAAGTATTATCGGGAAAAACAAGACCTGCAATCCAATGTGGTGTGATGACAAGGTTGAACAAAATACCGGACTCTATAGATTAACAGTCTGGCGCCAAGATAATTCATATTTGTGGAAATAACCGACAGGAAGCTTCTTTTTTCCTCCAATTTTTGCTTTACAAAAACCACAGCGCCACTATTCATCGAACATTATTTTGAAAAATCTCTTCTTCTTTTTTGTTATTCGAACGCTTGTTCATCATCTAACATGCTGACTTTATGAAGAAATTATTTCTTTTGGATTTCCCCGTAATCTGAAGGACAGGTTTTGTCGTTTCGACAGTGACAGTTTCTTGCACATTCTCACTTGCGGTAGCAAAGAAATAGCATATGGCTTTTTGGTATTTTCATCTCTCTCTCTCTCTCTCTTTAAAACATATGTGAAAATAAAAGAACTATATTCAGGGAGAAAACAAGCCTTTGATTTCTTTTACAGAATCTTAAAATTACCTCTCTCAGTTTTGAAAAGACACTGAGAAAAATTAGAGAATAAATAAATAAGTAAATAACAAAACAAAATGAAATAAATAAATAAATAAAGCTACAAAAGAAAATGAATTTTGCGTAGGAGTTGTAGTAAATGTTTACAGTATAATAAACATTTCAATTAAATACTATGACGCATTTCTTGCATTACATTCGTTTTTGACTAGGCTCTAAAAATCTATCCTAACTTTTTAAACATTTTAAGGGTCATTTGTTTAAACTTTCTACTTACAATGACAAAAGATAGACGAATGTGTAAACGAACTCCTCCAGAAAATTTGTCAACCTCACGAATATTTCGGTGAAACTATGTTTGATTTAGTTTACATTATCTGTGCAGCTATCCCTAGAGCAGTGGCGTAACTATATCATCTGAGGCCCGTGGCAAATTTATTGGATGAGGCCCCAGAAAAAATCGCCACGTTGTAATTTAATTTTAATAAGTCACTGCAGTAGTTACCTAACAATATTACTAATATTGTGAGCATTTTAGTTAATTATCTAACAGATTTAATTTTTAAACTCGTCGGTATTACATATTTATAATAAAATAACACTTTCATCTTAATGTTTTTTTTCGAGCTTTCTGTTCCGCAAAATTATCAATAACTTCACCAAAGTTTAAAGATCGGGCCATGCAATTTTCAGTAGACGGAACAGCCAAGTTACTTAACCTGAAAGGCCCACAGAGTTCCTTAAATTGGTTTTTATTAATTTTAGTTTCGAAAATGATCTTCCAGCACCATCTAGTCACAGGAATTGTAACAAATAAAATTAATGCAGTACATACTTCAGGAAAGCTGCATGACATAAAATGATTTTTTAATATTAAGTAAATCAGAAAGTTCTCTAATACACGAATACTTTTTTACTTCATCTCTGAAGGTGAACCGAAAACTGAGAATTTCCCTGGCAAATGATTCAAATGAACCAATGGATGCATTCTAAAATTGATCCTTTTCTTATGAATGCATTTAATTCTTACTAATTTATTTGAATTTGTGCATGATATTTAGTTGTGCTTAACTTTAATTAATTCAAATACTTTTATAAAATTTATAATACTTACTAAATTTTGTTAAAAATGTTAGGTTACTTCTGAGCTCGCTGCCTCTCAGGCCGGGGCTCACATCGGGCTGGGGCCCGTGGCATTTTGCCAGCTCTTCCACCCTATAGTTACGCCACTGCCCTAGAGTATCATAGTTCACTAAAATCTTACTCGAACTTTTAAAATACTTGAGTACTTTGGTTGTTTCCCAAACAACCATCTTGTGCACTTTTGCTGGGTAAAAAATTTGTAAGAGAGTCAGTCGAAAGATAACCGCTGAAATTCTGAGCAGTGAATTTTGCATTTTAACATATACAGTTAAAACATTAGTACTTTATAAAATATTTATTGCTTGCTTTAACTGCTGTAACATCATACTCTAAAAGGAAATTTTCTTTTTTCTTTTTTTTGAATTTGTAGCAGAAAAATACTTTTTACAGTTAAACGGTTCTGATATGTTTTTTTTTCAGTACCACAGACATACTTTCCAAAAAGCCTGAATAATTTCTATGTATTAGGTGCAGTTTTCTATATACTGTGATATTCATGCATTTGTTTTTAAATTTCAGAAGCTTTATCTAAATCGAATTGGTTTGGCCCTTCTCAGAGCTCACCTGTGAATATTGATTCCAATGACGCTTCTAAAGGTTGTGATAAAGGAGCTTGTGTACGTCCGTGGAAGTGCCCGGAGGATTACGTTATTTTTGAAAACTTAAAGGCTTGTGTAACAAACGGCGATACAAATTGGGTATGTTGTGTATATCCGTCAGCAAGCGACGAGAATTTTCTGACAACAAATTTGTATGCAACGAGAAAACCCATCAGACTAACGTCAATCAGTAAGGAGGAATCGCAGCATGAATTGTCACGTGATGATATAACTCATGATGAATTTAGAGAAAGTTCAAATATCAAGTTTCCCAACGATAGAGCAGGTTACTTAGACATCCGAAGCGAAAAAAATAGTGAATATGTTGATTCTCGCACAAATTCTTGGGAAAAAGTCACTAAACCTTCTCAGGAATTTGAAAGCCATGAGGACTATTGGGACGGTGATGTCATAATCGATGACGATTCAAGGGAAAGTTCCAATATCAAGTTTCCCAATGGTAGGGTAGACTATTCAAACATTCGAAGCGACAAAATAAGTGAATACGCTGATTATTATTCGGATCCTTGGGAAAAAGATACCAAACCACCTCAGCACTTCGAAAGACGAGAAGATTATTGGGACAAACGTGTGAGTAACCCAACTCCAGAACCTACTAAGCCAATTATTTCCTCAGGTTTTAATGATAGATTTAATCCTTCTCCCGCACAGAGGAAGAATTTCACTGAGAAACTACGGCCAAAGCAAACAACCACCTCGACAAGACTAATAAAAGCTACTCGTACCCCTCCTAATGAAAGGAACACAAAACAATGGTATTCTGACAAATGGAGTGAAAAAACAACTCCAATTCCATTGATGAGAACAACTGTTCCAAATTACGACAATTACTTTACTGATAAAATATGGAAGAATACTTGGAAACAATCGATATCTGTTCACCTAGCAAAAACGACTGCAAATCCACAGAAACATAAGGCAACCACATCAAGAACAGCCAAGAAAACTACCGCTGTTCGAAAAAATACATCTGCTACAAGACAATGGTATACCACAGTACCAACTAAGCATAGTACCGTAACGAAACATTTGGGTAATTTTTGGAATAGACGAACAACATCTATTCCCTTCCACGAAAAATCAACGACCATATCTGGAAATAATTTTTCAAGCAAGAAATGGGATAATAACTGGAATAAACAATCATCTACTTCTAGTACATGGAAGAGAACTACTAAAAATGAGTTTCAAGATGATCGTATTTCGAGCAGAAAAGCAAACGGGACCAATGAGATCACGTCATCTTCGACCCGAAAGCCTACTTTAACATCGACTAAAACGTGGAATTCTTCAAATCGTCGAACTACAACGCAACAATATACTTTCAAGACAAAACGTCCATTTATAGTTAATGAACCGACTTATACTAATGCATGGCTTTGGCCAGAGTCTGAAGAAAATAAAAATTATGATGGGGACAGGCAATCGTCTAGAAGGAGCACAAGCACACAGGCTAGTTCTGTCCGAAACATCGGTAACGTAAGATTTGCGAGTAGCAGTACAACGCGAAATCGCATCACAACTCCCATGCCTGATGTACAAAACCAAAGTAAGTAATTTTCCTCTTTTAATAGTTTTTTCCATGAATACCAACAAACAGTAAATACATATTTCGAAACACATTTTATTCAAAGCTTTCTTTTCATTTTTTTTTTTTGGTGTATTTTCCTTCTAAAATTGATTTGGATATTCGTCCCAAAAGAAGTTTAATAAATTTGCTTTTTATATTTCTACCTTATTAAAAACGGTGCTTTAACTTAAATTGGCCACTGCATGAAGTGAAGCTTCAATTGCCTTAACTTAAAACTTAAAGTAAACGATTTTTTTTAAAATTTCCAATAAGAAGGGCAAGGGCCAACAAAAATAAGTGACTGGGCCGCACCCATTCCGCGGGTTGGACCACACTTGCTTAGACTATGTAAAAAACAATCACTCTCATGATTTCAGGTTTCTCGCCAAATTATGGGCATTGAAAATGGCATCTTATCAAGTTCTCCCTTGTCTAAATCCATTAATTCTCCACACGCTCTTTGCATTGTTTATGAAAGGCCCTTGATTTATCCTATAATTATCAAGTTTATCTTTGAAGATGCAAAATGCCTTAGGGGCATGTCCCGGTATTTGGGACATTATCTAGGGTCCGTAATATGCGCACATATGTTTATTTTTTCTATAAATTTAAACAAATCTGTACATAAAAAAGGTGCGCTTGCACATACATTAAACCATATAAATGTCTTCAAGAACATTTTTTTAAACTTTTCTTTCAAATTTATAGAAAATACAAGGATATATACGCATGTTACGGACTCTACATTATGTCTCAAATGCTGTGAAATGCCCCTTTATAAATGCGTTGATGTTCGCACTTTTAGAGGGAATCGTGAAACTTACATCACAAATGAAACAAAATGAATCAACATTGTTTATACATTGCCAACAAGAGGAAGACATAAACCAAAATTATTAAAAATATACATAATAATATAAAAAATTAGGCAAGTTACCACGAACAGCCTACTTGGAGAATTTTTCATTTATTTCAAGCAAAATACCATCTCTCTACACTATCGCGCATGTAACTGATATTACTACAGTTCTACCATCAACCAAAGCAAGCCGGTTGGCAAAGTGCCAAGAAGAATCCATTCATGTTCAAGGGAGGAACTGCGGGTATAAAGAATGTGACTCTATCTTCTCGTTCTAATTCCTTTAGCATACTATATTTCTTCCGAACTGATGAAATATAGTATGCTAAAGTTCGGAAGAAAAAACTGGCTAAATTTATAAATGCCAGTTTATAAATTTAGTTACTTACAACAAACAGAGAAGCGACATCCTGATTCGCGTACTAAATAAACGCACCTGAAAACCAAACTTCCCTAAAACTCACATGGAATTCGTTTTTTTTCAGCCATGCGCAGAAGCGTCCAGCTATCAAAATTCCGTGATCGAACTGACTGTACCAACCTCTTAACTATTTTCAAGATCATTTTTCACTCTTCTCATATGACTGGGCGTCATGCATCCACTGTAGTCCTCACTAGCGACTACGTATTTATGTTACTATAAGCTCATGGAGGCTCAGCAGAAATAAAAATTGACTACGTGACACAAGTAAACTAACTGCAATGGCGAATTTTTTTTTTTTTTAATTTCTAATGGGCTGCTGTCGGCTTTTGCCAATTGCAGACATAGTGCGTTCCGGAGAGATTGGTACCACCTCTTTCAGGGGCACCACAATGAGTGTGGTACCATCGCCGCATGATAATTTTGACGTCCAGTTTCTCCATCGGAAAGGCCGAGCACCCAGACTCTGGCAATGTCGAAATTAGCAGGCTAATTTTAGTCAAAATCAGTTGAAATGTCAGTCAACAAAATCATGTCCAAAATTGCTCCTGGATGTTATTTACAGCAATACTTATTCTCTTTTTCTAAATCTAAAACCACAAATTGCCGCACACAACGTAATTTTCTGTATCGCAAAAAAAAGAAACTTTCTTAGTTTTACATGTTTTGTTTCAGACTAAACTTATTATTCTCTATTTTAGTATGTGGATGCAGAAACCGAAATGAAATCAACATCTTAAATCAGCGGAATACCAGCAATGGAAGACGTAATACAGGTAGGACTTCTGTACACTTACTTCCGTTTTTATTTTTTAAGAATTACATGTATTGAGTGATAAAAATATTATGAACAACTCTGCTCTAATTTCGACTCGTTCATATAAGATGTGAGCAGCCGTAAAAACAAGATAAAGAGGCTCCTTGTACCCCGCAACACCTGTATGCTTTTTTTTTTTTTTTTCAATTTTTGTGCATTAGTGTTGTTTTCTCGCAATCAACTGAGTAAGTGGTTAAAATTTTTGATGTATTAAAGAATATTTTTATACACGCACTTATTCTTTTAAAATTCCCTGAATATGCAATGTAATTAGTTCTGAAGAGAACATTTCTAACTATTCACTAACTTCATTTCAGGACCTTGGAATAGACACCAGCAGCCGTTTCAACGCATTGTTGGTGGACAAGAAGCTGAGCCATTTTCTTGGCCGTGGGTGGTAAGAGTCTAAATATTCCACCTCATATTTATTTAGCTTAAATAAATAAAGAAAGAAATAGCTATTTTAGTGAATTTTAAACCAATGAATGTAAATTGGTTAGTTTTATATGCTGTATATACTGTTGCGTTGTCCCAAAAATAATAAAGGGGAGTTCAAAAATGGATTAATAATTAAAACCCATTAATTATGTAGATTAACATTATCAAAAAACCAACGTTTTTCCTGCGACCTACAGTTAAATTTTTGTGATTTTTTTTTCCAGAATTTTCTTCCACGATTTTATGACGATCGCAGCGCCGCTACTGAATTTTGGTGGCAATTTTCGGAACTAATCGCCATATTTAATTTTATTTTATTGGAAATTCAGAAACTCACCAAATCATGATAAAAGTGGTAGGATATTGCATTGTCATCTGGTTCTGAGCTATATGCAAAGTTTCAGAACAATAGCTTATCGGGAAATGGTCGAAAATTCAATTGCAAAATTCCGCCGACAGACAAGAAAGCGAGCTAAGAAAAACATTGTAAAATAAGTTTTAAATTGAAATTATGCTAACACTATTCACCCGGAGTTGAAGAAACTGCTAATTATTTTTGGGTCAAAGTAAGCCTTAAGAAATCAAACTAAAAAGCTTATAACTGACGTTCTTATTGATTTAGAAACTTCGATGAAATATCAGCTTGTGCAGAAAAATCAGCGTTTTCGATCGATATATTACATTAATATGTAAGGTTTTTTTCACCCCCATATTGGGGAATTTATGTGGAAATTTGGAATAAAAAAAGAACTACCTGTAGGATATTTTTTCTAACGGATCTATAAACCTTTCTCTTGAACCACTGTCTATTGATGAAAACCGCATTAACCATCGTGTAGTTGAAAAGATCTAAGCGTACATACGGAGGGAAGCGACTTCGTTTTATACTCTTTTAAGGCGAGGAAATACGGACAGACAACTTAGGCTATTATTCTATAGGGGATACTATAAGTATAATTCATTAATTTTTTTCAATTATAACGTTGAGTTCATTTTGATCATCCTCACTTAAATAAAACGTATTGTGAATCATTGTCGCCGCAATTGTGCTCATAAATGAAGCCGCTTGTACTTCTGCCGATTTCTCACTAAGTTGAGTGGCAGTTGAATAAAACTTAAATGTTTGCTTCCATACACTATTCTCATTCTTCATTTCCTTGCTACAGAAAAGCCTTCACTCAAACTCTATTTATAATTTCTTTTAATAGTACTGCTTAAATTTACTCAACGAAGATATGTTGCCATCTGCTATCTACAACAATATAACATTGCAATTATGAATGAGGCTTGCCTGGCAAAAGAAAATAGGATATAATTAACTAATAATAAACCCTATTAACGAAATGTTTAACTTGATATCACTAAAACTCGTCAATAGCTACTAAACAAAAAAGAAAAAAGTAAGAAAATCGGTTGAAAAACTGAGGAGAAATTGGTCTTTAACTGTTTCGTCTTTGCTATTTATAAAATATATGAATACAAGAAAAGAAACAAATACAGTCGAACTTTCCTATAGCGAACACGGGATATAACCATCTCCCGGTTGTAACGAACCTTCCAAATGGTCCCAACTGAAAGCCTATGTCATTAATGCATTTTCAAACGTTTATAACGATCCCCAAACCTTAGAAAGTCGGCTATAGCGATCTAATATTTTAAGTCTCCCCACGATTTGTCCTTGCCATTTGTGTTCTAGTCAAGTCATACTCTATATTTTACAATGGTATATATAAAATCCAAAAGTTTACAGCCAATATCATCTTTTTTTATACTATGGATAAATAATAAGGTAATTAAAAAAATTTTTTTTGTTTATTATTAAAACCAGATTTAAAGTTAATATTTTACTCCTCTACCTTGATTATTGTTAGAAATATGTTTATTATATAGAAGTATCTTAGTCAGTTAACACTTTTTTTGCAGAATCGGATGTAGCGAACCCTCGGCTATAGCGATCTCCGAAGTCAGTCCATTGAGGGTTCGTTATAGCGAGGTTTGACTGTAAGAGGACATAATTAATAAATAAAAATAGTAATAAATGAACTCTGTACAAGTAGTTTCTTTGCTAGTGCAGTGTCAATGCAGAAAAGAAAACATTTCCTCGCGAAATTAGTTTTCTCTGGAAATGAAATGACAGCAATGATAAAAGAATCTTCTTTTGATGATTGAAGCCTTCTTTGAATGATTCTTTTCGTGTTAATTGTTGAAATGTTGTTATCACAGCGAAAATAACCACCAAATTTTAATAGACCAAAAGATTTATCTCTCACGGAAGACACAACAATTGTAGAGTATTTAAGGCAACATAAATACCTGGTTAAAGTAACGTAATTGAAATAGCGAGTAGGTGGAAAATTGAAAAGCCATTTAAATGCTTCTTTTTCCCCTCTATGTTGCTTTTAGAAAAGATCATTAAAATTCCAGCTCTTTGAAAGTAACTTAAACAACAATTCTTATAATAGTGACATAGAAAATTAAACTGCGTATATGTGTGTATACATAAAAAAAAAGGATTTTTTTTTTGTTTGAGCGTGCAACGACAGGTGGGTGTAGTCAGGCAAAATCAGAAATATTCGTGAATGAGCGGCACTTGGAACCGACAGGGTTTTTAAGAAAAAAAAATTCTTAGATAAGAACAGCAAATCATCAAAGTTAACGCTGTGAATTATTTTCCCAAAAGATTTCGCGGACAAGCCTGTTGCAAACACTTCGATTAAAAATTTAAAAAAAAAAAAAAACTTCATGAGATTTTAAATCGAATTACTTTTGAATGCACAGAAAGGAAATAACAATAACTTCAGTATTTCAACAATTTAGTTTAAACAAATCAAAATTTATATCGAGGGATGTATTTCACTCTCGTGGGCCGCAAAAAAGTAGTTCCAGTAGTTTCTCAGAATACCGACGTATCCTGTGCCAAATTTCTAATGATGCAGAGTTGATAACAGCCTAGAGCGGCAAATTTCACTTTATTTGAAAAAAAATATCGGGTAACTTTTATATTTTGCTACAATATCTTTCTCTTATTACATGATTTTATTTAACTTGATTTGTCACGGAAGTTTGTTACGAGGTTTTCGACCACTATTACTGCATAAATTATCTTCAAACTTTGCACAAAAGCTTATCTTCGATGACAATACAATATTCCACCCATTTTATAATTTATTATAACGTTACTTAGAAAAAAAATAATAATTTTGGCTCTGAGGAAATTATCAGAATTATTATTTGTCGAATGGCAACGATAGCTTTGTTTGGAAAATGTAGCGATGTTATTTAACTTGATTTGTCACGGAAGTTTGTTACGCGGTTTTCGACCACTATTACTGCATTTTAATAAAATGCAGTAATAGTGGTCGCATTTTATTCAAATTTTTGAATAAAACCGTGTAACTTAAAACATTTTTTGTAGATTTAATATTTTATTTTTAAATGATATTTATTTCCACACATCTCATGAAAGGTACCGAGAAGAAACTTTTAATTCATGCCAATATATTGCTCATTTCAGGCTGCCCTATATAAAGTCACATCTCCTGGAGGCGGCAACCGATTTCTCAGCGCTGGAACTCTCATAAATAAATATTACGTACTTACAGCAGCTCATGTTTTTAAATCTGACGACCTTAGGTAAGTTTATTTTCAATGAAACCTTTATTTATAAGTATATTTGTAGGCAGTTTTTAATTATGACGACCTTAGGTATGTTCCCTTTCAATGAAAACTTTATTTATACGTATATTTGTAGGCAGTTTTTAATTCTGACGACCTTAGGTACGTTCATTTTCAATGAAAACTTCATTTATAAGTATATTTATAGGCAGTTTTTTTATTCTGACGACCTTAAGTACGTTCATTTTCAATGAAAACTTTATTAAAAAGTACATTTGTAGGCACTTAGGGACCATTCATAAATGTCATATTTTTTCCCCATATCATATTTAGCCCCCCTCCCTCTTTGTCACAAAATGTTTCACTTCATCATACCCCCTACCCTCCTTTCTCACATGCCACGCTATATTATATAAGCATATGTTCTTGCAGTTCGGAAATAAAGTCCTGTGTTAGATCACGTTTAAGATTTATTTTTAAACTTCTAATGAAATTTGTGAGTACAGCAATAATAATTATTACATGTGTACTTCAGTTGTATAATAATAATATTACATCGCCAAAAATGTTTTAAGTTACATGGTTTTATTTCAATTCAAAACATCGTTGCATTATCCGAACAAAACAATTGTTGCCAAACGGCAAATGATAATGCTGATAATTTCTTCAGAGCCAAAATTATTAATTTTTTTTCCTAATTAACGTTATAATAAATTATAAAATGGATGGATTATTGTATTGTCATCGAAGATAAGCTTGTGTGCAAAATTTGAAGATAATTTATGCAGTAATAGTTGTCGAAAACCGCCCTACAAAATTCCGCCACAAGTCAAGTTAAATAAAACCATGTAAAAACACGTTAAGGTTTACAACGCAGAAGAAAATCAGTATAGAACAGTAAATTATATGAATTGTTCGAATTCTGAAAAAATGACCAACACAATTTTATCTTAAAAGTGTAGACGCGCCTATGTAAAAAATACTTTTAAACTTTTAACAAGAAGTAAATTCAAACCTTAATCAGCATCGGTGTTTACAATACAAAATGATCAATGAAACTTTAAAAATCAAATTACGGAAATAAAAAAACTTTGAAAATAAATTTAATTTGCTGATTTAAAAATGTTTTTATAGAAACCAAAATGTATAATGTCACACTTCTTGTTACCCCTTCCCCTCTCCTTGTCACAAACTGTCAAATTCTCGAACCCCCTATTCCCTCGAAGCGTGCCATCATTTATGAATGACCCCTTATGTTGCTTCTCTAATTTTTTTTCTGGAGCATTCTTTTATGCTGCTTTACTAATTTCTTCCTAGGCCATCCTCTTATGCTGCTTTACTAATTTCTTTCTAGAACATCCTCCTAAGCTGCTTTCTTAATTTCTTTCTAGGACATCCTCTTTTGTTGCCTTACTAATTTCCTTCTAGGACATTCTCCTATGTTGCTTTACTAATTTCCTTCTAGGACATCCTCTTATGTTGCTTTACTTCCTTGTAAGACATCCTCTTATGTTGCTTTACTAATTTCTTCCTAGGACATCCTCTTATGCTGCTTTCCTAATTTCTTTCTTGGACATCCTCTTATGTTGCTTTACTAGTTTCCTTCTAGGATATCCTCTTATGCTGCTTTACTAATTTCCTTCTAGGACATCCTCTTATGTTGCTTTACTAATTTCTTTCTAGGACATCCTCTTATGTAGCTTTACTAATTTCTTTCTAGGACATCCTCTCATGCTGTTTTACTAATTTCTTTCTAGGACAACCTCTTACGTTGTTTTATTAGGGACACACAACGTGACCATATCCATCTCTGAATATATGGTGTCCTCCATTCTGTTGCATCCCCAATATGAGAAGCGATACTACTACAACGATATAGCTCTACTAAGACTGGAACAGCCAGTACAGTTCAACGATTACGTCATGCCCGTATGCTTACCCACAAGGAATTCAGCATTTCTGAAGGATTCGAATCTCGAAGGAAGACGAGTTACCGTAATGGGGTGGGGAGATGACGAATTTGGTAAGTATTGGGGGAGGGAGGGATGTAATATTTGAAGATAATGTTAAAAATGTTATGCTGAGACATTATGCAGAAAGTTGAATTGTCAGTACAGCAGAAAAAATACAAGCATACTGTTCCAAAGCTAGTTGAAATCCCTCAATGCAAAAACTAACGCTGCGCTAGAAAATTTAGAAAACAGATATACTGGAGCCTATTCTTCAGTGTGAAAGCGTATAAAAGCATCAGAAAGCCACGCCAAAATTTCAGTGCAACCTTATTTTTCTAACATTTTGGTTAGCTTTTCAACGTAGAACGAGGGTTCAAATAGCTTCAAAACAACTGTATGTTTGATTTCTTTGATTGTTTGCTCATTGTCGATGAAACCTTTTTGCTGAACTCTGTTATTTCTACTGGTATCTTATTTTCCTATGATATAATATTCAAAATTCAACAATAATGGCATATCCATTGAGGAATTTAAGGTCAAGATAACAATAACAACAACAGATAAATAGGTAAAAAATGTATTAAGTTGCTCGGTTTTATTTCACCAGTATTTTAAAATTCAAAACATCTTTGCATTATCCAAACATTCGAAACAAAGCTATCGTTGCCATTTGACAAATAAAATTCTAATAATTTCCTCAGAGCCAAAATTATTAATTTTTCTCCGAATTAACGTTATAATAAATTATAAAATGGATTGAATATTGTATTGTCATCGCTTATGTGCAAAGTTTGAAGATAATTTATGCAGTAATAGTGGTCGAAAACCGCTTAACAAACTTCCATGACAAATCAAGTTAAACAAAACCGTGTTAAAACGGCTAAAAGAAAAAAAAATCTTATCGGAAGTTTTGGTGTTTGAAACTTACAATGTTACACAATAAGTTACGGTTATGTGCTAAAGTTTCTCATGATCTTCGCAGGTGGACGAAGCAGCCCCGTGTTGAGGGAAGCCAGCTTTCCCATTGTGTCACGAAAATTATGTAATGCGTCTTATGTGCGAGTAGCTTTGAACAGATTCCCACGAGGCATAACTGAAGAAATGTTGTGTGCCGGCTCGCCAAAAGGTGGAATGGATGCGTGCCAAGTAAGTTACGAAAGAAGTATTTTTCATTTAATGCACACACATGTAAGATGACGATTCCAACCCTCAAAAGTACTCTGTCTAAAGGAGCATGACGAGTTAACACATCTGTAAGCTAAGCTGTAAAGTGAAAAAATTGATTCCCGACATTTATGAGGGTAATATTATTTTAGTGCTTTATAGGATTTCTGATAGGACAATGTTTTCAATATTTCTGGAAGTCTTAAAGATGTTCAGATAGAAGATGTCTGATATACCAGTGGTCAGGAGCACATTAAGAAGTTTTGGGATCCCAGGCGGTAAAATAAATATGGGGCCACCTTATCTTACTACCGTGATTCATCAGTGGAGAACATCGGTATGAAATGTCATCTTATATAGCTGATAAAATTTTCAGTTAATATTAAAATTTTAGTTAATTTAAAATATTTTAGTATACGTTTTTTGAACGTTAATTTCTATTTTTTTTTTTTTTTTTCGATTTTAGGAAAATATTGTGATAAAATTAAAACTTTTCTTGCATAAAGATTGAATTTTGATAAGTCCAAATGAACTGCTCATGCGAAAATAAATGTAAGAATACGGTTTTTAAGTGTTAAATTCAATTGCTTTCGCTATTAGGGCGATGCTACGTCGTTACTAATAATGAGGCGAAACTTAAATTTTTGATAGATGATTTACATAGAACAAAATTTGACTAAATTTTGAGAAGTTCAATTAAAATGCCCAGGTAGATAGACTATATGAATCAAAAATATTTTAGTACATACTATTAGGTGGTATAGAACGATTGCGTCATAATTTGGTCACTGTTACGGTATGATCTTGCAAAATTCCGTTTTTCACACAACCACTCCAGGGAGTCTCGTAATAGTTCAGCAAATGGAATATAAGCAGATAGCTTTTACAACAAGCAACATTATTAGATATTTCTTTTCTTTATTGATACAGTATATAAACAATTAAACGTAAAGTACTTGGTCGACCG
The DNA here is from genome assembly GCA_038502835.1 of Octonoba sinensis. Classification (NCBI taxonomy): domain Eukaryota; kingdom Metazoa; phylum Arthropoda; class Arachnida; order Araneae; family Uloboridae; genus Octonoba; species Octonoba sinensis. The sequence continues at coordinate 60,565,772 of CM076605.1, read as the reverse complement.
AGCTTTACTCTGCGATATTTTTTTATTTTTTTCTTTTTGAAATTGTTTTTTTTTTCCCGAGGAAGATACTTGTTCAGATAAATTTTAAAAATTCAAGTGTTAAGTTAATATAAATTTTCATACCGATTATTAGAGCTGTTTCCGAGATACGAGTATACAAGAGATATACAGAATACATGCATATGAATGTTTCATCAGCATCATCATCATTTCAGCCGTAAGACGTCTACTGCTGAACATAGGCTTCCCCCACAGACATTCACCTAGGGCGACTTTGAGGAACTTAACTATATAAATATTTATTTATTTATACGAGCCATTTAAAGATTAATATTTTATATAGTGAGAAGGACAGGAACATTTTACCTATAACTCTTCCTTTTCTGATCAATCGATATAAGATTAGATATATTAGATACCCATTTAGACAATTTATTTTGCATTAGATATATTGCATATGAATATTTTGCAACCCTACCTACATATGAATTTGAAACTTCATTTAAGTAAAAAAAATCATGTGAATAGCCCTTAATTCAACATTTTATGGTTTTTACTCTACAGTTTACCTATCATTAGTTATATGTTTTTGAATTTAAACTCAGTTTCACCATGGTGAACTGGGGTCTCAACGTAATATACTTTCTTTATACTATGTTGCAGGCATGTCGATGAATTTCATTTGAGAGGAGTACTTTTAAGCGGGGAAATATGTGTAAAGACGGCGTATTAAGAGCAATTTTCAGGAATTTTTTTAACATATAAAGAATAAATATATTTTATTGAGATTTTGAGGCTCTTTTATAAATATATTGAAAAACATTTACTGAAATTTTCAAACATTTTTCTTGAAAAATCCCGGAAATATCAGCTGCTGCACACTGTAAGTCGCCACCCGGATCAGCAGTTTGCGTACATCCTGGAGGTCACAATCTATTTTTAAATTTACTTTTTTCTATAAGTGTCTCTTCTAGTTCTAAAAGCATCACAAAAAATTGAAAATTTCTATTTTTTTAGAATGGGAAAATCAAGTACGATTTTTGACCCTTTATTGTTCTCTTTTTCACAATAAAAAAAAGTAAAAATAAAGATATGCTTATGATTCTAGTTCAACTAGAGCGCACATATATAAAGAAAATGTGTGTTAAATTTTATAAGGATTAATCAAAAACTCTGCGAGCTAGAGTGTACGCAAATCGGAGAAAAGTAGTTTGGAGGAAACCGCGTTTGAAAAAAAAAGAGTGGTAGTGAAGGTAAATTTAAGGCAGTAATGAATCATTTTTTTTACACTTATAGATACTAATACTTATAGAAATTTTTATCCGAGGTTTCAATTGTTAAAAGAAAGAAAAGGGGATCTGCTAACATTCTTATGTCTCTCTAATACACTTCAGGTCATTCATAAAGGAGGGACTACCTGCTCAACCGTTCAAAAAGAGGCGCTCGCTCAAATGCTTATAACTTTTAAACGAGATGGAATTTTGCTTTGAAATTTTTAGGGCATATTATTGAATAGTTGTAGAATCGATTAATGAAGAAAAAAATTTTTTTTAATTTTTTGAGACCGTTACACGTATTTCAACGTAGTTGGTCGCTTTACTCTGGAAAATTCTACAAACAATATGCCACGGATAAAATTGATGTTCACTACAACAAATTCGAAAGTTTGACCTTGAGATGTGTGTACTGTCATGGCAAAGGAACAGTTTTAGTACACGGACCGGTTGGCAATTTATTTTGGTTGGCGACGAAAGATTGTCGCTAAAAGAGTGATTTGTCCAGAACTTACCAAATATAAAACAAACTAAAGTCCCTCACATAAAACACAGAACAAGTCATTGTAACTGTAAACAGCAATTTTTTCTACAACGAAAAATGTCGCTAACAGGCTCCTACACTAAAGTTAACCCAAGAAGTGATTATATATAGGTACATACGCCACTGTATTAGTACTAAGTTATATAACAATTATGCTTTACGTATTTTATGCATACCTCTCAGTTGTACACAAATTCTCAATTCAATTCAGCTACCAACCCTGCCCGATGACTAACTAAAGAATTTCCTTGAAGACGAAATGTTTTGCATTTAAAATAGGGATGGAATAACAAATGGTTTAAATTCCAAATACAATTACATTTTTAAATAAATAACCTTAAATTTTTTAATTTGAAGTCATGTTTCTTTCGGTTCGATGGCTACGTGTACATGATTTCCATTGAGGTAAGCGATGACTTGATAGAACTTTTTAAATGATAAAAAGTAATTATTAAAAAGCTTAATTCTCAGTTCATTTGAGGCACTCGTTGCAATCAAAATATTGTCAACCACGCAGATATTAATGTATCTTGTGTTGCATACAAAAATTAATATTTTTGTTCTATTGCTTTTGAAATTGTTTCTAAATTTTTCATACTCTGACAAAAGACGGTTTTCTTCCCCAGGGAGACTCTGGCGGCCCTCTTCTTGCTCTGGAAAATGGACGATATACCCAAGTAGGAATTGTGTCATTTGGCTACAAATGTGGCGACAAAGATTTTCCCGGTGTCTACACAAAAGTTTCTTACTATATAGGATGGATAACAGAGAACGCTCAACAACGACGCTCCTGAAGTATGAATGGTGTCAATAGTGGAAGATTAGGATTCATCTGCGTGGACTTATTTTGGATTCACACCGACCATAACAGACCCAAGATACAGCGCAATCAGGGAATCATGGTCCTCGGGTGAAAGCAATTTTTAATGATGGATTAAAAGTTAACTAATGCGTAAGCGAGTGTCAACACGAGGGCGTGTTAATTTAATTATGCAGGACCAATTGTGTTGAGAGGGATGAAATCAGGAAAGCATCAATCCGGTAAGCAGAAAAGGAGTTTTCATTGCGTCGCAACTTTTCCTCCTTGCTTTTCAACTCTGCAATGCTGGGATTCAAACATGATATATTTCTTGCGAGTCGAATGCGTTATCATTTGACCACGAATGGAACAAACTCATACATGTGTCTTAACACATTGTGTGTGGTACACGTACTAGTAAGTTTTCTGACGATTGATACTTGAGCGCCGGACACGTACTAGTACGGATTAGTGTAACGGCATGGTTTCTTTGTATCGCTTTTAGAGAAAGAGGTAGTAGGCTGGTAAACACATTTTTTGCTATTCTTTGTACAAAATGAAACGGAACAGAGCATGTCAAAACATTTTTGCAGTGGTACACAAAATCACAGTAGCCGGACCATAGCGCTAATTAGTTTTATGATTGCTATTTTCATTTTTTTTATAATGTTAGAATGATTGTAAATAATATAATTCGAAAAAATTAAAACTATATACTTCTATTTGATTGTTCATATTTACGATACTATTGCAAATTTATCCACTAAGAATTTCATTTTTTTGTTTACAACAATTATAATAGTATATATTTCAATATAACGAAACGAAATATAATAATACGAAAGCTTAGGTTAAAAAATTGAATAATTTTCGATTTATTAACTGAAAAACTAAATTTGCGCGCAAAACCCCAGAGCCCGGCACAATTCCGCCGCGAAATGTACCCGCACACATTGTGTTAAAAGGAACACACAAAATTGACAGCAAATTGTTAAATCCAGAACCTGAAAACGAACAATGCTTATAAAATAAAATGAAATAAAAGAATATAAAATCACGATGTTTATTTGTTCTTCCTTCTTTTAATTATATGGCTAATGCATCTGCATCAGGTGCGACGATTTCCTGACTTGGAAGAGATCTTGTCGAATAGGGAAAACGTCTGAAAAACAGGAATGTAAACAGTATTTGTTTACCTCATTAAAAAGAAATGTATACTGAGTAGCTTTTAAGCATCCACATTCTAAAAGAATGTAACACTTGATGCTATAGTTTCATTCTTTTTAAATAAATACGCAGCAATAACGCAAAATGAAAAGGCTACACTGTAAGGGCTATAATATTCAATTTCTTCATGCACTAGATTGCTTGGTCGACATTTTTGTAAAAGGTTTGATTTCTTCTTTTACAATTTTTGAAAAGGGTTCGTCTTCGCGATTGTAAGTTTTCAAAAATTGTTGCATTTATTCTGGGAGAATAAGATTAACGTCTTCTGTTTCATTTCTTGTGGCGTTTTGAATACAGTAAAACCCCGTTAAAACGCGGGTGTCGGGAGACATGTTTGTTACCCGCGTTATAACATAACCGCGGTATAATGAATCTATACCGCAGAACCGTATTACAATTTTGAAATCAAGCTATATAGGGTCAGTTGGAGTAATTGTAAACGCTTTTTCAATGTTTTAAACTTTTGATCCTTCCCTACCTCTTGAATGAATTCAGAGATAAAATTGTGAGCATTGTAGCCACTACTGCACTTCTTGTGAGTAAATGTGTGCAAAAATTTTGACTTTATGACTATTTGTTAATGGAGCTCGTGTTTACAATCACCCCAGTGTGTTTACAATTACCCCAGAGATCTGGGGTAATTGTAAACAGTGATTTATTTTCGAATAAGGTTGATGCAAATAGAAAATTGTTTCATACACAGTCTGCTTGAAAGCTTAAGATGTTCCGGAACAATGGTTCTCAATCTGCGGCCAACAGGCCGCATGTGGTCCGCTAAGTTATGTTACGAGTCGGCTGAGATCATTTAATGAGAAATATCTTGCAAAAAATCAAGTAATGCGACAAATCTATGTAAAATTTGTCCACAAGTGGATCAGTCAGTTAAGCTTGGATCCCACAGAACACTGAAAGTGAAGCACAACTGACCGTGCTCAACGCTTGGGAGGGTGACCACCTCCCGCGACTGATGACTCTGAGACCGAGTGCGCTAAAGGGAGCTGTGCATGTAAAATACATCGTCGCTTCAAATGTCCACCAAGTTAGAAATAATTTCCTTTGAGGGACCAACCTAGGCGACGATCTCTCATCTGGGAGCTGGTTCAAAATCATTAAGCCCCTCTCTGAGCCAAGTGTACTTCGTTCTAGCGGAGCTCATTAATAATCAGTAGGAGCTTCCTTAATTCATAGTCGCCCTGCAAGGCGGGCTTGGATTTCCAAATGGCATTAGCAACAACAACAACAGTTATGTAGAATAGACACAAAACTGTAATTTGCATCAAAATATAATACTTATTGTCCCCCCCCCAAAATATTGGAAATAGGATAAATTTACGTGTTTACAATTACCCCAGAATAAGAAATTTCTGGGGTAATTGTAAACACCTAACTTGTACATGAAAAATAGCAGGGAGGATTAAATTCATAACTAAATGTTTTTAGCAGAATTCCATAAGACAAATAAAAATGGTTGAAACCGCTTGCATCGCTTTTGTAGATGAGCTGGAGAGGAAAATGTAAGATCCCTAAATTTTGTAAAACAACTTTTTTCCCCGTGTCATTTTCAAACAATGGTAATGCTTCCGCAGCTGTTTCAAAACATACGAAACTTTTTCAACGTCTTCCCCATGTTGGCAGTTCATCACTCACCCGCAGTTAAGTTTTCAAAATCACCACAAGTGTAGTTATGAAGCTTGTTTACAATTACCCCATGTTTACAATTACCCCAACTGACCCTACTGTCGTAGTTTGAAAGACAGAAAAAGCGTAAAAAAGGTGTACATCAGGGTTAGGTTAGAATATTTGTGTGCTCGGGCTGACTTTGTTTACAATTATAAATAAGGAATAACCTTTAAATGACAATGTTAGAGGGTGGTTTAAATGTCGGGGGACATGATAGTCACCGCGGTATATCCGATTCTGCGGTATACTGAGGCGCGGTATAACGGAGTTTTACTGTATTTTTAACTGAACTTGGAGTTTCTCGGAAATTTTGCGTATCCAGAATTTGAAGTTACATGCACTTTCCGCTAGTTGCAGATGACGCATCAGGCGACTTCACAACAAAGGAGACAGTAAAATAAAATAACAATAATAATAATAATTATTATTATTATATTCAGTAACAAAAATTACCGAGTAGGAAAGTGTAGGCTTAAAATAAGAAATGTTAATATCAATTGAACAAGAAATATCTTCAGTGCACATTTGAGTGTCTTAAAAAGAATTAGGTACAAAATTTAAAAATAAGAAATCAATATTTTTTTTATAAATAACAGCAAAAAATTTCTCTTTTTTTATGTACACTCAATAGCCACATATATTTTTAGCTATAATTCATAGCACGTACTTCTCTTCTTTTTCAATCTCTGAAGCGTTTAGCTTAAAACAACATACATCAAAAATATAATTTATCAAAAACACATTTTAAAGAGCAAGAAACGCTAGTGCGAGTAAAATATTATTTTTTTGGATTTACCAAATTATCAGACAAGCGTGGAATGTGGTAACTAGAGGGGAAAGCAGCGGAAGCTACAAACATAATTTCAGCGAAAGGTACATTTGAACAAGAAGTTCCGTTTGGAACTATACGAGCCCACTTTTCCCGTATACACCCAACTTCAAATTTATAATCTCTATCTCTCTTTCTCGTTTAGCTCTAGTTCGTAATTGCTTCAAATATACCCTTTTCAGCGGTTAATACATATACACTCACTCATTCATTTATTCAGTCATTCATTCACTCATTCATGTAGTTATTCACTCATTTATTAATTTTTTCATTCATTCGCACATTTACTCACTCATTTTTTAAAATCATTTATTCACTCATTCGTTCATTCATTCTTTCACTTATTCATTTAATCATTCATTAATTGACCTCTTCTTAGATGATTTTAAATCTCAAATTTAGGAGAAGCGGTACATTTTTAGACCGTGGGTCTATTTTTCGTTATTAGCCGGTACGATAAGCTTTAAAATGATGGGTAAATCATGGAATTTGATGAAGGAATAAAAAAGATATCGCTTAGCGACAAAAAACAGGCTACGGAAAGGATATATAAAGATTGCTTCAATTACTTGTTATGGTTGTTTTGAGAGGTACTTACCTAATACGATTACGTGAAGTTATTTTTACGTGATTTTATTTTGATTTCATTTTATGAATCGAATTTGATATTAAACATAAATAAACACGGAAAGTTGGCTTAAAAGAACAGACAATTCTGTGGGACTATTAATGCATTAACTATAAAAAATGGTGTGATTTATATAACCTATTCGTCCTAGTGTTTTCTATTTTATATAATAAAGTGTTCGATTCTATATAATAAAGTTACATTAGCAGTGGTACGCAAATAGTTTGCAAGAAAAATGGGGGTACGCGACGAAAAAATATTGGCTGCTCTATGCGAAGGGGAGCTTGGATACTCAAGTGGCATCAGAAACAGCAATATGAAACACGATGTAATTTGTGTTTTGGTGGTTATTCAGGTGATATTTCTGAAAGCGTGACAATGGTATAAATTTGTCAAAAATAACATGAAATTTCAAAGCCCGAAATCGTTTTAGTTATGAAAAATGTTTTCAGCTAATATTGACATAATGATGGGAATGATGAGGAAAACATTTCCTTGTATCTTTAACAGGAAGGTTGAAACATTTAAAATGAAGACAAATAGCTACATTCATTTTATGCAATTTCAGTTTTTAATTGTTCACAGTTGCCAAACTGAGAAACCAGAAAAGTAAATTCATTCGTTATTAATGCGCAATAACTTCGTTCATAAACAAAGAATCACGTCTTAATGTCCAAACATTAAACACTCAAAATTAAACAACCAAAGCTGAGAAATTAAATAACAAAGAGAAATTACTAAATGTCATGTCTAATAGGTAAACACGTTCTTTCTTTCTTTTTTTTTTTCACGAAATAGTTAACTTTATATTTCAGAGTCTCATTGAGTTTTATCATTATGGCATTCTTCCACAAATGGTGCTGGTTACTTGCAGTTAGAAGCTAAGTAAGTGAATTTACATTTTTCTTACGTAAATGAATATTTTTGGATAAAACGGATTTGGATTTAAAAGAAGGGATAAAATAAAGCGCATTGGTGAAGATCTAATTCTTCATTTGAAAAATAATAAATAAATAAATAAGATAAGAAAAACTAAATGCTTACTTGCTTCACTAATAAAGTAGTAAGTTTACAATGGAGGTGTATCTGCATTCTTTTTTTAGCCTACTTTCCCGTAAAAGTAAAAAAAAAAAAAAATAATAAAGCATGAAAGAAGGCTTAATGTATCGTGAAAATATCGTTAAAAATCAAGAAAAGTCAAAAATAAGTGATGTAATTAAATAAGGATTGAAAAATAAAAAATTTGAAAGTAGGGTATTGAGATGGGGAAAAAGTGTGTCTGTCGGTCTGTCGGTCTGTCCCCCCCTAATAACTTTTGAACGAATTGTCCGATTCAAAAAATTCTTTTTGCATTCGAAAGATCTCGGCGAGGACTCATTTCTATATTTTACTTTTTGGTTTGAACAATTTTTTGTTCAATTTTGAACAGTTCAAAAAATTTTAGCATTAGCGCCTATGGACAAAATTGAAGCAAATTCTGTAAACTCTGGGCACAAGAGCCAAGTTCCTATTGCAAGCTTATTGAAAGGAGTTCTCGGCGTGAAATATTGATTTGAACAGTTTTTGTTCATTTTTGAACAGTTCAAAAAATTAACACAGAGCTTACGGGGAAATTTCAACCCTATATAAATCCTGATCTAACGGACCGATTTGCTTGGAACAAACTTTATCGGAAAGCTCTTATAACGTAGAACATGTAGAAATAGAAAGTTTATCCATAACTTACGAGCCTATTTTGCTATGAAATTTTTTGATCGGGATTTTCAAGGATATTTCTCAGTGACTCAATGTGTGAAATAATGAATGAATGAATAAATGAAAGAGTGAAAGAATAAATCAATGAATAAATGAATGAGGAAAAGAATGAATGAATAAATTATTGAATAAATGAAAATATAAATAAATGAGTGAATAAATACATGAATGCGTAAATGAATGAATAAACACTTGAATGAGGTAACGAATGAATGAATAAATGCATGGCTGAATAAATGAAAGAATGAATGAGTGAGTGAATGAATATGTATTATCCGTTGAAAAAGGTATATTTTCAATAATTAGAACTAAAGATAAATAAGAAAGAGAGAGAAAGAGATAGCTAGATTATAAATTTGAATTTGGTGTATACGGGAAAGTAGGCTCGTATAGTTCTAGACGGAACTTCTTGTTCCTTTTTCAGTAGATTCCCATCAAATGGCAAAATCTTGAAGAAGTAATTCTTCAAGATTTTGCCAAACTACAATAAAAATAAAGATACTTTGTTATAACGTTATTCATGTGACAAGATTTTTTTTTTTTTTCTATTTCTAAGGGACTGCTGTTGGCTTCTGCCAATTGCAGACCTAGTGCGTTCCCCAGAGATTGGTACCATCTCTTTCAGCGGCACCACAATGAGTGTGGTACCATCGCCGCATGAGAATTTTGGCATCCGGTTTCTCCACTTGAAAGTGCGAGCACCCGGACTCTGTTGATGCGAAATTGCACCAGGAATTTAATTTAGCCAGAGCATCTAAGCCAAATGTCTACTCACGGGATCTTTTACATGCATTACATAATCATACGACATGGGCGCAGATGATTTTCTGCATCTTGAAAATCCACCGACACTGCCAGGCTAGATCCTCAGACCTACTGGGACGTACGAGTTCTACGCCTTACCACGACATCATCATGCCGGCTGTGTGACAAGAATATTTATACGGTATAATCCAAAATAACGTTACAGGAAATCCACGTTAAAGTGTATGAGCGAATGAAGGAACCAGAATATTTTGACATTATTAATAGTTGCCATTATAAATGAGGGAATAATACAAAGAATATAGTTTTATAGACTGAACCAGTGGTTCCCATTCCGCAGATGTCTGCGGACCACAGAGCCTGAAAATGATTTACCACGGACCTCCAATTACATTATTACATTGATTTTATCAGTTGTTTCCAATATCAAAGATGATTAAATACAACAATTTTTCAAAAACAAACTATAGTAAAATAATGTTACAAACATATGAATGATCATTTTCAAAGCGTAGCCAATATTGTGTCACAAAAAGTTACAAAAAAAAAATAGCTTAATTGTAAATTCTTTTTTAATGAAATAAAGAATACAAAATTCATTTTGTTGAAAATAACGATTAAAATTTACCTCTTTTTAGCCTATTTCCCCGTAAAAGTGAAATAAATTAAGTTTGAAAGAAGACTTAATGTGTCGTTAAAATATCGTTAAAAATAAAGAAAAATCAGAAACTGAAATAATTAAATAAAGATTTAAAAATAGAAAATTTGAAAGTAGAGTTTTAATATGGGGAAAATGTGTATCTGTCTGTCCACCCCACCCCCTACCGAGTCCGATTCGAAAGATTTTTTTTGCATTGGAAAGATCACGGCGAGTACATCTCATTTTCATCCCACGAGGACATTTCGCTCCTGGAATTTTGCAGGGTTCGACATTCACAGGATATTCAAACGATAGATCACAAGTTTTGTTGATTTCTGTGGTCTTGCAAAAAGCTTCTTTGAATTTAAAATCAAATAAGTTAAGAAGCTTAAATTCACACAATTCAAGTTAAAAGGATTCATATTTGTTTAAAGTTTTTGTTCGAGTCTAGTAACGGACACACAGACGGGCAGAAAATTTTCATTTTTTTAAATCATAGCTCATATTTCAATTCTTCTGTTGCGCGTAGCCATAGTTCGTTTAGCACTACCCGAAGGACATGCTTGAGTTGTTAGGTGTCATAGGAGAGAGTAACATTACCCCCAACAAATGTAAGCATTTATCACAATGGCCGCGGTAACCTTGTGGTCAGGATGTCGATCGGACTATCTCGGGTTCGATACCCGGGCCGCTGAAGACCCACCATGTGCACTTGGGGATATGTGCATGTAAAATCCGTGGACCCTGAAGTTCCAAGGCAGTTCCGAGGGTACTGGTGCGTGGAGATTTTTCCTTCCCTTCACCCATAGGTCTAAGAAGGAAGCTGGCGTATTTGTGGTGACGCCATCTGGTGTCATCCAAGTACATAATGAGCCAAGTCGTACTTCCACCATTGGTGCTCATTTTGAAACAGAAAGCGCTTCTTACTGCCTTAATTCTTGGTCGCTCTGCGAAGGGGAGTTTGGATATACAAGGTGGCATCAGAAACAACAACAACATTTTTCGCAATGAATCAATTGGCAAACTAGTCGATAAAGTTCAAATATTACGTAAGAAATTCGACAGATTTGTAGAACTGCCATCACAGTAGAGCGCCGCTTAACCGGGTGTCCAATCAGATGCATTGGTCAGGGACCATACGTTTTTTTTTCTACACGAAAACTCCGACCTTCAGATTCTAGGTTGAAAACCTGCTTCCTTTGCTTCTTGGCGCTCCAAGAAAGAGGGATCCCCTGGCCTCATCCCCCGCTCAGGTGTGTTTGATTCAGTTACAATTAGCATAGGGAGTAGAAGTAACTGAACAAAAGGATTAATAAGATTCTTTTTAAGAGGAATAGCAGTGGAAATAAAGTAGGGTCAGTTGGGGTAATTGTAAACGCTTTTTCAATGTTTTGACTTTTGATCCTTACCTACCTCTTGAATGAATTCAGAGATAAAATTATAAGCATTTTATCCACTAATGTACTTCTTGTGAGTAAATGTGTCCAAAAATTTTGACTTTATGACTATTTTTTAGTGAATGAGCTCGTGTTTACAATTACCCCAGAGATGTGGGGTAATTGTAAACAGTGATTTATTTTCGAATAAGGTTGATGCACATGGAAAATTGTTTCCTACACAGTCTGATTGAAGGCTTAAGAAGTTCCGGAGTGGTTCTCAATCTGCGGCCAATAGGCCGCATGTGGCCCGCTGAGTTACGTTATTGGGAGGCTGAGATCATTTAACGAGAAATATCGTGCAAAAAATCAAGTAATGCGACATATTTATGTAAAATTTGTCCCGCGGTGGTTCAGTCGGTTAAGCTTGTATCCCACAAAACACCGAAAGTGAAGCACAACTGGCAGTGGTCAACGCTTGGGAGGGTGACCACCTCCCGCGACTGATTTCTCTGAGACCGAGTGCGCTAAAGTGAGCTGTGCACGTAAAATACATCGTCGCTTCAAATGTCCACCACGTTAGAAATAATTTCCACTGAGGGACCAGCCTAGGTGACGATCTCAGATGTTAGAACTGGTTCAAAATCATTAAGGCCTTCTGAGCCAAGTGTACTTCATTCTAGCGGAGCTCATTGATAATCAGTAGGAGCTTCCTTAATTCATGGTCGCCCTACAATAGGGGCTTGGATTTCCAAGTGGCATTAGCAACAGAAACAAAAGTCATGTAAAATAGACACAAAAGTGTAATTTACATCAAAATAAAATACTTATTGTCCCCCTAAAATATTGGAAATAGGATAAATTTAAGTGTTTACAATTACCCCAGACTACGAAATATATGGGGTAATTGTAAACACGTAACTTGCACATGAAAAATAACAGGGAGGATTAAATTCATAACTAAATGTTTTTATCAGCATTCCATATGACAAATAAAAATGGTTGAAACCGCTTACATCTCTTTTGTAGATGAGCTGGAGAGGAAAATGTAAGGTCACTAAATTTTGTTAAACAACTTTTTTCACAGTGCCCTTTTCAAACAATAGTGACGCCTCCACAGTTGTTTCGAAACTTGCGAAACTGTTTCAGTGTTTTCCCTATGCTGCCAGTTTATCCCTCACAAGCATTTAAGTTTTTAAAACCACCACAAGTGTAGTTATGGAGCTTGTTTACAATTACCCCAACTGACCCTACTGAAACTAACAGAAGAAAAATATGTTGAAGTACTAGCATTCACGGTCAAATGGTCAATTTAAATTATCTCTGCTTAACTTAATTTCCAGGTACACTGTTGAAAAATGTGGGGTATGACTTTGTCTTGGACACGGCCGTGTGTTGTACGTGAATACGTTTATGTAACGGGTTATATAACTATATAAATAAAATGAATTTTAAATAAAATATTTTTATTTATGTATTTAGAATAAAAGCGAGGAAGCAAATAATTATTGTGTTACAATATAACTTTATTAATTAATAAATTTATAGTTTTGGCTTTTCGACGCGTATAAGCCGACATTATCTATATATTTTTGATATTTTTTTAATTCGAACACCTTATTATATTCACTGTCACTACTTTAAACTAATGTTATATATACAAACGATGGATTTTGACGTCAGCTGGTGATTAAAACTTAAACGAACATCGTAGTCTCTACGAGTCGAAAGCTAGACTAATTGCAAATTTCGATACGCCGCAAAATAACCTCAAAATGGTTGAGCTTCCCTCTTTACCCCTCGCGATGCGTCACTGTTCTCGCTTACCGTAATGAATTCTTTGATACTTTAGCTATCCAGTGGTATTATTTAATTTTGTATGTAGAGGATAGATTCGAAACTACTTCGCCAAACTGTATCCCCCGATTTTGTTATCATTGGATTTTTTGGATTGCCCCCCGTATGGTAGCAAAGGCGTATTCACGCCAAAAACTCACTGGACTAAAGGTAGTCTGTTCATCTCGCGAAATGATGACGTGGTATCACGTTGTCCGCGCACGCATTACACAATGCTAAAGGAACCCACGTTTTTCTAATTAGGATCTGGCATCTGGTTCTAGTCTGGACAAGAATGCTTTAAAGTATATTCAAGAATGTCATATGAAAAAGTAACCGAAGTATTCAGTGCGTAACTTGGTTAATTGATGATTTTTTCCTCCTCTTTGTATATACTAACATATGTATAATAATGTACATAATGTACATAATACATATGTATAATATATGTACAATATAATAAAAATTCCCATGTTTATTCTGTTCATTTATTCCATTGGAATATTATAATATATAGTACACCAACATATTATATCTGAAGAGCTTGAGCTGCTAGGGTAAACGTAAAGCCATATTTGAATTCAGGGCATTAAATCCATACAAAATCAGCTCCAAAATTCTTGGCACCAAAATCACTGTTGACCAGTGTTATTTTTCTTCCGTTCATTAGAGTACTTAAAAATAATGATTATTATTACTATTAAAACGGGTACTTAAAGCATTATAAAGCAACCACTATGTCTCTACCGATGTTTTTAGCCTATTTGTGTTTTAACTAATTTTACTTCAAAACGTTTTTGTAGTATTTGCCGCAGAGTATGATACACACTGCCAAAAAATGTCGGCGAAACGGAAGAATCATGCATAGCCCTGCTTTTCGACTTGATGTAGATACTAATTTTACGTATAAATCTAGACTTACAGAAATAATTATAAATTCCTGCTAAAATTTTCACACATAATTTTCCCTTCGCACTGGACTGGCGATGGTAACTAACTTGCGTTCTTTTTCAAAAGCCAACATTTAACAGAATGACCTCCAAGTCTACAAGTACAAATTCACTAACGAATACTTCTGCAATGTACAGGTTTAACAAAACCCTTTTTATTGGTCAGAGAAAGAGCCCCTCTTAATGATAAAGAGATTATCTTCTCTTCCCCCCACGTGAGAGGTGGCGTGGGGAGTGCAACTGACCCTCGTCCGTTTAAACATGTCTGGGAAGCGCAAAATAGTAGTGTTATCAGTAGATCAAAAAAAAAAAATATATATATAGAAATTGTTACAAGATTGAAAAAAAGAGAAAATGGAAACAACGTAGCCCTTGAATATGGCATCCGCACATGAACTGTGTTAGATATTTAGAAAACAGCGATTCAATTTTAAGCTTTGTATCAGATTTTTACAAACAAGAAGGCAGCGCTGAAAGTAAAACGATAGAAAGAGAATAAGCCTCTATGTAGCAGAAGACTCAATAATTACTTTACATCACAATGATTTTTTTATACCGTCTGTACAGTGTATGAATAATTTTTACGTATAATACTACCTATGTATCAATTTTGTAAATATTAAAAAAAATTAAAAACGAAGAAAGAAAAAAAAAAAAGCTTCCAATTGCGCCATTCGTAAGGTGATAAAACATGCACTACTGCAAAAGCCAGTCCCAGTCCTAAGTGTGAATGGAAGTTGCCTAAAAAACCTATTTATGCTTTAAAGTTCTCAATCCAATAATCCAGATTCTTCTTTAACCGGACAAACTTCGGTCCCGACCAGTCCGGATAATTAGCGCTCTACTGTATTTTCAAAATTAAAATTTAAAATAGAGCTATAAATTAATATAGCATATTTATAAATAGTTCTGATTGTAATTATGTATATCTTTTGCAGGGAAAATATTTCTTCTTAGTTGTTCTATTAATGGTTGGAATGTAGATAGCAAGGATTTTAAAGATATTCCAAAAAGACTTGAATTCTTGTTCGAAGTTCAATGGTATCATAAGCACTATATATAAATTATATACGCAATGCTTACACCCGCTTTCATCAGAATAGCAGTAATATTCATGAAGATATGGGAATTTGTTTTAAATATTCGAAAATTTTCGCAAGTGCTTTGCTTATAACTCGCTTTCTATCTCAAATTATATGAATCTTGCAGACAACCTGACAAAATAACAAGAGGTTCTGTCTAGAACTATACGAGCCTACTTTCCCGTATACACCAAATTCAAGCTTATGATCTAGCTATCTCTTTCTCTCTCGTTCTCCTTTAGCCTTAGTTCTTAATTTTTTCAAATATACTTTTTTAAACGGAAAATACATATTCATTCACTCATTCATTCTTTCTTTTATTCAGCCATTCATTTATTCATTCATTCGTTTATTCATTCATACGGTTACTCATTCATGTATTTATTCCCTCATTTATTCATTTTTTTCCTCATTCATTTATTCATTAATTCATTCTTTCACTCATTCATTTATTCATTCATTCATACTTTCACTCATTCATTTATTCATTGAGAAATATCCTTAAAAATCCCGATAAAAAATTTCATAGGAAAATAGGCTCGTTAGTTCTAGATGAACTTTCTATTTTTACCTGTTCTACGTTATAAGAGCTTTCCGATAAAGTTTGTTCCAAGCAAATCGATCTGTTAGATCGGTATTTATATAGGATTGAAATTTCCCCGTAAGCGCTATGTTAATTTTTTGAACTGTTCAAAAATGAACAAAAACTGTTCAAATTGATATTTCAAGCCAAGAGCTTCTTCCAGTAAGCTTGTTCATTGGAACATGGATCTTGTACTAAGAGTTTACATAATTTGCTTCATTTTCGCCCATAGGCGCTAATGTTAAAATTTTTTGAACTGTTCAAAATTGAACGAAAATTTTTTGAATCAAAAAGTAAAATATGGAAATGAGATGTCCTCGCCGAGATCTTTCGAATGCAAAAAAGAATTTTTCGAATCGGACTATTCGTTCAAAAGTTATTAGGGGGGGGGGACAGACCGATAGACACACATTCCCCCCACCCCCCCATCTCAAAACCCTACTTTCAAATTTTTTATTTTTCAATCTTTATTTAATTACTTCACTTTTTTTTTTACTTTTCTTTATCTTTAACGACATTTTTACGATACATTAAGCCTTCTTTCATGCTTTATTTTTTTTTTTTTTACTTTTACGGGAAAGTAGGCTAAACAAGAAGTTCCGTCTAGAACTATACGAGCCTACTTTCCCGTATACACCCGCTTCAAATTTATAATCTAGCTATCTCTCTCTCTTTCTCGTTTAGCTTTAGTTCTTAATTGTTTCAAATGTACCTTTTTCAACGGTTAATACATATTCATTCAATCATTCATTTATTAAGTCGTTCATGTATTTATTCACTCATTTATTCATTTATTTTTTTTTGCTTATTCATTTAATCTTTCATTAATTCAAAAATATTCTTGAAAATCCCGATCAAAAAATTTCATAAGAAAATAGGCTCGTTAGTTCTGGATGAACTTTTTATCTGTACATGTTCTACGTCATAAGAGCTTTCCGATAAAGTTTGTTCCAAGCAAATCGGCCCGTTAGATCTGGATTTATATAGGATTGAATTTTCCCCGTAGGCACTATGTTAATTTTTTTTTTTTGAACTGTTCAAAAATGAACAAAAATTGTTCAAATCAATATTTCACGCCAAGAACTTCTTCCAGTGAGCTTCTTCATTGCAACTTGGATCTTGTACCCAGAGTTTACATAGTTTGCTTCATTTTCGCCCATAGGCGGTAATGTTAAAATTTTGGAACTGTTCAAAATTGAACAAAAAAATGTTCAAATCAAAAAATAAAATATGGAAATTAGATGTCCTCACCGAGATCTTTCGAGTGCAAAAAGAATTTTTCGAATCGGACAATTCGTTCAAAAGTTATTAGGGGGAGACAGACCGACAGACCGACGGACAGACCAACAGACAGACCGACAGACCGACGGACAGACCAACAAACAGACAGACACACTTTTTCCCACATCTCAAAACCCTACTTTCAAATTTTTTATTTTTCAATCTTTATTTAATTACTTAATTTATTTTTGACTTTTCTTGATTTCTAACGATATTTTCACGATACATTAAGCCTTCTTTCATGCTTTATTATTTTTTTTACTTTTACGGGAAAGTAGGCTAAAAAGTAAGTATGGTATCGAAACGTGGGGAAAATGTAATAAATAGTCGAAGAGATTTGAGCAGTTTTATTAAAACAAGTGTGTTTGCGCATGCGCGAAAGATATTAATTATTTTTTTAATAGTTTGGTAGTGAGATCTATGGAGCAACTTATGTAAAAGTTTCAGTTGAATATTGATATTTTTTAAAGAGATATAGACCGTACAGTGAGCCGTATTTAGCAAACTCTCAAATTTTAGAAAAAAGATAAGGGGTTTTCCACAAATTTTTATATTGCATGATAATTTTGGCAAAGTAAACAATAGCATTCAAATTCAGATTCCATAAACACAAATAATGCAATTTAATTTAGTTTAACATCTGTAATTTTTCCAATTTATCATGCAATATAATAATTTGTGGAAAAACCCTTATCATTTTTCTTCAATTGGAGAGCTTGCTAAATACGGCTCACTGTATGGTGTATATCTCTTTGAAAAATATCAATATTCAACTGAAACTTTTACATAAGTTGCTCCATAGATCTCACTACCAAATTATTAAAAAAATAAATAATATCTTTCGCGCATGCACAATCACACTTGTTTTAATAAAACTGCTCAAATCTCATCGACTATTTATTACATTTGCCCCACGTTTCGATACCATACTTACTTTTTATTTTGTCAAGTTGTCTGCAAGTTTCATATAATTTGAGATATAACTTAGCGAGTTATAAGCAAAACACTTTCGAAAATTTTCGAATATTTAAAACAAATTCCCATACCTTCATGAATATTACTGCTATTCTGACGAAAGCGGGTGCAAGCATTGCGTATATAATTAAAAATGTTTTGCGAAAGTTACAGGACATTTCGATCATTTTTTAATACAAGATGTTCAAAAGTGTTTTTTTTTCCTTCTCTAATTTTTTGACCGCCCCCTAATTGCCCTAAGCCTGAATTTTGCTTCTTAAATGTGAGTTTAAGTATGTTCTTTCCATGGTGCAAAATGCAGAACAACAAGTTTAATATTTCTCCAGAATTTTTTTAAAATATCTAAAATCCAAAGTGTCCAAATACTTTTTGGTAGATAGGGTACATGCAATGCAGAGAAAAATTTTTTTGCAAGAATAATAAAAATTAATACAATTAATATTTCAGGGATACACTATGAAATCTACATTCAGGTGGCACAAGCTGTTGGTACTCATTTTATTTTTGTATGAAGTTATAGGTAAGATAAGTTCAAATTTTTCTTCCCGAAATAATTACTATTAATTAATTGTCCAACATTCTTAAAACTAACTGTATTTAACTAAAACTACTCAGCGTAAGTAAAGCACAAATCGTAATAAAACGGAAAATAGCTCTTTTACGGGCAGTTTTGCCTTTTGTGGAGAGTCTTCTACTTCTACCTGCGACCAGCTAGAGGACTAACAGTTTCGACAACCTGCGACTCTAGCTTCCAACGACGGATGGTGGAACAGATCTATTTCTGCCTCCACAATTTCATCATAGTGCTGAAGGATTGTGGAGGGAGCGGAGGAGGTCACCAGTTCCCGCCAACCATGGTTGCCGGCGACTGACGACAGTACTTTCGAACCCCCGGATTTAAAAAGCAGGGGAAATTTGTGGGGAGCCTTTTGCCTTTTGTGGAGAGTCTTCTACGTATACCTGCGACCAGCCAGAGGACTAACAGTTTCGACAACCTGCGACTCTAGCTTCCAACGACGGATGGTGGAACAGATCTATTTCTGCCTCCACAATTTCAGCACAGTGCTGAAGGATTGTGGATGGAGCGGAGGAGGTCATCAGTTCCCGCCAACCATGGTTGCCGGCGACTGACGACAGTACTTTCGAACCCCCGGATTTAAAAAGCAGGGGAAATTTGTGGGGAGCCTTTTGCCTTTTGTGGAGAGTCTTCTACGTATACCTGCGACCAGCCAGAGGACTAACAGTTTCGACAACCTGCGACTCTAGCTTCCAACGACGGATGGTGGAACAGATCTATTTCTGCCTCCACAATTTCAGCACAGTGCTGAAGGATTGTGGATGGAGCGGAGGAGGTCATCAGTTCCCGCCAACCATGGTTGCCGACGACTGACGACAGTACTTTCGAACCCACGGATTTAAAAAGCAGGGCGAATTTGTGGGGAGCCTTTTGCCTTT
Source organism: Octonoba sinensis (assembly GCA_038502835.1). Classification (NCBI taxonomy): domain Eukaryota; kingdom Metazoa; phylum Arthropoda; class Arachnida; order Araneae; family Uloboridae; genus Octonoba; species Octonoba sinensis. The sequence goes on along the minus strand of CM076605.1, from coordinate 60,546,093 downwards.
TGTAGAGAGTCTTCTAATTATACCTGCGACGAGCCAGAGGACTAACAGTTTCGACAACCTGCGACTCTAGCTTCCAACGATGGACCGTGGAACAGATCTATTTCTGCCTCCACAATTTCAGCATAATGCTGAAGGATTGTGGAGGGAGCGGAGGAGGTCACCAGTTCCCGCCAACCATGGTTGCCGGCGACTGACGACAGTACTTTCGAACCCACGGATTTAAAAAGCAGGCGTGATGTTGGTCATCATTGGGTAATTTGCGCCGACAGAATTGGAATTTTCCGATTCCGAGTTTGATGTGCACACCACTGGGCTACCCAAGGTCCAAGTGAGAAAACGCTTAACAGAAAACAGCATAATGAGTGAAATTTCTGTCTTACTTAGGTTGGTTATTCAATTAATTTTTATTCATTATGAAATTATTATTAATTTGAAGCATTTTTCTTCTACTGCACTAGACTTTCATACATCATAAATAAAAATGGCATGCGTCATGTCATTCTCCTTGTTTGTACGAGCCGAAAACACTTGACTTGTCAAAGGAATTCATTTTTATTTTACAGAGATGTCGACGATTGAAGGCTAGACAAGGAATGTTTTAGAAGTAATTTTCAGGAAGCTTGAATACATTACGAAATTTGCTCAAGTTGAGCTTTGCAAGAATTTTTATCCCAGGAATAATAATTAAACACTTATTGACGTAAATGCTCACTTAGTAGTTACAGGGAAAGAGCAAAGTAAAATGTTTAGATTGTTGCTTCTTTTTTCTTTCCTTGTTTCAGACAAGATTCTAACAATCTAAATTTTTCTAAATATTAAATCATGTAGAACCGAAGTGAATTAGCACAAACGCTTTTCCTGATTAATTAAAAACAAAGGTAAGTGTAATCAATCTTAAAAAATGTAACATTTTTTCTTCTGCAGATGCTGCATTTCCTGGTGGAGAAGATTGTCTAAATCCTCGTCGGAACGGGTTTTGCGAGGCCCTACGAAAGTGCAGGCAAGAGAAAGGAGTCGAAAAGTGCGGGGTTAGGGAAACTCCTCGCCTCTGCTGTGAAGAAGATGATCCACCAAGAACCACCAAAAAACCTCCCACCGGGCCGAGTGACCAGTCTTTTCCTGGTAAGAACATCTCTATTCGGGTGTTTCACTTCAATTTATATAGACACTGAAAAATTGTAGTAACAGTTAACATCTCAGACGGGGTGTCCGTTATACCGGATATTACCAGGCACCACATGGAGTTGAGAAAACTTGCTGTCAATGATTTGAGGAAAGCCTTAAGAAATCGAACTAAAACGCTTACAACTCGTGCTTTTACGAACTTAGAAACTTCGAGCAAATTCCATCTTGTGAAGAAAAATCAATGTTAATATGTGCAAGGTTTTTTTTCATCCCATATTAGGGAATTTAAGTAGAAACTTTGCTTAAAATTGGAATAAAGAAAGAACAACTTGTCAGATTATTTTTAACAGATAGATAAACCTACCCTGTGCTAATAAAAACCAAACAAAATTTGCATCCAAATCCGACGGGTAGTTTTTGATTAATTCAACGTTATATATATATATATATATATATATATATATATACATGCACCTTTAGTGTAATTTTACGAAAAACTCGCAAAGGCGAAAAAAGTTATGCTTTCAATAATCAGGTGTCACTTATTTGCTTAATTTATATCGGCTATTATTTCTCGTTCAATAGAGTATAAAGTAACGGTATATATAGTATATATATATAGTATATATACGTGCACCTTTAGTGTGATTTTACGAAAAACTCGCAAAGGCGAAAAAAGTTATGCTTTCATTAATTAGGTGTCACCAAACATTGCTTAATTGATATCGGCTATTATTTCTCGTTCAATAGAGCAAAAAGTTACGGTATATATATATATATATATAAAACCCATTCTTTTTCACGTCGCGACCCCCTTTTCAACAAATAAGCAACTAGCTAGCCCATATATGTACACAAACGCACTTACACGAAACTGTTTTGATACAAAAGCAACACTTTAGTTTCCAAACTGTTTCTGAATCCAACCTCAATACAAATGTATTTATTTTATAATGTGCAAGATTGTAATGTAGAATAGACAAATTTACCGTGCACTTGGACTGAAAAATTCTATTTGTCTATTCTACATTAAAACCTTGCACATTATAAAATAAACACATTTACATTGGGGTTGGATTTAGAAACAGCTTGGAAGTGTTGCTTTTGTATCAAAATAGTTGCGTGTAAGTGCGTTTGTGTACATATATGGGGTCGCTAGTTTAGTTGTTGAAAAAAGGGTCGCGACTTGAAAAAGTATAGATTTGGGGTATATATATATATATATATATATATATATATATATATATATACCCCAAATCTATACCCTAATGGGAAATAGTGCTGATTAGAGTTTGGCGGTAATCCTGTTCAGAGGGATGAGCTCCCGTTAACCCCCGTTAAGCGTAACTACTCTCAAGAAATAACGAAAGAATTCAAGCAAAAAAGATGTCGCCATATAATAAAAACGTGTCTTTATATGAATATTTCTGTAAATTATTCGAAGTTAGTTAAATTCTGTATCTCATTTTATAACTGACATACATTATTCAAATATTTCACGAATATTTGTCGCAGATTTCCTTAAAACAATTTTGCTCCACTTTATTCTGGTTGGATATGACGAAAATTGTCATGTTACTAGACAACTTTATTTGCAATTTGTGCCCTTTTGTTTAGCAAAAAATAATTCAAAATTATATATTTAGTATGAGAGAAAGTTATTTTGCGTATGTGGTAAGGTTTTTTGATTAAGTGCCTCACGACTTCAAGGGCAGTTTTGCCTTTTGTGGAGAGCTTTATACTTCTACCTGCGACTCTAGCTTCCAACGACGGATCGTGGCACAAATCTATTTCTGCCTCCACAATTTCAGCATAGTGCTGAAGGCCCGTGGAGGGAGCGGAGGGGCTCACCAGCTCCCGCCAACCATGGTTGCCGACGACCGCCGACAGTGCGTTCGAACTCACGGAATCAAAAAGAAGCGTGCCGTTGGTAATCGGTGGGTAATTTGCGCCGACAGAACTGGAATTTTCCGATTCCGGGTTTGATGTGCACGTCACTGGGCTACACACTGTCCAAATGAGAAAACGATTAACAGTCAACAGCATAATGAGTGAAATGTCTGTCTTACTTAGGTTGGTTATTCAATTAATTTTTATTCACTATGAAATTATTATGAATTTGAAACATTTTTCTTCTACTGCACTTAAGGGTTTTCAGAACTTCCGCAAAATTTCCTACTTCATAAATAAAAATGGCATGCGTCGTATCATTCTCCTTGTTTGTACGAGCCGAAAACAATTGACTTGTCAAAGGAAATCATTTATATTTTTCAGAGATATCGACGATTGAAGGTTAGACGAGGAATGTTTTAGAAGTTTTTCGGGCAGCTTGAATACATTACGAAAATTTCTCAAGTTGAGCTTTGTAAGAATTTTAATCCCAGGAATAATATTTAAACACTAATTCGACGTAAATGAGCACTTAGTAGTTACAGGGACAAACAAACTAAAACGTTTAGATTGTTGTATCATCTTTCTTTTTTTTTTTCAAACAAAATTTTAACAATCTATAGCTTTTCTAAATATTAAATTATGTAGAACCGATGTGAATTAGCATAAACGCTTTCCCTGATTAATTAAAAAGAAAAGTAAACAAAAGTTTACACATCTTTTAAAGTAATACAATTTTAAACAGCTAAACAAAGATTTTTAGAAAGATTTAAAAAATTAAATTGTTGTCTTTTGATTAAGGGGTTTTGGTCAATATCCTTATCTCAAGTGTAATCAATCTTAAAGAAGTACCATTTTTTCTTCTGCAGATGCTGCATTTCCTGGTGGAGAAGATTGTCTAGATCCTCGTCGGAACGGGTTTTGCGAAGCCCTACGAAAGTGCAGGCGAGAGAAAGGAGTCGCCAAGTGCGGGGTTAGACAAACTCCTCGCCTCTGCTGTGAAGAAGCTGAGCTTGAAAATGCTCCTGTTTCCCAGATTTCCACTACCACGTCTAAACCAAGAACCACCAAAAAACCTCCAACCGGGCCGATTGACCTGTCTTTTCCCAGTAAGAACATCTCTATTCGGGTCTTTCACATCATTTTACATCGATACTGAGAAATTATAGTAATTGTTAACCTCTCAGACGGGGTGTCCGGTATACCGGATATTACCAGGCACCACATGGAGTTGAGAAAACTTGCTGTCAATGATTTGAGGAAAGCCTTGAGAAATCGAACTAAAACGCTTACAACTCGTGCTTTTACGAACTTAGAAACTTCGAGCAAATTCCATCTTGTGAAGAAAAATCAATGTTAATATGTGCAAGGTTTTTTTTCATCCCATATTAGGGAATTTAAGTAGAAACTTTGCTTAAAATTGGAATAAAGAAAGAACAACTTGTCAGATTATTTTTAACAGATAGATAAACCTACCCTGTGCTAATAAAAACCAAACAAAATTTGCATCCAAATCCGACGGGTAGTTTTTGATTAATTCAACGTTATATATATATATATATATATATAATATACATGCACCTTTAATGTAATTTTACGAAAAACTCGCAAAGGCGAAAAAAGTTATGCTTTCAATAATCAGGTGTCACTTTTTTGCTTAATTTATATCGGCTATTATTTCTCGTTCAATAGAGTATAAAGTAACGGTATATATAGTATATATATGTGCACCTTTAGTGTGATTTTACGAAAAACTCGCAAAGGCGAAAAAAGTTATGCTTTCATTAATTAGGTGTCACCAAACATTGCTTAATTGATATCGGGAAAGGGGGGTAAGAGTACGCACCTAGTGGATTGTTCGTCATAAAAATGAGAGTTGAAAAGTGAGATCCTTGAAAATTGACTGAATCATAGTTTATTAACTTAGGAACTTAGGTACACAAAATGAAAGTTTTATCTTAAAAAAATATATGAAACAAAGCAAGCGAAAAAAAAAATTGCAAATGCGTACTCTTACCCGACCTGGCGGATAAGAGTACACACCCAAGAAGGGTAAGAGTACGTATTCAGAAAATTTAGCAGTAGTCACATACAAATGCTCCAGTGCCTTCGTAACTGGAAACTTCATTGTGCTACCACTCCTTACATAATCCACACTGGATCCAATCTTCATCATATGATTTTTCGCAGCCTGGGCATATTGTCGCCTCATTGTTTGTTGAACTTGTTGATGGAACTGGGTTGTCGATACAATGCAGAACAAGTTTTTGCTTTGCTTTCACGGTTTTTCCTTTTTCAGCTTTAGCCCCATTTTGACTTTTCATAGCAGCTCGAATAGCCTTTGCTTCTTCTAATTCTCTCTACCTTTTCCTTATGTGCGTACTCTTACCCGCCGATGTATTGCTCCTCAAAATCGTCCATAGATGGCTGTAGCATTCACAATAGTAAAATTCTGACATGCTAACGTTGTTCGGAATGGAACAAAGCCCATAATGATATCTACTTAAAAAGCAAACATCAATCCTTTTTGACAAAAAAATTAGTATTTCTTCACAGAAAAATTACTTGCCAACATGCAGAAATCATATTTTACCTGATAAATAAACGACAGCAAGGATGAAAATAACAATGGCGGTCTCTTGTGCCAGCTGAAAACAAACGTGTTGAGTTGATCACACTCGCTTCTGCTTGCAGTGTTGCCAACAGGGAAAAAAGTCCCTGCGTACTCTTACCCTCCTTTCCCTTATACGTATATATATATACATACATATATATATATATACATATATATATACGTATATACATACATATATATATATACATATATATATATATATATATACATACTTACATTCATGCATATATATACATACATACATATAGATATACAGGGTGTCCGAGAATTATCTATACAAAATCAGAACGTTATATTTAAAGAAGTTAATGAGATATTTACATGCGGCTTTTTGCATTCAATGTAGAAACACTTGAAGCTTTTTCTCTTCAGTACACCTCTATGTGGGCACCATGTGTGATACGAAGCTCATGCAGACGAAAATCAATTTCAGTTCATGTGCGCTACAGCAAATCGTCAGTTACTGTCTCAAAAGCAGCAAGGATATGCTGCTTTAGCTCCTGCAAGCAGTTCCGAAGCAGTTCTGCATCACTAAATAATCTCGAAATTACATTGTTAGGAAGATTCAAAAAAGTTTCCTGGGGAGAGCAATCGAACTCCTGCATCTAGTAACGTTGCCAAAGATAGACCGAAACTCCATTTTTAAGACTGCAGTTTCGAAAGTTTTGTTAGGGGAGAACTTCTGAAACGCCTTCTTCTAAAGTTCCCTTAAGAGTCTAAAACTGCTTTCTCAGGAGTTAAATTGTAAAAAAATTCCAGAGGATTACCCCCGGATTTTTTTCAATAATGATTTCATACAGGTGTACTGAACAGAAAAAACTTCAAGTGTTTCTACATTGAATGCAACAAACCGCATGTAAATATCTCATTAACTTCTTTAAATATAACGTTCTGAAAATGTGCAGATAATTCTCGGACACCCGGTATATATATATATATATATATACATGGACCTTTAGTATGATTTTACGAAAAACTCGCAAAAGGTGAAAGGCGAAAAAAGTTGTGCTTTGAAAAATCAAGTATCACCAAATGTCACTTTGCTTTATTTATATCGGCTATTACTCCTCGTTCAATAGGGTATAGATTTGAAGTATATATATATATATACACTAGGGTGGGTCGAAAAAAAGTAATGTTTTTATTTCGAGACGCTATACCGCGGAAAACTTGCCTCTGGGGTAGGTAAGTAACATGCAAATTAAAAAACAGATTTTTATTGAACCCCTAGTTAGCGCATTGAACTTGAAATTTCGATTCTTTTCGGGAATCAAGTCATTTTATAAGTTTTTTAGCAGAAGGCAGCAATTATTATTTTTAACTGCTATAGTGAAAATCATTTATTAAAAGGGTTGAAAAGTACACAAAAAAATTTAAATCATCAAAATCTTCCAATTTGTGGTAGCGCAAAAGACTCAAAAATCGGTAAATTATCGCATTTTTGGTGCATACTAACACGTTATGTGAAAGGCATAGTCCAGCCTCCTGAGCTATATGTTGATAGCCCATTTCTTTTTTTTTATATATATACTTTACACTTCATTTCATTGTAATAGAACAGCGGTAATTGTAATTTCCCAACCGGTGGTTCGCGAACCCCCAGTGGTTCCCGTGTTGTACGAAGGGGATTCGCGAATATAATATTGCAATGGCGGAATTTTTAATTGCTAACGTACAAGAAAAAACTAAATAATAAATTTACATACGTATTAGGACGGAGTGTAAAGCTGATTTTTTAAAATAAATTGTCTTCCCAATAATGAATAACAGCTGTGGACTGGCATATCAAGCATTCGTACAAAATTTGAAATGCGTTTATTTCTACCATTGTCTGATTTCGAAAACTTGAATCACAAAGTGGTATCGGAAGAAATTTCTTCATTAATTTAAAATTTTGTACATATGTTTCTCCTACCATTTCCCCCCTTTTTCCTCGCTAACGCGAAGAAAAAGTCGGAAATATGAAAATTTTCCTAAATGTAAAATTTTGCAAAATTTTTGGCTATCTTCTCCCGTACAGGCCGTAAAGTTTAACCGAAGATATTTAATCATTTATTTTTAGCCTACTTTCACGTAAAAGTAAAAAAAATAATAAGAAAGCATGAAAGAAGGCTTAATGTATCGTAAAAATATCGTTAAAAATAAAGAAAAGTAAAAAAAAAGTGGAGAAGTTAAATAAAGATTGAAAAATAAAAAATTTGAAAGTAGGGTTTTGAGATGGGGAAAATGTGTGTCTGTCGGTCTGTCTGTCGGTCTGTCCCCCCCCTAATAACTTTTGAACGAATAGTCCTATTCGAAAAAATATTTTTGAATTCGAAAGATCTCGGCGAGAACATCTCATTTCTATATTTTACTTTTTTTGTTTGAACAATTTTTCGTTCAATTTTGAACCGTTCAAAAAATTTAACATTAGCACCTACGGGCGAAAATGAAGCAAATTATGTAAACTCTGGGTACAAGATCCATATTCCAATGAACAAGCTTACTGGAAGAAGCGCTTGGCGTGAAATATCAATTTGAACAGATTTTGTTCATTTTTGAACAGTTCAAAAAATTAACATAGCGCTTACGGGGAAATTTCAATCCTATATAAATCCTGATCTAACGGACCGATTTGCTTGGAACAAACTTTATCGGAAAGCTCTTATAACGTAGAGCATGTACAAATAGAAAGTTCTTCCAGAACTAACGAGCCTATTTTCCTATGAAATTTTTTTATCGGAATTTTTAAGGATATTTCTCAGTGAATAAATGAATGAGTGAAAGAATGAATCAATGAATAAATGAATGAGGAAAAGAATGAATAAATGAGGGAATAAATACATGAATGAGTAAATGAATGAATAAACATTTGAATCAGTAAACGAATGAATGCATAAATGAATGGCTGAATAAAGGAAAAAATGAATGCGTGAACGAATATGTATTGTCTGTTGAAAAAGGTATATTTGAAAAAATTAAGAACTAAAGCTAAAGGAGAAAGAGAGAGAAAGAGATAGCTATATTATAAATTTGAATTTGGTGTATACGGGAAAGTAGGCTCGTATAGTTCTAGACGGAACTTCTTGTTTAAAATTTTGTATTCGCATTCATCAAAAAGTATTCCATCTGTTCTGCATGTTCGCAATGAAAAGTTTGAATACAAATGAATTTTAATATTGTAATTTTCCAACTTCTGCGAATTTTGAGCAGTAAAATATTTATTGATTGAGTCAAAATTGTGTACCTATGGTTAGTTCTCATTTTTCTCACACTAAAGGTAAAATAATTTTTAATTAAGATTTTTTTTACTGCTCTATTAATAGTTCAATAATAACATCTAATAAAAAGTAATAATTAAAAAAACATATGTATTTTCTTGTAGCTGTATTTTTGCTTTGGCTCAAACTTTACAATAATTTGCAATTCCATTCTTTTTGTGATGAACTATTGTACTAAAAGCAAAACAAACGTGCCAGCAAATTTTGCATTTTTGTTAACCGTTATTAAGGACTACAGAAAGGGGATCGCGTTTTCTTTCGGATCTTAGAAGGGGTTCGCAAGAAAAAACAGGCTGGGAACCACTCCACTGAATGAAATTTATTTTACAGTGGTTCGCAACCTTTTTTGTAAATCATCTAGGTTTACATTTTCTTCGCGTCGGGAAATAGGGAAGCGAGGAAAAAGGTGGGAAATGGTAGGAGATTAGAAATTTTAAATTTATCAAGGAATTTCTTCCGATACCACTTTGTGATTCAAGTTTTCGAAATCAGACAATAGTAGAAATAAGTGCATTTCAAATTTTGTATGCATGTTTTCCATGCAAGTCCACAACTTTTGTGCATTATCGGGAAAACAATTTATTTATAAAAGAAATCATTTTTACACTCCTTCCTAATGCGTATCTAAATTTATTTAGTTTTTTATCTAGTGCGTTAGCAATTAAAAATTCCGCTATTGCAACATTTTCGCGAACCCCCTTCCGACACCACGCGAACCACAGGTTGGGAAACGCTGTTCTATTACAATGAAATGAAGTGTAAAGTATATATAAAAAAACGAAATGGGCTATTAACACATAGCTCAGGAGGCTGGACTATGCCTTTCACATAAGGTGTTAGTATGCACCAAAAATGCGATAATTTACCGATTTTTGAGTCTTTTACGCTACCACAAATTGGAAGATTTTGACGATTTTAATTTTTTTTTGTGTGTGCTTTTCGACCCTTTTAATAAATGATTTTCACTATAGCAGTTAAAAATAATAATTGCTGACTTCTGCTAAAAAACTTATAAAATGACTTGATTTCCGAAAAAAAATCGAAATTTCAAGTTCAATGCGCTAACTAGGGGTTCAATAAAAATCTGTTTTTTAATTTGCATGTTACTTACCTACCCCAGAGGCAAGTTTTCCGCGGTATAGCGTCTCGAAATAAAAACATTACTTTTTTTCGACCCACCCTAATATACACCCATTCTTTTTCACGTCGCGACCCCATTTTCAACAAATAAGCAACTAGCGACCCGATATGTGTACACAAACACACTTACACGAAACTGTTTTGATACAAAAGCAACACTTAAGTTTCCAAGATGTTTCTGAATTCATCCCCAATGCAAATGTGTTTATTTTATAATGTGCAATGTTTTAATGTAGAATAGACAAATTTGCCGTGCACTCGGACTGAAAAATTCCATTTCTACTTTAACATTTTTTGTGACCACTCTAACTGAAAATATAATGCTTGGAATGGAACTTACTTTGGTATACAAATGGATCCTAATGTGAAATAGTGCTGATTAGAGTTTGGCTGTAATCCCGTTCAGAGGGATGAACTCCCATCAACTGAACGTTTTACCCGTTAAGCATAACTACTCTCAAGAAATAATGGAAGAATTCATGCAAAACAGTTGTCGCCATACTATAAAATTTTTTATACGAATATTTCTGTAAATTATTTAAATGTATTTAAATTCTGTGTATCATTTTATAACTGTCATACATTATGCAAATATTTCACGAATATTTTCTTAGATTTCCTTAAAACAATTTTGCAGAACTTTATTCTGGTTGGATATTAAGAAAATTGTCATGTCACAAGACAATTTTATTTGCAATTTATGCCTTTTGCAATAATGCAAGTTCAAAAGGATATATTTAGTATGAGAGAAAGTTATTTTGCGTACGTGGTAAGGTTTTTTTTGATTAAATGCCTTACGACTTCATCTGGGGTAGCAAAACCATTGGTTGGGAATCTCTGGGATAGACAAACCAGAGCATGAAATGACAGACAGAACAGGGAAAAGTTCACAAAGAAAGCAATTCTGCTTTAAATGATTAAGGATTTGAAAAATAAAAAACATGCTTTGCGTCATTGCTATTTGATACAGGACTAAAACAGTTTGACCCTTTTTCAGATTGTGGATTAAGATCACCAAAAGTTGCCGGACTAAATAGAGGGAGACAAACTGGCGGGTTTGGAAGAAAGAAAAGAGGTCTTGCTTCCGGAACGGGCTCTAGCCTTAAAGATATTTTTAACAAATTCTTTCCAAGTAAGTGTCAGATCCGTATTCAACTTTATAAGAAGTTTGCACGCGTGTTCTGAAGCACCGTCAAAATCCGACACTTCGAAGTGTGAAAAAGTTCATAGACGAAACGTGTCGATATTCAAGTATCGTATCTAGCAGTTTAATTGTTTTGTAGAGATATCTTTAATAAAATTCTCCTTTCGTGGATTTTTTCAGATACGTTTTATACATGCTCTGTATGATCGAGACTTGTGTTTTTTGATAAGTGAGGATTAAAGATTTTTGTGATGCTTAAAATACTGAACTAGAACTGAATTGGTATTTGCTTACTGATTTTCAGGCAATGGAAATAATGCCAATCCAGTCATTGTTGGAGGAGTAACAGTAAGACCAAACTCTTGGCCTTGGCAGGTAAGTTCTCCGTTTTTTAAATGTTTGCACACACAAAAATGTAGACATTAATACTAGCTGCAACAGCAAAAAAGATAAATTAATAATTGAACCGGGCCAGCAGCTAAGAATGTTTTTTTCTTTCACCTACATGCGACTTTATGAGAATAAGGGTTAAAGTTCTCTATCTAATGACTTCCTCAATATACAAAGAGACGCTCCCAAGGTTGCTTTTTACGTTTGAAGTCAATAGAATTGCCCTGCAATTATTGGATTGAGCGTTATAGATGTAAACTGAAAATAAAAGAAAAATCTTTGAACAAACTAACTTTTACTCACAGTTACGTAGTTTGTCATCACACATTACCGAAGGTATTCCGATGTTGCCATATGAAACAGCATAAAATAGGGGCAAGAATGTGATTAATATTCGGATTTAGAAAAATCGTTGCAACTACTGAATTGTATCGGGTAACTAGAAAAGGGAATTAGTATTTTTTATTTACCTGGGCAGGACACTCAATCTGGTTTCAAGCACCACTTTTCATGCCAACTTTCTGGGCTCTCAAACACTGGCAACTACCTTTCTTCAGCATCTTATACAACATCGAATCCACGAGCAAACTGTTATGAACTTCTATAAGGCGAATCTGGTCGAGCGCAAAGTGCATTTAAGGACTGTTTGGGGACCTACAGCTTTAAGTGAGACGCAACTTCTGAGACATGATCGGAAAAACTGCTGTACCGATCAAATATACATGCAAAGATTCAAACAGGGGAACCACGGTACTGGAATAAGATGCTTTACTTTCCATGTCGATGAACGGCTTCAATTTCATACTTTACTTTGTTAATTAAACTATCGTTGAAATGTCAATTGGAATAGATAAAAAGTTGGGGTGGGAATCCATATACCTTTAGCAAAAACCTTGCAGAACGTTTACTCATCTGCGTCTGCGGAAGACGTTCAGATAATTGAAAAATGTTCTGTGGGATATACATGGGTAAAGTGATTTTCTCTTAATAGCATATAGAATGCTCAATCATTTTGGGTTTAAAAGTGAAGATAAACTGCAAATATTCACCTTTCACAATGTTACGTATGATCAAAAAATTAAGCATTTCTTTCTGAAGAAAGCGGCTATTTGCTTTTTTTTTAAATCAGTCAATGATTTACACACAACGACTCTGCCGCGAAGCCATTTGTTCAGCCCATTCTGTGAAATGAATCACTATTTTCAGCAAATTCTTTGTACGTTGTGCATTTCAGCTTTGTTGAAATCTTTCACCTTCAACAGAAAACCATTATTTTGATTTCTTTCCTAGGTAGCGCTCTTTGCAAAAAGGAGCCGTTATTGTCTCCCTGAAGAACCTGAATGTCTCATATGTGGAGGATCCCTGATCAGTAAACGTTATATTCTTACAGCTGCCCATTGTTTCAATGAAGAAAATGGAAACATGTAAAAAATTTTCTTATGATTCAATTGTTGTCATTTTACATGTTCCGGTAATGTTCTTTCTTCATTTTTATATTAGAGGAATGCATATATTGTATAATAATAAGAGGGCTACCCCTCTTGTAACCATTAAGCCGCGTCCAGACTAGAGCACGCTCAGGGTGAGCATGACGTCACGAAGACGAAAAACAGCTTCTGCGCATGACCTGAGCACGCGAGCAGCCACTGGGGTGAGCCGCTGCCCGCCGCTCAGGTTGAGCATCGCTCAAGTGTAGACGCAGCTTTACGTAGTTACCATCTATGGCTGCTGATAGTTTTCATATTTCAAAATCCCACTTTTCCGCAACTCGCTAGGCAGCTGCTTCCGGTTGCTTTTTATTTGGCATCGGACATAGTGATATCTTGCCTAATTTGGCACCTACTAATGTTAGTTTGACGAAATTCCGGACAGACAGATTTTAATATTGCAATTATGATATAAAAAAACTACCATTAGTGCAACTGAATTTGTTCATTGGAAAAAGTTAAAAGCTTTTTACAAAGACTAAATCAAACTGATGAAGTCAACTTCATGAAAGAAAAACATTATAAATTGGATTACCATTAAAAATAATGCAATTGTATCTGAATAATAAAAATTAAAAGGCAGAAGAACTCTGTTATAGCGTCATTCGATCGACTTGAATATTTTTTATGCTTAGACTGTCATCATTATTATCGTTGAGCAAATGAAGGAATTTGACGCTATAACAGAGTGGTCACAGTACGTGGTGCCAGTATAATAATTTCAACTGTAGCTCCAAACATATTTCATAGCTTATACATAATGTAGCTTTTTTCAAGCATCTAATTATGTTATGCTTTTGATTTGTATTCAAGTGCATAGAACTATTTTATATATTTCAGAACACTTTCAAAATGGACTGTGGTCGTCGGAGCCCACATAGTACCCCTAATTGGTACAGATGGTGCACAAGGTACAGATGGTACAGTGTATGCATTGGAAGATGTAATTATTCATCCAGACTTTAAGATCGGGCAATATTACAATGACCTTGCCCTGCTGAAGGTGGCAAAGGAGGTGGTACTAGGCAAGAAGGTCTGGCCCGTATGTCTTATATCACCTGGTGTGAGGAATAAACTCAGACCAGCAGTAAAAACTGTAAATGTAACTGGATGGGGTGACATAAGATATCGTAAGTTTTTTTCAACTCAATAAATCATTATATTTCGAATCTTTAATATAAAAGTAATTATAATCCTTTCATTTACATGAAATGTTGATCTAATAAAATAATTTTTATAAAAAATAGAACCGACTTCAAACTGCTCTAAAAAGTGAAAAATAAATTAATTTTTAAACAAGATTGATGTGACTTTTAAAAATTGTTTTGGAAGTCGGTGCAAAATTATGATAGGTGAAATCTTTTGTAATCATTAATCAATTACAAATATATATATTTTTGCCGAATTAGCAACAGTTCCGATATGAAGTAACACATGGTGTAATGGCAATAAGACTCATAATTTTGCACCGACTTCTAAAACTATGTTTAAAAGTCACATCGATGTTGTTTAAAAAATTAATTTATTTTTCACTTTTTAGCACAATCTGAAGTCGGTTCTATTTTTTATAAAAATTATTTTATTTTATTCTTTTCAGTGTAAATACAATTTCTATATAAATACTCTATTTTAAAAAAAAAAATCCATATCAAAGAGCAAACCTTCTTTGAATAAATGGCACTAAAAACTAATCATTTGTATGAAAAATTCCGTTTTGAAGTCGATTTTAGCAAACAAACTGATTGGATTCAATTTTTGCCTCAGAGAAGCCTTCAGTCAAACTCTTGCTGTAATTGCTTTTAATATTATAGAACAATGGCAACAAACACTTTTTAAACAATGACTTTTATGTAATAGAAATATTTACTTGCTCAAAGTTAAATTATTATTATAATGACTTTTATATTTATTAATAGTTTTCCCAACAAAGAAAAATCAAGCCAAGCCTTTCCAATTGAAATAAAAAAATACTTATTTTTCACCCGCAACGTTTTTTCTAAAAAACAAATGTAGTCAGATTGATGTACGGTATTTGAGTTAGACGACCCTCTGTCGATTAAAGAAAAAATCGTCAAAATCGGTTCACTTAGTCAAAAGTTATGGATGAAAAAACAAAAAACATACTACATTTCTGCCTATTACTTTTGTTCTATGAATCGAATATGGCCAAACGAAGAAACGGGACCTATAGGAAACCACCCTCGATCGATTAAAAAAAAATCATGAAAATCGGTTAATCCGGTGAGAAGTTATGAGTGGACAAACAAACAAAAAAAACAACAAAAAACAAAAAAAAAAAACCGACATACATACAGTATGAATGTATAACCTCTTTCCTTTGTGAATTCGATTAAAAAAGGACTTAACTTGATAATTTACAAAAGATGCATTTTTAAAAGATAAGCCCGACAATGAGTCTTAATCATGTTGAGGCCAAATGGTTGGTATGCCCAGAAAATATCTCGACGAGTTAGACGACTTTAGTCGTTTAAAAGTCGTTTAACGACTTTTAAACGACTTGGAATTTTGCTTTGAAATTTTCAGGGTATATTATTGAATAGTTGTAAAATCGATTTATATGAAGAAAAAAAATTAATTTTTTTTAGACTTTTACACGTATTTCTCCGCTTAAAGTAATAGAGGCGTCTTATGAGTGCTATTTGTTATTCGCACTAGGTTAGTTGCCTCATTTTGTCCGTTTTTCGCTCAATAATGACTTAGTGCATTAGATGTCATTGTGCAATAATCTTATACCATCTGCTTTTAGTTTGTCCTGTTTCTTATTATTCCGAAATTGTAAGCAATACAAAGTCAACTCAATGAAAGTACGATAATAATTTTACCCGCTTAAACTTTTTTCTCTTAGCCGTTTTTTTTCTCCTTCTTCCATTTCACGTGTTACAGTTTTTTTGCAATTCTGCAGCAATCTCGTTGCATCTGCTTTTTGTGTGCGGTTATTCTCATTATTTTATTTTTAGTTCACAACATAGAAAAAAAATGATCAAGAATAAGAAACGATTTTCTAGTATGAATGTTTATTGGTCGAAACTTTGTGTCAAGGTTCGACTTGCAATTTTCGAAAATAGAATCCACAAAATGCGAGTCCGCGCGACAGGATTTAATAATATCTTTATTTTCAAGGATTGATCAATGCCTATTTTTTTCAAAATGCATCTTACTTTTTTATACGATAGTTATTTTAATTTTTCCCCGTGTAAACTTCGTTTCTTCAGCATATATATATATGTATATTTTTTTTCCTTCGATGCCACGTGTTACGACAGTTGACAGTTTTTCTGCTATTGTACAACAATCTCTTTGCATCTGCTTTCAGTTTCAAATATTTCTTGTTCTTTTATTACTAGCTTACAACATAGAACATATTGATAACAAATATGAATTAATTCTTCAGTATAAATGTTTATTGATCAAAATTTTACGTGGTTCAAGTTCGACTTGCAATTTTCAAAAACGTAATTCTTAAAAAACGAGTTCGCGAGACAGGGTGGAATAATATCTTGATAAAAATGCTACAATTTCTTTATTTTCAAAAATTGACAACGTATATATATATATATATATATATTTCCTTCAAAATACATCTTAATTTTTATAATTGATCACGTGTTTTTTCAGAAGATTATTTGTCAACAGAAAACTGCTGGTGCTCAAAATATTTTTCACGTTACAAAATATTGGATTATTTTGGTGACCTTACATTGTGCTCATAAAAATATAAAGAATATGTCGGGTATTTTAGTGTAATTTTCAACTCACAAGAAAAAAAGCTAATAAGATTGGTTCTCAAGACCAATTCATTCATTGGTAATGACAAAAAAAATCTCAGGTCTGGTCTTGAAGTAATATTCAGTATTTCTTGGTTATGAACATTTGGGGGGGGGGGGGGGGGTTTCTGCGAGCGAAACTTTTTAATAATAGCTCGTTTTATAAAATAAAAATTAATATTTTTAGTTAAAATAATTTTTATAATAAAAAATAAACAGAATCGTTCCCGCTTTTCTTTCAAAAACGGGGGGAAAATTAAGAAAAAAATCCGAGGGGTGTTGACAATTTTGTTAGATACAAACCCACATTATTTGTTAGCCTGTATTATAACATCTACATTCCTCCCCATAAAAACAAAAATAAGAAAATAAAGGCAGCTGTAGTCATTTGCAGTGCAGGTGCTACAAAGAGAAAATGTTGGAGGAAAGGGAAGGAGACCCGATCCGATCCAATAGTAGTTGACTTCTTTTGGAAGGATAAGAAAAATAATTAAAAATCCTCTGATATAGCTATTTTTTTACCACTAAAGGATCATTCATAAATAATGTCACTCTTCGAGGGGGGGGGGGTTCGTGAAATTGTGACAAAGTGTGACAAGGGGAGGGGAGGGGGTATCAAGAAGTTTGACATCATGCATTATGCAACATAGCGTGACGCGTGACAAAGGGGGGAGGGGGTCAAATATTTGAGAAAAAAGCGTGACGTCATTTATGAACGGCCCCTAAATAGTTTAATTACTTTACTAGAACCGCGAGTGATTCTTTTAGCTTTAATTATTATGTAAACTTCCCCGAAACAGTAAGAGTTTTATGGTGCTTGAATAATGCTTTTATGTTTTTATAAACATTAAAATAAATAAATGATTTATATGACATTTTTCAAATAAGCATAATGGTTAAAAGCGAATTTTTTCCATCGGCCATCGGCCCATGGAAGAGGAAAATAATCGGCAATCGGCCATCGGCCGACCTCGGAACAATCGGCCAACAATCGGCATCGGCCCATCGGCCAAAAAATGCCATCGGTCGAGCCTTAGTAGAAAATGCTCATCCAGATATGTTATGTGTAACGGGCTGGCTCATACCTCATACCAAGAATACACTGCTATTGGCTATGCTAGCTGTATAATTGGTTTTTGAAACGGAAGTGAACTCTAATGGTGGATCTATACTTATCCAACAGCAACAAATAAATAATAATAAGAACAACAACAATGATTAAATTTGTGAATATTAATTGGATTGCTTTTTTACACTAGGTGGTCCAAGGAGCGAGACACTTAGAGAAGTGAATGTACCCTTAGTTCCTGTGAAGGAGTGCAATCAAAGTTATTATAGCTTTAGAAAACAAGTTCCAGAAGGGATTACAGATCTGTTCCTCTGTGCTGGGATGCCGGAAGGAGGAAAAGATTCATGTCAGGTAGGATTACAGATTGCCAGATATTTTTTATTCTAGTGGCAAAGGACATGATTTGCCCTCTTTTAATGTGTACTAAGGCCGACAATGGTAAAACCTGAACGCCCTGCAAAAAAATATTGACCCCTACACCTACAGGGAAAAAAGTCCAATAATGTATAACGGAAATTTTAACTTTTTTTGTAAAAAATATAACAATGAAGTAACATAAAATTAATAATTATATACCGTACACCCAGATATATCACATTTTCATAACCGATACAAGAATAAACTGGAGAATTGTTGTTTTATTAATTTTTTTTTTTTTGCATTTATTACAGTCTGATTCTGGAGGTCCCATGGTAGTAAAATCAAAAGATGATGATTCTTATATTCAACTGGGATCCGTTTCCTTTGGATACGAATGCGCTAGAGGAGACCATCCTGGAGTATACGTACGTCTATCAAAGTTTACGAGATGGTTGTACGACAACACAGATTTGGGATGAACGTAAAGTGGCAGCCTTTGTAATATGTATCTTGAAAAATATAAGTTGCAATTGCTACAGAGCATAAGATTCTTAAATAAAAGTCATTTTTATAACTATGATATTCAAGAGTTTCCAATAATCTTGTTTATGGCAACAGGAGAATAAGATCTGAAATTCTTTTGCACAACAGTTAGCTAAATAGTAACTTACTCGAGTGATATCTGGAGTCTGTGGTTCATTATGATTCATATTGCCCACTAAATTGCTTGGGTTTGTATTCAGTTGGATATTGCATTGGGCTTATTCCACTCAGTGCAATGTTCAAATGAAGTTCAAATTCAATATTTTTACTGAAAACTAATTACATGGAAATACTATCCGGAATTGGAATAAAGAATATTGTTACCAGTTCTCAAATATGAAATTTTGCATTGTTTAATAAAAAATATTTATTACCCAATTGCACATGTTTTAAGGTCATAATTAGGCATGAAAGAAGGCTTAATGTATCGAGAAAATATCGTTCGAAATCAAGAAAAGTCAAAAATAAGTTAAGTAATTAAATAAAGATTGAAAAATAAAAAATTTGAAAGTAGGGTTTTGAGATGGGAAAAAAGTGTGTCTGTCGGTCTGTCCCCCCCCCCCCCCCCAATAACTTTTGAACGGATTGTTCGATCCGAAAAATTCTTTTTGCATTCGAAAGATCTCGGCGAGGACATCTCATTTCCATATTTTATTTTTTGATTTGAACAACTTTTTGTTCAATTTTGAACCGTTCAAAAATTTTTAACATAATCGCCTATGGGTGAAAATGAAGCAAATTATGTAAACTCTGGGTACAAGATCCAAGTTCCCATGAACAAGCTCACTGGAAGAAGTCCTTGGAGTGAAATATTGATTTGAACAATTTTTGTTCATTTTTGAACAGTTAAAAAAAATTAACATACCGACTACGGGGAAATTTCAATCCTATATAATTTATGATCTAACGGACCGATTTGCTTGGAACAAACTTTATTGCAAAGCTCTTATGACGTAGAACATGTACAAATAGAAAGTTCATCCAGAACTAACGAGCCTATTTTCCTATGAAATTTTTTGGTCGGGATTTTCAAGAATATTTTTGAATTAATGAATGATTAAATGAATAAGTATTAACCGTTGAAAAAGGTACATTTGAAACAATTAAGAACTAAAGCTAAACGATAAAGACAGAGAGAGAGAGAGATAGTTAGATTATAAATTTGAATTCGGTGTATACGGGAAAGTAGGCTCTTATAGTTCTAGACGGAACTTCTTGTTTATGCTTGAGAAAGAATTTTTGTAAGCAAAGCAAAACATAAATGAACCTGAAACATTGGGGGTGAAAAAGTTTAATTGCAGAGGGATCGAATTCTTTCACTTTTCACTCTAATGTCTTTTTGATTTCAGTAACAGTTACGTTTGCATATGTTAAATTTGCCCATACCTCTCTTTTTATCCCTCTCTCTCTGAGACTATACCACTAAATTCAATACTAAAAGCAAACCACACCAGACCTCTTAAATAATACCTCCGTAAGTTTTATATAAAGCTCAGTGACACAAAAAAAAAGGAAAAAATTATGAGGAATATTAAGATGTTATAAAGATTGAAGTTAAAGTTACCTACATTATATATATATATATATATATATACAAATATCAGAAATATTCAAGGAATTTTTAAAAAACCTGGTTTATTCCTGGGAATACGCATTGAATGAATAAATAAAAACATATAATTTTAAAGAAAACTAACTGAGCTAAATAAAACGAAAGAATAACTGCTCTTTCCCACCTGCTCTCCCTGAGAAACTCTAAAAAGACGGGTCTGGATCTGTTTTTTTTTAAGTCTTTCCACTTTAAGCTACCAAACTGGACGCAAAGGCTGGAAATATTGAACTTTTAAGAGAAAACCAGGAAGACAGAAAAATCTGTATACAATTGATTTACAAAGCTATAAAACAAAAGAACTGCTCTTTGATGCATGGGCACAAATCAATTGATGATATCACAAATTTTGCAAAGGTGATCAGCAAATAATGAATGATGTAAAAGAAAAATATTCTTATAAATGTTTATTTATTAATTATAATCATGTCGCTAGCTATTATACTTCCTTGCCCACATTTTTATTTTGCTTAAAAATAAGTATTTTAATGATTTAAAATATTTCACTGATACTTGCAAAATTTACGCACAAAAATTAAAAACACTGAAGCTATTATTTGGCAAAAAAGTTATTTTCGTTCTATATAAAAGGTTTTAAAGTGAAGTTTATCAACTTAAAGATTTTTCCACGGAAACATTTTTTAAATAAGAAATAGAAATTAAAACATAAAAGCATACAAAAAAATCCTCAAAATACTGAAAAATGAACACTCAATTTTTAGGAATGCTACAAACTATCATAACAGAACACAAAATTATTTTAAACTATGTTTGCCGGAAATCCAGAGATTTATGAGATTTCATGAAGCAAAGCAGTGGCAGTAGTAGTTCGTGTAAAATACAACTGTATAAATAAATACGAAAGATAAATATAGAACTTCAAGCAACATGACTCAAATCAGCAAATATTTTAAGAATAAATTAATTTTGATGTTCATCTGAAAAGGAATAATCGACATTTTGATTTTTAATAATAAAATATTCTCTAAATTAGTGGCACTGCAATAAAATTCCGTGTACTCCCCTCAGTCCCGTTTTTTAAGCTGAAGAGAGAAAAGAATAAATACAAAAACTGTTTTATAATTTATAACCAATCTTTGTACTTAAAAATAACCTGTTGTATATTTTCTGATTTGTATAAAAAAGAAAGGGACAATCATATTTTAATATATTAGTTTTTTAACCATAAACAAAAGATTATTTTTGCACAAAAACTGTAAATAAAACAAATTTAACGAATCTTTTAACTGACAATAAGTTAAATGATCTCAGTTATTCAAATAAAAAAGTTAAAAAAAAAAAGAAAAAAACGATTGCAAATTAAATAGTGCGTTAAAATGAATGCTTCAAACAACATCAAAACGACTTTTAAACATAATTTTTGAAGTCGGCGCAAAATTATCTAATTATCATTACGCCATGTGTTACATTGAAACTGTTGCAAACTCTGGACCATTTATATTTGTAATTGATTCATGATTATGGTTACAAAAGATTTAATTAAAATTGGTTATATATATATTAATAATATTGGTTATATAACTCAAATTGTGGTGATACAAAAAGTAAAGTTGATTAACCGAACGGGAAAAACACATGACAAGGTAAACATTTTCCCTTATAGAATTTTCTGGAGCGTTTTTATCTGTGGAAATTCTCGTTTGATGTTCCAACAACAGTCGGCTATCATCTGTACGTCCCAACTACATTGATACCGTGACACGACCTTCAAATCTAGAGGGAATCGTTCTTCCTGCTCATCCTTAACTGCACCAAGATTTTTTGAAAAGTCAGCAAGATGGCCATGAAAAAAATGAAGTTTGATGCTTATTGTTGCAGCAAAACATTTTCAGGCTCTCCGATAGTTGCTGGACAATTGCAGTGCAATTCTGTGCTCGTGCATTACTAAAAAAGTCTCTATCAATGTTTTTGAAGGTATATCAAGTATTCTTTCGTTCATTGAGTTATAGGCTGGAATTCCCGAATCTTCCATTAAACAATTCACGTTATGGCAATATACAAATCCGTTACCACTCCAAAAGTATTGCCGAAATGCACTTTCTCTTTATCGAAAGTAGGATTCCTCAGCTTCTTTTTCTAGCAAGTTTTTCTCATGTAATCTTTATGCTAACAGTTCTGAAGCTTTTTTGGTTAGTCTCAAATCTCGTGTCAAATCCCTTCATTCATGCTGAACAAATTCCTTACTAACTTTGTTGGGGTCAGTTCAAATTTCACCGGACTGCATTCTTGTATTTCCAAATATAGGGTAATTCTTTGGAAAATGGCATTGGAATTTCAGCTGAATGATGCACTGGGTAGTTAGTTAATGTTAAACTCGGATACTTTATTTTACATTTGTTTTC
Source organism: Octonoba sinensis (assembly GCA_038502835.1). Lineage (NCBI taxonomy): Eukaryota > Metazoa > Arthropoda > Arachnida > Araneae > Uloboridae > Octonoba > Octonoba sinensis. Next base: position 60,523,293 of record CM076605.1, on the reverse strand, counting down.
TTGTAGTACCCTGACATTTTCACCATACAAAAGTAACAACCACCTGAGTGATCTCTAGGCTCTCGCCAAATCATAAGTAGCCCGAATGAAAATTGATCGCGTCTCCTACAAACTGCACACTGCTAACCTTGTATACAAAAAAGAACTGAGACTGCACCGCAGAATGCGCTTTTCTATATCAGAGCAATAACACACAACGCCTCACCACAGTGTCTCAAACTAACTGAGGTACTAGAAGCAATATGATGAACTGGTCACTAGTCACCAGTGTACTTCACCGCTTCACAAACTTTATCAGCCTAATGAGAAAACAGTGGAGGTTCCTTTGATCCGCGTTCCCCCACGGAGTATAGTCATTCACATAACATGTAGGGAAAAAACATGACTTGATAGAAGAATACAAAAGGGCACTTCCGGATTCAGCATGTCAATTTAAGTCAAGATCAGCTAAAATACCGAAGTCGGCTGAAAAAAAGTTCAAAATTGTTCCCCAGTGTTATCATTACGCCATGTGTTACTTTACACTGAAACTGTTGCAAACTCTTTGCCATTTGTATTTGTATTTGATTCATGATTACGATTACAAAAGATGCAATCGGTTATAATTTTGCCCTTACCTCAAAAATTATGTTTAAAAGTCATATCGATGTTGCGTAAAGAATTCATTTATTTTTCACTTTTTAGCGTAATTTTTAATTTGAAGTCGGTTCTATTCTTTTTCTTCATTTTAGTCTAAATAAATTTTTCATATGAATACTCTTATTTTCGTAAAAAAAGAAAAAAAACATATCAAATGGCACCCAATTTGAGTGACTGTCACTGAAAAATAATCATTTGTATGATAAATTGCGTTTTGAAATCGATTTTTAAAATATCCAGAACAGACTTTAGTCTTAAAACAGATTGAATGAATCTAATTTTTGTTTCAGAGAAGCCTTCACTCAAACTGATATTATAATTTCTCTAATATTACTGCTTAATGGGAAGAAGCTCATTTTAGCCTACACTTTCCCGTCAAAGAAAAAATAAATAACTAAACAAAGTTTGAAAGAAGGCTTAATGTATCGTAAAAATACCGTTAAAAGTAAAGAAAAGTCAAAAACAATTAAAGATTGAAAAATAAAAAAATTGAGAGTAAGGTTTTGAGATGGGGAAAATGTGTATCTGTCAGTCTGCCTGCGTGTCAGCCAGTTTCTTCTTTTTCTTTTTTCTTGAGGGGTTGAAAGAAAAGAGTTTCACAGCATCATTGTCATAATAATGACACTATCACAGTGGTGAAACCAGAATTTTTTTTTTAAGGGGTTGCACTGTACTTTTCAGTCTGAACTTTGTGCAATTCTTTTTTTTTTTTTTTTTGAGGGGATGAAAGAAAAGAGAAAATAACGTAATCTTTTAAGTAATATAACCTGCAACTGGTGAGAATTTTAGATATCAGGGATGGAAATAGCTAAAAAGGGAAAAAGCTGAAATTCAAGTTGAATAGATAACACATCAACCTTTTTAGCCTACTTTCCCGTAAAAGTAAAAAAATAATAATAAATAAAGCATGAAAGAAGGCTTAATGTATCTTAAAAATATCGTTAAAAATAAAGAAAAGTCAAAAAAAAGTGAAGTAATTAAATAAAGATTCAAAAATAAAAAATTTGATAGCAGGGTTTTGAGATGGGGAAAATGTGTGTCCGATTGGAAAAGTTCTTTTTGCATTCGAAAGATCTCGGCTAGGACATCTCATTTCCATATTTTACTTTTTGATTTGAACAATTTTTTGTTCAATTTTGAACAGTTCAAAAAATTTTAACATTAGCGCCTATGGACAAAATTGAAGCAAATTATGTAAACTCTGGGCACCCAAGTTCCTATTGCAAGCTTATTGAAAGGAGTTCTCGGCGTGAAATATTGATTTGAACAGTTTTTGTTCATTTTTGAACAGTTCAAAAAAAAAAAAAAATGCGGCATTTTTCCATTATTCCGGCGCAGGCGATAAAGTCGCCAATAGTGATGCAACTAACGCCAAACGGAACATCGTCGTTGTTATCCATTTGTGTGTTCCGTTGCCAAAAATTTTGCTCGGCGAGATTTGCGCCTTGATAATGAAAAGGTACCAAATTAACATTAGCGCATATGGGAAATTTCAATCCCATATAAATCCTGATCTAAACGACGGATTGGCTCGCAACAAACTTTATCAGAAAGATATTACGCTGTAGAACATGTACTGATACGAAGTTCAACAAGAACTGAACAAGCCTGTTTTCCTATGAAATTTTTGATCGGGATTTTTAAGGGCATTTCTCAATAAATAAATAAATGAATGAATGAGTGAAAGAATGAATGATTGAATCGATGAAAGAGTGAAAGAATTAATGAATGAATAAATGAATGAGTGAATGAACGAATGCATGAATAAATGAGTGAATACATGATAAAGTAATTAAATGAGTGAATGAATGAAAAAATAAATAAACGAGTGATAACTACATGAATGAGTAAATGAATGACTGAATAAATGAAAGAATGAATGACTGAGTGAATGAATATGTATTATCCGTTGAAAAAAGTATATTTGAAGTAATTAAGAACTAAAGCTAAATGTGAAAAAGAGAGAAAGTGATAGCTATATTATAAATTTGAAGTTGGGTGCATACGGGAAAGTAGGCTCGTATAGTTCTAGACGGAACTTCTTGTTAAAATTTACCTTTAGCACAATCCCATCATTTTCAGGTAGTATTTATTTTAATATAAAAATCGCATAATTCTTTAGTTCCTAAACAAGAATATTAGGCTACAATCTTCGGATTGTTTTATATTTATAAAAACCATTACCTCTGTTATCAAACAACAGAATATATCTTGCAAGATTAAAAAATTACTGTCTTTTGACTTTTTCAAAAGCAACTTAAATTTTACAAAATTTCATTCCTTATTCTTATGTTAAATACTTTTTTTCTAACTGATTGTAACAACTGTGTAACAGCCTATAAAAGTGAATAAAATCGACACATAAAGAATTTGATTCAATATTTAATTTTATAGGATTTGACAGACCCTCTTAAAAGATCTCGGAATTGCGTTTATATATTTTTAAACTAAAAATTTGATGAAAATAAGTATAAATTTTGTTTATTTACCTTATTAAAATACTTCATAAATAGCAAAAGAGAAAAAACCCGATTCTTTCGCGTGCACGTGGAAAGTAGGATTAAGAAATGTTAAACAGGGTTCGCACGATCGCGCGATTCCCTCAATATTTTTTGAAATCCCACTCAAAAAAATTTTTTTGGGCTTAAACTTTAAAAATCCCACTTAAAATTTTGGTCAAGAAGGAAAATCTCACCTTGTACGTACAGTGGAACCCTGTTAAAACATTGCAGTAATTAAGTAGCGATCTTTAAACGTCTGTTATTGGTTTTCCAAATTACTTATTGCTTTTTAAACAGTATAAAGTGCTACAATACAAATCAGACTAACAAAAATACAATTACTACTTTTTTTCCAAAAAGCATATCGTAAAACTCGTTGCATTTCCGGGGCTTTCGGTATCGTTATTCAATTTCCTGGCTTTTTCGGAAACAGAAGAAACATTGGTGTTCTCAATTCTTGGCCTAGCCAACTTCTCGATTAAGAGTTTGTTGAATGGGACTCGCCCACTGAGTTGACGAACTGTCACTGGATATTACTGAGTGTTTCTACAAAACCAAAAGCACACTTTATGGATTTTCCATTTTCCTGCAGTTTAACTGGAACTATTTTTCTAACTGCCATTAATAACGGCTTGAAGAGTGAAAATAGTTTAAAAAATCAGTTGCAATGCTTATTAGGTGTTTGAAAGGGCGTTAGATGTTGTCTTCAAAAAAAAAAAAAAAAAAGGCTGCATGACGCTCCAAACCAGGTGCGCCAAGGTTGCCTCGAAAGGGCAAAGACAAACCTGCGCCAAAACCAACTTCAGAACCTACTAAACCAATTATTTCCTCAGGTTTTAATATCAAATGGAATCCGTCTCTGTTTCTCGCACAGAAGAAGAATTTCACTGATAAACCACGCCCTAAGCAAACAATCCCCCCCCCCCCACAAGACTAATAAAAACTACTCGTGCCCCTTTAAGGAAAGGAACACAAAAAATGACATTCTGACAAATGAAGTGAAAAAAAAAACTCCGATTCTATTGATGAGAACAATTGTTTCAAACTACGACAAATACTTTACTGATAAAATATGGAAGGATACTTGGGAAACAACCACCATATCCGCCCACCGTAGTCCTCCCAAGGGACTATTTATGTTCTTATAAGCCCATTCAAGCTCGGTAGAAAAAAGAAAGGCAAAAATGACGGCGTGATACAAGAAAACTAACTTTAATTTCGGAATTAGAAGGTAAATTTTAGTCAAAATCTGCTGAAATACCGAAGTCAACAAAAACACATGGTCAAAATTATTCTCCACGGTAATACTCATTCTCTTTTTCTTAATCTAAAAACTACTAATTGCAGCACACAACGAAATTTTCTGAATAGCTAAAATGAAAACTTGTCAATTTTTCAAGTTTTATTTTAGACAACTTATTACTTCCCATTTTAGTATGTGGCTGCAGAAACCGAAATGAAATCAACATCTTAAATCAGCGGAATAACAGCAATGGAAGACGTAATACAGATAGGACTTCTATTCACGTACTTACGTTTTTATTTTTTAAGAATTACATGGGCTTAGTGATAGAAATATTATGAGCATCCCAGCTCTAATTTTGACTCATTTATATAAGTTATGCGCGGGAGCAAAAGCTAGATTTTCGATAAGATTCTTATTGCATTGTTAGAGAGGCCCCTTGTACCCCGCAAAATTGCTTTTTTTTTTGTGTGTGTGTTTTCAATTTTTCTGCGTTACAGTGTTATTTTCTCACAATCTACTGAGTAAGTGGTTAAAATTCTTGATGTATTAAAGAATACACACCTAATTTTTAAATTCTCTAAATACGCAATGGAATCAATTCTACAGTGAACAAATTCCTAACCACCCATTTACTTCGCTCCACTTCAGGACCTTGGAATCGATATCAACAGCCGATTCAACGCATTGTTGGTGGACAAGAAGATGAGCCATTTTCTTGGTCGTGGGTGGTAAAAGTCGAAATATTCCACCTCATATTTATTTTGTTTAAATAAATAAATAAACACATGAATAAATAACTATTTTAGTGAATTTTAAACCAATGCATGTAAATTGGTTAGCTTTATATGCTGTACATACAGTTGCATTATCGCAACAATAATAAAGCGGAGTTCAAAATTGGATAAATCAACCCACTAATAATGTAGAATCTACACGTAGCAATCTTTCACTCATAAGGACATACCAAAGGAAAAATTCATAAAGGAGAGACGTACAAATGAAATTCAACGTATTTTAACCCCTTAACGGTCGCACAATTTTCGACAGAACAGCAACAAACGCGTCTACCTTTTTTTCCAAGAAAACCCTTAAAAAATGTTTAATGTTGTGCCGTATAAATCCGTTTTGTTTTTTATCAAAATTTCAGCCAATTCTGGGAAATTGTAAAAATTATCCACATCAATGCAATGACCTTTTCCAAGCAGACTATCTATAAGTGTTAATACACTTTTTGTGGCTAACCCAAAATCTGATTATTTCAAATTGCAGTGTTGATGCCAAATCTTGCTCTTTTGGAAGGAATGTATTGCTCCCATGAAAGTCTTCCTTTAGTACAGTAAATGAGATTCATCTATGCAAATGTCTCTTTCTAATTCATACGAATTACTAAATTTCTTAAACAAATACTTTGCGATGATTTCAATTTTTCTCAATTTTTTGTTTTCGCATTTAGACTCATCTTCATTCTTCGAAAAATGTAAGAACTTCATAATGAGACTGAACCTCTGCTCAGTCATCGTTTTGTGGAAAAATGGCAGCTATGCTCAATAGCGCGTCGGACCACCTCGGTCTGCGGTACATACCGCAACATGCTCCGGCATTGAATCGAAAAGACGTCTGATGTTACCCTGAAGCAGCCGTGCCCACAAATCTAAAACAACTCTCTCCAAATCCTGCAAGGAGTGGCACGACGGCAACTGGCGTTTCGGCTGGTCCCGTACATGCTCAATAGGGGAGATGTCCGCGGAGCGAGCAGATCATGGAAGGGTCCGAACACATCGTAAGAAGTAACGTCGACCCTAGCCGTGTGCGGACGAGCGTTATCCTACTGGTAAATTGCACCTGGAATACTGGTTAAGTATGGAAGCACATGAGGCCGTAAGATATCATCCATATACCGGAGATCTGTTAATGTACCACGTACCACCAGCAGAGTGGAGCGGTTATCGTAGGCAATGGCCCCCCAGACCATGACACATGCAGTGCGGGAACTGTGTCGCTGAATAGTGAGGGTGGGATTGCACCGTTTCCCAGATCGTCTGAAAGTGGCATTCATCACTAAACACCACACGTCTCCAATATGTGGCGTTCCACGTCGCTCTCGCTTGGCACCACTGTAGTCGGAGACGCCGATGTGACGGTGTTAATGGCAGTACACGTAATGGGCTCTGGGATTGCAGATCCGCTTCCCTGAGGCGTCTAGAAATTGTTCGTGGACAAACAGGAACCCCTACATCTACTTGTACAGTGGAACAGGTCACTGTGGGATCCGTGAGTGCGTGGCGCATGATGCTTCGATCGTCTCGCGCAGTCGTCGCTCCAGACCCGGTACGCCGTGCGTGGGTGCCTTCACGTGTCCACTGCTCCCAACACCTTCTGATAGCACACTCAGAATGATCGACCTGGCCTCCTGGCGAGAAACACGGCGCGTCGACAACGGTGCAGCCTTCAGGCCAATGATGAGGCTCCTCTCAAAAGCAATTAATTGGGAGAAATATCTTCGATGTCTACCTGGCATTCTATACACTTTGGTACACCTTATAGCGTCGATTCGTGGTCGTCACCTTTACGAATCTTCCACAATAACCTGGTTTATATAGGCCGCGTTTCTTGTTTGCAACGCCAGTGATGCGTGAGTGGATGCGCGCATGAGCACTAAACTTGCATCATTTTCATACTGGACATCACTCTACTAATTTGCATAGTTTCGAGGTTGTAGCTCGCTTCCTTCTTGGTGCGCTATTTTCAATGTCCGTGAGTGTATTTTAACCAATTTTTAAAACATAAATAATTAGTTTTATGCAAATTAGTTTTTCTTATGCAAATTAGCTTTAGTCAAACAAAAAAGCAATTTTCGTTTTTTAAGAAATAAACCAACTACCTGAAAATTTTGCTTTCTCTCTCAGATCGCACACAGCAGGATGAGAGCAGGATAAGATGAGACTGAGAATCAAAAAATCGACAACAATAGTGATTTTCTCTTCTTTCTTACTTGACTTTAACTCACTCATTAAACAAATAACTCTGAACTCTTAGTGTAAATTAATTTTTTCTCGGTGTAAATTTTCTAATATTCAGCATGGCACCAATCAACATCAATATAAACTTTTACTGTTAAATCGTTTTATAAGTCGATAGGGTGGCGTAGTGGTAAGGCGCAAGCCTCGTACGCCCAAGTTCGCAGGTTCAAACCTGTGGCCCGAGTCGGTGGATTTTCAAGATGAAGAAAATCATCTGCGCCCACGTCGTATGATCATGAGGCATGTAAAAGATCCCTTGAGTAGACATTTGGCTTGGATGCTCTCGGCTAAATTAAATTCCTTGTGCAAATTTCTCATCAACAGAGTCCGGGGGCTCATCCTTTCAGGTGGAGAAACCGGATGTCAAAATTATCATGCGGCGATGGTACCACACTCGTTGTGGTGCCGCTGAAAGAGATGGTACCATTCTCTCGGGAACGCACTAGGTCTGCAATTGGCAGAAGCCAACAGCAGCCCCATTAGAAATAAAAAATATATATATCGTTCCAGAATTAGGGTACTATAACAAAATTAAAATTTTATCATTCTAATTGACAAATTTACATTGATTGCAGATGTCAAAGTAAATTAAAATGTACCACAGACAACATTAGGAGTAAGCATTTATATGAACCTAATTTTTCTTTTAAGTGAAGTAATAATTATTAAAAATCCTGATATATTAATTTTTTTACATATACAAGCAAATATGACTGAGTAAGTGAGGTTTAATTAGTAATTAACTAAGTTAATAATATTCTGGTTTATACAATATCACACATTTAAATAAACAATTTTAAAATAGTTTGCGGGAAAGCACATCGATACATATCCGACATGTATCATAAATATCCGATATTTTGATATTTATATAGTAAATATCAAGATATTTTTCAACGCAGCTTACAATACACATCCCAAAAATGTTAAATTTTTATTAGATTATCACACGGATTCCTCGTAATAATCTCCCATATTTTCTGGTAGAACTTAATATTTGGGAGTAGAATCATCTACTACAATATAGGGGGAGAGGGCATTTATTTTGATTTTCTCTTTGAAACAAATCAAATTGACTTGCATTTTCCAAAAAAAAAATGACTCTTTCTTTTCTTTACTGTGATTTTTAAGCCTCTGGCACTGCTTGCACATAAAAACGGTGCGACTCTGCTCCTTTGACAAAATTAAAACATTTGGGCATAGGTCGGACTCACATTCCGCTATTAAGTTCGAAGTAAAATCCCTTGAAAAATCCCTACCTCAGAATTCTCCCCCTAAGTTGGAAGGGAAGTCATCAACTGTCAACAGCTTGCACATAAGGGTGGCGCGCCTCTGACCCTTTGACAAAATTAAAACATTTGGGCATAGGTCGGACTCGTTCCGTCCGCTACTAAGTTCGAAGTAAAATCAGTTGAAAAATCTCTACCTTAGAATTCTCCCCCTAAGTTGGCTGGAAGGGAAGTCATCAATTGTCAACTCAGCTGTCCGGATATCTCAGCTATCCAGATATCTATTGCACATTGTTAACGACCCCATCGTTTCATTCATTTGACAGCTCTAGGCGACCTGTTGGTAGGCGAGAAATTGGGTGAACCGAAACATGCGTGGTAAATTTTCTTAAACAAAAGAACGATTCCGCGCAATATTAAGAAAAAGCCCGTTTATGAGCGATTATGCGCAAGTGTTATGTTTTGGCGAAGAAATGGGCAGCACTTGAAACTCTGTAATTGGTAATTACTTCTTGTATCGCGTGTGTACTCATCAGCAGTCCGAATTTAGTTAATTAAGTCAAATATTGGAATAAATTTTCGCGAATTCACAATTATTTCTAAAAAAATTAAAAATTATTTTACCTTTAAGGGGAAAAAACTGAAGTTTCGGAAAATTCAAACGTTAAGAGAAAAGTGAAATCTTCCGTGAAAAATCGGGAAAAGCGGATTTTGGGTCAAAATATAAAATGCGGAGAATTGGCATCCCTGAAATCTAAAGTTTTTTTTAGGAATGAAGATAATCCCCCATCATTATCCTTATGCGTTTATATTCTCAAGATGCAAATTGCTCTTTTATTGAGCAAAGTAAATATTTTTGAAAAACTTCCAAATCATCACTCGGGGGGGGGGGGGGAAGCATGGAGTCACTGTACCCCTCTTGTTGCGCCACTGCAATATCATGCACAGTACTGAACCCCAAATTCGGCCCGCTGCAGAGTGGTGTTAGGCCGAAATTTGAAAAACGTCCAATAATGGCAGATTTACAGAACCAAAAATGACGGTTTTTTGGAAGCATCAACGCTGACACGCGTTTGTTACGCAAAAGTGCAATGTCTTCTTAACACATAGACAAAAAAAATGACTTTTTCTTTGCTTAATCGGAGAAAGGGCTATAGAAACCCGGAATACTGCATAAAACCGAATGCATTGTTAATGAAACTTCTTTGCTCTTAGATTAGATTGTAATTAGTTACGGATTCGGACATGTTTTAACTGTTACTTATAACCAATCTCGCATTTCCCTTTACTTGTATTTACAAAAACATCTTTCTTGTAGCCGAGCTCTAGCACTTTCTTCAATTAGCATAGAAAATGTAATTTGTGTTTTAGTGGTTATTCACTGAAATTTCTGAAAGCGTGAAGGAGTCAACAATTTGAAGTTCTTAGAAATAATACGAAATTTCAAAACAAGAAATCTTTATAATTATGAAAAATGTTTTCATTTAATATCGTCTTAATGATGAAAATTGAGAGTAAAACATTTCCTTGTATCTTTAAAATGAAGGTCAAAAATTTAAAATGAAGACAAATAGCTATTTTCCTTTTATGCAATATCAGTTTTTAGTTGTTCACAGTTCCCAAATCGAGAAACTAAAAAAATGAATTCCTTCATTGTTAATGCGCAATAACTTCGCTTATAAACAAAGAGTCAAGTGTTAATGTCCAAACATTGAACACTCAAAATTAAGCAACAAAAGCTGAGAAATTTAATAGCTAACAGAGGGAGATTACTAAATGTCATACCAAATGAGTAAACACATTTTCTTTTTTTTTTTTTTTTCACGAAATGGTTAAGTTTATCTTTCAGATTCTCGTTAAGTTTTATCATTATGGCAATCTTCCACAAATGGTGCTGGTTACATGCAGTTGGAAGCTAAGTAAGTGAATTTATATGTTTCTTACGTAAATGAATATTTTTGGGTAAAACGGTATTTAAAAGAAGGTATAAAATTAAGCGAATTGATGGAGTATTGATTCTTCATTTGAAATAAATAAATAAATAGAAGTAAAATAAAAGCTTACTTGCTTCAGTAATAAGTTTACAATGGAGATGTATCTTCGGATTTTTTTTCTAAGTAAAATAGGGATACTTTGCTATAAAGTTATTCATGTGACAAGAATATTTAGATTTTATAGCCAAAATAATGTTACGGGAGATCAACATTAAAGTGTATGAGTGAATGAAGGAACCAGAATATCTGGCGATTTATCATAGTTGTCATTATAAAAAAGGGCATAGAAAGAATATAGTCTTATAGACTCAGCCAGTGGTTCCCAATCCGCAGATGTCTGCGGACCACACAGCCAGAAAATAATTTACCACGGACCTCCACCTCCTCCACGGATTTCCATTCTCATTTTAGACATTTACTACTCCATGAAAATTGCAGCTCTAGTATTTATGGTTTCTATAATAAAGTTATAGTTGAGCATCGATGATTTTCCTTTTTTTTAATTCTAACGCATATTTTTACAAAAGTGTTAGCTAAAATTTTTAGAACTCGGAAGTGAATAAAAATTGTTTTTGCCTACATTTTCAATAATAGGTTTAAATAGTTCCTTTATTTTTTGCTATATTTTCTTGGTACTTTTCATAATCTTACAGAAAACAACATTAATTTTAAGGAGTAGCGTAACCATTCTTCCTCTTCACGCGCGAGGACTCGAGAACAACATTACTTTATAAACTTTGTGGCTTTGATGTTAAAGGTTTATCACTGTTTTTATTCATTAATTTATCTATTTTTTAACTAATTCAATTTTGTGTTTTCAAAATTATTCCAGACCATTCAATTACATTAAACAAACAACTGTCATATTTAACTGAATGTTTCAGCTGAAAACGGACCTGAGGAATTAAGCGGATCTCCAGTTAAGTTCCCAACATATGGAATTTATTCGGGTAGGGAAAAAAAATAGCTTACAAATAACGAAACGTTTGAACGCTAATGATGAAATTTCTGAGAGCTATAGAAAAACATCAAACGTGATAATTGTACAGTGCAGAGCAAAACTTGTTGAATGAATAATAAAAATTAATTCAATTAATATTTCAGATACACAATGAAGTCTACATTTAGGTGGTACAAGCTGTTGTTACTCATTTCATTTTTGTATAAAGTTACAGGTAAGATATGTTCAATTCTTTCCTTAAATAATTACTAATAATAAATTATCTAACTGTTCCAAACCTATAATTATTGTGACTGAAACTAATCTTCGTATGTAAAGCACAACTCGTAAAGAAACAGCAAATAGCTATTTCTAGGCAGCAGTTATGCTTTTACATCAAACAGCTGTTTCAGAATTACAACGAAGCCAATTAAAGAGTTATAACGACCAAATAGCTATTTCAGGCGCTACTTCTTAAGTGGAGAGTCTTCTACTTCTACAGGGAGCAGCCAGAGGACTAACAGTTTCGACTCTAGCTTCCAACGACGGATGATGGAACCAATCTATTTCTGCCTCCACAATTTCAGCATAGTCATGAAGTCCCGTGGCGGGGGAGGAGGGGATAACAGTTCCCTCCAGCCATGGTTGCCGACAACCGACGACAGTACTTTCGAACCCACGGATTTAAAGAGCACGCGTGCCACTTGTAATCTGTGGGAACTTTGCGCAGACAGTACTGGAATTTTCCGATTCCGAGATTAATGCGCAAGTCACTGGGCTACATACGGCCAAGGTGAAAAAACGCTCAACAGAAAACAGCATAATGAGTGAAATTTCTGTCTTACTTGGGTTGGTTATTCAATTTATTTTTATTCATTATGAAATTATTATGAATTTGAACTATTTTTCTTCTACTGCACTTACGAGATTAAGAACTTTCGCAAAATTTCATTCATCATAAATAAAAACGGCATGCGTCATGTCATTCTCCTTGTTTGTACGAGCCGAAAACAAATACTTGTCAAAGGAATTCCTTTTTATTTTACAGAGATATCGACGATTGAAGGTTACCCAAGGAATGTTTTAGAATTAATTTTCGAGCAGCTTGAATACATTACGAAATTTGCACAAGTTGAGCTTTGCAAGAATTTTTGTTCCAGGAATAATATTTAAACACTTAATCGACGTAAATGACCACTTAGTAGTTACAGGGAAAGAACAAAGTAAAATGTTTAGATTGTTGTTTCTTTTTTCTTTCCTTGTTTCAAATATGATTTTAACAATCTCTAGCTCATCTAAATATTAAACTATGTCGAACCTATGAGAATTCGCTTAAACGCTTTTCCTGACTAACTAAAAATAAAAATAACTAAAAGTTAACATCTTTTAAAGCAATACATTTTTTAAAAAATAACAAAGATTTTTAACAAGATTCTGAAAATTAAATTGCTCTCTTTTAATTAGGGGTTTAGGTCAATCTCCTTACATCAAGTGTAATCAATCTTAAAAAAGTAACATTTTTTTTCTTCTGAAAATTCTACATTTTTAAATGTTTTAAATTTTTATCTATATTTTCATAGCATCACCTGAATGGAAAAGAGCATATGATTCTCCTAATCCAACGTTCGAATTTCGGAATTTTCCTGTTGGACAGGCTTGTGTAGATCGACGTCAGCTGGGATTTTGCAAAAGCCTAGAAAATTGCAGGTATCCAACAAGAAGCACTTGCGGGTTTGGACCGAATCCGATCGTCTGCTGCCTCGACGATCCGTCCTCTGAGCATACTACCACTACCATTACTCCCATTGCCACGTTTAAACCAAAAAATATAGAAGCAAGGTCAAAACCAACCGGGACGATTGACTTGACTTTTCCTAGTAAGAAGATCTCTATTCGGGTGTTTTACTTCGATTTATATAGGCACTGAGAAATTGCAGTGATCAGTGATGCCGCTAAACTTTGGAAATTACGGGTCCCCATGACCCAGGACTACCAAATTTACGGGTCATTTTTCCCAAAAAGCAGGTCCCTATTAAAAAAAAAAAACTATAGCATATCATGGTTTTAAAGAAATCAATGGTGCTAGCAGCAAGGATTTGCATTTCCAGAACTTTCCAAAAAAAAACTCCTGAACCTTGATTCTTTTTATTAGGTATTATATTGTCAGGCATATGAGACGAAATGTGATTTATTAGGTCGTACTTTAGGAAAAATACTTGGATCAGACAGAAATGGATAAAAGTACTTATTTTAACAGGGGTCGCAATGGAAAATGTGAAAAATATAGGGCAACAGAAAAATTGTTAAAAAAATTGTGTAGCATTTTAATAAAATGTGTGGATTATTAAAAGAAATAATACAATAACATCTGAATGATCATCAGATTGATAAAGAAACATTATAAAAATTATTTACATACTTTTAATTCATCCCTTTTGCACACTTCAGTTTATTATTTCCTGCATCAATGATGGCTTTTGTTGCTTCAATATTTTCGTTTTAATACTGCTTGCAATCTTTTGCTTTCTTCATCACCTATGCAAAAAGTGCAAAAAACGCCGAAATTCGGACTCGCGAATTTTGTGCAATTGATCTAGTGGAAATTAAGATCTTGTTTTAAAAAAATAAATTGAATAATACTGCAAGAAATTAAAGCGCAGAAACATATTTTTATTAAATCAGAATAAAAACAATAATTAACAAAAAACATAACTGCAAAAACAAAACCTTTACAAAAAGCGCGATCCAAAAATGAAACTGCAAATTCCAGATTGTAATAACATTTTATTTCACTTCTTTTAAAATCATTTACGACTAAAAATCCGCAGCAAAAATGTTCTCGATTTTGCTCTAAAAGTAGGGAGGTCGACTTACACTAGGGTTTCTGCTAATAATAGGAGAAAAATACATAAATTAAATAGGAAAATTTAAATTCAAAATAAAAGCTAAGCAAAAATCGTAATCGCGAAAACGAACCCTTAACAAAAATTCGTTATCTCAAAAACGAAACCTTTTCATACCAAATTAAAAAAAAAGAAACGCAAATTTCCGAATTTATCCCCACCTCCGATTTTTGCGTTTTTGACGCGCTATAGCGAGCCCGCGGCATCACTGAGTGATAGTATACCTTTCAGACGTAATGCCCCGAATACTAGATATTAACGGGCACCATAGGGAATTGAGAAAACTTGTTGGCAATGAATCGAGGAAAGCCTTAAGAAATTGAACTAAAATGCTTACAACTAATGTTCTTAACCAACTTAAAATCTACGAAAAAATTCCATCTTGTGCAGAAAAACTAATATTAATATGTGCAAGGTTTTCTTACAACCCGTATTACGGCATTTATGTAGAAATTTTGCTTAAAATTGGAATAAAGAAAGAACAACTTGTCAGATTATTTTTGACAGATATATAAACCTTCTCCGTGTTAATAATAGAAACCACATGAAAGTTTTATCAAAATCCGACGGATAGTTTTTGATTTTATCAACTTTTATATCTATATATATATATATATACACATGGACCTTTAGTTTAATGTTAAGAAAAACTCGGAAAAGGCGAAAAAGTGTTATGATTTCAAAAATTAGACAACGGTATCGCCAAATGTCACGTTGCTTTATGTATATCGACTATTATTTCTCATTCAATAGGGTATAGAGCAGTGGTTCCCAATCTTTTTTCACGTCGCTACCCCATTTTCAACAAATAAGCAACCAGCGACCCCACATATGTACACAAACACTTACACGCAACTATTTTGACACAAAAACAACACGCTAGTTTCCAAGCTGTTTCTGAATCCAACCCCAATACAAATGTGTCTTATTTTATAAACGGCAAGATTTTATTGTAGAATAAACAAATTCACAGTGCAGTTGGACTGACTGTAAGATTGCATTTTTACTTTAACACTTTTTGGGTACACTGTAACTAAACATATAATGCTTGGAATGGAACTATGTTTAGTATATACATGAAGTCTAACAGGAAATAGTGCTGATTAGTTTTTGGCGGAAATCCCGTTCATCCTCCCTCATTTGAATGTTTCAGTTGTTAAGCATAACTGCTTTCGAGATATAATGGAAGAATTCAAACCAAAACATTGTCGCCATAAAACAAAAGAGTGCTTTTATTTGAATATTTCTGTAAATTACTTGAATTTATTTAAATTCGGTATATCATTTTATAACTTTCATGCATTATTCAAATATTTCTCGATATTTTTCGTACATTTCCTTAAAACATTTTTGCTGGAAAAAACACACCCATTGGTTGGGAATCTCTGGGATAGACAAACCAGAGCATAAAATGATAGACAGGGAAAAGTTCACAAAGAAAGCAATTCTGCTTTAAATGAAAAAGGATTTGAAAAATAAAAAGCATGCTTTGCGTCACTCCTATTTGAAACAGGACTAAAACAGTTTGACCCTTTTCAGATTGCGGATTAAGATCCCCAAAAGTTGCCGAATCAAACAGCGGGTCACGATCCGGCTGGTTTGGAGGAGGCTTGTTTGGAAGAAAAAAAAGAGGTCTCTCCCCCGGAACGGGCTCGGGCTTTAGCCTCAGCGGTCTTTTAAGCAAATTCTTACCAAGTAAGTGTTAGTTTCGTATTCTACTTTATACACTAAAGGTTAACATTATAGTAAAAATAACATTAAACTGGCCCTTTTTGTAACAACGTTAGCTTAAGGTATACTCTTATGGAACCAATACCCAAGAACGAAAGGCACACTGACGTGTAAACGCAAAGGCATACATTTGATACAGTCACCTTACCTATTTGAGGGAAGAGGAGATAAGTCTTTAGACTCAATAAAAAATATCAATAATTAAAAGAAATTCCCGCAAAAAAATCACCATTGCCTGTTTGCCCTACAGGTAAGTAGTTTGCACGGATGTTCTGTTGCACCTTCCGGAATCCAACCCTTCGAAGTGTGGAAAAGTTCATAGACGAAACGTGTCGATATTAAAGTGTCATATCTTGCAGAGTTTAATTGTTTCGCAGAGATATCTTTTTGATAAAACTCTTTTTTCGTGGCTTTTTCAGATATGGTTTGTACATGCTCTGTGTGACCGAGAATTATGTAAGATTTTTTATTAGTGACGATTAAATCTTTTTGTAATGCTTAAAATATTGAAAAAGAACTGAACTGGTATTTGCTTACTGATTTTCAGGCGATGGAAATAATGCCAATCCAGTCATTGTTGGAGGAGTAACAGCAACAGCAAACTCTTGGCCTTGGATGGTAAGTACGCCATTTTTTAAATATTTGCACACACAAACATGCAGCCATTAAATTCAAGCTTTAAGAGTGAAATTGATAAATTAATAATTGAAACCGGGCCAGCGGCTACCATTGTTTTTTTTTTTTTTTGCTTTCACTTACTCGTTTTACTTATTACTCTCCCAAGAGACTTCTCTACAAAACAATTTTACTTTTGAAGTCAATAGAATTGACCTGCAAAAGTTGGATTGAAAGTTATAAAGATAAACTTAAAGTAAAATCAAAATCCTTGAACAAACTTACTTTTACTCATAGTTACGTATGCCACAATCCCACATTACCGATATATTGATGTTGCCATATGAAATAAAATGAAATAGGTGCAAGAATGTGATTAAATTTTGGATTTAGAAAAATCGTTATAACTACTGAACTGTATCGGGTAATTAGAAAAGGGAACTAGTATTTCTTATACCTGGGCAGGACACTCAATCTAGTTTCAAGCACCACTTTTCATGCCAACTTTCTGAGCTCTCAAACACTGGCAACTACCTTTCTTCAGCATCTTATACAACATTGAATCCACGATCAAACTGTTATGAACTTCTACAAGGCGAATCTGGTCGAGCGCAAAGTGCGTTTAAGGACTGTTTGGGGACCTACAGCTTTAAGTGAGACGCAACTTCTGAGACATGATCGGAAAAACTGCTGTACCGATCAAATATACATGCAAAGATTCAAACCCGTGACCCACGGCGCAGGAATAAGATGCTTTACTTTCCATGCCAATGAACGGCATCAACTTCATACTTTACATTGTTAACTAAACTATCCTTGAAATGTCAATTGGAATCTATAAAAAGTTGGGGAGGGAATCTATATAGCTTTAGCTAAAACCTTGCAGAACGTTTAGTCATCTGCGGAAGACTTTCAGAGAATTGAAAAATGTTCTGCAGGATATCTCTACTAATAATAAAGCAGCAAGTATGTCTGTCTGTGTGTGTGTCCGGCACAGGGCCAAGGCCGTTCGGCGGATTTACCTCGAAGAGTTTTTTCCAAAATTCGAATTTGTTCTTTTTTATTCCAATTTATAGCCGAAAATTGCATAAAATAGTCCTTCTCTATCGGAAAAAACTATAGCATCCTTTCGAACTTGATACCATTCAAAAACCCGTAAAAAAAACTGTCCCAGGAAGAATTTTCCTTTTTGTGTTGAAATTGTCTCTGAATTAACTAGAAAAGAAAGAAGTTACAAGCGTTTTTCTCTGTAGTCTGAAATCATTTTTTCACGGTAATTAACTTTGATTTTGTTTTCTCCAGATGATTGATTTTTTTTATTTTATTTCAATTGTTACCAAGCTGTCTACATGTATGTTTGCTAAATAAAATTCTCTTCACAATATTTTTAGCATTTTGAGGGACAGCCGATTTTTAATTTATCCCTTTCTTTTTTTGCCTTTTGATGTTTTTTTTAACAAATTAAAATTTATTTTTAATGCAGTTTTTAGCATTTTGAGGAACAGCTGGTTTTGAATTTAATTTTTTCTTTTTTGGGGTTTTGATTCTTTTTTTTAAACGAATTAAAATTTATTTTGTGCGGCTCACACGCGATCGATAGCTTTGTTTTAATTTCCTTATTTTGATATGTATTTTACGGGACCAATCTCCATGCTGTACAGGGGTTTTTAAAGAAATATTATCCTTTATAGCGACTTTGTTATTTCAACTTATTATTACTGTTTATATTTATATATATATATTTTTTTCTGTTCAGTCAATTAGCACATATTTTATTTGCCTATTCGAGCTTGGATAAAAGGTTTTATCCGCTTTCAAAGTTTTGCTTCCAGCTGTTTGTTTCTGCCAGCTACAAAATTCGTCTTTCTGTTTTACTGTCAAAGAATAATAGAAAAATATTAATTAATTTAAGCTATTCAAATAGATTGAATTCGTTTTTATTTTTTTTATTTTTTCTTTGTGCGGGTACTTGAACAAAACAAGCAAAATACTTTTTTTTTTTTTAATATCTTCTTTTTTGCTTCGTACTGTTTCTCTCTTTTTTTTCTGTGTATGTTAAAAAAAAAAAATGTTGCTTAAATATGCAGTATCGCTGGTTGATTGTCACGGGCGACAAATTTTTAAGTATTTGGAATGCTATACATTTTAATAAAATAATATAATTTACACATAAAAAAGTATGTATAATAGCGAACCGACTGGTCTTTTCACTATTTGACACGGCCGTGCGGGTACCGATAGTACATACATAAAGTGATTTTGTCTTAATAACATATAGAAAGCTGGATTATTTTGGGTTTAAAAACGAAACAAAGTGCATATATTCATCTTTCACGATATTATATGTGGAAGTGAATCTGCAAAGATGCAAATCAGTCAAGTTCCTTGCCTCCGCCAGGATGCGATGGCAATTCCTCACTATTTTAACGAGTCGCAACGGAATGAAGACACTGCTTGTTCATCGTCTGATCATTTTGCGGGGCTCTAGCAGAATGACGCCAAGTCACGTCGACCGTCGGAGTGACCTTGCTTGTTCATCGTCTGATCATTTTGCGGGGCTCTAGCAGAATGACGCCAAGTCACGTCGACCGTCGGAGTGACCTTGCTTGTTCATCGTCTGATCATTTTGCGGGGCTCTAGCAGAATGACATTAAGTCGCGTCGACCGTCGGAGCGACCTTCCAATTAAATGTTAACTTTATTTTTAGCTTGCACATAGTTTCTATTCGTTGATTAACCGCCATATTCACCGTCAATCTAACTCCACGCGTGAAACCACGAGATCCGTTAACTCGGAGTTGGGGCTCAGCGCTGCGAAGTTAAAAATCGGTATTCACGGAGGAAAATCAACCTGGGGTTTTCCAACCACGAAGTTAGTCAACTCGACGCCATGTGGGAATGTACGCAGGCCCGTTATTGGTCAAAACTATCACATGATTTTCTTCATGCTTTTTCGCCGCGCAGTGTACATTTCGTTTCCCGTTCTCTGCGGTATAGTAATGAATAAAACATGAGTGGTTTTTAGCCCGTTTGAGAAAGTATTACTTCTAGCACTCGTGGAAAAAATTTAAAAATATTGAAAAGTAAAGAATCTAATAAAATTTTTCTCGGAAAATGAAAATATATATATATTTAACGAATAGGAAATTATAATTAATTTTATCATTGTAATATATCTCTTTCTGACATTAGAAAGGTACCATTCACAAACGATATATATATAATATAGAAATGTATCATTATGAACCAAGCAGTAGTGTATTATTGTATCTTTTAAATTTTTATTTGAATATTCTTTCATTAAATCAAGGCTGTAACCAGGGATGCCCACGAACCCCCCCCCCCCCCCCCCAAATTTTCGCTATGTAGCATATATTCCTCCCTGAAACTTTCCTCAACATAAGTGTTTCAAAGCCTTCCCCCCCCCCCAAAAAAAAAAAAAAAATCTGGCTATGGATTTGCATTAAATTCATACGAGTATTTAAAAAATGCATTTGATTTCAATTATAACTATTGTAAATACTTTATTCTTACAATCACTTCGTATTGGCAAAGTACAGTAAAAATTTGGTTTAAGTCTTACAACTGCATGAAACGGCAATTCAAAATTATGTGATTTGGGGTTAACAAGAACCCTTTTTCTAATGCAAATATGAATTCATTAATACAAATACATATGGCGAATATTTTGACTTTTTCAAAAACCTTGCAGTTTACCTTTAAACGCAAAACTGCCATTAGCATTATGGATTCATTTCATGTCTTTTTTTTTTTTTTTTTAAAGAAGCTTTTCACATATTCAAAACCTTTGTTAAATTAAAAAAAAAAGAAAAGAATGTACAAGCAAATGTAAATTGGCCAATGACATAAAACACATGGTAAAGGTCAACAAGTTTATTTTATTCGACATACATAAATCAAAATATTCCACATGAACTTCGCAGGCCCAGAAGTAACCTTGGCAAAAAAAATCAGGACGCATGTTAAAAGTTCAGTATATACATGTACACTTTAAAGTAGAATAAAATTATATCAAAAAGCAACAAGGAGAGAGAAAAATAAATAATTAAATAAAAATACTAAAGATATATTACCCCCCATTGTTTGGTATTTCTGTTCAATTAGGAATCATGATAAAGTTTCAAAATCTTTAATGAAGTAATAGCTCCCGAGAGAAAAACATTATCGGAAATACACAAAAGTGACAAAGAAATCATTGAACAATACTAGTTAATAAAATTAAAACAACTCTAAAGTTGTATTTTTTGTAAGGCTTCTTCAGAAATTCAAGATCGTGTAAAGCGAAGAAAGCTCTAAAATCTCAACATATTCCAATTATCGCAACATCCAGTCCGCCATTGCTAATGTTTACATGTACTGAGCATGCGCTCAAACCTTAACTTTGCTCTGGAGCTTGGTTGAGTTACTCGACCTGGCATGGTTTCGGGAACCTGTTTGCGCGTACTCAAAGTTGATGGTGAATAGGAAATCCGCGGTAACTTCAGGTTGGAGACCGGTTTCGCGTCAAACCATGAGGTTAGAGTTGACGGTGAATACGGCGGTAAATGTTCTTAAATTCATTCAACCAGCATCAGTCTGAGTCTTTTAACCCGTTACCTCAGTCCATATATATATATGATCACGAAATAAAGCATTTCTTTTTGAAGAAAGTGACGGTTCGCTTCCTTTTAAATCAGTCAATGATTTACACGCAATGACTCTGCGGCGAAGCCATGTGTTCAGCCTATTCTGGGAAATGAATCATTATTTTCAGCACATTCTTCTCACGTTGCGCATTTCAGCTCAGTTGAAATCTTTCACATTGGGGCTGAAAGATTTCAACCTTCAACAACAACAAAAAAATATTTTGATTTCTATTCCAGGTAGCTATCTTTAAAGAGTTTCCTGGTGGCCGAAAAAGTTTCCTATGTGGATCATCACTCATCAGTAAACGTTATGTTCTTACGGCAGCCCATTGTTTCGATGATGAAAAAGGAAACATGTAAATTTTTTTGTTATATTTCATTTTTTTTTTCGTTTTATGTGTTCCGGTAGTGTTCTTTCTTCATTATTTATATTAGCGGAATGCATATTTTAAATTATAACAATATAGTTGCTCCCCACAAGGCAGTAACCGTCTATGTCTGCTGATAGTCGCCATATTACAAAATCCCAACTTAACGCAACTTGCCAGGTAACTGCTTATTATTTGGCACAATCTACTACTTGGCTGAATTCCAGACAGACATATTTTAATATTGCAAATATGACATTAAAAACTTCAATTTAGTGTAAAAGCTTGTTACAACGACTAAATAAAACTGATGAAAGCCACTTCCTGAAATATAAAAATTTAAAAAACTATAAATTGGATAACTGTCAAACATAATGCCTTTGCATCTGGATAGTGGAAATTAAATGCGGAAGAACTTTGTTATAGCTTCTTTTCAAGTGACATGACTATTTTTTATGCTTAGGTAGTCATCATAACTATTGATGAGTAAATGAAGGAATTAGAATTCCTTGACGCTTTAATGGAGTTCTCACAGTAAATGATGCTAGTGTAATAAGTTCAACTGTACTTTCCAAACATATTTCACAGCTAATACATAATATAGATTTCTTAAGGTATCTAATGATTAATTATGTTTTACCTTTGATATGAATTCAAATGCTTAGAACGTTTTTACCTCTTTCAGAGTACCTTCAAAATTTTCTGTGAGAGCAGGAGCCCACACAACCAAAGATGGTACAGTGTATCCCGTGGAAGATATAACTATTCATGAAAATTATAAGATCGGGCAATATTACAATGACATTGCCCTGCTAAAGGTGGGAGAGGAGGTGGTACTCGGAAAGAAGGTCTACCCCATATGTCTTCCGTCGGATAGGTTGACGGAAACGATCACACCAGGAGAAACTACTGTAACTGTAACTGGATGGGGCGCCACGTCTTTTGGTACGTTTTATTTCGACGAAATAAATTATTGCACTTTGAATCTTTAATATAAAATAGAAAAGTAATTATAATGCCTTCATTTACATGAAATGCTGCCTCAATAAAACCTTAGGACTTAGATTTATAATTTACAAAAGAGGCATTTAAAAAAAAGCCCGACAATGAGGTCTAATCATGTTATGGTCAAATAATTAGTATGCCCAGAAAATGTCCATCCAGGTAGATTATGTAAAGGGTGAGCTTATGTATAGAGAATGCACTGGCATTTGCGATGATGGCGTGAAGCTGTATAAATGGTTTTTGTAAAATATTGTATTTAGAAAATGCTCATCCAGATATAATACAGTCAAACCTCGTTAACGCGAAGTCGAGGGGGCTGCAAAATTTTTTCGCGTTAACCGAATTTCGCGTTAACAGATGGCTACAGGATTTAAAATTTAGTAAAAGTGTTTTTTCTCGTGATACACAAAATATAGGAACAAAAAGTATATTCATGCAAAAATGCACATATATACACATAGACATACGATTTGATATTTATACTTCGATTTGGCAATTTATATGAAATTTACTAAACTGCTATTAAAAACAGCAATTATCAAAATGGAAGAGTAAGTTTTATTTACCTGAGAAATGATTACTTTTTAAAAAAATCTGTTATGGATTTTTGCTTCAATTGTTTGAAATAGCATCCATTTACAAAGCTATCAACCTCTTCTAAATTACACTGTGCAACAAATATGAACTTTTTTTTTTTATGTCCTTTAGATGAAACTAAGTGATTCTATATAAACAGAAGGTGTTGGATTCAAATATCCAAACCAAAATCCTCCATCACGTACCGTTTTTGCTGGAGACCCACTTCTCATATTCGTGCAATTTGGTTATAGAAGAATGTAATTGAGGCTTACTTATTGAAAACACTAACACTAAAATGATTTTTTTTTTTTTGGCTGTTTCATCTTGTCGGCATCTGTTGGTGTGCCCTGACAACAGATCAGCAATATTCAATTCGTATACTTCCATTCCATCTACTGCTGAAACGGTTTTCAAACAGAGATATGTCCTGATGAAACTTTTCAACATGCTTATCCTTAATTGCGCCAAGTTTTTGAGGAAATAAGTGTATATGGGAGTCCAAAAAGTAGTTTTAATGACATATGGCAACCTATATTACAAAAGTATTTTATTATGTTATCAACAAGATCTTCGTAGTTTTCAGCTTTCTCATTTCCAGGGAAACGTGAGCACACTGATTTAAAGACCAGCCAGGATCAATTTTTGGCTTCTGACTGTTTGTTTTTATACTCTTCATCATGAAACGACGTCCTTAAGTTGTAAGCCAAAAAAACCGACTCCTTTCTTTTACTTTTGCCTCACTTAAATTGTTGAATTTGTTCCTGAGATGCATGAACGCCACTCCATCTCTGTCCTGAGCTTTTACAATTATTTCGATAAACCAAGTTTAGTCTGCAACTGTGGAAAAAAGCACATTGTAGATTCAAAAGTGACTCATTTGTTATGTTTTTGCCATTTATAATTTTGAAATTTCCTTTGTGCATGCAGAATATGCCACAGGAATAAATAGGAAAAAAATACTTAGATGGAGGAGCACTGATAAACAAGCGCCACTCTGCTGAATTGTGCTCAAGTCCTGATGCTTCAAATAGTACATTCACATCACAGCAACACACTATTTTTTTCTTTCTCCACAAAACTGTCTAAAAAATGCATTTGTCGTCTTGTAAATGACTCGAAACTATGAGAAAGTAGATAAAGCTTTTGTTGCTAAAAATGATGCTAAAGTAACCCAAGTTCATTAGAAAGGTCTCAAGAATGGCTACGATCTCACTGTCAATAAGAAAGATATAATTTTTAATAAATTGAGCCGATAAACTACGAAAATACGCACATTTATCCAGAAAATACGTAAAAAGCTAAAATGTGGAATTTTGGGAAAATGGTACGTGGTAGGCAAAAAACAATTGCAGATTCGTAATTTTCAGCCAAAAATACATAAGAAACAGACATTTTCATCTAAAGGACATTTTTCGTGTTGCACAGTGTTATTTAAGGCATGTGAGGCATTTTCCTGCTGCATTAAAAATCGTTGCATAGTTTGTAATGCTGCCGTAGCTTCGTTCACCGTGATTAGATTTTGGGCTTCAGGATCAGCATCTTCTTCTTCTTCTTCGTCTGTTTCAGTTTCCTTTGCACTTTCCTTTTGGGATTCTCTAATTATGTCTTCAACTGTCATTGCATCTGAAGTTAAGGCCTCGTCATCAATTTGCAGATATTCTTCAAACAAGACTGCCGAGACTATGTCTCTTTTAGCAGCTTCTTCGAGAACTGAAGAAGTTGTTTCTTCATCCTGCTCTTCTTCGACAGCTTCATCTGATCCTTCTACAAACCCTCCATGGCGAAAGCAATTTCGTATTGTCGAACGTTTTATTCTCCTTCATGCGCTTCTTAAATAAGACATGGCATCTAATAGATCGATACAAAATTCCCTTTTATTGTCAAAACACTCAATAGCTTTGCGGACCATTTCTCTACGATAGAGCATTTTTAAACATTTGATAATCCTTTGGTCGCAAGGCTGGATTTTCGCTGTAGTGTTGGGCGGTAGAAACACACAACACTTTATAGCTTTGAGTCCTTTTACTTCTACATGGGCAGCACAGTTGTCTTGAATGAGGCAAATTTTCCTCTTTTCACGATGAAATTTCAAATATAAATTTGTCAGCCACTTAGTAAAAATGCCACTGTTCATCCAAGCTTTTTTGCTGAACGCATAGTCTACAGGTAAAGTTCGTACTTTCTTGAAGCAACGGGGCTTAGCCGATTTCCCTATGACAAGGAGTGGAATTTTTTCACTGCCGTCCATGTTGCAAGCTACCATAATAACAGTTATTCTTTCTTTACTGCATTTTCCACCGGAGCACTTTTCCCCTTTCATGGTCAACGTATGGGAAGGATGTGCCTTGAAAAAAAGTCCCGCTTCATCTGCATTAAAAATGTCTCGTGGGGAAAACTCTTCTTTTAGGGCTGGCCATTTTTCAGCGAAAAACGAATTTACTGTTTTCGGATCAACAGCTGCTTCTTCACCGCAGATTTTTTTGAAAACAATCCCATGACGCTCTTTAAATCTAGAGAGCCAACCATTTGAGAAAACGGAATCGCTGACACAAAGAGCCTCTCCAAAGAACTTGGCTTTTTCTTGCAAAATCACCCCTGTTAAAATGATGCCTTGATTCCTGGCCTCTTTGATCCAACGTAAAAGTGCCACTTCCACGTCTTCATTTTTCCCGGTTCTCATTTTCTTCCTTGCTGGCTCAGACTGATTCACAGCATAAGCTGCTTCAATCTTATTTTTTTTTTTAATGATCGTGGATAAAGTGCTGTTGGCAATTCCATATTTTGCAGCAATCTCTGTCGTCTTCAATAATTTATCTTCAACTTCATTTAAGATCTTTTGCTTCGTTTCTAACGTCAAAGATTGCTGTTTACGATTCATTATTAAGAATGTGAAAAAATCAACTGCACCCCGCACAGGACTAACCTAACTCAAAACTAAAATTTCCTTCAGCGTTTACTCTGCATGTAATCAAAGTTGTTTTCTTTATAACTCATTTCCAAGAAATAGATTGAGAGTTTAGCACCATGTTAAACGAGTAAAATGAACGGAAACGAGGAATAGAATGCTTGATTGACTCCCCCTCTTGAAAACCAGGTGGCTGAGAAGTCTTCCTGACCCACACACTTTTGAAACTCTACCCCATTGTCCCCTAATGGAAGTGTCCATTGCTTATCTATGCCCATTAATAGAGGTGTCCCTTGTCAATTCATTCCCGTCACTGATCCGCACTAACACGCTTGTACAGTGTCTGTCAGAAAAAGGATTAGCGTGTGAGCTGCAGGCATTTTACCTGTTTCGCTATTTTCTTAGAATTATTAGAAGTTAATAAGTGCAACAGAATTTTCAAGCTTCCTAAGCTCAAAGAAAATTTCATGTCAAAAAATGTTTTTCCACCTTTCTTTTCTTTTATTTTTTTGTCAACTGAAAAATTTTGTTTTTCGTCTTAAGCGGAATTTTGTTCAAATCAATTTCGTCTTAAACGATTAATTTAGCACTAGTTCTTAGATTATCTGACGGGGAATGGCATTCATTTCGCGTTAACGGGGTTTGACTGTATGTGTAAAAGGCTAGTCTAATATGAAGAATACACTACTATTGGTTATGATAGCTGAAGAAATGGTTTTTGAAACGGAAGTGAACTCCAATGGTGAATCGCCAGTCATTCAACAGTGACAAAAAAACAACAATAATAAAATTTGTGAATATTAATTGGATTGCTTTTTTAACACTAGGTGGTAAGGGCAGCATGACACTTCAACAAGTGAGTGTACCCACAGTTCCTCTGAAGGAGTGCAACGAATCTTATTGGAAAGTCGCAAGAAGCAAGTTCCCAAATGGGATTACAAATCTGTTCATCTGTGCTGGGTTGCAGAAAGGAGGGAAAGATGCATGTCAGGTAGGATTACGGATTACCAGATATCTATGTATATATTTCGTTTAACGTGGCCCAGTTACGATTAAATTTTGCGGTACGATACGACACTGGCAACATGCAAAAAAAAAAACATGGTAAAACCATATTTAAAAATTTGTTAAATGATTAGCATATAAAAGCAACAAAAAAATTGTATTTATTGTCGTAACTTACGGGGACTGAAACAAATTTATTTCTACTTCTTAAAAAGTATTTCCATTCATAACTCAATTTTTAATTTCCGATTCTATGGAGTGGCAACACCTTAGTCAGTTTACATGGAGAGATTATGCTTATGTTTATATTTAGGAATCTTTTTGTTAAGCGTTTTGAATTTTCAAGCGTTTTTCACGATTTTAAAATAGTTAATTTCCGATTCTTTGAAATGGCAACACCTTAATTTGTTTATGTCAAACGATCGGTTCTCACGTTTATATCTAGCGAGCTTTTCTTAAGCCTTTCGAATTTTAAAGCGCTTTTTACGAATTTAAAATGGTTATAGTCCGCAGATGTTCTGCGGGGGATCATCTAGTTTCTTTTATTTTAGCGGCAAATGAAGGACATGGTTTGCCCTCTTTTAACGTGTACCCAGGCCGACATTGATAAAACCTGAACTCCCTGCAGTAAAATATTGACCCCTACACCCACAGGAGATGAAGTCCAATAATATAACCAAAGTGTGTAACTGAAACATTAACTTGTTGTAAAAAAATATAACTATGAAGTAAATAAATATTGACAGTTATATGCCATACATACAGATATATTACATTTTCATAACAGATACAATAAACCTGGAGAATTTTCTGTTTTCTTAATCTTTTTCTTTTTTATTGCATTTATTGCAGGGTGATTCTGGAGGTCCTATGATAACAAAATTAAAAGATGATTCTTATGTTCAACAGGGAGTCGTTTCTTTTGGATACGGTTGTGCTGAAGCAGGCTTTCCTGGCGTATACACACGTTTATCACAGTATACAGAATGGTTGTATGATAATACAGATTTAGGACGATCATAAAGTGGCAGACTTTGTAACATGTATCTTGAAAAATATAAGTTGCATTTGCTACAGAAGTTAAGATTCTTAAATAAACATCATTTTTATAACTATGATACTCAAGAGTTTCCAACAATCTTGTTTATGGCAAAGAGAGAATATATGAAATATTTTTTCCCAACAGTAAGCTATTTAGTAACTAACTCGAGTGTTATCTGGATTCTGTGGTCCATTAGGATTCAGATTGCCCACTGAATTGCTCGGGTTGTATTCAGTTTGACATTGTATTGGGCTTATTCCACTCAGTGCAATGCTCAAGTGAAATTCAAGTTCAATATTTTTATTGAAAACTAATTACAGTGAAATACTATCCTGAATTGGAATAAAGAATAATGTTACCAGTTCTCAAATATGACATTTTGCCTTGTTTAATAAAAAGTATTTATTATCCCATTACACACGTTTTAAGATTATGATTGAAGCTGTTTAAGAACTTGTACCAAATTAGATTGGGACGTTTCATCTATTGTTGTGTCTTTTTTATGCTTGAGAAAGAATTTTTGTAAGCAAAGCAAAACATAAATGAACCTGAAACTTTGGAATTTAACTAGTTAAATAAAACTGGGATCGAATTCTTTCACTTTTCACTTTAATGTCTCTTTGACTGCAGTAACATGCAAAATCAATTTAAATTTGCCCCTACCTCTCTCTTTTTTTTTTCTCTCTCTCTCAGGCTATACCACTTTATTCAATACCAAAAGCAAACATTTATGGTCAGACCAATAAATAATAATACCTCTGTAAGTTTTATATATAGATCAGTGATACAAAAAAGGAAAAAAATAATAAGGAATATTAAGAAGTTATAAAGATTGAAAGACTATTCCATGAATAACAGGACATCAGACGAAAAAAGTATAAGTGTTTTTTCTGCAGGTGTGGTATATAATTACATTCAGAATTAACTGAACTTTCATAATTTGTGATGTGATAGTACCTGTGCCACGTTGACAATTAAATGAGTTAAAATTTATTCGCGGCACAAATTTGTGTGGTTACACCCCCCAGTTGGAATTAAGATTTCGTTTATTTAATGTTTTCAGAATTTAGTTTCCCAGAAATTTTGATTAGGCCGAAATAGTGGTTGCACATAATAATGTTTTAAATCGCGAAGTGCCACAATAATTCCCCAGATCAACGACTACCTTGAATGAGTTTACAGACTGGCATGAAAAGAAAAAAATTCGACCTACCCCTTGTGGATGGCGTGTTGATCTTGAAAAGAAAACTTAACAAGTTTTAACAAATAACAAAAAAATTTATTTATGGAGGAACTGGCTGCATGTTTACTCTTATAAAATAAAAAATATAGGTGATCACCAGCACAATTACTATATTAGATTAGACTGTTAGACATCCACTTTTTTTTACAGATTACATTTGAGCATCCTCAGACGGTGCAAAAAAAAACTATTGATCCATTTTTGCTGTAAGAGATCATCCTTTTGGGAAAAAATTGAAGACAAAATATGCGTTGCGTGCAAAAAAAAAAAAAAACTTTTACTTGAAGTACGACTTATAAACTTATGATGATTGCAATCAAAAGATTGCAGTGGCGGGCATCGCTCCCGTTTTACTGGTGCAGCTGCGTCCTCTCATGGATTTCGACGGACTTTTGCTGGTAATCATTGTCGCCATAATTTTGAAATATTTGCAGATTACTTTTTTTTTTTTAAAGACATAACATGTGGCTCACACGATGTCAGGGGCATGATAGAAAGCCCCATATCGGCGGTCCTCTGCCATTATTTCACAGAAAAGGAAATCGATGCGCGGCAACCTCTCGACACGGCAATCTCGGCGAGAGTCAATCGCATCTCTCCCACTTTCTCCTCACGCAATTTCTCCGATGGCAACGGCGCACGTCACGTGCGCCAATGAGAGCGCAGGAGTTATTTCGGCGGGAACCAATCAAGCGTGACTCGCGAATTCTGAACCAAAACCAACAGATAAGTATCACTATGACGCATCAAAAACAACCTGATAAGATCTTCAAGACAGGATGTTCGAAGATGGACGACAACTTCGTTGAAAACAAGATGGCTATTTGGTAAAAAAATGGTAATTTGGAAAAAGGAATGAAAAAGATTTATATTAAAAAAAGTTTAGCATGGTAAAAGAATTTACGAATCGGTAATTAAAATAAGCAAAATTTTGATGTTAAAAGAATTTAGTACCGAAAATACCGATTTCGTGAAAAATAAAATAATTTGGAATAATTTAATTGAAAGGAAGCATTACATAAAAAAATAGAAATGATAAAAAGTTTAGAAAAAAAAAAAAAAAAATTTAAAAATGAAAAAAAAATATTTTAAATAAAAAAATGTGATGCAATATCACATACACCGGCAAAACGAAGGAAAAAAAGAGAAAAAAAAAGAAATGGGAAGTCCAGTAGCCAACTTTTTTCCAACGGGTCTACATCAAAAAAAATTTTACACATTACTGTAAGCATACCATATTGCATAACATGAATACATACATAACAAAACTATTAAAAACCAAATATTTCCTCCAAAATTTAAAAAAAAGAAAAAAAAATAAGGTAAGCCGAAACAGAATATAGTGTTTCTCATGAAAATGCATTGCAAAATCACCCCCACCAAAAACAAAACTTCAAAAAATTTCAAATTAAAATACAGAGAATGCAATTGTATCTGTACATTTACAGACATCAACCTTCATACCTAACTAGTATGCAAGAGAAAAAATTCACTTAAGAATTACTACACACAAAAAAAACTACAACAAATTTGCCCTAATGGCTAACGCACATATTATCAATGCACATTGAAAAAAAATTATGTCATAACACATTTTTATGACAAATATCACATGTTACCAATTTCTTAAAGCAACACATAACATAAAAAAGAATTGCCAGCAATTATTTGGCATTCTGTACCATATGGCGATCTACCAATATAATGTTCTCTTTCGTTAAAAGTTCATCATTGCTTGGCTGAAAAAAATTTACGTATGCTACTGTATGCTTATTACTGTATACTGCTATTACTGTATGCTCGCATAGAGCCAGTAACTGACTTGTTAGTCTGATCATTAACAGACTATTTCGCTTCGTGACATAATTGAGGTAATTACATAATTTTTGTAATCGTCTGCAGACATAATTAGAGTGATATCCATGGAAATTTTTGACACAATCTTGTAATTCTTGGTACACAATATAAGACAGCGTCCTGTCATACATTTGAAAAGTAAAAAATTTGAATACACAGTAAAAATTTGACATATATAAAAAAAAGAGCAGATCAGCAAGTAATTTGTTTGACAGAAATCATCAAGGTTCGACAAATGGCCATAAAACGAAAAATGAAAAAAAAATTATAGGGTGAAAAATTTTAAAAACAAATACATGAAAAGAAAAATTTTAAAAAAATTTACGTAAATATATAAAACTAGAAGTATTTTAGAGCACAAAGCAAGTTGCAAAAAGATTCCAGAATTACAATCACGACCAGCACGATTGCCTTTCGCAAGAGCAAGCACACCAAAAACACTAGAGTTATAAACAGAGGCTATGCCGTCCCTCATGGATGACCTCCACGCCAGTTTAAATGACCAGACTGTGGTCGCTGAAAATTTTGTTGCCCTCCTGTCGCTTCAAATCTGTTTCTATTTTGGAAACGCGGAGCAGGAAAAGCTTGAGCTTGTGAATAAAAATTAGCGCGAGGCCGAAATGGAATACGCGGAGTGAAAAAAGGATGAATTAGGTTGTTGATAATTAGAATTTGGAATTTGAGATCTGTTATACAGTCTGCAATTAATCATTAAGTGGTTAGATTTACCACAAAAGAGACACAAAGTTGATTCAGAATTTTGATTTTGTTGAATTGAATTTTGTCCACTGGTCCGTGAAACAGATTTTGCCTCGGCAGAAGTACTGACCCTAGCAAAAAGAGGACAGTCCATAAGAGGGTGCTGAGTGTCGCCACACATGCGACAAGAAGTCATCATTGTCTTCAGTTGATTACTCAAAATTTTGACATTTTCTGTTAAAGAGTCTAACTATTGTTGTGTGTTAAACACACTAGGACTTATTTGTACTGCATTTGCCACATTTTGCTGATAACCAGCCTGAAGACAATTTAATTTATTGGCCTTATCGACCAGATTTTCAAAATTTGCAGTGTCAACATCAATAAGTTTGTCTTTAATATTAATTGGCAATGCCGCCAAAAATTGTAAAGACTTTATTTGAGTCAAGGAGGCCATGTCTGGAATAAAGTTGTAAGCAGTATGTGCAGCACGCTCGATACGATGAGCAAGATGCTGAATACTTTCGCCTACTTCAAACTTTATATTCTGAAATTCAGACAGTGACATGGCAGAAGGGGTATGAATCTTGAAGAATGCCCTCAACTTATCACATGCCTGCTGAAAAGTCAGGTTGGAAATGCAACTTGGGTTGGTTGCAAAAAAATACAAAGCTGACCCGGCCAATTTAGATTTGAAAAAAATCAAGGTTGTCGCATCATCCCAATTGTTGAGTTTTTGATGTTCAGAAATGTGGGAAATGGAAAATTCCACAGTTTCCGGTTCTCCTGAATATGGTGGAATCGGAAAATTAAAATTTGCACTGTGGTTTGACAAAATTTTCTGTGGTGCTTGATTCACACCTAACAGAACAGGGGAAATTTCACTAGTTTCATTACTCTCGAGTACATTAGTCTGAGTACCCTGTGAGGCCATGGCAGTAAAAGAATTGTTTCGAACCGTTGCACAAAAATTTAATTTCATCAGTTGAAACAACCAAAAGAAATAACTTGAAAAAAAAAAACTTATTTGAAATGCCTAGTCATGAGAAAACTATAAAAGGAATGACAGTGTATGCAAAAAATCATAAACTTCAAAAAATTTAAGCATATAAGCAATAAAATAAATTCCTGAAAAAATCACTAACATATGCATATATTTCAAAACAGGCATACACTATCATTTTACACTATTATAAAAGCATTCAAGACCTGGTCCAAAGGCACCAATTTGTGGAAGTACCTGTGCCACGTTGACAATTAAATGAGTTAAAATTTATTCGCGGCACAAATTTGTGTGGTTACACCCCCCAGTTGGAATTAAGATTTCGTTTATTTAATGTTTTTAGAATTTAGTTTCCCAGAAAATTTTGATTAGGCCGAAATAGTGGTTGCACATAATAATGTTTTAAATCGCGAAGTGCCACAATAATTCCCCAGATCAACGACTACCTTGAATACGTTTACAGACTGGCATGAAAAGAAAAAAATTCGACTTACCCCTTGTGGATGGCGTGTTGATCTTGAAAAGAAAACTTAACAAGTTTTAACAAATAACAAAAAATTTTATTTATGGAGGAACTGGCTGCATTTTTACTCTTATAAAATAAAAAAAATATAGGTGATCACCAGCACAATTACTATATTAGATTAGACTGTTAGACATCCACTTTTTTTTACAGATTACATTTGAGCATCCTCAGACGGTGCAAAAGAAACTATTGATCCATTTTTGCTGTAAGAGATCATCCTTTTGGGAAAAAGTTAAAGAGAAAATATGCGTTGCGTGCAAAAAAAAAACTTTTACTTGAAGTACGACTTATAAACTTATGATGAGGGCCTCCTGGCTCGGAGAAAAAAAGATTGCAGTGGCGGGCATCGCTCCCGTTTTACTGGTGCAGCTGCGTCCTCTCATGGATTTCGCCGGACTTTTGCTGGTAATCATTGTCGCCATAATTTTGAAATATTTGCAGATTACTTTTTTTTTTTTTTTAAAGACATAACGTGTGGCTCACACGGTGTCAGGGGCAGGATCGAAAGCCCCATATCTGCGGTCCTCTGCCATTATTTCACAGAAAAGGAAGTCGATGCGCCGGCAACCTCTCGACACGGCAATCTCGGCGAGAGTCAATCGCATCTCTCCCAATTTTCTCCTCACGCAATTTCTCCGATGGCAACGGCGCACGTCACGTGCGCCAATGAGAGCGCAGGAGGAATTTCGGCGGGAACCAATCAAGCGTGACTCGCGAATTCTGAACCAAAACCAACAGATAAGTATCACTATGACGCATCAAAAACAACCTGATAAGATCTTCAAGACAGGATGTTCGAAGATGGACGGCAACTTCGTTGAAAACAAGATGGCTATTTGGTAAAACAATGGTAATTTGGAAAAAGGAATGGAAAAGATTTATATTAAAAAAAGTTTAGCATGGTAAAAGAATTTACGAATCGGTAATTAAAATAAGCAAAATTTTGATGTTAAAAGAATTTAGTGCCGAAAATACCGATTTCGTGAAAAATAAAATAATTTGGAATAATTTAATTGAAAGGAAGCATTACATAAAAAAATAGAAATGATAAAAAGTTTAGAAAAAAAAAATTAATTAATTAATAATGAAAAAAAAATATTTTAAATAGAAAAAAATGTGATGCAATATCACATGTGAGCAATAATATTGTTCTTAGAAAAAACATGCTTTATAACACAATAGAAAACACTCTGCACTGACCATTTAATGAATTAAAAACACATATTTTACTTAATCACTCAGGTGCTTATTTTATGTTTAAGAAGTTTAAATCTTTTTCACTATGATCCCTTACCTGTATTCTTCTTTATAAAATATAAAAGGCCCATTCCATAGTGACGTGTGTGACATTCAGAGTCACTTTACAATGTTTGACTATGAAAACATGCCATCCTATAATTGATCGGGAAAATTTGATAGTGTAGTTTTGTTTGCCATCATTGAGAGAACATTTTAGTGTAAATTTTTTATTTTTAGTTTTTGCTTTATGTAGAAAATAACTTCAACTCATGTGACCATTTTGTAATAAGAAGTTTCAGGTTGGAATAACGATTTTCATTTTTCTGTGATTTATATTGATTTACAACATTTTTAAAAACTAAAATCGGTGTTAGAAAGTCTCAAATATTTTTTCTCAATTGCTGTTATATTATTTCAAGTCATACATATTTTAATTAAACAACAAAAATGCTTGTGACGTGTGTGACTTCAATTGTGGTGTGTGTGTGACGTGTGAAAATAGAAATTTTGATGTAACAGCAATTTATTATAAAATTTGAAAAATAGGAAAAAATTTACAATGTTAATTGTTAAAAATATGCAAATTAACAGTATAGCAGAAAAGTAGGTGGCAAACATGATTTTCCTCTTGATTCTTAATTACACAAATGGAGCTACTGCCTCCCTTTCCTACGTTTGTTCTTAGACATCAAATACGTACACATTTCAACTTTCAGCAGGTCAAGATTATACAGTTACAAGACCAGAGTACAGATTTTTTTCTTTCAGATTGCGATTAAAATTACGTCAGAAAAGGGATTACGCGATTTCGATTATGATTATAAGAATCTGCCACTGTCAGATAACGATTATGTATTCGATTTTGCCGAAATGTAATCGATTACAGCAGATTACGATTACGTAATCGCGATTACTCCAAGCCTGATATATATATATATACAAATGTCAGAAATATTCAAGGAATTAAAAAAAAGCTGGTTTATTGCTCGGAATAAGCATTAAATAAATGAATAGAAACGTATAATTAAAGAAAAATAACTGAGCTCCAAAAAATGTAAGAAAAACTTAATAGTATCGCAGAAAAACAGGTGGCAAATATGATTTTTCTCTTGATTACTAATTACATAAAAGGGGCCAGTGCCTCTCTCCCCCAGGTGACTTTTAGGCATCAAATATGTGCACAATATATGCTCTTTGCCTCTCCCCTCCCGCTCTTCCTGGGAAACTCTAAAAATACGGGTCTGGATCTGTATCTTTTAAAGCTTTCCAGTTTAAGCTACCAAACTGAACGCAAAGGCTGGAAATATGGAGCAACTATAAAGAGAAGACGAAGAGGACAAAGAAATCTTTATACAATTGATTTATAAAGCTATAAAACAACAGAAGTGCTTTTTGATGCATGATCACAAATCAAACGATATCACAAATTTTAAAAATATGATCAACAAATACTAAATAGTGTAAAGATAAAATTTTCTAATAAATATTGATTTATAAATATTAAGCATGTCGCAAGCTATTGTATACTTCGTTGCCTACATTTTTTAAAATGGTTTGCATTGAAGCTTAAATTTACTTTTGCTTAAAAATAAATATTTTAATAACAAAATATTTCACTGATACTTGCAAAAATTACACATGAAAATGGGAAACACTGAAGTTATTATTTAGCATTAAAGTTATTTTCGTCATATGGACTGAAAAATGAATACTGAATACTGCAAAATGAATACTCAATTTTTAGGAATGCTAGAAACTATCATTACAAAACACAAAATTATTTACAACTATGTTCGCTGGAAATCCCGAGTTTTATGAGATTTCATGAAGCATAGCAGCGGCAGTAGTAGTTTATGTAGAATACAACTGGTATAAATAAATATGAAATATAAATGTACACCTTAAAGCAACATGAATCAAAACAGCAAATATTTTAAGAATAAAAAAGGTTTGATGTTTAACTGAAATCAAACTAAAAGAGGCATATCATCAACATTTTGTTTTTTAACAACAAAATATTCTCTAAATTAGCGGCACTGCAAATAAAATTCTAAATACTCCCCTCAGTCCCGTTTTTTAATCTGAAGAAAGAAAATGTGTTTTATGATTTACAGTAACTCTTTGCCCTTAACAATTACCTATAAGGTCAATAAGCCTAAATGCCACAGTATCGAAATGCTCGCTTTCCTTATATATTACTGAAACAATTGTTTATAAATGCAAATGTTATGAAACATATGCCTTTGGAGAACAAAATGAGAAATCTTAAATCGCATTTAAATCTTTTTTTGTAACGAAAATGGCTATTGTGATAAAGATCACTCGTTTTGATTCGCCCCCAACATTCATTAAATGCGACATATAAAGCACGAATTAGTGATTTAATTTTTTTGTCTTAGGTTTGAAGGCCAAATAATTCCTTTCACGTTTTAACCTCGCATGTTTAAACTATCCAAAGTTGAAAAGGAAGCAAATGATTTTTTATTTTTTGTCGTTTGAAAATTTTTGTCACCATTTATTCATCTAGATTACTGCTGACGTTTTTGGCAGCTTTTGGCAGTTACGAAAAAGTTCCTGAAAATCATGATCGCAAAATTAGGCATTCCCGTATACAAGCAAGAAAATAATTTTTGATCCAAAATTCGTTTATTATATTTTATTTTTACTCTTTTCAAAATGTTTATTTTCAACTTTTGAACTGAGAGCTGTGATTGTAATCTGCACATTTTCCACAATTTGGGGGGGGGGGGGGGGCATTACAAAGGACTACCGAAAGAAATTCCCGCCGTAATTTTCCTTCAGAAATAAAGACCGCTATGTAGAAATATTTTCAAGCTCGCAGTAATTTAAAGAATAAAAGAATATAGCGTTTGTAACTCATTCAAAGAAAAATTAAAAATAAAAAGCATCAAATGAATCCGGTTTTATGAAATCTCTGTACTTTGAACGTCTAAATTTTGGAGGTTGTAATATTTTAGTTTTCAAAAAATTAAATAAATGAAATAAAAGTGTTAAGAACAATAATTTATTAACAGAATTCCATTATTTGTATTTTCTTTTTCATTTTTTGTTTGTTTCTGTTATGTATGTAATAATAACTTCAACTTTATCTGGACCTGTTAACTGATGTTGTTTACATGCTGTGTAACCATCCATGATGGGCTTTAATAAATATCCTGTTTTAAATACCCAATCTTGATCGATCGTATGCATCGTCATTATTAACTAGTACATAATATGGTGTCAGAAGAAACAATCTTACAGTAAGCAAGAATCGTCATCATGACATTAAATCTTCCAATGATAAAACCATTCGTCGCGGGAGCCAATCATTCAGAATCGTGGCGATTCTGGAGAATTACATGGAAGCCTCTGGCAGTTCAACAAAACCAGAAAACGAAAAACATTCTCTCTGGAGCCACTTACCGGAGCGGAAGAAGTCACTCTCGAGCAAATATTAAGCGAATTCGACAAACAGTTCAGCGATTATCAGAATTAAATATATGTCTCATTCATCTTCTTAGAAGTAAAGCAAAAATCTGGCGAAAAATTTCAGGACTTTTATTCTCGTCTGAAATTGGCAGTAGAAGACTGCAAATATGAAGCTAGTGCAAACAGAATGTCGAGCGACAAAGTTATTCATGGGCTCCAAGACAAGCCCTTACAAGAGCAAATACTTCGGGAAATGAGTCGTAAGACAAAGACGCTTGACGAAATAGTGAGAGATTGTGGTGCTGCTGAACAGTCGAGATCGCAAGCCGTGGCGATGAACGACAAATCGGAGATAAACTTAGTGTCTCACGCCAAGCGCTCCACCCCAAATTCACAGCGGAAAAGCAAAAGTGCAGATTCATGCAAGAACTGTGGTCGCAAACACGAGCCACGCAAGTGGAACTGTATGAAAAATTGAGGCAAAAACAATCACTGGGCAGATGTATACCGATCCCCAGCTCAAAAAATGCGCCAGAAAAATTGGATCCATCTCATAGAACAATTGAGTGATGAACTGTTTTTAGGTGAAATAGAGTCGCTGAAAGACTGATGAAAAAGATGTGTTGACACAAGGCATTTATATCAACAATGCTTTGGTGCAATTCAAACTGGACACTGGTGCCCAAGTAGATGTTTTACCACACATTTTCAATTCCCTCACCAGTAAACCAACCCTTATGCCTTGTGATGTCCCTGTTCTAGATTATAATGAAAATCTTGTGCCAGTGTTAGGGGAGTGTAAACTTTCTTGCTCCACAAAGAAAGTAAAACGACAATTTAATTTTGTCATTACATCGAGAAATGCAAGTCCCATCCTAGGCTTAAATGCCTGCAAGAGATTAGGGTTAATTAAGCGTGTGTATAAACTGCAAAGCAACATGCAGCCTTTGCTGCTGCGCCTAGGAAAATTCCCTTGGCTTTACATGAAAAAGTCAAAGAAGAGCTGCAAAATATGATAGCTCAAGGAATTATTGTCAAAGTGGAGGAACCCACTTAGTGGGTTAGCAACATGGTTGTTGTCGACAATACAAAGAAGCTGAGAATTTGCATTGACCCTCGACCTTTAAATGATGTAATACTACGACCTCATTATCCTATCCCAACATCAGATAGACTTTTCACTAAACTGCAAGGCTGTACAGTCTTCAGTCTGCTCAATGCAAAGAAGGGTTTCTGGCAACTTCCTTTGGACGACGAAAGCTTCTATCTAACTACATTTACCACACCTTGAGGTAGGTACGGATTTCTAGTTCTTCCTTTTGGACTAAATAATGCCCCAGAAAAATTTCAACGTGCCATGGAAGATATATGTGAAGATGAACCAAATATTCAACCCTATTTCGATGACATTGCTTTGAGTTCAAAAAATATATCCAAGCATTGTTCTTTCCAAAGAAGGGCTTTAACTCTTGCCCCCGAAAGGAAAATTTGAACTTTAATCCTTCGAAACCACAGCTAGCTCAACCACAAATAACTTATTTAGGTCACATAATATTTAATAAGGGAATTAAACCAGATCCTGCTAAATTACAGAGTTACCATTAAAGAGTTTCCGCCGCCTACTGATAAGGAGTCTCTGCAAAGATTTCTAGGCATGGTCACCTATCAAGCAAAATTACACCCAACCTATCTGATCTTACCTATTGTTTAAGGCAACTACTAAAGAAAGGCCATGATTTCATGTGGGACTGTAACACACAAAATGACTTTGACAAGATTAAATGTGGTTTAATGCATGCACCTTGTTTAAGCTTTTTTGATGAAAAGAACTCTGTGTTGCTGTCTGGATGCAAGTCAACATGGCCTGGGTGCAGTTCTGGTTCAAGAAAATAAAGCTGTAGCTTATGCCTCTGCAACATTAACTGCTGCACAAACACGATATGCACAAATTGAAAAAGAGCTTCTAGCTATCATATTTGGGTTAGAAAAATTTAATTATTTTACCTGCAGCAGACCTGTAAATGTCCAAATAGATCATAAGCAGTTATTGGGCCTCAGCAAGAGATCTTATGATGAAATATCACCAGGACTCCAAAAAATGCTCCTGCGCATGAACAGATATAATGTGACACTGACATATATTCCGGGAAAAGAACTAATAGTTGCTGATGCATTGTCACGAGCTACCATTCCAGAAACCTTTGAAGATCACTATAACTCATCAACAACTGTTAAAACCAGAGTGTTAGCCCTTGCTACTACATCAAAATGGAAAGAACTTTCCTCTGCAACTGCCTCTGATGAAACTCTTCAAAAAGTTAGGTTTTATGTGCAGAATGGTTGGCTTTCTGAGAAATCAAAATTAGATCCACAAGTAAAATCCTTTTGGCATTGTCATAATGAAATCTATGCTACCGGTGAATGACTTCTCTGTAGAGGGACACGCCTAATCATCCCAACTGTAATGAAGAAAGATATGTTGCAGAAGTTGCATACAGCACACAGAGGTATTGTTGCCTGCAAAACTAAAGCACGCGAATATTTCTATTGGCCTTCAATAAATCAAGATATAGAATCATTCATTGAAAAATGTGAAATCTGCCAGAAATATCAGAGGGAATCAACAAGAACCTTTGCTTGAAAGAGATACTCCTGATAGACCATGGCAAAGAGTTGGCTGTGATTTTCTTCATCTAAATGGAATTACATATTTAATATTAATTGATTATTTTTCCAAGTACATTGAAGTGCAACACATGCATGGGACAACAAGCCCTGCAATTGCTGTTGCCATGAAATCTGCTTTTGCCAGACATGGTATACCTGAAGAACTTATCAGTGATGGAGGTTCACCTTTTGACAGCAACGTCTTTCAAAAGTTTATGCATGAGTGGAACATTACTCACTGCATGACATCACCATACTGGCCAAAAGCAAATGGTCAAGTAGAAAGGGCAGTTCAAACTTTCAAAAGTGCCATGAAGAAAGTAAACGAAAATGGAAAAAATCTCCATGTTGTCCTTCTGGATTACAGAATCACACCAACAAATGGTCTGAAATCACCATCTGAGCTTTTGATGGGCAGACGTCTCACATCATTCATATCAGCTGTGTCAGAAACTTTAGAGCCAAATTTCGACATCACAGAAGACGTCAAACAGCTGCAGAGAAGCCAGAAAAACCAAATAAAGTATGCTAATAAAGGAAAAAACCTCTCCCTGAATTAGAACTTCAGCAGGATGTGATGGTGAAGCTAAAGCCAAAAGATCCCTGGTTAAGGGCCACAATCATAAAAATTGGTCCCTAACATACACTGTAAAAACTCTGAATGTACGAATTTATGTTCGGAACAGAGTCTACATACGCCCTGTCAAAGGCTATATTGCTAAGGCAAATCAGAGAACCTTAGAAGACTTCTATGGTGAAACTGAGATGAACACTACGGACACAAACAGTGTCCCTGTAACAGACACAAACAGTCTCCCAGTAGTCCCTACTAATTCTGTACCTACAGGTCGTATAACACGGTCTGGAAGGATTGTAAATATACCTTTAAGATTTCAAACTTAGTTAAAACAGCAGTATGCCTACCACTAATTTCAGTGTTCCAATTATATTCATATCTGCTTATCTTATTATTTTAATGCATTTTTCTAAGTATTGATTTCACACACAAAAAAAAAAAGAGTGAAAAGTGCTTTATTATATCTTATAAAAATGTTTCACTCATGTCATATCCGTATATATGTATACATTCAGGTAAAGTAAGATTTCTAATAAGGTCATTTATGTCAATTTTGTTAACTATTATATGTGTGTCAAAATAGTTTAATTAATTCAGATAATTCTTGGTAATGCGTTTTATTACATATATATACACATAAAAAGAAAAAAGGGGCATGTTATGTATGTAATAGTAACTTCAACTTCAGCTGAAACTGTTAACTGATGTTGTTTACATGCTGTGTAACCATCCATGATGGGCTTTAATAAATACCCTGATTTAAATACCCAATCTTGATCGATCGTATGCATCGTCACTATTAATTAGTATTAGGTACATAACAGTTTCCATAATTTTTAGGTTCAAAATGAATGAAGGACCTTCTGAAAAGTCATACTCACTGAATTATCTTAAAGAAGCAGTCGAAAAGGCCAAAGCTGGGAAAATAAAAGCTTGGAAGGCTTCCAGAATGTGAGCAGCCTCTTCCTGGCTATGTTCCTGAAATTCCGGACAATAAAGAATATTTATCTACAGTAGAACTTGAAGACTTAACTGTTAATGTCGCCACAAGTATTTCAGTAAATGAAAGTCAATCTTCAAGGTGAGATACGTTTGACCAATTTATCATTAGACAAAAGCATAACTGCTGAAGATTTTGCTCTTATGCAAAAGATGAATGGATATTTTAAAAGGTTATTTGTACAAACATCTCTGCTTCGGATTCTGTTCAAGCACAGGCAGAAATGCCAATAAATACCACATTCTTCGCAAACATCTTATCGAACTCATTCTCGTGAATTTGAAAGCTGTTTGATAAAAACAATTTCAACAACGAATCCCAATCCTCCCAAAAAACGTAAAACATTAGGCTCGAAATTTGCTGCATGCCTAACGACAGTAGCTTATCTGAAGAAGAGGAAAAGGAAGAGAAAAAGCCAAAACAGAGAGAAAAAATTGAAAAACAAAGTGGAAAAGAAAATAAATCTAAACCTAAAAAAGTTGGTTCTAAGAAGAAAGAATTCAAACTCCAGAAGGAACTACAAGTCCCACAACATTTCTTAACCCCGAAAATTTAGTTTAAAATTTTCTGTTATGCTTAATAAATATATATCATTTTGCTGCAATTAATGTTGTGTTTACATGTTATAGAATTTCGTCATGGCACACGTCGTATAAAATCAGTCCACATGTTCTCTCCAAGTACTTAAGTTGTAACCATTATAATTTTTTGTTTGCTCAGCAACAAAGAAAATTTAATATTATGCGGACCTTTCAACTCTCGGTGTGGTATCCCAGCAGTGGCGTACGCCAGACTTTCTCAAAGAAGTTTATTTTTGTGCTAAACATGTATAAATTTCCATTACGAATGGAAATTTCCGGAATTCGGAAAGATTGCGGTCTCTAGCACTCCAAAATTGGAGTCTTACACCATATTTTCTTCTTATAAACACAGAAAGTAAATAGAAAAAAAATAACCTTAAAAAATACATTTAGTAAAGTATGCGGTTTGTTTAGGTAAACGTGAAGCCTTAAGTGAGAGGTTTTCCCCAAGCCCCCCTTAGTGTACACAACTGTACCTCAGGGTGTCATGGCACCCACTTTGGAAACACCTGGTTCATAAAATTAAATGCACTTAAAAATATAATTGTGTAAATTGATTAAAAAAAAGTAGTAACTAGGATGCATAAGCAGCACTGTCGCATTTTCTTCCTTTTTGCTTTTGGAAAAATAACAAATAGTTACTTTCTTCACTTTCAGTAATTTCCTCTTTCTGTGTGTTTCTATCAACATCTTAAAATTTATGTTATTAAACTTAGTGCCAGAATTAAGTACGAATAACATTGATTTGAAACTAAAGTTTCTTTTCTCCGATGTTTAAATTTAGCTGGCCTAAAAAAAAAGTCACAGTAAATACTATTTTTGCTAGGAGGGTTTTTACCAGATTTTTTCCGCCTACGGAAAAAACATGAGAACACTACTTTTGCCTAATTTTGAAAATTTTTATAATGAAGTGGTTTATTGGTCCAAAGATATTCATTGATTTATTTAAAATTTTGAAAGTATGTTTCTCAAACCATTTCTCACTTTTTACGCGCTGGCGCGAAAAAAAAAAAGGAGTCGAAAATATAAAAATTTATTAAAAAGTTAGGATTTTCCCTAGTCTCTGCTAATTTCTCATGCATAGACCCCAAAGTGGAATCGGAAGGTATTTAATTCAACATTTTAGACTCACATTCATAATAATTATTTCAACTTTTCGCAATGAGAAAGTTAAAAACATGTGAATTTTAATATTTCTGTAAATTTCTATAATTTTTGCGAATTTTGTATTTTTCAATCCATAAGTGGAACTGAAAGATATTTATTGATTGATTCAAAGTTTTGTACTTATGTTTCTCACGCCATCTGCAACTTTTTCACATGATCGGGGAAATAATTGCTAAAAATATTTTTTTTATTCCTATTTTTCCTTTCGGATATAAGCATGTTTTCATGTGTTTGCAGAGCTATGTACTTGGAACCTTTTCACTATTAAAATAGCTTCGTTTGAAAACTTAGACCAACACTTTATTCTAGAACCAAATCCTATTGTGGAACGTTTCAAATTTTATAAACGGGATCAAAAGTTGGACATATTCAAAAACCTGCCCAATGAACATGAAGTGTTAATCATG
Organism: Octonoba sinensis; assembly: GCA_038502835.1. Taxonomy (NCBI): domain Eukaryota; kingdom Metazoa; phylum Arthropoda; class Arachnida; order Araneae; family Uloboridae; genus Octonoba; species Octonoba sinensis. The sequence continues at coordinate 60,478,528 of CM076605.1, read as the reverse complement.
TTCAATAGTTGGACATATTGAAAAAGCATGCCCAACGAACACGAATGTTGTACTTTCATCGAGTAAACCAACTAAGAGTAATTCAAAGAAACCTTGTTTAGATTTTTCAAAACGACCTTGTTTTAGGCGTGGTGATATGCATTATCACCTCATATGCAAATTTAAGAACACCAAGTGTAGATCATGTTCAAAAGTTGGACATATTCAAAAAGCATGCACAATGAACATGAAGTGTTAATTATGTTCAAAAGTTGGACATGTTGAAAAAGCATGCCCAACGAACACGAATGTTGTACTTTCATCGAGTAAACCAACTGAGAGTAATTCAAAAAAATGTTGTTTAGATTTTTCAAAAAGACCTTGTTTTAGGTATGATGATACGCATTATCACCTCATATGCAAATTTAAGAACACCAAGTGTAGATTATGTTCAAAAGTTGGTCATGTTGAACGTGTATGCATAAAAGAAACCTAAAGTCTAATTCTAATGATAAATTAGACAGGGGGCTAAAATTAAAATTTTCAAGTTAAGGGGAAACTCCCATCCCTGCTTTATATATGCAGATGTAATAAAATTCTTTTGATAATAGTATTGGTAACTTTATATACAAGTTAAAAAAAAAAATTTGCGTTTTTGCCAGAAATTTTCAAGTCTTCCGTCAGTAGAGACTTCCACCTGCTCTAGTTTCAAGGAGGGGATCTGATAAATTTAGGCTCCGTCCCAACTAAATTTTTAAAACCACCATCCTGCCCTGAACTTTAGCCCCTGCTTTATTGGTATTAGGGAAGTACCGAGTAGCACTTTGGCCGAGTACCGAGTAGTTGTGAAAATATTGATGTGCAAATAAAGAATTTTGTATATATTGACATGAAAACATACATTTTAACTACATATATATGAGCTAATAAATAAACTAATAGAAGAAAATAAATGTAAGAATTCCAAAATAGAATTCTTTAAACATTATAACTAGTTCAAAAAATCAGCTTATCAAAAATGATTATTGGTTTTAGTAAAAATTCATTCAATAATGTAAAATGTCTCATAATATCCCCCCCCCCCCTCCCGCCGCAAGGAAAAAAAGTCTATATTGACACTATATTTTATTTTAGTTTTTTGTAATTAATAATAACGTGATTTTTTTGTACGTACTTCTATTTTTAAAATCTAAAATACAAAATAGTTCTATTTATCAAAATGGGTAACTTAAAAAAATCTGGAGCGAATGAAGGGACCAGTATCTCTTGGCATTAATAATAGTTCTCATTATAAATGAGGGAATACAAAGAATATATTATAGACTCAACCAGTAGTTCCTAATCCACAGCCTGAAAATGACCCCCAATTACATTAATACATTCATTTTATCAGTTGTTACCAAATTCAACAGTGATTAAATACAACAACTGTTCAAAAACAAATCATTATGGGCCGGTTCTTAAATGATGTCAATGTCACGCTTTTTTTTAATATATGGGACCCCCTCCCCCTCTTTTGTCACAAAACGTGACACGTCATCACACCTCCTTACCTCCCTTGTCACATGTCACCCTATATTACATAAGTATATGTACTTGCAACTCAGAAATAAAGCACTGCCTTATAGATCACGTTTCGAATTTCATTTTGGAACTTCCAATGACATTTGCGAGTATAATAATAATAATGATTACACGTGTACTTAATTTGTATAAAATGAGGTTAAGGTTTGGAACACAAAAGATAATTAGTAAAGAACAGTAAAATATAGTAATTGTTCAAATGCTGAAAAAATGAACCACGCAATTTTATCTTAAAAGCGAAAATGCACAAGAAAATTTCCTTTTAAACTTTTAACAAGAAGTAAATATATCGTTAACCTTAATCACCATCGGTTTTACGATACAAAATGATCAATAAAACTTTAAAATTGAAAAACTTGAAAATAAATTTCATTTGCTGATTTTAACTGTTTTTATGAAAACCAAAATGTGTCATGTCACACTTCTTGTTACCCCCTCCCTTTCCCTTGTCACAATTTCTCGAACCCCCCCCCCCCCTGGAAGCGTGGCATCATAACTCCTATTATTAAATAAGAAACAATTGTGATTCACAATGTCCCAAACATGTGAATTTTTATTGAAATAAAGAACCCAAAATTTATTTAATCGAAAATAACGATTAAAATTTACCTATTTTTTTCAATGTGACTTTTTTGCAAGATTATTATTATTGTATATTTTTTTTAATTTTTTTTTTTTTTTTTTGAGAAGTTGAGTTCTAGGATAAAGGGTTTCCCCTAGGTGCTTATACAGCCACATCACGTAACTGTACAAAGCACAGTCACGTAATCACTGACTGCAGACTGTCTGTGCATTAACTTGTTATAATGAGAAGCCCAATGGTTAATAACGAAGAACCTCTTTTCAAAAAAATTTAATGCAAAGCTAGAACACAAAAAAGTTGTAAAAATTTTTAAATATTTAAAAACTGTTTATGTTTTTTGTGTGTTTGCTCTAGCGATTAGTATTAAACCAAAAACAAATAATTTACTTCATTTACAGACTTTCAACCTGTGAAATCATTTAAACAATGTTCGAGGTCACAGTTTATCGACAGCAATGACTTATTGTAACGTTATCTTCCGAAAGCTAATTTCCTATTTACACGGATTTTAGAATAGTAAACAGACAGAGAATGCATTTTTCCCATTGGACAGCTAGGTATCATTAAACCCATTAGTCTGACGTCATAAACGATTTAATTGCGTCTCAGAAAGCAGCCTACCTTGAAAACAGAAAGCAAAACAAGATGACCGGAGATGTCGAATGTCAGAGAATCCCTTTCTGATCGTCGCGCAATTCGCGCCCTTTAGCAAGCATGGCACGAGGCTTGCCAGTGGGGAAACCGGATTCGTGTGGACAATGTTGCATGGACAGTTTGCGCAAGACTAATTATAGTTGCCTTTGATTGTGTGGCTCCATCCGTTTAAATCGGAAAATTTCCCCTTTTTGCAATGTGCAATCGAACGTACAGCATTTAGAAATTAGATGGTCTCGGAATTTGAGGAGGTATATTATAAATTTTAACGTGGAACACCAAAGGTAAGACATTTTTAGTGTTATTAACGACAGCTGGTTGTTAAAACCTTCAGCATATACCCAAGTATAACAAATAATTTAAAATTTACAATCCATTGTTTATACATCCGACAAGGGCATTTTCATTTATTTATACGTACTGAACAGGTCATAGATCTAAATGAAAAATAATTTAACCCTCTATCACTCATAAACTCATATTTATATGTGATTCTTTTTGGATTCCAGATAACAATAATAACAACAAAAAAAATAGAATTATCAAAATCGGTTCACCCAGTGAGAAGTTATCGATGCACAAACAAACAAAAGAGCAAAAAAAAAAAAAAAAGAGACATACATACGGTATGAATAGGTAACCTCCTCCTTTGTGAAATCGGTTAAAAATAATAACAATAATTATTATTATTATTATAAAATAAAATACACGTATTTCAAGATTTATTAGTTTTATTTATTTACTTTTTACTAACCATCTCTCAATATCATAAGCTCGGATTTTTTTTTTTTTTTTTTTTGTATTCGAGATAATAACAATAACAACAAAAAAAAATAGAATTATCATTTCTTAAATTGCTCATTTTTTATCTATCTTAGCTCATATTTCAATTCTTCTGTATGCGAGTAGCCATAGTTCATTTAGCACTATACAAAGGACACGCTGTAGTTGTTAGGTGTCACAGGCGCGAGTATTAACATTACCACCACTTAATGTAAACATTTATCACAAATAGTTGGAAAAATAGTTGATCAAGTTCAAATATTAAGTTAGAAATTCGCCCGATTTGCCAGAATTGCCATTATTATCAAATTTAAAATAGAGTTAAAAAATAATATGGCATATTCATAAGTAGTTGTGATTGTAATTATATCTTTCGTGGGGAAAACATTTTTTAGTTGTTCTATCAGGGTTTTCCAAATATATTCTAAAATAGACTTGAATTCTTGTTTGAAATTCAGTGAAATCATAAGCACTATAAAGTACTGCAACATAAAATTATGAAGGCGTGCTTGTTATTTATTATTATTTTGGATGAAAGAGAGAGAGAGAGAGGGATGGGTGACCAAATTATTGCCTCAATTTTCAATAATGGATTTATATAGATAGTTATAATAAAATATTTTACTTTCGTAAAATTTTCCAGATCTTGAACCTTTTGTACCTAAAATAATATGGAAATTAATTTATTTAGTTTCTTTTCTTTTTTGCGACATTTTCTTGGTAAATTTCATAATCTTAGAGAGCACAACATTAATTTATAAACTTTGTGGCTTTGACTTGAAGGATTTATCACTCTTTTCATTTACTAATTTAGGTATGTATTTTTCAACTATTTAAATTTTGTGTTTTCAAAATTTTTCCTATACCATTCAATTACACTACAGAAACAATTATCATACTGAATTGAATATTTCATCTGAAAACGGGCTAGAAGAATTAAGCAATATTTTACTTATATTTTCAACTTATGAAATTATTCAGATCGCAAAAAAAGAAAAGAAAAAGAAAAAATGCTAACTAATAACGAAATGCTTGTACGAGAATGATGAAATTTTTTTAGAACTATAGAAAAATAGAAAATGTGTTAAGTATGCAATGCAGATCAAAATTATTTCGATTGCATACTAAAAATTAATTCAATTTATATTTCAGAGATACACTATGAAGTTTACATTTAGGTGGTACAAGCTGTTGTTATTCATTTTAGTTTTGTATAAAGTTACAGGTAAGACGTGTTCAATTTTTTTTCCCTTAAATAATTACAATGTCAACTTATTCTTACTATGACTAAAACTAATCAGCGTAAGTAAAGCACAAATTGTAAAAAAACAAAAAATAGCTATTTCAAGGCGACAGTTTTGCTTTTTCATCAAACAGCTGTTTCAAGATTACAACGAAGCCTCTTCATCAAATAGTAGGCGATTCTGGCGCTACTTCCCTAAGTGGAGAGTCTTCTACTTGTACCTGCGTTCATCCAGCAAGTTCCGATAACATTCGCCTCTAGCTTCCAACGACGAATGATGGAACCAATCTATCTCTCCATCCACAATTTTAGCATAGTGCTGAAGGCTCATGGGGGATCGGAGGGGGTCACTAGACCCCTACACCCAACGTAATCGCTGACGACTGAAAACAGAACTTACGAGCCCAAGGATTTGACGACCACGTGTTCCGCATGTAATCGCTGGTTATTTTGCGGCGACAGAACCAGAATCCTTCGATCCCGGGTATGATGCGCACACCACAGGGCTACCAACGGCCCAAGTGAAAAAACGTTCAAACGCCAACAACATAATGAGTGAAACTTGTGTCTTACTTAGGTTAATTATTTATTTTATTTTCATTTATGACATAATTTGAAATATTTTTCTTCTACTACACTTAGAACTTTCGCAAAATTTCATACTTCATAAATAAAAATGGCATGCGTCATGTTGCCCCTTGTTTATACGAGCCAAAAACAATTTAGTTGTCAAAGGAATTCATTTTCATTTTAAAGAACTATCAACCATTGAAGGTTAGACAAGGAATGTTTTAGAAGTAATTTTCGGGCAGGTTGAATTCATTACGAAAATTGCACAAGTTGAGCTTCTTAAGAATTTTTATCCCAGGAACAATATTTCTTCCCAGAAACACTTATTCGACGTAAATGACCACTTAGTAGTTACAGGGAAAGAACAAAGAAAAAATTTTAGATTGTTGTTTCTTTTTTCTCTCCTTGCTTCATATAAGATTCTAACGACCTATAGCTTTTCTAAATATTAAATTATGTAGAACCGATGTAATTTAGCATAAAGCTTTTCCTGGTTAACTGAAAATAAAAATAATTAAAAGTTTTCACATCTTTTAAAGAAATAAAATTGTTAAAAATTAACGACATATTTTTAAGAAGATTCTGAAAATTAAATTGTACTCTTTTAATGAAAGGGTTTTGGTCATTCTCCTTAGATCAAGTTAAATCAATCTTAAAAAATTAATATTCTTTCTTCTGTAGATTCTACATTTTTTATATTTTTATCTGTATCTTCATAGCATCAACTGAAACGGAAAAAGGGGATGATCCTTCTTCTCGAACGTTCGAATTTCAGAATTCCCCTGTGGGGCAGGCTTGCGTATATCGCCGTCAGCAGGGATTTTGCCAAAGACGATCAAATTGCAGGAGACCGACAAGAAGCACTTGCAGGTTTGGACTGAGTTCTATCGTCTGCTGTCTCGACGATCCTTCTCTGCATACTACCACTACCACGTCTAAACCAAAAACCACAAAAGCAGTGTCAAGACCAACTGATATCAGGACGATTGACTTGACTTTTCCTAGTAAGAAGATCTCTATTCGGTTGTTTTACTTCGACTTATACGTACGGAGACAATGAAGTGACAGTTAACCTTTTCAGACATGGTGTCCGATATATCGGATATTAATGGGCGCCGTATGGAGTTGAGAAAACTTTAATTAATGATACGAGAAAAGCCGTAAGAAAATCGAACTAAACACTTTGTGTTTTTTTTTTTTTATCAAAATCCGACGGGTAGTTTTTGATTTCATAATCGTTCATATATATATATTATGGACTTTCAGTGTATTTTTACAAAACACGCGTAAAAGGCGAAAAAGTGTTATTCTTCCCAAAATTGCGAAACTAAAGGGCGCTGTTTAAGACCTCCCAGCGTCAATCAGACAACGGTATCGCCAAATCTCACGGTGCCATATTTATGTCAGCTATTACTTTTCTTTCAATAAGGTATAAAAAAGTAGTTCCCAACTTTTTTCACGTACCGAACCCATTTTCAACAAATAAGCAACAAGCGCCCACATATGCCCCATATATGCCCACGCAAGTGTGTTGACACAAAAACAATACCTTCGTTTCCAACCCCTATGTAAATGTGTTTATTTTATACGTCCAAGGTTGTAATGCAGAAAAAAAAAATTTACAGTGCAGTTGGACTGAAAAAATTGCATTTAACTAAAAATATAATGCTTGGGATGGAACTGCATTTGGTATACATATGGATCCTAATGGGAAATAGTGCTGATTAATTTTGGGCGGAAATCCCGTTCAGGGGGATGAACTGCCGTCAACTAAACCTTTATCTCGTTGAGCGTAACCGCTCTCAAGAAATAATGGAAGAATTCAAACAAAAAATGTTGTCGCCATATAACGAGAGTGCTTTTATTTGAATATTGCTGTAAATTATTTGAATTTATTTAAATTCATTTTATACCTTTCATACAATATTTAAATATTTATCGAGTATTTTTCGTACATTTCCTTAAAACATTCTGTGGATTTGATTCTGGTAGGATATGGCGAAAAATGTCATGTCACTAGACAATTTTATTTGTTTTTATGCACAAAATAATTCAAAATGATACATATTTAGTATAAGAAAAAGTTGTTTTGACTAGGTGGTAAAGTTTTTTGATTAAGTGCCTCACGGCAATAAAACGCATGCTTTGTTTCGCTCGTATTTGAAACAAGATTGAAACAGTTTGGGACTTTTTTCAGATTGTGGATTGAGATCACCAAAAGTTGCCGACAGTCCCAACTCTAATGCCGGATCAACTAGCGGGAGACGAACTGGCTCGTTGCAAAGAGGAAAACGAGCGTCCTTTAGCCTCAAAGATATTTTTAACCCACGTAAGTGTTAGTTCCTTATTCAACTTTAAACGCGAAAGGTTAACGTTATAGTAAAAATCACATTAAACTAATTTTTTTGTAACATCGTTAATTTAAAGTTTATTCTTATGGAACTAATACCCATAAGCGCAAGACATACTGACGTGTAAACGCAAAAAGTATAAATTTGGTATAGTCACTCCCCTCCTCCTCCAAATTAGACTCATTGAAAAATACTAATAATTAAAAGACAATACCGCAATTCGAACAAAAAGCACCATTGGCTGTCTGCCCTGGCGGTAAGAAGTTTGCACACGTATTCTGAAGAACCTTCCGGAATCCGACCCTTTCAAGTGTGGAAAAGTTCATGGAGAATTATGTAAGATTTTTTATTTGTGAAGATACAAGCTTTTGTATTGCTTAAAATGTTTAACAAGAACTGACCTGGTATTTCCTTTCTGATTTTCAGGCAATGGAAAGAGCATCAATCCAGTCATTGTTGGAGGAGTAACAGCAATAGCAAACTCTTGGCCTTGGATGGTAAGTACTCCATTTTTTAAATGTTTCCATACACAAACATGTAACCAGTAATACTTGCTTTAGCAGCGAAAAAGATAAATTAATACTTAAACCGGGCTATCAGCTACCAAAGTTTTTTTTCCCTTTCACCTACTCATTTAAGTTATTTCTCTCCCCTGAGACTTCTCCTGCATCTAAAAAGTGACTCTCCCAGGACAACAATTTTATTTTTCCAGTTCGTAGAATTGCAACTTCTGCAATTATTAGATTGAGCGTTATATTAGGGTAAACTAAAAATAAAAGAAAAATCATTGACGAAACACTTTTATTCACAGTTACGCTTGTCAACCTTACACTTTCCCGATATACCGATGTTGCCATACGAAATAAAATAAAATAGGAGCTAGAATGTGATTAAATTTTGGATTTAGAAAAAACGTTATAACTACTGAATTGTATCGGTAACTAGAAAAGGGAGTTAGTACTTTTCATATCTGGGTAGGACACCCAATAATAGAGTTTTAATCACCACTTTTCATGCTACCTTTCTGAGTTTTCAAATGCTTCCTTTCTCCAGCATCTTATAGAACAATTAATCCAGGACCAAACTGTTATGAACTTTTAAGGCGAATCTGGTCGAGCGCAAAGTGCATTTGTGGACTGCTGGAGGACCTACAGCTTTAAGTGGGACTCAACCTCGGAAAAGAGTGCTACACCAATCAAGTATTTACACGAATATTCAGACCCGGGACCCACGGCACTATAATAAGATGCTTTACTTTTTATGCCAATAAGCGGCTTCAACTTCATATTTTACGTTGATAAATGATAATTATACTATCGTTGAAATTTCTGAAAAATTAGAATCAATAAAAAATTAAGGAGGGAATCAATATGCCTTTAGTAAAAGCCTTTTAAGATGCAGCAGAACGTTTTAGTCATCTGCGGAAGACCTTCAAAGATTTGAAAAATGCTCTATAGGACATACATGCTTAAAGTGATTTTGTCTTAGTAACAAATAAAATTCTGGATCATTTTGGCTTTAAAACCAAAGATAAAGCTCATATATTCTTCTCCCACAATGTTATCTATGATTAAAGAATAAAGCATTTTCTTTTGCAGAAAGTAATGGTTAATTAGTCCATGATTTACGATTACAATAGTTATGGCATGACTCGGCGGCAAAGCCATTTGTTTCGTCCATTATGTGAAATGAATCACTATTTTCAACATTTTACGTACGTTGCATATTTCAGCACAATCTTTTTTCGGCCATGAATGATTAAGCTTTACAAAAATACCATTATTTGGATTTCTTTTCTAGGTAGCTGTCTTTAAAGAGCCTTTCCCTGGAGGTACGAAACGTTTCTTATGTGGAGCATCTCTCATCAGCAAACGTTATGTTGTTACGGCAGCCCATTGTTTCGATGCCGAGAGAGGAAACATGTAAATATTTTTCTTATAATTCCCTTTCTTTAATCTTATGTGTTCTGGTATTGTTCCTTCTTCATTATTTATATTAGAGGAAAGCATATTTTAAATAGCAATAGGGTTTCCCCCCACTACGCAGTAACCTTCTATGGCTGCTGATAGTCGTCATGTTACAAAACCACAATTTTACACAACTCAACAGGCCCAGCTGCTGTCAGTGGCTTATTATTCCTTTTTAAAAAATTGAAACATAAAATAATCAGTTTAATTCATAATAACCGCTGGGAATTCTTCATAATAAGAGGTTAATCTTAATAATAACCAATTTCACGATTGAAATACACGCACACATGTAAGTGAACCATTCCAAGGGGGCAAGAAAAGTTGACAGTGCCCTGGGCAGGAAAACTTGTTAGTCGGGCCATGGCGATAGCTCGCCTAATTTGGCACCTACTAATGTTAGCTTGACGAAATTCCAGACATCCAGATTTTTATATTGCGAATATGATATTAAAACTTACAATTAGTGCAACTAAATTTGTTCATTGGTAAAATTTAAAGGCTTTTCACAATGACTAAATAAAACTGACAAAGTCAACTTTCTGAAAGAGAAAAAATTTTAAATTGGATAACTATCAAAAATAATGCCTTTTATCTGGATAAAGGAAATTAAATGCGGTAGCACTCTATTATAGCATCATTTAAGTAACCAGAACATTTTTTGATGCTTAGGCAAGCATCATTACTATTGATGAGTGAATGAAACTTGATGCTATAACAGAGTTGTCACAGTAAATGATTAAAATGTAATAAGTTCAACATATCTCATATCTAATTACATAATATAGATTTTTTGAGGCACCTAATTATGTTATGTCTTTGATTTGCATTTAAGTGCTTAGAAGTTTTCTACATTTTGCAGAGTACCTTCAAAATTCTCCGTGGTCGTTGGAGCCCACACGACCAAAGATGGTACAGCGTATCCAGTGGAAGATATAACTGTCCATGCAAATTATAAGATCAAGCAATATTACAATGACGTTGCATTGCTGAAGGTGGGAGAGGAGGTGGTACTTGGAAAGAAGGTCTACCCCATATGTCTTCCATCAGATGGTTTGAGGAATAAAATCAGACCAGAAGAAAATACTGTAACTGTAACTGGATGGGGTGACACATCTTTTGGTATGTTTATTTCAACCCAATAAATCATTACATTTTGAATCTTTAATATAAAAGTAATTTTAATCCTTTCATTTACATGAAGTGTTGATCTTAAACTATTAAAAATACTAAGGACAAGTTTATAATTTACAAAAGAGGCATTTTTAAAAAATAAGCCCGACAATGAGTTCTAGTCATGTTATGGCCAAATAATATTATGCCCAGAAAATGTCCATCCAGATATATGTAAAAGGCAGGCTTATGTGAAAAATACACTGGTACTGGGTATTATAGCTGTATAAATGGTTTTCGAAACGAAAGTGAACTCTAATGGCGGATCCGCACTCATCCAACAGTGACAAATGGACAATAACAAATAAATTTGAATATTAATTGGATTGTTTTTTTTTACACTAGGTGGTGTGAGCAGCATGGTACTCCAAGAAGTGAATGTACCCATAGTTCCTCTGAGGCAGTGCAATGAATCTTATTGGAACGTATCAAGAAACAGCTTCCCAAATGGGATTACTAGTCTGTTCATCTGTGCAGGACTGCAGGAAGGAGGAAAAGATGCATGTCAGGTAGGATTACAGATTACCAGATGTATTTCTTTTATTCTGGAAGTAAATGAAGGACATTATTTGCCTTCTTTTAATGATATGTACCCAGGCCATCATCTATAAAATCTGGATGTTCTGCAATAAAATACTGAGCCCCCACCCTTACACCTACTGGAGAAAAAGTCCAATAACGCTGGTTTCCAGTGGTTCTCCAGCAACAACCAAACAATTATTTTTATTAATAATTCATATGGTTATTTAAACATCTGCAAGTAAAAACATCCACCACTTCACATTTTTGTATGACAAAAAATGAAGCGAATGTTGAGCTTGTTGAAAATGGCAAATTTTGAGCGCAGATGTTGCAAAACTATACCATGTAAGTTTTGCTATACTTGCGGACGGTTTATTATTTTTAAATCTCCAAGTACATATTTATCACAAGAATAATCAAGGCTTATTTCTTGTACTTCGGGTGTAAAGTTGGTGACCAAGGTAGAAGTTAGGCTTCTCGCGTGTGCTGCATAAGTTGCAATGTGGCTCTTTGTCAGTGGATGAAAGGGAAAAGAAGCTCTTTACCATTTGCTGTCCCAGTGGTCTGGCGCAAAGCTTCAAAACATTCTGATGATTGTTACTTATGTTACAAACACAGAAGGATATTCTAAAAAACAAATGCATAAAATAGAGTAGATGAATCTCATCTGCACTCCCACTGATCTATCATGGCAAAGACTTACTAGTACCAACTGAACCATTGAATTGGAAAGATATTAACATTCAAGAAATGAGTGACATTGAAGACACATAGGAAACAGATGCTGCTGAAGATACTTGTGACTCAAATTTCAGACCTGAGACTTGGAGAGAATTCAATTTTATTCGTTAAAATGAACTGAATGTTTTTGTGCGCGAAACAGTCGCCCATTTAGCTTCAATGAAGAAAACGTATGCTAACATGGTGACTATTCTAACTGCAATATGGAACAACAGTTCATAACAGTTGGTGAATTTGTGGAAGTTTAAAGGTCTTCATTACATTACCTTGATTAGTAAAATAATCTTGATACCCTGGAAAGAACTCAGAATAAGGCTCTCCGTATTTTCACATTAGCAGTTGCGTCAACCCCGATAGCAGCTCTACAAGCCTATACTTCAAATCTCCCCATTGTTGTAGAAATTAAAAATCAAGCGGTAAATATGCTGGTGAGATTCAGGGCAACTCAGAGAGCAAATTGGATGCAAAACCGGCAGGAAGGTACCCTTAAACCCCAGATATCTCCAGTCGAAACGTGAGAGACTTTTGGAGGCCCTAAATCTAAATATTCCAGTTGAACCTTTTAATATAATATCTAACTGCTGGAATTTATCAAAATACCACATAATTTAAAACTGAATGAACATAGGAAAAACAATACATTGGACATTATCCTTAAAATGGATGCATTATCACCATTCATTTTAACAATAATTACCCCGAGCCTGAATGGATTAGAGTCTATACAGATGGATCTAGAACGAATAATGCAACACGTGCAGGTGTATATTGTAATTTGTTTTCACAGTATGCCCCAGTGGGTGAATATTTGTCAAACTTTGACACAGAGGTTTATGTGATTTTCTTGGCAGTATATAACTTAAATGCTAATATGGAGTCCTTTGAAAAGGCAGTCCTTCTTGTGGACTCAAAACCGGCTATAGAAACAATAGCTCTTCAGCATCTCTCATAAAGTCCTATTGTGATGAAATAAATAAAACAAATTGTTAAGGAACTTAAAATGAGCAAGAAAATAGTGGAATTTCAGTGAATTCCATCCCATGTAGATATTGACGGTAGTGAAAGAGCAGACCAATTGGAAAAGACGGGTACAAAGATACATAAAGAGATGGGACCTATTCCCTTGGATTCCCATAGGAAAACTTTAAAAGAGAATATTATATCAATTAACAACAAAGTACTACTAAATAAATCAAAGGATAAACCCTGAGAAAAAATAAAAGAGGATTGGAAAGAATACAGCTGTAAGCCGTGAAGAGAAGCTGTGGCCAATTTCAGATTGAAAATGGGACATGATTGTTTAGCTGAACACCTTAACAAAATAGGTATATTACCTAATAACCTATGCCTTATCTGTAAAACAGAGATTATGAATAAACAACATCTGCTTGTCTGTCCAAATCTTAACGCTATACTACAACAAAGAAAAGATTGGGGCCTACTGTTTGGATCGCTAGGAGCCTTATGGCCTGCGCACACGGTTACCTCCTTTAGACTTTTAGTCCTCTGGTTTTAAAAAAATTTTAGATTCTATTGGCATTTTAAAGCTTTTTATGTAAATTTTTTAAATGTATTTTTGCCAATGTTAAAATTTTGATATGTTTGACTGAATGTTTACCTTTTAGAGTGTTTAATATATGTGTCTTTCGTTGCCTTTACACGATGTGGAATTTTAAAATTAATGTTTTTCATTGTTATCTGGTGAGTGGCCAAATGTAAATGGATTTGATTCCAATAAAGCCATATGAAACAACATATTAATGATGGGTTTTCAGGACGGATTTTCTAAGTTGTTGCTTTTTTATGTTTGTGGGATAGTCAAGTAACAGAACAGAACTTCAAAAAAAAAGGGGGGGGGGGGGGGAAATTTCCACCCAGAACATCTCATTAACTTGGAATTAGCAATATTAAATACACCCCTCTCATTGGACAAGGGGAAAAAAATTTGCTCCCTCCACTTCACATTACATTAAGACTGACGCAGAACTTTGTGAAGGAAAAACTTTGTGAAGGAACTTTGTAACAGAGAAGGATTAAATTTTAAATGAACTTTTTAAACAATTGAGTGAAGCAAAACTTAAAAATCTGGACCTCAAATTAGATGGGTGATTTTGACCCTGCTTTCAAAAGAAAGCTTAATGAAAAAGAGTAACAGCTTGGAAATCATTTGTGAAGGTGATGAAAGGACTTTTAGCAAACAAGACAGATAGAAATTATAAAATCCTAATTGAAGAGCATCTTTAAGTCCTTCCAAGCTATAGGGTGTCGGTTGTCACTCAAAATTCATTTTTTACATTCACCATTGGATTTCTTCCCAGAAAATCCTGGTGGTGTTAGAAACGAACAAGGGGAAAAATTTCACAAGGGATCATTCATAAATGCTTCGAGGGGGGAGGGGGCTTCGTGAAATTGTGACAAAGGGAGGGGAGGGTGTTACAAGTAGTGTAACATCATGCTCATGCAACATAGTGTGACGTGTGACAAAGTGGGTAGGGGGGTCAATAATATGGGGAAAAGCACGACATCATATATGAAGGGTCCGCAAGGATATTAGGATTATAGAAACCCGATATCAATGACATTGGGAACCAGCAGTGGTGGGCGACTACTGCTGGTTTCTAGGCAAAAAAGATTTAATGCCATATAAAAGAGAAAAAAAATTATAACATTTCATCGCATTTATAAAAGTTTGATGGTTTTATGTTTTATTTAGTCTAAAATATGCATATTTTCTCGATTGAAGCAATATTCCATTAAAAATTAATGAGATGAATCACGATAAAAAATGTGATTTAAATGCATTTGTCAGTTCCTTCTGGTACTGTAAGATAGTCATAACAAAAAAAGCTATACATGTTACAACTTTATTACAATTATATTCTATTTCTACGCTATGAAATTAGTTGAAAATAGCTAACGACACTTGTGTTAGGGGATTTTTTTTTTTTTTTTTTTGCTGACTAGTGTAATGCAAGCTTAGAAAAAGTGTAACTGAAATATTAACTTTTTGTAAAAAAATATAACAAAGAACTAACATAAGCAAATAAATATTGATATGTGTATGCCATATGCACACATATATTTCATTTTCGTAACAGATACAAAAATAAAACTGGAGGATTTTCTGTTTTCTTAATCTTTTTTTGCATTTATTACAGGGTGATTCAGGAGGTCCCATGACAGTAAAACTAAAAGATGATTCTTATGTTCAACTGGGAGTTGTTTCTTTTGGACACGGTTGTGCTCAAGCAGGCTTTCCTGGCGTATACACACGTCTATCAGAGTATACAAAATGGTTGTATGACAATACCGATTTAGGGAGAACGTAAAGTGTCAGACTTTGCAGCATATATCTTGAAAAATATAAATTGCATTTTCTACAGAAATTAAGATTCATAAATAAAAGTCATTTTCTTTCATAGTCTAGTTGATTTGATACACATAAGTTGCATTTGCTACACAAAATAAAATTTGTAAATAATAGTCATTTTTATAACTTTGCTGCTCAAGGATTTCCAGCAATCTTGTTTATGGCAACTATAGATTAAGATCTGAATGTGTAGGATATCCGGTTACTTGCCATAGGAGGAGAGGGGGGTAATTTTTAATTCTGTAAAATGCATTTTTAAAAATTCCTTTTTAAAAAATAGCGTAATTTATTCATAAAAATTTTTTACCACTGTTTATATAATTGTGCACAGTCTGGTCTTCCCTCTTTAACACGGGCATGGGTAGGTACTGCTAGTACATTATACTATTTAGGATAAATTTCTTTAATGATTCTTTAGATAATTGCTAAATAAAAGAGCCAATTACAATTTCACAATAATGTTGAAGCGTGAAGCTTTGCTTAACAGTATTTTAACTTGTGAAAAATAAAACGAATGAATAGTGTAAGAAACAGGATGTATTTGATTTAAATCCGATGATTTTTTTCTTTAAATCATTGATTTAAATCAAGCATTTTAACACAAATAAAACAAAACAAGAATGTTGGAAAAACTACTACTAAGTTGAATTAGTATGCAAGTTGTGAAAGATAGGGATGATAAAAACTTGCTCAATTCAACAAAACCAAAATTTATTTAATTATTAAAGTTTCAAGACGGTAATAGAATGGATTTCCGCTTACCATGAGAAGTATAGTAAAGATTAGTATAATTTCCTAAAAAGTTACAGAGGAAAGTGACTAATTTTACACAAATTTTTAAAGAAGAAAACAGAAATTCAACAGACTAACATAGTTAAAAAAAATTCAAGGTGGCACTGGAACAGAATAGTGGATATACTTAATCATTTCAAACTACTCTCCATTGCTTTAGATAATTTGCAGGCAGATAACTATAATATAATTGAAACTATTAAAATTAATTATTCAAAAATAAAAATTTATAATTAAGATAAGCATTAACAGGCATTGCTTTGTGCTCATTTTCAGCCATCTATTATCCCCAAAATATAAAGCAGGAGATTTAACACACAATTGTATTTTTTAAAGAAATGTTCAACAGGGTTCCCACTCGCCCAGCAGATTAAAAAATAGGGCCCTTTTCAGGCCAATTTGTAACTATATATAGGGCCCCTTTACATACTAATACATAGTAATACATTTTTTTTTAAAATAAAGACTAGGTATATACTTAAATAAAAGTTACACAAAAATTCACTCTCCCTTTCACACATATTTAATGACCACAGAAAAGGTTACAAATGATTTCATTTGAAATATTAACATTTTTGATACTTTTATTTTTCGCATCGTTTTAAAATTTTACTGGAAAGAAAAAAAAAACAGTGGTTTACTTTTTGCCAGGTGGCTGGTCGCGCTTTTAACAAAATTATTTTGATTAAATGCGCACTATTATTATTAATTATAAGCATTAGAAAAGTATCATTTTAAACATTTTCTTTAAATTTCACTTATTATTGTTATGTTATTAACTTTTAATAATAATAATCTTGTTTGGCAGCATAACACGTTAAATATTTATAGCTCGTGAGCGTGTTCTATTATGAAAACAATTGCAAGTTTTAATTTAATTACGATGTTGCTTATAAGTAATGTATGCTTATTCTTGTACGAATAAAAAGTAATTTCAAATACATATCAAATGGCGCAGTCGGTCATTGACGAATTATACATTGAATAAAACATTCGGTTTACTATTTATTAAAAAGAAAATAAAAGTCATTGCAAAGTAACATGGCAGAAGAATTGCAAGAATTGTTGAAACAAAATATGACTATTCAATCCAAATTAATTTAGCTACTAGGACAGTAAAGTTTGGCTGGACATCCACATTTAGAGAAATACATTGAAGGAGAGGAGGTGGAAGATTTCCTTGATAAATTCGAAAATATTGTAGAATTGCATAACTTCAATGATACCAAGAAGGTCGCCAATTTGGTAACGTTACTTCCTGCAATACATTTACATTGCTAAAAAATTTGCTGTATGCACAATTTGCCACATTTCAAAATAGTAGTTTTGAAATCATAAAGTCGTTTCTCGTTGGGCATTTAAAGACAAAATCTCTAGTTATTCCAAGTCCCCATACATTCTTAAATCGACGCCAAGGCAAAAATTAGAATATTTCAAGTTACATTTCAGCTTTGTGAAAACTTGCTATTCTGTGTAAGTATCCGGAAAGTTATCTCAAGATGATGCTACGAGATGTTTTTGTGAGCGGCCTTGCAAGTAAGGTAA
Organism: Octonoba sinensis; assembly: GCA_038502835.1. NCBI lineage: Eukaryota > Metazoa > Arthropoda > Arachnida > Araneae > Uloboridae > Octonoba > Octonoba sinensis. Next base: position 60,460,671 of record CM076605.1, on the reverse strand, counting down.
TGCTTGATCGAATGTTTGAAGAAGAGGATCCAGATTTAGATGAAGTACTACAGCTTGCTTCAGGCATTGAACAAGCTCAATTAAGTTCGCAAAAAATCTTACATAAAGAAGCTCCGTCTAGCATTGTTAGCATGATTTGGTGCGACAAAGAGAAAGAGTGCTATAAACAAATACAGCCAGTAATTTCGCCAAAGCTCGTTGCTATTGTTGTGCTGAAGAAAATCACAAAACTAATGCATGTAAGAAAAGAAATTTATTTTGTAAAAATGTGGTAAAAAAGCACACGTGAAAGAAATATGCCGAAGTCAAAATAAATTATACAATGTAGAAGATGAAATGGGAACAATTCAATTAAATCATAATTTCGATGAAAATCCAATGCTTACTACCATTAATATAGAAGGTCATCAGTTATGAGGTAAATTGACACTGGAAGTGCTAAGTCCATATTAAATTATGCTACATTTAGCCTGTTCTCAAACAAACCATTAAAAAGCACAGACATTAAATTCAAAACATATGTCAAGTCCGTTCTAATTCCATTAGGTGTACTACGTGTTACAGTCCTGCACGAGAATAAAAAGAAGATTCTGCCTTTATACATTGCGGAAAAGAACTTATCTCCAATACTTGGGCGGGACTGGATTCGTCAACTCTCAATCAACTGGGAAGTTAAACAAGTATGTACTTCAGAAAACATTCCATCAGTCAAGGAACACATTTTAAACTTAATAGATGAGTTCAAAGAAATTTTCTCTGAAAGTACTGGTAAGGCATTAAATTACATAGCTAATATCAAACTTAAGAAAGACTCGACTCCTGTGTTTCGAAAATATCGTCCAGTTCCTTTTGGATTACAACCGCTTGTCGAAAAAGAGTTAGAAAGAATGGAAAATGAAGGTATTTTAGAGAAAAAAGAAACCGATTATGCTGAATATGCAACTCCAGTAGTACCAGTTATGAAACCAGATGGAACTTTAAGAATATGTGCTGATTATTGCCAGACAATAAATCCACAGATACAAATACCACACTATCCCTTTCCAAGAATCGAAGATTTATTTGAAAAACTGTCAAAGGGAAAAATTTTTACGAAATTAGACATCCGCACTGCATATCTCAGTCTTCCTGTTGATGATGAAGATCTAAAATTCTAACATTAAACACACACAATTGATATACGCTACAGAAAAACCGAAGATAATGGGAATGCCGATTGTCTCAAGATTTCCCAATTCTTTCGAAGAACTGTTTGAATCGGATATGGTTAATTTATTCCACTCTGAACATTTGTCCAAACTACCTCTCAATTCTAAAGAAATAGCAGCAGCTACAGAGCAAGACTCTGAATTGAAGCCAATACTAGAAAAATTACGCCAAGGCATGACTATTCCTAAAGATCACAATTCTTCTCTACAAAGTGGATGCATTATGAATGGACTAAGAATTTACATTCCAAAAAAAATTAGAAGTGCTCTGTTAGAAGAGTTATGCATGGGACACTTGGGCATTGTTAAGATGAAAGCATTAGCAAGATCATACATTTATTGGCCAAATAATGACAGAGATATAGAACATATGCGTTGGAACTACCAGGATTGTACTCAGTACAAAGGTTCTCCTCCAAATTGTAGTACTCACTATTGGAAATATCTTTCAAAGCCATGGGAAAGAATTCATCTAGACTTTGCTACATATGGAAGAAAAACATACCTTTTAATAATAGACGCGCATTCTAAATGGCCGGAAATTTTCATTGTACAGAACATGAATTCTGGAACTGTAATAAGTATTTTAAACTCATTATTTACAAGATACGGATTTCTCACGACAATTGTCTCCGACAATCATAGTACCTTTGTCTGTCAACAATTTGGGAAATTCCTAAAGGAGAACAATATAAAGCCCATAACATCACCGCCATATCGCGCTGCTTCGAAAGGCCAGGCTGAAAGACATGTGTTTAATTTGAAGCAAGCATTGCGATGCTTGAAGACGAGAAATATGTCGGACCAAGAATCCTTAAATGTTTTCTTACTTGCTTATAGGAGAGCACGACAAATATCCACAGACTACAGCCCTGCCTTCCTATTCTTAAAACGTGAAATACAAACCAAGTTAGATGCATTCAGACCCAACATAGGACAAGAGGTCGATGCGAGGACAAGGAAGCAACTCATAGTTCTTGCCCATATTTATGAAAACAGATCAAAAGTTGCAGTAAGAGATTACCGCTCTCCATATAAAAAATGGGTTTTTGGAACCATAGTTTCAAGAGATGGCGAATTACAATATACTGTTGAAGTGCAAAACCAACTTTGGAGAAGACACAGCAACCAAATCCGACCTGTTGGCTCCGGAATAATCCAGCAGCCAGAGTACTACCATGCCATTCTATGAAACCTCCGAAAGTATAAAAAACAACACAAGCAGATAGAATTCCTGATACTTCTTCCGAATCGAACACCGAAACAATGCCTGCAGCAAGGGATACTCAAAATGATTCCCAAGAAGTCACACCAGCGGATGCAGCTTCAGGGTTTAACTCCACAATTATACCAACCATCGTGGATCTCCCATCATATCGATTATACCCAACATTGTATCGATTCATCTCCTAACAGATCTGGATTAAACTCCACCTCGTGCTCGCACTCCACCATTAGCTTTAAGACGGACAAGGAGAAACATTGGTCCTCCAAAGAGATTTCCATTTTAAGGGGAGAGGAATTGTTGTTATTAACTTTTAATAATATTCTTGTTTGGAAACGTAACACAATAAATATTTACAGCTCGTGGGCGTGTTCTATTATGAAAATAATTGGAAGTTTTAATTTGATTACGATGTTGCTTGCTAGTAATATATGCTTATTCTTGTATGAATAAAAAGTAATTTCAAATACATATCAATTATGGGAAAGCTTATCACGAAATAAAAACAGAGCTTTTGTGAACATTTTTTACTAAATATACAATTAATTGATAAAACATAAAACTTCAAAATAATCCATGGGTAACATGCCCTTGCAAAAAATGAGTATAACTGAGAAGATTTGGAAAAAATTAGAATTATTGGGTAAGATTAGTTTAATTGGGAATCAAATTGATCGATTTTTTAATATTTTTTTTCATCAATTCAAGATTAAAATATAGTAGAAGATGGTGCATTTTTATTCACATGATTCAAGCAAATGCTAAAAAATAGGGACTTTGATTATTTTCAGGGCTTTTAGCTACTAAATATGGCGCCCACTGATGAGGAGAGTTATTTGTTTCTGTTTCTTTTTTGACTCTTTATATCTTGTATCAGTAATTTTTACGTTAATGCTTGTTTACATGTCCCGGAACTATCATTTCTTTTTCATTTATATCTATATACGTTTCAATATATATATATATATATATATATATACATATACAGTGGGGAGATGGAAAATAAAAAGGGAAAAAAATTCTATAAAAATAAATAACTTTTCCATATTTTTGTTTGAAACTAATTATTGATTCATAATTAGTTCCAGAATAGATAACAAAAATTAAATGGATTGTTTTTGCTTTTTTAATGAAAAAATATATCATGCATCTATAAAAACAAGTGTTATGAAACTAATAATATACAGTAATTTCAACAATATTTATTGTGAAAAGTAAGACTTGACAACTTTATAAAACTGTACAAAAATATACACTATAAACACATTAAAATACCTATAAAGTTAAGCACTCTATGCTAACGTAGTTTCTTTCACCATGTGCAACAACACATCGAAATTGACAGTTGGATCAAAGTCTTTCATAATATCCTCCTCGCACTCAAACGGCTTAGCGACTTCAAATTGCACCCAATGGTATTGAGCACATTTTCGAGCTCCAGCACAGCTCTGTATCAGATTTTGAACTGTTGGATGAGAAAGTCCAAAAAATTTAGCTCCTTGACCATCAGTGCTGATCACTTCTTTTCCACTGAAACAAAATTAATAGTTCAGTAATATTTACGTAACATGAACAAATGGTAACAAAAAAATTTTTAACGGATTGACAAACTTAAACATGTCTGGCATAAACTTGCAGTGAATATCGTAAACAAATTTTCAAGCTACAAAAAAACAATTCATTGCAAACAATGTTTGATTTATTAATAGGTAGCACAAAGGTAACATCGCAATTCAGAAATAGTGTTCCCTCGCCACTTCGCGCTTCATGTTTTGCGGCTTCAGTGCTTCGCGGGTTCTCCAAAATATTCCTCAGAAAATAAAAATGAAAAAATACAACCATCTCGGCAGCCATATTGCGAAAAGGAGCGTTGTTTCATGTTGATGCAAGAGAAAGAAGGATCGCTGCGTGTCAAACAAAGAGATGATTGAAGTCAGAGTACATACCACTGGCTATCATAATGTTGATTAATGTTTATTACTGTATAAGGTTTTGTAATTAACCTTATTAATTAGCACAGACACGTTTAAGTAAATACGTATGCTGTTGTAATTTTTGTCTTAAATGTGTAAAGTATAAATACTGTTTACATATTTAAAACATACACGAAAATTCCTAGGGGCAAATCCTACTTCGCGGTTTTTGAGCTTTCGCGGAAGGTTCTGGTCCCCATTAACCGCGAAAAATGAGGGATCACGGTACAGTAAAACTCTTCTGTAGCGGACACTGATGGGATGAAAATATTTGTCTGTAATAGAGAACTGTCCTTAAAAAAAGGGGATAGGGGAGAGGTTAGGCTCAATGCTTTGCTGCCAGTGAATTGAAAACGGTGCTCCAAAGTGGGACTTCCACATCTGTATCTAAATAATTTGTTGTTGTAAATTAATAATGGGAATGGTATGTGGCCAAATAGTGTAAATCCCATTGCAGTTCCATTTCACTGATATTGAGATATTTAGAGTTTTGAATAAATGACTAATAAATTATCAATCAATATTACTACAGTTAATTTCATTAAGTATTTTACGCACTTTTAATATAAAGGGTTCCAAAGATGGCGTATAGACTAAGCAAAAAAAATCAAGAATTCTAATTATTGACTATTTGAGTTCTGAACAGCTCATACATTGCATACACAAGTTTCGGGGCAACACAAATCCCTTTATCAATGCAAAACATTTCACATTTATTATAACCAAATAAATTTCCAAGAGCAGTACTTAATTTAAAAAACTGGACTACACATTTTAAAATTCATATCCTTTTACATACCATGCACTGTTGATGCCTTTCAAAAGTGCACTATGAACTTCATTTGGTGAGCTTCCAACTAGACTTCGCCCAGGATCATCTTCTGGGGTTATTTCAAACTGTTATGAAACGAAGGAATACATACATGAGAGAAAATATATGCGAGAACAATGAGATTCATACAAAACATACATAAAATAATTAGCAATTACACGATTTAAAAGCTGCATCAATAAACTTAATAAAGGATTTATTAATGTGTAAAGTAACTTTAGTATTTTCATAATGGTTCAAAGGTTCAAACTGACAATATGTCAAGTTTTGGGCTTTGAGTTTGAACACTGTTGATAAACTACTTCTGTTAAGAGGATATTTATTTGACAATGAAATCTTAATACTCCAGAGGGACACTGAAAGAAATAAGGAGATACTGAAAACTATAAAGCTTATTTTTATTATCATTAGCATATTTTTTAAATTAGAAATTTATGGCAAAACATGAGATCACTGCTTAAAGTTCAATAACTGAAAACTAATGTTCGGCAACTACTTTTTGAAAAGTAGTTATCTACCAACTACTAACTAGTCTAAGCAAAACTAGTTGCAACTAGTAGTTAACTACTTTTTCTGAGATGAGTTGTAACTAGTAGTTAACTGTTCTGCAAAAGTAGTTAACTACTTTCTTTTTCTTTGAGACGTGAAAAAATAAATTTGTTACATTTCTATTTTTTTTTCTTTGTTTGTTTAGTTTATTGTAAAAAAAATGAGTTTATCCTTAATATCAATTTAAAATTCTCCCTCTGCCCAGCCCCCATTCACTAACAAAATATCTTTCTAACGTGCATGCTTTAGGTTATATTCTTTCAAATTGTGTTGAAGGCTTGTGTTTTATGATATCCCAAATGCATGCATGCTATTAGAGTAAAGGTAAAGTTTGCCCATAATAAAGATTTGCTCTTTAAATGAAACTTCATCGTGCATGTGCTGATGCAGGCACCATTTATTGACTATATTTGAAAGCTTTTCCTAATTTGCGTAAATACTGCAATAAATATTATGATTTTTTAATGAGTTCTTTTACATTATATAACTTAATACAAAATACAAAAAATACATTTGTGTGAGTAATATTCATAAATTAAAAATTTAAATAATTTAATGTTTAAAAATCTAGTTTTTTTTTTTTTTTTCAAAAAATAGATTAAAAAAAAATTTTTTTCGAAAGTAGTTGGAATTTTGAAAGTGGTTATAACTAGTAGTTGGGAAAAAAGTAGTTTAACTTATACATAACTAGTTCAAAACAAAATTAGTTATAACTAGTTGTTAACTGCTAGTTAACTGGTAGTTGCCACTATTAGTTAACTACCGCCATACACTACTGAAAACTAATTAAATTGCTTACTCTAGGTCCGATAGGGCTGTCTGTAACTGTGCACTGATACAAACACTGTAAAAGAGGATTCTTCATACTGGAATATATCCTAGAACTACAGAATCCAACTGGGTAAATACACTGTTGAGTGTGATATCCAGGTCTATCATGTATAATCTGGAATACATTTCAAAATTGGTCAGAATACACAAAATAGCATGCACAAAATGGATTTGACACTGCCTTTACAAAATATAACTTATTTAAAACATTACCTGTCAACATTTAAAAACCATTAGCAAAAGGAAGGTAATTAATTCTCATCAAGTAAGCAAATACACCTTATAAAACTACAAATAGTTTAAATTTTGTTAAGAAAATTTAATCCACTAAAGACAGACAATTTATAAAATACAGTTCAGGGATTGGACCTTTTCATCATTACAAATTACAGAATTATTTACCTTGTTAGACATAGCAATTTTCAAAAAACAAAAGATATTTTAGAAATTATATACTCAAAGCACTTATTACTAATTGTTTTCTAACTAATGGCTTGATTATTTGTAATTTATGAAACAAAGGAACAAACACATGTTAATCATAATTTTTAAAATACAGTATAACCACAATTTAACATTTGTTTAGAGACTGCCATTGTTAAATAGGGGAAACATAACATGCATAAAATATAGTTTGGGACTTTCAAAATCTATTTCTAACTTAAGGAAATTGATAATCATTAAATCAAAGTCATATGCAGGGCCCGATTTACATTTTGTATCACTATAGGCACAACTCATGTTTGGGGGCCAATCATGCAACAAAATTTTTTTACACATAACATTTAGTATGTATTTGTAAAACTTGCCGGTCACACCAAAATTTGGGGTCCCCCAACGTGCAAAATGATTTTGTTTTTAAATTACAAAATGTTTGAATAACATTTGGGGGCCCCCAAAGTGGAAATCGATTTTGTTTTTCAAATTTCAAATTGTCAGACCAAAATTTGGGGCCTCCCAAAGTGAAAATTCTTTGTGGTTTTAAAATACTTAATTTTACAAATTTTCTGTGAAACAACAGAACACTAACAGTTTGTTTTTAAAAGGTGCTATTTTTAAATATTTTTCTAAAAAATTTTAAATTACAAAAAAAAATAACCAAAATTAGGGGCCCCCTCAAAGTGGGGCCCTAGGCCCGGGCCTCACGGGCCTAATGGTAAATAAGGCCCTGGTCATACGCGATCAAAATGGGGAAGTGTAAGGTTATAAAAAAAACTACAGATTCACAAAAATACCCTGCACCATAGAAGAAAATTTTTTATTGATTAACAAACGGATTAATATAAATGAAAAATTACTTCCCTTTCAGCTCTTTTAAAAGAACATAATATTGCACTGCTAAGTGAAAACATGCTACTACAAATGAACAGAAAACAACTATAGCAACGAAAAAATGGCAGAATTCGTCATACACATTTTTGCAATCTAAAAAAGTGTGAAAAGCAACGCACTTAATTCATAAAAAAATGGAAAATTACTTTCTTGGAAACAACTCCGAGTGCTTCGGCTTGCTCTAATCCTGTTGGCTTGAAGAGGGCCAAAATTTAATAATCACCACTTCTCATCAGGGTCCATGTGAGTACCAAGTATTTTTTGATTCCATGCATTACATCTTGAGCTACAGCGTTCACAAAATACGAGAACAACGTTCTATTTCTTCACCCACCCTTCCCAAGTGAATGGTGCCAAAATTTAGTCCTTCACAGCTAAAGAGAGGAGGGGGAAGTGCTAACATAGAAGTAGGCCTATTTTGACTACACTTTTCGTGCACTTAACTCGGTTAATTAACCCTACCACTGCTTATCTCGCAATTTCCATGTGCACTGCAAATATAGCACAAATTGCTCATCTCGCAATTTCCACGGGCATGAGCTTTTTAGGTGTACTTTAAATATTAATACACTGTTTCATCCTTTAAACTTCAGTAATGCAATTTCTGAAGTATTCAGACTTTAATTAAGATTTTATTCAAGAGATAGTTTTAGTTGCATCAAGTTTGAGAATTTTATGCTAAAATTGATGCTTTAGAACATCTTTTTTATTATGATCAAAAATAATATGTTTGTTGCAATCAGTATATTACCGATTTAAAATCCATAAAATGGTGCAGAGTTGAAATACATAATTAAAAAACAACGCATATTTTGAAGCGGATTCACTAAATAAATAAATTATTGAGCACTCAGAAAGTTAAAAACTATAATTTGGCACATGAGAGATAACCAGCATTAATACTGGTTTTTAAACACTTGCTAAAAATACCATCGGGAAAAAATATTTCAAAACATAAAAATTATTTTTGTTGCAACTACATAAATTTTGCATTACTTATTAAAAATCAACTTATAAGAGAAAAAAAAATTAAATCTTTATGTAACAAAAAGCACACTAAATAAGTGTTATTTCAAATAGTTCATTCTTTCTCATTACTTAAAAAATATTCCATAATTTCAAATCAACTTACCACACCTAAACTGTGTATAGTCAAGGGACCAAGGAGAATTGGAAATATTGGTCTCCCTGCTACATCTAAAGGTATTGGTGTGACTAAGCGTTTATCAGTAACAGGAACCTTTTTCTTTTTAGGTCTTGGTTTTGCATTTTCATCTACAGGAAAAATAAAGTACATAACAAAAAATGTAATGAATATTTTTAAAAGTGCATTGATATTTGTACAACAAGTTATTTCTAAAAGAACAAATAACTCAAAAGTGATAACTACACAAAAACCTACAAATTCAACTGATAATTTTACCCCTAAGCAAAATTTTATTTTCAGGTTGTTTCATTATTTATCCCACCCACAGGAAGAAGCATTAAAAAGCATTAAATGTTTGAATTTTCCCTCCTTAATTTGATCAAGTTTTTCTTGGATGAAATGGATTATCAATCTTTACTTTAAAAATATTAAGGTGTCAATTGATATTGATACAGCAAAAAAAATAAATAAATAAAATTGCAAAACGAGGAAAAACTTCAAAGTTTTGGCAATTAAGCTATGAAATATAGGGGGAAAAGTTGCTTACGTTAAAGAGGAGTAGTTAAAAAACTTCTATCTTACATCCTTCAAAAATAAATTATGACATGACCACAATTTAACTAAAAATATAATTAAAAGAATCACCTGAGGGTTTGGGAGGTGGCCTTTTTTTCGCAGGATTTTTTTTCTTTGGTGCAGCTTCAGCATTTTCATTACTTGCTGCCTTAGCTATAGTTGAAATCACATTTGCTAGTCCAGAAATGGGAGTGGTTTGCACAGAACCATCTTTGAGGGACTGAAAGTTTAATAGTTTTCTCAAGAGAAACCTGAAAATAGTTTAGGAAAGCATACTTAAGCAAGAAAAGTTTTATTAACCAAAAAAAAAAACATGACAACTAGCTAATATTCATGTTGGTTGCTCAATTTGCATAACTCATATTTCAAGTTTCATCTCACTTCAAAAAAAAAAAACATTTACAATCATTCATTCCATTATTATTTATTAATTAAAAATTGAATGCTTGAATGAAATGAGGACAAAATTTTATGACCTCGATAAAGAGCTAATCAAAAGTAGCTTAGTTTACAATTAGTTCAAGAATGTTATTCATAAACAAATTGGTGTGCCAAGATATAAAGTTGAGAGCAATTATCTACAATGCAGATGAAAGCAATGCAAGAATTGCAAATGAAGTTTTCAGGAGAATATTCCTAAAAATATTCAATACATCATAAATTATAACTAATCATGTTCAATTGTAATTCATTTTTTAATTTGAGCAGTAGGATTAAAAATTAAAAAACTGTTTTTTTTTTTCTTCAAATTTTTCCATTTCAAATGATTTCTTCTGTCCTGCACAGTTTTTAAAAAACTTAATACAAGTTTAAATTAATAAATATTTACTCAGGTAGTTAATTACAAAGTGCATTGACTCAACTGAAAAAAATATCTTGAATGAAGTTACCAAAAGTGGTAAGTAAACACAAAAACAATGCTCTTGATGTGTTTTGACAAAGATAATTGAATGTTATTACCTTAATAATTTTTATTGTTTTTTAATAAAAAGAGAATTTTCTCAATTGTTCTCTAATTTTGCACTTCAGGAGAATATTCTGATTCTCGAAAGATTACTGTTCTTCGAGAATATTCTCGACTCACATCTGTACTTTCATGCCGCAAATAATGATAATCAACAGATGGAATGAATTGTCTTAGCAGCTCATGTGCTCTGCAGCAAAAGGGTCAGAAGAGTCATGATATTAACTGGCAGTCAAAATAAACTTGATGATTATAGCAGGATTTAGCTGTACAAATTATTTGCCTGTCCCCCATATTTTATTTCACAACATTGTCTCAACAGGGAGAGACTTTTGGGAAGTTTGTGTATCTCCCTCTCTTTCTTTCTCTCTCTCTCTATAACTTTCAAGCATGCAATATGTAGTAGAAGAAAGCTATCTAATAGCACTATATTAAAAACAACATCGCCATACAAAAAATTTCTAAACAAATCTTCATTTATCTCTCTTTAAACCTTTAAGGAATAACTATTAGAAAATATAAAAGAGGGCAAACTTTTAAAATACTTGTAAATAGTAAGAAAAAAAGATAAGGGAAAAAAACATAGGTCAAATTAAATTAAAAAGAGGGGTGGGCGGAATGAATTTTAATTTGTTATTTAACTGGTACTTTTCTATTAGATTTTATTAATATTTTATGCAAGTTTTTCACCATTTCTCATTCATTCTGATCACTGTATAGCCTAAGCTATACAAGCTACAAGTTGCACAGCTTATATGAAATAAGCATTGTATTAAGCTCAGGAATACAACCAGGGAAAGATTTTGTGGTCAACCTCCCCCAGAACCATTGTTTTTAAGCAATATTGCTGACCCCAGTATGGTAATATATATACATGCAATAACCCCCCCCCCCCCTCCCACCCCAGGAAACAATTCTGATTGCACCACTGATTAAGTTGATATGTGGAGAGAGGCAGTGGTGTAGTCGAGGGGGGACGGCGTCCCCCTACTTTTTTAATTGAATACAAGCGTCCCCCCAATTTTTTTACATTTTAACATAAGCGTCCCCCAACTTTTTTTTCAGGACTGAACCACTGGAGAGGAGAAGCAAGAGACAATAGGGGGAATAATATATTCAGCAAAATAAAATTCAAAAATTAGTACCTAAATAACTAAAAAGTTGTGTTTTGCCAATTCCTTAAATAAAAATTAAGAACAATGACGCAAAAAAAAAAAAAAAAAAAAAAACAATGCAAAAAGCAAAATTTAATATTTTTTTAATAAAATTTTTAAGTGCCGACTAAATTTAGCAGCTTACAATATCTTTTTCCCGCAGTTTAACTCAATTAAAAATAAACAAATAATAAAAGACATAAGACATGAAACAAAATTTGGAACGTATTTTTAGCGAAGCAAGAAATTAATTTTTGCTGATGCATTCATTCAATTTAATTGAAGATCTTAACAATATATGAATGAACACTAGAAAATGATTTTATAAAATATAAATTTCAAACTGTGTAGATGAAACTAAAATAAGTACCTTCTTTCTTCTTTAGCAATTAAAATTTTCTCTTGCAAGCGTGCTACTTCATCACATAGTGCAGCGTTTTCCTGGGGGGAAAAGTCAAAAATACTTTGACACATAATAACTTTACTAATTCATTTTTGATAAAAAATATCAAAAAAGGATTGAAAAGACAAAAATATAATTACAAAATAAGTGCCTAATACCAGTATTTTGGAAAAACTTAATTTGCTATAACAGTATTTTAATCTAAGTACAAAGATAAAGCAACGTAAAAAAGCACAAATTCAGAATAAAAAATTATTTGATCATTTGTCTTATAGTATTTTAATCTTTCATCTATAACAAAAAATATAGTTGCAACTCTAATAATATTCAAAAAAGCAGATCCTTTAAATCAGTGGTTCCCAACCTTTTTTTTTTTTTTTTTTGCGTCACAACCCCATTTTTAAGGATTAATCAACCAACAACCCCATGTATATTTAAACACACATCACACACACACATATATACAAGGTCATATGTAAATAAATCAATATAGATCTCTCCCCCCCCCCCCCTTAGCACAAGTACATTTACACAAATATGCAGCGCCAATCTGTCTTAGAGGTCTAACTCACTATAGATTTACTTATGTTACTATTTCCTCGGAAATTGTAATTCGTAAAAAGGGCAACTTTTGAATTTTTTCGATATTTTTGCTGAAAAATAAATTCTGATTCCCGTAAAAATGATACTTTAGAATGCTTTTCCTCTACGAAATAAAAACTTGGGGAAAATGTAACATCTAAAAGCATTTTTCTTTTTCTCTTTTTTGTATCATATACTTTTTCTTGAAACAGAAGACAAGTGTTGAAAATATACTTTCTTCCCAGAAATTAGACACTGCAAACTTATATATGCTTACTTCTTCAATACTTGGAAATACCATGACTCTGAAATTGATATGGGACCATTAAATTATAAATTAAAATTATTTGAGATATCCATTTTTATCTGAGTAAAGGGATATTTAATATCACTTCTAAATGAAATTGCATTTGCAATAATTATTTAAATTTTTTGACCTTAAGCCAGCATAATAATACGCTCTACACTTTCATTATAATTGAAGTAGGTTGCCAAAATATTGTTTACTTTAAGAAACTGTGATACAACGTAAAAAAAGGAAAATAACAATTGGAATTGTAAACAAATGTTAAGAGGTTACAAGGAACTTCTTTTTTAATGCAAAAGAAATAAACTTATGAATGAAAAGACATTCAACCTAAACTAAGAGCTATTCATTTTTATTGCTTGCTTTTTTCTTAAAAGTGTCTCGAATCATTCTAGCGCAGCATTTAAAGGAGAAACAGGCCCATCATTTAGGCAATTGGGGAGGGGGTTGATTGTCCCACCTCGACTTTTAGACATACAATGTCTTAATACATGTTTTTATCTATTTGGTTGCTTTTTACCTATAATATGCATTGAATATACACCCTTTGTATCCTCCCTCCAGAAAATTTTGAAATGGGTAGCCAGGGGAGAAAATGAGAGACTACGGGACTGAGCACTGAAATAATGGAATGTATGCAAAGATGAGAGATTGTAAAATGAAAACAGAGGCTGTCATTATACATACTGATGATTCTTATACTGTAATACATAATGATGGTTCTTTTGCTGTATAGATGTATTGTAAAAACACAGTACAGGTGTATTGTGTATTTAAATGCATTTGGATTGGAATTTTTATTGTTTCATAAATAAGTAGTTTTGTGTACTTACATTACATAAAGATTCAGCTTTATTTTCATTGATGCGAAATCACTTACATTTATTTCGAAAGTGTGTTTGATAAAAATGAAAGATTAAAAAAAAATTTCTATATTTGAAAACTTTTCAATAAGTAATTGGAATTTTGTGAAGGTTCCGAAAATGGACCTGAATCTCTTCTCGAGCGACCGCTCTTCACAAAAGGGGGGGGGGGGGGGGGTAGGGAACAAACAAAAAGAAAATGAGTAAAAGGTGGAAATAAGCTGTAAATTTCACAAAAGTTTAGCAGCATGCAATGATTTTACTCTTTTCTTTTGCAAAAATAACAGGTGTTGATGGAGATATATAAAGAGTTTCTTCAAATTATATTTTTTCCGCATAGATAAATGATTTAGCTTAGATAAAACATACAGAGTTTTGCACCAAATATCTCCAAACATAGCTGAAACTTGACAATGCATAAGAAACATTGGACTGCCACAATTGTTCCTATTCATACGAATACAAAAATTACAATTAGCCACAATCTAAACCCAGCTAGTCTGGTCCACTAGTAAATTGTTCAATCTCCAATGAAGATTAATAAGAGTCCTATTAAAACTCTAACTCGACGATCATTATCATTTCACAAAAATGATAAAGTAGATATTTCTAGCTAATGATTATTTTCTTTGAAATACAATAATTTTCATATATTTACTAAACTGAAAGTTCTACAGTAAAACCCAATGATAATTTTAAGCAGCAAATATATTTCAATCGCAATTTAAAATTGATAGGCATAAAAAAGCACTTACAAACACGTAACCTTTAGCAACTTTTTTCAACTTCTTATATTTTTCTCGAAAGATATCGTTACTGATTCTTTTCGCACGTTTTTTGTTCAAATTTCCATAAGCAGCAGGAAAAAACGGAGAACTGCTACTTTCTGGTTCATTACATGAGTGAATAACGACATTTCTTCCCAAATGAGGACTACCATCTTCTGAAATAAACTCGTTAAAAATATCTCGTTCCATAACACTAAAAAACAATCATCTTTTTGTTCCTAAAAACGTATGAAAAATCATTTTATTAAGCAAGACCATCACATATCAACAAATTCCATGTAAACAAAATCCAAATGTCTATTGCGCCGGCCAGTCAGTCAGTACAAAAACTGCTTATTGATTACGTATATCAACCAATCCTAGAATGACAATGGAGGCAATTCACCGCGTCACGTGATAATGATGATCGCTGATTTGTTTACGAAATTTTTAATTGAGTTCTACGTGCAGTTCACGAAGCAAAATCAGCTATCTTAAAATTAGACTAGTTTCATTGCCTTTTCTGATTATAAACCATGTAATTTACCTTTAATTTAATCATTATAAACGAAATTTATTAATTATTATAATAGTTATATTATATAACGTAGAACTTTATTTAGTCCTAGTTTTTAATTAGATTAGTTTAAATTCAAAAAAGAAGTTTTAATTAGTAATAATTTAGACTTTATAGGCTATCCATAGCTAATTCTATTGTTGATAAACCGTTGTATGTAACGGATTTTACCAATATTTTCATAATGGAATATGCCGAGCAGTTTCCGGCACTAACTGGAAATAAATAGCGTGATTACTATCACTCTATTATTTCCAGTTGTAAAGAAAGGATCATTATTATTTAATGAAAAATTCGTTTCTAAAAACTGTTTCCTTGAGCCGTCAGAAAACAATGCATTTTTTTGACACATCGGCTACTGTCAAAGCTGAAATGAATAGGAAAGAAGCTTACACAGCAAAAGTTAGCATTTCAACCGAATGCAAGGTAAGTTTATGCTATTGGTTATTGTTTATTTATCGTAATTTATTTTGACATTTTTTTTGTTTCATAGATTTCAATGCTTATGAAGCTCAAGTTCTTAACATTCCTAACATTCATTTGAAATAGATGAACCATATGCAACGCAGTATGACATCTTTTAAAACTCAATAAAATATTCAAACCAAAACATAATAATGTTAAACAAGCGAACTCGAAGTAAAACGATACTACAGCTTCCTTACATCGGTATCACGTGACCTATGACGCTGTATGAATTGCCTCCATTGCATAGCAAATATCGCTACTTCGTGGGAGCAGGGATGTATATGTGTATATATATATTGTGTATCTGTATATACTAGCTAATTTCGAGTTACCCCTGATAATACTATTGATAAAATATATCAGCCCCATTTCTGTTAAACACCTAGTCCTGTTTAAATCAAAACACACGGGTTTATTATTACAGCAATAAATATTGAATTATTCAAATTCATTCTCTTTAAATCTTCATTTAACAATAAAGGCTTTTAGCCCGTCAAAAAAAAAAAAAGGCGTAAGGTCATAATCATTACTGTTATAAGCTTTGTATAGTAAAACCCCGTTAAAGCGCGGATGTCGGGGGAAATGTTTGGCACCCGCGTTATAACATAACTGCGGTATAGTGAAACCATACCGCGGAACCATATTCACGAAATAATACTCGCTTTTATTGCATCATTTTTAACTTTATTAATTACTCGTAACTTTTCTTCCTCCTATGGTATAATATTTATTTCTTTTCTTCTTTGCTGCCATTTTATTCACTGTAATTGCTGAGCAAGAAGCACACATCTCAGCAGCGCAATCAGTCTATCGAGCGATAGGTTATAAACCAACGGTGTTCCAAGAAAAAAGGTGCCTAAAAATATCTTTACGTTATCAATATGGGATTGTTAAGGGGGGAGGTCCTAAGAAAAAAATTAGATTTGGAAGGGGAGGAACGCACTTCTCACTGGGGAATACGTTTACTTTTCAGGAATGCTAAATAATCTGGAATACAAAGGCTGATAGCGCTATAAAAGAAGTTACACATGCGTAACTAGACTTCTGAAAATGGAATGGTTAAGCAAATTAATAAGCAATAATTATGCATAGTAACTGAACAGTCCCTGTCAGATTGAGCTCCGCCCACGTCAACAGAAACAAGTCGGGGCTATTGCACCCGATTTTGAAATCAAGCTATATAGGGTCCTAGGTTGTAAGACAGAAAAAGCGTGAAAAATATGTACATCACGCCTATTATAATAGGGCATTATCTGTTAGTCTGTCTGGTGGGGGGATGGGTGCTCTTTGGCTAGAATATTTGTGTGCTCGTGCTGGCTTTATTTACAATGGTACATAAGGAATCACCCTTAATTGCCAATGATAAAGGGTGGTTTAAACGTCGGTTGACATGATAGGCACAGCGATATCTCCGATTCCGCTGTATACTGAGGCGCTGTATAACGGGGTTTTACTGTACTTAAAAGCAAACCTATGTCAGGGTTCGCACTTAGGTCGCGCGATTCCCGCAATATTTCCTCACTCAAAAAAAGTTTGTTTGCACGCTGTTCCCGCAGCCAGCGGACACGCGTTCAAAACATCGCGAAACGGAACTACTAACTATTCTAAACTACCTGATGATAACTCAATACTAACTAAATATGGAGTATGTTAGTTTTCACCTGCCATAAAGCTGTATATTTGTAGCGTAACAACATTGTCTGTGTACACAGATGATGCAGCGTTAAAATTTGCAGTTTAATCTTTATTTCAAGCAATTATTTATCAACTTTGCTTTGATTCCTAAAAAGTGTCTGTAGGAAAATTTTTAGTTTTAATCTTATACACAAGATATTCCATTATCCGCTACCAAAGAAATGTCTATTTCCCTTCAGGGGTGATACCCAGCCAGAACGGAGAAAAAAAAATGGAACCTTTAAAAGCTCCATAGAATAAAACAAATACTTTAAATTGGATATTTTTTTTTTCTCTTTTGAACTAAGGAAAGCTTTTCCTTAAAAAAATATATTTGCATTGTTTTTTAACTGCTAATCCTAACCGTTGCCATCAACAAATACTTTAAATATTATGAGGCTCATGATACAAATGGTCTTTTTATTTTTCAATCTGTAATTTAAAAAAATATATATTTATTAAATTTCTTTAAAACTCATACTTCATGCTTTTTTTCTTGGAGGGGGTAATCTTTTCCACGGGGTGACAAATATCCCTACCCCCCCCCCCCCCCGGGTGTCACCCATGCTTGCTACAACACTGCGTTCCATACAATTTTCACTATCAACATACTTCACATCAAGCCTTCACTGTTTTTTTTTTTTTTAGTATTTTATTTTATCAAACTGTCTACATATACAGTCCAGCATCTCTTCCCCGCAGCTTTTGCTTTTCTTGAATAGGCTAAGGGTGATCAGAAACTCAGATTTTTCAGATGATCTTTACTAAATGGCATTGTCTGATCAATTTATCAATTCTCCATTTTTAGCCTACATTAATTTGCAGCAGTTAAAATTTCATATTTAAAATTAAATCAATTCATTTTTCTGATTTGATTTCAAGATGTATGTTTATGTATAAAACTACTAACATACTTATATTTTAATTTTTGTATCAATTTATTCTTTTTATTGGTTGACGTAAACATTTATGAAATAACATTTATATTTTTGAATTCAGACTCAGAGTAAAAAAACCTATGTAAAAGTTTTGATGATGTAATAAAGATAAATATGTCACATGATACAAATATAGATCAATAAAGTTGCGCCGTAGGCACCGCTATTTTAACTTTGCACAGGCAACGCCGTTGCGGGTACCGCTAGTCTTTTCATAAAATCAGGATCGACAAAAAGATGCATATGAAAGTGTCAACACGCACTAGCATATCTCCCATGTTTGTTTGTTTGTTTTAACGACTAATGAACATTTCAGGTCACAGAAATATTCGACTTTATTTGCTATTCTCAAGGATATATGCCTCAAACTCTCGTCCAATATGACAGATAGAACAAGACAGTACAGATCATTGGTACAGATTTACTATACAAAGAAGGAAATACACCCAGGGGAAAATGGGAATCGAAACCACGCCTCTTCACTGCGCCCAGGCAGGCACCGGAACCAGTCGATTAGACCGCTCAGCCACTGAGGCCCCATCCCCCCATCTCTACATTATTTTCTTGTGTCATTTAGTTCACTTTATAATGGATTAATGTTTCAGCCTGTGTTTACCAATTATCAAAATATCTATTAAAATGGCTCTATTAGGAAAGTGTAAAAGGCACAATTTTCCATATGCACAAATTTTCAGAAAATTGAGCGCGTGAAAACTCGAGTTCATTTAAAAGTATTGCATGTAATAAGGTTTCTAGAAATCCAACAGTAAAATTTGAATCTTTTTCACATAGAATGAAAAAGTGATCATTTTTAGAAAACGCAAAACCGAACCTTTCCAAAAGATCGCGATAATGAAAACAAACTCTTCGCAAAATCGCGATCGTAAAAACGAACCATTCTCCCATAGGAATACGAAATTTCATTTATTTCAAAATATTCATTTTGAATTTTCGCACTATATTTGAAACAATGCATTTGCAAATTGACGGGCATCATTTAAGTCATTACTAGCGCTAGACATTGAAGAACCTTCACTTTTACAAGAGAATGCTGGTTTCTGAAATATACTGTTTTCATTAATAAACATCTAAAGATAAAATGACATATGATCAGAAAAAAAGAGGAAAAATTAAACTAATTTTCAGGATTTTTTTTTTTTTTTTTGTAAAAATTACACATCAAAGAATTTTTGTTATTTAAGAGGATCTTTTTCATGCTTAATATTTTATAAAGCACCCATTTTTGCGATCTCGAATTTTGTGAAGGATCCGCTTTGTGTGAACCTTGTTAATGTTTATTCTTTCCTTGCTGAGCATAGATTAGATAATCATCTTTTATTGCATAGTTTGTATTAGATCGTGTTCTGACAATTTAGTAATACTTTTAAAACAAAAACAAAAGAAAAGAAAAGTTCCCCACTTAAATTTTTAAAATCCCACTTAAAATTTTGGTCAAGGTGGGAAATCTCACCTTGAATTTTTCCCCAGTGTGAGCCTGCCTATGGGGGAAAAACCCCTACTTATTTAGATCGGGGTTTCTCAACATTTTTCGACTGGTGGCCCCCTCAGAAGCCACAAAGTCTTCGGTGGCTCCCTTTCAGTAGATTTGTCCTTGGGTAGAGGGGGAGTTCAAGATGAGGGATGCATCGGATTTCCGAATCTGATTTCTGCGACCCAGTAATTTCATTCTTATTTTTAAAAAACCAAACATTCCAATTCGTTGCCAGTTTTCTATATATATATATATATATATATATATATATATATATATATATTTCAAGACGTGCTAATTAATTAGTTTTTAAGAATCAAATTTGGCATGTCAGATAATAATCTTTCGTTCAGTGGTGAGATTGGATCCAGATATTTGAAAAACGGCCTTACACTGGACATTCGACAACGTCGTATTCGGTTCGACCCTGTACATTGACATAATTTTATTTATGTGTGATCATTCATAAAATGGGCTACAAAAAACGCTAGAAATGAAAAGGTAACAATTGCTACTTTGGAGAACATTAACATCATTAGAACTACTAGAATACATCATGACTACAAAGAAGAATGTAAAATTAAGCAGATATTTTTGATATGTAAACAAACAACCGTAGGGGAAAAATGTAGAGCTGAATTAGAAAATGTATTCTCAATATGAAATTCCAAAACTGAATAGATAAAATATAGAGTATAAAGTAAATTGAGACTCAAAATTAAAGATTTATATTTCTATAATCATTTATTGTATCAATTATAAAATCATTAATAACTTTGTCTTTTCCAAAGCAAATAACGTATTTTAAATTTCTTGAATTCGTCAATTGAATCAGACAGCCCAGTCATCAATGTTAAGTCTAAAAATATTTTTTCTTGCTTTTACCTATATTTTTTATTTATTTATTTATTTTTGAAAAAAAAAAAAGGATGAAAAAAATTTAAATAAATTCTCTACAATTTTTCAATTTTTTTTGGCTCGAACTTTTTTTTTTTTTTTTTTTTAGCATTATCGGTTTTAAAGTAAAAGTGTAATGGCCTCTTTATGGTGTTAATTTTAAAAAAAATTCATCTATTTAAAAGTAGCCATAAAATAATTACTAAATCAAAATATCCTTTTATATACACGTTCTAAGTTATTTCTATTGAGGTAAGCCCAAAGCCAATCCTGCTATTAAATAAGGATTAATAAATAATTGAAATTTCCTCGTAAAGCCCAATGTTGTTCAATTCTTTAAAGCAAAACGTGAAGTAAGAGAATGATATGTTGATCTTTCCTGGGAATATTTGTTTTGAATTATTTCTTCTGTAGTCATTAGAATGGGAGAAGGTGACCGACACACGCATCCTCCAACTAATAAGCCTGCTCGCTTGCTTTTTAAATACTTATTGACTTAATTAATTTTATTTGTTGATTATTTTACCAGGATATCAGGCTTTCTTTCATGTTCTTATTCATTTTTTCCCCGGTAAAAATATTTTTTATAGTAAAGGACGCTAATGGTGTAGAACACCAAAAAATTTTGAAGTTTAAAAATTGTATTGCAGCAAAATTAAAAATACATTATTAGGAAAAACATGAAACTGCTTGGAACTTAGCTTGCTCTGTTCCCGCACGGGGAACAAGTCACGTAAGAAATTTCCTGTTTCATGCGATGGAATTTTTTTTTAGTTATATATTTTGTATATTATATATATACATATATACACGCATACATACGCAGAAAAGATAAAAAGCAGACCTATTGAAAACAAAAATAAATGCTACATTAAAATATTATATGTAACAACATTTACAGCAGGTAAAATTTTTCAAAATTGAATTTTGTTTTATTTTGAAGAAGAAAGAGAAAAGCAGTGAAAAACTTTGCAACGCAAAAATAAATCATCAAATTAGTTTTATAGTAGTTCCAGGGAAAGATAAAATGCGTTTTACACTTATTACTTGTTTGCAATTTAATGTTCAACAAGCAAAGCACATTTCTTTTAATTTTGCTTCGATTTCATTGAATTTCATGCTATTCAACAAAAAAATTAATAAGTATTTGACGGGTGAAAGAGAAATTTCTTGAAAGGAAAATGTGAACGTATAATTTTAAAGAAAAATAACTGAGCTCCAAAAAAGGAAAGAATAATAAAACTGAATAGTATCACAGAAGAAAAGGTGGCAAACATGATTTTTTTCTTGATTACTAATTACATAAAAGGGGCTAGTGCTTTCCTCCTCAGGTGGCTTTTAGAAATCAAATATGTACACAATATATATTCTTTGCCTCCCGCCCTCCCTGGGAAATTCTAAAAAGACGGGTCTGGATCTGCATTTTTTAAAAATCTTTCCTCTTTAAGCTACCAAACTGGGCGCAAGGCTGGAAATATTAAACAACTTTGAAGAGAAACGCCTGAAGAGAAGGCGAGGAGGACAGAGAAATCTTTATACAATTGATTTACAAAGCTATAAAACAACAGAACTGCTTTTTGATGCATGGGCACAAATCAACTGATGATATCACAAATTTCGCAAAGGTGACCCTATTGGAAAAAAAATCCCGGTTTGTACTGGTTCCAGTATTGTTTGTACTGGTTCCAGTATCGTTTGTACTGGTTCCAGTATCATTTTGATACCGGTTTTGTGATTTTTTCCAATAGGGGATCAACGAATACTGAATGGTGTAAGGATAAAAATATTCCTATAAATGTTTATTTATCAATTGTGATCATGCCGCAAGCCATTATACACTTCGTTGCCTACATTTTAAAAAATTGTTTGTATTCAAGCTTAATTTTACCCTTTTGCTTAAAAATAGGAATTTTAAAAAATATTATATTTCACTAAAACTCAGTTGCGCGCCAGCCCTTTTGGGTGCCACGGCATGCTGTGTCCATTCAAATTTTCGAGACCGAGGGCCCTGGGGTGCAGAAGCAGAAGTTCCGGTCAAGTGGTCGGCCTGACGAGGATCCCTCAGTGTTTAGTTCCCACGCATGCTTGGTCCTCATTTTATCGACACCACTGCAGGGATGAAAGGTTGAGTCGACCCTACCCGGCCCGGGAATCGAACCCCGGGCCTGTGGCATGATAGCACGGAAGGCTACCACTCAGCCACTGGGCTTCATAATATTTCCCTCATACTTACAAAGTTTATACATGACAATCAGAAACACTGAAGCTATTTTTTAGCATTAAAGTTATTTTACTTATATAGAGAAGGTTTTAAAGTGAAGTTTAACAACTTAAGATTTCTCATTAGTAACATTTTTTAAAATAAGAAATAGAAGTTAAAGTATAAAAGCATAAAAAAGTCCTCAAGATACTGAAAAATGAACACTCAATTTTTAGGAATGCTAAAAACTATCATTACAGAACAGAAAATTATTTACAACTAATTTTGAACTACAGATTTTTATGAGATTTCATGAAGCATAGCAGTGGCAGTAGTAGTTTATGTAAAATACAACTGTATAAATAATTATGAAAAAGAAATATACACCTTAAAGCAACATCAATCAAAACAGCAAATATTTTAAGGTGAGCCGGTCCTCTTAGGGCCGGCCGCAAAATATCTATCTATCTTTTTTTTTTCTAATAATGTATGCAGCTTTTACAATGTTAATTTAAAAAAACGAGGACCAAAACTTTGCCGTAATCCGGGTTTCAGAGAGTGCAATGCAGCAGTGGAGCAAAATCTCCAGGATCTGGCCGTTTGGCCACATGTGGGAAGCGGCAGAATTTTTCAAGGACGGCTGGTCCGTATAGGCAACCTAAGCGGCTGCCTGAGGTGTAAAATTTTGGGGACTGTAAAGTTGATTATTTTTTTTAATTGTGTAAATAAATAAATGAATAAAATAACTCAGTTTTGCGCTTTTGGCTGAAGCGCAAGTTATCTATATGGGGGAGCTCTCGGGGCCGACTTGAGAAATTCTCAGGGCCGGTTCGGCCATATAGAAAACCTAGGCGGCCGCCTGGTGTGAAAACTTTTGAGATCCGGCAAAATAATGTCTTTAATTTTAAGCAGTGCCGGCGGGGAAGGCTAAGGCGCGAGGCCTCGTGGCGCAACGCTCTAAAGAGCAGCAGCTATTAACAGCTAATTAACATATTACGTATTATTGCCCTTCTATGATGAATAAGAAAAATAACTCTGTCTTGTAGACATTTAAAATTATTCAAATACATATCTACATATTTACTGACAGTAAAATTTTAATCAATACAATCCACAAAACTACGGCCCTGAGAAATCCTTAAGCCGGCCCTGAGAATTTCTCGCGGCCAGTTGTCTAGCCGATTGCTGAGTCTTTCTATTTTAAAGTATATTACAAACAGATTAAGAATCAACTGAACACAGGACAAATTGGAATCATTTATGTAAAAGTCGTGTGAAAAAGACAAATTGGTAAAGCTTGATATGGAAAGTCTAATAGCTGTTGCAGCAAATAAGAGTCCCCTTTTAATATCGTTTTTAAAATACTAGCAACCTTCAAAAGGAAAATAATTTTTAAGCAAATATTGCAATGTATATTTGACTGTGGTTGAGGCTTTTTTTTTTGGAAACCTGTTACTATTTCTATGTTATAGTTATAGCCCTGGAAACCAGAACAATAAGCATTTCTATTAACTTTTTCTTAACTAGAACTAATTTTTACTTGATGTTAACATACTGATTATCGCACACGCAGTATGTTAACATCAAGTAAAATTTCTTTCTTTCAATTCAATTTTTGTGTACCCATCGTACACAAAGATACGATAGATACACAAATTTTCATGTTTATTTTTCAACTCGACCTCTTTTTAGGTTAATTACTGCAATTTTGAAAGCCAAAATTCTTTTTTAAATGATACGAGTATTAAAACTCGTTGTTGCCATTGAGTAAATTTCAAACATTTTCGGGGGGGGGGGGGTGCTTGCATAATATCTGATTAGCGTTCATTTTCCGTTCCTTGGTAGTGACCCCCCCCCCCCCAAGGGATATGCCCGGGCCTGATTTTGTTCCCAGTTCGCCCCTGTTAAGAATAAAAAAGTTATGATGTTTATCTGAAATAAAACTAAAGGAGGAATAATCAACATTTAGATTTTTAATGAGAAAATACAAAGCTAACAACCGTAGCTTTACCGCTCTTAAGGGCGCAATGCCCTTAAGAACGGCGGCTATTAACAGCTAATTAATGTATTACGCGCTATTACACTTCCACATAATAAATAAGAAAAAAAAATCTGCGCTGTGGATATTTGATATTATTTGAATACATACCTATATATTTACTGACAATATTTTCAGTCCCTACACTCTACAAAATACATATAACAAGGGGGCAGAATACTTTTCGCCTCATGGCGCCACTTATACGTGCGCCGGGCCTGTACGAATGTACAAATTTTAGGTAGAATAAACAAATATAATATCCCATGTACAAGTATTACATCGCTAATAGATATTATATGATTGGGGTACCGTGCGAAAGTACTCTTCCAAAAGTGCCACGATTTGGAAAAATTGGGGAACTCCTGTTTAAAGGTACAGTAAAACCCTGTTAAAACGCGGGTGTCGGGGGACATGTTTGTCACCCGCGTTATAGCATAACCGCGGTATAGTGAAACTATACCGCGGAACCATATTCACGAAAAATTACTCCCTTTTTTTTTTGCATCATTTTTAACTTTATCAATTACTCGTAGCTTTTCTTCTGTAGTATATTTATTTCTTTTCTTCTTTGCTGCCATTTTATTCACTGTAATTGCTGTGCCAGAAGCACACATCTCAACTGTGCAATCAGCCTATAGAGCTATAGCTTGTAAATTAACTGTGTTCCGAGAAAAAAGGGGCCTAAAAATCTCTTTATGTTATCAACGTGGGATTGAACTCGATTTTGACATCAAGCTATATAGAGTCCCAGGTTGAAAGACAGAAAAAGCGTAAAAAAGGTGTTGTACATCTGGCCTATCACAATATAGGGCTTTATCTGTTAGTGTTTGTGGTGGGGGGATGGGAGCTCCTAGGCTAGAATACTTGTGTGCTCGGACTGACTTTATTTACAATGCTAAATAAGGAATAACTTTTAAATGGCAACGATAAAGGGTTATTTAAACGTCGGAGGACATGACAGTCACCGCGATATATCCGATTCCGCGGTATACAGAGACGCTGTATAACGGGGTTTTACTGTGTTAACAGGATTATTTTCTTTTTTTTTTAATACTAAATCGAAAATGGGTACACCGCTGGCAAGTTAGACTTGTTAGCTTTATGAGTGATAAAAGTTATTCAACGCATTACCAACTAAAACATGCTTCCATGTTTCGATTCAAGCTACACGAGCAGACCAGGTAACCAAAGGAGTAAGACAATAGAGCATTTTCAGTTACACAAGCCAGCATGTATTGATTTCTTTGATTTTGTGTATTAATCATTTTGAGATTTCCCCACACACCGTTTCTTTTTTCATGATGAGATGATTTCTATCAAAACATTAATATTCCTTAATCATTTACAAGAGCAGAGAAAACCCAAAAATAAACAAAACTCTTGAAGTGAACTGAGTGCATGTAAGGAAATTACAGCTTTATTCTAATTTTTATCAACATAAATTTGACAGATTTTCAATTTTTTTTTTTTCATTTTAGTATTTTTTATAACTTTTAGGCACAGACTGTTAAAAAAAATATTGATAACTACAAAACGTTTGATTCTATTCATTGTTTTGAATAAAATTTTAAAATAAAAGTTTGGCTTCGTGATTTAAGTTCTGGAACGTTTAGCTTTAAAATGTACACGCCTTTCCACTAACAAAATGGCGCCTCCAACTATCCAGCTAAGAGCCAGAACTATGAATATCGCTTGGGTGTCATTGAAGGACATCGCAGTACGTAGTGATCTATTGAGGCCATCGGAGGGATTGCAGGTCCCTCGACCAGATTCCCAGTTTTCTCTGCGCCATTTTTCCAAGAGACCGAATCTTTGCATCCGTTTAATCCTGTAGGGGGAAAAAAAACTACATAAACGGTTAGAAAACTAAGGCCAACAAGTCAATGAATGCATTTAAGGGAAAACTAAGCACAATTTGCAATAACTGCTAACACGGAGGTGTTCGTAGCATTTGCGGATCTCTTGCAATTCTACAATGTGTTTTCCCAAACGGAGAATTATGATAGTAAGCATGTAGTTACAATTAAAATAAATGAATAATTATCGCAGTTATAATAGTATTCTTCTGTGGAAAAACATTCTAAACTAATGGGATTTCTGGTAAATCCGTAAACACGTACAATTTTCATTCCAAATTTGTGTCTTCTTCACCGCGATTATTTAGTCCAACAAATCTTGAGATTTTTTTTCCTGAGCTATGCGTAGCAGTACTGTCGATACATGACGGGCTTCAGTAGTGTCGCAAACTGTCAGCAGCGCGTTTCAGTACTGTCGATACTTGAAAACTAAACTACTATCAATGCTTCTGAACAAGTACGGATGGCATGAAACTGCCTGATAAAGCAGCTTGTATGTATTCCTTCCATTGGCTTCCCAGAAAAGCAGAATCTGTTTCATTACATTCGTGGAACTTGTTTGACATTTCGCTGCAACAAAACGACGGAATTTGACACATGCACGAAAACAACTGCTTCCTTATTCCGATAATTTTATCGTACATTTCACTTTACCTAATTTGTTTTAAAACAAATAATTTTTAAAAATGTCAACTCACATCTCATTGAACTGCGTCAAAAACGGACTGTTTCGGACAAGCGCCAGGGACCAATCTGCTCGCTCAATGGCTTCCATAGCCACGTACAAATCACAGACATGAGGATCGTCGGAATAGCGATACATCATTTTCACCAGCATGGACCTAATATTTAGAAGAAACTATAGAGTGAGGACTTAAACAACCATAGTGAATAGTATAAACATTAATGTACAGTAATAGTTCTAGTTTTTTTTAGCGAATGACAGAATTGTCAGAGAACAATGGAAACTCCACAGATCTTTAGGGTATAGGTGGCGATCAGAGGCTCAACCAAAATGAAGAGGGTTGGTCCATATAATGTAAATTGTATTACCATCTAGTAGGATTGGCAATATTACTTAAAACCAAGGGTTTAAAGAAATGGTTTTGAGCCCCATATCCACCCTTGGTTGCGCCCCTGATGAGCTATCGAAATTCCCTCTCAAATGACCCAGAAATACTAGATCATGTGAGAAGGACCTTTAAGCGTCGACCAATTTTAGTATGAAGAAAGGAGCCGCCAAAGCGGTTACCGCTGATTCTGGCAGCTCTTTAAACAGCGATCGGTTCTTCAGATTTTGAGCACGTGATCGTCTTCACCTTTCTGTAAAGTCATTAGTTTTACATATTTTAGTAATACCCCTTCGTGCTTATTGATTGGCAGTCGTTGCAACAATTAAAATTACTTTTAGTCAGATAAACATGATTTGCTGATAACTGTGTGACGTAAAATGGAACAGAAAACATGTTGTGGTTGGTATGAAAGCATAGTAACGGTCTGGAGCAACAGCCACGTTCACAACCTTTTTCGTGGCTGTCGCTTTCGATGTGATATCGATATAAGAAGCTGTTAAGAATGCTGAGAAGAGCAGGAAAGAATAAAGTGCTGAATTAAGTGAAAAACCACTGGGGAGTTAGTCTCCAATGTGCCTAAAATAATAAAAAAATAATCAATTGAATGAAAAATTTTAAATAACTCATTTCTTTTTCAAATTTATGTAGTTTTTTAACTGCATTGCATGAAAAGCGATTAGTATACGAAAAATTATAATGAGCATTATCTATTGTTGAACATAACTAAAAGGAAGCCTGGTAAAATTTCACATAGGTGCGGTAAGAAAAGTTTACATGAAGTTTCCTAGTCAAACATGTAAAGGGATATTATGTATAAGGTAGGTAACCCAAAGGTGGCCAGTGTTCTTAAGGTAGACCACCTCCCCAAAAAAAATTAACATTATTTTTGCTCGCCAGATGTTTTTACTGCATTTTAAATAATCCATGTGCAGAGTAAGTCGGTGAATTTGAACCGTTTACTATAAGGCGGCTCCATTGTATGCAGACATTTCATTTCTCAGAAGAAGCTGTTCTTATTTTCAGGAAAGGAGATATTTTAATTTACATATGTTCAACTTCATAGAACATTGAATTATGAAACATTTTCCGAAAGTTTATTTTTTACTTTTTAAGCGCATTTACTTTGACTTCAATAAATTTATCAGATTAATAGTTTTACGTACAGAAAATGGCGGTCATATGCGCGTTCCAAAGGTGGCCATCTTGAGAACCTTAGGTATATTAAGAAAGGGACTTACCAAAAATGGCGTAGTCTACATTTTATCTGTACATTTTGCATGCAGTCTGAATAAATGGTAATTTTTGCAAGTAATTAAATTGTAGTTTTTTCATGCAATTAAATGTCAACATTTGTTTTCATATGGTAATGTTTCAATGTAATTTCTTTGCAATAAAATGTTTTCCTTTAATTGAACATTGTAATACTCTCCTAAAAGTTAAATTGGTTAGACGAGTGTTTCTTTAATATTTAATAGTGATTTCAATATATGGGCCACCTTTGGAACACTGTGTGCCAAAGGTGGGCCTCAATCTACTATTTGTAAATCGTTTTATAAAAAGAATTAAATTTCATTTTACAAGAAGAAGTATACTTGATATGTATGCAAATAAATGTGCACACTCACTTTCGTATACATTTTGAACTGTGAAGTTTGATAGGTAGCATGTATAAACAATCTGACTAACCTTTCTGCAATCCAAACGTATGGTGGAGATTCTTTCATATTATGAACTCTTTTCATAGTATCGTGAATGGTAATTTTTCCTGGAATTACATTCTTTTCCATATTCAACAAATACACTTCACGCCAATATGGCGCTTCCTGAAACATATAGGAAACTCAATTTTTGGAAAACAAATCTACTCGGTTTTTAAAACGATAAAAATTCCAAGCGATAGTTTAGAAGTTGATCGGTTCAAAAACATATGTAACTTATGTGTAATATCTCAGGTATGGCAAAGACATATGTGTCGTATTTGAAGTGTACGAGTTCCGCGTATATCGTCGGCGTTTTGCTAAAAGCCACTAAGTCCAAAATTAATAATTTTAGATATAGTCGAAAACTATATTTGGATCGGTTTAAAAAATAGTAAAATTTGTTTTATGAGCTTTTTATTGTTGCAGTAAGTTTACAGATAACTACATCAGTGGTTTATCCTGAAAAATAAATAATCGGAATATTTGTGATAGTTCGTTTAAAAATTTATAAGTGGACTTGATGTAATGAGTTTTAAACCTGCCATTAAATGCTTGTCTTCGCTCAGGTAAATATCACCGAGTCCATTCTCTGATTTGCTACATCCTCTAGTTCAGCGGTCGGCAACCTAAATTGACTGAAGATCTACTTTCCAAGCTCGACGAGCACCAAGTTCGACCCCGAAAACAGGGGGGGGGGGGGGGTTGGTCATGCACTATTGATAGGACATATTGGGATTGAGTCTGTCTTCAAATTGTAGGTTAATTTTTGTCAGAACAAGTTTTGGCGCTTATAAAATTCCAACCTTAAGATTTCCAACCTTAAGATTCCAACCTTAAGATGTTAAAATTTTTAACTTGCATCAAAACAATATTTCAGAAACTAATATATTATTTCTTTTAAATTTGATTAAAAAAAACTCAATTTTTGTTATGTTTCGTTTTTTAAATAAAACTTACATCTGAAATGCCGCTACATTCTTCAATTAATTCTCACCGTGAGCATAGTTAATGTGATGGATAATCCATATTATTGGCAAGTTTTTTTTTAAGTTTCGGTGAATGGTCTAGAAAAACAAATAAACATTTTCTAAAAGGGGAAAAATAAATTCGCCTTTTTATTCAAAAGTCATGATTTCTTTTAAACTATAAACTGTCCAAAATGCTGTCGCGATCGACTGAAAATGGGCTCGCGATCGACGGGTTGCCGACCACTGCTCTAGTTATATAGGGTTTTCTGTAATGAAGATCTGAACCTCGGTATATACACCAAAACAATAAATAGGAATGTTTCAACCTATAAAATATTCCTGTTTTGACAGTAAAATATTGTACAAACAATTGCAAAAACTCTATAATTGACCAACACCAAACTCAGAAATTCGATAATGGTTTCTACACTAAAAAATTCTAGTTCAACGTTTCACCAAAAGCAATGAAACAAGAAGTTCCGTCTAGAACTATGCGAGCCTACTTTCCCGTATACACCAAATTCAAATTTATAATCTAGCTATTTCTTTCTCCTTTAGCTTTAGATCTTAATTTTTTCAAATATGCCTTTTTCAACGGATAATACATATTCATTCACTCAGTCATTCATTTTTTCATTCATTCATGTGTTTATTCATTCATTTACTCATTCATGTATTTATTCACTCATTTATTTATTTCTTCATTTATTCACTCATTTATTCATTCTTTTCCTGATTCATTAATTCATTCTTTCAGTCTGTCATTTATTCATTCTTTCACTCATTCATTTATTCATTGAGAAATATACTTAAAAATCCCGATAAAAACATTTCATAGGAAAATAGGCTCTTTAGTTCTGGAAGAACTTTCTATTTGCTCATGTTCTACGTTATAAGAGCTTTCCGATAAAGTTTGTTCCAAGCAAATCGGTCCGTTAAATCAGGATTTATATAGTATTGAAATTTCCCTGTAAGCGCTATGTTAATTTTTTGAACTGTTCAAAATGAACAAAAACTTCAAATTAATATTTCACGCCAAGAGCTTCCTCCAGTAAGCTTGTTTATTGGAACGTGGATCTTGCACCCAGAGTTTACATCATTTGCTTCATTTTCGCCCATATGCGCTAATGCTAAATTTTTGAACGAAAAATTGTTCGAATCAAAAAGTAAAATATGAAAACGAGATGTCCTCGCCAAGATCTTTCGAATGCAAAAAGAATTTTTCGAATCGGACAATTCGTTCAAAAGTTATTAGGGGGGGGGGGACAGACCGAAAGACAGCGACAGACAGAGAGACCGACACACATTTTCCCCATCTCAAAACCCTACTTTCAAATTTTTTATTTTTCAATCTTTATTTAATTACTTCACTTTTTCTTGACTTTCCTTTATTTTTAACAATATTTTCACGATACATTAATCCTTCTTTCATGATTTATTCTTTTTTGCTTTTACGGGAAAGTAGGCTAAAAAATGGTGAAATTTAGATACAACCAACATTTGGTATTAAATTTGAAGCATTATAAGGATTCCTTGCTTCACATTCATGGCGAAACTACACCATTATAATGGTTCAACTTACTACCAAATGCAGGCTGCAGATAAATTTCAGCATTTTTTGGTGAAAGATTGAACTAGAATGTTTTACAGTGTAATTAATTTTTAAAAATTCCGCTCGTGTAAACCGGGGCGTGGCTTATCACGACAGCCTCTGAAATCACAGGACATGTTCCATATTGCGCCCCTGATGTTTATTCGTACAATTCATTTATTTTTTTCTGCAGACTACCAGTGCTCTCTTACCTTGAAGAAAGAATGGATCTGTGAATTGTTTCTCACAGCAAGCAACGCATTGGGATATCTCTTCAGAAGTTCTCGCAAAGTGTTAGCTGGACGCGGACTTTTGTGTAGACTCAACTTGGAAGTAAGTCCACCACTGTAGAGGGCGCTCAGAATCAAAGCAGCTATAACCCATGTTCCGAGCATCACACGACTGGAGAATAAATTGGGGGTTCTAGGAATTCCTGAATAAAAATAAGTTTTAAGCAAAATTATGAGTTTAATTTTGTATGTTTATTTTAACATGGGGATAAAAAAAAGAATATATCAATCATGAAAATGTCTGTATTTGCATATCTCTGTCCCAGGTGAAAAATATAGTTTACCTTGTCCAAGAAGTCCTCGATATAAGATACCAATGCTTTTAGAAGCATTAGATATGTACTTCTTATCTTGATTTTTATAATTTTTTCTCCGTCGGGATTTCTTGAGAACTGGCAAAGATAAAGTAAAGAAGAAAGTAGTCCAACCAATGATAAAGGAAATAGCTAAGCTGATCCATATCTGCAAAAAAGTTTTTCATAAATTTGACGAATTATACGCTTATTGAAAATAATTTTCATTACTTTCAAATTAAATGTGGGAGAAACAACGGCACAAGTTTGCAAAGCGTACAGCTTTGACACATGAGCTTATGAATTAAATTGCATGCAAGTGTGTCGAGGTTAAAAGGAACTCCTTAAACAAGAACTCCTTGTTATAAGAACTCCTTTTTATAAGATTTCCTTGTTATAAGAGCTCCTTGTTAAGAAGAACTCCTTGTTATAAGAACTCCTTGTTACTAGAACACCTTGATACAAAGATGTGAGCTCCAGAAATGAAAGTCGGACGAATTAATATGTTTTGATTTTATGTATAACTTCTGGTTTTAAGATAAACACCAGAAACAGTAAGTATGAGAATTTTGTTTTAGAAAAAGAGTAAATGTTACGATCATCAGGAAAGAGATTAAACATTGCGTTCTTGCTTCGAACACTATTTGTTGCTCTAGGAAACATGACATAACTGTTTGTTGCTTACTGATAAAAAGGAATATTTTCAAAATCTTAACAAAAAGCTAATAACTAAGTAAGTATAAAAACTCAAGTATTTCAGAGATTTTTTTTTGTACAGTATTGATGCAATAGTTTACGTCAATAAAATTTAAAATCAAATGCGAAAAAAAAGTTGTTAAATCCCGCTATAAAGATTTAAAAGTCGATACTCTTACCCATAAATGGTTCTCACTCACGGTCCTGGTTCAAAGTAGAACCAAACCAACGAAGACCTCACGACTTTCCTATGTCATAGATATCTAAGACCAACACACTTGATAGAGGCATCGTTAAATGCAGCTGTAGAAAACTTATTTTTCCCTCTCTTTTTCTTTCTTTTTCTTTTTCCATTAAACTTTATTCAATCATTTATTTAATATTATTATCATTATTTTTGGGCCCCGCAGTGGACCAGTCGGTAGAAGCTCGGTACCTGCAGAACACGAAAGTGAAGCAACATCGACTTCGGTCAGTGTTTGGGAGGGTGACAACCTCTCGCAGTTGGTTCCTGCGGGCCGTGTACGTTAAATAGTTCGTGGCTCTAAAGTCCTCCAAGTGGAACGATACCTCTGGGTATGCCAATCCCAGATGACGGTCTCTCATTTGGGATATGGTTCAAAAATTAAGACTCAACAAAATTTGAGGTCAAGCCAGTCTTCAGCCTTCGTGGTTCCTCGCTCTAAAATGAAGCTGCATATCACCCTAAGCCAGTGGATTATTGATTTTTTGGACCGGGTATTAGGCTCCTATACCAGGGTGATTAGTAACAACAACAACATCATTATTTTTGCTGTCCAATATTGGTTGTAACCATTAGTACGTAAACAAACCTCCAAATGTTGTCCAAACCTGTTGATACACTGCGAAGAATTATAGTTAATCTTTCACCAAAAACATGGTAAAAATGGTGAAATTTAGCTGCAACCAACATTTGGTACTAAGTAGAACCATTATAATGGCGTAGTTTTACTTAGTTTCACCATGAAGGGGAAACTAAGAACCATTATAATGGTTCAACTTTAGTACCAAATGCTAGTTGAAGCTAAATTTCACCATTTTATTTCACTTTTTTGGTGAAAGGTTGAACTATAATTTTTTACGGTGTAGTTTCTTTTGCATTAACCCTTTACAAATTCCGGGCATTATAATCTGCAGCAACTTTTCTCCCGTAAGAGTATTTTAGGTAACTACACTGAAAAATAAGTGATTTACATAAATAAAATACCCCTTCTATAGAAATTTAATTCATTTCATCTTATAAGAACGATATGCAGTGATTCAACAAGGAAATCAATGACATACGCTGTTTATATAAAATATCTGATTAAAGCGCTTTATAAATTCTTAAGTAACACATGTAAAAAAAACAGCGAATAAATTCTTGTATGTTCTCCGAAGCACACACAAATCAGATAAATGGAGTAATCTGAACAAAATGGCTGTTCAAAACACAGCATTGCTTTCGAAGCTATCCTCTCTCCTCGCTAAAATAGTCTTTATAGAACCCTTGCTGAAATGTATCCTAAAAAAAGTGGAATTAAAAGAGTGCTCCTCCAAAGTACCGTCAGAATGTTCGCACAGATGGTTTATGGGTGGAATTTTAAAGGGAGTGATATTTATAAGTATCATCAGCAGAGAAAAGGTTAAGAGGACTAATAGGAAATCGGCCAAGTAAATATTGAATGCAAGATTCCTTGTTCTATGCGCCATATATCTATAAATACTGCCAGTGCAACTTATATTTCTTTTGTGCCTAATAATGATGTGTTTATCATTCTGCAGAAGTACAAAGTAATTTTTTTCAGTCGAAAGGGTTTTTTTTTCTAAATTCTTAGTTGAAAATGAATTTGGCTCTGGGTGGCACATGTGACTTTAAGTACTGCTTTAAAAAGAACGGTATTTCAATATATGATTTCAATGCTTCTAGAAAGAACTCTATAAAATCACCATGGTAACCAGGGTTCGAATTTAGCGGTCATAAGTCGTATTATGCAACTCTAGTTTTCAATTTGACGACTACAATTTTGCATCCAGTCGTCATTTTTCGCGCCTTACTTTGAATAAAAATTTTAACTTGGCGATTTCAATTTTACATTAACTCGTCGCTTTTTGTTAGTTGTACTTTGTATGAATGAAATTATTTGCCATATCAATCTTTAGTTTTTATTTGTCGAGTTTTCAACAAGCCTCATAGTTCGCCTTTTTTTTTCTTCTTTTCTTTTTTGTGTCTCGGAGACTATAAAGAAGACGAGAGAGAAAGAGAGAGAGAGAGAAAGCTATTTTTATTTCCCCTCTTTTTCCTTGATTTTTTTCTTCTATTTAATTTATAGCACCTATGAGTGGGATAAAAAGTAAGATGTAACAAGAGCATGGTTCAAATAGAATCTGAATTAAACGCATTCTTGACTTTTTAATGAGGTAAGTTGAAACTAAACCTTGGCCTATAAACAGGAAAGATATTTCACTTGGATATTACTTAACAAACAACCTAAAAAATCAATGACAGTGTAATCAAAAACCTAAATAAAATTAAATTTTGATTACGAAACCGTAGTCAGTTTATAGTCATAAAAAAGCGATGTAAAATTTTAAAAATGAGAATTACCATGAAATCAATGTCTTCGAAAAGAATCCATGTTCTGCTGTAGAACGCAGGCGACCTGTAAATGAATGTATTTGTTTCGGGAAAAACTGGAAGAGTAAAATCCACAGCCATGCTTCGTTCCATAGTCCATGACAGATCGCCAACTCCCATATCAACACTCTGAGAATTAATAAACTGTATATATATATATATATATATATATATATAACATTAAAAAACAAACAACTTTTTCAAACAATTTTTTAAATTCAGTTTCGATTTTAAAACACAAAAGCTTTGTATACGTTCCCTTGGGCCCGGGAAACTAACCCGGGAAAGAATAACTTAAGATGAGCAAATTTTATATGAACGAGCCAATCGTTAAGCAGTAAATCCATCACGTGACGGAGAACTCGAAAGATTATTTAAAGGCAGTTCGCAAGAATTTCTAGGATTGCTTATAATATATGTAAAATAGAATGTGATGTTTCGTGTTGTCTTCATCTGTGCTGTTTATTTTGCGTTGTCGCTAATTCTACTTGGTTTTAAAACAAGAAGTTGTTTTGTAAAGATGAGACTACAAATAAAAAACTGATTATTAGATTTCAGTCACTATTGCTTCATAAACGGACATGCCATTAAAATAATGTGCTGATGTAACTGTTATTATTATAATATATATATATATATATGTGTGTGTGTGTGTGTATACATATATATATAACTGTTATACATTTTTGTGTAAGACCGTCTACAGATCATAGGGGGAATGAAACACGCAAAATTACTCTGCCATCATGTACTCTAGAACAGTGTTCGCGAAACTTTTGAGGACACTGATCAACCATACCATCTTCAAATAATCCTACGATCTATCCCCCCCCCCCCCCGCAGGACAAAAATAGAACGAAACTCGATTCTCAGTTGTTATTCAACTCTCAGTTGTTATATGATGCGAGGCACCAGCGAGTGTTTCACTGCTCAGGTAGTCGTATTGTAAAGAAGACATGTACAGAGTAGCGAAAAAGTCAAACGCTAAGAAATGTTGCTTGCAAAGCTCTTTGGCTGCAATCGCAAAAATGTTATGATACAATTGTAGAGAAAATTTAAATATTAAGTGCTGAGAAATGTTTTTAAAATTCTTTGTACTTAAATAATGAATTTCAATGAAATTTATTAAAAAATTCTAGAAAAGGTAAAGTTATTTTTTGCGTTTGAATTTAAAAACAAAAAGTCTATTTCTAAAATTGTGACATGCCAATGCCTCATAAAATGCAGGTTTTTAATTAGTAATACGCGTGAATGTTAAAAAAATCCTAACATAAACTATGCTATAAAAGATATGTTTACTTGTTTTATAGTTACTAGTTTTATAGTAGGGAATTTATATTTGTTTACAAATTGTAAAATTCAATTACTAAATTAGATATTAAAATTTACCCGCAAGCAGAGGTCGCGCTGGAATTTTTGTCAAAGAGTGAAAATACTCCTTGGAGGTTTTTGGAGAAGTATTTTATTTTCTGGAGGAGTGAAAATAAAATAATAATAATAATAAACACTCTTTACAGATATCCGAGTTCAAAGTGAATACCACTTCCGCTGCGACCTTGACCCAGAGAGTAGCGTATATACAGCTAAATTAACTATTTTCTAAAAATTTCTTATTAATCCAAAATTTAGTATTTTCTAAAAAGTAAATAGCTGTCCATATCTAATTAGAAGTCCATAGAATTCAATCTTCGGCGAAGCACGTGCACGATTTTTGCTGTATCTATTTTTATACTTTTTTTCTTTTTTAATTGTTAAAATGAAACTACAAATAAGCAGATTTAAGGTTGTGCATGCAAAAAATATCTTACAACTTTCAAGATAATTGAAATAATTGCAGGATGGAAAAAGATTGAAATTTCAAACACGGCAAGCAATTTCCGGTAAAAATGAGAGGAAAAACTAGCTTCTGAGTGGCGCAAAAATTAACTCCTATTTTTTCTTCTCCATTTAATTTTTAGTGGACAAGAGAATTTGGGAAAAGGTCACGTGTCAAGATTAAAGGTCGGGAAAGGGTTTTAGCATAAGCAAATGGTAGCCACATTGGCGACTTCAATGAAAACAATGGTCGCCAAAACGAGAAAATTGGTCGCATTTGGCGACTGGCGACCGCGAGTTTTTATATAATGAAAAATAAAATTAACTTAGAATTTATCTTGCAATATTTAAGAAGCTAAAAGTTGCTTAAAAATATAGAGTGAAAATACGCATTTTTAAAATTTCAATGCGTATTACCGATTTTTAAGGCTTGAAACACGCCTTAAAACGCCTTGTAGAGGCGTTAACGCGATCTCTGCCCGCAAGCTACTAATAGCGCGCGATCGACAGTTTGTCTACCACTGCTCTAGAAACACAAATAAGGTGTCAATCGCCATCCATCTCAACATTCTTCTTTTATGTTGTTGGTGTAGAATTTTGATAAGGGGCTGTATTCATATTAAAATGAGTACTAACTTTGAAATTTCAATTAGAATGCCTTCCTTATATTTGACAAAGGAGTTCGGCGTGCTCAAATTAGTCTATATACGAAATTTGATTGCTTTCTGTTCATTAGTACAGAAGATGTTATGAGGCCGTGAGAAGCAAAGGGATGTAAGTGACCAAAAAAACGATTCCGAGAAAAACGCGTTCAAAGTTTGGATTTTAAAGAACCTTACAAGACATTGACAAGAAGTATGGCATCACACATTTTAGCTTCTATAAAAACATTTAAAACCAAACTTTTTTTTTTTCATAATTTTATTTTAACGTTTAACTGATTTCATTTTATATCGGAAACACCGATTCCAGAATAAGATTAAAATTTACTTCTAGTTAAAAGTTTGAAAGGAAGTCTTCTTAGGCATTTTTAAAATAGCGCGGTTCATTTTTTTTTTCAGAATTCGAATTAATATTTTTTACTTTTATTATTATTATTATATTTATTATTATTATTATTTTGTCAACCTTAATC
This sequence comes from Octonoba sinensis, assembly GCA_038502835.1. Lineage (NCBI taxonomy): Eukaryota > Metazoa > Arthropoda > Arachnida > Araneae > Uloboridae > Octonoba > Octonoba sinensis. Next base: position 60,421,616 of record CM076605.1, on the reverse strand, counting down.
TCGTTGTATACAAATTAAGTACACACATAGTCATTATCATTGTTATGCTCGCAAAAGAGTTGAATTTCAAAAATAAAATTAGAAACATGATCCATAACGTGCTTTGTTTCTGAACTGCACCGCAGCAAGTGCATATGCTTATGTTACATAAGCATATGTACTGGTATATAAGCTATATTAAATAATATAATCTAGCGTGACATGGAACAAACGGGGTAGATGGGTATGTTAAAGTGTGGCATTTTGGAACAAAGGGGGAGGAGGGGAGGTCCAATATATTGAAAAAAAAATTTGGCATCATTTATGAATGGTTCCTTATAGAATTCTATAAAAAAATTTCATAAGACGGTAAGAAAATTTTGTAAGGGATTTTAAGCGCACCTTTCTAGTGAGCTCTCCTATCATGCCAGTCCAAGACCCATCCTTTTGCTTCATACCGTACAGGCGATTATTGGCTTCTTTGACAACATACCTGAAAGGATAAATTAATAAGCTAGTTCTATTAATTGGTTAGTTGATTTCTTTGAGTGGCGAAATAGAAATACCAGCCTGTAACATTCTAATCAATTCTTCTCTCTCAATGTTAATATGACATCGAAATAAAATTTTAATAAAGAAGCGAAGTTTTTAAGCAATAAAATAAAATATTAAAAATAGGCATGATAGAAAAATTGTTCCAATTCAATATCAATTCAAAGTTTAAAATAAATTTAAATATAACTTGTCCTTCAGTAACATTGATAAGTGGAAAAATTACATTTGTGAAAGCATAAAAGTGCAAAAATACTACATGTGTATGTTTCACATTTACAAGAAACCTGTTTCAATGCAAAAACGTTTTTAATTTCACGCTAAGCATCAATCACAATAGAGACTTGTTTCATTTTGTATGATATAGAGGATTAATTACCTATACTAAAGTTCCCCCAACGGTCGAAATTCGACTGTAATCATTAAATTACTTTTAGCATTAAATTTAGCATTGAAAACATTGTGCTATTTATATGAATATTTAAGTATTATTCATCAAATTTGGGAATTATAACGTCGAGTTTATTTTGATCATCCTCACTTAAGGCAAACGTATTGTGAATCATTGTCGTCGCAATTGCGCTCATAAATGCAGCCGCTTGTACTTCTGACGATTTCGTACTAAGTTGAGTGACGATTGAATAAAACGTAAATGTTTTCTTCCATACATTATTCTCCTTTTTCATTTCATTGTTTCGGAGAAGCCTTCACGAAAAATCCTTTTCATAATTGCTTTTAATATTACTACCTAATGACAACTAACTCTTTTTAGCAATGAGTTTTATGTTTATTACCTAATAATTTACTCAACCAAGACATGTTGCCATCTGCCATCTAGAACAGAATAACATGACAATTATGAACGAGGGTTGCCCGAAAAAAAGGGGAAAATAATTAACTAATAATAAACTGGTTTCCAAAAATTTTTAATTGATATCATTAAAACTTGCCAATAGAAAATGGTTCTTAACTGCTTTTTCTTTCGTATTTATAAATAGATGTTGCGTACGCAGTCTACATCATTACTAGTCAGAGGCAAAATTACTGAACTAATTACAAAGTAATACAAACTTGTCAGAACCAGTAAATAAGCAATTTTTGCTCCCTACTATCTACGTACTATTTAAAGTCTTACGAGAAATTGAAGATCTCAGCCAAAGTATTAATGATTTCAAACATGTATCCTCGCCAAAGTGTTTCTCCCTTACGGGGTGGAATTCTGATAGGTGGACTCTATATAAAAAAAAAAAAAAGTGCAATTTATTCATACAAGAAAAAAAATGAATTTTAGTTATGCATAAACTAATTTATTAAGAATCAATTTCATTACAAACTTTAGAATGTTTCATAATAAAACACTTTGTTTTTTAAATATAAACGTTATTGAAAATCAATTAATTTCCTTAATTTTCTGCAAAAATATATTTAATATACTTTTTTTTAATTTCTAAGAGCTTCTAGGAAATGTTCAATAGGTACAATTATTATTTCTCTTAATGTTTCAAGCAAGTAAAATTCGGAAATTAACATGTTCGTCACTGACAAAAGTTATTCTTGTGTCTGTAAAAGAAAGCCTAGGTTTCAGCATTGTGTCACAAGTTAGAGCCACAAATTCTTAGCCACAATAATGCAACATTTCCTGCAGATAATAATTCACTTTGAAGTATTAGTAGATGACATTATTTTAAGGGACGAATAAGATTTGAAAAAAATAATAGAACAAATAGATAGGGATTTAGTTAAGAAAAAAGGTAAAAACATGATATTGTTTTTTAACAAAGTTTTTATTTTACTCACTCCAAGAGAAGAAATTTTAACCGTTCGACCTCTGAAATTCTTGAAAGGTTTCTCGTAGAAGGTCTGTACGGCTTCGGACGATATATTACAGCCCATATATCCTCTACTTTCAAATGTAACACTGCCATTTCCAAAGGATTGCAAAACCCAAACTGAAAGTGCCTTAATAATAATAATAATAAAATTTCAAAATCAAAAAGTTATTCAAAAAGTTGGTTAAAAGAAATAAATATAATTTAGTTAAGAAAAAAAATTTAATCTTATTTCATTCATTTCTTTTTAAATGCATATTTTGTGACATAAAATAGATCGATTGTAGTAATTATGTTGATTTTGAAGGTTATAACCGAGGCGCTAACCCTTATATAATATATTACACGCTGCCCATGATTTCAGGTTATTTACGTATGTACGGGGGAGGAGACGAAGTACAGGAAATATCGTGGCGTCAGAGAAAAAAGGCAGCACACTAAAGAATAACACTTTAGTGAAAGAATTAGATCACGTCACAGAGCAATTAACAAATCACGTCTTCTGGGAGAAAGTAATTTTTAATAATGGAATAAATGACAGCCAATCATAACATTTTTATAAACTCAGTAACGTAGTAATCAATTATGTAAAGCTACTAACCTGCGCCAGCGCACGAAATTGATTTCTACAACCTGGCAGGAAGGGAAAACTTCTAACGGCATCACCGGCAGCATAAAATCCCTACTGTTTATCTTCTTTTACGCTTTATTTTGAGTACTGAAACACTTTTGCCATGCATTAAATAAGAGCTGCACATAAAAAAATTTAAAAAGTCGAATTTCATTTACATTTGAGGAGCAATATAATAAAAATTTCATTCATGTCTGAACACATCGTGCTGCTGTAAAAAAAACGTTTTAAAATAACTAATGTAAACTGTCTCACTAGTGAAATTTAAACTTTTATTTTGCATCCCAACGGTTTAAGCATTTGAATGCAACATCATTTCACCAGTTTGACTTAGGCAAAAAATCGTTTGAAACTTTAAGATTTCTTTACCCCCGTAAACTACAGAGAGTTGTCATTTGTTTTGCCCTCTCTTTGGGATTAGTTTCGGATTGAGCGGGTATTGTATCCTTCCGCTCGAGCCGCACTACGCTCTATGTTAACTCTACAGCAATGCCCTCCAAATGCATTATATATAACTCAATGCTTATACTTAGACGCCGACCGAAATGTTTTTTACAAATAGCTCCATATCACAGTTACTTTCTTTAGGCTGAACTAAATACAGCAAAAGTTTTTAAATAGTGATATCCACTTATATAAAAATGGCGGGATTATGACAACTTACCGGTTTGAGTGAACAAGTTGAAATGTTAGCTTGATAATGTCTGTTATTTGTTCCCATTCTTGAACAGTTGGAATCCGATCTCAAATAATTTCCAATGACAATAATTTGATCGTTTTCATCAAAAAGCTTCAAAATTCGAGGCAGGCAAAGGTAACCATCAACACCAATTATCCAAGGATGTTGCGTGTGAAAGATATTTTTACTCTAAGAGAAAAAATTATTCTTTATACAACTCCTGATTTGTACACATTTAACAATGCAAATTTGACAACAATTTGAATGTAATTCAAATCCTCTGCATTTAGTCAGAAAATGAAAATATTTGAAGTAGGACTTTTGTAAAAATGAATAGAACTAGATTGTTTCACACACAGGCTAACATTCTGCAACGTTATGTTATGGTTGAAAATTTGACATTCTTAGCTCTTTGATTGACATCGACTTTTGCTTTTTTATCTATCCAAAGTACATTAGATTAAATTCCCACACATTTTCAAATTTTGAAGCATTTACACGTTTTAAATTGATGCTTGAATTCATTTCGACCAATTTTTGGTCTGTCGCCAATTGCATTTTTCTCGAAAACAAATTTTATGGATTTTTACAAGTTTAAAATGTTCCTCGTGTCTTGATTTTAGGTCGATGGATTTGAAGTTTGGTATTGGCTTGCAATATACGTATACAAAAAACTGGGTACGCGTTTAAGATTAGATTCTGTAATGTTGCTTAACATTGGTTACGAGGCTCAAAACGCTTCGAATTTTACGTATTCGCCAATGCTCCAGAAGAAGGGAAAAAATCCATGAATGAGTGATCCAAATAAAAAATGCACATCCAAATTTGATCAGAATACATATGTGATCATAAAAAATTAATCTCAAAGAAATCCATAAAAAATGCGTTGCAAGAAGCATCTTAAAAAAGCCATTAATTTTTCTAAAAAATTAAAAGTTTTAATTTGGTGTGATGAAATTATTTTTTAAACACATATTTTCACTGTTTACAGTTACATGGTTAGTCAAACAAAGTTTGATCTGCGTCTTATAAAAAATTAGTTTGAAATCCCAACGTCCCCTTAAGGCAAATCGGTTTGGAACTTAGAATTCTTCATGAACAGTGACTGACGATGCTTTTGGTACGTTACAGCTGATTTTTTTATGACACTGTTATTACCTTAAAAGGTACTAAAAGTATTGAATTCAGATTGCTGAAAAAGTGGGAATGCATGCAACAGTCGTTTTTCTTTCTTTCTTTTCTTTTTTTTTTTTTGTTTACAATTAAGTTTTTTATTCGTGGAAAATTTGTATTAATTTATTCTTACTTTCAAAAATTGTACTATCCTACTGATATGCTGAAATGATGAACCAAATTTATCCAGAATCAGGAGATGACCATTAAAAGGAGGGCGGATATTATAACGTTCAGGCCACAAATAATCTTCCATTTTATTCACACCAACACTCGATATGGACACGCCTTTGCTGTTGAGTTCCATCACAACAGATGTACTGACTGAAACATTAAAGTCATAATAATAATAAAAATAGCAATAATAACAACAATAATCATTATTGTTAAACACTGTGTAACTGTTGATTAGTTTTACCAAGGCTGAACTTGAGCCAGTTTACTGTTTAACTGTTATTTAACTGTTGTTGGGGAAAATAGTTAAACATCGCCAACCGCAACCCAAAGTGGTAAAGTAGTTTGATTTGGCGAAAAACAAAAAAAAAAGAAAAAGAAAACTTCGCGAGCTTCCCCGAAAAGGAAAAGTACCTCATTTCTATTAGAAAAAATTAATTGACTACAAAAATCCTTAAAAATTACATTCAAAACAGAGACCGGAGGACTTTCCACTAAAAATATTCATCTCAACGATTCCGGCGGAAACCAGGAAAGGATATCGTATTAGCAAAATAAAGAGGCTTTAAAATGATGTAAACAAACTTTTCTGGGTCGGGAACTAGCGCCACGTCAAAACGAACGGAAGTCCTAAGTTATGGAATATTATTTGCGGTTTTAAAATCAGATGACATGAAAAAGTAAAACGTTGGAGGGGGCGGGGGGGGGGGCATTTTACAAAGCAAATATTCTTACTCTTATCATAAATAATTTGTTTATTTGAATGTTCGAAAATTTTAGCTAGACAGGTACAAACTACAAAAACATTTAGACTTAAGGTTACTTTTCGCTTTATTACGACTGGGTTTTCTATCAAGAAATATTATTATATCAATCGCATCTTGGGGGGGGGGGGGGTTCAAGTATTTAGTTTCACAAGAATTCGCTAAATAGTCGAAATTCGACCGTAATCATTAAAGTTAGCATTGAAAGCATAATGAAATTTATATAATTATGTAAGTATTATTCATTAAATTTGGCGGTTATAATGTCGAGTTTATTTTGATCATCTTCACTTAAAGCAAATGTATTGAAAATCACTGTCATCGCAGGGCCAACTGCGATCATAAACGCCTGTACTTCTGCCGATTTCTTACTAAGTTGAGTGGCAGTTGAATAAAACTAAAATGTTTGCTTCCATATAATATTTTCATTTTTCATTTCATTGTTTCATATATAGGGCAGAGGCATGCGGGGCAGCTGCCCCTGGCCCCCACACCTGAAGGGGCTCCAAATCGAAAAATTTAAACACTTCCATAAAGTTTGGTTCTTTATTACTGAAGTAGTGAAGCAGAGGGGGCTCCAAATAAGTTTTTGCCCCGGGCCCCAATTGGGCTAAGTCGGGCCCTGTTAACATTATCGCATATGGGCAAATTATGCAAACTCTGGGAGTAAGATCCAAGTTCCTATGAACAAGCTTATTGGAAGAAGCTCTTGGCATAAAAAAATTTTTGATTTGAACAATTTTTGTTCATTTTTTCATTTCAAAAAAATAAAATAAATAAATAACATAGCGTCTACGGGGAGATTTCAATCTTATATAAATCCTGACGTAACGGACCGATTTGCTTGGAACAAACTTTATCGGAAAGCTCTTATAACGTAGAACATGTACAGATCTAGAAAGTTCTATCAGATATCTATCACATGTACAGGTCTAGTTCTAGAAAGTTCATCTAGAACTAAGTCTATCTTCCCATGAAATTTTTTGATCAGGATTTTCAAGAATATTTTTCAATTAATGAATAACTAACTGAATAAGTGAGAGAATGAATGAACAAATGCGTGAGTAAATGAGCGAATGAATGAAAAAATAAGTAAATGAGCGAATGAATGAAAAAATAAGTAAATGAGTGAATAAATACATGAAAGTGAATGAATGACTGGATAAATGAATGAATGAATATGTATTAGCCGTTGAGAAAGGTGTATTTGAAGCAATTAAGAACAAAAGCTAAACGAGAAAGAGAGAGATAGCTAGATTATAAATTTGAAGTTGGGTGTATACGGGAAAGTAGGCTCGTATAGTTCTAGAACAAACTTCTTGTTTCAATCATGTCAGAGAATTGATTACTTTTTAACAAAAATTAAAACCGTTTGTGAATGATTTCGCACTAAAAATTAAAATTTGCGCTAAAGCAAGGGGGAAAATCAATCAAATGATCAATTATATTCTTCCAAAAAATTATTTCAGAAAACTTTCTAAATACATTCTCTAATTCCACACAAATTACAACAAAATATTTTATGCATATTTTTTCAACTACCATCTGTCGAGGTCTCATGATTTGAAAAGGCGATTAGAAAGTTCATCTATTTTAGAATCGATATACTTTGTCTTCTATGACATTCTAAACTTCCTCTTTTACAAAGAGATGAAACGATTTTTTGAATGTCCCTTTCATAGAACAAAGAGATCTGTAACAGCTTTTACGCACATCAGTATTTCCATTATTCCGTTGACTGCTGAAGATGTTCATTAACTGAAGTATCTGTTCGAAGCAGAGTTGAGAAGAATAAAAAATAAAAGATTTTGAAATATCTTTTTGAATTTGCTCTCCTTTCGTTATGTAATACTAACACCATTTTATTACCGCGTGCCATTGCATTAAGAAAGCAATCTATAATATCTCTGATAAAGTTTTTTTTTTAACTTTTAGCATTGTTTTTAGCATGCAAAGGAACTCTAAAGTTCATTATAAAAATTCAAAACAATTTTTTATTTATGTCTGGAATTTACATTTTATCTTCAGTACTATTGATTATTTTTCTGTAAAAAATTTTTGTTGCGTTTAAGCTTTAGAATTTTTGCCTAAATCATTCCGTGATAGATTCGTACAGTTTTGACACGAGATTCTTTCAGAACCAAGCTTGTTTTTTTTTTAATTCTTTATGAAGTGCAAACTGAAAAGATCATGAAAACATAAATAAAATAATTTTTGAAAAAAAAAAAATAGAACCGACTTCAAACTATAAATTGCGCTAAAAAGTAAAAAATAATATTATTCTTTAAACAACTTCGATACGACTTTTAAACATGATTTTTGAAGTCTGTGCAAAATTATGACAGTCTAATTATAATTACATGCGTTATTTTACACTGAAACTGTTGCAAACTCTACGCTATTTATATTTGTAATTGGTTCAAAGTTACAAAAGGAATCATGCATCAAAATCCATCATAATTTTGCACCGACTTCAAAAATTATGTTTAAAAAGTCGTATCGAAGTTGTTTAAAGAATAATATTATTTTTTACTTTTTAGCGCAATTTATAGTTTGAAGTCGGTTCTATTTTTTGTTCCAAAAATTATTTTATTTTATTCTTTTTAGCGTAAATACATTTTTATATAAATACTCTATTTTTAAAACATACATATCAAAGGGGAAACCTTTGAGGGAATGACACTAAAAACTAACCGTTTGTAAGATAAATTTCGTTTTAAAATCGATTTTAAAGGATCACTAGAGCAAGCAAACTGATTGGATTTAATTTCTTCTTCAGAGAAGCCTTCAGTCTATTTCTTGTTATAATTGCTTTTAATATTACATCTTAATGGCAACAAACTCTTTTTCAACAATGAGTTAAATTTTTATTATTAACAACTTTCCCAACAAAGAAAAATCGAGCCTAGCCTTTCCAATTAAAATGAAAAACTACTTATTTTTCACCCATAACGTTTTTTCTAAAAAACAGATGTAGTCAAACTGATGTGCGATATTTGAGTTAGACGACCCTCTATCGGTCAAAGAAAAAATAATCAAAATCGGTTCATTTAGTCAAAAGTTATGGATGAAAAAGCAAAAAAAAGACCACATTTCAGCCCATAACTTTTTTTCTAATTATCAAATATGGTCAACCAAGGTATGGGACCTATGGGAAACCATTCTCGATCGATTAAAAAAAATTCATGAAAATCGGTTCATCCGGTAAGAAGTTATGAGTGGACAAACAAACAAAAAAAAACGACATACATACAATATGAATGTATAGCCTCCTTCCTTTGTGAAGTCGGTTAAAATATAGATAAATAACAATAAATTAAGAAAAATTAAATAGACACAATAACATAACACTAAATCAAAGAGGAAAAGTCTTGATTCCTGAAGAAAAAGAAATCAGTTTCAAAAAGACAAACACTCACACACACACAATTTCCCCCATTATCTACTTTCGATTTTTTTTTCTAAACCTTTCTTAAAACATTTTTTTTTTTTTGACTTATTTTTGTTCTTTAGTAATATTTTTATTTAGTGGTAAGCCTTCTGTCAATAATTTCTTTTATGTTTATTTTATCTACTTACTTTTTAAAAGCTTTTAGTGAAGTAAACAAGAAGATAGTTAAAGACTTTAAATTTTAGAAACTTTCCTAAAATTTACATGTTTTATTAACATGCAAATATTAATAATTTTTCGAATTTTAAACGCCCCATCCCTTCTTGGCTAGTTATATAAACAAATGTTTAAAAACAAAATATTACAAAATCATGTGATTCAAAATGCGTTTAAAGAATATGAATACTGTTATATATTTTAAATAAAACAATAACAACAAGAAAAAAAAGTTTGCTGGGTTTTTTTTTTTTTCTTTCAAAACTTAACTAACACATGGAAATTTTTTCTCGTTAAATTCTATTTTCAATACATTATTCTTAGATGCAGTACATTTCTATTCATAACCAAAATCTAGCGGTTAAAAAAAAGCCCTTATGTACCTTCTATTAAAGTGTTGTGCGTAAACTTTTTTTCAATAAGAAATTTTTGACCGTGTATATTAAAATTTATGTACACAAAGTGGATGTAACATTTCATATATTTTTCTATCTTAAAATATAGTATTTATATGAAAACTGTATTTACCTAAAAAAGAGTAAAATAAAATAATTTTGGGTAGAACCGACTCAAATTAATGGTTGCACTAAAAAGTAAAAAATAAATTGATTCTTTAAATAACATCGATACGACCTTTAAACATAGTTTTGTGCCGCAGTGGTCCAGTCGGTAGAAGCTCGGTTCCCACAGAACACCTAAAGTGAAGCGACATCGACTTAGGTCAGTGTTTGGGAGGGGGACAACCTCTCGCGGCTGGTTCTGTGGCCCGCGTACGCTAAAGGGAGCTGGTGCACGTTAAATAGGTCGTGGCTCCAAAGTTCTCCAAGTGAAACGATACCTCTGGGGGTGCCAATCCCAAGGGACGGTCTCTCATCTAGGATCTGGTTCAAAGTTAAGGGACCACAAAATTTGAGGTCAAGTCAGTCTTCAGCCCTCGTGGTTCCTCGCTCTAAAATGAAGCTGCATATCACCCTAAGCCAGTGGATTATTGATCTTCTGGACCTGGTAGCGGGCTTTCCTATGCCAGGGGATTAGTAACAGCAACAGCAACAAACATATTTTCAGAAGTCAGTGCAAAATTATGATAGATAAAATCTACTGTAATAGCGAATCAATTACAAATATAAATGGCTCAGAGCTTGCAACAGTTCCAATATGAAGTAATACTTGATATATTTGTAATTAGACTTTTCTCCACCAGACCCCTACCTGTTAGCCGAGGCCTTAGGATTGCTTACGCACGGGGAGAGGTAGTGGGGTCTACGGATTTTACATGCACATATCCCCAAGTATACATGGGGGTCTTCAGTGGGTATCGAACGCGCGACCTTCCAGGTGGAAGTCCGACGTGCTAACCACTAGGCTACCAATGGCCCATTTGTAATTAGACTGTCATAATTTTGCACCTACTCCTAAAACTATGCTCTAAATTAGCATCAATGTTGTTTAAAGCATGAATTTATTTTTTTCATTTTAGTGCAATTTTTAATTTCACGTTCCCCCCCCCCCCCATGAAAAAAAAAAGTATTTTACATGATTTGATTTCAAACTGGTATAGGGATGTTAGAAGAGAATTTGCCCCTTTTTTTCTTTCGTATAGGTTACATAAACTAATAATATGCAAACGTTTTTTCAACAACTAATATTCGTTTTGCAAACAAACATACCCTTTTTTCCTACGTTGGTTAGAATCATTCTATTTGAAAATACTTTTTTTTTAGTTAATGGTACAGGTATAGAAAAACCCTGTTTGGCACAGTAACGCGCTTTATTCAATCATATTAAGCAATTTCAACCTTATCAACATATTTTACCTTCTTTCTACAATATTTGTTTCGTTTAGAAAGTTAAATATTTCTTCCATTTCAGAGGTAAACGTATGCTCAGAAATCTGACGTTTTTGTTTTAGTTTAGAGACCTGTTTTTTAAAAGAAAGTGATTCAATATATTTTATAATTAAAAATATCTTACCTTCCTCATTGGCATTCATCAATAAAATGCTGCTCCACTTCAAATGCACAACCAAAAACACTAGAGCCTCACTCAATATCATATAGAAAATGAATAGAAATGAAATCATATAGAAATGAAAACATTAAATAAATATAAAAGTTACATTTCTAAGCTTCAAATTTAGTCCATAAAGAGTTCTTTGAAATAAGGAAAGAAAAGAGCGAATGAAATCAGCTGATATATAAATCGATAAATCTTAGTCACATGATCATGACAGCTTTTTCTCATTGGCTTTGCTTGTTGTTTTAAAGTATCTCGTTTTAGGAACTTTGTGGAAAGTTTAGCACCATTATGTTTAAGCTTTGGAGGCTACGGGCAATTTTATTAATTTTACAAATGCTTGTATGTGTGATCATGATTTTCATTATTTTTAAAGTCAAAAATAGAAGATTTCTTCTTTTTAAAATGTCATAAATTAAATTTAAAAAAAAAGCTTTCAAAAAATGTTTCGAATTCATAAACTGCAGTAGAAGTTTGATGAGCAAGCTTTTCCCAACCATATCACATCTCTTTTATTAAGTTATTTTGACAGTGAATTGATTAAGACTATTTAATGAAACAGAAATTAAAATTCTCAATTTCCAATAGAAAAAATTTAAATTAAATACACCTCTAAGTAAAACAAAGCTACAGGAACGTGCCAATAAACACCATATGTTGATGTCCCATTCATCAGTGTTTGTTTCACATCCATCATTTTGTTACATACTGTCAAAATTTAACAATATTGGCTCGGTGAATGCACTCAATCACTGAATTTTGTTTTTGATTGTAGGGGGGGGGGAGCAATCGTGAATGATATATTTTAAGCAGTAATGGAAGAATGAAAAAAATAGTAATATTAGATAAATGTATATAGTGGACCTTATTTGGGAAAAGTGTTGAATATTTTTTTTTTGCTTGCAGCTTCAAAAGGGGTGGCGCCATTAAGCTTTTTTTTTATTCTGACTGATATACAATTCAAAAAGTAATGAAAAACAAAGCAAAAATTGATGTAGTTAAAAAGGAACCTCAATAGGAACAGGTGCTGATTCGTTTTTGGAACCATCCGCTCCAAAGAGAGTGGATCAATCTAACGTTTTTATTTTATCCCATCGTTGGATTTGGTTAATATACCTCAAAAAGTTATGCAAGGATTGAAATAAAATTCGGTATATATGTAGCCTCAATAGGAGCAGGTGCTGAATAATTTTTGACGTCCTTCGCTCCAAGGAGAGTAAAGCAATCAAGCGTTTTTTCTCTTCAAGTCTGACTTCTTGATTTAAAAGAGTAATGCAAGAATTTTAACAAAATTTGGACCAGATATTGGAACACAACATGATTCGTTTTTCAAAAGTTGCTCCAAGGGGAAGGAGCGACTGGTGTAAAAACGAATCACGTTCACGCAATCGAACGTCTATCGTGGTATGCGTACGCCTAAAGAAGTAATGCAAGGATTTTAAGAAAATTTGGACCAGATATTGGAACACAACATGATTCGTTTTTCACCACTCGCTCCAAGGGGAAGGAGCGACTGGTGTAAAAACGAATCACGTTCACGCAATCGAACATCTATCGTGGTATGCGTATGCCTAAAGAAAAAAATGCTAGGATTAAAACAAAAATTGGCATAAAATTGGTATTGGTAACCCCATATATAGGTGTATGTTAATAAGAATAAGCACTGATTAAGTCTCGGTGCATAATATATTATAATTCTGCATAAAATATTTGTTATAACAAAGCAAAACAGTTAAAATAATTATTGGTAAGGCATTTTATTTCAGTCAATATCAATACTTTTTCATGCGGATTTTTTTTTTCTTGAAAGATATACACTTGTTCGGGGACTACAAGGAATCCTTTTTATAATACGAAACAATTCAGAGCTTTGTCACGCCAAGCAGTAATTATAATGAAGCATTCAATGACACTCAAAAATTCAACAAATTACACGGTTCGCACGAAATGTGGTTAGGAAAGAAATCGTTCTCAAGCTACATGTCGATTCCCATCAGGCACGGATTCAATGATCTGGAGATAATTCTGGGAGGATTAGAAAACCTACATCTATATATAAGACACTATAGAGCGTTTCAAATAAAATGTTATTTTATTCTTCTCTCCCCTTTTCCCTGTTTGGCGCTAAATTTCATCCCTTCTTATCAAAATCAACATAACTGACCTCTACAGTGATTCAGTCAAGATTACATCGGTCCCACCAAATACACGGTGGATCCAGACTCCGTTTCCAATCTTTCAGTTTTTGTTATCTCACTCAATGAATTTTACGATAGAATTAAAAATAAGTGGCCGTTTTTGGGCTAAGAAAGCTAACTTAAAACTGCTCCCGTTTGTGACAACATATTGTTACGGGTTCTGCGTCTTACTTTAAAGTTCAATGACTACTTCCTTGTACAAAACACACAGAGCAATTTATTTTACAAACTATTTACACTATATACAAATTTTTCATAAACATATCTCTCGGAGCTCACACATTACCGTAAGACTAACGGTAATCCCGTATTTCTTAATCAAATACGAAAAGAACCAAGCACGGAGCTTGCAGCACAACGGCTCAGACTTTTATCAGGCACTCGGCCAAAGTCTAACACGTAACTGAACTCTCTGAACTCTACTCCGTTCTAAACTTCTAGCCGGAGCTATTTATATACCATCGCGGATCACGTAACAGACAATTCCAGAAATTTCCATCAAAGACTGGAATTGTCTATCACGCGATCCGAGATGGCGCCAAGCTTGGCGAGAAACAACATCGGTACCCAAAAATTCGTAGCAATATCAATGTAAAACTGGCTATGAATAACGTATACCCAATAAAACCAATTTATAGCTGTGATACGTTTCCTGTTATTAACGGCCGCATGCCTAAGGTTTTTTCCGATAAAGAACGCCTTACGATGAAAATTATTATTTTTAATGTTTCAAAAAACATTATATGCACACGAAATGCAAAAAAAAAAAAAATCTCACACAAAACACAGACTAAACTCAACACTTTTTCATTAAAGTCGGCACGCCAACATCGTTCTATAAAATTACGTGGCGCTATCTATCTTGAGCAGCGTTCGCCAAACTTTTGAGGACACTGAGCAACCGTACCGTTTTAAAATTCTACTACCCCCTTCCCCCCCCCCCCCCCACCCCGCGCAGGACAAAAATAGTAACACGCAATTCTTAGTTACTAATCAACTCTCAGTTACGTGGATACCAGGAACCAACACGTTTTTTTCACTGCTAAGGTAGTCGTACTGTAAAGAAAACATATATACAGAGTTTAGTTCATCGGTAGTAATCGCAAGAATGAGGTGATACAATTTAAGCGAACAAGCATTAAGTGGTGAGAAATCTTTTTAAAATTCTTTACATTAAAATAATGAATTTCAATGAAATTTATTAAAAAGCTTTAGAAAAGGTAAAATTATTTTTTTTGCGTTTGGATTAAAAAAAAAACCCCTATATTTCTGAAATTATGACATGCTTCATAAAATGCAGGATTTTAATTAGTAATAAATGTGCATGTAAAAAAGGGTTAAAAGTAAACTATGCTATAAAAGATATTTTTTTAAAAAAATATAGCTAAGACTTTTAAAAAGTGCATTTTATAATGCATTAACATCAATAACTTAAAAATGCTTCAGTGCTACATCCTTATGAAGGAAGAAAGTTTTTCACTGCTAAGATTATCGTATTGTAAGAAACATATGGACAGAATTTATATTGGTTGCAATTTAATAAAAATCTTCATACAGAAATAATGACTTTACTTAAAATTTAATGCCTGATTCTGAGTCATGCTCTCGCTGTTCAATACGATTATTGGCGAAATTTTAAAAATCAACTAACAATCGTTGTCAAACAATGTGTAGAATAACATTTGAACGCGGTCGTGAGCTACAAAAAACTACTAGTAGCTCGTGATCGACCGCAAAAGAGGGTTTTTTCAGACTAAATTCTTTGATAACGGGGAATTAAAAACTGTCTACCTAAGAGAGGTCCGTTAGGAGAAGTTTTATTATATACTAGCTGACATGCCCGGCTTTGCGCGGGATAATATTGCATCATTCGCATGTCAAGTGACACATGTCTAAAATTCTGTTTTAAATACATAAGGGAAAATTTTCTTAAAAAAATCCAAGTAGAACATGGGCAACAGTCCTTCAAAATCCCATTTAAACAGTAAAACTCATTAAAAATCATGATTGCACTAAAAACAACAGCCTCGAAAAATTCCTTTTAGACCAAAAAGAACAGTCCATAAAAATCCACATTAAAATGGCAACAACAGTTCGCAAAAATTGACATAAGAGTAAACAATGTAACAGTAACTAAAATGCACATATTCATCAGGATAATTGTGCCAAAATGATATCAAGTCCATAAAAATCGTATTTACAGCATCTTCCACAATACACCTAAAAATTCCTATCAGAATAAGAGCTATATTGTTTTAAATTGTCAATCAGATGAAGAACAACTGTCCCTTAATATTTCTGCTACAATAAAGAAAAAACTCCTTAAATCCCCCCATTTCAATAAAGACAACTATTCCTAAACATTCCCTAATAGAATAAGGACATTAGTCTCAAAAAATCTCCATTAGAATAAAGACGTCAGTGACTAAAAATACCCATTAGAATACTGACCTTCAAGAGCTACTGCTCCTAAAATTACCAACAGTCCATCTTAAATTCCCCATCAAAATAAGGACAGTTCCTATAAATCCCGCTTGCAAAATAGTCAAAGGATTTCCTGAAAATTCAATTAAATAGCACTTTTATAAAATTCGGATAAAAACGAAAGAAAGAAAGCATTATTTCCAAAAGCGAATGCACATTTAAGTTAGAAAAGGTTAGTACTGATCCAATCCTGACGTGTGAAATTTAAGTTGATAGAAAGAAATAACTAAATTACGTGAAAATATTGCTAAATAGACAGTAAAAGAAATTAAGTAATTGTTTTATAAAATAAATCACTTGAGTAAAATATGGAAAGAAAAATAAACCTCAAGATAAAGTAATTGAAAATCGACTGCAGTTTACAATCCACAAAATATGCATAAAAATGAAATGAATTTTTAGAATTTGTTTCGTTGATAAAACGGACACTCTACCATAAGAAATAATGTGTTTTATGAAATTATTGAACTGGTACCATAATACTAAGTCGCCAAAAAACAAAGAAGAATCAACCTCAAGAAGTAATTAAAAATCGTCTGCAGTATGCTAAAAAATGAAATGAATTTTTAGAATTTGTTTCACTCATAAAATGGCATGAATAACAATAAAACATCATTTTTTTCAATCTAACATTAACAAAAATCATCTAGTTGGCGACAAAATTAGTATTTATTTTGGCGAAAACACGCAAATTGAGCAGATAAATTCAGAGGTAAGCCTTGCATTAAAGTTCGAAAACTACTTTAAATGAATATTGCGCGTGCTCTATTTGTTCTACGAACTTCAGAAAGAGATCATCTTGTGCAGTTTTTTACGGGCATCAATATGCTGCAAAAATCGAAAAGGTGTGACGTTCCTTCGATGAGATATTCCTAAAATTAACAGTTTTGCTTAAATTGGAATAGAAGAAGAACAAATTCGAATTTTAGGAAGAACGCTTCGAGGTGCCCGAGGACCTGACCCAAGGTACCTGTAACCAAAATTTCGTACTTCTATAATTCCATAATACTTTTATTCTTCCATCTCGCCAGGAGGCGATCGACAGACAGACACACACACACACAAACTTTCGGTTTTATTTATATAGATATGTATATAGGATATCGAGACCAATGCAACATATACCAGCAACGAAAGCCAATCATTTTTAGTGGATACCAGAAAAAAATGCATACTAAAATCTGTTTTTTATAGTATTGTATTTGGCCCAGAAAATTCTAAATTCTATATTGAAGATTATTAAAGAAATATAACTGAAAATCTTTTTTTTTTTTCTTTTTTTTTAGAGATTTCTTTTAGCTTTGAGAAAAAAAATGGTAAAAGATTTACTTCAGTTATGGTAATCACTAAGAAATCATGATTCTTACCAACAATAGTTTTCAAGTTAGCAGACAACAATAAACTGGTAACACTTATGGAATTAAGTTTCAAAATATTATAACAATTATTTGACACAATTGTTGTAAAATTGCAATAAAAAAATCTCAAATCAATAACAAATTATCCAGTATAACCATCACGTTAAAATACGATCAATAATATTGTTCTTGTTATTTAAGCGTTTAAGATAAAAAGAAGATATGATTTCTTTTTTACTGAAAAGTTATGGTGTCAGGTTAGCGATCTTTATTGTGTCTATCAGCATCACAATGACTCTTTTTTTCCTGCTATTCTTCCGAGAAGAACCGCACAATGAGCTTGAAAATTTGCAAGACAGTGATGAAGCTAATATGGTTCAAAATTTAATAGAAATAGAAAATGAACTTGATTCAAAGAAAAGCAAGGCAGTGAACTTGACAGTTAATGCTAAAGTCGTCCGGAAAAATAATGCCGATATTAAACGTGAAGTGATTAAACCATTTATTTTGTCCCTAATTTCAAAACTTAAAAACAATAAGCATGGAGCAAGAACAGTGAGAGAAGACTTTAAACAATCTAACGTAATGAAATTTTATACTGAAAGCTATGGACACGTTTTCAATATTGAAGGAAATGGAATAAAAAATTCCACTGCTGAATACTCTAAATCGGTTTCGCTTTTGTACAGCAATGATTCAAATTCAACTAAAGTGCAAAGGATGAGTAAAAATAATTCAAATAAGAAGTTCAAACTAATTTCAGAACTCCTGAATAACTCTCGAATAACCACTTCAACTGCTAACGCTTTTTTCAATGAAACTTACCCAGAGAATTTTTACAATTCGAAAGATTTGTACCAACACTCTGATGACGAAATTAAAAAGAAAATCTTTTCTTTGGATAGGACAATCTTTCCTCTAAATAACTTTATTTTGAACTTCACCAAGATTAATTCAATTAAAAACAACGAAGCAAGCACTTTACCTTTCCAAAAGATGCATAGCATACACTTGCAATCAAATGCTGTTGATCAGAATCCTGTACTTTTATTTAAAAATAAAAGCAGCATCTTTCCTCAAATACTTGATAAAATTTCAAATTTGGAAAACGTTTCGAATCTTATACAATTGAAAGAAAATAATAACACCCATGAAAGCACAGTACTTTTGCAGTTTTTACGAAACAATAGTGTACCAAGCTTTAGAAAATGGCGAAAGAAAAAGAATTCAAGAAATTCCTCCTTTAATGCTTCTCAACTGAAACACTTAACACTAGGAAAGATGTGGAATCATTTTAGAAAGAAAAGGAAACATCAGAAGCTGAAACATTTAAAATTATACGATCAAAATGCACCAGAAATATTAAAAGGCAAAATGCTGTCTAAACATAAATTTCATAGACGTTTGAAAGGAAGAAGCAAGAAAAGGAGAATGGATAACGGAGAAATCAAACAGAATAGTTTTCTGCTAAATACTCTTTCGCAGTATAATCCAAATTTTACAGATTTCAGCATTCCAAATCTTTATTTGAATACGTCTATGCATTACAAAATGGGACAAAAAGACACTGAACTGCAAAGTAAAATTACTGTATCTAATAACGTATTACCACTATTGAATGAAACACAATATTTAAATAAATCTAGTAACAGCAATCCTGAAAAAAATCAGTCTATATATAAATCTAATCCAGAATTTTATACAATAAGCAAATCACGCAATGAACAGGGTATAAATGAATATACAGCAAAAGTTTCTGATAATAGTATCTATAGTTCAGAAAACAAATCAAACTTTCTAATGAATCAAAATTCTGATCATATGCACCTAGAAAAGAATGATCCCGGCATGAAATTCAATGCTAAATCAGCCGTTAAGCATTCCATAAATGAAAATGTTGATGAAGGATTTATAAGTAGCAGTGCACATAGCGTTAACAGTGACGATTTCGGTGACCACCCACATACTTCAGAAATACAAAGTTCAAGAAATAAAACACAGTTGTCAATATCAACTGCGGAGATGAGTAACAGTTTTGCTAGTAGTTCTCCAGAGTCAAACGGAAATAATTCTACGCTAACGCAATTTCAGAATCGCAATAAAATGCCTAAACTTGAACAATTTCGAGTTAGAAAAAACTTTTCCACCACTCAGATTTATTATGGCAATGAAAATTTAAAACAAAGCCAGCAACATTCTATGCTCCCATTAACACATAAGGAGAATAAGTCAACGCTCTTTATAACCAAAACACCACTTAAAACACGGTATCTACATTCTTATGAAAGTAATCAAATGTTCAATCCAATATATGCTTCAGAATTATTAGATCAAGAATTAGAAAGAGTTCTTCCAAGAGATAATGAAAATGTAACTGGGTCTGCATTGACTACTGACAATGTAGGACTGTTGACTGAAGTTGAAGATTTTCCTTATTGGTTGACCGTAGCTGCTGAAGTTATAAATTACTGGCACAATTGTTCTGGAAGCAACTTATCACTAGATGGAGATGACTACTGGCACATGGAAACTCGTTTTTCTTTTGACCGTTATGATTTTGATGAAAATTACTTGTCCTATTCCAAAAATTCCTCAATTAACACAGTTATCCATAACATCATATGGGCACTCTTGGGTAAGAATTTATTAAATAAATAAATGGAAAGCAATTACAAAATTGCTGTCTTTCAAAGCAAAACTAATTTTTGCCTTTGACTCTATTTAAATTGGTTACATAATCTCTTTTTTTTTAAATGATATTTTATAAAGTTTTTGCAAAAAGCAAAATTTTTCGAACCGTTTGTTTCGTATCACATTGAAAAATGAAATCTGGCATACAGGTGTAATGTTGTTCATTTCGGAATCCTCTTTTGATAAATTAATTTCAAAACACGTTATTTTGTGTTTTATGGCATTTTTAGAACAAATATGCAGGACTAAAGTAGAAATTCTTACAACAAACCAATTATTAATTATTAAAAGAGGTAAATTCATTTTGCGCATATATTCAAAATGAGTAAAAGCAGCGTTAAAGGGCGCAAATAAAAGGTTTAAAATGGCAGAACGGTTTCAGAGGCAATCATCCCCTTCGACAGTACCGAGAGTAGAAATCTTAGTGTGGACAAGTTTAAATACATAAGACTTGAATCCTGAACCAATCAGGTCTCAGCGTTTGCTAAAACATGATTGGCCCGGGAGATTTTGGAAAACGCAAATTCGAAGCCAGTTAACAAAATAGAAGAAATATGAGTAACAGCAACAGCAGCTAACAATTATTATTTTAATTTTTATGAAATGGTAGGCAATTCTTCGATAAATAATGGGTCTGCTTATAATTTTAGCCTCGGAAAATTTTAATTTGTGACCAGTGTCCCAACAATGTTTGGTTATTGATGATTTGGTTGTTTCCTGTTTCTTTACGTGATTTTTGTGTTCCTTGAGTGTGAATTTTAATGCCCACCTTGTTTGTCCAATGTTACAAGCACAGCTAATATGATAAATACCTCAATGATCAAATGATGGATCAGGACTCTTCAGTTTTGAAAAGTGATTTTGTTAAGAGGTTTGAAAATGATGCGGAAATTAAAGTCACCGAGGGTACGAGCAATTCTTGGGAAAGACCTTTAGATACAAAGGTAAGACTGTTGGCCTTAGAGATTAAAGCTACATTTAAATTGGCTTAAAAATGAGCTAAAATATTTCTAAGAATTAACCAACAGAAAATTTGAGGGTGGACTTTTCTGAGAGAAAGACATTACCAGTATTTGTAAATAAATAAACATTTATTAACAAGTTAAAAACATAACATTCAAAAAGACCTCAAATAGATTTAGCACATCCCCGAAGTAAAATATCAACATCAAAAAGAACTATATATTCACAAAGTTCCCAACTTATAAGCACACTACTTAAATGAAGAGTCAACGGAGTCCAGATATAAACGTTCACCTTCACCGGTTTTAAGACGAGGAAAAAATAAGTTGATACCAGATTTTCATCCAGTTGATCACACACCGTCAATCAATTCTGTGAGGCAGACTGGAAAGCTCACACTATATGGTCGGCCAGGCGGGGATCTTCAATGAAACTCCAGGATTCCATGTCGGAAGGTATTTAATCTCAATCTGATATTAAACTCGGGGGAATTAATACACATTCATACCGGGCAAAACGGTCCGACAAGAAAATGGTAAATTAAAAAATACATTCTAGGAGCTGCACGCCCCAGATGACGTGGAGGAATCAACCTCCAAAAACAGCTTCTTCAGAAGCAAAACAAAACGATGTGCAATCACATCGGTAAGATGAGGTCAAGTTAAGCACCGATGCTTGCTGCCACCTGCCTCATATACAAGTTGCGATCTCTCCACGCAATCACCTCCCTACATTATCAGTAATCTGCATGGGGAGTACGCAACTCAACACCGGCTGTAAAAGGTTAATGCTTCTTCTTTAGCATTGGCTTCGGCAGCAAACAGGCAAAGAGAGACACCTCAACTTTTACATTTGAACGTGTCATCACTTGTTTACGTGGGCGACACGGCAGAGATGTTCGGATGGGGGAAAGGAGAAACCAGCAGGCAGTGAACGGGATAGGATGGTAAGAGTTTTATTTCTCCTAGAGAGAACATGATTTTAGCCCAACAAAGACAATAAAATTCCGAGGAAAACTGGATTTTTGAGTTTATGGAAAGCAGTGTCGATGATAACATGAGAGTAACCTCTGTCAGTGGCTACACTTTTCAAAAAAGTTGAGTTCGTCATTAAGAGCCGGGGTTAAACAAATGTTAATTGCACAATTGACAAATGCATAAAAAGCTGCAGTATTTTGTTTTATGGGATGGCATGAGTGTGAATGAGGAGGATTTTACTTTATCTATATTGCAACCAGGACTGCATAGTCGGGGGAAAAGGACCTACTCCGACTTCTTGAATTTTAAAAGTCTGATTCCGACTCTTTTACAAATATATATTAGGGATGCAAAATAATAAACATTCAGCATTCTTAAGCGACTCTGATATTCCTACTCCTCTGCCCCAAAATCAGCTTGACTCCGACTCCACTGTTGGATATTTAGCAGAGTTAGGCAAAATTTTCGTATAAAATATTTATTCTGACTTAGAATTAAACATGGGAAAAGTACCATAATAAATTGTAACAAATATATATAATGCTTTGTATATTAGGGAATGACGCTGTGAAAGTTAAAAATGCTATCTTTTGCGATCGCGTAGCAAAAAATTTAATTCCTAATTTATTGAATATTCTGTATATCCATTCTAATTTCAGTATAATGATTCTCTTGTATGTTCTAAACTTTCTGCAAGTTTGGTGAAATATTGCGCAAAACTCTGTGAGTTATAGGACGAAATCGGCATTTCGGAAAGAAATGCTTTTTTCGTGAATATGCGAGTACGAAAATGTGTAGATATTGTACATAACAATCAAACTCTTTATGTGAAATTTACAGCTTATTTCTAATATTTTACAACATAGGATGATCAAAAATACCTTCTTTTCTTCAATTTGTTTCCCAAATGCATACACGATGAAATTTTTACTGGAAAGTGTGATGTGAAGCATGCCTTTTATATGACTGAAGTTACAGAATATTCTATCATGTTTTTCTCTAGACATTTAAAAAAATATATAATATTACAAGGGTCCCAGAACTTGGGTCTTTTCAGTGTATGTATATATATTTATTATATATCTATATATTCCACATCTCACTTTTTTTCAATAAAATTTCTTATTATTGAATTTAGTTTTTTCATTTATTTCGTTGAATATAATAAATATATCTCTGAAACATTTTCGGGTAAAGGGGATTCTGTACAAGCAATGAAACTTATTTATGTTCATTATTCTTTACGCATTGACTACTTTCAGGATGGTACTTCCTTGGCGTTCTTGTCATGTCGTTGACAGTCATGGCGTTTGCAAGAGTGAAAGAAACGCATGGAATATTCTACATCAGAGATAGGCTCCAGACATTGTTTGCTGCAAACGAGGAATACCTGGATGAAGAAATGCCTGTGCTACAACTTGAAACCCCTTCATCATGCAGTAGCAGTTTATTAAGCTTGCCATCATTGTTAGAAGAAGCAGAAAGCAAAAAATCTGTTATATGTTTCGGCCCAAATGGAATTTCTTCTAGAGGTTGATCATAGGTTTAAAAAAGTATAAAATTTTCTTTGCTTTGATTAAATTGCTTTTAAAAGAAGATTCATAGCACAAGGAATGATTCTTTCAGAGTTTCAAGAAGCAAAACATTTATGAAAAGAATAGATTTGATTTAAGGAAAAGAAGTTATATTATATGAAAACTACGTCACACTGCATGAGACCGACCATTTGAAATATTGTCATAAAATATGCTGCAATTTAAAAAAACTTGTCAATTCGTTGTCAGATTCTTGTTTGGCTCAAGATATAAAATTACAGACATATCCGAGATAACCAACAGGTCAATCTCAGAACGATTTTCAGTTGATCTGCGTAAGTTATAGTAAGGGTGTCCCAACAGGGTGAGGGGGCA
This sequence comes from Octonoba sinensis, assembly GCA_038502835.1. Lineage (NCBI taxonomy): Eukaryota > Metazoa > Arthropoda > Arachnida > Araneae > Uloboridae > Octonoba > Octonoba sinensis. Next base: position 60,397,634 of record CM076605.1, on the reverse strand, counting down.
TGGCCCTGACTGCGACACAGAATTTTTCTTGGGGGGGGGGGGGGTTCTGTAGTTTTCAGAGGGTGCACTATCACTCTGAGGGAGGAATGGGAACCCTTGGTTATAGGTGCCAATCATAAATAATACATAGCACTCGCATTCATTTTACCATTCTATAAAATAGAACAAGTCTTGGAGTGAGAAAAAAGAACACATAAACTGAAATGATTACCTTCACAATGAATGTATACTTGATATCCAATATTTTTTCTTGAATGCATACATAAGTGGCAAATAATATTGTTCTGCAGACGATTTACTGTACTTTTTCTTTTTCCAGTTTTTTTCCCGCGCCTCTTTGGAGCCGACTGTAACCATCTTATTTGCTATTTACTATATAATTTATAATGGATATTGAAACTCAAATCCATCATTATATTTTCAAAAGATTCTTTTAATCATATTGAAACTTCATCAGACAATCGCCAACAATCTTAACCAGTGGCAGAATATTCTTTGCCATTTGAATTTCCTCAATTTCTATTGGTTCAAGATCTTTCAGAACCATGTCGCATACAAACAATGATGAAGTTTTCTTTTTAATTTCAATTTTCACACAAAAGCCCAGATATTTGATCAAGATTTTTTTCTTCTCGTAATTACATTACATTACTTTACCGAAAGAATGCAGTTTTACGTGGGTGGAGATTTTAGTCACAGAACTTGATTTCTAGTGATCTTTTCTGAGGTGTAAAATAATACATATAAATACAAATCACTTTTGAAAAAACAATTACAAATATACAATTTTATTTCAAAATCGATTTACATAAAAAGTGATAAAATCAAATGGTCATAAGTATCAACAATCACTATTTTCAAATATTATGGCCATTAATGTCATTTGGATTGTGTATCAGTTCCTTATATTTACATTATGGTAGTCTTTCAAGCTTGCGTTGAACACCTTTGAATTGTCTCATAAGAACTGGAACATTTGAAATTGAAGTATCCATAGCTTGCAGATCTACTAAATATCCAGATATCACATCTAAACAAAATGCTGTAAATGTTCGCCTGCAATAGGAATATAAAACTTTTAAAAATGGATCAGCATAACAAAAAATAATAATCTGCATTAGAAATAAGCTTCTAACTGTGAAGTAAAAACCTAGAACATTGCAAAAAGTTATTGACCATGAAATTGACATATTTTTCAAGAACTTTGGCAATTAATTTTGTATGATGATATTAATAAGAAAGTTATAATATTCTAATATAATGTTTTTTATTAATGTAACTGTAAAATAATATTAATAAGACATCATATGTATTTTTTTCATTTGAAATACCCGAGTTTGTAACAGAGTTACAAACATTGGCCTTAACCCAGAAAAAAAAAAATCACCTGGGTTTTTCAAAGTGAATCCACACCTAAAAAATCTGCTGGGTTTTTGCAAAAAGTGGGTTTTTCCATAGAATATAATAAAATTTATGCTTCTTTATTTATTTAAATAGAATTCATCTTCTTCAGTTTAGTTTTTTGGTTCTTTAAAGTATTAATATAATTATGTTCAGATCAATTAATTTATGCAAATTAAAAAAATAAGTAAATATCTATATTAAAAATACATTAAATTATGAAAAATATTTCATTTGTAAAATAACTTAACTTTATAATTTTAATACTTGTTGTGATATTGCATCACATTTTTTTCTATTTAAAATATTTTTTTTCATTATTAATTAATTTATTTTTATTTTTCTAATTTCTATTTTTTATGTAATGCTTCCTTTCAATTAAATTATTCCAAATTAATTTATTTTTCACGAAATCGGTATTTTTTTGGCACTAAATTCATTTACATCAAAATTTCGCTTGTTTTAATTACCGATTCGTAAATTCTTTTACCATGCTAAACTTTTCTTAATATAAATCTTTTTCATTCCTTTTTCCAAATTACTATTTTTTTTTACCAAATAGCCATCTTGTTTTCAACGAAATTGTCGTCCATCTTCGAACATCCTGTCTTGAAGATCTTATCAGGTTGTTTTCGCTGCGTCATAGCGATGCCTATCTTCAGTTTCGGTTCACGGGTCACGCTTCGATTGGTTCCCGCCAAAATTCCTCCTGCGCTCTCATTGGCGCACGTGACGTGCGCCGTTGCCATCGGAGAAATTGCGTGAGGAGTAAGTGACGAAAAACGATAGAGAATCGCTGTGAGATCCGTGCCGTAGAGTCATCGGCCCTGTGCGCTCCTGTAACGCGAGCGATATTGTTGGAGACATGGATGGATGCTGGCGCGTAGCTGTTGCCAAGTCGTCATATTTTGAATTTATTTAAAATTTTATCCAATCTCTCGAATTAACGACTCCTTCATCGATGCCCCAACCTTTTTCCGCCTAGCGACTCCCAATCCTGGGTGACGTCACATCATGATGATATCCGAGCCGAGCGGCTTGTGGTTGTTAAATCAGAGCTGAAACAACAGTCTCATTCGCATGGCTACAAAGTATCCCTGAGGATCCTAACCAGTGATGATTGCGATTGAGTTTTCACCTTCGTTCGGCTTCCAAGCCTTTTTCTATAAAAGTTTCATCATCTGAACATCCGCTTTTTATTCACCACCTTTCAATAATGGCAACTGTACGCCAGGTCAAGATGTACAAAATTATCCCTATGTTCATTTTTTTATAATGAGTAATTAATGCATTCTGTTTTTGAACCATAGTAAAATATTTTTATCTTTTTGGTGATCACCTAATAGTTTTTTTTATAATATGTGACCCTCCAAAATAAATTCCTTGCTATTTTTTCTGTAAAATTGTTGTTACGTTTTTTTTTTTACAACGATATACACACCAGCAACTAATGGGTAAGTCGAATTTTTTTCTTTTCATGCAAATCTGTAAACGCATTCAAGGTAGTCGTTGATCTGGGGAACTATTGTGGCACTTCGCGATTAAAAACATTATTATGTGCTACCACTATTTCGGCCTAATCAAAATTTTCTGGGAAACTAAATTCTAAAAACATTAAATAAACGAAATCTTCATTCCAACTGGGGGGTGTAACAACACAAATTTGTGCCGCGAATAAATTTTAACTCAGTAAATTGTCAACGTAGCACTGGTATTACCATAAATATCCTGGTCACGGCACCAATTTATGGTAATACCAGTGCTACATTGACAATTTACTGAGTTAAAATTTATTTGCGGCACAAATTTGTGTTGTTACACCCCCCAGTTGGAATGAAGATTTCGTTTATTTAATGTTTTTAGAATTTAGTTTCCCAGAAAATTTTGATTAGGCCGAAATAGTGGTAGCACATAATAATGTTTTTAATCGCGAAGTGCCACAATAGTTCCCCAGATCAACGACTACCTTGAATGCGTTTACAGATTTGCATGAAAAGAAAAAAATTCGACTTACCCATTAGTTGCTGGTGTGTATATCGTTGTAAAAAAAAAACGTAACAACAATTTTACAGAAAAAATAGCAAGGAATTTATTTTGGAGGGTCACATATTATAAAAAAAACTATTAGGTGATCACCAAAAAGATAAAAATATTTTACTATGGTTCAAAAACAGAATGCATTAATTACTCATTATAAAAAAATGAACATAGGGATAATTTTGTACATCTTGACCTGGCGTACAGTTGCCATTATTGAAAGGTGGTGAATAAAAAGCGGATGTTCAGATGATGAAACTTTTATAGAAAAAGGCTTGGAAGCCGAACGAAGGTGAAAACTCAATCGCAATCATCACTGGTTAGGATCCTCAGGGATACTTTGTAGCCATGCGAATGAGACTGTTGTTTCAGCTCTGATTTAACAACCACAAGCCGCTCGGCTCGGATATCATCATGATGCGACGTGACCCAGGATTGGGAGTCGCTAGGCGGAAAAAGGTTGGGGCATCGATGAAGGAGTCGTTAATTCGAGAGATTGGATAAAATTTTAAATAAATTCAAAATATGACGACTTGGCAACAGCTACGCGCCAGCATCCATCCATGTCTCCAACAATATCGCTCGTGTTACAGGAGCGTACAGGGCCGATGACTCTACGGCACGGATCTCACAGCGATTCTCTATCGTTTTTCGTCACTTTCTCCTCACGCAATTTCTCCGATGGCAACGGCGCACGTCACGTGCGCCAATGAGAGCGCAGGAGGAATTTTGGCGGGAACCAATCGAAGCGTGACCCGTGAACCGAAACCGAAGATAGGCATCGCTATGACGCAGCGAAAACAACCTGATAAGATCTTCAAGACAGGATGTTTGAAGATGGACGACAATTTCGTTGAAAACAAGATGGCTATTTGGTAAAAAAAAATGGTAATTTGGAAAAAGGAATGAAAAAGATTTATATTAAGAAAAGTTTAGCATGGCAAAAGAATTTACGAATCGGTAATTAAAACAAGCGAAATTTTGATGTAAATGAATTTAGTGCCAAAAAAATACCGATTTCGTGAAAAATAAATTAATTTGGAATAATTTAATTGAAAGGAAGCATTACATAAAAAATAGAAATTAGAAAAATAAAAATAAATTAATTAATAATGAAAAAAAATATTTTAAATAGAAAAAAATGTGATGCAATATCACACTTGTTAAAATTATAGCAATTTTATAATTTTTCACAGCAAATTTGCTTTAGGTTAAAGTGTGGAAAATAATCTTATTCTATTCAAACTGGGAAACATGTTATTCTTACTTAATTTTTTTTAAAGAAAAATATATTATCTTATCTAAAAATAGTCCTGCTTGTAATTCAGTTTTCTTCATTTGCAATTCTAGAGTAACTATTAAATAACAAAATGCATTCATTATTTTTAGATTAATTATTTCATTAATAATACTAATTAAAAAATGTTTCTTCGCATTAATGGCTTTCCATTATTTTTCATTATTTTGAAACAAAGTAAGTTGTTAGTTGATGTCACACACATAATTTATACAAAAAACCCAGAAAGCTCCACAAAACCCACAAATACCAGTTTGGGCGAGGTTTATGAACTAAGCCTCAGTTCTTGCCAACCCTAGTTTGTAATTAAACAAGTCCAAGGAAATTCATAAAATAAAAATTGAACAGTAGTAACAGATAGTGCTCAATTATCTTGTTAAAATATTAGTTGATATACAGAAGGAAAAAAGTTTTAAATATGAAACTAACTCTAATACTCATAATGCTTGATTATATTCCAAACAAAAAATTTCATCATCAATGAATTTTAAATCCTCAACAATTGAAAGACTCTTAAGAAAGATTTTATATTAACTATCATAACATGTAATTTCAAAAATGAAGAATTTATTGCTTGTTTTAAATAAATTGGAGTAGATATTTTTTTTTAAGTTTAACGAAACAAAAACAATCTTAAAAACTTGGAATACAATAAATGTAAAGATAAAAATATTGATTAATATTCCAGCACTGGAGTCTAAAGAAAATTTACGTCAAATAAGTTTTCAAAGCATGTTGCCCACACGGTTGCTTACAGCAACTAAGACATTTGAAGATTACTTCTATATCCGACCACGAACCTTTTGCAACAAAATGCAAAGGATAAACTGGCATTCAAAATGAAATTTTAGCTTACAAGTCATTTAACGTTCTAAAAACTACAACGCACATGCTGACGCAATTAAATCAATAAAATCGAAATATCTTAATATCCACAGCTTTAAATTAGTAAATGGAATTTTTAGAAATATTAGTAGCATTTTTAATTATCTTTATGTACCTTTCATTAACTGGCACTGAGGTTGGACAATCTGTAAAGTGACCAATCAGCAGAACAAGCACAGAAAGTAAATGCAATGGCTTTCCACTTGTCGTCCAACAGGAGTCTTTACTTCGATATAAGTTATGGTAAATTTTCATCAACTCTACAATTGATACTCCAAGCGACAATATAGTTTCAAACACCCAGCCAGGATTAAGATTTAGAGTGCATGTCTTTAGTTCCAAGTATTTGACGATGAAAGCTGGAAATAGAAAATACAATACTCTAAGAAAGGCAGCAGTTTTGATTTATATGTTCCAAAATACAAAGTAATATATACCATTCAATGGGTCACTTACTTAAACATGTAAATAAGCTAAGAAACAATCCAACTTCCCCTCCTCCCACCAAGCAAATAATTTTCTCTAAGAAAAAATAAAATTTCTATTTTCAAGTAGTTCTAGGGACTGGCCAAATGCAGTTGAACAGTGAAAACGGAGGGAACAGTAATGATGATTTGCATGTATGGCTAATTCCATATCTTTGGGTTGCCTGTCACAATATTTTTTGTTCCTTTCAGGTACTAAACATTAAAATAACGTAATTATTTTGGTGCAATTGCACACTTTGATGTTTACTTAAAAAAAGAGTGGAAGACTTAGTCACGGAAATAAATATTTTTAAATTTAAAAGCATGCTGTGATGGTCATGACAAAAGTTCTCAAGATATGTTTTTACAATTTATTTCAAAGTTTTTTTTTCATAGACTAAAACTCTTTCTCCATTTTTAAAGCAATTAAGAAGATGTGTAATCACACTAAAAGTTATTAAATTATTTTAATATTTAGTTCATGAATTGAAACAAAAGAAGTGTGTTTGGTCATGCCCGTCATATCCGGAATAACTATATGTGTGCCAACAGAATAGTCACTGTATTGTGTTAGTCCTTTGCCTTAAAGTAAAGATAATTAATTGATTTTGGAAATATTAGAATGTAGAAACAGACCTTATCAATTAAAATTAATTCAATCTATGCTCAAAATATTTTTGCAGTAATGGATAAATGGTATAATTTTAATTCACTTTCAAGAAATATTCTAGCATTTTAAGCATCAAAATGATATGGGATGATAAAGTTAGTTAATACTACTATAATTTTCCGATTAATGTCGCATTAATTAGCTTTGACTACATATTAGGGATGCAAACAAGTATTCGGCCACTATTCGGTATTCGGCCCTTTGGCCGAATAGTTATTTCACAACCTAGCCGAATATTCGGTCAGGCCGAATACTCTGTAAGATCAAATTTGGCCTGGCCGAATATTGATGGATTATTCGGCCGAATAGCTCTGCTACGGTAGAAATGAAAAAATAAATTAAAAAATTAGTAGATTTTAAACTTCTAAAATTGAATTATAGTTATTTCGAAAGAACATATTAGTTATAAAGTTTTAATAAATAAAAATAATTTAGGAAAAAACTACTTTTTTTAAACATTGTTTATAGGTTTTAACCTGTCATTTCTATTCCAGTTGTGGATTATATTCTCTGTTTTATTGCATTCAAAACATTACAGAAAATGCATTAACTTTAGATAGTTTAGATTCTTAACAAACATAATGAAATAATACATCATAGATTTCTGTGTGGAATTAGTAATTGACTCGGTGAATACTTTTAAATTTGAAATACTTCCTATTACGACGATTTTCTAGAAATTTTAATATTCGGCCTAAGACATTGGCCGAATATTCGGTATTCGGCCTAGAAGAACTGGCCGAATATTCGGCTTCAGCCTGGGAGAAATGGCCGAATATTCGGTATTCGGCCAAATCACTATTCGTTACATCCCTACTACATATACAATGGAATGTGATCTAGTATTGTCACAAGGGTTAAATTTTGCAATTATAGTCGATTCTGGTTAGCGGTTAATCCAACCACATTGGGTCTTGATCATTTTGGTCCTATTAACCAGCTGGTCAGATTATACGAATATGGAACAAGACTCGAAGTACTATACATAATATATGAAGTTTTAAAAGGCACACAACAACAATTAAAACTTTCATTAAAATACTAATTACTTATTTTGCAATCAAAGAATTTTATTAAAATTATAATTTTATTTTATTGCATGTGCCGACCCCCCTACACAGTCTAGTAAACTCAAAAATTCACTTGAACTTTGACCTTTACTTTAATAGTACCTCCATCTGGTGGGAATTTTGTTGAACATCTCCCCTGTAAATATCGTTAGATTTTATGGAAAGTTACAGGAATTGTAATTAATGTTTAATAAATTTATTTTTGGTCCCAATAAGCAATAATATTATAAGAATAACATTAAGTTTATGTAATGGAAAATGTTTTGGTTCTTTAGAGTTTGGTCTGAATAAGTGGCTGGTCCGATTATTCAGTGATCCAATTAAGCAGATTCCACTGTACACACAAATTCATAGACATTTAATAAACTACACAAACCAATCTCTGTACATTATATTGGTTATACATGGTACCTTTCACTAGTGCAGTATGTCAAACCTTCCAGAAGCAAGAGGATCTTGGTTATAAATTTAAAATTTCAAGCAAAATTGCTTAAGTGATTTTGCATTATTTTTCGAAAAATTTACAAATTCTAGAGACATTTCTTTTGCTAATTATAAACAACATAGTATTGCTTACTTACATAAAATCTTAGCATTAAATGCTTTTTAATGTATTACAAAATTAAATTAGAAAGATGTTTGAAACTTACTCAATGGAAAATACTTGTCTGAGCTAACATAAGCTTGACTGATTAAATTTAACTTCTGCTGCAAAACTTTAACTCTTGTGTCAGACTCGTGGCGAAGTGAAGCTACAACTTCTACATAAAATAAATAGAAACAATTTGTCAAGAAGACTTGGCAAAATTACATGATCGTAAAACACTAATACAATAATGGAGATATTTACATGGAAGTAAAAGTGCCCTACTGCCAGCAATGTATCAAGTTTTCCATAAAGCTGTAAGCATACAATGTGAGAAATACCAATCCAGCTATGGTATGCTTTGCTCTCAAAAGAAAACTTTAACAAAGCTGACAATAAAATTTGTACCATGAAAAGGAGCAAAGGCACAACCAGCAATCTCCAAGGTGTAGGAGTCCTTACTTGTACAGTGAACTCTATTCTGAACACTCATGGGAAAAAACAAAAAAGTGTTCAGATTACGGGGGTTCACCATGGAGGATGAATGGTGTAACACGTTTGCAGATTCCGAGTCTATTACGACAAAACATAATTTATTATAATTATGAGCAACAAAAATAATGGGTTATGAATATAGTAATATTTTAAACAGTAATTTTGATTACCACAAGGATTACAGCAGGCAAAAAAAAAAAAATGTAATCGGTTACAAAAGGTTGATTATGATTTTGATTGCAGACTCACAAAGCAAAAATAATTTTGATTTTTCATTCTCTCAATTAATTATTACCATTTAAATTATAGCAGTGTGATGCACCAAGCATAATTAATTAAAATTTCACCTCTAATGTAAGCAAAAATCAGTCACTCAAAAATTATAAGACCAAAAAATCTGCAATTGTAGGTTTTTTTTCCTTTCGAGAGTAAAAGAACAAAATTTTATTATATTTGACTTAAAAACAAGTTTATTTTTTTAAGTTGATTTGATATGGAAGGACCCACCTTCTATTAAAACATATAGAAATTCATTTAAAGAGTGAAGATGTGTATGTTTTGAAATGAAACTGGTCATGAAGCAATGCACTTTAGCTAGTTCAGAACAGTTTAATGATTTGAGCTTTATAAGTTTCAGGAAAAAATAGTAATATTTTCCACCCCTTTCAGTTTCAGCTTAATAAGGAGTAAGGAAAAGGAGGTATAACTTTATATAAATCTTTAGCATATATGAAAAAAGGGGGAAGTGGTAATTACCCAAATTCCAAATGCGAACATGTTTAGTATAGAGAGAGGTAATGATTGAACGGGGATTAAAAGTGGTGTTCAGAATACAGAGACAGAGGTCCTCCTATGCCAGGTCAAGGAGAGTGCACCGAGACCATCGAAAATTGTTCATAATATGGGGGTGTTCATATCAGAGAATGTTCAGATGGAGAAAGTAAACAGTATATGTATTACCATACTGCAGCAATATTGCTAAAAAAACAAGTCATGGGAGGGGAATGATTTTTAACATAAATAGTAATGACAAATATAACACTATAAAAAACACTTTACCGAGATAGGTTTTTTAAATGGCCCCCATCTAAAAAAATCCCGGGAGGGGTGGTGTCCAGCTGAATACTCTTTGGCGTGGTCGGTACTTATTATTTTAAACCCATGTCTAACACATGTTTTAAAATTTAATAGAGCACCTATCAAATAATATATTTGCACTTCAGTCAAAGTATTTCGATATTGAGTCAAAGCAATTTAAGCTTTTCAGGGGAAAACACAGTACATTTGCATGTTTTGTGGCTAAGTTAGTTCCTATTAACACCTCCTAACACTAAAATTAATGGGGAGAAAGGCAACTTAAAATTGATGGGCGAAAGGCAACTTCTGTCCTTCTTCTCCCCCCCCCCCCCTCTAAACCTCCATCTAATCATTCTTATTTCGTATTAGCTTCAAATGCAAAAATAAAGATTAACACACAAATACATGACTTTCAAAATCTATTCCTAGAGCCCCAATAAATAAATAATAAAATAATATTAATAAATAAATAAATAAAAAATAAAATAATATTAATAAATAAATAAATGAAGTCTTTCAATGCAATGTAAGTTCATTCAAATTCTAACATAACAAGAACATTATTTAATATGGAATATTTGTAGGACTCTAATTATATTTGACATAATATTGCAAGTTCGTGAAAACTTAACGCACAGCTTGCATTTTCTTTAAAAAATCATATTTACACTTACTTTTTGATTACATATCAAATCTTAAAATAACTGCTTATTTTTGACTCACAACTCATATGACTTAATTCAACAACAGTTAACTTATCTACAATGCCTAATCTTAAAAATATAGAATATATAAAAAATAAGTAACAAGATAATTTTGCACATGCATTGTGAACCTATTAGCTTCAAAGTACAGGTAAAATGCTAAATACTACCAAAATTTATGATATTTTGTTTCCACCAAGAAAAAAATCATACCATTATCAATAATGCTTTTCCACAGATTATCAATCAAAGCAGGATCATAAAGACCTCCACACTGTACAATAGCCAACTGACATTCAGGCAAATCATATATTTCAGCAAACTCTTCATATAGCTAAAAGATAAGTGAGGCAACTTGCAAGATTCAAAAATAAATTTTACTTTTACAACAAAATTAGAAAAAATTTCAAATCATATTAATAATTTTGTAAGTTCAAGAGAGGGAGGGGGAGCTTTCTCCACTAAATTATACTAAACAGTGAAGTTAAATTTATTTCATTTAAGTTTGTTGGATTGACTTAGACCAGTGGTTCCCAAAGTTGACTGGGCTATGACCCATCTAACAAAAATTTCCAATCTTGGAACCCACCTTTTAGCTGTCTTAGAGAAAAGAGAGCATAAATATTGGTAATGCTCAGATTCCCTAGTGGCGAGTCATGGAACTACTTAATGCTCACAACATGTGTTTTGTTCGCCGCGCTGTCGCCAACTGAGCTGTCAGTACAGCCATTCCAATGCATCTGGAGACAGGGCCAGCCCCACACACTCCGAGCGCTTATCTTATATACTGAAATTATTTTACCACAATATTTTACGTAACTTAAGTTTATTTCAATTTTTAGGAATTATAAATATCTGAATGAAATATCAAATTTATCACATCCTATTTTTTAAATTCATGTGTACAGTGGTGAGGGCCCACTCAATATTCGCTCATGACCCACTAGTGGGTTGCCGACCCATAGCTTTCTCCACTAATTATACTAAACAGTGAAGTTAAATTTATTTCATTTAAGTTTGTTGGATTGACTTAGACCAGTGGTTCCCAAAGTTGACTGGGCTATGACCCATCTAACAAAAATTTCCAATCTTGGAACCCACCTTTAGCTGTCTTAGAGAAAAGAGAGCATAAATATTGGTAATGCTCAGATTCCCTAGTGGCGAGTCATGGAACTACTTAATGCTCACAACATGTGTTTTGTTCGCCGCGCTGTCGCCAACTGAGCTGTCAGTACAGCCATTCCAATGCATCTGGAGACAGGGCCAGCCCCACACACTCCGAGCGCTTATCTTATATACTGAAATTATTTTACCACAATATTTTACGTAACTTAAGTTTATTTCAATTTTTAGGAATTATAAATATCTGAATGAAATATCAAATTTATCACATCCTATTTTTTAAAATTCATGTGTACAGTGGTGAGGGCCCACTCAATATTCGCTCATGACCCACTAGTGGGTTGCCGACCCATAGTTTGGGAAATACCGATTTAGGCAATGAGTTGAAAAAAGAAAATCACTGTACTTATTTTGATATGACAATTCCTTTACCATTCACACGAAGCATATAACTCCAAAAACTTAACAAATTTTAATCAGTGGAAATATGAACTATATCATAATGTAAGCCAATTTCTTAGCCATAGAATTTCTTATAAGTGAAGAATTGCAAACCTTTTTCATAATTTCTTTGCACGTAATCAAGCCTGACATTTCAAAAACTTCCGGAAAGGGAGGGGGGGGGGGGGATGGGTATAAACTCAATCTATATTGCATTAAAAAACAACAATGTACGTGTAAATACATTATATTTCCCAAGCTGGGGGGGGGGGGGGGTAATTGACACTTCCTGACCCCCCTAAATGACAGGCCTGAATGGAATAGCAAACTTGCTATTAGAGCACAATTCATTCATGAAAATGACATTTTGTGTTTCTACATTCATTTAACCAAAGGTAAAATTACCAAAATCGATATTACTATTTTAAGAACAAAACAAACTAAAAAGCCATCGTAAGCATGAGTACTTCATCTTGCCAAATTAAACAACTAATTATGTGTTCAGTCAAAGTTATTAATCTAAATAAAAATTTCAAGTTTTATCCGTATCCAAATGACACATTATTACCTAAAGTCTCATAGCATTACACATACAGACACAAACATTACATTTGTGTCAAGAGCATGTGACATACATACAGATTTTCAATTCAGTCCAAGTTAATAATTAAACAACTGGTTTATGCACTGACTTTTGATGCCTGACTAGTCATTTTTCCACTTTAAATTTGTCATTTTCAATAGTTACCTTTTAAAATAATTATGCCTTCATTTTTCGCTAGAGAAACTTGTGAAAAAATAATTAATTAAACCCCAAAAGAAATTACTGTTTGAATATCCTGAAAGTTGGCATTCAATCTTGCAATAGCTTCATCAATTGTGATATCGGCACGAGATGATGCTTTCCCTTGTTGCTTTAAATACATTTTCTTCTGTTCTAGAGCTTCCAATATTTGCAATTGTATTCTGGCAACCTATCAAATTACAAGATAAGAGAAGGTGAAAATATATTCAAAGGTATTTTTTAGGCAAGGAAGTATAAGAAAAAGAAACAATACAAAGACATTTGTTTACGATAATCTGTGGAAGGAAACAAATAATTAGTTAAAAATAAAAATAACAGGTTACTATTTCGCTCTGAGAAAAAACTGCGCACGGAAGGAGGATTAAACCATTCCATTTATAAAAATTGTTTTACAATCATTAGATATGAATAGTTTGGCATACACATACAAGTCTCTTAGAGATCAACCATTTTTGAATTTACAATGGAAACCATTTTAATAAAGTAAAAATACTTCTACTCAAAACAATCAAAGATTAATATTCAAAAAGTTTTTGAAAGTAAAACACATACTTCCATTTTTTCCTCCAATTCATGCAAAAATTCTCCTTCTCCACTAGCAGAAATTCGCATTTCGGAACCCTTGACACACATAATGGCTCGAGATAAATATTCTATCCTTTGAACTAAAGTCATATCAACTCTGAAACATGAATAAAAATTTCCAGGTTAAAAATGCAAGAGTATTTTTGTTTTTTTTTTTTAAATTTCAGAAGAATTTCGAAGTCATCATTTTTTAGCCTACTTTCCCGTAAAAATAAAAAAAATAAGAATAAAGCATGAAAGAAGGCTTAATGTATCTTGAAAATATCGTTAGAAATCAAGAAAAGTCAAAAATAAGTTAAGTAGTTAAATAAAGATTGAAAAATAAAAAATTTGAAAATAGGGTATTGAGATGGGGAAAAAGTGTGTCTGTCGGTCTGTCTGTCTTTTTGTCGGTCTGTCCCCCCTTTTACTTTTGAATAAACTGTCCGTTTCGAAAAATTCTTTTTGCATTCGAAAGATCTCTGCGAGGACATCTCATTTCCATATTTGACTTTTTGATTTGAACAATTTTTTGTTCAATTTTGAACAGTTCAATAATTTTTAACATTAGCGCCTACGGGCGAAAATGAAGCAAATTATGTAAACTCTGGGTACAAGATCCAAGTTCCAATGAACAAGCTCACTGGAAGAAGTTCTTGGCGTGAAATATTGATTTGAACAATTTTTGTTCATTTTTGAACAGTTCAAAAAAAAAAAACATATTGCCTATTGGGAAATTTCAATCCTATATAAATCCTGATCTAGCGGACCGATTTGCTTGAAACAAACTTTATCGGAAAGCTCTTATGACGTAGAACATGTACAGATAGAAAGTTCATCCAGAACTAACGAGCCTATTTTCCTATGAAATTTTTTGATCGAGATTTTCAAGAATATTTTTGAATTAATGAATGATTAAATGAATAAGCAAAAGAATGAATTAATAACTGAGTGAATAAATACATGAATGACTGAATAAATGAGTGATTGAATGAATATGCATTAACCGTTGAAAAGGTATATCTGAAGCAATTAAGAACTTAAGCTAAACGAGAAAGAGAGAGAGAGATAGCTAGAATATAAATTTAAAGCTGGTATATACGGGAAAGTAGGCTCGTATAGTTCTAGACGGAACTTCTTGTTAATGATTACGTTTGCAATGAAAAATTATTTTTTTATGCATATAAATGATTAAAAAAAATAATTATATCCTTTGAACTAAAGTCATATCACCTCTGAGACATTTTTAAAAATTTCCAGTTCAAAAACGCAAGCACATCTAAAGTTTATTTCAGAATAGGTTCAAAATGTAATTATTTTTTAATGATTACATTTGCAATGAAAATTAATTCTGTTATGTATATAAATGATAAAACATCTATATACAGTGAACCCTCGATAACTCGACACCCCAAGGGAACACGAAAACATGTCGACATAAGCGGGTGTCAAGTTACCGAGGCTCCGTAATTTCAATTGCTAATACTTATCTGTGTTGTTATCTACATACCATTCAAGTTATAAAAGCCAATTCCAGTGAATGAAATTATCCCCTTATATTATTTATCAATTATTATTATTATTGTTTTGAAAAGTTATAACTTACAAATAAAAACATATATAAACATGCCTATTGCTCACCCCAGGGTACAAGGGGGATAGGGGAATTTTACAGGAACACTTTCCAGAAAAGAATTGATTTATTGACAAAGAAACATCGCTGTAAAATTCTCAGAATTGTATACCGTGAAAAAATACCGGAAGAAAACGTTAATAAGAATACAAAATGGAGGTCCACTTACAGGGATTCCTGTAAATTGTGTGTCAAGTTAGAGAGTTTTTGCCCATTGAAATTAGCATTAGGCCAACCATTAGGGGAGGGAAATGTCGACTTACCGAGGTAGTTGACTTATCCGCGTGTCGAGCTACCGAGGTTCCACTGTATATTCACTTAACGTCACTTAACGTGGACCAGTTATAATGTAACGTGGACCAGTTAATTTTGAGGTAGGATACGATACTGACATCATGCAAAAAACAAGCTGTGGCATAACAATATTTAAAAAAATGTTTAATGATTACAATAAAGAAAGAAAACAATATTTGTATTTATTGTTTTAACTTACGGGGCTTTAACAAATTTATTTCTATATTTTAAAAAGTATTGCCATTCATAACTCAATTTTTAATTTCCGATTCTTTGGAGTGGCAACACCTTAATTTGTTTGTACTGCGCATGTTTATATCCAGTATCCAGCGATCTTTACTGATGCCTTTCGAAATATAAAACATTTTTCACAATTTTAAAATGGTTAATTTTCGATCCTTAGATGATCTGCGGGGAATCAACTAGTACTGTATAATCTGAAATACTACCTGTTCTCAAATATGATCTGCACCCCTTTTTGGGGGGTGGAGATATTTTTATTCAATTTTTGCTTGATCGCTACGTAACACATTTTTTAAATAACTGGCGGGGGGGGGGGGGGGCTGAGGGTAACACTGGAAATTAAACAGACTATAATAAGAGGAAGATCAGGCTCAAACTAGACTGCAAGACACTCGACATGTTACAGCAATTTCAAGAAATAAGGAATTTCTCAGTTTTATGGTAAAATACCTTAGGCCGGCCGCACACTGAGGAGGCAAAAAGACCCCTGCGTTCACCCACTTCCTTGCTTCCATCGGCCCGTCGAAGGCATCGCGAATTTTCGCCGCACACTGAACATTCCCCGAGCTCCCTCTGCGCATGCGCATAGAGTGTGGCGTAAAGCGCGTGAAACGAGCAGAACCGAACGAATGTCTATCAGAACCAAATTACAAAGCTGATTTATCACTCAAATAAAAAACACATATTTGGAAACAAAGCATTATGTTATACTGTACATGTTATTTAATGATAGTTGTTATTTCATTATAAGCGTTTTATTTTCTATTGAAAAATATTGATGCTGATTAACCCTTATTCGCATAAAATAGCATATATGCTACTCTTTATGAGATTAACTGTTAATGTTTCAAAGAAGTCCTAGGTAAAAGCGGGAATTTAAAAAGGTTAAATTCAATCTGTTAAAGAGTTTTTATCAGAGTTGGCAAGTTTTTGCCGTAGACAGACAAAACCTGCTAAAAACCGTCCAGGCAAAATTGTGATTCACATCTCTGTTTAATTTTTTTTCCAGGTTAAAATTGAAGTGAAGCATCAGATAAAAAAAAATAGTTTCAAACAAATTTACAAAATATAAAAATGAAACTACAGTAAAACCTGTAAAGTTGACCACCTTTGTCAGGAACCGAATTAGCCCTATGTTTTATAATATAGGGAAACCTTTGTAACTTGACCACCTGTCTATATTGACCACTTATGTATCTGTATGCCAACTTTGGGTGGGAACATTATAAAAAACCCTTTGTAAGTTGACTGCCTAATTAGTACTAAATTTATTTGTTTATTTTTCAAAGATTAAAAAAAAAACTTAATTGACTTTTCCAGGATAATTTTTATGCGATAATGTTAGACCAGTATTTGTAGGTATGGATGAAACATCAATATAAAGTTTACCCAAACCTCTTTGCAAGTTAACCCAATGGGAAAACTATTATGAGCACTCTTTTATTCTTTAAATTTCTCTACTGATATTTCAGATAATTGTGAAAAAAAGAGACAGCTCATTACTATTCTAAAGTAACGTTAATACATGAAGCTATATTTCAATTAGTTATAAATGAATATAGTTTTAGAAAATACTTGCACAGTGCAAGAAAAAATAAAAGAAAGAAAAATCTACACCCTCTATAAGTTGACCACTAATGTGCTGCACCGCAAGTGGTCAACTTTAGGGTTACACTGTATACACAAAATTTATAGTAAATAAATAAAAAATTAAAGGAACTGCTCATTTTGTTTTCGTCGAGTTACTTTTCCACTTTCTACTGAACAATTTCAAAATGGGGTGTCCAATTCTTTGGAGTTGGGTAGGTCATTTTACTTTCATAACTGTTATGATATAGGCATTTCATAATACCATCGGTGAATTTCAGGATTTGAATAGTAAACACACAGAAAAGTAAAGTAACTATGTGTTTTTTTCCCAAAAGCGAAAGTAGGAAAATATACCGAGTTGTCTCATAAGACATTATAATAGTTTGTATAATTTTCAGTTAATTTCAACTACATTCTGAATTTGTAACTTTGATTTTTTCTAAATAGTTCTTTTAATATCATTTATTAATTTATAAAGGCATTAATTAATTCCCAAAAGATAATTTATTTAGCTCCTTATCAATTTTTAGACCTTACTGCTGTTTTTTTAACCATTCTTGTCCTGGTTTTTACCAGTTTTTGTCACCATCCCTGCAGAAATACCAACCTTGATATTCATCATGCTGGCATTCTGTCTGTTATGCTGCAAATGTCATTAAAAATTTAAAAATGAAATTTAAAATGTGATTTTTTTACTTCCATGAGTATTTTTTTTACAAATGATTTGAAATTTCACCAAGCACACAACAAAGAGAAATTAAATGGATTCCTCTCATAATGCCTTGAAGTTAAACATTTAAAATCCATACTGAGCTCATAATCTTGATATGTAACTATCTTAAAACATCTCTGAATAAACATTAACACATAAAATTGCACACATATTAGAATGAAATGGATCCCTTTAGTAAAAAAGGAGCTTATAATTATCTGCTATTTTGGCCTGATAAGGTGGATTTAAATCAAAAACATTTTGAGCTTCCTAATTTAATTCACTCAAGCAAAATTTGATGCTGCAACTATAATGTCATTTAATTTTCTTTGTTCAGGTTGTATTTTGGTATAGCAAGTGTTGCATGTCTTTCTTTTTGCTCCGAATAAACTTTTTACTATGAATTGTAAGATATTTAATTCAAAACATTTTTAAAGTAACTATGCAAACTTTTTTCTTTTAATGAAATGAAGCATAATTTCGTAAGATGTGAAAAAAAAAAAAAGATTTGCTGACTTATGAAATTTTTGGACTCATATGTTAAGATTATTACTGTTATTATTTTGCAAGAGCTTCATGGTCAAAGGTTATTATTTAAAATGTCTTGTTGAAAGCAGAAAGTACTTTTACAAATTCTCTGATTTTCCTTTTAGAAATTCATTTTCAAAAGAATGTACATTAAAAGAAGAAATAAAAATGTAGACTTCGAGTGATGAAAAATTTAATCCACTTTTTATGAACAGTTATTGCGGTTATATTGAAAAGTTTTATTCTTGATAAACTATCTTGTCCAAAAGAAATAGCCACTGACGTTGAATCTGCATATTCTTCATTACATCAGAGATCATTACTTTTTATAGTGTATTCTAGTCAATTTTACTTTCTTATTAAATATTATTATAAAAATAAAATCATTGAGACACATAGATATTTTAGAAGGCAAAAAAATTGTAGTTTCAGAAAATTTAGCTAATGAAAACGGTGCACGTGAATGCACCATTTTATGATAATAAAGTTTAGTTACCGAAATCTAAAAAGAGGGCCTTTGATAAACTAATGTACATTAATTTTCAGCTGAAAGTTGTATTTCATTCTTGATAGAATACGATGATAATATGTAATTGTATAAAACAAGATAGTTTTCATTAATTTGTGCGAAACGTAGGTTAAAATCTGAGGATCGCGCCTCATTTTTCTCAGTGCCCGTTTTTTGCCTCCTGCGTGCACGCGACTCCAGCCGAAAAAGAAAGCTCTAGTCGAAGTTGGGGAGGCATGCCTCTCGGAGGCAAGAAACCGGTTCCCAGGAGCGCGCGGCTCCAGTGTGCTAGCATAGCATGTGGGAAGCTAGGACATTTCACCCGAAAAATTCCCCCTTGCTTCAAATTCCTCTCTTCCTCCTCAGTGTGCAGCCTGCCTTAAGGATCACTCTGCTTTCCCCATAACTCTGGGCATGAGGTGTAATATTTACATTCCCATGAGGTTAATACATAAATGATTTAAAACGCAATTAAATGTGATCGTAGATTGAAAAGTCTGAGAACTGCATGTTGTTCAGTTATCGGATTCACTGAACAACGAATAATATTGTAAAAAAGTTTCTGTCCAGAAAAAATATGTGTTACAGTAGAGCCTCTGTTAACCGGCTTAATTGGGACCGATGGTAAGCCGGTTAAGTAAAAATACGGTTAACGCAGGATGTAGCAAAATATGGGAGATATATTATGCAATTTAAAAGAAAGCGGAGGTGTGATGATTTATTGCGTTGAAGTACAGGTACTTTGAGACTTACATACAAGTTACCAAGCACTTAGTAAGGCTTAATTGACTAACCCACTGAACCTGATACTAGCCAATAGCCACACTTGATTTCATACCACTTGCATGCGGATTCCCAGAACACCCCCCCCCCCCTCCTCTATTCGACATTGGAATGTCGCTTTTGTCTGTGATGATCAGGATTCAACGAAAAAAATTCCCTCGAGTACTGCAGCAGCTCTTTCTTCCATATAAGTAGTGCACTAAAAGCCATTTTTGTATTTTGAAAATATGGGCCAGAAAAGGCGAAGGCCGGTTAAGAGAGATTCTACTGTACATTTATTCCTTTATAAAATAGCATTTCAGAACTTCACAACTCAGATTAATGCATTAATCATAATTACCCATGCTTATCTGCTAATTTAGCTAAAACTCTTGATGCAGCAGAAAAATTTTGATTCTTCTCATAATATTTCCATAGCAAGTCTAATATATATGAATTATCAGGACGAAGTGTAGTACACCTCTTTAAGTAATCTTCTAAGAAATGTGATTTTATCTGCCAGAAAAAAAGCAATAAAAAAATAACTGATCAATGTTCAAACTAAGAAAAGCACAACAAAATCTTAAAACGTAAAAAACAAAAGATTACAATCTATTGTTTTTAGAACAAAAAGCATACTTACAAATAGAAGGGTATCTGTCTGATTGTTTTCAATCAACCAGTCATATAAGGCAACATGGAAGAGTTCATCATCAGTTTTTAAGGCCATGTCAAATATTTGTTCTGACTGAGATAAATTTTTAAAAAAAGTACACCAGATAAGTAACAAAAATTGAAATATTTAAGATATGCAATAACAAAGAAAAATGTTGTTGTAGTAAGCAGATTTCAAGAATAAAAATTGAAAATAATCTTTAAATATTTAAAGCAAAGAATTTTTTTAATTTTTTAAAAGTAGCATAAGGACAAGAGTTCTGTGTATGAAGTACACTCTAAAGTAGAATGTGCTGATGTATGTAGCAGAACAATTGCACTAAATGATTTAAAATGGACTGAAAATAATTCTGTACCTCAGATGCAGAAGGTGGTAAGTCCAAATAGGTAATTTTTTAGGAGAGCTGAATAAAGGTTAAATTCTCGAATCTCACTTTCAATAGTCTCGTAAATGGTGAAATAGCCATCAATTTTAATAAAATTTGTACTGATAGAAACTTCAATTCGAATCCTTTTTTTATTTTAGAACATTGTTTTGAATTGTCAAAATGAATTGAATATCTCAAAATTGATAATTTTGGACTTACTACCTTCTGTTTCTGAGGTACAGCAGTTTAATACATATTTGAGGAAGAAAACCTATTTTTTCCTTAAGACATTTTCCTCAGAACGATTAAAATGAGAAATATTAGTCACTGATATGGGTATTATACTTCATATTACTTCTCTTTTTATCATGTGTTAATCTCTAACTCGCATTATGTGCATACTTGGGTCATTCTCACAAAACTGGCAAAACATGTGCTTTTGCCATGTATGAGTTAAAAGCAAAAATAACAATTGTTAAAAACATTTTCCTTACTTTGATGTACTTGAGCCCAGAGACTGTTCATAAATGATGTCACACTTTGTTTCAATATATTTGACCGCACTTTCCCCTTTGTCGTGAAGTGTCACAGTTCAAAAAAACCCTGTTTGTCACATGTCATGCTATATTACATTAGCATATGTATTTGCAGTGTTGCAGTTCAGAAACAAAGCACTACGTTATAGATCACATTTCTAATTTTATTTTTGGTTTTCCATAATATATATATGAACATGATTTGGACTTTGATTAGGAAAAAAAAAAAAAAGATTCATGAGAAAACTGGTAAATAATACTAATATTTTTAATGCTTACATAAACTTTAGCTTCTTCAGGAGCAAGAAGATTAGGATCTCTTGATGGAGGAGGACCTGGAACTTTGGGAATGCTTGGTGATTGTGGATGAGACATACTGAGTGACATCAAATCATTAATTGCTTCAATAACATGCTTGTAACACTTCATTCTAGGGATTAAAACCATTATTAGTATTTAGAATGGGATTATTACATCTCTAAATTGTTTATTTATTAAAAGCAGGCATGAGATTGAAGAAAGATGAAAAAAGAGGAAAAATGCGTGATCAAAAGTTCAGTTATATTAAGAAAGGAAATGCTCAAAATAAGTTTTTTTTTCTTCAATCCAATAGATTTTCATGCATTTAATCTGTTTATATTACATTATAAAAATATTTTTTAATTTACTCCCATAGCTGAATTTAAAAAAAAAAAATAATAAAGTTTTATTGAAAATAACAGGAGTATAAAAATAACTTCATATTCTTTTTTTTTTTTTGAATCAAAAAAAGCTCAAAAATTTATTGACAAGAATTTTTCAGGTAGGATCTAACAGCATACATTTCTTTTGTGGTTAAACTGGGTCTACTTATTTTAATGTTCTGTTTTTGTTTTTTAATGGTGGTCTGAGTTTAGTAATTTGCATCTGAAATTTTATGTGGGTAGCATTAACCATTGTACTACTTTTAGTGCTTGAGGAAATGTTTCTAGCTTCTTCTAGTTGATGTTGCTGCACCTGAATTTTTCCTTCATTTTTCTTTTGAGCAGATTGGTTCATTTGTCTTTTGCTTTGTTCTGACTGTGTGTTTGCTCATTTACATTTTCATAGCATTAGCAGTTTTTTTTTTTTTTTTTTTGCTGCCTTTTTAGATAATGCTTTAATTTTTACAGTATTTTTTCCCTCAAACTTTCTTCCCCTAATGAGACTGTTGTACTGATTTTCTTTGTTATATCTTTTACAAGATGTTCTCATATTCTTACAAAAATAGGAATTTACCTTTTCTTTAAGAAAATCTATCCAAAAAAATATAACTAATGATTTTTCTTTTTTTTTTTTTTAAATTCAGTTCGTACTTGATAGCTTGGATGGCATTGAAAGTTGAAACATTTAGCCTACTGGTCTATGGGGTAATAATATTGTTCACATGGAACTGAAACTGGATTCAACTTGAGGGCCATGAAAGCACGTAAGGAAGGCAAGTGCCAATTTGGACAGTAAATGATATTTCAAAAAGTTCACATTCATCCACCAAACATCAATAGTGTCACTTTTAAATGGCTCAGCAAGAGAGTCAATACCTATGATATTTATGCACTTCTAAATCATACTGTTAGCTGCTGTTATTCATCTACATTTATGATATTTGTTGCAAATGCTGACAGTTCTTTCATAAGCAATAATGAAGAAGAGTGCTTACACCAAGGTTCATTCAAACTCAAAATATTTTTCTAAAATAAAATGTGGGTTAAAACTTTGTGCTCATGGATTGTTGATACAATTTTCTTGTTATTCATATCTTTACATTTTAGAGCAGGGATGCACAAACTATGGCCCGCGGGCCAAAATTGGCCCGCCGACCCTTTTGAATTGGCCCGCTAATATAGTTGATAAAAAAGAATAATTATAATAAAATAAAATAAAATACTAAAGAAAAAAAAATTCTTAAAAAAATCTTACGAAAAATCGTAGTAAAAAAATACGATCGCAACGCCGCTACTGAATTTTTGTCGCAATTTTCGGAACTAATCGCCATATTTAATTGCATTTTATTGGAAATACTTCAGAAACTACTCAAATCACGATAAAAGTGGTAGAATATTGCATTGTCATCTGGTTCTGAGCTCTATGTAAAGTTTCAGAACAATATAGCTTATCGGGAAATGGTCGAAAATTCAATTGCTGGATTTTTCGAACAGCCATTATGTGCGTTATTTCGTCTATAAAAGAATTTTGTCCCATTCCTGCTATGATTTCTTTAGTTAATTCAAAGCAACGATCGTTAGACATGGCAGGCAAAATATTATTATTTGCGTCTTCAACGCTATCTTGCTCTTTGTCATCGCTCGGGTGTAGCACCATTTGGATGCTTTCCGAACCGGACATCTTGTTTATCAAATTATTAATTTCGTAAAATCTGATCATCAATCATTTTTACAGTAATAAATGATTTCAAAAAGGAGGAAAACGAAATGTAAGAAGCATATTTACATAGCAGAAACGCGCAAATTTCATACTTGTGTAAAACGACTTCGCTTTTGCGAACTCGATTTTAATAAAGAATTCATTTTCACAGTTGCAATTTTTGTTGCCTTAATATCAATTTTAAATTCTTATCACCTTATTTCAGCTCTTAAATAAATAAAAAAAGATATAAAACAAAAATAAACGAGGTTTAATTATCACACGATCAGCTATTGCGGAAAATTCGCGAATCTGCCGTATTAGAAATTTTCCGAACTTTCGTCTAGTCCGACTTTTGTTGCAATTCGTCTTCGAATACTGACGAGACAAATAAATGTATAAGAATCTAATTACTTATTTCTTTCATGTTTAATTATTGAAATTATCTAGAGAAAAGGTCTGATTTTTCTCAAGTATCGTTGGATATTTTTTCTTATTTCTAATTTTCATCTGCAAGTAAGTTGGCGCCCCCTCCCCTAAAAAAACATCGCTTTTAGACTAAATTGTTCGACCTATAAACACTGAATATGTTACTTGTAACGGAAAAATGCGTATTTTTAAAGGCATTTAAAAAAAATCGTATTTTTACTAAATGGGCAAAAAAACGCGAACTTTTCAAAAATGGCGGGAAAATTCACGAAAAAATTCCCGGTTTCCTGGTTTCCGGATAAGAGGTTCTGTACTGTATTACTATGCCAATTTAACTAATAAGATTTTGTAAATGGTTAGCTAAAAAAACAATTCTACTAGCCAAATTGACTAGTAGTAATGAATGAATAAAAATTGATTAATTAAACATTAATTTGCAGAATTAATAATATCAATATGAATAATTATTTTACTTTATAAAGTGTAATTTATCATCAAAATTTAAAAATTTTATTGTTGATATATATTTAGGAAAATTTTATCGTTGATATGTATTTAGGAAATAAATAAATAAATAACGATTTTTTACATTAATTCACAAAGATCAATTTCTAATCTGCAGGAAAACTAGGATTTAAATTTAATTATATGCCATGGAACGAAATATGTTGATTTTTGATAAAGGAATCAGTTTAACTTTTTTTTTTAATTGTCCATGTAGCAATGTATAAATTTAATATTACTGTGCCCATTTAACTAATACGATTTTGTAAATGGTTAGTTAAAAAAACAATTCTACCAGCCAAATTGACTAGTAGTAATTCTGAATTGCAAGGGTTTAACGTCATGTACAGACTCACAGCATTTGGATTTTGCTATTTAATATATGTGTTTATTTCTTCTGTATTTATATTCGCACTTTTAATTAATTTCTCATTTTAACTCCTTAATATATATTTTAAATTTTACATTATAAAATGTCAAAGAAAAATTATCTAAAGTATAAAGAAAGTTATAATTTAGAGAATAATGCTGTGTTTTTTCTAAGTTTAAATTACCTTTTTATTTTCCATTTGTTTCATTTTCATAATTTGCACACATTTTTATAAAACATTTTAGTATTCCCCTTTTTTGCCATTTGACCAATCACAAAAATAGGAGATTTGTTCAATGACCCCCCCCCCCCCCCCACACACACACACGTGCACACACAAAATAAACAATTAAGCTGACTTACAAATTAAAAAAAATTTAATGTTCATTACAGCAGTATTTGATAACATTTTATCATCAAATGCTTGATCGAAACATTTTCCAGCAAAACTATTTTTTATGAGCAATAGGGTGTTATCTAGATTTTCATTTGACAGCATTGGACGAAACTTGGTTACACTTTACAGAAAATGCATTACTGTGCAAAAAATGAATGCACAAAATCCCAAGAATTACATTTAGTTAATTATAAAAAACCAGGTTCTCCCAAATACTTACTAGCTTATATCTACACCACAACAATTCAAACAAAATATCACGACCACGTCTGGTGTGCACTTAACAAATAAATTATCCCAAAATATTTCTTTTTAATTATCCATTTTTAGTTATATATTGAATAAAAATAGGAAGAAATGTTCTTTATCTATTTTGTAACAATACATAATGACTCCCAAAAAGGAAAAAGCTCAAACCCTAAGTTGAAGAAGAAAAAAAAATTTAATTCTATGCAAAAAAATATTTTTAAAACAAGATTATTAATAAAGATGCAATATTAATAGTTATAACTAACTAATAGAATCACTAAATTTTTTTAAAAAGGCTAAAATTTTTCACTGAAATTTCGAGTGGGTGTGGCAAAATGAGAAGTGCAAATCCTCTATTACAGAGGCTAAATCGTAAAAAATAATAAAAATAACAGGGTTGTTTGGTTTAAACCACGTTGGTTTAAACCAAATCTTTTTTCATTTATTTTGCACATCATTAAAAATTGCAAAATCCAACTTTTTGAAGAAATTGCAAGCACAAGAATGGATAATTAATGAATATGTAAATTAACAAACTTTTTTTTAATCAGTGCAAATTTTTCACATCTCCTATCTACATGTCAGACTATTTGGGTTTTTCTAAACTTAGCTCTGAAAAAAATAAATTTGAGAAAAACTCTTCTCAGTCATTATAAAAATTAAATGATATTGCAATTGTAATTCCTGGAGTTAAAAAATATATATTAGGAATAATAAAATATCTTCATAATAACCTATTTGCAAATGTATGTTACAGATAACACTTAAAAATAATAAAAAAAAACTTTTTTCATTTATTTTACACATTACAAAAAATTTCAAAATCCAATTTATGCAGAAATTACAAGCACAGCATTAGATAAATAATGAATTACTGAATTTGTAAATTAACCTTTTTTTTTTTTTAATCAGTGCATTTTTCTTTCTAAATTATTCTCTTATTTTTGAAAAAAATATATTTAATCTTCAATCAGGAAAAATAAAGTTTGTCCATTGTATTACTTTTATAAAATCGCTTTTGTTTTTTAAATATATTTAATCAAGAAAAATAAAGTTTGTATTAAAAAAAAATAATAATACTGTTAATTTCTAAGCCAATGTTGCTGATTTATATAAGTGTTATCATTGCTAAATCCGGTAAGTGTAAAATATATCTATAGTAAAAGATTTGTAATCATTTGTTGATATTTATGATACTGTAAATCAACACACATTATTTTTAATATATCTTTCATTTTTGCTTATTTTTTATTGATTTAGTAAAATATGCTTTTGTTAAAACTCAAGCCACAAAATAATTTTTTTAATAATTTGCTGAAAGGTCTATAAATAGAGTATTGTAATACGTTAATACAGTAAAACCTGTATAGTTGACCACCTAAATTGACCACTTTTGGTCAGTAACGAAATTAGCCCTATATTATTTAATGTAGGGAAACCTTTGTAACTTGACCACTTATGTACGCCAAATTTGGGTGGGAGTATTATAAAAAAAAAACCTTTGTAAGTTGGCTGTCCTAATTATTACTCTATTTATTTGTTTATCTATTTTTGCAAAGATGAAAAAAAACTTAAATAAATGCTCCAGGGCAATATTTTTTATGCTATAATGTTAGACCAGTATTTGTCTGGATGGATGAAACATCAATATAAAGTTTGCCTAAACCTCTGTGTAAGTTAAGCATCCAATAAAACTACTATGAGCACTCTTTTGCTTTCTAAATAAGTTTCTTATTTTTCTTCTAATTGATCTAGCCATTTCAAAAAATTATGAATTTTTAGGGAATATTTTCCATTAAATAAGTAACTCATATAATTAATAAGATATTTATCATTATGTTAACTAAGTGCTTTAATTTTAAAGTTGTATAGGATACATTGTAAGTCATTCAGATTAAATTTATCTAATGATATTTTAGGTAATTTCGAAAAAAAAAGCCAATTACTAATTTTAAAGAAAAGTTTTTACATGAAGTTATATTTTAATTAGTCTCAAATGAATAAACGCATTGTGTAAGAAATGACAAAAAAAAAAAAAAAAATCTAGACTCTATAGGTTGACCACTAAAGTGCTACACCGTAAATACGCATTTCACTGTAGGTAACTTTCTGAAAAAATAAAAGCTACATTTAGAAGGAAATTAAAATTCAAGGTTTTAACTTAGTTATTTAATTAATTATCAACAAATTTATTACTAATAACATTTATTCACCATTAATGATCTAAAATCTCCATGATTTTCCAAAAGTCAAATTGTTTTGCCTACAAATACTATTTAAACCAAAAAACCGGTTTTTTTCCAACCCTGAAAAATAATGGTAAACCAGAAGTTATTGATGTCCAAGATATGGAATGAGATAGTACTAAAGGACTAGGGACTTTTACCGAAACGGATGCAATCGGATTTCAAAAAAAAATCGGGACTGACCCTTGAAAGCATATGAAAGACAAAATTCGGAAGTTTTACTGCTAATTTGTAAAAGTTTCATAAAACAAGTATCTACTCATGCTACTTCAAGATTTTCTCATTTAAAAAAGAAAAAAAAATTCCAAAATTCCGAATATTCGCGGAACCGAAATTTCGACAAAAATACCAAAAATACGAAATTTTAGCAAAATACGGGAAAATCACATGAAAACTACTCGACGAGTAACTACGATTACGAGCGCTGTCTATTGAGCAAAAAAATATTGAAGCTTCATTGATTTATTTTAAGGCGAAAATTACAAAAAAAAAACGGGAGATCGGGAGACAAACGCAAAAAACGGAAGTCTCCCGTTAAAAACAGTGGACTTGGCAAGTATGTAGTACCGAACCTCAAATTTGGCAAGCTCAGCACCAACGCTATGCAGAATTTTGGAACACGACCAAACATGGCGGATTTACAGAACCAAAAATGTCTCTGAAGCATCGGCGCTGACACACGTTTTTTTTTTTTAACGCCAAATTTGCAATATTTTCTTCACTCATAGACAAATGTTTTTTCATTTTGACTATGAATGGCGATCTGGGCCAGCTGGTTTAGCAATCGGAACGCCATTTTATGCATCCGATGAGTAAACTAACGTTCGATTTCTGCTGGGGGGGGGGGGGGGGGTAACTAAACATTTGTAATGTTTTTTTAGAAAATAAGCATTTTAAGGAAAAGTAAGCACTTATAAGGGCCTTTATATTTTATTTTCAAATATAAGCACTTGTAAGCACCGCTACACCCCCTGAGTAATGTCCGATGCAATAAAAAATCATATTAAATTAAAATTGCTTTGTATATTTTCTTAGTAGGCTTTGTATTGTGCGCTAATGAGAAAATAATAAGAAATATATTAAACTGAAAGCAGAAGCAAAAGGATTATCGCAAAATTTCAGCAACACATAGCATTGAGGAGACATAAAAATAAGCGATAAACTTGCGATTCTTAATATATAAGAGCTGAGTGTGAGTGGTTTTAAACGTTTAAAATTAAAAAAGAAAGTAAGAAAGCTTTAGCACTGAAAGTTAAAGAATTATCAAAGTTGCAATATGGCGCCATTTGTTGTTTCTTTTTCTCATCATGAAAGTGTGATTCTGGAACAAATATTACTGTAGTACAAAAAAAATTACTTAAAAAAACAATATAAATAGTAATAATTAATTCTGAAGATAAAAGTTAAAAACTTAAAACTTTTTAATTTGATTAACAAAATGTTTACTCGTTTGCATTAAAAGGAAACTCAACATTTTCCGCCATTTTGAAGAATGCTACTTTTGCATTTAGATGTGCGATTTGGGATAAAACATGACTTCCTTTATATAAAAAAAAGTAAGTATCAGCGATGCTTCCGATCTTTGTTCTTGAAAAATCTAGGTTTAAAAGTTTACCACAAAAAACATCTTATAATACACAGCCCGAAGTCATGAAGTTAGGAATGTCCAAATGCTGTTGGAAAGAATTGTACTGGCTGTTGTGCTGGCTCCAACATTGCGATTTCAGTGCGTCAGTCATCAGCGTGAACGAGACTAGTTTTGCAGCGTTTGTGTGCAAAAAAAAAAGAAAAAAAAAATTACGAGGCGGCAAATTGAAGATAAAAAACAAAAAACCACGGAATCTCCAAAAACTAAAAAACGCGGAAAATCGCGGATCCGCGGAAGAATCTCATGCCTGTAAAAGTAAAAATAGGATGAACAATATTTAAACTTTGAATCCTGCTCTTTTCTTATTATGATTTTCAAATTTTTCTACATGCAATTAGCCAGAAAGTATCAGGAAAATTTAAAAAATCTAGGAGGAAATACTTTTGGATAATTCCATGCAAAAGTACACCAGAGGAAAAATTCGAAAAATTACTTAAAAATTAAAAGAGGCAAAACTTTTGTCGGCTTTTTGTTTTGTTTTTTCTTTTGTGAGCTCACATCTCTTTGCATAGAAAAAGAGATTTTTGTAACCCCAAAATAGGTTTGCAATTTTTATTGCATTTTTGTGTTTTAAACAGTTTTGACTTAGTGCATCGCCATAGGTTAAAAATTCATACAAATGTTGTTTTTTAAATTTTTACCGAATTTGTAATTCATGACTTAAAAAAATGCCCTGTGACATAAAGACCTCCTTCCTGTTCTAATTGAAATGGGGTAGGGGGCTCCCCAACTCAAATACAGAATTTAAAAAAGATCATTGTAAGAAAAAATGCTTCATTGGGGTCAAAAGTATATTACTTTTCCCTTCAAAACATACATGCTACTAAAATGTAAATTAAAACCTGAACAAAATCAATATCTCTTTATACATACCGGTTAATGAATGCTTGCATGCCTTGTTGGTCATCTTGAGGTTCTCCATTTTTATA
The DNA here is from genome assembly GCA_038502835.1 of Octonoba sinensis. Classification (NCBI taxonomy): domain Eukaryota; kingdom Metazoa; phylum Arthropoda; class Arachnida; order Araneae; family Uloboridae; genus Octonoba; species Octonoba sinensis. Next base: position 60,367,010 of record CM076605.1, on the reverse strand, counting down.
ATAATGCAGAGCTAATCCTTGAGGGTCTCGCCTCTGGGCACAGCAAAGACAAAGATCCACAATTCCGTTGTAAAATCCAGCACCACGAAATAAATTGCACATCAATCCTAGGTCTACATTAGGAGCAATAGATTTGCATAGCTGAAAAGAAAAGAAATTTAAAAAAAATTTTCAATGATAATGAATTTTAAATTTTTGAAAAATATATTAATCATGAAACAGAATTTAAAAGCAGAGTGCAACAAGTTGTTTTTCATTTTTTAAAAAGTTTTATAAAGTGTCTTTTACATTTTAAATATTTAATTTAAATTACAATGGCACACAAAAATTCACAAATATGGAACAGGGTTCCCACTCTCATCTCTAAGTCAAATTTAAGGCCTTTATAGGGCCTTTTCAAGGCCACGTGTAACTTTTCTAGGGCCACATTACATATAGCATTTAGAATGATTTTTCTTTAAAGAAATAAGAATGATATTGTATGTGGTGTGAATATAGTCAAATGTTCAACACTGAAATAACCTTTTAAAAAAATAATAAGAATTCTAGAATTGACATTAAAACTTTGCTATCACAACTAAGGAACTATTTTTTTTTCCTCCAATGGATTTTAATGTACATTTAATACATCTTTATGCACGATCAATTCATTGTTATGAATAAATGCTTTCCTCAGAATGATGCTGAAACAGCTACATGAACATCTCACTGAAATAAATCTTTTACATAAGTCAACTTTTTCAAATTTTATCTTAAATTTAAAGATTTATTCCTTTAATATATTTCCTTCAGAGTTATAAATATAATGCTTAGCTAACTTTTCAATCTATAAACCACAACCAGATTTTATTTTGCCTCCAACAACATTTCTCAGCACATAATCTGCAGTGCCAATATCTGCAGTTATCCAAATAATATATGTCTTATAATTATGCCTTTTATACATGTAAATCCATACAACTAAAATTTTTGAAAGAGTAAAAACAATATATTATGCAAATTTTGCAAAAGATTTTGAGGCTACAACGAACTCCTTTTTCAATGCAGAAGAAGTGCACTTCTTGGTGAAAGCATCCAACTAAAGATGTATCCGTTTATTGCCTTAAATCACTTTATCTGCTCAGAAGTATGACAAAATAAATGTGTCTTTTTCCTCATAAAAACGAGCTTTTAAACCATTATAAAGCAAGCAATAGCAATGTCTTGAATCAATGTTCTTTCTGAAGGCAGATTATTTAAAAAATGCATGTCATGAAAGAATCATAAGTGTTTCATGACTATGACTTCTGAGTTGGAAAAGGAAGAGGGGAAATAAATTTAAGGCCTCAAAAATAAAAATTAGGGCCTTTTGAGAGTTTTTGGAAGAAAATAAGGCCTTTTAGGGGCCCCTAAATCAATTTCCAAATTTAAGGCCTTTTTAGGGACTTTTAAGGCCGTGGGAACTCTGTGGAATAGTAAAATTTCAAAGACATTATATTCAATTTTAATGCAGTATCACACATACAAACTTAAAACAAAAAATGATTTCATTTGTCAACATTAAAGTACTAAAATGAAATGGACAATGCACGAACAATATTTTGTGAAAAGAGGGGGGGGGGGGCAGTGATTTCAAAATTAGCCTTCTTTAAACAGATAAATAAACCTTTTAATTTGCTGTTCCCCTTTAGTAGATGTAAAAGGCTGATATCTATATAAATAAAAATGTAAGTGTTCGTTTGTGCAAGCCGCAAATCTCCGAAAGTACTTGACCGATTGGTTTGAAATTTTGCCAGTAGATAGAGTGATTCAAGCGGATGGTTTACAGACCCGTTAGAAAAAATCCGACAGGTAGTTCCTATTTTATTCCAATTTAAGGCAAAATTTCTACATTAATTTCCCATTATGGGGGTGAAAAAAACCTTACACATATTAATATAATACAGTTGAACCTCTATTTAACAAACCTCTATTGTGCGAATTTCTCCATTTTACGAATTTTTTTCTAGGACGCAAGAATATTTAAGGTTTTCCATGTAGAAAAACCTCCAAATAACGAAGTGCATTCTCTATTTAACGAACTTTTTTCTGGTAATCTAAAAAAAAATTCCACCCTATTTTTCAAGTGTTTCTTTCTTTAAACACCTTTTCTGAAGCTTATTGGAACAAAACCAGTTTTTCCCAGAAAGTATACCTTCAAAAAGAATAGAATTGCCACTCTCTTCATTTGTCCTAATCCGGAAGGGGGTGGGCCTCCTGTCAATCTTCAACCCTTTCGAGGAATTTCCAAGAATTTGCTGTCTTATCTTCTCTTATAACCTTGATGCTCCTTGAACTTCTGGTAAAGTTTTTAGCTCTATTCATTTCGTACTTGGTCTCTTTTCGTACCTTGGCTTACAAAAATGGCCAAACGAAAGTGTTTAAGCATCAAAGAAAAAATGTTGGTTCTTAATGAAGTTGACAAAGGTATGAAGAAAAAAGATATTGCTTCTAAATTTGGTATTCCACCAAACAGTTTATCAACAATCTTAAAAAATCGCAATAAGATAGAGAATGATGCATCAAATTCGTTTTCTTCAAAACGCTTAAAAACATGTGCCTTCGAAGATGTTGATGAGGCAGTTTTGAAGTGGATATGCACAATGCGAGAAAAAAATGTTCCTGTCTCTGGACCTTTCATAATGGAGAAAGCGCTTGAATTTTCAAAAAAACTTGGTCATGAAGAATTTCGGGGAAGCAGCGGCTGGCTTGAAAAATTTAAAAGAAGACACGGGATTGTCGCAAAAGTAATATCTGGAGAAAATAAAGACGTGGATGATAACGTAAGTGAAAAATGGAAAGCCGGTACATTGAGAAAAATTCTAGAGGAGTACAAGCCAGAAAACATCTTCAATGCGGACGAAACTGCCTTATTTTTCCAATGTTTACCACAAAAGACATTAACATTTAAAAATGAGAAGTGCTTTGGGGGGAAACAAAGCAAAGTAAGAATAACTGTCTTGTTAGGGGCAAATATGACTGGAATAGAGAAATTGAAACCGTTAGTAATTGGAAGAAGTAAAACTCCGAAATCATTTCGTGGAGCACAATCTTTAGAGGTCGATTATGATTTTAACACAAAATCGTGGATGACCACAGAAATCTGTAAAAAATGGGTAGAGAAGTTGGACAGACGTATGATTAAAGAAAAACGCACAATTGCTCTTATTTTTGACAACTGCCCAGCCCATCCTAAAGAAATCAACAAAAATCTACGAAACATAAAAGTTTATTTCTTGCCTCCCAACAGTACATCAAAATTACAACCAATGGATCAAGGGGTGATAAAAAGCTTCAAAGTACAGTATCGTAAGCGAATTATGCGAAAGGTTATTACGGCCCTGGAAAAGGATGAGCCCATGCCAAAAGTAAACATACGAGAAAGCATATCTGAAATTTCCAAAGCATGGAATTTTGATGTGTCAGAAAGCACTATTCGTAACAGTTTTGCCCAAGCTGGTTTCATTTTAAGTGCAGAAAATTCTACAAGTATGGAGGACGAAGAGGAGGACGACATCCCTTTAGAAGAGATCAAAAGAATGTGGATTCAGCTAAAAGAAAAGGAAAAAATTAACGATATTGTGCAGATTGAGGACTTCTTTTGGTTGATTCAGACGTACTAACAGCGGAAATACCAAACAAATCAGTAATGGATAGTGTGAAATTCAAAAACACTGCAACGGAATGCGATATTGATGAGGATTCAAACGATTGTGATGTTGAAATCAACAAACCGTCTCATGAAGATATGTTAAAATCGTTTGAAACAATTCGAAGGGGCCTACAGTTTCAAGAAAATACGCCTGAAGAAATTTTTAAATCATTGCAAAGATGCGAAACATATTATAAAGGACTACACTTCTTTAAAGGAAGGACCCAGACCAAAATAACGAATTTTTTCAAAAACTAAAGCGAACAGCATGGGTATGTCAATTAATTTAATAATTGTATGTACATTATGTCTTAAAATGAATATAAAGATTTATTTCTTAGAGTAGCGAATAAGTTTAATTCTAAATTGTAATGATGATTCTTTATGTTTTATCCTTTCTTAAGTGAAAGAATTAAAGTAAACTGTTATAATTATTACTACATGATATGTAGAGCTTTTATTACTTTAAAAAGAGTTCTGATGTAACCAAACTATTATAAAAAATGTAAATCTCTATTTAATGAATTTCTCCATTTAACGAACATTTATGCTGGATTTTGCGACTTCGTTAAATAGAGGTCCAACTGTATATCGATCGAAAGCGTTGATTTTTCTGCATAAAATGGAATTTGTTTGAAGTTTCCAAGTCAAAAAGAATGCCAGTTATAAGCTTTTTAGTTCGATTTCTTAAGGCTTACCTTGATCCAAAAATAATAATTAGCAGTTTCCTCAACACCGGGTAACATAAGCTATATAAATAAAAATGTAAGTGTTTGTTTGTTCATACAAGGCTGAGTGTGACCCAGTTTATGGTTACGATCAAGTTCAGCCTTGGTTCCTAACCTCAAATCTCCGTAAATACTTCGATTGCTTTGAAATTTTATCAGAACATGTGTTTTAATATATCGCTTTTAATTTATTTCAACTTTGATTTAAATATTTCGGTTTTTAATGTTTTATTAAGGAGGATGAGCCACTGCAACTATTGGCAGGGTGCAACTATTTTCATTTTGATTTAATAATTTTTTCTGTTTGTATTGAGTATTTGTTAGTATTTTTGCACTTGAAGATTAAGGGGAACTTTAAAACAAAGACCACTCATTTTGAGTAGCAACAGTTTAATTCAGCTATTTTCATTTTGATTTAAAAATTTTTTAACCGACTTCACAAAGGAAGGAGGTTATACAATCATATTGTATGTATGTCGTTTTTTTGTTTGTTTGTTTGTCCACTCATAACTTCTTACCGGATGAACCGAGTTTCATGAATTTTTTTTTTAAATCGATCGAGGGTGGTTTCCCATAGGTCCCATACCTTGGTTAGACCATATTCGATAATTAGAAAAAAAATAAGGGACTGAAATGTGGTAATTTTTTACTTTTTCATCCATAACTTTCGACTAAATGAACCGATTTTGATTATTTTTTCTTTGATCGATAGAGGGTCGTCTAACTCAAATTGCGCATCAGTTTGAATACATCTGTTTTTTTAGAAAAAACGTTGTGGGTGAAAAATATGTATTTTTTCATTTTAATTGGAAAGGCTAGGCTCGATTGTCTTTTGTAACTATGAACCAATTACAAATATAAATAGCGTACAGTTTGCAGCAGTTTCAGTGTAAAATAACGCATGATGTAATTATAATTGGACTGTCATAATTTTGCACCGACTTCAAAATTATATTTAAAAGTCGTATCGAAGTTGTTTAAAGAAAAATGTTATTTTTTACTTTTCAGCGCAATTTATAGTTTATAGTAGGTTCTATTTTCTCCAAAAATTATTTTATTGTTTTTTCCGTTTGTATTGAAGTATTTGTTAGTATTTTTGCACTCAAAGATTAAATGGAACTTTAAAACAAAGATTACTTATTTTGAATGTTAACAGTTTCATTTAGCTATTTTCATTCTGATGTTAACATTTTGAAGTATTTTTTAATCATTTTTGAACTTGACGATTAAGGGAACTTTAAAACCCAGATTATTTATTTTGAACGGCAATTTTTTAATTTAGAATTTTTGTGTTTGTGTTTCTTCTGTTTGGATAAGGCTTATGTTGGAATTTTTCAATGTGCTGAGCCAGACAATATCAAAATCTTCACCGACAATGGAACAAAAAAAAAAAAAAAAAAAATTGCCCGCAAGCATTGTGAAAAAAAAAATAAAGCTCAAGACCAATCAATCAAATTGAGCAGTTTAGATTTTCTCATGTGTACAGTTATAAATTGCATGTTCTAGAATGGGTAAACCAGACAATCTATATTTTCAGACAATGAAACAACAAGCATTGTCAAATGAAACATATGTGCTTTTCTTGCTTTTCCATAGAACCATACTGAGCCACAGCAACGCGTGGCCGGGTACAGCTAGTTAAGCAATAATAATAAAAACCATGATACTTAAGCCTTCAGGAATTTAGAGGTTTAATTGAAATATGAATTAATTCTGTTTCAGGTCTGAATCGTAGCAGTAAAAATGTCAAGTAGCCCATTTGTACGCTAAAAACCTTCCCATGTTATTAAACAATACTTATCACACACATGCATGACAAAAACACCAGTTACATTCACAATGAACCCCTTAACATTGTATGAACGTATATATATATATACCCAGAGAAGTCGCCCAATTTAAAGAAATTGTCATGACCAATGCAAACACCTATCCAAGGTCAGTAAGTCGAGTGAAGTAGGTCTAATTAGCACTTTAAAAAGAAGGTACTTGCAACATCAAATAAATATGCACATGGTAGTTAACACGTTGACTGCACAGGACATATATATATACACCCATAGCAGTTAAGGGATTATTAGTCTTGAACGGGTGCCATACGAGGGAAATATTTTTCAAAAGGAAATTAAAAATAAGGGAAGTGATACTTTGGTAAGTTGAAATACACATAGATAAATAGATACATATATAGTCTTGTATAAATATATAAGGCTATATATATTACAGTAGAATCTTTCTTAACCGGCTCTAGATTAACCAGTCTTTGCTTTATCCAGCCCATATTTTTAAAATACAAAAAACAAAAATAACTTTTAAAGTACTAGTTATATGGAAGAAGCAGGTGCTGCGATACTCGAATGAATTTTTTCATGGCATCCTTATCTCCCCGGACTATGCGAGGAAGTGCCGGGTTCCTCGTCAGCAGCAAAAATGGGTTACAGACTTCTTTACTAGCGCTTGCTAACTGGTATGTAACTGTCAAAGTAACTGTACTAAAACGCAATAAATCTTCACACCTCCACTCTCTTTTAAATAGCATAACATATCTCCCATTTTTTGCTATCCCCAGCTTTAACCATATTTTTACTTAACCAGCTTACCATCAGTCCCAATTAAGCTGGTTAACAGAGATTCTACTGTATCCACACAAAGGGATACATTATCTTATATATATATATATAAAAATAATCATACAACAAATGAAAGATGATAGCAATCATGAAGATTCTGAAACGTAAGTACTCATAGATTCTAAACCATAAATAAAAAAATCAGAAGGCTAAAACTTACTTTTAAAGCTTCAATCAATTCTTTTTCTTTTTCAGCTTTATTTACTATATTTTTAGCGTTAAGAACAATTTCATGAGCCTGTCAAAAGAGTGAGAAGAACTTATAAATTGCAGTCTGGATATAATCACAACACTATTAATATATTATTAGTCATCAAAGGGAAAAATAAAATTGATGTCAGAAAATTAGCATAAAAATATGGTTGCATTTTTTTATTATTTCGTAACAGAACAAGAAAATTGACTTGAACACACTTTTCATATATTGATAAGTAATTTCCCAAAAATTTTTTAAACACATTGATTTTACAGCAAAGAAAAGCTGATATTGCAATTAATTTATTGAAAGTTCTTACAATAAAGATGACTTAGGTATGACTAAGGCACAAAATAAATAAAATCCAGACTAAAGCATACATTACATTGTTCATGAAATAAAAAGGTTACATTACTATATTTACATTAGTGTAAGCATTACTTAATGCACTCATATAGTTGTTATCTTTAAATAAAGATTTAAAATTGCATTATAGAATTGTTTAAGAGGACTTTTTTCTTTGTTAAATCTGTTACAATTTATTTGAAATCGATAATTGTTTCAACATCTATTAAATTTTCTAACACTCACTTTTCAAAGGACAGGCTATTTCTTTGTACTAAGCAAAATAGTTTTTAGTTTAATCAAATTTTCAGCTAATCTAGAAAATTATTGAAACAACTTTTAATAAAGGTATTTAAAATACACATCTTACTCTGGACACAGTAGCATCTTCTATTCTGTATATGGTTGGGCACAGTTCTCGTAAGCGTTGGCTAATAGTACCAGTGCTTGCATTATCTTCTAAGTAAAAATTGATTAATGCATTCGTCAAAGCAGTAGATAACTGAAATACAAAAGAAAAAAAAATTAAAATATGCATCAAATATGCAGGTTTTGATGTAGAAAAATTATGATTTCCTCACATTCTCCTAATTTTTCAATTTTGTAGCCACAGTTATAGAAATTATTCAAAAAAACATTTTTCAGGAGAACAAAAGAAATAATAATAATAATAATTTAACTTTGTGCAAGTAAACAGTAATAGAAATATAATTTCACGTTAATTTAAAGCACATTAAAAGCTAAAATCAGGACTCTTTAAGATCCCTTAGAAGAAAAAAATTTCAAGATTTTCAGGAGGTGCCTGTTTGAATCAGCTTGATCTTAAAAACCTTTATTTAAATTTTAATATGATTGGTTATGAATGCAGTTAATGACTCATAAGGATAACAACCAATAACAGATCATATCAAGTCAACAAGCAAATTGCAATAAGAATTAATTGCATAGTTTCAGTTCTTCGAATATGTACAGGGGTTTTGCAAAAAAAGATTTAGAATTATCCTGCTTCATCTTTTTCACCTTTACTGCACCCACAAAGTGAAATGCACAATTTTTTGTCTCCAAAAGAGGAATTAGAATTTTTTCTTTCAAAATATTAAATATTAATGTGTTAAATATTAAAGTGTGGATTAATACTTTTTGACATTATTTTAACTTAATTGCAAAACTTTATTACGCTCATGGAAACAAATCATCAAAAACATTACAAATACTAATGTACTCCTTTCATACTAACTTGGGTGCTACCAGAGGACGGAAAGGTTTGGAAGGTTATCCTCCCTGAGAATCCTTGGTTTTAAGTCACATTATTAATCCTAGTATGGTATTATAAATGCATGTTATGGTTCCTCTTTCATCGTAGGAGAAAATTCTGGTTGTGCCATACTGTATAATATTCAACAGTGGCAGAAAATCAAATTTATATTTGACAAAGATTGGACTTTACAAAAAGGCTGAAATAGTCAAATAATGTTGCTATTTTTTCCCCTTTCCAAAAATTGCAATCCCCTACATATACAGGGTGATTCAAAAAGAATACCACAATTTTAAAAATCTGTATTTAATCAAAGAAACACAATACAACCTTTTGTTATACATGATTATAATGAGAATTTAATAAAGTTTTTATCACGAAAATAAGTTTACAAATGTTCAATATGGCTCCCTCCTGACACTCGAGCAATATCCACCCGACATTCAAACTCGTTCCACACTCTCTGTAGCATATTGCAGGTGTCCGGAACTTTTTCCTTTGCACAAACACCCCTTCTCTGTAAACTTTTCATACCAACGTTTGATGCACCACCTTATCCGGAGGTTGAACACCATGCTTCGTTCGAAATGCACGCTGAACAACTGTCGTCAATTCACTTTTGCCGTACTTGATTACACAAAAAGATTGCTGTTGAGCGGTCGACATCTTAGCATCATCTGACGATAATGCATTGTCAAAAACAATCAAAAGAGCAACTAAATGAAACTTTAGAGTTTCCTTAATTCGACGAGAGATAGTGCTTAACTCTCCTTTACTTTTCGGCAGTGTTATTAATATTTAAAATTGTGGTATTCTTTTTGAATCACGCTGTATAATGCATGGAGGCGAGTCTCTCCGCTGCTTGAAAATTTGAATTTTAGCCCGTGTACACTGACCATGTTATAAAAACAAGTAAATACACTTCTTCCATTGTTTTACCATTTACCATTAAAATTATTCATATACTTGATGACTACTTCCTTAAAATCTTTTTTAATAATAGTTCACAATATTTTCCAATATAACAGCATACAATTACAAAATGTACGGTAAATACAACTCTGCAATTTTGAGCCACTTCTTTGACTTTTTATAGCAAGTAAAAAATTTGAAGTAAATTTTAAATTGCATCAATTGTATCAACATTAAATTTTGAAATAAATATTTCAATACAATTTAGCCAAATATAACACAAAAACATCTGAGTAAAAAAACATACCTCTCGCCCATCAATAATAAATTCTTTGAATGTTAACAGTTTCATAAGATCCTGTTGCTCCTAAAATATAAAAAAGAAACTAGACCATTGAATCACTATGTAATATATTTTAAAGAACAATGTATAGCAGGAATTACTTTTTACATTTATATAACATTTAGATAAAGTAAAATAAAAATAGATTATCCATTAATAAATACTATCTCCATTACCCAAAAAAAAGAAAGAAAAACTAAATAACAATTAACCTGTAAATTACAGCAGGTATTTCATGAACAAAATACCCTGACAGCATATATTTATGCTGTTGCAATGTAACCAATGAACGAATTTCAGGCATATTATCTCATGAAACAAATCTGTACCAACATAGTTTTTGTACTAAGGAAGAAGCACAGGTATCAACCAGCGCTGACAGATATATCTCTTAATATCAAGAGATATATCTGATGCATTAAATTACAAATTTAAATTCATCTTAGACTACCCCATTGATTCACTTCTAAGTTAATGAAATAATGAGAAAGTGTAATTATGTAAGAAGCGTATTGGAGCTAGATTTATAGTGATGAGCAGGATATTAATTAGACTGAGAATCAGAAAATTCACGCTATTGATTCTTTTTTATGTGTAAAATATAAATGCATCAGAAATAGCAAAATTAATATTTTCTCATTATGATGAAGAAATTTACATTGATTATGTAAAGATGCAACAGACAACATGAAAGGTACATCTTTACATGAACCTAATTTTTGTTTTAAGTGAAGTGATAATTATTAAAAATCTTGATATATTAATATTTTTTATAAATACAAGCAATAATGTACTAAGTGAAGTTTATTTAGCAATTAACTCATTTACTAATGTACTGGTTTATAATATATCACATTTAAATGACCATAGCTTTTAAATAGTTTACTTGAAAGCCATGTGTGATTCCAATGGTGATGTCAACCAATACAGATTGCCTGCAGCCACTTAAATTTAAAATTACTCAATGCATTAATGTCAGTTGCGGGTGTGGCATGCAATTTTTAGAAAAAAGCACTACACATTGAAATTGATGAGTGGTAGCATAATTTATTAAATTAGTACAGTAGCACTTAAATGACTGCATAAACATTATAGCTTTGAAAAATGTCTAAGGCATATTAATTTTTATGTATGAAATCAACAAAGAATTTGCCTTTTTTCGATTTTATAACTTAGAATGAAAAAAAATCACCTGAGGTAAAAAGGAGACAACAGATTGGAACTGATGATCACATAACACTTTCCAGAGAGCTAGCATTTCATAAGTATAATTTACCAGTTGCGTAAAATTTGTCATAGATATTCTTTCTTGCACTTCTGCATCATCTAATGTCATAAAAATATATGTTATAACTAATAATAATAACATTAACAACAATAATAAACTAAACATCAAGCTTTTGAATGCACAATATTAAACAGTATAAATAAAAGACTTTTGCCTTTCCTATTTCAGGAGAAAGTAGAAAATACTTATCTTTATGTCTCATTTTTGACTAATTAAAAAAAAGAAATTTAAGTAAAATTCTGAGTTTAAGAAAAGAGCCAAAACATAAATAATAAGCAACTATATACACTGACAAAGTGTCAAGCATTCATGAACAAATTTTATAGTTTCAGTATTCATGCAAGACAAGATAAAATTATTCAGGGCTCCCACTGCCTTAACACAATTTGTAGCAGCTTTCGGAGCAGGTAAAATGTCCTTTTTGTATCAGTTTGGAGCAGAAGAATTTTAACTTTTGTATCAGTTTAGGAGCCGAAAACATCAACTTTGTACCATTTTTGGAGGATTTCTTTCTTTCTTTTTTTTTAATATTAAATAGCTGTTTTAAAGCAATGTCATTTTTATACATCAAGGGTAAGAGCAGTTTCAAGTCTTCAAAATGATAGGAAATGTAAACGTCAGTCATCCTTCAAAAACTGGATTACTTTTATATTTCTTAAGAAATTATTCATAACCTATTCAAAAAGTAAGACTAACTAAACCTATAACCCTTATAAAGGTGTTTTCAATACTTTTCTCAAAAAACAGATTATTATTTTTAAAAAATGTTTGTTTTTTTCTTCTTCTAATAGTTAAGAATAGCTGGAAGAATGCTTAAAATTTTCTTCTTTTCAAAAATCATTGCACTCTTTTTTGTTTAATAGCTAAAACACTATTCTTTCAAGAAAATAAGCAAAAACTAACTAATATGAAAGGTTTAACTATTTTAAACTATTTATCATTTGTTTTTTAAATGGTACTTATTTAGGTATAATCATTGTGATTATAGTAACAGTAAAATTTTGAATGAATTAAATATAATTTCATATTTTATCAAAAAATATATTTGAAGTCGATCCTATTTTCTACCTGCAGTAATATTTATTATTTTTCTGATTAAAAAATATTACTTTAAATTTCAATCCAAAATGCTCACTTGGATGCTTTGGAAGTAATTAATGGCACTAAAAGTAAATTGCCGAGTTTTATAATTTTGAAGCAAAGAAAGTTCAAGAACCAAATTATATTTTTCAGTTCTATAATAGAAAGGCAAAATGTATTTCCTATTACATGTTGATAATTTAATGTCTAATGATTTATTTATTTTTTCCAACAATTTGTCTTTACATCTTTCAAAATTGTGCAATAGTTACAATTAAATTTCAAGAGTCCTAGGGTTACAGCAATTGGATGCTGAAAGAAACTAAATTGAATTAAAAGAAAGAGGAAATGCGTGATAATTTCATAACATTCAAATCTAGTTAAAAAATTGAAACTTTAAGCAAGTTTACTTTTATGAGGTCGTTCGTTCATCCACAACAAAATTTCTATTTCTTCTAATAATATTGCTTAACATATTTGCTAAAGATTATCAATTCATTAAGATACACATGGGGTTTTTTTAATGATTTTCTAACTTAACTAATTGTTTTACTTATTTTGTTCTTTATTTATTTATGTTTTATTATTTTATTTATGTTTTATGTTTTTGAATTGCTTGTGGTTATACAATATAGATTACAGAGCTTAAAGAGTAATCAGAAAAGAAAAAAAGCTGAAATTCAATGTTTAATTTTACAGCGTTTGAAAGTATACCTCTAAACACTTTAGGGAACAAATATATATTTTCAAACAATGTTTTTATTTAAAATAAAATAAATATACATTTTATTTATTTACTTAGAGAAGAAACATTATAAATAGTTGAAATGGAAAAAATCCGATTTTTATAGGGGCTGCAAAAAGATTGTAGAACGTATGCGCTCCTTTGCTTGCACGTGGAAAGTAGGCTTAATGCGCTCCATTATAACATTTGAAAAAAATGTTATAATGGAGAAGCAAACTTTTAAACATCTGTTCTGTTATTGATTTTTCACATTGATTAGTATTTCCTAAACATTAGACGCTAAGTTTTTTTTTTTTTTTCACCTTCTGTGATATTGTTATATCACATATTTCATTTATTATGTAAGAGGGGAATTTTTTATTTTATTTTTTCAGAAATTTGTAGGGCAATTATTCATTCTTAAGTTTGCGTTTTTATTTATTTTCTGAATGGGATTTACAATAAGAAAATGTGGGATTAAACGTTTTTGTAATGGGGGTTCTTTTAATTTTCAAAGCGTAAGCGCAATCATTATTTCCTTCGCTTCAAGCTTTTGTATCCTTCCCGCTAGTTCAAACGATAGTGGCCATCTTTTTTCATCCTTCCGAGCCAGAGAGCTTTGTGTGACGTCATGTTGTTGTCGCTGGTGTGCTCGTTTCTAATTGGCTGCCTCGGTTCACGGCGGTAGGATAGTAGGCCGCCGTGAAAGGCCAAGCATGGCTAAAATTTTAGTAATCCCCTTTAATTTTAGCACATAATCCATTTCCCCCAATTATAATTTGAACCAAACATTTTGTCGCAAATCGTATAGTGGCGTGTGCTTCCGCAAAAACTCCAGGACATTTCGTCCGTCTAGATGCATTGTGAACTTTTTACAGGTAACATAAAAAAAAGCAACTTACCCCATTACTTCACTCAAACTGTGAAAAACACTTGACAAACTCATGTGAATTGAACATCAAATCGATTTATTTTTAAAAAACATGATTCAGGTGTAATTTTGCGGAGATCTCCTTTTAGAATTAGAAATATTTAGTACAAACAAAAACTTGCCAACTTAAGAAACCAATGGAATCGATCGATACATCGAAAACATATGCTGAAAACTTCATTTTTACAAATATCACTGCAAAAAAAAAATCCGGAGACGGGTCGTTACTCTACTTTCAAAAAAAAAAATGTGGAGCTTCTGCTCCTTGGATGAATTTTCCTCATGTTACTGTGGTACTAAAAAAAACGTGCTGGAGCCAACGTCCTGATAGCTCATGGATTCCTGTATGATGTTGATGCGTGTTTTGCCGCCATGTGCTCAGATCGATGATGACATCCAACTCCTATTAAAAGCTGGAAAGATAGCATTTTTTTTTTTGAAAAATTCCGACCGCTCAGTGCACCTCGGATCTCGTGCTATCCTGCTATATCATCGGAGATAGCTTCCTTCTACATCAGGAGTGGATTCCTTCGGATTGCGTGAAAGCTGCGTCCATCCTCTTTGTCCAACTCGGAGTTCCTTGTGGGCAGCTGCGGCAAACACAACCGTTGTACCTCGCCTTCTAGCACGAATGTGAGACTCCAAAAAAAAAACCACTGCAACACGTGCACGAACGAGCCCGCGCGGTTGCGTGAAAACGCGGTATCCTACCGCCGTGAACCGAGGCAGCCAATTAGAAACGAGCACACCAGCGACAACAACATGACGTCACACAAAGCTCTCTGGCTCGGAAGGATGAAAAAAGATGGCCACTATCGTTTGAACTAGCGGGAAGGATACAAAAGCTTGAAGCGAAGGAAATAATGAATACCCTTACGCTTTGAAAATTAAAAGAACCCCCATTACAAAAATGTTTAATCCCACATTTTCTTATTGTAAATCCCATTCAGAAAATAAATAAAAACGCGAACTTAAGAATGAATAATTGCCCTACAAATTTCTGAAAAAATAAAATATAAAATTCCCCTCTTACATAATAAATGAAATATGTGATATAACAATATCACACATTCCATGAAATTAAACTTTTTTATCTATTTCAAGAAAAACTTACTAAATAAAATGTTTAACATAAATAGTGATAATAGGAATGATTTTTTCTCTATAATACTTCAAAATATTAGAAATCGTATCATTGTTTCTTCCACAAGCGTGGGACACATCACTTATTTTGCTTAAGTTTCTCATCCATATTTGATGTTCTTAAGAGAGGGTAGAGCTAATATTCATTAATAATCTGCTTCAAAGGTAAAAAAATTAGTTGTCTAAAGGAAAAATGCATTGAATGATGTCGATTGTCGATTTTAAGGTTAAAAAAAATAATATCTAAAATTTTTTCGATTTTCCCCCCGAAAATCGCTGTTTGGCGCAAATTCTGGGAAAAAACGCATTTTGTAGCCGCATGTAGCAGAAAACTCGTTTTGGCGCAGTTTTCCGCAATTGGCGCAGCCGTGGGAGCGCTGAATTATTATAATTTTCTTCCTAATCATTAGCAGTTTGAATACTACAAAAGCAGTAAGTGTTTATAGCTATGCAAAAAAAAAAAAAATTCAGAAAGTAAAAGAAGCTCTTAATCCTTTATGCACATTTTCAATTAATTTCTACTTAATAATACAACAGAGAATGATTTGCATTCATTTATGTTTTCAAATGTTTCAAAAACAAATACCATATTTTATGCACAATAAGGGTGCTTTCCCACCAAAGGCGACGAAGACAAATATTCCCAAGTTTTCTCATCTACACAAGCACAGAGCATATTTTTGCCTTCAAAAATATGCTCTTCGCTTGCATAGATCTTAACATCTTATGATGTACCTTAATGCTTAACTAATTTTCCTGAAAAACAGCACAAATGTACAGGAAGGAGAAAAAAAACTTTTATTTACTTCTCAAAAAAAAAACTATATTTTAATTATAAAACTCTAAATTTGTAGACAAAAATGTTAATATGAATTATAAAATCATATTAATCTATCATATCACGTCATATACATAAAATCAATTGCAAGGATTGTTCTGCCTTTGTAATTGAATGCATGTAGCATCTAAACGAGTAAATGATAGGGGGTAATATGGAAAAGTATATATTTACTTTGGGATTTTCTTTGATATGGTGAATTAATAGCAGCCACATCAACTGAGGAGTTGTGAAGAGTCTTGGACAGCAATCGAGAAGAGCCAACATTCTTTGCTAAGCTAATAAATTTTTGAATAAACGTAAAAAAATCAAAAGTGTAAAACATAAACATGCCTTATTTTACAAAAGGTCATTTTTAAATTACAAGTTTTTTTAACAGTAGAAATAAAAAAGTTGAGTTTTAAACTATTTGTCTCTTACTAGATAAATTCTACACAAAACATTTAAATTCTATCACTAATTAGTGAAAAGTTCATGTCATAAAAATGCATAGAGAAACAAGAACTTTAAAACTTAAAAACTACATTTTACAACTTTTGCAATGACACAATTGGGAAACTCATAAAATTATACCTTGAAATAAAAACATGTATGAAGCATTTTATACCACATTAAAAACATCAAATAACGAAAATAAAATAATTTTTAAAACACGGGATATTAAAAACTAATTACCAAATCCATTACCTTAAATTGAGACAAAGTACTTACAATATAATCCAGAATACCACCCCCTGAATATGATGCCCACCCTTATTATAGAGAGTACAACAGGGGTTGTACTGGCCCTCCCCAAAAAATCCTAAAACTAATTTGCGGAATCTTTAAGGTTGAAACAAGGTTTTAAGCCATATATGTATATATACGGTATTATTACCATTTGTAAAGAAAAGTTATATTCTGAATCGTCATTTGTCACATAAAAATGCAGGTACGTCTTTTGTAAGAATTGAATAAATTTTTATGTATTCACAGATCTATTAATCTTTGAAGAACATTCTGAATGCACTGTTAACTGCATAACTTCCATCTTACAGTTCCAAACAAAATACAGATAAAACCTATGAAAAATTCTTCATCACATTTTGCAAATTAACTTAACGTATTTCACAAAATTTTCAAAAAACATAAGGATAGCGCTAAAAAAAGTTAGAAATATTTTTTTTTAAATCCGAAATTCCGAACTTAAAAGCCTTAAAATATCCAGAGTTACGGCCTACAGCCGAAAAAGTAGTTTTAAAAATTATTTTTACTTAATTTTTGCATGATTGACACACAAAAATCACCCAAATAGCCCCTAAAAACAAACTGCTTACAGTAACATTTCAAGTCCAACCAACAGAGCTGTGACAAACTCAAATTGTTATCCGAACAATAATATGGAAGTACCCTAATAAATCCACGATTACAACCCACACCTCAATTTACCAATTTACAGTTTTTTTTATTATTATTTGAGGAAAAAGTACATTTAGTATTTGAGATTATATGGCATGTATAATTAATGGCATAAAAAATAAAAAAATATAAAAAAACATTTAAAAAATTTTCTTACCTTGTAATAGCTGGTGTCAAGAATGATTGGCTATTTTTTTGTAAAAACTGTTTTAGTGACAATAATTCTTGAAGAAAAATGGAAAGCTCTTCTGGCATAACATTGCTGACAAGCTGCAAATTAAAAATGAAAAAATACAGTTCAATGATTGAAATATTCTTTTTAAATTACCTAAAGACAAAGTTTTTTCACTAGAAAATTTTCAAAAAAAAAAATTTGATGCTAAGCTTGAACTTTAGAATCTTTCTATTTTTCTAATATGAAAATATTTATACTTGAGAGGTGATATTTACTGTTGCTTAAAAATTGCTACATCTGACTATCAATCTTTGGCAAAATAATAATAATAATACTTACAAATACAACTTTGGTACCCTCAAACGCTGCTGTAGTCTCAGAAACTAATTTCATGTTCCATAATGGTCTGAGAGAAAAAAAAAAGTAAAACATTTAGGTTTATGTTTTGGTATCGCACACTTATTAAAAAAATTCCCTTGAGTGAGGGGGAAAAAGAAATATCAAACTTTAAAATGGAGAGAGATCATTAATGTAAAAATAAATGTTTACTGAAAAAGATTAACTAAAACAGAATTGATTTTATGTATATCATACAATGAATATATAGCGATTAAAATATGAGGCAATTTATGAGTTCATTAAAAAGTCCTTTTCTTCCCCGTCTCAAAACTTAGAAATAAGTTGTGTTTATACATAAAATGTTTAGTTATTCAAACGTGAAAATAGAAATTCAAAACGATTGCCTTACAGTTAAGACTGCATTAAAGCTCCTTCAAATGAAAACTTTTTCATCATACAAATATTGAACAATCCAAAATTGGAGAAAATGAAAGATTTAAAGTTAGAATATTTGATAGAAATACACTACTGATGTAAAACTTAAAAATCCTTGTCAAGAAAACCAGAATACCAGTTTTAAAGCCCAAAATATACGAGAAATCTAGTGTATAACAACACGATCACCACTGACAAATATAACAAACTGATTACAGTAGAACTTTGTTTTAAGTGGACACATTTTTTGCAAGGTTGGTACAATGTTATTTGAATGGGTAAAAAACCAGATAACTCAACGCGTATTAAGAGAAATCCACTTAAGTCAATTACTATTTGCAATATTCTATCAAAATTCATCCTTGTAAATTGTCATTGAGCATTTTTCAGTTGCTGGAAGTTGACTTTCCTGGTCTCTATGCTGGGCAGGGCCAACTCAGCCTTTCATCCCTTCAGTGGGGTCGATAAAATGAGGACCAAGCATGCTTGGGAATTAAATGCTGGGGGATCCGTGTCAAGCTGACTACTGGACCGAAACATCTGCTTCTGCACTCGAGCCCTCAGTCTCAAAAGCTGGGATGGGCACAGTAAGCCATGGCCCCCAATGGGCTATCGTGCCACTAAGTTTAGTTTATGATGCATTAATTCACTGTCCTGTATGGTGAAGTGTTTGAATTCTTTTTTCTACTTTAGGGACTCTTTCTCAGAACATGAATGGATGGAGGTCACAAGAATATCAATCTAAATTAGGGGTGTAACAAGTAGTGATTTCGCCAAATAGCTGAATACCTAATATTTGACCATTTCTCCCACTCCAAAGCTGAATATTAAAATTTTGGCCAAATGCCGAATATTCAGCTAGCGGAATAAAAAAGCTTCTCAAAATAGATTGTATTGGAAAGTATTTGTCAAATTGAAAAGTTATCGCAAAATCAAACTTCAAACATCAGTTCTTCTGTAATTTTTAATAAAACTAGCAAAATTAGGTGAATTTAATATCAAAGTCCACTACCTCTTTATCAACTTCAAAACAGCCTATGATTCAGTGAACAGAAAATTGCTATTACATTCAATGAATGAATTCAATGTACTTCAAAAGCTCATTAACCTGATTGCTAGCACTTTGAGTGATACCAAACTTAAAAGAGTCAAGGTTCAGAACAATCTGTTGGTGCCTATTACTTTCTGAAATGACCCGAGACAGGGAGATGCACTTGCTTTCTTACTATTCAATCTTGCGCCCCAGAAAGTAATTGAAGACTAATGTAAATACTAGGGGAAATAATATTCTTTAAATCTATAGATTTTTGCATTTGCAGAGGACACAGCTGTTGTTTTACGGACCAGGGAGGCCCTCAAACATGCCTTCCTTGAAAGCAAGGCAAGGAAAGTGCACCTTTCTATCAATCAAAAGAAGACCACATATATGACAAATACCAGTTTTAATGAGCCCTTTTTCTGAAATGGGTGATTACATTTTTCAAACTGTTAACAGTTTCACCTATTTGAACCCTGAAATCCTAATAATGATGATTTGGGAGAAGTACGCAACAGAGTTACTGCTGGGAACAGATATCTTTTCGGGATTCATAAATACTTAAAATCCAATCTCATTAGCAGGAGAACAAGCTTACTACTTTATAAAACTCTAATTTAACTTGTAGTCATGTATGCTGCGGAAACATGGGTGATGACTGAAAGAGATGCTGGCTGTTTTTGAAAAAAAGTACTCTGTAGCATTTTAGAAATTCTGAAATGCAATGAGACCTGGAGAAGAACAAATTCAGAGATCTATATATGATTAGAATATGATCTCTCTCACTATTCGGCTAGTTTGGAAACAGCTTCTACAACCGACCCCTTCTCGGCCACAGCAGTTTTGGCACACAAAGAGCGGCCCACCCCTTAAGGCCAAACCAGAGAATGGGTTAACTGGAATGCAGCGGTGCCCACCCATCTCAGCACAATGGCACCCCCCCCCCCCCCAAATGGCGCCTTCCTAAAACGCCCACGTAGAATGTATATAGACCAGGTATCACTGCACATCAAACACCGAAATCAATCAACGTGTGCATTAGGAAGCTTTTCGGGTAAATGATATTTTCCTCTTAAAGAAGTTTTTTTTTGTTAACTAATAAGACAAATTTTATCTCACAAATAATTACAATGTGCTTTAATTACATTTTAAACATAAAACATTATATTTATGTATAAATAGTTTAATTGTAAGTAGAACTGAATGAACTTTATGTATTCTTCAAGTGTTTATTTCATACTTTTGCTTTGTAATTTATTTTTATGTGTTCTACTTCATTTTAAGAAGTGGGTCACTTAAAATTACCCTGTCTGCTCCTCTTGAAATGAGACTCCCAGTGACCCACAGGTATTAGTATTAATTTGCCCAGACCTGATTTAGACAAGAAATTTAGGCATAATTTAAACATTACCGTAAAATCCCGAACGTAACCCCCCTCTTTTTAAAAACCAAACTGGCAAATTTCAGATAGGGGGGGTTATAATCGAGATTTTCGAAAAAAAAGAAGAAAAAATGTTTTTAGTATTAATTAAGAGCATCTACTGAAGATAAATAATAAGTATAACCCATTTAAAATTATTTTAAAAACATTAATATAAAACAAGATTCAAAAAATAAATAAACAAAAATCTGTCTTATAATTTTGTAATAGAAAATTGATCGCATGGCATCTTTGTCTGAAGAAAGAATTTAGCACTTAAGTTAGCAGAAATCCCTATAATTTAAATTTAAAACTCATAAAACGCAAATCTGGAATGTTCGGGGCCAGCGCTATATCGGTATTTCGTAATGTGGCGAATTTCAAAACACGACCAAAAATGGCGGACTTACACGATCAAAGATGGCGGCTAACGAACGACTAAACGCCAAGAAAGAATTTAGCACTTGAGTTAGCAGAAATCCCTACAATTTAAATTTAAAACTCATAAAAAGAAAATTTCGCATGTTCGGGGCCAGCGCTGTATCGGTATTTTGTAATGTGTCGAATTTCAAAACGACCAAAAATGGCGGACTCACAAGATCAAAGATGGCGGCTAATGAACGAATCAACGCCGAGTACATGAAATTTATTTTTAAGCATATAGACTTTGAATACTTATGAAAAAATAAATAAATAAAATAAAACACAAAATACAAAAAGAAATTGGACATATTTTCTCTTTATCATAAGAAAATAATACAAAATTTGTTTTAAAATAATACCGAAAGGGGAAGGACTACCAAAAGACTTTGTATAAATGATAACGTCGTATAATCAATATATCCTTCCGGCTAGATCCAAGAATTGGGACCGCACTAAAACTTCGTATAAATGCAAACGGCATAGGGAGGGGGGTTATATTAAGGAATATGGAATGATTCCACTTTCAGCGAGAAAAGGGGGGGGGGGTTACATTCGTTGGGGGGGCTACTTTCGGGATTTTACGGTATACAATTTAAAAAAAAAAAAGGCTATTTTCAAACATATATAGAAATTGTTAAACAAAACATACCGAATAATTCTTGAAAAATATAAATAGAGACCATTATGTTTCCCAGAATACAAGATTTCTGAGGTAGGTGATGAAACACCGGTAGTTGATAACTGCTGTGACACCAAACCTCCACTTAGTAACTGTTGCTGAGAGGGTGGAGTAGCTGCAGACCGTACAGGACTAAAAATGTCTAGAGGAATTAAAGAACATTTTCATTGCTGCATTTTTATTTTATTTATTTATTTAAAAAAAAGAAAATTGTTAACACTTGGTTGATATTAACTGTTATACACCAAAGAAATTATTTGAAGAATTGATAATAATGTTGTGATGAAATCAATATGCTTTTAGCACTGTATAAGAGAATAAATTACTTCTTTAAATGTGGCAAAAGCCACTCATTACATATTATACACATTACTTATTTCTTCAGAAAGAATCATATTAAAACTAAGTCAAAAATTTTCTCAATGAACTGAAGATATGATTATTCTCCTCTCCCCCATTATTTTTCTTGTACTGATCTTAATTTGAAATTATTTATGTATACATGAATGTAAATACAAGTACATAAGTGCATTTCTGTCCTATCATATTTTCATTACTTCAAATTTTAGATAAATCAAAACTTTTAATATTCCAACAGTCTTTCATTTTCATAACTATCTTTTCATGTCTTGTACATACTAATTTTTGATTTTCTTCTACATATTGTTTCCTTATGTCTTCTGTTTGCAACAAGTTGTACGAACGATCGGCACAGCTTATAAGAATATCAATTATTCTAATTTATATTATTTGATCAGGGGTACATTAAATTATATAGCGAAACCACAAAACCTTTTTTTCACCTTGTCTGATACTTTTATAACGCTAGATGATAAGTAAACTGTCTGTTAATCAAAAATTCAATCTACGTTTCATTAAAATAAAACAATAAAACAAAGTATAACATTGATTTGCAATATATATATATATATATCACAATAAGTACATGAAAATATGAAATGTATTTGGGCTCTAAATTTCTACAAAAAAAAAAAAAAAGATCAGCTGAGTTACTTGCATTCACATAAACTTCATCATTTTTAAGAGCATAAAATGTGTTACTATCTCCTCAATAAAACTCAAAATGACAACAAACAGCACTATGAATTTTGGAATATTGTTATTCATAAGAGGATGATCTGATCGCCTTCTTTATTTTCGATTTTTATGAAATGTTAAACTAACTTACTTCTGATGCTTATCAGTTAGAAGAATGTTATTTGAAGCACTTATGATTTAAAAAAAAAAAATGTTTGAAAATGAGAGGGAAAATCAACTTAAAATATTACATAAGTAAAAACAATTTTATAAAAACAACGTTTTTCTAGTGCACTAAAAAGGTACAAAATAATATTCCTATCAGCCTGGCAGAATTACTGAATAAATTGGTTACATTATGGTAACATAGTTTCGAGATCTTATAAAACGGAAAACGTTGGGCGCATAAATTCTTTATATTATTATGTTATGAATGTTTTTTTTTACAGATCATTGGTATATATATACAATTTAAAGAGGATATACTACGCAAATCAATTATTTTTTATGCTATGTTAAGTTTTGAACTTTTTCAATGACATTATGATCAGCATAGACGGGTTCAGGTAAATGAATTCTGATCAAAGTTGTGATTATGATCTGTTACATATAAACATAGTTGTGTTTATAGAAGTATTTTCATCCTAAAATTTGGTTCACGATATGTATAGTTCAATTCATATCTCCAATAAAGGAAATTGACTATGATGTAATGAAACAATATTAACCAGGTTTTTTTTCATAGAAATTTGAGTATGTTAGAAAAGTCTTGATGTTCGAGTACATGCGCCCAACGTTTTTCGTTTTATAATTAGAAACTGTTACCATAATGTGACCAATTTATTCAGAAATTCTACCAGGCTTATAGGAATATTATTTTCTACCTTTTTATTGCGAAAGAAAAACGTTTTTATAAAATTGTTTTTATTTATGTAATATTTTCTTCTTTTTGGTTTTTGATGGGTGAAATTTCGCTATCGTAAAAATTTATTCAGAACCTCGATGTACAATGCAATTATCCTTACTACAAAAGTTAGCGTTCGCCATTTAAAGAAAAATTAGATATAAAATGCTATACAATATAAAATGACTTATGAGATTTTTATTACAACTTTTTTTGATATTGAAATTTAGCTGACAGTATTCACCCGGAGTAGAGGAAACTGTTAATTATCATTTTTGGATCAAGGTAAGTCTTAAGAAACCAAACTAAAAAGCTCATTACCGGCGTTCTTATTGACTTAGAAACTTCGAACAAATTTCATCTTGTGCGGAAAAAGGAGCGCTTTTGATAGATATATTATATTAATAGGTGCAAAGTTTTTTTCACTCCCATACTGGGGAATTTATGTGGAAATTTGCGTAAAATTGGAATGAAAAAAGGAACTACCTGTCGGATTTTTTATGCGTGGTAGAATATTGCATTGTCATCTGGTTCTGAGCTATATGTAAAGTTTCAGAACAATAGCTTATCGGGAAATGGTCAAAAATTCGATTGCACGATTCCGCAGACAGACAAGAAAGCGAGTTAAGAAAAACGTTGTAATAATAGAAGAATTTCACTCAAACTGTGAATGCCCAATAAGCACGACAAGCAGTTCTGATCTGCAATATATGCCTCCCATTGCTTATGTGAAAATAGTTTGCTTCCATAGTTTTCTCTTTCTCTATAAAAGGTAAGTATAGAACTATTTTACCAAATTAAGTAGATAATACTATTTTTTTATTTCCTTTTTTTAGGGATGCTGTGCTATTCTACTTTAAGAATTTTACTGCATTTTTAGGATCAATAAAAATAAAAAGCGACACTTCTTGGAATTTTTTTCTTACTTGAAAACTGAGGTTGTGGAAAATTTCCTACACTTTGCCGGTTCTGAGGAGTGCTAACCCAGACTAAAAGAGACAAAAATAATTATTATAAACTCAACTGTATCCAAGGTGTACTTTTGTACATTATTGAAAATAAAATTTGCTCTATAAGCAATTCATGACATAAAAGCAAAAGTTTTTAAACTATGGATGCCAAATATGATCATAAAACAACATTTTTAAATATTTAAAAATGCTGTAAACATAGCAAACATCTTTGAATGCTTAATGTGTGCTTATAATTATCATCAGAAACTTCTATCAATATTAAAAGTAACATCTTAAATGTTTTTTTAAAAACCTAAATATGCTTATAAATTCAGATAATGTCCTATTTTCTTAAACATCAAATATATTTGGCATTATAAACACTTCAAACTTATATAATACATAGATGGATATAAATATAATCATTAATAAAATGTAGTCTTTCACAGGTGTACAGCAAATATTCTTTAAAAAAGTTCACCATCCATACACACATTAAAAAGCATGTAACATGGAAAAATTCTATTGAATAAGAAATAAAATAAAACGTCAATTTTAGAACAGCAAAATACTGATTATTCAGAGTTATCTTAAGTTTGTACAGATTGTAATTAATTATGTCTTGAGAAACATCATGCAGGGTACAAACAGTACGTTTTATCACTTTTCCATGTTCTCAAGCCTAAAAAGGACGAAAAATTCTGCTTTGATTGGCCAGTTTTGCTGCCAACTTTATTGGAAAGCTTTATTGTTGGATGGTGGGACTAGACAAGTTTTACTGATACACCTGCTAAATCCCCTGATTTTTAAAAAAATTTATATCATTAAAAAAACTGATTTTTCCACCTTTTCAAATGATTTCACGAATTACGGCTTTTTCAAGTTACTGGACAATGATTTCTATAAAAAATAAAAAGATATTCCATTAATTTTCAACACATACAGCAGCAATATCATCTACTGATATCCTTTGGCCAATCTACAATCTAAGTGAATTCTTTTGTGAAGATCAAATGTGCACAATTTTTAGATAGTCATTGAAACTTATTATTTACTATAGTTTCAAACAATAATTTCTTCTCATACTAACATCACTGGGTCCTGATTCTGCAGATTTTTAATTTGTTGAAGAAATATTTTCTTAAACAAGCAGACATACATTTGATGAGTGCTAATTTCTCCTAATATGTGAAATGTTTATGCTCAAAATCTTGATATGTCAAAATTTTGGTAAAAATTTGCAGTCAAAATTGTTTCAGACCTCTTGTTGATTAAAAAAAGGAAAAGAAAATGAGGATGCTGTAATGGGGGGAAAATTTAATTTAATTTTGCATGTCTTTCCACTTTTAAGCACAATATTTTAAATGACAAACAAAACTTCCCAGAAATGAAGTTTAAAAGAAAAACTTCTCTTTGCTTTTAATTATTCAAAAGAGTCAATATAGCCAAAACTTTTAGTCTTAAAAACAAATGCATAAGTATAAATTTGTATTGCTGTGAAAAGTAAAACTACCTTTAGTACCAGTGCTATGGAAAAGATGTTGGGGAGACACTTAAGATACAAGCATAAATTATTAAATCAAAAGTTGGGGGGGGGGGGGGACCTTGTGTAAAAACTAAAAAGTAGGACGACTTCTCAATTACACTGTTTAGCACCATGTTGTTATGAAATTTAAATAGATTATTTATTGTAGTAATTCAATTAGTTAGCAGAATGATAAATTTCAGAAATTATTCTACCTGGTGGCATAGGACTGCTTGGTCTTGTAAATGTCATTTGGGATTCAGATGGACTTAAAGGAGCATCGCCTATTGTCATTATATTGTGTTGAGGTTCTCCACCATACATGAAAAATGCTTGAGTAGCCCACTCTGCAATCTAGAACCCAAAATCCAAAATTAGTAACCTTTTCAGTTAATAGCAGTAAATTGTATACAGATAAATCTAGCAAAAAAAAAAAGAGAAAAATCAGTGCAATTAATATACAGGTAATACATTTAATAATATTATTCAAGCATTCTGTTACAAAAAAATTATTGACTACATGCCAATTGCATATGCTCTGATGTTTGCCAAAATCTGGAAAAATCTAATAAATAAAATATTATTAATGGTCTAAAGCAGGGGTTCTCAACCATTTTCGACTTGTGCCCCCCCCCCCCTTATGAGTACCAAATTTTTTTCGTAGCCCCCTTTGTTTTTCATTATGAAATTGCTTCTTCCAATTTTAATAGCTGGTTTAATTTGCCATAAATAAGAGATTCAAATCAACTGTTGATCTAATAGCTCACAAGCAAACACATAATTATTTTGTATACAATAAACTGTTCAAAAAAAAAGGAGGAAGAAAAAACTGCTCTTTATACCACAGCATTCAACTGATATATCATTGAGTACAGTAATCATATTCATGTTTTCAGAGAAGAATACAATCTATTGTATATTATAGACTTCTAATATATTTTATTAGAATAATGCGTAATTTTACCGTTGAAATGGGAAATATTTTATCAGTTTGAAATGATTGGTTCGTGGTCTCTGTTCGGAGGTTTGTGGCTCCCCTATTTTACCATTTTTCCCTATGCCCCCTCCCCCAGCTTTTTTCTGTGGCCCCCAAGGGGGCCATATGGCTCCCGTTGAGAAACCCTGGTCTAAAGTTTATTTAAAACATTTAAACATTTCAATTTTAAAAAAGGCCGGAGGTAGCTGTTTGTATTTTTATTCCTCTTGAATTGCAATCTACCTCGTTTATTTTTTTTCTTCAAAATTTCATTAAATTTGGAGGTAATGGGCCAAAGAAAGGTAAATAACATTTAAATATATTTCATGCATTTTTCCCAAAATTAAATATTCAACTACCTCCTATTTCTATATAAACATAATAAAAGTTAAATACCTGCTTCTCTTGTAAATTTTGAGAGCATGCTAAGATAAGACACAACGCACATGCTTGTGAATCCTAAAAAAAACAAACGCAAATTAAAAGAACAGAAATATATATATACACTGCATGGAAAATGTATCAAACAAAGGTTCTGCAATTCAGATTATTTTTTTAATTTTAAAAATAAGAATAATTGTCAATCTGAAACCAATTTTATATTCTAAAATACCAGCAAGTAAATTAATTGGTTACAAACATGTGGGAAATATTTCATTTTCTATTTTAATGCAACAATTTTTTTCTTTTAACCCATTAAACGCCGCTATATGAACCACATTAAAAATCTATAATATATTTATGTTTTTAATGTATGTTATGTATCTCTATTATCATGCAGTTGAAATTTAAAAAAAAACTGTAACCGTTCAAAAGTTATAGCCTGTGCCCGTAACGGGAGCTTTGGCATCTTTGAGGGGAAAATGCTTCTCTGTTTCGGAAACCTCTACTTTTTCTTTTCTACCCTGTTTCAGAGGAATTGCGTTCAATGAGACGGATAAATGTGTACTATTGGAAAGAAATTATGGAAATGCACCTAAGAAATTGCCGAAAATAATTATTTAGTCGCAATAAATAGCAGATTTGATGCTTTTCCTTGTATTGGGATTGGCTTTTGTAAGTTTTCGCTTTGATCTGTAAGATTAGAAATTTTCACTCGATTTATCACTTTTTTTGCTGCAATGATTTTTCTCAGGGTTAATTTTCCTTTTTTTCTCAGATTTAAGAGGAAAGATTACTTCTCTTTTATGATCTTTTATATTAGAAATATCAGCTTCTCCATGTGTGTCTTCTGGAACATCCATATCAAGAATAATATCATTTTCCGTGGCATATTTAAAACTATGTTTTGATTTCTTACTCTTATTACTGCATTCTGTTCTTACTAATGAAATTTTCTTCCTTTTATTGGAATTTAAGGAACATTTTTTCTTCTTTTCATTTTTTTTTTTTTTAAACTGATTCTTCTA
Organism: Octonoba sinensis; assembly: GCA_038502835.1. Lineage (NCBI taxonomy): Eukaryota > Metazoa > Arthropoda > Arachnida > Araneae > Uloboridae > Octonoba > Octonoba sinensis. Next base: position 60,338,217 of record CM076605.1, on the reverse strand, counting down.
CATCTTCACATACGTCCCGAGGAAAATCAATGCTAAGAGTAATTTTGTTTTCTGCGACACTTTCTTCATATGTAGCAAGACTAGGATCAGGGGGTAAAAATACAAATACCGCCTTCTTCTGAATATTCATCCTAATCAAGAGTTTCAAAATTATCGAAAGCTTGTGGAACGGTTAAAATCTTAAAGCTTTTTGTAAAAACCGTGAATGTTTCTTTGTCTTCTTTTTAATTATTTACTTGCAAAATATCTTACTTTTCGGAATTTCAGAAATCAAAGATAAAATCTGTGAGTACCCAACGTCTAAAAAGGTTCTAAACTTATGCCAAGAAAAAAAAAACAAAGAAAAAAAAAAAATCAAAATTATTTTTTGGAAACAGTAACAATAAACAGACTTCGCCAACCAGCCTCAAAAATTTTAAAATCATTCTGAATACTTGTCCTAGTCAATACAAATATTTAAATGTCTTTAACGAAGTTAATTATTCCTCCATTTTTAACAATATTCCAATGTTTGACGATGGATATCGACTTTCATTTCAGATATGCTATATTTTATTATATTTGTGTTTTGCGAACATTTCACGAAATTTGCTGCGAATTTCGGGCTTTATCTTTTGCCACAAACTTGTAACCCTAACTATTAGTAAAACAGCAGATACAAAACATTGCTCTACGAATTCTTATCCTAAAATTCAAGAAAAGGCACCTGTTTTGTGACGTAGTAAAACCCCCTGTGCAGCAGCATTCACTCGCAGACAAAAGAACGAAAAAAGGCTACCCGGGGACTGCCAAAGCTCCCATATCGGGAACAACAGGTTTCAGCGTGTCTAGCATAGCTTTGAATGAACATATTCATTTCCGGCTTTGTGTCTGCTATTGCTTAAAATGTTGGCTAGAAATATACAATGTGCTCAAAAAGATTTAACAATTCATTTATTTTCTTTCTTTTAAGTTTTTACAACTTCTTGAAAAAAGCAAAGTTTCATTTTTTGAAATTATTCAGAGAAATACAAAAATGAGAAATATTATTCTGATTTTTTTTAATAATGTACTCAATACTATAAATCTTTCCATGAAAAATATTTTTCATAAATAGCTTCAAAACATTCCGAGAAAAAAAATTAAAATTAGATGTTCCTGCAACGGGAGCTTGGGCGGGTAATGGGTTAAAGCGTACTTGTAAATTATGCATAACACTTTTCATACATTGCTCAAAATAAGCTTTTTAGCTCTACTTTTCAGTTAAAAAAGTTCTAAAAAATAAACAAACTTAATTATTATGTTATTATTAAAATATTATGTATTATTTAGATCAGTTGTAGCTAAACTTACAAAACCATGGAGAAAGCTTACCATTTTTTCAAATTTTATTGTAAGCTATTACAACAGAATACCTTACTTTTAAAAATATGTATTTATATGTATGTTTATTTTTTACCTATTATGGGCATTGAATATATACCCCCCCCCCCCCCCACCACCACCACCAAGGAAAAAAACAATTTTTATTCTTAATTTTCATTATATGCCAAAAACACGAGTGGGCTATATTGGCAGTTATCTATTTCACATTAAAAACATAGAATTTGCAATGTATAAAAAGTACAAAGGAAAAAATCTTATCTTTAAAACTATCATTGATATCTATTTGTACTTTTTATACATAGCAAACTTTGAACTTTTAATATGGTAGTGCAGTTTTCAGCTGCTTTTATAATCACCTTTTCATATACTTTGTCTTTCTGCGAATCAAATATTCTTTAGTTTGTGTCTAAGGCATCAGCTATGCAATGCAGTTAATAATAAAATATGGAAAATAAACTGACAATTATTGGTATAAGAATGTGATTGTGATTTGCTAAACATTTCTCCACAGGCTAGCAATAGCTCATTCAACATTTTGGTGACCACTGATTTAGATTAAAGCATAAGGAAACTAAACATTTTTTCTACACATTCTCCTTTTACTTCAATAATTAAAAACTAAAAAGTCATGAGCTCAACAAATTCATTTTAAATATGAAAATAAATATACCTTATCAAACATAAAAAATGTCTTCACAGCTTCGTTATCAGCACCTTTGTTATCAAGAAGCAGCTTGTAAAGCAGATCTACTGGTCTTGGTTTTTGTAACACAAAACTACCCTAAAGAAACAAATAAATAAGATTAAACATTTTCAAAAGTAAGGACCCGTGTTAAAGCACAAGCTGTAAAAAAGTTCTAATACTGAAATGCAAAAAAAGAAAAAATTGCGTGGAAAGTTTAAAAAAAAAAATTTATGTACACAGAATATTAAAAATTGACTTTTCATTGGTGAAGTGATCAACTTAAAAAATATACGACAAAAATATATATATATATATATATATATATATAAAATAAACACAAATGCATTCAATGTTATAAAAACATTTTTAAAAATGATATAATGTTTGTTCTCAAAAGCTGCAACTACTGTTAAAAAGTATTCCATTTGTCGAAGGGGTGATACGCCAAGATTAGTTTTGAAAGTTTTATTTTAGCCAAGTATTTTTTAATTTTTCTCCAGGCTGAATTATTCTATTTCTCATTTGAATATTTAGCACAAAACAAAAAGAAAAAGAATGCAGCTAGTTTCCTTCTTTTCAAAAGGTAAACATATCCTCATCTTTATTTCTTCTAGCAGTCCTGATGCATGCATAAAACGAAGGAAGGTTTCGGCATAGAAAAAGACAGCAATTTAAAACAATAACAAAATTGAATATTAGAGAAATGATATTCGAAAAATGAAAAATTACATTTTTTAAAGCCGATTTCAAGATTTTCAACTTTTTATTGCCAGCATCAATTAGTGCCTGTTCAGCCTCAATGTCACTCATACATTTTTGTTTCAATCCTAGCTTTACTCGCTCATTTCCTTCTTCAACCATGGCTTGGGTTGAAGAAAATTCCTCTTTTAATCTTTCAAATTTCGCTTCAGTTGATTTTCTTTAAGGCTGACTTTGCTCAGGCTGTGAACTTTTTTGCTTGAGATATTTTTCTTTCTTTTCCTTTTCTGCCTTATACTTGCTGTGGGCTTCTCTAAAGCTGTATCATTTTCTTTGTAACTTCCTCAGCAGTAGCACTCTCTTTAACAGAACTTTTAACAACTCTAAGCCCTACTAGGGTGCTTAAACTCATTCTTGTCCTTTCATTGGTAACTATTCGGTTATGCACAGGAAATCTCCGCTCCACAGAAGCTTGACCGTGCGAAAAAGTAATCACTGCCTTTACAAGTTTTATTAACATGGGATGTTTCAAATTTCCAATGTTATCTTTCATGTTAAAGACATTATTCCAGTATTTATCAAAAGCATAATTCAGTTTCTTCAAGAAATCTACATTTACATAGATGTATCACTCATTAGTAAGTTTGTCAATGAAGTTTTCAGGCACGACCTGGGGCAGCATGTTACATAATCTTCTTACAATTGGCAAAGTATTTATTGCAGATTCTTTCTTTGTTACTGGATGCAAAATTTGCAAAAGCTTATTTTTCAATGACAATTTTTTTGAGAGGTTGAACTTCGAATTACCGTGAAATTGCTGATTCTGCGAGGTGTATCGGAAAAAGTAATTGGTGATTTTAGAAAAATAGAGGATTATTCTTAATAGGGATTATAGGATGTTTTTTTAACTTTAAAAAATATATAGGATTTACAGGAAATATAGGACGACTTCTACTCTTGGCTTTTTAAAACAAAAACTACTCTTAACGCTAGAAAAACTTGAAATTACCGTATGCGTAGAAAATTGGAAGGGGCAACTATGTCCCTTACCATTTTTTCAGAGTAATCCTTTTAAAATTTCTTTTTGAGTAAGTATAGTTGCATTTGTTGTGACTAAATGAAAAATGAGTGTATCATAGTGTACAGTGGTGTTATTTCTACATGAACAAGTGTGAAATTTATATCTCCTACAAAGCATGAACGATATTTTTCGGAAGCACGGCTGAGGGCAATGTTAAGCATTTGTAACTTCAACCAGCTATAATAAAAAAGGAAGGTTAAGGTCAAACTAGACAGAATACTACTTTGTAGAGTCGCAATAATTAAGAGAAACAAAGAATTTCTCTGACTTGATTGTAAAGTACTTGAGAGGTCGGTCAAATTGCTCTCTCCTGTCTTCCTACAGCTAAAGTTAAATATTAACGATACTATGAGTCTAACACATAAATTAAATAACCACTATAACAGAATCATATTATGAAAAGTCAGGAAGAAGCTTTGTGTTCAGTTAATTTCATTTCAAATTATTGGACAAGAAATAATGAGAAGTTTCTAGTGTTTAGCTAAATAAGATTAAAAAAAATATTTTTTATTATGCATGTTTATCTAACAATCAATAATTAATATGAAATGCATTTTGTGATGAATATATGTACACAAAAATGGAAAGAAGATTTTTTTTTTAACTTTCAAATTAAAACTTAAGTTAGAATGGATTATCAGATTTAAAAAAAAAAATACCTGTGAAGAAAGAAAAACAAATTGTCTTGGTAGCTCCCTATGTTGAGTAACTAAGACTGGGGGATCACAAATTAGTTCAGATTTATTGGCATTTTGTTTTACAGGTAAATTGGTAGGAACTTCTGCCAAGGCCCAAGCATGGCCATCCAACATCATTGTAGTCTAAAACAATAACAAAAAATTTTCTGGTTATTAAACACTCTTGTACATATAACAACAAAAACATGGTCTCACACAAACATTATAGCATGTGAATAATGAACACTGAAACAATCATGAGGTTGTTTTCTTCATATTATCAGATTATACTGTTATAGTTTTTTAAATAAGAGTCCTAAAAACTGTAACACAACATTTTCAGGCCATTAAAACTTTTTTAAAAAATTAATTTTCAAGTATAAAAAAATGTTTTTACGAAATAACACCAAAAGTACAAAAAATAATGTGAAAGTCAATCTTTCCTGGTCTCTTATGCAAATGTGGAATCAAGTTTTAAATCTGAAAGGAGTATTTTCATCCAATGCAAAAATTCAGTAAAATGGCAAGTAACAAGAAAGATTCATTCAGAAATGCTTATAAAGAGCATCAATTTACAGCACAGTGGGGAGGCAGTTCAAGAAATATTTTGCAAATTTAAATTGCAATTTAAACTATATATACACTATAGTAAAAAACTTACATGAGTTTCAATGAGCTGGTTATAAAAAGCAAAGGAATCGTTACTTGTAGCAAAAATAACGTCATTGTCTTCTGTTTGGGAAGAAGCCAATAACAAGAAACCTAAAACAGATACATAAATGAACACAACAAATTTTAATATTTATCATATAAAAATTTTGTTAAAAATGTCTTTGCTTCTTGTAAAAACTCACTAACATATTTACCTTTCTTATAATATGCCATGTGTACATTCGATGGTCTTGCAACAGCAGCATTTGCAGTAAAACCTGGAGGTAATCGTACATGAAGTAAAGCTAACGTGTAAGGCCTACTATCTCCAAAATTTCCATTAGTAGTGAAATATAATCGAACACCTTAAACATACAAAACAATTTTAAATCAACAGGAGCAACAAAACATACGAAGCACTAATTGCAGACATTCAATCAACTGATAATTTTAATTAGATTAACAACTTTAAGACAAATTATTCATATGTTAAATTCACAAAAAACGTATCGAGCAGTGCCTAATTACCGTAAAGGCCAACTAGGCCGCGGCCTTGGGCCCCAAAATTTTTGGGACCTCCAAATTGTAAAAAAAGATTTCTGAAAATATCTCTTAAAAGATATTTTTTTATAAAATGGAAAGATCATAACTCATTTAAATGGGGAGCCAAAAGTATTTGCGTAAACAAGGTAAACAATGCACAATCATATCAATATCTTCATTGACTATCATGCTAAATAGTATCCTTTAATCACTGAGGCATCTCACAAAATGAATAACTCAAAAATCATATTGAATAAAAACAATACAGAATGCAGAATAATAGGATGTTGTATCAGTAGGTGCTTATTTTCCCCCCTTGTCAATTGGGTATGAACCCTTAATCATCAAACTTATTTAACTTTATACATTATACCCAGTATTTTTATTTTTCGTACCATAGGGGCTCCAAAATAATGTTGTGCCTTAGGCCCCCAACTGTCTTAATCGGGCTTTGGTATCAAGTGTTCTTTAATTTGACTATTTTAATATATATATATATATATATATATATATATATATATATATATAACTGAAATATACATCAACTCATTAAAATGCATGCAAAACTAAATATAAAATAATAATTTATCAGACGTATTTTTTAAGAAATTTGCATGATCAAGAAAGATAAGGCAAAGAAAAAAAAATGGTAATAATTTAACTTAAGTTTTGAGTAATCAAAAAAACATTTGCAATGAGAACATGCATAAAAATATTCTGTGCAAAAATTAAACATCATAAAACACTACTTCATGTACTTACAAATTTTCTCCCGAAAGTGAATTTATAATTAAAATTAATTAGAACCAATGATGAAATCATTTACAACTATTCCAAAAACTAGGTTTTTCAGCCAGTTAACATCTATCAATCCCGGCTGAACACTAGCTTGTCAAGGCATAAAAGAGAAAACTTTACATTCAATTTAAATATAAAAGAGTTAGAAAAAGTATTTGAAAATATCAGGAAGGAAGATTTTTAAAGATGGTTAGCATTTCGACAAATATAGCCACCTCTTCCTTTAGTTAATAGTTTTCTTTCAATGTAATAAATCAAGTTTTGGAAGAATTACCTGATTGAGTAATGGCTACCAGATGAACATGTTTTGACTCATGAGCTTCCACAGCGCTAATATGAACCACCGGATAAAAATTCTTCTTATCAATCGTTCTATTAAACAAAACATAAAATCATGCATGCATATACTGATATGCTACAGAAGTATCAAGAAAATTTTACATGCGTTATATTTTATTTCGTACATGGGAACCAATGCCGATAATGAATTTATTAATTTTTAATGAAATCCAAACAAAAAAAAAACAGTATTATAACAAAATTCATTACACAAAAGATTAACATATTTCCACTAAAATAATTTTAAAAAATTCCATGCATTAAGTACCAGGTAGTGGCACTAATTGGATTTAAGAGCTAAGTACCAATATTAGCAATTACTGCCATAAATTGGTACTCGGATCAATTAAAATCATTTCCTTGCCATAAGCTAAAATGACTGCACAATGTAAAACTTCTTTGCAAAATAAACTAAAAAAATATCTTTTTGCAAAAAGTCAATCAAACGACTGAATGCCGTTTTCTATTATTGTTTGTTTTATAATATATTAGGACAAAATATTTCGACTAGTATCCTGGACTAACCGCTTGTTCTAAAATATAATGATTGTTATAACCTTAACATACTTTCATAGCTCTGCACAAGATTTAACATACCGTGCAACCTCGGAAGCTTGCTGAACGATAGCATGTTGATACAACACATGAACTTTGCTCATTTGTTTTCCATCTTTTCCAAGATCGTAAACCTACACAGGAAAAAATTTAGGAATTCACATTTAAAAAAAGAAATTACAAAAAAAGCACGTTAAATTTTAAGTTAAAATTTGATAAGGATCTTTTACAAAGGCAAATACAACAATAAAAATAATTAATTAATTTGTGCTCTGGAAAAAAATAATATAAAATTATTTACTCAGGAATATTTATTAAATTTTTACTTTCTAAGATGAACATTCCAATTTAAAGATTCTTTTTGCAATAAAACAACATTTTATTTTTACACACCTGAATGGAACCCTTTTCAAGTCTAGCATAAAGTATATGCCTGCTGTTGTCAACCGCTATTTGAAGAATGGCATCTAAAAACAAAAATATTGTACATGAAATAACATTAATGAATTTTATATCAATACAATATAGTTTTTTTTTTTTTGAAAGAATAGCATTAATTTAAAAATATTTTAAACAATAATGGGACAAAAAATAATGCAGATAATGAAAAACCAAGGAACGAATTAAACATCAATGAGCTTTATATCAATACAACATAGTTTCTGAAAGATTAACATTAATTAAAATATATTTTAAATAATAATAAGGCAAGAAATAATGGACACAATGAAATATCACATGCAAGAAGTAGCATTAATAGAAGAACAAGAGAAGTAGCAAGAAATAATAATTCTAATGCATATAAAATATTTCAACCAAATTTAAATAATTTTCCTCTTTACACTACCACTTTATAACTGATAATTGTCGGTAAATGTGGTTAATATGAATTTATAGGCTGGCCCCACACTGCGGAATACTGGGACGAATTTCAGCACAGAAGGATTTTTTTTTCTTAGCTTTCCACATGCTAAGCTCATAAATGGTTTTATGATTGCCAGAAATCTTAGTGTGTGAAAAGCTACAAAAAAAGAAAAAAAATCTCCTGCCTTCCGTGCTTTTAATTCGTGGCAAATAAATTTTAACGCATATACAGCAAACACTGGACAAGTCAAACGAATTAGAAATGCAAGATGTTGTGCACAGTGCAATCAAGATTTCCAAAAATTAGATTATAAGTAGGGACGTAACTAGGGACAAACGGGGGATGGTGATGCCATGGGTGCCAGATTTTAGGGGTGCTGAATTGACAAAGTCTGTGTGCATAAAATAAATGTGTGCGTCTTTTTTGTGTGTATGTTGGGGGGAAGGGGCGCGCCCCTGTTGGAAAATGACAAAGTTACATCTCTGATTATAAGTGCTCTACTGTTATTAAAATTAAATTGTCTCTAGGTTTTGAAGCAGAAAGAACAGAACTTATTAAAAATGTATTCCCAGGGTTCAAACTGGGGAAAAATACAAGGTAGGATTTTCCTCCTTGACCAAAATTTTAAGTATTATTTTTAAAGTTTAAGCCCAAAAAAAAATTTTTTTTTTTTTGAGGGGGATTTCAAAAAGAACCCTGATTCCATGTAATAATTACTTATATTATTTAAAACATTTTTGCAACAACTTTTGAAGGAAATGTTTCAGTTTAGAGCACTTCTGCAAAAAGCTTTTCTTTTTTCCTCTTCTTCTTGCATGCCATACCGAAGAAGCTTGATCGTTGTTCCTACAGCTTGCATTTTCGATAATGTATCGTTGTAATGGTGAACTGTCTTGCTTAATACTAACTCACACTTGTTTTGCCAAATATGTTGTTCAAAACTAATAATCGCAAGAGAAACAATTAATTGTCACTCGTAGCCGGAAATGAAATATTTTTGCACTAACTCCACCGACTAATCTCAGAATACCAGATTTTAATGTTCAAAATGACACAACCTTATTTTCCCCCTTAATAAAAATTTTGGATACAAATTAAAATTCTTTGCACTTCAAGGTTCTACTAGGTATGAATCTGTTCATTACAATTTCACATTACAAAACAATAATCATAAATATTAATTTGAACATTTTTCAAATCTAGCAATTTCATTAAATGCTAAAATACAAATATTTATTTTGGTATGATGCATTAATGCTTGATAAATTTCAGTATCAGAAAAAATAAAGAGAACAAAAAAAAGTTGCACAGAATAATAAAACATTTTTTTGAAAAAATGAGTAAAAAAGATCACAATGCTCACCATCTTCTGAAAACGCTAAAGTTAGAAATGTAGGCACCAAGAACGAAAGAGAGCTGCTCGAATGGTTAATTTTTCGACATTTTCTACTAAACCAACTGTCCTGAGCCTGAAATTAAATATTTACTTTTAATCATACTAATAAAATAAATAACTAAGATTTACTTTTAGTGACATAAGTAAATAGTAATTGCAGACCTGCCAACCTTACAAAACGAAAAAGCAGTAGAAACAAAACCACAAAGCAGGAGACATTTCTATACCTCAGAACCAGGTGAATGCTAGTATAAAACTGGTAAATTTTTTGTTCTTATATATAAATTAACATAAAAATTAATCCACAAGATATACAATGCATATCTTGTAAGTTATCCATTTTTAAAAAGATAGTTTAGAATTAAAAATAAAATGCTGATTTTTGCTGTTTTATTTGTTTAGATCACTTACTAAATTATTTCGAATGTCTTTTGTTAGTGAAGGTAATTTAGAACAAGAAATAAAAATATTTAAGAGATTACAAGTAAAATTTTAATGCTGTCATGAAATGCACAAACACTAAACAAAAAAATTATGTTATGAGACTGCAGCCTGTAAAAACCTTTTGAAACCAAAATTGACAAAAGTATTAAGTCTTTAATCTTTCTAAATTTTTACTGCAAAGAGATGCATGTAACTGAAGAAAAGTTCGGAGATTTTTTTTTTGCCTAAAAAGCAGGAGAAATTTCTGCATTAGCAGGAGACAATAGATTGAACAGAAAAGCAGGAGTCTCCTGCCAAAAGCAGGAGACTTGGCATGTCTGTAAATTGTAATAAATACTGCTAAAATGCTATTTTGTTGAACTAAATATGTCTTGGAGAAATCAAATGCTCACCTTTTTAATGCTACCCCTTTTACTGCCTGCACGTTTTTCCCCCATTGGACATTTCTCAGCCATAACCAAAATAATGGTTGAGATGTTTTCCCAATTATCAGCGTGCTGCCGATGCCAAAGTTTGTGAAGCGCTCATGCAAGTCGATGTTGAGTTGCGTAATCCCCATGCAAATTACGTGTGACGTGCGTGCTTGCGTGGGGAGAGCGCAACTCGTATTTAAGGCAGGCAGCAGCTGGCATCTGTGCTTGCTTACTTGTTTCCTTCCCTTACGACCTCGCACTGGTGCGAGTGCTCGATGTGAGTGCACATCGTGTTGGGCTTCGGTTGAAGCCGTTGTTTGGTTTTTCATTTGAGGTTTATTCCTCTCTGCTTTCTGAGGCGTATGTGTTTGGCCTCTGGAAATGTTTCTTTTATGAAATGATGATTTTACTTGTCAAATATTAGACATGGAAATTTTAATCACCGTTTTTAAAATAACATCATTGTAACTGTGAGTCACCCGATCCTGTCCCACGAGATTCTAAAAAGTAACATAGCCTGCCTCATCAAATGATGTAAAGTTCTGTTTTTCTTATGCTGAAGAAAACCAATTATGGACTGTTTTAACTTCAAAGTTTTTTTTTTTTTCATCTTTGACTTCAGCGATTTCCTGCAAAGTGTAATCTAAGGACATGTGGTGAATATCTTACCTCTATTTAAATACCGATGTCTATTTTTATTGGAATTTTAATATTTTGAAGCCGTTTTATATATATATCGTTAATTGTTAAATAAATGTTCATTTTTTTTTAAATATATTTGTCATGTACTCTTCTCAGAAAGGTCCACTCTAATTTTCGTTGGCATATTTAGTTCATTTTATTTTAAATGTAACTATTCATTTTTTCTAAAAACCAACATATTTTAACCGTTTGAATTATTTTTGCTACATCTGCGTTCATATGTGTGAATCCAACGCACAATACAACGAAACTTACTTGATAAGAAAATTCATATATAGATCCATCTTTGCCACCTAGGAATATGCGTCCATCATCCGTGCCTTGGAATGTGCACATGTGGACATTATCAGTTGGATATGAAAATAAGGGTTCAGGTAAAAGATTCATTTCTTCAAATGTGGACGAATCTTGAAAAGAAAAAGGACGAATTTTGTCATTGTGTTAAAACACCATTATGTGAAACTTTTAAGGCAGAGCAAGGTACTTAAAAAAATAATAATAAATAAAAATCCATAATGCGACAAAACTAAAATTTCAAATTAAAAACAAAGCTTTACAATCAAACTTTGTCAGAATTTCGGAATTTTGGTTACATCTTGGAAACACTACTTTCTTTGTATTATCTTGAAAAATGTATCCTTTAAAAACTTTGTAAGCAGTATAATGTAACTTTTCAACCATTAGAAAGTTAGAAAATTTTAACTCTTTTATACTTTATTTGAGCTAACATTTATTAATAGCATTTTACGTATGTTTCATAATGATATTTCCTCCGCCAAAATTAAGATTATTTCAAGTTATTAATCCATTGCTTCATATAAGATTGATATTGTTGATATTGATTGATATTGTTTCATATTCCAAATGAACATCCTGGACTTAGAACTTATATAATTTTATTTGTTACAAATACAACTGTCAGGGGCTACAATCCAAATTTTGTAGTGGAGGGGAGAGTCTCTTCCAAGCTGTTTCTTTGGAGGAGATCATAACAGTTTGAGAAATAGAAATCAATTATAGTTAAAAAACTATAATTGGGAGATTATTTTCAAGAAGGAGATCTGAAAAATTTGAGAGATTCCTGCCATCCAGCCTTGAATTTGTGCCCCAGATTAGAAATAGAATGCACAAAATGCTACTAATATTACAATAACACTTTAGCTGACTTTAAATACCAAGCAAGGTGAACTTATTCTACAATTTATATTACATTAATGTTAATATAATATACTTATAACGCAGCAAAAATTAAGAATTGCATGATTTTTAAATTATGATGATAATGTTACTATGTAATATTACAAAATGTGTAAACAAATCAGAGACCTAAAAACCACAAAATTCTAAAATTCACCAAGTGCTTGGTTAAAATCCATGCAGATTTAAAAGAGTTAGTGTATCTTGAGGAGCTGATAAAATATTAAAAATAAATAAACACATTCCTAAAGCAGTAAAACCTACTATTATAAATATAACAAATACAGTGGAACCCCGCCATTCGTCCGCCTTGCTACTTCCAAATTGTTCAAGTAAAATTCAACTCGTTATTTGTACTTGTCCCGCAATTCGTACAGCGCCAAGGGCCAGCTGGGTTGCCAGTTTGGCTTTTTTAAGAAAGAAAAAAAAAATCGAGAAATTATGCTCATTTTGAACTCGTTGGAAATAGTTTGTTTGGCGTTTTGGATTTTTATTTTAAATTTTAATACATTGTGAGATTTTTACTGACACTTTTAACTTTCTAAGGGGGCAACAAGAGGAAGTGGTTGAAGAACTTTCTTCTTCAGAGGAGGAAAGTAGTAAAGAAAGCATTTCCTTTGCAGAAATTAAAGAGCTGTATTACCCCTGCGAGAAAACACAGAAAGTGGTGGGAAAATGGCATCCCAACACTGCTGTGGTCAACAGCATTAACTTGTTCCACGACAATGTTATTGACCATTTTAGAAAATCCTGAACAATCGTCAAAGGCAGAAAACATTGGACTGGGTTTTAGAGAAAGAAACCAAAGATTCTTCTAGTGCAAAAAGACAGAACAGCAGAAAGGGAGAAAACACCTGGGAAGGGATGTTATCTGATGTTTTTATGGAAGGGGTCTCCTCTTCCAATCATCTCTCTTCCTGTTCTCAACATTCCACCTATGCCATCAGCTCACCTCAGTACAAGCAAAGTGCAGTTAAATTTTTATTTATGTATAATTTCATGTACAGTACTGTACATTTGATTTTCATAGGTTTAAATTTAAATAAGCAACCATCTGTGGGTCTAGAACGGACTAATCTAATTTACACTGTATCTTATGTGAAAAAATAATTCGCCATTTGTACAACTTGCCATTAGAACTGCCTCCTGGAACGAATTATGTATGAATAGTGGGGTTCCATTGTATTGTAGAATGGGGTGAGATTATCTCACTTGAGGTGAGAATGTGCCATCATGGAATTCGGCCACAACAATGTAACAATGCTTGTTGTTATGGCAGAACTACCCGTCTTATAACTAATCAAAAATACTAATTTATCTTGAAAGCAAACAATTAGAGCGCACTTCCTTGCTAAATTTCATGATGGTACATTCTCACGCGATTTTATAGTAATTTTGGTAAAAATAGTATTGATGAATAAAAGGAAAGAAATTTTAAAATCCAATTTTATTTATTTTATACGTATAAAATACAAATTTGAAATTGTTTTAATAAACTTTTTTTTTTTTGTCTTTTAAGAGAAAATTGTTTTGTTCAATAATAACCCCTTAAAAGATACACAAAAATGAATAAAGTTTTTAAATTAAAAAAGAAGGGAGGTAGTCTCCATAAGGAAATGCAATAGAAAATTAAGATTGCTAGGTTATATAAATTGATATAAACATCATACTTTCATTTTGTCTTGTGAAGTTAACCCCAAGTACAACTATTTCTACAGGAGTGGTTAAACACAGCAAATAATGAATGAAGTTTTGAAAAATGTCTGTAAAAGATACATAAATAGAGTATTAGAATCAGAAAAGCAATTTTAATAACAGCAAATGCAATTGTTTTAAGATGCAAATATTAGTGCCATACTTCTTTCTATTTGTTCACAGCAAAAATTTTATAACTATTCCTTTTGATAAAACATTTTGAGAGTTAAATTTCATAACCACAGAAAATTCGTGGGGATTGTTGGTAGTTATATATATTTATTTGCATGTCTTACTCATCATCGAGGATTACCAAGAGACTACCGTTTTTCAATCAATGTGACCTCCACATCGCAATATTTCCTAAACTCTATCTATCACAAAAAAGTTTTTTACAGCTTTGGGTAGCATTTTTAAAGACCTTTCATGTGATACATTCGAAATTCACAATATCATGATCGGAGGTCGCGCTAGGAATTTTTGTCAAAGAGTGAAAATACTCCTTGGAGGTTTTTGGAGGAGTATTTTATTTTCTGGAGGAGTGAAAATAAAAAAAGAATAATCTTATATACCTATAAGTTATATGAATTTAACAGCATAAGCATGCTTTTAAATAATACAGGAGTGCATTCATTAGCGTGGAAAATAGGAGGCAGAAAAAAAGGAACACAATTTCACCAATTGCTTGTCGATGCCTAAATTCCTACTAAAAGTTGATTGAACATTTATTTACTTTATTAAAATTACTCTGGCTTTTTTTCTATTTATATAGACAGATTATTATTATTATTTTGTAAAATGTTTAAACTAAACAAAAATTCCTTATTTATTTTAAGATTTGTGATAATACTTGTTTTCAATAATTGTTTATTGTTTTTTTAAGAAGTTGGAACCAGGTAAATTATCAATTTTCTAAAAATTTCTTATTTATCCAAAATTTAGTATTTTCTAAAAAGTAAACAGCTGTCAATACTAAAATCAAATTAGAAATAAATAAATAAATGAAACAATAATAGTGATTTAATAATAGTGAAGAATAGTGATAAACGCAATTTTCGACAAACACGTGTTGTACATTATCGGTACAGTTCAAAAAAAAAAAAAAACAAAAGCCAGAAGCTATTAAAATAAAATGCAAAATGAGCAGATTTAGAGTTGCATGTGTGAAAAATATCTTCTTATTTAGAAAATAATTGAAATCTGTACTCAATGCAAAAGGGTTAAAATCTCTAACGTTGAATCCAATTTTCGGCGAAGCAGGTGTACGATTTTGGCTGTTTCTATCTTTATACTTTTTTCTTTTTTACTTGTTAAAATGAAACATATGTTTTTAATTGTTGAAATGAAAATAAGCAAATTTAAGGTTGTGCATGCAAAAAATATCTTAGAACTTTCAAGATAATATGAAATTATTCCAGGATGGAAAAGGCTTGAAATTTCAAACACAGTAAGCAATTTCCGGTAAAAATCGGAGGTAAAACTAGTTTCCGTGTGGCGCAAAAATTAACTACTATTTCTTTCGTCTTTATTGGGAAAGGGTTTTAGCATTAGCAAATGGTAGTCACATTGGCGACTTCAATGAACACAATGGTGAAAATTGGTCGCATTTGGCAACTGGCGACCGCAAGTTTTGAGCTCTACTATATAATGAAAAATAAAATTAACTTAATGGAATAATATTGTATCTATCTTGCAATACTCAACAAGCTAAAAGCTGTTTTAAAATGTGGAGTGAAAATACGCATTTTTAAAATTTCAATGCGTATTGCCGATTTTTAAGGCGTGAAGCACGCTTGTGGAGGTGTTATCGCGATCTCTGATCATGATATATAATGGAGTTTTTATAAACCAGTTTACTTCAACAAGGCAGCCATTTTGATGGCGCCATCGCTGGCGAGTCCTGACCTTCCAGAAGTTGTATTCCTCCAATTTTTTGTTCTCTGATACGATCATAAGCACTGTTCAAAATTTTCACGCTCGTAGCCGGAAGTGAAATATTTTTGCACTAACTCCACCGACTACTCTCAGAATACCAGATTTTAATGTTCAAAATGACACAACCTTATTTTCCCCCTTAATAAAAATTTTGGATACAAATTAAAATTCTTTGCACTCCAAGCTTTTTTTTTTTCCATCAAGGAAACAACAACTCCACCATGTTTTTAACTTAGTCCACTGTTTTGTTCAGTTATAAAATGCATTTTGGATGCTTCCTTTTATCATATTTCTACAGATTTCTTTCAATCACTTCATTAATGCAAATAAAAAAAGAGTTAAGTAAGAGACAAGATTGCAATTGAGATGGTGAATAGACTGACTGTTGGGAGTTGATGCAAGGAACAGTGCAGTGAGTGAGATTCACCGATGGACAGCGAAGGTGTTGGGATTCTTTTGTGATTTTTATTATTTTTGATTCAATAAATTAATAAATACAAATAAGTATTTAAAATAAATAATATATAATTAAAGCTAGATAATAGTTAAAGTTTTAATAGTTTATCAAGGACTTTAACTGCATAGTTGATTCTAATTGGTTGAAGATAATGCTCATTTACTATAAGGTATGTTTCTCATTGGCCAATCAGATTCAGCTGTATTCCAAAGTTGAACTTCTGCCTTATAGCCATGCTGCTAATATGTTCAAGGTGAAAGAGATGTGATGTGTTCGTTGTGTTTTTCAAGAGGCAACCTTTTTCCTTTTAAATGCTTTATCAAATAAACCATTTTGTTTTCTGATACGATCATAAGCACTATACAAAATTTCACGCTCATAGCCGGAAGTGAAATAATCTTTCACTAACTCCACTGACTAATCTCAGAATACCAGATTTTAATGCTCAAAATGACACAACCTTATTTTCCCCCTTAACAAATTTTTGGATTTAATGGAAGTATTTTTTTCTTCGGGAAAGCTGTGCTTCATTCAAGATACATCAGGTAAGTGAGCTTGTATAGTTTTAAAAAATGATACTCTGCTTAGAATGGTTAAGGGCCTAGTCCCATTGAACCAGGCATTGCTTTTTAAAGCCATTGAACTTAGAAATTTTAAGTATTGAGTATTAGAAGAAAATTTTAAACAACTCGCAAACAAGGAAATTCAACACGGAAAGTAATGGGTGGTTCACTTCATTAATGCATTCCTGCAAATAAAAAGGACAGTAAGTAAGAGACAAGATTGCAATTGAGTTACTCTTGCTGTTTTGGTTGATGCCAGTAACAGAGTGGTGAGTCAGATTCACTGATGGACAGCGTAGAGTTACGATTTTTACAGTCGATAATAAATAATACGAATTAAACAGTGCATACATGAGCAGGAATGAAAAACACAGCAAAAATCAATGTTCAAATAAAATAGGATAGGATAAACTTGTACTGCAACTTTGCAACAAGACATTTAACAACTTTAAATGTTTAATACACTTGCAGATGTATAATTTACTTGAAATTCAAACTTCTGCTAATGTGTCATTATATTTAATGTACACAATTATAAAATACAAGCTATCAAAAATGAGAGAATTCAACTATCAGTCTAAAACTAGTCGTTTGGAGATCAAAATTTGTTATTGCAAATATTTTTTAATGTTTTTTTTTCCTGCAACAGAAAAAAAATATGGAGAAGGCTTTTTAAAAAGCCGAGTTACCTTTCTTTGGCTTTACAAGACCAACACATAATATAGTTTCATTTAGGCCATCATAATATGCTAAGTCCCTTCTATATCAACAAAAGAAAAGAGAAAAGTTATTTTTTAAAGAAGAAATAAATAAAAAGTTGCATAAAGATAATAAATAATAGAGCTTATCATGAATATTAAATATTCATTTTCAACGCACAACGTTCATAAACAATTCATACATTAATAAAGGTTTTTATAAATTTATTCAAAATATTCAAAATAAAATTATAATGCAAAAACTAAAGCAAATACTGTTGCGATCTTAAGGTGTGCAATACAGCAAGAATATTATAAATTTTTAAAAACTTACAGAATTAACACTAAATATTTCAATTCAACAATTTAATTTGATGTTTACCAATCACTCTAAAGACTTCAAACAGTCATCTATTACTTGAAGATATCTAAGAGAACATATTATCATGAATGGCACTAGGGTCAAACTAGGGCTGTCCAGGGTGGAAAAGTTAGGGAAGACATTTTAGCTGGAATTTGGAATACATTTTTTATTGGGAAAAATTTATAAAAATATATGAAACAAAATATAATTTTTTATAGCATGGGAATTTGGATGACTGATAAAATTATATTATTTAGTATTATGTTAAATTAAAATGCAAACCAATGTAAGTCAAATTTGTACCATACAAGTACTCCTTTAAAAAAAAAAAAAAAAAAAGATTGCTGACCAGCAATTTGCTGTAACACATATTTGGATGGATGACGCAGCATAAGTTGTAAAACAATAAGTGAGCTGAATGGTGGCTATAAAACCTTTAAGGTACCAATTAGGGGCTTTATTTATAATAAAGTTGGAATTGACAATTCAATAAGAGACAAGTCTTCTGCGTTATTAAACTCTCTCTTTCAAAATTCAATGTCCTATGCTCCATCATTATTAGATACTAAAGGTTAAATTGCACGAATCCATTAAGCAAGCAACTGCAGACAAAAGACCATGATCTATCAACTACTACAGATCTCTTAAAAACTTCTTTTAAGGGTCTTTGATCTGATGTGGCTAACAAGATTCTCATTTGGCTAATTTTGAACCAATGAAAAATTTTGGCAAAGAAATATTAATTTTGATTATAAAGCACCAGATAACCCAATAGAGGAATCGAAATTGAAATTGGAGAGCTATATTTTTTTACAATAGCTCAAGTAATTAATGCATTGGAATGCAGAATTAACAATTTAACTTAACGTGTCTATAACCAATTACTTTAAATTTTTCCTTCCAGAAAATAGATCAAATTTTTTCCTTTTTCTTTCGATTAAATTAGTTGCACCAAACTAAACATGGAAATGGGAATGAAATTACAACGTTTCTTTATTATACTATAATTATATGCCAGTGCTGTATTTTTAGGGAAGAAAACAAGAAATAAAAGTCAGAACTTTAAAGTAAAAATTACAAGAAGTATTTTTTGGTTAGATAATAACTTAGATCAACAACAATACAGTGTACAATATTACCTTAGGAAATAATTATGCTTGTGTAACTGTACTATGAAAAGGAACAATATAATGGAGCTCTAACTATGCAATAGAGAGACTTATAATTTGTGCTATCATTATATGAGGCAGTGAGAAGAAAAGGGATGTAAGTGACAAAATTGAGAATTTCGAGATAACTGGTGCAAATGATGGAGAAAGCATTGTTCTATATTGTGACAAGAAATGTTAGTGATATCTCTAACAGGTGATCCACTTCAACATGATTTAGAAAAAAATTTACATTAAAGGTCCCATGGGGTCCAAACTTTAAACGTGATTTTCTCAGAATCATTTTTTGGTCATTTACATTCCTTTGCTTCTCACTGCATCATATTGCTTTTCATCATATTATTATAATCATTGCATTTCTTTGAATGTTTCAAGAAAACATTAAACATTAAATTTCATATACAGTCGAACGTCGTTAATTCAAACACACTCAAAACGAATTACTGCTAAAACGAGCTACATTTGCAATACTCGTCCTAATGTATTATCAAAAAACGCTAATTTCTTCGTTTAAGACGTACACGCTTAATTCAAACTATCGGATAAGTTGAACTCTTATTTGTGGTCCCTACCGTTCTAACTTCAATTCAATACGAAACTAACGTAAGTTATTTTTCACTTTACCATACAGTGAAAAAAAAAAGTATAATTCATCAAGAATGTCTAAACAATTTAGATGCCAATGAAGACTTTTGGAGCATTTGTTCAGAAAAGAGTAGGAAACAATGTGTTATAACCAGTGGTGTAGTCAAGGGGGGACAGCATCCCCCCACTTTTTGTACATTTTACCATAAGAGTCCACTTTTGATATCAACACTTTTGATATCAATTGCTAATCTTTGTATGCATACGCATCCCCCAACTTTTTTTTCAGGACTACACCACTGGTTATAACTGAGTATTTAAAAAACATAATATGGGATATATATCTACGATAATTTTGAAAGATTTTATCGATATATAATTTCAGTTAATAAATGTTTAAAGTCATTGAATTTTTACTTTTAAAACTCTGTATTTGGGAACCAGAAATTGTTTTTTTTTTCTTATGACAAATTCGAAATCTATAGCAGACTTACATATGCATTAGGGACTTAAATCAAGCATTGTGTACTGGAAAATAGCGTGAAATTCCTCATTTTGCTATCTAAAAAAAAAGGATTTCATTGTTTTCGGATAAGACGAACTACGGTTAAGACGAATTAATTTCAAAAGTCCCATTGGGTTCGTTTTAACGAGGTTTGACTGTATTCCCAATAGTTAAAAAAATGCAGCAATACTATAATGAAAAAACAAAAAATAAAAATACAAAAAGAAATTTAAACAAAAATCAATTTTCAACGAAAAAAAGAACTTGCAATGATTTTCATTTAAATACTGAATTATATTTTTTACTTTATGCTGGATTTAAAGTACAGACTATGCATTGTAAATTCAGAAAATACATTTGACTCACTGTTTAACAATAATCCTTACAAAAAATTACATATGCGTAAAGTTGAAATTATACATACCCATCATGAAAAGACCAAAGAAAAATATTACTGTCAATTGTTAACCAGGCCCGTCCTATGTCTGAAAAAAGGCCCATTTGACAATTGCTTTGCATAACTAATAAAAATTAAGAATTTAAACAACATTTTTGAAAACAGTTGAAAACTTTAAATGCATGCACATACACACACGTATATATACATACATAAATTATGTACTACCAATGAAAATTTTAGTAGTTCAAAAAACCACTTAGGTTCTGATTTAATAGTCTGAAAATATATAACAGAGATTTAACACTTTTTGTACAAATTTAATTTGAACTGCATAAATCTAACTTTTATAGAAAAACTGCACTAACACTTTTATTTCAATTACATTACTAATTCAACATTTACCACCTTGAACAAAGTAAAAGAAGCATTGGTGCAAATGATCCTATGCATGGGCATTCGAAATATACATTTCAAT
Source organism: Octonoba sinensis (assembly GCA_038502835.1). Lineage (NCBI taxonomy): Eukaryota > Metazoa > Arthropoda > Arachnida > Araneae > Uloboridae > Octonoba > Octonoba sinensis. Next base: position 60,316,961 of record CM076605.1, on the reverse strand, counting down.
GTGCTTTGTTGTGATGTCTATACGTATATACATATACGTATCTGCATAACTCAAAAATAGTTAGTTGTAAAAGGTTAAAGTTTTGTAAGATCTACATAATGCCTAGATGCTACACTCCTTTTTTTTTTTTGGGCTCAATTGGTTGTTCCAAAAGGGCTTTTTACTCATTGTTTGTGGCAAATCAATGCAAATGTCATGTCTTCTTTAGCAGTAATTTCCCTCAAGGCATCACTCAAACTATCTCTTCACTTAAGTAAATAAGTAACCATTTAAAAACAAATTTAGCACACACATACAATTTTTTTAAACAACTCCCCCTCCCCTCCCAAATCAAACTTTTTTCATGTAATTCTAAACCTGTAAAATACTTGTTCAGTTTATAAGAAAGGATACGGCTAAACTGTTCCACAAGTTCAGGAGGCAATGGTATTCTCTTCACTGTTGATAATTGAGTTAAATTATGAAGACTGATACTCAATTCAGAAACACCAGGATAGTCGTGATCATTTAAACCGCTAACCGTTGGCAAAGTTGCTGCAAGAAAAAAAAATTGCATTTATTACAAGGATTAACTTAAAAGGTAATTAACTCCAATATTACATATTTGTACTTCTGAATCACATACTCTTCTAGAGGCTTCAATTAACGTGTTCGAGTTTTGGATATTTTTTTTATAAGGGTGAAAAGTTGATTACCGTAATTTCCAGCTCATTATCCACAAATTATCTGTTCTAAAAAAGTATTAAATTGTGAAGTGCGAATAATCTGTTTTTTTTCCCCACCAATCCAAATTATTGAATATGATTTTATAACAGGATTCACTAATAGATAGTGCTGTCATGGAATGACCTCAAGCGTTCAATGGCTACGAGTAGCAGATGTCCTTTCTCACGCATGCTTAGTTGCAGCTGCACTGATCCAACGTTGCCTGATCCTGCAGTTAAAATACTATTACTTTCAAAAAAATCCAAATTAAGCAACACACTATTATCTAGAATATTTCATTGTTCTATTAATCTTAACCAGGGTTGTTTGGTTTAAACCATGTTGGTTTAAACCAAGGGGTTGGTTAAACCACGATCGAATGGTCGATCTCGATCCCATTTTCGGTCGATTGCGGGACAGTTTTGAAAAGAAAAAAAAATAAAATGACTTTTGGATCAGAAGGCGAACCTTTTTTTCTTCAGAAAATGCTTATAAATTTGTCAGACCATTCTTCGGACCTAAAAAAACTTGGCAACATAATATGGAATGTCAGTCGGCATTTAGCTGTGCTCTCGGTGAGTTAATTAAAATATGTAACGGTGTTTCACATGTGTGTTTTATTTAAAAAACAAAACAAACTACTAGAATTTTATCAAATTTAAAAGAAATAATACGTTAGTATCCGATTTTTTTTTTTTTTTTTTTTAATGCGAGTTGACGGTTGTTAACATAGCAATATTTTAGGAATTTTAAAATAGGTATTTTATAAGCATCAAAACCTGTTCTGACAGGTATTAACCTGTAATTTGAAGACAGGCGCAGCCCCAACTAGTCCTATTAATTATTGTACATTTACCCCCCCCCCCCCCCCCCCCTCCGTCCTCTGCGTCGATCTTGGTGTTCCGCGTTTCTTGGAAAGTAGATCTTCAGCTAATTTAGGTTGCCGACCGCTGGTTTAAACCAATTGGTTTTTTTAAAAAAACCACTTGGTTTAAACCAAATCTTTTTTCAGTTATTTTGCACATTATTTAAAATTGCAAAATCCAATTTATGCAGGAATTACAAGCACAGCACTGTATAATTAATGAATTTGTAAATTAACACACTTTTTTTTAATCAGTAAAAATTTTTCTCATCTCCTATCTACATGTTAGACTATTTGGGTTTTTCTAAAATTAGCCCTGAAAAAGCTAATTTGAGAAAAACTCTTCTCAGTCATTATAAAAAGCAAACGATATTGCAATTGTAATTCCCGGAGGTAAAGAATATAAATTAGAAATAATATAAAGTATCTTCATAATAACCAATTTGCAAATGTCATATTACAGATAACAATTTTTAAAAAACAACAAACCTTTTTTCATTTGTTTTACACGTAATAAAAAATTGCAAAATCCAATTTATGCAGAAATTACAAGCACAGCATTAGATAAGTAATGAATTACTGAACTTGTAAATTAACAAACTTTTTTTTTTAATCAGTGCACATTTTTCTTTTTTCTAAATTATTCTCTTCTTTTTAAAAAATATATTTAATCTTTAATCAGGACAAATAAAGTTTCTATATTGTATTACTTTTATAAAATTGCTTTTGCTTTTATAAATATATTTAATCAGGATAAATAAAGCTTTATATTTGAAAAAAAATAATAATAATGGGGATAATTTCTAAGCCAATGTAGATGATTTGTATAAAGTGTTATCATTGCTAAATCCGGTAAGTTTAAGGATTTTACTAAGTAAAATATATCTACATTAAGAGACTTGTAATCATTTGTTGATTTTTCTGATACTGTAAATCAACACACACTATTTTTAATATATCTTACATTTTTGCTTATTTTTTGTTGATTTAGTAAAATATGCTTTTGTTAAAACTTAACTCGTATAATAATTATTTCTTTAATAACTTACTGAAAGTTCTGTATAAGTAGAGTATTATAATATGTTAATACAGTAAAACCTGTAAAGTTGCCCACCTTTGTAAATTGGCCACCTGTCTAAGTTGACCACTTTTGGTCAGGAACGGAATTAGCCCTATATTATTAATTGTAGGGAAACCTTTGTAACTTGACCGCCTGTCTATATTGACCACTTATGTACGCCAAGTTTGTGTAGGAGTATTATAAAAACCCTTTGTAAGTTGGCTGCATAATTATTACTATATTTATTTGTTTATTTTTTTTTGCAAAGATTAAAAAAACAAAACTTAAATAAGGTCCCCAGGATAATATATTTTATGCTATAATGTTAGACCAGTATTTGTCTAGGTGGATGAAACATTAATAGAAAGTTTGCCTAAACCTCTATGCAAGTTAACTATTTGAGAAATCTACTAGAGCACTCTTGTTCTCTAAATAAGTTTCTTTTTCTTCTTCTTCTAACTGATCTAGCCATTTCGAAAAATTATGTATTTTTAGGGAATCTTTACAATCGAATAAGTAAACTAACATATTTATCTTTAACTAAGTGCTTTAATTTTAAAGTTGTATAGAATACATTCTTAGTCATTCAGACTAAATTTATCTAATAATATTTTAAAGATAATTGTTAAAAAATAGCTAATTACTCATTTTAAAGTAATCTTAATACATGAAGTTATATATTAATTAATGCATAGAATCAAATGAATAGCATCAAATGAATAAATGCATAGTGTAAGAAATGGAAAAAAAATCTCCACCCTCTATAAGTTTACTCAAGTGCTGCACCGTAAGTGGTCAACTTACGCATGTTTCACTGAAGGTAACTTTCTGACAAAATAAAAACTATATTTATAAGGTGATTAAAATTCAAGGTTTTAACTTAGTTATTTAATTAATTATCAATAAATTAATTATGAATAACATTTATTCACAATTAATGATCTAAAATCTCCATGATTTTTCAAAAGTCAAACTGTTTTTCCTACAAATGCTATTTAAACCAAAATATCCTGGTTTAAACCCAAAAAAAACGGGTTTTTGGTTTTTTTTTTAAACCAGGTTTTTTTCCAACCCTGATCTTAATTTACTATTAAAACATTCATCAGTTAGATAAACAAACCTCTGACTAATATTTTACATATTCTTCCAAATTAGAAAAATATGAGTTTTTCATTGATAATTTTGAAAATAACAATAAAATTCAAAGCATTAAAATATGCTGATGACATTTTTAAAATTGTGCATGACATTAAACTGTTTTTTAACTATCATTATTTCTATTTTATTTTATTATTATTTCAACAAAAATATGTTTTACTCATACAATCTTGCAACATCCTTGGATCTATATTTCTTACTGATTTTGCTCCAAAGTTTTCCTAAACATTTTATCTTATCTAGTCATTAAGTGAAAGAGAATCACATGAACTATACATTCAGATAAATAAGATATTTACCTCCGCCCATTTTCAATCGTTCAATCAGCTCAGGGAAAGAATTATCCACCTGAATTTGCACATCAACCATTTTCGCAGAAGCTTCCAATACATCTTTCTGTACACCATTAACAGATGAAAGCAATGAGTGTTCAGATGCTATAGTCCTCATCATTTTGTATTGATAAAGTGCTGTAAAAAGTCGACTCTTGATTAATATCTTCAAGAAGTAAAAACTCAAAAAAAAAGAACTAAAAATTTGAAACTTAAAAACATTGCATATAGGGTGTCAATTAGGGATGTAACGAATATATTCGGCCACTATTCAGTATTCGGCCCTTTGGCAGAATATTTGACTTAGTCAAATAGTCATTTCATTAGCAGAATACTCGGTAAGATCAATTTTTTTTTTAATGTTTGACTGAACAAAAAATGATTTTAAAGTTATAATATTCTATTTTATACTTGTCATTTACCCTCAAAAGCTGGCAATAATTAATTATGGTGGAGCATTTTTTAATTTTTTTTTGTTATTGTTTAACAAAGTGGAAGTCGGACTTTGTTTGGGTTGATTGATTTATTGTGAATATTGGGTAAGAGAGAAATGAAAAGCCTAGAATATATCATAAATACAAATACAAAAGTGACGACCAGCAACAGGCTCAGGGCCCAGCTAGGCTGGTCCTAGTAAAAATATGAATATTAAGATAGCATAAGTTATTGGGTTTTTTAAAAATAAAAACTTATTCTAGTTAAATGCATTTACTTTTAATAGATCTTTTAAAGAAGTATGCAAAAGAACCCCATAAAATAAAAATAGTAACTTTTGAAATATCTTTATAAAACTATTTTGAGCAAGGTTAACAGTCCACTAAGCAATAGTACCAAACCAGGCATTTCTATTCCACTTGTGGGTGAAATTCTAAATTTTATTGCATTCAAAACAATACAGAAAACACTTTAATTTTAGATAGTTTCAGATTCTTAACAAACAGAATTAAATCATGCCTCATAGATTAATGTGTGGAATTGGTATTCGACTTTGTGAATACTTTCTATTACATCAATTTTCTAGAAATTTTAATATTCGGCACACATTGAAGACATTGGCTGAATATTCGGCTTGGACCTAGAAGAAATGGTGGAGTAATTCGGCTTCAGCCTGAAAGCAATGGCCGAATACTCAGTACATCAGATGAGTGTTCACTATTTCCTACATCAGATAACTGTTAATATCGGATCTTTTCGTGCAAAAGCAGGAAAAGAAAGTTTTGAATAGGTGAAAATATGCAGAAAATATTTCACATGCATCATCACAATGTGCATACAGCAGTCTCCAGAAAATTAAAGTCTGAAGGACATGATTCAGTTGTTCAAATTCATTAAACTGTTGATAAAGTTTGCCCATCATGAAAAATTATTTGTGCAATCAAGAAAATAATTAAATGTTATTCCACAGGAAAATTAAATTTCTTGCTTGGGTATGTGACGTGTCCTGGAATCCCACCCCCTCTAATATCTTCCACTGCATGACCATTAGCAGTTAATATGCTTTTGCTGACATAAAGGAGCAAAACTGTCTGCTTCCACCCTTTCTTAACACTGAAGAATTGCTCAACAATACTGTCTGGAATTGAAAATATGATAATACTTCCTTTGCTGATGATAAAATATGATAGAGTGTATCATAGAGTTGATGAAAAAGTGCTGAAATTTGGTAAAACTCATAGCAATTTCTGAAAAATCATTAGAACTTCACTAAAAATTGCTAAGATCTAAAATTTACTGTAAAATGTAAAAACTGACCTGAGAGTGTAAAATATTAAAAAAGTTACTATGTTTTGCAAAATTATAAAAAAAAAGTTTGCATGTATGGTAGATCAAAATGGAGAAGTAATTGAAACTGAATTCATTCCAAATACAATAGATTTTAGTGTTACATTTACTGAGAAGTGGTTAAAAGCTGAAAACTAAATTAGAGTTTAAACCATAAACACAAAACGCAATTTATATCAGAACCATTATTCAATAACATATCTCACAAGATTTGACATTTCTAAGAAAGTCAATACTTCTAAGAAAAATAATCAGGCAGGAGTGGAAAAAAAATCTAAGTCCATGCAATATTATCCAAATTTTGCTTATATATTTCTGAAAAATATCATTGTTTTGATAACATCGACAAATTATTTATATGCTTATTTCATCATATCAATAAGAGCCTTATCAAATCGATGATAATCAATTCCAAGGCGGATGGTGGAAATAGTCGTAAAAAACTAGCTTTAATTTTATTTACAAATAATTCTACGTAGTTCAAAAAGAAAAATATATAATCGGTGAAAACACTATGAATGCCAGGCTAATTCATGAAAATGCTAGGGGGAAAATAAAAAAAACTATTCAATAGGTATTTAGTTCTTTATGCAAGAAAAAAAGAATGACCATTTACATAACATAATTTATATCCTTAATATACATACCGCTTATCTTAACAGGTAATTAAATGCATCAACGCATGAGTATAAATAATCTTATTTCAAATGCTTTCAGCGATATTTCACAAGTATGAACGAAGAAAGATGTATAAAATATGCTAATACAATACACTATTTCTGTAATAAATCTCCATATTTCAAGATCTAAATATATAACTTCATTCCAAAATAGATAAATAGGACATTTTTTGCTAGATCACTTTTAATGACTATTTAAAAACTATATTAAAACCGAGTACAAAACCACATTGAAGCCTCTATGGATTTTGAATTCTCACTACACACAAACACTGATGCCATACTCCTCAGCAATTCAAAACCTATTACAGTTACAGAGTAAGTTTTGAACACTAAAAATATTTTTACAAAAAAAAAAAAAAGAGTGGAAAAGGGGGTCTTTCATTCACACAAATGTGGAGAAGGGGCTCGAGACTTCGAAAAACAATAAGAGCATTTAAGAGCGGCTGATGAAATCAAGGATCTGTATCGGAGCATGGAACAGGAGCACATAGTAACGAGATTTTGCTCGAGACTGGAGCGGAGTCAAGAAATTTGTTGTGCTTCACTACTCCGATTTTTTTCCCTTTTTAAAATTTTCATCATTTAAAAGGATTAATTAACTAAAAAAAAAGACTGTAAATTAGACAGGAACGCCACAGGTTGCAGAGTACAATTAATTATAATGCTCTTCAGACTACTAGAATTAATTTAACTCAAAAAAAAAAAAAAAAAACTTATGAGTATCATATAGATTAAAAAATTAGCATTCAATAAATAATATGATTTTTTACTAGTTGTTTAACGTTGTAATTTACTTAATGAAACAATTATTGTATTTCAAAACTCGAAACGAAAATGTATTTATAAATAAATTTACAAATAGCAAAATTATGTTTCTTATTATTGGGAAAATTGAACTTTTGAAAGTATTAAAACAAAATTATTGTTGAACAAAGTAGGAGTACTAGATGCATTTCTCATCTTATCAATTTATTATTATTATGGTAATTATCATTATGTAATTGAAACGAAAGTGTGCTTCTTAAATGAAAAATCTGCATTATTGGGAACGGGCGGGGGGGGGGGGGGCGGATATAGAACTACGACTCTGTCTTAAAAATCAGGGTCCAGGTGTTCTCTGGTATTTTTCAAAACTGAGTTCTAAATACATAGCTTTAGGCTATCTTTGATCACGTTAAAAGGTAGATAATGGGGGAGGGGGTGATCCGATAGTTGTTAACGTTACAAAGTGAAAAATCGTGAGATTTTTGAGACGAAAAATACCAAATTTTAATATCTTCTACTTGATGCAAGAAAGTTGTTGGCTTTAAACGCATCGGAATGTTCAAATTACGAATTTTAAACTTCATGAAAGTTTATTGGTATTTTTTAGGGCTCTACCGACGGCATTTTTTGGCCGATGGGCCGATGCCGATTGTTCCGAGATCGGCCGATGGCCGATGGAAAAAATTAGCTTTTAACCATTATGCTTATCAAAACTGTCATTTAAATCATTTATTTATTTTAATGTTTATAAAAACATAAAGGTATTATTCAAGCACCATAAAACTGTTACTGTTTGGGGAAGTTTACATAATAATTAAAACTAGAGAAATCACTGGCGATTCTAGTAAAGTATTTAAACTATTTGCTGGTAAAAAGAATAAAAAACTAGCTTTATCAGAGGATTTTTTATTCTTTTTTTCTTATCCTTTCAAAAAACCTGAACAACTATTTGATGTCAACCCCCTCGAATTTTTTTCTTAATTTTTCGTTCGTTTTTAAGAGAAAAGCGATAACGATTCTGTTTATTTTTTATTATAAAAATTATTTTAACTAAAAGTAGCTCTTTTTATAAAATAAAATATTAAAAAGTTTCGCTCGCAGTAACAAATCCCCCCCCCCCCCCAATGTTCATAACCAAGAAATACTGAATATTGCGCTTCAAGAACAGACTTATTGAGATTTTTTTGTCATTACCAATCTTATTAGTTATTTCTCTTGTGAGTTGAAAACTACACTAAAATACCCGACATATTCTTTGTATTTTTATGAGCACAATGTAAGGTCACCGAAATAAACCAATATTTTGTAACGTGAAAAATATTTTGAGCACCAGCAATTTTCTGTTGACAAATAATCTTTTGAAAATCACGTGATCAATTATAAAAATTAAGATGTATTTTGAAGGGGGGAAATGTATATATATATATATATATATATACGTTGTCAATTTTGAAAATAAAGAAATTGTAGCATTTTTATTAAGATATTATTCCACCCTGTCGCGTGAACTCGTTTTTTTAAGAATTACATTTTTGAAAATTGCAATTCGAACTTGAACACATAAAATTTCGATCAATAAACATTTATACTGAAAAATTGATTCGTATTTTTTATCAATATGTTTTACGTTGTAAACTAATAAAATAACAAGAAATATTCGAAACTGAAAGCTGATGCAACGAGATTGTTGTACAATAGCAGAAAAACTGTTAGCTGTCGTAACACGTGGCATCGAAGGAAAAAAAAATATATGCTTAAAAAACGAAGTTTACAAAGTATCGTATAAAAAATTAAGATGTATTTTGAAAAAAAATATGCATTGATCATTCTTTGAAAATAAAGAAATTTTAGCATTTTTATTAAGATCCTGTCGCGCGAACTCGCATTTTGAGAGTTCAATTTTTGAAAATTGCAAGTCGAACTTTGACACATAAAATTCCGATCAATAAACATTTATGCTGGAAAATTGTTTCTTATTTTTGATCACTTTTTTCTGAAACTAAAAATAAAATAATGAGAATAACCGCGCACTAAAAGCAGATGCAACGAGATTGTTGCACAATTGCAAAAAAACTGTAACATGTGGCATGGAAGAAGGAGAAAAAAAAAATCGCTAAGAGAAAAAAGTTTAAGCGGGTAAAATTATTATCGTACTTTCATTGAGTTGACTTTGTATTGCTTACAATTTCGGAATAATAAGAAACAGGACAAACTAAAAGCAGATGGTATAAGATTATTGCACAATGACATCTAATGCACTAAGTCATTATTGAGCGAAAAACGGACAAAATGAGGCAACTAACCTAGTGCGAATAACAAATAGCACTCATAAGACGCCTCTATTACTTTAAGCGGAGAAATACGTGTAAAAGTCTAAAAAAATTAAATTTTTTTCTTCTTTATAAATCGATATTCTACAACATTCAATAATATACCCTGAACATTTCAAAGCAAAATTCCAAGTCGTTTAAAAGTTATAAGCATTTGATCGAGCGCCCCTTTTGGGGCAGTTGAGCTGGTAGTCCCTCATGAATGACCTGAAGGGTATTAGAGAACGTTAGCAGATGTCCTTTTATTTTTTTTAACAGTTGAGACCTTGGATAGAAATTTCTATAAGTATTAGTATCTATAAGTATAAACAAATTGATTCATTTACTGCCTTAAATTTACCTTCAATACCACTCTTCTTTTCAAACGCGTTTTTCTCGAAACTCCTTTTTTCGATTTTGCGTACACTCTAACTCGCAAAGTTTTTGATCAATCCTTATCAAATTTAGCATACATTTTCTTTATATATACACGCTTTAGTTGAACTAGAATCATAAACATATCTTTATTTTTACTTTTTTTTATTGAACAAAAAAAAAAAAAAAAAAAAAAACGGTTAAAAATCGTACTTAATTTTTCCATTCTAAAAAAAAAAAAAAAAAAATAGAATTTTTCATTTTTTGTGAGGATTTTAGTTCAACTAGAAGAGACACCTATATAAAAAAGTAGATTTAAAAAAAATTGATTTCAGATAAAAATTGTGACCTCCAGGATGTGCGCAAACTGCCGACCCGGCGGGTGGCGACTTACAGTGTGCAGCAGCCGATATCTCCCGGATTTTTCAAGACAATTTTTTGAAAATTTCAGTAAATGTTCTTCAATATATCTATGAAATAACCTTGAAATCTTAATAAAATATATTTATTCTTTATACGTTGAAAAATTCATGAAAATTGCTCTTAATACACCGTTTTACACGTATTTCCCCACTTAACAAATTCTATTTCGCGAGCATTCTGTTCAAAGAGAAATAATTTCAATATTGAAGGTTTTCGGACAGAGATTGCTTAAACTATTTTTCCGAATATTTTATCAAATATACTTTGCAGAATGACATTATTTTTGTGCTTTTTTTAACTGCTGTGCTGCCTGTTACTGTCTGGAAATAGAAATCTAGCTATGGAGGAAAAAAGAAAGTTAAAGGCAGAATGTTTTCAGGAAAGTTGTCCCTGCGAAAAACATCGGCCTTGCATCGGCTTTTAGATGTTTTTCAGGGCCGATGTTTTTCTAAAGTTAACATCGGCTGCCGATGCCGATGGCCGATGGCAACTTTGTTGAACAATCGGCGCCGATGCATCGGCCGAGCCTTAGTATTTTTTTAATTATATTTTACATTTAAGAGGAAGGGGGTTGTAAAACTTCTTAACTTTAAGTATCAAAAGCAACAAAATAATATTTTGAATAATTGGTATGATAATTCTATTTTAACTTTTGTAGTAATACTCACTCTTCTGCTTATATTTCTACTTTTTTAGAAGTAACACAGATTTATTCCTGTATGTACTTTGACAGATATTCAAATGAAATTACAGGGTGCGTACACTATTCTCCGAGTAAAAATCAAGCACATTCCAGGACTCTTCATAGCAAAAATCAAGTGTTTCAAATGAAGTAAATAAAACCACTTCAAATACAAGCCAGAAAGTTTTCTTTAATACTATTTAATTTAGAGCACTCTAACTGTAATAAAAATAACTTCATATTCAATACTATAAAAATTAATCAGATCGCACATTAATTAGATTTATGTGTTGTATCTGCTGCGTATGTAACAAGCCATAACTTTATTGCTTGTCAGGTCAGACATGTGTCAGGTCAGTCATGTCAGGTCAGACTCGGAGGTATCGGCCTCACCGAGGGGAAAAAAAAAACTGAAAAATCACGACATAACGCTTTGTAAAAGCTTATTAAAAAGTATATTACAAGCATAAATTACTTATGCAATAGAATTATTAAATACTAAACAAGTCAACTCATTACTTTAATATAAAAAATGACTGGGGTATTATGTCTAGCCAAAATAAGGCGTGGAAGTGGCAAGGCTTTTTTTACAGAAATAAGCATGTTTCTGAGCAATAACTTCTTGAACTGAAATAACTATTTCATACTTGATAGCTGTAAAATTTTGATGAAATGAAATAACTTCAAAATTAGGTGTGAAGAATTTTTTACATGTTTTTATATATTGAATTAAAATAGAAAGAAATATTATTTATTTATTTTGTAACAATGTCAAATGAGTACTTGAAAGGGAGGAGGGACCCTAATGCTAAAGACGATCTAAAATTTAAACACATTTTAAATTACATGCAAAAAAGAAAAAAACAATTTAAAAAACGAAATATTTTTGGCAAAAAATTTTTTAAAACAGATTTTTAATAAGGTTCTAATATTTAATAATTATAATCAACAGATGTATCACTACAACTTAAAAGCTAAAAATTCCTTAATTATCGGTGACATTTAGAGTGGGCGTGGCAAAATGACGTTTCTGCAAGTTCTTTACAGAAGCTAAAACTTAGGAAAGATTAAAAATAATGATAAGCTCAAATTTATTGATGTCTAAGGGGAAGAATCCGTTGTTAAACGAGAACTAGGAAGTTTTGCCGAAATCGATGCAACCAGATTTCGAAGTGCTTAAAAAATCGGAATTGACACTTAAAAGCGCCAAAAACGAATCGAATGTGTAAATTTTACTCGTAATTTGTGAAACTTCGCAGGAAGGTACGCAGGCTACTTTCAAAAATGTTCATAGGGTAAAAAAAAAATAGTGAAAAAGAAATCCAAATTACGAATTTTTGCGGACGCAAAATTTTTAATTTCCAAAATTACCAGAACTAGGAAATTCCGTCAAAATACGGAAAAATCACATGTCTGTAGGCAGGAATTTGAAGAAAGGTGAATTTTCCAGTTGATAAGTTGCAAAGAAATAGTAAAAATGAGAAAATCAAGGACTTTCCAGACATTTTTCTACATTATTCCAAATTTCCAGGACTTTCAAGGCCTTGAAAAAAAAATTATGTAATTCAAGGATATTCAGGGTTTTTAAGGCCGCGTACGCACCCTGAAATTAAAATTTATAAATATTGCTTCAATTCTGTAAAAATTGTTTTAGTTTTCAAACGGAAAAATTAAACAATTACATGTTTGTTTCTAAACTATTTCTTTCCCAAAAATTTGCAGCTATTATTACATAACAAAAATAAAATTATAAAAAATATTAAAATGAATAATAAAGTAATCCAATTTCGGTAGCTTATGTTTAATTAACTTCCTTCCAACTTACACAAATTCAGGCTTTTTTGTATCAGAAATGGAAAATTAGCAGATTTCCCACCCTTAGATACAGCGAATTAAATGTGTAACTTAAGGGATAGTTTTGAATCGGTAAATTCATTTTTAATATTTTAAATTCAATGGACAATATTTAATTTTTTTATCCATCCTTTTTTACCCCAAGTATAAAAAATATATATAAATACAAAGCATGTATTCTTACCTTTCTTCTATTAATTTATTTAAATTTATGTAATTTGCGGGGGAGGTGGATATAAAAATGTGTAGCCTCAGGAGAGCCTGACCAGTACAGCAAAAGATGAAGAAAAAAAAAAAAAAAAGTCAAACAGTGTGCTATTGTTTTTTTAAATATGCCCTAGCCAAGCTATGCCACATATAGCTTATTGCTCATTAGCTTCAACCTCCTCCCTCTAAACATAACGAGTTGATTGCACATGAAGGATGAATTTTATGAATATTTCAATCTAAGACAGAAAAATGAAACAAAACAAGAAAAACAGAACTAAAACTTTTTATTCATCTAAAAAGTTTATAAAAATTGAATTTTATTTACACAGCCGCATAGCTTTTTGAATCTAGTATAAAATTTAAACTTTAGTATTAAATTTTCATAAAAAATTATACATATGCAAAAGCATGCAGTGTAAAGCATGCTTATTCTATTATTCACTCTAACACAAAATGTAAAATGGAGGGAAAAACTATACATACAGAAGCATAAAAACATCACAAACATCCTCTGATTGTTTCAGAGCAATTATGGACATGATCTAGAAGTGTTCTCTCAATAAATAAAAACAATTTATAAATTAACTTTAACATCATACTTGCACAACAAAAGTCACTATATTATAGTTTTATATGTGTCACAGTACTAATCAAATACTGCTATATAAAATTATTTTTATACAGTCATATAATACAAGCTCAAAAATATATTCACAAGTGATAGTTATACACCCTGAAGAATAATTTATTTTCTTAACTGGATAAATAATTTATAGAATATTTTCCCTATTAAACTGGCAAATCCAAAATTGAAGATGAAAAAAACTAATGATAATATTTAATTTAAATACTTGTATACTACTTATATAATTCATTAAAATATTTTCAAAGAGTATGACTGATTAAAGAATGATGTGAATTACCTATAGGAAGGCCCCATTTACATTAACTCAAATTCTAGCTCATTGGAGGCATGTATATTATCTCACCAAAAAATTCCCTATGGCAGTGGAAAAGGGAGGCCCATTGTGAGCATATTTTTGGACCTGCTCTGTAACAGGTGCAATGTGGGTTGATTTCCCAAGATGCATTGCAAAGTGGTCAATTACAGGCCTTCATCAAATTCTCCAATACCTGCTTTAACCCTTTCGGGACGGGCGCCGCAGTCAGCGAGCTGCAGCCACCAGCCGGGGTTCTACCAGAATACATTGTCACTTGCGGACGGGCGATTTGCGCTGCTAAGCCTAACTTTGGAAAAAAATTCATAAACAATTAATTTTTTATTCAATTGCTTCAAAAATTGGAATATTATAAGAAAAACTTGTTGTCAGCTATCAGGATTAATTTTAAATTTTCATCATAATATTTTCCGTAAAAATTCTATAAAATAAATTTAGAATGATGAAATTTTTGACTTACCTCAAAAAGTTATGTACGAAAAATATCTAAAAAACATTCACAGAATTTAGTTTACGCACCATATAGATACAAATAAAATAATACAAATTATTTTATTGATAAAAATTATCCCTGCTGTCGCGGGATATGGAAGGCATGCGTGCTGCAAGTTCTGTGTCTGATAGTATGTCAGTATCAGAGTAACTTTCACCTTCCAGTTCCTTTGAAATGTCAAAACTATTATCACTACCTCAGAACGAATCATTCACTAATTGGGTGTATTTCCCTTTTTTTAAATGTAGTTTTCTCTTTGCCGTTTTAATAATAAAGCATTTGCCAAATGATACAAGAAAACTTCCTCTGAGCGCTAGCCAAATCCGAATATAAATGAAGACAAGGAAGCAAACCACTGAATATCTATATATCGACAAAAAAGAAATAAAAGTACTTGGAATGATTCAAATCATTTGCATGTGTTTATATCAGCTGTTCCAGTTAAAGCGCCAGCTTGTTTATTTTCACTACTCATTGCCGCCGCTGCTCTGTCATAAATCTTTCCCTCCAACCCGAACCAAGGAAAAAAGAATAAAAAAAAGCTATGGAAATTAAGGTCAACAGTCTCCAGTCTCCACATAATACACCATAACAGTCATAGGGCCCCATCTAGTATCAAAGAAAAATACTGATATTTCATTCCATCTGAAATCCCGTATACGGTACACCCGTCCTCAAGACTCTATTAGAACAGCGAGACGTATTCGTCACACCCGGCTGTGAGGTGGCTCTCGCTGGCGGTTCGTATACATCACACCCGTCCCGAAAGGGTTAAGCCAGCTCATTGCCTTTCCACTAAATATGGCTCAAAAAGCCAAGCAATCTTCATGAGAAAATTTGAATGCTGTGACATGCTTATTTATATTGCTTTGGTTATCCATGGATGAAAGGCTACTTGCAATGATTTTACATAGCATTTGGACAACCAGTAATGCACTGATGAAATATTTCAAAACCAATCCAAACCATGAGAAGTTTCAGCAACTTTAAAGCAAACAGCCCAGCAGAGAGAAAATTGAAATTCCCCCATTTCTTGAGAATTAAGTGGTTATTATAATTACATTCTTCATAATTGAATCCTTTATTTCAGAAAGGTCCCAAGCTAATTTTTTTTAATAGAATCAATGTTTTGTTAAAAATACATCCTATTAGAGCCTCCCTCTTACATTTCTCAAAACTCAATTTACTCATAGAAGTATCAGGTAAAAAATGACCTAAACCAGGATGTATATATCCAAACTAATTTAATATACAATAAATTATGACACAAAAATGCCCAAATAAGTTTTATCACAGCAATATTGTCAAAACATACTGCAAAAATGAGCGGTTATATTAATATAAAATGTTTCATTTGTTAAGGAAAATGGTAGAAGTATCTAAAAAGTATAAAATTTTAGCATAACTTATATCTTACAAAATGCAATAATCAAATTTGTATCTCTAATATAAAACATTAAATAATTTTCCTACTGTAGATAATATTATTAATGTCTGAAACTTATAAATTCTAGGCATATTTTTAAACATTCCACATCTTCCAACATATAGCAAGTCTGTAATTCCCATACATTTTCAAAACATGTTAATTAATTTTAAAAATAAAATTTGACAGACTGGATAACCAGACATTTCATGCCATGGCCGGATAGGATATTTAAAAACATTTTTTTATACACTTTTTCATTCATTTTAACTCCATCGCCCTCCCACTTTATGTTCTTATTTGTAAGCATTTCTCTCTCCGCTTTTTCTTCTTGGACTACACCAAAGGAGTAGAGGATCAAATTGTTTAAAAAGAAAAGGAGGAGGAGGGGGAAATTTTGAGGGATCGAAAGAAGTAATATGACTTATAGGAAGTTGGTGAGTATATTAGAAGCATTGTGATATTTTTTCAATACACTATAAGTAGCTTTCTACATGAAAGTCACTACATTAAACGAAAGACATGAATTAAATTATCATTACCAGACAAACAAAAATTATACCAAAATTTTACGCTGCAGAAAATTTACAATGCAACTAATACATAAAGTGCAACAATTTTCTGAGAAGTAAAC
Source organism: Octonoba sinensis (assembly GCA_038502835.1). Classification (NCBI taxonomy): domain Eukaryota; kingdom Metazoa; phylum Arthropoda; class Arachnida; order Araneae; family Uloboridae; genus Octonoba; species Octonoba sinensis. The sequence goes on along the minus strand of CM076605.1, from coordinate 60,300,246 downwards.
AAGTCAACTACTTTTCTATTGTGAATAATTACATTTCCGACTCAGCAGAATAGAAAGCACCACTACCATTGACATCTTATACTATCATGAATTTCAACAGGGCATTTATTCAAAACTTGCTTTAAAAAGCATTGCTAAGGTATAATACCTCATGTGGTAGAGTAAGGTGTGGTAAAATGGGTAGGAAAAACAGTGTCTTTTCATTCAGCACACAAGTTAAAAAAAAAAAAAAAAAAAAAAAAAGCTAAAACCTAGAGGCAGTGAAACAACACTAAATCTAACTTAGTCAGTACAAATGTAGTACACAATTTCAAATTGAAAACTCTAATTAGAATTTTTTTAAGTGAAAAATTAAAAACCTTTCCCATGAAGGACATATTTTGTACATTTTCTAATGTAAATTAAAATAGTTGGAAGATGAAATTGAAAGCAAAATGTTTTGAGCATCCATCCCCTCTTTTTTTAAAACCAATTATTGAGTATATGTAAAAAATATTTAGATGCTATAAAAAGATGCTTAACCACACAAAAATAAAAACAAAGTAGTACGTCAAAATATTAGAATTTACATAGAAATTCTATCATTTATATGAGAATTATGAATATTTCACTAAATGAGACAACAAAAATCTTTCATGTAAAGTTTATATTTTCTACCTTTTTATGTGCAATTCAAGTGATTTAAAATGAGAAATTCTTCCTAGTAAAATTGTCCTAATCTTTCCTTTAACAATTGCAATAAAATATTACAAGGAATTAAAATTAAAAAAGGGCAAATTGTTAAAAGAATGGATGATCAAAAATATCTTAAGTGTATTAAATTATTGTAATGTACTAAAAGGATGTTGAAGTAAGAAATAAAATGATGCAGAAAGATATATATTTTCACTTTAAAAAATATGCAGTGGTATATTTTACATATCAAAAGCTGACTTCCTACACAGTTTGCAACTATCTTTACAATATATAAAAAAGCATTATCTACTTTTTTGAAAAAGATACTGCACTTTACCAGATTGAGATATTCGTTTACCTATAATACAAAACTCTTCTTTCGAGTTATGACTAAAAAAATCTTTGGTGAAAAAAGAACCAGATTGTGACATTCCTAGGGACAAAAAATGTGCATCATCCACCAATAGATGAGTGCCATTTTGAATAGTCTTGCTGCATGAACTGCTTCCGCTCCATTTTCTTTTCAGCGGATGCCTTTCATTGCTTGAAGCATCTTTAATATGACGTTTTAATTCATTTGTTTTGAATTTTTTTCGAAATGGATTGTTGCTGTGACTGAAATTTGGAGGAAAGGGAATGAGAGAATCCAAAAGACCTAATTGTGCTGATTCTTCACTGAAAGATAGATTAGTTGTGCGCTTAACTTTGTGTTTTGTCTTGTGAATCCCATTTTCAGGATGAGGCAAACTGTGAGATACACTACTACGGCACTTGGATACTTCAGGCTAAAAATGAAATTCAGCAATAATAAGTAGGGTTAGAATTTTAACACATAAAAATAAAAAAAATAATGTTTTACAGGAAACAATGCCTTTTTTGCTTCTTAATTTTTAAAAAAATAAAGTTTTCATTTAATATTCATATTTTCAAGCTAAAGGCAACTTCATAAACCTTATCTAGTAATTAAGGTTCATAACATATAGTAATAATTGTTGGCAAGTCATCAACAAATGTTGGAAAAATCCATACGTAAACTATGTATTTGTGGTCTAAAATATTTTTTAGAATTCTATATTTCATTAACCAATTAATGTTTGATATATCTTGAACTTAGAATGCTGGTGCTGTTTTTGCACAAAAAGTGACGAGTACAGTTCAAATATGAATGAAAAGTGCACAGTTTGTATATTATTAGTGTTTATTTTTATTTTACTTTATTATTATTTTAAAAAATTTTGTCTATCATTTTACTTATTTGGCTACTGAAGCCTAATCCAAATGGTCTTCAAATTATTATTGCTATCATCTACCTTACTGATAAAAATATATACAAAGCAAATTCTGACGATATATTCAAACAATTTCAATAAATGCAAAATTGTTCTATTCAATTATAGGTACATAGAATAATATCTGCAATAAAGTTATTTTTAAAAAGTGATCAAATGTAGGTTCTACCCCCCCTCTCCCTCAGAGATTTAAAAACAAATATATAGATTGCGGTTATTGCAATAATGTAGTCATAATCGATTAACCCATTAACAGCCAAAAGTCAAAATCGTTATTTGTTTTCGATACAATTAACAAAAGTTGTTATTTAGGTCACATATAATAGTAATATGCTGCAAAAAGAAGAAAATTGTAACTATCTTTAGAAATATGGGGTGTTGTGTTGACGCAACGTCAGCAGAAAAGGAGTACGGATGCGAAGAATTCTCGTCAGAAACTATGCTGCGATTTCAATGTGTTTTAAAAATTGGAAAATTTTATGAGCACTATTATACTTTTAAAACATGCATTACACCTTATAGGATACTAAATTTATTAAACATAAGGGGTATTATAAGGGGGTACTTGAAGAATTATACATTTGAGAAAATAATCAGTAACTATTTTCCATACATGATATGCTTCACTGCAGTCATGTTGTAAAGCAACATTATAAATACCACAGGGATAAATTGTTTGGTTGTGGCAATGCTTGCAGTGTAGTCTTTTCTTGTCGGTTAAATTTACAATGAAATGTTTCCCAGTTACTGGCTTTGGAAAGCTGAATTTACTGGGCCGTCCCATTGCTGTTTTTTCCTGATTTACATCACTATCAAAGGGGGGCCTGCAAAAGAAGAAGTGCAACCTCCCTTTTAAAATCCCAGCAGCGCCTTCTTATTTCCTTCTTCAAATAATCTTGAAAGTTTCCAAGCATTTGTCAAGGCAACATAGATAGAATTAATAGCACCACCATTTTTTGCCTTAAACTCTAATTCTGTAATTTGAAACCACTTTGTCACACAAATAAACACCCCCCCCCCCATTTTCAGGCTATATTGCTCAATGATACGTGGCTGGGGAACTCACACTTTTCTTTTTCGAATTTTGGAGTAGCGAGAAACATTTTCAATATTTCCAAACTCCTCTTTTTCATTAGCATCGCCATCATCTAAAATCCGTGATAATGCTTCTTCTAATGTAAGATACTTTGTTCTAGGCATTTTTTACAAAAAGGAAAAGAGAATAAAATTCACACATTCAAATTGCACAGAATAGAAACGAAATGTCTTTACCCGGAATCGAGTAGAAACATTTTACCCCTTTTCCGCTGACTTTGCGCGAGCGCAACACCTGTATTTGCTTCCCCCTCCACCCCCATACAAACAGTTGATTTGCGGAATATACTGATAAGCTGTGACCTTGAACCAAAGTATTTTACTTCCAACCCTATTTTGTGTTTTTTAAGAATATTTCTAGAAAAATCCGTAATCTCAAATTTGGACAAAAAAAAAAAAAAAAAAACCAGCAAAAATAGAGCTTGTTTTTAGAAGTAAAAAATTTTTTTTGACTCATTGTTTTTTGTTGTGGCATTTCTATTAATATTACTAAATCTAAAACTGCAATCAATACAAAAATAACTTTATTAGTGAATTTTTTATGATTTTTCATAGTAGCCGTTGCGTAAACGAACACCACCGGCTAATGGGTTAACACATTATATTTTGATGCAATCTTAAACTCGGGGTTCCCACTCATTTCCTTTTCTTAAGGTCAAAAATTTTACAATAACAATTATTTTTGAAATGAATGCAAGAAATAATTAAATGACATGCAATATTTAATGAAAAATAGACCTTGATTTTACAGCACTTTGAACTTTTTAAGCAACTAGTCTGCAAATTATTTAAATCATTCAGAACTTCATAATGCTTCTTTCATTCACACCCAGTATTGCAGCAATGAAAGTAGGTAGGGAATACAGGTTGGTGAATTATAAAAAAAAAACCTTCCAGTGTTGTTCTTACTAATCCCCCTGGCATAGGAAAGCCTGCTACCAGGTCCAGAAGATCAATAAACCACTGGCTTAGGGTGATATGCAGCTTTATTTTAGAGCAAGGAAGCACAAGGGCTAACGACTGACTTGACCTCAAATTTTGTGGTCTCTTAATTTTGAACCAGATTCCAGATGAGAGACCATCACCTGGGATTGCCCCCCCCCCCCAGAGGTATTGTTTCACTTGGAGGACTTTGGAGCCACCACCTATTTAACGTGCACCAGCTCCCTCTAGTGTACACGGCCCACAGAAACCAGCAGCGAGAGGTTGTTCACCCTCTCAAACACCGACTAAAGTCGATGTTGCTTCAATTTGGTGTTCTGCGGGAACCAAGCTTCTACCGATTGGTCCATTGCGGGATAAACCTTCCGATTTCTTAAATAATAGACATGCAATTTTTTGTGTGGTTTGCAATACAAGCTTACAATTTTTATTGGTCTGCAGCATCAGGTGGGTTGAGAAACCAGCTTTTAAGTGAACATCACAAATATGATAACAAACAACTTTTTCACAAAATTTCCCTAAAACTGTTATAGTGTTACAAACAAGAAATTTTTATTTTAATTCTCATAAATTAATTGCTCTGAAGTTTTTCAAGAAGTTACATTTTAAAAGATGAAAAAATTGCAATAAAAAGTGACATCACTTTTTAAGACAATAAGGAATCCATAACATTTGAAACAGTTGATTACAAAACTATTCACAAAAGCATGCTTAAAACATTGGACAAAAATGTATATTTTATTTAAGAGTTGATCAAAACTAAAAATTTTACTCACATTTTTTTGTTTTGTAGTTGATACAGATAATTTCACTTTATTTTTTGCACTTTTGGTTTCCCTGAAAAATATAAAATATCAAAGGTGAAAATATTAAGAGAAAACTTTTTTCATGGAATTGTTATCACTTAAAAAAGGATTAAAAGCATAGAACTGCATTATAAGATGAGAAATAAAATATTACTTTTGAGCAAAAATAAATGAAAAAAAAAAAAAAAAATCAGCAGAATTAAAGTAAATTCCAAAAATAATGCAGACAATGGGGGCTAAAAAGGAATCATGAAAGGGAACAAGGAAGGTTGTGAGTGTCAGAATACCAGAACCCTCAGAAACAAAGTGCTTTAATAACTGACTTTTTTTCATTTTTACAATAGAAAACATTTCCTAATAATGTATTTATTTACTTTGTTTATAAATTTTAGGGTGATGGCATCTGAAATTTCACATTCCTTCCTTGAAAATAGTCATAGCAGGAGTTTTCGCCCTTGAATGATTTGATAAACTTCCACAAAAATGCAGAAATCTGTAAAGTTATTGATTTAAAAAAATTAACAATATATATTTTTAGGGTTGAAATGCTGTAGAAAATGCACACCATGGGTGAAAGTAAAAATATTTCAAAGGACGGAAGTTGAAATAAATTTCTGTAACTCCAAAAATATGCATTTTCCAGAAATTTTGTTAATATTGTATGAATTACATACCTTTACCCCCCCCCCCCTCCCGAAAATAACTAGATTAATTTTAGCAATAATAATATTTGATAATTAAGGTGAGAACTCAAGTCAAACATTTTAAAAATCATTCTTAGGTACTTTAACAAAATTACTAAATTTATTATATTTAGCAACATTACATATTAAGCTTTTAAAGGAAGCTGTATCGAAAAAACATTTATACAACATTTAACCCTAAATTAAAATACTCTAATTCTAAGTATTCCGTATTTTTCCATCTAAGGACTAATATAAAAAAGACGGAAATCCATCTATAGATGGTATACTTTCACCCATAATGCGCACTTTGCCTTTCTTAAAAAAAACTCAAAATTCTCATTTTTTTACAATAGGTAATTAGTTGATGCTGATGCTTAAACCAATTTTTAGTGATTGCATTTTACCTTTATTAATCAGTTAAAAAGATTTAATTAGCTACTAAACATGATTTTTGAACAACTTTGCTGCCATTTTTAATGAGTTTTGAGAAACAATTTTAGGTAGTAATAACAGCAATACTACACTTTATGTTTAAGCTTTTACTTTTTCTTTATAGAACAAATAGTTTTTTTTATTTAACAATTTTTTTTTTCACAAAGGCTGAAAAATATGGATGTCTCACAGGAATTTTACTTTAGAAAAAATCATTTCAACATAGAACTTAATTCTATTTAATTCATACAAATGCTCCAAAACTTAGTAATCAAATTAAAGTGTAATCAAGTGCAAATTATTTAAATTGTTATCGGGTATAATTCCCTCTCCCCCACAATACAATTGTTCAGTAATTTACTATGAAATTTTCATTACATACTACTATTTGTTGAATATAACTTACAAAATAGAGAAATGCTTACTTTTTTGCAGTCAAAATCTGATAATTTCTGTCTTTTACTTGAAAATCCCAAACAACATTATTATTTTCTATTCTACAAGCAGTAGGAATGGCAGCAGGTGCTTCAGGTGGACATTTAACCCTTAATGCAAAAATATTTTTACTTTTCTTAACTTCTTTTCCAGATTTAAATCTGTAAATAAAGGTGGAAATTCACTTGAATTAAAAGAAAACTTATATTTATTATAATACAGTAGAGCTGCGGTTATCCGAGCCCTGACTAACTGAGTTGAAGGTTAACCTAGCCCCCTTGCCGATAGCTCCATCACTGACTGACATCAGTCAGCCAATGACTGACGTCAGCTGCTTTTTCATTTCGTTAGTGATCAGTTTATTTTCATTTGTACCGTACTGTATGGGTTACGTGATGAGTGCTAAACGCAAACAAACTGCTGTGTCTTGGGAGACTAAATTACAAGTCATCAATAAACTCGATAAAGGAATGACGATTAAAAAAGGGGTTGCAGATTTAGGTGTGGGAGAAACATCATTTCCTAATATGTACAAGTAAACGCCTTTTTTCACATCTTTTGACGACCTTTTACTTATTCCTTTCACCTGTTTACCCACGTTTCCTTCTCGATTTGGGAAGAAGCTGTGTTATCTGAGGTACCATTACCTCGGATAATTGAGGTTCTACTGTATACTGCAAGTGCAAATTCAAAAATAGTGGATTTTAAACAATATTTTTGAATTTGAGATTAGACTAAGATGCTGCATCCAGAGATGCCACTCTAATCTAAAAGTTTTCAGTAGTAACCTGAGCAATTTTCAGTAGTTTTCAGCACTTATAAGTAGTTTATAGTACCGGAGAAACGCGGTTGCAAAAACTACTCACTATTCAACCTAAAGCCAAATTTGCGTCAGCTGCACCATGGTGGAAACATAATCCAAGAAAAAACCCTGATAACTCCCTGATTGGGCTTCAAAATTTCCCTGATGTTATAATTAAATTGTGAGTCACACAGCATCATTGCCATGTGTAATGACAGTATCACAGTGGTGAAACCGGAAAAAATATTTAGGGGGTGGGGTGACTTTCCCACTACTTTTCCAACTGAACTTTGTGCAATTCCTTTTTTTTTTCAGTGAAGGAGAAAATAACAATTTTCTAAGTAATATAATCCGCCAGTAGCGTAGCTAGACCCAGATTTCAGGGGGGGTTTCTTCGGTAGAAGCGAGCTAATTTTATGGTTTTACAACAAAAATTGGTTAAATTCCAGACAATCTTTACCATTTCATTGGGGGGGGGGGGGGAGGGGGGGTTATCCCCAAAACTACCCCCTTATCTACGCCAGTGTAATCCGCAACTGCTAAGAGTTTTAACACTAAAGTTTTTTTAAAGAATAAAGATCATCCCCTCATCATTACTTATTTTCTCAAGATGCATATTGTTTTTGTATCGAGTAAAGAAAACCATTTTGAAAAAATTCCAAATCATCACTTTGGGGGGGGGGGGGGGGGGGTGTGTTGATTTAAATCAAGTGATTAAAAAAAAACATTGATTTTACTATGTTAGGAAGTGTTGTAAAAATGAAATATGTTGCAATTACAACTACTGTTTCAAACAAAACTTCCTAGGTCCATGTCTGTGTGCATAACATATTTCATAAGGTTAGAATTAATTACTATTCTTTTAATTTGACATTATTTTAATTTTACAATATTCTTTAAGCATCTAAACAAAGCATAATTCATTCAATCATTCAAATTACGAAATCATGTACCATTCTGTGTTTTTTATCTTAAAAATAGTTTATAAAACAACAATTGTTAGAATTTAGAATATATATCCTTAAAGTTTCATCCACATCCCCTAATAGCTTAAGGTTTTTTTCCTTCTAAAATATTTTTTCGTTATAGAAGTTTTCAATAAAGATAGTACTTGATAAAAACAAAAAGTTTCAGTTTTTAGTAATGGTGTGAGCATATGATTTTTCAAAATGGGTAAAAATATTTCAGGCTTTTTAATTATAAAATTAAAAAATGATTTAAGTACATTTAATGTGAAACTTAAGAACACACAATTGGTACTTTTTTCAGCTTTCAACAGCAAAATAATTCAAATTAAATGTGTTCATTTTCTCTGTACTTATGAGTGTACTATTATTCCTGGTAGGGTTAAGTTTCATTTCAGTCATGCATTTGTATTAAAACTTGTTTAAATTATTACTATTAATAAATATTTATTGCTGTGAAAATAGCTTAAAGTGTGTTTTTGCATATTGATTAGGATCCCATATTGTTTCTATGAATGTTACATAATAATTATCCGAAATATTTAGGGTCTTTTTTTAAAAAAATTTCAAAATCCGATTTAAATAAAAAAAATCATGAACGATAGGGGGGGGGGGGGGGCATGGGCTCTCTGTGCCCCCCTTGTTGCGCCACTACAGTATAATGCACAGTACCAAACTCCAAATTCGGCAAGCTGGAGTACGATCTCAGGCCGAATTTTGGAACACGACCAAAAATGACGGATTCTCGGAAACAAACGCTGACACACGTTTTTTACGTAAGATTGCAATGTCTTCTTAACTGAAACACAAAAAAATGCCCTTTTTTTGTTGCTTAATCCGAGAAAGAACGCTTTCAACCAATGGGAAATCGGCAATCGAGCTGACCACGCGCAACGAAAGGAAATTTCGCAGACGAAACTCCGAAGAATTCCCAGATTGTGTTTCTACCCAATAAGATTATTTTTTAATATAAAATACAAATTTAATTTCTAACTGAATTCGTTAATTAATTTGGGACCAAATAGTTATTAGCGAAACGAGCACACGACGTACGCAACGAAGAATGCAATAAGCAACTGCTGATAGTCAGTGCGCAAGTGTAAGCGAAAAACCCCCAACTCTCGCCGAGTAGAACAGGGTTGCTGTAAATATTGCTCCGCATGGGGAGAAATTCCAGTTGGAACCGGAATTTTGAGCTTTCTACCGTCGTCAATCTCCTATTGTTCACAGCTCGAAACTACCACGGATCGTCAGTAAGCGCTCGTTTTGGCGAGTTGGTGAATCGTTTTTTTTATAAGCACGAAAAGTTGAACTCGGCTAAAATATTGTATTTTCCGTAGAAAAAAAAGCGCTTTCCGTAGTCCGTAGTCAACTTCAAATTTTTGTAATTTTCCGTACATTCTACGGAGAATCCGTAGCATTCGGCATCTCTGTGCATCAACTAGGCAATGAGATTTCAGTTACCCTTTACAAGACTAATTTATACAAATGTTGCATGACATAGATGGTGAGCATGAAATGTGTATAGATAAATAATATTAGTATATCAAACACAATAGAATGTTGATTATTTGAGTACTGTTTACTATTCTGACAAAGAAAGAGTTCTGGAGGGGGACGACTTCCCATTCACTCTTCTACATAAGTGAAATTCAGCAAGAGTGATGACACTAACAGAACAATGCAACAAAGAAATACAGAGCTAAGTATTTTAAAAAAGGGGAAAAAATATAAAAAATAATTTTTAAAAACTTACTTATTGCCTTCCTTTTTCAGAATTTCAAGAACTGTACTCTGTTTATCTGTGTCTTTGTTGGTTACCTGAAAAGTCACTGATTAAATTAAAGAAGCAAACGTAACTTATTTGCAAAAAACTATTAATTAAGAATTTTTTATTATTTTTAAGAATTTTTATATGAGACTGAAACTTATACATATGTAAAGCATTCAACTTTTTGATCCATCTCGTGTTGAAATATTTTAAGAAACATTTGCGAGTTTGTCTTAGCTACGTACAACCAACAGAAGGTTTTCCTTTCTTTTTGGAAGTCTAAATTAAGTCAACTAACTTTAGCAAACATTCCACTAAGCAATGATGTAAATGTTTAAAAAATTGTTAACTGGATTCATTTTTTAATTACATTGAAGTAAATCATTAGAACCATTTGACTGAAGAGAAGAAAATTGATTCAAACCAGTACTTTTTATAATTTAATGAAATATTTTCATCAATCGGCTAATTTTTTATATTTTGTAATTTTTTCCTCACAAAATTAATATAATTTTAGTCCATTCAGCAGAAGTCAAAAAATTTTAACTGTATAATTTATAAGATGGCTAGTGAAAAACTATTAATAAACCTACAATAAGTCAAATTAAATACCTGCTTTAAAAAAAAGTAAGAATATAAAGTAACAATAACAAAAATGTACTTACAGATCCAAATAAATGCAGTCTGTTCCAGCTATTGTGAATGAAGGACATGATAGAGGACTCCAAATGGAAATATTTTTTCTTACATGTCAAAGTGAGATGGTATAAAACTAAATGTACAATTTCACTCCTAAATAAATGAGAAGTTTAAATTTAAAAGTCAAGGTCAAACACAAAACAAACTTTGTTCATCAAAGATATAAAAAATTAACAATCATTAAACTAAGTTACAAGAAAAAGTGTCTTCAGGTATCAATTGGAAAAAAATCTATCTCAAACATTCTTTTCCACCTAAAAAGCAAAGTGATTTAAAGTCACCCCCATGCGGATCGATCTCACCCCCTGAGCTCGAAAATAACATGCCTGCTCAAATATATGTTAAAAATCAACAAAATGCATGCACATATACAAGAATAACATTATGTTTGTTGAAGTCAGGGGCTGGGGGGGGGGGGGGGATTCGCTCTTCCTGCCCCCTAAATGCCTACAGTTCTGCATATAATTATTACTTTGGAGTGCTAGTATTATTTTTAACTTGGTTACAGTAATATTTTCCCTGAAAAAATACATTTTGAAATCCAGCTGAATTAAGGGAATAAGGTTTTTTCCCCCTCCCTTAGCCTCCTCCTCCTCCCTCCTAAACCTGACAATCAAACTCATGGGACTTTTGGGTACGTTACCTCCCAGTGGTACTGAACAACTTAGTATAGGTGCAGATTCTATTTTTTGAATGGTCAGGGTAATTCCACTTTTTTGCCTAATTTTACAGGCCAAGGACCTCCAGTAATGCCTTAAATGTATTTTAAAATGTTCTTACTCTTTTTCTAAATTTTTTAAAAATAAATTTAAAAGTAAGAAATTGTAGCCCTCTAAATTTTGTCGCCTAGGGCTCAAGCACAGAAAGGCATGTTCATAAATACAGCCCTCGGTACAACACTAGTAGGAGATATTTTAACCACCCTGCGGTTCATGACGAGATATCTCGTCCATTTAGCATGTAATCCTGGGACTGCCTAACTGCAGGGTGGTTAACACTCAAAGTGAGGATTGCAAATGCTGAATCATACACAGTGAACATCAGAATGCAGCCTTGAAATTCAAGCATTGTAAAGTGCTGATATTGTAATTATTGACGTAAGCAGTTTTGTTCCATTTATAAAATTTGTTACAATATCTTGAAGCAATCATATGTCTAATTATATTATCTTTTGTAAAAATATGAGGAAAAAAAAAGAGAAACCAGAATTTATGTTAAAACTGAAAAACAGGCAAAACTAGTTTTCTAATTTGGAAGTTGGTTGGTTGGTGTCGTGTCTATTGGGGAGAACTATAGATGACCATGAGTGTGCAGAACATAGCTGGCTATCTCCTTGATGTTTTCGGAGTATAGACTCTTTTCGTTGAAGGGGGAGAATTCCCGAGCTGAGCCAGAGATCTAAAAATGGCAGGGCAGTCAAAAATGTGTTTTGGTGTTAGTGGAATATTATCACAATCATTGCAGAGACGTTAGGTTCTATTGCCATCTCTTTGGATCTTCATATCTCCATAGTGACTGGCTCTAAGGCAAGTGAGAGTTTTAGTGAGGTCTCTAATTGTGTTTATTTCACAAATCTGTGAGTCTTTTTTAACGGTGTTTCCTCTAAGATGGTATCTTGCAATCGCATTTACATCGTCAACATCAATTGAATTTACATTGTTGATACTGCGTACAGGGTATCCACACTACAGTCCAGTAGCTGGATGGCAAATAGATTACGAAGATAATTAATATACTCCAACTCAACATCAATGGAACTCAAAGAAAACAAGATGAACTTCACAGCATTCTGCTCAAAAATAATATTCACATAGCGTGTCTTCAAGAGACAAAACTCAACAACAACCTTACTTTTAACATCAAGGGTTATGTCACAATTAGGAAAGACAGAAAGATAAATGTGGCGGAGACTTGGCCTTCCTCATCAAGCGTAACATAAAGTACAACTTATAAGTTGAAACTAATGAATGCAAATTTACTTTAGCATACACCTCTTTTTTAAAAAAATATAGTAAAACCAGGGTGCGTACACTGTTCTCTGAGTAAAAATCAAGCACTTTCCAGGACTCTTCATAACAAAAATCAAGTGTTTCAAATGAGGTAAATCTAACCACTTCGGATACAAGTTACATTACATTAGATTTCTTTAATACTATTTAATTTAGAGCACTCTAACTGTAATAAAGGAACTTCATATTCAATAGTATAAAAATTTGTCATATCGCACATTAATTAGATTTCCGTGTTGTATTGGCTGTGTATGTAACGAGTCATAGCTTAATTGCTTGTCAGGTCAGACATGTGCCTCACTGAGAAAAAAAATACTGAAAAAACACGACATAACTCTGTAAAATAGGGTGGGTCGAAAAAAAGTAATGTTTTTTTTTCGAAACGCTATACCACGGAAAACTTGTTTCTGGTGTAGGTAAGTAACATGCAAATTAAAAAACAGATTTTTATTGAACCCCTAGCTAGCGCATTGCACTTAAAATTTCGATTTTTTTTCGAAAATCAAGTTATTTTACAAGTTTTTTCGTAGAAGTCAGCCATTAATATTTTAAACTGCTATAGCGAAAATCATTTATTAAAAGGGTTGAAAAGCACACAAAAAAATTAAAACCGTCAAAATCTTTCAGTTTGCAGTAGCGCAAAAGACTTAAAAATCGATAAATTATCGCATTTAAGATACATACTAACACCTTATGTTAAAGGCATAGTCCAGCATGCTGAGTTACGTGTTAATAGCCAATTTCTTTTTTTTTTTACTTTACATTTCAATTCATTGTAATAGAATAGCGTTCCCCAACCGGCAGTTCGCGTGGTATAGGAAGGGGTTTCGCGAAAATAGTATTGCAATGGCGGAATTTTTTAACGCTAACGTACAAGAAAAAACTAAACAATAAATTTACGTACGTATTAGGACGTAATAATAATTAAAATAATTCCTTTTAATAATAATAAATAAAAATAATTTCTTTTAATAAACTGTTTTCCCGATAGTGCATAAAAGTTGTGGACTTGCATAGGAAGCAAGTAGACAACAAAATTTGAAATGTCCTTTTTTCTACTATTGTCTGATTTCGAAAACTTGAATCACAAAATGGTATCGGAAGAACTTCCTTGACTAATTTAAAATTTTGAACGTAGGTTTCTCCTACCATTTCCCACTTTTTCATCGCTAACGCGAAGAAAAAGTAAAAGATGTTTTACAAAGAAGGTTGGGAACCACTGTAATAGAATGACTATGTAAAGGAGTAGTCCCCAACCTGTTTTTTCGTACGAACCTCTTCTAAGATCCGAAAGAAAATGACGAACCCTTTCTCTAGCTCTTAGTAACGGGTAACAAAACTGTCAAATTTGCTGGCAAATTAATTTTTCTTTTTGTACAATACTTCATCACAAAAAAAAAGAAAATGGAATTGAAAATTTTTTGGCACGCTTATTTTCCGTTTTGTACAAGTTTAAACCAAAGCAAAAATACGGCTTCAAGAAAATGCATATTTAGGTAAATTTTTGGTTTATAAAGAATGAAGTTTCACTTTAAGTAAAAACTATTCCCTGCGCTTTTCCACTGATAAAAGAGCCAAGGATATCATCTATTTTTTTAATTATTACTTTTTGTTAGATGTTCTTTTTGAATTATTTATAGAACAGTAAAAAAAATCTTTAAAGATTATTTTACCGTTAGCGCGAAAAAATCTTAGTAGAGTGTCATGAGAACTAACCATAAGTATCATAAAAACTAACCCTACATACACAATTTTGAATCAATCCATAAATATCTTTCTGCTCAAAATTCGCAAAAGTTGTGGAAAATTACAATATTAAAATCCATTTGTTTTCAAACTTTTCATTGCGAACAGGCAGAACAGTTGGAATAATTTGTGATAAACGCGAACACAAAATTTAAAAGAATAAATGATTAAATATCATCGGTTACACAAAAGGTCTGTATGGAAGAAATTAGTCGAAAATAATGCAAAATTTTACATTTCGGAAAATTTTCATTTTCCCAACTTTTTCTTCGCGTTGGCGAGGGAAAAGTGGGAAATGGTAAGAGAAACATATGTTCAAACTTTTAAATTAATCAAGGAATTCCTTCCGATACCACTTTGTGATTCAAGTTTTCGAAATCAGACAGTAGTAGAAAAAAGGGCATTTCAAATTTTGTACGAATGCTTCCTATGCAAGTCCACAACTTTTATGCATTATCGGGAAAACAATTTATTAAAAGAAATTACTTTTACACTCCGTCCTAATACGTATGTAAATTTATTGTTTAGTTTTTTCTGGTACGTTAGCAATTAAAAATTCCGCCATTGCAATACTATTTTCGCGAACCCCCTTCCTATACCACGCGAACCACCGGTTGGGGAACGCTATTTTATTACAATGAATTGAAATGTAAAGTAAAAAAAAAAAGAAATTGGCTATTAACACGTAACTCAGCATGCTGGACTATGCTTTTAACATAAGGTGTTAGTACGTATCTTAAATGTGATAATTTATCGATTTTTAAGTCTTTTGCGCTACTGCAAACTGAAAGATTTTGACGGCTTAAATTTTTTTGTGTGCTTTTCAACCCTTTTAATAAATGATTTTCGCTATAGCAGTTAAAAATATTAATGGCTGACTTCTACGCAAAAACGTAAAATGACTTGATTTTCGAAAAAAAAAAAAAAAAATCGAAATTTTAAGTACAATGTGCTAGCTAGGGGTTCAATAAAAATCTGTTTTTTAATTTGCATGTTACTTACCTACCCCAGAGGCAAGTTTTCCGTGGAATAGCGTTTCGAAAAAAAAAAAAAAACATTACCTTTTTTCGACCCACCCTAGTGTAAAAGCTTATTAAAAAGTCTTATATTACAAGCATAAATTACTATGCAATAGAATTATTAAATACTAAGCAAGTCAACTCATTACCTTAATATAAAAAATGATTGGGGCATTATGTCTAACCAAAATTAGGCGTGGAAGTGGCATGTCATTTTTAAAAGAAAATGTTTCTGAGCAATAACTTCTTAATCTGAAATAATTATTTTATACTTGATAACTATAAAAAATTTAATGAAATGAAATAACTTCAAAATTAGGAGTGACGAATTTTTTACATGTTTTTATATTATTGAATTAAAATAGAAAGAAATATTATTTATTTATTTTGTAATAATGTAAAATGAGTACTTGAAAGGGGGGACCTAATATTAAAGACGATATAAAATTTAAACACATGATAAATTACATGCAAAAAAAAAACAATTTAAAAAACGAAACATTTTTGGCAAAAAAAATTTTAAAACAGATTTTTAATAAGGTTCTAATGTTTAATAATTATATTCAACAGATGTATCACTAAAACTTAAAAACTAAAAATTCCTTGATTATCGGCGACATTTAGAGTGGGCGTGGCAAAATGACGTTTCCTCAAGTCCTTTACAGAAGCTAAAACTTAGGAAAGATTAAAAATAATGATAAGCTCAAATTTATTGATGTCCAAGGGGGAGAATCCGACATTAAACGAGAGCTAGGAAGTTTTGCCGAAGCCGATGCAACCAGATTTCGAAGTGCTGAAAAAAAATCGGGATTGACACTTAAAAGCGCCAAAAACGAATCGAATGTGTAAATTTGACTCGTAATTTGTGAAACTTCGGAGGAATGTAAGCAGGCTACTTTCAAAAATGTTCATAGGGAAAAAAAATAGAGAAAAAGAAATCCAAATTACGAATTTTTGCGGAATAATTTCCAAAATTACCAAAACTACGGAATTCCGTCAAAATACAGAAAAATCACATGTCTGCAGGAAGGAATTTGAAGAAAGGTGAATTTTCCTGTTGAGAAGTTGCTAAGAAATAGTAAAAATGCGAAAATCAAGGACTTTCCAGACATTTTTGTACATTATTCCAAATTTCCAGGACTTTCAAGGCCTTGAAAAAAAATTATTTAATTCAAGGACTTTCAAGGTTTTCCAGGCCGCGTACGCACAGTAAAACTCTTCTATAGCGGACACTAGCGGGACAAAAATATTTGTTTGCCTTTGAAGAGTGTCTGTTTGGAGAAGATTTACTGTATAAATAAATAAAAGTAAAAAATTTTATACAACAATTGAATGTCTTTCGAACTATACGATGTTTATATTAGAATTGGAAGTTAATAAACATTTAATTTATTATTATTTTTCTGTACGTTGCAACCTCTTATTTGTTTAATATAGAATTTGAAAGGAAAAGAGCAAGAATATAAAATCCGGTTATAAATATCTTACCATGTTAACTCTATCCTTCCTAAATATTCAGACCCAGCATTGCAGAGTGAACAGATGTAGATGAAAAATCGGTCTCCATACAGCATGGGTACGTCAAGGCACTTAACACACTCTAAAACATACAATTATGCATCAATCAACTTTTTCTATTGAAGGATTAGTGACTAGTGAGCAATACAACCAAAATAAGTTTCTTACTTCCATGATACCAACGTTTACATTTTGCACACTGCAACATGTTGAATTGAGTACTGCAAGTAAAAATTGCACATCAGTTATTTATATAACTTTATTATTATCAATAAGTTAACTTTGACACATTAAATAAAAATAATTATCACATAAGAAAAGGGTTGTCAGATTTGCTGCCCGGTTAGCTACCCATTTTCCCTGCTGGGCTGGGTTTTTTACCTTAAAAACCCGCAAGTTTTTTGGGGAAAATGGTTTTTTTTTTTAAAGAATTTAGAAACAAATAATCCCTTGTAAAATATTTCTTTTTTGATGAAAATTCTACATATGTAAATACTATTCAATATTTAATTTATTGTTTTTAATTTACATAATCAGAAATTAGGTATACAAAAAAAAAAAAAAAAAAAAAAAATCCAAAATTATGTCACAATAAAAAAGAAATAACAATTACAAGATAGTTGAGGAAAATAACTTGCACAGTTAGAAAGCAAAAATGTATCTTAATTACTAACATAAAAGTTTGGAAAAGCTTTAGTTACATTAAAAATGGATTTATTTTTAATGAAAAAATCATTTCAAGGCATCATATATTTTATATGAAAATGTATAAATTTATTTTCTGTGCTTTTCAGACCAAAGCTGTTTTGTAATAGAATTAAAATTTCACGTTAATTTAAAGCACGAATGAATGGCTTCATTTGGATGTTTTGCATCTAGAAGCTCCCTGTCGCATTGAAAAAGGGATTCCAAGCAATCCCAAAACATATGTCTGTGTTTTAATGCTCATTTGTGCTTTAAATTAACGTGAAATTTTATTTCTATTACTGTTTACTTGCACAAAGTTAAATTATTATTACAAAGCTGTTTTGGTTTAGAATTTTCTTCTTTTTTATTATAAGAATAGTTTTTTTTTTTGATCAGACCAAAATTTATTTAGTGGAAAAATAGTTTTGGTTTAGATTTGAAGAAGTTAAAGATTTAGTTACATTTTTAAAAAATGAAAGAAGCACTTCAGGATATCATATATTTTATATGAAAATATGTAAATTTACATTCATTCTGTACTTTTCAAACGTAAAAATAATTTGGAAGCTCAATTTTCAATTTGTAAAATGCTAATACCCTCTATCTTTCCTAAAATTTTCTTTATTAAATTTATGCTTAGATTTGTTGAATAGATTATAATTGCAATAGTTAGAAGATGAAAAATATGTGGTATGTATTAACTATGTAGAAGAAAAATCATGAAATAAATGTATACAAGCAGCAAAATGTAATATATCTGTATCTGTGTGCGTAAGATACATACATATATATATAAATATGCGCATGTTTTATTTTTTCAAACAGTAATTTTTCCACAACTTTTATTTATAAATAATTTTAAACTATATTAACTAATTTACCTAGGATGCTCTGATGATGAATGGAGCAATCAGAAAAACGTTTAGAGTAAACATTATTTAATTTTTTACTGTGTCGCCCATACTGATCACTGAATTTAAAAATTGTGCATACATATACATGAAATAAGATCAAATGAAATTAAATGCAACATTCAAGTAAGGTAGTTGAAAAAAAATCTACTTTTGTTTTAATAAAAAGTAAATAAAATTTGATCAAAAATGTTTTGTAGTGCTAGCTGAACTATGCATATTCTAATATTCAAATATATACATATATACTTGCTGGGAAAAAAAATTTCATTTTCCCCATTTAACCCAAAAAGCCCGGGTTTTTTAATAAAACCCACCCGGGGTGGGCTTTTTACAAAAAACCCAGGTTTTTTTACAACCGTGCATAAGAATGCACATTTTCATTTTCATACAAATATATACAACATAAATATTAGTACTCATAACAATATGTTCTAAAAACCTGTTTTGTGTAATGGAAAACTTAGAACTATTTATAAAATTTATAATATAACTATGGGCTTTCTGCATAATTTCTAAACAATGTAAATGTGACATATGATGATTGAAGAACATATTACAAGAAACAAAATTTTCCATTTATAAATAAAGCTTTTTAATCACTTATTGCATTGAAGGAATGATAAGCAGTTGAACTGTGCTTGAAAATTAATACAGCATGCAAAGGAAAAATATCCAAAAGTATGCATTAATATGTTCAATGTGTCGACAGGGTGGCGTAGTGGTAAGGCGCAAGCCTCGTACATCCAAGTTCGCAGGTTCAAACCTGGCCTGAGTCGGTGGATTTTAAAGATGCAGAAAATCGAGTGCGTCCATGTCGTATGATTATGCGGCATGTAAAAGATCCCTTGAGTAGCCTACTAAATTCCTAGTGCAATTTCACATCAACAGAAACCGGGTGGTTGGCTTTTCCGGTGGAGAAACCCTACGTCAAAATTATCATGCGGCGATGGTACATTTTTTGTGGTGCCACTGAAAGAGATGGTACCAATCTTTCGGGAACGCACTAGGTCTGCAATTGGCAGAAGCCAACGGCAGCCCATTAGAAAGAAACAAAATGTTCAATGTACAGAAAAAATATACATTTCACCTAATTGACTTTTACATTCATTTCCAAATATCTAAAAAAGTAAGAAATTAATCTCATATGATTGTTTCAAACACTTCAAAAAAATATATGGTCAAGGATAAAGGTCAAGAATCAGAAATTTTGCAAGTGGCCGCTAAACTTGATTAACTTGGTGGCCACCTATGCATTATAAAGCAAAAGTGCAAAGTGGAGGGGGGGGGGGATGAATGGTGCATCAGTGCACTACAATTAATTATGTGTCTTATTTTCAGTGAACAAAACCTAATATTTTGTTAAAACTATCAAGTCTTCAAAAAAAAAAAAAAATAAATGTATATGACTTTCAAATTGGAAAAAGAAAAAACTTGCTTCCTCGGCGATGGTAAATTAAGGGAATATGAATTTTTTCAATATAGTTTTTCATGTTTAATGTTATAGAGCACAAAAGATGTAAATGCAAAATTTTACTTGTTTCATCATAGAAGCAACAGATAACAAACATCCCCCTCACAGAAACGAACCTTCTACAAAAACCGCAATCACCAATACGATGTAAGTTTGAAATGAAAGTTATGAGAAAAAAAAATCAAGATTAATATTGTTTCCAACTATATTTGAAAGATTTATATGGCAGAGAGAAGGAATTCAAAGGAAAAAAAAAGCGTAATCGGGAAAATTTTTCGCCATTTTTTTCTTGTTAAAGGGGAAATGAAGACTATCGGCCGAAACTCGGTAACTTGAATGCCGAATTGATGAGTTTTTATTGCGCTTGCATACATGAAAGAAGCAAGAGTTGAAAATTCTATAGAAGGTATTTGAAAAGGAGGGATTTACTTTAGAAAATTTTCAAAAAAAGCAAAGGTGGCGATCGCTCCTAATTTTTTGAGTCGCCACTTTTTCAAACAAGGTCGCCGCGTGGCGAGTGGCGACCGCGAATCTTGACCTTTAGTCAAGGACAAATTTAAATATATGTAGGACAACAAATATGAGGAGGAAGCCAGAACTGTATTATAAATATGCCAGAATTTTTAAACCTAAGGCTCTTTAACCATTTTATAAGATAGACTTCATTTTCAAAACACTTCATAAACCTAAGATAAAGACTGATAAAAATTAATGCTAATTTTTACATTTATCAACTCGGATGCAATTGAATTGAAATTTTTGAGTAGGTGTGACAAAATGACACACGGGCAAAGTACTCTACTCCTGAGCATAAAAACAAGAAAGGCTGAAAATAATAATCCCCATGAAATGTTTGACGTAAGAGGTGAAATCACTTGGTAAATAGAAACAAGCAAGTTTTTACAGAAGCTGATGAAATCAGATATCAGAATCAGAAAAACAAACAGGATCAATGAGAAAAAGAATAAAAAAAGTTAAAATATGTAAATTTTACATAATCCGTAAAAGTTGACAAGTATGTCATGACACTTTTAATCCTTTTAGTTAAATTTCAGCTGAAAAATAAAAATTATTTACAATAATTTGATCGACTGATTTTATAACCAACTTTTAAGATATATTCTCTATGAACTACTTGCGGAAAACGAAATATCATTCCATTCTTTTTGTGATTTTGTATGGGAAAACCTAAAACAGTGTATGAATAATCTTTGCGCTAGGGATACTTGGCCATATCATATGTTTCATTTTACCAATCAATGCATAACGATGTACTAATAAGATAACAATTTCAGATCCGACAGCGGATCTATATCCAGAGCCAAAAAATTGCACATCTAGATTTCTGCTTTGACACTTAGAAAGTTTATTCCAGAAATCACAGAGACACTTAGCTTTAATTTTTTCTAGCACTAGTGTGATATCCGTCTCTACAAATAATTAATTTTATGCTGGTATATAAGTTTTGTGCATGTATCAATAATGATGAATATTGTGATGGGAAATTCAATAAATGGGGTGTAGCCGAATGTACATCAACCGACTGGAAATTGAAAAAAAAATCTTTTGTTTTGAAAAAATACTATAAATACTTGCTTTGATAACATGATTTTGCTTATTTAGGAACCTTTTTGATTAAATTTACCAATTTTAATAAAGGAAAAAATATTCAAATCGACAGAAAAGTAAATATAAGGCTCAATTTTCTGATTAAAATTTAGTTTAATTTATTCATGAAATTTTTATAGGGCTACCATCTACTGGAATATTATGAAAAACTTACTTTCCAGATTCTCCACAGTAGCAAGTAGACTCTATGATGCTGTTTGGATTCTTCATTCTTCTGACATGAATGAATTAAATGCTTCAGTCAGTCTATAATATCAAATAATATTTTCAACAAAACATCTATTTCAGGCCTACCAACATTCAAATTTACTTCAGCTTACAACAGTTTTAGACCATCAATTTGACAAAGCAGTATGAATGGGGAGGGGGGCAGGGGGCAACAAACAGACATATTTTACCCAGTCTCAAAACCCTACTTTCAAATTTATTTTTCATTCTTTATTTAATTACTTCACTTATTTTGACTTTCCCTTACAATATTTTTGCAATACCATTGAGTGTTCTTTCATACATTTTTAAAAATTTTTTATGGAAAGTAGGCTAAAAAGAGTTAGTTGCCATTAAGTAATAATGTTAAAAGCAATTATAATAAGAGTTTGAGTGCAAAACAATGTAACGAAAAATGAGAAGAGTGTATAGAAGCAAACATTTAAATTTTATGCAACTGCCACTCAACTTAGGGTGAAATCGGCAGAAGTACCACCGGCTACATTTAAAAGTGCAATTGGCCCTGCGGCAACAATGATTTGTTAATACGTTTCCTTTAAGTGAGGATGATCAAAATAAACTATACCTTATAATAGCCAAACTTGATGAATAATACTTATATAATTATATAAATAGCGTAACGTTTTCAATGCTCAATTTAATGATTACTCGAATTTCAACTGTTGGATGAATAGTTTACATTAATCCAAAATTTGGCTCACTCAATCCCAATAAAAAAATTACCCACGGTAGGGAGAAAAGAAAGGTAATTGCAAGAATATTTTTGGCTTATCTCCTTAGCAGATGAAAGAGGGGTTGATTTCTGATTGTGAGGTGAGTGAATTTTTGGATTTCAATGTAAACGTGTTTTCCAAATTCTCTGCTATCTGCTTTATTTTAGATCATTACAGTGGTGCAGCCAGGATTTTGCTTTGATGCGGGGGAGGGCAAAGGTCCAGGGACATAACTAGGTCATTTTCTAACTCAGGCAAGACCAGTATTTAGCTCCCTTTCCCTCCTCATATAAACAACAAAAGTATAATATGTATTTAAGGTAAACACACACATTTAGTAAATTTAGCACCCCTAAAATAATCTGGTGCCCGGGGCATATGCCCCTTCTGCCTGCCTTTAGTTACGTCCCTGCAAAGGTCAGGATTAGGAATAAACTGCAGATAGTTATTTCTCTGATTACAAAATGCACAGCATAGGTACTCGCCAGTCACAATAATGCCAAGTAAAATCTACAAATTGATGAAATATTTCTTGCCGCTCTTTTAATTGCTGTTATAGTAAACGAGTACCATGGTGTCTCTCATGTATAGGTGAAAACTGGGAAGTTTGATTAGTAGCCAGTAGCCGGTAGACTCCGTTTTGTTAATGGCCACTTTTTTAAATTCCTCAATCATTGCATTTCATTTGTAAATGCAGCTATTGCTTCATATATTCCAAATTGAAACGAAGGACGCAAAATATGGAAGTATATGTTAAGTAACATGGTACAAATTTGAACCCTGAAATGATATCTATTTCAGATAAATTGTGTGATTTTCGAGTTCAAACAAACAATATGTAGTTCAATCACAATATTCCAAACTTTTCATAATTTTTAATTTTGAGGAATCCATTTTTTTTCTTGAAAGAGCAAGAGTTGACAGGGATGCCTACGGCTCAGGTTGAATGACACTGAGCAACAACTGTTTTTGCAAATTTTGGAAATCGAGCAGAAAATAATAATAATAAAATAAAGGAGAAAAGGAAGAAAACCTTCAATAGTAATATTTTGTGAAAAGTTTATTTTCACATGAATTACTTCACCAAAATCATTTTTATTAACCTGCTGGGATGTTCATTTATTTTGACTTATTTTGGAATTTACCATTTATTTTCTTGATTTCAAGAAACATCGAATCAAATGTTGCTGACATTTCAGGAGAAATAAATTTGGTACGTATCGATTATACGCCCTACATTTTTTGCTCGCCAAACATCGCCAAATGAAATATAAACAAAGCAATGTTATTAGATTTAAATAGCACGAGATTTTTTTAGATTTATAAAGCCTTTTAAAAACATTTCAAAAACCGTCGCCAATGTAGGGCGTATAACCGATAAGTACCATAAATTTTACATGAAGTAAAGAAATAATTCAATACACTGATTCATTTTCAAACTATTTTCTGATAATAGCAAACATCAGGCATAACAACGCACTGCTATCAATAGTGATTATAAAGATTACACTTACCAAATTTAAAAGCTCATTGCAGGCAATAAAGCACTCCGATTAATAAGCCGATGACAATACATAACAAATGTTTGTAGAATCAACTTTACACGTTGAACTCTTACTGGCTTCAGTTCTGTAAAGAAATCTGAAGTCCACCTGGCAAATATGTGTAAAATCATATCATTTCTAGAAAGCGTTGGGATTGGAAAATATTTTGGAGCGTTTTTAAGCATAAATACGCATTAAATTGCAAAAATTTGGCGGTACATTTTTATATTTTTATCTGTTCAAAATAACCGCCTACTTACATAAATATCACGGTTACCGTTAATTAACGAACTTCCTCTCCTCACTGCCACTGCCAACAAACAGCGTTGAAATTTCCTATTCATAATGACGTCACATTTTCCCAAAATGTCAAGCAACCGGAACTGTTGCGAATTGCATAAAAAGTACTGTTCAAATGTCGTAATACTCCGTATTATTTACGGAGGCAGCATTTCAGTATTAATAGCTCTCATCTTGTGTTGTCCTTCCGTCGTATCCATGTAACATCACTGCACTGTGTGTAACACATTATCACATTATGCATCTGGCGGGGGTTTTAGGAATGTCGCCAAAATTTTATTTAAATCTAATAAAATGGCTTTATTTATATTTCGTTTGGCGAGAAAAAAAAGCTTGGGCGTATAACCGAGAAGTACCGAAAGAAAAGTTGCACCACTCTATATACAACACTGAGGGCACTGTATTTCAACTCATATAATTTAGGACATTGTTGTTTCGCACATTCGTAATCTTTTTTCAAGATGTATCAGTTATGAGCTGTTTTTTAGGGGGACCTTATGTTGTCGAATTACGGGGATGGTCCCCAAATTGGGACTTTTCTGACTGATGTCGTCAAAAGTATTGTTAGTACATATGGAGTCACAAAAATTTCATGATTTTTGTCTCTTTTTATTCCCGAATTTAAAAATCTTCTGCTACATTTGCACCTACGAATTTCTAGATGTTATGTATATTAAGAACAGGAAAAATATTCGGAATTGTTCATATAAGCTCTAATTCTATTGAATTATTCAGAGGCCGATGAACAAGACATAAACATTTATTGAACACACAACGATACAAAATAAAAGGAAACAAACAGCACTTTCGGACTAGCAACTTCAAAAAGACTGACTCATGACATTCTTTCCGCTTTTTCTTACCAAGACGGAAGTTGCCATCCTCTTAACAATAAATTAGATGAATAAATGAGTTACAGTTAATACTGTGCGATTACATTTAACAGGAATAAAGCACTTCGACCTAGATTGTTTGGGTCATATATGCTTCAACTTCCATTGTTTCTGCATTAGTAACTGAGTACAGCATCTTGCCAACCTTCTTCAGGATATATTTGAAGAAAATGTAATATTTCCTGGTAATATCTGTACTTTGGCGCAATGAAACAGTTCAAGATTTTATCTCTTTTATAATTTCGTAGCATCTTTAAATTTTTTCATAATATCAAACTGCTACAAATATATTAGGAACTAGATATTTTATTTCTTAAGTTTCGCTCTTCACATGTATTTTAATCCTTTTTGTCTTTATCAATTAATAAGGTGTTCCATATATTTTTAGTGTTTTAGAGTTGGAAA
Organism: Octonoba sinensis; assembly: GCA_038502835.1. NCBI lineage: Eukaryota > Metazoa > Arthropoda > Arachnida > Araneae > Uloboridae > Octonoba > Octonoba sinensis. Next base: position 60,274,573 of record CM076605.1, on the reverse strand, counting down.
ATAGTCGTTTTGTTTTAGATGCTAAAAATATGTGCCACAATGAATGCAAATAGGAGCGCAGATCAAGGGACAGGTTTAATTTACTAAGGCATATTTTATTTGAGATATGGTGCCCTGTCCAACTGTTTTTATGTATGTATGTATGATACTTGCTTACTTCTACAATACTAGAGAGGGAGCGGGGCAAAGGGCTCTCCTACAAAATGGTTACCCTAAAGCTATATAGCTTGTATAACATATACGTAAAACTGGCTCTAGACAGATCTGCCTATGTGTCCATAATAGGCTATGCGGATTCTATTATTTAATAAACAGGACCCTAGCAGAAGTGGCCCATCAAGATTTTTTTTTCTTTGCAGCGGGTTTAGCTTATTAATGTCCTTATAATGTATTTTTATTTAACCATTCTAGGATTGACAACATTGTTTTAAGCTTTTCAAACCTCAGGCTAATCTTGAAACTAGGAAAAATTACTATTTCAATAGGATTTTAGGCAGTTGGAACAGTTTACCGGAAGCAACTGTTAATAGCAGTGGGGTAAAAACTTTTAAGATGGCTCTTGATGTTCATTGGGGATTCTTAAATTGACTAGGAGCAGCCTAGTTGGGCCCTGTTGAACGTCTCTGGGTTTTAGGGGTGAAAAAGGGAAGGGGGTCAGGAGCAGGGGTAATAACATCCCACAACCTTTGACTTGTGTTATATTGCCTATCCTATCCTGTTACTGCGAACGTATAAGAAGTGCATGGATCGACATCCCCGTCCTCCCTATCCAGAAAAAAATCTTTTTACGCTACTGTGAAGTAAACTGCAATTTACATAAATTCAACGTTCGTTTAGTAAGTTTAGTTTGGATCGTTTTAGTAAATAATTTTGATACTGAGTTGAGAACATTTCCGGAGAAAGGTAATAATTTGAAAATGTTCTGCTGAAGCTTAAAATTAGGAGAATAATGGATAATATTCTTTTTCTTAAAGTAAGTGTAAAATTACATGGAAATAATTAATTTTATGAAATAAGATTCATTAATATTTGTCAAAGCATGTAAGTAAAATTATTTTAGGGTTTAATGATAATTTTATTTATGAGAATGTTCTCTGAAAAATGTTTAAAAAAATGTCAGTTGAATAACTGCTCTGTAAAAAAATAGTTGATTAAATTCTTAGCAGTTGCTGTTATATTAAAATTATTTCTTTTGTTAATGGCTGTTTAGAAAATAGGTTATATGATTTAAAATGTTGCTAAAAGAGACATTTTTGTTTTAAATACTACAATTCAAATTATTTGGAAAATAAAATATAATTTAACATAATTAATTTTAATGAATACATAATTGGTTTCTAATGATATTATTCTTAAAATATACCGGCACCTGATGTGTACATGAAAACTCCAAAAAATGTTTTTGAGAGCAGTTTTGCATTTTCAACCCTTATTAAGAACAAATCTGAATGTTCTTAATCAAAAATAGAGACCGTTTTATTATAATTATTTAAACAGTTATTTTTGCTTGAAGAGAAAAACTTTTAAAATGATTATATACATTTAAGTTTAGGCTGATTCTTTGAAGTTTATTAAGTACTTTTTATTGTGAAGTTATGCATTGCATCTAGAATGTGCAATGCTGTTATAACTAAATGTATGTTGTAACTACATTTTTGGAGGAAACTCTCGAATATTCTGCAAAAATTTAAAACCGAGAATTTTCTCCCTCTATTGATAGAATTTATTGCAGAAATGCTCCAAGCTCCATATTGACAAAAATTGTTAGTGGTATGCTTCAGCCAATGCCCCACTTAAATGATAGTTGAATACGTCGGGTTGCTTTTTAATTTGAAGGTGAATTGACACGTTTACGTTTTTTTTACTGAAATTAAGTTGTCGTTTGTTGCATTTGTTCACGAAAAATTCCCCTTGAAAGTTAGTTCATAGGGAAAAGGGATTTTTCCATAATTAAAGAAAATCACTGAGTCTTTTTTCGCTGAAAACTGAATTAATGAATCTTCACTGCAATGAACTGACATCAGAAGCTGAGAAAGATAGGTAAAGTTTTCGTTTGAACTCTTTAAAATTGAAATTAAACCTAATATTTTATGCAAGTAAGGAAAAAACAAAGAATTAAACTACCTCTCCTGTATATAAAGTTATATTTGATGATACGAAAATTATACAGAGCAGAAAGAAAGATAAAGAAAACAAAAAAATCAATACATTCTTATAATTAATAATATTTAAAAGTCCAACAACTTACGTTTCCCCTTATATGAAATTTTAAAAATTGAAATTGTTATGGAATTGTGACTAATAAATGTGCGAAACACTGGAATAAAAAAAAAAAAAGAGTTTGCGAAAGGAATTAAAGTAAGGAATGAGGAATCTTTCATGTTTAAGTGCCCCATGAGAATTTTAATACCACTATAAGGAAGACTGCAATGATGATTGCCAATTGTCTTGCATAATTAACTCCAAAATCACAATTTTTCGCGTTAATCACGTTGTTGCAGCAAATGAGCCAGAAGCATTTCCTAAAAACATACCTAAAAATTAAAAATAAGTAAAAAAGAAGTTAGTTCAATATATAGATAAAAATAAAAAATCGAAAGTAGAGTTGTGGGAGAGATACATCATTGTCGATTTGCCAGTGTTCCCCCTGCATAATAACTTTTGAGGAAGAAATCTGATTCGAAACAAACATTTTTTGCTCGAAAGATCTCTGCTTGGACACCTCATTCACACATTTTATTTTTTGACTCGAGCAATTTTTCGCATGGATAGTTCATATAACTTAACATTATTTTCTACAGTGAAATTTGAACCTGCATAAATCTTGATCAAGCAGGCGGATTTGTATCGAACGAATTTTAGCAAAAAGATCTTATGACGTAGAGTGCAGGATGAATGAAAAGGCAAAAATTTTGGTTTAATGACAGGTAAAAATACAAGTTGATATTCGAACCGTTTGAGAGTTCTTGCAGCTTGATTTTGATATTAGAAAAGAGTAGTAAAAAGGGCAATTCTATGGAAAAGGGAATTTTTTCCCCCAGCCTTGATGAATAATTGGGGACCTATTTTCATAAGAAAACAAATTACGTTGACATCTTTGACTCAATTTTACTGAAAACTTCTTAAAAGAGTATGTTTTACTCGCTAAAAATAATTTAATATAAAAATAAATAAATATCAAGAAGGTCCGCCTAGAACTATACGAGCCTACATTCCCGCATACACCCAACTTCAAACTCATAGTCTATCTGTCTCTCTCTTTCTCATTTTGCTTTAGTTCTTAATTACTTCGAATACCTTTTACAACACTTAATACCTATTCATTGACTCATTCATTCATTTACTCATTCGTTTACTCATTCATGTATATGGACTGAGGTAACGGGTTAAAAGACTCAGACTGATGCTGTTTGAATGAATTTAAGAACATTTAATTAACGAATAGCAACTATGTACAAAATAAAAATTTAAGTTAACATTTAATCGGAAGGCCACTCCGGCGGTCGACGCGATTCGGCATCACTCTGCTGGCCTCGCAAAACGACCGGACGATGAACTAGCTCTGTCTTCATTCCGTTGCGGCTCGTTAAAATAGTGAGGAACTGCAGCGCATCCTGGCGGAGGCAAAAGGAACTTGACTGATTTGCATCTTTGCAAATTCACTTCCACACTCGGCCATCTACACGGCGAGTGTCTTCGCGAGCTAGAAACAAAGCAGAACGAAAAAAAAAAAAAAAAAAAACAAGAGCACAGAAAAAGCGAACTGGGGCAAAATAGACATAAAATCGAACAGTTTTGAAGGAAAGAATTTAAAAGAGCACATGTAATTGAAATTCTGGAAAAAAAAAACATTTAGCAGAAAGCAAGAATAAAAAATGCTTCTAAATCAAAGGAAAACTTTTTAAAAATTCAAAAAAGTGAAAAGTTTCAAAACTGTAAACAAGTCACTGTGGATGTCCACGGTTTCATGTGGTCAGCCGAACTAGAGGTAACATTGGGTCCTTCATGATTGCCGATTTTTTCCACATCGCCATCGTTGGGTTTGATTTTTATGATCTTATAAGGGCCATGAAATCGAGGACGAAGCTTAAGTCCTGTGCCAAACTGAGTTCTTGCTATGGCGACTATGTCACCTAAATTGTGTTGGAGAGCTTTCTTGCGAGGTTTGTTAAAATTTCGCCTGTTTGCTTCTTGTAGTTTGAGAATATTTTCTTTCGCGATAGCTCGCAAATTGTCGCGCTGATCTATGAAGGAGTTTACATACTCTTCTTGAAGGAGTTGAAGGATGTGGGAGTCACTCTTGAGCGGAACACCGATGAGAAGTTCAAAGGGAGATCTTTTTGTGGCCCTGCTGATGGTGCTGTTTAAAGTGCGTTGAAGTGCACCAACATGTTGAAACCATTTCAGCGGATCATTAATGGACAACTTAGACAGAACTGGAATAACAGTTTGTAACATTCGTTCAACTGGACCATTACCTCTTGGAATTCCTGTTGTTATGTGTATCAGCTCTATGTTCTGATCCTTACAATAGTCATGGAAATCATTTGCAGTGAACGCTGAACCACGATCTGTGATTATCCGTGAAGGATTACCGAAATTTGTCTGTAAAAGAGAAAGCCTCTGAAGAACTTCTGTAGTGGAGGTAGTTTTCACCGGGTAGAGCCACAGGAATTTTGTAAAGGCATCTACAACAGCAAAAATGTGGTTATAGTTCTTGTTAGTGGAAGGTAAAGGTCCAAGAATATCTAAGTGAAAAGTACCAAACGGCACATCTTCTTTCGGTATGGGATGCAGAAATCCTTCAGCCTTACCGCGCTTTTTATTGATCAGAATGCATTCAACACAATTGGCAATAACGTTTTCTATACATTTTCTTATGTTCGAAAAATAAAAAGCTTGTTTTAAAACGTGTTCGGTTTTTTCGACAGAAAAGTGACCCTGCAGATGAGCGTTTCGAACAATTTGTGTTTGCATATCGTGGGGTACTACCAGTAATTCCAAAACATTGTGACATTTATACAAGATATCATTCTTTATAAGAAAATCTGAAGAGGAGTTACATTGGTAAAGATTCTTTAAAGGGGCGATTTGTTCATCAGTTGCCTGGGCGACAGCGACCTGTGCAGTAACCTCAGAATTTGTAGTTATCAGATACACAGCATGACGGCTGAGAGCATCGACATGAGGCATTAACCTACCCGGACGATGAACAACATCGTATTGGAACTCATCGAGAATGGAGGACCAACGAGCAATCTTAGGAGTAACCTCTTTTTTCTGAAGAGTATTTTGAAAGGCTTGGCAATCAGTTAGAATAGTGAATTTGGAGTCCAATAAATATGTACGGAATTTTTTAACAGATTCGATGATTGCCAAAACTTCTATATCATAACTTGAAAGTTTTTCTTGCTGAAGGGGGGGGGGGGTTTCAAGACATGTAGTAAATGGGGTAGAAATGTCCATCCACTCCTTGTTGCAATAGAATACCGCCAAACCCATGAGAGCTGGCATCTGTGTGTAGCTCGATTTTCGATCCTTGTTTGAAAATATGTAAAACGGGAGATTTGGACAAAATATCTTTCAATCGCTGAAATGCCTGCATCTGAGAGTCACCAAAGTGAAAAGAACGTTTCCACGCAACAGATCAGTTAGTGGTTTAGCAATAAGTGAATATCGATGAATGAATTTTCTAAAGTAACCGGTTAATCCGAGAAAACTCTGGAGGTGTTTCTTGTCTTTAGGAATGGGAAAATTTTGTACCGCTGCAGTTTTAGAAGGCGACGGTTGAATTGTGCCATTTTGAATGACGTAACCAATTAATTCTATCTTCTTCTGTAAAAAAGAGCACTTTTTAAAATTTAGTTCAAGACCATGTTCAGAGGCAACTTTTAAAACAATCTGAATTTTCTGGAAAGCTTCAGTCTCCGTTTTTGCAGGGATTATAAAGTCGTCAAGATAGATCACGACTATGTTTTGTGCCATTAATGGACGGAAGATGGCATAAATCTATCTTTGAAAAATATTTGGTGAGACACAAAGGCCAAATGGGGCAAATAAAAATTCATACTGTCCATTAGGAACAACAAATGAAGTAAATTTAGTAGAATTGGGGTGTATGGGAACATGAAAAAATCCATTCTTCAAATCTAGTTCAGTGAAGATAGCAGAATTCTCGAGGCAGTCAATAACATCATCTATTAATGGAAGGGGAAATCTATCACGTATTATTTTCTTATTAAGTTTCCGATAATCAACACAAAGTCTATGTGAACCATCTTTCTTCTTACACAAAACGACTTTAGAACTATAGTCAGAACAGCTAGGTTTAATAATACCTTCGTCAAGCCAGTTTTTAATTTGATCATCTACTATTTTTTGTTCGATTTGAGGAAGACGACGCGGTCTATAATGGACGGGAATGTCATCTGACAAAACAATGTTCATCTGAATATCTGGAGATTTTATTTTAGTGTGCTTGTACGAGGTAATTAGTTGTCTACTTTCTGAGCGTATTTCACCATTGAGAATGTGTGATAAATCAGGCAAACTACTGTCTTGTATAACACCAGCAAAGCACTCTGGGGAGAAAGACACCGCACTGTCGGAAGATATGTGGGAAGTGGCTTGCACACAGAAATAAACAGGCGTATTATTTGATTTGTCATCTGATTCAAGAAGTCGAATACCCGTTTTGTTCAAAACAAATTCACCCTGTTGTATAACATTTTGGCCTAAGATGGCATCAACAGAAAGGAGATTGTCTTTTATGACAAATATATCAGAGGCAAAGGTAGACTTCTGTATCTGAAACTGTGTGTTGAAAAATCCTAAAGGTCGGATAATTGTTGATCCTAGACCAGTAAGTGAAAGTGTGATGCTCTGTAATAATGGCGCACCTAATTTTTGATGCATTGACTCTCGAAGGAGTGTATATTGGCTTCCAGTATCGACAAGTGCTGAAATTAAGACATTTGATATGATAATCGGAAGAGTCATTGATGTGGAATTTGCGGTAGACGATACTTGATGTACGCGAACGTCTTCTTGGGGGGCCGGAGCTCTAGTTGATAACTGTCGAGCCTTTTTCGGGCAGTTAGATATTTTATGGCCTAAAGTTTTACAATAAAAACAACGGATATCGGGCTGCGTGCAATTGAAACTTAAATGATTATTTTCTCCGCATTTAAAACATTTACTCGTACTTTCACTATTAGGAGATGTACGTAGCGGCGGACTATTTTTAAAAGACGCCGTATTTTGGTCGGGGCTAGACTTGTAAGAAGTAAAAAATCGCCTCGGAAAGTCTTGATGTGGCTTATCAGAGCTGTGATGGGTTTTATCCAACTTTTCGTAAATAAGAAGCTTTTGCTTTAATTCTCTAAAATTGTTACAACCGTACAGAAAAATTTTGCTATGAGAATCAGGTAGACCTTGAATAACGTATTGGCATACTGATTTTTCATCAATAGAAGCCTTACTTGCGATTTCTCGCATTTTAATGAGATATTCTGTGCAATTTTCATTTTTTCACATTAGGCGTTCCGAAAGCACTTTATGTACATCGGCGGATGTAAACTTTTGATGAAATTCATCGAAAAATTTTTTTTGAAAGTCTTGCCAGGATGTAACATTAGGGAGAGAATCAAAATATCTTTTAGCTGTACCTTTTACGCAGCGCTTAGCTACGGCCAAAGTTTGGATATCCGATAATTTATACAAGTCTGAAACATTTCTGATGGAATTCAGAAAAGAGGTAACAGGATACATTGAAGTACCGTCAAAAATTTTAACTTCATCTACAATGTCCTTAATATTGAGACCAATTCCTATTCCTTGAACAGTTGAGGGCGAGTTACGTTCTGGCGAGTTAAAATGCCGTACTGATTTGCATCTTTGCAAATTCACTTCCACATGTATTTATTCACTCAATCATTTATGTTTTCATTTATTCACTCATTTATTCAATCACTCTTTCACTCATTCATTCATTCATTCATTCGGAAATATCCATAACAATCCAGATCAAAACATTTCGTGGGAAAATAGGCTCTTTTAATTCTGGGTGAACTTCCTGTTCTAAGCCATACGAGCTTTCCGATAAAGTTTGTTCCAAGCAAATCAGTCTGTTAGATCAGGACTTATATAGGATTAAAATTTCTCCGTTGGAATATTAAACTTTTTCGAACTGTTCAAAATTGAACACAAAATGTTCAAATCAAAAAATGTATCAAGCCGAGAGCTCTTTTAATAAGCTTGTTTGAAGGAACTTGGGTCGTATGTACAGGGTTTATGATTTTTCCTTTCCATTTCCCAAGTAGCGCTAATGTTACAATTTTTTGAACCGCTCAAAATCGAGCAAAAAATTGTTCAATTCAAAAAGTAAAACGTGGAAGCGAGATGTCCTCGCCGAGATCTTTCGAATTGAAAAAAGAAAAATCGAATCGGACAATTCCCTCAAAAATTAGGGGGGGGGGGGGTACAGACAGACCGACAGACACACATTTTCTCCATCTCAAAACCATACTTTAAATTTTTTATTTTTCAATCTTTATTTTTTTTTCTTTTACGGAAAGTAAGCTAAAAATGAAAACGACTTGCAAAATGTCCTGAAATATGGGCTCTTTCTTGCATGAAGTTCATGTATGATTGTCCTCAACGTGACAGTGGTGTGTTCCAAAAGCGACCAAATTCTTTCTTAAAATTCTTTTTTTTGCACTTGCTGGTGGGTGTTGCTAGTTGTTTTTTTAAGTGCATTTTTAGTAAGAAGGTTGGCTTAAGAGCGGCACCTTTTTTCCGTACCCCTTACTTGACTTTCTCAACTATAATATGTAAGAATATCTGACAACAACGGCGGCAATTCAAGCAACGTCATTGTTCACCTGGCACCGATGAAAGCAATGTAAACAAAGGAAACCGTAGCATCGCGTTCAACAAATCTAATTAAAAACTAGGCCTAAATAAAGTTCTTCTACGTTACATAAAATTAACACAAAATACAACACTATAACTATTGTAATAATTAATAAATTTATTTTATAATGATAAAATTAAATGTAAATACTGGGTTATAATCAGAAAAAGCTGTGAAAATAGTCTAATTAATTTTAAGATAACTAATTTTGCCTAGTGAACTCCCCGTAGAACTCAATTGAAAATCTTTGTAAACAAAGAGCGGATATCACGTGACAACGATGTTCGCTCATGAGTCCCTCTAGCGATGAATTGCCTCCATTAATGTAACATAATGCTCTTCAAAGAAAAAGAGTATGGGTAAATATGGAAAATGGTTGAGAACCTGCTGCTCAATTGGTATCACTTTTACATTTATTTGAATGAATGTTAACTCTTTAACGCATTTGCCCGTGTCCGACAAGGGCTAATATTACCGGTTAATTTGCATATGGCCATGTCTTAAGAAAAATAAATCTTAAAGAACTCAAGTCACACACATGACCGTACTTCCCCATTCAAACTAATCTTTCGGGAACGGGACATCACATTCATTGATCGTTCGGGAGCAAGAATATGGCGTGATTGACAAAGGATAGGGATTGTGCAAACCCATCTATCGAAACTACTCTAGTCTTGACACAAATTCTGTCGTTCGTCATCGTCGCCCTCCTTTGAACAAGACAGTCGCTATTTTCAAAATTCTTATTCAATTTAAAGAAATCACATTGGACTCTTTGAAAAACACAAAGTCATATATTAAATAAGAAATATCCATTTTAATACAAGAATAGAGAGAAATACATGAAGCTGAGTCTTAAATATACAAATATGAAAGTCCTTTTCAGCGCACAACGAGCCATTGCAGCAGCCTTGGTGAAATGATGAAATCTTTCTGAACCCGTAACCGATTTCGCTATGAACATTGCTTTTCGGTTTAACTGCAACCGGATTCGTACAAGAAAGATCTATTTGCGGATGACGTCATTGAATCCTAAATCTTCGAAAGTGAAGACCTGCGAAGAAAAAAAAAAGGCATAAGACAATTTTATAGGAGTATACAATTATTCACAACAGCAAACAGTTTACTAAGATTGATATCCCATTGTGCAAAGAGTACTGCATAAAATAGATAAACATCCTTACGATGTTGCAAAGAAATAAATAAGGGTTTCGTTGTCGAAAATGTCTCCAACTGCTCCCGATACACTTTAAGCCACTGAGTGATTTATCTGCAACTGATGCGGCAGAGCTGTTTGTTCTGTATGTTGCGTTCCACTTTTTATCATTTTCTGCTTTTTGGCTGGGAAGTATCCTAACTATGCAGTAGAAGGCTCCTAATAGAGATATATTTTAGGGCAGTCTTAATAGCAAAAAAAATTGGGGAAATAAAACTTAACTTTAGCCAGGAAAATATTGATAAATTTGGCGTAAAGGCAACCCTTAGTACAACAGGCACTTTCATAGTCCCCGAATTCGTTGATATATAGTTCAAGATTACTCAGTGAGACAAGAAAACAAGAAATAACTGATGTTTGTGAAAAACATGCATGTAAATAGCACGAGAGGGGGAAACTTCGAGGGGGGAGTATGCTATAATCTTTAGGCAATTCAACTTTTATTTGGTGTCTTATGACCTTTGAAAGGAAGTTGTAGAAATGGAAGAGCAGGGAAAACGGATACATCTGGGCACGTCAAGGCTTTTATGAATTTTTACATTTTAATGAGACTAAACAAGCTTAGAAGAGCCCTAAAATTTGCTTTAGGTGATTTCCATAAAAAAATATACCGGAAGGAGTTTTCGAAAAAATTTCGCAAAAACTTCAAAAAGTCAAAACTTTAGTCTGATCTTTTCTTCCATAAGCTCACAGTTCTTTTGCTTTGAAACTTGTTTTTTTAAATATACTATAATAACTTACAGGCAGTACCATTTGAAATAGTAAAGGATAGTCTCAAATAGCTAGACTTCATGGAACTAGACTTTACTATTTTCAATAACAACCATAAGGAATGGCAAAGCCAGGATGGTAAGAAGTACCAGACGAAATCGAGATGTAATTGAAATAGTTTTTGTTCGAGAAAGAAAGCGTTGAAGGTGAGGAAAGTACATATTTTAATAAGGACACTTCGCAGAAAAGGAGTTCGAAATGCTAAAAAAGAGTCCAGGATGTCCAAAAGGACCCTTGTTATGTCTGAGAATGGATCTTTCACAAAATTTACGAACAAAAAACGGGGGGAGGGGGCTTCTTATTATGAAATAATATTGGGGTTGTTTATCTTTCATTTGGTGACTCATGACTTCGAAATGAAGTTGTGAAATGGAATTAGCAGAAAAGAAATGGCATTAGCAGAAAAACGGATACATCTAAGTACATCAAGGCTTTTATAAATTTTATATTTTAATCCGACAAAAAGAGTTTACGAGTGCCCAAATGCTTTAGGTTATTTCCACGATAAAATGAACCAGAAGGATTTTCCGAAAAAAGGTTCGTAAAAACAGTCAAAACCCCCTTCACAGAAAACAAAAATTCACAATTGCAAAATGCGAATCCGTCCCACACTCAAACGAAAAAAAGCCCCACGATGTGTGAAACAGATTCTTAAATCACGATCCTAGAAATGGAACCTTCACGAAATTATTAGAGTTCATTAGCGTAAAAACAGTCTCCTTAAAGACTAGAACCATCGCTAAGAAATATGCTCCAGACTCGAAAAAAAAAAAAAAAAAAAAAAAGACACATTAATACCTTTGAGCAAGACATTGTTGCCTTTTCAGAACAGCAAATCTGACGTTCCTGCAGACAATGACCACGAAGAGATGATTTCTGGATCTGCTGGCTTCAGCATCTCTTCTTCAACCTCCTCCTGACTGACCCTGGTATTTTCTTCCTCCTCTTTGCTGTCTTCCGTCGCGTCCTCTTTCTTTTCAGAAGGCAGGACGGGAGCCGGAGGAGGCCGGAACATGCCCGGGTGGAAATTGTCCATTGTGCGAAGAACGCTCGGAGTATAGCTAGATAAAGCTCCCGCACCTGAAAATGCAAAGAATGACATTAGAAAAATAAGTAAAAATCAACAAGTTTTGCACAAATCAATAATCAAGAAAAGCTTATTTTAAAAAGTCAACTTTTGACTCACGCAAATTTACTTACGGACAAAACAAAACTAAATAAATACAGAGGTAATTCTTTGACACATTATTAAAAAAATGCATTTTTAAAAATAAATATCAGCCAACTTTTAATTTGTCTATAGAAATTACTACTGTCAACAACGTTTCAAGGTGAACAACTTGAAATTTGCATCTGAAAAAAAGGTCACCCTCTATAAGTTGATCACCTGTCTAAGTTGTCCACTTTTGTCAGGAACGGAATTAACCCCACACCCTCTATAAGTTTACCACCTGTATAAGTTGACCACTAAAATGCTGCACCGCAAGTGGTCAACTTACACAGGTTTCACTGTATATTAAAAACTTTATCAATAATTTTTTTTATTAACTATCTTTTCCGCATTTGAAATAGGAAAGATTGTTAAATTTTAAAAATTGAACATAGTTTCTCTAAAATGCGCACTGACAAGATGGCAGATATATTAGTTACTTTCTAACGCAATAATTCTCAGCACATGTTTAAAATTGCGGTCGTGCCAACATACAAAGTTTTAAAATTAAAAAAAAAAGAAGAAGACAAAATTTGGGCAGTTTTTAAAATGCTATTATTGCCGCAAAATGTTGGATGTAGTTTTAAGCTTATATTTTTTGTCATGAATATTATACAAATCATTACTCTTATTAAAAACTAAAACTAAACTCAGTGGCGCTCCAGCCCTTTTGGGGGCCATGGCCCACTGTGTCCATCCCAGTTCTCGAGACCGAGGGCCCTGGGGTGCAGAAGCAGAAATTCCGGTCAAGTGGTCAGCCTGACGCGGAACCACCAGTGTTTAGTTCCTAAGCATGCTGGGTCCTCATCGTCCCTGCCCAGCCTGGGAATCGAACCCCGGACCTGTGGCATGGTAGCATGAAAGGCTACCACTCAGCCACTGAGCTTCCATTACTCATATTATCGTTATTATTTTCTTTTTTTCAAATTGCCAAATTTCTTTTGTGTCATTAGCTAAAACTATCGCTATAAAGTATGTTTTATCTTCCATTTAAATAAGTGCAACGTAAATAATGAACGAACTTGCAATGAAAATGTTCAGAGTAAAGATCTTAAAAGATCTTTACTCTGCAAGATAATGAATTTGAGCGAAAAAATGTGTTCCAGACAATTTTGAATATCTGCATTTTCTTGCACTGAAGAACTTTTAATTATTTTAAACATGTGTACACATTTCCATTGAAAATTTGTGAGTTATTTGCGTTGGATTTATTCAAGTGTACATTCGGAGTTTAACATCCCTGTTCTCTTTTCAAGTTTGAAAGAATATGAACAAATAATAGCCTCAATTATTTTAAATTCTTCAAATCAAAGAAGATATTTTACATTTCATTGTAAAACTTTTTAAAGTTTTAAAGAATATGAGCAAATACTAGCATCAATTATTTTACATTCTTCAAATCAAACTAGTTATTTTATATTGCAGTCTTAAATTTTCACGGTAAAACGTTTTCCAAAATAACTACATAACAAGGAGAAAGAATTGAACAGTGGAATTGTTTTTCAGTTTTGTATGAAAAACAAAGTTTTTAAACCACACAGATATTAATAACATTTTTGGTAAGTCATTAAAAAGGGTGTAAGGCAGACAATCGCTCAAAAAATATATGTTATTGCTTTCAAGAATGAACACATTTAGAAGAATGTTTGCGAAATTTGCAGCTAGTAGGATGGAAAGTGATGGGGGAACAGTCATTATAGATGCAGAACGGAAGCAATTGTAATGAATGATGAAAGTAAATACTGTAAAACCTGTAAAGTTGACCACCTTTGTAAGTTGACCACCTGTCTAAGTTGACCACTTTTGTCAGCAACGGAATTAACCCTTCACCCTCTACCTCACCCTCTCTATAAGTTGACCACCTGTCTAAAATGACCACTTTTGTCATGAACAGAATTAGCCCTTCACCCTCTATAAACTGACCACCTGTCGAAGTTGACCACTAAAATGCTGCACCGCAAGTGGTCAACTACAGGATTCACTGTACTGACTTCAAACCGAAAGCAACAAAGATGTCTGGAGCTCAACGGTTTATGCTTGTGTTCATTCATTTTTTTTCTTTTTTGGAGTTAAAGTTTCAATAATTAATGGATAAATAAAGGGTGGGGAGAGTGAATATAAGTACTGGTTTGGAGAAGGGTTCTTAAAATGTTGTTATTGTCTCAGAAATCATTGAAAATATTTTTACATAAATTATGATGTTGAAATTTACTTACAGTACGTGACAATGCAATGTTTGAGGAAATACATACATACAAGCACACACATGCACACACACACACACACACACAAAAAGATCACAACAGCTCCTTTATGCTTAATTAATACTACCGCCGAAATTGCACTCTAAATAATTGCTCCCGTTTAAAAATTTTCAAATTAAAATGGCACATCATAATATAATACTGTTGTATTAGCTTTTTATTTCGGTTATCATGCACCTTGTAACTAGGTCATCAAATATCTTTGATGAAGTGTTTTTTTTTTTTTTTTTTCAGCTGTGGTGAGACAAAAAATTCCGTTTTCACCAGTAGTTTTTCGAAAATAATAAAATTTAATCAAAATGCAAAATTTAGAGCACTGTTCTATTTCTCCTTTAATTTTTTCTTCTTCCATCTCCAGTTTTTTCTCTTTTTTTAGATTCAAAAATAATGAAAACGAGCCTAGATAGCATTCTGACGTTTTATTTCGCCATGTTCTATTTTTAAAATATTTTTTTTCCCAGAAAAAAAAAAAAAAAGAAGCCGCTGCTGAACTTTGAATAAATATTCTATTTTTAAAATTCTAATTTGCGAAACAACATTATTGAATAGCAGAACTACTTTTCTCAGCAAATTTAATTAAACATGATTCACATTTGAAAAAATGTTGTTCTCCGGTGCAAGCTCTTTTACTTCCTAACAGAACTAAAACTGCAACTTCAATGTACTTTTTTTATGAAAACCAGTGCTAAAAATTTTAAAATGGTATGTTTTTTCTTAGCATATGCGTCACATAAAATTTCTGAATATAGCACAACACATTTCTTATTTAAGACCTGAATTGCAAGCATAAAGATACAAGTCTTGAAGCAACAAAAACTTTTTCATATATACAAAAAATAATGCTAAGTAAAAACAGAGAAACTGAGCAACAATATTAAAATGTCTAAAATGATTACTTGGAGAGAGAGAACTTGAGAGGAATGAATCAAAAGATAGCGTGAATGTAAAACAACTTTTCGCTCATCCTGAGTAAAAAGCTTCCCCGAGACGAGTATTTGCACTAGATAAACCTGTTTTTGGGATCATTCATAAATAATGTCACGCTTCGAGGGGGGAAGGGGGGGGGGGGGTTCGCGAAATTGTGACAAAGTGTGACAAGGGGAGGGGGGATAACAAGAAGTGTGACATCCTGCATTATGCAACATAGCGTGACGCGTGACAAAGGGGGGAGGGGAGTTCGCTGAAGTGTGACATATTGTGACAAAGGGGGGGGGGGAGGGGGTCAAATATATGGGAAAAAAGCGTGAGGTCATTTATGAACGGCTCCTTTTTACGATTTCCAGAAACTACACATTTGCTGCTGTTTATAAAAAAGCAGGTCTTTAAAAGTGTTCGGTTGAGTTGAGGTGGGAGGGGGGGGGGGGAAGGAGTATGTGAATTTAAAATGCACTTTATCAAAACATTATTATAGTTTCATACTGTCTCTCTAGGTGGATCAATATTTTTAAAAACTGATTATTGAAAAAGAGTTTGGAGAACAATACATAGAATTATTAGAAATGAATAAGAATTAGACATCGCAAATGTGGCATGGATGTAAATATTGCATTAATTGAACTTTAGAAACTTGTCCCAGAATAAAAATACCCACACTAAAGTAATTTGCTCTGCGTCAAATTTAAATTTTTGGCAGAACAACATGTTGGAGTGAATATTTTTTTTCTACGATTAGTTCATAAAATCAAAATATCGTTTATGAATTGACTCTAATTGTCTTACATGCTATCAATTCATTTTTATTGCATTTTATTTGCTTCCATAAAATTTTGTAACAATTACTTGGAAAAGTTGTCTTTTTAGCCTACTTTCCCGTAAAAAGTAACGAAAAAAATGAAAGAAGCTTAATGCATCGTAAAAATATCGTTAAAAATAAAGAAAAGTCAAAAATATGTGAAGTAATTAAATAAAGATTGAAAAATAAACATTTTGAAAGTAGGGTTTTGAGAGGGAAAATGTGTGTCTGTCACATAAATGTCATGTCAAAATAAATTTAATCATTCAATGTTTTGAAAATATGATGTGGTATTTCATTTTTGTTTGATCTATCCAAGTAGCGCAAGGTAAGATAACGCGTTCTCAAATATTTTGTACATAGATTGTTTAACTTTAAAATTATTCTTAGTTATTTTATCAATCTTTGCAAAAATTAAAAACTTAAAACAAATAAATAAATAAATAAAATAATAATAATAATAATAATCTTAACGAAACAACAACGCTAAATCCAATCTGAGAAATGTTCTGTCACATCTATTGTTTCATAATAAATGAAAAAAAAAAAAAAAAAACACTTTTCGTTAAATAAATTTAGAATAAAAAAACTTTAATAAGATTTGAAAAACTTGCCAAAGTAGCAATGAATAGAAGATTATGGCAGTACACCCGTTAAAGCAACAAAGCATGCTACGAAACGCGTGAAAAAAGCATAGCAGTGAAGAAATGCCCGAGACAGACGGGTATGGAGTAAAAAACTGGTTTTATGGAATGAAGATCTAGCAAGGTAAGGACGTTCAGTGAGTAGAATGGAAGTTCGAAAAGAAGTTGCCGCCTAGCAGTAAAAAATAAATAAAACCAACTCAACACAACTTCACCTCTTACAATCGTCTGCATCTTTAAGGATGTTGACCTCATAACACCGCCGCAGCAGAAAAAATAAATAAACAAAATGTGTGCAGTTTTTATTGTTATATTATTTATGCTCTCTCTTCTTTTGTGAAAGGATTTGCTTTTCTTCTTTTCCCCTAACATTTTTTTTCTCATTTAATATGACGGTGTGAGGAATCAAGGTCAAACAGTAGGAGTCAGGCTTTGCAAGGTTGCAAGGTGAAGCAAAATGTGACAATCACCACTGCTATTTGTGATCATAGAACTAAAAATTTTGCTCACTATTGCAATTAAAATGGTTATCTGAAATCAAATCGAAATGATGTTTCACCCGTTTTTAGAATATCATTATCGTATACTCCCGAATACCACCTGCACTCCCCTCCCCCAAAATGGGCGTGTACATTGGGGTGCGGGCCTTAATGTTATAGCATAGCAATTACTGTTCTGATTACATATCAGGTTGACCACAACCGCTGTATACCCACGATTTTTTCGACACCTCAAGCTTCAACCGCCTCAGTATGTTCAAGATCAATGTTCATTGTTCAAACAGCTGCTGTAGGCAGTTTTTGGATTAGTTTTGGAAACGTTTCATATACCCGTCACGCAAAATCTAAATAAAATTAATAAAACGCAATTTATTTTTTTTTTACAAAAATTGTACCCCGAATAGGTGTGCCTTGGGGTATAGACGTTGGAGAGATCTTTATTTAAAAAAATGTTTTTTAATTCTACTATTTGAGCAAAAATTTCACGAACTGCTGCTCTTTACTTAATTAGAAAAAGAATAATATTTGTTTTTAGCTAGCAGATATCCCAGCTCTTCCAAACTTGATCCATAATCAATTCCCCTCCCCCCAAGGGTTTATCTTGAATTCTTCGGCCGTCAGCACTGAGCTGTATTACTTTTCTTCTAGAATGGCGCGAGAATAAAATCTCCCGAAAGCGAATACGGATACAATGAATCATCCGTTTTAACGAAATATATGTTCAGTCCCATTTTAAACGTCATTAGGATAACTTATATTCTGTTACTCCATTGAAACGAAATGCTTTCATGGTCCCTTGGAGTTCGTGGTGATGGGATTTTACTGTATATTTATTTTAAATCACTTAAAAGAAAGCTAACACAAAAAGGGAAATTTTGAGTGCAGTAGTGTAAAATAGTAACTGCAATATGAAAGCTGTTTAATAAATTGCACAGATCAAATATAGGAATTTTTCCACGATCGACCTGTTGGCCACTGCCACTAGTGGTTTAGAGCTGTGATTGGCAAACTATGGTTCGTAATTCGCATGCAGCTTTTTGGATTCTTGAGTGCTGATGTACAGAATTTACAAATACAATTTTTATAACAAAGTATAGGGCCACCGAGAGCCAAGGCGGGCCCCAAGTCAGTTTCGTTACCGCCCCCCCCCCCCGTCAGGCTTGCATCCTAACTATAGAAGCATTTTATTACCCCTGCAGTACTCCGATGCCAAACCGCGCCCCTCCAAACACTGGGTCCCATGAATCAGCCACGTCTGACACCGCCTCTGGACGGCTCTAAGTATATATGTTGGTGTATGCAAAAATATATCAGTAGTATAACTTAATTTATTATTCAAAAAATATATAAGTAGTATCACTTAATTGATTATTCAAAAAAATATATCAGTAGTATCACTTATAAGTCAACAGCGTCACTAACTGAGGAGGGCGGGGGTGGAGGAGGCGGTTCGCCTCTGGTGACAAACTGTTGGGGAATGACACCCAAAATGACTTAAAGAGATTTTGAAAAATACATGTACTTGAATTATACAATTTTACTGGTGCCATTTAACGGATCATAACTGAAAAGAAATGTAGTTTACTGAAAGTTAAACTCAAGTATGTAAAATGGATTATTTTTTCTCAACTGAACTAATATAAACTGCAAAATATCATAAAAAGAAGAACTGTTCTTGTGATTATTATATTATATTATTATGCAGCTCTCCCTCTTTCTACTGTGGATGAATGATTAAATAATAAAACCCACAACACTCGAAGTCGTTAAGACTTGTCATTGACCTTTACGACTGAAACGAACGCAAATCGATCGTTATATTCATTAACGAAAGAAAGTTTGTTGCAGCATGTAAACAAACAACGCGTAACCGGCGGCGACTTTTCAAATCATTAGCATCTACTGAAAGGTCGAAAACTTGACCTTGTACAGAGGCAACTGCTATTTCACCTGGCTTTCAGATCTATTGGACAACGTGCATCAACAAGTGGCTTATATATTCATTAGCGATTTTTTTCCCTTTTTTCTTCAAAGGACGCTAGAAAAATAAACATTGAAGTTTGTTTCTTCAGCAGCTACAATATCGTCTCCTCACCTGCGCAGCTTAATTACTAGAAACCACGTTTTAGATGACAAAAATTCGAGTGCAACATCATGATTTTAGCGCCTAAGGGTACGTAGAATGAAAATCATGACAATATATTTGGGCTGAGATCAGAAGGTTGCACGTTCGAATCTCAACACTGCAGACTTCGTTTTTTAAAACGAATAAATGATGTGCTTGTTGCGACACAATGTTTTAATTCGAGCTATGTTGATTTCACATCAGTATCAACGGCGGCGAAGCTTCGGTCGCCATCGTTCTGTGCACCAGCATAATATACTTCTATTTTCATAACTGATGCCATCAACGGAAATTTTAAGATGTGGAATAAACCGAATTTGATTGCTCAATTCGATCATATTAACCAATGAAAATATTAAGAAACCATCATTGGTTTAATCGAAGATTCTTTTTCACTTAAAGTCGTGTCTAGTTTAATTTATTTAATTGACTATTTTTGTTCTACATATCATCGTGTTTAAACGTATTGAAGAAGCGCTTTCTTATAACTCCGAAACAAATGTAGGTAATTTCCGCTTGCATGTTGAGAAAATCTTTTATTAAAAACATTGAACCTCGCTTCAGTGACCTCTCGGTTATAGATAATTTATTTGCTGATGCTAACTGAACTCCTATTTTAATTATTTCTAAATATTTTAAATGTTTTTAATCAACTACTGAGGGTGCGAAAATCCTCCTATACTAAACTGCATCGTTCCACTTTCTTTTTTTTTTATTTTTAAATCCCCTTTTCCAAAAGAATTTTACGTCCATGTGAAGAAGGCAGCACTCCTAAATTTCTCTCGCCATTTCCACAGCATATTTAACAGAGTTCTGTTTTCGTGAATTTCAAAAGGATTTTTGTGAAGAATTATGTAAAAATTCAAAATTTAAACATTTAGTGACAAAAAGTTTTATTATTATTTTCCGCTTATTTAATAAACAATTCTATGAAAGGTATGATTTGGTAGCTCGTAATTTTGTGAAGGGTCCGAAGACGGACCCGAATTTCTCTGCCGCGACAATGTATGTAAGTGTGTATACCAGGACTCGAAAAATCTTTAAAATTTTACATGTCTAGAAGTTGTTTTATTGCATATTAATCAAAACATTTAAATTTGTCGAATGACATCAATCAGATAAAAAATGAAATCAACAGGTTTATATCTGAATCAAGAATTATTTAACTTTAATCGAAATCATTAAAAGATAACATTACAAATAAATATCACATAATAAGTCGTTGCAAGTCAAAAATTGCAAAATTAAAATTGCATTAAATATTTATTGTTGACATGCATGTCCGTCAACATGTCTTGTTTCTTCGGTGTTTGAACAACCAGTGTTCTATTGCTCAAAATTATCTGCTTCTACACCATCAATGCTGTCATTCGACTGCTGATTGTCTCTGTAGACAAACTTGCAGCGACGAAGAGGGCTTTTTATTCGATTCATGACAGTAAACCCCCGCTTGCATACAGTTGCGGTAGGAGAAATGCAGAGCATACTCTCCACAAGTAACAGAATATTTATAAACTCCTCCTCTTTACTCCTTAAAATAAATCTTGAGCTCTGGAAACGATGAGGTAATTTTTCAATAAAATGTGAAATAATAAAGTTTTGGAAAGGAATATTTGATTAAAAAATTACATGCCCTGCTGAGTATGTAAAGGTAGAAGATTCATGCCCGATCGGAGCCTGCCCCGGGCATGTCGGGCAATATATTTTTCGAGCCTTGGTGTATACTATTCAACATTTCAAATAGCTCGTTCTTGGAAGAGTTGACGACTTAACTGGCCAGCCGAGAAAGTAGAAGCGATTTGTCATTAAGTGAAGTATTTTTAAGATTATAACTCATAGGATCATTAACTCTCACTTTTTGCTCTTCTTGCGCTGATCATCGAAACCATCCATCGCAGAAAACAGCTTTGCACTGTCTACTTGTGTGCTCCAATTCGAATCAATGCAGTGCGCGCTTAAATGCGCCAGAACACTCACATTGTGGGTTTTAACAGGCATTCGCACTGCCTCCAAAGCTCGCGTCGAAGCTGTTTGTGCTGTGTCAGTGTCATCAAAGTAAAATAAAAAGGTAAACAAATGAACTGAGGTTTTGGCAGTACATCAGCTGATGGTTAAGGAGTCTTACGAATGCTCGATAACACAGATAGCGCCACTTAAGCTTAGTTCCAGCTGTAGTCTTAAAAATTCTTTGACACACTTTGGAGGCAGTCCCCCAATGGGAGCTGGAACAGGCACTCGAATCGTTGTTAAACCGCTGTAACAAATGTATTGAAGCCGAAGGAGCTTATTTTGAATAAAAATACTTTTAAAATATAATTATAGTAAAATCTGTAACCACCACTTTGTAAGTTGACCACCTGTCTACATTGACCACTTTTGTCAAGAACGGAATTAGCCATTCACCCTATACCTTACCCTCTATAAGTTGACCACTAAAGTGCTGCACCGCAAGTGGTCAACTTACTCAGGTTTCACTGTACTACTTTTTATTTAGTTTTATAAACCTAGTCTTAAAAATTCCTTGATCTTCATCGCTTTGCTCTTTCTGATTCTTCTTATTGCTCCTGTCAAGCCATGGGTACGCCTGACCACTATGTTTTTCATTGCCCTTTAACCAGTAAGTATCATATTCGGGCTAGCAGCCAAATTTCACCCATTCAAGCTATTCGTAACGCGTTCCAGCATCCCCATGCACGCTCCCTCCTTGCTTCTTTGTTTTTGCATTTATCAAGCGAGGGGTATCTATTTCAGGGAACTTAGTGTTTGTCTAAGTTTTGTTTCCTTTGTTTTTGTGTATATTTTTGAGTGTACCATTTCACATTGTTTTGATATTGTATGATTGATTTTGGTACTTTTTTATAGTGTTGCACGGTTTCTCATTGTTGTCTCATGTCATATAGCGCTTAATGCATACTCTTCAAGTTTTGCATTCTACTGTGATTTAGTGTTTTACAATAACCTGTATTTTTTATGTTTTTTTATTATTTTTTTAATGGTTTTCATAAATTTGCGGTTGGTCGAGCTCTCCCGGAACCCCATTTGCTCCCGAGGGCTTGCACTCGGGGGCATCTAAAAATACGATAGGCCAGAAAATGGCAGGTGCGGGGGGTTTCTGGGCGCACTACTGTATATTGTGTGGATAGAGAGAATGTGGATATTTTCTCACCGGTTAATATGAAAGGTAACCGTTTTAGGAAACAGAACATTTTTGCGAGTGTAACCTTTGGAACAATACCTGTGGTTCTGCCATAGGCATATCTTGTGAAATTTGGTAATAAATCCCAAGACAGTGATAATGGAATGAGCTACAATGATATACACAATATAAATGAATTTGACATTGATAAGTTTCAGATTTAAAATATTAATCGACAGTTAATTGCAGCAAATTTGGTGAGACAATGATTTTAGTAGAATCCTTATAATAACGTAGTTAGGATGTAGCCAAGAAGAAAACCAGAATATAGCAATGAGACGATCTGACCTCAACGTTGCCGTGAAATTTTTCTAAATGCCGTACTTATAGTTTAATATTTTTTTTTCAAATTAATTGAATAATCAAAGCCCCAACATGTGTACTTTAATATGAATAATATATTCATATGTTCCATACAGCCGAATTCAAGGAGTCAAAGGCCAGGTTTACATTTAATGCTAGAACATGCATTTTTTTCGTGACACAAACTTTCTTGAATCGTTACTTTTGTAGATATAAATATCAAATAAAAAAGAAATAAGAATAAAATAATTATGATATTAAAGTTCAGCACTTCGATGTCTTTTTTGCAAAAGCATTGGCAATTTTTCTTCCTTTAAGCAATGAATTATCGAGGTTATACTGTGCTTGTACAGAAATTAATTTGCAATTTATTATCAAAGTGGAAGTGCTGAAATTTCACTTCCTTCTTGGGTTTTTTCGTGTAGATAATATACGGATATTTTGATTTATTAATTAATAACTTGTTGAGGTATATCGCACTTCAATCCAAGTATTAATATTAATTGACCCAGCATTTTAGTATTATTGTTACCGGCAAAGTTGAAATCCGGCGTATCTAGAGAATGCCTAGGCATTGTATATAATGCCTAAAACTAGCCGGCAATGTATGACACGATTTATATTTCGCACATTTCCTAGGCATTCTATAGAATGCCTGCGAAGTCTAAAATGCATCTTCGATTCGTTAAGAACTCCGTCCGCAAGTGCAAAGTGAGAGTTAACGCTGCAAAAAATAGTGTTTTCTTAGCCGAAACTACTTACCAGAAGTTAATAAACGATGTGCAAAAGCCAAAACGACTACTAAGAAGGAACCCAGGGATTATTGGTTGCTGAATCGCTACGATGTGATGATTGCGGAAAACAAAAATATTTTTTTTAATGGAACTTTCATTATTTTTTCAGAATAATTATTTTTGAGAAATGCATATCATTTACATAATAACCTTATCAGGACGTTTCTTTCATACTTTGCCTAAATAGCATTCGTCATTCTGTGGAATACCTAGGTATTATATACAATTCCAGGCATTCTATAGAATGCCGGAATTTCATACTTTGCCGGTAACATTATCAAAAAGACAAATTAAAGTAATTTATCAAACAAAAATTTTCCAATTATGAAAGTAAATCGACTATTCAAAAGTATATTTAGAGAAAAAGCTCCGAAAAAGTTCAGCTTCAAAAACCATATTATCCCTTCATAATAAACAATTTTGTTATTGAGCATTGAAATACCAGTCACGCGACCTTCAAGGCAAGAATCCTACTTCAAAGACATTTTGCCTCCAAAATCCAAAAAATACAATTTGGAACGGCCAGCCGGCGCGTGATTAATTAAATACTTTCAGCGTAGTTTCTCGCTTCGAGCCATGTCGCCGGTCTGTAGCATTTGGGTCAAGGATCCAAGATGGCCGTAAGACAGGCTTTGCAGTTGTGGAAGTATGTTTGTCAACGACTGATCTTGTTTGGATCAGCTACCGAAGATAAAGGGTGTTGATGAAATGAAACAAAGAGAATACAGAAACTCGCAAAACAAAGCATTTCAGTTTTAATTTTAGCATAACCATTTTTTTAGTACGAATAAATGGAAATAAAATGAAACAAAATAAGAAAAAAAATAAAACTTTGTAGTGAATTATATATTTGTGTGGATGAATTCTTATACAAAAGAAACGGATTTTTTACAATTTACTGCTACAAGTCTATTTCCGCACTTAACTCCTTGAGACAGGGAAATTTTATTTTTATTTCTAATGGGCTGCTGTCGGTTTCTGCCAATTGCAGACTTAGTCCGTTCCTCCCTAGAGATTGGTACCCTCTCGATCAGAGGCACCACAATGAGTGCGGTATCATCGCCGTATGGGAATTTGGACGTCCAGTTTCTTCACCTGAAAGGGTGAGACGCGGAGTCTGTTGATGCGAAGCTGCACTGAATTTAATTTAGCCGAGAGCATCCAAGCCAAGCGTCAACTCATGGGATCTTTTACATACCGCATAATCATACGACATGGGCGCAGACAATTTTCTGCATTTTGAAAAACTACCGACACTTAAAAAGGTTCGATCCTATGAACTGGGGCGTTCGAGTCCCGCTCCTTTCCACAACACCATCGTGACATGCAGTGAAATGAACTTGCTCGATTTTTTTCTTCTTGAATCGGTTTTGTTATAACTTTGGTCACTAGAATTCTGTACGAAGAAAAATTCCTTAAACATTGTTACGTAAATTTCGTGACTCCGGGAAGGATGATGTAAAGCGCCCAATAAAAGTGTTAAATTTTCATTGGCTTTCTGCGTGGCAGGCGGGAGTCATGGAGCTTTATATACGAATTTAAGTTTGTAATTATTTGAATTGTATCTATGAAAACAAATTAATTTATGTATTAACCAAAATGAGTTACTGAAAAAAAATCCTAAGGACATGTAGATCCACTGTACTTCCACTAAAAATATAAAGTGAAATTTAGAAACCTATCCGGGCACTTGGAAAATATTTTCTGGAGTTCAGCGACTCTAAAATTTTATCCTTTTAACGTGCAAAATAAAATTAGAACTTAAAAAACGTCTCCTGACGTTCAAAAATATAATCTGATTCTTAATATAATCAATTTTCATGTTGCAATAAGAAAACGACAGATTTCTGTCCGAACAACGTAAGTCCCGAAACACTTAAAAATTAAATAAATAAAAAAATAATACTTATGCAAAAATTAAAAGGATTTTTTTTTCTAGCTATTAAAGCAATGAAAAACACACACAAAACTATGATAATGAGGAATTCATATATTCTATTTTCCCTTTTTTCTAAGGTTCAACAGATCGGATGTTACTTTCAGCACTTCACAGGAGTTCTGACTCAACGCTCGCAGCTGTTTGAGTCAACATGAGAAAAAGCCGGAAGGCGAAAATTTAACGAACTTTCCACTTCAAATATCACTATGAGTGAAATTCCAGAAGCTACGAGATAGGAATACATTATACTGCCAAATGACGACAACATTCAGGTAGAGATCCTGACTCACGATTGTGACTTTAATAGTGATTAAAAATAAGAAAGCGGAGGTGTTCCCAAAGTTTTAAACACAGTCATCCACTGTTTAGACACAAAATCTGTAGAGACCCAATTCATGCTTAGCGCATTGTGTTTTGACAGAGAGTGACTTTTCTTTTTTCAGATTTATAAGCGTAAAATTGACTATAAAAAAGGAGGAGCATTTACTCAGTTTTTTTGGATAAATACTTATTTTTAAGCATTTTGTAAATAAAAATTTTTCAATTAATAAAAAAGAAAAAAAAAAAGCAATAAAAACGCAGTCGAATTTTTCAGAGATACAAATCTGAGAAAACAAAGAAAGTAGACTTGTCAAAAAAACAAAAAAAGATTTTTTTTAGAAATAATTAGTTTTTTTTACAAAAAATGATAAAATTTTGAAATCATTTTTCAAACCAAAATTATAATTTTTTAATAAAAATTTACTCATATAATATATATATGTATATACATTATATGTTTTTTTTTTATTTTGAAACATTTGTTCAAACAAAATTCCCCTAAATGAGATTTATCCACATTAAAAATGTATTATCAGTATTAAAAATAATTTAAATTCCGATATGAAAACTGATACAGTAACACAATGCAATTAAACAATGCTATGCACTGGAACATTCAGATAAGCAACTAAAAATATAACATTTAAATAGTTTTATGACTTCCAAGAAGCAGCTAAAGCTGAAAATGGTTCCCGATAGTGTTTTTAGTGTTCTAAACATTAGTAAAAACCAAATGAAAATTAACTGGAATGAAAAGATAAGCATATACAAAAGAAATACAGTATTTAATATTCATTAAATACTCATAATTTGGTGGATTGGAGTAAGTTTATTTGTTTACTTATTTATTTCTCCCATCAAATACATACGAGAAGTAAATAACTAAATATACAAGTAAGAATAAATAAATAAGTAACAGTTAAGAATATGGGAAAAAATTTCTATTTTCGTAGCCTAGTACGTATTTATTTTCAGATGAAGAGATCAACATCTTAATCTTTTCTAAATTAAAAGATTGGTTTGCTTATGACATAACAAAAGATATCAGACGTATACGTGCGCAGTTGTGCATGTACGATGAATCTTTGTTTACGTGAGTTTACATAAAAGCTTTGTTATTAACGAAAATTCTTGATCTTTCTGATTTAAATGCTGACCAATCGCTTTATTCTTATGCCACGTATAATTCTCTAAATAATCTCAAAGTAAGAGTCAAAAACAAATATTAAAAAGACAATGAAATAATAAACAAAGAAAAATAAAACTAAGATGAAAGAAAATGCAGAAGAGATTGCACACCTGATTCTTATTTTGCATCGCACTTAAGCTTAACCGAGCATAGCGCCCAATTACATAGGATGTTCACTTAATCTTATCCTTAACGTAACGTTATTTACCACTACTAATCGGATTAAACTGAAAATCCGTTCCTCTTTATTGGCGAGCTATATCGTTACTATTTACTGACAGTTAAAGAGTGATAGACAGCATCTTATGGCAACCCTACCAGGATAGAAACTTATTTCTATATATTAGTTTGCATTTTCTCAGCATTAACAAGAAGTTCCGTCTAGAACTATACGAGCCTACTTTCCCGTATACACCAAATTCAAATTTATAATCTAGCTATCTCTTTCTCTCTCTTTCTTATTTATCTTTAGTTCTAATTATTGAAAATATACCTTTTTCAACGGATAATACATATTCATTCACTCACTCATTCATTCTTTCATTTATTCAGCCATGCATTTATTCATACATTAGTTACCTCATTCAAGTGTTTATTCATTCATTTACGCATTCATGTATTTAATCACTCATTTATTTATATTTTCATTTATTCAATAATTTATTCATTCATTCTTTTCCTCATTCATTTATTCATTGATTTATTCTTTCACTCTTTCATTTATTCATTCATTCATTCTTTCACTCATTGAGTCACTGAGAAATATCCTTGAAAATCCCGATCAAAAAATTTCATAGCAAAATAGGCTCTTAAGTTCTGGATAAACTTTCTATTTCTACATGTTCTACGTCATAAGGGCTTTCCGATAAAGTTTGTTCCAAGCAAATCGGTCCGTTAGATCAGAAATTATATAGGATTGAAATTTCCCCGTAGGCAGTATGTTAATTTTTTTTGAACTGTTCAAAAATGAACAAAAATTGTTCAAATCAATATTTCACGCCAAGAACTTCTTCCAGTGATCTTGTTCATGGGAACTTATATCTTGTACCCAGAGTTTACATAATTTGCTTCATTTTCACAAATAGGCGCTAATGTTAAAATTTTTTGAACTGTTCAAAATTGAACAAAAAATTGTTCAAATCTAAAAGTAAAATATAGAAATGAGATGTCCTCGCCGAGATCTTTCGAATGCAAAAAGAATTTTTTGAATCGGACAATTCGTTCAAAAGTTATTAGGGGGGGACAGACCGACAGACCGACAGACAGACAGACCGACAGACAGACCGACAGACAGACCGACAGACAGACAGACCGACAGACCGACAGACACACTTTTTCCCCATCTCAATACCCTACTTTCAAATTTTTTATTTTTCAATCTTTATTTAATTACTTCACTTATTTTTGACTTTACTTGATTTTTAACGATATTTTCACGATACATTAAGCCTTCTTTCATGCTTTATTATTATTATTTTTTTACTTTTACGGGAAAGTAGGCTAAAAATAGCACGGGCTGAGAAATGTTTCTTTTTTTTTCTTTAACTCAGATTTGATTTGGGAGTCTTTCTTTTTCTCCAATTAGGCAAGTCCAGGGGTTCTTTGACATTTCCAAGGCGTGGCATCCTCAGACGAACACACACACACACACGCACACGCACACATATACATATATATATATATACCAGGGCTCGAAAATTATATTACCCGACATGCCCGGTGGGTCATGTAAGTTTTTAATCAAATATTTCTTTCTAAAACTTTGTTATTTCGTATTTTAATAAAAAATCACCGCATCCCCACCGGAGCTCAAAATTAACATGTTGACGGATATGCATGTCAACAATAAAATTGGTAATACAATTTAAATTTAGCGAATTTTGACTTCTAACGTCTTACCGAAAGTACTTCACCGATTGCTTTGAAATTTTCCCAGTAGACAGAGTGATTCATGAGGATGGTTTATAGACCCGTTAGAAAAAAAATCCGACATATAGTTCATTTTTTATTCCAATTTTTAGCAAATTTCTACATAAATTCCCCATTATGGGGGTGAAAAAAACCTTGCACATAATAATATAATATATCGATCGAAAGCGCTGATTTTTCTTCACAAGACGGAATTTATTCGAAGTTTCTAAGTCAAAAAGAACGCCAATTATAAGCTTTTTAGTTCGATTTCTTAAGGCTTACCTTGATCCAAAAATAATAATTAGCAGTTTCCTGAACTCCGGGTAATAGAAGCTATATAAATAAAAATGTAAGTGTGCGTTTGTTCATACAAGGCTGAACGTGATCCAGTTTACGGTTACGATCAAGTTCAGCCTTGGTTCATTACCTCAAATCTCCGTAAGTAAATCACCAATTTCTTTGAAATTTTATCAGAACATGTGTTTTTATATATCACTTTTAATTTATTTCAACTTTGATTTAATTATTTCGTTTTTTAATGTTTAATGAGCTACTGCAACAATTGGCAGGTACATCTATTTTAATTTTGATTTAAGAATTTTTTCTGTTTGTGTTGAAGTATTTTTGGACTCGACGATTAAGGAGAACTTTAAAACAAAGATTACTTATTTTGAATAGCAACAGTTTAATTTAGCTATTTTCATTTTTAACCGACTTCACAAAGGAAGGAGGTTATACATTCATATTGTATGTATGTCGTTTTTTTTTGTTTGTTTGTCCACTATAACTTCTGACCGAATGAACCGATTTTCGTGATTTTTTTTTTAATCGATCGAGGGTGGTTTTCCATAGGTCCCGTACCTTCGTTTGACCATATTCGATAATTAGAAAAAAAGTTATGGGCAGAAATAGGGTCATTTGTTTGGTTTTTCATCCATAACTTTTGACTAAATAAACAGATTTTGATGACTTTTTCTTTAATAGATAGAGGGCTCTAACTCAAATATCGCACATCCATTTGACTACATTTGTTTTTTTAGAAACAACGTTACGGGTGAAAAATAAATATTTTTTATTTTAATTGGAAAGGCTTGACTTGATTTTTCTTTGTTGGGAAAACTATTAATAAATATAAAACTCATTGTTAAAAAAGTTTTTGTTGCCATTGTGCTATAATAATAAATGCAATTACAGCAAGATTTTGACTGAAGGCTTCTCTGAGGCAAAAACTAAATCCAATTAGTTTGTTTGGAAAAATCGACTTCAAAATGGAATTTTTTATACAAATGATTAGTTTTTAGAGTCATTCATTCAAAGAAGGTTTTCCCTTTGATGTGTATTTTTTAAAAATAGAGTATTTATATAAAAATGTATTTACACTAAAAAGAATAAAATAAAATAATTTTTGGAAAAAAATAGAACCGACTTCAAATTATAAATTGCGCAAAAAAGGGAAAAATAAATTAGTTCTTTAAACAACATCGATGTGACTTTTAAACATAGTTTTAGAAGTCGGTGCAAAATTAGGATAGATAAAATCTTTTGTAATCATGAATCAATTACAAATAAAAATTGCCCAGGATTAGCAACAGTTCCAATATGAAGTAGCACATGGTGTAATGGTAATTAGACTCATAATTTTGCACCGACTTCTAAAACTATGCTTAAAAGTCACATCGATGTTGTTTAAAGAACTAATTTATTTTTCACTTTTTTGCGCAATTTATAATTTGAAGTCGGTTCTATTTTTTTCCAAAAATTATTTTATTATTCAAAAATTTTGTGTTTTTTCTGTTTGTATTGAGGTATTTGTTAGTATTTTTTCACTCGAAGATTACATGGAACTTTTAAAGAAAGATTACTTATTTTGAATGTTAACAGCTTCATTTAGCTATTTTCATCCTGGTGTTAAAATTGTGTGTTTTTTCTGTTTGTGTTGAAGTATTTTTTTAATATTTTTGAACTTAACGATTAAGGGAACTTAAAAACACAGATAATTTATTTTGAACGCAAATTTTTAATTTAGAATTTTTCTGTTTGTGTTTCTTCTGCTTGGATAAGGCTTATGTTGGAATTTTTCAATGTGCGAGCCAGACAATATCAAAATCTTCACAGACAATGGAACCAAAAAAAAAAGCCCGCAAGCATTGTGAAAAAACATAAAGCTCAAGACCAATCAATCAAATTGAGCAGTTTAGATCTTCTCATGTGTACAATTATATATTGCGTGTTCTAGAATGGGTAAACCAGATAATCTATATTTTCAGACAATGAAACAGCAAGCATTGTCAAATGAAACATATTTATTAGAAATATGGGCTTTTTCTTGCTTTTCCATCGAACCAGACTGAGCCACAGCAAAGCATGGCCGGGTACAGCTAGTTATGTAATATTTATTTGTAGTGTGTTTTTTTAATGGATTTAGATTAGCGTTACAATAATTTTTGATTCAGATATGAAGCTGTCAATTTAATTTTTTGTCTGAATAATATTATACGACAAATTTAAATATTTTTTATTTTGCAATAAAACAACTTCTGGGCAGAAAAATTTTGTTCGGGCATGTACTTTTTAGACAAACATGCCCGGTAGGGCATGCAAAATTTTAAAGATTTTTCGAGCAATGGTATATTATATATATGAGATTATTATCGGCATCCAGAGGGCCGTTCATAAATGACGCCACGCTTTTTTCCCATACATTTGACACCCCTCCCCCCTTTGTCACAATATGTCACACTTCAGCGGACCCCCTCCCCCTCTTTGTAACGCGTTACGCTATGTTGCATAACGCATGATGTCACACTTCTTGTTATCCCCTCCCCTCCCCTTGTCACACTTTGTCACAATTTCACGAATTCTCCTACCCCCTCGAAGCGTGACATCATTTATGAATGATCCCCAGGGGGATTTCCATATTTTTTACGAGTCGTCCCAATAACACACACAGAAGTAAGATCCAAATTAAATATATTTACAAGTAATTATCTACATTTACATAACTTCAACCGACTCTATTATATATATATATATATATCATAGAAAAGGTACATAACATTTTATATGAATGTTCTCTTTTCATTTTGCTGTCCTATTTTTATTTAATTAAATGTCTTCTCAACAAATTACATACTTACTTTGTTTGGAATTCCGAAGCAATTTAGAACTTTTAAAGTAAAAGTTCATTTTGAGCTTTTAATTAATTAATTAATTTATTTATTTTCTGGCCATTAAGCATACATTTTAAAATCTGTACTGAGTCCAATTTCAACAGTCTTGAAAACTTTAGAACATCTTATCATTTAGTTTTAGTGCACAGGCTACCAGTTTTCTCCATCTAAATATTAAAAGATTAGTTAGTTTTTTCTGCCAGTCTTCTCGTTATTATATTTAAAAGTAATACAGCTAATTATTTTGAGGAGAGACGTTTATCACACCATGTTGCAGTGCAACCAAGTTGGAATATAATTTGATAGCGCAATCACTACATTAATTGCCATTACTTAGTTAATGAAATAGGGTCAATTCACCTCTTTATATTCGATGGTGTGACCGCTGTTTAGGAATTAGTCGTTTGTGAGACAATTTCTGGGATTTTAGTTGCGTGTTGTGATACCAGTGATACTTGTGACATGAATCTCTTATGCAGACGTAAAGTCATTTGGATTTCTATTGGACAATTCGCACTACCAAATTCAGTGTCGATGGTCAAATGGAAGGCCAAATGGAAATCCAAATAGGGATTTCTATATCACAAATTCTCAACAGCAAAAACATCCGCCTATGTAATTATTATTCATGCCACTTATACTGAAAATTCCGTATTCGCGAAGTTAATGAAGCAGCCAACGTACCAATCTTTCTTTGACTTCTATAGTGCAATTCAACCTAAGTGCAGACCAAATACGTTTGCCTAGACACTTGTTGATGTAATAATTAGGATTTCTATTGCACAAATTTGAAAAGGAAAGAAAGACTTGTTTCAATTGTTCTGATTCTTGTACCAAATTTTGAAAATATATCAACTTGTATAGTTTCTTACGGGCTTTAAAGGGATGCACAAAACGAAAAGGTACATAAATGCATTTGTTTATACTGCCATGATAAGCGCAAAAGCCGTACCTGCACTCTTTTGGCGAAATTGAGTTATTGCCACCAGATGGTACTGCGATGTCATTTATTTTGCCTAAATATAATGTTTTGTGATCATGCGTGAAGGAGAAACATTTTTAAAGAACTTCCAAAAAAGTGGTCTCTAAACAAAATACATGGAGGCGCAAGACTTTAATCCGTTAATATCTTCTTTTTAGCTTAGTTTCAGATACGACATTTGTGCTTACCACGGCAGTATACATACGTTTGAGCAATTTTATCGTTCTAAAATTAATATTCCACCGGAATGAAACTGTTTTAAATTTCAAAAACCCCTTGAGACAATAATCTGGCACCAAATTTCTTGTTAGCGTGCCAGATTTTGTAAAGATCCGACCCAAAATGTAGATTTGTATAGCGAACATGTACACTGACAGTTTTTTGTCATAATAATTATTGCAATTGTATCAATAGTTTTGGGCACATAAAGGAAGAAATTTCAGACTATGCATAATCGAATGGCCGCAGATAAATCCCGTCCAAACGGCTGGTGGATATTCGGAATTCCATCTGGATTCGTCAAAGACAACAAAGGATGCCAAAATCCTCTTTGGCCACTAGAGCAGAACGATGTTCGTGCGCATTCTCTCACTCCCACTTGCTTGTTCCTGTGGAGACCTTTCTGGATGCTTTTGCCTATTTGTGAGATGTTACGAGGGGAAAGGTCCTTTGTTTATTGTTCTTCCCTATGTAGATCACTAAGCAAGTCGGCTGTCACGAAAGCCCGGAGACACTGCCCCTGGACTACTCGATTTTTGAAGAGACAAACCCTGTGACATTGGAGTAATAATATGAATAAATAAAAGAGCTGTAAATTTCAAGCAACCATACTTTAGTTACTGCCCCTGGACTACTCGATATCTGAAGGGATAAACCCTTTCATATTGAATTTATATTCTAAACAAATAAAGCACTCTAAGTTCCAAGCAATCATACTTAAGTCACTGCCAATGGAGTACTCGATTTTTAAAAGGACAAGCCCTTTCATGTCGAAGTAATATTATAAATAAATAAAGCATTTTAAATTTCAAGCAACCATAACTTAAGTCACTGCCCCAGGGACTACTCGATTTCTAAAGAGACAAACCCTGTGGCATTGTAGTAATATGAATAAATAAAGGCACTTTAAATTTCAAGCCATCATACCTTCTTCACTGCCCTCCTTTTTAAAGAGATAAAACCTTTCATATTGAAATAATACTATCAATAAATTTAGCGCTTTGAAAATCAAGTAGTGGTACCTTAACTCACTGCCCCTGGACTACACCATTTTTAAAGAAACAAACTCTTTTATGTTGTCAGTCCTACCGAAGGAAATTCAATTATATAAAAATAAGTAACTTTATATACAATAATTTTATAAATGCAATTTGTTTAAATTATTTGAAAGTTGTGTACAACTTTCCGGTTTACTGAAATAAATTTACTAAACTGGGCAGTTATACTTATCTACTATCAGGAAAAACTGAAAGTGCACCAGAAAAGAAATTATATCTAACAAAAATGTGCTAGTGCAGCAACAAAATTACAGAGTACTTAAATTTAAGTTCAAATTGCAATTTAATTGGACGATATTTATTGAAAAAAAAGTTGTTCTTATTTTATTTATTAATCATTATTATTGTTATTATTTCAGAATTACTCCTGGATGATCCTCCCGTCGAACATAACTTCCGGTTTAGAAAGGAAACGTTATCCCACAACTCGAGCCAGATTAAAAACATCTCTTCCTATTGGACGATTTATGGCTTCGTCAAAAATGTCACGCGTAGATAACAATCCACGAGTTACTCACGGATAAACTCCCAACTCTGAGTAACAGTGTTAGGAGCATAAATGTCATGTGTACGATTACAACAGCTAAGTGTAACAAAACTAAAGCAAATCCATTAGCAGAGATTATCGAGTACAGGTATCGAAGTTTTTCGTAAAATATGGAAAATAAACAGGAACTAAAAATATTTGCAGTGTGCTGAATCAATAGTACTAAAGACATTACGTAATTTCCAACTATTCTGCCACATGGTAGTCATCGACATCCATATATTTGTTGGCCTTTGAAATCAATGCAAGACATTCTGGTAAAAATCGGGTGCCAACCAGGGGAGTTCAGGAGATTCTTCAAAGCCTACACAGCATATCTTCAGTATTTCGCAGCACGCCCTTCTCTCTTTTCTGGGACGGTTTCTTGGAATTAATTTCACAGTGCAACAAATGTATTAATATCGTTAACAACTGTGTGACAAAATAGCCAAACGTTTTTATTTTATTATGCTACTGTATATTCTATGTGCAATAAAGCTCCCTGGTGAAAAATCATGACGAAACTTACTTTCAGAATGTTCCTCGTACTTCTGTTAGACTGATGTGGTGAAGATGATATTCATATTCACAATAAAATCTCTGAGAATCATTGATGTAGTTGATCGAAGCTAAAAAATTGTGTGTCAGTAGGATCGGCTGATGCAGAATACATTTATAAACCTACTAGACATTACAAGGGTCATATTTTTAATCAACAAATAGGATATGGAAACAGCCAACTATTATGGATGAAACATGCCCAGTGCAAAATAAAAACAATTCTTTTGCCCACACGTTAATTTATTAAAGCAAATAAACAACAGCACCTCGCTGTATGTTAGAAATACTGCTTTATTTTAACTCGACAAACATCGCAAATATACAAACTCTTTTTCAATGACCTGCTCCGACATGAATTTTACTTTCGGAGCCTACAAACGAATCGAACCTTGAAATCGATGTTGACCTGCTGCCTGAGAAGCATCGATGAAGGCCAGTGGTGGGGGTCACGTCTTCCAAAGGCCCATTACACGCATGAGGAACTGCGCATCTGGGACTAGTGGTCCGGAAAGAACCTTGTTGGAAAGGGACCGCTCTCGATATTTCAGTCTAGAAGAGCGGGTACCAGAGACCCTGCACTTCGAGGGGTGCCTAGAAGTGGGGCGCATTCTTGAGAATAGGATCTCGATGGTTGGTTGATCTTCGTTTGCCATTCGCAAAGTGGGTGATTGTGTAAATGAAACTTTGAAGGACAAATTTCAATTCTTTACGTAACTGAAGCACAGTAAGAAAAATTTGTGTCAATCAATTTCGTTTCTACATTCTGATTCAAGAGATTTATCACTTAAAGGCTTAACACTTTAGTTAGTGATTTTTTAAAAGAACTTTCTATCCATCTTGGCTTTGTATGTTCTCTCCCGCTCACTCTCTCTCTTTTGTCTCCAGCAAGCTTCCAACAGAGCAAGGATGTGCTGCCATCCAACAATTCAATAAACTGGTTAGAAAACTGAGCTGCAAATTGTGCCAACTTTAACAGTGTTTAAAAAACGAGAAAATTGATTGAAGTTATGCAAGTTCAAAGTCCCATCGGTAACTAAAAGGTTAATGGTTAAATATTATTGAAAACTGCATAATAAAAATAATAACAATGATAATAATTTTGGAAACGGACTCAGTAGTAACCCATAGAACAATCAACAGTTTTAACGAGCACTTGGAAAATTGTTAGGAAAGCGTTTAATTATAAATGTAACGGTTTTTCTTTATGTAATGTAGTTTAATAGTAAGCCGTGGTTCATGCCACAACTTTTCTTCTAATAATCGATAAAATATTTTTAAAAAAGAGAGAGAGAGTGTGTGAGAGAGAAAAGTGATGAACAACGTTGTTAGGGTGGCGAATTTTTAGTTTTAAGTTTTATAGAAGTGATTTCGAAGCCACAGAGTGCCAATGAGAAACATAATTGTGATAAAACTATTATTTTTTTAAAAAATAACTATATTCTAGTGTTACCCACTGTTGCTAGCTAATAAAGAGCACAAAGATAAATTTTTAGTTTGAATCGTAAAACATTTCAAGGATTATATTGATCATCAAGAACTCAACAAACGGTTGACTCATATATTTTGTTTAAAGAGTAAACTGTGTGTGCGTGAGTGCAAACAAACAATTCCACACTCTATATCTTCTATCGCTTAATATACATAATGTAACAAGGTGGAAAATGTTTCACGCACTTTAGCTCATTTAAGGCTGTCGTGCTATTAACCCAATTAAACCAACCATGTTGAATTAACGTGAATATATGACACATAAAATAGAGTACGTGAATAAAAATTGAATGTGAGACAATATTTTGACGTGAAAACTGTCTTAAAACATTTTTTGTCAAATATATTCTTGGTTTAGTATTCATTTAAATAGACCGTGTGCTCCGAAGGAGAGAAAACGCGAATGCAATCAAGTGCTTTCGTTTTTCTGTATAACTTAATGGCCTTTTACTTCAAAAAATAACCATTGGTAGAAATTTTTAAGGTAGTAAATTGGTAGAAAATTTTGAAATAGTTTTAGTTTTAAAATTTTATAAAAATAATGCGAAATAAGTCAAAAATGTAAAAACGTCTCCAACTGTGCCGCCTATCTCGTACCATTTCGTATTTTTGGATTGCTAAGTCGTAACTTAGGGGGTCTTTTAGGACCACTAGCGTTTTATTGCTGTATTCTACCACATTTATAATGAATATGTAAAATTAAAAAGAAAATTTTAACTATAAGCTGCAGAAATAAATTAACAAATAAAAAGAGCAATAATATGTTTGCGCTTAAAATGGTAATGTAAAGTAATAGTAAAACACAAATGGGAATTCTTATTTGCCTAGAAGCGGTTTAAAAATAGCACCTTTGGAAATACAAGATTATCAAGTGGAAGAAAATAACGCCTCTTGAATTGACCATTTCGCCAAATTAGACGTTATCCTCAGATTTGAATGACACGGAATAAAGTTCTTCGCACGTTTTTCAATTCACTTCCTTTCCTCTTCTGAAACGATTTCTTCCCCGAAGTTGTCGATAACAAATCGTTCGAAATCTCCGAACACACTTTATCGCCTGCACAATAACCGATGATTTCGTCAAATGACTTTGACATATTTTCAGAAAATGAATGGAATGAAATTTAGAGAGTGACACAGCCATATTTTCACTTGGAGGAAAAGTGATTTTAATTTTCTTTTTCTTTTTCTTTTTTTTTTTTTTGCGTTGGAATGTCCTTTTGAATTTATTTGCATTGAGAAATCATTCCAAATAAAGGGGAGTTGGGGAGTTAGTTAGAGAAGGAAAAGATAAATAGTCTACAGCTTTGAATGGGGTAGAGGAAATGTTAACTTTTCTGAAGGTAACAAATCGGTAACGACATTTATTATTGTACAGTTGATTTGTTTAAAAATTACGAAGAATAATATATAATCATTTAACGGGAATTTGCAAAAGTGTTTAAAGACAAAATATTAAGTATTTTTATTTTATTTCATTAAAAAATTTATAGAGCAGTATAACTGATTTGAATCAGTAATTAATTCATTTTTCATTGCACTTTAGTAGTTGGATAACTGTTTCACACTAGTTACAATCAACTTGATTCAAGTTATCAGGTGATTATAATCTGCAGCACAACTGTGACTCGCACTACATTGACAATGAAATTAAGTTTATACTATGTTTAGATAAGTACATTTCTTTCTTTAGTACACGTTTAAAAAGGTTTTTATATGGGATTACGGTCTTGAACAATCAAATGTTAAATCAAGCTGAAAAATATATTAGAAAAATATTTTTTTTACAATGGGGTAAACACTTATTAATGTAACAAACTACTGAGCGTATGTTACTCACGTTTTTCATGGAAAAGCAGTTCTTCCTATGTTACTTTAAATTGCTCTTTATACTTTGGATTTTACATTATAGTTCGTTTTATAGTTGAGCTTATAGTTGGGCGTTATAGCGACAACTCTCTTATAACGACAAGAGCCTTTGGTCCTTTCGATTGCTCACACACGTTAATGTGTATCGCCTACAACATCACTTGGCTATAACGTCAAAAAATTTCGGTCCTTTGAATGATGTTATAACAGAGTACATCATTCAAGTAGTACATCAGCAGAATACATCTTCCCACTGCCATTCTTTTTGAACGGCAATGCCATATTTTTAAGATGACATTTTATTATTGAAAATTGGAAAAGGGACAGTTCATAAATGATGTCACGCTTTTTCCTTATATATTTGACTCCCTCCCACCCCTTTGTCACAAAATGTCGCACCTCAACGGACCCCTACCCCCCTTGGTCACATGTCAGGCTATGTTGCACAAGCATGATGTCTCACTTGTTGTCACCCCTCCCCTCCCTTTGTCACAATTCGTCACAATTTCATGAACCCCCTCCCTCTCGAAGCGTGACATCATTGATGAATGATCCCAAAATGGTATCTGAATGAATTTCTTGACTCATAACAATACGCACAGCAAAAATATAGTTTGAAAAATTGCATGGGTATATTTTTGGCTTACAAATCTTTTTTTTTCAAAGCCAGAAAAAAAGGGAGCTTATGGAAGACATCCAAAAAAAAAAGGTTTTACTTTTTGAAGCTTTCAATAATTTTTTACCGACTTCACAAAGGAAGGAGGTTATACATTCATATTGTATGTATGTCGTTTTTTTTTTGTTTGTTTGTCCACTCATAACTTCTCACCGGATGAACCGATTTTCATGATTTTTTTTTTAATCGAGCGGGGGTGGTTTCCCATAGGTCCCGTACCTTTGTTTGACCATATTAGATAATTAGAAAAAAAGTTCTGGACATAAATAGGGTCATTTTTTTTGGTTTTTCAGCCATAACTTTTGACTAAATGAACCGAATTTGATGACTTCTTCTTTAATAGATAAAGGGCCGTCTAACTCAAATATCGCACATCAATTTTACTACATTTGTTTTTTAGAAAAAACGTTACGCGTGAAAATTAAGTATTTTTTTACTCTAATTGGAAAGGCTTGGCTTGATTTTTCTTTGTTGGGGAAAACTATTAATAAATATAAAAGTCATTGTTAAATAAAAAGAGTTTGTTGCCGTTGAGCTGTATTGTTAAAAGCAATTGCAGCAACAGTTTGACTGAAGGCTTCTCTAAAGCAAAAATTACATCCAATCAGTTTGTTTGCTAAAATCGACTTCTGAACGGGAATTATCATACAAATGATTAGTTTTTAGAGCCCATTCAAAGAAGGTTTCTCCTTTGGTATGGAATTTTTGAAAAATAAAGTAGTTATTGAAAAAATATTTGCACTAAAAAGAATAAAATAGAATAATTTTTGAGAAAAAAATAGAACCGACTTCAAAGCAGAACAACTATAAATTGCGCTAAAAAGTAAAAAATAAATTAATTCTTTAAAAAACATCGATGTGGCTTTTAAACATAGTGTTAGAAGTCGGTGCAAAATTGTGGGTCTAATTACCTATACACCATGTGTTACTTCATCTTGGCACTGTTGCTAATTCCCTGATGCTAATTTATATTTGTAATTGATTAATCATTACAAAAGATTTTATCTATCCTAATTTTGCACCGACTTTTAAAACTATGTTTAAAAGTCACATCGATGTTTTTTAAAGAATTAATTTATTTTTTACTTTTTAGTGCAATTTATAGTTGTTCTGCTTTGAAGTCGGTTCTATTTTTTTCTCAAAAAATATTTTATTTTTTTTCGTTTCTTGAAAATTCCCTTGGCATATTTTTGATTGGAAATAGCATTTGCAACAGTGGGTTTTAAAAGTTTATCATTTCCTAAACAATTGTGAGTATATGATGACATTTTCTAGCCACTTGTTTTCTAAATTTGTGTGTAACAAACGATCTAGGAAGTTTTAACTTGAAAAAAAAAAAAAAGGAGTAAATAATGCAATTTACAGTTAGAAAAAGGTGATGGCTTAACTTGTGTGGCAGTTTGATCCATTTAACACTCGAAATTTCCATATAAAAATTTGATTCGATCTGTTCTATTCTATATTGATTTATAAGAAATGCCAAGAAAAAATCACATTAAGTATTAAACCCAAAGTAATAGCAAAAGCATGTGAGTTTATATGTTCACGTGTTTTCATTCGCTTGACACTATCGAATCTGTGAAAGTGAAAGTCAATTTTTTCTGAAATATGCACCTATTTACATAGAAAGCAGAGATGCGAGAAATATATAACTTTCCAGTTGTCGTTTTTTGTCACACAAGAACTACAGCAAATAAAATCGAATCGTAAAAATCACATTGCGAAAGGATAAAACAATAATCCATAAAATATCGTGTTTGTTTCAAAACCTAAGACAATCTAGGTTAAACTTCATTTCTGCGGACGATATTTACGGAGCAGTATTTTCGTCGCTTGGGTCCACTTAAGCGGTAAATTGTTCTCGGCAAATATCAAAATGACAAGAAAGAAAAAAAAAGCTTGGAAAAAGAGGTCGTCGTACGATTTAGCAAAAGAAATTTTGTCGGTACAAAACGGTTGCAGTTTTGCTTAAGAGAGAGAGAGAGTTTAAAGGCGGAGGTGTCCCTATGCATGACGATCGAAAAACCGTCACAAATCATCAAGTTTATCCTCATTGTCAGAAGAGTGATTGTGAAGTGAAGCGAAGT
Source organism: Octonoba sinensis (assembly GCA_038502835.1). Lineage (NCBI taxonomy): Eukaryota > Metazoa > Arthropoda > Arachnida > Araneae > Uloboridae > Octonoba > Octonoba sinensis. The sequence goes on along the minus strand of CM076605.1, from coordinate 60,232,908 downwards.
TGGTCAAGTGGGTCATGAAGTTGCGACCATTCAGCAAAAAGTGCAGACAAAAAGTTTTCAACCTGTTGATTTCTCAAAATTTAAGAAGAGAAATAACTAATCAATATTGAAATCATCGTTAAAACATTCTAAAACTTAATTTTTGTTCAGAATATATTCATATTTAAAACTTAAATAATAATACTAATGATTGCTATGGAAAGCGAGGATTGGTTGGTAGAATGTGACAAGTAGTAATTCAGTTTAGGTTCTCAGATACAGCGATGAATAAATTTACTTACACTAAAAGGGCTGGTGACGAAAGTCAACTGTCCAAAGGTAGGGAAATGATATAATGAACAAATTTGAGAAAACTGATTCTAGCCCAGCGTTTCTCAACCTTTCAGTATTCGCGGCCCAATTGTCTATCATAATTTTCATCGCGCCCCCCACTTACCATAAAATGTATACAACACTACTGTATACTGAGTACTGATTCTGTTTTTGAATTATTTTAACTAACTGGCAAAACAAGAGTAAAAACAAGTAATTTAGTAACAAATCACTATTTGAATTTTGGGCAGGAGTAGAGTATGATTTTTCTGCACTAATAACAAGCGCATTTCGCATTCTATTACCATTTTCAACATCCTATTTTTGTGAAACTGGTTTTCTGCTGTGGTTTCTTTGAAGACAAACTACAGGTCTCGGCTAAAGAAGCAACTGAGAGTGGCTACTTCTAATATTAAGCTTTCTTCGAAAAACTTTGCTTTGAAAGACAGGCCCAAGGAAGTCAGTAATAATTTTTAAATTTGTTCTTAATTTAGTTTGTTTTGATTGAGAAAGTTTAGTAATTTGTTTTACTTTAATAAGTTATTAAATATGCCGAAATGTATTTTGTTTTCTATGTGTGTGTGTGCTTTCCTTTCAGTCAAATAATCAATTTTTGAAAGTAACATTTTCTCTTGGACATTCTCGCGCCCCCCTTCTCGTGTGATCGCGCACCTATAGGGAGGCGCGCCGCACAGGTTGAGAATCGCTGTCTTAGCCAGTGGCTCTTTAAAGGTCAGCTCTCAATGTTAATGTCTTGCATGAAAAATAGTTGCAACATTTTCCTCATTTTACATCTATTTTCTTTACAGCGGGAGGAGTGCAGAAATATAAAATTTTTACATAAAATTTAACGAATTACGGTAGAATTTTGAAAGCTGGTCAAACTGCAGTATGCATAGTAGATAGATTTTGATGCGGGTAAGATAAAAGCTGAGAAGTTTTTTTAAAGATTGTCTTAACCCTACACTGCGCCGTATTGTTTTTAAACAACACCTCCATATTTCGTTCACTAAGCTTTTATTTTGTAATATTTGTAACATGTGGCGCATTCTTTCGTTTCAGTTTGTATGTGTGATCATATTAGTTAATATAGTTTCCCCTAGATCTTGTAAACTGAACTCAAAGGTCATCTTTTTTCACAAAATCGTAAGACATGTTGATTTTGTAAGAAATAGTAACTTCTTAATTTTTTTCTATAATTTTAAGCAACAATTTTATTTTTAAAAATAGTCTCTAATTGCTTACTTAGTTTTAAAATAAAATAAATGTAAGTTGTAAGAAAAATTTCGGGAAAAATATATATTAAGGCGCCTTTTTTACTTGTTGTTTTAAAACAACACCGCGCATTCGGGGGCAATTTTTATGCTCCTGCATTATTCGCAGTATAAACAAGAACAGGTGTCACAGGTTGTTCTATTTCACTTTATTTAGTATCTTTTAGAATATTATTGTTAAATATTTTTCAAATTAGCTTAAAGGGGTCGATTAAATTATTATTTAGGAATTTAGTTTAAAATCAATTCACGCTCAACGAAAGAAGAAGCGAACATTATCGCATAGACCCCCTACAGATGTTAGGTTTTTTGCTTAAAATCTTTTAGTGCAATTATTATTAAACTTTATTGGTAATCAAAGTAAAAATTTACACATGTAACTAATAATTTTTCGTTACATCTGCAAATTTTTACTTTAATAAATTTTATAAATTTTTAAATAATAATAAAATTAATTAGGGGCCGTTCATAAATGACGTCACGCTTTTTTCCAATATATTTGATCCCCCTGCCCCCTTTGTCACAATATGTCACACTTCAGCGGACCCCCCCTCCCCCTTTGTCACGCGTAACGCTATGTTGCATAATGCATAATGTCACACTTCTTGTTACCACTTCCCCTCCCCTTGTCACACTTTGTCACAATTTCACGAACCCCCCTCCCCCTCAAAGCGTGACATCATTTATGAACGATCCCTTATTTTAATAAATTTTCATATTTTAGTGCTATTTTATGATTAAAATGCATGCCTATTTATTATTGATTTGGTTTCATTTGTTAAAATGATTATATAAAGAAATTATTATTGTTACCCCTAAATGCGCAGTGTTGTTTTTAAACAACATGTCAATTTTTCTCGAATTCTACTTTTCCGAATTAAATAAGAATTTTTGTTGTATTTTTCCCATTTATAACTAGCACAAACAAACACACACACACAAAAAAAAAAAAAAAAAAAAAAATTTACGAAGAAAAAAAAAAAAAAAATGCGCAATGTAGGGTTAATAAACATTTTCAGCGTCTTTACGTTTAAATATTTATTACCGAAAATTTGTTAAATGTAAATATATTTAAAATAAGTTTCGCAGTTGTTGCATTATTTTTAATGTAACTTACATTTAAAACAATTTTGGTAATTGATGCATGATCCACCTTTCGATAAATGGCGTTATGTTTCACTTTTATAACTTTTCAAATGAAACAGTTATGCATAAAAATGTTTTAATCTGCGCTGGATTTAAATTAATAGCAATACGAGTATCATAATTCTTCCACATCATAACATCGCAATCATGCTTCGATTGTTCTACACGTATAACAAATCTTAATAATGAACCGGTTGAAAATGAAATCCACTTTTAAAATAACATATGTGAAATGGCGTTATATTTCACTTATGTCATTTTTCAAATGAAACAGTTATGTATAAAATGTTTTAATCTACGCTGGACCACAAATTAATAGCACGACAAGTATGATAATTCTCCCAGATCATAACATCGCAATCATGCTTCGATTGTTCTACACGCATAAAAGATGTTAATAATGAACAGCCGAAAATGAAACGCACTTTTTTCCTTAAAAAAACAATTAGCGAACAATGTAATGAGGAATTCTAATATTTTTCCTTTACCTAGGAAACGCCCTGTAATTTCAACCATTAGATAAAATCGTAAATGGAATCGTAAACACTACACCCGGCAAAGCTGGATTTAGTACAAAAAAAGCGAATCTTTATCTTTGTTGATAATGGCAAATGAAAATGGCTACAATAAGTTTTCGGTAAGATTAAAAGGTTATAAGGAAAGGCAGTAAAATTATTCGATGACCTATATTATTAATGTCTGTGTAATGTTTTACAGTATTTAGAAGGGAGAGACAGAATTTAGCAGATTTTTCTTGAGGAAAAATGCTGACTTTTACGAGTCTGAGAATGGACATGGCGGACTTAATGACGTGTAACATTTTCGATCGTCAGAAAAATGTACTGAGTTACGCGGTTTTGATATTTAGGACATGATTGTTGAGCGATGGTTCTTATAGTGTATCATATATCTCTATTGAGTTTGTTGGCGAGCCAAAAAGCTCATCTAAATGGGGGCGGGGGAGACGAAAAAATGAGTCATGTAATAAGACCATATTCTAAAAATTAAATACAAGAATATTTATTTCAATAGAATGTGCGGTTAAAGCAGGACGCAAAACAAGAATCACAGATTAAGACTGTTAGAATATTTTACCTTGGAATATTCCAACTTTTAAGCGATGTCAGTTGCTGTGTTGCCTCTCAGTTTTCGATTGCCAAGTTTAATTGAATCGGTGAGCCGTAAAACAGTACTAGTAGAAAATTTTTTTGAGATATCAGCAAGAACAACTTTTGTTTTCCAATTTGGTTTTTGATAATTAACGCCATACCTAGCTGTTAAAAATGCGAAGTCTTAACAATTGTATTCTTATTCATTACAACGTGTATTTTTATTTTTGATAGCTATCTAAAAGGGGTTGATTTTGGACCAGTACCGTTTTTTCCGCTCACCGTTTTTCCACTTAAAAGGCACTAGCGGTCTGATACAAGTTTGTTAAAAATATATTTGCTGTTTGCAACCATTTCTGTTTTTCAGCATTACACAGTAGAATTTTGTTGCGTTAGTTTTCCTTTTTTTTGGTACTTATGACTATTTAATCTAAATATATTTGACGGCGCAAGTTGGTTGAACATGATATTGCCAGTAAACTACTGTAATTGTTTTAATGTTTCACAACCTTAAACGTAGCACCAAGTTGTTTTCCAAACCAGACATCATTTTGTAGTTACGTACTGGTTTCATAATATATGTACGTAAGAACAAACAGTAAAAAAAGCTACGAAAACAGTTCTTCTAAATAATTCAGATCATGCTTTAGGTGTTATAATTTTTCAGGACCATAGAAGTGAAAAATATAACACTTAAAACACTTTCTTTTGCATTTAAAGGACTGAATTGCGTGACAGTGTTTTAAAAAATGACGATATCGAGTGCACAGATTGAGCATTGCTTTTTGTTCTTGGTGTATCGTTGCAAAAATTCGCATAGCGTGGAGGGAAACCTTGGTTTATATATCGCCTATATAAATTTGAAACTTTCAAAGCAATATTAGACTAAAGAGGGAAGAAAAGAGAAAGGAATAAGCTCACATTTATTCAAATAATGTTAAACTAATTCATTCAAAGTGTATTTTTGTAAAACATCTCATTTAGGTTAACGTAGAAATTTCCAATGCAGGTTCCTATTTTCAGCAGAGCGTAAACTTTTATCTCTTTCTTTAAATTAAAATATTCCCTTTCTGATTCCATGTAAGAATATTTTGGTACCTACACCATTCTTGAATAACAGAATAGCAGTATTTCACCTTCAAAAGTATCCAAAACATCTTTCTCTTTCCATTTTTTATTTACAAGTATGATTTTTAAAAAATGGTGTAATGCCAATTGATAGTTTAAAGTCTAATTCTTACACAGGTTTATTATTCAAATTAAAGTCCATTCCCTTTCCCTAAGCGCATTTTTTTGAAAGTCAAATCAGCGCAATAAAAATTACAAAACCGAAAAATAAATTAAGAAGGAACGAATAATTTATTTGACGTTGTTTTTCTAATAAATATTACATTTGAATGCAAACTAGATCGAAAAAGCGCTGTAATCAAAAGTAAAGAACGCCTCTTTACTTTAAACGAACGAAAGTGAGCTAAACAAATAAAAATAAAACCAACCATTTACTTCTGCACTAAAATAAACTTTTTACCCTAAAACCGCGGGGCCGTGGCGGGAGGTGAGAAGCTTCATCGAGTTTTTAAACTTCCAGAGGCCAATATTGGGCATTTAAAGGAAAGGGGAGGGAGATGCGTATGTATAGTAATAAGGAAAACCTGTTTTGACTTTTATGTTCAGATTCAAATCAAAATATTGTCAAATACAGAGGTGTACCGTACTTCTTTCGAACGATTCCAATAAAATGTATAAAAATAATTTTCGTTTAAAGGTTTCAGTAATTTTTCATTCATCATTTGTTTGGACCAGTGGTTCCCAAACTTTTTGTCTCGAAGACCTCTTGCCATGTTTTTTGGTTTTGGGTAGACCCCCTGCTTACCTGATATTGATTTTTTGTAAATTCATCAACTTCAAATGTAGTTTTGAGAGCCGGTATAGTGCTACTCACAGTGAAAGATTTAAATTTCTAACTGTAGTGAAGCGTAGTGTGAAAAACTTAAGAAAAAACACATGTTCATTTTATACATTTATTAACTAAATTCAAACTAAAACGAATAAAATTAAATTTAGTATCTGTTATATAAAATAACTCAGCAATAAATAAATGCTTTTAGTGGGAGGGATTAACCTGATGCTTTAATAATAAATTATCAACATTTAGCATCAATTTAATTAGGCTTAATCTTACATCTCTTCGGTTAAATATGTCCAGTCTGTTCTTTTTTTTTTTTTTTTGTTAGGAGATTGGCAACTGCGCTGCAACCGCTTTCCACTAGGTATGAAGATGGAAAAGCAATTAAAAACTTTCTCGCGATATTCCATAATACGGGATAAGTAACAGGTATGTTTTGTTGAAGCCAGAATTGCTGATATGCGTTTCTAAACTATACCTTAAGTCAGCGGTCGAACCCGTCGATCGAGATCGACTGGTCGATCGCGAGCCCATTTTCGGTCGATCGTGACTGCATTTTGGACAGTTTATACAGTTTAAAAAAAAAAAAAATCAAAGGACTTTTTAATTCAAAGGCGGACTTTCTCTCTTCTTTTTTCAGAAAATGTCCATTAATTTGGCAGACCATTCGCCGGACCTAACACACTTGCCAATAATATAGAATGTCAGTCGTTGCATTAACTAAGCTCTGGGTGAGCGTTAATTGAAGTATGTAACGGCATTTAACATGCGTTTTATTTAAAAAACAAAACAAAAACTAACAGTATTTTATCAAATTTAAAAGAAATAATATATTAGTATCTGAAATATTGCTTTGATGTGAGTTAACTGATTACCATAACAAAATGTTGGGACAGGAGCAGTCCCAACATGTCCTATTAATAGTGTACGCACCCCCCCCCCCCCCCCCCCGTCTTATGAGTCGATCTTGGTGTGTGCCAAACTTGGAAAGAAGATCTTCACTCAATTTTGGTTGCCGACCGCTGCCTTAAGTTCTTCGTTAGTGTTTAAAAATTCTGCAGAGTCATTAGCTCATATGAAATCCACTATCGTTGACCCCCATTTTCATTTCATGGACCCCCCAATTTTTTTTTTCACTTGACATTGACCCTTGCAGGTTGTCGTCGACCTCTGGGATAGATCACTTTGGGAATCACTGGTTTAGACTTTAAACCATCATTTGGCATTATACATTGTTCAAAATTATACTTGCAAATAAAGAATAAATAGAAAAAGATGTTTTCGATACTATTGAAGGTGAAGTATTGCTATTCTATTATTCAAGGATGATGGAAGTACCATAATACTTTTACATGGAATACCATGAATCAGAAAGGGAATTTTGTCATAAACGGAAAGAGATGAAAATTGACCATCTGCTGAAAATAGAATATCGAATATGTATCTGAAATTTCTACGATTATGGATTTGCAAAAGCTTTAATTTCAAAAAGAAATTCATAACTTTAAAGCATTGTTGTAAAATCATTAAATTGCTTAGCTAGACAGTAAGTTATTAGTCTTCGTTGTCTTTTGTTTGAACACGTGGTCGAATGTTGAAAGATATGCAGATTTCTATGTAAAATGTACTTATCTGATTTTAAAAAATGGCAAAATGTTTTATCATTCTTTTCGTCTTTGACGCATTTAAATGGCTGAAATAAAGATATTTTTCAAGTTATCAAAAGGAAATTTTTTTTTTATGGTTGTTTTCTATTTGCATATAATAGAATCTTTTAAATAGCTGAGGAGGATACAGAAAAGAGTAAAAATACATTTTTGATGGTACTAAAATAATAATTTATTAGTTTATGTGTTTATGTCAAATTTATTAAAATGTTAAACTTTTAATCCACTTGTGAACTTGAATAAGATTGATGATAGCTTTGTTATTTAGCGTATCTAGCTATCAGAAAAAAAAAAAAAAAAAACAGTGGAAATTCTTTTTTGACCACTTTAATTATTTATTTAAAAAAATAAATAATAATTTTTTTAAAGTTCATACAAAGAAACTCAAAAACACAAATCTCCTCTTTTTTGTGTTTCTCATCCTACCGTAATTTTCAAGGAAAAAAAATTCAATCCTTCAAAAAAAAGGAAAAAAAAAAAGAAGAAAATAAATAAATAAAAAAATAAACAAAAACACAAAAAACACAACTTGGCAAAACATTTCCTTTTTGCATTTAAAACTAATTAACTAACTCTACCCTGACGTCTTTTTGAAGGAAATTCTCTTAAACTCGATGGTACGCAGACGTAGAGTACTTTAAATTCTGATAAAACTTTCCTAACACGCTACGTATTCGGATATATATATATATATACATATATATGTCTGGTAAAATATTATACGCAGCAGCTAATACAATTTAAGCAGTTATTTCTTTATCTAAATACGGCATGCAGCAATTTTCTATAACTAAACTGCTTCTATCATACTACTGTCTTATTGTGCGGAAAAATTTAATAATCTAGTTTCATAGCTTCTTTCGCGAATATTATTTCAATTATTTTTTTAATAAAAAGAGAGAAAAAAGTCGACCTTGACGGTTATTAAGTGTAAATCTTAGTTCGAAATGAAGTTATACAACTTTTTTAAGAAGAAAATGAAACTACTTTTATCACGTTTGAAGGTGAACTGCTACTGGAAATTACGTCGAACTGCAATACTCAATAACAAGTATTAAATAGTTTTTTACGTCTAAATCAAAGCACCTTATGTTGCTGTTGTGGACGCCAAAAGGGTAGGATAATAATCATTAAGGGGGTATTCTAGTGTAGAATTTTGAAAAAAAAAAAAAATCGATTTTTTTTTCATATTTCCAAAGTTTAGACATTCAAGAATATGCCATTAAAAGGATATTTCAAAATTCCTATTATTTCATGAGTTATAGCCGTTTTAGTGACGTGGCATCGGTTCCTGTCCGACCACTACAAGTCAACAAAAGACGGTAGGCGTTCCCGAGTCTCTACGGTTGAATATCCCTTATAAAATCCTTATTGTATAGTATCCCTTTTAAATCTATATTTAATTGAAGGACATAGGAACTGTTTTTATTGGAATATTCTCATTCTAGTAAGTTTTGAGTTTTAGCAAGTTCCTTAAGTTAGTTTTGAGCCAACCTTCGCAGTTAGTATTTTTAATGGAGGTTTTATACCCATATTAAAAATCTTAGATGTTGTGGGAATCACGATTGGCCCAGAAACTAATGCTTTTTCAGCGAGACGGGACGAAGCGCGCGTATCGAGCGTTCGGAACTCCGGACTTCAGAGGCGTCATAAGGAGGGTAGAACTGCTCGTTTTTACCAGAGAACATTGGAGAATGAGCCTTTTGAAGTAGAGGAAGGTTTCTTATATGCAGCAGGAATCGCCGATTAAAAATATGTAAGTATTCTGTACCAATCTATAAGTAAAATTGCCGAAAACTTGTCTCAAAACTTTGAACTCGTTTTTCTCGAAACTACTTTTTTCGAGCTGGTGGTAAGGATATCTCGAGTTCTAATGGTCCGATTTACTTCAAATTTGTAGAGGATGTTATTTATATATTCCTTTATCGTGTGAACCTTGGCCAAAACTATAACTTTTTATTTAGTATTTTAAAAAATTTGGAATTGTTAAAAAATATGCAAAAAAGAAAAAAAAAAAAAATTTCAAACAACCGCCATTTTGTAAAATTTTTTAAAAAAAGCTTGTCCAAGGTTCATGCGATAGCCGCATCCATAATAATTAAGAATCCGTCTGTTTTTTATTTTTCAGATAACCAGGAGGGTTGGAATAATGCACACCATGACACCCTGTTTTTTTTTTTTGGATCCCTCACTTTGACTGTTCATAACTCTGTCAGTTTTTTTTGGTTAATTTTTGTATGTAATAATAAAACATCAATAAACAAATGATAATAAAACGGATAGTAAAAATATTTTTTGTTTCCTTTGTACAGCGCTTCAAAAACCGGGCGAAATTCATGCCTCTACATTAGAATACCCCCTTAAACATAAATTGAATTTAAAAATAAATCTGCACAAAAACAGGTCTGTTAAAATTTATCCATTTTTCTTCAAAGTATTTTAATGTATTGTACATAAACATCAGGTAGTAAGCCAGCAGATGATTTTTCTTTTTTGAGCTTTACTATCAGATTAACCTCTACTATAAGATAGCATAATAAGGATGCACTTTTAGTTTTTATTAATAATTTAATCGAGACTGGTGTTAGTGCCAACAGAAAGATAGTTTATTAGTTCATATTTTTATAGCTACCACATAAAATACAAATATTAATGTATACAAAGTATAAATATGTAATTATATTCACTTCTATTCTCTAAGATGTTATTCTTAACTCATCGTGAATAATTGAATAAATAAAACTTAATCAATTGCACAAGTAAAAACAGTTTTATGGATGTAAAATCATCAAGTAGGATAGCTTAAATAGCTATCTGGCAAAAGTACCTTTAAACCCATTTTATTCTTTAATCTGAACCGTAACCTTGTAAAAATTAAAAAGAACGCTCCCCCCAAAAAAGGGGAAAATCCACCTTTAGTTTCATCCAATTAACTTTCTATAGTCAGCTTACTTTGTCGTAACAATCACATTGCGGTTATGCAGTTAATAAGAAAAACCTTCCATTAAGTAGTAAGTAAATTGAACGCAATTTTAATGTCTCATTTACTTTGTTATGATTAGAGTCACCAGAAAAATCTTCCACTTGGTAAGTAGAGTAATTTAGAACTGTAAATATTTATTTTATTTTTGGTACTAATTTTTAAGAGTCAGTTACAGGAAAAAAAAAAAAAAAACTTAAACTTCACATGTAGAGCGATTAATTTATTTGTAAATATCGATTTTGAACCCACCCACCAGTAGAATTCAGAAGTAATTTAAATACATTCTTCTGTGCACTAAAGTAGGAGAAATATTTTATTTAAAAATGCAAATATCTCGTTAGCGTTAACAATTAATGTCACTTGATTAACAGAAAAATTCCTCATCATACGGAGAGTATATAATATATTTATACAAGATCTTTAACTCATTTACGCTACTGATCTTCAAGAGTGAAAATATTAAAGAAAACCCTTTTTCCTTTGTATTCTTTTTCTTCAGTAAACACGATCAATGTTCACCAGTTAAAAGGGTTACAAAACATCTTCCATCAGTAGTTTTGGGACCAATATAAATTTCAATATTTTATTCGTTGAATGTGCATCAGCCAAAAGGGCCACAACAAATCTTCCATCAATAATTTTGCAACTAATGCGTTTTTAATGCCATCATTCCATTTACGCTACTAAAGTTCACCAGCGAAAAATGTCCCCCCCCCCCCCAAAAAAAAAAAACAACTTTCACCAAAAGTTTTGTGTGTAATGCATTTGAAAACACTAACATTACTGTTACGTTATTAATGATTCACTAGCTAAAAGAATTACAAAAAAATCAACAGAAATATTCCAATTAGTATATTCACTTCAATTACGATATCGATATACGAGTATATCAACCTTACAAAAGTGTAAGTAGAAGTAACGTTTCGCTCCCAAAAAAGAAAAATGTTGCGTGGCTAATTTATTTGTAAATGTCAGCATATCGTGTACGCAAGTGACGATCTTCATTAACGAAGAAAGCTGTAATTAGAGGGAAATAAACCCTTTGACCTTTGTCATGGTTGGAAAACTAAGTACAGAAAAAGATTAAATGTCTTCTTTAGAGCAGTGACTTTAAACGTATTACGGCGGCCATTCAGAAGTCCCGATGCGTGGAATATCTCTTTTATGTTATTCGGACCATTCATCTCCCAATGTGAAAAGAACAGTACTCAACAGATTTTTCCGGGTTCTGTTAATTTTTTCTTTTTCTATTTATTTAGTTTTTCAGACCAACAAAAGCATATTCTTTATTTTATGAAGATGAGATTGCTAAGACAAGAGATACCATACGTTCCGCAATCAGGATTCCCTGAAACCCTGTGATTTTGCGAAACACTGATAAAGGTTCCGCAAAAAATCTAAAGTCTTGACTTTACTTAATCTCTCGAAAGTAAAAAGGAAAGCTAATTGACTGAATTTTCAAAGATCAGAAAATCTAATTTCGTAATGTTTTTTTAAGATTAGTGAAATTCTAAAAATTTAATCTGTAATAATTTCTGTTTCAATTTCGTAGCGTAGTATTAAAAATGGGTAAACTGAACAAAATTTTTATTTGGACCATCCATAAATTCAATTTAAACTGAAATGCATTCGTACTGCCTATTAATTCAATGCTTTGCTTTGAATTCAAAATGGAATGTATTCGTTTCAGTTGTTATGTTTGGAAGAAGGGCGCTAAATCAGACGCTAAATCAGATAAGCAGTTATTATCAAAGATCTACATAATTATCTTTTCTAGATTCTATAAACTGTCTTATCTCTGGAGAAACTCTAAAAAGCACCGTAGAATTTTTTTCGTACTAAGCTGTGTAATTTCACATAGTGACAAAGTTCCACATTAGGCATCCTATTTAGCGGTCCGCTTTTTGAATCAAAACTTCTAAAGTGTAATATTTTCTGTTCTTAAAGTCTGAAAGTCCATATGTCTTTTGTTATGCCTGTCATTCCTTGTAGGTAGTCGTTTCAGGTTCTAAACGTTAAAATAACGAAATACGTTTCAGTGTGCGTACAAGTCTACATGCGTACTTTAAAAATAGTGGAAGAATTTTAGCCAGTGAAATAAAAATTTGAAATTTATATAAATATTTTTCATCATTTAAAAACAATTGGAGGTGGCACTTAAAATTTATTGCTTAAAAAGTTTGTTTTTTTTTACAGCTGTTTATTTATTTATTTTTAAAATCTGGATCGCTTTGAATAGTTTTCATCATAATTTAAAGAAAAAAATATATATGGGAGAGCGTTATAATTAACGTCTTTTTTTCCTTCCCTATATATCAAAATTGAAAACTCGTTTGAGTAACTGCGGCCATTAACCGCGGTGTAGCATTTCAAACTGCAAATAATTTTCAGATATTTCACACCCAACTTATAAAATGAGTAGAATCAAAAGTTGCCACGAGCCATACGTAGCTCGCGAGTTATGGGTAAATCTTATGTAATTTAAAACAAATCAGAAAAACTGCTGAAGATAAAGTTGTGCGCCAAAAAACATTCAAATATACAAAGAGAAAATATTGCACTTAGTTATTTGTGGGTTTCCATGCAATCAAATAGGGTCAGTTGGGGTAATTGTAAACAAGCTTCATAACTACACTTGTGGTGGTTTTGAATACTTAACTGCTTGTGAGTGATAAACTGGCAGCATAGGGGAGACATTGAAACAGTTTCGTAGGTTTCGAAACAACTGTGGAGGCGTCACTATTGTTTGAAAATGGCCAAAGTGAAAAAGTTAATTAACAAAATTTAGTGATCTTACATTTTCCTCTCCAGCTCATCTACAAAAGCGAAGTAAGCGGTTTCAACCATTTTTATTTGTCATATGGAATGCTGCTAAAAACATTTAGTTATGAATTTAATCCTCCCTGTTATTTTTCACGTGCAAGTTAGGTGTTTACAATTACCCCATATATTTCGTACTCTGGGGTAATTGTAAATACTTAAATTTATCCCATTTTCAATATTTTGGGGGGACAATAAGTATTATATTTTGATGTAAATTACACTTTTGTGTCTATTTTACATAACTGTTGTTATTGTTGCTAATGCCAGTTTTAAATCCAACCCTCCTTGCAGGGAATTAAGGAAGCTCCTACTGATTATTAATCAGCTCCGATAGAATGAAGTATACACTTGGCTCATAGGGGCTTAATGATTTTTAACTAGCTCCCAGATGAGAGATCGTCACCTAGGTTGGTCCCTCAGCGGAAATTATTTTTAACTTGGTGGACATTTGAAGCGACGATGTATTTTGCGTGCACAGCGCCCTTTAGCGCACTCTGTCTCCAAGTAATCAATCGCGTGAGGTGGTCACCCTCCCAAGCGTTGACTGCGGCCAGTTGTGCTTCACTTTCGGTGTGCTGTGGGATCCAAGCTGAACCGACTGATCCACTGCGGGACAAATTTTACAAACAAATGATCTCAGCCGACTCATAACATAACTCAGCGGACTACATGCGGCCTGTTAGCCACAGATTGAGAACCATTGCTCCGGAACTTCTTAAGCCTTCAAGCAGACTGTGTATGAAACAATTTTCCATTTGCATCAACTTTATTCGAAAATAAATCACTGTTTACAATTACCCCAGATCTCTGGGGTAATTGTAAACACGAGCTCATTCTCTATCAAATAGTCATAAAGTCAAAATTTTTGCACACATTTACTCAAAAGAAGTACAGTAGTGGCTACAATGTTCACAATTTTATCTTTGAATTCATTCAAGAGGTAGGGAAGGATCAAAAGTTAAAACATTGAAAAAGCGTTTACAATTACCCCAACTGACTTAAAATAGGTATATTTTAAGAAAAAATATTCATGGTACATTTAGCACAAATGTTTCGTTTTACATGATGCCGGATTAGTGAATGCCGGATGGTTGGAATCCCGATGCTGTCATCTATCACTATTTTCCAAAATTATCAACAACCTTCCATAACAAGTTCTAAGCTCCCTGTCTCCTTAAAAGCATTTAAGGGCCAAACCACGATAATAAAATGTCCCCTCCACAACAAATATTTTCATTTTGACTAAAATAGCCCAAATTAGTTATTATTTTCCAAGTTCAATTTTTTTTAATGAGTGCATATGGAATGCTAAAAACAATTCCGCATAAAAATTGAACCAAGGATTCAGAGTGAAAAAAAAATAGTGAGAATGCGTTGCAGTGGTGACAAAAAAAAAATTCCAATTACAGTGATTTGGCCCTTGACTAAAAACAGGGGAAAATGAAAGTACAACGAACTAACCTGACGTACCGATGGCAGTGTTGGTCTTGAGTTTATTAGGCGGCGGCTGGCCGTTTGGTATGATTTCGTTATCCGAGGGTGCGGGAGATAAGGACCTTCCGTCCGTCTCTTCGATCATAGAAGACTCAGAGGGGTAGACAAAGGTATTTTTATCCACTTCATCGTCGAAGGTGATTTTCAGCTGCAAACATAAGAAAAAGACATCAGAAAAATTTCTTCACTTCACTTTAACGCAAACATATGGTTTTACTAAATTGGGCAAGATGTCCCAACTAATTTTTTTTCGAACAAAAAGGCTTTCTTTCTTTTTCAACAACTTTTCTCGAATAATCAATTGGCTTTTAGATGTGTACTGTTTAATGGTCTCTTTGACCATACGTATTTTTGCAATCTAAGACTCTAAACATAATCACAAGAAACACATAGGTTCATCCCCTTTCCTAAAAGATCAAAAGCACAGCTTTTCACAAAAAAAAAAAGAAAGAAATAATAACAGGAATTAATGATATTTGAACTAAATGGACATCCATCATTGGCAGTATATTAATTTTAGAATTTTATGTCTTATTTAAAAGCTCTAAGTCCCAATTTAACAGCTCTAAATCACTTTCCAAAACCTTAATCTTTCCAGAATGGACGGTGGTAGAGGTAACTTATACAGTTTAATAGTTTGAGAATGTTATTCTAAAGAAAGAGAGAGCCTCATTGGTGGATTTTGAAGCGGTAACTCAAGGCCCTGCATAATAATTATCATTTTCCCAGTATGCCCTGCGCCGGATATTTGCGACAAGACATTATGGGATACAGAATGCAAAATCACTGATTGGTTACTTTTGAAGCATGAAGGTAAAAGCAAGCTGAAACCAACTTAAACATGCAACTATTGTACGCTTGACTAATAACGAACATATTATAATGCTTAATTATTTCCAGTTGCATTACGTTGCTCCCTCAGGTATACCAAGTTTTCAAAAAATTCCATCCAGGTACCATTTTTAGCCTACTTTCCAGTAAAAGTAAAAAAAATAATAATAAAGCATGAAAGAAGGCTTAATGTATCGTGAAAATATCGTTAAAAATCAAGAAAAGTCAAAAATAAATTAAGTAATTAAATAAAGATTGAAAAATAAAAAATTTGAAAGTAGGGTTTTGAGATGGGGAAAAAGTGTGTCTGTCGGTCTGTCTGTCGGTCTGTCGGTCTGTCCCCCCCTAATAACTTTTGAACGAATTGTCCGATTCGAAAAATTCTTTTTGCATTCGAAAGATCTCGGTGAGGACATCTAATTTCCATATTTTATTTTTTGATTCGAACAATTTTTTGTTCAATTTTGAACAGTTCAAAAAATTTTAACATTACCGCCTATGGGCGAAAATGAAGTAAATTATGTAAACTCTGGGTACAAGATCCAAGTTCCAATGAACGAGCTCACTGGAAGAAGTTCTTGGCGTGAAATATTGATTTGAACAATTTTTGTTCAATTTTGAACAGTTCAAAAAATTTTAACATTACCGCCTATGGGCGAAAATGAAGCAAATTATGTATACTCTGGGTACAAGATCCAAGTTCCAATGAACAAGCTCACTGGAAGAAGTTCTTGGCGTGAAATATTGATTTGAACAATTTTTGTTCATTTTTGAACAGTTCAAAAAAATTAACATAGCGCCTACTGGGAAATTTCAATCCTATAGAAATCCTGATCTAACGGGCCGATTTGCTTGGAACAAACTTTATCGGAAAGTTCTTATGACGCAGAACATGTACAAATAGAAAGTTAATCCAGAACTAACGAGCCTATTTTCCTATGAAATTTTTTGATCGGGATTTTCAAGAATATTTGTTAATTAATGAATGATTAAATGAATAAGCAAAAGAATGAATGAATAAATGAGTGAATAAATACATGAATGACTTAATAAATAATGATTGAATGAATATGTATTAACCGTTGAAAAAGGTATATTTGAAGCAATTAAGAACTAAAGCTAAACGAGAAAGAGAGAGAGAGAGAGATAGCTAGAATATAAATTTGAAGCTGGTGTATACGGGAAAGTAGGCTCGTATAGTTCTAGACGGAACTTCTTGTTCCTAGTTGCTAAGTGCAGTCAATAAGTTTTCATTTCTTTCAGTTTGATCAGTTAAAATAAATGTAAGATAAAATTTTAATTGCTTTTCATGAACTAATGATGATTTGAAATATTTTCTATTTCCAAGTGCTATCTCTTATCATTCATGAATGATACTATCAATGCTAAGAAATTAATGAATAAAAAATTATACAACCGAAGGAGGGGGAGGACATTTAATTTGCAAGTTCAGTTTCATGATTATGTCGCGTATATTAGCAGCATTATGGTGAGAAATATTGCTTTCCCATGATGCTTTTGGTTGGATGGGTTCATCTCCGAATCTTACTGGTGCATAGTGCAGGACCTCTCCTCATCTTATGATTCTAAAAAAATGCAGTTGAAGTCGAAGTTATTGTTCATTACAATACAAAGTAGACGAGATTACTGAAACTAGATTAAAACTCAGTCTTAAATGGTATCATCTCCCAATCGAAAGAAGAGCTTTTATTTAGTATAAAACTAAGGGATAGAAGAACATTTTATTTAAACAGACATTGAAAGCAAATCAGAGAATATATTTCTGGGATTATGTCTTATTAGGTGATAAATCGTAATTGTGAAATAAACTATCAGAGCGATAAGATGTACACTCTCATTGTCGCATTAATCAAGGAAAACATAGTAAACACAATCAACGAGACACAGAAAGAAGCTGTGAACGGATATAACTACAGATAAGCATGGCAGAAAACACAAATAAAAGACTAAGCACGGTAAATGAGAGCTCTGGATTATTTACGAAGACGACGATCTAAAAAGGATATCGACCATATCAGCAACCACATTACTCAGACTTCGAAGAATTCGTCATTCGGTTACAGTTAACTTATTTCGCGTGCAATCGGTAATTATTGTCACAGCATTTCATAAGGATATTTTTAAAGGCACAACTATTTTTAAAGATATGCAAGATGGGGAACAAACATTGTTTCAGTTAAGTCTTCAAATATAAAATACTCCTTTGCGTGTTGCCATCAGAGCGTAGAGTCCGTATCTGTCAATCGTGAACAGACTACGCAAACGATCCATGTTAACAGAATTCGAACTTCCGGTTGAAAAGCCAAGCATTTAGAGCTCAATAAGCCAAAAATTGAAATTATTGTTACAATATGCTTCTTCTTTTTTTCTTTCTAAGCAAGGCTTACCTTGAGCTGCAAACAAGCGACCTTGTCCGCAAAAGAACAAAAATAAAAGAAGGCTTGTTTGGCTATGTGTTGCAGAAGAATTTTTTAAAATAAGGAAACGATGCTTGTTGCTGAACAGCATTTTCTGCATTGTAGCATTAAAATTACTTGACCTTGTGATGGGTTAAAATACAAAAGCAGCGAGTTGCACGGTATTATGATTTAATGAGCATATGTGCTTGCTGTTCGTCCTTGCCAGGTGTGCATCTAACTTATTCACATTTCTATTTTAAAGTAAGATTTCAATAAACGATCGCAGCGAAATAAATTTTAATGGGTTACTATTTCCAAAACTTTTAAGTATAATGCATATCTATTTGTTTTAACATCAATGCCATTTTAACACAAGAAATGAGCGTTCTTTTTTGATAAAAATGCATGCGCTCAAATTCCTTTTCAGATATAGTTCTACTGCACTTTTTATTTTAATAGCTTAAGCGGGCGTGATTTTGTTTGAGTTAATGACTAATTGGAATAATTTCGTGTGGTGTTAGAATGATTTTGTGACTAAGTGGAGTAACTGTGGGATTAATTGCGGTGACTGAGATACTCAGTTTTTATTTGATTTTTTAAATCCCGCGTCAAACTCCAGAGTCAGTGTTACGGCTACAGAACTTTGTAGAGTAACTAGCAATTTTAAATAGATGACTATTTCCTTTGATTTATTCCTATGTAACTTTCAACGTCAACTAAATAATTAATGCAGTTAACTTTTTTAGTAACTAAACTGCACAACTAAATTGTATTCAAGTGTTTAATGCATCAGTTTAAAAAATACGAAATTAAGTCACAAAGGATCTAAAATGTCATGAAAATATGTAAACAAAGTTGGGAATGTCTCTCTATCACTTCCAAGTCGTATGAATTTTCAAAAGACTTGGAAGTAGTAAAAAAATAATCCCAGCGAACGTTTGTATTTCAGGTAAGATGCCCCAGATAATTTATTTATGACAGAATATCAAATAAGAAAAGAAGTATTGTGTGGCTTGTTTTACTTATAAACTGATTGCTGCACTGAATGAAATGGGCTGGTTTTTAGGCAAATTTATACAAGATATTGCAGAACTTTGCTAAGAAACATATTATTTTGACTGAAATGCGAATTTGTGGTTTTTAATTTGTAACATGAGCTCAAGTAATTATGATAATATGCAAATGCAAAAATCGTAACGTAAAAGTAAGACTGGGTTTATTAAAATATAGCGGTAAAACCAGGCTTCTGGAAAGACCAGATAGTCTTAAGCATTGTTTTTATTATGAATAATCGTAAAGGGGTATATATCCTTAACAAAAAGGACAGATACCCCTAAAGAAGAAAAGGAGAAATGCCCCAACTTGCATGATGTAGGGATAGAAACCTCACTCTAAATGTTTTTTTAAGATTTCAATAATCCATAAAATTACGTCAACTATTGGATGGTTTTAAATTATTCATTTTACAAAATGCAAGCATTAAAGTTTTACCTTGTATGGTGAAATATGAAACATTTAATGAAGAAAGGATAAACTTAAGTGTAAAGATGCAGTTTTACGTTTTCGGTTATATCTTCAAAGTTGAAAAGTAAGTATAACTTTCTTTCTTAACTTACTTTCAAGGCTAAAGGTTGCCTCAAGGCTTAAAGGTAAAAAAAGGCACTCAAAAAATCATGCTTTGAAATAAGTGGGTCTAAAGTTTTCATTGCTAAGGAAAATGCATAAGAAACGCTTTAGTTTGCTGCCATCTTACGTTTTATGTTTAGAGTTATTTTCAAATCTTAGAAATGCGCCTTCATTTTTGATGTTCTTTTCAAATTTTAAAGATGGTAAATGGATGAATTTTGCTACGTTCTTTTTTGGTAATAAACGTGCAAAATTTTTCGGTTGGCTATTTCTACCACTTATTTTCGCGAGGCATCACACCCTTTTAACTGGGTTAATTCCCCTCGCTTGTCCGGTGAGGTGGCTAAATGTGATATTAAAAAGTTCCTCATTTAACTCAAAAGAAAAAGTTCGCACATTAAATTCAGCTACGAATATTTAAATAATGTAATAAAACACTCTGCATCGTAGAATTTTAACTGATTTTAGTAATAACTTAAAGTGCCATTTATTTTGTGGTTGGAAAATTCTTCTCGAATTACCCTAAGCCCAGAATATGGTAACATAACCAGGATAAGTCAGATGTAGTACTAGTAGAGTCGGGTAATTAAAAAGACTGACTCGCATCATTTCGTGCGTCTTCTCTTTCGCTTCTGATTATCAAAGGGCACAAGTTTTTACATAAAAAAAGAGAAGCCTTACTAATATATCTGCAACTTACTGATACTTAACCAGTAGCACACGAAGTTTTGGCGTATGTACGATTGCCTTGAGCACGGCACCACAGTGGTACGTACCACCGAGTTTTCCCGATAGTTTTCTATGACACCAACATGGTGCTACTTGACGGTATAGTGTAAATAAGGATCTATTTAAATCTTTTGTATTGAAGAAGGTATTCTTCGTACCTCGGAAACACGTGTATTGAGTTTAATTTGCACATTTTGCGTTGTAACGTTGTTATTACAATTTTCATTTGCTGCACAAAGATAAACATTTTATTTCTATAGTGATTATTTACTAGTGGCAAAAAAAAGTCAATTTCTGTGCATCTCCATATTTTTAAGAAAACCCAAATTCATTAAAATCCGAAACACAAGTACATACATTTTTCTTTACAAGTTTATACCTTATGTTGTTTCAACTTGTAGCTTAAGGTAATCAAAAATATAAAACGTAAGTTTAATCGAAGCTTCGTTATTTCCTTATGAGTATGAAAAGGTACAATGATTTAAAAATATAGACAAAGGAGCGTCGGTCGGTCTGAGGTCAAAAAAGTTATTTTAAACCTCGCATAAATATAAATTTAATTAACGCGGGCTTAAAACGAAACACAGGAAGCGCTTCCTTTTTATAAACTCTCTTTTCCATCCACACTTTTATCTGGCTCTGGAATCGAAGCGTGAAATGTATTCCATTTCCCAGATAACTCGATCCTACGTGCGGCCAAGTCACGCCAAACGATGAAGCGTCCTTTTTGTCCCCGTCACGTTTTTCCTTTTTCGGAAGTATTTTTGCCGCGGACGAACTCGTGGACACGATATCGGAAATAAGATACAAAACAACTGAAACAGAAAGTGTAATAATTTTCGATTTTCCGATTTCTGGAGCCGATTGATTCTGCAAGGAAAGGAAATTAATCAAGAACATGTCGCATTGCAGGAAATTTTTCCTTTCCCCCAACTTTTCGAACTAATTAGCTGTCACTTAATTTTGTGTTATTCACCGTTGTCATATTTTGTTACGTGACAAGGAACTGAATATAAGAGAACCAGCAATTATCGTTTCATGCATGTGTACTAGAATGTAAAAAAGAAAACCTTCCGGTCTTGAAATGTGTACATGCTCCAACATAAACAGTGTGCCAAAGAATTTTTAAGACTAGGTTTATAAAATAAAATAAAAACTAGAACTTATGTATTTTTAAGTATTTTCATTCAAAATAAGCTCCTTCGGGTTCCATGCATTTGTTACAGCGGTTTAACAACGATTTGAATGCCTGTTCCAGCTCACATTGGGGACTGCCTCCAAAGCTCGCGTCGAAGCTACAGTGTGTCAAAGAACTTTTAAGACTGCAGCTGGAACTAAGCTGACAGTGGCGCTATCTGTGTTGTCGAGAATTCGTGAAACTCCTTAATTATCAGCTGCTAAAACCTCAGTTCATTTATTTATATATTTTTTTACTTTGATGACATTGACACTATACAAATAGCTTCGACGCGAGCTTTGGAGGCAGTCCCACAATTGGAGCTGGAACAGGCATTCGAATCGTTGTTAAACTGTTGTAATAAATGTATTGTAGCCGAAACAGCTTATTTTGAATTAAAATACTTAAAAATATATAATTACTAGTTTTTATTTTATTTTATTTTATAAACCTAGTCCTAAAAATATTTTGACACACTGTGTAATGTTACGGACAAGACAAAATATTTTCTTCGAAAAATTGCCTTAAAATATCAGGTGTGTTTTACTTTCTAAAGCGGTGTTATTAAAATGCTCAGTGTTTGATTTAAATTCTCGCCAGGCAGAAAAATGTCAGGGAGGTGAAAAAGAAAGTCCAGAGACGATTTTCTGTAATTTTAAAAGTCTGTTTGATTTAAATTTCATTTATGCGACAGTTTCAGATTACCTCTCAGTTTTGTGGCGGTAAAAATTTTGTACTATATATTTTTCTTTCAAAACCTACGTTATACAACACCTTGATTAACCTGTTTTAATAAAAAATTGAATATTATTGAAAAGGTTATTTCAGATCTTGTGAAAACAATCACAATCATCCCCTTTGTAACAACTCAAAAAATTGTAAAGCTTGTAAGTAATTTAAGCTTTCGTTTTATTTCAACTTTATTTTTGTTAACATCGTTTTTCATGTAGCAATTACTTTATTAAAATTAAGTTACAATTCTTTTTACCTCTTTTTGCTATTTATTTACATTTCCACTTAACTTATAAAAATACTTATAAAAATACAAATACAAAAGTGACGACCAGCAATAGGCACTGGGCCCAGCTAGGCTCGTCCCATCAATCCCTAATGAAATCAGTAACCCTCTTAAACTTGTTTCTCCTATTGCTCCTAAACTTGGTTCTCCTAAGTAACAGTTGCTTCCGGTAAACTATTCCAAATACCAACAGCCCTATTGAAATAGTATTTTTTTTCCAAATTTTGAGATCAATCTGGATTTGTGAAAAGCTTAAAACAATGACTTCTAGTTCTGCCTTCTGCGCAAAAACGTAGCCCATCAAAATCTTCCATTTTAATAAATTTAAACAACATAATCATGCCCCCTCTAACTCGGCTGTGCTCGACACTATTCATACTAAGAGCCTTTTTAGTCTGGAATCATAATATAAATCTGAAAGTCCACTTACAATCCTCTTTTAAACCCTTTCTAATAAGGTCATACCCTTCTTTATATGTGGAGACCAAAGTTGAGATTCGATTTAAAATAAGGTTGAAGTTCATTAATAGATCTCTCTTATTTATGCGTCTTTTATTTTTTTGGTCGGTTCTCTGCGTCGACGCAAATTATTGTATAAGCTAATTGGTGCATTATATATACCTTATTTTAAAGTTTTGCAACATTAGCACACCACACACATACATACATTTTCGATTTCTATCTCTATCCTTTTATTGATGAAGTTATTAAAATTTCTGCTTATCATGCATATAAATGTGTCAATCAGTTTCTCTGCATGATTCATTTCTTCTTCTACTATTTCTTGAAACTTAAATGGAATCGCACTGTCTACAAACAACCAAGATTTGTGACTTGAACACCTTTGGGCAGTTCAAAGTGACAAACTCCGATTTTCAGTCAAATTATCAAGCTGGTAGACAATAGGGGACAAGTTCTCTTACTTCGAAGACTAAATTAGCAGCCGTTATGTCTCATTACGTAATAATAGCTCATTAAGGAATTTGACAACAATAGGCGCTACGTGTAACAATGAGGAAGTGTATTCTAAAGCACATTGGCAATTTCACAATCACTACGTAATGATTGCTTTTATGAATGTTACAATAACTGACTTATACTCAGGGGCGCTGACTCCGGTGGTGAGTAGTGCTCGAGAACCCTCCAAAATAAGTGTGGGTGGGATGGTCACCACTCGGTACAGGTAAGCATAAAAAGGTTTAAATGAAGGTGAAGAGCTTAAATCATTCAATGCATAATATAACCATTTACAGGGGTCAATATAGCATTTTTCACAGGGTTCGCTTATTGTGAATTTTAAAAACATTTTTGTGAAAAATCATATATTTTGTAAAAATTCAAAATTTAAACATACAATGATAAAAAAAAAACATTTTTTTGCCGCTTATTGATTAAATATTTCTGTAAAAAATACGATTTGCAAGCTCGGAATTTTGTGAAGGGTCCGTTTCCGTTTTGATTTTGATTTGACTTTACACGAAAGTTAATGGGGTAAAATAAATACACGGAAGTTCAAGTAAGACATTTTGTCGAAGCTTTCTTTTAACTACTGAACTAACTTCTGTTTTTACGCAATCTACACATATATGTTCATCTGTTTGAGTTTTTCAGATTGATCTAAGTTTTAAAATGCTTCTCACTTTGTGTAATGATTCAACTTTTATGCTTTTTTCCTTCACATTAAGCGTCTTCTTTTGCTATTCTTCGTTTAAAACCTGACATTCATAATGCATTATTTATAATGCTGCCGCTCGTATATAGGAACCCCAATTTTACTAACCCATAATATTTTATGAACTAGTAGTGAAATCAAACTATATTGATAGTCGGAGAAAACGATAACATCGGTAGTTTTGCTAAAACTATCAATTAATCTATGGTATGAGAAAAAGTTTCTCATAAGTATCAGTGTTGACACTTAAAATTTCTTAATGAACAGTTCATTTCCCTTAAAAAATTTTACTTACTAGTTATGTTTCATTGAAGCAAAATATTTATTGAAAGAGAAACGGGGATTGATTAATCCCTTAATGCCACCGGAGTATATCGTGAGTATATAGATCTTGAACTGCAACTTCTCTTGATCTTGAACTGCGTTAACTGCCAGGAGCGTACTTACACGTAAATATCAAATATCTTACTTTTAAAGCTGTAACTATACAGGTAACTATGCACACATTATTCAGCTAATTTTGGAAGGGTGTTTGCGAGGGCCATTACATTTCTTGAAACTGGGTGACTGTTCAGGACGTGTATATACGTCTGTGGGAGTTACGGGGTTTTTTCAAAGTGGAGAACAGCGCCAGGTCTTCTGGGACAACTGGTACTTTGGGCCAGTTAAAAATCAGTCATATCTGAAATTAGAGAATTTAATCTAAGCGCGATATTTGAACGATGAAGTTGTATATGAAGAAAGACGTGGTACTAACTCTGATTTTTGTGCATAGGCTAAATGATAATGTGAGAGGTAATCAATGAAATGTTTTCCATGAAACAAAATCTAGAGTCTGAACGTTCTGGAATCTGCTTGTTACTACAAGTTCAAAAACATACCACACATTTGATTTTAAAATGGAATTTTCCTCCAAATTAAAGTGTGTTGGTGAGGTTTAAGGTTGCTGAAATCTCTGAGGCTCTTATTTACGGCGCTGGAAAAGGAATCCCAATTCTCATAAATTCCAAGGTGGGCTAAACTTCTTCTTTCGATATTTCTGAATTAGTAGTGAGACAGTTTTGTTAAAAAGTTTATTAAAATCAAAAAAAAAAAAAAAGATTTGTAATATAGGCAAAAACGTTTTATAAGTTGCGATCATCCTGTATGCTATTTAAACCCAAGCTACCCAATGCATTTAACAGTAATGTGCTACATGCGTTTTAGTATGTTGAACAACATAATTCATTCATCCTTGTAATGGTCCGAAGTGAGTTTAGATCGAAGCATGCCACCGTTGAACTCATCACCTTGTCCACCTCTTGGAATGCGACTCTTTCCCATGGGATCTAATAAGACAAAGCAAAGGGTTGGTGACACCAAGCCGAGGATAATGAAGAAGATTAAAAAGAAGAAAGCCGCCGTTTAAAAGAAGGAAAGAAAAGGTATATAATGACTTCTTGCGGAGATGTGTCTTTCTTCAATGACCGGAAACCCCGAGGGCTGATGAGTTCGATGAATGATAGCACGTGCTGACAAAGCGATGTTCTACAGACAGAAGAGAGTTTCTTTCCTTATCAGGTTGTGGATCAGCATGGCTCGGTCATTGCGGAGTTTGACGGCTGAATTAATTAAAGCGTGTAGGAACATTCTGTTCGCCTTTCTTTTGTTATCTGAATTGATTGTAAGAATTTTTGATAAAAGATCAATTGGCATTCCCGAATTTCGAATGATTGGTTAGTGTGCAGTCGAAAATAAGGGTATACTCAGCCGGGCCTGAACTAACCTATCTGGACTCTGGAGCATCCCTTCGATATCGCATCTGATTCTTTTTCCAGAAAACCTATCGTCAAAAAATGTTTGAAGACCGTGAAAACAGAAACGGCATGAGTACATTATTCATGCTCCTTCTGCATTAAACGAAATTATAACCATTCATAAATTAAAAGATGTTTAGTAGTAAGCGGATGCACTTCCCTTCTGTACCAATCTATTTCTCTTCACAGAAACACTGCAAAACCATTGCTAACTAAGTTTCTTTAAAAAAAGTGACCCTGAAACACACAATCACATTGGGCTGTTACTCATTTTTGGCAATTTTACTTCTCAAACCATTGCCTTGAAATTGATCTATCTTTTATTCATCAGATCTGTAAGAGCTATTAAGAAAAGTCTGATACACAAGGTTTACTCATAACGATTTTCAATGCTTTATTTAGCGGTAAGTATATTCCCTGTAAGGTGAAATTGCTCAATTTGAGGGTAGTGCGAAGAATATTATGTACATAAATGTTGATTATTTTGATTTATTATGTTTATGTGTTTTATTCAGTTTGCCTCACCGTTCTATTTTTTTCTTTAAAAATTTATTACGATTCTATTTTTAGTTACATTCCTGTAACTGAACTGTTTCGTTGACATGATAAGTTAAATGTTCACTGTTGCAGAGGAAATAGTCACTTTTCCTGCTTAACATAAATTCATTGGAAACGAGCAACACGCATCATCACATAAATTAATAAAACATTTTTCTTTTGTCTTAATGAAAATGCGTTGAACATATCAGTTAAGGAAAGATTACATATTAATTACAGCGGAACGGAACTATTTAACTGTTTGGATGCTGACAGCAAATACTGAACAACTTTGAGAGAGTATCCCCCCCCCCCCCACTTTTTTTTGTCGTTTACTTGCCTTAAAAATATAGTACAAATAAAACACACAGCAAACACTTATGAAAAATTTAAACTTTTAAATGAAATTGTTTTTCTGTGTGATCAAAAACAATGATAAAGAAAACCAAATTAAGCAATAAAAATAAAAACAGGATTGTCACTTCAACTCTTACTAGGGTAGGGAGGATGGCATAGTGTAGGAAAATATCATTTCTACCATGGACATCATTAAAAGGAAATCCGAGAGTTCTCCTACCAGAACTTTTGTTTTAAGCCATATTGCCTATGTTAATACGGTAACCTACATACTAGAAGGACTTTTAGAAATCAATAAATCAATTCCCCCCTCTTCCACCACAGGAAAAAAATCTGGCTGCAGTATTGCTTTCTACTTGGTATTGTGACAGGTGTACCTAGGGTTATCCTCACATAAGCTCGAGCATTTAAACTGTAATGTATAAAAATGTATTTTAAAGCTTTGTATTAGATATATATTTTGAAAAGGTGTCGATTCTTTTGGTCACAGTGATCATTCTAATGTTCGCCCTGGTGATGCTGAATTATTAACTTTTATTTTTACTCAACGATTGTTTCTTTATATATATAAATCTAACTTGACAACTGAAACGATTGTTATGTATTTATTTTATTTGATTTATTTACACTGCTTTTGCAGTTAAATATTGAGAGTGCGAGAATTCTGCAGTAAAAAAAAAAAAATATTGCGAATACGTATGTTTTCTGCTCTATTAATAATTCAAAAATAACAAATAATAAAAAAGTAATAATATAATTCATTTTCTTGTAGCTATTATTTTGACTTTTATTTGAACTTAGGATGTTTTACAATTCTGTTTTCATTTCTTGTTATGAACTGTTGTCCAACTTGGAAACGAATGTGCTAGCAAATTTTAGTTTTCTTACCCGTTACTAGTGTTCGCCAGTAGTTAACTAGAAGCAGTTAACTACTAGTGGCAACTACTAGTTAACTAGTAGTTAACTACTAGTTGTAACTACTTTTGTTTTGAACTAGTTAACTACTAGTTAAACTACTTTTTTCCCAACTACTAGTTACAACTACTCTCGAAATTCCAACTAGTTTAAAAAAAAAAATTTTAATCTTTTTTTTTGAAAAAAAAATAACTATTTTTTAAACATTAAATTATTTAAATTTTTAGCTTATGAATATTACTCACACAAATGTATTTTTTATATTATGTTATATAATGAAAAAGAACTCATAAAAAATCATAATATTTATTGCAGTATTTACGCAAATTAGAAAAAGCTTTAATGATATAATCAATAAATAGCGCCCGCACCAGCACACACATAATGAAGCTTCATTTAAAGACCAAATCTTCATTATGGAGAAGCTTTACCTCTACTCCAGTACCATGCATGCGTTTGGGATACCATAAAACGCAAAAAGAAAGAACAAATACTACTGATATTTAGGATTTTTTTAGAAGAAAATACTGATTTCTATGATTTTCTTTTCAGAAAAAATACTGATTTTTATGATTTTTTTAGAAGAAAATACTGATTTCTATTATTTTCCTTTTAGAAAAATACTGATTTTTATGATTTAAAAATAAAAACTATTTATATAAGCTTCTTCCAAATTATTAAAATATAGATATTTTTTATTATAAATTTTAATATATTCTGGGTTCAAGTAATTCATTAGAATTTTAACTCACTATATGTTAGCCTTAATGCATATGGTCCTCAAGGGAAAGGTGAAATAACTTCGTCAAGGCGTCAAAGAATGACACTTTATCAGAGAACATTAAGTTTTTAGACAAGCTGACTACAGCAAAAGCATCAACAGCACCTTTGGAAAGGATTTTTTTCTACATTTGGAATAGTGCACTCAAAATTAAGAAACAGATTGGGGGATGATAAGGCATCAAAACTGGTATATATATATATTCTTGATGAAACATCTGAATAGTAAAATTGATTAAGCACTAGTAAACATTTTATGTGATATTTGCCATTTCTGTTTATATATTCAAAAAATTTCTATATACTCAAAAAATTATAATAGTCCAGTCAACTTATTTGTATATTGAATTTGTTACTGTGTGCGGAAGCATATTTTCCTTTAAAAAATCCAAAAAATCTGATTTAAATAAAAAAAATTACTATTTTTTATTTATTTATTAAAAAAAAAAAAAAACACCAACCCTACCTTCAACACAATTTGAGAGAATATAATCTAAATTCTAAAGCACGCGCGTTACAAAGACATTTTGTTAATGAATGGGAGTTGGGCAGAGGGAGAATTTTAAATTGATATTAAGGGTAAACCCCTTCATTTTAAAACAACCGCTGAAAAAATTTTTCTTCTTAAAAACATAAATTTTTAACTTTATTAAACAAATACGTATTAAAATAAAAGTTTAAATTTAGAGAAAAAGGTTTTGTCTCTATTCATACTCTCTTTTTATATAAATTGTTTTGAGTGCCCTTTTAAAAAATTCAAACTTTGAATTTTTTACAGGAATTTGTAAAATTGTTTTAATGATTAAAAATAATATTGAGTTGAATTATCAGGATTAAATATTCAAGAACAAGCTTAAAAATGGAAATTCAAATGAATTATTCTTAAAAGTAGTTAACTAGTAGTTAACTACTTTTGGAGAACAGTTAACTACTAGTTTCAACTAGTCTCAGAAAAAAGTAGTTAACTACTAGTTGCAACTACTTTTGTTTTTAGAGTAGTTAGTAGTTGGTAGTTAACTACTTTTTGACGAGTAGTTGCCGCACACTATACCCGTTACCAACGGCTATCGAGGGAGTTCGCCATTTTCTTTCAACTTTAGAAGGGGTTTGCAAGGGATGAAAGGTTAGGAACCACTGCTCTATATGATAAATTTCTTCTATAAAACTTGTATGAAACAAATCCATTTTTTAGCTTGGGATTGATGTAGGATTCTAATTTCTCTTAAAGCCGAAAATAAAACTAGTGAGAGGAAAGTAAACCCTACATCAATGTCGATGAGCCGAAAACAATAAGCAGTCTTTATCATAAAATAAAGTGAAAAAAAGTGATGAAGATTTTAGGAAGAAATGAACTTTAAAATACAATGGTTTGTTTGAAAACAGAATGTTTTAGTGAGCTAAAAAAAAGGTAAATCTCAAAAATCTTTAAAAATATTTCAACATTTTTTTAGCAAGTATGCAAACGACAAATGCATCATTCACCTGTAGATAAATAAACATGCACACTTTGGCGAGCAATAACCTCTCTTAAATTCCATTTTAAATATTCCAAGCACTTTAACAGCAAACGATTTAACAGCAAAAAAATACGAATGTTTTATAAAAGCTAAATACTTTTTCTTCCCGTTCTAGGAATTTTTGAAGGTAAAAATGACAAAATTATGAAAAATAAAATCACACGCTAGATGGGAAAAAGAACGATGTAAAAAAAAAATGGCATCGCGGTGCAACGTCCTTGCCTTACAGCCAATCACCGATCGTATCTTCGACTCACTCGTGCGGTTCAACCCGCCAGGTCACAATCCTACAGAATTAATAAAAAAAAAAAAAAAAAAAAGCACTGATAGTCAAGTAAAAACACATTTTTAACTTTCATAAATCAGCGCAATGTCAAGGTAAGTCAACATTGCGATTGGTGATGTAGTTCTAAACGAACGCCAGCACAACTTGTTTTCAGATGTTTCTATCTGACTTTACCCCTGTTCAAAAGTGTCACCTGACAGGCGTTTTGACACCAGCTGGGATGCTATGGTGCAGTCATTTTTTTTACATTTTCAAGATTAAAAGACACGACCACTTTAGATGCAGTTTTTTGTTCCCACTCATTCACTATTGTTGGTTTAATACCTCATTCATAACAATACAGTAAAACCTGTAAAGTTGACCACCTGTATAAGTAGACCACTTTTGTCAGGAACGGAATTAGCCCTTCACCGTCTACCTCACCCTTTATAAGTTGACCACTAAAGTGCTGCACCGCAAATGGTCAACTTACAGAGGTTTTACTGTATTTGATTTTTTTTCCATAAAATATTTCTCATTAAATAATACTTAAGAACATTTTCATGAAAGTTTTAAAATTTTTCCCCATTCCGACACCTCCAAAATTTGTACATGAACACTCCCATTGACTTTCAAAACTCTTGCGCATTGTAACAGGACAAATTAAACATATAGCAATTTCCCAGCCACGATAATTACTACAGAATATTTTTTCATGGTAAAAATCAGAAGCTCATTGAATTGAACCATTTGTTAGAACCAGAAGAATTGAACCATTTGTTAAGGTAAATCAAAATGCAGTAATTTAAACGAGGAATTTATTTCAATCTGTATGAGTATTTCACGCGAGTTAAATACATGGTTTTATAAAAAAATTGTTACATAATTCAAGAATGAAAATTAAAGTTGTTACATTGACATCTTCATTAATTTAAAATTCGATGTTCGGAACCTTTTAAACAATAAGGAATGGCATACGAGATTTTTAAACAGTCACTAGAGTATAAAATATTTTCCACATGCTAATTAAATTCTCTTATTCTCAAAATACTGAATAAAAAATTGTCTTTTTGAAAGAGGTTATTAAAACCAATTAAAATTGGCTTTTGGAAAGAGCTAATTTTTTAAGTATTATTAAAAAATAATTATTTAAATGCATTATCGCGAACCAAGAAAATTATGCAGCAATTAAATATTCCACTTCGATTATGATTTGTATTATTGTTTTGCAGTCATCTTCAAAACACTTAAAACAAACTTAAGAAAAGCCAAAGGATGAAGAGTTGTATTCAGCTGAGATTTATTGGTGATGTTCTACGGAATAAAAACATAAATAAAATGTGTAAGCTTCCCCATTGTTTCTTCCTATCAGGTAATGATCACTTTTACGGTCAATGATTCTCTTTTTTTTTTCTTTCTTGAAACTTTTCCATATTTACTATATACTTGTCGTAACTATAAAGAATTTTTGACTTCGTATTCCAATTTTTGTTCCATGAAATCTAATCACCATAATTCATATATTTGTTTACTTCCAAAACTACCCATTTTATTACTTCATTTGTCGTCCAAACTTGACTGTCTGTGACCTTGGATGAAATCCTTTATGGGTCTAACCATCGATAAATCACTCCATCAAAAATCAATACACATTAAGTTGAGCCTAACTACTGAGTCAAGGTAATAAAAAAAAAAGATAAACGGCACAGTTCCGTGACTTTGTAGCATGTCGCAGGACGTTTGTAAACATTCGAAAGAAACAAATGTTTGTCTTTTGTAGCCATTTTTACGGCTGCATGGTGAATGGCTCATACAAATGAACGGTCATCATGTAATCAAAGTCTTAACTGAATTCTAACTCGCTTTCTTTAAGATGCCTGCTATCGTTAGTTCCAGGAACTGAAATCACAATGGAAGGCTTCGTCTGCCATTTTGATTTTTTTGTTTTGGAATCAAAATAAGCGATTTTTTTTCTCTTTCTTTCGTTTGTATGAAAATATAGGTCCATGGTCTTGACTACATTTCTTTTTACGACGAAAAGAATTTCTAGTGACTTAATAGAATAAATTCTTCACATTATTTGTAGTTGAAATAGTTTTATGTTTAATTTTATTTAACTCCCTCTCGCACTCGTGAAAATGACGGGCTGAGTTTCGCCTTCTATTTTTCGCTCCCGTGATATTTCCAGGCTGGAGAGTTTAAAATTTCAAGCTAAAAACAAATCAAAGATTAAAAATGAATATATATATTGTTCATACACATATTTTTATATAATTTTCAGGGGTAAAAAAATAGGCACCTTTATGACCGTTTTCATGAAAATTACCCGATCGTTAAGGGGTTAAAAGCAATGGTCTTTACTACTTGCTTTTACCCCGAAAGGACTTTTTAGGGATTTAACAAGACACATTCTGCTCATTATTTGTCATTTAATCAATCTTAAGCTTAATTTTATTTGAAGGAAAAGTGAAGATTCAAAACGAAACATATATTTGTTTTATACGGGTCAAATTTTATGTAGTGGATATCAAAGGTGTACTCACAAATTTTTGCGTACCGGAGCGCTTAATTTTGTATTTTATACAATAAACTCCAAGAATACAGTTCTCTTCCACAGAAAATCGGCTACAAAACCATATTATAGAAAAATATACAAAATTTGAAGAAAAAAAAAAGAATAAATAGTAAATGTTAATGTTATAATGAAAAACAGGGAAAATTTTATGGTAAATGAAAATATTTTACATATCAGCAGTACCGAAATAGCGTTTCGGCACCAGTGTACTCCTTGTGGCTAGTTATTAAATAATCATAAACGGCAATATTGTAACGTAACTTTTTTTTTCAGAATCAGTACTTTGATTTAGTAAGTGAGTTCATTTAGTTAATTCATTATTCATTGAATTTTAAGTACAGTGAAATCTGTGTAAGTTGACCACTTGCGGTGCAGCACTTTAAAGGTCAGCTTAGACAGGTGGTCAACTTATAGAGGGTAAAGGGATCTCCGTTCCTGACAAAAGTGGTCAACTTACAACGGTGGTCACTTTACAGGTTTTACAGTATTTTTCAAAATTTTGAATAGCTTTCCAAATGTCTAATTTAGAAGACAATCCTATAACACACTTGTGCTGCTACTCTATTTAAGAACCAACTGCGCTTAGATTAGACTTCAAAGCCTGGGTGAGTTTAAAAGCATTTAAAAATCGGAAAAACTGGAAAAAAGTTAAGCAGTAGTACTATTCTTTTACTTTTGAAGCTCTAGTTAAAATTTCAACATAAAACGTGTTGCAAACGGGATTAAAATTTTAAATTGCGACCATTTGAGGACGACTTGGCGATTTATCACCCAATGCGGCCTCAAAAAGGAAACGCCAAATCCTTTGTCAGCTTGGCGATATTGACAATATATGGCGGAGTTCCCAGAATACGATCGCAAGCGAAAAATCTCTGTAAAACTCTCTTTCCTGCATCGATTCGCAACGGACAAGGAAGTGGGAGTACTCAAAATGTTTGTCCTTACAGACACACACTGTAAAGCATTTTTACATTGTATTATTGTTTATTTCACTCTTTCCATTTACTTATTATTATTGTACTGCATTGTATTTAATTATTATTGTATTGCAGATTTCAGATACCAACAAAAACATTAGTTTTCTGAGTTTGAAAGTGTTATTTCTATATTTGCAATATCTTATGGATGCAAGAAAGTATGAAAATCTAAGCGATGCATTAATTCAACAAGATTTCAATGAACAGTAGGGTTACATAAGACAATTTTTCCTGCAACCGATTGCTCCGTACTATTTTAAATCAATCAGGGTTGCTGCTGTTGTTCATTCAAATAGGCGCAGCGACAGTTTGAATTTTCTTAGCTCGTATGTTTTTCAACTTAAACTACAGGATGAGTACAAAT
The DNA here is from genome assembly GCA_038502835.1 of Octonoba sinensis. Taxonomy (NCBI): domain Eukaryota; kingdom Metazoa; phylum Arthropoda; class Arachnida; order Araneae; family Uloboridae; genus Octonoba; species Octonoba sinensis. Next base: position 60,198,638 of record CM076605.1, on the reverse strand, counting down.
GATGGACCAGATTTGAAAAAATCATATCTTTGAAACTACTGCACACATTATAATGAGTGATACATAATGCAAAGAGAAATAAAGTTTTTTTTTTTTTCAGTCAGAAATATCCGCTTGTGTGACCCTCTTGTTACAAGGCATAAGTACAATCTGTGATTCAGTTCGTTCCATAAATTCTGTAGCATCACTCTATCGATGGTTTGTAATGCTGCACAAATGCGCTCTTTTAGGTTCTGGCAATGTTTTCGGCACAGGTGGTATACATAAACAATGTCTTTGATGTAACCTATGTATGTACCACCTATGACGAAATCACTTCCAGGTACATACACAATATAACCAGTTACATAAACCATAAACATATGTGGTACATAAGCAATGTCTTTGATGTAACCTACATATGTACCACCTATGCGAAAGCACAGCCAGAACTTAAATATGCATTTGTTCCATCATTTGTATTCATCCTGTATTTTTGAGGTGGAGGGGGTACTATATATACTTTTTCTTTTCGAAATTTGAACGTTGAATTTATGTTTTAGTTCTCCAATCTTTTTCAGCCCCTAGTATACTGAACAAATATTTACACCAATTACAATTAGATTTATAATAATACTAGCGGATCTCTAGCAGAACATCTGCGGGCTGTAAGTTTAACAATCAAACTAAACACTCTCGATCGCTTGATATAAACAAACTAAGGTGTTGCCACCCCAAAGAATTGGAAATAAACCATTTTAAAATCGTAAAAAAGCGCTTCAAAATTCAAAAGAATTAAGAAATCTCTAGATATAAACATGAGAATGATAGCTCGATATAAACAAACTAAGGTGGTGCCATTCCAAAGAATCGGAAATTAAAAATTGAGTCATGAATGGAAATAACATTTAAGAAATGTAAATAAATTTGTAAAAGTCCATAAGTTATGTTTAATACATACAAATATTATGTTACTTTTCTATGCTAATCATTAAACAGTTTTTTAAATATCGTTTTACCAGAGTTTGATTTTTACATGATGTTAGTATCGTATCGTACCGCAAAATTTAATCGTAACTGGGCCACGTTAAGTGACATATATATATATAGATTCAGTGATTCTTTACATTCCATTTATAAGTGCAGTTATTAGACACCTTTCCTATTTTTAGGTAGAGGGCGCAGCGGGTGAAGTTGAGAAGAGAATGTAATGTAGATGATGGGAAGAAAAGTGAAGTGAGGTCGGCCCTCTGACGAAAAAGGAGTAGGATATGTGTTCAGTGTTTGTTGTTGTATGTCGTAGAAATTGCTATTGTCTTTTGTATAAATCTTAGTACCTGTTATACTAATTAAAATGTTATAAATAAGGTTTTGTGTGAAGTTTGAACCACCATTGAATAGATATTTGCTTTTGAAATAAATTTTATACGAAATGAATGACTGGACCTTTTTTCCACACTGTTGATTAAAAAATATAACTACTACTAATAATAAAAGCTAATGCGGGTGCGTTAGTACTATGAAGATTTTGGATGTTGTCAAAACAGTTTAACAAAGACGGAAAAGTTTTGTATTTCAAGAAATTTTGTAAGATTATATACTATTTGGGACATAATAATTAATCTGCATTTTTGAGTTTTGACCTACTGAATATTCTGAAAACATTCTAGAACAGTGGTTCCCAAAGTTGACTGGGCTCCGACCCATCTAACAAAAAATTCTAATCTTGGGACTCACTTCTTTTAGCTTAGAGATAGATCTTAGAGAAGAGAGGGCATAAATATTGGTAATGCTCAGATTTCCTAGTGGCGAGTTGTAAAAATACTTAATGCTGTCTTATTTGTTCTAATTGAAATTAAAAATTAATTTTTAGTGCTACCAATATGAATGAAAGACTTAAAATAAGAATCACAACTTAAATACTTTGTTTATTACTTAAATAACTACACCAGCAAGGTTTTTTTTTTATAAAGTTATTTCAATGGGAAGGATGTATTTGTTTCTTATTTCTCTTTATTAAAGTTTTTGCATCAACTTCAACTTTAGTTACTTTTATTCGCAGACTTCCTTTTTTTTTTAAATTCATGTGTACAGTGGCGAGGGCCCACTCAATATTCGCTCGCGACCCCACCAGTAGTTCGCGACCTATAGTTTGGGAAATACTGTTCTAGAATATTGTGAGGCTAATGTTTAATATTTATGAAGAGAAGTGTACGTTTAGAATACTGTAGAATGTTACGGCCGAAGCCTTCATCATTTTATGTGAATAGCACAACTTTAACTGATGGCGTAATTTTATTTACTGAACCTGCATGCATAGATAACGGTAACTAACGGCCATTACCAAAGTGAAAAACGTAAGTTTAGAATTTAGATAACATTGCAGAGGGACGCAACCAGATTGATTTTCGGGGTTAAACCCTCTATTAGAACCTTTCGTTTTAAACCATATTGCCAATCCTAGTATGTTCTATGTATATGCTATGGAAAAAAATCTAGTTTCGTCACTGGTGTTGTACAGAAAAATCGTCTGAATTGAAAGAAATTACAAATTTAAAAATAAATAAATAAACTACATTCATGTAAAAGAAAGCAAAGCAAATAAAGTCATAGGGTGGTGTGAAAAGAAGGAACAGATTTCTAAAACCATGAAATATCTGTTATGCTTCCAAATCTTACAAGTTTAAACTTATAAATTAGTACGTTTGAGTTATACTGATTAAAAACAAACAGAAAAAAAAGTGCAAATCCACAAACTAAGAAATTGACACCGAATCAGAAGACTAATTTAAAAACTCAAGAGCTGTCCGTTATACTTAAGAATCGTGTATCGTAAACAACAGAACGACTCAAATTCCACCGCAGACAAAGACATAATTTTCTCGCATATCATTTGTCAGTTTGGTGCTGCCACCGTTCAAGAGCAATTTCACTCGTTAATCATATTAAGGAATGTCTGCGTGCTGTAAAGAGTTGGACGTGACCTAGTTGACGCTTTGTTTATGACGCGCCATGTTCGTGGTTCAAGAACAACAGAGTGAGTTACGAGTAGATGACGCTTTGTTTATTTGTTTGATATTGAGAATGTTTTCGTGAACTTTAACGTAAGGTATTCATTTGTAATCTTCCAAAATGGCCAGTTCTGACAGAACGCGGAAAATATATTATCGCGTATGACTCATTTCTAAGGTTTTCTATAATATATGGCTCCTATGCCGGCATGATGGCGTCGTGGTAAGGCACGGAGCTCGTACACCCCAGGTCTGAGGATCGAGCCTGGACGTATCGGTGGGTATGCAGAAAATCGTCTGCGCCCATGCCGCATAGTATGCGGCATGTAAAAGATCCCTTGAGTAGACATTTGTCTTGGGTGCTCTCGGCTAAATTAAATTTCTAGTGCAATTTCGCATCAACAGAGTCCGAGTTCTCGCCCTCTCAGGTGTAGAAACCGGACGTCAAAATTCTCATGCGGCGATGGTACCTTTTCTCCATCGGACACCCTTGCACCTTTTACCCGAAGCCTTAGGTAACGGCGATGGTACCACACACATTGTGGTGCCGCTGAAAGAGATGATACCAATCTCTGGGGAACGCACTAGGTCTGCAATTGGCAGAAGCCAATAGCAGCCCATCAGAAATAAAAAAAATAATCTATGGCTCTGAACGTATACAAAGCAACAGCTCCATAGGAGCGCTTCGTGTGTCAAAAGTAAAAGGTTGGCACCTATAAAAAAAGGGGGGGGAATTGAAGAAAATAATGTCATTATTAGACGTAGTAAAACCGTATTTTGGGGACGTTTTTCACAAATTATTTTACACTAGCTCATCTCATGCTGAACATCTGCGGGCTATAAGTTCAGCAATCAAACTGGAGAATGATCGCTCGATGTAAACAAACTAAGGTTCACTTCAAAGAATCAAAAATTAAAAATGGAAGTACTTTTCAATGGCATTGAAAAGTATTAATTAGGCTAAGTAGTTGCTAATTTAAGTTCCCGTAAGTTAAGATAATAAATACAAATATTATGTTACTTTTATATGCTAATCATTAAACAAATTTTTGAATAGCGTTTTACCATAGTTTGTTTTTTGAATGATGTCAGTGTGGTATCGTACTGCAAAATTTAATCGTAACTGGTCCACGTTAAGTGAAATATATACACTGATGGGAAAAAAAATCCCAACACCAAGAAGGAGTTGTGCTAGCAAAACGAAATTTGGCAGGCGTGTTTATACATCTGAAAGATGACGTCGATTCAAATTTTGCGCTCGGCGCATCAGTGTGACGCTAGTTGCGACACACGGAAGATACAAATCAGGTTTGCTTTAAATACGCTCTGTAACGTTCCTGAGCGTTGTTTAGCGTCGAGATTTGATGTAGTGAGTTGATGTTAGTCCACAATGACTTTAAGAAGACGACGAAGCCATTTTCAATAGCTCACTGAGTTTGAACGAGGTCGTGTGATAGGCCTACGAGAAGGTGGGTTTTCTTTCCGCCAGATTTCAGAAAGGCTTGGCAGAAATGCATCCACTGTGCATGAATGTTGGCAGCAGTGGTCAAGAGAAGGCACTGCCTCAAGAAGACCGGGTTCCGGGCGGCCACGTGGCACTACTGAGAAGGAAGACCGTCGTGTTCGGCGTATGGCCATAGCGAGTCGTACTGTCTCTGCAGCAGAAATTCGAGCAGCAGTTGGCACCACAGTGACACAACGAACTGTTATCAATCGGTTGCTTCAAGGACAGCTCCGAGCCAGACGTCCTGTAGCGTGCATTCCAGTAACGCCAAGTCACTACTGTTTGCGACGTCAGTGGTGTCAGGCTAGAGCTCATTGGAGGACGGAGTGGAGATCTGTTGTGTTTTCTGATGAAAGCCGGTTCTACCTTGGTGCCAGTGATGGCCGTGTGTTGGTTAGGAGGAGGCCAGGTGAGCGGCTGCAGCCATCCTGTCTGCGGCCTAGACACACTGGACCTACACCTGTAGTTATGGTCTGGGGAGCAATTTCTTATGGCAGCAGAAGCACTCTCGTGGTTATCTCACGCACCCTGACAGCGTCAGTCTGGTGATTCAACCTGTTCTGCATTTCCTGAGTAGCATTCCAGGAGGTGTTTTCCAACAGGATAACGCTCGACCTCATACTGTTTTTGTAACCCAACGTGCTCTACAGGGTGTCGGCATGTTGCCTTAGCCTGCCAGATCACTAGATCTGTCTCCAATTGAGCACGTATGGGTCATCGTTGGACGACTAGTCCAGCGTCATCCACAAACAGCATTAACCGTCCCTGTATTGATCGACCAAGTGCAACAGGCATGGAACTCCATCCCACAAACGGACATCCAGCACCTGTATGATTCAATGCATGCACGTTTGTATGCTTGCATTTAAAATTCTGGCGGTTACACTGGTTATTAATGTACCTGTATTTCACTTCTGCAATGGCTCTTCTCGGGCTTAAATTAACCTGTGATCTTGAAATTATAATCAATTACGTACGTTACCTATATAAATGTATTGCTGAAATTTCATTACTCTGCAATAATTATTTCTTGGTGATGGGATTTTTTTTTCCATCAGTGTATATATGTGGATTGTCAGTAAGTTTACTTGAGAATGAAATACAATTTTAACTGCATTTTTTATTTTATAAAGTGCCTTTTGGTTAATATACTGATATGAGTGTCTACAATTGGGAAGCAACACACTTCCTTAGGGACCGCTTATAAATGATGTTACGCTTTTTTCTCATATATTTGACCCCCCTCTCCCCTTTGTCACAAAATGTCACACTTCAACATACCCCTCCCCCTTCGTCACATGTCCCGCTATGTTGCATAAGCATGATGTCACACTTCTTGTAACGCCCTTCCCTCCCCTTGTCTCACTTTGTCACAATTTCAAGAACCCCCTCCGACCTCGAAGCGTGACATCATTTATGAATGATCCCTTAGGCAGATAAAGTATGCAGGAGAAAAAGAGACTAGAATAAGAAATGATTTTTTAAAAAACTGTTAAAGGGGTATTCTAGTGTAAAATTTTGAATAATCGAATTTTTTTTTTCATATTTCCAAAGTTTAGACATTCAAGAATAGGTCATTAAAAGGATTTTTCAAAATTCCTATTATTTCATGGGTTATAGCCGTTTTACTGACGTGGAATCGGTTTCGGTCCCACCGCTACAAGTCAAGAAAAGACGGTAGGCGTTCCCGAGTCCCTACGTTTGAATATCCCTTATAAAATCTTTATTGTATAGTATCCCTTTTAAATCTATATTTAATTGCAGGACACAGAAACTTGTTTTGTTGGAATAGTCTCCTTTTAGTTTTATTTTAAGTTAGGTTTTGAGCCAACTTTCGTACCAACCTTCGCAGTTAGTACTTTTAGTGAAGGTTTCATACCCATATTAAAAACTTAGACGTTATGAGAATCACGATTGGCCCAGAAGCTAATGCTTTTGCAGCTAGACGGGACGAAGCGCGTATCGAGTTCTCGGAACTCCGGATTTCAGAGGCGTCAAAGGAGGGTGGAACTGCGCGTCTTCACAAGAGCACATCGGAGAATGAGCATTTTGAAGTAGAGGAAGGTTTCTTATATGGAGCAGGAATCGCCGATATAAAATATGTAAGTATTATGTACTATTCTATAAGTAAAACTGCCGAAAACTTGTCTCAAAACTTTGAACGCGTTTTTCTCGGAACTACTTTTTTCGAGCTGGCGGTAAGGATATCTTGAGTTCTAATGGATCGATTTACAAATTTGGAGAGGATGTTCTTTATACGTCCCTTTATCGTGTGAACCTTTCCCAAAAATGTAACTTTTCATTTAGTATTTTTAAAAACTTCGTGATTGCTAAAAAAATTGGCAAAAAAGAATTTTTTTTTTCAAACAGCCGCCATTTTGTAAAAAAAAATTTTCTCAACTTGACAAGGTTCATACGATAGCGGCATCTATAAAAATTAAGAATCCGTCTGTTTTTATTTTTCAGATCACCAGGAGGGTTGGAATAATGCACGCCAGGACACCCTCTTTTTTTTTGAATCCCCCGCTTTGACTGCTCATAACTTTGTCAATTTTAATTATTTTTTTCATTTAATTTTTGTATGTAATAATAAAACATGATAAACAAATGATAAAAAATAGATAGTAAAAATATTTTTGTTTCCTTTATACGGCGCTTCAAAAACCGGGCGAAATTCATGCCCCTACACTAGAATACCCCCTTAACAAATTTTTAACCATTGTTTTACATCTAAATAGCTTTAAAGTTGAAGAAAAAATTATATTCAGGAAGTCAGAGTTATCTTTAAACTACCTTGAGTCTTTCTCGAAAAGAAACAAAATCTGCATGATGTCTACGCTCAGCTGCTAGCTAAAATCAAACTAAGGTGGGCGGACATGATGCACAATATTGGAATTTGCTAAAATTACATTAAATCGCAAAATTCTGCTTATTGCAAATACAGAATTACAGTAGGCAACGATTTGTAAGGCATTACTATAATGATAATAATAACAAATTTAGAAGTTGTAAAGTAGTAGCAATAGTATAATGAAAACACTTATTTTTTTTTTAGTCTTGATGACGCAGTAGCGGATTTAATTAATACCTTCCCTAGTTCCAATATAATTTATAAATATAAAATAAAAACTGGATCGAAATGGATTCAATAATCTTCAAGAGTTTGGTTTAACCACGTGTCATAAATAAAATACTTTTCATGGATTTCCAGTAATGAACAAACATTTGTTTGACTGTTTATTGCGCTGAACTATGTGATCGCACTTTTTAAATATTTAAGAGCCCAGTATTTTTTAAAAAAATTCTATTTGCATAAGAAAACGTTAAATATTATTTACATATGAATGTGGGTCATGCACTTTTAAGAAGTACACAGAACAATTCCAATATCATGAATTTTGCAACTGTTGTTTTTAGAATTTCTTTCTTATCTCTTGAGGTCCAAGATTCCTGAACCTAGGCGGAATTTAATGTAAACTGTTTACTCAATGCAATCATTGAAAATGTCACATCTGTTTCTATTAATACAATCTCTGTGAACTAAATTCAATAGTGAATACAAAATGTTTCGTACCATTTTGCTGTAATGTGCTCAACAGCAGTACATTAACAAACATGTTCCAAAAATAATGCCGCGCATTGAGCAAAACGAACAATACGAATGGTAAAATGTTATCTTTTATTGAGATTTCTGAAATTTATTTGTAAAGAATAATATTATGAAGACTATAAAAACTCCGGCCCGTTGTTTTATCAGAGCAATAAAGAAAATATTTCTCACAAATGGAAGCACAGAGTTAATCTTTTCTTCGTGATTTGCTTCTTTTGAAGATAAGTATTGTTTTCATTTCTTCAGTAGTTCCATTATGGATTAAACCGAATATTTTCCCCTTTATTCCATTTTTACTATCACAAACGATTTCAAATAAACAACTTCCTTTTAAATCAAGACGAGAAATGATATAAATAATAGCATTCATAAATAGTACAGAAAATATCATGTAGGGGTAACAAGAATGGAAAGAACGGGCAATGAAAGAATCAAAGAAATGATGAGAATAAAGGAAATAAAAAAAATGAGAATAAAGCATACTGTATGATCTTCAAAAAAAAAAAAGCAATTAATCTGGTATGGTCCCGTTAACACGTTGAGGACGGCGCTTTTGCACTCTCAAAAGTGGAATCCTGATTTTCGACGATTCTTCAATCGTCAGGAAAATTTGTCCATTATAACGATTCTTTCCTCACGGGATCACGTGACTTAAAAAAGTTACCACACAAATTTCGGCAATTTGACGGAAGGTTTACTCGGGTCATTTTTCACGAAGCCATTTCGTAAAATACGACGAAAGTTTCGTGAGATTTGAGCATGCGTATCTGAGAGTGTGATACTTGTAAAAAAAAGCTCTTCATTTTTTTCAGTAAAAAAGTTCTTTTTAACTACATGATGTTTTTTTCATCTAACAAAACTGTGTTATAAGACTATAGCTGATATAAGCCACCAGTGGTACACGCCGCCAGATGAACCATTCGTGCGTGAGTCACTTGTGGTGCACGCCACCAGATAAACTATTCTCATGTGAGCCACCGGTAGTACACGCCGCCAAATAAACTATTCGCATGTGAGACACCAGTGGTACACGCCGCCAAAAAAACTATTCGCATGGGAGCCACCGGTGGTACACGCCGCCAAATAAACTATTCGCATGTGAGCCACCGGTGTTACACGCCGCCAAATAAACTATTCGCATGTGAGCCATACACGCCGCCAAATAAACTATTCGCATGTGAGCCATACACGCTGCCAAATAGACTATTCGCATGTGAGCCATCGGTGGTACACGCCGTTCTCAACGTAGTAAAAGAATTGAGCGATGGAAAACTGCTCAAAATTTGTTTTAATTATAAAACAAATCAAATAAGGACATGTGGAAGACCAAGAAAGACTTGAATGAACGAGGTTGACAAGGTGATGAGGGATAGGGGTCTGCATGTGGAGTGGGACCTTTGGCCAGAAGAGATGGAATAGACTTCTTGTGGATCCATAAACCGATATTACAACAATAACACAGAAAGAAAAATAAAATTTGTATTGACTGGGTCGAATTTGTTGCTTAAAAAAATATATTGCTCATGGCTGGTGAGAGGTACACAATATATGTTATTTGACCGGATGACAAAGGAAAAAAATCAGCCGTAAGCACATTACAATTAATAAATAGACATTTATTCAGTGATAAATAGATGCAAATTATTTAAATAAATAAAAATAGATGCGTAGAAAAATAATTATATTTAAAACAGTTACTGAACTAATATGCATAGAAACACTAATGTTTAAATAAATGTAAATATTCAGAAATCCATATATTCATAAAAATAATAAACAGACTTGCTTATATGGAAATATAAATATGTTTTTATATCAAAATATCAGAAAATTAGCATATTTTTCATCTGTAAACAAATATGTAAGGAAAAATAGAAATTGACAGACAGATGTAAGTTTAAACACATCGATATATTAATAGATTTATATGAATAGACATGCATGAATTCAATACCACACTAGTTGGTACGCCTCAGCACTAGATATAATCGCTTTTCTCCCCACATAACTAACAAAACAAATTTAATTTGAGAGATTTTCCCCATTTGTTTTTAGCATTTTCTGTTATTTCTTCCGACTTGATCTTTTTAAAATTCGTATTCATTACTTCCTGTTTCTCAACCTTGGGCACAGCCCGTATTGCTAGTTACAAAAGCAGGCCAGTATAATTGGGAAAAAATTTTATAGATAAAAGGAGGCAGTCGTAAGCTATACATGCTTAGTCAATATTCATAAATAATTGGAAAGCTAGATGTTAAAGAAGTTAAAACTAAATATTTTGATACAATGATAAATGTAGATAAGTGCCAAAACGGATCGACAGATAAATGTTTGTGTATATAGAAGACATATGGATAAACAGACCCGTCAAGTTTTAAACAGTGATGCCCCAACTGTAAATAAATACATCAATGAAGATTAATCTCTGTATATGAAGACAAGGAGATAAACGGATGGAATAAAAATATCTGCCAATGGAATTAAATGTCAAGAAATGGTGTACCACATTGAGCTATATGTATGCGCAAATAAAAATTAACAGATATTGATACAGACTATCAAATAAACAGATGGAAGGGAAAAAAGATATCAGCACATTTAAAAGTAAGCATCATAGAAAGGATTACAAATACAAATGGAGCTCGATAGTTGAAAAAAGAAAACCAAATAAGAAAATAGAACCATAAAAAATAGCTATTAAGATCAGAGTAGATGCAAAAGATGAATAGGAGATGAGAGACAGAAACGATAAAAATAAATATGACTGCAATTGAATAAGCAGTCTACATGAAAATATAAGGACCAGCAGAGCTGGGCCCTGTGCCTGTTGTTGGTTGCCACTTTTGTATTTGCATAATATTCATAAGCAGAGTAAATGTAGCTGCATGAATAAAATTATAGTTAAATACATTAGTTTTTTTTTAAATTTTATTTCTAATTGGCTGCGTATGTATAGGGTGTTTTTTTGGAAGCAGAGAACTTGATATGGAAATAAAACACAAAACATATTTAATATTCATGTAATTTGCTTCATTTGAAAAATAATTATATGGCGTTAATGTTTGAATATGATGTCGAGCATGTGATCATCGTGGTTGGCACGTACATGGCGTAACCTCAAGGCGAAATAGCATTTGACGAAATAATAATATCCCGAAATGGACCTGTTTACCTGTTAACTGGCCATCTCGCTCTTGCAATTTGAAGCCTTTGGATTATTTTATCTGGGGATATGAGAAGTCCCTTGCCTACGCTGAAAAACAACGAACAATACAGCACATGGAAGTCAAGATTCGGCGCATTATTACTGACATTCAGCCAGATCTACTGCAAAAAATGTGCGAAAACTGGACCTGAAGGTTGCGCCATGTGCGCGCCAGCCCTTGGTGGCCACATGCTTGACCATCATATTCAAACATTAATGGCGCACTCTCAGAAACGCATGCTCAAATCTCACGAAACTTTCGTCGTATTTGACGAAATGGCTTCGTGAAAAATGCTCCGAGTGAACCTTTCGTCAAATTAGCGACATTTGTGTGTTAACTTCTTTAAGTCATGTGATTGCACGAGGAAAGAATTGTTATAAATGACGAAATTTTCTTGACGATTGAAGAATCGTCAAAAGTGAGCGCTCCATTTCTGAGAGTGTATAAAATTATCTTTCAGATAAAGCAAGTTACATGAAAATTAAATGCATATTTTTGTGTTTGATTGCTATTTCAAGTTCTCTGCCTCTAATAAAACACCCTAAATTGGTTCTTAGCCATTGCAGACTTGGTGCGTTTCCAGAGATTGGTACCAACTCTTTCAAAGACACCACAATGAGTGTGGTACCATTACCACATGAGAATTTTGACGTCGAGGTTCTTCCCCTTAAAGGATGAGCACCCGGACTCTGTTGATGCGAAATTGCACTAGGCATTTAATATAGCCGAGAGCATCCAAGCCAAATGTCTACTCAAGGGATCTTTCACATGCCGCAAAATCATACGACATTTGCGCACACGATTTTCTTCATCTTGAAAATCCACCAACGCTGCCAGGCCCGATCCTCTGAACTGGGGCGTACGAGGCCCGTGCCTTAACACGGATCCACCGTGCTGGCCCATAAACAAATAGTAAATAAATAAATACTCGTAAAAAGAGTAATATAAAGCGATATTCAGATATAAATACAGATCAATTGATATTATTAATGGGAAAAATGTAGAAATAGCGACAATAATATCATAAAAAATTCGTGGCAATACATATAAAATTATAAATCAATGAGTAGATGCGTACGTAATGCGAAGGAATTAAATTGATGCAAAAAGAGAGATAAAAAATATAATGCAAACAACCGTGAAAAGTTTTTCATCACTTTGGAACAACGAAGTAAATTGCGTTTTAAAAAGCATTATTACGAGTTTATTACAAAAACCCTATTGATAAAATTTATATCCCAACCTCTCATTTTATTTCAATTATTTTGTTGAGAGGGCTGTCATGAAATCTGCTTTGCCCCTCACCTACTTTGACTTCGAACCTACTTTGAAAACCTACTTTGACTTCGAACTAAAACTTTTTAAAAGAGCATCCCGAAAATTAAAAAAAACACGCTTTTGCAGGAATATTGACTTTTTATACTTCATTTCTTTGTATTTATTTATTGAGATGACGGGAAAAATATCAGTCAAGGGCAGGGTAATAATTAATTGAATTTGGACTATTTAAAAACATATCTCACTTTCATGAGACGAATGAAAATAAATATTATTTAATGGACAGAAAAAGATGTAGCAATAAAAAAAATTGGTATTTTGCTTTCAAAGATAATACAAAAATCAACGAAAGTAACATTTAACACCCTATTCAGCTAGCTTCCTACTCTTGAGTTTCAGCTCTGACACTAACTGAGCAAATATATTGAGATATCAAATTGTCTGCTCCACCCAAAGCTAGCTTTGTAGTTTTTCAGTCCCATTGTGACGTCAGCAAGTTCAATCAAAATATAAATAAGCCACCAAACGAACGCAGACTATGCGAATCAATTGTTACGGGTCAGGCCCTCTCGCTCTACTTTTTGGAACACGCACAAGGGAGAAATTCTACCTGAGCGAAGAAAGCATAGAACTTAAAAAGAAGAATTAAAAAAGCGGAAGAAGTCGACGCATAGGGCTGGAATCAAACGAAAAAAAAGCACACCCACGACGCAAGAGGTCAAGACGCATCTCTTTTTGTGGATAACGAATGGCAACGATTCAGCCAACCGAGTAGTTCTTTTGTGGTGTTTTATTCAACTTCAATGGAAGAAGAAAGCGGGATTATTTTTTTGTTGCGTAAGAATTTATCGGTGTCAAGGATCCCTGAAAAGAAAGCAAAAATATTTCTTAGCCCTTTAATTAAATAGAAGTAAAGTACCAAAATGGAAAGTTGTAGCAACAAAATGCAGTAAAACTCCTCTATCCGGACACCAGTTGGAGCGAAATATGTGTCCGTAATAGCGAGGTGTGAGAAAAAGAGGTTTTTTTTTAAATCTCAATTCTTTGCTGGTGGTGAATTAAAAACTGTCTGCCTAAGATGGGCGTACTCATTTGAAAAGTGTCCGTCCGGAGGAGTTTTACTGCATTTAAGAAAAATAGATCAGTGTCAAATTGCTTGTTGATAAAGAATGTTCGAACGTTTTCGATTATGATGCCTCTTCCCATTTCTGTGAATCAATGTAATATTGATTTTATCACCAGGAAGAGAGAAATTAATGCACACCTAAAGAACTCTTTTTGGAAATATTAGAAACGACGGATTTATCTTTTTGAGTTGTGACGTAATTGTTGTGATAAATATTCCGAAGCTACAAAAACGCAATTTTTCGCGGAAATTGCTTACATATCTGATAGATTAGTTCATGGAGTTTTATGTCAATCAGATAAAGGACTTGATTCATTTACCTTTTTTCCATTTGGATTGAATAATCAGAAATTATATTCCTACAAATTATTGAGAACAGTACTGAATAAGTAATAATTAGGCTAGGCACGCCCAATGAAAATTTAACGGTTCACCAAGGCTATTATTTAGTATCATCAAATATAAAATGGTAGATGAAACGGAAAAAATATATAAAACATTCATTAACACACACATTTTATTTTTATCCTTATTTAAAATATATACATGTACCACGTTTTTATGCAAAAACACTTGAAATGTAAGCCGAAGCAGAAATTGTCTGTTTCTTTGTGTTTCTTTAATACTGATTTTACTTAAATAATTAATTAATTATTTAATACTTTAATCCTCGTAAAGGTAGAAAGTAGAATTGTTAATTTAATCTTAGTAACTAACAATTACTCTAAATCAAACAAATTATGCAAGACAGACTTTTAGCAAGTTTAAAGATTTTATTTTATGCTATCTTCAAATAAGCACCTGCTTTTTATGTTTCCACAGAAGAGCTGCTTTTTGAAAGCAAGAAATTAAGAGAGACGGTTGTTTTCTCCGTGATTCAAAACCTTACATTTTTATTCGTTAAAAAGGAGTTCCCCTATAACCACAGAAAAAGCGAATGCAGTTTTTAGAGCTCTTTTGTGATTTTAACGCCCTTTTTTTGTTTACATAAACATGTTTTTAACAAAACATGTGATGTGTCAATATTAACAATGCAAAATGTACTCTTTTTCTGAAATTCAACTTAGTTTTACGAAAAAAATAACAAGAAAAAGTGATTTTATGGTAAAAATGAGACTACAAATGAATCATACATGATAAAAATGATACTAAATGTATGACGTAGTTTCATAACTAATGAAACTACAGACTAAACTAAACTTCTAAAAATACATAAAGCGATATATTTTAACCTTCGTTAGAGTAAATCTTTAAAAAATGCAAACTAAACAACAATGTCATACTGAAACTTTTATCGTCGAAATATGGCGACCTTGGCTAAAACAATTGTAAATAAAAATTCTTCTTTAAAAAAGACACTGAGAATGTAAAAATAAACAAAATACACCGAGTGATTAATTAGATCTGAACCATTATAACTGAGGCACATATTTATTTTGTCGAGAATTTTTCATCATTCCTTTGCTAAAGCACTTTCCTCGGGGTGAGGGAAATAGTCTTCTTATTAGACAGCTTCTGGTAGTTCAACAGCTATTTCCTTTACGAGAAATCCAAGATTGAATTTATGATTTCTGCCTCAATATATTTCCATCGCAGTTTATGAATCAACAGCCCCTCTATTGTTCTCCTAACAGGTTATTTTCCCCTCCTAAACAATTTTGCTCGGGGAGACAGTACGGAGGAAGTAATGGTATGTCAGGAAGAATGGGAGGGAAAAAAATCTAGTTCACGTTCCGAAATTATTATGTTCAACAAGTGGTTTTCGCCGTGAAGTCCTCTCCCTTTTTATTTCTAACGGGAATTCCACTTAAACGGGGAGATAATGAATCGAATCAAAAATGCCTTTGTTATCAGAATGATGAAGTACCGGTAATGTGGTGCTAGATAAAATTTATAAAAATGGTCACATATTTTTTTTCTTCGAATTTGGGACTATATTTTGTCAGTTTTTGTTACATGTAAAACTTTTGAACTTTTTGAAATGTTAATAGTTGTCAAATAATTTCCTATTTTGGTGTCATTCATAAGTGGTGTCACGCCTCGAGGGGGCAGGGGGGTTCGAGAAATTGTGAGTTTGTAACAAGGAAAGGGGAGTGGGTAACAAAAAGTGCGACATTTCACATTTTGGTTTTTGTAAAAAACATTTAAAATCAGCAAATAAAGTTTATTTAAAAAATTTTTTGGATTTTCATAATTTGATTTTGAAGTTTCATTGATCATTTTGTATGGTAAACACCAATGCTGATTACGGTTTGAATTTGCTTCTTGTTAAAAGTTTAAAAAGAGATTTTCTTCGGCATTTACTTTTAAAATAAAATTGCGCTGGCCATTTTTTCAAAATTCGAACCGTTAATATATTTTACATTTCTATGCTAATTATCTTTTGTGTTGTAAGCCTTAACCTCATTTTATACAAATTAAGTACACATGTAATCATTATTATTATGCTCACAAATGTCATTAAAAGTTCAAAAATAAAATTTGAAATGTGATCGTTAACGCATTGCTTTGTTTCTGAACTGCAAGTACACATGCTTATGTAATATAGTGACACATGTGACAAAGTGGGGTAGAGGGGTCTGATGAAGTGCAACATTTTGTGACAAAGGGGGAAGGGGGGACAAATGTATTAAAAATAGTGTGACTTCATTTATAAACGGTCCCTTTATAAATGTACATACGTACGTAGGGCTTGGTTATAGTGACGTTGCTTATAGTGATAACTCTGTTATAGCGTCAAGAAATTCTAGTCCTTTCATTTGCTCATGAATAGTAATAATGATTGCGTGTAACGTCACTTGGCTTTAGCGTCATAAATATTCAGGTCCCTTCAATGACGCTACAGTCGACAGGGTGACGTAGCGGTAAGGCAGCAGGCCTCGTGCGCCCAAGATCGCGGGTTCAAACCTGGCCCAAGTCGGTGGATTTTCAAGATGCAGAAAACCGTCTGCGCCCATGTCGTATGATTATGCGGCATGTAAAAGATCCCTTGAGTAGACATTTGGCTTGGATGCTCTCGGCTAAATTCCTAGTGCATATTGCATCAATGAGAGCTCAGGTACCGCCATCTAGTGGTAACTGAACGTCAAAATTCACATGCGGCGAAGGTACCACACTCATTGTGGTGCCGCTGAAAGAGATGGTACCAATTACTGGGGAACGCACTAGGTCTGCAATGGTTGAGGACCAATACCGCAGCCCCATTGGAAATAAATAATAATAAAAAAAAATGACGCTACAACATTTCACTAGTTGAAATAAGAACACAATGTTAAGGTATTTATATTGTTACTAATTTATATCTGAAGACAATCGCTTGCGCTTTAAAAATAAGTAAAGGGATAAAACAATGAGAAAACTTACAATTCTACAAGATGAATGCAATTAATAAATAAGTAAATAAATAGATACAACTTTGAACTTTACAAACTCTTTAGAGATGTTGACAATTTGACATTTATTAAACTGAACAGAATGGGATAGGTTGGCTGTCTCATGAGAATAGAAAGTGACAGAGCAGCACTGAAGGTTTTTAATGCTGTCCCTTTCAGACAGCGACCTAGAGGTAGACCGAAAATGAGATGGGTCGACTGTCTAGATGCCGATTTAACAGCCTTATTCACTAGCCGATTTGAACCTTCGAACTGCAGATCAAAGGCTTTCTCAACCAATCAGAACGGCAAAATCAAGACTCAAATCGGCGGTTCGAGTGCTTGACACAGGTTCATTTCGGTTGGTGAATAATGCTGTGAGTGTTATTAAGATCAAAAACTGGAGATCCACGGACAAGAAGAGAACAGTCTGGTTGGATCTTTTGAGGAAGACCAAGGCCAAAACGGGCTGTCCAGCCAGTTATGATGAAAGTATGCATTTCATTTCAAATCGTTTACTTCCACACGATTTTTTTTTTTTTGTAATTTCTTTAAGGATTCCGTCGCTTGTCAATTTTTGAATGTTGCCAGAATCCGAGAATTTTATTTATTCATTTTTGTATTGCCCTGTTTAGTTAAACAGAAGGTTATTCACAATGCTGTTTCGCGTTCATACTGTGAACAACTACATTTCGTTATTGTAAATAAAGGAATAAAGCGAAAGTTTTGCTAAGTATGCTATGCAGTAAATTAGAAATGTCACTTATTCTTTAAATGTTAAATTAGAAAAAAAGAAGGCAACAAAAATAAATTACTTTATTTTTATTGGAATATTCCAAAACAATCGAAAAGCAGCTTTGAAGTTTACTTGTTTACATTTCGCAATCATGTAATTAATTTGAAAGTGTAAAGAAAACAAGGAAATACCATAATCTAAACGAGTTCTAAACAATAATTTTCTCTCAACATTACAATGTTTTCCTTGTAATCTTTTTTGTCAAATGTTTTCTAATTTATTGATATTTTATTCCAGTGAACTTTATCGTAAATTCAGTTTTTCTTTTTCCCCGAGCTTCCAACTGGAACTGAAAATCAAAACTATGAGTGAAAGCGGAAATGAAAGGAATACCAAAGTTGATTAAAATTGTTACTCACCAACTCAATTAGATTTAAGTCTTGTTTTCTGAGATACAATATCAGTAGAATATACGAGAACGGAGTGGGAAAATACTAGATTGATAATAATAAATAAACTGATGAAAGCAATAGCTTTGCCTAGTAATGATTACATACTGCGTTTTCCGATTGAATAGGAATTAATTATTTGCTCACAATTATCGAAACTAGAACGTGCTTTTTCGTTTCATCAGAATCAATTATTTTTTTCGGCAGTTTTGGCTTAACTTCAACATTAATTTTTGACAAACTTTTGAGTTGACAACATGAATAACTAAAATAGAGAAGCTTCGAATCTGGGTAAGTTTGATGAGCTTAATCAAAATCTAAAACTAACCTTGATTTGCGAAGTTTTAATAGATCGTTCAGTGCAAAACTAACTAACTGTCTTTTGTATTACTTATATTGTGGTAATAAAGTATATGTACTTAGTTATAAATATTTGGTAGTAAAAAATTAATTTTTCAATGTGCTCAATGATGAAAATCTATAGCATCATTTATGTTGCGGTATCTTCTTTATATGTAAATTGTTTTGCAATTGAACAAAATTGCAAAACTCTCTGGTTTATCATTTTCGTTGTGGCAATAGAACACTTTATGTACATTTAATATCACACAATTCAGATTTGAATGTCTTCTTCAACATCAAAACTAACTTGCTTTTAATTTATATTCTGGCAACGGAATGTCTGAAATTTCCTGCTGAACTTTTACTCAAACGAAATTGTGCTTGGTGATATACCATGGTAATATTTTTTCTTTTTTTCTGTTTTTTTTTTTTTTTTTTTAACATTATCGGTGCATAATACCGAATAGTTTTTGTGAGTACATAGTAACACAGAATTGTGTTTTAAATGCATGTTTCTTCATTGGAAATTATCTTCGGTTTCATTTATTTTGTAACTATGAAATAGCAAAAACTTTCTTTGGAAACGTTTTATTAATGAAATCCGTTTTCCATTGAATTTCATTATTGTCTCAACAGCAAAATTAATTTGCTTTTGAGGTACATATTAAGGCTTTGCCAATGTTTCCTTATAAATTTGCAGCACGACATATTCTCCAAAATATGGGGCTAATGTTTCAATTTGCCGAAAGGAACTCCTCCAGATCTTGATCTGTTCTTCCTTAACTATTTCAGCTCCTTGATTTACGAAAAGCGACCGGATAACAACTTTCACATATCGCACACACACAGAGAAGTCTTTCAATCAGCAAAAACTCTCATCTCTAGAACAAAGGGAAGCAATTTCGTGCAAAGAACACTATTCATCCCAATCGCTTCCGATCACTATCCCTATTTTCCATCCTCAGACATAACCAGAGAGAAGTTGTTCCAAAAGAATGGCTCACTGATTGGTGAAATTCCACAAACATCAAAACTATCATCCCAGGTCGACCGCGACAATGCAAAGGCAAAAAAAAAACAAAAAAAAAAAAAAAAAAAAAAAAAAAAAAACGATAAGACCCTCACTACTACTTTCTCGCCCGCTTACAGATACTAATTAGTATCTGTCCTTTCGTGCCTGGAGGAGTTTCTGAAGATGGCTTTGACATCGTCGATGAGATGCAACCGATAAGATGATTGGCGTTTCGTTCACATTTATCCCATCAAGTTACAGGTTTGCAGAGGCATAGAACAATGTTTGGCCATTCTTGCTTATACGAGCGTGAAATAGAATGCACCGTCTCAAATCAAGAATTTCGCATTTTCTGGTTACCTTATTTTAATTCTGTTGTAACCATTTTATTAGAAACTATTATAGTTTTTTCCCCTGGGAAGGCGGGGGAAGGGAAATGGGAACAGCATTTCTTCTTCTTTTCATTTACTTTCACTTCTTCGGGGAGGCGGGATGCCAAGGGGGCGGAAGAATGATGAGAACTGCTTCTCTTCCATTCCTTTGCTTTCACATTTTTAAGATGGAGCACGAGTTTCCTGTATCACTTCTAAATCTGTTATCACATGAAAAAAAAAAAACGAAAACGGGGCCTTAGTGGCTGAGCGGTCTAAGTTTCCTACGGTACCTGCCTACGAAGAGGTGATGGGTTCGATTCCCGTGCAGAGCCGCGGGTGCATTCTTATAATTTTCTTCTTTGTATTGTAATATTCTATATTGTACTGTCTTGTACTATCTGCCATATTAGACGAGAGTTTGAAGCACATTCACTGAGGTTGCAAAGAAACTCGAAAATGTATGTGAACTGAAATTGTTTGTATAAACTACAAACAAAACAAGAAAAAAGCCTCTTACAGCTTTCGCTAAATCAATGTAATTTCCTCAGTTCACGCATGAATCTAAGCAAAGCAATGGTGAATCTGATTTAGCAATGTTGTCACCTCAACAAGGAGGAAACAGTTGTTTAAATGAAAAATTGACATAAAATTTTGTTCACGCGAAAGACACACTTAGTTTTCCCACACTAGCGCATTGAAAAGGGAAAGACTGCTATTCTATCAACGAAACGTGATAAAGGTTAGAGAATGCATCATAGTAATCATTTGATCCTGTTCTTCATTAAAGGAGATGTCTTAACGGCAGTTTGAAATCTGGAATCTACTGAACCCAATCTGGGTGCATTACCACCTGGTGACGAGTGGTGCTAAGATAGCCAACTAAAGGCATTCTAATGGTATGGTAATCAAAACATCCGATTGGCATGGTAAATACTCTAATGAGGGTGCAACTATGCCGACATTAAAGGGTTTTCATAACTTTAAAAAATGAATTAATACATCTGAAAAGCATGGCTAGATTAATAAAGTATGAAGTGACAGCAACATATCTGATGGCAAATTAATTAGTATGGAAACTGGATGAGGTGGACGAACTTGTTTTCTTTTTTTTTTTTTTAGCACTGTGTAGGAGAAGAGGAAATGCGATGTAAGAGACGTCAGCCCGGAATCTGAATGTCCAAGGTCTAGCTAGAACCTTGGGCTACAGACGCTGCTTTAAGGTAAAATAAATTAATAAATAAGAAAATAGTAAAAAGGAGAGATGATGTGTTTGTTACCGTCGAAAAAAAAATTTGATTTTCTTGTCAAAAGTATCTTTGTGTTTTACATTCAGCGTGTAAACATTGTGTAGACACACTTAGAAATCTTCGAGAAGGGCATTTATGGTATAAAGAACTTTGAATCAAAAACAGCACTGCGTAAGTATCAATAAGTATATGAAACACAGTGAACGGACTTGGTTTCCATAGCACTCATCAAGTAGCCATGGTCTGACATAAAAACTTAGATTATCTGAAATAAATGACACGAGATTTCTTTCTCCTTAAAAAGTTACATGATGTTGAAAATTAATAACTTTTGAACCAACTGATAGATCAAAATGATGTACAGTTGAACAGTGTCGTTAGATTTTCTTACTGTCTGTATTTGATTTTCCGCGTAACGGTACATCCCATTAATTTGTCCGCTTTGAGCATTTGAAGTTATGCATGAATGACCGAGACACATTTTCGGATAAAAATGTGTCAATTGTGATTCTGTGAACTGTTAGGACTTTATAAATGTATTGGACTATACGGGACCTTATTCCTTCTGTAACGCAATTAATTTGATAACCTGATGATACAGCAAAGTTACCTTACAACCGGTGCAATTTGCAATTTTTTTATACCTGACTTTGTGCATGGGCTATAGTGTGATTATAAAATAAAATTATTGGTAACTTTAATTAGGGTTAATAATCTGGGGTCTTATTGTAGTCAACATATGCATTTTATAAAACCTAAATTTGCACTGAAGCGCGTTTTCCCTTAACCCTTTTATGAGGCCATTTTTTTCTAAGCGCAAACATTAAAATATTTTTCGGACTTACATTGGTTTCAAACATGAAATTCATATAGGTCCTTAAAAAACAAAAAAAACTAAAAAAAAGAAAGAAAGAAAAATACCCTCCTCATTTGGAGGTGCATGCCTCTTATACTTAAAAAATATTACACTTGCTGGTAAATATACTTCCTACAGCCTTTGCATGTTTCTGTCAATCAGAGAGTTTAAATTTGTTTATCTCAAACATTTATAAGTTGATTAATTTGGGGGGAAGTATACTTCCCACTGCCTAATGCAAGGCTAAGAAGGTCGTGTCATGAGTGAGATAGATGCTCCTGCATCCTTCGGGTGACCAAGAAGTCAAAATGGAACAATTTATTAGGTCGAAACTTTCCAATCGGTTGTTTGAAGGAACTTTCAATGTTAGTTCTGTATGTCGTTTCAACCTTAACCGATCATTGGCTGGCCATTAACATTCTGCAAGATACTTCCTCGAGTCGCGGCCGTCACGTGACGACCCTTTCCGGACGAAAGTAACCCTCTCGAGGGGCACAGTCCAGTTCCTTCCGTAAACAAACCTCCGCTCATTTCCCGTTGACCTCCCTAGCCTGTTTTAACGAGCACAGGTAACAACAGCCATGAAAGTTCGCTGGAGAACGTGTGAAGTGGTTCCCCGGCACCAGGAATTATATAGTGAGTGCCAAAATTGGAATTGGACCAACGCTAACGGGGACCTGTTTTCGTATT
The DNA here is from genome assembly GCA_038502835.1 of Octonoba sinensis. Lineage (NCBI taxonomy): Eukaryota > Metazoa > Arthropoda > Arachnida > Araneae > Uloboridae > Octonoba > Octonoba sinensis. The sequence continues at coordinate 60,175,847 of CM076605.1, read as the reverse complement.
GCAAGGGAACAAGCCACATAAAGTGAAATAATAGACTATTTCACTTTATGAGCCTTGTATATTTTAGACTTTAGAGAATCGTCAATGGAAAATTATTCAAAAATATGGAAGAAAATGCTTAAAATTATGCAAAAGACTATAATGAAATAACAATTTATACGAAACGAATAAATGAAACGGAACAATCTAAATAAAACGAATGATTGAAACAGAACAATCTAAGTAAAATAAATAAAACGAAGTGAAACAGAACGAGCTAAACAAAACAAATGAAACGAAACACAACAATCTAAACAAATCAAAGAAAACGAAGTAAAACAATCAAAGTAAAATAAATAAAATAATATAGAACAATCTAAATAAAACAAATAAAATTAATCGATCTAAAAATAAATAAATACATAAGTAAATAAATAAATGAAACAGAACTATCCAAATAAAACAAATAAAATTAAATGAAACAATGTAAATAAAAGCTGAAATAGAACTATATAAATCATAGGTGGCCAACACGTAGCGCATGGGACCACATTCGGCCCCATGCGCTACGTGTTGCCGGGAGTATTGTGGGCCGCGCAGCTGCTTCAAATGATCATAATTGTTATTGTAATTGTATTTACCACCAAAAGAACATTACATCAACCAGTAACTCGAATCATATAGCATTACCAGGGAAGTGGTGAACCAAAGAGCAGAAGAATCACAGAAAATGAAGAGGCATTCATGACTGACATACTGTAAAATATTTTTTTGTGGGAGGCCTGGTATATGTTCTTGACATGCAATGAACCTGTTTGTATTTTCAAAAAGTAAAATATGAAACGGCGCTACGTAATACAAATACAAATACAAAAGTGACGACCAGCAACAGGCTCAGGGCCCAGCTAGGCTGGTCCTAGTTAATTTAGCAGTCCCCAATGAACATCAAGAGCTTTCTTAAAAGTTTTTACCCCACTGCAATTAACAGTCGCTTCCGGTAAACTATTCCAACTGCCCACAACCCTATTGAAGTAGTAGTTTTTCCTAATTTCAAGATTAGCCTGAGATTTGAAAAATTTAAAACAATGACCTCTGGTTCTACTTTCAGCACATAGCTGTAGTCCATCAACATTTCCCGTTTTAATGAATTTAAACAACTGAATCATGTCCCCTCTGACTCTCCTTTGCTCAAGACTATACATATTGAGCCTTTTAAGCCTAACCTCATAATCTAAGTCTGAAAGACCACTTACCAATCTTGTAGCCCTCCTTTGAATCCTTTCCAATAAGGTAATATCCTTTTTTAGGTACGGAGACCAAAACTGAACAGCATACTCCAAATGAGGTCTTACCAAACTTCTGTATAGTGGCAATACAACTTCCCTAGACCTGTTCGAAATAGCCTTATTGATAAACCCAAGCATCCTGTTAGCTTTGTTACTTACTATGCTACACTGCTGACTGGACTTGAAGTCATGACTAATCAATACTCCTAGATCAACAACTGCTTCTGCTTCCCTAATGACAGAACCTTGTAAATAATAGGTTGCATGTTTATTCCCATGACCAAAATGAAGCACTTGACATTTCCCAATATTAAAAGACATACCCCACTTAATTGCCCACCTAGAAATTTGATTCAAATCCTCTTGAAACTGATTGACTTGTTCCTCCGTGTCCACAATTCCCATTATTTTGACATCATCAGCAAAAATATTGATCTTAAGAATCAGGTTCATGCTCCTAGCCCGCTGATTTAACCAGCCCCTATGCACCCCATACCTGGGAAGCAATCATGCATGTCGATATATTTCCGTGGCTGTAAGCATGCAAATAAGTTTATATTCGGGCTTTTTCAATAAGACCAACTAAATGACTTAAATAAATAAAAAAATGAATAAAAATAAATAAAAATAAAGTTCTGCACAGCAAATCATATTCGTAAGTTTAGATTCAAAATCAGCAAACTTTGTAAAAGCGAGTGATGGTGTAGCCATGACACTAGCAAATAATAGAAGTCATATATTCATATAGGAAAATGATTAAAGACTAATAATTTATAAAAAATGCATTTATATATATATATATATATATATATACATACTATATATATATATATATATATATATATATATATATATATGTATGTATATATATATAAATTACGAATAATGTAAGATATCACGTGTTTTTTGCTACAGAATTGCATGAGATTTTTTAAAGTTTTGTTGCCTCATGTTAACTTAAGTAATTCAATTAGGTATTTTCAAATTTATTACACAGTAATATTAACCCAGAAGAATGTTTAAAGATTGATTAAAAAATCGCCGAGTTGCTAATAAAGTACTTATATCTACTTATATGAAACTATATACTACTTATTTGAAAGCTACTCCAGGTGGAAATAATTAACTTTGACTTAGTTAAACTGAAATTCATAGACTATTCCATTAATGCTAAGCATATGTGCTTAAGATCTCAAGGAAATAAAACCTAACGAAAATGCTTTTAAATAAGAACTAAATCTAATATCATTTAATTTAGGGAAGAGTAAATTAGAAAATTGCAATTTTGGTACTCAAACTGATGACACTTTACACAACTTGACTAAAAACGAAGCCTGTTCTCCTGTTCATTAAAACTGTACTTCACTAACAAATGTCAAAACTAAAGCTATTCCGAACTCATCAATTAACGCTCTTAATAAACCGAAAATGAAGAAGAAGAAAAATAAAACTAGCAGAAATGCAGTCAGTTAAAAATTCAACTGATGAGTTTGAAGCTTTAAATAATGAAAATACTGCTGAAATAAATGACACTGTTCTTAATGACTATAATGTTAATGATTCTAAAAATCAGAGTAATGAATCACAATGAGATTCAAGTAAGGATTCAGATGTTGAATCATCAATGATTTTGTCTTGCTCTAACATTGATAATATATCTAATAAAGAAAGAAATGCAAATTTTTCTCTATGCGGATTGACAACATCGGAGAATCTGAGGAAAAACCAAAAATGTCTTACCTTAGTTCTGAAAGTATTAGAGGTAAAATTTTGCAAACTGGCCAACTTATTTTTCAACGTACCTACCTTGAAACCACCTAGGCAGATTACCAATAATCTTGATGAAAATAACATTTGAAATCACACTATTAGAGGATTTCTCAAAATGCATCTTACGAATGGATATTAAAAGAATCGAACAAAAAGGGTTTCTTTCGCCCTTTTATCAATCACAAATTCATAAAAGTTCACCTCATGAACTGTTGTCTTTGTATATTATTCATCTGAAAATGAGGAAATAAATAATGAAGTTTGGAAAGTTGACAAACTCGGGAATTTGAAGATCTAAATTTTGTTTCTTAAACATCGTAACAAGTTAAATCATGGTCGGAATTGTCAAATGTATTTTCTTTCCTCATGCAAATGACAACAAACCACTAGTTTGTGTCATATTCTCAGGAGCTCATAAAATCCTCCAATTACAATTACGATAAAAATACGAATCTAAAATGCGTTAATCACACCGCAAACTATTCCAAATGTCCAAACCGCCTTATTACGAAAAAAATGGGGGGGGGGGGGGGGATCTTACTCATGTCAACTAAACAACCAAAAAAACACTGATACAAGATTCAATAAACATCCTGATAAAAATTACGAGAAAATTTTTCAAGATTCTATTATTACGGAATGAATCGAAGAAATTTTCACTCCTACTAGATTGCCGTTTCAGAATACAAAGCACATGTTACATAAATTGACACAAAATCTTGATATCAAATCTATTAACTATCATTATTTTGTGGTTTTTTCGCCCGCGTGAAAAAGTTGTCATTTGTATGTGGTCCAAGAAGAAATCAGGTGGCATACGGCTGGGTTAGGTCTTTTTCTTTATTATTTTGTCCTCTCTTAGGATTGACAACTTGCATTTAAAACCCGTGCAACGCCGGGTACATCGCGGCTAGTTGAAAACAAAATTTAGTTTATTTAAATTAAGGTAAAAGTAATTGTACTACAATAATAAATAACAGCATTTTCCCCCTTCGATTGTATTTTGCGGGCAAATATACAAATCCATTCTTTTGTTAGAAAATAGTTCAATGACCGCTAACCACATTTCTTATTCACTTCGTACTTTTTGTCTTATTCGCCTGGGATAGTATCCTTAACAGTACCCTCATATTTTTCTGTTGAATTTCTGTATTACATCTTCTAAAGAGTTTTATTTTAGAAATAGTTGTTATGATGTACAAAAAAACTTTAATAATTCATTTTAGCTTTTTCCCAAGAAAATTTTTGAAAAGTACTTGAAATGATTCAGATTGTTATTGTCAGATATAAATTTTTTTACATGAAAGTATCAGGATTATTTTTACATTTTTATAGGCCATAAAGAGTGATTTCATGATTAAAATTGGAAATAATAGTAGTGGTGCAAAATGTGGCAGAATTCTTCAACTTAGAAAAGAAAAATTTCATCTATTCTTCAAAACAATACAGAAAATAGCCGCATTGCTTTTTTTTAAGTGTAAAACTTTATTGTTTCATCTTCCTGGTTCGATAAACAATTCTGAACAAAATAATTCGCAAATTTAGTTGCATTGAGGTTTGAGCATCTTTTTTATTTAACAGAACACATTGTTGTGTGCTGTATTATGTTTTATGAACCAATGACCATAGTATATAACTTCCGGGTGAATGTTTTGAAAACACTTATTTCTGTTAATATGAAAATAAAGTGAAAAAAGTATTTCACAGTGCATTTATGTAAGATCAAAATAAACTTAATTTATGATTCTTCGTTTGTGGTATAGTCGTTGCTTCATTACTGCACCATACTTCCTCAAACTACGTTGAGAAATATTCTATTGTTAAAGGTTAAAATTAAATAATACTAGTCGCCCCGTGCGGTATTCCGCACTGCGCACCAACTCGTTTTCTGTGGGATTCCATTCTTTAAAAATTTAGAAGAAAGCAAATTATGAAGAAGAATAGTAAAAAGTTAACGGGTGTTGGTACAAAAGAAGATATGTAATTGAACACATCAGTACAAATAGCTGTTACAATTTTTTCCCACTATTATTTAAGTAATCAAAATAATAAAATTATCATAATAATAATCATAATTATTTTATTATTAGTATACACAGCGTTAAAATACAATAACGAAACAGTTCCATTACTTAAAATATCGTTACTGTTGCTTGGTTAGGCTCTACACATGCATTATATAAATGAATGTGTAGAGCCTAACGATTGAATAAGTTTAACACATCTAAAACTGTTAGTAATTGAACTGAACTGAACAAGTGTTATTGAATAAGTTAAACACACAGACGCAGCTAAAACTGTCCAATTTGCTACACAATCAAAGCAGAAGAATTTCTTGTTTGTTTACTTGCTAAAAGGTGGCGGCTGCATAGAAATAGTGGCATCCATTAAAAGACCTGTTCTTAGATGATTTTGAACCTCAAATTTAGGAAAAGCGGTACATTTTTAAACCGTGGGTCTATTTTTTGTCATCAGCCGGCACGATAAGCTTTAAAATGAGGGGTAAATCATGGAGTTTGATAAAGGAATAAGGAAGATCTCGCGGACCGACAGAAAAACAGGCTAGAGAAACAATATATATAGATTGCGGTAGAAGGGATTCATCAGACGGGAGGAGATTCATTTGGTTCCCAAAGAGATTCATATGGACCCCCAGGGGTATTCCAATCTATAAGGGCTCTATGTCAACAAAAGAAAAAAAATGGGGGTGCATGAGATGTAATTAGGGGTCTGCGAGACTGGATCTCCTTTTAGTGGGCTTCACCCTGCTCGCTTAGCTGGCCAGCTCCTGTCTTTTTAGTCCATAAAACATCCATATGTCCAGTTACACAGGTGGATGATTGCACGTATTTGACATGTAACCATTTGTGGTTTCGTTGTGCTTTTATCCAATAAATCACGAAGAGCTTTTCGAAATTTACCTTATTTATACTTTCTGGTGTAGCAGGTTGACAACCTTCATGCTCTATTTTTGATTTCCAAACACTCTATTATTGAAACACCACTTGCTTGAAAAGTAGACATAAAATAATCATAATGATAATCATAATTATTTTATTATTAGTATACATAGCAGTTTAGCCCGCCAAACGGTCACGTGATAGTTGTCAAACTGTGTATATGTTGACAGGATAAATTCAATCTTAATGCTTAATATAGTTTTTCTTTGGTATAAACAAATTCTTGTCCCTACGAAGGTGCTCAAAATTTTAAAAGAAAATACTGTAAACTCCCTTTCTCAAATTTTAATTAAATCCTTGTCTGAAAAAGACCGTAGTAAGTAAAACACGCTGAAATTCTGAAGCAAATAAACATTATACTTGAATAAAATAATTAACCGAATATATTCAATTACTATAATAGTGCGGGGACAAAAAAGAATAAGAAAATGTCCATATCACAAATACAAAATATGCTTCAAGTTTCACAAACAGTTGCTTGAAACATCATTTCTATTCAACTCGTGGCAATGCTGGTTCTGCACTTTCTCTTATATTTGTTGATTCCACGTGGAGATAGCAAACTCAAATAAAAAAACATGTTGAAGCTAAACACGGTAAACAATTAAAATTCCAAGGAGGAACCAGAACTTTATTGCTTTCACCTTTATAACACACGGTCGCATCAACTTTCTGCAAGTGATAAGGAAAAAACGTGTCCAGTGGTTTGTGACGGATCAATCTGGTGTTACGTGTTTAATTCTGGATTCGGAGTTGTTTCCATGCCATAAAGTAGGCTATCCGGCGGTATTGCCTCAGTTCGGAGAAATCTTTGTCTGAAAAACATTGCTTGCAGGCTGAATATCAGACCTAGATCTTTCGGAAATTACGTGGAATTCCCCAAGCAGTCACCAGTAACGTCATAAGCATTTGTGAAGAAGTTCAAACATTTTGATAGTCATTTTGCGCAGACGGTTAAAGAAATGATCGTCATAAGCAGATGTCAGAAAGATCAGGCTTGTACGTACATGACCATTTTGGTTAAAGATCATGACATCATAAGCAGATGTCAAAAAGCTCAAGCTTTTGCGTACATGACTATTTTGGTTAAACATGAGACCATCATAAGCGTTTTCAAAGGAATCACGTGTTGTAATTATTAATTTGAGTACTTGTAAAAAAACGCGATCGTAATAAGCAGAGTCCGACAAAAATGCGAAAATGTTAGGAGCCAGGGAAAATTTTTAGGAGCCAGCTATAACATTTTGTAGTCGCCACCTGAAAAACTAGTCGCCAAGGCATGTTTTTAGTCGCCCGGGCGACCTGGCGCCCGGGATTTGTCGGACCCTGGTAATAAGTGTGTGTATATATATATATATATATGTATATATATATAAAATACTACTGACTATGTTAAGAAAATAGCACACATATGTACGACAGACTCAATACTGGTTCAGCACCTTACAAAGCACAACCCATTTGAAGAGCCCTATTGCATTTTAAAGCATGCTACAGCCTACCGATGGGCGTAATCGAAAGACTTGCATAAAATCCCTCTAGAAAGAAGCTCATTCGATGCAAAAAAGCTCTTGAGAGGTTCATTTGACGCTGAAATAATTCAAGCTTGCTGATCATTTTATTATGAATTTACTCGAGACATTCACTCAGTTGCTAATCTTCGTTTATCGGAATCACTAGACAGCTTCACTAAGTTGCTGATCACTCTATCATCGTAATCGCACTAGAAATTCATCGAGTGCTGATTTTTCGATTATCAGAAGTGTTCGAGCGATTCACTGGATTGCTGATCGTCAGATTTTTTTTAACCGAAAGTTAATCGGTTCTTTTCCAAAAGTCTTTTCAACGCATTGGATCATTGTAACGCAGGGTCATTTCAGGAGTGGACTACAAAAAATGCACAATGTTTATTCAAAATTCTTACTATTGAGTTATAATTGCATATTTTGAAGCTCATCGTATTCTTGTATAGCTCCGAGTCAAAATGACGTAGTTTGGAAAATTGCAATTCTCATTTTTGAAGTAAACCTTTTCTTAAAAATGATTCGTTACGATCTCATTTTTGGGACACCACCATAAAAACAAACATGTTTCCTTATATTTGAGATGACACTCCATCAGAAATAACACAACATTTGTGCGAAGCAAGAGTACGTCGTCGTTGGGAACAGTAAACCTCTGTCGACGCTGGAGTTAGAACGTGCACTGTCCTATCTGCATACCAATGCGCTGCTACTGTACTAGGTGGACACTGAACGGAGAGGGAAAAGCTGGGCTATATAGCTTCCAAACGTACCAGCAGCGAGTGCTAAAGCACTTCCATGCCAAATTTCTACATATCCCAATCCATAAAATAGTTTTTTATCCAATTGGCCATCACGTTTTTTTGTTTTGCTGCATCTTATCTGAATACGATAAATTAATCATCTTCTATTCCTGCTCAAAAGAAACGAACATATTGCTCACATTCTTGAATCATTCTGACATCTCGCGCAGCAAATAGTTGCTTAATTAAGATACATATACTACTGTTCTGAAGAAGTAACCGTTAAAAAAAAGCTCTGTATTAATTATGCACGTAAAGTTACTCTATAAATTTTCAATTTATTTTTAAAATTGTTTTTAAAAATTTAATAATATTTGCTCTTTCTGTAATTATAATATCTACGTGAGTATCGGTAGTAAAACTGAAAACAGCTCTTCTCAAAATTACTTTAAAAAATAAGCAGGTGTCTTTACTCTTTCTTAAAGTACATTTCTTTAACAGTGCACGTAAGAAATGTAAGCTTTCTCTTATTTGGAATTTGTAACTGTTAATATTGTTTATTACAAGCAAATGAATAAATTAAAAGGAAACTATTTTTGTTATGCTTTTTGCTAATTTTTAACCTTTAAACTTTAATTTGATCTTAAATACGGTTGAATTTCTTTTATACGTCTCCCACGCTTTCGTATTTTTTTTAGTCAGTTCATCGCGCCTACGAATAGGTGGGAAGTTATTAGGTATAAAACTCAGTATTCAATGTTTTAAAGTTTTAACTGCTACCAAACATGTAGGCGTATGTTTGCTTAGAAGCGGTTTTACAACCAACGGCATATGTAACGGTGTCATTTTTAAAATGAATTTATACTTCCTGTGGTTTGTATGATTTTTTTTACCGAAAATTACGTATATATTTCATCACTTCATTAAAAAAAAAAGTTACGATGGCTTTTGAAATGTACGGGTCAGCCGGTTATGCAGGTTTCCTTCTCCTATTCCTCACATTATAATTTTTAAAAAAATGAATTATTTGATATTATGTAACACAAATGCATTGTTTACTTTATTTTCAAATTTAACAAAAATAAGTTTTGTTGTACCCGGAACTAGCCATTGGCTTATAAAAAACAAATAGTAAGCAAAACAATATGTTTTGCTAAATAAAAAAGTTATTGAACTGCAATTCGGCTAAATTTGAATTTTGGGTTGAAATGTTCATTCAACCAGGAAGATGAAACAAAGTTTTCTATCGAAAAGCAAGCAACACTTCGTTTTCTATTGTTCTCGACTGATTTTCTTTCTTTTATTAATTTAAGAATTTTTCGAACTTTGCATCACTACAATGGGCAATTGCTATCAGGTAAAAGGTCAGTAAAAGCTTATGATCGGTGTAAAATCTCTGAAGCAAAATGTAGAATAAATAAACCACTGTTCGTTTAAAAAAGCCGAGACTATCCGCCGGGAAGATTCTATTCGGCAAAGGAGGATACGCTGAGACGGGCACTTTTTGAAATTATATTTTTCGCTGTCATATTTTGCTTTTCCCCAAATATGATATATTCTATTTCCAATTTGAATCTTTAACACAAAAGAGAAAAAACAACGCAGAGAATTAATTATTCTTCATAAAAACTACATTTCTTCATCTTTATTCATTCTTTCACCCCTATTTCGATGAAATGGAAGCAGACCTGACGCATGCGCAAATTCGAGGAACGTCTCGGCTAAGAAAATCAGACAGTAAGTATAGTATATCACTGGATAAACAAATAAAATTGCAAATTGCTAACTCATAAGAGACAGACATGAGACAACACACAATTTTTGTTTCTTTTCAGTCACAAAATATTAAAATAACTGAATAAATTTTGGTGTACTGATCATCACACCCTCTTTTCAAATAGCAGAAGAATTTTACGCTAAAAGCATCGTGGAAACATGTTGTGACAGACGTGTCTATTTTCTTTTATAAAATATTTTTTAAACATTTTTATATAATACTAGCTGCGTCTCATGGCGTTTGACGGGCTATTTCAAATGTTGCTGATCTCCCCAGGAAGACAATTTGCAACTATATATCACGCAATAATGCATACAAAAAATTGCAGGCACAACAACAATTGCAATGCAAACATTAGAGAGAAGTTGAGATGTACTCATCACGAAACGTGAGTAAATTTGGAAAATTAATTAAATATAAATTTTTTTCAACAGTTAAAAATTAATACATATATCAAAAGCTACTTCTGATGAAATTCTGAATCCAAGAGGTATTTTCTTTTTTCTGTACATTCTATAGTTCACGTGTTTACTTATTTCAAACATACTCGAACACAAAAGTAAGTTTTATTTATAGATTTAAAAAAAAATTCTTAATTAAAAATTCCTCTACTATTTTAAAAATAAGCATGGAGATGTGTACGCAGACCAAAAGTTAATTGAATATTTAGTACTCGAAATTAATTTAAAATATCGTGCAGACATGACAAAGGACTTATGGAATTGAGCCAACTGACAATTTATTCTCTTCGTCGCCGACTGTAAACATCAACAAATTCAAAGCTGTTTCGCACAATTTTAAAATGAAAATTATATATACTTGTTTCGAAATTAAAAGGAATTGGGTTTTATATGAGAAAAATGGTCATGTTTCTAATTGAATTCATTTTATTTATATTTAATTTAGCATAATGGTTTTATTTACACATTATGTTGACTTTTTTCCCCCCGCAAGCAATTAGAAACTATTTCTATCTGACGAAGCGAACATTCGCCAAATGATATAAAGCGAAATGGCTATTCCGGGTGGGACGGGTGGACTTTTTGATGAAAAAAATAAATAAATACTAATAATAATAATAGGTGTTTACGTTGTCGCTACATTCATCTAAATATACACTCCCCTTTTCACTTCTTTGCCACGAGCTCAAAAACAAAACACTGAAAAAACGTTTTCTAATATTTATTTATTCATTTATTTGAGGATTTAAGCCGGAATGATTTTTTTCCCCGGATAAAATACCGTTCTATCACAGATTAAAAAATAACAAAATTTTTATTTATTTATTCCTTTTCTTCAGTACTTTGTCATCTTTGAATTATTAACAATGAGATGCAAAGAAAAAAAGATGTACATTTCGATGAAAACATCCTTACTAATCCCTCAATTTTCTTTCTTTCTTTTACTTTTCCTATCAAAAATAACATTCCCTCATAAACGACCCAGTATGGAATCAGTTTTAAAAGTTAAAACTCTAGTATGTAGTTAGCTGAATCAAATATAAGAATATATCATACATATATTTCTTTCCAATGGGGCTGTGTTTCGTCACTAACCTTTGCAGATCTACTGCATTCTTCGGAAAACGGCATCCATTCTTTCAAGTAGAACCACTATCGGCGGGTGTCATTACCACTTGAGAATTTTGATGCTCAGTTTCCTCCTAGATAGCGGCACCTGCGCTCGAAGTGCAGTGAAACTGCACTATGAATTTTAATTTAGCCGAGAGTATCCAAGCCAAACAGATACTCAAAGGATCTTTAGCATGGCACATAATCGTACGACATGGGTGCTGACGATTTTTGGTCGATCGACAAGCCACGTTTGGGCGTACGAGGCCAGTGCCTTATCACTAAGCCACTCTGCCGGAAATATCTTGAATATAATGTACCAAGTAATTAATTTATTACCAATAATTTTTTCCGTTTACCATGTTGAAAATGTCATTGAATCGAAAACCAAATTCTGTCTGTTAACTACAACTGTTATCCTTTCCCAGCTCAGATTCCAATGATTGGCTGCAGAAGATTCCGACACGCTGTGGAAAGTAACCAATCGTTGACTTACACGCTCAAGCTTATTGAGCTTCGGAAATAATTTGTACGACGTTTATCGCTAGAGGCTCTAAATCATTCCATTCTCAGTTGATATGGAAATGAAAAAGAAAAAAAGAACAATAATATCCTCCATCGAATAACCTTCTTTCAAGCCTGCATTCCTTCGAGGTTGAAAAATTATTCCAAGGTTTATGTCGCCGCATTTTACTTTTTTTTTTCTTTTTTGTTTCTCATCGCTTGCACTCCCGGTTCCAACAACCGGTTTCGTTTTTTCTTTTTAAACTTTCTTCTCGGAAATATTTAGTTGGTTAAAAGCTATGCATGTGTTCTCTTAAATTCGTCTTAATCTTTTTTTTTAAATGAAATTTAACATTTTTTTTCTTTTCAAAAATATAAAATTAAATTACGTTTTCCCTTTTCACCATACACGAAGTTCAGAAAGTATAAAATAATTATAATTAACGTGATGATATTTTTTATAATTTTATGCTTATTTTTTAGTTATTTTTAATTTGACGAATGTTTCAAAACATTAAACCCTTTTAAACTAATCGTATTCGGAAGCAAACCGCAATAAAACTAGAAATTTTTACAGAACTAAACAACCCTGATTTTCAACACACAACACACTAAGGGTACACCCTTAATTATCTATTAGTTATGTCATGTGCTCCTTTTAGTTGATGAGCCCTCAGTTTATTAGATAGCAGATTTCAGTAATTATAACTATTAAGTTTCTTTAACTAACAACCAAAAAGCAATATTTTTAAATGGCACATTTCAGTAATTATAACAATTAAGTTTCTTTAACTAACAACCAAAAAGCAATGTTTTTAGATGGCACATTTCAGTATTTATAACTGTTACGTTTCCGTAACTAACAATCGAAAAACAATATTTTTAGATGGCATATTTCAGAAATTATAACTATTAAGTTTCTTAACTAACAATCGAAAAGCAATATTTTTAGATGGCACATTCCAGTAGTTATAACCTATTAAGTTTCTTTAAAACCCACAACCGTAAAGCATTTTAGTGTATGCATTTAGTACAGTAAAATTTAAAAAAAAGACAGGAAGTGAAGAAACTCAACACATAATAGTAAGAAAAGTTTTGATTACAACCAAAGTTCCACTAGTGAAATTAATCAAAATTAAATATATATGTAATGAAAAGAGAAAGAAATGCAGGAGATATTTTACTGGAAACTAGTGACGTCAACTACAATTTAACGGCAGTAAATGATAGGACGACAGAATTCAATTAATTCAATACTTTCATTTACGAGTCTTGCCAAATCAAACATCAAAACAATAGCAATTATATTAAAACTTAAGGAATAAAAGCAAAAGATTTTCCTCCCAATTATCATTTTTGCGAGAGAGGAGTAGAAACGGGTTATTTTCTTTCAAACTGGATTCAAAACATTTTAAATGAAGTAGAACTTCGATCACTCGTTTTTTACGAGATCATTTATTTCAAACGATAGGTGCGGAAAAACGACGCATCCGGGTTAACAATGAAACGCAATCGTCGGAATGACGATTCCATTTCAATCCGGACGATACATGCGGGTGAACGACAGATGCGGAAACGATGAATCGAGTTTCTACTGCATTTTGAATTTCGGAAATATTTTATCTCCTCAACATAAAGGCTACTGGTATTCTTTCTTCTTTTTTAAGAAAAACTTTTTTACAATTTATGCAACTAAAAATGAGAGTTTATTGAAAATCTTAATATTTTTCTAATTTCGAGTAAGAACATTTTATTCTAGCATTTATTTTTTTAAAAAATCAGATGGAGATCATATTTCCGTCTATCAAATCACATTTTTTACCTTAAAAAAAAAGCTTTAAGAAGATTAAATCAGATTTTTTTTTTTTTTTTTGCACTCCAGGACTTTTCTCCGATAAAATGTTTCTAAACACAATCTGCCTGAATTTTTTTTAATGTAAAGTTACTAAATCCTATGTTATTTCTCAAAACTGAATTCACTCACTGAGCAAACTGTTATTTTTTTTTTTTTGAAACAGTTCAAACTGAACATTGTTTTTTCTTTGAATTCAAACGTGAAATACATAAGTAAGACATAGGGTGGAAATCTTTCTAAAAAAAAGAAAGAAGCTATCATCAGTGATTCTCAGTTTTTAAACAAATCTGAACGTAAACCCAAAATTTAAAAAAAACAACAAAAGCATTACGAATTTAAAATATAAATTATATAATTAAGTGATCATCTCACCCTCCAATACGCATATATATTACACACACACACATACATACATATATATATATATAAGGGTCAGAAAAAAAAGTCTTTCAATTTAAATGATAAGTTCTGTAGTATTCATATTAAAAGTCAATTTTTTTTTCCAGAAACAATATTGTACGTTTTTAAAAGTTTCTAAGTATTTTTCTTGTTTCAAAGTAGAAAAACACAGATATTATTTGTCAAAGAAATCTCAAGATTATCAAATTTAAAAAGCTTCCGAATTTTTTCCCCTCTAAATTTTCGGAAATTTCGGAGAACTTCAGATCAGAATCACCCATAGAAGCTATAAACTGCAAAAAAAATGGATATTTGAGGAGACACACAGATAAATCAATTTGCAAGTCCACAGACACGTTACGTCATCTCAAAAGCGTACTCCGAAATGCGCAATTCTTAAATCAATTACAGTAAAGTATGTTTTATGAGTCTGTCATTTGTAGGTTGCATTTTTGCCTTTCCGTCACAGTCTCCATTTACGACTAACCATTGTAATAAAAAGATAATTAGTTTATAAGATTCGGTTTTTAAGTCTTTTTAAACAAGAATTAAACTGGCAAGAAGTAAAATATCCCCACCCCTCTTTACAGTAAAAACAATTGTCTATATGAAATTATAAAGAGAGTGAGAGAGAACATGGCGTCAGCTTGCGAAAACTGTCTTTCATTCTTTTCTTTATGTTTTCATTAAAAGTAAAAAGAGTAATATAAGACAATAGTACTACAGTAAAAACCTGTAAAGTTGACCACCTTTGTAAGTTGACGACCTGTCTAAGTTGACCACTAAAGTGCTGCACCGCAAGTGGTCAACTTACACTGGTTTCACCGTATCCTTAAAAACTCCAGAATTGTTATTTTTAGTTATTTATATAAGTAGGATTAAATTTATAATGACCAAAGTAGTTAATTAAAATTTCGATTAAGCGTCTTTAAGCTGAATTAAGTTGACGCAATCGTCAACTTGACATATTGTCGGTATATTGTTTTACATCAGTCCTTTAAAAAGCATATAAACCATGCTTCACCGTGATTAATCTCTACTAATAATAAAGCAGCAAGTATGTGTGTGTGTGTGTGTGTGTGTGTGTGTCTGTGTCCGGCGTAGGGCCCAGACAGTCCAGCGGATTTTCATGAAATTTGGCACGAAATTAGTTTGGAACGTGGGGGTGTGCACTTCGGAGAGTTTTTTCTGAAATTCGAATTTGTTCTTCTTTTATTCCAATTTATAGCCGAAAGTTTTGTAAAATAGTCATTTTCTATGGGAAGGAATTATCGCATCGTTTCGAGCTTGATACCGTTGAAAAACGCGTGAAAAACTACCCCGGAAAGAGTTTCGCTCTACGTGCGAAAATTTGAAGTCTCTAAATTAACTAGAAAAGGTTATAAGCATTTTTCTCTGTAGTTCGAAATTATTTTTTCACGGTAATTAACTTTCATTTTAATTGTTACCATGCCGACTGACTATTGATCCTTTTTTCTTTTAACGAATTAAAATTTATTGCTTGCGGTTTTTAGCATTTTGAGGAGCAGCCGATTTTTAATTTATTTATTTCTTTTTTTGGATTTTGATTATTATTTTTTTTTTAAACGAATTAAAATTTATTTACTCCGTCTCACAGGCGATTGATAGCTTTGTTTTGATTTCCTTATTTTGACATGCATTTTACGGGACCATATTCCATACTGCACAGGGGTTTTTAAAAGAAATGTTATCCTTTATAGCGATTTTTGTTATTCCAGCTTATTATTACTATTTACACTTTCATTTATTTTATTTTTTTTTCGCCTGTGAATTAGCACATATGTTATTTTCCTATTTGAGCTCGGATGAAAGGTTTATTCCGCTTTCAAAGCTTTGCTTGTGGCTGTTTGTTTCTGCAAACTACAAAATTTCGTCTTTCTCTTTTGAGCCGGGTCCAGACGCTACGTTTTGCACAACTTTTTGTCTCCGCAGTTCAACACGTTGCAGATAAAACGTTGCATATAGATTGGAAAAGTGCGCCATTTTGAGTCCGGTGCGAAGACTGTACAGTTGCAGCGATAATGAGCTTGAAAGCATAGATGTCTTTGAAATGTGCAGACAAATCGTCACATGTAGACGGTAGCACCGTTTTCCGATTCATTTTGTTTCTCAGTTTCAATTCGTCAGGCTACTATGGCCGACTTTCGGCAATGTTCTCGGGAGTTTCTCACAGAATTTATTGCATTATGCGAAAGTTTCCCATGCATTTGGGGTGTCAAATCCAAGGAGTATAGTGACAGGGATAAAAAGGGGGACGCTTATGAGAGTTTAGTGGAAAAATTCAAAGAAATTGATGCAACCGCAAACAGAGAAACAGTTGTAAATAATTAATTCTTTGAGAAGTGTTTACCGTAAGGAATTGACAAAAGTTAATAAGTCGATTCGATCTGGGGCTGGAGAACAAGCCATCTCTCTGGTATTTTGATTTGTTACATTTCGTAAATGATCAGGAGACACCAAGGTGGTCTAGGAATACCATGGATGAAAATAAAGAGATTGCAGTTGTCGAACCACCAGAACAGGCAACAAAAAATATTTATTTTATGTAATTATTTGACCACTTTGAACGCCGGGTACTTCTGAGACGTTGCAGTCTTTTTGTTTTAACATGACATCATGCCAAAATTGACCAGAGTAGTACCTCCTTCATGACGATATCGCACAAACTGAGTGAAATATACAGATATCTCTGCACCATGTAGACGCATAAAAAACTGCAAAGTTTTCATTCAGTCTTAAGACTGCGCAGACAAAAGGTTGTGCAAAACGTAGCGTCTGGACCCGGCTTTAATGTCAATAAATAATAGATAAAAATTAATTATACTAAAAATTTATTCATTCAAACTATTCTAATTTATTATAATCGTCCTTTTTGTGTGGGTACTTGAACTAAACAAACAAAATGCGTTTTCTTTCAAATATTTTCTTTTTTGTTTTGTTTCGTTTCTTTCTTTCCATTTTCCTTTTTTATTGTGCGTGTTTTGTAAAAAAAAATGCGTAAATGGTAGGATCTCTGGCTGATTGCCGTGGGCAGCTAATTTTTAATTATGTGGAATGCTATACATTTTAATAAAATAACATAATTTACACCTAAAAAAGTTATCACTATATACACAATGGCAAACCGACTGGTCTTTTCCTTTTTTAACACGGGCATAGCCGTGCGGGTACCGCTAGTATATATATATAAATATATATATTTAATGATATTTTAGCGAAAAATAAATTCATCTTTTTGTATTTTAAGCGCTTCACTTTTGCGTCTCATTTTAGCCAGGATCCGGGGGATATTAGTTCCAGCTTTGAATATTCTCCAGACAAGTCTCATTTATTTTTTATCTGTTAATGTTTTTCCTTTCTTCTAAAATATAACAAGGTATTTTCACCTTCAAAAAGGGGGGGGGGGGGTATTTACTATTTCGAAAAGAAATTCGGAATGTTCACATATTCACTACCAGCGTGAAATTTTAAAGCTTTTTCTTCCAAAGTACTAAAAACACAACTAAACTTCTGTCCAACTTTTTGTCTTGCTGCTACACGAGTATCATCGTGTTATAAACCAAATATGGGCAATATGAATACTGGAACATTTACATTCCTGGGCTGACAGCGTGTAATAAAACCGCCTTGCTCGTTTCAGCCTTCTATGCTTGAGTTCAATTTTCTCGTGTGCATTTCGGTCAAGCTTGGCTTAATCCACCTGGTGGCCACGGCGGGACGTGAGTACGGATGCAGTTAAAGTATGGTTTTGCCTATACATAGGTGCGAACATACATGGATGAGTGAATGTGTAGTTTGATTTGTGGCAAAAATATTCTACATTTCCGATTCTAGTATTAGAAGGAAATCTAAACATTTAGAAGTGTTTTCAGTACTGCAAACAAATGCATTATTTTGTGAATTTTGTTTATGACAAGGTGAGAAGTAAGAGAAGAAGAAAGAAGTAGAAGTAAATTGTATATTTAAGTCCAAAATTCGCAAACATGTGACTTGAAAAATGAATATACAGAAAGATTTGAGCATAGTGCATTAAAGCTTCATAAGCTTTCATTTTTCAAGTTATTTTGTTAGAAAAATTTAATATTAGAATTAGTATTTCATATGATAAAAAATACTGATGTGGGAATAGTACTCTTTTTCTTCTTCTACTTTTATTTTTAACTTTCACTTTATTTGTTTTTGTGTGTAATAAAGTATAATTAAATGTATAGATAATAAGATAAGTACAGTAGAGTGCATATTTGTTTTACCTAACACATATGCTAACATGCAGTTTTTCCCCCCGTTCAGAAAAAGAACTGTGCATTTTTTCTAACATCCAGGATAAATACACAATGTAAATAGTACATTGATTTTACAAGCACTCATTAATTGAAGAGATAAATTCTTGGAAAAGAAAAATGGTATTAAAATTGAATCATATTGATTATGAATTGGGAGAAATCAATATTAACTGGAATTTGAGTCCCGTAGTTAAATTTATTATCGCAAAAAAGAAGCATTACCCAATATTTGTAGAGCCGTCAATGCAAAAATGGCGAAATATTTCGATAATGAGATTCCGAAATATTTAACTTAGCAGATAAAAAAATAGTAAATAATATTCTAAAAAGTGTAAATATTCCGTTTACTATCTCATTACAGTAGAATACTGATGGGACATTTATGTTACTAAAAAATCGACGCATAAAATAAACTTAACTTTAAAATAAAGCCGTTAATCAAAACAAGTTTAAAAAAATCAAATCCCTAAGTTATTCCATCCACTATCACTAACATCATCTCTGCGCGTTCACTCAATGTTTCTATTTCGAAAGAGTGGAAAAGAAAGTTTTGCACGTACTCATGTTTGCCAATTAGGACTCTTTTTAAACAAGAGATGAAGTTCCTTAGAAGTAAATAGCACATTTTCTATGCAAAACATGATCTTAATTATCTTTTATGTTGTTTGCTCTAAACAAGGACGAATCGATTCGCATTCTGTAACGTAGCTTAACCATGAAATCGAAGATCGTTTCTTCAAGACAGTCTCTATGATTATGATATGCATACATTACTCTAACAATAAGTTTTTAATACAATTTATTTATTTATATTATTTTTTTATGTTTATGAGATGAATATTACTACTAGAAAATAAATTTGGTGCTTAGAATTTGAACCTTACGATTATCATCATTGTCTCTAAAATATTAAAAACAATGAACCAGAATAAATTAAATATTTAATACGGACCATATAAATAACGCGAAGGCATAGTTAATTACTAATTCTTAAATCTAACCGAAATAATTAGTTAAGCAAATGCTGAAATTTGAAAACTGGTAGAATATTTTGACTGCAAAATAGAAGAATCTGAACATCGCCATTTTGTGCAAAAACTAGAACAATTGCTAGGACAATTTAAATCCTGCAAAAAGTCTAATTTTTTTTCTGTTATTATTCTGTCATTTTCTGTTATCTTTTAATGTTATTAGGTTTGAAAAAAATATATTAAGTAATAATATTATCTTGATGATGCAACGAATGTGTACTAGATGAACGAGTACAAAATGGTTAGTGAGCAAATTTGAATATTTATCGCTCTGCCAAGATGCCAAATCTTGTCAAACCTCGCGTTTAAAAAATTTTTCTTCTGGTTTCTTACAGAAAAACAAAATTCATCACATGTCAGTAGATTTTAATGACTTCATGGAACCTTTATCGGAAATTGGACAGAAATAGAACAACGCACTTGTTCACAATGGAGTAACAAACAAATGCATAAACAGAAGATTTGTGGAATACTTGAGTTGAAACGGAAATGCAAGAAAATTAATTAAGTCAATAATTACTTAAAAGTTAGTTTACTTCAACGTGAGAGTTTTAGATGTAAGTATTTCCCACCATCGTCCCACCCAAGATAAACTCCAAATCTTCTTGCTGTCTTCCAAAATCTCTTGCCCCATAACTGGAAAAAATACCGTCATAATCGGAGGTCAAAAATTTTATCTGTTCTTCCATCCCTACTCTTTATTGTGTTTCACACCTGAAACATCGAAAACCCACTTAAACCCAATGAATGCCACCAAACAAAGTTTGAAAGCATTTACCTGGCCATGACCACCAAGTCCATTGCATGCACTACATTCTACAAATGCGATTTTACAGCTAATAAAGCCATTCAGTTTACGTGGAGCGTTCAGGATTCATACGTTTCGAAGACTTCTTCAGTTGTGAGATTTAGAACGCTTTTTATTGCTGCCTTAGCTTTTATTTCACAGAAAGCTCCATCAGACGGTGTTTTGTTTAAGAGCACTAAAAGAAGTTTATATCCCTCTCTCGTAGGGAAAACACAATCGACAAACTTTCTTGTTTTATTATTATTGCATCTTTATGCGACTATGAATAAATTCTTTGAATAAAATCTGCGAGTCGTAGAAAATATCTTATGTTTACAAAAAGTACGGTTTTTGTTTTTAACTCAGTAACGCAGTAGCATAAATTGTTCAAAATAAAAACAAAGATCGTATACAAAGTTAGATTAAACTGAATCCGTTTAATTCATCGATGTCAGTTGAACGACATGCTTGCTAAAATTAGAAGGCTGGAAGATTTTCCGGAAGATTAAAATTCGTCAAGAATTTTAAAATATTAATAAAAATGAATAAAAAAAAAGAAACAAAACAAGCGTGCGAACATCTTTTCTACAATATGGACTGATTTATGGCCATTTATGGTACTTTGAGGGGCTAAAACTGATTGGTAGAGTAAAACTCATCAGCAAGTATTATTTTATAATTGAGCCCGCATCCAGAACTGCGTTCGGGGAGGGGGAGAGGGGCTGACTTCGACACGCTACTTTTAAAAAGTTTAAGGAAGGAATATATGCTGCATTACAAAATACTTAGGGATTTCGGTGGGGGGGGGGGGGGGGCGGGCGCGGGCCTCCCCTCTGGATACGGCCTAGTTTACAATGACAGCATAGCAGCCTGATACGGTAAATCTTACAAGTAATATGGCATATAAACATTCAACAAATCATACAACTAATTCCTTTTAGTTATAGTTTTATTGTGTAAAATTCTTAGTTTTTTGTGACTTCTTTATACTGAATAAATAATTGTACACTTTGAATTTATTATAAATAATAAAAAAAGTATACTAGGTACGATACATTAAAATATGACATTGGCACTCCAAAAAGCTGCATTTCAGAATACCTTCATTTTGGCAAGATCCTATTCAGGAACGCAGAAAGAGGGTTTAGAATCACCCCCTTTTTTGAGTCCTTGGACTCGTACTTTGTTGCAGGTACTAGCATGGTGATTGGGATTGTCATGAACCCTCCCCGCCCCCCTCCACACACTAAGTTAAAAAAGAACTCTCTTTAACCGGAGATTATAGTCAGCAACTTAAATGTCGCCAAATACTCAGTATCAAATTTTAATGCACAAGCTTATAAAATATCCGAACGAACATATCTTATTAACCCTTATGAGAAAGAAATAGAAGATAATAAAAGGTTTTAAAAGTTGAAACATTCACAAAAAAAAAAAAAAAAAGCAATCAAGTAGACTGTCTTAAATTTCTCTCTTTCTCTTTTAAAGAAGACCCGGAGAAAATGCTCTATATTAAATTTTGTAAAAGAATAAGTTTAAAATTTTGCTTTTTTTTTCTTAATTACTCAAATCTTTTATTACCTCACTTTCCCCTATTTCATATTAGACAAACAAATAAATAAATAACAAAAAAAATAAAAAATAAATAAGTAATAAAATTAAAGAGATAAAAGAAAATCAGGATAAATACAATATGATTAACAGCTTCTGAGTAGAGGAAATTTCATTTCAACGAACTAAATTTTACATTCTCAATGATTAAAATTAGTTTTAATAAATTGTAAAAAATGAGGGGGGGGGACTAATAAGAATGACGGAAATTAGTCACTTGAATATGATTAACCTACTTTGTGATCGTAATAAAAAATTCCATTAAGAAAACACAAATAAGCATTAAAATGTAGACATGTTTTGGGATTGCTTGGAATCCTTTTTTCAATGCAATAATGGAGCATCTAGATGCAAAAAACATCCAAATGAAGCAGACAAAACAACAAAAACCCGGCTTATATAGCCTAAGATTATTTGAGAATAAAGGCAGTGTGTAAGTGGAAGTAGAAGTAACACGGAAGGCACCAATAAGAAAGCACCTAATGAACCCAATTGAAAGTACACAAAGTAAAAAGGAATATCAATTTAAAAAAAAAACAACAAAGCAAAAAAGACCACAGCATCCATATTTACTTTCTTAATGTGAAAATTTTTATTACAGTTTACCATTGCACGAAGTTAATTTATTATTCTTATAAGATTATTTTACTCAAGGGACAGACAGTGAATTTGAATGATGTGTAAGCAACCTTCAAAAGTAGAATCTCTTGATAATAATATATAGGATATTGAATTAAGACTCTTTCGCCCCTCCCTTGCAGTGACGCTACTAAAAGAGACGCCCTTCGTCCTCGTGAATTGTCATATGATGAAATGGAGGTTTTCCTTTTTTTCTCCATTTTTTATACTTTTTAATGACTTAAAAGATTGTTATTAAAAAGAGGCACGTGCTTGCCTAGATGCATTAAGAAATGTTCTGGACCAGATTTCTAATTAAAGGAAGTGCTAAATAAGACATAGTGAAACATTTGAGACTGAAAGTCTAACCTGTTAGACATTAAACTATATTATCTATACAGAGTCCGGTATAATAATATCTATTTTCAAATCTAGGCAAAAAAAAGACAGTCAAGAGCCATTTTCTCTTGTTTTTCTACCAATTTTCTAACTTCTCTTTTTTGTTTAGTAGCTATTGACGAGTGTTTGTGATATCAATTTAAAAATAAATTTGGAAACAGTTTATTATGAGTTAATTATTTCCCCTTTTCTTTTATCAGGAAACCCTCATTTATAACTGTAATCCTATATTGTTATAGACAGCAGATGGCAACATGTTTTTGTCGAGTAAATTGTCATTTACTATATATAAAAGTCATTGTTAAAAAGAGCTTGTTGCCATTACGCAATAATAATTAAAGCAATTGAAAAAGAGTTTGAGTGAAGGCTTCCCTGAAACAATGAAATAAAAAAATGAGAATAGTATATGAAAACAAACATTCAAGTTTTGCTACTCAACTTAGTACGAAATCGGCAGAAGTACAAGCGGCTACATTTATGTGCGCGATTGGCCCTGCGGCGACAATGATTCACAATACGTTTGCTTTAAGTGAGGATGATGAAAATTAACTCGTGTTAAAATCGCCAAATTGGATGAATGATACTTATATAATTATACAAATAGCATGATGTTTTCAATGCTAAATTTAATTAGTACGGTCGAATTTCGACTGCTGGAAGAACTCTAGTAGTAATAAATACAACTTCGAGCAGTTTTAACCTTTTCTTTTACATCTAGATCTGATATAGCTACAGTGCAGCTCCGAGAAGAAGACGCCGAAACTAGAGATAACTCATTTTTTCTTCGAGCGCACTCTTTTACTGGTCCAAAGTCAATAGCTTCGTTGTACGTTATTATTGAGGCAAACCTGTTTTCCTCACCTATATTTTAACAAATGGTATCGTTTATTCCCTCTTCCATTGGAACTTTTCTTGTCAGACAGAGCCAAATTGCATGTTTGCCATTTATTTTCACTAACACAATCAGGTTTTCGGTGCGGTTAAAGGTGGATATCTTCCAGGTGTTTAAACCTTCACATGTTCTCGGAAGCAGCACACTTTTCCTGCCAATCACGTTTTTTTTAATTGCCTTCTCTTTGCTTTGTATAGGAGAAATTCTAGACTCGCAAAACTATTGTCCACACACGGATCCTCTTACCCCAATAAAAAGCGAAATTTGTTAGCATAAATGAATGTCAAAAATAGCTTTAAAAGATGGTAAAAGAAAATGTTTGTATGCGAAAAAGAAACATGCATATTTTTTTTCTTTCATGCAGCTTTTTGAAAATCTAATTGTTTTTCTTTATCTCACTTTAAAGTTTTCATTAATGAAAAAGAAAAGAAAAAGTCTAAGAAGGCCATGATGCATGCGATTATATACATACTAGTTGATCCCCACAGAACATCTGCGGAACAAAATTCAACCATTTTAAAATCGTAAAAAACGCTTTAAAATTCGAAAGGCTTAAGAAAAGATCGCTAGATATAAACAAACTAAGGCGTTACCACTCCAAAGATTCGGAAATTAAAAATTAAGTTATGAATGGAAATGCTTTTTAAGAAATAGAAATAAATTTGTTAAAGCCCCGTAAATTGCGATAATAAATACAAATATTATCTTACTTTTCTACGGTAACCATTTAACAAATTTTTAAAAATCGTTTTACCATAGATTGGTTTTTGCATAATGTCAGTATCGTATCGTACCGCAAAATTTAATCGTAACTGGTCCACGCTAAGTGAAATACATATATAGATATGTAGAATATGCAGTAATGAAACAAATTTGCTGCAATACCTGGTAATAGCAAGGTTGTATGCAGAAGATAGGGCGCTGGGGAGAAAGGCATGTGTTAAGGCATTTACCCCACCAGCTATTTTATTCTGCATAATTCTGCATGCACCAACATTTGATTGATATTCCGTAAAAATCAAGTGCATAAAGGAAATAAAAGGCTGAATTCCATAGTAAAGGATGTTACACACATACACAAAAGTGAATGCAAAACAGATTTTAAGATGCATATTAATGTTTCAGTATCAAAATTTGCTCTTTTCCTAATAAAACTAATGCTAAAGATAACCTGCACAAATTTGAAAATTTATATTAGGTTTTTTTGAGGCAGCAAAAAATAAAATTCTTAGACTGACATAAAATGGAACATCATTTGCACTATAGTGTCGCTAATTGACAAAATCTGTAAATCTATAATGTACATTTATACATTAATTACAAGTAATTAATGTCAAGTCAAATACAAGTAATTTAAAAGTAACGTAACAAGACATGCATTCAATTTATCAGACCCTTCAAATAAAAATTGAGTCGTATTTTATGGTTATAAAAAATTAAATATGTCGTGTAACAGACTCTTCTGGTTGTAACGCATGTTACGTTCTATACGACAAGCATGCTATTTCTGCACTGAATGTTAATCAATAGATCAATATGTAATATCTTTACTTTTTGCTAACTATAATGGAACCACAAGCGTCACATTAAATGTGTTTTGAGATTTAAAAATTCATGTTATAATTATAAATAATAATCATAATATTATAAAGTTAAAAAAAAATCCCCCCCCCCCCAAGAATTTTAAGCACTAAATTAATGTAAAATGTAATTTTAATTCATGCAATACTTTACAAAAGGAATTTTACACATCATAGGAGGCATTAAAAAACATTTCAAATGCAATAAATGTGACTAATAGTACTCGAGCTCACTGGGGCGTTGATTTGGCTTATAATACTCAAAATGTCTGGGTTTTTTTTTTTTTTTTTTTTTTGGAATTCTTTTCAGACTTGTGCCGATTCACACTTTCCAATGATGTGTAACACTTATGGGTACTTAGGGAAATGCTTTAAATTATTTTTTAAAATGGGTTTCAAGTTAACTGGAATTCCCCGAATTTAAAAATGAAAATTCCGTTTTAAATTGTAAAGGAAGAATTTTCAGATTTCTATCTCGGCAGGCTATTAACTAAAAATAAAACTACCACTAAAATGTCCGATTCATTTATACATTTATGTAATAAATGAGATTACACGTAAAACAAATATTTTAGAATTACTGCAAAATGAAATTGATTCAACGCTTTTTTCTAAGAAATACGCCCAAATAAATTCTCACATAATTTATCATTCTAGAATAAATATGAAATTCCCGTGAAATTTGATTCTTTCTCTTATGAGTTCACATGTTCCTAGTAAAGTAAATTAATTTTATTTTAATATTTTTTTCCTTTTCTTTATCCATTTATAAAATTGCATACCGAAAACATGTTTGAATCAAAATTTTCAGCAGAAAGAAATAAAATATTGCTTAAATTTTTAAAGCTCTTATTGCCTAAGAACAAAACTTTTAGTGCCCTTTTGATTTTGTTTTAAAAATAAAATGCTAAACACGAATTTTATCCAAAATAACAAAAATAAATAAATAAATAAAAGATGAATATTCATTTTTGTTTGAAATTCCATGTTTTGTTTCAAACAACGGTATAAAAAAAGTTCCAAAAACTCTGATTTGTATTCATTGTTTTAACCTTTTTTCAATGACAACTTTACTCGTTTATAATAATAAGGTTACTAATTTGATATTTTTTAAGGTAGCTAATTTGACAATCACACAGATGGCGAAAAATTGTAATGAAATTGAAATTTACCAATTATGTTTTCCGTTACGAGTTTAAAGAGAAAGTAGAAGAATGTAAGTACTTACATCTTTATTCCTAATGGAAAGAATGGAGCCTTTTCCCACTTTGATATTTTCTCCTTCAAACACTACTCCACAAGGAGCTGGAACACTATAATCCACATAGTCATCATCTTCATCCTCCGAAGCCACTCCATTGCCATTGGGAATTCCATCAACATTGAGGGGGCGCTTCTTTGGATGCAGGGCTTTGCACCCAAAGGGCACCGGCAGCACTGCCACGTGGGGCACAACATTCTTGCCCCTAAAATCAAACACCATAGAAGTTGCAGGGTTGGCAGAAGACTTTTTAACACCTTTAGTGTCTGTCTGTTTGGAATCCGTAACCTTTGCGTCTTTCTTGACATCATTTTCTATTTCGAATGAATTGTTACAGTTCAATTCTTTAATTAATTCTTTCTCCTGAATTTTTGCTAAGTGTCCATTTTGCGGTTGCTTCTGTTCGATTTGTTTATTCTCGATTTTCTGTTGTTCTCGCTTGTCTGTTATTCCATTTTCTAGTTTCTGTTCTGGAAGACTGATAGATACTTCTGGACTTTTGACTTCGGGCGCATCTGGTGCCTTTTTCGCCACATTCTTACGATTATTTTCTTCAAGAAGTTTCTTGATGTCTTGAGGTTTCACATCAGATGGTTTAATTTCGCCGTTCGTTTTCGTACCATTATCCACAGGTTTATGATTGCTCTTTAATCTGGATTCGATGGAATTATTCTTCTCCCCAGATTTAACATTAGAAGATGGCTTAATGATAGACTCTGGCTTTTTATTATTTACCTTCTCAGGAGACTGGGGTTTCAATTTAGGTGCTGCTGGCGCTTTTCTCTCATTAAGCTTTTGATCACTTACTTTAGAAACAGCTTTCTTCAAATAAACGGGTCTATTTGGTGGAACTTTTGGTTTAGAATTTAAACTACCTACTATACTGGATACTTTGTTACTTTTGATGGTACTGGATTGTTTTAAGGATTCGTTTGTAGAAACTCCATTCATTTCTTTGTGACTGTCCCCGTTACAAATGACATCTTGTTTTGCAGATACATTTATTTCATTCTTTGCTCGATTTATGATATTGAGATCTTTTTCTTTGACGTTACCATTGGAAATAGGAATATCTGTTATCACGACCGGTACTGCTTTTATAATATGAGTTCCATTGCACAGATTAGTTATTTCACCAGCACTTACGACAGGTTTCGTGGAATCTTTACAGCAATCGCCGTTCTCTAAAGGTAGTTGAGCTTTTATAACAGGAGCTGGATTTTGTTTGGCACTAAATTTGTTTTTCGTCGACACCTCATTCACTTTGGCACTCGAACTTGTTGAAACCCCATTAACCATTTTGGATGCTGCCACTGATTTAGCACTGGCTCTCAGTACAGGAGGTCTTCTACTGTAAGATCCCCTCCTGGACTCGGCAGGTTCAAACATTCTCTTGTACGTCTTGACAGTATCCGGTTTTGGAAGCTCTTCGTCGCTGATGATGGGTATTGACCTATTCAATCCACCATCCTTCCTTCGAATGATTTTCGGCTGCTTTTTGATGTCGCCATTTATCAAAGGGGATATTTCTTGCTGTTGTTGTTGCTGTTGCATATCCATCAGCAGAGTATCCATACTCTTAGCTC
This sequence comes from Octonoba sinensis, assembly GCA_038502835.1. Taxonomy (NCBI): domain Eukaryota; kingdom Metazoa; phylum Arthropoda; class Arachnida; order Araneae; family Uloboridae; genus Octonoba; species Octonoba sinensis. The sequence continues at coordinate 60,147,411 of CM076605.1, read as the reverse complement.
GCTTCAGATTTCCCCAAATTGTATCCTTTTGCTCACTGGATTCCTCCGAGAACCTTTTTTGAGATGTAAACAAACCATTTCTGCAAGGCTTGTCTTGGTCTAAAAGATCTTCCATGCTGCAAGATCTTCGGATGTTGGATCCCCTATTTTGCTTCAGGGTAATGCTTAAAAACCGGGTTCGTAACTTATTCACGATACCCGGTCCATATTCTAACTCCTCCTCACGATCCTCATCCGGAGTTGGGGGATACCCGGCGGAGGTGGATTCACTCTCAGCATCCTCGGAGCAAGAGGATATCACAGAAGAATGTCTGTGACGGCACTGCATAATTTCGTTCGGCTTCTTTTCCGTGCACGTGGTCCTGTCTTCCCCCATCTCTGCTATGATGAGATGGAAAATTCGATTATTCTATCTAAAGTCCCCCGCGCCGGTGGAACAGTAGAACCGTGCTCTCTCCTCACCGACGCGTTTTCGACTGAGCGCTACAGACGACCGAGCACATCTGACACGAACTCGGAACCACAGGGTTGCCGCATTAACCCCACCTCTTCTTTTTCGCCAACTGGCTCGTTTTCCGACCCGCCAAGCTTGGCGCGCACTTCTCGCTTCAGTTGTTTTCTTTTCTGCAACGTTGCGTGAAGAAACAAACAAATAAAACAGGACTGAATGTGGAATGCACTTTCTAATAATAGATGTTTTTTTATTAAGTAAATAAACTGATTTTTTTAAAAATAACTCGACATTCCTTAAAAACTAAATTTTTAAAGAAATTCTAAATTGCAATTCAAAACTTTGTTTGTATTTGCAAATATTACTTACAAACACAATTGCTGTCATTTTTATTTCGTATTTTGCTATTGAGGGGAATTTGTTGTCACTTCAGTAAAACGTTTTGCCTATTTTCCATCATTTCCATTATAATTTTAACATCTAAAAGAAATGTCTCTTCAAAAAAGTTTGACCTTTTTACTATTATTATAAAACACTTTCATTTCATTTACAGTTGTTGACACAGGAAGCGGTATCGTTCAAATTTCTAATTACATTTATTTTGCCATGGAAGAACAAAAAGAGTCTCAATTTTTATTATCAAAATAAGCGCATACTAACATTTCATTAATAAAAACCTTTTTAAAAATTGCTGTGAATGGTATTATACATATATAAATAAACACTGCCATGGATGTTTATACATGTTACTGAAAATTAAGTCATTAATTAGTATAAATATTATTTACAGAGGTGTTACATAAGGAATATAGGTTGAACAAAACTACAGAGTTCGTCCAGCGGTCGAAATTTGACAGTAACTTATTAAACTTTTAAAGTTCAGTCTCGAACGTTTAAACAACTTTTAAACATTTTAGTTTTTCTGTTTGACAACTGCCTGTTTTGCTTGAATATTTCAATTGGCGATAATTACCCCTCAGTGCGACGGATTTATCACTGAGTTATTTAATTTAATGCATTTACAGCACATATTCTACATAAAATTTATTTATATTCACTCCTTTTTCTGTAAAGAAAACAGAAATAGAAATTTTCATGGCCAACTTATTATTATTGGATGAATTAGAAATACGCTCACTCACTTTGAATTCAATCAAGAGTTCAAAACGCCAATGCAAATCAAAAAAGTTACAAACGTTTATCGGCAGCAAAATAGCGCATCACCGGACTTGTTATCTTACTTCATATTATATTAGAAAAGAGCCTCCTATACTATAGTATAGGGGGCTCTGATTAGACAGTTAGCTTCAAGTTTTATTTTATTTTTTTTGACCTTGTGCTGGACAAACAATCTGACAGACATATATGAGGAGGTACCAATCAAAACCACACATGTCCATTTTCAACAAAAATTGAGTTAGCAGCTGATTAAAATATTACAGAATTGTTCCTAATATTTGAAAGCTTTCTCTCAACAATATTAATAAGACTAAATCAATCTATATAAATACATAAATATATTTTTCCATAAAAGGTTATTTAGAAACACGTTTTCCGTGAATTGCCAAAAATCATTTAGAATGGACATGTGTGGTTTTGATTGGTACCTCCTCATATATATATATATATATATATATATATATATATATGTATATATATATATATATATATATTGAAATGGATTAACTGACGCCTTAAGATTAGTATTATTTTGCGTTGACGTTCATTTAATATATTACATTTTCTCTTTTATTTTGTTCTTGACAATTTTACTTTGAATTATAAAATATGTATTGAGTATTGTATAAATATTGTGGATTGGGGGGGGGGAGTAGATGTAAGAAGTAGTATAAAAGTATGACGAATCAAGACTTAAAAAAAAAAAAAAAAAAAACTTCGCGTCTACGTCGAAAGCAGGCGAAAAGTAGATGTAGCAATATAAATACTTTTATAATTGCTAAGGGTATCTAAAGTAAGTAATGAAACAATGGCGCAATTATAGGCTACTTCGGAGAGCGATTCGCAAGATTCTCTTTTTAAAAAAATCAAACGAATCAAAATTTTAAAAAAGGAATCGCACCCCGTGTTTTCAAAAATGTTGTTTCAGAAAGAAAATAATTTACAAATCCCACTGCGATAAAAATATGACGTCACTCTAATCAACACTTCTATTGCCACTATGTTGCATCTTGAATATTAATACTCTCCATCGCAACTGAAGAAGTATAACTTCAAAAAAAGAGTGTTTTATTAGGATATTACCAGGATACAAATTATTTCATCATAACGGTTTGTCAAGTTCTTCTTTAAACTACCTATACCGAACCACTCACAAATTCACAGAAGTGTACAGATTAAGTATCGGGGATTTAAGTAACGCATCCAACAGGACCATTGACACTCAGATTTATAGCAATAGATTGCCGCAGCAATAATTTCCTTGTTTTTTTATGTTACTACAATTAAATTCAATTTTCACAAATAGCTAGTAACCATTGCTATGAAAAGTTTGCAGGAAAAATTAAATCGTTTTACCTACCTATTTAATTGTCTCGCTTCTTTTTTCTTTCTTGTTTTAATTCCTTCGTTAATCACACAAAGCTCCAAGAGTTGTTGCGTAATAACACAAATGATGCCTTTGTTTCAGAGAACTGAAGTGAAGTAATTTATTTTTGGTCTCTCGATTAAAATCAAATAAATAATCTGCAATGAAAAGCATGATGCCATTTAAAGTTTATTTTTGGATTTCTGTATCCGTAACAATCAATTCAAAATATTATTACAATATTTTACCTTTTCCTCGTGAAATGTAAAAAAAAAAAAATCTTCTGAATTCAATACCGAATAAATGTTTATATGTATATATATATATGTATCGTTCATTTGCTGCAAAGACGTCGAAACTCGAAGAGTTTTGATTTTTGAGATAATGCTACAAGTTATTTGCAATTTTCCCTTAAGTATCGGCTCAAAAATCATCTTTTCGTGTCGCGGCAAATGAGCGTTGTAAACAATAAATCTAATGTAGCCTCAAACAGCAACAACTACCTCGTTTTCTTATACATGTGTATTTAGCGGCTTTCATTGATTGCCTGCATATAGTTATACTAGTAAGCCCGGCGGTCAAACGAAATGACCGCTGCTCTAGATATTATAAATATACAATATCCAACATAATCATCGTCAAAGCAACAGTTTTAAATAAACTGGAAAAAAGAGCGCTGCCACTTTAATATATATAAAAAGCGAAGACGATAAATAAATTTAAACAAAGAAAGAAGGATTAAATTAAATTCGCGTTTACGTTCATTGTTAACGGAGATTGCAAATCTAGCGATGCCTCACTCATAATGCTAGAGAAATGTTTTAATTATTAGTATATTTGACATGTGTTACAACAATGGCAACTGCATTACAGTTATTGTTCATTGAAATTGTTCATTGAAAAATTATAAAATTAATCAAAAAAAAAAAAAAAAACTAATTGAGTCACAACTTTCATTTTTGCAGCGATGAGTTTCTCGGGTCGTAAACATTAACCGTGCTGAATGTGGTCCCAATTGGTAAAACGCCTGTGATTCTATAGCGAACAGACAAGATTAGCCGCTTATATATAAGATATCTGTTCTTTATGCATAGTCTGTATTAAAAGTCTGGTAACTTGTAGCAATATAGAGCGTATTATAGTGCTATTTTTTACACAATTAGTAAGCTGTGCATCCATTACGTTTTACGATGCAGTCTTTAACGTGACGTTATTGGCACAATTACACCAAAAGCACCAGAAACGGGCGACAACATACAAAAATTTCAATGCGCGTTTTTGGCCTCTATTTTCTTTAATAATCTCGCTCTCGTACTCGCTGATTCGTATTTTTATTGTCCCGTATGAGGTAAGATCGAATCAGAAGTTTAAAAAATATAAATACTCAGTTCAATTATCTCACAATATTCCTTTCGCTTTATTTCCTAATAAGTTGAAGTGATAAATACTCATGAAGATCAATTCACTCAAAAACTATGCTAAGTAATTAAAAGCCATTTTAATGGAACACAATACAATTGTTGCCATTTTCACAACACAAACTATAAAGCACCAAAACAAAGAGAGTAATAATAGGGAAGAGTGTTAACATTTATCGCTTCATTAAAAAGAACTTTCACCTAGAGGACCGTTATTTTCTGGTTATGCAATGGAATAGATCAATGGTTCGCAACCTTTTACAAGTCGCAGTCGACCCCATTTTTAAAGTTAAAAAGCCCACAACCACCGCCATACATAGTATTTTTATTTATTAATTAAATTTATTTGTGTCCATTTTCACATAAGTATTTTGACACAAGTGCAATTCGTTGGATTCCAACCTGCCTCAAAATCCGACTCCATTGTAAATATATTAATTTTAATAAACTTGAACACTATAAAATTAACAACTTTACAAGAGTCATATGAACCATGTAAAATAGCGCATTCACACCGGAGTTGCAAGAACTGAAGAGATGTGCTTTTAAAAAATTCTGCGCTAAATTAACCAAGGGCCGTTCCATCTCAATGATCTTATCAATGAGACGGTGCTACTGTCTCAGTTAATACAATACATGATCGGAAATTGTAAAATTATTCTTTTTCCCGTTGTTTTAATGAAAAAGAAATCCTAAATCATGTAAAAGTGAAACTCCAAAATGCGTTTGTATTAAAACCTGTATTGCGTTTAACACGTTGACTGCCAACCTACGAGATAACTCTTAGTAGTGAACTTCCTGAAATACCAAACTGCAAGTTGTCTCGTTGTTGCCGACTTATTTCCATTTTTCAATACATTTATAGAAACTTTGTAATTTTTTAACCGACTTCACAAAGGAAGGAGGTTATACATTCATATTGTATGTATGTCATTTTTTTTTTTGTTTGTTTGTCCACTCATAACTTCTCATCGGATGAACCTAATTTCATGATTTTTTTTTAATCGATCGAGTGTGGTTTCCCATAGGTCCCGTACCTTCGTTTCACCATATTCGATAATTAGAAAAAAATTTATGGGCAGAAATAGGGTCATTTTTTTAGTTTTTCATCCATAACTTTTGACTAAGTGAACCGATTTTGATGACTTTTCCTTAAATAGATAGAGGGCCGTCTAACTCAAATATCGTACATCAAGATTGTGTTTTTTAGAAAAAATGTTACGGGTGAAAAATAAGTATTTTTTATTTTAATTGGAAAGGCTTGACTTGATTTTTCTTTGTTCTGAAAACTATTAATAAATATAAAAGTCATTGTTAAAACAGAGTATTGCCATTGAGCTATAATATTAAAAGCAATTATAGCAACAGTTTCATTGAAAGCTTCTCTGAGACAAAAATTGAATCTGGTCAGTTTGTTTGCTAAAATCGACTTCTAAACGGAATTTATCATACAAATGATTAGTTTTTAGTACCATTCATTGAAAGAAGGTTTGCCCTTTGATATGAATTTTCTTTAAAAAAAATAAAGTATTTATATAAAAAATATTTACACTAAAAAGAATAAAATAAAATAATTTTTGAGAAAATAAAACCGACTTCAAAGCAGAGCAACTATAAATTGCGCTAAAAAGTAAAAAATAAACTCATTCCTTAAACAACATCGATGTGACTTTTAAACAAAGTTTTAGAAGACGGTGCAAAATTAGGATACATAAAATCTATTGCAATGATTGATCAATTGCAAGTATAAATGGCCCAGAATTAGCAACACTTCCAAGATGAAGTAACACATGGGGACATGCTGTAATGGTAATTAGAATCCTAATTTTGCACCGACTTCTAAATCTTTGTTTAAGAGTCACATCGATGTTTTTTAAAGAATGAGTTTATTTTTTTACTTTTTAGCGCAATTTATAGTTGCTCTGCTTTGAAGTCGGTTTTATTTTTTTCTCAAATATTATTTTATTGCTTAATAAGATGTTTTGAACAATAAGATGTGATTAAATTAAACTATCGTTAAGAGGTCCATAAAACTGCAAACCATGCTGGCAGTCAGCATGTCGGCAGTCCACGTGTTAATAAAAACAGTTAGGTAAATGTCTGAGTTTTAACTTTTTTAACCGACTTCACAAAGGCAGGAGGTTATACATTCATATTGTATGTATGTCGTTTTTTTTTTTTTTTTTTTTTTTTTTTTTTGTCCACTCATAACTTTTCACCGGATGAACCGATTTTCATGATTCTTTTTTTATTCGATCGAGGGTGGTTTCCCATAGGTTCCGTACTTTCGTTTGACCATATTCGATAATTAGAAAAGAAGTTATGGGCAGAAATGTAGTATTTTTTTTCGTTTTTTCATCCATAACTTTTGACTAAGTGAACCGATTTTGATGATTTTTTCTTTAATCGATAGAAGGTCGTCTAACTCAAATATTGCAAATCAATTTGACTACATTCGTTGTTTAGAAAAAAACGTTTACGGGTGAAAAATAACTATTTTTTATTTTAATTGGAAAGGCTTGGCTTGATTTTTCTTTGTTGGGAAATCAATTAATAAATATAAAAGTCATTGTTAAAAACATATTTGTTGTCATGGGCTATAATATTAAAAGAAATTACAGCAAGAGATTGACTGAAGGCTTCTTTGTGGCAAAAATTAATCCAATCAATTTGTTTGCTAAAATCAGCTTCAAAAGGGAATTTATCATGCAATAGTTTTTAGTGCCATTAATTCAAAGAAGTTTTGCCCTTTGATATGGATTTTTTTTAAAAATAGTATTTATATAAAAAAAGTATTTACACTAAAAAGAATAAAATAAAATAATTTAAAAAAAAAAACAAAACAGAACCGACTTCAAATTATAAATTGCGCTAAAAAGTGAAAAATAAATTCATTCTTTAAACAACATCGATGGGACTTTTAAACATAGTTTTAGAAATCGGTGCAAAATTATGATTCTAATTACCATTATACCATTTGCTACTTAATATTGGAATTGTTGCTAATTCTGCGAATATATATATATTTGTAATTGGGGGGGGATTCATGATTACAAAATATTTTATCTTTCCTAATTTTGTACAGACTTCTAAAACTATGTTTAAAAGTAACATCGATGTTGTTTAAAGAATGAATTTATTTTTCACTTTTTAGCGCAATTTATAATTTGAAGTCGGTTCTGTTTTTTTTTTTTTTTTTTTACAAAAATTATTTTATTCTCGTAACATATATTCTTGCGAATTGCAAAAGTCACAAAGCTACACTTTACCTCCAGAAATGAGATACAGCAAGATTACAATACGCTATTTGATACCAAGGACGGCGGTAACTGCCAAGATTGGTACGGGGCATTTAAGACCTAAATCAATACTATTTAAATAACACATACAATTTTTTTCGAGTAGTGGCATATTTAATGTTTTTTAAAGAATATTGCATTCATAATAATTGTTTTCAAATTTTTCTCCCATTAGTCCAACATAATATTTTTTATTTTAATTGTTATTGAAATAGAGAACGCCAAAACATTGTTCACTTTCGGGGAAGAAAGATGTTGAACAGGGCCCAGCACACAATGTAAGGACAAAGGGAGAGGACGAATTGTAATACGAGACCGAGTAGAGAAATAGAGACAATATCATAAGGCACAGAGGGCAACCTTATCGATATCGACATTGAAATGAACTGCTACTACCCAATTTTATTACAGTTCTACCATTAAAAAAAAAAGCGCTTTGGCTGGCAGAGTACCAAGAAGATTCATGTCCAATTGGTGAACAGCTGCTGTAAGGAAAAGTGTCGTTTATGTTCTCGTTTTAGTTCGTTTCGCGTACTTGGTCCATTCCAAACTGATGCTATATGCCAGTTTATAAATTTAATTGCTTTCAACAGACAGAGAAGCGAACATTCTGATTCGCGTGCTAATAAACGCACCAGCTGAACCAACTTCCCTAAAACTCGAATGGAAGCATCCAAGTGTCAGAACTTCATGGTCGAACTGAAACAAGATATGATATAGCGCGTATCCTCGGGCCCAATCAAACTAAAGTAACATATTAACAAACACTCCTGCGGACAATCGTTGTGCTTCGCAACTTTGTCTTCGCCTTGACCGTCGTGGAATGATACTTATGTTTCTGTGGAAGTATTACGGCAGCGGTAATTCGCTATGAACGAAACAAATTGGTAATTGTTTTCCACGTGACTTCTAAAACTTTATGGCAGCGGTTCCCAATCTTCTTTTTGCGCGTACCACCATTTTTCTTGCGAACCATAGCTATATAACTTTATAATCTATTGATCTTCTATTCTGTATAATAGATTTGCTTTGCTGGTACGCGTACCACCTGGAGAGGCGTACCGCTAGTGGTACGCGTACCACAGTTTGGGAACCACTGCTTTATGGTAATGAATCTTTAAATTAGGAGTAACCTCGCGAGCCCATAAGAATTGTTTCGCCTTACCCATAGGTTGGAAACTCCTGGAATAGATAAATCGCTGATAGTTTGAAAAAATAGCAAAGGTCTATCCCGACAGATACAAATCGTCTCCATTGCACTTGGTGTAAGTGCTCCATTGGGGTGCTTTCCCACCGAGGAGATAAAGACAAAAAAAAAATTGTCTTTTCTCATCTGCGCAAGAGAAAGGCATTTTTGCCTTTTGCCGTCAAAAATATGCTCTGCGCTTGCGCAGATCAGAAAAGACAAGTTTTTGGTTTCTGTCGCCTTTGGTGCGAAAGCACCATTTTAGACTAATTCGGTATGTTCATATTTTGAAAGATGTGAATTTCTATTCAATTTATCCTTCATTTTGATGATTTTTCTGCAGAATTCTTTTATCTCACCCATCGTCGGTAAACAATTTCAAATTTGTAAGTGGCATGGATTTTGTTTCATTTAAAACAATTGACGATTATTCCTGTTGTCCTTTTTGTTGTAAAGAGTTCCAAAACATTTTCATTTCGTGCAAACTCAACGTGTGCTAATGTGGTGCAAAAATTGAAATGACTGCAACTGAAATTCACCCGCACAGATATTAGCAATTCTATGGGTTTAAAATTAAAATTCAAGCAGTTTGGAATCCTTTTAAAATTGGAACCCCCCCCCCCCCCCGTTCTCCACGGCAATTATGTGGTACCTCTAGTGTCTAGTAATCACGTTACCTCGGTACGCCCCGCGTGTGATACCTAGTTTGCCGCTCACGTCACTTTCGGTTAACTGATTCAAACAGTATTTTAGTTATTTTGATTTAAATTTTTTCACATTTTAATCTTTTCTGCCTGCACGCGTACCACAGTTTGGGAGCAGCTGCTCTAACAAGACGTTCAAGTTAGACTATTATATTTTTGCGAGAACAATTACAACGATACTTACTCTCGAAATATAAAAATAATAGTGTAATAAATTTCAAAAGTACATGAAAAGCCATTTTACTTCAGCAAAATTTATTAAACCTTCTCACCCCCTCATCGATTTCATTCTAACATTTCAAGGCAATAACGTGCGCCATTTCGTTTCGACTTCCAGTGAAAAGTATCTCACTTTTTAAGATTCTAATGATCAAGTCCACGAATTTAATTGCATCCGGTATCGGATCTCTTCAAACAGCACGAATTCTTTAATTGGAAGATCGAAAGGTAGGTCAAATACCTGAATGTTGAATACATCATGAATTTTCAACAGCTTTTCATTTTCACACATGAAAACCAATACCTTTCGTCATTGTATCCCCACACCCCCTCTTTTCTCTTTGGTAGTTTATGATATTCTTTTTGTTTATTTTTTAATCTACAAAAAAAAAAAAAAAAGTGATGAAACATAATAAATTGTTTTATAACAATTTCATTTGTGCCAAGTAAAAAAAAAAGAAGCGACTACAGATTTCGACTAAAACGAAAGCAAATCTCGAGTAATATAGAAGCTTTTATATTTGATTTATTTTTTTATTCTTTTTTTTTTATCACTCTAGAAAGGAGCGCTTTTTAGGACTACATCTATCATCTCATATTAGCATAAAACAGATACATAGTTCTCCTATTTGTTTGAATCTCCATTTTGTATCTTGCATAATTAGGTCCGGCCCTAAAAGGGGTTAGGAGGCAAAAAAAAAAAAAAAAAAGTCGGAAATTTTTATGTATTTGTTTCTTGACAAATACATAAAAGTTGGAAAATTATGACAGTTGGAAAATTATTCGTTATTGCGACTAATTTTCATTCCAATTTTTGCAGGCTTACCTTTTTATTTACTGATTTTTTTTTCAAGTCTGACTACTAAATTTTAATTTTACACACTAGAACCTTAATCTTCCACGACTTAGGGAATTCTAGGGAGTCCTTCCTGAATGTAACTTGAGGGAGCGAAAAAAAAAAAAAAAAAAAAAACAGAAATTTTTTTTCATGTGAAGCGTTGATCATTGAAATCGATGAGAGCTGCACCACGTATAAGGCATTAAAAAAACTAAAATTCGCTTTTGCGTAAATCAAAGCATGTTCTTACACTTGCATCAAATGATTTTTACGGAAAAATATTTATGTTTTTAATGAAATAGTACTTAAATAATAAAATATTGAAGAACTATTTACCGCAAGGGAGAAGTTTCATCAATAAGTACTTTATATAGGTGTTAGCCACACACTTTAAAACATAAAAACTATTATTTCTGCTCATCGCGTCACAACATGGATCCTTTTGATATTTACTTCACTGCTGTGACGTTGCACCTCGAGTGAAATCATGCTGGGAGGGGTTTAGAATTATATCAGATCGAATATTTTCAACGCAACAAACTTATTCTTTATTTACTTAAAGTTTAAAAAGTGTGGTCCCTTTTGAAGGTAGCTAATTTAGGCAATAACTGATGAGCTTAAGAACACAATTTTCATCGTAAATTATCACAAAAGCAGACTTGTCGAGAAGTCAAAAAGCTTAAGATTTTTTTTCAACAACACATTACATGTCAAAAAATTCTCGAGCATAAAATATGATACATGCGGGTTATATGATTGTAAATGAGTTAGAATATGCAAGCCTAATGTGTATTTATTTTTTGATGCTTATAATGTTATATGGTGTGAAAAAAAAATCTCGGTTTTTGTGTTCTTAGATTACCAAACTTTCAAAAGACATCAACGAAGGAACTTTACATTAGGACTCCATGGGGGTTTTTAAAAGCATTCGAAACAACAAAAGGAGAAAACTGCCGCGACTAAGAAGTTTCGTATAGTCACAGCAAATAAAAGGTTAAAATGGATCATTTCCCAGCAACTTTAGTGAGAACTCTTGCAAATTAACCGAAAATAGTTCTTACCAAAAAGGCAAATTTTCTATGAACTGAAAAAGAACCATGCAATTTCGCAGCACTAATGTACTATTACGTTAGTATTTGTAGACATCACTGGAAACTTTTCTTGAAGCAAACATTTCAGCATCTGAAGAAATCGTTTGCATTTATGATTTTAGGGCGTCTGCCGATTTTTAAAAGTGAAACTTTGTGACTTTTTAGGGACCGTTCGATGATAATCAGATACCGATTCTGCAGGATATCGCATATCCGGCTCTGGTGTTTAAAATTTGTAAATATAAATATTTTTAACCATCCAACAGCAACCAAATAGTTTGTAGTAACTTTGTAATTCACAAATTATCAAATCATTTTAATTTAAATTTGCCATGCCGGGTAACCAGTTATTTCGTTTAGGGGCCGAATCTGATTCCGGATATTTAAAAACCATTCTGATAACCGATGTCCTCTGGAGGGAGGGGGCGGTTTCGTTGGACGGAAAAATTTCGTGACATATGCGTAATTTTCGTGACTTTTTAGTTACTCTCGCGACAGATTTTCAAATTAGTGTTTTTCCGTGACCTGTAGGCACCTGTATATATATACATACACGATACATTTATTGTTAGTAAGTAAATGAAATTTAGAGAAAATTAAATTTTACTGGTGTATCAATAAAACCTTATTTTGAATAAGAATATTTTTTTAAAAGAAATATTCCAAAAAAGGACGACATTTAAAAAAAAAAAACTCGGATTTGTAACTTTAATTATTTACGACCTCCAGACTCTTCTATTAGATATAAATTCTAATAATTGAAGGTTAATAGTTTTCATGAAAATTTATACTTCACGCATTTCGGCGTAAATTCATTCTTGCAAAAAATATCGATTAAATGCTATTCAAATTAGTCCAAAAATTTCCGAAATTTATCATGCAATTGTTCTGGCTAAACATATCAAATATGCACTATTGCCATTTATTTTTCGAGCACTTGAAGTTCTTATGCCGTCAAAGGCATTTTGACTATTAAAATGATTGAATCCATAAAGAAACTTCGTTCCTTAAAAATTATATTACTTAAAATACTTAAAAAGCAAGTACTAGAAAAAGGTTTCTACCTTTTTAACCTGCAGTTCCGACAATATGAATTTAAGATCTGAACGCAAAATATTTAGCAACATTCATTTGATATAGTCATATGTCTGGTTTGAATATAATATTTCAAAATTTCTTTTGACTTCTAATGCATGCATATTAGTGACCAGAAATTTTTTTCCAAGGTTTTTGTTAGTTTTCCCCACATTGAGCAAAAAATAGCAATATAGCTTAGCAAAATTACATTTAAATATATTCTGCTGCTTACAACTTTCGTGACATTTGGTCTTTAAGTATGACTGTGACTAAGATTTATTTATTGAATTATATCAGTTTGAGAATTATCGTCAAAAAACGAATGCATTTGTAAATTACCATTTCTTTGAAAGTTTTCGTTTTAACTTTCAACATTTAAACTCAAGATAACGTGAGCGGCATTTATCAAATATGTTAAAATTATGCAGTATTATGCAAAGTAAGTTCATAAATTATAGTACGGGCTGGGAGCGAAGCATGCATTAAACATACCATTTTAAACATAGCTTTACTGCAAAAGGAGCATTTAAAAATGCAGAAGCTGATAAATATGTTTACGAAAGATTTTAGATTATTAGAAACAAATACCAAGTGTAATAAATTATTTCATAATTTATTTCACGATACTGAAACATTAAATCATTTTAAGTACTTTCAGACATCAAATTCAAAATAACTATGTTACAATAATTCATATTCTATGTACAGGACTAAAATCCATTGCATTTTTTCAAGTAACATTTTAGAATAGTTTTCGTAAAATAGGCGGCAATTATCGCTCAAATTTATTAACACTAATAATCAATATCTGTGCACTAAATAAATAGACTTCTCTTCATTATTTAAAAATAAATTGGAAATTATATGCACCAATTATCTCGACAAAAAAGTTTTCAAAATTGTAGTTACATACTTGAATCGTGATTCAGCAGTTGATTTCAAAGGAAACTACTAGATTTGTTTTCTTGAACAAACTGCAGAGTTGTACAATGTCTCATTAAGTATTACAGAAAGTATACACTTGAACATGTTAGTAGTCTTTACCGTATGAGTAGTTTTATGTTCTTAAACAGTCCTAATTTACACAAAATTCCGCCTTGTGCACTTCAATGCTTCGGTTTGCTTAATATCAACTTTTGAACTTAAACTTTGAATTCTCTTTCACAAAATTTAGCAAGCATTTTTAGGAGCTTAAATCCTTCAAAACAAAGCAAAGTCAAAAGCAGCAGCGACTAACTTCAAGCTTCTACCAACATTTTGCGAAAAATGCCGTAACAATTTTTAGGTTCCCAAGCATATCTCCAAGGTTAAATCGAATCATTTCCACAGAAGTCCATTTGCTTATGTTGAGAAGTTTCGTTATAAAAATTCACTTATCAATAGAGTCTTTCTTTTGGCAATCTTTCCACATCTCACGTATAATAAGAACACCATCGCTGGTGAAATCAACCATCAGATCATCTTTATCTACATAATCCGGCAAGTTGTAATTTTTGCTGAACGCGCGGTATACAAATCCATGATCATCAGCACGTTCTTCATGTTCGCCTTTTATATAAACCTTTTTGTTGGAGATTTTTACAAGTACTTCCCATGGAAAAAACTGAGGCACATACAACATAATTTCGAACTTTTTAGGTACTTCAACCGCCGGAACACAAGGTTCATGCTCCATTTCAGACATCACCCAAAGCTACTGAAGTATCGCGTAACTTTTAATGCAAAATTTAAGCGTGCAGAGTTGCCTAGCAGCTCAGAAAAATTTTCTTAAATTCTCGTATCAGGCCACGCCTTCTGATTTACGAAATGCGTGATTGGTTACGTCAAGAAACATTCACCAATGAAATTATTCATTACTTAATCAAATTTAATGATGTAAAATCTTACGTTTAGCTGAATTAGCATGACTTTGTTGCATGAATCGATTTTTTACGAGTAGACCTCTTACTTGGATAAATGCCTGTAAATCATTTATCCACGATTACGCAAATCACTCAATTATGTCGTTATGTACAAAATCAAGAAATTTGCGTAATTAAGTGATTAACTATTAAGTGAGTCTTGAGTTATCAGTTATCAAGTTTGTTCACGACCATTTCAGGTTACATAAATATTCGAGTTTATTTCCTGTTCTCAAGGATATGCCTGAAACTCTCGTCCAATATGACAGATAGAACAAGACAGCATAACAGATTTTAATATGCAAAGAAGAAAGTACACCCAGGGGAAAGTGGGAATAGAACCCTTGCCTCTTTCATTCCGCGCACTGAGGAACCGGAATCAGTCGATTCGACCGTTCAGCCACTGAGGCCCCAGTTATCAAGTGAGTCTTTCGAATAATGTCATAAACGAATGATTGGACGATCGAATGATTGGTAATCGCGTGATTTTTCCAACTGATTCTATAATGGAATTATTGTTTACCGCTTAATCCTTTCGATCGAAATAAAGAACATAATTACTTTGAATGTTTTAAAATTCGAATGATCAATTTCCGAATTATTCCAACAATAGAACTATTATTTTAAAAATTTTAAAAATATATAACGAACGACCCAAAGCCTTAAAAACTTGTATAAAAGTAAAAAATAAAAGAAGAAACCAA
Organism: Octonoba sinensis; assembly: GCA_038502835.1. Classification (NCBI taxonomy): domain Eukaryota; kingdom Metazoa; phylum Arthropoda; class Arachnida; order Araneae; family Uloboridae; genus Octonoba; species Octonoba sinensis. Next base: position 60,131,978 of record CM076605.1, on the reverse strand, counting down.
TTGAATCATACGGAGAATATCGCTTGAAATCGAGGCATCATAATCGAGTTCTGTTCTCGAATGATCACATAGACAGACCTAAAATCTAAACGGAGCTACCGTGCTTTCTTCTTCCATTTGCGAGCGACCATTGCGAAAGAGATCACGTGAAGCCCAAATTCCAGTTTCGTCCAGTTAGCTTCTTCAAACTTCGTCTTTTCAGCTAAGTTTCTTCCCACGGTGGATAATGTTTGTTGAATATCTAGGGAGACTGGTATTTCAGGTCGGACACGTAAAAAAGACCTTATGTTTATCTGCGTGCCATTGACTCCATCCAGTTGCGATGTCTAGATCTTTAATGCCTTCCTGGATAAGAAGGATTCGATTGCGGTCAGAAAATATTCCTAGCAGTGTTTGAATGTTCACACAGCTAGTCCTATTACTTCAACTACACGGCTAGCTGAGCTCCGACACTGTCTCGTTCGCAAGTAAAAATTGTAGTAAAATGGTTCTGTGATGATGCTTTAGATGAAACGGAATTATTACACAAAAGTTAATTAGCATAGAACAGTTAAACATATTTCTTTGAATTCTGAAAAAATGACCCTTGCTATTTTATCTTAATAGTGTAAATGCCTAAAGAAATTTCCTTTTAAACTTTTAACGATAAATAAATTTGAACCTCAATCAGTATCGGTGTTTGCGATACACAATGATCAATGAAACTTTAAAATAAAATTTTGAAAATCAAGAAAACTTTAAAAATAAATTTAATTTGCTGATTTTATATGATTTTCTAGAAACCGAAATGTGTAATGTCACACTTCGTGTTACCCCCTCCCCTTGTCACAAACTGTCACAATCTCGCGAACCCCCTCCCCTCTCGAAGCGTGACATCATTGATGAATGACCCCTTTAGTAAAAGAAGGAAGAAGTTGATTATCTTCAAACAAGCAAAATATTTATTTAAAATGAAGTTCAGTGCTTCTAGTTATATAACTATTATAATACTATATAACACTTTTTATTGATATTATTTATAACTATATAACACTTTTTATTGATTAACTACGCGAAATTTCGTAAAAATAATTCTTTAATGACAGCAGAAACTTTGATTTGATTCCTATAGCATGAAAATAAATATTCCTTTGAATTATTCGTAAATGAAAAGCCATTATTTCTTTAATGCGGGATCTATTCATTGAAATGGCCAATTTCTGTCTGTAACAATAAGGTAAACTCGTTATAAAAGTAAGAAATTTAAGTGATGAAAAAATTTGAATTTATTTTTAATGGAATTTAAAATAAATATCAATTTTCTGCACAAGAAATTTGAAATTCTAGACTACGAAATTAAAATTTTTATTGCAAAATTAATTTATTAAGCGAAAATTTACATATCCTAGAGGATTTCAAATCGAAGAAAGAAAATTCTTTTACTAACAAAGTAAATGCATATGAATTTCAAACTAAGACCGAACTTATTCTAGTGTACGTTTTCTCAGGTAAACAATCTCAGGCGAGTTCTTTTTCACGACGTAAATTCATAGACGATTTCAAACGAGTCTAGACGATTTCAAATCGAAGAAAGAAAATTCTTTTACTAACAAAGTAAATGCATATGAATTTCAAACTAAGTAGAAAGATCGAACTTATTCTAGTGTACGTTTTCTCAAGTACCAAACAATCTCAGACGAGTTCTTTTTCACAACGTAAATTCATGCGTTAATTCATTAAGTAAAAAATCTCAACTGTGCATTTTATACTCATAACGAAAATAAACAATAATTTTCCATAAACAGTTGAAATTTCGTATTTTTTATAGCGCAATCAAATGTTAAATGATTATTTTACGGAAATCAAAATTCCTATCAAGTTGATATTTATTTTATCGTTATTGAACGTGAATGAGACAAGTGTCTATGAGTTTGTCACATTTATTATGTATTCGAACCGCATTTAGGACATACTGACATGTAAGGAAGAAAAAATAAATTAACTAATTCTTACTAATTAAGTTGTTTCATAGAAATTAAAATTTTTAAATGAAATACTTATATATAAGTGTAGCCCCTAGCCCGGTGAAGTGCATGAAGTAATCAAAGTATGCGCCAGGCGCTAAAGCAGCTCTGTACTGCAAACTTTAATATATATATATAAAACATCACCAAGAGAGTACTTAAAGGGGCCGAACTCCTCTCAAAATAAATTTCAAACTTTCCGTTTTTCGTCAACTTAAAATTTTTAAAGTTCAATTTGAAAAACTATGTTCTGCCTTATGTACCTCACGAAATAGATTCCTATACACGCCTCTGATCACCATCATCACATTGATGTCTTTTATATCACAATTTAGGGCAGTTTAAGAAAATAATGTTCCTAATTGTGACAATTTCGACACTTTAATATAATGGAAAAGTCTGCGTTTTGTTTTTTGCCCCTGAAATGCTTCAAATGTTTATTTATTGCAAAAACTTTTTCAGAAAACAACCTTGCCTCATTTAGGGGTTTTCAAATTCAGGCACATTGACCTTTCGGTAACTAACAGCAAAAGGCAAAAATTCAACCTCCGTCCCCCCCCCCCCCAGGAGACAGTAACATTTTATTCTTTCCTGTAAGGGAAAAAAGTCTAAAGTACAAACTATGAATTTTCACAACTTTGAGCTGTTTTCTCACAAATGTTCATGAAGAATAAAAAATGAGCTTCAAATCCAAAACTACAATTATATTAATTAGATTTAACATTGGGAATTTCTTTTTCTTCGTAGACATTTGTCGGAAGTTGAAACAGCAAACTCAAAAGGTGATGGAAATTCGTACTTTGTATTAACTTCTTTGCCCTGACAGGGAAGAGTTATGATATAAGTTCCTGTTTGTATAATAAATAATACACGACCACAGAAAAATCTTCAGGGTTTCTGTAGACTTTCGTCTTTTGTAATTCTTTATTTACAAAGTTTTCTTTTAAAGTTTCTTTCAACCCATATTAGAAAGCCCATTTCACTTTTTTAATTTACCCCAATATATTTTAATTTAGATTCCGTGGTCTGCTTAAATTTTTTTTTCAATATATCGCTTATAATAAACAGTGTCATATCTGCAAAATGGACATTTTTCAAGAGAGGCGTTTGAACTTTTTACAATTTGTTTTATTTAATTACTTTATTTGTTTCAATGATTATTATAATCGATTTTGTTCGGAAAATAGTTATTGTTCTAGTTTTCTCTCACATGATGGATGTTAATGTAAAAAACATTAAGAAATAACTATAAGAAGTAGTTTCTACAGTATTGCACCAAAATAATACAGTTTGCCTCTAGCCTTAATTTTTGAACATACACTTACAGCAGTATTCCCGATATGAAAAGCGCAAAAATCTAAAAATTTCGATATAAAAACCAAAAAAAACCCCGATTTTTTGCAGACATGACGCTGTTTATTTCTGTAAGCGATATGTGTGTGTGGGAGGAGAGAGTTCGTGTAGAAGTTATGAGATTAATTAATTAACAGCCGTAACGAGCTGGGTAGAGAGTGGATATTAATTAATTCACCCATAGAAACTGAGACTTAACAAGAAGTTCCGTCTAGAACTATACGAGCCTACTTTCCCCAATACACCAGTTTCAAATTTATAATCTAGCCATCTCTCTCTCTCTTTCTCGTTTAGCTTAAGTTCTTAATTGCTTCAGATATACCTTTTTGAACGGTTAATACATGATCATTCAATCATTCATTTATTCAGTCATTCATGTATTTATTCACTCAGTTATTAATTCATTCTTTTGCTTATTGATTTAGTCGTTCATTAATTCAAAAATATTCTTGAAAATCTCGATCAAAAAATTTCATAGGAAAATAGGCTCCTTAGTTCTGGGGGAAATTTCTATCTGTACATGTTCTACGTCATAAGAGCTTTCCGATAAAGTTTGTTCCAAGCAAATCGGTCCGTTACATCAGGATTTATACAGGATTGAAATTTCCCCGTAGGCGCAATGCTAATTTTTGTGAACTGTTCAAAAATGAAAAAAAAAATTGTTCAAATCAATATTTCACGCCAAGAGCTTCTTTCAGTGAGTTTGTTCATTGGAACTTATATCTTGTACTCAGAGTTTACATAATTTGTTTCATTTGTTTCATAGGCGCTAATGTTAAAAATTTTTGAACTGTTCAAAATTGAAAAAAAATTGTTCAAATCAAAAAGTAAAAAGACAGACAGACCGACAGACACACTTTTTCCCCATCTCAATACCCTACTTTCAAATTTTTTATTTTTCAATCTTTATTTAATTACTTAATTTATTTTTGACTTTTCTTGATTTCTAACGATATTTTCACGATACATTAAGCCATCTTTCATGCTTTATTATTTTTTTTTTTACTCTTACGGGAAAGTAGGCTAAAAATAGAAAGGGGTAAGCTATGGAATTGCGCATAAAAGCATTTATTGTATGCGTAAAATGCCCTACTTTAATATAATTATAAATAGAATGTAAATTGTATTATTGAGCCATTATTTCTAAACCTGGGGTTGAACCTTCAAGGGCTAATACATGATCATTCAATCATTCATTTATTCAGTCATTCATGTATTTATTCACTCAGTTATTAATTCATTCTTTTGCTTATTGATTTAGTCATTCATTAATTCAAAAATATTCTTGAAAATCTCGATCAAAAAATTTCATAGGAAAATAGGCTCCTTAGTTCTGGGGGAAATTTCTATCTGTACATGTTCTACGTCATAAGAGCTTTCCGATAAAGTTTGTTCCAAGCAAATCGGTCCGTTACATCAGGATTTATACAGGATTGAAATTTCCCCGTAGGCGCAATGCTAATTTTTGTGAACTGTTCAAAAATGAAAAAAAAAAAAATTGTTCAAATCAATATTTCACGCCAAGAGCTTCTTTCAGTGAGTTTGTTCATTGGAACTTATATCTTGTACTCAGAGTTTACATAATTTGTTTCATTTGTTTCATAGGCGCTAATGTTAAAAATTTTTGAACTGTTCAAAATTGAAAAAAAATTGTTCAAATCAAAAAGTAAAATATAGAAATGAGATGTACTCGCCGGGATCTTTCGAATGCAAAAAGAATTTTTCGAATCGGATAATTCGTTCAAAAGTTATTAGGGGGGGGGGGACAGACAGACAGACCGACAGACACACTTTTCCCCCATCTGAATACCCTACTTTCAAATTTTTTATTTTTCAATCTTTATTTAATTACTTAACTTATTTTTGACTTTTCTTGATTTCTAACGCTTTTTTCACGATACATTAAGCCTTCTTTCATGCTTTATTATTACTATTTTTACGGGAAAGTAGGCTAAAAAGCAGTAGTTGACACATTCTTACGGTACTGTTTATACCATGGCAGACCACAACGGTCTTTCGAGGGCATATATTGAAGTAGTAAAAGTGTAACGAATTTCAGTCCAAAATTAAAAATACAAAACACAGACGAGTTTCGGAATTAGATGGAATTCCTTTTTTAATTTTCAATTTGTGAATTCCACTTCAATTTCTTTAATATTGAAATTATACTCGTAAATGAAGGAAACTTAATGATGTTCACTTGACTTGCTGAGGCGCACAAATTAATTTGATGTTGCGCAGAACATGACCGATTGATTAAAGTAAAACTAATGGCTAAATAAATAGATGCCTGAATAGCAAAGGTTTGTTCCATGGTCATGAAAAAATCAAAGAGTTTTGCCCGAGTGTCGCAAAATAGAGACTTCTGTAGTAGCTTTTCAAGCAATAAAAACTATTTTCGTTACTTAAATTAAAAACAAAGAATGGTCATTTTGGTATTGGTAAGGAGAAAAGCTCTTAAGTAAACGTATATTATATATAAAGGCAAAAGTGAAAATTTTACTTTGCCGATTATTTAGATAGCATACTATAACAGAAAGCATAGTAAAAACGCAGGATTCTCAACCTTCGAACTTGCACGCAAATCTGGGAAGGACACTACATTGAATTTGTTCAACCTTCAGACCGAAATTTCTTCAAAGTATTCTTATACCGGATTAATTGCAATTCGCTGTGAACACTCGCAGTTCACAAAAGCACATCTGGGAAATACACGCGCCCCTTCACGTTGGTGTGGAATACACCTGCTACAGTGTTAAAAAAACCTGAATTTTCAGATTGTTTTTTTGACTGGTTTTAACGGAAGTTTTCCGTAGTGCTTCAATACATGGTTTTTCCTTCTAAAAACGGAAATATCACGTCCTGAAAATACGAGAAAGGGAACTTTTCCGTTTTACGGTTGCTGTATTTTCACAACCTGATTTGGATTAACGGAGAAAAAAGAAATGGAACTTCTGTCAAATCTCGGGAAAATATTATCAGAAACCGAATATTTCGGGCAACACTGCTGCCGTACTTTTTCCGTTAATTTCAGGAGATTTTTTTTTACAGTGTGGTAAGTTAAATACGATGACAAGATAAAATATATTTCTCTCAAGACTTAGCTCTTCAATTCGTAGATCCATTTCCGAGCACTAATCAAAGTTATCACCGTATGTTTTATACAGTTTATGCATTTACACGAAGTAAAAGTAGCTGTATACTCCGTACACTGTAAAAAAAAAATCTGAAAATAACGGAAAAAGTACGGCAGCAGAGTTGCAGGAAATATTCCGTTTCTGATAACAATTTCCCGAGATTTTACAGACGTTCCATTTCTTTTTTCTCCATTAATCCAAATCAGGTTATGAAAATACAGCAACCGTAAAACGGAAAAGTTCCGTTTTCGTATTTTCGGGACGTGATATTTCCGTTTTTGGAAGGAAAAACCATGTATTGAAGCTCTACGGAAATCTTTCGTTAAAATCAGTCAAAAAGCACTCTGAAAATTCAGATTTTTTTAAAAACAGTGTATGGTCCACTTCAGATCAAGATGCAATAGAAAAACTGAAGATACAGCAAATCATGTTTGGAAATTCGATTTTCAAATAGGGAAGTAGCACTCATGTCAGAAATTCTGCACCGAAAAAACTATTGAGCATTATAGATCTGTAGTCTGATGGCAAAATGTGATGTCCCACATTTTTTTTTTAGCGTAAATGAGATAATTACGTACTTGGGGACATTTTAATGAAATCTTTAAGGATGCAAAGTATAAAATAGGGTATAATATAGTATAATATATTACAAGGTAGTCGAAACGTGAATAAATTACGATTCTACATCGTGTAAAGAATTTTTTAATTGCTCGGTTGTAAAATTAGCAAAAACTGGGCAATCACATTTTGCTATTTGACTACAGAAATATTAAGAGATTTCGATAGAAGGCTCAGAAACGGTTGGTTGGCCGACTATCCTCAATTCGCTTATAATTGCGTGCCAAAGGTGCAAAGCCAGTTCCTGCTAGGTAGATTACTTCAGTATCAGCAACGTTTGACTAGTAATTTTTCATCACACTAAAATGCCACATGTTTAGCATTTCTGCCTCAACAGAATTAACCCCTTAACTGGGGTTTTTTTTTTACCACAAATGTTCCTAAAAAAGGCATATTTTTTTAATTGCATATAATTAAAGTCCTAACTTGTTATAAAATTAAAATGAAAAGAATTTTTTTTAATTTCATAAATAATAAATTGAAGAATTTTTTTTTTTTTTTATCTTACCGCCTTATTCACAATAGCGAATAATTCTTCAATGTTGCTATGGTTGAAGATAATTCACGAATTCTGAAGAAAACGGTATTCTCAATCACCAACGGAAGAAAATCCCGGAATTTTATCAGAGGATTATAGCCTCGAAACTGAGCCACCAATTCGGAGGTTTAATTCCGCTATTATAGCCTCTACCACCTGTTTTTAAACAACCACAACAAACGTCAACAAAGATGGCGGCCAAGTCGGTCTGTGTACCTTATGTTGATCCGAGATATTTATGAAGAAAATAATTAATTGGTAAGTTACTTTCAAATATTATTTACATCATTGTATTTAGATGAAATAAAAGCACATTATGCATACATTAATCATGTTATTTAATGGTCATGATTTTAATTACTAGACGTTTAAAGTGTCGATAAAAATACGAGTTATAAAATTTTTTGAAGTGTTGATTTAAAAGTTATATTTTTAAATTGTTTACCTGTTGCTTTTCTTAATAACTGAACAATGATTTTGAATTAAAATTTTGTTATTTTCAATACTTAAAGGTGAAACGAATGCAATACAGATTAATTTAAAATAAACGGAGTAAAACAGTTCATAAATCAGTGTAAGTTTTATGAGTACAGAAAAATATTTTTTGTTTCATAAATGTACCGAAGTGCATAAATTATTTAATAACTTCTTTCCTAACATTGATTTTCTAATGAATGAGCAATTGTAATGAGTAAAAAGATTTTCTTTGGTTATGTTCAAATAAAATAAATACCTAAAAATAAAACATTTCTATTATATTTGCACAAGCGAGTAAGTTCCTAATTCCTCCACTTTTTTCTGAAAAAAAAAACTTTTGAAATTAAATGTTAAGATTACAATTTAGTCCAATTTAATAATTTACTCAGAAACTTATTCTTTGAATACCAACATGCAAAGGCAAAACATAGTACTTCGTTGTTTGTACTGCTGTAAATGAGTATTTTGATATAATTCATTACATATTTTGTTATTTAAATGTAATTTATGGAAAAGCTTTTACTTTTTATGACGGGAAAGGAAGTTATACTTTTACATTGCATATTCATTACATTTATTTATTTTCATTTGATTTATACTATTATGTTAAGAAAAATGAGAATTCTTCCCGTTAGCAGGCAACCACTTTTTATTGCCAATGGAATCGAGTAATTCATAGCACAGACAATGCATTCATATCGGTGTTTACATTTCTCATTTCCTTTCATATTAAGTGGTAATCAGCTTAAAAATTTCATGTTAAGCATGTGAAATACATATTAATTGATTGTTAACTCATGGTAACCAAACGTGTGTTTCATGCAAAGCGATAGTTCACTTTTAGCTAACATTACATGTTAATGCGGTACGATTGTATTGAGCTAACTCTCCACTGCACCTTAGGAGGGGTTTACATTTTAGTATTTCTCATTAAATAATTTATGCTAACATTAAATATGAAATTTTTCAATGTATTTGGCACAGAATTAAAAGTGAGTGCCTGCTAACAGAAAAGTACTGGAAAATGTGTTTTATTCTGAAATTTTGTATTCAATAATTATTTCATTATGCAGTAATTTTTAATTATGATTCATTATTTTTATGGAGGTATACCTAATTTTGCGGTTGCTTTCTTTCTTTTTTTTTTTCAATTTACTGTACATTCTCATGTATAGGTTGACTGGTGTATGAGTCAATCCCTAGACTTCATGTTTTAAACGGAAAATTAGAAAAACTAAATTTTTGCATTTAAGGCGATTGCTATTATTCACAAAAAGGATTAGGCAGCACCGTCAACAGTTTGCCAAAGTACAGTACAATTTTAATTTTATGATTTCCTTAAATAAGAGGTAAATAGTAAGAAGCCCGAATATAATTTAATGACATGTTTCTTTGATTTAACAATATTCTTGATTCAAGTACAACATGTAACAGTCCATAGGCCAGTGGCTGAGTGGTAGCCTTCCGTGGTACCATGCCACAGGTCTGGGGTTCAATTCCCGGGCTGGGCAGGGTAGACTCAGCCTTTCATCCCTTCTGCAGGATCGATAAATTAAGGACCAAGCATACTTAGGAACTAAACACTGGGTGTTCCGCGTCAGGCCGCCCACTTGTGCTACTGCACCCCAGGGCCGACAGTCTCAAAAACTGGGATGGGCACAGTAGGCTATGGCCCGCATTGCGCTGTTGCACCGCTGAGTTTAGTTTATGTAACAATTCATAGATAATTTTTAATCAATGATGTACTGCTTTTTTTTTCTTTTTTTACAAAATTGACAGTGTTGAATGAATTCCTTCTTGAAAATTCACTTTTATTTAACTTTATGCATTTTAAGAACATGTTTTCCTATTTCAGCAGAGTCTGATGTAAAGAAATTGTATGGAATATAGAAATCTTATTTTTATCTGTGCTCTTCACTGCAGCAAAGTTGTGATTTATTAAAAAATTATCCATTTTCGTGTTATATGTTATGATGTCCTTTAAAACTTTTTGTAGCGCAAAAGTGATGAATAAAAAAAGTTACTACAATGTTGAACTTGTTCTTGTAATTGATATTATTTACTTGATACGTTAACATGTTGCGCCGAGGGAACAAAAGGGGCACAATTCAAAAATTTAAGTTTGAAAGTTACAGAACATAACAAAATAATGTTTTGTAACCGATAAGATAGAGGCAAAATATCAGGAATAATACTAATTATTCGGTAAAAATATACAATTTTACGATTTTTTTGCAAATTTGTAATTTTACAGATTATTTTGGTGATTTTTGAGTTGTGTCACTTCTGTTGTTGGGGTGCAATATGCTTTCGGTTTATTTAACCCTTTCTAAGGCGGTGGGAAGTATGCTTCCCACCAAATTCATCAAATTATAGATGTTTATAGTAAGCTATTTTACCCTTTCTGATTGTCAAAATCTTGCAAAGACTCTGGGAAATATATTTACCACCATAGTATGTTTATATATGTATATATGTAATATATTTACCCCATGTTAGTTTATGTAACAATTCATAGATATTTTTAATCAATGATGTACTGCTTTTTTTTTCTTTTTTTACAAAATTGACAGTGTTGAATGAATTCCTTCTTGAAAATTCACTTTTATTTAACTTTATGCATTTTAAGAACATGTTTTCCTATTTCAGCAGAGTCTGATGTAAAGAAATTGTGTGGAATATAGAAATCTTATTTTTATCTGTGCTCTTCACTGCAGCAAAGTTGTGATTTATTAAAAAATTATCCATTTTCGTGTTATATGTTATGATGTCCTTTAAAACTTTTTGTAGCGCAAAAGTGATGAATAAAAAAAGTTACTACAATGTTGAACTTGTTCTTGTAATTGATATTATTTACTTGATACGTTAACATGTTGCGCCGAGGGAACAAAAGGGGCACAATTCAAAAATTTAAGTTTGAAAGTTACAGAACATAACAAAATAATGTTTTGTAACCGATAAGATAGAGGCAAAATATCAGGAATAATACTAATTATTCGGTAAAAATATACAATTTTACGATTTTTTTGTAAATTTGTAATTTTACAGATTATTTTGGTGATTTTTGAGTTGTGTCACTTCTGTTGTTGGGGTGCAATATGCTTTCGGTTTATTTAACCCTTTCTAAGGCGGTGGGAAGTATGCTTCCCACCAAATTCATCAAATTATAGATGTTTATAGTAAGCTATTTTACCCTTTCTGATTGTCAAAATCTTGCAAAGACTCTGGGAAATATATTTACCACCATATGCATCAATATTCAAATATTATAACTATCCCCCCCTCAAGGGGGGTGGAAAAAATCATGCTAATCTTATTTACTGTCCTATATGAATTTCTTTTTTGAAACAAAACAAAATCTGAAAAATATTTTAACATACCAATACTGCAAAAAAAAAAGGCCTTTTAAAGGGTTAAAGTAAATATTATGATGAGATTCAAAAATTTTATTTGCTTTAATGAATTTAAAATTAAAGATATGGTGGACATTTTGCTTATTTATATATATGAATGAAGTTGTATGAACCAGTTCAGAAATTCAATCTCGAAATGGTCAAGATTAAGAATAATATTCATTTACTAACTAGATTTTTTACATGCAATGTAATTTTACATTGTCTTTCGCTCTACGCTAAACTTTTTATTTAAGAAAAAAATTTTGAGGGTAGGTGTCCTTTTGTTATTTTTAAGTTCATTTTGCACGAAAAATTTTGCTGTAAGTTTCTAATGACCACATTTGTTTTGAGAGAAAAGTTATACATTTTTCTGTCCATTACCGAGTTACACTACCTTTACGTATGTTCTCAAAAACATGTTTAAAAAGCCATATCCATTTTCGGAATATATAATATAAAAATTCCGAAAATGGATATGGAGGGAAAATTTCTCCTTTTATGCAGAGTGGTTCAAAGGGTAAATGCCACCGTTCAGGATGTTCTGTTGGATTGCAAGAATGCATAAAAGAAAGTAGAGGAGGAGAGTGCTTCCTTCCGAATATTTTGATAAGCTGATAATGAAAAACATGCATCTGCATAATTATGCAGCGTGATTCAGAGGGGCACCCAACACTTTTGTCAGGCCTGTACATGGCCACAACTGTAATCAGCTGACAATCACTAAAATTACAGTAGACACTAGTTTACGAGTTTCAATCAATGGCAGACTCAGGGGGGTGGGGGGGGGGTGGACACAAACCCTCCCAAAGTAGTAAAAGAAATGTGGAATTAGCCCATTAAATTTGTACTTACTTTTAGATATTTTAAAGTATAGATAAATTGGGTTAAGAAAAAATAATAATTAAAAAAATGCTTATGAGAATTTTATTATTAAAAGTTTTACGAGGGATAATCACTTGAAACTCTCCGGTACTCCTCCAAAGTAGTTAGGCTGGGCTGGCGGGGTTGTACACATAAAGCCCAGCAAACCTATCTTGGACACAGAATGACCTTTCGCCGGGCTTCACTTATCCGTGCCCGGAGGAGGGCAGCCCTAAGGCCTCGAGCTAACAGGGTAGTGGTGTGAAGTAGAGAGAGGTGCTCCTTTCAAAAGTTATTCCATGTCCATCCCTGGTTTCAATGATTTAATTTTAACACTTGTTTTGGTATCTTTTGAAAGGGAAACTAAATTTGAATCATTGCAGCAATTAGTAATTATTCTGTATAAGGTTCACTACTAATTTTAGACATGTTACTGTGTTTGTGATTTGTATTTTAAGTTGCCCTTAATAAACAGGGACGTGAAAACTTGGTTGTGAGTGTGCATTTCAAATTTTATTACACATGCATATTTGAAATGTTATCTTAATATTACGCAGAAATCTGTAATTAACATAGCTAAGAACATGAGAAATAAATAAATATAAAATTTATCAGATTCTCAGCAAAAGTCTAGCCTTCAGAACTTGCTACTCAAAGGCAGTCCAAACAATATATGCATTGGAACAGAAAATAAATTAAATGGAAGTTATTGTTAAATATTTAATGCAGTGCAAGTAATTTGCACTTGTACTGCCTAAAATTAACAAATCAAAACTATATAGGTCATAAAATCAACCTTATTAAAGTTAAAATAACTGCATAATTGTGCTTAAATAATAACTTTGCTTTTATCAATATTTTCTGCACAAAGTCATTCGTTTTTGTTTGTCATACAAAACGATTTTAGTGTATAACACGAATTAATGTATATAAAATGTACCATGTAAACAAAATTTAATTTTTTGTCACAACAAATTTTAATCCGATCTGAGCGAGTTATGATAATTGACTAACGTATCTTACGAATTATATCATTATGCCTACGTAATCTAACTATTGCAACAAACTTTAACTATTTGCTCAGATGAATAGCTGACATAAAGCTGTTATTCGCGTTTTGTTTTGGAGAAATTTGACCACCCAACATACATTTGAAATTCGCACACTTGCCCAACACACGAGAAATTATCGTTCTTCGCGAAACCACAGCGAAAACGTAAACAATGTCATCTGATCAAAAGCGACCAATCATAGAAGCCTTTACATCGATGAGGAGAAAAATCATCGAATTCATCTATCCGCGCTTGCAGAAGGTTTGAGAATAAGGAAGGTGAATTATTCGCGATTGCGCGATACTTCAATTCGGGAATTATTTCGCAAACAATTCACGATTGTGAATAAGGCGGTTAGACTTTGAAACAGAAATGCCCCTAAAGGTTTGCTTTTTGCAATCACAGAGTATATACAGTGAAGACTGTATTACATACCTCACAATCTATTTAAAAAATTCTAATACTGGAAGATCTATTAAAAACACAGGCAATTAAAACAACAAAGGCGGAAACATCAATGCCCGTACACCGTACGGGCAAACCAGTTAAGATTATATATTATGCAATACAATTTTTTCTCTCAAGAGTTAAAATCTAATATTTTAAATAATTGACAACATGTTTCAGCAGAAGTTTACATCACTCAACTTCCTTTTCTCCAACGACGTATTTTGACAGCATGTTTTGTACTTCAAAAACTTAGCATGTGTTCCAGATACATTTTAAATACACGTAAAACAAATTCCGTTACATTTGAATTTCCCTTTTTTACAACCTCGGCTTAGAATCTCACAAAAAACTTCACATTTCATTTTTCCAGGAAGGATTGTTCATTTCGTTTAGACTTTTCAACAACTATTCATGATTTAATACAGTCATTTTACCTTGTGCATGTTTCCACACACAGAGGCTTCAAGAATTACCTAATACAAAGGAGTTAGGTCGGATATTTATCATTACATAAGTTTTAACAAGTAAGTTTACGTATATATTAAGGGTTTTTCGCCGTAAAATCAAGTAAGGGAAAAGGTTCTAAAATATGACTGATTTCCGTGCAACAGTTACCCGAATTAAATTAATTCAACATTTATACCAAAACCTGTTAAATACGAGTAAACGCGTAAAAATAAAGAAAACTGCAGTTAGATGCAAAGAGGAACATATTCTAAAGTTCAATTTCACACACATAAAGGAAAATAAATCAATCTTTATGAGGAATTTTAATATATATATCGCAAAGCAGAAGAATGATAATGTATGCTTTAATCTGGTAGATTAAAGATATTTTCAAGATTATAAACTTTCGAATATCATTTTTAAAACAGATTTTTTGTCTCAAAGTTGTGTCCAAATGTTCTCTTTGCTTGTTAATTAAACCCCGCATATTTCTTAAAATTACTTTTTAGCATATAACATTTTTGAACAATCTCAAAATTGTTTTTCGATTGTTGAATTTTTGTATTTCTACTCTAACTTTTTACTTAAATTTAAAGAAGTTGTATCCCTTCCCTCCACCCTTTTGTCTGAATGAACAATATTCATAAACTAAGTACTACTTAAAATTACAACTAAAAATTTAGGAAATCCATAGAAAAGAAGAAGTTGCAATGCATAATCGTGGTTATAATTTAAAGTTTCGGAAAAAGGAGTCAAAGAATCAATTCAGAGTACCAATCTGAAAATTAACTTTTAAGTATTAAAGCAAGGAGTCAGGAAAGCCTTCTTGTTTTTCTGCAGCAAAGTATTACCCCTCTTAATATTCATTCTTTCTTAGTACCCCACACTTCCTTATAAAGTGATCTTTAAATAAAAGACTTATGCTAGAATTTTTGACTAAAACAAAGTTCTCCACAAAATTAGCATTTTCCTTCCAGATCTAAAAATCACGTGTAGCAAAGCATCATGAAGCATAGAAAAAAACAAATTGGATAACGAGACTAAATTTTATGTTTAGTACTGAAATAACTAAACTTTGAGAAAAATTAACAAATTAAGAAGTACTATATTTAAAACTAGAAATGGTAACTAATAATTCAAATTTAAAAGCACTCTGAAAACCGCTGGCAAGTGATTTAAAATAAAACTACAGTTACTCATATTTCATCATTTTAGTTATGTCAAATAAAAAAGCAGGGCCCTTAAAATAGAAAAAAAAATCACATGCAAATATGTAAAATAAGGACTTCCGGCATTTAAAAACAAGTTCTTATAATGAATGGAAAAAGCTTTTATTTATAAAGTTACAACTTGCGGAAAGATTTATTCAATGTCGGCAAATTGAAAATTATAGAAAGTCGGGAGAGCTTTGTAGAAAAGGTCAAAACTATTTTTAAAACTTCTGATAAGCTCGCTTTCGCCTGGAAAACTAGGGATGTAATTTTTAATTGTTAAAAACTTTTCTCAAGAGTTTGAGCTGCATAGCAAGATATTTCCATAACCTCCTAATTATTTTAAGTAAAATTCATTTGTGTTCAAAACTCGTTATTTTTCCAAGTACCGGCTACTTTAAGCCATTTACTATTTTAAATAATTTAAGTTTTAAAACTCTTCGTGAAGTTAAAATCAAGAAAAAAAAAAAGATTCCTTAAATTGTATGAAGTTTTGCATCTGCCCAATACTAATTTTACTTTAAATTCCTACTAAATGTAGGCGACTAACTTCGCAAGATTCCTAGAATTTAACATTTCGTAAAAGTAATTAATGGTACGAGTTTATATATTTTTTGTTACCTTCAAGATTTGGATAAAGTACGCAAACAATTTGAGCTGCGACTAAAAGAAGTTTTGCTCTACGATTGAACAGAGAATTAGAATCAAATAACTCTTGAAATATAACGAATGTAATACTGCATTCAGAGAATGAATCTTCAGATTCTAGTGCAAAAGAGAGTGCTACAAAAACATTTCTTTGGACATCAAAACGCAAGACTACATGAAAACAAAGCAGGACAGTGATAACTCAGAACTTTGAAAATAACGAGGTTTTAATCTTACCACTTTTCGTTGGTTACAGTAGCAATTTATAACACATTTTCTCGAACAACAAAACATAGTTTCTCTCAGAGTATCCTCAAACAATTTGAAAAATCACACAAGCAAGATTTAGAGTTCAAAGAAGCTTTCAAAAGTTGATTTTAGGAACTTATCGCAACGGATGATTAGGAGGTTGACAAGGAGAATCCAACTGAAATTGAGGTACCAGGAACGCAAGCTCAAGTTTTGTGCAAGGCTGCTGAAACTTAATTTCTATTTCTCTAACGGGCAAAGAAGGGTCATCTGTAGTTCTCACACGTGGAGCACGTATGATGAGGACGCCATTTTTGTAAAGTTTGGCAGTGAGGCAAGCGTCATCGACGTCCTCCGATAACGGGATTACCCTTTCGAAGGAACGCTCAATGTATCCATGTTGATCCAGTCGGCTTTCATGCTTGCCAATCACGGTTAGGACCCTCTCGTTGAGGATCACTTTGAGCTCTTCCGGTGTAAAGTGCCTTGCGTGTAACATGACCTTGAATTGATCTTCAGGTTCTGGGGCAACGTTCGCCACAAGCTGCGGAATCGGGTTGGGGAAGCGCAGATCTGCCAGAACTTCATTAGCGTCAAAAGCGAATCCGTCAACCAAGTTTCGCAAAATTCTCACGAGTTGCGGATTTCGAAATCCCAGAGCCATTGCTACTTGCTAAGAAGAATCATGAAGTGTCCTGACGGCTTTCCGTAGCGATATTTATACTTTGATTTAGCACGCGGATGCAAAATTTTGATCTCCGCGCTCATTGGTAGCTGAAATGACCTAAGTAAACATGTAGAGTAATTTGCTTCTTCTTCACTTACCTTCACCAAGTAAATCAAATAGGGGGGGGGGGGGCTCTGTGGCTGAGCGGTCTGAATGACTAGCTTCCGGTACCTGCGTGAGCGCAGTGAAGAGGCAGGG
Source organism: Octonoba sinensis (assembly GCA_038502835.1). Classification (NCBI taxonomy): domain Eukaryota; kingdom Metazoa; phylum Arthropoda; class Arachnida; order Araneae; family Uloboridae; genus Octonoba; species Octonoba sinensis. Next base: position 60,114,614 of record CM076605.1, on the reverse strand, counting down.
GGTCGATTTCCACCTTTCCTTGGGTGTATTTCCTTCTTTGTATTGTAATTCTGTCGCACTGACTTGTTCTATCTGTCCTACTAGACGAGAGTTTGAGGCATATCCTTGAGAATAACAAATAAACACGAATATTAATGTGACCTGAAATGGTCGTAAACAAAAAAAAAACAAAAAAAATAGTGAGTGAGCGGTCTAATTGACCGATTCCGGTACCTGCCTGCGCGCAGTGAAGAGGCGTCGGTTCGATTCCCACTTCCCCCGGGTGTATTTCCTTCTTTTTATAGTAAATCTGTTGTACTGTCTTGTTCTATCTGTCATATTAGACGAGAATTGAGGCATGTCCTTGAGAATAGCAAATAAACTCGAATATTAATGTGACCTGAAATGTTCGTTTACAACTTTACAAATAGAAGCTTTAGTGGCTGAGTGGTCTAAGTGACTTTTCTCCACCAGGCCCCAAACCTGTTAGCCGAAGTCTTAGGCCTGCCGAAGCGTGGGGCTGGAGGCCAGTGGTCTAAGTGACTGGTTCCGGTGCTTGCCTGTGGGCAGCAGAGAGGAGATGTGTTCGATTCTTGCACCGTTCCCTGATGTATCATAGGCTATAAATAGAGATAGGAATTAAAAAACTCACGGATGACCACGGTAGACACTGCGCTAAAGAAAACTCGGTAGTAGTTCAAAAAGACACACATGGTTATTCTTTAGTAGCCCAAAATTGTAAAGTGCTAGCAAAAGTTAAAAGAAAACTACCATGCATAAATACACACTTTTTATACTTACTTGAAATGAATATAATGATTGTATGCAAAAACGGCACTAAACACTTTGAATTTTTAGACATTCTGAGCATGAACTGATAAGTATGATATATAATTCACAAAATGCTTTAGATGATAAGTTGTTGTCCTCGTGTGTATTTTGACAACATTTATTTGCGCTTAATTTTGAAGCAGCTCCCACATGAGAGACCATCACCTAGGTTGGCACCCCCAGAGGTATCGTTTCACTTGGAGGAGATTCGTGCCACGACGGATTTAACGTGCACCAGCTGCCATTAACGTACACAGTCACGGAGCGAATCAGTCGCGAGAGGTGGTCACATTCCCAAACACTGGTCTCGGTCAATGTTTGCTTCATTTTCGGTGTTCTTTGGGAACCAAGCTTCTACCAACTGGTCCACTGCGGGACATGTCTTCTCTCCGGGTTAAATATTGTTCGGCTGTGCCAAACAAAAACACGATGAGCATAAAAAGGGCACAAAAGGTCGGTAGTATGAGTCAACGTGCACCGTAATAAGAACAAACATATCAAATCATAACACCAAGAATCATATGAACTGTGTGCCTCAGTGGCTAAGAGGTCTAAACGCCTTGCTCCGGCATCTGCCTGTGCGCAGAAACGATCGAGGCCGTAGGATCGACTCCCATGCTCACCCCCAATGCATTTAGGTACTTCCCCTCTGTGTTGTAATGTTCTTTCATGCATTGTTTTGTACTAGCTGTCATATTAGACGACAGTTTATAAACAGGTGTTGCGAGACCAAGCACACGATCTGGAAAACAAATGTAAAGCGAATTGAAATTGACATACTATGCAGTTATGAGAAAATGCTAGATATATGTGGAAGTGAATCTGCAAAGATGCAAATCAGTCAAGTTCCTTGCCTCCGCCAGGGTGCGCTGGCAATTCCTCACTATTTTAACGAGCCGCAACGGAATGAAGACACTGCTTGTTCATCGTCTGATCATTTTGCGGGGCTCTAGCAGAATGACGCCAAGTCACGTCGACCGTCGAAGTGACCTTCCAATTAAATGTTAACTTTATTTTTAGCTTGTATATAGTTCTATTCGTTAATTAAATGTACTTAAATTCATTCAATCAGTATAAGTTTGAGTCTTTTAACCCGTTAACTCAGTCCATATGTATATTCATATATATATATATATTACTTTTTTCATGGTTCAGTGTTTGCTTGTTGATCTTTTTATCACGGTTATAGATATACTTCAAGAGTCTCAGTTCAGAAAGAAATAAATTATACAAAATTTTCTTTATTTTTTTTTTCATGTCGTAATTTGAAATGAAATATCAAAAAAGATTAATTACTAGTTGACAAAGTTATATCTTGCCATTGAGGTTTCTGAAATAGTGATTGATTTTCAGATTAATTATCCCGACTTGTGGCCCAAGAATAACGAGCTTGGGCCACAAGTCGGGCTAATTAATCTGAATTACTGTCTCAAAGTTCAGTTGGGTTACCGTTGCACTACCACTATGAAGGTAACCTAACTGAATTCATAGCCAACAACACTTGTTCTTTTCACTGAACTCTCCAAGAAGAACCTCGCACTCTCGAGGTCCAGAGTCAAGTTACCAGAGCCGAAGTGTACTTTGAGAGACGAGGAAATTCTTTTGACAGGCTCTCAATCCCTCGCAGAGTTTCAAAAAAGGAGTGCTTCCGTTTTTCTCTTACTTAACTATGTTGTTGTTACTAATCCCTACTAGTATAAGGGCTAATTAATCTGAATTACTGTCTCAAAGTTCAGCTGGGTTACCGTTGCACTACCACTATGAAGGTAACCTAATTGAATTCATAGCCAACAACAACACTTGTTCTTTTCACTGAACTCTCCAAGAAGAACCTCGCACTCTCAAGGTCCAGAGTCAAGTTACCAGAGCCGAAGTGTACTTTGAGAGACGAGGAAATTCTTTTGACAGGCTCTCAATCCCTCGCAGAGTTTCAAAAAAGGAGTGCTTCCGTTTTTCTCTTACTTAACTATGTTGTTGTTACTAATCCCTACTAGTATACGGGCTAATTAATCTGAATTACTGTCTCAAAGTTCAGCTGGGTTATTGTTGCACTACCACTATGAAGGTAACCTAATTGAATTCATAGCCAACAACACTTGTTCTTTTCACTGAACTCTCCAAGAAGAACCTCGCACTCTCAAGGTCCAGAGTCAAGTTACCAGAGCCGAAGTGTACTTTGAGAGACGAGGAAATTCTTTTGACAGGCTCTCAATCCCTCGCAGAGTTTCAAAAAAGGAGTGCTTCCGTTTTTCTCTTACTTGACTATGTTGTTGTTACTAATCCCTGCTAGTATATAGGAAAGTCTACTTCCGGTACCTGCCTGCCCGCAGTGAAGAGGCGTCGGTTCGATTCCGACTTTCGCCTGGGTGTATTTCCTTCTTGGTATAGTAAATCTGTTGCACTATCTTGTTCTATCTCATATTATACGAGAGTTTGATGCACATCCTTGAGAACAGCAAATAAACTCGAATATTTATGTGACCTGAAGTGGTCGTTAATAAAGTATCTTTAATCAACGTGAAAAATAAGTTCTCTTAATTGAATTTAGAAAATATAAAATAAAGATACTAAGACATTTTCAAATAAAAAGGTGTATATCTTTATTAATTTAAAGAAAAATAGTGACAAGTGCAGCAATTAGTAATGAGAAAACAAGTCGGCCTTTGACTTGAGTGTTTCTGTATCTCATACATTATGCAATTTTCGAATATATAGTCGTACATAAAATAATTTTTTGAAAAAAATAGAACCGACTTCAAACTATAAATAGCGCTAAAAAGTAAAAAATAATACATTATTCTTTAAACAACTTCGATACGACTTTTAAACATAATTTTTGAAGTCGGTGCAAAATTATGGCAGTCTAATTATAATTGCGCCATGCGTTATTTTACGCTGGAACTGTTGCAAACTCTACGCCATTTATATTTGTAATTGGTTCATAGTTACAAAAGGAATCATGCATCAAAATCCATCATAATTTTACACCGACTTCAAAAATTATGTTTAAAAGTCGTATCGAAGTTGTTTAAAGAATAATATTATTTTTTACTTTTTAGCGCAATTTATAGTTTGAAGTCGGTTCTATTTTTTTTCAAAAAATTATTTTATTTTATTCTTTTTAGTGTAAATGCATTTTTATATAAATACTCTATTTTTAAAACATACATATCAAAGGGGAAACCTTCTTTGAGGGAATGACACTAAAAACTAACCGTTTGTAAGGTAAATTTCGTTTTAAAATCGATTTTAGAGGGTCACTAGAGCAAGCAAACTGATTGGATTTAATTTCTTCTTCAGAGAAGTCTTCAGTCTATTTCTTTTAATATTACATCTTAATGGCAACAAACTCTTTTTTAACAATGAGTTTCATGTTTATTAACAATATTCCCAACAAAGAAAAATCGAGCCTAGACTTTCCAATTAAAATGAAAAAATACATTATTTTCACCCATAACGTTTTTTTTTAAACAGATGTAGTCAAACTGATGTGTGATATTGGAGTTAGACGACCCTCTATCGGTCAAAGAAAAAATAATCAAAATCGGTTCATTTAGTCAAAAGTAATGGATGGAAAAGCAAAAAAAAATGACCGCATTTTGGCCCATAACTTTTCTTCTAATTATCGAATATGGTCAAACCAAGGTATGGGACCTAAAGAAAACCACCCTCGATCGATTAAAAAAAATTCATGAAAATCGGTTCATCCGGTAAGAAGTTATGAGTGGACAAACAAACAAAACAAAAAAAAAAAAAAGAAAAGAAAAAACGACATACATACAATATCAATGTATAACCTCCTTCCTTTGTGAAGTCGGTTAATAAGTCTTCACAAAAGAAAGTAAGCCGTACTGCGAGTATTTAAAGATGTATAAGCACAAAACAAAGGAGTCGTAACTTCGAAATTAAATCGAGTTCGCCTTACGTGCCTCAAATAATGAAATAGTTGAATCATTTAAGTAATCTTAAATGTTATGCAACAAATGTTGCCACTATTTTACATAAATTATTGTTTTATTATTTTTTTACATGATACCATACTATTAAGGTCACGGGGATATACTTAGAAATATGAGACAAGTAATCAAACCCATCTAAGCAAGTAATTACAAGGTTGCAAACGCACTTTACTGAAAATGGGACTTTGAGATAACTGCAGAGAAAATAAAAAGTCAGTCTGACATGTGCATGCAACAAAAATTCAGTCTTGTATAGGGGATATGATCTCCCCATGGAAAATTTACAGCGTCTGTCCGTACTGAGGTCATCAAGGAACAGTTAAAGCACTCTTTTTTCTCCTGTAAAGCCTCGTTTACACGATACCAGTTGAAGAGACAATTGTCGAGGCCAATTGTCTCTGGACAGTTGGGGAATGTCCTGGCCATTAGGCCAGTTGGAAGAGAACGTGTTCACACTGTGAAAGCATTGGCATGGTAGTTGATGACGAAAAATGGCAAAACAAACACAGCAGACTTGACTGACACGAGTGAATTGGCACCACACGAAGTAAATCAACTGGCTGCAATGTTCACACGGCGCCAACTGGCTGGACAACTGTGATTCAGAGCGGTGGGGGGCTTCACTGGGCCCAGTTCCTTCCCAGTGGACTGGAACTGGTCCCCCTGGACCCAGTTTGTCCTTTATCTACTCCTCGAGCCAACTGAATTTCAGGACAACTGTCGAGGCAGTTGGCTCGCCAATTTGCCTGAATTGTTCGCACGTAGCCAATAACTTTACGCCAATAAGCTGTCTCCAGACAATTTTCTCTTCAACTGGCATCGTGTAAACGTTGTTAGGGTGCAAAAGTTAGGTGTCATTGACACCTAGCTGTTTTGTTTTAGTTGCCAAAAATGTTTTGCTGGGCGTAATTTAAAAAACTATTCTTTTTAGAAGTTGGTAATATTGCTTAAGTTTATGACTCAATACGAACGTTTATTTTAATCAGTGCCTAATAAAATAAAATATGAGTTAATTAGCTTAACTAAATTTTCAAGTGTTATTTAAAATCTAGTGTTATTAACAAAACTTCATTTGTAAGTAAACATTCACGATTCAAAAATTTGAAACTCAAGAAGTTATGATGGTCTTCCTAGATATCGTAAAAACTCAAAATACGCGATATTTGATGAAATATGTGTATAAAAATATAATTATACGAAGTTATACTTGATTTAAAAATATGAATAAATAAATATAAAATGATGACTTGGTGAAAAATTGTGGCTGTCAGACTAAAAGTTTTATGAAGGTTTAGACGTCAAAAGTACCGACTGGATATGAAATCGCGGTCGTCAAATGGAGTTTTTAGTTGTAAAGTACGACTAACGACCACTAATTTCGAAGCCTGGTTTTAGGGAAGTTTTTGTTTTGCCGCGTTTATAAAGTACGAGAAGCAGAATATTTGCTTCACTGTTTCTTGAAAGCAACTAAATGTATAAAATGGCATATAGCATGAGTTCAGAAGAAAACAATTTAGACTAAACAACTAGAACGAGAGCAAAATCGGTACATTCCTTATACTAGCAGTTCCTCCCTTGAACATGAATGGATTCTACTTGGCACTCTGCCAGGCAGATTGCTCTGATTGATGGAGGAACCGTACATTTCCTCTCCTACTATTTCTAGCAAGTGTTCAATGTGGTGTAGCAATCTTGTAACAATGGAGGCAATTCACAACTAGAGGGACTCATGAACGATCACCGTTGTCATTTGATATCTGCTCTTTGTTTACTAAGATTTTCAATTGAGTTCTACGCGGAGTTCCCTAGGCAAAATTAGTTATCTTAAAAGTAGACTATTCGCACAGCTTTTTCTGATTATAACCCAGTATTTACATTTAATCATTATTAAAGATTTTTTTTAATTATTAGAATAGTTATAGTGTTTTATTTAGTGTTAATTTTATGCAATGTAGAAGAACTTTATTTAGGCTTAGTTTTTAATTAGATTTGTCGAACTCGAAGTAAGGCGATGCTACGGCTACCTTTGTTTACATTACTTTCATCTCTGCCACGTGACCAATGACGTTGCTTGAATTGCTTCCATTAAAACGCCTTGGAGGATGTAGTGTTCAGTGCGGATGCCAAGGATGATAACTCATCGATAATATTGGAGGGCTGACCGCATGCTCCTAGATCTCCTGCAGGATCACTTTATCCTTTGTACATTGTGCGTTCTTGGCTCCTGCTCATCGGATATTCCTGTGGTACCTCCGAGAGCACAAAAACTAGTCACTGGGGCCTCGTACTCTTTACGAAAGAGAGCGAATCTGAATGTATTCTATACCTACAATGTATCTTATATAGAAGCCGCTCAAGTGTCTGTTTGTCACCGAAAGACAATGGAAACTGCATTACAGTTACGCAAGCAACCAATAAGCTATTATTGGTTGCTTGCGTAACTGTTATGCAGTTGCCATTGTTGTAACACATTGTTGCCATTAACACATTGTTGCCATTGTTGTTTTGTCTTGACCCTTTATTTACTAACAAAACTTCTAAATCAATCGAAAAGGAGGATGTCAGGGGTTTGCCTTAAAACCCTGAAAAGCTGTTAACATTTACACACAAACACCCCGTGCATTTATTTTAATGCATGAGGTGAATTTCGTGGGTAACGAAAAGACGCTTTTCACAACAAAATAGGACTGTGTGAGCTTGTCAATTGAAAAAGGAACTTTTCAAAAAATTGACAATTAAACTTTCATACTTTCGATTAAGTTATATGAAAATTACTTGAATTGGAATTTTACAACCAGTATTTTTTTTAAATTGAAGCTTTAAAATTTGAAACGAAGGAAAATTTTGCTAGAAAAAATTCCTTCCGTTACCTACTTTAAAATTTCAATAATGAAAAAAGAAAGTTATTATAAATTCCAAGCTCGGTCATTTTCATATAAATTTAAAAAATAAAAAGGTCTGACTAAGTTTTTTTGCAAGGAAAAAAAAATTCAATTAACAAGTTCACAAAATCCTATTTTGTTGAGGAAAAAACGTTCTTCCCCTTACCCACGGGATTCACTAAGAATCCAACCTGTTGGCAAGCAATATTTTAAAGCACAAACCGTAGTTTCTTGACAACTTGAGCTTTTAACTACTTAGATTGTTCATATTTTAGCCCAAAGAAATGTGATCGCTTTTCATGTGTCTTCTGGAGATGTAATGTGATTCTCATTTCCTCTCCGTAGACTAGTTTGAGGCAAGACTTTGCAACGCTCTTAAGAACGGGTTAAATTGCAAAATAAATAAGGAGGCTATTCGGATTTTCAGTACAAACATGATAAGGAATGATATTTCAAATAATTTCTTTTCAGCTTTTGTACTACTCTAATCAGTTCCATCATGTAGAACATGAATCTTTTTACACTAAAAACATGGGAGAAGTATAGTTATACCCCCGGAAAGGTTCACGCCTTAAGCTTCCATAGAATCACTTTCTGAACACTATATTGAGGCCAAACATTACTAAATTAAAATATTATTTTTAGAGTTTAAATTACAGCTGTAGACTTCAATTTAAGAAGCGGTAGCTTAAGATGAAAATATTTCATTTTTTCCTCTTTCTTCGAGGTCAAGTTCCATGATTTAAGATTTTAAATTATAGTACTTGATTTGAACCAAACATATTTTGGTGATTTTATCAACCCCTTCGGGACTAGTACCCAGTATTAAACGAAAACTAAATTCCACATTACAGAACTAAAAAAAAAAGTCTAAAAAATGGAAGTAAATTAAAGAAAGAATGTCTTATTTTTCCCCATCAGTAGCATAAATGTTACGAAGCCTTTCCCAGCCAACTAATTTTTCAGTCTTAATCCAGTATATCGTAGAACTAGAAAAACAACTTCCCGAAATCTTTACAGATTATAATATGTAGAGGTCTTTGCTAACAAGTTTTTCTTGAATACCACTCTTCGTTTAAAGCGCTAGATGCCAAAAATGTCTTTTTTGAAGTTTAAACAATTAAACTACGGCACTTAAGATGTATATAAATATTTTTGGTCGGGTACAAGTTTGTGTCTTATTACTACTTCTTACAAAATAGTCAACTCTCCGTACCCGAGTTTGAATTTATTTTCAAATAATGGCACATGAACCTTTTGAACAACATTGATTCTTTTTAAGTATTCCAAATTTTTGAAAAAGTTTAGGTAAATCATCTCCCTCCCCCCGCCTCCCTAAAGAAAAGAAATTTGCCGACTGCAAATAAAAACTTTACAGATTTCAGATCTTTTTGTTTGATTATAGTAGTTAAAGTACACAAGAGATTTAATGACTTTTGTAAAAATCCATAGTAACTTTCCATCGCATCTAGTGAAAAGTTAAGGTTGATCTAATATGTACATTTTAACTTTAGTGCCTGTTTCTTCCAGTTTAAAAATATTGTTGGCAAAAAGCAGTTTTTATTTTCTTTCCCTTTTAAATTTATCACTTATTCCCTGAAATATAAATGCATATTTAGATCGAAGCCAATTAAAAGGTGGTAAAAGAAATTCCACTGCATAAGTTGCCTGCCAGTTTTGGTGCAGACATTCACCAAATTACATTGCCTGCATAAAAGTCGTGGTCTATGTATATCTCAGGGTAATATGTAACCCAATATTTAGCCCGAGTAGTCTACGTTCCCTAAACTAATGTGTAAATGGATTTCACAGAACTGGAGTTTTAACTACACTGTAAAAAAAATTGGTGTTCCTGAGCAGATTTTTGGTGATCAGTTGGTTGTAAAGTTGAACATTATTCCTTTTTTGATGTATTTTAAATTCTTTTAAGGGGACTCGGCACCTAAAAATCCACCTTCTCAAATTGAACGTATTTCAAGGTGTATTGACTGGTTATATATGTTTATGAATGTGGTTATATATGTTTATGAATGTAACTTGATGTGTAAAAGAAAAAATATTTAAAAAGAGTCCAAAAAATTTAAAACGCTACTTTTTTTTAAAAGGCGAGATTTGACTGGAATTTTTTTTTTTACAAGAAAGAACAAACTATACTCCTCACTTTGCAGTATGGAATTTTTGATATCTTTATTAGTTCTTGAAAAAAAATTTTAAACTGGAAAATCTAAGAAAAATCTCGGTATTGCAAGATTTTTCCAAGTTAAACTGCATTAAAATAATTTCTAATAAATTAATCAAAAATTCCATACTATGTTACATTTAGTTGAACATTTGGAAAAGTAATAAAAATTTCAAGTGAATATATACATATTTGAAAAAGCTTTAGCATTTTAACTATCACATAGTATGCAAAATAGCGAAGCCGAGAAAATGCCATTTAAAGTTTTTGGTTAGGTAAAAAAACGTCAAAATGCTCATATAAAGTCGAAAATAAAACATCTTAGACTGTACGTAGGACTTTGATGAAACTTTGCACAAACTTTCTCTAATGTATAAAGTATAATTTGGAGCAAATATCCCAAAATCGATATTTTGACTGATTTTTAGTGCCGAGTCCCCTCAAGTGTCTAAAAAATACAGACAGCAGAATGTTTTTTTAGCATATGATTATCTTCAACTCATCTACGCAGCAAAAGTTCATTGCGATGGCTCATTTATCCACTCTTCCTAGAAAAGTGGAATCGCAGTGAAATCTCTACGCGTAGCGGAGTTGACAAATTTCATGTACTAAGAAACATTATACTGGATATATTTTTCGAGACAGACAAAATTACAGTATATCAAGTGTGCATAATTTTCAACGCTACACTATCTGAACACCAAAAATGGTGGCAACTAAACGCCAAATTTTTACAGCGTAAAAGTAATTTCATTTCATAAAGTTTTCAAAGCTCTCGCATTTGCAACGGTTTGAACGAAACGGAAAGAGGTTCGGTAAGACGACACAAATTAATCAAAACCCAGATGCTGATGTTATTCAAAGAGATACTTCTACAGAGAAGTAATTATCATCCAGTCAAGCATTTTTTTAAAATTAGTAATTGTAATACTTATGAAATGATACCATGAAATGAATCATAAAAAGCAAACGCGCTTTAATCAGAACACTTTGTTTGGAAAATGAACGAAATTTATGTAAACAGATTTGACAGCAATTGTAGGAATCTATTTTTGCATTTGCAAAAATCTTCATTTAATTTTACAAAAATTCAGAAAAAAAAAGTTAAAATCTTAAATTACGCGTTTACAGTTAAATCCGTAGTGCTAAAAACATTGCTAACTCTCCCCCGTATAAAAAAATACACCCCCCCCCCTTTCGGTAATACAAACATCATAACTACTTTCATAAACTAGCGCTTTATATTAAATAGTTCAATAGGTTAACTCCTAATTCTCAATTTCTATTTTGATTTTTTTTTATAATGTTGAATTAAAACCCCCAACTGATAATTTGCTTTTAGCGAATTCTATTCGATAAAAATTTGTCTACTTTATGCAACCAAAGCCACCTCTGGAATAAAACCTTAATTAATGTCCAAATACTTGAGAAATTACATTCACGTTTTAACAAAAAAACAGCGGGAAATTTAACATTTTAAATGTACTTAAAAAGATCATGTCCGTGGAAATCGCGGGATGAGCAATTCTTGCTACACTTCACGTTGCACGTGGAAATCGAGAGATTAGCAATCTACGGTCTATTGAACGGGTTCGAGAGAATGAAGAAAGAAATAACAAACTTTAAATCTTCACTCACAAGACACTAGAAATGAGAAGATTGAAAGAACTGGAAAACCTGTTTAATACAAAAATTAAGACAAACATTTAAGTGTGAGGCGGGTAAGAAATTTAACTTTTTTTTTCAAGTCGGATGCATGTTTTGTAGTGAAAGATTAGTATAAACAAACTGCACAGTAAAAACTACACGTGTAGGTTCCGAAATAACCAATTTAATAGCTATTGTGCCTTAATTTAGGATTGTTGCATTAAATTAGTTACGCGCAAATATTCAACAAAGAACAAAGATTAATTCAAAGACTAGTTCAACATTTGTTGAATGTTGCAGCAATCCGAAAATAAGCAACATTTCAAAAACTTACATTTTGATTAATCTTGCGGTTTAAAAAGTACTAAATTTTTAAAGTACATTTTAAGCCCACTGTAAAAAAAATCAAGGTAAAGCCAAATAAAACTCACCAAGTCCAATTCAAAAATCGCGGGAATTCCGATATTTTTGATTAACTATTGTGCAATGTATACAAGATCCCTTTAATTTTGTAACGAGCAAAGTTAATAATCAGCAAGACTTTTTGGACCATTTAGTAAAAATTTCAGATTTTAAGTTCCAAATAGCTTTCTCTGTGAAACTTAAATTTGTTTTCACCTTTTACAAATCTAGAAACATTGTACTCTCCTACCTTGATACCCCAATTCATAATCTTTGGGGCATTAAAAATTAAGATTTAACAATAAAGGTAGGTAAAAAATATTTCTGAAACTCATTCAGTTTTCTTTAAAGTATCAGGATTTTGCTAATTGAACTACTTCTGAACATACCCGCAAATTTACGAGTAGTTCCATAGAACAGCTTTACCAGAACTAGAAACTAACCTAAATATTGGATAACTTAGTATTTTGCATCCATATTAGAATACCTGCTTCAAGGAAACAAATTGTTTCCATTTGCACTTTAATAGTAAAAAACAGTAAAATTTGAAGCATGTATAGGACTAACAGTTTGTATACAATGTTATTTTTAATTGCACAAATTTAATCTTTCCCAAGAGTTTTCAAACAAGACTTAACTAATAGTTTCTTCAAATAATCTTTTAAGCAGGAAAAAAAAATTTACGAAAATTAAAGAGTCATTCAAAGTACTGCATCAAAAACTTCATTTTTGTCTCTTTTTACAATAAACAATCATTCCCTTACAACAAGGGCTTAAACTAACAAAAATGAAAAGTTCATTTTTACCATTGGATATTCTAATTGAACTTGACAAATCCAGAAGTTGAGAAACCTGCTCACTTTTCCATTTCTTAGGCAGTAGTATTATTATTAGACGCTGACGATGTTCGCTGAATTGGAATCGATACAAAAGGTTGTGACTGGATATTAGCTCCACTTCCATTAATGGGTTGCTGATACTGTACACTCACTAGTCTTCCACCACGTACTGGAGATGATGGGCTTGTAGGAGCTCTTATGGTTAAGATTCCATTCCTCGACAAATCCGCTGTGATTAGATCCGGATCTATGTTTTCAGGAATGTCGATTTGTCTGTTGAATTGACGGACTATCTGTCCATGAGCGTCGACCGTTGCAGGATGACTGCCGTCGACGTTGACCTTTCGCCCTTGAACGGCGACTCTAACTTGGTAGTTGGCGAAATGTATGACATTCAACATGACTTTGAAGTCAGCCTTTTTATCGTCTTCCTTATCCGCCACGGGTCGAGGACTCGGAGTAGCCAAGTTCAACTCGTCGAGTACTTTAAGAGGATCAAAGTAGAAATCGAATCCGAACGGACGGCGATTTGTCGACAATATTTGGCGCAGAATAGAGTTAGAAACTTGTACAGTAGCCATTTTGCAACACAAGGAGTAAATCCAAAGCAAATGTGCAACGCATAGAGGGAAGCTTTTATAGGTTGGAGTTTCGCACATTGTAATATGCAAAACTAGTTTACTTTTCACTTCAGTTCAATGAAGAGGTTTATTTATTTAATTATGTATTTTTCTTCTGTGCAATTATACTGTTTGTTCAAATGAAGAAAAGTAATATAGTTTTATTCTACAGGATAATTAATTTATTATTAAATTCTGAAAACTTCAGAAATAAATAAATAAAATCTATGACATATTCACGATATCTAGAATCAGGGCCACCGTTAGTTTTTGTGAATCTAAGTAAATAATGACGCAATGACAAAAATGTTGAAATTAATTAAATTGTAATTAAAATATTCAAAGATATTAAATATGTAATTATTTTATTATTTTTAAAAAATGAAACTATTTTGCATATTTGCAATTGCCGAGCATTTTAGACCGGCTGCATTTTACAGGTTATCCTGCCGAGCACGATGTGTTACCATTGACCACAGAGGGATCTTCCATAGGTGATTTTGATCTGAAATTCTCCGACATTCCGAAATTTTTCGAGCACTTGTTCCGAAAATTTAAAAAAAAAAATCGGTTTTCCGAAAAATTTTTAATTTATTAATTTTAAGAATTCTTTGACGATTAATATCTCCTTTTCTTTATACCTCCAGACAAGCAAAATGTTTTATACTACTTTAAGAAACTTTCAATACAATAACTTTTTCCGGAAAAAAAAAGACTTCTGGTCTTGATATGAGATTTTTCATAAAAAAAACCTGAAATAATTTTTTTAAGCTTATATACATCTATGTCTATGTATTGTGTGTTGAAGGGTGGAGGGAGGTGTGTTAAACTAAGTAAATAATTTTTAATTTTAAATTGATAGCGCAGACTTTTTCCGAAAATTTTCTGTGCATTTCCGAAAATTTTTTTTCTCTTAGAATCACCCATGGGATCTTCAGCTTTAGATGCCTAAGTGGAATCTGAGCCAATAGGACATGATCGGAAAAAGTGCAAAACCGGAGAAATAAAATCCACGCCCTTGTCGGGATTCGAATTTAGGCTCTTAACGCGGGAGCATTGTGCTCTGCTGCCTTGGGCAGAGTGCGATTGTGTTGCGCATTAAGAAATAACCTTGTGCAGAACCAGTGAATGCAAAAATCTACGCAATTAAAACAAACATGTTGCATCCATGTGTTTCTGGGCTACAAGAACCTCTTTCTTAGCGTCGAAAAAATTTGCGAGCTTCGAAATGCAAGAAACTAGGATTTTTTGCATCTCCAAACTCACAGCTTTTTTGTGCAGGCCAGTAACAAGTATAAACGCGCCATGAGACAAAAAAATATTCTGTACACTTGTTATATGTATTTTGTTGAGTATAGGTTAGGGGGCCAAACGTCCTCGAATTTCGGGGACAGTCCCCAAATATGTATATTTTTAATGCCTTGTCCCCAAAAACACTTTAACCACTTGGGGACACGTATACTAGTGTGACCATATTTCTGAGCGTCAAAAGGAATATGGTCACACTAGTATAGGTACTAAAAAAATGTCACTAAATGCCTGCATATGCATTTAAATAGTATTAAATATCAGTAGAACTAATATATTTTTTATACCTTAGAAACGTAATATACTACGTAGTGAATTAATTAGTAGCTAATAACTTCCGCCTTTAAAGGCCCGTCCATAGATGATGTCACGTTTTTCCCCCATATATTGACCCCCCCCCTGGTCACAAAATATCACACTTCTACATACCCCCTCCCCCTTTCTCACATGCCACGCTATGTTGCATAAGCATGATGTCACACTTCTTGTTACCACTCCCCTCCCCTTGTCACAATTTCACGAACCTCAAACCTCCCCCTCGAAGGGTGACATCCATGGCCCTGGGTAACATCATTCATGCATGATCCCTAAGGGCGCTGCGCTGTGTGCCAATCTCCTTGCTGCCTCTGCCTCCCGCAGGCCCTGTTTTTGTCAAGGAATTCCTTGTAACCCCCGAACGCGTCTGCAATGTTTTTACAATTTTCACTTTAATTGCACAGATTTTTTATTTATAATTTGCGTATTGTTTGTTGCAAAGCCACAAAAGTTTCTAAAGGAAAGTTACACGTTTTTGAAAAAAAAGAAGTTTAAATGCTATATATGAGTCGTGTAGATTCAAAACCAGTCATCCACTTTTTTTCGATTTCAATTTTTTTACTTTCTAATAGTTTAAAGTAATCTTCATATGGTATTATTTTTTTAAGTTTCTAAAGCAGCTACATCATGCTAAAAAGTGTGTTTGAAATGTGCCGGTTAGTTACAAAACAAGATCCCTCTCAGCCCCCATCGACCATGCTTGTCAGATCTTCTTTTTTCCCCTCTAAATGTCTTGCACGGAAAAATTATTTTTGTGTTAAAATTTCAGCAAATTAAAAGTCGATCCCAATGCTCTTGGCTAGAAATTCGAATTTCTTAGACATTAGTTTTTTGCCCGCCGTGGAAAATTTCGTTTTTTGGATGTAGCTAGTTTTGAAATTGGACTACTCATATGAAAGGATAAAACAACGTAGATGAACCACAAAATCTGAAAAAACGTTGCAGACACTTGCTTCAGGGTGACAAGGGACCCCTTTTTTTCAATACCAAGTGTTTCTTGTAACCACAAAATATGTGTCCGCGATTTTTTTTTCTTTCCTTGAAAATTGTGTGCTTTGTTGACAACGTTTATTCTTTGTTTTTCAGCACACAAAGATACTCCATTTATTTCTAAGTTAATTTTTTTATTTACATTACGTAAGATTCCATTTGGGACCAAGCTATTGAGTATGAGTGAGTTTTCGTTATAAGCGAAAGTGCTTTATTTCCCTGGTACATTATAACCGGTATCAATTGTACATATTTAAAAAAAAAAAAATCTCTCTCACTCTCGGTAAGAGATCAACGTTTCTTCAAACTAGTTTTTCAACCAGCTTGAACTCGAAATTTACCTTCTTAAAGTATATCTACCTCAGAATTGTCAAAACCTGTTACGGTTGAACTTTATGTGTTAATAATAGCTTGCACTGAACTTCTTCGCTTCTCTGTTGCAATTACGAAAATTCTTCCATCAGAGGAGAAATTTCTATCCAGAAATCTTTTCATTCTTCAAAAAATATATCTTAAATCTTAAATGTCACGTTTTTTTTTTTTTTGGTGCTGAAGCATAACATGTTCGTTGTTTCCTATGTGACTCATAAAAATGTTGCATTACTGATTTCAAAAAAACTTAATGTATCTCACAATAAAAAACGCATAGAAGTACTCATTTTTCGTTCGAACTAAATTGATGTAAACCTACAATCCTACTAGCTGAAAATATACAAAGAACTATCGTAAATAAATTAAAGTAAGGGGGATCATTCATATATAATGTCACGCTTCGAGGAAGGGGAGGGAAATTCGTGAAATTGTGACAAAGTGTGACAAGGGGAGGGGAGGGGGTAACAAGCAGTGTGACATCCTGCATTATGAAACATAGCGTGATGTGTGACAAAGGGGGGAGGGGGTCAAATGTATGGGAAAAAGCGTGACATCATTTATGAACGGCCCCTAAGTTAGTTGAACTAAAGCAGTGGCTCCCAACCTTCTTTCCCCTCGCGAACCCCTCCTAAAACCCGAAAGAAAATGGCGAACCCCATGGTCGTAAATAACTGGTAACAAAATTCTAAAATTTGCTAGCGCATTTACGTCCCATGTTGACAAACGTTCATAACAAGAAATTAACACATAATTGTAATGTGTTAACCCCTCAGTTTAAATAATAACTTCAAGAAAATGAATGCATATTTTTTAATTATTTCTTTTTTATTATTTGTTCTTTTTGAATTATTAATAGGCCAGTAAACATGTGTGTTTGCAAAAATATTTTTTACAACTCATTTCCCCAATAGTGCTAAAAAGTAGTGGAATGGTATGAGAAGTATGCGTACAAAAATGTTGAACCAATCAATAAATAGCTTTCGGTTCCATTTTCGGTTCGAAATATTATACAAAATTCGCAAAGGTAATAGAAATTTACAGAAATATTAAAACTGATATGTTTTAAAACTTCTCATTACGATAATGACGAAAAGTCGGCAATGCGAGTACAAAATTCGAAATTAATTAATAAATTGCTTCCGGTTCCACTTTTGGGTCTGTATTTGAGAAATTAGCCTAAAATAAAGCAAAATTTTATATTTTTGTAAATTTTTATTTATTTCTGCTTCTTTCTTCGCGTTAGCGCGGAAAAAAAGTGAGAAATGGTAAGGAAAATATACGTTCAAAATTTAAAATAAGTTAATGAATATCTTCTGAGTACCCAGGGTTCACACTAGGGAAAAGGATTTCCCACCTTGATCAAAATTTTTAAGTGAGATTTTTAAAATTTAAGTGGCTAATTTTTGTTTTTAAAAGTATTACTAAACTGTCCGAACATGATCTAATACAATCTATGTAATGAAAGATGAGTATCTAATCTATGCTCAGCAAGGAAAGAATAAGCATTAACAAGGTTCACACAAAACGGATCGTTGACAAAATTAAACTTTTCAGTGACCAAAGAAGATTCCCCTTTCCCACTCCTTTTTTTTTTTTTTTTTTTTTTGACTTTGTCCTCTGTGAATAGAATGAATGAAGATAAGTCTACATTTCCATAGGAGTTACATTTCTCAATAATCCCAAAGAATGAAGAAGTTGTCAATCTTTACCCCATGTAATTATATATGATAAATAGGGTTCCTAGATTCTTTTCATTAATAGGGATAAGATGGCGGTTGAAAACTAACATACTTCATTTAGTTTGTCTTGAATTATCGATTTAGAATAGTAGTTTTGTTTCGCGATATTTTGAACGCGTGTCCGCTAGTTGCGGGAACAGCGCGCAAACGAACTTTTTTTGAGTGGGATTTCAAAAAATATTGCGGGAATCGCGCAATCGCGCGGCCTAGCGCGAACTCTCGTACCAATTTGTGATTCACATTTAAATCAGGCAAAAAGAGATATAAATGTTGTTTCCAAATTTTGTAGGTAGGTATGCTCTTTTGGCAGTCCACAACTTTTCCGCATTATCGGAAAAATAATTTATTGAA
This sequence comes from Octonoba sinensis, assembly GCA_038502835.1. NCBI lineage: Eukaryota > Metazoa > Arthropoda > Arachnida > Araneae > Uloboridae > Octonoba > Octonoba sinensis. The sequence goes on along the minus strand of CM076605.1, from coordinate 60,096,201 downwards.
AAAAACATTTTCACTATTTGTTCTGATACGAGTATGTACATTAATTTAATATTTCATTTACATTATCAATTAAAAATTCCGCCATTACAATATTATTTCCGTGAACCACCGGTCGGGAAACACTGAACCAAAGAAATGAATTTATTATTTCTTTCAGACGAGGTGTCCGGTTTTGCAGACATTAACTTTAACGGACAGACGCAACATCTATAATATTCAAGCTATGGTCATCAAATTATTTTTAATTTACTTTTGGGAGTTTTAAGTATGATATGTGTCATTTTTTTCAAAAAGAAGTTGACTATACTGTAGTATAATAAAGAAATTAGTAACAGTAACTTTTTCTTTTCAATCACATCACAGTAGCAAAAACTTTACACTTTTAAAATTATTGCGGCTCAAAATGTCATTTTTAGTATGTATTTTAAAATAGCATAAAGATTTAGTACCAGCAAAAGTCTTTACATTTGTCATCACTCGAAAAATTAATACTTTTGAGTTAATGATAGAGGATTAATTGAATTGATGATTGCAATTATCTGGTAGCATAAACTCAACAATCGCAGTTTACGCGTTAAGACGTTGTTGCAACAAACCAGAATTTCTTGACGTTATAACAGATAACGTTCTACCTATTTTAACAGAATATGGTACAGAAAATGTTCTGTTAATAAAAAAGGATGCATCCTGCTATAACAAGTTATAACCAACTACATAAGCTTACACAAAAGACACTATGCAAATCCAACGAACAGCACAGATTTGAAATTTTTTTCACAAATTTGAGCTCTTCCGCAATGAATTCGGTCATTCTTATTATATTGTTATTATTTTATTATGCTTAACAGTATTTTGTTTCACTGGAAGAAATGCATTGAATTTCAACAACAAATCTCAAGTTTTTAATGAAAGGACATTTTACTTTCTGTCTACTCTATCACAAAGTAATAATTTTGATAGCTTTTAAATAAAAACTTTCTGACTATTTTCTACATCAAGTTGAACATGTGTTAATTACTTAAGATTTAAAATTAAATCAAAATTATTATTCACAGCACTTTGATTAACGATAAATTAATGGTCTGTCTTTTGTTAACCCCACATGGATGGGTTTTCATGAAATTTGATACAAAAATACTACGGGATAGGATAACGTGCTCCTCAAAGCAAAACTTATTTCTTACTTTTATTATTATTTTATTTTCCATTTTTTTTCTAAAAATGGCTGTAAAAGGTAGTTTGACAAAGATATGTACTTATTTGAATTTGATAGGGTGCCAATTTCAGCTGAGCGAAAACGTAGTTTTAAATCGAAGGGTTGCCCCAAAAGGGTCCTCACCGGAAGATGGAAGAGTGAATATTTTTTAGCTTAATTCAGTTTGTGCTCAACGAGCTTAGTTAAATTACTCTAGTAATAACTTTACTGACTTATAACTGTTAATAAAAGACTAAAAAGTCTTTATCCAATACAACAAGGCTTCAGAACGACTGACAAAGTGGACGTCACTCTATGTCACCGACCCCCCCCCCCCCCCCCCGTTAATGCTATCAAGATCTCCAAGTCCCGTCCGCTTGTATATAAATAAATACATTTTAAAAAATCATTGTTTATTTTTAGTACGCACAGAAAGTATTTTCATAAATTGGGAAGACGTATGAAAACAAAGGATTTTTTTCTGTAAATTTTTCCCGAAATTCAGGTGATATTATCGTTTATTTTAATCACTCGGTTATTGTTATCGAACATTTCTTTTCGAATCTAAATTTTTTTTTCTCCGGGTGTGATTTTTCTCCGGATGTGATCACATACATTAATCAGAGTCTACTTCCAACTGTATTTACAATAACACAAATACGAATGCAAAAGTGACAACCAGCAACAGGCTCTGGGCCCAGCTAGGCTAGTCCTAGCCAATTTACCAATTTCTAATGCAACATAAAGAGCCCTTTTAAACTTTTTACCAAAATAGAAGAAACAGTCGCAACTATTTCAACTGCCTATAACCCTATTAAAGTAGTAATTTTTCCTGATTTCAAGATCAGCCTGAGATTCGAATAGCTTAATACAAGACCTCTGGTACTATTTTCTGTGTATAACTGAAACCACATTTCCAGTTTAATGAATTTAAATAACTAAATCATGTCCACTCTAACTTTCCTTTGCTCGAGACTATACATATTGAGCCTTTTAAGCTTGACCTCATAAAGTAATTGTAAAAGCTATTAATTATCATCCTTAAATGTTTGATGCTCCAGGAAAATTAAAATATTTCAAATTCAATACAACCTCTTTTATCCGTATCCGGCCTTCGTTAGATCATATTTTAAGAGCGTTTTCTTTCAAGAAAAATAAAATTTGCTGCGATGAAATAAATTGGATCATAAAAATACTAGTATAAAAATAAACATACAAATTTTTCTGTATATTTTTTAAGCTTATTTAAGGATATGTTTTGCATATATTTACCCAGATAATTCGGATTTTTGATTGTCCAAATTGCCTTTAATCAGTCCCAGCTAGTCCTAGTTAAAGACTAACCGGGGACTAGTTTACAAAGAGAAGGACTAGTTTATAAAGAGAATGATTTTTTTCTTTCTATGAACTATGGACTGAGTTAGGGCATGGTCATGGTAAAAGGTGGCCTCAGTGGCTGAGATATCCAATCACCTCTTGTCTCTTTGCTAATTAAGTGCATCCTTGTAATTTGCTTCCTGCAGACTGTAATATTCTGACTTGTGTCATACTGTCCCAATTACTGGACAAGAGTTTTTTAAACATAGGTTTCTGAGATCATAGCTAAAACTCGAAAATATGTTGCCTGAAATGTTCTGTTTTAGACTAAATTGATTCTGTAAAAAATTTTGTCTGTATGTTGCTTCACAATTTTAGGATGCACGAAGCATGATGTGTAGAATAAAACTAAATAAACTGTGTGAAATTAATGTCAGTTAGTAGTATACAGTATAACTAATTTTTCTCCTGATCATACTACAAACAATCAGGAAAATTTATTTCAGCCCCGAGACATGTGTGCAAACATAAAAACTCATCGTCTTCTTCGTTTGGCAACAGTTTTGTTGACAGATGTGTCTTCATTCGGGAGCGAACAAAAAAGCATCTCTCTCATCAAAACATTGAGATTTAACAATCGTATGCAAGATCTGGTGAAAAGAAATGGCAGATGTGGACAGGAGTAAGTTATATTTATTTTTACATACATTTTCTCGATTCAGTTCCGAAAAGAAATGTTTCTTTTGATGTGATGCAAGTAATCGTTACAAGGTGAATGATCTGGGAGCATATCAAATGAGTTATGATAACATTTAATGCCATTAATTTACTGATGTCTGTCATATTTGCCTGAATATTTGTTATTTTCACGTCATATTTTACCTACGTTTAGTGATATTTTGTTTAACTGTGGTTTTTTGAAAGTAATTATCAACGACTTGCTAACGAATCTTGATTACAGGTTGATGCCCTTTGTACAGGTAAGCTTAGATAATGTATGGCTTTCCATGCGATAGCGTATTTAAGTCGATCAAGTATGTATATTTTTTACTTTGTGGGGAATATTATTTGGAGGAATTTGAAACGAACAATTGATGATATTTAAATTTTCTTTATTGTTAAATATTTTTGGATTATGGCCAAACAAGTATTAAAATACGTCGATTAATTATGCTTCATTTTTACTCACTGACCTGTTTGATAAAAGTGAAAATCAAATATGAAATACTGTGAAACTGAATTTTTAAGTGCTGGTGTCAATGTCCACTTGCTTAAAAAAAAAAAGTTTTTCTTATAAAAGAAAAAAATTAACTGTATAGCATTGTTAGATTATTTTATAAAAATTTAGATCCTGAATATTGTTAAAAAATTTATAGGTATACTTATATACATTTCCTATTAGCAGCCTAAATTAGCTTGTTTCTGAATTGGTCTTTGTTTTTAGGAAGTAACTAACAGAAATGGAAAGATGCTTAAAAAAAGAAAGAAACAAAAATGAAAAAGCGTATTCTACAACAACAACGTCCTAACAAATTCATACAATTTATAAAATATTAGTATTTTTACTTTACTGACTTATGAACTTATTTATCAGTACCATGAACAAAGTTTATAAAATCTAAATTTCCATGTGTTCACAAGTCATAAGTTGAACCCAGATTATATGCAAATCCATATATGCCAGTCATTCTTTTAATTCAGATATGACAATATTTTTCTAGGTAGGTAAAAAATTATTAGCGCATATTTTTTAATTTTTAGTGCATATTTGAGGCACTTTCTTGCATACTAAAGGCATTTTGAATGCATATTTTAGGTAATGTTTTCTTTAGTGTCTGTAATCCTTGCTTAAGTCATAAATATATATTTTTTTAAGTGCTGAAGTTCTATGTAACAAAAAAGGCTAATTTTGTCATAGTGCCATTTCTATGTATATGCACTAAACAATTTGTAATTCCAACATGTTGTATGTAATTTTCATTACTAATTTGTACCATACCATGTCATTTTTCTCCAGTGTACACTTGGCACAAAGATAATGATGTACAAATTATCTTAGGGATATGCTTAGAATAGCTGTAGACTAAATAACATTTAAAGTTCTTCAATTTCATTTAAAGTGTTTTTAAAAATTGGGAAATTTTTTTGGTCAAAAAGAATATTTAAAGTATTGAAAAGTTTTATTTAATTATTGCTATATTTCATTCGTGTGATACATCCATTAATATGCATAGACTAGAATAGAGAGCAGTGAGAGAAAATAAAATTATTTTTTTAAAAATTGAAATTTTAACAAATGATTTTGATATTTTTGAAAATGAAATTTTATTGATTTATTTGTGTTCTTTTATTAAATTAGAGTGCAAGAATTTCAAATAAAAAATTAATGATATTAAATGTTCAAGATAAAAATACCTGTTATAAAAGTTAGATTGAACAGGAGAGTTATGATAATTTGTTAGGTTTTCCTGATTTTCTTAAAATTAAGATATATAATACATCTATATAAACTTAATTTGCAGAAATTTGACAATTTTCACTTAGTTTACAACTTGATATTTACTTTTATTTTTTTACAGTGGCTGATTTTTCAGATGATGACTCTTCCGAATTTTTCCCTGGTAAGAAGCAATAAATTTTAATTATTTTTTGCTTTCAAAGTAGGTTTTAAGTAAGTAAAAATATGAATGACCACAAAGTTAAGACATTTGAACTCTTCTGTGCAGATCACTTGAGTTTTTGGCAAGTCCATTTCGCAAATGTTTCTATCATTTAGCATGCAAATGAGAATGTTTGCTATTCTGTTATCAGTAACCCGTGGGGTCTACCTATGCCAATGTAGGTTTGAGCTAATGAGGATTTAACAGGATGCACTTCCAAAAAACGAAAAAAAAAAAATTTACAAGTGAAACATGAAGTAATTTTCTTCCATATCGGGTTTTCATAAAGATTTATTTCACATAGTGTGGTACATTCTCCTATATCTTCACAGAAGGTGTTCTAGGTTCATGGATGATGTAAATTTGTTTCAGTTGTTTGTACAACAAAAATAAATTCACATCATCCATGAACTTAGAATCGTTCTTTTTATTTGTTTAAGCTTTAATTCAGTAGAAGGCAATCAGTAACATATATTACTTTCAATATACTTTCAATCTTATTCATATCATGTACTTTAAAAAGAAAAGCAAAATTAATCAAAGTAAGAATTCAAGAATAGATGTATAAGTGGAACTGTAACACGATGTATAAATCCACTTCGAAGAGTACTTTTCTACTAAAAAATCTTTTATAAATGCCCTCTTTTTATCGGGAAGCACCCTGCCTCATTTGAGACTGCGGAAAACACTAAACCAAGGGTTCCCAAATTTTTTCAAGTTGTTTCACCCTTGGAAGAAAATTCTTGCGAGCACCCCAGTTGCATAATACCTGGCTAAGAAACAAAGATTTGTTATTATGAGTGCTTCATGGCTCCCCTCACCTTTCGCTGTGAGGGCACAGTTTTCGCACCCCTCAACTAGGGTGCCAAGCACCCAGTTTGGGAACCTCTGCACTAAGCTGTTTCACAGATTTCACTTTTTCATGCTTGCTTTTTGGCATGCCCTTTATTCAGCTATTATTTAAAAAACTTATTTCACCATTTACATTTTATACAATCACATGCATATCAATATGTTTGGGACTACCTAGTTATGTAGTGATGCTCAAAAATGAAAATATGAATCATAGCAGAAACCTCTCAAGAAAAAAATTCAATAAACAAATAAAAATAAAATTATAAAAAGCATAAATTGAATATAAAAAAAGAACTTGTTTCTTCAAATAGTTTCTTCACTTAGTTATGTATACATAACTAAAATAGTTTCCTTGAAAATAATGATGATAATTTTGCAATATAGTGTTACAAGATGTGTAAATAAATCATTGATTTAAAATATGCAAATTACTTGATCGCAAATTATGTATTTTTTTTAGAGTTGATTGTATTTTTAGAGTTGACTGGTAGTACCTTCTTAGAAGGCATGTGAAGAAAAACTGTAACGTAGAAGAAAGTATGGGAACTTAAAAAGAAATTGAATGAATGTTAAATATTTTCATAGATGAAAAAGGGGGAATATGTAATATTTTAGCATTATAAATAAAAATTTTCTTTCTTTAGAATCATCTGTTGTGCATAATACACTTTCAAATTCATCTGTGAGCAATGGTGCATCAACTCTGTCATCATCAGGCATCTCATCCACAGTATCAAGTAGTTTTGCAAACTCTGCTTTTTCCAGTATTCATGGCAACAACTATCCACAGTTGTCTTCAGTAAGTAATTTCTATTGAAAGCTTTTTTTAAAGTGTAAGTTATATGCTTAACCATTGGACTTAGTCAATTAATCATCTGTATGTATAAATATATATACAGTTGAACATTTTTATGAAACCACAGCTTTTAACGATATATTGGTTATTATATCAATAAATTGCTGGTCCTCGCAGATCTACATTAAAAAACACATTAATCCACCTTGTTTTTAATGTTGTGTATCTTAAATGCAAATTTGGTGTAAATGGCATTTTTTCCTATTTCTTTTTTTAATTTACCATTTTAAGTAAAAAATACCAAGAACTTAGATTGAAAGAAAATCATCATCAGGCATCTCATCCACTGTATGAAGTAGTTTCACAAACTTTGCCTTTTCCAGTATTCATGGCAGCATCAAATGATGCAAAAAGCAAACAACTAATAAAAAAATTCTGATATTGAAATTTATTTACTGAAGATATAGGTATTATAAAGAACAGTAAAAAAATTTAAAAATCTCACTGTTGTAAATTATGTTTCATAAAATTGATGTGAACCAATTTCACTGTTTAAAAGTTCTTAGGTCATACAGGAAAGATATTTTTTCTGTATTTCTTGGTATTTTTTACTTCAAAATATGTAATTTGATTTGCAATACCTAGAAGCAACCTTGTTTATAAATCAACTTCATTTTGATGCCATAAATACTGTCAACCCTTCAATGTTATTAATTGAGGTCGACTTCTAAAATTTTTGATAATAATCTGCAACTGTGAGAATTTTTTTGTTTTAAATTTACTTTTAATGAAAAATAAAAAGCAGTAATAGTATCCATGGGATCAGTGGAGTTTTCTTCTCATTTTCATGCTTAAAATTTTTACTTAGTTCTTTATCCATCTGGCTAAAAGGGAAATGTTTATTTGCTTTATGTAGAAAACAGCATTTGTTTATTCAGAAGTAGTAAAGTTTCAATTTATGTGCAGTATTTTTCGATTAATTTGCAATTTTCCTTTTTATTTGTATTTTTTTAAACTGATTGATCAGTGCATGAATTTAAGAAAATGTTGTAGAAATGAGTATGTGCTTTTTTTTTTCAATTTTTTTAACTTCCATTCCTGATTTTCAGGATTTATGCAAAAATGGAATAATTTTGTGGAAGCAATGTTTCCTTTATAAATTTAACAGGATGCACTTCCAAAAAACGAAAAAAAAAAAAAAAAATTTACAAGTGAAACATGAAGTAATTTTCTTCCATATCGGGTTTTCATAAAGATTTATTTCACATAGTCTGGTACATTCTCCTATATCTTCGCAGAAGGTGTTCTAGGTTCATGTCAAAACCATAAATTCAATGGCAAAACCAAGAGGAACATTAAAGTGTTTATAATATAATGAAATTGTATTATTTTTTCCCAAACAGGCATCACCAAATCCTCCTTCTCCTCAATATCCTACTAATCATCCACTGTGTGGATCAAAACATTTGTGTTCAATTTGTGGGGACCGAGCTTCTGGAAAGCATTATGGTGTTTACAGGTAAGAAAGAATTTGTTTAAGAATTACTGCAAGACTTAATGGTATAAATTCTCTATTTGTTCTAATAAGAGGAGGGTTGTTTATGATTTTGAATGTTTTTCCTTTTAAGTTGGCATTTTAACTTATGCAGCATTCATATTTTCACATTATAGAGATTTTTTTAAAAAGCCAATAAAATTAATTCTTTACAAGATGTTGGTTTGAAAATTTGTAACTGAAAGGTTAAGATGTATGAAATTTTTATGGCAGCTCTAAATCTGAAATCCGGACTGTAATGTAGATAGCAATGTTGTTTTTTTTTCATGTGTGATTAGTCCAACTCTTTATTGAGAAATATTACACAATACTCATAGGCAATGGCCTTAATTGAACCATTACTGTGGCTTATATGCATCGAATACTGATTTAAAAAATAGATTAATAATTAAATGCATTCCATTTCAGGCCATATATGAACGAATTCAATCATTGATCTTTTTTGTTCTCTCTGCTTCTTCATATGTATGTTGATTGCAAATTATATGCTGAAATATTTTGTAGAAAAAACATAGTTCAGAAAAAGAAAATATTTCCTTCTTCGTTATGATCGTTGTAATGTAATACACTGTCTAATTATTTTTTTCCTTTAAAGCTGTGAAGGATGTAAAGGTTTTTTCAAACGTACTGTAAGAAAAGACCTAACTTATGCATGTAGAGAAGAGAGAAATTGCATTATTGATAAAAGACAACGAAATCGCTGCCAGTATTGCAGATATCAGAAATGTTTATCCATGGGCATGAAACGTGAAGGTAAGAAAATTTCTTCTTTGAAAAACCTCCATTTTTGCTTTAAGTATTGATATGTGGTATTTTATTTGTTTATCTTAATCAAGGTTATTTGATTTGTTTGTTGTTTTTTTTATTTTTTAGCTGGAAATTATGAAAATAGGTTTATATTTACACTTTGAATATCATGAATTGCTTATACATCTGTCTGACTGCAATTTCCTTTTTTTCCGTAAAATGTCTGGCCCTTGAAAAAGAAAAGGAAAAGATCCATGTCAGTAGTTCATTCATGATCCATGAAAAAATCCATATCAGCCTTTTGATTGGGACTTAGTTTCCTAGTTAATGGTTGAATGTTATATGAATTTCTGGGCTTTTTATTAAAAAGGATCTATACTACCATACTAAGTGCAAATGGGATGTTGGCACCTGAGATCAAAATGAAAAATAGATGATCAAAGTTTTGCCATTTTTGATACCCTTTACTCAAATACCAATTCATCAGAATTTTTTTTTCTAATATTTAACATTCAGATATGACTACAAAACATTGTACATAGGTAAAATAATTGATAAAGAACCACCTGGTGTCAGTAATCCACAAATTTATCCACATTTATTATAAAAATAGAACTGCTACTATAAAACATTCTGGAACTGTGGAATGTTTTATTCTCAAATTCTGAGCCACCATTGCTAACTGGCTTCCAGCATTTATCAAACCTTCAATTTAACAATTATAAGTTTATTTTCCCCTACTTATATAAAATTGTTGATACAACTTAGAAAAATTCAAAAATACCCCTTATTTTCTCTTGGTTATTATAGGGTTTTTACATAAATCGCAGTTTTCTTTGCTTGCACTAAGTAACATTTTCATTCATCCTTTAATAGTATGTGAAATAAATGTATATTTAACATTACTTTTGTCTTTTTGTACAGCTGTGCAAGAAGAGAGGCAAAGAAATAGAGAGCGTAGTGAAAATGAAGTTGAAAGTACAAGTAATATACAAGCTGATATTTGTAGTGAGAGAATTTTGGAGGCAGAATTATGGATGGAGGCTAAAAAGGAACCTGTGAGTGAATTTTGAATATTAAGAATCAAGTAGCAATAATATTTCTCCTTCCAAGTGATAAATTGTGTCATTCAAAAAGCTTTTGCTGATGTCAAAAGTGCAATATTTCTAGTGCAGTTTGTTATACATTTAAAAAATTTTTTTACCCAGACCTTTTGAGGAGGTTAGGAGAGAGAGGAAAAACGAGGTCATCCCTGGGAAAATTTTCGAAATTACAATCCTAGTAACACAATTTTATAACTATCTTTGGAAATTGGTGGAAACAGTACAGCCTCTTTGCACCCCCTCCCTCCCTCCCCTCCAAAACAATACATTTTCCGGCTATGTTTGTTGTCATTAGGTTTACACACAGGGTATAGTTCAGAAGGTCTCTTAATTAAGTGAGGCAGAGTCCTCCCCCAGAAGCTTATTAAAATTGAAATCCAATAGTCGGAATTTTATGCTATTATAAGTGACATTAAGAGACTTCCAGCTGATTCTCAGCCTCTTGCTCCCCCATAAGTTTTCCATGAGTCCTAAAAAGGCAGTTTTAGGCTATTTTTGATCTTGTTGATCATGACTTGCCGTTATATCCACGCTTTGGTGTCGCACTTGCTTTTGGCTCTGTCGAAAGTTGCTGCCAAGGAATGGGCGTTGACTTGCCTCCCTTCCCCCCAATTTAGCACTAGATGCTAGCGATGATAGAGATAGTCAAATTACTGTATGAGAAATATCAGAAAAATCAACAACTAAAACTACAAGTTGCCTTTTTCTCCAGGGGAAAAAAAAGAAAAATTGTTTTTACTCATTTGTAATTATGTGCTCATACAGAATAATTACATGAGTAATTGCATTGTCAAAAAGAAAAAAAAAAGTATATCTATCTTTTCATTTTTAGGATGTTACAAATATTTGTCAAGTTGCAGATCAACAGTTGTATCAGCTTGTGGAATGGGCTAAACATATTCCTCATTTTAATGGTCTACCTTTAGAAGATAGGAAAATATTGCTAAAATCAGGTTAGTTTTTGCCTCATTTTGTATGCATTTATGGCTGATATTTTTAATGATGCAAAATACTATGTTATTTAATTTATAACAATCACATACAACTGCATACACAATGAAATATTATGATAATGATTGTTCCCTAGTGTGGTATTTGCTATCCTTTTTTGTTTCTATGTTTTGAGCTGAGCAAGAATTCATTACTCCGCATTGATAAATAGCAGAAATAAAATAGATGTAATGAAGGTTTTTTTTTTTTTTTTTTTTTTTTGAATTATTTATTTGATATTTTAATGGAATAAATGCTTATTAGTCAAAACATTGAGTTTTATTTTTTTTTATTTTTTATTGCATCAAATTTTTCTAATCATGTTTTTGTTCATAATGGTTTTAAAAATCCTATTACGTAATAAATCATAATCTTTTTTGAGCTTAGTTTCAAATTTCAGTTGAAATAACTAAAGCTTGTTAATTTTTTATTTTCCCAACTTGATTCCAAATAATACTTTCCAGAGAGTATTATTAAAAAAATTTTCCTCCATAATTTCTGATTGATTACATGGAGTATCTAAATGCCATATGATTCCTCATAAATCAAGGAATACAAATGACTTTTTGCTGTGATTATCTAACTATGCATAACATTTCTCTGAATCATAAAAAATCACAAGAAGAAAATATGTAATTTCGGTTCTGATTGATACAAGAAACATAAAATCTTTTTCATCTCTTTTGATTTTCTTCAATGAATGTGGTGGTTCATTAGTTGATGGGGCTATTGACTATTTACTCTAGTTTAAAGGTTTTGGTTAATGTTAATTCCATGGCTATTGGCCGGGACTAAAGTTTTCAATATTGATTGGTGGGTAATCAGAGTATTATTTATACAATACAATACAAAATGTACACCAACAAGAGGCGCTAGGCCCAACGAGGTTGGTGAAAAGATGACATTTTTTCACTAATGAACAATTCTTGCTTGACTTCTTCGTTGTCTTCCTCCTCTTCTTCCTGTCCTTACTTTTATCTTGAATGTTCATTTGCATGAAAGAAAAAGAAAAAGCAGTATCAATTTACAAAAAAAAAAAAAAAAAGATTATCATATTTCAATTGGCTGCTCTCTTCACAATCCCCCAGTGACAATCTAAACCTTCCTTAAAAGACTTAACATCCTTAGAATTAACAATGTACGATGGCAAAGTGTTCCAATCATCGGCAACTCTACTGAAAAACGTTTCCTGCACTCCCTTTTAAATTGCGATTTAAATAATTTCAATCCATTTCCCCGAGTCCTATTACGAAGAGAAAATTGTAAATCTTCTGTTTCATTTAACTTTAAAAATTTGAACAACTGAATCAATTCTCCCAGTTTCCTTCTTTCTTGTAATGTTAAATTTCTTTATTCTGTCTTCATAAGCCATACCTAAGGTTCCTTTAATAATGTTTGTAGCCCTGTGTTGAACTTTTTCTAGCATGTCAATATCTTTTTTTAAATATGGTGACCAAAATTGTACTGCATACTCAAAATGTGGCCGAACCAGTCCTCTATATAATGGCAAAATAATGTCCTTTGATTTAAACGAAACATGTTTTTTAATATAACCCAAAATTCTATTTGCCTTATTACTTGCTTCTCTACATTGATACTCCATTTTAAGATCACTAGAAACTACTACTCCTAAATCGTTTACAGTAATCCCCGATTTAATTTGTTGTCCTTGCAAGTTATGGCATGCGCATTTTTTTTTATGACCCATGTGTAGAACTTGACATTTTTCATATTAAATGACATACCCCACTTAACAGCCTAATTCAATATTCGTGATAAATCTGTTTGAAATTGTTCAATTTGTTCCTCTGTGTTGACAATTCCCATAATTTTTAAGTCATCGGCAAATATACTAACTTTGCCTAGGAGACCCTCAGTTATGTTATTAAGCTCCAATGTTATGTCATCAAGCTCCAATCTAGCTCCAATGTGGGTTGCAGTGCAAAGCATTGAGAGTGATAGAATGAAGAATAAGTGACATCATATCAGTGGCTTTTTAAGGATTAAAATATAGAATTGTCTGTATTTTATTGTAGACAATATCCAAGTTTGTTCATTGTTTTCTGTTGCAGAGTGTGATTGACAAGCCATTAGTAATGATTTCCTGTAACTAACAATTTATTAACAACAGAAAAACATAAGAACAGTAGGTTTACCGTATCAGTTTCAGTACCATCTTACATTACATTTGCCCATGTGTTTGTTCGGCCCACGCGAGTACACCCCAGAAACTTTGGGACAAAGCACTTCATACAGTTTGAAAAAACACAACTTGTTTTCTCCAATCGATTACAATTAAAGTTTCTGATTGCAATAACATTTTCAAAAACACTTTAATTAGATATTGCAATTCTACTATTCTTTGTGCCGTTTATTTGCTTGAGGAGTACATGTCTTTAAAAATGTTTAAACACTATAAATATCTTTATTTCAGGTTGGAATGAGCTGCTTATTGCTTCTTTCTGCCATAAATCTGTTGGAGTAAAAGATGGTATAGTACTTGCCTCGGGTCACATTGTCCATCGTAACAGTGCTCATTCAGCTGGTGTGGGAAACATTTTTGATCGTCTTCTTTCTGAATTGGTTACAAAAATGAGAGAAATGAAAATGGACAAAACTGAACTTGGATGCTTGAAAGCCATAATTCTTTTTAACCCAGGTATAAAAAATCCGCACTGATTTATTTATTTATTTTCTTCTATTTTTTTTTCTTTTTTATTTAATTTATTTATTTATTTTTAAATGTGTGTGATATTTGTATTTGTACCAACTGTATATGTTCCCGATCTTAAAGTAGAATTGAAGCATTTACAGGTAGTTTTAAAAGAAGAAGAGGAAAGCCCCCCCCCCCTTTTCCCAGTGAGTGGCAATGCTCTTAAGTGTGCTGAAATATGCTTGCTTTTCTTTTAGAGGCAATTTTATTCCAAAATTAGCTCATGCCACTTTTTTTTATTTTCCTTATTTTGCATCTCTTGTAAAATGATAAATATTTTTCTGTTGAATGAATTTGATGCAAGACTAAAAATTCACCGGGAATTCTTTCGAATGGAGGGAATTTTTTTATCCTGGAAAATATTACATTTCATTGTAATATATTTTAAATTCAGCTGATATTTGACAGAATGTTTAGTTGTGTGCTTATGCTGTACTAAAGTTTAAAAAAATGTACGTCAATAGCTAGTCATTTTCAATTTTTCTTTTGCTATCAAAATTTAGTTATCTGTTATTGATCTTTTCAAAACTGACTTCTAATATTTTGTAAAAATTTTTTTGGCGACACATTGCTTTTTTACCTTTAATAATATTACAAAGAGTTTGTTTTTTTATAAATCTGGAGACGGTTCTTACAATTAGGCCCTGATACACTGATGTTCCATTGGTCTTTCTGTGCAGGACATGTTCCAACAGTCTACTTGGAACATATGATGGGGACATATGTGCTCTACAAAGTTCAAAAGTGTTAGGGGGAGGAGATTTTAAAATGTATACCCCTCATTTATTTAAGCTGCTCCCCCCCCCCCTAATTATGTTGTGAATAAAATCAATTACACAGTTACAGTCAAGCTGTAAACTTTTTAGCTTCTACTATGAGCAGAAATATTTATTTGTGAAACCCATTAAAAATAAGTTTTTCCTTTCTACATCAACAACTGTACTTTTTTTTTAAGCCAACTTGAAAACACTACAAAATGTACTTGTTTTACTTTTTTTATTGCATTATATCTTTTATTCCTTTAAAACTAACATATTGGATGCATGAAAATAAAACCGAGTTTTAAAATATTTTATGTCATATTATAATATTATCTTTATTATTATTGCCTAGGAATAAATGCCATACTTTAACCTCCATTTTGAAATTACCTTTTCATTATGAAGATCAAGATATCCTTTTTTTTTTTTATTGGTAAAAAAAATTTCGGAATTTTTTTGTCTCTGAATGTTGCCAGGATGTTATGACCTTGTTTCATAACCTTTAACTTTCGATTATTTACTTAAGTATTTGATTCTTTCAGAGTAAATATAGATTGAATAATTTTTGTAAATCTGATAGTTGATTGCGCTTTACAAATAATATTATTTTATTTTGATATTTATTTGAATTATATTTCTTCATTTTTCTTTTCTAACATGTTCCTATACTTTTAGAAGCAAAACACTTAAAGTCAACTCAAGAAGTGACGAATCTTCGTGATAAAGTTTACACTGTCTTGGAAGAATATTGTAAGCAGAATTATCCACAGCAGAACGGGAGATTTCCAAAATTGCTACTTCGACTGCCCGCTCTTCGGAGCATCGGACTCAAGTGCCTCGAACATCTGTTCTTTTTCAAGCTGATTGGGAACACACCCATTGACCACTTTCTTATATCCATGTTGGAAACACCAAGTGACACTTAACGTATCTAGTCAGTTAAAGATTTTCATATATACGTGAAGCTAAGGTCAGTTCGTAAACATTGTTTCTTAACTACTTTGAGTTGCAGATTAGGCTTTCCAAAGTAGGACAATTTTCGTGCTACAGTAATAGAAAGAATCCTTACGTAGAGCAGTTTCAATTCATTGTTCAGAGTTTGGAAAGATTATTCATTGAATATACTTAAGTAAGATTTGGTATCTAAAATTGTCAGAATCATGTGGAAACTAATTATATGTGAAATAATGATTATAAGTAATTTAATTTGCACTTTTAGAGATTAATCATAAGCTTCAATGAGGCATGTTTTTGTCTTTTGCTATCTATTTTAACAACAATGAGGTGTAGAGAATTTAAATGAGTTATAGTTCTTGTGAAACTGTCTAATACTGAAAATTGAATAGTACTTTTGAACAATGAGAAGAACCTTGCGTGAGGCATTTTTTATGACTTTTAGTAACAGATTAATACTTTGATAGTGAAAATGATTAATACAGTGTTCCCTCGCCACTTTGCGCTTCATGTTTTGCGGCTTCAGTGCTTCGCGGGTTTTTCCAAAATATTCGACAAAAAATAAAATTGAAAAAATACAACCATGTCAGCAGCCACATTGCGGAAAGGAGCGTTGTTTCATGTTGATGCGCGAGAGGGAAGGATCTCTGCATGTCAAACAAAGAGATGAGTTGACTCAGAGTACATGCCACGGGTTCTCAAAAGCTCCCACCTACACAAGACTCTTCGCCTCTCTCAGAAAGCAATGTTGATTAATGTTTATTACTGTATAATAAGGTTTTGTAATTAACCTTATTAATTAGCACCAATACGTTTAAGTAAATACGTATGCTGTTGTAATTTTTGTCTTAAATGTAAATTATAAATACTGTTTACATATTTAAAACATTTGTGTTCCCGCATACATGAAAATTCCTAGGGGCAAATCCTATTTCGCGGTTTTTCATCTTTCGCGGGAGGTTCTGGTCCCCATTAACCGCAAAAAACGAGGGATCACTGTATACTATTGATGATTTTCAAGAAAATTGGCTAGAAAATCTTTAGGAGTTAATGTTATTTAAAGTATATATTTTTTAAAAAAATAGTACATTTATTAAGTGCTTTCTGATAATTGAGGGAGGTATAGGTATAGTTTTTGCAGTTTTTGATTGTTTCAGGTACCAAACTTTACTCTACTGGGCTTTCTACGTTTAAATATTTCAAAACTAAACTAAAAAGAAAAAACTAGGTGTAAGAAATCTAATACTGAAAATAATAAATGGCATTAAAAGAAATGAAAGAGCAAAATATACAAGTAAAATCGTTTGAGTTTATGTATTATTTAGCATGAAATGCAACTCTAAGTTTATCTATACCATTGGTGTAGTCAAGGGAGGACAGCATCCCCCCGCACTTTTCACAAGCCTCCTCCCATTTTTTTTCACTTCAAAAGTTGCTGTTTCTCCAAGCGTTCCTGCACCTTTTTTTCCCTAGAACTTGATTAGTTACATTTTATTTATCTTGAGTTTTGTGCAGTGTACTGAAATGTTTGTGATGAATTCTCAATTATTACTTTAAAAAATAGTTGCCATTTTGTAAAAATTCTGTATTCATTTTTCCAACTTCAGTTTTAAATTCGGTAAATTACTTGTAATGCTAGATTTCTTTCATTTCATTTCTTTATCTCAGATTATGAGAAAGCATGATAACTAATGGTGAATCATAAAAATCTTGGAATTAGTCTTTTGTTAAAATTGTCAGTAATTCACAAGCCCCCTTGTTCATTTTATTTTCTTTCTTATTTGGAGTGGATATGTTAAGGATAAAAATGGTTTAAAAGAATAGAACTACATTATAATTTAAAGTTTTGTAATCACAATTGTAATCTTATGGTTTTTTGATAAAACTCCTGATGTTCACTTAATGGTATCTAAAGCTATCTGCAGACTGCTCCACAAGCATGCAGAAGCCAGTTTTGAACCATGCGCAGTCTGCACATAACTTCATTAACTTTATGACCATACTGGTCTACATTTCAAGTAAGCCACAAAAATATCAGTAAAAAATGCTGTGGAAAAATAAAACACGTACTAGCCAATTTTTCTTCAGGCAAAAAATCAGTCTTAAAATTTCCTTTTTTTGAAAAATATTCAATAATGTAATCGGTTGATGTTTTATTCATGCAAGAGAAACTCTATTTTCTTTTGCATATTACATATTTAGAATACATTTCTGTACGTATTTTAAATTCAGCAGAAACAGATGCTTACATATTACTCAAAGGTTAAGAATCACTGACCTTAACCCACTGACGGTTTGGGCTGTGACGTCACGCCATCATAAATCTTTCTCAAAACGGTTGAAGCCGTGATATTACGATGGGCTTTTTCCACGTCAAGATGGTCTGGAGCGTATATTTGCGATATTCCTTCCCCTTTTCCCAAACAGGTTCCCTGGTGCATCGGAGGCGTTGCTTTTCCGCACATTCTTCAGGCCATGATATCACGGCCAAAGCCACCAGTGGGTTAAATAAGATAAGTAAATGTATTTAAATTTTTAGGTGGACTAGATGCTAGATGATATGTTTTTAAAAAATATTTAATATTATATATCATATATGCTAATTCTAAATACTTTTAAAATGGAAATGATTTAGATTTAATTGTGTATTTGTATGTGATTGGTTTTAGGTTTTGTTTTTATTTATGTTTCATTATAGCACATTCACCATTTGTTTGATGTAAGATTAAATCATTGAAGAATTGTTTATTATTATTTTCCTTTACCACATGCCATATCATTTTAGTGTAGATGAGTGCACATTTGTTGTCGATATTTATTTTTGGTATCCATTGATCATAATAGCATAAAAATACTAAAAAATTGCATTTGTGTTATAAACTTAAAATTTTAAATATTGCTGTTTTAAATCGAACACTTGGCAAGTTAAGTGCATTTATTAGTTGTTGTACAATTATTTGAATGTACCATAAATGATGGTTGATAAGGTACAAGTTAAATTGACATCGGTAATTTTATGTATGCAGTTATTTATCACACTGTAGACAGATAGTCTGTAAATGTATATTAATTCAGAGTTTTAAGCAATTACGAAAGGGATTTATGTTTTTTATAAAAAGATAATCATTTATTGATTATAAATGTTATCATCATATATATTTGAATAAAAGTAGAGCTTTATGAAATATATTAAAATTTATTGAATTTTATTGGACATTTCTTTGAGCTTTGAAGCAAAGGTGTTCAATGAAAATTTTAAGAGTTGTTAAAGGGTTGGGTAAGAAAGTATATGAAATGCATGAACAACTTTATGTGTAAAAAAGTTAAATCAAACACCGACATAGTAGTTTGTTTTAGCCATTTTGATTTGAAGTAAATTATATTAATAAATAAAGAAACTTTTCAAGTAAATACATCCTCTAAAAATACTGACTTTTACACCTCATGTTTGAACTTGGACTCTCTTTTGATATATCTATAATCTTAATTGTAGGATTTTTAATTTGTATGTATGCTTTCAACATTTGAGACTTCTTGCTGAAAACATTTGGAAAAGAAAACATCTGGACATTTAAATAAATAAATAAAAATAAACTGTAGAAATCACAAATCTGAGAAAATAGCTAATAATATTAGAAGTGTATTAATATTTCACTATTCATATTTGCATTTGTACATTTTTCAAGAAAAAGTTTTAGCATTTAATTTCATTCATATTGATCCTAAAATTAAAAATACCAGACTTAGTGAATGTCTGAAACTTATTATACTTTTTCCTGGTATTAACTGTTTGAATTCATTGCGAATATGTGACACATACAATTCTTTCTTGGTATTGACTGCTTGAATTTATATGCCTTTATTATCATAAAAGCAACTATTTGGTAACATTTTTGTTTTTGTTCACTCACTTAGTGACAATGAATGGAGTGTGATAATGACATTCATTTTAGCAAAACAGCAGTATTAATATACCTTATACAGATTTGATATTAAATGCTGTGCTGACTAAATGAAAAAAAAAAGCAATATTTTCTTAAGCAATGTCGGAATTCAAATTCATTAAGGTGCCATAGCTCTTTAGGAGTTCAAAATTGAATGAATTTGGATTTTTGCCTTTTTTTTTTCCTTCCTGAAATGTATTTTTTCTCTAAAAATTAAAATATAAAATAAGTAAGATCACTACTCGAACACAACATAGGAAGTAGTTACAATGAAAATTGACTAATCTTTTTGAATGAATAATTAATTCAAAAGTTACAGCTGCGCCTACTAGGCCTGCCGTGCGTCCTCCTGGGTTAGAATGATTGGCTTTTTTTAAGGGGTTGTAATCAGAGGTGGCAATATTTCGGTCTCTATGGATTCAAGGGGCTCCCAATAGAAACTGCAATCAGGAATTATTTTTTGAAGAGTACCCCTATTTATTAGCTCTGCCACCGGTTGTAATGCTTTGCTTGTAATCTTCTATTTTCATTATGCAAATTATGTTCTTGATACATTATGTAATATTCAAATACTTAAAATGGAAAAGGTACTGGTACTTTTTAAAATAATTTGATTGCTGTTTTTGTCCCAAAAATTAGTTTAATTTTTGGAAAAGGCTTGAATTATACCACTATTAAAATAGACCCTAGATGTTTTCAATATTCTTGAAAACTATAACCTTTTAGATTTGAAGATCAAACTCTTAAATATGTAAATTGTCATCATTTTTTATTTACATAGTTATAAAATATAGGCTCCTATAATAATAAAAACTATGATGACTTTACTGTATTTTGATATTCATAGATATAAAATCTATTCGTAGAAACTAAACTTTTTTTAAGTATTTTTGTATGCTTTTTATCTTTTGAAAAAGAAGGGGGGGGGGTGGTATAAAAAGTACTTTACTTTGCTTCATTAAGCCAAAACTAACTATTAAAAACTAATTCATTGTACAAAAATTACTCGTTTTTATTCTAGTGATTAATTTATTTCTAACTTTGCAATCCAATTGTGATAATCTATAAGGAATTATATTGCTAAAAGCTGTTATTTTGAATAGTGAATATTTTCAGCTTTTTAAGCTAAGTACAAAAAAATTTTAAGTACAAAGAAATTTAATGCATGTTCTGTTTGTGTATGAATATATATATAATTGTGTATACTAACATTGTGTTGAAAAAAAAGTATGAAAATTTGTATCCTGTGGTTGTGTTATACTCTCATGCATACATGTATTTATGTTATACATTTGAAATTAGTTTATGATGTTGAAAGTAGTTATTTAAATATTGTTTTGATATAGTGTAGCAAATTAGAATTCTGCACATGTGATTTTCTTTTATGTCTTAAAATATAGTGGTGTAAAAATGAAAGTGGCAAAGCTCAAATTGGATGAATGCATTCACCTTACTCAAATTGCAACCAAGCAATTAAAATGTTAAATGTTCAGAATTTTTATCCCTAAAAGCTGGTTTTACATTCTCTCAAATTAATTTCAGTTTCTTTAGTCCTGGTACAAAATTTATTTCTCATTATGTTTTGTAGGAAATGATAATATTCTTTTTGTGATATCAAGATAAATATTGTTTTTCAACTTAAAATATTATTTGGAAAAAATAGTAGGTAAAATAATATAAAAATATAAGTTTCATAATTATGTAAACAATGCTAATCTTTGTTCTAAATTGTATTTATAATACACATTAACTCATTTGTTAAATAAAACATTTCTACTTGTGTTTTGCAAAAAAAAAAAAAAAAATTGCTTCATTTAAAGAGCATTTAAAAACCCTTAATAGCTATATCTATACGAAATACAAATCATATTATGACCATTACAAAGCATTTTTTTTTTAATTTGTAGCATTCTAAAACCCTTTTAAAATGGTTGAAATATGTATTTAATACATCATTAGTGATTTTTTTAAGTAGTAAATCGTACCTTATTGTAATCTTCACAGGGAATGTTGATATTTTTGGTATACTTTATCTATTTATTTTGACATAGCTTTCTTTTTTTGTACAGCTTTCTATTATGCAAGTGACAAAATTATATATATATATACCGGTGTATGTATGATGGTATCCTTAGTATTAATTGTTTCTGCCTCGGTATTTTTCTAGATACATTTTAATACCAATTTGCTATCCATACAAATGTTAATGTTACACTTTTAAAGTTTGCTTGTTAGAATTTTATTCTTTAGTATAAGATTAATGCATTCCAGTCACTTGCCTCAATCACAAGTTCCTATAGTTTAATTGAAGTCAATCATTTTTATAAATGCAATATTTGGTATTTTTCACAGAATCTTCAAATTTTTACAACTTTGCTCAATTTGCATCAAGTGAAAATTAAGTTATGAGGGTAAAGTGTTTCATTTTTATAATAACATTCAGCTTGTAAAGTTAGATATGAAAAATTAGGAATGTAGTTTTGCAAAATAAAACAAAGGGGAAAAGAGATAAAATCTGAAAATTGACAAAGTTTAGATTAAAACACATATTTTTTTTATCTGTGTTGAATCTGAATTAGTAATTTTAGATTACTTATTCATATGGCATTTCATACCAACACATACATATGTTATTTTAGATTAAATGTATGATTTTATATGCATTTTGAGAATATTAATTTTTTGCTTAAAGTTATATCTACTTATTTTTTACATAAGTCTTCATCTATCAATTCAATGAAATTTCATTTTATTTAAACTCCTGTTTTAAAGTATAGAATATAATGAAAAATCTATCACTTTAAACATTAGACGTTTGTTTGTAGATCGTTTTTTTTTTCTACCATTGGTCAAAACCTATTGCATATCATTGAAAAAGGTTTCAGCTTCAATGTTCTTTTTAAATAACAAGTTTGTACTTTTTACAAAAAAGAAGTTTTTGTAAAATTTATAGTAATATGTGATAAGAATCACATTAGATAGATTTTAAAAGCAAGTTAACTGACAGGAATATCATTGTAATTAGAATTAGTTTATTAGCCAGATATGTTAGCTTTTCATTTAGGTACATTTTATTGGTTACATTATTGTAGTTAGAATTTTATTACATACTCAGGTTTTTGTCACTTTCAAGGTACGTGTAACAAAGTGAATGTGCTTTAAAGATATTAATATCACACCATCACTGGCAAACATATTTGCACCACTGCCTGTAGCATCGATGTGTTTTCAGCTAGTAATTTGTATTTCATTCATAATTTGTTTTCAGCTGAAACCACTGCCATTTTACCTGTCTACATTATATTCAATGTGGTTTCCCTGTTTTTTATACTCTTTTGATGAAATTATCTTTCCATTAAGATTATTTATAAAAGTGTTATGACTATTATCTGGAATTTTGATTGCTATTAATGCTTTTAAATAAAAGTTTGCTCATAATGTTAGTATAATTCATTTCCAATGCATTAGTTTTTATTTCCAATATCACAGAAATAATTATATGAAATGGAAAGACTGATAAGTTTTAATACCTTAAAAGTATTATTTTTTATGATCGCAAAAGTTATTAAATAAAAAATATCATTTAAAGGGGTTATAATAAGGAGATTTATTCCTGAAAACGTTTTGAGTGAGACAATGCATTTTTATGAATTTGGGAAAAAAATATTTTCTCAACTTAAGAATTTTACACTTTCTGCTAGCAGTGGCGGATACAGCAACCAACCCAGTGGGCAGGCTTAAGGCTGTGGTAGCCTAGTGGTTAGCACATCCACCTGGAAGGTCGCCTGTCGGATACCAGCTAAAGACCCATCATGGGAATACATGCATGTAAAATTCGTGGACCCCACTACCTCGCCCGTGCGCAAGCAATCCTAAGGCATCAGCTAACAGGTAGGTGTCTGGCGGAGAAAAGTGGGCAGGTTTTTTGACTGAAAGGACCAATTAGTGATTCAGTCTGAGAATTGCAAATAGCGTGCAGATGCAGTTGGGACTGACTGCTGTAGGAGAATGCAAAAATCATTATTTATTTGAGCGCACTTTCAAAACAAACAGCAATTTAAAATAAATAAATAACATTTTTTTCTTAATCACAAAGTTGTTGCAACAAACACTCATTTTTATTTTAAAAAACTAAAAATGGTAACATAGTTGGAACAGAAATCGAAAAATTAGCATGCAGGATAATAGTATTGATATAAAAATACCATGGACCTAAAAGTTTACTTTATACACACATTTTGGTTGACTGGACTTGTAGCCAAAAAGATTGCCAATGCATGGTCTAGAACAAAGTTTCTCAACGAAAGCCATATGGTTGTCTTAGGGGCCACAGGAGAAAATATAAAACTAAGAGATGGTTCTATAACATTTTTATTAATAAAACCTATCAGTTCGTGTTGGAACACATTTTCAGTATAGTTTCTCTTTTTCATTTTTTTTTTGTGTATTATTGCAGCAGGATTGTTTATATCATGAGTGTTACCATTTCCTGTGAGCAGGCCCCGAAGTTTATGATAATTCATTTTTTCTGCATGTTTTTATATTTTTAATTATTTTTCCCATTTTTCAGAGTTTTTTCCATATTTTATCTTTTCTTTTTTTTTCTTCAATTTTTTAGCTAAAATTTATCTTTATTTATTCATTACATTACATGAAATACTTAAGACAGTTAGTTAAGGATAAAATTAGAAATTGTATTGTAACAAAATTAAATGAAGACGACTGACGAAAACAAAAGATTTTTGAAGTTTAAAAGAAAAATCTTTTTTGTTTATTTTCGAATAATACCTAGTATAAGATAACCAAAACAAGATTCATTAGATTAATTATTGACAAGAATTAAATTTCAGTATGTTTAACAACGGAAACACTCATGAGGAAAACAAACACTTGTGAAGACACTATAAATTAACTCACAAAAATTCACCTGCTTTGAATGTAGTAAATCATAGAGAATGCATACCTCTGGGCACGTTTCTATGTTTAATGCAACAAAAATTTCACGTTGTGTTAAAACGAATGTGTCAATTCTTTTGAAAATCACCCAAATGCAAAGTTTATGCAGTAATGCAAATATTTTTCAGCTGTACTAAATTATCATGATACTAATATCTTGTGTCTGGTTTAATAATTTATTGTGAACTAATAGGAAAACATTCTTGCAGGATGAGCACATTCAACATCAAGATCACACGCAATATATACTACTCATACACTAATCACGATCATAAGTGCAAAAACTACAATATTCAACAGAAGTTCATATAATAATAATTAAACAAAATAAATCAATAATAATATTAACCACTTAATGTTATCAAAATTATTCAGTCTTTATCTTATGACCTTATTTTCACAATAAAATTATTACTTTTGTGATTACAACCCCCCCCCCCCCCCCCTGAATGTGATAAATTTTTAAATTGAATCAATGAGTAGAAAAACAGTACTAGTCCAAAATCGGCCCATTTTTAGATAACTGCTAAAAGTAACACTAAAAACATAGAAATACACTTTGCAATGAAGAAGAATGCAACTGTCAAGACCTTTCACATCATAACAGCTAGAAATTCCTTAAACAGACTTGAAAGCAAAAGTTGTTTTTGCAAATATTTCCAAAAATTTTTTGAACAAGTCGTTTTTCCACTCACTGATCCAATAAATCATTCTTTTTTCTTTTTTTTTTTTAATCTGAAAAAGAAAAAAAAATCATGAATCTGTTTACCTGTGAGATGAGTACAGAAGAAAATCAGTTACCTATGAATGATATTCTGTCAAAACTTTTGCAATTTCATGGTTAATGAAATTCAAAATTTACAAGACTTATCAAAAATGCTTCTTATAGCCAATTACTCTGAAATTAAATTAAAAAGAATGTTTTAAAAGGGTGCTTTGTAAATGTCAGAGAGAATGAGGAACACATTACAAGTTTTGAAATGATGTTTTGACAATTTTAACAATCAATACCCCCTACTATGAGTATTACATAAATAAACCATTAAAAGAAACTAAAAAAAATTTAAATGACCATTTTTTTTTAAAAGTTGCATACTTTAATATAAATGCAAGCTGAATTTTTCTGAAATAGAAACACTTACATTTTTTTAAATTAAAATTATCAGTTTCTATTGTTAGTGTATCCTCTGACTGACGATATATTACACTGAGCTGCTGTAAGCCGTCCGCACACTGCTGGGAGAATTTGAATGCAGAAGGTTTTTTCTCATAACTTTCCCCACGCTAAACTCGGAACTAGTTTTCTGTCTATGGGAGTCCATATCAGTGTGCGGAAAGCTACCTCCAACATTCAAATTTCCTCTGTGTGCAGCCGGATTTAGGCTGTCGGTATGATAGCATTTCTTTCCACAATTAGAGACCATTTGCCAAGCTGAATGGTCTAACCCTCCGGCAAATTGGTTTTTGACAGTAGTGTTTCTCACTTATTTAAACGGAAGTATTTTAATTTCTATGACGGCAATAGGGTACTAAATACAGAACCTGTCTTCACTGCATCTTGACAGACTGTTTCTCCTTTTTTGTACACAATGGGCACAGCAGTGCATATCATTATTAGTTTGTGTTTAATATAATATCAGAATGTTTAAGTCCTCAAGTGATCATATAAGGTAGAAGATACTGCAGTAATATAAAATCTGGCACATCTTACAACTAGTGAAAAGTGTGATTAATAAACAATCCATCTATAAAATGAGTCTCTAATTGAAAATATCACCATAGACACAAAAACCTCTTCCAATTCTTTAATACCAAACCCAATCCACACATTCATGTTATTAACTATGCAAACAAAAGCATAAATAGTACTCTAAACAAAGCAGTTGCCTCAAAAAAATATTAGGATTTTTTTTTCTCTCCTTACACCAAGAAACGAAAAATCTCTCTCTCTTTTTGGGATGATAAAATAGTTAATATACAGACCTTGCGAGATCAAGCATACAAGCATGAATATATAGTATAAAAACAACTAAAAACTGGAGGGGGAAAATTCAACATTTTAATACTTTGCATATTATTCTTTCACAATGTTGATAAGTAATATGTTCATCTTTGATGTACACATTTTATCAATATAGAAAGTAAAAACTTAAAATTCAAGTCATATTTTACAATAAAGCATATCAATACAGCTTTGTTCCTCAATGATTGTTAGTGACTCATGAATGAAAGGGCAACAGGGTGGGGTAGTTTTTAAAGGGCACAATATCATGCAGGCAGTTTTAAATTTTCCACCAGCAAAGCATTGAAATTTTTTTTAAACAAACCCTCTTTTGCAGACAAATACTTTTGTCCTGCTGGTGTCCACAGTAGATGAGTTTTACTATATGCTACTTTTTAACGTACCTTTATCATTAAATATTTAACTAGCCCTTATTTAAAGTAGAGAATAATGTCAGGGCATTGAATCACATGAATGTAGTAACTCGAATATTTCACCAAACCGGGAAGGGGGAGAAAATTAGAGCCTCTTATTAGTATGCTTGGAGGAAGTGTGACTATCCCTTTCTCAAAAAAGTACTATCGAAGTAAACTGATACAGAATGACAATTATATGAAGTTGAAATTTTCAAACTGAATTAATCGTATGGAGAAAAAAAATTATAAAAATAATGCTTATTAGGGCTGGGCGATCTGTGAATTTCTGCATTAAGATGTATCACCAACTTTATGGTTGCAATGTTTCAAGATGTAAGAAAGTAAATTCATGGAGTTCAAACTGAAATAATATACAATGTAATCACTCATTAGTAATAATAACAAAAGATAAGTACATAATTAAAAACTTTTTCGTAATTTACTAAAATATTTAGAGAACATTTAAAAATATTTTTATTCATTTAATATTTTACCACTTTCTGCATGTTTAGGGAGAAGTGAATCATGTTTTGGTGAAGTTTTGGATTATAAATTGCACAGGGCAGAGCTCCCGCTCAACTTTCAGACAAAGCTAAAGGGTTTTTAAGGCAAATTAAATATTTTTAAGGTTGCAACCAAGATGTAATTTTGAGTGAAGTGCCAGACATTTCTTCATGTCATGCAACAGTTATATAAAATTTAAACACATAAAAAGATACATTAATATAAATTATGCAGCTAAACTAGGTTCAGGATGTTGGTTGTGTACACAGATGTATCATGACTAGAGTTACAAGTTTTTCACGCTGTGATGATTTTGGCTATTTTGAAACCATTTCCCTAAAACCCATGATTTTTTGTATTATTGACCTGCGAAATGTTTGATTTTTCCAAAATTTCAGAAAGTAAATATAAAATCTATGAGCACCCAAAGTCTAAAAAGGCTCTAAACTTGTGCCAAGAAAAAAATAAAATAATCATTATTATTTTTTTGAAAGCAGTAACAATAAACAGATTTTGTCAACCCACCTCCAACTTTTCAAAAGCATGCAAAGATTTTGATCGTAGTCAATAAAAGTGTTTAAATGTTTTTAACGAAGTTGATAATTCTTCCATTTTTAACAATATCCCTATGTTTGAGGATGAAGAATAACTTTCATTGCAGATATCCTATATTCCATTTGTGTCCTCGCAAACATTTCCCCAAATCTCGGGCCCTTTTTTTCCTCGACAAACTTGCAATCCTAAATCATGATACATTGATGCATCTCCCCCCGTCCTCATCTGAACAACAAGCTGTAAAACATTAACATTGCTAATTAACTTGAACTAAATGATTAAACCAGGAAATTTTTGATTAACCATAAATTTGGAATGCAAAACGGAATTAAGAATATCTTGTGTTTTAAATATATTATGATGAAGTTATGCATAAAAAATTGGAATCATTGTGTAGCTAAAACACAAAAATTGCACACAATTTATACAATTAGTGGCTTAAAAATGCTGATCTGATGCTTAACCAGTATGAATATTTAAAAACCTGGAAGGGAGTTAGTAGGTAACTATAATGTTATTTTATACAATGAAGTGTCCTGAAACATTTAAATTATTGAGTAAAAAGTGAATACGAAAAATATTCAGTTTTTTTTAAAACTCCTTCATTAATAATTTACCATCAATTTTCATTTGGAAGAGCGGAAAGATGCAAATATCCAGATGCTATTACACTTTCTGTACTTTTGTCTATCACTTTTTTTTTGTCTGGTATATGAGATGAAAGATCTCGCTCTGTAGAACAAAAATACTGCTCAAATAATTTCCTTTTTACATTAGAAACTGTTTCAACAATTTTCCCATCTTGTTCATTGTATTTACAAGACAACACTTTAGCAAAGAGACTTTGTCTAGTATTGACAACAGTTGATTTAGGTACTGCATTCAGCACATTTTCGTCTGGGATTTTAGCAGTTGAAGTGTAAGCAAATACTAGGTTTTTACTGTCATCTTGCGGCTGCAAATTACTACAATCATCATCAAGCAGAGGACTTATTAAAAACTGTGATGAAGTAGTGGGCTTTTTAATACAATTGTTCAAATCAATAACTGGAGATAACTTGCCAGAATCATAACTTCCCTCCTGATTCTCTGCAGTTTTCAATAATTCATCAAAACCAAAATTTTGATCTTTTACATCAACACTAAATTCCCTTTTAGCACAGTTTGCAAGTTCAACACAGTCTCCTTCAGTATTACTGACTGAATTGATAAATGACAAAATATCCACTTCATCAGTTTCTTTACAATTTTTCTTTGATAAAGTCTGCAATGAAACACAATTGCTGTCAGTTTCAGGAGACAAATTACCAGAATCATAACCTTCATCTGAACTATCTTTTGTTTCCAACAATTCACTTAAAATGCAATTTTCATTTCCTTTCACACTGAAGTTTTCTTTGCTACAATCAAATTTAACACAATCTTCTCCAGTAGTATTGACCGAATTGATAAAGGATAAAACATCCAGGTCTTCAATTTCTTCAGAATCATTCTTCTTTAATAGAGTACAAGATGAAAAACTACAATTGCTTAAAGTTTCAGACCTCAAGAAAGATTCAGCTAATGCACTCAAAGATATTCCAAAATCTTCATCATGTGAATTCAACTCTTTTGCATCATTCTTACTGTCATCAAAATGTATAGAACACTGATCCTTTGTTACCACATTATCTGGCATTCTTTTCAACTCTTGATTGGATCCTAAATTCTCTCGAAAATGGCATTTAGCTAAAGTTGCCAATGAGAATGAACTTACCGGATCACAAGAAATCTGTTGATGGTTTTGGTCGCTGCCTTCAGTGTAACAATTGATTCTCTCACACTTAACATCAGTTTTTTCAAGAAAATCAATCAGATTCGAATCAACTCCATCTTCACTGGGCTTGCTACTTGTTCTAGGCTCGGTAACTGTTAAAGTTGACAAGAAATCATCAATTGCAGAGTCGGTGACAAATGAATTTTCTTTATTAGTCGAAATGCTCAAATGATTCACGTTAAAAAAATCACAATTGACAGTAGGAGGCATATTAACAACTTTACTTTTCAAATCAGAATTACAGTCATATTTACTGATTTCCAATGAAAGATTGTATAAAGTGGGGGCACTAGTTAAGTTATCTATCTTCATTTCACTATTCCATCCACTATTCTTAACATAAACTGATTTTTCGGGTTCTCGCGTAGTTTCTTTAATCAGATCAAGTATGTCAACATCACTATTGCACGACGATTCATCAGAAATTTCAAGGTTGTACGTCTTATCGCATGACTCACTTACTACCTTCGAAATAATTTGGACAGGTAAAGATCGAATTGCAGCCATTTTATGAATTTGTTTGATCACATTCAAGGAGGTTCGCTTATAGCTGCTATTTTTGAGCTTACATTAGCGAAATAATAAAACAATTTCACATTTCTTTTCCTGAGAAAGCGCGTGATGTCACTTGTCATGGCGGATCCAGGAAAACAATAATAGTGTGGATTGTTGCCAAAATATTTGTAACGGTTTTTCATGAAACGTTTTCAACGGCTGCTTTTTATTATTATTACTATTTATTTATTAAGGAATAAATAGTTTTGAAGAGTGAAACCATTAGATTTATAGGACTACTTACCTAAATTAAGTAATTAATTCAGAAAAAAATGAATCCCAATTGAATCCCAATCTTTGCATTTGTCACATATTGCCGCCGAAAATGGGTCAGTTTTTTGAAAGCTAACTACTATCCATTCCTATTTAACTGAAGATAATATGTTCATACCTTTATTTGAGTTAAGTGAATGATCACTAGATGTAAAGATAGGCTGTAAGATAAATTGTTTCGGCTAACTAGAGTTGGGTTCACTGTACTATATGACAAACTGGAGTACAATCTGAACCACGAGGCCAGATGTTTTTAGCAATATTGTGATGGTAGCCCTGTACTAACGATGGGGTATTAGGGAAAATTGGCTCAAAAACCGAGGAATTTTGAGAGGTAGAAAAAAGCTTAGGGAATTTTGGGAGCGTTGGAGTTTCTATGAGAAATAATCATTTTAGGAAGCCAGGCAGGTTTATTTTCATAACAGTGCCTATCTAAGGACTTCGTCGCAAAACTTTTTACTTTTCAAAATTCTAAAATTTGTAATACGCATGGAGAAAGATATGTTAAATGTAAGAAATGAATAAAGTTTTTTTTTTTCTTTCAGCATCCTACACTGGCGTAGATAAGGGGGTGGTTTTGGGGATAAAACCCCCCCTGAAATGGTAAAGATCGTCTAGAATTTAACCCATTTTTCTTGGAAAACAATGAAATTAGCCAACTTTTCCCGAAGAAACCCCCCCTGAAATCCAGGTTTAGCTACGCCACTGGCATCCTAGGATGCTGAAATCGTTTACGAGGGCTAACAGAGATTTTAGAGACTGTTAACCATCGTAAACGATTTCTGTTTAATAGGTCTTGTTAATTAAGCATTGTTTTTAATGGGAGTTTGTGACTTTTATTCCTTTGGTTTTTGATTAAAATAATGCTAAGAATTTGTTTAAAAAAAAGGAGGACATTGTAACTTTTGTTCAAGAGAACCCGATAAAAAATGTAATGAAAAATTTTATAAGTGTTTCAAACACACTTGGAAAAATCATTCATTTTACTTGTATAACAATTGCAAATAAATTTCCAGTTATTTTGGGTTTTCCTTTAAAATTAACATATTTTTAATTCATAAATTATATTTTATATTGATTGCGTCTTTATTTTTTGTCATTTATTATTAAATAGTGAGAAACTTAAACTTAATACATGCAACATGCAATGTCATAATAAAGTAATTGAAAGAATCCGTGATATGCAAAAATGACCTCAGGGTCTTCAGTGTAACCAAAATTGGAGGAACCGAGGAGGGTTAATCCAGACTGACATATTTTACCCCTTTGCAGCTCATCAGACGAGCACGATGTGCCCCTATCGGTAGGAGACCTGCAGTGGAGGGAACATGCATTTGGCATTCATTCGCCAAGGCGCGAGAGCACCATGCTCTACTAGTCTATACCACTGAACTACGAGTTATTATTAGGTTGTGCGTGGAAACTATCTGTTTCGGTTACAATCAGCTTTGTTACGTTACGGTCACCTTCATCAGTTAAATTACCAATTCCAATTTACCTACTTCATTTTAAAAACGTAGAAAGTGTTTTATGCCATTGTGGGGTGGGGGGCAGCGGCGGACTGGCTATGCGGGCATTCGGGCAAATGCCCGGTGGGCCGGTCCAACCTGAGCCGGTCGCAAAATATCTATCTTTTTTCAATAAAATATACAGCTTTTACAATGTTCATAAAAAAACGGGGACCAAAACTTTGCCGTAACCCGGGCTTCAGAGAGTGCAATGCAGCAATGGGGCAAAATCTCTAGGGTCTGGCTGTTGGGTAACAAGGGGGAGGGGGCAGAATTTCTCAGGGCCAGCGGGTCCCTTATAGACAACCTAAACGGCTGCCCGAGGAGAAAAAATGATTATGTTTTATTTTTAAATTTTGAAAATAAATAAATAAAATACATCAGTTTTGCGCTTTAGGCTACCGCCCAAGTCGTCCATATGGACGAGCTCTCGAGACTGGCTTGAGAAATTCTCAGAGCCGGCTCGTCCATATAGAAAATCTAGGCGGCCGTCTGTTATGCAAACTTTTGAGAGCCGCAAAATTGATGTTTTTGATTATGAGCAGTGCAGGCGAGGGAGGTTAAGGCGGCGAGGCGATTGCCTCACGGCGCAACACCCTAAAGGATGGCAGCTAATTAATATATTACGTATTATTGGCCCAATGGTGAATAAGAAAAAATGATCTATCTTTTAAACACTTAATATTATTCAAATACATATCTACATACTTACTGACAATATTTTTAATCCCTACAAGCTACAAAATACGGCCCTGAGAATTTCTCAATCCAGGTGATGCAAATTCTTAGGGGCGGCCCCAGAGAATTTCTCTCCGGCCAGTTGTCTCAGCCGATTGTCTCACTGCGCAACGCCCTAAAGTGCGGCGACTGTTAACAGCTAATTTATATACAGTATGGGACCTCAAAACCGGAACTCTCGGGGCCGCCATCTTTCCAGATTTCGGAATTTTCCGGATTTTGGGTTCTCATTCAAAAAAAGTAGTAAGTAGCATCAGAGCTCATATAATTTGTTCTGGAAGTTTTTATTAGCATTTTGCTCCTTTATAGTATTTTTGGCCACTGGCGTAGATAAGGGGGGGGGGGACAATCCCCCCACCCCCCCGAAATTTTGACTTAGATACTTAGAGACTTAGAGGGACCCCACCGAAATGTTGGTGTCCGAAAACTTTTTTTGAGACCTTAACTCTCTTTACGCTTTATACTATTCTAAAAATATGTTTTTTTAATAATAATTGAATAGAGTGAACACTGAAAAAAAAAGCGTGATTAACTTATTTTCTTTAATGCTTCGTCGTTGTAACTTAACACGTTTTTATATGTAGAAAAGTACCGTTCAGCATCTGCGCTATTAGACGGAACTGACAAACATTGGATTGCCACTTTGGACAGGTTGGGAACACTTTCTCTCTTGAATTTCCAGAGTTGAATGCCCTCCTTCAACGTGTAACTCATTTTGGGAGGGGGGTATCATAGGGTTATTGTTAACAATGGAACAACTATCAACTTCGTCAAAAACATTTAAATATTTGTATTGATTTGGATCAAAAACTTCCTCTAAACATGAGGGGAATTATCTATAACTAGTTTTATAGTTATTTTTCTATTGATGAACTCTTCTAAAAGTTTAGTACATCTGTTGTATATTTTAAAACTTCAGAACAGGATAAATTGACGTTAAAGTGTAAGTAAAAACAAAATAAGTCTCAAAATTTAAACAATTTGCGCACAAATCGTGGTATTTTTTTTAAAAAATCGCAGATTTTAGGAAACAGCTTTAAAAATCGAGGGAATTCACGGAGTGCCAAATTTGCACCTCTAATCGTACCACTTTCCTAGCGGTTTGTCCCCTAAATACCTCGCAAGCCCAAACCTGAAATGATTTTATATAGTACATCGATTAAATGTAGGCTTTTTGTTGCTATCGCAATAGGTTCTAATGATTTTCTTTTAATTTTAAGCAAAGAATATATATATTTTTAAACTATCATGAAATGCTCCAGTTGAGATTAAATTCTGGTGAGCTAAAATGCATGAAAAATTTTGGAAAATCTTTGGTTTGGCAGCATTTTCGGGAAGGTTTTGATTCGCAGTCGAATTTAAAACTAGAATATATTCAGTGCAACTCTTGCAGTTATGAGAATTACTAATATTAAATATGGGTCTCTAGTCTGGAGAAGATTGAAAATGAAAGTGGACACACACAAACTAACAAAGAAACATTATTAGAATAAAAAAAGGAAGCTGGAAATAGCTTTCAAATGCAAGCACTCCGAACTTTTAACAATAATTTTATCTAAACTAGAATCTTTCCCATGAGTGTTCACAATGCTCCTTCGTTTAACAATTTTATCAACGTTTCATGCCCAGAGCGGAAGAAAGACCCTTTTATGACTTCTTCCTTTTGCAAACACCACAGGGGATTGCGTTAATTGCTCTCCACTTTCTAAACCCTACTGACCATTCAATAATAACGCCTCAGCTGCATATACAGAAACAGATGCGTAGAACAGGAAGATGGGGAGATAGTGGGAGATAAAATGATAGTTTCTTTCTCAATCTCTCCTCTCCCCTAACAAATGGTACTGTAGCCATAAAAAGGCTATTTTCTCACGTTCTTTAAGCATAAACTATTCTAATTTAAATGGTTTTTTCCCCCAATGGTCGTTTACTTTGCCTGTAGGTTGCTGTATGAATATTTTACCATGAGCTCGAGCCCCACCACTCCTCTCGTGAAAGCTGTATCCACCACCTCCACCCCTTATGCGTCGGTGGGTCGGTCTGTCGTGCGCATTTTTTTTTCTTTCAGAATTCCAACCCAATATATTTAGAGAAGTGCATTGAATGAGAAGCAATATTGACGCGAGCATAAACGTATTACAAGCTTTTTTAATTCGAAAGAGAAAATTGATGATGATTGTTATAAAAAGAGAAAGTTGATGTCCTCTGAAGAAGTACAATCTGCTGAATCAGATTTCGTTTCACTAGATACTTCCTGAAGGTAATTTTATTTTTGCCGCTTTTAGTACTAATGCATTATCTAACTAGAAGTTCCGTCCAGAACTATACGAGCCTACTTTCCGTTAAAAACCAACTTCAAACTTAATATCCAGCTATCTCTCTTTCTCATTTAGCTTTAGTTCTTATTACTTCAAATACCTTTTTCAACGGTTAATACATATTCATTCATTCATTATTCATTCTTTCATTTATTCATTTACTCATTAATGTATTTATTCACTCATTTATTTATTTTTCCATTCGTTCACTCATTTATTTATTTTAGAATTTATTCACTCATTTATTCATTCAAAAATATCCTTAGAAATCCCGATGAAAAAATTTCATATGAGAATAGGCTCCCTTAGTTCCTATTGAACTTCGTATTTGTACATGTTCTACGTCATAAAATCTTTCCGATGAAGTTGTTCCAAGCAAATCCGTCTGTTAGATCATGATTTATATAAGATTGAAAATTCTCCGTAGGGGTTAAGTTAATTTTTTTTTCTTTTTTAAGCTCCTCGAAAATGAATGAAGATTGTTCAAATCAAAAAATCTTTTACTCTGAAAGCTTCTTCCAGTATGCTTGTTCATAGGAGCTTGGATCCTACGCCCAGAGTTCACATAATTTGCCCATAGGCGCTAATGTTGAGATTTTTTGAACTATTCAAAATTAAGCGAAAAAATGGGCAAATCAAAAAGTCAAATGTAGAAATGAGATGCCCACGCCAAGATCCCCCCCCCCCCCCCCACCCTTTCGATTCAAAAATAAAATATTTCGAATCTATGTTCTATGTGACATAAATTTTTATTCCTGTAAATTCGTTAAGTTTGGTAAGTTTTATTTTTATTTTTTTGTTAAAGGTATTCTTGTTTTATATTGCATATTTAACTTTCTGTATTAGCAATTTTTAAAAACATTTGGATTGACTTAACAGTTTTATTCTTTCCATTGTATTCCCTCAGACTGGCGATTCAGAAATTGTTCGTTAGTCACCATCCTTTCCAAGGCACGTAAACTTGATCAGTGTTTAATTTTTAACATAATATTGTATTTTTCTCTTGCATTTTCCCCTAAAACAGCTTCAGTTCTAGTTAAATTCTGTCTGAAGCGGAAATTATATAAAAACGTAAATCGGATTGTTTTTAAGTTGATAAATATGTTTTTTCCCTTCAATTTTCACATTAAAATGAGTCTGGTTAGAAACTCCATTTATAAAAATTTTTTTAATCATCAATTCGACCAATTGTTTTCGTAAAATTAACTGCGAGAAATCGACCTTCCTCCAGAAGACCTCCCCCTTCCCGAAATTGGGGTCAAGCTACGCCACTGTTTTTGTGGTTATCGTATACATTCGCCTTATAAGTCATGAAATTATCACAAAAAACGAAGTTGGTAGTTGGCTTACATTCGAAGGCAAAACATCGAAAAACCTAGACTTTTTCCGATATTATTTTAATCTCTTAACAATAAAAGAAAAGAATTCTGGTAATTTCTGATATGATTTTATATTCTCTAGTTACTTAATTGCAGTAAAAGATCAGACGATCGGGAAAATGCGAAAACGCCGAATTTCAATTTTGCGAATGTTCTGTATCGCGAGAAAATTAGAGCTCATTTTAAAAAAATTAATGTAATAAAACAACAAGAAATAAAAAAAGCAAAATTTAATGATATTAACTCACAATTAAAGCAACCATTAATAACACTCTAATTCTAATCGCAAAACAAACCCTTTTCAGAAAATCGAGAAATAAATTCGAGCTGCACATTTCCGATCTTGAACATGTTCATTGCGTTTTATTTTCTTTCTTTTTAAAATGACATATTTCCAGAAAAAAAAAAAAAGAACACTGCGCAAAATATTTCCTGATTTTTTTGAAGAAGTTCCGGATTTTGGGTCTTTTGGGATTCCGAATTTATGGTCCTATACTGTATTACGTATCATTACACTTCCATGCTGAATAAGAAAAATAACTGTCGCGTAAACATGTAATATTTTAATCGACATATTTACTGACAATATTTTTAGTTCCTGCAATCTGCAAAATACCTGCCCTCCCAAGGGCCGGTCTGTTTGAAATATGCCCGGGCCGAATTTTCTTCCCAGTCCGCCCCTGGTGGGGGGATTTCAAAGTATGTCAAAAAACAGCTTATGTGAGATCACATTTTATAAAATTTTCAGTCCATCACTTTTTTAAATTCTTCCTCAGTTTTTTACGCAAAACCATTTCGAATGCTTGAAATTTGACTTGTGAATACCAATACAAGCCATTCCACAAAGGAAGAGAACTCGTATTTTCAACTGCAGGTCAACAAATTACTACTATGAACTAAGGCAGGGGTCTCCAAACTACGGCCCGAGGGCCACATCCGGCCCGCGGACAGATTTTGTCCGGCCCGCGGAGAGCTAGCATACTTGAAAGAAAACTCCTTCTAGAGAACATATTTATTTTTTATAGCAAATTAAATTAAGTTTACTGAAGTAATCTATTTTTATGTTGAATAATTATTAATATGACATCTACATTGATATGGTCATGGGCTAACTACTCATAACATTGTTGTAGGTTATTATTTACTAACTAACAAATTATTGAAATGAATCCAACTAACATTTTATACATTTTAAATGAAAAGATAACTTATAACAAGCATAACGACATATGAAATACTAATGAGATTTATGTAATTGAGATTTTCCACTGACAATAGTTTGTAGTTGTGGACTAATTTTACTTGTACCAATTATTAAAAGAGATTTAAGATGCTCATCAGTTAATTTAGATCTGTAAACATTTTTTGTGTACTTCATTTTGGAAAAGGTCTTCTCACACAAATAAGTAGTACCAAAAACAGAAAACAGCCCACGAGCAAATTTATGCAAATTATCAAATTGTGTCAGTGGAAGACACTTATAAAATTCCAACAAAGATAAGTTTTGATATTTGTTCTTAATTATATCACTGCACTGTAGATCAATCATTTCCATTTGAAGTTCCGGGGCTAGGGTTTCAATGTCAGTATCAAAAGGATTCTGAAAAATCTTAATTTGATTCGCAATGGCATCAAAGTCCGAGAAACGAGTATCAAAATTTATTTTCAAAGCACTCAAAGTTTCGATTGCAAAATCGATAGGAAACTCGGTCTCAGTGGTGTGGCTAAATATTTCACATGTTTTAAAATGTGAAAAACATTTACTTCGTAGTTGTGATTGAAACAGTATCAATTTCTTCCGGAATGATTTGATATTATTGTATAAATCAGGAAGATGCTGGTTTTCTCCTTGCAATCTCAAATTCAGTTCGTTCACATGTTTTGTCAAATCAACATAGAATGCTAACTTCCACAGCCATGCGTTGTTTTGCAATTCAGTAAGAGGGCGATGCTTTTCATTCAAAAAAAATTCGATCACTGCTCGAAGTTCAAAAAAGCGCTGAAGGACTTTCCCACAACTAAGCCAACGTACGGCAGTATGATAAGGTAAGTCATTTTCTCCAATCTCTTTAATAAATTGTACGAATTGTCGGTGATTCAGCCCAAAAGATCTGATAAAATTAACAGTTGATATGACTGGTTTCAGAACTTCAGACATATCCAAACATTTTCCGCACAAAGACTGTTGATGAATGATACAATGTAAGACTATTGGTTTTGAACCACCGTCATTTTCTACAGCCTTTGACACAAGAGCGACCACTCCTTTATCTTTCCCACTCATGTTTTTGCCTCCATCAGTTGTAATACATTTCAAGTTTTTCCATCGAAGGTTCTTTTGCTTAACGGCCATTTCAACTCCTTTAAAAATATCTGAACCAGTAGTTGTGCCATGAATACTATACATATCAAGAAGTTCTTCATGCACTTCATAGCTTTTATCTACTCCTCGAATATAAATCAACACCTGAGCAGTATCTGACACATCCGTTGACTCATCCAAGGCCAAAGAAAACCACTCAACATGTCCATTTTTGTTGAACAGTTGAGAGGATATATTTTCAGCGATGTCTTCTACCCTTCGAGCCACAGTGTTTGCTGACATACTGACAGTTTTTAATAAATTTACCTTTTCAGGGCACATTTCTTCGGCTACTGCGATTATGCATTCTTTGACCATTTCTCCATCGGTGAATGGTTTTCCACGTTTTGCAATTTCAAGAGCCACACGAAAGCTGGCACGAGTTGCAGCCTCTTGTTCAGTTTTGAGTTTTGTAAATAAAGATTTCTGCGATTTCAATCCGCGCTTCATAGCTTCGAATTTTTCTGTCCGCAAACTTCCTGTATATTTTGAGTAATTTTGAAAATGTTTTGCTTCATAATGACGTTTAATGTTATATTCTTTGAGAACGGCTATGCTTTCATTGCAAATCAAACATAGCGCCTTGTTACTGGACTCAATTACGAAATACTGAATGTTCCACTGATCTTTGAATTTTCTGCATTCACTATCAATTTTTCGCTTCTTTTCCATTCTACTAAATCACACACAAAAGCAACAATTCAAATAAAAATATTGTTACAAAGATGTCTTAAACTTAAACACGCACAAACACGTTTTAAGGAGGTACGCACTATTTTATTTCACAGCAGTGTCATAGGAACTGACTTGTGGTTGCGCCACTAGCCTTCTTATATATTTCACTTACTGCCATCTAGAAGTGAGTGGAAGACACCAGAACTTTATCGAACCAACGAGATTATTCTGTAAGTGCTATTAGCGCCATCTGTTAGGGATAGAAGGTACTACCTATTTCTGCTTGTGTCCACCAGATGTCCTGTCACGTACTCCTCATGGCTCGCTCGTACTCTACGACTAATCTAGAAATTACAGATAATGACAGGAAAATTAATAATATGCAGTGTTGCCGTTTTGCGGACTTTAGTTCGATTTGCAGCCTTTTTTAAACGTGGCGTACTTTTTCGGACTTTTTTTTTCATGTAAAAAAATACTCATTCGTTACTTGAGTACTCGTTAGGAACCGAAGTAACGATTACTGAAGAAAAAAGTAATCAATGATTACTTGTGTATTTCATTACTTTTGTAATCAATGATTACTATGGCGATACGATGCGGGTACCCCATTATAACGGATACCCATACGATACAGAAAATACATCAGCTTCCCCGTCGCTAATGGCATCTGGCAAAAAAGTAATCATATTTTACACCACTAGTGGACTGATTCAACTTTTTACCACCGGCAACAATTAATGATAATATGGTTTTGGCCCTTGGAATTTACTGGAGTAATCAATATGGCCCTAAGGCTGGAAAGTTTGGAGACCCCTGAACTAAGGGATGAAATTCTGTTATCGAAAACCACAAATGAAGAAAAAGCACAAGGATGTGATAACAAAGCAATTGATACTATAGAGCGAATCATTTTTTTTCAGAAATCCTAAAATACATAATCCATCCAAGTATGAAAAAAAAAAATAATCGAACAGAAATTTGTAATTTGTGAGATTGACAATTATAATAGCAGTAGCGTGGCGCGAAATTTTTCATGAGGAGGGCGGGGGGATAAGGGGAATTCAATCATAACACATACATATACGCATGTCTGCATTGCATGTACAGACGATACCTGACTTACAAATCTTCGGATAAACAAACAGACGTTTTGTGGTTAAAATTATTATTATTGCATCTTATTTGTTGATTGATTTATTTTTTGCGACATTTCCGCGAATTGGTTTCTTATTGAGGGCAGTGGAGAGCCAAGACGAGCGCCCCATATCAGTTTTTGTTTTCGCACCCCCCCCCCCCCCCTTACGTTTGCATCTTAGCCATAGAATCTTTTCACCCTATATTTTACACCCTACAAAAACCGGACTCCATGAATCAGCAATGCCTAAAACCCCTTTTTGACGGCCATGACCTGATTCTAAATTTTTTCCTTGATATCTTTTATCGTTTTCTATGCGCTGCTAGAGAAGCAATCAATTTCTATGAAGACAGGGTTGCTGGGGCGGGGAGGTGTGGAGAAGAAATAGCTAGTGGCGAAAGTATGTTAGATGTGGCATGGTCAAATAACATGAAGCAATTAACAATTGGAATTTACGGAAACACGGACCGGATTATAGAGCATTTTAAAAGTGGGAACCTGCTCAACCGCCACTCTAATAATATGAAAGAATGGGAGAAGTCTTCAAACATTACGTTCTACGATTCCGTTTTATGCTACCGTCCTATTTAAGAAGAGAGTAAAATAGCAAGGAAAATACCCTGTGAACTTCTCAAGAGGAATTCAAAAAACCTTCAAAATTTTTCAGATGGCAGAAACCAGAGTAAATGAGGCGTAGAAAGATGAAATACATGGTTAAAGAAAATGGTGCCTATAAAATCCGTGACTTTTATCGCCCGGTAGACACACAGAGCTTACTTTCTATTCTCAAATTTCGCTTCAAATACACAACACTTCAAAGACAATAACATTTTTGTTATTATGACCATACATTTGTTTTCAAGGGCAGAATTCGTCTTTGTTTTCCCTAACTGTATAAAGTGCTGTTCGGAAAATTACACAACGCAGACACAATATATATATTATATAATATAAAACGATAGAGAGAAAAAAAGACGGATGGTTTACTTCTGCCCCCCTTCCCCACCCTCACCCTTGTTTTTTTTTTCTTTTTCTTTTTCTTTGTTCCTTTTTCTTTTTTTTTGAAAGGAAAACCATATATTTCTTCATTTGATTCTGTCAGTATCAACAGACGATATAGGGACGCTAAGACCACAGAAACTTCGATTGTAATCACAAATTTTCTGACATTTCAGATTCATTATCTGTCTTCTTCGCTCTTCTTTTTTTCACTTTGCTCAATTTTACTTTAGCTTTTCAGTTATAGCTTGAATTTCAGAAAAAAACGAATTACGGCTCAAATTTTCACTGCGAATTTGTTTTAATGCGCTGTTTATTATGAGGCTTAAAAATGGAGCAATGGTGATCAGTTCCAGCATAACTATTTCTCACAAATTAATATTTCACTACTTCAGACAATTTAGAGAAGTGCTTTTCACTATATATTTTATTTGTTATCAGTATATGAAGATATCTACGTTAGATATTCTTAAGAAAATTTAATCAGTGTTTCGATATCCTTGTGTTTTATCAAGAACAGAATTTTCTTCCTGTACAACAGGTGCTAATCAAACAATTTTTTGCCACGCCTTTGAACCAGCAGTAAATCATCTCCCCTTTTTTTTTTCTTGTAGCAATTTTAAAACCTATCTACAGGTTTCAGGTACGAGTGTGTGTGAAGGTCCAGGTGTAAATCTTTTGCATACGTTTGAAAACATCGCACATTGAATTATCAACGTACTTTAATTATTCTGTATCATACTGTGACTGCTCAGAACAACACACCACTTTTACACTGCGAATGTTTCTTGTTTTTAATTGTTATGCGAAAAGTATTTTTTTTTCTTTAGTACGTCTTTCCAATAGTACCAATAACCTTCCAGCAGGCGCTCTCTTTGTGGAGTCGAGGGTAATTCTCGATGCCCTTTGTGAAATTAATTAGTGAATTTGCGTTGCAACAAATCGAGAGTTAATAAAACCAATTGAAATAAATTTTGGTCTAAAGATATAAAACCAAATTCAATTCAACTCCTGCGCATCTTCCAGATATGAGTGCCTACTGGTAGATTAATTAAGATTTCTGTAATCTGAAATAAATTCAATGGGCTTTTTTTTTTCTCTCTTTGGTTTGTATCAAGCGTTCCGTAGAGACTGGAAGTTACTTGAACCGCTGGAAGTTGAGTCTGGTATGATTTATAGTTCCTCAGGCCACACTACGAGAAGTCTCCGCCCATTATGGCACAGCGATTGCTAAGTTTGTAAATATATTAAGAAAAAAAGAAAAAGAAGAAAATAATAGGTGTTTCAAAAAAGGAAAACATTTCCCGTGCAAATAATGCCAGCTTAAAAGAAATATCCCCGACCGTCCTAAGAAAATGTGCAGTTTATTAATTTAATTAAGATAAAGTGTTCCCGCCATAGTGTTGCTTATGATACATACTTATACACGAAGAAAAGGTATTCCCGCTACCTTAAATTAAAATGAGTTGATAAAAATTTTAAAAAAGCGTTTTGTGTATTTACTTAATTAAAATATGTTCTAAAAGAATTGTAGGAAATGCATTATGCAGGGGAAAAAAGCTTTTTCGAATGATACTCAAACTCAATAATTGAGCTCAAATTGAATAAAATGATTAACTATCAAACAACTAGCATACTTGCATTTAAAATGCAAAATATAATGAAACAAATGTAGACAAATATTTACAACGTTTGAACTACGATCCACTGAGATTAAGGTATATTGAACTCAGCAAAAATAAAAATAAACAATTCATGGTCTTAGTAGGTAAATCTAATTATTTGTAACTCATAATATTTTCTATTTAGAGTCTTAAATAAGAAGCATTTAAGTTTTTCTTATGAGGCATTCTACTTACACCTTTCAATTATAAAAAAACTCTTTGAAGCTTTTTTTTTTTTTTTTTTTTTGCAATGGAACAGATATCACGATCACTGATCAATATAAAATTGTTCATTTCTATATATTCACACACAAAACTATCACAATGGTTTTCTATTTTTTTCCTTCTTTCGTTTCCCCCTTCCTTCCCCCGATGATGATCAGTTCTGTATTTCTGAAGAAAAAGGTGGGATGACGCTTATAGACGCAAAGGTGGTGGTGGTGAGAGGGGGATGTTTGAGGTAAAGT
The DNA here is from genome assembly GCA_038502835.1 of Octonoba sinensis. NCBI lineage: Eukaryota > Metazoa > Arthropoda > Arachnida > Araneae > Uloboridae > Octonoba > Octonoba sinensis. The sequence continues at coordinate 60,052,289 of CM076605.1, read as the reverse complement.
AAGGAAGTGAAGGTAAGCGATCCCTAGGCGTCCGCCACCGACAACACCACTGGTCATTAATGCTTTTTTGTTAAAAAATAAATAAAACATCAACAATTTAAAACACAGAACAAAAAAATATCGATGTTCAGAAAGCATCTCCAGTACATCGCTGGCGAACTTTCAAGGTTAAAACTAGCCTTAAATATAATACATTTTCTGCCAGAAGAAATTTTTTCAACAATATTACCAGAAAGTTCTCCACTCTTTTCGTAAGTCGCGAGCTCCTGAAAATTGAAAAATTAATATCTTGAAATCGTTGGAAACAGTTTTAGACTGTTTTTTGTCGCACTTATATGTACTCCTATGAAAAGGAAGTAAACCTCTGATATTATTAGAATCGTTGGAATAAAAGTAACGAATAACTTTTTTTCTCTGTTCTAGTTCTCTCATTTGCCTCCTAAGTATACAGAATAAAGAATAAAAAAACTTCAATCTTAAAAACTGTCAGCTTTCAGTTTTGAACGGCGTAGCTAGCACCATAAGTATTAGGAATGCTTTATTTAACAAAAGCCTGGCATTGCCTATATAGGCATTCTGTACTAACACATACGAAAATCAGAACATTCCTTCCCACCCCTCGAAAAAAAGAAAGATGTGTTTCTGAGTTGGAAACATGGTATCCCCATAACGTGTCATGTGGCTTCATTACTATATTACAACTAATACAAAGCATTTACGTATTTTTATCTCCAGTTTCTTAACCGTTTCTGTGTACACATCTAATTTACGAGTGTATGTGTATTCGTTAAGGTATGTGATCTATCATGTAACAAGGAAGCGTATTCTAGGGACATATCTGTACCAGAGATCCATAGTACCTTAAGTTCATTTTTTCCCGAGTGTTTGGAATAGCCCCCTCCCCCAATTATTTATCATTTTTAATCGCACAAAGTGTTATTTATCTTAAACTTAAAGAGTTTAGTTTATAATGTTTTTTTTTTTTTGTATGTGTGTGTGTGTGTGTAAGAAATTCATTTTTATGACATAAATTTCAGTCAATTCATTGGAAGAATTGTTTATATGGCGGCATTACTCACTTTTAGGTTCTTTTTCACCAATTTTTATACGCACAGAGTATTGTACTTAAGAGTTAAAAATGTTTTCTGGAATAAAAGAGCATAGAAATTAGCGAAAATTTCACTAGTTGGGAAGCGTGGCGATCTGTTTGATTGGCGTCAAATTTATTTGTTACAAAGTCTGGGTGCTAAGCTTTTGGCCTTTAAGCCTTGGCGGTGTAAATAAAGCTACACAAAACACTAAAAATTAATTATATTAATGGGGAAAAAAAACTGGTGGCGTTAGAACGGGAAACCCAGAAATTGACGTAGACAAAATGGGCAGATTATTTTCAACATTTTGCGACCGCTGCCTTTTCCCAATTATTATGATGTCCCCAAAAGCTGTATAGAAAATTATTTTAGTAAAAATGGTCTCTACTATTAAAATTAAAGCTTCTGCAAATACATTTACTTTTTCAGGAAACAAAGTTTCGAACACATTAGTTTCGAACACACAACACTTACAAGGCACAAAAAAAAAAAAAAAAAAGGAAAGGGGGAAAAAATTTGGAACTATTTCTAACAAGTCCCTTTATTTTTTTACACTTTACGTTTACATCAATTGATAGCTGCGTGTTTGTTGCCAACTTTTTGGTTATAAAAAATTTTCTTTGCTAAAATATTATTCTCAACTTGGAATTTTATAAAGTCTAAAATTAAAATGTTATGGACTTCGATTTTTTAATTTAAAATAGGGCTATTAATAGTTGTTCTGTTTCATTATCACATTTAGGATTATAAAAAATAATTTTCTGTAAATAAATAAGTAAATTAATTAACGCATATTTAGATACTTTTACATATAATTCATTAAAGATGTGGATATCTTATTTGCTACATAAATCTCTATAAGGAATAAGAAATTAGATAGCACTATCACTTTTTATGTGATTGCGAAAATGTCATCACAACCTTACTGATAATAGAAAAATTTATAAATAATGTCAGCTGCAGTGATTTCTTAGCGTTGCTGAAAGTTTGGACAGGGACGCAGGTAAAATGCTACTTTTAATTTAAATATTTTTATTTTATGCATAAAAAATAGTTAATTACACAAATATTTTATTGTAAGATGCATAGCTCAAACTAAAAAATATCAATATTGCCATTTTGAGTAATTTTGGTTAAAAAGTGACTAGTATTTATTTAAAAAATATTTTTATAATATCAATATTGTCATTTACAGTAAGCTTGGTTGTTAAGTTTTTTTTTTTAATTTTTAGGACAAAATGTATCTCAAAGAGTTGTGCTTAGTGCTGCTGGTGTCTGCAGCTTTAGTTTCAGCTGCCAGTAGAGGTAAGAATAATATTTTTTAAAACATTGTTGTGGTTAAATGCTGTTGGAAAAACCAAAATTATTTTCTGCGTTATTAATTACCTTGGTGGTTACTTATATTGAAGTTTTACACTGCAATTTGTTGTCGCCCAATTTAAGTGTTTATAAAAGCTCAACTCAAGTTTAAAAAAAAAAAAAAATCGCGAAAATAAGAATGCATTAAAATCAAAACTATAAAATATTCGGTTTTTCGAAGTAGTAATTTATGTGATTTGTAAGATTAGACGCATCATACAGACAGATCGATAAAAGAAAAAATATGCACAACAAAATTCCACGAAATGAAAGACTATCTTGGTCGTATTATTAAAGCATTTTTTAGCCAAATCTGGATATAATCGATACTTCAATAAACTGACAAAAATGTTTTCACAGTCTGTAATATTCTACAGTACTATTACGAGAAGCTTTGTTTTACTTGAAACCAATCAAATTAATAAAAGTTTAGTTTCGGGCTTATAGTTCAATCAATTTCTCTGATATTTAGAGGGATTTTTTTTTCAGTTTCTACTAATAATGCAATGTAATATCAATTAAACAGTTTGCGATTTCACTAACCCTGCTGTACAATAGCAATATAGGGTGCATATAAATAACTATACCAACTTTGAAGGGATGCTTTCAAAAAACGAGCAACTTTGTTGCTCATCGGAAATTATCGGAATCGTTAATTAATTTTGTAATCATCGGTTATGGGTTACTAACTAACCCATAAACAATTAGTTAGTAACCCATAACTAATTGTTTATGGGTTAACTTCAAACTAACTTGATAAATTTTGAATTTAGAATAAATCCGGGGAAAAATTTCTTTTCACTATTAAGTCTTTGTTTCTTTTTTTCAGACCGCAATAACAAGAAATACAAAGTCGTGTGCTATTTGGGAAGTTGGGCCAACTACCGAACTGGCGATGGCAAGTTTCTGATCGAGCACATTGACGCTAACCTCTGTACCCATCTGATCTACGGCTTCGCCAAGCTCGCCAACAACAGGATTGCTGTTTATGATCCGTACTTGGACTTGAAGGAAAACTGGGGTCTCGGTGAGTAAATATTCTTCAAAAATATGTTACATGAATGTCTGATGCAAGCATTTCTGGCCACCTAGTGGCAAGGCCGCTATAAATACGAGCTGACGCATCAGGCATTTTGGATTAGATTTTTCATTGTTTTTCAACAATGGAAAGCTGGTGCTACCAGAGTAAAATTTCCAGAAGTATGTTACATTACCAATCTCGCCAAATTGGTGAAAAGTTAAAGGACAGAGAATGAAACATCGCCAAAAGACGATTAATTCCAGAAAGGACAACCAAGTAGAACACGCACTAATAGCCAAAATAGTACTAGATGCGTCGGCCTGAATGCGTACGGGATCTACTTCGAAGCATAGTCAGTGGAACAAAAGACCACGACGCCAAGGGTACGGGAATGTCGGCAAGGGCATGGATGTTATTATTCGGTGTAGCACATCCTCCGTTCATCAGCTAGTGACTCAGATCCCACTTTAACTCCTTAAAGCGCGAGTGTTTTTTTTTCTGAAAAACTAGTATAGTGTAAGTTATTCTTTGCAATTTCAGGTTGTGGGGGATGACTAGGGAGCGGGGGGAGGGGTAAAGGTTACACAGAGAAAAAATATTATACAAACAAAGTGTGAACGGATTTCAGACGGGCATTAGAAATAAAATAACGCACGGGCATGGGCAAATTTTCCGGTAACTATCGGCCCGTGTCAGACACTGGCAACTGCGTAAACGGGTTAAGCTGCAACTCCCCCCCTCCCAGAGATCTATAAGTGCAAGTCCTTCTTGACCTTCTTAGCTAATTATAAATGCACAAAGGGCACAAAGGGATTGAAAGTGGGCGTTTAACCAGAGGAACCAGTTTTACTTATTGGATCGTGAGTTCAATAAGTTACTTGATTGAATTACTCTCTTTGACAATTTTTGCTGTATATTTTGTCCCATTTTTCTATTAACTTTTTAAATGCTCTGTTATCTTATAAAAGACCATTATGGGCATAAGAATAGTGTAAAAATCTTCCGAGATAAAACATTTTAATTGTTTAACTTTTTAAAAATCATCTTATTCATTCACACTTTCTACAAAAACCTAGGAAACAGTGGCGTACGCAAGGGAGGAGGGGGGGGGGGTTAGGGGCTTAAAACCTCCCTTGAGCCCTAAATAATAATACTTTATTACATACTCGAATTTTTTTTAGTAGTTTCAGAAAATTATGAACCCCCCCCCCCTTGAAAAAATTCTGCGTACGCCACTGCTAAGGAAACACACATTTATTTTTCTTTTCTTCTTCTTTTTTTAAACGTATTTTATGATTGAATGTAGCAGTAATAACCTACAAATAAAAACTTTTTCGTAGTTGATGAGTCACATCATTTCTTATAGATCCTTGCGCAAATAATCAGCAAAGCAAATATACTTGTTATTAAAAATTGCCCTTGGGTGTACAATAGTCACCCAACAGAACAACAGAAAAACATCATAGAATAGCAACGAGTATTCATTTCTACAACCAATTGAATCTGAAAAGTCGCTGTCACGTGATATACTGTTTCTTCTTCATTTGCGAGACAAAGACTTAATCTCGGCTGCTCGGTCCATACCTTAAAGGCCTATGAAAAAAACCGATGTTATGTCGGCAGATGTAATATCAGCCCATGCTATCTATCATCTGCTCTAAAAATAGAATTGCCTTCTTTTCTACCGATGTATAATGGACAATGTTACAATATCGTTTATAGTTCTTAAAATGATACGCGGAAGCCATTCTCTCACTGTTTGGTTATAAAGAGGACTCTTCAAAAAGTTAACTTTATTCAAGTTTTTGGTTATACATATATGTAGGAGCCAGTGGAGAATACCGGATCGACGGTAGCGCCATCGGGCGGAAAAAGTGGCAAGTGAAGAGATGAGCGGGAGATCTAGTCATGAGTGGACATGTGCGCACTATGTGTCATAGCTCTTAAGATAATACCAATCTAAGTGGTGTTAATTACTTGTAAATACAGTATATTATCTCTAAATATATTCAACTTCATTCTTTCACTGTGTGTTATTATGAAATAGTCCTAGACGCCGATCACAACCCTACATATATACATATAAATATGTATGCTTTTTTTTTTTGCTTTGAAAAGTCTTCTACTCTAACCCAAAATATACATACTCCGTAAATCTTGTAGCTTTACCTTAAATTGCAGCAATAATTGACTAAAAATGCTATTACTTAGAATACTGGTTGTAATAGTTGCAATCGATTACTAATGCTATAAGCTAAAAATCATTATTCAATCTTTAGGTGCTTTTGAGAGATTCAACAACTTGAAGAAGCAGAATCCAAATCTGAGCACGTTGATTGCTATTGGTGGATGGAACGAGGGATCCACCAAGTACTCTCAGATGGCGTCCAATCCATCTTCCAGGGCTGAATTCGTAAAAAGTGTTGTCGATTTCTGTCTCAAATACGATTTCGACGGATTGGACTTCGATTGGGAATATCCAGCCAATCGCGGAGGAGCTCCAGCTGACAAACAGAATTTCGTCACTCTTCTGAAGGTGAATGAGAGCGATTAAGTTATCTACAGACAACAAAATCACCAATTTCTTCGCCGCACTTGAACAAATGATGCTAATTAAAGCTTTACCTTTACAGCAAGTACCGAGTTTTATGTCTCACTAGAGTGATGTCTAAGCGAGCGGTTTTAACCAAAGAAGAGCTCGAAAAGTTTCAGTTTTAGCAATGAATGCCAAGCTTTTAAATTAGTTGACGTTTTATTTCAAATACAGAAGCATTGTGCATGAAATAAAAACAAGAAGTTCCGTCTAGAACTATACGAGCCTACTTTCCCGTATACACCAAATTCAAATTTATAATCTAGCTATCTCTTTCTCTCTCTTTCTTATTTATCTTTAGTTCTAATTATTGAAAATATACCTTTTTCAACGGATAATACATATTCATTCACTCACTCATTCATTCTTTCATTTATTCAGCCATGCATTTATTCATTCATTCGTTACCTCATTCAAGTGTTAATTCATTCATTTACGCATTCATGTATTTATTCACTCATTTATTTATATTTTCATTTATTCAATAATTTATTCATTCATTATTTTCCTCATTCATTTATTCATTGATTTATTCTTTCACTCTTTCATTTATTCATTCATTCATTATTTCACTCATTGAGTCACTGAGAAATATCCTTGAAAATCCCGATCAAAAAATTTCATAGCAAAATAGGCTCGTAAGTTCTGGATAAACTTTCTATTTCTACATGTTCTACGTTATAAGAGCTTTCCGATAAAGTTTGTTTCAAGCAAATCGGTCCGTTAGATCAGGATTTATATACTGTTGAAATTTCCCCGTAAGCTCTGTGTTAATTTTTTGAACTGTTCAAAAATGAACAAAAACTGTTCAAATCAATATTTCACGCCGAGAACTCCTTTCAATAAGCTTGCAATAGGAACTTGGCTCTTGTGCCCAGAGTTTACAGAATTTGCTTCAATTTTGTCCATAGGCGCTAATGTTAAAATTTTTTGAACTGCTCAAAATTGAACAAAAAATTGTTCAAATCAAAACGTAAAATATAGAAATGAGATGTCCTCGCCGAGATCTTTCGAATGCAAAAAGAATTTTTCCAATCGGACAATTCGTTCAAAAGTTATTAGGGGGGGACAGACCGACAGACCGACAGACAGACCGACAGACAGACCGACAGACCGACAGACACACTTTTTCCCCATCTCAATACCCTACTTTCAAATTTTTTATTTTTCAATCTTTATTTAATTACTTCACTTATTTTTGACTTTTCTTGATTTTTAACGATATTTTCACGATACATTAAGCCTTCTTTCATGCTTTATTATTATTTTTTTTTACTTTTACGGGAAAGTAGGCTAAAAAGCAATGTGTTGTGTTAAAAGACTTAAGCAACTAGATACAGCAAATAGTTTTACCACGATTTAGTTTCAAAATAAATAATTGGATGAGTAAATAAATGTATAAAAAAGGGTAAAATAAAATGAAATAAAATAGTTAATAAACAATAATAATAATAAGACGAAGAAGTGCGATCTTTTGGGAATTAGAATTTGAGACCTTGCAGCCTTAGGGTCAAAAAGTAGCATTTCGTTATGCCACTTGCTCTAAATGTAAATCTCCGTCGTTACTGGTGAGAAGGTCTTTTAATATTCATCCAGTGTAATCATCTAGAAATTTGAAATCACTTTTTCATCTACGTCGTATTTATGGCACCCATTGGGCCACACATAACTTTTTAAAAGATTCGTAATTTGAGTAAAGATGAGTAATGTTTGCCAGTAATTATTTTACATTAATTTACGCATTTATTACTGCAGATATTACGGGGGAAAAAGTTATACTGTATCCCTTTCTTTATTTATTTAATTTTATGTGCTTTTCCATCAGGAATTGAAAGAAGCTTTTCAACCTCATGGTCTCTTGCTGTCAGCTGCAGTTTCTGCTGGCAAAAATACCATTGACACAGCATACGACATTCCAGGAGTTGCTAAGTAAGAAATATTTTGAACTTTCTATAGAGCTAATGACAATTTTGTTTTAATGTGCCTATAAAATAGAAGGGTTTGCAGCCGTTGCTGTATCTTTAATTAAAAATATCACGAATATTTTAAGGCAGTTAGACGTGTTCAATGATGTTGCAAGTCAGCAAAACCTGTTTGATTACTCTGAAAAATCTGTTGTTGGTTATAACATGAATAAGGTTTTCTTACTGATCGCTGGGATTTCGTATTATATTCGTTAATTTTTGTTGAAACACTTTAATGCGTTTCCTTAAAAAGTAAATAAATTTTAAAAAATGGGTTAAAAATTGCTTGATTCTTTTACTCGTAATGTGTGTATGTACGACTAAACCAAAGACTAAAAATACCTTTGTAATGTTTGTGGCAATACAATTCCATTATGCACATAATGTCGTAAAATATGCACATTGATAAACCACATCGTTTGTTAAATTTGCTTTGATTAATCTTTAATTTGTTTGAAAGATCAACCTAGTAGAAAGTCGTTGTAGCAGCATCGTAGACAAACTGTTTATAATGCTTAAAAGATCACAAATTCACCATAACAGCAGTTATTTCACTGTTAGAATAGCAAAAAAAAAAAAAAAAATCGGCAGTTAATTCGAAAAACAGCCCCAAATTATATCACAATTGTGAGGAGTTATCTCCATATAGGAAAGAAAAGCGTCAAATTAGTGTTAAAAAGCTCTATGAGAGGTCTGAAAGTAGGGAATGCTTGTTATGTTTGGGAAATAGTTTTAGGACTGAAAATAAGTTCAGTATTAAAAAGAAATTACTATTCCGAAAACGGACGTCATAGTGTAGTTTCTCCAACAGAGTTCTACGAAACATTCTGAAGCTTTTCCGTAAGAAGCCAAGGTCTTGAACACTGATTACTATTCCAAAAACGGGCACCATAGTGTAGCGTTTCTCAAACAAAGTCCCCCGAAACTCCAGAGTAAAATGTAAAATCTATATAAATAAAACCAAAAGTTTGTGTGTGTGTGTGTGTGTGTGTGTGTGTGTCTGTCTGTCGATCGCCTCCTGGCGAAATGGAACGGTCTAAGAGTACGAAATTTTGGTTACAGGTACCTTGGGCCAGGTCCTCGTGCACCTCGAAGCGTTTTTCCGAAAATTCGAATTTGTTCTTTTTTTATTCCAATTTTAAGCAAAACTGTTCATTTGGGTTTATCTCATCGAAGAAACGTCCCACGTTTTAGTTTTTTTCAGCATTTGAATGCCCGTAAAAAACTGCACAAGGTGATCTCTTTCTGCAGTTCGTAGAACAATTAGAACACGCGCAGTATTCGCTTGAAGTAGTTTTCGAACTTTAAAGCAAGGCTTACCTCTGACTTTATCTGCTAAATTTGAGTGCTTTCGCCAAAATAAATAGTAATTTTGTCGCCAAATAGATGTTTTCTGTTAACGTAAGTTTGAAAAAATGCTATTTTATCTTTATTCATGTCGTTTTATGAGCGAAACAAATTCTAAAAATTCATTTCATTTTTATACATATTTTGTGGAACTGCAGACGAATTTTAATTACTTTACTTTGAGGTTGATTCTCCTTTCTTTTTTGGCGATTTAATAGTGTAGTAACAGTTCAACAATTGCATGAAATTTTATGGTAGAGTGTCCGCTTTATCAGCGAAACAAATTCTGAAAATTCATTTCATTTTTATGGATATTTTGTGAATTATTAACTGCATGCGATTTTTAATGTTGATTTTTCTTTCTTTTTTGACGATTTAATATTTATTTCTTCGATAAAAACTAGGTTGGAAGGTCTTCGATATAGCTTATTTTTGATGAAATTTAAAATTTCGCCAAGTGGTGATAACTTTTTACTCGCCTCCTTTCAGTTAATTGTTCTCAATATATTATTTTATGCTTCATAACTTTTCCAAACCTCTCCCAATAATCCTTTCCAGTAATATTGTTCTCATTTAATTCAATACGTGATTTACACTGTAGGATCATGGTGTATTTCGAAATGATTCCATTATTTTAGTGCAATTTGGCGATTATTGATTCCATATTTTACACAAGTGATTTATTTTCTAACATTTATTTAATTTTTGTACTGTCTTTTTGGCGTCATTTGGGCAGAATTTAGTTATGTCTTTCTATCAACTTAAATTTCACACGTCAGAATTTGTTCAGTACTAAACATTTCGTAATTTAAATGAGCATTATTTGCCTTTTGAAATATTGCTTTCCTTTCTTTCGTTTTTATCCGAATTTTATGAAAGTGCTATTCAATTGAATTTTCAGAAAATGTTTTGACAATTTTGCAAGTGGAATTTTTAGGAACGGGTGTCCTTATTTTGATGGGGAATTTAAGATGGACTGCTGGGTAATTTTAGGAACAGTAGCTCTTGAAGGTTAGTGTTAAAGGTCAGCTTTAAAGAATGTTTTCTTTATTGTAACAGAAATATACAGTGAGAGTTGTTCTTGATCTGATGGACATTTTTACAGAGAATACTGCTCTTTTTCTGATGGGAAATTGTAGATGCATTTTGGTCGATATTTTAATTGCGATTTTTACGGGCTCTTGATATCATTTTGGCACAATTATCTCTCTGCATATGTGCATTTGAGTTACTGTTTCCCTTACTCTAATGACAATTTCTATGAACTTTTGTTGGCATTTTAATGTGGATTTTTATGGAATAATTTTTGGTCTAATTTCAAGGCTGAATTTTTCAAGGCTGTTCGTTTTAATACAATCGGGGTTTTTAATGAATTTTACTGTCTAAATAGGATTTTTATGGACTGTTGCCCCTCTCTTACTTGGATATTTTTTTTTTTAATTTTCCCTATACATTTACAACAGAATTTTGGACATGCGTCACTTGGCCTGCGAATGATGCAATTTTATCCCGCGCAACGCCGGGCATATCAGCTAGTTATTAATAATTTTAATTCGGGATTTACAGCGCTTGGTGTCTTATTTTAATATCAAATTATATATTTCTTTTTTCATTAACCATTAAGACTTTCTAGCAGTTATTTAAACATTTTCTGTTACTTCAATTTTGTAGAAGATGATAAAACTCTGATATTTTGTCATCATAACACTGCCGTCAAATGGATTCATAAACAGATAATTTTTGCATTCATTATCATTTAATATAAGTATTGACCCTAAAAAAGAATATTTTGAAGAAATATTAGTACAAAATCAGTTAGGGTTTCCCGAAAATAAAAGTTTCGAAAGGGTTCCGTAAGATTTATAAGGCTGAGAAACGCTACGTAGTGTAACGAGGTCAAGTTGTTTTCTTTGCAACAATACTCTGCTAGTACGGAAAAAACTTTTACAGAATAGAGTTTCAACCTATTAAATTCGACCTCTTCCTATTTTGAGAGCAAGATATGGTTATTTAAAATTAACTACGAACTATTTTTCGTTGCTCAAAGGGTCTGACTTAACCATAAGAGTGTATTTCCAGTCTATTTATTTAAATTTTCTTTGCCTTTTTTTAGCCTACTTTCCCGTAAAAGTAAAAAAAAAATAGTAATAAAGCATGAAAGAAGGCTTAATGTATCGTGAAAATATCGTTAGAAATCAAGAAAAGTCAAAAATAAGTTAAGTAATTAAATAAAGATTGAAAAATAAAAAATTTGAAAGTAGGGTTTTGAGATGGGGAAAAAGTGTGTCGGTCGGTCTGTCGGTCTGTCCCCCCCCCCCCTAATAACTTTTGAACGAATTGTCCGATTGGAAAAATTCTTTTTGCATTCGAAAGATCTCGGCGAGGACATCTCATTTCCATATTTTACTTTTTGATTTGAACGATTTTTTGTTCAATTTTGAACAGTTCAAAAAATTTTAACATTAGCGCCTATGGGTGAAAATGAAGCAAATTATGTAATCTCTGGGTACAAGATATAAGTTCCCATGAACAAGCTCACTGGAAGAAGTTCTTGGCGTGAAATATTGATTTCAACAATTTTTGTTCATTTTTGAACAGTTCAAAAAAAAATAGCATACCGCCTACGGGGAAATTTCAATCCAATATAATTTCTGATCTACCGGACCGATTTGCTTGGAACAAACTTTATCGGAAAGCCATATGACGTAGAACATGTACAAATAGAAAGTTCATCCAGAACTTAATAGCCTATTTTCCTATGAAATTTTTTTATCGGGATTTTCAAGAATATTTTTTAATTAATGAATGATTAAATGAATAAGTAAAAGAATGAATGAATAAATGAGTGAATAAATACATGAATGACTTAATAAATAATGATTGAATGAATATGCATTAACCGCTGAAAAAGGTATATCTGAAGCAATTAAGAACTTAAGCTAAACGAGAAAGACAGAGAGAGAGAGAGAGATAGCTAGATTATAAATTTGAATTCGGTGTATACGGGAAAGTAGGCTCGTATAGTTCTAGACGGAACTTCTTGTTTATCCTTACACTTTGTCTAAAAAAAACTTTTCAAAGTCAGTAAAGAATACTATAGGTTTCATGGCTGTTAAAATAACATCAGTGAACCAATGAGTATACTTTAGCAAATAAATGAATAAAATGTTTTAATGTCCAAAAATCTCAATTATCTTCTGTGACAAGATTGATAATCCAAGATTTTACATTCTAAAGCTTTAATATACACTATTCTAGATACATGGATTTCATTAACGTTATGGCTTACGATTTACACGGTTCATGGGAAAGACAGGCCGGACACAACGCTCCACTCTATGCAAGACCCGAGGAACCAGAATCTGACAAAATCTTGAATGTGGTGAGTATGTGTTTTATGATAAACTGTTAAAAATTTCCGCAAGAAAATAGTAAAACAACCATTTATTTTATTGTTATTTTACCATATTTAATTACAACTTTTGAATAACCATTAAAAAGATGGTACTCAAACCGCTGATTGTGAAAAAAAATCGTTTATTCTCTGTTTATCCTAAAGAACGTTTAACTAACCGTAATTTTCAATCGCTCCATAAGAATCGGGCGTCCATCTTGGTTGCGAAACTTTATCGGTCGTACGTTGTTGTTAAATATGAATAAAGATTTATCAGTTCAAATCTGCATGTGTATGTAGAAAAAGTGGCTTAAGCAGTGGTTACTAAATAGAAACACATACACACGTAAATCAAAAATTGGAGACATTGGATTCAAGAACTGTTTGCGAATGAGCTAACCCATAATTTGAGCAGCTTAAGCTTGTCTGTACTGAAATCTCAATTTTAAGGCAGTTTGTCTGTTGGAAAAGAAGATTTATTGATAAATAAACGGCCGCTTTACGTGGTGTAGATGGCCGAATGACTAGAGCGTAAGGTTGGTATACCACACAACCGGGTTCGATTCCCGCATGCTTCGTTTACGGTTTCTACGTCGTGAAGATTCTACGCCTCGAAATGGTTCGAATACAGTAAAAATTTTGTTTTGAAACCATTTTTAAATGGTTATGAAACGGTAAACTTTTGTATTTACGGCTTTTTAACCAAGCTGATTGGAAATGGTTTAGGTCGCGTATAGAAAAATGTTCCAAACCGTAAATTTAAGGGTGAATTAGATGGACAGACTGCTGCCGGTTATTTAACCGTAATTTCAGGAGGAAATTTCTAACAGTGTACTATGATTTTCACTGTTAACAACCATTAAGGTACAAGCTCGATTATGACCTCATAATAAATCGAATGACTGATTAAAGGTACATTTAATAAAATAGATAAAACTATGCATTTCCATTATGATAATCAATAAAAAAAGCATGAATAATATTCTTCTACCTTTGGTAGACACAGCTTTTCAATTGTATTATGAGGAGGGAGGGGGGGGGGGATTTTCTAGCCTGATTTGTTCTTTTAGCAGGAAAAATATTTGTCTCAGTAAATCAACAATATATTTTTGTTGCATCTTTTGTCTTTTGCTCTTTTCTTATATTAAATAAAAGAACTTAACTTTTGTGCAAGGATAAAGTACAAACGTAAACCAACGTGGAAATAATGTACAAACGTTAAAGATCTGGGTACATCATTGAAGAAGTTTAATGAGCCTAGAAAAACTTTTACAAAAAAGAAAAAAAAAAGAGTAATATTTGTTCATTTCACGCGTAGATTATACTTTACGTTTGATTTACGTTTTTTATTTCTTTTGAAATGTTTCTTCAATTAAGTAATGCTTTTTGTTGAGTAATTGTAATCGGACCCCAGTAATTCTTTTGATTTTCCTGCTTTAATGACTTATTTGTTAATTATTTTGTAGGACTATGCCATCAACTACTGGCTCAAGAAAGGCGCTTCGAGAGACAAGATCATCTTAGGAATGGGTCTGTACGGCAGGTCTTTCACTCTTGCCGACCCCTCAAAAACCGGACTCGGAAGCCCTACAACCGGACCAGGGCAAGCCGGACCCATGACCAAGGAACCAGGAATGCTTGGATACAACGAGGTCGGTAGAAAAAACCCTCAAACTGCTTCATGTTGTATTCAGAGAAATTATAGGAATTTTTATTTTCAGGGCTGTTAAGCAGTTCACAATTTAATGTTTATTATCATTTTATTCATAACAGTTTTACAATATACTATTTTATTATTCGCGTTTAGGAGCACCTTGGTTAATAATGAAAAACTAAACCGTGGAGATTGAATTTTCTCGCCTAATTATCTTTTTCAGATTAACTGTAGCTTTCTCTTTATCTTAACAGATAGATACTGCTTACTTTTCTGTAAATGTTCTTGATTCTTTCGATGTAAATTGTTTTTACTTTACTGGCTTGCACTGCTTTTAGTATTGCTGAAAGTGTTGACAATATTAATTAATAATATGTGGAGCAAAAACTTGACCCTCCACTCTAAAGAGTAGAGTTCTACCAAGACGTAAGACTACCCAACGATGTGTGGTGATAGTTTTATTTTTAATTTGAACGTGACGGAAACAATAAATGGGATAAACTAACACAAATAAGAAGTCAAAAAAAGATATTTTATGAAATGGATAGAATCAACAGTTTGAAATGGGGCGTTGGGTCGGTCAATGTATAGTGATGGGCATAATCGAGAGATTTCAATAATCGAGTGATTAGTACTCGGGTGGTTTTGATAATCGAGTGATTAGTACTCGAGTGATTATCTCGAGTTCTCGATTCATGATTTCGAGTTCTCGAGTTCTCGATTGATCTTTTCGAGTTCTTGATTAATCATTTCGAGTTCTCGAGTTCTCGATCAATCATTTCGAGTTCTCGAGTTCTCGATTAATCAGTTCGAGTTCTCTAGTTCTCGTTTGATCATTTCGAGTTCTCGATTGATGATTTCGAGTTCTCGATTGATGATTTCGAGTTCTCGATTGATGATTTCGAGTTCTCGAACGATTATTTCGAGTTCTCGAGCGATTTCAGAATGGAATGAATCTCTAACAGGGAGGTCATTTAGTGAGTCAGAAGGGAAAATTTTCCACCCCCTCCCAAGCCTTAATATAATGTATTTCTCCGAAGGTGCAAGTATTTTCGTGTCAGGGAACTGGAGCAACAAAATTTTTGAGTTGCTCCGATCCAACTGTAAAATATTTGTTCCAACGCTGCTCCAGCTCTGCTCCGTGCAGCGAATAGCTTTAATAGAAATCATCTTTATTTATTTAATAAAATAATTAAATGATAGTAAATTTAGTTATTTATAGACAATTTATTTTAAAAAAATCACATTTCGTTTTACGTTGTTGTTCACTTAAAACTAGTTTTAATGAAGAAAGATGTCATGTTTGATGAATGATGAAATTCTAATTTTAAATAATCAGAGCAATTAAGCGCAACATGTTTCCGTGTTTTGGCTCCGCTCCTACTCCAAGCAAAATCTAGTTGCTCCACTGCTTCGCTCTGCTGCTCGACGCTCCGCTCCAGATCGCTGTTTTTTTTTTTTTTCATGTAACATTTGCCGAGTTTATGCCCCTCCCCTTTGAAATGAAGGGGAATAATCTCGACAAGTTAGGGGTCATTCATAAATGATGTCACGCATTGAGGGGGGAGGGGGGTTCATGAAATTGGGACAAAGTGTGACAACGGGAGGGGAGGGGGTAACAAGAAGTGTGACATCAGGCTTTTACAACATAGCGGGACATGTGACAAAGGGGGGTGGGGTGGGGGGGTCCGTTGAAGTTTGACATTTTGTGACAAACGGGGGGGGGGTCAAATATATCGGAAAAAAGCGTGACATCATTTATGAATAGTGCCTTAGCGATGATAATTTCAAAAGATTTCTGGGCATGAAATTAAAGATGGCCCCCTCCCACCGCACTCGAAGCATATAGATTTAAGTGTCACCTTTCAAGTAAATGGTTCAATTTGGGTATAATTGGGACCATTCATAAATGATGTCACGCTTCGAGGGGGGGAGGGGGGTTCGTGAAATTGTTGCAAAGTGTGACAAGGGGAGGGGAGGGGGTAACAAGAAGTGTGACATCATGCATTATGCAACATAGCTTGACGCGTGACAAAAGGGGGGAGGGGGGTCCGCTGAAGTGTGACATATTGTGACAAAGGGGGGAGGGGGTCAAATATATGGGAAAAAAGCGTGACGTCATTTATGAACGGCCCCATTAATACTTTTATTTTACATTGTGAACAAGGGCATTGAAGGGATTTCGGCAAAAGAGGAAGTAGCGAAAACTTTTAGAAAAAGAAGGAAAAGACAAATAATTTTGCGAAGTCAAAGTGTCCCATTTTGCCCTTCAAAGTGAATGGCAGCTAACAAAAAATGCAAGCTGAAAGGGTTGCTCTTTAGAGCTATTTATCATTTAGGACGCATGAAAGTTTTTAAAATTCCTTTCGAGGGGCGCCCCGAGGGGTGGGGAGGGGGGGCAAAATCTGGTAGGAGCACCAGATTTTTAGCATAAATTTGGTGTTGCACATAATATATTAGTAACCAATTTTTCAACTCATTTTGAGGGTAGAGCAGATTTAAAATGTTCTTTTAACAATTAAAATCATTGTTGAAATTGAATATTGCTTTTAGTTGCTAATAATGAATACTGATTTTACTTTGTTGTCTTTCTGACAGTTTCTTATTTACACCGACGTATTTTTATGCGGAAGTATCTTATTTAGTCCGAGGTATTTAATATTGTATTTTCATGGAGCATTTAACCACGCAACGAGATTGGCAAACGAAACGAGCAAATGTGGAGTCCCTGGTGTTTTTAAATCATGCATTATTGAAACACTTTGATTTATGTCAAACGAATTATATACTCTAAATGGATAAATATAATAATAATTAATACAAACAATAATTTTAAGGATTTAACGCTATACAATCTTATTTCAGACTAAAGTTCGTCAGGTTGCCGCAGCTCTTATTGGCATAGGCTCTTTGTTTCGACTTTCACCAGAGCACATCTGTGATTGTCGACATACAGTATTGAATGTCCAAATGTATAAGAATATAACCAAATATTCGTACTTTCATGGAATTCGTGAATGTTGACATTAACCAATTTCGGTCTAAGTTTTCTGCTAAAATATTTTTTTGTCAATAAAAAATTACAAAGAAAAGCAAACTGCTGTCACTTTACTAGCCGATAAAATAAATAAAGAAACATAAAATAAACAAATGCTGCAATATGCCATCAATAAAGAACGTTACTCGGTTATTCACAATATAATCATAATCATAAGCATTAAGCAGTAAACAGATCTAGCACGAAACAAAATTAGGAAATGCAGTCTTAGGCCAGCATATTTTTTGGGTTAACTAATATCAGGAACGTAGTAGAAATAACACTACCATACTCAGCCCTCCGCTTAAAAGTTTTCGCTACTCCCTCTTTTGCCGAAATCCCTTCAATGCCCATAAATCTGTATGCTTCGAGTGCGGTGGGAGGGGGCCATCTTTAATTTCATGCCCAGAAATCTTTTGAAATAATCATCGCTAACGGACTGTTCATAAATGACTTCACGCTTTTTTCCGATATATTTGACCTCCCCCCCCCCTTCTTTGTCACAAAATGTCAAACTTCAACGGAACCCCTCCCCCTTTGTCACCTGTCACGCTATGTTGTAAAAGCCTGGTGTCACACTTCTTGTTACCCCCTCCCCTCCCGTTGTCACACTTTGTCACAATTTCATGAACCCACCTCCCCCCTCGGTGCGGGACATCATTTATGAATGACCACTAACTTGTCGAGATCATTCCCCTTCATTTCAATGGGGGGGGGGGGGGCATAAACTCGGCAAATAAAAAGGAGAATATACCCCTTGCCTCCTACTGGAAAAATTCAAAATGTCAGTCTTGATAAGGAAAGCTAATAAAGCTCAGGTCCGACTCAGGGCCCAGTGGTAATGTATTCAAGAGTTGTAGTCGTTGCTTTGGAATTGAGGAAGGGAACTTGCTATTGTAACACGATATATAACACACATCCTACTCAGTAAAAGAACCGGCGAATCCTTCCAAACCCCTACCGTTGCCCTAACATTTCGCAATACAGCTTAGGAGTCATTCATAAATAATGTCACGCTTCGAGGTGGGAGGGGGGTTCAAGAAAGTGTGACAGTTCGTGACGAGGGGAGAGGAGGGGGAAACAAGAAGTTTGACATCGCACATTTTGGTTTCTATAAAAATATTTAAAATCAGCAAATTAAACTTATCTTATGCCAGTGTAATACAGCGTGCGATGTGACAAAGGGGGTAAGGGGTATGTTGAAGTGTAACACTTAGTAAAAAAAGAGGGATGGGGTCAAATATATTTTAAAAAATGTGACATCATTTATGAACGGTCCCTTAAAACCACGATTTTAGAATGTCAATTTAAAAAACTTTTCAGTGAACGAGCAACCGAACCCCCCTCCCCTTATGCTCTTACCCCTGATGACACACTATCAATCTTAGAAATGCGTCTGTAAAACTTAAATTTCGAAAAATTTTGGGAGCCGCCCCCCCCCCCCCCCCCCCGTTTTTTTAACGTCATCAAAAACAGTTTACCATTCTGTTTCCTGCAATTTCCGGGAGATGTCCGGAAGTCCCCTAAACTCCTCAACCACTTCCCATCACCAAAAATATACTGAAATAACGTACATTTCCGCAGATAATCCCGAATATCAGCTTTCGCAAACAGCTCTATAAATACAGCATTAAGCTGCGAATTTATCACTTAAATTTCAACAAAATTCTAGAATTCCGCACCCTCCCCCCAAACGCCACCAAAGAGTTCAGAACGTTTGCCAATTTCAAAAGAATGCCCCATAAAAATCCCCCCTTAACCCCAATAGCACCACCCAAAATTGTGTTTTCAGGATTTCAATTTAAAAAAAATTTCCGTCACTTTTCATTTCGTTAACATGAAAAAAATAGTCTCAATTTCTATTTTTTATATATTGAATTCTAGAAATTTTTAATTTTTCCTCCCCCTCCTTTCCCAGGAAAAATAGCCTAAAGTAACGTTCTCGGGGAAGGTCCCTTTTTTACTAACATCTGCAAAATGCAACACAAAACTGCTATTTTAGCGTCTAAATTTCTAAAACTTTCGGAGAAATTGTACGAACCCGTTCCCCTAATGTCACCAGCGATAGCTTTAAGATATATTTTGAGGATGTTAATTCAGAAAATTATCCTCAAAGACTCCCCCGTGAAACCCCTTTTCTCTAGCACTTTAATTCCATAAACTATTCAATGTAAAGAGATATGCAACCACAACTAGATATAAAGCAATTCTGCGAAGATAAAAAAACGGGAGGTGCGAATCAAATAAACATGTCAATTTTTAAAAAAATGCATTGCTTTCGAAAGGACGGAGTGCTTCCCGTCCTTTAAATTTGTTTATAGCAATGACTTCCTCTTAAATAAGCAACTATCCGCCTTTGTTACCTACTCACACACATAGTCCTTTTCGCAATCACGTGACTATGAATCATCCAAATGTATTACCCGAGAAGAAAATCGAGATATTCATTCGATTCTAGCTTCCGAGAAGTAAACCAACCGAGTTCTCGAGATGTTTAATCGAGTTCTCGAGATGGTCGTCTGAATCGAGTTCTCGAAATGTTTAATCGAGTTCTCGAGATGGTCATCTGAATCGAGTTCTCGAGATGTTTAATCAAGTTCTCGAGATGGTCGTCTGAATCGAGTTCTCGAGTTGTGCTGAATAATCGAGTTCTCGAGTTGTGCTGAATAATCGAGTTCTCGATTATGATCACTCGATTATGCCCATCACTAGTCATGTAGGTTGAAAAACAACAACAAGTGGACGTCGAAATACCATGGATCGACGCATTATGTTGTATTGGTATTATAGTAACCGGAAGGTTCTACATTTATGCACTTTTGGTTGAAAGTTTTCTCTGCATTTTTCAATGAGATATTGAAATTAAAGAATTAATCAACTACGTTTGAGATATATTCTTCTTTTTTTTGGATGATAGTTTAATGCTGGCCTCTAGTGTTCTTTCTGAAGTTTTATGAGGTTGTATTTAACCTCTTTCGACTCTCGG
Organism: Octonoba sinensis; assembly: GCA_038502835.1. Classification (NCBI taxonomy): domain Eukaryota; kingdom Metazoa; phylum Arthropoda; class Arachnida; order Araneae; family Uloboridae; genus Octonoba; species Octonoba sinensis. Next base: position 60,031,843 of record CM076605.1, on the reverse strand, counting down.
TACCCAAATGGGTACTTTTTAAAATACTGTTTATTAACTAGTGTTAGTGCAATTTTTAAAGCTAAAACATCCAATTGTTTTTTTAATTATTCAACAAATAGTTTACTTGGTTTTAGGCATGGAAATTGGGGATTAATTATTATTTAAACAAATTATTAACTAAAATTAAAAAAAAAAAGCTTTTTTTTTTTTTTGCCATTTTGTTTTGTAATCATTTTTAAATCAGAGAACCAAAAAATTGCGTCAAAATTGTGTATGCTTAATTCTATGGTCTCAAGAGGATAAAGAACTATTAGATGCAATCCGCAGATCCATCTTGGACTTAACCCCAAAATGGCCTTCATTTTCTGTTTGCGTTTTTCAGATTTGTCTGAAGGTCACAAGCGGCCAATGGAAGGAAGTCTTCGTGCCTAAAGTAGAAGCGCCCTATGCTTACTCTGGAAACCAATGGGTTGGGTACGACAACGTCAAGAGTATTGACATAAAGGTAAGCTTAGGAATTACCGAAATTGCCTAGTAAATCTGTTGATTACAGTAAATTAATATTGAATGATTAAATGAATAATAACCGTATACGTTTTTTCTTGTTTTGCTCAGATGCATCAACACTCTTGATGTGTCATAACTCCTCTATCATAATGTAAATTTGTAACTTCAGCATCAAGTGAGTCTATAAATAGCTCTTTTTCTCAGTAATTTAGTCTCATAAAATGCCAAACGTAGTATTAGTTTGTTGAGCAGAGTTCTTACTTGACGTGATTTGAAAACATTTAAATAAGACTCCTATAGTTCGAATTATTTCGATGTTTTCTAAGTCTTTGTGGTCCTAGGCTGGAAATTCTTGAAAGAGTCATCAAAACTAATAAAAATTCTCCTAACTGAAGTAATTCTTTGAAAATGGTGCTATCAAGTACCAAATTGCGCTGTAAAAATAATGAAAACTTCTTCCTCGGTGAAACATTTGATTTCGAGGAAAGTCGTCTTAAAAATGTACTAACGCGAATCCTTTCACCAGGTTGACTACATCATCAAGAACAATCTCGGTGGTGGCATGGTGTGGTCTCTCGAAACAGATGACTTCAGGGGAAAATGCCACGGTGTGAAATACCCTCTCCTCTCCACCATCATGGACAAGTTGAATGGTGGGGTCAACAGAGTGACTCTCCCTCCAGAAGGCACCACCAAGGGTCCAGTCGTCAGCGAGCACACCGAGCCTACTCGAAGACCCACTCAGAACCCTGGCGGTGGATTCAAGTGCACGGAAGAGGGCTACTTTAGGGATCCCGATGACTGCGAGCAATTCTTTTACTGCTCCCAACAAGGGAATGACTTCGCCAAGCATACTTACCATTGTGGTGAAGGCACCGCTTTTGACGAGGCCTCCAAAACGTGCACTTTTAGACATCTTGTCAAAGAATGTAACTGATATGTTTGTTAGTGAAGTGATAAGAATGTAAAATAAATTCTGTTGTTTGGAATTTGGTTAATATTTTTTTCGAGAATGTATCTTTTTATAGCCTATTTTCCCGTAAAAGTTAAAAAAAAAAATAAAAATAAATTATGAAAGGAGGCTTAATGTATCGTGAAATATCGTTAAAAATCAAGAAAAGTCAAAATAAGTGAATTAATTAAATAAAGATTGAAAAATAAAAAATTTGATATAGGGAATATGTTTGTCTGTCGGTCTGTCCACCCTAATAACTTTAGAGGGAATCGCCCGATTCGAAAAATTTTCTTTCCGTTCGAAAGATCTCTGCGAGAAAATCTCATTTCCATAGTTTACTTTTTGATTTGAACAATTTTTTGTTCAATTTAGAACAGTTCAAAAGATTTTAACATTAGCGCCTATGAATTTAACATTAGCGCCTATGAAAATGAAGCAAATTATGTAAACTTTGGGTATAAGATCCAAGTTCCTATGAACAAGCTCACTGGAAGAAGCTCTCGGCGTTAAATATTTTTTGATTTGAACATTTGTTGTTCATTTTTGAACAGGTCAAAAAAATATTAACATAGCACCTACGGGGAACTTTCAATCCTACATTAATCTTGTTCTAACAGACGGATTTGCTTTGAACAAACTTTATTGGAAAGATGTTATGATGTAGAACTTGTGCAGATACGAAGTTCAACCAGAACTAAATGAGCCTATTTTCCTATGCAATTTTTTGATCGGGATTTTTAAGGATATTTCTGAATGACTGAATGAATAAATGAATGAGTGAGTGAAAAAATGAATAAATGGGTGAATAAATTAATAAAATATATAAATGAGTGAAAAATACATGAACGAGTAAATGAATGAATGAATAAGTTGATGAATGAATGTGTGAGTGAATAAATATGTTATAACCGTTTTAAAAGGTATATTTGAAGTAATTAAGAACTAAAGCTAAACGAGAAAGATAGAGGGGGATAGCTGGGTTATAAATTTGAATTTGGCTTATACGGGAAGGTCGGCTCGTATGCTTCTAGGCGGAACTTCTTGTTATTGTTTAAAGTAATTTATTGTTGTTTTTTAAATGAAGCAGTGATAAGGGAACGGATGTAAGTGACCAAAACCCAATTCTGAATAAAACACGTTCAAAGTTCGTATCTTATGGGACATTTAATGTTAATTTTCTTCTAAATAACGTAACCTGTTAGAGCTATTACTTGCATCCCTTGCCACAATATTGAATGGTGCTTTGCCTATCATTTGCACTTGTTATCTCCAAACTTTCAATTTTGTCACTTACATTTCTTTGCATCTGGGTACTTTAAGTGTTAATTATGAAATTTGGCAACGCGATTGAAGGAAAATGGAAAAGCGAGAAAAAGAAAAATATTCTAAAACTTTTTCCATTTTCATAACATATAATGTACATTGCATCCACTCTCGACCAACAGAAAGATTTCAAATAAATGAAGTATATGTAGGTAATTTATTAAACTAAATTAATATTTTTTTTTAATAACTTTTTAAACGAGGATAGTTCGAAAGATCTAGCAATTGGAAATCTTTGTTTCTCAAAATCTCTCACCTTTAAGCTAAGTTCATTCTCATCCGGCAGACAAAAACATCACTTCATAAACCATCTTTCTGCATAGAGTTTAGCCAGTTCATTGCGAGTCTCTGGGAATCGTCAAGTTTGATTGGTTACGTACGGTCTTTGTTGTTGTTAATTTGCGGCTGTCGCTTGTAAGCTTAGTTTACACTCCTTACCATTTGCTAACAACCATGGTCTAAACTAGTTTAAAGGAAGCTCTTCGCAATTCAGTTGTAAATCTGCTCTGCTAACAAGAATTCTCAGTCTCAGTACACTATTTCACATTTTTGTGCAGCCTGTGTTTGTCTTGGGCTGCTGAAACAAAACTATATCGTAAAAATCATGTTATACTTTTTGAAGTTAAATTTATCTATAGAGTTTTTGCAATGTTACTTGAACTACAAACATCCATAGTCTACGCAAGTCATTTGCAGATTTTCAAATCTATTTTTATTGAAACAACAAGCCGCTTTTTCCATAAGAGAAACTTTCCATACTCGTTGCAACTTTAAAAATGTGTCTATATAGTAAGTAGTTTGTCTCCACGATTTTTCCATTTGAGAAAATACCCAAACTATTTAAGATTCCTCAAACACATCTACATAGTTGGCGAACAGTACTTAATTTTAAAAAATAACATAGATCTAGAAAATGTATATTATCTGGAGAAAGTATTGTATATTTTTTCTCATATTCATAATATTAATTATCCTGTCTCTTGTTTTGCGCACTCGAATTCATCCACACAGTCTGTGAAGCTTTTGCACAGTAATCCGCTTGTGTTAGAAAGAACATTTCGCTTGATTTAACAGTACTGTTTGTTCTATACATCATTTTTTTTTATATTCAATCATGAGAAGTGTGTAATGTAGAATATTAAGAAATGTTTACTAAAAAAGTACGACTGCTTAACTAATCAACAACCTATTGATAAAACCAACTTAAAAACAATTCTTGATTATCTTGATGCACCTCTCAGCCAGAATCAGTCGATTTTCATAAACCGAAATTAATTACTAATTTAAGTTAACTAGCACATTAGTTTTCAATTCCAGTATTAAATTAAATGTTCGATATTATATTAAAATGAATTCCGTTTGTTATCGTTCTATATATTTCGCTCGTTGTGTATGGTATGTATTTCGTATGTTGCGTATGTTTTTATTTATTACGAAGTTTTTAATACACATTTTCGTGCAACAGAACCTGTATTAGGATACCACTAAGGAGCAAATAATAGCTTGATAAACCAGGATCTACATGTATTAGGTGTACAAAGTATAAGGACATAAACAAAAAGTGAAAATTTATTCCTTATCTACTAAAGCGAAGACTTTTTAAGTTTTCTTTTCGGAAGGATCTTTGATCGTTTGTTCAAATTGTTCTTTTTTTTCTAATGTTTCTGTTGTATTTTCTTTATATTTACAACAGGTGTGAAACATTTATCAATACGTCTTTAATCTTTGAAGTGCTCTGTTGCGTTAAGAACAGAATTTCTTCAGTTATCATGTCTGTCAACAGGTCAAGGCTAAGATATTATGCAATTTGGAAACGGTTCATATTTTTTTAAATGTCAATCGTGCATAACTGTTGTCTCAGTACGCACGACCAGTGGGAATTCTTTTTTTCTTCTTTCGATAAAAAGTCATTAGCCTTTGTTTCGATAATTTGTTCTAAATATTATACTATTTACGAGTGCTTTCAAAGATAGGCGACACGCCTCTTGCATTCAACAAAGAGATAATAGGAATAGTAGGGATAAAATGAGCGATTGTGAGCGTGCGAAGAGCAAAAATGAGTTTATTATTGTCGTTTAAAACATTAAAGGGTGTCGGTGAGTGATAAAAAAGAAAACATAAATTTTTTAATTACATTTAATTTACATTTATTTTTTAATTACATTAATTTAAAAAGTCATTAGCCTTTGTTTCGATAATTTGTTCTAAATATTATACTATTTACGAGTGCTTTCAAAGATAGGCGACACGCCTCTTGCATTCAACAAAGAGATAATAGGAATAGTAGGGATAAAATGAGCGATTGTGAGCGTGCGAAGAGCAAAAATGAGTTTATTATTGTCGTTTAAAACATTAAAGGGTGTCGGTGAGTGATAAAAAAGAAAACATAAATTTTTTAATTACATTTAATTTACATTTATTTTTTAATTACATTAATTTAAAAAGTCATTAGCCTTTGTTTCGATAATTTGTTCTAAATATTATACTATTTACGAGTGCTTTCAAAGATAGGCGACACGCCTCTTGCATTCAACAAAGAGATAATAGGAATAGTAGGGATAAAATGAGCGATTGTGAGCGTGCGAAGAGCAAAAATGAGTTTATTATTGTCGTTTAAAACATTAAAGGGTGTCGGTGAGTGATAAAAAAGAAAACATAAATTTTTTAATTACATTTAATTTACATTTATTTTTTAATTACATTAATTTAAAAAGTCATTAGCCTTTGTTTCGATAATTTGTTCTAAATATTATACTATTTACGAGTGCTTTCAAAGATAGGCGACATGCCTCTTGCATTCAACAAAGAGATAATAGGAATAGTAGGGATAAAATGAGCGATTGTGAGCGTGCGAAGAGCAAAAATGAGTTTATTATTGTCGTTTAAAACATTAAAGGGTGTCGGTGAGTGATAAAAAAGAAAACATAAATTTTTTAATTACATTTGTTTGTTACTTTTGAAAAGTTTGAGAGTGTATTGACCTTTGGAAATTTGAATAGAAGATGGACAGTCCAAAACATAAAGGAAGATAGTGGTTAATAGAGGAGTCAAAATTAACCTATTAAAAATTTTAGAAACTTTATATTAAGAAGAAAATTAAACTTTTTTCGAAAGCGAAACTGAAGGAAACAAAATTCTGAGCGGGAACGGGGCTAAAGGGAGCTGTCAAGGAGAAAATCTAAATTCGTCAATTTTATTTTCAACACGTTTGAAGAAAATGAAGAATGTATAGATTTTTTGAAAGTTCAATAGAAGATAATGGGCAGTCGAAATTATGAGGAAGATATAAGCTCTAATATTTGCATTTATCAACCCAATCACCGAGCATAGCATTAGGTAGTTCCCAACAAAAAAAAAAAAGAAGAAAGAAAGAAATAAGAATACCTTAACTCTGTAAAAAGTATTTCTCTGCCTGCACATGCTTAATGTAGGGAAAACGACTTGTTGTTAGTACAATATTTTGTATACGTTAAAGATATAAAGCGCTTTTCTGACTTTTTGAAGAACTTAAATGGAAGTTAAGTTTTTCAATTATTAGACCTGGTGCCTTTAGACGAGCTGCTACTACATACACACACACAATGCCCGACTATAACCTAATTGAAACAACAAAATAGCGATCATTTATAGGATGTTCATCAACATAAGAAATAAAGTACGTAAACTGCACCATCTCTGGGCAAAACCAAACTAAAATTGAGAGGGTTTTTTTTTTTACACAACATTCCATCCTGTTAATATGAGTTCTTTTTTTATGAAGTTTTTTGTGCAGTTGTTAATAGCTACCGCATAACAAAATTCAATGTGTTACAAATATTGTATTCTATATGTTACGTATAAAATTACAGAATCATTATTATTATTATTAGTAGTAGTAGTAGTACTATTATTATTATTAGTAGTAGTAGTAGTACTATTATTATTATTAGTAGTAGTAGTAGTACTATTATTATAAATTTCTAAACATGCCATTAGAAATATGTATTTACATAAATATACATATATTGTTATTATTTTTGTTGGGTTGTTATCCCTATCCTGCATATAAGAACATTCTTGAGTATCTCGTATAAAGTATTTTTTACGCCTGTTCAATATCGTATTATTGTGAGTTCTTTGTCTTACGGAATTTCACATCAAAGATTAGAAAAGGGATTCTGCTATCATTTTCCAATAGATTAGAGAAGTGTTTTTGTAACATTCTCAGATAGTAAAAACTTTTATAAACCACGCTTTTAGTCTTTAACCTTCAGGGTTGCTGACAATTTGACAGGAACTCAGGTAAAAGGCTTTCCAAATTCATTTATTAATTTTCGGAAGAAAAAAAAGGGGGAGACGTGTGCTTGGATATAAATTTCCTTTCTATCCTTTTTTCTATTTATCTATATTTTTTCTTTATTTCTTGTATCTTTTTACAGTTTTATTTACCTTGATTTGTCACGGAAGTTTGTTACGCGGTTTTCGACCACTATTCTTCTTCCAACTTGCACACCAGCTTCTCTTCGATGACAATACCATATTCCATAAATTTTATAATTTATTATAATGTTAATTAGGAAAAAAAATTAATAATTTTGGCTCTGAGGAAATTATCAGAATTACTATTTGTCGAATGGCAACGATAGCTTTGTTTGGATAATGCAACGATATTATTTAACTTGATTTGTCACAAAAGTTTGCTACGCGGTTTTCGACTACTATTACTGCATTTTAGTTTTTTCTAAAATAAAACCGCGAAACTTAAAAAATTTTCTGGAGATTTAATATTTATTATTCTTGAATATGAAATAAATCTATATTTTACTATTATTAAAGCTGTTTTCGTGCGCAGAAGAAAATTCGATTTTTCTGAAGTAAGGTAAAGTCACTAACTGTCAATCGGACACAAGTTGTGGATAAAAGCACTTTTTCAAGTCAACAAAAATTGGCTCTTGTTGTACATTTGTTTATATATCAAGTCTTATAAATTTCGAAGAGAGGGATGTACTTTGAAAAAAATTCTTGCGAGAGAAATTGCTGAATTTATGAATCAATTATTTGAATATGTGTTTAGTAACTCAAGTTTAATAATTTATTTCTGATGACATATGGCTGGAATAATACTTTTTTATTGTCATTTAATTAAATATTGCTGTAAAGTGTAAAGTTATACAATTTAACAGAATATAACTACGGCAATTCATTTTTTTAATAATAATTTATTTTAACCTATGTTTATATCTTTTAGTCTAGTTATATCGTCTCTCTCTTTTCTTTTATTAATTATCTTACTCTTCAAATTGATGCGTTGCATTTAACAAGAGCACATTAGGTAGTTCTCAAATAATAATAATAATTATAAAGATAATAATATTAATAATAATACGTTAACTCTGTAAAAAGTGTTTCTCTGCCTGCACAGGCTTAATGCGGGGGAAACAACTTGTTGTTAGTACACTATCATATCTTGTCTGCGTTAAACATATGAAGCACTTTTCCACTGGTTATTGATTTAAAAAAAAAAAAAACTAAATTGATTTTGATAATAGTACCATAATATATTACCTGTTTTTTAATCGAGTAAACATTGCATTTTATTAAGTTGAATACAAAAATGCAATCGGGTCAAGCCGCTTTTTTATCACTGATTTTTTGTTTCTCTCCCTTCTCACTACATTGCTGCGGTATGTTTTAACTTATTCCTTTAAACGCTAAAAAATAAATTAATAAATTTTAAAATTCTTGAAAAAAATAATGTATCGGGAAAATATCGCTTTAAAAATTTCAGAAACAAATTCATAAATTAATAAATATTGAAAAATAAAAAACAGAAATATTCTTATGCAGGACATATATTAGCATACGTGTCCTCCATAACAATATTTCTATTTTTTAAAAAGCACACATATTAACATTCGTGTCCTTCATTCCCAGATCTTCAATGTTTACAGAAATCCCTACATAGATGCACCGAAAGATGGCAAACACGTGCGACTGATTTGAGAGCGCCCCTTACAGTTAATTTTTTCGAGAATATTGAAATACAAAACACTAGATCGTCGAGATGTTTCCAATTTTTTCACGATATTCAACTGGAATTGATTTTATGAGTTGCCATACATATTTGGTCAGGTCGTTTTGAACGCAAAAAAAAAAAATAAATAAATAAATCAATAAAAATAAAAATTGCTATATTTGCGCAGTAAAAGACTAATTCCTTTAAATGCTCATAATTTATCTATTGTTTAGGGTTTTTTCATTTTACTTGCTTATAACTAAGCGGTTATTTGTTGCTTATTACTTCGGGAATATTTTATAGTTTTACGAACATGCGTAGTAGGGCATACATGGCAAGTAAATTAGTTTATGACATTTATAGCTTATTTATACCATTTTATAATACAAGATGATCAAAAATATCTTCCATTTTCTTCAATTTGCTGTTGGTCCCCCTAAATGCATGGGTGATGAAATTTTTACTGAAAAGTATGAGCTGAATTATGCCTTTCATGTGACCGAAATTACGAAATAATTTGTCATGTATTTCTCCAGATATTTGAGAAAATCTCAAAAATTGAAAGTGTTTGCTAAATTTTGGTTACGTTTTTTCTTTCCTTTACTTTTTTTTCCTGAATTTGAAATTTTTAAATATGTTTTAAAATTCACAGTTGCTCGAGTGCAATAATTACAACGAAAATATTTCTGAAGGCCTAATCTAGCTGGCGACAGGTAGCGCCGAAATAACACACCACAGAAAAAACGTCGCCAATTGATGAAAGGGCTATGGATGAATAAATAATTTTTAAGACTCGGCAGATGATGATCGCCAAACATTGGATTTAACGAAAAATATATCAAAAATTTGGAACATGCAAGTAAATTTAAGAAACGGAGCTTTTAAACGGAAAAAATCACTGATTAGAAATTCTCCAAAATTGCTTCGAGGAATTACAGCTGGTGCAGTTTTTTTTTTCCTCCTTTTCATTTTTCAGCATATGTTCCGAAACATATACTGTATTTTCTCTTCATTCCGTTCTTTCTTATTTCTATAATTAGCACTTTCACGTGTCTCTAGAAGTAGATTCTAATTGCAATTAAACACATATTTATTTGGATGACGAATGTTAAATGTCATGTTCATCTTGGCATGGAAATTAACAGTTAAATTTAATTTCACTGTTGATTGATCGGCTTATGCGTGATGAATAAGCTAGGCCAGGTGGTTTTCGATTTATTTATAACAGTCGGAACAATATAGTGAGGTATTTCTGTACAAAAACGTGGTTGTAGCGCTACAATATCTTCATCGAAGCAAGCAAGGCAACTTCAGAATTAAAATAAGGTAGTCTATAAATCACTTTTAGGATCTTTTTACTTAAGCCTTACTTCCAAAGCTCAGACGATTGCGATAGCAGATTTTGATTCACTAGAATTAATTTATTTTGTGTGTGTGTAGGGGGGAGGGAGTATTTTAAAAACTTAAAATGCTTTAAAAACTGTTTGGACATGCAAAATATCTTGCTTTATAAATATAAAAATATCGCTAAAAAATTTTGAATTTTTTTTAAATGATGATTCTGTATTAAAATACTAAGAATTATTTTTTCAAAAGTCGTTTAAAAATAAGGTTTTTAACTAAAAAGCCACGTGGAAACATAGTGAGAAAACTTTATTATAATAAGGACAACAGACCCTAAAAGTCCTCATCAGAATAAAGACATCTTCCTTAACCTTAAATGAAATAAGTTATATTTATTTAACATATTGCAAACAATTATTATAAGTTTTGAATATGCTTAATTAAGATTTAAATTATAAATTATAGGTAAATAATGCTTTTCAAGGAGTTGTGCTTCGTGTTGTTGGTTTCTGCAGTTTTAGTTTCAGCTGCTGGCCGAGGTAAGGAAACTTTTATTAGTTGCACAGCGCATTATATTTAAGAGAAAATATTTAGGTATCATTGTAAAAAAAATCACTGCTAGATTACGGTCAGTGAACGGCAAAAAAGTTGCCAAGCGAACAGATTATAGCGGAAAAGAAAGCTAATAATAATTGATTCATCATTTAAAAAAAAAGTATCTGTCATAATTTTGCATCGACTTCAAAAATTATATTTAAAAGTCGTGTCGATGTTGTTTAAAGAATTAATTTGTTTTTCAATTTTTAGTATTTTTTTTTTTTTTTCTTTTTTTTTAGTGTAAGTACATTTTTCACATGAATACTCTATTAAAAAAAACATATCAAATGGCACACCCACTTTGAGTGACGGTCACTGAAAAATAATCATTTGCATGATAAATTGCGTTTTGAAATTGCTTTTAAAAAGTCCCTAAAAGACTTAATTAAATTAATTTTTGTTTTAGAGAGGCCTTCACTCAGATCCTTATTATAGTTTCTTTTTAAATTACTGCTTAATGGACACAAACTCTTTTTAACAGTTTTATATTTATTATCTAATAATGTTCTCAACGAAGATTAAGGCAAGCCTTTCCAACTAAAAGAAAAATGGTTTTTTTTTCATTCAAATGTTCTTTCTAAAGAAAACTTATAGTCAAATCGAAGCACGTTATTTAAGTTAGACAACCCTCTGTCGATTAAGGAAAAAAAATTCATTAAACTCCGTTCATTCAATTAAAATTTTAAAGTATGGATGAAAAAACAAAAAATTACAAGATTTCCGCCCATATTATCGAATATGGTCAAACGAAGGTGCGGAGCCTGGACCTATGGGAAACCACCTTTGATCGATTAAAAGAAGAATTATGAAAATCGGTTCATCCGGTGAGAAGTTATGGCTGGACAAACAAACAAACAAAAAATGCGACATATACGTATATACGGTATGACGAGATAACCATCTTTGCGAAGTCGGTTTAAAAATCTTGCTTGCGCCTCTCGCTTATTCCTGCACCTCCCTACGCCTACAAAAGCATGTGGTTAATGACCTTGTTCTTCGACCTTGCGTCGCTCTGACGTATTATCTCTAACAACCAATGGCAACTTGTCATGTCCCGATCTGATTGTTTCTGTCAAATGGAGTGTATTAGAAATGTGGGCACTGGGCTTCTTTAACTACGGACGCTGGCCGTAATGATTATCCGAACCTGTTTTCATTGGCTCCTTTTAGTAAAATAGTATCAATGTTTTACTTGATTATCATGCAATTTCGTTCTATTACTTTTAAGCATGGGTAACTTAAGAAACCGTTATTACATTAATATACATAATTAAATGTCATGTATATATTTAAACTAATTTCTTAATCAAATATATAAGATTAAAAACTTCTGTCTTTTTGTTTTGATTTTTATCCCAGACCGCAACAACAAGAAGTACAGGGTGGTCTGTTATTTGGGCAGCTGGGCTAACTACCGTCATGGCGATGGAAAATTCCTTATTGAGGATATTGACCCGAAGCTCTGCACCCACTTGATCTATGGATTCGCTAAGCTGGAAAACAACAGGATTGCCGTGTTTGATTCGTACCTGGACTTGAAGGAGAACTGGGGTTTGGGTGAGTGTAGTAAAATCATTTAGGTCTTGCATGTTAATTCCCAATGGAAATAATGAATTCTGTAAACTTTTTTACACTGTTAGAGTAGTGTCAATACAGAGGAAATAACCTGTCCTTGACGTTAAAGGTTGTCAGTAACAAAACTGACAAAGATTGAGAATCTCTGAAATAAATTCCTGCGATATGATTGAATGATTACTTGAGGGAAGGAAACTCTTTAATTAAAATTTAAAAAATTCTTTAAATAGTTAAGTGACTAAATAAGAAAAAAACAATTTAAGTCAAAATTAATATGGCTGGTTCAGCTTCAAAAGTAAGCATGAAAATATATTCAGTGAAAATGATCGATGCATAAATAAACAAAAATAAAGAAAAAAGAAATATTTTGCGTTGCTGGATATTTGAAATGATTTAAGGTATTTATTTATTTCTAATGAGTTGCTGTTGGCTTTTGCCAATTGCAGACCTAGTGCGTTCCCCAAAGATTGGTACCATTGCTTTCAGCGGCTCCACATTGAGTGTGGTATCGCCGTGTGAAAATTTCGACGTCTAGTTTCTTCACCTGAAAGGGTGATGCGAAATTGCACTACACTGTGAAAAATTCTAGTTCAACCTTTCACCAAAAACATGGTGAAAATGGTTAAATGTAGCTACAACCAACATTTTGGATAAAAGTTGAACCATTATAATGGTGAAGTTTCACCTAGTTTCACCATATACAGGAAACAAGGAACCATTATAGTGGTTCAACTTATATCCAAAATGTTGGTTGCAGCTAAATTTCACCATGTTTTTGGTGAAAGGTTGAACTAGAATTTTTTACAGTGTAGGAATGTAACTCAGCAGACGGTATCAAAGCCAAATGTCTACACAAGGGATCTTTTACATATCGCATAATCATACGACATGGGCGCAGACGATTTTCTGCATCTTGAAAATTCCCCGACACTGCCAGGCTCGAACCTGTGACCAGGGGCGTGCGTGTTCCTCTTTTTACCACACTGAAAAAAATTCCAGTCCAACATTTCACCCAAAAAAAAGAGAAAGGAAAAAATGGTGAAGTTTAGCTGTAACCAACATTTGGTACTAACCATTATAATGGTGTAGTTTCACCATGAATGTGCAACGTGGCAAGACTATAATGGTTCAACTTTAGTACCAAATACTGTTGCAGCTAAATTTCACCATTTTTTCCTTTTTTTTTAAATTTTTTGGTGAAACGTTGAACTAGAATTGTTTACAGTGCACGACGCCTCTGTCCCGGATTGATTTACGGTATTTAAGAAGAAATGTACTACATATAACAGACGAAACTTACTCATCACTGTCCATCAAGTTTTCTGGATTATCGATTACAAAAAGTTGGATGCAAAGACTTTGGATGCTGATATAAAAATTTAAGTTTCGATCTTGTGAAATAGAACGTTTTAGTTTTCAGAATGGCTACACTGTAAAAAATTCTTACTCAACTTTTCGCCAAAAACATGGAACCTTTCACCAAAAAAATGGTGGAATTTAGCTGCAACCAACATTTGAGATAAAAATTGAACCATTATAATGGTTCCTTGCTTCCCATGTATGGTGAAACTAGGTGAAACTTCACCATTATAATGGTTCAACTTTTATCCCAAATGTTGTTTGCAGCTAAATTTCACCATTTTTTCCATGTTTTTGGTGAAAGGTTGAACTAGACATTTTCACAGTGTAAGAACGGATAATTCCTTTTTCCAGGGGCTTACCAGAGATTCAACAACTTGAAGAATTCCAATCCCAACCTGAGCACATTGATAGCCATTGGTGGTTGGAATGAGGGGTCTACTAAATACTCACAGATGGCAGCGAACGCTGGAACTAGAGCAATATTTGTCAAAAGTGCCGTAGACTTCTGTCTCCAGCACAACTTTGATGGATTGGACATGGATTGGGAATACCCGGCCAATCGTGGAGGAGCAGCATCTGACAAACAAAATTTCGTACAGCTTCTCAAGGTAATATTTAAAATAATAATAATTCATCAAGATTAATCTCATTTTCATTAAATAATAACGAAGTATAATTAAGTATGAATCTGAATTTGACTATGTATCTGAAATGGACACATTGTCGCCTCAAACTTTTATAAGAACCCAATCTATCAGTAATCTTAAAACTGTTCTCCAAATCTTGGGGATTAACAAGTCAAAATGAAAATTCGATAAGATTCAAATTATACATAACGCATTCACATCTGTTCGCTAGTGTTTATTAACTAAAGCAGATAATGTAGTAACAATATGAAAGGCAACTACAAATAACATTAGTGACGTTATACTTTGAGAATTCGTGTAAAAAAATGCAAACACACTTCAATACCCAATATGGTGCACTGGTACACTAAAAAATTCGAACCTTTCACCAAAAAAAGGAAGAAAAAAAGGAGAAATTTAGCTGCAACCAACATTTGGTACTAAAGTTGAACCATTATAATGGTGCCTCGTTTCATTCGTGGTGAAACTAGGTAAAACTACACCATTATAATGGGTAACTTGGTACCAAATGTTGGTTGCAGCTAAATTTCACCATTTTTTTGGTGAAAGGTTTAACTAGAATTTTTTACAGTGTAGGTGATTACTGAAAAATGAGTTAATATTATTGTAGATTAATTTTATGTTAATGTTTTTAATAAAACTAAAACGATTTTCTTTAATTGCCTTAAGGTACACTGCAAAAAAATGTAATATGTTTAACCAATCAATAGTGTAAATTGTTGAGTAAAAAGTATGGTGGATAATTTTGCTGTATTTCGTTGTTAACTTACGTAATTCATCAAAATACAGAAAAAGTATTTAACATCCTCTCTAGACAGCAAACTGACATCATTTTTAGGTGCAACATACCAAAAAGATTTTTTACTGTGTAAAATATCTATAACACATTGATCTAATTTAATTAGCATTTTAACTTAAGAATACATTTTTCTTAGGGATAACAGGCAGAGATGAAAAGTAAGCCTAATAGTTTTAGTGGTTCCGTGAGCAGGCAAAGGTTAAATATCATTGATTTGAGCAATGTGTCCAATACTGTAATAAAAATTTCACGTTAAGAAAGCACAAACGTGAAAATTTTTATTACATTTTTTTTCACATAGTTAATATTTTATTTTAATATGTCCAATAGTTAAAAGTACAACAAAATTATACATTGGGAAAACGTATGCTAATATTTGCAAGCCAAGCTGTCACTTAACCAAAAAAAAAAAAAAAAAAACGCTTTTATACCCTGTTAATAATTTCATCATGAAATTACGGTTAAATAACCGGCAGCAGTCTGTCCATCTAATTCACCGTTTAATTTACGGTTTGGAAACTTTTTCTATCTTTACGGGACCTAAACCATTTCCAATCAACTTGGTTAAAAAGCCGTAAATACAAAAATTTACGGTTTTATAACTATTTAAAAATGGTTTCAAAACTAAATTTTTACCGTTTTTGAACCATTTCGAGGCGTAGAAACCGTAAACGATGCGTGCGGGAATCGAACCAGGGTGTACGATATTCCAACCTTGCTTTCTACTCATTCGGCCATCTACACCACTTAAAGCGGCCGTTTATTTATCAATAAATCTTCTTTTTCAACAGGCAAACTGCCTTAAAATTGTTTTAAGGTTGTTGTTAATTTCAGTTTTTGAGTGGATCTAAAGTCATTTTTGATCTAAATATACTGTATATTGACGAAAATCATTTTATTTGCTGCAAAAAAAAAAGCTTCAGCAGCTCAAATTATGGGTTTGCTCATTCGCAAACAGTTCGGGAATCCGATGTTTCCAATTTTTGATTTACGTGTGTATGTGTTTCTATTTAGTAGCCACTGCTTAAGCCTCTTTTTCTTTCTTCTTTTTTATATACACATGCAGATTTTAACTCATAAATCTTTATTCATATCTTAACAACAATGTACGATAAGGTTTCGCAACCAAGATGGACGCCCTATTCTTATTGAGTGCTTGTAAATTACGGTTAGTTAAACGTTCTTTATGATAAACAGAGAAGAAACGATTTTTTTTTCCGCAATCAGCGGTTTGAGTATCATCTTTTCAATAGTTATTCAACAGTTGTAATTAAATATGGCAAAGTATTAATTAAAAAAAATGGTTATTTTACTATTTTCTTACGGAAATTTATAACATATATTATTTATAATAATAAATAATAAGTCCAATCCATAAAATTAACATATATTATTTATTGTGCTAATACATCAAATATATGCTTCTGACATTGAATAATCTTTTGTACTATATTTTTTTCCATAGGAATTGAAGGAAGCTTTCCAACCACACGGTCTCATACTTTCAGCTGCTGTTGCGGCAGGCAGAGCCACCATGGACTCCGCATACGATATCCCTGGAGTATCAAGGTAAAAAAAAAATGACTTAACAGCTCTTCATCTCTTTTTCGTCATGAAAAAATCGATTTAAAAACACTGTTCTCTTTAATTCCATAGTACATTTATCTGTTGAAAGTCACAATTGTTTTCCTGTCTAAAAGATCACTTGATTCAACCGCGGATTCATATATAGGGTAATGTTTAAAATTTGAGTGATAATTGGTTTTAGAACCAGTTGACTGAAAAACATTCATAGCAATCGTGATCTGTTTTTTGGCACACAGAAGTAATTAACACGCTCAAATCTTAACGGAATAAATGCATCAACAAACAAATACAACCGCGCAGACATTCCGGCATCCGTTTATACACCCTCAGACCAGGGCTGAACTCTTGCCCCTAGGTGGAACACTACTCAATGGTTCTAGATGACGTGATAAAACAAAGATAGTGAAAATAATTTAAGCAATTAAAAGTTTTTTTCTTGGTTGTACAATAATTTCTATATAAAAGTTTCTGTTTTCTCCAGTTAAAGCGTTTCATGCACAAAATAAAAATAACTCAAAAATAAACGAGCGTCATTGGTTAATTAAAATAACAGCAACAAGGAGGAAACTTACAGTCTCATAAAACATTCCTGAATGAATAGCTCTTTGTAAATAATGAATTCTTTCGAAATAACAAGTTATTATTCTAAAAAAAATTTCCAGTTTTTTTAACATGACAAATTTTCCAATTAAGGTAATATTGCAAACAGACTAGCAATTCAGACTTGTACAAAAAGTGTTTCCATCCCACTTTTTGGTCGTAAAGCAAAAATATTGTTAATTTAAAAGTACCAATGTTTAAAATTATATATTGAAATAAATGGCTAACTGGAAATAATTCTATTTCAAAAAAATATTTCTTTGCATTTATATTTTTTCCCTTTTTACTAAATTTGGAATTTTCCTATATCATACATTATGCAAAAAAGAGTGGAAGCACATTTTTGTAAAAAACAAAATTTTGAGCAAACCTTTTAGAATTATATATCTTAATTGTTGTAATCTTAAGAGGATTTGATTTCAGCTGAATCGGAAGACAATTTTACTGAAAAGTTCAAAAGTAGTACAATTTTACGTTTGAGATGGAAATATAAGAAATTGGTGCATTTTGTTTCAGGTATTTGGACTTCATCAACGTCATGGCGTATGATTTTCACGGATCTTGGGAGAGAGAGACTGGTCACAATGCTCCTCTTTATGCTAGACCAGAGGATGGAGATAAAACCTTGAATGTGGTAAGTTGCTTGATGTCATTATCTATTGTGTCACGCTATGGGAGTTGTTGGTGGATTCAAAACACCCACAAAATACTCCTCACACTAAAACATCTGTAATTTTTCTTTTTGTTTCTTTCTTTTTCTCTCTCGCCCTTTTTTTAATACAAAGTTCTTTAAAGTGAAATGGTAAATCTATTCTTTCACTGTAAAAAATTCTAGTTCAACCTTTCACCAAAAAAAAAAATGAAAAAAATGGTGAAATTAAACTGCAACCAACATTTTGGATAAAAGTTAAACCATTATAATGGTGAAGTTTCACCATAAATGGGAAACAAGGAACCATTATAATGGTTCAAATTTTACCCGAAATGTTGGTTGCAGCTAAATTTCACCATTTTCACCGTGTTTTTGGTGAAAAGTTGAACTAGAATTTTTTTATAGTGTTCTTAAAAACTTCCAAACTGGCCTTCTTTTCAGAAACTTAATACTGTTTTCTGAATTAATGAATGATTATACACTGTAAAAAATTCTAGTTCAACCTTTCACCAAAAAAAAATGAAAAAAATGGTGAAATCAAACTGCAACCAACATTTTGGATAAAAGTTAAACCATTATAATAGTGAAGTTTCACCTAGTTTCACCATAAATGGGAAACAAGGAACCATTATAATGGTTCAACTTTTACCCGAAATGTCGGTTGCAGCTAAATTTCACCATTTTCACCGTGTTTTTGGTGAAAGGTTGAACTAGAATTTTTTTATAGTGTTCTTAAAAACTTCCAAACTGGCCTTCTTTTCAGAAATTTAATACTGCACCCTCGGAATTTTTTTTCTTCAATTCACGGAAATATTACTGGCAGCAGTGCTGCCGGTAAATTTCTGTTATTTGAAGAACATCCGTTTTTTCTTTCTCATGTCAATTGAAGGAACTTCCTTCTACAATTTTTTCTATTCTAGAAGGGGAAATGTCCGTCAATTGAAGAAACTTTCCTATATTTTTTCTCCGTCATCCGAGGGTAATTTTCCGTTATTTGAAGAAACGTGCGTTATGTTTATTTCTGTTGCATGATGGAAATTTTTCGCTATTTGAAGAAACTTGCGTTAGGTTACCTTCAGTTCCATGATGAAAATTTTCCGTTATTTGAAGAAATGTCCGTTAAGTTTGTTTCTCTTAAATGAGGGACATATCCAGGAAAATTAGCCCATGTCCGTGCGTTATTTTATTTCTAATGCCCGTCAGAGATCCGTTCACACTTTGTTTGTATAATATTTTTTCTCTATTTAGTTTTTACCTCATCCACCCCCGCTCCCTAGTCACCCCCCACCAACCAGAAATTGCAAAGAATAACTTACATTATACTAGTTTCTCAGAAAAAAAACTCGTGCTTTAAGGGGTTAAAGAGGTTTTTTGTGCATATTGAAAGAAAGCGTTTCATTTATACTTCTTCAGTGACTTTCTCAAATTGAAAAATTCCGTATTAATCCATAGAGAAACTTAGAATTCAAAATCTTCATTGCTTAACGCACATCAAAATTCTATTTTCACCATCAGAGAGTGGGCATTTTATACTTTGGAGGTGATTTCTAAATTTAGTTTTCTAAACTTCTCTAGTATCATAAAATATAATAAATCCTGAGAACTTATTCCTGCAAACTTAAAAAAATGTTTTCAGAAAATGCCATTTAGAGTAATAAGATGCCCACTTTCAAATGGTGAAAATAAAATTTTTAAAGGTGCCTTTTGTGATGGAAAATTCGACTTTTTTTTCATTCATTACTTTCTAGAACATTAACAAATTGCAATGAAAAACCTCTTATAACGCTACATCTGCAAATAATGTATTTTAAAGGTTTTTAAAATTTTATTAAAAAAATTCCTTTTTTCCAGAAGTTCCATTTTTATTTATTTTTAAACCCTATTCTGTACTCCCTTAAAAATAATTTTTGGTCATACTCCACCCGACCTGATGCAAGACTAAGTAGCAGCTAAGAGCACACTGAAAATAAAATTTTATAACACGTATAAAGGACTTATTAATAAAATTCCACGCCAAAAGCTGCACATTACTTCTGACTTTTCACAATTGAAAAACCATTTCTACTTTGCAGCAACTAGTATAAGTGTTTTTTCTTCTCATGATCAAATTTACAACTGAATTAATTTTTTATTGAAATTTATGTGGAGTCTAATATAGAGGAGGAAAAAACAAGTATGCTGCCAAATTTCCAAACAATACAAAGCTATACTCTTAATTGAAAGAACACTCAATGAACGAAGTTTACATGCCAACCCCTCTCATTTTCCTGTCAACTTTCAGCCTTGAAATTTTATTCATGAAACGAAGAACCTGAAAGTCTAATAAAAAGTGCAATATATTTTAAAATATATGGAAGATGCTAATTCTATGAAGCTTTCAACTTCATAAAGTAAGCATCTTTTCTTATTAAAATGCAAAATATACTATAAGCCAGCATTTCCGGAAGTTTCCTTTTCAGAAAAGTATATCAAACTTTTCGTGAGATTATTTGTTTGCTGGGACCTTCTCAGTGTTTTCAGCCTATAATTGTTAACAAGTTACCACAGGTTTGCTCAGTCTCCCTACCTTCAAAAATTTCACTAAAAATGAAAGTTGATAATTTGTTGCAATTAACCACCAGTCCAACTTTTGAAATATACTCATTCTTATCCCCCCCCCCCCCAGAGGGCAAAGAGATATAAGTTATTGATTGAAAATAATCCTCATCAAGTAGATTTATAAATATTTGTCACCATGATACCATATTTAGAAAAATAAATTAGAACAATTAAAATCATACTTTTGAAAATCAATAAGGTACCATATTTTTCTATATTATTATTTTAATACTAAATTTTAAACAATTTAAAATATTTTTCATGTAAGACAATTTTATTCAAAAAAAAAAGCACTTATCTGCATAATTTTCAGTATGGTCAGGTCATTCACATATTTATGTCTTGTGACCGGTTTAATTTATTTATATCTCTTAATATAGTAAACATTACTTTGAGCTTTTTGGTGCATCCTATTTTTAAGTGATGAATGTTTCGCCAAGTCAATTTTCAAGTTTTGCCAACTATCAATCTTTGCAACACCAAAAAATATTTAATTCAAATCAATTTACTATAGTATTTTAAAAAATCCTACACAAAGAAATCAGCCATCTTTATTCAATAAGCATATAATAAAATTGAAAAAAAGAAAATAATAATAATAATGACAGCTATACTTAGACGCCACTAAAACTTTATGTATGTATGTGCATATATTTATAGCATAGCAATAAAATAACAGGACAAAGTGAATAGCAATGAAGTAGCCACCATAGAATAATTAAACAATAAACAAAGTTTTATTTTACAAATTTAAGAAGTTTTATTTGACATTTTAAAGAAACTGATAGATGAAATGGATTTTCGAAGCACAATAACTTATTACGTAATTTTAAGATCTTTTCCAACACATTGTTTTTGTTCTTTGGGCTCTAAGTTCCTCTCTCAGGGTTTATTTCTGCAAAGACACCAGAAAATAAGAGAGAAAAGTAAAATTATGACAAGACAACAAAGAAAATAAACTTTTCTCCACCAGACCCCTACCTGTTAGCCGAGGCCTTAGGATTGCTTACGTACGGGGAGAGGTAGTGGGGTCTACGGATTTTACATGCACATATCCCCAAGTATACATGGTGGTCTTCAGTGGGTATCGAACGCGCGACCTTCCAGGCGGAAGTCCGACGTGCTAACCACTAGGCTACCACGGCCCTAAGAAAATAAACTGGGCAGGGTGCCGCAGTTGCCTTTTGGTTTATGAGTTCCCACATATTTTATAAGCCATATTTTATAATAAAAATAATTTTGATGGGCCATGTGACTAACAATAACAAACATTCTTTTTATCACTATCCTTATACCTCCCCCCTTCACCAAAAGATGTAAGACTCGCTATAATCAAAAATTTAATTCTGAATAAAGTCAAATTTTCGTTCTATGCTGGTGATTTTGGCAATAGTTTAATTATTGAGAATCACCATGTCAGAGGACTAATAGATGATATATTCACTCATTTATCGCAAAAAAATTCAAGGACTTTCAAGGACCCAAATGAAAATGTTCATGGTACCTATTTGCAGGTTCAATTTCTTTCTCGTGATTGTTGCGCTAAACAAATAATAAACAAACGATTTGTAAACTTAAACAGTCATTCAGAAACAAGTCAAACCTTATAACGATCTTTTTCAACCCACGCTGGACTAAACACGCATTTTCCTGGCATTTTAGGCCGTAAATGAAAAGACAAGTATTGATGATAGGAACCAGTTCAAAACATAATCATCGGTTCGGGCACACTAGCAGAACCGTTTAAACTCAGACTCCGGCCGAACTGTACGAAAATTTAGCAATATTTTGAGCTCTGAAGAAATGCACTCGGAAGTCAGGAATCACCACACTAAAAGAGTTCAAGAATCACTTTTGTTTTTTTAAAGGGGGATTGGAATTTTGCTAGCCGATCTTTGCGTTCAAATTTTTACTTACTTTTACAAGGTAGACTTTTCCGAAAAATCTAGGACTTTTCAAGTACCCTACGGTCGTTTTCAAGGATTTTTGGGGTCCCCGAGTGGTTTAAAGGAAATTCAAGGATTTTCAAGGACCGTGGGAACTTTGTATAAAAGATGTAGGGTTCTTATAGAAATTTGCAGGGAGACCATATTACTTATTGAAAGCTGAAGAAGACGAACTTTTTATAGCATTGTAAAACATTCGACTTCTATTTAATCTTTTAAAATAAACACAAGGTGAATATGTGAATATCTTAAGACATTTTTTCTCTCAATAATTTGTTAAAAACTTTAAGAGTTAACACATATTTTCGAGAAATTACTGAAACCAAAATCTGAAATAAGAACTTACCCATACCTGCATTTATGTTTGGCGGAATGAAACTGGTTAGGCAAAACTCGTTGTCTTGTCGACTTCTGATTGTGTAGCTGAGATTGTTGAATACGCATGCGTGCAGAGAATAAACGGAAAAAGTTCGTTCTCAAGAGGTACGGAAATTATTTGTTGAAAAATGAGGAATAATGTAGTGTATAAAGACGAATTTTTCTAAGAGTGTGTTTTCTGAATTAATGAATGATTATACACTGTAAAAAGTTCTAGTTCAACCTTTCACCAAAAAAATGGTAAAATTAAGCTGCAACCAACATTTTGGATAAAAGTTGAACCATTATAATGGTGAAGTTTCACCTAGTTTCACCATAAATGGGAAACAAGGAACCATTATAGTGGTTCAACTTTTACCCGAAATGTTGGTTGCAGCTAAATTTCACCATTTTCACCGTGTTTTTGGTGAAAGGTTGAACTAGAATTTTTTTATAGTGTTCTTAAAAACTTCCAAACTGGCCTTCTTTTCAGAAACTTAATACTGTTTTCTGAATTAATGAATGTAATTATGCACTGTAAAAAATTCTAGTTCAACCCTTCACCAAAAAAATGAAAAAAATGGGGAGATTTAGCTGCAACCAGTATTTGGTACTAAAGTTGAACCATTATAATGGTGTAGTTTCACTTAATTGGATTCTTGGTTTCTAGTTTCACATTCATGGTGAAACTAGACCATTATAGTTTAACTTAGTACCAATTGTTGGTTGCAGCAGATTTAACTTTTTATATATTTTTTTGGTGAAATGTTGAACTAGAATTTTTTAGTGTACACTTTAAAGGCTGTCTCAAGATGCATAAACATGTTGAACGTGTTCCCATTTTCTCCAGGCTCGACCAGAATCGAAATTTTTGTAGTCTGTCATCATTAAACATTGAGGTTAAATCATTCAAAACTAACACAATTGAACAACGAGCAGAAACTGCAAAAATCCTCCTTGAAAATACAGTAACCCCTCGTTATATCGCTCATTCGGATATATCGCGCGTTTTCTTTGTCTCTCAAAATTTTAAGTTTGAGCTCTCGAAAATAGAAGTATTACATTTATCAGTATATCCCCTTTTCCTTCATTAAACCAAGCAATCGAACAGGAATGTTTTCTTTTCTTCTGAAGTTGCTGCAGTTAAAAGCTGTAACAATTCTCCTCTCAATACCCAACTTACATACCTGCAGAATGATGCTACTCAAACCAGTTGACGTTTTACTTGACGTTCCTTTTTGTATTGATCCTAATGCCCATTGAATGAAAGAGAGATTCTTAATAATAATATCAAATAAACCAGTTTAGTTTTATTTGCTACTAATTGCTGCTATTATTATGAAGAAAGTTGTCATTATGTAAGATTAAACTAAGTATTTTACGTTGACACTCAGTTTACTTGTACTTTTTTGAGTTATTTCTATCGGCAGCGGTTATATCGCGCATTCGGACACATCACACTTTTTTGTTGTCCCCCGACATGCGCGATATAACGAGGGGATACTGTATATTGAAATATTTTCGGAAACTTTTCACTTGGGGATGCAGTGATTTGAAGTCACATGACAGACGCAATTGGATCCCTGGTGTTTTTTTTTTTTTAAAGGTTATTTTATGTATGGAAGAATGAAGTATAAATAATTCAAAGCTTCAAAAACGTTCCACAAAATAGTGCTAAAATTTCTCAGTAATTACGTCAACTTATTAATGAATATTTTAGTGGAAGATTGAGTATAGGAAGTCTGAACAACTGAAGACCTGAAAGGAGCAATTCAACGGAAACCTTTGAAATTTCTGAGTAATTACACCAATTTTTATCGAAAGAGTGTTCATGAGCAGACAAAACCCTGCGACAAATGAAGATCTCAAAGAAACAATTAGACACAATGCCTGGAATAATTCTCTATTTCATCTTGTTTAAAATTTAGTCAAAAGTGTAAACCAGAGCAGTCAAGACCTCAGCATTAATTTGTCAGGTGTTTTGCAGTGCACATAACCTCCATTTCGCTACTTTGTTAAAGCAAAAAGACTACTAATTATCAAATGAAAGAATCTGTACCCTTAAAAATAAACATGGCAGTTCATTTTGGCACATGTTTCAAAAAAACTTAACTTTTAATGTTTTGAAAAAAATTAGTCTTATTGACTACTGGATAAAGTTCCTTTAAAATCGAGGCACCATGAAAACGTAAAATGCATGTAAAAACAAAACAGGCAAGAAATTGTTAATCAAACAAGTCCATTCTTAACCATTCTCAATTCATTACGTGTAGTCAGAGAAAAAAGTAGACAACACAACAGACTTGTATTATTATGCCGTATGGTGCTGCATTCAGTGGCTGGTTTGAATTTGTTACGCTTTTTGGTAAGTCGTGAGAGGCATTGTCAGCTCCACCCACTTGCTTTTAATTGGCCCCTTAGCGAAGAGCTAAATTATTTTCTTTCGACTTCTCATTTTCCGTGTTTGTGCCCAGACTTTAGCACTGCTCATCCAGAGCAACGTAAAATGTCTCATTTGAACGATTGCTCTGGAGCTCAGGACAAAAGTATGAAAGGTGGGAAAGCTGCGGTCAAGTGTGTCAATTTTGTGCCGCAACATGTTTTTAGGCATTAGAAGGTACTATCTGCAGTAAAGGTGTAAATAGAGCTCCGAAATTTTTTTAAAGAGCTTTTAGTAATTTAAGAATAAGAATTTTTCGAAGCTCTCTTTATACCTCAACATCTGCTAGGTAGCCCCAGTGTCTAAAAAAATGTTGAGGCACGAAGTTGAGTTACTGGTTCGAAGTTATTGCACTTGACGGTACTTTTTGACTTTGTGACTTATTGCTCAAGGTGCTTAAGCTGACATCTAGACGCCGCTTAAGAATAAGAAGAAGGGGAGAAACGTCTTCCTTTAACGTGTTAAAAATTAAGGGTATCTCTTTATACCACAGGATTCTGCTATCCAATACTGGATCAACAAAGGTGCCCCAAGGGACAAGGTAGTCCTAGGCATGGGGACTTATGGAAGATCTTTCACTTTGGCCGATGGTAATAGGAATGGAATCGGAAGTCCAACCACCGGACCAGGAAATGCAGGGCCCATCACTAAAGAACCTGGAATGCTCGGATACAACGAGGTTAGTTCATTGTTAGAATGAGAAACATGTACATTGTACACCTGTTCAGTCACTTTATGTACAGAAATTTGCATTTATATATGTTACTGCGAATGTCCGTAATTCGAGAATGTCGACAATCTTCAATCCGATGTGTGGTAAAGGGCGGTAATCACCGGTGATTGTCGACAATCTTGAATCCGATGTGTGGTAAAGGGCGGTAATCACCGGTGATTGTCGACATTCTGTATTTGGTGTAAATGGACATTCACCGGATAATGCCGACATTTTTCCAATTTCGGACATTCAACATATATATTAGTATATTTCAGCTTATCGGGATAGGTCTCATACCTATATCTAACATGGAAGGGGTAGTTTAGTTTATTTATAAGCAATAATAAAATTTATGCCGTAGTTTATTTTTCACGCCATAGATCCTATATGCAGTAGTTAATTGAATTAATGGATGTACGTATTACTAACCCCCTTTTTTTTCAGGGAACCACAACCCAGGCCACCAGCTCCGTGCGAAAGCAAACCTAAGGCCTCGGCTGACAGGTAGGAGGCTGGTGGATAAAAGAAAGGAAAGTTATATTCCAGCTTTTAAAATGCACTCTATAGTTCCAAAAATTCATGTAACATGAACTATCCTAAATTTTCAGCTTCTGATGTTAAGAAATGTGTCCAACACCAAGATGCAACACAAACAAATGTTCCTGACCTAGGTCAATAATTAAAATTGCTTCTCATAGCCATTTTAATCATACTCAGCTATTCTTTGTATATTTTCAGATTTGTCTCAATGTTAGGAACGGATGGCGAGAAGTGTTTGCACCTAACGTTGAAGCCCCCTATGCTTTCCAAGGTAACCAATGGGTAGGATACGATAATGTTAGAAGCATTGAAATCAAGGCAAGTACCAACCATTTTACAACATTATTAAGAAGATTTTAAAAAATAAAGATTTTCGTATTAAGATCCATAAAAAGATACTAATAAGATATGTGTGAATCAACAAAGTTGATTCGCAGTCAATGATTATTTAATTCTAGATTACTTAGGAATCAATGCATGTTTTGGACTTCCATTTCTTATTCTTAGAGCCATTACAGTTGGCAAATCTTCAC
Source organism: Octonoba sinensis (assembly GCA_038502835.1). Classification (NCBI taxonomy): domain Eukaryota; kingdom Metazoa; phylum Arthropoda; class Arachnida; order Araneae; family Uloboridae; genus Octonoba; species Octonoba sinensis. The sequence goes on along the minus strand of CM076605.1, from coordinate 60,004,789 downwards.
CAGATTATTGAATGATTTCATTACTAATTCTAAAGTTACCAAAAGTATAGCGTCTACAGCGTTTTAGGAAACAGAATGTGTCTTCTACTACTGTTCTTTCTCTACAAAAATTTATGCTTTATGATATTTTTGCGATTCATCAGAGTAAAATTATGACATTGCACTGCTGAAGTAATTCTGTCAAATATGGGATTGGAATTTGATCCTCTTTCACACTAATTTAAATATCTAGTTTGCAGAGATTTAAATATCTAGTTTGGTAAAAACAAAATTTTATTTATTTTTTGCTCCACCCTAGTGTTTAATGTACTCGTAACAACTTCGGTTGGTAGTAATAACAACTTTAATGTGTTCTAAAAATTTTTAATTTGCATTTTATCATGGCAACTTTTATGATTAAGAAAACAGCATGTAAATTATTAAGAAAATCTTAACCAGAACGGAGATAGTGTATCTTTTGTACAGCGTGTTAATACATAATGTATCAGTGATACAATGAACTACACTATTATAATGATTCATTCTAGTAAATTATGCCATGTGAAATGTATTATTTTGTTTTTCAAAGCAAAAATTTTCCTTTATGTCCTATAAAAGAAAAGTTTTACGTGTTACACAATTTATGAACAGCTTTTCAAAAAATTGCTTGTTTATTCATCTTTTCAGGCCGATTACATAGCGAAGAACAATCTGGGAGGTGCCATGATATGGTCCCTTGACACTGAAGATTTCAGAGGTAAATGCCATGGCAATAAGTATCCACTTTTGTCCAGAATCATGTCTAAGCTGAATGGATAAAAAATTTGGAGTAAGGCTTGGACCAACAAATTTCACGCAACACAGTCAGAGAATGTAACTGACCGATGTTCATGGACACTAAGTTATGATGAATAAATTTTTATTTGTTATTTTGAAGCAATTGTTTGTCATGATTAATATAAGGTTATAAAAAATTCTGCATGCTCCAAAAATAAACGTAAAAGAAAACTTTTGTACCTACTGCAAATTCAGGTTGAATAGCATGCTGCGCAAAAATGCACGTAGAATAAAATATGTTTTTTAGCAGCAATTTCACCTGAAAACGGATGTAGTCATGGTTATAAAAGTTTTAAGAGTATCTGTTTGAAGAAGAGTAAGGATTTGTTGCAAAAGAGGGCACTCAGTGGGATTCTAGAAGCAAATTGTGGAATTTATCTCGAAAACCAAAAGAAATTTCAAGAAAAGACTACTTAGAAAGATACTATCGTGGATTTTGTACGAAATATCTCTTCATGGTGAATAAACACTCAGCACCAAAAACCGAAAATTCGAATAAAGCTGTATGCAATTAAACGGTTTATACCAGCCTTTACCTTCGATTTGGAAATGGGATCAGATTCCATGCGACGGTCCCGTCATTTCAAAATTTTCCAGGTGGAGGGAGGGCAAAATGTATATTTCCAATGCATATTATAGGTAAAAGCAACAAAATACATAAACACATGCATAATTTCAATGTTTTTTCAAAAATGAAGGGGTTTGCTTGAACTTCCCTGATCGCCCAAATGACGAGTCTGCCATGTGCACCCAGTTTCCGGTTTACGTGGAATCACATTTCCTTCAAAACCGAAGAAGTCGAGTAATTTTCATCATTCATTCGTAAATTTGCTTCATTCCTATATTTTCAACCGATTCCGAGATGGAGTCAAACTTATGCTAGCCTCGACTACAGGCAACTAGTTAAGTTATATTCCTATAAGCAGATATTTCGTTTATTTCTGCTCATAAATTAAGTAGCTGCGTAAGAGTCGCTGTTGAATCAAGCAATGATTTTGCATAGAATAAGTTTACCATGTAAAATACGAGGAAATTTAATTATGAGAGGAAACAATCATTGAACACTAACCACTTAAGAATTAACTCATAGACACCCGGTAGTTCGAAAGGTTGCTAGAATTGAGCACAGAATTTTTCGTGCTTCAATAATGCTAAAAATATCATAATGCTAAAAAACCGGGCCCAATTCAAATTGTTTATGAAGATTATGGAAAATAAATTAACATTAGTGTATAAAACATTTAAAAGTATTTAAGGAAAAAAAGGAAAGAAAATAGAAAAAAAAAAAAAAAAAGAAATTCACTTCAAAAACCAAGTTAATCGGGAAAATCAATATAGCTAGCATTCGTGTAAATTTTTTTCTCAGAATAAAAAATCTAAAAAAAATTCCAAATTTTTAAATTAGATAACTCCGTCAGCTTTTGTCTCACAGTAAGCAATTTTTTGTGTAATATTTGTTAAAATAAGAACAAAATTCTATAAAACAGTTGAATTGAGAAATTTTATAACATTTAGCAATTTTTTTAGTACTATTTTCACCTTCTGTGCAAAAACGTTTTTCAAAACGTAGCAGAACACTTGTTTTTGCAGGAAAACGAATAATTTGGCAACTTTCTTTTCTTTATTTGTTTTGATGAGGTCAAAAACCCTATTTAGCATCGAGTCATACAATGTTTAAATTTCAATTTGGCAGACAATGTTCCAAGCATTCTCAAGCTCAAGGATGTATTCGTGCTGCTTTCCTTCCCCATATCCTGACCTAATTCAAAGTAAGGCATGTTAAAACTGCTGTTTTGAGATAAATGCATTTAAACATTTAATTTTCCGCGCTGTGACCTAGAAAATGTACCAAAGAAAATGAAACTTGGGCATCCTAATACCAGGCTCACACTGTTGCTTTAAGCTATGTAGTTAGATTTTAGTAGCAACATGAGGCACTTGCCAAGAGATGTTTATTTTTTCTACTCAGTGTTGAACTGGAGCAACTATGTATCCGTCGAACAAGTATTGCACAGATATTTTCTGCAAGTAAATATTGTTTGGCTAAATATTGTTTGATCAAAACCAATTTTTGGCATCATTTGCTATGTGAATGAATGAATACACCGTTTTGTGGGAATATCTAATCTTCTCCACCTAATTATGACGCAAAAAGAAGCCTCATATTCCAACATTCGTACATAATTTTGATGGTTCTGCCTACCATTTAGAAACGCTAGAAGACTTTCTTCTTATATAGCAGTGATTCTTAACCTTTTTTTGTCGCGGCACACTTTTATCAATTCCAAAATTTGGCGATACACACACAAAAAAAAAAAGATAAGTTTTAAAGTTGTTAAAACTTAACAGTCTCGATCTTTTTTTCCGTTTTTTTTTTTTTTTTTTAATACTGAAAATCCGAATTCACACTAATAAGATGTAGAAATCTAATAATATTTTTAAAGCTTTTTTGGCTATCCTGAGATAATCACATCTAATGCTAATCCAAAATGAATTAATTGATTCTTTCAATAATTTTTATAATATACATTTCTAAAATTTTGCAGCAAACAAAAGTACCGCTGCACAGTGGTTGAGAATCACTGCTCCATAACCAAGAACCAACGGCTAACCAAAACCATCAAACTTCCTCCTCCCATTTGTAGAATTATTCGTCAATCTTAACATTATGCCTTCCTAATCTTACATTGATAGCCACCAGGATCATCTCAATTTCACGTCTTCTTCTCTGAAAATATTACATAATTCCATTTTGTGATCCTTCACAGATGTTTTTGGACTCAAACCAATCGCGTGGCTATATTTGTTTTTGACAACTTCGGATAATATTTTATCTTTTTAAACTGGAAAGTTTTAATGCCGTTGTTCACTATATGCTTGGAAACATGTGTTAGATCGGCTAACGTTTTGACTATTGAACTTGTTGCACCTTTTCTTCTAAGATCCTGAATTTTTTTTCTTTCATCGAAAGGAATCAATTCTTTCAGTCGTCCTGCTTTTTTTTAGATCCATAACTGTATCGTTTATGGAGAAAGCTAGAAATCACAGTACTTGAATATTTAAAGGCTTAAACATGAAAAATTATGTTTTCCCCCTACATCGTTAATTCAAATTAATATTTAGAATTACATCAAAAGTGTTTCCAGTATAAAATTTAAAACTGAATGAGTATAAATAGATATTAAATAGGAACAATTTTCATTCTATTCTTTTTTACTAGCGCTTGACTCAAAAGCGGTACACGTTGAAATTGTATTCACTTGTTCCAAAAGAAACACATTGTTTTAGTCTTAAACGTTGCCAAATAAAACACAAAAAAAAAATGTTAGGAATTAAGTGTAAATTCAAAGATTTACAACTTAGTAATTAATTATACTCAAAACAAATACATTTTTTTTCTTTTTCTTTGGGGGGGAACTTCAGAACGCTTCAAGTAATAAGAGTTTCATGAGATGAATCTAACCCATAAATATCAACTGAAATGGAAATTATTGCTAATATTTTTTAATTCATAATTCTTTTCTTTCTTTTTATTGAACAAAAAAGAAATGCTTTTTTTTCTCCTATCTTTGCTGTTTTTCGAGATAGAAAAGGTTTGAATAGCCTTTGCAGATTCTAACGATCATTCTTCAGTTGTTCTAAAAAGATCTAAAGTAGTCAAGTCACAAATTTTCTATGAGCATATTCTACATCAAAAACTCCAATCAAGTTTGTCCGGAGTAAAAAACCACCTGTTAGATTTAAACAAATAAGTTATTTAACATCCGCCGTTAACTTTTTGGTTACAGATAGCTCTAAAAGGTGTCCCAACGTGATGTAGAAAAAAAAAACCTTAAAGCTTCCATAAGGTCCGAACTTTGAACGCATTTTACTCAGAATCGTTTTATGGTCACTTAGATCACTTTGCTTCTAACATCATCAAATCATTCTCATTGCAAATTTTTAGAAATGAATGAAATTAAATTTTTATCAGAGCATTGCAAAAGATTTGATAAGCAATATCTCGTTTCACAAAGTGATACCTGTGGTAGTTCAACTATCGTTGAACAGATTTTTGAGATCTAAGGAAAATCGTTCAAGTATCCCAGCTGTTTTTAATCTAAAAAATAGCATCAAGAAAAAAGTTATAAAGCTACTTGTTGGCACCGATTCCTCAGCGTTGCTGGACCTCAGAAGCAGGTAAGAAACGTTTTTTCTGCCATGTACATTTCATTACGTTATAAAAGTATTTTCAGAAAATTTAAGAAAAATGGCTTCCGATATAAGTGGACGGAGAAATGTAAAATTGAATGTTGTGGAAAAATGTCTGTTAATATCGTCGGCATTCAGGTAAAAGTCCACAAAAAGAGATTGAGGGGGGGGGGGAGAGATGAACTATTGTAGTGCATTAGACTTACAATTAGTTATTTCATGCTATAAATCAGTGCTTCCCAAACTTCTTTTCCTTGCGAACTCCTTCTAAACACCGAAAGGAAATGACGAGCTTCCTTCAGTAGTCGTTACTAATGGGAAACAAAACTATTAAAATTTGCTTGCACGTTTATTTTTCATGTTGCTCAAAAACTAGAAATGAAAACACAATTGTAAAACATCTAAACTTAACTAAAAGATAAAATAAGAACTACAAGAATTTTTTTTTTTTTTTTTGGGGGGGGACTTTTTTAATGATTCATTTATTTTATTTATTTATTTTTTGAATTATTAATAGGGCAGCAAGCATATGTATTCGCAAAAAAATATTTAAAAAAAATAATTTTACCGATAGTGCAAAAAAGTTGTGAAATGGCATGAAAAATATACGTACGAAATTTTGAATCAACCAATAAATATCTTTCGGTTCCACTTTCAGGTTAAAATAACAAATTCACAAAAGCAATGGAAATTTATAGAGAATATTAAATTTACATATTTTTAAATTTCTCACTGCGATAATGCAGAAAAGTTGAAATAAAGTGTGATAAATATGAGTACAAAATTTGATATTAATCAATAAATATCTTCTGGTTCTGCACATGAGAAATTAGCCGAAAATAATGCAAAATTTTATATTTTAGTAAATTTTCATATTTCCAACTCACTACGCGCCAGCGCGGAAAAAGTGGGAAATGGTAGGAGAAACATTAGTTCAAAATTTAAAATAAAGCAATGAATATCTTTTGGTACTACTTTGTGAGTCACATGTTCGAAAAAGGAAAAAATAGATATAAGTGTTGTGAAATTTTGTACGTATGCTTCTTATGCCAGTCCACAAATTTTCCGCATTATTGGGAAAACAACTGATATTAAAAAAATCATTTTTACGCTTTGTTCTAATATGTATATGTTAATTTCTCGTTCAGTTATTTCATTTTTGTTAGCAACAGAAAATTCCGCCATTGCAACATTATTTTCGCGAACCCCCTTCAAACGAAACGCGAACCCCTGGTGGTTCGCAAACCATCGGTTATTAAACGCTGCTTTAAACCAATTAATTACACAGTGTAAGAGTTACTTGTTTGAAAAACGGCTTTTACAAATTTTCATTGCAATTTAAGTTTTAAATTGACAATATGTTTTAAAACTGGAGTTATAGACCAGAGCCCCTGTATAGACTTACTGGCGTTTTCCAGAACACCGACGATATATCAAATCAAGTTCATTTTTGAATGAAATCGTTTGTGCAGAGCTGTGGAGGAAGAATACATTTGGAAAGGGTTTTTAATTTTGCACATAATTCAAAAATTATGTTAGGAAGTAGTTTTAATGTTGTTTATAAAATAATTTTCTTTTTCCGTTTTTAATTTTATGTTCCACTTAAGTTGGTTGTTTATTTATATTTATTTATTCTGTTCCTTTATCTATTTTTAACGTGTGCACTGAGCACCTTTTTCGAGTTTCTATTTTTTTTGTCCTTTTTATTCCAGAAAAATGTTGCTCAAAGAGATTTGCTTGGTGCTGCTTTTATCAGCAGCTTTAGTTGCAGCGCAGAGTAGAGGTATGTAAACATAGTTTTAAAAATTACTTCAGATTTAAATAAATGCGATTTCAAAAATGTATTTCGGCCAACATAACCCGTTATAAAATGAATTTTCGAACAGCGCTTCATGAATTAAGTGTTGTGCAGTATGAAAGTGAAATTTACCGATAGCATTAATTTTTTTCCTTAATGTATAGCTCTAACTAACCCTAAAAAGCATCTGAAAATATTTTTCCGATAAATAATATAGCGACAGCTATTGACAGAGTTTCTAGTGACAACTTTAAATGACGATATTTTAGAAGGATTGTTAGATAATTTCCTTTTTTGTGTACGTCTGAAAGCTAAACAGAGCAGTTTTATTATTTTGAAAATGCGATTTTTTAGAAGGACGATATTTTAGAAGGATTGTTAGATAATTTCCTTTTTTGTGTACGTCTGAAAGCTAAACAGAGCAGTTTTATTATTTTGAAAATGCGATTGTGTTGTAAAACATGTCATGACTAAAAATATTTCAATTTTCCTTTCAGACCGGAATCAACACAAATATAAAGTGGTTTGCTATCTCGGAAGCTGGGCCAACTACCGCCAAGGAGATGCCAAGTTTCTCATAGAGCACATTGATCCCCATCTCTGCACGCATCTCATTTATGGCTTCGCCAAACTGAACAACAACAAGATCGCTGTCTATGATCCATACCTGGACCTTACAGACAACTGGGGTCTAGGTTTGTAAAAGTATTTTTTTACGAAAATTTCACTGGACCTTACAGATAACTGGGGTCAATGTTTATAATAGTAATTTTTTACAAAATCTGCATGTAGTGTATCATTGAAAGGGACAAGAGGGACGTTCCAAGCCAAATCATCCACGGGTCGAGACCCGAGGTCGGCCGATTTTGATGAATCTTGGTGAGATTTTTCTACCCATAGATATGAGAACAACTGTAAAGTTTTATCTCAATATATTGATTAGTTTTTGAAATAGAACACTTTAAAGTTTTGCCAGAAATTTGCAATTCGACGCTGATCGCAAATCAAGCAATTGCGCATACTTCTACATTTCCTATCGTAAAACAGTTATTTTTGAAGATAGAAGGTTATTTTTTTTGCATTGTGTTCAGTATTCTTTTGTGAATAGAAATATAGCATTAGATTTGGGATTTAAAGGTATTAAGACAAATTAAAAAATCTTTAAAAAACAAAATTGAGTTGTATTTAACACAATGACTGGCGCTCAGAAACTGCTCAATTGCGTTAAGAACGTATCCTTCGATTTTAAAATTAATTATACCATTAGAAACTAGTTTAAAAATGCTTCAAAGTGGTACATTGAAATTGATGGGGTTTGGACTTTTCATTGAGTTGGAGCTGATCAAGTTTATGCCTTTGAAAAGTAACAAAATCTATTGTTCCTAACAACTTCAATTTTCAAAAAAAAAATATTGGCTGCTCTTATAATGTTGTTATATAGTGTATTTAATTTACATTCATAGTATATACATTTTACAAAGAGCTTTCCACCAAAACCGAGTGAAATCATAAAATATTCAGAAATATATTTACAGCAATTTTTGGAAAAAAAATAGAACCGACCTCAAATCATAAAATGCACGAAAAAGTGAAAAATAAATATAAATTCTTTAACCAACACCGATACGGCATTTAAGTCGGTGTAAAATTGTTATGTGGATTTTGATTCATGATAACTTTTGTAACCATTAATCAATTACAATTATTAATGGCCTAGATTTTGCAACTGTTTCAATGTGAAATAACGCATGGTGTAAAGATAATTGGACTGTCATAATTTTGCACCGATTTCAAAAATTAGGTTTTAAAGTGGTATCGATGTTGTTAAGAATTAATTTATTTTTCAACAAAGGTACAGGACCTATGGTAAACTACCCTCGATCGAATTTTAAAAAATCATGAAAATCGGTTCATCCGGTAAGAAGTCATGAGTGGAGAAAGCAAAAACAATCGGCTTATACAGTATGAATATTATATTATATTATTAATATATGTTTCTATCAATTTGATAATTAATATATATTTATATCAAATTTGATTATGTTTATATCAAAGTATAACCTCCTTCCTTTGTGAAGTTGGTTAAAAATACATCGTTTTTTTACAAAATGCTTATGCCATAGAAAGTTCTTCAAACAAGCATGAAACTACAAGTCTAGACTTGGAAACATGCATTAGATTGAATATTACTAAAGGAATATCAAAGTCAAATATGTTGCCGGATTTTGAAAGGAATTTACATAAATTGCGTTTATGATTAAAAATGATAAATTGCGTTATGATTTGCGTTATATATTCCATGAGTTTATGAAGGAAACTGGTGGATTAGTTTAGTGTCATTAAAATGAACAAAGATGAAGGTGTGACACAATTGCTTTCATACACCCGCATGGACCTTGAGAAACATTTTACTGGCCTGAAAGGCAAGATGAATGCCTGTTGAAAGTCCAGAAGTAACATCACATACCAGTCGTTTTTTTTTTTCAAAATTGGATCAATATCCATGAAAAATATTAATGAAAGCTGGAATATGTTCAAGGGGAAGTGTTAAAACTGCTCAAACTTGAAAGCAAACCTAGTTTTAGCCTGTTGAATAAGAGACATATTCATTTAAATAGATTGATTGAAATTTATAACATTTTCAATCTACGATCGTGATCACTTCAATAACAGGCATCTTAAATGTTATTCTAATAAAACCTATATATATATATATATATATATATATATATATATATATATATATATAGCTTTCTTATCTTAGTTTATCTAAAAAACATGACATTTTACGAAAAAAGAGTAATTTAAAAAAAAACCTTTCTCATGCATTATTGTATATTATTTTGAACAATAGAAGGACTGGCTGATTTTGTAACTTCGATCAGTTACAACCGAACATACAGTTTTATTTTCCTAGTTTCATGCTTGTTTGAAGAACTTTCTAGAGCATAAGCATTTTCTTAAAGAACGACGTATTTTTTGCTATAAATATATCTCGGAATATTTTATGATTTCACTCGGTTTTGGTGGAAAGCCAAAACAACAATGTGTATATATATATATATATATATATATGGATGTAAATTAAATACACTATATAACAACATTATAAGAGCAGCCAATATTATTTTTTTTTTTTTTGGAAATTGAAATTATTAGGAACAATAGGATTTTGGTACTTTTCAAAGGCATAACTTTGATCAGCTCTAACTCAATAAAAAGTCCAAACCCCATCAATTTCAATAAACCACTTTGAAGCATTTTCAATCTAGTTTCTAATGGTATAATTAATTTTAAAATCGAAGGATACGTTCTTAACTCAATTGAGCAGTTTATGAGGGCCAGTCATTGTATTAAATACAACTCAATTTTGTTCTTCAAAGATTTTTTAAGTTCTCTTAATACTTTTAAATCCCAAATCTAATGCCATATTTCTATTCATAAAAGAATACTGAACACGATGCAAAAAAAAATTAATCTTCTATCTTCAAAAATGACTTTTACGATAAGAAATGTAGAAGTATGCGTAATTGCTTGATTTGCGATCAGCGTCGAATTGCAAATTTCTGGCAAAATTTTAAAGTGTTCTATTTCAAAAACTAATCAATATATTGAGATAAAACTTTACAGTTGTTCTTATATCTATAGGTAGAACAATCTCACCAAGTTTCATCAAAATCGGCCGACCTCGGGTGTCAAACCTTGTCTCCGCTGGATGATTTCACTTGGAATGGCCCAAGATCGTGTACAAATATTATGGGGCTATTACAAATAAATACCAGGAACCTGTTTTAATGCATTAAATTTTGAGTTTGGGAGTGTACGCAATCCAATTGAAGCTTTACTTACATCCTATTGCTCAAATTTTTATGCATTGGTAAGGGAGCTCTTCATCGCCCCACAACACGTGTCTTTAATCTTTTTGCAATTTGTGCTATAAATACCGTTTCTGATTTCAAATTTCTTCACGAGGATAAATGTCTTGTTCCTCATTTATACATATAAAAGATCTTGTTTGCGTGTATGTTTGTATATTTTTTGTGTTTGTCTGTTTGTTCGTTTACCATACAAAATCCCACCAATTGACGGATTGGTATGACATTTGGCACAAAATTCAATCATCCCCTAAGGCAAGAAGTCTCCCCCGAAAATTCGAATTAGCAATGTTTTAAATTCTAAATTCTAGATTTTTTAACTATAAATAATAGAAAAAATCATCTCTTTTTCTACAATTTCGCCTCATTCGGAAGCGGACAAAAAAAGTTCCTTCAGATAAAATCCATTCGAAAACTCTAGAATTGATTTTCTTCTCGCAAGGTAACGGTTATTGCCAGGAATCTTATTTCTTCTAACGAGGATAACCTAAGCCTTGGTTTTAAATAAAGATTTGAAGAGATCATGAATTCCAATGATTTATTGCCGTAAAAATAGGTTTTAAGTTAGACTTAACTGTTAACTTTTGAATTTTTCTGTCTTTGAATGTTTTTTTAATGTACAGTCAAGGTAATCTTTCGTAATTTAACTCAATTGACATTTAGAGGTGAGATAATTCTTGGCTGAAATTTGGTAATTGTGGTTTCAACAATCGATGACAAGTGAAAGCACATAAGGAACATCTTCGGATTGCAATTAGAAAAAAGTGCAAACGTAGCCGAAGTAGCACTTGATATTTTACATGACGTTATCCCATGATGTTATCCAATTTTGCATATAGGCTTATGTATTAAGCCTATATGCAAAAATTTCAGTATTCTGTTTCCTATGTAACTGGGTGAAATACTTCTTTTAAAAATTGTACCAAAAAGATATTGGAAAAAGTGAATTGTCCAAAAAAAGAACTGATCTAAACTTAAAACCCAACAGGAAATTTCTCATTAAATCTCAACCATTAATAAATTCAGAAAGAAAAATCTACGATATGCGGTATGAAAGTGACCTTCATTCGCCAGGTAAAAGAACAATTCTTCATGTTTAGATATTTTTTTGTTTATAGGTGCATTCCACAGATTCAACAACTTGAAGAAACAGAACCCGAACCTGAGCACATTGATTGCCATTGGCGGATGGAACGAGGGATCCACCAAGTACTCTCAGATGGCGTCTAATCCTGCGTCCAGGGCAGAATTCGTAAAGAGCGTCATTGAGTTCTGTCAAAAGTACGATTTCGACGGATTGGACATGGATTGGGAATACCCCGCCAATCGCGGAGGACTGCCAGCTGATAAACAGAACTTCGTCACTCTTCTGAAGGTAGGTGTTAGTTTTCATATTTAAGTAGACTCACAAGTATCTGACTCGCATCTGTTTGGCTTGGACACTCTCGGGTAAATTAAATTCCTAGAGCAGTTTCGCATCATTTAGATCTCCGATGCCGCCATCTAGGGGGAAGCTGAGCGTCAAAATTCTCAAGTGGTAATAGCATCTGAAAGAATGGATGCCGGTTCCGGGGAATGCACTAGTTCTGCAAAGATTAGTGCGCAAATACGCAGCCCCATTCGAAAGAAAATAAAAGTATCCGACTCGCGACTATCCGGCCTCCGTACTATCCGGCCTAGTTTTCTTTTATCGTGATTAAATGAGGAAGGAATTACATTGCCAAGGCGTTGGAAATATTCCTTTTAAAATTTGAACACCCCCCCCCCTACCATACACAAAAAGAAGAGCTCCTGCTACGATTCTCCTACGTATCGTGACTTTTATCTTAGGGCTGCCATTTCATATCTGTGTAATCATTAGTCAAAGAATCAATTTTCTTAAGCATTAAGCCTACGATTTACGTTAATATTTTATTCATGTTTCCTGCATTTAGGTTGGGCATTAAAGAACTTATGATAAAATGTGAACAGCTTACATTCTTTTAACTTACTTTTTCTCTTATAAATTCTTGAAACGTGCAGTGCAGTACCTAAGCGTTTATAAGCTACTGCTTCAATGATTCATTTTTCGGGATTTTCGGGTTCGTTTTCGAAAACTTCACAAAACTCCAATTCAAAACAGAACCTTCACAAAATTCCAAGCCACCAAATGCTACTTCCCACAGCATTATTTATTAACTAAGCGGCGAATAATAATAAAAATGTTTAAAATAAATGGACTTTGTGCACTAGTAAAACTGAAGAACAATTATTCACGTAAAGAAAGCACAAATGAGCATTCAGATGCAGACATATGTTTCGGGATTGCTTGGAATCCCTTTTTCAATGCAGTAGTGGAGCTTCTTTTACGTGAATAATTGTTTTCCAGCTTTAATAAAAATGTTATCACTGTTATAGTTAGAATTTTTACAAACATCTTTTTAAAATTCACAAAAAAAAGGCACCCTGTTAAAAATACTAGATTGACCCCTGGTTCTTATCTGTTCTAAATATTATTACTGTAACGAGTAACGCCAGGTAATTTTGCTCGTAATAAATGAATTCTTTCAGAGTGTTTTCTCTGTCAGCAGAGTTTCAATGCAGGGTAAACAACATTACCTCGCTGCGGTATGTTTGGAGTACACCCACGAAACACGAGGGATCGAGGTTTTTCAATATATCTTTATTTGTACAGTTGATTTATGACAGAAAAACACACATTTAAAATATTTAGAAATATTTATGTACACCGTTGAACTTCATTTGGATTATTTATTACTGCTAGGAATTGAAAGAAGCATTCGCACCACATGGACTCATTCTTTCTGCTGCTGTCGCCGCAGGCAAGTCAACGATGGACACTGCCTATGATATCCCAGGCGTAGCTAAGTAAGTAGAGTATTTATTTTCAAAGAATTATATTTAAAAAGTCTACTTTTAAGTCAATCAATATCAATTAAACTGAATTTTATCAATGGGGATCCTGCAAAGCATTAATAAGGCAAAAAAAAAAAAAAAAAGAAAAGAAAAATAAAATTTCAATATTTATACAACTTTCACAAGATCAGAGTTTGAAGATATATTTTTTTTTTAAATAAATATTGTATTTATTGTTTTAATATTATCCTGTTTTACAACATCAGACGTTGCAAAATCTATTTATTTGAATAAAGATATTGATTAATGTTTTAATATTTGTATGGGCTTTTAAAAGATTAGAATGTACAAAGGTGATTTTCCCCCTATAACGATAGTATTTAATGCTTTAATATTTACTTAGTTTTGCAAGAGCAGAAGCTGCAAAATTAATCTTTTTTTCAATGAAGGTATTATTTAATGTTTTAATATTTATGTGCTTTCACAATATCAGAATTTGCAAAGGCGATTTTCTTCTCCCATAAAGGCAGTATTTAATGTTTTAATATTTAATTACTTATTTTTACAAGATCATAATTTGCAAAGGAGATTTTTTTTTCTTAATAAAGATGGTATTTAATGCTTTAATATTTACATGGTTTTACAAGATCAGAAGTTTCAAAATCAGTTTTTTTAATTAGGATATTATGTAATGTTTTAATATTTATACTTTTTCAATATCAGAATCTGCAAACGGGAATTTTTTTTCGCTAAAGATAATCTTTCTCGTCAGGTACTTAGACTTCATTAACGTCATGGCTTATGACTTACATGGCTCCTGGGAAAAGCAGACTGGACATAATGCACCACTCTACGCCAGACCAGAAGAATCAGAAATCGAGAAAACTTTGAATGTTGTAAGTAATCATCTTATGTTCGTGATAAAATGCACTCGTCTTTTGCAACACCCTTCAAGAAGGATTCTGGGAAAAAATTTTTAAAGTTGATTTAGTAAAAACTGGCTTACAAAATTTATGTATAGCGTAGGGATGTTCTAACACCTACCGGAATTTTTAAATGTACTGCTGAAAAAAAGATGACGTCTAAAATTAGTATGAATGATTTTTGAAAAAAAAAAAAAAGGAAATAAAGAGATTAATGTACGTTACTTTGCTGCCCCTAAAATTGTTGCTCCCAGTCCACGGACCCGTGGGATAGTCATTAATCAGGACCTGCCTATCACTGTAACCTAAGAGTACAGATAACAGCACCGCGCTGACAAAATGAAAAAAAAATCGATCAAGAAAACTTCAGACTAAGTATTGATTACTTTCCATATTAAAATATTTCAGAATAACCTTTTAAAATAATTAAACCACATTAATATTGACAATTATAGCATGAGGTCCATGTGTGCCCCAGACGTTAGAGGATACGTTTCGATCGGACACAGTGATGGGCAGGGCCTTATTTACCATTAGGCCCTTGAGGCCGGGCCTAGGGCCCCACTTTGAGAGTGGGGGCCCCTAATTTTGGTTATTATTATTATTTTATTTTTTTTGTAATTCAAAATTTCTTAGAAAAATATTTTTAAATGGCATCTTTCAAAAAACAAACTGTTAGTGTTCTGTTGCTTCACAGAAAATTTGTATTATTAAACTATTTTAAAACCACAAGGAATTTTCACTTTAGGGGGCCCCTAAATTTTGCTCTGACAATTTGAAATTTGAAAAACAAAATCGATCTTGCACTTTGGGGGGGGGGGGGGCCCAAGGTTTTATTCAAACATTTTGTAACTTAATAACAAAATCATTTGCACGTTGGGGGCTCAAAAATGCTAGTCTGACTCTTTGAGATTTGAAAAACAAATTAGTTTTTGCACTTTGGGGCTCCCAAAATTTTACGTCTTAAAAATTTTTGTTGCGTAAGGGTCCCCCAAACATGAGTTGTGTCTATAGTGATTCAAAGTATAAAACGGGACCTGGTGATTGGGTTAGAATGCTTTAATTAGAATTGTGAAAATTGGTTTAAATTGTTTCTGTAGATACTTCTTCAGCATAGCACAACTCTTTTGCTACCAGAATTTTAAATCCAGCCTCAATGCTCCAACTCTTATGAGTCTTCATCATGCATTAGCAGAAAAAGAAAAGTCGTGGACTCCGTTGAAGCGGTTATACGATAAATTTTCTTTCTATCGACAGATTCTTAAGTTGTAGTGGTAACTTTTTACTATAATTAAACTTTTAGCTCTCTATTTCCTTCTGAAGTTATCTGTAAATTTTATAACAGTTTATACCGAAACTGTTAAAATGAACAGCTATTTAGTCTTTCCTGTTAGTCCAAAAAAACCTGAAAGTGTTACAGAAACTTTGTGATTTTGTTTCTGAATTTGTCAGAAAATCGAAAAGTTTTGTGACATTTTCAATGTATATTTCTTT
This sequence comes from Octonoba sinensis, assembly GCA_038502835.1. NCBI lineage: Eukaryota > Metazoa > Arthropoda > Arachnida > Araneae > Uloboridae > Octonoba > Octonoba sinensis. The sequence goes on along the minus strand of CM076605.1, from coordinate 59,988,836 downwards.
TAGGTTTTTGTTTTTAAATTTCAACTGAAAGCCTGAAAATTTTACAGTACTTTGTACTATATATTTATATAGGGTTCCCCCTCCCATGTTCAACAGAGAATCTAAATTTTTCAGTCCCCACTTTTCACTGCAATTTAAATTTAAAATTTTGTTTTGAGCGTTCTTTTTGAGATTTCAGTTCTTTTCCTTCAACTTTGTTCATTCAATTTCAATAATTGCGCAAATAATTTAACTCATATTAAATGTTAAGATTATGTTGCCAAATTTTCAATAAGCTTATCAATCTTTTCATACCCACTGATACTTTTTTTTTTAACTGTTTCACAGTAGACTAAAAATTGATTCGTTAACAAAGTTTTTTGTTTGCAGTTTTAAGCCGAATTTGTGTGTACGTGTTCGATAGTCGTAGCTATGTCGTTGGGAATAGTAATTACTGGCAAAAGTAAATTAAATTTGGACTGTGGAATATTTTTATAAGCTACAAACTACATATTCTACAGGAGTCAAACTAAGCTGAGTTGATCCCTATATCTATTCGTGGCACTTATTAATGTGAAGCCTATATATTAGGGTCATATTTTATACGATCTGATTTAAAAATATAACCTTAAGGTACGCTGCAATATTTAAATGGTCAAGTTTATTTCTGGAAAATATCGTTGCTTAAAACCTTCAAAAACAAATAAATAGATAATAAGCAATTAAATATTTATAACTAAATGAATACCATAATCAATAACGTCCCTACTTTTGTCACAGGATTATGCCATAAATTACTGGATCAACAACGGGGCTCCGAGGAACAAGATCATTTTGGGCATGGGGACTTATGGAAGATCCTTCACTCTTGCCGACCAATCAAAAACTGGACTCGGAAGTCCTACGACTGGACCAGGAAGGGCAGGACCGATGACCAAGGAGCCCGGAATGCTCGGATATAATGAGGTAAATTTTAAAGTACTCGAATATGTTTGTATAATATTTTGACGACAATTTATTAAATAAGATGGAATGCATTTGGCAAAAGAGCATTGCCCTGGGACGTAATACAAGGTTGTGTTTAAAGACAGTCAATGTACCTCACAACAATTGAGAAACTTCGACCCTTACCGGCACACATTACTTCATAAAATCAGCTGATTGCTTCAGAAGGAAGCTATGATGCTGCTAGGAAACAGTGAATCGCTATATAATTTTTAATTCACAATCTCGCAATTTGAAATAACTGAATAAAGTACCATTCACGATGACTGCAGAAAATTGGTGAATTTGGAAAGCATATAAAATCAAAAGCTAAAATTTAAATAAAATAAATTTATTTAATGTGCATTATATTCACAAGATGGAGGAGAGGTGGCCAGACCACCTTAAACCAAATTATTAGAGCGACTAGTCACAAATATCAGTCACATTGAACTTTGTAGTGGTACCACGCGGTTCTCAGAACCAAAATGTCATATCAATCGGCTCACCAACTATGTAGCGGTCTTAACGATACACCAATGTGGTAGTTCTATCTCATTGATATCGATATTATCGTCTTATGTTAGCATAATAAAATAAGTGCACAAATTACCGATTCATGTTATTATTTTTACGTAGTGAAAATTACTTCTAGCTTGTTAACTATTTCTCTTCACAATGCCAAGCATAAGTGATCACGTTCGCAGATAAAATGTCTTGCTTCAATTTTTTAACCAATGCTCAAAATGCTAAGAAACGAAGCCAGAATCGTTGACCCCACCTGTTGATGGGTGGTCAAGGAACGCGCGTCAAAAAAGAAGAATGCCTCGGTCAAATATTAGCAACGAACGCTCAGTAATAATACTAAAGACAAATTGCTCATGACGTTCTATTGAGAAATGAGTGATGAAAGCAAACTAAATATGTCATTATCAGTAACCATGGACGTTGACTGGTTGTTTCGGAACGCAAGAAAAAACATGATCTTTATAATTTTACGGACATTACGACATGAATTGGAATCTTTCTGTAGTCAACTGAAGGAAACTTACGTACATTTTTGAAAATAGTCACTCTAAAGATAAATTAAAATAAAATATATTTTACACCAGTGGTTCCCAAAGTTGACTGGGCTACGACCCATCTGACAAAAATTTCCAATCTTGGGACCCATATCTTATCTGGCTTAGAGAAAAGAGAGCATAAATATAGGTAATGCTCAGATTCCCAGTGGCGAGTCGTGGAACTACTTAATGCTGTCTTATGTGTTACAACTGAAATTTAACAAAATTTTTTATATAAGTGTTATTAATATGAATGAAAGCCTGTTGAAATAAGAAACACAACTTAAATATATATTTTTTTATTACTTAAATACCTACACCTGCAAGGTTTTTTTTTTTACGAAGTTATTTCAATGGGAGATACGTACTTGTTTCTACTTTCTCCTCATTACAGTTTTAGCATCAACTTCAACTTTAGTTACTTTTATTCGCAGAATTCCTATTTTTTAGTTCATGTGTACAGCGGCGAGGTCCCACTTAATATGCGCTCGCGACCCACTGGTGGGTCGCGACGTATAGTTTGGGAAATACTGTTTTACGCTCTTTTTTTTCTTGGAATTTATATGTAATCTAATTCAACATGAAAATACTTTTCTTTTCTCAAGATATGCTTGGACGTGAAGAACAATGGTTGGACAGAAGTTTTTGTTCCCACAGTTGAATCCCCATATGCATACCAAAGTAATCAATGGGTAGGATACGACAACGTGAAAAGTGTTGAAATCAAGGTACGTTCTTTTGTATACTCAAGTCTTTTTAACCGAGAGAAAAAAAGAAAGTAGCATAGAATGTATATGGCTTAAAACGTAAAAGAAATCGAACGTGATAACAAACCCAATACCACTATAATTTATTTAGTGATAGATTATTTGAATACCGGTTGACTTGCAAAGAAGATGGTTCTGAATGCAACTATTGTATTAGTAGTACGCGAATGGAGCTGGAGTACTCAAAAACTTTTATGTTAGTTAAATTGCAAAGCCGTTGTGGTTTGATTCTTTATTTCAGAGACCATTCTTTGCTGAAAAGTATAATTAGAGTGACCCACAAATTGAAATATATATATATATTAATTATAATTCTGAATTAACATTTCAGTGTAACAAATTACAATTATTATTAAAAATTATTTTAATTTTTTATTATTAAAAGTGTAATTATTATTATTGTTTTTATTTTTGTTTTAAAATTCAAACCTTTTTCTTTTTTGCACAACATTTTGTGCACAATTTGACAGCATTTAAAGGTAGTAATCCAGGAGATTCCTTCCGGATTACTTACTTTCCGAAGAACACAAATTTTTTCTTTGATAAATATAGTTCTTGTAATCCCGAAACCGCGTGTATACAATATTTCTCTCACTTTGAGCTATATAATAAAATGTTAGTTCACTTGGTAATTTCTTCCGCTCAAAGTTTATTTCATTCAATTGTAAAACTTTTTTTTCCGCCCAATATGTGTTTTTAGCAAATATTAGCATTTAGCTAAGTGATTTGTAACTTTTTTCACTAAAGGTGGACTATGCCATTAAGAATCAACTCGGAGGTGGTATGATCTGGTCTCTGGAAACCGACGATTTCAGGGGTAAATGTTTTGGAGTGAAATATCCTCTTCTTTCTACCATCTTCAAAACGCTGAATGGCAACGTTGTGCTTCCACCGCCTGAAGGTACCACCAAGGGTCCTCAGCCCACAGTTGATCCCGGCATGGGATTCAGATGCACCTCAGAAGGATACTTCGCCGATCCCAGTAATTGCGAGATCTTCTATTTTTGCGTCAAGGTTGGCAGTGAGTTTGCCAAGCATACTTATCATTGCGGCGAAGGTTCTGGTTTTGATGAAACAACATCCACATGTAATTTTAAGGATCAAGTACCTAATTGTAAGTAAATAAAGTAGACTGTTGAAATAAAGATGAGATAAACTAAATAGATTTTTTTTTTGTTCATGCTTTTGGGGAATACATACTCCTTTCAGAAAATATATTAAACATCTTTCAATCTCTTAGGTAGAAATTCAGTTGTTTTTATTTAGGCGTAGAAGCACATTCGACATGAAACTGTTATGTGAAGTAAAAATTCCAATTGTAAATTTGAAAAAGACAGTATTTTCTACTCAAAAGTTTTGTGTAGAGCAACTGTAATTAGATAGGATTTGAAAGATTATTGTATTGCTTATTGTTCTCAACATGTATGTGTCACACTTAACACAGCTTTTCTGGAAATCAAGATTTACATTTAATATATATTCCGGCTTCTACTGAAATGTCTAATAACTCTATAACACCTATGATAAATAATCAGGAAAATGTTATTTTATTTTGAAATACAAAATGCAATAAGATTGCTCTTTAACTAGCAATAACTTATTTTTCAATACGTTTCCTGGCATCAAATGTTATTGTTATTTGTCTTCAAAACATGAATATTTAAGAATGTACTAAGAATTATACCTAGATTTGACTTTTAAAGAAGGTAATTGCTCTGTTTTCTTCTAAAAATATGTAGGATTTTCATTCTCCTTATACCCAATAGCCGACTGGCTTTTCACTTCAACGAGATAACAAAACTTAATAAACAACAATGCTTTGATTAACAAATGTTAAACGAAGTAAACAAAACTCTATAAATAAAACAACTCAACTATTTGAACGTGAGACCGACTAATGACTGAATGGATGAAGACCGTAGATTAAAGATAAAACTGGATGTTACACATTTAGGCTATCCACACGAAAGAGCTTCGGTCTACAATTATATGACCATTTGGAAAACCCTGGACGGACTACCTCTGAACCAATACCTTTTTAACAATGCTGTCTTCTATAATTTAGTGAAAGAGAGTGACTTTATTGGAGGCAATTCACCGCTAGAGGGACTCATGAGCGATCATCGTTGTCACGTGATATCCGTTCTTTGTTTACTAATATTTTCAGTTGAGTTCTACGTGGAGTTTTCTAAGCAAAATTAGTTATCTTAAACTAAATTAGACTATTTTCACAAGTTTTTATGATTATGACCCAGTATTTACATTTAATTTAATCATTATAAAAGAAATTGATTAATTGTTACAATAGTTATAGTGTTTTGTTAAGTGTTAATTTTATGTACTGTAGAAGAACTTTATTCAGGTCTAGTTTTTAATTAGATTTGTCGAACTCGAAGCAAAGCCATGAGACGGCTTCTTTTGTTTACATTGCTTTAATCGCTGCCACGTGACTAATGACGGTGCTTGAATTGACTCCATTGACGATAAAGATGCCAAATGCAGAACCCTTCCCCTCCTCCTTTTTTTTATTGCAAGGCTTTTGACCTCCCTCCTCCCCACCTCCTTTTAAAATTCCCATTGCCTTTCGGAAATATATTGTATTAAGCAGTTAACTTTTCTATTTATTGAAATATTGTTTGTAAGAATGAAAAGAACAGTCCACAAGTACCAGAAAACTTTAAAACTGTTTATACCTTAAATCAGCTAAAAAAGTACTATTTTATACATTCAAGAAAATATAAAGCACATGTTATGACGCAATACCATTTTAAAATTAAAACTAAAAGGGAATAACTATTAGATGTAAGCATCTTCTGAAGTGATGCTGCGGAATCTTCCAGAATAAGTTCGAACAAAAGAAGTGTCATCTACAGACCATGAATCCGTGGATTTTAGTGATACTCTGGGACGGACATTGTTTTGGAATTCCCCGGGATAGTTGGAATTTCCGGCTGGGTGGTACCTCACAACCACAAAGAGGCGGGGCTCTCCGGGAACTGGAGCGACGCCTACTCCAATATGTGTTGAGCTCCGCCATATCATCTGCGTGAAGTGGAAAGCTCCTAAAAAAGAATAATTTGTATTAGGATTGGTGTCGATTACGGTGAAACGTAATGGATTACGATTACGACTACAAAGACAAAAATTGAGTGATTGTGATTACGATTCCGATTACAATCCTCTGCCAAAATGCAATTGCGGCTACATAGAGAAAAATAGTAATGGATTATGATTACGATTTTGATTAAGACTATAATGGCGAAAAATATACCAATTATACATCGCTCATTTTTGACAACAACGTCATAAATCAAAAAATTATAATTTTTGATTCAAAAGCAGTAAAAAATCATAAAATTTTAAAAATATTTTTAAAAAAGGGATTTATTTGGGTTTTTTTTATTTAAATCGGATTTTGTTTAATTTAAACCGGTTTGTTTTTCAAACCAATAAAAATAACTTGAGAATTGCAGACTGATAAAAATGCAATTACGTATGCATAATAGTTTTTACATTAAAAACAAATGTACACTGAAAATTGAGGAAATAAATACATATTACATATTACACTTTAAATCTAATACTTAAATGTCTTGTTAAAAAAAGATATAATTATTCAAAAAGTTAGTACAGTGAGCGCTTGACTTATTCATAGCTATTCTCAGCCATACATTATTCTACAACAGCAACAGTTTTCCGCCATTCCAATGTTAACGTGGATGCTAAACTGTGTTTTTCAACTAAAATTCCACAAAAAAGGGAAGTGCATGAATTATGAACTTCAACCCAATGCTCAATAGTTCAGTGTTTCTTTAATAAAATCTAATTTGGTGTTAAATCTCCTGCTTAATATTCTGGGCGGCTAAGAAAATGAGCACGTGACAGTGCCTTTCATACTTTTCTTAATAGCATATTGCATTCACTTTATTCTGCAGCTTTAGGTTATTTTCTAGATATTTTTGAATAATTAACTGTAAAAGCTTTAGCTATAATTCTTTGCCTGCAAATTATCTAAAACAACGGAGATTAGTTTGAAATTAATAAGTAAATCCTCTACATTCTGTTCCAGTGCAGTACTGCAAATTCTGATCTTTGTCTGTCGATAGTTTCTATTTTCTTTTTCAAAAAGTTGTATAAAAGTTAGACAATTTCTTGCGCGACTTTTTAGGTAATTGTACTAACTTTCACTATACTTATGATGGTATGCTGAATTCCATTCCATTACTATCATGAGGCTTTAATATTTAAATAATTTTTGGTTTTGTTTTGAATTGAGCAGGTCTTATCATCCCCATAACACACAACCCACATGTTTATTCACCGTAGTAATAATTTTTTCAAGAATTTTATGTTCTTTGATTTTTTAAAGTTTATTTAAATCAATGGTTTCTTAAAAAATCACATGATTTAAATCCTTATTTGAATATTACAATGAACATATAGAAAATAATATAGAATTTCACCTGATCAGGGCTTAGACATCATACTTCAATATAAAAACCAAGGGGCCTGTTTTCTGATTTTTATTTACAAACAACCGTTAACGAGCACTGAATAGTTTGAGCTTTTTATCCATGTTAGCATTGAACTGCTATCTTGTCTCTACAATGGTGGAAAGGCACCTTAAAATTTTCAGCTTTCAGCAAGCCAGGATTACACGATTACAAGACCAAAGTGCCATTTATCGAATTTCGATTACGATTCTGATTACACGAGAAAAGGGATTACGCAATTTTAAATATAATTACGACAGTATGCCATAGTCTGGTTACGATTACGATTGTCATTATTACAGTATACGATAGTCAGATTGCGATAACTATCATGAATAGGCCAAAATGTAATCGATTACAGTGGATTACGATAACGTAATCGCGATTACTAGTATATATTCTCAACTTTACATATATATATATATATCTATATATACAATATGCAGGCCACAATTTAAAAACGAATGAAAATTGCTTGGTGATGTCGCTGAATTCATCAGAGAAGCAATTCTTTTCAGGGGCAAACCGATCTGTATTTGCTTGAGAAAAATATTTTTTGGGGTATACCTAGACAAAAAACAAGTTTATACCTCAACTTGTTAAGATTTTTCACTGCATTTCACGGGAAAGACAATAACAAAAACTGCTGTTGGGCCACAGGCTGAGTATGCCTTTTATATTGTTGAACTCTATTAAGTTGAAGAGCACTTTTCTTTACTAAAAGCGGTTGCACGAATATTTGCTTAAAATGTCCAGCAATATTCTCTTTTTATGTTTGTTTCTACTTTTAGGCGACATTATTCCTCAAATAGACTGTTGCCATGGTTATCAAACAAAGAGCGATGACGTATGTCTTCGATAGCGGAATCAACCAAACAGACGTGTGAGTGAAAGTCACTTTTAATGACACAATGGAAAAATGAATCAGTCAATACGAGGCCTTGGTTATTAAATTATGTGGAACCAATGAAGTACCGTGAAATGTTTCGCCGCTGTTGCTTGTCGTTTCTGAGCCGCCGAGTGGGAATGCATCCTACTGTTACTACTGTGTCGATCATGTTTCTCATTTTTAGTAAACGTTAGAAACTCTTTTGTGATTCGATTTTAAAGTATAAAGCTATGACAGTAAGAACGAGGGCCGGGAGGTGGAGAGGTCTTAAATTACCTCTTCTCCATCGTGGTTCGGCAAAGCTGTAATATTTGATCTCACGATACCAGTTATGGGCGATGTCTTTTGCACTCCGGGATGAAGTACGGAGATCAATTTCGTGCAGATTTTCCCCGACATCTGTGAAAAGAAAAAAAAAACAGTTATGATATTTCTTTTTGGAAAATTAATAAATATATTTTGAAACTCAAAAATATTCTGAAACTGAAAAGTAAATACGGTAGAACTACGATCCACCGCTACCGCACCTTTCGTTTTCCCGTATGTATTGGCAATTTTTAACAGTAACTTCATACATTTTTATTTGCGAGTTGACAATTGGGTTAATCTTAAAACGGTTAAAGTTAGAAATTAGTCATTTTTAACGCTTTGATTTCTAAAACATTTATTTACATGTAAAAAAGGCTGCCTACTCATATGCTCTATTCAGCCGTCATGACGAACGTTCCAAAGGTCGTAACAAAGGGTGCATTTCCCCAGTATATTGCACTAAAAGAAAGGTGGGAGAGTTACGATTAAATTTTGCGACTACGATACGATACTGACGTCTTGCAAAAAAAACTATGGAAAAACGATAGTTAATAATTTGTTTAATGATTAGCATAGAAAAGTTAGCACAATATTTACGTTTATTATAGTAACTTACGGGGGACTTTGACAAATTTATTTCTATTTCTTAAAAAGTATTTCCATTCATAACTCAATTTTTATTTCCGACTCTTTGGAGTGGCAACACCTCAGTTCGTTGATGTCGAACGATCATTCTCAAATTTGATTGTTGCGGTGGATCAGCTAGTAAATTATGAAACACAAACTTCTTTCTCAGTTACTTTTGGTGCTCTCGCAGTATTCGAGATGTCCCTTGGCTGCAATGGTTTCTGCCCAGTGCTGAGCGCTGTCCTCCAGCTCTTGCATGACGTTCACACGTGGGCTGTCGTGGAGCAGACGATATCGGTTGTGAGCAGCCACCATCTCCTTCCGGAAAGTGTCCACATCGATGGATAATTCGCGCGGAGATGGCAGAAAGCACGAGTCGCTATCCCAGTCTGGAAAAAAAAAAGAAAAACTTTAATTCCATATAGATAAACGATTTGCAGTAAAAAAAGTACTTGTTAAAAATAGTATTGTTGTCAAGACATGTTACCATCTACTATCTTTAACAATATAGCATTACAATTACAAATAAGGTTTGCCTGACAAAAAAAAAGAGAATAATAAACTGTTTCCCAAGTGTTTTAATTGATATCACTAAAACTCGTCAATAGCTACTAAACAAAAAAAAAAATGTGGGGTGTGGCTGGTGTCATGGACACGGCCGTGCGTTGTACGTGAATACGTTTATGTAACGGGTTTTTTTTTATTCTAACGCCTTTTTATATTCACTGTCACTACATTAAACTAATGTTTTATACATAATCGATAGATTTTGACGACAGCTTATGAAAAAAATATGCAGCAAAATAGCCTCAAAATGGCGGCGCTTCCCCCTCCACCGCGCGCGATGCGTCACTGTTTTCGCTTATCGTAATGAATTCTTTCATCCTTTAGTTATTCAGTGGTCTAATTTAATATTGGATGTAGAGGATAGATTCGAAACTACAACGCCAAACTGTATCCCCCGATTTTGTTATCATTAGATTTTTTGGATTGCCCCCGTATGGTAGCAAATTTAAAGACGTATTCAAGTCAAAAAGTAAGAAAATCAGTTGAAAAACAGAAGAAAAAATGGTTCTTAACAGTTTTGCCTTTCCCTATTTATATACAGATAATTTTATTTGGTGCTATTTTTTATTAAACACTTAAAATATGTTTTATATGCACGCATCATCGTCTTTGATTTCTTTCAAAATACAATCAAAGATGAAAAATCATTTTGCATTTGTTGTCGTTGCTAACTTAAAACGAATTTTAATACGGAAAAGGGCATTTTGAAAATTATAATGAGATTCTAATTAAAAAATATCGGAGTAGTGGAGCACTACAAATTTCCGTGCTCTGTCTCCGCTCCGAGAAAAAAAACTCGTCGCACCACTACTCTACGTCAATGCTCCGCGCTCCGTCTTAGATCTCTGCGTATTACATATCACATTGTAGAAAATATAGGCACTGTTAGCACTGGTACACTGTTAAAAATTTCCGTAAGAAAATAGTAAAACAACCATTTATTTGATTGTTATTTTACCATATTTAATTACAACAGTTGAATAACCGTTAAAAAGATGGTACTCAAACCGCTGATTGCGAAAAAAAACGTTTATTCTCTGTTTATCCTAAAGAACGTTTATCTAACCGTAATTTTCAAGCGCTCAACAAGAATCGGGAGTCTTGGTTGCGAAACCTTACCGGTCGTACGTTGTTGTTAAAATATGAATAAAGATTTATGAGCTCAAATCTGCATGTGTATATAAAAAAAGCAGAAAAAAAAGCGGCTAAAGCAGTATTTACTAAATAGAAAGACATACACACGTAAATCTAAAATTGGAGACATCGGATTCCCGAACTGTTTGCGAATGAGCGAACCCATAATTTAAGCTGCTGAAGCTTGTTTGTATTTTAATTTTTGCAGCAAATAAAATGATTTTCGTCAATATACAGTAAATTTAGACCAAAGATGGCTTTGGATCCAATCAAAAACTGAAATCTCAATTTTAAGGCAGTTTGCTTGTTGGGAAAGATTTATTGATAATTAAACGACCGCTTCCCGTGATGTCGATGGCCGAGTGGTTGGAGAGCAAAGTTGGTATAAAATAATTCCGGGTTCGATTCCCGCAAGTTTCGTTTACGGTTTCCACGCCTCGAAATGGTTCAAAACCGGTAAAACTTTTGTTTTGAAACCATTTTTAAATGGTTATAAAACCATAAACTTTTGTATTTACGGCTTTTTAACCAAGTTGTTTGGAAATGGTTAGGTCCCGTAAAGATAGAAAAATGTTCCAAACCGTAAATTTAACGGTGAATTAGATGGGCAGACTGCTGCCGGTCATTTAACCGTAATTTCATGATGAAATTTCTAACAGTGTACTTTGTTGCTGAAAGGTCTGAATAAACTTTAGGTTTTTTGGCTAGCCGTTTAGCACCGCTTCGGTTTTAATCAAAGCCTCGCAATTCATTTTTCTTTTGAACTAACAAGAGGAGAAAAATCTTCTGGAAAGACAAAATTTACCTCAACTGGAGTTGCGCCAAAGGAAATTCAGGTCCGTTTTCGGACCATTCGATAAATTCCAATTAACCAAAATGGACCCTACACAAAATTTCAACCAATCAAAACGGATCCTACACAAAATGTTAATCAATCAAAACGGACCCTACACAAAATTCCAATCAATCAAAACGGACTCTACACAAAATTTCAAACAATCAAAACGGACCCTACACAAAATTCCAATTAATCAAAACGGACCCTACACAAAATTTCAATCAATCAAAACGGCCCTACACAAAATTACAATCAATCAAAACGGACCCTTTACAAAATTCCGAGCCATAAAATCGTACACTAAAAATTTTGCTTTTAGTTGCCAACATTTTTGGTGTTACTGAATACGATTTTTTGGTGTTCAGTTGGTGTAAAGTTGAAAATTATTCATTTTTGATGTACTTTAATTTTTTTATGTGTCTGTCTAAAATAATATAGACTGTATAAGGTTTCTGAGCACATGAAGTTTGTTAACTGTTACGTATCGAAATTTCATTGCGATTACTTATTTCTATAAAAATAGGACAAATGAGCAATCGTAATGAATTTTGATGCGTAGATGAGTTAACGAACGTCATAAGCTTAAAAAAACCTTTCTGCTGACTGTATTTTTGTAGACAGACACTTAAAAAAAATTTTATAGACACGAAAAAATTAATCATGTTTAGCTTTACACCAACTGAACACCAAAAAGTTTTACAGTGTACATTTTACACAGTTATTTATTAAATAAGAGGCAACAAATATATATTTTTTAATCACTGTATGCTTAAATTTTGAATTTTCACGAAACTTTTTTTCAAATTCACCAAAAACGGACCCTGTTAAAAATGCTGGATCGACCTCTGACTAATGACGGCTACACAATAAAAGCAACTACGAATGTAAATTTTCGAATAACAGAGCATTAAATGCAGTAAGTTTTTAAACATATACTAAAAACATAATTAAGCTTTGCTGAGATAATTTTTTTGCACTGAAATTTATATTTTGATTTAAGTAGAACCATAAAAATTGTTATAGGTTTTTAGTGAAGAACAAATTTGAAGAAGATACGTACCGTCGTTTGAATCCATGTTGTAGTTCTGATGAAATAGAACGCGCCATTTCCCAGCTTCCGTTTTTCTATTCCCGTGATGTCCGGTGACATGCTTTTTGTATTTCCTTTAGTTCTTTTTAAAATTTCCTTTGGAGATTACTCTTACACACTCCTATGAAATTAAATATTAGTTATCTACAGTTTACTCCGACCAAAGAAACTGGATAATTTCGAAATAACAGAAGCACAAGGCAATTTATAAATTAGAAAAAAAGTTGAGGAGTTTTTTAAAAACACAACAAGTTAGGTTAAAAAATTGTAATTTGTACATTTTATAGTGATCTTCCAGAAGGTTCAAGCACCAAAAATAAAAAGTAGAAAAGAATTTTAAAATTTTCCCATACACCAGTTGCGAGATTATTCGGAATCCAGGGTTCCCACGGGCCACAGAAAAGTCCTAAAGGAGCCTTCTGTTTTGTACCAGATTTTGGAGGCCTCTAAAAAGACTTTATTTCTACTAAAAACTTTCAGAAGGTTGTGTGGGTGGTATTGTATTTCCCAAGGTTTCTTGCTTACATTTTAAAAAATTCTAGTTCTACCTTTCAACATTAAAATGAAAAAAAATGGTGAAATTTACCTGCAACCAACATTTGTTACTTTGAACCATTATAATGGTGTAGTTTTACCATGAATGTTAGATTGGGAATCATTATAATGGTTCAACTTTACTACCAAATATTTGTTGCAGGTAAATTTCACCATTTGTTTCAATTTTTTGGTGATAGTTTGATCTAGAATTTTTTAGTGTAATCAAACTTGTTGACTGATAAGAACTCAATTTTATGCAATACTAGCTGTACCCGGCCACGCTTTGCTGTGGCTCAGTCTGGGTCAATGGAAAAGCAAGAAAAAGCACATATTTCTAATATGTTTCATTTGAGAATGCTTGTTGTTTCATTGTCTGAAAACATAGATTGTCTGGTTTACCCATTCTAGAACACGCAATATATAATTGTACAAATGAGAAGATCTAAACTGCTCTTTATGTTTTTTCACAATGCTTGCGAGCATTTTTTTTTGTTCCATTGTCTGTGAAAATTTTGATATTGTATGGCTCGGCACATTGAAAAATTCCAACATAAGCCTTACCCAAACAGAAGAAACACAAACACAAAAATTCTAAATTAAAAATTTGCCGTTCAAAATAAATTATCTGTGTTTTAAAGTTCCCTTAATCGTTAAATTCAAAAATATTTAAAAAATACTTCAACACAAACAGACAAAACACAAAATTTTAACATCAGGATGAAGATAGCTAAATGAAACTGAAAATATTCAAAATAAGTAATCTTTGTTTTAAAGTTCCATTTAATCTTCGAGTGCAAAAATACTAACAAATACTTCAATACAAACAGAAAAAACGCAAAATTTTTGAGTAAAAATGAAAATAGCTAAATTAAACTGTTGCCATTCAAAATAAGTAATCATTGTTTTAAAGTTCCCCTTAATCTTCGAGTGCAAAAAAAATCCAATACAAACAGAAAAATTATTAAATCAAAATGAAAATAGCTGTACCCTGCCAATAGTTGCAGTGCCTCATTCTCCTTAATAAAACATTAAAAAACAAAATAATTAAATCAAAGTTGAAATAAATTAAAAGTGATATATAAAAACACCTGTTCTCATAAAATTTCAAAGCAATCGGTGAAGTACTTAGGGAGATTTGAGGTTATAAAGCAAGGCTGAACTTGAGCGTAACCGTAAACTGGATCACGTTCAGCCTTGTATGAACAAACGAACACTTACATTTTTATTTATATAGCTTATATTACCCGGAGTTGAGGAAACTGCTAATTATTATTTTTGGATCAAGTTAAGCCTCAAGAAATCGAACTAAAAAGCTTATAACTGGCGTTTTTTTTGACTTAGAAACTTCGGATAAATTCCATCTTGTGCAGAAAAATCAGCGCTTTCGATCGATATATTATATTATTATGTGCAAGGTTTTTTTCACCCCCATAATAGGGAATTTATGTAGAAATTTGCTTAAAATTGAAATAAAAAAGGAACTACATGCCGGATTTTTTTTTCTAACGGGTCTATAAACCATCCTTTTGAATCACTCTGTCTATGGCAAAATGTCAAAGCAATCGGTGAAGTACTTTCGGAGATTTGCGGCTATGCACAAACGAACACTTACATTTTTATTTATATAGATTATTCAGAGTTTATATTGTTACGAACACACTGTCTGTGTCCGAAATCTGGATCTCATCTTGGAAGAATGCCAAGAAGAGCTCATTCAAGGGAAGAAACAAACGGAAACCAGCTGATGCGATAAATGCAAGAAAATAGTGTGGCAAAGAAACCTCAGAAAGTAAATTTCTTACTCCTGTTTTCAAAGTCACAAAACGTGCAAGTAAACTACTAATTACAAATAACAGAATATTAATTACTAATAACCGAAAAGTAAACGTTCTGATTTGTCAACCAATAAACACATTTCCGTAGCAGAGTACTTTACAAGTCAAATTGGTTCGTCTTTTTCCTGCTATGCGCAGAAATGTTCAGATGTCATCCATTCACTATCAGCCAGTACACACAGTTCGACCACGGAAGTTTGACATTTAGACGCTACTGCGCATGGCAGAAAAGAACGAATCCATTTCGAGTTTTAGGGAAGTTAGCTTTGCAGGTGCGTTTATTTACCACGAGAATCATAATGTTTGCTTCTACGTTCGTAGAAAGCAAATAAATTTGAAAACTAGCATATAGCATCAGTTCGGAAGAAATCAAGTATGCTAAACGAGCTAGAACGAGAACTAAAACGGCGCTTTCCTTATACCTGCAGTTCCTCCCTTGAAAATGAATGGATTCTTCTTGGCTCTCTGCTAGGCAGATTGCTTTGGTTGATGGTAGAACTCTACTATCATAGATATGGTAACAAAAATTCACGTATTTTATAAGATGAAACGGATCAAACTCTGGGAGTGTTTCTGGAAGTCTGAGAAATTCCCTCTGAAAAATCCCTGAAAATAATCCCTAAGTATCAGAAAAAGCTAAAGCCGCCTGAAAAACTGTAAAATTCAGATGTATCGTCGAATATTTCAAAATATTCTCTGAAATTAAGAAATATATTGTAACACCTGAGTACATCCTCTACATTTCAGGAACGTTAGAAAACATCGGCAAATATCCATTGAAGTTTAGAGATAATTTCCAATTTTTGAAAATATTCAAATCTGAAAACATCTTAAAACATCCGAAAATGCTCTGAATTTTAAAATTGTTTTTTGACGCCTGATAATATGGTCTAAAATTTAAATTGATAGCGTGAAATATTTTCCGAAGTTCAGAAATAAAGTGAAAAGCAAAGATTCTTACAACCGTTGAAAGCCTTTAAAGATCAGAAACATCTCATGACGTTTGAAAGTATTCTCTGGCTTCAGAAATATAGTCCATAGCTAAAAATTCTTTCAGAATCAGAAATAATTTGTGACAACTAAAACTATTCCTTGCAATTCAAAAGCATTTTGCATCTGGAAACATTCTTTGAAATTTGGAAAATCCTACGAAATCTAAAGATATTTATTGACTCTCTCCCTTTAAATTTTAGAAACACTTTCTAAGGGCTAAAAATATTCAACGAAATTCAGAAATATCTGCCGTCATCTGATAGAATTATCTGAAATTCAAGAACACAGCAACGTCTGAAAATATGGTCTGAATTTCACAAATATCCTACAAAATTTGAAAAATGAAATAAAATACCCTGTTTGAAATGGTTTGAAAAATGAAAATCTTTTATCTCTCTTTTATTTGAACAGCTTAGTCAGTCGATTTTAAGTTCAAAGTTTAATTTATTTATTTACTTTCCCTATAATAGTAAACTTAAACTGTGTTTCTGCTTTTTAAAAAGCATGACGCAAAACTTCTTATTTTCAGAGTTTAATTGCAACCGCCCTTATCTAAAGAGAATTAAGAAAAAAGAAAGAAGTGACTTCCGGAGTTCAAGTCTGTTGATATCATGTGATGTCTAGTCAAGCCTTTGCTTATGAAGTTTCTTGCTCTGTGATCCGCATTTATTCTCTTACTTCTTGGTGTTGACCAACAACGTTTCGTGAAACATTTTAAAAGTGTATTTTCTTAAAAGATTGGCAGGCAACAACTAACAAGGTAAGGTCGGTTTTTTTGAATGGGCGTTTTTGAAGTACTAAAATCAAATTAGAGGCTATGTTAAAATTATTATAGAGTTTGTATTTTGGAACGTTGTTGAATTTTATTTTGTGTCAACATCTGCGGATAGTTTACAAACAGCTGTAAATAGTGTGTGTGTGTGTGTAATTTATCGGTATGTCAAACTTTTGTACGTTAAGCTAACAATTTTAATGCCTTGCTCATTTTGTTTCAGAAATTATTTGAGATGTCAGCAACAGAAACTGGAATGTTGGTAAGAACTTCGTTATCAATGATTATCATATTGACGAATTTTAGCCAATCTCTGTTGAATAATAAGGCACCGTTTCGATGACCTCTAAAACACTTTTTTTTTTTTGTCTACCTTTACATATTATTACCTTTTTTTGCACTAAAAAGTAAGCTTTATTTTACCATTAATTATTGTTTAAAAAGTTGCACTACACACTAAATATTTAAATCAGCATTAGAATTATAAATTGCCATGAAAAATGCAGACACAATGTTTATTTGGAGTTACAGGAACCTCCTTATCAGTGAAATTTTGCACAAGAAACGACCTTTTTGGGGGTCAGTTGTGTTGCCATCCAAGTAGTGAGTTAAAAGTGAGTTTAATAACTGAGTGAAAGAGTGAATGATTAAATGAGTCAATAAATGAGTGAATAGACAATAAAAAATATAAATAAATAAATAAAGGCGTGTATAAGTGATCAAATTAATAAATGAGTGTAGTATAAATGAGTGAATGAATAAAAAAAAGTAAATAAATGAGTGAATAAATACATGAATGAGTAAATGAATGACTGAATAAATGAATGAAAGAATGCGTGAATAAGTGAATATGTATTAACCATTGAAAAGGGTATATTTGAAGTAATTAGAAACTAGAGATAAATGAGAAAGAGAGAGAGATACAGAGCTTAGCTTAATAAATTTGAAGTTGGTGTATACGTGAAAGTAGGCTTGTATATTTCTAGATGAAACTTCTTGTATTGTTTTATTTTTTGTCTTGTTTGCTCCGTTTTCATATCCTTATGGTGCGAAAAGTGCAGGGATATCAATATCACGTTGTTCACAAAATCTGCAAATTATTGGTGACACATGATATATATAAAAAAAAGAGAATTAAGTAGATGAACTGGTTTATTGGGCATTTAAGTCTTTAATTATGGAACTCAAGACATACTAATTTCCAAAGTCTGTGTAATGTGTGAATAATAACAAGTTTCTTTTCAACATCAATAATAAATAATTATTTTTTAATATCTATTTTTTTCAAAAGAGGGAGAGAGAGAGAGAGAGAAAGAAAGGGGGCAAAAAGAAAAGAAAAAGAAAAATGATGTTTATATATTTTAGAATCAAATATTTACACAAAAGTTTCTTACCTGTTACTAAACTATGATAGTGGGGCAGTTAATCGAGTGTACTGCAATTTTTTTATGATCTTTCACTCTGTTAGTTGCAGCTCTGCTCACTGTTTGCGTATTTTTGTTTCAAGTGCTCAATGCCAAACTTTTCTGTTTTGCCTAAACTTTTGAGTGATTTCGAAAATTTGAACAGTAAAGTGTTTGTTGATTTACTTTAACATTTTGCGAGTATTTTTCTTTCGTTTTTCTTTAGCTCTTCCATGCTAGCGCAAAGATAAAGTCGGAAGTATAGAGGATTACTAACATCCGTAATTTTCTGCTGATTTAGAATATTTTGACCTTAAAGTGGTACCAGAATTTTTTCTTAGAAATTTTACACTTTGATGTACGGTCGGTAACTTTGATCAACGGTCGGTAACTGGTGGACCGCGCTCCAAATCCGCACCGCAGAAGGTCAAAAACGACTGAAATATTTTTTTGAAAGTATAAAGGTCTTAAAATCGCCTTTTTAAGTTTCTTCCTCGTCAGAATGGACAGATATGACTGCAAAGTTGTCCCGTCTTTCAATCTTTTACTCCAAATTGAGATGATAGAATTGCAGGGATGCAAACATATAAAACTGCATCCACAGAAGAATTTCGCAGCAATCATGTCCCAGAAAAGTACGGAAATTTAAAAAAAAAATAGTTATTTACCTGGCTACTACGTGTTGACTCCACATATAATTCTGAAACTTCATTTTTAAAAATGAATTTTCTGTAAAACCAATATCGCTCAATATTAATGGCCGCCCACCCACTTTGAAGACACTTTTTACAAAGCCAGCATACACCTAACTTTAAAAAACTTACTCAAGACTACAAAATTTATCCCATTGATTTTTTCAATACAAGTTTGTCAATCTATTGAATTTTATTTTATTTTCTCAGGAGAAATCAAAATAAACAAGAAGTTCCGTCTGAAACTATAGAAGCCTACTTTCCCGAAAACACCCAACTTCAAATTTATAATCTAGCTATCTCTTTCTGTAGGTTTAATTCTTAATTATTTCAAATATACCTTTTCCAACTCTTAATACATATTCATTTACTCTCTTATTCATTCATTCATTCACTCATTCATGTATTTATTCACTCATTCACTAATTTATTTATTTTATCATTTATTCACTTATTTATTCACTCATTTATTGTTGAGAGTAATCGCTTTCCCACAATGTAAACTCAATAGTAAAAGTGCCTTGCTTCTCATTGGCTAATACAGCAGAAGCTTTCTCGGGAACTCTCAGAAAGTCTCCTTTAATCCCTTAAGCGGTTATCACACGACAGGAATTTTAAAGCAAACGTTACTTCCACCTCGTTCTATCGGCAACCTCTAGAGCCAATTTTCGATCCGGAGTTTCCTACAGGTTTGCCACCGGTTTCTCAGATGGTTGCTCATAACGAGCTACCATTTTCTAATCTGTATCCTCGTGTTAGGCATTTGTTTACACAGAAAACATCCAAATATTTGGATGTTTTGCATCTAGAAGCTCCCTGTCGCATTGAAAAAGGGATTCCAAGCAATCCCGAAACATATGTCTGCGTTTTAATGCTCATTTGTGCTTTAATTTAACGTGGAATTTTATTTCTATTACTTTGCACAAAGTTTAATCATTACTATTTGTTTACATTTTTTATATTTGAAATTTCGATCAAAAAAGTAGGTTTCTGCATTCAAGGGCACTCCCCTGCAAGGTCACGGGAGGTCACTGTGACCTCCTAAAAATTGTCATTATTTTGCAAATTCTGAGTGACCATGTTAAATTAGACCCATTGGTATAACAATAATTTTTGTATCCCCCCCCCCTCCTACATGTTTGTACTTATTATACAGGTACATTATTGACTAACAGCTATACAGTGGTCAATGGCAAATGCAAGGCATCAAATTTTATTTTATGTATATGATGATCACTTATTCTCAATAGGATCATGGTTTATTAAGTTTGAGCTTCGCGATCCAGTAAAATACGAAGTTTCAGTCTGGTAATTAAGAATTACCCCCTCCCCTTCCTAAAAAATATAAGTTTGAGACTGTCCTGCCTGCTTAAAGATGTCAAAAAATTTTGATTGCCGATTGTTTTTTGTGATAAGGCGAAATGAATCAAATCTTAAGAAGTTTTGTTAAAAGGTTATATACATACCTTACGAATTTTAGTAACAAACTAGATGTCATGAGTTTATTCATAACAAGATCTTTAATTTTAATGGAAATGTATTAAGGCAACGGCGGTTCCTAGCATAAGTGTCACCCGGGGGCGGTAATTTTTTGTGTCCCCCTCCAAAAAGAAAGAAGAAGAAAGAAACGTTGTTGTACAATAATAATAAAATTACACGTTAATTTAAAGCACAAATGAGCAATAAAATGCAGACATATGTTTCGGGATTGCTTGGAATCCCTTTTTCAATGCGACAAGGAGCTTCTAGATGCAAAACATCCAAATGAAGCAGACAGAACAACAAAAACAAAGCTTATATAGCCTAAGAATTATCTGTAAACCAATGAGAATAAAGGCAGCGTGAAGTGGAAGTAGAAGTAGCAGGAAGACACCAATAAGAGAGCAACAAACGAATCCAGTTGAAAGTACAGGAAGTAAAAAGGAATATCAATAAAAATAAAGCAAAAAAGACGACAGCATGCATAAAAATTGCAAAAATAATAAAATAAAATACAAAGAATAAAATTGAAATAAAAATAAGTACAGAAACCAAAACAAAATGCAAAACAAAGTACACATGTAAAGGAGGGGGAGGGGAGGAAGGAGAAAAATAGACACAAAAAAGGAAAAACAACAAGAAAACCTAGAAAGAACAACAAATTAAAGAAATTTATGCCAGACCTGTGAAAAATAAGGAGTTGAGGAAGAATCATTAACCAAATTAGAACTATTCCTGTTAATATGATAAGCTTCCCAAAAGTCAAGCTCTAAAGGGGAAGAACATTTTTGAATAATTTTACCAGAATTGAAATCAAAAGAGTGGTTGGAATTCCAACAATGTTTAGCAATGCTAGACTTATTTAACTCTTGCTTTCGTACATAACCTTTATGCTCATTTAAGCGAATTTTCAGAGCACGTTTTGTCTGCCCAATGTAAGAAAGGCCGAACGGCAACTAATTTGGTAAATACCCCAAGTGTTAAGTTGATCGACAGGATCCTTAAGAGAAGAGAAGGAAAGTTTGTTACTAGGAGCAAAAACGACTTGAAATTGAAACCTTTTTAGGATTTTAGCAATACGGAAACTGACAGAATGAAAGAATGGTAACACAACCAAATTCTTTCTAGAAACCACATTATTGGGACCAGAAGTTTTTTTAGAAAGTTTGTTATGAATAGAATCAATTAAAGAGTGAGAAAATCCTCTATCAACAGCTACAGCTTTCAGATAGTTGAGTTCAATCTTGAGAAGCTCAGGAGAAGAGCAAATATTAATAGCACGATGGACCAGAGCATTAAAAGCCGAATATTTTTGGTTGGGAGGATGAGACGACAGTCTGTGAGGAGGTAAAGAAACAGCAAAAGGTTTACGATAGACAGAAGTAGTGAAACCAGACTCACTCTTAGAAATAAAGACATCAAGAAACCCGAGGCTACTATTAAGTTCTTTCTCACAAGAAAACTGGATATTAGGATCAATGGAGTTCATAATAGAAAGAGCATCATCAATACCTAACAAGTTACTGTCCGTTAGGACAAAACAATCATCCACATAACGAACATAAAATTGAAATTGCAATTTCTGGAACAGTTTTTCCTCAAAATAATGCATATAGAAATCACTTAAAATAGGACTAAGAGGACTTCCCATAGCCAGGCCATCTACCATAGCATAGAATTTACCATTAAATACAAAAGTGCTCTGTTGCAAGCACACACGAGTAAGGAAAACTAATTCCTCAATTTCCACAGAAGTAAAATGGAATTCAGAAAGCCTTTTCCTGAGGCAAGTCAAAGCGCCATCAACAGGAACATTAGTAAACAAAGAATTAACATCAAAAGAGGCCATAACTGAATTATTCGGAACGAAGTTATGAAGTTTCTTAACAAAATCGGTGGAATTTTTAACAGTGAAAACATTCTGACTTCTAAGTGGAGAAAACACAGAAACTAAATACTTGGAAAGTTTATATGAAGCAATGCCAATATTGGAAACAATTGGTCTGAAAGGAATACCTGCCTTGTGTACCTTTGGTAAAGCATAAAAACGTGCACAATTAGCAACAGAAGGAATCACAGACCGTTTAGCAATCAAAGGAATAGAATGAACAGACTTAACAGCAGAAGAAATAGCTTTTAACTCTTTGTCACTAGGATCTTTATATATTTCAGAATAAGGACCAGAAGCAATTAAGTCATCAGTTTTTTCAACATAAGATGATTTATTAAGAACAACAATCTGACCACCCTTGTCTGCTTTGGTAATGACCAAATCAGAATTGGAAACTAAATTATTGACACATCGTTTCACAGAATGGGTAAAACCAGTATTAGGAACTTTTGAATTGAAATCAACATTGGAAGCAATAAGATGCCGAACCGACTCTTTTTGAGTGGAAGTTAAGGCACTAAATTTGAAAGCTTTTTCAACCGGAGCAATAAGTTCAGAAAAAGAAGACTTTTTAGCCAAAGCAAAATTGTTATTACATTTCAGAGCATTGATTTCATTACTATTCAAAGGAAATTTTGAAAGATTTACAACCGTGTTCCTATTAACAAGAGGCAAATCAGCCGGAACAGGAACATTTGAATCGTTACACAACTTAATAAATTTCTTATTTAAAGTGATTTTGTGACTGTCGGATGAACGAAGAGCTCTTGCCCATGACATTCTATCAATAGCCTCAAAATCAAAATTAGAATTAGATACAGAAAGATGTAAATCATAAAGTTCACGTTCTATGAACGAAAGTTTTTTCCTAGTTTCTTGGATAGAAGCTCTAAGTAACGCTAATTTAGAACGAAAAATTACCTTATCAACCCTAACAGAACGCGGTAAATTACACTTCAAGGTGATAAACTTAGGAATAACTTTCTTGCGCCTGCAAGACTGGAGAAATTTTAAATGGTTCAAAAACCGAACCTTTTTAATCCGTAGATTACAAAATCTGTTAACCTGAGACATAACCAGAATCAAAACAACCAAAACATAAGGGGAAAACAATAGCTAAACCATTCAATAAATAAAAATAAACAGAAAGAAAAAAATTCAAAAACAAGTGCGAAACATACACAACGTAACAATATGCGGAATGAATGTCAGAAAACAAAAAAGCGAAAACAAAAAAGCAAAAACAAACACAGTCCAGAAAGGCAATGAAGAAAAGAACAAAAAACAAACACTCACCAAGCAGCGAACAAATGGAAGAACAAAAACAAAAGAAAGAAGAACAAAATTCAGGCACGTTAAGCCTAACGGATAAAAATAATTTAACTTTGTGCAAGTAAACAATAATAATAAAATTACACGTTAATTTAAAGCACAAATGAGCAATAAAATGCAGACATATGTTTCGGGATTGCTTGGAATCCCTTTTTCAATGCGACAAGGAGCTTCTAGATGCAAAACATCCAAATGAAGCAGACAGAACAACAAAAACAAAGCTTATATAGCCTAAGAATTATCTGTAAACCAATGAGAATAAAGGCAGCGTGAAGTGGAAGTAGAAGTAGCAGGAAGACACCAATAAGAGAGCAACAAACGAATCCAGTTGAAAGTACAGGAAGTAAAAAGGAATATCAATAAAAATAAAGCAAAAAAGACGACAGCATGCATAAAAATTGCAAAAATAATAAAATAAAATACAAAGAATAAAATTGAAATAAAAATAAGTACAGAAACCAAAACAAAATGCAAAACAAAGTACACATGTAAAGGAGGGGGAGGGGAGGAAGGAGAAAAATAGACACAAAAAAGGAAAACAACAAGAAAACCTAGAAAGAACAACAAATTAAAGAAATTTATGCCAGACCTGTGAAAAATAAGGAGTTGAGGAAGAATCATTAACCAAATTAGAACTATTCCTGTTAATATGATAAGCTTCCCAAAAGTCAAGCTCTAAAGGGGATGTTGTGTTGTATGAACTTGTAGTTTTGTAGTTTATATTATTTTCAGAGTGGAAAAAGAAAAAACTCTTTAGAAATTTTATTTTATTTATTTGGGGTAAACTTTCACTAAACTATATTTATTTTCTGCTATGATACGTTGAAATAGCACCCGTAAAATTGTATAATTAAAGTACATGTATTTTTCTAAAACTCTGTCTTATTTTGGGTGTCACGCGGGGGGGGGGGGGGGCCCTCCGCCGCCCTTCCGTAGTGACCTTACTGATTAAGGAAAATAATTTGGTAAAATATTAATATTTTGTATTCTGTGTCTCATCTAATATCATTCTAATTGAAAGTTTTTTCACTGTGAATCTAACAGTTCATTTAAAATTTTATAAAACTGTTGTGTTCATAAGCTTCAAAGGGAGGAGGTGTGCACAATTTACTGGACATCAAACTTCGAATTCGGACGAAACAGAAAATGGCACTGCAGTTTAAATTTAATTAAAATAAAATAACAGAAAAAATTATCAAAAGTGTAAAACAGTGTATGATGCCTAGAGTATTATTGCTGATAACGCTATAGAATGGTTGTCTATGATATATAAATTAAGAAAAAAACAAGAAAGGAAAAAATAACGGTTGTTATACTGTCTCTAAATTTATCACTTGAAACGCACTGCATTTTGGTAGCGATTTCATCATAAGACACTCTTTGAAATGTCTTGCACTAGTAAATTAGCGACTTTACATCCTACAAATGCTTTTTCGGCATGATTTCGAAAATTTAAACCAAAAAAAAAAAAAACCTAATTAAAAATCGCATTTTCCTTTTAACATTTATCCTTCTATCGCCACTCTTCAAATCCTTCACCGCCATGTTTACTGGAAAGTTGATTTGACGTCACGAAATTCCAGCTCCATGATTGGGTCCTTTCTTGATTTGCCTTAAATTAAACGTTCTACAAGCAATTTTTTTCTTACGCAGGTAACGAATTGCTTCTAATTCGAGCAACCGTGAATTGATATAGCACACGCGCATTTTGAGGAATCTATGGGGGAAATTGGTAGAAAAACCAGTTTCCGATGGAGTTGACGATTCCTATTACGGTTGCGATTGCCTGTAATTCCTGTCGTGTGATAACCGCTTTAGCGGACCTGATCGATACCTCCGAGACTGGTCCTAGTCTCGGAGGTATCGACCTGATAGAGAACTCCTAGTAAACTGTAAACTGTGATTGATTAAGTTATAATCCGCCCAAGAAGCTATATAAAGAGCCGTACCTATGATGCTCTTCACTTTATGTTATGTGTCTTAGAGTTCCTATGTCTGTAGTCCCCGTGTTTTGTCTAATAAAACTGTGTTTATGTTGAAGTTGCTAAATGTCCTTCCACATCCATCTCTCATTTCTAACATTTATTCATTCACTAATTTATTTATTTTATCATTTATTCACACATTCATTCATTCATTCATTCAAAAATATCCTTAAAAATCCCGATTAAAAAATTGCATAGGAAAATAGGCTCGTTTAGTTCTGCTTGAACTTCGTATCCCGCGTTCAAATTTTTAATTTTTCAATCTTTATTTAATTACAGCACTTATTTTTGACTTTTTTTTATTTTTACCGATGTTTTTACGACACATTAAGCCTTTTTTCATGCTTTATTATTATATTTTTTTTACTTTTACCGAACAGTAGGCTAAAAATTAGTAAAGAAAATTATGATTTTTTTTTACTGGACCTTACCTAAAAATCTTCAAAAGTATCTCTCCGCTGTTACATATTCTTACGAATTCTTCATACTAGTTGAAAGAAAAGTTTGAAACTATGAGTATTACAAAAATGTTAACATTTTGACAATTTTATGCAAATGTTTCACATTTTGATCCCGAACTGAAAGGAATTAAGTGATTAATTTAAAATTTTATGTATACATTTTCTCATGACATTCCACAAATTTTCCGATCTCTCTCAGAAAGACTCTTATACGCTCTGTCCCAATATATATATATAAGCTTGAACCTTACAAAATAGGTACTTTAGGTGAATTTCTTTCCTTCCCTCCACGTGGAGGCACTTGGCTTGTCGGCATTCGTCCTTTTCAAAGCCACGGGTCTCTTTGGATGACACCAGATGGCGCCACCACCGCTACACTACCTCCCTTTTTGGACCTGAGACTGAAGGGGAGTGAAATTTTCTATTGCGGTGTCCCTGGAACTGCCTCGGGGCTTTAGGCTCCACGGATTTTACATGCACCTATCCCCAAGTGTACATGATGGGTCTTCAGCGGGTCGGATTCCAAACCCCAAACCTTTTGGTTCGAAGAACGTTGCCCTATCCACTAGGCTTCCACGGCCGTTAATTTATTTCTTGCAACTGATTAAAAGTATCCCAAATGTCTGAAATCGTAGCAGGCCCTTCATTTCTTCGTTTTTTAAAGCAAAATCCTGTGTAGGACCTCTGATTTAGAAAAAACTTACCACAGTTGGCAACGGGTAGATGTCCTATTACGTACTTTTTTCTCTCTACGTAGTTCTTCAAGCTTCGTATTTATTGCATCGAACAATATTTTTTCTGATTATTTCTTAATGCCATTAACGTCATTTTAGTTAATTTATTATCTATTTTTAGCAGTTCATTTCTAGGAAAGACGAGCTGAAAGCATGTGGTAAGTACTTTTTTTCCACACTAATTAACATTCATGAATCTATTTCTGAAAATACTATTAAATTTTGCCTTAAGAGCTAGTTTTTTTATACGTTGGCAAGCTCGAAAGGTCGACATTTTTTATTTGACTGAAATTTTCAGGATATGTAGAATTATTATACACGGGTTTTTATTTTTTTTTTAAAATTCGTTTTTAAAGTTTTGGGAGCTCAAAATTGAAGTTAGTTCCTTTTTTGAACAAAAGCATATTAATTGACATAAGCTATTACTATTTGCGTCAAGAGTGAACCATGTCACTGACAATTATTTCGTGTTCTACTACATCCACGCAGTAACTCTTACGACAAAAATAGTTATGGGAGCAAATAGTAATAGCTTATGTAAATTGGTATGCTTTTCTTCGAAAAAGTAACTGACTTCAACTTTGACCTCTCAAAACAATAATACGTAACAATATAAAAAAATTGAAGAAATTAAAAAAAACACGTGTCTAATAATTTTACATATAGAACAAACGTATCCTGCAAATTTCAGCCAAATCAAAAATGCTAACCTCCGAGCCTGCCCAACCCTTAAAAGAACTGGCTCTACACAGATGATATTATTGCGCACTCCGTGGTTGCTAGGAAAAATAAAATAACAATAACACTTTTCTACTGATATTGAAATTTACAAAATTTGGCGTAAATGAAAGGGAGAGTATTTTCTTCGGGGGTGTCCATAATTAATCACTTGATAAGAATTTGCTACAAAAGGTACATAATTCAGTAAGGGAAATTTATTTCCGCTTTTTATTCAGCAGTTATTAACCCTTTAATTGTCATGCCAGAGATTATCTCGGGCAAAGCACTGGCGTTCCAAAATGTCACACTCGAGATTACCTCGGGCACAGCAGTGGCTACAAAACCTTAAAATTTTTATGCATGTAATTCAAAATATCAATTTTCAACTAAAAGTATATTTTATTTTGTACTAAATATTTGATTTTTTCAATAAAAAAATTGACAATTTATGTACCCAAATCAAAATAATTTGACAGTTAAAAGGTTAAAAAGAAATTTCGCATAATCATTAATAATGTGAAACAGGAGACCGGCCCGTAAACATCTACTTTTCTTTTTAATCCAGCTCCTGGATTGTAAGCATTGTAAGCACTAATTGGCATTACACTTATTTGACAAACCATAGAAATTTCTGTTTCGAAAACTACAGATTTTTAAATTTATTAGATCCTGCCAGAATATTGGTTATTTGAGAAGTAATATCTATATTACTTTTGTGCAACATTAAAACAGCCTGACATAAAAATAACTTAAACAGCCAACATATTTACAAGTGCTGAATTCACAATAAAGAAACAGAAGTTAGTTCTCGATTGAAAATATGCACAACGTAAATAATTTATAGAATAAAATAACTTTTAAAAATGACCGATAAATAAGAGCTGTTGAAACACTACAGCATTCAATGGCAACAGACTACAATCTCAAAGATGCAAAGAATCTAAAACATTGGCCCAAATAATTATATTAAGAGCTTAATAAAACAAAAAATAGCACACTCAAAAGGGAGGGACATGCCATAACTTCGACTAAGAAGATAGATTCAAAAGAGCTGCTAAAAACAACTAAGCTCGATAAAACTGTTCGAATTAAGAAAAGCGAATGAACAAAATGAAAACATCTTATATACCCAAAACAATCTTGTATACCAGTATACCACGCTATTTTATTATATTTTTATATTGATCTGTTACAAGTGTCTGATTTCTATTTAGAATAATTTAATTATATCTGTAATTTGTTAATTTTATGCAGAATCGGTATAAGGAATTTTTATTTTTCAAATCTCTTTTGCTGTTGAATTTTGAAATAGACTACAAAATACGTAAGCCTCATGAACGTACAGTGTTGGATCATATGGTCTCTAGGGAGTTTAAAAAATAAGGCTCCGACGGAAACTATTATTTGTATTTTTCTTTCTCCCATTAGTTTAATTATTTCTATATATTAACTTACACCACTCTCATTGTATAAAAATAAAGATGCATTTTTAAAGTTGTTATTATCCGATACTAAATATTTTAGGTTACATTTTTATAATATTTACAGTAGGAGAAATACGAAGTAAATTATCCAGGGGTCGATCCAGTATTTTTTAACAGGGCCCTTTTTTGTGTAAATTTTAAAGAGATTTTTGTGAAAAATCAAATAATTTTGTGAAAATTGAAAATTTAAACATGTAGTGATGAAAAATTTTATTATTATTTGCTACTTTTATGTTGTAAAAAGCACGATTGGGAAGCTTGGAATTTCGTGAAAGGTCCATTTTGATTAATTTGAACTTTGTAAAGGGTCCCAAAAACGGACCCGAATGTCCTCTGGCGCAGTTCCTGTGATCAGTAGTATTTAACATTACCTTATGTCTTTATGGCATAGAAGACATTTACATAATAAATTCCTGATAGCACAAAATGAATAATTAAATACATAAAAATAATTAAATAAATAATACTCCATAAGAGCAATCCTTTTTTTAAAAAACTCCAGAGTCCATATGAACCCGTCGTCAATTGGTTATGAGATCTCTATCGTATAAGAACCAATTAATGTCCTTAGAGCACGTATTTGTTGTCAAAAAATAAATAAATAAATAAAAGGATTGTTTTCGAGAATTTTTAACTTTGTGATTTTTTAAAATAAATTAAAATTTTTAAGGTTTCAATCATGTTGCACATTAATTTGAGCATCATAAATACAAAAGAGAATGACACTGATTTGAATTCTCTATGTCAAAAAGTTATTTTCGATAACAGATAAAATATGACAAGGTAATATCGAATATCTGCAATTTTTGATTTTTTTAAAATTAATAATAAGTCAAAAATTAAAAACCTTTAAAGAATCTGTAATTTATGTTTTGGTCCTACTATGCATAAACAAACTACAATACATAAACAAAAGCTTAAAGAAACATGTAGGGTCAGTTGGGGTAATTGTAAACGCTTTTTGAATGTTTTAACATTTGGTCCTTCCCCTCCTCTTGAATGATTTGAGAGATAAAAATTGCGAGCATTGGTAGCCAATACTGTACTTCTTGTGAGTAAATGTGTGCGAAAATTTTCACTTTATGACTATTTGTTAGCGAATGAAGTCGTATTTACAATTACCCCAGAGCCTCTGGGGTAAATGCCAACAGTGATTTATTTTCGAATGAGGTTGATGCAAATAGAAAACTGTTTCATAGACAGTCTGCTTGGAAGCTTAAGAAGTTTCCGGAGAAATGGTTTTCAATCTGCTACCAACGGGCCACAAGTGGTCCGCTGAGTTATGTAATGAGTTCGCTGAGATCATTTAATGAGAAATATGTTGCAATACATCAAGTAATGCGGCAACTTTATGTAAAATGTGTCTCTCAGAGGATCAGTCGGTTAAGCTGGGATCCCACAAAGCACCGAAAGTGAAGCACGACTGGCCGTGGTCAATGCTTGAGAGAGTGACCACCTTTCGCGACTGATTACTCTGGGGCCAACTACGCTAATGGGAGCAGTGCACGTAAAATCCGTCGGGTCTTCAAATATCCTCCAAGTCAAAAATAATATGGAGGCCAACCTAGGTGACAATCTCTCATCTGGGAGCTGGTTCAAAATCATGAGGCCCATCTGAGCCAAGTGTACTTCCATTCTAGAGGAGCTCATTAATAATCGGTATGAGCTTCCTTAATTCCTGGTTACCCTGCAAGGGGTGCTTGAATTTTCAAGTTGCATTAGCAACAACAACAACAGTTATGTAAAATAGACAGAAAAGTGTAGTTTACATCGAAATATAATATTTATTGCCTTCTTAAAAGATTGGAAATAAGATAAATGTAAGTGTTTACAATTAACCCAGAGTACGAAATATATGGGGAAATTGCAAACTTGCACATGAAAATAACAGGGAGGACGAAATTTATAACAAAATATTTTTAGCAACATTCCATATGAGAAATAAAAATGGTTGAAACCGCTTACATTGCATTTATAGATGAGCGGGAGACGAAAAGGTAAGATCACTAAATTTTGTTAAACAACTTTTTTTCAATGTGTCATTTTCAAACAATGAAGACGTCACCACATTTGCTCCGAAACACTTACGAAACTCTTTAAATGTCTTCCCTATCATGCCAATTCATCACACACCAGCAGTTATGCTTTCAAAACCACCACAAGTGTAATTATGAAGCTTGTTTACATTTACCCCATGTATACAATTATACCAACTGAACCTATATATATATATATATATATATATATATATATATATATATATATATATATATTGGTAAATTTGGTGTGAAACAACTCAGTAGTTAAATTTAAGTTTAAAATGTATTTAAAACAGGACTTTTGTAGATGATTGAAGCATTCAAAAGTTTTCCGATTTACATAAAATTGAAAACTTACGAAATGTGGTTAACTTCAAAACTTTAATTCGAGAAACTCTTACTGAAATGAATTTCTTATCTATGTCTAAACATTTAGCTCAAAACTTTTCACAACATTATATGTGTTGTAAAAATATACTACTTTTATAGATCAGTATTCTGAATGTTATGTACTTATTTCATTGAACTTAGTGTTAAGATCTATAGTGTTTTATTTCGTTATTAGGGGAAGTTTTTTTCTCAGTCATAGCGATAATGTTCCTGCTACTTATAGTTCTTCTGGAATTAATTGGATTCGATGAAAAGTTCATCAGACCAACTTCAATTGCAGATATCTAGGGGAACCGCAACAGGATTGCTAGATCCGTTTGTTCATTCTTACACAGATTATCATCTAACAATGTACGTTTATTGCGTATTTCTTGCGTATTAGCATATGCAATGTCTTGCTACTCATTTTATTCATTGGGATATTATATCCGCTTATGCTTTCTGGTTATACTATGTGCAATTTGGATATTGTTTCGACAAAAATTGACCAATATTGTGAAACATTATTTTCTTACTTATATGCAGAAAATAAAATTATCTATGGAATAAAAAAATTGTGTTATACTCTTTTATTCATAAACTTTACTTAGTTTCGTGGTAATATTTGAGGCACCCAGAAGAAAAGGGATGTAAGTGACAATATTGAAAGTTTGGAGATAACTGGTGCAAACGATAGGGAAAGCACCATTCTATATTGTGGCAAGAAACGTTAGTGATCTCTAACAGGTGCTCCGCCCCAACATGATTTAGAAAACAAATAACAGTAAAAGTTCCATAAGATCCAAACTTTGAACGCGTTTTTCTCAGAATCGTTTTTTTGTCACTTACATCCCTTTGCTTCTCACTGCTTCGATCGCTTTTGCTTTCAAAAATAAGAATTTTTAAATTGAGTCGGCACCGTGAGGCCATTTTTTTTTTCTCTACGGTGTTTTTATTTACAATTTTTGCCTCAGAATCATGTTATATCACTTCATAAGTTAATATTTTAAAAAACTGGATTTCTGAAATATAGTTTGAAAATTTTAATTTTTAAAGTGAAATTCGGCAATTTTTAAAAATGCATCTTCTTTTTCAAAAACTGGCGTAAACTCTCAAAAATTTTTTTATTAATTCATTGCTCATAAAGCAAAACTTTTATGCTTTGAATTTTTTCTCAAAATTCAAATACTTTTTGAGAAAAAAATATAAACTGAAATAACGCTGAAAAAAAAAACGAAAAATTCAAAAAAACCTACAAAAAGAATTTTTAAAAAAGTACTCAAGTTATCATAAAAGTAAAATATAAATGTTTTTATGTATAGTTTCAGGAACATGTGGGGGGAAAATCCTTATTATAAATGCAAATTTTAAAAAGCCTTTGTATTTTTATTGAGATGAAATGCGCAAAAAACAAAGCGAGAGAAAACATCATTTTAAGTTTTTGGCTTGCAAACACTTAAATGCTTTCTTTATCAAAATTTAAAGAAATAAACTTTTTTTTTTCCAGTTAGGGTCACGATGAAATTGCTTCATTTCGCTTATTTTATTTTAAAAAATAAATATGGCTTGTATTCAGCACAGTTTCGGTTTCGGAATGAAAAGGTGGTAAACCACGCCGTAATAAAATCAAATGAAAATCAATAAATATTGCTTCCATTTTACTGAAACTTTTAGGGAACAATTTTAAAGATTTATTTTACTACTTAAGCCAATAAAAAAAATGTGCGTTTTTTTTTTTTTTTTTTTTTTTTTTTTTTTTTTTTTTTCGACATTTTTGGGTTTCTCCCTTAAATTAAAGAAAAAAAAGTTGGATTTTATTTGTCGTCATAAATTAAGCACTTGACTTCATCAATGCATGCTGATGTGTATAGCATTCCTTATATTGTGACGAGAGAGTCAACGTGGCGCAGAATTAAAAGAAAACAAAAGAGGAAAATAAAAATTATTTTCAATTAGCATCAACAAAGTAGCATTATTAAATATGCTATACTTTCTTGAAGTTTAAAAGCATTCATGATAGTTGTGTTGGTAACCACTTGTTTTACCAAGAAAAGTAAAATACTAACTGTTTTGAAGAAGGGGGAAAAAAGCGCAAATATAAAATAAGAACATTATCGAACGAAATCAGGTATTTTCAAGTTAACCATTTTTTCTTCTATTTTTATAATAATGCTCTTTATGGCAAACTCCACAATATTTTTAAAAAGTTTTTTTTTCTTTCCTTTTAAACGAATGACTGCTGCTCTTTCTTTATTGTCGATGGAAAAAATTTAGTTCAACCTTTTACTATAAGTCATATAAACCACTTTTTTTAGGCAAGTACATTCCCTCACTTAGTATAACATAGAATTAAACTAAGTGAGGGAAAAGGAGAAAAAATAAACGACAAGAGGGAGGGGTCCGTTGTAATATCTGTCAACGGGGCCCACAGAATAATGTGGAGGCCCTGATACTCCTATACGCATTAACAGCATGGGTAAAATATAAGCAGTAGACAGTTGCTATGTGTATCACACCTACTGTGAGAAATTTATCTGTTCCAACTGGTTCCAAAGTGCAGTAAACAAATCATAGACCTCTGTAGGGAATTATTTTAATTGGAAAAAATTTTGAAAAATGCCAACGAGTAATCAATTGGCGACACAAAAGTAGGTTTTTTTTTTATTATTATTTTTTATCAGTAGCACTTGAACTTAGTTCATTGACTAGACCAGGGATTCTCAACCTTTTTTTTTTTTTTTTGTCGCAGCACTCTTTTAACGATTTCAAAATTTGGCGGCATAGAAAGAAAAAGATAAATTTAAAAGTTGTTTACTTACCTAAAATGCACTGTGTGAAATAGTTTATGATAATAATTTTGAATGTAAAATAAAATAATATATATGAGGGGGTACTACAAAAACAACAGTACGTTTATTGAGGTATTAATTACAAGGAAATAACAAGAATGCTTCAACGAGAAATTTGAGCTTGATTTTTTTTTTTTTTTTGATAACTTCGTTTATATTTGTTCGTAAAAATAACAATGCTACTTTCATACCGTCTTTTACATTTAACAGTCTCGATCTTTTTTTTCGTTTCTGTGTTGGTAAATTCTAAAAATCCGAATTGACACAAATAAGATGCAGAAAATTGTAATGATATTTTTAATGCTTTTTTGGCTATCATGGGATAATCGCGTCCAATGTTAATACAAAATGAATTACCTGATTTTCTTCCGAATATTTTAAAATAAAATCTCGATTATTAGAAAGCGAAATTAGTTCTTCCTCTTCATTCGTAGTTAATTCAAATTCAGAAATATTCGCTATCACAAATGGATTACGAACCCAATATCTTTATATCTAAATTTGGGAAATTTTTAAATTTAAACAAGCTTTACTCGCAATAAAAAAAAACATTATAATTTTTACTATATGCATTTCTAAAATTTGGTGGCACACAAAAGTGCCGCAGCACAGCGGTTGAGAATCACGTGACTAGATTGTCTTTCAACAATCGCTCTTAAGATTGCCTGCAAATTGCTGGTCATTTCTGAAGTGTCACCTGGTTGGCAACCAAGCTTGTCAGATGTGGCTAAAATTAGCCATTCTGGCTAGTTTACGATGCTGCTGGCTAAAAGTTTTTTCAATTACCAGCCACAATTAATTCTGGCTAATATTGGCTAATTTTAAATTTTATTTTCCATATTAAAATTTATTTATTTTTTCTTAATTTCAACCACGATTTGCCTTCTTTGAGATTTATATACATTTATAATATGTTCAGTTGGTATTTGTAGCATTCGTCCTGGTGATCATTTCAATGATATTAGTAGCATAATAAAAATCAGTGAATGCTGGTCTTTCACATGTACATATCACGCTGGTAATATGCAGGGGCGCATCGATAGGGGTGGACGAGAACGACCAGTTCTTCCTTTCAGAAGGCACCCGATATCCGGTATCCGAACGTTTATTAAATAAATATCCGGCGCCAATCACGACACGAATGATCCGGTGAGTGAAATTGGATATTTGTAATTTATTAAATTAGCTTGTTTTGAAAATACATAAAAGTGACGAAGTTGTACGTATTTGGAAGCCGTGGAATGTTTAAAAATATGTATTGAGTTTTATAGGTTTCAAACATCACAGCGGATATCCGGTACAAATTTGTCAGACAAGAAATACCGGATATCCGCTATCCGACACAATAAATATCCAATGTGGAGATTGGGTATCTTCTAATTGGCCTTATAACAACTAGAGCAATAACAACAAAAACAACGAATTTAAAGTTAATGGTTAACTTTGGCTAAATTGTTTCTCCCAACTGGCTAAAAATCGTCTGGAAAATCTGGCAACCCTGTTGACGACCAACATTAACCCTATCCTGCTGCAATCGGATGACACCAGTTGGCGTCACCACAACTACGACACCTCCCTCTTTAGACCTGAGACTGAAAAGGAAGGAATTTTTCTCCAGTCTAAAGTAACCTCGGAACTGCCTCGGGACTTCAGGGTCCACAGATATTAGATGCACGTATCCCCAAGGCCCCAAGTGTACACGATAGATTTTCAGCAGGTGAGGTCCCGAACACCAAAGACAACAGATTTGAACAAAGCATTTTTTACTCTACGAGCTTGACCAAAGCGACTTATTCTCATGTTTAATTTTTTGATTAGAACATTTTTTCGTTCAAATTTGAATAGTTAGAAAAAGTTAAGGTTTGGATTTATGAGGAGAGGAAATAATCATGATCCAACTGACGAGTTTGCATCAAACGTTATCAGAAAGAGCTTATGACGCGGAACAACTACAAAATAAGAACAAGAAGTTCCGTCTAGAACTATACGAGCCTACTTTCCCGTATACACCAAATTCAAATTTATAATCTAGCTATCTCTTTCTCTCTCTTTCTTATTTATCTTTAGTTCTAATTATTGAAAATATACCTTTTTCAACGGATAATACATATTCATTCACTCACTCATTCATTCTTTCATTTATTCAGCTATGCATTTATTCATTCATTCGTTACCTCATTCAAGTGTTTATTCATTCATTTACGCATTCATGTATTTATTCACTCATTTATTTATATTTTCATTTATTCAATAATTTATTCATTCATTCTTTTCCTCATTCATTTATTCATTGATTTATTCTTTCACTCTTTAATTTATTCATTCATTCATTATTTCACTCATTGAGTCACTGAGAAATATCCTTGAAAATCCCGATCAAAAAATTTCATAGCAAAATAGGCTCGTAAGTTCTGGATAAACTTTCTATTTCTACATGTTCTACGTTATAAGAGCTTTCCGATAAAGTTTGTTCCAAGCAAATCGGTCCGTTAGATCAGGATTTATATAGGGTTGAAATTTCCCCGTAAGCTCTGTGTTAATTTTTTGAACTGTTCAAAAATGAACAAAAACTGTTCAAATCAATATTTCACGCCAAGAACTTCTCCCAGTGAGCCTGTTCATTGGAACTTGGATCTTGTACCCAGCGTTTACATCATTTGCTTCATTTTCGCCCATAGGCGCTAATGTTAAAAATGTTTGAACTGTTCGAAATTGAACAAAAAATTGTTCAAATCAAAAAGAAAAATATAGAAATGAGATGTCCTCGCCGAGATCTTTCGAATGCAAAAATAATTTTTCCAATCGGACAATTCGTTTAAAAGTTATTAGGGGGGGACAGACCGACAGACAGACCGACAGACAGACCGACAGACAGACAGACCGACAGACACACTTTTTCCCCATCTCAATACCCTACTTTCAAATTTTTTATTTTTCAAACTTTATTTAATTACTTCACTTATTTTTGACTTTTCTTGATTTTTAACGATATTTTCACGATACATTAAGCCTTCTTTCATGCTTTATTATTATTTTTTTTTACTTTTACGGGAAAGTAGGCTAAAAAAGCAAAAAGCATAATTTGATTGTGTTAAGGGATTTTTTTTTTTTAAGAATCCAAAAATTTTAGCTTTAGACTCTGCGGAAAAATTTCATTCATATCTTTATCGACAAAACAATAACACAACAAAATGTTTTTTTTTTTTTTTTTTTTTTTTGAGCTCCAAAAAATCGAGAAAATTTTAGCATTTCGTTTCAAAAAATAGAAATAAAAGTCATAAATAAAAATTGAAATAAATTTTCCGTTAACTTACATTGAAGAAGATCATTGGTCGATTTGATTCAGTATATTCAAATAGTTTTTATAATCTGTAAATTAGTACACAATTATACATCTGCAAAGACTTATTTTTCATTTAAGTACCTATTAATTTTTATCTCCGTTCTTTCAATATTATTATTGTAATTTAATTGCGATTAAAAACTAAAAAAAAACTTTTTTCGGTGCACAGTTTTTTCAATGCCATCTGCTTAAAAGTGTGTGCCTTTATGATTCCTGTTGAACTGTACAAAAAAAAAAAAAAAATAATAATAATAATAAAGTAAAAAAAAATGGTTTTAATTATTCTTTTAAATCTAGGATTCAGATTTCGATTTAAAAAGAAATCTAGGGATTTTTTCCCTTGTAATTCAGAGCTATAATTTGTTTTCCTTATGTTTTCACGCTTACTTATTGAAAAACATACATACATCGATTTCATTTTAATCGATAATTTCCTTTTTGCATTCAAAAAAGAAAATGTGTTAATAATTTAAAAGGTATTGTGTATAATATTTAATCAATATATTGATGAGGCATTTTCTACCGACAAACTTAGTTAAAAATTTCTGCATCACAGCATTTGATACGAACGTTTTTTCACAATATCCGCCGTTCGTTTGAATCACGATTGTTGGATTAAACTTTGATGCATGGCACTGGTCACCCAAAAAGGAAAAGGGAAAGCATTCTTTTTTATCATCTCCCGAGCGATTCCTTTCAACAAATTTCTTTTTGGTGACACTCAATAAATTTTAAATAATCAAAACATTCATTAATAAAAATATGTTTACAATTTTTTTTTATGTATAACAATATAAATAAGTGACGAAGGATCCTTTAAACACATATACAGAACGGTAAAATAATAGAAGTACTGTCCATAATGCTAACGTAAAGCCGTGAAAGAATTTGCGCATGCGTCAGGACTGCTTCAATTTCATCGAAATAGGGGCTAAAAAAAGGATATGTTTACTTTTTGCTGAGAATAACGATGCGTTCTTTACTTTTCTTTTTGTGCTAAATATTCTAATGAGAAAGCAGTGATTCAACGTCGATAAAAATAAAAAATAATTGGCTAAAGTAAAATTTCCAAAACTGGTCTCAGCGTATCACCCCCTTCGAGAAATGGAATCGTTCGCGACTAGTAGCCGCGGCTTTCGATAACAAACAGTAATCTAATATTACTGCCAGCATACAATTTGGAAAGCACGATTTCTTAGTTTAATTCTTGATCATAATATTCATAAATTATACTTAATAATCATGTAGAAATTTGAAATTCAAAATGAATATTAAATGCATATTTGGGGAAATTCAAATTTTATGCACCGTATATTGAATTTTCTAGGCAATTTCAAGATCAAGTAATGATGAATGATTTCGAAACAACTGCAAAAAAAAAAAAAAACTGAAATAACGATGGACTGGAAGTTGAAGAAAATCTTCTTGATATGTTCTCCCGAAACGTGAAGTAAAACTAATAAACTAAGGGAAGGAAGAAAGCGAACTAAAACCAATGACTAAAACCAACTAGAACCCATTACTCATCAAGAAAGAGAAGCGTTGTTTACATCACGTGATAAAGCGCTCGATGAAAATTTCTTTCCTACGCTGAATAGGGTTGCGAGATGTGGCTAAAATCCGTTATTGTGGCTAGTTTAAGATGCCGTTGGCTAAAAATATTTTCAATAAAGTTTATCATTTGTTTTTTCCTTATTTCAAACAAGATTTTCTTGCTTTGAAATTTACATACATTTACTATGCTCAGTTGGTAGTTGTAGAATTCGTTCTGATGATCATTTCAATGATATTGTAACAGAGAATGGTAAAGGTTGTGCATTAGATATGAATCTGCATGGAACAAGATGCACTAGAGTGATTAAAAATGTAGTGAATGCTGGTCTTTCTCATTTGCATAACACGCTGGTCATATATACAT
Organism: Octonoba sinensis; assembly: GCA_038502835.1. Lineage (NCBI taxonomy): Eukaryota > Metazoa > Arthropoda > Arachnida > Araneae > Uloboridae > Octonoba > Octonoba sinensis. Next base: position 59,949,259 of record CM076605.1, on the reverse strand, counting down.
ATACAGGGCGCACCGATGGGGTGGACGAGCGAAACCGGTTCTCCCTTTCGGAAGGCATCGGATATCCGCATATCCGGTATCAGTATTCGAACTTTCTTAAACATCCAGCACCCGATCCAATCACCAAACTAGGGGTCTTCAGCCCGTGGCCCTTGGGCCACCGGTGGCCCGCCATACCTTTTGGATGAAACGAAAATGAAACTTTCAAATAATAATAATAATAATAATAAAGGGGGTAAGAAAAAGGCTGAAAACGATTCAAAAATTCATTTACAAAGGGAATAGGAAGCTGTATGAGAGCAAGAACTCGCTCATCTACTTGTAGATTTTTCGTCTTTCGTGAGAATAAAATTTTCATGGAAATTTTCTGCTCACCATACTTTTGGATTCACTGCGTTCAATCTGAACTTCAGCTAGAAGTATAAGATTTTCAGTGTGAGTGTGACTCTGCTGCAAAATATAAGTTTTTAATTGACTTTTATTAGAGCTACGTGTCCGAAACGAGTACCTAGGAACAAGAATACGTGAACATGTACTATTCATGCCTTCTATCTTTGGTAATACCTATGTGTGGGCAGTGCCGGATCCAGGGGGAGGGGGGGGGGGTTAAGCTGGGGTCCATGCAGCGGGTGGCGCTGATGGGCGGCGGAAAATTTAAGTGTAATGCCCAAAATATAAAAAAACATAAATGAATTTAAAAAATGAAGAAAAAATAATTTAATTAAGAAAATTAACTTTTGGAAAGAATATTAAAATCCTAGTTCGGCCCTCCGAGTTGATCAATGATCGGCTACTTTGCTAACGATTAAAACCGATTAAGAGAATTATTTATTTATATAAACTGTTGGAAACTAAAATTGAGGTCTACTGGATTTGTCGCGTCGTTGATTAGTCGGCCGATCAGTTTCCTTCGGCAGGCCTGACAGGTTCCTGAGAGGCCAGTTTTAAGAGGCGGAAAATTTTGCAATGTCAAAACTTAAATATTTAAATTTTAAAAAATCAAGGTTCCCCTCCCCTTGTAAAGATTTCTTTAAAATATATTTTTTTCAAAATGGCTACATCAGAGAGAAGAAAAAAGAAGAAATTTTATTTAAGGAATAAAAGAGTCCTCATGGTAGTTTTCCCATATGGTTGACTTACAAAAATGTTTAGGCAAACTTTATACTGATATTTCATCCATCCAGAAAAATACCTGTCTAACATGATGGCATAAAAGTATTCTGGAGAAGTTATTTCAGTTTGTTTTTTTTTATCTTTGCAAAAAATATACAAACAAATGAATATCGTAATAATTAGGTGGCCAACTTACAAAGGTTTTTTTATAATGCTCCTACCCAAATTTGGGGTATATACGTGGTCAATATAGACTGGTGGTCAACTTAGGTGGTCAAGTTGGAAAAGTTTCCCTACATTATATACTATAGGGATAATTCCGTTCCTGACAAAAGTGGTCAATTTAGACAGGTGGTCAGCTTACAAAGGTGGTCAACTTTACAAGTTTTAATGTATGTATGAAGTGAAAAACTTGTTCGTGTTAGAAAGCTGTGAAATGTTTAAAAATATGTACAAAATTAATTGGTTTCAAACATCTGAGCCGGATATCCGGTACAAATCCATCAGACAAGAGATACCGGATATCTGGTATCCGAAAAATGAATATCCAATGTGGAGCTTGCCAACTCCATTGTTACAACTACCAGAGCAATAACAACAATATCAGAAAGAGCAACCGAGTTTGAAGAAAATGACTGGTTTTGGCTAAATTGTTTCTCGCGATTGGCAAAAAGGGAACTAGCAAATCTGGCAACCCTGCTAGTTCCGAGAATAAACTGCTTCGGAACTGAAAAAAAAAACCATCCTGTGTTGTCCACGTGACTATGTTGGCGAGACTACTGTTAGCGAAATCTTACTAAAGGCAAAAGGCATATACGGTTTGCGTCAGTCACCGGGCAAACGTATTCCTATAAATTTTCCGAAACAACACGATAATATTGGATATATTGCTTGCATTACTTTTATTAGAATTGTAAGTATTACGTTACAATGAGATTATTTCATTGTCACTTACATTGATATTTTTCAACGTTAATGATCAATAGTATAAGTATAAAATTTTTTTTATTTAATGGAACTGTATTTCCTATAGATTTTAAGCAGAAAGGGGATAAAGGGATGAGGCAATTATGTGGCCTGAGGGCTACCATGGGTCAGCAAAAAAATTTTTCTAGCACAAAAAAATATTTTTAGTCTTAGTTTTATTTAAATATTAAGTAAAGCAGTTGGGGGAATCAGTGGCAAACAGGCGTCATTCGGGAGTTCTGAGGGGTCAATTAAAAACTCCCCTCCCCCTGACTTTTATGTATACAATAGATTTACGCATGACTTCAGGGGCGCACCGACACCCCCCCCCCCCCCCAGGTAATTTGTATCCGACCGATTTTTTTTAAATATCCGGTCACTGCACGAAAAATCCGGCATGTAAAATTTGATTTTTATGCATAGTATCCGGTTTGTCCCTAATTTTGACCTTGGTCCCCACCCCCACCCCCAAAGCAAAGTCCTGGGTTCGCCACTGCATCTCTTTATGCACTTTGTTTTTAACCTACAATATGTATTGAATATTGTAGACACTGTTGAACACTGTACCTTTGACCCCGCCCCCAGAAAATGTTTAAATGACGGGCCTCTCTCTGGGGGCAAATTTTAAGATTCTAAGTGCTATAGGGTTTTCTAGGAACTATCGCCTGTTTATTTTTTGCTGTGGAACCTCGGCTAACTAAATCATTTATGCAATGGGACATAATTAAACTGAAAATCAATACACATTTTGAATTAATAATTAATGTATTTTTGGAAGTACCTAGATATTTTTTAAAAATCAAATTAATATTCAGTATTTTTTTTCTACAACATAATTATTTTTTTGTGTAAATAGTTTCATATATTCATTGTTCATTTTCTTCCCCCTTTGCAGAGCATCTCAAGTTACCATTTAGAAGAAATGCGTAATGTAAGTATTTTTTGGTTGGTACTAAAATATTAACTTGAATCTTAACGCATTACCGTACAATAGCCGCTTGCCTTCTCAAAGGTGTTTAATATCGAAAAATGAAATAAGTATTTGCTCATTTTAAATTGTGCGTTTAGAAGTGAAATTGTTAGTTCTTGCAGCTACTTAATTAATTCCTTTCTTTCTTTGCTTACTTAACGCCATTATTGGGTTCAGTTCAACTTAAAAAAAAAAAAAAAAAAAAAAAAAAAACAGAATGCATGGAAGTTAGAATGGTCCAAAGAACTTCAATTATTCACAATATTTACTTTTAAATATTTTATTAAAATAAGCATAAAAAGGGAATAGAAGTAAAAAAAGAAAAACTTCTTGTTGAAGCAAAAGCTTCTCCGCATCTTGGATACTAGTGCCGCATTTAAGAATTTTATTTGTCTGATGATTTTTGTACTTTAGTAAGAAGTCGATTTAGCTTTTGTTACAGGGTCCCTGGTTTTGTGAATTTTAAAAAGATTTTTGTAAAAAATGAAATCATTTTGCAAAAATTCAAACATAGGTATAGTGATAAAAAAATGTTATAATTATTTGCGGATCATTTAAGCAATAATTCTGTGAAAAGTCCAATTTGGAAGCTCGGAATTTTGTGATGTGGTACGCTTTGATGGATAGGAATTTTGCGAAGGGTCTGTTTTGATTGATTGGAATTTTGTGAAGGGTCCCAAGCTCATGAAGGGAACTCCTCCATAGTTTGTTTATTTGCAGCACCTCTAGCACACAAGAATTTAATTTTATAAAATCTTCATAGTTTAGGAATGTTCGGAAAATTTTTCGGAAAACACACATCTCTAGACGCGGGACAATTTCTCAAAATGCGGGACTGTCCAATATTATCCGTGAGATTTGGCAACCCTGGACCAAATCTAAACGAAGAGAAAACTTAATGTTACACATAGCACACACACACAACTAACGTCAGAATTCTTCTGTCGCGTGACATCTTTCTTCTGCTTTTCTTTAATAATAAAATGCTGTTTTAGTTTAGAATGCATGAATCATCCTCTCTCGCACTTCCGTATCATTTTTCAATCTTAATTTGTGAGACACTTTTCTTTTTTTATGGGAGGGGGGGGGGGTATTGACAAATCGACTGACGCACATCTCTCCCCCCACCCTCGCCTTCTTTCGAAATAGTTATTTTAGGACTTCTATTGAGTTTTTTTTTTTTTTTTTTGGTTTCTTCGATATTTTTACCGAGATAGTGTTCTGCCTCTCTATGTCTCTTTTGCTTGTTTTTGAAATTTATTATTTATTTTTTTATTTTAAATCTCTCTTTTTCACGGGAATTTGTAAAATAGACCATCGTTTCCAATCGGGGAACCCTTAGGGGTTCGTCTGAGGTAGAAAGGGGGTTCGCTAAAATAACGTTGTAATGGCGGAAATTTTAATTGTTAACGTAAAGGAAAAAACGAAATAATAAACTTTCAATAACTAGGACGGAGCTTAATTTTTTTTTCTTATAAATTGTTTTCCCGATAATGCGAAGAAGTTGTGCACTGGCGTAAGAAGCATACGTATAAAAATTTGAAATACACTTCCCTCTACTTTTGAAAATTTGGATCTTGAAATGGTTTTTTGATCGTAAGACATTCATTGATTCATCTTAAATACTGAAAGTGATGTGACGCAGTTCTCGTCGCAAAGTTCTTAAACTTAATCAAATTTAAATAGCTGAAGGTCCATTTGAGATGAATGCTTAATTCAAAGGAAACAATGGGAAATTTGGTTAGTGGCATCTGATGTATGGATTGACTTTATCCGGTCACGTACTAAATCTTGACCTTCAGTCGCATTTCTGTCCCACTGAAAAACAAGTCCCAAGGTTACATTCAATAACACAAGTTCTTAGATGACAGGGTGAATTTGTTTGTAGAATTTCGAACACCACCCCTTTTGATTCAAGTAATTATATTAATTAAAATACTTTCGGCATACGACTGTTGTGACCTTTGAGAGTAACTAATCAGTTGACGCCAGAGGCCACAGCACGGAATCGTATAAATAAATGTGCACCCTCGACAAAAGGACATTGTAGAGAATAAGAAAAAAAAAACTCTTCCCCTATGGCCAAAGATATCCCCTTTTTTGTCTTATTGTGATGGGCATCGCTTTGATATGTTTCTCTTATCTTTTCTCACTTTTTCCGCTTAGCGCGAAGAAAGAGTCGAAAATATGAAAATTTACTAAAATGTAAAATGTTGCTTGATTTTCTGCTAATTTCTCATGTAGACAGGAAATAGAATCAGATGATATTTAACTTCAAATTTTTGTATTCGTATTTATAATACTGAATTTCAAAGTTCCTGCAGTATCGCAGTGAGAAATTTGAAAATGTGTAAATTTTAATGTTTGTTTAAATTCTCATAACTTTTGTCGGTTTAGAACCAAAAGATAGTTATTGATTGATTCAAAATTTTGTATACTTATGTTTTTCATGCCATTCCACAACTTTTTCACACTATCAGGGAAATAATTTTTAAAAATAGTTTTCGCGAATACATATGGGGTCATTCATGAATGATGTCATGGTTCGAGAGGGATGGGGGTTCGAGGAATTGTGACTGTTTGTGACATGGGGAGGGGGTAACAAGAAGTGTGATATGACATGTTTTGCTTTCTATAAAAACTTTTAAAATCAGCAAATTAAATTTCTTTTAATAATTTTTTGATTTTCATAATTTGATTTTAGAGTTTCATTGATCATTTTGAATCGTAAACGCCAATGCTGATTAAAGTTTAAATTTACTTCTTGTTAAAAGTTTAAAAGGAAATTTTCTAAGGCATTTACATTTTTAAGATAAAATTGCGTGGGTCATTTTTTCAGAATTCGAACAATGAATGTATTTTTTTAACTGTTCTACGCTAATTATTTTTTGTGTAGAAAACGTTAACCTCATTTTATGCAAATTAAGCACACGTGTAATTATTATTATTATGTACACAAATGTTATTAAAAAATCAAAAATAAATTCGTATTAGTACTTATGATTAACTTGAAAACTGCACGAGAGTAAATCAAACCGTCATAACGCTGCAATAAATAAACGCTGTTAGAATGTTTCGACCAGAACCTGAAATGAACTCGAGTCCACCTGCCCAATAACATCTATATTCGGTTAACAATATGTAGATTAGCAATGTAATTCAGAAAATAGTAACGATTAAACAATAAATTAGAAATAGTATTTAATAAGTAAGACATAGCAAGTGAGTAAAAATTCAGTAAAAATATTCTATAAATGCATTCTATATGCCCATAATCGCTCCATGTCACTTCAATATGTGATGAAAAAGAGAGAGATTTTATACTCATTACGGGAACCCATGGCAGTGTACTAACCATCATGTGTCAATCAGGCCCCAGTTATGATAGAGCCTCTTCATTGGCGTTAGAACCTTTATGGCTCAATGGTATTAGAGGTGAAAATTAGCGGTCTGCCACTCGCCAAATGGCGACTAAAGTAGTAAAATGGAGATTAAAAATATGTTAATGATCGCCACTTCTGCACGGTCCTTTTTAGCACATCTACCGTAATCCGTTTTATTCTTTTTTAGCCTACTTTCCCGTAAAAGTAAAAAACATAATGAAAGAATGAGCATGAAAGAAGGCTTAATGTATCGTGAAAATATCGTTAGAAATCAAGAAAAGTCAAAAATAAGTTAAGTAATTAAATAAATATTGAAAAATAAAAAATTTGAAAGTAGGGTATTGAGATGTGGAAAAAGTGTGTCTGTCGGTCTGTCCCCCCCCCCCCCCTAATAACTTGAACAAATTGTCCGATTCGAAAAATTCTTTTTGCATCCGAAAGATCTCGGCGAGGACATCTCATTTCCATATGTGACTTTTAGTATAGTTCTAGACGGAACTTCTTGTTTTTTTTTTTTTTTTTTTCTCTTGGACACATGCGATTATTGAATACGTGCTTAGCAGAAAATTTCATGCCGCATTTCAAGTTTCAATCATTCAGCATCCTGTATATACTTAAGTCATTTTCGAGTTCGAAATATTTTAGCATGTGCTAAATCAAATCTGCATATTTCTTGTTTTATTTCAATAATCTATTCATTTTCTAAACGATTTTAGATTTAGTTTTCCATTCTCCTTAGCAATTTTAAAAAGTGGCCACTAACAAAACTGAGTCTATCGGCCACTGTCTACTAACCAAATTTCCCATTCTTCACCTATACCCCATGGCTACACTATGAGTGAAACTGCAAGCAGCCGAAGGAACAACGCATTTACATACATGATCGTAACGTTCTGCTCACGCAGTATATTAATGCTATGCATAAAAGACCTGTCTACTCCATCCCCCTCCCCAGTTAGCACGTGGCCTTAGGGGTGCCCTCCCCCGGGTACGAGGAAGTGAAGTCCGTGGAACGCTCTTAACCGCTCCGAGATAGGTTTGCTGGGCACCAGCCCAGCCTGACTGCCTCTTGCTGCGTGTGAACCTGGCCCTCCTTTATATCCCTATGCTAGAAGAGTATCATTTGGAGTGTTGTTGTTCCATATGCATAAAAAACCAGTAAGGGTCACTCGAACAGCGCTTACCTCAGTGACATAGCAATGTTTGAAAATGTGGAGATTAATTTTTACAACACAATGTCTTCAGAAATACTTGAATGAAAATCGCCACCACTTGATAGATATTATTTTTCACAAAAGATTTTGTTTAATGCTAATACAATATAAACACAAGCCGTTAATATATTTTTTAAAGGAAAATTTGCTCATTTCTGACATTTTAAAAATGGTCTATCTTAAACGTTTGCTTTTTAAATTTTAATAAATTATAAAAAGAGTAAAGGAAAAATTATTTTTCAGTCTGCTGCTTCGGAAGACAGTCTTCTCAAAGAATGTAAGTATTTATTTATTTATTATAAGTATTGTTTTCATTTTTCGTCATTTGTTGTCAGTTTTGAGATCACATACGACAAGGTGTAGTATGGCTCCGATCAATTCCACCGACCTATCTATACACATATAAAATAAATAGTTTTTGTGCGCGTGTCTCTAAACAACGTAAGGTTTAGAAGAGGGGTCGGCAAAGTAAATTTCGATAGGGTCCGGATATTTAAATTTTATGTTAGGTCCTGAAAGAACTATATCATTTTCCGTACTAATTTTTATTTCAATAAGTTCGATTTTGTTTAATAATAATTTAGTATAAAAATACCTTTTGCGATAGTGATTTTTTTTAATCATAGTACAGTTCGTTTTCCTTACCTTACTAACGGACGTAAATTCGACGTATTATAAACTCTAACTTATAAAATTAGAACTTTTTATTTTCATTATTCCTTTAGTGCGTTAAAATTTTTTTTTTTAAATTAATGAAAGAAGACTTAAGGTATCGTAATAAAAACATCGTTTAAGACAAGAAAAAGTCAAAAATAAGTTAAATAGTTAAATAAATATTGAAAAATATAAAACATTTGAAAATAGGGTTTTGAGATGGGGAGAAGGTCGCCCTATATTAACTTTTGATAAAATTATCTGATTCGAAAGATTTTTTTTTTCTTTGCATTCGAAAGATTTTGGCGAGGATATCTAATTTCTATATTTTACCTTTTGACTTGCACAATTTTTATTCAATTTTGAACAGTTTAAAAAAATTTAACATCAATGTTCTACGAGGAAATTTCAATCCTACATAAATCCTGTTATAACAGACTGATTTGCAGGTACGAAGTTCATTCAGAACTAAATGAGGCTATTTTACCATGAAATTTTTTTTGATCTGTATTTTTTTAATCTATGAATATGTATAAACCGGTGTATTTGAAGTAATTAAGAACTAAAGCTGAATAAGAAAGAAAGATATATTTATATTAACCATTTGATATTGGTGTATACGGGGAAAGTATAGGCTCTAGAGTCTAGACGGAACTTCTAGTCATCTATTGAAGTGTATCATTATATATTGGGGGGAGTAACTATCACTGAATCACTTGTAAAACGTTTTATATGGCCACCAATATTTTTAGAATGTCGCGAAAGAGTTACGAAATTTTACTTTTGAAATTCTGTAGATAACCTGTCCTGAAAAACTTTCATACTTCAAATGTCTCTAGTGCAGGCCGGTCATTTTACAATTTTCCGGGAGGGGTGGGTGGCAAGGGTATATTTCTATGCATATTATAGGTAAAAAACAACAAAATACATAATAAAACCTAATGTAAATAGTATATAAATAATAATGACTAAATAAGAATACCTTTAGTAATAATACATAATGTAAAAACATAAATACAATATCTAAATGTATGTCTAAAAGTCAAGGGGCAATTGACCAACTGACGGGCCTGCTCTAGTGCAAATAATATTAGTAACTTTTTTCTTTCCTTTTCTTCTCCCAGGATTCTATACACCTGTCAAATACTGGTAGTTATTATAACACACAAAATATTTTCTTCCTTTTTTGTTAACATGAAATGTATTGTTTTACTATTATGATTTTGTGGTAACTTTTGCATCTGTTCCAGACTTCAGTTCTGCTATTCTACTGGGTTGGCTGTTCAACTTTATTTGGATGAAAATTGTATTGCACTATTTTGGATTCTGTACTGGAGGTGTCAGACGCAATACTTTTGCATCAAACTATCAAAGGAACAATTACATAACCAGTGACTCCTGGTTTTCCTTCTTGCAAAGTTTTGGAGCTCGAACCCTGTATCAGCTGGTTGCTTCTTATGTGATTATTTTGGCCATTTCTAAAAATTTCGATTACATATCAGAAACTTTCTCTCCCGAAAGTATAAATTGTGCCTTATTCTGTTTTTACACGTTTGTTGCTTTGTGCTTATTAAGTATTATAGAAAGATTTTTATGTGAAAAATATTTGGAAATGAAAAATTCTTTCAATGAATTTAAGGAGTCCATGATAAAACAACTAAAGATATTACCTTTATTCCTTGTATTTCTTTCAGTTATTTTTCTTTGTGGGTCTAGCTCTTAGAAGTAAAAATCCTATTCATGTGTTAATAATGTAAATGGCTTGTTGATTTTTTTAAATGAATATTTCTTTCAGAGACAATGTTTGATAACTTCTCTTTACATTGGAAGTGTAATTAGTTTGTAATACATAATAAAAACATTTTATTGAATAAATATTTACTGGTATTTTGGAATCAGGCTTTGTTTAAGTAGTTTGTTATTTCTCGATAAAATTTTTTGTTTTTTCATTTACTTTTTCCGTTTTTTACTTTATATATCGTCTATAAATATAAGGAATTCTAGGTTACGGAATAGCTCTCTGAAGAATCGTTCTAGAAGAATATTCATGACACGAAAAATTATGAAAAAAAAGAACATACTAAGAACGAGATTTTTTAAAAATTCTTTTTGCACATTTCAAGGTATACCTTTGACAAGTTTTTTTCTAATTTTAATGCCAGTCTTTTTAAATTTTGGGAGGATTATAAGAGTATAAAATGCAACATATTTGCATATTTTTTTTTAAAAAACATTAATTATTATTTAATTAATACAAATTTAGTTCACTAATTAAGGTTTCATCGCAACGGTAATTAACACAAATATAATTACTTTTGAACCAACTTTCTTACTGAAAATCGAAGAGAAAGTATTTATACATGGGCCCTACCAAAATATAATGTCTAACTTAATTATTTTTTGAGTTATAACATGTAACCTGAAAAGTATCATAAAAACAGCATTTTTTATAAAAATAAAAATATTGTAAAATAAATAAAAAATCCATTTTTTATCAAAACTATTATATTTTGGTAGAACCCATTATCTGAATTGTTACCTAAATTATAGAGTAAAAAATTTTAAAAATCGGTTAATAACATCTTAATATATCACCGTTGGAGAACAAACATACCTTAAAAAAAAAAAAAAAAAAAAGCAATGCTGCTTAAAATGGATTTAAAGTTAGCGAATTTATATACAAATAGGTATAAAAGAGAATATTTTTATGCCAGTTTCACAAAATTTTGTGAGAACTGCAGATGCACAAAATATAACATATTTGCATTAAAAATATTTTTAAAAATTAAATATTTAGTTAATTTACTAAGATTTAATTATTAATTACCTATACGAAACTGTATGTAAATAAAAAAGTATTTTGCCAATAAGAAAATTATTGTTATCATTTTAAAGATAATTAACGGATGAATATCTTAGAATGAAACAAGAAGTTCCGTCTAGAACTATACGAGCCTACTTTCCCGTATACACCAAATTCAAATTTATAATCTAGCTATCTCTTTCTCTCTCTTTATTATTTATCTTTAGTTCTAATTATTGAAAATATACCTTTTTCAACGGATAATACATATTCATTCACTCACTCATTCATTCTTTCATTTATTCAGCCATGCATTTATTCATTCATTCGTTACCTCATTCAAGTGTTTATTCATTCATTTACGCATTCATGTATTTATTCACTCATTTATTTATATTTTCATTTATTCAATAATTTATTCATTCATTCTTTTCCTCATTCATTTATTCATTGATTTATTCTTTCACTCTTTCATTTATTCATTCATTCATTATTTCACTCATTGAGTCACTGAGAAATATCCTTGAAAATCCCGATCAAAAAATTTCATAGCAAAATAGGCTCGTACGTTCTGGATAAACTTTCTATTTCTACATGTTCTACGTTATAAGAGCTTTCCGATAAAGTTTGTTCCAAGCAAATCGGTCCGTTAGATCAGGATTTATATAGGGTTGAAATTTCCCCGTAAGCTCTGTGTTAATTTTTTGAACTGTTCAAAAATGAACAAAAACTGTTCAAATCAATATTTCACGCCGAGAACTCCTTTCAATAAGCTTTCAATAGGAACTTGGCTCTTGTGCCCAGAGTTTACAGAATTTGCTTCAATTTTGTCCATAGGCGCTAATGTTAAAATTTTTTGAACTGTTCAAAATTGAACAAAAAATTGTTCAAATCAAAAAGTGAAATATAGAAATGAGATGTCCTCGCCGAGATCTTTCGAATGCAAAAAGAATTTTTCCAATCGGACAATTCGTTCAAAAGTTATTAGGGGGGGACAGACCGACAGACCGACAGACAGACAGACCGACAGACAGACCGACAGACCGACCGACAGACAGACCGACAGACCGACAGACACACTTTTTCCCCATCTCAATACCCTACTTTCAAATTTTTTATTTTTCAATCTTTATTTAATTACTTCACTTATTTTTGACTTTTCTTGATTTTTAACGATATTTTCACGATACATTAAGCCTTCTTTCATGCTTTATTATTATTTTTTTTTACTTTTACGGGAAAGTAGGCTAAAAACAAAAATGCATTTCCTGCAATTGCCAACATATATGTATACCTTAACTGCGTACGATTCTACCATCAATCAAAGCAATCTGCCTGGCAGCATGCCAAGAAGAATCTATTCATGTTCAAGGGAGGAACTGCTGGTACATGCAATGTGCCGTTTTTCTTCTGTTTCTAGTTCGTTTAGCATACTTGATTTCCTCCGAACTTATGCTATGTGCCAGTTAATAAACTTAACTCCTTTCAACTTCAGCAAAGCAAACATTTTGATTCGCGTACTTAATACACGCGGCAAGACGAGCTTCCCTAAAACTCGAATGGATTTTTTCTTTTCTGCCATGCGCAGAAGCGTCCAAATGTCAAAAATCCGTGGTCGAACTGCAACATTAAATTTGTTCAAAGCTGCTAAGTGAATGAGAACACAAGAACAATAATTTGTGAATCCCACGAATAAGTTGAGATCATTTTCTCCAAATTTCATAAATTTCGTAGTTTTGGTATTTAATTTTACTGAAAATAAACCAAGTTTCTTGAAAATAACAAAGTTCGAGCATAATTTCGACAAATGTCATTTCACAGTTGATTTTTCAGATTTATTTTTAATTGGCTTAGTATTTAAAATTTCGCCCAAAATACACATAATTAATGCTAACATAAGGCCAACTACTGTAAAAAATCAGAAAAAGAAAATTTTTATTTCAAAGGGTCCAAAACATTCTTAAAAATTTCAATTGCGCAGTGTGCGCCATGAAAACTTCCTTGTACATATTTTCCCGAGAGGTACAAAGCGGGTGCATAACGAGAGTATAGTTGCAAATTATTACAATGTGACAACGTTTTGAGTTTAGGGGGATAACTCAAGGTAAAGTCCAAAATGAAAAGTGCTTAATGTGGATCACGCCAAGTTTTTTCTTACTTTAAAATTTAACACTGAGGGGGCTAGCTGTAGCGCTTTGTGCACGCCCCTTTTTTAAATCGCTTTTTACTCCATTAGTTTTGGGGTGCATAACGAGGGTTCTTGAAAAATTTCCGCAGTTCAAAATTTAGTGTGGGGGGGGGGGGGTTAACTTAAGCTTAAGTTAGCCCCGAACTAACCCTTTATCTACTGACGGTACCTATAAGTACCATTCTCTATATAAATTCCATCCAGCAATCATTTTTACCAATATTCTAATGTTATTTTTCCAGAACACTCTTAAATTTTCAGTTTTTCACGATACGTATCTGCAAGGGTTCTATAAAGAGTATTTTAGCGAGGAAAGGAACATAGATAGTTTTGAAACCGATGCTGTGTTTTGAACTGCCATTTTGTTCAGATTGCTCCCCTTTAGTTTCGCTCCAGAAAAGTAGTAAAGTTCAAGAATTAAGTCACTGATTTTTTTAAACTGTTAGTTAAGAACTGAGAAACCAATTTGAAGAAATATTTTGATTAAAAAGTATGTAATTAATTTCACAGTTAAAATATTCTGTAGCGCTTATTATCTGTAAAGAAATAAATTCTTATAGACTGAGCCTTTTATTTATGTGGATCGCTTAATTTTCAGTGTAAATACCCAGACAAACTATTTATGTAAAAAAAAATACTGCAGATCATAATGCAGTAGACAAAGGGTTAAATCGTTTATAACTTTTTACGGTTTAGGGTGCAAAACGGTGCATAACGTAGATACTTTTATTTTTTTTCGAATTCGCTTCAGCGGGGGGCCAACTTAAACGACCTGATCAGTTCATCGATGGCTTACGCTTGAATGTTCCATCAGATGTTGGAAAAAACCACGTTGAAACAATCACAATGGCTATTGTTTCTAGTTTCAACTATATGGCGCCCTAAAGTTGAAAATTTCGAAAAAAAAGGAAGAAGAAGAAAGTTGACTTAAACCAATTTCAAAATAAAAGGTCAATATATTCAAATATTGACGTTCTTTTACACGTCTCATGGCGAGAAACACAAATATTAACGCCTACGTGAACGAGTTGTTTTCTTCACATTGCGATTTTGTTTTGTTTTATCTGTATAAACGAAAAAGAGCATAGTGTTTTTAAAGAGGAAAAAAAAAGCGATTATGTTTTCAAATACGCAATTAACTTGTATTTTTAAACTCCAGCGGTTTTCTACTTGGCACTTGAATTCCTTTGCGCACTTGAAAATATTTCGATTTTAATCATAAGGACAAAGTGTAAAAAAAAAATTAATTTCATGCCCCCGAATTTTTTTTGGTACATTCAAAAGAATGATAATTTTCGAAAACAAGGGTAGAATATGCGTATAAAAGATATTGTCAAAACGACGCCCCTTGAAAATACCTAAGAACTGTCCATACTAAATATGTTATCACAACGTTTTATTTCAATCTTTTAATAAATCCAGCACTTAAAGAGTTTCCTTTCTTTCAGTTGCAAAAAGAAATAAAAAGGGCAGCTTTTAACCAACCTCTTATCTAATAGCAATCGAGAAAAGAATAAACACAAATTGAGTCACGCGACGCTGTTTGGGCGGGAGTTTATTGCTAAGGAAACGATGGAACATAACTTTTGGTCTCCGTTATATAGACGCCAGACGATTCTCTCGAGTGATGAGCTTTTTAAAAACAGTAGGAATATTAGACGAATTTAGAACTTCATTCATTTGGATTTCTTCGAAAAAGTAAGTAGTACTGCATTTCTTTCTTGGACATTTTCTGACACAGCAACTGCTCGGATTCTTTTATTTATTGATTATTATCGTTAATTTATTTAATAATAGTTTTTCTAAGCTCTCGTTTTCGCTTAGTCCCGTTTGATGGGAGAAAACGCAATAATCTATATAAATAAAACCGAAAGTTTGTGTATGTGTGTGCGTGTGTATCGTTCGCCTCCTGGCTAGATGCAAGGGTTCAGAAGTATGAAATTTTACATCCCTAGATATAATAGTAAAATATTAATTGTTCGATTTCTTGAAAAAATGACCCGCGGTATTTTATCTTAAGTGTGTAAATACGTAAAAAGATTTCCTTTTAAACTCTTAACCAGAGGTAAATTTAAACCTTAATCAGGTAAATTTAAACCTTTCGATACAAATGAAATCAATGAGAATACAAAACAAAACAAAACAAAAAAAAAAAAAAAACGTTAAGACTAAATGTAATTGCTAATTTTAAATGTTTTTATCCAAACTAAAATGTGTAATGTCACACTTTTTGTTACCCCCTCCCCTGGTCACAAACTGCCACAATTTCTTGAACCTCCCTCCGAAGGGGGTTCCCCCTCAAGGCGTGACATCATTTGTCAATGACCCCCTGCAGATAGTTGCTTCAAATCATACATCCATGTTTCAAATAGAACTTTTAAACTGTATGACATATAAAAATGATTATCAGTCTATCAGACAATCAAGTATCTAGTTAGGAAGTGGGTAATAAATAGTTTATTGGTCCCAATGTACGACCTACTTTTAGTTACAATTTTATTGCCGCTACCTAGCGGCAATAAAATTGTTTTATTTAAATGATTTCTTTCAAATTGCAGTTAATTTGGTTTACACTTAATTATATTTTTTTGTTGATTTTGCTGTTTTGCCCCAAACATCAGGCAAAAATGAAGAAATTTTAAGAGAATGCGAACATTAAAAGTAAAAAAATATATTACACTATGTATTGAAAAAAATATGTCATAACTAAGTAATCTCTTTTCTTAAAATTAATTTTTTGGTTAATTGTCGTTATTTTTGGGGGCATAGATCACACCCGTGAAATTTGATTAATTTTCAGTTTAAAACAAAAATTACGGTAATTTCTATATTAAAAGAAAGACGAAAAATAATAAAAACTAGTTATTTTAATAGATAACCCATATACCTCTCCCTAACCTATATTTAAAACCCTACCTGCTAGCCGAGGCCTTAAGATTGCTTGCGCACGGGCAATACCCCCTGAAGGTATTGGCACGGGGCGAGGTAGTGGGGTCTACTGATTT
Organism: Octonoba sinensis; assembly: GCA_038502835.1. Taxonomy (NCBI): domain Eukaryota; kingdom Metazoa; phylum Arthropoda; class Arachnida; order Araneae; family Uloboridae; genus Octonoba; species Octonoba sinensis. The sequence continues at coordinate 59,932,963 of CM076605.1, read as the reverse complement.
TCATGCACGTCCAAGTGTACATGGGTGGTCTTCAGTGGTTATCGAACGCGCGACCTTCCTGGTGGAAGTCCGACGCTCTAACCGCTAGGCTATTACTGCCCGAACATTTGGATACTACCATACATAGTGTTAGCATACACTATTTTTATACTATGTATAATTTTTCAGTTTATAAATTTTTTTAATAGGTAGCAGCTATGCCACTGACAATTTTTGAAACAGTGTATATTGTAAGTAATTCATGACTAATTTCATGTGATTCATGTCTAATTCCTTTTGCAACCGATGTGACATTTACTCATCAAAATTTTTCCTAATAATTTTTCAAATTATTATTAACACATTATGAGCGGGCAACGTAGCACGCGCAACTATGTTGCTTAGCGGGCTAAGTTGACTAAGTTAAAAAAATGTTCTAAAAAAATACACCAATTCATACATTGTATGAAACATTATTTTTTCCCTTGTGTGACTTAAAAGTGGTGATTTTAAACGGGTACAAATACTAGCCCCGCTTTTAAATGGCAATGCACGAAACGGGTACTAGCACCTGCCCCTGCTCATAATGTGTTAATAATGTTATTATGACTGGGGCCTTGGTCCCTTGCTCGGTTTCCCGCGCGATGATTCATACGTTCAGTTCGCTTCGCGAACTCGACTTTGTAGTTATAGTTATATTGACTGGGTATTCAGACGATAGCTGGTAAAGTTGTCGAATATTCCTTGCCGACAGTCGTAAAATTGCCATTAAGCAAAAATTTTTATTTCTTGTAGCAATTTCCACAATTTCGAGTTTTATCCAAACAAATCAGATCTAGTACACAAAAATACTTTAAAAAATCAAATTGCATTTAAAACAGTAAAAAATTATCAGATTTAAACGTTCAAGGTGAAATTTGTGAAAGGTTTTTGTTTGGTTCAATTGGGTTTAATGGCGCAAAAGCCTTTATAGGTTGTAGCAGAAAGTTTCCTTCAATGCAAGTCTAAACCAAAGAATGCACTGCCTAGATTTACTTTGATGAATACATCGGTTATGTTGATTTAAATTCTTCATTGGTAAAAGTCAGAACTAAATAATATACGCATATCATTGGTATTACTTGTTGGATTTAATTTGTTATTGAATAAAAAGTTAACAAAGTGTATTAATATTATAGTAAATAATTAAAGTGCAGTAGTAATTGTAGTCTGTGGTGTTACCCATGATGTTATCCATCTACTACAAATATAAATTTAAGTTGTCTCCCGGCTTAATAACCTGGAATTATTAGGAGCTGCATTTCGTAACAAAAGCCCAGTCAATCATGGGGGATTCTGATCCGAATATCTACGACATTTCCGAAAATTTTCGAGCACGTGTTCTGAAAATTAAAAGAAATAAAAAGGAATCGGTTTTACAAAATGTTTTTAATTTATTAATCTTAAGTTGACAATTAATATCTGCTTCTCTTTCTACCGTCAGACAAGCAAATTATTTTGTACTACAAAGTGCTTATAATTAAACTACCCCTATTCAGGGCATCCTAAAGCTAAAACCGTTCAACGGATTGACACCAAAATTGGTATGTGGACTATACAAGAGATGCGCTCAAGGAATCATGAAGGGAAAAAAAGTTCTAAAAATGGCCGCTAGGGGTGCTGTTTAGCCTTATAACAGGGTTTTTGCGTAGGAAATGACCAGTGCGGCATGAAAATGATGATGTTAATATTTATGAAAGGAGAAAAATTCACTTCATGATAACCTAAACTTGTTTTTGTTTTGTTCTTTTTTTTTTTTTTTGCCACACAGAAGAAGTCTTTACTTTCATTTTAAATGGCAGGATGTTAGATATGGACGGAAAAGTGTACAATAAATGTTGATATTGTTATTTTTATTCCTTATTGGTCATTTCCTACGTGAAAACCGTATTGTGAGGCTAAACAGCGCCCCTAGCGGTCATTTTTGGAACTTTTGTTTTCATGATTCTTTGAGCGCATCTCGTCTATAATCCACATACCAATTTTGGTGTCAATACGTTGAACGCAGTAGGATGCCCTGAATAGGGGAAGTTTAATTATAACCACCCTGTACTTTAAAAAAACTTTCAATGCAGTAATTCAATACAAAAAGTTCTGGTATTAATATATTAGACCTTTCATTTAATTACTTGAAGGATTATTTTTGAGCTTATATACATATTTGCATATGTATTGTGTGTTGATGGGATGGGTGAGGCTTGTTAACCTAAGTATATAATTCTTTATTTTAAATTGATGGCGCATAATTTTTCCGAAAACTTTGCGTGAAGTTCCGAAAATTTTTTTTCGCTTAGAATCACCCATGCAATCATAATGCTAAATGCATTTGAAAAAAAAATCTTTATCATTCGCAAGTTTGGAGAGTTACTTTTCTTCTAACAAATATTAAAATTACAAAATATTATACTTTCGATAATCAAGTAACCTTTTTTCTCTCCTCTTCAAAAAACAAAAACAAACGTACGTTTTTTCAGCCTTTTTTAGACTGAAATCTTCATTTTAAATTTAATTTTCACTTTTTCTTTCTTTCTTTTTGCAATGAATGAAAATTAAGTGAAATTCTAAACATGAAATTATGCATTTCAGGCTACTCCATTCGGTACCATCACATCTACTGAATTTTGGGGTAAGTATATTAATTCTACAATTATTCATATTTAGAAATGCACACACGCAAATTAAAATTTAAAAATATATAAATAAAAACTGTATAAAATATATGAGGGGTTCGAAAACAATCATGAAAATGGCGTGTTACTGTTTGCAAAATAGTGAACTCGCGCATTCATCATTTTAGCATATAAATTTTAGGTCTTTAAATTAACTCAAAAATCCAAAATTTTCAGGAAAAAATCCTACTTTTGTATAGATCTATACTTTTCTAAACAAGAAAAATCAGCTTAGTCGATAAGAACATCCCGAATTCAAAATTCACCTCCTCCCTTACTCTTGTTGTTGAAACAAAGGACCTTTCCTTTTATTTATTAATTCATTCATGGTCATAGAAACCATCCACGTTGTTGCATAAGATGTACCTATTTGGGATAACCAATTATGTACCCGAACAAAAAAACATGCTGAATGTTATACGGTGAAGTTTATTGTAATGAGATTAATATTATGTACAAAAATAACTTCCATATGAAATACAATTTGTGGTGATCGATTTACTAGGCTAAAGCTATAATATGCCGTTTTCATTTCATTTCCTTGCATATTTTTACCATAATCTCCGTCTATTCTATGATACTCGAACTTCCTCTAAATAGAAAATGGTTAAATAAGTACATTGTTGCTGATACATACATTACTGAGCCTCAAGTTTTTTAGCCTACTTTCCCGTAAAAGTAAAGAAGAAAAAAAAGCATGAAAGAAGGCTTAACGTATAGTGAAAGTATCGTTAAAAATAAGAAAAAGTCTGGGCTTAAGATCCAAGTTCCTTCAGACAAGCTTATTAAAGGAACTCTCGGCTTGAAATATTTTTTAACAAATTTTGTTCAATTTTGAACAATTCAAAAAAAAGAAAAAATGGCATTAGCACTAATGGAGAATATTTATTCCTGTATAAATCCTAATCTAACAGACGAATTTGTTTGTATCAAGCTTTATCGGGATGATTTGGAACATGTACAGATAAGAAGTTCATCCAGAACTAAACGATATTTTCCCATGAAATTTTTTGATCGGGATTTGTAAGGATATTTCTGAATGAATGAGTGAATGAATGCATGAATTAATTAATACATGAGTGAGTAAGTGAATGCATGAATACATGAATGAGTGAGTAAATAAATGAATGAGTGAGTAAATAAATGAATGAGTGTATGAATATGTATTAACCGTTGAAAAGTTATATTTGAAGTAACTAAATTAAAGGGGAAAGAGAGAGGCCATTATAAATTTGATGTTGGTGTAAGCGGGAAAATGGGCTCGTATAGTTAGACGGAACTTATTTTGTTTTTTCCTTCTAAGCATCACCATTAAATTGTGCATTTCAATAAGTAATTTTTTTTTCTCTTCCAGGATTTAACCTTGCCAAGTTACTAGTTTCTGCAATTATTCTTCTAGAATATCGGCTTAATTTCCTTCGAAGCAATGCTCGAAGATCTATTTCACCTACTCGATCTTTTTTAACTGAAATTTTGTTTCAGTTCATCAACATTTACTTGGTCATATGTGCATTGTTTCTAATTTGTGTTAATATATCAAACGTAAACCCTGAACGCATAATAGAAGCTGAACTGCTTTGCGGCATTTTGTATATTTTCTATCATTTAGTATCTTTTGTAATGAAGCACTTCAGACCAATGGTTTCTGTATGCTTCAAATTATGTATTTGTATTTTGTTATTATATTATATTTTGAAAAAAATGTCGGGTCGAAGCATATAAATAAAGCATTTATAATGTGTTTTTGAACCATCATATTTTAAGCAAGTATATCTGCGTAAAAGCTCTGATTATTAAAGTGTTTTTATCACGGCGTGTGCGTTTTCTTAACAATGCACATATATTTTAATGAATAAATATTTGCTATAATTATCTTGCTCATGATCTCAAATTCTCTTTAAAGCTACACTGTTAAAAATGAGAAGATATACCTTATTTTTTAAAACTAATTTCGACTTAAAAAAACTATTTCAAATTTAAACTTGCGCTAAAAAGGGGGGGGGGGAAACTTCATTCTTTACACAATATCTATACGACTTTAAAACATGATTCTTGGGGTTTCTGCAAAATTATCCATGTGTTACTTTACATTGAAAATGTAAACAATTACTTATCTTTGTATGTATACGCGTTACCCAACTTTTTTTTCACTACTACACCACTGGATATCAAGTGACAACGATGATCGCTCATGAGTCCTAGCAGTGAATTGCCTCCATTACTAGCTACAAACTATTATGACTAATATCGGCTAATTTTTAATTCAGTTTTCCATATTAAAGTTTATTATTGGTCATTTCTTTATTTCAATCAAGATTTGCTTGCTTTGAGATTTATATACATTTATAGGTTGTATATTAGAAAGTGTGAAACTTCATAGAACAAAATTCCCTAACAAAACAAAAAATGTAGTCACGTTTATATCTCACGCTGGTGGTATATGCATATACAGGAGCACACCGATGTGGGTGGAAGAACGTGACCAGTTCTCCCGTGCAAAAGGCATAGGACATTCGGTATTCGAACTTTTTTTTAATTATCCGGCACCCGATCCAACCACTAAACGAAAGATTCGGTGAGTGGAATTTGGTTTTTGAAATTTAATTAATTAGCATGTTTTAAAATTTTTTGTAAAGTAAAAAACTTGTACGTATTAGGAATCTGGAATTTTTAAAAGTATGCATAGAATTTATAGGTTTCAAACACCAGAGTCGGATATCCAGTACAAATCCGTCTGACGAAACCCCGGATATCCGATAATTGATATTGTAACAACAACCAGAGCAATAACAACGACAACAACCGAGTTTACAAAAGATGGCTAATTTTGACTAAATTGTTTCCCGCAACTGGCTAAAAGTTATCTGGAAAAGCTGGCAACAACGACTAGAAGATGTGTGGGGGTCTGAACCGACATGAACTCGCGTGCAAATTAAGTCCTGCCTTAACTTTTCACACACAGTGTAAACTGCTAAAATGAAAATATGAAACGAAACGTGAGAAGCAGATTGTTAACCTTCCGTTTTCCCTCAATTTCAAAATATTTAAGATTGATTTGTCGCGTGGTTTATTAGCAATTAATTTCAGATTTGCCATTTCTTAACTAAGTAAAGAACTCAACTCATAGTTGTGCTCCACAGTCAATAATTAAATAAACATGTTCAAAAGCGTTGAAATCACAATATAGTACGTTGAATTTGATTCTATGATTTGTTTGATGTTTTGCTTTCTGGTATAATCTATGTACTAATTACAAGAATTTATGCAGGACGGTATTGTTTCTAACGTAGTATTTTCTATTAAGTTCAAAGAAGTACACATTTGAAATTAATAAATCATGTTTTTTTAAAAGCGAGTCAAATATGCATTGAATAAATGAATTGACGTATGGTATACTTGTAAAATAGTTTAACTTCGGCAATTTTACGAGAAAAACTTAGCTGTCTGAACGGCGTAGAACATCTGCGCCATTTTTGGGATTAAAAAGCATGAATAATGCAAGACAATATAGTCTAGGGTCAGTACATATAGTGTATATATACGAGGTGTGTCTAAAAAGTTCGGTGAATGGTCTCACAATTGGGTATTCAAAGTTTGATAGAAGCACGCGTGCCTGTGTAGACACGCACGGACATGTCTGGACCTGACCTCTGTCGGTACTGGCGCAAAGCTTCTAGTGCAGTGCTTATTGCATTCAGTCTAATTGAATGACCCGAGTAGTATGCGTCATGGAGCAACGACACAACATTAAGTTCTGCTTTAAATTGGGTAAAACGGCGACAGAAACCCATGAGATGTTGGTGCAGGTGTACGGGCAGGATGCTGTGAGTAGTAAATGTGTGTATGATTGGTTTGTACGCTTCCGCGCTGGTAAGGAATCTGTAGAGGACGAACCACGTTCAGGCCGGCCATCCACAAGCAGGACACCAGAAAACACTGAACGTGTGCAAGAGATGCTAACAAAAGATCGGCGATTGACTCTGCGATTAATAGCAGAAGAATTGGGTATTAGCAAAGACACAGTAGGGACCATCATCCATGAAGAATTGGGCAAACGCAAGATTTGTTCACGATTTGTGCCGCACATGCTAACAGATGATCAAAAAGCAAGACGTTTTGAGATGTGTGGCGATTTCATTGACATGTGTGACAGGGATCCTACCTTTCTGGGTTCCATTGTTACAGGAGACGAGTCTTGGTGTTATCAGTACGACCCCGAAACGAAAAGACAATCGATGAAATGGCGATCACCTTCTTCCCCGCGACAAACAAAATGTCGTGCGGTAAAACCCAAAGTTAATCACATTTTTCGACAAAGAAGGAATCATCCATAAGGAATTCGTTCCTGCTGGCCAAACGGTGAATGCAGCATTCTACTTGGAGGTTCTCATACGTTTGTTAAAGCGCATCCGGCGAGTTAGGACACAGATGTATCAGACCGGAAATTGGGTGTTACTGCACGACAATGCACCATCGCATACCAGCATCATGGTACGACAATTTTTGACTCAGAGTGGCGTGACAGTTTTGCAACATCCACCGTACTCTCCAGATCTGGCGCGTGCTGATTTTTTTTTTTGTTTCCACGTCTTAAGACTGTCCTAAAGGGATCACGGTTCGTGGACGTCAAAGAGGTTCAGAACCAAGTGACGGCTGTTATGAGAACGATTCCACATCAAGACTTCTCCAATAGTTTTCAAGCGTTATACGAACGTTGTCAGAAGTGTGTTGTGGCTGGTGGAGAGTATTTTGAAAGTCAATAAATGTACTTACAATTAACATTCTGTTTTTATATTTTTATCATACCATTCCCCGAACTTTTTAGACACACCTCGTATATATACACTATATGTTTAGTATACTTTTCAAGCAATGTAGAAAAAAGATTATTTTTTAATTTCAATTTTAATTTATTTAATTTTACTCATTTGTTCCGTTTACTCATTACTTGATAAAAATAAACTCGAGGCTATAATCGCTAAATTCGATGAATAATACTTATATAATTATATAAATAGCATAATGTTTACAATGCTAAATTCAATTTTCGAGGCTGAATTTCGACTGTTATACGAACTCTAATATATTTAACTCTAATAACACAACATGTTTAACTTGCATTGAATAGAAATTATAAAAATTAAGTCTTAATCTTTACCTAAAAGTATACATTAAGTTTTTGTTACAAAAAAAATATATAGGGCCGTGGTAGAGACTAGCGGTTAGGATGTCGAGCTTCGGATCGGAGGATCTCGGGCTCGATCCCCGAGCCGCTGAAGACCCACCATGTGCACTTGGGGATACGTGCATGTAAAATCCGTGGACTCCTGAAGTCACGAGGCAGTCCCGAGGGTACCGGTGGGTGAAGATTTTTCCTCCCCTTCATCCATGGGTCTAAAAAAGGAAGGTAGCGTATTTGTGGTGGCGCTATCTGGTGTCATCCAAGTACATTATGAGCCAAGTCGTACTTCCACCGTTGGTCTGCTCAGCTTGAAACGAAAGGCGCTCCTTATTGCTTAATTCCCAGTCGCTACGCAAAAGGAAGCTTAAATATCCAAGTGGCGTTAGAAACAACAACAACAAATATAAAAACAACTTTTAATTATATTGTTATTTACGAAAAAAAAAATACGGACATGAACTTCACATTTATTTCTGTAAAGACAACTAGTAAATTTGTTCAGAGAAGCATAATGCAAGATAAGCGCATACGCTAATTGAACTCTACCAACCGAGAAAAAATTTTGAACTTTTAGGGTATACATATACGTTGGAAATCGCAGGAAATGCATTTTTGTTTTTTCATTCTAAGATATTCATCCGTTAATTATCTTTAAAATGATACCAATAACTTTCTTACTTTTTTATTTACATAGTTTCGTAAAGGCAATCAATAATTAAATCTTAATTAATTAAATAAATATTTAATTTTTTAAAATATTTTCAATGCAAATATGTTATATTTCACGCATCTACAGTCCTCACAAAATTTTGTATAACTGGCATAAAAATATTCTCTTTTATATCTACTTGTATATAAATTCGCTAACTTTAAATCCATTTTAAGCAGAATTGCTTTTTTTTAAGGTATGTTTGTTCTCCAACGGTGATATAAGATGTTATTAACCGATTTTTAAAATTTTTTACTCTATAATTTAGGTAACAATTCAGATAATGGGTTCTACCAAAATATAATAGTTTTGATAAAAAATGGATTTTTTATTTATTTTACAATATTTTTATTTTTATAAAAAATGCTGTTTTTATGATACTTTTCAGGTTACATGTTATAACTCAAAAAATAATTAAGTTAGACATTATATTTTGGTAGGGCCCATGTATAAATACTTTCTCTTCGATTTTCAGTAAGAAAGTTGGTTCAAAAGTAATTATATTTGTGTTAATTACCGTTGCGATGAAACCTTAATTAGTGAACTAAATTTGTATTAATTAAATAATAATTAATGTTTTTAAAAAAAAATTATGCAAATATGTTGCATTTTATACTCTTATAATCCTCCCAAAATTTAAAAAGACTGGCATTAAAATTAAAAAAAAAAACTTGTCCAAGGTATATGTATACCTTAAATCTTCCAGTATTTTTGCTCAATAGATTTCTGTTTTGTTAAATATACATGTTTTAAGAATGTTCATTCTCTTCTAGCGTACGTCCCGGGCACTACTGCTTTCAACAATCATTTTTCTGTTTTTGAAATACCAGTGGAATTTGTTTCCTTCTAAATCAAGCTACGACAGCCGCAGCTCTTCGTCGGAAGTCTCTGGCACGGGCACTTTGAGCCAATTTATCCCCACTTACTGGGCCACAGCTGCGTGGTTTATAATTTCGATCGCCATATTCAGAGCAAAAGATGTATCAGAGATTGGATGGACATGCTCTAGTCTATTGATTGCCTGTTACATAACCTGTTTTCTGTTCGTCTTCTATTGGACAATGGCTTCTGTCTTAATCATATTCATGTTGTGTCTTGCGATCTTCAGTTACTTTTAAACGAAATGCAAATATCCGTACAGGTGTAAAAAATTATTTTCAGATATATTTTCTCTACAAAATTTATAAGCACAGTAACGATGGAACTTGTATGCTTAATAATATGTTTTCTTGAGAACAAAAATATACAACATCCTCATTAAATAATATTACGTATATTTTTCTTTTTCGTTTGTGAATTTATTATTATTTCTTCATTATTTAAATTTATATCATGACTTCTTCAACTGATGACTTAAGATGCTTTCATACCAAAGGCAACAGCAACATGCAACAAAAACAAGAAATTTTCTCAGTACGTCATTGGTTTTTTCTAATTTCATAACCACGACCTCGTATTGACTGATTGGCGTTTTTTTATTGCGTCATTAAAAGTGACTTTACCGATCATCATTTCTTTATTGCACTTTAGAAGAGATCTTAGTTTGATCACCATAGCAACAGCCTATTACGGCGGAGACAAAATGTCTTCGTCTCTTTGGTGTGAAAGCGCCCTTACGCGTAAATATTCTCATATGCAATTAAAAATGTTGTTTATTTTTAATTCTATTTTTATCCTACCATTAAGGCATGTCATCAAAACCAATAAAACAGACTGCGCCAGCATACACAACACCAATTTGTCATCCATTAAAGGACTTCTTTCTAGATGATGGGTCTATTTTTTGTCATTGGTCTGCAGGATAAACTGTAAAATTAGGGGTAAATCATGGAATTTGATAAGGAAGATATCGCGAAGCTACAGAAAAACAGGCTAGAGAAATAATATATACTAGCTGGTAACCCGCAGAACATCTGCGGGTTATAAGTTCAACAGTCCAACTTGAGAATGGTCGCTCGACATAAACAAAATGAGTTGTTGCCATTCCAAAAAATCGAAAATCAAAAATTGAGTTATGAATGGAAATACTTTTTAATGAATAGAAATAAATTTGTTAAAGATCGTAAGTTACGATAATAAATACAAATATTATTTTATTTTTCCATGAAAATCATTAAAAAAATTTTAAAATGACGTTTTCCCATAGTTTGTATTTGCATGATGTCAGTATCGTATCGTACCGCAAAATTTAATCGTAACTGGTCCACGCTAAGTGAAATATATATATGGATAGATTTTTGACTTACCAGAAAATATTATAACATGATCATCAAATTTTGAAAATGGCTTGTGTTATCACATGTAGTTTGAACTTTAGATTTAAATACTTTTTGTTGGGAATCAACTGCATGTTATGCACTCTCAGAAATAGAGCTCTCACTTTTGACGATTTTTGAATCTTCAAGAGAATTTCGTCATTTACAACGACTTTCCTCGCGGGATCACGGGATTTAAAAAAGTTACTACACAAATTTCGGCAATTTGACGAAAGGTTTACTCGGAGCATTTTTCAAGAAACCATTTCGTCAAATGAGACGAAAGTTTCGTGAGATTTGAGCATGTGTTTCTGAGAGTGTGTAAAGAAGTTGAAATGTTTTTAAATAGGTGGCCCTGCAAACGGAGCAAATATTTTGCCATTTCACTTTGCCCCAGATTCTCCTAATAAAGTATTTTCATAACAATTCAAATATAACTTGGAAAAGAACACAGTTAAAAAACTTCCAATGCAAATGCTAAACAGGAAGTTCCGTCTAGAACTTTACGAGCCTACTTTCCCGTATACACCAAATTCAAATTTATAATCTAGCTATCTCTTTCTCTCTCTTTTTCCTTTAGCTTTAGTTCTTAATTTTTTCAAATATACATTTTTCAACGGATAATACATATTCATTCACTCATTCATTCTTTCCTTTATTCAGCCATTCATTTATTCCTTCATTCGTTTACTCATTCATGTGTTTATTCATTCATTTACTCATTCATGTATTTATTCACCCATTTATTCATTATTTTACTCATTCATTTATTCATTGATTCATTCTTTCACTCTTTCATTTATTCATTCGATCATACTTTCACTCATTCATTTATTCATTGAGAATTATCTTTAAAAATCCAGATAAAAAAAATTCATAGGAAAATAGGCTCGTTAGTTCTGGATGAACTTTCTATTTGTACATGTTCTACGTTATAAGAGCTTTCCGATAAAGTTTGTTCCAAGCAAATCGGTCCGTTAGATCAGGATTTATATAGGATTGAAATTTCCCCATAGGCGCTATGTTAATTTTTTGAACCGTTCAAAAATGAACAAAAACTTCAAATTGATATTTCACGCCAAGAGCTTCTTCCAGTAAGCTTGTTCATTGGAACATGGATCTTGTACCCAGAGTTTACATCATTTGCTTCATTTTCGCCCATAGGCGCTAATGTTAAATTTTTTTGAACTGTTCAAAATTGAACGAAAAATTGTTCAAATCAAAAAGTAAAATATGGAAATCAGATGTCCTCGCCGAGATCTTTCGAATGCAAAAAGAATTTTTAGAATCGTACTATTCGTTCAAAAGTTATTAGGGGGGGGGGGGGGGGACAGACCGACAGACACACATTTTCCTCCCCATCTCAAAACCCTACTTTCAAATTTTTTATTTTTCAATCTTTATTTAATTACTTCACGTTTTTTTGACTTTTCTTTATTTTTAACGATATTTTTACGATACATTAAGCCTTCTTTCATGCTCTATTGTTATTTTTTTTACTTTTACGGGGAAGTAGGCTAAAAAAGAAAGAAAATCCATATATATATATATAAAAACGGACGTTGGTATGTATTATGTTGATATACCCGAAAACTTCCCATCCGATTTTGCTGAAATTTTCAGTTTCTGTTTGCACAGGGTAGGTTTAAATACCTGTTGAAAAAGAATCTGACTAATAGATCTTTTGCAATTTCAATTTTGAGCAAAATTTAAAGATAAACTTTTGAAATGTGGGGATTAAAATAATCTTTCATGCATTAATATTGGATATCAATCGAAAGCGCTGTTTTTCTGCACTAGATGGAATTCGTTAGAAGTTTCTAAGTCAACTAGAACACGAGTTATAAGTTTTTTTATTTCGATCTTCTCATGTTATTTGTGTTTATTAAGACTTTACTCAACAAAATACTGAGTATCAACACTTGGATTAGTGTCAGCAATCTTTGAAGTCGCACGTTAAAAATCAGCAAGAAGAATCATCTTTAAAACTTTGTTTTCAGGAATTTATTTTGATTCAGGTAACATTCTTTTCCTATATTTCCATTCTAGAAAGTCTCCTTTGTCAACTAAACAAAAAAGGTAAGAACAAATCCTCATGCAGGCAGGCCTGTAGCCAGACTCTGACTCCAGGGGGGGGGGGCAAACTTTTGGACAGGAGGGGCAGACTAGTTTTTCAATTTTTTCCTAACATGTTAGAATTTATGCTCCATTTTGGGTGTTTTCTTAAAATTTAAATTAATAATTTATTTAATAATTAATGCAATTATTTAATTTATTAATTGATTAATTAAACAATTAATTAATGAAACTAATACTAATTTAATTTAATACTGAAATTATTTGATCTTAAAAGAAATACTTGATTAAAACTTACAAAAGGAAGAATTGAATTTTTAAAGCTTATTCCAAGAATGTATTTTGTAAATTAATAAAATATATGAAATAACATAAAAAAGTGAACATTTTTTAAAGATAATTTTAATGTGAACAATCATTCAAAGTAACATATTGAAGCATAAAACATGTATCGGGATGTTACAGTAAAAAACTGGACTGCCCATGGTCCTTTCATGAGTGCCTGGTTTAGATTGAAAACAGGAAAAAAAAAATGAGCTGAATAAAGGAAAAAGTTCATGTTTTTTATTTTTTCTAAAATTTGAATCAAATATAAAGGTGCATGGGAACAGGATTTTTTCGATATGACTTTGCGTTTAAATAAATCAAAAAGTTAAAAACAGAAATACCATAGATTATTAGTGTCCAATTAATCACTCTAGGCCGGGCAAAACATTTTCCATGTCGGGCATTGCCCGACCTGGCCCCCCTCTAGCTACGGGCCTGCATGCAGGGTGAGGCAGAAGTAATGACCTGGTTTTGACGGGGTATAAAAAAACCCCGATACAATTAGAGACTTGAAACGTTTTTAATTTTGATCTGCGTATAATCCCATTTTTTTACATTAAGTTTTGAATACCACTTCAACAAGATGTCGGCCTTCAGCACCAATACACCGATGCTGTCCATTTCTGAAGTTTTGGGAAACTTTTCTGCACATTTCAAAGGGTTATGTGGATATTTCCTCGGTAGTTCGGTTCTTCAGCTTTTCTAAAGTATGGGGAACTTTCTTCTTCAAATAACCCAACAAAAAAAAGCTTAGGGACCGTAAATATTACGCGGGATACTGAAATGCACACAAAGATGCAGTCTATTCTCTCCGCGTGGAAAAATAGACTGCATCAGTGTATTGCTGCAGAAGGCCGTCATCTTGCTGAAGTGGAATTCAAAACTTGATGTAAAAAAATGGGATTATATATAGATGAAAATATAAAAAAATTGTTAAGTCTCAAATTGCATTAGTTTTTTTAATACCCCCTCAAAACCGGGTCATTACTTTTGCCCCACCCTGTATTTTATGAAATATGTTTAAAAATTTTAAATGGAGTGAAATGGGTATAAGCTTAATAACATTAACTGTGGAATTGGAACATAATTGATTTATATTATTAATCATAGTTATTATTATTACCTTTAACATTACAAATAACCGATATAATCAAATTGTGACATTTTCATTCATCATGACTAGGTCTCCCGGACCTTTATGTCAGCGTTAAATGTTTGTGCAGTCTTTAATTTTTTCTTTGTAACTGTCTGTGGTCTGTAGTTTAAATGTTTTATTTAATAAATAATTTAGAGCTAGCCGGCGTTGATTTTGTGGAGGAACGGTTACAAATTGGCGCTCAACGACTCAGCATACTGTCCTTAGCGCCACCAGATGGCGTTAGGTAAAATATTGAAATATATTTCTGTTACATCAGGAAGAAATGGTGTGAATGATTTCGAAGGTTGTGTGTTGTTTCCTCTAACAAAAAAGCGGTTTATGCATTGCATTCTGACAAGACTCCATTGAGATTTCAGAAGCAGCAACTGGCACCGTGCACAGTCAATTAACTCCACTGTAGGATTATCAGTGCCCAGAGGCGTAGCTAGGGTTTTCAGCGCCTGTTGACAACTGAAGATTTTGCCCCCCCCCCCCCTGTGCCCCTGGGGGCCTAGGGGCGCCCCTAAAGGGAATTAAACTTTATGCTTCCTGAATGACAAATAGCTCTAAAAATCAGCCCTTTTAACTTTCATTTTTATTAGCGATCATTCACTTCTAAAGGAAATATGGGAACAGTTTGGCTTCGCTAAATTATTTGTTCGATTTCCCACGCACTCCTGTGCTACATTGGTCATTCCCGATATGATTTGCGATGCTCCCACTTTTTTGTCGAACATATTCACTCCTCTTCAGTTCAAATAATTTGATTTTTGCATTTAAAAATAAAATAAATGAACATTAATTTGGCGTCCCTTGACGCTGCGCCCGGGGACAGCTGTCCCTCCTTGCCTACACCTAGCTACGCCTCTGTCAGTGCCACTTGATGTATCAAGCCCAAGTAAACAGTGCAGAAGTAAAACGCAGTCACCATATAAAGATTTGGAGCAAGGGATCATAAATGCTATTTTTTCCAAATCTTCAACTCAGACTCAGGATGAATTGGAAAATTCCAAAGCAAACAGCAAAAGAGCTGAAGATAAATCGTGAGAAGTTTTAACTTTGGAAGCGGTAGCAACTCGGTTCAAATCAGATGAAGGAGAGAAAAGGAAAATAAAAATAATTAAAACACATGGAAACAAGTTGAAGGCTAACATCAGCAAAATTGTGAAGCAGTCTGCTGAAGAATCTAATCTACTAAACTTAGGTTATAGTGTAACAATATCTACCAGGGATTAAGTGATTTTCGAATAACTTGCAAAAAAACTCTAAAAAATACTTTATAGCTGAAATAATAGAATGTGTAGATACTTGTTCTTATACTGTAAGCTTTTTAAAGAAATAATTTATGGGATTTTTTTTTATCCTTCTAATGATGCTGCAGAAATGGAGATCAAAAAAGAACAGTTTGTCAAAAGACTGGGCAAGGTAATCCTCAACAACCGTGGGCACTATATTTTTAATTGCAATGAAATTACAGACTATTACTTAAGTTGTTTTAATGTTGTTTGTGAAACAAGTAAATAAATTCATATTTTCCCTATGAAATTCAATTTTAAATAGCACTAGCCATTTCACCCCACCCCATGGGTAGAGATGTGGGGTGGAATGGAAAATTTACCGAAGAGGGGCACCTGTCCCCTCTCTCTCTCCTCCTCTCCATCCCCCCCCCCCCCCTTCCTAAAATCCTTAGCTAAAATCCGCTACTGATAGTACTCAAAAATTGAGAGATAATATTTCTCGCCAAAAGAGAATGTCATGAGGGAATACAGTGCCAATTGGTCAACCAGGTAATTCCCCTAGCCCCTAGTCCCAACCCCCTACCAACCCCTACCCAAGTCCCTACCAACCAAACAGTCGTCAGCACTCAGCATCTGCCACAGGTACAAGCTGCATTGTGTTTGTTGCTAGAAATTTTTGCTTTGAAAAAGTTCATTCAGCTGGTTTCAACGCATCGTTCTTCGCCTTCGCGTTGCTTCAAAATATTCTTCCTGGTTTTTAAAATACACGGATATTATCGGAAGGGTAAGTAATGTTTCTGATTATTCATTTTATGTCTTCTGAGCTACCTATTTCTTAATGTTTTAATAGTAAAGTGAAATTTTAATATATTTAGTGCCATTTTGTTAGTTGAGTGCTTAGTAAAACAACTTATTTTTAAAGTCCTTCTTTCGGCATTTGTGTAAGAAAGTTAAATTTCAGTTGTAAGATGCTTTCCTTTGTCTTCTTTTTTTCAAAATTGTTGATAATGTTGCGATTGTATATTTGGCATGTGTGTGTGTGTGTGTGTGGGGTGTGGGTGTGGGTGGGGTGGGTGGAAGAATTTAAATCGCCGAAGAATTTTATAGAATGTAGAAAATGGTATCGTTAAACATTTAAAAAAATAAATAAAGCAATTATACTAATAGTTCCAAGAATTCTTAAATCAATCGCAAACGCATCACTACTTATATTCTCAAAGAATTACTTAATTTCTTTGAGCAAAAGTAATATTCATATTTGAATACATAGTAATTTTCAATCAATCATTTTACTCGCAAACGCATCACGACTTATATTCTCTAAAAGATTTGCCTGATTTCTTTGAGTAAGAGTTGTACGCATGGTAATTTTCAAGCACTCATTTTAAGTTCGTAAAACTGAACACAATTAATTCAGGGGGACGTTCTCGCTATTAGTCTATGCCAGTGTTTCCCAACCTTTTTCTCCTTGCGAACCCCTTCTAAAATCTGAAAGAAAATGGCGAACCCCCTTCTGTGGTTCTTAGTAACGGGTGACAAAAGTAAAAATTTACTAGCACATTTACTTTCTATGTTGTACAGTTCTTCTTAACAAGAAAAGACAACATAAATATTGTAGAACATCTAGGTTGAAATAAAAAACTATAATACAGCCTCAAATATTTTTTCTCATCAATACTTTTTAATTGTTTGTTGTTTTTGAATTATTAGAGCAGTAAACTTTCGTAAAAAATGAAAAAAATTCTTTTCCCGATAGGTTCCATTTTCTGGTTAAAATATACGAAATTCGGAAAAGTTTTGGAAATTTAAAGAAAAATTAAAATTCACATACTATTTTGAAATTTCTGATTGTCATAATACAGAAAAATTGGCATAAAATGTGATAAATGCGAGTCCAAATTTAAAATTAATGAATAAATATCTTCTGGTTCAACTTTAGGGTCTGTATAATTAAAAACTAGCATAAAATTTTACATTTCATGCAGTAAATTTTCATATTTCCGACTCGTTCTTCGCGCTTGCGACGAAAAAGTGCGAAATGACAGTAGAAAAATACGTTTAAAATTTTAAATAAATCAATAAGTATCTTTCAGTACCAATTCGTGATCCAAATTGGTACCAAAATGATAAATTCGGTAGTGATCAAAAGTAGAAATAAGTGCATTTCAAATTTTGTATGTATGCTTCCTATGGCAGTCCCCTATTTTTCTGCATTATCTGGACAACAATTTATTCAATAAAAATGATTTTTGCATTCCTTCCTAATCATATGTAAATTTAGTATTTCGTTTTTTCTTTTTCGTCAGTGATAAAAAAATCCGCCATTGCAATATTATTTTTTAGAACCCCCTTTCTGCACCGCGCGAACCCCTAGGGGTTCGCGAACCACCGGTTGGGAAACGCTGGTCTATGCCAAACCAAACCCCTTCAAACAAAAAGCAAGCTCCTCATTCATATATATGATAATATACTATTGATGAACACTTCTTCACGTGGGAAAACTCTTAGAGATAGTTTATTCTGGATGGTGTCTAAACAAACCTTCAAACAACATGTAAAAATTAAAAAAAAAAAAAAGCGATATAGCAAAGTATTTGATTATGCAAAAAGAAATTAAAATAGTCAGAACGGTTTAATAACTCATTTTGAAATTGCCTCCACTAAAAGAATCGAAATGGCCCAGAGAGGGCCTCCGCACTACATAAGGAAACTGATCTGAAAGATCCAAAAATTTTAGAACTAATAAAAGTATATTAGAGATGTCTTTAATTATTGAAAAATTATTAATGAACAATTTTTTTCAAGCTATAAAAGTTTTCAGGTTACATGAATCATTTTATTTGCATGAATTTATTATTGTTCGGGAAATATTTACAAGCTCCGGATTTCGTCAGAAAAAATAAAAATTTAATAACTTCATTATTTTAATATATTTTATAGTAATTCCTTATATAGTTTGTACTGTAGTAATATAGATCCTAGTAAATTTCTTCTGTTACAGAATTGTTAATTGATGAAGATTAATTGATCGTTAAGTATTTTCGGGTTCTAATAAGCACTTTTAACGTCCTTTAACCTTTATCGGTGTTCATATACGGAATGTTTCCTAATAATAAAGCATGAATCTTATTTGTGAAAAAGCATAAAAAAAACGCAAGGATGTACTCATATTCGGAACCTTTGTTTTCTGAAACTGTTTGATTAGAAACTTTTGCTTTGCATTTATTTTACCTTATTTTAGAATGGCACACGCTTTTGCCTCCCCCCTTATTTCTTCTAGCTCTCGTCCCGTCCCATCAAGGGAAATAATGCACGACTCAGGCCCCCAGGGCAAATGACCTTGGCCAAGGGGAAGGGGGTTCTTTCTTTGTTGGCACTGTCTGTAGTTGAACAGGGTTACCATACCCAGGCCCTGCCATACCACTGCGTGAGTGTTGTGTTGCAAAAGATAAGCTTGAAAGTAGTAAAGGACGAGCAAAAATTCAAATTTTAAAAAGAGGAAGGGAACCTTTTAAAGGGAATCCCTTTAACTACGGAGGGGAGAGCAATTTTTTGAAAAAGAGAAATAATAATGATATTTAGCTATTTGCCTTTTGTGTATTCCCACATAGCAAAAGTTTTTAGATTCTAGATTCTGCTTGTTTCAATAGAATGGTATGCAACACTGTTAAAATTTTCCGTAAGAAAATAGTAAAATAACCATTTATTGGATTGTAATTTTACCATTTTTAATTACAACAGTTGAATAACCATTAAAAAGATGGTACTCAAACCGCTGATTGCGAAAGAAATCGTTTATTCTCTGTTTATCCTAAAGAACGTTTAACTAACCGTAATTTTCAAGCGCTCAATAAGAATCGAGCGTCCATCTTGGTTGCGAAACCTTATCAGTCGTACGTTGTTGTTAAAATATGAATAAAGATTTATCAGTTAGAATCTGAATGTGTATTTAAAAAAAGAAGAAAAAAAAAGTGGCTTAAGCAGTGGTTACTAAATAGAAAGACACGATTCCCGAACTGTTTGCGAATGAGCGAACCCATAATTTGAGCTGCTGAAGCTTGTTTGCGTTTTAATTTTTGCAGCAAATAAAATTATTTCCGTCAATATACAGTAAATTTAGACCAAAAGTTAATTCGGATCCAATCAAAAACTGAAATCTCAATTTTAAGGCAGTTTGCCTGTTGAAAAGGAAGATTTATTGATAAATAAACGACCGCTTTGTGTGGTGCAGATGGCCGAATGGTTAAGAGCAAGGCTGATATACCATACACCCAGGTTCGATTCCCGCAAGCTTTGTTTACGGTTTCTACGCCTCGAAGATTCTACGTCTCGAAATGGTTCAAAAACGGTAAAACTTTTGTTTTGAAACCATTTTTAAATGGTTTTAAAACCGTGAACTTTTGTATTTACGGCTTTTTAACCAAGCTGATTGGAAATGGTTACGCATACTTGCCAAGCTTTTTGCCTCCCGTTTTTTTTTTTTTGCGTCTGTCTCCCGATCACCCGTTTAACATAATTTTCTCCCGTTTTTTTGTAATTTTCGCTTTAAAATAAATGAATGAAGCTTCAATCTTTTTTTGCTCAATGGACGGCACTCGGGATCGTAGTTATTCACCGAGTAATTTTTATGTAATTTTCTTGTATTTTGACGAAATTCCGTATTTTTGGTATTTTTGAAAAGTCAAAATTTCGGTTTCGCGAATATCCGTAATTTTGGTACTTTTTCCTTTCTTTAAATGAGAAAATTTTGAAGCAGCATGCGTAGATACTCGCTTTACGAAACTTTTACAAATTAGCAGTAAAACAATTGTAGTGTAGATGTAAGCTAGTAAGTATTTGGGAGAATTGTTTTTTTATTATCTAACTAAATGTAATTCTTGGGATTTTGTGTATTCCGCACAGTAGTACATTTTCTGTAAAATGAAACAAAGTTTCGTCCAGTGCTGTCAAATGAAAATCTAGAGAACATCCTATTGCTCATAAAAAATAATTTTGCTAAAAAATGTTTCGATCAAACATTTGATGATAAAATTTTATCAAATACTGCTGTAATGAACATTAAAAAAAATCTTTGTATAAGTCAGTTTAATTGTTCATTTTGTATGTGTGTGTTGGGGGGGGGGGGGGCGTCATTGAAAAAATCTCCTGTTTGTTTTCCTCCAAGGTTGGCAAGTATGGGTTAGGTCCCGTAAAGTTAGAAAAATGTTCCTAACCGTAAATTTAACGATGAATTAGATGGACAGACTGCTGCCGGTCATTTAATCGTAATTTCATGATGAAATTTCTAACAGTGAATGGCGTAACAAATTTCCTCCCGAGGAATGGGGTTTAAAGGAAGCAAAGGTATTGCTCATTTCATTTCATAGGTACTGTAAAATAAATAAAAAATAGTTGAAGCGGGATAATTTTGCTTTTATTTACGAAACCATTTTTTTTTTTTTTTTTTTTAAATTTTAAAGATTGTGATTGAACAATGTTAATAACATCTGCACACACTTCATCACACCCGATTTAAAGAAGAATTTAATGATTTATTGGTAACTTTAGATACGTTAAGAAATACGGATTTTTCACGTTTTCTCCGAAATTTTTCGAATATTCCGCATGCGAGAGCTCAGTCTATTTTCAAGGAGTATATCCGGAAATTAGGGTGATATCTTCCGCTGGAATTTTCCTTTTAGCCCCCTGTGTCCCGTTTCAAATACTTCCCAAATTTTAAGTCCTCCAAACGGGAAATCTGAAGGCATTGAATGGACCTACACAGTGGCGTAGCTAACATAGGGGACACCTGGGGCGTTTATTGATGGTGTCACCCCCCACATAAAAAAAAGAAAAGAAAACCCCCATACCATTCGTATGGTTTTTTTTTTTTTTTTTTTTTCAAATTTCTTTCATGGGAGTTATAATATTTAAAGTAGTAGTATTTGTTGACAACATTGGTGTGTTTAGCAGTTGAAAACCATTCCAACTAAATTTTTGGTAGGAAACACACTTAGCTCAGTTAAAAATTGAAAGAGTATGTCAGAAAAAAATATCCAGTTTTAGGTATTTGTTTAATTATATGGAGCTTTTAAAGGTTTATTGTTTTCCCCAGCGTAACCGGGTGTCACCCCAGAACGAGTGACACCCGGGGCGGACCACCCCTACCGCCCCTTTAGCTACGCCACTGGACCTACATTGGCAATTTTGATGTAAATTATTCGCAGCGTTATGTAATTGTTCTAGATTAAATTTTATGCCCGAGTGCAGAAATCTCAAAGTATATTTTCAAAACAAGAAAGAAAAATAAGGTCAAAAAGTTATGGTTACAGTTTAACGCTTTATTTTGTTCCGATGCAAGTTGGTATCGTACTCTTAAAATCGTACACAAATGAGAAAGAAATCAATGCGGCTACATATTCGTTTACTTTCCTACAACTACACAATGAAACTATACATTCGCCGATGTATAACCCTTAAGCCTTAACCCTTATACCGCCCTTTCCCGTACCTCTATTCACGTTCTTTTATTTATACAGTAGATTATCGTTTATACGACGTTTACACTTATACGTCGTTTTATTGTGGTCCCAATTATTAAATTTAGCCAGAGGGATAAATCGATTATACGACGTTATCGTTTATACGCCGTTTTTCGATGTGCCCTTTGCCGTCGTATAAACGATACTCCACTGTAGCGTGTTCTTAATACAGTAGAGTATCGTTTATACGCCGAAGAGACTATCAAAAAACGTCGTATATACGATAACGTCGTATAATCGAGTTATCTTTCTGGCTAAATCCAAAAAGTGGGACCACACTAAAAGTTGTATAAATTTTAAAAAACGTCGTATAATCGATACTCTACTGTAATAATAAAAAAGTTATTCATTTTCAAACAGGCAGTAACGGGCGTCGTACTTGCGTGAAATTAGGTTCTCGTTTCCACGATATCCGTTCCGAAAATGTACCCTATTAACAATACCCACCTCCCCCCTTTTTCTTGTAAATTATGCGATCAACACATTAATTAATTGCGCATGCCCCTTTAAAGATATTTTTTCGGTTTGTCTTCAGTTTGACTATTAATACATTCTACCTGTGCTGTAACGACATCATAGGTTCCGCGGTATTTACTTTATGACCATTAAGGGGACACAGGTGGCGTTATAAACGCCATGGATTTTGGAAATTGCTGATTAAATTACCTACCATAATACAATAAAAAAAATCTGACTCGTATGACATAAGTACTTAACGAAACATGATTTAGGACTTCAAATCTAAAATCCTAATTCTCTGGAAAGTTCTTTCATATCAGAAGTTTTTTTTTACTTACTACCAGGTCAGAGGATCTAGCATGGCTGTCGGTGGATTTTCAAGATAGAGAAAATCGTCTGCGCCCACGTCGTATGATTATGCAGCATGTATAAGATCCTTGAGTAGACATTTATTTGGCTTGGATACTCTCGGCTAAATTAAATTCCTAGTGCAATTTCGCATCAACATAGTCCGGGTGCTCCACCCCTTTCAGGTGGAGAAAGCAGACGTTAAAATTCTGATGCGGCGATGGTACCCTACTCGTTGTGGTGCCGCTGAAAGAGAGGAGTACATCTCTCAGGAACGCCCTAGGTCTGCAATTGGCAGAAGCCAACAGCAGCCCATTAGAAATTAAAAGAACGAAATCACTTTCTTTGAGTTTGAAATTACGGTGTTATATTTCAAATTCAAAAAGAACAAATTCAATCTTAAAAGCAAATACCTATAAGATATTGTCTTTATTGGACGTCCTTTTATGCATAAGTTGACTATTTTGCATTGAAGGGGAATATTCCTGGCATCCCAAAACACGTATTCACAATTCTTTCTGCTTTTTACATTCATTTTTGATTTTTATTATTTCGTAGAACAATATTTGGACTTTTCGTAGAACCGTATTTTTACTTTGAAAGGCTTCGAAGCTTATATAGAAATAGGTAAATACGCTGTCAGCGCTTTCGTCTAAATCGCCAGATTGATCTCAGAATCCCAGAATACCATATTTACCTACTAATTTTTACAAATGTCATTAACGGGTTTCGCATTCATCCCTTTTCTAGAAAATCACATAATTTCCCAAGTTTAAACTTCAGGAAAACGTTTAATGCGTAGTGCAGTTGCATTTGTCAATGAAACGTATATGTATCGCTTAGAAGGATAACTTAATAATTGTATAGATATTGCTAAAAAAAAGCCCTAAAAAGGAATGGCTACTATTTAAACTGTTGTGAAAAATAAATTATGATTAACCATCATTAGTTTTAATTTAAGTATAATAAAAAGGGCAGACTTTCTAAGAATATTTCATACTACTTTTAAGAACAGACACCCAAAACTTGTTGAAAAATAATTCTGAATGCTGTTAGACAGAGAGTGCAAGTTTAATTTTAAGCGTGTGAATTGATGGGAATCGCGCAACTGACACCCACTCGGCTGAATAATTAGTGAGCTCCGGAAATTTGGAATAGTATATAGTACATACTCATACTCATTACAACTAGAGATGCAACGGATATCCGGCACACAGTATCTATCCAGCCGATCCGGCTAGTATATCGGATATCCGGATATTATGCTTATCCGGCAGTAACATTTGGCTCGAAATAAAATATTAAGTAGAAAGGTATAAATGAAATATATATAAAATATTCTATCAGTGGTTTTATTTAAGTTAAGCACAATACTCAGTGCAGATAACATTCTTCAACTAAGTCTCATTTACATAATAGTTTTTGATATTCAGAAATTGAAAGTTAAATACTTTTAATTGAAAGTTTATTTGAAAGAAATATATAATCATATAAGGGGCCGTTCATAAATGACGTCATGCTTTTTTCCCATACATTTGACCTCCCTATGTTGCATAATGTTGCGCTATGTTGCATAATGTATGACGTCACACTTCTTGTTACCCCCTCCCCCCTTGTCACACTTTGTCACAATTTCACGAACACCAATTTTGCGCCCTAGGCAAAGTTGATTGGCACGCCCCTTCCTTACAAACTTATATTTTTTTATTTAAAAGAAACAGTAATAAACAAATATTTAGTATTTTATACATTAATTAAACATTCTTCAAAATCAACACATTTATCCCAAAAATTTTGGCCTCTTTGTTTTTTGACTCCCCTCCTCGAAGCGCGACATCATTCATGAATGATCCTTAAGCAAAGGAAAAATAATGGTTTTGTCTAATCCAATTAAATATAAATATTCATTAAAAAAGTAGTTCAGTGGCCGGATACCGGATATCCGGCTCAAAGACTGGCCAGATATCCGGTATCCGTTATCCGGCCAAATTAAGATCCGTTGCATCACTAATTACAACCTCATTATTATATTGTATGTTGTATATTTTAGCTATCGCTCTCTCACATTGGAAACTAACACAACGGGTAAGTGTTGTTGAAAAGGGAGTATGTGAATTTCGGAATATGTTCCTGCACTTATTATTTAAAGAACTGAGCACTGGTATGTAGTGCATTTTTTTTAAATATATTTATTTAATCACAATGTACGCGCACAAGGCTGGTTTATAACTCAATTCTTCAAACGGTTTTAGTTTCATAAAATATAAGTATAATTCTATATTCAACCAAAACAAAAATTGTGCTTTTTTTTTCTTCATTTATTTATTTATTAATTTTATTTTTTACTTTTTTCTCCTCAGCTCAAGATGTTGTTTCTTCTATCAGAAACGGAAAATAATTTGGTAAGTTCTTATTTTAACAATGAGTGGATTTGCATTTTTTTTTTTTTTTTTTTTGGAACCCCAATGGCTTAAATTTCATTCTCATTTTCGAATTCTGAAACTATGTATGTTTTGACTTTGTTTCTCGACTTCCATTTTATCAGGAAAATGCTACTTAAGAAACCATTTCTCAATACCTTAATTTGTGATTTTTTTTTTTTTTTTTTTTCGAATCTTGAAGACATTTTATTAAATTAACTCAAAAAATCTGCAGTTTTAAATGCTAATAGGATGATGCACAATAAATACGCAAAAAATATTTATTGTACAGTAAAGTATCGTTTATATGACGTTTACACTTATACGACGCTTTAGTGTGGTCCCAATTCTTTTAATTAGCCAGAAAGGTCAATCGTTTATACGACGCTTTTTGATGGGCCCTTCAGCCAGGACCGGCGCGAGGTAATTTTGCGCCCTAGGCAAAGTTGATTGGCGCGCCCCTTCCTTACAAACTTATATTTTTTTATTTAAAAGAAACAGTAATAAGCAAATATTTAGTATTTTATACATTAATTAAACATTCTTCAAAATCAACACATTTATCCCAAAAATTTTGGCCTCTTTGTCCAGCACTTCATTCAATTGTCCTTCTTTCTCCCATACAAAGTGTAGAAGGCTAAACGGTGCTGGTTTTGTAGCCCGAGATCCATTGGAAATTAGAGAATTTTGAACAATGACCCCTTCACGCCGTAAGGGAGGCATAATTCTAAGTAACTATAGGGAAAGAAGGCACATACCTTTGGAAGTTTTGTCACCGGAAGGGAGTGATTAACTACACATAATGAATCACATCTTTACATTTTTTAAAATTATATAATTAACAACAGAGTTACTTTAAAAAGGTGTTTGGATTTTTGCGCCCTAGCAGCTGCCTAGTTTGCCTTAATGGTAGCTCCGGCCCTGCCTTCGGCGTCGTATAAGCGATCCAAATAAATAATCATAAACATAGAAATATAAAAGCCTTAACGGCAGTTTTCTCTGGTCTGATTTGAAATACAAATTCTGTAATCTATTGGGGATCGGGATCGAAAAATCAGGAATACGCTGCAATTCGTAATTGAAACTTTTCAGTTACATACATTAGGGATCATTCAGAAATGATGTCACGCTTCAAGGGGGGGGGAGGGGGTTCGCGAAATTGTGACAAGGGGAAAGGAGGGGGTAAGAAGAAGTGTGACATCATGCATTATGCAACATAGCGTGACATGTGACAAAAGGGGGAGGGAGTCCGCTGAAGACATATTGTGACAAAGGGGGGAGAGGGGTCAAATATATGGGGAAAAGCGCGACATCATTTATGAACGGCCCTAAGTAGCTTATTTATTTATTTTGCTTAAAATAATTCAAGAATTTTGATAAGGTTACGACAACTAATGCTAATAATTATCGACATGATCAGTAGAATTTTGGATAAAAAATAAAAAAAAAAAAAAAAATGTGTAAGGAAGCGTTTTACATTTTCCTGATTTCCCTCAGATTTCCTGATAATTTCATGACTTTCTTGATGTTTCGGTTCTGTGACAATTTGTTCAGTTTCTAGATCGAGTACAAGATTAAATAAAAATTCGCAAAAAGAACAAAAAATCCATAGAAGTTAGCAGCTGCACAGGCGCAAAAAATATGTTCATCACTATGTAATTTTCGATTTCCGCTTAATATGTGTATTTTTTCTTTTAAGGTATAAGTAACAATGATTTTTTTGCATTGACTGGCATCACATGCATGAATGCATAATAATGAGACAACACATCTAGATAATACGCCAGGGTGCACTACAATGCTGAGAAAGTATTTGAGACTGCTTATCGAGATGTGGATTATAGGTCGAAAAATTCGAGATTTTTAATTGTTGAAAAAAGAGGAAGACAGCCCCGCAGTGGACCAGTCAATAAAGCTCGGTTCCCGCAGAACACCGAAAGTGAAGCAACATTGACTGAGGTCCGTGTTTGGGAGGGTGAAAACCTCTCGCGGCTGGTTGCTGCGGTCCGTGTACGCTAAAGGGCTGATTCACGTTAAATAAGTCGTAGCTCAAATGTCCTCCAAGTGAAACGATACCTCGGGGAGTGCCACTCCCAGGTGACGGTCTCTCAGCTGGGAGAACTGGTTCAAAAAATTAAGAGACCTTTCAAAGGGGCGGAAATCGGACTCCTGCCTACAAGGGCCCCCGTTGGACTCAGGAGCAGCGTACCCATTCTTCCTCGCCAAGCGCGAGGACACGACAAAAACTACAACAAGAGAAAAACAGAAGTAACATGTTAAAAGTTGAGGTTAAATTTGAAAACGTCTTATGGGCAAAATTCGGTGAGCATGCTCCGCTTGCTATTTCATTCTGAAAAAAATATTTATTCATCATAATTATATGATTTTGCAATTAATGTCTTTTTGTTTTTTAGCTTTTGATCACGTTAAGTTCAACATTTTAATGTCTCTGCTTTGTTTTAACAACAAAATGAATTTTTTATTTCAAAATTTTTGTCTTACAGACTATTGCAAATGAGACTGTTGCAAATGGTTCAACTTGGGACTTAACTTGTAAGTATTTCCATGTTTAGTTATTATTTGTATGAATGAAATAAACGTCTGCCAAATGCGTACACAGAAATGGTACACATTTTTGCAATTCAAGAGTTTGTTCTGCGTTATTAGTCAATCAGTTTAAGGGCTCATTCATAAATGATGTCACGCTTCGAGGGGGGAGGGGGTCGGGAAATTGTGACAAAGTGCGACAAGGGGAGGGGGGTAACAAGAAGTGTGACATCATGCATTGTGCAACATAGCGTGACGCGTGACAAAGGGGGGAGGGTGGTCAAATATAAGGGAAAAAAGCGTAACGTCACTTATGAACGGCCCCTTATCTCGTTTTCAAAATAGACGTCATACAGTTCTTATTTAACTAGAGTTCGCCCGACAGTCGAAATTCGGCCTTAATAATTAAATTCAGCATTGAAAACATTGGGCTATTTATATAATTATATTGTATTATTCATCAAATATGGCGGTTATGACGTCGAGTTTAACAATGAGTTTTAGATTTATTACTAATACTTCACTCAACCAAGACATGTTGCCACAAGCTATCAATAGCAATAACATTACAATTATAAATGAGGCTTGCCTGACGAAAAGAAAGACCTTTTCTCTTTTAAAATATATGTTTCAATTTATACTCAAAACTGTCAACACTTTGACATCAATTTTCTCAAAACGCTGTCTTTCCACCTTGAGCAACCATTTATTTGAGTATTTGTGGATGGATTTTCTTCCCTTTTTTAAAAAAAAATGTTTGTAGATAAGTAATTTTGAATAATAAGAATGGATTTTTGTGTATTCCTTCCCGTTTCTGTTTTATTTTAATATAAAGTCAACTTTTTGGTAAAAAAAAGTTGGGTAAAACTTAAAAATTTATACTTTTTTTTTCTGTTTGAGTAAAACAAATTCTGGTTCGTATTTTTGTTCACCATATCACAGAATGTAATCACAAAAAATTTCAAAGCTGTGTGATGGATATTTTTTGAGAAAAGGGTTGGGTTGGGCAGTATGAAAGGTGCTATTTTTTGAGGTTATGTTTACCTGTACTCAAAGGGGTACAGTTGTAATTAAAAAATAAATTTAAACATATTTTGTAAGAGAAAAGTGTGTTCTTTTCAATGGTGTAATCCATTATGGAATCACTGCATGCAATCTAAAGATACAAGCTTGCAAACATGAGAGATTTTTTAAAGAGGTCAACGTTCACTCCCCCCTTAATTGGGCACTTTAATTTATGCTATCATGTTTCAGCACCGAAATTCCGCAGAACATTTTTCGTTCATTTGAAGTTCTGTAGCAGCATGTTGTAAAATATTCGGTTGCGGGGCAATAATAACGTATCAGTCGTGCACCATTGTTGTTTATCTACAGTGCATGTAGTGTTGCGCAAAAGTCGCTTAACCCTCTGACTGATTACTATTACGCGAGTTCCACGTGCAACAAAAAAAAATGTAGCGAAAAATTGCTCATCCCGCGATTTCGACGGGCATGAGCTTTTTAAGTGTATTTAAAAATATTATCCGCTGTTTCATCGTTAAAACGTCAGTAATGCCATTTCTCAAGTATTTGGATTAATTAAGGTTTTATTCCAGAGATGGCTTCAGTTGCTCAACCCTTATTCTCATAAAGTAGCATATATGCTACCTGGGGTTTTCCCCTATTAACAAATAGAAAGTAGTGTAAACCCCAGGTAGTGTACATGCTACTTTATGAAAATAAGGCTAGCAAATAACAATGCAACATACGCGTTGACGCCACTTAACGAATAGAAAGTAGGGGAAAACCCCAGGTAGCATATAGGTTACTTTATGAGTTCATAAGGATTAAAGTAGACCAGTTTATAGAGAATCAAATTCACTGAAAAAAAAAAAACCTCGAGTCCCCTTTAAGCACGAGTTTTTTTTTTTTGACAGAAAAGGAATTTATAGGCATAGTATAAATTATTTTTTGGCAATTTCAGTTGTCGGGGTGACTAGAGAGTGGAAGGTGGGGTAAAAGTTATTTAGAGAATTTGTCAGACACGGTCGTGTGCAAGTTTGCCGGTACCTTTCGCCCGTGTCAGACACTGTCGTGTGTAAGTTTGCCGGCACCTTTCGCCCGTGTCAGACACGGGCATGTACGTTAAGGGGTTAAAACCTGCTTTGCATATGAAACTTGACAAAATTACTCTTATTTTTTCTCATCTACTGTTTTCTTTTTCAGGGGACAATTTCGGAAAATATTTCATTAGTGTCTTGAACCACATATTTGTGACCATACTATTGCTTTCCCTGATCGTGCTCTTCCTCCGGTCATTCGGTTACCTAACCATTGGAATCATAGGAGGTTCGCTTGCTGCTGGCTTTCAATCAGCTCACGATACTGTAGTAGGTTCCTGTTTCTCCTGTTGCCACAGTATTGCCATAAGATTAGGACGAATCTTAATCATTTCTGTAATTGTCAGTACCTTGGTGTTATTCGTAACCGCGATAATCGGTAATAATATGGAAATGCGCGCTCGCCGGAACTCTACCTTGAGCAATGATACGACAAGTCTGAACGAGACTGAAAGTTCGGTGGTGGATGAAATTGCAGATTTTGGTAGGAATACCATTCAAAGTGTATCAGCGTTGAACGCATCGCAAGCTGTGAATTTTATTGAAGATGTTTCACAGAATGTAGCCTCCAAAGTGACTGAAATATTCAGAGGTGAAAATGCTACAGATAGCACCCAAAACAATGCCTTGGTACTACAGAGTGATACTGTGCCTCAACTTTTGCTGCTTTCTTTAGCGATGTTATTATATTTTCCTGCCTGAATATTTGACCTGTAAACCACGTTCTAGTTATCATCCAATGTTCCTAGTACTGACCTAGTACCTTGCACTGCATTTCATGTTAAGTGATTTATGAACACTTGTAATTGTCTCACATTCACATTTCTGTACATTTTAGTTTTTCTCAATTCCTACCAAGAATTTTAACACCAATTCATATATGCTGCTCAAAACGATTTTTGTATATTTTTTAAAATGACCAGTGTAATTTGAATGTTTCCCATTTTCATCTCATTTTTATTTGTACTTTAATAAAATATGTCGTGCAAGTGCTTTTCATTTGTACCTTTTTAAAAAAATTTTTATATGCATTCTACCTACAATTTTCTGATAAAGTTTAAACCTTACTAATTGAATTATACTATTACATCTGAAGTCTTAGGGGTTTTTTTTAATTTTAACCAACGAAATTTGTTCTTTTCAAGTGTTCTTGAAAGTATCATTTTTGTTATGCCGCTTTTAGTAATCAAGTGCTGCGTAATTATTCTTCCAGAACATTTCAGGATAGACTCGATTTTTAAGATTTTTAACTGTTCAAATATAGCAAGTTCTAATTTGGCGTTTTAGATGCTCTCATGAAATCGTTTCAGAGATAATTCTTAGGTACCAAAATGAGTAAATAAAATAAAAAGTTTTTAAAACATAAAATTTCCTACCTTTGCATTAAAGCTAAGTTGCTTATTTGGAAGAACATTTAGAACTACTATTTAAAAGTCTCAGATTGGGTAAAATTTTGAATTTAATTCCTACATTTCAAAAATCCACCTAAATGTCAAAACTAATGATCACATTCAACACTAGATTCATTTAAGATTTTTTTTTTTCAGCTATAACTTAATTCCCAAATGCTATTCAACCACTGTTTTCTTCTAACCATGATACAATTATATAACTGGACAAAATTCATCAATCCATATTCTATAATCACCTTGCTACCTTACCTCGGATATTTAGTCACGAAATGTTATTGCGAAAAAAATTTCCTTATGGGTAACCTTTGGTTTTTACTCATGCAAATGGTTTACGTACTGAGCAGAAAGTTAGAGCCTTAGTTGAAATAAATGAGTCGTCTAGTTTCAAAACCAGATACATCCACTTTTCCCCTCCAAATATCTTCCAAGTAAAAATTATTTTTGTGTTAAAATTTCAGTAAGTTAAAAGCCTATCCCACTGCTCCTTAGTTAGAAAAACCTTGATTCTCTAACATTTCGAATTTATTAAATATATTTTGCATTATTAAGAGTTTTCTTGCCCGCCGTGAAAAATTTCATTTTTTGGATGTAGCTGGTTTTGAAACTAGATGACTCAAATATATTAATAGAAACTTCGGCATGCGGGGGGAAGGGCACAAAATGACACTAATTGTAACAAAAGTACTGTTTATGTAAGTCATGTTTATCCTCTTGATATCCTAAACTAGGATATCAAGAAGAAGCTCCTGAAGCTGCTGTCTCCAACAAATATTTAGCTCTAAAGTTACTTATATTGAAAATACTTCAGTGTTTTTACCTTTATTATAGCGAACATTATTATGATTAGAAGAACCAGATTTTTTATCTCATTAAAAGATATTGGGTATTAAATTCTGGAATTAGATATATGTAATATGGATGTTACTTGCCAAAGGTTCAGGCGCTGAAAAACCTTGTAACATCTCAACTAATAACACTGCAACACGAAAAATGTCTGTTTCTTTTTGGCTGAAAATTACGAATCTGTAGTTATTTTTTGCCTATCACGTACCATTTTCCCAAAATTCCACATTTTAGCTTTTTACGTATTTTCTGGATAAAAGTGCATATTTTCGTAATCTATCGGCTTAATTTATTATAAATTATATCTTTCTCATTGAACTTGCGGTTTTTCTGTGCCACTCCACGGGAAAGCATCAGTATCTCTCCAACTAGAAGGCCGAAGATGTTTCAGATATATTGAAGGTATTACAAGAAGCCGACGTTGAAAGACTAAGGAATTTTCCTGACTTTTTTATTAGGGCTAATGGTCGCCCAGTGGTCGAAATTCAGCCCGTGGTAGCCTAATGATTCGATACCCGCTGAAGACCCACCATGCACACTTGGGGATACGTGCATGTAAAATCAGTGGACCCCACTACCTCGCCCCGTACGCAAACAATCCTAAGGCCTCGGCTAGCAGGTAGGGGTCTGGTGGAGAAAAGTGGTCGAAATTCGACCGTAATTTATTAATTTTGTAAGTTTGAATATTATTAACATTCTGAACATCATTGAAAACATCTTTCGCCAAAAAATATATAATAACTATGTAAATAAACAAGAACTAAACTCTGGCGCGACAGCCCATTTGGGGCAATGGCCTACTGAGCCTATCCCAGTTTTCGAGACCGAGGGCCCTGGTGTGCAGAAGCAGATGTTCCGGTCAAGTGGTCGGTCTGACGCGGAACCCCCCCCCCCCCTCCCCCTCAGTGCTTAGTTCCCAAGCATACTTGGTCCTCATTTTATCGACTCCACTGAAGGGATGAGAGGCTGAGTTGACCCTGTCCAGCCCGGGAACCGAACCTCGGACTGTGGCATGGAAGGCTACCCTCAGCCACTGGGCTTATGTAAATACATATACGTATATCAATAATTATATATTATAGCACCAAAAATAACTTTATCGAATGCTGGTTTTTTCCTTCCAATGTTTTTTTTATTATTTATTTATTTTTTTTTATATGGCTTGGTTTGTTCTATTGAAGTGTGGAACTTCAATGGAACTGTTTGATTAAAAGTTTAAATCAACGACTAAAGAAAACTAGAAAAGTTAACAACGCATTAATAAAATAATTCATTGATAGAATACACATTTGATTCTGTTTTTTAAATTATATTTTCTTAATTCTTTAAAACTTTAACCTTTTCTAAGGCGGTGGGAAGTATGCTTCTCACCAAATTCATCAAATTATAGATGTTTAGAGCAAGCTATTTTACCCATTCTGATTGGCAGGATCTTGCCAAAGACTCTGGGAAATTTATTTACCACCACATGCATCAATATTCAAATATTATAACTATCCCCCCCCCTCAAAGGGGGGGTGAAAAAATCATGCTAATATTATTTCCTGTCCTATATGAATTTCTTTTTTGAAACAAAACAAAATCTGAGAAATATTTTAACATACCGATACTACAAAAAAAAAAAAAAAAAAAAAAAAGGCCCTTTAAAGGGTTAATAAATCAAAACTTTTATGCATTACTAAAGTTTTAATTCATAGCTGCTTCTAATATCGTTTATCTTACTGTCCATTTTAATTCACTACTCTTTGTGCAGTGATAAGGAATAGGATAAAATATACTGTCATCTTATTTCACAATAATAATGTAAACCGACACACACACACACACACATATATATATATATATACTATATAGGGATCATTCATAAATTATGTTACGCTTCGAGGGGGGAGGGGGTAACAAGAAGTGTGGCATTATGCAACATAGCGTGACAAAGGGGGGTAGGGGAGTCCGCTGAAGTGTGACAAAGGGGGGAGGGGGTCAAATATGTGGGAAAAAAGCGTGACGTCATTTATGAACTGCCCCATACATTGGAGTATCGTTTTTACGACGCCGAAGGGACTATCGATAAACGTCGTGTAAACGATTTACCCTTTTATCTAAATCCAAGAAATGGGATCACACTAAAGCGTCATAAGTGTAAACGTCGTATAAATGATATTCGTGTAAACGATACTCTACTGTATATTATTTTACAGAAGGCGCGTAAGCCGAGAAAGAGAAGGACGCGAGAGTTTAATTTTGTACTGTTTATTTCGATGAATTACATTATGTTCTATCATAACTAATTTGAGCCCTTGTCTGCAATCTTACTAGTTTCCTCCTCACCTTTTTCATTGCTTCTTTATAACAATAACCAGAGCAAAGATTTCACCCGCATTGTAAATTCTTAGACCTAAGGGTGAATATTAGGAAAAGTGCTAAATTGAGTATAAAAAATTTCAAATTTTAAAGATTTTTTTGAAATGATATTTATAGTGTATTTTAATTACTAATTAGTAACAGTCTTTTTTCAAACTAGGGGCAAGATTAAGAAAAAGAATTACCCCTATTTTTGAAAGGTTTAATTTCTGGACTGTTACAGATCTGACAATTGTTACAGCTTCTGTCCTTAACTTGTACAAAATATACTGCCCATATTATTTATATAAAACAATAGAATGTAAAACAAATAAACATGTGTAGTAATCATTAATTTAAAATGGTAATATTGTTAAAATTTAAGCAAAAAACTAGATATTTCATAAATTGTCCCATTGAAAATTTCGATTCAAAAAGATTTTTATAAAATGAAATTATTCTTATTTATAATAGATCAAGTGTGTGGGTGGGTGAAGAGATAATGTTTGAATGAAAGCACCAAATGGATAAAACACTCATATCTTTAGGTAATAATTGTTTATGTTTTTTTAAATACAAATTGCGGTTGCGGCGCTTGCAACCGAAAATACTGCAGTCATTTTTTTTAGGTGTGAGGAGGAGTTAGCACAAAATGCTTTAACCCTACACTGCGCCGTGTTTAAAAAACAACACCTCCATTTTTCGTTCACTAAGCTTTTATTTTGTAATATTTGTTACATGTGGCCCATTCTTTCGTTTCATTTTGTGTGTGTGATCATATTAGTTAATATAGTTTCCCCTATATCTTGTAAACTGAATTCAAGGTTCTTCACAAAATCGTAAGACATGGTGATTTCGTAAAAAACAGTAACGTCTTAATTTTTTTTCCTACAAATTTTAAGCAACAATTTTATTTTAAAAAATAGTCTCTAATTGCTTACATAGTTTTAAAATAAAATAAACATAAGTTGTCCGAAAAATTTCGGGAAAAATATATATTAAGGCGCCTTTTTTACTTGTTGTTTTAAAACAACACCGCGCATTCGGGGGCAATTTTTATGCTCCTGCATTATTCGCAGTATAAACAAAAACAGGTGTCACAGATTGTTCTTTTTCACTATATTTAGTATATTTTAGAAGATTATTGTTAAATATTTTTCAAATTAGCTTAAAGGGGTCGATTAAATTATTATTTAGGAATTTAGTTTAAAATCAATTCACGCTCAACGAAAGAAGAAACGAACATTATCGCATAGACCCCCTACAGATGTTAGGTTTTTTGCTTAAAATCTTTTAGTGCAATTATTATTAAACTTTATTGGTAATCAAGTAAAAATTCGTACATGTAACTAATAATTATTAGCTACATCTGCAAATTTTTACTTTAATAAATTTATAAATAATAATAAAATTAATTATTTTAATAATTTATCATATTTTAGTGCTATTTTATAATTATAATGCATGCCTATTAATTACAATTTGGTTTGATTTGTTAAAATGATTATATAAAAGAATTATTTTTGTTACCCCTAAATGCGCAGTGTTGTTTTTAAACAACATGTCAATTTTTCTCGAATTCTACTTTTCCGAGTTACATAAGATTTTTTTTAGTATTTTCCCACTTATAAGTAGCACAAATAAACACACAAAAAATAATTTATGAAGAAAAAAAAATTGTGCAGTGTAGGGTTAAGAAGTTACATATTCTTGAAAGCAATGTTGTGTTTTCAGAAGTTTTAAGAAGTCCGAAAATTTACGGAAAAAAAGGTCTTATTTCTTTAGAAACTTATATTTTTGGACCGAAAACTGTCTGGAGAAATCAATTTTGGTAAATTATCCTAATTCAAAAAGCAATCGAAACTTTGGTAACGATAGTCATGCATTTACGCTCATCTTATTATGCAAAAAGCAACTCTGACAGTAGCGGATTTCGGTTTGAGAAAGCCCTAGGCCCGAGACGATATGGCGCCCCGTATGATTTTTCAAATTCATTCTGCGACCTTTTAAAACTGATCAATCATGCTGATCGGGGGGGGGGGGGGGGGCTCACAATGCGTAAAATTATAAAATTTTTACAAAAAATTAAAAAATAAAAATTTATTGTATGAGTCAACTGACACCTGTATAATTTATCACGGTGAATTAATGTTTTGTTTTATAATAAAGAACAAACAAATGTTACAATTAAATGTTCAATGAAAAATCTGCAAAAAAATCTAATTTCGTAAATAAATAATATGCTAGCATTAAAAAAAAAATTTTTAAATCATTTTGCTAGATATTTCAGATTTTTGCATTAGCCTGATTAATTATTTTAACAAAGAAATTGTATCCTCAAAATGGTACTATGTTTAGATAGTAAGAGCACGCGCAATAAAATAAACTTTACAATTTGGTCAGTTTACAGAAAACCCAATCGATTTTCAATTTTAATCCTAAGCCTAAATCCGCTACTGAACTCTGAAACACATAACCAGAAACTAATTATGGGAAGAAAATCTGAAACACGCGCATCAGATCGGCAAACAGTGGTTTTATTGTTACCGATCGGATTGTTACAGATCTGACAAATTTCCCTTATTATATTTACTAAACACCGCTCGTTAATAAATTGAAACGAAAACGGGTTTGACTGGAATTGACTGTTCACAACAGCCAATTCCTTTTTTAATTAAATTTTTTAAATTAAAAGATCGATTAATTTGGCTTTAATTTGCGTTCCCGAACTGATCTTTCATTTGGTAGACACAGTAAAATAAAGAACACTTACCTGTAATTCTTTTGAACTGAAGTTCAATCAATTCAATTTGGTGTTTGCACTTCACAAAAAGGGGTTCTAGCATACGTAGTTAGTTGACGCTAAAAAAGTTTTTTTAACAGGAAATAATATATCGGAAGTTGGTGTTACCGATCTGATATGAAAACTTGAGACAAGGATAGATTTTTTTTCTATGTATATTTACGTTTTCTAAAACATGAAAGTCAATTTTTATAAATAAACATAAAATACAGTTTCCACTGGTGATTGTTTTTCTCGCGATGTTTTATAATTCACAGGGGTCATTTTAAAGATCGCGATTCGTAACTGAGACACGTTACCGATCGGATTTTGAAGAAATAAAAAGCTTTCTTTTGCCATATATTAAAATAACAACTTGGAAATTTTGCCATGGATTGAACGTGAAACGAAGTTAACACTATTAAAAAAAAAAAAAAAAAAAAAAATCTTTGGTATTTAATAGACAATGTTACAGAAATTTCTCTGAGACACAAATTGCCACTATTCCTAATATTCACCCCTAAATGTTTTGACCAGAGAGTCTCCGATCTACACAGAGCAGCACATTTATTGCTCAACACGCTTTTTGCTAAAATTATCTCGCCAAACTGTTCCTAAATGTGGGATTTTTTTTGCCAATAGTAACAGACCAATACAAGGTATATACGAGTAGAAATTCTTTTGGCTCCTCGATCTTCATAGTTGACGTGTTGTTGCCTGCTTGTGTGGATACACATTTGATTTCATTGGATTTGATTTAGTTTTGTTTGGCTGAATATTCTGCTGTAAGTACTTTTTCTTACTATACTTGTTTTCCTAGTACTTTTAGTATTGCGAGGGGCGCATTAAGCGATATAGAGGTGGCTCTTTGTTATCTACGTCTCCTTTTTTTTCTTAGCTTTTTTCCCCATATTGTTAACCCCATTGATTCTACGAGGGCTTAGTGATAGATTACTTTTCATGCAAATTTCACATAAGAATTCAATAAAAACATGAGCAATTCATTCAAATGCTGCATCCACACATTAACGTTTTCATTAAGAATTCTGTTCTTTGAGGGCCAAAAACAGCGGGATAACTTTTCTTTTCTACTCGAAACTGCTTTAAAATGTCCAGTGTTTAACTAAAAATTCTCGTCGTTGTCAAAAAAGTCTTAGTAGAAGAAGGTGAAAGTTCACTTTATGAAATTTTAAAAGTCGGCTTCGTTTTTACACTAATTAAAAAAAAAAATCTATTGCGTTGCAATCTGATCAATGATAAAAATCTTATTTTTCAGTGAAATTTTCAAAGCACTAGGATGTGTTTTTTGCTCTGTAACGACTTAATAGTCATTAAAATCAGATATGCTGAAATGTGAATAAGTATTTAACAGCACGATTTTACATCAAAAATTATTTTTTTTTTTTTTTTTTTTGCTAAGCGAAGATCCTAGAAGTGCATTTAATTCCCCCCTCCTCAAAGTTTGAAAACTCCCTTTTCGCTGCTGCTGTTACAGAAATTTTCTCTGCGCTTGTTTCTCACCCCCAGTACGCAATATGAAAAAAAAATAAGTAAATTTTATTACATATTTTGAGGGGAAATCTTCGGGGGTTATACTGATATGAACATTATTTTGGTGCATTTGAGTTATTTAATACGTTGAGAAAGACGTGTACCACCGGTGGCTCCCATGCGAATAGTTTCTGGCGGCGTGTACCACTGGTGACTAGCACACGAATGGTTCAGCTGGTGGCATGTACCACTGGTGGCTCACACACGAATGGTTCAGCTGGCGGCGTGTACCACTGGTGGCTTACATCATCTATAGTCTTATAACACAGTTTTGTTAGGTGAAAAAAACTTCCTGTGGTAAAAAATAACTTTTTACTAAATTTAAAATCTTTTTTTTACAGGCAGCAAAAATGTGCGCCGTCTTCAACGTGTTAATGCCAAATGTTTATTTTTATTTTTTTTTTTATTTCAATTTGTCTCGAGTCCTTTAACAACACTTTAACAATAACTTCAACAGTCTTATCGGTTGACAAACAGAGGAGATAAAGAAAGAAGAGTATCGAGCCATTTTATTTTTGCCTATAAATGAAAAAGGTTCGATTCTACGTCGAAAGTGGAGGGGAGGGGGAATGTCGTGAATTGAAGTCTCCCACGCTTCCGAGAGCTCCCCGCTTGACCTTGACCATGGGGTCTTTGAGGGGTTGGTGGGAAGTTTTGGGAAGTAAAGAAACTGAGGGGGAACATGCTACAAAGATTGTCAGGAGAACGGACGTGATCTGAAAGCTTCCCCGAGAAGTGGAGATTCGAAAGATTCTGTAAATAATTTGTTTGTAAATGTTGTGCAACATGTTTGTATATGTGTAACGTTAGAAGCTTATCAAATAAAAATCTGGGACTAACATCGGCTCATTCCTTTTACATCGAAGCCGTGGAAACGAGCCCAATATGGATATTTCACCTAATGGAATATACAAGAAAACCGTTCGGAAACATAAACGCTAGAACTATCGATGAGAGATACTTTTCAACGTACGGTTGTTCGTATTAGCCGTTATTCGCAACAACCGTGATACGTAAAATTGT
This sequence comes from Octonoba sinensis, assembly GCA_038502835.1. Classification (NCBI taxonomy): domain Eukaryota; kingdom Metazoa; phylum Arthropoda; class Arachnida; order Araneae; family Uloboridae; genus Octonoba; species Octonoba sinensis. The sequence goes on along the minus strand of CM076605.1, from coordinate 59,893,006 downwards.
GTTAAAAAAAACTAATAGAAATGCATGTTTATATTTTTAAAATAATTACTACTATTTATAATAAGTGAAAGCAAATGATTTATTTTTACTATTATACATTTTTAAATCTTACTAGTACATTGAGAAAAATTCAACTTACCTTTTAAAATATAACAATGTTGGAAAAAAAATCCTTATTGGTTAGTTGTTTTTTAGGCACATTAAGTTTTATCATGCAAATTTTTCGTGAATAGGTCAGAAGTTTTGCTTGTCTTAGCCTAAAGTTGTATTTAGATATTACGTGAGATATTTAGTGTAATTAAATAGTAAACCAAACTTAAGGAACAAAATGTTCGTTTTAGCCGTGATTTCGTATTAACCGTGTTCGTATTAAGAAAGTTCAACTGTATTTCCAACAGGGAAATAACTTTTCTAAAGTTTTTATATTGATAACACTAAAACGACTATAACTTCTAAACAAGAAAAAGAAAATAGAGTGGAAAAACAGAGAAAAAGGTACTGAACTGTTTTGTCTTTTGAACCTGATGAAGCGGATATTGATGGAGCAATTAAGTACCGCTCCGGATATTTAAAATAATACATGCTCAAATTTATTACATTGTACAGTACATGCTCAAATTTATATTGTAATTCGTAACTATTACATTTTATGTTGTGTGTTTAACCATCATCACTTCGAGCGTTATCATAAGGCATGAGTGAAGTTTTAAAAAAAAAAAGGGGGGGGGGGGTAACTGTATGCGTTTCGGCATATAAACTTTAAAAAACTAAGCACTGTTAGGAGGCAGATATGTTTTTATTTGTAATCACAACGAGCGCACACAAGCCCCGTTTGAATCAGTTTTTAAGATGCGTCTAGTTTAAAAAACATAACATGTAATTTCTCAGGTCAACAAAGGAAAAATTAACTTTTCTTTCCCTTGACTTATTTTATTATTAGTTTTCCCCCTCAGGTCAAGATGCTGTGCTGGTTGTCTGGAATGGAAAGTTATGAGGTAAGTTCTTACTTCAAGAATGAGTGTTTTGACACTTTTAATGCTTATTTAATTTCTTAGTTTTCATTTTTTGGTCATTGCAAAAATTAGTTTTTAACTTCCCCAAAGGAAGACATTGCACATTCATACCGTACGTATGTCGTTTTTTTCTTATTTGTCCTCCCATAATTTCTCACCGGATCAACCGATGTTGACGATTCTTTTTTTTTAATCGAGCGACGGTGGTTTCCCCGTACCTTCATTTGAACATATTCGATAATTAGAATTTTTTAAGGTTTTTTTTTCATCCATACCTTTTGATTCAATGAACAGATTTTAATGAGTTTTTTTTAATCGATAGAAGGTCGTCTAACTTAAATATCTTTTATCGATGTGACTACAATTGTTCTTTTAAAAGAACGTCGTGAATGAATAACAAGTATTACTTTTAATTGGAAAGGTTTGCCTTGATATTTCTTAGAGTTAATTATTAGGTAATAAACTTATTGTTAAAAAGTGTGTTGCCACTAAGTAGTAATATTAAAAGCAATTGCAACAACAGTTTGAGAGAAGTCTTCTTTGAAGCAAAAAATTAAATTAATTCAGTATGTTTCAAGCCGGTAGTCTGTTCTCGACTTCTTAAAATCTGATTTCAAAACGCAATTATTTATCATAGAAGTGATTATTTTTCAGTTACAGTCACTCAATGTATGTGTGCCATTTGATATTTTTATTTTTTTTAAATAGAGTAGTCGTGTGAAAAATGTTATCACTAAAAGAAATAAAATTTAAAAAAAAAAACATTAAAATTCAAAATTGCCCTAGAAAATGAAATAAATTTATTCTGTAAACAACGACTTTAATAAAACATAATTTTTGAAATCGGTTCAAAATTATGATAGATAAAATATTTTGTAATCATGAATTAAGTACAAATATAAATGGAACAGGTTTTGAAAAAAAATCAGTGCAGAGTAACACATGGTGCAATTATAATTTGACTCATAATTTTGCGCCGGCTTCAAAAATTATGTTTAAAAGTCGTATCGGTGTTGTTTACAGAATGAATTTATTTCTCAATTTTTAACACAATTTTGAATTTGAAGCCTGTTTCCTTTACTTTTTTTCTAAAACTTTTTTTTAATGATAGATAAATTCGTCCAGAACAATTAGAAATTCGTCCAGAGCAAAAAGAGTCTACTTTTTCGTAAAGCAACGTTTATTATGTGATGTTTTCACAAGCCATTCTCCACCTATTGTGTTGATCTAAATTATTTTAGTATTTAGTTATAGTTCATTGAATATAGTTAAAAAGTTGTAAAATTAACTTCCTCAATATAATAGATGCAGGAATGCAATATGTTGTCAAACTATCAATAATTTTGCTATAAGAAATTTTCAAAGTCTTCTAGAAAGGACAGCGTAATCGAATTTTAGTTCCTAATATTTCAAGGCATTTCCACAACAGGTTAAAGTAATGTACTTTATTGTTGAATTATCACTCCCGAAAACTAGATAAAATTTTCGTTAAACTCTTAATAATTGGCAATTTATCATTAATGTAAGGGTCCATCTTTTTAATATTGTATTGCATTTAAAAATAAAAATGCATAGGAATTCTTCACAGCACAGAAGAAATTTCTGTTAATGACATACCAGCAACGAATTTAGATCAGAATTCCGAGGATTTTTTCGAGAAAAAAAAAATCAGAAGAATGCAAAAACAAAATGGAGTGGGGTCAATGTCCATTTATGACCGTAAAAAAAATCACCAACACAAGGGGGGAAAAATTAAACTCCTGTAGTTGCTTTTAAATATTCCCGTCATATGGTTAGACTTCAATGATCGTGTGACTGGGTTAGATAATCCAATCATTAGCTTAAGCCTAAAAAGCCAATAATTACCGTTAAATTCCAGTTATTAAGCTTTAATTTGCAGAAGATTGATGAAATTTGGGAGAAATCGGTTCAGTTTTGTAAAAAGTTGCTAGAATTGCAATAAAAGTCGTAAAACGAAACGGAAAAAATCGTAAAAAACGAGATTACGAGCATAAAATCGCAAAACTTGACTAATTTTTGTAAAAGCTACGAAAAACATAGTTCTCAGAGTAACTTTAATAAATTATATTGTTTATCTCTGTCGTTTTTTTAGTTAACAATTTTTTTATGATAGTCATAAATTAAAAAAAAATCAAAGTAATGAAACAACCAATTCTTTTGCTCCGGATCGCCTCCAATTTCAAACAAAACCTCGTTCCTTCAATGCTCCGCGCTCCTGTTCCCGATCCCTACTTTTTGTTTCAACCACAAAACATGATTTTTTTAGGTGCATGAATTGGTATAAATAATGAATTATAAGAGTCTACGGTATTATCTGTGGATAAAAGTTACACCGCAGAAAATTATGTGCCCAGAAATTGCTTCGCGCGAGTAAGAGGGATGTGGAGTAGACGCCGAAGAAAATATTGTTGAAAAATCTTTTCAGCAATCGTTAGTTGTTTGTTACTTAACTATTGAAAACAACTTGCAGTCCACCAAAAAAAAAAAAACCCTGTTCCTAAGCGATTTCCACGGGCATGAGCTTTTTAAGTGTGTTTAAAATATTATTTCCTGCTGTTTTCAACCTTTAAACAACAGTAATGCAATTTCTCAAGTATTTGAACATTAATTATTTATTCCAGAGATGGCTTTAGTTGCTTAAATTAGAGCAGTTTTTAGCGAATCGAATTCGCTAAAAAAAAAAAAGAAATGAACAGTTAGAGGATTAATGCTAGACACATTTATGTGGGGTACGTCCTTTAATGTTGGGAAATGTCAAGTGCTTCATTTTGGTCATGGAAATAAGCATGCAAGCTATTATTTACAAGATTCAGTCATTAGTGAAGCAGAAAGTTGTTGATCTAGTAGTATTGATTAGTCCAGACTTCCAAGTTCAGTCAGCAGTGTAGCATAGTAAGTAACAAAGCTAACAGGATGCTTGGGTTTATCAATAAGGCTATATCGAGAAAGTCTAAGGAAGTTATATTGCCATTATACAGAAGTTTGGTAAGACCTCATTTGGAGTATGCTGTTTAGTTCCTAAAGAGGGATATTACCTTATTAGAAAGGGTTCAAAGGAGGGCTACTAGGTTGGTAAGTGGTCTTTCAGACTTAGATTATGAGGGCAGGCTTAAAAGGCTCAATATGTAGTCTTGAGCAAAGGAGAGTAGGAGGGGACACGATTCTGTTGTTTAAATTCATTAAATCGGGAAATTTTAATGGGCTTCAGTTATTTGCTGAAAGTAGAACCAGAGGTCATCGTTTTAAGCTTTTCAAACCTCAGGCTAATCTTGAAATTAGGAAACATTACTATTTCAATAGGGTTGTAGGCAGTTGGAATAGTTTACCGGAGGCAACTATTAATGGCAGTGGGGAAAAAACTTTTAAGGAAGCTCTTGATGTTCATTGGGGACTGCTAAATTGACTAGGACCAGCCTAGCTGGGCCCTGAGCCTGTTGCTGGTCGTCACTTTTGTATTTAGTTAAAATAATTTCACTGTTTTAATTTTACTGGTTTAATATATTACTGGTTATATTTCCTCTGCCAAACAAATGAACTTTGGTTGTAATTTTAATTTCGAGCTTTTTCTCTTACAGTCTGGTTCAAATCATTCAAAGTTTGTGCCTTTTAGTAAGTATTTTCATGAATAGTTATTATTTATCTGAAAAAATGAGCTCTTGCTCAAACTGTACACAATTTTTCAGTAATCAAATTGTCACTCGTTGCACCCAAATTGTACATTTTTTTTTCAGTTTATGCGTTTAACGCTACTTGTTGCTGTTCATTTGTGTCGATCAATTGATCTCTTTCAAAATACACGTAATAGTTATTTAACCCTTGTGTGGGTTCCTCTTTGGTTACACTGAAGACCCTGGGATTATTTTTGACCCTCAGGGTTCCGTGAATTACTTTATGATATTGCATGTTGCGAATATTTATTAAAGTTTACACACTATTTAACTATAAAAAGAGAAATTAAAACACAATCTAAGTAAAACTTAGTTTATGTATTGGAAATATGTTAATTTAATAGAAAAAAATAACTGGAAATTTATTTGCAATTGTTATAGATATGAAAGAAATGATTTTTTTTTTGCAAGTGTATTTAAGACACTTATAAAACTTTTTCGTTACATTTTCTATCTAGTTCTCTTGGGGGAAAAAGTGAGAATATCTTTTTTTTTTTCGCTGACCCCAAAGGTCTCCTGTGCAAAAAACGTGAATTTAAAAAATAAAAACAAATTTATAGCATTATTTTACATAAAAAGAATAAGCCACAAATGCCATTAAAAGTAGTAGCATATGGTTAGGTCGCAAGACAGGAGGAGGGTTCATCCCCCCCCCCCCCCCGCAGAAATCGCGTTGGGTTCACATGTGATCCCAAGGGTCCCGTGAGGGTGTTAAAACTAATAAATCGCTCTCAATTACATGATTACTGTTAAAGTTCTTGGTTCATCCCCCGTTTCGCCAACACTAAAATTTCCTTCCCCCCCATCTCGTTGACAAATTCCCTCGAAGAGGGAAAAACATCAAACAAACAAAATATGATGCTTTTTGCGTTTGCAAGGGTTTCGGAAAATATTACCAAATAGGTAAAAAGCGTAATTTCCCAAAAAACTCAATTGTCTTTGTTTCAATTGGGCGTGTAGCACCCCTCAAACAATTATCAATTATAATGTGCAGCGCAATCAATTTCAACAATGTAAACAAATAAAATAGAATGAAATAAAATGTTTGACAATAAATAGTTCAAACAGATCATTTCGACATTAATAAATTTCCTAATCTCTCTCTTTTTAAATTTTCATATAATTAAGACTTTTCTCGTGCTGAAACAAATAATATACTATTCTTACTAAATATCCAGCAATTTGTTTATTTCAGGTCTAGGAGTAGGTTGGAAAAGAAAACGAGATCAACTTAGAACGTAACTCGTACAAAAATTAAAACATTTTTTAGGACATTAAGTGATGCATTTTCAACAAGAATATTTTATTACAGCAGATGTTTGACAACTAAAATAACTCAGTGACGAAAGTTATATTCAAATAATTTGATGTTAATTTTAAAATTACAAGCGTTTAATGTTCAAAATAAAATTATTTATACGTTTCATATATTTCCTTAAAATATTTTTATTGCATGAATATTACTCCCATTCTCCAAAAGTTTCCAATTTAACACCTTCTTCGCATATATAATTTAATTGGGGGGTTAAACAAAAGAAAGTTGTTTCAATTCAATTCTATACTTCAATTTTATATTTTAAACTAAGATAATTCATATTAGTTTAATAAATTATTAACAAACCGCCGAATTTCTTGTCGGCCATAATCCACAGTTAATAATTTTAAAAATTTGAATTTTTTTGCAATGTGTATCATAATCTTCATATGAAGATGTTTTGAAGTAAAATTATTTAAAACACCGATTTTCTAAAAACATCGGTTGGGGACATAGTTGATGCTTTAAATACAAGTTTTAATAATAAAAGGATTAAAACTTTAATATGGTAATGTACTCTACTACATGGAGGAAAAATTATTTCTTCAAAATGGCACAAAATATTTTCATGCAAAAAAGGAAATATTTAATTAAAAATTGAATAAGAAAGTTTTTGAAAATATTTAATGATTAAAATTAAAGCTTTTAGTTTGTGTGATTATAAGAAGATTTCCGAAATGAACCCCCGATCCCCTTGATGTTGGAAAAAGCAATAAGCAACGTCATTTCTCAAATGTTACAAGCTTCTCGAATTTTCAATTCCGAATTTTAATACTAATAAATGTTCAAAATGACTTACACTTAGCTTTTAACTGGTTATATTACACTTTTAGTTTATGTTGTTTCTTCATGCCACGTGCCTTCCAAAAATAGTTTTACTTTAATTGTGCAGCAATCGTTTAGCATTTGCGTTAATTTTACGATATCCTAATCAGCTCTTGCAGCAAATGCCTAACATAATCTACATATGAAAGAAATCATTTCGCTCATTTTAGCTCAAAGTGATATAAATTCGAAGGAAAGCCATATAAATTCGGCAGAAAAGCTAGAAATCTATGCAAAATAAAATTCCAAGTCACCACGTGCTTCTGCACCTGTGGTGAGTCATTGATAAGAAAGGGTGGACAAAAGGGATTAAGAGGGATGTGGACCGATGGAGTGGACAGTGACCCAGAAGCCAAGAACCAGTCCCCACCGCTTCCGACTTGAAATCCCTAGAAATCCCAAAATATTTCAAAAGGGAAGTTTGAACGGAAAAAAAGGGAGTAAGAAATTCTGTGTCGGCGAAACGGTGAAACACCAGTGGCTAATCGTATCACACGTTGAGGACTGCGCAGATTTTTGCTACCTGTAAAAATAAGCTTTCAATTTTTCAGTAAAAAGGTTTTTGAACCACATGAAGTTTTTCATCTAACAAAACTGTATTATAAGACTAGCTGATATGAGCCACCAGTGGTAAACGTCGCCAGATGAACCGTTCGTGTGTGAGCCACCAGTGGTACACACCGCCAGATAAACTATTCGCATGTGAGCCACCTGTGGTACACACAGTTCTCAACGTGTTAATCGTAATGCCTCGAAGGTAAAATGTACTGAAGCTGAAAAAGGAAATGTAAGTCGCATAATACATAGATTTGCAGCAGAATATTTGTAGATAAACCATTGAATCACTTAAAAATACATCAGATTGATCCGTTTTGAGAAGAATGTTGTAAGGGAGAAATATACGCTTTTGATGTGGAAATCGCACAACAAATAACTTCGCATTTCATTATGGTTTTTACAAATTCTTCATTTACTTGAAGTTCTGTAACAGAACGCACATTGCTGCTGGGCAATAATAATGAATCTACCGTGCATCATTGTACAATGTAAATGTATTAACTCTCTCACTCAACAACTCGAGATTTGTTTGATTTTTTGGATTCGAGACATTAACAAAAGACTAAAATACACGTATTTTAGGAGTTTAAAATTTGTTTTTTCATTTTTTAACCCTCTATCATTCATAAACGCGAATTTATTTGATTCTTTGGATTAGAGAATTTTTTTAAAAAGCACGTAGTTCCGGAAATTCTCAATTATTTATTAAAATAAAATTACAAAAACAGCGGTTGAACAGTACGCAGTTTCATTGATTAAAATATTCGATCATTAAAACATGTTTTGTATATGGAAGTAATTGTAATTTTTTGTTTTTGCTCTTCTACTATTTTCCTTTTTTACAGTGGATGAGATGGACTACAATTCCATTTCTGTCTTATACTACATATCCCTCTCCATACTGGGATTTTGCCTGATCGTGCTCTTCCTCAGGGCATGTTGTTTCGGAATTCTTGGTATCGTAGGTGGTTCGTGCGCTGCTGATTTACAGTCAATTAGCAAAATCTCGAAAGGTTTTTGTTCATCTTGTTGCCAGAGCCTTACCACGCTAATAGGACGCATCCTAATTGCTATCGCAATGTTCAGTGGCTTTTTTTTATACGGCTGCATAGTCAGAATTAACAAGCTCGAAAGTTCCACTCCTGGAAACTGTACCTTGAGCAATTACACAACGGATGCATAATCGGAATTAACAAGCTCGAAAATTCCACTCCTGGAAACTGTACCTCAAGCAATTACACAATCTCAAGTTTGAACGATAGTGAAAGTTCGGTGGTTGATGAAATTGTGGATTTCGGTCAAAATGCCATTCAAAGTTTATGAGCATTGCTGTGAACTTCATTGAAGATATTTCACGGAACTCGGCTTTCAAAGTGAGTGAGATAAAAAATGAAAATGCTGCAGATAAAGCCCAAATCATTACCATGGAACTGCAAGTGTTACCGTGGCTCAGGTTTTGCTGCTTGATATTTTTATGCTTGAAGATGGTGATGTGTAATCCATGTCCCAATTATAATCTAATGTTATAAGTGGACTATCTTGCACCAAATTCCAAGTGAAGATATTTAAGAAAATTTGTAATTAAAACATTCTCATTACTGCCTATGCTTAGACGAGTTTTTTTTATGGTCGTTGCAATTTGAGTTTTTTTTCCTAATTGCATTTTATTTTGTATTTTAATAAAATATGAGGTGCAAACTCTATTGTAGTTTGCACCTTTTTTATCTATTTTGTGCTTGTGTTTTCTCTGATCCGATTGGTTTTGAAGTCCATAGCGTTTTTAATTTTGACTTCCAAATTCGTTCCTTTAAAGTGTTTTAAAATTAAGTTTTTGCGTTGTCATTCATAATCATCCAGAACAATTTTGGGTAAACTCGGTTTTTCAAAGGTTTTCAGCTACAAAATTAAGAAAGTTCTAAATTCACTAAAGTTTCCTGGAAATCTTCTTAGCCATAATTATTGCAACACCTAAATAAATAACCTTTTTCTTTTTCCTTGAATTTTAAAAATTAAATATAAGTGTTATCTGGTACGAGCGTTAGAAGTCATACTTCTAAAATACATAATCTTTTCATGACTATGAAGTTTTAGTTAAAATGAGAAGGTAATTTCAGTATCCGACGAAAAATATGCACATTACCCTATTATTTTGGGTCATTGCTGGATAGTCGTTTTTATTATAATTTATTTATTTTTTAGAGGGAACGTCACATTGTTGTTATTCCGTGCCAATATTTTACTTTGTTGTATTTTGCGAAGGTTGTTTGGTTTATTCCAAAAATCACCCCAGTCACAAAACATTTCATTTAGAAAATTTTATTTAAAAAAATACTAAGGAGCTCTGTCGCTTTCTCGTTTTTTCACGTGTATCCCCCTTTCCCCCTCGATAATTGCTACGTTCAGTGCATTTTATGGACTCGACTGCATTCAGAAATAATGAAAAATCTTTAAATTTGGAAAATTTCTAACTTAATATTTAAACTTAATGATCAGTTTTGCAGATTAATTCATTATGACATAAGTTTATGACAAATAAAAGTAACGTTATTCCGCAACATCCCTCAGTCACACGAGCCCCGACAGGGGCTAAATCAAAATAAGTCACGGCTGCAACATACATGGCTATTCACCCCAGAAGAATCAAGAAAGGAAAAATTTCGTTCTGCCCTGTGTGTAAGGATCTAGACGGCATGCAACAAAGATTTTGAGATCTTTCCTTTGAATTTTAATTCCGTGTATTTTTAAACATTTTCTATCCTTGGTTTATTGTTTTCTTTTGGTAATGGTCTAATTTGCATTTGACAAGTTACGAAGTGCCGGATCTAAGGTGGGGCAAGCAGGTGCCCATGCCCCGGGTGGCACTTCTGGGGGCTGCAAATTCAACTGTGATGCATAAAAAAAAAAAAAAAAAAAAGAGAAGAAAAAAAAATGAAAAAGAACGAAAAAATATTTAATTAAGAAAGTTTAACTTTTGGGAAGGAATTAAAATCCTAGTTCGGTACTCCGATTTTATCATTCATCAGCTATTTTTTCTAACGATTAAAACAGATTAATAGAATTATTTTTTTGTATAAACTGTTGGGAAATTACAAAATTGAGATTAGGGGCGGCAAATTTCGAGATGTCAAAATTATATTTAATTTTAAAAAGTCAAGGTTTCCCCCTTGTGGTAGTAAAATATCTATAAATCGTGATCTGCGAAGACAATAATGGTTTTTCTTTTAGAAACTTTCAAAGCCTCCTTTTGGGAAGAAATGGGAGCGTGGAAGCTTGTAAATGTCGCTTGAGACGGCAAACAGTTGACTCTTCGATATGGGCGTTAGTAAGAAGGAGGGGGAGGGGAGGGTCCTGTCCTCTGAATTAAAAGAAAATATGCCAATTTTTTCTGAATTTTTATTATTTCTATGAGTAAAAGCGTTTAAAATTTCAAAAAGTTTTTGCTTGCTTTTTTTTTTCTAAAATTTCTGAAGTCCCAAAGCGTCTCCTAAGGCCTCAAATTGCAGCAGTTTGTATATGGTTTTCAAAATTTTTCCCGAGGAAAAAACCCCGGACCCCCTTCAACTGCCAGAATTTCATATCTCTAGGTAAGAGAGACCCTTCATATGGCTCTGACCCCCTAATGTTGAGCTAATGTGTGGGAACATTGCCGAAAGTTGGGATTCATCAGTGGCCCCCAAAGGGGAAAATCCTCAAAGAAAAAATGGCCATTGCATAAAAAATATGAAATATCAACAATAATTGGTTGGAGGGGGCGGCATTTTTAAGTTTTGCCACGTCTCGGAAAAGTCCAAGATCCGGTACTGGCCGTATGAAACAACTATTGCTAGGCGAACATTCTTCGGCGGTCGGCGAGCACCTTATCAATTAATTGATAAGGTGCTTGCCGACCGCCTCGTGGGACTAAGGGATGTTGCGGAATAACATTACTTTCATTTATTATAAACTGATATGTCATAATGAATTAATCGGCAAAACTGATCAGGAAGTTTAAATATTACGTTAAAAATTTTCCATATTTAAAGATTTTCCATTATTTTCGAAATTATATTATAGAATTACCGTTGCCATAAATAACGTGCTTAAAATTGGAATTTTGAAATAATATTGGTTTCAAGCCCATTTGTTAACTTCTTTGGAAAGTTGGCGTTAATCAAATTGCCGCTACGAGCAATATAAAAGCTTACTACGTCATAGTAATATTTATCTGATTCTTCGGGCATTGAGCGGATCAAGTGACTCGCTTCTTTGCCAATCAAAATGCAAAGAAGACTCCAAATTTTTTTTGTGTGATACAGAGTGATTATTCTACGGTCAATCATCTTCTACATGAATGAAAAATTTACTATATTCCTAAGAATAACTGATAAACAAAAAATCAAAATTAAACTTTTTAATACAATCGGGTCGATTCCATCCAAATAGAGAAGAAAAGCTGAAGCCTATAGACTAACATAATCGAGAAGTATTTCTATTAAACACGCAAAAATAGGAATTTTGCGTAGGAGTAAAGCAAAAAGTTAAATTGCTAACAGAATATAGTATTGATCATTTGGTTTCTTAAAATAATTTTGAAAATTTATGTTCATTAAAAACTATTACAAAGGTGGAATTTTTATATATTTTATTAATAAGGCAAAACGTTATATACTTTTATTACTAAGAAATACGTGAAATTTTATGATTAAACAATTATATCATGCAATTTTATTACATTACAAAGAAGCAGATTCATACATACTTTTTATTATATACTGAGCAAATATGTTGTACATATTTTTAATTAACATCTATGTTTTTTTTTTTCGAGCAAACATGTTCCATCATAAAATAACTGTCTTATCTTTCCTGTACATAAAGTCGGTCTTAAAAGTTCTCCTCTGAAGTTAATTCTTTACATATCGTCGGTGTTCTTTTAAAAGTCACTAAGTTCGTAACTCCAGTTCTGAGACAATATCAATTTAAACTCGAACCACTATAAAATACAGTAAAAATCTATACATAAATACGCGAAGACAAAATAGTTAAGAACCATTTTATCCTCTGTTTTCAACCGATTTTCTTACTTTTTTTTAATTTAGTAGCTATTGATTTTTAGTGATATCAATTATAAAATTATGGAAACTTTATTATTAGTTGATTTTGTCCTCTTTTCCTTTGTTTGACAAGCCTCATTTTAGTTGTAAGGTTACTTTGGCATAGATAGCAGGTGGCAGCATGTCTTGAAAATCAGATGAAATCAACTAATAATAAAGTAATATTAAAAACAATTAAAAAAAGTGTTTGAATGAAGGCTTCTCTGAAACAATGAAATGAAAAATGAGAATAGTGTAGGGAAGCAAACATCTAAGCTTTATTCAACTGCCACCCAACTTAGTACGAAATCGGCAGAAGTACAAGCGGCTACATTTATGAGCGTAACTGGCTCTGCGGCGACAATCATTTACAATACTTTGACTTTAAGTAAGAATGAACAAAATAAACTCGACATTATAAGCGTCAAATTTGATGAATAATACATTATGTAAATAACAATCTTTTCAGTGCCAAATTAAATTATTACGGTCGATTTTCGACTGTTGGGCGAAATCTAGTCATTTCATAGGCCCCTAACTCCTACAGTAGGTTTACTAATGTATAATGGGTTAAGGGGATTGGCACCTTTCAAATGTAGAAAATCGATGAAAATACCGATTTTTCAATTTTTTGCTTAAAATGTGGTTTGACTCTCCTAGTATATCTGAGCGAAGTTTTGAAGCGATACAACCAATATAAATGTAGTTAAGAAGTAAGGGAATTCAAATATTTCTGATGTTATAGTAGGGTTTTGAATTCTTTAAACTGCGTTTTCTCGGTTTGTGTTTCTTCGCAAAATTGTAGTACTTAAAATGCTAAAACTTCTACATATATTCATGTAGCAACTTGAAATTTTTCGCGTGTGTTCAATATGATGTGCTTGATAAAATTAAGGATGGATTTTGCTATATATTTGTAAAAAAATATTTTAAAAATGAAAATGTAACAAAAGTCACTCTTTTTTCTGTGTTCTACCATCGATGTAACTTTAAAAACTTTTTTCTCAAAAAATAATTAAATAATAGCAAAACTCATCTCTAAAACTGTAAACCATACTATAGAAGTACTTTTTAAAAATTTAGTTAAAAAAAGTCAAGAAATGAAGAAGAAGAAGGAAATTTAAAATCGTTAAATTATTTTTTAAAAATTAAATTTTAAAATTTTCTGTTAGTCGAATTTGGATTTTTCACGTGAAAATCATTTTGTTGAACAATAGCACTTCATAATATATAAATAAAATAGGTAAAAGTTATTAAATAAAAAAAATGTCAAAAGGTGCCAAGTTCCCTTAAATCATGAAATACCTAAATTGTGAAATATCACTCGCGGAAGAAGCATCCCGTCAAATTGTTCTTGTAAACTTCTTGATTTTTAGCAGAGCACCGGCGATATCAAGTTTTAAAGCAGGTTTCGTAATAGGCACTCTAAAAACGCTGCACAAATGAGCAACTTCAAGAACACAGAAAATATCTGGAAGAAATTGTTTAAAAAAAAAGTCAATATATAATAGAAAATTAAAATGACGCAGCACATTACTTCAGCTGCTAATATAAGTTTCGGATTTTCCCCTGATATAATGACGCAAATTCCAAACAATGCAAACATGATCACGAAAGTGCCAATAAATTCTCGCCAGAAGTTGGGCGCATTATCTCTTGCGACGAATTGAAGTAGGTTCATATTCCATTGATACCTCATAAACAAAAAAACAACTGTTGAAACCAGTAGGTTGATTATCATGTACAGAAGAAAAACATAAAATGGATCTGAAAGATAAAATATTTTGGAAAAGTTAGTGCAAAAAATATATGGTAAGTTTTATTGTGTAAGGCTTAGAGCAGACATGTTATAGAGCAGGGTTCTTTCCCGGGCGAAAACTTGAAACTCCTAAATCTAGATAGTACTCATTTTGCATATTCGATGCATGTATTTTTTAAAATTATTACATTCAAATTCTTTTCGAAAGTTTGATGCAACATTTATTCATTTTTTTTTTACACTAAAACTAATAAAATTATTCTACTTGTTTTCTAATTTTTCAAGTTTGCATTTTGAAAATTTTCATATTCCTTCATTCATTACTATGTCTTATTTTTCTTAGATTACCCGTCTCCTTTAATTTCACGTGCAATTTCAAACTAATATGATATGGGTGATCCTAAACTGTGTACATCAAAAACAAAAATTAAAATACTTACTTTTTAAGAGATTTTGGAAATCATGTCCATGGCTCTGAAAAGTGAAAAATCTATATTAAGAACTTCATTAAAATTTTATTTATTACAAGAAACTGAAAATCAGAAGTACGAAGTTTTTAGAGCGAAAACTGGGCGTCAGTTTCCCTCAAAACAAAGATGGTGGAGCTGTACCCAGAACGATTTTTAATGCGTCCTAAATTTATTCGATTTCTAAAATGTTGCTGCTGTGATTTGCCATCTTGTGACTGCTATCGGTAATAGTGAGTGCCACCCGTCATTAACAATTAATTTCTCCGGAACTATAAAATCTAGAAATTCCGTAATCTGCCTGGCAGAATGTCAAGAAGAATCCATTCATGTTAAAGGGAGGAACTGCTGGAATAAGGAAAGTGCCGTTTTTGTTCTCGTTCTAGCTCGTTTATAATACTTAATTTCTTCCAACTGACGCTATATGCCAGTTTAAAAATGTAGTTGCTTTCAACAAACAGAAAAGCAAACATTCTGATTCGCGTAATAACTAAATAAACGCACCTGCAAAACGAGCTTCCGAAAAACTCGAATGAATTCGTTCTTTTCTGCCATGCGCAGAAGTCTCCAAATGTTAAAATTCCGTGGTCGGACTGTACTTAAATTCCCACAGCGGGAAGGAAGAAAAGAAAGATTGATTTACGCACGGCAAATCGGATCCAAAAAAGGGGGTTATATTGTTATGCGTGTTTCATCATGGCAGCCATGATTCCATTATCGGTAATTGGTTCACTCTTACGCCGGCGCCATGCCAGTTCGCAATGTTGTCATTCCTGAAAACCGTAATCGAGGAGCGCATAGGCATATCTCTGCCATATAAGAGCCTAGGCGTAACCAGAGGGGGGGGGGGATTTTGGGGGTTTACCCCCCCCCCCCATTGGGTATTTACTTATTTAGGTACATTTGGGCACACAAAAAAATTTCTGGCTACGGCCTTGCAAAGCACATATTTTTTTTTCCTAAGAAAATTAAACACATATGCATATGATTTTCTTTCCTCTTTCTCTGAAGGGTTGTGATCATGGCCAAAGTATGCAGCTGATAATAAAGAGGACTTTTCATCTGGTTATAATCAACCCCCTTACCACCTTGGGGGGGGGGGGGGTGTTACAGCGAAAGGTGGCTTCAATCACCGTACCACACACAGACAAACAGAGATCCTTTCAATCACTCCCGATAGTTTTCTGTCCTTCTTGATGTCTCTTTTACCCAAAGGCAGCAATTTGGAAATACGATCACACAAGTAATAAGTTTCGTGGAAAATATTGTGCTCTACTGTGCTGCAGGTGCTGGGGTCTGAAAATGAAGGACCCCTCGCCAAAAATTGTCCTAATGGTTTAAACCCTCAAGCCAGGAGGGGATGCTCATCAAGAAACTTAAAGAGCAGTTTATACTTATTTATGACTTCCTGTCCAAACACCCATTTTGGCAAAATCTTTTTTGTAGATGGGCCGATTGGAAAACTGATGAACTGTATTTGCATTGCATTATCATTTACAGAGGTTTTCTTATCTCTTATATTTTAAATGTGTTTTTTTTATCTTATTATGGTCCATCACTGATTGCATTACGACTCTGGAAGTCATCCGTTCAACGTTTCCAATCTCACTGCTACGGTTTAATGCTGCATTTTAATTTACAATAAAGTATTATTTATATTTTAGCTAAATTTTTAATTACTTTCGATACATAATAATGTTTGCACTCCAGCGATGGGCACGTTCGTCATCCAAAAAGAAAAGAAAAGTTGATTCAGACGCTTGTATGCTTCAAGGTATGTTTTGCTACAAATTTAACAAAATTTTTAGAAATTTATTGTCTGGATAAGCATTTTTGTAGGGGAATTAGGATTTTTTTCTCTAAAATTCCACTATTGCCCAGTTTTAATATTATGAATGCTTGGACATAGAAGATTGCTTAGCGCTAAATATAGAATTTTCTATTGCGTTTGATTTAAAAAATAAACTAATAGATCAAGTATTAAATGTTTTATGTTTTTGTGAATCAAGGCCGTATCCACATTGGATGAGGGACCCACGGGCCGCCCCCCCCCCCCCAGAAATCCTTTGCAATGTATCATATATTCCTCCCTGAAACTTTGCTTAACATAAGTGTCGAAGTCTGATCCCCTCGAAAAAATATTCTGGATACTGCCTTAGCTCCGGAGCAGGGGGAGCATGTTAAGAATTAGGCAGTGTATGCTTCAAAGTCATACCCTTTATATATACATATATATATAGATGTATGTTTAGATCTTTGGTGAAGTTAGAGGAGTGGGTATTTGAGGCTTCTGCAACTTAAATTTTTGTAACTGGCCTTACATCTATAATGCTTAGGCTAACTCTGGATGCAAGGGTTCGAGGGCTCTCCCCAGGAAACTTTTTGAAATCTTCCTAGCAATGCAATTTCGGGATACTTTGGTGATGTTAAAGGAAACAGAAAGGAGTTTGGTTTCCACCCCCCCCCCCCCCGCCCTTTTTTTCAAAATAAAGTCATATATCTTTTAAGTTACTTTTGGTGTCGCTCGTGATAGTGTTCAATGTCCTTTCATTGAAAGTGTTTCTGAAAGTAAAGTGTCTTAAAAGAGTAATTTCTCTTTTCTTTCAATTTTTAAAACTTGTGACCTGAATTTTTTGCCGGGGGGGGAGGGAGTTGACTTGCTCCGAGGGGATAGCTCCCCCCCCCCCCGGGAGATGCCTGAAATAAACACGGAGTATATCTTTAAAGATAAGTATTTATGACTAGTAAATTTTCAACTCTTTTACACTTCTTATTGGTGTTTAGTCTGTACATTTTTAGGGTAACCACCCCCTTTCACCAACCCTAGTTACGCCTATGTATAAGAGTAAATGTTTCTTCCTCTTGTAATAGCAGGAATCGCGTGAGAAGTCACATGACATTCACTAAAGTCATCGAGACAAATTCTAGGCAAGCCAAGAAATGTGTGCAAAATTCTGTAGACTAACAAAAACGATCATTTCACCCACAGAACAAGTGGGGTTACACTTCGCTAGTAATTTCTTCTTTGTGAATTGGGTTTGTAGTTTTTTGGTGGCAGTATAAACTCGGTCTCTCATCTTATTCTTTCTGGGGCTTTTTTGCCATTTTCGGTCCATCCATATGCTGCCAAGGCCGTAGCCAGAAATTTTTTTCGGGGGGGGGGGGGGGCCCTAACTTTGAAACACTTTTATGTTGAAGAAAGTTTCAGGGAGGAATATATGCTACATTGCGAAAAAATTCGGGGACGTCACACCTACCAGCCCTTCCGTTGCATGGAGTGTTTCTTTCAGACCTTCTGCTCCGGGGGAGGGGGGGGGGGGGTCATGTTAAGAATAAGGAGGGGCGGTGCATGCTTCCAAAATCACTACCTTTTTATATTTATACATAGATGTAACTAGAAATGATAATATTAATATATTTTATATAGAATATGATAGATTTTTGATACCATGTACAGTAGGTGTATTTTTGACTATCTTTGGTGTAGATAGGACCGTGTTTTGTGGAAGTTTCTGCATCTTAAATATTTGAAACTGATCTTACAACCATAATGTTTAGACTATCTCTGAAAGGGGGGTCCGGTGGTTCCCCCCCCCCGGAATTTTTTCGCAATTTGGCTCCTGAGAATTCAATTTTAGGCCCTTTCGGGACGTTAGAGGAAGGAGTTTCAGAAATTCTCCCCTAAGAAAATTTTCGAAACTGCAGTCTTAAAAATTAAGTTTTAGTCTATCTTTGTCAATGTTACTGGAGGCAGGAAGGAGTTTGAGGGATCTTCCCAGGAAACTTTTTGAAAATTTCCTAACAATGCAATTTCGAGATTCTTTAGAAGAAGCAGAGGGAGTGTGGTTAAGCGGCTATCACACGACAGGAATTTTCAAGCAAACGTAACTTCCACCTCGTTCTATCGGCAACCTCAAGAGAAAATTTTCGATCCGGAGTTTCCTACAGGTTTGCACCCGGTTTCTCGGACGGTTGCTCATAACGAGCTACTATTTTCTAATCTGTATCCTCGTGTTAGGCATATGTTTACAGTTTTTATACTTGATATTTCGTTCAAACAAGTAGGTTTCTGCATTCAGGGGCACTCCCATGCAAGGTTACGGCAAGTCAATGGGACCTCCCAAAAATTGTTCTTATTTCGCAAATTCTGACAAACCATGTTAAATTTGATAGTTTGGTATAACAATAGTTTTTCATTTTTGACGGACAACTATACAGGGCCGGCGCTAGGCTGAGGCCGTGAGGCGCCTGCCTCAGGGCGCGTCGATCTTAGGGGCGCATTGGCCATAAATATTAACTGCATCTTT
Source organism: Octonoba sinensis (assembly GCA_038502835.1). Lineage (NCBI taxonomy): Eukaryota > Metazoa > Arthropoda > Arachnida > Araneae > Uloboridae > Octonoba > Octonoba sinensis. The sequence continues at coordinate 59,874,001 of CM076605.1, read as the reverse complement.
TTAAGTAGCAAACAATAGTTTTTATTTCGAAAGTATTAAATAATATTTAAACTATTTAGTTTTACAAATGATGCATCAAAACTTCATCTAATTTCATTTTTGCATTAATATATATTACAGGTTTAATTTTGATAAAATCGAACACAGAAACACATCAAGAACTTCTTTCCTTTGTTGAAAGGATATAATTTTTACTGGGTTATTCCTTGTTTTGCCCGTTATTTTTTTCTTCTCCACAGCGACAGGCGGCTTCAATGTATACGGAGTTTGCGCTTTATAAGTGTTTGCAGTTCTAGAAAGTGTCTTCTCTATTTTATAACGAGCAAAACGCAATCTATTGCATTTTCTCTTTTTCTGTTTTTTATTTTCTCCTTATTCAATCCATTCTGATCAGTTATTGTTTTCTTCAGCCTTTTGAAAGTTGAAATATGTATAATTAAAGTTTGTATCGATCATATTTAATCTCTATTCCTTCATAATATACAGTAGGGGCGGAAAAAAGTTTTTTTGCCTCACGGCGCCATTCGTGCTAGCGCCGGCCCTGCAACTATATAATTGTCAATAGCAGTTGCAATTGCGAGACATCAAATTTTATTTTATGTGTATAATGATCACTTATTATCAATAGGATCATGTTTAATTAAGTTAGATCTTCGCGATTCGGTGAAATACGAAGTTTCAGTCGGGAAATTAAAAATCACCCTCCCATCCAAAAAATATAAAATATAAAAACACCGTCCAAAAAATAAGTTCGAGGCGGTCCTGCCTGCTTAAATAATTCATAAAATTTTGATCACAAATTGTTGTTATATTATAATGCAATACATTCACCTGAAATGTGAAAAAGTTGTTAAAACGTTGTACATGTTTTGCGAATTTTAGTATCAAATTATATGCTATGAGTTTATTCATCACACGATCTTTAATTTTAATGGAAATGTATTAAAGCAATGGCGTTATTAGCATAAGTGTCACCCGGGGGGCGATAATTTTTGGTGTCCCCCCATAAAAAAAGAAGAAAAAGAAAGAACGTTGTTGTGTTGAAAAACAAGAAGTTTATATTATTTTCAGAGGTGCATAAAAAAAAACACTTTAGGAATTTCATTTTATTTATTTGGGATAACTTTCACTAAACTACATTTAATTTCAATTAAGATACCTCAAAATAGCACCCTTAAAATTGTATAGTTCAAGTTCATGTATTTTTCTAAAATTCTATATCTCATTTTGGGTGTCACCCGGAGTGGCCCGGCCCCTCCACCGTCCCCCGTAGTGACCCTATTGATTATGGACTATAATTTGGTAAAATATTATTATTTGGTATTCTGTGTCTCCTCTAATATCAATCTAATTAATTGTTTTTAGCCTACTTTCCCGTAAAAGTAAAAAAAAAATAATAATAAAGCATGAAAGAAGGCTTAATGGTATCGAGAAAATATCGTTAGTAATCAAGAAAAGTCAAAAATAAGTTAAGTAGTTAAATAAAGATTGAAAAATAAAAAAATTGAAAGTAAGGTTTTGAGATGGGGAAAAAGTGTGTCTGTCGGTCTGTCTGTCTGTCGGTCTGTATGTCTGTCGGTCTGTCTGTCTGTCGGTCTGTCTGTCTGTCGGTCTGCCGCCCCCCTAATAACTTTTGAACGAATTGTCCGATCCGAAAAATTCTTTTTGCATTCGAAAGATCTCGGCGAGCACATCTCATTTCCATATTTTACTTTTTGATTTGAACAATTTTTTGTTCAATTTTGAACAGTTCAAAAAATTTTAACATTAGCGCTTATGGGCGAAAATGAAGAAAATTATATAAACTCTGGGTACAAGATCCAAGTTCCAATGAACAAGCTTACTGGAGGAAGCTCTTGGCGTGAAATATTGGTTTGAACAATTTTTGTTCATTTTTGAACAGTTCAAAAAAAATTAACATACCGCCTACGGGGAAATTTCAATCCTATATAATTCCTGATCTAACGGCCCGATTTGCTTGGAACAAACTTTATCGGAAAGCTCTTATGACGGAGAACATGTACAAATAGAAAGTTCATTTAGAACTAACGAGCCTATTTTACTATGAAATTTTTTGATCGGGATTTTCAAGAATATTTTTGAATTAATGAATGATTAAATGAATAAGCAAAAGAATGAATGAATAAATGAGTGAATAAATACATGAATGACTTAACAAATGAATGATTGAATGAATATGTATTAACCGTTGAAAAAGGTATATTTGAAGCAATTAAGAAGAAGCTAAACGAGAAAAACAGAGAGAGAGGTAGCTAGATTATAAATTTGAATTCGGTGTATACGGGAAAGTAGGCTCGTATAGTTCTAGACGGAACTTCTTGTTTTTTTCTTATTGTGACTCTAACTGTTTCTTTAAAGTTGTATAAAACTATTGTGTACATAAGCAAGAGCGCCACGGACGGAAATTTTTGGGAGGTGTGCACAATTTACTGAATATGAAACTTCTAATTCTAACGAATCATAAAATAGGACTGCAGTTTAAATTTAATTAAAGTAAAATAAGAGGAATTAGTTAAAAAATCATCAAAAATGGAAAATAACATATGATGTAAGAAAAAACAAAGAAGAAAAAAAATACGGTAGTCATACTGTCCCTAAATTTATCACCTGAAACGCACTTGCATTTTGGCAGCGATTTCATCATAAGACAGTCTTTGCAATGTCCTGCACTAGTAAAGTAGCGACTTTACATCCTACAAATGTTTTTCGCATGATTTACCAAATTTAAACCAAAAAAATCTAATTTCGAAATCTCATTCTCGTTTTAACATTTATCCTTCGATCTTCAAATACTTCACCGCCATGTTTACTAGAAAGTTGATTTGACGTCATGAAATCCCAGGTTCATAATTGGTCCTTTCTTGATTTGCCTTAAATTACACGTTCTAGAAGCAATTTTTTTCTTGCACAGATAACGAATTGCTTCTAATTCGAGCAACCGTGAATTGATATAGCACACGAGCATTTTGAGGAAACTATGGGGGAAGTTGGTAGAAAAACCAGTTTCCGATAGAGTTGACGATTCCTATTACGGTTGCGTTTGCCTGTAATTCCTGTCGTGTGATAACCGCTTTAGTCTTCTCTCTCAAATTTTTCGAAATAAATTCTTATCTTTTAGGCTACTTTTGGTGTCGCTAGTGACAGTGTTCGATGTCTTTTCCCTAAAAGTGTTTCTGAAACTGTGTATTTTGGAAGCGCCGTCTTATTGTTTCCCAATTTGTAAAAGAGAGGACCCCCCCCCCCCCCCCCGCTCCCAAACTCCCAAACAGGTTGGTTCAAGGAACAAAATCAACAAAATCTTTTTTTTTTGTTTAACAATTTTTTTTTTCAGACTAGTTAAAAATTTCGAAAGTATTTCGGGGGGAGGGCTCGGGCCCGTCGGCCCCCCCCCCTTGCCTACGGCCTTGCGTGCATTCACATCTAAGGTGACGAAGACGCTTTGCGTCTATCGTAATAGACTGGTTGTTAAGGTAACAGCTTTATGGTTGTTGTATTCTGGTGTAGAATTTTGAAAAAAAAAAAAATCGATTTTTTTTTTTTCATATTTCCAAAGTTTAAACAATATGCCATTATAATGATTTTTCAAAATTCCTAATATTTCATGAGCTATAGCCGTTTTAGTGACGTGGCATCGGTTCCGGTCCGACCGCTACAAGTCAACAAATGACGGTAGGCGTTCCCGAAACCCTACGGTTGAATATACTTGTCCATGGGTCATACGATAGCGGCATCTATAATAATTAAGAATCCGTCTGTTTTTTATTTTTCAGATCACCAGGAGGGTTGGAATAATGCACGCCAGGTCACCCTCTTTTTTTATGGACCCCCCCCCCCCTTTTACTGCTCATATTTTTTTCAATTTTATTTATTTATTTATTTTTTGGTTAATTTTTGTATGTAATAATAAAACATCAAACATCAATAAATAAATGATAAAAAAAATCGATAGTAAAAAATATTTTTGTTTCCTTTGTACGGCGCTTCAAAACTCGGGCGAAATTCATGCCTCCACACTAGAATACCCCCTTAAAGTAACAGCGAAGACGCATCTGTCGATAGCGCAATCAACAACTCACGTCGTCTAGATGAAAGTCAATTTTAATGACGCAATAAAACTCGTATGTTGTGGCCATTACGGAACTTTCTTCTAAATCCTTCATGTGAACATTACTACTTATCAAATATCCCTATTATAATACAAATAATTAAGAAAACAAATTGTATTAAAAAATCCCTTTGAACCAAGATCAACTAATTACAAGGTTTTGCTACCCGTGAAAACTGAAAATGCCAAAAATGTTTCTAAAGAATATTATTTGTTAACGGTATAGGTCAAATGGTAACAATAAAATACCAAACAAAGTCTCTGCTTCCTTGGCGCGGTCTGCGCCGGAATATAATTGTTTGAATTGTATTCTTGAGATATACACTTAGCGAGAAAAGCGTTCGATTGTTCCACCCCCTTGTAGCGAATGGTGCGAAAATTTAATCTGCACTACGTCCTATCAAGTCGTATCCGTGGACCAAATTTTGTTTACTTCTACGCATTACGTCTTGAGCAGTGCTCACAAAAAACTAATAAAAAAGTTCAATTGCTCCATCCTCTTTGGAGCAAATGGCGCCAAAATGTAACCAACACCCCTTCCTATTGAGTTCCACTTGTATACAAAATTTGTTCGAATTCTTCCATTACTTCTTGGGATATAGCCGTCACGCTAGTCGAGAAAAATGTTCGATTGCTACGCCCAATTCGAATGGATTCACGCCAAAAACTGATCAGCAACAGTTCCCATCAGTGCCCCTGTGTGCACCAAATTTCGTTTGATTACATGCGTTGCTTTTTGAGTTATAACGTACCTTCTTTAAGAGACACCTGTAATTAAGGGACACTTTTCTGGTCCCAGTACCTTTGAATAGGGACTGCAATGTATTTACCTCTGAATAAGGGACATTCTTAGAGAAAATGTTCCAAAATTCAAGTTGTATAGATAAGAAAAATTTACTGGAAGCTGAGTTTCTTTTTTTTTTTCTAAAAATTAACTTCTAGAAGTTGGTATGAGTCCTAGAAGCATGAACAAAGAAACAAGTGTATTTTAAAGTGCTTGCCAAAACCTACTTGCAAAGGCTTTTCCCTCTTTTGTACTATGGAATACATGTGTGTTCAGCGAGGACAGACAGTACCCGGCTACCAACACATTTTTTATGCAAGGATTGGAAAGGGTACAGTAAACGTAATTTATACTGTATTGCCCATATTAAGTACTTTAAAACAAACCCATCTAATAGATTGCTTCAAATAAGTTTCTGTAAGTTACAAAACTTTGCTAATACGACATTTATGCTTAAATTTTAGTTTTCCAATGAAAAAATTTTAAATTTCAATCATTTCGACTTATATGTTTTATGCATGAGACATTTTTAGTATTTAAGCTTAAATGGTGACACATGTTTATTATTAAAAAGTCAAACTTAGTTAATACACTATACGTGTATGCATCAATTTATGAACCTCCGAGGAAGGGACACCTCTATTTAAGGGACAAAATTTTTAGTCCTTTTAGTGTCCCTTATTGAGAGGTTTTACTGTAATAACTAAATTCAACGGCGCTAACACTGTTGTACCCATCTCAGCTTACGAGACCGCTAGCCCTAACAAAAGCGGATGTTCCAGTCGTGTGGTTGGCCTGACAATAATAACAATAATCATAATAAATGAAAAAGATTCTGCACGAACATAACTTAATTCATTTCTATTTTGAAATAAAGATAATAACGTCGTAGCGCACCACAGAGCTAAATTTACAATAAATAATACAATAATAAATTTACATTCAATAAATACGTGTCATTTCTTTCAAACAATCCCTGTTTTGTTGTTGTACTTGGATTGTAACCCAAACAAGCAACCGTCTCCTGTAGTCTTGCATTTGCACAGGAGATGGCAGCAATTATGTAGGTATCCGCTAGAATGAGTAAGCTGCTTCATTCGCTTGGGGCAACATAGAGCTAACTCCAGGAGATGGTCGTTTGTTTGGCACAAATTGAAGGGTTTGCAGCAACAAAGAGTTAACTCCAAGTTTTATAATCCCTTTTATATCTCCTGGAGTTAACTCTTTGTTGCTGCAAACCCTTCAATTTGTGCCAAACAAACGACCATCTCCTGGAGTTAGCTCTATGTTGCCCCAAGCGAATGAAGCAGCTTACTCATTCTAGCGGATACCTTGAGAACTATTAACGGGAGATAACTCCTTGTTGAACCAAACGAAAGAAGGATCCCCCCCCCCCCCCCAAGAAACGGTTGTCAACTCTGTTTGGCGTAAAAATGGAGTTAACTCTTTTTTGATGCAAACCCCTCAATTGATTACTTCACTTTTTTAAAATACCCTTATTTCAGCTTCAAAAGTGTTCAATTGAATAGGTGAGTGGAAAAACAGTACTTTTCTCCATCGGACACCCTTGCACCTTTTAGCCGAAGCCTTAGGTATGAAAAAACAGTACTAGTCCAAAATCGGTCATTTTTAGATACCTGGCAAAAATTACACTAATATTTAGAACAACACATTGCAATGAGAAAGAATACAACTGACAAGACCTCCCACGTTATAAAACCTAGGCATGGCGTTAACAAAAAAAAAGAAAATAAATTTGAAAACGAAAGTTGTTTTTGCAAATATCTCACAGCGTTTTCTGGACTAGTACTGTTTTTCCACTCACCGATTCAATTGAGAAAAGTGTTAAATTCTAGAGAGAGAGTATGAATTTATAATGAAGTTTTGATTAAGTACGTTATAAATTCATATTCCTTCCTTATCCCTACACGTCAATCGAACACTTTTAAAGTTGAATTAAGGACGTTTTTTTAAAAAAAAATTGGAGTTAATCTATTTGTGCATTGAATGCCTCATTTGACCAAACAGGCCGAGCACGAAAATTATACCTATTTTTACCATGGTTTAGAGGCCGAAAGATTCAGCCATAGTTCGTTACTTCATGGCATTTACTAATAATTTTCATTTGTTCAATAGTACGCAACAAACAAAGTTTAAAATATAACTTACTCTTTTGTCAAATGTTTCTTCCATAGACAACATCATGAACTGAAAAAGGTATGTATAGTTTTAATAATGAATTGCTGCGAGTTCTGTTCTACAGAATTATCAGGTAAATAAGAAGATAATGCCCTCCCGCCGCCCAAAATAAATAAATAAATAAATGAAAGTTAGCAACGTAGGACATTGAGTGGGAGTTTGTGCAGAAGTCCCTAAGAGTTTTTAGAATATACTTCGACTTTGATTTCGATATTCAAATTATAGTCTTTCAAGACATTGGCACGAAATCTACAATAACGCCAAAGCTGTTACACTTGGAGTCCCTTTAAGGATTATAGTTTCAATTACACGAAGCACTGATTTCCTTGTTAAAGTGGTACAAGTAGTATACCACTTCTTACAAGTAGTATACCACTAATAACATGAACAACTGAGATGAGACAAACTAATCTTAGTAACGCAATGTGCAGAACATATTATAAGCACCTACATTTAAAAAAAATACATAATTAACTTCACGGTTAATTATGCTTGTTTCTGGTGCTGAAGAGATTAATGATGAATCATAAGAAAGGCTATTCATCTATACATAAATAGGCAAATAAAAAACAGTTAAGAACCATATTCTTCTATCTTTCAACCGATTTTAGTTTTTTTTTAAATTTTTGGTTTGGTAGCTATTGACGAGTTCTACTGATATCAATAAAAAAATTTCAGAAACAGTTTATTAATAGTTAATTATTTCCCCTTTTCTTTCGTCAGGCAAGCCTCATTTATAACTGCAATGTTATATTGTTATAGATAGAAGATGGCACCATTTCTTCGTTGAGTAAATTATTAGGCAATAAACATAAAACTCATTGTTAAGAAGAGTTTGTTGCCACTAAGCAGTAATATTAAAAGCAATGATAATAAGAGTTTGAGTGAAGGCTTCTCTGAAACAATGGAATGAAAAATAAGAATAGTCTATAGAAGCAAACATTAAAATTTTATTCAAGTGCCACTCAACTTAGTACGAAATCGGCAGAGGTAGGAGCGGTTGCATTTATGAACGTAATTGGCCCAGCGGCGACAATGGTGTACCATACGTTTGCTTTAAGTGAGGATGATCTCGACGATATATTGAAGATATTATGAAGATAAACTCGACGTTATATTCAATGTTGAAATTTGATGAATAATACTCATAATTATATAAATAGCATAATGATTTCAATGCTAAATTTAATTATTACAGTCGAATTTCGACTGTTGGACGAACTTTAGTTAATGGAATAAGACTATTAGTGCTTGTATATTCATTAATTCATCAAGTAGAATACATACATCCCTAATCCAAAATATTTCAAATAATATTGAAATACTTACGTTTTCTTAATTTCTCTGTAAGGAAATGCCGGAAGAACTCGTTTATTCTAAATACTATAAAGTAACAAAAAGTTAACAACTTGAAAACCTCGACATTTTGCGTCAACGTATTTGATTATTTTTGCATTATCTATTAAAGATGAAGCTCATGAATGACAATAAAAAGTGCCTTTCAGATAAGATATATCGTGATCATGATGTCAACATATTTTCTGAACTAAAGTTAAGGAATGATTAAAACTGTCTAATCTGAGAAATGAGAATAAGTTTGAGAGCATAAAACAATCAAGAACTTAGATAAGAAATTATAAAAGAAAAAGGGAAGGGATAGCTATACCAAAGAAGTGATTTAAATTTTGTGAAGTAGAATTTTTATTTAGATTACAGATGATGTTTCTTAAAAATTCTTGATCGTTTATGACGCCCGTGAACAAATATAGCAACAAGTCAGTTACCGCTCTGATTTGTTATTTTTCTATTGTTTTCATATTAAATTTTATTTTGCAACAACGCTTTGCCCTCCAGTTTTTTTTTTTTTTTTGGGAAAACGTTTATTTTTTGGAAGGCCCGTTTTCCCCTAAAAATCTCCCTAGTTATTAAAACACTCCTGACAAGTCAGTTTTGTACCATCACTCAATTTTCTCTTATAAAAATACAGTCGGTACCGGTGAATACAGTAGCCAATTTGACACAGTAGATTATTCTGATAAGCGGGATATTCCATTATTCGGGATCAAATAAACTAATAAACTATTGCGAGCGACAGCCTAGAGGGCGATCACGGAAGTTTATAGGAACCCTTATTACCCCCTGCGCGGAGCGGTCGCTAACTTTCTACCTTGAGGGGTACGAAGAAAGAGAGCAAAGAAAGCAGAGAGGACAGAGAAGCACACTGACTTGAACAGACAGAAACCGGTTTCCCATGTCTATGGACAGAACAGACTGACCACGAAGATAGCAAGAACCCAGCTGCGCTCGGTGAGTTCCTTCTACTCTCCCGCCTTATGCATATCCTGATCATTAATTTAATAATGCTATTTATCTGTATAAAAGTTGTTCTTTAATCATGTTTGTTAGATTTACTATGGCAGGGTCTTGTGGACTTAGATTTAAATTAGTTGAATGAAATCATACCCCAACGCAATGTACGTTATTGTCCACGGATCGCCTCCATAAACTATGGTTTGTGCATTGAAAGTTTGTTACAATAAGCGGGATATTCTTTTAACTGATATTCCATTAAAAAACCTTCCATAAATGATCTCACGCTTTTTTCCCGTATATTTGGCCCCGCCCCCCGTTTGTTACAAAATGTCACATTTCAAAATACCCTCCTCCCCCCTTTGTCACATGCCACGCTACGTTGCACTCTCAGAAACGCATGCTGAAATCTCACGAAACTTTCGTCGTATTTGACGAAATGTCTTCGCGAAAAATGCTCCGAGTAAACCTTTCGTCGAATTGGCGAAATTAATGTGGCAACTTTTTAAACTCACGTGATCGCGCGAGGAAAGAATCGTTATAAATGACGAAATTTACTTGACGATTGAAGAATCGTCGAAAATGAGGATTCTATTTTTGAGAGTGTGCATAAGCATGTTGACACACTTCTTGTTACCCACTCCCCTCCAATTGTCACAATTTCACGAACCCCCCCTCGAAGCGTGACATCACTTATGAATGATCCCTAAAGTGGGTTCGACTTTACCGAAAGAGGTAACAGTTCACTTAACATTTAAGTCTTTTTTTTTTTTTTACAATCGCAAAACTACCCTGAAGATCAGTTTTTACCAGGATTCACATACTGAATAATGCCGCTGATCTAGACTAGAAGATAATGCGTCGTACGAATGCTTAAAGGATTTCCCCTTCGAATTTCATATTATCTAATCTGATTTTCATATTGTTTCTAACTCTTATTATTCGGTTTGTATGTAACCTGAAAAGAAAGGGAAAAAAAAAAATCTCCTCTAGCTTTATGGAATGAAAATACCAGATTGGTTTACAGTTTTAATTTATCGTCTCTTATTGAGATAATTTATCATTGTTTGAATGTTTCGTTTTCTGCAGATAATGTCATAATAATAATTTCAGCATATGTTTAGACGAAGTGTTTTAAGTTTTGCAAGATATTTGTTTCTATTTTGCTTGCGATAAAATATATCTCGAGATTTCTCTGGCTTACCCTTACAAGTATAGAGTTAAAATGTAAGTAATGTGATAGTATCCATTTCGCTTTACTTATTAAATCTTAAGTTTTAAATAGAGATGTAACGAATAGTGATTTGGCTTAGTAACCGAATATTCGGCTGTCGAATAGTTAGTTTTTAAAACAAGTTTCATATTTGTTTGTAATTAAAAGAATTTTTCAATTTTAAACTGAATCTAAAAGAAATATTTAGAAAATTGGTTTTTAATCTTAATATAGTGAAAGAAAAACTATAACTTGATGTTGTTTTTAATATTGTAAATACTTTGCTGCCAGTAATTGGACGCATGGTTCTCACAAATCTGAATTTTATATAATAATTTTAACTACGCTCACACTCTTAATTTATAATCAAGTGAGTCACTTTTAAATCTTTTTATTTCTGTTGTAGTATGTAATGTAAATATAGATGTTGTTGAACACTTCTCAATCAACTGCAAATAAGTCTGCCAAACCTAAACAATAATAATAACAAAAGAAATCAATTCATTGTTTAATAGTTTCTAACAGGTTTTTTAAATGTATTTGTCGATTCCAAATTAAAAATTTGTAGCGAAAATAATTGGTCTAGAGTTGCATTAATTATCTCAGCTTCGTTTTCATGTATTTTAACTACAATCACAACTCATTTGTACAATGTACTTGAATATGTGCATGAAATTTTAAAATTTGTATTAATTTTTTTGTGTGAGTGTTGGAAATGTATATATTAAAACTTAAAAAAAAAAAAAATCTTCCTTGTGATGCCTTTTTCCTAACAAAAATTATTATTATTATTTCAAATTCTTATGCATAAAGTAAATATTTTTTCTATTGACTCAACATGTTATTTGCATTTCAAAATATATTCTTCACTTCTTACTACCCTGTCAGATTTTTCTCCTTTCTCTACTTTAAAATTGTTAACAATGTTTACTCTCCCCCATAATACACAATGAGATACTTTCTAAAATAGCCCTGAGACTGCTGCCAGGTTTTGCAGACGACTTTTAGACGATTGCGACTTGCGAGAAACAATTTAGCCAAAACGAGCCATGCTCTTTAAACACAATTGTTGTTGTTGTTGTTGTTAAATGCCAATTGGATACCCAAGCTCCACGTCGAATATTCATTTTGTCGGATAGTCGAACATCCGATGTCTCTTGTCAGACGGGTTTGAGCTGGATATCTGGTTATGATGTTTGAAATCTATAAATTCTATAACAATTTTTAAACATTCCGCAGCTTTCAAACACGTGCTACAACTGAATGAATGCTACAACTGCCGGCCAACTGAACATAGTAGTAAATTTATGTAAATCTTAAAGCAAACAAATCTTCTTGGTCGAAATAAACAAAAAACAAATAAGGAACTTCAGCATGGAAAACTACAGTTAATATTGGCCTGAATTTTGTTTGTGGCCAGTAATTGAAAATACTTTTAGCCAGCAGGATCTTAAACTAGACATAATGGCTAATTTTAGTCACATCTGGCAACCCTGCCCTGAGATAATGACCCTGGTCAAGTACGTTCTATTGTGGGTTGTGGGATGTTTTGTAGTTCCCTATTGGTCATCAAGCCTTGGAATGCAAGTCTTTGTTGCAAAACTCGTTCCCTCACCCTTGTTGAAAAGCAGGTAAGGTTTGACGTTGCACATGGAAAAGTAATCCTAGTAGTATGTCTTGCAAAGCAATCTTTGGTGACTTGGGGACTAATGCATATGCTGCACCTAGCAAAATGATTTTACTTGCTATACTTGGAGTAATTAGTTTATAGCTAAGGGACCGTCCATAAATGATGTCACGCTTTTTTCCCTTATATTTGACCCCCCGCTCCCCTTTGTCACAAAATGTCACACTTTAACATACCCCACTCCCCCCCCTTTTGTCACATGCCACGCTATATTGCCACGCATGATGTCACACTTCTTGTTACCCCCGTCCCCTTGTCACAATTTCACGAACGCCCCCCCCCCCCCCCCCACCGTCGAAGCGTGATATCGTTTATGAATGAGCCCTATAGAAAGTCTAAAAAATCAATACAGTGGAATGTACTTTTCAGTATTTTCATTATAATATATTTAAGAACAAATTTAAAAAATTTCTTTTTATTAAAGTGAAATTATTCAGCCAAATATCTGACACTATTCGGCCATAGGTATTCGGCCCAATATCTCTTCCGTATTCAGCCAGGCGGAATATTCAGCAAAAGGACCGAATATTCGTTACATCCCTAGTTTAAAAGACAGCATGTGTTTGTATGTTAGTATTTCCGACGGGATATGAATACATTGGGCAACGGGGTCGAAAAATTCTAAACATTGGACCCATTTTTTAGATTTTTTGTACAATCTTTAGTGACCCCTTATAACCCCTGGAAATCTGAATCATCATGATTATTTTATTATTATTAGTGTTATTATTATGGCTCGATTTATTTGTCTAATGAGACGAAGACGCCGGGAAAGTTATTGTTTGTTTTTCATTTTAAAGTATCATACAAACATCGTTTCAACAACAACAACAACTTCCGCAACAGCTTATATATACAAAGGACGTTTTGCGATTCAAAATAGATATTTCATAAACAGAAAGGGCATCATCATCAAAGAATTATATCATCAAAAATTTACTTCTTAAATTTAAAAGCCTTATGATTTTTCCTAATTCTCTTTTTTAGACTCATACAAAACTTTTTGAGTTCGAAATTTATGTATATATATATATATATATATATATATATATAAAACATAAATTTCGAACTCAAAAAGTATATATATATATATATATATACAATAAAACCTCGCAAATCCGAACCCCGAAAATCCGAAATCCCGGGAAATCCGAACGAGTTTTTTTAACAAATTTAAATTTTAAAAACACACGCAAAAAACTGAAACTTATTTATTTTGTCTCAACAAAACAATTAAAAACTATTACTTATTAAATTTATAAACTAATTACTATAACAATACGAACTCACAAAATATCAATTTCACTTGAAGTCAGTTAACTTCAATTGTCGAAGCGATAGACACCTTCCAGCGGAGGCAATTGCGCGCCAGCGTCGCATAAACGTGACATCATTTGGCGTGGCTGCTGCGTGTTACTATTTTAGTGCTATTTTATGATTATAATGCATACCTATTTCTTATTGATTTTCTTTCATTTATTAAAATGAGTATGTAAGAAAAAATCGTTTCCCCTAAATGAGCAGTGTTGTTTTTAAACAACAAGTCAAATTTTCTCGAATTCTATTTTTCCGAATTAAAAAAAAATTACTTAGTATGTTTTCCACTTATAACTAGCACAAACAAACACACACACGAAAAAAATATTTTACAAAGAAGAAAAAAATTGCGCAGTGTAGGGTTAAGTCTTATCCCGTAATGAGGGTTCGTTTATTGTGTTATGAATAGTTTTCGGCTAATCCGAACAGGCTGCAGCCCCAATCAGTTCGGATTTGCGGGGTTTTACTGTATGTGTGTGTGTGTGTGTATGCATAAGCATCTAAATAAATCCCATGCATTCTTTCGTCGTAATAATGATGTATCTTGGAATATTATTTAAAAGAGTAGTAGGGGAATCTTAATGTTCACTTGACATCTTATAGAACCTGTTTCTTAGGCATTGTTCATTCATGTACAAGCGACGACCGCAGTCCGTTAGACCACAAACCAATAGCCACCTCAACCAATCATATTTCGAGTTCATTGCTTTTCATCGACATGCGCAATAAATTGCATGGTTAAAGGTTTTGCCGCACTCTCAGAAACGCATGCCCAAATCTCACGAAACTGTTGACAAATTCGTCGTTTTTGACAAAATGGCTTCTTGAAAAATGCTCCTAGTAAACCTTTCGTCAAATTGACGAAATTTGTGTGGTAACTTTTTTAAGTCACGTGGTTACGCGAGGAAAGAATCGTTGTAAATGACGAGATTTGTCTTGACGATTGAAGAAGCCTCGAAAGTGAAGAGTTCTAATTCTGCGAGTGCAGTTGACGCTTTATGAATTGTCATAAGTTGAATGCTTGCGCATTGTATTTTATTGTCCAATATCAACAACTTAAGTGTACTTTTATTTCAGTTCATGATGTTTCTGACGGCAGAAGAAATACATAATCAAGTGAGTTACTTTTGAATCTTTTTATTTCTCTTGTAGTATGTAATGTAAATATAGATGTTGTTGAACACTTCTCAATCAACTGCAAATAAGTCTGCCAAACCTAAACAATAATAATAACAAAAGAAATCAATTCACTGTTCAATAGTTTCTAACAGGTTTTTTAATGTATTTGTCGAGTCCGAATTAAAATTTTGGTGAAAAGATGAGCTAGAATTTTGACTGTTTAATTCCTCTGATTGGCATGTTTGAAAAAAAAAATGTGGGAGGAATATCTACCGCTAAATTCATCTCTTTTTAAAAATGAGGGGCATACCCCTCGATGGTAGGAGGATGGAGGATATGAAAAGCATGTTAATTTCTAATGACCTATGTAAAATTCCAAACGTTATCTGTACACTGTAAAAAAAAAACTAGTTCAACCTTCCTCCCCAAAAAGTGAAAAAAAAGGGGAAATTTAGCTGCAACTAACATTTGGTACCAAAGTTGCACCATTTTATAATGAATCCCAGTTTCATCCATGGGGAAACTAAGTGAAACTACACCACTATAATGGTTCAACTGAGTATAAAGGTCAAGACTCAGAAATTTTGGAAGTGGCCACTAAACTTGATTAACTTGGTGGCCACCTATACGTCATAAAGCAAAAGTGTAAAGCGAGCTGGGGAGGGGGGGGGGGGGGGTGAATGGTGCTTCAGTGCACTACAGTTCCCTAAGTCTCTTATTTTCAGTGAAGAAAACATAATATTTTATTAAATCAAGTTTTGTTCTATCAAGTCTTTAAAAAAAAAAAAAAAAATGTATATGACTTTCAAATTTGAAAAAGAAAAAATTGCTTCCTTGGCGATGGTAAATTAAGGGAATATGAATTTTTGCAATATAGTTTTTCATGTTTAATGTTATAGAGCAGGGGTCTCCAAACTACGGCCCGAGGGCCACATCCGGCCCGCGGACAGATTTTGTCCGGCCCGCGGAGAGCTAGCATACTTGAAAGAAAACTCCTTCTAGAGAACATATTTATTTTTTATAGCAAATTAAATTAAGTTTACTGAAGTAATCTATTTTTATGTTGAATAATTATTAATATGACATCTACATTGATATGGTCATGGGCTAACTACTCATAACATTGTTGTAGGTTATTATTTACTAACTAACAAATTATTGAAATGAATCCAACTAACATTTTATACATTTTAAATGAAAAGATAACTTATAACAAGCATAACGACATATGAAATACTAATGAGATTTATGTAATTGAGATTTTCCACTGACAATAGTTTGTAGTTGTGGACTAATTTTACTTGTACCAATTATTAAAAGAGATTTAAGATGCTCATCAGTTAATTTAGATCTGTAAACATTTTTTGTGTACTTCATTTTGGAAAAGGTCTTCTCACACAAATAAGTAGTACCAAAAACAGAAAACAGCCCACGAGCAAATTTATGCAAATTATCAAATTGTGTCAGTGGAAGACACTTATAAAATTCCAACAAAGATAAGTTTTGATATTTGTTCTTAATTATATCACTGCACTGTAGATCAATCATTTCCATTTGAAGTTCCGGGGCTAGGGTTTCAATGTCAGTATCAAAAGGATTCTGAAAAATCTCAATTTGATTCGCAATGGCATCAAAGTCCGAGAAACGAGTATCAAAATTTATTTTCAAAGCACTCAAAGTTTCGATTGCAAAATCGATAGGAAACTCGGTCTCAGTGGTGTGGCTAAATATTTCACATGTTTTAAAATGTGAAAAACATTTACTTCGTAGTTGTGATTGAAACAGTATCAATTTCTTCCGGAATGATTTGATATTATTGTATAAATCAGCAAGATGCTGGTTTTCTCCTTGCAATCTCAAATTCAGTTCGTTCACATGTTTTGTCAAATCAACATAGAATGCTAACTTCCACAGCCATGCGTTGTTTTGCAATTCAGTAAGAGGGCGATGCTTTTCATTCAAAAAAAATTCGATCACTGCTCGAAGTTCAAAAAAGCGCTGAAGGACTTTCCCACAACTAAGCCAACGTACGGCAGTATGATAAGGTAAGTCATTTTCTCCAATCTCTTTAATAAATTGTACGAATTGTCGGTGATTCAGCCCAAAAGATCTGATAAAATTAACAGTTGATATGACTGGTTTCAGAACTTCAGACATATCCAAACATTTTCCGCACAAAGACTGTTGATGAATGATACAATGTAAGACTATTGGTTTTGAACCACCGTCATTTTCTACAGCCTTTGACACAAGAGCGACCACTCCTTTATCTTTCCCACTCATGTTTTTGCCTCCATCAGTTGTAATACATTTCAAGTTTTTCCATCGAAGGTTCTTTTGCTTAACGGCCATTTCAACTCCTTTAAAAATATCTGAACCAGTAGTTGTGCCATGAATACTATACATATCAAGAAGTTCTTCATGCACTTCATAGCTTTTATCTACTCCTCGAATATAAATCAACACCTGAGCAGTATCTGACACATCCGTTGACTCATCCAAGGCCAAAGAAAACCACTCAACATGTCCATTTTTGTTGAACAGTTGAGAGGATATATTTTCAGCGATGTCTTCTACCCTTCGAGCCACAGTGTTTGCTGACATACTGACAGTTTTTAATAAATTTACCTTTTCAGGGCACATTTCTTCGGCTACTGCAATTATGCATTCTTTGACCATTTCTCCATCGGTGAATGGTTTTCCACGTTTTGCAATTTCAAGAGCCACACGAAAGCTGGCACGAGTTGCAGCCTCTTGTTCAGTTTTGAGTTTTGTAAATAAAGATTTCTGCGATTTCAATCCGCGCTTCATAGCTTCGAATTTTTCTGTCCGCAAACTTCCTGTATATTTTGAGTAATTTTGAAAATGTTTTGCTTCATAATGACGTTTAATGTTATATTCTTTGAGAACGGCTATGCTTTCATTGCAAATCAAACATAGCGCCTTGTTACTGGACTCAATTACGAAATACTGAATGTTCCACTGATCTTTGAATTTTCTGCATTCACTATCAATCTTTCGCTTCTTTTCCATTCTACTAAATCACACACAAAAGCAACAATTCAAATAAAAATATTGTTACAAAGATGTCTTAAACTTAAACACGCACAAACACGTTTTAAGGAGGTACGCACTATTTTATTTCACAGCAGTGTCATAGGAACTGACTTGTGGTTGCGCCACTAGCCTTCTTATATATTTCACTTACTGCCACCTAGAAGTGAGTGGAAGACACCAGAACTTTATCGAACCAACGAGATTATTCTGTAAGTGCTATTAGCGCCATCTGTTAGGGATAGAAGGTACTACCTATTTCTGCTTGTGTCCACCAGATGTCCTGTCACGTTACTCCTCATGGCTCGCTCGTACTCTACGACTAATCTAGAAATTACAGATAATGACAGGAAAATTAATAATATGCAGTGTTGCCGTTTTGCGGACTTTAGTTCGATTTGCAGCCTTTTTTAAACGTGGCGTACTTTTTCGGACTTTGTTTTTCATGTAAAAAAATACTCATTCGTTACTTGAGTACTCGTTAGGAACCGAAGTAACGATTACTGAAGAAAAAAGTAATCAATGATTACTTGTGTATTTCATTACTTTTGTAATCAATGATTACTATGGCGATACGATGCGGGTACCCCATTATAACGGATACCCATACGATACAGAAAATACATCAGCTTCCCCGTCGCTAATGGCATCTGGCAAAAAAGTAATCATATTTTACACCACTAGTGGACTGATTCAACTTTTTACCACCGGCAACAATTAATGATAATATGGTTTTGGCCCTTGGAATTTACTGGAGTAATCAATATGGCCCTACGGCTGGAAAGTTTGGAGACCCCTGTTATAGAGCACAAAAGATGTAAATGCAAAATTTTAATTGTTTCATCATAGAAGCAACAGATAACAAAAATCTCCCTCACAGAAACTAACCTTACAAAAACCGCGATCACAAATACAAAATATTTTCGAACACAAGTATAAAAAAATGTATATTTCCAGTTCTAGTTTTGTTCAGTACATTTTATTTTCATCCTTTTCAAAACTTTTTTTTAAAGCTTTCACACCATTTTCAAAATGGCGCGATACTTAAATCCGATTTTATAAGTTTAAGCGAAAATGGCCGATCTGAAATGTAAGTGTGAAATGAAAGCTATGAAAAAAATATAAAGATTAAGAATGTTTCCTACTATATTTAAAAGATTTATATGGCAGAGGGAAGGAATTCAAAAAGAAAAAACAATAGCGTAATCGGAAAAAATTTTCGCCATTTTTTTTTTTTTTTCTTGTTAAAGTGGAAATGAAGACTATCAGCCGAAATTCGGTTACTTGAATGCCGAAATGATGTTTTTATTGTGCTTGTATGCATGAAAGAAGCAATAGTTGTGAATTCTATAGATGTTATTTGAAAAGGAGGGATTTACTTTAGAAAATAAAAAAAGGAAAGGTGGCGATGAATTGAATCGCCACTTTTTCAAACAACATCGCCACTTGGCGAGTGGCGCCGCGTTGACCTTTAACCGAGTACCAAATTCTGGTTGCAGCTTAATTTCATCATTTTTTGGGGGGAAAGGATGGGCTAGAATTTTTGACAGTGTTGCTTAATCCCTCTGATTGGCAGAAGTTTGTGAAAAAAGGCCGCGTTAAGAATATTTACCACTGAATTCATCTCTTGTTAAATATGAGAGGCATATGCCTTGGGGAGTAGGAGAATAGGAAAAGCATGTTAATTTTTAATGACCTGTGTAAAAAAACCTAGTTCAACCTTTCAATAAAAAAAATGAAAAAATAAAAACTGCGAAATTTAAGCTGCAACCGACATTTAGTACTAAAGTTGAACCATTATAATGGTTCCTAGTTTCACATTCAAGGATTACACCAATATAATGGTTCCAACTGAGTGCCAAATGTTGGTTGCAGGTTGCAGGTAAATTTCACCATTTTTTCCAATTTTTGGGGGACTGGTAGAACTAGAATTTTTTACAGTGTATTTTAAAAATATTTTAATATACCGCTACTAGAAAAAAACCCAGTCTTATAAAGGGTTTTAAAAAGGTTCGAGTGGCCTTATAGTTTTCTAACTTGCATGTTCAATTTATAATTCCCATCTTTTAGTAATAAAGGAAAGAATTTAACATGGATTTTCTATTTTTCAGACTATTGCATATGCATCATCCGACAACTTTTTTTGTAAGTAGTATTTTTGTTAAGTAACTCTGTTTTATTTTATATGAGAAGGTCTCGACTAGAGCCCACAGCCATATAGGCCTTATTTGGCCTATATAGCTGTGGGCTTAGTGTGTTTTTGCTTGGGATTTGTGCGGTGCTCTGCATCGCTCATTGTTCGAGACAAACCAACACTGAGGAGTCCGTGTCTCATTCTCAAACTTTAAAAAAAAAAAAAAAAATCTGATTTGTTAACCTTTGAAAAATATTTTACTACATTTCTGTTATATAATGCATAATTTTACACATAATATGTGTGTGCAGGTTTTGAAATTGGGATGTAAAAAATTGGCGTCATTCGCCCCTAGCTTTTTTGTTTCAGTTGCCAAAAATGTTCTGCTAGGCGTAATTTTAAAATAATTCAAATTGCTTGGGCAGAGATAACACCTGGTAATTATAAGTGCTATACTTTTAGTCGTGCAAGTGTTAAAAAATATAGCAAAAACCTTACTGAGAAAATTATTGATAAGTAAGAGAAAAATGTTCAAAAATCAATTGCTGTTAGTAACTTTTAAGAAAGTTGGTGGGAATATTAGTTATTTGGCTTAACTACTTTTTCAAGTATTACTTATTTCATTTGCAAGTAAAAATTCACAATTCCAAATTTGAAGGTCAAGTAGTTACGATAGGTATCGTAAAAACTCAAAATGCAGCAGATTAGATGAAATATGTATAGAAAAATATAACTGTACAAACTTATGCTAGATTTTTTAAAAAATAACGAGTTGGTGAAGAATGTGGTTGTCAAACTAAATGTTTTTTGAAAGGATAGGCATCAAAAGTGACGACTGGATGTGAAATCGCGCTCGTCAATCCGGAATTTCTAGCTGCAAAATACGACTAACAGCCGCTCATTTCAAACCCTGTGCGTGTGTGCAGTCTAAAATTATGGCAGTCTAATTATAATTACACCGTGCGTTATTTTACGCTGAAACTGTTGCAAACTCTACGCTATTTATATTTGTAATTGATTCATAGGTACAAAAGGAATCATGCATCAAAATCCATCATAATTTTGCACAGACTTCAAAAATTATGTTTAAAAGTCGTATCGAAGTTGTTTAAAGAATAATATGTTTTTACTTTTCAGCGCAATTTATAGTTTGAAGTCGGTTCTATTTTTTTCCAAAAATTATTTTATTTTATTCTTTTTGGTGTAAATACCTTTTTATATAAATATTCTATTTTTAAAACAAAGGGGAAATCTTTGAGGGAATGACACTAAAAACTAACCGTTTGCCGTTTGTAAGATAAATTTCGTTTTAAAATCGATTTTAAAGGGTCACTAGAGCAAGAAAACTGATTGGATTTAATTTCTTCTTCAGAGAAGCCTTTAGTCCATTTCTTGTTATAATTGCTTTTAATTTAACAATGAATGAGTTTCATTTTTATTAACAACTTTCCCAACAAAGAAAAATCGAGCCTAGCCTTTCCAATTAAAATGAAAAAATACTTATTTTTCACCCATAACGTTTTTTCTAAAAACAGATGTAGTCAAATTGATATGCGATATTTGAGTTAGACGACCCTCTATCGATCAAAGAAAAAATAATCAAAATCGGTTCATTTAGTCAAAAGTTATGGATGAAAAAGCAAAAAAAATACCACATTTCAGCCCATAACTTTTTTCTAATTATCGAATATGGTCAAACCAAGGTATGGGACCTATGGGAAACCACCCTCGGTTGATTAAAAAAAGAATCATGAAAATCGGTTCATCCGGTAAGAAGTTATGAGTGGACAAAAAAAAAAAAAAAAAACGACATACATACAATATGAATGTGTAACCTCTTTCCTTTGTGAAGTCGGTTAAAAATCAAATCACTTTAATTATTATTTAAAGTTTCAAAACAACGACGATTGTTTATCGGTTATGTAATTCCATGTATTACGAATGGAAATCTACAGAACATTTTCTGTTCATTGAAGTTTAGGAGAGCAAAAAAAAAAAAAAAAAAAAGGCGGAAAAAAATCTTTCAATTGAGGAAGAAAAACTTTGCGAAGGCTGTAATGCAAAAGGAAATCAGTGATGTACGCCGAGAAGTTGAGAAGAACGCCAAAGACGATCTCCCCCCCCCCCTTTCAATCTTAACTCAACGCTAATTGTCATGTCTTTTTAATTGCAATAATGCTCGCACCTGAATACGTCCCTCCCCTTTTTTTTTTCAAGGACTACATCATTGAGTAAAGTATGTAATGGAGCATAAAATTGGGCAACGAAAATTTGCTTACACGGTTTTCAAATTTAGATGGACCTCAGTTCGCGGAAAATAGACCTGCATGACATTATCCACGCACTGAAGAAATTTCGCGATTTGTGCCTTACTATGTAATTGCTCTTCATGCCACTTTTTACAGCCTAAGTGCGTAAAACTGCCCTAATTTGTTTCATATTATGCACGAAACTAGCTCGGGAGCCGCAGAAGGGCATTAACATTAAATGAAATTGCAGACATTTTTTTTTCAGCAGAACGTTAACATAAGAGTAAAGTTGATTATTTTCTTTTTAATTCAAAATCAGTATATGATAAGTTAATTATTATTTTATTTTATTGTGAATAAAATAAAATAAATAATAATACATAATGTATAATTGTGCGTCAACTTATTTCTAAATTTATATATGAAAATATTGTAGCAGAAGACTTCCCTCTGGCCAAATTATTATTGTTTGGGGGAGGGGAGGGGAATTCATTCCCCAGTCCGCTTGACGATCGTTATTATAAGAAAACATATTTAACAAGAAGTTCCGTCTAGAACTTTACGAGCCTACTTTCCCGTATTCACCAACTTGAAATTTATAATCTAGCTAACTCTCCCTCTCTCTCTCTTCCTCATTTAACTTTAGTTCTTAATTACTTCAAATATGCCTTTTTCAACGGTTAATACATATTCATTCACTCACTCATTCTTTCATTTATTCAGTCATTCGTTTATTTATTCATTCATTTTTCTCATTTATGTATTTATTCACTCATTTATATATTTTTCACTTCATACATTCATTTATCTATTTTATTATTTATTCTCTGAATTATTCACTCATTTATTCGTTTATTCCATCACTCATTCATTTAATCATTCATTCATTCGAAAATATCGTTAAAAATCCCGATCAAAAAATTTCATAAGAAAATAGGTTCATTCCGTTCTGGTTGAACTTCGTATCTGTACATGTTCTACGGCCAAACATCTTTCCGATAAATTTTGTTCCAAGCAAATCGGTCTCTTAGATCATTATTTATAAAGGATTGAATTTCCCCGTAGACGCTATTGTTAATCTCTTTTTTAGCCTACTTTCCCGTAAAAGTAAAAAATAATAATAATAAAGCATGAAAGAAGGCTTAATGTATCGTAAAAATATCGTTAAAAATAAAGAAAAGTCAAAAAAAAAGTGAAGTAATTAAATAAAGATCGAAAAATAAAAAAATTGAAAGTAGGGTTTTGAGATGGGTAAAATGTGTGTCTGTCGGTCTGTCCCCCCCTAATAACTTTTGAACGAATAGTCCGATTCGAAAAATTCTTTTTGCATTCGAAAGATCTCGGCGAGGAAATCTCATTTCCATATTTTACTTTTTGATTTGAACAATTTTTCGTTCAATTTTGAACAGTTCAAAAAAATTTAACATTAGCGCCTAAGGACGAAAATGAAGCAAATTATGTAAACTCTTAGTACAAGATCCATGTTCCAATGAACAAGCTTACTGGAAGAAGCTTTTGGCGTGAAATACCAATTTGAACAGTTTTTGCTCATTTTTGAACAGTTCAAAAAATTAACATAGCGCTTACGGGGAAATTTCAATCCTATATAAATCCTGATCTAACAGACCGATTTGCTTGGAACAAACTTTATCGGAAAGCTCTTATAACGTAGAACATGAACAACTAGAAAGTTCATCCAGAACAAACGAGCCTATTTTCTATGAAATGTTTTTATCGGGATTTTTAAGGATATTTCTCAATGAATAAATGAATGAGTGAAAGCATGAATTAATGAATAAATGAAGGAGTGAAAGAATGAATCAATCAATAAATGAATGAGGAAAAGAATGAATAAATGAGGGAATAAATATATGAATGAGTAAATAAATGAATAAAGACATGAATGAGTAAACGAATGAATGAATGAATGAATGGCTGAATAAAGGAAAGAATGAATGATTGAATGAATATGTATTATCCGTTGAAAAAGGTATATTTGAAATAATTAAGAACTAAAGCTAAAGGAGAAAGAGATAGCTAGAATATAAAGTTGAATTTGGTGTATACGGGAAAGTAGGCTCGTATAGTTCTAGACGGAACTTCTTGTTTTTTAGCCTACTTTCACGTAAAAGTAAAAAAAATAATAATAAAGCATGAAAGAAGGCTTAATGTATCGTAAAAATATCGTTAAAAATAAAGAAAAGTCAAAAAAAAGTGAAGTAATTAAATAAAGATTGAAAAATAAAAAAATTGAAAGTAGGGTTTTGAGATGGGGAAAATGTGTGTCTGTCGGTCTGTCGTTCTGTCCCCCCCTAATAACTTTTGTACGAATAGTCCGATTCGAAAAATTCTTTTTGCATTCGAAAGATCTCGGCGAGAACATCTCATTTCTATAGTTTACTTTTTTATTTGAACAATTTTTCGTTCAATTTTGAACAGTTCAAAAAAAATTAACATTAGCGCTTATGGGCGAAAATGAAGCAAATTATGTAAACTCTGGGTACAAGATCCATATTCCAATGAACAAGCTTACTGGAAGAAGCGCTTGGCGTGAAATATCAATTTGAACAGATTTTGTTCATTTTTGAACAGTTCAAAAAATTAACATAGCGCTTACGGGGAAATTTCAATCCTATATAAATCCTGATCTAACGGACCGATTTGCTTGGAACAAACTTTATCGGAAAGCTCTTATAACGTAGAACATGTACAAATAGAAAGATCTTCCAGAACTAAGGAGCCTATTTTCCTATGAAATTTTTTTTATAGGAAATTTTAAGGATATTTCTCAGTGAATAAATGAATGAGTGAAAGAATGAATCAATGAGTAAATGAATGAGGAAAAGAATGAATAAATGAGGGAATAAATACATGAATGAGTAGATGAATGAATAAACATTTGAATCAGTAAACGAATGAATGCATAAATGAATGCGTGAACGAATATGTATTGTCTGTTGAAAAAGGTATATTTGAAAAAAATAAGAACTAAAGCTAAATGAGAAAGAGAGAGAAAGAGATAGCTAGATTATAAATTTGAATTTGGTGTATACGGGAAAGTAGGCTCGTATAGTTCTAGACGGAACTTCTTGTTTTTGAACTGTTTCAAAATGAATTCCTTTATCCCGGCGCAAATCTCGCCAAGGCAACAAAACACATGCAAAAGGTTACCAGCGGAGGTATTCCGTTTGGTGTTCGTTGAATCATTATTAGCGACTTTATCGCCTGCGCCGGGATAAAGGAAAAAGTACCGTTAATTTTTTTGAACTGTTCAAAAATGAACAAAAATTGTTCAACTCAAAAAATATTTTCCTTCGAGAACTTTTTAGTAATCTTGTTCATAAGAACTCGACTCTTATACCCAGAGTTTACATAATTTGCTTCACTTTTGCCCATAGGCGCTAATGTTAATATTTTTTGAACTGTTTAAAATTCAACGAAATATTGTTCAAATCGAAAAGTAAAATATGGAAATGAGATGTCCTTGTCGAGATCTTTCGAATGCAAAAAGAATTTTTCGAATCGGAATATTCGTTCAAAAGTTATTAGGGGGGGACAGAACGACAGACACACATTTTACCCATCTCAAAACCCTACTTTCAAATTTTTTATTTTTCGATCTTTATTTAATTACTTCACTTTTTTTTTACTTTTCTTTATTTTTAACGATATTTTTCGGTACATTAAGCCGTCCTTCATGCTTTAATATATTTTTTTTTTTACTTTTACGCGAAAGTAGGCTAAAAATGACAAATTGTTATTATCCTGGCCAGGTGCGTAGGAAAGGGGGGGGGGGCGGCTCAGGGGGCTTAAGCCCCCATTAGAAATCATACTGCATAATAAGGATTTCTGTTATTTTGTGAAATCTATGAATTTATTTTAATGATCCATAAAAATATTCATTTATTAGTGGTTTTTTGTAATTAATATAATATTAATAAAAATGAGTGAATACTAATTACTTTTTACTTGTTAATTGATTTTTCTTGGAAATAATTTTGAGCATTTGGAAATGAAAGTGTTTGAGGCCCCAGACCCTGATTTTTAAACTGCTACGCTCCTGATCCTGGCATGTGTATGCCAAATGTAGAGATGATGTTAGTCGAGAATATTTCAAAGAGAACGAGAATAATTTGCGTATAATCTCTTGAATATCAATGTTAGAGAATAATAGCAAATATTTCTTTCTCTTATTGAAAAAGTATTATGAACATGATTAATGTCATGAAATAATATTCATTCATCATTGCTAAAACATGAACACTCTCAGAAATAGAACTCTCACTTTGGAGGATTCTTCAATCGTCAAGACAAATTTCGTCATTTACAACGATTCTTTCCTCGCGCGATCACGTCACTTAAAAAAGTTGTTGCACACATCAATTTCTGTACCTCAGAGGTAAACTATCGTATCTGCAATTTTTCTGGTTTTGGGTTTATGATGCTAAGTGTGTTAAGGAAATTCATTCTTTTTAGTGGTAAAGTATCGTATGCGAAGCATGGTTACCTGAAGGTAAACTATCTGAACTGTAAAATTCCTTTTAAGGAAAAACACCCGTCTCATCATTTGTTTTACCTTTCCTAGAAAACTAGTAAAATGTTAGTTACTATAGTTTACCTCTGGGGTACAGATTTGACCTGAAGGTTTCCTCGGATCATTTTTCAGGAACCCATTTCGTCAAATACGACGAAAGTTTCGTGAGATTTGAACATGCGTTTCTGAGAGTGAAGATAAAATTACTTTTTGAGTTTTACTGTTTTAGGATGCATTTTGCTTTGGAAAATTGTGGGAAGTACTATTGCCCCCAAATTTATGAATCTTAATTTTTTCTTTTTTTTTCATAGGGAAATATTTTGGAAACGATTTTGTCAATGCTGTCTACTACATCAGCATGATTATATTATTCTTCTCTCTGTTGGTCATCTTTCTTCGGCTGCTGGGTTTTGGTTGCGGTGGAGTCGTACGTGGCTCGCCTGCAGCTCTCTACATGTCCTATCACGGTGACATTGAATCAGGATCTTGCTTCGCTTGCCTCCAGAGTCTTGGAGCGAAATGGGGAATTGCACTATGCATTTCGGCTGTAATTAGTGGTCTGCTGCTATATGGTTGCATGGCATTGAAGGAAATATTTATGGACGAGGATTCACATTCCGGAACTTCTACACCCAGTATTTTTTATAATTCTACAGAAGAAAACTGGAATGGAACTACACCCAGTATTTTTTATACTTCTACAGAAGAAAACTGGAATGGAACTACACCCAGTACTTTTTATACTTCTACAGAAGAAAACTGGAATGGAACTTCGATTGAAGCAATTTACTGAAAATTTATATTTCAGTACCAATCAGCATTCTTCAAGATAAGGATGATACTAGAAGTTACTTTTCCGAGATTGTGACGGAACATTTTGTACATATAAACTACTTATTTTTATTGTACTTTTGACTAAATGTATATAAAATTCTTCAGTCAAGTATAATTTTCCGTCTTTTTATGACAAACAAACAGTATACGGCTGCCAAAGGTTGGCGAAATCTTTTTGTCTGATCAGTAATCGTAATATCCCAATCACCAACCTTCATATTCATATATTTTTGTCTAAACTTGGAAACCGTATATCAGGCATGAAGAACCGAACGTGGTGTAAGGGACCAAATTGAAAATTTGAAGGTAACTACTGCAAATAATTTTCAAATCACCCTTCTATATTGCGGTGGCAAGGAATATTAGTGATAGTTCTAGCAGGTGCTGCGCCAAAACGTGATTTAGAAAAAAAAAATAAAAGCTCCCGCAAGACCCGAACTTTGAACTCGTTTTACCCAGAATCGTTTTTTAGGCACTTAGATTACTTTGCTTCATAGCTTTATATCACTAATGATAAATCATCTAATCATTTTGTTCATCCACTATTTCCCACTAAACATTTTTTTTTTTTTTTCGGGCATGTAAGTTCAGCAAGTATCCAATGTTTAATGCTCAATATTCCAATGTAAACATTTTGATTTGGCATCAACCTTTGTTTGTATATTTTCACCCAATCACTGATCCCTTCACCCACATAGTTTTGATTAAACACGAATATTTGTATTATTATTTTCTCCTAATCACTTATTTTTGTTTCCACATAGTTCGATTAAACACTAATCTGCAGTGTACACAATCTGCAGCTACATCCATCTGCAGTGTACACAACCACTTTATGTCATCCCGGTTTATGTTATGGAAATCGCCAAATCCCGTCCGTTTGTATAAAAGTACATTGAAAAATCATCGGTTTTTGTAATCAAAACTTTGTTTATTGTTATCGTTAGAGATTACTTTTCTTAAATCAGCAAAAACTAAGAAAAAATGAATTATTTTTTCCTGTTTTTAAATCATATTCTGAAATTATTGGTCAGAAAAGGTATTTAGTTGCTGAGATGACGAAGGAACTTCAAATTTTGCTTCGATGTGTGCAGAAAAAACACGCCGAATTTGTAAAATTAACAGAAAATCAACAATGAGTAATTCCTTTTCCTTTTAAGACAAAAATTTGCTGATTCTTAAATTTTTCTTGTTACTGTTATTTTTTTTGCTGAATACACTTTCAACAACACTTTTTTATTTCAACAACATGTAAGTAACCCTACACTGCGCCTTTTTTTTTTTTTTTTTTTGCAGGTGTTGCTCTAAAACGAGTAAAAAAAATGCCTTAACATATATTTTTCACGAAATTTTTTGGACAACTCATAATAATTACATTTTAAAACTGTGTAAGCAATCAAAATCTTTTTTTCAAAAGAAATTGCTGCTTAAAATTTGTAAAAAAAATTAAGAAGTTTTTTTTAAAAATCAACCTGTTTTACGATTTTGTGAAAAAAAAATGAACCTTGAGCCCAGTTTACAAGATCTAGGGGAAACTATATTAACTAACATCTTCTTACAAGCAAAACAAAACGAAAGAATGGGCGTTGTTTAAAAACAACACTTCGCATTGTAGGGTTAACCTTGTTTGCGAAAATCCACAGTATTTATTTCTTAATGTGCAAAAAACGGATTTTTCCTGTAATACAAATTTTTCGTTTATTATTATCACACGGTTATTGTTATCAAATCATTTTTGTCCCGATGTGATCACATTAACCGGCATCCACTGTATTTCAATTTTTCCTGCAATACAATTTTATCGTTCATTATTATCACTCGGTTATTGTTATCAAATTATTTTTGTCCATATGTGATCACATTAAGCTTCATTCACTCGTTCACCAAATCATTGGTTGTAGCATTCAGTTACGGCAACCGTGAAAGAGGTATCTCCAATTTTCATTAAAAATGCACCTTTAATTTGCTCTCAACACGTTTTTCTTTACCCCGAAATAATCTTTATGCAGTTGCCCTGCGGAAAGAAGCTTCTTCCTGATTACATAATCAGCCGAAACTGAGGGGGGCATTTTCATAGACGAGGAAAATGGTATCAGGTCACAGAGGCCATTACTGTCTCTTCGTTTTAAGAAAAAGCTGCTTCTTTTAATCATCATCAGTTGCTCTCTCGGTGGTGTTGCCTAAACAGAAATTCAGGAACTCGCTGCGTTTGTGGAGATTCTCCTATTTCAGAGCATTTGGGTTTGATTAAATTTTGAGGTAATATTTTCGACTATCACTATTTCTCGCACGGTAAGTTCTTTTCATTAGTCAAATTCCATTAATACAAACTTTTAAAACTACCCGAATGAAGTCTGTTGAGTTTTTAAGTTTTTTATCACATTAAAAATAATTAATTAAAAAAGGATAAATAATAGAACCTATTAAAATTATTCGGAGCAATTATTTAGAACTCGGAGTGAAGTATCTCAAAAAAAGGGGCTGCTGCAGGTTCCAGCTCCCTAACCATTAATAACTTATAAATTCCTTATTTTTGTATAATGCAGAAAGTGTAGTGATTACTTATAAAAGGAAATGTTATTTTTACTAGTCAAATTCCTTTAACACGCACTTTTAAAACTACCCGAATGAAGTCTGTTGAGTTTTTAAGTTTTTTATCACATTAAAAATAATTAATTAAAAAAGGATAAATAATAGAACCTATTAAAATTATTCGGAGCAGGAGTGGAGTCGGAGCAATTATTTAGAACTCGGAGTGAAGTATCTCAAAAAAAGGGGCTGCTGCAGGTTCCAGCTCCCTAACCATTAATAACTTATAAATTCCTTATTTTTGTATAATGCAGAAAGTGTAGTGATTACTTATAAAAGGAAATGTTATTTTTACTAGTCAAATTCCTTTAACACGCACTTTTAAAACTACCCGAATGAAGTCTGTTGAGTTTTTAAGTTTTTTATCACATTAAAAATACTTAATTAAAAAAGGATAAATAATAGAACCTATTAAAATTATTCGGAGCAATTATTTAGAACTCGGAGTGAAGTATCTCAAAAAAAGGGGCTGCTGCAGGTTCCAGCTCCCTAACCATTAATAACTTATAAATTCCTTATTTTTGTATAGTGCAGAAAGTGTAGTGATTACTTATAAAAGGAAATGTTATTTTTACTAGTCAAATTCCTTTAACACGCACTTTTAAAACTACCCGAATGAAGTCTGTTGAGTTTTTAAGTTTTTTATCACATTAAAAATAATTAATTAAAAAAGGATAAATAATAGAACCTATTAAAATTATTCGGAGCAGGAGTGGAGTCGGAGCAATTATTTAGAACTCGGAGTGAAGTATCTCAAAAAAAGGGGCTGCTGCAGGTTCCAGCTCCCTAACCATTAATAACTTATAAATTCCTTATTTTTGTATAATGCAGAAAGTGTAGTGATTACTTATAAAAGGAAATGTTATTTTTACTAGTCAAATTCCTTTAACACGCACTTTTAAAACTACCCGAATGAAGTCTGTTGAGTTTTTAAGTTTTTTATCACATTAAAAATAATTAATTAAAAAAGGATAAATAATAGAACCTATTAAAATTATTCGGAGCAGGAGTGGAGTCGGAGCAATTATTTAGAACTCGGAGTGAAGTATCTCAAAAAAAGGGGCTGCTGCAGGTTCCAGCTCCCTAACCATTAATAACTTATAAATTCCTTATTTTTGTATAATGCAGAAAGTGTAGTGATTACTTATAAAAGGAAATGTTATTTTTACTAGTCAAATTCCTTTAACACGCACTTTTAAAACTATCCGAATGAAGTCTGTTGAGTTTTTAAGTTTTTTATCACATTAAAAATAATTAATTAAAAAAGGATAAATAATAGAACCTATTAAAATTATTCGGAGCAGGAGTGGAGTCGGAGCAATTATTTAGAACTCGGAGTGAAGTATCTCAAAAAAAGGGGCTGCTGCAGGTTCCAGCTCCCTAACCATTAATAACTTATAAATTCCTTATTTTTGTATAATGCAGAAAGTAGTGATTACTTATAAAAGGAAATGTTATTTTTACTAGTCAAATTCCTTTAACACGCACTTTTAAAACTACCCGAATGAAGTCTGTTGAGTTTTTAAGTTTTTTATCACATTAAAAATAATTAATTAAAAAAGGATAAATAATAGAACCTATTAAAATTATTCGGAGCAATTATTTAGAACTCGGAGTGAAGTATCTCAAAAAAAGGGGCTGCTGCAGGTTCCAGCTCCCTAACCATTAATAACTTATAAATTCCTTATTTTTGTATAGTGCAGAAAGTGTAGTGATTACTTATAAAAGGAAATGTTATTTTTACTAGTCAAATTCCTTTAACACGCACTTTTAAAACTACCCGAATGAAGTCTGTTGAGTTTTTAAGTTTTTTATCACATTAAAAATAATTAATTAAAAAAGGATAAATAATAGAACCTATTAAAATTATTCGGAGCAGGAGTGGAGTCGGAGCAATTATTTAGAACTCGGAGTGAAGTATCTCAAAAAAAGGGGCTGCTGCAGGTTCCAGCTCCCTAACCATTAATAACTTATAAATTCCTTATTTTTGTATAATGCAGAAAGTGTAGTGATTACATATAAAAGGAAATGTTATTTTTACTAGTCAAATTCCTTTAACACGCACTTTTAAAACTACCCGAATGAAGTCTGTTGAGTTTTTAAGTTTTTTATCACATTAAAAATAATTAATTAAAAAAGGATAAATAATAGAACCTATTAAAATTATTCGGAGCAGGAGTGGAGTCGGAGCAATTATTTAGAACTCGGAGTGAAGTATCTCAAAAAAAGGGGCTGCTGCAGGTTCCAGCTCCCTAACCATTAATAACTTATAAATTCCTTATTTTTGTATAATGCAGAAAGTGTAGTGATTACTTATAAAAGGAAATGTTATTTTTACTAGTCAAATTCCTTTAACACGCACTTTTAAAACTACCCGGCTTAAGTCTGTTGAGTGTTTAAACTTTTTATCACATAAAAAATTAATTAACTAAAAAAAAGAGACAACTAATGCAATCTATTTAAATTATTCTGAATGAAGCTGGAGTGGAGTCGGAGCAAGTATTCAGAAGTCGGAGTGGAATAATTAAAAAAAAGAAACTGTTCCAGATCCCTGCTTACTAACCATTAAT
Organism: Octonoba sinensis; assembly: GCA_038502835.1. Taxonomy (NCBI): domain Eukaryota; kingdom Metazoa; phylum Arthropoda; class Arachnida; order Araneae; family Uloboridae; genus Octonoba; species Octonoba sinensis. The sequence continues at coordinate 59,841,282 of CM076605.1, read as the reverse complement.
AACTTATTATTAAATTTCTTATTTTCGTATACTGCAGAAAGTGTAATGATTAATTATAAAAGGAAAAGTTGTATTAATTAGTCATTCCATTAATACGAACTTTTAAAACTACCCGAATGAAGTCTACTAATTTTTTTTATTACATAAAAAATTAATTAACTAAAGAAAGAAGTAACTATTACAATATATTTAAATTATTCGGAGCTGGAGTGGAGTCGGAGCAAGTATTTCGAACTCGGAGCGAAATATCTCCAAAAAGGGGCTGCTCCAGATCCCTGCTTACTAACCATTAATAACTTATAATAAAATTTCTCATTTTTGTGTAATGAATAATTATAAAAGGAAAAGTTCTTTTTCATTAGTCAAATTGATTAATGCGAACTTTTAAAACTACCCGAACTAATTTCCCTAGATCCAAATTAATTGAAAATTTTCGCACAAATAAAGAATATAGTGATAAACCGTAATATTCATTACGGCCTGCCGAAATATTCTTCTTTGCCCCCATATTATTCGCTTTAATTTTATGGGGTGGTTACAGTAAAAGTAACCCTGTTGAGACCAACATAGAGCTCATTCTAATAGACACATGTCATTGAAACTTGGTACTTGGTATATACGATATTGGATCATAATGAAAAGAAAGCAGCAGTAAGAAATTATTCCTTAAAATCTTTACTACCCGGTGAGAAGAGGGGGCATAAAGAACAAAAACAACAAAAAAAAAAACTAGAAACAAAATCTTTATTTCATCACAAAATGTGTTCAATTTGTATTTTATTTGCACCAATCACATGTTCCAAGCGCGTTAAAGTATGTGTACAAAAGTAGTATTTAGGCATGCAATTAGCACTTAAAAAGTTTAACTGAAAGTATGAATAAAGACTGCTTCTGCGTATACCATGGCAGCAGTTATAACCACAAAATATTCTATCTTAAGTTCAGCTGCAATACTTAGTGCAGAGCCATACCTATGCATAAATAGGCAAAGAAAAATAGTTAAGAACCATTTTCTCCTCTGTTTTTTCAACCGATTTTCTTACTTTTTTTAGTAACTATTGACGAGTTTTAGAGATATCAATTAAAAAATTTTAGAAACAGTTTATTATTAGTTAATTATTTCCCTTGTCTTTTGTCAGTCAAGCCTCATTTATAATTGTAATGTTATATTGTTATAGATAGCAGATGGTAACATGTCTCCGTTGACTAAATTATTAGGTAATAAATCTAAAACTCATTGTTAAAAAGAGCTTGTTGCCATAGCAGTAATATTAAAAGCAATTATAATATGAGTTTGAGTGAAGGCTTCTCTGAAACAATGAAATGAAAAAGGATACTAATATGTGGGAGCAAACATTTAAATTTTATTCAACTGCCACTCAACTTAATACGAAATCGGCAGAAGTACAAACGGCTACTTTCAGGAGCGCAACTGGCCCTGCAGCAACAGTGATTTACAATACGTTTGCTTCAAGTGACGATGACCAAAATGAACTCGACCTTATAAAAGCCAAATTTGATGAATAATACTTAAATAATTATATAAGCAGCATAATGTTTTTAATGCTAATTTAATTATTGCGGTCGAATTTCGACTGTTGGGCAAACTCTAGTGTACTAAAATCTGAGAACTATGACTGCTGTACATTTCCGACAGGATATGTACTTTTAGAATTTCTTCTGCATAGGTCAATATGGAAGATACCTGGGAATTCACAGAACCAGTCATCCAAGCAGCGTATTCTTCCTTTCACAGGTTTTGCCAAGGAAATGAGTTTACCCTGAATGTCGGTGGTAAGTAATTGGATAATGCCTGGGAACATTTTTGAAGTTATGTAATGACTTTAACGCAATTAGTGTCGCGTTCGTTTTAGCATCGTTTATAATTCCGAACCACAAATAGCAAAGGGGAGACAGCTAGAAAGAAAATGATTAATGTATTTGTTTATTTTATTATTTTTTGAAATCCGTTTTTCGACCTTTTAAACGTTTTTGCAGTTTTGCTACAAAATTATATTAATTTCGCTCGTTTTGTACAATAATTAGATTTTGTTTGGTAAATTAATGTGAATTAGGTTTGTTCAAGGAATATGGGAAAATGTCCAAAACAATTTATTGAGGGAATAATGTATAAGCTATTTCGTTTAATGCAATAATTCTTAGCGATTGACCCGGCAGCGCACATAAACTGCTTTATTGTGTACCTTTCCTGATATTTCAGTGTTAACTGGAAAGTTTTAGTTTTAACTGTTTTGAGTACTAGTTTTAATAGGTTAATGCACTACGCAATTCAAGTACCTCAAACGCACTTGTTGCTATCCTAATTTAAAAAAAAAAAACAAAAGAAAAAAATGAGAGGCTCCTGAATCTTTATTTCCCTGGAGGAGTGTATCCCCCTCCCCCAACCATTTTTTCTCTGTAGCGGGGTACTTCCATGAATCTCTCTCTTCCATAAATAAAGAACGGGGGGGGGGGGCAGGTGGTTTAATTTTGGCTTCGTGTCCCCCAGACTTTTGTGGATTGGCCCACAACCATTATTACTACGGAAAACTTTCATAGAGTCAACGGAGAGTAATAAAGTTACGATTAACGGTAGTAGTTCCTTGATTAAAAATATTTTAAGTAATGAAGAATCAAACAGACTTACAATAGTAACAAATAATTAAATATTAAATAAATAAATTACACTTTCATACGAATTGTTTTTATAATAATAGCATTACGTTAAGTTAATGCAAAGTGAGTACTTTTAATCATTTTCACACGCACTATCCCACACATCATCTAACTATTAGCCCACACATGGAGACAAGGAGTGCATTTATTTCTGATTTTAAATCATTTAATGAATTTTTACAAAGAGAAATGAACTATGGATCATTTAAATAATCAAACTAAAAATCCGGGTTTTTTTTTCTCCCAATAATGAAAATGAAACTAATTATTACCTGAATATTAATATTTATCCGAAGAAAAAAAATTCTTTATTTAATTTTTGGTTAATGTAAAAACTGATTTTAAGGGAATGCTTGCTATTTTCTTCCTACCCCCCCCCCCCTCTCCCAAAGAAAACAAGAAAAAGAGAAAAAAGGCGGGAATAAAGGGGTTTATTCTCGCCTATTTTTCTCCTTTTCTTTTTTATTTTTTTAACATTCAATCTCCCTTATAATGTACGAAATTCTTGTTCTTGTAAGAGGGTATCATCGCATAATAACTGTTTCCTTTTCCAGTTCCTTTTATAATCCTGTTGATAGTGTATTGGTCTGCCAGTGCATTCTTCATGGTTTTGGATTTAACTGGAAAACCGGATTACATCATTCAGTTCAAAATTCCAGATCAAAGCCAAACACGGTTTCCGGTATGTTGCATCGTAATTACGAAATATTTATTACAAAACCAATTGCTGGATGTTAACCTCGTATTGTATCCACTAAAATAGTTCAATATATGCATGCTAATGTGATCAAATAATGTCAAAACATCCATTTAGAGTGGAAGATTGGATATTTATATATCATTTATTTATTTTTATTACAAAACAAAAAAAACCTTTTCATAAAAAATTTTTAAAATCTTAATATATGATGATATGAATCCGCAACTTCTGCGGAGTACGTAAAAAATCTCTGCATGCAAAAAAAAAAAAAGTCCTGCTCATGACTAATCCATACTTTGAGCAGGATTTTACATAGGGGTGACATGGGGTAAATATAACCATGGGGTTAGTGTAATTACGGCGCAGCAGACATGAAAAAAAAAAAAAAAAATACAAACCGTGTTTAATTAAGCCTTTTTTTGTTGTTATAACTAGGCTTGCCATACGTCCCGGTTTGACCGGGACAGTCCCGGTATTTTGCTCTTGTCCCGGTGTCCCGCCCAGTTTTATCAATGTCCCGGAAACGGCTGTAAGATGTAAAAATTAATGAATTTATGTTTTTAAGAACCTTTTATGAAGACATTAAGAATCTTTAAGATGACAGAGCATGAATGAGGGAGTCCACTGCAAGAGCATTGATTGTATGTAAAAAGAAACTTTGGCGCTTTCTTTGCTCTGACTTTTATGAAAAAGTTAAGCTTAACAAAAACATCTTGAAAAAAGTACATTCAAGTCAGAAATATGAGTGGTTTGAAAACAAATAATAACATCGTTAACTTATTAATTGCTTTTTTAGTTTGACAAAAATGTTTTTTTGAAATGGTTTTTGTAGTTAGACCAAAAGTTGTAGTTTTAAAAAATAAGACTTAGTAATGAATTATTCAATTAAACAATTTTATGAAGCATTTTAAACTTTATTTTATTAACGCTTCTTTTTAGATGGTAGACCAGGAAAAAATTCTCATTAAAAAGGAAAAAAAATCTTTTTAAGAAAATTAAGTAGCAAAAATTACTTTTTTATTTTTAAGGGTGGGTAGACTAACAATTTAGGGTTCCAGATTCCCTACTGCCGTTACTTGCGAGGCTTAAAAAAGACTTAAAACCCACCATTTTGCTTTTAATTTTTTAAAAATGTCCCTGCCACTGGGGTGTATTCCATACCCCCAAAGCCCCCGGTATGCCCATCCCATATTAATGTGTCCCGGTTTCACTAACCAAAAATATGGCAAGCCTAGTTATAACTAATCATAAATTTCTAACTCTGAGATAAAATGATGATTAATTTTTACAATTAAAATTGAGGTTACATTTTCCTCTGTGAGTGACATCATCAAAATTCGATGATCTGTCGTCTTTGTACTAGTAAAGATAACAGTTTATTTGTTTATTTTTTCGACAAGTTGATTTTTGCACGAAGATTTAAAACATATTATTCATTTTAATCTATTGTTAAAGCGTTTGACATGCCAATCACAGGCCCTAACCCCAACATGTGAGGAAAGTGCAACAAAGTGTTTAACTACCCTAAAAATGTTACCCAAACAGAATGATTTATGTAGACTTGTTTACACGGTTTTATTTAACTTGATTTGTCACGGAAATTTGCTACGCGGTTTTCGACCACTATTACTGCATGGGTCATTCCATGTCAAGTGATCCAAAATTTGAGAAAAAATGTACTTCACCTTCTTTGATTTTTTTCAAATTTGGCTTATCAACTGCACTCCTAAAGGTAATTAAAAATCCAAATTTTTAGATTTTTATCTTGTTTAGTTTTTTAGTTATCAAGCTTTGATTTTGTAAAAAAACTCACATTTTTACATGCATGCTTCAACACAAAACAGACCATAACTCATCAACAAATAGAGATAAAAAGTTCTAGTAAAAAGCATTTTGAAGTATATTGAATGCAGTTTTATATGATATGCATCATGACAAATTTTTATTAAAATTTTAAATTTTAAAAAATGACCTTAAAATTTAAATTTTAAATTTCTTGAAAAACGTATCATTAATTTTTTTTAAAAAATTCTCAAATATTTCTGTGCATTTTACCTCTAAATTTCAGCTTGGGGACTCAATGGGATCATATTTTCCCGAATTTTCAAAAATATTTGATTTACCAAAAAATGAACATTTTTGTGATTCAAGCTATTTTAAGATGATGGTTTCTTAAAGGAGATGATTTAATTAGCTTTCTAAACACATATATGCATGAGTGAACAAGCATGGACATGTCTGTGCATGAAATGAACAAGGTCAAAATTTATTTGGGGGAGGGGGGGGGGCTACGAATACATTCACATCTTTGTCTTAACATAGCTATTTCAAAGTATTGTTTTCAAATAATTCAATAGTTTTTTTAAATGAACAAATTGACTTATTTTATGCATTAAAAATTATTTTTCCTGATTAATTCTCAGATTTCAGATATATTTTAATGAGATATTAATCATATGAGGGGAAGAAAAGTACGTCTGTTTAAATTACTTCAGCCAGTCAACACCTTTCATCATATTCACATGTAATGTACCCTTTCAGGTTTGTCATACATTTGAACTTTCTTCAAAGAATTTGTTTCTGAAAGTTTTACTATATGAACACACTTTTGCAGTAATTTCATGTTCACTGAATGGAACAAAGCTGTGAAACTTCTGTGTTCCTTCGACTGATAGTGCTCTTAAAAATCTATCTTTTAATAACTCCCTTTCTTCTGAGTATTCCTGATGACTTATATAAAAAAAACTGAATTAAAGGAATGTTCATAACACTTCAATTGAAAAGTTGAACTGCTGTCAGAATTTGATCTGAATGCAGTTTTTGAAGGCTAGCTTTGGCAGTAAGACGTTTCACTGTCCCGCCCAAGTCGACGCATACTCCTTTCCCATAATCTGTAGCATAGAAATGAAATTCCACAGCAGCTGCAATATCTGTGTTGTAGCTCCTTTAAATTTCTTTCCTTCTTATATTATTTTTTATTTATGTTTTGGACGTGAGGTATGGAAATGCTAGGGTATACAGGTAGATAAAATAAATAGCTTTGTTTTTTCTTATAATGCTTCCTTTTTTTCAACTTTATTTGTAACCCACAACCTATTCAGGGGGAGGGGTAAGCTACATAGTTTTTTCTTTTCTTGCTTCGTCAAATATTAGCTCATAAGCGCAAATCAAGACTAACAACCAAAAGCTGCAAACTCTAGAGGCGTAGCTAGGGTTTTCAGCGCCAGGGACAACTGAAGATTTTGCGCCCCCCTGTGCTCCTGGGGGCCTAAAGGCGCCCCTGAAGTGAATTTAAAAAACGTTTATGCTTCCTAAATGATAAAGCTCTAAAAAGCAGCCCTTTTAACTTTCACTTTCATTAGCGACCATTCAATTCTAAGGGAAAAATGGGACACTTTGGCTTCACAAAATTATTTTTCTGATTTCCCAGCACTCTTTTGCTACATTGGTCATTCCCCATATGATTTGCGGTGCTCCCACTTTTTTGTCGAACATATTCACACCTCTTCAGTTCAAATAATTTTCTTTTCGCATTTAAAAATAAAATAAATGAACATTAATTTGGCGCCCTTTGACGCTGCGCCCGGGGACAGCTATCCCTCCTTGCCCCCCCCCCCCTAGCTACGGCTCTGGTTGGGCCCCTTCTATCACAATTTCAGATGAGTTAAGTTAAATACTTTTTCCCCTCATATCATTAATATCTCATTAAAATATGTCTGAAATCAAACAATTAATGAGGAAAAAATTATTATTAATGCATAAAATAAGTCAATTTGTTCATTTAAAAATAACTATTGAATAATTTGAAAACAATACTTTAAAATAACTATGATAAATCAAAAACGTGCTTATATTTGTTGCCCCCCTCCCCCAAATAAATTTTGAACTTGTTCATTTCATGCACAGATATGTCCATGCTTGTTCACTCATGCATAGATGTGTTTAGAAGGCTAATTAAATCATCTCCTTTAAGAAAGCATCATCTTAAAAAAGCTTGAATTACAAAAATGCTCATTTTTTGGTAAATCAAATGTTTTTGAAAATTCGGGAAAATATGATCCCATTGAGTCCCCAAGCTGACATTTTGCATAGAAAAAGATAAAATGCACAGAAATATTTGAGAATTTTTTTAAAAAAATTAATGATACGTTTTTTGAGAAATTTAAAATTTAAATTTTAAGGTCATTTTTTAAATTTTAAAATTTTAATAAAATTTGTCATGATGCATATCATATAAAACTGCATTCAATATACTTCAAAACGCTTTTTACTAGAATATTTTATCTCTATTTGTTGATGAGTTATGGAAATGTTTTGTGTTGAAGCATGCATGTAAAAATGTGAGTTTTTTACAAAATCAAAGCCTGATAACTAAAAAACTAAACAAGATAAAAATCTAAAAATTTGGATTTTTAATTACCTTGAGGTGTACAGTTGATGAGCCGAATTACAAAGAAATAAAAAAGGATCACTTGATATGGAATGACCCGCATAAATTATCTTCAAACTTTGCACACAAGCTTATCTTCCCGATAACAATACAATTTTCCATTCATTTTATAATTCATTATAGAGTTAATTAGGGAAAAAATGAATAATTTTGACTCTGAGGAAATTATCAGAATTATCATTTGTCGAATGGCAACGATAGCTTTGTTTGGATAATGCAACGATGTTATTTAACTTCATTTGTCACGGAAGTATGTTATGCGATTTTCGACCACTATTACTGCATTTTATTTTTTTCTAAAATAAAATCGTGTAACTTAAAACATTTTTTGGAGATTTAATATTTATTTTTTTTATTATTTCTGCTTATTTTGCTTAAAAATCAAATTTAAGCAAACGTAAGTATAACTAACCAGAAAATAAGTAAATTAATTGATAAATAAATGGTCTTTAGGCGTCTGCCCAGTACGTAAAACATCTCCGCATGTAATACTTTGCTCGGGGCACAGAAAATCAGTTATAAATATGTTACATGTCGAAATTTAAATAGAGGATCAACTAAACGTTATTTTGCACAAAACTTGCAAAGCTGTTGCACACACATGTTTCGCGGTTAGAAGGAACCCCTTTTTTCAACAGTTTTCTGCATTGTAAAATGATTCCTTCTAACCCCGAAACACGAGTATGCAACAATGTTGCAATTTTTGGCCTTAATAACAATGATTTAATCATTAATTTATTTATTTAATTTATTATGCAAAAAAAAAAAAACAATAAAATTTAAAAAATAGGCAAATTTTTTGAAAATTCTGCTTGAAAAACATAATTTTTCTACTTATTATCATTATTAAAGAACCAATATTTGATGGTAAGATTTTAGACGTTTGCTTCACAATAATGTAATCGATAAATATTTTTACAAAACTTCATGTAAATCAAATTAAAACGTTTATTGCTTTTTTTTCTTTAAGCTATTAGCGTGAATATAAAATTCAGAAACGAATAATTTTCAACTTTATGCCAACTGAACATCAGAAACGGTGTTCAGTTACACCAAAAATGGTGGCAACAAAAAGCAAGATTTAACTGTGATAGACTGTATTTCTGTAAAACTTGTTTCTTTGCTCGCGTGGTGTTAATGCAAGGAAAACAACTCGTCCTCGCTATTGTATGTCATTGGAGTGTGTCTTGAAATATGTTAATGATAGTAAAAAGAAAACTCTTTGCATTTTTTTAGAGAGTCAATAAAGACAAGCTTTACCAAGTAGTTTCTCAAGTAATATTTAATCAAACTGCGATTGCTACTCCTATCATCTACGGCTGTTACTTGCTCAAATCTCGATGGGGATACGATAATGGACTCTCCATTCCCGAATTCCATCGATTTATTTTTGACATCGTGATGCAGATTCTAACTGAAGAAGTATTTTTCTACTATTCCCATAGGTAAGAATAATATCATGTGTTTATATATATATATGGATTTATTTTCCTTCTTTAAAGCTTCTAGTACCTCAATGCACTATTCATTCTGCTCCAAGTAAAAATATTATCAACATTTTTAGGACTTTTAAGGGATCTGCCATGAATTTTATGAATTTAATCGGTGAAAAGTAGGAAAAATTCTACTGGGTAACTCTATGAAGGTTAGATATAGTTTCAGAAAAATAATAAACAGAGTGTAGGATTACTTTATTCACAACTACATTTAAAACCAATTACGTGTTCATAGTTTTAAATGAAATTCCTTATCAACAAAACACTACTTATAGTGTATTTTTTGAGGGGTTGTATAACATTTATAACTTGTTAAAAATTGAAAAATCTTTATCATAGGAGAAATAGTTGTTTTATGACTGCAGCTCAAGTATATGCAAATTTGGATCCGATATTTTTTCAATAAAAATTTTTACACTAGCAACTGTGTGGATTTGAATCAATATTGTTAGATGTAACGAAAAATATCTAAAAACACTATTTTGTTGAAGTATCTAAAATTATACTCAAGTGTTATAAAATTCAATGTACAAATGAAATTTTGTAGGAAGGGAATCGCAAGGCTTTTACATATTATTTTCTGCTTTTAAGGATGTTGCAACCCTACAGAAAAGTTGAGAAACGACACTTTAAGTAAGGACCCACATTGATATTTATATAAACTATTTTTGAGTGTGTGTCTATTTTTCTGCGTAAGCTCGGACTCCAAATTATTATAAGGAAAACGGTGAAATTATGTATCAAACTTTAGAGAAAATGATGTTGATTAATTTTTGAGCGGCAACCACCTAAGTTAATGCAATGTGAGTACTTTTAATTATTTTCACACGCACTATCCCACACATCATCTAACTATTAGCCCACACATGGAGACAAGGAGCGCATTTATTTATGATTTTAAATCATTTAATGAATTTTTACAAAGAGAAATGAACTATGGATCATTTAAATAATCAAACTAAAAATCCGGGGTTTTTTTCTCCCAATAATGAAAAGGAAACTAATTATTACCTGAATATTAATATTTATCCGAAGAAAAAAAATTCTTTATTTAATTTTTGGTTAATGTAAAAACTGATTTTAAGGGAGTGCTTGCTATTTTCTTTCTCCCCCTCCCCGCCCTAAGAAAACAAGATAAAGAGAGAAAAAAGGCGGGAATAAAGGGGTTTAGTTTCGCCTTTTTTTCTCCTTTTCTTTTTTATTTTTTTTTTTTGAGCCGGGGGGGGGGGGGGCATATGAAAAGATCCAGGGCCGCTGTAAGCGGGCGTGCAAGGCGTGCCCCGCACGCGGGCGCCATGCGAAAGGGGGCGGCAAATTCAGCATATCAATCCTAAATTTCATCACAGAATTTTTGAAAATATTAAAAAACATTTTTGCTTCACATGGGATTTTCCTCTCGGCTGTTTTCTCCAGCTGTGACACTTGATAAGCTTTTCAAAACGATGCTTCCCCCCCCCCGCCCCTCCCCTACGCTGAAAAAATTTAAACCACGGTCTAAGACAAAAAGAGAACTCTTAACTTATCGGACTGTTGCCGAAATATGAACATAAGGCGGACCTTATGCTTTGGGTTCAAAGAATGGGACACACTCGGAAATTACCCTTAGGCCCTCCCTTTACTGACCTCTGGTAGCGATTCTTTTGGTCTCTGTGGTCGTTTCATTCCCTTGGAATGTCCGATTTAATATTAGGACTAGATGGAATTCTAATGTTCTTGAGAGGTTTAACAAGACCTGTCAGCTTCGCCCCTTCACTTTTTGGAGTTCAGGCAAAAAAGGTAGCAATGTACAAACAGGTGTGCTGTCCTACAAAAATACTGATGTCTTAGTCTTGTAAAATGGTAAGTTTATACCAAAATCAAGAAAATGCATTTTTGAGCATTTCTTTTTCTAAAAAAATAAATGAATATTAAAGCGTCGGCACTGAAAACGTACTGTCCGGGGCGGAGCACAACTTCGCCACTAGTGTAACTAAAGATTCAATGTAAAATATTGACGCCGTTTTGATCCCCATTTGCATTCATTTAAAGAGCATAATCATTATTTTATTTCTCTTTTCTTTTTTTTTTTTGACAAGGCTGCGCTGTGTTTACAAAAGAAAAGATCCATAAAAGAACAAAATAAACAAAAAATAAAATTAATCTTTAGATTAAGAATTTTTTAAGTGTAAAGGTGGAAACTTGCAACTCAAATGAGCATACGATTCACTAGCGTTTCGAGGTAGTTTGTTTACGTTCCAAAGATTATAGAAGCCATGTAGAAAATACTATTAGTTTAATGCTATATCGAGTCTCTCTTTGAAAGGAATAGTTATCAAGATTAAAAGCATTATAGAACTGTTAAAGTTATACAAATAAATAAATTTCATTTGCCACCATGGTGATCAAACGTTCTTCTTTGTGGGAACATTCCGAAATTAAAACTTTTACCACATTTAAAAATAGCTTGTCGGGACCACCTTTTGCGAATTTTGTGCTCATTTCTCCCCAATTTAAAAAAAATCAACCAAAATATTTTATATACCCTTTGAAATGAGAAATAAACAAAATATTTTTGTGTAAAAGAAAGTAAATGATAAAATCAAACTACGAAATCTGCATAATTGGTGCGTATTATGTGCTTCGAGATTACAAGTAATCCCGTTTTTAGCAAAGAGGAAGAGGTTCCTTGTAATTTCGAAACACATTTACGTATGTTTCTGCAATTTTTTGCTTTAATAACGTTGAGTTTCTCAATTAGTAAGCATTATTTTATATTTTTCATTAGTGTGTGGAGTGCATATAGTATATCAGTGGTCGGTAACCCGTCGATCGCGATCGACCGGTCGATCTTTAGCTTGTTTCGGTCGATCGCGACAGCATTTTGGACAGTTTGTAGTTTTTAAAAAATCCAACGACTTTTGAACTAGAACGCGAATTATTAATTATTTTTCCCTTCAGAAAATGTTGATTAGTTTGTCAGACGATTCACTGGACCAAAAAAAAAAAAAAAACTTGCCAAAAATATGAAATGTCAGCCGTCTCATTAATTATACTCTCGGTGACAGTTAATTGAAGAATGTAACGGCATTTCACATATGTGCTTTACTTAAAAACATAGCAGAAACTAATTTTAAAAAAATTAAAGAAATAATATATTAGTATCTGAAATATTGTTTTGATGCGAGTTAACGGAGTTAACAAAGTATTATTAAAGAAATTTTAAAGTGGGTATTTTAGAAGTATCAAAACTTGATCTGCCAAGAATTAACCCACAATTTGAAGACCAGCGCATTCTCAACATGCCCTATTAATTGTGTATTAATAGTAGTGCAATAGTGTATTAATAGTAGTTAATAGTAATGCAGCCCCCGGTCTTCCGAGTCGATCTTAGTGTTCGCCGAACTTCAAAAGTAGATCTTCAGTCAATTTAGGTTGCCGACCGCTATAGTATATACTTTTCACTTTGAAAATGTGGTCATGTTCCAATTTGGAATTTAAAAAATTGGCAGGCTAAGTCATCGATTCTCCAGCGCGGAAGTTCAATAAATCTACATTTTACTTGGATGTGCTTAAAACACTTTTTTTAATTTGGAATAATAACCCGTGATCCTGTTTTTTAAATTTATTTTATTTATTCGGATTTTTACTTCGTCTTCCGTCATATGAAATAAAACATGATTTACCGTACGTATTAATTTAGATATAACCTCTTCACTAGTGTAATAAAAATGTAGTTCTATAAACTTATTATTTTAAACTTTTAGCGAACTTGCTGAAAAATTATGCTCTAAAAGAACGTTCTTTGTTCTTGTTATATTGCTTAAAGCGTAAATAAAACGCTTTATTACTTAATTTAAAATAAGAAACAAACTTTTTAAACCTGCTTTCTTGTCTGAGGTGGGAAAAGGCTGCTTTTAAGAGCTTTCACTGAGGCATAGAATACAAGTAGTACAGTGAAACCTGTGTTAGTTGACCACTTGCGGTGCAGCACTTTAGTGGTCAACATATAGAGGGTGGAGATTTTTTTTTTTTGTCTTTTCTTACACTACGCGTTTATTCATTTGTAACTAATTAAAATATAATTTCATGTATTAACATTAACTTTAAAATGTTTAATTAGCTATTTTTTTCACAATTATCTAAAACATCCTCAGATACCTTTAATCTGAATGACTTAGAATGTATCCTATACAACTTTAAAATTAAAGCAATTAGTTAAAATAAAGATAAATATCTTATTAATTATGTAAGTTACTTATTTGATGGTAAAGATTTCCTAAAAATACATAATTGTTCCAAATGTCTATCTCAGATAGAAGAAACTTATTTAAAGAATAAAAGAGTTCTCATAATTTCCCGTATGGTTCGCTTACAAAGAGATTTAGACAAACTTTATATTGATGTTTCATCCATCCATACCAATACCGGTCTAACATTATAGCATAAAAAACATGCTGGAGAAGTTATTTAAGTCTTTTTTTTTTAACTTTGCAAAAGTAGATAAACAAAAAAATATGGTAATGATTAGGTGGTCAACTTTACAGGTTTTACTGTATATCAGAATTATCATTACCTGTATCAAAAATAACGTTTTCTGATCGGAGTTACAGTCAAACTTTTATTGTCCATTTTTCAAATCTCTCATTCTGGGGGCTGCTCATAAATGAAACACAATAATATTTTTGATTCCCCTCCTACTTTTTTTTCATAACATAGCTGGAGGCAAAGCGTTTTGAAAGGTGGGGTGGATTCCCTCCTCTCAATTTCACCCATATTTGAACTTAAGGTCAAAATTTTTTAAATTCTCTTCTGAGAGCGTCAAAATAGTCAATTTTGAGCTGTGTCTTTCTTGTGTGCATTGGAGGTGTGATACGTTCAATGCTTGACTTACGGCAGTAGGTAAGTGCCGCCATTCGGGAAAAAAACAGATGCTAGAAAGGTACGAATGAAGAGCATTTGAATAACATTTAAATTCTTTTTTTTGTGTGTGTCCAACAAAATACAGTTATCTATATAAAATAGTAGTAATAATGATGATGAAAGCATCTCTCCCACCTTCGCGTCGAAGGGGCGGCACGATAGGTTTTGCACGCGGGCGCACAGAAGGCTAGAAGCGGGCCTGAAAAGATCTTACCCTCTTTAGCTCCCATTCAATGACCCAATTCGTGAAGGAACTTAATGAAACAAAAGTATAGACCCTGTGTCGCAGGGGCAGACACAGGAATAATTGCTGAAGAAAGCACCAGGGAGCATCCAAGTGCTTGTCCTTCGTAAACCTTGTTATATTATAGAGCTCTCATAAAAGATTTCATGTTTTTTTATTATCCCTTAAAATCAATTGATGTACACTGAAGTCCAGAAAAATGAGCAAAAATGATTACAATGGGATAACTAAATTTCTTTCACTTCTTCGATAGGTGCGTGTTACTTAAAACCCGATGCTGGATCCGGATAAAAAAACTGGTGATGATTAAAAGACTGCTTTTTCGGGCGAATCATTAAAAAAAGCAGATATTTTTAAAGTTCAGAGTATTTTTATGAACGATATAAAAGAGCTTCGAGATGAGGACAAAAATTATTCTTTATATTTTTTATGTATTCATTGCGACGGCATTTAGCACCTTTTATTTACTTATTTTATTTTATTTTTAACGAAGTGATTAAATGTAATATGTGTAAAAAATAATGATATATGTATGCTAGATTACTTCTTGTGTTGTACAAATGGTAGAAATTATTACAAGTGAATTAGAGCTGAAATACAGTTATTTCAACTGCAGGTGCCTGCATAGTCCGTATTTGTACCGGCGATATCATAAGAAACATCATGAGTGGATTTCTCCAATTGCAGTTAGCGCCATTTACTGCCATCCAGTGGAACACGTTCTGTCCAACCTCCTGCCCACTTTTGCTGGGTCAGTGGTCACCGGATGCCATGTCACTAGTCTTTGGGCATGGCTTATTTTTACCACTTTTTACGGAGTTGTTGTTCATTCTGGATATCACCTGCCATTCACGCCAACTTCGGAGTTTCATCACTATCACCATCAAAAGTAAGTTAAGTTCTGACTTTACCAATGCTTCCTCAATAAGTCCCTAGCTTTTAACGTGAAGCTTTACGATGGCCATGTGTTGCAGAAGTGGCTAATATTTCCTATGTCGGGAATCGAGCCTGGGTCATTGGATAAAATGACGAGGTCCTAATGACTCGTAGAACATTTAAACCTACTGACATTTACACATTTTGATGATAGCTTGCATTGACAGTGCTTTTTGAAACGTTTGAATGTTTTATGTTCAATGATTGAATACTAAATCTATTTTTGATGTCACGACATTTGTACTGCAAGCCAAGATCCCAAATCTGGCTCAAAACCTACTAAATGCAAAATGCTTCAGCTGAAACCTCTTTTTCTTTCGAACAGTAAACTCATGTAATTTGGAATAATTCTCAGTAAATATTTTTCATTCAGTTTCATATTTTACAAACCGGAAGTTAACAAATCATTTCTATTTGAACATCACTGCAGGTTCAACGAGAATTTTGGGGTCGCTGGAATTTTGGACTGGTTGCACGGAACCAACAAGAATTTTAGAAAATCACAATCCTATGTAAGAGACAAGGTGTTGCTGACTTTTAAGCCCATCAGCTGATGTCAAAGGATTAAAGAACTCCATCGCATTGCAAGGACATCATCTCTTCCATTCCCAGAAAAACCTTCTTTTGTGTGAGGTCTTTCGCTGTGATCTGACTTGCACCAGGCAGTTATGGAGATATTTAGTGCACATTTAACATTGCAAGGGGGCATAGGTTTGTCAGTTTCAATACATTTCTAGAAAATTTTGGTTGACAATGGATATTACTCTTTGTGAATTTCGGTGTACTACCTTCTCTGCATGTTGTTAAATTTCTTCCCTCTTAATAGCCGAGAACTTGTTTGGTTAACTTATCATGGCTCCAGTAATTTAAGTTCATAATTCTTACGTAAGCAGATCCACATAAATAGTAAAAGGGTTTAAACTCTGGGTTCTTTAGTGTCGAGGACTAAGTAAAATAGAATTATTAACATAAATATTTAATACTTACTCATTAACAATCTGCACATTTTTTATCATATACTAAAACGGCATGCTTGTCATTCAACACCATTTTATACAAAAATGCTGTTGAACTCTGATTTAGATAAAGAATTTCAAACCCACCAGTTAGACTTAGTAGGCTCCGAAAAAAATAGAACTGCCCCCCGACTTTACGCAGGAAATACACAATTCTGTGAAATTTAATTCAATACAAATGGAACAAAAAGTGAAACCACTGCTGCCAGTCCAATGTATTAAGAATCTCAACAAAACTGTTTGAGCTACACACAAGCAAATCGCTAGTAAAGGTGCTTATCCTTTCAGAAGCAGGATTGGAAAATCTATGACTGTTAAATTGACTAGGACCAGCCTAGCTGGGCCCTGTGCCTGTTGCTGATCATCACTTTTGTATGTGTATTTGTATATTTATATTAACTTTATCACTTCTACTCATTTTTTATAAAATGATTGTTTTGTGTGGGGAAGAATTAGAAGCACCGAAGATTTTTCACATAGTGCACAGGACGCCGGTCGAATGCCCCTGTATAAGAAATTTATGCAATGAAAATATGTACAAGATACATCTAAAGACAAGAACCTGAAAGCTGTAACAATTATTTTATTGAAATTCACCAGGAGAAAAAATTCACATTTGACAATTTTCAGTAATTACAAATAAAGTATTTATTTTAAATAAAAATTCATTGGCTATCATAAATTCAAAACAAAATGGTTTTTGTACACGAATAAAAGCTTATTGCATAAACGCTAAATGTCACGCTTAATTTCTAAAATTGTTAGTCACATTTACATATATAAAAGCTTTGTATATGCTTTACAAAAACAGTAAAATGCTACCAAACATTTAAAATTGTGTACAATTATCATAATTTGTAAAATCAATAGCATATTTTTTGTGTACAATTTACACAGCAAAAAAATACTGGTTTACTGAAGTTTAACAACCTAGATCACATTAGTCAAGTGATGGACTGAGATGCAAAGGGTTGTAAGTGACAAAGGAAAGATTTTGAGAGCAAATTTTGAAGAAAGTCAATTTATTTCAAGATCATGCTAGATAGCAGTACCTGTTAGAACTAACACTAACATGTCTTGCCACAAAAAACAAGTGAATTTTTTCTCTCTCATAATATTTGCACTAATTACCCACAATTTTAAATTCCGTCACGTACGTAACCCTTTGGTTCAAAGTGACTCAAATTCAAAGTACTTCTTATTGCATTGAATGAAGATGAAGATATTCTTCATATAGAATGTTTTACTAATTCAGGAAAAAAGATTTGTGATCTTTTTTATGAATAGGGATGGGGACTAGCAACCTATATTGCTTTAATGTAAAACAAAGTCTTCAAAATTAAGGACAATTATTACCTTCTTTCAGTCCTCATTGCATCCCCCATTTTTTATATATTGGGCAAATTTCATAAGAATTTTCTTTCTATAGCAACTGTTGAAAGTTTCAAATCTTTATTGAAGCAACAAATTCAATATTATAACAATGAATTATTCATTGATATAGAATGCTATACAGGATTGCACAATGGTAACCCTAGGAGTGACCATAATTAGTCATGTGGGTAGTGAGTGCCTTTTCCCCTCCTATCATGGTGTAAAACCAATTAAGTGTGGTGACGCATGTCATTGGTTCTACATAATTAATGTCCATGCTATTATGTTGCCAAATGGGCACTGATTGGCTGCCAGTTTATTCCATGATTAAAAATTATTTTCGCTATGATTTATCGAATGGTTAGAGATGTATTTGGTTCTCTTATACATGATTCATTTTTGACAGCCTTTTTCTTGGACATTTCTTGTATTCAATAAGATTAGTGGAATTGCTTTTATATTTTTCAAAAATATTTTGCAAAATTATTGGTTTGGAGACAGAAAATTTCAAGAAAGCACTAAGTAGCCAAATCCTACAACTTAAGCAAGCCAGATAACTCACTACTCACGTGACTCATCATGAGCACTCTGTTTAACAAAGCAGGTCAGGTCGAGCAATACACACTTCACTTAGTATATCTGGATGAAATTATTAGGTCCACTTAATACGTAAGTCTTTTTTAATAGTTGAGAGCAACATATGGTGACATGGAGATGGCGAAAAAAAAAAAAAAAAACATTTTAAGACTATTCCAAGAATTAGGAAGATTGAAAAAAAATTTTTTAGTGTGTTAATGGGAAATGGACGGATGATGTTTTAATACCTATACATAATGGTTTCTTAATCGCCATTTACAGTTCATAGTATTTGGGCAAATCTTGCTTCAAAGCAAGTTTCTTCCTTTTGATACTGAAAAATCAAAAATATCACGGAATAATCCCATATGCTTGGACTTCACCAAGGCTTGGAAGCATGCTTTCTTATCCCTGTGTTCAAATTCGATGAATGACTGTTAATAACAATAAAGAAGGAAGACAAAGCTTTGATAAGAAACAATAACAAAAATAAGTTAGGTTTACCCAATGTTGGCTGGTGTAAAAAAACACCTAATAAAAAAATACTGTAGAATCAGGACCTATCATCCACCTAAAGTTTTGAAAGGGTGGAAACAATTACATACTAACTTCTTTACATTGTAATCTGCTGGAAGACAAGAAAAAAAAAAACCTAAAAAAAAAAAAAAAAAAACAGTAAAAAGTACTTATGCTACGTGTTAAAAAAAATAAACAAACAAGTTAAATATTAAATTATAGCTCATTTTGTAGTATAATTTGTATGTCACGTGCTTGAAATATACTTTACACAGAGCAAAACACTGAATACCAGATGTAGAATCTTGTAAAGTTTAATTATATTATGCACATTTCTTGTATATTATTCTTGTAACTCAACAGGTTAAAATAAAGCATCCACCGAATCATTAAATACTTATTTAAAGAATTGAAGATATTGAAATGCTTTTATAAATTAAAGAAACACTGACTATTAAAGAGTTAACTGTTTGACAATTAACTGTTAAAGAGTTAAACAATATATATTTTTATTTATTTCAAACCAGCTATAATTTCCCACATCATATTCATATGAAATCTTGTTGGATAATCAATTGGGGCAGCTATTATGCCAAATTATTAATAATTTGCATAATTGCAACATTATACATAACACAGTAAAACCCCTCTTAACGGACACTTCTGAAATGTGGAGTTTTTAATTCCCCGGCAGAGAAGATTCGAGTCTGATGCATAGAAAGCCTCTCTGTAAAACGGACATCCTGACTTATGGACATTGACACTATTTTGGAAGCAAAAAAAGAAAAAAAAAAAAAATCAATTATTAAATTTTTGAGTATTGAGAAGTCAAAGTTTAAAGCAAATTAAACAAGTAGTTAAAGTAGACTAATCTAAACATTACTTTTTCAGAAATTATTTGGCTAAGTAATGTAGATACAGAAGCATACAATATAATATCTGCATTGAGAGATAATTTAAACACCTCTCTTGCAGATAAGCCTCTAATACAGACAATTATTTTTGTCCCACTGATGTCTGCTATGGAGAGGTTTTACTGTATTGTGCATTACATAATAATTTGCAGCATGTATGGAAAATAATTCTTGAGACATATGGAAATATATAAATACCCATGTTTTAAGTTATTCATTAAAAAAAAGTTAACCAGGTTAATTAAACAAGTACAACAAACATTAATACTTAAGCATGCTGCATATAAAACATAGCATGCATCTAACTCTTAGTGTTACCAGAGAAATATATTTACAAATTTAAAAATGTAGAGTGACCGCAAAAACACTATTATCTGAAACATAATATTTTAAGTTTCAGCAGTCAAAATAATAATTGTGCATTTTGTTATTGACAACTCAATATTCTGTTCATTTTATAATAATTCTATTAGTATCAACACTCTTGCTACATTATATAAAACAAAATTAAAAGAAATATAAGTTAAAGCTTTAAAAAAGTGTTATTCAAACTATGGGTCAAGATAAATTACCAGATTTGCAAGGTGGATGAAAAAGTAAATAAATCTTGAATACAAATACATCACTGAAAACTTATTCGAGAAAAGATATTGGTAGTAAAATGTAAAAACAACACACACAAACATACATATGTGTGTATATCAGAGAAATGGAAATTTGAAGATTGCTGCTTCAAGTTATACCTTAGAAAATATTTTTTTGAAATGACTATAGCATTGTTAAATAGTCATATGAAATTTAATTAGTATAGAACATGAACGTGTTGTAATAAAGTTTTGAAAATAAACCCTCCAGAAATTTGGAGTTTTGAACAGAACAATGAAATAAATAATGTATTTGGCATGTAGTGAACTTTTATAAAGTTAAAAAAAGGGTTTTTAAAAAAAAAAAAAACCTCCAGGGCTTTTAACAAAAAGGGGGGGGGGGGAGATATTTAGATTTTACGTAACATTTCAAAACATTATGGATAATTGTCATAAAATAATAGAAATAATAATAACAAAATAAAAATAAATGACATTTTTAAAAAAAGTTAATTCTTTAGGTTTACTGCATTAAAACAAGCATGAGAAAGGCATGCACAAAATTCTAGGCAAATTCAACAAAAATTACCAGTTAGTATTAAGTCAATTGCTGAAATATAGCATTGAGAAAATTTAGTTTAAGGGAAACTTTTGATTTAAAATTCTGAGATATTTATGTCCTCCCAAAGTTCCATTGAGTTTACTTATAAATTTTGTCTAAAAATCACATTAAAAAGGCAGATTCAAAACATGTCAAGTTATAAATAACTTGTGCAAACTAGTTTTTATATCCTTAGTTAACTTTGAGGTTAGCTCACTTTAACTGTTTCAGCACCTGCACTAAGTGGACAGTTAATTGTTTTGCAAGGGCTAAACAACGCAAAAACTAGCTTAAAACTTAAAATTCTGTGATATTTATGTCCTTCCAAAATCATCCTATTGATTTTATTTCTTATAAATACTGCCTAAAAATCACATTAAAAAGATAGTTCACAACATGTCAAATTATAAATAACTTCTGGAAACTAGTTTTTATATCCTGAGTTAACTTTGTGGTTGGCTCACTTTAACTGTTTCAGCACCCGTACTACATGGACAGTGATTTGTTTTGCAAGTGCTAAACAATGCAAAAACTAGCTATCTGAAAGACTGGTAAATTTGAAGGGCACCACTACACAAAATGTTAAGTTTTATTCTTTACTAGTCTCTGTACCTCCCTTTTTTTCTCCTTTTTGTAAGTACCTGCTGTTACATAATGCAGCATGTAAAAACAGAATACATTTTTAAACAAAATTTCAAGCTCAATAAAATGTGTTCTAAGAACTCGTGTACGAGTAAAATATGTATGCATTTGCATTCAAGAATCCATATTTAGAATTTAAAAACTCATTTGAAAAGACAATCCGATTTGCCTTACAATTAATTTTATTCACCTTGCATTTGCACGTAGGTACAATTAAAATTTACCACAAATTCATTTGTAAAAGGAGAATTACCCTTCAAAATGACTAAAACTATAATAACTATTTTGATTAATGTTACACAAAGTAAAAATAAGCAAATCTGCCATTTATCTTTCATGAAGCTCAAAGTCGATAAAAACAACAGCATTTATTATTTGCAAAAATTTGTTAATTTGCTCATTGAGCATCTATTATACTTTAAACATCACGCTTGATTATATTATTTATAATAAATAAAGCTGAAAGACAATATTCAAACTACAGACAAAAGATAAAAATAACAAAACATGCAAACTGGCAGTTCCTAAGGGTATACAAAATTCTGTCATTGGTAACACACAACAAGTTTACATAGTTAAAATATATACATTTGTCAGAAAATACAGTTACAACAGAAACACTGCATATAAAAAATGTTACAATGATTTAAGAGCTGCAAAAACATTGTATATGACTTTTTTCCCCACCTGTGCAATGTTTAAAGAAAAATTGAATGACAGTAGTTTGAAAAATATGACTAGAAAATAGTAATATCTGATGGGACTAAACATTGAACAAATCAAAGAAGTTAACGTACAAAAAAATGTAATTATCTAAAAATTGAGATTAGCATTTTGAAAAGAAAATACACATTTTATCAATAAGATTTCATAGAAAAGCATTTCAAATACATAGACATAGATTTATTCACCCACCAATTCATGACTACCCTAGACAAATAAGCAAGAGATGCAGTAAAACAATATAAATAGGAACTAACAGCTCTTCATTGTTAATCTACTACCAACTACCAAATATTTATGAAAGTTAGTCATACTTAATACTGGCACATGATAAACACAGAGGTAAACAGAACAAATATAAGAAATTTGTACTGTAGATTAAAATACTTTGTCGAAGGCAAATTATAATCACATCTTTATGAGAAAAACAAGGAAGAATTACGAAGCGTCAGCCACAACTTCAGAACAGCTTAAAGCAGCTAGCCACTCTGTGTACACAACAGGTTTCCTCTCCATAACGAAACTATGGAAGCACTGTTACACTTCTTTGAAGAGTGAAGTACAATTTCAATACTTAATCCTTTTATGTAAATGCATGGTTCACAGCCAGTTTCATCTAATCTCATTTTCATAAGTAAATGATTCAGCTTGTTGTGGATCAACCTAACAAGATAAAAGCTCAATAAAGCAAATATTTTAAAATAAATATGCAACATATTAGTGTAGTAGTTAAAAATAGAAAAATGCATAAAAGATTTCATTTATTTTACAGTGGCCTGCTGTGTGCTTCAGAACATATTAAATTTTGAAAATATAAATAAAAAAGGAGATTTCCTATGCATCAATGATAATACTACTCCCAATAGACATGTACATTATTCAATTTTTTAGTGAACTGTTCTAACCATGAGCAATTACATAGAAGCTTTATATACATTAGATCAAATATGGGCAATGCCCAGCCCGCTCTGGCTTTTAGTCGATCCCACAAAACATTTTTAAAAACTTTTTCATATGGTCTTGTCTTAAGGAAACTAATAAATCTTCACTAGCAACTCAAAGTGTTGAACCAGGCTTAAAGCTGAAATTTAAAAAAATACTTTGTGTCTGTATATAAGTGGAATTGACCATAACATTGGTTATTTTGTTTCTTTTCAAGCTCATGTTTCTCATTGTTATTTAGTTAGTTTATAAATATATAAAATAAAACAAACTGAATTATTTGTATTTTTCTTTCTCACAACTATTGATTATTAACAACAGCCTGTGACTTCATTAAAACTTTTAAGTATAGCCCGTAACTTTCCAAAGGTTGCCCGTACCTGCATTAGATGATCAGATTTTCTTATAGGAAAATTCAAATACAGTATGGGACCTCAAATTCGGAACACTCGGGGCCGCGATCTTTCCGGATTTCGGAATTTTCCGGATTTTGGGTCCTCATTCAAAAAATTTTGTAAGTAGCATCAGAGCCCATATAATTTGCTCTGGAACATTTTATTACCATTTTGCTCATTTACAGCATTTTTATTATCGTATATACATGGTTATAAGTTGCAAAATTTAGCACAAAAAAACAAAGTTGGAGTAGGCTTACATTCGACAATCGACACAAAGCATCGAAACATCCAGACTTTTCCCGATTTTATTTTAACCTCTTTAATTAAACAATAAGAAAAAATAATTCTGTCAAATTTTGATATGATTTTAGATTCTCTAGCCACTAAATTGTAGTAAAAGATCAGACTATCGGGAAAATGCGAGAAACGCGGATTTTCAATTTAGCGAATGTTCATATCGCGCGAAAATTAGAGCTCATTAAAAACAAAAAATATATAAGAAAACTACAATAAATAAAAAAAGCAAAATTTCATGATATTAACTCAGAATCAGAGCAACAATGAATAAAAACTCTAATCGCAAAAACGAACCCTTTTCAGAAAATCGCGATTTTTTTTTTTTTTTTGAAAACGGCACGTTTTTTACCTTAAACATGTTCATTACATTTTATTCTCCTTCTCTTTAAAACGCCTTTTTCCCAAAAACCAACCAGGCAAAATATTTCCCAATTCTTTTTAAAAAAAAAAAAAATTTTTTTTTTTTTTTGTTTGCGGCCGATTTTTTTCGAAATTCGGAAAAAGTTCCGTATTTTGGGTCTTCCGGATTTCGGGATTCCGAAATTGGGGTCCCATACTGTACTTTAAAAACTTGTTAATTACTGTTCCATAGCATGCAATGATAGACGTCTCATGAAACAAATGTTATATGTTAACACTAATAAACCACTTACGCTGCATTAGCAAGTATAACAAATTTTCTTACATTTACTTAAAAACTACAATTATACTTCATGTGCTGATAATTCAACTCCATAATTTATGTCTCGGATCACTTTATATATTTTTTGCAAAATTTATAAACTTTTCCAAAATTTATAGTATATAATATTCCAATATAGAACTTACTTGGAGTGGCAACACCTTAGTTTGTTTATATCAAGCGCCCATTCTTATGCTCATATCTAGCAATCTTTTCTTAAGCCCTTCAAATTTTAAAACTTTTTCACAATTTAAAAATGGTTAATTCCTGATTCTTTGGAGTGGCAACTCTTTAGTTTGTTTATATCGAGCGATTATTCTCCTGCTTAGATTGATTGTTGAACTTATAACCCGCAGATGTGCTGTGGGGAATCAGCTACTGCTATTACAATCGATCATGAGACATAAATTATATGTCATCCAATAAATAAATAAACAATATTTATGCCTCAAACTTACACTATATTTAAGTGGCACCTAAATTAATCTGACTGTTTTTGTGGGAGTGATAATAAAAAGCAAATTAAGTAAAATTTTTAATCGCTTATGAGAATAATTAAATGCAAGTCCACATTTGAAAGTCATGATTGCATTTTAACCAATAAATAAATAAAAACAAATATCTTAAATATATAACAAGAATTTTAAAAAAATTATTGGATATGATTTACCTCTGAATATGCTGGTGGTGGCTGATGTTGGAAACTATGAACATAAGCATACATGGGTGTAAATCTTGTATCACCGATAATGTTGTCATCATCATCATCTGCGATGTCAACGGAACCCTCAACACATTCTGCATATGTAGGAGGAGCTGCAAAGAAAGCAGGATTCTAACAAATTCGGAAACAATTCTAATAAATTCTTTATTAGTTTTGTAAAGAGTCTCTTTTAGTAATGTGACTATTTACAAGGCAAGAAATTTAAATATAGATCATGTCTTGGCAATCTATAACTGGTGGGGCACCAAGTGACCCTATTTAATAACTTCAAAGTGTCCCACATGAGCTCCGAAAATGAATTATGATGTACAACACTAAGCTAAATATATATATATATATATATATATAGAACAAACACTTGAAGGATACATAAAAAATAAACGAATATAAAATAATGAATAAATGATAAAAAGAATTCATTGGATATGATGTATATATATCTTGTATCCAGTCATTTTTATTTGGTCACAAATTTTTAGAAAAAATTAAGCATAATACAGGAGAGAAAATTTTCATTTTCTAACTTTTTTTGTATAAAAATTATAGCATATAACTTAGTTTAAGATAATAGCCAGCAATAAAACTAAAAGGAAATACTGTCCTATCAGAAACATGAAAAATCTTATATAAATCAAAGGTAGGTCAATAGGGGGAAAATTTTTCAAAATATAAAAAATGAAACAAAGGAGAGATAAATATTTTCAGTTTATGGAGTAAAAGACTAAAGAACATGAAAAATGTTAATAAGAATTACCAAACTCGTACAAATGAATAAAAAATTGAGAGTGACAAGGAATTAAAAAACAGGATTCAAATAAAACAATTAACTCCACCCCCTCCCCTGTCATATATTGTGCATTATAATGTCTCTCATATCTACTTTCCATACAATAAATATTTACTACTTATTAGCAGTACTAAAAGTTAATATATTTTTACTTATATATAATGTCTTTAAAAAAGAACAATCTATTCTTTATGTTAATACTATAAGCATAGGAATTTTGATTTTTAAAAAAATACATCAAATTAAAAACATCTTATCCTTCATCCATCTCTAAGGTGGATGAAGGAATCTGGTGAGAGCTTTTCTGGTTTAGTCCAACCCTTGGACATACTCCAGGAAGACTGTCCAAAAATATATAATTAACACTTGAAACAAATAGTTATACATTTTAAATAATTTCTGAATTAAGTTTCAATTTAAAGAATCAAGTTGAAAAAAGAATTCAAATAACAAAATCCACTTAAAACATATCGATATTACAATGTAGCATTCACACAAATACAAATGATACAATAAAATACCAAAATTACGATCATGATCAGATAAAAAATTTCAAAATTATTTAAGATTTTATTGTTTTAAAAAAGTAACTCAAAACTTTCATCACAGAAACAGTGAACTTTTAAATTTATAAATTATGTAGAATCTTTTTTCACTTCCGGACGCATCACAACATATCTTTTACTTAAAAACAGATATTTATCTGAAACAAAACTGAAAGTTATATAATTATTAAAAATCTTACGTTCCACTGGGATAATTGAAAGGTCAAGCTCACTATAAGGAGGGGCTGGCTGATAATACATGTGATTATCATTAGACTCTGAAACATTTTCCAATAAAGGTGTAACATGGCGATAATTATTAGGACGCAATGGCACAGTTCCAATAAGTACAGGAAGATCCATACTTAAATTATAAGCTCCAGGAATTTGCAATGATATCTAAAACAAATAATTTTCATCAACATTGAAATATATAAACTTTTTAAAAAAGAGAGAAGTGTAATCATATGATAACACTTTAGTAAAACTAGATTTATAATACTCATTTGTGATTAGTTTTGTGTAATGCTAATATATTTCAATATTAAAAGGACTTGATTTTAATGACATGACTAAAATTTTAGCCTTATCTTTAACATAAAACATATTATTTTGTTCTTGTTACAAGGTATTTCCTGGAAAAGAAATGTTAAATAATTCCAGGTTTCAGACTAAAAACTTATATTTCATAGTGATAACTTAAAATATAGTAGGACCGCAATGTTAAATGTAGCTTTTATCGGCAAGATTAGGACTGGCAATGACGTGAAAGATATACATCTGTGAGTAAGAGCAAATTACATTGGTGCAAAGTTTAATTCTAGCATTCATATTTTAAAGACTCGCTGAGAAACAATTTTGTCTTTTGCTAAAATGCAAACTATTCATTAATCCCTGCTTACTTTTATTAACCTCAGCAATGACATTCATTGGGCTATATTATATTAATTAATAAGATATTTTTGCATGATATATATCACAAATGATAGACAAGTAAAATACATAAATACAGGCCTAAAAATAATAGTGAGGGATGAAAAAGGTATACTTTAAGATCATTAAAAACATTAAAATATCGTTCTCAGTAATTCTATTCAGAATTCTACTGTAGCAACTTTATAAGGCTCGACCGATGCATCGGCGAGGCCGATTGTTCAACGAAAGTGCCATCGGCCATCGGCGGCCGATGCCAACTTTAGAAAAACATCGGCCCATCGGCCTTGAAAAACATCTAAAAGCCGATGCAAGGCCGATGTTTTTCGCAGGGACAACTTTCCAGAAAACATTCTGTCTTTAACTTTCTTTTTTCTCCATAGCTAAATTTTCTATTTCCATACAATAGCAGGCATCACATCAGTTAAAAAAGCACAAAAATAATGTCATTTTACAAAGTATTTGATAAAAAATTCGGAAAAACAGTTTAAGCGATCGCTGCCCGAAAACCTACATTATTAAAATTACTTTTCTTTGAACAGAACGTGAAATAAAATAAGTAAAAGTAATAGAGGCGTCTTATGAGTGCTATTTGTTTTTCGCACTAGGTTAGTTGCCTCATTTTGTCCCGTTTTTTGTTTAATAATGACTTAGTGCATTAGATGTCATTGTGCAATAATATTATACCATCTGCTTTTAGTTTGTCATGTTTCTTATTATTCCGAAATTGTAAACAATACTAAGTCAACTCAATCAAAGTACGATAATAATTTTAATTTTTAGCAGCGTAAACGCTTTCTCTTAGCGTTTTTTTTTTTTTTTTGCTTCTTCGATCCCACGTGTTATAGTTTTTCTGCAATTGTGCAGAAAAACTGTAGCAGATACAATCTCGTTGCATCTGCTTTTAGTGTGCAATTATTCTTCAACATAGAAAAGATTGCTCAAAAATAAGAAACAATTTTCCAGTTTAAATGTTTATTGATTCGAATTTTATGCGTCCAAGTTCGACTTGCAATTTTCAAAAATTGAAATCTCAAAATGCAAGTTCGCGCGACAGGATTTAATAACATCTTGATAAAAATGCTAAAATTTCTTTATTTTCAAAGACTGATCAATGCATTTTTTTTTTCAAAATACATCTCAACTTTTTTTATACTATAATTATTTTAATTTTCCCTCGTGTATACTTCGTTTTTTAGCGCATTTTTTTGGCTACTTTGATGCCACGTGTTAGACAGTTGACAGTTTTTCTGCTATTGTACAGCAATCTAGTTGCATCTGCTAGAATATTTCTTGTTATTTTATTATTAGTTTAAGACATAGAACACATTGATGAAAAATATGAATCAATTTTTCAGTACAAATGTTTATTGATCGAAATTTTATGTGTCCAAGTTCGACTAGAATTTTCAAAATTTTGATTCTTAAAAAACGAGTTCGCGCGACAGGGTTGAATAATACCTTAATAAAAATGCTACAATATCATTAATTTCAAAAATTGACAACATATATATAATTTTTTTTAAAAAATACATCTTAATTTTTATAACTAATCACGTGTTTTTCAGAAGATTATTTTTCAACAGAAAACTGCTGGTGCTCAAAATATTGGTTTATTTCGGTGACCTTACATTGTGCTCATGAAAATATAAAGAATATGTCAAGTATTTCAGTGTAATTTTCAGCTCACAAGAAAAAAAAAAGCTAATAAGATTAGTTCTTATGACCCACCCCAGCATTCATTTTTAATGACAAGAAAAAATCTCACGTCTGTTTTTAAAGCAATTTTCAGTATTTCTTGGTTATGAACAGGGGGAAGGGGTTACTGGCGAGCGAAATATTTTAATATTTTATTTTAGAAAAAGAGCTAGTTTTAATTAAAATAACTTTATAATGAAAAATAAACATATAATCGTTCCCGCTTTTCTTTTAAAAATGGGGGGGGGGGGGGGGAATTATGAAACAAATCTGAGACTGGGGCTGACAATTTTGTTAAAGATACAAACCCAGGGTTGGAAAAAAACCTGGTTTTTTTGAAAAAAACCAAAAAAACCGGTTTTTTTTGGTTTAAACCAGGTTTTTTTGGTTTAAACCGGGTTTTTTTGGTTTAAATAGCATTTGTAGAAAAAACAATTTGACTTTTAGAAAATCATGGAGATTTTAGATCCTTAATTGTAAATAAATGTTATTGATAGTTAATTTATTGATAATTAATTAAGTAACTATAAGTTAAAACCTTAAATTTTAATTACCCTATATAGGTGCAGCACTTTAGTCGTCAACTTATAGAGCATGGAGATATTTTTTTTTGTCATTTCTTACGCTACACGTTTATTCATTTGTGACTAATTAAAATATAACATCATGTATTAATGTTACTTTAAAATTAGTAATTAGCTATTTTTAACAATTATCTAAAATACCATTAGATAAATTTAATCTGAATGACTTACAATGTATCCTATGCAACTTTAAAATTAAAGCCCTTAGTTAAAGATAAATGTGTTAGTTTACTTATTTGACCATAAAGATTCCCTAAAAATGCATAACTTTTCAAAATGACTAGATCAATTAGAAGAAAAAGAAGAAACTTATTTAAAGAATAAGAGTGAGGCTCATAGTAGTTTTCTAGAATAGTTAACTTACACAGAGGTTTAATCCATCCAGACAAATACTGGTCTAACATTATAGCATAAAAAATATGCTGGAGAACTTATATAAGTTTTTCTTATCTTTGCAAAAATAGATAAATAAATAAATATAGTAATAATTAGGCAGCCAAGTTACAAAGGGTTTTTTATAATACTCCCACCCAAATTTGGTACTTAAGTGGTCAATATAGATAGGTGGTCAAATTACAAAGGTTTTCCTACATTAAATAATAAAGGGCTAATTCCGTTTCTGACCAAAAGTGGTCAACTTAGACAGGTGGCCAACTTACAACGGTGGTCAACTTTACAGGTTTTACTGTATTAACACATTATAATACTCTACTTATACAGGCCTTTCAGCAAATTATTAAAGAAATAATTATTATGCGGGTTGAGTTTTAACAAAAGCATATTTTACTGAATCAAAAAAAAATTAGCAAAAATAAACGATACATTAAAAATAATGTGCGTTGATTTACAGTATCAGTAATATCAACAAATGATTACACCATAACACTTATACAAATCAGCAACATTGGCTTAGAAATTATAACTACTATTTTTATTTTATTTTTTTAAATACAATTATCCTGATTAAAGAATAAATGTATTTTTAAAAAGAAGAGAATAATTTAGGAAAAAAAGAAAAATTTGCACTGATTTAAAAAAAAGTTTGTTACTTTACAAATTCAGTAATTCATGATTTATCTAATGCTGTGCTTGCAATTTCTGCACAAATTGGATTTTGCAATTTTTTATAATTTGAAAAATAAATGAAAAAAGATTTGGTTTCTTAAAAATTGTTATCTGTAACATACATTTGCAAATTGGTTATTATGAAGTTATTTTATTATTCTAAAATATATTCTTTAACTCCAGGAATTAAATTGCAATATCATTTTAATTTTTATAATGACTGAGAAGAGTTTTTCTCAAATTAGCTTTTTCAGAGCTAATTTTAGAAAAACCCAAATAGTCTGTCATAGGAAGTCTGTAGATAGGAGATGAGAAAAATTTGTATTGATTTAAAAAAAGTTTGTTCATTTTCAAATTCATTAATTATCCAGTGCTGTGCTTGTAATTTCTGCATAAATTGGATTTTGCAATTTTTAATGATGTGCAAAATTAATGAAAAAAGATTTGGTTTAAACCAAGTGGTTTTTTTTAAAAAACCATTTGGTTTAAACCTTGGTTTAAACCATGGTTTAAACCAACGTGGTTTAAACCAAACAACCCTGTACAAACCCTCATTATTTGTTAGTCTATATTATATCATCCGCATTCCTCTCCATGAAAAAAACCCCAGAAAATAAAGGCAGCTGCATTTGGCATATGCAGTATATTAAAAATACAGCATTTTCTTTTACACCTCCAAATAATTTACTTTACAAGAATCGCGAGTGATTCTTTTAGTTTTAATTATTATGTAAACTTCACTCAAACAGTTTTACGGTGCTTGAATAATGCATTTATGTTTTCATAAACATAAAAATAAATAAATAATTTAAATGACATTTTTGACAAACATTCTACACGTTTTAATGGTTTAAAGCGACTTTTTTTCCATCGGCTATCGGCCGATGGAAGAGGAGAATAATCGGCAATCGGCCGATCTCGGAACAATCGGCATCGGCCCATCGGCCAAAAAATGCCATCGCTCGAGCCCTACAACTTTGTATTTCCTTTCTCAACTGAGCTCCCATGACATTTTTTTTCAGTCATATTCATATGCATTTGATTTTCAATCCAATGTGCATTTCGGTTTATTCTTTGATTTATAGGCATTTTTTAGCACTTTACGTTGACCATTAACGATTTCATGTTCATTTATTTTGAGCCAATCAGAAAGTTCCTTTATTTACTTCCTCATTGACTCCCCATGATGATTTACCTCTGATTAAATTACTCATGTATTTTGTTTTTACTTTTTATTACTAGTTTCCGTTTATTAGAATCAGTTTGAAGAACTGATATTATTACATTTTTTCCCAGTGTTCTAAAATTGAACAGTGCCTGAGATGCCTTTCCAATGCATGCAAGGAACAATTAAGAAATTAATGGCACTTTTGATAAATAATGGCACATAGTAGCTTTACAGTAATTAAGCTGTTTTCTTTCAAAAACATAATAACCTGGGGCACAATTAATACTTAAGGGACTGCATTTCAGCAAACAATAACTTCAACTGGTGTAAAACAAAAGCACACAATACTGCTCATTCTATTTTCCTTCTTCAATTGATTTAGACACCAAAGACTATTGTACCATAGGGATCCATCCATATGGGATCCACCATAAATTTATCCCAAAAGCTTGTAGCACTGAAAACCATTTTCATTTTTGAGCACTTATTCTAGCACATAATTTTATGACATTAGTCACAAAGAATAAAGTGGATATCACATTTTCAAGTTTAAAATGAATTATTTACAACAGGTTGAACAATTTTTCATTTGATGTTGTTAGTAGTTCAACAATATTTTTAAAAATCATTCCTTTTATTAAAAATTCATCTGAATGAACAGTCAGAAAAACTTATTTAATTTAATAATTAGCTTAATAAGCAATTAGAGCATTTTATTTAATAAATATAAACTAAACAAATTTAACATAGTTTTTACTTTTTAATTAAATTTCAGTTGAAACATATTTAAAGAAAAAAGGGAACTAAA
The DNA here is from genome assembly GCA_038502835.1 of Octonoba sinensis. Taxonomy (NCBI): domain Eukaryota; kingdom Metazoa; phylum Arthropoda; class Arachnida; order Araneae; family Uloboridae; genus Octonoba; species Octonoba sinensis. Next base: position 59,808,304 of record CM076605.1, on the reverse strand, counting down.
ATTGTATAATGAAATTATTCAATTTATTACTGAAATTTAAAATAACTCAACAATATTCCATTGTGAAATAACTTAACTTTAATGAATTTACAAAGAACTAAATGACTGGTTTATGCATTTCCTCCATAATTTTTAGAAATATTATTCACAGGGATAGAAAAATCAAAAGTTCACTTTTGTACCAGCTTTTATCAGTAAAAATACTAGTTTTGCATCAGAATTATTGGTTATGTATCAGGTCAGCTAACAATATTTCTATCAGAATATTCAGTTTTATATCAGGTCATTAACAATCTTGTATCAGAACTATTAGTTTAGTATCAAGTCAACTAACAATTTTTCGATCAGAATTTTCAGTTTTATATCAGGTCAATAAGAAGTTTGTATCAGATGAATTTACTGATTTTTAGAGATAATGCTTTGAAAAAAAAAAAAAAAAAAATTGTGAGGAAATATTTTTTTTTGCAATGCACAGTTAATCATAATGTATACAGACTACTCACTGCTATTAACTTAAAAAAAAAAAAAAAGAATAACAGAAAACCGATATTAAAAAAAGTTACTTTTACAAAATTACTGTAATTCAAAACAAAAAGAAAATATATTTATAAATATGTTTACAAATAGAAATTTTTTTTTTTTTGATTATTGTAAAGTGAAAATAATGTCATATGATGCAAAAAGATTTTTCTTTCTTGTGTGAAAACTAATTTCTTGAAAGCATTTAACTTTTTTAACTGTTCAAATTAAGTGGTTGAACAAACAAAGTGGACTCGTTTGTTGGTTTGGCCCAGAAATCGCAAATTTAAGCCTTTTGTAACAGATCAGATGTTGATCTAGCACAGGGATGCACAAACTATGGCCCGTGGGCCAAAATTGGCCCGCCGAGGCTTTTGAATTGGCCCGCTAATATAGTTGATAAAAAAGAATAATTATAATAAAATTTTTAAAAAAACAAAGAAAAAAAAATCATAATATTTGTTAAAAAAAAACTTACGAAAAATCGTAGTAAAAAGATACGATTGCAGCATACAGCTGCTACTGAATTTTGGTCGCAATTTTCGGAACTAATCGCCATATTTAATTTTATTTTATTGGAAATACTTCAGAAACTAATCAAATCATGATAAATGTGGTAGAATATTGCATTGTCATCTGGTGCTGAGCTACATGTAAAGTTTCAGAACAATAGCTTATCGGGGGAAATGGTCGAAAATTCGATTGCTGGATTTTTCGAACAGCCATTATGTGCGTTATTTCGTCTACAAAAAAATTTTGTCCCAATCCTGCTATGATTTCTTTAGTTAATTCAAAGCAACGATCTGTTAGACAGAGCAGGCAAAATGTCATTATTTTCGTCTTCATCGCTATCTTGCTCTTTGTCATCGTTCGGGTGTAGCACCATTTGGATGCTTTCCGAATCGGACATCTTGTTTATCAAATTATTACTTTCGTAAAATCTGATCATCAATCACTTTTACAGTAATAAATGATTTCAAAAAGTAGGAAAACGAAATGTAAGAAACATGTTTACATGCAGCAACGCGCAAATTTCATACTTGAGTAAAACGATTTCGCTTTTGCGAACTCGATTGTAATAAAGAATTCATTTTCACAGTTGCAATTTTTGTTGCCTTAATATCAATTTTAAATTCTTATTACCTTATTTCAGCTCTTAAATAAACAAAATATATATATAAAACAAAAATAAACGAGGTTTAATTTTCACACGATCAGCTATTGCGGAAAATTCGCGAATCTGCCGTATTAGAAATTTTCCGAACTTTCGTATATTCCGACTTTTGTTGCAATTCGTCTTCAAAAACACTGACGAGACAATTAAATAAATGTATAAGAATGTAATCACTTATTTTTTCCATGTTTAATTATTGAAATAAAATAGAGAAAATGTCTGACTTTTCTCAAGTATCGTTGGATATTTTTTTTCTTCTAATTTTCATCTGAAAGTAAGTTGACGCCCCCCTCCCCTAAAAAAACATCGTTTTTAGACTAAATTGTTCGACTTATAAACACTGAATATGTTACTTGTAACGGAAAAATGCGTATTTTGAATTGAATTGAATTACATTTATTTTCCAGTTCGTGTGCTTAGTCTTGGGACTCGCTTATGAACTGTCGTCCAATATGACAGATAGCACAAGACAATACATGAAAGATTTTATTACTTCACAAAGAGAGAAAATACCAGAAATACACCCAGGGCAAGGTGGGAATCGAACCCACGACCTCGTTACTGCGCGCAAGCAGCAGGCGGAAACTGGTACTAAGACCGCTCGGCCACCGAGGCCCCCATGCGTATTTTTAAAGGCATTTTAAAAAATTCGTATTTTTACTAAATGGGCGAAAAAACGCGAGCTTTTCAAAAATGGCGGGAAATTCACGAAAAAATTCCCGGTTTTCTGGTTCCCGAGTAAGAGGTTCTGTACTGTATTACTATGCGAATATTTAACTAATATGTACAGTATTTAACTAATAAGATTTGTAAATGTTTAGTTAAAGAACAATTTCTACTAGCCAAATTGACTAGTAGTAATGAATGAATAAAAATTTATTAACTAAACATTAATTTTCAGAATTAATAATATCAATTTGAATAATTATTTTAATTTATAAAGTGTAATTTATCATCAAAATGTAAAATTTTTTGTTGATATATATTTAGGAAAATTTTATTCTTGATATGTATTTAGGAAATGAATAAATAAATAACAATTTTTTACATTAATTCACAAAGATCAATTTCTAATCTGCAAAAAAACTAGTGATTAAAGGATTTAAATTTAATTATATGCCATGGAACAAAATAATGATGTGTTGATTTTTGATAAAGGAATCAGTTTAACTTTTTTTTATTGTCCATGTAACAATGTATGAATTTAATATTACTATGCTAATTTAACTAATAAGATTTTATAAATGGTTAGTTAAAAAAACAATTCTACCAGCCAAATTGACTAGTAATAATTTTGAATCGCAAGGGTTTAACGTGATGTATAGACTCACGGCATTTATATTTTGCTATTTAATATATGTGTGTTTATTTCTTCTGTATTTATATTCGCACTTTTAATTAATTTCTCATTTTAACTCTTAATATATATTTTAAATTTTACATTATAAAATGTCAAAGAAAAATTATCTAAATTATAAAGAAAGTTATTATAATTTAGAGAATAATGCTCTGTATTTCTAAGTTTAAATTACCTTTTCATTTTTCATTTGTTTCATTTTCATAACTTGCACACATTTTTGTAAATTTTTTTAGTATTCTTCTTTTTTGCCATTTTAACAATCACTTCATTGATATACATGAATGTTGTGCAATTAATTGTTTAGAAATATGATACCTTATTTTGTTTGAATTCATTTACATTAATTTTTTAAAACTTTTATTTAATAATCTTCCTGAGTACAGTAATTACATATACATGTAATTTGTACTTATTACCTCTAAATAAAAACTGAAATACACCCTGTATTTTTATGAATAAAACATTACGTGACTTTGGCCCCCAACCTGATGCTTTCTAATTTTTTGGCCCTTCACCCAAAAAAGTTTGTGCATCCCTGATCTAGCATGTTTAAGAGGGTCCGTTTTTCTGAATTTTAAAAAGATTGGTCTGAAAAATTAAATAATTTTGTGAAAATTCAAAATTTAAATATAGTGACAAAATTTTTTATTGCCATTTATTTAATATATAGTTCTGTGAAATGTACGATTTCATAGCTCAGAGTTTTGTGAAGGATCCGTTTTGATTGATTGGAATTTCGCTAAGGGACCAAAAATGCACCTGAATTTCCTCTGGCACGCCTCCTGCAGATGTATCACGAATTGAAAATTGGAGCAATTTGGCACTGATTTTCCACCCCTGTATTCAAGATATTTGCATGTTGCAAAAGTCAAACACTTGCTGTACATATTTTCTTAATTTTACAAATCAATGAAGGGAAAGTATGATTAAAACCAGAACCATAATAACACAAGTAAAAATATCCTTACTCTAACAGCATAGTCAACACGTATCAAACAGCAATTTATAATTGAAGGGGTAACAGCAGGAATTTTTAGCAGCTGAGCATCCCAGCTGGTAGTTCTTCCTGGTTGTATAGCCAAACCAGTTACAATGGTATACTTGCTATGCCGAGTTCTTGATTTCCCTCCAGCCAGAAAAGTCTGAGTTTGATGAAGGGTAGCATGTGGTATGATTGTTCGACTAGAAAGATTTTCAAAGTCTGCTGTGATAGCTATTGATTCACCTAAAATTTAAAACATACAATTTTCAAATTATGCGAAAACAGGATATGCTTTCATAAATATCAGCATGGGTTTGACAAAGGTGCGATAGAGAGCTTATTTTCTAAATAGCCTTAAGGTAAAAATAGATTCTGTTCCTACGTCAAGGATTTCTCCTCAACCAAGGACTGCATTCTCCGGAAGATATCATTTGAAAAACTCAATAAGTGCAAATAACTTCAATATTCTTAAAAAGAGCATCCAATATATTTTATACACTTATCTGAAATTCTATTTTTGATTCAAGAAGTGAAAAAAAAAAAAAGATTACTGTATATTTCCATGTATAAGTAGAGAGTATTTGGAACTTTTTCTGAAACTAAATCCAGGGGACCAAGTTTATATACGGCTCTGATAATCTAAACAAAAACTTCGTCTATGACTAATACAGAACTCTTATTTTATAATTTATCTTTCGTACATTTAGGAAATAATTAACTTAAAATATGTAGAGGCTTATTTAAAAAATATACAGATATTTCACTACTGGATTTTGCGACATTGTTGCTGAAACAAAATGGCGAAATTTGCTCCCGACTCTTATAATTCCCTCACGATTAGGTGTGTATGCCTTTCTTTTCCTGCTCATCAGTCTAATATATGTAAATGCAGAATATAAATAAATAAAAACTATCCAAAAGTAAGATGAACTAGGAAACGCAGGTACAAAGGGGCAAAAAGCACGATGAATGAATGGGGGAAAACGTGCTCGCTTGCTTGGCGCTCGCCTAAGACAGGGTTGCCAGAGAACAATCCATTGCTGCTGGCGCCTAGCTTCTTACTTTTACAATGTCTTGATTGGAAAATATTTGATCCATTCTACCTGCTTGGAGATATTTTTGCCCCTTTTGGCAATTCTCTTTGAACTTTTTTTAACGTTGGCTTTTATAAACGAGTTTTTGATTTTTTAGTACATTTTTGAAGAAATAACGCACCCTCGGCTTATGTTCAGAAATATACGGTATTGAAAATCTTTTTGTGTCTGATAATACTTTCTAATCACCAAAACGGATTCTTCAGTAAAATTATATTTTTGTAAAGATAGTTTGTGGTATTGTACCACATTTTTCTCTCAAAGTTTTTATATTATCATTCACAAAATTCTTTATTTATTTTATTTTATCTTTTATTCAATTTTTCTGAATTCATTAAAAATGTAATGATTGAATTTGTGGGCTGGCAGCACTTGTTTTGAGCAAAAAAAAAGCGCAGGCAGCATGGGATTGGTGGGCGGCGACCATGTGATCAATCTTCCAATGTATGAGCAGTAGATCGCCTGGTTTCTGCAAGTAGTCTCTCTCTCTAGCTGGACAGTGTGAAGTACGTTGCCTTTTTGGTGGCAGTACAGAAGATAGCTCAGCATGCAGGATGCTTTGGAACCACTGCAAAATCCTAATGCATCCATAGCAACAAATAGCAGAAGCAAGCCCGGCACATTGATATAGATGAGGCATTAAATGAGTGCAACACGCGACTAGGAATTTTTCGCAAAATTGGATTTTTGGAGCACTTTTCTTCAAGCCACCTGCTCGTGAAAGTGTACTAAAATATTGGATTCCCGTGCCTGCCTGGATGGATGGATGTAGATTGCATACATATATATATATATATTGTATTTTGGTGGAGCTTCCCAGGAATATTTTCTGAACCAATAAATGAATAATTTAAGGTAAACCGTTCCACATTTCTTCTTTTCACAAAAAATGACCCACGTTTCAGGCCTGGCTTATTGCGTATGATTTTTGCTATCCACTTTCGATCATTGGTCTGGCGGTTTGTTATGTTTATCTTGGCTTTATTTTGGTGGGATCATTTAAAAACTCTAATTTAAGGGGGAATAAGGTTAAATTTGGGGGAAATAAAGTAACCATCATGACATAGTTATCTAATAAAATTGTCATCATTTATTAACATACCAGACCCCCCCCCCCCCCAAAAAAAAAGCTTTCTATGTAACATTTCCCATAGAAATAAGCTTTCTTGAAAAATTAAAACAAATTTAAAGCACATTTAGTACAGATTTAGATTAGAATTTAAAAAATGTATAAATCTGTTTGCAAGAAAAGTTTAGCATTAAATAAACTACAATTGAATTATTACATTACCGGGGCAATATCCTTTTCTGTCTGTTCTTGCATATAAAGAAATAGGACCAGAAGTGCAACACCAGCAACATAACAATTTTTCCATATTATTTTCCACAGGAACCTAAAAATTGAGAAACATTATTTTTGGGAAAGAAAATACTAATTGTATGGTGCAGCAGAAAAAATACATAAATAATTTAAATGCTAGTTTGTTGCACTCATACATGTATAAAAAATTAAGTACACAATTTGTATAAAACTCAGAGTTGTAAGTTAGTTTGATTATTTGTTAAAAAATGCCACTGAAAAAATTGTGTATGAACTTCAAAAATTTAAACCGAGTAATAAACCTGAATTACTTGTCTTTTCTTATTCTTTTGTTAATCATTAGATATTTGAATTTAGAGGAAATAAAAATAAGGTATACACCTATGAGAGATGAGCTTACTGGGAGATAAAACTCAAAAATGTGTATTTTGGCCGATAAACATCCACAGAAGGCAAAAGTACACCTTCACAAAATATTTCTTAAGAAATCATTGATTAATTCAAAACTTAGAAGAATGATTCATACTTTCAAATGAGTGACAAAGAGCTGAACTTTTTTATACCTGGAGTGACAAGGTCATTTGAAAAGCATATGGTCCTCGGTTTGAAAATCATTGAATGAAGGTGTGCTTTTGGAGTTTAAAATGAATTCTTAAAAAGTCTTGGCCTAAAATGGGCAAATGAATGACATAGAAAGTGATTTTTCTAGAACTCTTTCAGGTGCTACTGAATACATTCGTAAAAGCTGAAATAATTACTGAAAGAACAATTAAAAATTGTTTTAAGAATTGTTTGATGTTGTTAAGCATTCATTAGTGATTCTTATAACATTTCTTTGATGAATTAAAAAATATTTTGCTTTATGTTTAAACTGTAAATGGATAACTCCGTCTCTTCTTCAGCTGAAGCATTGATTTCTGATTGTGTATCTAAAAATGGGACAGGAAGGAATGGTAAAACCATTGTTCTTGCTTTCAGATTATGTTAATGTTTTCAGGTTGTTCAATGCTGTAAAGCATTCATAAGTAATGCCTACATTACTCACGTGAATTTATTTTTAAAAAATTCATTATATACATTTTTGTATGGATAACTGTTTCTACTTCAGCTGAAACAATGATTTCGGGAAACTATATCTAAAAACGGGAACTAGTGGTAAAACCATTGTTTTTGCTTTCAGAATATAAGAATGAAAACTTTTTAAAAGCTAAATCAAAGACGTTGCATTGCTTCAATGTTAATTATTTATTTATAGCTCATCAATCACCACCGTGCCTCCCCTGACAATGGTTTCACCGGGTGTGGTGATTGAGAGGAAAAGAATAGAAAAAAAAAACAAAAGAAAGAACCCACAAGCAGCTAAACACCTACTGGGTATAGCAAGCATGTGATAATATGTATACAAATTTTGAAAGAAAAAAAATGTAGCTTTAAAAAAAAAAAAATACATTGTAAATAAAAACAACAATAATATTACTAAAAGACACAAATATGATGCACAAAGAAAATAAGAAGAATTTGAGAGCAGCAAATCAAAGTCCCATTGAATGCATCAATGTTATACAGAAAGATCTTCTTTCAGACAAACTAGACAATAATATTTTGGTTTTTTATACAAAATGAATTGTAATTTAAGAAATAAGCAAACCATTTTTAGTAACTATTTTAAATGTAAAACCCAGAAGTAAGTCCTTTTCCCCATAATATGTGTGTTAAATTATATTCAATATCATCAATTAAATCCAATTAAAAATGTCAAATTTATTTGGTTAAGATACGAATTATATTATAGTATTGTATAATACTGTGTTTTTACTTCCGGTTAAGACATTGCTCCGCTTATGACAATATTTTTAGAAAGTCCCTAGGATCTCACGAGAACGAGGTTTGATTGTACTTTAAATAATAGATTTATTCATCAGTAGTAGTAGAAAATAAATTTTATAACACAATGCAAAAAAAAAAAAAAAAAAACTATTAGGTACTCAACATTATAATAAATAGAGAACAAAACAAAATAAAAAGAAAAGGACAACAAAATACAAAGATATTCAGATAACATTACCAAATATTCACTGCGATTAATATCAATGGGGCAAATAACAGTAAAAGCTTTTTTAGCTTTGTGATTAAAAGTCCATGGTTTTTCCATTTCAGCTTTCAGCCAATATCGTATGCTGCCATATTTTCCTTCAAAGGATGTAGAAATACCCCTGAAAATAATAATAACAACAATAAATAAACAAAAGTAAAAAAATAGACATAAAATAAACTAACTTTTTCATCAACAGTCTACCGACATAAATATTAAAATCTTCTTGTGTTTTTGTTTCTATGAAAGAAGAAATACAGAAGAATTTGGTTAACCGAGCCAATAAGTTTTTTTTTTCTTGAAAAAGAAAAATGAAAAAGATCACTGTGTACTATAAATTTATACGAGTTTAACAAACTCGCATAAAATTACAAAGTTCAAAACCAGGCCAATTCAATAGGGGAAAGAAGGAAGCAAAAAACACCTTGAATATCAATCATGCGTAATGATGATTTGACCCCATCAAAGGATAAAATACTTGATGTTCCTGTTTTTAACAAAATATACCATGAATTTTCAGCACACATTTTTCTACAATGGAAACAAAAAATACCTCACTAGTAGACTATAAAAAATTTTGGTATATCTACAATCAAGGAGGATAGAATAGAAAGGGAGAAGCTCTTCCAAGGGAATCCTGACGCCAAAACCGTAACCGGAAATTTAACTGGCGGGTGAAAACTCTACCCAAAACATTGGGGTTTTATGAAGCGTTTACTCTGTTCGCTATGTGAAGTGGTATAGTTTTTTCAGTTAATGAAATAATATGCCTGCTTGTTTTGCTTATGGATGCACTAACAGACCTGGAAAGAAGATTTCGGGACTGTCTTTCCATCGGTAAGTTTTCAGTTTTTGTTTTATTACTTTTTAAACTTTAATTCATTTCATTACAAACAAATAGGCTTAAAATAGCTTCTTAGTGGTTATCTAGTTCCATTCCTTTATAGATGTGTTTTAATGTTATATAACAAGATGTGATGGAAGTTAATTACCACATTGTCGCTTTTAATTATCATTGCTATTTTTTTGATCTTTGCAACGTTTTAGATTCGAGCTTTAGATCTGGACTGTTTTGAAAATATTAGAGTACCTTATTAATAGATGAGGAGGTAGGATTTTGCTGATAACAGCAATTTCTTCGCCATATTTTACTGAAAATGTTGTCCAAAAAATTAAAATTGGGAAGTTTTAGTTTATCAATAATATATTATTTAATGATATTTTAATGGGGGGGGGGGGGCAATAGCTCCTATTCCCTCTGCTCTATATCCAGCAGGTACAAATACGTATTGTGTCTTGATTAACTTTTTCTGGCATGGAAAATTTAAACTTTTTTATCAACACAGAGCTGTATGTTCTAATTAAGTTTTCCATTCATGAGTGTAATAAAGGTTAAGAAATCTCCAAGTGTAAAATAAATGCATAGTTCAACTTAAGTGCAGTAAATAGTAATGAATATTTATCAATTTTTCCTGAACATTTTCTCTTGTAATTGAAAAATGTTTAAGAAAAACTGATGAATGAACCTTTTAAAAAAGGCTTTTCGAAAAGGAGACCCATTGTAGTATCTCTCTCTCTTATATTTTGGTGACGAAAAATGCTTTAGTAATTATTACTTGTATTTAGAGATATTGAAATCTCGGTAATAATCTCTTGGAGAATATTCTCAAAAACCTAATTACAATAACAACATAGCATTACACATTTGAAATGTGAATGAGTTACTCCAAAATGCTTAATAAGTATTTCATAATACAGATTAATCATGAAACTAAATGTGTCAGTGGTTTTTTTTTTGTTATAGATATTATTATTACCATATAATGAAACTTTTCAGATTTCCCAAGAAAGTAAATTTAAGAGTGGGTTATGGCTTTCAGAAGGGAAAACTGGCAGCCTTCATCAGTGATTTGCTGTTATGGTTATAGCACTATACATGTGCAATTTTCAGTACCTTCCAGAATAACTCATTTATATATATATATATATATATACACACACATTTATGCTAATTTATTCTTTTGCTCATAATTTTATATTTCCAAGATTTAATTTTATGTATTAATTGACATTATTATTGCTGTTAGTGTTTTCAATTAATATTGCTCTTATAATTAAATTACAGAATTTGCCAAAAATGTTTTTAAATTTCCATTCCACAAGTTTGATATATGATTTTGCAATATTTTCGGCTGTTAAGCTTAAAATTCTCAACAGTAGTGATGCATTTGTACATACAATTCAGTACCTGCAGGGATATTTAAATTCTTTTATATTTAAAAAAAACAAACATATTTCCTGATTTATTCTTGTTCATAATTTCACTTCCAATATTTTATTTCATTCATTAATTATTATTATTATAGTTTATTATAGCTCATAGTGTTTTTAAATTATTGCTCCTATAATTACATTTCAGAAGTTGCTAAAACTATTTTTTAAATACCATTTGATACATTGATTCTACAACAATATTTGCTGCTGCTATGCTTATAGGGCTCTTTAGAACTGGTTCATATACATATGTATAATTTTTCAGTTGCCTTAAATTGTATTCTGAAACTACCAATCCACAGAAGTTATCCAACTAGAAGTTATCATATATCTTTAATTTGAAAGTTTCATAATTTTATTTCATTTTAATACTATTAGAAGTAAATAAAAAAGAGGAAAGCTTTTGCATAGAAACTTTTGTTTTCAACCTACTGAAAAACAAAATATATTTATTCATTTATTTCACAAAATATTAGTGTTATTTAAATAATCACGAGTAACTGATTTTCTAATTTGTTCTGCTTCCAAAAACATATTTGATAAATGTTTTCTCTAAAAAAAAATATTCTGTATATGTAAAAATGTGCATAATAAAGATATTTTCTGTTCTTTGTGCATTTCATTTCAATTTTTTTCTAACTTTAAATTTTAAGGTTTAATATATATATATATATATATATATATATATATTTTTACCCATTAAGACATTTAAAAAAAAACATATTCTACATTCAAAAAATGTTTTCGCTAACTTTGAAAAATTTTAATAAAATGAGAAAGTATTGAGTTAAAATAAATACCCTTTTAAGTTAATGAAAGATCATTTAAGCTCTAAAAACGAAATGTAAAAGTTTTCTTCCTTCTAAATTTTAAGACTTAATATATATATATTTAGATATATTTTTACCTATTAGTACATTTAAACAACAACAAAAAAAAAAGAAAACGTATACTTCATTCAAAAAATGGTTTTGCTAACGGGGAAAAATTTTAATAAAATAAAAAATAATTAATTCAAATTAAATACCTTATGGTTATAAGTTAATGAAACATCATTTTAGCTCTAAAAACGAAACCTGCGCGAGAAGGAAGTAATTTCTTTGTTTCTGAATTATTTTCTCGCTCACATCCATTGGAATACATTTGCCTTCTTGGGTAGACTTTTCCCCCCTCTCCTTCCTTCACCCACCTCTCCCCATGGTTTCAACTGCTCGCTATTGCGTTCGCGGCTTTCCGCGTCTCCCATCTATTCTATCCTCCTTGTCTACAATACATATTGCTATTTTCTCCTTAGATTGAAACTTTTTTCAGTGTGTTGGAGAAGTAAACTTTAAGAAAAATAAAACTTAAAAACATAAATGTAACACAACTTGTAGATAAATATATTATATTGAAGCACAACATATTTTTACAACATTACACCTAACTTTCTATAATAATTTGCAGTGAAATAATATAAACAAAGTACAAATGAGAACTTCATGCATGTGTTTTTTCAGAATCACCAGGGCATCAAAAGGCAAAACTTTCACTACAATTTTAATAATATTGATAGGAAAAGTTAACAAATTTAAATAATTTTATAATCTTTGCCTTTTTATTTGCAAATGTCAGAATTCATATCCACCACTCATAGTTTGATTAAGGATCAAAAGAACCAGACTTAAAATGCAGAGAAATATAACCATTTTTAATTTAGCAACATAAAAACATTTCCTTGCACATGTATAAATGAGAATTTCTCAGGCTGTGTCAGTCCTCAGGTTTTCTGCCAAGAAGATTTAGATAGTAAATCATTCCTATAACATTCAAAGAGGATTTAGTTTCCTTACCCAGAAGGCAACTGGAATGAAAAGTGAAATTCATGTCGTCCCTCAGTAAGAACTTCTCTTCCATCACCAGTTTCTAGAGAGAAAAGAAGTACACTATCTTTAACAAGCATATTAATAATACATTCTATATATATCTCAACTAACATAAATTTATAGCAATCACTGGAAAATTAGTTCATAGCAAAGTAACTTATGATAAAAATATGTAATTTGTGGAGGCAAAGGAAGGTTGTTTCGCCAGCATTGGCACAATGCTAGCAGAGAAACGGTTTTTACACAGTTGGTGAATTTATTGCATGCCTAGTTTGTAACAAAATACTAATAAGAAGTAAACAATTTATCTTTCATGCAAAAAATCAATATGAAAATCGATATCAAAAGAATAAACTAGTAATAAAGATTAGAGCTTTTGTTCACAACAATTCTTGTCATCCATAAGCTCACATCTTTTTGCTTTAAAAAGGGATTTCTCGTAACCTTAAAAGCTAAACATTTTTTGGCTACAAGGAAAAAGAAAGAGTAAATAAAGCGCGAATTGTCAAAACAAACTGCTTTATTTACAGTGTTTTTATTTGTACTCATATTTTAGCGCAAAGCATTTTTGATCATTTGCCTTATGAAGCAATTTTTATTGCTATTTTTACTGTTATATGGAAACAATAATGAAAAAAGCAAGCTAGTTATAAAATAACTGCAAAAAAATATTGCGCACTAAAGCTTTAGGGTTGCAAAACCCCTTGATTAATGCAGAAAGTTTAAATGAGCTTTGGACTGTAAATAACACAAGTGAAGCTATCCAATTACGAACACCATTAAGCCTAAAACTCTACGCATTGATAAAAGATTTTTGTAATTTTATGCGACTGTTATGCAAATTTGTGTTATAATTTTTTTTTTAATGTATAACCCTTGTTAAAATTTAAATTATATGTTATAATTGAATAAATCCAACATATCACATGTAATTTTTGTAGCAAAGTCGAGTCTAACTATCATGGTTTGCTCCAACTGTAGAACAAAAAAGAGAGTGAAAGTAATCATATAAAAATATATTTAATGACAAATTGTCAGTAGAAAAATGGAAATGAAATTCTCCAAACCATTTCTAAATTTTAATCTGTGTTTTCTTTTTTTAATTTTTTGTCCAATAACACTGCCACTCCAACATTTTCAAGACTGATAACAAAGCAAAAATCCTTATCTTTTGCAATGTCTAGACATTAAAAGTTATTTTTGTAACCCCTTTCCAAGCTATTGCTGATAAGGCTATATTCCAAACAATGAAAATTTCAATTTGAATATAATTAGAATAAGAGTACTTTTTTTTTTCTCTCTGACAGCCTATATTTTTGTTCATAATCAAAATGGAATCTATTTTTATTCGCATTAACATACATAATCAGATTTCAATGGAGAAAAATCATAACCATCAATAGTTAGCAATGAATAGCAAGAGAAATGCTTTACCAGATCCAAAGAGGACTTGTCTTTTCAAAAAATATTCAATCTCTGCGTTATAATGTTCAGTGTAAGCTCCCAAACGATTACCAGTACTTCTTGATTCTGTCCAATGTACCTTCGCAACTCCTCTCATCATTATCCTTACACTTTTCATTTTCATATCCCCGCGTAAATCAACAATACATTTTCCATTTACAAGTTCTGACGGGTTGTAAACTGATTTACCATTGTCAAAAACAATTTCAAAAACTCTCAGTTTACCCATATTTAAAACAATAGTGATAGACAAAGCAACTAAAACGAAATATACTATCAGTGATATAAGCACTTGTTGAATGAAATCATTTCTTTTATTCTTTAAGCCACATGAAAATAAAATAGCCCACAAGCGTAACCTTTCTAAACAACAGCGAAATTAATTTTCTTTCATGTTTACCTGAATTCACTGCAGCTACAGTTAAATAACATTTAACTGGAATATGAGGAAAGCTCAAAAAATGAAATAAATATTGTTTCTTGTAGAAATACTTCATAATATATAAAATAAGCTTAATAAACAGTCATTCAATTGATATATGATAGTGCAAAAGTATTTCTTAACTGTATTTGGAGTTGTAGTCAAAAAATGCTTGAATTTCAACCGTGCATCTCAACTCCATCGCGCAACGCATTTCCATTTCCGATTCCGACTGAAAACAACAAGAGGTATGAATATGAATTATTATCTTTATCAATCTTATTTCAATTAATTTAAAGTATTTTTCTAAACTAGTATTTTCATTTATGAGATATTTTGTGTTTTAAAAGTAATCATATTTTCTATTTACGTTGCAGTCTTAATTGCTAACATTTCGTCGGTAAAATACCAACCAGATTTTCTTGATCGTTAATTGGGAATTTTATCATTATTGCTAGTTGTTTTACCAATCTTAAACATGTGTTATTAATCCAATGTATTTATTTTGCGTCAATACTTATGTGTTGTTCACACAACGTGAGCAAAGCTACTCTTATGATTAGTAATCTCCCGCTTATATGTCGGCTCAAGGGATCCGTCAAAAAAATTCTCGAGTGGAAGAATTCCATAAATAAAATTTGACTTTATTTTCAATTAAATGACGTTTTTGACAAAGTTATATAGAATGTACATACCTTTCCTTTACAATTCTTTGAAATTATTCAAATGTAAACATTGTTGTTGATTTTCCACATCGTTTAAAATATTCAATTTGATTACAAAAATTTTTGCGCTGAAATTAGTCTATCAGCTTTGTGCGTAAAACTATTCTTAAAGCAAGTTTTTAAAAAATAACGAAAAAATTAAATGAATAATAGAAACAAAAAAGTTACTAATTTTAGTGATGTAAAATCTTTTAAAAACGTTATGTACTTATGGATAAGCATTTTATAAAATCGACTTAAAACGATGTATTCATAAATAATAGACTGAATTTTATTGATTTAAAGTTTATGCGCACTTGAAATATTAGGTGCTGTAAGTAGCTCGTGTGATTTACTGCTAATGATTATAGTTGCTTTATCGGAAAAGTTAATATTTTATTGCATTATTTTTTAAAAAATGCTTATTGATATTAAATTTAAAGTTTTTGTGTAGGTCTAAGTAGGCAATTTTATATTATATGATAATCTAATTTGTTATTTATATTTTAGGAATGGGTGTGCATAAAGAACTTTGTGTTGGGCTTCACAAAGGCCATAAAGTTACAAAAAATGTTACAGCTCCAAGACCTTCACGAAGGAAAGGTGTAAGTCTTCTCATCTGAGAGAAATCTAACTTTAACAACGATGCAGTAATTTCTAATCCTTCTTAAAATGTATCCCTATTTTCTAATAATGCTATATTCTACCTTTCAATTTTTGTAATACAGTCGAACCTTGTTAAAATGAACCCAAGGGGACTCAAGAAAAAAAAAATTTTGGGTTCTTAAATAAAAAGTTTTAAAAGTCGAAATTCAATAACTTAAAACGTTTATTAAGTAAAATTACATATAGAGATAAAATATTCCAAAATTATCGTAGATATATACAGTATTTGTTTTTTGTAAAGTACTCTGTTATAACACATTGTTTCATACCGTTTTCTGAACAATTGATTCAAAATTCTTCAATGCATCTAAATTGTTTAGGCATTCTGACGAATTATCTTTTTTTCGCTTTGTGGTAAAAGTGAAAAAGGAAGGGGGGAAATATATTTTTTTAAATATGGATTAAATAATACAATTTTTCAATACTGTTTTAAGTATTTTAATTGAACTTTCATAATTTATTTTTTTTGTTATAAGCTAGAAACATATTTTTGGTAACATGAACACTTGCTTCACCAAAAATCTCTTGTGACTGTCTTGCATCATGAAAATATTTCAATTATTTTGTAAATTTGAAGCCGTTTCAACATAAGCGGGAGCTAGTATCACGCTTTAAAGTAACAAGCATTTAACTTTTTTATTTTTGGATAAAACACCTATGAAAAAAATATTTTTAATTTATACATACATTGCAAAAGTTATGTTGAACAATGTATTTGATGCTCCATCATAGTAATAGTCATTCTTAAGAAAGAAAAGCATTAATTCATAATAATGAATGTACGTTAAAAATATGTTACATGTGTGCAATTCTTTATAAAAAGAGAAGGCTCTGGATACATTTCTACGAGCAGATCTGACATTGTTAGCTTGTACATAGCTGTGCATTGATTGGTTAACCTTTTCCCTGCAAATTGTCCTTTTGCCACCAGACTAACTGCATAAATGGAGCATCTAAAGGAAAAAAAATATATAACTGGACTACTTTTTAACAAATCCATCAATGAATTTTAGATGCAATAATTCAGGGGTTTCACCAGAGGAAATTAGGTCCGTTTTCAGGACCCTTCACAAAACTCCGAGTAACCAAATAATTGTTTGCAGAATTATTTATTAAATGAGCGACAAAAAGGAATGAAATTTTTATCACTGAATTAAAGTTTTGAATTTTCAAACTTATTTTATTTTTCACAAAAATTCTTTTTGAAAGTCGCATAACACGGACCCAGTTAAAAAATCCTGATCAACTCCTGTAATAAGTTTGAATTCTAAATGTTCAAGAATCTGCATGGGTGATTCTGATCTGAAATTCTTCAACATTTCCAAAACTTTTTGAGCACCTTTTCTAAAAATTAAAAAAATAATAAATAAAATAAATACATTTTCCTAAAACTTTTTAATTTAATAATTCTTTGACAGTTAATATCTGCTTTGCTTTCTACCTTCAGACAAGCAAAATATTTTGTTCTACTTTGAAAAACTTTCAATACAATGCTTTTGAGCTTATATATATATATATATATATATTTGCATATGTATTGTGTGTTGGGGGGGGGGGGGGGAGCTTGTGAACCTAAGTACATACATTTTTATTTTAAATTGATGGCGCACACTTTTTCCGAAAAGTTTGTGTGAAGTTCCAAAACAATTTTTCTGCTTAGAAAGAATCACCCATGAATCTTAATGTTTAACTACTCATCTGTTAAACAAAGCATTTGGATATTAACTAATTAAAGCTTTTCATTTCAGAAACTTACCAAGCATACTAGATTCATCAGGGATATTGTACGAGAAGTATGTGGTTTTGCTCCATATGAAAAAAGAGCAATGGAATTGTTAAGAGTTTCTAAAGATAAAAGAGCTCTGAAATTCATTAAGAAAAGGGTATGATTAAAAATATTCTATCCTTAATTGTTAGTACAAAGCTATTGAAGGGCCTATTAATTTTATGATTAGTATTAGTAATATGGATTTCAAAACTTAAAAAAAAAGGAAATTTCATTATAATTCAGTTCTTTTAAAAATATTGTTGTCAGTTGGTAATATCTGTTTCACTTTATTTTTTAAGGCATATTACAGATGCTGGATTCATTGAATGCATATGTTTTCAGTGAGTCAAGGTATGCCAAAGTAATTTTGTTTAGGCTGTGATTTTTTGTTTGTCTTTCTATAAGGCAAACCAAACAAGCTTGCAAACATTAGTTTTTGTAACCTTATTTTTTTACTGTATAATTCAAAGCTAAATAATGTCATTATTGTAAAGCGTTGAGTAACATAGGTTTATGAAACATTGAATATATGTAGGTCAATTCTTGATCCTGTTGTGAATTTTAATACAATACATACTTTTCATATTTTGTTTGAAACAGTTAAAGGTGTTTCTTCCTAACTAAGAAATATACAGTAAAACCCCGCAACTGGTTGGGGCTGTAATAACACAATAAACAAACCCTCGTTGTGGTATAGGACTTAACCCTACACTGTGCAGTTTTTCTTTGTAAAATATTTTCTTGTGTTTGTTTGTGCTAGTTATAAGTGGAAAAATACTAAAAAATTCTTATTTAAGTCGTAAAAATAGAATTCCAGAAAATTTGACATGTTTAAAAACAACACTGCACATTTAGGAGTAACAATATTTTTTTAATACAATCATTTTAATAAATGAAAAAAAATCAATAATAAATAGGTATGCATTATGGTCATAAAATAGCACTAAAATAGTAACACGCAGCAGCCACGCCAAATGACGTTATACGATGCTGGCGTGCAATTGCCTCCGCTGGAAGGTTTTCGTCACTTCGACAATTGAAGTTATCTGACTTCAAGTGAAATTGGTATTTTGTGAGTTAGTATTGTTATAGTAATTGTTTTATAATAGTTTTTTATTGTTTTGTTGTGACAAAATAAATAAGTTTAACTGTTTTGCGTCTGTTTTTCAAATTCAAATTTGTTAAAAAAAACTCGTTCGGATTTCCCGAGATTTCGGATTACGAGGTTTTACTGTATTTTAAATTTAACTCCTGAACTGTAAATCATTCTGATTTCTGCATATCCAACCTAGACCCTCAGTTGAAATCGAACTGAGAGAAGTCAACAGACTTTTTATTTATTTTTAGTAAAAGAAAGATTTATAAGGGATTTTTTTTCTACAACAACAGATTCATTTGTTAACGAATCTGTTGAATTTAAGTGTGGAAAAACACACATGAAAAAAGATTTTAAAAAAAGCTCCAAGTTGGTGGAGCAATTTTTTTAGAAACAGCTTTAATCAAAAATATAACATTTTATGTTGCAAGCATTTTTAATATATTGCATTATCTGTTGCAAAATTATTATCATCAATTGTTAAAAAAGATGATTCATCTTGCTTTTTACCGTGCGACTTATTAATCTGAAAAGTTGGAAGTTTATTGTATTCATTTCTTTTAGATATTGAGATTGAGAAATGTTTAAAAGACATTATTTCATGCCAGGTTTTTTATACATTGATAAAGGTAAAGAGTTTGTTGTGCACTACAATTACTTGAATTCTAAATGCTGTCATGGCATATTACAGATGCTGTATTCACAGGTAGCTTGTTCTTCCTATGTGTTTTCAGTGAGTCAAGATATGCCACAGTAATATTGTTCAGACAATCATTTTGTCCTATTATAAGGCAAAAAAAAAAGTCTGCATACATTCTTGAATACAGGGTTTATACTCCTGAAAATTCTAAAAACTCCTGAAGTTCACTTTTTCTTTTATAGGGCCCTTAAAACTCCTGAAATTTTGCTTTTGAACAGGGTTTGTGGTTTTTTTTTTAAATAAAAACCAATCCAATTTTTTTAAAAATTTAAATCGGATTTTTTAAATTTTTTTATAGACTGTAAGGATTGGATATTCATTATGTTACACTTATAAAAATAACAAAATATGTTAAACATTATGCAAAACATATTTTACTCTTAAAATAAATGAACTTTGTGCACTAGTAAAACAATTATTCACGTTAAGAGCACAAATAAGTATTAAAGATTTACCAACTAAGATCAGGGTGTATTCTGGGTGTACCCCGGAAATTCGGGTTTTTCATATGTTTTGAAAATCCAAGTTTTTAGTCTTCAGAATTGAAAATTTAGCGGATGAGAACAAAAAATACACTGAAAAGCGATAAACCGCAATCACCCCTGTAAGATTTACCAACGTTGGTAAATCTTAGGCTATAAAGCCGTGTTTTTGTTGTTTTGTTTGCTTCATTTGGATGTTTTTGCATCTAGAAGCTCCACTTCTGCATTGAAAGAGGGATTCCAAGCAATCCCAAAACATATGTCTGCATTTTAATGCTCATTTGTGCCCTTAACGTGAATAATTGTTTTTCTGTTTTACATTTTAAGCCATTTTCAGCAGTTGATATTTTTAATGATAATAAAAATGAACAAAGTTTTAATATGAATGCATGATTCAAGTGAAATTTAACCCTACCAGGAATAATATTAAAAAATGAACACATTTAATTTGAATTCTTTTACTATTGAAAGCTGTGAAAAAAATCAACCAGTTGTTTGCACTTAATTTTACATTGAATGCACTTTACTCATTTTTCTACTTTATAAAGGAAGTAATAACTTGAATATATTTTTAATTTACTTATTTATTAGAATCATATATTCACTCCATCCATTACTAAAAATTAACTTTTTGTTTTAATCAGATACCTTCATTGAAAATTTCTAAGATTAAAATATATTTCACAAGGAACCCTTAAACTTTTATGCAATGTCGATGAAAAATCTTTGAGGACACATATTTTAAACAACTTTAAATTTTATCATTAAATTTATGCATTATTTATTGTATGTGTGGTATTAAGTAGAACTAAAATACTATTATTAAAATTAAAACACATTAAATGGATGGATTGTGATTATTATGAATTGTTCAATGAATTAAGCTTTAATGTTAAGATAGCTAAAAACAAGAATAATATGAAATTTAAAAAATATTTAGTTCTTAATTTATGAAATATATATACACACATGGTGGGATGAAAATTTTGCTTGAAAGGTTGTAAATACAAACATTTTCTAACACAAATCAATTTTTAGAAATTTTTTAAAAAGTGATTTAAATCAATTTTTAAAAAAAATCACTTGATTTTTATCAACGACCCTGCTTTTAACTAGAACTCTAAATACTGTCGTGGCACATTACAGATGCTGTATTCACAGAAGTTTGTTCTTCCTATGTGTTTTCAGTGAGTCAAGATATGCCAGAGTAATATTGTTCAGACAATCATTTTTTGTCCTATTTTAAGGCAAAAAAAAAAATGTCTGCATACATTCTTGAATACGGGGTTTGTACTCCTCCTGAATATCCTAAAATCTTCTGAAGTTCACTTTTTTTTTTAAAGGGCCCTTAAAACTCTTGATATTTTTGTTTCAACTACTCTAATTCTAAATACTGTCATGGCATATCACAGATGCTGTATTCACGGAAGCTTGTTCTTCCTATGTGGTTTCAGTGAGTCAAGGTATGCCGCAGTAAAATTGTTCAGGCCATCATTTTGTCTTGTTATAAGGCAAAAAAGAAAGTCTTGCATACATTCTTAATATAGGGTTCGTACTCCTGAATATCCCAAGAAACTCCTGAAATTTTGCTTTTTAACTTATTTTCCTGTTCTACTCTTGAGAAAAGGTATTTTCTTGAATAATTATTTTAACAATGCAACAAAAATAATTGAAAAATCAGGAAATTGCTTGAAAATTTTAAGATTTAGAAGAAACCGGGGAAAGGTGCAACAATTTGGAAAACATAGTTTTTTTTATCATTTTTAAATTTTCAGGTACCTTTTTTCTTTTGACTATTTAGTATAGTAAAGGCTGCTTAATGTGGTCACATCGGTACAAAAATGATTTGATAACAATAACCAATTCTCTATTATTTTGATTGTAGATTCCCCATCTTAAAAATAGTTTGGAATTTTACCAGCTTATTTTTTTTTCTTTTGTTTCTTTTACATTTTACTCAAGATAAACGAGGAAATGCATAAAAAATGATTACTAGGAAATTTAAAAAAATTCGAGATAGACAGGTGTGACTTGTTATAATGCTTCCTACTTGTATGTGGCTTAACAGTTTTAGTCATGCAATAATGCAGACTTTCCTTCCACACACTCCAACCAAAAAATGCGCTGTTTGGTGCTACTGAAAAAACTCCTGAAATTCATTTTATCTGTAAAAAAAAAAAGTAATACAGTGATCTCTCACTTACACCGCTCTCGCTTATGCGCGTTTTTCACTTATGCGCGTTTTTCCTATGGTCCCGTCCAGCGATATACGAAACCAATGTTAACTCTTATTCATTTATGCGCGGAGCTAAAAAAGCAGCTCTCACTTATGGGCGTAAAAAAAATTTGCAGCTCAATCACTTTCTCAAGTCAGGTGTTTCTTAACAGAAGCATTTCACCCTTTTTTGTTTTGCTTCTAGGAATCCGTTCTCTCCTCTTTCCCCTTTTGTTAGGATTCCAAGAAAACATTCCCCTTAAGGTATACGGAGGATTAAACGTGGGGCTACGGGTGTACTTGAGATTGACAGACGTCGGCAAAAGTTGCGTTTGTGTTCCGTCCAATAAGAGTACAGTAAGCAGCACGTTGCTTTTTAAAATGGCAAAAAGAACGCACTTTTCCCTTTCGTTTAAAATGGAGGTTATCCAAAAATTCGAAGGAAATCCCAGCACATCAAAAATAGCTTTAGCTAAGCAATTTTATATCCCTGAATTGACATTAAAGGGGCATTTTTAAAAATCGGGAGGGAATAATTGTGGCTAATAAAGAATGGAATCCAGTCAAAAAAAAAGCAGTAGGATTTCAGGTGGAAAGCTCGAAGAGTTTTGTTACTATGGTTCAAAGAAGCTAGTGCCTTCAACATCAGTATTAATGTTGAGCTCTTTAAGTGCAAGGGCCGCACAATTGTGAAAGAGTTTTCGATATGGATCTTACCAAGGGAAAGGCGAGTGTGAATGAAGGCACAGTTGAACAATGGCGAGAAAACTTAGCTTCTTTGACGCTATGGACGTCTCTTTTCCCATTTTTCACTACAACTAATGCATAATATAGTACTTAACAATTATTGTCTACACTAAACTGATGTTTGCCCTTAGCTCACTTTTTTGGTTTTCCACTTTGGCGCGCTTTTCATTTATGCGCGTTTTTCACTTACGCGCGTTTTTGCCGCGGGCCCCTGTGACCGCGCATAAGTGAGAGATCACTGTAATAATACCCTGTGCCTTTGGGATAGTTAGAAGAAATGTATCAATAAATAATGAAGATTTTATTTCATTATTTATTTTTGAATTTATTTATTTGAAGATTCATCACATGAGCGTTAAATAGTTAATGGTATGCACGCATGATTTACGCATTTGTTTTGTGGAAAGACATTTAGATTTGCCAGATGTTTACCTACATTCATGATTTACTAAATAAATGAATTCATAAAAGTACTTAGTAATGTAAATAGCAAAAACACATTATGCAATAATATACCTATTTCATTTCATTTTTTATTTATTTATTTTCTTTGTCTTTTACTTACATTCACTACTGAGAACAAACATTATGTATTTTCTGTGCTTTTGTTTTGGATTTCAAATCAAGTAATAGACTAACTCAATTTCAGTGTTCAGTTTGCTTAACGTATTTCTAAAAGATTTTCATACTAAGTTTAGTTAATATACAATGTCGACTGGGAGTTGTGTAATGCATATGCACAATCTGTTTTATTTATAATAATGTTAAGAAGTGGGTAAACTTAGTGTCTACTAATCAGTGGATTAATTGTAAAATTTGAAATTTTAGTTAAACTTTTTCATGGCATATTACAGATGCTGGATTCACTAGTGCATGGTTTTGCACATGTGTTTTCAGCGAGTCAAGGTATGCCAAAGTAATATTGTTCAGGTATCATTTTGGCTTATTTATTATAAGTCAAAGAAATTGTCTGCATACATTTCATTCTTAGTTGATACCTAATGTTCTTTAGGTTGTAAATTGCAATGTCCTAGTTTAGAATTAATGTAGTAATTACAATCTTATCTGAAAAGTTATATTGAATTTTTTGTAGTTTATTTAAAATTGTTGAAATGCATTGACCTATTTCTATTGTTTTGGATGCTAATTTGATAAATTTGAACTTTCACTTAGTAAATTTGAGCTGTTTGTTATCTAACTCTGACTAAAAATAAATTTTTTGGTTTATGATATTTTATCCATAGTGGTTTTAATGCATACCACTTAAGCTGGATTCACTACCATGTAATAGAATATAGTTTTTGTCTGTAGACTTAAACAATATTCTGGTATATGTGTTTCCAGTGAGTCAAAGTATGCGAAATGAAAGTACTGCTCTAATATTCTTGTTGTCTAATTTTGAGGCATCAAGTTATTTCTGCATACATGGCCCCTAAAATTACAAAAGGTAGTTATAAAAAGAAGTAAAAAAAAATCTTGATGTTCATTTTTGCTTATTTGTTTACTTTGATTATTGTTATTAATTTTATTTTGAGCTAAAAGTAATTTGTTAGAAGTTGTATATAATTTTGTGTATCTTTGTGGCTAATACAGTTAATAATAATGAGCTCATTAAAGAAACTTTCTTTCGTCCTTATAGTAAATTATGATATGGATTGTTTCCAGCTACATTCTTTTTATTGTTTATGATTTTATTTAAAGAGTAAAGATTTTGCTGTATGTTTTTCTCCACCAGTCTATATAGCTCTCCTAACTTTTTGGATTGAGCGAAGTTGTCATTTTTAGAATTAAAAAAAAAATCCCTTAGTACGTAAAGATTACACAGTCATTACACTATGATTGTCCTGTATACTGCATTTCACCGACAATTTTGGGAAATTAATGGATATACGTGTAATGAGATTTTTTGAATTTGTTTTATTACCTTTTTTGCTTCTTGAGTATCATTAATTTAGAAATTTTTGCAAAATTTCAGAAATATTAGAGCTTTGTCCACATACCGGAATTAAAAAGAAAAAAAGATTTTAATGGTATCTTAAGAAATTTTACTTTCCTCTGGATTTATGAAGCTTCATTATGAAATTTTATTTAACTGATATATAAATATATTCTTTTTAAGCTTATTTTATGTTGAATTATATTATGTTTGGGATAGCTGCTGAAAAGCAACAAATCTAATAATTTCAATTGATATTAATTTTAGTAGGATGCTATTAAAACAGTATTTGTAATTGTTTACTTGTTTACAGGTTAAAAAAGAATAAATGTTTGAATCGTTTTGTAAATCTTTATAATGGAAAGAAAAGTTATATTTTTAAGTCACTTTTCTAAGATGTGAAGCCACAAACTGTAGACTGACTCAATGTGTGATTAGTTTCTTTTATATCGTCTGTTTCCACCTTGTTGATAATCTGGTTATAAGTATCGTAAGTAAGATAGATTGTTTAAATGATTTTGAAAGAACCAGTCAATGTGTGCAACTGCAGTGGATGCAGTATTTTTCAGAGTTTAAAAGATGTAATTTAGCATTCAATTCCAGAAAAAGACCCTAAAAACTTTTTTCTAACTCATGTAATTTCAGTAATAATTAGTTCAGTACATGGTGTAAATTTGAATTTTCTTGGAAGTTTCTCAAATGTATTTAATGTTGATTAGTAACATTGTGGCAAGTAGTTTTTTACTCACTCCTGAAACTTTTCTTACAGCTTGGAACACATTTGAGGGCCAAGAGGAAGCGAGACGAGTTATCTAATGTCTTGACTGCACAGAGAAAAGCTGCTGCTCACAGAGAAAAGGAGGGAAAATAATTGTAAAATAATTCCAATAAAAAAAAACATCTGTTTTTGTGTGGTCATGATGACTTCTTGTTTCACTATGTTTGTCTGCTTCTGCAGTATCGAGATGTATATTTTCTAATTAAATTAACTGTTGTATACTTATATAGTACATTTAGTGCATTTCAAAAAGTCAGGTGTGAGAAAGCGGAGGCATAATAATTATAACTTCGGTAATTTTCTCTCAAAAGACAATACACAATTTTGAGAAAATAAAGTTATATTCTTGTCAATAAATCATTAAATAATGATGCAGGGGAGGGGGAGATCTAAATTCTTTAAAAAAAAAAAAACTTTAGCTCTGAAAAATTCTTAGCTGTTGCAGATTATATATATTGCAGGGTTCCCACCAAGTCACTTTTTCACCTAAAATCACTTTTTTTTTTATTGGTCACTTAAAGTCACTTTTTGTAGCAAATTGTCACCTAAAATCACTTTTTTTTTAGGTATCTCATAAAGTGATATATAACCACCAAACTTTTCCTATACACCAGGTAAAATGCAAATAAAATAGTTTCCACAAAGCTACATGACGAAGTAAAGGAAAAGTTAAGAGAGGGCATTAGAAATGTAGCTTTTACAGAAATACAGCTTGCTTGGGGAATGATAGAGGGTGCTAAAACATTTTTCCAAAAGAAATCTAAGACTATAAATTTGAACTTTTACAGAATGCTTCCATTTATATACCAGGGGCTACAGTTCTCTAAATTTTTGAAGCATTCTTTTCTGAGATTTTTATATTAACATTTAAAATTTTTAAGCATTCCTACTGTATTGATTTTCTTTTCTGATTTTTTTTTTTTTTTTTTGCTTTTCAAGGTCTATTCTATCATATTTTCATTTTTAGCCTTTGAACGATTTGTAAGTTTAAAACTTTTTGCTACAGGATAAGTAAGCACGTATACTTTTCAAATATTTTACTTTTGGTATTTGTACTTTCTAAATTAGCTTTGGACAAAGGATTATAATCAAAGTCCTTTCTTGAACAGAATGCATTTAATTTAACAAATTCCTTGCTTGATTTATCTGGGCATTGACCCTTTTATTGTTTTTCACGCTTATAATTGATTTTATTAGCTTCTTTAGTTGTCAATCAAAAGATTTTTATTTTTTACTTGCTAGCTCTAAAATATGTAATTTGACATAAATTTAAATAATATTCAAATTAACTTCATTTCTGTAGTAATCCCAATAAAAGCAAATTTTGAAAGCTCTTTTGAGCCTTGCACTAGCATGCATTTGAAGTACAGTAAACTCTTAAAGTTGACTATCTTTGTAAGTTGACCACTATTTTCAGGAACGGAATCAGCCCTTCACCCTCTGTAAGTTGACCACTAAATGCTGCACCACAAGTGGTCAACTTATACAGGTTTCACTGTACTTAGTTTTGGTGTTTTAATTTTGGCATCAAAGAATATTCTGAATTAATTTTTTAAAGAAAGGATCATAATATTCCTTGTAATACATACCTTTAATTTATCTAATTGTTTCAAATATTTTGCACATGCTCCTCTGATATTCTAAATGTTTTTATTACCTATAATTAATTTTATTTTTGTGATAAAACATTTAAAATAATTTTTCTTGTTTCACACATTAAAAAATAAAGTTGATTCTGTAAATTGCTAGCATAAGCGGTCACCGCTGGCATATATATGTATGGCTGCTTTCTTTCTGTGTCTGATGAAAAACCATTGGTTTTTTAAAAATGATTTTTTATTTGAGATGATGGTGATGTTTATGGAAGATTAGTTAAGGATTGAACTTTCTGCTGTTTTTAGCCTACTTTCCCAAAAAATAAAGTGAAAGAAGGTTTGACGTATCGTAAAAATATCATTAAAAATAAAGAAAAGTCAAAGAAGTAATTGAAAAAGGAATGAAAATTTTGAAAGTAGGGTTTTTGAGATGGGCAAAATGTGCGTCTGTCAGTCCCCCCCCCCCCCCAATAACTTTTGAGGAAATTGGCCAATTCAAAAGACCTCGGCTATCACATCTCATTTCCACATTTTACTTTTTGATTTGAACAGTTTTTCCATTCAATTTTGAACACCTAAAAAAATCTTAACATTAGCGCCTATGGGAAAAAATAAGGCACATTACGTTACATTAGGCATAAGATCCAAGTTCGTATGGACAAGCTTGGTAGTACAGTGGCTAGAATACCTAGTGTGCCGTTCGGCGCGAAAATGTTGAAAACGAAACTAAGCCACCAGTAGGTGGCGCTAGCATCGACAGCGAGGTAACTGATTAGCAGAGCGAACGTTAAAGAATCATTTACTCGCCTTTAGTTTTCGCACTTTTTTCAGTAAAAGGAGGTGCAAAAAATATGTGATTTTTAAAAAAATATTCAATCATCTGTTCTAGAAAGGAATTTGGAGCAATAAATAGACGGCTGTCGTTTAGGTGAACACAAGCATGAAAAGTGTTTTTATTTAGTTTTCGGAAGCAGTCTTAAATGAAAACCATGTATTTTGTTAAGAGAATATTGTTATACATTTTAGAGACAAGGGTTTTTTAGTCTAATATAGTGTGAATGAGCTGTTGAAAATAATTGCATTATTATGCTCATATTACCTAAAAAAGAAAGGCTATATGTCTATGTACTATATTTTAACATAAATAATTAAATAAAAATTAACAGTAATTACTATCACATAAGTTTTTTAAAAAGCACATTGCAATCTGATGTATATTTAAAAAAAAAATTAAACACTTGCAATGTCATTTTTTAAATGAACTGCATGCTTAAAATTTTGTGTTAGATTTTTTTTTTTTTTTTTTGAAATATAGATTTATTTATTTATTTTTTTTAATTTACATTTATTTAAAAACACATTATGATGCACAAAGTTTTGGTCAAGTTTCAATTACATACAAAACAAATAATAAAAAAAATCTTGAACCAAAGCAAAAAGCTTAGCTTTAAATTTATTTTGTTGTTATGACAAGCACAATTTCATCTTGATATTACATTTCTTCTTCTTTAACGTCAATATTGTTTCATTTATAAAATTTAATATTTGAGTCACATCTTTTAAAACTTTTTGTAGTTCCAGACAAATGTAGAATTTTGTTAAAAAAACTGACCCCCCCAAATCCCCCCGCCCCCTCGGGTGAGTACCTTCGTCACATTATGATACACAAAATGTTGGTCAAGTTTCAGTTACATACTAAACCAAAATAGAAACAAATAATAAAAAAAAATCTTGAACGAAAGCAAAAAGCTTAGCTTTAAATTTATTTTGATGTTATGACAAGCAGAATTTCATTTTGATATAACATTTCTTCTTCATTAACGTCAATATTGTTTCATATATAAGATTTAATTTTTGAGTCACATCTTTTACAACCTGTTGTTGTTCCAGCCAAAATGTGGAATTTTATTCAAAAACTGAAAAACACCCCTAAGCTCCCCCCTCACCCCCTCTGGTGAATACCTTATCAGAGTAACTTTAAGCCACACTACCATATTATTTTAATATATTATTATAATGACGTTCCAAATAGCCTCTACGTAATTTTCTTGACTAGTTATAATTCATAGTATATACCACACAAAATTTCAACATATTATCTCATATAATCCTTTAAAGTTTAGCCCTTCCTTTAAAGTTTAGTAAGTTCAAACCCACATTTAGTTCACCAATATGAGAGCCAAAAAAAAAAAAAAAAAGCGATACTTTCGAAAGCAAATTATTCTGTTCGGATGCAGATTTAAAAAACCACAGACATTTATTATAGCATTGGAAGACTTTGCCCTTTAGAAATTCTTGTTTTCTTTGAGGTGGTCAGAATTAAACCGATGTATCACACATAAGTTTACAAAAACCAAAAATGGACATTTGTTACAAAATCCTTTTAATTTATTTATTTTATGGAATAAAAAAA
Organism: Octonoba sinensis; assembly: GCA_038502835.1. Lineage (NCBI taxonomy): Eukaryota > Metazoa > Arthropoda > Arachnida > Araneae > Uloboridae > Octonoba > Octonoba sinensis. The sequence continues at coordinate 59,778,638 of CM076605.1, read as the reverse complement.
ATGAAAGTTGTTCGTATTTCAAAGTTCGAATGAGTGAGATATTTATTTCATTTCCTGCTTCCTAATCTGAAACTTAACTAATCTGAAAGTAGTTAACAGCAATCAATTTATGTTAGTGCATCAGTGTCACTTGTCACTTTCTGAATGACAATCGGCTGAACGAAAGACTTTTGGTACATAGGGCCTTTAATCGCAGCAGCTGGCCCCAAAGCCGTCTTCCGGCGGGCTCGAACTTACCTCGCTGTCGAATAGAGCGCCATCTAGTGGAGGCTTACTTTCGGGTACAGAAAAAGCACTGGAGGACAATGGCGAACGGCACACTATCTATTCTAGCCACTGTACTTGTTAGAAGAAGCTCTCGGTGTGATATATTTTTTAAGATTTGAACAATTTTTGTTCAATTTTGAACAGTTCAAAAAAATTTAGTGCCTACGGGGAAATTTCAATCCTATATAAATCCTGATCTAGCTGACGGATTCGCTTCTGCCAAACTTTATCGGAAAGATGTTAGGCCAAAGAACATGTACAGATACGAAGTTCAACCTGAACTAACCGAGCCAATTTTTTTATGAAATTTGTTGGCCGGGATTTTTAAGGATATTTCTCAAGGAATGAATGAATAAGTGAAAGAATGAATCAATGAATAACTGAATGAGTGAAGAAATAAATAAGTGTACAAATTTATGAACGAGTAAATTAATTAATGAGTGAATGAATATGTATTATCGTTGAAAACGGTACATTTGAAGTAATCAAGAACTAGAGCTAAATGAGAATTTAGAGAGAGAGAGATAGCAAGAGTATAAATCTGAAGTTGAAATGTACGAAAGTAGGCTCGTATAGTTCTAGATGGAACTTTTGCAAGTGAAGAAAATAAATGTGTATTTTTCTATGCTTAAAAACCTATAAACCTTTTTTCTACATGTGTTTTAGTGGTAATGCAAAGCTTATTCTTATTTGGTCACTTTTTTTTTTATTTGATCACTTTTTTTTCTTAAATGGTCACTTTTTTTGTATCATATTCTTGGTGGGAACCCTGTAATTGGATTTATTTGCTTCTTTAGTTGTCAACCAAAAGATTTTTATTTTTACTTGCTCTAAAATATGTAATTTGACATAAATATAAATAATATTCACATTAACTTTATTTCTGTAGTAATCCCAATGAAAGCAAATTTTGAAATATTAAACTTTTTTTCTCTTTTGAGCCTTGCACTAGCATGCATTTGAAGTACAGTAAAATTTGTAAAGTTTACCACCTTTGTAAGTTGACCACCTGTTTAAGCAGACCACTTTTTTCAGGAACGGAATCAGCCCTTCACCCTATGTAAGTTGACCACTAAAGTGCTGCACCGCAAGTGGCCAACTTACACAGGTTTCACTGTACTTAGCTTTGGTGTTTTAATTTTGGCATCAAACATATTCTGAATTAAATTTTTTAATAAAGGATTAAAATATTCCTTGTATATACATACCTTAACTTTATCTAATTGTTTCAAATATTTTGCACATGCTCCTCTGATGTTCTAAATGTTTTATTACCGGTAATTAATTTTATTTTTGTGATAAAACATTTAAAATAATTTTTCTTGTTTCACACATTAAAAAATAAAGTTGATTCTGTAGATTGCTAGCATTATCGGTCATCCCTGGCATATATATGTATGACTGCTTTCTTTCTGTGTCTGATGAAAAACCATTGGTTTTTTTAAATGATTTTTTATTTAAGATGATAGTGATGTTATTATGGAAGATTAGTTATTTATCGAAGATTAGTTAAGGATTGAACTTTCTGCTGCTTTTAGCCTACTTTCCAAAAAAATAAATAAAGTGTGAAAAAAGGCTTAATGTATCGTAAAAATATCATTAAAAATAAAGAAAAGTCAAAGAAGTAATTAAATGAGGAATGAAAAATTTGAAAGTAGGGTTTTGAGATGGGCAAAATGTGCGTCTGTCGCGCCCCCCCCCCCCCACCCCCAATAACGTTTGAAGAAATTGGCCCATTCAAAAGATCTTGGCCAGGACATCTCATTTCCATATTTTACTTTTTCATTTGAACAATTTTTCGTTTAATTTTGAACAGTAAAAAAAATCTTAACATTAGCTCCTATGGGCAAAATAAAGCACATTATGTAAACACTAGGCATATGATCCAAGTTCGTATGGACAAGCTTATTGGAAGAAGCTTTCGGTGTGAAATATTTTTTTAGATTTGAACAATTTTTGTTACTTTTTGAACAGTTAAAAAAAATTAACATTAGCGCCTACGGGGAAATTTCAATCCTATATAAATCCTGATCTAGCTGACGGATTCGCTTGGAACAAACTTTATCGGAAAGATGTTAGGCCAAAAAACATGTACAGATATGAAGTTCAACCTGAACTAAATAAGCTTATTTTTTTATGAAATTTGTTGACCGGGATTTTTAAGGATATTTCTCAAGGAATGAATGAATAAGTGAAAGAATAAATCAATGAATAACTGAATGAGTGAAAGAATGAATGAGTAAATAAATGAATGAGTGAAAAAATAAAGAAGTGTAGAAATTCATGAACGAGTAAATTAATTAATGAGTGAATGAATATGTATTAACCATTGAAAACGGTACATTTGAAGTAATCAAGAACTGGAGATAAATGAGAATTTAGAGAGAGAGATAGCAAGAGTATAAATCTGAAGTTGGAATGTACGAAAGTAAGCTCGCATAGTTCTAGATGGAACTTTTGCTTGTGAAGAAAATAATGTAATGGTATTTTTTTTTTATGCTTAAAAACCTATAAACCTTTTTCCTACATGTGTTTTAGTGGTAACGCAAAGCTTATTCTCATTTGGTCACTTTTTTGGTCACTTTTTTTTCTTAAATGGTCACTTTTTTTGTATCATATTCTTGGTGGGAACCCTGATATTGTTTTGAAAATTACATTATGACTTCTTATTTCCATCCCCCCCCCCCAAAAAAAAAGGAATTGCACAAAGTTCAGGTAGGAAAAAAAAATAGTGCATTCGCCCCCCCCCGTACAGAATTTTTCTGATTGTGCCACTCATACTGTCATTATGTGTGACAGTTATACCGTGTAACTAAAATTATAAAATCAGGGAATTTTTCTTGGATTTTGTTACTACCATGAAATTACAAAAACAGTATCGAATAATCAAACGATTTATTTCAAGTGGAATTTTCTAATCTTTAAACAAGTATAAAAAATATTTAAAAACGAGCATTTGCAAAATAAATTTTATTCAATGTTGAACATAAATTGAAATTTCTGCCGATTTGAATAAATATTTATTCATTTATACTTTTAAATAAGTAACAATTTGAGAAAGAAATTATTTAAAAGAAATAACTTTTGTCTCTCACTCTTAGCCATTCATGGGTTTTGAAAAAGGTATTTATGAAGATAGTTACAGGTATAAAAATTCATATTTTTGAATAGGCTATGATTTTTTTAAAAGTTATATTTAGTTTAAATGAAAAAAAAAAAAAAAAAAACACGCACAAGTTTAAATTTTAATGGTCACTATTTTGGTCACTTTTTTTTTTTAAAGCTGTGGTCACTATTTTGAAGACTCCAAAGTGCGCCGAGCCCTGGCTTTACTGAAAACGCCATTAGCACAATTTAAAAAAAGAAATAAGAATTTAAATTAACTCGCATTTTTTTAAGTTGTCCTCCTGGAGCTCATCTAAGAATATATGATTAAAAAAAAGTCTTTAACAATAAGAACTTTTTTTTCCTTTCTTGTACAACAAGACTATTCATAAAATCGAAGGAAATTACTTGTGCAGACAATTTTAAACTTTGTCTCTTTCGGCGCCCCCCTGATTTGGCGGTCGCCCGGCCCTGAGCGCAGCTTGTAGAATCTTACTTTTAATGGGTGGTGGAACTTCGCCAATATATGTACTAATTTTGTACAAAAGTAAAATTTAGCATTACAGAAAGAAATAATGCTTAACATCTTGTTTTAAATTTACATATAACTTTCACGTTACATTTCAGGAAATTCTGTCTTCCTACTGTTTTAGAATTTCTTTGGGAAACATTTTACGCTCAGATTCACTGTTTTGGAACTTAGGAATATAAATGTTTCACCAATTGGACTCCTTTTAGAATGATGCCCTATGAAGGCTCTACGAAAAACAAAGGAATGATGGAGATAAAAAAAAGTCACTCCCCGCCAACCAATTATTGTTGATATTTCGTATAACTTATTCGCTGGAGTTTTTTTTTTTTTTTCCCCCTTTCGGATCACTGACGAACCCATAAAACTTGCGTATATGTGCCCACAGCGTGGCCCTTTCAACGTAACATTAGGGGGATAGAGCCATATGAAGGGTCCCTCTTAACTAAAGATATGAAATTCTGACCAGTGAAGGAGGTTCATGAAAATTTTAAAAACTAAATGCAAACTGGTGCATTTTGAGGCCTTAAAATTATAGGGAATAAAGCAAACACTTTTTGAAATTTAAACGCTTTTATTCATAAAAATAATAATTATAATTCAGGAAAAAAATCGGCATTTTTAAATCCAAAGCGCAGGACCTTCCCCCCCTCCTCCTTCGTCTTTCTAACGCCCATATCGAAGAGCCACGTGTTTTCCTTCTGAAACGACCACTTACAAGCTCCCACCTCCTCCTAAAAGTATGCTTTGAAAGTTTAAAAGAAAAACCATTGGGTAATTGTCTGAGCATAACATGATTTATACGGATTTCAGTCACAAGGGGGGAAAATTTTGACATTGCGAAATTCCCCCCCCCCCTAACCTCAATTTTAGCATTTATAACGGTTTATACAATCGTTAACTCGTCAATCGCTAACTAATTCTATTAATCGTTAGCAAAATAGCTGATCAATGATAAAATCGGAGCGCCAAGCTAGGATTTTAATTTCACCACAAATACGCCACCTTCCTTTTTTGACCTAAGAGTGAAGGGAAGGGAATATCTCCACTCTCCGGTACCCTCGGGACTTCAGGGTCCACAGATTGTGCATGTACGTATCCCCAAGTGTACAAGGTGGGTCTCCAGCGGCTCGGGTATCGAGCACGAGATCCTCCGATCCGAAGCTCGACATCCTAACCACTAGGCTACCACAGCCCTCGCTACTTGTATAAATTCTAAGTTTAAGACGGTAACATAAAGGAAATTGGAGGCATATTCGATGTATGACACCAAGCAAAATTATCTTCGCAGCAGAATATGTATTCAAAACATTTTTCTAAAAAAAAGGAGTAAAAAAAAATCTGCACTGTACTATTTTTTCCCCAGCTATTTGGTAGAATTGATCACGTATGGAAAGAAAAAAAAAAAAAAAATTCAATGCATTGCTGCTGCATTAGTCAAACGTCGAGTTTTTCTTATGAAAAAGATCTTCACGATTCTAGCTCATTTTTTACCTTTTTTAACTGCACTATGAATCAAGCTTTCCCTTCTGTAACTGTAGTGCCATTTGTTGAAAACCCCATTTTAGCAAAGGTGGTAATAGTAGTGATCAAATATTGATCTGAAGTTCCACTAAACATTAATCTCGTCCCCCCCCCCTCTATGTCGGGAATTATCGAGAAGAAAACGTTCTGTCGCGTTAGCACTTTATAGCGTTTTGTTTTTTTCGGTTTTCACTGTTACTTTCATTTTTCCATGAATTTCTACATTCGACAGTTTCTAGACAATAACTACTCATGTCACGTGATGAAAAATACTTCATGGCTCTCTGGGATACTACAAAACTTGTCTGTAGGGAAAAAAATCTTATACGTGGCTATGTTATGCCATTAACCTTGAACTAAAAATTGATTTTAGTCAATATTTTTAAATTGATAAATTATGTCTCAAAATTACTAAAATCTCTTTGAATAGCAAATAATGTTTTAAAATAAAAAGAAAACATCACTGGTTTTATTTCAGCTGTTTAACGTGCTCGTATTTTGTTAATTGCACTTGAAATAGATGATATTCATTCTATCGTTATAATTACTTTTTTTATTTTGGTGCATTGTTCAATATAGATTTCTTTTATCAACGTAGGAAAGTATTGTTCCTTTCGCACCTTCTAAAGATCCAAATTGGGTTTAATTATGTCTCTTGCGCCGTCGCGCCAAGTTTTCTATTACATTCCAAAATATCATATCCTGCATTTATTTTCATAACGTCTTCATTCCAAGTGCACCCAATTGGATTAAATTTTAAAATACTGTTTGTGCAATTTGAAAGCTAAAACACTCAATTATTTTTGAAATTAATCAACAGATAGTTTACTTCGTTTTAAACATGGAAAACATGGAAATTGGGAATTAATTATTATTTAAACTAATTATTAATTAAAATGAAAACACATTCTTTTAGTTATTTTCATAGCCCCCTTTACTAGATGCCTAGCGATTTGCGGGGAAAGTTGGCCGCGGATTTTAGTTACCTTTTCCCCCACCAGGAACGCTACTTATCTGCTACAACAAACCACGCTTTTTCCATTAGTTTGAAGGGTAGAAGATTGGTTTTCATTGTTATTTCTTCTTTTTTTCCTTAATAATTTGATTCTTTTGAATAAAAACGGTGCTTTTCAGGACCAGTATAACTAAATGAAAGACGGCTTACTGTGTTGTTCCATTTTTCACAACAAATTCAGTAAAGGAAGAAATTAGTTTCAATCGGACATTAGTTTGCGTGAAAAATGGATCTCCGCTATATCAAGACAAGGGAATTATTATTATTATAAGTATTATTATTAGTACTATGTGTGTGTCTTTCATAATGTCTATTTAGCAAAAAAAAAAATAATTAGTTAATTAATAATAATAATATAGTGCACAACTATTTCTATATAAATGTACATTGTTTATTATGTTGTCCAATCTTTACTGTAGCTTGTCCTTGGAATACGAATGATTATATATTATGATGCATTTTATATTATGCAAATATTAATTAAATTGAACTTGAAATCTATTTTTTTATTAAAAAAATTTAACTAGCTATACGAAGGCATATATGGATCAATAAGAAATAATAAAAATTAGTAAGAAAAGACATTCAAATTATTATTCATGCATAGAATTGAATTCTAACCATATTTCAAGAACATACTTAGTTCCATGGATGATTTAATGAGAATAATTTGGAAGTAATACTTGTCCTATTCTTCATGCTTAAAATATGACTTCAGTACGATGCATTATAAATTGTAATTATTCACATATTTCAATATTTTTATTGTATGTATGTATATTTTTTATTTATTTATTTATAATTTTATTTATTGAAACCAAAAGGACCAGTTTTTCTATCGGGAGGGGGGGGGGGGATAGATCAGATTCTATGATAAGATTAAATTTGATTCTATTATAAGAATAAAACTTTTTTATAACTCGGCTAAATGAAGAGTTTGGTTTCAAGTTCCCCAATTTAACGTCCTCATCGTTCTGCTCGTTTTTTGAAGCAATGATTTCTAGCAAAATATTAAAGATAGTACTAAAATATATTTGCTACTTCAAGTACACTTAAAAGCTTTTCAAAACTTGGAACATCTTTTCAGAGTCTTTGCAAAATTCTTGACTTTTAAAATTCAGAGAGAAGTTTAAAATTAATTTTAAACGTTTTGATTTTCAAGATCACTATAAAGAAATAATAATAATAAAAGACATTCTTTTTTTCTAAAACAGAAGAGTCCATATAAGTATCTACTCAAATATGTATCACATGTATAGCTTTGCTGTTAATCGATCATGGAATTTATACATTACATCTTCTCAAACATTTTCAAAATGCCCCAAATAGGTCTTTAATTATTTTATCTATAGCATTGTTCTCAAACAAATATTAAAAATAAAAGTTTTAATCAAGAACTGGATTTTTATTTGTTTTCTTACATCGGTAAAAATGCTCAATTGAAATTAAGTGTATTATATTCTTTATGTATGAATTGCATAAATAATTATTCTCTTATTTTCACTGCATTTTTATCTATTTATTTACTTTTTTAAAAACATTTTATAATGTATTAGTTTAAATTTTATGATCAACTGCCTAATTCAGTTGCAATAGAACCTTCGATTGTAACAAAATTAAAATTTCATAAGTTCGATTTCGATTTAAGATATAAAAGTATTTAAAGTAGTATTTCGTAATCGAAATTTGATGCATTGTCTGTGGTACAGGTTGGCTAAGTACGCGGCTGTTCTCGACTTTTGCAACTGGTCTTATAGGAAAAAATCCCCAAAAAATATTTTTAAATGGAAATGCTTAATTTCTTCTATTAACACTTCTTTATATATTACGTATATTCTATTTAACTCGAAAATAATAATAATAATAAAATTAAAAATTAGTCACGACATGCAATTATAGTTTTAACTACCCTCTATAACTGCCCTCTAGCGGTGCTTTCGTTATCAGCGGGAGAAAATCGTTGCCGGTAGGATAACGGATTTCGCTCCATTTCGGAAGGCATCTAGTTAAGGGGGCTATGGTTATTTTTTTATAATCATTTTTTAAATCAGAGAATCAAAAAATTGCGTCAAAATTGTTTTTGCTTGATTCTGAAGGGGATAAAATGGCTTTAACAAAAAATTAATAGATAAATGAGCGAAGTTATATTCCCTACTGAATTCTATCAAAAATAAAGTTTTGATATTTTTATTGAAAAAAAAAAGTATTAACTTTCTGTATTTATTTATTTGTTTATTCATTTTTCGTATGCATTGCAAATTAAATATAATTATAGAAAAAATGGTTTATCTATATATTGTGAGAAGAAATTGCGTAAATTTGCAATGTAACAATAAAGCAGCAGATTATAAAGAGAATGCTAGAGAACTTGCTATAGTGATCCTAAGAGACAGCGAGTTGTTGGGGAAAAGGTAAAAATTTTGATCAGAATAAGTACTTAGGTTGCCGATGATAGTACTGGTCAAATATACTCGAATAATTAAATTTTATAAAACAACTAAAACTAATTAAAATTTAATGGAACACAATTTTTTTTAAAGCTATTATGTATTAGCTAGGATCTGGTGCAGCCACTTTTTTGAGTTGTTCTGCTCCACCTCTGCTCCGACTTGTAAACTTGTAGTCTATGTTATCTTCAAAAGCTTCAGTAATATCTTCAATAGCTTTCAATAGTATCTTCAATTTCTTTCAAACTTTTAAGAAATTCCATATCATTTATCTTTGGTGTAACTTTCAGTAACCTTTATTTATTTTCTGTTGTACGTTGATTTTGCAAATCAGTAAAATTTTATAATACAAGTATATGTATTTCTTAAAAACTCTTGATCTCATTTTGAGTGTCACCCCTCAAAAGGGTGTCACCCGGGGTGGTCCCCCCCCCTCCGCCGGCAGACTTTAAGGTGACCGACTACCTTAAAAACATCGATTTTTGACCTCAAGGATGAAATTTTTTTTATTTCCATTTCTAATACTTTGAACTTTTATCTTTCCAAAACTGGTTTTCTTTTTCTTCTATGTGCTTTAGAAAAAAATTTATAGCTATTATAAAACATATCGTCTGCTACTCCTCATGTAATTCCAGCTTGTTTTTGAACGAACTGTAACTTTCAACTGCAATTTTCTCAAAAGTTATTTTTTCGCAAAACCCATTTACCATTATCATGATATCTGAAAATATAATCAATGTATTCTAACAAAATTTTCAGTGTTTGTTTTAAATAGTATCAGCTATCATGTGAACTACAACTTTTAATGTAAATAAAATATTTTTTTATTTACAAGGGTTTTTATGTGGATTGCACGTTAAAAATTCGGAAAAACGATGCATTAGCATACATTTTTCCTTGTAATTTTCGTAAATTTTAATATTTCTCTCTTATTTTAGTTCATTTGGAAGATCATTGTTATTTGTAACTAATGGCTGAAAATAATTAGCATTGCAGCGATATTTTTTCTTTTACAGTGTTAACCGTTTTGATAAAATTTAACTAAAATTTTCCTCATTTTACCCATTCATTCAGAAACTACGGTACATGTGGATTTTTTAAAAGTATTTTTTTTGTTCATAAATCATTATTTAACCAAAAAAGTATAAAACATGTGCAGAAATTGCATTTTTTAAAAAAATTTGTTCCGAAGGTAGTCGGTCACCTTAAGGAATTTTCACTGGGCGACATTAAACATTAAGGTCTGCTTCCCCGAAAGTTCATGCCCCTTCCTCTAAAAACATCATTATCCGTTGAGGTTATTTGAATTAAATTGTATACATATATTTTAACAATGATAAGCTGTTATTGCGACTTTTTTTATTGATTATACTCAGTTTTTCCAAATAATAAAATAATTTTTGTTAAAAAATAGAACCGACTTCAAACTATAAATTGCGTAAAAAGTAAAAAGTAAAATTATTCTTTAAACAACTTCGATACGACTTTTAAACATAATGTTTGAAGTCGGTGCAAAATTATGATGGATTTTGATGCATGATTTCTTTTGTAACTATGAACCAATTACAAATATAAATAGCATAGAGTTTGAAACAGTTTCAGTGTAAAATAACGTATGGTGTAATTATAATTAGACTGCCATAATTTTGCACCGACTTCAAGAATTATGTTTAAAAGTTGTATCGAAGTTGTTTAAAGAATAATATCATTTTTTACTTTTCAGCGCAACTTATAGTTTGAAGTCGGTTCTATTTTTTCCCTAATATTATTTTATTATTTGGTAATCTTGTACAAAACTGCGATTAAAAAGAGATCTGTTTCAATTTATCAAATATTTTTTTCACAGCAATGCAATATATATATATATATATATATATATAGTTTGAGTTGAAATAATTAATTTGTTTTGATTATCAATACATTTGTTCCATTTTTTTATTTTTATTTATTTTTATTTAATAATGAAATGCATGTTAAATTTTAATTTTTAACATGCATACATATAAAAAATAAATGAATGAAAATAAGTAAATAAAATTTTAAAAAATTTCAAGAATATTGAATGTTTGTCTCAGATATCTTTAGAAAGACCTATATTGTGCGCAGGGCCGGCCCTAGGGCAAGGCGAGCAAGGCAGCCTCCTTGTGCCTCGTGCTTTCAGGGGCCTCGCGCTTGGCCAAGTCTTGATAGTGTTGCTGTATTTTCTTTTCATTTTGAAATTTGGTCAATATAAAAATTGTCAAACAGTTTACCGGCCGAACAGGACTGTTTTCTTTCAAACCCGAATGTTGTTTTCGTCGTAAAAGACGACCTTTCGAAAAACTACAAGGGGGAGGGCGAGGTGATGACGTGTTTGTATGAGTATGGGACAAAGCAGAGCCAATTGTGGATGAACAAGAATCTATGCGAATAAATTTTTTCAACGTAATTGTTGATATGGCAATATCATAAATGGAAATGCGATTTCAACAACTTATGTCACGTTATGAAAAATTTGGATTCCTATTCAATTTTTTTGAAACCTCAAAAGAACAATTAAAAATGTAAAGTGTAGGTTTAGAAAAATATCTCACTTTAAATGCAAATAGAGACATTCATGGAATGATGCTTGCCGAGGAATTGGAAATACTTAAATCAATTATCCCTAAATCAAATTTGGGAGATGCTATAAAAATGTTAGAATACTTATGCAAATCTAATAGATCTGAAAATTTCCCTAACACATATGTTGCAATAAGAATTTTGCTTACTATAACCTGTCACAGTTGCATCCGGAGAAAGAAGTTTCTCTAAGCTGAAGTTAATAAAAACATTTTTGCTTCACAACAATGACTGAGGATAGACTCAGCAATTTGGCTATAGCAAGCATTGAAAACGAGATTGCCAGACAATTGGATTACAGCTAACTAATATCAGAATTTGCATCACTTAAAGCACGTAAAACTCTTTAATATGTGGACATTCATAAATTTAAAAAAATCTTTACAAAAGGAATGTTAAAATAAAAATATTTTTGCTGAAACGTAAAACGTCTAACATTTTAAAACGGTTCTTTGTTCATTGTTTTTCCATATTTTATATTTGTTTTTATTGTTATTTATTCTCTTAATTCTTTTCTTCTTCCGTTAATATTAAAAAAGCATTAGAAAAATATTGTCTGAAATAGTTTAAATAGTAATAGTTTTTTGCTGGATCTACATGATTTCCAAACTCATGCATAAATTTTCTTGAAGAAGCTGAAAAAGAGGGGGGGGGGGGGGGGGGGTTGGAGGCCTCGCAAACTCTAGGCCCGGATTGTGCGTTCGGTGCTTTCCCGCGGAAATTTTTTGAAATTAGCCTCTTAAAAAGTCAGTTTTGGTTATGTTTGATAACTTTAAGTAGGTGCCCCAGGCTCTCCATCAGAAATTTTTAGAAACGAAACTTATCCATTGGTAACCAAAGAAAGTGGAAACAGCAGAAGCTTTCATGAATATCCACCGGATTGCAACGAAAATGAAAAATTAGTTTATGTTATAGAATTAACGGAATTTTTAAAAGACTCCTTTTCTTCATCTCCTTCCTTTCTTTTCTTCTTTTGCCGGCACCATCTGCAGTGAATGGTTGACAACATCTCGGCACTGAGCGACATTGCTGTCGCCCGCTTTCTATCTTATTTTATGCACTGCCCCGCTGTATTGACGCCACTGTATAAAAATACTATTTATATATCATGATCTCGGAAACAGTTCTAACGATTTGAGTGAAATACTTTTACTTAGATAAGGTTTTCTACTTTAAGTTTATGTAAGTTCTAAGTGTCTTTCCTGAAAAAAAAACGCAATTTTATTTAAAAAGAAAAAATCGCTTTTTTTATGACCACATCTTGTAGACATTGAGTCGAAGTTATCGCTGAATGGTCAAGTTCAGCTTTTGACGTATGGACAATTTTTCGGCATTTTGTACCAGCACACATTGAAGTGCGCTCGACTAATAACGGATTAACAAATGGCGGTACCACTGTAGTTTTCTTTTCTTTTTTAAAATACGAATTTGGTTTTCGCATTCCATTTCTTATTTCGTAGCAGGAATGAATAATAAAAGTTTTAGAAGAATTAATTAAAATTATTTGGTTAATCTTAAATTTTGAGTACGCAACATGTTTTCTACTTTATGAAATAATGAAGGAGTATTTCAAGAATTACTTCTTCTATCTTAGCACTTTGTACATTTTATTTTTCAGTTTATTATTCATAACTTTTAAGATAATCTTACCATAAATTAAAATCAAAACCGAAAACGGATATGTATTAAAGTTCAATGTTTAAGTTCGATGAATGTATCGCAGGGGTGACATACAATATATTGTATTTGAAGGTAATATATATTTTCTTTTTCTAAAAGCAAAATTAAATCTTCACTTTTTTATTTTAATACGAAAAAGTGAAGAACAATATCTTTGGTTTTCGTTTTAGCAAAGCAACTAAGTATAAAATTATGAAAAACTAATTTTATGAACAAGTTATTTCAAAAAGATGCAAAATCGACAATTCAGACCAAAGCCTATTATGAACAGTAATTCATCTTAAGGAAACGTGACACTGAGGACCAATCAGAATCCACAATATTTATATAAAGCTAAAACAGCCCCCGATATAAAATTTCGCCACGGGGTGCAAAACATCAGTTCACAATTATTTTTCGACTAAACCAATTAGACGAAACATTATTATTTGAAATGAACTTTTTTACTAACATTGTAGAATACCGTGATTGTCATTTGTTTCCCCCTCTCTCTGTGCGTTTAGTTTCGGATTGAGAAGGTGTTGTATCTTTCCGCTCCCTTTATATTTCTAAGTCAGATGTCACTCCAGAATGTAGGTCAATTTCAAAAATGATTTATATTAATTACACTTGTAATTTGAAACTGGCAATACTATATACTTTATTTTATTTAATTTTTACATTAGTTTTGCATCTGGCAACAGTATAAAATAATTCAATATTACAAAGGTTGTTGATGTTCTACCGTTATAATAATCAAAGTGAACCATTTGCTTAAAATTAGAAGAAAAAATATAGAAACAATAAAATAAAGAGCTGGAATCAAGTTGACTCAAAAAATGAATGATTCGGAAAAAGATTCCTTTTCTGTAAATCCTTTTTTAGAGATAGATGATGGAAAGAAAAAGTTGCACTTCGCTACCGTTGAGTGGGATATAGTGAACTTTTCGCAAAGGTCAACTGAACCAGACGAGGAAATTAAAAGTCCACAATTTCAGTGTTCTGACGCTACTTGGGTGCTTTCAATGTTTCTTAACGGTGAAGCTTCCAACGATACAGTTGGCAAAGTTGTTATCTATTTAAAGAAGGTTTCTCCCGAGATCGTCGAGCACACTGCTGTTTCTGAAATCATAATACTGCGCGATATGGGTTATGATGATATTTGCAGAATCAGACATACATTCAGAGAAAATGACTTATGTTGTACATTCCCTACTGCATTGACTACAAGTGATGTGTTGCAACAAGATCTCAGGTATTTAGATGGAGACGTTTTTAGTATCACCTGTCATCTTTTCGTTTTTGGAAAAGAGAATCCAAAAATTCCTTCTATATCAATAACGCAAAAGCTTAAAGGTAAATTGAAAATTTCTTTTTTAATTTCTTGATCGTTTTTACCACACGTTAATATTGCTTACTAGTCTTATGTTTGGAATCTGATTTAAAATTACATAATGTAAAACTACTAATCCAAAACCTTTTTTTTAACTATACTTGGCCGTTGTTTTATACCTCCTGCACCAGGGTATAATATTTAAAATAAATGCCGTATGTCTTTCTTTCAGATATTTTTTCTTGTTTTTCAACCACGCATATTTTGCAACCGGGAGGAAGTATTTTTGAGATCTGTGAAAGGCTATGAGAAATTTACTATGTGGTAACCCTCAGCGCTTTTCCCCAAACAAGTCGCAAAACCAAGAGTCTAAACGCTGTTTTAAAAGACAGAAAGGAAAAAACACATTAGGGTTGCTACAAAACGGATTTCGCTCTTTAAAAAAATACTTCCATATTTGGCGATAAATCATGGGTTTCCGTAAAGTAAAGGTTAGCAAAGCTATTTGTACCGTCAATGGAGGCAATTCACCGCTAGAGGGACTCATGAGCGATCATCGTAGTCATGTGATATACGCTTTTTGTTTACTAAGATTTTCTATTGAGTTCTACGTGGAGTTCACAAGGCAAAATTAGTTAACTTAAAATTAGACTATTATTCACAGCTTTTTCTGATTATAACCCAGTATTTACATTTAACTTAATCATTATAAAAGAAATTCATTAATTATTACAATAGTTATAGTGTTGTATTTAGTGTTATTTTTATGTAATATAGAAGAACTTTATTTAGGAATAGTTTTTAATTAGATTTGTCGAACGCGAAGCAAAGCGATGCTACGGCTGTTCAATGTGTTTCTGGGGTCCATATTGATCAGTCATTTTTTATTAATGAAAATTAATCTTTGTGTAATTTGAGATATAGTCAGGAATTCTTAGACATTTTGCAAAAATATAACTACATTTACTAAATAACTACTTGCTGTTAAGTTTATTATATTAAGCAATTTTTAAACTGCACTCAGAACTACTTCTAGCACATTCTACTTTCAGCACAAAGTTGTAGTCCATCAACATTTCCAGAGTCCGACAAAAATGCGAAAGCTTAGGAGCCAGGGAAAATTTTTAGGAACCAGCTATTATATTTTCATTTGCGAATTAGACGCCACATGAAAAACTAGTCGCCAAGGCATTTTTTTAAGTCGCCCGGGATTTGTCGGACCCTGAACATTTCCCATTTTAATGAATTTAAACAACTGATTTATGTCCCCTCTAACTCTCCTTGGCTCTAGAGTCTAGACCATACATATTGAGCCTTTTAGGCCTAACCTCATAATCCAAGTCTGAAAGACTACTTACCAATCTAGTATCCCTCAGTATACTGCAAATGAGGTCTTACCAAACTTCCGTATAATAGCAATACAACTTCTACGATATAATACAACTTCCACGTTACGCTATAATGCTTCGGATTGTGACAATATTAATAAAACATTTGCCGTTCTGTCAAATAGTGGGCATCATCGAAATTTTAGAATTAACGGCCATCACTTGGATAAGGGTAAGATACGAATATAGAAATAAAATAATACGGTAGACAATAAAAAAAGTGTCTGCATATTTAAGCTGCTATTCTGGCATTTTATCTAAAGTTGGATAATCTACTTGTACAGCCTCATTTGTTTGTTATTCCTCACGTGTATGATAAGTTTATGCGATAAGTTAACCCTTTGATACTGCGTTATTTGAAGATTTTTACGCCCATGAGACGGATTTAATGGGGTGCCGCATACATCAACTCCTGCTTCTTAAATTCAGATGACGAGTCAGACTCGTCCACCGTAACTTCGCCCAAGTAAGCAGATGACGAGTCTCACTCGTCAAATGTACCCAAAGGGTTAAGTGTGTTTGTGGTTCTTAGAAACCAATCGCGTGATTACACTGCAAAAAGTCATATTTATTAGGTTTTATGTCATTTCAGATGAAGGAATGGATATATTATCAAAAGATTTTGAGAAGCTTTACTGCAATCCGAGGTTTACTGACGTCATTCTGAGATCAGGCAAGGATGAGTTTCCCGCCCACCGATTGGTATTGCGAATTCGATCGAAAGTGTTTGAGGCGATGCTCGAGCCAGACATGCAAGAAAATCTGCAGAACACCATTGACCTCGTCGATATGGAAGTCGACACTGTCAAGGACATGCTTCGTTACATCTACTGCGGCAAAATACGCGATATGTCTTTTGCAGATGCTGTTAAATTGTACACTGCAGCTGGTCGGTACGGCTTGGAAGAATTGGTATCCATGTGCCGCGAAATTTTGCTCCATAAGTTATCGCTTGACACACTTTTTGAATCATCTATAACTGCCGATTTGCACAGCGACCAGTTGCTCTTGAATGCTATAAGATCACTTTTACGTAAAGATGCGAAGAAGGTTTTGAACACGGACAAGTGGGGGGCCTTTGCTAGAAGGAATCCGATTTTGTCATCAAAATTACTAGAGGCAATCATAATAAATAATTAATTAAGGAATACCTTTTTGTATGAAGACCCATCAGAATACGGGTGATTGTTTTGTAGTTTATCTTCTTCTGTTGCAGGTCCCGATTTCCAAGTAAACCAAAGTTTACACACAACGCTGTTTCAAATGCTGTGAGGGACACTTTCCGGTTATAATATTAGCAGCTTTTTTTTTCAAAATTATTATTCAAGGTGTTTTAATATTATGCAGTACTGCCCTGCCAAACTGGCTTAAGGGATTTTAATTGTTCTTTGGAAATTAATAAGTGTTTTTTTCCTAACAAAGGTAATAAAATTAATAAAAATTTAACACTCCAATAAGAAAACTTGTTTATTCTATTTCTTTCAAAATCGTCCTTCATTATTGACTTATTTACTTTTATTCTTCATTGCTTCGCAACAACTTGATGCATGTTCGCGCTTTTAGTACAAAGCAGTTGATCTTTTTAAATTTAATGTTACGTAATAAATTTATGAACAATGTTCGAAGCTTGGCAAGAAAACACACTCGACTACTCTAGCGACCACCTATGAACTTATTGTGCAGCTGCAATCATTATACTTACATAATAACGTGCCTCACACTGTTAAATCAAAATTACTATTACTGAGTTAAAGTGGTTTATTTGCAAGCAAATCGTGTTCTCGTAATAGCTTCGAGTCAAAATGACTTTGGACTTGAAAATTGCAGTTCTTATTTTTGAAGTAAACCCTTTCTCAGAAATAATCCAGTACAATCTTATTTTTGAGACACAAAAAAAAAAAAAAAAAAAAATCTGATGTGTGCGCCTCATGATTTCCTTGTACTACACTAATTATACACTAATTATAAAATATACAAATACAAATACAAATACAAAAGTGACGACCAGCAATAGGCTCAGGGCCCAGCTAGGCTGGTCCTATTCAATTTAGCAGTCCCCAATGAAGATCAAGAGCTTTCTTAAAAGTTTTTACCCCGCTGCAATTAACAGTCGCTTCTGGTAAACTATTCCAATTGCCTATAACCCTATTGAAGTAGTAATTTTTCCTAATTTCAAGATTAGCCTGAGATTTGAAAAGCTTAAAATAATGACCTCTGGTTCTACTTTCAGCACATAGCTGCAGTCCATCAACATTTCCCATTTTAATGAATTTAAACAACTGAATCATGTCCCCTCTAACTCTCCTTTGCTCAAGACTATACATATTGAGCCTTTTAAGCCTAACCTCATAATCTAAGTCTAAAAGACCACTTACCAATCTAGTAGCCCTCCTTTGAACCCTTTCTAATAAGGTAATATCCTTTTTTAGGTACGGAGACCAAAACTGAACAGCATATTCCAAATGAGGTCTTACCAAACTTCTGTATAGTGGCAATACAACTTCCTTAGACCTGTTCGAAATAGCCTTATTGATAAACCCAAGCATCCTGTTAGTTTTGTTACTTACTATGCTACACTGGCTGGACTTGAAGTCGGGACTAATCAATACTCCTAGATCAACAACTGCTTCTGCTTCCCTAATGACGGAACCTTGTAAATAATAGGTTGCATGTTTATTCCCATGACCAAAATGAAGCACTTGACATTCCCCAATATTAAAAGACATACCCCACTTAATTGCCCACCTAGAAATTTGATTTAAATCCTCTTGAAACTGATTGACTTGTTCCTCCGTGTCCACAATTCCCATGATTTTGACATCATCAGCAAAAATATTGATGTGCCCAGAAATACTCTGAGTAATATCATTAATAAAAATAATAAATAATATTGGCCCTAAAACTGAACCTTGTGGAAACCCACTCAAAACATCAATCCACTGAGAATAATTGCCCTTCACTACTACTCTCTGTTTCCTCCCAGTCAGCCAATTTTTAACCCAAATTAAAGTTTTTCCACCGACCAATATAAGCAAGTTTGCTAAGAAGAGCTTCATGCGGAACTTTATCAAACGCTTTCTGAAAGTCAATGTAAACAAACCTTTTTAATTGCCTTTGTATGTATTGCCTTTTTAAAAACTAAAAACAAAGTGCGTGGTATGCACGTTAAACGGGCATAAAAGTTATATTTCTTAGTTGCTTTATTTTTTAAATAAATTTTTAGTTCACTTTCACTGCCCAACACCTATACAGTATAGTAAATATAGAGAGTGGTACAAATTATCGCGAAACGTGCCTTATGGTGAGAATAAGAGCAGTTTAAACACTTAAACTCATTAGTTTGTTGAGAACAGATCGAGGAAAGGCAGCTTTATAAGATCCTAATTCTTTCAAATACTTTAACATGGGAGTTCTACGGGAAAGTCGTCAAATATCGCAGAAATCCCCTAACTGACACTGCATTTGTCTTCTATATTTTGGCTGAGGGGGCGAGATGTCACTAAACTTGGAAAAATATTCGCAAGTTCTTGCCAAATGGGCGACAAAAAACTTAACTATTGAGTTCGTTTCAGTAATGCCTTTGGGAAAATATCTTGATATGAAAACGTCTGGAAACTTGCATGCAATTCACTCAAAATCGCATAAAACACCTCTTTTGGGACATCCGATTCCAACCATAAGGGGAGGTTCTACATATGAATAGTTCAACCTTCTGCGGCTAAAAGTTTTTCAGTTATGCGAGATACATAAGCATATACATACATCCGCACATACAGACGTCACGACAAAAGTCGTCAAGACGGACTCAAGAAGGAGAGGACAAGCTGGATGTCAGGGAGACGAACCTGCGCCCCCTATATCTAGGAAGCCTTTGCACGGTAGTAGTCTAAATAAAGTCACGTGATTATGAGAAGGCCATCAATCTGCCGCTGTGTTGCTACCGGTATTGAGTCCTGTTGTATGTTTGTTGGTTATCGTTTCTATTATCTTCTTGTAATCAAATTTCAAAGTTTTAAAATGCCTTACAAGTGTGCCGTTTACAGCTGCAAGGGCAATTATGCTTCCGGACAGAAGGCGACAATTTCAAATTTATGAAAGATCCAGTTCTTTAAAAAGTGTGGACATCGAAGACGATGAGCAACAACTTAAAACCATCGAATAGTTCCAGAGTACGTAATTAAATTCGTTAATTTATAGTACGATTGAAGAATATAGAAAATCCCGTTTTACGAATTTGTATCGTTTTTGAATTGTGTCACTGTTCTTGCCGGTGTGCGATGTGTTACATTATCATTCGTCATTAATGTTGTGGAATTAAAGTTTTATGGTTAATAAGTTTTAATTTTCGATGAACGACTTTTAATTTTCCTCCTTCTGCAATTTGAAACTATACCGACTTGATCTATTTGTTAGTTTGTATGTCATTTATGAGCGACAAGGTTTAACTATGCTTATCATATTTGATGAAGTTAGAAAACTTGATTTTGGTTCTTGATCGTTTTGCATATACATGACATTTAAGTTAAAACTAATAACTAAGCTGTTTTATTGTTCTTAATATTAATATTTATTAAGTAAAATTATTTTTGAACGCTTTAATGTACAATTACTTTTAACGTACTACTTTTTATTCATTACTTTAGTGTTCATAATTTTGTTTAAGAGAACTGTTACCAATAATAAGTGTGCTCTGTTTTATCTATAATTTAGGGGGTAGGTTACTCACTGTATTATATTGTGTGAATGCAGCATAGGGATCATTCATAAATGATGTCACGCTTCGAGGGGGGAGGGGTCGTGATGCAGCGACAAGGGGATGGGCTGACAAGAAGTGTGACATCATGCTTATGCAACATAGCGTGGCATGTGACTAAAGGGGGGATGGGATATGTTGAAGTGTGGCACTTTGTGACACGGGGGGGGGGGAGTCAAATATATGGGAAAAAATCCTGACATCATTTATGAGCGGTCCCATATTGCTTTCTGGGTGATTCCACCTTATTTTTGTGTTACGTGAGGAACATTTTTGTGCAAAATTCTGGTATATTTATTTAATTATTTTTAATTATAAAAATATTAATGCAAAGTTTTCAATTTTTTAAGAACATTATGAACAGCTAGAGCCATATTTTGAATATTAAAATTTTGTTTCTCACGGGACATCAAAAATGTCCGGTACTTATCGAAATTGTAAATTTTTTTAAATAATAAACTACTTACCCTATTGAAAAGAAATTTTGTACCACTGTTGCTCCAAATGAACGGAGTGTTAATAAAAAAATTTGAAAACTTTTCATTAATATCTTCAAAATTAAATACACCAAAATTTTGTTCAGACATTTCTAGTGGCGTGGCTAAGGGTGGGAAGGGGGGGGGGGGAGCCCCGGGTGTCATTCGTTCTGGGCTGACACCGGGCCACGAAGGGGAAAACAATAAACCTTTAAAAGCTCCATATAATGAAACAAATACCTTGAACTGGATTTTTTTTTCTATAATTTTCTTTTCTACTTTTAACTGAGCAAAGTGTTTCCTTACAAAAATATTCAAAGAAGTTTTCACTGCTAAACACACCATTGCTGTCAACAAATACATTAAATATTATAACTCCCATGACAAAAATAGTATCTTTTCCTTCTTTTTTTTTTTTTTCTGGGCTTTCTTCGTTTTTTTTTTTTTTTTTTTTGTCTGTGTGTGTGGGGGGGGGGGGGGGATGACACCACGGATAACCGCCCCGGGTGTCACCTATGCTAGCTACGCCACTGAACATTTCTAGTAGGTAACACAAAAATGCTGTGGAATGACTCTTCTATGTTTTATTTTAAAAGGGATTTCAATATTTTTCAGATTTTACCCACAGCTCAAATACGAGTAGAACTCAAAAAGTAAAGGGACTTTTGAGAAAAGAGGCATTTATTCTAATGATAGGAAACTGCAATATACCAATATACATTATTTTTCTACATAACCTCCCTCACAAGTTCATACATTGTCCAACGTTTCACGTTTTATTACACAAGGTACATTATGTTTGTATAAAGTGGTTAGAAACTTTATACAAATATAATGTACTTTTGGTGAGAAATCAGTTTAATATTATATTAAAATTTAACAGTAAATATCAAATAGTTGTTTAAAACACAAGAAAAAAAGAATCATACAGCTTGTAGTAAAACTTTTACAAACAATGGCTAAGTTTATTCTTCATTTTAAGAGTTCTGATGAAAATAGTGCCGAATTTTAGGTTATTACTTTTTTCCAAGTGTTAAGTATTAACATGAAATAAATAGATAAATAACTTAGAAATTCATAAAGAATGTTTGAGAAGATAATTCCTTTATGTGAATATATGAGAAAATGTCAATGTAGTTATGGTGGATTGCTTTTCAAAATAGACAAGATTTTTTTTTTCTTATTAAAGAAAAACATCATAGCGTAGATAGAAAAAGACTCAAGGTTAAATTAAAAAATGAGTTAAGAAGAAAAGTTATCAACTAATGAATTTTAGATGACTGTTAAAAGAAACGAATTATGTACAAGATCTTTGGAATGACTGAATTTTTGGTGTGTGTTTTTCTTTTTTACATAAATTCACAACTATTATTTCTAATTATTCTGTTTTTTTTTCTTTCCAAATATTGATTAATTTTAAGTAGCAGTCAATTGAAAAGAAATAAGCGCGAAGCGAAGTGGTCTTTCTCACTCATCGTGTTTAGCAACGGAGACTGAGAGACTGGCCTTCTGCTGATCACGTGACTTGCCTGTTACCGGGCTTCCCGATGCAGGGGGCATTGGACGAACCAGCTGCGGGATCTAAAGTACTTTCGTACCAAATTCCTTCACATCCCAATCCAGAAGAGCGTTATTTTTCCACTCTGTTTTCTCGTTTTGCTGCGTCCGACCCGAATCAGCCAATTTAATCATCTTGTATGCCTGGTAGGAAGAGACGAGCAGACTACTCAAATTGTTGAATCGTTTTGACATCGTTGTGAATAGTAAAAAAGCCTTGTATTAATTATAAACTTAAAATTGCTCTATAAATTGTCAATTTATTGCAGTAAAAATAAAATCATATTTGCCCTTTCTGTAACTATAATTTCTAAGTAAGTATCGGTACTTGAAACAGAACAGAGCTTACTCATTTCTAAGTCAAAATTAATTTTAAAATTATGCAGGTGTACTTTCTGATTTTTAAGCACCTAATTTTTAACAGTTCGTAGTACAAAAATTTTCTTAAAAAGTTGAGTTGAAAATTTCGACCTCGAGCGAAAATTCTTCAAATAATTTTACCGCCCCTCCATTTATGCTTATTTAAATTTGAACATATTGTATAATGAATCGTACAATTTGAAAAGTACAAAAATGGAAAGAAATGGGCTTAAAGAAGCTTTCGCCAATGTTATTTAGCACAAGTTCAACAAATGTGTTATAAAAATAAAATCTCAATGTTTTTGATAAAGCTATTTATTGAATCAATTATTTGATTGGTAACACAATACTACACACATACACAATAGTTTGATATTGAAGACATAAATGTACAAGTTCACAAGAACAGATTTAAGTATTGTCTCATCTGATGCAAGCAACGTAATGTACAACATTTCAACATTTACAAAAAACAGCTTTTTTCTTTGGGTACTCACTAATAATTTTCATAACTACTCTTGTACGATGAAAAAGAAATTAAAAAAATATTATATTACTTCTTGAACGGAAATTATGGTACTTAGTTTGAAACTAAATTATGGTACTTAAATTGCAAAAAAAAAAAAAAAACATTGACTATTTACTGTAAAGCCGTTAATTAATTTTCGCTGAGATGCGCATAAGGCAATGAAAAAGTTTATTACGTTGACAATTCTGGTAAATTTTCATGTCCATATGGGAGGAAAAGTCCAAAGAAAGAAATTATTTCTGATATTTTCTTTTGTGTTATCGTTTTCTTTTTTTTAATTTTTCAGAAACAGCAAAGTTTTAATGTTGTCTTTAGAAACATTAATATAAAACTTTCTAAAATATCGTCGACCCAATGGTAAAGTTGCGAATCTACGAAAAATGATTTTTTCAGGAGAGCAAATAGTAGCTTTAAATATTTCTATTTACTTAGGTTTTTCTTTGAGGAATTCGTTGTCTTAGTATGTACTTCCAATTACCCTAACTATTGAAGGTTAACTTACATTTTAATACTTACTTTGTTTTAAGGGCCTACATGCAGTTTCGCCATTTTAGCATGAGATTCGCTACTTTACCACTGTGTCGACGATATGATTTCAGGCTTGTCTGATTGGCTGCTACAGAACAGACAATATAATTATACAAATATAAGGAAGCTAGAAAAAGAAAAAAAATGGCGAATCAAATAAATAACGAGCAATATTATGCCAAATATGGCTTAAACACATCGTTTTCAATAAAGGTAGTTGTAAAGTATGGAATAAATAGCTTCTAATCGGACGTTATCTGTGAATTGTCAAGGGGTTCCAAAAATACCAAAAACATGTTTTGGTGTTTTTAGAATTTCTCATCATCTGCACCTTAAAACTAAAGCTATACACGCATTCAAGCATGATCAATGATTCTGCAGTAGAAACTGTAGCGTCTGTAGAAGGATCTTGGACGGATTAAATTTTGATCATGCAAGATTGCACAACCTCCACTTCATCATGTACCAGGACGCGTACGGTTGTGCAAGCACAAGCAGCAATCGTTTTATTCTCAGTAGAAAATGCGCGTGTTGTTATTCAAAGAATTTTTTTTACAATTCGATGGTTCAATAACGTAGTCGAGTGATTTGCCAGGGAAAAAATATCATTATTATTATTACTACAGTTCGTCCAACAGTCGAAATTCGACCGCAATAATTAAATTTAGCATTGAAAACTTTGGGATATTTATATAATTACATAAATATTATTCTTCAAATCTGGAGAATATAACGTTGAGTTTATTTTAATTATCCTCACCTAAAGCAAACGTCTTGCAAATCATTGTCGCCGCAGGGCAATTACTCTCCTAAATGCAGTACTTCTGCTGGTTTCTTACTAAGTTGAGTGGCAGTTGAATAAAACTTAAATGTTTGCTTCCATACATTATTCTCATTTTTTACTCCATCGTTTCAGAAAAGTCTTCACTTAAACTCTTATTATAATTGCTTTTAATAGGACTGCTTAGTGGCAACAAAATCTTTTTAACAATGCGTTTTATGTTTATTACCTAAAAATTTCCTCAACGAAGACATGTTGCCATCTGCTATCAAAACAATATAACATTACAGTTATAGTTGAGGCTTGCCTGACAAAAGAAAAGGGGAATTAATTAACTTGTAATAAACTGTTTCCGAATTTTTTTTATTCAGCTGGTTAAAACTCGTCAATAACTACTAAACAAAAAAAGGTAAGAAAATCTGTTGAAAAACAGAGGAGAAAATGGTTCTTAACTTTGGGGTTTTTTGTCTTTGCCTATTTATATATGTCAGATTATTTTTCAAGTCTAGCAATCTAGCGAATACAATCGTTCGGGAGAAAATGGTTCTTAACTTTTTTGTCTTTGCCTATTTATATATGTCAGATTATTTTTCAAGTCTAGCAATCTGGCGAATACAATCGTTCGTTTCGTCACCAATTACAAAATGAAACATTTTGTCTCAGTGGGAGCGAAAACCTAATTTACATCACAATGAACACTTTATTCATACTTTAGCTCACATATATTACAATGTAAGGTACAAACTTCATTACAAAAACAGAAAAATTAGTTTTTTTTTTTTTTAAGATTCGACTCTTTTAATGCAATAAGTTGACAAGGAATGCGTGATTTATTAGGCAAAAAAGAAGATATTAATTAAATTTTTTCGTTTTCTAATTACATAAATACCAGCTTATTTATATATATCTGCGATTTACATAAATAAGTAACGTTATTATTATTTTTGAATTGCATCCCATCAAGTAAATAGCTCAAAATAAATGAAACCACAAAGCCTATTAGTCCCATTAATAGGCTTCTACTTTTTTTATTTTAATTTGATTGATTTTTTATTCATATTAAATATGTTGACTTTTTATGTTATAAAATGATTTTAATACGAATTTTTATGAAAGATTGTGTAAAAAACGATTTAAAAAAGCGTTGTTTTAAATTTCCAATGGTCAATTTTCCAGGTATTTAATTTAGAAAAGATGAAAATAAGAAACGCTATATTTAACTCTAAAAGTGAGAAAGTTGTAAATTTAGATTTACGAAGATAAAATAAAAACTCAAGAATCAGGAGTAAAACAAAAAGATAGTTTATAAAGTTCAATTAATTTTTAAAAATATATAATGACAGTTATATTTGATTTCCAAAATAACAAGTAACATGATTACGTTTTAACACAGGATGAAAAAAAAAAAAAAAAAAGGTATATTTGCGAAACAGTTTTCAAAGAAAAATAAATACAGCTCTGAGAAAAGAAATGAAAACTCAAAATTATTCTTTTCGCTTTTCAGCCTTGTCACAGTAACTGTCAAAAAATTGATGTCCTAATTATGTATTCATTCAAAGCATCTTTAATTGTTCACTGGTCCCGAAGATTAGGTAAAGGACTTTGCAGAAGTAATTGCGTGAGTATTTCTTATCAATCAGCAGTAATTAGTAATGGACATAATCGAGAGATTTGCATAAAATCACTGGAGAAGCTTATTCGTTGAGGGGAAAAAAAACGAGAGGTTCATTCAATTCTGAAATCATTATAGACATTCATTCAAGTGATGGTCATTCGATTCTGAAATCATTCGAGAAATTCATCTTTCCAAACGGGCTGCGAATGGTCACTAACCTTTGCACACCTAGTGCATTACCCGGAAACCGGCATCCATTCTCCTGAGAATTTTGACGCTCAGTTTCCTCCTCGAGGGCGGCACCGGAGCTCTAATTGATGCGAAACTTCACTAGGGCCGAGAGTATCCAAACCAAACAGATACTCAAGGGATCTTTAACATGCCTTTCAATACGACATGGGCGCTGACGATTTTCTGTATCTTGAAAATCCACCGACATGTGCCAGGTTCGATCCTGCGAACTTGGGCGTACGAGGCCAGTGCCTTGTCACCCTGCAGACTCGAGAAATTCATGCAATTGCTGATCATTCGATTGTCCGAATCACTTGATATTCAATCATTCGGTTATGCAAATCTTTAGACTATGCCCATCACTATTGTTAAGGTCCATCTTGTCCATTTGCAAATAGGAGCTGCATTTTCATCTGTTGAGAAGCAGTTTTTCTTGTTGCATGCATAAAATACCTTCACATAATTTTACCTTCACATAATGAATTCAATCAGGTTTCAAACTCTCTTGTTAAATTTTTACGTGCGTAACGACAATTAGAATCGCTATCGTACTGCTCAGCAACGCTTCAAGTCATTGATATTACTGACCAGATTTGGACGAACCGTCTGGTCTTACTAAGTGGATTAAGTTCATGTTTCGGACAAGTACTGGTGCTTTCGCCATGATTTGCCTGTTCGACAATTCCACACGTTTATTGTCATCATGCAAATTTTGTACTTTCAGCAATCATTCCAGAATTTTATATACATATTTTTTTTCTTTCAAACAATTTAATATAGTTCTGTTAGTGAATATAGCTCATACGCGGCTTAAACGAAGCCCTCACGTTAACAATTAAAGAAAGAAAAGAAATATGAATACTTTTGACAATATAATCTAAATAGCATATTGAAAGTGAAATTTTCAGCTGTTTATATTTGGTTTTGAATAAACTATGTTTTTATACATTCCCTAAAAAAATTTATGAAAGTACAAAGCTTCAGTTGAAATCTCTTGCTATTTGCTGAGAAATCATGCAAGGCTCTTCTTGCGCATGGAATCAGAAAATTTGATACTCAGACACAACAAGATTTCAAATTTGGCACATCTTTCTTAATTACCGAATTATAAATTTTTATGCACAATTCTAAAACGAATGACTCTTCAATTTACAATTCACCTCTTGAACTACTCGAGCTCCTCTCCTGGGGCTCTTCCGGTTCATGCTGATCATCTTCTCGGTCACCCAATATGCCACTGCCATTGCGTTCTTGTATTTTAGCGCTATATCTTTCACTCCCTAGACTTTCATCAATTTCTTTGATGATGAGACTTTCTGACAGATCGGTATTTTCTGAGATGTTTCCTTCACGAACGTCTTCATTCGGTGGAACTTCTTCAACAGCAGGACAAACTTCAGAATTTTTCTCTTCACTCATTGATCCTTCAATGACACATTTCTCACTTTCTTCCTCCGGATTTTTCTCTTCAATATTTGATCCTTCAAGGACAGATATCTCCTCCTCTTCTCCATGATCCCTCTTTGACTCTTCCATGGCAGATTTCTCGCTTGCTGCTTCAGAAGATTCCTCAGGTAACTTTTCACCACCAATATCTGCAGTTACGAGGGGAGACACACTATCAGATGCGTGTACTTCCGCTTGAGTTTCAATCGTTATAGAATGATTGACATTTTCATCATTGGAATCAGAATCGTTATCGACGATTTTATGCACAATTTCCTCAGCAAGTATTTGACTTTCGTTTACACTAACATTGCAGTTTTCTTCATCGGTAGTTACTTTACTTTCGTCTTCTAACTTATTCGAATGGTTCTGGTCTTCAGTTTCATCTAAGTTTACTTCTGTAACAGTAGTTTCTTTTTCTGGATTTTCATCCTCTGGTTCTTCATTTGGTTTTTTAGCCGAAGGAATATTTAAATCGTTTTCTGTACTATCATTTTCTTCGTTCTTTGACTCAGACTTTAACGTATCTTGTTCGGTGTCTTCAAGATGTTCTTGTTTTGGTTCTAACTCCGATTGGTCATTTTCAGTTTTCGTCTCGCTTTCGTCATTCTCAACATAAGGAACTTTCTGACAGCTTTCTTTTTCCTCATCTTTGTTATCTTCATTCGTTTCTGGTTCATTTTCGAGAGGCATTTCTTGGTCTGATTTTGCATCATCATTTATTACATCCTGGTTCGACGGGTCGTCTTCATTCACATCATCATTTTGTGGTTCTTCGATATTGCTGTTATCTTCATTTTCAGCATTTTGTTCTGTACTTTCAGGTTCAGATTTTGAACTTTCACCGATAAGTACAGAATCACTACCAATTTCACTAGCGTTTTGTTCTTCATTGTTGTCATCTATTGTAGACTCCTCACGTTCTTCAACAACATGATTATTTTCATTTTCACAAATTTCAGTATCTTGTTTAACTTCACCATCAGTTTCTGATAATCTAGTAGACTCTGCCTTTTCCTCCGAATTTTCATCATCTGGGTTTTTTTTAAACGATGACTCCTCTTCGTGGCCCTCTGTGCTTTTAATTGAGTGTTCATCACTTTCAGCATTTCTATTTTCGTCCGTTTCAATGGTAGTGTTTTCGTTTTGGTCCATTACTTGATCATGTTCGCCAAGTTCTTCGTCTATTGTTTCCATTGGTATCACAGGACTTTTTTCTCTCACAATTTCCAAAATTTCTATATTGACAACTTTAACTTCTTCTTCAATAGTTGTTTCTGGTACTTGACTTTCTGAAATTGTTTCATCTATTTTGGGAAGACCATTAGTTACATTTAAATCCGCGCTATGTTTTTGTGACAAATCCTCATCATTATCATTCATATTTTCTTCTTCTGATTTTTCAGAACTACTACTTGGTTGCTTCATAGTTTCTACGTATTTAACTACAGTACTAGCAAAATCAGTGATGTCTTTGATTGTGTATTCGATATTTTTAAGTTCCTCCGAATTAATGTTATCAGATTTATCAGCTGCTTCTTTTTCTTCAATTTCTTCATTTTCAGATTTGGGTATTTCAACATTATTTTCATTGCTAATACATTTGACATCTTGTTCCGAAACTTCACTTAAACTTTCGGATTTTTTTACAGTCTCTACATATTTTATTACAGTGCTTGCAAAATCTGTTGCTTCGCCACTGACAGTTTCAACTTTGCTTTCTGCATCATCTTTTTCATCAGAATTTTTTGGTGCTGCTTCTTTTTCCTCACTTTCCTCGCTTCCGGGTTTCCCATCTTTGCATTCCGCACTAGAAGATTCCGTATCATTTACCGATTCATCGCAAACACTCTCCAGTTTTTTGACTGTTTCAACGTACTTAACTACTGTAGAAGCAAAATCTGTTATATCGTCAATTGCATTTTCAACCTTCTCTGGTTTATCGCTGCTTTTATCGCTAGGATGTTTGATTTCCTCAGATTCTTGGTGATCAACTTCATTTATCTGACTCTCGGGATCAGATGCTGTGACAATGCATTCGCTTCCGTTTTCTTCTGCGATATCTTCGTTATTTTCTGCTTCAGGGACACTACTTTCAGTTCTATCATCATTTTGATGTTCTTCCGCGTCAGAACCGCCTTCTTTACTTTCAAAGTTATCATTAGAATTAAACTCTATTTTGCTCTGATCATCTTCAACTTTTTCATCTTCGTCAGCGTCGGCAGAGAACGTACCTTGTCGCAGTAACTTTCCTTGTCTGCTGCTGGGCGGCTCATCATATATTCTTTCGGATTCTGGTTTTTCTTCGTCCTGTGCTGCCGCTTCTGAGGCATCTTGATCAATATCTTCTTGTTTTTGTTGATCATTTTCTCTTTGCGTGTCTTCAAGAATACTCTCTGCTGTTGACGCTAAAGACGGAGCATCGGACTCTGCGACATTCTCATCCGGGATTTTATCTGCTTCGCTTAATAGAGAATCAGCAGGTTTCAAACCTTCCTCCAGTGTATCATCACTAATTAGGTCATCAACATCGCGGCTGGTGCTATCTTCGTTGTCATCCCTACTATTCTTATCGTCCTTTGTTAAGTCATCACCATCTGGAAGAACTTGATTCAATTCATCGACATCGGATTTAACTTGGAGAACTTGTAAATCTTTATTTAAATTTACTTCAACATTTGGGCCATCACTTTCGGGTTGGACAGAAATTTTCGACTCTAACTCCATCTCATTGGGTAGTATGTTGACACCCTCATCATCATCTTCCTGTTCAGCACTTTGGTCCTCACTTGTAATCTTTTCATCTTCTTTTGGACTCCCAATAACAGATGATTCATGCAATTCGATACTGCTTACAACCTGTTGCAGCGCTAATTTTAATTCCTCAATTATATTACTTTCTGTGATGAATATTATTCTAACTTTTCCACTCAAGTTAGAATGGAATAGTGTTTCCTCGTCTTCATTTTTCGAATCAGATTGTGATTTATTTTCTCTTACTTTGCAGACGAAGTTAACTTCTCCTAGCTTTAGAAGCTCAGTTATCCTATGATCACTCATAAGGGAAAATGGAAACTTCGATATGAAAAAGCCATTGGAATAAGAAACTGGATCGTGTTGAAGAACTGCTTGCAACAATTTCAATGCTTCATCTGTGTCAAATTTGTCATCTTGACTTCCATCATTTCTTACAAGCTCTTGGAAGTCAATAAAACACATGCCCATTTCGTTTACAACTAAGTTCTTTATTTTCTCATAATCTACGTCAATATTTTCAAAAGCGAAAAACAGTGCGACATTAGAAGAAGCAATTTCAACACTTTCTTTTGTTGTTTCCTCAAGAAACTCTTTTTTGGGTTCTTCTAGTTTCAACGATTGTGGATCTGTCTTATCACTTTTATTTGCTTCTAATCTGTTTTCTTTGTCGTTGTCTTCACTTGATGCGTCTTTGTAGTCCATATGTGGCTCATTTGCACTCATGACATTATCGGATATATCATCTGCTTTGGATTCTTGAAGGTCTGTTTGATATGCGTTCTGCGGTACGTCATCTGGTTCTGGTTCATGACGCAGTGACAATGGTACTTCTTCTGCATTATCGTCTTCAAGAAAATTTTCCTCGTTTTGAGCTGATGAAGCATTCACGACGTTATCTTCTTCATTCTTGTTCACATCGACCGGAGCGGATTCATTATTGATGTCTTTTTCATCGGATTTTACTGATAAACTCGATGTTTCCTCCAAAGACTTAATATCTTCCTCCGTCGCATCCCTAATCTCTACCGTGGACGGTCTATTTATAGATTCTGGTGATGCTATTAGAGTTTTACATGGACCATCGTGACTTTTTTTGTTTTCAACAAGCGAATCCTCTTCGTTTACGTTCTTTCTGGTTTCGATCACCTTATCAACAGCCAGGACTAGATCATCAATGATTTCTTCCATGTCTTGGTCACCCATGACAACAGTTAGAAGCTCCTTCTCGTCGTAATACTCAGCCACAGATATGATGTCCTGTTTGTATCGTTCCAATTCAGTTTCAACGTCACCAAGGCGCAGCGCTCCACTAGTCACCTCACTCTCTAGAAATCTTCGGAGGGCCTCTTCTTCAAAATCCACCAGGACAACTCCATC
The DNA here is from genome assembly GCA_038502835.1 of Octonoba sinensis. Lineage (NCBI taxonomy): Eukaryota > Metazoa > Arthropoda > Arachnida > Araneae > Uloboridae > Octonoba > Octonoba sinensis. Next base: position 59,746,360 of record CM076605.1, on the reverse strand, counting down.
CATTCGAACCCTCCTGCTTCGATATTCTTCTATATCACCTCGATTGCGTGGAAAACCAGCCACTGCAAATAAAGTGAATGAATTAAGTAATAGTTTTAGTACAAGAACAATGTATGAGCATATAACATATATATAATGAACTCCCTCTTAACTGGCATCCATTCAATTTAGAAGTGAGTGAAACTCTGTTACTGCGTCATTCAAGGGATCGGAATATTTTTGACACTATAGCCAGGTGAGGCTATAGGCGATTATCATTACCATTCATTGACGAATGAAGGGATTTTAATTTATTGATGCTATAACAAAGTTGTCACTCTAAACGATATCACTAGTTCGTTCCTCGTAATAGTACGCAAATAAGTTTTTAATATATGCGAAAATTTCTTTCAATTTAATCCATTAATTTAATGTATTTTAATTTTAAGTAGCGAAACATTTGAGAAAAAATGCGTTCTGTAACATAATTTTGTATGTGCTTCCTTTTTTCCCGTAATACTAATTGGTATTACAGAGGTCTCATATTATTTATAGTTTCATGTATCACTAAGCTGTTAAATGAAGCAAAGTGCATATCAATACTTATCGATAATTTTAGGCACTCCAAATATTCAAATGACCCATCACATGTAATTTTTATCACGACTAAGTTTTTGAAATGGATAGCATTTAGCAAGCTAATAATCAACGTAATTTATGAACCATAAGACGTCCCTTAATTTTCAAGCACTTTTCTCAAAAATAGCTTTTTTAATATTTATTATATTGCAAAGTCAGACAATTTTTTTTTTTGTTATTAACTTAAAACCCGAATTGATTTTCAATGTTGATGAATGGCAACAAATCTTTCGTGGAATCAAATATACGGCCATTTTTAAGACTGGTAAGAATTTTAAAAATCAAAGACAGGTTATTTTAATAGCATTTTAAGACGTATTGGCTAAATTTTGGAGGCAATTTCTAGAAGAACAAAATACTTGTTATAACTCATAAAACACGGCATTCAGTTTACAATATTTTTTTTTTTTATTATTTGTGTCAAGTAAACTTCTCGTTAAAAACGAAATTCCTTGATGATTTATGAAGGCTCCAACTTTTTCACAATTTCTACCTAATGACATAACTGATAGATGAAGTTATGTTCATCTATCATATGTTATGTCAAGTTCAAAACATTGGAACATGGGGAGCATTGGATCTAAAGCTATATAATTTCACAACTGCTATAAAATAAAAATTATAGAATTCACATTAGATGGTAGACATAGTAGTTCGTAACTGTAACTTCAGATGTTTTGATGAACTATGTTTTTAAAACTTTTGTACTATAATTAGTACAATGAAGTGCAGTATTTTTTATTTTTCTAAACAACACTGTTAGAAATTTCATCATGAAATTACGGTTAAATGACCGGAAGCAGTCTGTCCATCTAATTCACCGTTAAATTTACGGTTTGGAACATTTTTCTATCTTTACGGGACCGAACCATTTCCAATCAACTTGGTTCAAAAGCCGTAAATACAAAAGTTGACGGTTTTATAACCGTTTAGAAATGGTTTCAAAACAAAATTTTTAATGTTTTTGAACATTTTCGAGGCGTGGAAACCGCAAACAAAGCTTGCAGGAATCGATCCCGGGTCTCCAGGAACACCAACCTTGCTCGCTAGCCATTCGGCCATCTAAACCACGGAAAGCGGCCGTTTATTTATCAATAAATCTTCTTTCCCAACAGGCAAACTGCCTTAAAATTGAGATTTCAGTTTTTGACTGGATCCAAAGTCATTTTTAGTCTAAATTTACTGTATATTGACGAAAATCATTTTATTTGCTGCAAAAATTAAAATACAAACAAGCTTCAGCAGCTCAAATTATGGGTTCGCTCATTCGCAAACAGTTCGGGAATCCGATGTCTCCAATTTTTGATTTACGTGTGTATGTGTTTCTATTTAGTAACCACTGCTTAAGCCACTTTTTTTTTCTTCGTTTTTTATATACACATGCAGATTTTAACTGATAAATCCGTATTCCTATTTTAAAACAACGTACGACCGGTAAGATTTCGCAATCAAGATGGACGCCCGATTCTTATTGAGCGCTTGAAAATTATGGTTATTAAACGTTCTTTAGGATAAACAGAGAATAAACGATTTTTTTCGCAATCAGCGGTTTGAGTACCATCTTTTTAATGGTTATTCAACTGTTGTATATAAATAAGGTAAAATAACAATCAGATAAATGGTTATTTTACTATTTTCTTACGGAAATTTTTAACAGTGAACTTAAGCTATCGTTTTCATTATAAATCATAGTTTCAGCTATTCTAGAACATTAGATTGAATCAATTTTTTTGAAAAATAACTGATGGAGCCGTTTAGAACCTTAATCCATAGATACTGGGAAATACTGGGTAAGGCTCAAAGTATAGAGGAAGTTTTGATACCTATTTTATTGTGTGATAGCACTTTTTATACTTTATTTTCTTTTATTTTATGGCAGTACGTGTCGCAGACTATAATCTCTATACTAATAATAAATCAGCAAGTATGTGTGTCTGTCTGTCTGTCTGTATCCGGCGTAGGGCCAAGACCGTTCGGAGGATTTTCATGAAATTTGGCACGAAATTAGTTTGGAACATGGGAATGTGCAACTCGGAGAGTTTTTTCTGAAATTCGAATTTGTTCTTTTTTTATTCTAATTTATAGCCGAAAGTTTTATAAAATAGTCGTTTTCTATGAGAAGGAATTATCGCATCCTTTCGAGCTTGATACCATTGAAAAGCCCGTAAAAAACTACCCCGGAGAAAGTTTCGCTCTGCGTGCGAAAATTCGTAGTCTCTAAATTAACTAGAAAAGAAGTTATAAGCATTTTTCTCTGCAGTTCGAAATTATTTTTTCACGGTAATTAACTTTAATTTTAATTGTTACCATGCCGACGGACTATTGATCATTTTTTCTTTTAACGAATTAAAATGTAGTGCTTGCGGTTTTTAGCATTTTGAGGAGCAGCCGATTTTTATTTTATTAATTTCTTTTTTTGGATTTTGATTATTATTTTTTATAAACGAATTAAAATTTATTTCCTGCGGCTCACATGCGATTAATAGCTTTATTTTGATTTCCTTATTTGTACATGTATTTTACGGGACCATTTTCCATACAGCACAGGGGTTTTTAAAACACATGTTATCCTTTACAGCGATTTTTGTTATTCCAACTTATTCTTACTATTTATAGTTTCATTTATTTTATTTTTTGTTTCGCCAGTGAATTAGCACATATGTTACTTTCCTATTTGAGCTCGGATGAAAGGTTTATTCCGCTTTCAAAGCTTTGCTTGCTGCTGTTTGTTTCTGCAAGCTACAAAGTTTCGTCTTTCTGTTTTAATGTTAATGAATAATAGATAAAAATTAATTGTATTAAAAATTAATAAATTACAACTTTTCTAATTTATTATAATCGTCCTTTTTGTGTGGGTTCTTGAACTAAACAAACAAAATGTTTTTCTTTTAAATATTTCCTCTTACCCGCTTCGTTTCGTTTCTTTCTTTCTTTCTTTCTTTCTTTTTTCTTTTTTTATTGTGTGTGTTTTGTAAAAAAAAAATGCTTAAATGTGTAGGATCGCTGGTTGATTGCCGTGGGCAGATAATTTTTTATTATGTGGAATATATACATTTTAATAAAATAACAATTTACACCTTAAAAAGTTATCACTATATACACAATGGCAAACTGGCTGGTCTATTCATTTTTTAACACAGGCATAGCAGTGCGGGTACCGCTAGCTAATAATAAAGCAGCAAGTATGCCTATGTGTCTGTGTCCGGTGTAGGGCCAAGACCGTTTGGCGGATTTTCATGAAATTTGGCACGAAATTAGTTTGAAATAGGGGTGGGCCCCTCGGAGAGTTTTTTTCTGAAATTCGAATTTGCTCTTTTTTTATTGCAATTTATAGCCGAAAATTACATAAAAGGGTTCTTTTCTATACGAAGAAATTATCGCATCGTTTTGACTTGATACCTTTGAAAAGCCAGTAAAAAACTACCACAAAAGGAGTTTTGCTCTACGTACTAAACTTCGAAGTATCTAAATTAACTAAAAAAGAAGTTATAAACGTTTTCCCTGCAGTTCGAAATTATTTGTTTTCGAAAATTTACTTTAATTTTATTTTCTCCAGAGGATTGATAAAGTACTTGCTTTTTATTTTATTTGAATTGTTACCATGCCGACTAGATTATGATCCTTTTTTTTTTTTACGAGTTAAAATTTATTTCTTGCGGTTTTTAGTATTTCGAGGAGCAGCCTATTTTTAATTAATTAATTATTTTTTATTTTGTTTTTTTTTTAAACGAGTTAAAAGTTATTTCCTGACAGGCGATTGATAGCTTTTTTTTTATTTCCTTATTTTAACATGTATTTCACGGGACTATTTTCCATACTGCACAGAGGTTCTTTGAAAAAATGTGATCCTTTATAGCGATTTTTGTTATTCCAACTTAATGTTACTATTTATATTTTTATTTATTTTATTTTTTTCTTCAGTGAATTAGCACATATGTTATTTTCCTATTTGAGCTCGGATGAAAGGTTTTTTCTGCTTTCAAAGTTTTGCTTGCTCCTTTTTGTTTCTGCAAGCTGCAAAATTTTGTCCGCTCTGTTTTACTGTTTTTCTCTTTTACTGTCTGTTTAATAATAGATAAAAATTAATTATACTAAAAATGTATTAGTTACACTTATTCTAAAGGATTATAATCGTCCTTTTTGTGTAGGTACTTGATTTAAACAAACAAAATGCGTTTTCTTTTAAAAAATTTCTTTTTTTGTTTTGTTTCGTTTCTTTCTTTCTTTTTCCCTCTTTTTATTGTGTGTGTTTTGTAAAAAAAAACAGGCTTTAATGCGTAGGATCGCTGGTTTATTGCCGTGGGCTGCTAATTTTTAATTATGTGGAATGCTATACATTTAAATAAAATAACATAATTTACGCATTAAAAAGTTATCACTATATACACAATGGCGAATCGACTGGTCTTTTTATTTTATAACACGGGCATAGCCGTGCGGGTACCGCTAGTTTAATATAATTTAACAGTCGCAGCAAATAATTCAAATAAACAGAAGATTACGGGTCCGAACACGGTGATGAAGTCGATACTTTGAGGAAGGAGGAAGCAATGTGCTTGTGTTCGCCTTGCAGATATCTCCAGTGAAATTGGTTTTCCCCTGTGGTGCTCCAAAAAGAAAAATGTAATGCAAAATAAACTTATACTATGCAAAATGGGGTGGAGGGGCGTCATGTCCAAATCATCCACCAAACGGTACTGCCAAATTGAAATATCTTCAATAAATAGGTAAATAAGTTAAAATAAACATATGAAATAAAACAAAAATAAAATGAAATAAAATAAATAAATAAATAACAGCAATGATTAATTTATGCATTATTTCATTAAATGGCTCTATGTAGCACAATGTATTTATGTTATTGCTGAAGTCGAGGCTATTTTTTGCATATCAGGATTTTTTCTAGTGTGCAAAGAAATTGTGTCGCATGTATAAGAAACTATTTTCCCAGTAATATAGTAATGTATTCCAATATAATGTTGCTCCAAATATCCTGTCAAGTATTGAAATAAAGTTTTATCCTCAGGCTGAAATTTTCTACACGTGCTTCTATCATGTTTTACTAAAAAGCAACAGGAATCTTCCCGCCAGCAAATCGTGTTAAAAGCATATCTTCCATTATCACAAGTTTTGCTGCAACAATTTTTCGACACAGGAGCCCGACACGCCATTATTGATTCATTGAATTTTGGCCCAAGTTCAAACGATTCAAAAATATGTAAAAGTGGCACACCCTCCTCATGGCAGGTAAAACGGGATGCCTATTTTAGGGCTGTTTAATAATCAAAATGTCAAGCATAATACTAAAAGAGGTATACAGTACATATGCACGATTTTTCCTTTTGCTATTGTAACAATGGTAATAGTTTCGTCAAAATTTCTGCTTTGGAATGTGCAATGAACACCCAATTTAAACTAACTCGTTCACCGTAAAATTTATCAAGCATATTTCCGTTGCAAAATTGCTACTTGTTATGCAGTTAAAGTTTTGTTTCGGAAACCTTTAATCTTTGAGTAATGAAGAGCTTCCTATTCGTGCGCGCAGTTTTGGCAAGGGCAAACGATTTGGAGGTATGTTTGTTTTAAAAAGCAATTAACTGAAGAAATCTCCCGTGGTTATTTTTTTTTTTTCAAATTCGAGGCCAATTAGTTTAATTATTCTTTCGTTTTTGTCAACATTTTACTTTTGTTTTATTTCTCCGAAATTTATTCTAGAAACCTGTATCGTAGAGAGCGGATCTTTGAGATTCCTTTAAATAAGTTTTCTATTATTTTCAAAATTAGTGATTATAATGTTGAAAACGGGGTTTAATCTTATGTCAGATTTTAGTCACATAATGTTTAGTTTTGGAGAACGTAGTGGCTTCCTTTCTCAATTTCATAGGGAATCCAAAATTTGACTTTTCTTTCAAATGAACTAGTGTTGATTTCCAATCTAATTTCATTCTCCTATTCGAAGTCTAAGTAACTCGAAGCTAGAAATTCCCGGATTCAAATCCCAGTATGCCTACCGTTGCTTTTGAGTAGATGTCATGTTGTTGCGAAACGTTGTCTAGCTCTCATAGAGTCATTTGATATGAAATTTCCTGGTTCTCCTTTGCCCGCTAAGTAAGTGCAGCTATGGGCCATTTATGCTTAGAACAGTTATTTAGGGGGCTTAGGAGGGGGAAATTCCTCCTCGTCTTGCGAAATGAAATATATTTATACGTATTTTATAGTTTGTGATTCGATATGCATTGAATTTGCCCTTTGCTTCCACTTTGTCTCGCACGCCCCACGCTGAAAAATGTGAAAGGTTGCGTCGGCCTTAGAATTTTTACACGAGGGTAATTACCTCTTAAGATGCTCCGTTCCCATTAGGTACGATGCGGAATACAATTACAATGTACAGCACAATGGGGCTAGAAGGACGTAGAATATACGGCACCCATAAAGCCAGTGGTGATAAATCAGTAACTTTAAGAGCACATTTTCGCTCCGTGACCGTGTACGTTAATGGGAACTGCTGGTGCGCGTAAAATCCGTCGTGGCTCCAATGTCCTCCAAGTGAAACGATACTTCTGGGGGAGCCAACCTAGGTGACGGTCTCATCTGGCAGCTGGTTCAAAATTAGGAGATCCGAACAGAGGCAACGCGCAACTTACGCAAACCTCTTAATATTAGGGGTACCGGACTCTTAATATTAGGGGTACCGGAAAGTAATGTCGTTACTGCGCATAACGTGTTGAGGAAGCGAATCCGAGTCAGATAATCGATGAATTGTCAAATACTCTTAACCAACCTTGGTCGACCATCCAAGAGCATTTTCTACAGATTAAGCAAGCAGAGCAGGTGCTTAGTTCCCACATAATGTGTCCGTAAAACACCAAGCTAACCGATCCACTTCATGCAACTGTTATTGCTTCAGCGGCATTATACAGAAGCGCTTTTTGATTGCTTGGGCACTGGAGATGAAAAATGGGTACTCCACAATAATCCGAAACGCAAAACGCGGTGGCTCTCCCGGATTTACAGCAGGTTTACACCCCGAAACGAAACTTTTGCGTGTATGGTCGCTAATTTTAAAGTGCTGAAATTTGGGCAACTGTGAAGGCAGACTTTTTTACTGCGAGCAAATGGATTGAGTGAAACAATCTATCATTGAAAAATGTCCAGCGATTATTAATAGAAAAGGTGTTATCCTGCAACACGATATTGCAAGAGCGCACAGCGCAAGACGAACCTTGGAAAAAAATATAAATAAGTTGAAATGGGAGTCATTGCATCGCCCATCATATTCCCCCAATGTTGCGTCATCGGATTTCCATTTATTCCGATTCCTACGACATTTTAAGTGTGGCAAAACATTTGAAAATTCGGATGCTATCAAAAACACCATCTCCAGATATTTTGCTCAAAAACCAATTGATTTACGACGATCCGGATTGAAAATTGCACAACAAATAGTAAGGAAATCAGTAGTAAATTATCCCACAAGGAAATTATTTTAATTTTTAATCGACGTCAAAAACAAAATAATTATTATAATCACGATCTTTTAAATTTAGAGTGAAGCTAAAAGTTTTTACATTAATGATTTATTCAAAAAAAAAAAAAGCTTTTGCAGGTTATTCTACTGCATGGGAAATAAAATGCTTCGAATTTACTGAATCATTCAGTCATTGATTAACTTCATCTATGTAAATTGTAAAGTCTTCGTCGAAATGTTTTCTTTTTTTTTTGTTTCTTGAAACTAGGTGACAATAAATATGGTATTTAGAATCTCTGTAATTTTCTCAATGTGTTCGTAATATAAAGATTCAGTGGTGTAATTTTTTTTTCTTTGGATAAAGGGCATTTATTGCTTTAGATTAATCCTTTTAATCAAAAATTTTTTACATATTCAACGTCAAAAGCTCTTTACGAGGAAGTTTTTTGATAAGCAAATAAAGTTCTCAGATCACGATTTTTATAGGATTCAGTTCTACCCGTAGAAACTACTATTAAGGATTTTCTTTTTTTTTACTGTTGAAAATTTGACGAACAGTTGTTCAAATAAAAACATGAAACATGGCAATAAAGTGTTGCGGTCGAGTTTTTTCGAGAGAGAGAAAAAAAGAAAATAACAAAGCATTTTTGTGTTTGAACTGAATAGTGACTTAAAATTTGTGTAAGGAGGAAAATATACGTATACATATATTTTCAACGATTCAATAAGTTCAAATTAATTATACACTGTAAAAAATGCTAGTACAACCATTCACGCGAAAAAAAAAAAAAAAAAAAGAAAAAGAAAAAACGATGAAATTTAGCTGAAACCAAAATTTGGTAACTAAGTTGAACAATTATAATGATGTAGTTTCACCTTGAATATGAAATTAGGAACCATTATAATGCTTCATCTTTAGTACCAAATACTTGATTGCAGCTAAATTTCACCTTTCCTTTTCATTTTTTTAAAGAGAAAGTTTGAACTAGAATTTTTTACAGTATTTTTCTGCTTTATTTTTGTTTTATTTTTGTATTATAGATGTATATTTAGAGATACTTAGCCTCCATTGATGTATTTATTAATTAAAAGAATAAAAGAACAATTTTTCCAAAAAAAAAAAAAAACCTTTTTTAGAAACTCAAACTAATACGGGTTTATTAATTTGTTTGTTCTAAGGCTATATTTTTACTGACCAAAATATTTTAAGATATAGTATAAAAACCAAAAATACTAGAAATTATGTTTTTGCACCGAAATTAAAATAAAAAAAAAAAATCCAGAGGTTTTTAGTTCGGGGGCGGGGTGAGTGTGAAAAGCAAAATTAATATTTCTGTAGACATTGACTAAGTAACTGATTGATTGATTGGTCGGTCAGATATGCACGAGAATATATTTCTTTTTAAAAGTGATTGTTAATATAAAACTTTTATGGTCATTATTAATTTTCAGTATTATTTTACTGTAAAAAATTCAACTTTTCACTAAAAAATGGTGAAATGCTGCAACCAACCATTTGGTACTAAGTTGAACCATTATAATGATATAGCTTCACCTAGTTTCACCATTTGAACCATTATAATGGTTCAAATTTAGTAGCAAATGTTGGTTGCCCCCAAATTTCATCGTTTTTTCCATTTTTTTTTGGTGAAAAGTTGAACTAGTATTTTTTACAGTGCAATTTCGTTTTGTTCGGGAGCAATTAGGAGCGTTACGATTTCTTTCTTCTGAAACAAACGATTACATTCTCAATATATTCTGCTTAAAATTTCTTTTATAAAGCATTGTATACAATTTGTATTTACTTCATTCATTTGTTATACATATTCAGGTTTAGCATTTTATCTTGGAAGGAATTTTTGTGTAGTTCACTTCTATTTTGTGTTGTTCCTACACCCACATACATTGCGTTAAAAAAATTCTTAGAAGAAAAAAGAAAACGAAAGAGAGAGAGAGCCCTGGTACCATCTCCAAATAGATTCAAAACTACCTGTCTTGGTAAAAGATTTTAATATTTTTAAACTTCGATTTAAAAAGTTCTCTTAATGTTTGATTTTGACATCTGCCGAAATAAGTTCCATATATACCCCTGAATTTTACGAAGAAAACTATATCAGATGATCCTGAAAAGAGGTTTGATGTATAGCTATCAAAGAAGTATATTTTTTCATTTCCAGAGCTTTAACCTACATGCTGCGTCATAAAAGAAAGGTAAGTAATCTAGTAAAATCACAAAATTCACAGAATTTTGACGACTATCACTAGACAAGTGGCTTGATGTCAAACCCTAGTTGATTTGTGTGGAGGAAGATTTCCTAGCTTTCCATTATTCAATGCGCAAACGCGGAAAACAACCGTTAGAAGGCATCCAAGATGAAAACTTTCTTTTCAAGTGCTCTGCCCTGAAAAATGCCATACGAAATAAATTAAATCTATGAGGTGTGGTGGAAGAACTAAGTTTTCATAGCACCCATCAACCCGTATACTAAAATTATGCTTTAAAATAAAATTAAATAATAATTAAGGAGACACAGGACCTTTGAAATGAAAGTTTTCTTTTTTAAATTTTCACTGCAGTTGGACTTATTTTAGCATTAATTATGTATATTTTGGCGAAACTTTAAACCTTAAACCAAAAAAAAAAAAAAAATAATAATAAAAAATATGAAAAGTATGAAAGACACAAAAAATGAGTATTGTGTCTGAAATTTCATCCAAATTGCATAAAAATTTGTACAAGCAACAATAATGTAAAAACTTTCTGGAAAGCAGTTGCTGTTTAATCGTATAAGTTTTTGAAAAACGAGTTTTTTTATAACTTGTAGCATATTTTACAAATTCTTTTTCTTTTCTCCACAGTGAAACCAGTACAAAAAAGTTTTGAAATAATTGCTTCATAAAAATAATGGCAAAAAATATTTTTAACCCCCATACGAAACTGTATAAAAAGTTGTAAGTAAATTACTCAAAAGTTCATACGCAAGAGTCAATTTTTGTATTTTTCATATTTTTAAAATTTTTTCTATAGTTTTGAAAATTTTTCAGTCAATAATACTTTTAGTTGTCTTAATATTTAAAACTTAGCGAAAATATGCATAATTAATGCTAAAATAAGTCCAACTACAGTGGAAAATTAAAAAAAGAAAGTTTTATTTCAAAGGCCCCTTTAAAGGAAGAAAAGTCCATTTCTGCATTTACTAAAATTTAAAAAAAGTAAATTTCAAGGTTACTAATTAACTGAATCCCGGATGAAGCTATGAGTTTTATAACGTAAGGGATACAATTAACTCCATACTTTTTCTAGCAATTTCGTAACTTATGTTCTACTATAACTGTACGATAGATCCAACAAACTGCATTGAGGTCAATGATCTGACACCTGTGCTAAATTTGATGCTGAACTAACTCAAGGGTGGGTCCACTGTTTCGTTCGCCAAGGGAATGCTCTACCTATGGGTTCAAGCCCTGTGGCTAGTACTTTGTACTAGTTTCATTTACATCCACTAACTTTAATTGTCCATCGGGACCTTGGCATGGGCTCGGTTATGCCCAAGTAAAGCTGGTGTTTTGATTCAGGTTGAATCAAATGAAATTCTACTAGATCAATTAGTAGATTATTAAAAAGAAAATTAATGAAGTCAAAATGTCAACTATGTCGTACGCTGGGTTACACGTAAATTGAATAAGTGTACGATTGTAGGTCGGGGAACACCTTTGGCCAGCAGTACCAACTTACATAGGCCTGAGCCCATCCAATAATTTATTCTTCCAGACCTCTCAATTACCATAATTGTACTCCCTTTCTTTCTTTCTATTTCCAAAAAAGTTTTCTATTGTACTTTGAAAACAATAAGGATAGCAGTAAAATATCTAAGTAATAAAGAACCCTCTAACATAGGAAAAATGAAATTTCTCTCAAAGAGAAAGCTCTCCCATTTGAACCTGAAACGCTGCTTTTAGGAAATTAAAAAATATATAAAAATAAAAAACAATTTAAAGTAGTATTTATGCGTGTTCCTTTCTTTTTCAAAAAAGAAAAAGCAAAATAACTTTATATATTAAAAACGACTATGTCAGAATTTTCTGCGATCCATTAAAAAGGAAATAACAAAATCAACATAAAGGCCAAACATTAAATCCACCCTTATGATGATATCCCTATCTCCCATGGTTCAAATAATCTTAGGCAATCGCAGGAAAGTAATTTCAACCTCTCCCAATTTTCACGCTTATATATATATATATATATATATATATATATATATATATATAGGTGAGTGTGTGTATACATATATATGGATGATTCTCACGAAATATGAAAAAGTACTGTCACTATAATGCTATTCTATACAATTAAAAAATGATAAATGATTTTATTAATGGCATTATTATTTAGCAGGTTGGGTTCTTTCCAGAAGGCACCGAAGCAGTCTGTCCTCCCCCCCCCCAGTAGAAATCATATATTCGGAACCCGATCCGGCCACTGCCAGAAAGACCTTGTTTGTTTGAAATTAACTTTAAAAAAATTCACAAATATTTATTATTTAATTTCGAAATTAAATGTCATTATATTGCTGTCTGTAAAATATTAATAAGGATCTATAAATGGCTACTAAATTAAAATATTAAATTATTATGAAGACTTTCTTTTTCTTAATTGAAAATGTAAAATGTGTTCTAAGAATTACTTACACACTTTAAAGCGTGCTTTATCTTACATAATTTAAAAGACGTAATAGATGCGATAGAAAAAAAAACCCAAAGCATAAAGATTTAAAACAAACTGATATTTTTTATACAAAAAATTGAGTAAGTACAACAAGTTGAAAAATTCATTATTATTTAAAAAAATAATTTCATCAAACCAAGAAACACACTGAATTAACCGAATGATTATGTAGAAATGAAACGCAACCTACTGCATGAATTGCAAATAGATATTTTGTAAGGATTGTCAGTAAAAAAGAAAAAACGCCTGGAGTCGACACGTTTTCAAGCCGAATCTGAAGCTAACTCCTGTATCTCAAAATCAGTCCGACTCCAACTCCACACAGCCCTGGTCAAAACCAATTTAAACGTTTCACGAAACAATTAACTCTCCCCTGGCAGATTTATCCCTTGTCGAGAAGACGGCAGGAAAAAATATCTCGGTATTGTCTCAGGGGGAGGGGGGGGGGGCGTACTATTAAAAATTTCGGAGATGTTGTGCTCTGCGGTAGATTTACCCCGCACCTTTTTATTTACGGCGGCGCTACCGCAATATTTTTCTGCGGAGGGGTGGGGGGAACGTAATATTTATGTATAATTCATTACTTTTGAGTCGGTACTTGCGTAACTTATCAGATATGATTGCTTCTTTTTCTGTTTTTGTACAGAGAGTGGTAAAACAAGAATATTACTGAAAAAGCTGCGGCCAAGAAGCTTGATCAGTGCATTTTAAAAAAGTTCTTACTTTCCTTTACAAAGATACTCAGTTTCTTTTCTGTATTTGTATAGAAATATTTTACAGTAAGTTGTCCCCCCCCCCAAAAATTTAGACGTATGGTAACCCTATAATACGATACAAATTCTTTTTGTTACACTACAAGAAACACGCTACCCTATACTTCATTTTATGTTCCATGCTCTTTACCATCATTTCTGAACCTGTGGCTTGCTCTGAGTTATAGGGGTATCATCTGACCATAAAATCTAAATCATAATATTGGTTACAAAGTTTAATATTGTACGAATACATTTTTTCAACAAGGAGGTCCCAAGGCTTTTCAATTATACGTTTAGTTTTTAGGGTCGCAGTAAAGTTAAAAACTAAAAAAGTTGAGAAGTGATTATCTATATTATGAGTTTTTTTTCATTTGAATTTTGATATTATAAATATATCTTTTACAGCAGTCAACTATAATTTTTTTAGCAAGGGGTCTCAATGCTTTTTAATTATATTTTCAGTTTGTAAGGGTCGCAGGGCTATAGCCAGAAATTTTTGTCGGGGGGGGGGGCCCTGACTTTGAAACACTTATGTTGAGGACAGTTTCAGTGAGGAATATATGCTACATTGTGAACATTTTCGGGATTTCGGGGGGGGGGGGCAGGCCCGTCGGACCCCCCCCCCCTCTGGATACGGCCCTGCAGCGAAGTTAAAAACTGAAAAAAGTTGAGAAGCGATTATCTATGTTATGATTTTCTTTCATTCAACTTTCGATATTAAAAGAATATCTTTTACGGCAGCCAACTACAAGTTTTGAAGGCAAATTTCTGATAAAAATATTTTATATTTCTTTTCTTACTTAAAACCTACATTACTATAATTTTCTTTATAAATTTTTATTTGTGGATACTGAACATTCGAATAGTTATTTATACTTTATTATAAAAAAGAATACCGCAATTATATATTTATTTGCAAAACGTTAATCTGTTTTCTTCAGTTTCCCAGTTTTTTTTCTTTTAACGCTTGAAGATACAATAAAAGTCCTGCATAGGAGACACCAGCGGGACGATAATATTTGTTCGTAATAGAGAGGTGTAAAGGAGTTTTCTTAGGGCCAATACTTTGCTGGCGGGAAACCAAAAACTGTCTGCCTAAGAGGGGTTTTACGGTACTATATTTTGAACTTAAGATATTTTTATTTTTAATGCAAGAGAAGCGCATTAAATACTCCTTTGTTTTTTCGTCCGCTCCTAATTCATTATTGTTTTGTGTTTTTAGAAATTTTATTTCTTAATTTTAAGAATAAAAATAAAAATATATAAAACAAAGTTAAAATGGGTGCAAAGAAGTGCACTACTTTTTATTTTAATTCAATGGAAGAAATTAAAGCAGAAAATATTGAAGACTATGTGACCTTAATTTCATGTGGTTTTATTTCTGTTTTACGTATCGCCGGACTATGTGTGCTCAATTTTAATTAAAAATTTGATACCTTACAACTTTTTCCTCTAACTGGGACTAACAACGGTTTTTATAATTAGATAAACTCGTGACTCGTCTAACCGGGTCCCTACTGCAATTAATTTAATTTCATTTATTATTGCTTAAAGTAATATTTTTGAGCAATATTTTCACATAGTATTTTTAGAAAGAAGTATTACCGTTTATAATTCAATTCAAAAATCGCTAACAGCGAGAAAAAATGGCTGCATGGGTTTAGGGATCATCCCCAAACGATGCTACGCTTCGAGGGGGGTAGCAGTGTTGGAGATGTTGTGGCAATTTGTGACAAGGAAAGGGGAGGAGGTAGCAAGAAGTGTCAAATCACCACATTGTGGTTAAAATAAAGACATTTAAAACCAGCAGATTAAGTATTTTTGCATTATGTATTTTTGAATATTTTTCCTCTCATTCATTCCATTTTGTATCGAAAAACATCCATGCTGATTAAGGCTTAAATTAACTTCTACTTACAAGTTTGAATTTAAAAGTAAATCTTTTTGGGTATTTACACTTTTAAAACAAAAGAGCCGGGCAATTTTTAGAGAATTCGAACAACTAATATTCGTTACGATTGTATAATAATTGTGTTTTTTGTTGTAAACATTAATATCATTTTATCTAAACTAAATACTCTAAAAATTTTCCCGAAAATACATTAGAACCTCTTGGAAATCATTTAACCAGAGTCTGCTGTAAAGTTACAGAGACTTACAAAAAAGAAACTACAAAGTCTTTAAGCAAAGGAAATCATAGAGAATGAAAACAGAGAGCATTCCGTAAATTGATTGCTACAGATAGTACTCCGTGGTAATGAAGTCATCTGTAAGTACGCTGAATTACCATTTCCGATACCCACAGTTGAGCCTCACCGTTCGGCACATGATGCTACCGACGGATATCAGGGTGCTCACGAGAGTGAAAGGTAATTTATACGCCAACAATATATAATGCATTTGTCACCACTTTCAAACTGGTAGTCTCAAATCTCAAGCGTTTATTTATGCATTTGTTTACAATTTTAAACTTGTCACAGATCTCAAGCATTCAGTTCTACGTAACGTAACAAATCTTTCGCTGTAGTTTTAGAGAACGCGGAAAAACAAGAATTTTAGTGAGAACCTGTCATCAAGAAACTTGATGATTTGTGTCCAAACAAGTTCTTCTTAAATTGAAAGAAACACTCAGTTTGCCTTCTGTTCTTTTATAGGAATTTTTTACAGAGCAGACCCATAATCATTGCTACTATTGTAATCACAAATGCCATTTAAAGTTCAAAAATAAAATTGTAAATCTGATCTATAACGTAATGCTTTGCTTATGAACTGCAAGTTCATAAGCATGTAACATAGAGCGACATGTGACAAGGGGGGTATGTTGAAGTGTGACATTTTGTGACAAAGGGGAGAGAGGGGTCAAATATATTGAAAAATAAAGAGTGACTTCATTTATGAACGGCCCCTAAGTACATTGCTGAATTTCGAAATTGATTGTTGTTTTGTTCTACTACATTTATGAGAACATTTTTACAGGTTAATGTTTTTAAATAAGTTATTTTTCAAATGGGTTTAATTGGCCAATTTTCTGCAAAGCAGTAGTTAACAAGCAAACTTCTGTAAATTATTCAGCTTGTTTTAGATTTATTTCAGATTTGTTTAAACTCAACAGTTTGAGATGTGTTTCCTTAACAGGAAAAAAAAAACATCAAGAAGTTAACCCAGAG
This sequence comes from Octonoba sinensis, assembly GCA_038502835.1. Classification (NCBI taxonomy): domain Eukaryota; kingdom Metazoa; phylum Arthropoda; class Arachnida; order Araneae; family Uloboridae; genus Octonoba; species Octonoba sinensis. The sequence continues at coordinate 59,729,623 of CM076605.1, read as the reverse complement.
TTACCCGAGCTTATTTGTCAGTATATCAGGCACATTTACTATCTCAGTAACATTAGCTATCAGTAACATTAGCTATCTCTCTTTCGCTCTCATTTAGATTGGACTCTAAATTATTTCAAATCCACTATTTCAACTATTGAAACAATTTTCGATAAATAAAACACATGTGTTTTAATTATAAGTAAAAAAAAAACAATTATCACGAAATTTCCCCAAAGTGTTAGGCGTTAGTAATTTATAACTACTGATGTTTTTAGTAAAAAAAATTCGAAGGGGGGGGGGGGGGAAAGACTTTTTTTTTTTTTACTTATCTAAGCATGCAAACGTAAAAAAAAGAACCAAATGTAGAGCTGAATTACTTACAAAAAAAAAAAAAAAAAAACCTTCCAATAAAATTTTTTTAAAACTGAATAAGTAAATAAATACATGCTGTAAAAACAAGTTTCTGACAGTAGAATCTCTTCAATCCAAGCCCCCGTAATCTGAACGTCTACTAATCCGAAGCACCACACGCGGGAACTAACTCAATTATTTCTCTTATTGCTGCTTACCACAATTTATAATCTTGAAACAAATTCGATATTTAGCAGCCAAAAAGAAGCAAATTCGAGACTTAGCTGCCAAAGAACGCACTTCATCATTGGTTCAGAAGGAAATGTGTGTGTGTGTGTGAGTTTTGTTTTTTAATTTTAATACTTTGACTAATTAGTACATTATGTACAGTAATTCAGTACTGCCACCAGCTTCGGACGAAAGCAATCCTAAGGCCGTCTCTTAACAGGTGGAGGTCTGGTGGAGAAAAGTAGTACAGTACTCTACTGTATTGTATGTTTATTGATTTTTATGCTGTAATGCTGTTTATATTCTATGTATACTATTCATTAAATAAGCAATATTTCACACTGCAAAGAATTTTCTCTCTTTTCTGTAACACTAATGATCCATTTTAGAAACGTGCCATTAAGCGACGACACAAGATACGTATATTTCAGTGGCACACCTGTTGAAAAGTAAAAACTAGTGAAGCTTCTAAAAAAGGGCACCATTTTTTTAAAATGGAAAAGGTAAAGACAATAAGTAATATATTTTGAATTGTACTGATACATTTAAATTTTCACACTATAAGGTTCACACTAAACATCTAACATTAATGATTTACGTTTACCTTTTCACTGAAAATAAAAATGTTTGCTTTGGGACACTTTACCTTATCTTATTATTAAACTAAAATTTAAAAAAAAAAAAAATACTGTTTAGACAATTTACATTCCCTGGAAGTGAATAACTAAATAACAAATATATTAACAAAATATAATTCAATAATTTGAAAATCAAAGCAGGAGTTTAAAAATGGTTTTTGAATAGAAATAATACATGGGGACACTAGACACTTGAAAATAAAAAGCCAGAAAATCATAAGCTGACAAAATAATCGATAAAATTTCACCATCCTTGGCAAATCCATCAATCAATTACCTTCTTGAATGTTAAGTCTGAGAATAAATTAATTTTCATTCATAGCTTTTTTCCCTATTTCTTTGAGAAAAAAGCAAAAGATTAAAGTCTTAGCACTGTTTTTGATTTTTTGGGGATAAATATGACTTCTAGCACTATTGACTTTTTAGATGAAAAAGCTTGAATTCCTTCAGTAAGTGCTAATGTTTTCATTCCTTGATGTTTCTTTTCTTTGTTTTTCATTTCGAAAAGCAGCTTTAAAATAACGAAATTATATACATATATATATATATATATCTTATAATATATAAGCGGCTTAAGTGTCTATTTGACGAAGATAGCTTATTGGTTGCTTGCGTAACTGTATTAGCCAATGGGGTGAAGTTGCCACGCCAACTAACGAGTTGTGCGTTGTACATCTCATCAGGTAGGTTTACCCAAACTCCTATGCTAAATATCCTTTCACGTAAAGAGTTTAAAAATTTTCCCGATGTTATTCCGACATTGTATTTTAAACTGAATTTTCAGCTGAACGCAAATTGAGCGTGTCAGGAGGAAGGTGAACATTTGTTTGCATTAGCAATCATCCGTTTTTGAAACGGTTTTCAACTGAACGCAAATTGAGTGGGTCAAGGGGAAGGTGAACATGTGTTTGCATTAGTATTTATAATACCTAGAACGCGGTCATTTCGTATGATCGCCGGGCTTGCTAGTATATATATATACATATAAAATCCTTTAAACGTGTTCTATGTCAAAAATTATTATCATTGTTTTCCGAGGAAGTTTATGTAAAACAAATCCAAATCGTTGATGGGAATAGTTACGATACAAATGCTAAAAAAAAAAAAAAAAAAAAGTAAGTTGGAAATGTGGATTTTTTGAACTTATTTCTATTAAGAAAAAAAAAAAAAAGAGTTTGCTGAAATTGGACAATTATTGTACGAGAAATGGAAATAATAAAATATAATTCTACTTAAACATAAAATGTTTCCTAGAGCGAGGGTTTATCAAAGTGCGTGACGTAATTTATTGAATATCATCATAAACTTGCTTACGTATAATAACGACATAAAGATAATATTTTTAAAAATTTTGAGGAAAATAAAGTTTAATTTCCAATTAAAGATTAAACCACAAAAATTCCAACCATCCTAAGGCTGTGAAATGAAGATATAATAAAGAAATTTGTAAAATTACCTTAGAACATGTCATTTATGCATTTTTCTGTTCATCGTTTCATGCTAACATTTCTACTGTTATAATTATTTGAACTCAAGGGGAAAAGATCCTAGCAAAAGATTCATTTTTATTTTATTTCTTAAGGCGATAGATGTAGGAGAGCTTTGGTTCACAAGTGCTTCATTTATTACGCGCGTTTTAAAGCTCGTCAAAGCATCAAAGGGCTAACGACTAGAGACTAAAACACTTTTTGGCTAAAGCTGACACGAATTTTTAAAATAATTAAAGAAAGTTCTGTAATTTGTTTGCCTTAGTTTTGGTACGCTTGAAGTAGTTTAACCTAAAGATTTCTAAAACACACTGTGAGGATGAATTAAAAAATAAAAATAAACAAGAAGTTCCGTCTAGAACTATACGAGCCTACTTTCCCGTATACACCAAATACAAATTTATAATCTAGCCATCTCTATCTTTCTCATTTAGCTTTAGTTCTAAAGTATTTCAAATATACCTTTTTCAACGGATAATACATATTCATTCACTCACTCATTCATTCTTTCATTAATTCAGCCATTCATTTATTCATTGAACGTTTACTCATTCATCCATTTATTTACTCATTTATTTATTTTTTAACTAATTCACTCGTTTATTCATTGATTCATTCTTTCACTCTTTCATTTATTCATTCATTCATTATTTCACTCATTAACAAATATCCTTAAAAGTCCCGATAAAAAAATTTCATAGGAAAATAGGCTCGTTAGTTCTGGATGAACTTTCTATTTGTACATGTTCTACGTTATAAGAGCTTTCCGATAAAGTTTATTTCAAGCAAATCCGTCCGTTAGATCAGGATTTATATAGGATTGAAATTTCCCCGTAAGCGCTATGTTAATTTTTTGAACTGTTCAAAAATGAACAAAAACTGTTCAAATTAATATTTCACGCCAAGAGCTTCCTCCAGAAAGCTTGTTCATTGGAACTTGGATCTTGTACCCAGAGTTTACATCATTTGCTTCATTATCACCTATAAGCGCTAATGTTAAATTTTTTGAACTGTTCAAAATTGAACGAAAAATTGTTCAAATCAAAAAGTAAAATATGAAAATGAGATGTCCTTGCCGAGATCTTTCGAATGCAAAAAGAATCGGACTATTCGTTCAAAAGTTATTAGGGGGGGGGGGGGGACAGACCGACAGACAGACTGACCGACACACATTTTCCCCATCTCAAAACCCTACTTTCAAATTTTTTATTTTTCAATATTTATTTAATTAACTCACTTATTTTTGACTTTTCTTTATTTTTAACGATATTTTTACGATACATTAAGCCTTCTTTCATGCTTCAATATATTTTTTTTTACTTTTACGGGAAAGTAGGCTAAAAAGAGTGAAGTGAGATACAAATACAAATACAAAAGTGACGACCAGCAACAGGCTCAGGGCAAAGCTAGGCTGGTCCTAGTCAACTTAGCAGTCCCCAATGACTTTAAAAGAAAGATGCAAAGAAAAACTAAACAGTATTCTTATATACCACAAATATAGATAAATCACCAAATATATTTAGGCATTTGTATGAATTCAAGACCAACTTGTTTAACCCTGGTTCGGAAAAATAATAATAAAGAAAAACGTCCCTGCCCGTTAGCTTGTTCCTCGGCAGCTCTTTTTACATGATTTTTTACAGAGAACAGTGCTCTAAGTATGGTTTCCTTCAAGTTTGAAAAGAGGAACTCGTAGTGACTGGGTGCCAAATCTGGGCTGTATAGGCGGCTGCTTTAGGCTTCCATCTGCTCTAAACTGAGGAACTGCAGCGAAAGTGCAACTGGGGCCGAGACGGTGTTTTCTCCGAGCTTCTTCCATCATACATTTGCCTCTTCCACCATTTTTAACCGACTTCACAAAGGAGGGAGGTTATACACTCATACTGTGTATGTGTCGTTTTGTTTGTTTGTTTGTTTGTTTGTTTGTCCACTCACAACTTCTCAGCGGATGAACCGATTTTCATGATTTTTTTGAATCGATCGAGGGTGTTTCCCATAGGTCCCGTACTTTTGTTTGACCATATTCGATAATTAGGAAAAAAGTTTATGAAGCATTTTTTTTTTTTGGTTTTTCATCCGTAACTTTTTACTAAATGAACCGATTTTGATGATTTTTTCTTTAATCAATAGAGGGTCGTCTAACTCACAATCGGAAAATAAATTTTTCTACATTTGTTTTTCAGAAAAATTGTTACGGGAGAAAAATGAGTATTTTTTAACTTTAATTGGAAAAACTTGGCTTGATTCTTCTTTGCAGGAGAAATTGTTATTAAACATGAAATTCATTGTTAATTAAGCTGCAATATTAAAAGCAATTATAAAAAGAGAAGAAAAAATTAAATCCAATCAGTTTCTTTGCTATAGCGACCTTTTAAAATCGATTTCAAAACGGAATTTATCATACAAAGTTTTAGTTTGTATGATAAATTCCCTAAAGAAGGTTTCCCCTTTGATATGGATTTTTTAAAAATGAAGTATTTTTGTAAAAGTGTATTTAAACTAAAAAGAATAAAATAAAATAGTTTTTGGAAAAAAATAGGACCGATTTCAAATCATAAATTGCGCTCAAAAGTGAAAATTAATTAGTTCTTTAAACAATATCGATATGAATTTTAAACATAATTTTTGAAGTCGATGCAAAATTATGACAGTCCAATTATCATTACACCATGCCTTATTTTATGTTGAAACTGTTGCAAACTCTAGGTCATTTATATTTCTAATTGAGTCATGGTTACGAAAGTAATTACGAATCAATATCATAATTTTGCACCGACTTCAAAAATTATGTTTGAAAGTCGAATCGATGTTGTTCAAAAAATTAAGTTATTTTTCACTTTTGAGCGCAATTTATAATTTGCAGTCGGTCCTATTTTTTTGCAAAAAATATTTTTAACACATCTTTACATACAGGAAGCAACAGTTGTACCTTATGGCTAACGTCTAATAAATAGCATTATTAAAATGCTACTTACAATAGCATTTTAATAATGCTACTTATTAAACAAACAAATACAGTATTGCTGTAATTTTCAATACTTGCTCGTTTACTAATTTTGTGATTTGCATCATCTGGAAAAATTTCTGAAATCTGCATACATATCCCATCAAATACTTCATTTGATGCTTCGATAATATTTCAAATAGCATTGAAATATTATCGCCACTTTTATAGCGGAGCAATATGACTGTAATTTTTGAAACATAAGGAACATTGAAATATAGTGTTGTTTTCTTGTCGAATGCTTGATCGTTTATTTAGTTTTATATTTGAAACGGTCTCCACCGCTACCGAAAAACTTCTGAACATACTTATTGACAGAAAACAAAGATTATTCCGATAAATAACGTATAAACATGTGAAAACACAAAATAAACGCCATCTGTAGTAGAAAACATTCAATAGTTCTGCTTCCTTTCTTAAAGTAAAGCGGTTATCACACGACAGGAATTACAGGCAAACGCAACCGTAATAGGAATCGTCAACTCTATCGGAAACTGGTTTTTCTACCAATTTCCCCCATAGTTTCCTCAAAATGCTCCTGTGCTATATCAATTGACGGTTGCTCGAATTAGAAGCAATTCGTTATCTGTGCAAGAAAAAAATTGCTCCTAGAGCGTGTAATTTAAGGCAAATCAAGAAAGGACCAATTATGGAGCTGGGATTTCATGACGTCAAATCAACTTTCTAGTAAACACGGTGGTAAAGGATTTGAAGATTGGCGATCGAAGGATAAATGTTAAAACGAGAATGAAATTTCGAAATTAGATTTTTTTGGTTTAAATTTGGGAAATCATGCGAAAAACATTCGCAGGATGTAAAGTCGCTACTTTACTAGTGCAGGACATTGCAAGGACTGTCTTATGATGAAATCGCTGCCAAAATGCAAGTGCGTTTCAGGTGATAAATTTAGGGACAGTATGACTACCGTTTTTTTTTTTTTTTTCCTCTTTCGTTTTTTCTTCATTTATATATCATGGACAACCATTCTGTAGTGTTATCAGGAATAATAGTCTAGGCATCATATGTTATTTTCCATTTTTGATGATTTTTAAACTAATTCTTCTTATTTTATTTTAATTAAATTTAAACTGCAGTCCTATTTTATGATTCGTTAGAATTGGAAGTTTCATATTCAGTAAATTGTGCACACCGCCCAAAAATTTCCGTCCTCCTGCTTATGTACACAATAGTTTTATACAACTTTAAAGGAACAGTTAGAGTCACAATAAGAAAAAAAAACAATTAATTAGATTGATATTAGAGGAGACACAGAATACCAAATAATAATATTTTACCAAATTATAGTCCCTAATCAATAGGGTCACTACGGGGGACAGTGGAGGGGCCGGGCCACTCCAGGTGACACCCAAAATGAGATATAGAATTTTAGAAAAATACATGAACTTGAACTATACAACTTTAAGGGTGCTATTTTAAGGTATCGTAACTGAAAATAAATGTAGTTTAGTGAAAGTTATCCCAAATAAATAAAATGAAATTCCTAAAGTGTTTTTTTTTATGCATCTCTGAAAATAATATAAACTACAAGTTTATACAACACAACAACGTTTCTTTCTTTTTCTTCTTCTTTTTTTTATGGGGGGACACCAGAAATTATCGACCCCCGGGTGAAACTTATGCTAATAACGCCATTGCTTTAATACATTTCCATTAAAATTAAAGATCGTGGGATGAATAAACTCATAGCATATAATTTGATACTAAAATTCACAAAACATGTACAGTGTTTTAACAAAACTTTTTCACATTTCAGGTGAATGTATTGCATTACAATGTAACAACAATTTGTGATCACAATTTTCTGAAATATTTAAGCAGGCAGGGCCGCCTCGAAGTTATTTTTTGAACGGGGTTTTTATATTTTATATTTTATATTTTTTGGACGGGAGGGTGATTTTTAATTTCCCGACTGAAACTTCGCATTTCACCGAATCGCGAAGATCAAACTTAATTAAACATGATCCTATTGATAATAAGTGATCATTATACACATAAAATAAAATTTGATCCTTTCAACAAAGGAAAGAAGTTCTTGATGTGTAATTTTATCAAAATTAAACCTGTAATATATATTGATGCAAAAATGAAATTTAATGAAGTTTTGATGCATCATCTGTAAAACTAAATAGTTTAAATATTATTTAATACTTTCGAAATAAAAACTATTGTTTGCTACTTAAAAAGATGTAGTTAATATTTATGGCCAGTGCGCCCCTAAGATCGACGCGCCCTGAGGCAGGCGCCTCACGGCCTCAGCTTAGCGCCGGCCCTGTATAGTTGTCCGTCAAAAATGAAAAACTATTGTTATAGCAAATTATCAAATTTAACATGGTTTGTCAGAATTTGCGAAATAAGAACAATTTTTGGGAGGTCCCATTGACTTGCCGTAACCTTGCATGGGAGTGCCCCTGAATGCAGAAACCTACTTGTTTGAACGAAATATCAAGTATAAAAACTGTAAACATATGCCTAACACGAGGATACAGATTAGAAAATAGTAGCTCGTTATGAGCAACCGTCCGAGAAACCGGGTGCAAACCTGTAGGAAACTCCGGATCGAAAATTTTCTCTTGAGGTTGCCGATAGAACGAGGTGGAAGTTACGTTTGCTTGAAAATTCCTGTCGTGTGATAACCGCTTAAGAGAAATGAAAACCTTGGCCGTTCTACAGGAAATCGATTTCAACAATGTAAAACTGATAAAAGAAACAAAACAATGACTGCATAAAAATAGCATCATTTTTTTAGTGCTTCGTACTAGGATAAATTAAAAAAGAAAGGAGAGAAGCAACAGCGTTGTTCGGCACACATTGAAAAATATTCTTCAGAATTCGTTAAAATATTTCGTAGTTATAAGGAATCCATATTTCAAAGCATGGAAAACGATTAGAGCTTCGGGAAGCAAGCAGCAGTTACAGTTTATCATGCAAAACTATGTTACTTTTATGTTTCGGGAGGGGACTTGCGATGGTTAAATTTGTTTTCGCTAAATCAATTTGTTTTGTATGAGGAGTTTGTTTTTGCGAAAAATATTTGATCATCGCCAAAGGCAACCCAAAATTGTATATAGGTTGATTTGGCGAAAAATTTTTTTTGACATCGCCAGCCCCCCGAAACGGAAAAATACCAAAAATATTGCATCCACGTGCCTTCTAGTTTACGAGAAACTTTTCCAATGCAAAGGAGTTTTGAGCTTCGGAACGCAAGCAGCAGTCACAATGAATTCACTGTAGCTGTTGCTTACTTCCCGGAGATCAATCGCACTAAAAAGGAAGGCTCATGTTACCCCAAAACACGTGCATTCAGCATATTTTTTTTCATTTTCGCTGGTCTATATTGGTTTTCCGGTTATTTGTTGAAGCACAAAAGTAAACACAATATATTTAATGTTTCTTTGACTGAAATAAAGTCGTTGAAAAGGTGTCAACTGTATGTTTCAACAAAGGTTCATTGTAAAGTTTGTTGTTTGTGCAAAAAAAAAAGGTGCTACCTACCTATTAATCCATTCGCACTCTGTACCATGGACATAGCTTGCAGCACAGAATCCACCACTGCACAAGCAGGAACAGAAGTTATTCTATAAAATCCTTCGATTGTCATCCTCGTCTTGAGCATCGAACAGGTGGAGATGTGAACTACTCCTCTGAGTCTGCCAACCACCCTCTCGCACAGTTCGTCAATGTTCGATCCCAAACCTCCGAGCACGGACACCACTGGAACTTTCGGTTTCGCCAGCACAGGAGGTGGATTGTGGTACAAGATATATGTATTCCTCAGGTCCTCGTGTGACGTTCTGGTCCTCGTTTTCGCGCTGATTGGTGGAAGAGGAGTGCTCTGCCGCGAGTTGTCCGACAAGGAGGACGAATAAGATGCTTGTTTCTTAGGGGTCAGCGGAGGCAGTATCTCCTTGGATTTTCTTTTCTTGGTGTTGACAAATGTATTCCAGTGAACTTTGCCTTCCCCGCCGGATTTCACCTCGTCTAGACACGTCTGCAGGTAGCCAATGTGATTTTCCGGGCGGTGGTACATGAGGCCCGCCATCAGACTTTCGAACAGTTGGGGAATTTCGCGCTTGGACAGGTAGCTCTTCACTTCCGCGTACGAGACCATAGTGCCGGTGGGCAGTCGCCGGGGCCGCCGCTGCTGCTGCGACGACGGCTTCGTTTGGAACATCGAGGGAACAGCTGCGGCCTTCCCGGATTCAGCCTGATAGTGGAAATGGAGAGGAAAACAAGGGCGCTGGTGGCGTCGAACGTTGTCATGGTGACCGGTGACGTAACAGAGTCCGGCGGACTAGCGGGCAGGTGAAATGATATCAGAACTCCTTGATGAGACATGTTTGGCCATTGCTTTCACTTGATTGAATTTCTGTTTTGTGTCTTTCATGTGATTGTAAAACCAAAACGGAGGATTAATGGGAGGAAATGTCAGGCTGACGCGCGCGTGAACGTTAAGCTGAAGTTTATATCGAATTGAGTGAAATTAATGCCACAAGTGTAAGTCACGATTAATTTATCGAGGCTTTATGATCTTCATGTTGTCAGACTTTCTTTTAAAATCAATATATCTACTCATTTAGCTACTTACAAACTGGGGGGCAGAGCGGATATAGCCACCGGGGAAATTTGCCTGGTGGGCTATCATGTTCTGGGTTTAAAGGACTGATTAGTGATCCGGCGTGAGGACTGAAAACTGCAGATATTAAGTAAACAAGAAGTTCCGTCTAGAACTATACGAGCCTACTTTCCCGTATACACCAGCTTCAAATTTATAATCTAGCTATCTCTCTCTCTTTCTCGTTTAGCTTTAGTTCTTAATTGCTTCAAATATGCCTTTTTAAACGGTTAATACAGATTCGTTCAATCATTCATTTATTCAGTCATTCATGTATTTATTCACTCATTTATTCATTCATTATCTTGTTTATTCATTTAATCTTTCATTAATTCAAAAATATTCTTGAAAATCCCGATCAAAAAATTTCATAAGAAAATAGGCTCGTTAGTTCTGGATGAACTTTTTATGTGTACATGTTCTACGTCATAAGAGCTTTCTGATAAAGTTTGTTCCAAGCAAATCGGCCCGTTAGATCAGGATTTATATAGGATTGAAATTTCCCCGTAGGCACAATGTTAATTTTTTTTTGAACTGTTCAAAAATGAACAAAAATTGTTCAAATCAATATTTCACGCCGAGAACTTCTTCCAGTGAGCTTGTTCATTGGAACTTGTACCCAGAGTTTACATAATTTGCTTCATTTTCGCCCATAGGCGCTAATGTTAAAATTTTTTGAACTGTTCAAAATTGAACAAAAAATTGTTCAAAAGTAAAATATGGAAATGAGATGTCCTCGCCGAGATCTTTCGAATGCAAAAAGAATTTTTCCAATCGGACAATTCGTTCAAAAGTTATTAGGGGGGGACAGACCGACAGACCGACAGACCGACAGACAGACCGACAGACAGACAGACAGACCGACAGACCGACAGACACACTTTTTCCCCATCTCAATACCCTACTTTCAATTTTTTTATTTTTCAATCTTTATTTAATTACTTCACTTATTTTTGACTTTTCTTGATTTTTAACGATATTTTCACGATACATTAAGCCTTCTTTCATGCTTTATTATTATTATTTTTTTACTTTTACGGGAAAGTAGGCTAATACGGTGAGGACCGACTGCACGCTCTGTGACAGCAAAACGGAGCTGCAGTCCCTCAACAACGAACAATGTCTGATCTCACTGCAGTTTGCACCAGGAGCGATTTACACTTCCATCATTAGGACGATGTAGTCTTCAAGATCATATTACAATACGATAGAAACGAGGTAATTTGGCATCTAGAGCACTCTCAGAAACGCATGTTCAAATCTCACGAAACTTTCGCCGTATTTGACGAAATGGCTTCGTGATAAATGCTCCGAGTAAACCTTTCGTCAAATTGGCGAAATTTGTGTAGTAACTTTTTTAAGTCACGTGATCGTGTGAGGAAAGAATCGTTGTAAATGATGAAATTTGCTTGGACGGTTGAAGAGTCCTCGAAAATGATAGTTCTATTTCTGAGAGAGAGAATATTTTCTTTGATGTTGCATCATGTCCAGATATGCTTTATTAAATTTTCAGCCCATCCCAGTTCACGTTATCACGTTTTTATAAAATTTCTACGTGAGGGAAAAAATGGCGTGCCCATTTCCGCGATGAATGCTTAAATGAATGTAAAGAAGGAGATTCTAACGATGACATTGAAAGGTTTTATAATCAGTGCCACCTAAAAGGGGGGATACGAGTGTGAAATCTCTGCGGCGCGGGAAAGAGGGCATCAGTGAAAGTTGGTTTCTACGTACAGGTTGGCTGAAGATTGAAGGGTCCGCGAGCCTATTTTGTCCCAGGGCATGTACAAGTTGTCGGCGACCCTAAATGAATCCATTATTTCAGACACACGACATTTTAAAGATTTTGAGAGCGAAACGCAAAAAACAATTTAGTTGAAAATTTTTGAAAGATAAAATTAAAAGATATATATATACGGAGTAAACGATTAACAATTTTTAACATTTTTTTAGTCGCCAATCGTGTTTTTTTCTCTATGAAATGTGTCTATAAACAATCTACACAGATCCACTTGCAACTCAAAACCGGTAAAAATGACAAATGTGTCTGAAATAACCGATCCAATTATTCTGTAGGGACCGTTCATAAATGATGTCATGCCTTTTCCCCATATATTTGACCCCCTCCCCCTTTGTCACAGCAGGTCAATAAGGTAAAACAGGTAAATTCCGACACCCCCCTCCCCATTTGTCACATGTCACGCTATGTTGCATAAGCAAGATGTCACACTTCTTGTTACCCCCTCCCCTTGTCACAATTTCATGAACCCCCTCCAAGCGTGACTTCATATTTATGAATGGTCTCGTAGGATAGGGCAATATGTCCATTAGGGGCAGCGTACGACCGGTTGAGAACCGAGATCGTAGAACACATAACGCAAAATTTATAAATACCTGCTAGGCAAAGCTTCACTGTAAATCTCTAGTTTAAAAAAAATTCATGGCCTACAGTACGATCTTCTATATCGCATAACAGAACCTTAAGAGATATGCCTGGAATATTAGAGCGAGCTTCACTTCACTTTTTGTCTCTCTCGTTAGTTTCAAGAGAGACTCACATGAATTATTTTACACCCAAAGAAGAGAGGAATATGGTAGTTCAACAGTTCCTTTTATTTTTTAAATTATATACGTAATGAATATAACTGGTAGTAAAACAAAAATAACATTGGCGCACGAAAATTCACGATTTTATCCACCATTCTTTTTTTTTTTCAATCCAAAAACGGGAAATTTAGGATCAAATTCTGTAGCTCCGTTGTTTTACTGTATTTCTATTTTTACGCATTGAAAGAATCATTCGTTGAAAATTCGAAAACTATTATTATGATAGTCTTTGGAAATTCCGCAACTAATTGCATTGCTTTCCTCAACCTTCATTTGGCGCAATTCGCATGACTGCAGCTCATCCAGTGGTCAAAATCCAGCTGTAATTTATTACATTTTTCACATTCAGCCTCCAACTTTAAGCAATTTTTTAGCCATTTTAGTTTTTCTGTTTGTTTAAATATTTTAATTAGCGACAATATAGCCTCTGTGCGACTAATTGACAACTGAGTCAGTTATTTAATGTAATGCAGTGGTTCCCAATCTTTTTTAATCGCGTACCACCATTTTTCTTGCAAACCATTTACGTACCACTGCTAATGTAAGTTTATTATATAGAAAAGAACACTAATAGATAATAGAAAAATACTGTGACGACTAGGTTATTTAAAACACACCATTTTTTATTGTTAATGTAGAGAAAAGCGTTTATTTAAATAAAGCTGCATGTATAAAATAAAAGACATGAAATATATAAAATATATTTTCAATACGTACTTCCAAAACAGTATTAGAAATACGTCTTTAAGTACAAAATACCTATCATGTAAAAGAAATAAAAAAACAAAATGAATGAGAAGGTCGCTGCAGCGTGGCAGATACAAGCGAGGTGATATCTGGTTCCGTAGAAGTTAATTTTAACCTCAAATTTGGGTCGTCATTTAATTTGCTTCTATGTATTTATTTTTAATAAATATCATATTGGAAAAAGCAGTTTCAGAAAGATGAGAGGCTGTGAACAGAATTAAAAACAGCAATTCTTTTCTATACAATAACGGGAATTTTTAACTTGGAGCCAACATTCTCCCAACTCTAATCGGGCAAATTCGATCTTCAATCCTGAGTTTTTGCGTTTTAACCTCTTCTTCTTATTTTTTTTGCCTGCACACGTATCACCTGGAGAACACAGTTTGGGAACCGCTGATGTAATGCATTTGTAACACATATTATACATAAATTTTATCTTTCTGAGCTCCTTCTCCTGTAAAACTAAAATTAGCATGCTACCCTATTATTATTGGATAAACTAGAAATACAAACACTCACTTTCAATTTAATCAAAATCTCAAAACGCCAATGCAAAACAACACATTTACAAAACGTCAAAGCAATATAATACGTCAACACACTTATTATCTCACTTTATTTTATATTAGACATTGTTAGCTTCAAATTGTATTTTATTTTGTTTGACATTGTGCTGAACTGACTTATCATATCTATATGTTTTATAAATGAATTAACTGGCACCTTAAGATTAGTACTACTATATTGCTTTGACATTCATTTAATAGCTTAGATTTTCTCTTTTATTTTATTTTTTGACTTTTCTTTTTTGTTCTTTCTTTTGTTCTTTGACCTTATAAATAGTAAAAAATGTATTGAGTATTGTAAAAATATTGCAGATTGTAAATGTACGACGCATGATTGTAAATGGAGTAGAATGAAAATATGACAATTAAATACTTATAAATAAAGGCTTCGAATCTTCGTCGAAAGTAGGAAAAAGAAGAAAAAAAGGAAAAAAATACTATAAAAAAATATTATTTACAATTTTTTTTTATTGATAAGACTAAAGCTCATCAGTAGCTTTTAAATAGAAATAAAACTAAGAAAATCGGTTGACAAACAGGGGAGAAAATGGTACTTAACTGTTTTGTCTCTGCCATATATCGATGTTGTTTAGCTGTCACATTGCAATTTAGAGGTCCCACGTGATCAGAAAGGAAAACTAAGTCGCGAGAATGACACTTTCTGATAGGTCAGTCCATTTGGGAATGGGCATAGTTTCATTATTCTCCTGACGGATTGAAACATTTTTCTTCGAATTCATTTTACGAATTTATTAATATAGTAAAACCTCTCTGTAGCGGACACCAGCGGAACAAAAATATTTATTCGTGATAGCGGGTTTCTGTAACAGATGATTTTTTTCCGGCTGAATGCTTGTTGATGGAAATTAAAAATTATCCGACTTTCAGTGGTGTCTGTTAGGAGGAGTTTTAAGGTCTTATTATAATTTTTAAATGATGATTTTTAATGTTGCTCTCAAAAATTCCCGATTTTTTTATGAACACTTAGTAACGCAATAATAAAGATGCTTTCATTTAGAAATCAAGTTGGGAAAAGAAGAAGAAATTTTCGAAAGGGAAAAAAATATTTTTATTACCTGCAATGAGGTATAAAGTTAGACCTTCCCTTCCCTATTTATTTGTCATGTACATTATAATTAAAGCAAATTGCTCCATCAAAGAGAAAATGTTGCTTCTTTCTTTCTTATTCCTTATTGAGACAACTTTTATAATTCCCCGTGTGCCACTAAATATCCCACGGGGCTTACAAAAGTAAATATAAAATGTTTCATAAAAAACTTTTAAACCAAAATTATTGTCTTTGTTCTAAGACAAAGTACTGTTTGTTCTCGAATGCCGTGACTACCAATCGAGAACGATTCCATTTGTCGAAAGGATGCTACGCTGAAATCAGAATTTTTGAAGTTTTTTTTTTTTGCTTCTCAGTTGAATACTTAGCACAAAAAGGAAGAAAAGAACGCAGCTAGTTTGTTATTTTGCGCAAAAACTAAATATATCCCTTTTTTCACCCCTATTTCGATGTATTTGAAGCAGTCCTGACACATGCATAAATCGAAGGAAAGTTACGGCTTAGAAAAACAGACAACAACGCAGAGTTTTAGTTTTAACAACCATTTTATAATTTCTTTAGTTTTTCATTATGAAAGCTGACAGGAAAATCTAAGTCCCTTGTTGTGAAAATTGAAATGTTAATCAAAAAGAGGTTCAAATTTTTTTTGTTTAAACATCTACAAATTAACGTGTAATTCTCGAAAGAATGAATTTCACTTGTTAAAAGAATAAATGAATAAATAAATTATTCATAAAAAATAGAAAATATTTTACGAAAAACTTATTATTGGAATCGTGTTATTGAAAAAGTTCTTGCTGTGTAAAATGAAGTGAAATCAAACACGCTTCCTCTGTTGACTTTTTCCGTTTAATGTAACTACTATTTTCTTTTCTCCGCACAATGTTTTTTTACAGCCACAGGTCTTCAGTTTAAGAGCTATAAATAGTTATAAACAAATATAACTGCAGAGAAATATTCCCCTCTCTTCCGCGGAACCACGCTCAAGTGAAAATGATTTTATCTTTTTATTTTCTTTTACACGAACAAGATCCATTCGCATCTGTGCGTTCTTCACCGTTTAGAAATGGTGCAAAATGCATGATCCATCAAATCGCACCTCTAATGCTATAGAGTTACTACTATTTTCGCAAAAGAGGAATATGAAAATTTTAACCATAATTTAAAACAGTAGTTTTCTTTTTAATTCGCTTTTTTACGAGGTTAAATTTTATTTTGAATTGTTATAATCTCATGTGGGCAGTATTGTTTTTGCAGATATGCACAATTTTGTGCAATAATTGTTGAATTATCTCATACTTCAGTACGGGCTACTATTTGAATTATCTGGAATAACTTAACTAGTAACGCAAATAGAGAGAGTCATCAGTACACGAACTCAGTAAACTGCTTTTAATGAGTTTTCAGAACTCAGTAAAACATATTTAATTCTAAACTTACTGCCATTTTCAGCTTTATTTTAATTTTATTGTTTTGAGTTATGACCTTGTTGCACTAGAGATTGGTATTTTAAAATAATTCATGATTTATTATTAATTATTTTAAAAATAGTTTATTATTTTAAAATTGGGACACAGAATAGAAATTTGATTGCACGAAATGGCTTAGCTTGAAAAGAAAGTGCTTTTCTTAATCTTTAGTCGACAAATTTTTAAAAAACCGAATAAAACGTAATGAATTTAAAAAGTATCAAAATTGTCTTACTCGTTAAAATAGCGTGGAAATTTGTAAAAAGGGAAATCCCATATTTGGATTTCAAAACAAAACAAACTTTGGTTTATTTCAGCAGTTGATGGATTTAACTACCAGGGGTTGGCGAGCTCTTTCAGGTATATTAATTATTTCGATTACTTTCCGCGTAAAAGCTAATAACTTTTCCACCAACAATCGTTAGATAATTACATTTAAAAGGGAAAACTTCACGAGATACTGACCTCATTTGAGAAATTTGATTCGAGATCATTTACTCAATAATTAAAAATATTTTTCATGCAGTAACTAATTTTCAAAACATATTTGTCTATTTTTTTCACTTATATCGTCAGTGGTTTCTACGTTACGCTCACTGCAGTAACAAAAAAAACAAAAAAAGATGCAGCGGATTTTTTCCTTTTTTAAAGTAGGGTGGAGATTTCTCACACCAAATCATTGCCTTTGAACTAGCTGGTTTGAACTAAATTTTACGAGTGCAGAATTTCGTTTACACATTTCAATCCAAATGATAAATAATAAAAAAAAAACTTTATTGATGCATGAGTATTGCAAAGATTATTGTGTACACAAGTTTTGGGGTTAAAAGGGACCCTGTTTTCAATGCAGAAAAAAAGTTGATCATCCGATATTAAGCATCAGTGATTTTCTCTTGAAAGATTTAGTGACTCCTGCTCAACCCAGGGAGCTCGAAACATTTCCTATGAACTCCAAGAGCGTGTGTCTGCAATATTTTTTACAATTTTGTGGGCTGGTTCCGTTGATTTTATCATTTCAATGCACACACATTCATCTTTTATCTGCAACAAGGTGGCGCTTCGCTGTTTTCAAACCTCTTTCCTTTTCTCAACTGGTTTTCCTCATAACATATTGTAGTTATGTTTTCTTCTCTGCTGTACATTTACGGACTGTGTTGAGAGCTCAGCATACTTACTTTCATGACGAAGGACGGAATAACTCGTCTTTTCCAGGAATATTCTTGTGTGCAGGGACGAGATAACTCGTCTCCCAAGGAGGTTCATTATGTCTTTTGTTTATTTGAGATAATAATAATAATAATACATAAATAAATAAGTACGTAAACAAACAAAATAAAATAAAATAAAACAAAAACAAATGAAAAATAAAAACACTGAAATAAAATGCATGTATTTCAGGAGATTTTGTAACTATTCATGGAAGAAATTACAAAAAGCAGCGATCGAGCGGTATGTTGCCTTTAGTCTATATGATACAGAGAGTTAATAAGAAAATTGTTTGAAAAACGGTTTTTGTAATACTGAATCAATACTTATTGCACATTGCATCATTGATGTTTTTTTGGGAAATTACCCTAATAAGCAGCAAACTTTAACATTGTGATTATGGGGAATTTTTCTGTCCCAGAAGGTTTTATTCTAATAAGCAAAACATTCCTTAATCCGTTACCTGATTCAGCGGGGAGAGCAGTACTGCACTTTTAAAATCCCGATGAATATGTCTAACAAATGATGCAGAAACCTCTTTCAAGACGTTCAAGATGAGATTATGCCATGTGCTTACGTACTTGTTCATTTAATCAGCGCATGGACTCGCACCAAAACTAAAATGTGAGGATCTATGAATCTGCACTGTAAAAATATTTGGTGCTACGGAATAACATTTTTGGTGTTCAGTCGGTGTAAAGTTGAAAGTTATTCATTTTTTCATATATTTTAATTTTTTTAAGTGTTTGTCTAAAAAAAATACAGACAGCAGAATGTTTTTTTTTTAGTATATGATGTTCGTTAACTCATCTACGCATCAAAAATTCAGTACGATTGCTCGTTTTTCCCATTTTCTTAGAATGAGCAAAACCGCAATGAAATTTCGATACGTAACGGAGTTAAAAAAATTTTTATGCCAAGAAACGTTATACTGCCTATATTTTTTGATATAGACACTTAAAAGAATTTTAAATACATCAAAAAATGAATAACTTTCGACTTTACACCAACTGAACATCAGAAAGAGAGGCAACTAAAAGCGCAATTTTTATTGTGGAATGGAGGCAATTCAAGCAACGTCATTGGTCACGTGGCAGCGATTAAAGCAATGTAAACAAAGGACGCCGTAGCATCACTTTACTTCGAGTTCGATAAATCTAATTAAAAACTAGGCCTAAATAAAGTTCTTCCGCATTACATAAAATTAACACTAAATAAAACACTATAACTATTGTAATAATTAATAAATCTTTTTATAATGATTAGATTAAATGTAAACACTGGGTTATAATTAGAAAAAGCTGTGAAAATAGTCTAATTAATTTTAGGATAACTAATTTTGCCTAGTTAACTCCATGTAGAGCTCAATTGAAAATCTTAGTAAAAAAAGAGCGGATATCACGTGACAACGGTGATCATTCATAAGTCCCCTCTAGCGGTGAATTACCTCCATTAGAACTTCGTAAAAAAAATAACGAAGAGGTTGTGTGGCCAAACATGGCTACCCCATCCCTATACTTGCAGATTTCTCCCGTCATTTTTTCTTCCCGTAAAAAGCTTGCCGGAAAATGCCTGTTCGCAGCTCCCAGTGTTTCCTCGAAAGGTCGCTTGCAGGGCGACCAAAACAAACTAAAAAAGCGAGGAAATGTTCCCGAAATAACAGGTTGCCTGATGCTTTCACGACCGTTTTTTCGCCCGTCAGCTGCTGCATCTATCAGTTAATTGGAAATACATTGCCTCGATATTTTTTTACAACATTGAGCCCTTTTCCAATAAATCACGGGGAGAAATAGTGTTGTGGCTTTTCGGATTTGCGTAATTCTGGGTATTTTAATGCGGATGGTTTTAACTAGAAACAGGCACGCGGCAATGGCTTTGAATTCAATTATGTTAAGCACTTGGCTTCTCTAATGTCCATTCAAGCTCATTGTTTATTTAACTTCAGCGTTCGTAATTAATTCTAGGCAGAGATTGAGTGAGTGCACTTCCCATGTTCAAAGAAAATACAAGTTGTACTATTAATCTCTCACGTGATATGTTTTATGCGTATCTCCAAACTGTACGTCGATTTTATAAGACCCGACCAAAAATATATACAAATTATGTAATTGAAACTTATGCAGGTGCTATCGTTAAAGTGTGTAATTCAGTTATTTCATAGAATAACTAGGTGTTTCATGAAATGACTTGACAAGTCAGTTAAAGTAGATAATAGATAAAATATTTCATACTTTACCAAGTTATTCTATGAAATAACTCAGTTATTCTATGAAATAACTTAGTTATTCTATAAAATAACTTAGTTATTCTATGAAATAACTTAGCTATTCTATGAAATCACTTGGTTATTCTATGAAATAGCTTAGCTATTCTATGAAATAACCAAGGATAGACCGTTAAAGTGAAAAATAAACAATTTCAAAGTTATTTTTTAAATTTCTAATGGGGTGCGTATATGTAGGTTCTTAACCATTGCAGACCTAGTGCGTTCCCAGAGATTGGTACCAACTCTTTCAGAGGCACCACAATGAGTGTGGTACCATTGCCGCAATTTTCGACGCCCAGTTTCCCCCGAGATGTTGGCACCTGAGCTCTAATTGATGCAGACTGCACGAGGAGTTTAATTTAGCCTCGAGTATCCACGCTAAACGGGGGGGGGGGGGGACTTTAACACGCCGCATAATCATAAGACATGGGCGCTGTCGATTTTCTGCATCTTGAAAATCCACCGACTTGGGCCAGGTTTGATCCTGGGAGCTTGGGCGTAAGAAGCCTGCGTCTTACCACTACGCCACCCTGCTTATTATTTCAGAGGTATGTTATAAATTTATTAATCTTAAATAGCTGAAATCTCTTGAAAAATACATTTTATCCCTATTGAGGATGATTAATTGATAAATAATATGGAAAATGTCATTGCTTGAAAGCAGATTGCAAAAATATTTGTCAATAATCCAAAATGTAAAATGCTAACATAAATACACCGTCTGAATTCAACTTCTAAAAGCAACCGGAATGATGCTTACACAGACACACGCACGCACGTGATGATTGCAAAGCAGCTATAAGCTGTTCAAAACTCACCTAAAGCACCTAGAATATGTCCAAATAACTTCCGAGTGCGATATTTCATACTTTAACGATTAAATAATCGTTATTCTATAGAATACCTAGTTAAATCGTAGAATTCAATAATATTATATACTTTAACTGACTTGTCTGGTTATTTCACGAAAGTCCTAGTTATTTTTTGAAATAACGGACTTAACCCCTTTAACGGTAACATATACATTAGTTGGATGGTATTATTCACCAGTTTAAAACCACAGAAGTTATGTTTAACAAATGCTTTTGTACAAGCGTATCACACAATTTGCTCACTTTTTAGCAAAGATCGTTTAAGATATTTTAATTCCTGTCGTCAATCATTGGGCATAGTGTTCGGTAATGAACTTATACCACATGAACGTACTCCATTTTCTTTAGGAGATAAGTGCTCAAAGCTTATTTGAGGGTGTATTTTACTTTTTTTAGGTTTTATCTACACGTAAATTTTTAAAATATGACAATTTTTGAGCGATCAAAAGAGTATATTGATTTTTTAAAAATCTTAAATGAAAATATAATTTTAAGTAGTAAAAATTTTATGAACATGCTTAAGTCTGGCTGGTTTAATGTATGCTTTTAAAACTAGTAATTGGTTTTATGTGGTAAAAAATTTTTAATTAAAACTTTATTGTAAATCTATTTATAACCAAACGAAAATGTGACATGGCGCAGTTTAGTCTCTGACTGCTCTGGCCCCAATACAACCAACCAACCAACCAACCAACCAACCAACCAACCAACCAACCAACCAACCAACCAACCAACCAACCAACCAACCAACCAACCAATCAACCGCATCACTTTTGTCATAGCGTCTATATACGGCCATTTTTAGATTTTATTTTTTGAATATTTGCTGTCAATATATGCTAATTATATTTAGTCCTGCTAGTTATTGAATCAATAAATAAAAAGGTATGTTTGACATTATTTTTAAATAATATATTATTTTAAATTTGGATAATAAGTGAAAAGGATGAATTAACAAAAGGTTTTGGAAAATAATTAGCAACCCTCAACGTATTTGAAATGCTGAGAGCAATGTTATACCAATGGGGTCAGAGGATCGAGCCTGGCTGTGTCGGTGGATTTTCAAGATGCAGAAAATCGTCTGCGCCCATGTCGTTTGATTATGAGGCATGTAAAAGATGTCTTGAGTAGACATTTGGCTTGGATGCCCTCGGCTAAATTAAATTCCAAGTGCAATTTCGCACCAACACAGTCCGGCTGCTCGCCCTTTCTGGTGGAGAAACTGGACGTCAAAATTCTCATGTAGCGATTGTACCACTATAACCGTGTGCCACGGAAAGAGATGGTACCAATCTCTGCGGAAAGCAGATAAGTCTGCAATTAACAGACGCCAACAGCAACTTGTTAGAAATTTTAAAAAATGTAATACCAATGGTACCAGAAATAGAAATAGGAAGAATAGAGCAAGCATGGAGGAAACTCGTCCAGTCAAAGCAACGATGATTTAGGAAATTATATTTGCAACTCTCGAGGAAATAAAACAAAGAAGAAAAGCATTTAAATTTTAAGCAAAAAAATATCAACCCGGAAAGAGGGCATCAACTAAAATAGCAAAACATACTTCTACAAGTTGTTTTAAATTTTCATAACAATGTACAGGGGAAATTTCAACATCAAAAACTTGTTTCTTTCGTCATTGCAATGACCATCTTTAAATAATAATTACTATTGCATGCAACAGAAATGGCTACTTTTCAGTGTTATGTATTTTGACACGCACTCATTACAACGTCAATAATTGTTCAAACTAAACGATGCAAAATCACCATTAAAGTTTGAGAATAAGAACTGGTAAGCAAGTGATTTTTTGAGCTCTTGGAAAGGTATGCAATATTTCATGTTATATTTTATAATGAAATTGCTAAAGTTTTAAAATAAATTTAAATATGCATAAAATTGAAGTGTTTATTTGTCTTGAGAGACTAACCCAACTGTACATATAAAGAGGACTTGTTTTTAAAAGCATGATTTGTCATATACTGGAAAGCAAGACGTTCTTGAACATAGGTCTCCAAACTTTTTTATCCTATGGACCCCTTGCCATTGATATCTGTTATTCAAAGACTCACTTCCTAGGAGATAATTCTGAAAAGAAGTCAATGAATGCGACATTTATACTTGAAAGTTCCAAAACAGAATGAAACAGAGGTTTAAAGTTTTTCATAATAAATTCTAAAACAGTAGGAAGATAGAGAAAAATGCCCTGAAGTATTTACGGGAAAGTTACGAGATGTAATTTAAAACATAAAGGTAGGAATTATTTTTCCTATCATAAAAAATCATATCATATCAAATGTTGATGTATAAAATTTTACTTTTATACATCAACATTTAATGGCGAGGTCCCTCCGGCTATTATCTTTCTACAAACATTAAAAGTGCAAGATTTTATTAAATAGAAATACACAAGTGACGACCAGCAACAGGCACAGGGCCCAGCTAGGCTGGTCCTAGTCAATTTAGCAGTCCCCAATGAACATCAAGAGCTTTCTTAAAAGTTTTTACTCCACTGCAATTAACAGTTGCCTTATTCCAGCTGACTACAACCCTATTGAAGTAGTAGTAATGTTTCCTAATTTCAAGATTAGCGTGGGGTTTGAAAAGCCTAACACAATGACCTCTGGTTCTACTTTCAGCAAATAACTGAAGCCCTTCAAGATTTCCCATTTTAATGAATTTAAACAACTGAATCATGTCCCCTCTAACTCTTCTTTGCTGAAGACTATACATATTGAGCCTTTTAAGCCTGTCCTCATAATTTAAGTCTGAAAGATCACTTACCAACTTAGTAGCCCTCCTTTGAACCCTTTCCAATTCCAGGTAATATCCTTCTTTAGGTAAGGAGACCAAAACTGAACAGCATATTCAAAATGAGGTCCTACCAAACTTCTGTGTAATGGCAATACAACTTCCTTAGACATGTTTGAAATAGCTTTATTGACAAACCCAAGCATCCTGTTAGCTTTGTTACTTACTATGCTACACTGCTGACTGAACTAGTTACAAGCACAAAGCAAACGTGTACCTAACTGCACAGTTTATGAATCATATTTTACAAATATATAACTAGTAAAGTTATATGTTAATTTATAAATAACTAAGTGGCATCAGCAAAATTTCTGTTAGGTGCATCATGTCTAAAACTTGCTGAAAACTTACTTAAATGAGATCATGGACCCCTATTTTCATCTCATACACCCTGATTTTTTTCTTTCGTTGATCTGGACCCTTTGTAGCACAGACCCCTGAGGGTCCATATGAACCACTTTGGGAACCACTGCTCTAGAATAATACTAATACCCAATGTGTTTGATTAATTTCTGCAGAAAAACTTTTTCTTTACCCGATGATAAATTGCCTTCTACGGCATCATTAATTTTATACTTATTTTAAATTTATAGTGTTTGCTTACTTTAATTTCATATTTTTCACTATGTGTTTCGGGGTTTTTCCAGATTCACAATTCATGTTTTTTCTATCGCTGTTTTTCTACTTCTTGCGCATTTTTCTCCTTTTTTGAAAAAATTACGATTAACGATTAGTAAACATGCCATATGAGATAACCACAGTAAATTTTAAAAATTTATCGAATGAACAAAATAAGTTAAGTTTTTTTTACATGAAAAATAGAAATGAAATAAACGAAAGTAATTTTCGAATAGGTAACAAAATGTTTGAATCTAAAAGGAGTAAAAGATTTTCTGAATTGAATTGATGGATTTAAAGAAGGCGGAAGCCATCTTTTTCAAATTAAATAGGACTGGTTGTTATTCAAGGAGGCAAACTTTTACATGTTGGAAATTTAAAAGAAAAGAAAAGATACGTTATAAGTGTTATTTTTAAAAAAGCTAATACCGAAAAGAAAAGAAACTATGCATTATAACTTCTATGAAATTATGCGGTCCTATCCACAGGACAATTAACACAAAAAATATTAAAAATTGCTAGTTTTTTATTCAGCAATTATAAGTTTTACAGTATGTACTTGACCACGATACAATTCAATAATGAAGTAAGAAGGTAAAAAATAAAAACTATACTTTAGAATAACTTTCAACAAAATACAAGTATATTAAATTGTGTTATAAAATGTAAATAATACTATTAATACCAGCATTATATTTTGATGAGGAATCAGAACATCACATTGTAAACAAATCCGCTTATGTAGAATTCAAGAAAAATATCGTTAGCTTCTATTCAGTTTTAACTAACAGTCGTCTTCGATCATTGCGCGCCTCTGGAGCCGGATTTCACCGAGGTTAATGAGGGAATTTAAACTAATGGTTGATGGTAATGTTTAAAGTTCTACATGAAACTCGGCTATTACAATCATTACTTGGATTTTGTAAGCATTTCTTTTTCATGAAAACGACTTCAAAATTTTCTCTTCAAGAACGAGTTTTGCGAAAGTCCATTGAAATTTTGACGAAAAAAATTGAAATTTTGCGGTAGTTGAGTAGTGACGCAAAGAAATATTGAAACTTGCAGACAGTATAATTTTCATCTATAGTTTCAACTCCGACAATTGCGAGAAGCAAAAATTAAAAATTTCAAATAACACTGACCAGTTTTTTTTCCTTGTGACATAAATGATGAAAAATAAGTAGTAAGTATTTTTTAAAACTATCATTGCTTTTGATGCAATAAGATTTGAATTTACAGTAAACACGGTTATTACGAGTACGATTACTCGGTTATAGCAACTCATCCGTGTCATAACCGAGATAGACACTACCTTGTATTTTCCTGAAAAAAAATCTTCAATTACATCAGAAATCCAACTTTCTGTGTTTTTTTTTTCTAAAAAAATTTGAAATACATATGACTTTCAAACGACGAGGATATCAAGAAATTCGTTGCTAACCCTCTATTCGTACATCCGAATATGAGAGAATTCCGATGTAAGAATAGAGGGTTAGCAAGAAATGCTTCAAATAACATAAGTAATAATTTTATCACAAGCATGTTTTTTCCGTCCCTGTTAAACAACTGTCTACCTTACTTAACTTCCCCTTTATAAAACAAGTAGTTTGCGTGAGTCAACAAAGAACAAGAATTATAATGCTGTTTCTTCCTCAAATTCCCTACTTCCTGAAGTAAAAAGTAAGAACTTAATCTTTTTCTAAATAAAGTTAAAAAAATCAAGACATGACCAAGAAACCAAAAAAAAAACAAAAAAAAAAAAAAAAAAAACGTTTACATCGGATAAAAATTTGTCTTCCCATGTCTTTCAGTATTAATTATTACGCTCCGATTCAACAGTAATATATTACAACAATAAATTTTAGAAACTTCGTTTCTACGAATCTTTTATTAAGATTAGAAATGTTTATATATAACATAAGGTGTCTTTTTAAAATATTGCATTTTTATTGGAACTGGAGTTCTCTCAACAGTCGAAATTCAACCGTAATAATTAAATTTAGCCTTGAAAACATTATGATAAGTATATAAGTATTATTCATCAAATTTGACGATCATAACGACGAGTTTATTTTGATCACTCTCACTTAAAGCAAACGTATTGTAAATCATTGTCGCCGCAGGGACAATTGCACTCATGAATGTAGCCGCTTATACCTCTGCCGATTTCATGCTAATTTGAGCGTCAGTTGAATAAAGCTTAAATGTTAGCTTCTTACACTATTCTCATTTTTCGTTCCATTGTTTCAGAGGAGCTTTCACTCAAACTCTTATTATAATTGTTTTACTGCTTAGTGGAAACAAACTCTTTTTAACAATGAGTTTGATATTTATTACTTAAAAATTTACTCAACCAAGACATGTTGTTGCCATCTGCTTTCTATAACAATGTGACATTACAATTATAACAGAGGCTTTCATGACAAAAGAAAAAGAAAATAATTTTAAAAGGTTTTCAGAAAATTTTCAGTTAATATCACTAAAACCTTGTCAATAGCTACTAAACAAAAGAAAAGTAAGAAAATCGGTTAAAAAACAGAGGAGGAAATGGTTCTTAACTGTTTTGTCTTTTTCCTATTCATATATAGATTACAGTTGATCGAAAAATTACCTATGCGGACATTATCATCTAATTTCCAACAGCCCAGTGATGAAACTGCATATTCACAAGTGATGTGACAAGTTAAATTCCGGGTATCTGGAATAACAAGTTCGTTCAAAACTGTACGCTCCTCCTATGCCAACCCCCTATATTAACATCGATATAATAACCCCTATACCAACATCGATTTCTAATCATCAGCTATACATTTTACTCTTAATTAACTAAAATATCGAACTATTTTAAGTTACTTGATGCTTCACAGTAAAAACAATTTTTCTTAAAACAAAACCTGGAAAGAAAAAAATATTAGTTAATATAAAAAATATACCAAATTCATTCTCCCAAGCTGATAGGCGTTATGTTTCCGTAAATTCCAACTGGTAAAGTTTTTTTTTTTTTCCAGAAATTTTTTAAATTCAAGCACTTTTTTTCTCAATATATAAGCATAACAAAATAAATATTAGAACTGAATTACCACAAAAAGTTCCTCCAGCAAAATTTTTAGAATTTTAATAATTAATTAGTTAGTTAAGTAACTTAGAAAATGTTTCACACGATACCTTACAAAGGCAACCTAATTTTAAGCAGATATTTTAATCATAGCACTTGATTTCATAAAAATATTATTTTAATTTTCAAATATTTTCCAGATTAATAATAATAATAATAATAATTATTATTATTATAAAAACAAAAAATAGAGTGCATATAAATAATCATTCATATCAGGAACAAAAACGTTTGCAGCTACATTTAATTTTGTATAAATAAGAAAACGTTTTGACTTTAATAAATGAGTGAATCAATCAATCAGTCAGCAAGTCCCTTTTTTTTGTTAGTATCGCATCTACAGAAAAATGTATTTCAAATTTTAATATTAGTTTTATAGTTCTTAAAAAATAAATAATAAATAAATGAATAAATGAAAATAAAATAAAATAAATGAATAAAAATCTTCAAAATTTCCGCATTTTCTAGATTTTTTAAGCGACAAGATGTTTGAATTTCTCCTGTAGGCGCTGTAGATAAACATTTTTGAATTATTTCACATGCCCTTGAAATATTCAAACAAAACATTATTTTTTTAAACATGTTTAGCGTCAAAACCCCTTTAAGATAAAGTTTCAGAAGTGTCTAAAGCAGTGGTTTCCAAAGTTAACTGGATCCATCTAACAAAAATTTCCAATCTTGGGACCCACCGCTCAGCTCTCTTAGAGAAAAGAGGGCATAAATATTGGTAATGCTTAGATTCCCTAGTGGCGAGTTGTGGAACTACTTAATGGTGTCTTATTTGTTCTAATTGAAATAATAAAAAAATTTTTTAGTGTTACACATATGAATGAAAGACTTGAAATAAGAAGCACAACTTAAATAATTTTTGTTACTACTTAAATACCTACACCTGCAAGGTTTTTTTTCAAAGTGATTTCAATGGGAAGCATGTATTTGTTTCTCATTTCTCTTCATTTAAGTTTTAGCTTCATGTGTACAGTGGCGAGGGCCCATTCAATATTCGCTCGCGACTCACCAGTGGGTCGCGACCCAAGGTTTGGAAACTACTGGTCTAAAGCAAATGCATCTGTTAGATCAGGATTTGTAATGAAGTTGAGTTTCCTCCTGAAATGCCAATGATAATTTTTCTTTTAAAGTTAAAAGTTGAACAAAAAAGTGTTCAAATAAAAAAATGAAACTTGTGAATGAACTATCCCAGTTAAGAACTTTCGGAGGGAAAGAGGAGGGGGGGGGGGGGTGGGTATTTTTTCTTTGAATTGAGGCATTGAGAAGCAAAGGGATGTAAGTGACCAAAAAACGATTCTGAGAAAAACGCGTTCAAAGTTTGGATCTTATTTGACATTTAATGTTAATTTTTTTCTGAATTACGTTGAAGGGGAGCACCTGTTAGAGCTATCGCTAACATTTCTTTTCACAACTTAGCATGGTACTTTTCCTATCATTTTCACTGGTTAATTCCAAATTTTCAATTTTGTCACTTACACCCCTTTGCTTCTCACTGCCTCAATTAGACTATTCCCTCTAAGTGAATTTTCCTTTTGGTATGAAGTAAAGGTGATTCTTTGATGAATATAGAGAAGGAAACAGTGTTCAAATCAAAAAAGTTATAGGAGTGGATGAAGGGGAACATATATATTTTTATCAAAGTCCCACTTAAAAAATTTTTTCCTTTTTCAAAACATTGAATTTATCGATTTATTTTCATTCCTTTTTACTCCCTCTTTTTCTTCTCTCTCCCTCTCTTTTTTTCTGGGGTTTTATGGATATTTTTTATGTTGTATTAGGCTTTCATTCATGGCTCTATTTCTTAAATTTTATTATTATTATTATTATTATTATTATTATGATAATTATATTAACTTTTACAGGGAAACCACTTATTACCACTTATAAGAATTTAACAAGTAGTTCCTTCATGAATTATACCAGTCTACTTTCCCGTATACACCAATACCAAATTGATAATCTAATTATATCTCTCTATTTTTCATTTAGTTTTAGCTCTTAATTACTTCAGATATACCTTTTTCAATGGTTAATGTATATTCATTCATTCACTCACTCATTCATTAATTAATTAATTCATTCAAGCTCTTACTCATTTATTCCTTCATCCCTTCACTGATTCATTAACTCATACACTCATTCAGAAATATTATTATATATCCATATAAAAAAATGAAAATATACACTGAAAAGTAAAGCATTTAAAAATAGTCCTATGAGAGGGAAAACGTGTGTATGTCAATCTCCGCTCCCCCCTTCCAATAACTTTTGCGAGATTTGTTCGATTTGATTTTATTTCTTTTTTATTTAGTTTCTTTCTTTTATTTCCTCTTCTTCTTTTTTTTTTTGAAGGATCTTGACCAATATTTTCCAATATTTAGTCATTTACTTCTGGACGAATTTCTCTTTAAATTATGTGATAATGCAAAATTTAACCGTAACAAAGAAAAAGGCTACGCGGAAAATCAATAATTGCTGATAAATGTTTTCAGCAAAAGTCAGATCCATTTTACAATTTCGTGATTCCCTTTGAAAGTAGAAACACAAGTACCAAAGGTTTCTCCATAAATTTGTCATTGATCTTTAGCAAAAACAGGGAAGTACATTCCTTACCTAAAAGCCAGGAATACATTTAAGAGCACTTAGCATCGCATTCTTAGTATTTTTTTTACTTCCGCATTTGATGCTAATCACGAAAGTAAGGTTAAAAACGAACAAGAAATGTATACATTTTTACGTTTGTGACTAAAATTCGGGTTCAATAACCTTTACTGCAACTTTGCACTTATTGGTGATGAAAATATACTCCGCGATTCAAATTAGAGAAACGGTAAGAACTTATAATAATGATAATAATAATTAAAAACAAATAAAAAAAATAAAATTAACATAAATAAAAAAGAGTTACAAATAATCCAATATTTGTGTTTATTTATATGATGATATATTTTTTTCGTGTGTTTGGTCGAAAAATTCACTGACCGCTGCAAAAAAAAAAAAAAAAAAATCTCTAATTGAACATTTATAAACCGTGAAGATACTCTATGAGTCCATTTAGTTTTTTTGTAAGCCAGTGCCAGTACACTAATTTTCACTATATTAGGTGTGAAATTGTCTTAAGACATGAAAAAGCAAACAATGTTAGGAATTTTTCTAAAACTCAATTTTGTACTTCTTTCAAAATTAGATTTAAGCAAAATTTGGGTAAGAATCTACATTTATGATGAAATTTATTCTGAATTTGAACGACGGCTAGTAAGACTGAAATTTTTGTTTAATAGAACAAAAGATTTGCATTACAACTATCATTTGCATATAAAAGAAGGAGAAAAAGAGAGAGAGAGAGAGATTTTTTCCCTTAGTACGAAATTCAAAACATCAATTACTCAAAACTCTCATTATAAATCTTGTAAATCGAATTTACCAATTTATCCGTCAAATAAAGTATGGAGTATTAAATATTTTTTGTCGTACAACATTCCGTTACGGCAGTGGAACAAAAACTTAGAACACATTCAAACTCCGCAAAAAGATTGTTTTCATACTCGTCGGTTTTTAGATAAGAAAGTTTTAGAACACTGTCTGGTAGACGCTCATGCTGAATATTTTTAAACTGCTCAAAAAACTTGTCAAAAAGAAAGTATAAAATTAAAGAAATTGTTATCTCCATGCATTTTACTTTAAAAGCTATTTTTTTCTTTTGCCAAATCTGTTTGATAGATCAGGGGATATGAAGAATTCAATTTCTCTCATAAAGCCTAATGTCAAGAGTTTTTTTTTTTTTTTTTTTTTTTAAAAAAATAATTTTTAATTATTTAAAACGAAGCAAAAATTCTTTCAAATCAAAAACAGAAATATGAGAGTATATAAAAGAGTTTTTCTCTAATAGCTTCCTACCTCTTAGCTTTGGGAATACCCTAAATTGCGGAGGTAGTTTTTTTTCCTAAATAAAAACGTTCAAAGCACTAATGCTTCAGTTTCTTAAACTCAAGAGCATAAAATATACATTTTTGTTCAAGATTAGAGATGGCGCTTTAAGAAAAAGGATCTTCGTCTATATTCCCAAGAACTGGAGCTCCTACTAGCTTCAAAACAAATGCACACTATTTATTCTGTAATAAAATATTTGTCAAGTAAATCAGCGCTATAGTACAGACAAAATTTTTACTGTAGTCAATTTTCTTTGATCACAGCTGGCATGGTATTTTTTCAACTTGATAGCAGAACAATAAAACTGATGTGCTGTTCCTCGCAGCAACTTTCCATATTGTATTGCTCGTTTAATGCCCCCTAACTTTCAAACAATATTAATAAAGCAGTAAAAAACATAGCTTTAATGCATCAAGGGCGCTAAACTATCATAAAACACAAATAAAACAGCGATTTACTATCACCAGCAGAGTTCTTTCAACCTCAAAAAAGCTGTCACCTAGAAACGATGAATCAAAAACACCATTTGGCGAGATTTTTTATTTGCTTTTGGCGAAATTTTAACGTCTTCTTCCAGACAATCGTTTTCTCATTAGTATTCTAAACTAGGAGGAACATTAACTGTAGGGTAAATCCGTTTTATACTTAGCCTGTATACCGAGTAAAGGCGAATGAGGAGTTTTTCTCCGGAAAAAAGGCTCGCCCTGGAATATTCCTGGAAAAATGCGAAAATGCATAGGAAGGGGAAGATAAAATGGCATCGTTATTAGCCGG
Organism: Octonoba sinensis; assembly: GCA_038502835.1. Lineage (NCBI taxonomy): Eukaryota > Metazoa > Arthropoda > Arachnida > Araneae > Uloboridae > Octonoba > Octonoba sinensis. The sequence goes on along the minus strand of CM076605.1, from coordinate 59,697,244 downwards.
TGTTACTGACCAGCCTTATTGCGGTTCACGGTCATCAACCTATTGTTGCTATTTTTGGCGACGGGCGTGGATGAAGGGTTGCAGTCCGGGATGTTCGATCGTCATGTGGGTCGGATGGAGAAAATATGCCTGATAACATTATAAAAGTTATCTCCGATGAAATAAAAAAACAAACATATTGTGGGTAACGTCAACTAGCAGTTGAAGATAACTGGCGTTTGATTGAATTACCAGCATACTAAGTATTTTATTATACTAATACTAGTTTAGTATTTTCATATTAAACATCACTAATTATATAATTTCATATTAAACCACAACTATTACTAAGTATTTTCATACTAAAAAACTCTAATTTACATGTATATAGTTTCAACGCAAATAAAGTTAGATAAACAGAGCAATTTCATCTATGTAGGTAGGTAATAAAAATATAGTTTGAAAAACATTACAAATTTATTACATAATACTGAATATAGTTTCAACACAAACATAGTTGTATATACAACACCAATTTTTCATTATAAATACAACACAAATAATATATATATATAAAAATATACTTTTATATGAAACGAAAATTTTCCTATGTAGATGCAACACGTGTACAGTAAACAGCACAAGTTTATTTTTATATTAAATATAGATAACCAATCCGTATATAGTCATATTTATTTATGCATTCAAATTAAATATATATACAACTACTATCAACTACACAATATTCTATCAACTACACAAATTTAACTTTATATTTAGCTTTAGATTTTTAAGTACATTTTTGAATGAATGAATGAATAAATAAATGAATAGATGAGTGAATGAATGAATAATTAAATAATTAAATAAGTAAATAAATGAATGAATACATGAATGGGTGCATGACTGATTGAACAAAGTAATGAATGAGTGAATGACTGATTGAATAATGTGATGAATGAGTGAATGACTGATTGAATAATGTGACGAATGAATGAATGAATGAGTGAATGACTGATTGAATAATGTGATGGATGAATGAATGAATGAATGACTGTAAATGAATATGTATTGAGCGTTGAAAAATCTATGTTTTAAGTAATTAAGAACAGAACTAAAAGTGAAAGAGAGAAGAATAGCTAGATTATAAATTTGATTTTGGGTGCATACGGGAAAGTAGGCTCGTGTAGTTCTAGACGGAACTTCTTGTGTAATTTCTAATACATCAATTTCCAGGCAAACGGACTGTCTACACTGCCGTCCCATGCACTCCTATTAAGTTAATATTTTTACGTCTGCAGGATGGGAAATGGGGTTAGTTTCAACATATCCACAATTCTTTCATCACCATGTGTCCACATGAAAAATTATAAAAATGTGCAAAAGTGAGCATGGAAAAAATGTAGTGATTGTATTCATTTATAACATACAATAACCTTCCATTTGAAACTTGGAATTAACATAGTCTTTTAAAATTATTTTCTTTTTCTTTTGTCATGAAAGCCTCTGTTATAATTGTAATGTCACATTGTTATAGATAGCAGATAGCAACACGTCTTCTTTGAATAAATGATTAGGTAATAAACATAAAGCTCATTGTTTAGAAGAGTTTGTTGCCACTAAGCAGTAATATTAAAAGCAATTATAATAAGAGTTTAAGTGAAGACTTCACTGAAACAATGGAGTAAAAAATGAGAATTTTGTATGGAAGCAAACATTTAAGTTTTATTCAGGTGGAAGTCAACTTAGTACGAACTCGGCAGAAGTGCAAGCGGCTACATGTATGAGCGCAATAGGCTCTGAGGCAACAATGATTTCATTTCGTTTGCTTTAAGTGAATATGATCTAAATAAACTTGACGTTGTAATCGCCAAATTCGGTGAATACTATTTATGTAGTTATATAAAATAGCACAATGTTTCAATGCTAAATTAATTATTACGTTCGAATTTCGATTGTTGGGCGAAATCTAGTTTTCATAAAGATATAACACTAATATAATAATATAAACAACGCAAATATTGATATAGATTAAAATAGATAGTTAAATTTATCTACAAGAGCAAACATTGGATATATATATTATGAAGGTAAGATTAAAAAGGAAACATAGATAAAGCCTTTTGACGCAATCAAATGTTGATTTCAGATGGAATGATAGTTAAATAGTTAATTCTTTCAAAAAAAAAAATACGTAATCTATATTTCAATTTACAAAGATATGAGTTATACCATTTATCTTTTGATAATGAATAATAGTCAGAATTTTCAAATCGCAATCATAATTGATTCAGTTTAAAACTTTTCAGTTGAGGCAGTTCTATAACAATTTTTTGCCGATTTAGCATGGATTGCACCAAAGTGAAGCTGTATAATTGTCCATTTTTGCATTAATACTTTCAACTAGACTTCATTATAAACAGCATGTTTAAAGAAAGTTTTGTTTGTTAAGTTGATCTCACGAATGTCAATTAAATTCAGCAATGTTTTCCCGACAAGAAGACAATTATGCAAGAGTAAAGACCGAACTCTATGGGTTGAATGACTGACTTCATTATCCTGATAAATAGTCAATTATTACCAAAATAAAGTTTCACAGTCATTTGTTTATTTCTTTTTCTTTTTTGATGTCGAGTTATACATTACAAGCCATTTCCTCATCAATGAAATGCAAGATTCTTGGATCAGCTGAAATCATTTTAAATCAAACCTTAAAAACTTTTGCTTATAATTTATTGGTTTGTTTGTAAAAATAGTGTCACCCATTTTGCCCTCACATTTCATTTTGTAAGATAACACTGGTCTAAAAAAAAAAAACTTTTTTTCTGCCCCAAAGACTTTGTTAACTGATCTTAGAAGTATTTTTCACGCTGAACTCGAAAATGAAAACCATTTTTCTCTGTCACGTAAGGATTTTCCGTGAAAAATGCTGTAATAGTTGACATTAATAACATTTACCCTAAATTATTGCAGTACCTTACAAGCTCCCCTTAAGTAATAAGGAAAATGGTTTTCATTTTCGAATTCAGATTGAAAAATACTTCTAAGATCAGTCAATAAAAGTCCTTAGGACCCCTATCCCCTTTTTTAAGGGCATTGTAATTTTTACATTAGAAGCATTTCCACCAAAAAAACAAGTAATTTTCTATTTTCCTTAAAAGGGTTCATTTTGTCATGTTATGGCATACTTTGCCTCAGGAATGTCTCTTTTTAACGTCCAGCAGTAATCTGCTAACATAGTTGCACTGCACTTCCCTTGATATTTCTTTTCGATAACTGAAATGTCCTGATGGAACCGCTCCCCATGTTCATCGGTTATATAGCTCCTATGCTTTCAGGGGTATTTTTACACACAACAGGAGATTTCTATTGTAAAAAATAGTAGCTCATGCTCATTAAACGTGTTGTACAGTATCAATCTTTTGCCTATTTGCCTTTGTATCCCAATTCTCGCGAAATTCCTACCGAGACCTGCACCCAGTGCATTAATTTAATACGCACTTCCGTTCGATGTCTGCGGGGGCTGTTTGCGACACTCCACTAAGTTTTTTCCAGCAAAATCAAGTGACTACTGATTTAACGGTTGACATTCAAGCTCTTTTGAGTACTTTATCTCAATAAAAACGATGCTGCATGATCGGAAAAACACTGAAAAAACGTAAAAATCGAACTTTTACTTCCTCATAACTAAAAAACTATACGTGATGGAAAATTTTTGATGCCAAATATGGATTCTTCGTGCAAAACTACATCAGGAAAAGTGAAATTCATTCTTGGGGCAAAACACTTGTTGACCAGTGCACATTATTGTACTGTAAAAAAAAAAAATGGACTCGCGAGCACACACACAAACACAAACACACACACACGTATATATATATACAGACATATGTATGCATAAATAAATAAAGAAAGTGAAATATAGGAATGAGATGTCTTAGCCGAAATCTTTCGAATGCAAAAAAAAAAAATCGAATTGGACAATTCACTTAAACGTTATTGGAGGAGAGGAGGACAGACATTTTGATCAATTAAAATGTATATCTCGCATATTTATAAAGTCAATTATATTAAAGAATTGTTTAAGAGGTATTAATATAATCTTCAATGCAATGAGAACTCCGTAAAAAAAATCCTACTTTTAATGTATTATTTATAACGTAACTATAATCTACCTTTATTATTTATAAATTAATTTGGAAGGTGCCGAAACATAAATCTTTTGCTTGAAACGCTGCAAGCTTTCCAAAGAAATGGTACAGTTACGGTTTCTGTTATGCATAAAAAGTATTTTTGAGAAATTCATTTGGATCCATGCCAAACTGAAACTCAACTCAAAAAGGTTTGTATTGATTTCAGCTTACAAATAGTTCCAAGTACGAAAGATCAATAAACACTCGTTTCAGTTAAAATATTAATGGTTATGAATAGTTATGATTTGAATTCGCTTTTATATCTAATATTTCTTTTTTCTTTAGCTGAAGAAAGAATAGTGTAACCCCGATTTAATGATTGTGTGTGGATTGTTAAATTGAGGATATCGTTAAATCGGGGAAATATAGCATTCTTCAATCAAAATCCGCGACTTTAGAAACCCATTGCTGATTTGAAGAAATCGTGAAATCGAGTATCGTTAAATCAAAGTTATACTAATATAGTCTGAACGCACATATACACACACAAAGAAGAAAAAAAAAAGAAAAAAGAAAAAGATCGTTTCTGTTAATTTAATTGAAGCCCTTTTAGTAACAAAGTAAATTCTTTCATTGTGCATTCTAATATTTAACACTTGGTTCACCAGACCAGTCATTTTGACTGTTTCGAAGCTTCCGGTTTGCATAATTTGTTACTAATTACAGTGCCACTTTCGATTGCATTGGCTTTTCCTAATACACGGTAAGTAGGACAAGTTAATGGGACTGAAAGTTTTATTGTAATTAGTATCAATTTGATGCAAAATGAAAGTTTAGAAATGGTTGAAAACGGCCTGTCAAATTTAGTGTTAAGTTTTTATTATTAATCTCAATACATATTTTTTTAAATATTTTTTCTCGAGTGAGGACCGCCAAAAGAAAGATAAAGTTATCAAATATTTTTGTGATGAATTAAATGTACATTTTAATTAAATAGCGATATTTTGTTTTAGTGCGGACCGGCAAAAAAAAGATAAACTTATCAAATATTTTTATGACGGATTGATCACAATTTCTTGACGCGGCTGGTTTTATGTATATTTTGTGAGCAAATGGTACTGCATAATTTTTGAAGAATCAGGATTTCTAATGCATTGCGTTTAGCAATGGAAGTCAAGAAAATTTAATGTGATTTTAAAAATGTTTACCATTACATTATGTATAAAATATTCTGTAATAGTATGAGATGAATTATTTTTATAATAAATATAGATAAGTATATAAAGCAGCTTTTAAACGTGATATGTCATTTTCTGTTAGATCTAATTTTACGTGTAATAAAGTGAATGACATTCTAGCTGGTCTGTTCGGGAAAAGTGGATCATTGATCCACTTTGTCATTTTTCGAAGAAGCCCAATAATATCAAGATAAACAAAATAAATATTGTATACAACATATTTCTTTTCTTCGCAAGTGATTGTAATGTTTATAATGTAGGTCTTCAAATGTCTAATAATTGTAATATAGCTCTGTAAAGGTGTAATGCTTATAATATAGCTCTGTAAAGGTCTAATGTTTGTAATATAGCTCTGTTAAGGTATAATGTTTGTAAATACAAATATAAATACAAAAGTGATGACCAGCAACAGGCACAGGGCCCAGCTAGGCTGGTCCTAGTCAAGTTAACAATCCCCAATGAACATCAAGAGCCTTTTTTAAAGCTTTTACCCCACTGCAATTAACAGTTGCCTCCGGTAAACTATTCCAACTGCCTACAATCCTATTGAAGTAGTAATTCTTCTTAAGTCATATAAAGTAGGTCCTTAATGTTGTAATTGCAATGTAGGTCTGAAATCCTGGCTAGTTCATCAAATCGTGCAATTGCAGCATCCAAAACGCACCGCCCTTGGCCTGCATCGCAAGCAGGCCTGAAAATAGGAGACGTTAAGCGTCGACTAAACCTGAAGAATTAAGAAAACAAATCAAACAAGACAAACCAAAAATGAAAAAAAAAAAAACAAAACAGCTTTTTAAAGGAAGCTCAGCAGATAAAACCTTTTATGTCAGCCGACAAAACCTTTTATGTGGTGTGTGGGGAGAAGTATGAGAGGATCCACCAGTGGAGAATTGGATTGATTGCAACACATGTGAACAATGGTCCTCATGAGAACTGCACTTCATATAAAGGCAATGGACCATATAACCGCGTAAACTGTTAAATGTGCTCAGAACCAGAACGATTGGATTCTTTTTTTTTCATGAATAAACAGCAAGATGTTTTGTTTATATCAATAAAGGACTTTTTTGGACAATTTAATGTATTGATCCATTTTGCCCGCAATGGTTATTCACTTTGCTCGCTCTATCGAGCAAAGTGGAGAAATTTTTTGTACATCTAAAAAATTCGTATTTCTTCTTATCTGAGCAGATTACTATGCCGTATAATTTGTCACAGCGCCTTCACTGTAAAAAAATTCTGTACAAGTACAGAACGGGAGCTGAGTATTTCTTTAAATTTACGAAGAACTTGTTTTAAATAATAATCAAGTTTCTTGACAACAGTTTCTTGATATAATTCTTGTTTCTCAGCACTTGGAAAAATTACAGAGAAAGATTTGTTAAATTATGTAAAACTGAGCCCTTGAGATCTGTGACCACCAGTTTAAAAGTTGTCAATATATTGTTAGTTTATAATTGAATCGTTTATTTCGAAAAGGTAACATTTTCGTTCTGAAAAAGGAACAATTCTTAGAATTAATCCTTTAATTTTTACGGCATAATTAGTAAAAAATCATTTTAATTTACCAGTAATGAATTGCTATTACCTATTAAAATAAAATAGTAAAAGATCAGACCCGAAAAGTTGCGAAACTTTACGGTTATTTTTTCTATCTTCTGAAGTTAATAAAGTTATTTTTTCTATCTCCTGAAAAAAAATTTGATTTAAAGAGTTGTTATCTTTTAAATAAACGGTTAAAGTTAACTTCGGCTTCTGTGAGTACCTCCTAGCTGCCGGCAGCCAGCCTTTCCGAGGGATTAGGTGCACCGCTGTTGGCTCATGCCAGAACGTCTTTTTTTTTGTAGGGGTGGTGCTTAAAATTTAACTAATTTCGTGTTTATAAGTACAAGTTATTCTCCTTATATATTTCACGTTCTTACCACTTATTTGCTTTTTTTCTTTTTCTTTTCAAAATTATACACAATATTTATATAAATGTGACATATCTATATGAACGGCATTTAATATTCGAAGCAATTTTTAATGTTTCCGTACCTCTTACAACGACGTGTAATTTGCAGATTTTTCGAATAAATAACTGCGTAACAACGCATTCGATTGCTCCAACTATAGATATCACTTGTCAGCTCTGTTCTCTAACTACTAAAGACAAGAAAAGATCCAATGCCGATTCCGTCCACTTAGCCAAGTGTTCCCGACCCCGGAAACTGCAGTCTTCATTGAAGCATAACCGTCGGACCTACGGTCACGGTTAAGCGCTCGCGGTAGTCGACATCGCGTGCCGACGCAAATTACCTCAGCTCATTTCATTTCAGTTTCTTTTATAACTCTGCACATGATTTTAACTATTCCCGACTAGGTGATAAAAATGCTATATCGTGGAATTATAACGCAATGATTACGGTCGCTGTCGCCCCCCTCCCCTGTGGCATTTTCGAATTGTTTTTTTTCGAAAGGGTGGAGTTCAGGGAATGAACGAATGTCGAAGCATCCGATCATGTGAGTAATACCGGCAGTTGCACGAACGCGAATATATTATTCAAAATAAGAATTTAAGAGAGTAGCAATTTATGTTCATTTCCATATTAGAAGGTCTAGTTTAATAAGTCACAAAAATCAAGGTCATTGTTTGCATGATAAGTTATGAAATCAGATGCGCATGCTAAGCTTTGATGCGATTTATACTAAATGGAATACATCGAATGAGTAATTTTTATAATCAAAAAATTGATTAAATCATAAATGTTGTTCATTTGCAATGCACGTAACATATTATTGTTGTTTTTGTAGTCATCTGTTTTTCAAAAACTGAAACTCAAAAGAATCGAGTTATTACAGAAAATGCTTTTAGGCGGACGTCAATATGTGTTTCACAAAAGGGTATCGATTATAGAATAGGAATTGGTCAATAATTTATATTTAGAAGACTTAATTATGATAGTTTGCAATAGGAGGATTATCAAAGAGAAGAATAATTGTAAGGAAAAAATAAAAGAAAGAAAGACAGCTGAGAAAAATGAAGCAAAATAACAAAAAGAAAGAAGTACAATAAATTGCGTAATACAAACAATTGGTGAAATTTAAGAATGGAAGGAAAAATATGATAAAATTTGGAAGAACATGAAGCTAGTAATTTAAGTATACGAACAGAAAGGGAAAAAAAGAAAGAAAAGGGAAAAAGAATTTCGTGTAAGGAAAAAGATTTAAAACAGAATAGGAATTAAACAATCGTTAATTTTTACGCGATGTATTTAAGAAAATTTGAAATACAAAGATAATAAAAGAGAAAAATAATTGTAAGGAAAACATAAAAGAAAGAAAGACAGCGGAGAAAAATGAAGCAAAATAACAAAAAGAAAGTAATACAATAAATTGCATACAAGCAATTGGTGGAATTTAAGAATGGAAGGAAAAATATAATAAACTTTGGAAGAACATGAAGCTAGTAATTTATGTATACGAGCAAAAAGGGGAAAAAAGAAAGAAAAGAAAAATATTTTTCGTGTAAGGAAAAAGAGTTAAAACATAATAGGAATTATGAGATGTATTTAAGATAAATTTGAAATAGGAAGATAATAAAATAGAAAATGAATAGTAAGGAAGAAATAAAGTAAAGAAAGACAGCGAGGGGGGGGGGGGGAAGTAGAGTAATTGAAAGAAAGAAAAACGTACATATTGCAAAAAGTAAGAAAAATTTAAGAAGTATCAGATGCATATGGCAAAGCTGAGTAAAATATACATATATTAATTCATGTGTAACATAAAGAGAAACAAGAAGTTCCGTCTAGAACTATACGAGCCTACTTTCCCGTATACACCAAATTCAAATTTATAATCTAGCTATCTCTTTCTCTCTCTTTCTTATTTATCTTTAGTTCTAATTATTGAAAATATAAATTTTTCAACGGATAATACATATTCATTCACTTACTCATTCATTCTTTCATTTATTCAGCCATGCATTTATTCATTCATTCGTTACCTCATTCAAGTGTTTATTCATTCATTTACGCATTCATGTATTTATTCGCTCATTTATTTATATTTTCATTTATTCAATAATTTATTCATTCATTCTTTTCCTCATTCATTTATTCATTGATTTATTCTTTCACTCTTTCATTTATTCATTATTTCACTCATTGAGTCACTGAGAAATATCCTTGAAAATCCCGATCAAAAAATTTCATAGCAAAATAGGCTCGTAAGTTCTGGATAAACTTTCTATTTCTACATGTTCTACGTTATAAGAGCTTTCCGATAAAGTTTGTTCCAAGCAAATCGGTCCGTTAGATCAGGATTTATATAGGGTTGAAATTTCCCCGTAAGCTCTGTGTTAATTTTTTGAACTGTTCAAAAATGAACAAAAACTGTTCAAATCAATATTTCACGCCGAGAACTCCTTTCAATAAGCTTGCAATAGGAACTTGGCTCTTGTGCCCAGAGTTTACAGAATTTGCTTCAATTTTGTCCATAGGCGCTAATGTTAAATTTTTTTGAACTGTTCAAAATTGAACAAAAAATTGTTCAAATTAAAAAGTAAAATACAGAAATCAGATGTCCTCGCCGAGATCTTTCGAATGCAAAAAGAATTTTTCCAATCGGACAATTCGTTCAAACGTTATTAGGGGGGGGGGGGCAGACCGACAGACAGACAGACCGACAGACAGACAGACCGACAGACAGACCGACAGACAGACAGACCGACAGACAGACAGACCGACAGACAGACAGACCGACAGACAGACCGACAGACAGTCAGACCGACAGACAGACGGACAGACAGACCGACAGACAGACAGACCGACAGACAAACCGACAGACAGACAGACCGACAGACCGACAGACACACTTTTTCCCCATCTCAATACCCTACTTTCAAATTTTTTATTTTTCAATCTTTATTTAATTACTTCACTTATTTTTGACTTTTCTTGATTTTTAACGATATTTTCACGATACATTAAGCCTTCTTTCATGCTTTATTATTATTTTTTTTTACTTTTACGGGAAAGTAGGCTAAAAAGGAAAAAAAAAATATTTATGTCACGTGATGAAAAATATTTAACAGAGAACAGAAGTTATGCTACTGTTTATATTTATGAGATGAATTTAAGATAATTTAAGATAGGAGAGATAAAACTAAAATGAGTAGTAAGGAAGAAATAAAAAAGAGAAAAAAGTAGAATAATTGAAAAAAAAATAATAAAACGTGCGAAATGCAATTAGTTAGAGAAATTTAAGAAGTTTAAATATGACAAAAGCCAAGTAAAATATAAATATATTTATTCCAGTATGACTTAAAGGGGAAACAGGAAAATATTTATGATGTGAGGAAACGGATTTAATATTTATCAATTACATATTACTAGGGTTACTACACGTACGCATTTTGTCGGTAACACTATGTGCCCGCAAACTTTCTTTCTTTCGTTCTTTTTTTTTTTTTTTGAAAAACTCAGCTTTATCCGTATATTTGGGAGCACGTTAGATTTTTTTTCACTCTGAATTCTTTTTCGATTGTTAATTGTCAGTTGTAAAGTTACTTATACACTTACATTTAAGTAAATATTTTTAGAATTTTTGAGTCAATTGCAATTATTTGCCATAACAATCTCTTTTTTAAGCACAAATGTATAACTTTTTAATCACTGATAGCATAAAAATAAATTTCTTTGTAACTTTTAATTCAGATTTTCAATCATAAAATTTTATTCTGAATTTAATAATTAAGCCTATATTCCATATGCTTAATATATTTTCCCACCATAAAACTACAATATGTAACTCAAATTTTTGACCCCCAAGCAGTATCGTTCAAATCTCAGTGCCTTTTAAGAATAAGTTACATGGGTAAAACTTTGAATTTTTGGACAAAGGGGAGGCGAAGTTCTGCATTTTGGCATATAATAATCCTGCATTACTCTATAAATTCACTTAGTGCCACTTGAACCATGTCCTGAATACTAGGTAATTAATGGAAGAAGAAATTAATTTTGTTCTCATTGATCCTTTTAATTAATCCGATACACAATGTGTTATATATTTTATTTATCATTCTTATATTTCATATTTATTCAATATTCTGTTTATTAATAATCGTCTGCAGTTGTTAACATTTAAAACAATTGCTTTAGTTTCCAATATTATTAATAGTACAATATTAATTATTACCCAATATTATTAATAGTTGAAAAGGGGATTCCAAGCAATCCCGAAATATGACTGCATTTTAATACTAATTTGTGCTTTCTTAACGTGAAATTATTTTTTATTACAGTTTAATAGTACTACTATTACTGATCGTTAATCATTACTTCTCCTTCCCCTCTCATTCGAAGCACGAATGCAGGAGTTACGCTGCTTGTATATGTTGTATATAATGTGCATATTAATGCATTGTAAATAAAGTAGTCATTTGTTCGTCAGAATTTCATCAAAGTTCTTTTCCAAGAGTTTCTGCAGTATTTTAACGCTACAAGTTCACGCAACTACATGAAACAATGCAATAGAGAAGACTACGTTATTAATTTTCGAAATGTTGTTTTTCCACTTTAAAGGAACGATGCACTTTGAAGTGTTCTTGAAAATATACGAAAGTGAATCTTCTCATTTTAAGAAATTCTTTTATACTAATTCAAAATGTAGGAGCTTTTATCGGTAATATCCAGAGGTCGGAAAGGTATTTCTACCAAGACATATGCAACATAAAAAATTAATAGCCTTGGATTGCATTGCAAAAAAAAGTGGGGGGGGGGGGGGGACACGAAAGAAAAAAAAAAGTGCACTTGTCTGTTTTTGTATTCACTAAATTTTTCAATTTACCCAATTGAATTATTTTATTTTGAAGGAACTATGGTTAGCTCTATTCTATTGTACAGGATTTATTACAAGACCACAGGAGGAAAATGAATTTCTTCTTATATTAATTTACCCAGCAATCAGGACATGCTTCAATCATACTTATTTCTTAAAAAATTTTAAGTAATTAATGAAACTTAAACCTTTTCCCTCTCGCGATAAATAATATTCCATTTTGCTCTGAATACTAAAAAGATACAAAGAATGTTCGAAATAAAAATTTTAAACTCTTAATTTAATGAAAATGTTTGTGAATTATTTGTGAAAAAGTCAGTTATATTTGTATTAAAAAGTGAAAGAAAGAAAGAAACGTACTACATAAACAAAAAATTTTCCAAAAAGAAACGATTCTCGTATTTCAACACTGATTTTGAAATGAATTAATCACTTTTTTATCTCTGTGTCACTCATTTAATTTTCGTCTCAAGTTATTTCAAATTAAACTTAACAGTTTAAACAATTTTTTGAAAACAAAAATCTTTCATGCAAAAAGAAAACAATTAGTTATTATGACAACGACATCAAATTCATTGTCTCAAACTGCAAAGCGTTACATGTCAATAATGTTGAGATAGTAATGTTTTTATTTAAAAAAAAATTAAATCAAACACTTTTTACTTCCAGATAACGCATATAAACGCAGGATAAACAAAATGCAGATCTGAATTAATAAGATAATGATTGAAAAATAAATAAATAAGTAAATAAATAAGATGTTTATGATGAAATTATTGAACTGCGTTAACAAAAAATAAATATTTCCATCAAAAAGAAAATAATTGAGATGAGTAAACTGAAAAATAAAATGAATACCAAATATCGTAGTTGAATGCAATTTTTATGAAAATTAAGCATTCTTGTTTATTTCTTAGCAATGCAATTGCAGTATTTTTTTAAATTTACTTTCTGGATACCTCTTTGGCGGAGGAAATATATATTTGAAATATTTCACTTAACGTGGATCAGTTACGATTAAATTTTGCAGTACGATACGATACTGATATCATGCAAAAAACAAACTATGGTAAAACTATATTTAAAAATTTGTTTAATGATTACCAGAGAAAAGTAACATAATATTTGTACTTATTATCGTAACTTACGGACTTAAACAAATTTATTTCTATTTCTTAAAAGTTATTTCTGCTCATAACTAAATTTTTAATTTCCGATTCTTTGGAGTGGCAACACCTTAGTTTGTTTATATAAAGCGATCATCATGTTTAATTTGATTGTTGAACTTACAGCCCGCAGATGCTCTGCATATTTGAAATCTGAATCTTATCAACAGTGCTACTAACATTTTGGATAAAAAAAAATAAAAGATCTTCTTAGATCTCATTGTCGGACGGAACAGATAAATATCTTTTCAAGAGCACTTCAACGTGTATCGCTCGTTTAAAGCATGAAACAACATTACAGAAGACGATAACGTAATCAGCTCTATTTTGTTATAAAGGGAAACTTGTTCGAAACCGTTCAGTTAACTTATCATCTAACTATTATATTTATGGAATAATAGGTGTTTTAATCTAGCATGTGCATTAAATAACCTTGTTTATTACGTATAGGGTAGTTCGTCCAGTGAATGAACACACATATGCTTAACCCCTTAACTGATCGTTTTTTTACCACAAGTGTTCCTAAAAAAAAGCATGTTTTTTATTGCATATAATTAAAGTCCTAACTTGGTATAAAAGGAAAATGAAATAATTTTTTTTTTAATTTCATAATTAATGAATTTACGAATTTTTATATTTTATAACTTTGAAACACACATGCCCCTGAATGACTCTTTCAATCTATTAATAATACGGCCAAATCAAAACAAGAAAGGCGGAAGTATCAATGCCCGTACGCTCTACGGACAAACCAGTTAAGGCCATTTTTGGGTAGCCCGTACACCGTACGGATAAACCAGTTAAGGCCATTTTTGGGTAGCCCGTACACCGTACGGATAAACCAGTTAAGGCCATTTTTGGGTAGCCCGTACACCGTACGGATAAACCAGTTAAGGCCATTTTTGGGTAGCCCGTACACCGTACGGACAAACCAGTTAAGGCCATTTTTGGGTAGCCCGTACACCGTACGGATAAACCAGTTAAGGCCATTTTTGGGTAGCCCGTACACATAAACCAGTTAAGGCCATTTTTGGGTAGCCCGTACACCGTACGGACAAACCAGTTAAGGGGTTAAGTGCAATTTCATTTTCAAACAAGAAGTTCCATCTAGAAGAACAATACGAGCGTACTTTCCCGTATACACCAACATCAAGTTTATTACCTAGTTATCTCTCTTTTTCGCATTTTGCTTTAGTTCTTAATCATTCTTTAGTTAATAATCGTTCTTAGTTAATAATCACTCAGGTGTCTGATAGCTTGGAATTGCGTAGAAGGGAGCTACCATTGCCAATCCATTTATGAAAGAAAAAAAAAATGTAATGAAACCTTATTAAAAATAATAAGAATAATAACAAATTGTTGATTCACTGGGGTTGTGACTCCCAGCCTATTTAGGAAATGTGGAGCAAAAAACAAATCTAACGGCTTTTTCCGGTTTTATACCGGGAAATGGCAAATCTCGTATGAAGTATAAGTTAGCGGCTCAGTTCCATTTAGCAAAAATAGCAGCAAAAAATTTAAAGATATAATTTCCAGTATCAAAACTGCGGGTCATCTTTACATTATCTGAAAACGAAATTTAGAATTTTTTCAGCTTCCACAAAAATTAGAATGTTTGCATAATTAATTGTTGTAAATTATTACTTATTGCGTTTGATTTTGTAAATAATTATTACTTATTTCGTTTCATTTGTTTTAAAAATGTTAATAATCGTAACAGTGTTAAAGGAAACTACATTCGAAACGAACTACACAGTTAAAAGCAGAAAGTCTGTTGCGAAGATTAATTGAGGCAAAGTCATACACTGGCCAGTCTTACCCTATACATTTTTACCCCTAGACAAACATTGCATAACTTAGTTTTTTACTCCAAATACAAATCTAAATAGTCAAAAAATACACATGTTTTACAGTCTTAATTATGTCACTTCGCTAAGCATATCCTCATATGTTTTTCATGTATGTAAACGAACGATTCAACGCATAACCTCCACACCTATTACGGGACTGTCTTGCCAGATCATGCCGACACTTTTCCATTAGGTCAAGCTTTAAGAGATAATGTGTGTGAATAAACAAGCTTTATTCTCATTTGTTTACCTTCATTCGGGATCCTATACACTGTAAAAAAAATCTCCTGAAAATAACGGAAAAAGTACGGCAGCAGAGTTGCCGGAAATATTCCGTTTCTGATAATATTTCCCAGAGCTTTGGCAGAAATTCCATTTACAATATCTCCGTTAATCCAAATCAGGTTGTGAAGATACAGAAACCGTCAAACGGAAAAGTTCCGTTCAGGACGTGATATTTCCGTTTTTGGAAGGAAAAACCATGTATTGAAGCACTACGGAAATCTTCCGTTAAAATCAGTCTCTCTGAAAATTCAGGTTTTTTAAAGTGTACGGCCCGGTCCCATTGCTGTGGGGGCCATCAATGAATGCATTTATGTAATTAACAAAAAATTATTATTACTGCTATTATTTCATTATTATTTAGAATATTTATGCTTTTATTTCATTACACTCAACAATTTTTTAGAGTATTCCCTATACCTGCATTTTCTAACTTCTCCTCCAGTCTCTCGATTCAGTCTATCATACCCTCTTTCTGTCTTTCAGAGCTCTATATTTCTAGACATTTTAGTTGCCATGCTTTTTACCTATTGATATTTCATCACTCAGTCGTTGTACTCGTCCCAAATAATTAGGCTATCTGTTTTTATTTTAGCTGCTGGGTGTGTATACACCTAAAAATAATCTCATAAGTTCATTATAAGTTTGCTTTAATTCCCCTAAGTCAGATTCATTAATTTAAGGAGGAGCTCTTTTCAGAATCTTAATGAGTATTTTTTTTTCTTTGCAATGAATAAAATCTCCAATAAGTAATGAATTTTATATGTTATCTTATTATCCCATCAGACTTTGCTTGCTCTGAAAATGTCTGAACACATCAACAAGGTGAGTAAATTATTTATTGTTAATAGAACGAATGGAGAAAATCATTTTCTATTTTTCACTCACAAAACTATCTTAATCCTTTCAGAAGTGGTGTTTGGTATACGGCACATTAACATTGACGAAAGCAGGATCTATAATATTCAAGCTATGGCCATCAAAGTTATTTCAATTTACTTTTATTTGCTATATATGTGTCTATATTATGGAGCTTTATGTGTTCAAATTTCTCAAAAAAGAAGTTAATAATAATTTTAAGAAGAAAATAGTATTCCTTTCCTTTTATTTTTCAATCACATCGGCCAAACAAAAAATTGAATTGTTAAAACAGTTATGTTTTAAAAAAATAATTGTGACTGAAATGTCCTTTTTAGTATTTATTTTAATTAGATATAACGTACTAGGATTTAATACTAAGCAAAAAACTTTTAATATGAACCTATTTTTTTGCACAAAATTTAAGGGTTTTTGCACCGTGTCCGCAAAGTTTGACAATTCATAACTTTTTGTTTATGATTGAAAAATCTTGAAATTTTGTGTGATTAATATTGGATACATTACGAATCCTTACCTTAAAGGAAAAAACTTAACGTGCTTTTTTTCAAAATCCCTTCTGCAAGGGTTAAACAAAAGTAAGTTCTAACGAATTAGGTAGATGTGATAAATAGAATTATCTCCATTAAATACAGAGCATATCACCTTTTTCATGCTTTTTTTTTGTTTTGACAAAATCAGTATTTTTTTATTAACTCTAACATGTTTAGGGATGTAACGAATATTCGGCCAGTATTCGGTATTCGGCCCGTTGACCGTATATTCGACCGGGCCGAATATTGATGGACTATTCGGCCGAATAGCTCTGCGGCAGTAGAAATGTAAAAAAATTAAGAAATTAGTAGATTTTAAACATTTAAAATTGTATTACAATTCTTTCAGAACAATACATTAGTATATAGTTTTAATAAATAAAAATAATTTAGAAAAAAAAACAATTTTTAAACTTTGTTTTAGGCTTGACTGAGCAAAAACAGATTTTAAGTTGTAATATTGTATATTATATTTAGCATTTGCTCCCAAAAGCTGACAATAGTTAATTATGATAGAGAATATGAGAAATATATTTTGTTATTATTAACAAAGTGGAAGTCAGACTTTGTTTGGGTAGTAATGCATCTAGAAGCTCCCTGTCGCATTGAAAAAGGGATTCCAAGCGATCCCGAAACATATGTCTGCGTTTTAATGCTCATTTGTGCTTTAATTTAACGTGAAATTTTATTTCTATTTGTTTGGGTAGACTGATTTACTGTGTATTGGGTAAGAGAGAAATGTGAAAAGCCTAGAATGTATCATGAATATTTAGTTATCATAAGTTATTGGGGTTTTTGAAAATAAAAACATATTCCAGTTAAGTCTATTAAATTTTAATAGATCTTTTAAAAATAGCTATGTAAAAAACCATATAAGATAAAAATAAAAACTTGTATAACTTTTAAAATATCTTCATAAAACAGTTTTGAGCAAGGCAAAGTCACTAAGCAATAGTAGTTCTTTCATTTGAATTAAACAATTTCTAAACAATTGCTACTACCATAAAACTTCAATTCCACTTGTGGGTGAAATTTTTAGTTTTATTACATTCAAAACAATAGTGAAAATAGATTAATTTTAAATAGTTTTGAATTCTTAACAAACAAAATTAAATTATACATCCTAGATTGTGTGCAATTGGTGTGTGACTTTGTGAATAACTTTAAATTAGACAAATACTTTCTATTACAACGATTTTCTAGAAATTTTAAAATTCGGCCATCGAATACTCGGTATTCGGCCTAAGATATTGGCCGAATATTCGGCTTCGGCCTATTCGGCCTAGAAGAAACGGCCTAATATTCGGCTTCGGCCTGGAAGAAATGGCCGAATATTCATTATTCGGCTATTCCGCCAACTTATTCGTTACATCCCTAGTGTACATATATTCGAAAATGTTACTGTTTGAGCGATTTAACTTTTTTGGAATACGTCTCCTTCCAATGAGCAGCATACTTTTTAACCACTTGCGGTGGCAAAAAATTCACCGACGCGTGTACCAGAACGGTACTGAGAAGCATCACACAATGTTCGATGCCCGAGAGTAATCGGGAAAAGATTTATATTTTCTAAACTAATTTGTTTTCGACCCAGGACTTCGAACAACTTTTTGAAGGGAATACAGAGCATCGATTAATTATAAAACCATACGAATATAAACATTAAATTTATTTATTAATAATCATGCAAAGTGCCGACGTGCCTCGCATTTCGTTTTTCGTTTTGTGACAGTCGTACATACCACGTCGTTGGCGATTCTGTGACAAAAGCATTACGACGTACATGGCACGTCTTTCCATCGCAAGTGGTTAATACGATAGCCCCCCCCCATCCCTTCCATATGTATTTAACCCATTCCCTCCCGCACATACTCTCGATGCAAATTTTAGCGAGATTCTGTTTTTCTACATCACATGTGCCTTAACATGTAAATGGAAAGAAGAAAAAAAGTCGTTTTTGAGGAAGTAATAACAGTTAAAAAATGCACCATCACCAAGAACCACGATAAAAATGACGTATATACGTGACATACGAAGCCAATATCTTGATGAAAGATGCCATTTTGTTATTAAAAAACAGAATTTATTAATAAAGTTAAAAAAAAAAAAATTCTCGCACGTGTCATCTCACCTGTTATTTTTTTCTTTCTAATGGGGCTGCGCGTATGGTCCCTAACCTTTGGAGATTTAGTGCATTCCCCGAAAACCAGTATCTGTTCTTTCAAGTAGCCCCTCTATCAGCAATTGCCATTAGCACTTGAGAATTTTCCCGCTCAGTTTCCGCCTAGAGGGCGGCACCTGAGCTCTATATGATGCGAAACTGTACTAGGAATTCAATTTAGCTGAGAGTATCTAAGCCACACAGATACCTAAGGGATCTTTAACATGCCGCATAATCATACGACATGGGCACTGTTGGCTTTCTTCATCTTGAAAATCCACCGCTTTGGGCCAGGTTTGATCCTGCGAACTTGGGCTTACGAGCCCAGTGCTTTACCACTACGCCACCCTGCCGATATGTCACCTGTAATGAGCTTCATAATCAAACCAAATTTTTAAATCTCAAATCATATTTTTTTGAAAGTTTAACATAAAATCAGATAGGTAATAGTTAAAATTAAAATATATCTTGTGAAGCAAAACTTCTTCATTTACGTAAGCACAGCAGCATTAAACAAAGTTGAATAATTTAGGGCCTGTAAGAAATTATTTTTAAAATGGTGCGAAAACGAACCACCAGTAAGGAACGGTTAAGAAACAGAAGAATCCTAATGGTTAAACGATATCGACTTAAATATGGAAGCATAATTTGTCTTTTCAATTCTTTTCGAGAATATATAGCGCATAAACATTAACTACTTTTGTAATTTTACAGCCAATCAAATGCCGAGCTGCAGTCATTTGGAAAGTAAATACTCCTTACTGTATAGAAGAAGTAGAAGTAGCTGTTCCAAAGAAAAAAGAAGTAAGAATAAAGGTAAGTAAAGAGTCGATGTGTGTGTGGGTCAGGGCACATATAAACTACTCTTTCGTAAACATTACAAAAAAAATTTCACGTTATGAAATCACAAATGAACATTAAAATGCAGACATATGTTTCGGGATAACTGGAAATGAAGTTTCATTTGGATGTTTTTGCATCCAGAAGCTCCACTATTGCATTGAAAAGGGGATTCCAAGTTATCCAGAAACATATGTCGGCATTTAAATGCTCATTTGTGCTTTCATAAGGTGAATTTTTTTAAACCGTTTACTTGTGCGCAAAGTTCCTTTGTTATTTATTTTTTCATAGTTGCGGATTGACAGACTGTAGACTTTTATGGAAGAAAATAAGTTTTTATTTGTAGTACAGATCTATTAATAACTATAAGAATATGAGGCAGGTTTTACGCCCTATAATGAATATTTAGTAAATTTATAGGTGCTGGACCCCTCCCCCGCAACTTGTGTTTTGATTAGCGTGTGTGTGTTTTCTTTTTTTAGGCTGAATAGGTTTCTATATTGTTTGTAAGCATTGTTATTAGATCTTTTATGCACTGGGCGTTAGGCTCCGATATTTTACGTGTGTTCCAAAATTCAATGCATTTTATATGTAGTGCAGCGTTTCTCAACCTTTCATTATTCGCGGCCCAATTTTCTATCATAATTTTCATCGCGCCCCCCACTCACCATAAAATGTATACAACAATAATGTATATGAGTACTGATTCGGTTTTTGAATTATTTTTAACTAACTGTCAAAACAAGAGTAAAAACGAGTAATTTAGTAATAATATTAGTTTAGTAATAAATCACTATTTGAATTTTGGGCAGGAGTAAATTATAATCTTTCTGCAGTAAAAACAAAGGCATTTCGCATTCTATTACCATTTTCAACATCCTACTTTTGTGAAACTGGATTTTCTGCTGTGGCTTCTTTGAAGACAAACTATAGATCTCGGCTAAATATAGAAACGACTGAGAGTGGCAATTTCTAGTATTAAGCCTTCCTTCGAAAAACTTTGCTTTAAAAGACAGGCCCAAGGAAGGCACTAATAATAATTATTAAATTTGTCTTTAATTTAGTATGTTTTGATTGAAAAAGTTTTGATTTAGTAATTTGTTTTACTTTAATAAGTTATTAAATACGTCGAAATGTTTTTTGTTTTCTATGTGTATGCTTTCCTTTCAGTCAGGTGATCTTTCTCTTGGATATTCTCGCGCCCCCCTACTCGTGTGCTCGCGACCCACTAGAAGGGCGCGCCCCACAGGTTGAGAATCGCTAGATGTAGTGTGTGTTGTTGGTTTTTTTTTCTCTGATTAGTTGATTTGTTACTTTGTAAGATTTGTAAAAGCTCTTTGGTCGTTACCAATACTGCCACCTTTTTGTGATTCAGCATAAAACAGTTCATTTTAATTTTGGGCGTACATTACTCAATAACTTTTAAGGGCCTTGTTCTCTTACAGATGACTTCCACAGGACTCTGCCACACGGATTTGCATGTTCAAGAAGGGATGGACAAGAACTGGTCATTCCCTTCTGTTTTAGGACACGAAGGAGCAGGCATCGTAGAAAGTGTCGGTGTCGGTGTGACGTCTGTTGTCCCCGGTTGGTACTCGTATTTTTTAGCATATAAACGGAGAGTTTGGAGGCATTAATGTACTGGCGGAATCTAAATATCATTCAATCTTTTGACTACTAAGCTGATCCCCCTACTTTTTTTTAAGTAGGACCCCTTCTCTTTATGCGTTCTTTGCGTTATCCGGGCGCATATTTCTTTACAAAAAACGTATAAATAAGGCAAATGACCTGGTAGTGGACACAGTTAAGAAAAGTTTCGTACTCTTTTAGGTGGCAAATTTTTTTCAAGGGACTTACATCAATATTTGCATATTTAGCTTCATCGACAACTATTTCTCTACAAATTAATTACCTATAAAATGCCATTTGATGAAAAATTAGGAATTTTACGTCAAATTTACTAAACGCTTAATTGTATCTGTACAATCGACATTTATAAGACACGTATTTGCATTAGTAGTGGACAGAAATTAATATCACCTATTTTATGCTGTAAACTTGGAGAAATAATTCAAAAAATGACTAAGGGACCATTCATAAATGATGTCACGCTTTTTTCCCATATAATTCCCCTAAATACCTAACCTTCTTATTAATCGGCTTTAGTAAAGAGCATCAAATGTGACCCTTGTGGAGGCAGCTATTAAATACTATGATCCATGTACTTGCATAGATACTCCACGCCAACTTTAGTTCTATTAACCAACACTAGGAATCGTTTGCTATAGGTTCTGATAATTTCATTCAAGTTTAATGTTACATTCGCTTATTTTAGGAGCTTAAAGATCTAAGTGTCCACTACCAGAGCAGTGTCCACTACCGCTGAAGACCACCATGTATACTTGGGGATATTGTGCATGTAAAATCCGTAGACCCCACTACCTCTCCCCGTGCGTAAGCAATCCTAAGGCCTCGGCTAATAGGTAGGGGTCTGGTGGAGAAAAGTGTCCACTACCGGGTCATTTACCTTATATAATGAAATTGGGCATTTCTCATTTTAGTAATAGATAACTGTCTTCTATGTGTACAATTTTCAACATCACAGTGAAAAGACTACGGCAGGGATGGACAACCTTTTATGAAAGAGGGTAAGAAAATGAAGAAAAATGTCTTTATGCGGGCTTAGGTAGCTTTTCAACCTTTAATTGGTTACGTGGGGTCCAATACATCCTAAGCTCATTTGTTTTAGTTGAATTTATGTAACTAATATGGATAATATGCTTCTAATTATTTTCAGAGAACATATAAAGGAGCTTTTCGCAGGCTACTGTTTTGTGGAAAAATCTTTGCAGGCCTTTTAAAACTATTTTCTGTCTGACGAATTAGTTCTCTTTGTGTTTAGAATAAAACCACGGCTAAGGATAGAAAGAGGAATAAGACAAAAACGAAGTTGGTTATCAGAATCCATGGCTAAAGCGATAGAAGCCGTGAGAGAAAAAAGTATAGGATAGAAAAAGGCAGTAAAACATTCCAAAATCCACTTACCATTAGAAATAAACAAATTTATGCCATAATTTTGTTTTGTTTTTTACATTGTTGACGAATTTTATATATATTTTTCCAAAACGTGGATTAGGTTTAATTAGGAGCACTTTTCTAAAAACATCATTATCCCTACTTCTTACTAAGTTTAGAAATGCTATTTAGATACTTTTACAGGAAGCTTACGACTGTGGGATTCTTCAGCAACTAAATGAAGCATGTTTTGTCGCTAGACAGGCAATTTTGGTTCAATTATTAACTGAGTTGTAGGAAGAAAACGAATTATGGGTCCGACTTTGGTGCACTTCCTCTATGTATATCGTATTAACGCTATCCTTCATAGCATTTTTTCAATATAATTTTCTTCCCTATTAGGAGACATAGTGGTCTTAGTTTTTGAAGGTTACTGTGGAGAATGCGATCTTTGTAAGACGCCCAAGTCCAATATGTGCATCAAGCAACCGGTAATGCTTAATAATTCTTTTATTTGAAAAGTTTTCAGTAGTAGACTTGAAAAGCAGAGATTATTTATCGCTATTGTTATTTTTTGTTATTACTATTATTATTGTCAGGGATCTGGAGCAGTAGACAAGGAGATTTTGCTTGAAACCGTAATGAAACCGAACAATGATATTTCTTGTGCTCAACTGTCCCCATTTTTATTTGAATTTTCTATCATAAAATAAATTAATTAACAAAAAAGAAGATATAAATAATAGATGTGTAATCTGTAAAAATTATACAGAGCGCAGCTGAAATTAGCAACTCAAAAATGTAACTGCTCCAGATCACTGATTATTGTCAGTATTATAATTATCATTTAATTTCCCTTTTTTTTAAAAATTACTTTGGCAGAGTGGGAAAGTGGTGCTTTAAGCATATTAGTTTAACTAACCTTTTATTTTATTAAAATTTATTCTTATCTATTCTTGTCTTAAGCGCTTTTAAGCTAGTTAAGAATGGAATATTTTATGAAAATTTACATTTGTTTTCTTGAAATTGCTTTTAGCAAAAAGAGCGAACATTGTATTACAGGTATAGTAGTTACGGCAGTTTTTAAAATTGAAATCCCTTCATGGTTTTCCGAGTTCTGCCCAAGCTCCCCAAAGCAATTCAAAATTCACGCATTTATGGAAATCTGCTAGAACTGTAAATTAATTTAAAATGTCCATCCTTTCTGAAAATTGTTAAGGCCAATCCTTCTTTTCCTGCAAAATCAATTCTGAAGAATTTTTATTTATAATTTTTTTCCCGAAATTTGCCGAAAATCAACTTTTAATATATTGGACACCAAAAAAAGAATAAATAAATAAATAAATAAATTGAAATCGAAAAAAATGTGTGCATTCTATTTTGTTTAAAACATGACTTTGGCACCCCGCTCCGATTCTTTTGTCGCTTTGATTTTTTGCTCCATCCTAATGTTCGACACGTCTGTAATACAGCCAAACATATAACTATGTAAATAGCTGTGGGGTTATACCGTAATTATGTGTGCACAAACATTGCACATAACGCTTATGTTAGTTAAGAATCTTGCAGCAAGAGCAGGCTATTTTCCTTGCTTTGACCCTGCCTTGACAGAGAAGCAAATTTTACAGAATTCATTCAATTTTACTGACAATCCGAATTAACCTAGAAGGAGCGCGGTAACAAATCTGTAACGTCGTTCAGAGTGTTCTTTTTCTGTGTTATTGTGAGTACTAGAGTCGCACTGTGGTTTTGTGTAAATTTTGTAAATATTTTAGTGCTGTAATTTGTTGGTGCAAATATTTTTCACTTTCGTTGTAAATTGTTTTTACATTATTGCAGGATGCGTAGAGCTCATAAGTAGGGTTGCAAGTTTGTCACTTTCACACGCGAATTTTTCTTATTTCATTTATTTTTTTTGTAATTATTGACTCGCGAAATGTCCGATTTTTTAAAAATGTCAGAAAATAAAGATAAAATCTGAGCATCCAAAGTCTAAAAAGGCTCTAAACTTGTGCCAAGAAAAAAAATCAAAATTATTTTTTTGAAAGCAGTAACAATAAACATAGATTTTGCCAATTAGGCTAAAATATTTTTAACGTATGCTGAGTTTTTTATCCTAGTCAACACAAATATTTAAATGCTTTTAACGAAGTAAATATTACTTCCATTTTTAATAATATCCCTATATTTTAGGATGAAGAATAACTTTCATTTTTGATGTGCTATATTTTGTTATATTTGTGTTCTTGCGAACATTTCGCGAAATTTGCGTGAATGTCCCGCGAATATCGCGCTCTTTTTTCCGCGACAAATTTGCAACCCTACGTCACAAGCTACTGCTCATTTTGTAAGCACTTTGCTACCAATATACCAGAAAGTTTATTTTCCTTTTTTACAGTTCTTACGATTCATTATGTGGAAAATAGTTTTATGGGGTAACTGATGGTAAAGTGCTTACAAAATGGGGCGTGGCTAAAGAGCGCTACTTATCTTGTATTAAAGGGTTTTAATGCATGCAGATTCGTACTGGGATATAGCCGCTACGATACGCAATGATACCAGGTTTGAGAGTCAGTGGGGTTCTCAAGTGCAAAATAGAGAAGAGGTCGGAAAGGGGATTAAGGGGACATTCATAAATGATGTCACGCTTCGAGGGGGGAGGGGGTTCGAAAAACTGTGACAGTTTGTGACAAGGGAAGGGGAGAAGGTAACAAGAAGTGTGACATTATACATTTTTGTTTCCATAAGAACATTTAAAATCAGCAAATTAAATTTATTTATAAAGTTTTTTTGATTTTCATAATTTGATTTTAAAGTTTCATTGATCATTTTGCGTCGTAAGCACCGATGTTGATTAAAGTTTAATTTTACTTCTTTTTAAAAGTGTAAAAGGAAATGTTATTAGGCAGTTACACTTTTAAGATAAAATATTCGGGTCATTTTTTCAGAATTCGAGCAATTAATGTATTTTACGTTTCTATATTAATTATCTTTTGTGTTGTAAACCTTGACCTCATTTTATACAAATTAAGTACATATGTAATCATTATAATTATTATTATACTTACAAATGTCATTAAAAGTTCGAAAATAAAATTAGAAACGTGATCTCTAACGCAGTGCTTTCTTTTTGAACTGCAACTATATATGCTTTTGTAATATGGCGTGATCCGTGATTTGTGACAAAGGAGGGTATGAAGGCATGATGAAGTGTGACATTTTGTGACAAAGGGAAGAGGGGGCAAATGTATTGAAAAAAGTGTGACATCATTTATGAACTGTCCCTAAGAAAATGAGCCATAGGTGCTTTATAATTGACAAATACTTGATGGAAACTATTAAACACTGTTAAAACTATGTACTTTTTTCTACAATGATAAAAAAATGCAATTAATGCAATATTGAAAAATGAAAATGCAATATTAGGTAGTCAAAAAATGTCATTTTATATCTGCAGAGAAATGGTTTCCAAATGGATGGTACGAGTCGCATCACGTGCAAGGGGAAGAGCGTTAGTCAAATGATGTCCATTAGTACTTTTTCGGAGTACACTGTAGTACCTGAGAATAATGTAGCAAAGGTAAGATTCAATACTTATTTTTCAGCAGTCTTAAAGTACTTTATATTTTTTTACAACCAAACAACATATAACCTAGCATGTTGAGAACAAGTGATAAAAGGTAATAAAGATTTAGAAGGCCAGATATTCACCGACTACCTCTCATATAGCCATTTTTTTCGCATATGCCTTAACCCTTTATCTACCGCATTATGATCTGCAGTAATTTTTTTTACATAAATAGCTTGTCTGGGTATTTACACTGAAAATTAAGGGATTTGCATAAATAAAATGATCAATCTATAAGTATTAATTTCTTTACAGCAAATAAGTGCCACAGAGTATTTACCCTGTAAAATTAATTACATATACTTTTTAATCAAAATATTTCGTCAAATAGTTTTCTAAGTTCTTAACTAGCACATTTAAAAAAACAGTGACTTGATTTTTGAATTTTACTACTTTTCTGGAGCGAAACTCTAAGGGTTTCTGAACAAAATAGCAATTCAAAACACAGCATCGGCTTCAAAGCTATCTATGTTCCTTTCCTCACTAAAATACTTTTTATAGAACTCTGCTGATACGTGTCCTGAAAAAGTGGAATTCTAAGAGTGTTCTGGAAAAGTACCATCAGAATATTGGTAAAAATGGTTACTGGAATGGAATTTATAGAGAATGGTACTTATAAGTACCGTCGGTAGATAAAGGGTTAAATCCTAAACAGGTGTTTCGGTTTCTTGTACCAAAAGATAAGAGTTCAGGAATTCCAAACTATTGCAGTAGAAAAAAATAAACTAATATATCATTCTGAAGCATTAAAAAATGATGCAAATTTAAGTAATTTGTTCCATAAAGTAAATGAAACATTAGAAACCAAAATTGTCTACTAAAAAATTATGAAAAGTAAACTAGTAACATCAATAGAAATGTTTTTCAAACATGTATATAGTTTGTAAATGTTAATAAACAGTTTTTATTTCCGGTTTAGAGTTTAAGGATTCTCATAGATAATCGTTAAAAAAAAGATAGAAATGTCTCATAAAAATACGGATTAAAAACAGAAATTAAGATTATTGATTTTATAACAACTTTCCTGAAACGTTTTGCAAGTTTTAGTTCAAGTCTTTATGGTGTCACATTCTACTTTTTAAAACGACTTGTGCACTCTCAGAAACGCATGCTCCAATCTCACGAAACTTTCGTCGTATTTGACGAAATGGCTTCGTGAAAAATGCTCAGAGTAAACCTTTCGTCAAATTGGCGAAATCTGTGTAGTAACTTTTTTAAGTCACGTACGTGATCGCGCGAGGAAAGAATCGTTGTAAATGACGAAATTTTCTTGACCATGGAAGAATCGTCAAAAGTGAAAGCTCCATTTTTGAGAATGTGACAAAGCTTTATCTTTCTATTGAAAACATTAGTTGAATGATACATATTTTTTACTGAAAAGCTTTCAGAAATGCCTTGATATCCTAAAATGCTATCTCTTTGGTTAGTACCATGACGATTTAATTATACCTTTTTTAGGATGAAATTTTTACGATAGCACTAGACTTGGATCGTTTAATGTCTTGATTTACATAATATCTTACAGTAAAATAACAAATGTTTGGAGCAGTATAGCCCACGATTGCTCTTGTGCCAATAAAATTGAACCAAAGCAACCATGACGATAACATTTTAATGAAACGAACAAATTAGTAAATATAGTGAGTACTGAGATCAAAAGTTTCATTGCTATTCCAACAAAAACCTTACAGTCAGTGGTAGGAAACCATTTGTTACAAAATCATCAATTTATCATGCCCTTAAGTCAAATTCGGCAGCCATTTTATATTTCTCGCCTATTAATCATGTAAAACGTTTCCCTTGAATTTTGATTACTTTTGGTCATTAAACTTTCTATTATGACTATTCTAAGTCAGAAAGCAAATATACAGTTAAATATCCTGTATGAAACTCGAAATTCGTTTATAAAAGTAGTACTATTTAAGTACCATAGTCGTCAGGCATACAAAATTTAGAGACATCATTCAATGTTTTGATAAGTCGCTTAAATTTGTGCTTTTGTGACTCGAAATATTAGCATTTACTACCGATTCTTATGAATTTGAGCAAGTTGTAGAAGTAATAATTCTTGCAACTAGGAAAAAAAAAGAGATACAGTGCAAATAAGCTATAAGTTATATTCTATATGTTAGTTCGATCTTGCAAGATATTGTCATCAAATGTGATTAAAACAGCTTTCAATAGAAATATTTTTTATTAAATAATATTATGGTCTGCAATTTTTACAAAATATTTTATGATCTACTAGTTAAAGAAGCGAAAATCTTTTAGTTTGTCTTATTGCTAGTGTGCATCCAAATATTTAAATATCAGAAATGCAGTGGCGAAACACAAGTTAATAGGCACTGCTCTTACAGTTCTTGTCCCATAAGAACACTTCCGTTCAATAGAGACACGCAAGAATGTTCGATTCAGCATTTATTAACTTATTAACGCTGAGGAATTTCAACTATATATTAAAACAAATAATAAATTTGACTGGTAGTCAATAAAAAACTATGTATTGACGTACTAACATTGATCTAATGCACACTGCGAGTATAATTTTTTATATCAATACCAATTTTTTTTGATAAACTGATATATTTATTCCAGAAATCTAGTAGACCTTTCAAACATGAAAACATGTTATTAGTATTATCAGTATTGCAAGCAATAAAACAGCCTAACCAGTAACTGACTGCATAGATTGCGTCGAGAACAATCGAAATAAAGAACTATTAATTTCAGTATTGCCACCTGTGAAGTAACTAAGAGGTAATTTATTTTATGCATAATTGCTTCATCAGTTGTTGTGAAAAGGATATCAAAAGCGTTCCGTCAATTTCTATGTGTCGTAAATTAGCGAGTTTAAATTATGAATTTTCTTTAACGAGTATTTGATGCATCCAAAAAAATAACAAAAAATTAAAATATAGAAGCATGGAGAAAATGAAATAAACAAGACAGCAAGGGATAATAAAACACAGCAGGGAGGTTTTACATTTTATTGTGGCAGTAATGTGATTTGTTTCTTCAGCAAAATGCATTACTACCAGTTGAATTTCTTTCTTAATTTCTTTGTACCATTCTTCTTAGCGTTTCATTATTAAAACGCTAGGGTAGCTTTCCAAAAACGAAAAGGATGCTTCGGCTAGTATATACAGAGTGTGTATAGATTAGTTTGTAAAAAAGAAAGATATTTTTAATGTAATTTTTAGGACAAAGATGAAAGTGCATATTGCTGTAAGACAGAGAAATAGTCCAAGTTTTCCATGATCATAAATATTCAGTGTGACTTTCCTTTCGCTACTCTACAAATATCTCATCGGTAAATCCGTTCTTACCACAGATTTGTCTGCATGGTTCCGTCGATCAAATTAATTGCAGTGCACATTCTTGATTTTAGGAAGTGACGGAGTATGAACCAGTCCTTCACACCGAATTCCAATGGAGATAGATCTGGTGATTTAAAACAGAATTTCGATTTTTCAGCAGTGTTGTACGTCGCCCTTATAGTAATGACAAACGACACTGATTACCGCTCGCTCACTGTTCATTTGCGTCATTTATGACACCTAACGCCCTGTATAAAAAATGTAGGCAATATTACTACTAATCTGATTTTCAACCTTTTAATTTAACTTATTATTTCGAAAGCGCTTCACTTATAAAATTGCCCAACCGATTTCTACAGATCCTGCACAGGGGTTTTAGATCTTACCGATGTCAGGAGCTGCAGCAGACAGACATTGGCACTCTAGAGACTTTTCACACCTACCATTTAGTGGTTTATCGGTTTTAGATATAAGAGCTTATGTAGTCTGGTGTGTGCAATCCCCGCACATGTCTTCAGTCGTTGTAACGATGTCTGGATCATGTGACGTTAGGGTGGCGTTTCTTAAAAGCCAAGTATTTAGCATAAAACAAGCATAAAATTTGATTCTAAATATGTTTTGTGACTCAAAACAGGTAGATTATCTATCCATGCAAAAGTAAAATCAATGACCATACTTACATCCATGACGTACTTTTATCAATAGGTGAATCCCAAAGCAAATCCAAAAAGTCTGGGACTGGCTGGTTGCTGCATTCCCACGGGCTACGGTGCCGCCGTGAAAACGGCTAAGGTTCCAAAAGGTGCCACTGCTGCCGTCTGGGGCTTGGGGGGCGTCGGGATGTGTGTCCTGATGGGGCTACGGGACAGTGGGGCCTCGAAGATTATCGGCATCGACACCAATCCTAAGAAGTTTTCTTTAGGTATGTCTGTCTGTATTGATATTTTGGTTTACTTTGATATAGGAAAGTTTCGGAAACCATCGTAGAAATAAAATGCAATGGATTGTTTTCTTTTCACTTTTTTTTTCGAATCACTCAACAGTTACTTCTAGTGCATACGCATTTCCCTTGTTTTAAATAGAACATCCGAGAAGTTTTCTAAAAATAAAAAACAGCACTGATCGAGGATGTGCAAATGTTAACAGCAACCATTAAATTTTGAATTGGTTCAAACAGCCAATTTGTGATACTTAATTCAGAATAACCTTTTCCGTCTTTCACTCTGAAAAGAAAAAAAAAAAGATAGAAGAAATAGTTAAAATTTCTCATCTGTTGTTAGTTTTTCTATAAAATGTGATTTTTTATGAGTTAATTTCTAGGTAATTAAAATATTTCAATTGTTGTGCAAATATAGCTAGAACGTATGTTAATATAAAAAATAAATGAAAGAAATGGAAAAATGGTGAAATTGGAGCTGCAACTAACATTTGTTACTAAAGTTGAACCATTACAATGGCTCCTAGTTTCACATTCATGGTGAAACTACACCATTATAAGTGTTCAATTTAGTACCAAATGTTGATTGCAGCTAAATTTCGCCATTTTTTTTTTTTTTTTTTTGGCGAATGGTTGAACTAGAATTTTTCACAGTGCACTATTTTTTCTTGATTACATGCATACAAAAATCTTTCTATTACTGATAACTCGATTCACAGACATTAATGATTCTTGATATTCCTGATGATTTTCATAGGACAAAACCAGTTAGGCTTTAAAATATTAGTTATGAATTTCTGCTATGATGGTATATATGCTGCTGGCATTTTTTTACAAGTATAAAGACACTTTCTGTTATTTTCAGCTAAGGAATTCGGTGCGACAGATTTTCTGAATCCAAAGGAAGTGGACGACGTTCCGAAGAAATTAACAGAGATGACTAATGGGGGAGTAGAGTACTGCTTCGTATCCGTTGGACTCATATCTGCAATGGTACTGTTCTTGAACTTAATGTGCTTTCCCACCAATGGCGACCAAGATGATAGTCCTGTCTGTTCTCATCTGCGCAAGTGCAGAGCGTATTTTTGCTATCAAAAATAGGCTCTGCGCTTGCGCAGATAAGAAAAGACAAGTTTCCTTTGCCTTTTTTCGCTTTTGGTGTTGAAGCACCCTTACAGCTATGATGTGCCTAAAGATTGCAAGTGCGTGTGATTTTCGATGTTTTTGAACTTGCAGCGGCTAAATAGAGTATTTTCGCATTCTAGTTAATTTGCTAATACCAGGGCCAGTTTAAGGTATGGACACACGGGACACGGGTGTCAACATTTAGGGGCACCAAATTTGTAACTAAAGTTTTGAAACATTGCAGTAATTTCATGTCGTACTATAGCAAGATGTAAAATTACATTTAAGAAAAAAATCTCCTTAGAATTTTAATGTTTATCGTGAACCCCAAAGCCGTCCCGTACTTAATTTACACTATTACACTATAGAAATTTAGTAGAATGAACAAAAAATGATCAAAATTTGCTTACTACAAAAAATGGTGCTTAATTTCGTTATTTTCGGTGCTAACTTGCGTATGTTGGACCAAAATATTGTACAACTTAGCACCATCTTTTGCAGTCAGCAGCATTTTGCACTATTTTCTGGTGCAACATGCAGCTAAATTTTTTAGATACATCTGAAAGTTATGTCATACATTACTTGCAAAAATATTTATCTTTATTTTTTATTGTAACCTGACATAATTGACGATATATCACTCCTACTTATATTATTACTATATTTCAATAACATTAAAAGTTTGTGATCGCATGATGTATTAATTTCTAATTACACAACAAGTATAATTTTTATTGGTTAGAAATTATAAAAATTAAGACTTAATCTTTACCTTTACAATAAATTTTCATTATAAAAAATGTAAAAAATACATCTAATTATAGTTTTATTTAAAACAAAAATAATAAATCATCATTTTAACAGATATATGCACATAAACTTTATTTCCGCACTTTTCCGTTTCGGGGGATCCGGCGGTGGTTAAATTTTTTTCAATAAATCAAGCTACTATGCTATATTGGGTTGCCGTTGGCGATGTTTAAACATTTTTCGCAAAAACAAACTCTCCACACAAAACAAACTTATTTGGCGTAATTGATTTAGCGGGAAAAAATCCCCCCCCCCCCTAAAGCGGAAAAATACCTTTATTCCTATTAAGACAACTTGTAAATTTGTACAGAGAAGCATAATAAACGATAATTCCATCAACTAAATTGATTTCTACTTACCGGCAAAATTTTACTTTGGATGTATGTTAACATTTGACCGCTCTTAAAGTTAATTTTATATTTATGTGATGCAGAAGAAGTAATATTCGTGGCGAATCCTAAAGAAATGCTTTACAACCATAATAACTAACAAAGTAAACAATTTTTATTTCTAAACATTTTAAAAAAAGATAAAGTGAAATTCCTTGTTTTAGGAAGAAGCTTTCAACTCCAGCCATCCTTATTGGGGCAAAACTGTCATCATCGGATTGGCTGATTACGGAGAAGTTATGAAAGCTGGTATTTGGGAGTTGTTATTAGGAAGAGAACTATGTGGCACTTATTATGGATGTAAGTTTTTCAACAACGATTAATTCTGTTGCTGTTAAAGATTATAATGCTGTTTTGACACCAATAGCAGCAGTGACAAAATCTTTGGCGTAGGCTATTTACGCACGACTTGGTCTCTACATAATTTAATTAAATGTCTCTTACATGGACAATCGGTACTGATTGTTCTTTTGACTCCAGTTTAAGAAGCTTTTAACTCCAGTCATTATTATTGGGGCAAAACCATGATCATCGGATTGTCTGATTACACTGTTAGAAATTTCATCATGAAATTACGGTTAAATGACCAGCAGCATTCTGTCCATCTAATTCATCGTTAAATTTACGGTTTGGAACATTTTTCTATCTTTACGGGACCTAACCATTTCCAATCAACTTGGTTAAAAAGCCGTAAAGACAAAAGTTTACGGTTTTATAACCATTTAAAAATAGTTTCAAAACAAAATTTTTAACGTTTTTGAACCATTTCGAGGAATAGAATCTTCGAGGCGTAGAAACCGTAAACGAAGCTTGCAGCAAACGAACCCGGGTGTACGTTATATCAACCTTGCTCTCTCTTCATTCGGCCATCTACACCACGTGAAGCGGCCGTTTATTTATCAATAAATCTTCTCTTCCAACCGAAAACTGCCTTAAAATTGAGATTTCAGTTTTTTATTGGATTCAAAGTCATTTTTAGTCTAAATTTACCGTATATTGACGAAAATCATTTTATTTGCTGCAAAAATTAAAACACAAACAAGCTTCAGCAGCTCAAATTATGGGTTCGCTCATTCGCAAACAGTTCGGGAATCCGATGTCTCCAATTTTTGATTTACGTGTGTATGTGTTTCTAATAAGTAACCACTGCTTAAGCCACTTTTTTCTCTTCTTTTTTTATATACACATGCAGATTTTAACTGATAAATCCGTATTCCTATTTTAAAACAACGTACGACCGGTAAGGTTTCGCAACCAAGATGGACACCCGATTCTTATTGAGCGCTTGAAAATTACGGTTAGTTAAACGTTCTTTAGGATAAACAGAGAATAAACGATTTTTTTTCACAATCAGCGGTTTGAGTACCATCTTTTTAACGGTTATTCAACTGTTGTAATTAAATATGGTAAAATAACAATCAAATAAATGGTTGTTTTACTATTTTCTTACGGAAATTTTTAACAGTGTGCGGAAAAGTTGTGAAAGATGGCGTTTGGGAGTTGTTATTAGGAAGAGAGCTTTGTGGTACTTTTTATGGATGTAAGTTTTTCAACAACGATTAATTCTGTTGCTGTTAAATATTATAATGCTGTTTTGACACCAACAGCAACAGCGACAAATTCTTTGGCGTATAATATTTATGCACGATATTGTCTCAACATAATTTTATTAAAACTCCCTTGAATGGACAATCGGTACTGATTGGGTGTCATGGAACACAAAATCTGTGTCTGTTGGAGGAAAGACTTAGCAACTGTTTATAGCAACAGGAGCGCCTGAAGGTATTTTGTGCAAAAAACACCTTGCCATGTAAAAAAAAGTGCATTTGAAATGTCTTGCCCTATGTGCGAATACGACTGATTCGGCTCCACGATTGCTTGGTTATTTATAGGAATCCTTTCAACGGAACGATGTCTAAAAGCCGAGTGAACTCAATGCGAGTCAGTTAGGGTTACTATTTGACTCTGACAAGAAGGCTCTCGAAATGAGAAGGATTAAACGACTAATTGTTAAAAAGGAATGATGGAAATAGGTCTGCCTAGTCAGCAACGAAGCTATTGGCTTTGTGCCAATATAAGTCTCCCCCCCCCCCCCAAAGAAGAATGAGTCCTTTCAAAGTCAGGCGCCTTCCTATCAGAGTTACGCAGTATAGGACGCTTATTCAGGACTAGAGCTTAATTAATCAGTTTCCTAATGGTAAGGTAAAGGCTTGGATGACAGTTACTGTTATAAAATTATTTGATTTCATTTTTCACAGTTTTTTTCACGTATTTTTCACGTATTTGTTTCATCTGCTTCATGCTAATCTTTAAAAAAAAAAACGAAGTTATTATGAAGGATTCCCTTTTCCTTTATTGCAGCATACAAAGCGAAAATAGAAATTCCTTCTTTAGTAGACAAGATAGTGGCCGGACAAATCCAACTGGAAAAATTGATCAGTCACCGGTTGCCGTTAGACAAGATCAACGAAGGATTTAACATGCTGAAGAATGGAGAATCGTAAGTATTTTGAAAATCATGCATTAATCTTCTGTGGAACGTTATAATTTAAGTTACCGGGTATAATGTCATTGAAACTAAGTATGTATGTTCATATGGTTCAAGGGGAAAAATAAATCTGAAATATGAAAATGCTTGAAAATTTTAACACTTTGTGTGCGCTCGATCAATCGCACTTTTTATCGCTCAGTTCTTGCAGTTAATAGAAAAACTTTTTACGATACTAATCAACGCGCTGTAGCACGGATTGAAAATGAATTAACATTTGATTTGCATGACGTTGAAACAAAGTGACCTACAATCTGAGATAAATACATTGAGATCCTATTCAAAAAGACAAAAGCTAGTAAAAATGTCCCTTAATAGAAGGGATACTTAAATACATGTCTATTTATTGAAAAATGTTGCTTATTAGGTCACTTTCACGTGAAGTTTAGAGGGCTGAACTTATATAGAAGTTTTGACTGTATATATACGTTTACAATTGTGGAAACGTCATTTCAGAACGTCGAAAAGGATATTTTACTTCCCTTCAAATAAGAACACAGTTCTGCGTGAGAAATGAATAAGATGACAAGAGTACATATCGATCACGAAAAATGAAATTGACCTAAAGGAAGAAGCAATAAACTTGAAAAGGAAAATCCGGTCACGTTTAATGACACCCGTAATGATCCGAATTCTTGAAAAAGTTGTGTAATGTTTTCCACCGACCATTAATTCCTCTTCATCGCATGTGATTCTTACTTACCGCTCGTCACCACTAAATTTCCGGAGGGGGTCATTCATAAATGATGTCACGCTTCGAGGGGAAAAGGGGGGGGGGTGCAAGAAAGTGTGACAGTTTGCGACAAGGGGAGAGGAGGGAATAAGAAGAAGTGTGACATCGTACATTTTGATTTCTATAAAAACATTTAAAATCAGCAAATTAAACTTATTTTCTGCTAATGTAATATAGCGTGACATGTGACAAAGGGGGGGGGGGGGGGGTAGGAGGAATGTTGAAGTGTGACACTAGAAACAAAAGAGGGAGGGGTCAAATATATTGAAAAAAAGTGTGACATCACTTATGAACCGTCCCTAAGCACAAAATGCGTTGGAGAAAATAAAAAATGATGTTATTATTCTCTCTCTTTCTTTCTTTTTATTTGAAGATGTGCGAAGAGTCGAGAAAAAAATCTTGAGGGTACTTTCAAAACTGACTTTTTTATTTATGAGGGAATTGATGTGAAAATTTGTCATTTTTTTATATTGTAAATACATATTATTTTGCAAGTTTTTGAATAAATATTCTGAATGGAATTTGAGATAATTAAACTTTAAAACTTTAAAATACCGAAAAATTGCCAAACTTTAAAATGTTCCATGCGCAATTGGTTTGCGTACAAATTCACCAAACTTTTTCCTTACACTCATTCGACGCATAAAAACTAATGTTAGTAAAATTTTTTTTCAAAATTCTTTATAAGGTAGATTAAAAAAAATAAATGAATTTTTACTTTTTTTTTTAAAAAAAAAAAGATTAAAAAATTTTATATTTTAATTTTTTTTTAAAGATTTAAGAGCTAACCGTTTAGATTATTTTTAGTCAAGTAAGTATAAGAAAAACGTTTGGTGAATTTGTATGCAAACTGATTGCGCATAGAACAATTTAAAATTTTTCATTTTTCTTTTTATTTTAAAGTTTTAAAAGTTAACTCTCTCAAGAACTATTAAAAGTAATTAAGAATATTTTTACAAAAATTTTCGAAATAATAATTTTTTTAAAAAGTCAGTTTTGAAAGTCCCCTGTACCCCTAAATTTAAGCAAGCCCCTCAGATAGGATACAGGGAATTTCCTATCCAAATCCATGTATGGAATTTTCTAAGTTTCTTATCCAAAAACTCCCATTAAAAATATCATTTTAGCAAAGCAATTATTATCGTTCAAACATAGAAAAAAAAAAAAGATAATAATACCAATTTTACGAGTAGATAATACTTTGAGCATTTTACTTGTACTTAAACTAAATGATTCGCTTTGATTTTGATGATCAGAGGCTCGTTATATGGCATTTACAGTACACCCGATTATTTGCAGAATTGCGGTGGCACGGGTTACGTGTGTTAGGAAAATCGCAGATAACCCGCAAAGAGTTGTAAATATAGTATAAATATATATGAAACGTGATATAAATAGTGAAAATATGTACAGTGCCACTTATTTGCCCTTAATGTACTAAAGAATGTATTTAGAACAAAAAAAAGTGCACAGGTAAAAAAAAAACCAAAGCAACAAATTTCAGCTGCGCCATTTTCTTGAAAAATTAATCAGTTTTTTGTTTGCTGCTGAGAAAACATCTTTATTCTTTGGAAGCTTCGTTTTTTCGGGTCTCGCCATGGTTGTGATTTTCTCTTAGACGTTTACGCAATTGCCCCTTTGCCTTACATTCATGCTGTTGTTCCTTGAAAAGCGTAGTTTTGCTTTGTGGTGCACTTTGACGTACTAACAAATAGTGTTTTTATTACTAAACAATAAACAACATGCACCATGGCAAAAGCCATACAACATGTATATACAACCGAAAGATAAATGCAACAATACCAGACTAAGCTCAAAGTACACAAAAGCAAAGAACAGCATATTATATAAATATAAAACTCATTGCTAATAACGAATATTAAATCTCCAAAAAATGTTTTTTAAGTTACACCGTTTTAGTTTAAAAAAAAATTAAAATGCAGTAATAGAGGTCGAAAACAGCGTGACAAACTTCCGTGACAAATCAAGTTAAATAACATCGTTGAATTATCTAAGCAAAGCTATCGTTGCCATTCGACAAATAATAATTCTAATAATTCCCTCAGAGCCAAAATTATTAATTGTTTTCCTTATTAACGTTATAATAAATTATAAAATGGATGGAATACTTGTATGGTCATCGGGGGAAGATGAGCTTGTGTGAAAGTTTGAAGATAATTTATGCAGTAATAGTGGTCGAAAACCGCGTAACAAACTTCCGCGACAAATCAAGTTAAATGAAACCGTGTAATAACACACAAAATTAGAGATACAAAATAAATCAATCAAGATTAGGGTGAACATTAGTTATTAAAGCATATAAAAATTACAGATAATCAGGTTATAATTACACTTAAAGAGAAAAAAATGTAAAAGTTCAATAAACGTTTCAAAAACGGATTTTCTCAACAAACCTTATAAAAATGCGTAAACAGTCTGGTTGGAGCAAAAAGTCAAAACTTGGAGTCCATGGCTTGCATGCCATGAAAAACTTTGATGTTAATTAAAAACTGAAACAAGTAATTTCCTTTCATTAATCTCTGCTATACATCATTCGTTGGAACAATGTGCTGTGCCACGAACGAAACACAAGCTGTACCTTGCTACGTGTCACGGCAAAACATGTAGTTAGACTAAAAGTTGATCTGGTGTTCTATAGAAATATTCCACAACAATAGAAATATCAGATGTTCAATGAATATATATTTAGCTAAACTAAAATAAAACTATAACTGTGCACTTCATGCAAAAGATGTACTAAGAAAAGTTAAAAATACAGAAATCGAAATACCATGGAGGCAATTCAATCAACGTCATTGGTCATGTGGCACCGATGAAAGCAATATAAACAAAGGAAGCCTTAGCATCGCTTTACATCCAGTTCGACAAATCTAATTAAAAACTAGGCCTAAATAAAGTTCTTCTACATTACATAAAATTAACACTAAATAGAACACTATGACTAGTGTAATAATTAATAAATTTCTTTTATAATGATTAAATTAAATGTAAATACTGGGTTATAATCAGAAAAAGCTGTGAAAATAATCTAATTAATTTTAAGATAACTAATTTTGCCTAGTGAATTCCAAGTAGAACTGAATTGAAAATCTTAGTAAACAAAGTACGGATATCACGTGACAAGGATGATCGTTCATGAGTCCCTCTAGCGGTGAATTGCATCCCTTGTAAAATATCTAGTTGCTCTAGGATATATATATCAACAATTGTTTGTTCGATAATTACATTGATTATGTCGGGAATTGGCATGAACCTCCAGGCATGAAGGTTTGTGGCAACAAAAGAATTTAGTAAAATTAAGTAATTTACTAAATGGGAAGCAAGATCCAAAGAATGACACTGTCTCCTACAATTTGTAATGAATGAAATTTTGATTATGTTGCTCAAAATTATTTTACATGTTAATGTTTTTTTCGTTTCTCTTTTCAGACTAAGATCCGTTATCGATTTCAACCTTAAATAACAAGGAGAAGTTCTTCAACTATGAGAGCTCCGAACGAGAATTTGTAATCCTTTAAATTTATGTAACTACCTACTACTAATACGACACTAAAAATGTGCATTTATTGGTAGCATTTGAGCCTTAAACACTTTGGAATTTGTCATATATATTAATAACATTTCTTATTTTCATTTAGATTTTCTGAGTTTTTATTCTTTATGTATTATTTACTAAAATAAATTATTTTTGGCTTCTGTTAGTTGTTTCGTGGTTTCAGTTAAACTTATGAAATATGATTTATAGAGAAAGTGCATCAAACCCGGACCCCAATTCGTTTTCTTCCCAGTTTCGTTAATAAATACAATAAAGTAGCTTGTCAAGTGATAAAGCATGCTTCCTTTAGTTGCCCAAGAATCCCATAGTAGTAAGCGTCATGTAAAATAATCTGTTAGTATTTTTGAATTTAGTAAAAGTGGGGAAAATTGTGTTTTTGGAAAAGTGCTACTAATTAGGATACCTCTACTTTTTGAAAATAAATACATCAACAATGTAAAAATTAAACAAAATAATGGTACATATTGATTTATTTTCGGTGTTAAGTGATTTTTGTAACATGGAATGTTTTCACTGCCTTTTTTTTATCCCATACTTTTCTCTCTCACGGCTTCTCTTGCTTTAGCCATGGATTCTGATGATCAACCTTTTTTTCCTCATTCTTCCTTCTATCCTCAGCCATGGTTTTATTTTAAACACAACGAGACCTAATTAGTCAGACTGAAAATAGTTTTAAAAGACCTGCAACGATTTTTTCCATAAAACAGTAGCCTGCGAAATGCTCTTTTATATATTCTTTGCAAATAATAGGCGTATATTAGCCACATTAGTTACAGAAAGGAGCTAGAGCAAATGAGCTTCGGATATACTGGATACCACCTAACTAATTAAAGGTTAAAAAGGTACCTAAGCCCGCATGGCATTTTATCTTTTCTCTCATAAAAGGTTGTCCATCCCTGCCGTAGTCTTTTAACTGTGGTTTTGAAATTTTTTCAGATAAAAGATACTACACTACTACTTAAATGATGCATACTCTATTTCATTATATAATTATACTAGTTGTACCCGGCCACGCTTTGCTGTGGCTCAGTCTGATTCGATGGAAAAGCAGGAAAAAGCACATATTTCTAATATGTTTCATTTGACAATGCTTGTTGTTTCATTGTCTGAAACTATAGATTGTCTGGTTTACCCATTCTAGAACACGCAATATATAATTGTACACATGAGAAGATCTAAACTGCTCAATTTGATTGATTGGTCTTGAGCTTTATGTTTTTTCACAATGCTTGCGGGCATTTTTTTTTGTTCCATTGCCTGTGAAGATTTTGATATTGTCTGGCTCGGCACATTGAAAAATTCCAACATAAGCCTTATCCAAAAGGAAGAAACA
Source organism: Octonoba sinensis (assembly GCA_038502835.1). Lineage (NCBI taxonomy): Eukaryota > Metazoa > Arthropoda > Arachnida > Araneae > Uloboridae > Octonoba > Octonoba sinensis. The sequence goes on along the minus strand of CM076605.1, from coordinate 59,655,955 downwards.
CAAGCACAAAAATTTGCCGTTCAAAATAAATTATCTGTGTTTTAAAGTTCCCTTAATCGTTAAGTTCAAAAAGATTAAAAAAATACTTCAACATAAACAGAAAAAACACAAAATTTTAACATCAGGATGAAAATAGCTAAATGAAACTGTTAACATTCAAAATAAGTAATCTTTGTTTTAAAGTTCCATGTAATCTTCGAGTGCAAAAATACTAACAAATACATCAATACAAACAGAAAAAACACAAAATTTTTGAATAAAAATGAAAATGGCTAAATTAAACTGTTGCTATTCAAAATAAGTAATCTTTGTTTTAAAGTTCTCCTTAATCGTCGAGTGCAAAAATACTTCAACACAAACAGAAAAAATTATTAAATCAAAATGAAAATAGCTGTACCCTGCCAATTGTTGCAGTGGCTCATTCTCCTTAATAAAACATTAACAAGAAGTTCCGTCTAGAACTATACGAGACTACTTTCCCAAGTACACCAACTTCAAATTTATAATCTAGCTATCTCTCTCTCTCTTTCTCGTTTAGCTTAAGTTCTTAATTGCTTCAGATATACCTTTTTCAACGGTGAATACATGTTCATTTAATCATTCACTTATTCAGTCATTCATGTATTTATTCACTCAGTTATTAATTCATTCTTTTACTTATTGATTTAATCATTCATTAATTCAAAAATATTGAAAATATCTTGAAAATCTCGATCAAAAAATTTCATAGAAAAATAGGTTCGTTAGTTCTGGATGAACTTTCTATCTGTACATGCTCTACGTCATAAGAGTTTTCGGATAAAGTTTGTTCCAAGCAAATAGGTCCGTTAGATCAGGATTTATATAGGATTGAAATTTTCCCGTAGGCGCAATGTTAATTTTTTTTTTGAACTGTTCAAAAATGAACAAAAATTTTTCAAATCAATATTTCACGCCAAGAACTTCTTCCAGTGTGCTTGTTCATTGGAACTTGAATCTTGTACCCAGAGTTTACATCATTTGCTTCATTTTCGCCTATAGGCGCTAATGTTAAAAATTGTTGAACTGTTCAAAATTGAACAAAAAAATGCTCAAATCAAAAAGTAAAAAATGGAAATGAGATGTCCTCGCCGAAATCTTTCTAATGCAAAAAGAATTTTTCGAATCGGAGAATTCGTTTAAAAGTTATTAGGGGGGGGGGGGACCGACAGACCGACAGACCGACAGACACACTTTTTCCCTATCTCAAAACCCTACTTTCAAGTTTTTTATTTTTCAATCTTTATTTAATTACTTAATTTATTTTTGGCTTTTCTTGATTTCTAACGATATTTTCACGATACATTAAGCCTTCTTTCATGCTTAATTATTATTTTTTTTACTTTTACGGGAAAGTAGGCTAAAAAACGAAATAATTAAATCAAAGTTGAAATAAATTAAAAGTGATATATAAAAACACATGTTCTCATAAAATTTCAAAGCAATTGGTGAAGTACTTACGGAGATTTGAGGTTATGAACCAAGGCTGAACTTGATCGTAACCGCAAACTGGATCACGTTCAGCCTTGTATGAACAAACGAACACTTACATTTTTATTTATATAGCTGATATTACCCGGAGTTGAGGAAACTGCTAATTATTATTTTTGGATCAAGGTAAGCCTTAAGAAATCGAACTAAAAATCTTATAAATGGCGTTCTTTTTGACTTAGAAACTTTGAATAAATTCCATCTTGTGCATAAAAATCAGGGCTTTCGATCGATATATTACATTAGTATGTGCAAGGTTTTTTTCACCCCCATAATGGGAAATTTATGTAGAAATTTGCTTAAAATTGGAATAAAAAAGGAACTATCTGTCAGATTTTTTTCTAACGGGTCTATAAACCATCCTTTTGAATCACTCTGTCTACTGGCAAAATGTCAAAGCAATCGGTGAAGTACTTTCGGAGATTTGCGGCTATGCACAAACGAACACTTACATTTTTATTTATATAGATGTTCTCTTCGAAATATGCGGTCGGATAATGCAAAGAACACATTAAAAGAAGAGGTCCTAATTTGAACATTTTTCAGATGGAAGATATTACACTACTACTTAAATGATGCATACTCTATTTCATTATATAATTATACGCTCTCTTAGAAATATGCGGCCGGATAATGCAAAGAACACATTAAAGGAAGAGGTCTTACTTTGAAAATTTTTCAGATGGAAGATACTACACTACTACTCAAATGATGCCTACTCTATTTCATTACATAATTATATGTTCTCTTAGAAATATGCGGTCGGATAATGCAAAGGACGCATTAAAAGAAGAGGTCCTACTTTGAAACGCATAGAGGATCCGACTTAAGAAAAACAAACGCTTTGGATAAAAAGGTTTCGTGAGTTATGAAGTGCCACGAACTGTTTTCAAAACTCATAATGTTAATTCTTTTCATCTACTAAATACTTGTAAATATATAATAGAGCTCACTTTTTTTTTTTTAAAGTGAAGTGTCGTGGCTTCAAATTCACTCTTCAAAAATTTCGTAAAACACAAGAACAAACATTCAAACACTATTCACAAATGACTGACTCGAACTGAGCAATAGAGATTCCACAGGTTGCTGACAAAGAAGTGAACTAGTTAAGACGTCTACCGATAGTATGCGCCATATAATTGGCAAAAGAAGCGGGGGGGGTGGGGTGGGTCCTACTTAGAGGGTGGGGCCCAACATTGGTGAACTTTCTCTATTTTTAAAGTAACCATTTTCTCAAAAATGAACCGATGGGACCCCTTTTTGGAGATCAGCAAAAATTAAAAAAAGCAAAACAAAAGACACAGATAGAAGTTTCCTCTCTGGGATTAGAGAACGCAGATTTTCTCGACTCCTTCAAAATACTCGAGCGAAGAAGGAAAAGTTGAATTATGTAGCTTCCAAACGTGCCAGATTCCGATGCTACTTCAGTGCGCTAATTTACCTATTGTCCATGCTGTTTTCTTATTTTAATGCATCCGATCCGAATCCTGTGAATTTTTCATTTTTGCTCTGAAGAGATGAGTAGACTATTCATATTCTTGAATCGTTCTGACGTTTCGCGCCGTAAATAGTCCCTCAATTTTGATGCAAATACTATTGTTCTGAAGAAGTAATTATAAGAAAAGCCCTTTATTTATTAGAAACGTAATTTATTACAGTTAATACTTGCTTTTTCCGTAACTATAATTTCTAAGTAAGCATTGGTACTAAAAAGTGAGAACAACGCTTGCTCATTTTTAAGTAAAAAACTTTAAAAAAAAACTAACCAGGCATATTTTCTCATTTTTAAGTACATATATATATGCATGTGTGCGTGAGCGATAGTTTTTGGTTTTCTTCACAGCGCGGTGTTGCACAAAAAAATTAATTATAATAATTTTCGTTACACCATGTGATCACAAAATTCTTTTTTGATTTTAATGTCATTGGAATATAAAATATTTTCCTCGTCTGCTATATATTGTATCCAGAAGGTCATGCATGAAGAACATTCCGATATAATTTTGAAAGATCCAATAAATGTTCTTGAAAGTTTTTTTTTATAGAGAGGAATAGTTTTATATACCTAGAAATATTTGGAAAATCATCACTTAATAACCTTCACTGACTTCTTCAAACGAGCCCCAAACCATTCTTTATCTTGACAAAATAAACGGAACGCACCCTTTGTATCTCAGAGGAAAAAAATCACTTCCCAAGGACCTTTCTTATATAGTTACTTAGATTAGAAGTTGGAAATGATGTATGTTATGCAACAATTAAAATTGTTGCGGTATCCTTAAAGCGCTGCTCTCGAATATTCGCTGAAAGTGGCTAACTGTTGTCAACTCAAGATAAAACAAGCTGAGTTTGATAAAACGCACCTGAATTTCTAAATGTTTCGAGAATCCTTCAAATTAAATTCTCATTCCGCCTCTTGTTGTCGTTTGAGTTCCACGTTTTTGGGAAAGCAGGTACATATTGAGTTCTTTTACTAAACCATTTCTAATTATGGTTCTATTACTATAACATCTAACTAACATTAAATGCAGTGGCTGAAAAAAAAAAAACGTATTGAGTAAGACATTGTCCGTAAAATTTTTCACACATGTTTCGTATTACGAAGAACGGCTTTTTTAGTTTGAAAATGAAGTCAACCATCTTTCCCCTGACCCTCCCACTTCAAATAGTGATATTTTTCTTTACAAACCGCCAAAATTTATAGTTTTTGTGCTTAGTGACATCTCTTATGCATGTAACCGCATACGAGACCTTAAAATGATTGCAAGAATCAATGGTTTATAATTATTTGTCATTAATCAATCAATTGTAAATTTATTTTAAATTTTGGAATTCACTCAGTTAACTATTTCAATAATTATTTTTTTAAAATAAGGAGTATACAAGAATAAAAACAAAATTATAAATATAAAATAATGTGATTGTTATTGTTATTTCATTGATGTGTTGTTACTAAGGCGTGATTTTCAAAAATATTGACAGTTTGATGTCCGCAGTATAAAATCTGAATTTTATGTCGATAAAACTGCTATTCTGCCATTGTAAAAACCTGTAGGGAAGCATCATTTCATACTTAATTCAATGCATTCATTACATTTTTTCCAAGTTGTGAAATAGTAGGCTTCTCTTCGATTACTTTAGTAGGTAAGTAATGGAAAATTGCATGTCCGGAGCAAAAACATCACAGAACCAGAACCTTTTTTTTTATCATTCCAAGTAACTTTTTTATTCAATATGATTTAAAACATAAAGTAATATTTGTTTACTTCACAAAAATGCAAGTGATTTTCCTGAAATGTTTATCTTATATTTTAAAATTTAAAGAAAGTTTTTGTCCGGACATGCAGCTCATGAGTGTTACCTCGAGAAAGATCCTATCATTTAACTTTCAAAATATTTAAATATTGTAATTATTTTCTGTGGTAGGGAAGCCTCGTATGTTTCTTTTCACCCCGTACCATCTAGAGTGGGTTAGCTTTATTCCTTTACTGTTTCATAGTGGAACATACTATTCAACATGATGAGTATTTTTATTACTTCTTAGTGTTACCCATTTATGTCCCAATATTTTTACAGCATAAAAATAAGCAATTCAGCAATATTGTATTTCTTGTAGAGGAATCAATAGGTCCAATTAAATTTTCAGGAACACAGTCGGCATTTTCTTAGTGAAGAATTTCTTAATAAATCTCATGACTGTTACTTGGAAAGAGAAGGAAGTTACAATCATGATTGAAAACAACCAAATAATAAATAAATCTGCAAATATAGGTATTTTATGAGTTTTAACTCAAGCTGATATTAGTTTTTTTTATATATATTATATATATATATAGTATATATATATTAAAAGAGACACCCTGACACAAAATTGGCAGATATGGTTTTTGTGTGTTTTGTTTAAGATATGTTTTATTCTTAAAGGGTAAATAAAGAAAAACTTCCGTACTTGTAACTTCCGTACTTGTATTGGGGAGGACCCCAAAAAATAAGTAAAAAAATAAATATTTGTTCGGGTATGCGAGTTGTTACTTTATGTAAATAAGTAACTACTGTTGCATACTATTATCTTCACTTTACTTAAATTAAAGATATGCTTTGCAGAATTAGAGCTATTTATTTCAATAATTTTACTCCCTACTTTAAAACTGATATTAATTTTTTATTAGTTCTGCTTAAAATGATCTCTTTCTGGATCAGAATCATGAGAGCAGTGATGTTTTATTACATTTTTAATGTAACATAGCAATTAATGGGGTAAAAAATTTCAATTTTGATCTCTCTTTTTATAATTATTGTTATTTTTATTGCTGTTATTATTTTACGTGCCTTATTGAAAGAGGATTGTTTGTTTGTCTCATGAGTGTTACCATCTCTCATGAGTGTTACTGTAGCTAAAAATTAGAATTGTATTAATATATTTGTTAGTTAATAATTGAAAAATGGTTTGCTGATTAATGTTATCCAGTTACTTCCTATACCTGCAGTGAGAACATTTAATTTTTAATAGGATACATTTTTATTGAAAGTTATATATCCTTCATTAAGGAAACAAAGAAACACTCCTGAGATAAAGCTCTATTAAAATAGTTTTAAAACTTTAAATAAGTAAATTTTAGTACTATATTTACTTATTACAAAGTATTTAAGTTTACCTAAACAAGATTTTTTAGATTAATTATTGATAAGGAATATTTTACAGGACGTTTAATAACTGAAACACCCATGAGAGAACCAATCACTTGTCAAGACACTTTTTGAAATATCTGAAATATAAATAAATTAACTCGAAAAAAAACCGCCTGCTCAGAATGTGGTAACTTATAAGGAATTCATACGTAGACAAGATTTTATGTTTGATGCAACAAAATTTTTCAGATTGTGTGAAACCCCGCCAGTAAATTTGAAAATCATCCTAAGGTATCACAACCTTCATATGAGGCTTGTAAATGAAAAAAAAAAAAAACAGAAGGAATAATTCTTGAAAAAAAAAATGCACAGGATTTGTGGTGGCATTTTACACACATTAAATTTATTTATTTAATTTATTTATTTATGCCTCTGGCTACCCTGTACTGTTCCTGCCATGCAATGACTCCACCAGCATAGGGTAATCGAGGGACGACAGAGGAATTTAAATTCCTACGAATATGAATTTAGCAAGTACTATGTTGCCTTGAGTGGGTGGATGCAATATAAATATTAATTTAAGTCGTTATAAATACGACACAACTGATTACTGATATAAAGGCATTAAAGTTAAATGATAAAAGACAATAGGGTATAAACAAAGCGATAAAAAAAAGAATAAAAAAGATGAGATTAAAAAAAAAAAAAAAAAAAAAAAACATACACATACACACACATACAAAATAAGGGGACCGAAAAGAGTCAGTCTAAACAGTCAAAAAACATTCACTTGATGGGGGGGGGGGGGGGGACTAGGTCACTTCTTGCAGAGCGTACACTTCGGAGAAGATAAAATTCATTAGTTGGGAAATACATGCTGTACCGGCCTTATGGCTCATTGCAAGCCTGTTATTTTGGCTGACTGTTAAGCTGTTGTCCATCCGCATGGGCAATCTTGCAATCACTGGACATGCATAAAGGTAATACTCGGGAGTCCCTCTAGCACCGCATACACACATTAAATAGTAGAGTTTTTTTTCTCCTTATTTTCATATATTTCGCTGACGAGCGTAGAATTGCGGAGTTGTACATTTTTACCAAACAGTATTTTGCGTAAAAAATGTCAAAAAAACACATTACTAAAGGCTATTTTGATATTCTTCAAGTTATAAATTTTAAATTGTTTCGTTAAAAGGATATGTAATAGAACGACATGCGCAAAAAAAAAAAATCGGTTTTGCGCATTCCGTCCCGTGTATGGTTGGTAAGACAATGAATCACTCCAGGAAAGTTGTTGCATTTCATCCAGTGTTTCCCATAAAGATACTGTTGTTTTGTTTACAGTGGTCCTTTGGCTTTCAGCGTATTTCTGGAACCGCATTGCATAAAAAAATCAAAGTATTTGAATTTTTGGGACATCTCCCCCAAGTTTTAATTGACTACACTTACTGCTGATGTGTTCGAATTTTTTCATTTTTCCCCTCTTTGTTTTGCCATGAAATTCAAAAATCTCTTCATAGAAAAAATAATTATGTAAAATTTGACTTTGTGCGGGGTCATTCTGAATAACAGGTTGATTTTCAATTTAATATTTAAAGACATTTTTTCTCGATATGAATTATGACAAAGTACAATCACAGCAGCATAATACTATACAACGAACTCATTAAAAAGAAAAAAATTAATGGCGTCATTATTACATTGTTAGAAATTCCATCATGAAATTACGGTAAAATAGCCGGCAGCAGTCTGTCTATCTAATTCGCCGTTAAATTTACTGTTTGGAAAATTTTTCTATCTTTACGGGACCTAAACCATTTCCGATAAACTTGGTTAAAAAGCCGTAAATACAAACGCTTACGGTTTCATAACCCTTTATAGATGGTTTCAAAACTGTAAATTTTTACGGTTTTTGAACCATTTCGAGGTGTAGAAAGCGTAAACGAAGCGTGCGGGAATCGAACCCCGGGCGTATGGTGTACCACCGTTGCGCGCTAACCATTCGGCCATCAACACCACTCAAAGCAGCCGTTTATTTATCAATAAATCTTTTTCAGTAGGCAAACTGCATTAAAATTGAAATTTCACTTTTTGATTGGATCCTAAGTCATTTTTGGTCTAAACTTACTGTATATTGGCGAAAATCATTTTATTTGCTGCAAAAATTAAAATACAAACAAGCTTCAGCAGCTCAAATTAGGGGTACGCTCATTCACAAACAGTTCGGGTATCCGATGTCTCCAATTTTTGATTTACGTGTGTATGTCTTCCTATTTAGTAACCACTGCTTAAGCCACTTTTTTTTCTTATTTTTTATATACACGTACATTGTGCAAACGATATAGAATAACTTAGTTTTCTAGTTTCCTTTTCCTGCCCTTAATTTTGTTTTCTCTTGATAGGTCTGACTCAAGATGTTTAAAACTGCAGGAAAGGTAGAGTATATTTTTTTGGCTCAATGCAACTCGATAAAGATAAAATTCTTTTAAAAAGTCAGTAAGTTCAGGTGGGCTGTAACGCGTATGAAGAAGGCATTTTTCAAATGAGTGTTAAAATATTCGTATTTGTTATACGACAATCAAACCCCAATAATTGAGTATTTACAATTCAATGCTACACTAAAAAATTCTAATCCAACCTTTCACCAAAAAAAAAAAAAAAAAGGAAAAAATGGTGAAATTTAGCTGCTACCAACACTTGGTGCTGAAGTTGAACCATTAGAATGGTTCCTAGTTTCCCATTCATGGTGAAACTACACCATTATAATGGCTCAGCTTAGTAACAAATGTTGGTTGCAGCTAAATTTCATTATTTTTTTGGTCAAAGGTTAAACTAGAATTGTTTAGTTTACCATTCACATTTCCAGTTATAGTTACTAAAATAATCTTCTCGAAAAAGCTATTGATCGAAAGCCGGTTTTGGTACCCGTTCTACTCAGGAAAATAGGTGAAGATAGTTTAAAGTCAAGTTTCAGAGTGAACTCTCAAATTTTATCACAATTTGTATCAGAGATGCAGTGGATGTCAAACACATTCGAATGATATGTGAACAAACCGCTATTGCTCACGAATCATCTGTTCTCAGAATCATTGAAAAACAACTCACTAAATGCTGTTACTTTAATTGTTGTGGCTCTCCTTTCTGGGCCGTTACAGTTATTGGCGCCACCCTCCATCGTTTTTGCTGATTTCAATCATTTGTAAATATTTTTTAACAGTTTTTTCAGAATGCGAAAATGCTTCCATTATTTACAAAAGCGCAAAAATTTAAATAAAAATGCATTTCCCCCATCGACTTTAATGTTTTATTTTCGCTTCGAATAAAGCAAAAAATGCTCTTTCTTTAACTGCATCTGACAAAATTGCATGAACTGCAAGCAAAATATGTTTCGCACTAGTGAAAAAACACTGAAAATTCATTTTAAAAAAAGCAATAAATTTAAGAAATATAAGTTTTAACTTGCGTATATCAGTTAATTCACTCATTTTTCTTAATTGTTATAAAGTATATACCATTGAATAGGCCTACATTTAATAAGGCACATCTTTCTAATGGGGCTGCGTATGGTCACAAAGTTTTGCAGACCTAGTGCATTTCCCGGAAATCGACATGCATTCTTTCAAGTAGTACCCCTATCGGCGGATGCCATTTCCACTTTCAGAATTGTGATGTTCAATTTCCCCCAAAGATGGCGGCATCCGAGCTCTAACTGATGCGAAACTGCACTAGGAATTTAATTACCCGAGAGTATCCAAGCCGAACAGATACTCAAGGGAGCTTTAACATGCCGCATAATCATACGACATGGGCGCTCATGATTTTCTGCATCTTGAAAATCCACCGACTTCTTCCAGATTTGATCCTACGAACTTGGGCGTTCGAGGTCAGTGCCTTACCATTGCGCCACGCTGCCGGCAAGTAGGGCACATGAGGGGCACACATAAGGTTTTCTGGGCAACTAAAAAAACTGGGGCTGTCTTTCTGAAACTTTGAATTTTTATTACTGGTAAATACTCCAATTACATTATATTATATTATATTACATTATATGTACATATTTAAATAAAGTTCTGCATCGCACATCCATGCACGATACGCAACTTGCATATCTAATTGACACATTTATTTTTAGCCAATAAGATGTCATGCAGCTGTTTTATGGAAGGTGAATACTCCATATGTCATAGAAGAAGTGGAAGTGGCAGTTCCGAAGAAAGGTGAAGTACGAGTACGGGTAAGTTGGAAGGGGAAAATAATCTATATTTTTTGGTGAAAGAAATGTCACGAACTAATATTTTGGAGACGGATGAAAAATAGGCAACCCTTTAATTGATATACAGTTTTTAAATTAGAAGTGTAATGCAGAATTATTGATAATATACGATACAGCTATGTTGTTTGAATATATGACAGTGCTGCAATCCCTTTTGCAACTGATGTGAGAAAATTTAAAAACAGGCAAACAAAAAATAAAATTTTAACATAAGATAAAAATTTAGCTATTTCTCAGCAAAGAAATAAAGCTCTCTGAATAGATGTTATCAAAAATTTCTTATATCTTATTCTGTGCAACAACAGCAACAGTAACGATAATAATAATCAGATCAGGATAAATGATTCTCTAGATTGAATTTCGAATGACTAAATAAACTTTTAAACATGTTGTTACTTTTTGTGTTTTTTAAGCATATTATAGTAATATTTTGAGGCAGATTCTAGAATTAAATTATTTAAGACGAAAATATGGCAGTTAAATTATTCATAAAAGTATGGCAATTAAGATATTCATAAAAGTACAAAGGGTGTAAAATATTTTTTAAGTTTTGAGCTATACTTAAACTATGCTATTGCGGTTTCAAAAAAAAGCCCTAATTTTGCTTCATTTAAAAAAAAAAATTAACTAATGAAATAATGAAGCTCTTTGATTGAATGTAATAAACTCGTGAACTATAATAATTTCTGTTAAATACTTTTTCATGGATTTATCCATTTGTTAATAAAATTCATAGTTCGAAGATTTTTAGACATTAATTTTAATCTGTATTTGAAACAAATCTACTGAAACTACATTAGTGAGATTCCTTTTTTTTTTGCATAAAATATGATTTATTCAATGAAACAGCGGATTTTTGTGCTGCAAATGATTTTAAGGTACAGTAGAGCCTCGGTTATCCGAGCCCCGACTAACCGAGTTCCGGGTTAACCAAGGTACAGTTGCCCTTGAAAAAAAAAATTCTGGCGGCCGAGTTCCGTTGAACAAAAAACAATATAAATATATATAAATTAGATGTTTGTATGTATCTAACGTCATTTTTTCATTTCATAATATTTGTACAGTAAATACCTTTTTTTTTTTACATCTTTGACGACATTTTCATTTATTTCAACCCATGTTTCCGTCTCGATTTGGACAGAGTCCATTAATCCGAGTTTTCGATTATCCGAGGTACCCTCGGCCCAAATTACCTCGGATAATCGTGGCTCTACTGTACTTTAATCTACTTAATAGAGATACTAAAGGTGCCAACTGACAATATAAAACAGATTATGTCTGACTGTCTCGGGGCAATTAATTTCGCTGCTGAATTTCATTGGAAGTAAAATGATATTTATTGCTTTTTCTTGGCAAGATGCATTTTTAATGACTCGTATTATTACAACATAATTAACTCTGTCGTTATCCTAATCCTCATGTAAGGCTCTTACTTCAAACAGGGTATTTCTGTTCAAAAAACTGAAAAAATTATTTTTATCTTGCCCAAAGACACGTCTTATTCATACATAACACATGCGAGACCTTAAAATGGCTGCAAGAATCTTTAATTTATAGTTATATATCATTAATTGTACATTTGTTTTGAATTTTGTAATTAACAAAATTTACTCACATCTTTTAATATTTATTTTAAAAATATAAAGAGTGTACAATGCACAATAAAACAAAATGTATGTTACTGTTATTGTATTTTATTTAATTGATGTCAATCACGCCTCCTTCTTCACATAGTACTAAAGTATCATAACCGTCGTATGAGACTCGTAAAAAAAAAAAAGAAAGAGCACGAGTCTAGACAAAGATGCAAAGTGTAGAACTGAAAATGTTACGTTTTAAATGTGATACGAGTGGAGGAGTTGTTCCTTTGCCTCCCTAAGGATAGCAACTGCTGTAATAATTTTTTGAATATTCTGGTAAGTATGTCGAAATCGTGATCTTGTTATTGTAATTTTACTGCATACTTTATATTTCATAAGTACAACATTGAAAAAAATTTTACTCTCAGAAACGTTCTTATTTTTCTGTTTCATTCAAAGTTCTCAAAGGCAAAATTTTCAAGAAATATTTTTACCTTCTTTCATATGCAAAATATGTAGAGGAAAGCATTGGATTTTTGAAATTTGACGAATGTACACGTTTTAAACGGCGATAGACCCATTTTGACCATTTTTGAAAAATGTCGGTCTTCATGTTTTTAGTTGAATAACTTTCTTTTGTGATGCTCTAACTAAAAGCGTAATGCATGGAACCGAACGAAATTAGGTACGCACATGAACTATGAAAAGAAGATTAAATTTTAGCGCGATTTTCTTCTAGGGAGGGGGCTCAATCGAGGGTTTTTCTCCAAACTTCAAACAAAGCTTGGTAGTCAGGTGGACTTTTAGGCGAACAAGTGCTGATGCATTTTGTCAGCAGTTGCTTCAAGGGGATGGAGAAATTTAACTTTTTATCTGGATAACCCTGGATGCTATTTATCAAGGAGTAATTCCTTTCAGATGACTTCAACTGGAATCTGTCACTCGGATTTACATTTTCAAGAAGGCATCGACAAGGACTGGCCTTTCCCCTGCATCATAGGACACGAAGGTGCAGGAATAATAGAAAGCGTAGGTGAAGGAGTTACTTCTGTATCACCTGGTAAGTTGAAAATTCATTTTCTTAAAAGCAATGTTGGAACTTTGTACGTTTTACGAACAGTAAAATTTTAAATCTTTGGATTCAAGAAGTTACTTGAAGTTGCAATAAAATCTTGATGACTGGAAAAAAGAATTTATACTAGGAAAAAAATTTGATTTTTTAATAAAACTAAAAGTTAAATTCACTATATGGAAGAAGCTACTTCAAGTTGAAACGTGATCAGAAGGACTGTGACCATGAAAATACTTCGATAATTAACTGCAAGATTGGGATTTAACTGCTAGAGAAAATTTTGAATAAACGCATAAAGACACATAATAACTGAATATTACAATGTACTGCATTTGACTTACCGCCACGCCACTGCAGACCTAGTGCGTACCTCAAAGATTGGTACCATCTCTTTCAGAAGCACCACATTTGGGGTCATACCATCGCCGCATGAGAATTTTGACGCCCAGTTTCTTCACCTGAAAGGGAAGCCCAAAACTAGAATAATTGGTCTTAAAAAAAGTAGGTGTTGTTTCTAAACTCACAAAATATCAGTTGCTTTTACCCATATAAACCAATCCTACACAAATTCTAATTCAGGATCGCTCCTGACTCCCTTCGGAAATATTTTACCTTACTGTCTACCGGAAGCGTTCGGTATTTATTTCAACAAAATAGTTTTCAATGAGTCGCCTGATTTTCCGGTCTTTGTGAAGAACAAAATATTATTTTAAACTTTTCTTTAAAACTAAAGAAAAAATCTACAAGCAAGGAAAAACAGACAGTTATATGTGCATTTATTTAAATTTTTGCTGAGTTTATGTGCACGAATGTCAGAAGAGGCTAAAATTTCAATTTCATATTATTTTGCATATAAATCAGAGTCTAGTAATAATATAAGCTCATAAATTTTACAGCTTTATTCAAGTTAAAAAAAAGACAAGATAAAATGCATGTTTTAAAAAAAAAAATTTTTGGAAAAAAGTGATTTCTTCCTGCCATATATAAACAATATGTTTCATAAACTGATATAATAATACGTAATATTACAATGACTTAAATCTGACACGTTTGGTTGCGTACTTAAAAGAATCACATATTTTATGAAGTTAAAAAAACATTGATTTGTACTTTTTTAACCTTTCAGGTGATACAGTGGTACTAACATTCGAATCACATTGTGGTGAGTGCGACTATTGCAAGAGTCCTAAGACGAACCTATGTTTAAAAACACCGGTAAACATTTACAGTTTAGTATTTTGTTAAAAGAAATAATTTAAAAAAAATAATGACCACTCTTATCATGAAGATATCCATCATTATTTAGATATCCTTGATGTACATAAAAATGCAGTTATTGCGGAATTACTTGAACAATGTAAAGATGTCTTTGAAGTAATTATGCTTTACAAAATCTATCTTTTCGAATTTCGCCTCTCGGGACAAAAAGCTCAATAATTTGCCATTTTTTAAAATTATTTTGGTTCACTGTTCGTCAAGACAGTTGCTGAATATTTTAAAGATTAACTCGCTAAAAAACCGATGTGAATATTTGCTATTAATGTTTTATTGCGGTCTTATTAACAATAAAATTAAGTGTTCACTATATTTGTTTCATATGTCATAATAATAATACAAGACATTTTAATCTATTTCGTTCGGACCAAATTCATACAAGTGGTGTAGATAAAGACGTTTTGTAATAATATTAGAAATGTTTTAAGCTTTTAGCATTTTTCTTTTATGCCATTTGTCTTCTCTGTTGTGTGGTGTTACTGCCTATTTGCTGGGACGAATATGTGACAGCAAATTTTTCCCTTTTCTCAAGGTCCGAACTAATGCCAAAAAACTCAAGAGGTGATCAACTCCATCCTCCTCTAAGCTCAACTCCCCAGCTAGCATCATCGATACCCCTGAAGTTTAACTAGTTTAACAAGAGCATCGTTTATTATACCGGAAATGAATAGGAACTTTTCTGACATTGCGGGGAGTCCATCAGAAACAAAACAGCCTTCTTTCAAGAGGGACAGTACTGGATGATTTTTCCCCGTAGGGAAAGGCTTTTCCAGTGCCTATCTACCTGTTTGGAAAAATTAGTACAGCACATGGGAAAAATCAAAACTTTATCTTTAATTAAGGGTTCTTTTTTTCTTTCTTTGCCTATGAATTGATTTACTGTGTAGTAGTCGAAAGAAATAACTAATTACACTAATTTGAATTACTTATTGCTAATTGGTATTATACAAACGCGAGGAAAAATCTTATGTTCCCTATATGTAAAGAAGACAACGCATACTTATAATTATTACTATTTTCATTTACAGCGAAACCATTTGCAAATGGATGGCACCAGTCGCATAACTTGCAAAGGCCAAGCCCTCAGCCAAATGAATTCCATCAGTACGTTCTCAGAATATACCGTCACATCCGAAGCAAACGCTGCTAAGGTATTAAACATAACAGATAATGCAATATCTATGGCTTAGTGAGTACACATGTGTAAAGTGACTTTTGTCAAATTTTCAACAGTGAACTTTTAATTTAGCGTTTCCTAAAAATAAAGTTGATACTCAATTATTCAATATATTTTGGTACTGTCTACATTAAAGTTTTATAACAGCTAAGAATAGTTCTTTCTTTTCTGTTCTTTTTCTCTCTCTCTTTTTTCTTTTCTTTTTTCCTCTTCCTTTTTTTTTTTTTTTTTTTTTTGTAATTGGTCAGCTAGGTACAGTCAAATTCGTTCCCCTATGCCATTTTGGAAAAATAAGTAACTAACCACATTTGTGCACTAATCCATAGGTCTATTAATGTATAGTCCATACTATTTAAAATATATGCCCGTCTGTTCTTTCTGGGCATCTTCTCTGAATAATCAGTACTTCTGGAGTGAAGAGAGATATCCATTATAATCAATTAGTAGTATATATTTCTCTCAGGTAAACAAAAAAGCAAATCCAAACACTCTGTGTTTGGCCGGCTGCTGCATTCCTACTGGCTACGGGGCTGTCGTCAATGCTGGCAAGGTCCCTAAAGGGGCTACTACTGCCGTTTGGGGCTTGGGGGGCGTCGGAATGTGCGTCCTCATGGGGCTCAGAGACAGTGGCGCAGGAAAAATCATCGGCATCGACACCAATCCCAAGAAATTTCCCCTTGGTGAGTTTGATCTCTTAAATTAATCTTTAAAAATGTACAATTACTAATAAGCAATTAACAAGTAGAACGTAAGAATTAGGAAATAAATATTCATATGATACTTTTTCCCATTTTTATAAAGAAAGCTTCTTGAAAAAAGTAGTCTTTGTTTTCCTTTCTTTATTCTTTAAAAGAAATAGAAAGATAAATAAATATTTAAAATCTTCTTTTAAAATAATTTTGCGAAATAGGTTAAACTTTAAAAACTAAGTTAAACTAAGTTGGAGAGTAAAATGAATAACCAACATAAATGAAGCACAAATTGTAAAGAGAGTTAAAAACAAGCAGCTATTTCGAAAACTACAGTGGCGTCCCTGCACCAGTGCTAAAAGTCCTCAACACACAACAAGAAAAGAACTCACCGTCACTCATGACCAGAGTTGCCAAGCGTCCCGGATTTTACGGGATAGTCCCAAATTTTGAGAAATTGTCCTGAGTCTCGGGATCAACTTTTATGATAAGAAAAATCTTTTGTATTCATAAATCGATTACAAGTATAAATGGCACAGAGTTTTCAACAGTTGCAGTATAAACTAACACATGGGGTAATAGTAATTCGACTGTCACAATTTTGTGCCGACTTCCAAAGCTATGTTTAAAAGGAATGAATTTACTTTTTACACTTAAATGCAATTTTTAATTTAAAGTCGGTCCTTTTTTGCTGTTTTTGAAAAATTGTTCTATGTTTAAAGAAATGATATTTTTTAAACGCGAAAAATTGTCTTCGAATATGTAAATTAGTAAATTATGTGCACAGTGCAAGTTATAAAATAAACCGCAAGTAATATTGAAGGTAATTTCAAACACAAAGCTGTCTCTTTCTTTTTTTCCCTTTAGCCAAAGAATTCGGTGCAACGGACTTTCTGAACCCAAAAGAAGTGGACGATGTACCGAAGAAGTTAGCGGAAATGACAAATGGTGGAGTCGATTATTGCTTTGTATCCGTTGGCATCGTACCTGTTATGGTATGTTGTTAGACCTTTTTCATATTTGAATATTCCCTCTTCTCTTTCATTTCTCTTCTTATCCAAAAATAATAGTTTCGCTTAGAATATATTTATGTTAATTCTATAATATTTCTATGTTCCTTGTACGTCAAGAATGTTCGACATAAAAACATCTCGATGTGGCGAGAACGGAGTAGATTTTGATACAGAAAGAGAAAGCGGGGAAACTGTGTGGTGTCCGCAACGAAGGAAAAAGTATGATAACGATCAAATTAGTAAACTAATGCGCATACTAAACCTATCAAACTTTGCTTTATTTTGTTTCACTTTTTTGGTATAAAATTCACTTCGACCTTAGCTGTTATTATTTTTAAATAATTAAAGTTTTCAAGTATTTATTTGTAAATAGTTTCTTGACAATCGGGTGACAACCATGTGCGCAGAGTGGGATATCTGTGCGTGGTAGGTACAACTATGGTAAAATTAGAAGTTGCTAATATTTAAGACTGACTATGTTTTACGGTTGTTATGAGAAGAACATATTGATAAATTGTTAATACGATAATGAAACAAATTTGTTTACAAAAATCACAAATGTAATTCTTCACATCCAATGAATTAGGCATGACCTTTAGAAGAACAATATACGCATATGTATAACAATTCATTACTATCTTTACTGATACTATTACCTACCTAAAAGAGCTCTTCTGAAGTCCTATCAGATACGTTTGGGTCTATGCTACATTGTAAAAAAATATAGTTTAACCGTTCACTAAAACAATGAAGAAATGGTGAAATTTTGCTGCAACCAACATTTGGTACTAAAGTTAAACCATTAGGGAATGGTTCCCAGTTTCACATTCACGGTGAATCGACACCATTATAATGGTTCAGCTTAGTACCCATTGCTGGTTGCTGCTAAATTTTTCCATTTTGGGGTGGAAATGCTGAAATAGAATTGTTTACAGTGTACGGTATAAATAATGTCAACGTCATCATGTAAACATAAAAAAAATACCCAAAAAAAAAATAAAATAAGATGACACGATAAGCTCGATATGCACCTGACATAACAGCAACATAAATCAGATGCTGGACTCGACCTGTTTTTGCATCCATCACATTACACAGCCCTGTGTGTGGTTCTGCAATTATTTTACTGCGGAACTACTTTCGCATTTCAATGCAATTCAGTGTTTACTGTTTTAACAAATCATTTCATGTCACATACATTTTCGAGTTTATTTGCTACATCAGTGAACGCGCCATATCTCGTCGAATACGGGAAACAGCACAAGAGAACACGAGATGAAACTTTACAATACAAAGAGGAAAAGTACAAGAATACACCCAGGGCACTGGACGGGAATCGAATCCATCACCTATTCACTGCGCGCAGGCAAGCAGCAGAATCAGTCACTTAGACCGCTCAGCCACTGAGGCCGCCCCCCATGCAAGGTACTTATGCGAATTTTGTTGCTGTAACGTTTTCTTCTTCTCAAGTTATGTAATTTTATTGTTTGATGCGTAGTTTCTGCGATAGAGTGTATAATGTATGTTAACGTACAAACACTCTCAGAAATAGAGCTCTCACTTTTGACGACTGGTGAATCGTCAAGAAAATTTCTTCATTTACAATGATTCTTTCTTTGCGCGATCACGTGACTCATAAAAGGTTACTACACAAATTTCGCCAATTTGACGAAAGGAGCGTTTTTCAGGAAGGCATTTCGTCGAATACGACGAAAGTTTCGTGAGATTTGAGCATACAATTCTGAGAGTGAAGATGTTTCTCTTTCTATATATGTATGTATATACACTAGCTACCAAAAGTATTTGGAGCCTTTGGATTTTAGACATTTTTTTTAAAAGTCTGAAGAAATATTAAATTTGCTGTTCTGTATTTTGTACCATGGAAAGAACATACTTAAACTCACATTTAAGAAACAAAATTCAGGCTTAGGGGCAATTAGGGGGTGGTCAAAAAATTAAAGAAGAAAAACAACAATTTTGAACATCTTATATCAGAAAATGATCGAAATCTCTTGTAACTTTCGCAAAACATTTTTAATTATATACGCAAAGCTTACTACCGCTTTCGTCAGAATATCAGTAATATTCATGAAGATATGGGCATTTGTTTTAAATATTCGAAATTCTTCGCAAGTGTTTTGTTTATAACTCGCTAAGTTCTATCTCAAATTACATGAAACTTGCAGACAACTTGACAAAATAAAAAGTAAGTATGGTACCAAAACGTGGAGAAAATTTAATACATAGTCGATGAGATTTGAGCAGTTTTATTAAAACAAATGTTATTGCGTATGCGCGAAGGATATTAATTATTTTTTTTAATAATTTGGTAGTGAGATTTATGGAGCAACTTATGTAAAAGTTTCAGTTGAATATTGATCTTTTTCAAAGAGATATACACCATACAGTGAGCCGTATTTAGCAAGCTCTCAAATTGGAGAAAAATGATAAAGGGTTTTCCACAAATTTTTATATTGCATAATAAATTGGAAAATTGACAGATGTTAAACTGAATTAAATTGCATTATATGTGTTTATGGAGTCTGAATTTGAACGGTATTGTTTACATTGCCAAAATTATCATGAAATATAAAAATTTGTGGAAAATTCCTTATCTTCTTTCTCCGCCCCCTAATTGCCCCTAAGCCTGAATTTTGTTTTTTAAATGTGAGTTTAAGTATGTTATTTCCATGGTACAAAATACAGAACAGCAAGTTTAATATTTCTTCAGACTTTAAAAAAAATGTCTAAAACCCAAAGTGTCCAAATACTTTTTGGTAGATAGTGTATGTGGCATACACGCTAGAAGAGGGCGTTGTAGTGCTGTCGAATTGTTTGATTAAAACAAGTTTTAGGTAAAAAAAAATATTTCAAATTTAAAAGCAGTACCGGAGCGGCATTCCCTTATCTGCAACTAATTTTGTGATTGTTACCCAAACTATTTCAGGAACAAGCATTTAACTCCAGTCATCCGCACTGGGGGACAACTGTCATTATCGGACTAGCGGACGTGGGAGAAACCATGAGAGCAGGAGTATGGGAGCTGCTTTATGGACGTCAACTGGTTGGGACCTCATATGGATGTAAGTATAGAGGAGTTCCACATTCCTCATACCGCACCTAATGGCTCATAAAATTTCGAAAATATCACAACTTGGAAATACAGGGTGAGTATAAAATAACGTGAAGAGCTCAGGGCCCTGAAACGCGTAATGTACGGGATGAAATTTAGCAAAATGTGGTGCACATGTAAAGAAGAGTATGCTTTTTATTTCCAAAGAAAGAAATTTTAGTACCAAAAGTCGCCACTAAGGGATATTTTGGAGCTGTTGTGAAGAAAAAGTGCTGTGTGTAGAGACATCGTGAAACTAAATGTACTCTTCAGAATTTAAGCAATAAATGGCGTACATAAACAGTAGAGTATGCAGTATCGATTTCTATAGAAAAAAATAATAAATGAATAAGTACCAAAAGTTTTCGCTAGGGCTAAGTTTGGTGCCGTAATCGTAATGCGTGACAAATGAATGCTATACCGCTAATTAAAGAAGTGAATAACAGCTTCGTGAATAGTAAAAAAACGTCGTTAATCGGTATTGAGAAATGTGACAAAATGGTGGGATTGAGACCCGCATTTTGCTTCAATGTGGCAATCGCGACATCGCAAAGATCTTAATCATATCGGCATTCCAAGCAGAAATTATAGATTAAGATGCTGGTTGTCTGAAGAATCTACATGTAGATTTTAATCACTTTTCATAAGCAGCATAAACACTAGCAACAGCTGCAAATGCAGTGAGTGGCATTTTTGCTGATAAAACAGCATAGCCAATAAAGCACGTTTCGTACAGTCACCACACACAATAAACAAATAATTGTCTATACATGATGACAATTCCTTTGAGCTTTTTTTTTCATCTTCACGACATCTCTATACGGAGTGGTTTTCTTTTCTTTCTTGCATTTTTTCTTCGCTATAGCGCCAAAATTTCCTCTAGCAGCGACACGGTCCTAAAATGTTCTCTCTTCGGAAATCAAAATCGCATACTCTCCTGTACATGCGCACCAAATAGCGCTACATTTCGCCCAGTGCAGTACGCGCGCAATTGCTCTAACACCTCACGTTATTTTGCACTCCCCCTGCACTTTATCTTCCTTACGTCTGACAGTATTCTACAGTAAGACCATCGTGATTTAGAGGGTAGCTTTGGACGGTGGTAGTTTAGTGGGGAGAGCGTCGGCTCAAATCGGAAAGTTTGGTGTTCAGAATCCGACTCGTTGGGGATATGTACATTTATGATAAGGGGGCCCTGAAATTCTGAAGCAGTTCCGAGGGGTACCGGAGGATGGAGATTTTTCCTATCCTTGAGTCTGAAGTCTACAAAGATAAGTCCTCCATCTGGTATCGTCTAAGTACATTTTCTGTATTGAGCCTAAAGTTTTGCTTACATCCTTGTGTGATCGTGCAAAAAAGTAAGGAGTTTATCAGCCTTAAATTCAAGCGGTGTATAGCACTTGGGGCTATAGACCGCTGATGATGATTCACCAATAACTATAACAACAACAGAACAGACTTCATAAACATTTAGCGACCCCCTAAAATATTTCCTGGATTATTATTTTATAGTTCAAAAATATAAATAGTAGATAAAAGTTAACAAACTTATTACACGTATTGTAACTGTGTATGCATAAATGTTTTATGCAAAAACAACAAAAATACTTCGATTTTAAGATGGTCTAAACCTAAAATGTCTATGTGTTTCTATTTCTTTAAATGCCAATTATTTTAAAGGTAAAAGTTAAACGAAATAACGTATATGTATGTTTGGGTGGAGCGAAAAAAGTCAAAATCTCAAATTAAAAATGCCGTAGGATAGTTGCCTTCGCCATAAAACATTAATAAACTGAAATTTTAGCTAAATCAAATTCTTAGGCAGCCCAAATCACTTTGAAAATTTTGCTGTTTCGTTTCATTTGTTACAAAAGTAAAGAAATCAGATTTGAAAAACTAATAATGACTTACGATAACTCTGTGTTTAAACCGTTAGAGGTGTAAATAATATTGTCATTCATGACAAAAGCTATCCATTCAACGTGACGCTGAGAATCGAGAGATTAACCCTTTCACGTGTACATCTCCTCCATCAAGTTACTACCTCTCTGTTTTCAAGTCAGAATGACTCTTTTCTTTCCGAGACCACCTCGGAAGACAAGAGATGCCTTCCTGTTTCTTATACGTATCTGCAAAATTAATCGTATATGCCTAATTTTGTGCTGATCGAGTCAGCCATTTTGTTTTGTGTTATTTTTTCTCAGAATATTTTATTTGGTTATCATTTCGTGTAAAGTAAGTAGGGCAAGCAGGAATGCTTCGTAGGCTGGCAAACAATTTGTGCCATCTGTGGAACACCTAATATACCTGTGGTTTGGCGGTATTTCTTCATGACTTAGGGGCTTTCACACCAAACGCAACTAAGACAAAAAAAAACTTGTCTTTTCGCATCTGCGCAACCGCAGAGCATATTTCTGAAGGCAAAAATGTGCACTAAAGTTGCGCAGATGAGATAAGCCAGGAATATTGTCTTTGTTGCCTTTGGTGGGAAAGCACCCTTAGCAACAATTATCACTTCGTCGCCAGTAGTGAAGGAAAATTTTAAATGAAATTACAATTTCTCTAATTGCTCACTTCATTTCTGTTGGGGAGAAAACTCGCAAGAAAACTCGTTTTGAAACACAGCAGAGCCTTCATGAGAATTGTTTTGTTGTACACATTTTTTACGAATCCTCTGCGAATCTGTTGCAGCTAAAAAGGGAAAAGCCTTAAGGAAAATTAATTTTTAGTATTTTTTCATTTAATTACTCACAACATCAATTTAAGTTGAAAAAGTACCTTGAAATTATCAATAATATCGCGGTACCATACTAATGACGCGCCGTTCTACAAAAAGCTCCCAGTAAAATTTTACAAATCTTTACAAGTATAAGCAATTTTCTCATCAGAAAAATTCCATTCCAAATTGCAGGATCTTTTGCGATTCATCTCTTAAACGAAACATATAAAACACGTAAAATATTGAGTGTTTATTAAACATTTATATGTTAGTTGCATAGTTGTATTTATTTTATGTGAACAATTACTAAAATATATTTCCCATTTTTAGCCTATAAAGCAAAGTTAGGTATTCCAGGCTTGGTTGACAAAGTAGTGTCGGGGCAAATCCAGTTGGAAAAATTGATCACCCATCGCTTGCCCTTGACCAAGATCAACGAAGGATTTAATATGCTTAAAACTGGAGAATCGTAAGTGCCCATAGAAATGTCATTTTTTTTTTTTTTTTTTTTGTCATCAAAAAGATTTTTTTTATACAGAACAAATCCCAAATATATTTGAACTTTTTTATAGCGACACTTTTTAACGACGCGACGTATCGGTTATAACCATCACTCAATTGTTGGTCCATGCAGATAGCATTGGATACCGCATTGACATTAGCGTTAAAACACTTTGGTTTTCACGGCATACTTTTAACGGCTTCATCCATTTGATATATTTTCCCCACGATTTCATTTGTAATTTAATTGTTTTTCAAGTGCAATTTGAAAATAGTCATAAGTGCTCTAAACGTCACCATCGTCCCATCGCCAGTTGGTGATGAAATGGTTGGACTTGGCATTTAACACTAGATTTAGTAGTCAGTCTTCAACTATTTCGAAACTTTCATTTTACACTAAGTTGCTACTAATAAAACTTTCGGTCACACTAACTTGTCCTACTTACCGTGTATTAGTAAAATCCAATGCAGTCGAAAGTGGCACTATAATTAGAAACAAATTATGCAAAATGGAAGCTCCGAAACAGTCAAAATGACTGGTCTGGCAAATCTATTGTTAATTTTGTCTGTTCATTGCGCTTTTTCTAAAGCTAAGCAAATTTAGGCAGAGAAAATTAATGGTTCAGCAAAATATGGTTGCTCATGACACTAGAAGACATTTCATAAACTAGTAAAGAAATAACAGGCTTAAGGTGCATTTACGACAAGTACGATAAGCGACATACGACGTACTACCAAAGAAACTATTACTACTACGGCAACGAAAGTTTCAGCACGTATCATTGGTTGCTCATAATTTAATGACCACGCCCTAGTGTTGACTGATTGTCAGACGATCGTGATTTGATCATTAATTAAATTAATGTAACTTATTCCCCACTGCTCTCCTCCCCCCGATAACTGCAGCAACTGTGTATTACGACAGATGCAAAATTCTCCGTCACCATTGCTGTCAATGATGTCACGCTAAGAAATCACATCAACCTAATGTGTGACTCACACAAAGAGCGCAAGCAATTTCGAGCAAGAAAAGGGTAGTTGAAATTCCTTACGTTAAAAAATTGATTATAGGTACATTTCCAAAAAAAAAAAAAAATAGAAATCGCAATTTAACGAACAGTTGGATAGAAAAAGAAAAATTGCTTCAGGAAGCCCTGTAAATCTTTCGTAAAATACGGTTAGAAAAACAATCGAATTTAAAAAACAAAATCCATTCCAGTATTTTCCTACTTAGGGATCATTCATAAATGATGTCACGTTTCGAGGGGTTGGGAGTGTTCGTGAAATTGTGACAAGGGGAGGGTAAGGGTAATAAGAAGTGTGACATCATGCTTATGCAACATAGCGTGGCACTTGACAAAAGGGGGAGGGGGTATGTTGAAGTGTGACATTTTGTGACAAAGGTGGGAGGGGTGGGTCAAATGTATGGAAATGTGACAGCATTTATGGACTGTCCCTTACCAGTATTTATGGCTTCAATTGTAAAAAAATGGCTCCTTTAAATGTTATTAAAGTTAAAACTTTGAACTAAAGATCGCTCTCCTTGAAACACTTGCTTTTTTCTTCTTCTTTTTTCCCCCTTTTTTTCCAGATTTTATCATGGAGTTTATGAATTAGAGTACATCAAATTTTAACGAATCGAATTAGTAAAACAACACCAATTCAAACATGACGATTTTTGATTTTGAATAGTTATTTTGTGATCTCTCTACGATACGTTGTGAAACATTAACTATAGAACATAATAAAATGTTGAAAAATTTGGAAGCTTTTAGAATGAAAACGAATATCTTTGCATGTTTGTAACTGCCATCACATATAATCTAAAACATAATAATCCGGTTCCAATGAGGTTGTCTTTGAAGATTACAGTTTGCTTTTACGAAATGTTGTTAAAAACTTCAATATCATCATCGTTTTTATGTCCTTTTACTTGTTTCTTTTCTTTTTTCAGACTCAGAGCCATTATTGATTATGACATCAAAGGATAAAATAAAATTTATCAACTGTTGACAGATTTAAAAGAAGATTGAAAAACCACACCATGATATTTTCTAGTGCAATTTACTTCGTAAGATGGTTTTGCAAGTCGTTTGAACCAACAAGTGTTTGAATTTCAAACCAAAAGCCACACCTACAGTTTTCAAAAATTGCTCTAAGATTAAATTTTTCTAAAACTATTTGCAATGCACTGATTGAGGCAGTGTTTCTGTTTGAGGCATACATATGTTTCCCTATGTATACGCTTATATTAAAAGTTTTAAATTTTTAATTTGTTTTTTTGTTGAAAAAGTACGATAGAACATTTAGCTATACTTCGTTAGTTATATACTTTGACTTAAAATAATATTTGCCGGGACAAGTTTGGAAATGCTATTTAAAATACACTAGTGATAAATGTATATCATAAAAAAATCTAAATTAATATTATCATTATTATTATTTTTTTTTCAAAAATATTTATTACCCTTCGCTGCAAGATACAAAAGCCACACATATGATTTAATTAATTCACTATGCTACAGGAAATGAATTTCTGTTGAATCGTTAAACAAATTACAAAACATGGTCAAATGAGCAGAAATGTTAAACTACAGCACCTGAATACAATTCAGCCACGCTGGGTTGCCTGCAAGCCGGTTATCTCAAAATTTTGCATGGTAATTACAAATATTATACTAATAAGTTAGTATAATAATACTAGCAGTTAAATGGCATTATTGTGCTAATTGTTACACTAATAATTACATTTACTGTGTAAGTATTTTTAAAAAAATTGATGAAAATGTGTTGCTGCTGCAGCGAGATTAATTTCAAAGAACTCACTGATAAAGACAAAAGGTCACAGTATCCATGACAATTTCAATTTCATCCTAACAATTCGAAATATTAGCAACAATTTTAGAACAATACCCAAAGTTAAAATGGAGGGGGAAATAATATATGAAGTTAGAAGTAACTTAAACACTTCTAAGGTAAATTTTAAGTATTTTCATAAACTTTATCATGTATTTATTTATTTATTTTTATTATTATTAAAATTACTGGTGCAATTTTTGTAAAAAAATTCCAATCCTGGAATATAATTCCAAAAAATTATATTGAACTACAACAGTAAATAAAATGGGACTGTATAAAAGGATGCTAACCTAATTGATTAAAATTAAAAATGGTTCTTTCAATTATGCTTATCTATTTTTATATTGTAAATTTTCACTAAATTTCAGTTACATTTAGGTAAGTTTTCTGTATTGGAACGTAGTTACAATTATTGCATAGGAAAAAAATTACTTAGGATATTGAATAAAATTTTAAAAAATAAACTTATAAAAGAAAAGAAAAGAGAAAATATAAGGTAAATGACCCGGTAGTGGACACAGTTAAGAAAATTTTCGTACTCTTTTACGTGGCAAAATTTTTTCAAGGGACTTGCATATTTAGCTTGTTCGCCAACTATTTCTCTAAAATTTAACTACCCATAAAATGTTATTTGATGGAAAATAAGGATTTTTACGTCAAATTTACTAAACGCTTAATTTATATCTATATTGGAAATTTATAAGACACGTATTTGCATTAGTGGACAGAAATAAATATCATCTATTTTATGCTTTAAACTTGGAGAAATAATTTTTAAAATGACTAAGGGACCATTCATAAATAATGTCACGCTTTTTTCCCATATATTTTCCCCGAACCCGTAACCTTCTTATTGATCGGCTTTAGTAAAGAGCAGCAAATGTGACCGTTGTGGAGGCAGCTATTAAATATTATGATCCATGTACTTGCATAGATGCTCCACGCCAACTTTAGTTCAATTAACCAGCACTAGGAATCGTTCGCTATAGGTTCTGATCATTTCATTCAAGTTTAATGTTACATTCGCTTATTTTAGGAGCTTAAAGATCTAAGTGTCCACTACTAGAGCAGTGTACACTACCGGACCTGGAAGGTCGCGCGTTCGATACCCACTGAAGACCACCATGTATACTTGGGGATATGTGCATGTAAAATCCGTAGACCCCACTACCTCTCCCCGTGCGTAAGCAATCCTAAGGCCTCGGCTAACAGGTAGGGGTCTGGTGGAGAAAAGTGTCCACTACCGGGTCATTTATCTTATATATACATATATATATTGTTTGTAATACTGAACCAGTTCTTTAATAGAGTTAGTTCTAAGATAACAGTTTCTAATCTCAAAATTTTTGACTTTGAAAATTTATGCTCTTACATTTTGCGCTGTAAACATTGAAATTTTAATCTATGTGTAAGTTGATTATTTAACCGCTTCCCTTACAGATTTTTTTGGAAATTATTTCAAAAAATCATCACATTTTTAAATTTTATTATTAAATACGAGGAAACGTAACAAAACAAAATACGTAGGTTTTAAGTTGAATTTTTGAAGGTTCTTAAGTTGAATTTAAGTTTTGCTTCGCTATGCAGACTTTGAGTTTTCTCGGGATAATAATCAACTGTAATATATGCGAACCTGAGATAACTCGGGATAATTAGGCAAGTGGTTAAATAAAGATATTAATTTTAGAAACATTCAGATGGATATTTCTGCATTGAAAATTATCTTCGTAAGGGTAACAATATTTTGGTGACAAGTTCTCTTCTGCTGTCACAAATACCTTCCTGCTTTTTAAGAAAATAAAATTATTGAAAAAAACATGATTCTTTGCTTCAATATATTTATATCAATACATTTTAATGCTCGGGTTCAGTGTATTTTAGTGCTTGGGTTTATCAATAGGGCTATTTCGAACAGGTCTAAGGAAGTTATATTGCCACTAAGTTTGTTAAGATCTCATTTGGAGCATGCTGTTCAATTTTGGTTTCCATACCTAAAGAAGGATTACCTTATTGGAAAGGGTTCAAGGGAGAGCTACTAGGTTGATAAGTGGTCTTTCAGACTTATATTAGAGGGCAGGCTTAAGAGACTTGATATGTATTGTCTTGAGCAAAGGAGAGTTAGAGGGGACATATTTCAGTTGCTTAAATTCATTAAAACAGGAAATCTTGTTGGGCTTTAGTTATTTGCTGAAAGTAGAAAAAGAGATCAATGTTTTAAGCTTTTCAAATCTCAGACTAATCTTGAAATTAAGAAACATGACTACTTCAATAGGGATGTAGGCAGTTGTAATAGTTTACCGGAAGCGACAGTTACTTCAGTGGGATAAAAAGTTTTAAGAGGGCTCTTGATATTCATTGGGGATTGGTAGATTGACTAGGACCAGCCTAGCTGGCGCCAGAGCTTGTTACCGGTTGTCACTTTTGTATTTGTAGTCCTTCTTCTCTCTCGTTTTCAGTTTTTTGAAAATCATATGCATAATTAACTTTCAAAAAATGTGCTTGTGATACTCTTAATACCTCTTAATACTTTTTACCGCACTACAAGTAACAGTTGCTTCCTGTAAATTATTCCAACTTCCTGCAATCCTGGTCAGTTATACCATTATTTTCTATTATACTATTTTTCGTACGTAGTTTATTTAGTATGTCCTTCGACGATCATAGTTGAATCAGTTATTTGAGAAACCCCATAAGTCACACTTCAGCAACTTTTGGGAAATTGAGAAAAACTGAATAAAAGTTGATAATGACATGTGATGGACATTTTTTCTGTCTTAATCGTTAGTACTAGGTCAAATACACTGTCCATATCTTTCATTAACCTGGAATACATATACATGAATTTATATTGAATTTTATATTTCGTTGATTTATGGGGGTTCGCAAATTAACATAAAAAGGTGCGATAAAAACATTTTTTTTTTTGCAAAATATGGTATAATTTGAATGCTAAGTGCATGAATTATCGTAAAATAAATGATATAAAAAGTAATTGGGGAAAACCAGCAAATTCCGACTAACGTCTAAAAAACCAACGCGGCTGTCTATGGAAATCTTAACTGCGCATGCGGGAAGTTGAGCTTATTAGGAAAGAGAGGTGTGAGTCTGTTGAAAAGAATAGTTAGCTTCTGAGATATCCCAGAATGCATTGGGTTGTGTTTCTTTACATCTCGATTCGTGTACTATCCTAGCGTGCAAACAGTGCAACTCACTGACTTATAGGGTTTCTCAAATACATGTAATACTCTTTTTCCTCCAGACTGCTTTATACAGCCAGTTACTGATGTGATTTCTCTATCAAACGACGAGTCTTCATCATAGCAGTCAATTTTTTTTTACAAAAACTCATTTTCGCCAAAATTGTGACTTATGGGGTTTCTCAAATAACTGATTAGTTGTAGCGTAAAAGGGAAATGTACTCAAAAGCCTAATTTGGATAGAACAAATTTTTCATCGAACGAAAGTTTTTCGGAGATGCGTTTTGGCTACTTGTAAATGCACATTTACAGAAATTTCAGAGAAAGTAATCGCTTTCTGACATTGACTGAACTCTAAAGATAAACTTGAACTTCAAAGTACGCCTTATCTCGACACAACATAAGGTTTATCTTCGCATTGTTCAGAAACAAAAGGACCATTTCTGAAAGATGCTTAGATTAGATGCTGAATATAATGTGTCTTATGCAACGATTTTTAATGCCTACCGCTGTTATCCAGTTAGCTCATAGTAGATTACTGTTGTTCAATTAAGCTTTATCACATGATTGAGATAAAATACGCTTGAATTTCCAAGTGATTTGAGAATTATTCAACTGATAATCACACTCCGAATTTTGCTGTCGTTCGAGTTGCACTTCTTTGGGTTAACAGGTACATATTGAGATTTTTTTTCATCAAGAATTTTTGATTGTAATTTTTATTAACTAAAATATCGAACTACGCGATGGGCCATTACAGGAAAATAAAACACAAATTTTCGATGAAATTTTCATGCAAGGATTTCAGATTTATGAAGAACGACTTCTTCAGTGGGTGTAAATGAAGCAATTGGGCGAGAACAGAACTGCAAAATTTCATAAACAGAACATAAATGTTTCATATTATGAACTGCTGCATAAAGGCTTATTTTAGAATAAAGTTAAATCTTATTTTAGTGGTACTTCTTAAATAGGGTCATAATATGAGTTAAGGTTGATTTTGAAAGGAAAGTTAAAAATAAAATATTCTATCAGAATAAGTAGTATTAATAATGTTCTGAAATTATTTTGGCGTCATGAAAGTATCCGAAAACGTTTCTGTATGAAGGTAAACGCAACAATAAACTGAGTCTATAACCACTTTTATTGTGTGAAAAAAAGCACATTAGTAGGCAGAGAAGGGGGTGGGGATTGAACAACGTTGACTATTAAAAGGACAAATGAAATAAATTATGTTCATAAAAAATAGCATAATGTGTAAGAATAACATGTAGAAAAATAATATGTTGGCGTAGAAAAACAATTTGGTCTGAAAATAGTACGCGGTGCCCTAAAAAGATCCGTAAAGTTTTATCTCTACTAATAATAAAGCAGCAAGTACGTCTGTGTGTGTGCGTGTGTGTGTGCGCATCTGTCTGTGTCCGGCGTATGGCCAAGACCGTTCGGCAGATTTTCATGAAATTTGGCACAAAATTAGTTTGGAACATGACGGTGTGCACCTCGGCGATTTTATCCTGAAATTCGAATTTGTTCTTTTTTTATTTCAGTTTGACCCTAAAATTTCATAAAATATTCGTTTTCTATCGGAAGGAGCTATCGTATCCATTCGAGCTTGATACCATTGAAAATCCCGTAAAAACTGTCCCAGAAAGAGTTTTGCTCTTTGTGCTAAAATTCGAAGCCTCTAAATTAACTAGAAAAGAGAATACAAGAGTTTTTCCCTGTAGTTCGAAATTATTTTTCTACGGTAATTAACTTAAATTTTATTTCACCCAGATGATTAATAGAGCGCGAGCGCTTTAGTTTTATTTGAATTGTTACCATACCTACCGACAGGCTTATGATCCTTTTTTTTTAACGAATTAAAATTAATTTCTAGCGGATTTTAGCATTTTGAGGAGCAGCCGACTTTTAATTTATTTATTTCTTCTTTTGGATTTTTATTATCCTTTTTTTAAACGAATTAAAATTTATTTCCTGCAGCTCACAGAGGATTGATAGCTTTATTTTGATTTCTTTATTTTGACATGAATTTTACGGGACCATTTTCCATACTGCACAAGGGTTTTTTAACGAAATGTTATCCCTTATAGTGAGTTTGTTAGTCCAACTTATTATTGCTATTTCTATTTTTATTTATTTCATTTTTTTCTCTAGTGATTTAGCACATATATTATTTTCCTATTTGATTTTGGATGAAAAGGTTTTTCCGCTTTCAAAACTTTGCTTGCTGCTGTTTGTTTCTGAAAACTACAAAATTTCGTCTTTCTCTTTTACTGTCAATGAATAATAGTTAAAAATTATTATACTAAAAATTTATTAATTAAAACTATTATAATGGATTATAATCGTCCTTTTTGTATAGGTACTTGAACTAAACAAATAAAACGCGATTTCTTTTAAATATTTTCAGTTTCTCTTCTTTCTTTCTTTTTCCCCTATTTTATTGTGTGTGTTTTGTAAAAAAAATGCTTAAATGTTCAGGATATCTGGTTGATTTCCATGGGTGGCTAACTTTTAATTATGTGGAATGCATTTCAATAAAATAACATAATTTACGCATAAAAAAGTTATAGCTATGTACACAATGGCGAACCGACTGGTCTTTTCATTTTTTTAACACGGGCATAGCCGTGCGGGTACCGCTAGTTAAAAAAAAAGCATCTGCAATAAATCTTTCTACAGTTATGGACAGAACAACTAAAAAAAACAATCAGGTTTTTGTTACAAATAGCGATGCTTTAATATTAACTTAGATATAAGCTTTCATTTATTTAAAATGGCGTTCCTCTTGCAAAAAAAATAATACTAAATAAAATAAATTAAATTAAAAAAAAACGATGGGTTTTGATGATGGGATGATTTTTTATCAAATATAATTTTAAAGTTTTTTGTTTCTTCTTTGTAATTGCGCTGGGTGTTGTTCATTAACATTCGCAGACCTAGTGCATTCTCCAGGGAATGGCATAAATTATTTTAAGTGGCACCCCTCTTAGCAGATACCATTTAATTTTTGCAGTACTCAAGTTGGTTTACTCTGCATTTATTTTTTTTAAAAACAGTTTTTATATTTTTATTTAAGACTACTTATGTTAAACTATTTCTATGAACATGAAATGTAATTTAAACTCTGCACGGTGTTGTGCAACTAAAGCAACGCACGAATTTACTTAAATTTTTATCATTCAAGAAGAAAACTTTTTACACAACTCTCCTACGATAAAAAGTTTTAAACTTCAAATTAGAATTTTCACAACCTTTAGTTCAATGTTAAATTAGTTTTACAAATATTCATGCCAAAAGAGAAAATGAACACCTAACCCCAACTACAATTGTTTTTGCCGTTGCTTATTTCTTTTTTTTTCTTCTGGAATTTATATGAGTAAATTTCAAGATAGTTCTCAAGGTTGTGAAAATTTGAACTTCGAAGTTCACTCTTTCTCTCTCTGATACGGAAGAAATAATTACCTTGATACAGAAATGAAATGTTTCTTATCGCGTAGTTTTATCGCAATTCCGTAATATACGAACGATATCGCGTAATATATGAACGATAAGATCTTTTAGTTTGTTATTTGTATAGGGTCAGGTGGGGGAAAATGGGTCACTTTTCAGCTATTTTCATATTCAAAGTTTCATAGCAGCAAAACCAGAAACATTTCCCATTTCTTTTCAATTGCATCTTAACGTTGAATTCCTTTAGACCAATTATATGTAATTTTGGTATTTATTTTTTAATTATAAAGTAGTTTAACTGAGCTTCTAAATTTGTGACCTATTTTACCCCATCGTGGGGCAAAATGTGTCATAACACTTTAAAATTGAAAAAAAATATAAGTAACATATTTAGCAACATTTTGAATTATGATTACATTGAAATATAAAAATAATATTGTTCTCGATTGTTACATATTGTTTCGCATAACACTTCAACAACATAATTTCTCTTTACCACGTCAACATGATCTTGTTTAGGGAAAACATTTTTTTTTTTTAAATTTAATTTCAATAAAATAAACAACGTACATTGTTTAAATTTAGGAACTTGCTGCAGTAAGGTAAAACATAGTAAATAAAAAAAAATAATAGAATACAAAGACATAATCCTAACCATAACCCCTTTTATTCCATACAATAAAAACTGATGTAAAAAGAAAATATTTAATATTTTTCTTAACTGCTCAGGTGGAATTGTTCTCCAAAGTTTCTTAGTGAGGAAATACTTTAAATTTGGGCTGTTATTTGATAAAATATAGAGCTTTTCAGAAGTTGGTAAACCATGTGTTAAGCACACCATCATCCAAAGTGGACAAAAAAAAAATTGTGTTGCCATATGTAAGAACCTAACTTTTTTCAGATTGAAAAAATGTTGCCAATACGTAGAAAAATAACATTAAAAATATTGGTTTAAAAATTTCATTTCAAGTTTTATTATTTTGGGTTTTTATAAAGTGACCCCATTTTACCCCATCCTCACCTACTTTTAATCTTTTGTTCTTATTTTTGCTTTTTCTTACTAGGTTTGATTCAAGATGTCCAAAACTGCAGGAAAGGTACAGTATATTATTCGATACTGCACAACCAATAAAATAGTTTTAAAAATTCATTGACCACATTTTTCATATTCTAAAAACATTTTGCTAATGACCGCTAATATACATTTATTTTAGTTTCTGTTTCATGACCATTTCATTATAAATTTACAATCATTCTTAACGTAACGAATTTTTATTTTGAAAACTTGTTTGTATCAAATAATTTTGCAGGATACTTTAAAACCAAATATGAGTTTAAATATAATTAGTGCTAAGTATATAATTCATTTAAAATGTATAAATGCTTTTGTCCTATTTGCAACTTCATTCAATACTTTCATCGTGAAATAGTTAAATATTTATTCTATGTATGGGGATAACCAACGATTTTGTGTCCGTTACTTGCTACGTTGCCAAATGAGATTTCGAAATTTCTCTTAGGAATTATCTAATATATATATAAAGCACTAGAAAATTTTTGATATTGGACAAACGCGATTTCCTTCAAATATTTTCTCTTTCGTTTCTTTCTTTCTGTTTTCCGTTTTTACCAGGTGAACAGAAAAAAAGAAAAAAAAAAAACTTTAAGCAACTAACAACAAATTCTATTGCATATTTACAAGTGACTGCTAATTTAAAGGATAATTACTTTAAAGAATAAAAAGGTTGCTGTTAAATGTTAAATAGCAAATGTTAAGAAAATTATTTATCAATAATCCCAATGTTGCATTTAGTATCATTAAAATGAAAGATCTTAAAATCTTGCCCGGTATGTTTTTAATATTCCTTATAATTTATTTGATGATGTTGAAAGAATTAAACCGCCATTAAATGCAAAAAATATTTCCTTAAGTTTAGTAGATTCACCTTTTTACAATTTGCACTTTAACCGTCTAATGTTATAACGATGTGAGAGACAAGTGGGTAAAAATGATGATCTTGAACACAGAAAGATGACAATTATAGAATAAAAATTCCAGTTCAACGTTTCACCCAAAAAGAAAAAAAGAAAAAAGTGGTGAAAATTGCAACTGACATTTGGTACTAAAGTTGAACCATTATAACGGTTCCTAATTTCATTCATTGTGAAACTAGGTGAAACTACGCCATTATAATGGTTCAATTTAGTATCAAATGCTGGTTGCAGCAATTTTTTCCTTTTTTTCGGTGAAAGGCTGAACTAGAATTTTTGCATAGTGTGTTTTAAAAATATTTTAATATACTGCTACCAGAAAACAAACCTCGGCCTTATAAACACCGTGAAAAATTCTAGTTCAGCCTTTCACCAAAAACGTGGTGAAAATGTTGAAATTTAGCTGCAACCAACATTTTGGATAAAAGTTGAACCATTAAAATGGCGAAGTTTCACCTAGTTTCACCATGAAAGGGAAACAATGAACCATTATAATGGTTCAGCTTTTATCCCAAATGTTGGTTGCACCTAAATGTCACCATTTTCACCATGTTTTTGGTGAAAGGTTGAACTAGAATTTTTTACAGTGAAGGGTTAAAAAAAGGTTCGAGTGGCCTTATACAAGGTGCGTTCCATAAGTAATGCGACCAATTTTTTCCAGATGCGACTGTATGCCTCAGCGCCCTCTAACTGGCTGGGCTAGTTGGAGGGGGTTGTTAGCTTCATACCGCACCCATTCTCAATCGGCTCCGAGCTGCTGGAGAGTTAGGGTG
Organism: Octonoba sinensis; assembly: GCA_038502835.1. NCBI lineage: Eukaryota > Metazoa > Arthropoda > Arachnida > Araneae > Uloboridae > Octonoba > Octonoba sinensis. The sequence goes on along the minus strand of CM076605.1, from coordinate 59,620,129 downwards.
TGTGTTTTCATGAACCCATTTTGAGCTTAACGTAACACAGCGCGATGGATCGGCACTACTGTGAACGCAGCTTTTTACCTGGAAGTGCTCAAAAGGTTGAAAAGGAGGGTTGTGCGCTGTCGAAGTGACATCAAATATGCGTGGAAACTTCATCACGACAACGCGCCGAGCCACAGCGCCTTCGTTGAAACGATTTCTTGGCCAGGACACACACCCCATTGGTTCCCCAGCCTCACTACAGTCCTGACCTTGCTCCCCCAGACTTTTTTTTGTTTCCCCTCTTAAAAGGAGTCCTGAAAGGGAAACAGGTCATCCCGGAGAAGGCCTTCCAGGCCTGGAAACACCGCCTCCAGAAATGTATCAACGCACTAGGGTGCTACTTTGAAGATTTTTAGGTAACTGTACGAATATGTTCAATAAATCATTTTGTATGAATTTGGTCGCATTACTTATGGAACACACCTTGTAGTCTTAGTCGAGTGGCCTTATAGAAACTTTGTAACACCTTCTGTCGATCACCTGTCAATCATTGGGGTGGGGAACAGAAGTGTTGGCGAAACGATAAGGACACCATCTTGGTTGCAGCCAATTTTATACTATTTTTACCTCTTTTTGGTAAAAGGTTGAACTAGAATTTTTTGCAGTGTACTTATAACTTAAACTGTTTTTTGTCTTGTGTTCTGAAGCTCAAATATCAAATTTTCCGTGCGAAAACTATTTACTGGTCCAAATTAGACACCCCCTCCCGCTATCTCCCACGTGATAGAGTTAACCGGTAGTTATTGAAGTTCATTTCCTCGATAAATAAACGCAATTTCGTATACTTTTGCTACTTCCTTTTGCCATAAAACGTGTAGTGCACCCCGGTCCTATTTTCTAGGAAACATTTAATGATCATATTCTCGTCTGGTCCTACATTTTCGTTGAACGCCTATAGTGAACTCATAAGGATTTTATTCATATTAGGGAAAAACGGAAATGTGGCCAAGTTAAGTTTTGCTAAATTTTAAACAGAAGGCTTAGTCATCGTAAAACATCAACAATTGTGGCTGCTATGCTTCACCTATATAGTAGAACTTAATGCAATTTTTTTATTCACCCTAGAAATGGGTTAAGTACCTGAAAAAAAAATTCCAAAAATTACATAACTGGCCGGTTTGCCCGAAGGTGTTCGTGGTAGGGCGAAGTGGCTATTTGAGTGTAGGTGTAAGCATGGCGTCCACCTTTATCACTCTTTCCATATCATCTGCCTGCCCCTCTTCTATTTTTACCAAACACAGGATATGTACACCAAAATAAGTTTATGAAGAATCTCTTCTTCAGTAAAATTCGAATTTTATTTTACTAACACTTGGAAGTTGCGTAAAACAAACGAGCAACGAGATTTTTGTTAAAAAATAATATGAACATTTATTAATTGTTTTGAAACAGGATAGTAAATCCATATTTTTGGTGAAAAAAAAGGAAAGATAAAACTTTTAAAACATCATATTAAAGGACAAAGTAACAGTCTTTTAAATAAAATTCTGTTTTATAAAATGAGAAACGCAAAATATGTTAGAGCTGCAACATATCAAAAACGTACTATTTCATTAGAATAAGACATTTTCAAAGCCGGATATATTTGCGTCAGTTTAAAAATTTCGGATAGTTAACGTCAGTTCGTGGTTCAATGAAAAATGGAATCTTTTTTAGAGGATAAAAGAAGAAAAGAAGATGTATTTTAATTAAAATAATTAAAAATTTCCTGTCAAATAAAAATGTGAACATTTTTAGTTAATCTAATTGACTTTCATCCGGGCTGTTCAGGCCCGGAGACTATTGCTTCGGTAATCCCTGGCATCCTCACGTAAGAGCAATGTACCAATGTAGCCACATACGCATCTAATTTGGAAATTTTTTCAGCCAATCAGATGTCATGCAGCAGTTTTATGGAAAGCAAATACTCCATATTCCATAGAAGAAGTCGAAGTTGCTACTCCGAAAAAAGGAGAAGTAAGAGTAAAGGTAAGTTGGAAAAGAAATGAATTTTTATTTCATTAATAGCCAGTAGAAAATCACGAGATAAAATTTCAAGAGTTTTAAAGTACAAAGAGAGTTTAGAGAAAATTTTAATTAAAATTAAGTTCATCAATTTTAAAAATGAACTTCCTACTACAGATTACTTGAATGTTAAGTAAAAATACAACAGTGTACTTCTGAGTATTTGTATGGTAGTGCATTTAATCGCTTTTGAGCAACTGTTATAAGATGATTTGAAACTGCCGGAGAAAAATACTGGTAAAATTTTAGGGTACAACTTTTTTACAGTAAACTATTGGATTACTCTTAGTTGATTGATTGTATAGCACTATCGAATAAATATAATTTGGTTTAAAAATACATAATAAATAAATTCTAGCTGGATAGATGCAGTACATGATTTTGTGAATTAAATTTCGAATAGCTAAAGAAATATCAAAACACTTTAATCTTTGGTATTTTACAGATTTTTGAATCTATGGCAGGAAACTTATGATGATTTATGTAAGCATAAATTATTCTTAAAAATATTCAAGATGTAAAGCATTTTTAAATACAGAATCGTACTTAATTATTTAATTAAAATGATATGTATTTAATTAACAATTAATTATGCATTAATCATTATTATTGAGTAATAAACCTTACTAAATTTCTCTCCCATTTTACAAGTTTTTTTTTTTTTTGAAATGTTGAAATAATAAATTTCACCGATAGAGAAAGGAACAGGTATAATTCTATTAAAAGTTCTTCCACGGATTTATGGATTTTTATTTCCATTTTTAAAGAGCGTAATAAATTTTAGTTCGTAAATTTATACATTAGCTTAGAAATACATTCTGACTAAAATTGGATTCGCGAGACTTTTTTTCGTCAAAACGCAATCACCTGATCCAATGCAAACATCTTTATTCTTTGCTACACATAAACTTGGACCGTGTGGTATTAAAATCAGCGTGACTCAAGTAGTAAGAGTGATGACAACGGCTACTGGTCATGCTCCCCGCCGCCATATTTTTACCACAGCGCCTGCGCATCGCTAAGAGGCGCTATAAAAGCGGCGATGCGCAGGCGCGTTGGTAAAAAGTTAAAGCTGGTAAAATCCGTTGTCGTCACTCTTATTACGAGAGGCACGCTAATTAAACTCAGTACAGCATTGTAACTTCCAGTGCACCACTGCAGTTATTGAAGATTCTTACCATTTTGAGAAGGATGTAAAAGCATCATTTTTTCCAAGACTTAAGTCAAATAAAAACGAAAATAAAACGACGCCCGTACCACTAGGTTACCACGGCCTTAACTCCTACAATCTCTGATGTTCAATAAAAATTATTTTCTATCACATTTCAACCCAAAAAGGATAAACAGATAGTAATTTAGAAAATATGTATTGCATTTCAGATGGCCTCTACCGGTCTCTGCCATTCGGATTTGCATTTTCAAGAAGGCATCGACAAGAACTGGCCTTTCCCCTCTGTCATAGGGCATGAAGGTGCAGGAATAATAGAAAGCGTAGGGGAAGGAGTTACTTCTGTAGCACCTGGTAAGTAGAAAATGCATTTTTTAAATCAGCATGGGAAAAGTTGTAGCTTTCAAAAGCAAAAGTTGAAGTCAACAGGTTGAGTAAGTGACTTAAAGGTGAAACATCTTGAGCACTGAGTATTTGAGATTATACTTAGGCAACTTGACTACAAAAATGTTACCAAATCAAGGTAAGAAGCATACGTGCTTATGATACAGTTGCCAAGAGTATTTCAATGAAGTAGTTGAAACGTAGGTTTCTGTTTATGAAGTATAAGCTATAAACCATATAACTTGGTCAAGAAAGGAGCTTTGTTGCTAAAATTTATCATGAAATGAGATTTATAAAAATAAAATTAACTTGTAAGTAATTCCTTAAAAAAGCAAATCTTTAGAAATAAAATAAATTTATATATATATATATCTCAGGTGAAGTTTTCCTAATATTCGGGGGGCAATGTGTGGTTAATGAGTGTCTTCAGTACAATTTATAGTTACCTATATTGCTCTGTTCGGGGGGGGGGGTGGTTAGGAAACTTCTGAACATGCTTCAGTATGTCGACAAAAAAATATTCTTAGAATGTATCGATGTTTTGCTCAATCTCTATAAATACAGAAAATATTGACAGCTTAGAAGATTATAAAGCGTTCAAAACAAGAAATAGGTAAGGAAAAAATGAATTAGACTTTCATTTATTAAAAGTTTTGCTAAGAATTTTCTTTTTTCAAATCTACCTTATCATTAGCATATTTTTAGAACTTTATACAGGTGGGTTTTTAATCTTTAGAAATGCAATATATTCAAAAGAAATGAAATGCTTGGGCAGAAATGAGCTTAAAAAATAACACAATATACACATAAAAAAGGCTAATGTGAATTTTTTTCTGTAGTTTATACATACATTAATCCCGTTTTTAAAACAATATGAATTTATAAGTATTTATAAAAGAGATCATTTAATGCAACTTATACACAAAATATTTTTGTCAAAGAAAATTTTTTTTCTGCCACATTGAATCATTGCACTGCTTAAAGAAATGATTATCGTACGCAATTACCACAACAGTTTGAATATTACATTTATTTTGAGTATTTAAAAAACCAAAAGGTGTTATAATACTTTATAAAAATGTTTTGATTTTAGGTGACACAGTAGTGATCGTTTTTGAAGCTTACTGCGGTGAGTGCGAGTTTTGCAAGAGTCCCAAGACGAACCAATGTAAAAAGCAGCCGGTGAGCAATAATTTTTAGTCAATTATTTTATTTAAAAGTAATAAAGTAAATAAAATTAAGCAGCATTATTATCATTATCATTTATATTTTATGATAGTGTTCTCAATACATGATCTGCAAATCGCTAGAGCTCCATGTAAATTCATGAAGTGCTTAGATTCCATTTTTGAAATTTGATTAATTCGGGATAGAACATAATCTGAGTATGTGAATGCATGCTCTAACATTGCAATAGGAAAGAAAATATCACGTTAATTTATTTATTTTTAATTCGTATTTTATTGCATCCATACAGTATTGGCCGTTCTAAAATAATGAAAGAAAAAAAAACCGTGAGAGTTCAGTCATTGTGCCGTCAATTGAAAAATTGTAGATGTTCTTTTACAAAATTTTAGCTGTAAATTATTCAGACGTTTTCGTCAACATTAAAATGCTTGCAAAGAAATTTAAGTGATGCAGAAATCTTAATGCATAAGATATAAGGTTTATTTAAACTGAAAATAATTCAAAATTTTCGAAACTGGAACACATTCTTGTGAATTCTCAAGTTGAATTCCCCTTTTTAAGCCCTTTCGAAAATTTTGATTTATTTGCAGTTGAAACCAACCTGCATAAGCTATGAGGTTTGTTTCTACTGTGAATAAAACAGACTTCTCGAAACTGCAGCACACTCTTGTGAGTTCTCAAGTTGAATTAGGTTCCTTTATAAAATGCTGGTCTCCCTTATATTGTACGTTATCCAAGTTAGTCAATAAATTCTTAGATATACATTTTATGATTGGAGAATATATTTTGGTATAGAAATTGAAAATATATGTTTCATCTAGCAGCAAAAATTTCAAACAAAATGAAATATCAAAGAATTATCAACGTCTAATAAGTTATTTGTAGAGAGCATATATATACATTCTAAGATATACATTTTCAGGTTGGAGAAATACATAGAAATTAAATTTATGCTTTATCCATCATCAAAAACTTTTTTTAAACAAAATGAAACATCAAAGAATTATTAACGTCTAACAAGTTATTTTTGTAGAGTATATACATTCTTAGATATACATTTTCAGATTGGAGAAAAAATAGAAATTGAAAATTTATGCATCATCTATCAGCAAAGACTTTTTCAAAAAAAAAAAAAAATGAAATAGCAAAGAATTATCTGCGTCAAATAAGTTATTTGTGGAGCGCGTGTTTTTAACATTTTACAAGATTTGTAAATATTAATTTTTACTTATTTTTCTGTTTTTAAAAATATTACAAAACAAGGGTATATTTAAGTGGGGGCTGAGGAGGCTGGGCCTTATCCAGAAATAAATTCGAATCTACCAATTTTTCAGAACCATTTTAATATTTTGAAACCTGAACTTGGAAAGTTCTCTTAATCTTTGGTTTGGAACCCTCCAAAAGTAAATTCCCATATACGCCACTGTTATAAAATTTTGATTCATCTACGATAAGTTATTTAAACTAAATAGAAAATCTTTTTGTTTTTAGTTCCTAGGCTGTGAGTTAGGCAGTGTTTTTAATCTTTAACTGCTGTTTGCGGTCGTGCAACAATTTAAAATCGTTAGTCTCAGTCTTAAAAATTGAAAATCGCTTTTCTTTGACTTAATTTGCATAAAACCCAACTATTTACATTCTAAAGATTTGTTAAAATAAATTAAAATTGTAAAGAAAAATGTAATTTAAGCCTAGCATTTCATTTAGTAGGTAAAATTTAACTATTTTAAAGCTCCTTTCCATCCTCTTGGCTGCATGAGGCTGCTTGCAATCGTTATGCCACAATATTTGTCACAGCTGTTGAAAGTTAATTTATTTGTCTAGAGTTAATGGACATTACACAGAAAGAGAAAGAGACATATGAGGCGGTGAGAGGCAAAGGGATGTATGTGACTAAAGTATCAATTTGAGTAAAACTCGTTTGAAGTTTAATTCCTATACTAAATTCTAGAGGTTCTTCATACAAATATTTTTTTTTATTTTCGAGTCCTATATGTATGTGTTAGTTTAAGTATGAATTGTGAAGTGTTTCTGATGATTAGATTTGGGGTAGGATTTTTTTAAAAAATAGCTTATTTTTACTTACAGCCCTCTGCTTACAACTAGTTAACTTACACCCCTTTGCTTCCAACTAGTTAACTTAAACCCCTTTGCCACTAAATGAAAAACGTGTCTTGTTCATTTTGCTAATTTACACAGTAATAAAGTAGTTTGTTAGTGATATAAGCTTTACTAAAAACTGCATAATATAAATTTCGAATAATTATATTTATCAACAAAATAAAATCATTGCCATTAGACAAATTGCCGAAAGCAAAACAAGACAAAAATAAAATCTACAGACGATTTAACCCTTGTTTTTTTATTATTATTCAACAATTCAGAATTCTTTTCCTATTTTTTGTTCTTCTTCTTCGCTTTAAGTTTCGTAAATAGATCGTCTGCATTGCGTATTTAAACTAACTGAAAAATCAAATAATTTTATTTAGAGGCAAACGGATGTAAGTGCACTTGCATCCCTTTGCCACCAAACTGAATGAAGCTTTTAGTTGGGAAGTTTTTTAAACCACCCTTTTTTGCAGTATCTGTCAAAGCTACCACTAAACTCCCTTTCCCACAAAACAGAAGGGTGTTTAATTTATCATTTGCACTAGCTATCTCAAAATTTTCATTTTGGTCACTTACACCCCTTTGCTTCTAAGTGCCTTATATGTTCCTTAGATATCGATGAAGAACTCACATAACTTATTTATATACTTATTTACTTCTTCATTTTCAGAGAAACAATTTGCAAATGGATGGCACCAGTCGCATTACTTGCAAAGGCCAGGCCCTCAGTCAAATGTCATCCATCAGCACATTCTCGGAATATACCGTCACATCTGAAGCAAACGTTACCAAGGTATGTAAGAAAAATAGAATAACAAAAAATGTACTAATAATTAATACACGAGGTGGTGAGAAACATACGGGTATAAGTTAAACTTTTTTGAAAATGTAGTGGATTCAGTTTTCCGTAATATAGGATGTCATCTACCTTTATTTACAGTAAATTGAAGAATATTTCAAACATTTATAAACATATGGCACCATTATTTTTTTTCTTACTCTATACCGTAGAGTTAAAACCGTAATGTAAAATACCGTTTTTCTCAAAAATATTAATGGTTTGACTCACACCACTATGTTTCTGCCTACCGCATATGAAAACTCTACAGTATAATACATAGTATGTGGCTGCGCGCGCGTGTGTAAATTATTTTTATTTGTATTGGATAATCTTCGTCGAAGGATTTAAACAGCAGCAACTTTGATTAACTAAAATGAAAACAATTATTGATTTTTGGATTTAAGAACTGAAAAGTTTTGAAACTCTTTCCCGTGTAACATTGCATATAATTTACATGAAAATGCTATTATGCTTTGTCAATCAATTAAATAAAAATAAATAAATAAAAATCAATATAAATTACATATAACAAAGTTATTTTAAAAACAGATTCTCCCTTTAAAATTACTCTAAGAAAAACTTTATCTGATAACTGAAAATATGTTCCAAGATTCAAAAACAAGTCCGAATTCTAAAATGACTCCTTTAATAGAAAACGTTGACATCTGAAAATGTCAAAAATTTTGTTTGACCTCTGAAAAGTACTCGTAATTCAAAACTTTGCTCATCACCTAAAATTCAAAAACTTTATCCCATATGTGAATTTTTTAAAAATATAATTTAAAAACTTTCTCAGAGTACTTTTTGAAAGGTTCTCTCTTTAAAAATGAATATGAAAATATATTTCTTTTAATTTAAAGTTTTTCTTAGAGTACTTTTTAAAGGTTCTCTCTTTAAAAAAGTACACTGAAAATATGTTCCAAGATTCAAAAATATCGTCCGAGTTCTAAAATTTCTAGTTTTAGAAAAAAACTTTGACGTTTTAAAATGTCAAAAGCTTTGTCTAACCCCTAAAAAGTACTAGTAATTTAAAATTTTATTCAATAAATCGTATTTAAAAACTTTGTCTGATACTTAATAATATATATTTTCTCCAATGTAAAATTTTTTTAAAAATCTGAAATGATTAAATTTAAATAGTTCGCCAAACGTCAAAATATACTCTTAAATGCAAAACTATTTAAAACTCAAAAATAAACCCTTGTTCGATTCGTGAAATTATTCTCCTACATTCAAAAGTTTCATCCTGAGCTCAAAATATTCTCTTCAATCACGTGTTAGATGCTAGAAAGTAAGAATAAAGAAATTCTTTGTTATAAATGTTCATTTTACATGAATGAAAAAGTGAAAACATAGTGTCTAGTTTGCTTTGAAAGATTTAATCTGAAAAACACGTTGGCTTTCGTTTTCATTTGTATGTACATTTATTTCGGCAAAGCTACGTTAAGAATATATTTATGATTAAAAATTATTCAGAAGCATTCGTCAACCTTAAAATGTTTGCAAAGTATTTTAAGCGATACAGAAATATCAATGCATAAGCTATGAGATTTGTTTCAACTGGAAATAAATCAAAACTCTTGTGAACTCTCAAGTTGAATTAAGGCCCTTTTTAGGCTCTTTTGAAAATTTCGATTTATTTGCAATTGAAACAAACCTGCATAAGCTATGAGGTTTGTTTCCACTGCAAATAAATAAAAGTTTTTGAAACTGGAACACATTCTTGTAAACTCCCAAGTTGAATTATGCCCCTTTCGAAAATTTTAATTTATTTGCAGTTGAAACAAACCTGGATAAACTGTGAGGTTTGTTTCTACTGCAAATAAATAAAAAATTTTGAAACTGGAACACACTCTCGTGAACTCTCAGTTTGATTTAGGAACCTTCATAAAAGCTGGTTTTCCTTATATTGGACGTTATACAAGTTACCCAATACATTCTTAGATGTACATTTTATATGTTAGTTATTTTATATTTAAAATCTTAAACTTTTGTAAGACGGAAGTGTGAGGGATACTCTTTTTATTCTTATTTTCCAAAAAAATCAGAATGTTTCACTTTTTAAATATTAATTTGATTAAATGCATTGTGCAGGTAAACAAGAAAGCCAATCCTAACACACTATGTCTGGCTGGCTGCTGCATTCCAACGGGCTACGGAGCTGCCGTCAATGTTGGCAAGATTCACAAGGGGGCCACAACAGCCGTCTGGGGCTTGGGGGGCGTCGGAATGTGCGTCCTCATGGGGCTCAGAGACAGTGGAGCCGGAAAAATCATCGGCATCGACACCAATCCCAAGAAATTTCCCCTTGGTGAGTTTCCTTGCTTGCATTAACTTTTGTCTCTGTTACTCGTGGGTGTATTATGGGCACCGCTACAAGCAGAAGCATACGCCCAAGTACAGAAATACTAAGCTAATGAGCAAATACTTTTCGTAGATGAGCCCTGCTTAATCTCCTAAGTAGCCATGTTTACTGACAATCGATCTTAATTCCATCGTTCTTCAAAGAAGTAAGGACCTGAAAATTTTCACCTGTTAATATGCACACCACGAGTAATCGAAGAGTAATTTCTGTCCCTGAGAGCCATACTATCTTAAGTCCAATTTTCGAGAGTCTATACTTAATAGACATGCAGAGTACCGACGACAAAGCCACTAGCTACATAAGAGTCCTGAACTTTTAAAGCTCCAATTAGATAACTTTATTCTAAGGTGTCCTTAGAATACAGATGTCCGATTAATAAAAGTACTAAAAATGTATATTTTTAGTACTTTTATAACTACATCACAAAAACTCGAAAAATGGACTTAAGATACTGTAGCTCTGAGGTACAGATTTTACATTGAAAATAAACAAACGAATAGATAAAATAATATAAATTATCTTGGAGATGGAAATTTATTTTATTTTCATTATGGAATTAAATAAACTCCCATTATGAGTCTTTCACATCGATTTCCTTTCTTTCTTCCTTTTTCTTTCTTCTAAAAAATGTTAAATTTTAGACGGAAAATGGAGCAACAAATGTTTTTGAAACGTTTGGCTTATTTTTCATCAAAATGTGACGATAAAAATGCAGCAGGTGCAGATTATAATCTTTTGGATGACCTTTTGAGAAATGTTCTGATTGCCCCTCGGAATCAGATCAAGAACCAGATCAAATATTGGAACAAATGCCGAACTAGTTTGACTCTCTATATTATTACTGAATAATATTATAAAGTTATTATACATAAAGAATTCTTAATGTGGGGTGAAATACAGCAACAAAAAAAAAAGTCGTAAAACATTTTTAGAGTATAATTAGTATAGGCAGTAAATATAAGTCTTTTTTTATAAGTCTTAACTGTTATGTAGCAATATATGCAGACCTTTTGAATATAATTTTCATACAATTATGTGTTTATTGTATTTATGAAAAATAAGTTAAAGTAAGCTATAATTGCGTGTAAATTACAAAATAATTATAGTTCATTGTAACTTCAAAATTCTGATGAAAGTTTTTGGTGTTCACATCACCCCGCAAGGGATCGTGTGAGATAAAAAGGCGCGAGAAATGGAGTCGAGCAGATTTATTGGAATTTGCCAGAAAACATTCATGAGATAATGTTTCACTTCAAAATCATAAGTATAGTGACATAGGTTCGTAAGGTTCTTAGGTTATTCTTAAAATAAAAGCAGCTTTGTAAGTTACACATTCTTTAAAAAAGTATCATGGAGGAAATGTTTGCGTAAAACTTTTAAACTCTTCTTTTAAAAAAGGGGGGTTGGCGTGAAAAAAAATGATTGTTTACGAAACAAATACGGGTAAGTTTCATAGTATGTTCTTTTCAAAGTAAGAAGGGAATTTTCTTGAAAAGATTCTTGATATCCATGTTCTATTAATTTAATCAATCAAAAAAAGCTTTATTGAAGAAGCATTTACAAAGTACTTTTCCCATCTAAAAATAATAAAGAAAAACATTCCTCGAGTGTAACTTTTCTTTTAGTTTCTTCAAAATAGAGTAAGTTTTTATCATAGTGTCATCAAGGGAGAAACTTACCAAAAAGGAGGTGCATTTAGGACTTTTTTCTCTGTTCAGTTACACTCCGAAAAACGAAAGAAATCTTTTTTTCAACCTAAATAGCTTGCACAAATACGACACGTGTCGTATTTGTGACTCCCTGAAGGAATTTCTAGTTCCAAAGCTAAAAAAAAAAGAGTTTTTGTAAATGTAAATGATTTTGACTAGCAATACAAAATGGAAACAATGTTGCAAATAATTTTTAGCACAAGGGCCATTTTCTTTTTCTTTAGCCAAAGAATTCGGTGCAACGGACTTTCTAAACCCAAAAGAAGTGGACGATGTACCGAAGAAGTTAGCGGAAATGACAAATGGTGGAGTCGATTATTGCTTTGTATCCGTTGGCATCGTACCTGTTATGGTATGTTGTTAGAGCTTTCCTAACGTCGAATAATTTTGTATCCTCTTTTTCTATAGTCCAACTGAAAACAGCCGTTTCAGTTAGGATGATATTTTTGTGGCAACTGCAAGTTAGTACAATTTGTATTCAGTAATATTTGACGCATAAACATATTTAAGCTGCAAAATTTGTCGCAGATTTGTTATGAAATCCCACTGACTTAAAGCAGAATAAGTCTTCTCATTCCACAGATGCAAATTTTACTGATATTCCATTAAGACATTAATGAATGCCTTACTTTCCTTGTTAATCAATGAAAATATTCAATCAATGCACTTAAAAATCTGTTTAAAATTATACATCACTTTATGACATCATCCTAAAACCGAAAGCTCTTGAAAGAATGCCAAATATAAATTTATATTCAATAAATAGCTACATGAAAGCGAATTATTGTAATATTCCATTACTAGAACATTAAATGTCTTACTTTCTACTTTTTCAGTTTATAAGCAGCCCAACCAAATGTGCATTTTATGTCCATATAATTGATATAAAGCACCCCATGTGCCTTATGTAAAACTCTTCAAACGTGCATACATATCACATCATCCAAATTCGAAATAAATTTGTCGAAGGATACCATTTATTAATTAGGAAATTTTTAAAGAGATTCTCCGCGTTACTTCTACAATTTAAATTTCATAAAAGCTAGTAAATGGTAGCGGAAACAAGATTTAAAATGCGACTCCAAACACATAAACGTGTCTTAACATTCGTGCCAAGGTCATTGCTTCAAAAAACAACTTTTTCGCAGAAAAACCTTTCAACAAATCCTGCAACACGTGAGAGGAGGCATAAATCATTATTTAGCTTTAAGGACATAATATACGTGTTGACTGAGTAACCAGAAAAGCGAAAGCTAAGTAAACACCAATATCGATTATGGATTCTCAATCATTGCAATACATATTAAATATACAATATTGTCTGGACGGTTTCGATTTTCAGCTCAATTCTCGGTCAGTGGCAGCTGCTAATCAAAATATTTTTGTTTCGGAACATAGAAAATATTTTCTATTCTTTGAGGAAAGGATATCATTTAACATTTTACTCGACCTGATATTAGTTTCATATCTCATTATGTTGAAAGTGCAACAGAGGTTAAAGACCTGTATTAAAATTTTAAGAGGTGGAAGTACTCTCACTAGGAGGAACAGATTCCTTTTATGTGCTAGCACAACGGTTCTATTTGTACGTTACTGCTCTGATTCCATCACATTAAAATCTTTTGTCCATTGTATTAAATCTCTTATTTCCTCCTAAACTATTAGTTCCGAAAGTAAGTTTTATCATGCTATATCATAAGGAAGCTTTATTAGGAACAAAACATGCAACGGCACAAGAAAATACAAACATTTGTCTATTTTTTTTACATAGTAGCCACCTACATTTATGCATTCGTCACATCGTAAAATCAATTTGGAGAAACCATCCTAGTAAAAGTGGTTGATAGCGGTTTCAGGAAGTTATGCGATACGCGATATCAAGTATAACGGGTGCTACACTCATTGATCCGATTGGCAACAATTGAATCAATGAAGATCGAATTTATGCCTATATACAGGGTGGACCATCTAACGTTTGGAATTTGAACTTAAGTTATTTTGACTTTAAAAGTTTATAATGAAGGTTATAAGTTGACAGAAATTTAGTTTAGTTTTTGACATTTACGAAATGGGACGGTTTACGCTTGAACAAAGTTGGGAAATATTGAAAATTTACTTCCAAAGTGGCGAGTCTGCTACCCAAACGGTAAGAAATTTACGATGAAGCTCACTTCCATCTCGGAGGTTATGTCAATAAACAAAATTGTCGCATTTAGGGTTCCGAGAATCCACACTTGACTATTGAGCAGCCTATGCATTCACAACCAGTAACTGTTTGGTATAGTTTTTGGTCCGGTGGCATCATTGGGCCATTTTTCTTTGAAAATTAGCAAAGAGCCGCCGTTACCGTCAATAGCGAACGTTACTGTGCCATGCTAAACGAATTTTTGTTTCCAAAAATTGAAGAGGATGACATGAGTGATATTTGGTTTCAACAGGACCACTCCAACACTTGCCACTCAGCCAACGTAACCATCGATCTTTTGCGTACTGTTTTTGGGAATCGAATAATCAGCCGAAATGCTGATGGGAATTGGCCGCCTCGGAGTTGTGATTTGACCCCGTTGGATTTTTTTTTTTTTTTTTGTGGGAAACCCTTAAGGATAAATGTTACGCTAACCACCCAGAGACTATTGATGCCTTGAAACAGGAAATCGATATTGCCATTCGTGCGATTGGAGCCCTAACAATCGGAAATGTACAAAAAAATTCGGTTGATCGGATGGGGTACTGTCAAACCAGCGGAGGCAGTCATTTGAATGATGTTGTGCTTTATTCATAAATGAAAATGTTCAATCTTTCTAATAAAGTCATAATTTTGAAAAAATATTAATTAGTTATTTTATAGCCGATTCAAATTCCAAAAGTTAAATGGCCCACCCTGTACATTATATCAGGAGGGTTTAGTGAATCAATTTATATCAGGAATGTTTCCTGAAACTGACATTAAGGTTCGATAAAATGCATAATTTTGCCTATTTTCTTATAATTGCCATCGACATTGAAGCATTTATCGCACCTTGAAATCAATTTCAAGAAGCCATCCTGGTAAAAACGGTGACTAGCGATTTCAGGAAGCTCTTCGAGTTATAATGAGGGCTACACTACTTCATTGCTTCGTCGGTTACCAAATTTTACCAAAATGGTTTCCTGAAACTGATTTCAGGTTACGGACAAATGTATCAATGTGGGTGGCGATAATACGAAGCAAAAAAAAGCCAAAGTTTTGCGTTTTGTTATGTCAATGTATGTTTTTGTTTGTAATAAAGCTTCCTTATGAAAAATAAGTCGTCCCTCGTATTAAAGCACGGATTCCATTTACACTTTTGAACGACTATTAGCGGCGTTTCTTTGCTATATATGAACGCCTCCTACCGATTCAGTTACGTAGTACACAAACTTTCGTACAAAGTTTCCTAAATGTCCAAAAGCTATTAGCTCACCCTTTGCATGCTTGTATTATAGCATTCATTGTATAAAGAAATGATAGAAGTCAGTAGGCAAGTGGCAAAACTCGTTCAAATCAAAGTTGAAAATTTGGAAAATCGAGAAAGTTGGTTTAGAATATATTAATTGCTCTAGTTCTTTATGAACACATTTTAAAAAGTGCAAAGTAATAATAAGTTTGCTCTGTTGAAATTTTGATAGTTCCAGTACTTTATGAATTAAGTTAGTATTTAATTAAGCAGTTTGGGTTTATTAGATTTTGCTAGTATAAATTCAAATAACGGCATTTATCTGCACGGGAGCTCATTTTTGTTTATTCTTGAACTGCTAAACAAAAGAAAGTACTTTCAGTTGCCAGTAAATTTAAAAAAAAAACGCGAGTGAGATAAAATATCATTGCTAGAACAACATTCGAAAGTTGGAACTAAAGGAATTTGATTATGCTTCGATCAAATAGGCATTAGGAAGGTTTATAATTAAACAGCTTTTGGAACTGTTAATATTGTACTTATGAATTAAACTGGTTTTGTGACTGTAAGGGCTTAACATGTTCTGGAAATGGACATGTACTTCTTTTTTTTTTCTTCACCCAGAACAACGCAAATTGTTTTTCACCCCGTTATAATAGTTTTTGCATCACAATATCATGTAGAAAAAATGCTGATCAGATGAATATTTATCATAAATTATTGCCTCGTTTTTAAGAGAAAAAAGTTAGTTAAAAGAAAAGAAATGAAAAAAGGAAAAAAAGGCTGCTTTAATGGGTTTTGCTACTTGCATTCTCAAGCATTTGATTACAAATATTATGACTATAAAATATTTGTAAAATCGACAGTTAAAATTTTGTCTGTTTCTTCCTTTTGGAATACTTATATGTGTTTTAAAGCATTACAGAAAATGCATATTAACGACTGAATGTGTGAAAAGTCATTGGGTATTTCTTATTATTTAAAGAAATTGAATAAAATAACTTACATATTGTTTCGAATTTAGTTCATCAGGATACATTATGTACTATTTATGAGAAATTTAAATATTTATTTTGATTGATTCCAGGAGCAAGCATTTAACTCAAGTCACCCCAACTGGGGCAAAACTGTCATCATTGGATTATCAGATCTCGGTGAAACCATGAGAGCAGGAGTGTGGGAATTACTTTTCGGACGTCAGCTTGTTGGCACCTTCTACGGATGTAAGTTCAAAGAATTCCCTTCTTACATAGCACGTAATAGTTCATAAAAAACAGAATTATTTCAACTTAAAAATGGGTATTTTTATGGAAAATAAGATGTGTGATTACAAATTCCTCGCAGTGTTAGTAATACCAAGCAATTTATATCTCTTAGTGTTTCTTAAATACAAGAAAAGAAGAGGAACATATCTGAACTATTTCACCGCTACTGTTTTGTAGAAGTCAGTTCTTTGGTATCTTCTATAAATACGCTTTTGGGGTAAAACACGCCGGAAACCTGGCGAAAAATAGTTGCTCATATGTTCATTTCGTCTTGAGAAATAATAATATATAACTATAGATTAAAAGAAAATATAATTTTATAAAAACAAATGCCAGAAATTTTGTTCAGTACTTTTGTATTGTATCAAGCATTGTATGTGTCCTCAATCGAACATAAAACAAAGCTATAGTTTGCTTAGGATGACATGAATGAGCATGTCTCTTGTATTCATAAAAACAGAACAATGTCATTTTATGTATTATTTAACCCTTTATCTACTGCATTATGATCTGCAGTATTTCTTTTTACAAAAATAGTTTGTCTAGGTATTTACACTAAAAATTAAGGGATTTACATAAATAAAATGATCAATCTATAAGTATTTATTTCTTTACAGCTAATAAGTGCCACAGAGTATTTACCCTGTAAAATTAATTACATACACTTTTTAATCAAAATATTTCGTCAAATAGTTTTCTAAGTTCTTAACTAACATTTAAAAAAATCAATGACTTGATTTTTGAATTTTACTACTTTTCTGGAGCGAAACTCTAAAGGAGCAATCTGGACAAAATGGAAGTTCAAAACACAGCATCGGTTTCAAAACTATATGTTCCTTTCCTCGCTAAAATACTCTTTATAGAACCCTTGCTGATATGTATCCTGAAAAAGGGGATTTTAAAGACTGTAACGGCAAAGTACCATCAGAATATTGGTAAAAATGGTTGCTGGGATGGAATTTATAGAGAATGGTACTTATAAGTACCGTCAGTAGATAAAGGGTTAAAGCAGGATTAATGTTGGTTTCCACACTTTCCTAAGTCGTGACACCCTTGGAGGAATTATAAATTACTCACGGCATCCTAGTCACATAATCCACGATACATATATCTATCCACGATACATATACAGTATTTAATAAGATTTTTTAAATTGTATATTTATACGATTTTAAGGAAATAAATCACAAATGACTAGTAAGAATGTAAAAATTAAAAAAAATACTTTAACTGTAGCCATCATACTTTTTTTGTTTTACTTATTGGAATCAAAAATTTTGCATCATGAGCAGCTCGCGGCACCCGTTATCTGGCACCCTAGCATGCCGTGGCATCCAGTTTGGGAACTACTGATATAAAGTAATCATGCTGCCTCACTGAACGGCTGCTGTAATGTAGCTCAGGGAATCAGATGTTGAAGGAAGCGTGTTCACCCAATGTTTAGTTTCTTCGTGTGCTTTTGATTTATTAGCATACAGTTCAACAATGCCTTTTCTATGAAATAAAATCACGAGCATGCATTGGGATAAAGTTTCAGTCATATTTAGAATTTCTCATTAGCTGCTCATGAAACACATAATAAGAACATTCATTAAAAGAAATTTTATTTGTGTTTAAAAGAATTCATTTTCATTTTACACGTACAACACAATCATTTTTGCATTATACACCCAAGTATCGTTTCTAAACCATGAAGTTATATAAGTTAATAAGTGTATAAGTTAGTTTTCTCAACACTTAAAAAATTAATAATAAATTTTAAAAAATGAATGCACATTTATTAATCCAACGAAATAAGTCTTCGTTCTTTTGCTACATGAAAGAAATTTAAAGAAAAAATCTCAATGTGCCTGCAGTTACATATAATTTCATTTTACATATATTTAAACACTAAGAAGAAAAAATTATCTGCTTCATCAGTTGCCATTTCAAAAAGCACATTCACCACGTTTATTTACATTATATATAACTGTATCGTAATACATAGCTGTATCATAGTCAGAGGCGTAGCTAAGGTTTTCAGCGCCCGGGGACAACTGAAGATTTTGTGCGCCTCCCGTGCCCCTGGAAGGGAATTAAGAAAAAAAATTACGCTTTCTAAATGATAAATAACTCTAAAAAGCAGCCCTTTTATCTTGCATTTTTATTACTGACCATTCACTTTTAAGGGCAAAATGGGACACTTTGACTTTGTAAAATTATTTGTATTTTTCTTCTTTCACAAGTGACCTTCCCTAGGTTCTCTGGGTGTCCGGTTCTTTTATCTCTGCTGCTCAAACAAAATGCCACTGGTCCCTAGAGAGTCATCACGGGTCCGATCCCTACAAAACATCCCAACTCCAACTCAAAAGTTGTTTCTTTGCCTTAGTATATTCCCATGCACTCCTGTGCTACACGGTCATTCCCGATATGATTTCGATGCTCCCACCTTTTGTCGAACATATTCATATCTTTTTAGTTCAAATAATTTTCTTTTCGCATTTAAAAATAAAGTAAATTAACATTAATTTGGCGCCCTCTTGACGCTTTGCCCGGCTACAGCTTCCCTCCTTGCCCCACCCCTAGCTACGCCTCTGATCATAGTATGATAGTAACAACTCACAAGATTACAAAATCTCATAGTACAGTTTTAGAGTTTATGAACAATTAATGCACTATCAGCAAAGTTCCATTCACTAGTGGAATATATTTGTGCATAGTATAATATTCATGTATTTTGTAAACCATTAAGTGTTTTTGCATTTATCTATTGCTTACGTGACTGTAAACATATCAATATTTAATAAATAGCTATGAACATATGCTTTCCATTTGCAGCTTATAAGGCAAAGTTAGGTATTCCAGACCTGGTAGACAAAGTAGTGTCTGGACAAATCCAGTTAGAAAAATTGATCACCCATCGCTTGCCATTGACCAAGATCAACGAAGGATTTAATATGCTTAAAACTGGAGAGTCGTAAGTGTCCATGACCAGTTCTTTCATTTTTAGTTTATCATCAAAAACAAAATTTCTAACAGTATTGGAAGTAGTGTTAAGAATTTTTAAATCTATGTTCATAGTTATAACATGAAAATAAGTTGTATTAAATGAATTGAAGTTTATGGAATATTCTGTTAGAGATATTTTTGAATGCTTTAATCTGATTATTTTAATTAATGGTGCGAACATTGCTAAAAAATTTTAAAAATAGAACTGGTATACGTAATTATAAAAAACTTGAAACTTATACGGGGTGAGTGTCATTAAGGGTGAAGTGAACCATAGTCTCACAATTATTAACTTACAGTTTAAAGCATAAAGTTACAAATAGACGTGCAGGTTCCTTAAAATGTTGTAAGGTAAAACCTGGTGAGATTGCGCGGTCGGAGAGATGGCATTTGAATTTTAGGAGGGAAGGGGAGGTGTGAGTGCACCTCGATTTTACGTATTTGTACAGCCACAGCAGCATAGCGTATACTTGAACCTTTGATTATTTTTCTATGAAAATATATGACACAACGTCGTTTTTATTGTTTGCTTTTCCAAAATGTAAGGGGTTGAATTTTCATTATACTGTTTCTCTGATTTTCATTGTGATACAAGATACTTTTTAAGCAAACGCATTTTCAGCTATTTTGACAATCTACTTGCAGTTATTATTAATATAATCTGCTTATTATCGAAAGCCATCTCCCATGTGTGTAAATCTCCCATGTACGCCATCTCACCCTCCCTAAAAAGAGAGGAGCGAAAAATAGGTCTCTAAGTTTTATTCCTGCTGTCGTCTTAAATTAAAGCACAACAAGGAAATAGTGATGGGATTATACATACAGAAGGAATGTAGACTATAACTTTTTCCAAAAGTTTGGCAAAAAAAACGCGTTTTCATTCCATTTAATCATGTTTTCCAATTGGCACCACCTCTATCGGCTTTATCTTACAGAAACTAAAAGTTAAAGAACAATTAGATTGAAAAAAACGTAAGTCAATTCATGAAGTTTCATAAACTGTTTGTAAAATAGTGGCTAATAACGTTATTTTGAAAGCAAAATCGATTGCATTATTTTTTTATTTATCAATATCTAGCACTTCTGTTGTAAAACTTTGCCAACTTTAAAAGATGTCAATAAATCTATTTAATCTGTTTACTAATTCTTGCTGTACTTGTTCAATCTTCGTTGAAAGCGTTCAGTTAATAACTACGAGTAATGGAGGTAATTCAAGCACCGTCATAGGTCACGCGACAGCGACGAAAGCAATGTAAACAAAGGAAGCTGTAGTATCGTTTTACTTTGAGTTCGCTTGTTTAACATTACTTTTTTTGTTTGAATATTTTATTAAGTTTTAAAAGATGTCATACTGCGTTGAATATGGGTACACTAACGTAAGATCAAAACCTGAGTGCGCTGTCAAATCATTTTTTAAATTTCCACTTAAAAACAAGGAGCAGTCGATAGCTTATCTTGTGAGAGAGAGAACTTAAAGCCAGCAGAACATTGTTTTGTGTTCTGATCATTTCGACGAAGATTCGTTTGAATATCAAACTTTCACCAATAGAAAACTTTTAAAACAGGGCGTCATTCCAACAAAATTTGTATTCAAAAAAGAAAAGCAAAGAACTTGCTAAGAACTTGAGCTTCATAAACCTTAAAGTTTATGAAACAAAAAAAAATGTCAAAATAAATTACAATAAATAAACAATAACAAAAACTTACCTTGCATTCGGTTGAAATCCTAACTTCTGCTGTGAAAGCTTCTTTCTTTTTCATTTCAGCCTTGACAGTAGCCGATATGTCAAAAAATGCATTGTTTTCTGACGGTTCGAGGAAGCAGATTTTAGAAACAAATTTTTCATTAAATAATAATGATCCTTTCTTTACTTTAGTAATCACGCTATTATTTCCAGTTAGTGCCGGAAACTGCTCAGCATATTCCATAATGGAAAAATTGGTAAAATCCAATAAATACAACGGTTTAGCAACAATAGAATTAACCATGGAGCCCTATAAAGCCTAAATTATTACTAACTAAAACTTCTTTTATCAATTTAAACTAATCTAATTAAAAACAAGGACTAAATAAAGTTCTACGTTATATAAAATTAACACTAAATAAAACACAATAACTATTGTAATAATTAATACATTTCTTTTATAATGATTAAATTAAATGTAAATACTGGGTTATAATCAGGAAAAAGCGATGAAAATAGTCAAATTAATTTTGCTTTGTGAACTCCACATAGAACTCAATTAAAAATTTGGCAAACAAATGAGCTATCATCGTTGTCACGTGATATCCCTCTAGCGATGAAGTGCCTCCATTACGCAATAAATGTTGACAAGGGAGTGCATTAAATTTTAACAGACAAAAAGATAATGACCAATCAGGGATAGATCATAAATTCAAACATGGTAATCTATTAGTTTTGTAATCTGTCTGTAGCCCGATGTCAATCGTATAAATAATTAGTTATAATAAAATTGTAGTAAAATTTTGAAAGTCGTCAGTGGTAAATCAAATGGAAATTTTACATGTTTGCAATTCAATCAAGTAGAATCTCCTCACAGAAGTCCAACTTAAGCGCATTTCGTTCTGAAACTTTCATTTCACTACTTAAAGATATAGCTAAAAACTTTAATGGTACAATCAAACTTGCTTTTGTGCGGTAGAGATAAGGAGCACACTCACGAAAAAAGTTCAGTTCACAAATAGCTATGAAAAATCATTTTTAACAACAAAGTAAAGATTTTTTTATATTTTTTTTATGCTGAGGAGAGCGACTACATTAAAAAAATCTCGCTTAGAAAATATGTCAAAAATTTACGAAATAACGAAAAAGTGACAAATTAAAAATAAACTAAATAAAAATTACCTTTGAAAACATTTTTTCAAAAAAGTCAATTTTTCATTTTAAACATCGAGTAATTTTCAAAACGAACAAAATTCCACACTGCTTGCCGTAGTTCAACACGGTCATCTTGAGATGAACTAGTTAAAAATGGCTTTCGTCACTTGAAGAATTTAGAGTTGGATTTATTTTTTGTTACCTTAAGTCGGTGATAAATTCTTGTGACGAAGCCGACGGTCGTTTGATCATATCCTTATAATCTTTAGTGTTACTGATAGATAGATATGCACGATCAAAGCTCTCTTTGAAACTTAAAACTCATTTTGTCTATACTTTGCTATTCTCAAGCCCAATCTGTTTTCCTTAATCCTTTTTTAGCAAATTAAATCGCTTAATCCTTCGACCATTTCGAGTTCAAGCAGTCAGAGTTAAACTATACCTTGTGTAATGAATTAAAATTAACTGACACAATGAGCTCGTACGTTGTATCAGTATACAAAGTGTACACTGATAGAAAACATTACAACGATGTTATAGTAATTCCGACCCTGTTACTATTTATATACCACCGCACATAAAAGGAAAATCGCACGAAACAATCCACATTGAAAAAAAAAGGCTTAGAAAAATACCGCCCAAAACGAAGCTTTTATTACCGCATAAAAAAAGGTAATCGCATAAGGAAAGGGCATAAAAAACGGCCGCATAAAAAGGGAAATCGCACAAAATAAATCACATAAGGAAATCGTACAGAAAAAGACCGCAAAAAAAAAAAAAAAAACTTGTTTAACCTGCATTTCATTTATTTGTTTACTTTTCAGTTTAAATTCCTGCTTTTCTTTTTCAGACTAAGAGCCATCATTGATTTCGACATCAAAGGATAAAACGAAAAAGTTGTGCTGCTACCAGACTAAAAAGAAGATTAAAAGGAGCAGATTATATTTTCTTCTGCCAGTTTATTTCACAAAAAAATTCAACAAGCTGTTTTAATCATGAAAATTTTGCATTTCAAAGCAAAAGTTACACTTTTTTTATAAGTTAGTCGGGGATAACTGTAAAGATTGAATTTCAGCAGTGTGTTGCAGTTATATTGTGTTTACACATGTATATTTTTACATTAAAAATATTCAGTTTTCGATTATGCCTACTTAGTTTCACTCTCTAAAAAGCACGCTATACCATTGAAACTACTATTTGACTTACGGAAACTTCATCTTGACGTATAGTCGTATTTAGGGGCAGCCGGAGTAAAGCGGTCATACATCAAATAAAAAACTACAGCTTTTGAAATAAATAAAGGAATTGGTGAGAACTTTTAATTTTAGCTTTTAATAATTACGAATTAACTTTTCCAATCAAAATTACTTTAATGACAACTACATTTAGGTGAAGAAAACGCTCAATTTGTTTGGTTATACAACACTTTCAAATTGGAACTGCTTTAACTTCTCTCTGACATTTTGTTTTAAAGAATTTGCAGCAAATTAACAGTGCAGAAAGCTCTTACACAGATCTCAAAAGTACTTTAAAGAATATATTTGTTATGTATAGTTTCAGGAACGTGTGGAGAAAAAGCATTTTAAGTTTTCGGCTTGCAAAAACTTAAATCCTTTCTTTTTATCAAAATTTCAAGTAAGGAATTTCTTTTTTCAGCTGCAGTCGCGGTGAAATTGCTTCTTCTCGCTTATTTTATTTTGAAAGATAAATACGTGGCTTAAATTCAGCACAGTTACGGTTTCGGAATGAAAATGTGTCAAATCACGGCGTTATGAAATCAATGATGAATTAATAAATATTGCTTCAATGTTTCTGAAACTTTCAGTGAACATTTTTAAAGATTTATTCTACTACTTAAGCCAATAAAAAAATTTTCAGCTTTTCTCGACATTTTTGGGTGCCGGCTCCCCTTAACGCATGAAAATAGGTTTTGAAGACTATAAGGCCTTCTTTTGTTATAAATTAAGCAATGAGGCGGATGTTAGTTAAATACTAATTTCACTAATATTGCATTATTATCTTTAATAACTTTTTTAATTCTTTTTTCTTATACAGCATTAAACACATAAAACAGTTACTATAAGATAGTCTTCTTACAATGGTTTGTTTAGTGTTTAACTTTAATTAAACCATTTTCAAGCTGTTTTGCTGAAATAATTCATTTTTAACACTCATTATAAACATCATTAAACTGTAAATGTTTAGAACTAGCAGTACTTCGAACAAGAATACATAAAGCAGAGAGAGATAAAGAATTAAAAATAAACTGTTCTAAAATATGTATCTTTCTACCTTTTTAATTTTTAATAAGCTATAATCATTTCAGAACTCTCTTATTAACAGTGTTTTCTTAATATGTAATTTAAGTAATTTAGTCATTCATTAAAATCTATTTTAATTTTTACACGACAATTTCGAATTTCCTAGTTATGACTTACTATAGTAAATTAAAGGACAGACTTACAACCTAATATTTAGGGATTAAAACTTAAGAATACCTTTTATGTATCTTAAAATATTGTGGTATATAACTTGCTTTAACACCATCTATGCAGCAGCTGAAGGTACTGAAGTACCTTACGAGACGTTAAGAAGACGATGCCAACTTTTGACTAGAGGGCATTAATAGATTCAATAGAGTGAAATAATGTTGTTTTTCTTCTAAAATGAACCAGTCTTGAGTATTTTGAAACATTATGGTTTTTAATAATACGCTAATATGCCTTTTTTCAGTTATGACCACTTTACCTCATGCACTACTTACTTTACCTCAACCCTTGGGGTAAAGTGGTCATAAATACAACCCAAAAAGAAGGCGTCCTAAAATTATATACTCAATTTGTTTCTGCACAGAATTCAATGCCCAATGTGTTCAATAATAATCCAAAATATCAAGCAAAAAAATGTAGGTTTTGAACTAATTCTTGTATTTATTGTCGGAGAAAGTTGTGCAACGTGGATTTTATGATCACTTTACCCATCTGACCCCAGATAAAATAATACTACTTACCTTGAAAAATTTGGTAAAACTAGTTGACATAAATGTGTAGAAATTAAAATACATTGTATCACAAAAGTTTTATACAATTTTTCAGTTGTTGATTATTTTTGCAAACTCTGTGTTAAGAATTGCAACGAGATTCACAATTGATATAAAAAAATAAATAATGTACGAGATGATTTACGCTGAATGGGTAAAATTAACACATACGTAGATTTGAAATGATCTGACATTTAAATTAAAATCGTTCAATAAATTACAAAAAGTGATAGACAGAACGGAGCTGGTAAACGACCATCGTCCGAATACAATTTCTAACTTTCCTTACAGATATAGTATTCTCGATGTCATAGATGGGTTATAAGTTTTCTTTCATTTTTTAATTTATTTATCTCAAATTTTTTAATGGGATGGGCTATTTTTAACCGACTTCACAAAGGAAGGAGGTTATACATTCATATTGTATGTATGTCGTTTTTTTCATACTGTCACGTTAACGCAGATTAAAACCTTTTGATTAATTAAATGCCAAACTACTAAACAATTGTAAATATAAGGCTGTTAAAACAAATAAACAGGACGATCTTTCGGAACAAGAGGAGCTTAATTTTCTTTATACTAGCGTCGATTTTGTGGCTTTATGTATAGCATTTTGGGCTCCAGAGTATTTCAGTTACTTCTTGCAATTGATTAAAACAATTGCTCCAAGTAAAACAGAGTTTTCAGTCATTATGAAAGGAAAATTCTTAGTTAGATTTTGGAGACGCAATAATAAGTTTTACTTACACAATTTTTCAGGAGTTATATTTCAGTAAGCTTTTGTGAAAAAAAAAAAAATTGTAAAATAAAAACACATTGTCTTGTTATATAAATGCGCATGAACAAAAGAAAGATGAACTATGAAATGAAAGCACAAAACAGTTAATGAAACGCATAATTTGGTCATAATAAGTGTTCGTTTTTGATCTCTTTGTCCTAATATATATATATACAGTGAAACCTGTGTAAGTTGACCACTTGCGGTGCAGCACTTTAGTGGTCAACTTAGACAGGTGGTCAACATATAGAGGGTTGAGTTTTTTTGTCGTTTCTCAGAATATGCATTTATTCATTTGTAACTAATTAAAATATAGCTTCAGTTATGAACGCTACTTTAAAGTAGTAACTAGCTTTTTTGTCACAATTATCTAAAATATTATTAGAGAAATTTAACCTGAATGAATTAAAATGTATCCTATACAACTATCAAATTAAAGTACTTAGTTAAAATAAAGGTAAATATCTTATTAATTATGTAAGTTACTTAATACATAGCTTTTCAAAATGGCTATAGAAAAAAGAAGAAGCTCATTCAAAGAATAAAAGTGCTCATAGTAGTTTTCCCATACAGTCAACTTATTCAGAGGTTTAGGCAAACTATATATTGATGTTTCCTCCATCCGAACAAATTTTGGTCTAACATTATAGCATAAAAAGTTTCCCAGAGAAAAAGCTTTTCTTATGTTCGCAACAATAGATAAACAAAAAAATTTAGTAAAAAGTAGGCGGTCAACTTACAAAGGGTTTTTATAATACTCCCTCCCAAATATGGCGTGCAGAAGTGGTCAAAATAGACAGGTGGTCAATTTAGGTGGTCAAGTTACAAAGGTTTCTCTACATTAAATAATATAGGGCTAATTCCGTTCCTGACAAAAGTGGTCAACTTAGACAGGTGGTCAGCTTACAAAGGTGGTCAACTTTACAGGTTTTACTGTATAGATATATATATATGTGTGTGCCTGTGTGTGTGTGTGCGTGTGTGTGTGTGTGTGTGTGTGTGTGCGTGTGTGTGTGTGTGTTTATTTTTTTTATTCTTGGAAAACCTTACTGTAGACTACATTGCCTAAAATACGTTGCTACTGCATGTTAACCCAATACGAAAACAGCTTCATTAGCTGTTAACTGTGTCTTCAATGACATATTAGGGTCATTTCTCAAACTTCAGCTATTGTGAAATATTTCCAAACACATTTTGCCTTGTTACATGCGTGCCCCATACTACAAGCGAAAATTATTATTGTTATTAAGGTACTTCCGCAGCAGTATAACTGATTTGAATCTGAGGGAACATTGTGCTTTGGTAGTAATATAACGATTTTAAACTAAATGGTTTCAACTTTGATTCATTCATGTGAAACCATTTATATGTTCTGCAACATAAGTACGACTTACACTACGTTGAAATGGAAGTTAATTTTTCATTATGTTTAAATGTGTGAATATCTTCCTTTTATAAATGTTTATAAATGTTTTCAAACGCAATTACGGTTTTCGAACAATATATTTTTTTATCAAGCTGAACGATGCATTAAAATGTACTATTTCAACAGTGGGAAAACAATAGTTAAACATTTTAAAAGAAAAGATATTGTTTTGTGGCAAATAAGTTATAATTTAAGAACTAAAAATGGAGACTATAGTGCTCAAAAGTACTGACAAAACATCCGCCCAAACAGGAACTCGAACCTGGGACCTTTATGTTAAAAACCTAACACTCTGCAACTGACCTAGCCGGGCTCTATTAGAAAGCGTGCCTGACAAAAAAATTGTTGATATTTCAGTAAAAAATATATCAGTTGTATTATTTAAGACTACTCGACCCGTGCGGAATCCCGTACTAATTCGGGAAAAAGGACATTATGAAGAAAAAAATGGAAAAAAGTAAACGGGTGTTGGTAAAAAAGAAGACATGTAATTAAACACATCAGTACAAATAGCTGTAACGAAATTCTTTCCTTCACCATTATTTAGATGTTCAAAATAATAAAATAATCACAATAATAATGATAACTATTCTTATTTTTAGCCATACATAGCATTAAAATACAATAACGAAACAGTTCCATTACTTAAAATATAGTTACAGTTGGCTGGTTAGGCTCTGCATACTCATAATATAAATAAGTGTATAGTCTAACGCTTGAATAAGTTTTACATGCAGACGCTGCTAAAACTGTCCAATTTTCTACACAATAAAAACAGAAGAGTTTCTTGTTTGTTCACTTGATAACAGATGGCGACATGATACACAACAACTTGGCATCAGTTAAAGGACATCTTCTTAGATGATTTTGAATCTCAAATTTAAGAGAAGCGTTATAATTTTAGACCATGGGTCCATTTTTCGTCATTAACCCGGACGATAAGATTTAAAATGGGGGATAAATCATGACATTTGATAAAAGAATAAGGAATATCCCACGGACCGACAGAAAAACAGGCTAGAGAAATAATGTATATATATATAAATATTTTTGAGCACCTCGAGGCCAGACAAAAGTCCAAAAATAGCAATTTTCTGGTCATAAAATAATTGCTTATTTATGCATAAATTAAGCATCAAGAGGTAAATTAAACATATTTTTTTTTTTTTTTGTTAACAATCATGCCTTGTAGCAAATTCTCATACAATAGCTCTGTTTCTAGCCAACGAAATCATTTCTTTGCAGTTTTTAACGCGCATCGTATAAAGTAAAAATATTGTAACTTACGTTAGTCTGACCTTGAGGTACAGATTTAAAGCTGTAGGAAAAAATAAAGAATATTTTTAGAAAAATTAATTAAAATTTTAAAATTACAAAATTAGTAATAAAGTAAAAATATTTTAACTTACGTTAGTCTGGCCTTGAGGTACAGATTTAAAGCTGTAGGAAAAAGTAAAGAATATTTTTAGAAAAATTAATTAAAATTTTAAAATTACAAAATGCTGCCAAAAAAAAAAAAAACCCGCCCGAACAGGGACTCGAACCCTGGACCGTTAGGTTAAAAGCCTAACGCTCTACCGACTGAGCTATCCGGGCCCTTATGGAGTGTCGCTAAAGAAAAATTTTGGTATTTTAGCGCATATATCCCCCATTTTTATAACCATAATGAAATATTAAGTCTTAAATTCAGGAAAATGAGAGAATTTCAGTTGTCTTGTTCAGAATATTTTTAAGGATTGTCTGTAAAAAATTTCAGTGTGAATGAAATTTTGAAAAAAAAAACCTTACATTTATCAAATACACATTTTTAAAAATGTGTACTTAATAATAAGGAAAAGGTGCTCATTTTTCAGCTTTCTCAACTTAGAATAGATCCGAGCGAGAAGTCTCAGTTTTTAAAACACAAGTAATCATTATCATGTGTCCATACTTGCATTTGATGCCACGCGCCAATAGTGGTTTTTTTTTTTTTTTTTTTTTAAAGGGATGTTAGCTTTTTTAAGCTTTTTCAAACCTCAGGCTAATCTTGAAATTAGGAAACATTACTACTTCAATAGGGTTGTAGGAAGTTGGAATAGTTTACCGGAGGCTACTGTTAATTGCAGTGTGGTAAAAACTTTTAAGAAAGTTCTTGATGTTCATTGGGGACTGCTAAATTGACTAGGACCAGCCTAGCTGGGCCCTGAGACTGTTGCTGGTCGTCACTTTTGAATTTGTATTTGTATTAGAATTTTTTTTAAAAAGCAATAGAAACATATTTGTTTTACTACATGTTTCGTAATTTCATACAAAAAATGAGTAAACTAAAATAATATAAGCGATTTCATTATGAACAAATGTAAATTAAAGGATTAAACGTCAGAATCATATACTTATAATAAGAGCAGTATTATAATAATTTATGACATTGGCATTTGCTACTGATAATACTCACTCGGTCAGAGATGATTCGTTGCAAATTAGTTGTAATAACCAAACGAGATTAATTGGAAAAGAATAGGGCTAAATAGCGAGACAGACGACAAATTACCATTTGTTATATTTTACAGAAAATGTTTTTTCTCGAAACCCAAGATATACTAGATTGCAACGTTTCTTGACAATGACGTCACAACGCGCGGCAGAAGATATGAGTAAACAGCGAATGGGTTACTGGAGAAGGGTCGAAAATACGCCAAGCTACCAACTTGGCGAATAATCCAATTAAGCACTCTATTTGGCACATTGCATGTTTGATAAATCATTTGTCTGTTTATCAGAAAAAGACAATGTAACAAATTTAAAAACTTATTTTTTTACGCAATAATTCTTTATTTTATTGGATCAAATATATTTTCATCATAAATTATTCCTTTCAACAAAAAAAAAAAAAAAAAAAGAAATTATACTCTTAATACTTTTATGCAGATAGATATTGTACAAACATCAAAAAGCGTTTTTTATCACAGCTACGTTTTGAGATGCATTATGGTTTTAAAATGGTCTAATAATGCACAATTGTTTTAAAGAACACCACTGACATTATGACTTTCATACTTTTACAGGATGTGTAGGACACCAATATGGGTTGCTCAGGGTATTTATCTCATTTTAGCCAAAAATCGACTTATCTAGTTTTTTCCCAAATGGTGGATTCCATTCTTGCAATTTGTGAAATGTACATTCATGAGTATTCTCTTTTCAGAGGTTTTCAAAGCACTGCCCTTCTTGTGGTGTTGAAAGACGTAGTTCAATTTTGGAGTAGATTCCATTCTTATAATAACAACGATATTAACGAATATAATAATAATAAAAAGAACAATATTAACAATAATAATAATAATAACTATATTAACGAATAGAATAATAAAAACTGTTTAGCTTTAAGCAAAGTCACAAGTCAGCGAGTCAGACATAAATATAAACAATACCAAATCTCGCCAGAACGCTTATCGGAAGATCGCCAACTGCTCGTGAGCGCTTATTGGCTAGAGCGTTAGTTCTAAATGAAGGTATTAGTTCGCGTTACGCTTCTCTTAAAATTGAAAATATATAACATTTTATGAAAATTACGGCAAATAAACGCTGTACACGTGTAGGTTAAAATACCTCATCATATTTCTATAGCGAAGTGCTTAGTTTAACTCGAAGATCAGACACCGCGCGAACTACTTTCTTCGCTTGCTCTCAGCATATTTCTCCATAGTCAAGAAACTTTGCAGTTGAGTATAGTTGGGACAAAGTAAAAAAAAAATAATAATAATATAAAGTAATACTGCAATAACGGTTAGCCTAAATTATTCATGGAAAAAATACATTTGTGACAGATACTTGGGGGGAAGTGAACTTTTATAAAGCGGCAAGTGGGATAGCCTAATGAGCGAAACTCTATGAACGGAGCAAGGGAGGGAAAGAAATACAATCATGGTGCACATAAATGCACCAAAATGTGATTGGTGATTCATCCCACCATCTAGAGATAAAAATATTTTTCTGTATTCAGATGTTTTTATTCGTTGGTACTTTGTTAATTCATGTCTTTTGAGCTAAATTTTGGCTTCGAATGATTGGTTAACACGTTGAATGCCGACAGACACGCTGACTTCCAGTGCTGTTTGTAGTTTATAGATCTCCAGACGATAGTTTAATTTAATTTAAATATATTTTACAAAGTATTTTATTAAGAAAAAAAAATACTAACTTTCTATAATGTATTGAAAAATGAAAAAAAGTCGGCAACAACGAGACAACTTGTAATTTGTTCTCTCAAGTTCACCAACTACGAGTTATCTCGTAGGTTGGCAGTCAACGTGGTAAGAAAGTAGTCATTATGTAAGATTAAATTAATTTTTTTTACGTTGACACTCAATTTACTTTATACTATATTGTCACTTTTGTATTTGCATTTGTATTTATTTGTAAAAAGATAATTGTTTTCAAGAAGATATTTTTGTTGAGGAGACAACTACTTTCCTATTGCGTTAAATACCTACTGTTCACAACTATACTGTGTTATCAGTTGTAGAAATACCACGCAGCGTTTCACAGCCAGGTTTTTTTGGAACCTTAAGATTGCGAGAAACAGTTCTAATGGTTCCTCAGAAAATCAAGAGTCTTGATTGGACCAGCTCTCTTTAAAGTAAAATAAAAATATATGTGCTGTATGGAAAGGTTTCCATAGATCCAATGTTGAAACACTGCCGAAATTTCCTTTTTACTCTGATTTTTCAGATGACCAATGGATTTAGCATAGCTAAATTTTGAAATATTTGCATTAAAATTACAATTCACAACAATATTAATTGTTAAGACATGTTGGTAATTATTTATGCACGTCGAAGCATTATTATTATTATTATTATTACTTTTGGAATATGTCAATTTTCTAGGAAACAACACGCAACTGTTGTTTTTTACAAACATCAACATTTAGAAAATGTTCGATGTATTTTCTAAATATTGTAATCATAAAAAAGCCTTAAAACTGACTCATAAAAATAGGTCATTTTTCGTATCCGTTACTGTTTAATATAAGTATTGAATACAAAAAACTATTTTGAAGAAATATTACGGACATGAACGTTAGTGTTCCATGGAACTTGGACGGAGCCAGTACAAAGAGAATAGAAAAACTGATATCAGTGGCGCACCCAGGATTTTGCCTAGGGATTACCAAGGTCGAGATTTTGGAAGAAAACGGATATCCGGTGTCTCTTGTGTGCTTTGTCAGTACCGGTTATCCGGCTCTATTGCTTAAAACCTGAAATTCAAATACATATTTTAAACATTTTACACGCCAGATAAACGGGTCTTCTTTCAGTGCCATTATCGGGTTCCGAATATTTAAAAAAATCGGTCGGATACGAGATATCTGATACCTTTTGAGCACGGGTCCAGTTAGTCCTCTCCCCGTAGGTACGACCGACTATACAGCATAGAAATTACATTATATGTTATTTCTATAGAGCATGGAAATTCAATATCATAAGACCCCCCTAAAAAGGAAATAAAAGTCTTTAGGATGATGATTGTAAAATTAAAAACTAAACAATGCAATTCACTTCAAAAACTAACAATCACGAACAAGCAATATTTTATCTTTGCATAATAGAGTTCTTTATCTTTGAAGCCCTGAAAATAAAGTTTAGAGTCAAGAAGCCCAGCGATAAAGCATAAAGGACAGAGTATATTTAACTAATCAGTTTTGCTGAAAAAGACAATTCATCTTTTTTGATTAGGATAAGACCCGTCAAAACGTTTTTAGGTTTTTGGAATATCAATTGTAAGCTCTCACCACACTTCTCGGCAGTTCAGATACCATTTCCCTACAATACAGGTATATTACAGGAATTATTTTTTATCTTAATATCCCAATTGGTAGTTTCATTGCAGAATTTTATTTCATAATTAAATACATTAAATAGATATCAGATAAATCAAACTTTATATTGAAAAGCAGATTATTAGTATTCAAATTATTTCACACTTACTGCTCAACAAATTTTGACCCATTATTGTTCCATTTTAAGGTAAAGTTATGATATAGGAAATAAACTTAAAATTGGATTTGTCCGTGTGTCTTACAATTTTATTTAAAGGATTGAGCGATTTTTTTTCAATCTAAACTGACTGTTTGACTCGTTATATTTTAGTGTGAGGCAAGAAGATGTTATATAAATTTAAAATTTTAGTGACTACTGCTTGAGTTGGTGTAAATTTCCAGTTTAATTTAATGCATTATGGTGCGAGACAAGAAGATGCTAAATAAAATTATGATTTTAGTGATTTACTTGCTGATTTTATTTATGCTTACGATATGGTTTTACTATGAGGCAAGAAGATGTTATATAAATTTAAAATTTTAGTGACTACTGCTTGAGTTGGTGTAAATTTCCAGTTTAATTTAATTCATTATGGTGCGAGACAAGAAGATGCTAAATAAAATAATGATTTTAGTGACTTTCTTGCTGATTTTATTTATGCTTACGATATGGTTTTAGTATGAGGCAAGAAGATGTTATATAAATTAAAAATTTTAGTGACTACTGCTTGAGTTGGTGTAAATTTACAGTTTAATTTAATTCATTATGGTGCGAGACAAGAAGATAAATAAAATTATGATTTTAGTGACTTACTTGCTGATTTTATTTATGCTTACGATATGGTTTTAGTATGAGGCAAGAAGACGTTATATAAATTTAAAATTTTAGTGACTACTGCTTGAGTTGGTGTAAATTTCCAGTTTAATTTAACTCATTATGGTGCGAGACAAGAAGATGCTAAATAAAATTATGATTTTAGTGACTTACTTGGTGATTTTATTTATGCTTACGATATGGTTTTACTATGAGGCAAGAAGATATTATATAAATTTAAAATTTTAGTGACTACTGCTTGAGTTGGTGTAAATTTCCAGTTTAATTTAATTCATTATGGTGCGAGACAAGAAGATGCTAAATAAAATTATGATTTTAGTGACTTACTTGCTGATTTTGTTTATGCTTACGATATGGTTTTAGTATGAGGACAAAAGTTAATAACTAAACTCACAAAGTCAATAAATTTAAATGTAACTGAAAAAGTGTCCATGCGTGCCATATTTGACGTTATTTTTAACCACATGTTGCTCTCATTCTATTATGAAAGCCAATAGAAAGAAACCGCCCGTTGTCTTTGGCTAAAATTCTCTTATTTTAATAGACTTCCAGTATTGAGATCAAAAACTTTGGGAGAGAAACTACGAAATTACTACTAGTTTATAACGACATCAATTTTAAGTACACTGATAGAAATTTCATCATGAAATTACTGTTAAATAACCGGCAGCAGTCTGACCATCTAATTCACCGTTAAATTTACGGTTTGGAACATTTTTCTATCTTTACGGGACCTAAACCGTTTCCAATCAGCTTGGTTAAAACGCCGTAAGTACGAAAGTTTAAGGTTTTATAACCATTTAAAAATGGTTTCTAAACAAAATTTTTACTGTTTATGAACCATTTCGAGGTGTAGAATCTTCTAGGAGTAGAAACCGTAAATGAAGCGTGCAGGAATCGAACCCGGGTGGATGGTACACCAACCTTGCGCTCTAGTCATTCGGCCATCTACACCACGTAAAGCGGCCGTTTATTTATCAATAAATCTTCTTTTCTGCAGGCAAACTGCCTTAAAATTGAGATTTCAGTTTCTGATTGGATCCAAACTCATTTTTGGTCTAAATTTACAACATATTAACGAAAATCATTTTATTTGCTGCAAAAATTAAAATACAAACAAGCCTTAAGCAACTCAAATTATGGGTTCGCTCATTCGCAAACAGTTCGGGAATCCGATGTCTCCAATTTTTGATTTACGTGTGTATGTTTTTCTATTTAGTAACCACTGCTTAAAGCCACTTATTTTTTCTTCTTTTTTTATATACACATGCATATTGGAACTGATAAATCTTTATTCATATTTTAACAAAGACGTACGACCGGTAAGGTGTCGAAACCAAGATGGACGCCCGATTCTTATTGAGTGCTGAAAATTACGGTTGGTTAAATGCTCTTTAGGATAAACAGAAAATAAACAATTTTTTTCACAATCAGCGGTTTGAGTACCATATTTTTAATGGGTATTCAACTGTTGTAATTAAATATGGTAAAATAACAATGAAATGAATGGTTATTTTATTATTTTCTTACGGAAATTTTTAACAGTGTACATAGTAGAGTAATTAAATTTCTAGACGTTTTCTTATTGATTTTAATTATTCCCAAGTAAAATTTTCCAGCCCTGCAATCGGGAAGCTAGACTGGTACATAACTTCTGAAAGCACACAATTGGAACAGTGTAAACGTAAACGTTGAATAATAGCCGCAAACACCAAATAGTATAGAATTTATCTGGGTTTACAGATGAAAATATTGTGTGTGGGAGCATTAGCTGCAACATACTAGCAATGATTGAAGCGTTTTCAATCAACTAAATCTGAAGATTGAAGCCTTTTAAATCAGCCATAGTAAAGTTACTAGACATCTGAACACATTGTTAAACGTTAGACATAAGTCGACAAAAAACAGTTATTTTTTACTTGAAACATTTTATTGCAAATCAGTTCACACGTTAAATTTGAAAATGTTTGTATATTAAGCTTAATCATGCACTTGGTTAACAATTTCTTTTATTTTATTAGGCTACTTTGCTTCAAAATGTCTAAAACAGCTGGAAAGGTAGAGTATGCAATTCGTTATTATGCGACAGAAGAAAATAAAGTAAAGTAATGTTATTATTTTTTTTAAAAATAGTGAATTTACAATATTATGCTCTATATTATAAATATTATATCTTATTTTTTCACCAATAATAAAATAAAAAAGAGTGTCTGTGAAAATTATCTTAAATGAAAGTATTATTATAAACTGCAAAAAACTCAAAACATAAATAAATAAATAAATAATGTTATTTACACATGCTTTGCGATGATAACAAAACATTATTTCATATAATAATAATAATGATTATGAAATTTTATACTTACGTTAAAGAAAAAAGAATATACTCCAAATTTGAACTTCAAGGGTATATTCTCAGAATATTGCATCTGTAGCGTTTTTTCTTTTTTCAGTCTCACCTTTTGTTCGAATGTTTCCGAAAGTAATACAAATAATGATATACCTAAGTTGATACGCGAGGAGGAGCTCAAGTAAACATTACCTAGTTCTGAATTTACTGCAATTTCTACTTTTTTTGGAGAGAGCAGGCAGTGTTTGTTCTCTTCCATCGTGGATAGGATTTGATTATCAATGACAGCAAGGTAACAAAATGGCAGAGCAACCTTCTTTGCTTTAAACATTCATGAAGAAACGGTTTTCTATTGCCAAAAATTAGTTGAATACTGTTGAGTGCATCATTTCCATTAAACAGCGGCAACGAATCGCTCAACTTGAACGACTGATTTTTGGAAAAGAAAGAACGTGGACAATTTAATAAGAATTGAGATCGCCCGCAGCCGTTGTTTAACAATATACTCTTATGTTGGAAAAGCAGTATCGTGTAAATAGTTTTTGCATATAGTGTTACTTGCTTGTTTTTTTTAATGTAAAATAAATGTTTAGTTTTAAGGTTTAGCCTTGCGGCCCTGTGAAAGAATCTGATTGTCACACGAAAAAGTAGGTTTTAAAATCGATGTTCTTAAAAAATCTGTGCTTATTTTTAGCCAATCAAATGTCGAGCAGCTGTATTATGGCACGCAAATACTCCCTACGTCATTGAAGAAGTCGAAGTGGCAGTTCCTCAGAAGAGGGAAGTCAGAGTGAGAGTAAGTTGGAGAGATTGATTTTGGATTCCTAAAATTATTAATCAATTATTTAAAAGCTTTAGCTGTATATGCAGAAGCTCCTGAAGTAAAATGTACATAAAAAAAATATTTGAGCCATAAAAACATTTGGCATTTGATCAATCAACATTGATTTTTGATAACAATTCTGATAATAATATTAGTCCACTTTTATTACAGTATGTACATGTATATTTTTATTTTTAATATTACTCGCAGCTACGCTGCTAAAAATTCTAGTTCAACTTTTCACCAAAAAATGGAAAAAAAATTGTAAAATTTAGCTGCAACAAATATTTGGTACCAGAGCTCGAAAAATCTTTGAAATTTTACATGCCCTACTGGGCTTGTTTGTCTAAAAATAGTTGCCCGAACAAAATGTTTATATGCCCAGAAGTTGTTTTATTGCACATTAAAAAAAACATTTGAGCTTGTCGTATAGAATTAATCAGAGAAAGAAATTAATTAACGGATTTATATCTGAATAAAGAATTATTTTAACGTTAATCCAAATCATTAAAAGATTACATTACAAACAAAATATTACATAAAAATCACATGCCCTGTCGGGCATGTAAGGGTAGAAGATTCACGCCCGATCGAAATTTTTACATGCCCCGGGCATGTCGGGTAATATAATTTTCGAGCCCTGTTTGGTATTGAAGTTGAACCATTATAATGGTTCCTAGTTTCACATTCATGGTGAAACTAAACCATTATAATGGTTCAACTGAGTACCAAACTCTGGTTGCAGCTAAATTTTACCATTCTTTTGGTGATAGGTTGGACGAGAATTTTTTAGTGCTAAGTATATGAGAATAAATAAATGACAATTTTTCTGTCTTTCTTTTTTTTTTTTTTTTTCATTTCCAATAATTCTGGACGCGTGATTTACCCCCCTCCCCCTATTTTTTAAATTGATGGTGTCACCCTCCTCCTCCAAATGATTCTAGACACATAGCTTACCTCCCACCCCTCTTTTAAGCTAGCAAGGTTTTGAAGTGCAGTTTTATGCAGTTTATTCAATCGTCGGATGGCAACACAGACATATTTTCTTGTGAAAGCTAACTTTGCAAAGAACCATGCAAAGCCAGGAGAGTTGGAAAAGTCTTTAAAATCATTAACTAAAGTTTTCAATTACGTAGTTAATTTTGAAATCTTCTGACTTTCAGATGACCTCTGCAGGCCTGTGTCATTCGGATTTGCACGTACAAGAAGGCATTATGCCAGATTGGATCTTCCCTTCGGCTTTGGGACACGAAGGGGCAGGTGTTGTCGAAAGCGTAGGAGAAGGTGTGACGTCAGTTGCTCCTGGTGAGTTCCGAACTACAGTAGAGCCTCGATTATCCGAGGTAATGTGACCGAGGGTACCTCGGATAATCGAAAACTCGGATAACACGGGCTCTGTCCAAATCGAGAGGGAAACATGGGTTGAAATGAATGAAAAGGTCTTCAGAGATGTGAAAAAGGGCATTTGCTGTATATATTATGAAATGGTGATTCTCCCACACCTAAATCTCAATCTTACTTTCTTAATTGTCTCTCCTTTATCGCGTCTGTTGGTGGCTTGTAATTTTGTCTCCGAAGTCACAACAGCTCGTTTGCGTTTAGCACTCATGCGGAACCAATGCCTGCAACGAAGGTACAAACGAAGATAAACAAACTGTAAACGAACTATTCACTAGCAAAATGAAACAGCTTCAGTGACCGCCATCGACAAGGGGGCCATTGACACAACCAAAAAAAAATGTCCCAATCCAAAGGCATTTTTAAAAAGAAAACTTCGGTATAATGTACCTCGGTTGACCCGGAGCTCAATTAGTCGATGCTCGGATAACGCGGCTCTACTGTACCATTTATCAAATATCGATGATCATACTTTGATTAAAATATAAAGTATTATCAAACATAATTATTCAGGTTAAAACAGAT
Source organism: Octonoba sinensis (assembly GCA_038502835.1). NCBI lineage: Eukaryota > Metazoa > Arthropoda > Arachnida > Araneae > Uloboridae > Octonoba > Octonoba sinensis. Next base: position 59,580,841 of record CM076605.1, on the reverse strand, counting down.
TCAATGATATCAAATTGAGGAAACTTTCAGAAAATGAAACATTTAATGCAATTCTGAGATAGCAGTTGATCGCTTGTCTAACTACTGATAAAATAAAATATAAAAGAATACTAATTTTGAATAAAATTTTAGCTAAATTAAATTGCCGTATCAAATAAAAATTCATCTTTTTTGCAGTAAAAAAACATTAGATGACCAATTTCAATATATATTGAATTATTATATATAGTCAAATTGGTCATCTATTGAATATTATCTTAAAAATATTATCTTAAATTCTTCAAGAACAAAACAAAAAAATAAATTTAAAACAAAAGATCTCTTTTGAATTAGAATTTGGTAATTGTTCAGTTAGTAGAGGAAAGTCTTAACAAATGTGATATTGAATTAAAAAATCCTGCACATTCTTCCAGAAGAAAAAAAGATAAATAAATCTAAAGAAATGACTCTTTTAACTAGAAAATATAAATTTCGTAAGTTGAAATGATAAATCTACAAAAATTACTATTTTCCAATGAAATGAGCTACATTTCTTTTTAAATTCAACATGTTCTTCCAAATTTTTTTAACTAGAAATTTGTCAATTCTTGCAGTAAAAAGTAATCAAAGTAAAAAAAAAACATTTTAATACATGAATCTGTAATATATTTACTTCTACAAACTATAATGGAATCACAAAAGTCACATTAAATGTGTTATAAGGTTTAAAATTTTATCTTTGTTAATCACAGTATTATAGTTATAAACTTTAAAAAATGGATTTGACTAAGAATTTAAAGTACAAATTTAATGTAAGATGAAATTTTAAATCTACAATACGTTACAAAAGCAATATGACACATTATAGGTATTGCATTTAAAAAATGGATTTCATCTGCAGGAAAGGGAAATACTCCTCGAGCTGAGACAGGTACTGAGACAGGTACTACATTTCTAATGATGTATAAAACTCAGGGAAATGTTTTAAATGATTTTCTTCAATCTTTTTCCAATTGGTCTCAAGATAGCTGGAATTTACCATATGTGTTTTGCTCCAGTTTCTTTCAATGAAGAAAAAAACACTCGTGGAGACTGATTAAATATTTGCATGTCTATCTCATTCAATAAGTAAAAAAATAAGTACTAGTGTTCAAAGCTGCAGAGAACTAACACGCAACATTTGAAGATTCTTCGCAAGGACGTATTGCCTAACTAATATTAATCGTTATTAGATACTTAAAGTGTGGGAGAAACAGCGACCTGTTTTGCCAACCAAAACGCTGCTAAAAGTACTTTAGGGGAGATTAGACAAATTTTTTTAAAAATATGAATTAAAAGGTAAATGCAATCGACAGAAGAAACTTTTGATATTGGATGTTGGCAATATCTTTTCAGTAATTATTAATGCAGTCAACTCGTGTTATAACAGCCACATCGGGACTTAACGATTTGTGTCGTTACATCAAGTGGTCGTTGTATTAAATGAATCAGTTTTAATATTCAATCAATACCACTTGGTTAAAATTTGTTTAAAACAGTCAAATGGCAGTTAATATACAATATGAAATGGATGAAATTTTTTATTCAAATGAAATTTTCGAATAATTAACAAGGTTCAATATATATTTTTTAATTTGATGAAGTAATGATTTCATGCAAAAATTTGAAATATTTGTACTATTACATACATGTAAAATATTAATTTATTAAATAAGAGTTTATGAATGAATTATGATTGTGATTAGTTTTTCATCTTCATGGTATTTCTTATGAGTTGATATCACAATACATTCCATGAGTCTTAAATATTTCATCAACGTGACTCCATAAACCTAATTGGTAATCTGTTTATGGATTTAACTATTATGGTATTAACTTTTCTTGTTATTACATTGAACAACGTGTCGTATTTGAGCATTTAAAAATTAGAAAAATTTTATTCATTATTTTATTTCAATGTTATGATTTGTTTGTTTTAGGGGATACAGTGGTGATGCTTTTTGAAGCTTATTGCGGCGAATGTGAATTCTGTAAAAGTCCGAAGACCAACCAGTGCATGAAGCAGCCGGTAGTGCTCATTTCTATTTTTCTTTCTGCTCAACTTTGCATCGTATATTACTTGTTTGTATGTTCGCTTTCCAAAGCCCCTCCAAATTGACATATTAGAATGAAAATTGGCACGAAATTCTATCATCTCTTACGAAAAGGACACACCCAAGAACTCCCAATCAAAAATCCAAATTAGTTTCTTTTTCCTTACTTCCATTTTTCAAGCTTTGGATCGACAATAAAAACTAGAAAAAATTCAGCTCATTACCTGAACTCTATATCATTCTGAAGCTGATAAAAAACCGCTTCCGATGAAATGTGTTGAATTTGTTTGAAATCAAGCTCATATACTAATAATAAAATATGAATGAACAGTAGGTTTTTTTTTTTTTTTTGGAGGAAAGAATAAAAGTGTTTCTTAGTACAGTCACGTGAGTATTAGGTGAGCTGAACGATTCATTTTACAGCCAAGTAGTTTTCCAGAAATAGTGTTCTTCGGAAAATTAGTGAAACAGAAGTACATTTAATTTCACCAGGATGACGATAAAGGTACCAAATGCTGAAAACCCCAAGCCAAATACAGAAAAATAAAATTCGCAGTTTATATTTTATTTTCGTTCTGTGATCACAACCAGCATTTTCTGCAACTGTAGCACGTTTGGCTCATCGAGCTCTTCATGAAGCTGAGAATTCTGAAACCTAGTGTAAAAACTTTTGGCAAACAGCCGTGGTTGATATAGAACATGTGAAAATAACCTTCTTCCGTTACTTTACACGAAATGTTGTATAAAACTCTCCTTTTTAGCCTACTTTTCCGTAAAAGTAAAAAAAATAATAATAAAGCATGAAAGAAGGCTTAATGTATCGTGAAAATATCGTTAGAAATATAGAAAAGTCAAAAATAAGTTAAGTAGGGTCAGTTGGGGTAATTGTAAACAGTCTTCATAACTACACTTGTGGGTTTTTGAAAACTTAACTGCTTGTGAGTGATAAACTGGCAGCATAGGGAAGACATTGAAACAGTTTCGTAAGTTTCGAAACAGCTGTGGAGGAGTCACTATTGTTTGAAAATGGCACAGTGAAAAAAGTTGTTTAACAAAATTTAGTGATCTTACCTTTTTCTCTCCAGCTCATCTACAAAAGCGGTATAAGCGGTTTCAACCATTTTTAGTTGTCATATGGAATGCTGCTAGAAACATTTAGTTATGAATTTCAATGTTCTATGTTATTTTTCATGAGAAAGTTAGGTGTTTACAATTACCCCATATATTTCGTACTCTGGGGTAATTGTAAACAGTTAAATTTATCTTATTTCCAATAATTTGGGGAGACAATAAGCATTATATTTTGATGTAACTTACGTTTTTGTGTCTATTTTACACAACTATTGTTATGGTTGCTAATGCCACTTGGAAATATAAGCCCCCCTTGTAGGGCGACCGTGAATTAAGGAAACTCCTACTGATTAGTAATGAGCTCAGCGGAAATTATTTCTAACTTGGTAGACATTTGAAGCGACGATGTATTTTACGCGCACAGCTCCCTTTAGCGCACTCGGTCTCAGGGTAATCAGTCGCGGGAGGTGGTCACCCTCCCAAGCGTTGACCACGGCCAGTTGTGCTTCACTTTCGGTGTCCTGTGGGATCCAAGCTTAACCCACTGATCCACTGCGGGACAAATTTCACATAAATTTTACATAAATTTGTCGCATTACTTGATTTTTTTCAAGATATTTCTCGTTAAATGATCTCAGCCGACTCATAACATAACTCAGCGGACCACATGCGGCCTGTTGGCCGCAGATTGAGAACCATTGCTCCTTAACTTCTTAAGCCTTCAAGCAGATTGTGTATGAAACAATTTTCTATTTGCATCAACCTTATTCGAAAATAAATCACTTTTACAATTATCTCTGGGGTAATTGTAAACACGCTGGGGTAATTGTAAACATGAGCTCATTCGCTAACAAATAGTCATAAAGTTAAAATTTTTGCACACATTTACTCACAAGAAGTACAGTAGTGGCTACAATGCTCACAATTTTATCTCTGAATTCATTCAAGAGGTAGGGAAGGATCAAAAGTTAAAACATTGAAAAAGCGTTTACAATTACCCCAATTGACCCTAATTAAATAAAGATTGAAAAATGAAAAATTTGAAAGTAGGGTTTTGAGATGGGGAAAAAGGGTGTCTGTCGGTCTGTCCCTCCCCCTAACAACTTTTGAACGAATTGTAATTCGAAAAATTCTTTTTGCGTTGAGAAAGATCTCGGTGAGGACATCTCATTTCCATATTTCACTTTTTGATTTGAACATTTTTTTGTTCAATTTTGAACAGTTCAAAAAGTTTTAACATTAGCGCCTGTGGGCGAAAATGGAGTAAATTATGTAAACTCTGCGTACAAGAAACAAGTTCCAATGAACAAGCTCACTGGAAGAAGTTCTTGGCATGAAATATTGATATGAACAATTTTTGTTCATTTTTAAACAGTTCAAAAAAAATTAATATACCGCCTACGGGGAAATTTCAATCCTATATGAATCCTGATCTAATGGACCGATTTCCGTGGAACAAACTTTATCGGAAAGCTCTTATGACGTAGAACATGTACAAATAGAAAGTTCATCCAGACGAGCCTATTTTCCTATGAAATTTTTTGTTTGGGATTTTCAAGAATATTTTTGAATTAATGAATGATTAAATGAATAAGCGAAAGAATGAATGAATAAATGCGGGAATAAATACATGAATGACTGAATAAATGAATGATTCAATGAATATGTATTAACCGTTGAAAAAGGTATATTTAAGCAATTAAGAACTAAAGCTAAACGAGAAAGACAGAGAGAGAGATAGCTAGATTATAAGTTTGAAGCTGGTGTATACGGGAAAGTAGGCTCGTATAGTTCAAGACGGAACTTCTTGTTATTTTCAAACTCCTAATATTTTCCACTTTTTCCCCTTACACGCCAGAGGAATAATCTCCAAATGGACGGCACCAGTCGAATCAAGTGCAAGGGTCAAGTTCTGAGCCAGATGGGAAGTGTCAGCACTTTTTCTGAATACACTGTTACCTCCGAAAACAACGTAACAAAAGTAAGTTACAATTTTATGACTAGTATTACACAACATATTAATGTACACAATATTACTTTATGATCAAATTATAATTATTACGTAGAATATAAACTTGCATTGTAAAGCAAAAGCAATCATTATTCAAGGCTCCATTTTATGTCATTTCATTATTTGTTAATTAGTTGTCAACCGATTTCCACAAATATTGAATTAAATCGTTATATATCGAGTTTCACCTCGAAGCGATCTTTCTAGCATTCGATGGTGCTCATTGTTATTATTATTAGATAAATACAAGTCCATGCAACATTTTCCTATACATTGGCTGGTATGACGACGAAGAAACTCTTAACCATTTTAAACTTCTGCGTGAGATGAGGTTTCTGAAGTTCTGTAACGAACTGTCAAGGAACAGCTGGTAGTATGGGCTGCTTAAGGAAAAACGTTTATGATTTTTTATAGGTTTTCAAAATAGCCAAAATTTCACAATGCCCTTTCCTATAGAATTATTTCCTATAGAATATTATCCTATTAAAACAATATTATAATATTACTTTAATATGATGTGCCAATCACATTAAAATTATTTATAAAGTCAAACTAAAACTAATTTCAAAGTAAAGAATTTTACTAATTCTAAAGAATTAGTAAAAATTTTACTCCTTAGTGGCAACGAACTATTTTTAACAATGACTTTTATATTTATTACCTAACAGTTTACTCAACCAAGACATGTTGTTATCTGCTATCTATAACAATACAACATGACGATTATAAATGAGGATTGCCTGACAAAAGAAAAGGGGAAATAATGAACTAATAATAAACTGCTTCCAAAACGTTTTAAATTAATATGACTACAACTCGTCCATAACTACTAAACAACAAAAAAAAAGTAAGAAAATCTGTTGATAAACAGAGGAGAAGATGGTTCTTAACTGTTTTTGTCTTGGCCTATTTATGTATAATATAATATATTTAAATTATTCGAAGCCCGGAGCAAGTATTTAGCAGTCGGAGAGGAGCAACTTAAAAAAGTGGCTGCTCCAGGTCCATGATGAAAAATGTTACATTCCTTATTGGAGAATAATTAAATTCTGTTTTCGCGTTAAATGTACAGTAGAGCCTCGGTTATCCGAGCCCCGACTATCCGAGTTCTGGGTTACCCGAGGTGCATTAGTTTTTTTTTTTTTTTTTGGATGCATCACTGATTCACGTCAGTCAGCCAATGGCATAAGCTGCATATTCATTTTATTTTCCGATGGTATAAAGGCATAGAACAACAGTCAGAGACAACTTCAACAGACCTTTTACGGCTATAACCACTGCGTAAAACGTCAGCAAAAAAGCGAGCCAGTTCCGTTAAACAGAAAAAAATTATACATATATATATGGACTTCTTCAAGAAATAATTTTATCTGGAACATGTACTCTGCTGTTGTATACATGTAAAGTTAGATATTTGAATGTTTGTAACGTTATTTTTTCATTTCAAAATATGTACAGTAAATGCCTTTTTTTACATGTTTGACGACATTTTCATTCAGTTTACCAAAAATCGGACATTTTACAAACATCGGAGTCCAAATCTTACAGAGTTTTATCCGAGTTTTCGATTATCCGAGGTATCCTCGGTCCACATCACCTCGGCTAATCGAAGCTCTACTGTACTTAAGTTTTATTAGCATTATTCACAATTATTGTTAGGTCCTGTACCACTCTTTGTGATCCAGGAGTTCTTACGATATAATAAAAAAATATATAGACGTGTTACATTTTTAACTTTCTGAAATTTCTTTGTGATTAACAGGTGAACCAAAAGGTCAATCCAAACACATTGTGCTTAGCAGGATGCTGTATTCCTACGGGATACGGGGCCGTCGTGAATGCAGGCAAGGTTCCTAAAGGGGCCACTGCTGCCGTTTGGGGCTTGGGGGGCGTCGGGATGTGCGTCCTCATGGGCCTGAGAGACAGTGGAGCCTCGAGGATCATCGGCATCGACACCAATCCCAAGAAATTTCCCCTCGGTAAGTCAAAAAAAATATAAATACTATTATTTATTAATAATTACAGTGAAACCTGAGTAAGTTGAACACTTGTGGTGCACCACTTTAGTGGTCAACTTACAGAGGGTGAGGTAGAGGGGGAAGGGCTAATTCCGTTCCTGACAATAGTGGTCAACGTAGTAGGTGGTCAACTTGACAGGTTTTACTGTATTTCATTTTCTCGCCATTTTTCGCAAACTAAGCTCCCAATTATCCGTACAGTTCAAACATCATTTGTTATCTTTGGTTTTTTTTTCTCTTTCACTTTTTTTTAATCTCTCCCCCCCCCCCCTTTGTGTGTGTGAGTTTTGTGTTTATCTTTCCAGGCGGCGCAGTACCTCCTTCCAATTTTTTTTCGTTTAACAATCAGATAAAAAATAATGAGTGAATTTAATTCCAACTTTGATTAGAATTGAAATTTGAGAGCAGAACTTCGCTGTGATAACCAATTAATTTAGTATTAAAAATAAAACTTTTCTTCAAATTTTAAAATTCTTATAACTTTCTCAATTATATCTTTTTTGAAAAGTAACAAAAGTCTTTGTGACGAACTGAGCTTGATGAGCTGACGTGGATTCAGTTTTAATACTCAGTTTAGTAGTTCAGACTACTTTTTAGTACTTTAGTAGCTCAGAAGTCCCTAGTAATAATAATCATAATAGTTCATAAACTATTTCTCGTAAAAAAATAAATAATAATTTAAAATGAAACAAATACTCTTTCATGCAACAAAAAGTAATTTCTTTAAAAAAAAAAAATGCTTGGATTGTTTTCTCTGCTTGAGTGTGTTAATTAAATAATAACTTAATTTTTACTTCAAAAATACGAGTATTTAAACGCTCTTAATATTTTAATACTGGTTTTTGAATAAAAGAATTTAATTGCACAAAGTTTGAGTGCACTACACAATGAATTTTTAAACCAAATATCGTTTGCAGCTAAAGAGTTTGGCGCAACGGAGTTCCTAAACCCGAAAGAAGTGGAAAATGTCCCTCAGAAATTAGCGGAGATGACAAATGGAGGAGTTGACTACTGCTTTGTGTCTGTCGGCTCTATACCAGCAATGGTATGATCTATATTATTTCTCTAATCTGTTTTTCTGCCGCTCCGCGATATCTTCCTCATTATTTTACCAAATTCCATGATTTACCCCTCATTTTAAAGCTTATCGTGCCGGCTAATGACGAAAAATAGACCCACGGTTTAAAAATGTACGGCTTCTCTTAAATTTGAGATTTAAAACCATCTAGGAAGAGGTCCTTTAATGGTCGCCAAATTGGTGTTGTGTATGCTGGCGTCGTGTGTTATCAAGTAAATAAGCAGGAAGCTCTTTTGTTTTCATTGTGTAGAAAATTGAACAGTTTTAGCTGCGTCTGTGCGTTAAACTTATTCAATCGTTAGGCTCTACACATTCATTTGTATTATGAATGTGTAGAGCCTAACCAACCAACATTGACTATATCTGCACTTTTACAGATTGTGAAAAGCAAGAATTTTACTGGGAAACTGTTGTCAAGAAACTTTATTAGTTCATTCAAAGCAAGTTCTTCGTAAATTTAAAGAAACACTCACTTTGCCTTCTGTACTTTTACAGAATTTTTTTACAGCGCACCATAAAAAACATTACCACGTAAAATAATGCAATTAAATTTTATGAAGAATTTTTTCATGGAATTTATTTTGAGGTTATTCATTTACTCATTTTTAATATGGTGTATTGCTGGTTAGTTTTCCTGAGCTATAATATCATGCATTAATAGAAAATCAAATATATATATTTCACTCAACATGGGCCAGTTACGATACGATATATTTCCAGTTAACTCAATTTTTAATTTTTGATTCTTTTGAGTGGCAACACCTTAATTTGCTTATAGCAAGCGAGCTTTTCTTAGACCTTTCGAATTTTAAAGTGTTTTTTGCAATTTTAAAATTTGGTTGAATTTTGCGGAACGATACGATACTGACATCATGCAAAAAACAAAGTATGGTAAAACGCTATTTAAAAATATGTTTAATGATTAGCATAGAAAAGTAACATAGTATATGTATTTATAATCGTAACTTAACGGTCGTTAACAAATTTGTTTCTATTTCTTAAAAAGTATTTCCATTCATAACCTTCTTTTTTTTTAATTTCCGATTCTTTGGAGTGGCAACACCTTTGTTGTTTATATCTAGCGATCATTCTTAAGTTTGATTGTTGAACTTATAACCCGCAGATGTTCTGCGGAGATATCAGCCTAGCGAATAAATAAATTTTTAACTGTAACCTTAATAATGTATTTTTATTGTCTTAGGAGCAAGCCTTCAACTCCAGTCATCCAAACTGGGGCAAAACCGTTATCATTGGACTAACAAACGTAGGAGACACCATGAGAGCAGGTGTATGGGAATTGCTTTTTGGACGTCAACTGATTGGCACCTACTACGGATGTAAGTTTAAAACAATCGTTTTTCCAGATCATGCTATAACTTTTCAAGGAAAATATAGTCAAACCTCTTAATAAGGGACTCTAAGAGGACTGAAAATGTTATCCCTTAAATAGAGGTGTTCCCCTTCCTCGGAGGTTCAAAAATTGATGCATACACATATATTGTATAAAATTGGTTTAACTTAATAATAAGCATGTGTTATCATTTAAAATTAAATAATTTAAATGTTTCATGCATACAAAATATGATTGGAATTTATTGAAATTTAAAAGAAATGTCATTTAAAAACTAAAATTTTAGCAAAAATGTCGTATTGGCAAAGTTTTGTAACATACATAAATTTATTTGAAGTAATCTATTAAATGGGTTTCTTTAAAAGTATGTAATTTGCAATACAGTATAAATTACGTTTAGTGTACTTTTTCCAATCCTTGTTTAAAAAACTTGTTGGTAGCCGTGTACTGTCTGTCAATGCTGAGCTCACGTGTATTCCACGGTACAAAAGAGGGAATAGCCTTCAAAATTAGGTTTTGGCAAACACTTTGAAATACACTTGTTTCTTTGTTCATGCTTCTAGGACTCCTACCAACTTTCAAAAGTTAATTTTTAGAAAGAAAAAAAAAGAACTTTAGCTTCCAGTAAATTTTTCTTGTCTGTATAACTTCAATTATGGTAATTTTTCTCTTGAGAATATTCCTTATTCAGAAGTAAATAAATACATTGCTGTCCCTATTCAAAGGGACTTGGAGCAGAAAAGTGTACCTTAATTAGAGGTGTCCCTTAAAGGAGGTACTACTGCATATATGTATATGTAATACTAATGATTAGTATATTTCAAAGATCCTAACTAATGAAAACACAACAATATAGAATGTTGCTTTCCCTATCATTTGCACTAGTTATCTCCAAATTTTCAATTTTTTCACTTACACTCCTTTGCTTCTGAGTGTTCCATGTTATGACTGGAAAACTTTGATACATAATTGTTTTTTCTGTAATAAAGGAGCATTGTGTTCTGCAATTGCAGTGCCGTGTAGGAGTTAACACAGCGACGCCCAACCTGCAGGCTGCAGGCCTCAGGCCTTATGCGATCCGCAGAGCTTCTGTGAGATGTGAGGAACGGCAAAAAAGTCGAGAACCATAATATACATTTACTTTCGTGCAGCTACACTCTAGGGCAGGGGTCCCCAACCTTTTTGTACCTAAGAGCACATACCAGAATATCGGTCAAACGGCGGGCACCGTTTGTTTTTTCAAGATAAATTTAAAGTCAGTGTGTATGGACATAGTTAATAATACACACTACCTATAATGCACAAAAAATTAATTTTAAGAATTTATTTAACATATAGATATAATTAATATTAATATTCTTGCGTAAAATAAATGATTCATAAATTTCTTACAAAACATACGAAGTATAAAAATTATTTATAAAATATATAAAATACAGTCAATGTGATCTTTGGCATTGCATTCTACTAGCCAGCGCTTCATAATTGGGATAATATGATGAAATTCCTGCTCGCAAGACATCATCAAGGTGTTCGTCTGTAAGTCGTGGTCTATATTTTCATTTTATGATATTTATTGTCGAAAACAATGATTTACGCATGTATCTGGAACCAAAAAACGACTTTATTTTATATGCTGCTCTTTTTAAGAATAGAAATTTATTCCTGCTAACTATGTTCCAGAATTTAAAATTCTTCCTTTATTAATAGTTTATATGGCCCTTTATTCATATACTCCAATTCCAAATGTTCTCGAGTTGAAAATGGAAAACTGAAATATTTTACCGTTGGGCACAAACAGCGGGTGCACCTAGACCGATCGACGGGCGCCATGGTGCCCACGGGCATAGGGTTGGGGACCCCTGCTCTAGGGAAAAAATTTGTTTCCTTCTGCAAATGAGTCCAACTATGTTTGGCTTTGAAATTGACCAAGCGTTCGATTAATTAGTCAACATCATCAACGAAACGTTAGTTGCTTTCATGTTGCTATTGCGTGAAATAGTTGTCATTCGTAGGTGGTTCGAAAGAAAAAAAGAAACTGAATACCGATGAATTAAATCTATTGACCGAAGGTTTACTCTCATTCAATATTAATCTCAACAAAAACCCGAATATATTTCTGGTTACCACCATGAGATTTGAGAAATGTCCGGATATGCGGGATGCATGTTAAAAATAGTTTTTCCTGTATTTACAAAATTCGAGCAGTTGAAGAAAAGAAAAAATAGAAATACATTTTATATTTATAGTTATTAATATAGCAGTTCTATGAAATTTATGTAGCAATGTTGCATTTGCTTTCTTTACTGCTCAAATACTATTCTCAAATGAAGTGGGTTAAACACTTTGTGTTCCAGTGTCTGTAAATTTAGTAAACCTTAGGCCTCCATTTTTTACGCCTGTCACGTGGGGACTAAGTTGGTAGCCAAAACAAGCATTATTCCTTAAGCACAAATTATTAAAAACTATTTGTAACAATATATATTTGCTTTAAGAATTTATAAAAGAATGCTACTAGTAGTTTGATTTTGAAAAAAGAAAGAAAGAAAAAACAAATCGTGTTTGGAGCACCATCGTTATTTTTTTTAAATATAATTAACTGTGTCCCACCCCAGAGAATGATTTAAAAGAATAAATAATATAAAAAATAAATTAAAAAAAGAACGTTCTAAGCTTAAGGGATTCTTTGATCTGAGCAAATAAGCTATTGAATACCGTAATATACTATAATATATCAAATGACGAATTCACACAACAGTTAAAATAAGTCAATTTTAAAAGAATGCGAATCCGAAAACGAAATAAACCGAATAAACATTATTAAAAGCCGAGTAATTAAGTAATTCTCCAAAAATATAAATGCTGTGAAATTTGTTTTTCTTAAAACGAAACTTCAAAACGTTTTATCTTTTGTTGTTATTCTCTGTGCTTTTTTGTTTATTCATTTACTTAATGATGTTGTAGTTACTAAAAAAAATCTTCTTTTTTATTTGCAGTTCCAAGTGTAGTTACGTTGAAGTTAAATAACTGAGTAGTTAGAGAAATATTATTCCTGTTAGGAAAAAAAAATCTTAAAATTATTTATTGATTTATTTACTTTTTGTAAATTTTTATTTTTGCTCTTTTATTTACTCACTTGCTTGTTTCCATTTATTTATTTACTGATACTTTTGTTATTTAAAGCTCTCCCAAAGGAATCCTAACGTTCTTACCTAAGGGATGAACTTTCATTATTTGCATGTTCACATGCTTGGTACTGCAAAATTTTAACATGAAATTCCTTTTTATTGCTGTACTGAACTAATTACAGCCGAATAAGCAAATCCATGTCTACATTCTCATATGTTTCCTCCTAATAAGCCTATAAAGCGAAGCTAGGAATTCCTGAACTGGTGGAAAAAGTGGTGTCTGGCCAAATTCAGTTGGAAAAGCTAATTAGCCACCGTTTGCCGTTAAGCAAAATTAACGAAGGTTTCGCTATGCTGTATTCAGGAGAATCGTAAGTATATATTCGAAAACTCCTTGTAACTTCTTCGCAGTCAAAAAAGGAAGCCAATGTGGGATGAATATGAAATATTCGATCTCTCAAAGTAGTAATCATAAATCATTTAGCTATATCAATGCAATATCTAAATTTTGGTAGGGGAGGGGTCCGAGATATGGTGACAGTTTGTGACAAGGGGTGGGGAGGGGGTAGAAGGAAGAGTGAGCTCACACATTTTGGTTTAGATAAAAATGTTTAAAATCAGAAGATTTTTGTAAATGATTTTTAAGTTTTTTTTTTTTAAATTCTCATCGATTTTATTCTTTGTCGATGAGACTGATGCCTATTAAGGTTTAAATTAACTTCCAGTTAAAATTTTAAATTTAAAGGAAATCTTCATGAACATTTACACTTTTAAGACAAAATAGCGCAGGTCATTTTTGCATAATTCAAAAAATTAATATGTTATATATACTAGTTATGTTTTATTTTTGTTAAAAACCTTAATCTCTCTCTCAATTTATGCAAATTAAATACACACCTTATTATCGATATGCTCACGAATACCAATAAGAGTTCAAAAATAAAACTGGAAATGTGATCTATGACGTAGTGCTTTGTTTCTGAACTGCAAGTACATAACGCTTAAGTAATACAGCGGGACATGTAAGAAGGGGGGGGTTGGGGGTATCGGGATATGCTGAAGTGTGACGTTTCTTGACTTAGAGGGGAGGAGAGTCAAATATATTGAAAAACGTGTGACATCATTTATGAATGGCCCCTAGGAACTTTGGTAGCAGGCCAAACCTTGTGCTTAATATGACCAGCACAAACTGTCTTATGGACCGTTGGGGATCGACAGCATAAAGTGGGTTCACAGTCGATAGGGCTTTACCAGAGGAAGTATTATAAGAAAAATGATCAAAAAGGAGTTGTGCTAGATTTCGAGTACAAGGAAAAAAAAACGTAAGCAAAGCACAAACTGTCAAAACCCAATTTGTGTTTTGACAATTTGTGCTTTATTTCCATTGCACACAATTACGTTACAAACCAAAACAGCACAACACACACTATTACGTTACAAGCATTACAAAATGTGTAGTTTTGACAATTTGTGCTTTACTTACGATGTTTTTCCCTTGTACTCAAGAGGAAATAATGTGCCGATCAGTAGCCTCTATGTCCTATCCAGGATTCCAGGCCGGGCCTATTTTGTGGGATCCTTCTGCTAGAGACTTTGAAGAGAAGTAACAAAAAAAACGACTTTTGAAAATGTTATGTAGGGGAGGTGTTTTTTATATTAAAGTACTTATTTCGTCAATGAGTTTTACATGATAAAGCAGGATATCAAGCAGAATCACACATTTTTCTTATTAGTTTAGCCACTTGCAAAGTTGAAAAGGGTTAAATCTCCAGAAAAGACAATTCTCTAGCACAAGAAGCAAATGTGACGTTGAAATGTACGATGGACTACGAATAATATTTTTAATCTCATGTTAAACTGATTGAACGGTAGGGAATTTCACAAAATAATGTACAGATTTATTCATTTATTTTTACTTATTTATTTATCTATTTACCTTTTATTTATTTATTTATTTATTTATTTATCTATTTATTTATTTATTTAGGGAAAAATTTAAATGTTTTAAATTGCACTAATTTTAACTTTTCTGTTTCAGACTCAGGGCCATCATTGACTTTGACATCAAAGCATAAAATATAAAGAGAAAAGGTTTTCGCAGCAATGAATCAGAACTGATAAAATTTAGTTTTGTTTCAAATAAAGTTATTATTTTCTAAAGCAAAAATGCAAATAAAACCTTTTGATTTCTTTCACAAGCTCGGTAATGCATTTCCTATTACATTTTTCAAATAGATTTTTTAAATTCTTACCATTGTAAAGTGTAAACAAATTAGCTTACAGGGGTTTCAATTTCTAATTAGATTGTGCCAAATTCAGTTTTAGCCCCTTAACGGTCGGGTAATTTTCAAGAAAACGGTCATAAAAGTTCCTATTTTTTTTTTATCCCTGAACATTATATAAAAATATGAGTAAGAACAATATATATGTTCATTTTTAATGCTGATTT
This sequence comes from Octonoba sinensis, assembly GCA_038502835.1. Classification (NCBI taxonomy): domain Eukaryota; kingdom Metazoa; phylum Arthropoda; class Arachnida; order Araneae; family Uloboridae; genus Octonoba; species Octonoba sinensis. The sequence goes on along the minus strand of CM076605.1, from coordinate 59,565,663 downwards.
GTTTTTATTTTGAAATTTTAAACACTCCAGCCCGGAAATATGACGGGAGCGAGAAACAGAAGGCGAAACCTCAGCCCGTCATTTTCACGGGAGCGAAAGGGAAGGGGTTAAATAACTTGGTTATTTTTTATTATGCTTGAAAATTGATTTACCAGATAATAATCCAGTGCTAATCTCCAAATATGATGTGTATTTTTCTCTAAGCTTTTAAATAGGTGTTATAATGGCTTTAATAATAAGATAGATCTGTCACATTCATTTTGCATATAAGAAGACAAATTAATGTGATGATGACTGGAAAACGTGAAAAGGAGATTTTGGATTGGTGCATATTAACTTTGACTCAACATGATCCCTCTTACGCTTGTCTTGTTAAATAATATAATTTCCGTGAAAGTTTGACAAGAAAAAGTTATCTAAAATTTGCGTTCGTAAAATGTACTAACACGAAATTAGAAGCTAAGAAATTTTATTATGATAATTTCTAGTTTTATTTCATTTTATTTATTGATTTTCTTTTTACTTTTTAGAACAAGATAATATTAATAAAACAATGATGCAGCCTTCATTATATATAATTATTTAAGCCATTTTTGTACTGACTACAAATTTACGATGAAGTTTAAATTGTTTACCCCCCCCCCCCCCCCGAGGTTTTTTACTAATTAAAATTTCCACTTGAAAAGCGCAGTTTTTTCCATCCTTCCTTTATCATTATTGAAAAGCACACATTAAATGTTCATCCAATTTTAGCAGGATGTTGCACATCAATCTAATAGACAAGTATTTCTGTAAAGTTTCAAATGAATCAACTTAATACTTTGTTAGAGCTTTTAACGTGAATAAAAGATTCAAAAAGGAGGTTTGGAGAAAATCAAGAAATAAAATTTGATATTCGTATCTAAACAGTGCAATTACCCTTCATTAAATGTCTTACACTCATCAATAATTTACCGAATGAAGAGTTTCTTGCTGATTTAGAAAGAAAGTAGCTGCTAATATCTAAATATGTCAAAATCTCAGAAATAATATTTCTCAAAATATAGGTCTACCTCAACGCATAAAAAATTTCTTGAATAGTATAAATATGACCATGAAAAAATACCTGGAGGCAAATGCAATTATGGGGAAAAAAATCCCCGTATCCTGCAACCATGAATATCTTTTCAAAGGTCATTAGGGAAAAAATGCACCAGAAACGAAAATCATTAGGCCTAAAACTAAACTCTTGTGTACGATCATTAGTAATTACGGATTTATCAAAACTTGCTTGTTGGAAGTATTCCAAGCCGAAGGCAATCAGACTAGAATTAGTGCCAAACTGTGAGTTTTTATAGCATCTATGGGTTAAGGTATTGTTTAAAAATAGTTGCATTATCATCAGCTTTATTGAAGGACAGCTTTAGAAAAATGGATGGCAAAATCTGCTGAAATAATAATAAGAACTAGCTGATCCCCGCAGAAAATCTGCGGACCAAAAATTAACCATTTTAAAAGCGTAAAAAAAAACTTTAAAATTCGAAAGGCTTAAGAAAATATCGCTAAGATATAAACATGCTCGACGATATAAACAAACTAAGGTGCTGCCACTCCAAAGAATCGAAAATTAAAAATTGAGTTATGAATGGAAATAGAGAAATAAAATGTTAAAGCCCCGTAAGCTGCGATAATAAATACAAATATCATATTCCGTCTCTTTGTAATCATTAAACATTTTTTTTAAAATCGTCTTACCATAGCTTGGTTTTTGCATGATAGTATCGTATCGCACCGCAAAATTTAATCGTAACTGGTCTACGTTAAGTGAAATATATATATATATATATATAGATTTTTAGGCTCCGTTATGCCAGAGCAATATATGAAGAAATTTATGATAATTTTTAAGAACAATATGCTTCTTCTAGTTTTAGTTTTTATCTCATTTTATAAATGCAATCAAGAAAACACATAAAATCCCGACAAAAGCAGACGCCGTTTGGGGCGAAAGTAATATAAATACAGTTGAACTTCGCGAATGCCAAAAATTCGCGAATTTGTTCGTATTACCCGTTATTCGTAACAACCACGCATGCGTAAAAATGTGTAAAAAAACTATTCGAAATGCATGTTTATATTTTAAAAATAATTACTACTATTTATAATAAAAAGTAAAATAAGTAGTGAAAACAAATGATTTATTTTTACTAAGACTTTTAAATATTTTTAGTACATTGAGAAAAAGTGAACTTACTTTTTAAAATTTAACAATTTTGGAAAAATTCTTAATGGTTAGTTGTTTTTTCAGGTACATTAAATTTTACCATATGAGTACTTGATGGTTTGCAATGACTCAAAACAACCAATTTCTTTTTTAAAAAAATTATAATTATATAGCAATCGAGAAAAATTTTCGTGAATAGATCAGAAATTTTGTTCGTCTTAGCCTTAATTTGTATTTTAGACTTTGTAATATGCGTGAGATATTTAGCGTAATTAAATAGAAAACCAAAGTTAATGAACAAAATGATCGTTTTAGCCGTAATTTCGTGTTAACCATGTTCGTATTAAGAAAGTTCAACTGTATATAATACAGTAATCTCTTACTTATACATTGCAGGGACGACCGAGCAGAAACGATGCATAAGTGAGGGAGATTTGTTTATTCTGAACAATTACCACTTTAAAAGGAAGTCTTGCGGCTTTCGTTACAATACTACCAGAACATTACGAAATATTGCACGTTTTAATTGCACATTATAAAACAGAGATGAGCAGAAGACAATATAATAAAAACAGACGACAAATAAAATAATAAATTGCTTTTCGCACTTCACGAACTATTATTAGCGCCTGAAACATTTCTGCCGATAGAAGAGAAATGGTGACAGCTGGGGATCCACTAAACTAAATTTAAAAACAGAAGAGATTTTTTAAGACACAAATTACAAGGTAAATTCTTCAACGTAATAAAAATAAAAGAAGGAAAAAAAGAAGGAGAAACATACGAAGGGATTGTCTTTGTTCTCAACCAAAATTTACATTGCACATTGGAATTACTCCTCGGTACAATTTACATTGCATCGTTCTCCAGCGTCTAATGGAAAAACAAGCAAAACGAAAAGTTGCAAATTTCCTCTTATAAAAAATATAATGCAAATGAAATGAATACAGAAAAGTCCTAACTGGTTGGTTATGTAAATGGATTGTACAGTGGGTTAAGCTTAAGTTTTAGTTAAAGAAGTTAAGTTAAACCAGTATCACAACATCATAGAACCTACATAACCTTCCACAGTTCGTTTTTTCCACCTGGGTTCAGGAGCCGTTTTTAATTTATTAAATTGCACCTCTAACGGAAAGGTTAAAAATGCATAGTTTAAACGGTACAGCGACTTTTTGACAAAAAAAAAATTTAAAATATATAAATCAGTTAATTAAAAGGGTATATTATAGTGCGCGAATGTTCCTCTTTGCATATTAGATGAATTTAATCACAAAAAGTTTAGAATAACTATTAAGTAAACGTACGTAAGAGACTTTCTTATTGATATGTCCGCATGCATCAGTAAATCGATGTTACGGATTCTTAATTAGAGATAAAGTTATATTAATAACTTACAACAAATCCACTAATATTTATCAAAGGATAAATTTTATACGTTCGTGTATGAATTACACATCAACACAAGCATACGAACATTAGATTAACTCATATTATGGAATAAGGATGTAACGAATATTCGGCCCTTATTCGGTATTCGGCTAGGCCGAATAGTCATTTCATGACCCGGCCGAATACTCCGTAAGATCAAATTCGGGCAAAGCCGAATATTGATCAACTATTCCGCCAAATAGTTCTATCACAGTAGAAATGTCAGAAAATTAAGAAATTAGTAGATTTTAACCACTTAAAATTTCATTATAGTTATTGCAAAATAACACATTAGTATATAGTTTTAATATATAAAAATAATTTAGAAAGGGACAATTTTTTTAAACGTTGTTTTTAGTTTTGACTGAACAAAAACAATAACAGTTTTTAAAAGACTACGATATTGTATTTTATACTTAGCATTTGCTCCTAAAAGCTGGAAACTAGTTAATGTTGGCAATAGTTAATGCTGGCAATAGTTAATGCTAGCAATAATTAATAGTTATGATGGAGAATATGATACTTTTATTTTGTTGGTATTAACGAAATGGAAGTGAGACTTTGTTTGGTTAGACTGATTTATTGTGAACATTGGGTAAGAGAGTTATGTGAAAAGCCTAGATTATATCAGAAACATTACCATAAGTTATTAGAGTTTTTGAAAATAAAAATATTAAAGTTAAACGCATTAAATTTTAATAGATTTTTTTTTAAAAAATGGTGTCAAAAAGTCCATAACATCAAAACATTAACTTTTATAACTTTTAAAATATCTTCATAAAACAGTTTTGAGCAAGGTAAATGTACGCCAGACTTTTTTCTTTAATTTGAATTAAATGACTATTAAAATAATGCTAATGCTTACATTAAAACATGACATTTCTATTCCAGTTGTGAGTGAAATTCTCAGTTTTATTGTATTCAAAACAACACAGAAGAAACATTAATTTTAGGTAGTTTTGGACTCTTTTAAAAAACAAGAATTGAATCATACATGATAAATAAATGTGTGGAATTGGTGCTTGACTTTGTGAATACTTTTAAATTTGGCAAATACATTTTATCACAGCAATTTTCTAGAAATTTTAATATTCGGCCTAATACATTCGGCCTAAAAGAAATGGCTGAATGTTCGGCTTCAGGGCCCGGAAGAAATGGCCGAATATTCGGTATTCGGCTATTCGGCCAAATCACTATTCGTAACATCCCTACTAGGGAATTGTGCAAAGAGTCACATTTGCTTCACTGTCCAACAAAATCTAATTGAGCTGTCTACCAGTAAAGTAGTATTGCTAAAAAAACCCTACTGTTTTTATTGGAAATTTCTATTGATACTTCTCCCAGAAGGTAGGGGGTCAATCTATTTTATTAATGAACCTTTTTCACGATACCGCCACACGAATACAGCGGCTTCCAGCTGATAAAAAAGGTTTTAACTTCGTCGCAAATGAGGTCAAGCACTTTTAATGTACAAATTAGTTTATTTTACCCCAAAATAAAATGTCTGTTGAGTAATGAATGCATTAAAGTAGTTAACGAATTTTAAACAAACTAGCATTAATTTAAAAACAAGTAAGTAAACTCGGACATTTACAATCTTTTACATTAACCTGTCACGACTATTTGGTAATTAAATCAAATGTAGTATTTTAAGATTCCCTTTTGTCAGAAGTGTTTCGCTTAGTCAGTTTTTAGCAGTTACGTTTGCAAAATGGAGTATGTTCTTTATGTTAAATCTCAGGTTGTATTACGTTGACGGAAGAAATTTGAAAAAATTCATACTTCTTTACTTCTTCATCCATATATATATTTCACTTAACGTGGACCAGTTACGATTAAATTTTACAAAACGATACGATACTGATATCATGAAAAAAACAAACTATGGTAAAACAATATTTAGAAATGTGTTTATTGATTAGCGTAGAAAAAGTAACATTATATTTGTATTTATTTTCGTAACTTACGAACTTTAACAAATTTATTTCTATTTCTTAAAAAGTTCCATTTATAACTCAAGTTTAAATTTAAAATTCTTTGGAGAGGGAACACCGTAGTTTGTCTTTTATCGAGCAATAATTCGCACGTTTATATCTTAGCGATATTTTCTTAAGCTTTCCGAATTTTCAAGCGTTTTGTTTTAATTTATATTTTTTTTCTGTTGTTGAGCCCACAAATGTTCTGCGGGCGATCAGCTAGTATGGCATATTTTCTTGTCAGTTTTCTTATAATTCTTAGCACGGTGGATTTCTTTACATAAACAGCAATAATAACGAAATGCGATAAATATTGAATTTTTTTCTAGCAAATTAAAGTTTCCGCACTTAAGAATTGCGACATTTACATTGGATAGATAGACACTTATTTACCTACTACACATATGCATGAGTTTAACCAATGTTAAATATTGAGAATGGCACGTTTGAATTTAAAGAATTTTAATGTTTCTGCCGGCTGAAATCTGTAATTGCAATTCCCAATCCGTGGTTCACGAACCCCGGTTGGAAAAAGCAGGGGGTTTGCAGGTTGTGTTTGCAGAAAGTTTGCGAAAATGGTGTTTTTTTAAAGGTAACTTAAAAAAAATTAAGAGAATTTATACTTGATACATAAAGGCTCTGCTTCTTCCATTTATTTATATTTCATATGTGAGAAAAAGAAAGCAACTCGGTTTTGTGCATGAAAGGGGTTAATGGGATCTTTTTTTTTTTTTAACTCTTATAACTCTTTTTCTTAGTTCACATGACAAATAATTATAAAACCGTGTAGAAATGTTTTAAGTTACACATTTTTATTTTCAAGAAAAAACTAAACAATTTCACCATGATTTGAGCATTTTAAAATTAAAAACATCGTTGCATTATCCAAACATTTCAGGCAAAGCTATCCTTGCCATTCGACAAATAATAATTCTGATAATTTTCTCAAAGCCAAAATTATTAACTTTTTTTCCTAATTAACGTTATAATAAATTATAAAATGGATTTAATATTGCATTGTTATCGAAGATAAGCTTGTGTGCAAAGTTTGAAGATAATTTATGCAGCAATAGTGATCGAAAACAGCGTACAAACTTCCGTGACAAATCAAGTTTAATAAAACCGTGTAAAAAAATACAGTATATTTGAATTCAGAATCTTATCACTTGTTTCGAGCCTTCCGCCAAAATAATTATGAGAGCCATTTTGCTTATGTACTAAAAATCTTTCGAATTTAAAAAATACATTAGAAATTTTTGTAATTTTGTTTGTCATGTTTATCCCCAACTCTGCCACATCTGCTATTAAATACAGTAACAGAAATATCATTCTAAAAAATAAAAATTCTTAAATCTAAATATTCCCACTACAACATAGGAATTGTTTTAATTGCGGAATTAAAACATAGCAATTTAAATTAATCAGTTCAATGAATACATAAATAACTATTTTTATGGAAAGAATTAAGATGACAGAGAGAACAGGCCATTAAAATACTTAAAAAAAACTGATGCATTATAAATAGCAAATTACACATTTCACTAATCAGATTTACTGCACGGCTTTTTTTTTTTTCACTAATAAAGCATAAAAAAAGTGTAACAATAAAACCACTAAAATAACCCTATATCATTATATAAATAGCTCGAAATAGAAAATGTATGTTCAAAATTGAGATATCTAAGTATTTTGTCATATCTTCCAACAATTTTTGCTTTGCAAAATTATACAAAATTTATTTACTAATTTTGTCCAATGAGAACATAAAAAATTCGAAGACTTCTCAATTGTTACACCCTAAATAACAAATTACAAATTTCACTAATCAGATTTCCCAAACAACCTTTTGTTTCACTAATAAAGCAGAGAAAGTAGTATAATAATAAAACCACTAAAATAATCCCCTACCATTATATAAATTGCTCAAAATAGAAAGAAATGTTCAAAACTGAGATATTTTACTTTTTTTTGTCATAACTTCTAATAATTTTAGTTTTGAAAAATTATACAAAATTTATTTACCATTTTTTGTCTAATGAGAACGTAAAAAATTCAAAGACTTCTCTATTGTTTTTTCCTAAAAAACCATAATTTACATTATCATGCAAAACTATACTAATCTTAAGCGATATTCATAAACCAGACTTTGCAAATAAAATCATATCAACAATCAATTAATCAATCAATAAACACATAATTCTGAAAAGAAAATGGCGACAAAAAAATGGTTTACTACCAGATAAATGACGTGACAAAAGGCATAAAAATAAATTTAGAAAGTTTCCGACTATTTTGGTACGTACAATTCTACATACTATTACCAGTAATGAGGCGCTGTGAGCAAATGGCCATCACAGGTCGTTTATAAAACTACTGTATAATTAATGGTGGGATAATGACAAATACTTTGGTAATGGAAGTACAGATTTTTCGCATTGTCGTCGTTAATTTATTATAGATGGTGGTTGCATAGTTAAAATAACTTGTGTTCTAACGCAATGGTATAATTTATTTGCGTAATGGTTAAACTTCTGTTTTATTCGATTGCGCAGCAGGTCTTTGTACTTTTTACAAATGGGATTTAATATAAAAACATATTTTGAGAGTTAATCTTTCAAGTATGGGTTTTTCGTTTTAGATATGCGCCAACTTCCGGGGAATTTTTTTTTAGAAAAATGGGAAATTTTGATAAAATACACATGTTTTTTTAGTTATAAAAAGAAATAAAACAATGAAATCAAGTCGAATGTTAATGACTTTTTGATATCTTTTCTAAATTATGATAAATTGCTGCTCGCACTAAGCCTACTACAACAAATTCTAATGAATATTTTTCATTTTTTGTTTTCAACAAAAATTAGTTAAATACTTATGTGTGTTATGTAGCATAATACTTGCAATACCTTTCGAAGTTACTAAAATATAAAAATGTTGATGCGCAGAATGATTTTTTCGACCAAATTGCCTCATTTGTATCAATTGTACAACCTCTGAATCGACCAACTTATGAGTCAAGTCCTTTTATTTTTTTGGTTTCTTTTTTCCTTAATTTGGATTTCCTTTTAGCCTTCATTCTTCCTCTCATCTATTTTGAAGCTTGCAGGATTTTAGAATGGGCACATACCTTAAAAATATATAATGAAATAAATAAATCAATAAATATAAAATAAAAAAGAATTCATTTTTATTATTGTAAGACGAAAAATAAAAATAAAGGTAAACTTCGAAATAACGAATTGTATGTAACGGGCAAAAGATAGGGAAATGTTGACGAGATGAACATGTTTTTAATATATAGTCAAGTCTCTATAACGTAAAAAAGAAGGAAAAAAATAATAATTCGAGAATAACGAAAGTTGGAGCCATTGAAAATCGAATGAACATTATTTTGACAAAATTAATTAATACAATGTACATACATAGATTATGCAAAAATGACAACACCAATAACCACTTATTATACTTTATTTAAAATATCTAAAATCCAAAAGCAGATTGATGGGTTATATTTGGCATCAATTTTTTTCCAAATGTCAAATAGCTCAAAATGTTTTTGTAGTGATGATTAGTCGCAGTTCAATAAAAGCCCGCATCATATTCTAACAAAGGTTTAGGTTGGTTGCTTAATAAAAGTTAGGTAGCGGTCCTGACTTTTATAAACTTTAGATTTTAGAGATAGAAAATGTGGCAACTGACTTCAAGTTTTAAGTGAGAGGGCATTTTGAAAAAATCGTTGCCTCGTAATCTCTCGAGGCAACGAAGAATTCGACTTATTGAAATTCGAGTTATCGTGGGTTGATCGTAGTTGCACCAAGTATAGTTTCTATGAATATAGTAATAACAACGTTACAACGAGCAAATATGCAAATTTAATTGCATACACGCGTTTCAGAAATGTCGTCTCATTTAGAAAGGTCACATATTTTGCATTGAAAAAATTATTCCTTGTAGCCCTGAAACAGTTATATGCAAATTCATTTCGCGAACTAAGGTAAATATTTTGTTCCCCTTGTTTTCTATTTCGGTTACAAGTTTTATTCGTAAAACGTATAATCAAATTAGTTCATTGTAATTGAATGTACAGTTATTTTGTGTAGAAGATTTAAAGTTTTCTCTCGTCATAATACAGATTTGAACATTGAGCAATTTCATGTATGACGGAATGACATGCTTTATTAAAAGTAAAAAAATAATTCAAGCGACTCTATAAAACTACCTACGCGCATCAAAACATGCAAATTTTTCATCACTTTGCATCTCAAGAATTTTTTTTTTCTTTTTGGATATATTTTTAGATTTGTGACGGAATAACGCTTTTGTGTCATTCCGTCACAAACATAAAAAATGTGCGAATAAATTAATATATATATATTTAAATATTGTTTTTCTACTATTTAGTTACAGTCAAACTCTTAACAATGAGATGGATACAAAGAGGAAAATGTATATTTTGCGGAGCATATCTTCGCTGTAAATACTTGAATTTTCTTTTTCTTTCCTTTTTCATTAAAAATGTCATTTTGTGACAAATGGAATTGTCACATTTGTTTTAAAATAAACAAACTCATAAGTTTTCCGTTAGCCGGCGACTTGCACTTTTCTTTTAACTATTATTATTATTATTATTATTATTATTATTATTATTATTATTATTATTATTATTATTATTATATGAGTGATTCTACAGAAAACCTGCATTTTAAGTCACAAAACAATAAAATCAAAATTATTATTAACATTGCTTATTTTTTTATTTAACTTGTAAAAATACAATGTTTTCTGAGTTATAATTGAAAAATGTTTTGAAATTAGAAAAAAAAATAGTAAAAAAATCTGTCCACAGAAGGTGATATGTCACTTCTGTGGACTGTCACAAGCCAGAGTTGTACTATTTAAATAGTTGTAGCTGATATATTATACCAAATACGTTGATTAAGTATGTGCATTTTCTTTAGAAAATGTATGAATTTAACATTACATACGAATTGTTTGCCCTATTTATTGTCACATTGAATATTTTTCAAAAAGAAAGCTTGTCACAAGGTTTTGCATCACTTCTGTGGACATTCTAAAACATTTAAAAAAAACAACTCTCTAGATAGCGGTACTTATTCTTTCGTAGTGGCAAATAAAAGAAGAAGCAGCCATGTTGGAAATGCAAGCAAGTTGCTTTGAATAAGTTTGAAATCTTTTGGGTAAAAATTTGGTATTTATGTTCATTCGTAGTTCTGCTTATGTCATCACCCCTGTGACCTTTTTTAAAGTACCAATTTAAAATTATATTTTTTATTCAAGGTGCCATATTAAACAAAATATGATGTTCTAAATGTTATAAATGGCACAAACTAATACAATTAACCCTAATATAATTATTCAATAAATCAGAAGTTTTCATCACTTCTGTGGACATCCCTTCTATCTCAGAAAATTTACGCCATGATTCGGCAGCTATGTGTATTTATCTGAAACCAATTTTTCAAGAACTTAAACTAGAAACACTACAGATACTAAGTGATGGACCAAGCACTCAATATCGAAATAAAAAAATGTTATATCTCTTGAGAGCATTCATTGCAAAAGAAACAGGAGCAAGTACATGTGTTTGGCATTTCTCAGAAACTAGTCATGGCAAGGGGGCGCCTGATGGTGTGGGAGGAACCATAAAAAGAACTGCGGATAATATTATTGCACATGGTCATGATATTACTGGACAAGATGAGTTTGTTTCTCTGCTAAAAACAAGATGCCCTGGTGTCAAAGTGATTGATATCACTAAAGATGCTGATGTAGAAATGAAGAAAATTGATGAGATTTTAGAAAAAAAAAAATATCGTAACATTTAAAGGTACAATGAATCAGATTACTTGGTCAAAGAAAAACAAGCACTTTCTAGATGCAAGACGTCTGAGCTGTATAACGTGCAAACCTGAAGAAAAGTGTGTTCATTTCTCAAATTCCTGTTCATTTTGATGATGATCATAACAGCTCCAATTTAGATGAACTTAAAGCAATGGAAAATAAATTATTGTCTGCTTTGAAGGAAAGAAAAACTTTAAGAAGCATTACATAGGAATTGTTACAGAAGAGCATCAGACTGAGTGCAAAGGGAACTTTTTAAGGAGATCTGGAAATAAAGTTTTTTTTTTCCTGAACAGGTTGATGAAGAAATAGTTGATAGGAAAAACGTAATTAATATTTTAAAGTTTCCAACCAGGAACAGAAGAGGTTGTTATATATTTGAAGATGATTTAACAACATTCCCAAACTTAGAATAAATTTCCGTAGTTAGTAGTGTAACTTAATCTGTTACAAAATTTGTTTTGTCTATATTTTTTACTTTATTTACACTTTCTTTTTTTTGTCATAGAACAACTGGCTTGCTGGTATATGTCAATAACTTTTGTCTGATTATTAAATACCATAATTTTTTTGCATAAACTCGCTGTCTTTTTCTTTTTTGCATAAACTCGCTGTCTTTTTCTTTTTCGCTGTTTTGTCTTTTTCTTTCTCGCTGTCTTTTTCTTTCTCTTCATCAGAAATTGTCTGTTTTCAGCGAAATCACTTCTGTGGACTGCTAAATTCTTCTTAATTTTTTTCAGAACGGAGTTGATCTGTGCGACAGATGTTATAGATATATACATATCATAAGCCAACCTTCAGATTTTTTTGAAGAATTTATCTTGATATTTTTAATTTGAAAATTTATGTAGTCAAATTGCAGGTTTCCTGTAGAATGACCCATATGCAGTTAAAGTCACACAGCTTTCTGTTCAGTAAAAGTTAAAGTTTTTAGATCTCTACGAACCTTCCAGTTCCGCAGAACTATACAAAGGATTAAAACTTCCTTCGACCGCCCCACCTCTACTGAATATAAAGATGTGCTAAACACGCTTCCAACCTTAGCGTCAAACAAGACCCTTACCTTAACATGACTGAAGCTTATTAAATCTTTTTAAATTATTTACCAACGCTGTATGTCGCTTAATTCTACTCACAACGTTAATTTATTTTTCTTGATTGCGGGCTTTAATAACAAATTAACCTCACCATAGCAACATGCACCGTTTAGTTACGTCAAGCGATGTTAGTGGTTGAGATGCATTGTAATAAGCTCGACAATAGAACGTTTATTAGGGCGTGGCCAAATATAATAATGAAATTAATCTGTTTAGATTGAAAAACAGATAACGAAAATGGAGACTTTAAAATAGTCTGCATGAAAATACGTTTCGAAATAAGCAACTGGAAAAAGGATGAACTTTAAAATCGTAGATCGGTTAGCATCGGCTCAAAAACACACAATTAGAGGAGCGATTTTTCACCGAGACTGCATTGTAAAAAATTATAATTCAACGTTTCACCAAAAATATAAATAAAATAGGGAAATTTAGAAGCTTTTTTATCACAGATTAGTAAATAACTAATAAGATCAAAAGCCTCGATCCTTTATTTCACGTTAAGTTTCCGCATTAGTTAAGTTTATTTTTTTAAAATCGATGAAATATATATCCACACTTTTCAATAAATGCTTCATCATTTAATTCTCAAAACAAACAGAATTTTTTCAAAAGGGGCAACAAGCGGTCCTGTTTTCTCAAAAATGAAACGCGAAAAGTAAAAGATATTCAATGCACGTCAAAATTCATCTAATGTTAATTGGTTAATTAGTTAAAACAACGTGCCGCTTTCAGGTGGTGCTTAAACGCAATTTATTCTACACGCCGCAGGACATTGACGGTACAACAGACTATGAAGACCTACTCTATGTTATAGAAGTTTTGTTTGGTTTCCATACCAACCGACTTTTTACTTCCGTTAGGGATGTGCTCTTTCAATTCCCACATGAGAACATACGTATGGTACTTAATAGTATCGATTTTATCGCCTTTTTCCATTTGCCATTTTTGCTCTTGAGAGGTAAAAAAATCCAATGAAGTGATGCGAATAATATTTTGATATTTTGTTCTAAATTTTGAAACCAAGGGCATTATACTTATGTTGTGAAGTAGTATTTCATCGTCTATCAACGTTTTTAGTATTGTGAACATCTTAAAAACTAAATATGGGTTTGTTTTTAAGTTTTTTGCAAGCATGTATACAAAATACCTTGCGACCCCTTTGTTACTTTTTTTTTGTACAATTAGTTTTCATGTCATTAAATTTAAAGTCTCATTTTAATGTTTTTCTTTTTCCAACTTTCTTCGAAATTCTAAAAGTTTTATGTCTAATGTTAGCATTTTTCGATGTTCATTCTCTGTCTCTCTCCCTCTTTTTCACTCTCTCTCTTCCTCTCTCCCTCTCTCTCTTTTCGATTTTCAAAAAATTAGTGCAACCTCTAGTAAAGCTCTTCAACTATTAAATATCAAGAAAACAACCAACCAAGACTGGAAGCATCTGTTTAGTGCTATTGGTACTTAACGTCAGAAATATATGCAACACAAAAGCAACAAAAATGAACAGTAGTAAAGAAAAAGTAAAATCTTAACGTAAAATTCAAAAGATCTCCCCCATCCCCACGAGATGGAATGTGTTTTTAAAATTAAAAAAAGAGAGAAAAGAAAGAAAGAAATGAAAAATTTGTTTATCATTTTAAAACTGCTCTATAACTCAAATTAACTATGTTAAGTAGCGTATTTGAATGCATCCCAAAAACCGCCACTAAAAGTCACACTACCAGCATTTACCAAATAAAATTTTGCCTGTGCGTTTTTTGCACAGTTCTTGCTTTTTTCGTTTTTGCTTTTTCATAAATACTGTTACTTTATTAGACACATTTTCAAGAAAATTTAATTATTAGATATTATCTCGGTAATTATTTTATGAGAGAAAAAATGAATACTAATTAATGGTAAAATTTATTGCTTAGTCAAGTTGACAGCAGTCTTTTTTATGCAAATGGATATTATTCTTTAATAATATTTATTTAATTTCGTTGGCATCAAGTTAGATTTTTATTTTTATTATTATTATTTTTGCAAAATATTAATTTTAATATTTTATCTTGAAAGCGTCACTTTTACGTAGTTATTGTTTGAGTCAAAATCAAATTTTTGTTATTTCGGAAGATTGGATTATCTTTACAGTTTGTCCTCCTCCAACTTTTTTGAATAACGATTTATAATAAAAAGTTGCTCATAATAAGTAATTATTTTTCCCGAAAAGAAAATATGCCTTGAAATGAAAAGTTTTTAAAAAATTGCAGTCTTCTTATGAAATAATTATTTGAAGAAACTCAAAAGCCACTTCCAAAGTATAAAAAGCAAAAGCATACATATCGTAAAAACAGTCTCGTTTTGTTCTGTGTGAACTTTTTAAAAATAATACAATTACATGAGAAAGCAACCACTTATTTACCAAGTTGAATAATCAATAGCAATAAAATACCGCTGTAAGATTTCTGAGAATACTTAAGATATTCTTTTTTAAGGTTAATTTCTTTAATGCAGATATCAAGTTACATTCAACAAACTTAATGTGAACATTTTATTCCGATTCTTTTGTCGAACTTCTATCGTTCGTCTCATTTGTATTATCTTCGCGAACCGCTTGTAATTTTTGTTCCAGACGGTTAACTTTAATTTCGGCCATGTCGCGCACTTTCTTTAAGCCAGAGGTAAATTGTCGCCTGAGGCTTTCCAGTTTTTCTGACATATCATGAATCTTCTCTTCAAGAAGCTGGTTTTCTAAGGTCAGTTTTTCGATCTTTTTGTGGTTTCTAAGTTCAATAGCCATTTTTACTGGCTCAGCATCAAATTTGGGAACTGGGTGCATTGAATCTCTTCTACGAGTTGCAGAGGTATTCTTTGTTTCCTTCAGAGAATGATAAATTTTCTTAGCTTCAAGCAACTTTGCCTTTGATTTTTCAATTGCACTTTCTGTGGCAGCGATTTCATCTTTAAGTTTATTAATTGTGTCGAGATCTTTTCGAGTTATATCTTTATAATAATTCAAGAGTTTTTCTTTTAATGATTCACACGTCATCTGGAAATTTCTCTCTGCGAAATTTTTCGCTTCTTCGGCCTGTTTTTCAACAGTTTCATTGGCTGCATCGAATTCCTCTTTGGTTTCGATCAAGAACTTCGTCAAAGAGTGTACGCACTTCTCCATCAGTGCTTTTTGACTTTCCTTTGCACTTGCAAGAAACTCTTGACCTTCTTCTTCCACCTCTCTTCTTGCCATTTCGGTTCTTCTCTTCAAAGCTTCAAGTTCTTCATCTTTCTTCCTTAGAACTTCCTTCAGACGTTTCTCTTCTTCAAAATGGCGACTGGCTTCCTCTTCAAAACGATCACTAAGCTCTGATGCTTGGCGATCTCTACGATTACTGCCAACAAGTTTATCATAATGCGGCCATTCCTTTTTTTCTCGAATTTTTCCCAAGAAATCAATTTTCAGCTTCTCCAGATCAACATCTTTTGTCAGGATCAAGTCTTCCTTATGCTGCAAGTCCTGATTGGTGGACCTCAACAACTCAACCATTTCATCGTCAGATTTTTGATAGAAACTGCAATGCTTGCGATATTCTTCAATTTCATTTTCTAGTACATGTGCGTATTGCTTCAACTCACCCAAAGTCATAACCTCGATATTATATCCCTTAATTTCTTCCTCGGGCTCTTTCTTCTTTTCAGGCTGCTTCTTTGGAGGCATCGTTATTTATATACTTTATTTTTTTTTAGAAACTAAACCAATCCGAGTCTATGTTTCCAAAAATTAAAACAGAGCGCCGAGATATTCACTCTTCAACTCATGACTCATCTATCAAACACCAGAAGTGGACAATTTTGCGTGATGTTATTAATCCTGTTTATGAATAAAATATTGCTGCCAGTTTGCGTGCGTAGCGTGTACTTGAATTTCATCGAGTTTAACCTTGAAATCCAAGCGGAAATATTTAACCTCTTTTCACCTTACGATAAGCTGCAAAAGGAGATGCAGGAGAATTTAAATATTCATGTAATTTTCTGTTAAACGCCCTTTTTCAGAGAAAAACAAAACAACTTCTTAAAGAAAAGATAATCAACATTTTTGTTTTGAAATACCTCATCGAAGATTGAAATACAGAAGATCAACTGCCAAATGAAAATAGCTTAATATTTTTACAAAATAAGCTCTGTTATAGAAATGAACTGCAAAGAGGATTGCCTTGTTTTTAAGCATTAAAAACGAAAACAATGAGTATGTTTCCTGCCTGTTTTAAGAAATTTTTTATTGTGTAAAAGTAATAAATCATCATTAAGCGATAACTGGCGTTTGGAGCAACTCATCATCGTCTGCCCTAACTGAATAAAATAAAACATTAAGAAATATTAAATCTTCAGAAAGAGTATTTATCTTATTCACATACGGATCAAATAGCAGCCTAGTAACGAGTGCAACGAAAATAAATACTTCAATTAAATTTTGTAAAATACCTTGTTTAACGAATTGTGAATAATTTGATAATTGGGAAATTGGCGCAGCCATCGCGGTAATCTGTTCGTTCCAACCACTTTCTATATATTTTTGTTTTAATTATTTTTAGTTTTATTTATTTATTCATTTAATTATATTTTTATTTTGAATTATTTATTCATTTTGCTTTTATTGCTTCTATTTTATTATCCCCTATTATTATTATTTATTTAATTACTTTGGTTCTAATTATATCACCAATGTAGAAAAAACCACTGGCACCAATACATTTGATAGCAAGGAGAGTCAGTTTAAAGCTATAAACAAATACTATGTATACCATTTTGTGTGGGTTTTTATAACTGATTTTGTTCTATAGTAGTTGTAGCCTTTATCCTAATGTACTCCCATCTCTTCTATTACGTCTACCTCAATATATTTATGCGTAGTATGTCCCTAAAGTTATAAAGTTTACCTTTTAGAACTTAGGAAAATTGGGAACTTTCCTAATCTTCTACTAAATGATACGAATTACTACTACTACTTTTAATTTCCAACAGAATCCAGCAAATTTACTCCTCCAAAATTTCCGTCAAAATCATCTTTGGAAATTTTCTGTGACGTATGACGTCATAAGGACAGCTGTTTCTACATTATTGCAGCCTCCGAATTTGTTTGGAAATCATAAGATTATGACAAGATTGCAAAGTTCGAGAAAGGCAAGCGAAAATAATAAGAAAAATTTTCACTTGCTTAAAGTTTTGGCGCAATTTCATCTCTATGTTGGCGTTATATGCTTCCCGATATTACCAAAATCAAACGACCATCGTACTTATATTTGATAGCGCCATTTTTCAATTATTGAAATATTTCTCTTAAGCTACCCAAGTTCATCACTCCAAAGAGATTAAATATTAATTAGCGGTATTTTTCCGTTTCGGGGAGGCTGGCGATGTTTAAATTTTTTCTCGCCAAATCAATTTGTTTTGCGAGTGAAGTTTATTCTCGGCGAAAATTTTTAAACATCGCCAACGGCAACCCAAAATGGTATATTAGTTAGATTTGGAGAAAAAACGTTTAACCATCGCCAGCCTCCGAAACAAAAAGGAAAAAGGCATTTGAAATTCTAAAATTTTCTAGCGTTGCATTTTTTAACCAAGTATTTTTCGAAGCTATCAGAAGCAGCTTTTGTGAGAAATTGCACAAAAATATGTGACTATTTATTAAGATTTTTATTGTATTAGTGACAACAAAAGGCCTTAATTTGACTTGTACAAAGCAAGATTTTGATTGTTCTTAACTCGTGGCATCAATCTGAATTTCCATTTTTCTCAGCATTATCTTTAATATTATCGAGTTTTCCTTTCTGCTCCTCAAGTTCTCCTCTCAATCTCTCAACTTCTTGCTCTTGCCGCTCCAGATCTTGTTTGAGTTTCTGAATTTGTTCACGCTGTAACTTTCTGAAATACTCTTCTTCATGAGCCTGTTGCATTTTCCCAAAGGATCCGCCACTTTCTCTGATGGAGCCTCCAGCACCTCCTCCTTTTCCAACACCGCTGCCCAGTTCACCAGCCTGACCACCATTGTAACGAACTGGGTTGAGCAGAACACTCATCAGTTTGCTGCGCAGCAGCTTCGACATTGTTTATTGGTCAAAGATATTTGGTTTCAAAGCTTACTTTATGGGCACATTTTATATTTATTTTAAAATCCGTCTCGCTGATTATATGAATTTTGATTCATGTTTACCAATTGTTTTGTTGCTACTCGGAAAAGGATAGATAAGTTTGAACGCAAATAATTCTTGCTGCCAAATTTTTATTAAATGTAGGCATGAACTGAATTATATTATTGAACATAGCACTCCACATAAGCCTTCAAATTTGAATTCTTATTTCATTTGAAATTAGAATTCTAAAAGCCAAACTATACATCTAACTGGAGTGCTTAGAGTCGGCGATCAGCGGGTGAGCACATTTTTGTCCCCTTGGTTCACTGATTTCGTTGGCGCTTAAGAGACAATTTCAAAAATTTTAAACCTTTCATTTAAAATAGCAGTAATAGTTTTTTTTTTCGACACACAAAAATCGACAAACTTGCTTATTTACCAAGTTGAACAAGAATTCGAAACTTGCAGAGATTTTAAATGCATTTTTAGCCTACTTTTCCGTAAAAGTAAAAAAATAATAATAATAAAGCATGAAAGAAAGCTTAATGTATCGTGAAAATATCGTTGGAAATCAAGAAAAGTCAAAAATAAGTTAAGTAATTAAATAAAGATTGAAAAATAAAAAATTTAAAAGTAGGGTTTTGAGATGGGGAAAAAGTGTGTCGGTCGGTCTGTCGGTCTGTCTGTCTGTCCTGTCGGTCTGTCGGTCTGTCTGTCTGTCTGTCGGTCAGTTCCCCCCCCCCCCCCCTAATAACTTTTGAACGAATTGTCCGATTGGAAAAATTCTTTTTGCATTCGAAAGATCTCGGCGAGGACATCTCATTTCCATATTTTACTTTTTGATTTGAATAATTTTTTGTTCAATTTTGAACAGTTCAAAAAATTTTAACATTAGCGCCTATGGGTGAAAATGAAGCAAATTATGAAAACTCTGGGTACAAGATATAAGTTCCCATGAACAAGCTCACTGGAAGAAGTTCTTGGCATGAAATATTGATATGAACAATTTTTGTTCATTTTTGAACAGTTCAAAAAAAATTAACATACCGCCTACGGAGAAATTTCAATCCTATATAATTCCTGATCTAACGGACCGATTTGCTTGGAACAAACTTTATCGGAAAGCTCTTATGACGTAGAACATGTACAAATAGAAAGTTAATCCAGAACTAACGAGCCTATTTTCTTATGAAATTTTTTGATCGGGATTTTCAAGAATATTTTTTAATTAATGAATGATTAAATGAATAAGCAAAAGAATGAATGAATAAATGCGGGAATTAATACATGAATGACTGAATAAATGAATGATTCAATGAATATGTATTAACCGTTGAAAAAGGTATATTTGAAGCAATTCAGAACTAAAGATAAACGAGAAAGACAGAGAGAGATATAGCTAGATTATAAATTTGAATTCGGTATATACGGGAAAGTAGACTCGTATAGTTCTAGACGGAACTTCTTGTTAATTTTTTGTTTCAAGAAATATATAAAAAAATTTCATTGAAAAAAGTCGAAATTTCTGCGTTGACTAAAAATGAATAAATTTAGAGATTAATTGATTGAATCAAAACGACGGAAATCAAAGCGCTTATTTTTCACGCAAAAGAAAAACTGCAGATTTTTTTAAAATTTACATAATACAAATTGCTATTGATACATTTGATTTATTAACCGACTTCACAAAGGAAGGAGACTTCATCACTACATTCGTAGTGTATGTATGTCGTTTTTTTTTTTTTTTTTTTTTTTTTTTTGTCCACTCAGAATTTCTCACCGGATGAACCAATTTGCATGATTTTTTTTAATCGATCGGTCGTGGTTTCCCATAGGTCCCGTACCTTCGTTTGACCCTGTTCAATAATTAGAAAAAAAGTTATGGGTAGAAAGACAGTCATTTTTTTATTTTCTTATCCATAACTTTTGACAAAATGAATCGATTTTGATGATTTTTTCTTTAATCGATAGAGGATCGTCTAACTCAAATATTGCACATCAATTTGACTACGTTTGTTTTTTTAGAAAAAACGTTACGGGGGAAAAATAAGTACTTTTTATTTTAATTAGAAAGGCTTGGTTTGATTTTTCTTTGTTGGGAAAACTAATAATAAATATTAGGGCTCGACCGATGGCATTTTTTGGCCGATGGGCCGATGCCGATTGTTGGCCGATTGTTCCGAGATCGGCCGATGGCCGATTGCCGATTATTCTCCTCTTCCATCGGCCGATGGCCGATGCCGATGGCCGATGGAAAGAAAAGTCGCTTTAAACCATTAAAACGTGTAGAATGCTTGTCAAAAATGTCATTTAAATCATTTACTATTTATTTTTATGTTTATAAAAGCATAAATGCATTATTCAAGCACCGTAAAATTGTTTGGGGGAAGTTTACATAATAATTACAACTGAAATAATCACTCGTGATTCTAGTAAAGTAATTATACTATTTGGAGGTTAAAAAATTAAAAAATGCTATATCAGAGGATTTTCAATTCTTTTTTTCTTATCTCTGCAAAAAAAAAAAAAAAAATACTCAACAACTATTGGATCGGCTCGGGTCTAATTCCCTTTCCTTCAACATTTTCACTTTATAACATCTGCACTGCAAATGCCAAGTGCAGCTGCCTTTATTTTCTTATTTTTTTCATGGAGAGGAATGCAGATGTTATGAAACAGACTAACAAATAATGTGGGTTTGTATTTTTAACGAAACTGTCAACCCCCTCCTCTCAGCTTTTTTTTCATGATCCCCCCCCCCCCCGTTTTTAAAAGAAAAGCGGGAACGATTACATGTTTATTTTTCATTAAAAAAGTTATTTTAAGCTCTTTTTCTGAAAAAAAAATAAAATTTTTAAAAAATTCGCTCGCAGTATTACCCCTTGTATAGTATAT
This sequence comes from Octonoba sinensis, assembly GCA_038502835.1. NCBI lineage: Eukaryota > Metazoa > Arthropoda > Arachnida > Araneae > Uloboridae > Octonoba > Octonoba sinensis. The sequence continues at coordinate 59,544,101 of CM076605.1, read as the reverse complement.
CCCTTGTTCATACCCAAAAAATACTGAATATTGCTTTAAAAACATAGACGTGAGATTTTTTGTCATTACAAATGAATGCTGAGTCTTAGGAATTAAACTTATTAGATGTTTTTTCTTATGAGTTGAAAATTACACTAAAATACTTGACATGTTCTTTATATTTTCATGAGCACAATGTAAGGACACCGAAATAAACGAATATTTTGAGCACCAGCAGTTTTCTGTTGACAAATAATCTTCTGAAAACACGTGATCGTTTATAAAAATTAAGATGTATTTTTAAAAAATATATACATATTTTTATATACGTTGACAATTTTTTAAATTAATGAAATTGTAGCATTTTTATTAAGGTATTGTTCCACCCTGTATCCCAAACTCGTTTTTAAAAATTAAATTTTTGAAAATTGCAAGTCGAACTTGGACACATAAAATTTCGATCAATAAGCATTTATACTGAAAAATTGATTCATATTTTTTATCAATATGTTCTATGTTGTACAAGAAATATTCTAAACTGAAAGCAGATGCAACGAGATTGTTGTACAATAGCAGAAAAACTATCAACTGTCTAACACGTGGCATCAAAGAAGCCAAAAAACAAAATGTATAAACGGGGAAAAATTAAAATAATTATCGTACAAAAAATGCTAAGATGTATTTTGAAAAAAAAATATGCATTGATCAATCTTTGAAAATAAAGAAATTTTAGCATTTTTATTAAGATCTTATTAAATCCTGTCGCGCGAACTCGCATTTTGAGAATTCAATTTTTAAAAATTGCGACACATAAAATTTCGATCAATAAATATTTATACTGGAAATTTTTTTCTTATTTTTGACCAATCTTTTCTATGTTGTAAACTAAAAATGAAATAAAGAGAACAACCGCACACAAAAAGCAGATGCAACAAGATTGCTGCGTAATTGCAGAAAAACTGTAACACGTGGGTTCGAAGAAGCAAAAAAAAAAAAAAAAAAAGCAAAGAGAAAAAAATTTACGCTGTTAAAAATTAAAATTATTATCGTACATTGATTGAGTTGACTTTTTATTGTTTACAATTTCGGAATAATAAGAAACATGACAAACTAAAAGCAGATGGCATAATATTATTTCACAATGACGTCGAATGCACTAAGTCAGTGGTTCCCAACCTTTTTCGCCTTTCGAACCCCCTTCTGCAATCGTAAATATCTGGTAACGAAACTATAAAATTTAATAGATTTATTATTCATGTTGCACATTACTTAATGAGAATATAATTGGAAAACATCAAAGTTTAACTACAAACTACAATAACTTAGTTTATTTTTTAAATTATCAACTAGGCAGTAAACAGGTATTCGTAAAAAATATCTATAAAAATTATTTTCAAGATAATGTAAAAAAGGTGTAGAATGGCATGAGAAAAAAAAACGTAAAATTTTGAATCGATAAACAAATACGAGTATCTTTCGGCTCTACTTTCGGGTTATAATATACAAAACTCGCAAGTTGGGAAATTTACTACAGTATTGAAACTTGTATCAATTTCTCATTGTGATAAAGCAGAAAAATTTGAATAAAGTAGGTTAAATGAGAGTACAAAATTTAAATTTAATGCATAAATATCTTCCAGTTCCACTTTGGGGTCTGCATAAAAGAAATAAAATAATTTTTATAAAAAAAATAGAACCGACTTCAAATTATAAATTGCGCTAAAAAGTGAAAAATAAATTAATTTTTTAAACAACATCGATGTGACTTTTAAACATAGTTTTAGAAGTCGGTGCAAAATGAGGATAGATAAAATGTTTTGTAATCATGAATAAATTACAAATATATATATTTTCCCAGAATTAGCAACTGTTCCAATATGAAGTAGCAAATGGTGTAATGGTAATTAGACTCATAATTTTGCACCGACTTTTAAAACTATGTTTAAATATCACATCGATGTTGTTTAAAAAATTAATTTATTTTTCACTTTTTAGCGCAATTTATAATTTGAAGTCGGTTCTATTTTTTTATAAAAATTATTTTATTTTATTCTTTTTAGTGTAAATACATTTTCTATATAAATACTCAATTTTTTTAAAAATCCATATCAAAGGGTAACCCCCCTTTGAATGAATGACACTAAAAACTAATCATTTGTATGAAAAACTCCGTTTTGAAGTCGATTTTAACAAACAAACTGATTGGATTTAATTTTTGCCTTAGAGAAGCCTTCAGTCAAACTCATGCTGTAATTGCTTTCAATACTATAGCACAATGGCAACAAACACTTTTTAAACTGTCTTTTATATTTATTAATAATTTTCCCAACAAAGAAAAATCAAGCAAAGTCTTTCCACTTAAAATAAAAAATACTTATTTTTTACCCGCAACGTTTTTTCTAAAAAGCAAAAGTAGTCAGATTGATGCACGATATTTGAGTTAGACGACCCTCTATCGATTAAAGAAAAAATCGTCAAAATCGGTTTATTTAGTCAAAAGTTATGGATGAAAAAACAAACAAGCACAGCCTTTTCAATTAAAATAAAAAATACTTTTTTTTCACTCGTAACGTTTTTTTCTAAAAAACAAATGTAATCAAATTGATTTGAAATATTTGAGTTAGACGACCCTCTATCGATTAAAGGAAAAATCATCAAAATCGGTTCATTTATTCAAAAGTTATGGATGAAAAAACAAAAAACGTACTACATTTCTGCCCATCACTTTTGTTCTATTTATCGAATATGGTCAAACGAAGGTACGGGACCTACGGGAAACCACCCTCGATCGATTGAAAAAAAAATCATGAAAATCGCTTCATCCGGTGCGAAGTTATCAGTCGACAAACAAACAAACAAAAAAAACGACATACATACAGTATGAATGTATAACCTCCTTCCCTTGTGAAGTCGGTTAAAAACATACTACATTTCTTCCCATTACTTTTGTTCTATTTATCGAATATGGTCAAACGAAGGTATGGGACCTATGGGAAACCACCCTTGATCGATTGAAAAAAAAATCTTGAAGATCGGTTCATCCTGTGCGAAGTTATGAGTGGACAAAAAAAAAAAAAAAAACGACATACATACAATATGAATGTATAACCTCCTTCCTTTGTGAAGTCGGTTAATTACCCGAAAATAATGCAAAACTTTCACGTTTTACTAAAGTTTCATATTTTCGACACATTTTCGCGATAGCTTGGAAAAAGTGGTAAATGATAGTAGGAAAAAACGTTTAAATTTAAGGTAAAACAATGATTATCTCTCGATACTACTTTAGGACCTAAATTTTGGAAATCAGGTAACAGCAGAAATAAGTGCATTTTAAATTTTGTAGGTGTGCTTCGTATACCAGTCCACAACTTTTACTTATTATCTGAAAAATAATTTTGTTCAAGGGGACTCGGCACTAAAAATCGGTCAAAATCTCGATTTTGGGATTTTTGCTTCAAATTATACTTCATATCTTAGAGAACGCTTGTGCAAAGTTTCAAAGTCCTACGTACACTCTAAGATATCTTATTTTGGATTTTATATGAGCATTTTAACACTTTTTTTACTTAACCAACAACTTTAAATGCCTTCTCAGCTTCGCTTCTATGCATATTATGTGATAGTTAAAAAGCTAAAGTTTTTTCAAATATGTATCTATTCACTTGAAATTTTTATTGCTTGTTCCAAATGTTCAACTAAACGTAACCTTGGAATTTTTGATAAATTTATTAGAAATTATTTTAATGCAATTTAACTTTAAAAAATCTTGCAATACCGAGATTTTTCTTAGATTTTTTCAGTTAAAAATTTTTTTTTCACGAACTAATAAAGACATCAAAAATTCCATACTACAAAGGGAGGAGTATAGTTTCTTCTTTCTTGTAAAAAACATCCAGGCAAAAATCTCCCATTTTAAAAAAAAGAGTAGCGTTTTAAAAAAATTTTAAATTTTGTGAAATTTTTTTAATTTTGAATTCTTTGGACTATTTTTTTTTATGTTTTTCTTCTATAGCACATCAAGTTAGATTCATAAACATACATTACCAGTCAATACACCTTGAATTATGTTCAATTTGAGACGGTGGATTTTTAGGTGCCGAGTCCCCTTAAAAGGAAAAGTTATTTTTACACTTTTATTTATTTATTATTTCGTTTTTTCCTTACGTTAGCAATTAAAAATTCCGCCATTGCAATATTATTTTCGCGAACCTTCTTTCTACATCACACGAACCACTGGGGGTTCGCGAACCACCGGTTGGGAAGCGCTGCACTAAGTCATTATTAAAAGAAAAATGGACAAAAATGAGGCAACTAACCTAGTGCGAAAAACAAATACGTAGCACTCATAAGAAGCCTCTATGACTTTTACTTTAACATATTCTATTTCGCGAGCATTCTGCTCAAAGAGAACTATTTTAATAATGAAGGTTTTCGGTCAGCGATCGCTTAAACTTGTTTTCCGAATTTTTTGTCAAATATTTTGTAGAAAGACACTATTTTTGTGTTTTTTTTTTAAACTTATGTACTGCCTGTTATTGTATGGAAATTGAAATTGAGCTATGGAGAAAAAAAGAAAGTGAAAGACAGAATGTTTTCTGGAAAGTTGTCCCTGCGAAAAACATCGGCCTTGCATCGGCTTTTAGATGTTTTTTAAGGCCGATGGACCGATGTTTTTCTAAAGTTAACATCTGCCGCCGATGCCGATGGCCGATGGCAACTTCGTTGAACAATCGGCGCCGATGCATCGGCGAGGCCGATGCATCGGTCGAGCCTTAATAAATATTAAAGTCATTGTTAAAAAAGTGTTTGTTGCCGTTGTACTATAATATTTAAAGCAATTACAGCAACAGTTTGACTGAAGGCTTCTCTAAGGCAAAAATTAAATCCAATAACTTTGCTAAAATAGACTTCAAAACGGAATTGTTCATACAAATGATTAGTTTCTAGTGCCATTTATTCAAAGAAGGTTTGCCCTTTGATATGGATTTTTTTTTAAAAAATAGAGAATTTATATGGACAATGTATTTACACTAAAAAGAATAAAATAAAATAATTTTTATAAAAAAAATTGAACCAACTTCAAATTATAAACTGCGCTAAAAAGTGAAAAAATAAATATTTTTAAACAACATCGATGTGACTTTTAAACATAGTTTTAGAAGTCGGTGCAAAATTATGAGCCTAATTACCATTACACCATTTGCTACTTCATATCGGAACTGTTGCTAATTCTGGGAACATATATATATTTGTAATTGATTCACGATTACAATAGATTTCATCTATCCTAATTTTGCACCGACTTCTAAAACTATGTTCAAAAGTCACATCGATGTTGTTTAAAAAAATTATTTATTTTTCACTTTTTAGCGCAGTTTATAGTTTGAAGTTGGTTCTATTTTTTTATAAAAATTATTTTATTTTCAATCTTAATTTTTAATATTGTTGTGTTTGACAACAATTAAAAATGGGATTTTTTTTTAATGGAATAAATCGATTGCAGGCTTCATACATACATACATATCATGCTTCAAATTAAGAGGCTTTTTATGGTTGTGTATAAAAATTACTATTACTTTATTTAATCATTTATTCTAACTATTCAGTTGTGAAATTTTATACTAGAAATATTTTTTGAGACTCAGCTCGTCACGTTCTAGTGTATTGAAAAACTGCTTGATTTTAAAATTTTTAAATTAAAAACAATGATAGTTAAAAAGTGTGCTGAAACATCAGCCCTATCAATTTGAGAGAAAGAGTTTGATATCGTTTGCAGAACAGAGTGTTTTTCTTTAGTTAGAAGCAATTTATTTACTTTACGGTAACAAAGGGTATTTTAGAACTTGAAAAAAACGGGGGGGAGGGGGGTGTAGTGAAAGATAGTGCTACAATTTCGATATTGGTACACAGGAAAGAAGGCTCGTTCGTTTTTGTTAGAACTTCTTGTATTTTTCTTTCTGTATAGTGAAATTTTATGCATTGAAAATTGATTTCTCTACATGCTTTTAATTTTCTCTTTTAACTTTATTCTCTGGAACTATTCATGCGTAATTATGAAATTACTCAATCGAATTAATTAGTATTCTTTAAGTGCGTTGCATTTCAGAAATTACAGATTCTTATTCCATTGCTCACAGCAATAATAATTACATATCAATTTTTTAAAGAATGTTAAACATCCTTTAGACAGTCAAATATTAAAAGCAAATTGCCTAACCTACTTCCTAAATACCCATTGCGGCTCCCAACTTTAAAAGCTCTTTTGTTGCTCTACATTTTGAACAAATATATTTAAAATATACCTGCACTAGAAAAGGTAGTAGTCAGCGGTCGCAGTGAAAATGAATCATCTCGATAATAGAAATTCAGACGATAAAAAATTTTACATCGGTGTCAAGGCTTTGAGGCAGTTGGATTCGAGTTTGTCGACGGGTACAATTCAAGAAAGGAAAAAAGAGAACGGCTTGGAGCGATGATGAAATACGAGAGCTATAAAATGCGTGTCATATTCCATCAAAACTCGAATGGCAAAGTAATTGAAAAGCAGAACGAAAAGAAAAGAATAACTTTTTGAAAAAAGTTTGGTGTCTTTTGTTCTTTTACGAAATGTATTACGTCTGGTTTTAACGGCTTTAAACATCGATAACTTTCATCAAACTTTTTTTCATACTTCATTTCAAATGTCATTTTTTCCCTTTAGGAAGATTTGTTGCACTGATTATCCAGCAATACATGTATATATAACTATAATAAGAAGATATCTTTTAAATTTAAAAAATAGCATTCACTGTTAAAAATGACAAAATATACTTGCTTATTTTTTTAACTAATTTTGACTTAAAAATGAGTAAGAGCCGTTCTCAGTTCAAGTACCGATGCTTACTTAGGATTTATAGTTACAGAAGGAGCAATTAATAACTGCAGTAAATTTTACAAATTTAGAGCAACTTTACGTTCATAATTAACACAAGGCTTTTTTAACGATTAGTTCTAAAGAACAGTAAGTAAGATTAAGGAACTATTTACCGCGCTAGAAGTCAGAACGATTCAAGAATGTGAGTAGTGTGTTCGTCGCTTCAGAGCAGGAATACAAGATGAATAATTCGTCAGACTCGGATCGGGTGCAGTAAAATAAGAAAATAGAATAGACGAGTGGATAATTAACTATCTTCTGGAATTGGGCTATGAAAACATTTGGCACGGAAGTACTTTAGCATCCGTAGCTGGAACATTTTGGAAGCTAAATAGTTCAACTGTTCCCTGTCCGTTCGATGTCCTTCTGGCGCAGCGGTCGAGTGTAAGGACATCGTGTGGAAACACTGCGTTCAAACCCCAATGAGAAAAACTTCTGTTTTCTCTCTCTCTTCGTTTTCAGTGGTCTCAAAAATGAGATCGTACAGGATCATTTTTGAGAAAAGGGTTACTCAAAAATGAGATCGTACAGGATCATTTTTGAAAATCAAAAATGAGATCGTACAGGATCATTTTTGAGAAAAGGGTTACTTAAAAGAAAAGAACTCAGTTTTTCAAAAATCTAAGTCATTCCGACTCGGAGCTATTCCGAGATCATGATGTTTTTGAAACTAAGCCATTCTTTCCCAATAACAAGAAATTTGGTTTAACAGTGTTTGTTTAAAGTGCTAATAACTTTTGCAACACCGGAATAAAAATACGTATAGTAAGGGAAATTTGCCATGGAAATTAATGATACGTTTCGAAGTCGCAAACCATTTCAGTGCGTGAAAATTAATCTTGAAAATAATAATTATTTTTAAAGCATCCTTGTGTTGTTTAGAAATAAGTCAACCACCGAAAAATCTTATAACCGGAAAAAACAAAGATATATCAAAAGAAGTTCTCTCCAGAGTAGGGGGACTTATACTTTTGGACGCTTTGCCCCATTTTACGTATGCATTCTGCATTTACTCCGATAATTTTTTAATCTTATTTTTTACTGAGCGCAATATAGTTTGCAGTTTTTGACTGCCTTTCCTCTCCATGTTAAAAATTACTATAAGTCAAGACTTTAGTGTTCTCACTATAGAATTTAGGAGGTAGTGAATACAGGTTTAGTGTTTATTATTGCTAATATTTGCCACATTTAAGGATTCCACGCTGTATGGGCTACTCTGTTAGTATTTTATCGTAAGTTTTTTTTTTTTTTTGTCATTAAAATTCAAATAAATGTATTTGTAACACATAGTATATATAAATGTCATCTTTCTGCTCTCCGTATCTACAGGAACTAACTGTGCTAAATATCACGCTCCTCCGTAGACTCAATGTGCTTAAAAAGGGGTACAAAGATCTTTCTTCACGTATTATTGTACAGATTTAAGTAAAATCTATAGCAAAACATTACTAGTATAATTATATATATTAATATACTAACTATATTTGATCATTATAAGTCACTTGTAATTACATGAACTATAACAATCATAAGCCAAAAAAGCAATCCTGGAATCCCCTTTACAGCTTGACATACACCCTGTGACTCTTACCCATGATAATTTTGTACCTCTGCCCCCGATAAAATAGAAAATGTTTCTGAAGTTTCAATATACAATATCTGAAGAGCAAAATAATGAAGTGTTCGATCCTGGGCGATGATGAAACCAAACTTCTCATCGGTTTGAGTTAAATGATTTAGCCAGGCACTTAAAATTAGTGATGATTCTGCACAACTCTTATGCGCGAGATTAAAAGACAAAAAAAAAAGGAAAAAACAAGGTAGTATTACGGCACATCCTTGATTTCAGAACAGAGAAAGCGTTCATGCTATTGTCTCTTTTCCGCTAAAGAAGATGTGTATATTGTTTTAATGCTCCAGGTCTCCATGTTAACTTTTAAAATTCAACAGAAATTTTAGGAATGAAGAATTTTCATTTATTCATCAAAAAAAAAAAATAATAATAATAATAATAATAATAATAAATAAATAAAAAGAATGAGAAGGCTAAAAGCCGGTAGTACTATTTCATAATGGAAATAAGTATACTTCCCTACCTGTTGGAAACAGGAGTATCACAGGTGCATTATGTCATTGAAAATTTTTAAAAATTATTTCGGGAAAAAAAGTTTAGGAAAAGTCTATGTGGACTTGAATTGAGTATTGCCAAATTTCAAAGGAAAATGCAAACAGGTCCCTATAATACTTTTTTTTTCCTGCCATGAATACATTAAATGATGATGAAGCACGTGCTAAAAAGGCTAACAATAATATTCTTATTAGTTGTATAAATATAGGGATCCCAAGAGGAATTTAATGTCACTGTGGAGAGTTTAAGGGGATAAATTATACAAGTTATCCCTCCCCCCCCCCCCATACTAGCTTTCAAATTTAAATTTAATCACTATTGGTGATGGTGAGTCTGTCGAATTTATTTTCACTTTATGTATTTTACTTTACCATAAGCACTGAAGAATTATCATTATTGATAAATTCGAATATAGCTATATGTGAATTGAATTTATAATAAATTCGGGCATTACGAACGCTCAAAATTAACAAGCAAATTGTCTCAACAAAACGAACATTCTCGTTCTAACCGAATTCGACTGTATTGCCCTTAAAAATACCGTACACTTTTGTAATAACTGATTTATTTAATTTCAATGCGAAAAAGTCGAAGAAAGGAATTTTGAAAAAAATCAGATGAATTATCGTCTTTAGAGTCTTTTTTTTTTTTTTTTTTTTTTTTTTTTTTTTTTTTTTTTGTGCTCTTGAAGAAAATCCAATGAAAAAATGCCACACTTTTTTTGAAAACTTGTCGTATGGACTCCTGAGATACCTTTTGTTTGTTTTCCTTTTCAGATTAATTTATTTTCTTTTAGTGACAACGTTGAGGAGGAAAAGTCATGTGTGCTGCCATCTGTTGGAAGCGGAGAAAATTTTTCGGTTACTCATGCTGCGTGCAGGAAATGGTGCAAAACCTAAATTAAATTTATAAGACAAGTATTTACAAATAAATACGGTACCAGCAAAACGATTACTTTTTCTTCAAGAATAAAATGCTAAAAATTTCATGGTAAATGATTATGCGAACATAAAATTGTAGCAAAAATTGATTTATTTTACGAATTGTTCTCTAAATACTTTCTTAAATCCATAGAAGTTCGATTTTGCTTTCAATCCAATTTTTTCTAAATTAAATTGAATTCAAATGTTTTGGATTCCAATGTTTAGTGTAGTTTTTTGGATGTCGTTTCTTTGTTTTTAAATATGAGGTACTACAAATTAATAAAATTTATGTTTGCTTCTCTTACAGATTCTAGAAAAGTGCGGATGAACCATGCAGATATGAATATTCTGAATGTCTAGAACGTACACAAAATCGTAGGTTCTACAAAAAGAAAAGGTGAAAAGGAATTAAAGGAAACATAAAGAAAGAAAAAAATAGGGAGTGAAAAAAGAAAAAAAAAGGGGGGGAAATTGAAAAAAGAGGGAAAGGAAAAAAGTGGGGGTGGGGGAATAAAAGGAAGAATAAAAATAAATAAGTAAAAACACCAAAAGTAAAAAAATAAAAACACCAAAATCAAAAAAAAAATAAAAATAAAATAGAAGATAAATAAGCTATCGAAATAGTACATTTTCATTCGTGAAAAGTTTCTGTTTATTTTCTATACAAGAAAAAAATATAAGTAAAGACGTTACCATTATTGACACAGGATAGGTGTACTCAACATTTAAGCAAACTCTATAACATTAAAATCCTAATTAGAGGAATAAAAATGCACATGCTTGTTTGAATGTGTCTTTGCGATGCAAAGCTACACCAATTGACGGATTAGAACAGAGTTCGGCACAAAATAAAATCATCTCCAGAGGAACATAACGCACGAAATCCCATTCAAAAATTCAAATTAGCATTTTCTTATTCTAATTTTTGGTTTCAACAATAAATACTGAACCAACAATTTTCCAATTTTTGTCAATTAAAATATAGAAAACATTAAGAATTTTCGCTTGGAATAGAGATTTATAAAGTGTTAATTAAAGATTTATTAAGTAAATTTTTTCTTTCCTATTTTTTAAAAAACAGATTAGATGGATAGATCTTAGTGATCCAAAATTTCACATCATTCTGAAGTTGATAAAAACGGCTTTAGAAAAAATTAGTTAAAAAACTCTGGCATAAATAGACGTGAGTTATTTCCCAGAATCTCATTTCTTCCCCCAAAAGGGAATTAAATTTAGCCTTAAGCTTAAGCTATTGTTAAATGAAGATTTAGGATAGAATGAATTCCAGTAATTCCTTGGAAAAGATAAGCCCTCGAATTTTAATTTAAAATTTATTGGTTAATTTTTTGAGACCTGGACCTTTATTCCAATCTTTCGACGAGCGAGAAGCGAGATGACAGAACGGCAGAACCGGTCTGACGTCGGAATCCATGTTGTTCACCATATATGATTATTTTTTCAATATTATTATTGTAGCGGACAACGCCGGATTAATTTTTCAAATAAATAAAAAAACATGTAGGAATACAGCATATCTGAATCTACTTCCAAGACGAATTAATTTTGCTATTATTAAAGAGCAATTTCTCTTACAGTACAGACATTTTAGTAAAAGGGTTACCGTTGCTGCTAAATATTAATTCAAAAATATTCCCATAACATTTGATAACTTTCTTATTCCTCCGTAGTCAGTATATATGAGAACACTCTTCCTGAAAATGGATACGCATCAAGTTTCCGTATTTACTGTCTGAGGAGGATGGGGAGGGGGGTGGAAAACTACCAGATACTTCGAAAATAGTTATGGGTAATCAGAAATTTAGCCACACACAGGGTAGATAAGGTTGCTAATGCATGCGGATGTGTTAAAAAAACAAATAAATGAAAGTAAATAATTAAATTGTGCTAAGTAATTGCACAAATGAATAAGTAATTGTGCAAAGATTTACCTATCTATTCTTTGATTAAATAGATAAGAGAAGTAAAATAAATAAATATAAAAATGAAATAAATATTCTCTCTCTCTCCCAATTTATCTCTTTTCAGTATTAGTAGAACAGAGTCTAGAGGAAAAATTATTAACATCGAATTTTATGGAAAATAATAATACTAACAAAAATAACATTTTTTATAGCATTACTTGGTTAGTTTAAAACTTCTTAGCACATAAGTGCATTCCTCCTGGCAAAATGAAAATTTTGAATCGCATTAGTAACTGTAAGTGCTTTTGTCCTTAATAGAACGTGATGCAGAACATTTTCTAAGTTTTTCTAAAAATAGCACAATGTTCAAACAGCTGAAATGTATTATCAACTTTCAAAATGAAAAAGAATCAATTTTTTTTTCACCTTTTTCTTTCGTATATTTATTATCATTTTCATTTTTCTGCATTCAAATAAAAAGTTGATCTGTAGAAAATAACAAAAACAACAAGAAATTTCACTATTGGCTACTATCCACATGAACACTTAAAAAATAATTTTAAAAAGAGTGAATAATTCAAAGCGATGCCATGCAATGATATTTTTTAAAGCTTTTGCTTTTATTTAAAATGTCTAGGAATGAAAAAATCTACAAAAGATAAAAGGCAAAAAAAAAGAAAAAGGAAAAGGAAAAGAAAGAAAAATCTTGCATCGATTCATGGTGCAGACGGCTGCATTTGACCTGATAGGAAAAACAGACAGGTCTGAGCCTTAATGTTTTTGATTGCTTTCAGAAACGAAATGAAGCTAATTTGATACACATCTCCTGAAATGATCCAACTGAATGATAGTAGTTTTCCTTAGTTTCTCCTAATCGAGAGGCAAAGGTGCAGTCAGATTATCAGAGAGGATCATCTCTCGCTAATCCATAAAATCAGTGATCTATAAAATAATGTCTCGCTATTCTACGATGTCGTGGATCTAGGAAATCTTGTCTTACTTATCTATGATAGCGGCATGGTATAAGTCAGAAGTATGCCGTCGTTTGATCCACTTGGGTCTTTGACCTATCCTTGGCTGCGAAATCTAACAGTTAAAACCTAACAGTGACAGCAATGCTAATAATGCTACTGAAGTAACATGTATATGAATTTAATATGGGCAATCTAGGAAATCATCACTCACTTATAATAACGGCGAATTACGAATGGATTTTAAAAGGCAATGATCTTGATTGATCTTGAAGATTTTAATTTTAAATTTCAAATGAGTTTTTTTCTTTGACGTATATAAGAATTTCTGAAGCATACCGGCGAGTAACACCAGAAAAAAATAAATAAAACACTTCTTGGCACAATAATATTCACTTTCTTTAAACATTGTGCGCAAAAAAAAATTTTTTAATTATTTTAATGTATATGACGGAGATTTATTCATAAGGCCTAGGACACTGAATATTGAGAAAAAAATGTAAAGTGATAAATTTGAGTTAGATTATGAAGATAAAGTCTCAAAATATTAGAAAGCGTGTGCGAAATATTCGTATCATGATCTATTAATAACACATTATTTTATTATTATTATTATTGCAGTGGTTGTGTTATTTTATCATTATTAATGTTATTTTTTTTATTACATTTTCTGACTTAAAATGTGAGAATGAATTTTGAATTTTCAAAATTAAAAGCATCATTTCATAAATCGTTATTTACTATCCATTCACAGCGCATCCATGTTGGTATATGCAGTAAAAATGGGTACTTAAAAGCATTTTTTTTTTTATCGAAATGTTTAATTTCTGTTGATTCAATGTTTTTAATAACGTTATTGATAATGTACACAATAGGAAATTTTTATTTAGGCTTCCTTTTGGGAAAAAAGCGTAAATATTCAATCTATTTCTTGACAATTAATATTACTTTTAAATGAAAATTAAGTATCCTTTTAAGGTATAGTTCACTAGTTTCATTGCAAATTATCAAAGTAGTAGTGATAATAATTTTATTATAAGAAAATATGTAAAGAATGAAAAGAAAAAAGTTAGTTTTATACGTATTTTTTTATCTCTATTAATATTTATGTTACTTTTAGTTAAAATTAATATTTCTTCTATGTCAGAGGAAAAGGGGTTATGGACAGAGTTGGATTTTAATAATCTTGTGCTCAATGTTAAATTATTCCCAAATATTTATAAAAGACTGAATATATAATTAACATATAAATAAAAACTGCAATTAGTTTCAGCATTACACATTTATTATTCGTAATGAAGATTTGTAAAAAATAAAAAAAAAATCCCATAGGTCCCCGTGGTTTCCTATAGATCCCGTACCTTCGTTTGACCCGATTCGATAATTCTAAAAAAAGATATGGGCAGAAAGATAGTCATTTTTTGTTTTCTTCATCCATAACTTTTGACTAAATGAACCGATTTCTATAATTTTTTCTTTAATTGATAGAGGGTCGTCTAGCTAAAATATCGCACATCAATTTGACTAAATTTGTTTTTTAGAAAAAGAGTTACGGGTGAAAAATTAGCATTTTATATTGGAAAGGCTTGGCTTGATTCTTCTTTGTTGGGGAAAACTATTAATAAATATAAAAGTCATTGTTAAAAATAGAGTTTGTTGCCATTGAGCTGTAATATTAAAAGCAATTATAGCAACAGTTTGACTGAAGGCAAAACTTAAATCCAATCAGTTTGTTTGCTAAAATAGACTTCCAAACGGAATTTATGATACAAATGATTAGTTTTTAGGGCCATTTATTCAAAGAAGATTTGGCCTTCGATATGGTTTTTCTGAAAAATAAAGTATTTATAGAAAAAATATTTACACTAAAAAGAATAAAATAAAATAATTTTTGAGAGAAAAATAGAACCGACTTCAAAGCAGAGCAATTATAAATTGCGCTAAAAAGTAAAAAACAAATTCATTCTTTTAAATAACATCGATGTGACTTTTAAATATAGTTTTAGAAGTCGGTGCAAAATTGGGATAGATAAAATCTTTTTAATGACTATTTAATTGTGAAAATAAATGGCCCGGCCCAGAATTAGCAACAGTTCTAAGATGAAGTAACACATGTTGTAATGGTAATTAGACTTCTAATTTTTCACCGACTTTTAAAACTATATTTAAAAGTCACATCGATGTTGTTTAAAAGAATGAATTTATTTTTTACTTTTTAGCGCAATTTATAATTACTCTACCTTGAAGTCGGTTCTAGTTTTTTCTCAAAAATTATTTTATTTTCAAATGTATACTTCTATTTTAGATGTCGCATCTGTAGACATTTTAGCTTAGTTTCGTCAAGTATTTTTTGCTAGATCTTGCTGTTAGAAAAGCATTTAACTTTAGAATATTTCTTATTTTTGTTGTCATTGTAATTATTGACCTTTTAACTATTAGTTCCCATAATGCTTTTGCGGTTTTTGAACGGATTACTTGAAGCTAAATTTTTTACGAAGTCTACAGTCTAGATAAAAGCTTATTTCAATAGTTTCAAAAGGAAACATAATGTTTTTGTACATTCTAAAATAACATTTTAATCTTAGTACACTTATAATATTAACTCCAAAAATAATCTTCCATCGGAAACATTCAACAAGAACTTGACCATTCTTCTGTACAGCTTTGATAACCCAAAAAATATATATATATTAAATGTTTTTGAAGTGATTACTTGCAAAAAAAACTTTCTCCAACGAATTTAGTCTTTCACCTTAAGCCCAATTTCATTCAGTAATTGTTTTATTTCTCAAGAATAGTGAAAATCAGCTGATTTTTAATGCGTCACACTAAAGAATTTTTGAGCAGCTAGAAAGCCATAACTCATTATATTTTAAGAATATTAGAATTTTAAAATTATTATTTCAGTAAAAAAGAATATAAAAGTATATATTTCACCTGAAAGTATAGTTATTAAACATTATGTATCTACAAAAACCATTTTTATAAAATTATAATTTCTTTAAACTATGAAGTAAAGTACATCGCATTCAAATAAGGCTAAATATTCTTAATTCGTACACGAAAAGGTTAAATTATTCAATAAAAGCATTTATTTGGATTTTATAATTCCAAACACATTGTTTCAATACTCAATATTGCAAAAACGAAAATTATTTATATATATTTTTTTTAATTTTAAATTTAGCTGTTCCAATTCCTATCCTCTTGTCCAATACTTCCTGTAAATTGTTTTCTTTGCAGATATTTTACTCTAAAGGAGAAAGTGTTTTTGCAGAATAATAAACGACGAAATATCGTGTTTTGAAGCAATCTGAATTAAAAATGCATACTCAAGTACACATTGCGACACATCATGCATATAAATAGAAAAAATTCAAACAACTACAAAGAACATAACAAACACGCAATTTAGAGCTTGATAATATTTGATAACAGATGGCGCTTTATGCGTTCGCTCGGATGGAAGGGCAACTGCTATCTTTATTAAGGAGGAAAGAAGTAGTGTTTGTAACGTAATGGGCGGAGGTATAAACATTTTAGTTGGTAGTTGCTTCTAATAAAAATGGCTGATTCATTTCATTTGCGGTTTTCCCGTAATTTCTTCTCTGGAGGTGTTTTTTTTGAGATTGTATAAGAAAGATTTAGGAGGGCAAAAGAATAGAAAATTCTCTTTTTTTTTTTTCTTAAGGATTTTTACGAGCCTCAAACGAAACTTTTAGTGTGTTCTTTTTCATAAAATCTGGCAATGCTCATACACTGTTAAAATTTTGCGTTTAGTTGCCACCATTTTTGGTGTTCTATTGGTGTAAAGTTGAAAATTATTCATTTTTTGATATACTTTAAATTATTTTTAGTGTCTGTCTAAAAAATACATACACCAGAATGTTTTTTTAGCAAATGATGTTCGTTTACTTATTTATGTAACAAAAGTTTATCATGATTACTCATTTATTTTATTTTCATAGAAATGAGCAATCGTAATGAAAGTTCGAGTTTACAAATTTCATATGCTAAGAAATGTTACACGGTCTATATTTTTTTGAGACAGATGCATAAAAAATTTAAAATGTCTCAAAAATGATTAATTTTCAACTTTACACCAACAGAACACTAAACGTCGTGTTCAGTAACATAAAAAATGGTGGCAACTAAACGCGAAACTTTTGCAGCGTACTGACATTGTATGATGTATTGAAGATGTCTTTAAATATTTAAGTACTTTTTTTTTTTGCATCGGTAAGAAATACTCGTTTTAAGCATTTTGTTTTTCTTTAACCCCTTCCCTCTCGTTCCCGTGAAAATGACGGGCTGAGGTTTCGCCTTCTATTTCTCGCTCCCGTGATATTGCCGGGCTCGGGTGTTTAAAATTTCAAAATAAAAACAAATTAAAAATGAATATATATATTGTTCATACACATTTTTATATAAGTTTCAGCAATAAAAAAATGGGCACTTTTATGATCGTTTTCTTGAAAATTACCCGACCTTTAAGGGGTTAAAAAGAAGAATGGAAAAATACTCTTAAAAATTAGAATAGAAAACAAAGATAAGCGACAATGTTTTGTATTAGAGCAGCGGTTCCCAAACTGTGGTACGCAGCCTCTCCAGGTCGTACGCGTACAGGCGGATCGAATTTACCAAATTAGAGTTAGGAGAACTGTGGTTCAAAGTTAAAAATAAATTTTCTTTATTGTCAAAAAACCATTGCTGTTTTTAATGCAGTCCACAACCACTTATCTTTGTGAAACTGCTTTTTCCAAGATGATATTTACTAAAAATAAATATGGAAGTAAATTAAAAGTTGACGCAAATTTGAGGTTAAAACTAACTTCTACTGAATCAGATATCACCTCGCTTGCATCTGCCATGCTGCAGCAACCTTCTCATTAATTTCTTTTTTCATTCTCTTTGTACTTAAAGACGTATTTCTAATGTGCTTTGGAAGTACATAATTAAAATATATTTTATATATTTCATATATTTTATGTCTATAATTTTATTTCAATAAAAGCATTAATTACTATCAAAAGTTGTATAACTCACAATGGTACGCAAACAGTTGACAATAAAAATGGTGGTACGCTAAAAAGAGAGATTGGGAACCGTTGTACTTTTACTAAGCATCCTTCCCTGTCTCACACTCTTAAAGATTCACTTAACTGACTAAGATATTTAAGTTTTCAAAGCAGAATAGCGCTTTAATAACGTCAAAAATAAAGTTTTTATCTTTAAACCTAAAAATTATTTTCAAACTACTACAACAGTTCACAAGAATATCGATATCTGTAAAGCATATATTAAATGCTATAAGCACTTTATTTTAGAGCAATCTTTGCCTTTTCTAATTAGAACTTGTTGATCCCCCGCAGAACATCTGCGGATCGGAAATTAACCATTTTAAAATCGTAAAAAACGCTTTATATTTCGAAAGGCTTCAGAAAAGATCGCTAGATATAAACCAGGGAGTAGCCCCTTTAACCTTCATAATATAAAGATGCACGGCATAAACAAACTAAGGTGTTGCCACTCCAAATAATCGAAAATTAAAAATTTAGCTATGAATGGAAATACTTTTTAAGAAATAGAAATAAATTTGTCAAAGCTCCGTAATTTAAAATAATAAATACAAATATTATATTCCTTCTTTATGGTAATTACTAGGGTACCCGCACGTCCATGCCCGTGTTAAAAAATGAAAAGACCAGTCGGTTTGCCATTGTGCATAAGTGATAACCTTTTTAGGTGTAAATTATGTTATTTTATTAAAATGTATAGCATTCTACATAATTAGAAATTAGCTGCCCACGGCAATCAGCCAGAGATCCTACACATTTAAGCATTTTTTTTTTTTTTTTACAAAACACACACAATAAAAAAAGAAAAAAGGAAAGAGAGAAACGAAACAAAACAAAAAAGAAAATATTTGAAAGAAAACGCATTTTGTTTGTTTAGTTCAAGTACCCACACAAAAAGGACGATAATAATAAATTAGAATAGTTTTAATTAATAAATTTTTAGTATAATTAATTTTTATCTATTATTTATTGACCTTAAAGCCGGGTCCAGACGCTACGTTTTGTACAACCTTTTGTCTGCGCAGTCTTAAGACTGAATGAAAACGATGCAGTTTTTTATCCGTCTACATGGTGCAGAGATATCTGACTATTTCACTCAGTTTTGTGCGATATCGTCATGAAGGAGGTACTACTTTGGTCAATTTTGGCATGGTGTCATGTTAAAAAAAAGACTGGAACGTCTCAGAAGTACCCGGCGTTCAAAGTGGTCAAATTATTACATAAAATAAATATTTTTTTTTGTTGCCTGTTCTGGTGGTTCGACAACTGCAGTTTCTTTATTTTCATCCATGGTATTCCTAGACTGCCTTGGTGTCTCCTGATCATTTAGGAGATGTAACAAATCAAACTACCAGAGAGATGGCTGGTAGATTTCGTCTCCAGCCCCAGATCGAATCGATTTATTAAACTTTTGCCAATTCTTTACGGTAAGCACTTCTCAAAGAATTAATTATTTACAACTCTTTCTCTGTTTGCGGTTGCATCAATTTCTTTGAATTTTTCCACTAAACTCTCATAAGCGTCCCCCTTTTTATCCCTGTCACTATACTCCTTGGATTTGACACGCCAAATGCATGTGAAACTTTCACATAATGCAATAAATTTTGTGGGAAACTCCCGAGAACATTGCCGAAAGTCGGCCATTGTCGCCTGACGAATTGAAACTGAGAAACAAAATGAATCGAAAAGGGGTGCTACCGCCTACATGTGCCGATTTGTCTGCACAGTCCAAAGACATCTATGCTTTCTAGCTCAGTTATCGCTGCAACTGTACAGTCTCCGCACAGGATTCAAAACTGCGCCCTTTTCTAATCTATACGCAACGTTTTATCTGCAACGTGTTGAACTGCGGAGACAAAAAGTTGTGCAAAATGTAGCGTCTGGACCCGGCTTAAAACAGAAAGACGAAATTTTGCAGTTTGCAGAAACAAACAGCAGCAAGCAAAGCTTTGAAAGTGGAATAAACCTTTCATCCGAGCTCAAATAGAAAAATAACCTATGTGCTAATTCACAGGCGAAAAAAAAAATAAATAAATGAAAGTATAAATAGTAATAATATGCTGGAATAACAAAAATCGATATAAAGAATAACATTTCTTTTAAAAACTCCTGTACAGTATGGAAAAAGGTCCCGTAAAATACATGTCAAAATAAGGAAATCAAAATAAAGCTGTGATCGCCTGTGACCCGCAGGAAATAAATTTTAATTCGTTTTAAAAAAATCGTTTAATAATCACGACCTAATAATCAAAATCCAAAAAAAGAAATAGATAAATTAAAAATCGGCTGCTCGTCAAAATGCTAAAAACCGCAAGCAATAATTTTTAATTCGTTAAAAGAACAAGAAGTTCCGTCTAGAACTATACGAGCCTACTTTCCCGTATACACCGAATTCAAATTTATAATCTAGCTATCTCTCTCTCTCTCTGTCTTTCTCGTTTAGCTTTAGTTCTTAATTGCTTCAAATATACCTTTTTCAACGGTTAATACATATTCATTCAATCATTCATTTATTAAGTCATTCATGTATTTATTCACTCATTTATTGATTCATTCTTTTGCTTATTCATTTAATCATTCATTAGTTCAAAAATATTCTTGAAAATCCCGATCAAAAATTTCATAGGAAAATAGGCTCGTTAGTTCTGGATTAACTTTCTATTTTTACATGTTTTACGTCATAAGAGCTTTCCGATAAAGTTTGTTCCAAGCAAATCGGTCCGTTAGATCAGGAATTATATAGGATTGAAATTTCTCCGTAGGCGGTATGTTAATTTTTTTTTGAACTGTTCAAAAATCAACAAAAATTGTTCAAATCATTATTTCACGCCAAGAACTTCTTACAGTGAGCTTGTTCATGGGAACTTGGGTTTTGTACCCTTACATAATTTGCTTCCTTTTCACCCAAGGCGCTAATATTAAAATTTTTTGAACTGTTCAAAATTGAACAAAAAATTGTTCAAATCATTATTTCACGCCAAGAACTTCTTCCAGTGAGCTTGTTCATGGGAACTTGGATTTTGTACCCTTACATAATTTGCGTCCTTTTCACCCAAGGCGCTAATATTAAAATTTTATGAACTGTTCAAAATTGAACAAAAAATTGTTCAAATCATTATTTCACGCCAAGAACTTCTTCCAGTGAGCTTGTTCATGGGAACTTGCGTTTTGTTCCCTTACATAATTTGCTTCCTTTTCACCCATAGGCGCTAATGTTAAAATTTTTTGAACTGTTCAAAATTGAACAAAAAAATGTTCAAATCATTATTTCACGCCAAGAACTTCTTCCGGTGAGCTTGTTCATGGGAACTTGGATTTTGTACCCTTACATAATTTGCGTCCTTTTCACCCAAGGCGCTAATATTAAAATTTTTTGAAGTGTTCAAAATTGAACAAAAAATTGTTCAAATCATTATTTCACGCCAAGAACTTCTTCCAATGAGCTTGTTCATGGGAACATGGGTTTTGTACCCTTACATAATTTGCTTCCTTTTCACCCCTAGGCGCTAATGTTAAAATTTTTTGAACTGTTCAAAATTGAACAAAAAATCGTTCAAATCAAAAAGTAAAATATGGAGATGAGATGTCCTCGCCGAGATCTTTCGAATGCAAAAAGAATTTTTCCAATCGGACAATTCGTTCAAAAGTTATTAGGGGGGGGGGGGACAGACCGACAGACAGACAGACCGACAGACCGACCGACACACTTTTTCCCCATCTCAAAACCCTACTTTCAAATTTTTTATTTTTCAATCTTTATTTAATTACTTAACTTATTTTTGACTTTTCTTGATTTCTAACGATATTTTCACGATACATTAAGCCTTCTTTCATGCTTTATTATTATTTTTTTTACTTTTACGAGAAAGTAGGCTAAAAAGGATTAATAGTCAGTCGGCATGGTAACATTTAACATTAAAGTTAATTACCGTGAAAAAATAATTTCGAACTGCAGAGAAAAATGCTTATAACTTCTTTTCTAGGTAATTTAGAGGCTTCGAATTTTCGCACGTAGAGCGAAACTCCTTCCAGAGTAGTTTTTTTACGCGCTTTTCAACGGTATCAAGCTCGAAGCGATGCGATAATTCCTTCCCATAGAAAATGAGTATTTTATGAAACTTTCGGCTATCAATTGGAATAAAAGAAGAACAAATTCGAATTTCAGAAAAAACTCTCCGAGGTGCACACCCCCATGTTCCAAACTAATTTCGTGCCAAATTTCATGAAAATCCACTGGTCGGTCTGGGCCTTACGCCGGGCACAGACAGACAGACAGACACACACACACACACACACACACACACACACACACACACATACTTACTGCTTTATTATTAGTAGAGATTAAACAAATTTTTTAAATATCGTTTTGCCATATCTTGGTTTTTGCATGATGTCAGTATCGTATCGTACCGCAAAATTTAATCGTAACTTGTCCACGTTAAGCGAAATATATATATATAGATAAATAATATAGGGTGTTTAATTGTATATATATATTGCCCACAAATGCTTAATCGATTACAGCGATAGGAAATGTGTTTCAAATTCTACAATATTCCTATTACGTATCCACTTTATTGCGAATAAAAACTATTCCATTTTGATATTCTTAGTGTATTTTAACATAATGTACTATTTTGACTGCATTTTTGGTGTTTTCCACAATTATTACAATTCATTCTATTTCGATTAAACTTGCGATAAGTTCAAATGGAAAATTCTTTCAATATGTTTTTTTATTTACTTAATTAACTGATTTGTATTTTATTTTATTTTGTTCATATTTTATTTATTTATTTATATTTATATTTTATTTATTTATTTTTATTTATGCATTAATTTACTTCTTTATTTTGCATTGTATACTCTACCGTAATGAGTAGTCTTAAAGTACCAACAACGGATAAATAAATTCAAGATAAAGTTAAGATATTCCAAGAGAATTCTCGAGGTTTGAAGGGGAAAATATAAGCTTACATACGTTTAGATGAAGAAATAAATATTAATATTTTATAAATTGAAAAAATATTTTAAACTTCATGCCAAAACGAATAAAAGAATTTGTAAAAATACGGGAACACAAGAAAAAAGAAAATCAAAAGCAAGAACAAAAGAAAAAGGAAAATAAAATGGAATAGGGGGGAATAAAGAAAACGGGAAAAGTTCCCGTTAGTGTTGAAATAGTAAAAATACAACGTTAAAAGTAAATAGCAATAAAAATTGAAGATTTGCGTTTCGAGGTTACAGGTAACTCCTTTTCAACACGAAAGATTTCAGAGTTGTCGGTCGAATCTCATTTTTGAAATATTTTCCATCCATAGCTCATATAATGTTCTTGAAAAAGAGGATCCTTGTAACCCAATAATGAATGTCGTTAAATTTTATTGCTTTTTACGCTTTTAACGTTGAATTTGCGATTATGCATAAACATTGTAAGTTAACCGTTGTAACTTCTTTTTACAAAACTTAAATGTCTTTACTTCGAATTTTTCATAGAATCCATCAACAGAGCATGATAGAAATAAACAAGTAAATAAATAAAATATACAAAATAAATTGTTTTATTCAAAATTAATCAGTTAAAATCAATATTTTCCCATTATAATTGTAATGCGCTTTACAATGGAAAAATACTGATTTTGACAACTATAAAAACAATGAATAATAAATGAATAAATAAATAAAAAAATTTTTGTTAATTAAAAATAAAAGAAGCAAAAAATAAAAAAGACAATGTACCATAAATATGACAAAATAATGATTCAATGAATTTTTCGATGCTACTTTTTTTTTCTTTAACTTACTTTTTTGTTTATTTACTGATAAAAATATTCGTAATGTAGATGAAAAGATTTAAAATTCTCTCTTAGATGCTAATGCTATCTTAGAATTGTTCAGAAATGCTTTACAAATCAAGCCATATTTGAATGAAATTCATAATAACAAATCACAATTTATTACGGAATGATTCAAAACGAGATTTGCGGTTTCATTTCGGATACATAAGGAAATTAATTTTTAAATCAGTACCCAATTTCATTTCTCATACAGAAGAAATTTTATTTAAAATTGGCTAAATCTGAATGAATAAATAAACGTATCTCAAAACGTAGTTCTTGAAATAGAATAATTCTCTTAAATATCATTCGAGAGGTTTCCGGAGAAGCCAATTGACAAACATTTTCCTAACACGATAATGAAGTATTAAACTTTTAAAATTCTATTTTTAATTTTTAATTAAAATTATTTTAATTTATTTTTGTTCAGTTTATAATGCTATTATCTTTCACAGATAATTTTTGTAATTTTTAAATCAATTTTTCCACAACTACCCTGTGAAAAATATTATAACAGTTTCATCGCAATTTAAAACCAAGGGGAAAATGAAGAAACAAAATCGTTTGTAAAACTGTGAATAAGTTTAGTTTTGCATGTACGCAAATAAACTCGTATCCCTACATGCTTTTCATTTTTGCTGTTTTAATGTTAATTTGAATTGATTAAATTAATTATTTTGAAACGGAAAATATTTTATCCAACTTAAAAATCAGTGACCGTAAAACAGGGTTAATCTTAACAGTAACTGTTTAAACATGAACATTATCTAAATCAAGTTTTAATTTCAAGAATTTCTTTAAAAGAAAAAACAATTGTAGGCTTCAGAAACTACAAATGAAGGTTAACTATTTATTAGAATATCTTCTCTGAGTTTCTGAAATTATTTATAAACAGCAGACTTATAAAATAGAATTATTTCTAGAAAGTTTTATAAGCGTTTAAATTAAAATACATTTCAGTTAAACGAAAAGTAAATTAAGTAATTAGCTTTAACCTTCGAAATAAAAAAGGACTCGTAATATTTGCGATTAAGAATATAAAACTAAGTGCTTTCTAAAATTTTAAAAACAGGTTTAAAGTTTACAAAAAAAAAAATCCTTAAATAACATTTGAAACAATAAAATTATTTATCTAGAGCGGATATTTTGTCCGGAATTTTCTAAAGATGTTAATTGTTCTATAAAATGCGACTTCTAGTAATCCTTAAGATTATTAAACTTATGGGTTACCAAAAAAGTAATAGCAATCCAAAAACTGAATTATGAAGATTTTTTAACCTGTAAGTGTTTAAAATGTTTTACTTCAAAGTCAATTTGTTTCCGAAGAAGGGAAATAGAATTAAAGCAGTAGAAGAAAAAAATACGAACTAAATTCACAAGTTATTTAACTACATAAATAATGCATGGTTGCAAGAAATATGAAACAGAATTATTCTTTAGCTTGGGAATTACAACACAAATATGTTACGGATTAAAATACATAATAAATAAACACATTACACTTTATTAAGGCTTTATGTTGGAACTGAAAAGTAGTTAATTCAAATTTTGCTTTTCTCTAAAGCTATAATTAACAAAATCCCGTTTCATATTGATCTGCTCTGTATTATAAAGATAACCAATGCTCACATAATTTAACTGAAAAAGTTGTTAATTCAAATCTTGCTTTTTCTAAAGTTATAATTATCAAAATCCCGTTTCCTAATTATCTTCTCTTCATTATAAAGACAATCAATGTTCACATAATTTATGATTTTATTTTACGAATTTAAAAAAATCTATCGCATACATTTTAACCTTATTCACTGGGATGTATCACTCGAAATATGATGATAATTTTTTGCACTACATAATTCCTTATGTAGCTTAATGCAGCAAAACTTATTTATGGTTAACTGGATTGTCCTTTATTTCAGCGTTCTATGAAATTCTGTTACTTTTACAAGAGAACAATTAGTAATAAGGTGAACCAAGATGCTTACCAGAACTTATCGGTAACAGCTATCGTATGATTAAAAATTTACAACAAACATTGTTGAACTTCAGTACCAGACATGGCTGGCTCTATAACATAATTTGAATTTTATCAAAAGAAAGATGGATAATATAAAATCAAAATCTAAACTCTAAACAACATTTCTGACGACTACTACATTTTGATGACGAGATAATATAATCCTAACTCAATCACAACACAAACATGACTATCACGAACTAATCTATTTGAGATATATTTGAAATACAGTTAAAGACAAAATCGGTAATGAAGATTATAAATACAAAATCAAAACAATATTTACCGACTACTACTATAGTAAAACTCGCGATACACAAAAGAGCTCTAATGATATTGAACACAGTAATCTGATTATTCAACTAATTATTTCATTCGAGATAACTCATTCTCAATACTACATAAATAAAATTTACCTTGACATATCGTCGATTTAGTGTCAAACGCCTTATAGGCAGGAGTCCGATTACCGCCCTTTGAAAGGTCTCTTAATTTTTTGAACTAGCTCCCAGAGGAGAGACACCTGGGATTGAAATAGCTACATCATCCACCTGCTAACCTTCTCTTTCTACTATAAAATATATTTCTATATGTTCTACAGCATCGGATGCAATTAACTCTTTTGAAAATAAATTAATGGAGCATTAATGTATTGGCCCACTTTGAGGCACCTCCAAAGCATAAAATATGTTTAGGTAGATATTTTTACGTGTAACACTTTTTGTGTCTTATTTTATGCTTCATTTCATAGAAATAGAAGACGCAGATAATATTTTTTACTTCCTTTATTTTTTCAATGTTCTGATGCATCGCTGTTCTTAGCATGAAAAAAAAAAAAGTTACATATTTTACTACTTTCTGACAAGTAATGTCAAAATTTCTGTCTATATTAACGTATTACTTCTACATATATGTAATCCTTCACATAAAATTATTTGCGGTTTAAAAAAAAATTGTTATTCTAATGTGCTTTATGTTTGAATCATGTTGTCTGAATGAACCCCATGAATGGAGCGCACTGAGACATCTTGAAATAACTTTTCCTTAATTGTTTTTTTTTTTTTTTTTTGTATTTAGAAATCATAGGAGAATGCAGATTAAATATTTGCGATAGATCCAATAGTATAACATTCATATTAAAATAAACTTTAACTCATAAAATATATATTAAGTCTGAAAAATAGAGTTTTTAAAAAATGTCCCTATCAGCCCCTTTTTCTCTTACTTAGTTTTCCAAGTACTTGCAGTGCATTATCTAAAATGCAGCGTTTTTGTAGATAGTGTTGTATGATACTAAAGAGATGACATTTAATTTCCTCAATTTTCTCCACTGATCGTTAAATTCTAGCAAAAAATGGGTAATTGAAGAATTAAGATATCTAAGATATTTTCTCCAGTTACCTCACGAATTGCTGCTTTTGGCTCTAAAAAGATGACATTAACTTATCTCAGTTTTGTTCACTGAGTACCACAAGTTCTTGGAGAAGGAATGAGTATAATTGAAGAATTATAAAATATGTGCCCAGAGAATTTTCCCAGTTATCTCACGGATTGCTGCTTTGACGCTAAAGAAATGATATTTAATTCCCTTAGTTTTCTTCACTGATTGCCACAAATTCTAGCAAAGAATTATATCAGTCAGATAATATTTTTACAGTTATCTCACGGATTGCTGATTTGACACTAAAGAGATGATATTTAATTCCCTTAGTTTTCTTCACTGATTGCCACAAATTCTAGCAAAAAAGAGCAAAGAATTATATCAGACAGATAATATTTTTAAAGTTATCTCACGGATTGCTGCTTTGACACTAAAGAGATGATATTTAATTCCCTTAGATCTTCACTGATTGCCACAAATTCTAGCAAAGAATTATATCAGTCAGATAATATTTTTACAGTTATCTCACGGATTGCTGCTTTGACACTAAAGAGATGATATTTAATTCCCTTAGTTTTCTTCACTGATTGCCACAAATTCTAGCAAAAAAGAGCAATTGAAGAATTATATCAGTCAGATAATTTTTTTAAGTTATCTTACGGATTGCTGCTTACGACAATTTTTCCAGTGTTAATACTGTCAAAAAGTACACAGTAAGTTATGATTGTCCCCAAAGTAGCTAACATGAAACTCTTGCTGAGGGGCAAGATTCCCCACACTGTCAAATAAAGTTCGGAATTAACAATGTTTATAAAATTCGAATACGATACGATGGAGCAATCTCTGCTCAGTGGAATCCATTGCGTCTTGTTGCTGACCTCTTTCGAAGCTTCGGATAAATTTGAAGAAGAAATGCAAACTATTAGGAATGGTATAACACTGATGACGAAAATCAACAACGAAGAATAACGCTGGCCTGGTCCTAAGAAAACGTTTGGATGGAGTACCAGAGCTAATGCGAAATACAGCAACGACGCGTTATACAGGGTTGCTGTAAAAACCATAAGGGATAGTACACTGTCACTTTTCACCACTAAATTTCTGATGTTCAAGAACTTCTTCGTCAAGATATAGTACTCAGGTACCATATACACCGATATGGAATTCTTAAAATGCAAAATGGCGCTCCTCAGGTGCTGGCTCATGGTAACATGCAGAATTAGAAAGTTGTTGACAGGAATTATCAAGAAGAAAAAAAGTGAAATATTGAAAAGAACGACGATGATAGTCATTGTTATCTTGCTCTCGCAGCATTTTCCATAAAATAATTTACGAAAGTGCTCAGTATTTTCGAAGCAGCCTTGAATGGAAAGTCCAAATGCAACAAGGTGCAGCATGTTTTGGAGGAATAACCAAATAAGTATCCAACGACTTCTTGGTGAAGATTGAATTCTGATTCCACGGAAAAGTTCTGAAAGTTGAATAAGTTTGGATATTCGCTTGCATAATATCAGACGATGAAGTGACGTTGAAGAACTCAAAATTATCATACCTATACCTAATGTACATTCAACACCCATGTTCATTAAAGATGACACACATAAACTTAAATGGCATATGCATACAACATAAGTAAATCCATTTAGTGCATGTTTCAACATTTTAGAATCTAAATCATTTTCGTTGAAGCTTAACTGTGCGTAAATTCCGCTTACTCTAAAAAGAATAAATATTGTTTTATAACAAATTTGCATTTTGACGTGAAAATACTTTAATAGCTAACTACAAGTTTTTCCATAATCGTTTCGGGAAAGAGGAGATATTTTCAGGAGCTATCAACTTTTTAAAGAAAATTTTAACTACAATTTTGCTTGAGTAGTTAATCTGTTAGATATCTGTGATGCAGTAAATATTGAATTTTGGTGAAATATAAACAATTTGTTTGGCATTAATTTAAGAAATCTATTTATCCAAATCGAACATATTTGCTACGTAAAATTTCGATTGAATTTTTTTCGACACACGAAGAAATTTCATTGAATGTTTATCAGTACAACTCATTTCATCTATACATTTTTAATCCAGGCTATTAATTACTGATTTTTTTCCTGATGATATTTTAACAAAACTGTTGCGAAATCATCTCTTGATACATTTCATTTAAACCGAGCACCTTTTAGGATGGCATCTACCTTTTGAAGTTACATTAGCGTTATTTCGCCTTATTTGTATAGATGCGAGGAATTCGTTCTAAATATCGTATCTGCAAAAACTTAACTTTCCAAGATTTCTTTATGCAATTTTGTTGTGAATTTATCAATGGGATTTGTGTAAGTAATATTCGTTTACGCCATATTTATGGTCGTAGCAAAACATTCTCATGTTTTTCTAATGAGACACAAGGGGGTTTTACAACCAATTGGAATTTCAATACTCATTAATAAAAGTTTGTCGGGAAATTATCGTTGCGATTTATTAAAGTCAAACATTTTCCTTCCATTAGTCACTACTCAAGGATCACTAACGAAACTGTTTCCTGTAAAAACTGTAAGTTTACCTTTGCGATTTATCTAAATCGGAGATCCGTGTTCAGGTAATAAGTTCACTACACATTGGCCAAAATTAATCATGAAGCTGTCGTTGAGATTTATTTAAGTCAAACATTTTCACTTCCGTAATTCATTTTGCAAGTATCAGTTGCAAATATTTAGACGAATTTACCTTTGCGATTTGTAAGAGTCAAAGATAAGTGATGAAATAATTTAAAATTGATTGAAAAAAAATTTGATGTGAAATTATCGTTGCCATTCTTCGAACTCGAACATTTTCCCTTCAGTAATTCACATTTCGCGAGAAAAAAAGTTTTCACAAGTTTACCTTTGTGTTTTATCCGAGTCGAAGATCTGTTCTGAATTAACAATTTAAACATGCATTTAAAAATGTCTGTTGTAAAATTATTGCTGAGATTCATCCAAGTCGGACATTTTCACTTCAGTAATTCACATTTCAAAAACCATAACAAAACTTCGTTGTGAGTTTTTCTTTGCGATTTATCCGCGACAGTGACATGAACGACAATAAAAACCAACTTTCACCATCAAGAGTTAAGTCACAATTTTACCTCTGTCATTTCCCCAATTGTACATCCATAAGCCTTTTAAGAATTATATTTAAACAGTTACATTTTGAAAAAAAACTTCGACTATTCAAGGCTTTCTAGTTTGAGTGCAGTTTAGAAACATGTTAGTCTTGTTCCTAAAATGAAATCAATCCTTAACTGTAATGCTTTGGGGCCATTTATAAGAACATTTTAGTTTTTTACTTCTCATCATAAAATTAATTGACCTACTTGTTTGGTTTGAGTTGAACCTATCGCAGGATAATTAAACTGATACAGCAAGGCGAAATTTTAATTTCCTTTGACAAACACCAAGTTCATTTAATTAACTAAGTAATCATTGAAATAATTCAATAAGCTTTCGAACGACTGAAAATGGTTAAAACAACAGCAGAAAATTTTTGTCTTCATAAAAACGAAATACTTTTTTTTAAGCATTAACTCATTTTTATTCCAAAAAAATATAGGAAATACAAAAGTTTTGCTTTATTTAATTTTATTACACATACTTTTACATTTCGTTTTCGGAAGTTCTTTTATTTTTGTATAATCATCTATATATAAATAGGCAAAGACAAAATAGTTAAGAGCCATTTTTTCTGTTTTTCAACCGATTTTCCAACCTTTCTCTTTTTTTGTTTAGTAGCTATTGACGAGTTTTAGTGATATCAATTTTAAAATTTTGCAAACAGTTTATTATTAGTTAACTATTTCCCCTTTTCTTTTGTCAGGCAAGCCTCGTTTATAATTCTAATATTATATTGTTATAGATAGCAGATGGCAACATGTCTTGGTTGAGTAAATTATTAGGTAATAAATATAAAACTCATTGTTAAAAAAGGGTTTGTTGCCGTTAAGCAGCAATATTACAAGCAATTATAATAAGGAGTGAAGGCTTCTCTGAAACCATGAAGAATTAGAATGGGGATCATTCATAAATGATGTCACGCTTCGAGGGGGGGAGGGGGGTTCGTGAAATTGTGACAAAGGGGGGAGTGGAGGGTGGTAACAAGAAGTGTGACATCCTGCATTATGCAACATAGCGTGATAGGGTGACAAAGGGGGGGGAGGAGGGTCAAATGTATGGGAAAAAAGCGTGACATCATTTATGAACGGTGCCATGGTGCATGGAAGCTAACATTTGAGTTTTCTTCAACTGCCATTCAACTTAGTCCAAAATCGGCAGAAGTACGAGGGGCTCCATTTATGAGCTCAATTGGCCCTGCGGCGATAATGATTTACTATGCGTTTGCTTTAAGTGAGGATGATCAAAATAAACTCCACGTTATAATCGCCGAATTTGATAAATAATACTTATGTAACTATATAAATAGCATAATGTTTTCAATGCTAAAATTTAATTATTTCGAGTTTGGCGAACTCTTGTTTAAATAAAAATGCTTAGTAACAATTATTATTGATGTACAAATGTTAAGTGGGGTAAATGAGAACGAAAAATCATAGTCCCCTTTTTGCATTTTAATAAGTTTTTAATAAGTTATTATATTTACATGAAAATCTGTATATTGGTATTATGTTCTACATTTAGTTTTGCTTTTTGGGATTATGTTCTACATTTAGTTTTGAATTTGGGATTATGTTCTACTTTTGGCAGGGTTTTTTTGCAATTTTTTGGGATTTTTTGTTCTACATTTAGTTTTATTTTTATAAAATCTGTTCGCAAATATTTCTGCCATAGATATTCAATGCTTTTGCGTTTTGTGTTCTCACTTGCCCCAAGAGCAGGGGCAAATTAATACACAGGGGAATCAAGACAAAATGAACGAATCACGGAAAAGTAACTTAGTTAAAATTCAAGTATTTGGTAAATACAAAATTTTCATTTTACAATAGTTTCCTGTAAATAAAAACTAAGCAAAGAAGTTGAAACGGAATTTTCCTACAAAATTAAAGTTGAAATTGTCAAAAAACTTTTTTAGGGTTTTAGGCTTGTGTTCTCATTTGCCCCACTTAGAACACTCAAATACAATAGATGTTTATTACTTTTTGCAAAAATTTTGCTTTAAAAAATTATTTTTATGCTTGAAGTGTTTCTAGTTTTGAGCGTAAAAGATTTATTCTTTTACGCTCAAAAGGAGAGAGCTCTAAATTTCATCAAAGGCAAACGGGGATAAATTTGGAATGACTTGTAAATGATCTCGAGTTCATAAAATTATCTTTAAATAAAAGCTTTATTTCAACTAAAAAGTCATTTTTTTATCTTTATTCACCCCCGCTAAAATTTTATGCAAATTTTGTCGCATACAAATTCACTTATCCATTCAGAAATTTCAAAAGTATTTAATTTTAACCAGAAAGCGTAAGTTTACAAATCTTGAATAGATAAAAATTCAGTCTCAAATTGATCAAATCAAAGCAGTTACCGTGCAAATATTATTTTCATACAGCTTCTGCAAGCTGATGTGAAATAAAGTATTGTGATACATTGAGTTTTGCAATGAGAGTTTTATACATACGTGTCACAGTCATAAGAAAGCTAACCTATCGTCAATAAAAATATGATTTACAAAAAAAAATCTCTTATAAGGTATTAAATATTGAAGGAGGGGAGACAAAGTAGAGAAAGATGACACACAGACTAACCGATGAACCGACTAGACGCCAATATTTACAATATTGTTATAACATATCGACCAACATATGGAAATAAGAAGTCAAAAGAGTTTTTTCTAAAAATTCAGAATAATTTAGAAAAGAGCGAAGAATTGTGAATGTTATTTTCTAACCAGTAAAAAAAAAGTTATCGATTTCATACATATATTTTTTCAACAAATCACTATTTAATGTAAAGAAAAAATCTGCTCTTTCCTTAAATCCAGTATTCAAGTATAAATAACCCCGTTATGATCATTAATGCCTAAATAATTTATCAAAAATGAGTGTAAGATTGTTGAACGTTAATAAAAACTGATCCAGTTTTGTGGAAAATCTTTAGAATTTCACTAAAAATTGACAAAAATCTAAAACTAATTGTCAGAAAGAAAAAAAAATGTGTTCTACGGGAATAAAATCCCCAAAAAACTGACCAATTTTCCTTAAAATTACGAACAAATCGTAAAAGTTGGCAGGTATGTTATAGTAATATTATATTTTGGAGGTGGGATCCTTTCTTCCATTTTAAAGTGAAATTCCACACATTAAACTTGAGCTTTGGGCAAAAGAGAGTAGAAACGTAAAGGCTAAAGGCTTTTGTTCCGTATTAATTATGCTGCTTTCAAATAGACATATTACAAAACTAATTGAAATATAATGGTTTATCCGTTAGTTTAATCTTGGTTTTTTCCCATTATTATCCTATTTTGACTTTCGTTCTTTTGTTTCCAAAAGTAAATGAAAATTACTAGAGATGGAGCTTTGATCGCCTCGTCCGAATTTTCATCCATCAGGGAAAGTTGTGAGAAAATATCTTTTTAAATACTTTTCAGAAGTTCCCCAATCATCATATTATATTAGTCTTTGACGAAAAACAGAGCACTCAATTAAGTAACTAATAGTTAAAGATTTCCTTCCTAACGATTAACATGATCAAGGCGCTTTTCTTTAATTATTAAATAGAAAACTATAAAAAATGATAAACCAAAATTCTTCTTAAATTAAATTAAATCACACTAGATTAATTATAACTATCTTATAAATTTGAATTTAAGTTGCACAGATCCTCAAAATTGGCTTTAAAAAGTATTCGTCTGAAAACATTTCTTTCGTCTTTAATTCGTCTTTCTTTTACCTTAATTTTTGTTTATTATTTTTGCTATGCAAATCACACTCAGGTTTTATGTTTCTTCGTTTGGAAAACACATCACGTTCGAGATAATACGAACAATAATTTCTTCAGCCAATCAGTGTTCGACAATTTCTGGCAGGAAGTTAATGACGTCACGCAAAACTGCTGAAGTCCAACTCCATCATGTATAACTGTCGAAAAACATATTTTTTTATGAGGAGAGTCTAGGTTTGATGACAAAAATCGCGACGCTACAGCGTGGTATTTAACCACTACATTTTTTATTAATACTGTTACAAACTACTTCGTTAATTCATATATAAATAAGATGCTTTTAAAAATTAATTCTTCTTTAACAATGATCGCTCCTTTTGTATTTTACACTCACTGTTTTATTCTGTAAAAATCATTTTCACATTGTTTTAGAGGTTTTTGAACATAAATACTTATGACCCTGAAAAAAAAAGAAGAAAGAAAAATGCGCGTTGATTAAAGTATGGGTAAAATAATAGAACGAGAAACGAACGATTAAAGTGAGTACCTCTAAAACTTTTCACTCTGCCGTAAAGAAGTATGTAACTTTATTTATTTATTTATTCACTAGCTGCGTCAGCCGGCGTTGCACGGGATATTTCAAATATTGATGATTTCCCCAGGAAGACAATTTGAAAATACACCTTACACAATGATGCATACAAAAAATAGCAGGCACAATAGGTTAAAAGACAATAGTAAAATTGATTCGAAAAATATCGTCTGCGCTAAAAATTCATTAGAAATGGTTGACTTGCCTCGCTCGAGATTTCTTTGGTAATTTCTTTACAAATGTTTTAGTACTTTCACACAGTATCGGTAAAGGAGGTTTTATTTATCCTACCAGCTGGTCACTGTTTAGATCATTTACTTATGGCACTTTTCTTTCTAGGCATACTCACTGTTCACAACATTAGAGAGAAGTTGAGCTGTACTCAGCACAGAACTTGAGTAAATTTGGGAAATTAATTAAATGTTAGTTGTTTAGAAGATTAAAAAATTCCTAAAAATGGCTAAAGTTACTTCTGACGAAATAATGAATGCAACAGTATTTTTCTGTTTTCTGTATGTTCTATAGTTTGCGCGTTATAGATTTGTTTATTTATTTTTATCTTTATTTTTCATTTATTTATTTACTAGTTGTACCCGGCCCGGCTTGCTGTGGCTCAGTCTGGCTCGATGGAAAAGCAAGAAAGCTTGTTGTTTCATTGTCTGAAAATATAGATTGTTTGATTTACCCATTCTAGAACACGCAATATATAATTGCACACATGAGAAGATCTAAACTGCTCAATTTGATTGATTGGTCTTGAGCATTATGTTTTTTCACAATGCTTGCGGGCATTTTTTTTTTTTTTCTTTGTTCCATTGTCTGTGAAAATTTTGATATTGTCTGGCTCGGCACATTGAAAAATTCCAACATAAGCCTTATCCAAACAGAAGAAACACAAACACAAAAATTCTAAATTAACAATTTGCCGTTTAAAATAAATTATCTGTGTTTTGAAGTTCCCTTAATCGTTAAGTTCAAAAATGTTAAAAAAATACTTCAACACAAACAGAAAAAACACAAAATTTTAACATCAGGATGAAAATAGCTAAATGAAACTGTTAACATTCAAAATAAATAATCTTTGTTTTAAAGTTCCATTTAATCTTCGAGTGCAAAAATACTAACAAATACATCAATACAAACAGAAAAAACACAAAATTTTTGAGTAAAAATGAAAATAGCTAATTAAACTGTTGCTATTCAAAATAAGTAATCTTTGTTTTAAAGTTCTCCTTAATCGTCGAGTGCAAAAATACTTCAACACAAACAGAAAAAATTATTAAATCAAAATGAAAATAGCTGTACCCTGCCAATTGTTGCAGTGGCTCATTCTCCTTAATAAAACATTAAACAAGAAGTTCCGTCTAGAACTATACGAGCCTACTTTCCCGTATACAACAAATTCAAATTTATAATCTAACTATATCTTTCTCTCTCTTTCTTATTTATCTTTAGTTCTAATTATTGAAAATATACCTTTTTCAACGGATAATACATATTCCTTCACTCACTCATTCATTCTTTCATTTATTCAGCCATGCATTCATTCATTCATTCGTTACCTCATTCAAGTGTTTATTCATTCATTTACGCATTCATGTATTTATTCACTCATTTACTTATATTTTCATTTATTCAATAATTTATTCATTCATTCTTTTCCTCATTCATTTATTCATTGATTTATTCTTTCACTCTTTCATTCATTCATTCATTATTTCACTCATTGAGTCACTGAGAAATATCCTTGACAGTCCCGATCAAAAAATTTCATAGCAAAATAGGCTCGTAAGTTCTGGATAAACTTTCTATTTCTACATGTTCTACGTTATAAGAGCTTTCCGATAAAGTTTGTTCCAAGCAAATCTGTCCGTTAGATCAGGATTTATATAGGGTTGAAATTTCCCCGCAAGCTCTGTGTTAATTTTTTGAACTGTTCAAAAATGAACAAAAACTTTCAAATCAATATTTCACGCCGAGAACTCCTTTCAATAGGAACTTGGCTCTTGTGCCCAGAGTTTACAGAATTTGCTTCAATTTTGTCCATAGGCGCTAATGTTAAAATTTTTTGAACTGTTCAAATCAAAAAGTAAAATATAGAAATGAGACGTCCTCGCCGAGATCTTTCGAATGCAAAAAGAATTTTTCCAATCGGACAATTCGTTCAAAAGTTATTAGGGGGGGACAGACCGATAGACCGACAGACAGACAGACCGACAGACCGACAGACACACTTTTTCCCCATCTCAATACCCTACTTTCAAATTTTTTATTTTTCAATCTTTATTTAATTACTTCACTTATTTTTGACTTTTCTTGATTTTTAACGATATTTTCACGATACATTAAGCCTTCTTTCATGCTTTATTATTATTTTTTTTTACTTTTACGGGAAAGTAGGCTAAAAACGAAATAATTAAAAGTTGAAATAAATTAAAAGTCATATATAAAAACACGTGTTCTAATAAAATTTCAAAGCAATTGGTGAAGTACTTACGGAGATTTGAGGTTAGGAACCAAGGCTGAACTTGATCGTAACCGTAAACTGGATCACGTTCAGCCTTGTATGAACAAACGAACACTTACATTTTTATTTATATAGCTTATATTACCCGGAGTTGAGGAAACTGCTAATTATTATTTTTGGATCAAGGTGGGCCTTAAGAAATCGAACTAAAAAGCTTATAACTGGCGTTCTTTTTTACTTAGAAACTTCGAACAAATTCTATCTTGTGCAGAATAATCAGCGCTTTCCATCGATATATTACATTAATATGTGCAAGGTTTTTTTTCACCCCCATAATGGGAAATTTATGTAGAAATTTGCTTACAATTGGAATAAAAAAGGAACTACCTGTCGGATTTTTTTTCTGACGGGTCTATAAACCATCCTGTTGAAACACTTTGTCTACTGGCAAAATTTCCAATCCAATCGGTGAAGTACTTTCGGAGATTTGCGGCTATGCACAAACGAACACATACATTTTTATTTATATAGATTTATTTTGACATAAATAACTTGGTAAAGTCACATATTTTACTTTTATTCCTTACTACTTCTATTATACTGTGCATGGGCCGTGGTAGCGTCGCTGTTAGGATGTCGAGCTTCGGATCGGAGGATCTTGAGTTCTATACCCGAGCCGCTGAAGACCCACCATGTACAATTGGAGATACGTGCATGTAAAATCCATGGGCCCTGGAGTTCCGAGGCAGTTCTGAGGTGGTAGAATTACCCTTCCCTTCACTCTTAGGTCAAAAAGGAAGGTGGCTTATTTCGGGTGGCGACATCTGGTGTCATCCAAGTGCATCATGAGCCAAGGCGTATTTTTCGCGGTTCTCAACTATAAACGGAAGGCAGCTCCTTACTGCCTTAATTCCTAGTCGCTCTGCGAAGGTCAACTTGGATATCTAAGTGGCATTAGAAACAACAACAATTATATTGTGCACAAGGCCCAAAGTGTATCACTTGGGACACAAGTTTACGGGGCCTCATAAAGAATTCAGTGTAGGATTATATATTGTACACAGGTATATAGGGGAGAGTGTTGTACCTTGGGACGCTTGTACCTTGGGACATTGGCAATTTCTAAAAACCTATTGGCAACATAAGCATTTTTTTTTTATTTCTAATTGTGACCTTAACCAGCAGATAGCATCACAGTAAAAGGCAGCATTAGAAGCACTGAATTGATGACTTGGTGAGAGAAAGAAAATTTCATCACTAAAAAGTAAATATCTTTCTCATTCTAATTTCATTTACTGAAACAACATTTGTAAAACTATTCCACTGAATTTTAATTGGATATTGAACAGAAGATTTTTAAATGTTTTGGTTATGAGAAAGTGATGATTCTGCATTTTGATTTACCATCATTTTGATTTTATTTAAACCATGTGATGATTGTACCTTGGGACAGTAAACCGTGTTGTACCTTGGGACATGTCTCAAGGTACAACATACACATGGTTCTTAATAATTATATATATTTTAGTATAAAGAGAGATATTCTAATCAAATGCAGTCTTTTAAATACAAGAATTGTTAGAATATGATGCTATATTTTAGTTCAATAATGTTACGAATTTGACAATGTTGTTGTATCCATCAACACTTTCAGACTACATCGTTTTACTGTGAAACCAAGCTAGAAGGTTGCTACAATGAAAATCCTGACTTGGCCACATTTGGCGCATGATTTTTCGTATAAAATTGGTTATGTATATGACTGTTGCATGAATCACGAAGTATGTCCCAAGGTACAACAGGGTGTTGTACCTTGGGACAGTTTTCAGTTACTACTTAAAATGGCTGGCATTTTTTTATTTTTAAACTGTTTGAATTTAAAAAAATATATTATAGAGGAGAATGTTGGTGTATTTAAATAGTGTCTTCAGACTTTAAATCTAATTTTAATTTTTGAAGTTAAAAATTAAAATGTGAAAAGTGTCCCAAGGTACAACACTCTCCCCTATTGACAGTTGTTGAATAAATAATTTTTTATTAATCATGCGTGGTCTTAAAAAAACATGTAAAAAAAGTGGTTTCCGAAATTTTAGCATAGAGAGCAAATTAGATGGGAGTTTCGATACATTTATTGTTAAAGAAAAGTTACTTGCTAGATTAATTCCTACATAAATCGATAAATTTGAAATTTTGGGGTCCCCCGTGTGCAGAAATTCG
The DNA here is from genome assembly GCA_038502835.1 of Octonoba sinensis. Taxonomy (NCBI): domain Eukaryota; kingdom Metazoa; phylum Arthropoda; class Arachnida; order Araneae; family Uloboridae; genus Octonoba; species Octonoba sinensis. Next base: position 59,504,819 of record CM076605.1, on the reverse strand, counting down.
ACCTTGACTGTGAAAATTAATTGGGACAGACTAACTTTTTCGCTGAATTGTAATAAGATCGCTAGTGGATGTCTTGCATTGGCTTACACTAAGTTTTTTCTCCTTTAAAGTGTACACATTAGGAATTGAGAATAAGAATACGGTTTTATTGAATTGAAAAGCCGAAAAATGTTATATTTTCCTGTAAGTTGCAAGTCACTGTTCATGACGTACATTTCGTTTTTGCTCTGCATTAGATCTCAATTGCCTTTCGTGTATTTCATTCATGCCGCCAACAAAATGCGGAAAAACAATTGCTCTTCAAAATATCATACTTTACGATTTATATTCTCCAATCGAACACAACGTATGGGATAGTTTGGGGAGTTTTGTAGGTAAAATTGAAAGTATAACCATAAAACGATGCGGGGAAAATGGATAAGTGATGCTAAAATGTAATCAATGCCAAAACAAACTTAATGACTGCGTTTTGCTAAAAGAAGGCATGCTTTTATAATATTAAATGTTAAAAAGGTTGTGAACTTTCGCAGAATGATGCATAGGTTGAATTTAAAAAAAGGAAGGAAAAAAAGATTTTTTTTTACTTTGTCCCCACTAATTTCCTCAGTTTAGTATTATGTTAGGCTTTGTAATACAGATACTGCACTACAACTATCAAAACGAAACTTCACCACAATGCAAAAAGTTTATAAATAAATAAATGAGATAACATAAAAATTGTAGGCTGGTACAATCTTGTTCTGTTACTACATGAATGTAAGTTAACCGAATGCAAAATTTCGACATCACAGCCAAAGTGGCTAACTATAAACGGGTGTACTGTATATAGGGAAGACCGGGCGTAATGGACCACCCCAAGTTATTACTATCCAACTCCTTTTGCTAGTATGAAGTATTGTAGAGAGTAGATGGTTATATTATTTACAACCAATAATATCATATAGAAAGTAACTTAGGTACTCATTTCATGTAGATTTTATGCTTTTATCTGCTCCAAGTAATTTTTCTATCTTGAAATAATTTTATCAACTAATATCTATAAATACTAAATAGTTTCTTTGGAAAGTGCTCTCTTAGACGAAGAATTCTCTTTCGAGGAACTTTAGTGCTCTCTTTGAGCTCATAAGTAAAGTACATAAGTAAAGTTAGTATTTAAGTTTGATAGTAATAAATTATTTATTACTATCCAACTCCTTTTGTTCATATGAAGTCCTGTAGAGAGTATATGGTTATATTGTTTGCAACCAATAATATCAAATGGGAAATAATTTAGGTACCCATGTCGCGTAGATTTTATGTTTTGATCTGCTCAGAGTGATTTTTCCATCCTGAAGATTTTTTTAAATTTTATCAAGACTGAACTAATATCTATAAGTACTAAGTAGCATTCCGAGAAAGTGCTCTCTTAGAAGAAGAATTCTCTTTTGGGATTAGAAAGGGAACTCTCTTTCGAAAGAGTTTAGAGCGCTCTTTGAGTTCCTAAAAATTATTTGCATGTTTGTAATTCATATAAAATGTGTCTTATTATTAGTTTTGTTTGGACATGGAACACAGTGGACTAACATCCAGTGTGTCCAAAAGTACAATTGAGGCAGTGAGAAGCAAAGGGATGTAAGTGACCAAAAACGATTCTGAGAAAAACGCGTTCAAAATCCCTTTCAATGTTTTTTTTTTTCTAAATCACGTTAAAACGGAGCACCTGTTAGAGCTATCACTAGCATTTCTTGTAACAATATAGAATGGTACTTCCCCTATCGTTTGCACCAGCTATCTCCAAACTCTCAATTTTGTCACTTACATCCCTTTGTTTCTGGGTGCCTCAAATTCGATTTAATAGCTTATTTATGTTACATAAGTGTACATGCACATATGTAATGCAAAGTGTTAACATCAGAAAACAATTAATAAAGATTGTAAATTTCTAAAAATAAAATGAACAATTAAATAACATTAAAATTAGTTTAGATGTAGTTGTAAAATTTTAAGAAAAGTGAAAAAGGAAGAAAGAAAAGAAAAGAAAGTAGTCTATTATGTAGAATAGGTTTTTCAAAACATTACCAAGGGTTGTGCTCACATAAGGTATGTGTGGAAAAGTTAACTGGACATCAATTTACATTTCTAGAAACAGTAGCTGAATCCATTATTGGTGTGAAGGATCATCATCCTGATCATCATCACATCATATTGTACGACATTGTTATGGTTTTTCTGATGGTTCCCTAACGGTTTCTGGTTCTCCGCATGAAATTCTTTGATGTTTCTTCCAAGTACGTCTTTCAATATTTCACAATGAAAGTTTTAATTAGCTGGTTTTAACTTATTTGTATTTAATAAAATTTCTCAGTTTCATCGATTCCTTGTTTACAGTCGAGCCCGCTTAATGCAATAGCCAATTTGACACGAAAAATTATTAATAAACGCGATATTTCATTACCTGGGATCACAGAAACAATATACTATGGTTTGGTACGTTGAAAATGTATTACATTAAGCGGGATATTCTTTTATCCGATATTCCATTCAGCGGGTTCGATTGGATTTTGATTTCCCTCAAATTTTAATAATTTATTTCATGAAAATATTTGCATTTGTTAGTTACAGCTCTAGATTGGCACCAACCACTGAGGCGCAGTTGTTTCTAAATATGCCAAAGTTAGAATTTTACAAATCATTACCAAAAGCAAGTTTCCCAAATTTAATATCTCATGCCCAGAAAATCAGTGCTACGTTTGCTTCATCTTACATATGTGAACAAGTGTTTTCAACTGTGAACCTTAGAAAGAATTATTTCAGAAGTAGACTGACAGATAAGCATTTAGGCATCGCACTTCGAACCTCAATATAAGAAACTTTTAAAAATGAAATCGCAATTTCATTCATCTCATTAGGATATTTAAATTGTAATACTTGTGAATCATGTGCTTATGTGCTTTATACAGCACCAGCATAAAAAGGTTAAAAACAATAAACACACAGAAACAATTGAAAAAGAAATAATATGATCATTTTAGTTATTTAAGCGTCTTTAAAGAAATAAAAAGTGCTTTAGATAAAATTAGTTTTGCGTTAACATTCTAATTATATGCTTTATGATCCTCTTGTGGACATTTTAAATATAAATATGGAATAACTTTAATCACATTCAAGATTCTGAGTAATAGCATTGGTTAATAATAGATATTCTATAACTCATTTCAAAGCTAAATGCACATGCACCTATAAATTTTCCTAAAATTTTTTGTGTGTATTATACGGCACCTAAGTGCCGTATAATACATCCATACTTGTGCATAGTTTTTAAATTTTCGAAACATTTCTCTTGGCCCGTCAAACATTTTTTTTTTTTTTTTTTTCGATTTTGGGCCCGCGACCGAAAAAGTTTGCCCATCTCTGGTTTAACGTAAATAACAAATGTTGGTCTACTGTACCCCAGGAGAGGGGCACAGTGGACCACTCTATGAGTACACAAGATGTGCTTTTTTACTCATAATGCAGTACAAATATTGTTGTAAAAAAAATTAGAGCATAAAAACAAAAGTTTTAAAAATGTCTCTTAATTTTTTTTCACGTACAGAGCTTTTTTCCTTTCGCTAAAAAATAAATAAATAAAAGTGCAAAAGAAGTGCTCCCGCGTCTTCCCTACTGATAGATAATAGATAGATAGACAGACAGATAGATGAATATAGAGAGATTTTCTCTCTCTCTGTCTCTAAGTGAATCATTTATACAAAGTACGAAAACATTTAAAGATAGAGCTACGAATCCAAAATACTCGAAAGACCCCTGTTCCAGAAAACACGCCTTTATAAAGTCTTCAGAAATGAAAAGTGTTCGCCAATGCGTAAAATTGAAATACAACATTGAGCTCTCCTTCTCCAGTACTATCCAAAACAAATCTAATGGGTCGCAAAGCAAGCTCGCAAGCTCCGCCCACGACCTCATTCAAGGTCATGAGCCCTACGTGTATCAGCTGAGTGCATTTCCATTGCTATTCCTACCGTTTCGCAGAGAGTTCGTGCATCCCTTTCGAAGATTTAGAAGACTGAATTCTTTCTCCTCGAACATAATCGGAAAAGATCTCTGTTGGAATGTGTAAATACAACCTTTTCGCTCTCGCAAAACATTTATATCGGCGATAATTAATTCTTGAATACTTTGATAGAGAATTTTCAAAATCCGAACATATTTCATTGCCGTAGGTTCCATTCGTATTTAGAACGAAAGTTTCTATAAAATATTCTTTCCATATAAAAAGTTTTGAAAGACAGTGGAAAATAAAGAATTAACTCCGATAGCTATTTCTAGAAAATTACTCATTCTAGCCCAAACGATTTACAATAAAGAAATTATGCAACTTCCCTAATAGTAATAATTCAGAAATTTACTAATAAAAATAGTAAATTTCTGAAAATAAAATAAATATTCGAATAACATTAAAATTAGTTTCGATGTAGTTGCAAAATTTGAAGAAAAAAGAAAAAGATAGAAAAGAAGAAATTTTTTTCCTAATTGAAATGGCAGCAATTTCCGTAATATTCTCTATGACCTTTGATAAACTGAAGTAGAAACTTTTTGTGTTTACCTCTTTTTCAATAAAAAAAAAGAAGAAGAAGAAAGGAAACGGGGAGGGTGGGGAATACGTTTAGCAGTTCTGCTAAAAAAATTTAATAAATTAGTACTGAAATTTGCACTTTTTTGGCTAATGAATATCTGATCTTGTTCTAGTGACACTAAATGTTTCGTATTAAAAGTAAGTTTCAATTTTTTGAAATCGGTAATAAATCCTTTACAACAAAGCTTGTGTTCAATAAAGTTTCTTTTTTCAATCCAAATCGGTTTGTTTTAATATACATATTTATGTACTAGCTCTCATGCCCGGCGTTGCGCGGACTTTCTCGAACATTATATCATTCCCTGGCGGAGAAAAGAAATGAATCATGTGACACACATATAACATTCATCCGCAAATAAATAAGGAGAAATTTAGGTTATCTGAAAGAATGCTGTCAACAGAGTATGGAATAGCCATTGTTTGTGCCGTGCATGGGAATTATTGTGTATAATTATCTTAATTAAAAATTTCCAGATAGATCAATTGATCGTGAATCTCAATGGCTTTGGGCTCCACGACCACTCTTAACTTCCCTTACTTTTCCGTACAGGGTTTCGTCAAATCTAAAGAGTGCACCAAGTGAAAATTGGCAGCATTAAACAATTAAAGCAGCCAATTATGGCTGCAGTTAAAATTACACCAACAAATTTACAGAAGGTGTTCTGGAGTGTAGCGTAAAAGTCGCAAGTGGGCCTAAACACTCAGAAGGGCCACATTGAATTGTACGAATTTAGTGTTTCCATTATCTTGCGTAATCTTGTAAATAACTTATATTTCAGAATGAAGCCTGTGTAAGCAAAAATGCATAGACATTTTATAAACCCTCTGTTATTCGTATTAGACAAAACAGATTAGCCTACGGCAGCAATTTTTTAACTACTATCAACAGTTCATCGCAAGATTCCCACCATAATTTAAACAACGGCTTCTAAAAACCCTCTTACAACATGGTTAACAGATACTAAAAATCTCCATTAGAATATGAACGACATTTCCTAAAACTTCAAATAAAATGATGCTTAATCAAAGAATTAAATATTGAACTAGAAAAAAAATTAATTATATAATTTACAAAGGAAAATAAATATGTACATTTAAGTTAACAAAGGTAAAGTCCTTAACAGTTCTGAAAGTAGGAGGAAATGATTCAAGGAAAAGAGATAACTAAATCCAATCCAAAAATAAAATTCGTGTGTGACAATTTAACAGCTCAAAAATTACCGAAATAAAAGAAATTTTAAGCCCGAATTTAAAAAAAATGGCGCAAAGTGCATGGATTTCTTCAATTTGAATAATAATATAAAATATATCCACACGTGTAAATCAGGAATTGAATTAAATCAAAAGTGTTTTATTAATAAGATTTTTTGGCGCAGTTACGGAAAACTACGAAACGTAAAACAATGAATTAAAAACAATTACCTGCACGCAAAAACAAAAAGTTATCACCTGCTTACTTTGCGATTTAATTCGAAAGGAATTTCCGTTAGTTTTACGTTAGCTGAAACTTTCCTTTTGGCGATAAGATGACTCTTTACTCTGGCGAAAATACGCAATTTGAGGAAATAACTTCACAGGTAAGCCTCGCTTTAAAATTCAAAAACTACTTAAAACGAATATCACGCGTGTTCTATTTGCTCTACGAACTTTGGAAAAGAATAATCTTGTGCAGTTTTTTACCGGCATTAATATGCTGCATAAAAAGGTGCGACATTTCTTCGATGAAATGTCCACAAATTTTTAAATTTTCTTGACATTGGAATAAAAAGGAAAAAATTTGAGTTTTAGAAAAACTCTTCGAGGTGCATCATAACATAGTCCGACGTACCTGTAACCAAAATTTTATGCTTCTAGACCTTTTCATCTCTCTAGGAGGCGACCGAATGACACACATACACACACACAAACTCAATATTGTATTTGTACCATAGAAGCCGGTAGAGTGGCGTAGTGGTAAGGCGCAGGCCTTGTACGGCCAAGTTCGCAGGATCAAACCTAGCCCAAGTCTGTGGGTTTTCAAGATGCAGAAAATCGTCAACAACCATGTCGTATGATTATGCGGCATGTTAAAGCTCCCTTGAGTATCCGTTTGGCGTGGATGCTCTCGGCTAAATTAAAATTTTTAGTGCTGTTTGCATCAATTAGAGCTCAGGTGCCATCATCTAGGGGGAAACTGAGCGTCAAAAATAGCGGCAATGGTATCACACTCATTGTGGTGCCGCTGAAAAAGTTGGTACCAATCTCTGGGAACGCACTAGGTCCGCAATGGTTAAGAACCAATACTAAGCAGTCCATTTGAAATTAAAAAAAAAATTATATCTTAGATAACAGATATGGAGAATTAAATTTGTTGCTCAGAGTCTAACCATATAATTTTAAAAAAATAGAAGTTCAAATAATTGCGCATAACTCGAACATGTAAAGGTCGATCGAAAGAAAATAATTCCATCTGCATCAGAAACTTCATAAATTGTTAGAAAGGGGGAAGGTAGAAGACCATATTTTTGAGACCGCAGTTCAATTTAAATTTCTAACATTTATACTTAAAGTTTATTTCAAAATTTGGTTTGCTTTGTTTTCATAACTATGTCTTTTTTACTAGAACGTAGGCTTACTTCTATTTTTTTGCTATCTGATTTCATATTTATTCATAATAGTTTTTTTTTTTTACTTACATTTTTAGGAAGTTGTACTGACAAACAGAAGAAAACGCCATTTATGAGATTCGTTGCTACTCATGAAAGAGATAAAAATGTATTATTATTGTTGTTATAGTTATTATTTGTCTTCAGAGGCGTAGCTAGGTGGGGGCAAGGAGGGACAGCTGTCCCCGGGCGCAGCGTCAAGGGGCGCCAAATTAATGTTAATTTATTTTATTTTTAAATGCGAAAAGAAAGTTATTTGAACTGAAGAGGTGTGAATATGTTCGACAAAAAAGTGGGAGCACCGCAAGTCATATCGGGAATGACCAATGTAGCACAGGAGTGCGTGGGAAATCAGACAAATAATTTTGCGAAGACAAAGTGTCCCATTTTTCCCTTAGAAGTGAATGGTTGCTAATAAAAATGAAAGTTAAGCGGGCTGCTTTTTAGAGCTTTATCATGTATCAAGCATAAAAGTTTTTTTAATTCCCCTAAGCCCCCAGGGGCACAGGGGGCGCAAAATCTTCAGTTGTCCCCGGGCGCTGAAAACCCTAGCTACGCCTCTGTTTGTCTTGTGTGTTCAGAAGTAACAACTAAGCCAAATCCCTATTTTTGTGATTCAATAACTAAATTTACTATTTTAATACTTTACTTTTGAATGTGCAGTTTTAACTTTTTATTTTATTTTCAATTTTAAATTTTAAAAATTTATTTTGTTCTTTGATTTATTTTACTCTGTGTGTGCGTATTTTTCCATAAAAAATACCCCATTGCTATTTGGTTATTTTATTTCACTTTCTTATTTAATTATTTATTTATTTTCCAGTACAAATGAAACTAATAGAATCGTTTATTCTGAAAAAATAACATCTCTATTTTGAAAATGTAACAACTCTCAGTTTTAATTTATTAATTTTTGTAGCATACTTGATCAAAATCGTTTTAATTAAATACACTTATATTGTTATTACCTACCAAAAGACACACAAAAGAAAACAACAAAAGCTCAGACCCGAAAAGTTTTCCAAATTTTCGCGAGACAGCTTTTTCTATCTCCTGAAAAATTTATGTTTTTATTTTTAGCATTGTTACTTTTAAAAATAAACCATTATATAACAGTTAAATGTTAAGAAAATATGAAGAATGTAGCAAGTTTCCCTCCTTATATAAAGGCGCTAAAAGCTTTTGTGTAGAATTCTTTACATTTATTTTCTGTTTAATTGGAGGAGGGTTAAATGGCCAGGTTGTTTTTTCCACCTGTTAAAACATATTAAAACTAGTAGATAACAAGAAGTTCCGTCTAGAACTATACGAGCCTACTTTCCCGTATACACCAAATTCAAATTTATAATCTAGCTATCTCTTTCTCTCTCTTTCTTATTTATCTTTAGTTCTAATTATTGAAAATATACCTTTTTCAACGGATAATACATATTCATTCACTCACTCATTCATTCTTTCATTTATTCAGCCATGCATTTATTCATTCATTCGTTACCTCATTCAAGTGTTTATTCATTCATTTACGCATTCATGTATTTATTCACTCATTTATTTATATTTTCATTTATTCAATAATTTATTCATTCATTCTTTTCCTCATTCATTTATTCATTGATTTATTCTTTCACCCTTTCATTTATTCATTCATTCATTATTTCACTCATTGAGTCACTGAGAAATATCCTTGAAAATCCCGATCAAAAAATTTCATAGCAAAATAGGCTCGTAAGTTCTGGATAAACATTCTATTTCTACATGTTCTACGTTATAAGAGCTTTCCGATAAAGTTTGTTCCAAGCAAATCGGTCCGTTAGATCAGGATTTATATAGGGTGGAAATTTCCCCGTAAGCTCTGTGTTAATTTTTTGAACTGTTCAAAAATGAACAAAAACTGTTCAAATCAATATTTCACACCGAGAACTCCTTTCAATAAGCTTGCAATAGGAACTTGGCTCTTGTGCCCAGAGTTTACAGAATTTGCTTCAATTTTGTCCATAGGCGCTAATGTTAAAATTTTTTGAACTGTTCAAAATTGAACAAAAAATTGTTCAAATCAAAAAGTAAAATATAGAAATGAGATGTCCTCGCCGAGATCTTTCTAATGCAAAAATAATTTTTCCAATCGGACAATTCGTTCAAAAGTTATTAGGGGGGGACAGACCGACAGACAGACAGACCGACAGACAGACACACTTTTTCCCCAACTCAATACCCTACTTTCAAATTTTTTATTTTTCAGTCTTAATTTAATTACTTCACTTATTTTTGACTTTTCTTGATTTTTAACGATATTTTCACGATACATTAAGCCTTCTTTCATGCTTTATTATTATTTTTTTTTACTTTTACGGGAAAGTAGGCTAAAAACCGTCACAAAAATTTTTTGAAGATTTTCCTATGTAATCATTTATGTTTACTTCTTGTTATGATAAAAGTTAATTCGTAAAAAAATTATCTTGCAAAGGTTGTGAGCAGTTTTTTTTTTTTTTTTTATGAGCATTGTGTTATTGTGAAAGTTATGTGCAAAGGTTACACTCACTTGTAACTATAGAAATTCATCTTATGTACGTTTTCAATCAACTCTCACATATCATTCTTGAGTTTGCATTTTTTTTACTCAACTTAAAAGCATCTTTCATTTATGTGCTTTTTTTTTTGGGGGGGGGGGCACTCAGCCCGCGCTTGAGTGTTGAAACTGTATTAAATTTGTTTATTTTAGGACTGTCATATATTGCCATCCCGTTTTATTCGAACAACTTCTAAAATTTTTCAGCTGAAGTTACGCCATAGCTGAGCACATTGTATGATTGATGTTAATACTTCAACTAATATTTACTTGTTAATTCATTAAATACAAAAATCTTCCACTTTTGCGTCACCGCTTTTCAATGTCTCTCTTAGTTGTAGGTTTACTTTTAAAACTCCCAATCAAAAGTATATAAAAATTAACGCAATATAACTTTCATTTATGCGTTTAATTGAGAGGTATCTCTCTCTTAGTTATGCGCCGAATAAATTTTACAGCGTACTTCTCTTGATTTTAACACTTTTGGTTTTAAAATTAATTTTATACAAAAGGCACTTTTTTCTGATTTTAACGATTGAAGATTTGAAAGAGGTTACAAAGGTTATTTTAAACATTATGGGGAAAACTTCACTTTTGGAATATTGCAAATAATTGCAAAGTAAGTTATATACATTTTATTTCAACTTTAATTCTCTAATGTTTGTAAGTGGAGAATTACGTCATTAAAACAGGACGATTTTTTTATATACACTGTTTTGCTATTTAGTTATCTTTCACTTATTATTATCAATAAGAAAAGTTCAATGTCGTTTTACACTTTCTCACTTAGGTGCCAATTTTTTTTTTTTTTCCTTTTGAAAATAAAGATTTTTTACACTAAAATTCCATTTGTTTTTTTAAAACAGACAGGAATAAAGAACGGAGGAATAAAAAGAAAGAAAACGTTTTGAGAGAAATTAACTCTAGTTCGTTACGTGATGGCATTGCACTTTATTGGAATAGTTGGCAACACCAATTGCAGACAAATGCGTTTTCACTGGAAAAAGAATCGCGAATTGCCTAATATTCCAATTAAAAGACATATTGAATCGGATAAAATAAGCAGGACTGTAGATATTTTTTTCTTTAAATCAGCATAAATTTATCTTTGAACCAAACGTGAAGTGGCATAATATTTTACGTTTATCTATTATTATATCACAATAAAGTTCAATTTTAAGCAATGTTGCTAAAAAAATCCATTTTGGAAAAAAAAGAGAGTAAAACATTAAATGTAAAAGTTGAATGATGTTTTGCGTTACTGACATCGATGAATTTTTAAATACCATTCTCTGAAACCTACAAAATGACTAAGTTAAAACGTTTTAAGTTTTACCATATGACTGTCTGAAGGCAATGTTTCTGTTTAATATCAGATAGAAGATGAAAATTTAATACTCCTACATTCTTTTTTAGTAAAGTACATTTTATTGAGATCGTAACATAAGAAAGTAGCATCACACATAAATGACCAATTTCGAACAACTCTACGCTGACTCCAAAACCGTTTCTCGACGGTTTTGGAGTCAGCGTAGAGTTGTATTGTTATTCCATTACTGTTATTCCATTTGAGAACGCATGATTTAAGTTTTTTTCTCTCTTTTAACCCATCTTTAGCTCTTTTTGTCCCTTAAGAAACTTTTTTTTAAAAGTATTTTAGTCAATTTTTAAATTACAGTTCCGTTGATACATTTTATTTTTCATCATATTTTTCTCCTTTCATTTTAAAATTTTGTCAGACATATCTTACAATGTTATTAAATTCGAAACTTGTTTTCAAGGAAACATACTATTAAGAAATAGATTTTAAGAACTATCCGAAATGAATAACTTGTGTTTCAGAATTTTAACCAGTAACATAAGTTTAAATATAGTACTAAAACAAGCTATAAAACAAGCTCTGAACATCTTCATAATTTTGTAACATAACATTTTTCGATAATTTAATAACATACATAAGTTAACATAACAATAATTAGTTAACATAATTAATAGTTAACATAATTAAAAAATCCTCCTGAAATGATCAATAAGTATTTAAAATACTTTATAAATAAAACTCAAGTTGCAGTTTAATTATATTTTTTCTTCCATTTGTTAAGTCGGACAGTAATTCATTGTGAAAGCGAGAAAGGCAACACAGCGCCATCTAATGAACAAATCGAGATGTATTATATTATGTCACATGTGAAATGTTTCCAAAACTTACGCCCTCAACGATAAATAAATATTCCAAACACATCCGAGATTCAGCAATGTTATTATTTTCCGATATGTGCAGGAACTTACAGGCAATAATAATAATTCCGTTTGAAGCAGCTTAAAATATTTTAATTAATTATTTTTTCTTTACTTCTTACAAAAAAAAAAGATTAAGTAACGCATTTTTTTTAAAAAATGCCACTCGCAGTGTCAATCATTTACATGCTAATTAAAGAAAAAGTAATTTACAAAATTTTCTGTGAGCATAAAAATATACATATATGCAATACAAATGTGTATATATACCATGTATATATATTTTGTTTTTCTTTCGAAAAAGCATTCTTAAGCAAGGTTTTCTTTTTTGAATGCTAAACTCTTAAATGCATCTATATATGTATTCTATGTAATTATGTGAACCTATCTATAGAAATATAGACACAATTGATCTATACCGTGCGAGTGGTAAGTACACAAATCGTATCTGCACTTGTGAACGAAATCGAGTTACTGTCCCCAGATCATTTATTTTAAACAACAATATTTTACGGTTATATGTAAATGGGTATAACTTAAAAAGAAAACAAAAATATGGTATTTCTAAATCAAGTATACGGAAGCATTAAATTTTTATCATCAATTTCTCATTCTGAACGCTTATGATCAGCACGGCAGTAAAATCATTTTACTTTGTTCGGAAATTAGATAATTATGACATAACGCGCCAAGTTTGTTAAGAACTATGACTTTGATTAACATATACATTAAAATTTACATCATTGTTCTAACAAGAACTAATATTTCGTATAAGTTTTCTAAATAATTTGAAGCATTTACTTTTCTTATGAGTAACTTTTATTTTATTTCTTCCTTCGTTCTTTTATTTTGTATATTTCCTTTATTTTGCACATTATCTTTATTTATTTCATGTATAGTATTTACTCTTATTGACACAGGTTTTGATGACACTTTCCATTTTTTCTCCCCCCCCCCCTCAAATTATTCGGTAACGACGTGTGTTATATTTTAAGTGCGTAACGTAATACTTATACTATTTTGCTTTCACTCATTAATACTTCTATATAGTCCCGGTATTGAATGAAAGTAATTGTATTTTAAGCAATAAAAGTTATTTTAATTAGTTTTTATTTCGTAAATTTTGTTTTTTAATTATTTTATCTGTTTAACATATATATTAAGGGAGAGTGGGTAAAAAATGGGTTTTTTCCAAGCGTTTTAAATACCGCGTTAATATCCAGACATTTATTTTTTACAAAAACAATGCATAATGTTAGTATAGTATAACGACAGTATAATTATTTTTACATTGTAATATTCATATAATTATTTATTGAATATAACATTATTATAAGTGTTTTGGTGACTTATAATATTTATATAATCATTAATTGATTATAATGTTGCATAATAATATTTTTAATTATAATATTAATATAATTATTTATAGGGTATATTGCTGAAATTATTTATTGAATACAGTATTTAATTGATAAATTTTTTTAGAGTTTGAGAATGATGTTTAAATTCGAATGAAATTCCAATTCGATAGTTAAATAATAAAAATGTTACAAGAAATATTGCTCATAGTAAGCTTTCGTATTCCTTGATTCCATCATTCTAAATAATAATAATAGTAATAATAATAATGTGTTAGTATATCAATTTATTTGTGGTTTAAAAAACACTCGACATTTTTTCGAATACGATAGCATGCGTTGCTTGAAGTTGAAGCAAGGAGCGACTTTTACACGTAAATCGCGTTTCTCTGCGACGCTATTTGAATTTCGCTGAAAAGATGCCCGTACAGGAATTCACAGGGCTCAAGCTTCTGATGATTATGACCTGATTTGATTTCACCAAAAAATCATTACGTATAATTATCAAAAAATCATAAAATATTTCGAAATATAAGGAAAAAAGTTCATTTCAGATGGAAAAATTGGGCTGCTAAAATACAGGAATAACTGAAAAAATTAAGATTTTTTTTTTTAAATTGCCATATTTTTAAAACGCAATTTGAAATAATTTTTTTATTACCACAAAAGTCGCAAGTGATAAAGCAATCTCTAAAAAAACAAACAGAATGATTCGAAAAATTTGCTAAAATGTAAACAATATAAAATACTAAAATTAAGAACTTAAAAATGTATCACGTGATTAAAATTGCGAGAAATAACGGGTAAATCGCTATTTTCCAACGAAATCTAAAATGGTAATAGAAATACTATCTAAGTAAGTGGGTTTAACAGAATAGTTTAGCATATTTTTCCTAAAAATTAAAAAAGAAGGAAACCATCATTGTCAAAAAATAAATATTTCGAAAATAAATAATAATCGAGCACAACTCGTAAAATAACGAATTAAAAAATTATTAACCGGGCAATTAAATAAAAAAATAATAATAAGCATAAAAGTAATTCACAAGAAATCTGATGGTAGACCCAGACCATGTACAGATACGAAGTTCAACCAGAATTAAACGAGCCTCTTTTCCATGAAATTTTTTGGTCTACATTTTTAAGGATATTTCTGAACTGGATAAAATAAATGAGTGAAAGCATGAATAAATAAATACATGATTGAGTGAAAGCATGAATAAATAAATACATGATTGAGTGAAAGTATGAATAAATAAATACATGAATGAGTGAAACCATGAATAAATGAATAAATAAATACATGAATGAGTGAAAGTATATTGGCCGCTGGAAAAGGGATGTTTGAACGGATTAAGAACTAAAGCTAAATGAGAAAGAGAGAGATAGCTAGAATATAAATTTGGTGTTATTGTATTCGGAAAAGTAGGCTCGTATAGTTCTAGACGGAACTTCTTGTTTCTTCTTATTTTTCTTATTCCAATTTGAAATTTCGTACAGTAGAAAAATTTTTGTAGCAATTTAGTTATATAATTTGTTTCTCCTACGTTTGTATGCTTGAATTTAAAATATGTTCTCAATAAAGTATTCACTAACTGTTGGAACTCATTCTAACACAACGTCTAATATATATATATATATATATATATATTTTCACATCAAAGTGACATCGTATTTTGTTTTCAAAAAACTGTTATAATGATTAGAAAAGTATACTTGAAAGAATTTGCAACTTAAGATAATCGAGAGAAATGTAACTGTATGTTAGAAAATTTAATGTTGATACTCTGGGAAAAATGCTCGTTTAACTCTGAACGAACTTCTTTACTATTTATGTATAAAATATTCAATATTTATACATTATACTTTCTTTAAAGACATCTTTTTAAGAAATTACTGTCATGGATAACTGGCATTAAATAGCACGTTACTACTAAATATTATTGTCATGGATAAATGACATTAAATAGCACGTTACAGTAAATATCCTTTTATTCGCTGATTATCCATAGCTTGAAAATCCGGTTTATGTGAACTTCCGTGCATCCCAAGCAAATATTTGATCTACTAACCAACGAACTGCTAATAAGCGTCGATCAGCTAATCGCCATTATGTTTTCAAACTCAGATCAGTGGCGGATTCTAGGGGGAGGCAAGGGGACACGTTCCCCCCCCCCCCCCCAAAAAAAGGAACAATAGAATTATTCCATTAAATTTTTTCGCACCTTTTTTATGCACTATAAGATAAAAATCCCGATGGGGAACTTTACTGAAAAAATATTTACGAGGGAGAACCACTTTTTTCTTCTTGATGTCATCTCCAGAAATTATTTCTGGATCCGCGCCTGGCTCCGATTATAACAGAAAAAGGAAGGAGTTTTAGTAAATTAATTACCTTGTAATAAATAATTGAAATGCAAGAAATCTGTGTATTGTAAAGGATGCAGAAAGATTGCGCACAGTCAAATAATGTACCAATCACTGACTGGCCATAGAACTGCTCAGAGAATATTGAGATGAGCGGAAAAGGATCCACTTAACAAATGCTGATTAATTGAAGAAACGACGTTTCCTATCATCACTGATGTGCTATTTATCAATGCCAAAATTAAAAGCTTTTGAAAAAGTAAAAATAAAGACCCGTCTAGAACAAATGGTAAAAAGAAGGAGACTTATGAAAAAAGTGTACCACATTCCTAGTAATGACAGGTCAACATATTTTCAAATTGAAATTTCGAGACCGTTCTGTGATACATCGGATATTGATTATGGCGGATATCGGACATCCGGTGTCATATTTATGAAGTACCGAATATCCGGCTCGTATTTTTGATACTTGTAAATTCTATACATATTTTTAAGCCCATTCCAGTTTCCAAACACGTAGTGTGTAATTCACATATATTTTCGAAACATATTGATTTTAAAAATTAAAATTTGACATGCGGATAACCGGATATTTCATGCCGCGGTCAGATCGGATTTCTGGATATTTAAAAACCTGTAGGATACCGGATATCCGATGCTTTCTAGAAAGGACCAGCCCCGTTAGACGAAAAATTTGCGTGACCTGACCTATAGACACCCTGTTGACAATAAGATTATCGAAACGTCTTTACCTTTTACTGTTGTTTTAAGTCTCATGACTAAAATACAAAAACAGCGGTTATTCATCCAAAAATAATAACAACACAATTCTTCATTTAATATGATTTATTTATGACATACATAACTTCTACACATGCAAAAGAAAAATATGGAACTATATAATCTGTTTATAAGTTTCCATACATAACATTTACTTAAATAACACAAAAATAGTCCCACAAAGCCTTCAGTTTCAAGGTCTTTGGCACATACATGTTTTTAATACATAAACATAAAATAATTATTTCAAACAAAATATATTTCAGTGAGTGCAAGACAACACGATTAATAATATTACAGTATCAAACTGAAATGAAAGACTACAAGTTTTATAAAAATGTTCTACAGCTATATACATTTTCTACACATTTATTGAATACCATTATTTATACAATGAAAAATAAATCTATTCCAAAGTTTACAACATGGTTGGCAGAGTCATTAAAGTTGAAGAACACTTTTAATAATTCGTATAGGCATTAATATCTGGAATTTTTAGACTAGTAAGATACACTGTTTAGAATTTGATAATAATTAAGAGACATTTTGAGTCTATAACACACAGCATTAAAGGGGAAAACATACGCTGTCATTAAAGGGGAAAACATTCGCGATGATAGAATTCATCTTTGAAATTTAACAGAAAAAATAGTACTAATATGAAAATTTAAATGAGAAAACAAATCACACTTTAAAATATCGCCCGTTTTTTCTTAATGCAAATACTACACCTAATACATTTTTAACGCAAATATTACACATAATACATTTTTTTTTAAATAATGCACCCTCCGCGAACAAAATATATTACTATAACGAAGTAATAACTCGTACAAGGTCAGATACTTTCGCTGTTTGTAATTTTCAAACTTAACCGTCATTTTTAATTGACGAACGCAACTCGTTTTTTTTTTCTGCTTTCGACGGACCCCCCCCCCCCCCCCCCCCAAAGGAATTTGACTACCAAAGGTTTCCTTAAAAATGCTGCATTTGAAGCAATTATGTTTTACAGTTAAAGCTACGATATATTGCTAGTACATATTTTTTTTATTATTAAAGAGAAAGAACAAGTTTTTGTTTAATTGTTGCAATTTCAGACTGCGTATAAAAGACGAAAAAAAAGCTGCATTTTCAATTTTTGTAATTATTTTTATTCGTACGTGCTGATGGCTCTAAATTCCAGATAATTAATCCTATACATCGTTAATATCAAAAATATTGGTTTCTGAGACTTATTGCATAACAGACGACCTTTAGTAGAACCTTTGTAGCAGGACACAAAAGTTATTTATGTCGGCAATTAGAACACACAAACAGATTTTCAAAATTTATAAGTATCAAAATCTTCTCTCAGAGCAATATTACACATCCTCAAAGGCACTTGTGGCCTGGCAGGGATCGGAAATTCCGAATTTTATAATTTCACAAAAACTTTCCTTATGATACTTTGAAATATCAAACTTAAGTACACTCAATATTGAATACTTAAAAGCACACGGTCAGATTTTCACCATGTGTTCCAAGAAAAGCAAATTTCATTTCAAAGTCTGCCCTTAAAAAAGTTTGAAATTTTTATTTGAAAAAAATTCTCAATCATTTATCTAGAAAATGGAACTTAAGTCGTGTAGCATAAATAAATTTTTAAAAGATGATCCAATGAATTTTAGAGATATAATGAAGCAAGGCCTTATATTACTTAAGATTTCATATTAAACTACATTTTACTATAGCAATAAAAAGGGATAACTAATTCTTCATTCAAGGTTAATTCAATTCTAGTATTATACAAGAAATCACTGAAAATATTTTTAAGACTTAGATAGTTACTAAAGGTATTACTTCATTTGCTATATATATATATGCTGCTTTTTATTTTGTAAAGTGTACTGTGTTGAAACAAATATAATAAAAGCAGTATTATTTTTTCCAAAGTAAATGTAAAGATGAATGACACAAATATAAAACACAAGTAGTATTTGATTACGAAAGGTTGGAATTGGATCTAATATGCTACAGAAGTTAGAAAAACCATTCATACGTTTTACAATATGCGGTCGAAAGAGAAACTGAAGGAAAATGGCATTACAGACACATTTTAGTTTGACAAATATCCTTGATGCTGTTTTTTGCATTATAAACAAAACCATTTTCTAAATTACGGCGATAATCTTTCGAAACATCGTGTCACAACACGAGATCGTCAATAACTAGGGGGAAAGTGACTAGAGGCTTAGGAATAACTCATAATTCATTTTATTGGAACTGAATTTAAGAATGGTTTTTAAATTCTAAAATAAAACTATGTTTCTGATGGCGCAGAAAAGTTTAAAAAATCATTTGGTATAACTTTAAATTTATTTAAATCAAATACTGTTTTCCAATCTATTAATAAAACTTTTTGTGTGCATAGATAGAGAAACACTATTTGAAAAGTCAATTGTAGACTCTTAAAATTATTTTAAGCAAATACCTTACATTAAATTTATCTCTATATTAATACAAATAAAACAGCATTTATCATATTCCAATGACTGTTATACAGCACTAGAAAATTATTAAGACATGTAGACATAGATATTTTAAAAGCACGTGACTCAATAATGTGCGTCAGCAAAACACAAGCGACTATTTCCCATTGCCATTTAACGTAATAAAAGTAGCCTTTTTTTACGTAGATTTCCTTTATGTTTTCTTTTTAAATAATAAATTTTCACAATTACTAATTTGAAATAATGAAATGGACCGATAAATTGTACTGTAATCCTTCATAATAGCCCCCCAGCTATATCGCTCATACAGATATATCGCACTTTCCTGTCTTTCGAAAGTAGGAAAATCCCTTTTCCTATTCAAATGCAACAATGTAGTAAAAACAGTATAATCTTAACGTTTCATTGAAAGTAAGGCACTTTGATTGTTAATTTAAAATAGATTACAAGTTTTAAAGGATTAAAGACAGCAAACAACTATTCCTTTTTTCTATCAAAAAAAAAAAAAAAAGCATATGTAGAAAACACACAGGTGTATAGCTTTTCAATTTAAAAAAAAAAAGCTATATAAAATGTTTTGAAATTGAATTTTGTGAGCAAATTGTAATTTTTCTATGTTTTATCATCTTTAAAACGAAAAAAAAAAAAAAAGGATGGTAATAAATCAGCTACATAGCACTTTTTTGCTGCCTCCTAACAAAGGAGCGGCATAACAAGGGGTTACTGTGCTAATTTGAACTTAGTCGTTTTTCCGATTTACATCGTAAAGGCACTGGGTGAGTATGTGCATTCAACACCAATAAAAATACCGATGAAACATTCGTTTCAGATAGAGATTTTTAGCAAAATTGATTTTGGAAAACGTACGTGCTAAAAGTGATTCTTTATACTCCTTAAATAGAGTTTCTATATTTTTAGATAATTTTTTGTTGAGAACGTAGGGTCATTTTTTCTTTCCTGCAACTAAATTTTGAACACTATTTACTTTTTTTTTTTCCCCTAAGAATTTTTTAATTTACATGCATCTTAACTTCGAAAATTACGCTTCCGAATTTTTCTTTCAGTTTTAAACAAATTAAATAATTATTAATTTTCCGAGCTTTAAAATTCGTTCACGTCGTAGACTTTCTTCTGAAGAAAAAAAAAAGGCAGTCCACCGCCTTTTTTTCTTTCAATTCTTCATGGTCGTTAAAAATCGGGCTACATTTACTTTCCCTTCTAACCTTAATTTATTTCATTCTTTCCGAATTTAAAATAATCCAGATTTCATATTTATTTACCTGCGACTTACTGAGTATTTTCTAATGATACCCGAGTTCAAACATTCCAATTACTTTCTTCTGACATGTAATGCATTTTCTCATCCTTCCTTTTTAAAATACTAACAGACTGTTTCCTTCTTTCTTATTACTTACCCGATATTTCTGTCATTTTCCGTGACTTCTAAAATTCGAATCCTTCTGCGTAGCGAAATTTTTTCTGAACTAAATAACTTTAAATAATCTGGAAATCCAAAAAAAAAAGATCCTTTTTGTTATTTTTGTCTGAAACCTTAAATATTTTAATTACTTATTTCAATTCATAGAATTTTTCAGCCTCTGAAGAAATATGTTCTGATATGAAAAACCATCCATCAAATATTTTTTAAATATCTTAAATAATTCAAACATTATCATTCAAAGGTTCTCAAAATCCCATTATTATCTTTTCATTCATTTTGAAAAATAACATAAAAAAACATTTAAACTATTTCTTTACAAAATAGTTATATTTGGAAAGCACAACTCATATAAGAACACTATTTTTACAGCAATAAACGTAGAAACAAACTACATATAACTCATATTTGAAAGACACTGTTGACTGATGCATTAACTTTTTTTTTTAACTGAATTTTATGGGACATTGTAGGAAAACATATCTAAAAAAATAAGTACCAATTATTGTTTGTCTCATTATTATTAATTTCTCGTATAAGAAGTTATACTTAACGTTATTGCTAAGAAATGTGAACGCTCTATAAAAACAGAATACCATTAATTTTCTTTAAAATACAAACCAACACTTTGACTTCTTTATGAAAATACACTTGCTTAGTAGTATATGTAGGCATACATTTTATACAATTCTCTTTAACATTACAAAAATAGGCATCACTTTAAAGGCACTTTAAATGGATATCATCTGAACAGTTTAACAAATAAAAAGATTGTACAAATGTTGAAAGGCACTAATTTCACATAAGCTATAATACACCTAACATCTAGTTAATGGAGGAATATACCACTTGTGAAATGGAGAATTTAACAATGTTGAAAGGCACTAATTTCACATAAGCTATATAGCTATAATACACCTAACATCTAGTTAATGGAGGAATATAACACTTGTGAAATGGAGAATTTAACAATGTTGAAAGGCACTAATTCCACATAAGCTAACATCTAGTTAATGGAGGAATTTAACACAAGAATTTTTTGATTGTAATTAAACTGACATTCTCTGCATTTCCCGCAATTTAGATAAACTGTAGAATGAAAACATTGTTCCGTAAAATTTTTACTATGCAAGAAATAAACTGAAAATTAAAAATATCATACAAACAATACTTACACATTTAATCAATTTTTTTGACAGACAAGGATAAATTGAGTACTTGCAATTGCACTACTAAACTCTAAGAGCTAGAAAACACAAAACTTACAACAAAAAAAAATTGCTTTGAAAATGGAATGATATTCTAGTAATGAAAACCAACAGACTGTTTATCAAAACAACAGATTAAACTAACTAATTGTTCAAATGAAAGGCAGTATGGTTGGTTGAATTATACAAGCAATTCAAGCCTAAAAATGAATTCTTCTTAACATGATTCTGAAATGAAATAAATATTTCGTTCATCTGCAGCTCTTTCACTTGGTGCTTAAAGAAACTGAAAATGTCTGTTCTACAGAGTTTTCGAACAATGCCTAATGTTTTTGTCGTCTTTGGTCTTAGCATTTTCCAACGGATTAAAATAAAAGTTCTTATCACTTACTAGAGGTCTTCCAGTTTATGACAAACATTTAACCCTTTTAGAAAGTTCTTGAAACACTCCTGAAGCACCATCCGGAACAGATAGAATAGGATTTGGGAAAAGGCGGGGGAGCTCAATTTAATTCAGTCTTCGGCCTCTTCTCCAGACTAGGTTTTTTGCACACTCGCTTCAGCGTGTTACGATCAGCAGTTTCATTGATGCTTCGCTTCTTCTTGAGATTCTCTGGAGATATGGAAGCAATATCGATCGGCGTTTTCCGACTATGAATCAACTGTATGTGGCGATTTCTGAGCAGTGTGGCGGGAAATTTCTTCTTGCAGACGGGGCATATCTTGGCTCTTTTCTTCTTTTGAGGAGGTCCTGCAACTGCCTCTGTTGGAACAACTTCATCATCATTCGAACTGTCATCTATAGTGGGAAATGACTGTAGTCCTTTAGCATTGCGAGTTTTGCTCTGGAAACTGGTACTCGCATGGTTCTTTGATGTACTTGGTGGGGAAAACATTACAGATTTTTTCACATACCGGCGCTTGGGAGTCATTTCCTTTTCTAAATCAGGCGGGAC
Organism: Octonoba sinensis; assembly: GCA_038502835.1. NCBI lineage: Eukaryota > Metazoa > Arthropoda > Arachnida > Araneae > Uloboridae > Octonoba > Octonoba sinensis. Next base: position 59,482,159 of record CM076605.1, on the reverse strand, counting down.
TTTCTGTACAGCTGCAGGAACGGGTGGTTCACAAAGAGCGACAGGTACTTTTCTTGGCCTTCCTCTGGGTTTAATTACCTTAGTTTCAGGATTAAGCTTCACTGATGATAATGTGCGTTTTATTCCAAATTTCATAATTTTCTTGCCTTTTTTTATTACTCTCACGTTTCTATTGATTGATCCTAAAGAATGATTTTTGAGCATTTTCCCTAAAGTCTTATCTTCTAGTTTAAGTTCACTGACAACTGATGCTGAATTCTCAGTAGCATTCAGTTTTTCTACTTTAAGATCGGATTCAGTTTTTAAATTGTCTTCCTTGACTCGTTCAGAAATGTTTGTTACTTCCTGCACACAATTTTTGGCTTTTTTACGAATAAATTTTCTTTTGATTTTATGGAAAATATTTTTCTTCTTAGGATTTAGCAATGGATTTTTGGATGTTTTTATAACTATAGCGTTCTCATCTGGATTCTTTTTAAGCAACAATGCATTTTCATTTTCGTTAAGTATGTCAAGTTTCAGCTTTTTGTTCAGATTTGCCGCTGATGCCTTACGTCTTACAAAATTATGTACTTGACCCTTCCATCTTCTTCTACGACCACGCTTTGAAGACATGCCCTTGAAGGAAACACAAGCATCAGCAGTGGTATTCAAATCTTTTAAACAATTGAACTCAGAAGAGGAAACATTCAAGGTATCCTTCGAAGAAGGCACAGAATCAGTTGCTGCTTTCGTGTCCAGATCAGGTTTTGCAAGAGGAGTTAAAGCACTGGACGTCACTTCTTCCTTCTTCGATGAAACAAATTCAGTTTGATCTTTGTCCAAAGTTTCTGAGTTTGAAATAGCTTGAACTGAAGCATGATCCTCATTTTGGGTAGCATCTGTACTTGTTTCCAATGTTATTTCATTTTCCGTGTTAACTTCGGCAAACGATTGGTTAACCTCTGGCTGTTCATTTCCATTTTCTGCCTGGTCAATAAACTCTTGTTCATTTTCAGAATTTCTTTTGTCCTCACTTTCAAGCACAGCATTTTCAGAGTTAATGGTTTCAGATTCCATATTAGATGTTTCTGAATCACAGTTCTCTTCAGACAAATACCTTGAATCCTCACCCATATCGCTTCTCATATCCACTGACATGGCATCTTCTGCCTTGATTGCTAAAGCCTGGTACATAGAATCATCATTTCTGGATTCCAGATCAACTTCCCCCTTGATAATTTTGTGAGAATTCATTTGGTGCTGTAAAAATTGAAAAAGTGACAAGTATATGCGATGGCAAAACCTGCAACTGTATGTACGAAACCCTTTTTTGCTATTGGCAGTATCTTCGGTTTCTTTTAATATTTGAGATTGGCGGGACTGATGCCTGGCCAAATCAAGCATAGATGCTTCTACTTCATCCTTCTTAGGCAAAAACTGCAGCAAGCCAGAAGAACACTGAGGAACACTGTCATAGTCTAGTCCATTCGAGTTTAACCGCTCTTTGCATAACTTCAGATGACGTCTGTAGTTAGTCAAGTATGCAAACTCACCTAAACAGAATGGACAAAAGTGTTTCTTAGCATCTTCTTTGCATTCCTGTTCTAATTTTACCAACAAATCAGTTTGTGAATCCAATGGAGAAAGTTTGTTACTAATTGAATCGGCTTCTGCACTTAAATCTTTGATAAGGGATGCAATATCATTGTTAGGAACACTTTCTACAATAGTATCCTTTTCAGCATTTGAACTCAAATCGCTAGAAATTGATTTTTCAATAGGAACACTTTTGAAGGATTGAGCCATTTTTTCTTTCATTTTAGAGGCTAGATTTTGGCCAAATATTGTTCTCACTTCTGGCGAAGCATCTGTTTTCTTGGATGAATTTATGTTAGAAGCGATATTTTTATCGGAATTATCATTTTCATTTCTTTCCTCACTTTGATCAATTACCTGCACAGATGGAGAAACTAGTTGATCATCTTGTTTCTTAGTGATTTTAGCGGATATAGGATTTAAAGATTTGTTATCAGCACCTTTAAATCCTTTTCTACCAGGTTTTCGCTTAAATGGTCGCCCTGGTTTTCGTTTAATAACAACAGTTTCTTTTACTTCTATTGGCTTAGAAGTAACTGGAATGAGAGGAATGTTTTTACGTGGACGTCCTCTTTTCTTTACAGAATCACCAGAAATCAAATCAGTTTTTTTCATCTTACCAGTGAAATCCTCAGTACTGATGCTTGAGTCTATGGTTCCCTTGGAGTTACTGTTTACTTTAGAAGAATCAGAACATTCTAAAGGAAGTGAAGCATTGTGATTTGAGATAGTTTGGTCTTTATCTTTTAGTACTGCTGTTTCAATTGAATTATTTACGTCAATTTTAGACTTATTTTTTTCAGCAAGAGATGATTTGCAACTTTTACCAGCAGTGAGTTCTTTTACAGATGAAACTACTTTATTTGAGTCAAGACTTGGGGACTCAGAAATCATCGCATCAGACAATGTGGAATTTATTTGGGATGATCGTTGTTGAGGCAGCATGATATCAGAATTACTGTTTTGTTCTGGAATAGCAGGTCCATACACAGAGTTCGGAAGAGCAAGTTCCCCGCCAGAATCTGACTTACAGATCAAGCTCTTTTTGGTCATTCTTGATATTTTCTTAGTGGCTATTGTGGATGAAATTTGTTTTTGGGAATGAATCTGTTCTTTTGTTTTCTTTTTCTTAAGAACAGATGCAACTTTTATGTCTTTTTCAAGAAGTTCTGGTACTTCAATTTCAGTTCCAGTCTCTTCAACATCCTCAGCAACTGATGATTCTTTTGATTTGGTAAATGCATCAGAAAGTTCATTAACACTTGTATTTAACAATTCAGCAGGAGGAGGTTTTTTATTAAGGAGGACAGGTTTCACAACAGATGAAGGGTTTGGTTCAACTTCATCATGAAGGAATACTTCATCGTTTCCAGGAGTTTTGGAAACTTCTGGAGTTTCGATTGATTGAAAGTGAAGTTTCTTAGAAATTGGCAAAGGTTCAGAAGTTGAGTTGATGTTCACGGGGAGTATGAGTTTTGGGCTTGAAGATGGAATGACAAACTTTTCATCTTCTAACCAAGAAACGCATTGTTGCGGTGGATCTAGCTCTTGAGAATGCAATTTTTGCTTGATTGAATTAACAATGCTTTCCAATGATGGACTTATTCTGCCTTGGGAACCACTTGATTGACGAGATTTAGTTTGCTTCTTAGTGGGCAAAAATAAGACTGAACTGGAGAGAGCTGGGAATTTGTCAGTTGAACCACTGTCAGACTGAGTATCAGAGAGATCAATGCTGGAGAAACTTCCATCAGATTTATTATTAGCATTTGATGTGGCAAGTTCATTCAAGCTAACATTTACTGATTGAAACTCAGTATTAGCATGTGTATTTGTAGATGGATTTTCCGTGATGCTGTCAGAAAAGTCTTTCTTTTTGGATTCATTATCAGAATTTCCTAAAAGTGCATCATTCTTGGGGGAAACATCAGGAGTGCTGACAACAGCGGTATCTTCTTTTGCATTGGATTGTAAATTAGGAGGATCTGCTTTAACTAAACCAGACATTTTATTTGAGTCATCAGACAGTTCCTTGGTGCTTGCTGATTTATGTTCTTCGGTTCCAGCAGAAATTTTAATCAGTAGTTTTGGAATTTTCGCATCAGGCGTTGTAAAAGTTTCAGAAGACTTCAAAGATTTTTCATTATTATTCAAATTATTAGATAGTGATACAGCCAAATTATTAGCAAGTTTCTTAACAATAAGAGATGCATTTTCAGTGTGTACTTTTTCAGGGGTATTATAGTCAGATTTGAATAAATCAGAAGTAACTTTCTTAGCAACAGGAGATGAATTATCAATGCTCACTTTTTCAGGTACATTATTGGATTTCAAAGTAGTGGTCTCCTTTTCTTGATGTTCAATCTTTTTTAAGCTTTTAGGATCATTTTTCGTGGGTTCAGCAGTTGTATTTTTTAACCCAGATGGTCCAACTTGCTTTCTGGGAGATTTTTTTGGAGGACTGACATCTAAATTAAAAGTTTCCAATCCTGTAATTCGTCCACTTAATTGCTTTGTTAATCTTTTAACAGTTTCACTAAGTGAAGAGATGGGAGACATTCTTTTCATTTTTGGCATGCTTCTTGCAAATTCTGTGGCTGCTTCCATTGCCTTGTCTAATGCTGAAGGTTGTTTTGGTGAAGATAGAGTGATGGTTGAAGGAGATTTCTGAGTACAAACTTGAGATTTCACAGTTAAATCAACAGCAGTTTCTTCAGCTCCAGTACCATTAGGAATGAAAGAGTTAGCACTTTTTGTAAGGGGTGAAGAATTTTCATTCACTTCTGAAGAATTTACATCAGAAATATTTTTACTTAAATTGCTATTACAATTAATAACAGGAATGTTTTGGAAGTTTGAGGGATTTTCTACAGTCACTTTTTGTGATCCAGCACTTTCGTTATTAGTTTCATGAACTTCATTTGGAGTAACATCTTTACTCAGAGGTTGTTCATTATGGAAAGAGGAGTTCATTACTTTTTTTCTACTATTGTGGTTATTTGTTTCTGATTTCCTGTAACTTAAAGTTCGTTTAAAGCAAAGTATCACATGAGATTTCAGATTCCCCTCAGAACGAAAGATGCGTTTACAAGTAGGACATTCCACTTTCTGCTTCAACAGCGGCTTTTGTTTTAGATTTAGCGTACTCTTCATTTGTTTGGCAGGTTTAGTACTAAAATAATTTTTATCACATTTCATTGAAGTCGTTTGCAGCCTACCATTCTTATAGAAATGATTTTTCTCGCTCAGTCTTTTTGTGGGTGATTGCTTAGCAGACAAATCCATTCGGTTCTTCATAGTTCTTTTGATTCTTTTCTTCTGAGTTCTTACATATTTAGCAACTGCACACTCATTTCCACCGCAGTCAAGAATATGTTTGTGCAGTTCCATGGAGGAATTAAATTCTGTTTTGCATTTTGTGCATCGGAGAAGATTAGCTTGAGAAAGCGGTGGTGGAACGCTGCAGGAAAAGAACACGCCATCAGAAGTAACAGACTGCCTGCAAAGATCGACTGGTACTTGAGGTGGGGTGCGTGTGTCTCCTTCGATTTCTATACAAGAGCAATCGATGTTCGGATGATTGTTCTCACAGTGCTTGTCATAGTCATTGTACGAGGTGAAAGACTCTTTGCAAATGGTACACAAACAAACTACCACTAACTCTTTTCCAATTAACTTCTTCCTTTCTTCCAAACTTAGATCCTTAATATCATCTCGAACGCAACTTTCGGAATGCCATTCTGCTTCTGACGATTCATTGCTGGACTCTGACCAAATGCTACCATTACAGTTGCTGCTGCTCTCAGAAGACAACTGCACTTTGTTCAAACCAGTAGCGTACAAAGAACGTTCTCTCACTGAAAGATTCTCAGGTGGCTTCTGTTTTATTTCTTGACCACGGTTTCGGAGAGCATAATCAACATCAAATCCATTAGGAAAGTTGAAAGACGACCACGGTAAACATACCAAGTCTTCGTAGTAATTGGAAGGCTCAGTATGATCATTAAAATTGTATTTTTTTAGAGATAGTGTTTTGGCTTTGCCATCGAGATGATGCAACAAATTATCTGCTATCCTTTGAGAAACGTTGCAATAGAAATCGTACTCCGACTTCCGAGCGAGTGCTGCCAAATCTTTCTTTGTCATGACTTTAGGAACATGAGTTCTCTGAGTCCTGCGTCTCCTAGGCAAAATTGGATGTTTCTTAGACCGGTGTTTCAGCATTGCAACAACAGTTGAAAAAGCTTTTTTGCACACAGGGCAAATTTTCAGCTTCAAAGGTTGTACTACAGCAACGGCAACAGGTTTAGAAGGACTCTGCTTGTTTGAACTTTCAGGTTTTTTCGGTAGTTTTCCTCTTCCACGCTTTCTGATGGGACCTTGATGGAGTTTTTCATGCCTCTTCCGATTTGCCGTGCTAGAAAAAGTTTTGAGACAAGTCCGACATACAGATTTATTATTGGAATGAGATAAAGCGTGCTTTTTATATTCAGATTTTGAGGAGAAGTGAATATCACATTCGAGACATTCAAAAGCAGGAGCCCGATGAGTTGCTCTGTGTTTTATTAAGAACTGCTTCCTAACAAAAATTGCACCACATGTATCACAGGGAAACTTTTTCTTCTGTCCTTCAGAATGTTGCCTTTTGTAATGAGCTTTTATTTCCTTTTCCAAGTCGTAAGCCACATTGCTGCATATGTGACATTTGAATAAATTTGGCATTGCTCGATTGTCGTTATTTTCTAAGAAAATTTCATTTTCAACTTTGGATTTCTTTCGACTACTAGTTTCTTCTTTACGCGAGTCAAGGGTAAGAAGACCTTCACGAATTTTGCAATTCAAAATGTCCGATTTTGAAACATATTTAGCATTCACATGACTTCGAAGGAAATGCCTTTTTAAACTAAAATTCTGTCTATATTCACCATTGCATATATCACACTTGTATACTTTTACTCCATGTTTCTTTACAACCACATGATGTGATCTGGATCGAAAGAGATATAAATATTTTCGCCTAGACAGCGACGGAACATTGGCCTCTTGTGCAGTACTACACTTTTCGATTGCCCGGTTCGAAGAAGCGCCGGGAAAATCTTTTGAAACTTCAAGTTTAGATGCGTCTTTGGAAGAACCATGTTTTGGATGTTCCTTTTCACTATTAGTTTTAGAACTATATTTAGATTCTAAAAGTTGAGAATGCCCCTTATGTGTGCTGGATGGCTCCTTCGGTAAGATTGGTTGGGTATAATCTTTAGATGTTCCAGGCCTTATTGAATCAAGAACATTCCATGGCTTATTCCGATATATTATTTCTTCAATCACAATAGAATTTGAAATGCATGGCTTGACACTATCTTTAGGTCCTCTAGATTGTCCAGAATCTTTCGGAAAATCATCTGTAACTTTTGATGGCTTTAAAATCTGCGGAACAACAAAGCCAACAGTGTTTTTAACTTTCTGTTTGCTTTCAGTTTTGTTTATGCAGTTTGAAGGACTGTCCAGCTCAATAAGTTTGCTCTGTGTATGACTAATCAGCTTCTTAGAAGCTTTTTTCTTTAGATGCTGTTTTTTAATTTCAATAACAGAATTTTTAACCGAGAAGTTTTTTTCATATATTTTCTTGCAAACAGAATTGATGACTTTTCCTTCTTCTTTAAGAGAAATATTTGAGCTGTTCACTTTGGCAGGAAGAACTTTGGCACTATTTATGGGAGTGGATTCAACAGCAATTTCTTCATTATCACAGGTTGGAGAATTGTCAATTACTGCTCCTGGTTGAGCTTCATCATGATTGGAAATTTCCATTTTGAGTCTCTAAAAAAAAACAAAAATAAAAGAATGTCAAACACATAGAAAAACTTTAAAAACTAACTCAAATATTTTTTATATAGAACACACAAAGTGCTTGCTAGAAAGTATTGAGAAAGCATTTGTTTTTTTGTTTTTTTTGCTTATATGAGTAATGTTACAGCAGACATTTTGATAACTAACGATGTGACATCAAGGTTTTCGAACATGGATACTAGGAATAAATGCATTGAGATCGACCATTTGATACTGTCTGTGTTAAATAATTTATCACTAGCATTCAACTGTAAAAACAAAGTCAAAAAATTGGGTATGGGCCCTAGAAAGTTTTAAAGTATATTACACTCAAACTGAATAACAGAACTGAAATTGAATATAAAATATTCATGTGAATATAAATTATAAAACACTTCGGTAATATCTTCTATTTTAAAACTGAAGAATGCAAAGAATTAAATACAAATACTCAGACACTAATGCAGAACACAGGGTCCGTTGAAGAAAAAAGTAGGAATTCAAAATACAGATGAAAACACCTACAAATGTACTTACCAAGTTTGTTTACAGAATAACACAGAAAAAAGAGGCAATTGGGGTAAAACCCACGAAAAATATCAATTTTCTTCAAATATTAAAGTTTTGGAACAAACAGCATTAGAGCTCTAAAGTGTACATAATTCTTCCAATTTCTACACCCTTCTTCATAAGTAGAAGGTTTTAACACAGTAAAAAAAGCTCGTCTAAATAAATTGCATTCACGTTACCATTCACTTTTTAAAAAATAGATTGTCCTCAATACACAGCTTGGATTCGCCCATTCATTACGCGATTTCTTCTTCAAAATAAATAAATCATTAAAAAAATAATAATAATAAAATAATTGCATGAAACAACCATTTTGCAGCTAAAGAGATTTTGCAAGAAACGCGTGAATATATATATTATATTCGATTCCTCCTCTTCCATCTTGGACTTTGCTTTTTTCGTTGAATTGTTAAATGTCATGTGAATAATGATCCCTTTATTTTAAAGCAAAAAGACCTTTACACCTAGCCTTTTTTATATTTTTGATAACTCATGCATTTCAGATCGAATAGTTTCATTTGAACTTATTGAATTAATTTTCAGTTCCTTAACAAGTTGCAATATTCGGGGGGTTTTTTTTTTCTTTTTTTTTCAAGTTGATAGCTCTGATCAAATAACAAAATTAACTTTGCAAGGTTAAAAACTAGTTTTTTGACTTTTTTAAAATTAACCTTAATTTTTACCCAATCTTTATTTCTATGTTTAATGCTTTTTTTAAAACTCATTATAACAACTGTGATTACAAAACTAATAAAATCGACACATATAGAAACTGATTCAATATTTAAATTTATAGGATTTGACAGACCATGTTAAACTATCTCGGAATTGCATTGATATTTTTAAACTAAAGTTTTAATGAAAATAACTGTAATCTTTGTTTATTTACCATATCAAAAAACATAACAAATAGATGAAGAGAAAAAAAAATCAGATCCTTGGAAGGATGCAGAAAGATTCCGCAAAGAAAGGTAAGTGTGCGTTCATTTGCATGCACGTAGAAAGTAGACTTAAGTAATGTTAAACATTGCAGAAATTAAGTAGGAATCTTTCAGCATCTATTATTGGTTTTCCAAATTACTTATTTTTTTAAACAGTTAACTACTACAATAAAAATCAGACTAACAAAAATACAATAATTTTTTCCTAAAAGCACATCGTAAAAATCGTTGCATTTCTGGGACTTTCGGGATCGTTTTTCAATTTCGTGCCTTTTTCGAGAGTAGCAGAAACATTATGTGCGGAAATTTGCTTTAACAAAATCAAAGACAAAAAATGTCGTTTATGAGCGATAATGCGCATATTATGTTTTGGTGCAAAATAGACAGCACTTGAAACGCTGGTTAATTACTTCTTGCATCGCGCGTGTACTTCTCGGCACTTCTAGATTCGTTAATTAAGCCAAATGATGTTTGCGCGAATTTACAATTGCTTTTTAAAAATCTTAAGTTATTTTATCTTTAAAACAAGATATTTTTAAGGGAAAAAAAACGAATTTCAGAAAAATTCAAACTAACGAGAAAAGTGAAATTTTCCGTGAAAAATCGGGAAAAGCGAATACTGAGTAAAATTTTTAGAAAAGCGGAAATCCACCGAACGGCGGAAAACTGGCATCACTGCATTTTTAATTTTTAACACGCGTTGTTTTTAAAATAGCGGAAGAATTATAAATAAGCATTTTTAAAACAATAAAAAACAAAATGTAATAAACGAATTTAAGATCGAAAGTGCTCATTTTCGTACTATTATTCATATTTTCGGTCGCGATTTTTCTAAAAGAGTTCGTTTTTGTGTTAGCAAATTTTGTTAGCTTTTGTTCTTAATTTATAATTTCACTAAGAATCGATTTTGAGGGGGCGCTTATTCGATCTAGGTCATGTTCAGTATCTAACAGTATATACTTAATTATTTAATAAATAAAATTTTGGGCTTATTTTTATTATTTATAGAGATTCGGTGTTTCATTCATTTTCCTTTTTTTCTTCTAAAAGACAGGGAAGGTGGCACCTATATTCGGAAGAAAAAAAAAAAAAATCACGTGACACATGGCGCCGGATCAGCTTCAGATTGGATAGTGTTCCTGTTTTGCACTTTGCAAGGGGCGCGGCACCCTGCCCCTTTTTGGAAAACTGTGGATGCGCCCTGCCCTTTTTAGGGAAATTAGGAAAATACCTATTCTCTTAATGAAAAATGCCCTTTTTCAACTGAAAAGTGCCTTTTTTCCAACAGAAAATGCCCTTTTTAAAAATTGTGCCCTGCCCCTTTTTTAAAAAAACGTGAACACTAGAGGAAGGAAAGTCTAGACACTTGCTCTTTTTTAAAAAATGCAAAAATAATAAAAATACTCCCGAAAAAGTAGGAAAATATTTTTAAAAATAAGGATAAATTTGAAAAAGTAGGTCATGATAAAAATTATTAGGAAAGTAGGAAGAAATATGAAAAAGTAGGAAGCATACGAACCCTGAGAATATTAATTGAAACAAATAGGCTAAAATACTTTTATTTTCAAACTGAATACTGCGGAAGAACTACATGAATATTTACAACGGTTTGAAATATATCCGCCACTAATAGTAAGGTACATTAAAAGCGATAATTATTATTTAAATATTTCTCTGCTTGATAAAAAAAAAACTAACAATTATTATGGATCCTAGTTACATAATGCAGGGAAAGAAGCTTATTAACTTTTTACTAGTGAAGTCTACTTCCTTATATAAAACAGACATCGAGAGGAAAATATCGAAGGCAAAAGTTAAAGAGAAAAAAAATAGTAACAAGTCAACGACTCTTAACACATCGATGTTCAGAAAACAGTTATCAATGCTGCTTAACACATCGATGTTTAGTATCGATGTCACTTAACACATCGATGTTTAGAAAACAATAGTTATCTATGTCGCATCCCTACTGAACTGATGACTCCCCTTTTGTATTTTGTTCAGAAATAAAACATCGAGCGCAAAACTAATATTAAAATAACATAAAATAAAATTTCTAAAAATTAAAAAAAAAAAAAACCGACAACTCTTAAATCGATGTTTAGAAAATATTTTTTTAGAAACTTTTTTGTTCTGGTGGCGTTAATTCTGGATTTGTCCAATTGGCTCTGCAAAAACCGGGCAGACAGGGCGGGGGGAGGTGGCAATTTTTTCGGAAAAGAGGGCAATTCAGGTACACAGGCCAAAATCCTCCTTCATTACACTTCATGGCAATTAAAGCTTTTAGTTCAAAATATCATTACTCATAAAGCAGGACTAAAAACATATTTTTAAGTTGTAAATAATAATAATAAAAAAAATTAATGTAAGAATAATAGAGAGAGAGGAAAATAATTCACATTTCTCGGATCGATTGAAATTCAGCAGTGTTACCCAACCGGTGGTTCGTGAACTCCCCTTGTACCCCCATCCTGCAATGGCGGAATTTTTAATCGCAAAAGTAAAAGCAAAACGAAATAAGAAATTTGCATACGTATTAGAACGGTGCGTAAAAATGATTTTTCTTTTTTAATAAATTGTTTTCTCGATATTGCGTAAAAGTTGTGGACTGGCATAGGAAGCATACGGACAAAATTTGAAATTATTACTAGTTGCCTGATTTCGAAAATTTGAATCTCAAAGTAGTATCTGAAGATGTTCAATGATTTATTTTAAATTATGAACGTAGATTTCCCTCACCATTTCCCACTTTTTCCTCGCTAGCGGGAAAAATATGAGTCCCAAATATGAACATTTACTGGAAAACGTAAAATTACGCATTATTTTTGGCTAATTTCTCGAATACAGGCCCCAAAGTGGAATCGGAACATATTCATTCATTAATCTTAAATATTGTAGTCACGTTTATTCCACTTTTTCTTAACTTTTGTGAATTTTGTTATCTCAACCCGAAAGTGGAACCGAACGATATTGTTGATTGATTCAAAATTTTCTACGATATTTCTCATACCATTCCAAACTTTTTCGCACTATCAGGAAAATATTTTTTAAAGTTTTTTTTTGCGAATACATATGCTTACTGCTCTATTAATAATTCCAAATAATAATAATAGTAATAAAAGTAACTTTAGTTTTTATTTAAACTTCGATATTTTGCAATTATATTTTTTAAATTTTTTGTTATGGAAAATAAATGCGCTAGCAAATTTTATAGGGGGTTAGACATTTTCTTTCGGATCTTAGAAAGGCAAGAAAAAAAGGTTGGTAACCACTGAAATAGAGGGAGGAAGGAGGGTGCAGTGATGCATCGATTTGGCCTGTCTGCCGTGTATTCTGCTTTTGCCGAATATCTTGTCAATTACTCGGCCTAGTCCGGATACTATGAAAAGAAATGCATTTGACTTTATGTATTGAAAGATTTTTTACTGAATGATATTTATTTATCACGTTTAATGAATATTTTAATTGAAATATCCTATAATATGAACATATCGTGTTATTTTTTTTTTTTTTTTTTACATGTATGAAGTAGGGAATTTTTTTGCGTTGAAATGTTCCATTGAGCTCAAAATGATAAATGATTGTCAACTTTAATGGGTTTGTCCTAACAATAAGCCGCACCTTCGTTTTCCTTGCCTCTTTTAAGTCTAAATACGCTTCTTGGATTGGGGTAAACAAGAGAAAAACAAAAGAATAAAAAAGCGGGGACTCACAGCTTCGCGGAAGACAAACAGCTATCATATATTTGCGTCGCAACATCCAAATTGTAATACGAAATATCTTTTTATTAATACTTCAAATTATTATCAAGCATAACAAAATTCCATATTGTATGTACTAATAAAATATTGTTGCCAGGATGTCGTAAAGATTGTTACTTTGTTTTTATTTTTTGACTCCATAAAGGGGTTACGACACTAAAAAGGTTAAAAAACAATGCTCTAAAAAAGCAATGTCTCCCAAAGTACCCGTACCCCCGGGGGGGGGGCGGGAAAGTTTGGGGTGGGGAGGGGGTGCGCGGCACATCTGGCTGAGAACATGGAGTAAACGAAATTGTCTCAACTTATCGCTACGATACGATGGAGCTTCGTTGTTTCATATTCAAGAGGAAATGACGGGAAAAAAAATTTTTATTTGTAGCGAAAGATAGTTGAGATAATGAAGATGTCAACTTTTTCCACCTCTTCTGAGTTTATAACAAGTTAGGCTCGTGAAAATGATAATGTTACTCATAAATGTAAAACACAGCAAACTATTTTCCTTGATTTAAACGAAAATGTTGAATGGCTAAAATATTCATTCTTACATTGATGCTACATCCGTGCTAAGAAGCTTACCATAATGCGGTCAGAGAGTAGGAGTTAGTTTTATGCAATTTGTTGAAAAATAAGCATAACATGAGCAACTTCAATATCATTCTGCTTGCAGACTGAACTTCCATTTTTCCAGAGAAAGTCTTGTCACATTATACTGATTTGTCTTCTCAACATACACAATGTCATCCTTCTCATTGATTATATTGAATGTTATAGAAGAGCAGGGGTGGATCCTGAATTTTTTAACAGGATCCGTTTTTTTGTGAATTTGTTTGTGAGATTGTTTGTGAAAAATTAAATAATTTTGCGAAAATTGAAACATATAATGATGAAAAATGTCATTATTATTTGCCGCTTTTATAATAAACTAGCGGTGCCCGCACGGCGTTGCCCGGGCTGAATTTTAAAAACGTCGCCTACGGTGATGTCCTTGCTAAGAGTAAAAAAATCGCCTGCGGCATAATGCCAGCAGTGTTTGAAAAACATCGTGTGTCTATTTGTCAAAAAAAAAAAAAAAACATTAGACATTGTCAACGTTTGAAAAAGTAATATAACATGTAGAAGGATCAATTAAGAAAACTTAAGAACAATTCCATCAGTAGGGTCAGATTTGTCACCAGAGGGTAATTAAAACTGCCAAATTGTAGCAAGGCGTCATTAGTTGCGTTACTTTTCATCTGGAATGAGTCTTGGCAATGATCTTAGATTGATTGCAAGAATGAAATTGCAATAGGATATTAATTTTATTTTCCAGCCATGGTGAACTGTTGTCTCGCTAACCGAAAGATAAGTTTCATAACGAAATGAAGCTTCGCTAGCGGTACCATAGAGATGAAATCGTAGGTGATAATATTTATAGTTAAATGATACTGTAAACCAGGGGTCCCCAACCTTTTTGTACCAAAGAGCACATACCAGAATATCGGTCGAATGGCGGGCACCATTTATTTTTTCAAGAAAAATTTATAGTTGATGGACATAGTTGATAATACACACCATATAATGCATGAAAAATTTAATTTCAAAATTTAATTTAGCATATGAATATAATTAGTATTAATATTCTCGTGTAAAATAGATGATTACTAAATTGCTTGTAAAACCATACGAAGTGTAAAAATTATTTATAAAATACAGTCAATGTGATTTTTAGCATTGCATTTCACTGACCAGCGCTTCATAATTGGGAGAATATGATGAAATTCCTGCTCACGAGCAATCGTCAAGGTGTTTATCTGTAAGTCGTAATCTATATTTTGATTTTATGATATTCATTGTCATTTATCATTAGAGGGTTCTTCATAGTTATCCAGGGTTGGTTTGATTTTGCCCAACCCGAAAAAAACCCAATTGAAAAAACCCAAGCGGGTTTCTTCAAAATTGTTGCTCAAAATTATATTTTACCTAAGTAAACAAGTAAAAATACTGATTTAGACCAAATATAATACATACATTATATGTCATGGGTATAAAACTTTGAGGGTTAGCTCAAAAACAAAAACCAACTTGAAAAAACCCACAGGTGGTTTTTTTTTCAAAATTCTTGTTCAAAATTGAACTCCACTTATGTAAACAAATAAAAATACTGATTTCGACCAAACATAACACATACTTTCATAATACAAACATTATATGTAATGCCTAAAAATTTTTGAGAATTGGATAAAAAATAAAAACCCACTGGTGGATTTTTTCAAAATTTCTTGTTTAAAATTGAACTTTACTTATAAACAAATAAAAATACCTATTTTGACCAAACATAATAACATACTTTCATAATATATACCTTATATGTCATGGGTGTAAAATTTTGAGGGTTGACTCAATAATAAGAACAAACTTAAAAAACCCTACAGGTGGGTTTTTTCAAACTTCATGCTCAAAATTGAACTCCACTTATGTAAACAGAAAAAAAAAAACCCCGACTTAAACCAAATATATTTTTATCATGGATAAAAACTCAAAAATGCTGGATGGGTTTGAAATTGTTTACATAATCAAAATAAAATTTCTTTCCCACAAAAAATTCTCTATTGAAGAAAGTATAGAAACCTAAAATAAAGAAAATATCAGAATTTCACTCAAAGTGATAGATATGTTTTAAGAGAAACTAATTTTAAGAAAACAATCTATGGTATCTAACAAAATGCTGGTCAAGGAAGCACAAAAATATTTTTGCCTATCGATTTTTTATATATTTGACTTGATTTTTTTCCCGCAATGAAAATTGCTAAAAATTATGCGTCCCGGGGGACGTGTAATATTTTTTTTTTTTTTTTGCGTTTCCACCTCCGATGTTTGAGTGTTTGACGTGCTATAGCGCGTCCGCGGCATCGATGCATGTAAGATATTGCAGTAATTTTGAAAGTAATTAGCTTAAACTCCTTTAAACATAAAATGATTGCAATTAACTCAAAAATAACTTGTTTCTTAAACCCTTTGATGGGATTTTATTGAACACTAAAAATACAATAAACAAGGGGCAAAGTAATTGACTTTTAAAAAGTTAATTTATAGTTGTAAAGGACGGAATGGAATAATTAATATTTAAAAGGCAATTATTTTATTTTTTCAAAAAACTTTTTTATTAAAACATAAAATGTTCTTAAAAGAAATACATAATATTTATTCTTTTTCACTTAAATTAATACCATTATGTGTAGGCAACCTCTTACAAATAAAAATTAAGAAAACCTCAAATTTTTGAAAAAACCCAATAAAGCCCAAAAAAACCCAATAAAACCCGAAAAAACCCACTGGGTTGGGTTTTTTCCAACCCTGTAGTTATCTGACCCTTTATTCCTAGATGTTAAATGTTCTCTAGTTTAAAATGGGAAACTAGATGTTGGAAAACTAAAATGAAAAACTAGAACCCAACCCAACCCTGCTGTATGGTTTACAGCAGGGTTGGGAACCCCTGCTGTAAACCATACCTAAAAAACGTATGCACAATTTTGTTAGTATTCTTTATCGCCGGTTTATCACCAACGCCTAATTAAAAAAGTCAAATTGTAGCGTGTCGTCATTCGCCACGTTATTTGAAGTCTAGAATAAACTATACGAGGCGAAAACTTTTCGAGGCGATATTTATTTAAATACTATTTATTGCTAAATCAAGGAAATCGTAAAATCGGGGAGACGGAACTTCTATCAAGTTCAATCTCGAATTTAAAAATTATTGCTAATTTGGAGAAAAACTTTACATCGAAAATATGTTTTATTATTGTTTTATCTTTATTAAACTGAACTATTTTGAAAAATAAGGTTTATATTGAAATTAAGCTAACACTATTCACCCGGAGTTGAGGAAACTGCTTTTGGGTCAAGGTAAGACTGAAGAAATCGAACTAAAATGCTTATAACTGGCGTTCTTATTGACTTAGAAACTTCGAACAAATTTCATCTCGTACAAAAAAATCTGCGCTTTCGATCGATATATTATATTAATATGCGCAAAAGTTTTTGTCACCCCCATATTGGGGAATTCATGGAGAAATTTGCGTAAAATTAGAATAAAAAAAAGAACTACCTATCGGATTTTTTTCTAACGGGTCTATGATTCGGCCGCTTGAACCACTCTGTCTATTGATGAAAGCCGCATTCAAATCCGTTGCGTAGTTTAAAAGACCTCAGCGGACAGACACGGGAAGCGACTTTGTTTTATACTCTTTAAAGATAATGGTGTAAGTAAAACGATTTGGAAGAATGGAATTGTGTGAAGGGTCCGTTTCGATTAATTGGATTTGTGTGAAAGGTCCGTTCCGATTAATTGGAATTTTGTGAAAGGTCCGGAATTCTCCTCTAGCGCGACCCCTGTAGATAGAAGTTATATTTGGTAAACACACATTTAGTTATAAACGAATTTCATCTTTTCTTTATGTACTAAAAAAGGGGGGAAATATTAACACATATACATTTCCTTTTTTTTTTTTTTTTTTCGACGAGGGGTACGCAGGAATTTACAAAAATGGTAAAAGGGGTACACAAAGGATGAAAGTTTGGGAAACACTGCGCTAAAGCGACAACTAGCATACTACCGCTGCTCTAGTTCAATACCAAGGTGTCAACAGATTTTCAAAAGTGAAATTTCGCAACATTTTCAGGATTGTTTTTTGACAGTTTGGTGATACATCGGATATTGATTCTGACGGATATCAGATATCTGGTGTCCCCTGTAGGACGCACATGTATTGTAAATTCTATGCATCCCGCAACTTCCGTAGTAGGTTAATTTCACATATATTTCCAAAACATTTTAATCAATTAAATTTTAAAAATCAAATCTGAGATGTCGGAAAACCGGGTGCTTCGCGCGGTGGCCGAATCGGATTCCGAATATTTAAAAACCTGTCGAATACCAAATATCCTATGTCTTCTGGGGAGAACGGTATCGTTGAACGGAAAATTTTCGTGACCTATTCGTAAGTTTCGTCGCCTGTAATACCCTGAATACCACAAAATCCCTTTAAAAAAAACGAAATCCTGAATACTGGACCTTTATAAAAAAATATAAAAAATCTTAAAGTGACTGGAGTGAGTAAGTGCCTCATTTTGTAACTAAATTCTAATAACATAGCTTAAAACAACAGTGCGAAACTAGCAAGATATCCAAACTTCATTTTTCTTGGCACACTTCCTGAATCACAGCGCGGAAAATAAATGTCTTAATGCGCTTTATCTGAAAACAGTAGTTTTAACATATCTCAGTATTGAATAGCGATATATACGGGAGTGACAAGCGTTTTTTAAACAATGACGAAGACGACATCATAAACAAGATGATTCAAGTGACTTTGCTTGTAATATGGTAAAAGTTGAAGGAAAGAGTTCTTCATAACTTCGAAACACGTGCATACAAACTTTTAATTGTATTAATAAAGTCTACAGTACGCACAAAGGTAAAATTCTATCAACACCCAGATTATTCCAGAATGGCAATGTTATATGAAATAATTCCCGGAATTCTAAGTTACAGCACATAATGGAAAATAAAATCTATATATCCAGGTGCATTTTTTTCTTGGCAATTGTTGAAGACTTCAAATCTAAAGTATATACAGTCTTGTTAAAATCATAATGTAAAACCCAACCATCTTCATTGATACGCGTAATTAAATACTGTTAATTATTATCTTGCGAATGCTTTATGCAGCTCCCAATTTGTTTACATATTCGGTGATTTAATTAAACTACGATTGTTCTGCGGAAAAGGATTTTATTCTACAGTTTCTTATAGCACATTTCTCCATATTCTATTTCATTGATTATTATTTACTTCAGTGACAATTGATTTGGATGACAAAATTATCTTATTTTGAGCCTTGCAAGAATATTTGTATTTTCAATATATCATTCAGAATATATTGAATCTTTGAAGTTATTACTATCAAACGTTTAGTCAACAAAGGAAAGATATAACACACATAAAGAGAAAAAGTTCAGAACACACAATCAAAGCGGAGAAACTTCTGATTTGCAGCTTCTGAAGGGAGATATTAGGAAGTAGTTTTCAGTTATTCAATACTTATTCATTTGAAACATTTTTTCGCGGGGGTGATTTGTTGAACGTACTTAATTATACAAAAAATGGCAAAGTTGCTCTTTAAAAGGGTTTTAAAAAAACAAAATTTCATTCTATACCAAAATTTTAATCGTTGTTTACTTTAACTTGAAGGTAACACAAAGTAATCAAAATCATGAAGGTGGTTTATTTTCACAATGTGCAAAAGTTTTCTTTTAACAATTCCAAAACGCTTTTGCTAATTGCAAGCAGTTCTGCTTAAATTTTCTGGATCAAAGCACTCGCTGGGAAGTGAGCATCAACTAGTGATGACTCGAGCGGTTTTTTGGCATGGCGCAGCGATCTGTAGACTTTTTTTTTTTTAAGAGCCCTGTTGCCTTTTTGGTGCGCTTGTTATCCATTTTCGTGTGATGTTGCGTTTTTGAAAAACTCTGCAGCCTATTAACTCCCAAAATACATAGTAACTGTGTTTTTTAGTATTATTATCTAGTCATTGCCATTGATAGCAAATACTGTCAGCCCCGCTTACTCGGGTAACGGATAAACGAATACCCCGCTTCTAAGAATAAAACCTTCCGGAACCGAATATTTCCCCATAGACGCTATGTTAAAGATTCCCGTTTAATCGAATAATTTCCCCAGATAATCCAATAATACTGGTCTGCTTTTGAAATATTTTTGATAAAAAAATTGATGAAATTTCAAAAGTAAGTAAATAAGAACAATTTTTGAATTTTCAAGTTGATCTTTCAGCAACACCTTACTTTTCATCATTTTAATTTGTACTTAAAAATATATAATAATGAATTTAATTATTTTGTTTTTATTTATTTTATTTAAAACAAATTTCAAACACTTACTTTAATAACTTCTTTTAATTAGATATACTGATTTATTATTACGTTTCGAGGCAATATTATCAGTTCTGTAAGGTAAAGAAAGTTTCCCCGCATAATCGAATACCCCGCTTAATCAAATAAAATATGCTGGAACCTACGGTATTCCTTTAAGCGGGGTCGACAGTATTTTATTATTATTATTTTTTTTTTTTCATAGCCTTACCTTCAACGCAAAATCCGTAGATCTATGTGGGCTTGGTAAAAAATTGCATAGCACAGCACTTTTTCTACACAAGAGATACAAATTTTGAATGCAGTAAAGTCAAACTTTGGTAGAATCATGCTATAAATATAATCGATTACCACCTCATACAAGTTTGATGCCGATGTCGTTATTAGCATCAAAATAGAGTCAAATACAAAAAAAAAAAAAAAAAAAGAGTCAGTAAAATGCGCGTCTGTCGAAATGACGCTAAGAAAGTTGAAAATTACATATCTTTCACGCTTAAGAAATTAATTAATTGTATGATTTCTCTTGTATCTGATTAAGTTTTCGGGAAAATTTGGAGAAATTTCGTGCAAAACTCTGCTTGTTATAGGAGAAAAAAGATGCTGGGGAAATTGAAGGGGAGCCGGTACACTAACGTAATTTGGGGGGAGGGGACATTAATAATCAAAATAGCACCTTTAAAGATGCTAAAAATATAAATAACACTCAACCAGAAGTCAGATGCTAACAAAATAGCGGAAAAATAGACACTGGGGGGTCTTATGACTTATCAAGGATCTGTTTTGGATTAATTAGAATTTCGTGAAGGGTCCTTCTTTTAAGTTTTTCCATGATAGCCATTTGAGTAGTTCTCTCAGATATTTTTTTTAACAAAATGATAAAAATATAGAGATTTTAGTAATACTATTACTCCTAAAAAATAATCATTTCTTCATTTCTTTATAAAAATGTATAAAAAAACATCCAATCAAAATTCTCACTGCTTGGAAATTTAGATGAACAATTAATAAAATTTGCAAAACCGCAAAGTACATCACCATTTAAAATCACGAGGGCGCAGGAGAAAATGAAAATCATCTGAAGCCCAGCAGTGATCCTAATCTAATCTACCATTTTAACTCCCCCCCCCCCCGGCATGGGTTTTTTTCACATTCAATTGGGAAAAAAAAGAAAACTGTAGTGTAAACTTGTAGCACTGTACTGCACTTCCCATTTTTAGCCTACTTTCCCGTAAAAGTAAAAAAATAATAATAATAATAAAGCATGAAAGAAGCCTTAATGTATTGGGAAAATATCGTTAGAAATCAAGAAAAATCAAAAATAAGTGAAGTAATTAAATAAAGATTGAAAAATAAAAAATTTGAAAGTAAGGTTTTGAGATGGGGGAATTTGTGTGTCGGTCGGTCTGCCCCCCCCCCCCCCCCCTTCTAATAACTATTGAAGGAATTGTCCGATTCGAAAAATTCTTTTTGCATTCGAAAGATCTCGACGAGGACATCTCATTTCCCCATTTTACTTTTTGATTTGAACGCTTTTTCGTTCAATTTTGAACCGTTCAAAATACCTTAACATTAGCGCCTATGGGCAAAAATGAAGCAAATTATGAAAACTCTGAGCACAAGATCCAAGTTCCTACGAGCAAGCTTATTGGAAGTAGCTTTTGGCGTGAAATATTGATTTGAACACTTTTTGTTCATTTTTGAACAGTTCAAGAAAATTAACATAGCGCCTACGGAGAAATTTCAATACTATATAAATCCTGATCCAATGGACCGATTTGCTTGGAACAAACTTTATCGGAAAGCTCTTATAACGTAGAACATTGTACAGATAGAAAGTTCATTCAGAACTAACGAGCCTATTTTCCTATGGAATTTTTTGATCGGGATTTTCAAGAATATTTTTGAATTAATGAATGATTAAATGAATAAGTGAAAGAATGAATGATTAAATGAATAAGTGAATGAATATGTATTAATCGTTGAAAAGGTATATTTAAAGCCATTAAGAACTAAAGCTAAACGAGAAAGAGAGAGAGGTAGCTAGATTATAAATTTGAAGTTGGTGTATACGGGAAAGTAGGCTCGTATAGTTCTAGACAGAACTTCGTGTTCCCTATGATATTAAGGCGAGAAAAATATATGGAGACAAAAAATGATCACATTTTTGTGAAAAATTCACAGAAAATGGTATACACATTAATTGCTTTTATTACAATAAATCAAATATTCTTCCAATTTTTATTTTATATTTTTTTTTTTTTTGCAATTAGATATTGTCCTTTGTCAATTAATATGATTTCTGATGATTTTTCCTAAAATATAATTGAATTTAACTTACCCCTCCCCCCCCCCCCTCTCTCTCTTTTTTCAAATCAGGGGTCGCGCTAGAGCAAATTCGGGTCCATTTTTGGACCCTTCACGAAATTCCAATTAATCCAAAACGAACCCTTCATAAAATTCTCGTCAATCAAAACCGACCCTTCACAAAATTCCGAGCTACCAAATAATACATTTTACAGAATTACAGTAGAACCTCTGTTAACCGGCTTAATTGGGATCGATGGTAAGCCGGTTAGTTAAAAATACGGTTAAAGCGAGATAGCAAAAAATGGGAGATATATTATGCAGTTTAGAAGAAAGTGGAGGTGTGATGATTTATTGCGTTTTAGTACAGTTACTTTGAGAGTTACATACCAGTTATCAAGCGTTAAAGCGCGGCTTAGTACGTAAAATACGGAGAGTACGTGTATTTGTAAGGTTAACAGGGTTCAATCCAGCAATTTTAACAGGGTCCTGTTCTAGTGAATTTTTAAAAGATTTTTGAGAAAAATCAAATAATTTTATCAAAATTCAAACATAGTGTTATATTTTACTTTTATTTGCCGCTAATTTAATAAATAATTCTGTGAAAAGTATGATTTTGTAGCTCGGACATTGCGAAGGGACCGTTTTGATTGATAGGAATTTTGTGAAAGGTCCGCTTTTGATTAAGTGAAATATTTAAAGGGTCCGAAAACGGACCCGATTTTCCTTTGGCACGACCCCCGTGTTCAATCATTAAAGAAATAAAATTATATGTGAAGAAGAGTTATGCAATTCTTCCTAGCCTACAAAACCATCCTTTACATACACCAAAGATATTTACAAACACGTCAGAAATAAATTCAACAAGCATTCATTTTTCGTTTTTACCCGCATTTGCTAAAAAGGCTTAAAAGGAGTTTACTGCAACTTTGAAACATGTAATTGGGGATCATTCATAAATGATGTCACGCTTCAAGGGGGAGGGGGGTTCGGGAAATTGTGACAAATTGTGACAAGGGGAGGGGGTAACAACTAACAAGAAGTGTGACATCATGCATTATGCAACATAGCGTGATGCAAGACAAAGGGGGGAGGGGGGTCAAAGATGTGGGAAAAAAGCGTGACGTCATTTATGAACGGCCCCTTGGCAATTAATTGTCCCTGCAAATTCATATCTTAATTTAATTTTTCTCTTTTTGTGAACTTTTTTGAAACAAATTAACTGCAATTGTCTATTTTTAAAAAAATCAGGCTGTTAACTTACCTTTTGTTGCAATCGGTCAAACTAAAATGCAAAACAACATTTTATGCTTTTTCATGGTGAGGGGAAAACAAAAGCCTAGAAAAAAAAAAAGAAAACCATCTTAAAATTTCACATAATCTTAATCATATTTTTGTAAAATAAATAAATAAAGCTCAAGTCTTTTGTCGCAGGGAAAAATGTTATAGTGTATCGACAAGAGGTATTTGAGCAGACAAAAATAAAGAAATAACAAGAAGTTCCGTCCTATACGAGCCTCCTTTCCCGTATACGCCCAACTTCAAATTTATATTCAAGCTATCAAGCTCTTTTAGCTTCAGCTCTTAATTACTTCTAATATACCTTTATCAACGGTATTCATTCATTCATTTATTCAGTCATTCACTGATTCACATATTCAGGTATTGATTCACTCATTCATTCACAAATATCCTTAAAAATCCTGATTAAAAAATTTCATAGGAAAATAGGCTAGTTTAGTTCCGGTCGAACTTCGCATCTGTACATGTTCTACGTCCTAACATCTTTCCGATAAAGTTAGCTCCAAGCAAATCCGTATGTTAGATCAGGATTTATATAGGATTGAAATCTCCCCGTAGGCATTAATGCTAATTTTTTTTTTTTTTTTTTTGAACTGTTCAAAAATGAACAAAAATTGTTCAAATAAAAAAAAAATTACGTTGAGAGCTTATTCCAATAAGCTTGTTCATAGGAACTTGGACCTTACGCCCACAGTTTACATAATTTTCCCATAGGCGCTAATGTTAAGGTGTTTTGAACTGTGCAAAATTGAACGAAAAATTGTTCGAATCAAAAAGTAAGATATGGAAATTAGAGATGTACTCGCCGAGATCTTTCGAATGTAAAAAGAATCTTTCGAATGGGACAATCCCCTCATAAGTTGTTAGAGGGAGAAAGACACACCTACAGACACTTTTTCTTCATCTCAAAACCCTACTTTCAAAATTTTTATTTTTTAATTTTAGTTAATTACTTCACTTATTTGTGACATTTCTTTAACTTTTTAAGATACATTAAGCCCTTTTTTCATGCTTTATTATTTTTATTTTTTACTTTTACGGGAAAGTAGGCTAAAAAGAAGATACTCGGAAGGAATGAAGACAAACATAAGTTACACCTTAAATATAATAACATAGTTATATCAATCTCTCCAAGGTCTTGCAGAACATTAAACAGGTGAATGATTAATTCTAGTTCCATTAAAACGGCAAATTTTTTAAGCTTATTCATATTTTTGTTTATTACTAATATTATTATTTTCATTTTAAATGTGTCATAGGAAAGATTTTTTGTAGTTAAAGCAAATAGTCCAATTTAAAAACAGCTTTTATCATTGTATGAGCTTTGAGCTTTCCCTTTTCATCATTCACTGGAGTATTGAAAAAAAATTTTTTTTTTTTAAATTGTTCATTATATTGACAAAAAACAATGCCCCCCCCCCCCCCATCTGCAGCTAACGTGCTTACTCTTTTTCAAGAATCCAAAAAAAAAAAAATATTTTACATTTAGAAATCCTCTTTGGGATCATTCATAAATGATGTCACGCTTCGAGGGGGGGGGGTTGTGAAATTGTGACAAAGTGTAACAAGGGGGGGAGAGGGTAACAAGAAGTGTGACATAATGCATTATGCAGTGACATATTGTGACAAAGGGGGGGAGGGGATCAAATGTATGGGGAAAAGCGTGACGTCATTTATGAACGGCAGCTTTTGAGTTACAAGGCCCGGCAAGGTTGCTTCTTTACAGCGAATGTTAAAAACGCAAAGCCAACAAATAGGGGCACAACCACAAGCAAAGTGTACAAAAATACCGTATTAAAAGACAAAGTCAGGGAAGCTCGACATACTTCATTCCAAAAATGCTTTGAACCGAGTTCATTTCATGATCAACAGACACTTAATTTTATAGATGAAATATCATTTTCGGTAGAACGCAATAAAACGTTTACGAATTTAGTATAGTCATTCAGGGTAACTTTGAACCATGTTATATTTTTTAGTATGTTTGACTTTACGTCGCGCAAATTCGAATCTCTCCTGAAAATGACGGATTGCGAAATATCCGCAGGGGCTAAAATTCACATTTTCAAGTAGAGGGGAGACTTCCTCTCCAAGCTTTTACACATATAATAATGCTGGTAACTATTACAAGCGAAAAAATTCTGATTTTTGCATTTTCACAGAATTTTTTCGAATCTTCTGCGGGCGAGACGTTCCCGCCGGTCTATTTTCAAAGGAGGGATCTGAAAAATTTGGGCAGAAATCTCGCCATCCAGCCCTGAATTTTAGCATCAGATCCGAAAATTCATTTCGCTGGTGCACAATCACACCCCGTATTTATTCGCTATGTTCTTCAATTGCCCCTTTTTGACTTACTTATGAGAATAATTTGACATACTTATGAGAATAAATCGGCTTACTTATGAGGATAATTTAACTCATGAGAATACACTTTATAAATATTAACAGAAAGGAAAATTCAAAATACGTTAAAAAGACAAAGAGCAAATCTCCGTTTTTGATTATTTTTTACTTATGCATTTCATCCCCCCCCCCCCAGTCAACAACTGAATATAATTATTCTAATTAGTTAAAAAATAAAAAAGGATTTTGAAAAAAGAAAAGGTCCTTTGATCTTAAATTATATATAAATATTAGTTAAAACTACATGCAGAACCGAAAATGGCTTTTACAGCATTCTTAATAATATATACTAAAAAAGCACTTTTGCATCTTCCTGAATAAGGGCTTTGCCGCAGCGCAAGCTTCCCCATGAGGATCGCAGAGAGATGACATTTCATACAAGATAGCGAATTTTTCCTTTCACGTATGAACAAGGAGCAAAACACGTTTCAAATTTATTTAATGAAAATTCTTTAATTAATATTTCGCTCTTTGTCCCGACGTTTAATCCTTTATTTCTATTAAGCCTTCGGATGGGCATTTTTTTCTTTAACAACCAAGTAGAGCAGCCCTTTATTTTCGCTTGATTAAGGTTGATAAAAAATTACTCACCATTTACAGGTCTTACAGTACTTTAAGTAGATAATTTTTGAAATTTAGAAAAGTTACATCATACATTGAAAACTTAAACTAGAACATTCCGAAAATAAATTTTTCAGTTTAAAAAAAACAGGTAAAACTTAAACCTTAGTTATTTGAAATATTTTGCCGTTATCGTCATCGTTAAAGATCACACTGAGAAGCCACGCCCACATCTGCAAACGGAAAGAATTATAGAATTTCTTTTCTACAAAGAGTGGACCGTTTCACGTGCGTTTTGCTGTTGATAGAGAACTGGACAATTCTGCAAATAATTTATACAAGCGTAAAACATTTTTACTTGCACTATTGCTACTAGTGGAAAGAACTGGACAATTTTAGCAAATTGATTTTTTAATTACGTTAGTTTTGCAAAAGAAAAAAAGCATAATCCCAAATGTCTCCGAATATGACCCCAAATCCTTATTATCGGGGGCTTCATTTTCGTGGGGGCAAAATGTTATTCGATTCAATTTATTTATAACTGATACATAAACAGTAATGTAGTTAGGCACTTTCTGACCGTGCGGGGGGGTGGGGGGGGGGGGGGGAAAGCCCGAGATGTGGTGAATATCAAGGTTTGGTCAAGGTCACAACGCTACGTGACCTTGACTAAAAGATTAATCAGACAAAACCCGCAACATTTCAGGAATTTCCAGGCAAATGACGGTTATTTACGACTTACTCATGATCTACAGGGATCCAAAGGAAATTCGGGTCCTCGGACCATTCACAAAATTCCGCGCTACCAAATCGTACTTTTGACAGAATTATTTATTAAATAAGAGGCAAATAATAATAAAAGCGTCATCAGTAGCTATATGTTTAAATTTTGAATTTTCACAAAATTAATTGGTTTTCCACAAAAAAAACCTTTTGAAAATTCACAAAAACACGACGATGTTAAAAATGCTAGATCGACCCGTGCTCTATAGAAGTTATATCTACTGAAATATTAAGATATCATTTCTTGTCTTTTAAGGGAAGGGGAATCAACGGACACTACAACTATCACCTAACCATGATGCAAAAAAAAAATCTAGCACGTCCGAGAAGATGAACGATACGCACAGCGACATGTCTTTTCTTTCTGGAAACCAGTTTCTTTGTAGGCGGAAGGTAGAAACAGCGCAATTGCTCTCCACTCTGAAAGCTATTTATTTCCCTTTAGCCACTACAATAGCGTGATTGCGTAGCACCTATTCCTTAAAATTTGTTGAAGTGCTGCTATCTCTCACTTATACTTCGGCGAACGGACCCGATCAAAAGAGAAGCATAAGTGAGATAAAATGAGAATAATAAATGAAATTCAACTCGGACGGTAAAACGGTAAGTTTAACAAGAGATAAATTGCAGAAAAAATGCAAAGAACACCTATTTCATTTTAATGAAATAATTGCCGATCAAAAACGATGTTAACAGAAGTTTTTGTTGTTGTTGTTGTTGTTTTTGTAAATTATTTCAAAACTTTATCTTTCATATTATTTAAAAAAATCTTTTCAGCCATCTTCAAACGTTTGTTTCATACGTTAAGAAAGTTAGAATAAGGTATATCTGCATTTTCTGAAAGATTATTTTTGAAAAAAACAAAAAAAAAATTGAAAAGAGTAGGAGAAAAAAAAAGGGGGGGTACAAAGAAAAGTATAAAAATTTAACAGACTCATAATAGACGGAAACTTCTGATCCAGTAGGTATAAATGGAAATCAATTACATTTTTCTCTGATTTTTGAACTTTTGAACTTCTCTGAACTTTTTGAAAATGGAATAATACAACTGAGAAAGATGCAAGAAAAAAGTGGCGTTTATGTATATATGTGTGGGTGTGTGTGTAGATTTTCTATTGTTTACGTTGTAATGAATAAATTCTTTGTTAAGGGCCAATCATTAAGAAAATAGCAACTGAAATTTTATTCTCAGATATTCTTGAGGTTGTTATGAAGTAAATTAGGGGCTGTTTAGTGCACTATTTCGGTAGTAAACGAAACCATTAAAAAAATCGTCATCAAAAACTGTCCAGGGAATTCGTTATTTCAAAAACGAATGATTCACAAGAAACGTCATCATAAGAACGAATCTTTCAAGACAACGTTATCGCAAGAACGAACCCTTTGAAAAAAAGAATTAAAAAATTCTTCATTTTACAAAAATTGTTGTAACGAAAATTGACCCATAAGAAAAACAGTCAATTAAAAAAAAACGGACCTTTCACAATAAGTTATTGCAAAAATTGACTGTTAACGAAAGTCACGCTTGTTAAAACGGACTATAATCAGGATTATAAAGCGTTAGATAACAATAAGTTCGGGCAGAAATAAAAGAGCCTTCTTTACTGTAAAACCAACATCGATTTTTTAACATTATTTATCTTAAATTTTTGATTTCATATTATCCTATATAAACTTTTTCAAAGATTTAAACATATTTCAAAACAAAGCACAACACAGCTTTTTACATACAAAAAGAAAAGTATTTGTTAACAGTTATATGATACCGAACTGTCTTAACTTTTTAGATATCGTGTTTTAGTATAACCATTCATGCCTTTTAATAAATAGGAAATTTAATATTGAAACAAAGTTTACGAATAAACGTGGAAAAAGTAAAATACAAAACAGAGTTATAGCAAATAGTGCCTAATTCAAGATTTCGAAATCCGATAGTTAAAAAGAAATAAAAACAACTATTACACAATTCTTTACGGGCACTTAAAAAATGGCAAATATAATTTAAAAGTAATAAATCTGAGTATTTGAAGGCCATAATATCTTAAGGCCAACTTTTCGAGTTTTACGATGGCGTCAAAAAATAAATATTTTTAGTACTGTAAGACTAAGCATTTCCATGCAATCCTTAGAATAAAGATGTTCGATTAGTTCTTTAAAAGTTCAGAACCCACACGTAGCTAGTGGCTTTCTCGTCGGTACTATTGAGTGCTAAATCGCAAAAACACGAAAAATGGACTTAAGATACTATGGCTCTCAGGTTCAGAAACATTAAAATAGAATTTATAAACATTAAAATAGAATTTATCTGCTTTGTCAGAAAGGATTATTATTTCATTATTTTTTTAACCAAATAATAATAAGAATATTAATAAATGTTGCTAAACGATAATAATAATATAAAAGAGATGCGTAATTTATCAATAATCAATTGCATTAAAAATAAAATTTTTTTGCAGTATTTTTCTTTTAAAACAAAATTAAAACATTTAAATTGCATGCAACAGTTTTTCAAGTTCAATCAGGTTCCTCTTTTAATATTAACTATACAAAAAACGAAAAAAAAAAAAAAAAACAGCAATTCAGGCTCGGCAATTTTTTCGTGTTTTCATTGCAAAAATTTTATTCCATTCATTGGATATTATTCGTTCAGATAGCATAAGCATTATCAGCTTTTATGACAGAAAAATTCGACTTTCTCCCTTAAAGGCTAATGCCAGTGTTCGTAATGATTTCAATTTTTTAATTAAAAAATCGGATTTATGTTTGAGGAAGAATTATAATGACAAAATTCAGAAAAATATCGGAGATTTATTTTTCCAGCAAGGTTGAAAAACGTTTTTAAAAAATGCCTAAGTGGGCATAAATAACTCTGAGTGAAACACCCGAACAGTTAATATAAAAAGCATATGATATTAAAAATAAGACACCACATTGCGGACTCAAATTTAAAGTTGTCAATAGTTTTATTTTTCTTTTAAACAGAACTAGTACAATAAGATTCTTAATTTCTTGCGGAACCCTGGTTGGAAAATTATGCCATTAATGCATATGCTTACTCGGCTGATAGTTTTAAGTGCAATGAGGGTTTTAATTAATTAACTTTCTCCCCCATATATAAATTTAGGTTAAATGCAACATAATTAATCCATTTTTGCAAAAATGATTAGATTTTTTGCAAAGGACTGGAGGGGAATCATTTAAATTTTAAAGCCCTGGATAAACCCTAGGAAATGTAATGTTCTAAATTACAAATGACTGAACTTTTATATGCAACAACTTTCGCATTCTTTCCCTCTTCCTCCTACGAAACTTAATTTGCTTCAAGACTCGTTTCTTTAATTCTAAAACAAGTTATCTTGGAATTAATGGAAAAACGATGGGAATTACAAAAATAATTTATTTAAATTACTTTTGTAAATGGCGGACATTAAGTGATTTGGTAATTATCATACAAATTTAATTTATACACATAGCGTCAATATATCGATATATTTCTTCAATCGAAATTCACGTCCGTCAAGGAAAAGAAAGAGAGTAAAAGTGGAAAAAGATAAGAAATAAAGAAGTTTTGTTTTAGAAGATATAAGTAGATTGTTTCCTTTTTCTTTTTTCCCCCTAAGTTATCTGCTTTCTTTCGTTGCTTTCTCACATCTGACGCCCCCCCCCCCCTCCCCATCTCTCTTAGGCGATTTTATTATTATTATTATTATTGGTGTGTGCGTGTGCCATACCGAGTATACTTTGGCCGAGGACCCGAGCCCTCGGCCGAATATTAAGTTACCGAGTGCAGAGTATCACTTTAGTAAAAAAAATTGAAAATAGCAGAATTTTTTTTTAATAAATAAAAAAACTGCAAATTTTATATTAATTAAGCTAAAATTAAAACTGATTCGTTTATCAATCTGTTATAAATCTTTCTGATATTAAGAAACTGCCAGTCATAAATGATCTTTGCTTGCAGTAAAATTTATTAACAAATATAAAAGTTTCTTATTATATAAAAGCTTCTTATTTACACTTTTTTTTTTTTTTTTTGAGTAGCAAAAAAAAAAAAAAAAAAATAGCTTGCAAAAATTAATAAATTGTATTAGCCAATTCTCCAGGTGTACAGCAAAGAGCACAAAAAAAAAATTATTGGCATATAATTTTTTATTTTTTAAATTTAATTAATTAGCATGTTTCGAAAGCATATCATATGTAAATAAATACGGAAGTCACACTAGAGACACCGGATATTGGCAAGAATCATTATTCGATTTATCACAAATCCTGACGTTGGTCACCCCCCCCCCCCCCCAAAAAAAAGTAAAATCCAGGGAGCGCCCATTGTATGTTTCCTGAATAATCTTATTTCGGAGAGAAATTTCAATTGCTGAACAACATAACCAAAAAATAAATGGAAAAGCGCGATTACATAAAAATGCATAGATTTTACGCATGTCGGGGACACCCACTACAGAAAGTTTGAAGAATCTATAATTTTGAGCGCATGCGCAACACTTTAACAACAGAAGACGTTCTTTTCAGTTTCAAAGTTTTCTTCTGTTTTTTAAGGAAGATATATGTGGTGATTGCTTGCTTTGGGGGGAGGTATTAATTTAATTAAAAATGCAATACTATGAGAAGTGCATCGTTAAGCTTAAATTGGAATCGGAAGCTCTCTCTTTCTCTTTATATCAGCACGTACAATAGCGTCTGTCAGTCACTGGCAAAAAACAATCATTTGGCGCTCAGCAACAAACAGCGAAGTATATAATAACAAGCAACTAAACATGATAATAAATACAAAAACGACTGCAGAAAGTTAAAACGAATCCAATTCACTCCTTTAAAACCATCGAAAAGAGAAGGGGAGGGGAGATGATATTTCCCAAAAGGAAACTGGAATTATATTCCTTCCCTTCATCCCTCTTTCAGCTAAACTTCTCTCCCATCCAACCACCATGCACTCGCGCGAAATAACAAAAGCGGAAAACCTGTTTCGAGCCACGTCGATTTTTTTTTTCCCACTCCTCTCCTCTCTTCAAGCGTACGCTTTTCTCCCCGGCCTTGTTTTGGCAGAGTCGCTTTTTTTGGAGGGATCTTTAATTCAACGTGGCGGAGAGGGAGGGGAAGGTGCCGTGACGTCAGTGAAGGCGATATCGCCCATGCGATTGCCCGAAATAGAGCAAATCGGGACTGTGTTCGGCGATCGGTTCTGCGACAATGCGATTGGATGCAAAGAGGACGACCACTTCCCAGTGAGCGGTGACGTTGCCGAGGAAGTTACGAAGTGTTCGTAGTCACCACCCTCCCTCCACTCTCGCAGTTCCCATGTACTTTTTCTCGCAAAAGAGAAGTTAGCGGAGGATTGTGATGGCTTCTCTGCGTAGCAGCTCATGAAAATAAAAGCCTGATTGGGCAACGAAGTTATTTGCTCATTTCTAAGGCCTACCGATAATAATGGTTTCATTTGAATTCTTCTATCCATAATTTTATTTTGAGAGAGAGGGAAGAAAAGAGAATTTTACAGCATCCAATTCTCACAAAAATAATTAGATCCGCACACACAGAAACACGATAGTTATATTTGATACCTTAAGAAAATTAACTAAAAATTAAGGCAGTGAGAAGCAACGGGATGTAAGTGACCAAAACACGATTCCGAGAAAAACGCGTTGAAAGTTAGGAGCTTATGGGACCTTTAATGCTATTTTTTTCTAAATCATACCCCTAACATCTTTTTGCCACAATATAGAATAGTGCTTTCCCTATCATTTGCACTATTTATCTCTGAATTTTCAATTCTGTCGCTTACACCCCTTTGCTTCTAGGTGCCTCAACTGCTAAATACTGCAATTATTACAATGGAAAAACTCAGGGAATGGGTAATTCCAGCATTTTTGATAGGTCTAAAATATTTTTGCACAAATATATAGAATAACTAAAATCCAATTTCTTTTTAATGAAAAGAGTAGACAAATAAATTAATATATATCGTACGTATAGAAAATTATAGAGAAATATATTTTAAAATAGGAATTTCAAGTTGTGAAATAATGAAAATCGGACATATGAATAGTTATTGTTATGTTAATAGTTGGTAGCATTTTTTTCAAATTATTTTTTGCAATCATAGGTTCTGTGAAGGGTACGATTTTTGCGACTCGATTTTTGTGAGGGATCTATCTTTTGTAACAGCGATTTTTCTAAATGATCTACTATAGAAATTAAGAATTTTGTAGGGAATCCGGTTTCTGCTGCAACTAAATCATTTGAGAAAGGAGTTACACACAATTTGTAATACAATTTTGAACCTTTAATAGAATGTATACTTTTCGAAAAGCAACTATAAATATTAGTTCTAATCATCAGGGATCTGGAGCAGATATTTTTTGAGTTGTTAAGCTCCAACTTCTAAATAATGGACTATTGTTTAAACGACGCCGAGGGGACTATCGAAAAACGTCGTATAACCGATTTACCCTTCTGGATAAATCCAAGAATGGGGATAACACTAAAACGTCGTATATACGATCGTCGTATAAACGATGCTCCACTTACTTGCTTCAGTTCCGCTCCGTTCTACGATTTATTTTAATAGATTATATTATTTATCTCGTTTTTTAATTAGATGAATAATTTTTTATATGAAAAAAAATTTAAAAGTTTTTAAATATCAGAGCGGTGGTGCCAAACAAATTTCTTTGCCCCGATTCCACTCCAGCTTCGAACAAAATCCACCGCACCTGCTAAATATCCCTGCTAATTACATCGATGAAGCTCAACCAAGTAAAACTAAAAAATAACAATTGTGATTTTCAAGCAAAATTCAAAGCAATTGTATCAAGTTAACTTTTTTTAAAAATCACATGATTGGAAAAATCAAAAACCGAAATTCTTAGCAGAAAATGATCCTCGTGCTACATAAACGCTTACGTTTGGAAATCATTTAAACATTCTGCACAAATGATCTTTTCATTCATCTCAACAAATTTCATCTCTTTCTCGCATTAAGTAAACTAAGTAAGGGGAGTGGCGGTTGATTCAAGCACACACGTGAAAATGCATTAATTCTGTCGGGAGTTCAGATTATGAGACCGTCGCCAAATAACCGCCCTTCCTGATGCTAAATGAAGAGAGGCAAGGCAAAAAGAAAGCGTAAAAAAAAATCAAAATGGCACAATAATGATTACCAATAATTGACCAGCAGTTTTGCATAACTAATGAACAGTTAGATCAGCCCTTACGAATTCAATGTTCGAATCAACCATGCGACGAGAGAAAGAACATGAAGTAGAAGTGCTGATGACATCACTCATTCTCCCTTCTCCGTGCATTGCGGAGAGTAAAAAGAGCTCTTTCTAGAAAAGAGAACATAATCAGCCATTTTGTTTCTCCCGAGAGATATGAGGACTGAATTTTGTGAGGAACGTATTAGGATACATTTATAACGAAATTCACCAGCGGAGTTCAGTAATGTGTCGACATGAGGGATAAATAACCAATCACAGTTTTGAATTTTAAATTGTGGGTTAGAAAAAGCGTGGAAATTTTTATGCGAAACATGCTAAAACGTACAAAAAAAGTTAATAAACAAAAAAGTATTCACTCTGATCTAAAAAATGCCCCCTAACTCAAAAAATCTAACTTAGCGTAAAAACAAAGAACGAAAGTCGAATAACTCAATAATAGCACTCGGGAATCGATTTGAAAACAGGCTACCAAAAATCGACATTAAAAAGGAAAATACTTTGCTTCGCAATCTCTCAGAAAGTAAATTTAATTAAACTAGAGAGCCATTGTAAAAACGAACCTTTCCTTCGAGCTATTTACTTCTTTCTTTTTCATTAAAATACAACAATCTTACATGCACGCCACATTACTATTACATCTCCCTTTTACAAAATTCCTTCTTTCCCATATTTTAGTGGTATATGTCACTGCCGTTTTAAAACTGAAAAGACCCAAATTGCAAACTCGAAAACTTGACTGTAGGAATAGATTAAAAGTTAAAGTATTTTAACAATATACAGCACCCTTTTGAAAGTAATATTAAATCTATCTTCTTGAAAAGCAAAAGGTTGAAAGTACGATTTTTTTTACAGATTAAAGGTTGTAATTTTAATAGCTGCTTTAATTGCCTTTGCGCCGCACAAAAAATGTTCAAAAGTAGTAGTTTAAAAATTCTTCTTACTTAGATTTATTTATTCATTTCACCTATTGAGATTTGAAATTTTACAACGGGAAAGTTTTGATTTGAAATCCAGTTTCATAATTTGTTTCTCCAGCGTTTCTGAGTTACATACTAAGAAACGGAGGGAAGAATTTAAAAAGTTCAAAGGGAAAAAAAAAGTTGGAACATTGGTTTTAATTAACTAATTGTGTTTTTCTTCAGAAAAGAACTACGGTGCCCCATCCCTTTTTTTTTCCAAAAATTGTTTCAATTGTTAAAAGAAATAAAAGTAAAAATTAAAGAAAATTTCAAACAATTTTGAATCTAAGCCAATTAAGAGAGAGAAAGTTAATGTTAGAAAAAATAGATGTTGGTATACAAGAAAGCAAACGCATTTAATTTTAAATAAGATTTTTGTTTTGCTATTAATTTTGTGAGGATTTCGTTTGCAATAATTTAGATCTTTGCGATCAATGGCTTTGTTTTGCAATAGGAATCTTATGAATGATCCCTTTTGTAGCCAAAAGCTGGCTTGAAGCCGATCCTTTTAAGTCTGAATTACAATACCCTACAGCTTCTGGAGGCAACATAGTCTAATCTTTCTTTTTGATTTTCTTATCGCGCACCACGTGGTCTTATCGCTCCGTTCGAGAAAATGATTTTTAAAGAAAGCAAGAAGCCGACTTTTAATTTTCAAAAGATGAAATTTAGGGCAATCAATTTGCAAAAGTTCAAAACTAAACAAGTTCGACCTTAGATAGACAAGCATGCTTTCAGATGATACTGGCATGAATTTGCTACTTGACAGGGGTCGATCCAGCATTTTTAACAGGGTTCGTTTTCTTTTGTGAACTTAATAAAGATTTTTGTGAAAAATCAAATAGTTCTGTGAAAATTCAAAATTTAAATATACAGTGAGAAAAATTTTCACTTTTTTTTCTCGTTAAGGTAATAAATAATTGTGTAAAACGTACTATTTGTTATCTCGGAAATTTATGAAGGGTCCGTTTTGATTGACTGGAATTTTGTGAAGGGTCCGAAAGCGGACCTGAATTTTCTCTGACGCGACACCTTGCTTAGGTAATCACAGGTCTTCGTCTTTGAATTACTCCATATGTTCATATTCATAGCTTAAAATAATAATTTCTAAGTTTGACAGAGCTTTTAAACAAAGGAGAAATGCTATTTGTCATTGCGAAATACTAGATCCAATGATCGCCGTATTCATTTCCTCGAATTGTCAGATGTGATATTTCAGTAACTTCAAACAATGACGATAGGAAAAATGAAATGTAAATAAACGCGAGGAAACGCTAAACAAGACTCTACGCGAAATTTTGCACAACAACAAAAATGCCACGAATACAAAATTATAATAATAATAACAACTGAATTGAATGTATACCATATATTTAGAATCTTTGCAGCTCTTTTGAACTTTTGGTGTAAAATTTTCAATTCAGCACCATTGCGGTTTAGATTTTTTTTATTAAAAAACTCCATAATTGCTTTTAAGGGATGGGGGACTGTCAAACATTAAGTGTCTAAAAATTAAACAAAAACTAGTCTTAAAAGGGTCAATAGATAGTCCTAAATCATATTACACTGTTTTCCTTTTCAATATATTTGCTTTGGTAATATTTTTATAATATAAGAGATTGTCGTATTTCATGCTTTTATTTATTTTTATTATCTATTTATTCTTTATTTACCTATTTAATAAATTGTTTGAAAACGAGATTAACGGGAAGTTTTAAACAAATCCTTTTCTAGGTACGCCAAGTAACTACACAATAAGAATCTTGAGAACAGAATTAATCATGTTTGCCTTTCTTAAAATTTACCTTTGTATTAGGTAACTTTGGACTCGAGCCAAGTTTTTAAGTTAATCAGTGCAATGATTGATCGTTTTATCAAGCCTAAATTTTACAGAAGTGGCTTCTTTGGCTAAACCCCCTTCTCTTGCACAATTCAGTTTGTTGCATGCAAAATGATTAACATTTGTACAGAAACAATACTAAGAGGGGGAAAATTAAAGCTATTAAGCCCAATTAAGCACAAAATTGCATTTCCTTCATTGGAAAAGGGGTTCGTTAGCTCTAAAACAAAAGTTTGTAATATTTTCGTAAATTTGTGTTTTAATAAAATTGATCCCCACTCCTTCCCTTCTTTAGGAAGAACTTTTTTTTATATTTTTGTGGAAATTTTTCATAATCATTTTCTTCAATCATTGAAACTTTCCCTAAGGAGTTGTTGGAAATATTTGTTTGTCAAATTAGGATTCTTATTTAAATTTTTAACTAAATACGATTTAAAAAAAAAAGAGAGAAAAAAAGAATCTGAACAGTATGAAAACATTATACAAACTTGATAAAAAAAAAACTTAATAACATATTAATGCTTTTTCAAAGTCAAACTTTGATAATCGTTATTTTGCTAATAGCGATATCTATGCAACACTGTATGATAAAATTTTGAATCCAGGAAATCACATTTAATCAAATTACATTCAAAAGCATTAAAAAAATAAAAATATAGTACTTTGCAAGATTTTTACCACCTAAAATTTAAGCAGAGATTGACTCTTAAATAAAATTCCCAACAAAAACCTAACTGGAAAAAGAAATTAGAGTTGTTCCTCTGGTTAATTTTTTAACAAATTTCATCACTTAAAAACAAAATACACAAAAAAATGGTAAAGCTAATTAGAATAAGTAATTGTATAATTGTGCATAAGTGTGGACTTTGAAAATAAAAATGTATGAAGCTTCAGTAATTTTACAAAGGTACACCCCCTCCCCCCTGAAGAGCTGTACTTCATAAAACTTGCTATATTATTGATTTGTTGCATGATGCTGCACTTTAAAATAGCATGTAATTGTGAATAAATAAAGCAAGGTTGGTTTAGCAACAGGAAACAACCAAGAAAGATTGAGAAAGCTCCTAGGGAAGTAGGGAATACAATTGGGATTTCCACACTAAACCGGCTAATTTCTCTTAAATTGCATTCTGAAGACTTGCAAGTTAAGGTAGACTAAAAATGAAGGCATAAAGCTGCATTTTTTCCTTTTTATCTAACACAAGGAACACATTTGATGTTAGTTTTCAAATATGATGAATGATGGTTCTGAAAATGGACTCTTAGCAGGCTCCCCATAATCAACTCAATTTTGAAAAAAATGAAGGAGGTTGCAGGGAAGGAATTATGCCACAGGTAGGCGACGTGGCAGTCTACTAGCATTCTGGTCCCTTGAAGCCCACTTGATGAAACGCAAACTCCCAATGTACTTCCAAAAAAGAGTGGGGGAGAGGGGGCGAAGCACCAGCAGTCAAAAGACCACAGCTTATCTCTTTTACTCTTAACCCTTATTCTCATAAAGTAGCATATAATGCTACCAGGGGTTTTCCCCTACTCTCTATTTCTTAAGTGAGGTCAGCGCATATGTTGCATTGTTATTTGCCAGCCCTTATTCTCATAAAGTAGCATATACGCTACTTTATGAGAATAAGGGTTAATCATGTAATTTTCCTTACACTGAATGAATGCAATTAAAATAAAATAAGTATATTACACCTAAACATTAAGCTAATTTTGCATTAGGATGGGTCTAATACATTCCATTATGTTTCTTCGATCAGTCAGCATTGACTGATCAGTTTTTGATTGATGACTGATGAACAATGGTCAATAAAACTGGAACTTTGCAAAGATTGATTATTTCAAACAGACTGTAATGTTTAGATAAAGTTAGCAAAGACATTCACTCAGCAGTAGATGATGAAGGTTGAAAATGGTAAGGATGACTGCTATTCATAAAACTTTCTTTTTTTTTCTTGGATCAAATGATCAAAATCAAGATTACAAACAACGAAGTTTCATTGCTACTTAACATCCTGAAATTGAAAACTTTTTTCACTGAGAAAGAAGTTCCTTGTAAATGCAAAACACATGGATGCAGTGTATTCAACAACTTGTGCTATTCATCATTGGTTTTTACAATGCTTCAGCACTAAGGTAAATGTTTACTCTTTAAACATAAAGCCACTTTTTCAAAGTTGGTGCATTGTTTTCCATCCAAAACACACAATTAAAATAAATGCTATTAAATTTTTGATGCCAAGCAAAAAGGTAAGACATGGGATCTTGTCTACTTCTTTAACAAAGCAAGAGTCGGTATTACATTTATTTTAATCCCCAGTGGTTCAGATCCCACTTTTAAGATCCATGACCGAGCCTGTCACACCTCCCTGCCAAGGGCATATTTAAGAAAGGGTTTGCGACCCACCCAAAATAATTTCAAAACTACCTATTTTGAATAAGGATCTTAATATTTAAAATCAGGGATGGCAAGCTTTCAGACACTACAGTAAAAACCATGGTTTTTATTGTCCTCCCCAAAACCCTGCTTGTGTCCAAAACTATATAGGGGAGAGTGTTGTACCTTGGGACGCTTGTACCTTGGGACATTGGAAATTTCTAAAAACCTATTGGCAACATTAACATTTTTTTTATTTCTAGTTGTGACCTTAACCAGCAGATAGCATCACAGTAAAAGGCAGCATTAGAAACACTGAATTGATGACTTGGTGAGAGAAAAATTTTTATCACTCAAAAGTAAATTTCTTTCTCATTCTAATTTCATTTACTGAAATAGCATTTGTAAAACTATTCCACTGAATTTTAATTGGATATTGAACAGAAGATTTTTAAATGTTTTGGTTATGAGAAAGTGATGATACTACATTTTGATTGACCACCATTTTGATTTTATTTAAACCATGTGATGATTGTACCTTGGGACAGTAAACCGTATTGTACCTTGGGACATGTCTCAAGGTACAACATACACATGGTTCTTAATAATTTGGATATATTTTAGTATAAAGAGAGATATTCTAATCAAATGCAGTCCTTCAAATACAAGAACTGTTAGAATATGATGCTGTATTTTAGTTCAATAATGTTACGAATTTGTCAATGTTGTAGTATCCATCAACAATTTCAGACTACATCATTTTACTGTGAAACCAAGCTAGTAATGTTAAAGTAAATAATGACCAAAATAAAGTTTTTGATTTTTCGTATAAAATTGGCTACGTGTATGACTTGCATGAATCACGAAGTATGTCCCAAGGTACAACAAGGTGTTGTACCTTGGGACAGTTTTCAGTTACTATTTAAAATGGCTGGCATTTTTTTATTTTTAAACTGTTTGAATTTGAAAAAATATATTATAGAGGAGAATGTTGGTGTATTTAAATAGCGTCTTCAGACTTTAAATCTAATTTTAGTTTTTGAAGTTTAAAATTAAAATGTGAAAAGTGTCCCAAGGTACAACACTCTCCCCTATTTAGTGAAGTTGCATTTTGTGAGCAAATATCAAAAACAGAATAAAATGTATTTCAGTAACATTTTATTAATATTAAAATTTAAGTAAACTTAATAAAACTTATACAGCTGATTTTAATCTGGTTACTTAAAAGTTGAATAAGAATAACACTGTGTGGTCAGTCTACTTTTACCAAGTTAACATTGCCTTACTTTCAAGAAAATGACTATAGTGCCATTTCATGTTCGAACACTAAATTACCACCAATCTACTCTTGGAAAATGCAGATGTTTTCAAAAAATTATCAAGTTACTATTTTTTTTGTTTATTGTTGTTACGGAATACATTATGTTGAAAATGAAAAAATAAATTTTGCTAGGCTTAAAATAGAAGTGCCAACACTTTACCATCAACTTTATATTTATTAACCTCAAATTAAAAAAATAATTCTTAAACATCATGTTAAAACATCATGTAAAACATTATCACATAAAAACCATGTTTTAAAATTTTAAGTCTTTTTCCTTTCTAAATATTTAGTAGCATTTAATAGCAATTACAAGTCATAAATGGCGCTGAATTGAAATTAGTTACTTTGGTACCTTCTTTTTACAATACTACCAACTCTTACATAAGGAAGCTTTTATGTAACAGAGTTATTAGCAATTTTTTTTACTTTCTTCACGTAAATTTTTTTTCAAACTAAGATTTCAGAGAAAAATATTATTAAACATTTATTAATTACAACTAATTAATATTTATATTTGTGTACTAATATTGCATTAGATATAAATTGCTTAGATTAGATCCCTTTAGCTTTAGGATAGTTTAAGACACTTTTGGGCAGCTTTAAATGGAAAAAACCACCTGTCCTGTCTAAAACCAGTTTTGGACGTCCAAAACACCAATCCTTTTTAAAATCTTTCCTATGGAAAGTCCTTCTAATGTTTGGCTTGGGTTCATCCAGCAATCTGCAAAGACATGGGAACCCATAAGGAAGGGAAATTGACAAACTTACAGCTGTATCGGGAGAGCAGCTAAGTCTCAAAGCCTTAAAATTCAGAATTTAAAATATCTACCCATTGGCATTGTAACAAAAAAAGAGTGGATGTCGACCATCATCATGCATGCTTGTTGGATAATTTACTTTTTTTAAATTAGTTAACAAAAAAGTTGTCTGGACAAAAAATGTAATATATAAATAATGCTATATTGAGAGATAATTTAAAAAATCAAAAATAAAAGAAAACCCTGTACAGCAGACAAATATTTTTGTCCTACTGATGTCTGTTATAAAGGGTTTTTATTGTAGTGCAGTTTAAAACTTTAAAGAATCAAGGGGTGCCCCTTTTCTATCTAGTGTTGCCAAATTGTGTCCAACATATCATTTAGCAGAAACAAAAACAAAAATGTGTATAGCAGTTACAGGAAGAGCTGCACACTAAAAGTTGATGTCACTTTTATAATGTTGCATTATAGGTCCACAATTAAACTCAAAAAAAAATCTTTTTAAAATTTTTTTGTGAGATCTACATTAATTTTGTCTGAACTAAAGCATAGCAGCAATATAATTTTATTTTTTTTTTTGTTTCAAGCTCATATTACTTAATAATGTATTATAAAAGTGACAACAATTTTTAGCGCGTAACTCAACTCTTACTAGTATAACCATTATAAAAATAATTGCCTTTAATTGCGATAAGTGTTTGTTTGTCACGGTGGAATATCTCTTTGAGCAAAAAGTTAAATTCTCTGAAACTTTGTTTCTCTACTAAATTGTTTCTTTCATCTCTTTAAGATTAAACAGTTTTCTTTCAACACACGTTATGCATGTATCATGCAGTAGTAAAGTGAAGTGAATA
Source organism: Octonoba sinensis (assembly GCA_038502835.1). Taxonomy (NCBI): domain Eukaryota; kingdom Metazoa; phylum Arthropoda; class Arachnida; order Araneae; family Uloboridae; genus Octonoba; species Octonoba sinensis. The sequence goes on along the minus strand of CM076605.1, from coordinate 59,439,856 downwards.
GAAAAATACTTGGTGGCCAATAGAAAACAATCCCCCTCCCCAATGCTCTTTTTCTCTTTTTTAACTCAAAAAATGAAAATGGTTTTATTAAAAATATTTTTTAATAACATTAATACATGATTCTATTACATAATTGAGAATAATTTTTAGCAACTCAAATAATTTTGTTTTAGTCAAATATGTGCAGTGACTCTAAAACTTTTCACCTCTATTTATAAAATAATCAACAGATTTTTTTTTTAATATGTGAGGGAATATATTTTTAAATAATGAAATTAAAAAATGTTTTAATTAACTTGAAAAAATAACTCCACATTCTATTTAACACATAGAGACCAACCAGTCTTGATGTAATAAATAAAGTACCATCAACTTCCTACAATATATACAGCTCTCAGCTGTTTTATTGTTTGTTTACAGCAAACAATTGTAGAATTTCATAGATCAACCATTGCCACAAAAAAAAAAAAAGTGAGCATCATAAAGGTGGAGCCTGTGTCACAAAAGTAGCATAAAAAGAAGCACTAAAAAAGTAGCATAAAAATAATTATGATAACTTTAAATGTAAACTACACTCATGCAAGTTAAACCTTAAAATAAAAACCAAAATAAAATTAATTCCTACTTTTTAATAATCATAGTTTAACTTTCACCCCAAATTCCTACTTGATATTTAATTGTGAATTCCACTGTTTACAACTCAAATCTTGGGTGGATTGTAGATTACACAATTGTAGATTTCGAGACAGCAGCTGTGAGAGAGTTGACTGTATATACCAAAAGACAGATAATAAAACTAGGTGGGAGTTCAGTAAGAATGGATGAAATAAAAAAAGCAGTTTCTTAAAAAAAGTCAGATTTGTGACCAAGAGGAGGACCCAAATTAAGGTTGCTTGGAAATAAATGCCAAAGATTTTCTTTTAAATTTAAACTCTTAACTACTTTTAAAATGTTTTTATTTTAACCATAATATGTGATGTCTAACTTCTTACTACTCCCTCTCCTCACTCATCTCCCTCTTAATCAGCATTTAAATGGTCGCTGAAAAAAATATATACGACTTTTGTTACATAAATAGGAATCCAATAAGATCCTACTCATACAGAGCTCATTTTCTCATCAACTAATTCTCTCTCATACTATTTTCTCCTTGTCAGAGACAGCTTTTCTCACTAACTCTCTATCTCACAAGTGCTTAGGTGCTTCTCTTCCTCAAAGAGAGTCCCCCCCCCCCCATCTCTCTCTCACTGATTCTCACACACATAAACACACAACTATGGTCAAATTATTAACACAAACTAATTGTGTAGTAGGCATCCACTAGCAGCCACCATAGTAGGCAAAAGTGATCCACTAAGCAAAAATTGATTTTAAAAAATATACTAATGAAACATTAATTGTGTTTATGTCTCTCTTACATTTTGAGCATTAGTAATTCATAACCAAAGTCCAGAACATAAATACAAATGCATATGTGCATATATAAATGCATAAAAACAGCAATTCTTTAAAATAAATCCATATTATAGTGTTTTCTACTTGGTTTTATTTTTATTTATTCTTTTATTTTTAGGAAAGATTTACGGGACAGGTTTCTTAATGGGTCTGAGCAACTGAGATTTTTAAATTGCAAAACAAAAACTATTTTTTAGAATACTACTTGAATTTTCACTTAACAAATAAGCCTAAAACAAGAAGCAGCAAAAGTATATATTCATAAAGAGTTTGATTTCCAATCATGGAGAGAAGATTGGACTAGATATAAATGTAATTTATTGTTTTGTGAAAGAAGAGAGAAATTTAAAAAAAAATCCGCTATATTTTATGGGAAAAAAGAAAAGATCACAGGACAAAGTCAGAAAATTCAAATGCTAAACAATAAGTTTTGTAATTGAAAGCATATTTTCATTTTTAAAAATGATACCAAGAACACCAAAGAGCAAGCACATTGTGATGCACTGCAATGAAAGAACTCACTGTGCAATGTGCATACCATTTTAGTGTGAACAATTTGTTTAATACATTCTTAAGGTGCTTTAACATCAAAGGCGGCAAAGACAAAAACTTGCCTTTTGTCATCTGTGCAACCTTAGAGCATATTTTTGCCATCAAAAATATGGCTTGTGCTTGCGTTGAGGAGAAAAGACAGGAACATTGTTTTTGTCGCCTTCGGTGTGAAAACACCCTACTGCCTTAAAATCAAAACACGAAAATTCATAGATGCACTAAAAATATTAGTGCATATTTTCAACTTTTAGTGTATGGAGTAGCGTCACTACTGGGGTAGAGAACGAGACCAGCCCTAGGGGACACCTATTTGGAGGATGTTAAGGGATGACACCCAAAATGAGATAAGAGTTTTTGGAAAATACATATGTACTCGAATAATAGAATTTTACTGCTGCTATTTCAACATATCATACTATTAAAAATACGGAGCGAGAAAATATAGCCTTTTATTTTTTTTTAAAGAAATTTTGATTTAAAAATGAGCAAGCGCAGCTCTCAGTTTCAAGTACAAATGCATACATAGAAATTATAGTTACAGAAAGGGTAAGAATTAACTGCAATAAATGAAAAATTTATAGAAAAATTTTACGTTCAAAATTAATACAGGGATTTTTCTTTCACGATTACTTCTTCAGAACAATAGCAAATTTTATCAAAATTAGGGAAATATTTATTGCACGCTACCAGATAATTTTGAAAAAAGGGTTATTTCAAAAACAATAACTTAGTTTTTCAAATCTAAGAAGTTGTTTTGATTTGGAGCTATTTCGAAAACATATTGTTCTTGAAAATAAGCCATCTTATCCCAATAACAAGAATTCTGATTTAACAGTGTAACGGAAAATAAATCTAATTTTCTAGTTTATTGAAAGTTACACCAAATAAATAAAATGGAATTTCTTAAGATTTTTTTTTTATTTGCACAATTGAAAATAATATAAACCACAGAACTCCAACTTTATACATAACACAGTTTATTTGTTTTTTTTTAAAGTTGTCTATTAGGGGGGGGGGGGTTGACACTACGAATTACTACCCCGGGTGACCCCCATGGTAGTAACGCCACTGATGTATGTGCATATTTTAATATTTTGTAGTGCATAGAATAAAGCATTAATGTAATAGAAATGATAACAGAGAAAAACTATAAATTTTTTAAAAACTCTTTGGGAGGTGAATAACAAGTAGTGAATTGTGTATATATAATTTGCTAAAGAAACAGTGGGGAAGGGGGGGGGGGCATTTATAAAAGCTGGTATCTTCCTTGAAAAGGAGATTTCATTTGAACACCCATAAAGAGACAGTCTCTGATTTTGCAATGGTCCCCAAACTAGTAAAAAAGGGGAGGGATTACTATATGATATGCAATTTGTTTCATGTATATGAGTCAAAAGTCAACCCTCTAACTTCTTAACTGGAAAGTTGGAATTAAATTTTGTGTAACTTATAGGTTTATCACATTTCTCCAAACACGATTGGTAAGCACCACCAATGATTTGATAAGTGTACTTCCTTTCTCACTAAGTCATGTATAAGACTATTCCAGCTTTGAGTTTTGTTTAAAATGCTTCGACTTATCCACTAGTATATACAGTAATTTTCTATTATAGCATTTTAAAAAAATCACTTTACTTTAAGGTTGAATGTAGGAAAATTATTATTTGTGAATTAAGTGCAATAAATAATAAAAATATAATTCAAAAGTTGTATTTTTCAATCACTTTTAAAAAATATTTATATTTTACTAGTTTTTTCAAGGGAACAAAATGAATAAAAAAAGAAACTACTCCATGTTACAATCAATATTTATGTTGAGAGAAAGCTTTTCTCACTCCAATTTGGGCATTTCTCTTTCCTAACACTCAGACAAACAATTTCATATATTTTTTTAATTATTAATTTGAGTTTAAAATCCTAACAGCTTTCTCTTCATAAAAAAAAGAACTTACTTTACTAAAAAGAAACATTACACCTATCATGATGAAAAAGCTAAAAAACCAATCAAATTACATGAGATGAGCTGCTCTTCTACAGAGATTAGGTGATTATTCCTGATGAACCTTATTTTATGCCTAAATAGTTATTCCGATTAAAAAAAAAGTTGTTATTTTTTACAATACTGAGAAAGTTTCACATAAATTGCTGGATTACAAAAAAATCTTCGTCCAAAATATTTTTCATCAAAGGAAAATAATATTCCATCCCCAAAAATATAGAAATAGCAGTAACAGAGTTTCTTAGACTAATATGTTTACTGATTTTTATTACTACTACTGATAAAAATTGAAGATATTTTTTATAATAAAATTACTGTCAGGATTTCTTGATACAATAACAAATATTTTTCAGTCTTACAAGGGAAAATTACATAACAATTCATGAACATTTTTTTGCATCAAAGTTTTTGACTTAAAAGTTTTTTTCCCCTTAAAAACTCTACATATTAAAGATTTTGTGCATTTGAAGTTGGAGTAATGTTACGAATTTCAGGAACTATATATTTCTCCTAAACTTCTAGCCTTTTTCTAAAAATTATGAAAAATATTTACACCGGTTTATTCTAATAGGTAACTTAGTTTTTAATAAGCCAATTATATAATTGGTTATATATTGCACAATTTATTGTTTAAAATACTCTTTTTTCTTTGCAGATTTCGGAAAGTGAGACAATTACAGGAAATGACATAAGAGACGTGATTCATAAATTGTCATGAATTCAATAAAGAATATTTATTACAAAATTATATGGGTAGTTGACTAGAGCAAGGACAAATAGTGTAACTGCTAGGGATCATTCCTAAATGATGTCACGCTTCGAGGGGGGAGGGGGTCGTGAAATTGTGATAAAGTGTGACATTATGTTTATGCAACATGGCGTTACATGTGACAAAGGGGGAAGGGTGTCAAATATATGGGGAAAAAAGCGTGACATCATTTATGAACGGTCCCCACTTGTAAGGGGCTCCACTTATCTTTGAACACTACTGCACTCAAAGAACATACAACTGATTCCAAAAGTTACCTTGATATAAACTAAAAATAATAAAGGGACTTTTAAAAAAAGCACAAATGAGAACTAAAATGTAGACATATGTTTTGGGGTTGCTTGGAACCCCCTTTTTTGGGTATTCCAAGCAATCCCGAAACATATGTCTGCAGTTTAATGCTCATTTGGGCTTTCTTAAAGTGAAAATCTTTTTACAGTTTGATATAAGCTATTCATCAGAAATAATACATCATAAGATAGTTTCAAAAGAAAGAATTTCAAAAGAAGATAATATTTTTTCAAACTGGAATCATTTTAATATGTTCTGTTTTCCTTACAGAACAACGAGGGGAAAAAATCAACTTCAAGAACATCACCACAGATTAACTGATTTAAATAATTATTGCAATATTAATAAAGCTAATTTAAATAGAGAACTTTTTAAAAAATGGATATGTTGTGGAAATGGGTGAAAAATTGTTGCAATGTAAGTGAATGGATTAAACATTTTACAGAAAGTAAAAATAAGAAAGAAAAATATAAATAAAGAAATTTACTCTTTTATAAATTGTTGACAATTTTGTGCATTTCATAAGTTTTTAACAATACATAAACTAGTCACATATTTCTTAAAGGAAAAAAATTATTTTTTTATTTTTTTTTTTAAGAGACAGAGAGAGATGATTTTCAACCCAAGTATTTATTTTTGCCCAAAGCCTAAAAAAGTTAAGAGATAAATGGTAGAGGACTTAGAGCAGACTTAATTACGTAATTAGTTTTTTTTTTCCTCAAAGGGTTAAGAAGTAAACTTTGGAATGAAAATCATTCTAATTATAGAGTCCGAGAGATCTAGGCTTTATTTGGATGCTTTTCAGCTCAAAGCTCCCATCTTTGTGAACAGATAAAGGGTGACTCTGAAACATGCATCTGCAATTTTACTGCTATTTATTCATTCAATTATTATGCTGATTTTCAAATTTCTTACTTCAACTAAACTTCATACTCATTTGATCAGATATGAAGTCTGATCAAATGAGTGTGAAGTCCATGGATAAGAATGTCATCAGAACAGAAAAAATATTTTTTTAAAAATATTAATGCTGCTATTAGTATTTTAAAAGATTTCAGAGAAACTTTGATTTAAAAAATAAAAAACACTATAAAAATTGCATTATTCTTATTTTCAAAAAAATTTCTAGGGAATTGAATCATCGACTAAATTTTCAATTTACCAATTAAACAAATAGCAATTTAAGATTACAGTAAATTAACCACCTTACAGTTAAAGTCTCGTTGTTAAATGGACACGATATCTTCTCAAGAACTCCAAGGAGAAAGGGTAAAATCTATAGCGATCATTGCACGATATTTACATTTTGAAACTTTAATGAAACGTACTTTTAAAAAATACACAAGAATGATAGATTATATCTCTGTACAGTTATTTGCATTTATTAATGCAAAATTTTTTGCAAATATAGCATGGCCTGGTATTTTAATCCACAAATACAATAATCCATGCTCAAAAACTGGTTGATTTACTTTATTACTCCACTTTAAATTAAAAACTTAAAAAGAAATGCCTACAAAAGTACAATTACATTAACTAATAAATTCAGGTGATTGTTAAGATAAATGAGAAGGGAAATATATATTTATAAATGAATGATGAATTATAATTCCTATTCCAGAAGAAGCAAAAAATATATATAATTGGATCGTAATAAAAATAAAAGTGAACAGTTAAAGCAACAATTATGAATATCATACAGATTAAATTGAACTAGAAAAACTATATTTTACAATTGCACCTAACAAGGAGTACCTTTTAATTCATTTTTGCAAAAGCAAATATTAAAAAGGAAATTCTTAATTTATTACAGGAAATTATTGTTCATCTTTGCAAAAAGAACATCTGAAAGATTATTTTGTTTTAAAATAGTTTTAATAATCAATACAGTAATTCATTTCCACCTCAAAAAGAAAAAATGACAACAATCATATTTTGAAATATCATACCAAAGCGACAACGCCTTAAAAATCTGCCAGCCCCCCCCCCCCCCCCCCCCCAATGTTAAAATTAATTTAAATCAATGATTTTATTTTAAAAGAACAAAAGCTTTTGTAGCCAGAAAGATTTTTCTAACTAAAAACAAGTACTGCATTAGATACGCAAATCGGCCTTGTTTTGTAACGAAAACTTATAATAAACGTAGGGGTGATATGAAACTTCGCAAGTATTTTAATTGCGAATAGTAACGAGCAATCACAAGATGATATATTTCCCAAAACATAAACCATTTTAGAGAGGAAGAAGGAAACCGGGAACTAGAAACAGAAATTAAACTCACATATACATTACGTTAGCGAGTACGTAAGACTAAAAATTTCTCTCCATATTGTGAAATTCGCATGAGAAATACGTTTACGCAAGAATCAAGAAGAGTACATTCAATATTTTCGCCCAAAGGAGTCAAAGAGAACACGTTCAAGGTTTAAAGAAAACTTTTCTCTAAGCGACCGCATCAGCCCAGTAGTGGAAAAAGAAATTTACTCTCCCAGGAACTCAGAGCTGTGTACTGAAGCACGGAAAAGAACGCTATTAGGAATACGAGATAACATTGATTATGAAATATTCAAACATCGTTCGGATTCTCACTCAAAATCTTCATTTGCGTCAAGTAAACAACAAAAGAAGGTAAAAAGAATAGAACAGTACTTACTTTTAATCCATATTGTTGAAGAAAAACACATAAAAAAAGTCCTAATAAACTTTTCCTAACTACTGCGGAACAGAGACCTTTGCTTGCGAATTGTGAAAAACTCTTCCCTCAATGGGTTGCCACGAGAAAAGTTGTTTCGAAAGTGTCGCCAAGACTGCGCCAAGCCGAGATAAGTTAGCAGTTACTACTTTTCGCCTTCTCTGCAAAGCACAGTTCCTGTACCTGTTTACAAGTCAAAGGGACAATTTGCTTGCATTTAAGCAATAGCATTTCAGCGAATTCTGTTTCCAATTTCGTCTGATATAATTCAATTTATTAGTCAGTGATGAATTCGTGTGCAGGCAAGGAGGCCGCCTGGGGCCCGCCTAATGCAAGACTACAAGAGCCCAATGAAGCTTCATTAATTTTATTTAAAATATTTTTTTATTTTGCGAAAAATAAAATCTGATTCAATTTATTGTTTACGGCATATAAGAAATTTTGTATTGCTTCAAGACGACGGTGTTAAATAAATAAATAAGAAATTCCTCCACAGCAATTTAAACGTATTTTCTGCATTCAACATTTTTATACCTAAACTCTCAAGATTCTTATCAATGCTCTATTTTTAACAGCCTTAATTATTTGTAAACAAATTCATTATTTCATGTACATATGTACGGTACGTTAAAATCATCTGACCTTTATTTATTTTCCTGCTACTGTTTTATGGAATGAAAAAAGTGATATAAAGATTTTTACTAAAAATTGATAGCACTGAGATTATCTAAGCTCCTTAAAAAACCAATTCGACATTCAGGTACAATTTTAGGAACGCCTGTGCATTATTTTCATTTATTTCATTTTTTTTTATTTTTAAAAACATTTAATATTGTCTGAAAACTACAAGAAATTTCATTCTGTCCTTTTGAAATATAAAATGATGCCTTGAAGAAATGAAGTATTTGTACCGTTTTATATTAAGCAAATGAAAGTTTAACTTTTCGTTCAGAATTATTAATGCACTACTTATTTAGAAAATTGAAGAAATGTGACGTTAAAAATAAGCATTCATTTTCATTCGTCAAGAGAATCCTCTTTTCCTTAGTAAAGAATTTGTCTTTCGACCACGTGCGAGTTGTACTAAGTAACGTTTAAAACACAGAAAAGCAAAAAAAAAAAAAAAAAGCATACACGTGTATGGGGGTTACAAGCCATCGATATTTTGTGCTATTAGCGTTGTTCTTTATTTTGAGTCTTTTAATATTTAAATAAGTGTTAATTTCAAACTGTTGTGTTTTCCTAACAAATTTAAACTTTCCAATTCCTCAAACTGCGAAATTTACTCAAGCTTTTAGTTAATAAAATGTGGCGTACGTAAAACACGCAAGCGGAAAAATTATTTCTGGGATTAAAACTAAAATTTCCTATGAAAATTATAGCTAATTTATGAAACTTTTGATCCAAGCTATAGCTATACTTAATATTCACAACTATATTTCACAGCTATTATTTTACTTGCAGTTAAACAAATTGATAAAAACGAACTAACGAATTCATTCAATATTTGCTTCTCCTTATGTAAAACCTTTTTTTTTTTTTTTTTCTTACTACATAGCTTTAATTTTAATGGTTTTAATCTGGTTTCAATCTCAATTATTGCGAAAGTAATACTTGAGATACACTTGTACTATCTTTGACTCACAGTATGATTTAATCAGCTTGATGGGTCATTTATCATAAATGATGTCAGGCTTCGTTTGAGAAATTGTGACAAGAGGAGGGGAGGGGGTAACAAGAAATGTGACATCACACATTTTAGTTTCTATAAAAACATTTAAAATCAGCAAATTAAATTTATTTTTACAGTTATTTTTATTCTCATAATTTGATTTTAAAGTTTCATTGATTATTTTTTATTCTAAACACCGGTGCTCATTAAGGTGTGAATATACTTCCTGTTAAATGTTTAAAATGGAGCTTTCTTTGGCATTTACGCTTTTAAGACAAAATTGCGTCGGTCATTTTTTCAGAATTCGAAAAATTAATGTATTTCACTGTTCTATACTAGGGATGTAACGAATATTCGGCCACTATTCGGTATTCGGCCTATTCGGCCCTTTGGCCGAATATTCGGCCTGGCCGAACAGTCATTTCATCACCTAGCCGAATAATCGGCCTGGCCGAATACTGGATAATGTCAAATTCGGCCTGGCCGAATATTGATGAACTATTCCTTCGAATAGTTCTGCTGCAGTAGAAATTTAGTTTTATTAAATAAAAATAATTTAGAAAAAACTACTTTTCTTAAACCTCGTTTTAGGCTTGAGTGAGCAAAAACAGATTTTAAAGCTGTAATATTGTATTTTATATTTAGCATTTGCTCCCAAAAGCTGGCAATAGTTAATTATGATGGAGAGTATGAGAAATTTATTTTGTTATTATTGACAAAGTGGAAGTCAGACTTTGTTTGGGTAGACTGGTTTATTGTGAATGTTTAGATAGCATAACTTTGTGGGGTTTTTGAAAATAAAAATATATTCCAGTTAAGTGTATTAAATTTTAATAGATCTCTTAAAAATAGGTATGTAAAAAAACCCATAAAATAAAAATATTAACTTTTATAACTTTTAAAATACCTTCATAAAACAGTTTTGAGCAAGGTTTACTAAGCAATAGTAGTTCTTTCATTTGAATTAAATAATTAGTGAAATAATGCTAATGCTTACCACCATAAAACTTATCATTACTATTCCACTTGTGGGTTAAGTTCTTAGTTTTATTACATTCAAAACAATAGAAGAAATAGATTAATAAAAATTTTAAATAGTTAAAAATTTTAAATAGTTTTAAATTCTTAACAAACAGAATTGAATCATAAGTCATAGATTGTGTGTAATTGGTGTTTGACTTTGTGAATACTTTTAAATTTGACAAATACTTTCTATTACAACGATTTCCTAGAAATTTTAATATTTGGTATGCGGCTAAGACATTGGCCGAATATTCGGCTTCGGCCTATTCGGCCTAGAAGAAATGGCCAAATATTCGGCTTCGGCCTGGAAGAAGTGGCCGAATATTCGGTATTCGGCTATTCGGCCAAATCACTATTCGTTACATCCCTATTCTATACTAATTATCTTTTGTGTTGCAAACCTTTACCTCATTTTGTACAAATTCAGTACACATGTAATCATTATTATTATTATTATGATCCACAAATGTCATTAAAAGTTCAAAAATAGAATTAGAAACATGATCTATAACGCAGTGTTATGTTTCTAAACTGCAAATATATTCTTATGCAACATAGCGTGACGTGTGATAAAGAGGGTTAGGGGGAATGATGAAGTGGGACATTTTGTGACAAAGGGGGAAAGGGGGTCACATATACTGAAAAAAGTGCGATCTCGTTTATTAACGGTCCCATATGTAAACCCTTTTTTTGTTCTTACTTTAATTATAATTGTTTTAATCTGTTTCAATCTAAATTATTGCGAAAGTTGACTCACAGTATAATTTAATCAACTTGTCCAATTTTTATAATCTGAAGTTTCACTTCTACGTCATTATGAGAAGACAACATTTAATCCTTCTTCACCTCAGTTTTAGTGGAATGTTTGTCATTATTTGTGATAAGCTAAAATTTTTCAAATGAGTATTTTCTGAGAGTTTCCTACGAATGTATCCAATTCTAATATAATATATTGAAGTTCATACAGATCGAATATTATAAGCTCTTAGAGAATCTCAGAAATTGTTTTCTTTTTTTGCTACACATGTATTTACTTGTGTGTCTTTTCTCGCTTTCATTGATACTATTCTTATACTTAAAATTGAACTACTTGATGAAAGAATAAATCAATCACTTCTTTAAACTGAGAGTATTATATTTTCACTTTCAACAACAGCTAGTTAATAAAAAAATCAACCAATGCAATAATAACTTTATTTTCGGAAATAATAGTGATGGCGTGATTTTAAGTAGCTTGCTAGAAATTATAAATATTTGAAAATAGCACCTGTGTCACTTGCCTAAAGGAGTCAAATTAAGATACTTTTTCTTTTTTTTCCCCTTTTCAATTTTATTATTATTTTTTTTTTTACTTCAGTAATTTTTCAGGAAGAAAAAATGACCTCGATTTGATTTTTACATTCTCTACTAAAAATGTTCCATGTTCAAGGAAGTATACTTAGTATATATATATAAATCGTGTCATTGTTTCAAAAACAGTAAGAAGCCGAGTTTTTGAAGCCTACTATGAAAATGTCTTTTCTAATTTTCATGGGGGAAGGAGGGTTCCTTATAACACGTACATACACACATACATGTATTTCTGCACGTACATACATACATGCATATATACACATAACTTGAATTCTTCATAGATGTTATTTTTACATGAAACTTACATGCATTTACTTACATGAAATTAGATTTTAAAAATTATTTGTTATTGTTATAAAATGTTTGATCGTTTTAAAAATAATAAAAGTAATAGCCGAGCCATTTAGGATTTTTTATCTAAAGAAGAAATAGAAATATTTTTTGTGAAAGGAAAATTCAGCGAAGGACTAGATACGAAAAGGTCTCTAATTAATTTGAGGGGCGAATTGTAAATGATGGAATATTTGGCCAGGGTCAAATTTATATTTAAGCAGCCCATGAAATCTGCTGCTCCTCCCCCTCCCTAAAAATAAGCTTATTCAGAAATTCTGATTATTTATAATATTTTATTTATGTATAGTATTTATTTATTGTGATGACGAGGATTAATCTATGGTAGGTTATGAGGAGATAGACCTTAAAAATATATCTCATTGTCACAAGGGGGATGAAAATAAATAAGATGTAATAAAAACGAAAATATATCAATTTATAAAAGAAAAATCCATTAATTGTTTGTTTTCAAGAGTCAACAATAATAACAAGCCATTCCCCTCCTGAAAGATCGCAAAAGTAATTTATCATGGCAAGTTTTTTAGTTCGAGAATGGCTTCATCGGGGTAAGTCTTTCAGCAGCGAACACTCTATTTTCTAAAGAATTTGATGAATCAGGAAAAGTCCTGCGTTATTTATGTGTTTTTTATCTTATCAGCCAATGAAAGTTTTTTCGTGTAGCTTTATTGAACATTTTAACTGATAAAAGAACTGAATTTCAGATTCCCTAAACAACCTTCATGGACGAATATATTAGGTTCTTAAGCCAATATTTTAGTATTTTAAGACCTTAGAATCATTTTCAAAATTAATCACTCTTCCTCGTTTACACAGTTACGAAGCGTCGGACCTAAAGGTTCAAGGTTCCCAAAGGTCTGAAATCCCTCAGCACTAGATGCTCTGTAGCCATCTTATCGCCGCCATTGCTCCGCTTGATTGTTGAAGTTATGATGCTCGAATTTTTATAAAAAGTATAGCAATATTCAAAATAATAAGATCCTTTTTTCCCCCTATCCATAATTCCTTGAACCAAATTTCTAAATTTTGTGTCTGCGTAACATAAATTTTTCTTCATAAGCGAGTTTTTAAACCTAGATTGTTTAATTGTTTTTGAGTTGCTTCAGAAATTGACACCAGATATACCAGGCCGTTTTCAAAACAGTTAAAATGACTGGTCTGGTATATCTAGTGTTAAAAAACTACTTGAAGTTTTTAATACTATTTAAACGAATAATTTTATAGCATTTTAAAAACGTTTTTCACAAAAAATGCTTACTCACAAAAAGTGTCACAACTCAAAAAATATGCAAAAAGATATAAGAATGATATAACACTATTAAGAATAACAATTTTAGTTCACAAAATAGTAAAACTGTGTTTCACAGTTTGGTGGAAGACTGAGATTTTTTTAAATTGTCAAACAATACTGATAAAAACAAATTGCGTGTTTTTGTTGCCGTCCTGTAATTTTTTTTATAAAAGCTTTGTCGCCCTATTTCTTCTTGTGCAAAGGAAAAGACTTTGGAAAAATTACAAGATCAAATTTTCTAGGCCCCTGTGTGTGTATTTTACTAATAATTATACGATAAAATTATCAGAAATCCCGCTTTGATTCGCACTTTATTGCTAATGGTTTATCAGAAAAAAATTTATTTCATTATCATTTGCATAGCCTCGCTGCAAGTGTATGTTGTTATGCAATTGCTATTATTAAAATTAGGAATTTTTAATGCTTATACGTTATTTTTAATAAAAAAATAAAAGGAAAAAAAGTAAAATTGCCACCATTTAGCTTATGGAATCCTTTATTAACTAGTTTAGAAGTGTGACGATTTCATGTGCATCTGCGCATTTTGATTGGTATTTTCAACTGTTCTAGTATGTTTTTATTGGCATCATTTGAGAGTAAAAAGGGAAAATACAAAAATATATGACCGCCAACCGTCAACATACCGCTGTTAAATCCGCCTCTGCTCAGGCATTTGAAAAATTTTCTGGGTGGGGGAGTGGAGCAAAGGGCATATTTTCAATGCATATTATAGGTAAAAAAACATCAAAATACATAAAAACCCGTATAAATTCAATGTTTCAATGCATTTTTAACAAATCATGGGGGTCAATTGACCCCCCTGATCGCTCAAATGACGGGCCTGCCCCTGCCCATGGTAACTTATTGATGAGGTTATGTCTCCCCGTAGATTCTCAACCTTTTTTTTTTTTTTGTCGCGGCACACTTTTAATGACTTCAAAATTTGGGGGCACACAAATAAAAAGATAAATTTAAAAGTGTTTACTTACCTGTGCATATAATACACTGTGTAAAATAGTTTATGATAATAATTTTGAATGTAAAATAAAATAATATAATATGTACTACAAGAACAACAGCACGTTTATCAACCCATTCGCATCATTTGGCGACCTGTGGTCGTCATGCGATCTTTTAGCGTATGAATCATATGACGACCACAGGTCGTCATATGATTTACAAACCTTTATACCTTTTTCAAACTTTTATAAGAATAACACACTTTAAGCATTATAATACCATTATCGAACTATGTGACAATTATTAGAATATGCATATAATATTTTTTCTCTTTTCCAAAAATTTTTTTTTTAATTTTTTAGCTACCGGTCAATTTGACCGAGCAAGGTAGAAATAGGTTCACAATTACGTCGGTAGGTTAAGCGTTAAATCTGATTCCTCTGTTAGCGGGATAGGTATTTAAGTATGATTTGATTGGGTTAAGGCAGTGTTTTCCAACCGGTGGTTCGCGAAAAAAATATTGCAATGGCGGAATTTTTTATCGCTAACGAAAAACGAAATAATAAATTTACATACTTATTAAGATGGAGAGCAAAAATGATTTTTTTAAAAATAAATTGCGTTTTCCAGATAATGCAGAAAAGTAGTGGATTGGCATAGGAAGCATACATGCAAAATTTGAAATGCACTTATTTCTACTTTTGCTTGATTTCTAAAATGTGGATCACAAATTAGTACCGAAAGATATTGATTGATTTATTTTAAATTTCAGAACGTATGTTTCTTCTACCATTACCCATTTTCCTCGCACGCGCGATAAACGAGTCGAAAATAGGAAAACTTATTATATAAAATGTAAAATTTTGCACTATTTTAGGCTAATTTCTGATTATACAGACCTTAAAATAGAACCAGAAGATATTTATTCACTAATTTTCAATTTGGACTCTCATTCATTACACTTTATCCCCACTTTACCGCATTATTGCAATTAGAAATTTCAAAATGTGTAAATTTTAATTATTCTTTAAATTTCCAAAACTTTTCCGAATTTTGTATATTTTAACCGGAAAGGGGAACCTATCAGGAAAATTATTTTATATATTTTTTAGGATTACTTATGTTTACTGCACTAATAATAACTCAAAACAAAAAACAAATAATGAAAAAGTAATAATATAAAACATATTTGTAGCTGTATTTCAATTCTATTTAAACTTAGATGTTTTGCAAAAACTATGTTTTCATTTCTATTTATGAAGTACAACATGGGAAATGCATGTACTATAAAATTTTATACCTTCGTCACACCTGCTACTATCAACTACTGAAGGGGGTGTTCGCCATTTTGTTTCGAATCTTAGAAATGGTTCGCAAGGGAAAAAAGGTTGGGAAACACTGGGTTAAGGGATTAATTGCAAGGTAATAATAAGAATGCTTTTAATGAGAGATTTGAACTTGATGTTTTTTGATAACTTCGTTTATATTTGGTCGTACAAATAACAACGCTACTTTCATACCATTTTCTAAATTTAAACCGTCTTTACATTTAACAGTCTCGATCTTTTTTTCGTTTTTATGTTGGTTGATACTGAATATCCGAATTCACAGAAATAAGATGTAGAAAATAGTAATAATACTTGTAAAGCTTTGGCTTTCATAGGATAATCGCATCTAATGTTAATCTAAAATGAATTAATTGATTCTTCCGATAATTTTTACTATATGCATTTCTAAAATTTGGCGGCACAGAGGATGTGAATCATTGGTCTAGCCGTTCCCCAAGAGGGCCAAAAACTTTCAGATCGTCCACGCTTTGTTCGTCAACTTCTGATGCTGCATGAAACTTTTCGGAGAACTTCAAGAGCGCAGTTGCATCCGGTACGTGCGTTCTTTTGAAAATTCTAGTGTAGACACAGGCGTAAATCAAAGGACGTGAAGACCTTTTGCCGGGGTGTTTGGAGAGGCGGAAGGGTGGAGTCCCGGTCGCCACGATGGCATTATGTAATATAGGGGCCTTCAATCCGTGGCCGCCGAAGGATTTTTAGTGGCCCGCCAAACCTTTTGGATGAAATGAAAATGAAACTCTCAAAAAAATAAAAGCAATAAAGGAAAAAGAAAAAAGCCGAAAACAGTTCAAAAATTCACTTTCAAAGAGAATAGGACGCTGTATGAGAGCATGAACTCGCTCGTCTACGTGTAGATTTTTTTTAGTCTTTTGTGAGAATAAAATTTTCTTGGAAATTTTCTGCTCGCCATACTCATTGTATTCACTACGTTCAATCTGAACTAAAATTAGAAGTAGAAGATTTTCAGTGTGACTCGGCAAAATATGTTTTTTTAATTGAATTTAATTAGAGCTACGTGTCCAAAACGAGTAACCAGGAATATGAATACGTAAACATGTACTATTCATGCCTTCTATCTTTAGTAGTACCTACGTGTGGGCAATGTCGGATCTAGGGCGCGGGGGAAAAGCTGGGGTCCCAGGCGGCGCTTCTGGTAGCGGGAAAATTCAACTGTGATGCACAAATTAAAAATAATGATAAAGAAAAAAAAAGAAAAGAAAAGGAAAAAGAATAAAAAAATTAAAAAATATATTTGATTAAGAAAATCTAACTTTTAGAAAGACAGAAATTAAAGTTTTAAGCTAAAGTTAAGTTTTTTTCCCTAATATTTTTGCAGTCCCAAATCCGTCTCCTAAGGCCTCAAAATGCACCAGTTTGCATATTGTCTTCAAAATTTTCGCCGGGGGGGGGGGGAATCCCCCGGGCCCCTTCAACTGTTAATTTCACATCTCCAGTTAAGGAGGGTCCAGTTAAGAGCCCTTTATACGGCTCTACACCACCTAATGATGAGCTGAAAAGGCCATGCCGTGGGAACAAATTCCTCCAGAAATGTTATGAGTTCGTTACTGTTATTTCTTTTAAATGTGAATTGATTTTTTAGCATTGTCCTGTACCATGTTACTTCTTTATTAAAAAAAAACTACAAAGTAATATTTATTCGGCTTTTCATTGAACCTTACTTATCTATATAAATAAAAATGTAAGTGTTCGTTTGTGCGAGCCGGAAATCTCCGAAAGTACTTCACCGATTGCTTTGAAATTTTGCCAGTAGACAGAGTGATTCAAGCGGATGTTTTATAGACCCGTTAGAAAAAAATCCGACAGGTAGTTCCTATTTTATTCCAATTTAAGGCAAAATTTCTACATTATATTCCCATTATGTGGGTGAAAAAACCTTGCACATGTTAATGTAATATATCGATCGAAAGCGCTGATTTTTCTGCACAAGATGGAATCTGTTCGAAGATTCTAAGTCAAAAAGAACGCCAGTTATAAGCTTTTTAGTTCGATTTCTTAAGGCTTACCTTGATCTAAAAATAATAATTAGCAGTTTCCTCAACTCCGGGTAATATAAGCTATATCTATATGAATAAAAATTTAAGTGTTCGTTTGTTCATAACCTCAAAGCTCCGAAAGTACTTTACGGATTTTAATGCGGTTTTCATCAATAGACAGAGTGATTCAATAGGAAGGTTTATAGAACCGTTATAAAAAAATTCGACAGGAAGTTCTTTTTTTTTTTATTCCAATTTTACGCAAATTTCCACATAAATTCCCCAATATGGGAGCGAAAAAAACGTTGCACATATTAATATAATATATAGATCGAAAGCACTGACTTTTCTGCAAAAGATGGAATTTGTTTGAAGTTTCTAAGTCAATAAGAACGACAGTTAGAGGCTTTTTAGTTCGATTTCTTAAGGCTTACCTTTATCCAAAAATAATAATTAGCAGTTTCCTCAACTCCGGGTAATATAAGCAATATAAATAAAAATGTAAGTGTTCGTTTGTTCATACAAGGCTGAACTTGATCCAGTTTACGGTTACGCTCAAGTTCAGCCTTGCTTTATAACCTCAAATCTCCCTAAGTACTTCACCGATTGCTTTGAAATTTTATGAGAACAGGTGTTTTTATATATCACTTTTAATTTATTTCAACTTTGATTTAAATATTTCGTTTTTTAATGTTTTATTAAGGAGAATGAGGCACTACAACTACTGGCAGGGTACAGCTATTTTCATTTTGATTTAATAATTTTTTCTGTTTGTATTGAAGTATTTTGCACTCTAAGATTAAGGGGAATTTTAAAACAAAGATTACTTACTTTGAATGGCAACAGCTTAATTTAGCTATTTTCATTTTGATTTTAAAATGTTGTGTTTTTTTCTGTTTGTATTGAAGTATTTGTTATTATTTTTTGCACTTGAAGATTAAATAGAACTTTAAAACAAAGATTACTTATTTTGAATATTAACAGTTTCATTTAGCTATTTTCATTCTGATGTTAAAATTTTGTATTTTTTCTGTTTGTATTGAAATATTTTTTAAACATTTTTGAACTTAACGATTAAGGCAACTTTAAAACACAGATTATTTATTTTGAACGACATTTTTTTAATTTAGAATTTTTGTATTTGTGTCTCTTCTGTTTGGATAAGGCTTATGTTGGAATTTTTCAATGTGCCGAGCCAGACAATATCAAAATCGTCGCAAACAATGGAACAGAAAAAAATCCCCGCAAGCATTGTGAAAAAACATAAAGCTCAAGACCAATCAATCAAATTGAGCAGTTTCTCATGTGTACAATTATATATTGCGTGTTCTAGAATGGGTAAATCAGACAATCTATATTTTCAGACAATGAAACAACAAGCATTGTCATATGAAACATATTAGAAATATATTCTTATTCTTGCTGTTCCATCAAACCAGATTGAGCCACAGCAATACGTGGCCGGGTACAGCTAGTTTTTAATAAAATCCACTCTTAAATTTTCTGTCTGACGCTACTTTTTTCGACAATTTGTGGCCCGCCGATCTTTATGAGCTTATTGATGTGGCCCTCAGACTTAAAAGGTTGAAGACTCCTAATGTAATTTATAAAATTATTCACGAATAGATATTATCTAGTTTAGGTGAGGTGAGAGAATTTTAATTGTTCCGAGGATGATATACAGAATGAATATAAGTGAGAAAATGATTGTAATGGGTAATTTATTAAGAAAATTCTTTACTTTAAAATAAAAAATATTTTTGCAGCTTTTTCATAGTTTTTTTCACTCCATAAGAGTAGTGCATGATTGTCACACAGAGTAAAATTTGTCAAAATTAATTAATTAATGGTACGCAGTATTCAATTTATGCGTGCCCCTACAATTCTATACATTTTCACAAGCTATTATAAACATCTCTGGTTTGAATGTAACATATAACCACAAAGCTTGAAAGTGTTAAAAATCTCATCAAAGAAAAGAAAAAAGGAAGTCGTTACCTTTTACAGGTATTATATATACTTACAGAAACGTAAAAAATATCTCTAAATTAACAAAAATTCTCCATAGATTTGGTAATAATTTAACACGAGTTGTCTAAACTTCTAAATAGTCCATACATTAACAGGTTCCATATGCAAGCTTAATTAATGGTAAAATTTTTCCAGATAGATTCTGCAGAAAGTTTGTTAAACGATATAAAGTATCCATATATCCATATATTTTATCGATATAATGAATTATGATCCATACTCCATAACTTTAAACTATGTAAATTTTCCACACCTCCATCGCTTATACACACAATTCTTTTCAAAGAGAACATCTTAACCATTCTCTAACTAAATCAATTATCTATACATTCATAGATTTTATTTATATTTTCTATAAATTATAGAAAAATCACATCATGATTAAATAAACATTCTTGGGAAATTATGTATGAATGTCAGAATGTTATGCACAGATGTCAGAAATTTTTATAAATAATATAGTATATTTAAATTGTTTTATATATATAGGGTGTTTTTTTAGAGACAGAGAACTTGAAATGGAAATAAAACACAAAAAATGTAGTTAATATTCATATAATTTGCTTTGTTTGAAAGATAATTTTATGGCATTAATGTTTGAATAATATGATGTCGGGCATGTGGCCACCACGGCTGGCGCGTAAATGGCGTGACTTGGAGGTCCAGTTTTCACACACTTTTCGCAGTAGATCTGGGTGAATGTCGGCAATAAGGCGCCAAATTTCGACTTCCACGTGATGTGTTCCTGGTTTATCAGCGTAGTCAAGGGACTTCACATATCCCCAGAGGAAATAATCCAAGGGCGTCAAATCACAATAACAAGGAAAAGTGTGAGAAACTGGTTCAGTTTTCACACACAGTTTTCCAGATTAAGTACGCGCCAACCGCGTTGTTCAAGTGCCCGACATCATATTCAAACAACATAACCATGAAATTATCCTTCAAATAAAACAAATTGCATGAATATTAAAGACATTTTTTTGAATATAATTTCCATTTAAAGTTCTCTGCCTCTAAAAAAACAACCTATATATATATATATATATGTGTGTGTGTGTGTGTGTGAAAATTTCCTCCAAAGATTCTGTAAACTATGTAAATGGTCCATACATGTGTGTATATGAATACCTCTTTTTGAATTAAAAAAATATCTTTGAATTCTACAAACACTTTCTATAAACTATATAAGTTATCGATACATCCGTAGATTTTTCTGAAGATTTTATAGATATTTTCGATAAATAATAGAAAAACATCTTTTCATTTTACAATAATTCCTAGAAAACTATTCCCATGAACTCCCACAGATATTAGAGATCATTCAAAGAGAATATAGCAATCCTCCATAGATTCTATAGACGCGTACTATAGATAAAACAATCCGAACTTGCAATCGTAGATCGTAGTAATTGTGTATCGAGAATCAGGATTTCTGAAAGTAATGCTATAAATAGCGACCGCTGAAATGATGCACCGAAACACCAGACTCTTTAGCCCCATTTCGATACGTCATAGAACACAGTAGGAGATGAGATTATTTACGGAAAATTACGTTGCTGCTCGGGGACGGAAGAAGAAATTTTGTGAATTTTAAACGACCTTTCCCTATGTACTGTATGTAAATTACAGTTCTTCCAGCGGTAAAAATTCGACCGGTATTCATTATTTTTTCAAGTTCAGCCTCGAATGTTTAAACCACTTTTAGATATTTTAGTTTTTCTGTTTGGCAACAATTTGTTTTGTTAAGATATTTCAATTAGCGATTATCTCTCTTTACTGCGACTGATTGACCACTGAGTTAGTTATTTTATTTAATGCATTTGTGACACATATTATACGTAAACTTCACCTTCATGCACTCCTTCTTCTGTAAAGAATATTCATGCACTCTATTGTTATTGAATAAATTGGAACTCACCTTCAACCTAACCAAGAGTTCATAACACTAATGCATATCAAGAAACTTACGAAACGCTGATTCGAAGCAAAATGACGTGTCACCACACTTAATATCTCATTTGATATTATATTAGGCATTGTTAGCTTCAAATTGTATGCTATTTTGTTTGACATTGGACTGGACAAACAATCAGACTGACTTTATATATATAGGATATGGATTAACTGACATTTTAAGATTAGCATTATTATGCTGTGACATTCATTTAATAGACATCACATTTTCTCTTTTATTATACATTTCTTCTTTGAGTTATAAATAGTAAAAAATAGAGTATTGAACAAATATTTTAGAAATAAACAGTAGTATGAAAGGTATGACGAATAAAGACTTCCAAAAAAGGCTTCGAATCTGCGTCGAAAGTAGAAGGGGAAAAAATTAAGTACAGTCGACGCTCGTTATAACGACCACGTTATAAAGACCCTTCCATTATAACGACCAGCGGTAAAAGTCCCAACTTTATCCCTATTGACTCTATGTTTATTTGCTTTCGGTATAACGACCATTCTGTATCGTCTAATCCAATACAGCGACCGAATTTAGCGGACAATATTTCTGGTATTTTTTTTTCAAATAGAGCATGTTCCCAAATTCTTAGCTTGCTTATTGTTTGCGGAGAGCTACATGGAGTCTTCAGTGTTCTGTCCAACTTTGTCAGGGGGGTGGATTACCACTTATGTGACAGTAGGGAAAGAACAGAAGGAGAGCAAACGTGGAATTTCCGGGAAAAGGGGTTGACAGATGTATTGGTAGTTTGTCGATTGAATCAAATGGTTTTCCAAGGGTCGATTCTCTGATATATGAGGGGTCATGCTGTCCGTGCCAGGTGTCATGTCAGCTCAGAAGTTTTGCTTCCAGAAATATGCATGTATTTTTTCTTCCTATATTTTCTACGTTAAAATCTGTTTAATATTTTGCACTGATATATTTCTTTAATTTCAACGATTAAAAGAAATTCTTTCACTGAGTTCGAATCTCTGAAAATTACCAATTGTAATGGAACTACGGAACATGCATGATGCATGTATATATTTTTTAGAAAATTCTTCCTCTTATAGCGACCACTCGTTATAAAGACCTTTCTCTGTGGGACGCAGATGGTCGTTATATCGAACGTCGACTGTATTTCCAAAATAAAATTGATGGATACTAAGACTCATCAATAACTACTAAGTGTAAAAAAGTAAGATAATTAATTCACAAACAGAGGAGAAAATGGTACTTAACTGTGTTGTCTTTGCCTACTTATACATAGATACGTATTCGCGATACTTGAAAGCATCGATAAGCTTAAATGCTCACAACACACACGGAATAAGGAGAGAAAATACTCTAGAAACGCATTTAAAAGTATCACTGATAACCGTATTCATCAAGCATTAATTCCAGAATCACGAAACACAATGGTATGCCGTGAACGGATTTACTTTCCTATTTCACAACAGTTTTCGCGGAATTTCGTTTTCAGCATATATTAAGAGAGAGAAAGAGAAAGAGAGAGATGCTGAATTATTATTCGAGTGAGCGACAACACAGGAAGTCTCTCAGCATCTGTCGAAAAAATCTTGTCAGTCCATTTTGTCTCAGTAAACACATTTTTCTTCTTCTCTCTCGCTCTCTGTCTCTTCTCTCTCTCTCTATCTATATATATATATATATATTCGATAGATCTATCGTTCAAATAAAAAAATAGAAAAAAAAAACTAGTTTTTTTCACACGATTTAGTGCTGACACAATGTTTTTTTGATGTAATTTTTAAAGAGAAAAAAATACTTGTTTTTCTTTTTTTTTTAAGGTAATTTTGATTAAAAAATGAGCGAGCTCCGCTCTCAGCTTTAAGCACCTATGCTTACTTAGAAATTATAATTACAGAAAGGGCAAGTATCAACTGCAATAAAATAAAGATTTATAGAATAACTTTACGTTCATAATTAATACAGCGCTTTATTCAACAATTTCCTTTTTTTATTGGTGCATCTAAAATCAAATCATAACGGATCATTTATGAGGGTTACTTAAAAAATAAGAACTCAGTTTTTCAAATCTAAGTCATTTTGTCTCGGAGCTATTCGGAACATAATGCTCTCGAAAATGAGCCATTTTATCCCAATAATAATGATAATTATAATTAACAGTGTAGTATTCATATTAAAAATAAACCTAAAACGAAGAAAAGCTTTCATTATTAAAGATAAGCTTTTAAACTAATAATCAAAACGTTAACTATTTGCATTCCTTGCATTTTTTATAAACATAAAACAAAATAAAAGACTAAAATTTCCAAAAACGTTTCTAACTTTTGTCGTAAGGCATTAGTTACGGCGACTTTTATTAGCTAGTGTAAAAGTTTTACAATTTCATATGGATATATTTGATATCATTATATATTATATATAATATATATATATATATGTGTGTGTGTGTGTGTGTGTGTGTGTATATTATTCGTACTTTAAGTTGTATTTTCTGTTGTCCCATGATACTTAGGGGAAACGCGTACATCTTAACACCTTGAAGCACGAGTTTTTTTTTTTTCAGAAAAGCTGGTAAAAATGATCGTGTTTTTTTTTTTTTTTTTGACAGAAAATGAATATATAGGTATAGTATAAATTGTTTTTGTTAATTTCAGTTGTAGGGGTGACTAGAGAGTGGGGGTCTGGTAAAAGGTATATAGGTAGATAAAAAAATTATTTCACAAACAAAGTGCAAACGGATCTCAGAGGGGCGTTTAGGAATAAAATAACGTTCTATGTTGTGCGTGCTAAATTTTGATAAAATTATTCAGGGTCCATATAAATGAATAGGCCACAAAAAGGACAAGCTTGT
Organism: Octonoba sinensis; assembly: GCA_038502835.1. Taxonomy (NCBI): domain Eukaryota; kingdom Metazoa; phylum Arthropoda; class Arachnida; order Araneae; family Uloboridae; genus Octonoba; species Octonoba sinensis. Next base: position 59,415,287 of record CM076605.1, on the reverse strand, counting down.
TAATGGGAAATCAAAAACAGCAATCGTCAGCAGTTTACTGCACTTATAAGTGTAAAATCTATATAAATAAAAATGTAAGTGTTCGTTTGTTCCTTGCCGCAAATCTCCGAAAGTAATTCACCGATTATTTTGAAATTTTGCCAGTAGACAGAGTGATTCAAGGGGATGGTTTATAGACCATTAGAAAAACGACAGTTAGTTCCTTTTTTATTCCAATTTTAAGCAAATTTCTACATAAATTCCACATTATAGGAGTGAAAAAAAACCTTGCACATATTAATATAATATATCAATCAAAAGCGCGGATTTTTCTGCACAAGATGGAATTTGTTCGAAGTTTCTAAGTCAAAACGAACGCCAGTTATAAGCTTTTTAGTTCGATTTCTTAAGGCTTACCTTGATCCAAAAATAATAATTAGCCGTTTCCTCAACTCCGGGTAATATAAGCTAAATAAATGAAAATGTAAGTGTTCGTTTGTTCATACAAGTTGAACAAGTTGATCCAGTTTACGGTTACGATTAAGTTCAGCCTTGGTTCCTAACCTCAAATCTCCGTAAGTACTTCACCGATTGCTTTGAAGTTTTATGACATGTGTTTTCATATATTACTTTTAATTTATTTCAACTTTGATTTAATTATTTCGTTTTTTAATGTTTTATTAAAGAGAATGAGCCACTACAACTATTGGCAGGGTACAGCTATTTTCATTTTGATTTAATAATTTTTTCTGTTTGTATTGAAGTATTTTTGCACTCTAAGATTAAGGGGAATTTTAAAACAAAGATTACTTATTTTGAATGGCAACAGTTTAATTTAGCTATTATCGTGTTGATTTAAAAATTTTGTGTTTTTTATGTTTGTATTGAAGTATTAGTTAGTACATTTGCACTCGAAGATTAAATGGAATTTTAAAACAAAGATTGCTTTTTTTGATTGTTAACAGTTTCATTTAGCTATTTTCATTCTGATGTTAAAATTTTGTGTTTTTTCTGTTTGTACTGAAGTATTTTTTTAATATTTTTGAACTTAACGATTAAGGGAACCTTAAAACACAGATTATTTATTTTGAACGGCAAGTTTTTAATTTAGAATTTTTGTGTTTGTGTTTCTTCTGTTTGGATAAGGCTTATGTTGGAGTTTTTCAATGTGCCGAGCAAGACAATATCAAAATCTTCACAGACAATGGAACAAAAAAAAAAGAAAATTGCCTGCAAGCATTGTGAAAAAACATAAAACTCAAGACCAATCAATCAAATTGAGCAGTTTAGATCTTCTCATGTGTACAATTATATATTGCGTGTTCTAGAATGGGTAAACCTGACAATCTATATTTTCAGACAATGAAACAACAAGCAGTCAAATGAAGCATATTAGAAATATGTGCTTTTTCTTGCTTTTCCATCGAAACAGACTGAGCCACAGCAACGCGTGGCCGGGTACAGCTAGTTGAAAATAAAATCAATCGTTATTTCACTGAAATAAAAAATGGAGTAAATGATTTCCTAAAATAATTTGAACTAAGGAAAACACTTTTTTAAATGCCATTTCTAAGACTCATTTCTAATAGTCATCTGTGCTTTCATTACCTTTTATTTCTCAATTTAAAAATCTTGAAACTTTATTCGATTTCGTCTCCTCCCCTCCCTCCACTTTATCATAAGCTATTATTATTATTATTATTATTATTATTATTATTATTATTATTATTATTATTATTATTATTATTACAATGAAACCCCACCATTCGTACACAATTCGTTCCAGGAGGCAGTTTCAATGGCGAGCTGTACGAATGGAGAATTATTTTTTCATATAAGATACAATGTAAATTGGATTAATCCGTTCCAGACTCATAGATGATTGCTTATTTAAACCTATGAAAAACAAATGTACAGTAATGTACATGAAATTATAGATCAATAAAAATTTGACTGCACTTTGCTTGTATAGAGGTGAGCTGATGGCATATGGAATGATGAGAGGAGGAGAAGAAATGGTTGGAAGAGGAGTTCCTTTCTATAAAAACATCAGGTAACATCCCCTTCAGGTGTTTTCTCCCTTTCTGCTGCTCTTTCTTTTTTCTGTCTTTTTGCACTAGAAGAAAATTGGGTTTCTTTCTCTAAAAACCTGTCCACTGCTGTCTGCCTTTGACGATTGTTCAGAATTTTTCTAAACTGGTCAATAACATTGTCGTTGAACAAGTTAATGCTGCTGACCACAGCAGTGTTGGGATGCCATTTTCCCACCACTCTCTGTGTTATCTCACAGGGGTAACACTCTTTAATTATATACCGTTAGGGTTATAATAATTATAACTCTTTAATTTATACAAAGTAAATGCTTTCCCTACTTCTTTCCTCCTCTGAAGAAGAAAGTTCTACAACCACTTCTTCTCCTGTCCCCTTAGAAAGTGAAAACTGTCAATTAAATCTCAAAAAGTATTAAAATTAAAAAAAAAAAGCAAGAAACCAAATCGCCAAACAAATTATTTCCAGACGAATTCAAAGTAGGCATAGTTTCTCGATTTTTTTTCTTAAAAAAAAGAAAAACTGGCAACCCAGCTGGCCCCTGGCGTCGTACGAATCGCGGGACAGGTACGAATGGCGAGTTGAATTTTACTTGAACAAGTTGTACGAATAGCGAGGCGGACGAATGGCGGGGTTCCACTGTATTATTACAAGCAATCTTGCCTAATATCTCTTTTCGTAAAGGTGAAATTAATTATCTGTACGAAAATTAAATTTAAGAAAAATACAAGCATTTTACGCCATATTTCCGTTATTGTACAAGTTTGATTTTTTTTTTTTTGGATTATTTTAAAAGAAATCATAATAAATAAGAGTAATTCTGTCAGTAAATAAATAAATGATACTATTGCATGATTTTCACTATGTAATGCATCTCATAATTGCTTTGATTTCGTTGAGTTTCAGGCGTGTGCTTGAGTTCAGTGATTGAAAAATTATCAGAATTCTTAAGGATTTTTTTCTTTAAGAAAAATTCTCCAACTGCTATGAGATTTTAACTGCATTTGCTTATTTGCAAGTGGATGCATTTCCTAGAAACATAAAACGAATTTTGTTACATATTCTACGTTAAAATTTCAGTTCAGAAAGATCCTTTTTTTTTCATGTTTAAATATTTTACTACTTCTGAATATCTGGTACATTCAATTCGAATTAAATCTAATGCACTAATTTAAAACAGCTAAACCACACTAAAATTAAAACAATTTCCTGACTTTTGAAAAATATTTCAGTGATAAAAATTATTCTTATACATCAGTTAGCAATTTGACTGCATCGATTTTATACTCAAATATTACGTTACATAAACCAACATTTCGTAACGTTAATGTCAAGCAGTTCTACCTAAAGTCAAACTACATATCGTCAAACTCATTTAAAACGACACCACTTCAAGGCGGACACTACGCATGGTTTCAAGGTAGGCAAACACCCTAATTTTTGAAAGAAACTTTTTTTTTTTTTTTTTTGAGAAATTTAGCTATTTTATTTATATTTTTTTTCTAAATCCGGAAAAATTTCTTCAATCGTTAAATTATTAATAACGTTACTAGAACTTTACTGAGGATTTAAATGCACTAGTTAGATCCATTTTTTGTTTCTTGATTTTCTCTAAACCACATTTTTCAAATTCACGCTAACGCGACTCCAGCTATAAAAAGTCTAATTTGATTTATTTGAAGCTTTTCAAATACGTTTTTTTTTTTATATTATTGTAAAATGAATTTCTAAAATCTCATGTACATACTTTTTTTTTAGTCAATAATAGTAAATCAAAGTAGGAAAAATTACGTTTCTCAAATTCATTTTTTCTAAATTTTTAGTTTAAAATTTCAAAAATTTTAGTTAAAAAAAGGTTTTAGGGACCGTTCATAAACGACGTCACGCTTTTTCCCACATATTTGCCCCCTTCCCCCCTTTGTCACAACATGTCACACTTCAACATACCCCCACCCCCTTTGTCACATGTCACGCTATGTTTCATAAGCATGATGGCACACTTTGTCGCAATTTCACCCCCCTCAAAGCGTGACATCGTTTATAAATGTTCGCTTAGTTCTCTATTTGAAATTTTGAAGGTTGATTGCATTCTCTGATATCTAAGGAAGACACAAAATCTTGGGAAGATCTTAAGGCTAGATACAAAAAAATGGAAAAAAAAAAGCGAACGAACATATTGGTAAGGAAATAATTTTTTTAGCAGGAAAATGGGATTTTTGTTTTTAGAAAACCTTTTAAAAAATGTATATTTGAAGCTATTACTCAAAAAAGTGGGATTTAGTTATTTTGCATAAACATGTTAAATTTGAAGAGTGTAACAAGGATAATTGGAAAAACATATTTTGAGTGTTCGCCTACCTTGACGACAATAAATTACTATTGGTCCAGGCAGTTCTTATTGAAAATAATGTTAAACCACCCCACTTTCTAACGTCGTAATTTAACTGGCGATATCTATTTTTACATAATGCATTTTTTGCGTGATTTCATTTTTGACTTTGTTATTTTGCCTTTATTACTCATTAATTTACAATGGGAAACCTATTTGAGTTTTTTATAACTTAAATAAATTAATAGGTTAACAAAATCAAGAAAATCGTGCATCGCGGGTGTCGTCTAGCCAAATCTCAATCATTCAATTTCAGTCCCCGAAAACAAGTTCTCGGTTTCTATTAATACCACATCCTGTTTGCTTACAAAAAATACGGTGTTTACTTGAAGACCTTGCAGCTGAAAACGTTTTGTTGAGAAAGTGTCGTGCGTACCGTTGCAACTTGAATGATGCAAATTTTTTCAAATGTATTGAGTCAACGGATCAGGACGGTTTAGTTCTTTGTCTACCGTAATAATCGTACAAAATTCCAATAATTAAATCTCTGAAGTTGTTCATTTTTTTCTTTAGTTTTAATTCTGAAATTTTTTTTTATAAACAACTGGTCTGAAAAGCTACTGATAATTTTCTAGACAACGACTACTGCTGACTGCTTACCAGTAATTTTCTGGTGAAGTCTTTCAGAGATTCGGCCATTTTGGTTAAGTACTTATTACATAATAATGCATATACGTATTTATTTTGATTTATGAATTTAGCATTTTGTGTTTGTAATATTTATTTTAGTTCACTTTTATTTTCTTTTTTTGTCCCTGTACATTGTAACTATGATAACTCGATTCCACTGCATTTAATGATTTGCTTTGATATAGTAAATTATCGTTTTTTATTTGTCATGCTTACTTTAAAATCACATTTTTTTTTTGTCTCACTCTACATTTTAACTACGATAACTTGATTGTGCCATGCGGCGCTCTAACGGATTGTTACCGAAACTATTAATTAAATAATTAAATAGCTGTATTTTTCAAAATTGTTAATTACATATTTTACGCATTAACCCCAAAATTAAATTAGTTATATGAAATATTGCTACAAATACTATTAGATTTGTGACCTTACCAAAGCTACAGATAATGTTACAAATATTTTATAAGGTATGCTATACCTTCAGAAACCAACTATACGCACCCTCTCCCCCCCCCCCCTTCTCTGCTGGGGAAGTATGTAAATTAGTTTTTTTTTTCATGTGCCGGAAGTGGATCTTTGAACCACTCATTCTCTGCTTTATATTTTCCACTTATATATGGGAGGATATTCTTTTGATTTTGTAAGACTTTAAACAGGTATTTATAAGTTTCTTGGTAAAAGGAAGGATCCAAACTTTAAATCAGTTGTTCAGAACATTGTAAAGTGGTACAAAAATTCAGGCTTTCATCAGCTTGAACATTTACTTTCTAGGCTCATATTTCGATTGTTTTCCAGAAACTCTGGGTGGCATTTAATAAAAAAAGAGATGGATAAGAGACGTCAGGACATCAAACAAATGGAAATGAGGTATCAAGAAAAGTGTTTTACCACACTACAAGGATGATCGTTGAGAGAAGATTAAGAAGAAAAGAACAGGAGTGAAGCACAGTAATACAGCATGAGCCCTTACAAAGATTTTAAGTAGTTCGTGCTTCATAATCTATGGTTTGTGGAGAGGTGGAAGGGTTCCTGAAGACTTGACATATCTCATCAAAATTATATGAAAGATTTAATTTAAAAATGAACAAAAAGAATTAAGGTTAATTTGGTAGTAGTTTTCGTAAGAAATTAAAGGGTTTAATGAGCCCTGCTCTTTTTCTTAGATACCTCACATATTTCGACAAGTAATGCATAGTATATGAGAAAAAAAAAAGAATGAACTGTAAGATTAAAGAAAGGGATTACAACATACATCAAATTTCCCCCCCCCCCCCCATGTCTTAATCTCTTGACATAGTATACGATAAAGTCGTATACTATGTACGTCAAGAGGTTAAAACATAGGGGTAAAAGTATCGTACTACTTTACCGTATACGTACGATACATAGTATACGATAATATACAATAAGATATATAGTATCGTATACGATAAAGTATTACTATTGCTTTATAGTAATCTGAAATCGACACACAATGATGTCTGGAGACCTCATTCACTTTATATGACATTGTAGACTTTGACCCCTGCAAGACGTATTCATTTCAGGTGCCATTGTGAACTTTGTGACCTTCAAGGTGTCATTTATTTTATGTGCCTTTGCAGACTTTTTGACGCCTCAGAGACGTCATTATTTGTCAAAAGTAAGTAGTAATTTTTCGTTTTTTTTTTTTTTTTTTTTGCAAATTTTTAAATTTGCGATTTCTAAAAAAAGCTTTTACGTGATAAAACGAAAATGGAAGATCACGTTCGGAATCTGCGTCAAAAAATAAATCGGAATCAATTAGGTAAGAAAAGTTAAAATGCATGAAAGAAAGTCCAATTTCTCCTGCTTATGTTATTGGAAACATTCAAACCAAGAACTAAGACAACACCGGATAATTTGTGCAATCTAGTTTACTTCCTTTTTTAGTTGTGTAGTAATTTTGCTCTTTACGTTTGAAGTTTCATTCAAATGTATTTTCATTGTGCAGGTAATAATTTTAATGCAGGTAGTAATGTGTCTAAACTTCTTCCTACTGAAACATCACAACTAAGTTGAATTTGTAAATGCTTATGATAAATGCATCATAGACAGTAATAATCATTAATGCACATAAAACTCTTTCTTATATTGGTAAAAATATAATGCTAAATCCGAAATTTTCCCAAATATCTGAAATATTAATATAGTAAAACATAGACTTTTCTGTTAGTATTTACTTGTCGGTCCATCTGAATTATGTGAATTAAATGTAATATGAAATGCAATAAAAATTACATCATTTACACTTACAATTAGTGATTTGTTTGTAATTTATTTTTTTTAGAGGTCAAGTAACATAATTTTCGCAAGTACCAGATATCCGTTTTTTCCTTTGACGATGATTCACGTTGCATCAAAGCCGCCGGCATAAAAGTTTAAGCAGCGAAATTTCTTCTATAAGACAAAATGAAACATTTTCAAGCGTTTCGAAACTGTTGTGAGGAAATAGAGGCATTTTACTAGCTCCAGGAATGAATAAGCTTTCACCGGCGAAGATGGACTTTTCGTTGCTATGATGGCTAAAAATGTTATTTTATTCAACAAAGTTTTATTCTAAAAATATTACAACATTTTTAACAAATTACAAGCATATTTCTAAAGTAAGTCTGACCCGAAAACACCGCCTTCATCTCACGATTTTAAAAATGTTGCAAGAGGATTGTATGCACATGACTTTTGAAAAAGGAAAGACATAATAAAACGTCTGAGTGATGAGTTCTGTTATTGCCATGCGTATAAAATATATAGTTTACTACAACATGACCACATGAACATGATTCACTGACCAGACTACAGTTTTATGAAAACTTTGAAAATATTTCCTACTCTCAAGTAAAGATACAAACCATACTTACCACATTTAAAACGTGTGACCTCACTTCGACCTTCACCTTGGCTTGCATTTTATTCAAAGGGAAGCTGAAAGAATATTAAAACTGTGATGCAAATTTGAAGCAGCTTGAAATGCGAAGCATTAATTCTAACCATTAACGAAATTGGTCACTAGACTAGACCGAGTGGTTGTTTTTGAACCATCGAATTAAAGCTGGGTATTAAAAGATCCGACGCGCGTCCTTTGCGGAAGGCTCTTAGAAACTCACAATAGCCAACTACGTTTGGAGCTCGTTACTACGCTGCTCAAGGGAAAGTTGCAAGTCGCAGGTATAAAGGTTTTTATTTACATTGTAATTTACTTAATAGTTTGCTCTTTGTTTTCAGTGAATAATTTCTTCCTGTCAAATAAATTCATGTTACATAATTATGCTGTCGAGAAGCGTAGTAATGTTATGCCTTACTTACAAAAAACATAGCGAAAAAACTTCCCCTGTTTTGGGAATCGCTTCAGAGTCGTAGCAAAAATAAGCCATAAGGTATAGTAACCAAATTTAAAAGACAAAAATATGGACACTTGACTAACAAGCGAATTCACCAACAGATTTGAACCTCTGTCAAACATTCGAACTGTCGATTTGAGCGTTCTGATTGGTTCAGGAACCTTTGATCTGCAGTTCGAAGCTTCAAATCGGCTGGTGAATTAGAACGTCTCTCTAAATCAGTTTCAGTCAAATGTCACGAAAAAGTTGCAGTCTTATTGAAAAGGCAATTACTTTTTACAGGCGGTTATTTTTCAAAATGGCGAATTCCAAAGATCAATGAATAATGAAGATTTGGACTCTTTTTCTAACTAACTTTTTCTGATTAAAAAAAAAAAGAAAGAAAGAAAAACGCACAATTCATAGAATGGGAAGCTATTGTATTTCCAAAAATATTGCAATTTACATCTTATATCTCAAAGTACACTTACTACGTAAGCTTGCGTCATTCAATACTGATTTTTTTTTTACAAAATATAATAAACTTGATCATTTTTCATACCTTGCTGTTATTAAGAAAAAATTGAAAATGTTAAATAGAATAAAAGGGAGCAACGTACAAATCATACTACTAATAATTTAGACAGAAAAAACTGAAACAATAAAAAAATAAATAATTGAAATAAAATAAACAAATTAATTAAATAAGTAAATAAGTATAAATAATTTAATTACTAACAATTTATAGAAATAAATAATTTCATTACTTATTTCAGAATTTAGTTAAATTAGTACATGCAATGAAAATTAATACCTTACAGAAGGAACTTAATTGAAAAAAATATATACTTTTTTAATTTCAAGATAAGTTAATAACAAAGAAACAATTGAAAGCTTCTTAATTATTGTCCATGTTCCATTGCTATTCAAAGCTCGCTCGATAGCTAAGATGATGATATGTAGTAAGATTTGTATACGACCCATTTCCTTTTGGTAAGTACTATTTGATCTGTTTATAAAACTAAATTTTCTTCACAATTTTCTTGGTTTAGTTTGTATTTAAAACTATTAAAATAGAATTAAAAAGAAAAAAAAGAAATATAATAACTAAATTATTCACTTAAATTTAAAAGGAGATTTTGCAACTTTATAAAGATTTACTTGGCAGTTAAAAAATTCGCAGTACGATTTTAATTCAAAATTATATATTTTTTCTATTTTATCCTGCTGCAGCTATAGCATATTTATTATATTTGGTGTCAATTAGATTAGTTATCCTATAATAAAATTTGATAATAATGATTCATATTTTACAAGTACACTCTCAGAAACGCATGCTCATATCTCACGAAACTTTCGTCGTATTTGACGAAATGGCTTCGTGAAAAATGCTTCGAGTAAACCTTTCGTCGAATTGCCGAAATTTGTGTGGTAACTTTTTTAAGTCACGTGATCGCGCGAGGAAAGAATCGTTATAAATGACGAAATTTTCTTGACAATTGAAGAATCGTCGAAAATGAGGATTCTATTTTTGAGAGTGTAGGAATCAAGTTTCTAAATTTACTTTTGAATATGCTTTTTTTTTTAAAATCATGGTTCAATAGATAAGATTTCAACACTTCACAGGCGAAATTTCAACCAACTCCTTATTCAAAAGCAGATCTTTTCCCCCCAGGGGGTGGAGAGGGTATGTTTTACTTCCATTTTTTGCTGATTCACACTTAAATGTAAATGCTATTTTAAGAGGATCTAAACATATAGGAGAATCTACAGTTAAGTACAATTTTCTCCCGTGATTGTTAATTGATTTTCTAACTTTTTTCTTTATTTAGTAGCAATTGATGAGTTTATCACTAAAAATTTTTGGAAATAGTTAATCATTTTTTCCTTCTACTTTTGACGTAGATTCGAAGCCTTTTTTGGAAGTCTTTAATTGTCATACTACTTTCATGTTATTCCTTACATCTACAATTTGCAAAATTTGTACAATAACCAATGCATTTTTACTATTTATTATTCAAAGAAGAAAAAATGTCAAGAAGAAAGCAAAAGAGAAAATGTAATCCATCAAATGAATGTCAAAGGAAAACAATAATAATTTAAGGTGTCAGTTAATATATATTTCCAAAAAATATATACAATTATTAAAAATATATGCAATAATTTTACAATATGTAAAGTTGTGTAAAAAAAGTATTAGAAATGCATGTTTATATTTTAAAAATAATTTCAACTATTTAACAATGATTCGAAGATAGCGGGTTTGATCCCTGGGCAGACTGACATGTCCGAAAGCCAACACGTACATGAGATTTATTCTCTACCCAAAAAGATTCAACGTAGGATTCGAGATACGTACTTGGTGGTTTACAATGACTCGAAATAACCAACAATTTGTTTAAAAAAATTTTATTATATGCATTGAGTATGCATTGAAAATACACAACCCTTTGCCCTCCCCACCCCTGGAAATTTTTGAAATGACGGGCCAAGAACAGCCCGTACTCATTTTTTAAGTCAGGATTAGTTTTAAAAAATAAGTAGGTATATGCTCTCATTTTCAAGTTCATAATTTTAAATAGTGAGGGAATCAGTAATGGCACCTGATTAAAATGGTTAGCCTGTTTAGCAATCTCAACTTTCAGATGCTCCTCGTGCGGCTTTTTGCCCAACTACCAAGTTTTATTCGGCATTTTTGTGCAAAAAAGCTCCCCATCCTATACGTCAGCACCTTCATTTTCATTTAAGATTCGGCATTAATCCGAATTTCATTGTACAGATTAATCCATCGTACACTCTACAAATTCTCGATCATGCATTAAGTGCCGTTGTAGTGGAGAGCATACATAATAATACAAAGAAATCCCGTTACAGCGAACTCCATCGGACTAAGAAAATACTTCGTTGTAATGGAATATATATTTTCCTATTGGGATTTAAAACGGGACCAAAAATTTGTTTCGTTATATCGGGAATTTCGTTGTATCGGTATTTGCTGTTAGGAGATTTTACTTTATTTTTCTTTTCTGGTTTGCCGCATCCTCCAGAAAGCATCTAGCACAACAGCGATAAAAATCGGCAAAATAAGTGATTGCCAAAACGTCGCTGCTAAAAGTTCAATCCATGTATGGAAGCTGGCCAGCGACTGCATTCATCTACTGATAGAAGAAAAATTGGACAGTTGACCTTGACCTCAATACGGAAAATAGGATCAGAGGGGCACGTCTGTATGTCTTTCCTTCTTTCTTTATAATGTGAATATTCGTGATGGTGATTCCAGCTGATGTCTCTAAGATCGACTTTAAATAATTTACGAATCCGTTTTGATCTTAATCCACTCCATTACAATAGTTTAAATTCCTGACTTATTTAACGTTTTTAAAATTAATTTATTTATTTCAGAAAATGAGTATTTACTTTAATGGCATTTAAATTTATTCAATATTACGGAAAAGTGCTTAAATTCTAAATTAAGTTGAAAACCCTATTGAACTAAGTATTAAAAAAAAGTATGTTTAGATTAAAATAATAATTATAATAATAAATTATAACGCTGATAAACAGGGAGTTGGAGCGGAGCGTGGTGTGGGGCATTGAGTGAGCAACGGGTTTTTGCGTGGAGTAGGAGCTGAGCTGCAGCTGGAGCACGGAACTTTGCAGTGCTGCAACGCTCCGATTTTTCTTAATTAGAATTTTATTAAAAATTTAAAAACGACAATTTTTCGCCTTAAAATTAGTTTTGACTGAACAACGACAAAGAATGATGGTTTTTATATCTGCAAAATGAAATATAAATAACTTCTAACTTGCTATTATCAACTTAGATAAAACCATAAAACTAAATAAATAAAAATGATAAGTATGATTCCTATGAAACTATTCGGAGCAAACAGCCGAGCTGGAGCACAGATGGAGCAAGTCTTTCTAAGTCAGAGCGCAACAACTCAAAAACGTCATTGCTCCAGTTCTCTGGTAATAAATACTAATAATTTGATTAATATTATTATTATTATAAAGTACATAGTTTAATTTTTGTTCGAAAAATAAACAAAAAACATTTATATATATATATCAACGTTGAAAAACGAATTATAACTGCAATATTAATGAATATGATATAATTAAAATGAGCCTAAGTAATATATTTACCATATTTTACACCACTTTTTGGTGCAACATGCCGCAAAAATTTTTAGTGTACAAGTTTAAATGTTCAAAAAAAAAAAATCTTTTTTAGACCATTAGCGATTTTTTTTAACATATTTTTTTAAAATCAGATTATTCAAAATTTCGGCAAACATTACCTCTCGATATAACGATGTATCTCGCTATAGCGGCAATTGTACTGTGTCTCTTAGGGGCCGTTCATAAATGATGTCACGCTTCTTTCCCGTATATTTGACCCCCTCCCCACTTTGTTACAAATTGTCACACTTCAGCGGACCCCCTCCCCCCTTTGTTATGCTATGCTGCATAATGCATGATGTCACACTCTTTGTTACCCCCTGCACTCCCCTTGTCACAATTTCCCGAAACCCCCTCCCCCCTCGAAGCGTGACATCATTTATGAATGATCCCTTAAGTTATATTTTATTGGAGTTTTACTGCATTACAACTAAGCGGTTATTAGCCATTTTGTTCTACCTAGTCATCATCTTATTTCAGTATTGAAATGCTTCGTTTCAAATCAGTCAAGCGGAAAAAGAGAGATTGGAAGGATAAACGGCAGAAGAAGATAAAAGTGATTTCAGCAGGGTTGTTTCTTTTTTAAACATGGGAACTATTTTTCTAAAGTGCACAAAACTTTCGCAAAAAAAAAAACGAGCTTGTTATTTAGAAATAATTCTTAGTAAGAAAGCAAGTATTGTTTATTGCTTCCAATCTATTAATGTTGAGGTTCTGATGGTCCATTGATTTTTCGTTCGTTTTTTTAAAAATGGAAGAATTTTTATAATCATTTTTTTCTGACGATTTTTGGAAAACAGAAGTAAGTATCGAGCTCCGTTTGGTGGGACAAGCTGCTGTCCTTACCCAAGTGGCCAAAATGATCCTCGCTGGAGTCTGGAGTTGAATATAGCATGTTAAGTATCGGAGTGCTTGTGCTTCCATTTGAGTGCAAAATGTACCGAGTGGGTTGCATTAAAATGAATGATTTGCAATAAAAGAAAATAACTAATTTTTATTTTCTTTCTTTTCCCCCCTCCCTCATTTTAGGCATCTTTAGGACAATTAAATTTATTATTATTTATTTATTTCGACATTTTTTAGGCAATTCAATTATGTAAATATGAAGCCGTTGAATATTATTTTATGTCAGTAGTTACTATGGATTAAAAACTGGCTACTAAATTAAAAATGTGTAAAGGCCAGTGGCTACGAACTGAAAATTTGAATTTTCAAATCAGAGGCCTTCAAATATACTTTTATCATTCTATATAATTTTTTCATGTTTAACAGTTCAAGCATTTACCAGCTTTTCCAGTATTTACTAGTTTTTCCGGCATTTACCAGTTTTTTCAGTATTTACAGTTTTTCTAAACTTATCAGATTTTACCATTTTTTCTAATATTTACCAGCTTTCCCAGTATTTACTAGTTTTTTTTCGGTATTTACCAGTTCTTTCAGTATTTACCAGTTTTTCTAATACTTACCAGTTTTTCAAAGCTTTTACCCGCTTCTCAATGATTTTCTACTCGGGGGGTAAGTATTAGTTTCGAAAACGGGAGGGGGGGGGGGGATCCGACTCTGTCTGTAACACTTTTGAAATAACACGCTATAAAGAAGTTCAAGTTTTAATTTTGAAGACAATTTCGTCTACTGAGAAAAATTCGTTAAACCGAAAGTAGTCTAGTCCCAATCATTTCGGATTATCGGGGCTCCGCTATATTAAAAGGCCTAAATAGCTGTTCTTTAAGCAAAATGACATCATATATCGTAGGCGTTCAAGGGAAAGTCATTAAGTACAAAATTCCAGTTTTGAAATATTGCCAACTTAAACTTTCGAATCGTTAAAATCATTTTAAAGACCCTAACTCCTGCTGCAGGTTGATTGGTTCACCTTTTCAATCGCATAATTGATTATCTCATGAAATAAATAATTTAGTCTCTTAATTTACTGTAGTAGTTGGTCTTTTTTTTTTTTTTTTTGTAAACTGATTGACTTTTACCATGATGCTAACGATATGTCTTAATGCAGTTAATAGAGGAATAAACTTTTCTTTAAGCAAGTTATCCTTAATTGCGAATTGTTTGATGCATCAAAAACAGTTGTAGTTTTTTTTTTTTTTTAATTTAAAAAAAAAAAAAAACAGATTTTATTGGTAAAGGTAAGAATTTATGCTAATGAATGGCCTTTTAAAATTCAAGTGATAAGATTATATATTTCAAAAGAACTGATAGAGATTTATTTTTTCTATTCAAATATATAGTGTTGCAATTCGGCAGCATCATTAGTTAGAAGAGTAAAATGTGGGACAGCTGCTCAATTTTTACCAAAGTTTCTGTTCGTGACCAAAGGTTAAAATATTACACTTAAAATGAAACCTAATTTTTGTTGAATTAATTCAGTCGTTACATCAGTTGGTTTTTCTGTTGCTTAAATCTATCATATTCGAAATAAATTTAAATGTGAAAGCGTTCTTTCATTTCATGATTTTAAATTTTTATAGGGATTTTTTGTGGCATGTATGGGGAGAGGAGGGATGATTATCACTGCAATAATTTGATTATTTGGTTCCTTTTTCTCCACATCAATGCAATTAACAGGGATTGATTAGAAATTTTGTCACAGCCTTCACTTTAAAAAAAAAATCTTTTAGCTCAGAAAATAATTTTGACATTTGTTGGCAATATTTATTTTCCATAAACCAGGGACTTTAATTCTTATTGATGCTACCAAATTGCATTATTCAATATGATTCATTCAATACTTTTTCAGGTTCGCACGAAATACTGTTAGAGAGAAGTTGTTCATACATATTGACTCCTATGGCGGATTTATCTGTAGGCAAAATACGTAGGGTACCAAAGAGACGGACACCTCAAACGTTTTAACAATAATAAAAATAAATAAATAACAAAATTTACGAACTTTAAAATTATTTTAGAAATTTAAGAGCAAATGAATAAACTCTTCTTATCTAAAAGTCCTCCTGAGTACAAGAGAAAAATTCTGGTAATTGCCTGTTCCCTCACAACTTTCGTGTTACGTGTTGAGCACTTTTCTTTTTTTTTTCTTTTTCTTTTTTTTTTTTTGCACTGATGAGGAGGCTCTATTGTAGCCCCGAAATAGCTATTTGCTGTATTGTTTTGACAATTTGTACTTTATTTACGTTACTTGTTTTATACTCATATTTTAGCTCAAAGCATTTTGGATCATTTGTCATCATAAAAGTCGTCATGTTTACACCATAAAATCGAGATACGTATTTGTTTGCGCACATTCGTACACGTTTTTACTTGAAAGTTTGAAACAACACAAGAGAGGAAGATATTTTTGTTAAATGATGCTATAAGGATACAACATTTTTCTGCCATCTCGACCCAAAGGGCTACATTAGAAAGATGTAGAAAAATTAATTTTTTAAATTTTTCTTTTTTATTTTGATATAAGCTCTTTTGTTGTAAAGTTGCATCTTCTAAAAATCGTTACTTATTTAATGGCAAGTAATATCCTTGAAACATTACGTTAATCTATTTTCTGGAACTCGAGGCAAAGTTGCTTGAAGATTGAATCATTATCACGAGTTAACCCTCCGCGTACGGCTCAGTTTTTATACTTTCCGGTCCTGAAATACGGGGCGATTTTTTTATATTTTCTTTATCTACATATGTTACAATTCACATCTTTATCAGCTGTTTTAAAATATTACAAGAATTTTAATAGCTTTTCCGTTTCCAAAAAATATATAATACTGCACTCGGATGATGTTTTTTAACGCACACGGGGAAATGGCGGGATCCGTATTGAAATCAGGGGAAAAAATTCTTCGCCCGCGATTTTCACGTGACCCGTAGTGGGAGACGAAACACATACCCCGCTCAAATCGCGGGAGCCGTACGCGGAGGGTTAAATGCATTAAAAGCACACCCGCGTCAAGCCTATTCAGCACCTTCATGCAAATTCCTTCCTACTAAACGCTTTTTACAGGGTTCAAAAAAAAAAAAAAAACACTGGTTATTTTCGCGTCTTATTGGGGTTTTTAAGGGGTTTTATTGGGGCTTTTGAGGGGTATTTTTCGGGTTTTATTGGGGTTTTTAAGGGGTACTTTTCTGGTTTTATTGGGGTTTTTTAAGGATTATTTTTCGGGTTTTAATGGGTTTTTCAAGTGTTTTTTCGTTTTTATAGGTTTTATTTTTTAAGGGCGCCTTTTGATTCAGCATCCTCGCGCCATTTTGACTCGTCGCCGTCGTGCACAGCACGACCTTGCACACCTAGACGGCGCGGGCTTGATCAAAAATTTGTTTAGGCCAAATACTAAACGAGGATGAGGCAGGCTGAAAACTTTATGTATAATTAGGTATACAAGCAGATATGTTGCATGGGATTTATTATGAAGTCTAGTTCAGAGACTTCGCAAGGAAAAAAATAAAAGAATGTTATTCAGCTCAAAATAAAATAATGCTTGCATAAATAAATGTAAATAAATGTTCTTTTGTTCGAAGGTTTTGAATTTTCTGTACCAAAAAGTTGAAAAATCTTTTAATGTAAATATAGGGGGGCACCAAAAGTTTTTATTGTCTTCTAGACCTTTTAAGGGTCTTAATCCGGCGCTGGTTGATTCCCGTCTTGCTTTTAAAGCTATCAAATTTGCATATTTTCCCAAAGGTTTGTGCATTAACATATACCGACGAGACTTTAAACGTTTTGATTACTTCTGTTTGAAAAACATGACATTTCGACGTACTAGGGTCAAGAGAGTGACGTTCTAAAATAAATTAATGCATTGCAGGCTTGAAGCATATATTCCAACCGCGAATTCAAGAATAATGGGGTGGGGAAATATAGTTCAATGCCATTTTTTTAAGTAGGCTCATCATCGTCATCACTTATATTTTCGATGGCGATCAGACCACGAAGGGCAATTTTTAAGTAGGCTTTATTTTTAAGTAGTCTTTTACTTAGGAGGCAATTAAGAAAACTGGTAGAATTTAATAAATTAATTAAATCTAGAACAATTATGTTAATATGAAATCAACATTTTTACTGCTCATGTGTAAAGATTGCTTTTAGTAACTAAATTATGGAGATAAAAATTTTCCAATAATTAAGTAATTAAGTTTTAGATTCGAATACCAGAAATAATTTCTATGGAATGTATGTAATGAGCAAGTTTCAAGTGTAGTTAGTCAATTCGTTTCTAGATAGCGCTATAAGAATAATGCTTGAAATTGATAATGTCAGCTAGGCCATCTAGGAACTTTCTAACTACACAGATAATTCGCCTACTACCCATGAATATCCTCTTTTTATACCATAATACACTTCTGTTTCTTAGCCTACTTTCCCGTAAAAGTAAAAAAAATAATAATAGAGCATGAAAGAAGGCTTAATGTATCGTGAAAATATCGTTAGAAATCAAGAAAAGTCAAAAACAAATTAAGTAATTAAATAAAGATTGAAAAATAAAAATTTGAAAGTAGGGTATTGAGATGGGGAAAAAGCGTGTCTGTCGGTCTGTACCCCCCCCCCCCCCCGAATAACTTTTGAACGAATTGTCCGATTCGAAAAATTCTTTTTGCATTCGAAAGATCTCGGCGAGGACATCTCATTTCCATATTTTACCTTTTGATTTAAACAATTTTTTGTTCAATTTTGAACAGTTCAAAAAATTTTAACATTAGCGCCTATGGGCGAAAATGAAGCAAATTACGTAAACTCTGGGTACAAGATCCAAGTTCCAATGAACAAGCTCATTGGAAGAAGTTCTTGGCGTGAAATATTGGTTTGAACAATTTTTGTTCATTTTTGAACAGTTCAAAAAAAATTAAGATATTGCCTACGGGGAAATTTCAATCTTATATAAATCCTGATCTAACGGACGGATTTGCTTGGAACAAACTTTATCGGAAAGCTCTTATGACGTAGAACATGTACAAATAGAAAGTTCATCCAGAACTAAAGAGCCTATTTTCCTATGAAATTTTTTGATCGAGATTTTCAAGAATATTTTTGAATTAATGAATGATTAAATCAATAAGCAAAAGAATGAATTAATAACTGGGTGAATAAATACATGAATGACTGAACAAATGAATGATTGAATGAATGCGTATTAACCGTTTAAAAGTATATCTGAAGCAATTAATAACTTAAGCTGATCGAGAAAGGGAGAGAGAGATAGCTAGAATATAAATTTGAAGCTGGTGTATACGGGAAAGTAGGTTCGTATAGTTCTAGACGGAACTTCTTGTTATAAATAGCAACGAAACACATGACTGCAATTTATATTGCTATTAACGCACATTTACGTTGTTTTATTTTAAAATTATTTTTTATATATTGCGAACAAAGACTTTTTGTTTTTACATGAAAGCGATTATAAAATGAAGTAAAAATGAAGCTTTTATATTTGAAATACTTAAATCTTTGATAAGCAGTGAAATGAGTTTAGTGGATAATAATTATCAAACATAAATATCAGGTCTAGAACAGTGTTTCCCAAACTGTGATACGCGTACCCCTGGGGGTATGATTATTATTGTTGTTGTTATTATTATTATTATTCATTTATTAATTTATGTATTCATTTTTTTAAATTTTATTTATTTATTTATTTCTTGACAGGGTACACATAGACGGCACGGGCTTGATTAAAAATTTGTTTAAACCAAATACAAAACGAGGACGAGGCAGGTTGAAAACTTTATGTCTATTAGGTATGCATAATGTTGCATAGGATTTATTATGAGGGCTTGTTCAGGGACTTCGCAAGGAAAAAAAATTAAAAAATGGTTTTCTGCTCAAAATAAAATAATGCTTGCGTAAATAAATGTTCTTTTATTAGAAAGTTTTGAATTTTCTGTACTAAAAATTTGTAAAATCTTTTAATGTAATATATGGGGCACCAAAATTTCTATCTATTACAAAAATTATAGAAAGGGCACTGAGATGATCAAATTTGTGAAACACTATGCCAAAGTAATAAAAATAATTTTGAATAGCATAATAATGCAAAATATTTCTTTTCATTCATCCAGTTTTTATAATTTATTGGATCTTTTTTAATTTCCTTCAAATAAAAATATACGATAATTATTAAATATAAAATTATTTTGTGCAAGAAAAAAAAAACAAATCGGTTTTATTAAAACACAAAACGACAAATAAATAAATAAATAAAAATGCTGCGTATTAGTTTTATTGAGGTTAGAAGAACTTTTCTTCAATTGAGAAAAAATTCTAAATTTTCAACGATTAGCGGCAGTCAGCGACGTAATCTCAAAACTTTTTCTACTTTTAACAGAAAAGTTTTTCTTGTTTTTGTAACACCGAAACAAATACATCTAGGAGTTTCCTCATTGTGCTTTGGTAATGTAGAATTTTAGCGTTTTATAATATGTGGACATTATAAGCTTATCCAATCGAGAAAATATTAAGCTATTTTATCAAATGTAATATTGCTTCTTTTATTCATTCTCCAGTTATTTTTGACAGGAACAAAAAACACATAATTATATTAAGAAGAGCACATTTAGATATTCCATTTAGTTCTATTAAATTTATTTCTGACCGTGATGTCGCAATCTTAGTTTCTAGTTTTATGTTGTACAAGGATATGGGGGGGGGGGGGGGACAAGCAAAAATGAATGTCCATTGATTTGGAAATTTATTCGTCGCAGCCAATGAAAATTTCAGTTCAAATTTGTTACGAAAGAAACATTCAATAACTCTCATGCTTTTCCAAAAGTTAATCACCTTGACGATGTTCACAGACTTGAGTTGTCAAAAAAAAAAAAAAAAATATATATATATATATATATATATATATATAAATAAATTACTCTACTCTTCAACGTTATTATTTGGGAATATAAATCATATTAATAAAAATACCCCTCTTTTGAAATAAAACAAAGAACATTTTGATATGCCCCTGCTCGTTTTTGCCACTTACATTTTACCCCACCAGTGGAATAAAATGAGTTATAAAAAAGCGATAAAAATTTAGAACATTTAACCTCAAAAACTTTAAAGCAAATAAATTTAGTGATCATGAAAATGCGCTCATTTCATACATATACGAGTATATATATACATATATATTATAATTAGTTGCATCTTTTTACTAGAAAATGAAAAAAAAATCCTTTTATTTCCACCTTATCCCAGTCGTGTTTTTAACTTAGCCATATCAGAAGCACTATTCAAAAATACAACATTGTGATTATTATTTCGTTTGTTAAGGTGCATTCAGACCAACCGCAACAACGACAAACAATAGCGACGAAGCCTTTCGGGGCGTTTCATTGGCTCCTACATGACTTAATAACCACGCCCTCGCATTGACAGATAGGCGTTTTCAACCTGCGCCGTTTAAAGCGACTTGTCCTCAGACGATCGTGATTTGTTGATTTTGTATGGAAGAAAAAACTCCTTAAAAATAAATAAATAAAATTAAAAGATTGGATGATTCTCAGTACAAAAAAAAAAAAAAAATCTGAATTTCACACATAATTTTCGGAAAGCGTATGGCATATCAAAATAGATACTATATAATTACTTGAAACCCCCCCCCCCCTCCCCAGCCGTACGTACATATGAAAAATATCAAGTGCTTGAATGAAAGTTATAAATGCCGGAAGTTATTTTATTCCCGATACAATCTTGTTTCTTAAAGCATTAAATGCTTTGCTCATTTCTCAAAGTAGAAAGAAAAGCTAAAATAATTCGTTAAAGAACACTTAGAATTAATAAATTTCAAAAATTGCCAAAATCGATTTTTATTTTCTCATTTTGTCTTTCTTTTTACTTTTTTTTTTTTTTTTTTCAATTTTCGGAAGTCTAAAATTTTCTTAACTTTCAGAGAATTTCAGATCACACTCCTCCAGGGATTAATTTCTATTTTGAAGTATTTTGCATGAGCATGGAAAACTGTTGGATGACAATTATTATTTACTTTATTTTCTTAATTCATTATTAAGAGAATTTCTTTATTTATTTAAAGATAATTATGAATAGCTCACTTGTTGATTAGCTACCAATAATTTTCGTTATATGAGCAGGAACTGAAATTCTTTTAGCTTGCTTCATTTAATATATATTGTATTAATTTTTACTAGATCGAAATTCTGATGACCATTTCGTTTTAAACAAGTTCCGTTTAATCTCTCCAGTTCGACTTATTCTGTTCAATTTTCAAACCACTAAGATCTCTCCCCAGTCATCTTGAACACTTGTCATTCTAAATGCAGTTGTTCGATAAATCATCTGTACGCTACGCCTCTTTCTACCCGCTGAATCCGTAATTACCATTAAAAAAAATAGCTGATTAACACAGTGAGAGCATTGTCAGACAATAAATGTCGCGCGAGCGTCGAGAATCGTTTTCCGATTCGAAAAAAGAATCACCCAACGGCAGTCATCGAGTTCGAACGGGCGGCATTTTCTCCCTGATTCTCGTTGACCTTGAAGCATGACTTTAGTCCCGGAAGTATGATAAATCGCAACACCGGCTGACGCTGCGGCTCGGAGTTGGTGGAAATGTCTGCTGGTGGATTGAGCCACTGAGCACGAAGAGAGATCTGTGGAGTGCAGTAGGTAGCGGATAAAATTGTAGAAGCCTTTTGGGAAAAAAAAAACTGCTACATTTTTTAAAGTTTGATGGCTTTTGCATGTATTTCAATTTTAGTACTATTACGTTAGAGTAATACTAAAATTGGGAATATAATGCAAAAAGGTTTAATTGTCTAATTTCCAGGGCTGGTGGGAGACTGAGGCGGCGAGGCGCTTTCCTCACAGCGCAACGCCCTTAAGGGCGGCAACTATTAACAGCTAAATTAATATATTACGTACTATTATACATCTATAATGAATAAGGGAAAAAAATCTATCCTGTGGTTACTTTATCTTATTCAAATACATACGAACATATTTACTGGCAATATTTTTAGTTCCTACACTCTACAAAATACAAATAATAGGGGCGCAGAATATTTTTTGCCTCATGGCGCCACTTGTACTTACGCCGGGCCTGCTAATTTCTACCAAAGAGTCAATCAGTGAAGGACATATCTTACAAGGCAGACAAAAGATGTGGGCAGAATTTGCGTGATTGATGGAACAGTAAGTACCAAAAAATACATAAATGATACACTTGAGCCCCAACTGAAGATTTTTGCTTGTGATCTCATCTTTCCCAAGAAAGCATTTACGTATGTCTCAACAGGAATCAGTTCCACAATGAAATTTCACTACTGGAATGGCCTGGGAATAGCGCCGTCAGGCGTAAGCAACCAAGCAACAAACCTGATTAACCGAAGCAATAATCGAATTCTTTTGGTAGTACAACATTTCAACACTTCTAGAACTTAAAAAACTTATAAGGAGTAATTAATGCTAAAGGTCATCCAACTATAAGTATTACGTAATCTGGAATTTTAAAACATTTGATTGTTTTAGGCAATTCCCTTTTCGTCTCTGTAGCTTCTCTTCCAGTAGAAAATCCAGTATATTACTTTGTATTATATTAATGATAAAATTATCTTACCATTCATACATAATTTTTGCATGTACTCTAAAATAAAATAGTGTTGTAAGCCATCAAACCTCAAAAAAATGTAGCAGTCTTTTTCAAGGGTTAACACAATTTTGATCAGTACTGTATAGAGAAATTCATTCCGGGGGGGCCCTAAATCTAACATTGAGAGAACTTAAAAATTGTTCAAAATTTTAAAACCTATGACAATTTATTGCAAGGTTAGGGTCTTTAAGTGATTTTCATTTAAGATGCCTGAATACCTTCGGAAGGCTTTTTTCCTAAATATGTAAAATCTTATTTAATTCATATTTTATAATGAAATAAGACTGAAAACACTGAATAATCTATGAAAAATACAAATTTTTATTTATTTATTTATTTTACATCAAAAATAAATAAATAAATAAATAAATAAATCGGAATTTCTTTTTAAAATATAACTCTTCTGCGAAACATGATATCTTGATATTAGATGAATAATTTGTTATTTTGTAAACTTTATTGTAATCAAAATAACCTTCTCCAGGGAATAGACATCGCTCATGATTATAGATAACTTTTTAGTTTTTCTTATCAGTTCAAGTGATAAACTAGCACCAGTTTTGAGGATTCTTCTTTTTGCCTGTAATTTATGTTTCAGAATTTCAGAGCTCTGCATGTAGTTTAAATCTGATAATAAGAATGGTCTATTCCATGGAGGAGGCTAACTTTAACATAATAAAATTAGAAAAATTGCAATACATTTGTTTAATACCGAGATTATCGTGTTTTAAAGAAGTGTTATATATTAACCCTCTAATTCCCAACTCCTGAACTGAAGGCGGACGAAAATAATAAAAAAAAAGAATATAAAAAAAAAAGAAAAAAAAAAAAAGACTTGGACCTTACAGGGTTAAAAAAAAAAAAAAATTGACGCGAAAAATAAAATCCCTGTTTTTTAAACGTTATTCAGAGTTTTAAACTTAATTTCACTATGAAATATTAAATGAAATATATATAAAGTAAATAACAAATTTCAAATAATTAAGGAAACAGCCCTCCGAAGGTATTTAGGCGTCTTAAGGATTTAAGATTTCTCTCTGAAAATAAAATTCTCATTCGGCTCTGGACTGGGGAAAAAAATTAAAAAGTGCAAAATAATTTTTTCCTCTATTTCTTTAATTTCATTCTTCAACCCCTACAGTGATATTTGTTCAACCCTCATATCGCCTCAGGCCTTGTTTTTAACTTGAATTAGTTTCAAAATTAAACAGAACGGTATGGGTAATAATAGTACAAGCAATTTTTTCCATAGGGGGAGGGGGGCAAAGGATATATCTTCTATATATATTACATTAAAAAAAACATGCACGTTCATAAAAATGCTTTACACTCTCAAAGGCAAGGAGCAATTGACCCCTCTGATCCCCTAAATGACGGGTCTTTCAAAGCCCGCATCTTTTCTGGACGCACATCACTTAAGAATTTAAAAATAAGAAACAAAATTGCTCCAATTACAGTAATCTCTCACTTATGCGTTGGCGCAAAGTGAACGAGACTTGTAAATGAAGTTTAACTTTATCTTATGCTTATCAAATTACGTTTAAGGGAAAATAAATAACAAGAGTATTTAGAAAAAATAGCAGTTCCATTCTGATGAATTAATTTGCCAGTGTAAAAGGATGTAAAAAGATGCAGTCCAATTAAAATAAAATTCACATAACTTGCACACTTTACAAAAGCATATTAAATCTGGAAATTTCGTTTTTCCTTTTTTTTTTAAGAATATGATTTTCAATGTCATTCAAATGTTTATACATAAAAGCAGGAAAATCAGTATTTTTCATAAAACTGCTTTTGAAAATCAGAAGTTTAGAAAAGAATATGAGAAAAAAGTACGCTGTAAAAATGTTGCCGACGCATGATTATGAAATATCTTTGAAAGTGACGCATAAATAAAAGTTAAATGACATTAATTTCGATGTGCTTTTGTTATGCACATTTTAAAAATTGACATACAAATGGGAGACACATAAAAGATGTGATTTATAACTCAGAGAGTACTATAGTAAGATTTTTCATCAAGGCGTAGGCTTTTCAAGACACAGGTAGTTCTTTTCTAAATGAATTTCTTCTCTATTTTATAATTTGAAGCTTTCTTATATATAAAGCAGAAACACATAACGTAAAACTTTAAATGAGCATCAGTTGGCTGTACTCCAATTTTTTAGACACCTAAATCACGCAAATCAATCATCATTAATTTCGTAGATTAATTAAACGATTATTTTCACCAATCCTTATACAGAAGGAGTATTATAAATATTACTTTCATAAAATCATTAATGATGACTAAAAGTCACTCCTCGTCCTCTCTTCAGTTTAATCAACTTAAATACCTGGGGAAGGTTTTTTTTATCTTTTAAGGGAGGAAGAGGGCGAAATTTTGCTTTAAAAAATAAAAATGGAAGATGTGGAATGTGTAAAAACACAAAATGTCGCACTTATTTTACATAAAAACAACTGAAAGAAGGAATTTGTTTAAAATATTATTTTAAAGCAAAGTAAATTTCATTTATCTAAAAAAAAAAAAAAACTATCAGTGAACATTACAATCCACCATGTATTTTTCTCATTTTTATAAATATGTAAGCGAATAAACGCAAGAGAAACAAAATGTAGGATTCAATTACTACAACTGAATTCTCCAGTGTGAAATTTCAAAATGAATAAAGTAAAAAATATTATAATGGTGATGAAATGAAAATAATTTTTACGCTATACAAAGACGCCAAATTTTGGGCAAAATACATTGAGATTGGAATTGTTCCTTCTATACGAAACGTATTGCTGCACTTTCTTTAATTCGTGGTCAAAAAAAAAAAAAAAAAACTAATCCTTACAATTAAAAATTGAAATAATAAAGAAATTAAGTAAGTACGCCCCAGCACAACAATCAGTCTCATATTTAAAAAAAAAAATGGTTCTTTCTTTTGGGTGAAACCTAAAACACTTTAAATTTCAAGGATAAGTAAAACAAACTTACCAAAAATGGAACAATTTACTTTCGTAAATGATAAATTCGACGAGCAATTTTTTTTTCTTAAATTTCTTAGAACTATATTCAGAGTCTCTGAAATTGTTTCGATTTTTTGGTGCAGAAATATAATTTCTGCAATGTAATAATGTACTAAAGCTATTTCCGTTTTTTCCCATAAACAAATAAGTATCCCGAAAAATAGTCCATCGAAAATTACTTAAACGTATTTCACATATGTAATTTAACTTTAATTGACTTCTGTTTTGAATACTGGCTTCCGTTTTTGTGTGTGAAGCCTATATTTTATGTACATAAATAGCTTTTGTTGAGGCAAAGACAAAGTCAACAGTTCTATGAATAGTGCAAATTGTAAGCATGTTCATGATATTGTTAGGACCTCCGATATCGTTTATTTGTAATGTGTGTGTTTTTCTATTTAAAGTATAAATCCAAAGCGAAGTGTTAAAGTTCCACCAAGTTAAATTTTAAAATTCAAAAAGTAATGTATAGTTGAAATTCTGGTTAAAATGTGGGATTCTGTTTTAAAAGTAAGAAAATACTGGAAAATATAGTAAAAGCTTAAGTTTGAAACTATCTCTTGGCAAAGAACTTCGTTAGAAAAAAAGGAAAAAAAAATCAAATATTAAATCGAAAGTTACTAGAGGGTGGGGAGGGACGGACATAAAGACACACACACATTTTTCCCATCTCAAAACCTTGTTTGTTTTAAACGATATTTTAAACATATTTGGACTACGCCTTCTTACTGATTACACCTTCTTTCATACCTTTTTATGCATTTTTTAAAAAATTTTACGGGAAAGTTTCTAAAAAAGAAAAGGTACAAAAAACACTGGAAACTTACCAGCTAAGAAAGGGTTGTTCTAATTCAAATTTTATAGATTTTTTTTTTAAAAGTAGGTTTCTTTCCCCCACCTCAGTTATATAAATATTGAAGTTATTGTTCTTAAGGAATTAAGGTACAGCTATTTTTTTCCTAAGGCAAAAAGGATAATTTTACATTAATTACTCATTTTTGTGCTGAAAAAAAGAATAAGATTTTCTTTTTTAAATTGAAACGAACTGTATTTCTGTCAATTCCTGTTTGTCTCCAAAGAGAAAAGGTGTACATTTTTATGAGCATTTCTTTTGAATTAAATTACATTTGTGTAGTGCACTAATAATTTATTTTCGTTGTAGCATAATAGCAAGTGCGATTTGCAATTAGTTTTTTTTAAGTGGACATCACAAAATAACTAATGCAAAAAAAAAAAAAATAATAATAATAATAATAATAATAATAAAGTTCAATGAAGAACGAGCCCATTTTCCAAAGAAACTTTCTGATATGGATTTTTATGGATATTTCCGAATGAATAAATGAGTGAGTGAATGAATGAGGGAATGAATATGTATTAAACCGTTGAAAAGGTATCATTGTAATAATTAAGAACTGAAGCTAAATGAGAAAGAGTGAGAGAGATAGCTATATTAGCAATTTGATTTTGGTGTATACGGGAAAGTAGGCGCGTATAGTTCGAGCCGGAACTTCTTGTATAATATTTCTGTTGGTTTCTGGGACACAATAAGTATTGCGTTTTCCATTCTGATAAGAGAGGAAGTGTAGGGAAAAAGCCCTGTCTAACAGTAGTTCCACGGGAGGGGGCGTTGCCGGGTGAATATTAGTAACAGGTGAAGCATTCAAGTCGAATTTCGGAAAACCCATATTCCTGTATCTTGAATGGGTCGCAAAAGAGATTTGAAGGGCAAATGAATGTCAGTGATGCCTGAGCTGATATTCGGTTATAAAGACAATAAGAGATTGATTCTTTATGATGAAATTTCCCAGACTGCCAGGGTAGCGCACTTTAGTTATAAAATGGAATTTTTGTCTAGAAATCTATAGCTTTTATGATAAAAATTCTGAATTGATTCATTTGTAAACATAAAATTCACGCAGCTTTGATGGAGGTATCCATTCAAAATTAATTATTATTCAAATTTCAATTATAAAGTTTACAATTCATAATAAAATGATTCGCTATGATTTATCTCGCAGATTGTTTCACTTTAATAAAATAACAACTGAATCGTTAATACATTCAATCGTTATGTTAGTAATAACATACTAAATAAAACAAATTTTTGCATAACCTTGCAAAAAATTTGTTTTGCTTTCTTTGAATTAAATACTAATAAAAAATTATACTGTTGAATCATTTAGAAAGAAAATGCCAATTAAGTTTTCCGTTGCCATTTTAAAGGCTTTGCCATTTATATTAATGGTGACACTATTGTTGTAGACATTTTATAGTGGGCCTTTTTATCTTAATAAAATCACAGCATGAATAGTTGGTACATTCAATCGTCAACTAAGGAATTTAATGAAAATTAAAGAAAAATCAATCATGAAATTTAATTTCTTGTGGCCAAATACAAGACTAGGGGGATAAACAGTAATAGGGCAATAATAAGTAGTCACACTCAATTTAAAATATAATATAATAGTTGCACTGTTAATTTTATTAGAATGAGGGAATGAGCTTTTGAGATAAACATGTAAAAAAAAATTTTTTAATAAAAGGTTTTGTTTAGGAAAAACAAATATACTTCTCTGACACAAGACACTAGGGATTTTTTATTTATTTATTTATTCATTTATTATTATGTTAATTTATTGTGATTTTTATTTGTTAACTTATTTATTTATCATTTTTATTTATTATTACTTTTATTTATTTATTTACTAGCATATTAAGACATTATCTTCGTCGATGGAAATCTTGTACAAATCCATCGAACAAAAGATGCTAACTTCAAAAAGAATTATACATTATTTAAGTAAAATTGTAATCATGCTCATAATTTAAATCCATGCGTCACCCCCCTCCTATTTATTACGGGACCCCTTTACCAGTCATGCCACTGACCATGCTACTACGTTCATTAAAAAGTCGTATTAGAGGTAAAGTTTGAAATGTAAAACTTTTCTTTTGCATATTCTGAAATGCATTCTCTTCTCGATAAATATAAATCAGAAGGAAATGTGAATGGTAGTTCTTTTATAATATACTCGGGAACTTATCGATTACAGGGCTCATGATGCCAACTCGCCGAGACGCAGGAACATTGGCAAAGCTGATGTAATTAATAGTATTTTGTCGGGTGAATCTAAAGAGGCGACCCTTTTTTTTCACATGTATCAGCAATATTTTACTAGCGGGGTTGCTTAAAATCTTAATTTTTTTTTTTTTTTCAAATTAAGATTATTGAACCTATCAGTATTAAAAGTTTTTTATTTAAATGCTTTTAATATCATGATTTTATCATATTCGATAACATCGGCCACACGTGTTCCTTATAATTAAAAATTTCGTGTTGGCAACAATTCGGAAAACCATCGCCAGCATGATGCCCTATATCCGATAAATAATGATATTGTTATAGCATTAATTTGTATATGAGATTTGGTAAAGCAATATACAAGTCTATTGCTTGCATAATAAAAGTTATTGACATACAACGGTACAAATGTCTGAAATTTCAAAAGGTATTCAAAAAAACACGCAAATTTTAAAAATTTTAAAAATCAAACTTTGATTCTGAACCTTATAAATTCAAACAAACATTCAGAAATGTATTTGTTTTTACCGAAATGTTCTAGTACTAATTAAGTACAGCTAGAGGCTAACTTTACGGAAAAATTAAAGTAGATCAATTAATAGTAAAAAATGTGGCAACGCGGGGGAGAAGAAAAATCATTTGCGTAAATATAGCGATGACGTAATTTCATGAGCCAAAATTCCGAAAGCGCTTAATTTATCAAAAGTCAAAATCCTTCAAGTTCTCGACAGGATTTTAAACTTTTTATGTCTAAAAGTAAAGCTATGTTTCCGAGGAATTTTAATATATAACTCTGGTTTGTATCATAATATTTGTAGAAGTTAGTCAATGGAGGCAATTCACCGCTAGAGGGATTCATGACCAATCATCGTTGTCACATGATATCCGCTCTTTGTTTACTAAGATTTTCAGTTGAGTTCTACGTGGAGTTCACTAGGCAAAATTAGTTATTTTAAAGTTAATTAGACTATTTTCACAACATTTTCTAATTATGACCCAGTATTTACATTTAATTTAATCATTATAAAAGAAAGTTATTAGTTATTATAATAGTTATAGTGTTTTATTTAGTGTTAATTTTATGAAATGTAGAACTGTATTTAGGCCTAGTTTGTAATTAGATTTGTCGAGCTCGAAGTAAAGCGATGCTACGGCTTCCTTTGTTTACATTGCTTTCATCGCTGCCACGTGACCAATGACGTTGTTTGAATTGCCTCCATTGAGATTTGAAAAGACTCAGATTGATTGTCAATTGATCAATTGATTGATGGGAGCGGTTGTATATCACGAAAAAACTTTTTAATGGAATAGATTTATCTATTTGTTTATTTATTTATTTATTAAAATGTCGCATATTCCTTGTCTTACAACTTTGTCGGCAGTCTTTCAAAATTTCTCACACATCAGGAGTCGTCAAAGAGTGACTCACGAGCCATATGTGCCTCTTTGGCTACTTGAATGTAACTCTTCCCAATTATACGATTGAAATTCAGAATTAGGAGATAGACAAATGCACTTTTCTTTCAAAAAATGCATTCTAAAAATTTTCAAATGTTTACAAAATAAAGATGAAATTACCTTTTATTAGAAAATCTAACTGATTAGAACTTGTATTCATGTTGACAATTAACAGCAATTAGTTACTTGTGTAATATTGTAAAACTTTATAAGTAGCTTCAAATCCTTGCTCTCATTAATCATCATGTTTACTACTTGCAGGAAAGTTGTTTATGAAGATATTCTTTGCGTATGTGTGATACGTATATGCATAATAAAAATATTCTTCGCGTATGTGTGATACGCATGTGCTAATGTAGATAATCTTTAAGATTAATCGCACGTTTGATAGTGTATTTACCATTCAAGGAATTATATTAAAATATTTATTAAATTTCAATTATGTCTCTTTTAAAGTTTTTATGACTTCCTAAAGGGTTAAATTGGCTATTTAGTTTCTAAAGTTAACCGACCACTGTTCCACACCATCTGGAGTATGTTTCACGCATTTTGAGATCCTGTTCCATTAATTAGATCGGTGACTGAACAACAGAATCAGCATTCAAACTGAAATCTAGAAATATACGAAATAATGCATGTAATGTTTATAATATATATGTGGAAAAAATATAATCTTAAAATTATTTTTTAGTATTTTGTCATCAATGACTTTGTTGCATTGAGATGGAAAGACGAATAATGAAAACTTTTGTCAACCTTAATCTTGCGAGTTTTTATTTTTGATTAAAATGTTATTCCGCATGTAAGCAGAAAAAAAAAAACTTTTTTTAACTTCCAATTCATTTGTTTATCATTATTATTATTATTATTATTATTTGAATTCAACTTGAAATATTTTAGCATACATCAATCAAACCGTTATTGAAATTAAAAAAAAACAAGTGGAAGAAAAATGTCTTTATGAAAAGGCTATCTTTAAAAATGAATACAGCCATTCCGGAATGCAAAACCCCACTATTACAAAATTCAGTATAAATTTGAGACTTTTTTTTTCAATATTCAAATTTATAAAACTTTCTTATGAGCATTTTAATTGATTTTTTACAACTGTTTCATTTCATCTAAGCACCATCGTAATGAAACTAAATATTATGCAAAAGCGTTTGAGAGAATTTGTCTGAAAAAAAATCACGACGAACCTTTATTCATTAATTGTTTAATTTCGTTTTTAGTTTTTTGCAATGTTTTAAAACCTTTGAAACCATTACCCTACATCTGAGTCTCAGATTTGTTTTGTGCATTTACTAGGATAAAATTAAAACATCAAACTTTTCATTACACCATTTAAATTTAGCTGTGTTTTGAGGTGATGAGGTAAGTTTAGGAAGGATACTACTCAAAAATCAAATACAATTGTTAAAAACAATTCGGTAGCAATTCTTCTGTTTTTGAACTGAATTCCGAAAAACAAATACAGTAACCCCTCTTTATATCGCGCCTCGTTATATCGCTCATTCGGATACATCGCGCTTTCTCTATGTCTCCCAAAGTTTTAAGTTTGAGGTCTCGAAAGTAAAAATATTGCATTTGGAAAAAGCTTACACTAAATACGAACAAATAGTCTAAACACGTAACTACAACGCAGTTAGTCCTTTTTCGATCGTTAGTATTAAGTGGAAACGGCAAACGACTGAGCACTCTTATTTCCCCAAAAAGCAATAGAAATGCATTCTGAATTTATATTGCAAGAACTGTGCATGAAAATAGCAATTGGTAAGTTTAGTTTTATTTGCTATTTCCATTAAGAATGTTGTCATTATGTAAGATTAACTTAAATATTTTACGTTGACACTCAATTTACTTGTACTTTTTGAGTTATGTCTGTATCGTTTATATCGTGCATCCGGATATATCTCGCTTTTTTGCTGTCCCCCGACAAGCGCGATGTAACGAGGGGCTACTGTATTAAGTATATCTAAAGCAGAAATTTGCAGGTAACAATTCGACAATAACTGCTTCATTCTGAAACGGAATGCTATGAAAGAATAATAAAAAGGTCAAAGTAGTGATTAGTAAGAGCGATTTGTTGTCAAATAAAGCAGAATAATAAAAGTTAGTTGCATAAATATTATTAATTAAGAACAATTGTGATAAAAAGAGACCTCCCCCGCCTCAAATTGAGCAAGATAGAGCAGAATAGTAATATATGGGGGAATAATGTGTAGAAGTAAAATATATATGCATAATACTAATACGGTAATGTAGAAAAACAAACAGAAATTTGAAAGTGTGCCATATGTAAGGAATAATCACCAAGGTTCTTGGTATCTTTCATAAGCTTAACTTCTCACAGCAATAAACTGGGAAAAGTTAAAGCGTATGAAAGAACCCAAATTTCGTGTGTTCAAATAACGCAAGGTGTGAAAGACTTGTGTTATTTGTTATTAGCAGATTAAATGTGCTTTCACTCTCAGAAATAGAACTCTCACTTTTGACGATTCTTCAATCGTCAAGAAAATTTCGTCATTTACAACGATTCTTTCCTCGCGCGATCACGTGACTTAAAAGAGTTACTATGCAAATTTCTCCAATAGGGAGGGTCGAAAAAAAGTAATGTGTTTTTTTCGAAACGCTATGCCGCGGAAAACTTGCCTCTGGGGTAGGTAAGTAACATGCAAATTAAAAAACAGATTTTTATTGAACCCCTAGTTAGCGCATTGAACTTGAAATTTCGATTCTTTTCGAAATCAAGTCATTTTACAAGTTTTTTCGCAGAAGTCAGCATTTATTATTTTTAACTGCTATAGTGAAAATCATTTATTAAAAGGGGTTGAAAAGCATACAAAAAAATTAAAATCGTCAAAATCTTCCAATTTGTGGTAGGGCAAAAGACTCAAAAATCGGTAAATTATCGCATTTTTGGTACATACTAACACCTTATGTGAAAGGCATAGTCCAGCGTCCTGAGCTATGTGTTAATAACCCATTTCTTTTTCTTTTTTTTATATACTTTACACTTCATTTCATTCTAATAGAACAGCGTTTCCCAACCAGTGGTTCGCGTGGTGTCGGGAGGGGGTTCGCGAAAAAAATTTTGCAATAGCGGAATTTTTAATTGCTAACGCACTAGAAAAAAACCTAAATAAATTTACATACACATTAGGAAGGAGTGTAAAAATGATTTCTTTTAAATAAATTGTTTTCTCGATAATGCACAAAAGTTGTGGACTGGCATGGAAAGCATGCATACAAAATTTGAAATGCACTTATTTCTACTATTGTCTGATTTCGAAAACTTGAATCACAAAGTGGTATCGGAAGAAATTCCTTGATAAATTTAAAATTTCTAATCTCCCACTTTTTCCTCGCTTCCCTATTTCCCGACGCGAAGAAAATGTAAACCTAGATTATTTTACAAAAATGGTTGCGAACCACTGTAAGATAAATTTCATTCAGTGGAGTGGTTCCCAGCCTGTTTTTTCCTGCAAACCCCTACTAAGATTCGAAAGAAAACGGCGATCCCCTTTCTGTAGTCCTTAATAACGGGTAACAAAAATGCAAAATTTGCTGGCACGTTTATTTTGCTTTTGGTACAATAGTTCATCACAAAAAGAATGGAATTGTAAATTATTGTAAAGTTTGAGCCAAAGCAAAAATATAGCTACAAGATAATACATATGTTTTTTTAATTATTACTTTTTATTAGATGTTCTTTTTGAACTATTAATAGAGCAGAAAAAAAATCTTAATCAAAAATTATTTTACCGTTAGTGCGAAAAAAATGTTAGCAGAGTGTCATGAGAACTAACCATATCATAAGAACTATCCATAGGTACATAATTTTGACTCAATCAATAAATATCTTACTGCTCAAAATTCGCAAAAGTTGGAAAATTACAATATTAAAATTCATTTGTATTCAAACTTTTCATTGCGAACATGCAAAACAGATGGAATACTTTTTGATGAATGCGAATACAAAATTTAAAAAAATAAATGATTAAATATCTTCGGTTAAACTTTACGGCCTGTATGGGAGAAGATAGCCAAAAATAATACAAAATTTTACATTTAGGAAAATTTTCATATTTCCGACTTTTTCTTCGCGTTAGCGAGGAAAAAGGGGGGAAATGGTAGGGGAAACATACGTTCAAAATTTTAAATTAATGATGAAATTTCTTCCGATACCACTTTGTGATTCAAGTTTTCGAAATCAGACTATGGTCGAAATAAACGCATTTCAAATTTTGTACGAATGCTTCCTATGCCAGTCCACAGCTGTTATGCATTATTGGGAAAACAATTTATATTAAAAAATCAGTTTTACACTCCGTCCTCATACGTATGTAAATTTATTATTTAGTTTTTTTTCTTGTACGTTAGCAATTAAAAATTCCGCCATTGCAATATTATATTCGCGAATCCCCTTCGTACACCACGGGAACCACTGGAGATTCGCGAACCACCGGTTGGGAAATTAAAATTACCGCTGTTCTATTACAATGAAATGAAGTGTAAAGTATATATTAAAAAAAAAGAAATGGGCTATTAACTCATAGCTCAGGATGCTGGACTATGCCTTTCACATAAGGTGTTAGTATGCACCAAAAATGCGATAATTTACCGATTTTTGAGTCTTTTGCGCTACCACAAATTGTAAGATTTTGACGATTTTAATTTTTTTGTGTGCTTTTCAAATCTTTTAATAAATGATTTTCACTATAGCAGTTAAAAATAATAATTGCTGACTTCTGCGAAAAAACTTGTAAAATGACTTGATTTCCGAAAAGAATCGAAATTCCAAGTTCTATGCGCTAACTAGGGGTTCAATAAAAATCTGTTTTTTAATTTGCATGTTACTTACCTACCCCAGAGGCAAGTTTTCCGCGGTATAGCGTTTCGAAATAAAAATATTACTTTTTTTCGACCCACCCCATATCTCCAATTTGACGAAAGGTTTACTCGGAGCATTTTTCGCGAAGCCATTTCGTCAAATACGACGAAAGTTTCGTGAGATCTGAGCATGCGTTTTTGAGAGTGTTCACAACAAAGGCGACAATGACATCTTTTCTCATCCATGCAAGCGCAGATGACAAAAGACAGGGATGTTGTCTTTGTCGCCTTTGGTGTGAAAGCACCTTAGGTCAGCGCTACCTCGATGTAAATCACCAGCAATGGAAATACTGTATCTGATTTAATTAGCAATTTAATCAAGAAATGTGCTAGTGGCAAAATAAAACAGTGCAAAGATAGTTAACAGTTTAGCACTCGTAAACAAAATACCGCACGGCAACAGTAGCGACGGAAAGTTTAATTTTCCACTTTAGCAGAGCGAAAATCAATTATCTTTCAAGAACCAGACGTACTATTCTTAGATGGCTAAATGTTCAAAGAGTAGTTAGTTATACGTGAAATTGCGCCTTTTTTTAATAGCGCCGTAGATGTGGCGATATATCCTGTCAAAGTTCCGGAGATGGCTACATTTTCAAAATAAGGAAAGTTCTAGACAGAATTTTTTTTTGTCAAAAAAAAAAAAAAAAAACGACTGAATGTTCGATAAGACATAAATCAAGTTTGTATAATTATTTCTGTAAGAGTTTTACAAAACTAAAAGAGAACAAAAGTCGGTGATTGATTCCAAATCAGTCGACGCATCACCGCTTATTGTGAAAAACTTTACTTTCTCAGTATGAAAGATTTCTTATTGAATAGTGAGTATGTAATTCAAATAAAATATGATTTTCAAGTTTAAAAAAAAAGGTTTCATCTATTATTCAAAATTATTTTCTCGAGAATGGACGATCTCTATGACGGCACACAAGACGTTATAAATATTGCCAATAGCAAATAAATGCTCTTTAACCCAAATGCAAAATTTGCTTATAGAAACATTGATCTAAATTTCTTATGCAAGCATTCATATGCAGTGGACGCCATTTTATGTTATCACAGTAAATGTTATCAGACGTTTACCGTAATCATGATTGCTAAGACCCGTTCGATTGTATGAAATAGAATAAAAAATAATGGTGCTTAGGTCATCATTACCAAGTTACAAAAATTATTTTCCTTAACTGGACGAAAACTGAAGATTTTTTTTAATATTTGTAAACAATTTTCTGAAATTCATTCAGAAAAGTATTCACGCTTGCTGAGATGAGAGAAGCGCTTTGAATTGCATCTAAATCTTTGCAGAAAAAAGCCAATGTCGAACAGTCTTATAAACTTCGCAAAAAAAATCTGCGAATCAACTGTTCATTATCATCATTATTATTGTAAAGTTAATAATTTTCTTTTTCTTATTACATTTTTCTTGTAAAAATTCTAAAAACAATCATTTAATTTCAACAGCATCTAAATGAACGTTGTCTGTGGAAATGGACAATGTATTTGTTTGATTCTGCGCAAAGGACGCATTTTTCCAACATTAAATTTCCATTGTTTATCACAAATATAGTCACTCGTTTATT
Source organism: Octonoba sinensis (assembly GCA_038502835.1). Lineage (NCBI taxonomy): Eukaryota > Metazoa > Arthropoda > Arachnida > Araneae > Uloboridae > Octonoba > Octonoba sinensis. Next base: position 59,378,130 of record CM076605.1, on the reverse strand, counting down.
GTTAGCAAAACAGTTTCCCCCGGAGTGGATCCCATCAAGCAGCGTCCGTTGCATCAGAAAGTTTTGAATCTCTCAAACACCGATTATGCTTTAAATAAAGCGCGGTTTTCAAAAGAAACCGCTTAATCTCCTTCAACCCAGAGCGAAAGCAAGGAGAGAGAAACAAAATTAGAGGGGTGAAGAAACAGTTTCTCACCCCCAGGGGGCCTCCTCAATCGCAGGTGCTCCTTGTACCACGTTATCGCTGCATTGTGAATCAGAAGAAAGTTGTCATGGGGCTGACTAATAATCCCGCTATCCTGTCCAGTCGATAAGCGGAGTGATGTTTTGGAACAAGAAAACAATTGTTAACGGACAATAAATTCTTTGAAGTATTTTTTTCCTCGTAGCTTTTTTAAAATAAAATCTCCTGAGATTTTGGAAACTAGACAAAATATCAACAGGTGTATCTTATACCATTTAGTTAGGGTTGCAAGTTTGTCGCGGCAAAAAAAGCACGAAATTCGCGGCAAATTTCGCGAAATGTTCGCAAGAACACAAATATTACAAAATATAGCACATCTGCAATGAAAGTTATTCCTCATCTTAAAATACAGGGCTATTATTAAAAGTGGAAGGATTATTAACTTCGTTAAAAACATTTAAATATTCGTATTGACTAGGATCAAAAACTATCTTTATTGTTACTGCTTTCAAAAAAATAATTTTGAATCTCTTCTTGGCACAAGTTTAGAGACTTTTTAGACTAAGAGTGCTCAGATTTATCCTTGGTTTCTGAAATTTTTAAAAGTCAGACATTTCGCGAGTCAATAATTAAAAAAAAAAAAAATAAGAAAAATTCGCGGAGTTTAGGAAAAAGCTTTAAAAATCGCGAAAATCATCGTGGGAATTCGCGGCGCGAGAAACTTGCAACCCTACATATAGTAATGATTAAACTTTGTGCAAAGTAATAGAAATAAAATTTCACGTTAAATTAAAGCACAAATGAGCATTAAAACGCAGACATATGTTTCGGGATCGCTTGGAATCCCTTTTTCAATGCGACAGGGAGCTTCTAGATGCAAAACGAAATGGCTTCATTTTGATGTTTTGCATCTAGAAGCTCCCTGTCGCATTGAAAAAGGGATTCCAAGCGATCCCGAAACATATGTCTGCGTTTTAATGCTCATTTGTGCTTTAATTTAACGTGAAATTTTATTTCTAACCCTACATATAGTTTATGGTCTAAGAGGTCTACAAGGGGGAGGGGGGAATCCAGTAAAATTTTGAGTTTTAACTGGTTGTGCAAGACTAGAAATGCATTTTTCTTCCATAACTGAAAAGGTTTTGAACCGATTTTAAAACGATTTTACTAACATTCGAAATGATTTTATATTATTGTAAAAAACTCTAAATTTGGTTTTCATTTGTAAGATGATTCACTTACGTCGTCTCTCAGAACTGCTCTGTTTGATTACAAGTAAAATGAAATTCAAAAACGGAAAATTTTTCACTTTTTGCAGTATTAACAACCATAAATTGACTTATTAGTTTATACATATGTTACGTTATAAAAGAGCACCAGGGAAAATTCATGTCAGTCCAGTTAGCCTAAGTTAGTCAGACTTTTTTTCCCCGGATATAGGAAAATTAAATCCTGCAAACGATTCCGGAAACGTTATCAGTTTCTTGGACATAGGTTTAAGTCTTAAATTTAGGTCAGGAGCTAGCCCTTCTATTGTTTGGGCTTTCTTTCTTTCCTTTTTTTTTAGCACCAACAGTTTTCTACGTGCTTAATCAAATGTAAAAATAAACTTTTTTTTCAATGCCAATCGGAATATATTCATGTATTTTCAAATTTAAGAACTATTTTTTATGTTTCTTAGCATCAACCATCAAGATTGCTTTACAAACAACCAACTCGTGTGGTAAAAAATAAATAACAACAAATTTAATATTTTTTGCTCGAAGAGCGTGTTGCTTTTTCAATAAAAGCCATAAGAGGAGGGAGAAGACAATTATAAAGTTGTATATTTTTCGATTTCAATCAATATGTCAACTACATGTTCAAGAAAATAATGTGATCGTTTTTGGCTATAATCTCAAAAATAACCACGTGACTGTAAGCTCTCGAAAAATTTTCAAAAAAATGCGAAAATAATATATTTTAATCTTTTTTACTCAGAGAACATGTTGTTTATCGGAAAAGAATTACAAAAAAAAAAAAAAAAAAAAAAAGAAAGAAAGAGAGAGAGAGCGACGGAAAATAATTGCAAATAAGAGTATATTTTTCTTTTTTTTAATTAGTTTGAATTGCGAGAGAAAATTTTTTTCAAGAAAATAGTACGATACTTTTTACTTGTGACCTCAAAAACTACTTATTTGAATCTTAAAATAACCGAGTGATTAAAAGCACCAAAAATAAAATAGATAAATAAATTTTAATCTTTTTTACTCTGGAGTATGATGGTTTTTGAATCAGAATAATATATATGTATAAGTATATATATATATATATATATATATATGCTGTTCGTTTACGAAAGCCGAGACTATCCGCCGGGGAGATTGTATTCGGCAAAAGAGGTGACACTGTGAGATGGGCCCTTTTCGAAATTATATTTTACGCCGTCATTTTTTGCTTTTCCTCCGATGATAATATATTCTATTTCCAATTTGAATCTTTAACACAAAAGAGAAAAGAAAAAAATTTAAAAAACGCAGAGTTTATTATTCTTTATAAAAACTAAACGTTTCAACTCTTTATTCGTGCTCTCCCCCCTATTTTGATGAAATAGAAGCAGACCTGACGCATGCGTAAATCCGAGGAACGTATTGGCTAAGAAATCGGACAGTATATATATATATATATAACCATTGCGGAAGTCTGTAGTCGATGGAGAAAAATTGTTAAAGAATGAAAGAAAAAATAACAACAGTTTGAAATTTTAATTGATTTTTAAGGGGGGGGGGTACTATCACGTGATTTGCACATGCATATAGACATTAATAAATCAATAAAGGAAGGATCCAATTATAATTTTAAATGGCTCGTGTCATTTGCCTTCGAGACATTCTTTGACACAATTTTCATCAATTTAGAAAACATTTTAAAGGAAATGGCGCAGAAAAGAACGCTCCAAGGTCAAATACACATTTCTACTCCAGCTCAAATTCCGGAGGCTTCTTTTATTTCTCCTCTCCCCCCTTGAAAAATAGGTAAGTGCATTGAAAGAAATACGTTTTAGAAATAACAAAATAATTATAAATTAATATTTGTTTAGAAAATTTTTACAAATTTTATTGAAAAAAAATTGTAGTCTAAAAATCAATTTTTATTTATTATATTTAAATATTTTAATGGTATAAAATGTAAACCTTTGTGTTACAAAGTAAAAATGAAAATCAACGTAGGCAGTTGGATGTTTTTCAACCAGAAGCTCACTTCTTTGCATTGAAAAAGGGGTTCTTTGTAGCGTCGAAACAAGTGTCTACAATTTTTGCAAATATATCGGTTGATTCTAATTTTTATATTGAAATGGTGTTAACAAATCTTGGTAAATAAGCTTACAAATAAAATTTGTGAACATCTGCAAAAACAGTTGCACAGATTTACAACTAAAATACTTTTTATACTTAAATTGTGAGAAATAAAATTAGACAACGTAAAAAAGTAAAAATTAGTGATAAAAAGGGAGCTAAAATTTACAAACACCTGTTTCGAGGCAAATGGAGTAAATCTCTTCATGAGTGCATAAAAAGCGAAATGTTCTTTAAATATTCTTTCCATAATTTTTAGCTTTTTTTTTTCATTACTTGTATTGTATTTTTAGCTACATGCTTTAATTTTACTTCTCATAGTTTATCGGCGGTTTTTAATTATTAAAAAAAATCGTATTAATAAATTACGAATTATTGTGTTGATAAATTAAGCGTAATTAATTTTTAAAACAGTACCTTTTTTAATTATCCGGAAATATAATTTCAAAACTACTGATTTTTTCAGGGCTGTACTAGTATATGACAATATGAACGCTTGAATTGCGAGACTTGTGGGGAAAATCTATTTAAAAAATATTAAGAGCAATATCTAAGCGAAATTTAACAGCATTAATAACTGCAATATTTAAGGCATTATCAATATCTATGTTCGAATGATTTTTAAAGAATGAATATTTAATAAGCATATTTAAAAAAAAAAAATGTCTAGTAAAAATTTAATTTGAACTCTATTCGTGGTATTTAGCATCTACGGGAATGTATACTAAAAACGCTTTGAGAAACAAATATAGAATTTGTGTCCATCTAGGAATATCGTACTTTATTGTAAAGCAATTTCATTGCGTTACATGCTCATAAAAAGTTTTTGAATAAAAGAAAAACTTTGAAAATAAAAATAGGAAAATATGTTCCAACTGAATAATTTTTCTTCTTTCTTGCAAATAAAATAAAAAAGTTTTGTATATTATGTAATTTTTTCTACGCAGCTGAAGGCTAGCTTACCTGCTGCGTGAAATCCTGCGCAGAAACTTTTCCGCAACACCAAACTTTTCGCCAGTCAGTTCAACTGAAATTCAGTGCGATAGTTTGCCAAGCTCTGGCAAACTCTCCAGCTCAACCGCCAGAGATTGCGCATGCGTAGAAGTCGGATAAAGTACGCCACGTGACGTCTCGAATGCAACAGCTACTCTCTCCGAGTGATATAGATTGTTCTCTCTAAGAATCTCTTTCGATTTAAAAAGAACATTTTAGAAAGCAGCAAAATATGCTAAAATAATCCTTCTTTTGTTCGAAGCATCGTATTATTAGCACATTTCAAATGGATGCTTCGATTGGCGAATTTATAAAACGGAAATTTGTTTGTTTCCTGCGCAAACTTTGAGTTTTCTGAAACTCCTCGCTCTGATAATTCTCTTCACAAGTTGACTACCCAGTGTCATGGCGACAGCAAGTAATCCCGGTCAAAGCTGTTCTTGAGAAATATAGTGCTACACGAGAAGTCAATTTACAGGGTTTCCTTTGAAAACGAGCTTCTCTCTGGTAGTTATTTATAAGATTTATTTGAAAAGGGATTTTATTGCCACTCGCCGATGTTTTAGCTTTGTTATTTTTCAGCGTTTTTGAATGCAACTCTTTATGTTTTCGTCCTAAACTATTGTTTTTATGTTGAACCGGGCGAAGTAAAAGAAGTATTTTTATTGACAATAAGAATATATTGCATTTTTAATCTAATCTCTTCTTAAATTTAGGAGTAACGAAGTAAAAGTTTCGGCATTCAGCATCCGTAAATTTTTATAAAAAATATAAATTTACGCGAATTGAATGTTTCTTTTCAAGATGTTAAGCGGTTATTCTAAGCCATTTTAATCTCTCAAGAATATTGTGTTCCACGCAAATGGTATTAAATAGGCTTAAAAAATATCATTTAAACTTTCATAAAATTACAATAATTTCAACTTTAAATATTGAAGTCTAAGAATATCGAAAATTATTACTTTACAAAGAATTTTGAAGTTGAGTAAAGCAATGATGTAATAATTCGTATTTTTAGAAAAAGAAAATGAAATATATTTTAATGAATCCTTTTATTTTTTATCATAGTGTGTAAAATCTACTTATGTACTTTAAATTCAGTAGATTTAAAATGATATTTTAAGCAAGGAACAAGTTCAAGAATGTTCAAGGGAGGGGAAAAAATTAGTCTCAAATTCGAACTTCGAAAACTATTATTTTCTTGTATTTTCTTTCGATTTTCGACATTAAAATGTAAAACCATGCTACAGTCGGAGATTTTATATTTTGCAAAACCGAAAAGTGAAACTATAAATTGAACAAAATCTTAAATTAGGTACCAAAGAATATATTTATAATAATATTTTAATAAAAAGCTTATACTACCTTAAAATGAAGTTATGAAATCAAACATTCGCTTAAAGGAATGTTTACGCTTTTTAAAATTTTACAAAATTATGAAAGTAATTTTTCGTAAATCATTAGAATTTTAAATATTTCTGTACATGTTTCCTGTGTTTGAGTTTTACTTCCAAAATGCTTGCATTGCCAAAACAAAAGAAATCTTATTATTTTTACTTTATTTATCTAGACACACGGCAGTGTGTCAGCCTAGTTCAGAATTTATTTGTTTGTATTTAATCGAAGGCAGAAAAATTAGATTTTTTCATCCTGTTCTGTAAAAAAATCTACTTCCTTTCACCAAACATTTATGGTTTCCACAGTTTATGGGAAAAGAATGTAAACAAAATCATACGTTTTACTTTTTTTTTTTTGTGTGTGGATTGATTTCCGAAACAAAGCTATAGGTACACAAATTCATATTTTTACCTTTTATACAATATAAATGATAGACGAATCCTAATTAATCATGTGCAAAATTGTTAGTTACGTACAAATGTGCTCATGTTATGCAGCACTATGCACAAAAAAAATATTCACATTTACCTGAAATAAATGAAATAGGAAAAACTTTTAATACCGTAACGAAAAATTCGTACAATTATAAAAGCAAAATAAATATTAAAAAAGTAAAGCTTTACTCAATGTAAAATTTATTTGCTCTAACCACTCAATTCAGTCGACCATTTAAAATAAAGCAAAAAAGTAGTTTAAATTCGCTACTTCTCCGATTAATTTATAAATTGACATTTCGCATTGCATTTTATTATTAATTAGTTTTCAACTAAAAATATTTAAGAATCTAGTTGCAACTAGAAAAAGAAAATATATACAACGAAAACCCTTTTAAGAAGTTTTCCCGTTTAAGAAGTTCTTAAGTTCAATACCACTTTCATGCCCATCTCCCCAATATTAAAATAACCCTTTTAAAAAGTTTTGATTTTATGCTTTTCCCTCTTAATAAGTTTTCATATCGGTCAATTTTCTTTTTCAAATGACACTTTAGACTTCTAAAGTTTCTTTCTTTTTCTTGCTTTTTTTTTTTTTTCAATCTACGCAGTTATTTTGGTTGCTAATGGAAAAAAAGATCAGATGAAGGTTTAGAACAGCTGTTTTGGTCAGCTTTTTCTCGCGGGTACCCTTTTCTCAATACGAAAAGTTCCAGGAAAACAAGTGGCAGAGACGACCACCTGAGAGGTCTACCTTTGTTTTGACGCATCAGAGGGTCATCAAAGTGTCTAAGCAGCGAGTTTTACTGCCTATAGAAAATGGCTTGTGAAATGGATGCTGGAAAATCTTGAGAACAAGCAGTAAGGAACTTAAAGAAGTGAACATCTTGGAAGCAATTCATTTTCTCGTACCTTCGTGGGAGTTAATTACACCATCTGTAATTTCAAATTACTTCCAAAAAGCTGGATTCTTGGATAGGGTAGAAATTAACGGGGGTAATTGGATGCGGTAATTAAGTGAAAACTTAGTTATTAAATGCCTGAATTTTAAAGCAAAACTGAAGTTTATGGAAATGTATTTTATGTCTAATTTAAATATGGCCAAATAATATCATCCCTAAATATCATAAAGTAAATTCATTTTCAAACATAGAGCCTATACGTTTAAAAAGTTTTCCCGCATAAAAAGTTTTTTTCTCTTGGTCCCCTGGAAAACTTCTTAAGCGAGTTTTACTGTCTATGTATACATCTATAAAAGATATATAGACCAAAAAGAAGTCTTAGAACGTATAATATCCATAGCTATATTTCACTTAACGTAGACCAATTACGATTAAATTTTTCGGTTCGATACGATACTGAGATCTTGCAAAAAGCAAACTATAGTAAAACGATATTTAACTTTTTTAATGATTATCATAAAAAAGTAACATAGTATTTGTATTTATTATCATAATTTACTAGGGGCCGTTAACAAATTTATTTCTATTTCTTAAAAAGTATTTCCATTTAGAATTCGTTTTTTAATTTCCGAATCGTTGAAGTGGCAACACCTTAGTTTGTTCTTATCTAGCGATCTTTTCTTAAGCCTTTTAAATTTTAAAGTGTTTTTTACGATTTTTAAATGGTTATAATCCGCAGATGTTCTGCGAGGGATCAGCTAGTAGTACTATAAATGAAGTATCCTGAAATGGTCCAAAAGAAAAAACTTGGGGGTGCATATGTCCTTTATGCACTTCCTCTGCTGTTCGACAAGTTATTAAAATCAGCTGAAAAGACTTCATTTATATCTATCTACTTACTAATTTTTACTTCAACGGGAAGGGGGGAGAGAGAATCAATTAAAAATTAGTAAACTAGTGCAAAATTCTATTTCACTCTTCTGAGAATGGAAAACATCTCGACGCCCGTCGAGGAAAAATATAATTCGTTTATTTTTTAATTTATTTTTTCTATACTTAAAAAATATGAATAAAGCGATTACTAGATTTTTAACTAAAATGTAAAAACTCTAATTTATGTCTCTTCATATAAATATTTCAACACTTCATTGGAGGAGAAAATATAGAATATGATGACTACACAGCAGAAATTGTCAATTGAAATTGAAATGTATTTAATTTCTACAATCATTGCCTTTATTTTCATTCTCTCAGAGCGACATTATTTCCATTTTACATAGCTAACACTTTGCCAAATTGTCATTGAACCAATAATAAAAATGAATTGAAACTTTAAAAAGAAAATTTACGTCTCGTGCAAAAGAAAACAAATACTATTAGACTTAAAATTTTACTGCTATTGTTTTGTTATCCACTGCCTTTGTTTATTATTTTATTTCCAAACGTTTATGAATTTGTTTCGAATTTTTTTTTCTTTTTAATGTTGTTAATTCCCCACAAAAGAACATTGATAATTGAATTCATTGTTTTATGTTACATTATGAATTTACAGAATGGATTTTGTTATCGCTTTTACGGTAATAAATCAGGCATTTGTACGATACTTCACTGAGTGCATTGACAGCACCTAGTAAAGAACGAAAAACGTGTTCTCGCGAACGGATTCTTATGGCTGCTTTCGTTTTCGAAAAGTGGATTCTGATATGCCATCTGACTTCTAAACCAACAGGTACCATGATAATTGCAAACTATAAGTTAATCAAAAACAACTGAAAACTATCATTTTTTTTAATTAACACTAACGTTACAGTGTCTATGTTTGAAGAATTCCAAAAACTCAAATTACGCAACTGTCTGTGACAAGAACTAATTTCATTCCTGTATCAGTTGGATTTTTACTGTTTTCAATTATTCTAAGTATCTTGCTGTTTTTTTTACGTATTTTCTTTTCTTTTTGGCATTGGCCTAAGGGACCGTTCATAAATGATGTCACGCTTTTTCACATATATTTGGCCCTCCCTCCTTTGTCACAAAATGTCACACTTCAACATACCCCCTCCCCTTTGTCACTTACCACGCTATGTTGCTTAAGCATGATGTCACACTTCTCGTTCTCCTCTTCTCTTGTCGCAATTTATCACAATTTCACGAACTCCCCCTCCCCCTCGAAGCGTGACATCATTTATGAATGACCCCTACCTAACCAGTGATTCTTATTATATTATTGTTAGAATTTTTTCGAACAATATATCTTAAATCTTTTTGTAGCTGATACATGTTAAATGAGCATTTAATTTCTACGTACTAATAAATAAATATTCGAAGAAAATGTTCCAAATAAACCACCTCTTATAATTCGTTACTTCAAAAATAGAAATACTGAAATCATTTTTTAAAAACTTATTCCGGATGTTTTGTATGCCATCTATGAATTAGCCAACTAACTGTGTGTCTTAATCGTCTGCAGGACTAATACCACAAATAATATAGTAAAACGCGCTTAAGAAGTTTTCCAGGTGACCAAGAGAAAAAACTTCTTATGCGGGAAAACTTCTTAAACGGGCATGCTCTATGTTTCAAAATAAATATATTTTGTGATATTTTATTATTTAACAATATTTAAATTAGACAGAAAATAGACACCCCCATAGGAGCCTTTACAAACATTCCTTTCTCCCCTTATCAGTCATCATTGTCCTCGTGACAAGTGACTAATCCACCTGTTTTTCCTGGAACTTTTGGTGGCGAGAGGGTACTCTTGAGAAAAAGCGGATCAAAACAGCTTTTCTAAACCTTCTTCTGATCTTTTTTCCATTCGAAAGAAAATTGACTACGTAGATTGAAAGATATGAAAAAAAGGAGAAACTTTAGAAGTTTAAAGTGCCATTTGAAAGAAAGAATTGACCGACACAAAAACTTATTCAGCGGGAAAAACATAAAATCAAAGCTTTTTAAAAGGGTTATTTTAACATTAGGGAGATGGGAAGGAAACTGGTATTGAAATTGGAAACTTCTAAATTGGAAACTTCTTAAACGGGTTCTACTGTATTTTTCAATAATTGAAGTTCATTTAGGGTATTAGATTAACTACTTCTTTCTATGAAAAAATGAACTTTTGATAATAATTTCGAGCGGAAGACTTGTATTGAGTAGTAAATCATTTTTAAGCCCTCAATATCTATTTCTCATTAGCTTCCTTGTCGAATTTATGTTATATTTTTAATGTATAAATTGAAAACCACATGAACGTTAGTGTTCCGAAATGTTGTCTTAAAAAATTCATGCAAATATCTTCAGGAAACTCTTGAAGATTCGGAATTAAACAGGAAATCATTTTTATTTCAGAAACGTGCTTTCGTTAGCATCTACACCGCCCTCCGGACTTTCCCTAAATCGTTTACGTATATACTTTTTATGGTCTCTGGTTATGAAATGTTGGGCTCCTCAATATGTTACTGAAAAAATCATCCAACAGACGGCGTAACTTTCAAGGTTTGTTTTGCTGTTTTTATCATCTCGTTTCGGAAACAACGCTGTTTCAAAAAGAAAAAAAAGTCACTATCATCATACATTAACACGTATTATATACGAAACACCCGCGCGCGCGCAGGTATTATATATTCACACGCTCATGCTCTTAGCCAATTTTGACTTTATTAAATCGCTGATTTTGACTCGGACAAACATTCTATACTTCATTTTGATTAGTAATTTTTTCTTTCAAATTAATATTTTGAATGAATGTTTAAGGTTTCTAAATTGAACGTTAACTTAAAATACTGAGGAATAGCAGAGGTTCTTGCGCACTGCATTCTAGGAATTGACGCATTTTTCTAATCCACTACTTAGAAGAATTTTTTTTTTTTTTTGCAGCTTTTTTCTGTAATTCTTCAACACCTTGTTAGTGACAATAGCTTACAAAAGCATCAATAAGGGTTGGCAGTGCCTGATTACCGCACAGGCCAACTAGGCCGCGGCCTTCTGCCCCCAAATTGTAAGAAAGATTTCTGAAAATATCTCTTAAAAGATATTTTTTTACAAAATGGAAAGATTTCTTAACTCATTTAAATGGCGAGCTAAAAGTATTTGCGTAAACAAGGTAAACTATGCCCAATCAGATCAATATCTCCATTGACTATCACGCTAAATGGTGTCCTTTAATCGCTGAGGCATCGCGACGTTTTTTATTTCTTTAATATCATAAACAGTAAAATTTGAAAATGCAATATGTGTATTCACAAAGTTTGCTTATGTAATGAATAACACAAAAATCATATTGAATGAAAACAAAATAGAATGCAGAATAGTAGGATGTCGTATCAGTAGGTGCTTTTTCCCCCCTTTGCCAATTGGGTATGAACCCAGTATTAATAGAATAATTTCCAAGCTTACTTAACTTCATACCCAATATTTTTACTTTTTGTACCATAGGGGGCCCCAAAATAATGTTGTGCCTTGGGTCCCCGACCGTCTTAATCGGGCCCCGAGTGTTAGACGAACACATTCTTTTGTATCTCTCTCATACATTGACGCTCCACAATCCGCACTACACTCCGCTTTTCCTCTTTCTACCCTTCCTTATCTGATATCAAGAGTGAACATGGTAAACAATTCAGTAGAAGATAAAGTTCCAAAAACGATAAATAATCGTGTCTTGTCCGTAGGGCCGAATATACTGTACGTTTGTAAACTTGGAGGATTTGGAAATTTTATTTTTTTTAAATTCTTTATTAGACAACGAAGATGATTGTTTTTAAAACTTCATTACTTTATTTTATTTATTCATTTTATTTTCTTCTTCTTATTATTATTATTATTTGTTATTATTATTATTCCAGTAAGAAGTAATAGAATAATAATAATAATAATAATAATAATAATAATAATAATAATAATAATAATAGTAGTAATAGTATTATTATTATTATTATTATTATTAGTAGTAGTAGTAGTAGTTGAACTAGGACCAGCTTAGCTGGGCTCAGGGCCTGTTCCTGGTTGTCACCTTTGTATTAGCATTATTATTCTTATTATTTTATATATTTATTTATTTTCTTTTTCTTTTTTTTTATGTATTTTAATGTTATTTATTTATTTTCACTCTTTTTCTGATGATTTCATTAAAGTACAGTGCAAAAAAATTGACTGAACTTGGTCCAATCAAAACCAAAGTTTAGTTCAAGTTCATACCACTTTCACCATAAATTGATGATCCAATTCAGGAATGCCAGCTATGGTGCAACCAATTGCTCCAAAAGTAGATGCTTACCAGCTTTATTGTGAGCGCCATCTTGCCTCAGTGGTGGCTTTGCTAGCTGAGCTGTTCACTGTAAAAAACTAAATAAATTTTAAACCAATATCTTGCGCGTTTTCAAATTGCACCAAAGGTTAGATAACTGGCAGTTCAACTTCATCTTTGTTTAAAATAAAAACAAATTTAAAAGCAAGGGGAGAAACATAATAATATCCATTTGCTTTTAAAATATTACCGTTTTCATGCAAAAGAGTCAAAAATATGCACTAGCATGTGTACATCCACATATGCATAATGCATATAATCTGGGCTCTCCACTCTGTCTCTGCACTCATTCAACGCGTTGGTATACATTGGAATACCGCTTTGACATTCTTCGACCTTCCTAAGATCCTCACATTTGAAACTTATTGACGTACTAAGTAGTTTTATTTAAATTCTTATAAATGCCTTTAAGATGTATCGATTCAAGCATCTGCTTACACTAAAAAATTCTAGTTCAACCCTTCACCAAAAAAAAAAAAAAAAAATGGTGAAATTTATCTGCAACCAACATTTGGTACTTAAGTTCCCCCTCCTGGGGTGGGGGCACCTTCCTAATAACAGGTCTTAATGTGTCATAAAGTTAAAAAGTCCTACTTTGTAAAACAGAAATTCTTGGGACGAATTACTACTAACTATTAATACAGTAACCCCTCGCTATACCGCTCCTCGTTATATCGCTCATTCGGATACATCGCGCTTTCTCTATGTCTCCCAAAGTTTTAAGTTTGAGGTCTCGAAAGTAAAAATATTGCATTTGGAAAAAGCTTACACTAAATACGAACAAATAGTCTAACCACGTAACTACAACGCAGTTAGTCCTTTTTCGATCGTTAGTATTAAGTGGAAACGGCAAACGACTGAGCACTCTTATTTCCCCAAAAAGCAATAGAAATGCATTCCGAATTTATATTGCAAGAACTGTGCATGAAAATAGCAATTGGTAAGTTTAGTTTTATTTGCTATTTCCATTAAGAATGTTGTCATTATGTAAGATTAACTTAAATTTTTTACGTTGACACTAAATTTACTTGTACTTTTTGAGTTATGTCTGACAGTATCGTTTATATCGTGCATCCGGATATATCGCGCTTTTTTGCTGTCCCCCTACAAGCGCGATATAACGAGGGGCTACTGTAGTTCCGAATTGTAGCCTCCGTTCAGTTCAAAATTTTTTAACTATCATCGTGAAAGTGGAAACACATTTTTTTAGAAAAAAAAATCTTTCAAAAGCAGCAGTCACCCATCTAAATGTGCCTATTTTTCCAAAAAGGAGAAAAAGAAAAATGAAATATAAATCCTAAAAATAAATCCAAAAACAAAATTAAATCAAATAAATAAAGTAATAATAACACATAGTAATAATAAAACAAAATTGTTTTTAAAAGTTCGTGGAATCTTTAAAAAATATTTATAGCATCAAACTAAAAAAAGTTAGGTGTTAGGAGATGGGGATATGTGTGTCCGTCGGTCTTCTCTTCCCCTATACTTGTAAGAGAATACTCCAATTTAAACAAGTTTTTTTTTTTTTTTTCAGTGTTGTTACACTCAATATTTCTGCAGAAATTTCAACATACAATTTACTTCAAAATAGCTACTTTTTCAATTCTACAAAAAAGTTGTTATTATTAAACATCTTTTGTTTTTTCTTAAATTTATATGTTACCGTTATTAATTTCTTTCACAAGAATTGATGTTTGATGCTTTTATTTTTTAGATTAGTATTTTCATATTTTAAATTTTATATAAAAAGGCATACTGTATTGCAACATTTCTCGTGTTTCAATATTTTAGCATACTTTAAGAGTACTTTATACAGATATTGTAAAGAATAAAAACCTGATAACGATTCTGGCCAAGAGTATAAGAACAATAATGTTACGAATTTAGTGCATAGAACACAAAATTAAAAGTATCTAATGGATACTGGCTACTACCTAAATGTTTGAAATTTCAGGTCTAGTTAATAGAATGTGATTTTACTTAACACATAATAAGAAAATATTCCTTTTTAAAATATAGAATTGGGGGAAAATAAACCGTTATACACAGAAATCAACTTTTAGCTAAGTTTGAAAAGTTGAAAATTGCAAACAAAAGGAATTAGAAATAACTCTCATTATAAATTAATTGTCTACTTTCCCGTCCCGCGCAAAAGCATCCATTTGCATTTAACACTTTAAAACCTGATTTTTTTTGCTAAACAGACAACCTGTAGACAAAGCTTTCAGTGATTCCTGAAAACTTAAAATGGCACTTATACTGTCATCTGTTGAGAAAAATGGTTAATACGTACATCGTTTCCATGAATCAGCACGATCATTCATAGCTGGTATTTATTACATACAGCAATCCAGGAAAACTAAATTTTACTTAATGTTTAGCCACACGTGATCGTTAAGCTCGGGCTTAAAGGGTTAATTTTCCATCATTATCTCACTTTCTCTTATTTGGTTTAGGCTACAAATTATTTGAATTATATAATTTTTAGGGGCTTAACAACTGTCGCAAAACAAAATTATATTTCTTTCATGGAAAAATGACAGTAGAATTCATTCTCGAAAATGTTGCGCGCTATGTTTGAGTAAATTCCAAGTTTTAATGTTTTTTAATAGGGAAATTTTAAAAGCAATCTTATTTTCTTTTTCTTTCAATCATGTAAGTGTACAAACCTAGGCAAAACAAACTGCAGGACTAAATTACAACAAAACTTTCCTCCGAATGCAAAATTTTGAAACCAAATAGGTTTCTAGAAAGGCAGGAAGGACATTGGAACATTTATTACAAAACTCTTTTCTTTTTCTTTGCCTTTTCGAATATGATAGCTTTTTAAATTATTATTACATTTTAAATTCATTTCATTTCAAATTTTATACAACTGGTCATCTCACACGTATTCAGCGTTCTGTTATGCATTTAAAATGTAAAAAAAAAAATAATAAAGTTCAGCCAAAATGTCTCGATTGAGGCAACATTTATTCCACTTTGGGGCCCATTGTGACGCCTACTTTTGATAATGACCACAAATAATTATTTGTGAATGCACACCATACATGTAGAAATAATATATTAATATAAGGAATATAAGAAATCTGAAAATAACTTATTTGAAAGTAATAAAATATGATGCATAAAAATTAATTTCTTTTACGTTTAGAATATCGATGCATCGAAGCATTGAAAAAAGGAGGAGAGTAAAAATTAGTGTCTTGGACGCTTATATATTTCCAAAGAATAAAAGATAAAAAAGACATATAAAGAGCTACTACACAAGAAAACAGTTATCTAAAAATATTTTATACTTTAAGATTGTCCCAAACTGTTCCATCAGATCATTTTTTAAGAAAATGATTTCACCTAATATCCTAGAACAGCTGTTCCCAAACTGTGGTACGCGTACCATTAGTGGTACACGAAGCCTCTCCATTTGGTACGCGTGAAGGTCAAAAAATGAAGCATTGCGTTTTTCTTTCTGTTCTGATGGTGCTCGGGCAATTGCAGGAAAACACGGGGAAGTTTCTCCCCAAAATGAAATAAATTTTATTTTATATACAGCTTTATTTTAATAAACGCTTTTCTCTGCCTCAATAACTATCAAAAATAAAATAATTTATATTACCTAGTCACCCTGGTATTTTTCTATAATCTATTAGTATTCTATTGTATAGAATAAAGCTATATTCGCAGTGGTGCGCAAAATGGTTTGCAAGAAAAATGGTGGAACGCGAAGCAAAAAGATTGGGAACCGCTGTTTTAGAACACGTGGAATCATTATTTTGGGGGGTAAGAAAAGGTTAGTTTCTTTTTTTTTTTTTTTTAAATTGGAATATTGCTCGAATAAAAATACATTTCCCAACAAGTAAATTATTAAAAAATGACCAAATAAGAAATGTTACTTATTATAACACAAAACTACCTTTCTTAGTTCTTAAGAAACAAGCTACATGAAATCACTTGAAGTTATAGCTACAAACAAATGCTATGTATACCATTTAGTGGGATTTTTTAAAAACTTTTATTTTGTTGTAGTTGAGAAATTATAACTTTTGTCCCAATGTGTTCCCTTCTCCCCCTCAGTAAATTAAGAACAATTTTTATACAATGCTTGACAAAGACGTTTAATTTTGAGCAAAATATGTTGAGATTACAAATATTTAAATCTTCAAGAAACAAAATTCTTTTACTTTTTAATTTGTGCATTTTAATAATTCTATGTACCAAATATAAAGTCGTGTGTTGATCTGTCTTTTACGTGAACAATAAAATGTTTCGAATTTCCAGAATTCACAAATTGAATCAATCAATTTCCTTTTTCAAAACTAAATCTTAAAACACTGACAAAAAAAAAAAAAGGAAAGAAAAGAAAAGAAAAACTGAAATTATAGTTTTTGTAGGGCAAAAATTACAACTTTAGTATTATTGGTTCTTTTTAAATAAAAATATTTCAATTATGCGGCAGACGATGGTGTGAAACGTTTTTCATTTTTTCAATATTAGCCTTAAAAAATTATATCAAAAAATTTTCTTTTGTGCTTACATGTCCTAAAACATTATAGTGATATGTTCTAAGATTTATGTACGAGTCGTAGCGGCTTACCTATGTTTCGAGACACTTAACATTGCTTGTTTTTTATCAAAAAATACTAGAAATCTACATATTTATACATAAACCCTCTATAACTAAAAATCTTTGCTAGGGATTCCACGCAAATTACTTTCCTAACTAAAGGCAAAATAGAAAGCGTATTAGTTTGTCTAGTTCGCATAGGGCCAGGTCTATTCGATCGGCTGTCATGAAATTTGGTACAAAAACATTTCCGAAAAGATAAAATAAAGTATGTTTTGCATTTTCCAATCATTCAGTTTTGATCTATATATTCTTTATAAGCAAAATTTGTACACAAATTCTCTATGGCATCGGAGGAATTAACGCACCGTTCCACTTTTTATAGCATTTTCAGGACCGCAAAAATCTTCATAAGACGAAATTTATCCTAAGTTCGGACGTCGGGTAGGAGCTCCTGTTATAATGACAGTTAGCAATTAAAGATCTAATACACACTCTGGCGATGAAATATTCTGTCGAAATAATCAAGAAAGATGCACGAAATTTTTAGGTTATTTTCTTTGCTGAAAGTTTTACTTTCTATGTTCACCATGGGAACAAATTATGTAAATGACTGTAAACTATCTTTCACGATCGAAACTCGCTGAAAAATATATTCAAGAATTAAAAATGTATAAGATTAAAATGTCAGAATATATTAAAAATTAGGTTATCATATAATAATTATCGTCCCTTTGTTACCTTTTAGTTTTGATCTGGAATTAAAAATAAAATGTTGAAACTAATTAGTGGATATATAAATAAGCAAAGAAAAAACAGTTAAGAACCATTTTCTCCTTTGTTTTTCAACCGATTTTCTTAATTTTTTTTGTTTAGTAGCTAATTTTTTTATGTTTAGTAGAGTTTTAGTGATATCAATAAAAAAAAAATTGGGAACAGTTTATTATAAGTTCATTATTCCCCCTTTTCTTTTGTCAGTCAAGCCTCATTTATAATTTTAATATTATATTGTTAAAGATAGAAGGTGGCAACATGCATTAGTTGAGTAAACAATTAGGTAATAAATATAAAATTCATTTTTGAAAAGAGTTTGCGGCTACTAAGCAGTCATATTAAAAGCAATTATAATAAGAGTTGGACTGAAGGCTTCTTTGAAACAATGGAATGAAAAATGAGAATAGTGTATGGAAGCAAACATTTAAGTTTTATTCAGCTGCCACTCAACTTAGTATGAAATCGGCAGAAGTACAAGCGGCTACATTTATGAGCGCCAATGGCCCTGCGGAGATAATGATCTGCAATTCGTTTGCTTTAAGAGAAGATGATCAAAGTAACCTCGACGTTTTAATCGACAAATTGATGAATAATCCTCAAATAATTATAAAATAGCATAATGTTTTCAGTGATTTTAATTTAATCATTACGGTCGAAACTCTAGTATCATTAAAAGGGCGGGGGAGGGGGTTGTCAAATAGTTAAAAAACATTTTCATCACAATTATAAAAATACTTTAATTGTACAAAATTAAAGAACAATTTTTGTACAGAAAAATATAATATTAGGTGTTTTCGTAATAGATCGCATTATGGCAGAAAAGTGTTGTTCGTCGTAGTAAAATGCCATTTTTGGCCAATCGCAAATAGAAGCAAAGCTAAGTATATCATTAAAATATCGCTAAAAGAGGAAAGTTTGTTGGGGGGGGGGGGGGAGAATCAGCAATAAATATCGAAAAATAAAAATTTTAGAGTAGGTTTATACAATAGGAAACTATGGTGAAGGTCGGCCTGTGTATGTCTGTCTGTCTTGATTGTACCGCCTATTAACTTTGACAGCTAAAAATTCGGTTCGAACAAAGAAACCTATTCTTATTGAATCCAAGAACGTTTCTATTCGATCTTAAATTAGATTATTAGATCTTTGCCCCATCCACGTTTCTTACTGTGTTCAATTTTGAACAGTTAAAAAAACTTGACATAACCTACCTATTTGAACAGTACACAAATCCTGATTTCATAAAGGGAGTAGTTTCAAACAAATTTCGTCGTAAAAATACATGCATTTTTATTTATTTATTTATTTATTTTACTTTTATATTTTAATTTGATCAAAGCTGTCTTTTAAAGAAACACATCAAAGAAATTTAACATTACCTCATACTGGAGAAATTCAAAAAGAAAAATTTTATCGAAAAAAAATCAGTAATGATAAGAAATTCCATCTAAATTTTATTCCAATAATTCAAAGGAAGGTATTAATCGATGAAGATTGACAACTTACTTGTGTTTCTAAAGCGTATGATGGTCGAGTAATTTTGAGTGTTTCGTTTTTTCCCCGACTGTACCAGCATACCTGAAGGGGGGGGGGGGAGAAGGAAAGAATGTTAGAAAATGTTTTCAAAGCATGAAAATTCAAAGGGAAATAGTGAAACCTCTCCTAAAGGCCACCGCTATAAAGAGACCACCTCTCATTAAGACCAATTTTTTAAGGTCTAAACGTTCCTGTCTATAGACTCAATATAACTTTCCCTCCATTAAAAGACCATTCATTTTCTGCCTCCCTGCTAGTAAGACCACTTTTTCAGAAGAACAGGTAGGATTATTTACCTGGGGGATTTTTGAAATATCCTTATCTCTGAGAAAAACAGGACTCAGATAGTAGGTGGAGGAATCTATTGTCCCTCTTCCTGGAATTGGGTGGGTGGTAAGCACCAGACTTGTATGGTCTAAGCACCAGGGCAGGGGAATTGGACTAATGAGCTTGATTCTTCATTAGTCCTTGAAGACCCCTGTGAAGTGTGAAGTATAGAGTCATTTATGCGGAGGGGGGATCGGTGCACATTCCCTCTGTTACCTTTCTTGGAGAGCAAAGGACGTTTGTAGATTTCACATGGCATTTCCCCTCCGTTTTTTTTTTTCTTCTTTTGTTCCTTGCACTACATTTTAATTATGTCTGAAAGAGTTGTATTGACTTTGGAAGAAAAAGTGAAAGTTTTACAAGCGCATGACAGAAGAATCTCAGAGAGAAAACTGGCAGCACAGTTTCAGTGTAGCAAAACTCGAAGTTTACAGATAAAGATTGTTAATGAAAAATTACTAAAATCATTACCAAAACAATTAAAAAAACTTTGATTAATTCTTTTTTGAAAGCTGTTCAGTCATAAAAACAAGTTTTAGAATAGTTTTTTGTTGTATTATTGCATGAAGCTTTGTTTTAGCCATTACCTCTATTCAGCGACCACCTCTCTATAAGACCGATTTCCTGCGGTCTGGTGGGTTTTCTCTTTAGACAGGTTTCACTGTATAACAGTTGTTGTGGCTCTTAAAGCTTCTCTCAATCATTCCAAGCTACTAACACTTTTATCAATTTTGTAAAATAAATTGAGTAAGTATACTATCTTTTCTCTCACTTTTTTTTTCTTTTCTTCAATAATTTCAAATTCTGAAAATCCAGCTTTGTGTTTTGTTTGGCCAACACAATGGAGAACTCTCTTTCCTTAAAAATCTAAAGTATAGCAAAATCATTTAATCATTTATGCTCAAACAGGGATCATCTAATTAATCTTGTTCAATCTCAGTAGATTGATGGGGAGAAAGTTGATTGGTAGAATCATGTAAATCGGGTGCTTTCACACCAAAGCTAAGTAAGACAAAAAACCGTCTTTTCTCTTTTGCGCAAGAGCAGAGCATATTTTTGAGTGCAAAATGCTCTGCGCTTGCGCAGATTCGGAAAAGACATGTTTTTTCTTTGTCGCCTTGAGTGTGAGCGCACCCTAAGAATCATTTTCATCTATCTCACAGTATCTTTTTCTTTACCAAAATTTAATTGAATGTATCATCATTTTTTTAAATAGGAGTGTCTGTTAAAAGCTTAGTAGATAGCCCTCCCTAAAATTCTTGTTTAGAATTTTCTATTTTTTGTGGTGAAGCTTTTGGATGAGCTCGAATGCTTTCGGAGTACAGTGAAACCTCTCATAAAGACCATTTTTTAAAAGTCTGAAACTTCCAGTTATAAGCTCAATATTAACTTTCTCTCCATTAAAGGGCCACTTTTTCTGTCTCCCTCCCAGTAAGACCACTTTTTCAGAAGTAAATGTCGGATGATTTACCTGGGGAAATTTTGAAATGCCCTTATCTAAGAAAAATAGAACCCAACTAATAGGTGGAGGAAATATAGTCCCTGTTCCTGGAACTGGGTGGGTGATAAACTCCAGGGCAAGGGAATTGGACCAATGAGCTTAATTGTCCATTTGTCTTTGAAGACCCATGTGAAGTGACCCATGAAAAAAAGTTTAGAGATAAAGATTAATGAGAAATTAATAATATCAAAGCAAATTTTGATTATTGTTTTTAAAGCTGTACAGATATAAAATAGTAAGAAAAACAAGTTTTAGAATAGTGTTTTGTAGTATTATTGCACGAAGATTTGTTTCAGACATTACCTCTATGCAGAGACCACCTCTCTATAAGACCGATTTTCTACGGTATGGGTGGTGTTCTCTTTAGAGAGGTTTCACTGTATATAACTTTTCCCTTTTTTTGTCAGAAGTAAAAACTTGGCCAATTTATCAAGAGTCGTTTTTAAAATTGGACCAACATATTCAGTATTTTCAGCAGATGGCTGTGCATTAATCTCTGAGAAGTACTAGGTTCCTGCAATTTTTTATATATATATATATATTTTTTTTTTTTTTGCTATAGGTATTCTTGATTCTCGGTATCATGCATCCCTGAAAAGAAGGAATCAAGTATCCCAGAGTCCCTAATTTGAGATTTATATAAAGCATACACTTTAAATAACAAACAATCAAAGATATTTTACTGAAGAAATCACTTGATTATTAAAAACTACCTATGCTTTAAAGTTACACCTAATTATTTTTTTAGCTGTATATAACAGACAATAAAAACTAAAATATTTTAATTTGAAAAAAGTTGCTCTTGCCACATTCAGGCAATGATTTCTTGAGCTAAAACAAAATATCTGAAAAAGATTAAGTGTTGCCTGGTTTTGTGTACAAGTCAGGGCTCGAAAAATCTTTAAAAATTTATGAGCCCTGCCGGGCATGTTTGCCTAAAAAATACATGCCCAAACAAAATGTTTACATGCCCAGAAGTTGTTTTATTGCGTATTAATAAAAACATTTGAATTTATCGCATAGCGTTAATCAGACAAAAAATTAAATTAACAGCTATATATTTGAACCAAGAATTATTTTAGCGTTAATATAAATCTAAATCATTAAAAAATTACATTACAAATAAATATTACATAATAAGTCGTTACAAGTATAATAAGTCGTTAGAAGTCAAAATTTAAAAAATTTAAATATATTTCAATAAAATACGAAATAATAAAATTTTAGAAAGGAATATTTGATTAAAAAATTACATGCCCTGCCGGGTATGTAAGGGTAGAACATTCATCCCTGACCGGAATTTTTACATGCCCCGGGCATGTTGGGCAATATAATTTTCGAACCCTGGTACAAGTGTGACTTTAAAATTATCGATAGATTTTAATGCTCTACTTATTGATTTTGATACATTTTTTGCAAAGGGATTAAGTATCCCTACGGGGATCAAGTATCTCCAGTCTCCCCTACTGCATAGAGATTGTGTTTCTACTTCATTTTTTAACTTTTCTTCCTATTTGATTTATAAATTTAGAATCAGGAAGAATTTGTGTTGTAATTCTGTTCTACTTTTGTATTTCTTCTGCTTTTATGCTTACATATTAGAAAAAAAAATCTTTCATTTAAAAAAACTACTAAGTTCGTGATGAATTTGTGAAATTATTGGACATGTTCATAACTGAAAAAAAAAAAGATTTTTCAAATCAAATAGTAAATAATGGAAATGATGTCCTCACCGAAGAAATTTTTCTTCTTTAAATGAAAAAAGAATAAGAAATTTTTCAAATGGAACAATTCCGTCAAACGTCATTAGAGGAGGGGGACAGAAGACAGACACGTATTCCCCCCCCCCCCCAACTCAAAACCCTACTATCAAATTTGTTATTTTTAAATCCTTATTTAATCAACCGATTTCTGATTTTTTTTTTTTATTTTTACGATACATTAAGCCTTCTATCATACTTTTCTTTCTTTCTTTCTCTTATTTTTACGAGAAAGTAGACTAAAAAGGATTCGGAAAGCACACAATTTATTACACGGAAAGCTCAGCGTGAGTTTTTGTTACTGCGTTACATTACAAACGTTCCCACAGTTTCCACCACAAAATATTTTTCCACAATGAGTTAAATACACATTGCTATGTTTTAATAAGCTGCTTTCAAAAGAAAACGTAGCCCCTAATTAGGTACTAGTACAGATAACAAAAGTTAAGAAAAGAAAAAAACTTTTTTGAAATTTTTATTTATGATACTGAGTTCTACGTTATTTTCAGTACTAAATCCTGAAATGATTTTTTTTTTTCGATAACGTAAGCATTTTCCGCAAACGGTTCACATGTTTTGCTGTAATTAATTGAAATAAGGAAATTTTGACGATGAATGTTAATTTTATGATCTGCGAATAAGTAGAAAAAAACGTTGGTTTCCAAGAATATAGTAAATGACTAATAGATATAATACAAAAGGTTAAAATTCGTATTACAATGTTTTTTGCCATTCCTTAAAAAAAACCTGACACTCATATTACATCCTAAACCTTTAAAATTTTTAACATCTTTTTAGTAATAGATTTGAAGCTTGGGTTCATACATATATATATATATATATATATATATATATATATTTGTACCTAGAGATATAGTAGCTTAAGCCCAATTTTCGATTTTTGTTTTCCAGAAAAAATATTATGTATTTTACAAAATATTTCATAAGTAAATCAATCAATTAACTCAATAAAATTATTTAACATCGTTTCATTGACGGTGCGCTGCCAAATTTTTCTGCTGTTTTAAAATATTCCGCGATGAAAAAAAAATTCGATAGCTTCCTTATTTCATTACAATTTACTTTCAGTTCAAATCCCTCAAGAGCTTTTCTTTTGGGACTTACATGAATCAAGTTCACACAAACGTAAATTTGCATCAGTAAAATAATTTAAAAACTTTTTCAGACATATTAGTATTATATCATAAATTTAACTGGTAGTAAATGAAAACCAGAAGTTGAAGTATTAAAATATGTTAAATAAATATAACAATTCTTTGAATCTCTATTCTTTCACAAGTTTCTTCCTTCCTTTTTTTTCTTTTTTTTTGATAAACTGAAGTAGTTATTCCAAGAACATAACATATTTTTTATATTGAAAAATCTATTATCATTAATGTTAGTATTGCTAACAATCAAAATACCTATGCGAAATTAATTAGCTATTTACTTCATAGATTGCGCGCAAAGCATAAAAAAATTTAGAAGTAAATATTTCATTTTTGCCATCTGTGAAGTAAATGAACAACTATCGCTATAAATAATTGCATACCAAATGTTTGGTGAGTTATTGTAAAAGGGATATCAATCCATTCCATCAATTTACTGTGTGTCGTAAATTAGTGAGTTCAAATTCTTAAAGTTCTTTAAGTGGAAATTTGATGCATGGAAAAATAAAATTTCAAAACATTAACGCATAAAGGGAGGAAAATAATAAAAAGGAAAAACGAAAAAAACAAAACAAAAAAATTAGCTTTAATAGTTTGTATATGTCAGCAATGGGATTTCTTTTCTTTCCAGCTTTGCCAGCAGGTAAATTCATTTTTTAAGTTTCAAATTCTTATTCACAATTGTAAAATATGCATAATATTCAAGGTTAGTATTAACAAGGTAAGCTGAGGGAAAATGTAACGTAGAACAAATGAAAATGGGCAATGATTTTAGAAATTATATGTTTGAATTTCCTCTGCTGAATATGAGTTCATCATATTCCATGTTTTCTTCGTCAATTAAAGCAGATGTTCCCAACTTTTTTTGACCACTGCAACTTTAACGGTTCACTGTTACTTTGAGGAACCCCCATTGGTGTTCATAGTGATAATCAAATTTAACGATCTGAACAGGGCTTATTTAAAGGGCTTCCCCCTCCCCCAATGCAGGAACTAATTTAAAACTACGAATTTTGAATTGAAGGTTTTAGTAATGTAAAATTCTAATTTGGAAAGCTCCCTTCATGTTCAACTGCGGATCTAAGGGGGGGGGGGCGATGGGGCGATCGCCCCCCCCCCCTGGGCTGATTCAAGTGGATACTACAACGACACTCCTGAGTTTTTACTCTTTGTGCCCCGGGACCAGCCATTTTTTATGTTCTTGGAATCCCAGCCTAAACGCCCTTCAAGTTCTATGCTTTCCCCCTGTTCCTTTGTCCTTTAGTATTGCTGAGTTGCTAATCCTCGGAGTAATGGGAAAGAGATTCCGTGCTCTTTTCTTCTACCCATCAAACTGGTGACAGCTAGCCAACCCTTAGCACGTGGTGTAAATTCCTGCAGCATTTACGCTAAAACCTGGAGTCTGAAACATTTCATTGAACATTCATAATTACAGATGTTTATATAAATTGCACATACTCGTTGATGGTTTTTTTAGTACATATTTAGTACTACATTTTGAAAATTTTAGAAAATATATTACTAATAATTGCTATTATTTTGTAATTTAGACATATCAACTCAAATTTAGAAAATGTATTTACAAGCCTACATTTTTCTTGAGAAAGCTTGAAGGAAATCCTAACTCGGTTAAAACTTGGCTAAAAAGCAGAATGAGTGATGATAGACTCACTGAATTAGCGTTATTGCATATCCATAAAGATATTACATTGGACGTTGAAAAAATTATAGACAGATTTGCGAAAGCAAAAAAACGTCAGCTTGTGTTCCTTTTATAAGGGCTTTGAATAAACGTATATGCATTGAAAAAATGTGCTAAGAAAATTTTAAATGGCACTACACTAGCATTTTTTTGTTGTTCCTGCTGTTTGAAAAAAAAAGGGGGGGGGGGGCGGGGGGACTGTTGAAAAGGAATGAAGAATCTCCTCCATCCATCCTTACATTGAACCCCGAGATTTCCAAAATCGCCCCCCCCCCCCTTGAAGATTTTCTAGATCCGCCCTTGTTCATGTTTATCTTGCCCCTCCACTTTCCGAAAAAGCGCCACATAATTTCCTTGGATTTCGAGGTTAACTGAAAAGTGTAACAAGAAGTTCCGTCTAGAACTATACGAGCCTACTTTCCCGTATACACCAAATTCAAATTTATAATCTAGCTATCTCTTTCTTTCTCTTTCTTATTTATCTTTAGTTCTAATTATTCAAAATATACCTTTTTCAACGGATAATACATATTCATTCACTCACTCATTCATTCTTTCATTTATTCAGCCATGCATTTATTCATTCATTCGTTACCTCATTCAGGTGTTTATTCATTCATTTACGCATTCATGTATTTATTCACTCATTTATTTATATTTTCATTTATTCAATAATTTATTCATTCATTCATTGATTTATTCTTTCACTCTTTCATTTATTCATTCATTCATTATTTCACTCATTGAGTCACTGAGAAATATTCTTGAAAATCCCGATCAAAAAATTTCATATAGCAAAATAGGCTCGTAAGTTCTGGATAAACTTTCTATTTCTACATGTTCTACGTTATAAGAGCTTTCCGATAAAGTTTGTTCCAAGCAAATCGGTCCGTTAGATCAGGATTTATATAGGGTTGAAATTTCCCCGTAAGCTCTGTGTTAATTTTTTGAACTGTTCAAAAATGAACAAAAACTGTTCAAATCAATATTTCACGCCGAGAACTCCTTTCAATAAGCTTGCAATAGGAACTTGGCTCTTGTGCCCAGAGTTTACAGAATTTGCTTCAATTTTGTCCATAGGCGCTAATGTTAAAATTTTTTGAACTGTTCAAAATTGAACAAAAAATTGTTCAAATCAAAAAGTAAAATATAGAAATGAGATGTCCTCGCCGAGATCTTTCGAATGCAAAAAGAATTTTTCCAATCGGACAATTCGTTCAAAAGTTATTAGGGGGGGACAGACCGACAGACAGACAGACCGACAGACAGACAGACCGACAGACAGACCGACAGACAGACAGACCGACAGACAGACCGACAGACAGACCGACAGACAGACAGACCGACAGACACTTTTTCCCCATCTCAATACCCTACTTTAAAATTTTTTATTTTACAATCTTTATTTAATTACTTCACTTATTTTTGACTTTTCTTGATTTTTAACGATATTTTCACGATACCATTAAGCCTTTAATGCTTTATTATTATTTTTTTTTACTTTTACGGGAAAGTAGGCTAAAAAATGTGACCATTAGTTACCCTTCTGAATTACCTTTGTAACTTATATTTAAGTTATCAGGCTGTTAATGAAAGACACTTTGCAATTGAAAATAAAGATAAATTGCAAACTTTTTGTAAATTATTTCACCTGTCACTGTAGTAATGACTGTAAAGGTAGTAGGTTTTATCACAGAAAGGTGGAAAACATAGACCTGGAGTAGTGTCCAATATAGATCTGAATTTGTGTTTAAATACGCACAGGCCAAAAAACCTGGATTTTTCGCTTCGATATGTTACTGCTAAAGGGGAGAAGGATTAATACAGCTCGCCCCTTTAACTGTGGGTAACGTCAGTAGACGATTTGGCGAAACTTTCCTGTGGTACGGGTAACGTCAACAAGCGATTTGATGAATTATGCTGAAAGTGTAGATTTTGGAATAAAATGTTGAACAAATGGAAATGAATCCGTTCTTAACATTATAAGCAATAATTTATTCAATTGAAATTGACAAAATTAGAGGTGCAGAAGGGGGTATTGACCAATCTATTGAAATAATTATTATTAAATGGAAATAATTCATGCTTTGATTGTGTTATTCTGAAAGCAAGAACATTCATAAATGGTCCAAAGAAGCATCGTTTTCAGGCTTTTTTTTTTTTTTTGGTTAGCCAATAACAAAATTTGCTATGGCGAAGCGTTCTTTTTCTCTCAAAAAAATCGCCATAGGTCCAAAATGGGGCGTCTACGACTAATGTTGATTGGAACTCTCCAGTTTTGCCTTTTTCATGTAAGAAACTCATGACATATACATACGAAATAGATGTATCGCCATTTATGCAATTTTTGGATTTTTTTTTTTTTTGGCGTTCAGACAAGGGATCATTCATAAATGATATCACGCTTAGAGGGGGGGGAGTTGGTTCGTGAAATTGTGACAAAGTGTGACAAGGGGAGGGGAGGGGGTAACAAGAAGTGTGACATCGTGCATTGTGCAACATAGCGTGACGCGTGACAAAGGGGGGAGGGGGGTCCGCTGAAGTGTGACATATTATGACAAAGGGGGGGAAGGGGTCAAATATATGGGAAGAAAGCTTGACATCATTTATGAAAGGCCCCCAAGCAGATTTGTGAATATATTCTAGTAGTTAAAGGGTTAAAAACGAGTTTTCATTTTATTTTCTTAACTTAAAACAAAAATTCATTGCGTAAAATAATGAAATATAATGAAAAGATTGTTTTAAATAAGAGCACTTCTAAAATTCTGTTTGTCTCTCTAAAATCTTATTAGTGATTTATATTATTCCTCATTGAGAGCTTTTTTGCAATTATGATTGCTACCACTTCAAGGTATTACACTGAATGTCAAAACTTAATACACAATAACTTGCTTAATGAAAGTTATCATAGCGACTGTTATTTTAATAATTTTCATACACATTAAAAACTGCAGTTTTAGCAAAATAATGTTGATATATTTATTTCAAATTAACAATTTTAAAAGGGAGAAAACTACATGAGTCATGTTTTACGAACAGTTCAATATTTCAAATTAATGTTTCCATTACACTTAATACAATCATTGAATTTTCTAATTCATAAATTAAATTCAGTAAAATAAAATGCTGTGCTCCAGCGATAAAATGATATTTTGTGTACCCTTTCTGGTCCAAAGCGAGCCTTCCGCATGGCCAGTTTTATTTCCTCAATTGACTTTTTACCATTTTTATAAAATTACTGTTTAAGAATGCCCCGATTTTCTTTATACTGTTTATATCGGATTGAAAACGGAAAAATACAAAACTAATGCACTGTTCGAGCAAAGTCTTTGAAGTGTTGATT
This sequence comes from Octonoba sinensis, assembly GCA_038502835.1. Taxonomy (NCBI): domain Eukaryota; kingdom Metazoa; phylum Arthropoda; class Arachnida; order Araneae; family Uloboridae; genus Octonoba; species Octonoba sinensis. The sequence goes on along the minus strand of CM076605.1, from coordinate 59,348,915 downwards.
TGAAAGTTGAACTTTGAGTTGAAGCAGTGTCCAGCCGAAAAATTTAATTTTTAAGTGTAAAAATCCTCAACAGGGAACAAATGAGACATGACTATGCACACAAACTTCACACTTTTGTGAACCATTTATAGGCACAAAGGGCATTCGACTATAAAAACAATTTTTTTCCAATTCCATCTTTATTCTCATTGGTTTACAGTTAATTCTTAGGCTATATAAGCTTTGTTTTTGTTGTTCTGTCTGCTTCATTTGGATGTTTTGCATCTAGAAGCTCCCTGTCGCATTGAAAAAGGGATTCCAAGCAATCCCGAAACATATGTCTGCGTTTTAATGCTCATTTGTGCTTTAATTTAACGTGTAATTTTATTTCTATTACTTTGCACAAAGTTTAATCATTACTACCATTTCGTTGTTTACTAAACGTAGCCGGCACGGTGACATCGTGTAAGACGCGGGCCTCGTAGCCTGAGATCGTGGTTCAAAGCCGACCATGTCGGTGGATTCTCAAGATGCAGAAAATCGACTGCACATAAAGATATCTATTTTGCTTGGATACTCTTGGCTAAATTAAATTCCTAGTGCAGTTTTGCATCGTCAGAGTCGTAGTCGTAAGTGCTTCACCTTCCAGTGAAGAAACTAGACGAACTGAAAAGCTATCACGTGGCAATGGCATCCATCGATTGTGGTGCAACTTGAAAAAATAGATGCCAGTTTCTGGGGAATGCACTAGGTCTGCAGAATTTAAATGACCAGTACACAGCCCATGTATGAAGAAAAGGAACTGTTTACTTAAACTGTGACCTTTGACACCTTTCGGGGATCACGTCAAAATTATTACAAAACAATGTAAATTCCTTTTTTTTTACTCATTGTTCAATATCATTGAACATAATTGCCAACCTTTTATCATCCATATATATATTTGGGCGAGTTAAAGATTATACGACCAAACGAAGCATAGTCTTTGACTCGCCCCTTTAGATTTTCAGAGTGGTCCAAATCAGAGCAACGAGACATTTTACAATTTTTACATTACTTTTACATTAAGTCAAAAAATTCTCTGAAGAGTTTTTTTTTCTTTTCTTATTTTGCTTCCTTCCCCCCACATGTATTTTTATTTTCAGAAAAAGGAACTAATTACCCCTTTCAGCTACATTTCACGACGAAACTTTTTCTGAACATAACTTAATGAACATAATGTTATATAGTGATAAATTCCCAAAGGAGCCAGCCCCTGGCATCCTTTTGCGGAACCCTACGGTTCCACGGAACCCACTTTGGGAAACGCTGCATTAAATTGCTGAAATATTCTTTAAGTATTTAGGTGGAACACTTTTGAACAGTTGGTACGAGCATGAATCCTGATGCGAAGCGGTCTTGATTATTTTCTGGTGCGAGCACTTCGAGAAATCGAACGTTTTATTCTCGATTAGCCTAGCTGTTAATTGGTGTACAGGTGGACGAACAAACGAATGAACCCTTGTTTCTTTTTAAATTTTTTTAAAAATTTTTTTGTATATTGAATGTTTGGTGGTTGTGATAAGATCACAGTTTTAATTTTATTTCGTGTTTTAATACTTTTCATCAAAAAAAAAAAAAACCACACATATTTAATAACCTCTTCAGACCTCAGATAAACAATTTTAACGCAATTATTGGTTCTCTGATTTAAAAAATGATTACAAAACAAAATAACTAAAAAAAAACATTTCTTTTTCATTTTAATTAATAATTAGTTTAAATAATAATTAATGCCCAATTTCCATGTTTAAAACGAAGTAAACTATCTGTTGATTAATTTCGAAAACAATTGAGTGTTTTGGATTTCAAATTGCACAAACAGTAATTAATAAACAGTCTTTTAAAATATACCCAATTGGGTACACTTGGAATGAAGAGGTTAATAAATTAAACAAATAAAAATTATAAACAATATGAGCATTTTTAAAATGTTCGGTGCACGGAGCGAAGCGGGAACTAGTACTTAGAAGTTAGAAAGGAGAGGAGCAACTCAAAAAAGTGGCTACTACAATACCCTGTGCAGAAATAATGCCGTAGAAACTGCTAATGAAGATACTCTAACGCATAAAAGTTTGAGTAAGGATATTTTAACCAATGTGGATGAGTAATAACAATCTTCACTTTGAACAATTAAAACATATAAGTTAGTATGTAAATTTTATTTTAACTTAAATTCCTTTTGAGATAGTTTTTCACTGGCAACTTAATTTATTAAAATGAAGTAGCAATTCCTTTTACATAGCTCTGCCATTTTATAACAAAGCAATTTTATTCAATTTAAATAGGAGTCGCTTATTTTGTAGCATTAAAAAAATTAAGTTGGCAACAATTTGGAAAACCTTCGCCAATATTGACCCTTTAACCGGTAAGTACCAAATGAGCTAAAAATAAAAGATTTTTTTAAAAATATTTTACGATAAAAGTAAAAGAATTGCAACTGAAACACTTTAATGTACAAAGGAAAAGCTAACCTTTAGGGGAACTGCTGAGCAAAGTTGGGTAACGGTAATTTTGTCGTCTGGGTTCACTCTAAAACTTTTCTTTTCATTCCGCTTAACAGTTTCGGCTAAAAATCCATATGGTTCACAAATAAGAAGGGGGGGGGGGATATGCTTATTTGGGAGTGAAGCAGCTTTGAGTTAGATAAAATTCATTTGCCTCTTTAAAGGATTTATTTACCTGTAATTACAGAAAAAGAAGAGATGTTCAATTTGGAGATAATACTGGAAGTTAAATTGTTTTTGTTGTTTATCGAAATTAAGAGTGATTGTATATGAAGTAAGCTTTTTTCAGTTAAGATATTCTTTCCGTCTCTGTTGTATGGATATTTGTTCAAAAGTGTACTCATGTAACTTTTATTTCTTGGATTTGAATGAAAATGAGGACTGGGATAACTTTGTCTTTTTAAATTTTAACATTGTTCATGAAGCAGTGAGGTTTTCAGCTTTAAATTAGTATTTTAAAATTAATCTATAAAGCATAAAATATTTTGTGCACAATTTTTTCATCCCGAACCTTTTCGTCTTTTATTTAAATGTTTAGTACCAAACGTCAATTAACTGCCTTAAAATTTAAAAAAAAAAAATCTTAACAACTTCTGTTTCTTTCTTTCTTTTTTTAAAAATATTTTTTACTAAATTGTAACATTTTTACTATTTTTAACTTAATTATAACATTCTTACTATTTTTTACTTAATTATAGCATTTTTATATTTTCCGCAACCAATTAGTAACTTTTCTATTTGCATATTTTTAGCATTTTAAACACTGATATACTGTCGGTATCGCTGAAATTGTCAGTGCAACGGACAATGAAAAAACTGATCATATATGCAGGGTGATCATACACCGAGTAAAAGCATATAATAAAATTTAAAGCAAGTAAAAACACATTGCAATTATGTCCTGCTTTCAGAATACAACGCAATTACCAAAAATTATGGTAATTAAAATTGCCATACAGTTGACGCGCGAGATTTTAAAGAAAGATGCCTTAAAGATCCATCCTGCGGCGCTACGAATTGTTTCCTGTTTATGGCATCATTGGATCAGAAAAAGCATAATAATTGAAATGCTAAACAGAAAGGACATAATAAATCTGATCTCATCACATCAATAGAATGTTCAATTTTTTTTTTTCTCGAATGGGCTGCGAATATATTCGTTCTTAACCGCTGCAGGCCTAGTACGTTCCCAGACATTGGTATCAACTCTTTCAGCGACACCACAATCCGTGTGGTGCCATTGCCGCATGAGAATTTTGACGTCCAGTCTCTTCACCTAAAAGGGTGAGCACCCAGGGTCAGTACCAGAATCGGACTATGAATTCAATTTCGCAGAGAGTATCCAAGCCAATATCTTCTGAAGGGATCTTTGACAAGCCGCATGATCATAAGGCGTGGGCGCAGACGGTTTTCTGCATCTTGCAAATCCACCGACACTGCCAATCCGTACGAGTCGCACGCCTTACCCCAACCTCCACCGTGCCAGCAGTATTCAACATGCAATACACAAAAAATATTCAATGTGCAAATGAACCAAACAAAAAAAGAAAAGGAAATTAACAAAAAAGAAAGAAACAAAGATAAATCCTCAAAATTTTGAATGAAATTCCAAAAATAAATAAATAAATAGATCGGAGCAGGGACAAAAAATTCCCTTGCTATTGCTCCACTCCAGTCTGAAAAAAAAAAGTGTAGCTTCGCTCCGGATCCCTGCCCTTTACAGCATTTTTTCAAGAATTCATTTTATGAAAAACTTATCTAATACAAGACAGCCCTAGCCACCATTGCATTTTCCGTGATATTGACAGATTCTAAGCCAAAATGGCAAAAATAACTGCAGCAGATCGACCGTCGCAAGGGACTATTCCATTTGAAACTATATAAACGGGAAAACGACGAATACGGGTCAGTATAAAACAAGACGGTACACCCAAGAAAACGATAGGTGCAGTAGTAATCGATGGAGGCTCTACTATATTCAGAAATTTAGTGGAGAAAAAAAGACCGTGTTGAATAAAAACGTTCTGAACTTTTTAACAACTCATCAATCAAATTCAATTTATGGTATTCTTGAGTTGTAGTCCAAACAAGCGATTATCTTGTGCATTTATTTGGGTGATTCGAGGGGAGATGCCCTAGGAGGAGAGATGCCCAAGATTGTGTGTTTATGTCACAATATTAAATAAGACAACGCATATTATGTAAATTGTTTACTTATAAACTAAATGCTGCACTGCATAAGATGTGTTGTTTTTGTGGCTAAAAAAAAGAAGATATTGGAGTATTTTGTAGAAAATCATTCTTTTGACTGAAATGAAAATTTGGCTTTTTATTAGTAACGTGAGCACAAGAAATTATGTTAATATTAAAAAATTGTAATGTAAAAGCAAGTCTGAGTTTATTGAAATATAGCATGTTAAAACCAGATAACTGTAACCATTTTTTTAACAGGAATAATGTAAAGGGGCATCTCTAATTACCAAAAAGGGTAGATGCCCCAGACGAAAAAAAGGAGAGATGGCCCCACTATGCATGATGTAGGGATAATTGCCTGGCTGTATATTTCTAATTTTTTTATGAATCCATTAGTTCTATAAATATTGTTGCTTAATTCCTTGTATGTAGCATACTTTTCAACTTATTGTATGCATATAGTGTTAATTTAAATTATATATCCTGTTGCTTAATTTATTACATATAAAGTAGCATATAATAACATAAGTCTGGGAAACATAAAAACGTTGCTGAACGTGTCTTCCTAAATCGTGTTTTCTTGGACTCTGGTTGCTATACGTTAGTGCCCATACAATTAACCATTTAATTAAACATGTTATTAACCGTATAATACTTATATAATTGATCGCAAGAACTTCTTCATGTACTAATTCATTTGTATGAATATTAAAGTCACTCAATTTACTGCTTTGAGCGCTGAATGAAGACGATTTATGAAAATAAAAGTTCTGGAGAAAAGAGAGGATTGGGCTGGAAAAAACGCTAGGGAAAATATTAAAGTAATTAAACCAGGATATATCGATAATAATCAATACTTGTTAAAAGTGCTTTGAGAATTATTATAAGGCCACGTCAATTATTGAATGGTTTAAATGCATTCCTTGTAAAAAGTGGATGCATGAAGGTTTTGAAGGTTTTAGTATGTCTGGGTGAAACAAACAATATTTGTGGAAGAAAGTATAAAATTTTAGATATTTTTTTCTTTTTGCCATTTCTCACACTATGCTTTTATTCATTTACAACTAATTAAAATATAGCTTCATGTAATGACGTTATCTCAAAATAGTGATTAGCTTTTTTCCCCCCAATAACCAAAAAAGCATTAAAGAAATGTAACCAAATGACTTATAATGTATCCTATAAAACTTCAAAAGTAAAGTACTTCGTTAAAATTAAGATAAAGATCATATTAATTATGTCAGTTACTTATATGATGCAAAAGATTTCCTATATTTTTCAAAGTGGCTATATCAAATCAAAGAAAAAAAGACGAAACTTGTTTAAAGAATAAAAGAGTGCTCATAGTAGTTTTCCCATTTGGTTAACTCACAAAGAGGTTTAGGCAAACTTTTTATTGATGTTTCATCCATCCAGACAAATGCTGGTCTAACATTATAGTATAAAAAATATCCTGGCTATTTTAAGTTTTTTTTTTGTTTTAATCTTTCCAAAAATAGATAAACAAATAAATATAGTAATAAGACAAATGATCAAAATGCTTTGTGCTAAAATGTAAGTACAAAGATAAAACAACGTAAAAAAAGCACAAATTCAGAATAAAAAGTAACGTAAATAGCTATTTCGAAGCTACAATGGAGCCTCTTCATCAGTGCAAAAAAAGAAGAAACGCTCAATACAGCATTTTCTTCTGCTAGAATTATCAGTAAATGCTCTTCGGTCTATGAACTTGATTTTTGGAAAGCTTATCACATTTGGAAAAATTCCTATTCGTTAGTAAATGATTTTTCCAGCAGTCCATATTTTCCTGACATTTGGAAACAATTTTTATAATTTTTCTTTCCTTTCCTGTTCTTTCCCGCCTTTTCCACGTTCGTTTCCCGCCTTTTCGTCTTGGGCTCTGCTCCCGCCTTGTTCCTGGCCTCTGATTGGTCAATCGCTAATCCGACACATTTGGTATAAATACCGGTTGTCTCACTGCACCCCTTTGCCACCCGCTCCTTCACACCACTTCGCCCATACCGGGTAAAAGGGCCCTTCGGGCCCTGTCCGCCCAAGGCCATCTTCCATAAGTTCTTCCCTGTTCACTCTCAGCTTTCCAGCTGCGTGTTGAGCGTTTCTTCTTTTTTGCACTGATGAAGAGGCTCCATTGTAGGTTCGAAATAGCTATTTGCGTTACTTTCAGAATTTGAGCTTTTATTCTGAATTTGTGCTTTTTTACGTTGTTTTATCTTTGTACTTAAATATAGTAATATTTAGGCGGTCAACTTACAAAGGGTATTTTATTATACTCCCACTCAACATAAACAGGTGGTGAACTTAGGTGGTCAAATTACAAAGGTTTCTCTACATTATATTATATAGGGCTAATTCTGTTCCTGACAAAAGTGGTCAACTAAGACAGATGGTCAGCTTACAATGGTGGTCAACTTTACAGGTTTTACTGTACATGCATTTAAACTATGTAAAATAACATAACACTCTTCCTAGCGGAACTTTCACTGATATTGTTGATAGCTTAAAATTAGGCAGCCACTTCTTTTATGGTGCGGCAACTCTGCTCGTATTATCCTGTATTTGGCTAAGCGGACTGAGCACGAGGTGCTTGTGTATCTCTGGGGTAGCTATAGCTTAAAGAGGGATCCGAGCCACTAGGGCATGGTGGGAGGAAATTCGTAAGCAATCAGTAACATCATTGCCCTCGTAATTATTCGAACGGCGCTGGGGTTTATTGTTCTGCCGGCTTAAAGTTTATTAAAAAAAAATAAACTAAGGTATCGTTAAAAAAAACATTCTAAAATGATAAAAAGAACGTAATAATAATAAAAATTAAACTGAAAAGAAATTAAAACTGTAAAAATTTATCTTGCTTCAATTCATAAATTGGCTGCCTAAAATAGAAGAAAAACTGAAGACAAAAAGCTTCAGAAATAAATTGTTAGAAAAGTAGGGTTGAAAAGGGTCTCACACGAGCTATACTTTGTCGCACCATAAATTAGACAAAACGTTCATAAAACGTCAGCCCCAAAAATAAATAAATAAACCATAAATGAATGATAAGAAAAAAAGAGAATTAAACGAGAATAATCTTGATTCTGATAAGAACACAACCTAAATTAATCCATAATTGCTAGTGAAATAGAAACACCATAATTAATTTGTTGTAATAACCAAGGTGAGAACAAGAAAATTTTTACCAAATTAACATAAATTCAAATGAGAAAAAAAATATATTCCAGTTTGATTAAATACTTAAATCACGAAAACAAATGCTGATTACTGTTCAAATAGCAAAAATTATAATAAACAATACTATAAAAAATGATTCTAACGTTAATATAATGCAAAAATAAGATTATACATATTTTGTTTTTATAAGGAAATATCTAAGCAATTAAAAATCCCGCTGCTGTAAATATATATATACTGTAAGTAAAAATTGCAGTATGACCGAACAGCAGTTTATGCTCAGCAATCCAAATTTCAATTTTAAAAATTTTGAGAAATATAATGAAATTAAATTGCTTGGCGCTGAAATTTATTTTTATTTTTCGGTTCTTTCAATTTATTTCTTTTCTTTTCAGAAAATTATAAATAAACTCTTTCTGATTCCTAATGAAAAACTTTCTCTCACTGGAGGAGAGCGTGAAGCCAATAAACTTGTTGTGCTCCACTGCTTCGATTTTTTAAAAACTTTTTAAATTTTTTATCATATAAAAAATTTACTTAACTAAGAAAGGAGATAATATAATCTCTTTAAATTGTTGGAAGCACGGTGGGGAGCTGGAGAAGGTACTGTAGCAAAGTTGGAACGGAGCAACTCAAAAACGTGACTGTGACAAGATTCTTGCTTTTTCTCCCTACTGCAATTTTAGAAGCATTAAAGAAACATACACCCTAGTGCAAATTAATTGAAACAAACTCAATAAATTGTGAAAACTGAGATAAAATGCTATTTCATTTAAATTTATACAAACTCCAAACATTTTAGTACATAATATGACCTCCACCACTCTTTATAAACATTTGGACACGATTCGGCATGGTTTCCACCAACTTTTAACAATCATTTATAATATTTGTGTCCTTGTACCACACATGAATTAGCGCCGTGATTAGCTTCTCCATATTTAAAAGGCGATTATTGCATATGGCCCACCGGCTATCAATTGGGTTGATATCAAGAGAGTTCCGAGGCCATTCCCAATGTCTCAACTTGGTTCTCAGACATGAAATTCTTGACCATTTTGGACGTATGGAACGGGGCTAAATCCTGCTGAAAAACTCCCGTTCCATCAGGGTATTGTTTCTTCAACACTGGAACAACTTTTTTCTATCCAGAATAGTAATGTGCTGCTCAAAACGCATTATACCAACAATATTTTAACATATTTTAGTATGTCTGTTGAATAATAAGAGGAATAATTTTAACAAAAAACGGAAAAAATAGTTTGTTTCAATTAATTTGCACAAGTGTGCCTTGTGCAAATTAATTGAAACAAACTATGGTCCAAAATGGTCAAGAAATTCATGTCTGAGAACCAAATTGAGACATTGGAATGGCCTGGGAATCCTCCTGATATCAACCCAGTTGAGAATCTGTGGGCCATATGCAAGAATCGCCTATTAAATATGGACTGTACAGCTATGGAGAAGCTATTCACGGCGCTAATTTATGTGAGATACAAGGACACAAATATTATATCTGATAGTAAAAAATTGGCGGAATCCATGCCGAATCGTGTCCAAATGTTTATAAAGAGTGGTGGAGATCACATTATGTACTAAAATGTTATGAGTTTAAATTTAAATAAAATAGCATTTTTTCTTAGTTTTCTCAATTTATTGAGTTTGTTTTAATTAATTTTCACAAGGGTGTATTATGTTGACTTTGTATACTCGTTATATTGAATTCGAAGTAAAGAAAATAGACTTTATAAAACGCTCGCATGCGAATTAAATTAGTATCTTTTGAAAATATAATACAAAATAATTTTAAAGCTCATATCTGATATATCATTCTTCAATACACACTGGCAGAATAATAGTAGTAATGATAATATTAATAATAAAGAAAGGAAGGGAAAACACTAGTTATACGCTCAGGTGACAAAATTAATGGGATAGCAATATGCAAATATACTGATGGTACAAAAGGGAGAAGTGTATTATCAGGCTGTTCATTTATATTCATGAGAAAAGCTTTTTTACATGATTATGGCCACAACAAGACAAATAACAGACTTTTTAATGGAGAGTGGAAGTTGGAGGCGTGATGTATGGGATATTTCATTTCAGAAATCGTTTGGGAATTCAATATTCCTAGATGGCACAGAATCAAGAGTGGGATCAAAATGCGTATTTTCAAGCATATCCTCCCACCATGGACGATGCTAGTGGCCAACTGCTTGAATTTAATAACTAAGGCTGGTGACGGGAGAGCAGAGCTGACTGCTAAAATTAACTTAACAGACCAGCAGAGTAAGAGAAGGAGTCACAGGAATAAATGTGAGTCGTCAGATAGATGTGTCTGTTGTTGTTGTTGTCGTGTCCTCGCGCGGGGCGAGGAAGAGCGGGTACGCTGCTCCTGAGCCTAACGGGGCCCTTGTAGGCAGGAGTCCGATTTCCGCCCCTTTGAAAGGTGTCTTATTTTTTTGAACCAGCTTCCAGAGGAGAGACTGTCATCTGGGATTGGTACCCCAGAGGTATCGTTTCACTTGTAGGACATTGGAGCCACGACCTATTTAACGTGCATTAGCTCCCTTTATTGTACACGGAACGCAGCAACCAGCCGCGAGAGCTTGTCACCCCCCCAAACACTGACCTCAATCAATGTTGCTTCCCTTTCGGTGTTTTGTGGGAACCGAGCTTCTACGAACTGGTCTACTGCGGGCAGATGTGTCTGTTAGGACAGTGCAGTGAAATGTGACTATGGTAGCAAAAGACAGAATAAAGTTACTTTACACTGTTAAAAAAAAAACCTGCATTTTCAGAGTGTTTTTTGATTGATTTTAACGGAAGATTTCCGTAGTGCTTCAATACATGGTTTTTCCTTCCAAAAATGGAAATATCACGTCTTGAAAATACGAGAACGGAACTTTTCCGTTTTATGGTTGCTGCATTTTCACAACCTGATTTGGATTAAAGTAGAAAAAAGAAATGGAACTTCTGTCAAATCTCGGGAAAATATTATCAGAAACGGAATATTTCCGGCAACTCCGCTGACGTACTTTTTCCGTTATTTTCAGGAGATTTTTTTTTACAGTGTGCTAACAGTCCTATGACTTTTGTCCCGACAGTGCATATTCATTCATGTTATTGCTAACGAACATTGCACTTAAAATATAATAATTCGTTCGAATGAAGATTTAATGGCACCAAATTGAATTTCTATTGAAAAAATTCCAATATATTTTATAAAATTGAACCTCCGTAAAATGGAAATGCGCTATCGTTCTATCTTTAACATAATACTTCCCATACATAAATAAAATCTTTGTGAATGGTTATGCGTGATTTTCCGAAATTCATCTTTTAAATTTCGACAGCAAAATTAACCATACATGAAATGAAACAGTAATCCTGCTCCAACCGTAATATTTTAAAGTCTCCATGGATGTGCAAATAATATAATGGAAGTATTCTTTAATTTTACTATATTTCGTACTGTTTTAAGCCCGATGTTTTTCATGACTGCTATTTCCTATCCCTCCGCAAACGATAATTCAGTTTCAAATACCGGTGAAAGAATAACGTTTCTTATTTTCGCCGCTATTGCCATAAATTATTCATTGGTGAAAGTAAATGTCTACTTAAGTTACTGAACTCTATGTCGCCAATTATGCCAATACATTATCTATTCCCTGCAATTGGCGAAAAGTGGGTTTCAAGCTATTGCCCAGTTTCCACTTTCCCCCCCTCCCCCCCCCCCAAAAAAAAAAAAACATTATTACTATTGCGTCATAAACTTATCAAGCTCAGGCGCGGGCACATGATTTTTGTAAGGAGGAAGCTTTTTTTTTTCTCTCTCTCTCTCTCTTCTGCAAAAATTGTTTGAAAGAAGCGAAATATAAAGTTGTAATTCGTTATTCATGTAATTTTTAACAATACACTTGACTCTGAGGGAGGCGCAACTGTCCCAGCCCCCATCATGTCCGTGGCTGATCAAGTCAACCATTAATTGTATTTTAAAGAAAAAGTTGATTGCCTCTCGATGTAAAGATAATCCATTAAATTAAACTCTCTCTCTTTTTTTTTTTTTAACAATAATGCTTTAAGATCAAACATTAACGTTTTGAAGCATCAACTTTTTAAATTGATGTTGCATCTCTAGCAACTAAAGAAAATCTCAGTCTCAAAATTGGACATCGGTTGATGGAGATTTGAGTATAATTGAAATTCCTGCATAGAAAGAATTGTATCAGTACTGTTCTAATGGAGTTTTATTGTATTATCAAAGTTTTTTGACTGTTTAAAAATAGCAGTCTTAAAATCATTAAGACGGTGAAACTCATCTCAGCTCATATTACGGTACTTCTTAAAGGACATTACTTAGATATTCATTGCTTCAAAAAACGTCGATTTCTTTTCTTTTACTGTTATTGTTTAACATTGATGCTTTATGATCAAACATCAACGCTTTGAACATCGACGTTTTTTAACCGATGCTGCATCGCTAGCAGCTAAGGAAAAAATCTCAGCCATGAAATTAGACTACGGTTGATGGAGATTTGCACATAATCGAAAGACAAAGAACCGAGGCTTTGGTTTTACTGTATTATATTCATAATGATCTCCTTATTTGAATGACAAAAAATTGAACTTTTCAATGGGGTGGTAAGGAAAATCGGCTTCTCCAAACAGAAGGCGACTCCTCAAAAGGGGCGGGGGCCAAAACTACTGGAAAAACACTGATCTACTCTTTAATATCCTCCACACAGCTCTTTATAGAGGAACTAAGGACAGCACGACATCCTCCGAAAGCCATTCTCGGCTCACTGGTTCGAACCGGTTGCTGGATCTCATGACGTCACCCGAATCTCTGCTACGTGGGCCCTCTTAGGTAAAAACCGGGTTTCCAGATAAACGCATGAATGGATGGCGATGGGAGAAAAACATTTCAAACTGCATTCCGTTCTATAATAAACGAGGAATTTTATTCACTTTGGAACCTTATTTAAAGCGTTCCAAGAAACTTCGATCGAATGCTTAATTACTCGCAAAATTAACTGGGTACTAGGAATTTCTTTTCTTTTCATTTGTTTTTTCCCACCCTCTGAAGTGAAACTGAAATTTCTGAATTTAACTAAGATAAATTTTAAATGAAAAAGAAAATCTTGTATGCTGAGATATAGAGCAAATATTTTTTTTTCCACGAATAAGAACATAATACATTAGTTTCAAAGCTGCTTGGTGCCTCTTCTTTATATATTTTTATTTCTATTTATTTGTTTTGCTCAAGAGTGTTTCACCGGCCTGTTACCACATACCACATCATACAAATACTAGGAATTTAAACTGGAAGGTAGGATGCAGAGGAGAAACGTACATTAGAATTGCTAACGAATAGCAGAGAATACGATTTCAAGATTTAATATCCCTAATGGAAGGATTAATATTCGCCCAAAATTACCAACTAATAGGGAATTTAACTAAAACACAGAAATAGGAAGAAATTCAAATAAAACTAACCATTTTCAAGGCAACAATAACTATCCAATAAAAAAAAAAATCATGAAAATAGCTAATACCAAAGAAATCAAAGCTTATCAATGGAAAAAAGGTGTATTAAATACTAAGTAATAACAAGAAATTTGAGCAAAACTGACTAGCTAAAAATTACTAGTAAACTATCCAGAAACAAAAGAAATTAAAAATACACACAACTAACACCAAGCAATAAAAAAAAATTCAACTGAAATAACATCACTAATAAATAAGAAAGAAGATTAAGCAATATGAAAAGTACGCAACCAAAGTTGGTCAGTAAGGATTTATTTCACCTAAGCTAATTAATAATAATGAAAAGGATGCATAACCTAACCATTAAAACAGAAATTAAACAAAAGTGACACATCCAAATATGTAGTCCGAAAACTAACCAATAAGAAAAGAAATTCATTTAAAATTGAACATTAAAAAATGAATTTAGCCAAAACAAACTTGCGAAAATTTTTGCCATCGAAGACTAATGAAATAAATAAGTTTAACTAATGCTACCCCATTAAAAAACGGGTAAAATTGGCTGATAAGAAAAAAGAATTTATAAAAGAAAATTAAAATAAAAATAATTAATATAATCTGGTCTTATTAAAAATAGATAAAAAGTAATAAAAATTGAACCATGAATGAATTAACTAGTAAGTACTAAAACATAGTAAGCAATAAGAAAAATGTGTATTAAACTAATGCATAAGGGGGAAAGGACTCACTAAAAATTTAACCAAAACTCATCAGTAAGACAAAAAAATAATGAGGACTGATAAATAAAAATAAAACTAATAATAACAATCAAAATTGATCAATAGGACAAAAAAAAACAGAATTAACAAATAAAAAGAAATTTTATAATCAGTAATGAAATTTAATACATTACAACATTATCAAAAGAAAAAAGTAAGAAACATTTTTAACGAACTTAAACTAATGAGACAATAAATGGTAAAAATCAAGCCTTGCTTCCGAAACTAGCCAGCTGTGAGCAAGAATCTACGAACAAAATTTCTCCACTAAGAACTAGCCAATAAGAAAGAAGTTAAACGGAAAAACACGCAACCAATTAAATACAAAAGTAATCAAGGAAAATGAATTTAAACAAACTAAACCAAAGTAAAAGGAGGAACCATAACAAACTAATAAGTTTTCTGCTACCATATTCTTCCTCGTAGAATGAAAATAAACCCTTTTCGACGATTTATGCTAATTTATTGCTTGTTGATTTTTCTCAAGAAATACAACACAAATCTAAAAACAAAATTGTTAATCTTTGTGTCACATTTTGAAGAAAGCTCAAATGCAATGTAAAAATACCCAAAAATAAGTAAAAACTGCAGACTTATGTTTCGAGGTTACAGGGAACCCGTTTTTCAGTGCAAAATAAATGAATTTATGGTTGAAAAACACTTTTGTCGGCTGTCTTTTCATTCAAGTGCCTTTTCTTTCTTTCTTTTTTTGCATTAAAAAAAGGAGAGTTCCTTGTAATCTTAAAAACAAATGTTTAGAGTTCTTATTTATGCCTCTTGAAACGAGTTCATTGCATTTGCGTTCTTTTAAATAATGTAGACATTCTGTATTCTGCTAATTATTTTAATTGTGTTTGTTTTTCCTTTTCTTTGTTGGAGTTTCCGTCTCTATGGAAGATACAAATAAAGGTGCGCATTTATTTTTGCTGCGCTAAGTTTTTCAAGAACAAGAGCTTTCGAGTGCAGTGCATTACTTGTTGTAAATTTTTGGGAATTTAATGAGAATTTCGTTGACAGAAATTTTCTCTACAAATGAACGTCTGTTTAACTGGAACCTCCTAAAGTTAGAGTGTACCTTTCAGATTTTGAGGTACCTTTACTGTGATTATTAATCAATATGTCATTGTTGATTTTGATTTTGTAATCTTCTTCAATAGTTTAATTATTGGAAATAAAATATGTTGGAAAATAAAAATATGTATGACAAAACCTATCGTTTAAATTTTTTTGAATAAATATGTATGTTGCTTCGAATAACTATGTAATATATGATCCGGAGAATATTTAATATTTGATGGAAAAGAGCATTTTTATGTTCTTATTAAGCCTTGATTTACCTGCAGCCAAATGTACTCTGACAACTTAATTTATGTCCCGAAGGGACTACCTGTTACCATTTTTCACACTTTGCACTCGTAAACCTGTTTAAGAAAATAAGTAAATAACTTATAAGAGTGATAAAGGATTGAAAAACGGTCACAGTTCAAATGTACGTGCGTGTGTGTGTGTTTAGACAAAATTTAGATGAGAAAAAATGAAAACTAACTGAATCATTTCTTCTCTTCTTCTGAGTTTTTGATCGCTTGAAGTTACTTAAAATAAAACAATTTAGAATACACAGAAATTTTTTAAACCGACTCAAAAACAACTCATAAAAATAGAAAATAAAAAATATTCTGAGCGACAATTAAATGAAATTTTACTGCAATATAATCAACTAATAGATTTTTTTTTAAATATAGCGCTTTTTTTTCATTAATTTTAATTGAAACAAATTTACCATCTTAAATTTTTTAGTGATAAGAGGAAAAGAGACTACATATAAGCATATATATATATATATATATATATTAAGGACCACTGGAGGGTCAAATTCATCAAGTAATATGTGACTTATCTCGTTTTTCCAGTGGACCCTTCATATATATATATATTGTATTTCTTGGGGGGGGGGGGGGCAGTTTTTTAGTTAAAAAAGTCTGTCCCTTTTTATTTTTTTATCCATTATCCTGCTCCAAAAAATTTACTGGTGTGATGCTCCAAAAAATAGTGCAGATTTGCTGGCTGCAAGAGATGGTGTTTAATTCTACTGTATTTTGGTTCTAACTGGGGTTTATTACACCAAAAACGAATAGAATTAAGTACCATCCTTTGACTTTGTATTAATAGAATTCGCTCCATTTCTTGGTGCAACATGCAGTTTAATTTTTTTACGGTGTAGGATTTCCAAAACTTTTCGGCAAGGACTTTGATGTATATATACAATATACACGTGTGTGTGAATTTTATCTTTTAATTACACCAAGTAATACAATATCTTTTTATAAGTTCAAATTACTTTATTTTAAATTACATTACACTTATACTTATTTAGTTAAAATATACTTCGTTTTTATTTCTGAAGAAATACATCACTACGACTTTGAGAGAAAAAAATACGTAATATGTTAAAATATTTTGGAAAAAACAGTTTAATTTCTCTGCCATAATTTTAAATTATTTATCTATTTAACGATTCTCACAAAAAACGTATCATTCAAAAATGCTTTAATATTAATTTTTTGTAGAATTCTTCCTTTGGTCATTCGAAACGTTGTTGCAGGTAAATCAATTGTAGTTAGGCAAATCATGTAAATACAGAAAATATGCAAAAACCGATCAACAAATCGCTCTAAAAATACTACAACAACTAATAAAACTTTTACTTCAAAAAACATAAATATTTTCTAAAGTTTCCAAAATCTTCTCAGTTTTACTTCAGTTAAAAGCAGTAAAACATAAATCCAATGATAGCATTTAAACGAAACCGCAGACACGTTAAACCTATTTAAATCGCAGTAAAACTTGTTGAAATTTAAATATGAAAGAGAAGTGTGGTATCCCGGCGAAAGAATGTCCTGTGTAAATACGATAATTCAAAAGTTATGGGGCTGGGGGGAGAAGGCAACCTACACTTCATCTCAATAAACGTAGCTTACATATTTTTTTGTAAATTTTCTGATTTTGAATGAAGAAATTAAGCACTGCATTCAAAAACAAAGTCAGATGTCATAACTCCTCGTCATAAATATGTCGAAACTTCTGTTTTAACACGAAGACATTTTTCAGAACTATTAGATATATATTAACTTAATGTACTGGGAAATTTCATTAAAACAATAATCATTAGGGAATTATAACTACGGCTAACCAAAGAGAGAGAGAGAGTAAAGCTGCGCCTTTATTGCTGTTTTTTGAAGTGAACTAGCTACCTCGCAAATAGAAATGCCAACTTTACGGAGTTTTACTATTGACACTGATTAAAAAGCAATGCGTCCTTTTATTTGTTTAGTTTGAAAAATAATGTAATGTTCTTTTTAAATCTATAATGAAAAATTGTACTTCTCAGACTTGAATTTCTTTTGTTTTCTTTTTCTTTTTTTTTTTCTTTTTGAAAGCAGAGCAATAACGTTTAGCTAGCGAGATTTGCATAGCATTATACACTTTTGTATTATTAGCTTTCTCATTTGATGCACATTGTCTATAAAATTAAACAAAAAATGCAGGGTATTTGTCCATATAAGTTATTTTATTTTATCTTACTTACTTATTTTTTAATGGAATTGAGATTAAAAAAAAACTTGGTTTAATTGGTTAATTTTTCAAATAAATATTTTATTCAAATTTTTAAAAACAACTTGAAAAATATAATAATTATTATTATTACTACAATTACAAAGTAAATAATTAAAATTAATGGTTTAATAAATTAATTGAGATAAATAAAACAAAGTGAAAAGTACTCATTAAAAAAGGGGGACTCATTACAGCAGGACAAATGTTTTGGTTCGAATGAACTTGAAACTTGGTTAAATACGGTCTTTACAATTTCCGATGCGTAAATTGACTCAGCCGCTACAAACATAGCTAAGCAATGTGTTTTATACGACAACTTGAAATTAATGTCTTCAACGAATGCTCTACGGTCTGTAGCCTCTCAGTTCGTCTGGAATGTTTTCTGTTGCCGTTCGAAAAGGAAGAAAATCATCTGTTACTTTAACAAGACATTTTCTATTAAAATTAGCATTACAATGCCTCTAAAAAGCAAATACAGGAAAGTAACTAGTTTCAGTAGGGCACCGGATATTTTTTACTTCCTTTGTTTCTTAATATTTTCTTCATACCTAATAATGTTTTAAGTTTTTTAAGTATGTTTTCTTGGGAATGTTTTTGCGGAATAATTTCTTTTTTTCAAATTAGTGTTAAGAGAATATTTCAATTTTAACATCTTACACATAGTGCACAAATTGTTGAGTTATGCCCATTTGACTTGAGATATGCAGTCAAAGATGCTACCTATGATTTCGTGGGGCGAAATTTAGTATTTTTTTCCATTCTTAGCAAAAAAGAGAAGAGAAACACCGCTGATCTCTTTCTCTCTCTGTCTCTTTAATTAGATTACTCCCATTCTGTACAAAAAAAGAAAGAAAGAAAGAAAACAAAACAAAACAAATTCGGATGCTTCAAGGTTCAGGTACTCTACTGATTTACGCCAAATCAGCTCTGCTAATTTACACAAAATCAACAGCAATTTTAAAGCGCTATTGCCATAGTCTTGGAGCAACCTAAATAAAAATCAAATGAATTCACACTAAATACGCTTATTATTAGATAATTTATTTTTTATATTACATCCTGATTCCGAGATCAAATGATAACAAGAAGTTCCGTCTAGAACTATACGAGCCTACTTTCCCCTATACACCAGCTTCAAATTTATAATCTAGCTATCTCTCTCTCTTTCTCGTTTAGCTTTAGTTCTTAATTGCTTCAAATATACCTTTTTCAACGGTTAATACATATTCAATTATTCAGTCATTCATGTATTTATTCACTCATTTATTCATTCATTATTTTGCTTATTCATTTAATCTTTCATTAATTCAAAAATGTTCTTGAAAATCCCGATCAAAAAATTTCATAAGAAAACAGGCTCGTTAGTTCTGGATGAACTTTTTATCTGTACATGTTCTACGTCATAAGAGCTTTCCGATAAAGTTTGTTTCAAGCAAATCGGCCCGTTAGATCAGGATTTATATAGGATTGAAATTTCCCCGTAAGCACTATGTTAAATTTTTTTTTGAACTGTTCAAAAATGAACAAAAATTGTTCAAATCAATATTTCACGCCAAGAACTTCTTCCAGTGAGCTTTTTCATTGGAACTTGGATCTTGTACCCAGAGTTTACATAATTTGCTTCATTTTCACCCATAGGCGCTAATGTTAAAATTTTTTGAACTGTTCAAAATTGAACAAAACATTGTTCAAATCAAAAAATAAAATATGGAAATTAGATGTCCTCACCGAGATCTTTCGAATGCAAAAAGAATTTTTCGAATCGGACAATTCGTTCAAAAGTTATTAGGGGGGGACAGACCGACAGACAGACCGACAGACCGACGGACAGACCGACAGACCGACAGACACACTTTTTCCCCATCTCAAAACCCTACTTTCAAATTTTTTATTTTTCAATCTTTATTTAATTACTTATTTTTGACTTTTCTTGATTTCTAACGATATTTTCACGATACATTAAGCCTTCTTTCATGCTTTATTATTATGTTTTTTACTTTTACGGGAAAGTAGGCTAAAAAGCACTAAATTAATTGCGTATAATTAATTTTTCTGCATTAGACATTTTCAGTTGAATTGAGGCAAGTTGTTGTTGTCGTGTCCTCGCGCGAAACAAGGAAGAGTCTAACGGGGCCCTTATAGGCAGGAGTCCAACTTTCGCTCCTTTGAGAGGTCTTTTAATTTTTTGAACCAGCTCCCAGATGAGAAGACCGTCATTGGAGGACCTTGGAGCCACGAAGTAATTAACGTGCACCAGCTCCCTTTAGGGTACATGGTCCCAAAGCAACCAGCTGCGAAAGATTATCACCATCCCAGACAACTGACCTCAGTCAATGTTGCTTCACTTTCGGTGTTCAGCGGGAACCGAGTGGTCCACTGCTGGACAATTGAGGCAAGTGCTCCCCATAAAAGATATCTACACTGTTAGAAATTTCATCATGAAATTGCAGTCTGTCCATCTAATTCACCGTTAGATTTACCGTTTGGAACATTTTTGTATCTTTACGGGTCCTAAACCATTTCCAATCAGCTTGGTTATAAAGCCGTAAATACAAAAGCATATGGTTTCATAACCATTTATAACTAGTATGGTTTTAAAACTGTAAATGTAAATTTTTACACCATTTCGAGGCGCAAAATCTTCGAAGTGTAGAAACCGTAAGCGAAGCGCACGGGAATCGAATCCCAGGTGTATAGTGTACCAACCTTGCGCTCTAACTATTGGGCCATCTTCACCACTCAAAGCGGCTGTTTATTTATCAGTAAATATTCTTTTCCAACAGGCAAACTGCATTAAAATTGAGATTTCAGTTTTTTATTGGATCCAATGTCATTTTTGGTCTTAATTCACTGCATATTGACGAAAATCATTTTATTTGCTGCAAAAATGAAAATACAAACAAGCTTCATAAGCTCAAATTATAGGTTCGCTCATTCGCAAACAGTTCGGGATTCCGATGTCTTCAATTTTTGATTTACGTATGTTTGTGTTTCTATTTAGTAACCATTGCTTAAGCAACTTTTTTTTTCTTCTTTTCATATACACATGCAGATTTGAACCGATAAATCTTTATTCATTTTTTAACATTTCTTCGTTCCACAACCAAGATGGACGCCCGATTCTTATTGACTACAAGACCTAGGTGGTGCTTGTAAATTACAATTTGTTAAACATCCTTTAGGAGAAAGAGAATAAGCGATTTTTTTCCCCAATCAGTGGTTTGAATACCATCGTTTTACTGGTTACTCGACCGTTGTAATAAAATATGGTAAAATAACAATCAAATAAATGGTTGTATTACTATTTTCTTACGGACAGTTTTAAGTGTAAGAAACTTTATTAATTTGTATGGAGTTTGTTTACTTTAAATGGCAACTACTGAGCTATATCTAATATACAATCATCAATTATTACAAGCATGAAAAAGTAAACAAACAATATTCATTCAATCATATTACGAAAAATTCCACTAAAATGATTTTTTTGTGCAAAATTAAAACAGAACTAAAGTTTATAAAAATCCCAGTTTGAAATGTTGATAGCAACAGTGTCAGTGCCGGTATACTCTAATTTAATAGTATTTACCTATATAGATATATAAGTATATGAGCGTTAAGTATAGTGAATACAGAAAATGGCACTCTATCGAGTTTTAATGATTTTTCTGGGCGTCTGAAACCTGAAAGAGCATGTAGGAAAGCAGGAGTATTTTAAATGCCTGGACAATTTAGTTTGCTGCGAATCGATGTAGGAAAGACAGCGTTACAAGAGATTGACAACAGAAATATTTACAATTGTTTGAAATGGGGTTCTATGGGAATATCACCAACATCATCAATCTGACACTGACTTGGCATCTCGCCAGGTGATCGTTAATTTATGATATCGCTTCTGTTTTATTTTGAGATTTCACTTTCATTTCGCCAAAATATAACTTCAAAAAAATATCGAATTGTACCGTTTAAAGGGAAAAAATGAGCCTTAAAACTTAATTAGATTCTATCAGTACTAATATGGTGTTATTATTATTAGTAGTAGTAGTAGTAGCATTACTATTATTATCATTTTAAACTTTCTACCCCTTCCCCACTTTTTCCTAAAAATATACGAAACTATCTTGCGTAGGGGGTTGGTTATCCACTCCCAAAATTCTTTTATAACACTGGTATGTTTTTATATTTTTAAATATCATTTTTCATTTGTATTTAGTTTCTATTTTATTTTATTTATTTAATTTTTATAAATTATTTAACAATTTTTTCCTAATTTATATGCTTATTAGTAATTAAAAAGTTCAATTAGCACAAAAAATTCTCATTTTACGATAACTAGCTATAGTATGTATAGCTTACTATACATTCAATAATATTATGGAGAATCGTGCATGCAAGTATAAATGTACTACAAAAATTAATTTTAAAAATACTTCTTTACTTAACAGTTACTTTACAATGTCATGAAAATATGATCTTATACATGAAGAAAAATAGAAATGGAAAAGAATACGGTTTTTTTTTATTTGTGTTGCTACGAATAGATTTTTCTCAATATTTACGTTTAACTTATTTAATGTGTTATACTATTATTTCAGTTTGCAGAGAAAAATCCGTTAAGGAAATTAACGACGAGGAGTAGCGATTACTTTCAAAAAGCCTTGTCTTTATTTGTGAAACGAACTCCAGTTACAGGAATTCTAAATTGAAAATTCCTAATTACCGAATCAATTACATAAAATATACTTCAGTTAAATCACTAAAAAATCTCATTATTTAAAAAAGTAAAATAAATAAATTACGATAATAGCTTTAGCTCTTATTTTTCTACAATAAAATTCAGCTCAAAGTTTAACATTTTTACTCTGTTATATTTATTGTTACTAGTACCTTCATTCCAGACCTATAAAAAGTTTCCCTACAACATTAACACTTTTGAAACATTTTCTCCAGAGAATTACAACAAAGAAAATTTCGTCTAGAACTTTTACGGAGCTTTTCAATGAAAAAGAGATTCTATTTTTAAACCACCCAACTCCCTTTTTTCACCTTGCAGCTTAAATTATCACAACTTCTTATTTTATACTCTCCAGAATTTCTTCGTGTCTCTATTTTTCTCTCCAAAAGTCTCACTAGAAATGGGCAAAGAAAAGTACTGAAAATTCCGTCATGGATAATTACTTGATGTTTCTTAAGTGGTGTTAATATCGTGCCTATCCTCTTAGAAGATGGTAGTAACTACTTGTAAAAGTTACGTCAATTTTAACTGAGAAACATTTCTAAAGTTCTTGCAGATTCAATTCATTATATTCAATTACCCCAAACCTGATTATTTAAAGCTCATTCCTAATTCGGGATTATAAGGGTGTTTGAAAATATATAAATGACAGTAATTGGTAGAATGAATAGTAATTGTTATTCAATTTACTATTACCCCTCTTCTTCTTCGTCTTCTTACTATTATTATTATAATTATTAATATAATTATTATTATTATTATTATGATAATTAATACTAATATTATTATTATTATTAAAGTAAAAATAATAATACGAATAAACCTTTTGGATTTCCTCTCGGTTCTTCTTTTTATTCCTGAATTGAGATATAAGAGCTAACACTGAGCAGAATTTATTGAAAAGAATTTTTTTTAATAAATTTTTCTAACAAATACTTCACACTCATTATGCAAGCAAGGTGCTGATTTAAGACTAAGATAATAGTTAAGCCCCAAGTACAAATATTACGTAGACAAATTACTAAAAAAAGGAGAGAGGTAGCGTTTATTTTTTAATAAAATTAATATTTTGCAATCGAATAAGAATTTTCGCTTCCAAATTATTTCAAACTAACTTCTTTCGCTTATTATCACAGATTTTTTTTTTTTTTTTTGTGTGTTCCATAACTGATGTTTATTTTTATTGTTCACGCCACCAAGGCGACAAATCAACAATAATCGCCAAATCATCAACAGACGTGTCGCCAAAATCACACTCGGGAAAAAAAAAGAATTCGCCAAAAATATTTTACAAAATCTAAGTTTTATTAATAGTTTGTGTTTAGAATATACTAGAAAAAATTCCCCTTCTGTTTTAATAAAAACAGTACAAATACGCATAAAAAATATGTATTTATGTGGGACACTTATTATTGACATGCTATCAATAATTCACACTTGAAACTTAAATTTGATAAAAAGCATTTGGAGTGACGTGCAATTTCAAACTTGATGCCATTTCAAAGCTCAATCATGGAGCGACTAATACTTGGACAAATAAATTTACATTGCTGATGATTACCCTACTTATTTTTATTTTTAATCCATCTTCTCCATTATATAAACTGCAAAAATTCCCTAAATGGAATATTATTCAATAGATGAACCAGAATTTTTCTCAATACTTCATAACGTAGCACTTGACATTCAATGGAGGCAGTTCATCGCTAGAGGGGCTCATGAGTGATTATCGTTGTCACGTGATATCCGCTCTTTGTTTACTAAGATTTTCAATTGAGTTCTACGTGGAGTGCACTAGGCAAAATTAATTATCTTAAAATTAATTACACTATTTCCACAACTTTCACTGATTATAACGTAGTATTTACATTGATTTTAATTATTATAAAATAAATGTATTAATTATTATAATAGCTATAGTGTTGTATTTAGTGTTAATTTTATGTAATGTAGAAGAACTTTATTTAGTCCTAGTTTTAATTAGATTTATCGAACTCGATGTAAAGCGATGCTACAGCTTCCTGTGTTTACATTGCTTTAATCGGTGCCACGTGACCAATGACGTTGCTTGAATTGCCTCCACTCTTAATAGAAGGTAACACCGTTTGTTTTCATACAGCGGAAAGAGTGGAACTACTCGTACCTTTAGTTAACGACAATCGCCAATTCGAATCACAAAAATCCGAAAAGATTTGCAAAATGATACCACCTAGAGTTCATGCAAGAGTTGAAATTCAACCGCAATGATTAAATTTAGCATTGAAAATATTATGCTATTTACATAATTATATAAGTATCACACATCAAATTAGGCTATTATAAAGCCGAGTTTATGTTGGTCATCCTCACTTAAAGCAAACGTATTGTAAATCATTGTCACCGCAGGACCAATTGCGCTCATATATGTAGCCGCTTGTACTTATGCCGATTTCGTATTATGCTGCGTGGCAATTGAATAAAACTTAAATGTTTGCTTCCATACACTATTATCATTTTTCATTCCATTGTTTCAGAGAAGCCTTCCCTCAAACTCTTATTATAATTGCTTTTAATATTACTGCTTATTGGCAACAAACGCTTTTAACAACAATTTTTATATTGATTACCTCAATCAAGACATGTGCCCATCTGCTATCACTAACACTATAGCATAACAATTATAAATGATGCTTGCCTGACAAAAGAAAATGGGAAATAATTAACTAATGATAAACTTTCCAAAAAATGTTAACTGATGTCACTAAAACTCGCCAATAGCTACGAAACAAAAACCAAAAGAAAATCGGCTGAAAAAAAGAGGAAAAAATGGTTCTTAACTGTTTTGACTTTCCCTATTTATGATACAAACTAGCTGATTACCCGCAGAACATCTGCGGGATATTAGCCATTTTAAAAAACGCTTTAAAATTTAAAGGCTTAAGAAAAATCGCTAGATATAAACAAACTAAGGTGTTGCCATTGCAAAGAATCGGAAATGAAAAGTTGAGTTATGAATGAAAGTACTTTTCAACAAATAGAAATAAATTTGTAAAAGTCCGTAAGTTAAAATAAATATTACATTATAAAAACAAATATTACGGGTTTTTTTTTTTTTTGGTGGGCTAATCATTAAACAAATTTTAAATATCGTTTTACCATAGTTCGTTTTTTGCATGATGTCAGTATCGTATCGTACGAAAAAATTAATCGTAACTGGTCACGTTAAGTGAAATATATATATATGGATGATTTAAAAAATGGCATATAGCTCATTACTTTGTAATAGGAGCTTTGTGTTGAAATTCGTAATGCCTAAAAATTAGGTTCACTTTCATGAAGCACAAAAAAATTAATACAGTAAACCAGAGGTTTACTGTACGGCGATGTTTAACGAATTTTCCCCCAAAAAATTCATGTTAAACTGTGAAGTTTCTATCGACTATCGCTGTAAAACGGTCTTTCCTGCGTCGATTCGCAGCAAACATGGAAGTGGGTTTATTTAAAGTCTTATTCTTCTTACTCTAAGAAACTTTTTGTCTAGCATTTTTGTTCCATTTAAGCATTGCATTTAGTTTTTGTTGTTGTAATTACAGATTTCACGTGTACGTAAAAACGTTAAAACTCTTTAAGCTTGAAAGTGCCATTCTCTATATTTACTGCACTTATAAATGTTGAGAAGTCTAAAAATTCATAAAAAACTTAAAACCTATTAAAAATTAGGAATTTAAGAAGCGTAGTTTATCACATTTCATATTTTTTATAACCCCATGAAATATATTCCAATCATGTATGAATGTTTTTATTATTTTATATTCTTTATTTAGTGAGTTAATGAGTGTGTAAAAAAATTATTTTTTTCTACTAATAATTTAGCAGAACTACTTCCTGATCTTATTCTTTGTGAGCTACACAGAATTTTTGAGTGCTTTGTAAAATGAAAAAGAGTTAATAATTTAATAATACGTTATTTGTGCCATTTTTTAAAACACCTTAGTAAAGTAAGACTTCTCCATCATTTTATTTAACATTGATATACAGCTCTCAAAACAATATAACAGCAGTAAAATGCATTTTTAAACACGGCAAAAAAAATTGATTCCTTTTGCCTAAAATGTTGGATATCTCTTCAAATCTTCTCCTCTCTTAAAAATCTTTTCCAAATTAATTTTTCCTCGAAATGCAACATCACTGCTGAACAGGAATCTGATAAAACTTACATCTCACCACTTTTTACAGCATATTTTCGAAGTAGTGTTTAATAAAGTTTTTTAACAAAATTTCATGTTTTTTGAATTTATTCCGAGATAAATTAGTTTTGTATACCAGAAGTCTGTATATGGACCAGCCCTTGAAATTTTTACCTTTTTTTTATCATACGGTTTTGGAAAACTAAAACTGGTATATGACCTTTTGAACCCTCATATCAGCTACAGGAATGTATTTTGAAGTAACTGACACAAAATTTAATAATAAAAAGGTTTTATTCAATAATAAAAAACAACGTTTTTCTTGCGCACCAAAAGGGTAGAAAATACGAAATAGACGCTACTGAGTTTTGGTCGCAATTTTCGGAACCAATCGCCATATTTAATCTTATTTTATTGGAAATACTTCAGAAACTCATCAAGTCATGATAAAAGTGGTAGAATATTGTATTGTCATCTGGTTCTGAGCTATATGTAAAGTTTCAGAACAATAGCTTATCGGGAAATGGTCGAAAATCCGATTGCAAAATTCCGCGGACAGACAACAAAGCAAGTTAAGAAAAACGTTGTAAAATATAATTTTTATAAAAATTAAAGAATATCTACATCAGAGCTCGACAAAATATCGGATACCAGGTCACTATGGCTCCTAGATTTTCAGCGCTAGCGTTTTCAGGTTGGAATGGAGGCAATTCAAGCAATGTCATTGGTCACGTGGCAGCGATGAAAGCAATGTAAACAAAGGAAGCCGTAGCATCGTTTTACATCGAGTTCGACAAAGCTAATTAAAAACTAGGCCTAAATACAGTTCTTCTGTATTACATAAAATTAACACTAAATACAACACTGTAACTATTGTAATAATAAATAAATTTCTTTTATAACGATTAAATTAACTCTAAATACCGTGTTCCCCAAAACGCGCCCTCTCCGCAAACTTGCTCTCGCCTGTCACTATGAATAGAAGGGGTGTAGAAAGAATGGAAGGGGTGAAGAGGATTAATAAGAACGGACAATATGAGCTGGAACGGAGAGCAGGACAGGGGATGACTTCCTTGAATTTAGGGAAACATTCTGTTACAGGGACGTTCAGAGAAATTTTTATTTTCACTCACACGATGGGGAAAAAGAAAAGTAGTTGATTGTTTTTTCCAACTTCAGTAATTCGTAGTTCGGCCGCTTGAACATTTTTATTTTCTTTTTTTTCTTCTTCTTTTTTCTTCTTATTTCTTATATATATTTTTTACATTTATAAAAATCATAACTTTTACAATTGTAAAACATTACATCAATAACAGAAAAAAGGTGTTGAAGCAGCATTGTGATTTTCTATGCTTGAATCTTTGAGTTTTGAGATATCATGTACAACTTTGAAGGGAATCGGCATATATGATCTTATTTGTTGTCTTTAAAACTTAATTTGCTGAGTATTTATCGAATTCAATCGCAGGTTAGATTATTTCCACAGTCATTTAATTTTTTAAAATTAACTATACTGAATAAAATAGAAAATTTTAATGCATTGAATACTATATAAGTTAAAAACTTGCTAAGAAAACGAATACTATATAAGTTAAAAGCTTTCTAAGAAAATTGATAAAAGCTGAAAAAAGCTAAGAAAAAAAAAGAAAATATAATTCACCTTCCCCTTGGTGCTCCGATTCATATAATGTCACATATTTAAATAGGCATATAGTCTTCAAATAATTTGCATGAAAGGTTATGCTATATTTACCAGCGAAATAAATCCGATTAAATTGTAAATATCTATGCTTAAAACCCATATTTTACCATCGTCCTATATATAGGACAGCTCAGATAATTGTATTTTCATAAGTATTACCACCTTTTTTTATATCTACTTCATTATTAAAATAAACTGTATGTTTGATAAATGGTATGTACAAAAAATCGTTATTCAATTTTTAAAATTTTAGTTTTTTTTTTATTTTTGAAGTTGGTGATTTTTAGCTATTTTATTTTACGTAATTAGGTTTTTTCTTAAAATAATTGTGTGGGAAATATTTCAAAACTCACTTTAAGTTTAGTCATTATTATTCTTATACATTATTGCCGAGTGAAATCCGCTAAGGAAAAATGATATTTAAACCAGTTTTATGGAGGGTTTACTGGCCGTCCTGTAAATAGGACGATGGTACAATCCCCTACTAAGCGCGTCTTTGCGGATTTCAAGGTTCGGACAATCTAAGGACAATCGAGCACAGCACCGTGCTGCTTTCTCTCTTTTGATACTCAAAAATAGGAAGTTTTCTTGTAACAAGGGATGTAGGAATTGGTTTCTGGGGGTTGTAAGGGAAATGTTTTGTTAAATTTGCCGTGCGGTATTTGACCACGAGGTGACACTATCTTTGGGAGAGTAAAAGTAATTGCAGTTCGAAGTGTGAGAGTTGTACTCGCCTTCCAATAAGAAAAAATGAGTACCATTGGCAAATTAAGGCAAAAATTCTTGAAGGAGGAAGCCTTAGAATGTAATGTATTTAATGTAATTAGAGGATGAAGCTGAAGACAGTGACCCCGAAATGAAAATAGTACCACCTGATCCAGATAGCTACTGATGATGAAGAAATTGATGATAACGGCTCTAATATCTCACATAATCACGCTATTTTTGATGAAAAATTTCCGGAAGAAACAGCTAGAACAATAAAAATTTTAAACGAAATAAACCAATATGAAGAAATAAGTATATCCTGCCAAAATGGACTAATCGTGCACCAAAGTTTTCATCGGCTCCCGAGTTATTTTCGAATAAGCATCTTCACAAGATAGTAGAGAATATTTCAGGAAAATCACCAGTAGAACTTTTCGTTATTATGGCAGAAAATATGATTGTGAAAGCTGTTGAAAAAAGCAATAAATATGCTGGACAGAAAAATAACCACGATTTTTGTTTGAAAACAGTTGAAGTGAAGCAATTTTTGGGCATATTTTCTTATAGCAGCTATCACATTCTTCCAAGAGAAAAATGTACTGGAAAAATGCTCCTGATACAGGTACAACTCTTGTTCAAGCCATGTCAAGAAAGCGATGTTTTGATATCAAGAGATATTTGCATTTCAATGACAATGGTACTGTAAATTTAGATCGATATTATAAAGTTCACCCAATTTATAATTTATTGAATGAAACTTTGCAAGAGGTTTGGTGTGTTTTCTAAGCATTTAAGCATTTATGAAAGAATGGTCCGTTATTTCGGGAAACATGGATGCAAAATGTGCATACAAGGGAAACCTGCGAAATTTGGTTATAAGCTTTGGATCATCTCCTTTTGATGGATAACCTTTTCATATTATACCATATCAAAGAGCACAGAAAGAGAAGCCCAATTCTGATCTTGATTCTAATAGTCATAGCAAAGCTAAAAAAGATGAAAAGGGAAAATAAGTCTTTATCCCAAACAGTTGTAGAAGATTTGCAGTCTATTGTTGAAGCGCCATCAAAGCGCAAAATGTATATAGGGATAACATTTTTAAATCGTATGGTCTTTTTGTTCATTTCAAAAACAAGCACCACGGGAACAGTACGGGAAAACGGGAACAGTAAGAGAAAACAGAATGGGAAAGTGACCCTTAAAATCATTATCTGTGTTTGTGCATTCCTCGAAACATTGCAGGATGTCGACTGGGCGTTCAGCATTGAAGCGCAGCCTTTTTGAAATTGCAGAATGACCATATTTTAGTAAAAAAATCCGAATGGGAAGCAACGCAGATGTCAGATCAAAAACTATACCAGAAAACCCGTAATTGTTTCCAAAAAATGCAATTTAGGACTTTGCGTAAAATGTTTTCTTCCATTTCATGGATACCAGGATGCTTGACTGAAAAGCCAAAATGACAGTAGCGGATTGTACCATCGTCCTATATATAGGACAGCGTGTAACAACGAAGCAAATAACATTTTGATAAGTTTTTAAATTTTATAACCATTCTTGGGTCCTCATTAGTCTGTGAAGACAATTTCTTGGAAAAATATTAGTTATTTT
Organism: Octonoba sinensis; assembly: GCA_038502835.1. NCBI lineage: Eukaryota > Metazoa > Arthropoda > Arachnida > Araneae > Uloboridae > Octonoba > Octonoba sinensis. The sequence continues at coordinate 59,318,202 of CM076605.1, read as the reverse complement.
TCAATGTGGTAAAATATGGGTTAATATTTATATGAATATCATAATTTTTTCTAGTGCTGCGAAGGAATGGGGGGGGGGGGGCGCATTAAGATGTGGCTACACTCCAGCTCCGAGAAATTTTAATAAATTATATTATTTCATTTCTTTTTGCTAAATTATAATTATTTTCTTCACTATTGAGAAAAGACTTAAAAAGTCAGAATAAATCGCGGCCGTGGAGCACAACAAATTTCCTTGCTCCGGCTCCGTTCCAGTTACCAGAAAATCTCGTGGCACCACTGCTCCGCGTTCTTGCTCCTCACTAGTAGAGGGAATACGACCGATATCGTTTATCAAGGAACTCACATATACAAACAGTGGATAAAGTAACACTTAGTGTAATGGTAACCGCGATAATTATGCACTGACTTTAAATCATGTTCAGAAATTGTATGTTCAGATCGATTAGCTTAAATGAAACGTGATTTACCCTAAGTTTGTCGCATTTAGGATGTTTTTGACCAGATTTATGGCACATCGCCACGTAAGAAAATAAAAATTCAATGCACTTGTTTTATTATGCAAAACTAAGAGTGTATCCAAGAAATTGAGTTTTAAATATGATTATAGAAACATTTCTATCACTGTCGCATTTAAGGTAGCTAAAACCAAAATGCGACACTCATTCTAATTAACCTTGACATTTTTAAAAAATAGCTCATCTCTTTTCCTCTTCATTCTTCTTTCCCATTCAACACAAAAAAAGAAAAAAAAAAAACAGATCGCTATTTCACACTTTTGTGTCGCATTTAGGGAATGTTGGGGGCGCATCAAAATAAATGGTATTTATTACTCCAATAATTATTTTCTTCACAAAAAACGATTTAAATGCAGTGTAAGATTTCGCGTTTTGTTTCCAAAGTTAATTAAACTTATGAACATTTCTTTTATTATATGTAAGGTAAGTGATCTTGGTCGCATTTAAGGGCTGCCGCTTGTAGAGTACAGCGGCAGCCCTTAATGGTGGCCCTTCGGGTGATTCTAATCCGAATTCTGCGACATTTCCGAAAATTTTCGAGGGGCTGTTCCGAAAAAATCGGTTTAACGGAGATTTCTCAATTTAACAATCTTAAGATTACTTTGAACAATAATATGGGTACTTTTCTTACTTCCTTCAGACAAGCAAAATATTTTGTGCTACTTTAAAAAAACTTTCAAGACAAAATTATAGTAACGTTTACGGATTTAAAAAAAGAAGACTTTTGGGATTAATATTTGACCTTTCATTTAATTATTACTTAAAGCTAGTTTTTTTTTTTTTTTTTTTTTGAGCTAGTATATAAATATATGCACGCATGTATATATTGTATGTGGGTGGGTATGTTCACCTAAGTACTCATGTAATTTTCATTTTAAATTAATGGTGCATACTTTGTCCGAAAACTTTGTGTGAAATTCCAAAAATTTCTTTTCGCTGAGAATCACCCACGGTACACTAAATGATCTTATTTAAAGAATGATTTTTTTAATAGTATTTATTTTTTATACAAAATTTGAACTAGTATGTAAAAACATTCCGTGACAGACAAGTTCAATTTTCGATCACGGGAAGTTTTTCCCTAATAGTAATTCAAGTATTTTTTTCTAAAATTTCAAAAACTCCACTATGAGGATGTGTAACAGGCTTGGAGTCGATTACAAAGAAACGTAATCGATTACGATTACGATTACAAAGGGAGAAATTGAGAGATTATGATTACGATTATGATTGTAATCCTTTGCCAAAAAGTAATTACGATTACGGCAGCGATTACAGTCGTTGAAAAATGTAATCGATTACGATTATGACATCCTATTACGATTTTGATTACGATTAGATTAGCATAAAATTATCCGATTTTATGCATACAACTCTCATTTTCACAATAGTGTCATAAATCAAAAAGTTATGATTTTTAATTAAATTTTTGATTTTATAAGAGATAACTGAAATGATGATGAATGCAATTATAATGAAACAATTTCATCATCACAGTTCTGGAATTATGACGTCGTTGCAGAAATGAAAAATTTGCATTATATATATATATATATATGTATAATCAGGAAAGGCACATTCAGTATTTTTCGAATATTTAAAACTCATGTGAGGGATAACTACATTGATCGTATTTTGTATATAAGCAAAGACGATGCACTAAATGTATATATAATGCATAAGTGATTTACCTGGTTCATTGTTATTTTGTGTGCATACAATCAAAATTTAGTTGGCCGCAATTTCTGAAAATGTATATTTCTCCATTGTATTTATTTTCTAGTTTAAATTGTGCAAATATTTCACATAACACCAATTAGTTTACTGAAAATAATAATTTTCTATGATTCTTTATGAAATCACTTATAAGATGTGCATGAATTGCACGGGATAACAAAATATTCAGATAGTGTAAGAGATAAATAATCTTTTGAAAATAAATGCTGCATTTTAGAATAATTTCAAAAAATTTGAACATGAACATTCAAATAACTCTTAGCAAAATTAGTAATCGTTAAAAAGTAATATGAAGAAAAATTATAATACGAATGACTATAATATTTTAATATGATTTTTGTGGTTTTTTTTTTTAACATGCACGAGCATATATTTTTTTCCATGTACTAATTGTTTTAATAAAAAAATAAAGTGGAAGTAATTTTACAACACAAATTTAACGTACAAGATTCAACTGAAATACAAAATTCTGTTGAGGTAATTCTAAGAAGAAAAAGATAATTAATTTTTTTAAATAATTCCTAAATATTAATTCATGCATGTAAAAAACAAGTGGGAAAATGTCTGAACATATATCATTTTCTTTTACATACCTATTAATTAAAAAGAATATTAGCATTAAAATATAAATAAATTTAAGATTTAAATGTATGTACTTTTTTAAATATTCGAAGAACATATTTTTAAAAAGAATAACAATCACACGTACCAGGGTTAAGATTTCATGCATCTTAAGCATAGAGCATCATGTAACGCCTGCTCCTAAATTGCTGAAGTGTAAATGTGCTATTCTTTAGAAAAATTCTTCACTTCTGCCGTTAAAGAAAGGCGAAAACACAAAAGTCATTTCATGTCTCTAAGTGTGTAGGTGATAGTACCAACACTAGATTTTCAGGGGGGCAGTCTACTTCGATTATTGAAAGGGAAAATGGGGCGCCCATTCTTAATGCCGGCTCCAAACCGGGACCCCCGCGGAGAGAAGAAAGGGGGAACTCTCTTTTACTCGCGGCGGTCCCGTCCAGACTCTTGCCTATTGCCCAACCGTTTGAATATGTTTTGAAGGGGTAATTAAGGAAGCAAAATGACCGATGCATTTGGTCCTTCTATAGACACCTTCCCCTTTCTTATCTACCCCGAAATCTGTGACTTGCGGACAGATTACCGCTCTTGTACGTACCGAAACTGGACGACGCGAGGAGACCGGAGACAACCCACCTCCCCCCCCCCCCCCCGAGAGCCCCAAGGCGATGCGAGTGACATATCCAGACCAGACTCCCTTTCTTCTCGGGCTCTCCAGCCCTTCCCCATGGAGAGTAGAGCCGCAATTAAGAATTCTGAGAGACCGCAACAAGTAGGACAACAAGCGTCTCTAGCAGACTATTATTATATGATCCTGCCATCAAGGCTCTGCGACCGCCACACAGAACCTTTTATATTATGATCGCCCATAGGTTACAGACCGCTTAGGATAGGACTTCAGTACACAGTTTGAATCCTTTTTCTTGTAATCTTATCTCTTCTATCCAAGGGTAGCGCTAAAAATTTCAGCTTTCAGCAGGTCAAGATTACACGATTGCAGGACTAGCAGATTACGGATTTTTTCCTTAAGATTACGATTAAAATTCCGGGAGAAAATGGATTACGGGATTACACAACTTCGATTATGATTATGAGAATATGCCATCATCAGATTACGATTACGATTACGATTTTGTCAAAATGTAATCGATTACAGCCGATTACGATTACGTAATCGCGATTACTCCAAGCCTGATGTGTAAGCACACCAAAATTATGCTTGCACTTAGTTTTTAATTTAATTTGGTAACCACCTCCATTATGTTTGATGTTTAAATACTTATGGTTTATGATTTTTACTTTTGTACTGAAAAACAAACTTGTGCTGGAGCTGGCTTACTTTCAAAGGGCGAAAAAAGTGTCAAATTTTACAATTTGGGGACAAAATGTGAATATCTCAAATTTAGCAACTTTTTACTTCCTTAAGCAAAAGCATAGTAATATTATTTTTGAGGACTAGGCAGTAATGTAGTACATTCTCTACTTTTTTAGCTGAACGGGAAAGTTCCCATGTTGCAAAATGTGTCCCTGATTATAAAAATACATTTGGGGCTGAATTTCCCAAAATGTATTCCCACTTTTAAAAGTAACCTCAAAAACTTACTGCAAGCCTTTCTAAATAATAAATAAACACCATCATCATTGTGGTTGCCCTTTTACCTTGAAAGATTTTTAAAAAAAACTGAAACGAAGTGAATGAACCAACGATTTTGGAACAGAATTGAAAAGAAGTGATGTGACGCTTGTTGTTGTTTTACTCGGTGGTGTTGTTTCGTCAAGAATTTAGTTAATTTTAGTCCGGTTACTAAGTTCCTTGGACATAATTTAGGGATTATTAATCGAAGAGAATATAATTTAAAAGGAATGGTTTAAAAATGCACTTCTTCAGGTGTTTTTTTTTTTTGTTCCAACTACAATAGGTGGTCTAACATTTTGCGAACAGTTTAGCATTCAATGGTATCTACTTAACCGTTTAAAGGCTGAGTTATGAAGCGTTGCAAGGGCTAAACAAATAAAGAGAACACTTCTGAAATGATGCTAATCGTCCATGTAAAATTTCTAAGAAGTACATATAAGGTCAAAAGTCTCTTGAATCCTATAATATTCCCAAAATAACTGTGTCTTTTTTTTTTTTTTTTGCAAATCAGTTTTTATGCTAAGCAATGGCCTTCTAGCGAGCCTAAATAACAGCAACAGTCCCTAAAATCATAGATTAATTAAGTACAATTCTCCCAAAAAGTAGGGGTTTTTTTTGGCGTTCGATTTTTGTTAAGAAACCGTTGCACGCCCGGGGCTGCGCGAGCTTAAATACAACACGACATTGAAATTCCTTATTATCTATCCATACGCAGACATACAGACACGGAACGATATTAATAATAGAGAAATTTAAAAAATTGACATCGGAATAAGGACAATTAATTATCCCTTTCTATCTTTTTTCGATTTTACGCCACTTTCGTTTTATGCATTCAGAATAATTAACACAATCTTTAAAAGTCCCCGTTAAAATACGAAAAATAGTTTTTATTAGATAGCAGACGATAAATAAAGGAAAAAGAAAGAAGGATTAAATTTAACGGAGATTGCAAATACAGCGAAGCCTCACTCTAAATGCTGGAGAGACATTGTTATTATTATTATTGTTTATTGTTGTTGTGATTATTAGTATTGTTGACATTTATTACAACAATGGCAACGGCATTGATTTTAATTCACACGGCAACTGTATTATATATTGTTGGAACGATGCAGCAATGCAAAAAAACTTGCAAAAAATTGCGTTTTTAATTAATATCTCCGCTAACTTAGCTATTTTCTTAATTTTTTCTTTCATAAGAACCTTCTCGTGATAATAACAAACACAACAAAAAAAGAATTAGTGAAATCGGTCCAGCCGTTCACGCATGATGGCGTGACCAAGTGAAATAGGGATTCATTTATATATACAATATAGATAGATTGTTTAAAAATAATAAAGAAAAATTAAATTCGCGTACATTAATTTAACGAAGATTGCAAATACAGCAATGCCTCATCAAAATGCTAGAAACGTTGATTATTATTATACTTGATTTGTTTAACCAAGGCTGAACTTGATCCAGTTACTTAACTGTTACGGATCAGGCTGTTTCATTTCTGGAAACATCAAAAGAACCGACGTCGCACTTTCCCGCCGCTAGTGGCGCTAGTTCCCGACCCAGAAAAGTTTGTTCACATCATTTTAAAGCCTCTTTATTTTGCTAATACGATGTCCTTTCCTAGTTTCCGGAAACGTTCAGATGAATATTTTTAGTGGAAAGTCGTCCTGTCTAATTAAAAAAGTCTAATTAATTTTAAGATAACTGATTTTGCCTCGTGAACTCCACGTAGAACTCAATTGGAAATCTTAGTAAACAAAGAGCGGATATCAGGTGACAACGATGATCGCTCATGAGTCTCTCTAGCGGTGAATTGCCTCCATTGGAAGACAAAAATATTATGCTATTTCAGCCAAGCAATATTTCTTTGGAGCTCGGTCAAATGACGTAATTTAAAGTTTGACGGTAAAATGGTTTTTCAGGTTAACATCGCTAATGGCACGCATTGTTTTTTAGCAGCAAGACTGAACTTGATGCTACGATCAAGTTCAGCCTTGTTGGCAGTAACTACAAAACGTGACGTGATATTTTCTTTATAGTTGCTAAGCTTTGACTTTTGTGAATTATCTTTTTCTTGTTCTTTATAATTTGCTATCACCAACATAAATAAAATTATACTCAACTGCAAAGTTTCTTGACTATGGAGAAATATGCTGAGAGCAAACGAAGAAAGTAGTTCTCCGCGCGGGGTCCGATTGTTGAGTTAAACTTAGCACTTCGCTATAGAAATATGATAAGGTATTTTAACCTACGCATGCATAGCGTTTATTTGTCATAATTTTCATAAAATGTTATATATTTTTAATTTTACGAGAAGTAGAACTGAACGCTCAGCCAATAAGAGCGCACGAGCAGTTGGCGATCTTCCCATAAGCGTTTAGCGAGATTTAGAATTGTTTATATTTATGTCTGACTTGCTGGCTTGTGACTTTGCTTAAAGCTAAATGGTTATTATTATTTCATTCGTTAATATCGTTATTATTATTATTTTCGTTAATATCGTAATTTTACATTAAAAACAAACTTATACAGGAAAAAAATTAGATTCAGGGGGTAAAAGGAAGGAAAAAAATATTTATTTGAAAAACGAAAGTGTTCTAAGTCCAACCGTTTTTATGAATTATTGAAGGGAGAAAAGAATTTTCAGTTTTCAGAAGAGAATATACTTTTAATGATTACATTAACAAAAAATGTATTTGATAAAATAACATAAATTATGATTATGTAAAAAGAAATAAGGTTTTTAATTTGTTACATCTGTTTATCTTCTTCTGATAAGCTGACAAATGAGTTTTCAAACAAGCAAAGTGACAAATAGAATGTTTAATCGGATTATTTCGCCAAGTTGGTGTGGCGTCTTTTCGACCCTCGTCCTTGTAACCCTAAAGCCGCGCGTTGTGACGTCATTGTCAAGAAACGTTGCAGTCTAGTATAGTATTAAATAATTAAGCGAACGATAATTTAAACGAGGACTTGGAACGAGGAGACGACGGTTTTGGAAAATTGGTCTTCGTTGAAATTCTTCAAGGCATGCCTCGCTTTATCTCTCTTCGATGTGCCAATCAATTTTATTTTCCCAACAATTGTGAGAAATTCGGGCCTAATTCCTTAACTCAAATGAACAACGAAGTTCAAAAGAAATTTTATTAGTACCCACCTTTTTTCACGGTTCTTCGGGGTTTTATTAGAACACAGCTTTGAAATTATTATATTAGGCTATTAATAATATTATGAAAGACTTCTTGATTTACTGTGGCATCGGCAAAAATATAGCTCGAGAACTGTTATCAACTATCGTGATTCCTTCCGTTGCTAGTGGATAATAAGAAATTCAAACTTTTCCGCACCAAACAGAGAAATTCCATTTGAAGAAAGTCCTTTTTATTTATTTAGCGTAACGAAAGTTTAAATTAATATTTAGTTGGAAAGCATTGAAATGAAATCAGTATAAATCAGGCTAACATTTTATATAAAACTTAATTTTAGATACATATGTAACTCTTTTCACTTCTAATGTGACTTTTGATGGACTCAAATTCCTTTGGGTGAGTTTTGTAGTTCAATTTTTATTTTATTATTCATTTATTGTTATTTATTTATTTATGTATTGCCGACATTTTAAAATTGTTATCAAACATTTAAGCAAGCGTTTATTTGAAAACGTTTTTTAAAGCAATCGGTTATTGTTTATCAAATTAGTTTATGTTGTTTACTCTATTATTTATTTATCTATTTATTTATTTATACAGAAAATTTTAGTATTATTTTCTCTTAGTCACTAAATTTTAATGTTGGTTAACTCAAATTACTTGCTGTTTATTTATCAGGGCGAAACTTCTTGCCTTACTTAACTTCTTTCCTTTTTATTTCTACGAATACTCTTTCCCTTTTCTTATGCATTTATAAAGAATGCGTAGTAGGTAGTTTCGTAATACAATAAATTAATCTACACATTTTTATGTTTTCAGTAGTGAATAAGTACTAAATATTCATGATGTTTTAAAACGCGAAAAATATATCTATTAGATTTTTATTTTTGGACTAGATTGCTCAGCTCCTCCAGCTCCTGCTCGCTATTGCCCGCCAACCCCCAGAAGTGCTTACGCAGTACGGTAAAAATTTACTTTCGGATGCCCCATGGCGAAATTGGCGATTTTTGTTTGGCGCCATTTCTGTTTGCAGCTCTGCAACACCGCTAAGCTTGGCGATCAACCGCGACCAGAACTTGGCGAAAATCAAGGGGCATCCAAAAATAAAGTCGAATAACCCGCAACTCTTTCGGATTGCATCGTAAGTAGCTTCATGAAAAGAATCGGTGTTCGGTCAAAATAACGCTCCATATTGCACACTACCTACAGTGGCACTCCGCTATTCGTCCGCCTCGCTATTCGTACAACTCGCTATTCGCCCAACTTGTTCAACTAAAATTCAATTTTTGTATTATGACTCTTGATGACGACAGAAAGAATTTAGGTATGCATATTTTAAGATTTTGTGCGTAAAAACTCTTTCGTATTTGGCGACAAGGAAATTGCTTTTATGCTTAAGGACATGTTATGTTTTCCTTGGCGAAAAAAAATTTAAAATAAGAATGCATGAGAAAAAATTAGAGCCAAGAGTCTCAGTTATTGAAATATCCCAAAAAGAGTTGCAACTCTAGATGATTAACTGCATTAGTAATTTAAAGAAATCAGATAAAAGAAAAGCATAGTAATCTTGTTGCCACTCAAGATAGCTCCAAAATTAATTTAAAACAATACAGGCAGAAGGAAAGCACAGTGGCAGTTGAAAATCTCTATTTAATGAATTTCTCCATTTAATGAACTGTTTTTCTGGATTTTACGACTTCGTTAAACAGAGGCTCGACTGCACTACAATTTTCCAAAATGTTAGTTTGGATTATAAGACAGACAAAGATTGTTCAAACTCATAAGCCGACTTTCAAAAATTTTATTTTTCAGTATTTATTGAATTAATTAATTTGTTTTTGGCTTCTTATTTTTGATGATATTTTGACGAGAAATTAAGACACATTCGTGCTTTTTTTCTTTTTTCTTCTTTGCATTTACATTTAATGGAAAATGGGCTAAAAGTGAAAAGAGGACGATCAAAATTTGAAGTTGATTCTCTCGAAAATAAAATGACAAGCTGAATTTGAAGTTTTGACAAAATTAAAATTTCGGTTTTTATCCTTTTGAAAACCACGCAATTACTTTTTTCTTTTTTTAATGAAAACAAGGTTTGGGACATTGTACTTGATTTGTTTTACTTGGAAAAAAGACTCTTTTTCAGCAATTATCGTTAATTGATCAAGTTCAGCCTTCAACGTTGGCCTTCAACATTGTTTTTCTGTTTTGACAAGTTTTTTTTTTTTTAAATACCTCTTACAATTAGTGATAATCTACAGCAAGGCTGAACTTGATCCAGTTAGTTAACTGTTACTAATCAGGCTGTCTCATTTCGCCATAAATTATGGGACAAAAATAATGGTCGCGCACTCAGCGCATTCTATTCAACTTTGAGGCTTCTTTCTAGCAGATAAGAATCATATTATTGATTTGGCGTAGTTGATTTTACAGAAAGAAATTAATCATCGCCCGCCAGCGCTTGTTTCAGTAGTAATTATGACTAAAAAAGTTCAGTCAAAAATTTGAGAAATTCTTAGGCTGTCAATCATTAGTTTTAAACCAATTCAAGATAAGTGCTCATATTCCTTTATTACTATATTGCTTACTTCTGTAAACATATAATAGTTCATTTAACATATAAATTATGCTTAGTAAATGTTATATGCAAATTTAATCTATTTGTAATATAGAATAACTAGCATTATCATAACTTTTGCTGAATCAGGCAAAATTTGCAATACATATATTTTTTGAAACATTCAATTTTACATTTAATCAATCTTAAGTTAAGAGCTGACTGGGTAATTTGCTATTTTTTTAATAAAAAATTATGGCTGGAAAAGGTTGAAAAACACAACTATTTTATTCGAAGCATTTATTTCTGCACAAAAGAAATAATAAAATGCATACAAATACATTAAAAAACACACACATATTGACTAAAAATCAAAAGTCGAATATCATTAAATTTAATTTATTTCAGAGTTAAGAATGTAATTACTACTGAAAAGAATAACTTTCGGTACTTTTTCCTTTTGGGGGGTGCTGGCGATGGTTATTATCATCATTATTATTATTTTTGCCAAATAAATTTGTTTTGTGTCTGGATTTTGTTTTTGGGGAAAATATTTGAACATCGCCAACCACAACCCAGAACGGTAAAGTAGTTTGATTTGGCGAAAAATGAAAAATAACCATCGCCAGCCTCCCCGAAACGGAAAAGTACCTCATTTTCATTAGAAAAAATTAATTGACTGCAAAAATCTTTAAAAATTGCATTCAAAACAGAGACAGGACGACTTTCCACTAAAAATATTCATCTGAACGTTTCCGAAAACTACGACGGGACATCATATTAGCAAAGTAAAGAGGCTTTAAAATGATTTAAACAAACTTTTTCTGGGTCGGGAACTAGCGCCACTAGCGGCGGAAAAAGTGCGACGTCGGTTCTTTTGATGTTTCCAGAAATGAAACTGCCTGATCCGTAACAGTTAAGTAACTGGATCAAATCCAGCCTTGTCTACAGGCAATACGACTGTTTCACCACTACGCCGGTTATTTAATTTAATGAGAGTTCGCCCAGCAGTCGAAATTTGACCGTAACAAATAAATTTAGCATTGAAAACATTTTGATATTTATACAAATATGTAAATATTATTTATCAAATTCGGCGATTATAACGTCGAGTTTATTTTGACCATCCTCACTTAAAGCAAACGTATCGTAAATGCCGCAGACCAATTGCGCTCATACATGTACCGCTTCTACTTCTGCTGATTTCGTACTAAGTTGAGTGGCAGTTGAATAAAACTTAAATGCTTGCTTCCCTACACTATTATCATTTTTCATTTCAATGTTTCAGAGAAGAATTCCCTCAAACTCTTATTATAATTGCTTTTAATAATACTGCTTAATGACAACAAACTCTTTTTTTTAACAATGAGTTTTATATGTATTGCCTAATAACTTACTCAACCGAGACATGTTGCCATCTGCTAACTATAACAATATAACTTGACAATTATAAATGAAGCTTGCCTGACAAAAGAAATGGGGAAATAATTAACTAACAATAAACTAACTGCTTTCAAAACTTTTTAATTGATTTCACTAAAACTCTTCGATAAGTACTAAAAAAAGTACGAAACTTCGTTTAGAAACAGAGGAGAAAATATTTCTTAACTGTTTTGTCTTTGTCTATTTATGTATAGAAGTATTTGCAACACATATTAGACCTAAATTTTCTCTCTCTACACTCCTTTCCCATATAAACTTAACGATGCCCAAATGTCACACTCCCTCGTGTGTGCAATGTGCTTAAAAAGGGAACAGATTTTTTTTCGTCACATATTGATGCATTGTTTCAGGAAAAATAATGCAGAATTGTTTCTCAATCAGACCTTGAGCATTGGGAAGCTTTTCACATTTTGAAGAGTTTCACTTCACTTCCAACCAACGAAACATAACGAGTTCCAACGAAACATAAATGTGAAAAAAGGGTCAAGTTCAATAGAACAAACGACCATCGGAGTAGTCGGTGTCAGCGATAAAAGAACTGATATCTAACGGGTTCCAAGTTTCATAGCAGATCCTTTAATCATCGCTGTAAGAGTGTACAATGTTCTCCAATTAGTTTAAAAACATTTTCTTTTATCGGATTTCTAACTTGGCAAGTTTTAATTAAGGTAAATTGCATTCAAAAAATTTAACTCATCCAATTAGAAATTTTTAATAGTTAGTAAAATCATGTGGCAGGCTAATATAGTTAATTTCTAATTGTCTTCTTATCGTCTTCTTGAACGTAATTTATCTTAATTAAAACTTGCCAGAAACCCGATTTAAGAAAATGTTTTTAAATAAATTAGAGAACATTGAAGACTCTTAGCTATGATTAAAGCATCTGCTATGGAACTTGGCACACGTTAGATATCAATCCTTTTATCGCTGACGCCGACTATTCCGAAGGTCGTTTTTGTTCTATTGAACTTGGCCCTTTTTCACATTTACGATTTGTTGAGATATCATTAGTTTTTGAAAAGCTAAAATGTGTGTTTTTATATTGACGATAAGTTATACTAAATTGTCGCTATTAATTATTTAAGATTTTTTTTGTTTGTTTACATTTCTCCGTAAGTCGTCAATCTTTAATTAATTAATCTTATTTTAAACGTTGAAAAGTTCTGTATAACAACTAGACTGGATTCGTTGTACTCAGCTTGAGTTTAATCTTAAGGCAAAAATTAAAGCGGAAAGTGAATTTCAATGGCATCAATTTTTTTCTTTTAAGCACGAGAGAGTATTGTTTATGCCAGAGCCCCCTACACTAAATCCCCTCCGATAGCGCTTTACATCCATACACATTTTGGCCGCAGTTTTTTAGATAATTCTTTGCTCATAATAATGCTTTTATAAGTAGATACATATGGCAAAGATTAATGAACTGAGTGTTTAAATTACATAAACTATTTAATTTTAAACATATCAGCAAACAAAATCTTCCAGAAAGCAAATTTTGACTAAAATTAAAACCTAACTAGTTCCTAAAAGAAATTTGAAATTGATATAGCAGGTCATTTGCGCCACCCAGCGAAGAAATTTTCTCGGCCGTTTTCTTTTTCTCATATCGGAGGGCATTTAGTATAGGGAGCTCTGGTTTATGCGCACGCTGCCTCGGTAATACTAAGTTAGTACTTAGTATTACGGAGTACCTAAGTACTTTGTAACTCAAGTACTTACTGTTACGGAGGTAGCGGTTCATATTAACGGCAGAAAAATATGGCTGCTTTTTTTTTTTTTTTTTTTTTTTTTTTTTTTTTTTTTTTTTTTTTTTTTTTTTTTTTTTTTTTTTTTTTTTTTTTTTTTTTTTTTTTTTTTTTTTTTTTTTTTTTTTTTTTTTTTTTTTTTTTTTTTTTTTTTTTTTTTTTTTTTTTTTTTTTTTTTTTTTTTTTTTTTTTTTTTTTTTTTTTTTTTTTTTTTTTTTTTTTTTTTTTTTTTTTTTTTTTTTTTTTTTTTTTTTTTTTTTTTTTTTTTTTTTTTTTTTTTTTTTTTTTTTTTTTTTTTTTTTTTTTTTTTTTTTTTTTTTTTTTTTTTTTTTTTTTTTTTTTTTTTTTTTTTTTTTTTTTTTTTTTTTTTTTTTTTTTTTTTTTTTTTTTTTTTTTTTTTTTTTTTTTTTTTTTTTTTTTTTTTTTTTTTTTTTTTTTTTTTTTTTAAAGAAAATCCCTGGTGCACTACTGACCAAGGCCGTAGCCAGAAATTTTTTTCGGGGGGGGGCCCTAACATTGAAACACTTTTATGTTGAAGAAAGTTTCAGGGAGGAATATATGCTACATTGCGAAAAAATTCGGGGACGTCACACCTACCAGCCCTTCCGTTGCATGCAGTGTTTCTTTCAGACCTTCTGCTCCGGGGGGGGGGGGGGTCATGTTAAGAATAAGGAGGGGCGGTTTATGCTTCCAAAATCACTACCTTTTTATATTTATACATAGATGTAACTAGAAGTGATAATATTAATATAGTTTATATAGTATATGATAGATTTTTGATACCATGTACAGCAGGTGTATTTTTGACTATCTTTGGTGTAGATAGGACCGTGTTTTGTGGAAGCTTCTGCATCTTAAATATTTGAAACTGATCTTACAACCATAATGTTTAGACTATCTCTGAAAGGGGGGTCCGGGGGTTCCCCCCCCCCCGGAATTTTTTCGCAATTTGGCTCCTGAGAATGCAATTTTAGGCCCTTTCGGGACGTTAGAGGAAGGAGTTTCAGAAATTCTCCCCTAAGAAAATTTTCGAAACTGCAGTCTTAAAAATGAAGTTTCAGTCTATCTTTGTCAATGTTAATGGAGGCAGGAAGGAGTTTGAGGGCTCTTCCCAGGAAACTTTTTGAAAATTTCCTAACAATACAATTTCGAGATTCTTTAGTGATTTTAGAAGAAGCAGAAGGGAGTGTGGTTAGTCTTCTCCCTCAAATTTTTCGAAATAAATTCTTTATCTTTTAGGCTACTTTTGGTGTCGCTAGTGACAGTGTTCGATGTCTTTTCCCTAAAAGTGTTTCTGAAACTAATGTCTTAAAAGTGTAATCTCTTTTTCCTTTCATTTTTTTAAAAATCTGTGAACTGGATTTTTTTCTCCAGGGGGGGGGGGCAGTTGGTTAGCTCCGAGGGGGCAGTTCCCCCCCCCCCCCCGGAGAGATGCCTGAAAGAAGCACTGGTTGCATGTTGCATGATGAAATTATGTTTTCAATTTCGCCCACAGAAGTATTACTTCAACAAAAAACAAGAAGTTCCGTCTAGAACTATACGAGCCTACTTTCCCGTATACACCAAATTCAAATTTATAATCTAGCTATCTCTTTCTCTCTCTTTCTTATTTATCTTTAGTTCTAATTATTGAGAATATACCTTTTCCAACGGATAATACATATTCATTCACTCACTCATTCATTCTTTCATTTATTCAGCCATGCATTTATTCATTCATTCGTTACCTCATTCAAGTGTTTATTCATTCATTTACGCATTCATGTATTTATTCACTCATTTATTTATATTTTCATTTATTCAATAATTTATTCATTCATTCTTTTCCTCATTCATTTATTCATTGATTTATTCTTTCACTCTTTCATTTATTCATTCATTCATTATTTCACTCATTGAGTCACTGAGAAATATCCTTGAAAATCCCGATCAAAAAATTTCATAGCAAAATAGGCTCGTAAGTTCTGGATAAACTTTCTATTTCTACATGTTCTACGTTATAAGAGCTTTCCTATAAAGTTTGTTCCAAGCAAATCGGTCCGTTAGATCAGGATTTATATAGGGTTGAAATTTCCCCATAAGCTCTGTGTTAATTTTTTGAACTGTTCAAAAATGAACAAAAACTGTTCAAATCAATATTTCACGCCGAGAACTCCTTTCAATAAGCTTGCAATAGGAACTTGGCTCTTGTGCCCAGTGTTTACAGAATTTGCTTCAATTTTGTCCATAGGCGCTAATGTTAAAATTTTTTGAACTGTTCAAAATTGAACCAAAAAGTTGTTCAAATCAAAAAGTAAAATATAGAAATGAGATGTCCTCGCCGAGATCTTTCGAATGCAAAAAGAATTTTTCCAATCGGACAATTCGTTCAAAAGTTATTAGGGGGGGGACAGACCGACAGACAGACAGACAGACCGACAGACCGACAGACACACTTTTTCCCCATCTCAATACCCTACTTTCAAATTTTATATTTTTCAATCTTTATTTAATTACTTCACTTATTTTTGACTTTTCTTGATTTTTAACGATATTTTACGATACATTAAGCCTTCTTTCATGCTTTACTATTATTTTTTTTTTTTACTTTTACGGGAAAGTAGGCTAAAAAAGAGAGAGTTAACAGAAAACATACGCTGTTTTGAGAACTACTCCCTATTCCGTTTTATTTTAGACAATTTAAGCAATTTATACTTATTCTCAAGTCTTCCCTATTTTGTCATAACTAAATGTAAATAATTAACTAAAAACTGGAGGTTTTCTTTTTCCTTAACCTAAATGCAGCAAACTCTTTTTTTTTTAAGTTTGAAGTCAAAAAAAGCTGTATAACTTTAATTTGCAGACGTGGACAATTATAAAGCACTTTCAAAATTAGACATATAGGTCATGGGCTGCAATTGCGGCACAACTCAAAAAATCACGTTTTGAGGTAAGTGGGTTTAAACTTTTCATTGCTAAGAAAAATTCGTAAGAAATGCTTTAGTTATTATTAAATCTTGAGGCCTAATTTTGACTTAAGGAGTTGTGCTAGTATTGCTGCTGAAAAGAATGTGTATTTTCATATTTCCAATCTGTTCTTAGTCCGAAACGAGACTTTTTTTTGAGTTGTGCCACTATTGCAGCCCATGAGCGATATAATAAGAAGAACCAATCAAGATCTTTTTTGTTTAATGTAAATTTATGACTAGGCTAAGTAAAATTATAATTTGTCGTGCTATTTTTCACCTTCGAAATGTTATTGTAAAAGCTCTATGGGATCATTCATAAACAGTGTCACACTTTCTTTCAATATAATTGAGCCCCCTCCCTCCCCCCTTCATCACAAGATGTCATTCTCCAACACACCCCTACCCCCTTTGTCACATGTCACGCTATATTATATGTGCACATGTACTTGCAGTTCAGAAATAAAGTACTTACGTTAAAGAATCGCATTTTTAATTTTAACTTTTAATGACATTTGTGAGTATAAAATGAGATTAAGGTTAAAATAGAAAAAAGATAATTAGTGCATAATAGTAAAAAAAATAATTGAATTCTAAAAAATGACCCGCGCTTATTTATCTTAAAAGTAAATACCTAAGAAGATTTTCTTTTAAAATTTTAACTAGAAGCGAGTTCAAACCTTAATAAGCATCGGTATTTTCAATATAAAATGAAATCAATGAAACTTTAAAATAAAATTATGAAAAACAAAAATAAGTTTAATCTGCCGATTTTTTTACATGTTTTTATAGAAATCAAAATGTGTAGTGTCACACTTCTTGTTATCCCCTTGTCACAATTTCTCGAAGTAGTGTGACATCATCCCCTATGAAGTTAAAAAATGAAAAAAGAAAGATTAATAAGCAGTTTCTCAGCATGTGAGGAAGAAAATAAAAAGTTGAAACTAAAATTGCAAAAAAAAAAAAAGAGGAGGGGCAGCTAAAATATTATTTTGAAAAAATTACATAAAAATAATCATACCCTTTCTGCTGTTCATCACTACAGGGTTTCTTCCCAAAATAGGACAAAATACTTTCCCTTTTTCTTTTACTCATAATCCAAATTTGTGCACAGGCAAGCAAGGGAGACTTTTGCAAGAGCACAAGAGCCGACTCAACTGCCTGTGTTCCGCAAGGCAAGGTCAAGGTATCCGCAAAGGGGCAAGAGCCCTCCCTCCGCCCCCTTGTCGGAAGCGTTTCTATGTTGATTCGATTTTACGAATTGCTAGTTGAAAAAAGAAAAGAAAAATAAAAATTTGTCCCAGCAATAACAGCACAAATACCACATCCCGCAATCGTAGACGACGCTGTCCATTAGGCATTAGCTCCTACTTCTACAATATGGGCTACAGCCAGGGCAAACTAAAAAGCGCGGGAAAACTATAACAATCCCCGATAAGTCAGCGAAAAGCGCGCGAAAACCATACAGCCAGTGCAAACTTAATGGGAGTGTCGCCATTTCCACAAATGTAACCTTCGGGCAAGGATAGACAAAGCACCTAAACTGTTGTACGTCTATTTAGGGCAGATGTGGTTCCATGTAGCTCGCATTTTGCCAAAAAGGGATCAGTACATTTGCTGTTCTTGCTGTGTGGTCGGGTGATTAGAACCATATGTAGCCCTTGCCCTTAGGCAAGGAATCAATCCGGGGAACCTATCGACTGGAGAATTGAGGGAAAGCATCTTTTTTTGAGATCTGGTTTTTGACTCTAAATTTTGGAAGCGCCGTCTTATCGTTTCCCCATATGTAAAACAGAGGACCCTCCCCCCCCCCCCCCCCCCCCCCGCTCCCAAACTCCCAGACAGGTTGGTTCAAGGAACAAAATCTTTTTTTTTTGTTTAACAATTTTTTTTTTCAGACTAGTTAAAAATTTCGAAAGTATTTCGGGGGGGGGCTCGGGCCCGTCGGGCCCCCCCCCCTTGCCTACGGCCTTGCTACTGACTACGGTATCGAAGGGGAGCCACGGAAGAATTTGGCGCTTCTAAGGCTCTAAGGAGGCCACAAGTCAAAAAAGTTTGCGAAACCCTGGATTAAATCAAAGTGAAGATAAATGAAACCGTTCTATTTTACACACGGTTAAACATAGAGCATCTACATCTATTTGTCTAACGTTTTATTTATTAAATTCTGCTACGTCACAAATCTTATGAGTTCAGCGCAAATGCAAAAGATCGAAAGTTGATGTTTTAGAATGAACGTGTTTTCCGTTGGAAGCAGGACCTGATTAAGTCATGGGCATATCAGACAGCTGCCCCGGGCCTCCACATCTGTGGGGGGCCCGAAATAAAATTGAAAGTTTATATTGCGTTTCCTTCTTTAATGAGCTTTAAGGAGGGGGCGCCCAAATGAGTTTTTGCCTTCAGTCCCAATTAGACAAAGTAGGGCCCTGGTTGGAAGACACTAAAAAATACCAATTAATATTCAAAAATAAATTTTAAAATAACAGATTGTCTTCATAGGTGAAGAGGGAAAACGCGAACTGAAAGATATATTAATCTAGAACAGTGATTCCCAAAGTGGTCTATATCAACCCCCAAATGTCGACGACAACCTGCAAGGGGTCCATGTCAAGTGAAAAAAAAATTGGGGGTTCATGAAATGAAAATGGGGGACAACGGTAGTGAATCTCATATATGATAAGATTAAACCTAATTAAAGTGATGCCAAATGTTAATAATTTCTTATTAAAGCAACAGGTTCATCCCTCCCAGTAAAAGCATTTATTTATTGCTTAGTTATTTTATATAACAGATACTAAGTTTTTATTTGATTTGTTTTAATTTGAATTAATTTAATAAATGTATAAAATTAACATGTGTTTTTTCTTAAGTTTTTCACATTACACTTCACTACAGTTAGAGATTTAAATCTTTCACAGTGAGTAGCACTATACCAGATGTCAAAAATACATTTGAAGTTGATTAACTTACAAAATATCAATGTCAGGTAAGCAGGGGCTCTACCCAAAACCTAAATATATGGCAAGGGGTCTGTGAGACAAAACAGTTTGGCAGCCACTGATCTAGAAGATCAATTTCAATAAAAAAAATATTATTTTGGAATGCTATTTAATGGTATTTTATTAACCGACTTTCAACAGGAAGACGGTTATCAATTCATACCGTATGTATGTTTTTTGTTGTTGTTGTTGTTTGTTTATCGATAACTTCTCAGTGGATAAACCGATTTTGATGATTCTTTTTTTAATCGATCGAGAGTGGTCTCTCGTAGGTCCCATACCTTCGTTTAACCATATTAGATAATTCGAAGAACAAAAAAGGGTGTGGGCGGACACGTAGTCATGTTTTTATTTTTTCATTCATAACGTTTGACTAAATAAACCGATTTTAATTATTTTTTTCTTAATCGATATAAGATCGTCTAACGTAAATATCCGTACATCGATTTGACTACAATTTTTCATTAGAAAAAACGTTAGGGGGAGGAATAAATATTTTTCTTCCAATTAAGCAGGCTTGGCTTGATATTTCTTTGTTGAGTAAAACAATAATAAATATAAAACTCATTATTAAAAAGAGTTTGTTGCTATTATGCAGTAATTTTAAAAGCATTTATAATAAAACTTTGAGTGACGGGTTTTCTGAAACAAAATTTAAATTCTTGGTCTATTTACCTCTTGTGAACTTCTTAAAATCAACTTCAAATGGAATTTATTATACTAATTTGTTTTTATTGCCAGTCACTCAAAGTGAGTGTGCCTTTTGATATGTGTTTTAAGTATTTTGTTCTAAAAAGAATGAAATAACATAATTTTCTGGAACAAAGAAATAGAACCGACTTCAAATTAAAAATTGCGCTAAAAAGTAAAAAATAAATTCCTTCTTTAAACAGCATCGATACAACTTTTAAACAATTTAGAAATCGGTGCAAAATTATGACAGATAATTTTTTTTTTTTTTTTTTTTTGTAATCATGAATCAATTGCAAATATAAACGATCTAGAGCTTGCAGTAGTTCAATATCAAGGAAAATATGGTGTAACGGTAATTAGACTGTCATAATCTTGCGCCGACTTCTGAAATTATGTTAAAAACTCGTATCGATGTTGTTTAAAGGATTACTCTTTTTTTTTTTTTTTTTTTTAGCGCAATTTTTAATTTGAAGTTTGTTCTTTTCTTTTTTTTCAAAAATAATTTTTTTCAATGAATTATTGATAAAAAATTGTGATTTCTTATTTTAAAATTTGGTTGAGTACTGAAGACAAAAATCTAAATATTAGCGAAAATATTCTTTTATTTCTTTGTTTTTATTTCAATGGGCTGCTGTTGGCTTCTGCCAATTGCAGACCTAGTGCGTTCTCCAGAAATTGGTACCATCTCTTTCAGCGGCACCACAATGAGTGTGGTACCATCGCCGCATGAGAATTTTGACGTCCGTTTTCTCCACCTTAAATGATGAGCACCTGGACTCTGTTGGTGCGAAATGTGCACTAAGAATTTAATTTATCCGAGAGCATCCAAGCCAAATGTCTACTCAAGGGATCTTTTACATGCCGCATAATCAAACGACATGGGCGCAGACGATTTTCTGCATCTTGAAAATTCCCCGACACTGCCATGCTCGATCCTCAGACGGCGTACGAACTTCGAGCCTTACCACGTCGCCATCATGCCGGCTATATTTTCTTTCTTTATGATTTACGATTAATTTTAACTGTGAGACCAAAAGAAATATTGTGTAATTGCGCAACTCGTTATATTGTGATGGTAATATACTTTTTCCAATATATAGAAGAAAGTATTGGACTCGTGAAAAATTTCGAATTTCGACGGATTTAGACGTTTTGAGAAGTGCTGCATCCATTTTGATCATTTTTTGAAAATGTCTGTCTCTCTCTCTGTGTGTGGTATTATTGGGGGGGAGAAGGGGCCGCTGAAACTCAAAAAGTAAGCATTGGATCGAACGAAAACTGGTGCTGATTAGTTTTTGGAACGAATACTTTCGGAAGGGGCGCATCAATCGAACGTCTTTCCTATTAGCGTGAGTACAATACCTCAAGAAGTAATGAAAGAATTCGATCAAAATTTGAAATACAAGTGGACCTTAAGAAGAAGAGCTGCTGATTCGCTCCAGGGGACGGGAGTGGAACAACCAAATTTTTATTAGTTTTTTTCTTTTTTTTTTTTTTTTGTAGGCGTTTTACTTAAGAAGTAATGCATAGAATTAAACGAAATTCGGTACATACATATCTCGTGATAGGAAGTGGAGTTGATTAAATTTTGGCGTCATTCGCTCCACGGAAGGTGGAGCACAATCAAACGCTTTTCTCGTTATAAGAGCATATTGCAAGAAGACAACAATTCAAAAAAAATTGTAAGTGCATCTCAATTTGAAAAGGTGCTAATTATATTCTGGCGCCAAGGGAGTAGAGACTTTGTTTTGTATTGTATTGTTGCCTTTTCACATGCACGTTAACAAATAAAATTCTCATCAATATTTTTGGCATTTTGAGGCTTCGCTGGTAGCACAAACCTTTAAATTAGTTTAGCTTTGTTAAAAAATCATTTTTAAAAACGTTTTTCTTAACTCACTTTCTTGTCTATTCGCGCAATTTTCGACCATTTCCCGATAAGCTATTGTTCTGAAACTTAACATATAGCTCAGAACCAGATGACAATGCAATATTCTACCACGTTTATCATGATTTGATGAGTTTCTGAAGCATTTCCAATAAAATAAAATTAAATATGGCGATTAGTTCGAAAATTGCGACCAAAATTCAGTAGCGGCGCTGCAATCGTATTTTCTAACTTTTTGGTGCGAAAGAAAAATGTTGTTTTTTATTATTGAATAAAACTTTTAATTATTATACAATTTATTTATTTGTATACATATATAGTTATATATATATTTCAATAAGGATAGGTATAATAGGGATATTTTTCGTTTAATGTTATAGAAAGCAGCATAGAAGAACTGATGTAAATATTTTTTTTAACTCTTTTTCAATTCATAAAAAATAAAATTAAATATAGTGATGAGTTCCGAAAATTAAGACCAAAATTCAGTAGCGGCGCTGCAATCGTATTTTCTAACTTTTTAGTGCGAAAGAAAAATGTTGTTTTTTATTATTGAATAAAACTTTTAATTATTATACAATTTATTTATTTGTATACGTATATATATATAGTTATATATATAAATATATTTCAATAAGGATAGGTATAATAGGGATATTTTTCGTTTAATGTTATAGAAAGCAGCATAGAAGAACTGATGTAAATATTTTTTTTAACTCTTTTTCAATTCATATAAAATAAAATTAAATATGGTGATGAGTTCCGAAAATTTAGACCAAAATTCAGTAGCGGCGCTGCAACCGTATTTTCTACCTTTTTAGTGCACAAGAAAAATATTTTTTATTATTGAATAAAACCCTACGAGTAAGCAACATTAATAGGAAAAAATAAATTACTCATTAAGTTTTAGACATCACTTATAATTAAGTTAAATTGATTTATTAATCGTATGTGGCCTATTTTTTTTCTTTAACGTAGGTGACTGAAATTACACTCATACGTCAAATACAATATGTCCTTTATTTATAATTTATTTACGTGAATTTTTCAGTACCAATTACATAAGCCAAGCCAATGGCCAACTTCTTTACACATAAGCAGAATTTCAATAAAAGCTAATTGCTATATCTCAAGTTCTCAAGGCTTCAACGAACTATTCAATAACTAGTCTAATTAAATAATTGAAGTGGCAAACACGAGTTTCTGGAGTTACGAGGAATCTTTTTTCAATGTACAAAAGATGTGAACTTAGAGATGATATGACTTCCACGAAAATAGCTTAGCGCCAAAACCAATTCTAAACTGTAAGAAACCTTTTTCAGACTGAAAGGCGCTCCCTAACTTAATTTTCTAACTCCAAAACAAACACCGCTCGAATAGTTGTGAATATGCAGCATTTTCAAGAAATTTGTTATTGTTTATTGAAAAATGGCGACAGCTTGGCGATATCTCAAAAAATTTGGTTCCAAAAATGAGATTCCAAATCTAGTGCCAGTTTATCGACGTTAGGTGACGAGTTTTCCAGATTGACACAATCTCTGTAAAACCGTCTTTCCTGCCTATATACTAGCAACTGCAGGATTCGCACTCCGCAGGTATTTCCCTTTTTACGTACGTCATTTCTACAATCTTCACAAAAAATAAATATATTGAGGATTTAAATAATGAAATATTTACCTTTTTCAATTATAATTCACAAGAATATTTATATAAATAAAGTACAGAATTTGCGGGGCAGAATTATCCAGTTTATGAATTATCTATATATAAATAGACAATGACAAAACAGTTCAGAACCATTTTGTCTTGTGTTTTTCAAACGATTTCTTTTTACTTTTTTTTAGTAGCTATTGACGAGTTTTAGTGATATCAATTAAAAAATTTTGGAAACAGTTTATTATTAGTTAATTGTTCCCCATGTTCTTTTCTCAGTCATACTTATAAATGTAATGTTATACTGTTATAGAGAGCAGGTGGCAGCATGTCTTGATTTAGTCACAGAGTAATCATAAACCAGAGACTCAACTGCTGATTTCACTAGCGCACCACGGGGAAAAACATGAACTAAATTGCAAGAGTTCGCATTACAAATTTAACTCATGTCTCCTCTACGACGATATTATATTTGCTTTGAAAGGAAATTACATATTTTTTTAGAATCAGTTCGCTCATTTGCAGTGTTGCGTAGCTTTTTCTTATTGCTTTTTTTAATGAATTTTCATCATTTTTGTGCGTTATTTTCTGGAATATAATTTAAAGTTGAAGCTTCATATTCGGTAGGAGGAGTTCATAAGGATTTTTTTTAAATATTATCTAACTAATAAAGAATTTCTATTAAACAAACAAATATACTTAACTGAATGTATTTAGAAAATGTTCTACATTTTAATTTTCAGCCGTTGAAAATAAATCTTACATTTATTTACCTTTTTAATATTAGAATTTATGTAACAGGAAATAGTTTCTTTAGTATTATAATTGTGCACTTGTCTTACTATATAGAAAATTCAGATTATTTTTGTGCAAAATGATTAAACTTCTGCTCAGCTTCGCAAGCTTTCTTTTCATATGATATTTAGTGTTACTTTTAATTCAAAAAAGAATAGTAAGTACGTTGAATAAAGCAAGATGTAATCTTTAAAATATTCTGAAATTTATGCAAAACTATAGCTTTTAGATGCATGGAATAAAAAAATTATATCACCGAAATTTAAAGAAACAAAGAGAAATAATCAATTTAAAAATAAAAAACAGCTATAAATTAGAGTATTTGCGCCGTTGTTTTCTGGTCGACAAAAAATGTATTTTTATTTAAACGGAGCAAAATTTTTAAGTAATAGAAGCATTTTTCCAAAACCCACAAAAATTACTAACAATTATCCACAAATAACGGAAAGGGGTATTAGTAATTAAGGGGTGACGTTAATAACCGTAAGAGCCAAGAATGGAAACAACAATTGAAGTAACAGCAAAACCGTCAAAAGTAGTTCCTGGTTTCTCCGTGGGGGCGCTGTACGCAAATTTTGGCTTCATAGGAATTAACAAAAAGATGTGCCTGGCCTCTGATTTATGCTTACTTTGTGGTGTTGGTATGCGCTTTTCCCACCACTCTCTGTGTTTTCTCGCAGGGGTAACACGGCTCTTTTATTTCTGCAAAAGAAATGCTTTTCTTACTATGTCCTCCGCTGAAGAAGAAAGTTCATCAACCACTTCCTCTTGTTGCCCCCTTAGAAAGTTAAAATTATCAATAAAATCTCAAAAAGTATTTAAACATTTTTAAAAATGCAAAGCGCCAAACAAATTATTTCCAGACAAGTTCAAAATGAGTATAATTTCTCGATTTTTTTCTTTAAAAGGTCTACCTGGCAACCAAGGCCCCTAGCGCCGTCCGAATCGCGGGGCAAGTGCAAATGGCGAGTTGAATTTTACTTAAACAATTTGGACGAATCGCGAGTCGTCAACAACCGTCAAGAATGAGGGAGTGACAACAATTGAAGCAACAACAAAACCGTCAAAAGTAGTTCCTGTTTTTTTCCGTGGGGACGCTGAACGCAGTTTTTGACTACATAGGGATTAATATTAAGATGTGCCTCTGGTCTATGATTACTCTGTGGGTTGAGCAAATTATTAAGTAATAAATATAAAACTCATTGTTAAAAACAGTTTGTTTCCATTTCCATTGACAGTAATATTAAAAGCAATTACAATAAGAGTTTGAGGAATGGCTTCTCTGAAACAATGGAATAAAAAATGACAATAGTGTAGGAAAGCAAACACTCAAGTTTTATTCAACTGCCACTCAACTTAGTACGAAATCGGCAGAAGTACAAGCGAGCAATTGACCCTGCAGCAACAATGATTTACACTACGTTTGCTTTGAGTGAGAATGACCAAAAGAAATTTGACGATATAATCGCCACATTTGATGAATAATACTTATATAATTATGTATATAGCATGTTTTCAATGTTAAATTTAATTATTACGGTTGAGTTTCGACTGTTGGGTGAACTCTAGTGTATATATATATATACACAGAGAGAGTGATTGGCTGCTTTATGTAATCACGGTTAACGTTAGCAGTCGTTTAATGTTATCAATATCGCAAAGTTCCATTTGCTTGTAAAAAATAATACTTTGAAAATTCATTATTTTCTTACTATCAATTTACAAAAAGAAAAATTTTATTTTATTAGTAGTCTTATTATTATTAGTAAATATTTTCCAAAATATTTTCAGTAATTCGCTCGAAAAATATTCACACATGCTCAGAGGGAGAATCTGATTGCGTTGCCCCAGTCCTCCCCTAGTATACACCCATGATATATTATATTCTTTCTTATCGAAATACATGATATAACACAGTTAAGATTTTAAATACTGCCTAACCTAAGAAGCTCTGATGATAATCATAATTGTATGGGCTACTTTGTTATTGTTATATAGCAACATTGCGCATTGTCGAATGAAAAAGTAGATCCGTTTAAAAAAACCTTTTAGTAGCACACTAGTATACCGCAATTTTAGCTTTGTCAGTTCCAAGCCATTCTAAAATTCTATTAAATACAACAATATTCATCTAGAAAGCTTTAGAGTTTAGAGGTCGTAAAAAAACAAAAAGGGGGGGGGGGTGAGAATGAGATGGCAAATGTCATCACAGGGACTTCCGATCACATATTTTCTTTTCTTCTACTTTCTTAAGAATATTTTATATATAATTAAATTTTTTCCCTGTGAATCACAGGGAAAAAATTTAACTGTGATGTGATTAATCTGTGATGTGATCGTGTTATCTTTCTTCCCATTTCTTCTGAATACTTCCTAATCGATTTTGACTTCTTGAGCATATCTTCGACATGTTTGCCTTTTTTTAATTGTACAAAAGCTTTTTATGCTTATCTGTAACCATCAATAATTCTTTTGCCTCCAAAGTTATTTTTAATAATAATTATTAATTTGACTACATTAAAACTATTTCCTGCACATGAGAAACATTTCATATTTCGATATTAAAAATCAAACTTTTACACCTAAGGTTAAAAAAATCCAACAAATTTAAATAAGTTAATACATGGTTTTCGCCAACTCTTGGTTATGATAGCAAGGGAAAAAATGCTTCTTTTTGAAGTCGTATGTTGGCAATTCTTATAACAATAAAAAGAATTTTTTTTCAATTCTTCACTTGTATTTACCTTCTTTTATTGAGCACAATTTCTGAATTTAATAATTAAATTCCAATTTCTTTTTTTTTTGGCAAAAAAAAATCAGTGTGTAAGAAGCTGAGACAATTCAAAATGAAAAACAAAATCCCAAACCTATAATGAAAGGCACTGCACATTCAACTCACAATCTGTTAAACTGAAATTAAGTAACAAAAAGACTTCAAATTAAACAATACAAAAATATTTTATTTGCTGTTCAACATTTATACAGATTGCATTATTTATACATTATTTACACATTGCATTTGTACAATATATTTACACACTTGTGAATGGAAAAAAATCATAAGTACCTTTTCTGTTGTTGTTTAAAGGATTGTTCATTGTGTATGCTTACACTTAGTATTCAATTGATCAGTTTTTTCCCTTCTTTTTTCACCACATAGTTATTTATACATTGTATCCATAATAGACTATAAAATTGCATATTTTTTATTATGCTGATTAAAATCAATACAGTAACCCCTTAATTACAGTATGCCTCAATAAACTCATTTGGACATAGTATATCCCTTTTGCTAGCTCTCATAAAAAAGATAAATCCATTGTTGTAACATTTTAGCTACTGCTGAAGAGAAAAAAAAATGTGCATTTCAGAATTTCACTGCAAGTAAAATATTTTAGATCATTGATTTTAAACAGTTGACAAATTTTACGAATTAAAAGTGCAGGTACCTGGATTTTTTTTTTTTTTTTTTTAATTGAAATTATCACTATAAACCTTTAATACATAACAAAAAAAATGAGTGCATATTTTCTTTTAAGTAACGTTTTTGAAAAGCTGGAAATTTGATAAACTGCAAGGGTATCTTTGTAAGTTAAAATGAATTCTGAACTTCCGAGAAGCATTTTATAATGATTGTAGAATAGTAGAATTTTTCCGAAAATTTGAAAAAAAAAATAATGGAATAACATTATCAAAAATGATAGAAATGGAAAAACTGAAAATTTGAAAAGAAATTTATAGGGAGACGATCATTTATCAAAAAGAAAAATATTTTAAATAATATTTAACATTCCATCTAAAAATTTTGTTAAAGGGAGAAATTTGCTGTATAGAAACTTCATTGTAGGGAAACTCTACTGTATATATATGGGTCGATTCAAAAAGTATACAGCTTCAACAATGATAAGCATTGAACTGTGTACTTTTTAAATCTCTCTCTATATATGTATATATATCAAGGGGTTACTACAAAATCAGTTTGGAAAAACAGATCAATAATTCAAACTTCATACAGGATAATTAATTATTCTATTCAGGCACGTAGGAAAGGGGGGCTCAGGGCAGAAGCGTAGCATTTCCAAATGCTCAAAATTATTTCCAAGAAAACCAATCAACAATTAAAAAGTAATTAGTTCACTCAATTATTATCAATTACAAAAAATCACTAATAAATGAATTTTTTTATAGATCATAAAATAAATTCATAGTTTTCACAAAATAACAGAAATTTTTATGCAGTCTGATTTCTAATGAGGGGAGCTTAAGCCCTCTTTCCTACGCACCAGGCTCAGGGGGCTTAAGCCCCTCTCATTAGAAATCATACTGCATAAGGATTTCAGTGATTTTGTGAAAACTATGAATTTATTTTATGATCTATAAAAAATTCATTTATTAGTGATTTTTGTAATTAATATTGATAGTAATGAGTGTACCAATTACTGTTTAATTGCTAATTGGTTTTTCTTGGAAATAATTTTGAGCATTTGGAAATGAAACTGTTTGAAGCTTCCCCCCCCCCCCCCCCCGATTTTTAAATTGCTACGCTCCTGTATTAATTGCACGTTGCCGAGAAGAATCCCCGACGGGATGTTGTGGAGGTGAATCATAAAAGTGATTTCCCCTATGTAAATTCAGAAGGGTATGAGCAGCATTCATTCTTTCATCCAGATCACTGTCATCGTCTGAAACATCCATTCTCTCATTCACTCTATTTTCATCCACCCTCTCATTCACTCTCACCGAAACAGGTCCTTTTATTACGCTTACGAAATCGCATTTTTTTTCTTGGGAATCTGGTGCTTGAAACAACTTGATTTTTTTATTTGTACCAGATTCTTCAGTCGATGTTAATACGCCTCTTGGCCTTTTCAGCTGCTTCCTTTTTTTTTCCAAATACCTAAATACACAATAACCATAATGTACTTCATTCTTACAAATAACATAAGCAATGCAACTAAATAAAATAATGTAAAATTAGGAAATTCAGTAAACAAGGGAACCTTAAAACCTTATAATAACCAATAGTAAATCATCATCTTCCTCATAACTGGTTTGACAGCCCGTTGCGGGCCTTGGCGTTCTTCAAAAGGTTCAGCCAGACTGTTCTTCACATGGCTGGGATCTCTAGTTTTTGATCTTAATTACTCTAAAATCAGCATCTAAACAGCCGACCCATCTCAATTTCGGTCTACCTCTTGGACGTTATCCGAAAGGGACTGCATTGAAAACCTTCAGTGCAGCTTTATCACTTTCGCCATTGACACATTTTCAAATTTATTAAACTAAACAGAATGAGATGTGTTGGCCACCTCAACCAATAGTAAATAACCAACCAATATTATTTGGGACACAACGAAAAAGCATAACTGAAAGCTGTAGTTAATTTTGATAGCTATTACAATAAAAGCTTTTAGTAAACTCCTGATTACAGTAACGAATTTAGAGGGGGGTCCAGGGGGCACGATCCACAGCCCCCGATCCCCTCACATCCTCAAAAATCATCAAAGTTGTATTTTTAGAAATTCATCTTTGGAAAATATTAGCAGTCTCTTATTGTTATCAATGATATTGATAGCCTAATACGCGTTTTATAACTTGAATTTCAAAATAAATTCAGAAAAAGTCTCGAAACTCCCCTTATTTCTAACATCATCGATGGACTCCCAAAATTGCTAATTTAGAACTGTATAAAAGTATTGAAATCACTGTATTGACATTGTATTATTTGAAATATTGAAATTTGGGAAGAACACAGTCATTATGTTTAAAAAGCTGTACTCATTCTTTGGCATTATTATAATCTTCAAAACAATTTTTTTTATTAGTACGAATGAATTAGTACGAATGGTATTTTGCAAAATTATCTGAAGGGATAGGCGTTAGTTATCTTAATATGTGAAAATGTATTGTTCTTTTTCATTTGATGCAATTAAGTATGTTTTTTATACTTTTAAAAATATTAACTGGTGTCAAGTGGTCTTAAACTATGTGAAACAAGCTTATGGGAGTTTTTTTATTATGCAAAAGTTTAAGATGAGCAACTATTTTTTACACCCAGTGCCCCTCCCAGAAATTATTCATGGATCTGCCCCTGCCCGATTATCTGTGGAACGGATTTTGCCTTTTTTTTTTTGGATCGATCAAATGAGCTCTCTTATAGGTCCCATACTTTCGTTTGACTATATTCAATAATTAGAAAAAAAGTCATGGGCGGAAATATAGTCATTTTTTGTTTTTTCATCCTTAACTTGATTGTTTTCTTAAACTATAAAAGGTTGTCTAAATATTGTACACCGATTTTGCTACAAGTTTTCTATAGAGAGAACGTTATGGGATAAAATGAATACTTTTCATGTAATTAAAAATGCTTGGCTTGATATTTCTTTGTCGAATAAAATACTAATGAATATGAAACTCATTGTTAAAAAGAGTGTTGTCATAAAGCAATAATATTAAAAGCAATTAAATAAGAGTGAATGGAGGCTTCTCTGAAACAAAAATTAAATTCATTCAGTCTGTTCAAAGACAGAAGTCTGCTTTGCACTTTTTAAAATCATCATACAAATCATAACATTTGCGTTATGTTCCTTAGGATGTGCGGGCGTCAACTTTAACTAAAATATGTCTATAAAGAATGGGTGACTGTATAAAAAGTTAATTTCTGTAATTTTCACAAAATTGATTTTTTTTTTAGTTTAAAAACGTTATTATCATAAATGCTTACAATTTTTAAACATTTTTATAACTGGAAGTATATGTTTGACCAACGGTTGCTGAGATAAAAGCCTCCTAAGCACTTTGATTTGCACCCTGTATACATACATACATATAAATGCATTAACAAACTTTGTGGGGGAAAAAAAACTAAACAACTTTGTAAAAAAAAATTATTTGATAATTTACAAAAGTTACATATGCTAAAATCTACTTGCTTTATAACCATTACTTCTGTTCTGAGTTAATTACTTTTACAGTAAAAATAATGATAAATCAATAAAAAAAATGTTGCTTTAAAATTTATGATTAACTTTGGATTCAAATTTAATTTTATTTTTGTGATTAACTTTAATCCGAATCAGTATCTAAATTTTTTGAAGCAACGCTGCTGGAAGATGAACATTCACATTTCATTGCAATACTGGACTTGGATTCTTCATTAAAAAATCCCAAATTCCAGTGAATAGCAACCAATTTTATGTGAACTAAACAGTATTTTAAGCTTTGCTTCAGCTTTAGAATTCTAAACGTAAACCAATACAAATACTGTTTTGGTTTGAGTTTAGATTAGAAAGCTTAACAGAAACTAATGTAGTTTTGGTTTGTATTTAGACTGGAAAATAAATTAAAACTAAATAAAATATTTTTACATACAAAAAAAATATATTGCAAGAATTTGTTTTTTTCAAAACAAACTTTTAAACAATGAAAGATTTGATATTGACGATATTTATAATGACAGCCACAATTTCTTTCTTTAAATTGGCAGCATTTATCTAGTTAAAAGGAATGATCGTGTAAATGGATTATGGAGTGTACATTACAATTAAATATTTCTTTCAAACTACAGTAATATTGTTACTTTTCTTTTTTTGAAAAAGAGCTTTAACGGCAGTTTAAAATAGAAAATGTTATAGTAATGATTATACAAAAGGTCAGGATTAGTAAGGTTACAAAGATATAATGAAAAAAAAACATTTACACATTTTTTTTTTCAATAGAAACACCCCCAATCCCAAAAACTATTTAAAAAAATCCACTTTCACTTGTAAAGAATCAATTTTTCCATTTTTTCCAATTTTTCCAGAAAAAAAAAACCGGAAAAAAACTGGTTTTTTTTCACCACCTCAAAATTTCCGGAAATTTTACATCCCTAGTAATTACACATTAATATCTTCAATTACTAACTTTTATTTTTTTTCTTTCAGTTTAAATCAAAATTGTTTCTTTTGATAAACTGCAAGAAAACAAGATTTTGCAACTTGCGTTGAATTCAAGTTAAAGTGTTGGAAAACTACTTAAGAAAGCTAATAGAAACATGATATGCAAAATATTTGTACATATGTCTTGGAGGATTCATATTATTTTACTATCACGTTAGAAATCAAAATTTGAAAATGTGGAGAAAAGTCCAATTTCAAATTAATAAAATAATACATTGAAAATTACTCACTTTGCGAGCCATTGCTTTACGCTATCATCCTGATTTTCACTTTCGATGAAACTGCCTTCATCGTCTCTTTTTAATCGAATGGAAGGATGCAGAGGACATTTTCTGTTTTGGTGCGTGAACCTGTCACTCGTGCATCCTAAGGACAAGAATGATTTTCAGCCATTAATAATTATTTTAAAGATACACTCAATTCACAGCTATAAAAAACCCCGAAGTAAAACAGTTAAAGGTGCTTGCAAATGCTTGAGCTAGTTTTAAAACGTCGAGAGCCATGTCAGGGTGGCCGAAACTGAAATTTCCATTTAGGCCGCGTCAGCCACCTTCTAAAATTTACTTCATTTTTATTTGTTACAGGATTTTACTGAATCATGCCACATCGGTTACTGGCGACTGATAGTAAAAGCGTGGACTGACTGGAATTTTCTTATAAATTCGCGTGGCACTCAACGTGTTAAGAACCACTCGTTCAATGCCAATGAATTCCTTGAATTCGATGCAAAAAAACTTTTTTAACCTTGTACTTCTCTAACACTTCATTATTTTTCAAGCACTGAAGTCAAATTTTTACATAAAGGGGAGACTTTTCTCCAAGTTTTATGTGTGGAAGGGATCATAAATGCCTTTGGGAAATAGAGAGAAATTCGCAATATTATTTCACTATTTCAAACTTTTGCTGTATTCTCATTGATGAGTGAAAGTTTTAAAAAATCCAATGAACAGAAGCTAAAAATATTTTCCGCAACTATCCCAAAACAGGCATTTCCAACAGTTACGTTAATATATTGCATAAATTAAATATTCGGCTTATTTTCATTTTTCATAATAACGAGATTAACTTTAGCAATAACAATATTTAAAAATTAAGTCGGGAACACAAGTTAATTCTTTTTAAAGTAACTTAAGTATTTTATCAAACATACCATAATTTACCAGTATATTAATAAACATTACCATCTTTTTATAATTGGCAACCATTACATATTAAGATTTTAAAAATAAAGTAATATCCTAACACATTTAAATCTATTGTATAAATCATCAAGTTCAGGGAATTCTATCATTCTCGTCTAGCTATTTTTCTAAAAAAGACAAAAAAATCTATTTACAGACCAAAAACTTTTACCCATGCTCACATTAAGGCCGTAGGTAAGGGGGGGGGGGGCCGACGGGCCTAGTCATAAATTTACATTGAACAAAAAAGATCTTGATTGGTTCTTCTTATTATATCGCTCATGGGCTGCAATAGTGGCACAACTCAAAAAAAACTCTCGTTTCGGACTAAGAACAGATTGTAAATATGAAAATACACATTCTTTTCAGCAGCAATACTAGCACAACTCCTTAAGTCAAAATTAGGCCTCAAGATTTAATAATAACTAAAGCATTTCTTACGAATTTTTCTTAGCAATGAAAAGTTTAAACCCACTTATCTCAAAACATGATTTTTTGAGTTGTGCCGCAATTGCAGCCCATGAGCTATATGTCTAATTTTGAAAGTGCTTTATAATGGTCCACGTCTGCAAATCAAAGTTATACAGCTTTTTTTGACTTCAAACTTAAAAAAAAAAGAGTTTGCTGCATTTAGGTTAAGGAAAAAGAAAACCTCCAGTTTTTAATTATTTACATTTAGTTATGACAAAATAGGGAAGACTTGAGAATAAGTATAATTTGCTTAAATTGTCTAAAATAAAACGGAATAGGGAGTAATTCTCAAAACAACGTATGTTTTCTGTTAACTCTCTCTTTTTTTTTTTGTTGAAGTAATACTTCTGTGGGCGAAATTGAAAACATAATTTCATCATGCAACATGCAACCAGTGCTTCTTTCAGGCATCTCTCCGGGGGGTGGGGGGGGAACTGCCCCCTCGAAGCTAACCAACTGCCCCCCCCCCCCCTGGAGAAAAAAATACAGTTCACAGATTTTTAAAAAAATGAAAGGAAAAAGAGATTACACTCTTAAGACATTAGTTTCAGAAACACTTTTAGGGAAAAGACATCGAACACTGTCACTAGCGTCACCAAAAGTAGCCTAAAAGATAAGAATTTATTTCGAAAAATTTGCGGGAGAAGACTAACCGCACTCCCTTCTGCTTCTTGAACTTTGACTGAAACTTCATTTTTAAGACTGCAGTTTCGAAAATTTTCTTAGGGGAGAACTTCTGAAACTCCTTCCTCTAACGTCCCGAAAGGGCCTAAAATTGCATTCTCAGGAGCCAAATTGCGAAAAAATTCCGGGGGGAGGGAACCCCCGGACCCCCCTTTCAGAGGTAGTCTAAACATTATGATTGTAAGATCAGTTTCAAATATTTAAGATGCAGAAGCTTCCACAAAACACGGTCCTATTTACACCAAAGATAGTCAAAAATACACCTACTGTACATGGTATCAAAAATCTATCATATACTATATAAAATATATTAATATTATCATTTCTAGTTACATCTATGTATAAACATAAAAAGGTAGTGATTTTGGAAGCATACACCGCCCCTCCTCATTCTTAACATGCCCCCCCCCCCCCCCCCCGGAGCAGAAATTCTGAAAGAAACACTGCATGCAACGGAAGGGCTGGTAGGTATGACGTCCCCGAATTTTTTCGCAATGTAGCATATATTCCTCCCTGAAACTTTCTTCAACATAAAAGTGTTTCAAAGTTAGGGCCCCCCCCCCCCCCCGAAAAAAATTTCTGGCTACGGCCTTGGCTCACATTCTAAAATTTTACATTCAATGTTTTGCTTTTTCTCCACAACTTCATTCAAATTCTTAACAAGTGTTTATTTTTCTGTCACAAAAGAATAATTATTCAAGAATTAAATAACTGCAACAAAGGCAATTCTTGAAGAAACAACACAAATATAGAATTAAAATCTACTATATTTTTAAGTTAGCAACATTTTAAGTTCTAGATATGTAAAATGAAACATACCTTCCACAGGACAAATAAATGGCCTTTCGCCAGTATGCAGTAGTTGGTGGGTCTTTAATTGCCCACTTTGGGCAAAGACTTTCCCACATTTGGGAAAGTCGCAAAAGTAGGGCTTCTCGCCTGGAAATTAATAGAATCATTTTTAATCAATTTATCTTCCAATAAAGATATAAAAACAACACTACAAACTCTGAACAAAATAACCAAGGTGGGTGCATTTATTATACATGTGGAAATCGTTAAGTTTCATGCTCTCGCGTTAACTGTTACCAGGGTTCGTTGATTTAAATCAAATGATTTTTTCCAAGAGAAATCATTGATTTTATCAATGCAAAGCATCAGCAAAGTATCATTCATTGATTTTACAATGTTAGAAAGTGTTGTTAAAATGAAATATGTTGCAATTACAACCATTGTTTCAAACAAAACTTCCTAGGTCCATCTGTCTTGTGTGCATAACATATTTCATAAGTTTAGAACTTATTACAACTTTTTTAATTTTACAATATTACTTTTATTCTTCAAGCATCTTAACAGCAAAGTATCATTCATTCAGTTATTCAAATTACAATTCAAAAGAATTGTGAACAATTCTGTGCTTTTATCTTAAAAATAATATTTTAGATCAATTTAACAAATGATACACAATAAATAATTCAGAATGATAGTGTTTTTAAAACAACAATTGCTATAAGTTAGAATACATATACTCAAAGTTTCATCCATGTCCCCTAATTGCTTAAGGATTTTTTCCTTCTAAAATATTTTTTTATCATAGCAGTTTTCAATAAATATATTCGATTAAAACAAAATGTTTCAGTTTTTAGTAATGGTGTGAGCATATGATTTTACTAAATGGGTAAAAATATTTCGGGCTTTTTATTTATAAAATAGAAAAATTAATTGAAGTACACTCAATGTAAAAATTAAGTACACACAATTGTTACTTTTTTTTTCAGCTTTCAGCAGCAAAATAATTCTGATTAAATTTGTTCATCTTCTCTGTACTTAGGAGTGTACTACAGTACAGAACCTCTTATCCGGGAAACAAAAAACCGGGAATTTTTTCGCGAATTTCCCGCCATTTTTGAAAAGTTCGCGTGTTTTTGCCCATTTAATAAAAATACGAATTTTTTGAAAATGCCTTACGCATTTTTCCGTTACAAGTAACATATTCAGTGTTTATAAGTCGAACAATTTAGTCTAAAAACGATGTTTTTTTTAGGGGAGGGGGCATCATCTTACTTTTAGAAGAAAATTAGGAAAAAAAAAGCTCCAATGAAATTTGAGAAAACTAGACGTTTTTTCTATTTTATTTCAATAATTAAACACGATATAAATTTGCATTTAGATTCTTATTCATTTAATTGTCTGGTGAGTATTTGAAGACGAATTGCAACAAAAGTCGGACTATATGAAAGTTCGGAAAATTTCTAATACCACAGATTCGCGAATTTTCCGTAATCGTGTGAAAATTAGAGCTCGTTTATTTTTGTTTTATATATTTTTTCATTTATTTGAGCTGCAATAAGGTTTTAAGAATTTAAAATTGATATTAACGCAACACAAATTGCGACAGTGAAAATGAATTCTTTATTAAAAACGAGTTCGCAAAAGCGAAATCGTTATATACGAGTATGAAATTTGCGCGTTTCTGCATGTAAACACTATTTTTTTTTTGGAAATAGGCATTTTAAGAAGAAAATAAAATGTAATGAACATGTTTAAGATCGGAAATTTGCAGTTTTCAAAAATGTTATTTCGCGATTTTCTGAAAAGGGTTCGTTTTTGCGATAAGAATTTTTATTAATTGTTGCTTTAATTCAGAGTTAATATCATTAAATTTTGTTGTTTTTTATTTCCTGTAGTTTTATTATATTTATTCCTTTAAATGAGCTCTAATTTTCGCGCGATATAGAATATTCGCGAAATTGGAATTTGGCGTTTCTCGCATTTTCCCGATAGTCGGATCTTTTACTGCAATTTCAAGTCTTTAGTAAATGGCTAAAGAATATAAAATCATATTAGAATATGACGGAATTCTTTTCTTTTATTGTTTAACTAAAGAGGTTAAAATAATATCAGGAAAAGTTTAGATTTTTCGATGTTTGCCTCGAATGTAAACAGACTCCAACTTCGTTTTTTGTGCTTAATTCCGCGACTTATAGGCGAGTATATACGATAATAAAAAATGCTATAAATGAGCAAAATGGTAATCAAAACTTCCAAAGCAAATTATATGGGCCCTGATGCTACTTACAAATTTTTTTGAATAAGAACTCAAAATCCGGAAAATTCCGAAATTTTTAAAGATCGCGGCGCCGAGCGTTCCGAATTTGTGGTCCCATGCTGTATTTAAATCATTTAATAAATACCATTTTCAAACCCCCTCCCCCCTCTCTCGTTTTGACTTGTGAATGCTATTCATTTTTATCTTTTAAATATAGTTCTTTTCTTTTAATATTTCTTAATTTAGAAGTACTTATTTACTGTTTACTACTTATTTTGAAGTATTATTACCATTTGTTCTTGTAATTTGGGTTCGATAAACCTCCGATATCGGCTTTTTTTTAGCGATTCACAAAACCGGGAAATTTAGTTTTTCGCAATTTTATTCGCTGTAATTGCTGTGAACGAAGCACACATCTCAACTGCGCAATCAGTCTATCGAGCGATAGGTTATAAACGAAATGTGCTCCGAGAAAAAAGGGGCTTAAAAACATCTTTATATTATCAATATGGGATTGTGAAGAGATTCTAAGAAAAAAAATAGATTTGGAAAGGGAGGAACGCGCTTTTTAAAAAAATAATGCTTTAAGCCTGCATACACACTCAGACAGGAAAATATATTTACTTTTCAGGAACGCTAAAGAATCTGGAATATAAAGGTATACTTCTGAAAATGGAAGATAATTGTGCATTGAACTGAACAGTTACTGACAGATTGAGGTTGATAGTATCCAACTTTTAAAAACAATAAAACTCTTGGAGACATTTTCTCCCCATTAAATCACCAGCAAGGATATACGATTGATATGTCTTTAAGCATGCATACATATAATTGTATATACTTGAAAGATATGATTAAACAGATGAATGGCAAAGAAGGAAAACGTTTAACGATTACTATTTCATAAAAATAAATAAATAAAAGCACTTACCAGTATGGGTGCGTAAATGTGTTTTTAGAGATTTTTTGGTCCGAAACTCTCGGCCACAATAATCACATTTAATACTATTGGTACTTTTTGATTTCAGCCCATTACGCACCAGGAGAGCCACAGTGTTAGCGTTAGGATGTCTACGCTGCATTTTTAGATGGAAACTCTCTTGAACGTTTCAGTAGGTCTTTAATCCGTCTTAAAATAAAAACCCACTTTTATCCCCGCACAGAGCGTCACTTAGCTCCGCGCAGCGTAGCTATCGGAATATCTGATTGGCTACTCCTTAGCTGTTGACGTCAGAGGCTATTTTACTATCAGGGTAACATTTAATTAGAGTGGAAACTTTTTCTTTTCGTATTTTTTTGCTAACTTTTTTATCATTTAATTTTTGTGAAATTTGTTTATATAATTATAAAAGTAAAAATAGTTCAAATTTTTGCTTTAAAAAAAAACGATAGATATTCGAAAAAAGATTTTTTTTCTCTTTTTTTCGAATATCTATTGGAAGGGGACTTTCTACGCATGCATATTTTCAGCGCCGTAAGGGACCGTTCATAAATGATGTCACGCTTTTTCCCCATATATTTGACCCCCTCTTTCTTTGTTACAATATGTCACAATTTCACGAACCCCCACCCACCCCCCCTCGAAGCGTGACATCATTTATGAATGATCCTTAAAGTGAATTTCTGCATCCGCTACATCTTCATGAATTATATTTAGGTACATATGTGAACTCGAAATCTCATTCCGTGAAAAGAAAGATGCAAAACTAAATTAGACTAAAAGCATTTCCTTTCTTTAACCAATAAAAATCTCGATAATATGTGCATGCATAACCATGCATATTTTTATATGTAATATTTTATGTATCCATGCACGTAATACGCGGTATTTTTTTTTTTTTTTTGAGAGCAGGGGGCGGGATCCCTTGTAATTGATAATTTAAACTATTTTGGATTGACTCAAAGCTTCTTTGAGAAAGAACCATCTTGAATAATCTTGAGCACGGAATGTAAATAATAAATTTTTAATTGTTTGAATTGCCACTTTGGCTTCTAGAGGATCTTAAAATCAGTTTATTTATTTTCTACATACTATTTTAAAAATTGTTACTATTAAATACTATTTTATTATTAAGTACCATTTTATTCTTTAAATACTAGTATTTAAAAAAATGTTATTAGTCGAACCTCTTTAAAATGAACCCAAAGGGACGCTTCCCAAGACGGACCAAAATAAACTCTTCTTAACCCTACTTTGTCTTATCCGAAAAACGAAGAAATTCTTTTCTTTAGAAAGCAAAAGAGGAATTTCATGCTATTTTCCAGTACACAATGCTCGATTTAAGGCCCTAATGCATATGTAAATCAATGCTATAGATTTCGAATTTGTCATAAGAAGAAAAACAATTTTTGGTACTCAAATAAAAAGTTTTAAAAGTAAAAATTCAAGAACTTTAAACGTTTGTTAACTAAAATTACATATCAAGAGAAAATCTTCCAAAATTATCGTAGATATATATTTTTTTAAATACTCAGTTATAACACATTGTTTCCTGCTCTTTTCTGAACAATTGCTCCAGATCCAGAAGTCTTCAATGGCATCGAAATTGTTTCGGAATTCTGATGAATTATCCTTTCTTTTTTCGTTGTTGAAAAATAAATGCCTTTTGTTTGTTTCGTATTGAATTGAAGTTCGAACGGTTAGGGACCACAAATAAGAGTTCGACTTATCCGATAGTTCGCATTAAGCGTGTTCGTCTTAAACGAAGAAAATAGCGTTATTTGTTAATACATTCGGACGGGGATCGCAAATGTAGTGCGTCTTAGCATTAATTCGTTTTAGGCGTGTATGAATTAACGAGGTTCGACTATTAAATACTATTTTATCGTTTAAATACAATTTGAAAAATTGTTATTATTAAATACTATTTTAAAAACTGTTATCATTAAATACTATTTTAATACTATTCTCTTATTAAATGCTATTTTATTACTAAATACTATTTTATTTTTTAAATACTATTTAAGAAATTGTTCTTATTAAAAACTATTTAAATACTATTTTATTATTAAATGCTATTTTATTTTTTATATACTGTTTTAAAAATTTTGTTTAAGTGGATTATTATTAACAACAATTTTCAGTAAAATGTACTATTCATCAGCATTCTTCAGAAAGGAGAATCAACGATCTTTGGCGCCATTACTGTAAAAGTAGCATAAAGTCTCCTAAAGAGAATATTCTTATCAATATTGCTTAAGGTTTTTTCCCTTCTAAAATATTTTTTTATCAGCAGTTTTCAATAAATATATTTGATTAAAACAAAATGTTTCAGTTTTTAGTAATGGTGTGAGCATATGATTTTACTAAATGGGTAAAAATATTTCGGGCTTTTTATTTATAAAATAGAAAAATGATTGAAGTACACTCAATGTAAAAATTAAGTACACACAATTGTTACTTTTTTTTTCAGCTTTCAGCAGCAAAATAATTCTGATTAAATTTGTTCATCTTCTCTGTACTTAGGAGTGTACTACAGTACAGAACCTCTTATCCGGGAAACAAAAAACCGGGAATTTTTTCGCGAATTTCCCGCCATTTTTGAAAAGTTCGCGTGTTTTTGCCCATTTAATAAAAATACGAATTTTTTGAAAATGCCTTACGCATTTTTCCGTTACAAGTAACATATTCAGTGTTTATAAGTCGAACAATTTAGTCTAAAAACGATGTTTTTTTTAGGGGAGGGGGCATCATCTTACTTTTAGAAGAAAATTAGGAAAAAAAAAGCTCCAATGAAATTTGAGAAAACTAGACGTTTTTTCTATTTTATTTCAATAATTAAACACGATATAAATTTGCATTTAGATTCTTATTCATTTAATTGTCTGGTGAGTATTTGAAGACGAATTGCAACAAAAGTCGGACTATATGAAAGTTCGGAAAATTTCTAATACCACAGATTCGCGAATTTTCCGCAATCGTGTGAAAATTAGAGCTCGTTTATTTTTGTTTTATATATTTTTTCATTTATTTAAGAGCTGCAATAAGGTTTTAAGAATTTAAAGTTGATATTAACGCAACACAAATTGCGACAGTGAAAATGAATTCTTTATTAAAAACGAGTTCGCAAAAGCGAAATCGTTATATACGAGTATGAAATTTGCGCGTTTCTCCATGTAAACACTATTTTTTTTTTTTTTGGAAATAGGCATTTTAAGAAGAAAATAAAATGTAATGAACATGTTTAAGATCGGAAATTTGCAGTTTTCAAAAATGTTATTTCGCGATTTTCTGAAAAGGGTTCGTTTTTGCGATAAGAATTTTTATTAATTGTTGCTTTAATTCAGAGTTAATATCATTAAATTTTGTTGTTTTTTATTTCCTGTAGTTTTATTATATTTATTCCTTTAAATGAGCTCTAATTTTCGCGCGATATAGAATATTCGCGAAATTGGAATTTGGCGTTTCTCGCATTTTCCCGATAGTCGGATCTTTTACTACAATTTCAAGTCTTTAGTAAATGGCTAAAGAATATAAAATCATATTAGAATATGACGGAATTCTTTTCTTTTATTGTTTAACTAAAGAGGTTAAAATAATATCAGGAAAAGTTTAGATTTTTCATTGTTTGCCTCGAATGTAAACAGACTCCAACTTCGTTTTTTGTGCTAAATTCCGCGACTTATAGGCGAGTATATACGATAATAAGAAATGCTATAAATGAGCAAAATGGTAATCAAAACTTCCAAAGCGAATTATATGGGCCCTGATGCTACTTACAAATTTTTTTGAATAAGAACTCAAAATCCGGAAAATTCCGAAATTCGTAAAGATCGCGGCGCCGAGCGTTCCGAATTTGTGGTCCCATGCTGTATTTAAATCATTTAATAAATACCATTTTCAAACCCCCTCCCCCCTCTCTCGTTTTGACTTGTGAATGCTATTCATTTTTATCTTTTAAATATAGTTCTTTTTGCTTTTAATATTTCTTAATTTAGAAGTACTTATTTACTGTTTACTACTTATTTTGAAGTATTATTACCATTTGTTATTGTAATTTGGGTTCGATAAACCTCCGATATCGGCTTTTTTTAGCGATCCACAAAGCCGGGAAATTCAGTTATCCGGGATAGCGATGGTCCCGAGCGTGCCGAATAAGAGGTTCTGTACTGTATTATTCCTGGTAGGGTTAAGTTTCATTTGAGTCAAGTATTAGTATTAAAATGTTTCATTATTATTATTATTTAAAAATATTTATTGCTGTGAAAATAGCTTAAAGTTGGTTTTTGCATATTGATTAACAAGCCATATTGTTTCTTTGAATGTAACATAATAAATATCCAAAATACTTAAGGTATTTTTTTTTAAAAATCAAAAAAATCCGATTAAAACTTTTTAAAAATCTTGATTTAAATAAAAAACTCGCTTGATTGGTGGTTACTCGCTTGATTGGTAAGGTTGATAACATTTTAAATCATGTTACAATCAATATCCACTAAATATTAAAGCAATTTTATGCTTCAAAGGAAACTTAACGATAAAAGACGCACACGTATCTGCTGCTGGTATGTATGCGGTGATGGATCGATAGGGGACTTCCCGCAGACAAGTACCACATTTTATTTCATTTTTTGACAGGGATCCATTTAATTCCAAAAGGGCAATTGTATTTGCATTTGGTCGGCCCCGACACTTAAATTCGCTAATGCCTGGTCGGGGAGCCATTATTCAACGTCTGCCTGGTCTGCAGCTCTCTGCTGCTGTTTGCACCTTTCAGCTCTTTAAATGAAAACCAATTTTTCCGCCTAAACCCGCCCCCTCAACGCTGAATGGTTGATCCCTAGCTCTGGACATGCGCAGAAGCTATTTGCGAGTTAAAAGATCCGCGCCGCACATCCGCCATTAAAAATACTATAGTTTCATTCTGATAACATTTGATCAGTGACTAACTAAGTCGGGGAAATACAACCCCTTAGTCCTTGATATGACTAGTCGTACTCCCTATTGTTTGAACACGAAAAATGCGAATTTCAAACTTTTAGGTCCGACTGCTTTAAGGAATTTCAATGGCCTCATCTGCTGGCCATACACCCCTCCCTCTCCCGCAGTGGCGTAGCCGAGGGGGGACGACGCACATTGCTTTTAATTTTAACTCGAGCGTCACCGCACCTGTTAGAATTTTTAACACAAACGTTCCCCTGCTTTTCATGTTCACATCTGTAACCTGTAATTGTCCTCCCCCCATCTTTCAATTTGTCAGCCGTGTTCTAGTTATACATTGTATTTATTTTTACACAATTATTTATTTAAGTATAAAATATACCAATTAATATAATAATTATATTATGCATTGTAATATAAATGAAAATTATGACATAAAACCATCAGTTTTCTAGAAAAATTGTATTATATGCTTTTCCATGAATATTGCCTACTTCTTAGAGCGAATGCTAACTGTGATGGAAAATGTGATGCTTTCATTTGAAACTGTTAACAAAAGGAAAGGCAGACTTGGTGGGAATAAACTGGTCTATTGTGAATTTTAGGTAAAAGAGAAATGTGGAGAGCCTAGAGCATATCATGAATAAGTTATTTTGGGGGTAAATTAAATTTAAATAAAAGTTAAGTAAACTTTGCATATTTAAATATATAAATATTTTTCAAAAAGTCCGTAAAATTGAACTATTAACTTCTACAACTTTTTAAAAAGCTGAATCAAACTAAGTTCACAAAATAATGGTACTTCTTTTATTGGAATTAAATATATCCTTTAATGATGCAAATGCTTATATTAAAATAATTTGCATTCAACTTTTGGGTAAAATTATCAAATTTATTGCATTCAAAGCAATACAGAAGCACATTAATTTTAGATGTTTTTTAAATTTTAAACAAACCTAATTACAGCAAAGAAAAAAATATTCAAAAACATTGTGATTACTTTTAAATTTAGCTAATACTTTCAACTACGATTTTTAGAAATTGTATTATTCAACTGCCCAATATTCGGCCAAAATTTAATATTCCGCTTCATCCTGCGAGAATTGGCCCGATATTCAGAATTCTAGTCTGAAAATTTTTCAGAGTTGAAAAATTTCAGGCATCCTCATGAATATTCATGCTGTGTGAAGGGATACATAATTTGTGCTTCATTATACATGCATATAGTTTTAAAAGTTTAAAACAATAATTTTACTTTTGTATAATTTATAAATTTTTTATGCATATGTTTAATAAATTAAATTCTCGTATGTCCCTCCTCTTTCATATTGTTAACAATTTCGAATTTGACAAAATTATAGCATTATAAGTGTTATGGAATGTTTTTGCATTCCTTTAGAAAGCTAGCAGACCCTTTAGAGCAGCAAACCCTTT
The DNA here is from genome assembly GCA_038502835.1 of Octonoba sinensis. Taxonomy (NCBI): domain Eukaryota; kingdom Metazoa; phylum Arthropoda; class Arachnida; order Araneae; family Uloboridae; genus Octonoba; species Octonoba sinensis. The sequence goes on along the minus strand of CM076605.1, from coordinate 59,273,225 downwards.
AGAAAGTTTATGCAAGGTCAAATGCATCTCCACCTTATTAAGGCTTTTGGGACCGTTCATAAATGATTATCACGCTATCCCACCTATTTGACCCCCTTTTGTCACAAAGTGACACGCCTCGAAGGACCCCTACCCCCTTTGTCACGCATCATGCTATGTTGCATAAGCATAATGTCACACTTCTTGTTACCTCCTCCCCTCATCAGTTTCACGAACCCTTGAAGCGTGACATCATTTATGAATGATCCCTTTACAAAAAAATTTTATTGGTTTATTCTTTCATTTTATACTTTATAGCTCATAAATACCAAAATAATACTTTGACAATTTAATATATATTGCCACACAGTAAAAATACACCAAAAAACTGAAAACCTTAAGAAAAAGGGGGCACTAATTGGAACAAAAATCGGACATCTGAGATAAGCTTTTGTTGGATGTCTTTTCATCATAAGCTTTGCACTGGAAAAACGGTTAATTGTAACCTTAAAACATAGATTATTTTATAAAGGTCAAAGTGTCAATTTTATTTGAATAGAAGAATGTTTTTGGACACAATCTACCCATCTATATTGAAAATTGAAGATATTGATATGTATATATATCGATATTGAAATTTGAAGGGATAGAATTTAAATTGTTCTTGATTCCGAAAATAAAATCTGAAATGTATTGATTTTAAGACGTTTTTAAATTATTTGAAATGCATATGTTATTCTATTCATTTTCTATTTTTTTACTTTTAAAAATAAACTGTACTACAAATACTCATCCCATAATAAGAAAAGCTTAATTGGCCCTAAGCCAATGGTTCTCAACACCTGATTCAACAAACTGCCTCTGATCCACTTAAAAAGTTGACCACCCCTCAGAGATTTATACATGTCTGCATTAAAATGTTTTTCTAAATATCATTATCCAAAAACTAAGTGATGTTTCTGGAAGAGTTATAGTTATAATAATTGCTTAACATTAAAATATTCTTGTAAGTTAATGATAATGGAAATGTTTACTATAAGAAAAAGGAATGTTTTTAGAAATTTTTAGCAGGACCAAAAAAGTTCGAGAAACCAAAAATGAGAATTACAATCAGCATTAACCCTTTAGAAGGCGATGGTAAGTATGCCTACCACTAAATTCATAAACTTATAAACGCTTGCAATAAGTACCCCCTCTGGTTGTCAGAAATTTGTAAAGACTGTGGAAAGTATATTTACTACGAAATACATCATTCTTTTAATGTTTTAATAATACTTCTCCCCTTCTCCCCCAAAAGGGGTGGGGTAAAAATCATGTAATTTTATTCAATAACTTTTATGATTTGATTTTTTAAAACTAATCTAAATCCGAAAATTATTTCAATACTCCACTACTAGAAGAAAGTGGCCTTATAAAGGGTTAATTTTCAATTTTGAAACTGTATGAAAATATTAAACAAATATAGTAAATTTTTGGTTTAGATTTAACATGACAGCTAGTAAGACTGAAGTTACTGGGATTAGAACTTTCTTACTCCAACTTGACCTTGGTTTTTTTTCTATGTATTTATTTATATAATATGTTAGGTTAAAAGTTTGATCAAAAATCAGCAGCAAATTTATGGATCTATTGAATCATGTAATTAACAATAATAGTCAAGTGGAACTTAGATATGCAGCAGATTAATTTATACATTAGGGATGTGTGATTGTACAGTTGTATGTTGAGGATATAATCTTAGGTAGACATTAGAAAGACACACAATGCTGGAAAAAATTGCGATCAAAATAGCACCATGCCTTATACTCGCTAATTATGAATCGCTATGACTACTCTCCAACAATTTTGTAAATAATGGAACATAAACTGTTTTATAGAGGAGAAAAATTACATATGAGAATATAAAAATAATCCTTTCCCTCCCTAGCAACACATGGATACATATTTAATGAAAACATGTACACCTAAAAAATAAAATTTTGTGAGAAAAAGAAATAGGTAAATGAACTGGCTGAGAACATTAAATACGCATCACTTTACAATAGAGAGCAAACCCCAACTCCCTTTATTAATAAAGAAATTTCAAATATTTTTCTTCCAGGTGAAAATACACCTTTTTTAAAAAGTTATAAAAACATCTTTCCTCTTTCTCCCCACTATACTACTTATTTTCGCAGTTAGCACCGCAAAAGCCCAAAATTAATTTTATTTCATATTTACAACTAATTTTTTATGCATATAATATCCGAGTTGCATTTAAAAACAAAGTATATGTGTCATGATCATTCATAGCTAAAAATTGAAAACTACAAAACAAATCTTGATCAAATATCTATATAAATCAGTGTCTAGTGTAGTCATCATCAGCCATTTAAATACAAAATTAAATGCCACTTTGTAAATCTAGAAAGAATTTAAGCATTTTTTTCGACAAAAACTAGGAAACTTTTTTAATACAAATTTAAATCAAATAAAAAATATGACGAATTAATTCATTTATGAATATAACAATAAAGTTAGTACGGGGGGAAATGTGACTAAGAGAAAGATTATGATTAATATAAAATTTACCTGTATGGGTGCGTGAATGTGCTTGTAAGGATTTTAATCGTGGAAAAACTCTATAACAAACATTACATTTTATTGTACTATTGGATGTAGTTCCACTTAAAATCAGGCTTGTAATGCTGTCAGACTTAGGTCTACCACGACGAGTTTCAGAGCTTTCGGACGATGAAGATTTTGGAGATTCATTTAGAAAACTGTTCTTGTTGTTTTCAACTTTATAAATGTCTAAACTCTGCCAATCAACAAATGATGCAGGTGAAGACTCATCTTCTGAATAAAAAGAGTTATTCAGCGATCCCATTTTTAAATAGCTCACACCAGCAAGAGCAACGTATTAAATCGCTCTTCCCGCGCTTTAAAGCCGCCCTTTAACAAAACGAATAATAGCATGTATTTGGCGCCAAACGGAACTTCGCGGGCTGACGGTGACGTCACACGCAGAATAAAAATTAAAAATCGTTCTCGGCACACTTTTTGCTGATTCGATTTTTGTTAAAATATTTTTTTAATTTTATCAACAAAAATAGTGCGTTTATATTTACCGTTTTAAAAGGACGGAAAAATTGAGGAAAAAGAGACTTGACTTTCTGCGCATGCGTGTACTAGAAAACTTGTTTCCATCAGCAGAGAGAGAGAGCAAAGAGAATTCTCTGCATCCTGCTGTCTCCTCTGGACGTGAATTTTTTGACCAATGTCTGACAATGCAGGGGTAGGTGCTGGGTGGTAACCTAGATCCCCTCAGAAAAAAATTATCTCAAAAAGCAGCACTAGCAATCTCAGAAATAACGTGCGCAAAAGTTTTTTTTTTTTTTGTAGCATAAAAAAAAATATTCAATCCAAACTCTGTCTCTTGGGGTAATTTATTTGTCAAATAGGTCTGTCATCGAAAATCAATGCGTAAACTTGTTCTTAGAGAACACATGTTTCATAATTATACGAGGGTAAAATTATTGACACGTTATATCAGCGAGAGAGCCAATTTCATCGTTCAAGGAGTCGGGGAAATTTTTTAAGAGCAATAATTATGGTTTGATCAATATTTAAAAATATGATTTATTTAATAATCAAGCTATTAGGAAAGTTTTTGTTGCATGCGTAACTCGTTTTTAATTTTAAACATGAATTTAAGTTCCCATCGGTTAAATTTGACTAGATATTGAGAAAACTGAATATAATTTCATTTTTATTTTGTAAATTTTTGATAATAATTAGAAAGTATTCTGAAAGCAAATGCATTTTTCATTCGCTTAATTCTCAGTATAATTGAGAAGAGCTATCGCTAGAAAATAAAAACCTACTAATATTGTACTTCCAAAAGTTAGCAATAAATGTATTAGAAGTTAAATTTGCCAACTCCGTTCATTTAGAAATTCGGCTCAGTTTTCAATCCTACCACCTACACCAGGAACGTAGCAATTTAAATATCATGGGGGAGGGGGGCTCAAACAATTTTATTTCCACATGCTCAAAATTATTTCCAAGAAAAACCAATTAACAATTAAAAAGTAATTTTTATTCACTCATTATTATTAATATTAATTACAGAAAATCACTAATAAATGAATGAATATTTTTATAGATCATTAAAATAAATTCGCTTTAAAAGCAGCTGTAGCCCCCTCCTATCCTAGGCGCCTGATCTACACCACCATGACATGGCCCCAACAAGAGGAGGGGTGACAAGGGGAGGGGAGGGGGTGACAAAAAGTGTGACATCGCATATTTTGATTTCTATAAAAACATTTAAAATCAGCAAATTAAACTTATTTTATGCTAATATAATATAGCGTGACATGTGACAAAGGGGGGAAGGGGTATGTTGAAGTGAGACACTTAGTGACAAAGGGGGAGGGGGTTAAATATATTGAAAAAAGTGACATTTATGAACGGTCCTTATGCAGGAAAGTAGAGAACTGGCATAGGAAGCATCACACAAAATTTTAAATGCACATATGTTTACTAATCCCTGATTTCTAATTTGGATCACAGTCAAACTTATCATTAATTTAATACCAATCTAAATCAGAAATTGGTACAGAAAAATATTTCTTGATTTATTTCAAATTTTTAAACGTATTTTCCTCCTACCGTTTCCCACTTTTTCCTCGCAAGTGCAAAGTTAGAGTTGGAAATATGCCAATTTACTCCATAAAATGTAAAATTTTGCATTATTTTAGGCTAACTTTTTATTATACACACTAAAGTGGAACCAAAAAGATATTTACTTATTAATTTTAAATTGAAACTCGCATTTATCACACTTTATTCCAACTTTTTTTTCATGATTGCAATGCAGTTAAACGCCATTAAAACGCGGGTGTCTGGGGTCATGTTTGGAACCCGCGTTATAACATAACCGCGGTATAGTGAAACTATAACGCAGAACCATATTACGGAATAATACTCGATTTTGATGCATCATTTTTAACTTTATCAATCACTCATAAGTTTTCTTCTATAATTTAACTTTTTCTTTTCTTCTTTGCTGCAATTTTATTCGCTGTAATTGCTGTGAACGAAGCACACATCTCAACTGCGCAATCAGTCTATCGAGCGATAGGTTATAAACGAAATGTGCTCCGAGAAAAATGGGGCTTAAAAATATCTTTATATTATCAATATGGGATTGTGAAGAGGTTCTAAGAAAAAAAAATAGATTTGGAAAGGGAGGAACGCGCTTTTTAAAAAAATAATGCTTTAAGCCTGCATACACACACACTCAGACAGGAAAATATATTTACTTTTCAGGAACGCTAAAGAATCTGGAATATAAAGGTATACTTCTGAAAATGGAAGATAATTATGCATTGAACTGAACAGTTACTGACAGATTGAGGTTGATAGTATCCAACTTTTAAAAACAATAAAACTCTTGGAGACATTTTCTCCCCATTAAATCACCAGCAAGGATATACGATTGATATGTCTTTAAGCATGCATACATATAATTGTATTACATGAAAGATATCATTAAACAGATGAATGGCAAAGAAGGAAAACGTTTAACGATTACTATTTCATAAAAATAAATAAATAAAAGCACTTACCAGTATGGGTGCGTAAATGTGTTTTAAGAGATTTTTTTGTATGAAACTCTCGGCCACAATAATCACATTTAATGCTGGTGGTGCTTTTTGAATTCAGCCCATTACGCACCAGGAGAGCCACAGTGTTAGCATTAGGCCGTCCACGCTGCATTTTTAGATGCAAACTCTCTTGAGCGTTTCAGTAGGTTTTAACCGTCTTAAAATGAAAACCCACTTTTATCCCCGCACAGATCGTCACTTAGCTCCGCGCAGCGTAGCTACCGGAATATCTGATTGGCTACTCCTTAGCTGTTGACGTCAGAGGCTATTTTACCCTCAGGGTAACATTTCCCCATTAGTGAGTGTTTAAAACGAAATTTATTCAAAATTAGAGTGGAAACTTTTTCTTTTCGTATTTTTTTGCTAACTTTTTTATCATTTAATTTTTGTGAAATTTGTTTATATAATTATAAAAGTAAAAATAGTTCAAATTTTTGCTTTAAAAAAAAAAACGATAGATATTCGAAAAAAGATTTTTTTCTCTTTTTTTCGAATATCTATCGGAAGGGGATTTTCTACGCATGCATATTTTCAGCGCCGTAAGGGACCGTTCATAAATGATGTCACGCTTTTTCCCCATATATTTGACCCCCTCTTTCTTTGTTACAATATGTCACAATTTCACGAACCCCACCCACCCCCCCTCGAAGCGTGACATCATTTATGAATGATCCTTAAAGTGAATTTCTGCATCCGCTACATCTTCATGAATTATATTTAGGTACATATGTGAACTCGAAATCTCATTCCGTGAAAAGAAAGATGCAAAACTAAATTAGACTAAAAGCATTTCCTTTCTTCAATCAATAAAAATCTCGATAATATGTGCATGCATAACCATGCATATTTTTATATGTAATATTTTATGTATCCATGCACGTAATACGCGGTTTTTTTTTTTTTTTTTTTTTTTTTGAGAGCAGGGGGCGGGATCCCTAGTAATTGATAATTTATACTATTTTTGATTGACTCAAAGCTTCTTTGAGAAAGAGCCATTTTGAATAATCTTGAGCACGGAATGTAAATAATAAATTTTTAATTGTTTGAATTGCCACTTTGGCTTGCAGAGGATCTTAAAATCAGTTTATTTATTTTCTACATACTATTTTAAAAATTGTTACTATTAAATACTATTTTGTTATTAAGTACCATTTTATTCTTTAAATACTAGTATTTAAAAAAATGTTATTAGTCGAACCTCTTTAAAATGAACCCAAAGGGACTCTTCCCAAGACGGACCAAAATAAACTCTTCTTAACCCTACTTTGTCTTATCCGAAAAACGAAGAAATTCTTTTCTTTAGAAAGCAAAAGAGGAATTTCATGCTATTTTCCAGTACACAATGCTCGATTTAAGGCCCTAATGCATATGTAAATCAATGCTATAGATTTCGAATTTGTCATAAGAAGAAAAACAATTTTTGGTACTCAAATAAAAAGTTTTAAAAGTAAAAATTCAAGAACTTTAAACGTTTGTTAACTAAAATTACATATCAAGAGAAAATCTTTCAAAATTATCGTAGATATATATTTTTTTAAATATTCAGTTATAACACATTGTTTCCCGCTCTTTTCTGAACAATTGCTCCAGATCCAGAAGTCTTCAATGGCATCGAAATTGTTTTGGAATTCTGATGAATTATCCTTTCTTTTTTCGTTGTTGAAAAATAAATGCCTTTTGTTTGTTTCGTATTGAATTGAAGTTCGAACGGTTAGGGACCACAAATAAGAGTTCGACTTATCCGATAGTTCGCATTAAGCGTGTTCGTCTTAAACGAAGAAAATAGCGTTATTTGTTAATACATTCGGACGGGGATCGCAAATGTAGTGCGTCTTAGCATTAATTCGTTTTAGGCGTGTTTGAATTAACGAGGTTCGACTATTAAATACTATTTTATCGTTTAAATACAATTTGAAAAATTGTTATTATTAAATACTATTTAAAAAACTGTTATCATTAAATACTATTTTAATACTATTCTCTTATTAAATGCTATTTTATTACTAAATACTATTTTACTTTTTAAATACTATTTAAGAAATTGTTCTTATTAAAAACTATTTAAATACTATTTTATTATTAAATGCTATTTTATTTTTTATATACTGTTTTAAAAATTTTGTTTAAGTGGATTATTATTAACAACAATTTTCAGTAAAATGTACTATTCATCAGCATTCTTCAGAAAGGAGAATCAACGATCTTTGGCGCCATTACTGTAAAAGTAGCATAAAGTCTCCTAAAGAGAATATTCTTATCAATAAATTAAGCTATTTTATTCGATGTGTAAAAGGTCGGAATGTGACAATTTAAGTAGAAATTTTGCAGCGATTTAAAACAAGAAAAAATAACTTTCAAATTTCAAACAGAAGAGTGCGATGGGACTTGTCGACCTGACCGAATTGCACTGGCGTCCCTCTCGTACAAATGTCCGTCCGGAATTACACCGGAACCTTCCCCTTCTCCTGCCATTTTAAATACTCGGAAATGCTAGTCCGTGTTCATGTTTCTTATGTTCAGCTATACTTTCCTACTTTCCAGTAAAAGTTTTTTTTTTTAAAGTACAAGGAATATTTTAATCAGGGCCCGACTAGCAAGTTTTCATTCCCAGGGCACTTTCAATTTTTCCTCCCCCTTTTAATGGTTCACTTACTTTTATATATAATGTATGTCTACGCATGCGCGCGCGTGTGTGTGTGCTGCGGTTATTCTTAAGAATACCCTGTAATTATGAAAAATTAGCAGCTGTTATTATTATTTAAACCACTTATTTTATGTTACCATCCTTTTAAAAGAAAGTTAGATGATATTATGGAAGATATCCTGCCCCTTAGAAAGTTCCCGCCCAGAGCACCCTAGCGATTGTGAATGCCTGATTTTAATGCATTTTTAAAATGTCGCTGAATAATTCGAAATCAAAAACGAAGAAGGAAAAAAATTGCCTTTATATGTGGGTCTAAAGGAAATTAATCGAGCTTAAAATATTGCAATAAATATAAAAACACATATTCCAAGAAAGTATCAAACTTTGTTTGAGTAATAAAAGAACTTTTGTTTCAATCAATACATTTTGCTCTAGTTTTGAATTGCCAAATTTAATGTATGTTAAGAATTTCTCTTTTCAGTTCAATAATGGAAGAAAATTATGATTATGGACAAACTGAGGACTGAGGAAATTTGCTCAATCCTTCATTTATGCAACGGTTAATTTCAAATAAAATTCAAGGAATTAAAATAAATGTTGGTGACGTACAACTATATCAACTACATTCGTTTTAATATTTTTTAAAAATATACTAAATTTAGTGCTATTAATTAATGAATGACAATGTACTTGATTTGTTAGCAGTTGACATTAATTTGATAATAGACCTATCTAAATATGAATTGTATGCTTGAAATGTTTGCGGTAATAAATGAATAGAATAAAAATATGTCTCGAAAAGTTACGCATAAGTATATCAACTACATTGGTTTTAATATTTAAAAATATATATATTTATTATTAGATTTAGTGCGATTACTTAATGGATGATAATGTGCTTGATTGCTTAGCAATTGCCATTATTTTGATAATCGACCTATATAAATATGAATTGTATATTTGAAATGTTTACGGTAAAAAATTATTAGAATAAAAATATTTCCCGAAAATATTGAATTATTTTTAAACACTTTTGTATAAAAAAGTGCTTTAGAAACAAAATGATTATTTAAAGAAGGAGAAATAAATAAACATAAATGAGCAAATAAAATGAAAAAAAAAAAAAAAAGCTTTGATATTACAGTTAGAAGCATGTAATTTACGAGAATGTAGCAGTATTTATTAATTAAAAATTCAGAAGATCTTGTTCAACCTTGAGTAAGGTCAAGTACAGGTGCTCCCACTATAAGGGGTTCAACATCACCACCCTGCCGACAGAGCTAGCAAGGCTATTCGCCGCGTTTTTGACTGACACGGACCTAAAGATGTATAACATAAATGACATATTTGGGATCTTATTTTGCATTCTTTAAAAAATAATAAATTTAATTTCTGGAATAAAAATGCACAGTTCATTTTTAAAGCAAGTATACTATTGTTTTTAACAAAGGTAAAAAATATTTGCGCCTGTTCTTAGATTTCCATTTTTTAATTTATTATTCAAGAATTTCAATGTACGACAAAAGCAGTTGGTTTTGCAATGTTGCAGCATTGCAAAACCAAACAATGAAACGCATTTTTTAAACAAAAGTTGTTTTTACTTTATTTTATTTTATTACTATTATTTTCTTACATCATGTGTACGTAAAAAATAATTCGACTCAAAATAAAAGTAGATGTAATTAAAAAGCTATTAAAAAAATAATTTTAAAACACGCATAAATTAAACTTTTTTTTTTTTCTTGTTTGTAAAATATTTCACTACAAAATATTCTATGCAAGTGTAATATGCATAAGAATTTTAAAAAGTTCTTTAAACCTATATTTTTAGGAAACCATTGGTATATCACAAAATATATTTTATGCTTAAAGTTTGTTTTCTTCAAATTCTGTAATAAATACTTGACATTCTAATGGCTTGTTTTATATACTGTAGTATTAAAATACACTTACATTTAAGCATTCAGAAGGTTTGAAAATTATTTTTTTATATGTAAGAACTGTTTTGAAAGAAGTCATAAGTAAAATACATTTTGGATTTATTGTTTGAAGTTGCACTATATAAAAAATAAACACATAGCATTACAAAACTGTAAGTATTGAGGCTGGATATCAGGACGAAGTGCAAATACCCAGTGGAATATGTATTCGGTTAAATTCTGTTATCCAGTCCAGACCTGGCAGAAAAATGTGCAGGGCGCCTCGTATCCGGTTTCCGGCAAAATTACTTTTACATAAAGCAAGGTATTCTTGATGAGCTGGTAAGTTAGCATTTAAAATACTTTGAACTAACTGATATCATTTTTCCGTGAAGTCAACTCATTATCCGGGACCATGGCCCAGAGCCTACTAAATTTGGCGACCCAATATTATATTCTTCAAAATATGTCTTCCCCATCATATAATGAAGTAACTTTGGGCAATTGCTTGTGTAGTGGGCAGATTTTTTTTTCTTTTTTGTTTTTTGCACATTATTGCCAATTTGATTCTATGTAGCAAATGGCATAATTTATTTCTTCTTTAGTTTTTTTCAACTCATATTGCTTATGTGCAGACTTTATGCATTACAGTTATAAAGAAAAGTCCTCTAGTTAGTAGAAGGTTCATGTGTGTGTGTGACACGATTTTTCAAACTGACCGAGGGCGGGGTCAAAAATGTTTTTTTTTTTAGTGGTTCAAGCGTCACTGAACTGTACAATTTCAGATTTCACATTGGAAAGAAATTTGACAATGTTGTAAACAGCTACATTTCGAGTGAGTGCTTAGAAACAAATGTAAATTTTTTCTACACGTCATAATGTTTTTTTGACAATGAAGAACCACAAGAATGAAAAAAAATCCAATTTTCTTTTCTCGTTTGAACCTGGACTTCACTTTGAGGAAGTCGGGCATTGCGTGCAGATTTATTATGGGAAGTATCGATTAACATGATTTGCGATACATCAATACTTCGTTTTGGGAAGGGGAGGGAGTAACGTTTTTCTCCTTCCAAGAAAAGGACAAATCCGAAATTAATCATTATGTCCACAGAGCACGAGATGTATTCATTTTATTTTAATGAAAATATATTTCTGGGGGGGGAATGCACCGGAATGGAGTTCTGGCAGCTTGAACCCCTGACAGTTGACAACCCTTGACAGTTGACAACCCCTGACAGTTGAGAACCTCTGGCAGTTGACAATTAAAGTTCCTGATGTTGTTTTCAAAGAACTCCAACCTACAACCTGCTGCTGTTCTCACCCCCCGCAAATCCAGATTCCTGTGGGCGTAGTTGGTGTCCACAAAATAAAGTCACCTCGTTCTTTTTAAATGGAATGGTCTTTCTCTGCCAGAGCTTTCCAGCAGGTCTTAAATGGAAGGGGTCCCTAAGGAAAGGTGGGTCAGGAATGCAGAATTTTTCATAGTTAACCCAATTCCTTATCGGTTTAGAAGAGCCGTCCCGATGGAAGGTCACTGCTGGGAACTCCCAAAAATTTTCCTTATTCGACAAATTTCGATTGACCATTCGATAAATTTGGGAATTTGGTATTACTGTCGGCCCAGCTTAAAGGAATACCGTCGGTTCCAGCATATTTTTTTCGATTATGCGGGGAAATTTTCTTTACCTTCCAGAACTGATAATATTGCCTCGAAATGTAATAATAAATCAGTATATCTAATTAAAAGAAGTTATTAACTTTTGTGGTTAAAAGTTATTTTAAGTAAGATAAATAAAAACTAAATAATTAAATACATTATTATATATTTTTGTACAAATTAAAATGATGAAAACTAAAACTTACAACTAGAATTACAAAATCTTTGGGACAACTTTTCACTATATTACTTCTTAAAAAAGTCCATAATTGTGAATTGCTTGCTCAAAGTGTTTTTTGGGAGCACTTTTCTATTTCCTTCTCCAATCAAGTCATAATCTCCACCTATATTTTCAAAATGGCTTCGTATCACAACTAACGATTTATGAAATTCACTTAAAGCTGGTTGTCTTCACCATTGCAACCCCCCCCCCCCCCCCCGCTTTCTCCTTATCTTTTTTATATTGCTAAAACCTGCTGCTGAAGATTCCAAAAACCCTTTAGAAAATGGCCTCTTTTTACTTCCGGGGGGAACCATGAAAGAGAATGAGTGACTCTCAAATTTAGTGGGCATGGGGAGGTGTTGCTGAAAGATTAACTTGAAAATTCAAAAATTGATCTCATTTAATTATTTATTTTTGAAATTTAATCAATTTTTTTATCAAACATATTTCAAAAGCAGACCAGTATTATTGGATTATCCGGCGAAATTATACGATTAAACGGGGATCTTTAACATTGCGTCTATGGGGAAATATTCGGTTCCGGAAGGTTTTATTCTTATAAGCGGAGTATTCCTTTATCCGTTACCCCGATTAAGCGGGGCTGACAGTACTACGCAGACCCGGCGAAGAGGCGTCATGAGGCAACAAAAATACTCTGCGCCCCTTTAATATGTATTCTGCAGAATGTAGTGACTATAAACACTTTATCAATAAATACGTAGATATATTTAAGTAATATTAAATATTGATAGAACATATTTTTATTTTTCTTATTTATTAGAATCATAATATTACGTAATAAATTAATTAGCTGCTAATAACCGTCTTTAAGGGCGTTCCGCCGTGAGGAAAGCGCTTCGCTGCCTCCCACCGCCCTGTTCCCACAATGCTTACATATATTTTTCACTTGCATTGTTATATATTACTGACCGGAAACTACCTATAGTTGCCAATCTCAATAGTCAAGAAATTATATTTGATTTTGCGTATATCAGTGGTGTAGTCCTGAAAAAAAGTTGGGGGGGGGGGGGACGCGTATGCATACGAAGACAGGCAATTGATATCAAAAGTGGGGGGATGCTTATCTTAAAATGTAAAAAAATTGGGGGGACGCTTGTATTAAAATTAAAAGGTAGGGGGACGCCGTCCCCCTGCGTCCCCCCTTGACTACACCACTGGTGTATACAATGATTATTACTTCTTAGTAGATCATTTTTGATTAATTGGAACGGTGCTTGAACTTTCTGATTCGGTAAGATTCGAAGTTTCATTCGGCAAATTGAGAATTCCCCCCCTTCCGAAAAATATAAGTTCGGGTCGTCCCTGCCTTGTCCCTTTTATGGTCTGAGGAGCTGCCTAAAATTTATAGTCAATGATCTCGTTCTACGCTGTAAAAATTTTTGGTGGTATTTAAAACCATTTTTGGTGTTCAGTTGGAGTAGAGTTGAAAATTATTCGTTTCTTGATGTATTTTAAATTTTTTTAAAGTGTCTATCGAAAGAAATACAGATAACAGAATGTTTTTTTACATGGTTTTATTTAACTTGACTTGTGGTGGAATTTTGTAAGGCGGTTTTCGACAACTATTACTGCATAAATTATCTTCAAATTTTGCACACAAGCTTATCTTCAATGACAATACAATAATCCATCCATTTTATAATTTATTATAACGTTAATTAGGAAAAAAAATTAATAATTTTGGCTCTGAGGAAATTATCAGCATTATCATTTGCCGTTTGGCAACAATAGTTTTGTTTGGATAATGCAACGATGTTTTGAATTTAAATAAAAACCATGTAACTTAAAACATTTTTGGCGATTTAATATTATTAGCATATGATGTTCGTTAACTCATCTACGTATCAAAAATTGAGTACGATTGCTCATTTATTCTATTTTCATAGAAATGAGCAATCGCAATGAAATTTCGATACGTGACGGAGTTAACAAATTTTATGTGCTAAGAAACGTTATGCTGTCTATAATATTTTAGACAGACACATAAAAAAAATTGAAGTACACTAGAAGACCGAAATAACGTAGTCCAGTCCGATGTACCGCAAATTCGGATTTAACGAGAAAAAACTTGTCTCCCGAAAAAAAAAAAGATCGATCATGAATTTCAGTAAAAGTGTATATGTTACCGGCAACGTTTGAAATCCGGCATTGTATATAATGCCTAAAACCAGCCGGCAATGTATGAAACGATTTATATTTCACACATTTCCTAGGCATTCTATAGAATGCCAAATGAGAAACCGGCAAAGTACAAAATACATCTCCGATTCGATAAGAACTCCGCCCGTAAGTGCAAAGTAAGAGTTAACGCTGCAAAAAAGTGTTTTCTTAACCGAAACTACTTGCCAGAAGTTAGTAAATGATGCACAAAAAGCCAAAATGACTACTAAGAAGGAACTATTGGTTGTTGAATCGCTACGATGCGTTGATTGTGAAAAACAAAAATAATTTTTTTAATGGCAATCTCATTATTTTTTCAGAATAACACTTCTATTTTTTGAGAAATGCACATCATTTACATAATAACCTCATCAGCACGTTTTCTCATACTTTTCCTAAATAGCATTTTTCATTCTATAGAATGCCTAGGTATTATATACAATGAATAGGGAAAGTATGAAATACTTCTCATATTTTATACCTTGCCTAAAAACGTTCGGCATTATATACAATGCCTAGGCATTCAAAAGAATGCCAGCGTTTCATACTGGGCCGGTAACACTTTGAATACCTGGATAGAAATTGACAACAGCGAACCAATTTCAGAGGTCATAACAGATCGGGTTATCATTGATGCCAGAACGCATGAAAATTGCAGTGAGCGAGATTATGATGATGAAATTGAAAATTATCTGGTTATGATCTGGTTCTGGTTATGAAAGACGATGTTCCAGAGGCTACTAAAGTCATCTCACACTTAACAAAGGTAATTTTGTGGATGGAGAGGCAAGACGATTCAGATAGTGTTCATCTACTCCATCTTACCAGTGTGAGACAATATGCCAAAAAGAAACAAAACGCCTGAGTTCGCCAAACAACACTTACGGTTTTTCAAGATAGTGTAAGATTAAGTTTGTGGTCAGGGGGGGGGGGGGGGTTGATAAAGTTAATTATATTTTACAAAGCGGATAAGTGTTCCCATTATTTTGTATCATTGTCGGTCGCTGTTTTGACAACATTCCGATATACCGCGCCGCGGTTAAGCTATAACGCGGGTGTGAAACATGTCTCTCAACCAGGGTTCGAAATTAGAATGTAAAAGTTTGGCGCCATTGGCACCTAACTTTTTTGTTGAAGTTGCCAAAATTGTTCTTATAGGCGCAATTTTAAAGTAACTCAAATTGCTTCGGCAGAAATAACAACTCGTAACTATGAAGACAGCTGTGCAATTGATAAAAAATATCGCAAAACTTCACAACCTAAATGAGAAAATTATTTAGTAAATAAAAGAATTTCTATTAGTAGCTTTTAAGAAAGTTGGTAATTTTACTTAAGTTTATGAATCAATATAAATGTATATTTTAATCGGTGGCAAATTAATTGAAATATGACTCAATTGGCTTAACTTACAGTCTAGTATTACTTACTTCATTTGTAAGTAAAAATTCACAATTCCAAATTTGAAGGTCAAGAAGTTACGATAGTCTTCATAGGTGTCGTAAAAACTCAAAATACTAAGGACTAGACGGAATATGTATGTAAAAATAAAACTGTATAAAGTTGTACTACACTGTAAAAGAAATCTCCTGAAAATAACGGAAAAGGTACGGCAGCAGTGTTGTCGGAAATATTCCGTTGCTGATAATATTTTCCCGAGATTTAACAGAATTTCCATTTCGTTTTTCTCCGTTAATCCAAACGAGGCTGTGAAAATACAGCAACCGTATAACGGAAAAGTTCCGATCTCGTATTTTCAGAACGTGATATTTCCGTTTTTGGAAGGAAAATCCATGTATTGAAGCACTACGGAAATCTTCCGTTAAAATCAGTCAAAAAACAATTTGAAAATTTAGGTTTTTTTTTTTAACAGTGTAGATTTAAAAGATAAAAGAATAAATTAAAATGACGACTTGAGGAAAAATTGTGGTTGTCAAAATAAAAGTTTCTTGAAAGGGGTTAGACGTCAAAAGTGACGACTGGATGTAAAATCGCGGTCGACAAACTGGAATCTTTAGTTGCAAAATACGACCAAGGACGCTAATTTCGAACCCTGTCCCACACTCTCAGAAATGGAGCTCTCACTTTTGACGATTTTTGAATCGTCAAGAAAATTTCGTCATTTATAACGATTCTTTCCTCGCGCGATCACGTGACTTAAAAAAGTTACTACACAAATTTCGCCAATTTGACGAAAGGTTTACTCGAAGCATTTATCACGAAACCATTTCGACAATACGGCGAAAGTTTCGTGAGATTTGAGCATGCGTGTCTGAGAGTCTCTGAGAGAACAACCGCGTTATATTGGGTTTCTACTGTATATCAAAAATGAATAATTTTCAACTTTATACCAACTGGACACCAAAAATCGTGTTCACAGTGACACCAAAATGGTGGCCGGCAACTAAACGCAAGATTTTTACAGTGTACCTTGGTTCTACGTTGTATCTGCATCCTATCTTTAAAGTTATTTATGGTTGACTTACTTGTCAAAAGTTGACAAGTTCCTCCTCTACCTCTTCTTTCTCCATTAGTGTTTAGCAGAATTCTCTTTTGTCCACCAACGTGTTAAAACCCACAGAAGTGTGTGTGACCAATTTCGGGGGTGAGGTGAAAACAAGTGAACCGATAAATAGAACGAAGAAAGAATTCTTCACTCTAGGGGTGAATCACGAGAGTTTCTTGCTGTTATCTGGTAGAGATTTGAAGAAAGATTTATTTTCATGCTCCATGACAAACATTTTGGCTTTCAGCACAATTATTTTCTATCGTACAAGTGTATAATTTATAAATTCACTGGAAAAGTGGAGGTTTTATTACTTTTTATTTACATTTTAAATTACATTTTCTCCCCGTTATGAGTTATTAATTCATAATGTGGACTAAAAAATGGTTTGCAAAAAGGGGTTTTGCATTTTAAATCGTTTTTTTTTTCTCTCTTTTCGCTATAAATTATTAACTCACAGTGTCGACTTAAAAAGGCTTCAGGTTCAGGTATGGAGCTCAATGAGGAAAAGAGTTAGTTTCTTACACACTTTTTCAAGACAGAACAAATAATGGCAAAACATTACAATGAATGTATAAAGTTTTTACGACATGACTTAGCTTTATTACTAGCTTATTATTTTTATTATTTCTTACCTTTCTAAATATATTTTTAGCTACGTGTTTTTTTGCTCAGTGCAAAAAAATATACGTGTGTATCTATTTTTTCATTTTTATTTATTTCTAATAGCATTTTAGCATATCTGAACGGGATCTGGAGCGGATCATGGAGCAGGAGCATTGAGCAAAGCCGTATCCAGAATTTTTTTTCGGGGGGTGCGGGGCAGCAGCGTAGCTAGACCCAGATTTCAGGGTGGGTTCCTTTGGTAGAAGTGAGCTAATTTCATGGTTTTACAAGAAAAAATGGTTAAATGCCAGACAATCTTCACCATTTCAGGGGGGGGGGGTATCCCTAAAACTACCCCCTTACTACGCCAGTGCATTGAGCTACCCACGGCCTCCATTAACCACTAGGCTACCACGGCCCCATCCAACAAGAGACCTCTCCCCCCCCCCCCCCCCCCGCCGCCGCGGAAACCACAACCCTCCAAATGATACTCTTCTAGCATAGGGGTACGGACGGCAGGCGTGCGACGGACTTCACTACCCCGTGGCCGGGGGAAGGGCATCCCTAAGGCCATTTGCTAACGTGGGGAAAGAGATGGAGTAGAAAAGTCCCCCCCCCCACACACCAAAAGACATCGGATTTCCGGTATCCGACAGTAGTTTAAGTATCCGGAATCCGATCCGGCCACTGTACGACATACCCGGTTATCCGGTATGTCAAATTTGATTTCCAAAATTTAATTAATTCAAATATTTTGAAAATATAGATGAATTACAAACTTACTATGCATTTGGTAGCTGTGGGATGCTTAAAAATGCGTATAGAATTTACAAGTTTCAAACATTAGAGCCGGATATCCAGTACTTATACTTCATACGGGGGACACCGGATATCCGGTGTCCGACAGAATCAATATCCGGTGTATCACCGAACTTTCACTTTTGAAAATCTGTAGTCATTGTTTCTACCATGCGAAAGCACCAATATCCATTTAAGCCATTTGCTGAACTACTATTTAGCATAAATTGGTGCTGTGGAACTTACTACAGGCCAGTAGCAGTCACACTGAACCACCCTAAGATCATTCACATTTATAGGATAAGAATTTTTCTTTTAAATCATATTCAGTTTCGTTTCTGGATTATTTTATTGATTGGAAATTGCAACAGCTTTCATTTTGGAAGATTCAAATTTTTGGCAGAGCGGCAACAGAATACAGAAAAGTAAATTAAGTCTTATTTGTAACTGTAGGGGGAAAATATGGTCAAGTTAGAACACATGAAGATTTTAACACTAGTGAATGAATTTTTACTACTGGTATATTTATTACTAGCATGTTTCTACTATTCAGAAAGAGCTGTTATAGACAGATAGGAAAAAAACTTTTGAATCACATTCAGTATTTTTCTGAACAATTTTAATAAATTGCAAAAGTTCTCCGCTACGATTTTGAAAGATTCAAATTTTTGGCAGAGTGATAACAATATACAAAAGAGTAAAATTAAGTTATCTTTGTAACTGTAGAAGAAAAACATGTTAATGTTAGAACACATGAAGAATTTTTTACTACTGGCATATTTATTTCTATTACTAGCATGTTCCTACGATTCAGAACGATTATAGGTTGATAAATTAACCGGGGAGGGGGTGAGTAGAAAGTGACCTTTCACAACAAAGATTATGATCGAAACTCGAAGCCATCACAAAGCCTTAATCAAAAGGGGGAAAAAAATAAATAAATAAAGCGTTTGTAATCATCTCGACATAAATCAGATTCTCCACAAAACCGGAATTATTTTTTTTTCTTAAATTTAATATCCCGTTTTACACCACGTTCAATGCCTATTTTAGGAAGGAATGAAATTTCTTTTTAAGAAAAATTTTATTATACGTTTTTAAAATTATTCCAGTACTAAATTATCAAAGGCCAGAATGCCGATCAACTAAAATTTAGCTGGTTCGGACTATCATTTCTTATAGTCAAAAATTTTCAGCTTCAACAAATTTCAATTAATTTTCTTCATTTGAATCATTCGTGCGCTATACAAGAGATTTTAAACTTCGTGTTGGACGCTCGAGGAAAAACATTGATCTACATTTCGAAGGGTCAAACGAAGGACTTTTCATTCATTCATTCCCACCAATGGTCCAGCATTCCCACGCCTTGCAACGGCGACATCCAAGAGAATGAACAGCTGTGAATGACAATAAACGGATCAGAGAATTATCACTGGGGTGGTTCAAAGATAAGAGAAGGGAAAGAGAAATCGCGGATGCAATGAGGGACGTGGGATGGGGGTGACGTCAAAGGAAAAGACAGTCATGACTCCTACCCCTTTATAGCTTGACCAAAGATAGCCTTTTTTTTTTTTTTCAAAACTGCAATTTCGAAAAAAATGGCGATGGTGTTTATATTTTTCTTTGTAGCCTAAGGCTCTGGAAAGAAAACACCCTCCAAAACCCAAGCTGTAGCCACTGGCGTAGAAAGGGGGGTTGGGGGGTATAAAAAAAACCTGAAATGGTGAAGATTGTTTAGAATTTGACCAATTTTCCCTGTAAAACAATAAAATTAGCTCATTTCTTCCGAAGAAACCCCAATGCAATGGTGAAGATTGTCTAGAATTTGACCAGTTTTTCCTGAAAAGCAATGAACTCACTTCTCCCGAAGAATCCCCTGCCCTCCAAAAAATCCGGATCTAGCTACGCCATTGGCTGTAGCCGCCCCTGGTAAAGAGATCAATCTTGAAAAACTAAACAAGTATGCATCTTAAAGCAGCGAGACAAAATGGCGGAAGGGTTTTCCTGTGAAAATTTATTATCTAGACAAGCTACACATTTGTGGACATAACTGCGCTATTGGCTAAGAGATAAATACTACTCCTGAAATATATTCAAAATCAGTGTGAGACAAAAATATTTTATTGTATGATACTAAAGATCGTTTTTTTTTTTTTTTTTTTCAAACAAAGAAATTTTTAAAAGTTTAGAGTGAAATATAAGAGTTTTCTGTAATGAAAGTTAAGGAAAATTTCAAAGGTACCATTCTTTCTTTCTTTTTTGAATTTAAAATTTCTTTTTCAAAACTGAAAATTGCATAGTGAATTTTAAGAAGTAAGAATTTTTTCAGTTCCGTTCTTTAAAACTGCTCTACACATAAAAAACATAGCACTTTAATTTGTTTTTACTCAAATGCAGTTACTAATTTAATTCAAATCTCGATTATTTCTTGTATTAAAATTTTTCATTTTCGCTTAAATGTTACATTTAATCATAAATGGTATGGAGAGATTTAGGTAAAACTAGACAACTCATTTGTAAAAATCGATCGAAACTTACATGCAAACAAGTAAATTGTGACAAGCAAATAAATTAGCAGTAAAATCTCGGATACTGGTCCTTCAGATTCTTAAGAATCTCGGCCACAGAATTTATGTCGCTAAATGTGCTATTTGCAGCACGTGCAGTAGTCATTGAGAAGTAATTTTAGTTGCAATAAAAATTATTTGCATCCGCAAGGTTTTATAAAAAGTAGTGTCTACCCAACAGTCGAAATTCGATCGTAATTATTAAATTTAGCATTGGAAACATTATGCTATTTAATTATTAGAGGTATAATTCATCAAATTCGGTGATTATACGTCGAGTTTATTTTGATCCTCTTCAATTAAAGCGAACGTATTTTAGATCATTGTCGCCTCAGGGCCTGTTGCGCTCATAAATGTAGCCGCTTGTACTTCTGCCACTTTTGTGCTGAGATGAGTGGCAGTTGAATAAAACTTCACTCAAAGTCTTATAATTGCTTTTAATACTACTGCTTAATGGCAACAAACTCTTTTTAACAATGTGTTTTTTATTTTATTACCTAATAATCTACTCTACCAAGGCATGTTGCCACGTGCTATCTATAACACTATTACAAATGAGTCTTGCCTGACAAAAGAAAAGGAGAAATAATTAACTAATATTAAACAGTTTTCAAAAATGTTTAATTGGTATCGCTAAAAACCGTTAATAGCTACAACCCAAAAATGAAAAAGCAAGAAAATCGGTTTAAAAACAGAGAAGAAACAAGCAAATGGTTCAACTGTTTCCCCTTTGCCTATTTATATATAAAAATAGCAGTGAAAGAATTCAACGAGCGTAGCTGCTGAACGAGAGGAGCCACCACAAAAAGGTTCAAAAGTTTTAGTCATTTCGATTGGGAGAGCAGCAAGGTGTGAAATTTTTTTTTCCTTAAGGTAAGCAAAATAATAATAATAAAAAAATCTGCGTTTAGTTCAGTATCATGTCTCGAGTGGAAAAAAAAATCTTGAATCTTGTATTACAAGATTCACGAATTTGTTCAAAAACAAAACCTAAATACTTTCACGGACAGCTTATCTTTTAATTGGTACACTCATAAATAACATAGGGAAAAATTCCCTATTTTATCACTGTTCTTCACGATTTTAATTTCGCATGACAGTAGAACTTCGATCTATCATTTAAATAATAACTTTCTGACGTTACTTTTATTGTACAGTTGTGTTTTTTTACATTATATTTTTTGTTTCTAAATTTTTTGATTATTATTTTACTTTTCTTATTAATAGTATCTGATTATTAAGTTTGTACGCAACTAAATTGCTTACATTTTGTAATTTCATGCAGTTTTTATGCAAGAGTAATAAGTATGGTAAAGAAAGTACTGTGTTTTCGCACCTTTTCCGAAAGCTTCCTTAGAAACGTCAAGATGGAAGCTGGTAAAAGCAGATAGTTAGATTAAGATTCTCGACTTAAGTACCGGAATTCCGGTACAGCACCAACAATACTGAACACCGGTATTGATATCACCAGCCCTTTGTGCACCTCTTATTCAGACTTTTTTTCCTTTTCTTTTTTGGAAGGATTTCATACCAGAAATGCCAATCCCATTCAATTAGTCATGCTTTTCTCATACCCCAAACGGAGATCTTGAAATAGGATACTAGATAAGGAGTTGAACATCATCTGATGGCAGGACAGCTCAAAAGAATTTAAGTCTTACCCATTTCGAAGAAATGTAGCTCTTTACAAACCTGTGCCATGTCAGGTGTAAATAAGATAAGCCTCGTTATGCCTTTTTAGAAAAAAAATATTTAAATTTTAAATTTTGGCTTTAAATTTTATTTATGCACTTCCACCAGTACAGTAAAACCTGTAAAGTTGACCACCTTTGGAAGCTAACCACCTGTCTAAGTTAACCACTTTTGTCAGGAACGGAATTTGCCCTATATTATAAAATGTAGAGAAACCTTTGTAACTTGACCACCTCTCTATGTTGACCACCTTATGTACGCCAAATTTGGGTGGGAGTATTATAAAAAACCCCTTGTAAGTTCGTCGCCTAATTATTACTATATTTATTTGTTTATCTTTTTTTTAAAGATAAAGAAAAAACTAAAATAGCTTCTCCTGGATATTTTTATGCTATAATGTTAGACCCGTATTTGTCTGGATGGATGAAACATCAATATAAAGTTTGCCTAAATTTCTTTGAAATCTAACCATATGGGGAAACTACTATGAGCATTCTTTTATTCTTTAAATAAGTTTCTTCTTTTTTCTTCGATCTGATGTAGCCATTTTGAAAAATTATGTATTTTTACGAAATCTTTACTACCATATGTGCCTTACACAATTAATAAGATATATTTATCTTTATTTTAACTAAGTACTTTACTTTTAAAGTTGTATAGGATGCATTGTAAGTCATTCAGGTTAAAGTTCTCTAATAATATTTTAGATAATTGTGAAAAAAAGCTAATCACTATTTTAAAGTAACGTCATTACATGAAGCTATATTTTAAGTAGTAATAAATGAATAAATGCATAGTATAAGACATAACAAAAAAAAAATCTCCACCTCCAAATAAGTTGACCACCTGTCTAAGTTGACCTTTAAAGGGCTGCTCCGCAGGTGGTCAACTTACACGGTTTCACTGTACTTGGTAAAGAGACTATAACTAACGCAATGATGGCGAACCATCATTTGAGCTCGGCGTGGGAAAGAAATGTTTATACCCAGAAAACGTCCATTTCCAATCGCCCAAACTTTTCAATGTGTTCAACCCTAGCAGAAAAAAGTTATTTCTGATCTTTTTTTTTGAATATATTAATATTTTAATTTACCTTTAAGAAAAAAAGGAAATAAAAATAAAACCCACTGAAAAAGATTTTGTTTCTCCCACAACAGCGGAAAATCCTTGGTGCGCTACTGATACAGTTTAACTTGGATTTAATGATTTCCTGGAATTAACGGTAAATTTTTGTAATTGCAGCTTGGATTTAATAAATGTTATATCTCCCCGATTTAACGATAGTATTTAAAAGTCCGTAGACAATCATTAAATCGGGGTTACACCATATATTTTAAGATGACTTTGTGAATAATACAAAGGAAACTAATAGCTTGCTTTAGTAAATTTCAATCTTTTCTTTTTCTTCGGAATAATTAAAAAATACTTTTTTTGTTACTTAAAAATGAAGCTCAATACATATAATTCTGTTAGTAAGGCAAACGGCCCCGGCATAACTTTCTAATCAAGCCCCGCATTCAATCATATTTTGTAAATAGTTATACAGAGCATTTTAGTACTTAGAAGACTTGTATGGTCTTCTACTGCAAATCATCGTCATGTAAAATAATTTGCTGATTTTTTATTTGTTTTGAATTACTATTATACAGGGTTTCTGAAAATGTAAGGCTGCAACTTTAGCAACTATGTTTTGAAAAAAATTCTAATTACAATTATTATTATTATTTTGTTTCTTTCTTTATTTATTTCGTAACCACTTCCTTGAGCTCCTTGTTCACATTTGGATAAAGGATTATTAGGGATGAGAGTCGGGTGGTTAGTTTCCCGCTCACGCACTGTCAGAGATTGGGCAACACATGTGTTGCGAATTTGAGTTTTGAACAAATAAATAAGGCATGGGTGAACGAACCACTTATTAGCTAGCTAGATAATTTTCCTGACGCGCTAAATATTTATAAGTTCGATAAAAGATAAATAATGTAAATAATTGAATTATAATTAGGAAAGTATTCTTTTTTAGAAACCACTTTTAGGGCCGGCGCTAGCACGAATGGCGCCCTGAGGCAAAAAAACTTTTTTCCGCCCCTACTATATATTATAAAGGAATAGAGATTAGAAATGATCGATATAAACTTTAATTATACAGGTTTTAATTTTTAAAAAGCTGGAGGAAAACAAACGCTGATCAGAATGGACTAAATAAGGAAAAATAAAAAAGTAAAAAAGACAGATTGCGTTTTGCTCGTCATGAAACAGACACTTCTGGAACTGCAAACAGTTATAAAGCGCCTACTCCGGATTCATTAAAGCCGCGTGTCGCTGTGGAGAAGAAAGGATAATGTGCAGAACAAGAAATAACCCAGTAAAAAATATATCCTTTCAACAAAGGAAAGAAAGAAACGGAAACGTTTCAAAATTATTTGTAAAACAAAATAGTTTAAATATCATTTAATTTTTTTTGAGATAAAAACTACTGTTTGTTACTTAAACGATGCAGTAAATATTTATAGTCAATGCGCCCCTATGAACGACTCGCCCTGAGGCGGGCGCCTCAGCCTAGCGTCGGCTCTGACCCCTTTTATATTTGCAATAAGTGGACAGTTCCAAAGTTAATTTCTACGTCACCGAATATCGCATTTATTCATTTTAATTTAAATTTTTATGCCGTTTAGAGTCAATATTTGTTTTTCTCTTCTAACCAAATTAGCACAGATACTGTTTTGTGTAGCGTACAGTAGTTTTTCCTTTAGAAGAATTTAGTTTTGTGTAAGTATATAGTATGTATGTAGGGGAAAGTGGGGCAAAGTGAAATAGTTAAGATAAATTAAATTTTTCAAAATGAACAAATTGGAAATTCATTTACAGTACACAAAGAGAAAACTATGAATTTCTTAATAGAACTTGCATTGAAATATTTTTCATTTTAGGCATAAATTTGTAAGTTAAAGTAAAAGTGGAAAATTATCACTTTGCACCATGTAAGGGGCAAAGTGAAAATTGAAATATTTTCCTAATGAAATAGTTTTCCGTGGGATAATCCCTTTGAAATCGTATATCGCCTTATGGTAGTCCAAATAGCATGTAATCAGGGTTCGATATTAGCTGTCGTTAGACACATTTTGCAACTCTAATTTTCTGTTTGACGACTACAATTTTGCACCTAGTAGTCACTTTTACGCCTAATTTTTGATAAAAATTTAGACTTGACGATTTAAATTTTACACTAAAACGAATTTTTTGTTGGTTGTATGATTGAAAATCGTTGTCATATAAATCTTTCGTTTTTATTTGTCGAGTTTCCAACAGTCGCATGCCTCACAGTTAGACCTTTTTTTTTTAACTAAAGAAGACAAGCTAGGGAGAGGGAAGCCATTTTATTTCCCTTCTTTTCTCCCTGTGTTCTTTTCTTTTCTTCTGTTTAATTTATAGCACTTACGAGTTAAAATGCGCCAAAGCAGAACCTTTTGGAAACTAAAACAAAAAAGCTAGGCACTGTTGACCCATAATTTTTACATCCCAGTTTTCGAACCCCTGCATGTAATGATTCATATTTATGAGTACAAAATGTTATAAATGCTTTTTATTAAATATTATTATAAATGAATGATTGATAAATGACCGGATGAATTAAGGAATTAATGACTGTAAAAAAAAAGATTAATTAAATATTAAATGAACGAATGTGAAAAGTTTATTTAATAAATGAATAAATAATTAAATGAATGAATAAATGAACGACAAATTTAGTTATCCGATTACCGATGCAAGGACGAAGTGAAATTAAATATGTATTTCCCTTTTCCCGGCATGCCCATGACAAATTGTACTAAACATTTTAAATCAAAACAAGCCTAACATAAAATAAATTAACAATGCACTTGACGTTAGTAGGTCTAAATTAATATTTAAGATATTAATAATAGGAATTCTATCATTATATAAAAGCAAAAAAATGTTGGGCTGGTTGCATTTTAAAATATTGCAAACATGAGCGTCAAATTTTAAAAATGTCTTGTATTATCATGTAGTTTGATCTTTAGAGTTAACTATTTTTTGTCTGGAACCAACTACATGTTAGGTAACGTAGTTAAAATATTATTGAATAGGTGACCCTGCAAAGAAAGTAAATATTTTACCATTTCACTTTGCCCCCAGATTCCCCTAATCCTTTTTTAGCTCATTTTTGAAATACGGTTTTACTTTCTTTTCTTTATTTTTAAATTACTAACAGAATTTTACCATAACCCAGTCTATCCCGCCTGCGAAAATATTTAAAATAGCTTTTATTCAACCAAAGATGCTTTGGGGGCAGCGCCAATAAACTGATAAGTATTTAAATCTTACAACTCATCCACTTGAAAGGTACCACTTTCTGAAAAAAGGATGGAATTAGTTGGCTGGCAGGGTCGTAACTAGATCTTTTTCGCTTTTCCAACAGGAGCAAGACCAATTTTTAGCGTCCCCCCCCCCCCCCGCCCTGACATACGCAATAAAAAAACGCACACACTTTTAGTCAATTTGCCGCCCCTAAAATCTGGTGACCCGGGCACAGGCCCCATCTCCCCTGTCCCCTCCCCCTGCTGGTTACGTCCCTGCTGGCTGGGGTGCACTCATAAAATTTCCAGTGCCGGAAAAACAATTAGAACTTTCTCTTTTCTTTGCTTTTCACAATTCCATAAATTTTTGGTCAAGTTATACACAAAGGGGAACAGTAATTTAAAAAAAAAATATGAATGCTTAATGTTAAAATTAAAGTCAGACCAAATAGTAAACTTGAGGATTTTTTATGTGAAAGGAAAATATTGCACTGGGAAAAAACACAGGATCGCCGTTCCGGCACCCCGGCTATTGACAATAGTAGACACTCTGCAGATGTCTCTTCTAGGAATTCCAACCTGTTCTTAGCTCCCCAAAATTCCTGAAGTGACCACAAAAGAAGAGGACCTGTCTAGCTCACATGATTCTTCATGAAAGCTCGTCTTCATCAGCCAAACCGATACCACCGACCAAACCCCTTTGTCTTCTTTCTAGATTACTAGCAGTACCCCCACGGCCATGTCTGTGTTTAAAAAGGTAAAGGGGGGGAGGGGCATTTGGACCAGCTTAAATTCCGTTTACCAGTGTATTCTGTATTATATATGGGTGATTTTCAAAAAGATTGACAGTTGGATGTCCGCAGTATAAAATATGAATTTCATGTCGATAAAACTATTATTCTGCGATTAATAAAACCAGTAGGGAAGCATCATTTCATCGTTAATTCAATGCTTTCATTACATTTTTCCAAGTTGTTAAATAGTAAGTTTTTTCTATTACTTTAGTTAGAAAGTAATGGAAAATTGTGTGTCCGGAGCAAACAATTTACAGAAAAAGAGTCTTTTTTTTTATCATTCCAAGTAACTTTTTCATTCAATATGATTTAAAACATGAAGTAATATGTGTTTACTTCACAAAAATGCAAGTGATTTTACTGAAATGTTTATCTAATATTTCAAAATTTAAAGAACGTTTTTGTCCGGACATGCAGCTCATGAGTGTTACCTCGAGAAAGATCCTATCATTTAACTTTCAAAATATTTAAATATTGTAATTATTTTCTGTGGTAGGGAAGCCTCGTATGTTTCCTTTAACCTCGTACCATCTAGAGTGGGTTAGCTTTATTCCTTTATTGTTTCATAGTGGAACATACAGTTCAACATGATGAGTATTTTTATTACTTCTCAGGAGTGTTACCCATTTATGTCCCAATATTTTTTTACAGCATATAAATAAGCAATACAGAAATAGTGTATTTCTTGTAGAGGTATCAATCGATCTAATAAAATTTTCAGGAACACAGTCAGAATTTTTTTTAGTGAAGAATTTTAAAATAAATCTCATGAGTGTTACCCAATCCACTCATGAGTGTTACTTGGAAAGAGAAGGAAGTTACAATCATGATTGAAAACAACCAAATAATAAATAAATCTGAAGATATAGATATTTTATGAGCTTTAACTCAAGCTGATATTAGTTTTTTATTCGCGGATACATTTTATTACTATATATACATATATATATATATATATATGTATATAATTTACATATATTTAAAAAGAAACACCCTGGCCCAGGATTTTAACGTTGGCAGCCATGATTTTAGTGTTTTGTTTAAGATATGTTTTATTCTTAAGGGGTAAATAAAGAAAAACTTCCGGACTTGTAATCCCCCCCCCCCAAAAAAAAAAAGTAAAAAAATAAACATTTATTCGGGTAAGCCAGTTGTTACTTTATGTAAATAAGAAAGTTATGTGTTGCAAACTCTTATCTTCACTTTATTTACATTACAGATATGGTTTGCATAATTAGAACTATTTATTTCGATATTTTTTATTTTTACTGCCTACTTTAAAACTGAAATTAATTTTTTATTAGTTCTGTCTAAAAACATCTATTTCTGTGTCAGAATCATGAAAGTAGTGATGTTTTATTACATCTTTAATGTAACATAGCAATTAATGGGGTAAAAAAAATTTCAATTCTGGTCTCTCTTTTTATAATTATTGTTATTTTTAATACTATAAATATTTTTAGTGCATTATTGCAAGGGGATTGTTTGTTTGTCTCATGAGTGTTATCATCTCTCATGAGTGTTACTGTAGCTAAAAATTAGAATTGCATTAATATATTTGTTAGTTAATAATTAAAAAATGGTTTGCTAATTAAGGCTATCCAGTTACTTCTTATACCTGCAGTGAAAACATTTAATTTTTAATAAAATGCATTTTCTTGAAAGTTATATCCTTCATTTAAGAAACAAAGTAACACTCCTGAGATAAAATGCTATTAAAATAGTTTAAAAATTTGAATAGTAAATTTTAATACTATTTTTACTTATTACAAAGTACAGTGATCCCCTGTTTTTCGCGGTTAATGGGGACCAGAACCTACCGCGAAAGCTGAAAAACCGCGAAGTAGGAGTTGCCCCTAGGAATTTTCTTGTATGCGGGCACACGACTGTTTTAAATATGTAAACAGTATTTTCACCATTAAACCATTTTCACAATTCTGTTATTTCGCGGAGTTACCACACGTTTCGCTTCTTCATTGAAGGTTATTGAAGCATGTTTGCTTCTTCTTTCTTGATGTACCGCACTGTAGATTCATTCACCCGGTAATGGCGTGCCACAGATGCATAAATTCTGCCCTCTTGATCATATCTAAAACTCTAAAAGATTCACATTTTCGCTGATGGTCATCATATTCTTCCTCTTGGGCGCCCCGGAGGAAGCTTTCACAGGGGCACAGCGCTTTGGCGGCATTATTAGGGCTTAGTTAATAAAGAAAAGTTATCGCCTAAAGAAAGCAAGTTATCGCTAACACAACACTAAAATACAGTATAGTAGACAGCTAACACCATCGACAAGACTGGCGAGATACAACAAAAGAAGATGCTAGGTGACGCTGCGATTATGCGCAGATCCTTCTCTCTCGCGCATCAACATGAAACAACGCTCCTTTTCGCAATGTGACTGCCGACATGGTTGTAATTTTTCACTTTTATTTTTTGATGAATACTTTAGAAAAACCTGCGAATCACTGAAGCCGCAAAACATGAAGTGCAAAGTGGCGAGGGAACACTGTATTTAAGATTACCTAAACAACAAATTTTTAGATTAATTATTGATAAGGATTATTTTACAGAATGTTTAATAACGGTAACACTCATGAGAAAAACCATCACTTGCCAAGACACTTTTTGAAATATCTGAAATATAAATAAATTAACTCGAAAAAAACCACCTGCTCAGAATGCAGTAAACTGTAAAGGAATTCATGCGTAGAAAAGTTTTATGTTTGATGCAAAAAAATTTTTTTCAGATTGTGTTAAACCCAATCCGTCAACAAATTTGAAAATCACCGATATACACTAATTACTTTTTTATATGTATATTTTGCATTTTATCAAGATGTATAATATTCCACAAAATTATGCCGCATACGGCAATCAACTGGCGATCCGACTTACACAAGTAACTTTATTATGTTGTGACCAAAGCACACAATTTAAGATAGAAAGAAAAAAGAAACTTAAAGAAAAAGAAAATGCGTTTTGTTTCTTTATTTCAGCGGTTCCTAACCTTTTTTACTTTGCGAACCAGAACCACTTCCAAAATCGAAAAAAATGGCGAACCCTTCGGTAGCCGTTAGTAACGGGAAAGACATTTGTAAAACATCTAAGTTCAAATAAAAACTAAAATAATAACTGCAAGGAAACGAATAATTTTTTAAATTATTACATTTTTATAATTTGTTCTTTTTGAATTATTAATGAAGCAAAACATATGCATTTGAAAAAACTATTTTTAATAACACTGGGCAAAAATTTTTAACAAAGTTCGTGTATCTAAGATGAAAACACCCAATTCTTAATCAATTCAACGTGCTGAACACAAATATCACCATGAAAACTGCGTTTTGGCTCTTGTTTCAGAGATTCAGGAGTGCAAAGATATAATGTACATAATGCTTTAAATGTCACTTTTGTTAAAATTTTTTAAAGAATAAACTGATTTATTGTGCATTATAATAAGTAATAGTTCATTTTAAGATGTCCCTGTGAATGTAAGAATTAATAAAACGTTCAATAAAAGAAACATTTTGAAGAAAAACAAAAGAATTTCAAAAAATAAACAAATATTATAGGTAAAATTCAAGAATTTATTCTCTATATTTCATTTATCCAATTCCCTAGTGTAATACTACACAGAAAGTATTGCACAGCTCTTTATAATCTGTTTAAGTAACATCAGGCTCATTATGTATTTTAGTGTGTATTTTTTAATAAAAAGTGTAGGTGTTTGTCCTCTCGTCAGTGCGGTACTAGACTTCGTTGAAGACTGAGCGTTGATATTTACGTGTAGTCATTTTATAATTTCATTTCCTTCATTTTGCAGCTATTTGCAGCTGTATGGGATCATTCATAAATGATGTCACACTTCAAGGGGGGAGGGGGGTTCATGAAATTGTGACAAAGTGTGACAAGGGGAGGGGAGGGGGTAACAAGAAGTGTGACATCATGCATTATGCAACAAAGCGTGACGCGTGACAAATGAACGGCCCCTTACAGTGTGTAAGTTCAATATTTTCAATCCACGAGTAAAATTTCATTCAAAGCTGGAATAAAGCGTAATTTTCATCCCAATTGCATTGCATCAGTTTTATAGAAAACATCTTTCTTGAAGAAACTAGACAAAACAATTTTGACTTTTATTATAAAATGTGTAAAAATAAATAACTAAAATAATACTAATAAATAAATAATATAAATAAATTAATAAATAAATTGTAATTTAAGACGCTTATTGCAAATTATTTTAGTTTCTTAATATTTTATTCTTGTCTTAATTAAATGATTTAAAAAATGCTAATCGAATTGAAAACTAATTTATTTCTAAAATATGCGCATTAAGTTTATTTTCTTGTTCAATTCTGTGGTTTAAAGTTACTCCGGTTAAATCGTCATTCCACTTATGACGACAACTTAGAAAGTCCGGTTAATGACGTGATAACCAGGCTTGTCTGCATTCTGCATTAGACAAAAAAGTGACGGAAACATTGAAAAAAAAACAAAAAGAAAGAAAAAGAAAAGGAAAAAAAAAAAAAAAAACGAATCGTAACCGAAGGTAAAATACACTGTTAGAAATTTCATCATGAAATTACGGTTAAATAGCCGGCAGCAGTCTGTCCATCTAATTCACCGTTAAATTTTCGGTTTGGATCAATTTTCTATCTTTACAGGGCCTAAACCATTTCCAATCAGCTTGGTTAAAAAGCCGTAAATACAAAAGTTTACGGTTTTATAACTATTTAAAAATGGTTTCAGAACTAAATTTTTACGGCTTTTGAACCATTTCGAGGGGTAGAAACCGTAAACGAAGCGTGCGGGAATCGAACCCGGGGTGTATGGTATACTAACCTTGCGCTCTAGTCATTCGGCCATCACATCACTCAAAGCGGCCGTTCATTTATCAATAAATCTTCTTTTCCAACAGGCAAACTGCATCAAAATTGAGATTTCAGTTTTTAATTGGATCCAAAGTCATTTTTGGCCTAAATTTACTGTATATTGACGAAAATCATTTTATTTGCTGCAAAAAATAAAATACGAACAAGCCTCAACAGCTCAAATTATGGTTTCGCTCGTTTGCAAACAGTTCGGGAATCCGATGTCTCCAATTGTTGATTTCCGTGTGCATGTGTTTCTATTTAGTAACCACTGCTTAAGCCACTTTTTTTTTTCCTTCTTTTTTTATATACACATGCAGATTTGAACTGATAAATCTTTATTCATATTTTAACAACAACGTACGACCGGAAAAGTTCCACAACCAAGATGGACGCCCTATTCTTAATGACTACGAGACCTAGTGGCGCTTGTAAATTACGGTTAGTTAAACGTTCTTTAGGAGAAACAGAGAATAAACGATTTTTTTCACAATCAGCGGTTTGAGTTCCATCTTTTTACTGGTTATTCAACTGTTGTAATCAAATATGGTAAAACAGCAATCAAATAAATGGTTATATATTACTATTTTCTTACGGAAATTTTTAACAGTGTAACTGAAGGTAAAATAGCAGGTATGAATCTTTATGGCATTTTGGTTAAATTTTTTATATATGTAATTTTAATCGTGTAAAAGAAACATAAAAAAAAGTATGGTTGAATTTGAAAAAAATCGGATACTACTGCTTATTTCATTCAACCGGATATTTGTTGGAAAAAATATATTCCTTAAAATTGAGAACTTCAATATTAAAAAATGCATTCATTTTGTAGTTTATTTCTCGGTTCAACATCTATATCCAGTTATTTATTTAACACTTGTTTACAGTTACGAAAATTAACCAATTGCATTGTCTGTTTATTTATTTTGTTTTATTTTGTTATTCTCTTAAAAATAGATAATTATATTTCAGTCAAAAGAGAGGAATTATTATTCTCTTTTTCGTTTTAAACACCATATTATTGCATTCTATATTATTCACTATATAGAGCTCCCTATATTATGTACTGAATAGGGAAGAACGCTTTTTTTCCTTTTCTTTCTTTTTTTTTTTCTAAACACGTCTTAGTCTGGCAAAGTTGCGTTTCGACAAGAACACTATCTATATAAATTAAATGTAAGTGTTCGTTTGTTCATAATCGCAAATCTCCAAAAGTACGTCACCGATTGCTTTGAAATTTTGCCAGTAGACAGTGATTCAAGAGGTTGCTTAATAGACCCGTTAGAAAAAAAAATCCGACAAGTAGTTTCTTTTTTTATTCCAATTTCACTCAAATTTCCACATAAATTCCCCAATATTGGTGTGAAAAACCTTGCACATATTAACATAATATATCGGTCGAAAGCACTGATTTTTCTGCACAAGATGACATTTCTTTGAAGTTTCTAAGTCAATAAGAACGTCAGTTATAAGCATTTTAGTTCGATTTCTTATAGGAATAATAATTAGCAGTTTCTTCAACTCCGGTTGAAAAGTGTTAGCTTAATCTATATAAATAACAAGAAGTTCCGCCTAGAACTATACGAGTCTACTTTCCCGTATACACCAGCTCCAAATTTATAATCTAGCTATCTCTCTCTCTCTGCCTTTCTCGTTTAGCTTTAGTTCTTAATTGCTTCAAGTATACCTTTTTCAACGGTTAATACATATTCATTCAATCATTCATTTATTCAGTGATTCATGTATTTATTCACTCATTTATTTGTTCATTCTTTTGCTTATTTATTTAATCATTCATTAATTCAAAAGTATTCTTGAAAATCCCGATTAAAAATTTCATAGGAAAATAGGCTCGTTAGATCTGGATAAACTTTCTATCTGTACATGTTCTACGTCATAAGAGCCTTCCGATAAAGTTTGTTCCAAGGAAATCCGTCCGTTAGATCAGGATTTATATAAGATTGAAATTTCCCCTTAGGCAATATCTTAATTTTTTTGAACTGTTCAAAAATGAACAAAAATTCTTCAAATCAATATTTCGCGCCAAGGACTTCTTCCAGTGAGCTTGTTCATTGGAACTTGGTTCTTGTACCCAGAGTTTACATAATTTGCTTCATTTTCACCCATAGGCGCTAATGTTAAAATTTTTTGAACTGTTCAAAATGGAACAAAAAATTGTTCGAATCCCAAGGTAAAATATGGAAATGAGATGTCCTCGCCGAGATCTTTCGAATGCAAAAAGAATTTTTCGAATCGGACTATTCGTTCAAAAGTTATTAGGGGGGGGGGGGGGAGACCGACAGACAGACTGACAGACACACATTTCCCCATCTCAAAACCCTACTTTCAAATTTTTTATGTTTCAATTTTTATTTAATTACCTAGCTTATTTTTGACTTGTCTTTATTTCTAACTATATTTTCACGATACATTAAGCCACCTTTTATGTTTATTATTGTTTTTTTTACTTTACGAGAAAGTAGGTTAAAAATTTAAGTGTTCGTTTGTTCATGACCTCAAATCTCCGAAAGTACTTCACCGATTGCTTTGAAATTTTCCCAGAACATTGCGTTCGAATACGCGCGTGTTTTTATACATCACATTTAATTAATTATAATTTTGATTTCATTATTTCGTTTTTTTTTATGTTTTATTAAGGAGAACGAGCCACTGCAACGTGTGGCAGGGTACAGCTATTTTCATTTTGATTTAATAGTTTTGTGCTTTTTCTGTTTGCATTGAAGTATTTTTGCACTCGAAGATTAAGGGGAACTTTAAAACAAAGATTACTTATTTTGAATGGTAACAGTTTAATTTAGCTATTTTCATTTTGATTTAATAATTTTGCGTTTTTTTCTGTTTGTATTGAAGTATTTTTGCACTCGAAGATTAAGGGGAACTTTAAAACTAAGATTACCTATTTTGAAGAACAACAGTTTAATTTAGCTGTTTTCATTTTTAGCCTACTTTCCCGTAAAAGTAAAAAAAAATAATAATAAAGCATGGAAGAATGCTTAATGGGGTATCGTAAAAATATCGTTAAAAAATAAAGAAAAGTAAAAAAAAAGTGAAGTAATTAAATAAAGATTGAAAAATAAAAAATTTGAAAGTAGGGTTTTGAGATGGGGAAAAAGTGTGTCGGTCGGTCTGTCTGTCTGTCGGTCTGTCCCCCCCCCCCTAATAACTTTTGAACGAATTGTCCGATTGGAAAAATTCTTTTTGCATTCGAAAGATCTTGGCGAGGACATCTCATTTCCATATTTTACTTTTTGATTTGAACAATTTTTCGTTCAATTTTGAACAGTTCAAAAAAATTTAACATTAGCGCCTAAGGACGAAAATGAAGCAAATTATGTAAACTCTTAGTACAAGATCCATGTTCCAATGAACAAGCTTACTGGAAGAAGCTTTTGGCGTGAAATACCAATTTGAACAGTTTTTGCTCATTTTTGAACAGTTCAAAAAATTAACATAGCGCTTACGGGGAAATTTCAATCCTATATAAATCCTGATCTAACAGACCGATTTGCTTGGAACAAACTTTATCGGAAAGCTCTTATAACGTAGAACATGAACAACTAGAAAGTTCATCCAGAACAAACGAGCCTATTTTCTATGAAATGTTTTTATCGGGATTTTTAAGGACATTTCTCAATGAATAAATGAAGGAGTGAAAGAATGAATCAATGAATAAATGAATGAGGAAAAGAATGAATGAATGAATAAATGAGTGAATAAATACATGAATGAGTAAATGAATGAA
The DNA here is from genome assembly GCA_038502835.1 of Octonoba sinensis. NCBI lineage: Eukaryota > Metazoa > Arthropoda > Arachnida > Araneae > Uloboridae > Octonoba > Octonoba sinensis. The sequence continues at coordinate 59,237,052 of CM076605.1, read as the reverse complement.
TAAACACATGAATGAGTAAACGAATGAATGAATAAATGAATGGCTGAATAAAGGAAAGAATTAATGAGTGAATGAATATGTATCATGCGTTGAAAAAGGGTATATTTGAAGAATTAAGAACTAAAGCTAAAGGAGAAAGAGAGAGAAAGAGATAGCTAGATTATAAATTTGAATTTGGTGTATACGGGAAAGTAGGCTCGTATAGTTCTAGACAGAACTTCTTGTTATTTAAAAATTTTGTGTTTGTATTGAATTAATTTTGAATGGCAATTTTGTAACTTAGAATTTTCGTGTTTGTGTTTCTTATGTTTGGATAAGACTTATGTTGGAATTTTTCAATGTGCCAAGACAGACAATATCAAACTCTTCACAAACAATGGAACGACAAAAAATAATAATAATAATAAATAATAATAATAATAAAATTGCCCGCAAGCATTGTGAAAAAAATATAAAGCTCAAGACCAATCAATCAAATTGAGTAGTTTAGATCTAGACACGGATTGCTTCTCACGTGGACAATTATACTTCTAGAACTGGTAAACCAGACAATCTATATTTTCAGACAATAAAGCAACAAGCATTGTGAAATGAAACATATTAGAAATATGTGCTTTCTCTTGCTTTTCCATCGAATCAGACTGAGCCACAGCAACGCGTGGCCGGGTACAGCTAGTAATAAATAAATAAATAACAACAAATATTTTTTTTAAGTGGAAAAAACTTTCCAGTTTCTGTCGTGAGCCCAAAAATGTCCTATTTTGGAAAAAATTCCATATTCACTACAAAGCAATTCCCTACCCCTCCCGATATGTCCTTATACCGAAAAGTTGTGTATTGGTAAGTAAGTGGTAATAAAAATATAAATAATAAGTTTTAAAAATATTTGATTTGCCTCACATTTTATATACATGGTTTTCTTACCAATGTATAATTATTCCATACTAAGGTATGTTTAAAAAAAATGTTCCGTCGTACTATATGTATATAAACACTTCACTTTATTTTTATTTCCTTTAGCCTTTATTAAAATATTGATAATTTTAAGGTTTCGTAATTTTAAAATATGAGGGAAATTTTAATCGTGTACTTTTCCTTACCCTTAAAAATTTAAAAATGACGGCGAGTTTATTTTTTTTTAAAAAATGAATAACTAGAAATCTCTTTTTATTTTTTTAATTTCAACTTATCTTAAACACAGCATCTCAACTTCCCAGGAGCAAAAAAAAAAAAAAAAAAAAGCTCAGTTCGCTTTCATCCTTGTCACTCAAAGTTAGAGCTTGGTGCTTATTTCAAAATTTATGTGATGCCAAGATTATTTTCACCTTCACAAATTTTAATCAGTCCGTAAAATTTGTAGCTAATTTTATAATTTAATATTTAATGATGACATCTTATAAAAATCTCTGCGTATTGCACCAATAAGTAAAGACAGCAAATTTAAAATGCTGAGTTCATTCTGGGACATCCTTTAACCATTGCTGTAAAATGAAGTTTTTAACAGGCAAGTATAATAACCTTATACATATATATGTATATAATATTGTATATTATTTTTTATTACAGTTTACTTGCACAAAGTTAAATTATTATTACAATGAATAAGTATTAAGTATTGTATAAATGTTGAAAAAAAATCAGATTTTTATGTCCTTTAATTTGAAGTTATTTCAAGACTTGGTTTTACTTTGTCAGATTATTTTTCAAAATCATTCAGTACTTTTCATTATAGACGTCTAAATCACACCCCCCCCCCTTTATTATTGCTTCAGCTATCTATCTTTCATACTAAATTATTCACACAAAAGAAAATTACCTTTAAATAAAACTTGGGGCTCAAATATTTTAATATTTAATACAGGAAAAAAAATCCGAGTTTCGGAGAAATTTATATAGACTAATATAACAATAAAATAAGAAAAACTCAATTATATATACATAAAAAATTGCATTTAGTTTTTTAAAATTACTATTTTTATTTTCTCTTGCTGTGAAATTATCAAGTCATGAATTCAAACTTGCAATGTTCAATGTATATATAACTCCTAGTTGAAAGTGTTTTATTTAAAACTTAAACTACGAGGTCAAATTTAGTAAATTAGATGCCGACCCTGAATATTTTTGTTCTGTTCTTATAAAAAAATATTGGGTATATATAATAGTATATATATATATACTGAAAGAGGAAATTAAATAAATTTTACACCAGTATATGAAGCGCTTGTTTTGAAGCAAAGCGAAGAAGTATTTTAGTGAGAAAATGTCAGAATTTATGAAGGTATTTTAACTGTTAAGTTTTTTTTTTTTATTATTATTATTATTTCAAAATTTTATCTGATTTTTTATTAACACAAAAGGAAAAGGAAGAACGCACACACACACATAAACACACTTATATATACATGAATAAATTGATGGATTAAATTCTAATTCAACTGACATTTTTGCAGGGTTTTAAACATTTATGGGTTCTAGTCTGAAAGAAACACTAAATTGAATGCATTTTCATGTCAGAAATTTAAAAGGGTATTTAATACCTTTTAGCACCCTGTTTTTTTTTTCCTTTTTCCTACTTTTTTTTTCTGTACCAGACCCCTACTTGTTAGCCGAAGCCTTAGGATTGCTTGCGCACGGGGCGAATTAGTAGGGTCCACTGACTTTACATGCACGTATCCCCAAGTGTGCATGGTGGGTCTTCAACGGGTATCGAACGAGTGCCCTGACATGCATGAGTTGGTCTTTGCAAAAAGATTGTGTTCGAGAACGTAAACACCCTGCTGTTTCATTGATTTATTACTTACCACTTGAAACTTTATTTGTTTTCATTGTCCCAACGGGGAAAGTGAATTTTCTATAGTCCTTTTTTCCAAGAACTTCATTCGATTCGCTCTGCTGATATGGCGCCAGCATTGATATGGTGGATGGACAAAAGCTCTAAGCAACAGAAACAGAAAGTTCCAAGATGTGGGGAGTTAATTCTCTAAGGACAACCAAGAGGCCCTTGAAAAAGGGGGCTTGGATATTGTGGCTGGTATGTTGGAGATGCATTCCAGGTAAACGAGCATGGAAAGGCCACCCTTGGAGCTCTGACTTCTTTACTTCTGTATAATAACTAGCCAATAATCGACCTTCGAGTAGTAATGGGGCATTACACCTCGAAGCAACTGACCACAAAATTTCGACGCTTTGTTGGAAGCAAATGTTATCAAAAATCTACTACGATCATTCATTCGAGTACGAACATCGTTCAAACTGGCCCATTCAAGAATTTAAACAATTTTTTGTACGGCGGATAGGAACCGCATCAGAAATATGCGTATTTATCTTTACTCAAACTGCTATTAATATTTTATAGTGCTAAAATAGCTATAAAAGATAACGTCTGCAGCATATTTATTTAACCCTTTAAAGGGCCATTTTTTTTTGTAGCATCCGTAGATGAAAATATTTTTCGGATTTTGGTTGGTTTCAAAGAAGAAATTCATACAGGTGCCGTTCAAAAATGATGTCACGCTTCCCCCCCCCCCTCCTCCCCTTGCCACAATATGTCACACTTTAGAGGACCTCCTTACACACATTTTCCCCCGTGTCACATGTCACGCTATGTTGCATAAGCAGGATGTCACACTTCTTGTTACCCCCTTCCCTCCCCTTGTCACACTTTCCCGAACCCCCTCCCCCCTCGAAGCGTGACATCATTTATGAATGATCCCATAGACATTAAATAAGATTAACATGATTTTTTGCACCCCCCTTTCAATGGGGGATAGTTCTAATATGGGAATATTGATGCATGTGGTGGTAAATATGCTTCCCAGCGTCTTTGCAACATTCTGCCAATCAGAAAGGGTAAAATAGCTCACTATAAGCATCTATAACTTGATGAATTAGGTGGGAAGCATACTTCCCACCGCCTCAGAAAGGGTTAAGAAAAAACGCAACAATTAAAAAATTACAAACACATAAATAAATGCACATCTATACTTTCTGAGGAGCTGTAATGGTGTGGCTAATGCACTGTAAAAATGTTGCGCTTAGTTGCCGCCATTTTTGGTGTTAGTGAACACGATTTTTGGTGTTGAGTTGGTGTAAAGTTGAAATTTATTCCTTTGTGATATACAGTGGAACTGTTATAGCGTCATTCCAGAGACCGTCATAAAAATGACACAATAGCGGAATGACGCTATAAGCGATCACCATTACTATTGATTGTCGAATGAAGGGACTGGACTTTCTTGACGTTATAACAGAGTTGCCGCTATAAACGATGTCGTTATAACAAAGTTCAATGGTAGTTTAAAAAGTCTTTTTTATGTGTCTGTCTTAAAAATATAGAACGTTCCTCAGCACATGAAATTTGTTAACTCCTTTATCGAAATTTCAGTGCGATTGCTCACTTCTATGAAAATAGAGTAAATGAGCAATGGCCCAAAGTTTCGATGCGTAGATGAGTTAACGAACATCATATGCTAAAGAAAACATTGTCTACAGTTTTTTAAACAGACACTTAGAAGAATTTAAAATACATCAAAGAGTGAATAATTTTCACCTCACCAGCTGGTGTGAACCAGCTGAACTCCAGAAATGGTGTTCAGTAACACCAGAAATATTTAGTGTGCGATATTATTTCTTATTAATTCTATTGTATGGTTTTATTGATATAACAATTGTTCAACATTTACAGAGCAGTGTTTTATTTCAACTAAAAAAAGGCACAGTTAAACTTGCATAAGTTGACCTCTTGCGTCAATTCTTGTTATCAACTTATAGAGGATACGGATTTTTTTTTTTTTGTCATTTTTTACACTATGCATTTATTCATTTGTAACTAATTAAAATATAGCGTCATGTATTAACGTTATTTTATAATAGTAATTTGCTATTTTTTTTCACAATTGCCTAAAATATTATTAGAGGAATTTAACCTGAATGACTTACAATGTATCCTATACAATTTTAAAAGAAAATTACTTATATAAAATAAAGATAAGTGTCTCATTAACCATGTAAGTTATTTATTTGATGGTGAAGATTTCCTAAAAATACATAATTTTTCAAAATGGCTACATCAGATCGAAGAAAAAAGAAGAAACTTATTTAAAGAATAGAAGAGTGCTCATAAGGTTTTCCCATGTGGTTAACTTTCAAAGAAATTTAGGCAACTTTCTATTGATGTTTCATCCATCCAGACAAATGCTGGTCTAACATTATAGCATAAAAAATATCCTGGCTATTTTAGTTTTTTTTTTTTTTTTTTTAATCTTTGCAAAAATAGGTATACAAATAAATTTAGTCATTAGGCAATTGACTATATTTTTTTGTTCTTTTAGGCCAATTTACAAAAGGGTTTTTTATAATACTCCCACTCAAATTTGGTGTACATAAAGGGTCAATATAGACAGGTGAGTTAAAAAGGTCATCCTACATTATATAATATAGAGCTAATTCCGTTTCTGACAAGGGATCATTCATAAGTGATGTCACGCTTCGAGGGGGGAGGGGTTTCGGGAAATTGTGTCAAAGTGTGACAAGGCGAGGGGGAGGGGGTCCGCTGAAGTGTAATATATTGTGACAAAGGGGCGGAGGGGGGGGGTCAAGTATATGGGAAAAAAGCGTGACGTCATTTATGAACTGCCCCCAAAGTGATCAACGTAGACAGGTGGTCAGCTTACAAAGGTAGTCAGTCAGCTTTACATGTCTTATTACTGTATGTGGAGAAACGACTATACACAAAATAAATTCTCTATGCTTTAGCATACATTTTTTGAAAGAGCCCACATGTGAGAGATACACAGCACACACACGCGCGGACACAAGCGCACGCAAAATTTAAAAAATCAAAAAAAAAAAAAGTTTGCGAAGATAAATAAAACTAGAGAGGAAAATAAATAATAAGCCTTGCAATCTACCCTTACGAACTACTATATTACTCATTATACAGGAAAATCCCGTTACAACGAACTCCAAGGGACCGGGAAAATGTTTTGTTGCAACGGAATGTTGGTTATAACAGAATATAAGTTTTCCTATTGGCTCGGGCATTAACATTTCTTTCGTTATAACGAATACTTCGTTGTATTGGTATTTACTGTAGCAAGAATTTGTTGTATAGTAAAATCCCGTTACAATGAGTCCCACGGGACTGTGAAAATATATCGTGAATGTTCGTTGCAACGGAATATACATCATCCTAATAGCGTTTAAAACGGAACTGAACATTAATTTCTTTATATAGGATATTTCGTTGTATAGATATATGCTATAAAAATTTTTCATTATGCAGTGAAATCTCGTTATAACGAAACTTCAAAGAGAGGGGAAAATATTTTGTCACAATGGAATATGCGTTATATTACCTTGGATATTTCGTTGTATCGGTATCCGTTAAAGCCAGATTTCGTCGTATTGCTATTCGTTAAAGCGAGATTTCGTTGTATTGGCATTCGATAAAACGAGGTTTCGTTGTATAAAATAGTGTTGGAAATACGGGGAAAAGGTTACTGGTTGCGTAAACGAAATGTAACTGGCCGAAACTACAGTCGTGAATAAAGAGATAAAAGTCACCTGTAATCTTTTTAAAATCCACTGGTGAGGTCTTTGACTCAGAGAAAAGGAAGTGTAATAAAAGAGTTGTAACCCTAGGGGTACATTATCCATGTAACGACCGCTGTCGTCGGGATGATGGGGGGCAATCACAAAATCAACTTCCAGAGTTTCAACCCAGGGTTGTGGGGTCGGAGTCGCAGTCGGGTTGATTTTGGGGTAGAGGGGTCGCTCAAAAAAGTGCCGAATATTTGTTACATACATACTTGCGTAAAATTTACGGATTTTAGCTGCATTTGCCGCTTTTACACGCGAGTCCCGATTTCTTACGCATTTCGAAATCCGATTGCATCTGCTTTCATGAAAGCGATCGTTTTTTGGTTTTGCTGCTTAGACATCAAAAATTTATAAGCCGCTTAAGTGTATGTTTGTCGCCGATAGCTTATTCCGAATTTCTTACTCCGAGAAAACTGCATAGTGCTGCCATCTACACAATTGTTTCTATAATGAAAACGACTGATAATCAAAACATTTCTCTAGCATTTTGAGTGAGGCATCGTTAGATTTGGAATCTCCGTTAACAATTAATGTAAACGCGAATTTAATTTAATCCCTCTTTCTTTGTTTTAATTTTATTTATCGTCTGCGCTTTATATATATATATATTAAAGTGTCAGTGCTCTTTTTTCTAGTTTCGTTAAAACTATTGTTTTAACGATGATTATGTTGGATATAAATAAATATTTTTCACAAACGATTTGATTATATAGTAAAAATAATATTTTTATTTTACAGAGATTATAACTTAGCTGTTTTTTTTTCGGTAAGAATATTTTTTTTTCGAAATTATTATATGTTTATTATTTATTCATTAAACTTTACTGTTCTATCTGATAAATATCTGTAATTTGATGTCTAGAACAGCGGTCATTTCGTATGACCGCTGTTGTATACCGTATAAATTGTAATTAAAATGATTTGTACAAAGGTGTTTGCTAATTCAAACTGAATTTCCCAGGTCAGGCGGCTAGGACGCTCCTTTGCTTACTGCCCCACATTACTATATGTTTATTTACTATATAATCAAATTGTTTGTGAAAACTATATATTTATCATCAAAAGAACTTATTGAACGTTTTATTATGCTTTTCAAAACAAAAGTTTTAACGAAACTGGGAAAAAAACGCTGCCACTCTAATAAGAAAAATATAGAAAGCGCAGACTATAAATAAATAAATTAAAAAGAAAGAAAGGATTAAATTAAATTCGCGTATACATTAATTTTTAACGGAGATTGAAAATACAGCGAAGCCTCACTCAATATGCTAAAGAAACGTTTTGATTACTATTAGTATATTTTTTACATTTGTTACAACAATGGCAACAGCATTGATTTGTTTGTTCACACGGCAACTGTAATTATATGGTAGGAAACGATGGCAACAATGCAAAAATAAAATAAAACGGGTCAAAAAAATCATTGAAAAATTTAAAAAACTAATTGAGTCACAACTTTCATTTTTGCGGCGATGAGTTTCTCAGGTCGTAAACATGAACCGTGCCGAATGTGGTCCGATCGGTAAAACGGCCTGGGATTCTATAGCGGACAGACAGACAGAATATGCCGCTTATATATAAGAAGCAGATAAATTCTCTAATTAAATGTTCGGAAAATATATTTCATAAACTGTGTAAGGTGTAGGTACCTATTCTCTTTCTTCTTGTAACTTGTAAAATCTTACACTTTTAGTAGAAAGGCCATAGGGGAGGTCATTAAATGTTGAGTGTTAATATAAAATTTTACATGATAGAAAAAATAATTCTTAACATCTTGTTTTAAATTACACTTCGTAACTTTTACGTGACTTTTCAGGACAAAAGGGATCATTCATAAATGATGTCACGCTTCGACGGGAGGGATGGGGTGGGGGGGGGGGGGCCTGGTGTCAAGCAATTTTGACAGTTTGTGTCAAGGGGAGGGGAGGGGCTAACAAGAAATGTGACATTTTAGTTTCTATAAAAACATTTAAAATCAGCAAATTAAATTTATTTAAAGTTTTATGGTTTTCATAATTTGATTTTAACGTTTCTTGATCATTTTGCATTGTAAAAACCGATGAGGATTAAGGTTTAAATTTACTTCTTGTTAAAAGTTTAAAAGGAAACTTTCTTGTGCCTTTAGTGCAAAGGTTTTTTAACAGTTAATATGTTTTACTGTTCTACTAATTATCTTTTTGTGTTGTAAACTTTAACCTCATTTTATACAAATTATAAATCAAGTACACATGTAATCATTATTATTATTACGCTCACACATGTCATTAAAAATTCAAAAAAAAAAGTAGTTAGAGAAACGTGATTTATGACGTAGTGCTCTGCTTCTGAACTGCAGTTATATATGCTTATGAAATATAACGTGACATGTGACAAAGGAGGGTAAGGGGTATGAAGAAGGGTAACATTTTGTGACAAAAGGGGGAGGGGTCAAATATATTGAAAAAAAGTGTGACATCATTTATGAACACTCCCTAATTTCTCTATCTCCTTAGGAGTCATTCATAAACGATGTCCTGCTTCAAGGGGGGAGTGGGGTTCAAGAAAGTGTGACAGTTTGTGAAAAGGGGAGGGGAGGGGAAGGGTAACAAGAAGTGTGACATCGTACATTTTGATTTCTATAAAAACATTTAAAATCGGCAATTTAAATTTTTAGCTATATTAGCATTTTTAGCTATTTTAAGCTAATGTAATATAGCGTGACGCGTGATAAAGGGGGTTAGGGGGTGTGTTGAAATGTGAAACTCAGTGACAAAGGGGGAGAAGGGGTAAAATACAAGTATATTGAAAAAAAGGGGGACATCCTTTATGAACGTTCCCTAACTTTAATTTAAATGCAGAATTGCAACTAATAATGGAACATCACATATACGACGTCGAAGGGACTACCGAAAAAAGTTGCCATAAACGATAACATCGTATCATCTATTTCCCCGTCTGGCTAGATCTCAGAATTGGGACCGCACTAATAAGATGTCGTATAAATGTGAACGTCGTATAAACGACGCTCCACTATTTTCAAATTTTATAAATTAATTTCTGATAATTTCTTCCAAGAAATCAAAATTTTGTCCATGGGTTGGGGAAGGGAGTCATGACCCCATAGTCCCGTCTCTGACTCTCTTGGTGCTTGTAACTAGTAAAATCTTACACTTTTAATGTTAGTAGAAATGCCGTGGCAGTGGCATAGCTAGCTAAGGTGACCCCCGGGGCGGGTATTGATGGTGTCACCCCCCCCCCCTCGCCCAAATCATGTCAATGTGAAACATGCATTTTAATGTAATATATTTCTTAAAAAAGAAAAAAAATCCATTCGTATCATGGGCGTTATAATATTTAAAGTATTTGTTGATAGCAATGGTGTGTTTAGTAGTTAAAAACCACTTCGAATATATTTTAGTAAGGAAATACTCAGTTCACTTAAAAATAGAAGCATTTTCTAGAGCTTTTAAAGATTTATTGTTGTTTCCCTTATCGTGTCCGAGTGTCACCCCAGAACGAGTGACACCCGGGGCGGTCCGTCCCCTCTTGGCTACGCCATTGTGCTGTAGGTAACACCATAAAATATTGAGTATAAAAGTAGAATTTTACATGATAGAAGAAATTATTCTTAACATTGTTTTAAATTACACTTCGTAACTTTTACGTGATATTTCAGGACATAATTTCTCTACCTCCTTAGGGATCATTCATAAATGATGTCACGATTCGATGGGGGAGGGATGGTTCGTGAAATTGCGACAAGGGGAGGGGAGTGGGTGACAAGGAGTGGGACATCCCTGCTTATGCAACATAGTGTGACGTGTGACAAAGGGGGAGGAGGGGGTCCGTTGACGTGTGACATTTTGTGACAAAGGGGGGAGGGGGTCAAATATGTGGGTAAAATGCGTGACATCATTTATGAACGGTCCCTTACTGTTTTAGACCTTCTTGCGGAAAACTTTACCCTCTGTTTTAGAACTTTCCAAAAAAAATGGTGCACTAACTAGGGAACTTGTTTCAGAACAATCCCCTATGAAGAAGTTCCACGAAAAGCAGAAAGGAAGGATGTAGTTTCAGACTAGGATGAGTTCTAAAGACATTTTGTATAGCCATGTAAAAGGCAATGGAAGTTTAAAATCTCCCCCGCCCACTTCTCATGTGCAATAGCAACAAAGGAAGGATTAAAGTGACAGAGAGCAGGTGCTATGTGAGACTAGTCAGACATGTCCAGACAATCGCTTTCTGATAAGGGGAACCTACTAATGGGTTATTTTTCCGTGTCCCTTTAATGGGTAACTGTATGGCTATCCGCCTGCCACAAGCTTTTGTTGCAGGTATGGCGCTTTAAATGCGTCCCCAGCGCCATCAGCTCGGTATGCCGCCTCAATGATTGACATGATTGACAGAAGTGAGCAGGTGCGAATTGGTGGTCCAGAGTTTCCTCTCACAGAGAATTAAGTGAAACTCAAACAGCACTATTTTCAAAGAAAAGGAATTGTTTATCACTACCTTCCTTATATACAATGATGAATGCACTTGAACTCCCTTTTTCGCTTCGTACTTGAACTTGGTGACAGGATTCGAGAATATCATGATTTTCGTTGGAAAAAATTGATTTTTATTTTGCTATAAAAATCACGATCTTCTTGTAGACTTAAATTATATATTCCTTATTTAAGTCATGCATTAATATTTTTTAATTTAAAACTCATAAAATAAAAACGGTCATGGCTAATTACAAATAATAATAATATGCTTATTATTTTATTTAGTATTTCATATTATTTAATTTACTTATTTTTTGTGTTATAATATTCAGAAAAGCTATTCATAAGAATGTATACATGTTGTCTGTCATGTCAACTAGAACAACAGAAAGTAATACAGTGTAATGACCAAAACTAATGTAATAAGCAGCATTTGCGGTTAATTTGATTCTTTTTAAATAAAAAAGTGCAATTTATTTAATTTAAATTGATTCTTTTTGCAAGAGGCTAAAGGTTTTGTTATTATTATCAATTTACAATTCTGAAGCAATATAATATCTTAAAAGCCATTCATGCCAGAACCGAGGCTTTTGCAACTACCGTCAACTCCCTCTAATCCGCAAAACTACAGTCCGCGATTCTTTATAATCAACCATGGTTTTTCCACGCAAACAATGAAGTAACAAACCCAGTTTAATTTAGTCTCTTTCAAAATTAATTCCAATTTTGATTTTCGCTAAGTATCGGCTTCAAAAATAATATTTAAAATCAAATAAATCGTTTGAAATTTCTAAGGTATAGATTTTTAAGAAACTATGTATTTACTCAAGGGCGTAACCAGGGGGGGGGTTTGGGGGTTTAACCCCCCCCCCCCCCCATTGGGTGTTTAGTTATTTATTCATTTTTTTTCTCAACTTGGTGGAAATTATGTCAAGTTAAACGGGTTGTGGGCTTGGAAAAATATTTTTTCTTTTACTTCGTGTGAACAACATAGGAGACAAGCTGTGGAATTCCCCTCATCTCTTTCCTCGGACAAAATCGTGGAGATGGACGTTGAAGGAGAAGAACGGGCAAGACTCTCGGGGCCTGGAGCACGGTCCACCACGAGTTCACATTCGTGAGAAACTGAAACAGAGAGTCACGTGATAAGGGGGGATGCATCTGTCAATCGTTATTTAGGGGCGAGTCTGCCAAAGTTGAACTGGAGTTTCTCGGAATTGGTGGAGGGGTTGAAACTTCTTTCGGTTCTAAAGTTCCGAGAAAAGCTAAGGTTGGGAAGGGGGGGTTAGGACGCAACGGAATAGTATTTTGTATCTATAGCTTGAAAGAAAATCGCAAAATAGTTACAGATGTGCAATTTCTTTCTTTTCTTTTTTACCAATGTGCTGTGAGAGCCATGTGCTTCAGTTTCTGCAGTTGAAAAATTCAGATTCATGCATCACTCATTTAGTATCAAAATGCGTAGCATTTTCCTTCCCTAACTTACCTTTTCAGTTTAATAACAGTAATATTAAAGGATTATAAACATAATTTTAAGTGACTTCTGCCATAGGCGTAACCAGGGGAGGGTTTTGGGGATTCAACCCCCCCCCCCCTATTTTGTATTTAGTCATTTAGGCACACAAAAAAAATTCTGGCTACGCCTTGCAAAGCACATATCTATTTTTTCCCTAAGAAAAATAAACACATATGCATATGATTTTATTTCCTCTTTCTAAAGGGTTGTGATCATGACCAAAGTACGTAGCTCATATTACAGAGGACTTTTCATCTGGTTATAATCAACCCCCTTATCACCTTTAGGAATTTTACAGCGAAAGGTGGCTTCAATCACCGTACCACACACAGACAGACAGCAGAGATCCTTTCAATCACTCCAGATGGTTTTCTTACCTTCTTGATGGCTTTTTTACCCTAAGGCAGCAATTTGGGAACACAATCGCACCAGTTTCCTGGAAAATATTCTCCTCTTTGATGGAGGTTTGTTTTCTGATAAACTGGTGTTGTAGGCAAAGCCGTAGGCAAGGGGGGGGGGGGGCAACGGACTCGAGCCCCGCCCCTAAATACTTCATTTTATATTGAAAATACGGATGCTTATTAAGGTTTGAAGTCACTTCTAGTTAAAATTTTAAAAGAAACTATTCTTAGGTATTTATTTTTAAAATAAATAAGTGCGGGTCATTTTTTAGAAGTCAATTAATTATTTTTCACTATTATGCACTAATTATCTTTTTTCTATTTTAACCTTAATCTAATTTTATACTAATTAAGTCCACGTGTAATCATTATCATTTATTGTTATGCTCACAAATGTCGTTAAAAGTTAAAAAATAAAATTAAAAATTTGATTCTTTAACGTAAGTACTTTATTTCTGAACTGCAACACTGCAAGTACATGTGTTCACGTAATATAGCGTGGCACGTGGCAAAGGGGATAGGGGTGTGTTGGAGAGTGTCATTTTGTGACAAAAGGGGGGGGGGTTAGGGGGCTCAAATATATGGAAAGAAAGTGTGACACTGTTTATGAATCGTCCCATAGAGCGTTTATAATAACATTGCGAAGGTGAAAAATACCGTGACAAAATTACACTTTTACTTAGCCTAATCATAAATGTACATTGAACAAAAAAGATCTGAATTGATTGGTTCTCATGGGCTGCAATAGTGGCACAAGTCAAAAAAACACGCGTTTCGGACTAAGAACAGATTGTAAATATGAAAGTACACATTCTTTTCAGCAGCAATACTAGCACAACTCATAATTCAATATTAGGCCTTGAGATGTCTTAAAAGCGTAATTTCTCTTTTCTTTCTTTTTTTAAAAATTGTGATCTGATTTTTTTCGCCGATGGGGGGGGGGGGGAGTTGACTTGCTCCGAGGGGGTAGTCCCCCGTAAATTTTGAACTCTTGTGCACTGCTTACTGGTGTTTAGTCTGTACATTTTTAGGGTGACCCCCCCCCCCTTTCCCCAACCCTAGTTACGCCTATGTACTTACTGAAGTTATAGTATACAAAACGAAATAGAGAGACACGATAACAAACTAATACCGGCGACAAATTACCATTTGCTATACTGCTAACATAAAAGTTTTTCTTGAAACAAAGTGTAGTTGAGGCAAAGATTTTAAAAAAAATCATAAAACAATGCTGTAATTAACGGCTAGAATAAACTTCGTAGAAAAAATATATTTGTGACATATACTTCGAATGAAGTTTTACAAAGTGGCGAGTGGAATAGTCTAATAAATCACAACATCTAGCATCTATTGATAAAAATATTTTTTGCACTCTTCACATGCTTTTAATCGTTCATACTCTGTTAATTTTGGCTTCAAATGGTTGATTTAAATTAGCAGTAGATATCTAATACAGGAGTAATACTCACCAATTATACGTTCTCGTAAAAATTTAAAATTATTTGGAATAAAATTTTTTTTTTTATTACTTTAAAATATTTTCAAGCATTTGATTTTTTTAAAAATATTTTTTGACATACTTCACATTAAATTTAAAACTACTAGATTTATTATAATAACTTAATTACAAATAATAAAAAAATAAATGTTTCTAATAAACTTGAAATATTTATTAAAAGCAAATAATTTTATTATAATTAAAGGATAAAAAAAATTACAGAAACAGAAATTTTCTACTTTTGTGGCCTTGCTAAATTCTCTTGCATTTCTATCATATGCCATTTTCGCTACTATGTCTGCTTTGTTAAATGCTATCGGGAAATCGGGGAACTACAGCATTCACCGATTCTAATCCCTGACTTAAAATCAGGCACTAATTTGAAGAAATCGTTCAAATGACTACCGTTAAAAACCGTTAAATCGAAGTTATATATAATTTTCTCGTCGCCTTAGGACTGCTCATAAATTCATGTCAAGCTGTATTTTAAAATATTTGACCCCCTCCCCCCTTTGTTACATATGTTATACTATATTATACAGGTATATGTTGCGATCTTGCAATTCAGAAAAAAAGCACTACGACTAATTTTAATGACATTTGAGAGCACGATAATAATAAAGATTATCTGCTGTGTACTTAATTTGCGTAAAATGAGATTAAGGTTTACAACGAAAAAGATAATTAGTATATAATAGTAAAAATTTAATTCTTCGAGCTCTAAAAATTTTAATCCCGCTATTTTATCTCAAAAGTGTAAAAGCCTAAACAGATTTCGTTTTAAATTTTTAACTGAAAGTAAATTTAGACTTCTATCAGCATTGGTTTTTTCGAAACAAAATGAAATCAGGTCCTTTAAAATCAAATTGTGAAAACCAAAAAAAAAAACTTTAGTAATACAAAATTTAATTTGCTTATTCTAAATCCTTTTACAGAAACTAAAATGCATGACGTGACACTTCTTGTTACCCTCTTCCCTACCTTTCTCACAATTTCTCGAACCCCCTCCCCCCTTGAAGCGTGACATCATTTATGAATGACCCCATTCACCTCTGCTCGCATTGAGAGTGATCGGATAGTGGTAGCGAGTCGAGAACCATACGGGTCGACGCCCGTCATTTCAAAATTCTACAGCAAAGGGGAAATATTCGATGCATTTTCTTTCGGTAAAATACAACAAAATACATACACAAGAACTACATTCTTTCAAAACCCTTCCCGTCATCCCTAAAAAAATTTGATCGATCGCAAAACACGATTTTTTTCTGAAAATATTCGCATTATCAACTTGTTACAGTTGTCTGAGGGGACGAGGGAGGAGGGAGGGGGAGAAAAAGTAATAAATGCGACATTCCAAAAAAGCGGGGGGGGGGGGGGGGAAATTACAGCAAGAATTTTAAACTATACAATTAGAAAATATTATATTCACGACACCCGGATGACACGTCACTCCGGATGTTACGTCACTTTTTCAAAGACCCAAACTTACAACATATAATTTTAATGTTAAATAACTCCGACGTACCACCCCGTTTATGACGACACTTTATAAATTGTTAAAACGGGCTCGGTTTTATTTTTTTAACTTAAACCTTTCAGTAAAATAATGAAGATTTCACGAACAGTTTATCCTGCAATTCCTGAAAATGGATTAGTGACAAAGATGTTATCAACCCCCTGGAGAAAATCCCTATTCCCCTCGAAGCATTCAGGGCCTGATTAAGGCAGGGGCATACGGGGCAGCTGCCCAGGGCCCCCACATCTGAGGGGGCCCCAAATCGAATAGAAAGTTTACATTGCGTTTCCTCCTTTAATGAACTTTTTAAAAGTGAAGCAGAGGGGGCCCCAAATAAGTTTTTGCCCCGGGCCCCAATTATTCTAAGTCGGAAGCATTGATCATAGGATTAAATCTCTACTTAGCAGTACTTCAGAAAAGGATAAAAGGGACTAGGAGAAAGAAGGAACCCATTTTAAAAGTCGACTTTTATTCCTGAAATTCCAGGGACGTACACAGATTCTAATTTTTAGTCAGAAAGAGTTTAGGAAGACAGGGCAGGGGAGAATCACTATGGCTTTTAAATTGATGTTGAAGTTGAATAGTCATTGTAAATGAGCTTCTAAAAATGAGTGCTATCATATTAAGCTTTTTGTTCGAAAAGAAGGAATCTGCTTTCCAGTCAGATAGTGGTCAAAATAAAGGGGTTTTACGGGGGGGGGGGGGAGAAACTTTCAAGTAAATCAGATGCGTTGCATTGCATTGATGTCGTAGAAAAATACCTTTCTTCAATTGAAGAAGCTAAACAGGAAGATTTTGCCTTTTTGTACAAAATGCACAGAAAAATTTT
Source organism: Octonoba sinensis (assembly GCA_038502835.1). Taxonomy (NCBI): domain Eukaryota; kingdom Metazoa; phylum Arthropoda; class Arachnida; order Araneae; family Uloboridae; genus Octonoba; species Octonoba sinensis. Next base: position 59,220,226 of record CM076605.1, on the reverse strand, counting down.
AAATTGTAATTCAAGAAGTAAGCAAACCCTTATTGAAGAATATTTTAGTGCGAAATGAAAAGCATCTCAATGTTTTTGTCCTGGCTTATTAAATAATACAAAATGACGGTAATTGAATCTAATTTAAAATATCAAAGGAATAATATAGCCGTGAAATGCGTTATTACATTATATGTTTTTTAAATTATGTGTTTTGAGGCAATTCTGGTTAATACGTCGCTCCGCTTATGACGACTCTTTATAGAAAGTCCGCAGGGTGTCCTGATGACGAGGTTAGACTGTATAACTAAATTTCCTAGTGGCGACATCTAGTGAAATATAAAGAAACAAATGATTTATGGTGAACGATCGAGGACAATAGCTTGAAAGCTTTGCACCCGAACGGACTATTAAGAAAAAATAAAACAAAAAAACCAAAGCAAATATAAAAAAGTAAAGGCTCGAAAAAACTTTAAACGTTTCATAAAATTTTTTTTGCGTAATTTTCAATTAATTTTAACTACTTTCTGAATTTGTATCTGAGACTTTTATTCAATATTTGTTTTAAATATACCATTTATTAATTAGCAAAATAAAGGCATTCAATAATACCCAAAGATAATTTAATTATTTAAGTTCTTAGTAAATTAAAGACCTTGCTGCACATTATTTACAACAAGTATTTTTTTGCCGGGTTTTTTTTCAGTTTTTGATACCATCCTGGCGAAAATACCAATCTTGGCGGGTATGCATTAAAACGTTTTTAATACTGGTAAAATATTTTTTTAATCAAGAATCTAGAGCGAAATATGGAGCACAAAGCAACGACATTTTGCTTGAAACTGGAAGAACAGGAGCAAAGAAATATTTTGTGCTCCATTGCTCCAATTTTAAATTTTTTATCATACAACCAAGGCCGTAGCCAGAAAACATTTTTTCGGGGGTGTGGGGCTCTGACTTTGAAACACTTATGCTGAGGAAAGTTTCAGGGAGGAATATATGCTACATTGCGAAAAATTTCGGGAGGCCGGGACCGTGGACCCTCTGGATACGGCCTTGCATACACCTAAAAAAAAAAAAAGAAAGAATATGAGGTGGTGAGAAGCAAAGGGATGTAAGTGACTAAACTATCATTTTGAGTAAAACTCGTTTGAAGTTTAATTCCTATACTAAATTCTAGACGTTCTTCATATAAATTTTTTTTTTTATTTTCGAGTCCTGTATGTGTGTGTTAGTTTAAGTATGAAGTGAACTGTTTCTGATGATTAGGTTTGGCGTAGGATTTTTTTAAAACACAGCTTATTTTTACTTACACCCCTTTGCTTCCAACTAGTTAACTTACACCCCTTTGCCACTAAATGAAAAGTTAGTGATATAAAATTTATTGAAAACTGCATAATATAAATTTCGAATAATTATATTTATCAACAAACTAAAAATCATTGCCATTAGACAAATTGCTGAAAACAAAACATGACAAAAATAAAATTTGCAGACGATTTAACCCTTGTTTTTATTATTGTTATTCAACAATTCGGAATTTTTTTCCTATATTTTTTCTTCTTCTCTGCTTTAAGTTTCGTAAATAGATCGTCTGCATTGCGTATTTAAACTAGGGATGTAACGAATATTCGGCCACTATTCAGTATTCAGCCTATTCGGCCCTTTGGCCGAATATTCGGCTGGCCGAATAATCATTTCATCACCAAGCCGAATATTCGGCCTGGCCGAATACTGAGTAAGGTCAATATTCGGCTTGGCCGAATATTGATGGACTATTCGGCCGAATAGTTCTGCTGCAGTAGAAATGTAAAAAAATAAACAAGTTAGTAGGTTTTAAACATTTAAAATTGTATTATAATTATTGCACAATAATACATTAGTTTATAGTTTTAAAAAATAAAAATAAATTTAGAAAAAAACTACTTTTTTTAAACCTAGTTTTAGGCTTGAAGGAGCGAAAACAACAGGCGGCTAAACATAGGGCATCCACTTTTACTCATCTGCCATTTCATTGGTTAAATTCCACTACGTCACAAATCTTATGACGTCAGCGCAAATGAAGAGAATAGAAAGTTGTTCAGTTTCGGAATGAGCGTGATTTTCGTTGCAAGATACTAAAACAGGCAGATGCATAGGAAAGAGGGGAGGGGGGATCAGGGGCTTAAGCCCCTCTATTAAAAATGAGGAAATTTTTTATTTCAATGCTAAATGAGAAAAACTGCTTTAAAAATTTTAAAATAAAAACCAAAATTTAAAGACTTCTTGCACTAAAATTTTAAATTTAAGAACTCTTAAGTCTTATTATATTCTAAATATGAAATTATTCTGAAATACATAAGTATTGTTTTTGAAAATGCACTTCCCTTTTCCTCCCTCAACTACAGAAATTTACCGACTACAAAAATATTTAATTGTGTAATTTTCCTTTTATAAACAGATAGATTTAAAACAAAAAAATGCTACTGTTTGTTTTACATTAATCACGTTTAATAAATGTATAGTTAAATCAATGATACTGCATAAGGATTTCGGTTACTTTGTGAAAACAATGAATTCATTTTAATGATCTATAAATGTATTCATTTATTAGTGATTTTTTTGTAATTAATATTAACAATAACGAGTGAATGTTAATTACTTTTTAATTGTTTATTTTATTAATATTTTTTTTGAAAAAAATTTGCGCAATTGGAAATGTTTGAGCCCCCCCCCCCCCCTCCCATGATTTTTAAATTGGACTATTTAGGACCTAGAAATGTATGTAATTCTGCAACTTATTTCTGGTAATAGTTTCTTTTTCTTTTTTTTTTTTTTGCTGCTACACTTGACTCTTCTATATTTGAACGGATAATTATATGTCCTTATGGAAGTTATAGAGAAGGTAGCTATATACATATTGATTTTTAAAACTCTTTTACAATGCATATAATTCTACAACTAAACAAAATTAACAGGAAAGATTAAATTACTGTGGAGGATGGGAACAGTAGTTTTAGATATGATAAATGGATTCATGAACCAGCAAATCAATCGTATGACGCCTTTTTTTTTTAGTTTCATTCAACAAACACCAAAATTGAGATAAATTCAGTCATAGATGGTGCAATCTTTTACTGCTCAAGAGAGTAATTTTATTATTACTCTTTTTTTATTCTATTCAATTAATTAATTTATTTATTTACTCAATGTCAGCCAATTAATTGTGTTTATGTCTTTCTTTTATTTCTATATGATTAGCGTTTGTTATACCGCGACAAAAAAAAAAAAAAAAAAACAGTTACACCAAAAAATATAAAGTGATTTAACATTTCTTTATTTTTTACTTTAACACTTACTAGAACGTTAAATCAATGAGAGCCCTGAGTTTGTTTCTTTACAATGAGACGGTTCCATCTGGGGGATGTTTTTAATTTGGGGTATAAACCTAGGAATTCAAATTCAGTTTCAATGAAATGGGAGGCCCGATAAAATTTGATCCACGGGGGTTGGGGATCACTGGTCTAATGTACTAATAAAAAAGGTAGACACGTGTTTCGGGGCTTATATGGAGTCCTTTTTCAGCGCTAAAAATGTGTTGCAGATGAAAAGATATTTATCAAAATTGAAAAAGGGGTTCCTTGTACCCCCGAAACACGTGTCTGCAATTTCTATTGCTTTTTTTCAAATTTTTTTTTGCGTTTAATAGGTTTTATTTTGTTAATTACACTTTTTTTCACACTTTAAATCAGTTTTGTCAAATTGCATGTTGGCCGTTTTTTTTTTTCTTTTTTTTTTCTGTAATAGATAAATTGAGTGTTTATGTTGGTCGATACTTATCCCTGTATAAGGGCGTAGCGAAAGACCCTTATGAAGAATAATACGTTAATTAGTTTAAGAATTAAAAATATACATTAGCCTCAGTGAAAACTGAATATTGCTTTTCATGGAATGTTTTTTCAGATACAAGGGTAATTTTCAGTTAAAAAAAACTGATATTTTTACAATTTTTTTGAAAAAGTATATATTAATGAAAATTATATAATTAGGTGAACCTCCCTCCACGCACACACATAATACATACGTGTTATATATATATATATTCGAAAGATCTTACAAGTGAATAAGTGAAAACAAACAACATGCAATTTGATGTGATGACCAGACAGCTATATCACTACTATAGAAGTCAATTTTTTCCAGAAACATTGCTCTGAGTTTTTCAAAACGGAAAATATTCTGCATCTCACAAGACAGAAGGAAATAAAGCATATATATAAATAATACATTATTTGTCAAAGAAATATCAAGAATTATAAATTAAAAAATTTTCGAAAAACTTTTTTCTTTTTTTTTTTAATTTTCGGTTTTTAAAAATGTTTAGAAAATTCGGAGAATTTCAAATCAGAATCATCCATACAAGAGCGCAGAAGCAATCTCTACTACATTTTCATTATTTGTCTTTTAAATACTAGATTTTGTAACAGAACAAAATTTGCGCGCACTCAAACGTATAATACCGCCCTCAACATGACGTCATGTTCCTTAGCCAATGAAATGTCAGATGAGTAAAAGTGGATGCCCTATGTTTAGCCGCCTGTCGAAAACAGATTGTAAAGTTGTAATATTGTATTTTATATTTAGCATTTGCTCCCAAAGCTGGCAAGAGTTAATTATGATATATGAAAAATTAATTTTGTTATTAATAACAAAGTGGAAGTCAGACTTTGTTTAGATAGACTGATTTATTGTGAATATTGGGTAAGAGAGAAATGTGAAAAGCCTAGAATGTATCATGAAAAATTAGATAGCATAAGTTATTGGTGTTTTTGAATATAAAAATATATTCCAGTTAAGTGTGTTAAATTTTAATAGATCGTTTAAAGAAAGGTATGTAAAAAAACCCTATAAAATAAAAATATTAACTTTTATAACTTCTAAAATATCTTCATAAAACAGTTTTGAGCAAGGTAAAAGTTTACTAAGCAATAGTAGTTCTTTCATTTGGATTAAATAATTAGTAAAATAATGCTAATGCTGACTACCATAAAACCTGTCATTTCTATTGCACCTGTGGGTGCAATTCTTAGTTTTATTACATTCAAGACAATAGAGAATATAGATTAATTTTAAACAGTTTTAGATTCTTAACAAACAGAATTAAATCATACATCATAGATTGTGTGTAATTGGTGTTTGATTTTGTCAATAATTTTAAATTTGTCAAATACTTTTTATTACACAATTTTCTAAAAATTTTAATATTCGGCAGCCAAATATTCGGTATTCGGCCTAAGACAGTGGCCGAATATTCGTCTTCGGCCTATTCGGCCTAGAAGAAATAGCCGAATATTCGGCTTCGGCCTGGGAGAAGTGGCCGAATATTCGGTATTCGGCTAATTCGGCCAGATCACTATTCGTTACATCCCTAATTTAAACTAACTGAAAAATCAAATTTTTTTAGAGGCAAACGGATGTAAGTGCACTTGCATCTCTTTGCCACCAAACGGAATGAAGCTTTTATTTAGTCCTTTTTTTAAACCACGCTTTTTTGCAGTATCTGTCAAAGCTACCACTAAAATCTCCTTCCCGCAAAACAGAAGGGTGTTTAATTTATCATGTGCACTAGCTATCTCAACATTTTCATTTTGGTCACTTACACCCCTTTGCTTCTAAGTGCCTGATATGTAATCTAGTAAAATTATTCAGAGTACTGAGTGGAGTCGGAGCATGGATTTATAGAAGTCAGAGGCGGAGCAACTGAGAAAAGTGGCTCTCTAGATCACTGTACAATATTGAATGCATAAATACTGGATTTTCTTACTTTTTTTTTTCGTTTAGTAGCGGTTGAGGAGTTTTAGTGATATCAATTAACAACATTTAGAAATATTTTAGTATTAGTTAATTACTTTCCCTTTTCTTTTGTCAGGCAAGCCTCATTTACAATTGCAATGGTATACTGTTAACAGATCGCAGATGGCAACATGTCTTCGTTGAGCAAATGATTAGGCAATAAATATAAAGCTCATTGTTTAAAAGAGTTTGTTGCCATTAAGCAGTCATATTAAAAGCAATAATAAGAGTGAGTGAAGTGTTCTCAACAATGGAGTGAAAAATAAGAATAGTGTATGGAAGCAAGCAATTAAATTTTTATCCAGCTGCCACTCAACTTAGTAAGAAATCGCAGAAGTGCAATGGGCTACACATTAAGAGCACAATTGACAATGAGTTAAAATATGTTTGCTTTAAGTGAGGATGATCAAAATTAACACGACGTTACAATCGCCAAATTTGATGAATATTTATATAATTATAAAAATACCATAATTTTTTTAAATTAATTTAATTTAATTTAATTAATCTTAATTTAATTTATTACGGTTAAATTTCGACTGTTGGGTGAACGCTTAGCGAATAAATACGGACATTTGCATCCATAAGACATTACGTATATGGAGAGAAGTTAGTTGTAACTTCTAATAGTGGCGACATCTAGTGAAAAATATTTAAAGAAAATATAGGAACCAAGATAATATTTTAAACAACAAGTTACTTTGAAGATTGGTAATTTTTAACGCCATATAAATGGGCAATAAAGAAAAAATGAGTATATAGAAATTCAAATGCTTAAGCAGTCTTTATGAAATGTTAGTAACATTCATAGTTCAAAATAAAATTTTTGTAGGAAAATCGTTTGGTGTGATAAACGACAGATATATTTCCTTCACAACAGCGATAATTATGAGAAGATTTATGAATTTCCTTGTAAAAGGTTTTACTACTTCTTTGATTCCACTGTTTTTAACGAAATATTAATGTTGTAAGTTCTACAGAAATATTAAGGCGGAGGAGGGGAGAAATGTGTACTTTATTTGAAGAAAATTGCATGATGCATAGTTGCTATCATTTTATCTTACATCATCAAGTTTTTTTTTTATCTACTATTTTTAAAAACTTGAGGCAACATCTAGTGATATGAAAATAAAACTAACTTCTTAAAATAAAAAAAAAAATAATAAAAACCTCCACCTTAGCCAATTAGTTGGTTTGTTCTTTGATATCTTTATTGACTATCATTATCTTCATTTATTTATCTTATGACTGGTAAAGATTTGTAAATATTGGTTTTTATAAAAAGTATAAAAAGTAATAAATAAACAAAGAAAACAACTTGTCTAGCTTTTCATATTAAATTATTAATGCTCATACATTTGAACACGACTTTATTATACTTTCTCTACAAAATATGCATAAAAATTTTCGGAAAACTTAAACTGATTGCTTTATAAGAAAGTGTTATAGTGCCATATTTTAAAGAACATAAATCATAAAATGTAAAACATTTTATGATTTCCTTTTTGGTACTGTTATTTTGTTAAAACGTCTAACTTTGTAAACTGAAGCATATATTTTACTGCGATGCAAAGTAGTCATAACCATTTATAACATGTGAAAATTCCATATAAATATCTAGGTGAAAAATTACGAAGTAAGAACGGAAAAACAAGAACTTCGTCCAGAACTAACCGAGCTACCTTCATGCATGCCAACATCCAACATCCTTTTTTGAATCACAGTCATCGCTATATTTCGTTCCAAACTATTCTAGATAATCAATGATAATAAGTCATAAAATTATTATCTCGAATAATTAATTAAATAAATTGAAGTTTCATTTGATAAAAGCATCATTTCAAAGCATGTTATATTTTGCAACAAAAAGACACACTTTTTATTCGGTAAAATAATTTACAGGAAGACTTTAATCCGTGAATATTGACACCTTAGTCAGGGGTGCCCAGTCTCCCCCCTACGCACGATGGCGCACTCCTTAAAAAGTTTGAGGCCCACCCCCCCAAAAAAACGATGAGATCCCCCCAAAATAGCCGTAATCCACTGAAAACCCCCTACCCTAAAATTTTAAATAACCCCCCCCCCCCCCCCCCCAGTGGGCACACCCTGCCTTACTTGTTTTTCTCGTGTTCATGGTCGCTGAGTAATTAGAAGCGTTTCATTTTCTTTTCCTTTCTTTTTTAACCGACTTCACAAAGGAAGGAGGTTATACATTCGTATTGTATGTATGTCGTTTTTTTTTTTTTTTTTTTGTCCACTCAGAACTTCTCACCGGATGAACCGATTTTAATGATTTTTTTTTTATCGATCAGGGGTGGTTTCCCATTGGTCCCGTACCTTCGTTTGACCCTGTTCGATAATTAGAAAAAAATTTATGGGCAGAAAGATAGTCATTTCTTTGTTTTGTTATCCATAACTTTTGACTAAATGAGTCGATTTTGATGATTTTTTCTTTAATCGATAGAGTGTCGTCTAACTCAAATATCGCACATCAATTTGACCACATTTGTTTTTTAGAAAAAACGTTACGAATGAAAAATAAGTATTTTTAATTTTAATTAGAAAGGCTTGGCTTGATTTTTCATTGTTGGGAAACTATTAATAAATATAAAAGTCATTGTTAAAAAAGTGTTTGTTGTCATGGGCTATAATATTAAAAGAAATTACATCAAGAGTTAGACTGAAGGCTTCTCTGTGGCAAAAATTAATCCAATCAGTTTATTTGCTAAAATCGACTTCAAGAGGGAATTTATCATACAAATGATTAATTTTTAGTGCGATTAATTCAAAGAAGTTTTGCCCTTTGATATGGATTTTTTTAAAAATAGAGTATTTATATAAAAAATGTATTTACACTTAAAAGAATAAAATAAAATAATTTTTATAAAAGAATAGAACCGACTTTAAATTATAAACTGCGCTAAAAAGTGAAAAGTAAATTAATTCTTAAAACAACATCGATGCGACTTTTAAACATAGTTTTAGAAGTCGGTGCAAAATTATGAGTCTAATTACCATTACACCATTTGCTACTTCATATTTTAACTGTTGCTAATTTTGCGAAAATATATATATTTGTAATTAGATTCATGATTACAAAAGATTTTATCTATCCTGATTTTGCACCGACTTCTAAAACTATGTTTAAAAGTCGCATCGATTTTGTTTTAAGAATTAATTTATTTTTCACTTTTTAGCGCAATTTATAATTTGAAGTCGGTTCTATTTTTTTATAAAAATTATTTTATTTTCCCTTACTGTTGCAGTCACAGCAGCACAAAATTAAACGCCGAATGCAGTGTCAGTTTCGCGATATTAACAATATTTGCCGCGTTTCTCATAGGATTCCATAATAAACCTTTGGCGAGAGTTAGTGGTGCACCAATCAGATTTCTGTGAAGAGGAAATCCATGCACCGCCATTAAAATTTTACTCAATGAATACGTTTTATTGTAAGCTTACGTTACAAAAATAACGCAGCATGTTTTTTAAATTGATGCGCTTGAGTATAGACAATTTTTTTTTCAAAACAAAAGCACTCTTATTTATTGATAAAGATCAGTTCTGTGATTACAAGGACGCAGATTCTGAAGAAGTTTTGTTATCCTTGGAGTTTATTGGTGAGCTAATTGCTGACCAACTATGTCATAGTTTTGTGAAAAAGTTTGTAAACATTAATTTCGAAAGCTTGTTTTTGGAAAGCGACGTATGGGCAGTGATAATAAACTTCGCTTTAATTTTTCAACTATCTTACTGCGTACATTTTGACGAAAAAATTCAACACCATAAATCACTCTAACAAACCGATTCTTCTTGATTTAATAAAAGTACATTCATTCATCTTAACTAATCAGACCCCTTGTTTAAAATTATTTTGTTGTTATTTCTCACAGAAAATTTTTAAGGTTCTTCCTGTATTTGAATAAATTTTGCAAAATTCAAAATATCCAGCTTTTTTTTAACATTTAAAATACATTTGTTAAACTGTATTGTGTACAAGTGAAGACATTCATCAATAATTTAGTGAAATATAACCGTATAATTCTAAACATTTCCCGCTCCGGATATGTTCCCTACTCCTAATAGCGACGTATATGGTGCCATGTAAAATTGGGCATCTTTAAGAAGCATTAAAATGAAAAATTTTAACAAGTATTACTTTCTTATGTTTTTTCGGATACAGAAGTTATTTATATGCACTCTTCCCGCCCCTTAGTGATGAAAAAACTTCTTCACAATAAACAATTTGGCTGTCACTAGATGAATATTAGAAGCCCGTTTTTCATTTGTATTGCGTCAGTTGCTGCTATTTTTTGTATGCATAACACCAAATAGTTTAATTTTGTATGCATAATTAGCCTAACACCAAAGAATAACACAAGTGTACATCTTTTTAAGCATGCATTACTTTTCATTTAAATAAAAATTTCCTTGTCACAAGTTCATAATTCACAGGTTTTTGAATTACAGTAGAATAACATTGTTTCAAATAAGGAAATACACTAATGTATTAATGTAGCTGTATAAGACAATAAAATAAACTATTTTATATTTAATACTTTATTTATTCTAATTATTTAAAGTTAACAATTTGCTTCCAACTGTTGCGTCAAATACCGTGGAATGCACAATATAGGGATTTGCTTCGGAAGCAGCCAAAACCAGAAGGATTTTCCAAAGTGAAATTTTAAAATTATTAGAATCTTTATTCAAAAGAATTAGTTTTTTATTTATTTCGCGAGGGCCCAGGGCCCGTTCGCCTCCCACTCCCTTCTTAAATACACCCTTGTCCCAATTGTAGGCCCGAAAGCCGAGCATAGGTGTTATTGATCGGCATATAATATAGCACCTTCCTCCGACACATTCTAGTGATTCGGAGTTGTAGGACCCTCAGCGGCTCATAGAGCACTTTGTACTCGGCTTGTTCAGACAACTATAAATACACAAACTGGTTGTAATTTGAGTTAGAACAAAGTAATTGAAAGCAGTTGAATCAATAAAAAAATACAGGTAAGGCATGAAAATTACTTATTTTCCGTTCATGACTTTCTAATGCACCAATATAGTTTTAAAAATGTGATATATATAACATAGTGATTTGTATCTGAACTGCAAGAACATATAAGGGGCCGTTCATAAATGACGTCACGCTTTTTCCCCATATATTTGACCCCCCTCCCCCCTTTGTCACACTATATCACACTTCAGAGGACCCGCCTTCCCCCCTTTGTCACGCGTCACGCTATGTTGCATAATGCATGATGTCACACTTCTTGTTACAACCTCCCCTCCCCTTGTCACACTTTGTCACAATTTCACGAACACCCCTCCCCCCCTCGAAGCGTGTCATCATTTATGAATGATCTCTAAGGCAGTAAGAAGCAAAAAGATGTAAGTGAGCACAAAACGATTCTGGGCAAAAAGTGTTCAAAGTTTGGATCTTATATGACATTTAATGCTATTTTTTTTCTTAATCATGTTGGGGGCAGTTCATAAAGGACATCACGCTTTTTCCCCATATATTTGACCCCCTCCCCTCTTTATCACAATACGTCACACTTCAGCGGACCATCCTCCCCCCCCTTTGTCACGAGTCACGCTATGTTGCATAATGCATGATGTCACACTTCTTGTTACCCCCACCCCTCCCCTTGTCACACTTTGTCACAATTTCATAAACCTCCCTCCCCCCCTCGAAGCGTGACATCATTTATGAATGGTCCCTAGGGACTGTTCGTAAATGATGTCAAGCTTTTTCCCCACATATGTGACCCCTCTCCCCCCCCCTCTGTCACAAAATGTCACACTTCAACGGACACCCCTCCCCCCTTTGTCACATGTCACGCTATGTTGCATAAGCAGGATGTCACACTTATTGTTGCCCCCTCCGCTCCCCTTGTCACAATTTCATCAACCCCCCCTCCCCCCTCGAAGCGTGAGATCATTTATGAATGATCCCTTACACCCCTTTGTTTCTAAGTGCCTCATATGCTTACGTAACGTAGCGTGACATGTGACGGGGGGGGGGGTTTCTTGAATTGTGCCATTTTGTAGCGAAGACGGGAGGTGGGTCAAATAGAATGAAAAACAGTGTGACGTCATTTATGAATGACCGCATAGGAAGTATCTCATATCTTTGTCCATCAAAGCGAAAATACTATCTTCCGCTGCTACGCTATCGGTTACTGAAGCGATGCAGTAGGAGATTAAATGATGGGATTCTTCTTCTTGTTACAGATAAGATGAAGAAGCAACCACATATCTCGACGGTGAAGCTTTTAAACTTTGGGTTGAACTTAAGATGGTTTCTTCCCGTTTTCTCCGTCCATTTTATCTTTTAAAATGCACGTTAAATTTTGATTTCGTCAGATTTTTTTTTTAAATTTTTTCTTTTCATAGCTCGAAAGGTTTTCCACGAGGTTTTCACCACACGAAGTTTTCGGGACTTTTTCGTAATAGATCACATTTATTTTGAAAGAATTTTTTTTAAAGGAAAAAAATTTAAAAAAAAAAAGAAAAAAAAACGATTTTAAGAGAGATAACTCCCATTCCTATTATTTCAAAATGAGCAAAACCGTTCAAAAAAAAATTCCAAACAACGTCAATACAATTTTTAAGCTTGGTTTAAAGTCTTCACAAAACTGATGTACAATCGTGAATAAATTACATTACAACTATAAATTTACAGGGCCTAACATTTTAAAGAAAATAGTGCTTTTTTCAGTTTTCTACTTTTGGGACTTCGGAAAGTCTTCCATTCGGCAACACCATCTTAAAAAAATAAATACAGTAAAATAAAATAAAGTAAAGTTGAGGTCGAGTATGAAAATGATTGTTGTCGCGGGTCACGTTTTCCCTTTTACTTCACAGTGGTTCCCAACAACCGATTCGCGAAACGTAAGAGCTCGCAAGAATTCCTTTAGAGAAAATCGAATGATGTGTTAAAATTAAACTTAGCTGAATTGCAAAAGAAATTCGAATTTAACGGTATTTATTGAAGTTAAGGTAACATTACAATAGGAAAAAATAATTAGTTTATTGTAATATTTATGAGTTATGCGACTACAGTAATGACCGCAATAAAATAATGAAAAAACAAAATTATATTAATGTTAATAAAAAGTTCCAAACCACAACCACAGCCCCTTTTTAGTTAACTGAAAAATCGAGGAAGTGTTGAAGTGTTAGGTTTAGTTGTTTTACAAAAATCTCAATCCTTTCGAATCCTCACCTCACCCATTGAAAAAAAAAAAAATCATGCTATGTTTTGGTGCTTGCCGGAGTTTTGATTATCAGTAAAGTTTCAAAATGTAACTAAGTTAAAGAATGGCTCCCATAAAAAGACACCCAAAATAGATTTTCTTCACTTTGGGGGCCCCTAAAATTTGAAAACCCAGGGTCGTGGCCTTGGAGGGCCATTAAGTATTAAAGTAATCAGGCATTGTTCTCCATAGTATACTGTTAAGATGACGTAAATTTGATCATGCCTTAACTTCAAATTTTTGGGAAGGGCTAATCTTGGTTAGAAATCTTCAAAATTTTGGAAAGAGTAAATCATTTAATTTTTACTCAGAAACCGCCAAAAAGATTTGGGAAAAGTAAAGTATGTGCTATGTGACCAATTTTGTTTCTAAATATCCGAAACTTTTCGGAAGAGTAAAGCATTTAACCAATTATGTTTAAAAATCTCCAAACGAAACGTTTTGGGAAGAGAAAAATGTTTAACCATTTTTGATCCCAACTCTCTCAAATTTTTAGCTATGTATTGATACACAACACGAAATTATGAGAATGAGTTTCTAAATGAAAGGATTTCCTTAAAGCTAAAGGGGTATTTCACGTTATTAGGGAGTCCGTAGTATGCGTTATGGACACCTATGTATGCGGACCAGCGCGTTTCCTAAAAATTCTTGGTGTTTGGACATTTTTCAGATTTGTTAAAAATCTATAGAACATACAATGATATATATATACGCATGTTACGGACTCTACATTATTTCCCTAACACCTTGAAATGCCCTTATAATAAGATGAAATTGCATAGTTATAGTGATGTAAATCTACATTGATTTTAGCGTTGAAAGTTGAGCATATATATATATATGTATATGCTGTGTGTGTATGTGCTACGGACGATGTAAAATTAACTAAGAATATAACCTGTTATTATGAAAATTACTAGCGGTTAATATTAACTAAACCGATTATTTTGCGTTACAATTTTTTAAAAGAAATTTAAATGATAATATCAAAAAATTTCCCGCCCCTTGCGTGCGAAGTTCCTGCCCAGGACACAGACCCCGGGTGCCCGTGTGATAGTTAGGGCCTGCTGAGTAGACCACAGGACCAGCGACCGAACGCAATCAATCGAGCCAAGTATTCTTAGATCCCAGATGTGTTGAATATTTTTAATATTATTTTAAAGCGAATTAGTAGCGACATTGTTCAAATTTTATTAAAAATCCATCCTAATAAGAAGAGAGTTTCTTCTTTTCTTTTTTTTTTATTTTTAATCGCTACTTTTTTTTTTGAAACAGAATTATTGTTGCACTTATTTAGAAGGCCCGTTCGGGTCTTCTAAATAAGCAGCAATTTTTTGAAGATCGAAAATTCTTACTGAAAAAATTGTTTTATTAATAATCCTAATTGTTTTATTAATAATTGCCTCGTTATTCTTTAGAATCCTTTGTAGACCGAAATAAAAGCTTTTTGAAAATTTTATTTTGTTCCTTTATTTATGTATATAAAAGGATATATTTTGAGAATTCTTATTCGAAGCCCCCACGCATGTTCTACGGTATCCCTGCGGCAGATTCTTCCCCCACCCTTCGCCGTTCAATTGCTTTTCCGGATGCCGAGGGAGAAAATAATATTCTTTTAAATTTGTCACGGTTTCAAGCACATTTGTGTGTATCCCATGTGGTCTAGTGGTTAGGATTCCTGGCTTTCACCCAGGCGGCCCGGGTTCGATTCCCGGCATGGGAAGTCTTCTTTTTACCTGTTTTGTTTTCTCCTTTAACTCACATTTCATCGCAAATAAACAAATGAAATATTTTTACGTTAGAACATTGTAGCATAAAAAATTCTTGGAAAATTTGTCTTTTTTTTTCTTTTTCCATTCAATCAAAACGAATTTTGTTCAGAAAAAGATATTTTTGGCACAAAGTCAAAGAAAAGGTAATGCGATAATACTTGACTCCTGACTGCCGCATTTCGTTTTATTTCTTAAAATGAATAATTAGTTCCTCTTAATATTTACAGGTATAGAATGTTAATCTGAATTCATCTTGTGTCGAGAATTAGCGAAAGAATCCTATTTTACTTGTTTCTTTACATTTTGGCATTGTTTGGAAACGAAGAAAAATTGAAGTATGCAACTACGCATTAAAACAAACATCACGTGAGCACTTTTATTTTTCCATTGTTAGTCATATTGAATGAACAGATAATCACTCAGGGTAAGAAAGGAAGGGGGAAAGAAACATGCGTTCTAAACCTGTTTGTGCAAGATAATATTGCTGTTCAAAATTGATTCTGGTGAAAAAAAAATGGTTCTGCAAAGAACATGAAGGAGCAGATTTTTTTTTCTTCACCCTTTTTTAAAAATAAAATACATAAAAACTTCTCGTAAGTCTCTCTAAACAAATAATTTAAATTAATATAATAAAATAAGAATGCAAAAATGAATTAAAAAAAAAAAAGAAATTCAGCATAATTTTTTTATATTTTTCTTTCTTTATCACCGCGTTATTGGTTCATCAATATTTGCACAGTTAGAGCTTTCGGGTCTGGGAAATCTCTTATTATGTAGTATCACCATCAGCGATGTCACTACCACTTGAGAGTTTTGACGCTTGGTTTCCCCACTAGTGGGTGGCATAAAAGCCACATAGGTACTCTAGAGTTCCTTAACATGCTACATAACTGCACGATCCAGGCGTTGTTAATTTTCTACATTTTGAAAGCATACGCAGATTTGGGCCAGGTTTGAGCCCGCAAGTTGGGACACAAGACGCTAGAAAACTCACCCATGTGCCACTCTGCCGGTATTTGCATATAAATAGGCAAAGACAAAAAGTTAAAAACCATTCTCCTCTATTTTTCAAACAATTCTTTTTTCTTTTATTCAGTAGCTATTGACGAGTTTTAGTGATATCAAAATAAAAAATGTTGGAAACAGTTCATTATTAGTTAATGATTTTCCCTTTTCTTTTGACAGACAAGCCTTATTTATAATTGTAATGTTGTATTGTGATAGCTAGCAGATAGCTACATGTTTTTGTTGAGTAAATTATTGGGAAATAAATATAAAGCTTATTGTTAAAATGAGTTTGTTGCCATTAAGCAGTAATATATAACGAACTTATAATAAGAGTTTGAGTGAAGCCTTCTCTGAAACAATGAAATAAAAAATGAGAATAGTGGTATGGAAGCAAACATTTAAGTTTTATTCAACTGTTACTCAACTTAGTGCGAAATCGGCAGAAGGACAAGCGGCAACATTCATGAACGCTACTGGCCCGGTGGCGACAATGATTTACAATACTTTTGCTTTAGGTGAGAATGATCAAAATAAAATCGACGCTATAATCGCCAAATTAGATTAATAATACCTATATATTTATGTAAATAGCATAATGTTTTCAATGCTAAATATAGTTATTACGGTTGAATTTCGACTGCTGGACGAAGTCTAGTAATAATAATAATAATAATGCTAAAATAAATAAATGAATGCATCAATAATAATAATGCTAAAATAAATAAATGAATGCATCAATAATAATAAATCTATAAAAATAAATAGATAACACTCTTCCTTTGAGCTGCAAACATAAAAATAACTTGATTTCATGAGATCAGACAAACTCAGAAATGTCATTATATAATGTTTATATAGTTTTAAAGTCATGTTAGGAACATCTGCAAAACAAACTTGCAAAATTTCAGTAAACTTTTTCATATTACATTTTTATTTATTTAATTGTGAAACAAATGCTGAATAAAACTACAAAAAAGTAGTGTACAACACAAGGGTAAATTTTTTTGCTGATTAAAAATCTGAAATAAAATTAGCTCGTTAGAATTTGAGCTTTTAAAATTGGCGTTCAGTTTAATATGAAGATAAACTCTTCGCAGAAATATATTATTGATTTTTAAAAGAGAATATAATTTATCGTAAATCGTTTAACATGTTTCATGTGCCTATAGGGTAAATAATACTAAAGTAAAAAGCATTCTTTTTTTTTTTCATTTTTTAGGACTGTGTACAACACACAATCCAAAATCAACGCATAGCCGTGCGCACAGTTTTAGAGTTGGGGTGGTACAACTGTACTGTAAGGTATAAGGGTTTAGATTATCTCCAAAAGATGGAGGTACCAGATGTTCTCCAACGGGATATTTTCTTAGCCGTGAGTAGAGCTTCAGAATTGGAGTGGCACAGCTGTACTGTAAGGTATAAGACTCTATATTATTCCCAGAAGATGGAGGTACCAGATGCTCTCCAACGGAAAAATTTTTAATGGGCGTGCTCTGAGCTTCAGAATGGGGTGGGTACAACTGTACTTTAAGGTATAAGAGATAGGATTACCAGAAGATGGAGGTACCAGATGCTCGCCAACGGGAAATTTCCATAGGCCATCTCTGAGCTTCAGAATTGTGGTGGTACAGCTGTACTGTAAGAGTCAAGATTATCCCCAGAAGAAGGAGGTATCATATGATCTCCAACAGAACATTTTCATAGTTGTGCTTTGAGCTTCAGAATTGGGTTGGTACAACTGTACTGTAAGGCATAAGCGTTAAGATTATCCCCAGAAGATGGAGGTACCTTACCAGATGTTTTCCAACGGCAAATTTCCATAGGCCATCTCTGAGCTTCAGAATTGGGGTGGTACAGCTGTACTGTAAGGTATAAGACTTTATATTATTCCCAGAAGATGGAGATACCAGATGCTCTTCATCGAGAAATTTTCATGGGCGTGCTCTGAACTTCAGAATTCGGGCAGTAAAACTGTACTGTAAGGTATAAGAGTTTAGATTGTCCCCAGAAGATGGAGATACCAGATGCTCTTCAACGAGAAATTTTCATGGGCGTGCTCTGAAGTTCAGAATTCGGGTGGTAAAACTCTACTGTAAGGTATAGGAGTTTAGATTATCCCCAGAAGATGGAGATACCAGATGCTCTCCAACAGGAAATTTTCATGGGCGTGCTCTGAACTTCAGAATTGGGGTGGTAGATGTCTACTGTAAGGTATAAGAGTTTAGATTATCCCCGGAAAATGGATGTATCAGATGCCCTCTATTGAGTGATAAAGGGTTAAATAATTAAATCACTTGTTATTGATGCTGGCAATAGATGTTTCGTGATACATAATTGTTCAGTTAAATCTAATATGTCTATAACATGGCTGCCTGCGATCATATAGCGGCTGTCCAGACGCGGCGCCAGAACAAAGGAATAAGCATTCAAACGATAGTTATTTTTTTCCTCACTGGTGCGCTGCAAGCATGTACTAGTTTTGTATGGAAATACATTACGAAAGCATTGTTTTTGCCGGGTTTGCAGCATGCATCATGAACATTTCTTTTTGGTAAATTTTTAGTTCATGCATTACTGATCGGAAATATGTCTCCCGATGTTTAATTGTGTCTAACCTATATATTTATTTTAAAGAAATTTTTCATCGTAAATGAAATAAAACGACAGAAAGCAGTAGAGTGTTTTTTCTAAGCATTAAATTAGTGGATGCACACATTTTATAATTTTAGGGATTTACTAAATTCACGTTTGGTTTATATGCATATATTTTATTTGTTTTTTCACTCCATGTCACCTATTCAATAATACTGCAAATAGAAATCGTTAGTTTGATGCTTTAGATGCTATTTTTAACCAGTGAGGGCTGACATTTGCATTTTCCCCTTATGTCTTGAACTTTATTGGTCTTATTTATTTATGCATTGGTTTCATTTATTTGTACTTCAGGTTATTAATAAGAAAACAAACGTCATTATAGCCCAAATTTCAGAAAACATATTTCGGGACAAGAGGAATCTTTTTATCCATGAACAGAGTTGGACGCATCTGGATGCAAGTAATTCGAGTGATTTACACTCCCTTGGATTCCTTACATTTTTTAGGTCAAATCTTTACGCATTGATAAAGGGGTTCCTTTTAATTCCAAAACATGTGTATGGAGTAATTTTTGCAAATTGCGCTATAAAAACGTTGGTCCGCTCATTAATTTTTTACCACTCAAAAGTAAACTTTGAACTTCATATTATGTCTAGATTATGCTTTTATTTTTTTATTTTATTTCTTTTCTGAGACGTTTAAATTTCTTATGCTTGTATAGAATGATAAAGCTAAAAGTGGAATGAGTGAGAGTGAATCTATATTATAAATCTAGTAATGTACCTTTTTAAAATTAAACTCGCGCTACATGAACAAGGGTTACAATCGAAATACCTAAAAGGAAGGGAGACTTCCCTCTAAAATTTGTTGTTGATTCTCCACGCGTTCATGAGTACACCCATTTTGTATACCATAGAGTCTTAAAACATAGAAAAGTAAATAAACTATCTAAGGGACCGTTCATAAATGATGTCAAGATCTTTTCCGATTTATTTGACCCTCTCCCCCCTTTGTCACAAAATGTCACAATTCAACGGACCCCCTCCCCCCCTTTGTCACATGTCACGCTATGTTGTATAAGCCTGATGTCACACTCCTTGTTACCCCCTCCCCCCCCTTATCACACTTTGTCCCAATTTCACGCACCCCCCTCCCCCCTCGAAGCGTGACATCATTTATGAATGCCCCCTAAAGCGTATTTCTGATTTCTAAGTGCGGAAACATTAATTTAAGAAAGGAATTAAGGAAAATCAGGTTACAGAAAATCAGAGAATCCGAAAGCTTTTGGTAGGTTTCATCGAAGAACTGCCGGTTGGAAAGTTTTGGTATTAAAAATTGAGAATATTCAGTGTAGTCCAGGGGAAAAAAAAAGAGGTGTGAGGGGGGAGGCTTACAGATAAGAGCATAAGTTATTGTAATGAAATAGTGGTGGGGGAGGGGGCTTTTGAAAAGTGGAGGGACGATCGTGTAAAATAAAAAAAGTTTTCGGACGGTCCTGCCCCCCCCCCCCCACCCCCCGACTGCGAAAACTCCCTGCTTTTTGTTGTCAAGGAGTATGTCATCTAAATAAAAATGTTAAAAGGGATATTTAAAGAAAAATTGCTCTTATCCAGGGGTGTCCACGAGGGAAGTTTATGGCGTAGCTTGCGCCATTAAATTTTTTGATGAAATTTTTGACACCCCCTGGACAGGGGGCATGCTTTCATCGAGTTTTAGCATTTTGGGTGCTTGTCTTTTATGGGGGACTTCGTACCTATTAGTATGCACCCTCTTGGTTAGGGGGTTGGCACCCATATATTGTCAGTTACAAGTTTTTAAAATAATCTTGATAACTCTGAACTGCATATAATAAGGGTTTTAAGTAATTATTTTTAATTTCTCATTTATTGTACTTAATTGTAATATTTGAAAATATTTCCCCTTGATTGTTTATTTCATTGAATCGTTTTCTTTTACAAAGGCATAATCTTTGACCTTTCTTACTTAATATTTTAGGATTTTATTCTAAATATTTAACTAGTGTAATTGCTTTAGATGAGACCAGCAAAAAAAAAAAAAGTCGCTAGTACTGTTATACAATAATCCATCTGTTGAAGTTAACTGAAGTCAGCTATACTATACAATGCAATATTAGTTATTAGTATTATGCTATTAGTCTGTCAATAACAATAAAAAATTGTTGCATTAATCATTTACTTAATTAAATAATTGTTCAACTAATCTTTATTTGTTAAGTCACTTCACAACCTAACTGTTCCACTTTCCTGTAATAATTAAATTTATAATAAATAGAATTGAAATAATTCAATTAACACTAATATTAAAAATAACTTTATTAATCATAATCTATGTAATTTTTCTTTTAACTGCTGTTATTTAATAGTATTAACATGAATGTATTGAAAATTGCTTAATAATAAAGTAACTAATAACCATTTAAAGGCTATTCAATACGGCTTTAAAAAACCTGCTAGCCAATTTATTTGTGCTACACAATGTGAAAGGATAAATGTATTTCAGAAAATTATGCGCAATTATTGTCGTTCAAAATAAAAGTAAATCTGAAAGCATAATATGATCAGTCAATTGCGAAGAAAATTTTCTCTGTGTTCATTATATATAAAAGTATACATATATATGAAAAGTTGTATCTTAACGATCAGCTTCAAAGTTTGCATGTGTTACTACAAAAAAAAACGATCTTTTATTTTTTTTCCCTCTGTATTAAAAACGTTTTAATGGCAAATACATAACCCTGCAACGTATTTTGATAGTTACTTTTGCCCTCAACACTTAAATGTTTATCATTCTTGAAATTCAAGACTTTAACGCGATGATATTGCAATGGTAAGACCCTTAAATCCTCGCTTTTAAGTACATGCTAACAGCGCCAATTGACTAAAGTGGTAGAAAATGTAAGTTCTGCTTGCACGCACTTTTTCGCCCGTTTGGACAGCCGCTATATGATCGCAGGCAGCCATGGTCTATAACAACGGAGCAAGTTAGAGTAACAGAGCGTTCGGAATAGTTATAATTGGAATCATATGATTTACAGCCTTCATTTCATTCATTAATTATTTTGTGCTATTTTTTATTTGGATATACTATTTGATTTTATGGATTCCAGACAATGACAAAAAATATATAAATAAATAAAATTAATTTTTAAATTTTGCTAGTTCGAGATACTAACAAAATTTTTTTTAAAAAGAACGCATTTCATGAATTTTTTAAATTATTCATGAAGAAATTACAGAAACAGCGATCAAACGGTGTGTTTGCCTGCAAAGTCAAAAAAAAAAAAAAAAACATAAGAATTTGTTGAGACACCACTCTTTTTCTTAAAAACGACAGTATTTTTTTTTTTTTTTTTTTCGAACTTCTGATCATCAACTCAGAATTATCTGTAAGAGCACGCATTAGTTTCATCACAAAAGATCTCAAGAAGAAGTGAGATAGGGAAATTTGATTTTCAAAGTACGTCATAACTGAAACTGATTACGGAACACCCCTTCGTAGATAATAATCTCGTTGCAACCGACACGGAGCAGTGACGTCATTTTATAGTGAAGCAAGCCCTCGAAAGATAAAGCTAAGAGTGGATGACTATGATAGCTCAGCTTTAAAAACCCTTTCGGACTTCAAATGCGATCCTTTTTTCTTACACTTTAAGTCGCTATTCCATTTTTGTTAAATGCAGCGCCGATTGAGTGAATCCGTTTGTGTTGCCACTTTTGGACACGAAAAATTCAGCGAGCAATACTCGCTGGACGGTAAACTAAATGAAGATTGGCAAGAATTACAACAATTTTGGAATCAGAAAATGAGGGTACAAGAATTTAATGGACAGAATTTATCTTGTAGTCTTGAAAATCATATGAAAAATCATTACATTAATGAAATTCCATTGGATATAAGTTCAAAGGTAAGTGGAATATTTTTTGTTAAAATATCATATAATAATGTAACTCTTTTTTCTCTCTCTTTTTTTAATAAGTCTTTGGAGCTCTGAGATAGAATAGGTTGCCTAACAGGCTGGAAAAATTGCCTGTAATGTAAATAATTTGAATTAAAATGGTAGTTGATGTAATGATTTTTATAGCTAATTTTGAATTAACGTTAAAATAAATAGCATTACATAATACAGGGTATAAAAAGAGAAAGAAAACCCTTATTTAAAATTAAACGAAGTTATGCTCCTCGTCATCAGTATTTACTCGGTTTTTGGAGGACTGCAATTATTTTAAATAAAAATATTAGCATAATTTTGGAATTATTGAAATGTTTGCCATATAAATTGACTTTTTGTGGCAAAATGAATTCTTACTACATGTTTCAGTAAGTTAAGAAATAATTTTGTTTAAAAATCCAAGATTACTCATATGCTATTATATTATTTCTCTTTGTCTATTAGTGCTTTTCTTAAAATTATTCTGAAAATGTTCAGTTTTTATGTGGCGTAACAAACTCTTTTACAAAATTTTTAAAGTTGCATTTTTTATAATAATATTAGAATTGTGAAACACTTGTTTCATATTTTAGGGGAGGGGGGAATGCGGAAACAAAAAAAAATATATTTGAGAACTAAATAATTAAAGAACGATAAAGTTTCTTGCTCTTTTTTTACAAATAAATTGTTTAGTTTCTGTTTCCAAGCCGCAGTCCCTCCTCCCCTAAAAAACTCTACCAATTACTCTGAATTTATTAATAAACACGAAAAAACATTTATTTCATTATTTTATTATCTATCTCCCCCCCCCCCCCTTACGAAAGGTTCCGAGATAGGAAACTTTTTTTTTTAAATTATAGTTTGCTTCTATGGGGCGAGCCTAACCTATCTTGCGACAAAAAAAAAAAAAAAAAACACATTCAGTAAATTATGCAACTCTAATGAGAATTATAATTCTAAATTACTTAATTTTTGTTTTACACAAATTAATTTTTCCCATCTACTGCAATTTTAGGATCTGAATAAAGACTTCAAGCCTGTTGTTGTAAGCGGAAAAGATATTTGTGATATCCCTGCCTCTTATGAAGCGATTGGCTTCAAGCCTGAAGAGCTCATTGTGATTGGTGAGTTTTTACTCTGTTATTTCTCTCGCTCTCTTTCACTCTCTTGCACCCACACATTAAAATATTTGCGCAAATGTTCGATTCTGAAAAAAAAAAAAAATCATTTTAGTTATTTTTAAATTTAAAACACACATTGTTTTAGAGTCACATCTGAGATAGCTTGCATGATAAATGATGAAACCAACGCTATGTCCACCAACAGCGAACGTTTTCCTCTTCCGTTATGGGTCATAGAGCAATCAACAAATCATAGTTCTCTGGGGAAAGTAACTGCTAATGAGGTAATAAATAATGGGCAATTAGCAAGCGATTGGAAAAACGAGGGGAAAATAATTATTCAGAACCAATGACCTACGCATGAAGTCTGGAAGAATTTGTCGTTGCCGAGAACAGGTCCGTGGTAGCCTAGTGGTTAGGATATCGAACCGGAAGGTCGCGGGTTCGATACCGACCCACTGAAGACCCACCATATACACTTGGGGATACAAAATAAAAATCCGTGGACCCCACTACCTCGCGCCCTTAGGGAAGGCATCCCTAAGGCCTAGTGCTAACAGGGAAGGAGGTTGGAGGAAAAAAGTGTATAACTAGCATTACTGTGGATAAACGTGAATAAAAAAAAAAAAATATATGAATATAAACACCTAAGCAAGTAATAAAAGAAAAATATTGTACTAAATTATGATTTAAACGTTAATATTTCATAAATACCTAAATAAATAAAAAAAGAAAATATTGCTGTAAATTGTGATATGTAAACAACTCGCAAGGTAATCATGCTTACTATTCATCAGTTATCTGATAAAAGGCATAGAGATAATATTAGTCAAAAGTGAAATGCGTAAAGTGCGCTTATCCTGCTGCATAACGAAGGAAGCCCGGAAAAACAGTTTTACAGAGATTGTCACGAAGAAACATGGCAAATCTTGACGATTATTTGTCATGAGCTTCTACGGGAATCCAAGGAAGTATAACCAGATAATTAATGGACTATGTCCAATTAAATTGTGAAACATTTATATTTAAAGCATAATCCATAACAACACTACGTATTATCAATGATAAGATAAAAGTTGAAAACGTTTTCAGACGAAACTTCATAAAAAATTTTTAAAAAATAAATAAATAAGTACATAAATAAAATTAAAAAAAAAAAAAAAAAACTTGTTGTGTTAAAAATTATGTTTCTACGTTAAAGCTGTAGATCTCAAATGAAATGAAATTTTGTTTTCGGTATAAATTGGAAAGATTTGGAAGATATTGAACTACACGAATGTAATGCTTAAAACATTTGTTACTTATCGGTTAAAAAGGGCCTAAGCTTCGAAAGTTAGAGAGGGTCTTAATCCGTGCTAAGCTCGAAAGATAAAAAACTTCGAACATTGGATTTGGGTATGGAAGTAAACTTCCTTTGCCTGGTATCAAATACGATCAAACTTTGCAGTAATTACAAAGGGTTAAAACTCTTTCAAATTAAAATCACAGCACTAGCTTAGCTAGTGAGTTATTAAAAAGTAGAAATAATAAAATCAAATTAACGAATGGAGTGCAAAAGAGATTTACAACACCAAGGGATCATTCATAAATGATGTCACGCTTCGAGGGGGGAGGGGGATTCGTGAAAGTGTGACAAGGGGAGGGGAGGGGGCAACAAGAAGTGTGACATCATGCATTATGCAACGTAGCGTGACGCGTGACAAAGGGGGGGGGGGACATCCGCTGAAGTGGGACATATTGTAACAAAGGGGGTAGGGGGGGGGGCAAATATATGGGAAAAAAGCGTGACGTCATTTATAAACGGCCCCTAAAACAAATTTTAAAAAATGCAATTTTATTGAATTTAAACGGGTTTTGCTGCATTAAGAAATTTATGCTGGGAACAATTGAAAAAAAAAAAAAAAATAGTCGACGTTTCGGTCTTTTAACCGATAAGTACCAATATTCTCAATGAAAATGACAATACCTTAAGTTTTGATTTTTTCCTTATTAATACGCTATTTTTTCTTTTTAGGGACATTTGTAGACAAAAATATCGTCCCTGGTTTTAAATACAAAGTAAGAAAAAACCTGACGGATGAGTATCTGTTTGACGGTAAATCCCTTTACCTCGAAAGCATCGGACTTGGTTATGGGAAGAGATTGACATTCCAAAGTGAAACTCTCAACGAAAACAAAAACTTTTTCTGGTCAGACAGCCGCGTGCACGGTTACGGATTCACATTTCAGCCCATAGAGCAAGACGATATTTTCAGGATAAAAGACATCTCCAATGGACAAACAGTGGGAAAAGTCACTGTCAATAATGCTTGCGTGGACATAAATCTTGAATTAAGTACAGTGGTACAGGAACAAGGTCAAATACAGAAAGAAGTACGAGTGCAATTTATGTGCGACGTTGTATTAACGGACAGCTGTAATAAACAGAACATTCTTGTTGAAAATGTTACAACAACTGGAGTAGCAATTGTCACGAGGTCGGACTCCGCAAGCAGAGCTAAAGTAGAGAAAATTGTTATTCATGATTTTATTATTGAAAATTGTGAGCTTCTTCCTGAAGAATAAAATTAACGCAATGTATTTATCATAAGATATCATTCAACTGTTTTATGGAGAAAACAAAAATCAGTTTTTTAGTCATTTATTTTAACCACGTTTATCAGTTGACAATGCTCTAAAAGAATCAGTAGTATAAAACCCTTCTTAGTTATTTTTTTCATTTTGAAAAACGCAGACGATTTTAAATATGTGAGTTCGCTTCATTTTTTTATAGTCAACGTTCTGTTTGAGATACAAAAGAATAGAAATTGTCCTGTGAAAAAATGTATAATGTCTCATAAATAATGTAATGTTGCATTTATTATTATTAGTGCTGTTATTATTTTCCTTTTGCTTAAGATTTAAAAAATAGTTATGTTCAATTAATCATCGCATTTCACTTAAAGTGCTGTCTTTAAATATAATGCATTTTATGCCTTAATAATATAGGGCCGCAGAAGTATCAACAAAGATATCAGTTTAAAAATGTTATACTGGTACGCAAACTGCTGGGGCTTCTACGCTGTTTAGGAAATAACAGAGGCGGGAAAACTTAAGAAGAACAGTTTCCAATTTATATTGGTAAATATCGGTGCAATATTATTTATAAGGGTGAATTTCAACTGCATTGAAATAAATATAGCGGCTTGTGTACGCTTAGTTTTTCATTTATTTTTTATTTATCAAGTATTGTTATTTTAGAACTAAGCTTACAGAAATATTAAGCTGAAAAATACCAGTAATTTACAGCGTAATATTAGTGTTGTCTAGTATTTTTATGCAATTGTTTTAAATTGTACCTCTTAATTTATATGTTAATAAATTATTTTCATTAAAAAATAACTATGAGTTACTTATTGCATTACAAATAAAATTAACATTTATAATCAAAATACAAAATGTAAATTTTTTTGAAAGATATAAGGAAATTAGATCCAATTATTAACAAGATCAGAGGACTGATTTCTTATTTTTAAAAAAGGTACTAATAATCATAGCATTACAAAAAATATATATAAAGAAATCATTGTTAAAAGTCGAAGCTAAAATTTCAACGCTTTTGTTGGAGAATCTGCGAAATAATTTCGGGTAGGATACAGACTCCATAAGCATCATACATAGGAAAAGCTTCCTTGATTGAGAATGCATAAAAATGCAGTTCTAGTTGAGCTTATATACTAGAATTTTGAAATTTTTGTACGCTATCTGCACACTGATTCGCAAATATTTTTTAATAGACATGCACTATATTGGAAAAGCAAAACTCCATAAACTATATCAAAAAAAAAAAAAAACTTATACGGGCTACAAATATCCATTCCTTAAAACTTTCACACAAACCCATAGAACGATGGCAACGGATCAGATGTGTTAAACAACGATTGAAAATGGACAACTAACGCTATTGGGCAACCTAATTTTTTTTTTAAGTTAAATATGCAATGAAAAGTGCACATACGCATTTCGGAGCTATAAAAGACTATTTCTTCAATGCGTACAAATGGAGTCATGTAACACACATACACACACGTGTATACACATGAAATACCATGGTCAATAGACCCATTTCTATTGACCATTTTGTTAAACATCTGATAAAATTCCTTAGTCATCATTTTTCTATTGCCTTGCACTGAAGAAAGAGTCAATTGTAAATCAGAAACCAGTGCAAGCAATTTTGAATGCACTTTCATCTGTTTTTAATTACAGATTTTAAGCATTTTCAACAGATTTATCAAGTATTTTGTAGAGTTACAATCGGTTATATAAACACCGGCTATCGAATATGAAATAAAATTTTGCAGAAAATTTGCACAAATGCGATAAAACTGTCTAAATAGATAATACCAATACAAAACTCCCTTCAATCTATAGATGTTGAATTGTGTGTGGTGGGGGTGAACAAAAATAAAGATGTTTGCGTGGAAAGGGAGTACGAAACGCAACTGCAGCCATACCGTATATAGCAGTGATGGGGAAACTACGGCCCGCGGGCCAAGTCCGGCCCGCGGAAAGGTTTAATCCGGCCCGTTTAAGAGTGCCGTCGTGAGAATGCTTGAACGCGTTCTTACTTCGTAATGTGACGACCCACATAAAAACTACCTGCGGCGATATCCAAAACACAATAGTATTCTGGACAAATCCATCCGACCTAAACAGATGACTCATCTTTTATAAAAATTTAAGTCCAGATAATTTCCCAAATCTAATCAATTATGCAATGAAGATAATGACAATGTTCGGCTCATCTTATATATGCGAACAAATCTTTTCAACAATGAAGCTTAGGAAAACTTCTTTAAGAAACAGAATTACAGATGAGCACCTTTCATCAGTTTTAAGAATCTCTGCTTCGCAAATGGAACCGGACTATGATGAAATTTTGATGAAACAGTCTCAATTTCATTTTTCTCATGCACCATCAACCAGTAATGACACCAGAAAATAAAGTGATAATACTTCACATCAAGAACTACACTAAATTCATTTTATAT
This sequence comes from Octonoba sinensis, assembly GCA_038502835.1. NCBI lineage: Eukaryota > Metazoa > Arthropoda > Arachnida > Araneae > Uloboridae > Octonoba > Octonoba sinensis. Next base: position 59,191,675 of record CM076605.1, on the reverse strand, counting down.
TTTGTGCTTATAATTTTCTTACCTTTTGCTTTTTTAGTATTAAAATAATAAGTGTATGTAATAACATATGTATATGTTTATAGAACACATAAATTTTTTAACGATTAAGCATTATTCTTTGGCCCGCTACGATTGTCTAGTTATTACAAATGGCCCGTCTTAAAAAAAGTTTCCCCACCACTGGTATATAGCATCGAGGCCTTCACGGACGATCCCCCTGCAGAAGGGGATGCGAATGCAGCGCTATCCTCCATGTCTCCCCACAAACTCTCTGACAAACTGACAAGCAGCACCAGCCATTAACGAAAGTTCTATTTGTTTATCAGTAGCTAAAAATGAAAATTCCTCAAAAATAAATAAAAAAGGCCAGCACCTTTATTAATAGTTATATGAAATATCAACAATAATTGGATGGAGGGGGAGACATTTTTAAGTTTTGCCCCGCCTCGGAAAACTCCAAGATCCGGTACTGGTGCGAAACTATAAATTATTCTTTCATACAGTTTTTCTAGGATCATCCCTAAATATTTGCTGATACGATTATTTTTATGAAATTTATTCTTCCTTGTGTGGACATTTGGAGTATGCTGTTCAGTTTTGGTCTCCTTATCTAAAGAAAGATATTACCTTATTAGAAAAAGGGTTCAAATTAGGGCTACTAGGTTGGTGAGTGGGCTCTCAGATTATGAGGTTAGGCTTAAAAGGCTCAATATGTATAGGCTAGAGCAAAGGAGAGTTAGAGGGGACATGATTCAGTTGTTTAAATTCATTAAAACAGGAATGTTGATGGGCTGCAGTTATGCGCTGCGTAGAAGCAGAGGTCATTGTTTGCAGCTTTTCAAAACTCAGGCTATTCTTGAAATGAGGAAAAATTACCACTTCAGTAGGATTGTTGGCAGTTGTAAGAGTTTACCGGAGGCAACTGCTAATTGCAGTGGGGTAAAAATTTTAAGAAGGCTCTTGATGCTCATTTTGGGGATTGTTAAATTGACTAGGACCAGCCTAGTTGACCCCTGTGCCTGTTGCTGGTCGTCACTTTTGTATATGTATTTGTAATGACGGCAAAATGGGCATTCTGATTGGTTAAATGCCGAAAGCAGTCACATTAAGAGAAAGTTAGTCAAAATTGGAAGATTTTTTTAAAAAATAGAAAAAAAAGTTAGCTAAGCCATAGGGAGACGTTCGTTTCTTTTCACAATAGGCGCATGATTTAGTTTAGAGTGATTTTAAAATGGGCAACTACAGCTAGCTTTGATATATATATATATACGTGTGTGTGCTAAGTGTACTCCTTTGCCCCCCCCCCCCCCCACCTCGAATAACTTGAGATAATATATGCAATAATTATGTGGGAAATACGCTCCAGAATTCTATGCTTGGTGCCAAAGTAAGTTTCCAATAAAAAGACATTAACCGTTTCACTGCAATACATGCCTCCAATGCAAATTTTAACGAGTAGTATTTTTCTACATCACATGTGTCCTAAATAACACATAAATGAAAAAAAAAATAGAGGAAGGAAGAAAATGGTTTAAAATTCATTATTTTTAAGGTTATTATTGGCTCATTATTTTTAGTTTTAAAAAACAAGGAAAAATTAAACCAATTTCTTGACGACAGATGCTATTTTGTTATTACAGAGCAGAAATTCGCTAATCCGTTTTTAAAAGCACTTTTTTAAATACCTGTTATGAGCTTCATGATCTAACCAATATTTAAACCCCAAACCATCTTTCTTTGAAATTTAACAAAAAAAAAAAAAAAAAAAACAAATAGGTAATGGTAAAAAAAATATTTTGTGAAATAAAGCTTCTACATTTATGTAAAGCCAGTTGAATTAAAAAGTGTTCTTAAATGGTGTGATATGAAAACGAACCATCGGCAGCAAATGGGTGGGTGAAAGATGCATTCATACCAAGAGCAATGGACGAAACATTTCAGTGCAAGTCATTGGTTCTACATAATTTAGTAACCACGCCCTCAAATTGACTGATTGGCGGTTTTTATTGCGTCATTAAAAGTGTCTTCCCCTCATAGTACAGTGATTTGCCAATTGCGCTAACTATGAGATACGTCATCACTGTCAGTTTGATAACTGATAAAGCTGCTTGCACTGCAAAAGCAACTAAGACAATATTCCTGTTTTTTCTTACGTGAGCAACCGCAGAGCATATTTTTGAAGGCAGAAGCAGGCTCTGCGCTTGCACAGATAATATGAGACAGAAATATATTGTCTCTGTCACCTCTGGTGTAAAAGCACCCTTTCAGTTCATTACGACAAAGGCAAATGTATCTGTCGCCATTGGTTTGAATGAATCCTAAACGTTTTGGGAAAGCTGAATCCTACAGCTATTATTATATTCATATAAGTAAATAAAAACACTTATAACAATAGATACATTTAACTTTATTATACAATTTTAAATTTTCTCTCTAACTCGCCCACACACTCACTTTCCAAAGTCACATTTAAAAAAAATTAAAAGAAAAAAATCATCATCACAATAATCCTTGGAAGTTACCGGAACAAACTAAAGATGTGCAAAAACAAACAAGGCAGATATATGCATAATATGAAACTAATTACCCTTGTGCTTGGTAAAACTCGGTATAAAAATATAGCAATCAAAATCTCATGGCTGGAATATAAAAACCAACGTAATAAGCAACAAGTGTAAGAAGAACCACATAAAAACAAAGAAACTTTTTCAATATTCACAGTTAACAACTCTCAATGAAGTTTACAAATATACTCAAATATGTACAAAGTCTTATTTTTGATCGTCAAATTCAAGAACACAAATGTAATTGAGTAGAAGAGGTACGCTCAACAGTTATGGGGGTGGGGAGATATTTCTTTAAAAAAATATTTTAAATTTCTGAATGTCGTTTTTTATTGCAATGAAAAAGTCAGCGCATTCTTTACTACATAAAACGAGTTTTTCCCCTCTCAATAACAACATTTTTAGTGTTACATTACTCATTTTCTTTCACATGTATTGAAAACATTTTCATCTTGTGAGGGGGGAGGGAATATCCACAATGTGAAATGCTTCTGGAAATTTTCGAGAGATACTAATTTTTAGGGCACAAGATCAGTGAATTTAATAACATGTAACTACAGAATCCATGATAGGTTTCTCCGTTTCAAGCTGTCCCAGAAGAGTCAAGTTAAATACAGCATAAAAATAAATAACTATAAAAAGTAAATGCATTATAAATTTTATTTCATTAAAACCAAACAACTAAAGCCAAGTGAATAGAAACAAATAAAAATTGAAGATTTGGATCTCTCTATAGCATGGATTTGTTTAGGGATATTTTTGTGTCTCAAATGGGTCCCCTTTGCAAAAATAGCAGTCATCTACTACAAGTATTTATTAGAAGAAAAATAATCTCATTGATTGGCTAAAATAATTTACTATCCATTTGCAGATACTTAAATCCTGTAGGTATATTTCTTGTTTTTCATTAATTTATTAAGAATTAATAATAGCCTTTTGCACAAAAAGGTTGATTCATTAAAAGAAGTAGTTTTCACAACACAAAAAATAAATAAGAAGTCTAACAAAATAAATGAGAGAAATACGAGACAGACCTCTCATAAAGCCTATCCACACATAAGTGGAACTTTAAGTGTAATATTATTCTACACTCTCTTCATCAAGTTTACAGACACAGTTTGACAAAGGTAATCCTTTTATTTCCTTATTGTCATAAAAAAAATAAAATAATGATAAAAAGGAAAACATACACTAAAAATTACTGAAGATGAGGGCCGATTATAATAATTATTATCAATAAAAATAAATTTAAAAAAAACTGTCACACCTTTTTTTAATACAATTGTTTTGTTGAATATTTGTCAAGATTGTTATTTACTATAAAGTGTGATAAAAAATCGTATCGAAATTTTGTTTGTAAACTTAACATGCATGAAATATGAGTACTAATGTAAACTTCCTTACATTTAACACAATAATTTTTAAAAATATTTATTTCACATCAACAGCTATAAGAAAACTAACTAATACATATAGCGAATGGATTCTTTATTCTTTATTTAGAAATCCCATAAAACGTTATTCTGTTTTCATAACAAATCTTTTGCCTCATAACAATTTCTTTTGCTACATGATAACATAATTGTTTTTAATTCAATAATAATAAATAAATATCAACTAGTATATAACTGAAGAGTTTAATTGATAAGTAATATTTTGAAGAGCTCCTGATTTTTGTTTATGGGCATGAAAATGTTCTTTCCTCTTTAAAAGAGAATCCTTCTCCTATTCACTTCTGTTCGAAGAAAGTACTGCCAGCTGACTCGTAATTACAAAATTGCCCAGGTGGGGCCGCGGAGAGTGAGGCAAAGGGTGCATACTCAATAAACATGGTATGGAAAAAAACCCACACACACACGTGTAAATAATAATTATAAAAATTAGCTGATGACTAAATTTTAAAATATCTTCGAAACTGTCCTGTTTATTATTGTTTTTTAAAACTTGCTTAGGTTATTGACAAAATTGTTGAATTTATTCAAGTGTTATACTTTAATATACCCTTAGTTTTATAACATTATTTTTCAGGCAAATTTGGAAAGAGATCAACATTAAAAACAGACACTCACTTATCATCAAACAGAATTTTATGACAATGGAGAGAAAAGAAGAAACGTTTTTACCCAATCAGTATTTAAAACTGAATTATACAGAAATCACCAGTGAAGTTCTATTTATATTATATTGTATGAAAATTCACGAAGGCTGCAAAATATTATCATTGTAAAGGGATTTATTATTGTATCAGATAATATTCAAGCAAAGTTTTAATATATACATGTGTGTGTACTGTGTCTAAACAGAGGTACATTTTCTAATTGAAAAAAAAAAAAAAACTTATTTGGTTCATGATTATTAGATAAGCATACAATTTTCATGTGCTTAGTAGATTTTAGAAATTTTTAATTCATATAATTTAGAGCTGATAATTATAGATTTTAGATTTTGCACCCATATTATAACTGAATAGCAAGTACTTAAATAATCCCTATTGAAACAATACAATTGGGAAAAAAAATTAATGAAGCATAATGAAAGCTATAGAATAGTCAGTTTGAATAGATTAACATAAAATTAGCAGGTAAACAATAACTATGCACATAGGAGAGTTGCAGATACTTCCATTATTTATTTCAGGTTTCAATATTATTTTCATTCAAGCAAAAAGAAAAAAAAAGGAGAGGTCAACAGGAGTTACAAAAATACTTCTCAAAACATTAACCACATAATACAACTAACTTTACACACTAACACACATTTCAGGAATAAAAAGTTGGTTTTGTTAGAAATAATTTCTAGATGTAAGTGCTCTTTGAAGCACATAATAACAATTTTTGAACATAATAACAACACTTATGCATAGAGATGATTTCAATGCAAATTTAGGAACAATTAATTAGCATATTTAATTATGTAACAAATAATAAACAGGCTGAAATTTTTTTTAATTATTCATGATTGTCTCTGAGATTATGCAATTTATATTGAATGCGCAAGAGCTAAGTAAAGTCCATGTAAAATTTTTCAAACCACTGAATCCAGAAACATATATTGATATAGAACTTCGATAATCACTTCCAGGCCACAATCTTATTTCCCACGAAATAAAAAACCTCATCTGTATCACATGAAGGCTAGTAATTTATTTCTTAATATAACTGTACTTCATTTATATTTCTTAATTTCTAACAAAAAAAAAGTGCAGGAGCCCTATGTTCTTCAGAACGTGTAAATAATATGAAATTAGTCTGAACTCCATCCGATATGTGAACATTGAAAATAAAAAAGTACATGAGCTAAGCTTATGTGAGCTCCCATCCAAAGCAAGCTCTGACCCGGAGCAATAATTAATGAAATATTTGTTGTAACATAAAAACATTTGATCATTGGCAGCTTGGTAAGAAAGGGGGGGGGGGGACCTAGTAGCACAAAACTTGTCTCATTGAACAAGTTTAATTTGTCTTATCGAATAAATTTTAATATCAGATCTTATTTTTAAAAAAATTGTGAACTTTTCTCAAAATACTAAATTTTGTACAGACAAAAAAAATATTAAAAAAAACTTTAAAATAAATTAACACTGTCTCGACATTAAATTAAAACTAACTATTTAACATGTTTGTTAAAACAGTTTTTTTGTCTTTCTGTCTGGGGAAAAATAAAAAAAAAATATGGTAAAATATATATAACTATCTTTGAGAGCACTCCACGAAGGATATTAATACTGTTTTTGCTTGAATCTTCAAATGGCATCATTTGTTTAATCACATCATGGAAAAGGGGTCCCATATAAAATTTATATTTAAAGCTTTACTACTTTTCATAAAATAAATAGCAAGCTTAAACATACAAGCAAATTTACACGTTATTTCAGCACAGTTAAAAATGGTTGCAAGGTACATATTTCTCTTAACTGATTTAAAAATAAAAAAACCTATGAGGACTTTGATTTGCACTCATATGCTTAATTTGCATGCGTACATTAGCATATATATATAATCAAAATTTTGAAAATAAATAATTAGACATAAATTGATTATTTGCATAAAACATAACACTAGGACTGTCAAATTCAAAGAATTTTTGATAAGTAAAAAATTCTTTTTATGCATTCTTATCTTACAATTAAGGAGATAAAACCTATTAATATTAAACATTAAATACTAATTGCAGAGCTAAACACTAATATGTAATTCATAAATTATTTACAAAACAAAATATGCTTTATGTTTCAGCACATAAAAACAACTTCTTCACGGGTAACAAAAATGTTGATTAAAATTTTAAATTGCAAAATTATTAACCCAATGGCTTACAGAAAAAAATAGCATGCTATATGCTTATTTAATTACCATGTCTCTAATGCAAGTTGTGTAACTACAGTCAACTCCTGTAGAATGACACCATTTGGACTTCACAATTTGAGTCATTATATCAAATGGTCTCTGTATCAAATAAATTAACAATAATATTCAAATTTATTCCCTTTTCGTTACATTTGATTAAAACATCACTTTCAAATGACAGAGTAAACATTGAATATGAATAAAAGTTACATAAAAAATATTCATGTGATATGATGAATTCTCCCTTAACTTTGATGCAAGTAATAATTTTACATGAAAATTTAAATTAGTTGTACTATTAAAAATTAAATAAACTATTTAAAAAAATTATGCAATCATATTTATAAAGTACTTTTTTAAAAAAAGATATAAACAAAAAGCTAGAATGCATTTTATGCATTGAAAAAATTATGCTCATCACACAGGATAGGAGCCAGGGAAGAATATTCCATTTCTAACAAAAGGGTTGTTATTTTTAAAAAGTGAAGGTTAACATTTTTCTTTCCTCTTCGGTAGATAAATGCAAGTTATCAAAATTACAAAATGGGAAAATCTGGATCAAACTCATTATTGAGGTTATTATATCAAGAGTCTTGTGCTTTCAGTGTTATATTCAGGGGTGCCACCAGGAAGGGGGTCATAGTGCAGACTGCGCCATTGAGATTTTGGGGCTTGATTGATTTGGGGTGGGAGCCGTCGTTTTAGTGGGGTTCAGTAGCTTTTAGGGGGGTGCGCCATCACTTTGAGAGGGTGGGAACCTCTGCTATATTGAAGGTGAAATAACATTATCTGAAATGGAAGTCAATTAGTACCCAAGTTGATGTAGTACTGCAACTTCTGGTGGATCTTTTGTAGAGAAATTTATTTTTGTTCTTCAACCTCATAAAATTTTGTAATCACTGTTGATACAAAATTTTGCTCACAATCGGCATTTTATAAACCATTTCAATCTTTCATGCTTCAATAGCAGGGCATCTGATGCCAACACTGATCAACATAAAGCATTTATGTCTTAATACCTGTTCTCTAACACCTTAATTTTGAATCCACTGATCTATCAATAAGTTAAAAAAAAGTAAACTTTGCAAAGTTAATGACTAGATAATACACAGACTCTCATGAATCTGTTCCATCTTAAAAACAAACACTTAAATTTTAATTTTGCAAAAAATACATGCAATGGACATCGCCCTATGTGATCACACCAGATGAAAATGATCTGATAACAATTACCGAGTGATAATAGTAAACGAAAAAAATTTCATATTGGAAAATTTCAATTTTGCAGATTAACCAATAAGTACACTTCATATCAGCAGACAACGTTAATTTATGTGTTGTTGAAATGAAATTAATGACTTTGAGGCAAAAATAATAGCAACAAGAATAATATAATAAGCATACCTAAATCATTGGCTTTAAAAAAAGGAATCATTTGAAGCTGATTGCCTACTGTTTTTAGGAAGCTTATAAAACTGTTCGGCAAATGGGTTTTTTTCTGCACACATCAACACAAGATTCAAAGTGCATCCCTCATCTCAGTAGGCATGAATACTTTTCTGTCCAAATTTCAAAAAAATGTTTATAAAGAGGAGAAAAAAGTTTTTTTTCCCTTAGTTTTACGTTGATTTAAGGCAAATAATCTCTGTAAATTGATAACAATAAACGAAATTTAGATTACAAAAAACTACGGTTTTTAAAAGTATTTTTATGAAAGCGGATGGGGCTTGGCAATTTTGATAACGTTAAACGGCTTATTATATTAACCGTGATCACATAAAGTGGCCTTCACTGTATTTAAAAAAAATATATCTTACTTCAAAAACTTATTCTATTTTAATAATATACAAGAAAATGTAATCCAAATAATGTTTATTCTTTGCAAAAGGAGAATCTCAGTTCCATATATTAAACGTTGAGCACAAAATATGTACATCATAGCTCATGGTATAATAACAAATCAGATATTTAAGATCTAAAACAATGTTATTAAGAGGAGAAAAAATGTGCACAAAAAGACAGACCATAGCTCCACTACAAAAATATTTAGCAGATTGTCATTAGCACTGTCAATTAATATTTTAGAAAAAGAATCTTCATTCATATTGAAACCAATTTCCTAAATTTTTGAAATCACCTGAATGTTCTTTTGCAAAGTGCAAAAATATCTTCCATACATATAAGAAAACTAAATTCATGCATTAGTCAAAAAATTTCATCGGCAAGATATTAGGTCAAAACGGCAAGTCATTGGGTTAATACTGATAATCTACAAAAGAAAAAACAGAAAATATTACACAAGCAAAACGGTACAGAAAATTATACAGATTAAATATGTATAACATTTCTCAAATCATTTTTGATAAAATGACAAAATAGATTTGTATGAATTCTACTTTTCCAATTAGAACGATATATTTAGGAACAAAACAAATGGCAAAGATTTAACAACAAGTTGCATTCCAAACCAGTTGTTAGAAACATTATTCATTTTTTTGATCATATATTTCTATCAACAAGAAGTTCTGGAAAGCAATTAGAACAAATTAAAGGTGCTGCACACTTCATACATAATCCAAGTGACTTCTTTTGTTTTTAATAGCTTAAAAGAATTTCATGAAATGGTTGCATGAAAAGATAATACTTTCAACCACATCAAAGACCCATTTGTGCCATACCCAGCCATGATTGTTCACAAAGGAAAAGAATCTGCCACAGCACTTTGAACAAAAACTCGATAGATTTTTTTTTTAACACACATCATTTATACAAAGACAAAAAACTTGTCTTTTATATAGTTTTTTCCACACATAACAACACAGAGTTTCTAGGCACTCGAAAAGGTGTGCATAAAACCAAAGCTGATGCTTTAGTCAAAAGTTCTGGAAATGTGATGTATAACCATTCACAACATCAAAGGTCCAAGGGAAAAGATAAACTTTTGTTGGCTTTATTTAGGAGCTACAACAACACCCTCTACTTCCTTTGCATTGTCAGCATTGTCTTGATTTTCCTGGGGAAAAAGTACATATATTTCAATTAGTTAAAATTAAAAAAAAAAAAAAATACACACACACAGTCAAAAGAAAAATTACCAGAAAATTATACAAAAATAAAAAGATAAAATAAAATAAAAGCAGTGAAAATTAGCATAAATTTCCACTGCTTTCATATCTTTCTTTGCATGGTACTTTTTCAGTTTACATTTGAATTTTTCCCATTTTGAAAAATCACTGCAATAAAACAACAGATGATAGCTTCAACCCAAGGTACCGATGCTACATGTGTTTATTCACAAAAAATGATGCAATATTACGCAGGAACCTAGTTGCCCTGACGTTTAAAAATCATGTTTAGAAGTGTCTTAACTAGACTTATTACACTTTGGTGCCAAATTTGGCTGACAAATGTTGTTTTCGCAACATGGAAATCGGATTTACTCAGGCAGAAAAGCTTTTTTTTTTTTGTTGGAAAACTCCTTTGTAGCAATATCCATAGGAATGCTTCTGAGTCTTTTTCAGCTCAGAAGTACCTTTAAAAACGTCGATAAGAACGAAAAATTTTAGAAAAGCATTTTTAGTTGAAGATAAAGTAAAAATAATCAAATAATTTAAAGATGAAATCTGTCTATAATGATATGCATGGAGTTTTCCTCATCAAAGACTAGTTTTTAAGATTTTGAAAAAAGCAGAGCATGATCATTTCTGCAAATGATAAAAATCTGGAAGGAGACAAAAGCTAATTAAGGCTGAAAAAGAGAATGTAGAATCTCTTTTTAAAAAGCTTCATTAAAAAAAATCAGTACCGGCAATTGTTGAAAAATAAATAAATAAATTTAGCTGCACTTACTTGGTCATCAAAGTCGTTATCTTGCAAAACATTTATATTCTTCATGCCACCAGCAGCAACATTCAGTGGTTCATCATCATTATCACGGTCATCATCTTCTGGCAAAAGAAGTATAAAAGAAGTCAGTAATAGTACTTTCACTCAAAAATGCATACTTTTCCCTTTGCAAACAGAAATTGGCTTTAGGAAGCCTAAAAAGTATAGTTTCAAGGGAAAAAAAGAAGGAATTTTTCAATGTCAAACACTATAAAAAACTAGTGACTATCACAAAACTTTCCTTCTGAAAATTTCACATAAATGCTCTGAATTTTAAAAATGCCAAGTGGAGCCGCCCTTTTTGGATGATTGGTGCTCAAAACTATCAGCACCATTACTCATCAGAGTACACCTATAAAGCAATTTCTCTTTGATTTCTTTGCAGAACTTTCTGAGACAGCAATCATGCTTAAGAAGAAAAACTTTTTAGGCATAAACTAAGTTATTTGCCTTTAAGAGACTGGTGTAAAAAAATATTCAGCACCAGTTTGGATAAGGATCCATCTACATGCCAGATTTCATCTGATTTTTTGGATTGCTTTTTGCAATAGAACAGTCATACTGTACTTAACGAACAAAATATTCAATTGGACCACCTCCTTGAAGTAATTGATAGCAAAAACAAATCAATACAAATTTCTATCCGAATCTATTATTTATATCAAACTTTACCATAAAGAAACACATTTAATTGTGCCAAATAAATAACAAGAAACACATTTAATTGGGCCAAATAAATAACAAGAAACACATTTAATTGTGCCAAACCTTGGAGCAATTAGTCCCAAAAAACTATCCAGCATCAGTTAAGAGTCCATATGTAAACCAAATTTCTTTCAATTAGCATTAAATTACTTTTCAAATTACTGGGTTTACAAAAAAGCATTCACCGATACAGAATTCTTTTATCACCAGTGCACCTTAATGGGTGTAAATTTGTCAAGTTTCAAAACATTTCTCAATCCAGCACTTTTTTCAACAAACTAGACATAGGAGACAGTTATAAATAAATTCTGTAGAAGTTGTTCCTCTACCAGCAGCATATCCATGCAAGAAAAACAACTTACCATGATGTGTTACCCCCCCCCCCCCCCCCACAAATGAATACTATCAAATGTCGATCCAGCATTTTTAACAGGGTCTAGTTTTCGTATATTGATCTCACATAAATCTGCATAGATGCATATTTTCCCATACTAATCATGTTATGCAAGGTACCAAATGCTTTCAATTGTCATTTTTCTTTTTTCTTTTTGTTTTTAACCCATTTGCATCAATAGTGCATGTATGTGCAGCCTCGACAATTGAATTCCTACATTTAAATAATGTAAATGGGTTAAGGAGGGGGTTGATTGCTTAAGGATGAAACAAAAAAATCTTATGAGTCAGCAATAGAAAATATGATTATATAGAATCAATCATGTAAGAAGAAAGTCTACAACTAACTTTTTGTCAGTCTCAATTATTGAGAAATCAGGCTTACAACAACCTCTATTAACAAGCAAAAAGCAGTAGTACCTACCTTCTTCATAATTTTTGTCATCCATCACGTGATGAGCATCAGCACCCCTATGCAAAAATGATTCCCCATTCTTTAGATCCTGTATTTTATTATCAATAGCTCCTAAATCATGAGGTGGCATGTGCAAGGAATCTGGATTGTTCACTTCCCCTGGCGATTTGTTCATCATGTCTTGCATTTGAGCATCTGCAAGATCATTGTTTGCCTGAGCAGGAAGTGGCAAAACATTTTTCAATTTGCTTTGTTTTCCCATGTCTGGAACTTCAACTTGTTGCTTTGCATCACCAACTGCATACTGAAAATACGCAAGAACATGATCATCAAGCACAAATAATTTGATTTATGAACTTGAACTTTAAGAACGGAGAATGACTATATTTCCATTATAATTATAGCAAACTATTTACAATACAATTCCAAGTATTAATAAAAAACTACAAAAGAAAAAGTAATACTTTTTCACTCATGAGTACGAAACATTAATACCAGCCTACAAGTTTATTGTTTTCAGATACAATATAACAAATAGAAGAGTTCATTTGGTTCAGTAGACTAAAAGAAGCATTGAAATTAAAGGCAAATACTTGCTTAGAAATCTTGGAAATACATATGTATTAAATGTTTTCAAAGTTTGAGGGGGGAAAATGTTAAAAGTTGGCTTTCAATGAAATGAAATTCTCTTGGGATATGAAATTATGTTCATAAAATTCATACTTTTTTAAAATTTCATTTTTTTTCATACTTTTTTAAAATTCAAGTTGCAGCTATAATTTATCTCAAAAGAAAAACACACATACAAACACAAAATTATACATTGCAAAAATTTAAAGTTCTACCTGTGGACCATATTCTCCTCTTTCGCCAGCATGATCCTCTTTGTCAACTGCATTGTCAGCAAAGTTATTTGGAGGTAATACTTGGGGGTGGTTTTCCAAATCCCTTGCTAAAGCATTTTCCTTTTTCAGTGCCGTGTCCAATGTGTCATGAGACAGTTTTGTTTCGTCATTCAAAGCTTCAATTTTGTTTTGAAGATCTTTTTCTTCAGCTTGATCAGAGAGAGCCTTTTTGGGTGCCTTGTCATCTTTGTCCATAAGTTCCACCGCAGCATCAATCTCCTTATTTGCCTCGTCTTTGTCATCAAGAGGTTTTGGAAGAACACCATCATTAGCAGCATGAGCAGGTAGAACATTTGGCTTCTCTAATACATTAGATTTTTCGGACTTGGCTGGAATAGAAGTTTTATTTTCTCTTTCCTTCTGTTCTTCAACCTGTTGAAGAAAAATACATTATTAATCAAGTGCAGAACATAAGGATGAATGTATATGAGGAATTATAAGGATTGAAATTGACTGCCAATACACTTGACTGAGACAAATTATACTTATTTTAACACATGCATAACTGTAAGAAATTCGGGAAAACTTAATAGTGTTCTCCTGTTATAAATGCTCTGCGTTTAAATGACTCAATGTTTTACAATGACCTTTGAAAGGGAGCTGCTTGACTCCCGTTTAAGGTAATACCATTTCAGATACAGTTTATAGAGTAGAATAATTATACCGTTAAGAGCAAATGCAGGCTTATTGGTGCCTTCCATGTTACTTCTACTTCCACTTCCACGCTGCTTTTAATTTCATTGGTTTTACAGGTAAATCTTAGGCTATATAAGCCATGTTTCTGCTGTTTTGTCAGCTTTATTTGGATATCTAGAAGCTCCACTATTGCATTGAAAAAGGGATTCCAACAATTAAGAAACATGTCTGCATTTTAATGCTTATTTGCGCTTTATTAATGTGAAAATTTTTATTACAATACCAAACATTTTTATGCAAAATAATTGATTACACTATAGTCAATTACTATTAATAATGTACTGTAATTAATAAACCTTTACTTAATGAAATCAAATTTTTACTATCCAGGCAAAAAAAACAGGCAATCATTCAACCATGTTGGCTAAATAAAAAGCTAGACAAATCGCTATTCATTTTATCAGAAGTTAACACCAGCATGGTGTTGCAGACATCATACTATTAATTAGGGATGCATTGAGAAATCAGCAGTAATCAGTCAAATCGGCCACTTTGCCGATTATTTATAATAAACCAGTTTTTAGCGATGGATCAGCGAATAATTTTTTTTTGAAATTAAAATTACTTTTAGTATGCCAATAAGTAAAACAAACCATGCTGAATGAATTCATTAAAAATACAAAGGATGCACTCCCTACTAAAACGATGGTGCACGCTCTCCCTTCCAAAAAATAACTAAGAAATATATCAGAGGAGCATTTATCAAATTATGATTTCATTTAAAAAAATGTAGAAGCTATAACAAATGAAATGGAAATTTCCAATGGCATTGTTTAAATTCAGTTTACAACGTCCCCACTTCCCAATATGGCAGGCATAGTACGGACAGCTCTTCTTTTTTATATAGAACATCTATTTAGCTGAAGTAATTGAAACTTCAAAATCAATTCGGAAACAAAAAGAATCATCTGAATGTAAAAAAAAATTACATATGTTAGTTTGGGACCATTTAGCACCATTTTAATCCTGTGCCTCCTAGTAAAGAAGAGAAATAAAATAAAATGACCCACTCTGATCTACAGGCTTTTATTATTTTTTTTCACAAGAATTGATATTTGATGCAATTTTTTTTTTAATTTCGTTTTTCTATTTTATATAAGAATGTATACTATATTGCAACATTTCTCATGATAATTAATCAGCTGCCGATTAATCCGCATTGGCCAATTATCTTCTGTCAATTAATTGGTTAATTGGCCAATTTATACATCATTGTGTCCTTACTTTTAATTGAAAATTCATTTTATTTGAAATTTCTTTAATTAAATTTTGATGAACAATTCTCAATTAAGAGAAAAGTAACTTAGTTAAAATAGCGAAATTAAAAACTACGAAAATAATGAGCCCCCCCCCCCCCCCAATAAATGTATCTTAATAAAAGGCTGTGGTAGCTTAGTGGTTAGGACGTGGGACTTCCACCTGGAAGGTCGCGTGTTCGATACCTGCTGAAGACCCACCATGTACACTTGGGGATATGTGCATGTAAAATCCGTGGTCCCCACTACCCGCACTATCTCGCCCCCAGATGTAGGGCATTCCTAAGGCCTATTGCTAACAGGGAAGGAGGTAGTAGGAGAAAAGTATATCTGAATAAATTTAAATTACCATAGGCTCTTGAATAGGCTGTTGGGCAGGTTCGGGTTTGTCATCGACTTTAATTTCATTTTCTTCTTCATTCTTCTTTTCATCAAGCTTTTTTTCATCTTTATTCACTAGATCAGGGATGCTGGGTGTATTTTTATGAGCTTTTAATGCTTCTTGACAACTATTCAATTCATTTTGCATTTGTTGCTGTTGTAAATGGCATAAATTTTTTTCACTCTACAAATTCAATAAAAAATAAGTATCATATTGAATAACTAAATAAACAAATATATATACATAACAATTTACAAATAAAGTTATCATTTGCCTATTTGTACACAAATATTCCAACCGATTTTTAAATGTTCACATTGCAAATTGAAATTGTTATTTTTCATCAGTTGCAATCTTTTAAAAGGATACAAAATTATAATTATAACTTATATTTCAACCCTTTACAAAATCAAAAATAGAGAAGAAAAATTGCTACTCCAATCATTAATAATTTTTGTAAAAAGATTAAAGTAAAAGAATAGAAACTGCAGCATGAATTTTTTTTCATTTTAAAGATTTAAGCAAATGACTGACCTGCATTACACTCAAATTTATAATTTCGCACAAAGAATAAAATATTGTGAATTAAAGCTCTAAATACAAATATTTATATAAAACGTAGTTGTTTGATTAATAGTAAAAATTCAATAATTTTTGAAAGCCTATTAAAAGTATAAAAATATATACTAAAAAATAATGAAAGCAATTGGATAAAAAGAATTTGTAATACACAACTCTCAACAACATTAGTGCAGCTACACATCTCATGCACATGAAAATGAATAAAGAAAATTTAAAAAATAATAATTACAATACTAAGAATAAAAATAACAATAATAATATAACAAAATGCACTTCATAAAATATCAATACTTACCGCATGTTGTTCTAATTTCCAAGCAAATGCATTATTTGAAACTTCCAATTTATCTTTTTCAGCCAAAAGTTCACTGATGTGAGCTGCAAAAGTTTTTTTTTTGAACAATTTTGTGCCACAACAATTTAGCTTAAAACAAATGACATGTAAACTAAAACCAAAAATCAATTTTAAAATTTGAATATTTTTAAAAAAATTTAAACAAAAGAAACAGTGTTTTAGCAAATGGTTACCTTCACTCATTCTTTTTAAAACTCTTAAAAATATTAAAATCTACTTGATGAAAACTTGACATCAAAAATTGCCATATGCATATTTCACTGCCTAAATAATAACATTATAATTCAAACTAAAGATGAGTCTTTTATGAACAAACGGATCCAAAAGACCAAATCCTTAAAATGAACGGAACAGTACAATCTCCCAAAAAATGAACGATCATTCTTTTGAACAATGAATGGTTTGGTACATTGTACTAATATTGAAGTCTAAAATCACATCAAATGGAATACTGAATGATCTAAAATGAAAACTATTCATTAAAATCTGGATTTTGGCATATAAAATCCAAATATCCACCAGAAATGTGAGGCTGCCAAAAACAGTTTTTTTAACTAGATATTATTTAATAATTCTTAACCAATTTGAAATCTTACTTTGTAGTTTTTCTATTTCAGCATCCTTTTGACTTTGTACAGTCTTTAATTGTTCTTTTAAAGCATTCTCTGCTTGACCTTTGTCATCTTCCAATTCTGCATAGTTTGTTTTTAACTGTGAAATTTGAGTCTCAAGTTTTTGATCCTTATCCTAAAAGTATAAAGAAGGAAATATTTCAACAACCAATGGTTAAGAAAGGTATCTCTTAAGAGAAGTTATTTTTTAGATATAATATAGTGTCTATTTGAGTTTTTTATATAAATGTTAAAAAAAAAAAAAAAAAAAACTGATACTGCTGAAACCACTGACAAATAAGATAATGTAAAGACATAAAGTAACAGTTTAGTTGAAACAAATCAGTAAAATCTTAGGAAATTAAAGCAAGAATTTAACAAACATTTGACCAAATATTTTTCACAGTAAAAAAAAAAAATATCAGGCCCTTCCCATAATAAATTTCAAATTTGAAAATAAAAAGAAATGAAAGCAAAGTGAGCATTACTTTTTCTTCTTGCAGCTTGAATTCTAATTCATGAACTTGTCTATCATACACTAAAAAATAAAAATTTTAATCAGCACCTATGTTTTTCAAAGGTAGGATTATTAAACTCAAAAAGTGTTTAAAAAATCATGTTACATATCATTCAATAACAATAATCTATACAAGAGACTAGACGGATATTCTCACTACATGAGAATCAAGTAACTTAGCCAAATCAATTACATAGTCAACCTTTGAAATATGATTTCATTTACATATGAATCAATATGGAACACTGGAAAAAAATATTAACAATAATCATTTTAAAAAAATAGTTGTCTGAACCTCAAAACAAATTTCTACCTAAAATAAATTGATTCTTACAAACATTCAAAGGTAATAATAAAAATGAGAGTAATAAAAATACACGCAAAAAAAAAATAATGATTACAATTTATATTAATTATGTCACATTGAATGTAATTTTTACCGCTCACAACTCGTTCAACATACATATCTGTGACATGAACATTGCTTCCTGATTTTATAAATTGCTTTTCTACGTCAACTAATGGTCATGTATGTCACACACACAATTGCAAATTACTCTTTTTCAATAAATTTAGAAAACCATGACTTACAAAGTACATATATTCCAAGAATTTTACAATATTTATAGCAATAAAAAAAAAATTTTGGCACATTATTTTGCATTTGATTTAACTTTACCATTGAATAAGGATTACAACACAATTTTAAAAAAAAGTTTTATATTTAACAAATGCTCAAATACTTTATGAGCTTTTATTTATTTTTGTGTTGTCATCACAATTGAAGAGCACATTCCAAACTTTGGTTAACTAATGAGTATCACAAATTATTTACGAATATGACACTGAAGCCTAGTACAACTCTAACATCATGCAGAGCAAAGTCACAGAATGTGAGTGTTTCACACTCATCATACTTCAAGTTAAGTCATATTTCAATTTCATCTGATCTAATCTGTCTTTTCATGCACCTCACTTTTGTTATACCCAATGCTAAGCAACCAGGAAGATTCTACATAACATTACATATCTTAGTCTAGGAAAACTACAGATTTACATCTTTTAGGGGAAATACTAAGATTTTGCTGACAAAGCAAAATTATGGCCAAGCTCCTTTTATGTAAATTCATATTGAAAATATATTTCTGCAACAGTTTTTCTTGACAGTAAAGTGTCAATACAAGGAAAACAACTTGTACTTGTTGCAATACACATTTAAGAATTCTAAATTGGAAATTAGTAAAATATTAAAAATTTTCAATTTATTCCTTTATATAAAGAATGATTTTGTTGCGGAAAGGCTAAAAGATTGAAACGTAGAAAAGACATCTCATGTAATTTAATTTAAGAAATGGAATTTTATGCAAAATTCCACATAACATAATGATATGAATAACTTTGAAGAAATAACATACTTTAAAATATTTTTTAAATTGAAACAAAATTTGCTAAAATCAAAAAATAAATTTTGATACACTTAAAATATTTGCTACAGATAAAGAATTATTCAAAAATCTCTTGATGCATTTTTCAGTGCTTTCAAGCCCTACACTTAATTCCTAACTCCAATGCAACAGCAATTTTTGCTTCACTTCATAACCTTTACTGTCAATTTTAAAATATTAAACCCAAGCACTTTGTAAGAAGAAAAAGAAAGGGAATAAAGAGGGAGGGGTGTGGTGGAAAAAAGTTTAAAGGAAAGAAGAAGAAGAAAAAGGGGTATGAGAAGAAGAAAACATTGTAAGATAAAAGAATTACTATAATTTCATTGAACATACATCAGAATTGTGAAGAAATTATAAATAATGTACATAAACAACCGTGTTAAATTTGAAGCATAGTTGTCACTTTTTTTTTTCAAAACTTTGTAAAATCAAATAACATATAGGAATTAACGAATTAAAAAAGAACTCTTTGTGTGTGTGATACCATTTTACATTAACTTGAACATTGATTATGTTACTATCTTTAGATCTTAAAACATTATTGAATGGAAAAGATTGTCCTTATAAAAAATTAAATTTAAAAGAGATGTTACTTTCTTTTCCTTTCCTTTTCCAAGGAAGTTGAATACAAATGCAAAAATATAATTCATGAATAGTAAAAATATTATTTTTAATATTTCAGAAAAGAAAGAATGAATTTATCTAAGGCTCACTGCAAAATACAATTAAATAGGATTATTAATTTCATCCCATTAAGCACAACACTCTATTAAAAGCATATTGATGCATTTAACAATAACAGTGTAGTTAAACAATACAGAACTAAAAGAACTTTTATAATTAACATTAAAATAATAATAATAACTATGAACATTTTTGTTATGTAATCCTATCAGATGCATTTAAAAATACATAAATCTTATTTTTATAGAGATCTGAAGCCAAATATTAAAACTGAATTCCAATTAATTTAGAGCTAGGGGGGAAATAAATTAAAACGAAAAATTGAAGTCTTATCAGGAAGTGAGTAAAACAAAGAGAAAATAAAAGCTGAATATCCACAGAATAACCTTGAAATGAAACTAAATGCAGATTAAACAGTTTACAGAGGTTTAATATTTCACAAGCATTAGCAAATAGTTTTTAGTCATCGATGGTGAAGCATCCATTATTATTAAACATTTTATTGTTATTTACATTTGATTTTGTCTATAACAATTTTTATAATATATAGTCAAATAAAGATTCTTGTTTTTACCTTCTTTAGTCTGCTTATGATCTGTTTTCTCTTGCTGCAATGATTTTTCTAATCGATTTTTATGTTCATAGACAACTGAAATAATAATAAAAAAAATACAGATAAAATATACTGTCAGAGTAAATATTTTATAAATGATGAATTCAATTAAATACAACTTAAAAACAAATCAAATTAAATAATAATAATAACAAAGCAAAAGCTGTAAATTTCATGAATTGAATGAATGTTTAATTCAGTTATTTATTTTATCACAAAAATCTCATTAAAAAAAAAAAAAAAGATTTCCCTTTTACAAAAAGAGACAACAATTTTTAATTACAGTAAAAGTGACATATGTGATGTGTATGTATAATGGTTCCTTTTTTGTGCTGTAAGGTGGGTACTAAACAACATTAGAGCAACCAATCAAAGCATTCTATTAGATGCTTTATTTTAGATATACTTATACATTACTTTCATAAAATAATTTAAACTTTGCAAAACACATTCTTTTTAAATACAAAACTTATAATAACACTCATATTTTAATTTCATTCTTCAAAAGAAGAAATAAAATAAAGAAAGAAATAAGTAAACATAAATAAAATAAATATTTTA
This sequence comes from Octonoba sinensis, assembly GCA_038502835.1. Taxonomy (NCBI): domain Eukaryota; kingdom Metazoa; phylum Arthropoda; class Arachnida; order Araneae; family Uloboridae; genus Octonoba; species Octonoba sinensis. Next base: position 59,170,760 of record CM076605.1, on the reverse strand, counting down.
ATATTTGTACAAAATAAAAACTTTCCTTTTGAAAAATAACGGATATTAAAATTATGTTTTTCGAAAGGTTTTGAATTTAAAAATAGTTATTTACATTTTCTCTATTAAAAATAATTAATTTTTGCCACATAAAATAGTGTCACATCAAACAACCATTGAATACCAAAAAATAATATTACTAATAATAATAATGTTGATTATTAAACACGTGGTTGAATGGGGAAGGGGATAACACCAGCTTTGTGGTTATAACATAGCTCAGAATAGTTGTTGATAAATAGTAATGCAACAAAACAATACAAGTGAATTGAAAAACTGCCTTTCATTTGAGTTAACAACATCATTTTAGGATATAGTAGTTTATTAGTCATGGGAATGGTTGACACAGAAGAACAAGTCAATAAGCTTCAAGAGGATTTAAATCAAATTTCTAGGTGGGCAATTAAGTGGGATAGGTCTTTTAATATCAGGAAATGTCAAGTGCTTCACTTTGGTCATGTGAATAAACGTGCAAGCTATTATTTACAAGGTTCTATTATTAGTGCAGCAGAAGCAGTTGTTGATTTAGGAGTATTGATTAGTCAGGACTTCAAGTTTAGTCAGCAGTGTAGCATAGTATGCAACAAAGCTAACAGGATGCTTGGGTTTATCAATAAGGCTATTTTGAACAGATCTAAGGAAGTTGTATTGCCATTATACAGAAGTTTGGTAAGGCCTCATTTGGAGTATGCTGTTCAGTTTTGGTCTCCTTATCTAAAGAAGGATAATACCTTCTTTAGATAAGGAGTTCAAAGGAGGGTTACTATGTTGGTAAGTGGTCTCTCAGACTTTGATTATGAGGTTAGGCTTAAAGGACTCAATATGGATAGTCCAGAGCAAAGGGGAATTAGAGGGGACATAATTCAGTTGTTTAAATTCATTAAAACAGGAAATGTTGCAGGGCTGCAGTTATGGCCAGACGTGCCAACCTGCCAGAATTGAAATGCAGGAGGTTTCTGATCAAGAATTCAGGAGAATTCAGGAGGGCAATAAAAAATTAAGATTTTACACTTTTCATTACAATTGTTGTTAATGTACTTAACTAATCTAAATTTCAAATACAGGTAAGGCAGCATAATACATATATTTAAGGGTGATTTTAAGTAAGTTCATGAAAAGATGCCTGAACTTTTTTTAAAGAGTAAAATGGGGGGGGGGGGGGGCGCCTTGAAATTTTCATTACTTTTATGAACAGGTGTTATATATTTCTTAGCCCTTAATACAGTCCTAAAAACCCTCTATCTTTTACAATAGCAGGGACCAAATTCCCAAATCTGATTTAGATAATTTTGAAGAAAAAAAAAGATTTATGCCGTTAAAAACTCGGTATTTTTAAATTAATCAAAATTGTGTATGCTATTAAATATGGAAAAGAATTTAATGGGCTGTAATAAGCAAGCAAATTTCCTAATCTATACAGTGAGAACTGATTCTAAGATTTAATATTCTTATTAATAAGGATGTACAGGTGTCGATCTGGGTTTTTTTTTTTTTTTAACAAGGTCTATTTTTTGTGATTTGAAAACATTTTTGTGAAAATTCAAAATTTAAACATAAAGTGATAAAAATTTTTGTTATTTTTTGCTGCTTATTTAATAAATAATTTTGCAAAAAGTATGATTTGGTAGCATATATATGCATTACAAAAGCCTAAATAAATGACACAAAAATAAAAATAAACCTGAATTCAGCATTTAACTTTTTGATATGTGACAGCTCCTAACAAGCACAGAATTTCGTTTCAAAAGTTTCAAATCAAAATTTTTCAGAAAATAAAAAGGAATTTATTCCATTTGCCCTTTAATAAAGCTTAATAAACATCAATAGTGAAAAAATTTCAATTCTAACAGCAGATGCAAAAAGATTGCAATTTTTTTTAAACGTAAGCATCAAATACAAAGACGGAAAATAAAAGATTTGTTATAAGAAGAATAACTTCAAGATTTCATTTTAATAAGGCTATAATAATCAACAGTAATAACTACTGCCATTATCGTTGGAAATTTGGAGTAGGTTAAGAAAAATTCGCTGAATATTAGTAATTTTAGCTGTTTTCGAAATTATGAAAATACCGATTTTCAAAATTTCTGGTATTAAAATGTAAATTATTTCTGGCAATAAAGTGCGATAAAATACAGTTGAATCTGTCTATCTCGAATTTCAAGGGAAGGAAAAAATATTCGAGATGAAGAGGTTTTGAGATACAGAGGTTTTGATAAAACTATTAAAATTTGCAATTGAAACAAAGACTATATAATGTAGGTTAAAAATCTTCTGCCTTAGTATTATTAAGCATTTTACTGTAATATTATACTAACTTTTTTTAACGAGTTTTATACTCGTATAAATAGCATCGACAATAAAGAAATAGTATTGAGCATACCCTTTTGCAAGTCTCTCAAAAACAAGACAGGTACTCCTACTTTTTTTAGCAAGTACCAGAATAATAGTCTTTTAGTGTTTTTTGTTGTCTGGTTGTTTTCGACTCGATTATACTTTTGAGGGTAGCGATCACTGTAAATCCACCTTGACCAAAATTTCCTGAAATTCGAGGAAAGTTAATGTTTCAACAGCTTTCTCTGCTTCTTTTTACAGCGACTTTCGCGACATCTTTGTTTTTCTCAACCTCCTCTTCTACTTCCGAATCACCTTTTACGTTCTCTACGATTTCCGCATCAATTTTGTTAGCTGCAAAAAGGTCACTCGGCTTCGAATTAAAAAATGGCAGCAAAACCAGAATTCGAGATATGGAGGTTTTGGGGGAAAACATTTCGAGATAAACACGAAAAAATACATTGAATTTAGGGTATAAATGCAGGGAAAATATAAATTTTCGAGATAGGGAGCTTTTCGAGAAAGACAGGTTCGAGATAAACAGGTTCGACTGTACTGGAATTCCATTGTACAACAAGAACACAATCATCCTTGAATATTAATCAGGGCTCAGAGTTATCATGGAATTATTGATTCTTCTTTTAATGTACTGAAATATTCTTATATTTCACCAAATAGTATTCTTTAATTTCAAGATATTTTCGCAGTGATATTTAGCGCATGCGCCGACTTTTCCTCTCCTAATGTAACGTGTTCAGCCATCGGCTGCCGCGTGACTGATGCGTTCATCGTCGTACCGCCTCGCGCATGGTGGGGAGTTGGTTATGCAAGGAAAGGAAATTTCAGGGGGGAAAATGCAGTAATTTTAATTTTGGTGACGGATCAGTTTCAATTCGGGAGATTTTGGATCGATTCAGGAGAGCGGGAGAAGAAAACCGCTCTCCCGCTAAATGCGGGAGAGTTGGCACGTCCGAGTTATGCACTTAAGGTAGAACTAGAGGTCATTGTTTTAAGCTTTTCAAAGCTCAGGCTAATCTTGAAATTAGGAAAAATTACTACTTCAGTAGGATTGTAGACAGTTGGAATAGTTTACTAGAGGCAACTGTCAGTTTCAGTGAGGTAAAAAGTGGGGATGTTCATTGGGGAATTTTAAATTGACTAGAACCAGCCTAGCTGGACCCTGTGCCTGTTGCTGGTCGTGACTTTTGTATTTGTATTACCACGGGTGCCCAACAAGGAGGGGAGGGGGGAATTTTTTTAAAAAGTTGATCAGACTGAGCCATTGATTTTTTTTTCGGGGGGTGGGGGGGGGGGGGTCATTTCAGGGGCTTTTGGGTGGGCTTGATTAATTGTTTGGCCGATTTGGGAGGTCTACAATTTTTAGGGATGAGCAAATTACTGCAGAACATTTTAAAGGTCTTAGCTGTCAAATCTTATCCGTGTCTTGTTATGCGTCATTTAAAAGTAAAACTGATTTATGCGTGATGGCAAAAATAATAATCTTTTTCCTCACAAAAATATCCCAAATGTAAACAGGACATAAGTACATAGTGTGTCATTCATCTAATTTTTAAAGATGTTTAAAAATTGCTCTTTAAGATGGGGGATGGGAGATAACTCACTTTGCAATTATTCAAAACTTTTAAAGTTAACTATAGTTGAAAACCATATTCAAAATGCTCTGATAGTTGACTCACCAAGCATGAACACAAGTCTTACATTACATAACTATTAGTACTTTTACACAAGTTATTAAATTAATATAAATTTTAATTATTTTTCATTAAAATTAAATTAAGTATGGAACGTTAATTATTGCATGAAAGTATAAGCAGCTGCATTTGACTACATGTTTAATATAAAATTCAAGATTTATAAGTAATTTTAAAAAAGGATGACATAATAAGCTATCGGATATACAGCAGAATAACCAACAATCCATAAAATCTAAAATAATGATCTCTTATTTCAAAAAAGCAACCACAATTAGAGAAAAAAAATCAGATTAAACAAAAATTAGTGAAACATTTTTGGAAAATTATATGCAAAAGAGATATCAAAATTTCCTAAAAACATCACAAATAAACATATCATTTTACCTTGAAGCTGTGCTGATAAAGAATCTCTTTGTTGCTGGCATTTTTCATTGATACCTTCTAATTCTTTTAAACTAGAATGCGTACTACTTAGCATAAAAACAATGAAGCAAAGAACCCCAAGAACAGCAACATATACAAATAATTTTCCTCGAGAATTCCTCATTATCACAATAAAAACAGGATCTAAAAAATGGGAGAAATAAAGATAAATATATATATATATATATAAACAAATTATATAATCATCACAAGATGCCATTCAAAAAAAGTATGATGGACTTTGTAAAAATTTCAATAACAGCAGTTATATTAAATTGATAGTACCTTCACAACCCCCCTAGCACCTTTTAAGTAAATCCCAAGTTAAAAAAAATAATTTATCATGGAAATTGCATAAATATTTTGAATCCTCAAGGAAACACTTTCTTCAGTGCACAGAAATAGAGATAGACTATAAAAATTGCTCATATTTCTTGCATGACTTTATTCTCTTGTACTCAAGAAGTGCAAAAGAATTGAATTGAGATATCAAGAAGTACAATTTCCCAGAAACTCCAACATATATGTCATGAAATTTCCATTTCAAATCTATAATGTGTTATATTTTTATGAGCAGATATTTTACAATGTTAGACAAATGTAAATTTATATTGAATTAACTATTTTAAATAAGGAAAATGACCATATAAAAGGCAGATTAAACTATCTAGGTTTTAATTTCATTCATATACTTTATTCAACCATTAGTGCCAAGCAAGGCCGTAGCCAGAATTTTTTTTCGGGGGGGGGGGGGGGGGCTTTGGCCCTGCCCTCTGGATACGGCTTTGGTGTCAAGATTTAACCTTCCTATATATAGTATTGGCAGCTTATTCTTATATATCCCATATAATAAATATACTTAAGGTAAGAAGATTATTTTTCTAGGATGCAATAACACAATTATCATTTAAAATATTACATTTTGTTTAAATTGTACAGCAAAAAGGTTTCGAGAATCTGTAGAATTTTTTGTAAATTTTATCAATGATTCATCAGAAAAATCTCAGAGAATCTTCTAGAGCTTATATAAACATACAAACTTTATAGAGAATATGGTTATCAAGGAGAGAATTAACAATACCAAATGTGTTATATGTTCACCTAAGAATTACGTCAATACAGTCAACTGCATTTTATTTCTAATATCCAAAGAATGTCTGTAAAACCCTTATAACAGATTATTTAATGAGTCACTGCAATTTCATACACAGTAGTACAATATACAATTTGTACACATAACATAAATAAGAGATTACAGAGCATATGTAAGCTTCAAGAGATTACAGGTAGGCTTCTCAATATAATAGATATGTATAAAAAATTTCAAGTTTTCACATTATGCAGAATATATTTAATAAGGTAATCTCAGGATGGCTCTAAAAAGTATAAACTTTATTTAAAATAGTTTTTGTTTCAAAAATTAGCTTCAGAATGATTCAGAAATGAGAAAATGTTCATTTTCTGAATTCCTTAACAAATTCAAAGTTGTTTGACTCAAATTTACAGCAAAAATTTCCTACATGTCAGTGGTAGTAGTCCTGGAAAAAAGGTGGGGGACGCTTACATATATAAACATCAAAAAGTGGGGGTATGCTTATTTTAAGATTCCAAACAAGTGGGGGGATGATTGAGTTAAAATAAAAAGGAAGGAGGATGACATCCCCTGCATCCACCCTTGACTACACCACCAATACATCTATGTTTTATAGCAACAAGAAAACTCCATACATAGGTATTAAACTTGCATGCCTCCAATTGCACTGAAAAACCATATGTATGTAACTTTTATACCAATTTTGGTTCAAAATTAGGAGATTCATTAAGATTTTTAGCAGGCCACACACAGTTACTTCAACTCATTCAGGTTCTGATTGGATATCACTGATCTTAGAAACACAAACTGCAATTAGTATTATGATTTGGGCTTTCAATATTGATTTTTCAGATATCATTTTAGCACCAAGATAACTCTTTATGGCAATTGTTAATATTAATAATAAAATTACACGTTAATTTAAAGCACAAATGAACGTGTAATTTTATTATTATTGTTTACTTGCACAAAGTTAAATTATTTTTAATTGTTAATATGTAATAAAAAGGTACTTATTGGTTATTTATGTCCTATCTTGGCAACGGTTTTATGAAAATTGCCAATGTGAATTTAAGTTATTTCATATTGGCAATTTATAGATAGACTATTTAGATAGTTTAATTTGTGGTGTCAATAATCGACTTATGCCAGTTAGAATTTCCATAAACTTATCGGGTCCGACTATGCTCTCCACATAAACTTCATCAGATACGAAGGGAAATAGTGTCTGGCAGTACTTCCCTGCTTCTTAAAGAGCACAAATTAATTAAAATGAAAGGAAAACAAAATGGTATACACATAAAACAAGTAACTATCAATAAACGTTTTAATGACAGAAAATCAGAATGTGTAAATTTAATCTAATAAAAGTGCTTTTATTACAATTCAATCAACAATGTTTGTTGAGCAAAAAAAAGGTAGGGTGTATAACCGAAAAGTACCAATAAAACTAGAGTACGGATAAAAAAAGCTTCAAAGATATGATGAAAATGACTATTTTTTTTATGAATATGAAAAAGGCAAAAAGATACAAGATGATTTTAAACATTTAGTTAACAAACATTTTTTAAAAAGTTGATACATACTAGATGTAGCTAAAGATTCTGACTCTCCCATATGAGATTTCATCAAAACTAGAGTTCAAGCACCAGGAAATGATACCATAATACCAAGCATTTTGAAGCCTATAAAATGAATACCAATAATAATAAACAAACAAAAGATTAAGTCAATTACAATGATAAAATAATTTTGTAACTAAAAGAACTTTGTCTTCCTTGCACTTCTGTTACTAAGAAAAGCCTAGATTTATGATAAAAACCAATGTTTAATAACCTCAACAGTAGTGTAATGAGCTATAAAACTTTTAACAAAGTCAAATTTTCTTCCACAATAATAAAATAGTTGTTGAACCTCTCTGTTGAGAAAAATTTGCTTGCATTGAAATTCACCTATTGTTAGGCATTGTAAACCCTAATTTCTTGTGATTTTCCATAATTTAAGATAATGAAGTTAATAATTCAAACAGCTGAAATGTTAATGACAACGCAGTACTAAACATGTTTTCACAGTTGATCAAAATTACCCATATATAGATATACAGACTTGACAAATTTGAAATATGAAAAATAGCTGCAGAAACGACCTTTTATGAGAACGCACAAGTTCCGGAGAACCCCCTAATGTCTATGTGTACTAATATTTCTTCAAAATCTTTTTTTGCAGTTAATAATAATATTAAATGATCATGAAAATCAAAAATTACCTCGTTTTTATGAAGTTTGCAGGCAGAATTTGAGTGAGAAAATTAGATATATATATATCTCTATGTATTGGAGTTTCATTTAAAAAAATGAAACTCCAATTCAATCTTGAATTCTTCAACTTATTCAATCTTGACAGAAAACTGTCAAGATTGAATCACTTAATAGGGAACTGCTTAAATGTGAATAACTGTCCAAGCATCTTAACAGTTAATGTAAATAGACATATGGCACATTAAAGTAAAATACCAGTTTTAAACCCAACAAAAACTTAGCATTAGTTTTATTTTTTACTTTTGAGACAAGTTAAAACTCCAGGATTCATGGCAGTCACATAGTGAGAAATTTTTCATGGAGAGGGGGATGCACTTTTTATAGCTGCATCAGCCTCTTCCCCATTATAGATGGGGTTACAATATAATTTATTGTAACATTACCCTTTATGCCACAACCAATTCAAGAATGTTTTTCAAAATTACTATAATATTATTTGGTCACATATCATTCTGAAAGGAACAAAAAATAGAAAAATTGCCAATAAATAATATTTCAGTAAAAGTTAATTCCATTAACTTCTAATATATTTCTTTCCTTTAACAAGAAGACAAATTATCCTCCACTATTAAAGTATAAATCCCATACTCCGTCTAATGTTAAACATACTTATGATTGAAGTTTCACAACTGAAAATAGTTTTTGATAATCCGAGCTGCTTTAAAACTCCCACCACTTCCAGGCTGCTTTAAATGATTTTGGAGAAATATAAGTGTCATTTCTGCAAAGAATTCCTCATCTATTCATCGCATTTCAATTTGTATTCCAATTACTGTAGTGTATTTTCAGTTTGTTTACACTCATTGTAATAATTTTGATTCTTTTCAGCTGACAACAAGACATTTTATACACAATCGAGCACATTCTTAGAATTTAAACACTTACTCCATGGACTTAACTGTTTAAATGCTTTTAACTTATAATTTATCAACATTTTAATAGAATTCATAAAAGTAAACGCTTAAACAAAACACAATGTGTTCATGATTATCATGATTTTTGTAATCAACAAAAATATTTTTTTGGCACCGGTTGAGTCTTAAATTTTTTAATGAAATCTAATGATGATTTTACCCAGTCTACAGCTAGTAGTATTTCTTCGAAAACAATCAATAAAATCGAAACAATAATTTTAAAAGATAAAGTACGGTGAACAGCGTAATTAAGATATGATTTACCGAAGTTTCAATCATACAGCATCAATATAGGCTAGTCAGACACGTACGGTAGTAAACAATCGGACAAGCTGAAACAATAAACACGGTGGCGGTTTAAAGGGAGACAGACAAAAATGGAAGTTTAGATGTTGATTTCAATCTGAATTGATGTGTGTTGTGATATGATGAGAATAACTGTTGTTATGTAGGACAGTAGAGCTTTCAAGCTTTCATCTGTTTCTTTTTATCATTTCTAAGTTCTTCACTTATTAATTTATTAGCAGAAATAACTTCCTTTATTTCAATAGCTTAATGAAAATGCCTTAATTTAAACTTAAGAAAAACATGAGTGCTTTCAATTGAAATCAGCAAACATTTTAAATCAATGTTTATTAGATCGTATTTTCTGGTCATTATTGACAAATGCTTTCCTCCATTATCACATGGTTATAATTAACTACGACTTCAACTTTTCTACTTTTGTTTTTCCTTCTCTTGCTTGGTGGACGTTAGTTCACATTATGAGCGAGCGCTCTCCAAGTGTGACGTCACACCAATAGGCGTGGAGCTCTGACGTCACTCTGTTAAGGCCGCGTGCGCCGTTTTCGTTTTCTGCGTTGAGTGTGTGAGAGTATAGTTTTTGATTCTAACAGATTTAAGGAAATTAACGTTCCAGATAAGAGGAGTTTGCTCTCATTTATTATTGTTATTAAAGCAATATAATTTTTTTTTTCAATAAAAACTTTGTATTTTTTTTTTTTTAACTTTTTTTTACTACTGTTAATTTTTTTTTTTTAACTTTGTATTTTTTTTCAATAAAAATGTGTTTTTCAATAAAACACACATTTTTGTTTTGAATAAAAATAAGGAATAGTGGGAAATGTACGATTTTTTTTCCAGTTCATTTTTCTCAGAAAATTTAAATCACCTTCAACTAGTTTTAAAAAATAATTGTGTGCAGTATATTTTAAAGGAATTGATGATAGAAATAATTTGAAAATACTTTTGATTTAGAATATGAGATTGTTCATTAAAACTTTGTCAAAATGCAACCAAACATTAAGTTGAAGTATGAATTTGATTTTTAAAAAAAAAATCATATACATTTGTTCATAATTCTTTATTTCTTTTTTATTGCATAAATCCCAAACAAATTAAAATTTGAAATCACATTTGACAAATTTGAAAAAAAAAACAAAAAAAAAAAAAAATTGGATTACTTGAACGCAAAAAAAAAAAAAAAAAAAAACTAGGTGCGAAATTCTCATAAATAAGAAACAAATTAAAATTTGCAATCACATTCGACAAATTTTAAAACAAAACAAAGCACAAGAGCAAAATACCGGGACGTATGGCAAGCCTATATATAACTTTAATTTTTGAAATTTTTCTCTTTGAATATCACTTAAATAGTGTCCCTTATCCAGAGGTAAATACATTGTGGTCCCTATTTAAAGGGACTGGGACCAGAAAAAGTGTTCCTTAATTAGAGGTGTCCCTTTTTCGGAGGTGTCCCTTAATGGAGATACTACTGTATAAGGATTTAACACAAACGAAAATATTTTAATTTTTAGCAATTCTTTGTCATAAAATTTTGATGTTTTGCGTTGTGTCCGCTTTCTCGGACAATTTTTTTTTATGATTAATAAAGCTTGAAATTGTGTGTGATTGATATTGGACAGATTAAGTAGCTTCCGCATTTAGCTTAAAGAGAAAAAAAAACTAACACACTTTGTTGAAAATTCAGACAGACGGAGTTAAACTTTAAAAAAAATAATAGCAGACAATCGGCAATCGGTGATTCCTCCCCTTCCCCTCCTCCCTTGCTTTTTTTTTAAATTTTATTTTTATATCAATAATTTACTAAGTCTTATTGTACTTTTCTAGTAATTATTATTTCACGCTAAATATATTCATTCAATTTCAATTACACGTAAATTAACGTAGTCTCCGAAAATCTACTGCATAGTATTTATTCGCATTTTTAAAGTATTAAACTTTTATTTTTTAATATTAGCACTTGGTAATTGTAATCAAATGATTTTCGTCCGAAGGTGAGCACATTACAGGGGTCCATTATAGATTTATATTACACATTATCACTCTCGCAGTAAGGGGATTCCAGACCACAAGAGAACCTACTTCACACCCCAAAGGCTATGTAACAACCGGAGAACCAACCCTCCCTATTTAATGCTTTAACAGGTGCATTCGTTTATTGTGCCACTAAATAATGACAAGAAGTTCCGAACTGTGGGGAGTTCATCAGGAACATTACCGAAAGTCACAAATTACAAACAAACAGGGTGGTCTCTGCGTTGTAGGGGCTGTGACGTGCGAGACGACGGTTCCCTTTGGAAACCACTTATGCAAAAAATAATCCTTTATGTTTTTATAGAAAAAAAAATGAGAGAGAGAAAACTAAAATTAAAATATAATTGTAATGAGGCTGCAATTTTGAACGTAAATTTCAAGCTAGAATTTTTCTGTAGTTTTATTTGATTAAAAGTTATCTACTGTTAAGAATTTGGATAAAGTTTGAAATGCAGGAAACAAAACTGTTTGTTAGTGTACTGTACTATAAGCTGTTTATTTTACCTCTAATAAAATCATCTAAAAGAATTACGTCATGCAATGATTTTAGAGTCTAACAGCGAGCATTAATGAAAATAAGTCTCTATATATGAATAAACTTAGAGAGACGGGGGAGGGGGTGGGGAATAAAAAAGGGGGCGCAACTTTATTTCAATTAAAAATCAAGCAGAACATCTTAGCAACAAACCAAAAAGCTTGGTACAAATGGTGCCCCTTTATTAATTGATTTACTTTAATATTTACGAAATGAACTATCAATGCTGGTTTTTTTTTTTTAAAGGTAAAAAATCCAACTTCTTTCCAAATGTTTTCATTAAATTTAGACACTATTTAAAAATACGAAATTCATTTAATCCAGAAAGTACAATCAAAGCTTGAATTTAAAAAAAAAAGTTGTAAAGTAATGCCACTTCTAAAATATCAGTGCATCTTTTCGTGTAAATATTTGTTATGTGTATGTCCTTATACATTAATCTACAATGCATTCAGAGTATATTGTTGTAGAAAAGATAACGTTATAAAACGTTTAACGTTATAAAATTGAAAAAGTCAACAGCTACACTGATAGCATAATCTTTACCACTTGAAGAACATTTATTATTATTATTATTATTACATTTTTGAGGGAAGTATGAAAGAAGCCACCTCATCTGAAGTATAGAAGGGTAAGTAAACGTAAATCAATAATTTCAAGAACACAGGGCCAGCGAGAACCAGAGGCAGCAAGGCGCTTGCCTCACAGCGCAGCTTCCTTAAGGGGGCGGCAATTACAATCTAATCAATTTATTAGGTAGTATTACGCTTCTCATGAATAAGAAAATAGGTATGTCCTATGGGGATCTTGATATATTTACATGTGTATTCAAATAAAAGCAAAATTACAGAAAAAAAAAAAAAAAAAAAATTGAACACCACATAAAACTTAAACTTTGAATGCAATTTTTTTTTCACACAAAAACAGCACAATATCAAGAACAACTCCTGAACTATTTTTTTCATCTTCAAAACATCTCCAGTAAAATTAAAACCTTGATGCAGTTTTCTATAATAACTGCATCAGGGCTAGAATTCAACTAGCACTTCAGATAATAATCTGAGATATCCAATTATCTGTAAGAAGAAATATAAAATATATTAAGAGCAAATAAAATAGAAAGCACTTTAAGATAAAAAGAATTTTTAAAAAATTCACTGCTTAAACAGTAACAATGTCAAAAATATAGCAGTAATTTTGGGAAGGTAACTTATAAAATATAAAATAGGAAATTATATATGAAGGCATTATAATTTTATACTTTGCACTTAGTGTATCAAACTTTTCAATTAAGGTCTCGCACAGGTAAAGTTTATAAACATGTTTATTATAATAATGCCCCGATACATTATTATATTATAAGGAAACACAACATAAACCTCAAATTGTCCTACAATTGTCCTACAATGGTAACAAACTGACATCTAATATCTCACAAAATGAATGGAAAATATGCAATTAGATCACAGTAAAACCTCACAAACTCACTCCTTTCAAAATAAATGAATAGACAATTACATAGTACATAAAAAAATTTCATCTTTTAACATCATTCTGAAAAACCACACAAAGCTTTAGCTACTTTTCCAAAGATGTTAATGAATCTAAAAGGCTCTTACTGCTCAGGGAGCTCTGAAGGAAAGCTCTTGTTAGATTGCAAAAAGCAATGTTTAATTTTAACAATTTATTAACCCAATGTTCCTTATTTTTATTCAAAACAAAAATGTGTGTTTTATTGAAAAACACACATTTTTATTGAAAAAAAAATACACAAAGTTTAAAAAATAATAATAACTGTAGTTAAAAAAAGTAAAAAAAAATTACACAAAGTATTTATTGGAAAAAAATGATATTGCTTTAATAACAATAATAAATGAGAGCAAACTCCTCTTATCTGGAACATTAATTTCCTTAGATCTGTTATTAGAATCAAAAACTATACTCTCACACACTCAACGCAGAAAACGAAAACGGCGCATGCGGCTTAAACAGAGTGACGTCAGAGCTCCACGCCTATTGGCGTGACGTCACACTTGGAGAGCGCTCGCTCATAATGTGAACTAACGTCCACCCTCTTGCTTTTCGTTTGTTGTTCGGCTTCGTATTACTAAACGAAGTCTAGACTAATAATTAAACTATCAGTTCTTTATTCTTTTATGTTCTTATATAGGCTTGAAAGATTTCTTAATCGTTCTCAATAGAAAGGTAAGCAGCGGTTTTTTTAATGACTATTTAGTGTTTTTTACGCGGTAAATTTTGAAGTCTGGAAGCAAATTTTTTTCTTAAAGCATGACTACGCTGGATGATAAGTTATTAGGTGAGAAAACACATTACTATTGTAGCAGTAGCAGTGAAGATGAAGGAGAAGAAGAATCCGACAAAGAAAAATCTTCTGAATTTGCTGGCCCAACATTCATTCCCTCTCAAGAATTGAACGAATGGGATGGTTCTGCCGCAAATACTGGTCCTAAAGGAGTCATTAAAGATTGGCAAAGGTACAAACAGTTGGAAACGGAAAGACGTGAGGAGCAAGAGCAAGAAAAATTGGCTTTAATGAAAAAACTGTCGTTGACTTGTCAATCGGTGAAAGATGAAGAAAAATTACAACATCAGGAAGAGGATTTGGAGAAAGAGTTAGCCGAGTTATTTGATGATAAGATTTTAGAAGAGTTTAAACTTATGCATATGCAACAGATGATAAATCAGCACTGCAAGCCTTCTAAATATGGCTCTGTATTTGAAATTAATAGTGGACAGGAATATTTGGATGCTATTGATCAAGTTGAGAAATCAACCACTATTATTATGTATATCTACAGTGAACGCGAAAAAATTAATAAGTTGATGCATCAAAGTATACAGAGTCTTGCAGTAGAATATCCTGAAGTGAAATTTTGCTGTGTAGAAGTTTCTATTGCGGGATTAAGCAGACACTTTGAAAGAAAAGGGGTTCCTGCGGTTCTTGTGTATAAAAGTGGTGTACTTATGGGGAATTTTGTTCGCATTACTGATGAATTGGGTGATGAATTTGTTACTTCAGATTTGGAAAATTTTCTCTTGGAACATGGCATGTTACCTGATCATAGTCTGTTGTTCTCATCCTTAAGAAAGGCTACCAATGACCATAATAGTGACGAATCCGACTCTAATTAGTTATTGAGCTTGAAAAGTACTCTTGTGCAAGATTTTATGTTAACTGCTAATCTTCCAACAATTTATACTTTTAATGTATTCTGCATTTTTTTATGTCTAGATGAATGATGAACATTGAATTCAAAACTATCCTAATATTCTATTAATCATATCTTTACTTCTGCTCATTTTATGGTTGTTTACCATACAACGGATTCTCTGAGAAACAATCTTTGAATTTGTGATTTATTATGTTTTCACCCTTTTTTTTTACTTATAATTATGTGTACAGTATATACTGGGGTCAAGTTACAGCATTTTTGGGTCCATTTTCAGGTTCTTCACAAAATTTCAATCAATCAAAATGGACCTTTCCCAAAATTCCTAACTATCAAATTATACTTTTCACAGCATTATTTATTAAAAATTCAGCAAATAATAATATACATTTTTATCACTATATGTTTAAATATGGAATTTTCA
This sequence comes from Octonoba sinensis, assembly GCA_038502835.1. Lineage (NCBI taxonomy): Eukaryota > Metazoa > Arthropoda > Arachnida > Araneae > Uloboridae > Octonoba > Octonoba sinensis. Next base: position 59,155,437 of record CM076605.1, on the reverse strand, counting down.
AAAAATTATTTGATTTTTAAGAAAAGTCTTTTTAAAATTCACAAAAACGGGCCCCTTGCAAAAAATCTGGATTTACCCCTGAAAAAAATTATATATGTATATAGATCAGGGTTGGCAAGATTTTGGACACTATGGTAAAAACCATGGTATTTACCATCCTGTCCAAAACCCGGCTTGTATCCAAAAGTGTCTAAAACGGTCCAAAACTATATCTTTAGTAAAGTTACATTTTGTGAGCAAATATCGAAAACAGAATAAAATGTATTTAAGTAATATTTTATAAAGCTAAATGGAATAAAACTTTATAACCAGATTAAACTGATGACTTCAATCTGTTTACAAAAAGCTGAATAAAATTACATTAGTCAGTTTACTTTTACTAAGTTAACATTGTCTTACTTTTAAGAAAATGACTATAGTGCAGTGGTTCCCAAAGTTGACTGGGCTCCGACCCATTTAACCAAAATTGTCAATCTTGGGACCCACCTCTTAGCTGTCTTAGAGAAAAGAGGGCATAAATATTAATAGTGCTCAGAACCCCTAGTGGTGAGTTGTGGAACTACTTAATGTTGTCTTATTTGTTCTAATTGAAATTAAAGAAAAAAAAAATGTGTTACCAATATGAATGAAAGACTGTTGAAATAAGAAACACAACTTAAATGATTTTTTTATTACTTAAACACAATTACGAAGTTTTTTTTTATAAAGTTATTTCGGGAAGTATGTATTTGCTTCTTATTTCTCTTCATTAAAGTTTTAGCATCAACTTCAACTTTAGCTACTTCTATTTGCAGACTTCCTATCTTTTTAATTCAAGTGTACAGTGGCGAGGGAACACTCAATATTCACTCGCGCCCCATAGTTTGGAAAATACTGCTATAGTGCCATTTCATGTTCTGACGTTAAATTTCCAAAAATTATCAAGTTACTACTATTTTTTTCTTTATTGTTGTTACAGGATACATTATGTTTAAAATGAAGAATAAAAATTTTGTTATTTTTAAAATATTAGTGTCAACATTTTATCAATTTATCATTCTTCAATCTAGAATTGATAAAATAATTTCTGTTAAAACTTCATGGGAAAACAATATCACACAAAAACAATTTTTACAAAATTTAAGTTTTTTCTTCTGAATATATAATAGCATGTAATAGCAATTATGAGTCATAAATAAAACTCAAATTAGTTACTTTGGTACTTTCTTTTCACAATGCTACTAGCAGAGTTCTTTTTACAGAAGCTTTTATGTAGTAGAGTTAGCAATAGTTTTTACTTTTCTCACTTAAAATACTTTTTTCTTTCAAGTTAACATTTCAAGAAAAATGTTATCAAATATTTATTAATTGCAATTAATTAATATTTATATTTATGCATTACTATGATTGCATTAGATATAAATCGATTAGATTAGACCCTTTTAGCTTTTGGACAGTTTAAGACACTTTTAAACTGCAAAAACCACCTGTCCTGTTGAAAACCCCGACCCTTATTAGATATTTTTATGTATAAGTCATTCCACAATATTTTTGTGCTATGTATGGAATATTTTACATTAAAATTTTGGAGTATATTTTTTTAATTATGAAAATATTGATGAAAATGTAATAAAAAATTTTGAAAAGTTTTCAAAATTTTTTAGTACATTTCGTACATCTAGAGCAACATTAGTAAAGCATTTCTTTCAATAGGGTTAATAGTGTTGAAGTGTTTGGCGATATTTTTGGCAATCATTTAGAATTAGATTTATTCATTTCCTTGATAGTATCAGTCGTAGTGATGTACAATACCCAGGTATTTATAATTTTTTTGAGAATTCAAGGGTTAAGTTTTTTCCATTAAATTTACTTAATTATATGTATTCAAGGCATGAAAAAGTTTTGTTTATATTAACAGTGGTTAATTTGTTATTTAATAACAATAAGCAAAAATTTAATTAAACTTGTAAATTGTTTTTGAAGTCATTATTTTTAGTGAAGATGATGCAGATAAAGACTGCATAAAGGATTCAGTTTTGTTTTGAGAATTCAATACTCCAGATGAAACAGAAACAGGTCTATTGCTACAACTTGCTTCTGGTTCTTCTGACAAATGTGTTTCTTTTTCACTAAATTGAAGTAGATTTTGCTCTTTGAGCCTTTGAAGCATTACAACTGTCTAGAATTTTTTTCATATCAGGAGTACACTTGAAACACTTTTTTATGTGGCTTGCCATTTTATTGACATTTGAATGCATATAGACTTTGCCACAATATTTGCATTCAACTCCTAATTTTTCTGCTTGCAAAAAATCCCAAGCCCTTCTCTTCACCATGTTTATAAAAAACACTAACTAAAATTATTTTCTGAAAAGAACATACTCTTTGAAACAAATTCACAGTAAAGACACACTCATCTCATCTGAACAACAAGCTTAACTGATTTTGTAGCCAACAAGTCCCTATTCTGTCTAAATTGGAATGTTGCCAAGTATTAACAGGAAACCAAAACTATAACTTTCTTCTTGCTTATTGATCTAAATGACTGATTGTTCTGATTAATTTTTTTTTATGGAAAAAAAAATGTTTCCTTTATCTGGTATTTATAATTTTTTAAAACATTAAATATGGGGCTATTACAATTTAGTATGTTAAGTTTTATTACTATAAATTAAAGATATTTAAATTATCAATACTATATTCAAAACAAATTCTGGTTATATGCTCTAAAAATAACTGAGAACCATAAATACCCTAATTTTGGGTATTTATGAAGTGCACAATTACCTGGGTAAATACCCATTTATAAATACCCTACCCACTGGGTATTTACCCGACCCAAATCTGTAATCAGTTGGTGGCTTTATTACTCAGTATTGACGACTTTCGCAAAAGTCATCAAGAAGCTCCCTGACTGCACTTAATGGAATTTAGTTGGGTAATGAGTTGTTAGTTTTTACAGAAACTAGAAGGGGAAAAAAAATGTTATTTGTTGTTGAGAGCAGTTACAAATTCTGATCTCTGATTACAAGTTTTGTTTTTAACTAATGATTTTTCATGCATTAAGTTTTCTTTTATCAAAACTTTGATTTATTTCATTTTCTTCACTAAAATTTATAGTGTAAAAGCATCACATCTGCTAATATTTTGTAAAGCTTTTTTTTTTTTTTGGCTTTTTGTATTTTATACACAGAATAAAAGAAAATGTACAAATAATGAATGTAGCTTTCATATACCTGTTGAATGGGAGAGGAAAAGTAATCATGAATTGAATTGTAAATTTTTTACTTGTTGTGAGAGTATTTTGTACTCGATACATTTACAGTGCGGATACTAATAATACTTTTTCAATTTTGTGAAATGTATAGCTGTTTTGTGTTGAAAAATATTTTTCATGAGCATGTCATAGGCCTTTTTTACTTTTAAGCATTTCAAAACTTTACTTAATATTGATGTAAAATATCAATTTGTGGTAACTTTCAATATTAGTGAACTTTCAATAAAATATTCTGCATTATATCAAACCAGTTTTCATATTTATGTTTCTACTTATATTACTTTATAGGAATAGCAATGGTAGCCTTAGAAAAGAGGTCGAGTGGGAGAGGGAGACATTTACAGATATCCTCATAACTTATTGAAAACATGAAAGGGGGGTCTAAAATAAAAAAGTAAGGGGTTGCTGTCTCCCAGCACCACACCTGGACTACATTATTGATAAGTAGAGATAACAAGTACAGCAACTTATATTGTTATGCAAGTTACTCTTTGTTGTAACTTTTTTTTTTTTTTTTGTCTTTCTATCTTTTTTTTTTTTAAATCACTATATAACATAGTAAAAAAAATAATATTACACCCTGTACACACAATATGTAGTATATACAGGAAAACTCCTCTATAGCAGACAACAACGAAACAAAAGTATTTCTCCGTAAAAAAGAAGTGTCCGCAAAAGGGGGGTTAGGCACAATACCAATATTTACCATTAAGTTAAAAACTATGCCTACGAGGGTTGTTTCATAGGAGGAGTTTTACTGTATATATATCTTTGAGTATATAATGTATAACAAAACCTTCTCCCAGTAAAAATTTGGGGACATGCATTAACGTACCAAATTAATTGATATTTTAGATGTCATATTTATGTATTTTTAAAATGAAATCCTTAAATATAGGTAAACAAGTTATGTATCATTCAGCACATAACGTCCATCTAGATATCTAACATTGAACCTCCATTTTATTTTTCTTTCCAAAGTTAGCAAAGTAGCAGTTCATATACAGTTGAACTATTTTAATATGAACACAGTTAAAACGAAATCACGGTTAAAACGAACATTATGTTCATTAAGTTTGGTTTACTATTTATTTACACTAAATATCTCATCCATATGAAGAAGGCTAAAATACAAATTTCGACTAAGACTAACAAAACTTCTGATTTATTTACAAAAAATTTTCTCGATTGCATATATATAATTAATTATTTTTTTTTCAAATTGTTGGTTATTTTGGATAATTGTGAACCACCAAGTACGTATTTCGAATCATATGTTGCATCCTTCTGTGTAGAGAATAAAACTCATGCACGTGTTGGCTTCTGGACAGTTGGTCTGCTCAGGGATCAAACCCTCTGTCTTCCAATCATTCTTAAATAGTAGTAATTATTCTTAAAATATAAACATGCATTGCTAATACTTTCATTTTGACGCCCAGAAACTTATCCTGGGTATCCTCCCTACACCTAGATTTAAATTCTTATTTCTAACACTACTTGCAATGTAGACTAATCGTCTGAAACATATAAGGTAAAGTGCCTTAAAGCAGACACCCTCAATTTAAAAAACATTTTAAGAATTACCAATTTAATGATATTTAAGAGTGGTAGCATTCAAAAAGAAAGATAATCTCATTTTAAATTATTTTAGAGAATTGGTAATACCTCAAATGTTTTTTTTTTATTTGAGGGTGTCAGCTTTAGGAACCGTTTTCTTAAAGTGTCGGCTTTAGGGCACTTTACCTTATGTATTGATTACCGGAAAGGTGAGGTACATTTTGGCGTTAGGTAGAAGTGAGACATTACAGGTGATTCGATGGTAATTGAGATTATTTCTTTTTCGTTCAGCATTTTGTTATTATGGGTGTAAGTTATAAATAATCTAAGCATTGCAGATTTAAAAGACTATTCTGAAGGGAAACAATTTAATTGGTGGATTGGGATCACTCAGAAATTGCTTTAGGGAGTGAGCAAGATGTCTACGAGTCACGAATTTGGAAACTGGTCGCAAAAATTTTCTATATGGCGTAACTGGTCCCCCTCAGAAGACATAGGATACCTGGTAACCAGCAGATTTTTAGATAACTGGAATCCAAGCCACTGAAATATTTGGTAATTCAGCATGCCAAATTTGAGCTTTCAAAATTAATTATTTTTGAAGAATATATGTAAATTCCAAACTTACTGCATATTTTGCAGAATGTTTTAAAATATTTATGGAATTTGAGGTTTTGAACATCAGTGCCAGATATCCGATATCTGGTACAATCAATATCCAACGTATCACCGAAAGATCTCAAAAATTTCACTTTTGAAAATCTGTAGAAACTGGGGAGAGAGCCCAGGACATAATGTGCATTCTTACTTAAGTGTTTGGAACAGTCCTAATGTCATCTTAAGAACTCTTTGAACCCAGTTCTATGCAAAATAACACTAGTTATGATTTTATTCTTCTAGTTAATGCAAATACTAGGAAAAATTATTGTATGGAAGTCTGAGGAGTGAGACTTTTGATATAGACAATTTTTGCTTGTAAATAAAAGGCTATATTTTTATACAATTTTACTACCAAATTTTATTTTCCAATTAAATTTTTATCTTTTGTAGAATGGTCTTTGGTTACTTTAATTTAAAAGATGAATTTTATTTGACTCTAGGGTAAATATTTTGCTGAGTTTCCCAGTATAGTTTTTAGCCTGAGAAAACTAACATCAATGGAATTAATCTTTAGTGCTGGAACAATATGATTTGCTGCCACTCCTTATAGTATCATTAATTAAATTATTTCATGTGTAAGTATTCTTAGTGTTAATTTTTTTTCTATATTTAGTCTTCATAAATAATTTATTTGAATTTTCAAAAGACTAATAATCTTGTATAAGACTACCTTAATTGCTTTGTAATTGTAAGAACAATTTGAGTAGTTATTTGTTGCTTTAAAGTTTTGAGGAAATGTATTGAATAATGCTGTAAATGTGGAAAACAAATAAGAAGGCAAACTTTCTTGAAATGAGTTTTAAGTAAATGATTTCAGTTTTTAAAGATTTTAGTACAGAACTTAAAACCCCGTTATACCGCACCTCAGTATAACGCGGAATCTGAAATACCACGGAGATTATCATGCTTTCTGACGTTTAAACCACCATTTAACATTGTCATTTAAAAGTTATTCCTTATTTACCTTTGTAAATACAGCCAGCCCGAGCACACAAATATTCTAGCCAAAGAGCTGTCATCACCCCCACCACACACACTAACAGATAAAGCCCTATGGTAATAGGCCTGATATACACGTTTTTCACGCTTTTTCTGTCTTTCAACCTAGGACACTATTTGCTTGATTTCAAAATTTGGTACAATCGCCGTGACTGGCCCTGGCTTGTTTCTCTTGACATGGGTGGAGCTCAATCAACTGTTCAGTTCAATGCTTAACTATCTTCAATTTTCAGAAGTATTTCAATTTTCAGATTATTTAGTGTTCCTGAAATGAAAAATATATTTCCCAGTCTGAGTGTGTGTGTATGTAGGTTTAAAACATTGTTTCTTTGAGAAGTGTGTTCCTCCCCTTCCAAATCTGAATTTTTCTTAGGACCTCTTTACAATCCCATATTGATAACATAAAGATATTTTTCGGCCCCCTTTTTCTCGGAATACAGTTGGTTTATAACCTATCGCTCGATAGGCTGATTGCGCAGTTGAGATGTGTGCTTCTTGTACAGCAATTACAGTAAATAAAATAACAGCAAAGAAAAGAAAAAATTATACTATAGGAGAAATGTTACGAGCGATTGATATAAAGTTAAAAATGATGCAACAAAAGCGAATATGGTTCCACGGTATAGTTTCACTATACCTAGGCTTACCAATATTTGGTTAGTGAAACAAACCGGGACACACTAATATAGGATGGGCATACCGTATGGTCTGGGGGGTATGGAATACCCCCAATAGCGGGGGGTTGGGTTCTGGGGAAGTTTTTAAAAAATTAAAAGCAAAATGGTGAGTTTTAAGCTTTTTTTTGAGCCTCGCCAGGGGAGTGGAGAATTTGGATCTCTAAATTGTTAGTCTACCCACCTTTTAAAAATAAAAAAGGAATTTTTTCTACTTAATTTACTTAAAAAGATTTTTTTTTTTTTGCTTTTTAATGAGAATTTTTTCTGGTCTACCATCTAGAAAGAAGTGTTAATAAAAAAAAGTTTAAATACTTCATAAAATTGGAGGTTGAACAACTAATTACTAAGTCTTTTTTTTTTTTAATTACAACTTTTTGTCTAACTACAAAAACCATTTCAAAAAAACATTTTTGTCAAACTAAAATAGCAATTAATAAGTTAACAATGTTATTCTTTGTTTTCAACCCACTCATATTTATGACTTGAATGTTTTTTTTTCAAGATGTCTTTGTTAAGCTTGACTTTTCATAAAAGTCAGAGCAAAGAAAACGTCAAAGTTTAACTTACATACAATCAATGCTCTTGCAGCTCCCTCATTAATGCTCTGTCATCTTAAAGATTCTTAATGCCTTCATAAAATATTCATAAAACTAAAACCATAAATTCATTACTTTTTACATCTTACAGCCGTTTCCGGGACATTGATAAAACTGGGCGTGACGCCGGGACTGTCCCAGTCAAGCCGGGACGGGACGTATGGCAAGCCTAACTATACCGAAGTTACGTTATAACGCGGGTACCAAACATGTCCCCCGACACCCGCTTTTTAACGAGGTTTTACTGTATTATATTTTTAAAACTATTTAATTTTTGTTTTCACTTCCTGTTTTTTCGGGGATTATAGCTAAGAAACTAAACATGGGGATTCTGTAAATGTTGTATTGTGTGATTATTTTCTTAATGAATAATTCTATTTCCCAGAGTAGCTCTTTTTTCTAGGTATGTAAATTGTGAAAACAGAAATGAAATAATTGTAATTTAGTATTGCTTACAGTTATTTCATTTTTGTTTTCAAAAACAAAATGAAACAAATGCAAAAGTGACGACCAGCAATAGGCTCAGGGCCCAGCCAGGCTGGTCCTAGTCAATTTAGCAGTCCCCAATGAACATCAAGAGCTTTCTTAAAAGCTTTTAACCCACTACAATTAACAGTCACTTCTGGTAAACTATTAAATTTATTTATCAACTATTATTTATTTCCGGTAAACAATGTAATTAAATGTTTTGTCAGTAACTCTCACTGAACTTTATGGTGAAAAAACAAGGATCCTAAAGCAAAAAATAATATTTGGATCTTAAAATTGGATTTAAAATTGAATCAAATTGTTTTCACTTTATTAGAGAAAGGTACCTGTTGAAGACCAAAGTCTCTGACCTTTCTGCAGTGCAGGAATGCAGGGTCCACAGATGCTTTATTGTTGTTACTAAAATTTTTCTACTTTAATTAGTCTATTTTTAACAAAAAACTACTTCATAAATGTATCTCATCTGATGTTTGTTTTACATAGGCATTCATGCATTTCAAAGGATATATTCAAAAAGTGCTAACTATGTTAAATAGTATATTAGAAAAGTTATCTTCAAGCTCATCACATGATTATAAAAACTTAGTTTTGCAAATAATTCAAAGTTTTTCCCAATGTAAAAAACTGCTTTTAAGAATTAAAATAGTATGTGTAGAGAAAAGGGAAGGAACACTAAGAGGGATTTACATTTATTGTTCTGTATTCATAGTAAATTTTCTTTACACTTGCTCAACAAACAGGCTTCATCAATAATTAATGTGCTAGGGCCCTGGTTCAAAAGCCAGCAGTTATTGATAGCTGATGGTTCGGAATTCTCTTATCCCTAGAGGCACTTTTTGATCAACCTTTTGCATAAGATATTCAGTCATTAAATTACAATCAAAATACAGAACTAAAAATAAATTAAAAGAATAAACATTGTTTCATTCTTATATTACTTGCTTGAAGAAAATTAAAATGATAAAAGAGCAAGAGACATAAAATATAATCAAAAACAGTCAGAAGTAAAGCTTCTTGGGTTTTTTAATGACGTAATATTATAACTTAAATTTATGAAAAGAATTGCATCAAAAAATATTGACCTAAAAATCAGATATTGAAAGTGGAAAATAATAGATTTTCTTGTCAAAAACAAATTTACAAAAAAAACTTTGTTTACAATTTCAACAATTATTGTAAATACTGTAGTATAATTTGTTTTATGTAATAATGCATAAAACTAAGCCCTAATTCATTTAAAATTTTAATTGGCTCTTCAAATTCTGAAGCTCCTAAAAAGGATGAATGCCCCACCCCCGTAATTTAATATTAGATTTTGTGGAATGGTCTCAAGTGAATGCATTTTTAGATTTAATAAAAGACACAAAATTAAATTAATTTTCAGCAGGAAGTTCCACGCACATGTTTAAAAGCATTAAAATTTCCTTAAAAATGTACGGTAAATTTTTAAAGAACCCAATGAAACCTAATTAAATCCGATATGGGTTTTTTCCAACCCTGGATCTATCCCCCCCCCCCCCCCCTCGGAAATTAAAAATTCTGGTTGCATCTCTATATAATCTTCTGTTTCTTCAGGTTTGATCTTATTTCTATGTTTGGACAGTAAGCTTTGATACCAATTGCACTTTTTTAAGTGTCTTTCAAAATGCATTTGCTTTTTTATAATAAAAATCAGTCAAAAACTAAGAATGGTACCAAAAATTAAGAATGTTTAATTATTATACTCCTATATATTTTATGTGAATGTGCAAAAAAAATATAACATGATTATAAGGTTTTTTGTATAAATATTATGAACACTTAGGAGAAAAGCAAAATGTTCAAAATATACATTCATTTTCTAAACCAAATACTGTTAGGGTTTTTTTGTGTGTGGGGGTAAGGTGGAGGGAGACAGGGAGGAACAGATCACTTATGTTAAGAGAAGCTAAAGTGTAGTGTGCTCATTTAAACATGGTTCAATCAATACGAGTATTTGACTGCAGAAAAATTAGTTGTTCTAAAATATTATTTCTAAATCAGTTTTAACTCGAGCAGTAATAATTTTATTTCCCTTAGGTTCGCATTATGGCAGAAAATAAGGTGATTCGATATGAGAAAATATCCTTCCTTGGTGAGGGACAGTTTGCCACTGTCTACAAGGCAAGAGATGTCACAAATGATATGATTGTTGCTGTAAAGAAAATTAAAGTTGGCAGTAGAACAGAAGCTAAAGATGGTATCAATCGTACTGCTATCCGAGAAATTAAATTCTTACGTGACCTCAAGCATCCCAATGTCATTGGCTTGTTGGATGTTTTCGGCAGTAAATCAAATGTGTCGCTTGTGTTCGATTTCATGGATACTGATCTCGAAATCATAATTAAAGATTCTCAAATTGTATTGACTCCTAGTCACATCAAAGCTTACATTATCATGACGCTTCAGGGTCTGGAATATCTGCATGCGAACTGGATTCTGCATCGCGATCTTAAGCCTAATAATTTACTCATTAACAGTGAAGGAATCCTGAAGATTGGAGATTTTGGTTTAGCCAAAAATTATGGCTCGCCTAACAAGGTATATTCTCATCAAGTGGTCACTCGTTGGTACAGATCCCCAGAGTTAATATTTGGTGCCCGAATTTATTCCACTGGTGTAGACATTTGGGCTGTTGGCTGCATCTTGGCAGAACTTCTTCTTAGGGCACCGTTTCTTCCAGGAGAGACGGATCTTGATCAACTGAATCAGATTTTCAAAGTTCTGGGATCTCCATCTGAAGAAGATTGGCCTCATGTGTCTACATTGCCCCATTTTGTTCAGTTTAAACCTATGCCTGCTATACCATTCCGCGACATATTCACAGCTGCCGGAGATGATCTGATCAGAGTTCTAGAGAGAATGTTGGCTTTGAATCCTCTGAAACGATGCACTTGTAAAGAAGCTTTGAAAATGGCCTATTTCAGTAACAGACCTGCACCAACCCCTTGTTCGCAGTTACCGATGCCAAGTGGAAATACCCTTCTGAGTGATGACATAGGTCCTAGTAACTCCTTAAAGAGAAAATTGGCTGCAGAGGCTGACTCGACTTCATTTGCCAAAAGATTGAGCTTTCAAGAAAACTTTTAGTTGTAAAAAATGTTCTATCAGTGTTTCTTCCAACTAAGCAATTAAAATATTTTGTTACTTCTATAACGGTTTTGAGTATTATTTACTATAATAAAGCTCGTTTTATTCATAGAATCACATTCTATACACTGTTTATATATATAAAAAAAACTAATTGAAAAGGGGAGCTCGGGCATCATTTCTTAAAGCACAACTGTTTCAAAAATGAGTGCATGAGGCATCAAGTGCAGGCATATTCACGATATTACGCACACCCGTGGTGCGATATTAGGAACACCTTTTCGGAACTTCCTAAAAGAACTTATTATTGATTTACAAGTCTAAAATATTTTAGTCTTTGAGGTATTGATATTATATGTATGAAACAGCAATAATAAATCTCAAAAAGTCATTTGAAAGTAATTGGTTATGTTGAAAAATAACAAATACTATATAAAATATTAAAAAGGGTTACGATATTAGGCACATTTCCCCTATTTAGACCGCCATAATTTTGCACGGACTTCAAAATTTATGTTTAAAAGTCGTACCGATGTTGTTGAAAGAATGTATTTATTGTTTACTTGTAAGTGCCATTTATAATTTGAAGTCTTTTTTTCCCCCAAAAATTACTTTATTATTCTGGGGGAAAAAAGAGCTATTTAGTGTAGCATAGGTGCTTTAGGCACCTATGCTACATACTTTAATTTTCTTTACAGCAACAACATTATTTGCATAAGTTTCTAAAGCAATATTTTTTTTTGGGCAACAAAGAATATAAATTTTTTTATTGGGGGAAAAATATTTCACTTGTATAGCTATTAGCGAGTTTTGTATAGATTTTGTTTAGGTTGTAAAGGAAAACGCTAACTTAGTTCAGGTATTTCATTTCTATTCATCAGTATATATCACGGATGAGAATCTGCGTCCTTTATCTGAGCATTAAGTTTTAAGTGTCCTTACCTTTACTATTTGAAGTTTTAAATGCCGTTACCATTATGATTTACATTGAAAAAATCTTGTATGTTGGCAATGCCTCAAAATCTTTCAGTAGTATCTATCTTGCAAAGATCTTTTGGGATGGTAGAATTACTAGCGTCGATCTCAAAAATACAGTTAGTTTTACATAAATGTAACTAAAATTTCAGTAATGTTCAAACCATCATTAACCTTGTCATCATCAACAATATCTTAACACCATGATTTCTAAGAATGAAATCACTGCTTCTTTTAATAAGTAATTTTAGAGGCTGTTCAGGAATCCATTTTATCTTATCTCCCTTTCTAGCAAAATAGATTTACAGTCTATTGCATGAAAAGAAAATATATTGCAGTTCTTTCTTTGTGGAGCATCCTTCATCAAATTGATAAAAAAAGTTCATATTTTCCTTTTGTAGATTTTTTACATGAAGTTCATCATATTCTTGGAATTAGAAAAGTAAGTGTGCATAATATTTGCTCCATTAATTATGTTAATACCATTATTATTAATGTTATTATCTTTTACAGTTCAAATATGCGTTTTAGGGTGTAATTATAATTACAAAACATTGTCATTATTGCGGTCTTTTTGGCTGCACGCCAAATTTCGCTTTTTTCCCATATATTATATTTGACCCCCTCCCCCTTTGTCACGCGTCCCTCTATGTTGAATAAGCATGACGTCACACTTCTGGTAACCCCTCCCCTCTCCTTGTCACAATTTCGCGAACTCCCTCTCCCCCCTCGAAGCGTGACATCATCAATTATGAATGATCCCAAAATAAACTTGCTGCTTACAAACTTGAAAACAAACGGGGGTGGGGGGTGAAATATGTAAAAAAAAAAATCAGAAACAGTCATGTGTTTTTGATTTGCGATGTATCTCTTAAGTAAGGCAAATGTAAGAAATACAGATATGCAGGATTATTGTTTAGAAAAGAGCATAATAATTGATGTATATATGCATATATACTACTGGTAATTCTCACGGCGACGAGACGTTCAAGCTGGAAGACATATCCCCCCCCCCCCCGGAAAAATCCCTGCTCACAACTTAAAATGAATATCCCCCGAAAATGAATGCGCATTTTATTGATTGAGTTACAATAAAGTACAGTAAAAGCCCGTTATACCGCGGAATCGAATATACCGTGGTGATTATCATGTCCCCCGACGTTTAAACCACCCTTTATCATTGCCATTTAAAGGTGATTCCTTATTTACCATTGTAACTAAAGCCAGCCGGAGCACAAATAATCTAGCCAAAGAGCACCCATCCTCCCAACAGACACACTAACAGATAAAGCCCTATTGTGATAGGCGTGATGTACCTACACCTTTTTCATGCTTTTTCTGTCTTTCTACCTAGAACATATAGCATGATTTCAAAATCGGGTGCAATCGCCCTGACTTGTTTCTCTTGACATGCGCGGAGCTCAATCTGTCAGGGACTGTTCAGTTCCAATGCTTAAAAGTCTAGTTGTGCGTATGTAACTCCTTTTATAGTGCTATCAACCTTTGTATTTCAGATTCTTTAACAACTCCTGAAAAGTAAACATATTCCACAGTGAGAAGTGCGTTTATCCCCTTCCAAATCTAATTTTTTTCTTTCACAATCCCATGTTGAGCTCAGAAAGAGAATTTTAAGCACCTTTTTTCTCGGAACACAATTGGTTTATAACCTAACGCTCGATAGACTGATTGCGCAACTGAGATGTGTGCTTCTTGCACAGCAATTAGTGAATAAAATGGCAGCAAAGAACAAAAGAAAAAAAATACTATGGGGGAAGATAAGTTACGAGTAATTGATAAAGTTAAAAATGATGAAACAAAAGCGAGTATTATTTCGTGAATATGGTTCCGTGTTATAGTTTCATTATTATACCGCGGTTATGTTATTACGTGTGTGCCAAACATGTCCCCCGAAACCCGCGTTTTAACGGGGTTCTACTGTATTCACTTGACGGCGTCGTGCGCCTGGGAACGCAGAGAACGTCCCCCCTCCGAAAAACATTGTTTAAAAAGAAAAAAAAAAGCAAAATTGAAAAAAAAAAAAAAAATCGTCTGCGCCTCAAAATGCTGAAGACATTAATTAGAATTTTACTACCCGGATGGGCGCTGATCTTCCACTACCCGCGAAAACGAAATCCCGTTACTAAGAGCTTAAAAACCTTATAAAAACAAAATGAAAATATAATCAAAATCAATAAAAGTATGGATCGAGTGCTGAAAGAACTAAAAAGATAGCAACAAATAAAATAAAAGTGTTTGATCAATGCCTTTGTGTGTGTGTGGGGGGGGGGGGGGGATGTAGCTAATTACTGTGAAGATCTCTTTTTTTAATTCATTTAATTTATAATTCATGTTCTAATCAACTTACAACATGCATCAATTCGTACTGAAACAAAAGCTTTTTCGAATGATATCCAACGTTAAGGTGCTTGATTGTTATTTCGTCTGTGAGAAAGGAATTAATGCTAATTACAGTGAAGAATTGTTGTTAAAAACACTTATAATTATTGCTCTAACTAACTTGGAAGCTTAGGACAAACTACACCTTTTGCAAAAAAAAAAAAAAAAGCTCTTAAGAATAACATATATTATTCAGGTGACAGATTTCTTTTCACCCATTTATTGGACAGTTATGTGAATTTTCCTTAAAAAATTAATTACAAAAACTAATTAGAAAAGTAAAAGATCGCTTCGCGGTGCATCGTCCGGCATTTCAAACTACGTGTACCAAATTTCAAGTCTATAATAAGTGCTTTGGATTCGCCGGGGTACGTAAGCAAACGCATACACAGACATTGGCTTTTATATATAGAGATACGTTTGCAGTAAACTTCCAAATATACGCGAGCGGAATCTGTGTTGCGTATTCTTAAAGAGCGTCCCGGAGAGCAAAAAAAAAAAAGGGGGAAAAGACAACTGAATCCTACATTAAGGCTTATTTTGCACTGAAAGCCAATATGGCCACTGTTCCCAACCTGTGGGTCGCGACCCCAGACGTGGGTCTGAAGGTACTTTCTCTTGGGGTCGCCATATTATTTCTTATTTTAAATTAAAAAAAAAACTTTATCTCCTAGATAAAATAGCTCTTTCTTTTACTAAATATCATTTTGAAATATTTTGTGCTAAAGTTAATTACAAATAAATTGTCTAGTGACCTGACAACTTTTGTCGTATCCGAGCAGGATAAAATCCATCAAAAATATTTAAAGAAATGTGCGAAAAATATTCAATTAATATAGATATTCAAATAATATATGAAAAATATTCAAATCAAATAAAAGCAGTGTTTCTTTCATTATATGACGACAAAAATGTTTTATTGTCATCGTTGAAAATGTTCTTGTACATTCAAACTATAATTTAATCTTCAGATACATCTAAGTAGTATTTTAAAGAATCTGGAAGGGGTAGCTCGTCAATTCCTTTGGGCAACATCCAGTTTCTGTTTAACAGCTTTCTGACTGATATTCTGCACAAATGCTTTAAAGGAAATGGTTTAACGAAATGATTTGCAAATGACAGTAAAATACAATTGTTAATGGCAGCAATTACATTGTAGAGTTTGAGACTGTTACTTGTTAAGCTGTTATAAAGACTTCAACTCCAAAAAACTAGATTTACTCCAATGCAGAGCACCGCTGAGAATTTATCTCGCACACTTCAAAAGAATCCCATACTCATTGGCTAACCACTTTTCGTGGAGCTTATCCGACATTTGAAGATTGATTTGTAGAATTCTTATGAGGATTCTTAGCAAAACATGTCTGCTGTCTGTGCCTGGAATGGCGTTACCATCTTCATGCCTCAGGAATGTGCCATAGCGTAAAAACCGATGAAGTAGAAGTGGATCTGTTACGTATTCGATGAAACAGACAACATGTGTCATTCTTTTACCGGAAAAAAGCATTTTTTTCTCATAAGCAGACTCTAAGAAGTAATCAAGAACTAAATGTTTTCCTGTTGCAATGAACGTAGGACATTCATTTTGGGTTGGGTTGGGTAAATTAAGAAACTAAATTCACCATTAAGAGGGTATTCTAGTGTAGAGGCCCGGTTTTTGAAGAGCCGTACAAAGGGAACAAAAAATATTTTTACTATCATGTTTTTATCATTTGTTTATTGATGTTTTATTATTACATAAAAAAATTAACCAAAAAAAAAAAAAAATTAAAATTGACATAGTTATGAGCAGTCAAAGTGGGGCATCCAAAAAAAAAAAAAAAAAGGGTGTCATGGCGTGCATTATTCCAACCCTCCTGGTGATCTGAAAATTAAAAAACAGACGGATTCTTAATTATTATGGATGCGGCTATCGTATGAACCTTGGACAAGTTTAAAAAAAAAAAATTTACAACATGGCGGCTGTTTGAATTTTTTTTTCTTTTTTCCATATTTTTTTAACAATTCCGTATTTTTAAAAATACTAAATGAAAAGTTATAGTTTTGGGCAAGGTTCACACGATAAAGGGATGTATAAAGAACATCCTCTCCAAATTTGAAGTAAATCGGTCCATTAGAACTCGAGATATCCTTACCGCCAGCTGGAAAAAAGTAGTTTCGAGAAAAACGCGAAGTTTTCGGCAATTTTGCTTATAGAATGGTGCTGAATACTTACATATTTTTAATCTGCGATTCCTGCTGCATGTAAGAAACCGTCCTCTACTTCAAAATGTTCATTCTCCGATGTTCTCTGGTAAAAACGAGCAGTTCTACCCTTCTTTGACGTCTCTACGGAGTTCCGAGCGCTCGATACGCGCGCTTCGTCCCGTCTCGCTGCAAAAGCATTAGCTTCTGGGCCAATCGTGATTCCCATAACATCTAAGATTTTTAATATGGGTATAAAACCTTCATTAAAAATACTAACTGCGAAGGTTGGCTCAAAACTAACTTAAGGAACTCACTAAAACTCAAAACTTACTAAAAGGAGCTGTTCCAACAAAATCAGTTCCTATGTCCTTCAATTAAATATTGATTTAAAAGGGATACTATACAACAAAGATTTTATAAGGGATATTCAACCGTAGGGACTCGGGAACTCCTACCGTCTTTTGTTGACTTGTAGCGGTCGGACAGGAACCGATGCCACGTCACTAAAACGGCTATAACCCATGAAATAATAGGAGTTTTGAGAAATCCTTTTAATGGCATATTTTTGAATGTCTAAACTTTGGATATATATAAAAAAAAAAATATTTTTTCGATTTTTTTCAAATTTCTACACTATAATACCACCTTAAGTTCGTATATTATAGTCAAAAGTCTTGAAGTGTAGTCTATATCGCCAAACTGTGACCAATATACTCGTTGCACTATGTAGTACAAAACTTGTTCGCGAAACAATCTATGAGATATTGAGCCTTCATCAAAACGAAGTTCTTCATATAAATGCATTATTGTCCAGAACTGATTCTGTTCCAGGTATATATGGTAATTCGACGAATTAAACGATTAACTTCTGAAATGATACTTCTTCGTTTATAAGCGTAGTTTTTTCGAGCCATTTTTAAGTTTTTGACTGCTGCTGAAAATATTACTACATTTAAAGTAACTTACTAAAGATGAAAGAAAGATGATAGATTGTGCTATTTCAAGATGGACACCAATTTTAAATACAAAACTTTAAAAGAAAACTATTCGTCGTTGCCAAAATACAGAAAAAAATATAATAATAAAATAACGACGCTGCGTAATAGGATTACGGCGGCCGCGTTCTCATTTACAATATTGAAAAATGCAATTGCGCGTTCACTGCCATTAAAGCAAATACTAGAACTTTTAAAATATGGCACTTTTATTGATCTTATGTAAGTATAAAAGTTAAAGTGCCAGTGTTTGCAATTTTATTCATGCTGAACTCCAAGCTGGACCATAATGATTAGCCCAAGTTTGATATTACTAGGCATTGTTTTGTATGATTATGCTTTATCATTTTAATTGAATTACTGGTTTCCTACAGCTTAAATCACAAAACGGCAATAAAAATTCAAATACTCGTGAAAGTGCATAAACAAAATTTAAAGCCGAAAGTAAAGTACTGATAATTCAATATTTGGCTGAAGTGTAGCTACGGGTGCATTGGCGATAAAGTGGATTTATCGATTTTGGTAACCTACAATTTCCTTGTCAGATTACGTTTTACACTTGTACGGTAACCCTCGAGTTTGAAGCTACTTGTTGGTTATTCACACTCACGCGACATTTTAAAGTCAATTTTCCCATTTTTCTTACACTGCCCCCTGCTTGCAATCGTTCACCAACCCCTGGGACTGAAAGCTGCTTCATTCGGATCGCTTCACGACCCGAGCTCGTTGCGCTCGCTCACCAGATAGTACTACGTTCTTTTAGTGCCACCATTGCTGAAGGTGTTCCTTCAACAATATCCGCTGGAGTGAAATAAGCGCTTTTTCCCTTTTGCGAAAAGAAGTATTAGTTAATAGGAATATTAAGGACACAATACCTAGTTCCGTTATGTGTATGTACGACACAAAGCATGTATGCCTACCCCCTACACACCATTAAAATTATATATAAAGTTACGAAGTAATATGCCCAATCGGAAATTTAAAGTAAAGCGAACCGTATCGTTGGGAAAAATTCTAAGTTCTAACAGCAATACACGTGTAAAAGGTACATAAGTATTCTTTATTAATTTTTATGACTTTTTGCGACGACAGGAAGAATTTAAGTACTCAATCCTTTATTATATATTTTAAAATTTATGTAAGGACGTTTTCATATTCGACTACAAATAAATCGCTTTGAAAAATGTAATGCTTCCTTTGGCGAAAAAAATTTAAAAACAAGAATGCAGGAGAAAATATTAGTGCATACGGTTTGTTATTGAAATATTCCCAAGAGTGTTGTCACTTTAGATATTTAGCTGTAAAAGTTCTTTGACAAAATCAACTAAAATAAAAGCATAACAATAGTATCACTGTCAAGATAAGCCATTGGTTATTAAACATGATTATTAATTGTTTGTCCCGCAGTGGACCAGTCGGTAGAAGCTCGGTTCCCGCAGAACACCGAAAGTGAAACAACATCGACTTATGTCATTGTTTGGGAGGGTGACAACCTCTCGAGGCTGGCTCCTATGGGGCCGTGTACGCTAAAGGGAGCTCGTACGTTAAATAGGTCGTGGCTCCAAAGTCCTCCAAGTGAAACGATACTTCTTGGAGTGCCAATCCCAGGTGACGGTCTCTCATCTAGGATCTGGTTCAAAACTAAAAGACCACGAAATTTGAGGTTAAGTCAGACCTCAGCCCTCGTGATACCTCGCTCTAAAATGAAGCTGCATAATTACCCTAAGCCAGTGTATTATTGATCTTCTGGACCTCTGGTAGGATTTCCTGTGCCAGGGGGATTAGTAACAAACAAACAACAAACATTAATTGTTTAAATGCGAGCACCACTGATGCGATCTCGCTTCTTATAGGCTGCTGCTATTAGCCGTTATGGTTTCATTGGTTCCTGCGACAACATCATTACATATTTATGTGTATAAAAATCAAATATTGATGAAAAAATTGTAGAAGACAATAACCAAAACTTATGTTTTAGTGAAATAGTGTTACATTTTCTCATCATTTTGTTGAAACTGAAAACGGAACCGCGTATTATCCCGTTAAAAATGTTAAAATACTGGTTACGCAATGTTTCCAGCACAATATGCAAGATTAATGGCGTCATGCAGGCTGTTGCCTCCTATTATCCTTTGAAAAAGATTTGTTATAGGAGCAACAAAAAACATTTCAATTCATAAGATATGAGTTAATTACTCTGAAGTATTTTCTATAAATTTCATTTTAGCCTACTTACCCGTAAAAGTAAAAAAAAAAAAAAAGTAAATAAATATGAAAGAATTAAACCCTTTAGAAAAAAAAAGTAAAAACAAGTTAAACAATTAGATAAAGATTGGAAAATAAAAAATAAATAAATAAAAGGGACAGAGGTAGGGAAAACGTGCTATGTCCGTCTATCTCTCTGTTGATCTCCTTACCACCTCCACCTCCCAAATAACTTTTAGAAGAAGTGTCAAATTTGAAAAGAAAAAGAAAAGATGTGTTCTAGAGACCTCGGCGAAGGATAACTCATTCCCATATTCCATTTTTAGATTTTAACAATTTTTTGTTCAATTTTGAACAGTTTGAAAAAACTTAGCATTTAACGCCTACACTGAAATTTCATTCCTATGTATAAACCCTGATTTAACAGGCGGTTTTGTATAGAACAAATTTTATTGGAAGCAGCTTATGACGTAGAACATGTACAATCAAAAAGTTCTTCCAGAACTAAACGAGCCTACTTTCCCATGAAACTTTTTGATCTGGGTTTGTAATGATATTTTGAAGGGATGAATGAATAGAAGTGTGCAGCTAAATGAATAAATGAGGCAATTCTCGAATGAATGAGAGAATACATGGAAAAATAAATTAATGAATGAATACTAAGTGATTATAAGACATAGAAAAAATCATGAGTAGTAAAATTAATTTAAAAAATATACATATAAAACACAGAAAAAAAGAAGATGAAGTAGATACTTCTTTAATATACTTGTGTATATATATATATACTTGTATTAATAAAAGAAAAAGAAAAAAGAAAGAATACAATAGTATATGTCTTGCTTTCGAAAAAGAAATTTACATCAAATAAGCATCTAATTTAGCAAAGTAAACGTGATTAAAATTTTCGCGAATGGAATCAAATTCTGCTCGGAATCTCCATACACATAGAACATTTCTACTACAAAAACAGTCGTAGATTAAAAGTCTTCTATACTTCAAAAAGAATCCTCGCGATCACTTACACAACCGGTAAAGTTTCCAATGGATCTAGATTCTACAGCGTGTATTGGTTTCTACAAACATGCTCTTTTCCCCAACAATTGCATACTGCTAATTTCATACTTCACCAAATCAAACACTCCTATCTGTGGTACAAATAATTCACATTTCTTTGGTACAAATAATTTCCACCGAGTTGTTCATAGATTATTTTCAATCCTTGTCTCACGTCTTATGAACAGAATTTCACATTTTTAAGCCTAGAACAAACCGTGTTTGAGATCAAAGAAAATGAAATAGTTATGTGAAAAACATTTGATATCTAATTCAAAGTCCCAAATTTATAATTTTTTGCAAGTTTTGAAATTTTCGTTTCGTAAAAAATCCTGACATAATGGAACAAAAGGAAGTTTGTTTCCGGGTTCAGTGCCAAAAATTACATACGAATCAATTGTCAAAATCCTAAGATACACAACTGTAGCAGGTTCATGTAATTTTAGAGTCGATTAATAAATCTGTATATTTTATCTTATCTCTTTTTACAACAAAAAGATTTACAGACGATTGTCTAAAAAGAAAATTTATTGCAGTTTTCGGAGAGAATTACTCATCAAATTGATGGCAAAGACCCGTTTTTTTTTCTTCCCCTCACAGAGTTTTAACAGTTCATTGCTTTCTAAGCATTGGAAAAATAAGTAAGTACGAAATTTGTCCCTTTACACGTGTTTTTATTATCAAAGATCTGGATCAGCCTCTTTTTTGAGTTTTTCTGCTCCAATTTCTAAGTACTTGCTCCGCCTCGTGCTCCGAATAGATTAAATAGAAATTAACCTATTTATCTTGTTTTAGTTAAGTTATTTTTTATGTGATAAATTGATAGAAAAATTACACTAAATTATTTTTTTTATAAAAAAATATGTAATGTTTTATGTATATGCACTGTGTGAAAAAAATTAGGGACCCAAGAAAAAACCCTCATTTATTTATTTAATTTTAAGTTTACGAGTGTAATTCGAAAAACTCAGAGCAATGGTTCACTACAAATCGTATTGTTCTGACTCCACTCCATTTTCGAGCAAAAACTTGGTGCTCCACTCCAGATCTCTGACGATTATCATTATTATTATTATTATTGTTACTCGCTAATTTCCCGCAGAACAATTGCTGGCTATAAGTTCAACAATCAAACTAAACATGAGAATGATTTCTCGATATAAACAGTTAAGGTGTTGCCACTCCAAAGAATCGGAAATTAACCATTTTAAAATTGTAAAAAGGGCTTTAAAATTCGAAAGGCTTAAGTAAAGATCGCTAGATTTACAAACATGAGAATGATCGCTCGATGTAAACAAACATAGGTGTTGCCACTCCAAAGAATCGGAAATTAAAAATTGAGTTATGAATGGAAATACGTACTTTTTAAGAAATACAAACAAATTTGTTTAAGCCCCGTAAGTTACGATAACAAATACAAATGGTATGTTACATTTTATGCTAATCATTAAACAAGTTTTTAAATGTCGCTTTACCATTATTGTTTTTTCATTATATCAGTATCGTATCAAACCGAAGAATTTAATCGCAACTGGTCCACGTTAAGTGAAATATATGTATGGGTTATTATTATTATTTGCTCATGAAGTTAAATTCAGGTCTTAGACTATTTTGTAGTCAAGTTTTAATCGGAAAATAATGTTACTGGTATACCTGTTTCTACATTTAGCAGCAGTACATTTACATAGTTCTACTGCTATAAAACTTAAACAAAACTAAAAAAAGAAAGCTAAACAACAGAAATCAAGAAACTCTTACTAAATTTTTGATATGTTTGAAGGGTAACGATCTCTTGTATATTCTTTGCAAGGATAGCGCCACAAGCTACGTTTTTAAAACTCTTAGCACGGATCATCGCCGAGCGGGTACGCTAATACATATATCTCATATATAGGCCGCTTAAGTGTCTGTTTGTCGCCGATAGCTTATTCCGAATTTCTTACTCCGAGAAAACTGCATCGTGCTGCGATCTACACAATTGTTTCTATAATGAAAACGACTAATAATCAAAACATTTCTCTTGTATTTTGAGTGAGGCATCGATAGATTTGCAATATCCATCAAAAATTAATGTAAACGCGAATTTAATTTAATCCTTCTTTCTTTGTTTTAACTTATTTATCGTCTGCGCTTTTTATATATATTAAAGTGGCAGCGCTCTTTTTTCCAGGTTTCGTTAAAACTGTTGTTTTGACGATGATTATGTTGGATATAAATAAATATTTTTCACAAACAATTTGATTATATAGTAAAAATAATATTTTTATTTTACAGATTATTATATAACGTAGATGTTTTTTTTTTTCTTTTTTTTCGGTAAGAATTTTTTTCCCCCGAAATTAATATAATTTATTCATTAAACTTTACTGTTTTACCTGATAAATATCTCTTTGAATTGATGTGCATTTCCGGTTATTGAGAGAATTGTATATTTATAATATCTAGAACAGCGGTCATTTCGTATGACACCCGGGCTTACTAGTGTATATATATATATATATGTGTGTGTGTGTGTGAGGCCGTGGTAGCCTAGTGGTTAGAGCATCGGACTTCCAGCTGGACGGTCGCGTGTTCGATACCCGCTGAAGACCCACCATGTACTCTTGGGGATACGTGCATGTTAAATCCGTGGACCCCACTACCTCGCACCGTGCACAAGCAATCCTAAGGTCTCGGCTAACAGGTAGGGGTCTGGTGGAGAAAAGTATATATATATGTATATATATATATAAGTTATATGCTCCAGACTATATAGATTTCTCGCAAAAAAGAAAACATGATTTAAAATATAATTTTTCAGAATAACGTAGGTAACGTAGGACATAATGTTATTCACGGTTTCGTGTCACACTGAGGTACGAAACAACGGGTTTTTTTTTTTTTTTTTAATTTACTTACTGTTGCGATTGAAACTCAGGTTTTGAGGTTGATTATGACAGCATATCGTCGTTATCAAACCAATATCTGCAGCGTGAAAAAAGTATAAATTTGTGCACGTTTATCACACAGCAGTTTTTATTTGACAATATTTTGTCTGATGCAGATAGTATTAATTTTTTAGCGATCACAGCTAAATGCTTGCTGTCACATAGCAGACATAATACTCAAAGTGTCGAAATCTCCAAAAAGTGCACGTAACGGACATTGGTTTGACGACGGCAAATGCATTTTTTTCAATTTCATTCCGTATGGTGTTGGTTCTACTAGCTAACTTCATTCTGACATGATTATCCTCGTTTTACACACCCAATTTTCATTTACAATAAAGTTTGTAACATTTCTGTACCTGGTATCTTAAGTCCATTTTTTGAGTTATAGCGAGTTTACACTTAATGGACGTACAGGATATCGACGACAAAGCCACCAAGCTAAATGTGGGTTTCGAACTTTCAAAGCTCTCATAGGACATCTTTATTCTTAGGTTCGCGTAGAAAACTCGCCTTTTACCACTAAAAACATTTATTTTTTAAACTTCATCACTAAAACTCGAAAAATGGACTTAAGATACTATGGCTCTCAGATACAGCTTTATTTCTAAGCGCTTTTCAGCAGAACATTATAAACCGATGAAAAATTCGCCCTTGAAGATCATTATTGTTTTTTTTCTTCCTCGCGTTGTCACCAAAATAACCGCCCATTTTTCAGCATTTAGACTTCTAGGACGGAGAAATTCAACTTGTGAGACTGATCTTCGCGTACGCCCACGCTCCTGGACCCTGTCATTGGGTAGATTTGCATGCGAATTTGATTGGATAAGTGATGCTTGTACGACCGCTCACCCGCTCATTTGAGTCATATTTGATCAATTAAAAAAAACGTTCCTCTAGCTGACTTATGAATTTAAGAGGATGTAAATTAGCCTGAGGATGTATACTCGTTGGATTTGCTTTTCAAAAGTTTTCTGTACGGTTAAATTAATAATTAGGTAAGTTTAAGTTATTTTTGCTAATGGTAAAATCAAAAAAATATCTCTGAATTTCGCGTCAAGTCCTTTCGACCGATTTACATCACTTATGATGCAAAAAAAATACCAACCATTGCATATTGATCTGTTATACCGCGGACATGTCATCCAGGAGGCCGATAGTTTTAGCTATTTGGGCGTTACATTTGATCGTAAGTTATCCTGGAGAGCCCATACCGAAAATATTGTAAACCGTGTCTCAAATAGAATGACGCTTTTGAAAAGACTTGCTGGTTCTAGGTGGGGCTGTTCTAGTCACACCTTAAATTTGACTTATAAGTTATTTATTTTACCTATTTTGACTTACTGTTGTGAGCCACTGATTACTGCATCTGGCTTTGTGACTGAATTACTTGATAGAACCCAAAACCAGGCCCTACGGCTCATCACAGGGGCTGTTAAAACAACTCCAATTGATGCAATGCTTATGATAACAAAAAATAAACCTCTAAAGAATATCTTTCAAGAAAGAGCCCTGTTGCTATGGGAAAAATTAACACGACTACCAGACGGCCTCTCCCTTTTGTGCAATCTTCATTTGGATTCAGAAAGGTGTTTGAAGACCCAACATGGTTTTGTGCAGGGTGTTCTGGAACTAAAGCAATTGCTTGATATTGACTTCATCCCCGAAACTCTGGTGTCATCTTTAGATCCAATTATTGATAGAGGTTTTCGAATTCGGACTGAACTTACCCAGGTGGTTTCCAAAAAGGAACAAAACACCTTAATTTTAAGGTCGTTAGCTTTGGAAACGATTGAAACCATGTATCCCGAACCTGATTGGGTGCATATCTATACCGATGGAAGCCTTTTGAGGGACACTGACAGAGCAGGAGCGGGGGTGTATTGTCACCTTTTCTCCTTTTATCTAACAACTGGTAAATTCACAACTGCTTTTGATGGTGAGGTTGCAGCTATTCAAGTAGCCCTTGCGCAACTGCATTGCCACCTAAATAGTTTCGTAAGAGCTGTTATATTCTGTGATTCAAAAGCAGCAATTCTGGCAATAAACTCTCTTTCTGCTCTTGCCTCCTCTAACACCCTTGAGTGTAAGAAACTCCTGAAGAGTCTGTCTAAGTACTCTAAAGAAGTCGCCTTGCAGTGGATCCCTGGACACTGCGGTATAACAGGAAATGAAATAGCGGACCAGCTAGCAAAAAAGGGAGCTTCTATCATACAAACATCAAAGAAAGCTGTCCCTTATACTAGTGCCAAGCGTATCATCAAGAGAAAGATGAATGATCTCACGCTACATCAATAAACTGAGAAAAATTCTAATAAGATCTGGTGGAATAAACTAGGGGATCTTCCCATGTGGCCAAGACGTAAAGCAGTTGCTGAGTTTCGTCTGGTCACAGGACATGACTGCCTCTTAAAACATCTACATCGAATCCATGTTGTTCAAGCCCCCTTCTGCACACTCTGTGATCTTCTGGAGGACATGGATGCTGGCCACATTCTCCGCTGCCCGGCACTTGGTGATTCCTCGCTGAGTGACCGCTACTGGCGCGCTAGGGAGCTTTTAAGTTCATAGACTTTTCTCGCCACATTATTATGTTTATTTGTTTTTGTTCTTGTTCATTTTGCCTCGTGATGGCATGGGGCACTACACCTCGAAGTGGTCTTCTCTAAAATTCATCCTCTGTCCTCTTCTTTATTTCAATTTAAAGATTAGTTTAATAAAATAATGTGGAATTAAGTAATTTCTGCACCTTTTCTTGACTTTTAACTCTCAATAGATCAAGTTTTATATAATTAGACTGTGCTTTTATTTTATGATTCGGTAAAATTCGGAATTTCATTCGGTAAGTTGAGAATATCCCTCATTCCAAGAATATGAGTTAGAGGCGCCCCTGCGTTGAGAGTAATTTTCCTAAATGGTAAATTGTGTTGAAATGTTAATTGCACCAATTTTTAACGAATTAGGAAAACGCTCATTTTCGTGTCTAAATAAATAACTTCTAATAAATTCAATGTCAGAAGAAAGATCCAATACGATTACAATTTTAAGCTTGTTTGTTGAGGTTGCATATTGGTTCCTCACCATTTTCAGACTTCGTGCTTTCCCCAGGGTCCTGGCTTTCATATAGCACCACTATCGGCGGATGCCATTACCACGTGAGAATTTTGACGCCCAGTTCTCCCCTAGATGGCGACACTTTGGCTTTAACGATGCGAAACTGCACTAGAAATTTAATTTAGTCCAGCGTATGTAAGTAAAATATATTCAAGGGATCTTTAAGATGCCGCACAATCGTGCGACGTGGACGATGACGATTTTCGGCATCTTGAAAATCTACCGACTTGGGACAGATTGACTGTTTTAAACTAAGGCACAAATTTATACAGCATCATTTCCCGACCCTTTAAATGATGCGACCCCTTTATCCATTTAACTGTCAAGTTATTTTGATGATTTGGGTACATATATTGTCAATTTGTATTATTGCAAAAATCAAATGTTTAGTACAAAATAAAATATATTTAGTAGTTGAAAATTGATATTTTTAATTACATGCATAAAAATTTTAAGGTTTTGTAGCAACTGCATATTCGCTTGAGGCGGCTGCCACTCATTTTGGAGCATCAGTGCTGTGCCCGAGATAATCTCGGGCTTAAAAGTTTAAAAGCTGAAAATATACTTAAGAAGCCTTGAGACTCACTTATTACAAAATTTTATTTGAATAATATTGAATTTTGCAACCACTTGGTTATTATTACAATGAAGATACTAATAAAATGATGTTTCTTAATTTTTTGTTCAGTTTACGACACCCTTTATGCCTGAGCGCGACCTCTAGGTTGAGAAACGATGTTATGCAGTAAAGGTCATACATGTATTAAAATTGGGGAAAACAAAACCCTGCTGCCGTCAACACTGGAGTCAGAAACTTCGTGATGAACTTTATTTGCTTGACATTTACAATATATTTTTCATTTTATGTGTTTATTTTTATCTGACTTATTTTGTCTTAAACTTAGGAAGCATCAAGGAATTCAGAAAAAATGGTGAATTTAACTCCAAAGACTTTGAAAATTATTAAGACTTGTAATCTCTATCTTGGTTGCGTTGTATTTGTAAGTATTTAAATTTTGGTGTTGCTGCTACATATTGTTTTTATTTTTTGCTATTATTATTATTTTTTTACTTTTACTGGAGTAATGTTTCATGGGATACGATTGATATTAAATTTCATGAAGTATATTTCACACAAATTTTCTGTGAAGACTCCGAGCAGTTATTGCGACGCTTTAAACTGCCATTTCAAAGCAGCGTTCCTTTTGCTGAGCACAAAAGACCACTTTTTTAGCAGAAGCTATTTGCATGTTCCATTGTAAAATTAATACTCAAATATATTTTTCTCTAATGTAAACATTGAAGAAAAAATTGTAAATGCTGTTTGAACTGATTAATTCTATTAATATACAAATTATTTAGGTTTTTTGTTTGCCCAGTAATTATGGTTCGGCTCCTGTAACTTGAAGCATGATCTTGAGAGTTGAGAGTTGAGTTGAAAGTTGCAGAGTTGAGTTGAAATACGACTGTAGTACTACTACAGGCAACACAACTCAACTCCACGGTTTAACACCCCCATCCCTTTTAACGAAATCCTCAAAGTGAAACGGACTCGCTCAAGATCATGCTTCAAGTTACAGGAGCCGAACCATAATTACTGGGCTGAAGTCCAGATGTTGAAATGGAAAAAAACGTAAGGCGGTTTCATTGGTACGGAATACACAAGAATGGCAGATTAAAAAATGTGGACTGCAGTTCTTAAATTTATGTATAAAAATGCATAGAAATGTTTACGAACGAATTATTGTTATTCTGGAAAAATTTGCGGTGTATTTGCTGCTTGAAAAAGCTTAATGCAAATAATTTTCACAGGGAATGTGCTTTGCTATACCTGGACCAACGTTATTGGATTTACAACACATCATAAAGACGGACACGGAGCATATAGCTTTTGTTTATACTGCAAGATCAATTGGATATTTAATTGGCTCCTTCGTTGGTACGTAAATATAAAGGATATAAAAAAGTTATATTCTAAAATACTTCCAAAAAAGGGCATTTGCTTAGCTATGTTTATCCGACCTTCAATTAAACTGCACTCTTAAAAATTTCCGTAAGAAAATAGTAAAATAACCATTTATTTGATTGTTATTTTACCATATTTAATTACAACAGTTAAATAACCATTAAAAAGATAGTACTGAAACCGCTGATTGCGAAAAAAATCGTTTATTCTCTGTTTATCCTAAAGAACGTTTAACTAACCGTAATTTTCAAGCGCTCAATAAGAATCGGGCGTCCATCTTGGTTGCGAAACCTTACCGGTCGTACGTTGTTTTAAAATAGGAATACGGATTTATCAGTTAAAATCTGCATGTGTATATAAAAAAAGAAGAAAAAAAAAAGTGTCTTAAGCAGTGGATACTAAATAGAAACACATACACACGTAAATCAAAAATTGGAGACATCGGATTCCCAAGCTGTTTGCGAATGAGCGAACCCATAATTTGAGCTGCTGAAGCTTGTTTGTATTTTAATTTTTGCAGCAAAAAAAAAAAATGATTTTCGTCAATATACAGTAAATTTAGACCAAAAATAAATTTGGATCCAATCAAAAACTGAAATCTCAATTTTAAGGCTGTTTGCCTGTTAGGGGAAGGAGGAAAAGATAGGAAAAGAAGATTTATGGATAAATAAACGTCCGCTTTACGTGATGACGGTGGCCGAGTGGATAGAGAGCAAGACTTGTACACCACGCATTCGGGGTTCGAGTCCTGCAAGCTTCGTTTACGGTTTCTACGCCTCGAAGATTCTACGCCTGGAAATGGCTCAAAAACGGTGAACAAATTTTTTTGAAACCATTTTTAAATGGTTATAAAGCCGTAAACTTTTGTATTTACGGCTTTTTAACCAAGTTAATTGGAAATGGTTAGGAAAATGTTCCAACCGTAAATTTAACGGTGAATTGGATGGATCTGCTGCCGGTCATTTAACCATAATTTCATGATGAAATTTCTAACAGTGTGAGTTAATTTTAAGTAGTTTCTTTGAAAGATGAATATGTACAGACATCCACCCACACATCAGAGAATTACATATAAAGAAAAAAACTTATCAATTCTTAAACTGTATCAACGGGGTACATATCGGTTGTAAGAACTATGGGTTGGTGATTACTTTTTTGAGTGGTCGCCAACATAAACGTTGGCGATATTGTGTTATTAGTGGCCCTGAATTCGAGCAAACCGCTATTAATAGATTTCCGATATCGGAAAATGAGCGTCACCTATTTGTTATGTTATATTGATGTTGCGGTTGTTGTTCAATTTGGTTTTGTTCTAATGTGTTGGTTTCATGGTCCGTATAACCGATAAATACCATATATAGTTTTGTCAATGCATTAACATATTGTTCTGTGTTAGGGTACTAAATTTGTATTTAGTTTTCATAAACTGTCTAAAAGCCCGGCCGACGGAATTTTGGATCAGATTTTTTATTGTTGTAAACCTAGGGTTTCCAAAGCAAAGTTTCTGGAATTGTGTCACATTGCTACATTTTGCTAAATTGGGAAAAGTTTAAATGGCAGAGGGAATGAAACATCTCCAAAACTCCAAAAGGGGATGCATAACACAGAGGACAACCAAGCAAAACATGCGCTGATCCAATATAGCAAATGCGTTGGCTTGTCTATATAGGGTCTTTAGGCATATCCAAAAGTAGTGTACACGTCTCACGTATAATCGCCATTGCTCTCAAATTTTCCAACAAAAAGAATACGAAATGAAGCTTTAATTCTTCAACTCCATTTTTGAACTAAATTCAATATACAAACAATAAAATCAATTAAAATGTTTATTAATTTGTTTTTCCCCTAATTATTTTTTTAAAAATCGGTTAGTCATCGATTCCAGTATATTTCAATATCAATTCAAAAGTTCTTTACATAGGGGACAGCTGGGTATTAAGACACAGGGGTAATAAGAGACAACGCCATCAAAAATAAATAAAAGCTTTTTTATACCCTTTGTTTAGATTGGGATAACACTCTTCTTAATCACTGCCTGCGTTTTCACTTGTTAAACCCTTGAATCCTTTCCGACTCCATCGGACATAGTCAGAAATGATCCAAAATGGTCAAAACTGTTAGGGCACTGTGCATTTTTCCACATGAAATGACGCTTGAAAAGCATAAGAAAATGATTTTCTCAGAAAAATATGTTCTTCAGAAGAACGGTCATTTTTATTGAAGTAATAAAGATTAATAATGCCAAGCAGTATACGACAAAAAAATCTTGAATGTATGAAATAGCACATAGCATGACAATTTTGTGAAATTTCTTTTGTATTGAAAACAATGCTACAACAAAATGGTCAACATTAAATGACGCAAAATTCTGTGTAACTTAAGTCTCTCCAAATTAAGTCATACAGTTCTGTAAACAGACACAGTCAATGTGTATGGATGGTTCTTTTTCTTTAAATCTATTTTTCTCCATAAATATAAAGTGATTTTTACAGGTGGAATGATTTTTGATTTCATAAAATGGAAACAACTTATCTTGACCGCCTGCGCAACACTCAAGTGCCTCAGCATATTTGGAATTCCATGGAGCAGAAGCTTCGAAGTTCTTACTTCCATCATGGTAGTAAACGGAGCTTCTCTGGGAGCTTTTGACACTTGTAAGTTGACAGTTCATGTAGTACTACTTAAGTTGACGGCCACCAGCTCCGTGCGCAAACAATCCTAAGGCCTAGGCTAACAGGTAGGAGTCTGGTGGAGAAAAGTACTGCTTAAGTTCAAAAGTACTTAAGTTCAGTCATGTAGTACTACTTAAGTTCACAGTGCCGGGTCTAGGGTGGGGCAAGTCGGGGCCCATGCCCCGAGCGGCACTTCTGGGGGGCGGCAAATTCAACTGTGATGCACAAAAAGAAAGAAAGAAAGAAATATAAGGATAAAGAAAAAAAAGAAGAAAATGCTGAAGAAAACTTAACTTTTGGAAGAGAATTAAAACCGTAGTTCTACCTTCCGATTTTATCATTGATCAGGTATTTTGCTAACTATTGAAACCGATTAATTGAATTATTTATTTGTATAAACTGTCGGAAATTCTAAAATTTAGGTTAGGGGGCGGCAAATTTCGCAATGTCAAAGTTTAAAAATTAAAATTTAAAAAAAAAACAAGGTTATTTCCCTCTTGTGATAGTGAAATATGTATAAATCAGGCTGTGCTCAAACAGTACCCAGTGGTTTTTTTTTTTTTTTAGAAACTTTCAAAGCATTCTTTTAGGAAGAGGTGGGAGCTTGTAAGTGTCGTTTGAGAAGGCAAACACTTGGCTCTTCGATATGGGCGTTAGTAAGAAGGAGGTGGAGGGGAGATTCCTGCCCTCTGGATTTTTTTTTAAAAAAAAGCCAATTTTTTTCTGAATTTTTATTATTACTTTTATGAGTAAAAACGTTTAAATTTCAAAAAATTTTTGTCTGCCTTTTTTTTCGAAAATTTTTGAAGCCCCAAAGCTTCTCCTAAGGCCTCAAAATGCACCGCATATAATTTTCAAAATTTTCCCGGGGGATAATTCCCGGACCCCCTACAACTGTCAGAATTTCATATCTCCAGTTAAGAGGGACCTTTCATATGGCTCTATCCCTTCTAATGTTAAGCTGAAAGGGGCATGCTGCGGGAACATTAACGAAAGTTTTATAGGTTTATCCGTGACCCTCAAAGGAAAGATCCTCAAAAAAAAAAAAAGGGTCAGCTCATGAAAGTTATATGAAATATCATGCACAAAAGGCAGTTCAAAACACATCATCGGCTTCAAAGCTATCCTCTTTCCTGGCTAAAATACTCTTAATCCCTTGCTGAAATGCATTCTGAAGATGTGGAATCAAGAGTGTTCCTTCAAAGTAGCGTCAGCATATTCGAGAAAACGGTTACTAAATCGAACTTTGAAGGAAGTGGGGTACTTCACTGTAAAAAATTTAATTGCATGTTTCGCCAGAAAGGAATGCAAGTTACTACCAAATGCACTAAAAAAATAGGCCGCCCCCTCCAACAATAATTGGTTGGAGGGGGCGGCTTTTTTAAGTTTTGCCCCGCCTCAGAAAACTCCAACATCCGGTACTGTAAGTTCATAAATACTTAAGTTCAGTCATGTAGTACTACTTAAGTTCGTAAGTATTTAAGTTCAGTCACGCATTACTACTTAAGTTAATAAGTATTTAAGTTCAGTCATGTAGTACTACTAAGTTCATAAGTACTTAAGCTCAATCATGTAGTACTACTTCGTTTTTATAAACATGTCAATTACTGACAATGTTTATTTTAGTCGATTTATCAAGTCCCAATGAACATCAAGCGCTCTCTTGACATGCGCGTATGATAGTGTATCACTCGATATTATTGCCCCCTTACCCTTTTTTTGAGCAATTATTAAAAATAAAAAAAAATCTAACGTTAACAAATTTAAATAAGTCCCATGAAATTAATTAAATGCAAAAGGTGCGTTTGGCAGCGATGCTTTAGAATGGAGAATTTTTTTGATTTATTATCTTTGTTACAATAAATCAGTGGTCGGCAACCCGTCGATCGCGATCGACCGGTCGATCGCGACAGCATTTTGGACAGTTTATAGCTTTAAAAAATTATAATCAAACGACTTTTGAATTGGAAGGCGAATTTATTATTATTTCTATCCCCTTCAGAAAATGATGATTAGTTTGTCAGACCATTCGCGTCACCTAAAAGAACTTGCCAATAAAATGGAATGTCAGTCGTCACATTAACTGTGCTCTCGGTGAGAGTTAATTGAAGAATGTAACGTCATTTCGCAAACTTACTTAAGAAGCAAGTTTTACTTAAAAAGCAAAACAAAACAAAAACTAATTTTTTTTTATCACATTTAAAAGAAATAATATACAATTAGTATCTGAAATATTGCTTTGATGCGAGTTAACGTTGTTAACATAGCATTATTTTCAAAATTTTAAAGTAGACATTTCATAAGCATCAAAACTTGTTCTTACAAGAATTTCCCTACAATTTGAAGACCGGCGCAATCCCAACATGCCCTATTAATTGTGTATTAATAGTAGTGCAATAGTGTATTAATAGCAGTTCTTAATAGTAGTACACCTGCCCCCGGTCCTCCGAGTTGATCTTAGTGTTCGCCGAACTTGGAAAGTAGATCTTCAGTCAATTTCGATTGCCGACCGCTGCAATAAATTATAATTGAAATAAGTAAGTAATTTGAAAATTGGGTTTTCCAAGCATTTAACGCATGTAAAATAAGAATTTTTATGAAACGGAAATTATTTTCGATTGAAAATTCAAATCCAGTACTGAAGAGTCAAAATCAGAGCGGAAAAAATAACTAACACGTCTTTTTTAAAAAAAAAAAATGATCATTTTGATTTTATATACTTGGTTTATTTTTGAAAAGTTCATATATAAATTGAACATGAAAAACCTTATCCCAACATTATATTTTATACACATAAAAGTAATCTGTATCTTCATTTAAAATTTAAAATTTATTTCTTTTTCGTTATGATGTTTAAAATTACGTGGCTACAACTAATTGATCAAGTACAGTAGAACGGTTTTCTCTGTAGAAGCACTACTGCTGCAGTGAAGCGAGCTTACAGATAAAAATTGACGGATTTCGCTTCGTAACGGCAAATGTCAATGCTGCTTTAAATCATTCCGGAATTTATGTAATGCACTAGAGCATATATGAGCAACTCCCGGTCCAGTTGTGGCCCACCGTGAGTTTTGATCCGGCCGCGAAACGTTTTAAAACCTTTTCTAATGGGTTCGGCTTAAGATAATTAATAATAAGGAAACTAATAAATGTTAACAAATAAACCGAAGCATCAAACTGGGCTTACAGATGAAAATTTTAAAAATACTCTTCACATGTGTGTTATGGAATCGATATCGATTATCATGTTTCTCAAGTTCAAGATCACAACCTTCTGCTGATTGTAAGTAAATTTGTGAACCTAATGTAAAGTGAATGGTATCCTGAGGACAAAAATCAGAATTCTAACAGAAATGCAGTTGAACTTTCTTAATACGAACACGGCTAATACGAAATCTACGGCTAAAACAAACATTTTGTTCATTAAGTTTGGTTTACTATTTAATTACACTAAACATCTCACGCATATTACGAAGACTAAAATACACATTTCGGCTAAGACGAAAAAAATTTGAGTCCTCTATTTCCGAAAAATTTAGTCGACTGCACATAATTATTGTTTTTTTTTAATAGAAATTGTTGGTTATTTTGAGTCATTGTAAACCACCTAAAAAAACAACTAACCATTCAGGATTTTTTCCAGTATTGTTAAATTTTATAAGGTAAGTTCACTTTTTCTCAATGTATTACTAGTAAGATTTAAAAGTGTTAAATAAATCATTTGTTTTCACTATTTATTTTACTTTTTATTATAAATAGTATTATTTTTTTTAGAATATAAACATGCATTTCTAATACGTCTTTTTACATAATATTACTTATTCACGGTTGTTGCGAATAACGGTTAATACGAACAAATTCGCGAATTTTTGTCATTTCGTATTAAGCGAGTTCAACTGTATGTGAAAGGAACATAAGGACTTATTTATTCGTCTCAGTGGAGACAGGAACAATTTAAATACCTTTAATACCTTTAGTGCATATTTTTACATTTTTATAGGGAAATTTTCCTACTTTGCGACTAAGAAAGGTTTAAGAAAAGTTTCATACTTGTCGATAAAAATATATGATTGTAGTAACAATAATTAACTAATAGGGATTGCTAGAACAAAAATACGAAGTAAGCATTTATAATGACAGGATTGTTTTAAGTGTACATATTATTACAGTTGAACTCACTTAATACGAAAAGCCAAAAATTCGCGAATTTGTTCGTATTAGCTGTTATTCTTAACAACCGTGAATAAGAAAAATTGTAAAAAAAAGTATTAGAAATTCATGTTTATATTTTTAAAATAATTACTACTATATAAGAATGATTCGGTGGCAGAAGGTTTGATTCCTGAGCAGACTGACCTGTCCGAAAGCCAACACGTGCATGAGCTTTATTCTCTACCCAGAAAGATTCAACGTATGATTCGAAATACGTACTTGGTAGTTTACAATGACTCAAAATAACGAACAATTTGTTCAAAAAAAGTTAATTATATGTCATGGAGAAAATTTTTCGTGAATAAGTCGGAAATTTTTTCGTCTTAGCCGAAATTTGTATTTTAGCCTTCGTAATATGCGTGAGATATTTTGTGTAAATAAATAGTAAACCAAACTTAATGAACAAAATGTTCATTTTAGCCGTGATTTCGTATTAACCGTTTTCGTATTAAAAAAGTTCAACTGTAAATTGCTGATGTTCTTTTTATGAAAACTGTCGCTCCACTGCTTCGCGCTCCTCCAGATCCCTGGTTTTTGGAACCAATTGCTCCGTGTGGCCAGAACAGTTGTCGTTTTTCTTGTTTCTTAAAGGATCCCCCAACAATATCTAAAAAGAGATCTAAAATTTCATCGTATTAAGTTTTCTTAATGTGATATTTTTCGTTTTTATAAGAATAAATAATAGATACTTTAGAAATAATTGCAATGTGCTCTAAAAATATTTTTTCTTCCTCTAGGTTGCAATGTCTACTTACTCAATTTGTGGGGTAAAGACAGTGCTCCATACTACCAAGCACTGCATTTTACTTTTGGAGTTGGAGGTCTAATATCTCCACTGATTGCCGCACCTTTTCTGGGAAATTACAACAATGAATTCCAAAGCGAAAGTGTAAATTACGACAATATCACATCCTCAGCCATTAATGTAACGGATCAGCTTGACAGCGGAGATTTATTCTCTAGTATTCCAAAAATCACGTATGCGTATTCCATCGTAGGTGCTGCTGAATTCCTTGTTGTTGTGCTTTATGTGACAACTTTTGTGATATCGCCTACAGATGAATATAGTGAAAAAGATCAAGCAAAAAGCAGCATCAAGCAAAATCCGTTCTTTTTCGCTGTAGTTATTGGACTGGTTTTTGTGCTGTTGTTCATACAAACTGGTGCAGAGATTGGTTATGCGCAGATGATAACACCATATGCCGTGAAAGGGAAGTTGAAATTACCGATAACAACTGGATCTTACATGACTTCGGCCTTTTGGGCTGCATTTACCGTGTCTAGATTTTCCTCAGTCTTCATGGCAATAAAATTCAACAATTTGACTTTGATAATATACGACATCATCGTAACATCAATTGCTGCTGTGATCTTAACAGCACTTTCGGACCACGTGTGGGCATTGTGGTTATCCTCAGTACTTTTTGGGATTGGAATAGCTTCGTTTTTTCCGGCCACAGTTGCGTGGTTTGGTACTCATATAGAGGTCACGAATAAAATTGCTGGAATATTCGTCTGCAGCGCGGCCTTTGGTGAACTTGCGATACCTTTCACCATAAGCTTCAATATTGAGACAACACCTGAAGTTTTTGTGTACATGGTTCCAGCAACTTGTGCGTGTTCTGCTGTCATAGTGCTGATACTTTATCTAATTTTGAGAAACAAACCACCTAATTCAGAAATTGAAAAGCAACCTCCGTCTAACGTCGTTATTTCTACCATCAGTGTTTCAGAATAATTTAAATATAGCTGTGCTATGAAATTGAAATGGAAGAACATTGAGCTATATAACCACCTGGATTTCTGTCAGGATCGTCCTCCGTCTTCTGCTCGAATCAAATAATAACCGAGAAAAAACTTCGATTTCAGTTTTGAATCCCAGGTTTTCTTTCTTCGTTTACGTTTCGCTTTAAGTACAATAGCATACATTCGTGTGCATAAATAAAAACATCGCGAAAAATAAGACTTTTCGTATAAATTTTGTATCAGATTAATTTACATTTCAAATAGTAACTGAAAAAAAACAAAGACATGATTGAATTTATATTTTACTTCAGCATTGCACTCAATAAACAAAGCGTGATGTTGTGCCTTATTGATCCCGGAACTAGTCAGCCAAGT
This sequence comes from Octonoba sinensis, assembly GCA_038502835.1. Taxonomy (NCBI): domain Eukaryota; kingdom Metazoa; phylum Arthropoda; class Arachnida; order Araneae; family Uloboridae; genus Octonoba; species Octonoba sinensis. The sequence continues at coordinate 59,117,268 of CM076605.1, read as the reverse complement.
GAGCTAAAAATGTATTCTTCCGCGGACCGAATGAATCCCGTATTAATTCTACGGCAAATAGATTTCTTCGATCCTCGGTTATATAGCTCAGTGTGTAAAAAAGAGTGTTTGTTAAAGAAACTGATACTGTGAGTTAGTTCTGGAACTATCTATCGATATTCACTTAGCATGCGCGTTGCAGTTATTCAAATGATGGGTTTCTTGACGGAAAGCTGATTTTGCAATCATACCAACTCAAAGATGCCGCCATATTTACCTTTCGACTACACTAAACGACCGGATTAACGGGTCGACGATGTGTTCAATTTGTGTAGCACAAGATAAAATATGGTACAGCTGCACCTCTCTTAAGTTGAAGAGCTCCTATATTAGTAATATTTTAATGATATAAGGATCGCTTTCCTCAAACAAAGCAATGTTAATAGATTTAAATAGCAAAGTACTTTTTACTAAATTTAAAATTCAGAATTTGGCTCCACATTGGAAAGCCGCAATGTTTTTACAATGACAATGACGAAAGAATAATTTAAAGTTAGATTAATATCACGTACTGCACATAAAATTTAGTGTGGCAAATATATCATAATAACCATGAAATTAAATAAATAAAAAGCTTACTGATTGTGCCAAGTGGTGATAACTACGAGAAGATTATTGTACTTATTTCCTAGATTTTGGTGCATTAACTCCAAGAAACAGTGCGCAAAAAGAAAAGACAGTTTCAAGCAACTGCCAAGAGACAAATGCACCTTTGAAATCGCGCCAACCTGTGTGGGCTAAACAGCATTTCCACCAACGCCATGATTGCAAGACATGTTTTTTTCTTTTCTTTTTCTAAATGTGAAGTGTAATAGGAAACCTCAAGATCTTGTTAAGATGTTTTAAAAACAAGAAAAAGAAAAAAACTCTATTGCAATTATGCATACTATTTATGAAATATTTATTGTACAGAGCTAATTCTATTAAAATTTTGCGTATAAGGGAAAATATTTTAATTTCAATAACAAAACACTGTGTGAGTTGAAATCAGTGGTGTAGTCGAGGGGGTACGAAGGCAGGGGGACGGCGTCCCCCTATCTTTTTAATTGAATACAATCGTCCCCCCAAATTTTTTACATTTTAACATAAGCTTCCCCCCACTTTTGATTTCAATTGCTTATCTTCGTATGTGTAAGCGTCCCCCAACTTTTTTTTCAGGTCTACACCACTGGTTGAAACATAGTTGCAAGTCATTGCCTACTTCTGTCAAGGACTATGATTAAATTTTGATAGCGACCTCTGTCCTTTAGAACTTAGCATTTAATTTTGGATCACTATTCTTTAGCTTTTGCCGGACTCCCTTCTTCTGCGACGGCTGAATCTCCTGATCGTTCTACATCCAGTCTTCTCTTTTTAGAGGTCCTCAGGGAATCCTTACCTTTCACCTTCACACAATTCTTACTCATCTTATTACGAGCCTTTCTAGACACTATATACTTTGATCCTTCTTTGGTCAAGAGTCCACGGTTCAAGGCATTCTTCAAATACATTTTGATTTCTGCGTCCAAATCGTCCACAAGCTTAGTGTCAATCTTTCGAACAGTGCGGAGGAACTTCTTGATGTTGACGAGAGTGGTTCCTTGGGTCCCTTCTCTCTCTTGAAACTTGCGGATAGCATTCATTACTTGGCGACCTATCACTTTTTTTGTCGAGCTGTAAGCATCGGATTTGGGTTTGGGATCATACTTCGGAACTTTTTTAATCTTCTTTTCACTTTTGGGCTTCATAATTATTGCAGTTTACAGTGCAGTGAACTATATTAAAACAGAATAGTTGCTATGGTCCTTTTAGCGACTGGAAGAATATGAAAAATGGTTTATTCCTTTGAAATATTACCTTGTTCAAGTGCACGTTATGTTTTCCTGTTGATTTGAGTTATTGTCCAATCAAATTTAATCATATGTTCAGGTACTTTTTGTTGAATAAGGCAAAACTATATCCACACTGTATTAAAACAACTTTCTTCTTAAATGTGAAAAAAAGATGCCTGAATTGTTTAACAATCTTATACCTGTTTTGAAAAAATAATTCCTTATTATTTTAAATGCAAAAATTTCCAGTCTTACTAATTTGTACGTTAAAAGCTTTTCTTGATTTTAAGGTGGCATCAACTGAGGTGAAAATTTCTCCAGATCAAGTTACCAAATAAGCCACACAAAACGATATGCTGTGCAGTGTGGAAGTTTCCCAAAAGGATAGACTAGTACCTTATAAATAGGCCGTGGTAGCCTAGTGGTTAGAGCGTCGGACTTCCACCTGGAAGGTCGCGCGTTCGATACCCGCTGAAGACCCACCATGTACACTTGTTGTTGTACACACGTAAAATTTTTAAAAGTTATTCAGTTGAGATTAAGGAAGATGAAAAGGCACAAATTGATTGATTGATAGGAGCTGTCGGGCTCATCATCACGAAAAAGCTTTTTTAGTAGGATAGATGTTTTTAGACACAATAATTTAGTTAATTATTTATTTCATTCTTAGATCGAAAAAAATGATAAATAAATAAAAAAAAAACCTCTATAAATGCTTTTTTTATTTTATAGAGCTTTATGAACATTACTTTTTATTAGGTCTACAAGTAAAAACACAGAATTTGAATTTTTTAAACACTTAAAAAGTTTACCAAAGCGTCCTTTAACTTTAGTATAGAGCTTAAATAAATTTCAGACGTTGTAGCTTTACCTTTAATTTCAGGTCTTTGTATTTTGAACTAAGTATATAGTATAGTAAGGCTTTACTAAATATAAGAAACTTAATATCAAATAAGGCTTTGCAGAAAACATAAAATTTAGACATTTTTTTAAAACAAGTAACAGTTGTTTGCCCTTCTCGCATCTCGAGATCACAAGCGATACAGATTTTGATTCATCTATTTCGCGGTTACGTAGGTCGTTGCATAGTAATTTGAAACCAACAATCTAGAAGTCCGGTAGAAATTAAAATTCGTTCACAAGAAATTTCATCAAAATAAAACCTAAATCATGTCATAAGATTTTTAAGGATGCATATAAATCCCGTTTTTGCACTTCGTACAGTTCCGACTGTGGCTGGAGCCGTTCTTGCAACGTGCACTTACTGGAAGGTACACAAAATCGCTTATCGTCTGTTTCAGAAATGTAAGAAGCCGTGGAAGACCAGTAGTATTCGTCTCCGGAAGAAACGGCAGCTCGTATTATCATCTCTAAAGCAAGGTCCTCGAAGTAAACAAAACTTTTTCACCATTCCTGAGACAACACCTCAGAATGAGCGTCACGACATATCACTAAGTCTGCAGGAAGTGATGGAGATGTGTGAAGTTAACAATGGCGCAAGTTTCTTGTTCGCTTTGCCATTATGCAAACAGATGTCAGCCATAAAAATTGGTGAAGGAACTTATGCTGAGATATACCAAATAACTCACATAGATGGTTCGCATAGAATATTCAAATGCATGCCAGTTAATGGTCAAAACCCGGATAACGGCACACCTAATCTTGCAATTGAAATGGTCAGGTCAGACATCATTTGTTCATCTTTTCTGAGTAAATTGAATGAAGGACCAGTTCTGAGTAAAATGGTTGAGGGACCTGTGTATTTGGCACCTAATTTCCCTAAAGTTTACAAAATAAGTTTAATCCAAGACGAGTTTCCATCAGCAATGATGCGCAGTTGGTGGAACTACAAGAACAGTGCGAAAAGACTGGAAGACCCTTGTGAACACCCCCAGCCTGATTTGTTGCCGAAAGATAATCTTTATTTAGCTACAGAAATGGATTATTGTGGAGAACCTCTTGCTCTCGAAAATTTACGAAACGCATGGTGTGGGTTGAGCATAATCACTCAGGTGACGTCTGCTTTGGCAATCGCAGAAGTGGCTTTCAACTTGGAACACAGAGATCTTCATTTGGGTAACCTTCTCCTGAAAAACACGAACTGCCCTGAAATACTGTACGTCATGGAAAATTTCAATTTTTCCATACAGACAGTGGGGAAACAAGCGTTTGTGATCGATTTCACGCTGTCAAGGATTCTCGTTAGCGGAGAAGTGCACTTTTTACCCCTCGACTGGGTCCAAGAAAATAATGAAGAAACAGAGTTGAACAACTCATGGCTGGATCACAAATTTGTTTATAAAGTGATGGCAGAATACAGCCGCGGTCAGTGGCAGAGCTTTATGCCGAAGACGAATGTTATGTGGTTGAAGTACATCTTAGAAAATATTCTGCATATTCTCACCCGAAACAATCCCTCATTTCGAAACGCAGCTGCCGATACCCTCGAAGAAAACCAGATGAAGGCAGTTCGACTGTTGAAGGCATGGAACAATGTCATTCTTGAGTATAACTCTGCTAAAAATTTGCTGCTTCAGTTGATTCTTAAGCAGAACCCATTAGTGACCTTATTGCAGTCTTGATACTTAACAAACAAAATATTTTGCCTTGAGATTAAATCTGATGATTCCATTTGAAAAAATAAAATTATTCGGTTGACAACTGATTTTTCGAACTTGGTACTTATTGGTTAATTGATCTCCCGTGCTAGGATCGCCAAGGGAGTTTTACATCGCCAGATCAGATGTCAACAAGATTAATCCCTCTGACTGCTTATCACGCGATTTTTGCATGCTACGTAAACGTAGCAAAAATTGTTCATCTCGGGATTTTGCAAGGGCATGAACTTTTTAAGTGTATTTAAAATCTTACCGCGCTATTTCATCGTTTAAGAGTCAGAAATGCAATTTCTGAAGTATTAGACTTTAATGAAGATTTGTTTCAAAGATGGAATTGCGTAGTTGCTTAAAATTAGAGAATTTTACGTCTAAAATTGATATTTCGTAACGTCTCTTCCTATGATCCAAAATAATTATAAAAAAATCTTAGTTTCAAAAATATATTGCTGATTTAAACACCAAAATATATGTAAATTTCAAATTATTTAATAGAAAAAAATATGCATATTTTGAAACAAATTCGCGAAAACAAATTGAGCAGTCAGAGAATAAACGTCCTAACCTGCTAAACTCGCCAAGTGAAATAAATTTCTCCATTTTAGTGGATATATTTAGGTACTTGCAACCCATAAAACGTGTTGGCGACAATTATAGAAACAGCAAATGTAGGTAAGTAGGGTCAGTTGGGGTAATTGTAAACAAGTTTCATAGCTACACTTGTGGTGGTTTTGAAAGCTTAATTGCTTGTGAGTGATAAACTGGAAGCATAGGGAAGATATTGAAATAGTTTCGTAAGTTTCGAAACAACCGTGGAAGCGTCACTATTGTTTGAAAGTTGCACAGTGAGAAAACTTGTTTAATAAAATTTAGTGATCTTACATTTTCCTCTCCAGCTCATCTACAAAAGCGATGTAAGCGGTTTCAACAATTTCTATTTGTCATACGGAATGCTGCTAAAAACATTTAGTTATGAACTTATCCTCCCTGTTATTTTTCATGTGCAAGTTAGGTGTTTACAATTACCCCATATATTTTGTACTCTGGGGTAATTGTAAACACTTAAATTTATCGTATTTTCAATACTTTGGGGGGGGGACAATAAGAATTCTATTTTGATGTAAATTACCTTTTGTGTCTATTTTACATAACTGTTGTTGCTGTTGCTAATGCCGCTTGGAAATCCAAGCCCGCCTTGCAGGGAGACCATGAATTAAGGAAGCTCCTACTGATTATTAATGAGCTCCGCTAGAATGAAGTACACTTGGCTCAGAGGGGCTTAATGATTTTGAACCTGCTCCCAGAAGAGAGATCGTCATCTAGGTTGGTCCCTCAGCCGAAATTATTTCTAACTTGATGGACATTTAAAGCGACGATGTATTTTCCATGCACAGCTCCCTTTAGCGCACTCGGTCTCAGAGTAATCAGTCGCGGGAGGTCGTCACCCTCCCAAGCGTTGATCACGGCCAGTTGTGCTTCACTTTCGGTGTTCTGTGGGATCCAAGCTTAACCGACTGATCCACTGCGAGAAAAATTTTACATAAATTTGTCACATTACTTGATTTTTTGCAAGATATTTCTCTTTAAATGATCTCAGCCGACTCATAATATAACTCACCGGACCGCAAGCGGCCTGTTGGCCGCAGATTGAGGACCATTGCTCCTTAACTTCTTAAGCCTTTAAGCAGACTGTGTATGAAACAATTTTCCATTTGCATCAACCTTATTCGAAAATAAATCACCGTTTACAATTACCCCAGATCTCTGGGATAATTGTAGACACGAGCTCATTCGCTAACAAATAGTCATTAAGTCAAAATTTTTGTACACATTTACTCACAGGAAGTACAGTAGTTGCTACAATGCTCAAAATTTTATCTTCGAATTCATTCAAAAGGTAGGAAGGATCAAAAGTTAAAACATTGAAAAAGCATTTACAATTACCCCAACTGAAAAAAGAAAATCCATAATAAATTAAAACCAACGTCAACATCCCAGTTTTGGTTGCATACGACGTGATTTTCAGTAATGCTGATTCAGAGATTATTTTCGAGAAATTTCGTGTTTTTTGTGTTGAAATCGATTTTAAATGAAAATAGCTCTTGGCGACAGCTTCAGAATGGAAACCACAAATGAACTAAAAAATTACGAACTTTACCTCCTACGGCAAAATACTGCAATCATTACATAGGTTGGATCTTAGGAGAGCCCACCCCATTGGCGTGGTTGGCGATGAGTACGCAATCTTGGTAACACTGACACTGATTTGATCGAAACCCAGCTTCTATCATTCTGCGAGATGGACGCCAAATTGGCGATTTTGAAACGGGGTGGGCTGTCCTAAGAGTTTACCCATTATATAATTTAAAAAAAACCCATTTTTTAAAAATTTTAACCCAAGTGTGTTCCACCGCTTTTTTATGTTCGCGTCTGTAAGCGTCCCCCCACTTTTTTCTCGAGGACTACAGCACGGAGTCTCCGTGGTACCTTTTAGTTTTCATTAATTACTTTTTATAATTTTGTTACGACATCTTTCAATAAGGCGATTGAAGACTTTCACAACCATGAAATATCCCCTGTATAATAATAGCCTAAGTTGTCTGTCCGTCTTTCCTCGTCTTAAAAGAGTATAAAACGGCTTCCCGCCATATGTACGCTTAGATCTTTTGTTGTTGTTGCTTATGCCACTTGGATAACCAAGCTCCCTTTTCTTCGAATCGACTAGGAATTAAGGCAGTAAGGAGCGCCTTCCGTTTCAAGGTGAGCACCAATGGTGGAAGTCCGACTTTGCTCATAATGTACTTGGATGATACCAGATGACGCCAACACAAATACGCCACCTTCCTTTTTACACCTATGGGTGAAGGGAAGGGAAAACCTTCACCTACCGGTATCCTCCGGAACTGCCTCGGGACTTCAGGATCCATGGATTTTACATGCACGTATCCCCAAGTGTACATGGTGGGTCTTCAGCTGCTCGATATCGAACACGAGATCCTCCGATCCGAAGCTCAATATCCTAAGCACTAGGTTAACATGGCCCCTTAGGTCTTTTAAACAACGCAATGGGTCTTAATGCAGTTTTCATCAATAAACAGAATGGTTCAAGAGGAAGGTTTATAGACCCGTTAGAAAAAAAATCCTATAGGTTATTCTTTTTTTTATTCCAATTTTACGCAAATTTCCACATAAATTCTCCAATATGGGGTTAAAAAAAACCTTGCACATATTAATGTAATACATCGATAGAAAGTGATGATTTTTCTGTACAAGATGATATTTATTCTAAGTTTCTAAGTCAATAAGAACGCCAGTCATAAGCTTTTTAGTTCGATTTCTTAAGACTTACCTTGACCCAAAAATAATAATTAGCAGCTTCCTAACCTCCGGGGGAACAGTATTAGCATAAAATTTCAATTTAAAACTAATTTTTTAAAAATAGAGACATCAGTTTAGTTTTCAGCGGAATCAATCTAAGAGCATCGCCAAGACTCATTCCAGATGAAAAATACGCAGCAAGTGACGCTGTGCTACAATTTGGCAATTTTAAATACCCTTTTAGGACAAATATGACCCTACTGCCGGAATTGTTCCCAAGATTTCTTAACTGATCCTTTTACATGTTATATTACTTTTTCAAGCGTTAACAATGTCTAATGGATTTTTTTTTTTTTTTTTTTGAACAAATAGACAGACGAAGTCTTTCAAACGCAACAGGCTTTATGCCGCAGGCGGATTTTTATACTTTTAAAGCGTTTTTAACGGCTTTAAAAATGGTTACTTCTTCAGCGAAGTTATTGTAGATTGCTACAAAGATTGCTGTACTTATAGCTTGCAGAAGTTCTGCGGGGAATCAGCTAGTTGTTAAAAATTAACACAGGAGGATCGCAAAAATTGCAAATCAGCCTTTAAAAAATAATATAATATTCTCCTTGCAGTAGGGGCGAAACCTAGGGTGCTTTTGAATCTTGGACCCTCCTCCCCTCAGAACCCAGAACCCTTGGCTTTAAGCAATTTTGCTTATTATAGTTTGGAAGTGTACATACGTATTAAAGTCTGCATCCCATGCCCTTCCTGTAGTACAAACGTCTTGTTGCGACATTGATTGATATAGTGAAAACTATCATGAAAAACTAAAAATTTGCTGGCGAATTTTGACAATCCCCCACCCCAGCCCCATCACAATATAATATTGAAAATAGCACAGTTTTAGCACAAAAATTAATTTCTCGCGCAACTTGTCCAATTATTTTCACTATCCTGACTGTTATTTTAACACTGCTGATATTCGTAGCACTAACTAAGCGGTATTTTTCAAGACTCTGTAAAACTAATAAAAAATTATTTGATATCTACTTTAGGTGAAGAAAGCGTTAGCAATTTTATCAATTAGATCCAAATTTGTAAAAAAGCTGAATTTGAGGTTACCTCAAGGTATTCAAGAAGTAAAATGTGATCTTCTTAAAAAACAATCCTGTTCTAAAAATTTACCCGCCAAGAAAACTTTAAATTCTTATCCTTCAAAAGGAACCGTTTCATGCTAAATCCCAAAACCATCGGCCGTCAATAGTAGCACATCATACTCACAAAACTATTGGAGAAAATTAAGGATTAATTTTAAATAATTTTAATTAATTTATACTAAAATACTGCAATATACAAAATGAAATTATGATAGTTGTGTGTGATTCTTGGTTGTGGTTTTTGTAATTTAAAAATTAAAAGTGAATAATTAAAATTAGCGAATTTTTCGCCTAAACTATGATAATTTTAAGATGTATTACTATTGATTATTCTGTTTGTACTACTACACATCAGTTATATAAATTAACTTTGTGTCAGTATTGTGGCAAGAAAAAAACATTAAATTCAGATTCTAAATTCGAAACATTGTGCTGCAGAAAAAGGTTTTTTTTTTCGAGCCCTGACACAGTTCCTGTTTGGTTCTATTATACTATATACCTATTTTTCCCCGAACCTTCTGGGAAACCCCCCCCCCCCTTCTTTTTTGATCATGTTATGACCATCATAAATTTGATTTGGAGATATGAAAAGATGATTATTTTAATCGTTAAATTTCTTCTGGGGGCTAAAAGGTCTAAAACATGTCGCAAGAAGGAAGACTGTGCTTCCTCAAATTAAAAAAATGAGCCCACTGCTCTGCAAAAAACCTTTTTTTTTCAATCCCTGACACCATTCCTGCTGAATCACATGTAAAAAGTAAAATAACCATCTGAATATACACCGCTTTCTGCAATCACCCACTGTTTTCTGGGACACCTGCCTCCTTTCCATCCTATATATTTATTGCTTTTCTATACTCGTACGTATAGTGCGGCCCTCTCGAGATGTTTTAATTTTTTTTAACGTAACATAATTTTGGGTGCGGCGTTTATGTGAGGACGATGCTTTGGTTTTTAGAGTAAAAAATAAGTCAAAAAATTGCGGAGTAAAAAGCAGAAGTAACGACTTGCGAACTACTTAACAAATTTTTCATTATTTTTTTTTTCAAAATTTCAGACGGAAAATCCCTCCTCTCCCCACCGAATCTCCCTTCTTTTACTAAATGTTAGAACGTTTAACGTCTCTTGCCTCTCAAAAGAAATTGAGAAGCCAAAGCATTTCTTGTCTCCCCTCCAAATCAAATTCATGGCCATAACGTTATCAAGAAGTGATGAGGTTGGCGTCAAAGAACTCTTAATTAAGTTAGTTAGTTTCAGCCAACCTTCGCAGTTAGTATTTTTAATGAAGGTTTTATACCCATATTAAAAATCTTATATGTTATGGGAATCACGATTGACCCAGAAGCTAATGCTTTTGCAGCGAGACGGGACGAAGCCCGCGTATCGAGCGCTCGGAACTCCGGACTTCAGAGGCGTCAAAGAAGGGTAGAACTGCTCGTTTTTACCAGAGAACATCGGAGAATGAGCATTTTGAAGTAGAGGAAGGTTTCTTATATGCATCAGTGTGCTCATGGGCAGATTTAGGACTTAGACCCTGGAGGGTGGGGAGTAATTTAAAATTTACCTTAATTGTAAATTGTTCCTCTTATAGAAAGTAATATTACAAGCAATCTCAAAATGACTGGGAGGGCAATGCCCTCTATGATGCCTCCATGCATAAATCCGCCCTTGTTTGTATTCATCTTTTAGTACTGAGCCAACTTTTAGATGAGAAGCTGCAAGTTGCATCCTTTGCCTAGTCGGGCGCGGATTTATTTTTGGTATTAATCTTGCTCCGCTACAACAGTAAAAAAAATCGACCGAAAATCGTGTTTTATCTCATTAAAAATATTGAACCAGAAAAAACGAACGAGCAAACACAGCCATCACACTGACATTTGGCACCGTTGAATTATGTTTCTTACATTTTCAGAGAGAAATGTTCCCATTCAGTGTAAAACTATTGAAGAAATTTGGAAGTTTTACTTCTCATAACTCACCCTCTTTCCCTACCGGCTTTCTTCCCCATCCATCCCCTAACAAGATTTTCTAAAAGGGGGGCGTTGAAAATTTTTTCATTCTGAAAGGGGGTGGCAGGTTTTAAAAGTTTGAGAATCACCGATCAAATGATCAAAATACTTATTAGTTGTTGGGCATCCTATCCGCTACTGTGACATGCAGTGACGGTACATGGATAGGGTTTATTTTCTAAAGTTTACTCTTAGGTATCACTTATATCTACTCCAGTCAAGACATATTCTTCAATACTTTTCATATTGAACCTGGCAGTGACAATGCCGATGGGAAACTCAAACGGAGTGTCTATTGAATCGAACACTCGGTTCAATAAGACATTTTGCTATTGCGCCGAACAGACTTTTAACCAATCACAGGCTGGATTTCTTTCACGTGATTTTTCCTGCTTTGTTTGTATTTATTGTAACAATCATGGCGGCTACAATAGCTGTCGGTGTACGGTTTTATTCGTATGAGGAATTAGAGAAATCTGTTTCTCAATTCGAAAAAGGAAATCAGATAACGTTCTGGAAGAGGGAGTCGAAAACATTAGCTAATGCAGCTAACAAATACAACGATGTAGACCGTTCACGACTGGAACTGAAATATTATACGATCAAGTACACGTGCATTGGCAGGGGGAAGATTGCATAAAAAGTGATGCACGGATGGGAGCCGGCAATCCAAGTATGTTTATTTCTTATTAACTAATTAATTAGCGGAATTATTTTTATGTTCTTGCCAAAATTCTCTCAACGTTACTGATTTTGAGAATTAACTTTTTCTATGTAGTTGCATGCATATTTCCTCCCCCCAGAACCTTTCACAAAGATTGTCCGGCTCACATTAATGTGCTGCTGTCTTGCGACAGACAGTTCTTGGAACTAAAATCTATAAATGAAGACCACAGACATGTGGTTTCAGAAACCTCATTTAATTCTTTACCGAAAGAACGTTGACTTCCAGCTGACTATCAGGAGAAAGTCAAAAAGTATTTGAATCGACAGGTATGTTTCGGTTTTATTTTATAAAACTCAAAATTTATGTTCGGTTTTCCATATCTATGCTAGTTTTCCTTATTTTTGGCATTAATGTATGCTTTTTCACAAAATAAAGTATTATTCTTTTGTTATTTGCAGTGTAGTACATGGTTTTCTTACTATCCTTAAAAGTCTTCAAACCTATAATTACTGCTCAAGGTATTGTTTTGCTTTGACATAGTCTTGAGCAGTGGTGTAATCGAGGGGGACGGCATCCCCCTACCTTATTATTGTAATACAAGCGTCCCCCCAAATTTTTTGCATTTTAACATAAGCTTCCCTCCAGTTTTGATTTCAATTGCTTATCTTTCTATGCATAAGTGTCCCCCCAACTTTTCTTCCAGGACTACACCACTGGTCTTGAGTGTTTTAGCTATTTCTGTATGTGTAGAATATTACATTTACATTTATTTTCCAGTTTGTGTGCTTAGTCTCGGGACTCGCTTATGAACTGTCCTCCAATATGATAGATAGCACAAGACAATACAAGAAAGATTTTATTACATCACAAAGAGAGGAAATAACAGAAATACACCCATGGCAAGGTGGGAATTGAACCCACGACCTCGTTACTGCGCGCAAGCAGCGGGCGGAAACCGGACCGCTCGGCCACCGAGGCCCCTGTGTAGAATTATTCCGGTACAGTTGTAATTTTGAATATATGTTAAGCCTCAATGTCAATTTTTATGTGAACTCCATAAAAATTGGATACAAGCAGAAACACATTAAAATTCAGAGTGTTTTTGACTCTGCACATATCAAATGATATATGCATTAAAATTTGAAGAGAATTGCTACTTTTCTTACTAAAAGAAGTTTCTTTGAAAGTTTGCCTGCTGTATATTTTTATCAATCTTTAATAAGTATGGAATTTTATTACATTCTGATTACTTTATTTTGCATTTGTTTCTTAAACTTTTATTTGTTGTAGAAATGAACCTTATAATGTTTTAATTTTAAGAAATGCTTTACACTGTTATTACATTTTTATTAGTGTTTACAACTTTCAGTTTTCGTAAAAAGGCCACGCAACTCATTCTGTGGAGCTTTTAAAGTGGTCTTTTCTCCTTCATTGTTGAGCAACACAAGCAGTTTCCCACTTGTTTTGAACAGCTTTTTTTCCAGGACTACACCATTGCCGGGATGGGCCGTCCCCACTTAGCTACGTCACAGATTAATGATGTGTGTGTTTTTTCTTTACAAGATAAGGAATTATTCTTTAAGTCGGTGTACAGAAACATGGTTTTCTAAATATCTGTAAAAGTATTCAAACCTATCACAATAAAACACGCTATAAACGAATTACTGCTGGGGTGAACTACATTTGCAATCTCCGTCCTGATGTATTGACAAATGTTATTTTTTTGTTTCAGCCAAACACACTTAATTCGAACCTGTCGGATAAGTCAAACACTTATTTGTGGTCCCTACCCCATCATTTTTCACTTTTACCAAACAGCTAAATAACAAATGGATAATTCATCAGAATGCCTAAACAATTTAGATGCCATTAAACAGCAATTGTTCAGAAAAGAGTTATAACCGAGTATTTTAAAAAACAATATGTTTTATATCTACGATAATTTTCTCTTGATATGTATTTGTTAATAAATGATTAAAGTTATTAACTTTTAAAACTTTTTATTTCAGGGCCAGAAATTGTTTTTTCTTATGACAAATTCGAAATCTATAGCATTAGTTTACATATGCGTTAGGACTTAAATTGAGCATTGTGTACTGTAGAATATCGCGAAATTCCTCTTTCCCTTTTTGCAACGATGCCTTTAAACCAACCTAATTTTAAAAATTTATCATTCTAATTAATTACAGCTCAATATAGCATGTGCATTGTGAACAATATTTTTCATTTCTGCTTTATTGTGTAATTCCCAGGTGATAGGTATATACTGAATTTTCAACAAGATTGATGTTTTAGAGCTCAAAACTTGTCAGGTATTTATGAAATAGTAATAATTTAACTTTGTGCAAGTAAACAGTAATAGAAATATAATTTCACGTTAATTTAAAGCATAAATGAGCATTAAAACACAGAAATATGTTTCGGGATTGCTTGGAATCCCTGTTTCAATGCGACAGGGAGCTTCTAGATGCAAAACATCCAAATGAAGCTCCCTGTCGCATTGAAAAATGGATTCCAAGCAATCCCGAAACATATGTCTGCGTTTTAATGCTCATTTGTGCTTTAAATTAACGTGAAATTATATTTCTATTACTATTTATGAAATGTTTTATATTTTATTCACTCTTAATGGATTTATATTTTTGCTTTCAGAGAGTCATTACACATTAGTTCTAGTTGAATTTTAGTCCTGATGCAGATGTTTTGAAATTCTGCATCATGGTTTTAATCTTACTGGTAATGCATACATGAAGAATGTATCCATGACGAGAGACAAGAAGAAGAATGCATACATGAAGAGGAAAAAAAAATCTTGTTTTAAAGTGTAAGCTTTTGTCTAGTAGGTTCTATTATTAGTCCCCTACAATTAAGTTTGCACTCTTCTACTTTTACATTTTATTTGTTCTTAATAATCTCTGTTTATGCTTTCAAAAATGCAAGTGGAAAAAAGTCCTAACTAAACTAGGTGAATTTTAGCCCCATTGCAGAAGTTATACCAAAATGGATCAAAGATTTAATTTCACTTGTGGATATTTTTAAAAAGTGTTGGTAGAAATAAAGTATGTGTATGCTCTTGATAATATATTTCTGTGTGTGGAAAAAATGCATTAAAATATTTTTCTGAGTATAATTATTCTATAGTTTAGCTTACACTCTTATGCACATTACATCACTAATAAATCGTAAATGCCCCTAATTTATTCCAGTGTACTATATATAATATATATATATATATAAATTGTATTGATTAGATTGTCTTAAGTAATTGTTTGGTTAATATTCTCTTTTTCAGGACTTGGGCAATTCAAGGTTTTGTAAGTAATCTAATTAAATTACATAATGTTTGTTTTCTGTTCGTTTTAATGTGTTTGATATTTTGTGGGATAAAGCACAAGAGATGCGCTTCTTTTATGCATTACTATGTTTATATCTTGGCAGATATAAAACAGCCACTTCAATTTTTATGTAATTTTTAATTTCTGTATTGTAACAAATTTCAAATTGAAAGAAAACTTGAAAATGGCTGGGAAGGGGGAGGGGATACTTTTTACTGGTTACATTTTTTTTTTCACGTTCCTAGAGCCCTGTTTATCAGGCACAAAGTCAATTTATGCCTGACAGTTTTGTG
Source organism: Octonoba sinensis (assembly GCA_038502835.1). Taxonomy (NCBI): domain Eukaryota; kingdom Metazoa; phylum Arthropoda; class Arachnida; order Araneae; family Uloboridae; genus Octonoba; species Octonoba sinensis. The sequence goes on along the minus strand of CM076605.1, from coordinate 59,102,036 downwards.
CAGATAAATAAGTTTTGAGAACTTACACATAAATTCAATTGATTTAACTTTGTTACTACTCTTCCCTTTCATCTTGTTTATTGTCGATACATGGTTTTGCGTGTAATAAAATACTTGTGGTTAATAAATTATTGAGTAATAGTATTGGATTTTTCACCTTTTTTCACATTTCATTCATCATTATACACAAGTGAAATTCAAAATTTTAAAGGGGAAAGAACCTCTGATGAATTACATGTGCATGCATAACAAGGCAATTTAAACAAAGGCTTTATATATACATATAAATTACGAAAGGAAAAGAAAAGTATTACTTGATATGTAACTACAATAAAAGGTTTATTTTAACAAGTATGTGTTGTATATTGAATTAAGCAATTGATAACATTCATTCAATGCAAATTTGTAATAGCATACTGTTGAATAATTCACATTTCATAAGCAATCGACTATAACAAGCACATTGGGGGGGAGGGGAGGCACTTCATTTAAAAATTCTCCATGGGGGGGGGCAAAAGGTATTTTTTTAATGCATATTATAGGTAAAAATGCAACGAAATACATAAAAACACATAAATTCAGTGCATTTCTTTAGGTCGGGGGGGGGGGGGGGGGTCAATTGACTCCTCCCCGCCTAATTGCCAAAATGAGGAGCCCGGGATTACCCCTCTTGAAACAAATTCAAAACTGCACATTTTGATTAACAATTTTTGGGAAAATAAAAATACCTTAGAATTTTTTGAATAAATTGGCCTGTTTTTTTTTAGATTGCACAGGCAACCACTCCTCCCTCAGGCCGGCCCTGATACGGTTAAATGTAAACCTTTTTCCTTCCTTCAAAGAGGCAAATTTAAAGCCCTTTGAAAGCGGGGGGGGGGGGGGGGGAGCTCCTACTTAAATAACCCCAAGTCCATCAATTTAAAAAAGGAACTTTGTTCCACAAACATCTTTCCAACTCACTTTATACCAAAATTATTCTCTTATATTAATTTTTTCCTTACATTAATTTAATCTGCAATTTTACACCCAAATAAATTTTCTGGTCAAATTATATTCTTTGTTTTGTATACGGATAAAACTGGTATGTAGTAGATACATAAATGTCGAGTACGATTAGACAAATTACGGAATTAATAATTATTTTGTGCCCTATTTTTATATTTATATATATAGCAAGTTCGAACTGATCTGGGGGCTTGCCTTCCCCCCTGCAAAAATGTTTTAGGTAAGCTAATGCTTCTGAACACATACGAGACAGTTTAAACTGAAATGAGTTTAATTATTGACAATATATTTTGAATATGATTATAGATATGTATTGAGCAAAATTAAGGAATGCACACTGTGGATACTGCAAAAAAAAGAATGAAAAAAAAAGTAAAGATTAATTCAAACTGAATTATCAAACGCAATTTAAGAAATTATCAAACAATAATCAATTCGTTCAATAATGTTCCGATTTGGGATTCACGAAGATTCAATAACATTACTGCTACTGAACCGAACACCAAACTCATGTGCGACAGTTTAAGATCGGTTGAATAACATAACCACTATTGTACCCATGGAGTCTATAGGCTGATTGTACCGAGCAAAGAAATCGGTTCAATAATGTAACTGCTATTGAACCGAGCAAATGCTTGGATTAGTTCCTTTAAAGTGGCGCTGTTGTCACTGTTCGGCTGAATAGCGGTGGAGCTATTTTACCGACTGTTCGGTTCAATAGCCACGGCCAAACTCAAAATATAAACAACGATGGCGCGAATTAAAAGGTTTGTTAGACAAAATTTAAAAAATGCATTTAATTCTCTTGTCTTCTGTTAAGTTACCTTAAAGTGTATTTAATCTAATATTGTTATAAAAATATTTAAGGTGGGAACTTTATTATCTTAAGATTGTAGAACTGTAATGTAAATAATACTTTGAATTTTACTGAATAAAGCGTGGTATTATTTTCGAATGTTTATTGATTTGTATTTGTTGCCATTAAAAGAATGCGTTTCTATATTTCCATTTTTAAAAGAGACTAATGTGATTAATTTCGTCTGTTGCTATGCACCATTAGTTGTTTTCTTAACTATCCATAATACTACAACGTCTTTAAGAGCGTTTTGAGAAATCAAGCTCTTTTCTGGATTGTCATTGTCTGATTTGAATACAATTTCAAATTCATAACGATTGACATAATGTTTTGTTTTATTATCTAGCACCGATCTAGGTTCTTGTTAAGATAATAAAAGTTTTGCTTTGCTCAAAATTTCGACGCTATTAATTTTGCACTGAAATAAATTCATTGAAATTGAGTCAAATAATATTTTATTCATAAAGTAAAATTTATGTTGTTGACATTAATTTTATTGTTATGATAATAAAATAAGTGTCTTCATGGTTCTAATGACTTCATGAATGACAAAGAACTACAACAGCGATAAACCTTCACCTGTAGCAAAATTTAAAGTACAATTTGACATCACGCTTTATGCAACCTAGTGTGGCATGTGACAAACGGGGAAAGGGGGTCAAATATGGGGGGGAAAGCGTGACATCATTTATGGACAGTCCCTAATGCCACTGTATGCACTGCTCAACGAATTTCCTTTTTTTTTTTTTTTTTAAATTCTTTTTGACCAATATCAATGATTAAGTTTAAGCTTTAAAAAAAGCATTAAATTAGATTTACACAACACCAGTGGATTTTACATTCAAAAATTGAATTCCAAATTAATGGTGTGTATTTATCTCTTCATCTTGGTTTTTTCTAAAGCAGCTGCAAAGCAAAATGCAATTTTTTTTGCATCCTTAACGTAAATAAAAATTTTTGCTTTCAAAGTACTTAACATTGATCTCTAACAAGTGGAGGAATTTCTTTTTCCTTAACACTTTTTTCTGAAATTTATTATGTTTGCGGATGCAAATCATCTGAAACTTGATAAATATACTAGCGTATTCCTTTTATATAGCACCAAAAATGTTGGAGGGTTGATTTCCATGAGACACTTGGTTCCACGCCTTATTGCCAATCTTAGTATGTTAATACAGTAGCGGAGACTAGAAAAGTGGAACTAGTTGGGGCCAACAGCACTTTGGAATACTGAAAAATTGGATTTTCTAAAAAAATAGACAATTTTTTGCAGATGATTTTTTCAATTAGGATAACAAAGGACATAATACATACCTTTATTCTGATGACTGTATGTGTCAAATATATCTTTGTAATACTTGTTTCAAATCTTTGAAATTTGACTGAAAACCTTACTAAATATTTATTTTTATGTAGTTATGTTTAATTTTATAGTGTTTGTTAAATTTGCATTGTGCAACAAATTTATTAAAAAAACTAACTCCAAAATTTAAAAATTACATGACAAACTAATGTTAAAAGATTTGTTGCTGTGGTGTAATATATTTACAGATTAATGGGATCGTAAGAAAAAATTAAGTGATATTGTGTAGAATTTTTATGTTTGATTTTTCATATTTAAGTGAAAAAAGGATATTTTATAGATCTGCCAAAGACTTATGGTCTCTTGTGACAAGTTCGCCTGTTTTGAATTCCAAGGTAAATTTTTTGGCTATCAATTGAAAAATAGTTGTTCAATTTTTATGTTGTACGTATTTATTAAGTTGTCAATTTTTTAGGATCTTATATCATATGAACTGGAAGAAAACAGTGACCGTATTTTAAATGGGATTTTGTTTGTCTCCAAATTCAAGTAAGATATTTTATTTCTTGAAATGCGTGAATGTATTCTTTTCTTACTATTTCAGCAATTAATAGTTAAATATTATTTTAATATATAGCTATTAGACATTTAATATGATTCATATGTTAAAAATATTGTAAATTTTAAAGGCATTGACATCTTTTAAAATGAGTTACTTTCAAAATTTTCTCACTTGAATTTATGAATTTAATATCTGATATCCTAAGATGCTAAATCTTACTTTATATGCATTATGGCAATATTTTATCGCTTATTCATTAATTATTTTAACATACTTATTTCTTTTCAATGTGTTTAATTCATTGCATTAGTTTGTATAAATTATATACATTATTTTTATTGTTATTATTTTAGTATGTATAAGGTCTTATCATTTTGAGAAACTATTTTCAGAGAGTTATATAAGCAGGGTTATTAAGTTAATATACTTAATTACTTATATTAAGTTAATATACCTATGTCATTTTCTAACTGGGGCAACACCATGATTTAGCGCCCCTCCCCCCTTAGATACACAAAAACGTATATGTATTTAGGCAAACACACACATTTAGTCAATTTGGCATACATTTAGTCAATTAGTCCTAAAATAATCTGGCACCCGGGGCATACGCCTCGTCTGCCCCCCTCTAGTTACGTCCCTGGTTATAAGATAAATGGAAACAAAAAGAGGTGAAAGAAATCAGGGCTGGCTGATTTAAATCAGATTTAATTAGTGATTAAAATCATGATTTAAATAAGTTTGATTGTTCAAAAAAAAAAAAAAAAATTCATTCGAAAAGAAAAAAAATTCGAGTGTTTTTTTCTTTCTTCAAATTTTTGCTTAGAAGTTAATAAAACTTGAAATCCTACTAATTCTGTGTTTTAATTTGAAAGTACTGTTGTGAGTAACTTTTGCAATTAGAAGAATACAGAAGGTCTTTATACTGAACTCATGTCTCTCAATCTTTATAGATATAGTGCCAAAAATAAAAACTGCTCAATGTATACCGTTGTTTATATTTGCAAAACTTAAATAGTAAAAGTTAAATGATTTGAACTGAGATGAAATTAATATGTAACTTTTTTCATAACATTGCACCAAGCACTAGTGCCACCTTATTTTCAAGCATTATAATAGATCCACAATGTTTTTGTAGTGATTTGACTGAAGTTGAAAAGAAAAAAGCTTTTGGTTTTGTAAGGCAAAACATTCTAGTGATTTCATCTTTTTAATAATGTCATTAATTGTGTAGCAAATTCTATGATTTTCTTTTTGAGGATATTGTCTCAAATGGTCTCCTTTGAAATGTTGGAAGGTCTATTTTGGTTCTTGTTTTTATAAAGCAACAGAAGAAAATACAATAAAGCAACTGTTTACTGCTGCTGCATTATCTGCATCTGTAGAAGACTATTTTCTATTTTTCAGTCTATGGTTTAATTCATTATATGTGGATAATAGTAGTTGATTTAAGTGGATTTCGGTTGATATGTGTTGAGTTACCAAGCTTTTTACCCATACACACAGTATTGTTCAAATGAAGGGGGGATGTTAAATTACAAGGTTTATTTCAAAATTTTACTTTCTGAAATATTTTCATAAACTTTTAAAGTGAAAAGTATTTTATACCTCTCGTATCTATTTACAGTTAATGTAATTTTGCTTATAGAATAATTGCTCAAATAATTTTTAAAAAGAAAAAGAGATTTAAATTTAAATACATTAATAATAATATTAATGATAATAAAAGATTTTTCTAATAAAATTTTTTAAAAAATCATGATTCCCCCCCCCCCCCCCCAACTCAGGGTTCGTGATTTTTTTTAATTAAAAAAAATAAATAAAAAATCGGATTTTTTAAAAATTTGAATCGGATTTTTTTTATTTAAAAAAAAGACCTTAAATATTTTGGATATTTATTATGTTATATTCATAGAAACAATATGGCATGTTAATCAATATACAAAAACATACTTTAAGCTACTTTCATAGCAATAAATATTTTAAATAATAATAATGATAAACAAATTTTAATGAAATGCATCACTCAAACATAACTTAACCCTACTAGCAATAATAGTACACTCATGAGTACAGAGAAAATGAACAAATTTAATCTGAATTATTTTGCTGTTGAAATCTGAAAGAAGTAACCATTGTGTGTACTTAATTTTTACATTGAGTCATCACTAATCATTTTAGTTTAATCATTTTTCTATTTTATAAATGAAAAAGCCTGAAATATTTTTATCCATTTAGTAAAATCATATGCTCACACCATTAATAAAAAGTGAAACTTTTTGTTTTAATCAAATATCTTTATTGAAAACTTCTATTGATAAAAATATTTAAGAAGGAAAAAACCTTTAGCTATTAAGGGACATGGATGAAACTTTAAAGATACATATTCTAAATTGTAACAATTGTTGTTTTAAACACTATCATTCTGAAGTATTTAATATGTGGCATTTACTAAATGGATCTAAAATACTATTTTTAAGACAAAAGCCGGAATGGTTCATGATTATTATAAATTCTAATTTGAATGATTGAATAAATTATGCTTTGCTCTTATGATGCTTGAAGAATAGGAGTTATATTGTAAAATTAAAAAAATAGTAATTTGTTCTAAACTTATGAAATATGTAATGCACTCAGACAGATGGACCTAGGAAGTTTTGTTTGAAACAGTGGTTGTAATTGCAACATATTTCATTTTTACAACACTTTCTTACATTGTAAAATCAATGATTTTTTTGAAAAAAAGCACTTGATTTAAATAGCGATTTAAATCAACGAACCCTGCCCCAACCCTGAAAAAAATCAAACTATCATGTTCTACCAACTATCTATCTTTCAGATATTTCTCTTATGTATTTTCTTCTTTTTAGTCAAGCCTCTTTAGATGCATTAAAAAAAGCTGTGGAAGATACTCATTTCGAATTTATCAGCAAGCTAAGCAAGTTAATAGTGAGTATATTTGACTTATTTAAAACTATAACCATAAAATCGAATTAACAAGCAAAAAATGTTCTTCAGACTTAAACAAGACTAAACAAGTGTCCCCCTTTCAGTTCTACTTATAGATGTAGGTTGGGTAAATACCCAGTGGGTAGGGTATTTATAAATAGGTACTTACCCCTGCCTTGGGTAAATACCCAAAATCAGGCTTTTTATAGTTTTCATTCATTTTAAAAGTATTCACCCTTGATTTGTCTTGACTATAGTTCACAGATACCATAATTATCTGTGTATAGCCCACAGGTTATCTACAAAAAAAACCTCATTTTTTTACTAACTGCGGGCAAAAAACATGAAACTGAAAAAAAAATTGTTATTATAAAAACAACTACTGTTCAAAAATATTGAAATCTCTTTCCCTGCAAAGCAAAATGCAGAGAAATAAATCGTAGCTTTTGAAACGATGGTACAAACGCAGTCATGTTGCAGGCCAATGTATTGTTTTCTAGGGGCATGAAAAAGGGGACGCGCAGGAAAACTGCATGGGAGACCTTTCTTTATCAGCGAAGTTGTATGACGCTTCAGAATTAAAATGCTATTCTATTACTACGAGAGTTTTATTCATGGTTCCTAAAAAAACAGCTAATCTTAAGTATTTTCTTATATTACTCTTAAATAAAATTTGGATAACCAGAATTGTACTGAATATATATAGTTTTTATCTATCAGTTATTTAATTATGATATTAAAAAAAATTGTCAGATAGTTTAAATATCCTATGCACTAAATATTATTAAAGAATACAACATCACAACTAACTATGGACCAAAGAAAGAATTATGTATTGTTTATGTGCAGGAACAACAAAAACAACAGTTTTGTGTGATAAACTTTGTTTAAAATAAATTACTTAAAGACCTGATTTTAGTTTTAAATTTCAAAAAATATATTTCTGGAAAAACTTTCCTATCAAATATTTAACCTTATGAAAAAATGTTTATGCATGGGTGTGTATATAAAAAGCAGAGGCATTTCATTTGGGAAGGGGTGGGATGTTCAGGAGGGGCAGCTGCCTCCCCTCTCCTGGCTTTGAGAATATAATATATTTTTATAATATACATAATATGTATTTTTGACAGAAGCAACAAAACAAAGTCTCGAGCAGGTTCCGAAAATGTTAAATAATTGGGACCGCTCCTTTCAGAGAGCATTGTACATCCCCCCCATTGGTGTCCGACCGATTTTTAAATATATGGAATCCGATTACTGCACGGAAGATCCAGTTATTTGGCATGTCAAATTCAATTTTTAAAATGTAATCAGTGTGTGTTTTGAGAATGTAAATTACAAATGTACTACCAAGCTGTATGATTTTTGAAAATATGAGCAGAATTTACAGGTTTGAAACATCAAAACCGGACGTTGGGTACAAAACCGTCAGATAAGAGTTACAAGATATCTGATGTGTCACTGAAAGGTCAAGAAAAAAATCCCAAAATGGTCATCAAAAAGGCAGAAAATTTCAATTTTGAACATGTAGACACCCTGTTTTATAATATTGTATTTTAATAACACATTTGTATTTTATTTTTTAATATGAATTTTAAGGTTTGCGGACTATATATTCTTTTCTCCTCCCCTTGGAAGGTTTTAAAATTATGAGCCTAGAAAGAGGTCACTTTTATTGTGAATGTTTTTTTTTCCTTCCAGCTAGTTTTAAAATTACAAAAAATGAAACTAGGAAATGTTATTTGGATATATGACCTAACAATTTGAATTTACTAAGGACTTAACCACTCTCAAATAAAGATGACTAAAAACAATGATTTCAGTAATAATTACATTTTGAAAAGAAGGAATTTTCATTTTAGTATACAACAAATTAACTACTGTCAACATAAGCAAAATCTTAATTGTCTTAAATACAAAGGGATTCAGAAAGAAGTATATAGTTTCAATGCAAATCATCACTGAAACTATATACTTCTTTTTAAATCGTCCTGTATGTTCGTACCTTCGTAAAGCTAAATAGAAAAACATAGCTATTTATTCAATTAAGTTCATAAATACCCAGGAATTTATGAATTTTGGATATTTACCCTAATTTATAAATATGTGAGTATTTTTCATCTATAGTTCTACTAAGTAGAACACAGTACATTATTGACTATGTTAAAAATTTCTTTGGGATTTTTGAACTATTTTCACTTGCAACCATCTTCAAATGTTTTATGTTAGTTTATTAACTTCTGATTCAATTTTTTTCAAACTATGGCTCCTGATTTCTTCAATAACAAGTTTTAGGCTTCAAGTTTTCAGTAGATAAGACTTTTCAAGAATAATTCTCAGTGCACTTTTATGCATATTTTATTTAACTTATAATCATGTTTCAATTTAATGGTGTTTTATATATTGCACAATAAAATAGGTCATTTCATTTATTTACATACATATTTTTATTGTATACACTGTAAATGTACAGGAGTACATAATGCTATATAATTTTACCAATTATTAAATTAGCAATTTTTTATATTATGTAAATTACAAAAATGTTACTTTCATGCTTTTTCTTTTTATGCTATTTGTATGTTTCTTAGGATGTTGATTCAATGCAGTGCTATGAGTTGTTTATATCATATGCCACATATGAGTACAAAGGAACTCAAAAGACGTTAGAGGTATTTATTAACCAATTTGTTATCTTACATACTGTGTGTGTCTATACCATCTTTATTAAAATAAGCATCTTTGTTGACACAATTAGTTTAAAGTCTTGAAGTATATAAAATTAATAAAGAAGCATCTATATTTTTAAAAACTATTTTGAAATTGAAATAGCTTAGTTCTACCAGTGTTCTCTTTAAGTGATTTTTAAAGAGTGGCCCAACCATTATATAGGTTCTAATTAATTTAGAAATCATTCTCAAAGCAATACAATAGTTGTTTCCTCAAGAAATTCCCAAAGTACCTCAAATTTTTAGGGATGTTTCTTTCCTTTTTTTCTTACACTGTCTCACAGGGTTCGTACATATCGAAAATCCTAGAAACTCGTGGAAAAAATAAATACATTTCAGACCTGAAAAAGTTAATGTTTTGATTTAAAACAATGGGAATTTATTTTTAAGTCATGGAAAAATTTCCTCTCTGAAATTCCTGATTGAACATTTTTTAAATTTGTATTTTTATTTATTTATTTTCTGCAAAAAAAACTCCACCTATCTTACCCTATATTTCTGCTGAAAATGCTAGCGGCTCATGTTGCATTAAAAAACATCTTTATATCGAGGTCACCATGTTTGGTCAGCACATATTACCTTAATAGTGCTTTAGATAAATACCTTGGTTTAATTTTAGTTATGCTATTTTTCAATTTTAACTATTAAATTTTTAAATGCTCAATTGCACTGGAAAATGTAAACCAATTAACTAATGCTGCCATTATATTTTCCACTAAATTAAGAGTGACAACAAATTGCGAAGCACATAGTCAAAACATCGTCATGCAGTCTAAAAGACAGAGGGGTAAAATGTAAAAGAAAATTACAATTTAGCAGTGCACTTGGTGAAAAATTATCAGTTAACACTTTTGGAAGAATTTTTATTTGTTTCAATGTGACAACTAATATCAAATGCAATAAAAATAGTTCACCCCTCCACAATAAAAATGTCTGTTGCACAGTGCCTTATTACTGCACAGGCCAACTAGGCCACGGTTTTGGGCTCCCAAATTGTTAGAAAAATTTCTGAAAGTATCTGTTAAAAGATATTTTTTTACAAAATAGAAAAATCTTAACTTATTTAAATGGCGAGCTAAAACTATTTGCATAAACAAGATAAACTATGCACAATCAGATCAATATCTTCATTGACTATCATGCTAAATAATATCCTTTACTTGCGACGTTTTTTTATTTATTTCATATTATAAACACTAAAATTTAAAAATGCAATATGTGTATACAACAAGTTTGTTTATTTAATGAATAACACAAAAATCATATTGAATAAAAGCAATATTAAATGCAGAATAGTACAATGTCGTGCCAGTAGGTGCTTTCCCCCCACCCCTCTTGCCAATTGGATATAAATCCAGTATTAATAGGAAAATCTCCAAACTTATTTAACTTTATACATTATACCCAGTATTTTTACTTTTTGTACCTTAGGGTGTTCCAAAATAATATTGTGCCTTGGGCCCCCGACCGTCTTAATTGGGCCCTTGCATTATGTTCTTTTTGCGTTATTAAATCTTTAAATTGCTGATTTTTCTTAAAAGTATAATTTATTTATTCGATTGCACTTATATTTGATACATATAAGGTCAAATGCTTTTCAAATTGTACCCTTAATTTAAGATCTAAAAAGTTTAATTACGTTGCAAAAACGTGGGAATAATCTTGTTTTAAAAAGCCAATGTTTGAAATACATTTCTTATTAAAATAAAAATTTTTAATTTGTCCCAACCGCAAGACATTTTTCCTCTAAGTATTATTTTAAATCCGCCTTGAGGCTATTTAAAGCAAAGTAATCATTTTTGTTCACATTTTTTGGTAACTTCAGGATATAGAATCTAAATTATAATTTTTGTCATGTTTGAAGCATGTTTATTTTTTAATGCCTTGGGACGTTTAATTAGGTCGCAAAAATGTTTCTAACATTTTTGCGTTATTCTATTATTATTTTATTCTAATATTGCTTTTATTCAATATGATTTTTGTGTTATTCATTAAATAAGCAAACTTGTATACACATATTGCATATTTACTGTGGTTTCGCCGATTTATATGTCTTCCGCTTTGTCGGAAAAACAAATGGAATTTTCGTTTAGCGAAGTACTCCTTTTTTTTGATTAACATGTCTTTCTAAAAGAGCAAATAAATATCTTTTTTTTTTTTTGAGTTATTGAGAGTTTGCTGTAGTTGGGAAATTGTAGCTGTTGTCGCTTTCTCCCTTAAACTTGACATGTACAACAAATGCATCATTCAGTTATGTTCATGGGTGAGGGGAAATTATTTTGAGGGCTGGATACACGCTGATAGTTGCTTTACGTAGAATAAAGTTATGACAGTCATTGAGGTGAGATGTTTATAAGAAAATTGCAAATGCACACAAAAGTTATCACATTATTTTATAACAGGATATATTGTCTAATTTTCAATTTACCATTCATTCCAAATATAATTGTTTGTTTTTTCATTACTAATTATATGATGTGATTTTAGGCACAGCTAATCAATGAGCGCCACATGCAATCTTTGTTAATGGAGGTAATAATTTGTGGTATTCTTCTTATTGACTGATATGTTGTTGTTATAATTTTGATACTAATGTAATGCTTTGAAAATTTTAGTCATCTTAGTTTCATAAGATAAAGTTCATCCATATTAAAATAATTGTTTTACTCAAAATTTTGAGTTTCAGATTAATTTTAGGAATTTGAGTGTCATTTTTTGATTTTCAGTAATTTTATTTTTTTGAAATGTAGTCGTTTAAGTTTTTAGAAGTATCTCCAAAGTAATAAATAAATATGACATTAGATTGATATTTTTGTAGTTTTTATTAAGGAATATGCAGCAAACTTCCATTGCAACAATACTTGGGGTTCCTAATGCAATTATTGTTATAGAGGGATATATTATAATAAGAGGTGATCTTCTTTAAATTTAAATATCATCTTTTTAAAATTATTTACTCGTTATTAAGATATTATAAGTAAAGTCTTAATTAAGTAATTTTAAAGTAATATTTTAGTTTAAAATACAAATTATCTTGATCTGTATGACTGATAACAGTCCTTTTTTAATAAAACAGTCAAATTGTTAAAAGCTGTTAAAGTACACACAAATTTCTTTAAAAAGAAAAAAAAACACAAATTTACATATCTGCTATAAATTTTACAAACCTGAGAAATTTATGCATTGAAAGAAATTAATATATATATTTTTTGCTATTGCTTTTATTTAAAATTACCAAATTCTTCACTAGTTGCAGAAAGGGGTCGGAAAGCTCAACATACTAAATGGACATTCACTTGTCAATAAAGATACTTTTATGGCAAAATGAAATGGGGGATGGGGTCTTTCTTTTCCTTGTAACTGAATCTGAATATACTGTATGCAAATTCATGGGGACTGGAAAATATTGTTTTAGAGACTTTTGATGTTGTTGCTGTGAGGTTTACTGTACTAAATTTTTAACATTAAATAACAATTATTTAATAATAAAGTGAAACTTTACTTTAAGATCACGCAATAATGAATCACTTAAAAATGGTATTTTATTATTATTTTCCTTCAGTTAATTTTTAATATCTACTAATACATTTAATGCAAAGACCTCTATTATTTGAAGTAACTTTTAAATAAGCACCGATTTTGCTGGTGTAGTATTGTTTGAATTTTAGGTATAGTATTTAGAATTTCAGCCAAGTCAGCTAGTGTCATGTTCAGATGCGATAAGGGTCATAGATGGTTGATAAAAATATGACCTCTAACTCACCTTTGTTGTTGTTGTTAAATACAGTATTTTAAATTATAATCATGTGTTATGAAATTTAATATTACCAAGTATTAACAAGCTTATAAAATAATCTAAAAGCTACTTGTTTGAAATAATTAATCACTAATTACTAATGTGATGGTTTGCTTTGTTTTTCATTCAAAGTTTTTTTTTTTGTATGAGGATATAAGGCGACCACAAAACTGTTTATATATTTGTTTCTTTCACTCTTTTTTTTTGTCTGTTAAATATTTCAAATTCTAAATGTGGAGAAATGATGTGCTAAGAACTGTTTTTAATTAAAAAAACCTTTATTTTCTTCCAAAATATAAACAGTTGCATTATTTTTAATTCCGAGCAAAACTATTAATTGCGTGATTTGAGTTATACATAAAAATCATTGTTTCATGGTTTAAATTATGTTACTGAGATTTGTTTAATTTTTGAAATCAGGTATGGCAGTACTATTTTGGAGAACGCCTTTATTATTTATTAATATTGAAACATATTTTAAGCCACTGGCAAGATGATGCCAATCCATACAAAGTAAGATTAAATTTCCTCAACATTTCAATTTGCAATATATTTGTTTTTTGTTTTTATTGTTTAATTATTAGTTTTATTGAAAATTGGTAAAAAACGCCTTTCATATTATGACATATTTGTTTAAACTTCAATTTAATTACTTTTATTACATGTTAAAGATATAAAGTTCTTGGTAATAATCTTTTGGAAAATGTTTTCGAGAATCTCAAGAACATTTTCATGAAGGAGAATATTTGAGAAGTAGAATATTCTTCTAAAATTTAGTTGCAATCAGATTACAACATTATTTCTTTTAAGTACAAATCAGTAAATTTCAAAGTGAAAAAGACATTTAATAAATTAACAAAATAAACACATACTTAAATGTATTGTTTCCACTAAAGCAGGCATAAAGATTTCTATGCAAGCAAAAGTAGCTATTCAAGAATTCAAGCAATTAAAAATTAAATTTACATTCTTTGCTCAAGAGCATTGAGAGATCGTCTTTCAGAAGGTTGTGAAAGCAAGATGTCCAGAACTGTTCTAAAAATTAATATACATTTTTTAGGAATAATATTTTTAAAACTAGTTATATTTAAGTTAAAACTAATCGTGTTTAGTTTTAATTCATTTCTCACAATAGCTTGAATAGTAGAATTTGAAAAGAAAAAAAAAGGCTTTAGCAACATCTTTCAACTTTTAACATGTTAGCTACCATGAGACAAGTATGTCGTGTCTCAATTTTCCATACATTTGAGCCGCAAGACACAGGTGCCATGTCTCAGGAACCCCAGAAAACAGCTGCATGTACCACCATGCGGGTTTTGTTGGCTACTGCAGCATTAGTGTTTCGAAATTAGATATGTGTGGGAGACCAGAATGTGTTTTTGACAGGGTTTGCGCTAGGCCGCGCGATTCCCGCAATATTTTTTGAAATCCCACTCAAAAAAATTTTTTTTTGAGCTTAAACTTTAAAAATCCCACTTAAAATTTTGGTCAAGTGGGAAAATCCCACCTTGTATTTTTCCCCAGTGTGAACCCTGTTTTGACCTCCAATAAATTTTCTGTGCTGCATAGAGAACTTTCTTTTTGATGTAGAAGAATTTGTTTCATAGCCAATATATATATATATACATATTTATACATATAAACTCTTTTTCCAAATGTTACTTGATTTTATGGCACAATTAAGAGTAATATTAGCAGATCTTTTTTAAAGAAAAAATGTTCTTGTTTATTATCCAAATTTCAACTTCAGGAGAATATTCTCGTTCTCCAGAAATATTCTCAACTCGCATCTCTATTCCATACTAATTAAATATTTATTGGGTTAAAATTTTGAAGTAGACTTGCTTTTTTTTCTTTTTAAAATTTAGTTGTAAGTTACTTATTAACATATTCATGAAATTTTAGGAAATTTATGAAAAGTTTTTGGACAAAATAAATAAAGATAAAGCTGCATTGCATAAGGTTAGTACTCTGATTTTAAATTCTTGTCAATAGAATTTTTTTTGTAGGTATTTTGAATTTCAATGGAATTTTAATCTTACTTATTTTTTTAAACATTTTTCTTTCTAGATTATTAATCAAATAGAAGTTTCAATCAGTACTGAACTTCCTTCAAAAGATACTAATGGACCATATTTTGTAAGTTTATTGAAAACAATTTTATACTGCAAAAATATTTTATATTATGGTAAGTGTGTGAAAAACTGGTAATCAAATAAAGAAAATCTTATATTTTTTGTGTTTCTGAATCAATAAATTACAAAATCAATGTTGTTTTTGATAAAAATTATAATTAGTTTGATAAAAAGGTAATGTTCAAAAATATCTTCGCTTTTATTATGAAATTTAGTCAAAGGTAAAATGAAATGGCTGATGAGTCAAATATTTCTTTTAAAAAAGGGAAATATAATTTTAAGCAAATTTTATTAAGATTTAGTTTTTGAACTACATTGAGCTCATTAATTTAATGAAGTGTAACTGTTGATTATTTTTATTTTTGCCTGTAACAATAGTTAATTGATGTACAATTTGAATACTTAGAATTCTTGGAATTTCTTCTATGAAGGTATCATAGCTCATTCTTCTTCACCTAACACCTTGGACAATTAGTCTATTCATCCCTGCTTTAGATGGTCATGCTCTTTTTTTCATTGTACATTCTTTTAGACTTGTTTTTCATTTCTTTTTTGATTGAGATAGTTTTCTTTTCAGACTGATCTTCTTGCTTATCATTGGGTAACATTTATCCTGAAGGAACAAGTAAGTTTTACAGTTCATGTACAGACATATAATTTTTAAATCATGGCATATCCATTTCAGTTAAACCTCGGAATACAGACATGCTTCATACTGTTTTTTTTTTTTGTCCATTATAGAAGTGTAAATTCAAAAATGCAAAAATATTCTTAATGTTTTTACTAATAACATTTTATTAAAATTTCAAAGAATTGAACATTAAAATTATTGAATATAAATTCTTAAGCAGTAAAATGAAAAATAATGTTAATTTAACCGTTAGCATGAATCCACTAAAATTCAGAAGAATTCAGAGAAAAGCAGAGAATGATGAATGTTATTTTTTAAGTGGGGAAAAATTAATTCCCACAATTAATATTTAATAAAAATTATAAATCTAAAAATAAATTTTCATAAATGAAAAATTCACTTTATATTAACACTTATCGTTCATTATTGCTACTACAATTTCTACTGAAAATTCATTATTTATATCTGAAATCCTATGCAGATTTTAGTCAGTTGCTGATTTCAGTTTAGTAATTTTGAGAGAGTTGCCTGTAATATATGTATGTATATATATATATACATATATATATATATTATAGATTCAACATTAGAGTTAAATTTCATGTTAATTTTATATTTTCAGAATTATAAACATTATTATTTGCAAATATAATAAATGTCAATGTTATATTTCATTTTCACATGGATTATGAAAGGAATTTGAGTTGGTGTTGGCAACAATTTTAAATAACTTTCCCTTTACTTTTCAGTGCGAGCTGTTGCAGTTACTTTTGTTATATTATAAAGTAATAGAACCAGCAATCTCTGATGTTCAAAAATTACTTTCATTATTTCAAGTAAGATCATTTTCTTCCCCAGTTATTTGATATTTATTTAACTCAAAACACGTACATAGGACTATTATATAATGCTTTTCTTATTTTCTCCCTATTTGTTCATTTCTTTTTTATTTTCAGACACATGGCTTTGGATTAAGGCAATCTTTTCGTTTTATGTTTTCAGATGAAAATCATCATCTTGTCGATTTAATAGGGTTTGTACTTTCAAAAAATAAATTTTTATTTTAACTGTTTACTTACTTAACTAGATTGCTGAAATCATTATTTCTCAAAAAGGTTTTGTATTCCTAGATTTTAGAATGCCTACGAATATAATTTTCAGTGGCAAATTTCATTCTTGTACAGTTAATTTTTTGTAGTATAATTTATTAGGAACAAGTTTTAAGCTCTTTTCTTATGATAAAACTTCTTTTTTTTTTAAGTTTTGAAGGTAATTCAATAGAGTAAAAGTTGCATAGAAATTGATTTATCATGATACAATGAAGTCTTTTCAGCTGAATTATCAGTTCATTAAATCTTTTGTAGTGCACAATCATTGAATATGCAAGAGTAACAAGTATTTTTCCCATATTAATGATTTGTGCAATATTAAATGTATTTTGTATTTATGCTATATAAAAGAAACTACATGTGCAGTAACAATTTCATCAGCAAACTTTAGATTGTTAAGTGCAGTGGTTGAATGCTTGTTCCTTCCCACTAAATAAGGTAATATTTTAATTATTAAATCAGAAAAAATGAATTTTGCTGTCTGTCATTTAAGGGTAAACGAAAAATGTTTTCTGATCACTATGCCTATGAATTTATTGAGATTTTTAGACATTTCTGAAATCATATAGTATTTTTTGTCCTTATAGATATTTAGAAGGTTTTGTACTGATTCAGTGCTTTGAAATGGAATTGCTTTTTAAATTTAAAGAAACTGAAATGTAAGTATTTTATTATACATATTTGTATGAACTTTTGAGAATTTTTGATTATTTGTAAACATTTATGCAGTTAGTCCTTTCTAAAGCAGAATGTTAATAAGATAAAAATGTGATCAGTGAATTATGGTAGTTCATGCCAGAGTGTAGAATTTCTTATGTTTTTGTGATTCATAAGTTGTAGAAATAAATTTCAGAATGAGTAGGAATATTTGCAAGTCTGTTTAAAACAGAAAAGTTCATATAGTAGAGCCTCGATTATCCAAGATAATGTGGACCAAGAGTACCTTGGATAATCGAAAACTCGGATAACACAGAAAATCGAGAGTGAAGCGTGGGTAAACCATTGAAATGAATTAAACCTCGTCAAAGATGTGAAAAAAGTCATTTACTGTACATATTATGCAATGATGATTTTCACACACCTAAATCTGAAGCTACTTTTTTATTTGTCTCTCCTTTATTGAGTCTGTTGGCTTGTAATTTAGTCTCTAAAGACACAACAGCTCGTTTGCATTTAGCTCTCACCATATAACAAATACGGTACAGTACAAACGAAAATAAACAAGCTGGTCACAATGAAAATGAAAAATCAACTGACGCCAGCCAGTGACAGCACTACATTGGTGCCAAACGAATGACACTTTTCATGGGATAATGTACCTTTGTTTAACCCAGAACACCAGTTAGTCCGGCTCAGATAACTGTGGTTCTACTGTATATATATATGTTTATATATAAACACCAAACCTGCAAGGAACTTGAAAAGTTTGAGGGCAAAGCAGACCTTCAAGTCAAAAATAGTTCAATTTGCGATTAAAACAGATTTTTATTTTTAATTAATTATTTTTTTAATGTTGCCAACTTATGTTTAATTAAGTATGATTTAGTTAAAATAATTAGAAAATTCTTACAGTATTATTTTGTTGATATTTCAAGAAATGGACTAATAAAAATCTGTTTCTCCTTGGAACCTAACAATTACTAGCATATTTACTCAAATGCAAGAGGCTTCTTTAAATTTAAAGTGATTGCTAATTTTAATGACTTTTACTGCAACTCGTATGGTGCATGTACTGATGCACTCACCAGTGCACCTTCAATGGTGGATACAAAATGATCTGTTTGTATATATGTATTATAATACTTGTGGATACAAATGTTCATTTATTGAAAAAATCACTAATTTTTACTTTATAAGTTATATTTGCAATGTTAAAATGTAAAATAGACTTCTAGTATTTATTTATTTATTTGCATTTTATAAGATAATCATAATGATTTCCACTCTCTATATTTTATAGGTTGTCAGAACATTATCTACTTAAGGATGAAAAAGCTTTATTGGTGAGACCATTTATTATTTTTATTGTTTCATAGCTATCTGCCAAATCTACCAAGAAGAGTTGGAAGATTCCCAGATTTTGAGACAGTCTCCTGGACTCTTGAAAATATTAAAATTTCCTCAGTTCTATACATTTTCACATTTACTATTAAATGTAAACCTTGTGCTATATTTAACCACTGCTGTGCCTAGTATCCTTCATTTTGCAAAAACTTGCCTCATTTTTCAGTGCTAAGAGAAAAAAAGGGCAAAGTTTTTGATTTAAATGTTTAAATTCATACATTTTGAGTTTTTATGTGTTAAGATTATTTTTATGTATCCTTTTTTTTTTAAAAGTATTTCAGCATTTGTACGTGAAAAATAGGCATTTATAATTGTAGCATAATTCTGTGATTGGGCAGCAATCCTTTTTAAAGTTATTTCTTCTTTAAGCTTTTGAATTTTAAAATAAAATTTTGTGTTGGTTTTAAAAA
This sequence comes from Octonoba sinensis, assembly GCA_038502835.1. Lineage (NCBI taxonomy): Eukaryota > Metazoa > Arthropoda > Arachnida > Araneae > Uloboridae > Octonoba > Octonoba sinensis. The sequence continues at coordinate 59,082,487 of CM076605.1, read as the reverse complement.
TATGGTGCTAAGATATTACCTTCATGATTTTAGGTTTACATGAATTAAAAAACTTCATTTTGGTATGGGGATCTTTGATGCAAATTTAATGTTTCTTTTTTATGTTGTTGTTTTTCATGTATTGCATTTTATAAAATAAATTTCAAGTCGAAAATTGTTAAAACCTGTGAAAAAGTTGATTGTTGTTAATGCTCCAATTCATGTTTTCATAAATAGGAGGTTAATAATACATTTTAGATTTCATGGTTGACTCTTTTTTTTTTTTTTTCACATTTAATGTGTATATTTCAGGAGCTTGACGGTTCAATACATAATTTAGGAAGCCATCAATCTCATTCACCTATTTTATTGTGTTGGCTTCTCATTTCTCAATGTTCCGAAGTTCCAGAAATGATAAAATATGCATATAAACTTGGAAAAACAGCTCTGCAATTAGATGTTTTTGAATATCTCAAGACTGCTGTATCATCTCCAGAGTTTTCTAGGAAAGGAGTAAGTTTGTTTTAGCCAATTGATGCATTCATGTCTTTAAGTACAATTAAAAAAAAAATTTTTTTTGAATAATTTTTGTGCATTAAATCAATTTATTGTTTGATATAGTGCCGAGTATTTAGTATATTTTTTCCTTGCAGGTGATACCAGATATTATCAACTCTGTTGTTTACAATTTACTTTCAATTGTGTTATCTCAATTTGAGCTTCAGAATCTAGGTCCAATACAGGTAATTTTTATAATATTTACATAGTGAAAAATAATGTTAATTTAAGTAGTAACAGAAATCCAAAATGTTATCAATCTTTTGCTTGTAATTGTATTAATATTAAAGGTATATATGCACACACACATACAGGGCCGGCGCTAGGTTGAGGCGGTGAGGCGCCCGCCTCAGGGCGCGTCGTTCTTAGGGGCGCGTTGGCCATAAATATTGACTGCATCTTTATAAGTAAAAAAACAAGTTTTTATATCCCAAAAAAAAAAAAAAAAAACGATATTATGTTTGCTTTTTATGCGGTTTTTGGCTTCTGGACAGTTAAAAACCGATTTTTCTCAACCTTGTACCACCTTGCCGTGGTGGATGGGCTTTCTATATTAAGAATGCCACAACTTCCGAATGTTCTAACAATGATTTATCTAAGTAATTAAATTGTACTGTAATTGAACCGTAGAATTGGTTAACTCTTCAACTCAAATTCAAAGTTAGTGGTAGTCAAACCTATCTATTTTATGACGAGCAAAACGCAATTTATTGCTTTTTCTCTTTTTCTGTTTTTTATTTTTCCTTATTCAGTCCATTCTGATCAGCGATTGTTTTCCTTAAGCTTTTTTAAAGTTAAAATATGTATAATTAAATTTTGTATCGATCATTTTAAATCTCTATTCCTTCATAATATATTGTAGGGGCAGGAAAAAGTTTTTTGCCTCAGGGCGCCATTCGTGCTAGCGCTGGCCCTGCACACATATAGAGATTGTTCTGAAAATGTGACTAATTAATAAATTGATGTTTGTATACTGTGTGACGTCTAGTTTATGTTTGATGCCTCCTTGACAGCAATATTGAAATGTTTTTTAATTGTTAATGCACCAAATTGTTCATGTTGTTCCTTTTTGATAAATGCATTCTTGAAATATTGATTAAGTTATCAAAATGTACTGAAAATTCTCCTTTCATTTTCTAGCCACTATACAGTATTGCTTCCTGTGTCTTAAAATGTAAAAGCGTTGCAGATGATTTTTGGGAACAGGTATGTTTTTCTTAATGGCTTAAATGTAGTAATTATAATAAAAACTATAAAATTCAATATGCATTTATCATTCAAATGCAATTCAATGTACCATTCTAGCAAAATAATAAGTGTTTTAAGGTACGTTGATGTAATTTAGAGGCATTTTTATATAAAAATTCATAACTGCTGCAGTTATTCCATTTTCATGTTCCCCTTGTTTGTGCTTACGAATACTTGAAAATTACCTCGTCATTGTTGTTTTAGTGTTGATGCTTTATAGTTTTTATTTTTTTTTTAAATTTCAAACTTAATAATAATACTTATTTTTGTCCCGTGTTTTCAGGAGGATACAAGTGGCATTAGAGAGCTTTTCAATTACTGCATTGAAATGTTTTCTATAGAATTTTGTCCATTGCTAAACATATGTTCCTCTTTGACATTGGCCGAGAAGGGAAGTTGTGTAAAGGTAAAAAATATTTACTTTTGTTTGTTTAGATCAGGGGTCTCCAAACTACGGCCCGAGGGCCACATCCGGCCCGCGGACAGATTTTGTCCGGCCCGCGGAGAGCTAGCATACTTGAAAGAAAACTCCTTCTAGAGAACATATTTATTTTTTATAGCAAATTAAATTAAGTTTACTGAAGTAATCTATTTTTATGTTGAATAATTATTAATATGACATCTACATTGATATGGTCATGGGCTAACTACTCATAACATTGTTGTAGGTTATTATTTACTAACTAACAAATTATTGAAATGAATCCAACTAACATTTTATACATTTTAAATGAAAAGATAACTTATAACAAGCATAACGACATATGAAATACTAATGAGATTTATGTAATTGAGATTTTCCACTGACAATAGTTTGTAGTTGTGGACTAATTTTACTTGTACCAATTATTAAACGAGATTTAAGATGCTCATCAGTTAATTTAGATCTGTAAACATTTTTTGTGTACTTCATTTTGGAAAAGGTCTTCTCACACAAATAAGTAGTACCAAAAACAGAAAACAGCCCACGAGCAAATTTATGCAAATTATCAAATTGTGTCAGTGGAAGACACTTATAAAATTCCAACAAAGATAAGTTTTGATATTTGTTCTTAATTATATCACTGCACTGTAGATCAATCATTTCCATTTGAAGTTCCGGGGCTAGGGTTTCAATGTCAGTATCAAAAGGATTCTGAAAAATCTTAATTTGATTCGCAATGGCATCAAAGTCCGAGAAACGAGTATCAAAATTTATTTTCAAAGCACTCAAAGTTTCGATTGCAAAATCGATAGGAAACTCGGTCTCAGTGGTGTGGCTAAATATTTCACATGTTTTAAAATGTGAAAAACATTTACTTCGTAGTTGTGATTGAAACAGTATCAATTACTTCCGGAATGCTTTGATATTATTGTATAAATCAGGAAGATGCTGGTTTTCTCCTTGCAATCTCAAATTCAGTTCGTTCACATGTTTTGTCAAATCAACATAGAATGCTAACTTCCACAGCCTTGCGTTGTTTTGCAATTCAGTAAGAGGGCGATGCTTTTCATTCAAAAAAAATTCGATCACTGCTCGAAGTTCAAAAAAGCGCTGAAGGACTTTCCCACAACTAAGCCAACGTACGGCAGTATGATAAGGTAAGTCATTTTCTCCAATCTCTTTAATAAATTGTACGAATTGTCAGTGATTCAGCCCAAAAGATCTGATAAAATTAACAGTTGATATGACTGGTTTCAGAACTTCAGACATATCCAAACATTTTCCGCACAAAGACTGTTGATGAATGATACAATGTAAGACTATTGGTTTTGAACCACCGTCATTTTCTACAGCCTTTGACACAAGAGCGACCACTCCTTTATCTTTCCCACTCATGTTTTTGCCTCCATCAGTTGTAATACATTTCAAGTTTTTCCATCGAAGGTTCTTTTGCTTAATGGCCATTTCAACTCCTTTAAAAATATCTGAACCAGTAGTTGTGCCATGAATACTATACATATCAAGAAGTTCTTCATGCACTTCATAGCTTTTATCTACTCCTCGAATATAAATCAACACCTGAGCAGTATCTGACACATCCGTTGACTCATCCAAGGCCAAAGAAAACCACTCAACATGTCCATTTTTGTTGAACAGTTGAGAGGATATATTTTCATCGATGTCTTCTACCCTTCGAGCCACAGTGTTTGCTGACATACTGACAGTTTTTAATAAATTTACCTTTTCAGGGCACATTTCTTCGGCTACTGCGATTATGCATTCTTTGACCATTTCTCCATCGGTGAATGGTTTTCCACGTTTTGCAATTTCAAGAGCCACACGAAAGCTGGCACGAGTTGCAGCCTCTTGTTCAGTTTTGAGTTTTGTAAATAAAGATTTCTGCGATTTCAATCCGCGCTTCATAGCTTCGAATTTTTCTGTCCGCAAACTTCCTGTATATTTTGAGTAATTTTGAAAATGTTTTGCTTCATAATGACGTTTAATGTTATATTCTTTGAGAACGGCTATGCTTTCATTGCAAATCAAACATAGCGCCTTGTTACTGGACTCAATTACGAAATACTGAATGTTCCACTGATCTTTGAATTTTCTGCATTCACTATCAATTTTTCGCTTCTTTTCCATTCTACTAAATCACACACAAAAGCAACAATTCAAATAAAAATATTGTTACAAAGATGTCTTAAACTTAAACACGCACAAACACGTTTTAAGGAGGTACGCACTATTTTATTTCACAGCAGTGTCATAGGAACTGACTTGTGGTTGCGCCACTAGCCTTCTTATATATTTCACTTACTGCCATCTAGAAGTGAGTGGAAGACACCAGAACTTTATCGAACCAACGAGATTATTCTGTAAGTGCTATTAGCGCCATCTGTTAGGGATAGAAGGTACTACCTATTTCTGCTTGTGTCCACCAGATGTCCTGTCACGTTACTCCTCATGGCTCGCTCGTACTCTACGACTAATCTAGAAATTACAGATAATGACAGGAAAATTAATAATATGCAGTGTTGCCGTTTTGCGGACTTTAGTTCGATTTGCAGCCTTTTTTAAACGTGGCGTACTTTTTCGGACTTTTTTTTTCATGTAAAAAAATACTCATTCGTTACTTGAGTACTCGTTAGGAACCGAAGTAACGATTACTGAAGTAAAAAGTAATCAATGATTACTTGTGTATTTCATTACTTTTGTAATCAATGATTACTATGGCGATACGATGCGGGTACCCCATTATAACGGATACCCATACGATACAGAAAATACATCAGCTTCCCCGTCGCTAATGGCATCTGGCAAAAAAAGTAATCATATTTTACACCACTAGTGGACTGATTCAACTTTTTACCACCGGCAACAATTAATGATAATATGGTTTTGGCCCTTGGAATTTACTGGAGTAATCAATATGGCCCTAAGGCTGGAAAGTTTGGAGACCCCTGGTTTAGATTAAGTGAAAATGACGTATTGTGCAAAGCTGTTTTCTTTTTAAATAACATTTATCTTGTGTGAATTCATTATAATTCAAAAGTTTACTGTTGCATCAGAATTTACAGATAAGAATTTATAATTTTATGGGGAAAAAAATGGTGTTGAACTCTTCAGAACTCGCGCTATGAGCAAAATACTCACAGCACAAAGAAAAAAGTATATTTGGTGTCGTTAAGTCTTTGACTGTTGCCAGGGACATTTGCTAATCTGAGCCGTCAGGTGTGAGTTCTGATGAAACTTTTTTCTTATTTAATGAGAGTGTTTTTCTCATCAAGCGAGTGCTTGTGTGATTTACTGCAAACTTTTTTTTTTTTAAATTTTGTTTCATCAGATCTGAGACAATGTATGTACCTAAATGCACTAAAATAAATGAATTAATTAATTACATATTCTAGTTAGTTAATTATTTAAATTTCTTTGTGCTGAGAAATTGTTTTTATTTTCGAGGATGACTTCACGAGGAAGGTTGTTGGTTCAAATGGCTCTGGCTAAAAATGTTTCTCATAAAACACACATACATAGTCTTCATGAGCAAATATTGGTTAATTTTTTATAGGGAACATTTTGTACCCCACAAATAAGAAGAACCTAAGTTACTTGACATAAAATTTCATAAAAACTGCACCTGTACAATATATTTAGTGTTTAGAATGGATAAAAATGCATTTTAGTTTAAAACATTTTGTCTACTATCTTTTTTTTTTTTTTTTTTGAGGGAAATAAGTGGTGTGAGAAAAATTCTCACTCTCGCGTTCTTAGGTTACTCATTTTAATGCGAATTCCGAAGAGTCAAGAATAATAGGTAGTGTTATTAACTTTCAATCATAATCATACTGCAGAATTGCTCATGACTGTCCATGTCAGAAGGAAATTGCACTATTTTAATATAAGCGCTTAAGTTTTATTATTCTGTGAAATGTTTTTGGTGAGCTTATTCATTTGTATTGCATTTAGTTATTCTTGGAATGCTTAATCAGGAATTGTGCCACGTGAAATTATGGTTTGTTCCCGGAACCCTTCACAAAATTTTTATTTAATCAAAATAGACCGTTTACAAAATTCCAATCAATCAAAATAGACCGTTTACAAAATTCCAATCAATCAAAATAGACCCTTCAGAAAATTTTGAGCCACCAAATTGTACTTTTCACAGAATTATTTATTAAAAATAAGCTTAATAAGTGGCAAACAAAATTTTAAAAAAATTAATTACTTTTATTTAAGTTTAAATTTTGAATTCTCATAAAAATATTTTTAAATTAAAAAAAAAACGGACCCTGTTAAAAATGCTTTGACCCCTGGTTTAACATTGTTATCATAACATGTATTTTTAGGTAGTTCAGACTATAAAAAAGTTGCCTGTATTCACTGAATTTTTGGAAAATATTGATGAGAGAGATGTTATTGCAACTCAAGAGCCTAATATTTGGGAACTTATAAAAGACAGGACTCTTTATGGTGATCGTAAGTTGGAATTTTAATGAGCAATTTGTGGTTTTTTATTATATTTTGATCATATTAAAAAAGATATATTCTAATGATAATAAATTAATAGTTTTTGAAGTTTCTATTATAAAATAAAAAGATATTGCATTGAAAAGTTCCATAACTAGAAATACTTTTTCAAAACTACATTGCTCCATCTTTTCTTTTAAACGTATTAGCATAAGTGTGTGCATGTTTTGATAAGCGATTCTATTGTCTTCGGACAATTTTCTGTACATACTTATTTTGGTTCTAAGTTGTATTATTACTTGTTTTTTATTATTTTGGCTCACACGTGAGACCTGAAGAATTATAATTAAATTTCTTGCAATTTAATTATTTGAAGTTTTTATTTATAATTGAGACTTCGCAAAAGTGTTTCCTACACTGTCACCGACCCCCGCAATTCGAAGAAGAAGTCTGTAAGTGTTCAAAGAAGGATTGAGCAAGGCAAAAAGTAATTAGTGCCAAAGTTTTAGTGTAGGCTCAAAATTTTAAAATGTCTGACGAAAGTGTGATATTTTATGTATATTAGTGTTATTTTTGTAATTCTAGTGGTAAGAAGTACAGCTGTAAAATTTTTTCTAGCATTTAAGTTTTCAATCCATTTTACTTTCAGAAAATTGTCAGTTTTTTGTTACACATTACAGTTTAGCCTTTTCCCTACAGCAAGCACTTAAGGAATAAAAAAACTGTTAGCATATATTAATGCTATTATCTAGTAATTACTGGAAGGATTTCAGCTCTGCCGTTTTAGGAAAAAAAATCTAGATCAACAAAGCTCTCATATTAAAGGAAATACTCCTTGTATACTCTACTTATGCAGTAAGAATGTTGGCAAAAGAACATTTATGGCACTGGTACAACAGTTGTACCAGTGCTGTAGGGAAAAGGTTAAGGCAAACATTGAAGATTAATTTTTCCCATAATGAATTTTTTAAATAATTATAATGCCATATTAATTATAATCTTTAAATTAAAAACCAAACAAAATTTCTTTTCTACATATAAGCTCGGATAAAAATATTAGATTCAGTCTCTAGCACAGAGTAATTACAACTTATAATCATTCATTGATGTTAGTATCTTTCTTTGTTATTTGCCTGGCTAAACAATGAGCGCTATATTCATTGCTTGGCAATTTTCCCCAAAATTTAAAAAGTGTACTTTTTAAAAATTTTAGCGAAGGACGTATTTTGTAGTATTGAGGTTTTGAAAAATTTCCAGCTAATTTGAAGCCAAACTCTTGTATGTGTGTGTTCTTTTTCCCCCTTTAATATTGCCTATAAAAACTGCAAAGAAAAGGTTCATCCTCCTGTATTTCTAAGTCCCCCCCCCCCTTTTTGCAGAAGTTATTTACTGAAGTAAATTTTAAATTTGGGTGATTGCAGTTAGATTCAAAATATATCATCATCAGAGCGGAAAGGTATTTTTATTATTTATCTAAAAAAATCTATCTTAAAGTTTCTATTTTTAAACAGATATTTATTTAATAATAAGGTATAATGTTTTACATCAAAGCAAAAATAGTTGAAAAGTATCTTCAGCTGCGTATGAATTCTTTTGTATTTAACATCTAATATGTTATGCTGCTACTTATAAAACTAATTTATTTTTATGTAGTTTCAATGATTTATTTATTAATTATTATTTTTATTATTATTGCATACATGTTCATACTTTTTGTATGTGAATAATTGGAATACATTTTCATTTGTGTAATTAAAAACATAATAACTATTACCTAAAAGTTAAATCTTTTATTTCATTGTACTCCATAAACTCAAATTTAGAAGAAAAAGTAAATAATAAGTAGTAAAAAGGTAAACAGCAATATTCAGTGATTTAGCATAGAAAACTTAAATTATTTGTCCTATATGTGAGTAACCATTAAATATTTTTGAAATCTTTTCAGACAGCATAACATTACCTAAAGGTAGCTTGGGAATTGTCATCAAAGAGACTGGTAATTTTTTTTACATCTTTAAAATACTTTAGGAAATAAAATGTTTTTCATTTTTATTCAATAAAATATTATTTTGCAGATAAAGACAGCTCAGCTGTCATACAATGGCAAGTTGAGGTTAATGGATGGCAGATCTGCTTACGAGAACTTTACCTTAAGTTACAAGAAATGTCTTTCAGTTCTGGTATTTTTAAAGAAGTTTTATTATTTAATGTTTAATGAATTTTTTGAAAATGCTCTTTTTTTAAATATGTAAATGGAAATTTTTTATAAAAGTTATCGCATGTACAGGATTTTTAAATGTCTATTCCATTTCTGCATTTATAGTATTGGTTCTATGACAAAATTAATGCCATGAGAAAAAGATGTCAACCTTAACAAGCTGATTAAAGAATTAACTGTTTGCTAATTGGCGTTGGTGTAAGAAATGCAATGTATGAAATGAAAAAAATATCCTTGTGCTGAAATATAATAAGTAAAACAATGTTAAACAGGCGCAAAATGTGCAAATGTTTGCAGACATGTTTTTGGGGTTAAAAGGAACCCTTTTTTCAAAGTAAAAAAAATAGTGACTTATTGGTGAAAAAACACTAATTCGTTCTTAGTTCTAAAAATTTATTCATAGAAAACAAATGTTTGCCGTTACATATATATGGCTTTATTTTGGAATATTTAATCTATATTAATTAGGCTGCAGAATATCATTAATAGAACAAACACATTAAATGTATAGAAGTCGACTACAAGCAATCCAAAAAGAAAGGGGGGGGGGTAAAGCTTGATCACTGAGCTCTACCCCTCCATCATTAAGATACATACTGCTATGAAATTCCTCATAAGACTATGTTAACATTTCTTATTATATAACTCCATGAACTGAATCAAAACATGCATATGTTATGTACGCAATTTTCACTGTAAGTTTCATTTTACTCATAATACGCTTTATTAGTTACAGATAAAATATTAAAAATGTATATTCATATTTTTGTATTTCAATCATAAATTTTTGGCTTAAACCTTGTTTGAATACAGCCTAAAACGATTTTTTAGTCCCTTATGTTCTTAACTTACAACTGATAGATTTTGATTGCATAAAATATTTCTATATGTGTTTGAAAATTATTTCTTATAAAATTAATTTCATTTGGATCAACTTTCAGCTTTAATTCCTATAGAAAGTATCAAAAGAATGATAACTGTTGGAAAACTTGTTAAGAATATTTTAGAGACAGCCCCAGAAATGCGATTTCAACTGAGTCATATTTTAAATGCCATGTTTTCAATTTTACAAAGGTAATATTCAATAGTTTATTTTGGTATTTTTATTTTTCTGTTAACGAGATACCACTTGGCACCAAACAGTTAGTATGGCAAATATCTTAACGGTAAAATTAAAATATTTATTCAAGCACAATTAAAGAGTGCATCAGTTCTATTTCTATGAAGGATAATTACTTTTTTTATGAAATGAGCTGTTTTATGACTTCAAAATTTTAAGTAAATTAAGTGACAATTGTTGTATTTGTTATGTTTGGCAAATGCTTGCAGGTTGCCTCCTTAGCAGAAACATACCTTTGCCTTTATTTTTGTCAATTCAATGAGTAATTTATTGAATCATTTTATTGTTGTATTTAAATCTTTATCTTCTTCAGTTTTATTATTAATTTTATTGTCCGTCTTGTAATGACACCTTAAAAACTCCTTAGAGCAATGTCTAACTTTATTTTTAGCTGGAAGAATACAATAGTAAAAGAAAAATTTTTAACAATCACATTATAGGAGTGTCATAAATATTTGATAATATAGTATTTCTTTATGGTTGTTACTAAGGCTCGACCGATGCATCGGCGCCGATTGTTCAACAAAGTTGCCATCGGCATCGGCGGCAGATGTTAACTTTAGAAAAACATCGGCCCATCGGCCTAGAAAGCATCTAAAAGCCGATGCAAGGCCTATGTTTTTCGCTTTCAACTTTCCAGAAAACATTCTGTCTTTCACTTTCTTTTTTTCTCCATAGATCAATTTCTATTTCCATACAATAACAGGCAGCACATAAGTTAAAAAAAAACACAAAAAATGTCATTCTACAAAAGTATTTGATAAAAATTTCGGAACACTAGTTTAAGCGATCGCTGCCCGAAAACCTTCATTATTAAAATAGTTCTCTTTGAGCAGAATGCTCGCTGTTAGAATATGTTAAAGTAAAAGTCATAGAGACGTCTTATGAGTGCTATTTGTTTTTCGCACTAGGTTAGTTGCTTCATTTTTGTCGGTTTTTCTTTTAATAATAACTTAGTGCATTAGATGTCATTGTGCAATAATATTATACCATTTGCTTTTAGTTTGTCATGTTTCTTATTATTCCGAAATTGTAAACAATAAAAAGTCAACTCGATCAAAGTACGATAATAATTTTAATTTTTACCAGCGTAAACTTTTTTCTCTTTGCGGTTTTTTTTTTTTCTGCTTCTTCGATCCCAAGTGTTACAGTTTTTCTGCAATTGTGCAGCAATCTTGTTGTATCTGCTTTTAGTGTGCGGTTGTTCTCATTATTTCATTTTTAGTTTACAACATAGAAAAGATTGGTCAAAATAAGAAAAAAAATTCCAGTATAAATATTTATTGATCGAAATTTTATGTGTCCAAATTCGACTTGCAATTTTTAAAAATTGAATTCTCAAAATGCGAGTTCGCGCGACAGGATTTAATAACATCTTAATAAAAATGCTAAAATTTCTTTATTTTCACAGATTGATCAATGCATATATTTTTTTCAAAATGCACCTTAACATTTCTTATACAATAATTATTTTAATTTTTCCCCTTTTATACTTCGTTTTTTTAGTGCTTTTTTTTTGGCTTCTTTGATGCCACGTGTTAGACAGTTGACAGTTTTGCTGCTATTGTACAACAATCTCGTTGCATCTGCTTTCAGTTTAGGATATTTCTTGTGCAACATAGAACATATTGATAAAAAATATGAATCAATTTTTCAGTATAAATGTTTATTGATCGAAATTTTATGTGCCCAAGTTCGACTTGCAATTTTCAAAAATTTAATTCTTTAAAAATGAGTTTGGGATACAGGGTGGAACAATACCTTAATAAAAATACTACAATATCATTAATTTCAAAAATTGCCAATGTATATAAAAATATATATATATTTTCAAAATACATCTTAAGTTTTCAGAAGATTATTTGTCAACAGAAAACTGCGGGTGCTCAAAATATTGGTTTCTTTCGGTGACCTTACATTGTGCTCATGAAAATATAAAGAACATGTCAAGTATTTCAGTGTAATTTTCAACTCACAAGAAAAAAAACCAATAATATTAGTTCTTAAGACCCAGCATTCATTTGCAATGACAAAAAAATCTCACGTCTATGTTTTTAAAGCAATATTCAGTATTTCTTGGTTATGAACAAGGGATATACTATACAAGGGATGATACTGCGAGCGAATTTTTTAAATATTTTATTTTTATTTCAGAAAAAGAGCTGAAAATAACTTTTTAAATGAAAAATAAACATGTAATCGTTCCCGCTTTTCTTTTAAAACGGGGGGGTGGGGGGGGATCATGAAAAAATCTGAGAGGAGGGGGTTGACAGTTTCGTTAAAAATACAAACCCACATTATTTGTTAGTCTGTGTCATAACATCTGCATTCTTCTCCATGAAAAAAGTTATAAAATAAAGGCAGCTGCACTTGGCATTTGCAGTGCAGGTGTTATAAAGAGAAAATGTTGAAGGAAAGGGAATTAGACCCGAGCGGATCCAATAGTTGTTGATTTTTTTTTTTGCAAAGATGTGAAAAAAGAATTGAAAATCCTCTGATATAGCATTTTTTATTTTTTTTAACCTCCGAATAGTTTAATTACTTTACTAGAATCGCGAGAGATTCTTTTAGTTTTAATTATTATGTAAACTTCCCCAAAACAGTTTTACGGTGCTTGAATAATGCATTTATCTAATATATAAGCGGCTTATTCTGTCTGTCTGTCCGCTATAGAATCCCAGCCGTTTTACCGATCGGGACCACATTCGATACGGCTCATGTTTACGATCCGAGAAACTCATCGCCGCAAAAATGAAAGTTGTGACTCAATTAATTTTTTTTAAATTCATTTAAAAAAAATTTTCAATGATTTTCTTGACCCATTTTATTTTATTTTTGCATTGTTGCCATTGTTTCCAACCATATAATTACAGTTACCCTGTGAACAAACAAATCAACGCAGTTGCCATTGTTGTAAAAATGTAACAAATATACTAATAATAATTAAAACACTGCTGTAGCATTTTGAGTGAGGCTTCGCTGTATTTTGAAATTTCCGTTAAAAATTAATGTATGTGCGAATTTAATTTAATCCCTTCTTTCTTTTTAATTGATTTACTTATTGTAATTTTATATTTTTTTATTAGAGTGGCAGCGCTCTTTTTCCCTGTTTCGTTAAAACTTTTGTTTTGAAGAGCATAATAAAATTTTCAATAAGTTCTTTCGACGATAAATATATATTTTTCACAAACGATTTGATTATATAGTGAATACATATATAGTAGTGTGGGGCAGTAAGCAAAGGAGCTTCCTCGCAGCCTGACCTGGGTAATTCAGTTTGAATGAGCAGACACCTTTGCACAAATCATTTTAATTACAATCTATAATACCTAGAACAGCGGTCATTTCGTATGACCGCCGGGCTTACTAGTGCTTTTATAAACATAAAAATAAATAGTAAATGATTTAAATGACATTTTTGACAAGCATTCTACACGTTTTAATGGTTTACAGCGACTTTTTTTCCCCATCGGCATCAGCCATCGGCCGATGGAAGAGGAGAATAATCGGCAATCGCCAATCGGCCGATCTCGGAACAATCGGCATCGGCCCATCGGCCAAAAAATGCCATCGGTCGAGCCCTAGTTGTTACAAAAAGCCTTTTTCGCTGTTAGGTGGCGCTGCTACAGAGAGCTCTCGGTTTCGTCATCAGTGACATAGCCAATATGCAGCCATTTCAGAATCTGTAAGCGAGCTATGCACTGCACTTGCATTTGTGTCGCTCCATTGTTTTGATTTTTGGTTATGTGCTAATAAAGTTTATTTTGGTAAATGATGGCTCCAGTGTTCACTCATAATGGATTTATTCATCAGTTTCAACCACGATCCACGATAATACTATGAGAGTAGCAGATTGATGTATACTACTTTTTAAATTTTGAGGTTAACAGTTTATTGAATTTTCTTAACTTTAAAAACACTGAATTCAGTAGATATGAGATGATTGTGAATATGTCCTGGGTTGGACCCATGAAAAAAAAATGGTAAGCGCAGTTATGCTATGTTCTTTATGAACACTTCTAATACCTATATTTCAAAATCCTTTAAATTATAAAGTCAGTTTTGTTTTTGTTTTGGATTAAGATGCTGACCTTTTTCATGTGTTATTTTATAAAATTATATGCAAATTTTAATTTGATTTATAGGCACATTAGCAGCACATCACCTTCCTTGGAGCTTATTTCTGTATGCATTGATATAGCTGCTATACTATCAAAGGATGAAATGTCAGATGTATGGCAACAATTATCCCAAATGCGCCTTCTTCCTTTCATGACAAGTATTCCTAAGAATATAATTGATCGTGTCAGGTGAGATTTTTGCTGTTCTGACTTTTTGATGTCAAGCAATAGGAATTTAATGTTTTAATTTTAAGAACATAGTAAAAAATTAATTTCAATTGGGCTTTGCTTATATAGCGTGCTTCAAAAAATTTGTACACACTTTAAACCGCTGTAGAAAATTTATTTTCTAGCTAGAAAATTAAACTTCTGGATAAAGTATGGCTATAGTTTAATTTGAAAAATATGTCTTCATACCCAGACTGAAACAGACCAGGCAAGAAAATAGAATTCAGGAGAACAGTTGAATTTCTTGCATGCTCTCCAGAACTTATGTGCCAATTTTTTTCTGCCTTGTAAGAAGCAAAGGAAATGTATTCACGAAAAATTTCCCACTCAAATTTTAACCTGAATTTGATTTTAATCACACCTGAATCAAATTAGATTAGTTTTTCACGTTATATTGGTATGTACATATGTATTGGGTAGTTGAATAAGTTTTCGCTGTTTTCCAACAAATGGCACTACCAAAACTGATTGCATCATTTCATAATAGTGACACATCTATTTACAAGTACTACAAGCAAGCTTTAAATTCAGTGTATGTTATTTGTCAGAAGTGCAAACAAATTTATTTTTCATTGCGTTGAATATGTCAAAATTCGTGCCAGAAAAAAAGAGGATTTGTGGCGAATTTTACTGTATTATTTTATTTTTTAAAAATCTGTAGTTGAAGCTCACAGATTTCTTGTTGAGACTTGCAGCTATCATGCTCTGTCTGAAACAATTTGGAGAGATTCATTTAGACATTTTGAAAATAATGATTTTGATCTTGAAGATAAAGTGCGCTCTGTTGCTCCGAGAAAGTTTGAAAGCAAAAAGTTGGAAGCATTACTTCATGAAGACTCATGTCAAATGCTAGCTGAACTTGCTGAACCACTAGGAGTTTATCATCAAAACGGCCGCTATACGAGTGGAGACACGGCAAGGTCATTTTGCAGCATGAAAGTTCTTAGTCACATGTGGCAAAACTCGTAAAAATCTATTTGGAATGCTTAAGTGGGAAGTCCTACCCTACCTGCTGTATTCACTGTACATTACCCCTTCTGACTACCACTTTTCCGGTCGATGACACATGGCCTGGATGCGCAGCACTTCCATTCTTATGAGGATGCCAAAAATTTGGTAGACTCTGGAATAGCTTCAAAAGACGTGCCGCTTTTCTGACATGGAGTTCAAATGCTGCCAGAAAGATGGGGAAAAGTAGTGGCTAGCGATGGACAATACTTTCAGTAACATGGTTTTGAATATTTTTTAAAAAATAAAGCATTAACTTTCCCAAAAAAAAACAGCGAGAACTTATTCAGCATTCCAATAGTTACGGGTAACCAAAATCTCGATTTTTTACGAGTTTTGTCGTGATCTATGTATGTCCTAGTGTTAGAAATGAACAGTCCTTAGTCACATTTTATGACCAAAAATTTCAATTTGACGCTTAGATACCTAGGTGCAAAATTTGAGATCTATAGTTTTGAATTGGCAAAAGCTTAAACTGTCCTGTCTTGCCGACTGGTTTGGCAACAATTATTACGTGAAACATTCAGGAGGGTGGGGGAGGGCACTGAGTTGGGGGCGTGAGAAATTGCTTGAGATAAATGCTTTCAATTATCTCATATACTGGTCAGTCTTTTTTTTTTTTTTTTCATTTCTCAAAATTTAATGCATAACACATTTTGTTTTTGCAGCGGTATATGTATGAATATTGGAATTATTGGACAACTTATTGCATCCCGTGAATGTATATCTGGTGAATATTCTGTGTGCCTTGCTTTCTTGAATTTAGTATTGAATATTTCAAAGGTAAATTATTTACAAAATATTTGGTTGTACAAAATGCTAAATAGATTATAAATTTTTGTATTCTACCATATAAATTTGTATTCTTGTTAAAATTAAAGAAAATTTGAGTCCAATATCGTTATAGTTTAAACTGATTTGAACATTACTTTAAAACTTGTATTTTAATCCCAATAAAAGTAGTTTAGTTGTTATGTTTTCGGATATTTTTAAAGTTACAAGGACTTATGTGAAAACTACTTATTTGCCATATTGAAGGAAATATCATTCATGAAAAATTTTGTTTATTTCCAAAGTTTCTCCAAAGTGTAATTATTATGTTTTGATTTAAATGTCATTTTTTTCATAATATTTTAGTGCCACATCATATTATAAATGCTTATTTCATGCATAATGCTTATTCAATGCATAAATAAAAACTTCTATGAGAAAAGTATTTCCTGTGATTAAGTACGATTGCAGAAACTAAAATTTTAAGTTGATTAAGAAAAATTTCATGCATGCATATATCGCGCCTCCAATGCAAGAGAGCCATAACTCAAAAAAAGAGAAAATGACTAAATGTAGAATGAAGTATGTTTTACTGAATTATTTTTTGTGTACAAATGACATGTCTTAGCATTATTTGTAAGTTATTCAAGATAATTAAAATTATACCTGGAACTGAATCATGAAATAATGTTTTTAAATGTGCATACATTTGAAACAATAATGCTCGCATTGGATTTATAACAATTAAAAACATTATTCAACTTGAGATAATTGAATTTAAAAGAAAATGTAATTTTAAAAGGTATGGTTAAAATTTTAAAGGACTTGTTCTGAGGAAGGAGTCTATTTTGAGTTGTGGTCCTCATATAGTAGTCGTGCAATATATGTATTGAAAACATCAATTACTTCGCCAAAACATCAACAATCATTGTAATTTTTTTGTTAAGTAAAACTATTTTTCTGATCAAATGACATTTTTAAAGTCTTTTTTCTGGGTTTTGAACTTTTAAAAATTATTCAATGCATGTGGACACAGCTGCATGCGTCTTTATATAATGTGTAACTGATAGCTCTTGCATTTATTACGATGCTTTACAATTACTCATCAACTTTAAAAAATGTAGGCCTTTCGCACATTTATATTTTATATGTGATAATTTTTATTTCTTTTTTCTTTTCAGAATGGAACTTCAGAAAATGAAAATTTTCTAGCTTGTGTTGTATATATTATGAGAGAAATATTTTCCTACTTTCACAAATGGTATTATTCAGAGCCTAGCCAACGTTTGCTTATTGGTTAGTACTCATTTTCATTTCCACTTGATCAACTTGATCAGTTCTTTATTTTTACAGTTTCTGTAACTGTTTAAGAGTTTATTTTGTGTAGATAAAATACTCTCTGATGTCAACAGTTACATTCAGTAAAAAACCCTTAATATATAATTTTTCTGGAAGCAAAATTGCATTGAACTCACCAGATAATATGCAAACTCTATCAAGGTTGCTGCACAACAACATGTAAGAAAGAAAGAAAGAAAGAAGCAAATGTTCTTAAAATTTTGAAAAATAGAAATGAAAAGATGTTGCTTCCTATGCTGTGTGCTTGATAGCTAGAAATATAAATGTCGACTTTTTTTTTTGCTGTAGAAAGTCTGCATTTGGAAAAATAACCTGCACTTGGTTCAGATAATACAAATATATACGACTTTAGCAATACTTGCAGATTATTAGTTTTAATATAGGCTGTACTTTTAAAAAATCAGGGTTTTTTAATTCTGTATTTTTAGTTGATCAGCAAAGTCTTTTGTAAATGTAAAAGGAGCAAATTAAAAACTAAAGATCTCAAAAAGTTGTATTTATGTCAATTGCAAATTTTTATTTTTGAGTGCTGTAACTCATTCTTGAAAATGTGAAAAATTAATGAGGCAAATCAACTAAAAATTAGAAAAAAAAAAAAAACTTTTCTGCTTAAAACATAAAATATCGTTTGATGTGTAGAGTTAAAGGAAAGTAAAGAACATTATGATAGAAAAAAGAACTGCAGCTGTCATAAAGTATTATTTATCTAGATGGGAAAATGTGAGAAAAAGTACAGCACTTAATGATTTGAAGCTATAACAGTAGCTTGATGTATTTAAATGTTACCCCCCCCCCCCCGAAGGGTGATTCTGATTTGAAATTTACAAAACGTTTAGATTTAGTAGTAGTAGTTTAAAAACACTTACAGCAATATTTCTGGTAAAAATCAACTTCTGGTATAAAAATTACAGAACTTTCAATAAATAACTTGATGCTATTAGAGTTTTTTTTATGAATGTATTGTGTGTGGGTGGAAGGGGGGTATTCACTTTAAAAAATATATATTGTGTGGCATCCTTTTACCAGAAATTTTTTGTCAAGTTACAAAATTTTCTACACTAAATATACCCCCGCCCTCTTAACTTACATTTCATGGAATCTTTTTGCTTTAGATGCATTATGAAAATATGTCTAGAATAGATTCTTTCCATTTATTGAAATTTTACTTATCCATATCTTTTATATTTTGCAGGTCAAAAATGTCTTCAACTACTTCACAGTTTGTTTTCTATGGATAAACATAAAATTAAATCTTTGTAAGCATTTTACAAATTTCACTGTTTATTGTATTTTTGGGAGTATGCACCGCACCCCGCGTAAGTGCTACACTAGCGATAATGAGCACAATTTGCATCAAAAGTATCATAAGCATCGCACCCGGTGTTGCACAATTTCAAAGCACAATCAGTTAATAAAAAGGGAGTGCAATTTGAATGAAGGAGATGTTTTGAATAATTTTTATAAATAACATAATCATCTATTCTTTACTATAATTATTTTTGTTACCTGAGAAGACATCTGTTGGTTGTTGTGTAACCTAACCAACTGGAGCATGGATTTCGGGTACTTCACCTCATGCCGCTCAGAATAAATTGGAGCTTAAAAGCAGTAGTATAGCTTTAAAGTCTCTTCGGAGCTATTTCCCAAAACTTTAAAAGATTAAAACACAAAAGCATTTGCAGCGCAAGGTAGAAAACAACATAACAAACTACGCTTCGGCAGGTATAAGTGAACAAGTGAACGATGCAAACAATGCAAAACATAAAACGACCGAATCAGTTATGCTTGTTATCATGCTTGATCCAAAGAAAACTGTCATGGCGGTACTGTTTTTAACGGTTTTGGAGAACTTGTTTTTATGTCTTTCTTTTTAACTTTAAAAAAAAATCATATATGCTGCATCCAATGTATTCATTGGCAATTTTTTATTCTTTAACGCACAAGGCCGTGGAGCATACTCCGGAATATACGGATCATTTTTTATAGAAATGTGCTTAAATAGGTTTAAAGATTAATTAATTTTGTTAGAATAAACTAGTAATGGGCATAATCGAGTGATCACAATCGAGAACTCGATTATTCAGGATAACTTGAGAACTTGATTCAGACGACCATCTCGAGAACTCAATTCAGAGGACCATCTCGAGAACTCGATTAAACATCTCTAGAACTCGAACATCTCGAGAATTTGATTAAACATCTCGAGAACTCGGTTGAACATCTCGATAACTCGGTTTAACTTCTCGATAACTCGGTTGGTTTACTTCCCGGAAGATAGAATTGAATGAATGTCTCGGATGATTTTCGTCTCGGGTAATACATTTGGCTGATTCGTAGTCACATGATTGCAAAAATGACTATGTGTGTGAGTAGGTAACAAAGGCGAATAGTTTCTTATTTAAGAGGAAGTAATTGCTAGAAACAAATTTAGAGGACGGGAGTGCCGGGGAGAACAAGCAAATGGATAAATAAATTAACGTATATAGTAAACGGTCATTTCAAAAGCAATGCATTTTTTTAATCGACATGTTTATTTGATTCGCACCTCCCGTTTTTTTATCTTCGCAGAGAATTGCTTTATATCTAGGTGTGGTTACATATCGCTTTACATTGAAAAGTTTATGGAATTGAAGTGCTAGAGAAAAGGGGTTTCACGGGGGACTCATTGAGGATAATTTTCTAAATTAAAATCCTCAAAATATGTACTTAAGCTATCGCTGGTGACATTAGGGGAACGGGTTCGTACGATTTCTCGGAAAGTTTTAGAAATTTATACACTAAAATCGCAGTTTTGTGTTGCATTTTGCAGATTTTAGGAAAAAAGGGACCTCCCGAGAACGTTACTTTGGGGGCCGTAATAAATGTGTCACGCTTTTTTCCCATATAATTAACCCCCCTCCCCTCCTTTTGTCACAACATGTCACACTTCAGCGGACCCCCCTCCCCCCCCTTTGCCACGCGTCACGCTATGTTGCATAATGCATGATGTCACACTTCTTGCTACCCCCTCCCCGCCCTTTGTCACACTTTGTCACAATTTCACGAACCCCCGTCCCCCCTCGAAGAGTGAAATCATTTATGAATGATCCTTTAGGCTATTTTTCCTGGGGAAAAGAGGGGGAGGGGTCTCTCCTTAAAAATTTCTAGAATAAAATGTATAAAAAATGGAAATTGAGACTACTTTTATCATGTTAACGAAAAGAAAAGTGACGGAAATTTTTCGAAATTGAAAGACTGAAAACTAAATTTTGGGTGGTGCTATATTAGGGTTAAGTGGGGATTTTTATGGGGCATTACTTTGAAATAGAAGAATGAGAATCGTAGTTTTAAACTCTTTGGTGGCGTTAGGGGGGAGGGGGCACATTTCTAGAATTTTTTTGAAATTTAAGTGATAAATTCGCAGTTTAATGCTGTATTTATAGAGCTGTTTGGGAAAGCTGATATTCGGTATTATCTCTGGAAATGTGCGTTATTTTAGTATATCTTTGGTGATGGGAAGGGGTGGAGGAGGGTAGGGGACTTCTCCCGGAAATTGCAGAAAACGGTAAGCTGTTTTTGATGACGTTAGGAAAACGGGGGGGGGGGGGGGGGGTTCCAAAATTTTTCGAAATTTAAGTTTTACAAACGCATTTCTAGGTTATCGTTAGTGTGTCATCAGGGGTAAGAGTATAAGGGGAGGGGGGATTCGGTTGCTCTAGCACTGAAAAGTTGTTTAAATTGACATTCTAAAATCGGGGTTTTAAGGGATCGTTCATAAATGATGTCGCACTTTTTTCAATATATTTGACCCCCTCCCCCCTTTTTCACTAAGTGTCACACTTCAACATACCCCCTACCCCCTTTGTCACATCTCACGCTATATTACTTTAGCATAAAATAAGTTTAATTTGCTGATTTTAAATGTATTTTTAGAAATTAAAATGTGCGCTGTCAAAACTTCTTGTTACCCCCTCCCCTCCCCTCGTCACGAACTGTCACTTTCTCCCTCGAAGCATGACATTATTTATGAATGACTCCTAAGCTGTATTGCGAAATGTTAGGGCAACGGTAGGGGTTTGGAAGGATTCGCCGGTTCTTTTACGGCATAGGGAACAAGTAGAGAAAATTCTTAGCTGCCAACAGGATGTGTATCATATATTGTGTTACAATAACAAGTTCCCCTCCTCAGAATTCAGTTCCAAAGCAACTACAACTCTTGAATACGTTACCACTGGGCCCCGAGTCGGACCTGAGCTTTATTAGCTTTTCTTATCAGGACTGCCATTTTTAATTTTTACAGTAGGAGGCAAAGGGGTATTCTCCTTTTTATTGCATCAAAAAAAAAAAAAAACGTGCATTGACAAAAATACACTATATTTCTCAGAGCCAGAGAAAGACAGTTGCCCATTCCTGACCCCTCCTAAATGACAGTGCTGCTCCCCAAAAATTTGTACCAAAGGGGGGGGGGGAATTGCTAAATTTTTAGCTTGTTATTCATATAATCTCTAATTTCAGAACTCTAATTCCATTTTTTTTATCCCTCCCTGTATTCACCCTTGAACCATTGTTCAGAAGAGCGGACTTTCACAATAGTTTAATGTTAGATATATAACTATTATTTTATAAACAAAATATTATTCATATCTTATTTATTTAAGCTATTAGTTTTATATTACATGTAGTTTTGTGAAAAAGATAAAAAACATGATACAGTTCATTATTACTGAAGTCTCTAATATTTATACTATCATCCATGCATACATATATTATCAATGCTAAATATGCAACTAAACGACATGAGAAAATTAAAAGGGGGAAAAAAAAGAATTAGATGTTGCGGTACCAATTGTAAGGCGTCTGCTGTAACTTTTTTTTTTTTAGGCTTCTAAACATTAGCAGTCATATAATATTTTTAAAAATGTGCGAACTTGGCATTTATTTTCGATTAGCATCAGCATATCCAGACAAAGCGCCGAGTAGACGAGACTAATCATTTAGATGTGTGAGTGTGTAAGTATTCTTAATAATAAACACAGGCTTTTTTCTCAAACAACACGGTTCCATTCTAATAAATTGCATTGAATGGAAAATTTTCTTTCATTATTTCAAGTTATTTTCTTCTTTATAAAAAAATGTCAGGGTAATCTTTTGAAATCGCTATTAATATATGATAATTAATTATTAAATTTAAGATTTTTTTTAGAAACTAAAAACTTGATGCAGGAAGGGAGGAGTATTTATTTAATTGTTCCTTTACCTAAAAAAAGGTGAATTCATAGAATTACGTCATATACGTAATTATTATATAGCAGTCCGAATCAAATTTTTAAATAGACAGAATACGCAGTTGTTTAAGGATGCAAATTTTAGTTTATACACCACTTTTTAATATTTCAGTAAATTTTTGCTTTTTATAACAACATTTCCTTCTGTCAAATAATAATTATGTTTTTCTATCACATGAGCGTAGTATAGATTTCTATGGTTTATCCTTTGATAACTTGCCCTATACCAGTATCCTGCAATTGGGCCGTGCTGGCCTAGTGGTTAGAGCTTCGGACTTCCACCAGGAAGGTCGTGCGTTCGATACCTGCTGAAGACCCACCATGTACACTTAGGGATGACACGTGCATGTATAATTCGTGGACCCCACTACCTCGCCCCGTGCGCAAGCAATCCTAAGGCCTCGGCTAACAGGTAGGGGGCTGGTGGAGAAAAGTATCATGTCCTTGTTATCACAATAAATAAATGTTATAAATAATATAAAACATCAGGCTTTCTAGATGAGCATGATTTTTAACTTTTTTTTTTTTTTTTTTTTTTTTTTTTTTTTTTTTTTTTTTTTTTTTTTTTTTTTTTTTTTTTTTTTTTTTTTTTTTTTTTTTTTTTTTTTTTTTTTTTTTTTTTTTTTTTTTTTTTTTTTTTTTTTTTTTTTTTTTTTTTTTTTTTTTTTTTTTTTTTTTTTTTTTTTTTTTTTTTTTTTTTTTTTTTTTTTTTTTTTTTTTTTTTTTTTTTTTTTTTTTTTTTTTTTTTTTTTTTTTTTTTTTTTTTTTTTTTTTTTTTTTTTTTTTTTTTTTTTTTTTTTTTTTTTTTTTTTTTTTTTTTTTTTTTTTTTTTTTTTTTTTTTTTTTTTTTTTTTTTTTTTTTTTTTTTTTTTTTTTTTTTTTTTTTTTTTTTTTTTTTTTTTTTTTTTTTTTTTTTTTTTTTTTTTTTTTTTTTTTTTTTTTTTTTTTTTTTTTTTTTTTTTTTTTTTTGAGATAATCACTCGAGTACTAATCACTCGATTATCAAAACTACCCGAGTACTAATCACTCGATTATTGAAATCTCTCGATTATGCCCATCACTAGTATAAACATTCTATGATTCACAGTCATTAAAAAATATATTTACAATATGCTTAGAAAAGAAATGGTGCTACTTATCAGTTATGTGCCTTACATTAGCAACAGTTTTAAAAATGTTGCCAACATGCTATTTAAATCTAATAAAACCTTGTACTATTTAAATCATGTCTATTAACATTTCTTTGTTTATATTTCATTTGATTTTCGGGAAGCAAAAAATGTAGACGTATAACCGATAAGTACCAAACTGGCTTTCTTTAAGTTAAAATTATGTAAAATGATACAAATCAATTGAATAATAGTAAATATGGTAATACAGCTTTTCTGATGGCAAATGATTGCTAATGAAAATTGGATCATTTGCTTTGAGTTCTTTGTTATGACTGGCCCTGTAGTGTAATATTGCAAACTACTTATATAGATCAATGTTTGATTACATTTTTAACACAAAACATTTTCATGAAGTGAGGGAATTTCATCTGTGATATTCTTTAGCCGTCTTGTTTCACAAGCATTATATTCCTATGTGTGTAACACTCGATGTGTAACAATTTCACTGTTTTTCCTCTCAAAAAGAAAGAAAAAAATGTAGAATTTTTATTTTTTTAAACAAAAACTTCTAGATAAAGCTTATAAAACATAAAAACTATTTTTTGCAATGCAACTCCTTCTTATTTTATAGTGTTCCCTTTCATTATTCAGACCAAAGGACAACTATATTTAGTATATTTATGGCGACATCAGGGGAAAAGATTAAGGTTAAAAATTAATCTAAAATTTAAAAAAGACACACAATTTGCAGTTTAGTCCTTTCTTTCTATCAAAGCGACTTTTTTCTTTTAAATCAAAATTGAGTTATTGCCAAACTATTACTAGATGGCTCTGTGTTGCTTATGTTACCTAAATACAATATTTTATTGTCATATGTGCATGGAAAACATTTTTTTGAAAATTCTAAAAAATTTACCTGAATCAAATACATGGAGCAGCAAAACTTTAATCGTCAGTATCTTATTTTAAGCTCAGCTGCAGAAATAACGTTTTGCTCTGCACAGCAGTATAGTTGTCATGTCTGTATTTGGTGGCATATTCTTTCAATATTTATGCATTTGCCATGTTTCCATCTGTGGATCATGTGGATATGTGCTTTAAATTTTTTCCAGCACAGTTCTAAGTATCTTTCTTTTAGTCACTATTAATCTCTTGTACCGTAACTTGCTGAATGCATCTTACATAAGTTTATAACAATTTTACAATTATTGACTTTTGCTCACATTTATATTTTTTATATCACATTTCATAAAGTTTTGTATACAGTGTAGTTTTATGTTGAAAAGATTGTAATTTGTTGGAAGCTAAAGAGAATTTTTAAAAAATCTTTAGGGAAGAAGCACAAGAACTTTGCATCTACAGTTTACTGAATTTTGAAGCTGGTCAAACTTTACTGAAGATAGTTTGTACAGGAGAAGAAGTTGTGCAGCAAACAGTACTCAAGAAAAACAGGTTTCTTTTATTGAATTTCCCTTTTGTGTTGTCAATAACATTCTTATAAAGAGCCAATCAATTTTATTCTGAATTTTTAAATTCATCATTCATTCAATTTATTCATTCTGCATTTTAATTCTATTGAAGTCGGTTGAAGTTTTTTTTCCCTCTTATAGTGAGTTCGGTGAACAAGTTGCATCCATGATACGCTTATCTTTATCTGTGCTCAATCGTCTGCTGCTGCTTCGTAACAATTTCTGTGTAAAAAGCTCCAAGAGTGAAGTTTCTCCACTGGAAGCTGTATTATTTTCTACTCCTGGACATACTACACAACCACAAGTTGTGCTTATGGTTGCCCATTATGCGTTTCAGCGTTACAATCCTCATTTAGCTACATTAGCTATTCAACTTCTTAAAAGATTTGCAAAGGTATTGCTGTTTATATTCTGAATTAATTTTAATTTAAAGTCACAGATCTGTCTTTTTTTTTTTTTTGTTTGTTTCATTTTAACATATCCTATTAAATGTTTCTCCCCTGTTTACATGCAAGATTTCTCTAGCTAAATTTATTGCAATATTTTTGTGCTTTTCAATATTATTATGTTTTTTACCATAATTTTGCACTTGTTGTTTTGTGTTAATTATCCAATTTGAATCTTTTGATCTGTGCTTTTTACCACTTTATAAGAAATAAACTCTATAAAATTATATTGTTTTACATAATATAAAGGTTTTCCTAACATAAACATTATCATTGGCATTACTTCAACATTAAAAGCATGGGAGATTAGAAACACAAAGTAAAAAATTATTTAAATAATTAGAGAAAGTGCTTGTTTAGAAAAGGTTGACAGTGCTCTCCTCCTGTTGCCTCATTCCTAGTTTCTTGATGTGCATGCTTCACTCCCGTTTATGCAGTGGTGTAGTCCTGAAAAAAAAGTTGGGGGGATGCTTATACATAAGAAGATAAGCAATTGAAATCAAAAGTGGGGGGATGCTTATGTTAAAATGTAAAAAGTTTGGGGGGACACTTGTATTAAAATAAAAAGGTAGGGGGATGCCGTTCCCCCTGCGTCCCCCTTCGACTACACCACTGTGTTTATGTAGGCGTTGAATAAAAATATATTTAACCCCCGTGAAAGTGTAGCACATCGCTTAAAATCATAAATAATTAAAATTTAGTGCTTTCATGAAAAGATACCTCCTAATTATTTCAAATTGGCTAACGTCAGCTAACATTTGTGCCAAAAGGCAAAATAGTAATTCCAAAAACACCTAAAACCTGTGAAGCCTATCTCTTAAAAAAATACAAATAATGCAAATGGATGAATTTACTCAAAAGAATTCACAGCTGCAATTCTTTTTAAAATAAAAATGCCCATTTATACATGGCATTTTACTCATTAATATTTTAATAATAATGACAAAATTGTCAATTTTAATGTGTTTTTTACTAAATTTATCTAACTAAATTTAACTAACTGGGGCATATTTGAGAATAGGGGCGGGGAGAGAAAAGGTGCTCTTCCTTCTTAAATAAGTAATAGTTTTTTTACTCTTAATAAAGTATTTCCTAGAGTCTGAAATGTCTTGAAGATGTTAGTTCTGTGAACATATGACCCACTTCTAAATAAATACTTACATCTACCCTACCCCTTTCTTTGACCTGTTGTAATTACTTGATTTTGTTTTGCTGATGGAATGAAAAAGAATTGCGAATTTCCATGTAAAACTTGATATGCATTAAAAGAAAATTTTGGTTTTAAAGGGAAAATAAACTTTATACAGAAAAATTGTAATTCAAAATCTTTAAATGCACAAATAACAATAACAATTGCATATTACCTGTATTTCAAAGTGACAGGAAATATTTTTTCATTGGAAAAAACTATAAGTGCTGCTGGACAAAGAAGCATTTTTAAAAAAATTTCTTTTTTATCCATAAGTTCTTTTTTTTTATTTCTTGTTTTGCAGTGTGGAAGATGTTCCTTTTAACCATGATGCACATGTTTGCCGTCCCTATTCCTATTTATGTATTTAGCCTTACTTCTTAATTTAAACTACGTTATTTTTTAGAACTTACAAACTATTTTTCACCAAACTTATTGTAGTTTGAGAATTTTGACAAACTACCTCCCTTTATGTATTATACCCAACTTTGAAAAGAAAAACATATGAGCAGTTTTCTGCAAATTTAGGATTTTTAAAAATAATCCCATGTTTAAATTCTTAGATTAAAAATCTTCATATATCATACCATTGTTCAAAACTACCCTTTACCATGTAATAGCATATTTGCAGAGATAAATCAGAAAGATTGGATCTTTCTTTACTGATATGTAACCATTTGATTACTGATTGGGTCATTAAATACTCCCATAATAGGAATTTCCCATGTCTCTACTGGCCTGCTTTGGTTCTGAAGCTGAAGCAATACGTGATCATTTCCTGGCTAGACTCTGCTTTCAGTATGAAAATGTTCAGCTAAAAGTAGCCATTTTGGAGTTTCTGACAGTTTGTGTTGCACAGCAGCCGGGTTTGATTGAAATGTTTATAAATGTTTCTCAGAAAAGCGGTGAACCAAATAAAGTAAGTGGGTTTTACTATCCAATTAACAATTTTTTTAGTTTATTAATTTAAAAATAGGACTTTAATCTCTTTATAAATATCATATTGTTGATGGGCCAATTTTCATTATCATTTTTTTGGCCAATTAGTGTCTATTCTAGCTAAGTTTAATAAAAGATAATCATTGATGATTGTTTTACAGTTTAATTAAACTTTCACTCTTCTCAAGGTTTATTCTATGAAATTGGCCATTAAATCGTGAGTTAAGAACATAAGCAACCTAATGAAGGCACAGACAGCAATTAGACAATTAGAATTGCAGACACATTCAATGATATTGTTTGACTTTCAAAATTTTCAAATCGTTAAATGTATATATTTCTTTTTTTCCCTCTGCTCTTTGCTCCTCCCCTTTTCTGTGTGCACGTTTAAAGAGTTAACTATAAATTTTATTCACAGTAGAGCCACGGTTATCCGAGCCCCGACTAACCGAATTCCGGTTTAACCGAGGTACGTAAGGTTATTGAAAAAAGTGCCTTTCGCATGGGCCATTTTTTTATTACTTTTTTTTTGTTTTGCTTTTGGGGTTCAGATGGCACTCCTACCAAACAGAAAACTCCTGTGACCTTCTTCAAGGAATAACTTTTTAAACTGGAACATGTACTCTACGTCTGTATGTATGTACAATTACACATTTGCATGTATGCAACGTCATTTTTTCATTTTATAATATGTACAGTAAATGCCTTTTTTCATCTCCCTTTGATGACCTTTTCATTCATTTTACCAGTTTACCCACGTTTCCCCCTTTGATTTGGACAGAGTCATGTTATCCGAGTTTTCGATTATCCGAGGTACCCTAGGTCAACATTACCTCGGATAATCGAAGCTCTACTGTATGTTTTTAGCCTACTTTCCCGTAAAAGTAAAAAAATAATAATAATAAAGCATGAAAGAAGGCTTAATGTATCGTGAAAATATCGTTAGAAATCAAGAAAAGTCAAAAATAAGTTAAGTAATTAAATAAAGATTGAAAAATAAAAAATTTGAAAGTAGGGTTTTGAGATGGGGAAAAAGTGTGTCTGTCTGTCTGTCGGTCTGTCCCCCCCCCCCCCCTAATAACTTTTGAACCAACTGTCCAATTGAAAAAATTCTTTTTGCATTCGAAAGATCTCAGCAAGGACATCTCATTTCCATATTTTACTTTTTGATTTGAACATTTTTTTTTTGTTCAATTTTGAACAGTTCAAAAAATTTTAACATTAGTGCCTATGGGTGAAAATGAAGCAAATTATGTAAACTCTGGGTACAAGATCCAAGTTCCTATGAACAAGCTCAATGGAAGAAGTTCTTGGCGTGAAATATTGATTTGAACAATTTTTGTTCATTTTTGAACAGTTCAAAAAAAATGACATACCGCCTACGGGGAAATTTCAATCCTATATAATTCCTGATCTAACGGACCGATTTGCTTGGAACAAATTTTATCGGAAAGCTCTTATGACGTAGAATATGGTAAAATAGAAAGTTCATCAAGAACTAAGGAGCCTATTTTCCTATGAAATTTTTTTGATCGGGATTTTCAAGAACATTTTTGAATTAATGAATGATTAAATGAATAAGCAAAGGAATGAATGAATAAATGAGTGAATAAATACATGAATGACTTAATAAATGGATGATTGAATGAATATGTATTAGCCGTTGAAATAGGTGCATTTGAAGTAATAGATTATAAATTTGAATTCGGTGCATACGGGAAAGTAGGCTCGTATAGTTCTAGACGGAACTTCTTGTTTTCAAGGTTTTCACTTGTTGTAGTATTTTTTCTTTATTTAGGAAGATGTTAAGCAGAAAAGCTGCTTGGAATGTGTTAAAGGAATCCTGGAAGAGAAAGAAGTAATTTAATTTTATGAGTATATATACACATATATATGTATGTATTATATATAAGAAAGTTAAAAAAGAATATCAAATAACTTTTTTTATAAATATTTTTAGTCTATACTCTGTTTTTCTCGTATGTCTTGTATTTTCAAACATTCATATGAAACACAATATAAATTTAAAATACAGGTCAGTATAAGATGTTTATTCTGCTTTTTTTCTTAATAAAGGAATTATAGGACATATATGGCCCTTGTGTTAGCCAATCAGCCAGGATGTATCGCCAACACCTGCAAAAATATTTAATTTTATAAAATCTTCCAAATTACTTTTTATGCTCAAATGACTAGACATGTAAAAATTTAAAAAGAAAAAAAAAAGAGGCTTTGAGTAAATTTCCTCATAAGATTATTCCAAGCATTTTCATTGTCATCCAGATAAGGAATCCATAGAATAATATAGTATATTATTCTAGTTCATATTCAGATTTATACCCAAAAACAAGGATATCCTCATAAGATTATTCCAAGCATTTTCATTGTCATCCAGATAAGGAATCCATAGAATAATATAGTATAAATTTCTAGTTCATATTCATATTTATACCCAAAAACAAGGATATCGCTTTTCAGCCATTTGGTGGGGCGGGGGGGGGGGGGGGGGACAGATTTCTAATTTTTTTTCCTGTGATCCATTTTTTTCTACTTTTTACAGAAGTTTTCAATTTAACTTAATCAGCATTTTCAGGAAATTCAGATTTTGAAATTTATATATTACATGCTTTAAAAAAATCAGAAAATTAGCACACACATTTGAGAAAACCTGATTTAGCTTCAGAATTTAGGACTGTCTACGAGTATACTCGCAATCCAAGAAGTAATTAATCTCCTCAATTCATACAACTCTTGCATTTTTTCTGTGTGTTTTCTAGAAGTGCTCATCCGATGATAGATGAAAGAAATAAAAGGACTACTAGCAGGATTAAAACAAGAAAAAGTATGCAAGATATTGAAGCAAATAAATCCCTGATTGATGCAAGAAATAATAAACTGAAACATGCAAAAGCAGTGAATTAAACACATGTAAAGGACACAAAATTTTGTGTCGTCCTATATTTTGTGCAAAAAACTCTTATGTATTCTCATTTTTCCACTGTGGCCCCTTGATACATCTTGGTTGCTTGTCAATTGAATTTCTGTGAGATCTATGCAGCAGAAATTACCCTGACCTTAAAATCACATAGCAACATAAAATGCGTCATGTAATTTTTTAAAAGTGAGATGCTCTTATTTAAAATTTTATGCAGGAGAAATTATGTAATTTATTTTTGAAAATAAAATATAAAAGAATAAGATACAGCATTTTTCTGTAGAATGATTTGCTTTTGCTACATGTTTAGATCTCTTCAGTCCTTTTCTTTTTAGCTATTGTTTGTTCCGTTTCTGAAAGAATTTTTTTTAAACTGAAAGTCAATGTTTTTTTTTCTTTTCTCTGCGCAAGAAAAATGCAATATAAAAAATGTGAAAATAATACTTATTATGTTAGCCATCATGTCAAGAGTAGTGCTTCTTCATAGTCTTTAAATCGAAATTTAAAATAGTCTTTTCTTAAATGGAAGCTAGAGCGGCTATCTTTTAAAGGTCGTTATAACACATTGGCTCATTGTAATGCAAGGTCATTATAATGCAATTCAATTGTGTTTTTACTTGTGATTAACTTTATATCCTAATGTTTGAAAATTAAAAATTAGTATTATTTTTATAGTATGTTTGCACTGCATGAACTTTCTTCTCAAAATATGAATATAATTTGCAAGTTGTTTTCAAAGCATCTCTATATGTTTCTTGAAAAGAAAATATCTATCATAAAATTAACTTTTAAATTTTTAGTCAGAATACCCTTATCCTCAACAATTGCTTTGTGCTGCTGTAGAATTTATTCATTCGTTATGGGCTGGCCATCAAGCATTAGCCATGGAAGCTCTTAAACAGGAGTAAGTAAATGTTTTAGCAGTTTGAATTTTGTTCTTTTAAAATCAAAGCATGTGGTATCAATAATCTTGTTTCAATGCTTCTCACGCTAGCTTGCTGAGTTAAAAAGAGTTGCTTTATTAACTGGAGTCACGACAGAAAAAATTTAGGTCGGGTTTTCTGACCCTTCACAGAATTCCAATTAATCAAAACAAACCCTTCACAAAATTCCAATCAATCGAAATGACCCTTTACAAAATTCCAATCAATTAAAATGGACTCATCACAAAATTATGAGCTACCAAATCTCAATTTTCACAGAATTATTTATTAAACAAAGCAAATGATAATGAAATTTTTGCATCACTATAAGTTTAAATTATTTAATTTTCCCTAAATTATTTGATTTTTCACAGAAATCTTTTTAATTCCACAAAAATGGTAAACTATTAAAAATGCTCGATCGACTCTTGTTAATTTGTATTCTTAAAATATTTTCAAGTTCCTTTTATTACTAATGGCATACTAAGCACAACATTGGAGTTTTCAAGCTCTTTCATTCATCAAGCTCCCAATGAATATGTGATATAGTTAAAAATATGCATATGCAAGTATGTATGAGATGGGAAAAGATTTATTCATGGTTTGCAGCTAAAAAAAAGTAATTGTCTTTGACAAAATTTGTAGATGTAGTCAAGTACATCTAAATCTTTGCAAATAAAAGGAAAGATAAATGTGATGTATTCAAAAAATAAATGAAAATAAAAGTATAAATTAATGAACTTTTTGTGAAAGCTATTTTAATAATTTTTTATTGTATCTTATTTAGTAGTGCAGTGCTTTGTTTTATCATCTATATTTATCATTTTCTCACACTAACTGTGTGCATAACTGATTGCTTACTTTCAAACTTTACAGCCCTCAATTTTGGAGTTTAATTTGTGGTGTCCTGTTTAATGACAAATATTTCACCCAAAGCCCAGGAATAAATGCTTATGTTATTCGTACTTTAAGTCTTGAAGTATTTTATAAATCAGCTATGAGGTTAGTTCTTTTTTTATCATTTATTTTAGGAATTCATTTATTAACTTCTTAACTGCCACTGGGCATATATATACACCTTCTCGAAGTGCAATTTTTTTGCCTTGTGTAGCTATCAGTAAAATTACAGCCAATGCTTTGGAAATTGCACTTTGGGAAGACTAACTCCTGGGGCAGTTAATGCACCGCCATCAAGAGGCCTATATATACGCCTGTCAGGGAGCCAGACCCCTTCAGAGCCATGTTTTCTCTGGAGCCAGAGACAGAGCCCTAAAACTTCCCTGACTCCAGTGTTCCTCAAGTTTTTCAATCTTCTTTTTTAATTTATTCATTTATTTCTCCTATTTCTTAAAATTTCCATGTTTAAAATAAAAGAATGAAAATTTTTAAGCTTCTAATGGCTTGATGATTCAGAAAAATATGGATAATGTATCTGGCTCATTAATTTTATTTAGTTTTGTTTTTAATTGAGTAATGCAGCAATATTTTCGTCCTAATATCTAATTATGAATTAAAGTTTCATAATTAGATATTAGTTTGAAAATTTTTAAACTATTAATGTCCTGATGATTCAACAAATACAAAAAAAATGTGTCTGGCTGATAAT
Organism: Octonoba sinensis; assembly: GCA_038502835.1. NCBI lineage: Eukaryota > Metazoa > Arthropoda > Arachnida > Araneae > Uloboridae > Octonoba > Octonoba sinensis. Next base: position 59,049,100 of record CM076605.1, on the reverse strand, counting down.
TTTACTTAGTTTTGCTTTTGTTATTAATTGGGTATTACAGTATTATTTTCATTTAAATATCAAATTATGGCATGCACTATTGTCTAAAATTTATGTTCATTTTTATGATTAAAATATTAACTAATCAATTGCATCATTAATTAGTATTTTCATTATACTTTAATTATATCATCATTTTTTAATGTATCATTATTTAGTATTTAAATCATATCATGTTTTAAAAGGGTTTTTAAATAGAAAAAATGTACTATTCTCAGCTTTACCATATGTTTGTGACAATTTAGGATCAAATAATGAAAGAGGATCTATTAAGTTCATTTCTTTTGTTAAGAGCGAACAAATAACTAGATTAAATGAAAATTGTATTTTCTGTGTGAGCCAATTTTTATATTTTTCAAATGTTCCCTTTTATAATAAAATTTGCATTCAAATTTGAAATTAATTAATTTTCTTACAACTACGTTTTTTTTTATTATCCTATTTCATAATTAAAATTTGTGATATAAATGGACATTAATGTGAGCTAAAATTGAGGAATCAAAACCGAAGCATATCTGGAGCTGGAAGTATAGCTTATTATCTAGGAGCAGAACTGGAGCTGAAGCATCGAAATTTTTTCAGGCTCCAGATCCCTGATGCCCATGGCAGTAAGGCGTTAAGGAAATTTAATATTTTTTCATCTTAGTTTTCGAATGTGTAGCGTATAGAAAAGAGACAACAATATTAGGCTTTTGGGCAAATAAGAATGAGTCCTCCATGTCTTAGTGTTTTTTAACACAAAAAACTTTCAATTGTTGAAATCCTTTTTATTATATATATTACACACTTTTTATTTTGTGCTTTTACTTTTCGCTATAATTAATTTTGCAAATGCACACCGTTTTTCGTTAAAAAAATTATGAAGTTTTGATAAGTTGCCATTACACTGACCTATCAAGAAAAAGAAAGAAAGAATTGCTCCAAAAATTTTAGAACTGGTTTCAACTATATTTAGGGTGCTGAGTGAAGTATGAAATAAGTTTTTCTGCAGCAGATAACTTTTTTAGATCAGTGTTTCTTTAACGTGCAGTTCTACTCAAAATGTGCAGTTCCAACTTCACTTGATGCACTTCTATAGCACATGTACAAAGTTTGGTTCCAATATATTGACCCTATTGTCAGTCTACTGTCCAGTTACTTCCAATTCCAAGAAAATCCACCTGCAACTAACTTTCAATGCTTCAAGTTACGTTCAGTAAACCGAATGTTCAGTCAGTGAATTCTCGATGTGTGGGTAGATATAAGTTGTCCTCATGTGATATATGTGTTTAGTAAAGCGTTATAAAGTTAACTTGTAACTTACTGTGTTGTAGATTGGTGTATTTGTTTGCATTGTTGAACAGAACTAAAATGAGCTTCAGTGGAAGTTGTCTTAATCATCTTGATGCTTTTTGCTACACATACAGAAAATACACATTAACCCATTTTTAATACAATGCGATTTTTATGATACAATAACAAAAATCAATTTTTATCTTCTTTTGTTTGAATAACATATTTAGCTTGAAATGGTGTTTCATATATTTTGCTAAAATTTCGTATCGTAGAAATTTGAGCTAATAAGGAAAAACTAATGTCACATTATTGAATTCAGGGCATCAGCTTCATATGAAAACAGCTGTTGACCTGTGTTTGTTCCCAATGTGTTTATTCTTTTATATTGTTAGACTGTAAGACTACAAGTTTTCTTCAAGCCATTTAGAGTTGCTTCTAATTATTTTTTTAAAAATGTTAAATTGTAAAATGTAATTTGAATTATTAATATGTATCCATAAAACAATTGATAAAATATATTTGTCTTCTAAATAGTTTATGCATCTTTGTCTATTAAATGTATATATAATGTTAAATATGTTTGGTATTTTTAGCAACAAGATTCTTGTTAGTAATAGTGACTTTGTAATAAATAGTTGACTTAACTATTATTTCATTTTCTCATTTCCTCTCACTTTCCTCTGCTTATTTTTAGGAAAGGATTAGACGAGCATGTAAAAGTTATTTTTAATGATATACATTCAAAGAATTACCTGCTGCAGTGGTCCAAGGTAACATCCTCATTAAGTTGTTAGTTAGGTGGTGTTGAGCAATGGAAATTTCAAAACAGAGCTCCTTTTTTTTCCCTTTTCTGATAAATGAAACATGATGTTTTAATAACATGCATAAATTTTCATGAAAATATAAGAAAATATTCATTATTTTTTCCTTCCCCTTTTTCATTTCAGACTCACTGCATTAGTTTTTGTATTGTTATTAGTGTTTTCAATACTGTACCAAAAATAAAATACCGGTATTCAGTATTTTTTAAACCTGGATACCAGTATTAATACCAGCATTAAAATTTTTTCTAAAAAGGAACAAAAAAGTATTTGTTTCATTACATATTTTTGTAATTTCATGCAAAATCCAAAATAATATAAGCAATTCTGTTGTGAGCAATAAAATAAAGGATGTAATATTTTAACCCCTTAATGCATTTTTTGTGTCTGACACTTTCTAAGGTTACCTGAAAATTTGCACATGCCACATCCCTGTGTCTCACTCGGGCGATTTTGTATCTCACGTTATTTTATTTATAATGCCCCTCTAAGATCCGTGTGCACTTTGTGTGTGGATAATTTTTTTATATAACTTTTACCCAACCCCCGCTCTGTAGTCACCCCCTACAACTGAAATTTCCAAATGCAATTTGTACTATACCTATATATTCATTTTCTGTCGAAAGAAAACTCGACCATTTTGTACCAGTTTTTCCAAAAAAAAACTTGTGCTTTAAGGGATTAATCAAATATTCAATCTTAGAAGTCATTACTATTCATCATGGAACAAAAAAAAACTTACTGGAAATAAATTTCAGAATTTCTTAACACATATATTATAATTAGGCCCCAAAAGTTGATGACAATGCAAGTTTTCAGCATTTTTCGACATTTTTCCTGTTTTAAAGCATTTTTTGCAGTTTTAAGTACTTTTCTCATTTTTTAGAGCATTTACAACCTTTTTTTAAAAATATTCTGATTAAAACTTAGTTTGATTCATTCATTAAATTTTATGGAACACTGAAAAGGGTTGGTTGAGAGTAGAACTGTAAATCTATCGCACAAAGCGGAATGAAGATGAACTGAAGAAAACGAAGTATTTTTGAAATTGAAAAAAGTTGCTGGTGTGGTTTAATTGGAGAAGATGCAGCTTGTGAGTTTGAAGAAAGTTGAACCGTGCTTTATTCTATTTATTTCAAATTTACCCTATGTCTGAATTGAAAATTTGTTTTAAGATACAAAAACCCTACTTTTGTAATTTCATAATGTAAAAAATATTTAATTATTTAGTAAAGTTATCAACATACTGGTCACCTGTTATTAATGTATTGTTTCTATTATTTTATTGAATTTATTTCAGAAAGTAATAATTTAATGATGATGCTATAATAATTTTTCAAAAACGTATGTTTTAAAATGCTTTAATGGAATTTTGACTTCTGATATTAAGTGCATTTTTTAACTTTAATGGCATTTTTGGGGATCATAATTGGCGGAATTTTAGAGCATTTTCAGGGATTTTTTTACGTCATCTTCTGGGACCTGATCATAATTGTCACAGATTAAATTATTACATAAACTCTAAAAAGTATTAAAGCACTTACTGAATTTTGTTAAAGTTAGCAAATTGCAATGTGAAATAAAGTACACAGAGAAGCCAATTCCCATATTCAGCTTAAAATGAAAAATGTGTTGTGTTAATTGCACATCTTTAAATGAAATATGTCTTGAAATAAAAATTATTGACTATAATTAATTTAGCAAATTAAAATTTTACCTTTACATTATTTTTCAAGGTTTACCTTTACAAGGTTTGCCTATTTTCTGTAAGGAGCTCAATAACTCAGATATAATATACCATTTTTTTTTCAAAATTGATTTGCTGAGTAACAAAAACAAATTCTTATTTTGTTTTTGGCAACCAATGTGGTAGCTTATAGTTATTTGGGTCGTAGCTGCTTTGTTTATTTTTCAGCTGAAGTATAAAAATATAAATCATTTTCCATTATTTACTGCAGTTTTTTTACTTTTAAAAATTGTTTATTTATTTTTTTTTTCTAGCATGTACACAGCTCAAGTCCTAAAAGTGATTTTCAAGTCCAAGTTTTATCATCCATTTCTGATGATGTGAAAGACTCCTTTGCTCTTCTGACTGCCTGGAGAGATTTTCTTTTAATACTTGCAGTGGTAAATCATTTCAAAAAACTTGTTCTCTCATTCATTCTAATTCATCAAAACTATTTATTTACAAAGACCAGAGCTCTTAGTTGAATGTCTTGATAAAGACATTTGTCAAATTTTGCTATTCAGGAATTTTTTTTTTTTTTTTTTAACGGGCTGTTGTTGGCTTCTGCCAATTGCAGACCTAGTGCTATTCAAGATTCTTAGAAATATATCTTTTTATAATCTGAGCTCCCTAATATGTATGTTTATTGTAAAATTTCCCAGTGACGGTTTCTTTATTTTATTTATTTACTTATTTTGGTACGTCTGTATGTTTACTTTCATTAACTTAACCCATTCGAGACGACGATTTTTTTTTGAAAACGGTGCCCGGGATCGAAACATTTTTAATTAAAAAGAACATGTTTACTATGGAAATGACCCAACTAATAAGTGAATTGGCAGCACACCGTACAATTTTCTTGTACTTTGCAGATTTCATTTGTTCATGCAAAATCTTATCCCGAGGACTAGTTTACTCAGAATAACTGATAATTTCACATTACTGTTATTGCACACACAATGTGCAGGCCGTCTCATAGCCTCGGAAATCCATTGCACACACAGCGTTCAATCGGTCTCGAATAGGTTAATGGTTTTTGAAAATTTATAGTTTTGTGATTTATTATGGAAGTGACAAAAGTATTAGATCAAATAATTGTCTGTGACTTAGAAAGCTCTAAATTGTAGGTGCATTACTAAAATATATTTTTCCTCCTCTTCTCAGTACAAACCTCTTACGCTCTCATCTGATGCTATGCAACAAATTCTTGGTGATATCTTGGAACATTTTTCGAAAGAGGTATCCTACTTTCACTTTTAATTTAATATTTTAATGTCTTTTAATGACGTTTAAATGAACATTAATCAATTAAACATAATAATTTTGTACTCAAAGGTTTTTTTTTTTTTGGTTTCCATTTTAATTTTATTAACTCTTATTGATTTTCAAAGAAGTGTAATCATTTCATAATACCTCTGATCATTTCATAATACCTACCTGAAATTTTGTTTTACTGAGGCTGCAGACTGCAGCTATCTTAGGTGTAACTATTCTATGTGTGAACTGACTTATATTCTTGTACAAAAAAACCTATGCAAACGATATTCTTGAAAAATAGTTGTAGTGGATGACAATGAATTTGAAATTTTGTGTATGAAAACAGTTGTCAAATTTGAAAAATAGCCAAATAAAGAAAATAAAGCTTGGTAAAAACAGAAACATATCCTTAATAATACGTGGTTAAAAACGGATAACCCAAAACTTAAAAACTTTTCTGCTTAGAATGTTTCAGGAAAATACTGGAATGTTTGTTCCAATACTTTGATTACATTAGTTTCATTTCGTTTCCCCTTAGTTTACATTAACTTCAGTTTCATCTTTTAATTGTTAAAGCTTCCGAAATTTTGCTACTTTTAAAATGTTTCCTTTCACTTTTATGTAAAAAAGATCCCCTGAAATTAGTATTAGATTATTACTAATCAATTTTTCTATTTGATTTTATAAAATATAAATATTGTTTTGGCTACATACTCTCTTAATTGAAACCTTAAAATATTCTAGTGTAAGACTATCATGAAATAAAATTTTTCTTCATTTTATATTTTTAAATATGCTAGATATGTATTCAGTATTGTAATAACTTAAATGGTTGCTTATACAATCAATTATTTATCTGCTTATTATTTGTTCTAAAAATGATTTTTGTGTTTGGGAAATATGAAACATTACTGCAACTGCTTTGAATGGCTTCTAAAAAAGAGAGCTTTTGAAATGTGTTTATATATAAAAAGATGATGTAACTATTGAGTGTGGTGAACTACACATAGAAAAGAAATATGTTTTTGTAAGAGGAACTGCTTGATGCAATATTTTTGTATGTAAAAGAAGTTTTTGTAAGTGGATTTAGTGTATGTTACAAGGCATTGAAAATAATTTATTGGATAAGGTACAATATTTCAACAGTTGATTCTTACCAAGAGCTGAAGTTGTGTTGTTTTGAATGGTAATGTTCTTTAAATACAAATATAAATACAAAAGTGACGACGAGCAACAGGCTCAGGGCCCAGCTAGGCTGGTCTTTGCATAAGAACTTTCTGTTATTGGCAACACTAAAATATAATCAAACTCTATGTTCAAGGCAATGAATGGAATGGCGAAGTTATGCATGTAGAGCGAGTATTTTCTCTACATCTGTAACCTCATCATGTATATATTTGTAAAAAAGTCCTAATTAAGTGTGTAATCAATGACCCCATGCCTCTTCGATGTCAATAGACAGGCATCACCCACCCGAACGAATGATTACTATAAATCAAGAATAAAAAAAATATGACGTTGGCAACAAAAGGTAGGAAATATTCGTTCTGAAATTGTGTGTGGTAGATATCATAATGGAGGAGCTTTTTCAGGAGCTTAATAAACAAAACCAAGTGTTGATGGAGGAAATAAAATAAACCTTTGCTGCAGAGTAAAAATTAAAAATGAGCATACTAGAAATCCCTTTTTCAAAACAAGAGAACAAGATTGTAGATGAAAAACATCCTGCTTCACTTAAATATTTTTCATCTAGGCGACAGAAATCTTGTTTTAAAAACGTTAATTTTTCACTTTTGACTTGCATTAATCCTTGCCTAGAAATCTTTTTTTTTTCTAGAATTTGAACTGATACTTAGTTTCTGTAATTTTTCTTAACACAAAATGCCTTAACGCTTGAGTAATATAACCTAACATAATAAGATTTGCTAGCTGTTGAAAAATTGACATTCCTTTTTAGCATATCTTGTTTCGACTTAAAGAAATATTATTTTAGATTTTTAAAATCTTTTGTTGGCCAAGTTGCTTTTATAACATGGCCAATTAACTTTTGTTGGTACTTTCAATGTTATTATAAAGTTTTTGTATTATTTGTAATGACTGATTCTATCCCCCTCCCCCAGATTGCAAAGGATAATTCTAGGTCTCTTATTTTGCTGTCTGAATTATTCTTAATGCTGGGATCACATTGGAAGAGGCAAGTTCATTTCTTTCTGTTTTTTTTTTTTTTTTTTTTTATTTTCCATCAAAAATTGAAGTAAAGCAATATGTAACAGAAATGTAGTAAAACGTTTTTGAAAGGTTTGAAAATCGAAAAAAATTTTTTTTAAGGTTTGAGAATGAGACAAAGACTCATCAGTGTTGGTTTGTCTCAAAGAATGAGGGATGCAGAGCCCTCACATATTTCAAGCAAAAACACACTAGAGCCGACAGCAACATAGGCCAGAAAATCTTTAAAACAGGCATAAAAAAAAAACAAAATTGAAATACAAAAAGTCAGGTTTCGTCCATGCATCAATCCTAGGACTGAAATAAGCTACACATCAACAGACCCACTCCCAAAATAATTAAAATAAACCACTCTTATCTAAAAAAATCCGAGTAAAAATTCCAAATCTATGTCCAACTAACTGATCAGTCCGTTCCAAGTCGTCGTCCATAAAGAGACTTTTAAATCAAGTCCAAGAAATTCAAATCCGTGCTCGTGCAAAGTCGATCATCCGCACTGTTGCCAAACATCAAATAAAATTAGCCACCTATAATGTGCTTTACAGAAGTATTGTCATACGGGCAACAGTTCACAGGTTACAAAAAAGCGAAGTGTTCGTCGAAAGAAATATTTGAAAAATAGTAGTTTAAAAATGCATTAGGAAAATTATTATTTAAAAGTCTTTTTTTAAGTACAGTAATTTTGCTATCAAAGGAAATCGTGGTGTTGCAAATTCTTATGATTCTAATTGCTTGGGAAATAATAATTCCAATGAGTACTTTTTTACTGAGGCAGGAAGAAACATATTGAAGGCCATTAAGGGTGAAATTTAACTCATGGCGTTTATCATAGATGGAGGTTAAACAATCTGTCCCAATTTCTATTTTGATGTCGAGGAAGTTGTGATTAAGATTATTGTGGCTAGTTTTTTTAAGTGTGAGGCAATTAGGATAAATAGATTTGCTAATTTGAAGAAAATTTTTGTGGTTGATACAGAGGAGGTCTTCGATATAACGACAGCAAATAAGGAATTATTTAAACAGACTATTTTTTTCAAAGCATTATAAAAACAAATTTGCTAATGTGGAGCTAAAATTAACACCCATTGCAATTCCATTGACTTGTAGGAAACAAGAATTACCATTTTTAAAAAAACACTTCCATATACAATTCGGCAGCCAACTTCAGTATTTGTTCTCTTATTAGGTGTGGCAAAAACACCACCACTACTCGCTTCAAACGAGGCTCTGGCAAATCATGTCTCAATTTTTTTAATTTTTTTTTCATCAACAGCATTTTTGAAATCTTAAGAAAAAAATTTTGTTGACACTTTTAACACTGAATGGTTGCTATTTTCAAACTCAAATTCAAATTTTTTTAAAAAATTTAAAACTTTTTGTCACATTTCACTTTTTGTAGTGAACATTTTAAACAACTTTTTACAGATCTGCGTACTTACAAAATTGGTTTCATTCAACAAAAAAGTATATTGCACCTTTAGCTTGTTGCAAAAATCCTTTGACCAAATAAAATTCTACAAAATTCATGCTAATTTGCAGGAATACTTTCCTGTGAATGACATCAACTCAATTTTTAGCTTTTGTTTTAAACCTTTGCAAAAAAAGTGTTCAACTACTGAGAAGCTGCTATTATTTTTGAAAATTTATACTGATGTAGAAAACTCTTGTAACGATTTTTCAAATGGCACCTTTTTTAATCATTATTATGGTCAGGTACTTAACGGTGATCTAAATTTTATTCAGAATGCTACAAAAGCATATTACCTACTTAACAATGAACTCTATTGTTTTTTAATTAATTTATCCTACCGTTTCAGCACACCTCTCTGTGTCTTTTTAGAATACAGGTATCTCTTCCGTTCTCATATTAAATCTGACCTGACCTCTCAGGGTTCGCGCTAGGCCACGCGATTCTCGCAATATTTTTTTAAATCCCACTCAAAAAAAAATTTGTTTGCCCTTAAATTTTAAAAATTCCACTTAAAATTTTGGTCAAGGGGGGAAATCCCACCTTTTATTTTTCCCCAGTGTGAACCCTGCCTCTTTAAATTGTGTAACAAAAAACAATACCTAATTTTAAATTTCCTCAGATGTTTTGAATGATTTGAACATTTTAAAATATTCGTTTGTATCCACAGTCATGGAAAAAGCAAGCAACAATTTTTCAATTTGCTGCAAAAAACTTTATGCCAATATTATCAAAAAAGAATTAGTAAACACCACTTCATATATCACCTTACCACTTGCTGAAAACCTATCCTCAATGAATTTAAATCTGCTTATAAACGTGGCAACATTATATGTGGCGAATTTTATTTGATGTTTGGCAACAGTGCAGCTGATCGACTTGGCATGAACACAGATTTTAATTTAAGACTTGATATAAACTTCTCTTTATGGACGACGACTTGAAAAGGACTGATCAGTTGGTAAGAATGATTTATTTTGTTTATTTTGGGAGTGTGTCTGTTGGTGTCACTTATTTTAGTCTTAGGACTGAGGTATGGATGAAACCCCACTTTTTGTATTTCAATTTTGTTTTTTATGCTTGTTTCTAAGATTTTCTGACCTAGTTGTTGTTGGCTCTAGTGTGTTTTTGCTTGAAGTATGTGAGGGCCTCTGCATGCGTCATTCTTTGAGTCAAACCAAAACTGATGAGTCCTTGTCTCATTCTCAAACCTTTAAAAAAAAATTATTTTTAAACGTTTGAAAAATGTTTTACTACATTTCCGTTATATATATATATTATATGCGTGTGTGCAATTTTTCCAATATTGTATTATTTTGCATTACTTTTCAAATTGTTTTTTTTTATAGTTCTATTTATTTATTTCTTATAGTGAATTTGTGAAGCTTGTAAACTCAGAAGATAACCCAATATTCAATGTTTTAAATGAAGTAGCACAGGAGGTCAGTGTGGTGCATCCAAGAGAACAATTAGTAGTTGTTTCCATAGCAGTATTTACATTGAGAATGCTTTCAAATTCCAACATAAAATGTGAGTAAAAAATATTTTTTCAGATTCAGTTGTCTCTTCAAAATGACAAGTGTTTCTTTTAAATTGAATTGTCATTTATAAGCAGCATTGAGCAGTTTTTTTCTAATTCATTTGTGCTGTTTAAGCCTGACCAGAATAGAAATAACTACATGGAATTGCCTTTTTTAATATTCACTAATTATATTGCTAATAACAGTTGAGTCATGCTATGTCGATTCCCTCATGCCATGCCACTCATATTCTCCGACTTTAATGAAACTTTGCACCTTTGTTCCATTTATGGATTTAAGAAAAAATATGAAGTATTTCTGACAAATTTCAGATGGTTTAGGTTTTATGACGATGAGTATCTTTTTGAAATTTCTTGGTTTTTCAGGATTGGGTGAGGGAGCTGTAATGTTCCTTTATATATAGAAAATAAATTTTATGTTTGCTGTTTACAAACTAATGTGGATGTATTTTGTTATGAATACTCTTTAATAATGTAAGGCATGCAGTCAAGATTACAATCTAGTTTTGGAAATACGGAGAAACCAGTGTAAGTTGACCACTTGTGGTGCAGCACTTTAGTGGTTACTTAGCCAGGTGGTCAACTTATAGAGGGTGAGGGGCTAATTCTGTTCTTGACAAAATAGGTCATAGAGATGTAACGAATACTGATTCGTCCCGCAGTGGACCAGCATCATCGACTGAGGTCAGTGTTTGGGAGGGGGACAACCTCTTTCTGTGTACACTAAAGGGAGCTGGTGCATGTTAAATAGGTCGTGGCTCCAATGTCCTCCAAGTGAATCGATACTTCTGGGGGTTCCAATCCCAGGTGACGGTTTCTCATCCGGGAGCTGGTTCAAAAATTAAGAAACCTTTCAAAGGGGCAGAAATCAGACTCCTGCTTATAAGGGCTCCGTTAGACTCGGGAACGGCATACCTATTCTTCCTTGTCACGCGCCAGGGCTCGACAACAACAACGAATACTGATTAGGCTGAAGTTGAATATTCAGTTTTCTTTTCTGCTAGACTAAACTTTTTCTTTTTTCTCAGAGGAGAGGGGGGAAGAGTAAAGTGTATCTCTTAAAACCTTCTACATGGAGAATTTTTTTGGTTAGAGGAGGGGCTGCAATATTGTGTTTTTTGGATCATAATTGGAAGTCTTTTCTGGGGGGAGGACTTCTCCCCTTTGAGGGCAGTTTTTCGGGTGGTTTTTCTTCGAGCAAATGTAAAGTTTCAAGCATTTTTTCCAGGGAGGAGGGGAGTAAGGGTTCCATTAATATATTTTCTACATATATAGTTGTTTAACAGGGGAAGCGCCATGGCAAAAGAATGGCGCTCTTCTCCGTCGCCGCCATAAGTTTCACTGATAGGAAATGTTATTTTTTAAATTCTCACCACTTAATTCAAAAGTAAAATTAATTTTGTTAACTTACTTCTTTATTTGGTTTAAGCCTTTAACATTGTAAACAGTAAAAGTCAGCTAAGTTGCGACGTACCTCCCGACACTCAAATTTCTTTCCAAATAACTGATTAGTTGGTTAAATCCGCCACTTGGGGGCGTTGCCGGTTTTCCCGATCGAGAATTTTCTCGAATGCACATCACGTGTCATCGACGCATGTGCGTACACGTGCTCAGCTGTATACGCAAATCACCCTCCGGTATTTAAGCGTAGTGCTCGCTTGCTTCTCTCTCTTAATCCTTTTAGAACTTCCTTTGAGACGTTCGCTCAGAGGGCGAGCAGGAAGTTGACGTTTTTACCCGGTGAGATGGATCATAGGCCTTAGGATACTTTATTAGGGACTAGCTGACATGCCCGGCGTTGCGCGGGATAACATTGCATCATTCCCAAGCCAAGTGACACACGTCCAAAATTATGTTGTAATTATATAAGGAGAAATATAGTTTAAAAATTCCAGCAGAAGATGGGCAACAGTCCTTAAAAATCCCATTTAAACAGTAAAACTTCTTAAAAATCACGATAACATTAAAAAGCGCAGTCTCTAAAAATTTCTTTTATTGAACTAAAAGTAACAAACAGTCTGTAAAAATCAACATTAAAATGCCAACAGCAGTTCATAAAAATTTCCGTTTGAGTAAGGGCAACAGTAACTAAAATGCTCATATGCATCAGGATAATCGTTCCAAAATGATATCAAGAATCCGTAAAATCCCAATTACAAAATAGACAACGCCACATCTAAAAACTCCCATCAGAATTAGAGCAGTATTCTCTTTAAAAATGTCCATCAGATGAAGAGCAATGGCCCATGAATCTTTCTGCTACAATAAAGAAAACATTCCCTAAAGCCCTCCATTTGAGTAAAGACAACTATTCCTAAGCATCCCTAATATAATAAGGACATGAGTCCCAAAAAATCTCCATTCGAATAAAGATGTCAGTGACTAAAAATGACCATTAGACTACAGAACTTTAAGACCTGCTGTTCCTAAAATTTCCAACAGTCCACTTGAAAATACCCATCAGAATAATTACACCAGTTCCTAAAAATCCCGCTTGCGAAATCTTTAAAACATTTACTAAAATTCAATAAAATAGCACTTTTATAAAATTCGGCTAAAAACGGGAGAAAGAAAAGCATTATTTCCAAAGGCAAAGAAACATGCACATTTCAGTTGGAAAATGTTTAGTACTGCGCCAATACTGTTTGAAATATCAGTTGACAGAAAGAGATAACTAAATTCTGTCCAAACGGTGGCGAATATGCAGTACAAAAAATAAATAAATGCTATAAAATAAATCACTTGAGTAAAACATGGAATCAATTAAAACCGCTGCGTAAAAAAGTTAAAGTAAAGTAGAAGTTCGCCAAATTGCACTATTGTAATAGAAGCTTAACGCAAATGCGCCAAGATCCTACAATGTAAATCACGTATTGAATTGAATGAGAACAATATTACTAATAAGGAATTTTGACCCCGTTTGGAAAAGTTACGAAGCGTAAAATATCATAGTATATTGAGAACAAATACTGCACGGGGGAAAATAAATTGTGTATTGAGAACAAATACTGCTCTTGGCGAAATATTAAATTTCATCAAAAATCAGCAATATCGAAAGCCTTCCAACCTAGTAAATGTATGCAACTTTATCCAAACATCAATTTTTATTAGCTTTACTGTAACAGGAATAATCTATTTGGCAACAAAAGTACTCTTTATTTCAGCGAAAATACTCAACTTGAGCGAATAAAGTCAGAGGTAATTTAAGAATCGTTTTAAAATTCGAAAACTACTTAAAATGAGCATTGTGTGTGTCCTACTTGTTCTACGAATTTCAAAAAGACATCATTTTATGAAGTTATGCAGAAAAATTAGTTATGCATCTTATGCAGAGAAATTCGAAACGTAAAATAATGAATTAAAAACAACTGACTACGCGGGAAAAAAAAGTTATATCTTCTTGGCGAGAAAAGTATATGTTTGCAATTTAATCTGAAAGGAATTTTCATTAGTTTTGCTTCAGCAGAAATTTTCCTTTTGGCGACAAAAGTACTATTTATTTTGGCGAAAACACACAAATTGAGCAGATAAATTCAGAGGTAAGCCTTGCTTTAAAGTTCGAAAACTACTTCAAGCGAATACTGCGCGCGTTCTATTTGTTATACGAATTGCAGAAAGAGATCATCTTGTGCAGTTTTTTACGGGCATTCAAATGCTGAAAAAAACTAATACGTGGGACGTTTCTTCGATGAGATAAACCCAAATCAACAGTTTTGCTCAAAATTGGAATAAAAGAAGAACAAATTCGAATTTTCGGAAAAACGCTTCGAGGTGCACGAGGACCTGGTCCAAGGTACCTGTAACCAAAATTTCGTACTCCTAGACCGTTCCATCTCGCCAGGAGGCGATCGACAGACAGACACACACACACACACACAAACTTTTGGTTTTATTTATATAGATAGTTGTTTCTTGAGCTGCATCGACTCTGTGTGAAATGCCCGATAGTTAAATTTTTTTTTTTGTAAAATATAAAAATCTAGTCAACTTTATTTTCCACGAATGGCTTTAGGTGATATTTTTAATGTTGTATTGTGAAGTTATTGTGATATTTTCATAAATAAATCTCTGCTATTCTTTTAAGAATTGTATTAGCTTCGAATTATTTCTTAGCAAAAATAATGGGTCCTTTAGAAGGGATAATGGCCCATCATTCACCCCCAAAAGAGTCGCCTAGGGCGGACTGCCCACTTTTCCCCCCATAGTGACTGTACTGTATACCAGTCTGGACCAATATATATATATATATATATTATATATATATATATATGGCATTCTTCTTCTTTCCTTTTCTTCTCCTTGCATAAATTGATTTTTTGAAAATAAGAAATACATATATGATGGATAAAGTAAAGTTTCATTGCATATTAATTTTTCTTATTAGTATCTAACATCAAAGACTGGATTGTTCCTTGTTGTCAGTTATTAAAGAAAGCCTCTGTTCTAATACATCAGCCTTTAGATCCAAAAGAAATACATGGTGTCTTAAAAGTAAGTTTATATTTTGCATTCACAAAACTAGATTAATAGTTTCCTATTGCGCCGTACAATTCTTTTATGCAAAACTAATTTTCAAAGCATCATAAAAGACGCATCAACTGTGTTATTCCTTTTAGCACAGTATATTTGACTTACTTTGCCAAATATTTTGTTGAAAAGATTTAAAAGGTAAGATTGCAAAGGTAAAAAGTTTTCCATGGATATGGATGCAAAAAAAATCATTATGTTTGTTATCTTTTCAAAAATATACTAAATTGTATTTATTATTATTGTCAAAATGCATGCATTAAATATAAAACCAAGCAATAAGGAGTATTGCGTACTTAATCATTTACCTAAGGTATGAACAGTGTAGAGGGAACCCCACTTGCATTACATATTGATGTCCCTTATTTTCTCCCCCCCCCCCCCCTCCTTTGAAAGAAGGAATTCATAAAAATAGCTTCTTGGTTCTCAGTCAGTTATTTGATGCCTTAAATTAACTTGTTTCTTTGTCTTTTCTGTAAAGTTTTAGAGAACTCTTTCACATATGCTTTTTTTATAGTAATCATTTTTTTTTAAATCATCAAAGAAGTACCAATGATGAATTTCATCTGCTTTTTTCACTACTTTCCAGCTACCAATTGTCATTATTTGCCTTTTAAATGAATTGATACAAGAGAGTGCAGGATGGTTGCCTGTCCTTAAAAAATGTTCTGTATTTCCAGTTCTTGTTAGCCTGTTAATTAAAAGTTTGAAAGTAAGTTTCATTTTATTAAACTTTATTTGTTTATTTATTTGTAACTGTTGCTGTAGTTAACTTTTTTCTTCCTTCTTTTTAAATTGTAGTTGGAAGCTGGAATGGATTTGTCCCATTCCATTTTTACTCTTTTTCTCACTATGGCTTCTGAAAAGCAAGTAAGTATGTTATACTCGCTGGAACATTTGATATATATGCATATACAAAATCCAGGTTATCAAAGAATGTGTACTAATGTATACAAATTGTTTGCATTAGTATACAATATTTATACAATAGTATAATGTATATAAATATTGTACATGAAAATAGATTAAATATGCTTTTAAAAAAGGCTTTTTGTAACACTGAAAGAAACTATCATATTAAAAGTATAGAAATTGTTAAAGTGATGTATTATTATCTATTTTTTTAAGACTTGATTCTTGATTAAAAAAAGAAACAAAACAATATATATATATACTAGCTGACCCGGCCACGCGTTGCTGTGGCTAAAGTTTTTGTTATATTACATTATAGTAAACAATCTAAGAGGAACAACAAGAGAACATCAGTCACGGAGTCCACTATGCTTTTTCACACAGATGGTATTTGTAAAAAAATATGGTGATCTCCTTATTTGACTTTCTACTACTATAACCCTTTAGTACAATGAAATTATTTACGAACAAAGACGAAAATGTTGATGTTGGTATACAAATTCACTGGATTGAGATTTGAAGGGGAAGTACGTTGAACACAATTAATGTTCTTACACTTGATATTAAGCAGAAATCAATAGGTACAAAATAAAAATTTATCAGATTTATTATTTCCATTTAATTTTATAACAAATATAAGTATATTACAGTATAATACAGTAAATAACATGTGACGCTTAAACTCATGAATGAGGTAGGCAAGGCAGACAGTCTTAAACTTTTAAACATTAATATCTATTTTTTTGAATTATAAATACTTTCAATTTCAATTTAATTTAACACCAATCGGTGCACAATGTTTTTGGTTAACCTGTCTTTAGCTAACACAAATAGATTCGACGGTTTCCCAACACGTGAACACGCAACATATAGTTGCCCATGAGAAAAACATGGAATTTCCAAATCTAAACCACAAATGGACATTGTTTGACCTTGAGATTTATTTATAGACATGGCGAAAGCTAAACGAATTGGAAACTGTAGCCTTTTGAAGGGTATGGTAGAATCTGATGGTATCATCGGAATACGTGGCAGCAGGACCACTTTTCCTTTAAACTTCCCAGCCAAAATGGTTGCTTCAAGAATGTTTCCGGTGATCTTTTTGATGACCAAACGCGTACCGTTACATAATTGAGGTGGATTCAAATTACGGAGGAGAATAATAGGGGAACCAATCTTTAATCGAAGATTATGTGGTGGCATTCCAGGGATATCTAATGAATTTAAAAATTCAATCGGAAAATTTACTTTCATTTTCATCAACAACAGTATCGATTGATTTAAAAGACATCAGATCGCCTGGTAACAACTGTTGTATCTGGAAGTTAATTTCGTCAACATCAACGTTTTTGGTTGCCAAAATCGCCCGTTGACTAAGCCATTCATGATTCAAATAATTATTCTGTATATCCGGGAAAATACTCTGAATCAATTCATTTTTATCCTGAACAACAGTGCAAAAATTGTCTGGTAGTTTAATGCATTGCGTATTTGGTTGCAGTTCTATTTTACCGTTCCCAATATGTAGTAGTTGTTCGTAAAATATTTGTGCTGATGGATCATTTTGCAATTGTACTCGCATATTTATGGTCAATCGAAGTGTTTCAACACTTCGCCATGATTAATTTCACTGTATTATCTTCATTATAATATGAATGCAATTTACTCTTCAGTCTAAGTAACACGTGGCCGGCTATGCTCACACCAAAAATTTAAAAAGTGGAAATAATTGAATTATACGGTATTTCGTTCACTACAAAATAAACAATTTACACTTCAGTCTAAGTAACACGTGGCCGGCTATGCTAACACCAAAAATTTAAAAAGTGGAAATAATTGAATTATACGGTATTTCGTTCACTACAAAATACATTTAATTAATTTTATAGCGTCAACGACACGTGGTAATTATGCTGTTAAAATGTAGCTTATATGACACGTTCGTAGATTTCCCATAGCAGCGCCATCTATTGATTACTTACTCAACCCAGTCGAAAGGTATCGACATCTGTTAGAATCATTAATTAGCAATAAATTAAAATTGCGACTATAATTTGAGATTTAAACTATCCTATCTCTCAAGTTGGATCGAACTGCACATGGTGTGCGAATTTTATTATAATCGGTTAAGTGGTTTAGGAGTCCATTGAGGACAAACATTGTGACACAAGATTTATATATATTAAGATATATATATATATATATATATATAAAACATATTTATTATGTGGTATATTCATTTCATTTGTTTTTTGTGTTTAAGTTCCTTTTTTTTTGTACTGTATATTCATAAAAATATACATGAAAGCTGCTAAATAAATATAAATAAACTCCAAAGTAAAACTGGCTTTCCAAAAAAAAAAAAAAAACTAGTGTGAAATAAATTGTAGAAATATTATTATAGGCATTAGGAATGCATAATATGTATGTAACTTGAATGTTATGAGCAATTATTTCTTATAATATTTTAGTTGAGCATTAAAATATACTAAATTTTATGTTTGTTTTTGTCAAATGATTGTCATATTCCTCTTACTTTATGACTAAATTTAAATAAATGCACAACTTCAGGAGTAATAGAGGATGCATTGACTGTGCATTTTTAATCTTCTTACTATGGTGCTAATGTGATTGTTGTACCTGGGAGAATTATCTGTGTACAATTGAATTGTTTATTTTGGAAAGGTAACACCTCCATTTTGAAAAAGAAAGAACTCTCAGTATTAATCTATTAGTTTTTATGCCATAATTAATCAAAACTTGTTTTAATTTACCATTATTGTATTGCCATTACATACTAAAATAAAATAGTAAAAGATCAGACCCGTAAAGTTTTCCAACTTTTCATAATCAATTTTTTTTCTATCTCCCGAAAAAATTTTGTTTTTAAGAGTTAGCTTTTTGAAATAATTGATTCAATTGTTATTACCCAAGTAGTGTTGCTAAAGATGAGTTCTTTCTTACTATGATCTACAGAGGCACTGATACAGGAATTTGCTAAGGAAAGGCAATTTCTGTGTGATTTTACTTATCTTCTAGAAAATTTGTTTCAAAGTGGGAGAAGTGCAAAGTTTTAGTCCATTTTCGTATAATTTCTAAAAATACTTTCCTCTTGGATGGGGGTGACAATTGTCCCCATTGCCTCCCTTCTGTATCTGCGCTTGTAACTGCAATAGTCGTGTTGATATAAATTTGATTTATATATAATTTAGTGAAAACCTATGAAATATGAAAACACGAATATACATGCCAACAACTTGCTTTCAAAACTTTCTGCTGTAGTGAAAATGTTAATAACTCTCATTAAATAGGTTTTCATGTGTTGATACTCTCTCTTTTTCTTTTTTCGGGTTTTTATTCATGTACTTTAATGTTTTGTTGGTAGAAATTTTTAAAAATTGTCATTATTTTACTTTCTTTTTATTTTATTGCTACTTATTTTACATTAACTATTTTTTTATTTTTGAAAATAAATAAAAGTTAAAGTATTTCTTTTTTTAGGCTGCAGAAACATTATGCAGTTCTGGATTTATGCCTGAAGTTACCCTAATGCTTTCTGAAACTTATTTGCAAACTCCTATTCTGGAAAGAAAAATAAAATTAGTAAGAAGTTTGAAATTTTTCTTCATTGATTAAATATCCTAATTTTCTCTCTCTCTTTTTTTTTTATTTTCTTTTTCCAACTTCAGTTTACTACTTTTCTCCAAGCAATATTTTTTGTCAAAACTTTAATTTTATTTTTCTCATACTCAAAGTAAAAAGGTTATGTTTTAAATCCTAACATGTAGAATTTTTTGGGATACTTCATCCTTTCTTCTTGTTGTTATTAATATTTTATTTTATTTTTTCATGGTCACAATAGAATTTATGTAAAAGGGTCTCTTTCTAATCATGTGCTGGACAAATTTAAGTCATTTAAATTATGAGAAAGTGTTATTTTTGCCGTAAAGTGAAATTTTTAAATTTTGGGCTTCACTTACACCCCATGGGGCTCCGAGTAGTGCCAATATCTAAGAACCTCTGCATCCAACCAACATAACTGGAATGAACTAAGACTGAATTTGTTATGATTCATTCAAGTTTGTTGTAATAAATTTATGTAGCTGTTCAATTTGTAAGCATTTGTAGTTATATAGAAAAATCACAATTGCTTTTTCTGTGCTATGAATTTGTGTAAATGCTTTTTTAAATTTATATAATTACTATATAATTACTTTTAACAAGGTGTGACTGAGCTCATGCTTAGAGAACAAACAGGTTGTTAGCCAAATGTACTGCCAGATAGGCTGAAATCAAAGGCACATTCACCTGCGTGAATATGCAGGTATGAAGGGTGAATTTAAAAGGTTGAAACATTTTCTCTCAAAAAATTTTTGTTTGTCTATCAGAATAAGCATTTATTTTTTAATTATTTAATTCCTTAAAATCTATATAGATAAAAAAGAGACTATGTATGTATGTTACTTATACAAATCCAAATTGTTCATCAAATTTTCACCCAATTTGGCATCCAGGGAAGTTTGTAAGTGCATTTTCAAATGTTAAAAAAGTTTCAAGCCATTTGAATTTGAATTTTAGAACCCAAAAATTGCTAAAAATGGCTTTTAGAAAAAATCACCACATTATTTTGGATTTGGTACCATTGGAAAGCTTGTGAAAAAAAACTGCCCTAGAAGGAATTTTGCTCTTTGTACCAAAATTCAAAACCTCTAATTTAACTAGAAAAGAAGTTACTAGCGTTTTTTGCTGAAGTTCAAAATTATTTTTTCACAGTAATTAGCTTTTATTTACTTTCCTCAAATGTTTGCTACAGCGCTTTCTCCTTTTATTTCACTTATACCATTGCTATTATGTATGCATAAATTTGCCAAATAAAATTCTGTTTGCAGTGTTTTTAGCATTTTGAAATGCAGCTATTTTTAAATAATTCTTTCTCTTTTGTTTTGCTTTTAATTCTTTCTTTGTAAAAGGTATAAAATTTATTTGCTGCAGTACTGGGGTGATTGACAGATTTATTCCCCCTTTTTTTTTAAAGGTATTTTTACAGGACCATTGCCCATATTCTAGTTTTTTTTAATAAATATTAATCTTATTATTCTAATGGGGATCTTTCTGAACTATTGTCATTTTCCCCCCTTTTTTTGCTACTAATGTTGTCCGTGCATGGATTTTCAGGGACTTCTAGTCTTATCTAAATGGCAATTTCAAAAGACTCTTGTCCTTATTCTTATAGGCTTTTTTTAAGTAACTTTCTCTGTATTTATATAGAACAGAATGTTGAATATGTGTCAAATGGCATAAATCTTCCTCCACAATATTCGAGATGTCCAGTGCAAAGCCGGGCGATGCAGCTAGTGATTAAATAAATATTTGCTATCAGTCCAAAGCCCGTCATGACTCTTTTGCTAATCGTTTTGCTTATTTGGCAAATAAATAAGGTCAAAAGTAAAGATTTTTGTCATATTATGTGTTTTTTTAAATAATAAATTACTGCCTTTGTGCAATGTGCGCATCCTGCTTTTTGGGGCCCAAGTCAGCTTCCGTATTTACTCCTTCCTTAGTCAGACTCGGGTAAAACTGTAGAAAAATCTGTGAGCAAAAATTAAGTACAAAGCAACATCAGCTATATACATAGTGCACAAATACAATTTTTGGATGAAAGCAGACAATTGTTCCCAGGCTTCAGAAGGAGCCTCTTTAATATTAGGCTCAAGTAAACAAAGCTAAAAGAGCCATCTCTTTTAACTTTTCTTAATTACCTGCATTGGTTTTGCTTAGTATTAAATTCTGTTGTCTTGTATCATTTCAATTAAATTGAAACTAATTTTGTAGCTGATGTTCTCATATTATTCTTACCTATTTTGTTAAAAATATTAATTTCAAGACCTATTGCAGAAAGTATTACTATAACACTGATTAGAATCTTAAAGAAGTATTTCCCAATAGGTTAGTTTAAAAAAGAAAGCTTCAAAACAGGATGTATATTTTGCTCACTTGAGATTTATCACTGTACTACTACAAACATTGGGAAATTATTTTTTGCAAGACTGCTGGAACTTTACAGGAGTCCATCAAGAAATTTTGCACAAAGTAAGTCGTTTATCAACTTTGCTGTTCTTTCCCTCTTTTTTCTGTATGAATGTAAAGTTAACCAAGTTTTAAAGAAAGTCAATATTTTATAAAACATTTCTTAATTATATTTCAGAGTTTAACTGATACAAGATCCAGTCTTTTATTAGAAAATATTCATCATGCAATTTTGACGTCTTCATTCATTCATCAATTATCTTTCCATCAACAAATATGGAAACTAGAACAACCTAAAACCCTTCAAATGCTTTTGGTGAATATGCTTTCTTCTTTTTTTTCATTTACTTTTATACTAAAGATTTCAAGCGAATAATAAAGGATTAAATTTTAATTTGCTTGTAATGAAATTTTAAATTGATAGCTTTTAAATACTTTAATTTGAAAGAGGGCAGGGGGATCTGAAAATAACAAAATAATTTTAAACTTTGAATTGTTTCAGTCTGACTTACTTTTAGGGATTTAAAAAAGAAAAGAAACCTTTAATTATAAATGTTTTGGACTAGTTTACAAATGCCAGTGATTTATTCATTTATTTTATTTTCACATTTTAGATGGACATATGCAATTGCACATATAGTACAGTTGCAATACTTAGTAAACCAGGACTGCTGAAGTACCTTGTAAAGGTAAGATGTAACGAAAATTTCTCCTATACTATTTAGCATTTGCGCAAAAAAAAAGTGTATGTATCATATAAAAATATAAACTTTGTTTAATTTTTGAGTACATTTTAAATATTATTTTTTTTCTCTAGAATGTAATTTTGAGTCTTATTACATTCAGTGAATCCCTTGTTAACCGGACATAGATACTCCAAAATCTTTTTCATACGGGGGGAAAAATCACTGAATGCTTTTCCCTCTTGAAAGAAGTGTTAATGTTGCTGATGGACTCCCCACTGTGGAGAGTCCTTCCACATTAAAAAGCATACTTTGAAAAATAATTTATTGTGTAGTCTCAGTTAATATGTTGCACTAAGTTACATGATTATTAGTCTAGCATTTTCTCAATATAATTCTGAAATTTTGACTGTTTAATTTTGAACTGTGGTTTTTATTTTATACTTTGAAAATGCAAGTTTTTTAATGGAGTTGATTAGTGGTATTTTCCCATCTTGCCAGCTCAATAGTTACTATACAGAAAATAAAACTTTTTTAAAAAAAAAAAAACCTATTGTTATTATTTCAGCACAAGAAAATGCCAGATTCCAAGTTTAGCCCCATAAAAAGTGTAGATGCTGAAAGTGTGCTCAAGAAAGGACTTCCAGAAAATGAAAGTGAATCATCTAGGGATGTTTTAGAAGTAGAGCAAAAGTAAATCTAGATTTTTAAAAACACTTTAATGCTGTACATAAGTCTCAAAAGTTCTAATTTATATTACTTTTTATTTAACAACAACAATGCATATAACAATAATATGCAAGAAGCAGCTTTTTTCAGCTATTTTTCTGATTATCCATGAAATTTGTTCATTTGTAAATGCTGCACCACTCTCTTTCGATAAACAAAAGTGTTTTCTTAAAATATCTAGTTTTATGTTAAATTATTTTGCCCCTTCTTCCTGCAAGAATAACTTAAAAACCACAAGAACCTTTCTGGCACCACTGTCTGGACTGATCCCAGGATTGAATTTTGCAATGAATGTTAGTATAAAATATGATAAAATGAAAAGCTTAATAAAAAGGATGACATTTAAAATTTCTTTTAGGAAATATGTAAATGATTTTTATATGTTTCTTCAGGGAAATAAGGATCAAATTTATGAGGCTTGATTCAAATAATTTATGAAAAATGTAGCATAGGTTCTTATTAATTTTTACCCAATTGTTTTGATGATGTCATCAGGGGTGATTCTGATTTCAAATTTCCGAAAACTTTTGAGTACTTGATCCAAACATTGAAAATTTGGTTTTCCGAATTAATTTTCAATTCCAAATTAATTTTTCAATCAATTAATCGTAAGATTAGTTTGATGACACAGAGTTGCCAATTCTCTCAATTATTGAAGGAAACTACTGCTTTTCAGTAATCTCCCGATCTTCCATATTTTAGTTTATTTCTTCCGATTTTTTAAAAATGTTCCTAATAATTTCCCAATGTGTGGCATTGTACCACACTTTTCTTTTAGTTTTTTCATGTGATAACCACCATGACACAATGTTTTAAAATTAAGCTTAATGTTTTGATTTATGAGCAAAATTCTTGGCAACCAATATTATCCTTTTGCAACCATTCATTGCATATTTTACTGTGTGCGAAAATGAGATTTTTAGTTCTCCCCTTTCCTCCTTCACCATCAATCAACATCTGTTATTGTGAGATTTTCTTTCAACTGCACCGTGAAATCGGCGACAAATTTGCATGAACCTTAAAAGATCTCTAATATTTCAATTGAATTTTCTTAATTTTTATAAGGTATAAGTAAAAACTTATATTTGGAAGCATGCCAACATTGAACACATGCTTTGCTGAAAACTATCATGCCATGTGTTACAACCCTTTTGCATCCTATAAATATTGGAATTGTTTTTAAAGTTAGAAGGTATTTTGACATATGCTACCTTAAATAGTCACCTTATTACATAATTTTTATTTTAAATTCTTAATGCATACTTTTCTCGAAAATTTCATTTAAGTTCAGATTTTATTTATTTTGCTCAGAATCACCCATGGATGTCGTCATATGTTGCATTCTGGTCGTTCCCTAACCTTTTATTTGTTAAATTACAGGCTATTTGAACTCTTATGTGTAACTTTAACAATATTAAAGAAATTCACCCCTGATCTGGCTGAAACTATGTCTGGTTATGTAAGTAAATTATTTTTTGCTGTACTTCATCATAAAAATTTAAGCATAAATAGAAACAAAATAATGTATTGCTCTTGAAATGATTATTTTTTTTACATGCTCTCCAAATAAATGTCAATGAAGTGTCTTAATATGTATACATTATTTTCAATAAAAGTTCAATTTTTATGAATTCTTAAGTTATTCAGAATAATTTTGTTTTAAAGTGTAGATCTTGCGTGACTTGGCATAAAATTTCTAAATATGTGAAAAAAATGAGGGATAAAAATCCCTGTATATTAATGAACATTGAGCAAATGCTCTGGTAAGCAAAAGCATGGAATTTAAGCAAAATTGTTTTCTCATCCTCTTGGGGCGGGGTGGGTTCACATTTAACTAAAAAAATCATGCAAAATAATAATGATGATGATAATAATAATAATCAAAATAAAAATTATTATTGTAATGGAACATTCAGAATTTTAAAAAGATTTGTGCTACTAGGTTTGAATTCATTTTTTGGGATAAATGTTATGCACTTTAAAAGGAGTACTTTGTGGATACAACTACAGTAGAACTCTGGTTATCCGAATCCGTTTATCCAAAAATAGGCTTAACCAAAAAGGCAAACGGGTCAGGGTTTTTTTCCATAACGGGCAAATGCGCAGTTTATTTTTAAAATTCTTTTCGCGTAGCGGGCAAATGGCCCGTTTTTCCCATAACTATAAAAAAATTCTCAGTACATGATAAAATGTATAATACTAAATGACATAAACGTAAAATATTAATATTTTGTATAGAATTTATTGTAACAACTATGTTACATTAAAGTTTTACTTACAAATCATTCGGGTTAACAAAATAAGAAGTAATTTTCTTTTGTTGTTCGCTTTTTGTTCGTTTGAACAATAAAACAAAAAAAAACTTTTGAACAATAAAACATCTGCAATCGTGGCCTCACCTTGTGCTTCAAAGAGCTTCATCCAAGATTTTTGTATACTAGACTGCAACGTTTCTTGACAATGACGTCACAACGCGCGGCAGAAGATATGAGTTAACAGCGAAGCTGTTGGGTTAAAGGAGTAGGGTCGAAAAGACGCCAAGCTACCAACTTGGCGAATAATCCGATTAAGCACTCTATTTGGCACATTGCATGTTTGAAAAATCATTTGTCTGTTTATCAGAAAGACAATGTAACAAATTTAAGAACTTCTTTTTTTTACGCAATCATAATTTATTTTATTGGATCAAATATATTTTCATCATAAGTTATTCCTTTCGACAAAAAAAAAGAGAAATTATACTCTTAATACTTTTATACAGATAGATATTGTACAAACATCAAAAAACTTTTTTTATCACAGCTACATTTTGAAATGCAATATGGTTTTAAAATGGTCGAATAATGCACAATGGTTTTAAAGAACACCACTGACATTATGACTTTCATACTTTTACAGGATGTGTAGGACACCAATATGGGTTGCTCAGGGTATTTATCTCATTTTGGCCAAAAATCGACTTATCTAGTTTTTCCCAAATGGTGGATTCCATTTTTGCAATTTGTGAAATACATTCTGACTATTGTCTTTTCAGAGGTTTTCAAAGCACTGCCTTTCTTGTGGGGTCGAAAGACGTAGTTCAATTTGGAGTAGATCCCATTCTTATAATAACAACTATATTAACGAATATAATAACAATAATAAGAACAAGATTAACAAATATAATAATAATAATAAGAACGGTATTAACAATAATAATAATAAGAAGAACGATATTAACGAGTATAATAATAATAAAAAGAACGATATTAATAATAATAATAATAACGATATTAACGAATAGAATAATAAAAACTGTTTAGCAAGTCACATGTCAGCGAGTCAGACATAAATATAAACAATTCCAAATCTCGCCAAACCACTTATTGGAAGATCGTCAACTGCTCGTGAGCTCTTATTGGCTAGACCGTTAGTTCTAAATGAAGGTATTAGTTCGCGTTACGCTTCTCGTAAAATTGAAAATATATAACATTTTATGAAAATTATGACAAATAAACGCTATATATGTGTAGGTTAAAATACCTTATCATATTTCGATAGCGAAGTGCTTAGTTTAACCCGAAAATCGGACACCGCGCAGAGAACTACTTTCTTCGCTTGCTCTCAGCATATTTCTCCATAGTCAAGAAACTTTGCAGTTGAGTATAGCTTCTGTATGAGAAATACCGGCATCCCTTTCAATGGGGTCATCTTCAGTATCAGTCTCAGCTTCAGTATTGTTAACTGCTGTAATACTTTCTGCACCAGTTAAGTTCTGTTCATGCGCAAGAGTTTTCTGCTGGAGAAGGGGGAGAGAATAACAGTCCGAAACCCCTTTTTGAAAATGTGCAGATTAGAATTATGTTTTTAACTATTTATTTACATGAGCATAATAAAGTGCAGGAAATATTAAGTTAAAAAAGTATTAAAAATTATTCTTCCAAACCTCCTCCATCCACATTAAGCTCTAATGTTAAATGCTTTGGAAGAGAAAATTCATATTCTGGTTAAGGATGAAGAAGGATGGAACATTTCACTTTGTACGGTCTATAAAAATAGATCGAACAAGAAGTTCGTCCAGAACTATACGAGCGTACTTTCCCTTATACACCAACATCAAATTTATAATCGATCTATCTCTCTATTTTCCATTCATCTTAAGTTGTAAATTTCTTCAAATAGACTTTTACAGTGGTTAATACATATTCATTCACTTGCTCATTAACCCAGTCATTTATTCAGTTATTCACTCACTCATTCATGTATTCATTCAGAAACATCCCTAAAAATCCAGATCTTATGTCCAGGATTTATATACTTTGCTTCATATTTCCCCATGAGCTCTAAATGTTAAAATTTTTGAACTGTTCAAAATTGAACAAAAAATTGTTCAAATCAAAAAATAAAGTATTGGAATTGAGATGCCTGTCCCGAGATCTCTCAAAAGCAAAAAAAATGTCTTGGATCGGGCGATTCCCTCAAAAGTTATTGGGGGGGGGGGGGGGAGACAGCCTAACAGACATACATCATTTTCAGACGTACCAGTTACAAAACTCTACTTTCAAATTTTTTATTTTTCAATCTTTATTTTAATTACTTCACTTTCGATTTTTCTTTATTTTTAACGATAATTTTACAATACATTAATCCTTCTTTCATACTTTTTTCTTTCCTTTTACAGGAAAGTAGATTAAAAAAGCTGACGGTGCAACATTCGATTTTTCCAAAAATAAGCTTTTTAACCTACTTCCAAAGGGAGTGCGGTTATCAGTTCATATTGTTTGTGTTTCATCTTTTTTCTTTTTAAAGATAAAATATAGTTGATCATTCTAAACTGTGTACATTAACATCACTCCTGATTTTCTTTTATTTTTCTATTAAAAAGTTTTTTAATTATAATATTGGTAACATCCTCTGATTAATAAATATAATTCCCTTGCATTTAAAACTTAAAAATTTTAATTTAGAGGAAGATCAATAAAGATATATTTTTGGAAAATTATTTATAAATACAATGTGGTTTTGTGAGTTATGCTGTTTTAAATTATATTTTATTCTCACACTTTTGTTATCTTATAAATAGTTCTTTTTTTTTTTTTGTCTGCCATTTTGTCATGTTATCTAATTTTCTTTCTAGACTATTGATTATGGTCAGTGGCAACTATTTCTCAATGTAAATTTTAGTATACCTTCAGTGGATCAAATAGGACCCATTAGTTTTGGAACTATTTTAGCGTGTGTAAATATGTGCTTGAAAGTACTTGCAAAGGTAATATATTTTTCTTAATTACCATTCTTTGGCCACCAGGGGGCCAAGTGTTGCATGCCAGTGTTTCTGCTCCTACTGAAATTAAGTATCTTTTATGTATTTTTTGGATATTTTCTGTTTAATTACTTGTATATTTGTTGCAATTTATTATGTAATTAGTATGTTTTAATTTTGTGAGACTGAAACTCATTCTATTTGCTTTTTTGGGGTATAATTCAATTTCATCAGTTAAGCCTAACCATGTGTTGATTGTGTACATTTTGTAAGTCTTGGGGAACAGCCTGGTTTTGTTGTTTACTGTAGTTATTTGTGTTTAAATTCAAGTTATTTGCATTTTTCTATGTAATTTGTGTTTTTAATCAGAGTAATAGCTTAAATTTGCTGATTTGTGTATTATTTTGCTTTTTTGATTGTTTGCATTAGATTTATTCAGCTATGGGAGTTATATGTTTAATGAAGGAAATTAAAAATGGTAATGGGAGTTGGTGGATTTGCTGTGATAGGTGTGAGATGTTTAGTAAGTTGGGGGGAAACACTAATACAGCTACAGAGCAGGAATATATTTGCACAAAATGTGCTGAATTATTAGAGTTACGTTTCAAGGTGGTAGCATTGGAAGCCCAATTAGTTAGAAATAACTTGGGTGAAAATTCTATAAAAGAGGTGGGAACTTCTTGTAATGGGCTTGTTGGGGAGAGTGAGGCTGCAGGAGAAGGGTCTAGTATGGGAAAAGGTAGAACTGTAGACCTAAAAACAGAGGGTGTCATTATAGGGGATTCTATGGTACGCGGGATAGGTAATGTGGTCGGGAGAACTAGGTGCAAGGTGGCTAGGTGCTGTTTACCAGGGGCTCGGGTGAAGGATGTTAATAAGGTTGTGGGAAAAAAGGGAATGTTTAAGAAGGGAGATTCAGTTACTCTGTGGGTGGGGACTAACGACGTCGGTAACAGCACAAACGAGGAGTTTGTTAAGGATTGGGAGAACCTGTTGGATAAAGCAACTAACTTTTCGACAGATGTCCAGATAGTTGGTTTGCTTCCCAGGTATGGGGTGCATAGGGGCTGGTTAAATCAGCGGGCTAGGAGCATGAACCTGATTCTTAAGAAACTTTGCATAAAGCATTCAATCAGGTTCATTGATGTTTGGAGTTCTTGTCAGCGTGATTGGGTTGCGAGGGATGGTCTGCATCTTAGTTCTAGGGGTGTAGTTAAGGTTAGCGATATGATTTTAGAAGCTTCAGAATCAAAAAACTAATTTTGGATGGGGGGATTGGAGAATGTCATGGTGTTGACTTCTGTTCTGGAGGTTTTAAAAATGAGGGTAAAATATTAAGCAATAGTAACATTAATAGTAGTGATTTGAGGCATCATAAAATGTTTAAGACAAGCAAAATGGGCATGCTCAGGTTTCTATATAACTATTGCTCGCAGTATCAGGAATAAGATGGACGAGTTAAATAGTATTATCGCAGGTGAGGAGTTGGATATTATTGGAATTACGGAAACATGGGTTACTGATGATGATAAGGATTTAGTGAGCATTGCTGGATACAATTTGTTTAGGCAAGACAAAGTGGTAAGAAAGGTGGAGGGTTTTATTCTATATTAAGGACACTTTTATTTGCAATGAATTGGTCATTAATAATAAGCCTAATGATATTGAAATGGTCTGGGTGGAGTTGGTGAGCAATAAGGGGAAGAAGTTACATTTGGGAAATGTTTACAGGCCGCCTAATGTTAGTCAGGATCAAGACGAGGAGATGTATAGTGTTATTAGGGACATGTCTGGTAAGGGCTCGGTCATCATGATGGGGGATTTCAATTTCCCGGGCATAGACTGGAATAGTTTTTACACTAGCAATGGTAGGGAAGAAGATTTTCTGAAAGTTATTGGGGACTGTTTTTTTGATCAAGTTGTTACCCAGGGGACTAGGCATGGTGCTGTTTTGGATCTAGTTTTTTGTGATGTCGGAAGTTCTGTTCAGGGGTTGAGTATAGGGGAACATATTGGAGATAGTGATCACAATACTATTAGGTTTTGGACCAGCTTCGATGCTCACAAAGGTGAGCATTTCAGGCTAGTCCTAGTCAATTTAGCAGTCCCCAATGAACATCAAGAGCTTTCTTAAAAGTTTTTACCCCACTGCAATTAACGGGTGCTTCAGGTAAACTATTCCAACTGCCTACAACCCTATTGAAGTAGTAATTTTTCCTAATTTCAATATTAGCCTGAGATTTGAAAAGCTTAAAACAATGACCTCTGGTTCTACTTTCAGCATATAGCTGTAATCCATCAACCTTTCCCATTTTAATGAATTTAAACAACTGAATCATGTCCCCTCTAACTCTCGTTTGCTCAAGACTATACATATTGAGCCTTTTAAGCCTAACCTCATAATCTAAGTCTGAAAGACCACTTACCAATCTTGTAGCCCTCCTTTGAACCCTTTCCAATAAGGTTCCAATAATAATATCCTTTTTTAGGTGCGGAGACCAAAACTGAACGGCATACTCCAAATGAGGTCTTACCAAACTTCTGTATAATTGCAATACAACTTCCTTAGACCTGTTCGAAATAGCCTTATTGATAAACCCAAGCATCCTGTTAGCTTTGTTAATTACTATGCTACACTGTCGAGTGGACTTGAAGTCGTAACTAATCAATACTCCTAGATCAACTACTTCTGCTTCCCTAATGACGGAACCTTGTAAATAATAGGTTGCTTGTTTATTCCCATGTCCAAAATGAAGCACTTGACATTTCCCAATATTAAAAGACATACCCCACTTAATCGCCCACCTATAAATTTGATTTAAATTCTCTTGAAACTGATTGACTTGTTCCTCCGTGTCCACAAATCCCATGATTTTGACATCATCAGCAAAAATATTGATGTTCCCAGAAATACTCTGAGTAATATCATTAATAAAAATAATAAATAATATAGACCCTAAAACTGCACCTTGTGGAACACCACTCAAGACATCAATCCACTGAGAATAATTGCCCTTCACTACTACTCTCTGTTTCCTCCCAGTCAGCCAATTTTTGACCCAAGTTAAAGTTTTTCCACCAATACCAATATAAGCAAGTTTGCTAAGAAGAGCTTCATGCAGTACTTTATCGAATGCTTTCTGAAAGTCAATGTAAACAATATCTACGCACTTTTTATTATCTAATGCCTTGGTAACCTTGTCATAGAAATGCAACAAATTAGTTGTACAGGACCTACCCTTCCTAAAACCATACTGAAAACTAGTTAACACTTCATTTGCCTCCAGGAAATTCACTATTTTGATTTTGATCAGCGCTTCAAAAATTTTACAAAGAACTGAAGTAAAACTCACAGGCCTATAATTTCCTGCCTTAGCTTTAGACCCTTTCTTGAAGAGCGACGTTATGTTTGCCAGCTTCCAATCCACTAGCATAGTCCTCGAGTTATATGAAGATGTGAAAATAGTCAAGACAACATCCATTAATTCCTCTGCACATTCTACTAAAATTTTTGGATAAACATTATCAGGTCAACAGCTTTATTTGCTTTAATCTTTTTCAAATGAAACAACACATCATCCCTAGAAAATACAAAATCCTCAAGCTGTGTATTAGCTTGCGTCTCGCTTATGTCAACTGTTGAGATACAGTCTCTGTTAAATACACTGGAAAAAAATTATTTAGAATAGCAGCAATATCCCCCTCATTTTGAATCAAGTTCCCGTTCTCATCCACTTGTGGGCCTACCTGAGTGTTACGAGCTTTCCCTGAATTAGCATAAGCAAAAAAAATTTCTTAGGATTCCTTTCAATGTTATCTGCAAGCTTTTGCTCCAATTCCCTTTTCTTATTCCGTACCAAATACTTGAAAGTACGTCTAGCTTCACAATACAAAACCCTGTCAGCATGGCACCCAGTCTCTTTAAGTCGCTGAAAAGTGGCCTGCTTATAATTGAGAGCTTCTTTCACCTCCCTAGAGAACCACATGGGCCAAATTTTCGTGAAATCCCCCTTTTCTAAAAGGAACATAATCCATCACTGTTTTCTCCAATTTCCCCTTAAACTCTTTTCACTGAAGATCAGCTTCACTATTTTCCAACCCAGAAGAAAAAACCTCTTTCAAACCCTGCCTAAGTGCAACATAATCAACATTCCTAAAGTTAGGTACAAATTTGAAATTTTCACCTTTGTGAGCATAGAAGCTGGTCCAAAACCTAATAGTATTGTGGTCACTATCTCCAATATGTTCCCCTATACTCAAGCCTTGGACAGAACTTCCGACATCACAAAAAACTAGATCCCAAATAGCACCATGCCTAGTCCCCTGGGTAACAACTTGATCCAAAAAACAGTCACCAATCACTTTCAGAAAATCTTCTTCCCTACCGTTGCTAGTGTAAAAACTATTCCAGTCTATGCTATGAATGTTAAATAAGTTACCATTGCATACATGTATAAGTTTGCAAAAATAATGCATTTTAATTTCCAAGATTCTGACTTGCGATCTGAAATAATATGTTGCATCAAAGATATTTAGACATCTTATTAAATATTTATATACAATTCATGTGTTTTTAATTTTCTTCCACTATTTTTATGTGTGCAAATGTTCTCTATTGTGCTGTTATTTTTTGTTTCATTTTTTAGAATGAGAAGACACCATCTCCCAGAAAAAGTACTGAAAGCAGTTTGCCGATAAATAGGTTTGTTGTCTTCCCTTTTTACACGGTCAAAAAACACAAGGCTCATACATACTTTTCAGAAGAATTGGGATATCTTTAAATTTAATTTGTAAACTTATAGTGAAAGTTCAAGATAAGCACAAGGTTAAAGAGGTGATATAGGGAATTGGAGGCTTGATGTAGTTGGGCAAATAGACAGACATCAAATTAAAATGCATTTTTGTTTACAAGTTCCCCATATCAAGTGACTCTAAGGCGACGTGCTAACAGAAGGGGATGGAGTAGAGAACCCTTTATCATTGTTATTTAAAGGTGATTCCTTTATTTACCATTTTAACGAAAGCCAGCCACCTACGTCTCTTCCAAGTAAAATTGAGGGTTGGAATTTCTTATACTGAAGAGATTTCACTTTAATTTTTTGTTGAAAAATTGATCATTTGTGTATAAATATTTTTTAGTCATATCTGCTATAGTGCTTTATTCAGAACAT
This sequence comes from Octonoba sinensis, assembly GCA_038502835.1. NCBI lineage: Eukaryota > Metazoa > Arthropoda > Arachnida > Araneae > Uloboridae > Octonoba > Octonoba sinensis. Next base: position 59,015,457 of record CM076605.1, on the reverse strand, counting down.
ATAAAGAAATGGTTTTTTTTTAAGGTAAGTCTTTGTATAAGCTATTTTTTTAAAAAAGAAATATAGAATAATTGACATAAACTGAAGAGGAAAAACCATAATAATCAGCAGTAAATTTTACTAGTCTCTTAACAAAACATGTGTGTTTGTGTATTATATAACATGGAATAAAGAGCACTTGTAAACTTTTCATTTTCACTTAACCTTGTGAGATTTTGAAAATTCTTCAACCACTCCACAGCATTAGCTATTTCATAATTGGAGCTGAAGTTCAAATAAATATTTTTTCTTTTTCTTTTCAGGACTCTTTTGATGCACATATTGGAAATCAGTTTGACAATTTTAATTTCCCAATCCACAGTTGCATTTTCTCATCCAGAATTACCTTTAAGAGAAAAGCAATTAATAAAACGAGAACTGTCTGCAGAACTTAACTCTATGAACATCACTATTAATCGATATTTAAGAAGAGGACCCTTGTCGCCAGCAGCTGGTCCAACCTCCACAAGTCCAATTTTCTCTAGATCTCAATCAACAGAATTTTCCTTCTTGAAAATGATTAGTAATTTAGTAGAAACTCTTTTTAAATGACAAAGAATCGATCATATTTGAAATACTTTTGTATGAATTTTTACTTGTATAAAATATTTTTAACTTAATGTTAGCTATTTTACTTTTTGTAAATAGATGAGTTTTCTTTTCTCAGCATAATGGAAAATGAATACAGCCGAACCTGTTCATCTCCCAAAACCTCTCTATGTCATTTTTTAAAAATTTCCCTGCATTTGAAGCATAAAGTCAATATTTCCCCCAGTTTGTCTTGAACCATAAACCTCTATATCTCGAATTCTGGCACACTGTCATTTTCAAATTTTATGCCCAATGATCTATATTGGAGCAGAAATCAGAGATAAACAAATATTTTACCTTTCCATATGAATTATAATATTGTCCTCTGTATTAGAAAACGAGCTGCAGAGTCGGTTGGGAAAAGAACTGAATTTTAAAACCCCTACTTCTTTGGAGATATATATTAGGATGTAATGAATATTCAACACATTTTTAAGCGACTCCAACTCCACAGCCATGTTTTACCGTGGACAGTGTAACACGGGGAAAACTTTATTTAAGTTGCAAGTTTTTGAGGGCACTAGGTAGCTGCTGAACTCGTGACTTTCAATTTTAAAAGTCAAAATAAACAGTTTCTGCTCTTCTAGCATGTATTTAAAATAATAATGTTCTTTGGGAGGAAAGGGAACATGGTAGGCATGAAAATAAAGTTAAATGTTCTTTCTACTCAGGATAAATTATTCTCATTTTTGAAGGACACTCATTTAAACCTAATTTTTCGGTGATAGATGTTAATGGTATCATAAACTCATTATTAACGTAATTAATATATTAGTATTTGCAGTAAATCAAACAGTAAACCCTTCAATACAATGAAAAAAATATATTTCTGCCATAGAGAAGTCACTAAATCACAATTTGTTCATTTAAAAATGAAATTATTTCATTCTTATTTTCGATGATCTTTATGAAATGCAATAGTAACATAAGCCAATATTTCCTATAAAAGACATGTATTAACATTAGATTTACCGGACCGGTCATTTTGACTGTTTCGAAGCTTCCATGTTACTAATTATAGTGCAACTTTCAATTGCAATGGATTTTCCTAAATACATAGTAAATAGGACAAGATAATGTGACTGAAAATTTTGTTATGATTAGTAGCAACTTGGTGTAAAATGAAAGTTTAGAAATGGGTGGAAAACAGCATGATAAACCTAGTGTTAAAGATGTCTTTTCTTAGGTTAATCAGCATTTTCCTTGGACGCAATTGCGATAGTCAGCCACGGAAGCCAGAATTGGTGTACAACTTTAAAGTGCATGAAATTGCCACAAGGTAAACATGTAAGACAATGGAATCAGATTTCTTATTGTATCAAAGTCATACAAAACACATTTTGATATTTTTGAATCTTAATTTCCTGAACTGGGGTCTGCACTGGCTTAGAAATCTTCTATTTATCTTTTAGCATAAGTACCAGGAGAAAGGGTATTGCAAGGTAATTTATTGTAAACAGAATGAGAACAATTTGGAGAGTGGAACAGAAAAAATGAATAAATAAATAAAAGAATGTCTCGGTTAAGCTTTTATAATTCTGTTATTTCTGATTAAATTTTTATGGTACCTCACTGATATAGTTACCAATTTTTACTGTACAAGTCATGAAATAATTTTTATTAATACTTTGTTATTTTTATTTTATTATTCTTAATTATATTTTTGTTATTTTAAATTTGCTCAGCTTAAGGAAGTGACGTGTTTGTAAATGAATTAGTTTCACAGTATTTTAAAAATAAATGAAGTTTTATTATATCCAATTAATCACATGTAACAAAATATATTACAACTACAAGTGCATATAACATTGTGCCAATAGATATTATTAAACATAAATTTAAAACAGCAAATTACTAAACATAAAATAATCAATGATATGTGCCATAAAAATAAGAATTGGCCAAAGCCTTAGCATACATAAATGGGCACTGTAAAAAAAAATATAAACTTACTTTGAAAATGTAAATGTGTCATTGTTAAGGATGAAAAATGTTTTCATAAATTAACTTCAGATTTTTCATCAATCAGTATGTTACTATCAAGTGGAACCGTAATTCAGTACAATCACCATTTTATACTATACATGAATGATTTGCCTGAATATACATACAGTTGAACTTTCTTAATACGAACACAGTTAATACGAAATCCCTGCTATAACGAACATTTTGTTCATTAAGTTTGGTTTACTGTTTAATTACACTAAATATCTCACGCATATTACGAAGGATAAAAGACAAATTTCGGCTAAGACGAACAAAATTTCTGACGTATTCATGAATAATTTTCTTAATTGCAAATAATTATTTTTATTTTAAAGAAACTGCTGGTTATTTTTTGCCATTGTAAACCACCAAGTGCGTATTTCGAATCATACGTTGAATCTTTCTGGGTAGCAATAGCTTATAGCAAAGCTGAAGAAGCTTTAGGTACTTAAATGAACTTTTATGAGATGCATCCAGAAAAAGACAATATACAAATGGCACTATGCATTTTGCACGTGGATATGCGTATGATAAAATTTAATGTACCTAAAAAACAATTAACCATTAAGTATTTTTCCAAAATTGTTAAAGTTTAAAAGGTAAGTTCACTTTTTAGCCTACTTTCCTGTAAAAGTTTTTACAAATAATAATAAAGCATGAAAGAAGGCTTAATATATCGTCAAAATATCGTTAGAAATCAAGAAAAGTCTTAATAATAAAAATTTTTAAAGTAGGATTTTGAGATGGAGGAAAAAGTGTGTCTGTTTGTCCCCCCTCCCCCCCAATAACTTTTGAACAAATTGTCCGATTCGAAAAATTATTTTTGCATTTGAAAGATCTCGACCAAGACATCTCATTTTAGTTTTTGATTTGAACAATTTTTTGTTCAATTTCGAACAGTTCAAAAATTTTAACATTAGCATCTATGGGCAAAAATGAAGCAAATTATGTAAACGCTGGGCATAAGATTCGAGTTCTTATGAACAAGCTTATTGAAAGAAGCTCTTAGCGTGAATAATTTTTTTATTTGAACAATTTTTGAACAGTTCAAAAAATAATTAACATAGTGCCCACTGGGAAATTTCAATCTCATATAAATCCTGATCTAATAGACTAATTTGCTTGGGACAAACTTTATTGGAAAGCTCTTACAACATAGCACATGTACAAATAGAAAGTTCATCTAGAACTAACAAGCCCATTTTCCTATGAAATTTTTTTATTGTGATTCTCAAGAATATTTTTTAATTAATGAATGAATGAACAAATGAGTGAATAAATTATTTTAAAAATGCATGAATAAATGAACGACAAAATAAGTAAATGAGTGAATAAATATATGACTGAATAAATGAATGAGTGAATGAATATGTATTATCCGTTGAGAAAGGTATATTTGAAGCAGTTAAGAACTACAGCTAAACGAGAGAGAGAGAGAGCTAGATTATAAATTTGAAGTTGGGTGTATACGGGAAAGTAGGCTCGTATAGTTCTAGATGGAACTTCTTGTTATCAATGTACTAGTAAGATTTAAAAGTGTATATTAGCAAAAATGAATCTGTTTTCAGTATTTATTTTACTTTTTATTATAAATAGTAGTAATTATGCATGAATAAATAAACGAATGAATGACAAAATAAGATTTAAGAGTGTATATTAGCAAAAATAAATAATCTGTTTTCAGTATTTATTTTACTTTTTATTATAAATAGTAGTAATTATTTATTTAAAAAATGCATGAATAAATGACAAAATAAGTAAATGAGTGAATAAATGTATGACTGAATGAATGAATGAGTGAATGAATATGTATTTTCCGTTGAGAAAGGTATATTTGAAGCAGTTAAGAACTAAAGCTAAACGAGAAAGAGAGAGAGAGAGATATAGCTAGATTATAAATTTGAAAATGGGTGTATACAGGAAAGTAGGCTCGTATAGTTCTAGACAGAACTTCTTGTTATCAATGTACTAGTAAGATTTAAAAGTGTATATTAGCAAAAATAAATAATCTGTTTTCACTATTTATTTTACTTTTTATTATAAATAGTAGTAATTATTTTAAAAATAAAAACATGCATTTCTAATACTTTTTTTTAACAATTTTACTTATTCACGGTTGTTACGAATAATGGCTAATACGAACAAATTCACGAATTTTTGGCATTTTGTATTAAACGAGTTCAACTGCATATAATATTTTAAGTCACAAATATTTAAACACTTATTTACATAAACTTCATCTGAAAACATATATTAATTGGGGAAAACTATGTATATCACAAATATAAGCTCTATTAACATTTTCCAATGATTTTTAGAATGTTGCTTTTTTCTTCAACTCTGGAGCATATTCATAGAGGAATGCTTCAAAAAATTTCTGAAAGAAGTAAATGCTATTTTAATTTGTTCATATGTTCTCAAAAGCATGTAATATTTATGGGAATTTTCCCAAAAAGTGCAGAAAAATTAATATTTTTACATCATCTTTTATATAATAACGCAAAAGATCTGAATCAAACCATGTATAAAACCATAAAATAATTATTGTAGTGCATATATTTTGTATTAATTATTATAGCACATTAAATCTTATATTTTGCACCTGAATAACAGCATAAAAAATAAATGAACAGTACACGCTTGGTAAAACCTTTTTAAATGAATCAATTTAGCAATGCTACTATTTTTACTTAAATAAAATACAATAGTTAAAATTATAAAATCTAAAAAATAAAGTATCTCTCATAGACATGTTTTCAGTGAATATTTTCAATAATCTCACAATTTAAGTATGAAAGGCATGTTTGGAGACCAGTAGTATTGTGTGCATTGTGAAGTTAATGTGGTATTCAAAAAAAATAATAATAATAAACACATAAGAAATTTGCTTTTAGCCTTGATATATAACTAGAACATTACCTATTTGCAATATTTTGCAAAAAAAAAGTTAAAAAAATTATATGCAAGTGTTTTATCCAATATTTAAAACAATGTTTAAAGTGTAAGGTTTTTTTAAAAATTTTTTATTGCTTCTGCAGTAAAGGCATTCAGCTGAATAGTTTATCATTATTTAGTCATGCTGAATATTCTGCTAAAAGTCCAAATGCTGAATAGTGGCCAAATATTTGTTACATCCGCATTACAGATACAACCTGTTTTGTTTAAAATGACTCCTTAAAAGTAGACAGTGCAGCTAAACAGTTTTATATAATTATTCCTAATTATACAGCTTAAAAATATTGTCAAAGAGTACCTACTTTGAAAAATTATATAGCAGCAAGTAAAATTTACGTTAAATCCTTAATGTGCATATATGAACTTTTAAACTGGTGACAATCTAATCTTTTATTTTCCCAATGTTTCACATTTGGGTTTAGAAGTCAATAGAGCACAAATACATACTCACATAAAACAACTGTTTGTTGAATGTCTTATTTTGAAGAGCTTCAAATATTTTTGACATTCCTTTTCTTGCATTTTGCTGTCCGATAAGATTGTTTAACAACTCTAGAAAATTAATTAAAAAATTACTTAGGTAACATGCATAAACTTTGCCTACGCTACACAGAAAAAAATCCTATTTTGGGATGTGCAAACACTGAACACATTTGAACTTTAAAAACTAAAGCAAGAAATAAAATTTAGAATTTTATGGGTTTAATACACTTCAATTTAATTGGGATTATTCATAAAAATTAAAATTGAATTTTTAGCTCTGAAAAACAGTACAACATAAAATTACTAAAACAAAAAAATGACACTACCTTGGTTTTTTTTTTTTTTTTTTGTACACAATATAGCTCCATAACTAATAAATTCCGTAGCATTTAATTTAAACAACATTTCATGTAGTAGCATTACACAGCGGCAAGGCACAAACAACTTTCAAATCTTATCTAATTTAATAAATAACGAAAGAAAAATATTCTTTCTCTTGGCCTTTCAACCTTGTTGACTCTTTTCATCACAAATTTGCATGTTTATCTTATGCATTTAATAAATTTATATTTAAAGCTAAGGTACTTGATATCTAATGCATCAGTAACCTTATTCTTCTTTTAAAAAGCATACTTTACCAGGAGTATTGTTAAGAAACATTTGCTTAGCAAGTATACGATCCTCTCGTTTTTTTTCTTTGGTCCTCTCTTCAGCAGGATCTGCCCGGTGTCCACTGGGCCACATAGTATCACGAAATAACTGCAAGTAATACAGCAACATAGGCTCAGACAAGATCCATGACACTGTTTCACGCAATTGTCTGGAAGTAAAGATAATGGCCAGGATGTAAAGGCGTTATTTTTTAAACAGATTACCATACTTATCTCTCCCCACAAATAAAAGACATTATACTCATAATCAAAAAATTTGATATCCATAATTATATTTTCCTAGTTAGCAAATATATATATATATAATAGCTCACACAAGTCTCAAGTCATTATCATGTTTACAAAAATGTATCTTTTACCTTTCATAACATGAAAAATAGCAGCTGTGTGGTCAGTGGCAGATCCAAAGACTTGATTTGGGAGGGGCAATTCCAGGCCCATCATTTAGGGGTTTAGGAGGGGCAATTGCCTCACCCCCTCCATTTAATGGTGTTTAATTATTCAAGGCTATAACTTTACTTTAAATGCTATAAAATTATTAATTATTGCTCTATAAAAAAGCTTTGCACAGTACATTTTCTGTAAAATTTGATACATTGTAAAAATTATTGCAGCAATTTATCTAAATCAAAGTTAAAACATTTTCACATGTTAAAATCATAAAAAGTATACCTGTTAATGGTTTGACCATAGGTTATTTGGACGAATATGATCAAAGTTCGTCGTAACCAGTTGAAAACTCCTTTGAGCTCAAAAATTTCTCCAATAAGGGTATATAATGGCTCTGCTATTGAATCTTTTTTATCCTCTTTGCTATATTGTTGAAAAAGAAGAATGAATCAATGAAAGTAATTTTGATTCTGTTTGATTAAAGAAAAATAATAATATGCTATCATTAATGCAGATTTATTAGAAATATACTTTAGAATTAGCAGACTTTAACAACACTGGTCTACAAAATAAAAAAAATTTCTGCCCCAAAGATTTTGTTAACTGATCTTAGAAGTATTTTTCACGCTGACTTCGAAAATGAAAACCATTTTTTCTATCACATAAAGATTTTCCGTGAAAGGTGCTGTAATAATTTACATTAATAATATCTACCCAAAGTTAATAGTACCTTACAGGCAAAACCCTTAAGTGATAAGGAAAATGGTTTTAATTTTCGAATTCAGCTTGTAAAATACTTCTAAGATCAGTCAATAAAGTCTTTAGGATATTGTAATTTTTACATTCGTAGCATTTCCTCTAAAACAAGTAATTTTCTATTTATAATAAAAGGATTGATTTTGACATGTTCTGGCATATTTTGCCTCAGGAATGTCTCTTTTTAATGTCCAGCAGTAATCTGCTAACATAGTTGCACTCCACTTCCCTTGATATCTTTTATAACGGAAATGTCCTGATGGAACTGTTCTCCATGTTCATCGCCCCGGGAGCAGAAAGTGCTTAAAAGTGCGACATACGTCGCACAACAAACGCGGTCTCTGCAGAACATTTCATCCTTAAAAAGAAGGGAGAGAAAAAACGCGAGCACAAAAGCAAAAGAATTTTAAAAGAAAAACAATATGTTCTGCAGAACAATCAAAGTGAAGTGCCCTTTATCGGGGCTGCACGATGTCCCAGTATCTGACTTCAAAAGTCACTGACAGAATTGCAAATTCTGAATGTATGCCTCGGTTTTAAATAAATAATTTAATATGTTTTATCAAAAAGGAGTAATAAATATTTTACCAGTTAATTAATATTCTTATTGTATCTATTTTGTGTTGTACTGTGGTCCATCAAATTTGGACGACATGCCTGCAGAATATTTGGAACTGTTTGAGGTCATGTTGCAGAACAATAATTTAATATGTTTTATCAAAAATGAGTAATAAATATTTTACCAGTTAATTAATATTCTTATTGTATCTATTTTGTGTTGTACTGTGGTGCATCAAATTTGGACGACATGCCTGCAGAATATTTGGAATTGTTTGAGGTCATGTTGCAGAACACTGAATATAATTCTGCTGCTAGGTTCATCGCTTATACAGCTCCCATGCTTTCGGGGGCATTTTTACACAAAAGAAAATTTCTATGATTAAAAAAATAGTACCTCATGCTCATTAAATGTGTTGTACAGTGTCAATTTTCTGCCCATCTGCCTTTATCTTCCAATTCTCGCGAAATTTTTACCCAGACCCACACCCACTGCAGTAATTTGATACCCACTTCCGTTCGGAGGGGGTTCGAGGGTTATTTCCAACACTTCACTTAGTTTTTTCCAGCAAAATAAAATGACCACTGATTTAACGGTTGACATTCAAGATCTTTTGTGTACTTTATCACAATAAAAATGATGCTGCATAATCGAAAAAACACTGAAAAAACATAAAAATAGAACTATTTCCTTCCTCATAACTAGAAAACTACATGTGATAGAAATATTTTGATAGCAGATATGAATTTCTCGTGCAAAAGTACTTCAGAAAAAGTGAAATTCATTCTTGGGGTAAAATATGTGTTTACCAGTGCAATTTAAGCACCATAATATTTTACGAAATATTTACTGTATCTTCATATATTGAAAAAAGAAATTGCTAATAGTTTATGAGAAGGGAATGATTTCAAAAAAAAAAAAATGCCCACATAAAAATTTTTTAAAAAGTGCCTATCTAGTAATCACAGTTATGTAAAAAAATGCAACAAAAACAACCAATGCAACATTTTTGTACAAAAATGCAACAAAATGACCCCCCTTTTTTTGGTCTAATTTGCCCAGGCAAATTAGACCAAAAAAAGGTTGTGCTTCCCGAAAAATCGTCTAAAGCTGGAATGTGTTTTAATACCTTTTGGGGGTCCCAAATAAGAGTCCTGTGAGTTTGCAACGGATTCTGACTTCTGCTTAAGTTTTGAGAGTCATAAAACTGCTAAACTTTCGCGCTTTTTCCGGTTTTTTACTTATAACTCTGAAACTGTGCATCCTACTGAAAAGTTTACTGTTAGTTTTTTTAAGAGCATTAAGCTCTGCGTCGAATGATTTTTAGTATTTAAAAATCGGCCCAGTAGTTTAGCCGCAATCGAATTTCAAAGTTGGGCCATGTTTTACCAACTAGGCTAAAAAGTTAATTCAGCCCTTTCAATGGTTACTTTGAGAACGTTTGATAAGGAGAAATCATATGAACAACAGAACAACATAAACTTTGTTCTATCTAGTAGAAATAATTTAAACTAAAACAATAGTTTTGCTAATTTTCCTTTTCCCTTCAAATTTTATAATTTTTGTTATTTTGATGGAGATTGATTATACAATGTTATTAAATTTTGAAACATAATTTTCTCTAAACTGTTCATTTCCAGACAATTTTATCTTTGTTTTGGAAATCTCCCATTTAATGTATCTTTTAATTTTTATTATCGTGCTTTAGTAAAGAGTATATGGGTGTGGGGAGCGAAGGGGGGGCGGGGATGACGTGATATAATTTCCCCTTAAAGATGAACTGGTCATTACATCTTTTCCTGTAGATATATACAGGGAAATCCCTTTACAACGAACTGCAAGGAACCTGGAAAATATTTTGTTGTATCGGAATGTTCGCTACATATGCGTTCGCTATGGCATATGCGTTGTCCTAATGACTTTTAAAACTGACTGAACAGTCATTTCGGATGCTCCGAATGGATTTAAGAATCTATGAAAAACATATGCTCTGACCAATTGTGCGTTTTCCACCATTATGGGCCTGAAGAGATGAGGAAGGATGCCCTGTTGTTTCTCCATGCTTTCGGGTGTGACACCCCTTCTTAATTTTTCGCCTGGAGAAAATAAAATTGATTAAGAGATTCATGGAAGAGCAAAACCGCTTTAATCAGGCCTCTATTTTTCGTGACCCGATCTCAACCCCTGACCAAGTTGCAAACGCAGCCGTTCTCAATGGCAGCAGTAAGTCCCTCAATCAAGTGAGGTTTGGCTTCTTCCAGAGGTTGCTTTCAACAAAAAATTTCGACCTTGCGTCTTTGCCCCCTACAGCCTTGCCTCCTTCAGAGCTTATTTACAGGTGCAGGTACGGATAAGTAATGTACTAGCGCCACAGAGATGGGGATGAAAAAAAACCATCAATGGTCTTAACTTCCATCACAAGGACTGATCCACCGGCCCCACAAGAACTTCTCAACTCCATATCGCACATATGTAAAAAAGGATGCAAAGCAGCCTGTTCCTGTAGGAAGGCAGGGATAAAATGCACCACCATCTGCATGACCTGCCAAGGGTTCGCATGCCTCTATTCCATTTCTGAAGACAAGGATGTTATACTGGATCGCACCCAGTTTGACGAGGAGATTGATATCACCGAAGAAGAGCAAGAAATGAACCCTCAGTCTCAAGATTCCGAGGATGAAGAGTTAGATGATGTGATAGGTGAAGAGCCACCGTTTTCTCCTAAACGGTGAAATATATTGTCAACATGAGTACCTTGTACATATTTCACATGCGTACATATTCTTGAACATTCTTGTACATATTCACATGTTTCATGTACACACTACAACTTTCAATATAACATTATTCACTGTAATGCCTTCGTATTTTTTGAAACCACATATAATTTTAGAGTGTTCAGGTGCGGATCCTAGAATTTCTGAAACCCCAATACAATAAATATTTAATATTTTATTAAAAATGTGGATTGGACTTGAAATTCCAAAGAGGGGCAGTGAACCCCCTTCCCACACGCTTGGTTCCGCTTAGATGATTTTAAATGAATAAAACATCATCAAATTATTCATAATATAATCCATTCAAAGGGCTGAATTAACTTTATTATATCATGCCATCCCCCTTCTCTCCCCACACCCATATACTCTTTACTAAAGCACGATAATAAAAATTAAAAGAAACATTAAATGCGATTTCCAAAATAAATATAGAATTGTATAAGAATGAACAATTTTGGGAAAATTATGTTCCAAAATTTAATAACATTGTATAATCAATCTCCATCAAAATAACAAAAATTATAAAATTTGAAGGGAAAAGGAAATTCAGCAAAACTATTGTTTCAGTTTAAATTATTTCTACTAGATAGAACAAAGTTTATGTTGTTCTGTTGTTCATATGATTTCTCCTTATCAAACGTTCCAAAAGTAACCATTTAAAGGGCTGAATTAACTTTTTAGCCTAGTTGGTAAAACATGGCTCAACTTTGAAATTCGACTGCGGCTAAACTACTGGGCCGATTTTTAAATACTAAAAATCATTCGACGCAGAGCTTAATGCTCTTAAAAAAACTAACAGTAAACTTTTCAGTAGGATGCGTAGTTTCAGAGTTATAAGTAAAAAACCGGAAAAAGTGCGAAAGTTTAGCAGTTTTATGACTCTCAAAACTTAAGCAGAAGTCAGAATCCGTTGCAAACTCACAGGACTCTTATTTGGGACCCTCAAAAGGTATTAAAACACATTCCAGCTTTAGACGATTTTTCGGGAAGCATATGTCTAATTTGCCTGGGCTAAGTAAGAAATTCTCAGCTATTATGTGATACGAGGCACCGGCAAAATTTTTACTGTAAGGAAAACATATGTACTGAGTTTAGTTGATGGGTTGTGATTGAAAAAGTGAGAAGATGCAATTGTAGCGAAAAAGTAAGCATTAAGTACTCAGAAGTCTTTTTAAAAATCTTTGTACTAAAACATTGAATTGCAATTAAATTTATAAAAACTCTAGGAAAGGCAAAATTAATTACTATGTTTTTAGTTTGGATTTTAAAAAGAATTTTATATTTCTGAAATTAAGACATGCCTCATAAAATGTGGGCTTTTAATTAGTAATAACTGTGCATGTAAAAAAAAGGTTAAAACATAAACTATGCTAGAAAAGATTTTTTTAATGAGTTTTTGAGATTTTTAAAAAGTGGGAAAATCATGCATTAACACCAATAACTTAAAATGCTTCATTGCCACATTCTTCTAAAGCAAGCAAGTTTTTCACTGCTAAGATTATCGTATTGTAAAGAAAACATACGTACAGAATTTATATTGTTTGGAATTTATTAAAATCTTCATACTGAAATAATGAATTTCCTTGAAATGTAGTGACTGCTTCTGAGCCACGTGCTATTCAATGCGAAATTTTTAAAATCAACTAACAATCGTAGCGTAATAATATGCAGCATAATCACTTGAACGAGGCCACATGCTTCCAAAAAAAAAAAAAAAACCTGTGAGCTACTCCATCGACGGTTTGGCGATCACTGCTATAAAGTAAAATAACATTATTTCTTGACTGATATTCAGTTGGGTAGAATGGTACTGTAGAAGTAATTTATGTAAGTAACTGATATGCTTATATTACAATTTATGTCAGCATATCAGAAGAGTGTTGTGTCAAGCTAAACAACTTGCATTGAAAGATTAAAAAATAACCCCAAATGTATTACATGTTGTTTTTCCTTGTTAACCAGACAAAATAATGAAATACCTTGTAGTTTATTTTACAATCCCCCCCCCCCCCCCCAAAAAAAAAAACGAGTTTTCATTGATTTTTTAAGTGATTAAATTCCTAATGTAATCATTTGACGCTTTCCTGCAACCCACAGAAGAGGTTGAAAATTGGTATTTTATGTTGCAAAAATCCTCCACTTTGTGAAGCTGGCAACTGATCAAAACCTTTCTTTTCCTCTATCCTTTAACATGATCAAAGATAGCCGAAAACTATATCCAGAACTTCAGTTTTGAAAAATTTCCATAAGAGAACAATTGATTTACACACTTAAGACTTGTAATTCTGTATCCCCCCCCCCCTCCCCATTAGGACTTTCCTTTTCAAGAAAACTTTCCTTCACACCACTATTATTATTACTACTAATAATAATAAGCCATACAATAAATGGAAAAAATAAGAATGCATCTAGTACTAAGCGAACATACTTTGTTTGTTCAACAACTTTATTATTATAGTTTAGGTAAAATGCTTTCAAAGAGCATGTTTTTCACAAAAGAAAACTCTTTTCACGTAATAGGGCATAATTTTCTTTATACAATAATGAAAAAATAAATTTTTGCTACTTGTTAATATCGTCATAAATACACTTTCTTTTTGAGTTTTAAATTACAGTAATTTGATTTGTAAAAGTAACTTTATTTGATACAGTTGTCTAGATGCAAATATTTTTATCTTTTTGGTTAAATCATTAGTAGCCGTCTGTAAAACAATGTCATACTCAAAAAAATGTTTTTTTTCCCCTTTCCTAACTGTTTTCGATAAGCAGCATTACTGCTAAAATTGAACAATCCTGATACAAAATTAACAATTTTCATACAAAATTGTCATTGATCTGATATCAGACTGAGAGTTCTGATAGAAAAAATGTAACTTGCTCTGATACAAAATAGATAATTCTGATACAAAACTGAATTTTTGATTTTCAAACCCTGAATTATCTAAGGATGTCACTGCTGGTCTTTAGTACTTAAATGTAATAATTCAAAAATACAAAACATGCAATACCTGTCAGAATCATCCAAAAACAATAATTCGTCATCATCTGATTCATCAAATTGGGCTAAGGTGTTCTGTACCCTGTAAAAAAAATTGCTTTAAACGAGCAGATAATGTTATATAAGTACAACAAAATGAAAATTATTTTGAACTGCTGCATTTATTATTAGAGGAAAGATTAAAAAATTCAGTGCATCCCATTTTGTTAAAAATTGTCAGCCCGCCCCTCCCCCTTCTTGCATGCAACATCTTGAGAACGTTTATGTATGCAAGTCTCAAATATGTAGCATGTATAAAGAAACATTTTAAAAGCACGATTATCGAAAAGATTAGCCCGAAAGATGTAACTAACTATCTTATGGAATTAAAGCATGATGTACACACAGGTTAAAGGTTGCCACAATTTAAAATTTTAGTACCAGTTAAAATATAATATAGTACAATTTTCCATAGAATAACAAATGTTTCCCCTTCACTGAAAAGCATAATACATTCATAATAATTAATATTGAGAATCATGTATTCAATACAACATAGTTAAAAGTTATTAAAATCATGCAAATAAGACAGGAAATGTTGGCCCAATATTAATATCTATCTATACATACACATATATAAAGTTAAAAAAAACTTAGGCATTAGTAGAGATTTCTCCTAGCTTAAACCAATGAGTTGCTTAACCAATGCTGTGAAAGATCCTTTTTTAAAAATCAAAATTTTTCTTAAGACTGACAGTAAGTTGTTAAGGCTGAGTTTTAAGCTCTAAACCCCTAAATATGGAGACCTTTTAGTGCCTTTTTAAAATTACCTACGTGCATGAATTTCTTACCAATAGCTCAGTGTCAGAAAGTATAAAAAATGCTGAGCTAGTTAATAAAGGAAATAAAATCCTTCAACATCAGCTATCTTCCATGGTCTCTTTATTTATTCTGAGAAGATGGCCTACTTTGCAAGAATACCATTTACTTCAAAGATTACTTTCATAAATTACAATAAATGGTTATTTTTTGAGGCTAAAATAAGGTACACAGTAAATTTTACTTTGTACCTTTCAAAGTTATTTAAGCTCATAAGAAAATTCTTACATAAAATTTTATTAGAATGCATAAAACATACCCTTTAAAAAACTGTAACAAATTAAATTTAAATGGTTTCTTCTGAGGGCCTGATGGATGTTTCATATATTCTGGACTTGGACTCAGAAAATCATACAGTGCTTCACTTTTATTTAATCCATCATCTTTTGTAACTGCCTAAAAATAAAATTTAAATTTCAAAAATCTCAAAATGGTTTAATAATATTTTAAAATTGAAATACAAAATATAATGATATAGCAGAAAAATTAATAATGAAGCCACATAATTTAAATTTTAATAATGTAAAAGAAAGGTAGAAGGGGGGGAACAAAAGTATACAACAAAAAAGTTGTGTAAATGTTGTGTTCGCTCTTAAAATTCTACATGCAGAGCAAAAAAAGATGATTGATCTTTTTCTCTGCGTTCAGCCCCGCCCCCCACACCCTATTACCATTAAAATAGTAAAAAGGTTAAACAGAGAGCAAAAACAAAGAAACTTACTGAAAGGAAAGTCTGCAAAGAAACTTTAGCTTTCTCTAGATAATTCCTGTCTAGGCTTTTGAATCTTGGTTTTGTTGGCAAATCAATTTTTTTCAGCCAAGATGCAGCCTTTAAAAAAGCCCCAACAAAGTTAAAACATTAAACTACAAAAATAAGGGTAATCAAAACAGTTTAAAACACGATATGAAACAAGATTATCAATGAAATGGTAAAGATTATCAAAAAGTTGCTACACACTAAACTTACCTCTGATGTTCAGATATCCCCAACAGGGGTGGATACATTGGGTGCAAACCGATTGTATTTACAAAAAAAGAAAAAACTTGCAAATTCTTTTTAACTTTAATAATCTTTAAAATGCAAGATTATTACGGTAATACTCACATTTATTTATTTATAAACTGCTACAACTCAAAAGAATAAATAACAGTAACATTCATATTAAGCACAAACATTAACCCATTATTATTATTATTATTTTAAACTGAGTAGAAAATATATCGAAAAGTTTAGATCGAGAACAAAAAACAACATTTACTTTACTATAAGTGATGTTACTCATTATTTTTGACGCTTTATAGATAGGATTGCAGGAAATTCCTTCAGTATAATCAAATCTACAGTATATAAGAGACTTGTTGAATTTAACCCTGCTAGTAACAGACTGTTTTTACTCTAAATTAAATCTTTGAATCCAACCGAGGACTACAGTACATATACAACTTTTAGTTGTAAAGTGATTTTTAAAAAAATCACTTAATATATATCAGCTATATCAGCATCACTAGCCAGATGAACTCGAATTGCAAAATATGGTACAAGCTTGTCATTTTCCCTTTTCTCCTGAAATAAAAATTTAATTTCATGCAAAATGTAAACATGACATCTTGAAATTGCCTAGATTAATTTTGTAAGAAATACCTAAATGAAACATAAAAAGTAATATCTTATTCAAAATGAAATAAAGAGTCAGCCAAAAAATAAAGGAAGATAATGTCGTAATTGAAAAAAAAAAAGAAATTAACTAACTTAATATATTATATGTAAATATGCTGACTGTTTTTAAATTTCCACATAATCCAAAAAAAATATCATTATGTTTTTCATCTCCCACCTAATGAATCAGAGAGCTTCAATATCATGAGACAATAAAAGAGTGAACCAGCAACAGGCTCTGGCAGTCAATCAATTCCCAATGACAGGATGAACAGTTTCGAACTACGCCCAATCACCATTAGAAATCACTGAAAAAACTTACTGCTCCTTCAGACAGCAAGTTTGGAAATCTGGTTCGTAGAAAATCAGGCTGATCAGCTGAAACTTTAACATGAGATATGTTTCTGCTTTTTTTGCTCACATTCTTTATTAGCCTACTTTCTCGTAAAAGTAAAAAAAAAAAAAATCATGAAAGAAGGCTTAATGTATTGTAAAAATATCGTTAAAAATAAAGAAAAGTCAAAAAAAAGTGAAGTAATTAAATAAAGATTGCAAAATAAAAAATTTGAAAGTAGGGTTTTGAGATGGGGAAAATGTGTGCCCTGTCGGTCTGTCCCCCCCCCCCCCTAATAACTTTTGAACGAATTGTCCGATTCGAAAAATTCTTTTTGCATTCGAAAGATCTCGGCGAGGACATCTCATTTCCATATTTTACTTTTTGATTTGAACATTTTTTTGTTCAATTTTGAACAGTTCAAAAAATTTTAACATTAGCACTTATGGACAAAATTGAAGCAAATTATATAAACTCTGGGCACAAGACCCAAGTTCCTATTGCAAGCTTATTGGAAGAAGTTCTCGGTGTGAAATATTGATTTGAACAGTTTTTGTTCATTTTTGAACAGTTAAAAAAAAAAAAAAAAATTGCGGCATTTTTCCATTATTCCGGTGCAGGCGATAAAGTCGCCAAAAATTTTGCTCTTCGAGATTTGCGCCTTGGTAATGAAAAGGTACCAAATTAACATTAGCGCCTACGGGAAATTTCAATCTCATATAAATCCTGATCTAAATGACGGATTGGCTCGCAACAAACTTTATCGGAGAGATATTACGCTGTAGAACATGTACTGATACGAAGTTCAACAAGAACTGAACAAGCCTGTTTTCTTATGAAATTTTTGATCGGGATTTTTAAGGGCATTTCTCAAAAAATAAAAAAATGAATGAATGAATGAGTGAAAGAATGAATGATTGAATCAATGAAAGAGTGAAAGAATTAATTAATGAATAAATGAATGAGTGAAAGAACGAATGAATGAATAAATGAGTGAATACATGATAAAGTAATTAAATGAGTGAATGAATGAAAAAATAAATTAACGAGTGATAGCTACATGAATGACTAAATGAATGACGGAATAAATGAAAGAATGAATGACTGAGTGAATGAATACGTATTATCCGTTGAAAAAAGTATATTTGAAGTAATTAAGAACTAAAGCAAAATGTGAAAGAGAGAGAAAGTGATAGCTATGTCATAAATTTGAAGTTGGGTGTATACGGGAAAGTAGGCTCGTATAGTTCTAGACGGAACTTCTTGTTTTTATAAAATTTACAAAATTTGGCTGATTAGATTTCACTTAAAATTCAAAACACTGAACTGATATTGCATCCAAGAAAAAATTACCTAAACATAAATACATGAAAATGCTGTAAATATACAAATAAAACAAATAAAAATGCAAGTAATATGAATGACTCAATTGATGGGAATTGATCACCATTCCTGCGGACTTCTGAAGTTTTATTCCATGGTAGCCTGAATTGCTTTTTAGAGATTTTGGACTCGCAGACCACTAATGATTTGATAAGTTCTGCAAATAATCTATAAACATATGACTACAGAAAAAAAATAAGTGGCTCTGAAGCTCACTTCTCCACCGAATTATTCTTAGAAGTTGGCTCTAACCCATCAGTTTGAAACATTGAATCACATTAACTCTATACTTACAGGAACTAATTTTTGATGAAGACTATGAAATGAATTCAAAGTTCTTGATACAAGCCATCCTGCCATCTTATTTGTAGGTATTATATCAGCATCACTAGCCAGATGAACTCGAATTGCAAAATATGGTACAAGCTTGTCATTTTCCCTTTTCTCCTGAAATAAAAATTTAATTTCATGCAAAATGTAAACATGACATCTTGAAATTCACACATACATTCAAGTGTAATTGCTTCAGTTACAATATTTTGAAAATATAAATATCTTCCCAATAAATAGTGAAGCATTTATGCCCATTTTTGATGACCATAAAAACTTATTCATAAATGTTAATAATTTCATATTTCCACTTTTCTGTTTTTTACGGAAGTGTACGTTTTCCTTTATCTTCAAATAACGTCCCAATTTTAAAGTTATATTTTTCATTAAAAGAAAAGTCAAACACTAAATTCTGAAATCAAATATAAAGTAAATATATTAAACTACATAATCAGTGATAATTTTGCAGATAATTTGATTCATACATGAAGAAATGTATAAATTTAACATGTTTTTCTTCAAAACGGAATTTACTAATACTTTTAAACTTTTAAGTTACCATTGCATCTATAATGGTTGCCTGCCAGATTCCTAAGTATTCAATCCAAAGTTCTGTTTTTTCTATGTGGTTTTCCAACATATGCTGTTCCTGAACTAAATCCACAATTTCTTTTTCCATCATAACTATGACCTAAAAAAAACATAGTAGAATTAAGAAAAAGCTCACTATATTAACAATTATGTACATAACTGACAAAAAAAAAAAGAAACTGTAGGAAAAGGGGAAAGGTAGTGAGGTTATGGAAAAAAAGGTGGGGCAGAAAATAAAAATGAATCATTCTATATAGCTTATGCTTAAGAATCATTTCATATTACTTAAAAAGACTATATTGCATTTTAAAAAGAGTCACAAAATACCATGGAAATAAATGACAGATAATTTTACAAGAAAATTTTGAAAACTTAGAAAATTTAGTAAAAAAAATTAAAATAAAACAAATACAAAGTTCTACCAAGTTGGTTTTGCACATAAATCAAGAAACAAGAAGGAGCTTATGAAAGTTGCTCCTTCTTCAATAATGTGAATAACAGTGAGAAAGTTGACCTATTCACTTGGGGCAGAGAATACAGTTATCCCAGAGAAAATTTCTTTTTTGCTGTAATACTTTTAGGATAAATACGGTATTCACAGATTTTTTTCCATTGTACAATACCTAAATTAGTATAAATTTTACTTTACAGTAAAAATATAACACAAATATGTCTAATCACTAATGTATAATAGCAGAAATATTTGCTGAAAGTGAATTAAAATCCTTTTGAATTTCACACAGTCAGGTTAAGGTAAGAAAAAAACAGGACAATAAACCAAATAATGAAAACAAGTATTTAAGGAAACAAAGTAGATTTTAATGTCCCAATGAGAAAGGAAAAAAAAAAAGACAAAATATCCAAAGACGGAATGATAGAATAAAGGAGCTTAACTGTTTGACCAATTAAAACATAGCCACAAGAAGACAGCGCCTTCTCAATGTAGAGCTATGTCATATTAGTGAAAATAAAAGCTTTTGTAACCAATGTACATTAGCTGTGAATTGTTGTATTACAAAAAGGGTGGTATAGGGGCAGAAATTCATCCTGGAAATTAATAAAATTGTGGAGATGTATATAACATTGTTTTATTTAATTTTTCAATAAATTTATTCTTGCATTTTCCTAGGGGGTTGACGTGCTCAAGTGCAGATATAGATGAGCCGCCACTGTAAGTGACCTAAATTTTTCTTAACATATTCACAAGTAAATAAATAAAAACCAAACAAAGTTATAAAAAATCGAAAATAAAAGATTTTCTCACCTTTTTATCACATTTAGAATTGTTTCTTAATGCTTGCAAAGCTTGTCTTTTATAGCTGAGCTTCTCGGTAAGAATTTTTAACTGAGATCTAGCATAACTGGAATGATCAAACACAGAAACATCAGAAGTTTCAGACAACTTTTCAACTGGAATATCTTCTGTAGGTGTATCAAGTTCTTCTTCCCCATCATCTAAATAGTTAATAATTTATATTCTCAGATTATACTTTTTACAATGAATATTAATAATAGCAAAGAATTGTATTGATAAAATTAATTATTTAATTTTATTTATTGATTTATTTTTGTAATAATGAATTTGAATAATAATACAGTAAAACCTCGCAAATCCGAGCCCTTAAAATCCAAACTCCCGGCAAATCCGAACTAGTTTTTTTTTTAAACAAATTTAAATTTGCAAAACACACGCAAAAAAAAGAGAAACTTATTCATTTTGTCACAACAAAACAATTGAAAACTA
This sequence comes from Octonoba sinensis, assembly GCA_038502835.1. Taxonomy (NCBI): domain Eukaryota; kingdom Metazoa; phylum Arthropoda; class Arachnida; order Araneae; family Uloboridae; genus Octonoba; species Octonoba sinensis. Next base: position 58,994,355 of record CM076605.1, on the reverse strand, counting down.
TGACTTATTAAATAAATAAAACAATTACTATAACAATACAAACTTACAAAATATCAATTTGATTTGAAGTCGGTTATCTTCAACTGTCGAAGTGACGAAAACCTTCCAGCGGAGGCAATTGCGTGACAGCGTCGCATAAACATGACATTGTTTGGAGTGGCTGCTGCGTGTTGTTCTACGAAGCGCAATGAGATGTCAAGAGTACAGGCAGCATCAGTATAAGTCACATTAGGCCGTGGTAGCCTAGTGTTTATAGCATCGGACTTCCACCTGGAAGGTCGCTTGTGGCGAGCCAAACCAACCTGTCTCGCTCAATGTTAAGTCCTATACCGTAACGATTGTTCGTTTATTGTGTTCTAAATAGTTTTCGACTAATCCGAAAAAATTCAAATCCGAACAGGCTACATCCCCAATTAGTTCGGATTTGCGGGGTTTTACTGTAATTATCCAAAAAAAACTCCTATGAGTACTCATCAAATCTAAATCACCAACAGTATAGTTTTTTATTTATTTATTTATTTTTTTTTTTTTGGTCCCACTTTTAGATAAGAAATAATTAAACTATACAGAAGAGGCGAAAAACTGAGTTTTAGACACAACAATCACAAGTTTATTATGAACTAAATGAGTACTACAAAATGAATATTATATTTACTAAATGAGTACTTTTTGTACATCAACTGCTTTTACTTTGAAAATATGGATTACCTAATCTCAAAATTATGAAAAATGAATTGTTTGTAATAAAAAATAATTTTAAGCAACTTAACCATTAATTTTAAACCAACAAAGTCATTTACCAGGTAATTCTTGCATAAAATCAATGCCTTGTTTTTCTACATCTCCAAGCATTTTGTGATATATATCACTCACAATAAAAGACGCATAAAATTTCTCTTCTAAAACTCTATAAATTTCTTCTTGTGCTTGAAAGAATGCTTCAGGCCCCTTCAAAACATCACAAATACACATCAGAATGCTTAATTATAAAATTAAGAGTTGTGCAATGCAATGCATTTTATACTTTAAATATTCACAAAATTACTTTATTGGCCATCATAAACTCCTCAATGCCTTTAAGAGTATTCTTATTCAAACGTACTCCAGAGGATTGATTATGAACATACATCTGGACGATGTCATTTCCCAATTTGTGCCATGTTTCCTAATATAAGAATAACAAATCATAAAACTTTGAATTTTAAATGTAAATGTATATGTAAATATTTCCTAACTGCAAAAAAAAGAAAAAGAAAATCAAAGCTTTTCTGAAAATATCAAGAAATTTTACTTTATCTGCATGCTTCATATCTTCAACTGCTTCCCAAAATCTGAGAGAGAAAAGTATATATTAAAACTAAGATGCATTTCACTACATATAAAACATTGGAATAACTAAAGTTTAACAAAATATTCAAGGGTCGATCCAGTATTTTTTAACACGGTCTGGTTTTTGTAAAAAATCAAAATTTTTTGTGAAAAATCAAAAATTTTTGTGAAATTTCAAAATTTAAACATAGTGATAAAAAAAAAAATTCTTTTTTGCCATTTATTTCATAAATTGTTATGTAAAAAGTACGATTTGGTAGTGTGAAATTTTTTGAAGAGTCCGTTTTGATTGATTAGAATTTTGTGAAGGGTCCGTTTTGATTGACTGGAATTTTGTGAAGGGTTAATTTTGATTGATTGGAATTTTGTGAAGGGTCCGAAAACTGACCAGAATTTCCTCTGGGGTGATCCCTGATATTTGAATACAAAGTGTATATACATATCGTATAAACTTTAGAACAGCGATTCTCAACTAGTGCGCTGTAAAATTCTTGAAGTATGCTCTTAAATGCTAAAATTAATGCACCCCCAAAATGTGATTATTATTAGTTCTGCACTTAGATTCAGAGGATTTAATGCTGCATAACGGTCCTTTTTTTAAACCACATAAGTACCAGTCTTTTTTTTTCTTCCTTTAATGTATAAGTTATAGTTTTACTTGATGTGTGCACAAGGTTGGGTGGTTGAAACATTGTTCGCTTTTGAATATGCAATATGACACAGACTTAAATAAAACAGATTTCACAAAAATGTATTTCCCTGAAAATTATTATCATAAAGCTATTTTTACAAAATATATTATAGTTATCTTAACTAATTAACTAAAATTTGTGTTTCTTTGGTTTATTGTCAGTGTGCCACTAAATTTTTCATTTCTTAAAAGCATACCCCGATAATAAAAAAATGTTAAAAAAAAGCTGGTAATCACTGCCCCAATGACAACACTTCAGTTTCAAATCATGATTACTAAAAATAAAAAGCTTTTGGCACATCTGGTGTAGCACTCCAGGCTCAAAAATTCAAGTCAAAATATAAATACTAAAAAACTTTATAGAATACATAAGCACATGCAAAAAATTTCAATATATCATTTTCATTTTCGAAATTTTAACCTTTACAGTAGAGCGCAAAATTGACGGTCACCACTGGCCACAGGGCAACTAGATGAAAAGAAGTGGCGACTAAAATATTACCTAACAATTGCCACTCTTGTTGACACATTTTTGTCCCCTTAAAAATTTCCAAGAAGTTCTGAGTGAATCAAAACTAAAAGACCAAATTTTAAATAAATTTCTTATAAGAAAATTCATTTTCATAATAATTATTGTTTTATCATAGTTTTCTGTGATTAAACTTCGTTCATAAATTATATATTAATACATAATTTCATTTGCTGTAAGTATTGACAAAAATCCCTTAATATTAAAAACAAAGTGTGCTAAGTTTTTATCAACTGTTTAAGTATGGTAAGCAATATTTTATACAATGATCTTTAATTTTTGCATAAGTTAATGGATGTACAATGGTTTTTAACAATTGGGAGAAAAGGAAAAATATTTTTCCTGAAAATAAAAGTAAGATTATTACCCTTGTGAGTTCATCTTTAAAAAATTTAATTTAAAAAATTTTATAATCATATTTTAATAATTTTAAAGAGTATTTAATTTTATAAATATTAGCACATTTAATTGGGTTAGTTGATTTTATATCATTACTAATCAATACAAAAAAGTTCAAAACCCCTGTTGTGTTTAACATTTGTCACCGAAAAAATGGGCACTGTTTTAAGAAAAGTGGCCGGAACAAAATCAGCCTCTACTGGCCTCTGGCCACTAGTGAAATTTCCCAATTTTGCCCTCTACTTTACAGCTCAGACGGCGATGTAAAAAAGAAAATTTACCCTAAAAGCGAATGAACTTCCTCTTTCTGCAAGAATTTTGAAAAATGACGTCGGCATAAACTTGATTGCATGATGACAGACATAGATAAAACTTTCTGTCCAGGAATGTAGCTGCTGTCTTTAATAAGTGTATCAACACCAGCTCTAGGCGATGATGCATAATCTGGACCGCCAACAGATCGCAAACGCTTTTCACATTGACTTTTGGCAAACCTCAACTAAAATTAAAGAATTCCTTATTAAGTAGGTAAGGGATCATTTATAAATGATGTCACGCCTCGAGGAGGCTTCTATTTGCATTTGTAACCATTCAAAAATAAATAAATTACGCAATATGCTGAGGACAAAAGACATTGATAACATAATCATAAAACGAAGGTCCAAAAAACACTGAACCTTCAAAACATACATCCGAAATCATACAAAAAATATAAAGCATTCCCACCCCTTTCATTTTGTAAATTATAAAACATTATGGGGAGCATCGTTCTCGGAAAACCCTTAATATCCCAATAAGGCTCTTACGATTTAGTGTAGTTTTTTTTTTTTCTCCCCATGTATATCTTCCTTCTCTTTCTCCTTGGGGGGGGGGGGGGGGAGGGAGGAAGCACAGTTATAGGCAAGTAGGGGATCATTCATAAATGATGTCAAGCTTCCAGAGGGAGGGGGCTTCATGAAATTGTTAAAAGGGAGGGGGTAACAGGAAGTGTGACATCATGCTTATGTAACATAGTGTGGCATGTGACAAAGAGGGGAGGGGGTTTATTGAAGTGCGACATTTTGTCATACATGGGGGAGGGAGGTATGTTGTAGTGTGACATTTTGTGACAAAGGGGGGCGGGGGTCTAATATATGCGAAAAAAGCATGACATCATTTATGGACTGTCCCTAAGTAAATTATTGACAGTTATCAAAAGGAAGCAACTTTTTTACAGACTAGCAAATGTTTTTATTTTGATAATTTATAATTATCAAAACAATTAATGTTGTTATAATGCAACAATTGTTGCAATAATTGTTGTTAAATTTTAGTCAATAACAATTATTGCATATTAAGTTTAAAGAATTTCTTGGAAAGAAAATTTCCTATAAAATTTAGATATTTACACTAAAAGAAAATAAAACCAAGTATACAGTTCAGAGCAAATAAAAGTGAAGAATCATATTATATTTCATATTTTATGAATTACATTCATTAGTTTAAAATATTAACAAACTTATACATTGTTTTTTAAAGATATAAGAAATATATTAAACTATCACCTGATTCAAATATCTAGATAAATTCCTCGCTTGCAATAAATCTCCTTTATTTGTCTTCTGAGGATTGAACTCTTTATCTAACAATAAATTCAAAAACAGAGAATGAAGTTTTCATTGAATAAATTATTAACTAAAAGAATTTAGTAGCACAAAAGTAATATTCTATTTTTCTGCTGTTAAAGTAACATGTGCTTGAAAGAATTTTTATTTGATTGAAATAAAAGGTAAAAGGAAAATTTTCTTTAAAAGCCTTCCTTTTAAAGGAAACTTCAAACCAGTCAGAAATTAAAAACATTGTTAGAAGGGGGAAAATATTTTAGTTAAAGGAAAAAAATAGTGATTACACTCAGGGGCTAATATTAAAATTTTCGTGCGGAGGGGAAATGCCCCTCCAAGCTTTATAAATGGAGGGCACCTGACATTTTTGGAAGAGAAAAATTATACGATTGCTCCAAACATTTTTTCAACTTTCTTTGAAATAGTAAGAAAAGTAAGTAGTTTAAAAGGTGCTTAATTTGATGAATTAAATAGCAAGTTATAACCGAGAATATAAAGTTATGCTTAAGTAAAATGATTTAAAAATCATGTCTCATTTCTCCTAAATTTTTTTCCATAAAAATTAGATGATCATTATTAGCCTTGGAAAAGGGATGATCTAAAATTACCCCAGGTCACATTAATCATTATTTCAATTGAAGACATTTTAAACAAATGAATCAAAAAGAATACATATTACTAAGAGCTCAAGTTTTCATCTGTTCTTTGAAAACTGACTGATGTTAATTGAATTCCTGAGATTTAAATTTTTTATAATAAATCTTGTACTATAGAATTTCAAACACAAAAGCTATCATTAACTTACCAGCATCCATGCCCCGAGACCTTTTTAAGTTACTCATAGTTGTAGCTTGCATGATTTCTGTCACAATATAATACCTAGAAATTATATAAAAATATTAATACCATAAATTAAAAAAAAAGTTTTTTTGGGGGAAGAGGGGAGGGTTACATAGGAATACAGAAACAAATATCTTGATACATCTAGTGATTTTTGTATTAACAATAAAGCAAGATATTTAGAATAAATAAAATTCATAGCAGCATTTTTCTACTGAGATTGTGCATTACAAATGCCCCTTTTAACTAATAATCAGGGGTTAATCTAGCTTTCTTAACTGGGTGCTGTTTTTGAGAATTTTAAAAAGATTTTTGAGAAAAATTAAATAACACTGAAAATTTAAAATTTAAAAGCAAGTGAAAAAAAAAATTGTTATTTGCCGTTTCTGAGAAAAGCACAATATGGTATCTTCAAACTTTGTGAACAATCTGTTTTAATTGCTTTGAATTTTTTGAAGAGTCTAAAAAAGAACCCAAATTTTCCCTGGCATGACCCCTGATAAAGAACTACTGTATTTATCAGCTTATAGCATTATGTGGAAGGGTCTTATGAACTTTGACAAGAAAACAAACAGAATTAAATTGATCATGATACGAAAACACACAAGATAGCACAGTGATACATACTATATACACACACAGTGATGCAGAAGTAGTTTTCTTTTGGTTTCCGAAAGATGAATTTTTATATGTACAGTGAAATCTTTGTTCAGTACCCACCCAATGAGACGTGAAACTCATTTAACTGCCCCATATTTATGCAAATTTATCTCCCCTACAATAGTTCTTCCAATATACTTCTGAAAGTTTATACATCACTAAATATGTTAAATAGAAAAAACTGAATGCAGAGTTTATTGCAACAGGTAAATGTGCAATGAAAATGACACACAAGTGTTTTAAAGTAACCGAGGAAACCTTATTTGGAGAAAGGAAATGGGTCTGTTCAAGAAAACTTTTTTGCATAAAACTAATTTCATGCAGAGTTCCATTGTTTTACTTTGAAGAAGGGGGCTAGTCCTGAAAACATGAGTGTCATTTTCAACTGGAGTGTAATAATCATTCATTGCAAATTTGTTCCTTTCCTGAGCTGGATTGATACAAGGGTAGAATTAAGCATTTTATGTAAACTTAGGGCAGCAACACTATTTTTGAGAAAATGAGAATAAAAAGAATTGCAAGACACTTGAAATTTTTAGCATTTGACATAGGGAGAAAAAGTATATAGGGATAAAAAGGTTTTCATTACCTCATTCGTTGTAAATCTTCAACGTTCGTGCATTCTTGAATCATTTTTATGAAGTCTTCATACGTCTCAGCATATGCATAAGTTCGACTGTGCTTTTCAGCTTGCTGTTGCTGATGCTTTAAATAGTTTATGAGTTTCATATTTATCCAATCTGGATCACACAGCCAATCTATGACAGGATCAAAGACTGAAACAAAGAGAGGATTGTAGAATATATTGACACAATACAGGAAGAAAATTTAAGTCTGGCTGTTTTGATAACATAAACAGGTTTGAATTAGCATACTAATATTGTTATTTTTTTAATGAAGACATTTCAATTATAAAATTGGTAAACAGAAAAAAGCAAATAGCTTAAGTCGAGTAATAGAGGGTGATGTCTGCTGCTGTAATTAATATGCTACTGGCCCAATTTTTTAGGTCCTCAAATATCATTATACAGTTGAATTTTATTGAAATTGTATGTTCACGCCTGCGTGCACAGCGCCCTCCAGTACTGAACGTTCAGTGTTTGGGTAGGATCAAAAGTGTGCGGACGCACGCAAGTACGATCCTTGAGTTTTGATTCCAAGTTTAATAAATAGTGTTGTGATTATTACAAAAGACTGTGTGTTTACTACTTATACAGTCCACTGTGTTTCATGTTTATACCTCTGACCCCCAACATTAGTTGGTCCAGGACGAGCTCGGAGTCCTATGGATTTATATTCCCTACCCGCATTCGCATTCAACAGCAGTGAGTACGTTTAAGGTTTATTCTCTGAGTATTTTATGACTATCTGTGCTGTTTTGTGATATTGAGAATTTCATTTTGAGAACACCTTATTTCTTGAGAACATTTTCTGAGTATTCAACATACTAGAGTTATTCTGTGTAGTACTGTACTGTTATCTAAAGCTACACCATTCTAAGTATCTGAGAACAGTTTAAATTATGAGATCAATTAATTCTCTTTGAGAACAATTTCTACAAATTGTATACTTGTGTATTGTGAATTTAAATTCGAAGAACTAAAAATGTTTAAAGGTGCATTAAAAGAAGATTTAAAGCTTATAGCTTCAGAATTAAATATAGAATTAGGTGAAAAGCTAACTGTTTTTTATCTAAATCAAGCTATAAAGAATAGCAATCAGTACAAAACAGACCCAGATTCAGTCACTGAACTGGCCAATAGTGTAGATGAAGCTAGATAAGCTGGGTATCTTCAACGCTTAGAAATAGAGAGAATTAAATTAGAGAGATCTAAGGCAGAATTAGAACTTGCTCAATTAAGAGCCCAAAGCAAAAGTGAAACCGGGTAAAATGAGAGTAAATTTGAGAATGTTGATTCTGCAGACTCTCTAATCAAAAGTGTGAGAACCTTTACATTAAAGGTTCCGAATAAAGCTGAAGGTTGGGGATATTTCTTTTCTTCTCTAGAAAGGGCGTTTTCAACAAAAAACGTGCCTGAAAACCTAAAAGCCGAAATATTGCTTAATCTGTTAGGTGAACGTGCTTCAAATATAATTGTTTATATCAAAGGTGAGGAATTGAGTGACTATGAAAAGGTCAAATCAATTGTGTTAAAAGAGTTCGAACCTACACCGCAAGCGTGTTTAGAGAATTTTAAAAAGGCTCAACGTACAAACGAAACACTTGTACAATTTGCTTCACGTTTAACAACTAGTTTCGAATATTACTTAAAATTGAGAAAGCTGTCAAATTTTGAGTCATTAAAGTTGTTAATAGTTTCTGATAAATTATTTAAGTCCTTAGAAAAAGAAACAGCTAAGCATATTGCAGTGAAACAAGGTGATAATTGGTTTCCCGCCCAACAAATGGCTAATGAAGCTGATTTGTTCTACACTTCTCGAGGTAAACCTCTTTCTGAAAACGAAAAAAAGTTTCAGAAGAACAAAAACAACCCAAACATAAAAAGCGTATCGAAAGTATTTTTAGCAGATATAAAAAACTCAAAATGTGTTCTATGTGATCAAGGTCACGCTTTATTTAGATGCCCAAATTACTTAAAGTTGTCAGTAAATGATAGAATTGATGTCGTAAGAACAAATAAACTGTGTTTTAATTGTCTCGGTTTACATTCAGTGAATAACTGCAAATCTAAATATTCCTGTTTTTGCAAAAGACACGGAATCACGCTAGCGGCGCCAATGAATTTCAAACATCTGGCGATCCACAAATTGCGCAGACGAATGAGGCAGGTGCAGAAAAAGAAACCGTTTCCTTTTGTTTCCCTCTTGAAATCAAGGGTGGCGAACGAATTCATTCCAAACAATTTCACATTTATGAGTAATGAAATAAACCAATCTAACACTGTTCTGCTGAGTACAGCCAAATGTGTTTTATTTGATGACTTGGGTAATAAATGTCAAATGTAGTGTATAATTGACAGCGGTTCAGAAACAAATTTTGTAACAAGCAGATGTGTGGATCTATTGAGATTAAAAAAAAGAAAAAGTAAATGTGATAGTTTCAGGGTTAAATGACTCATCGTTATCAATAAAAATAGAGTGAGTGCTTCAGTTAGTAATGAAGATAAAAGTTACGTAAGAAAGTTGGATTTTTTAGTTGTTCCTTCAATAACCCAAGGTTTATGCCCCTTCCGGAAAATCAACATTTCTACTCAGGACTTTAGAAATATAAAGTTAGCGGATGAAACCTTTTTCTTGCCAAAAAGGGTGGATATGCTTCTGGGAAATGAAGTGTTCTTCGATTTAATGAGACCAGGGCAAATTCGTATTGAGAATTCTAATTTGATTCTACAAAATACTGTGTTTGGTTACGTAGTTTCAGGCGGAATTTCCACGCCAACTCAGAGTAAAGTTCATTGCGGTATTATTACAGAGGACAATAATTATTAAGTGTTTATTATATTAATTAAGTGTTAATTAATATAATAAACACTTAAATCATTTTGGGAAATAGGAAATGTTGAGACAATCGTTCAAAAAAATAAAGAAGCAGAATTTTGTGAGGAACATTATGCTCGAACACACAAGAGAGATGATAAAGGGAAATATACAGTTACAATACCCTTTAAGGAAGAGCCTACTTGCTTAGGAAAATCCAAGGATATTGACCTTAAACGTCTAAATTCGTTGTGGAATAAGCTAGCAAGGGATTCTGAATATTTAAATCTGTATAAAGATTTTTTAAGGGAATATGAAGAGCTTGGGCACATGAGTGAAGTAACTGATAAAAATGAACCTAGGTCAGTGTATTACATGACCCATCATGGCGTGTATCGGCCTCAAAAAATAACTACTAAGTTAAGAACTGTGTTTAATGCTTCAAGTTTAACGTCGAACGGGAATTCACTAAATTCTTTGCAGTACAATGGAGGAGTTATCCAAGATGACCTCTTCACAATTATGGTTAGGTTCCGCAAGCACATATTTGCTTTCACAGCAGACATCCAGATGATGTACAGAATGATAGAGATAAACCCTAACCAGAGGAGTCTGCAGCGAATTCTTTGGAAAACAGGAATAGACGAGCCAGTTAAAATATATGAATTAGCTACTGTCACGTATGGGACAGTCAGTGCGCCATATTTGGCTATGAGAACCCTTAAGCAGTTATCTATGGACGAGGAAGAAAAATTCCCATTAGCCGCACCAGTCTTACAGAAAGATTTCTATGTTGACGACGTACTGAGTGGTTCAGACACATTGAGTACTGCAAAGGAGCTACAATCTCAATTAATTGATATCTTAAGAAGTGCAGGTATGACACTGCACAAATGGTGCAGTAATACTTCTGAGCTTGCAGTAGATGGACCAAGCAGCTATCACTAAGCGTCAAGTGTTATCGACCATTGCGAGACTTCTTGACCCGATTGGGTTGTTGGGACCAGTTATTTGCAAAGCTAAAATATTTTTGCAGAGACTCTGGTTGCTAAAGCTGAACTGGGATGATCCACTTCCAGAAAAGGAGACTGAGGAATGGCAACGTTTCTCCAGTAAAATGCAGTTATTAAGTAATATAGAGATCGACAGGTGCATCCTTGTTGCTCAAGCAGTACAAATAGAGCTACATGGATTCAATGATGCTTCCGAGGCAGCATACGGTGCAGTAATATATTGCAAGTCCCGATCTACATGTGGTGAAACAAAAATAAGTCTAGTAACCAGCAAGTCCAGAGTGTCACCAATCAAGCGTGTCAGCATTCCTCGTCTGGAACTCTGTGCTGCTGTTCTTCTTGCCAAATTAGTAAAGAGAGTGATTTCTGCTCAAGAAATTAAGACCTACAATGTGTTTTTATTTAGTGATTCCATGATAATGCTTTGTTGGCTGCGCAAGGAGCATTGTCAGTTAAAGACCTTTGTCGCCAACTGTGTTGCAACCATCCAAGAGCTGACAAGTGACCATCAGTGGAGACATGTGCCATCCAGTGACAACCCAGCAGACCTCATATCCAGAGGTGTAGATGCAGACAAACTCAGCCAAAGTGAACTATGGTTGCATGGACCTAGTTTCTTGATGGAGGACCCTTGTCCAAACAGAGACATCCCTGATGAAGTCATTGTAAAGGACTTCCCGAATGAGTTTAAAATTAGCAGTGACTCCAATTCTTTTAGTTTACAAGTGGAACCTTTTATTGATGATTTACTTAATTTGAGTAATAACTATACTAAACTTGTTCGTATTGTAGCATTTCTTTTCAGGTTTTTTAACATGTGCAAATATAAAAAGAAGATTACTGGCCCTCTGCAATGCAGGGAATTGGAGAATGTGGAACTAAAATTAATTAAGGTAATCCAGCACCAGGTCTTTAAAAAAGAGATAATAGGTCTTTAGAAGTAAGGTAAGGTGCCTGGTGACAGTAAGTTAAAATCCCTTTCTCCATTTTTAGATCAAAATGGTGTTTTAAGAGTTGGCAGCAGACTTGCCAACAGTAAATTTAATTTTGATAGAAAATTTCCAATAATTTTACTGAAGGATAATAGATTGAGTTTACTAATTGCAGAAATGTATCATAAAAGATATATGCATATTGGCCCACAAGGCTTATTGTTTCACATTAGACAGAAATATTGGCCTTTGAATGATCGTAACCTTTGCAGAAAATTAGTGCATGAATGTGTTGTTTGTTTTAAGGCAAAGCCAGTACCCTGTCAACAACTCATGGGTCATTTACCAAAGGAAAGAGTTACTCCAAATTTTCCTTTCAATTGTGTTGGAGTGGACTTTTTTGATCCATTTTTGGTAAAGTACCCCAATCAAAGAAAAGGTGTATATAATAAAGTGTATGTGAGTGTTTTTATTTGTTTTGTAACTAAAGCTTGTCATTTAGAACTTGTATCAAACCTCTCTAGTGATGCCTTTATTGCCACATTGAGGAGATTCTTTAGCAGAAGAGGCAAATGTGCCCAAATATTTTCTGATAATGCTACTAACTTTGTCGGCAGCAACTCTGAGCTAAAGAAATTGAGTAAGTTAGTTAACAAACCAGATGAAAAATTAGGTAATTACTTATCTAGTGAAAATATAGAGTTAACTTTCATCCCCCCCTAGAGCTCCCAATCACGGTGGTCTTTGGGAGGCAGGTGTAAAGTCTGCCAAATATCATCTAAAACGTGTAGTGGGCAATTTGAAATTAACATTTGAGGAGTTTTTGACCGTAATCAACCAAGTTGAAGCTATTCTAAATTCTCGCCCACTGCATCCTCTATCATCTGACTTAGATGAATTTGACATCTTGACACCTGGCCACTTTTTAATAGGTATTAGTTTGTATTAGTTTAGTGTTGGAATTTATGTATGAATTAACAAACTGTTGAATGTTACCATGTCAACGCCGGGCGGTATGTTCACACCTGTGCGTACAGCGCCCTCCAGTAGTGAACGTTCAGTGTTCGGGTAGGATCAAAAGTGTGCGGACGTACGCAGGTACGATCCTTAAGTTTTGATTCCAAGTTTAATAAATAGTGTTGTGATTATTACAAAAGAGTGTGTGTTTACTACTATACAGTCCACTGTGTTTCATGTTTATACCTCTGAGCCCCGACATTGTATATTGCAATCTTAGTAATGGATTTTTTTACTACTATTTAGAACTTTGAATTCACCAATTTCTATGTTTTTATTTATTTATTTACATTTACTTATGTAATTTTATTTCTTTTTGTTCTATACACATTTGTTCACCTTTCATTTACAAAAAAAAAACCTTAACTAAAAACTACTTGGTACATTTAGGCATTTAAAAGCATAAACAGTTGGAAACTAAAGAAACAGTAGGAAACTAAATTTCCTATTCAGCTATTTCTAAAAGCTGTCATGATTGAGCCCATGGCACCCTTTGGCTGCCTTAGGGAGTTTTATTATCAACAATAATTTACTCCTGCTTAATATGTAAATTACAATACCTGCAACAGCAAAAATCTCACGAAGAAGACATCGCAAAGGATTATTCTGGCCTTGTTCAGGCTCTAATAAGGTTACTAGAAGAAATTCACAAAGAAGTCTCAAATGCTCCAATTCTGATTCTTTATCTGATAAGAACTGATAGACTTTATAAGGCTGTATTTTCTCAGCTGGGCTGCAAAAAGCAATAATTATACAAATTTTAGCATACAGATAAAATTTATGAAAATAATTTTATGTAACAAACTACTAGTAAAATAGATGAAAAAAATTCACAATAGCACAATTTAAATTTCACAAGAAAACGTATTCAGTTTTCATTTATTGATTTGAATAGAACACATCAATTTTTAGTTTTGAAAATACACTGCTTGATACTTTTCTTTTGACATTGTATTTTCAAACACTTAATACTTTTTTGTTTTCCTTCTAAAATTCCAATAACTTTTAATATTTCAGGTATGTAATAACCCCCTCCCCCCCCCCCCCCACAAAAAAAGAAAAAAAAAAAAACAAGGTATGGTAAACTTTTTTTTTTCTTTTTTAATTTTTAAAACAATTGAATAAAAAAATTAAAAAAATTTAAAATAAGAAGAAAAAAATCAATCAAGTGAAAGAAAATCCTTACTTTATGACAGAACATTTAATACGTTGAAGATGATCGGTTACTATGACTACAATGTCACTGGTGAACAACTTAACATCATCAATTTTTCGGCATCTATTTCTAAATGTAAACAGCATTTCTCTAATAGGATCTCTGAAAAGCAAATAATTTTACACTTTACAGCATTAGTTAGAGTTAACAATAGACATGGAAATTATTTAAAATTAAATGCAAAACTACTCAAAAAGTTTACTATATCTGTGAAATAAAAAAGCAAAACAATCAACCATAAATTTTACGTTTTCAAAAATATGTTCATCCAGGCTCCTTTTTTAAGTTCCAGACATATTCTAATTTGACATGAATAGAAAAAGAATATTAATAACACACAAGGTAGATAATCTTCAATTAATAGAATTTGATAACTTTGAGATAATTGTACTAGATTTCATCTCATTGATTCATCAAGCTTTCCAAAAACCAAGACAGGAATTTTAGACTATAAATATAAAATTATTTAATTCTGACAAAAGATCCAAAAATACAACTAAAGTTTTCTATAAAGACAATTCTTAATTTTGGAGAAAACTATTGTTATAATGGACTCTTTATTACAGTCAAATTCACAAGAGCAATTATTGACCCATAACTATCAATTGACCAATATTGCATCTTTATTTTCCTGATAGCTGTGTTGCAGGGGCGTATCTGAAATATTTCATCATTCCCTAAGGGAGGAAGATTGATGTCACGTTGACACAAGCTCAACACTCTGTTCTATATAAATAAGGAGAAAGTTTATACAAAATTTCCATTAGAATCCCATTAAAATATAACTGCGGTCATTAGATATGTTGTTAACATTCTCCTCAGGGCAAAATCAGCATGAAAATCTTCTGGTACTGATGCTTTACTGGCTTTACAGTTCCTAAAAGGTGTGTTTTGGTTAGGCCATTGCACAATTCTCTGTAAGAGGCTATTGTAAAGAAATTTGAAGTAATGTACCAATCAAAATGACTCATGCAGAAAAAGAATGAAATATTTATTTTGAATTTGTGTTCAATCTAATTCTTGTAAAAATAAAATGCACACAATAACAAAATTAGGTTTTAAAACTGAGCTAAAAGTTCAATGATTATGCAAGCAATGTCTTTTTAGTGCATTTAATACTTTGCATAGGAAATATATAAAATATTCTTATTTTATAATGTTAATCCCCCCCCCCCCAAAAAAAAAGAAAAAGATGAAAAGAATACAGCAGTATTACACAAAATACATATCGAAAAGAGCTTTTTAATGAATCAGTGGCCTCAGCACTGATTTATATAAAAGATAAATGAACCAGCTGTTCAGAAGTCAAAGTGTAAGTGATTGGAATATTTATTTATTTACGGTAGGTCACTTTTACTATAAGAGTTCCAGAGAGTGTATGGGAACGGTCTATACACTTTTTGAAACTCTTCATAATAAAAGTGATAAAATACTTATATAAAAAAGTTATCGTAATATTAATTAATAATTGAATTGCAGTCATTTATTCAAAACTTTAAATATTTCAACATCAAGAAAATGGTACTTACACTTTGACTTCTGGACAAATGCAAAAGAAATAAAGATTACTTATTAAAGTGCACATTTACTTTAGTTGTTTTGTAAAGAGACTTGGATGTTTCACCAAAAATCCATGCCAGGATGTGATATAATCTCTAAGAAGTAGAGTAATCAACTCGTCAATAACATCATCAACATTCCGTGACACCAAAGGTGTATTTTTTACTTTTCCAGGAGAATACCTCAGATCAGCAAGTCGCTCCTGTTAAAATCAAAGGAGAATTCATGTTATTTTTCATTCATTATAACTAATACATACATAGTAACCTGCCCCTAAAATGAAATTTCTCCCAAGCAAATTTCTTTACATAATAATTCTCTTAATCAAAATAAGTGTAAGGAAAAAAAACTAAATGGCTTTAATTATGAGAAAAATATTTTTTCCAGGGATCATTCATAAATGATGTCACAGTTTGAGGGAGAAGGGGGTTTAATGAAATTGCGACAAAGGGAGGGGGAGCAAGAAGAAGGAGGGAGGGGTAAAAATATATGGGAAAAAAGCATGACATCATTTATGAACGGTCCCTAAAGGTGTTTATCTCCTTATAACAAATATTTCCCAAAACTCCTCTTTTTGATTTTTTTTTCATTCCTGAAAAACATTTCTACTAATTTCTGTGTAATAAGATTATTTACATATACCCTACTGTTTACCATACTGTGATCAAGAAGGATTTGCTGCATGAAATGCTGCAGGTGGTTGTGATACTGTGTGAAGTAAATATGCGAGATTGTTCAATGGAATCAGGCTTGGAGTAATCGCGATTACGTAATCGTAATCGGCTGTAATCGATTACATTTTGAAAAAATCGTAGTCGTAATCGTAATCTGACGATGGCATATTCTCATAATCATAATCAAAATTGTGTAATCCCGTAATCCTTTTTCTCCTGTAATTTTAATCGTAATCTTAAGGAAAAAATCCGTAATCTGCTGGTCCTGCAATCGTGTAATCTTGACCTGCTGAAAGCTGAAATTTTTAGCTCTACCATTGGATAGAAGAGATAAGATTACAAGAAAAAGGATTCAATCTGTGTACTGAAGTCCTATCCTAAGCGGTCTGTAACCTACGGGCGATCATAATATAAAAGGTTCTGTGTGGCGGTCGCAGAGCCCTGATGGCAGGACGATATAATAGTCTGCTAGAGACGCTTGTTGTCCTACTTGTTGCAGTCTCTCAGAATTCTTAATTGCGGCTCCACTCTCCACGGGGAATGGCTGGAGAGCCCGAGAAGAAAGAGAGTATGGTCTGGATAGTCACTCGCATCGCCTTGGGGCTCTCCGGGGGGGGGGGGGGTCTCCAGTGTCCTCGTGTCGTCCAGTTTCGGTAAAAGAGCGGTAATCTGTCTGCAAGTCAAAGATTTCGGGGTAGATAAGAAAGGGGAAGGTGTCTAAGAAGGACCAAATGCATCGGTCATTTTGCTTCCTTAATTACCCCTTCAAAACATATTCAAACGGTTGGGCAATAGGCGAGAGTCTGGACGGGATCGCCGCGAGTAAAAGAGAGTTCCCCCTTTCTTCTCTCCGCGGGGTCCCGTTCAATAATCGAAGCAGGCTGCCCCCTGAAAATCTAGTGGAAAGAGTACTATCACCTACACACATAAAAAAGAGACACGAAATGGCTTTTGCGTTTTCGCTTTTCTTTAACGGCAGAAGTGAAGAATTTTTCTAAAGAATAGCACATTTACACTTTAGCAATTTAGGAGCTGGCGTTACATGATGCTCTATGCTTAAGAAGCATGAAATCTTAACCCTGGTACGTGTGATTATTATTATTTTTTTAAATATGTTCTTCGAATATTTAAAAAAGTAAATACATTTAAATCTTAAATTTATTTATATTTTAATGCTAATATTCTTTTTAATTAATAGGTATGTAAAAGAAAAAGCAATTTATGTTTAGACATTCTCCCAATTGTTTTCTACATGCATGAATTAATATTTAGGAATTATTTTTAAAAGTTAATTATTTTTTTCTTCTTAGAATTACCTCAACAGAATTTTGTATTTCCCTTTTAATCTTGTACGTTAAATTTGTGTTGTAAAATTACTTGCACTTTATTTTTTATAAAACAGTTAGTACATGGAAAAAAATTATATGCTCGTGCATGTTAAAAAAAAAATACCACAAAAATCATATTAAAATATTATAGTCATTCGTATTATAATTATTCTTCATATTACTTTTTAACGATTACTAATTTTGCTAAGAGTTATTTGAATGTTCATGTTCAAATTTTTTGAAATTATTCTAAAATGCAGCTTTTTTTTTCAAAAGATTATTTATCTCTTACACTATCTGAATACTTTGTTATCCCGTGCAATTCATACACATCTTATAAGTGATTTTATAAAGAATCATACAAAATTATTATTTTCAGTAAACTAATTGGTGTTTTAATTTAAACTAGAAAATAAATACAATGGAGAAATTATAATATATGGAGATATTACAAATTTTCATTTCTGCAACGACATCATAATTCCAGAACTGTGATGTTGAAATTATTTCATTATAATTGCATTCATCATCATTTCAGTTATCTCTAATTAAATCAAAAATTTAATTAAAAATCATAACTTTTTGATTTATGACACTATTGTAAAAATGAGAGTTGTATGCATAATATCGGATAATTTTATGCTAATCTAATCGTAATCAAAATCGTAATCGGATGTCATAATCGTAATCGATTACATTTTTCAACGACTGTAATCGCTGCCGTAATCGTAATTACTTTTTGGCAAAGGATTACAATCGTAATCGTAATCATAATCTCTCAATTTCTCCCTTTGTAATCGTAATCGTAATCGATTACGTTTCTTTGTAATCGACTCCAAGCCTGAATGGAATAAAACTTTTATCATATAAAAAGAATTTTAAAAAATAATAATAATAATAACAATAATATAATAAATAAAATAAAAATTCTTCATAATGCCTAAAACTTTTGAGAGTTGTTCAACAGCTTTGGACAAGCAAATTGGACAACAATGATATTAATATTAAGATTCTTTAATAAGTATTAATTATACAGTTCATTCACAAGATTATGGAGACAAGTTCAAACATTAAAGCAATTTTTTGATCCTCCTAATTGCAACCACTGAAATTTAGAAAAATTACAAACGTAAAAATTGATTGTCAAAAAGAGTGCTGCGAAAATATCAACACAATTTGAAATACATAAATGTCCTCCTGAAAGTATCAACCTTTAAGCTGAAAATGCACAGCTTTGTAAAGTAAAAACATTTAATATAACTGCTGAAACAATCCATAATTGCTTTAAAAATGAGTCTTCGACATTAGATGGATGACATTGCTAGCAAGTATGAAAATGTGATCCTTGCTCGGTGGAAAGTATAATGAAAAACAGGAAGTACATGCCAAATTACAGTCAATTTAACTTTCTTCATACTGTATGGAAGAAAGTAGACTTAGAAATGTAAACCATTTTATATCCTATTGCTGGGCAGACTTTGAAGAAACAAAAGAGTAAGAATGAAGGTCAGCATTTTACAAGAATTGCAAAAAGAAAAACTTGTACTTCACCAAATGCACATTGGACTAAAATGCTATCCTACTTTTAAAATTATTAGTAAAACAAACATTCATTTCCTTTATATGATTCCATATTCTGTGCAGAAGCAATTTATGAGAAAACCAACATTGTACATCTCAAATTGTATATTGTGTTTCATTATTACAAGGAACTAATTTCAATGCAAAAAAAGTTTTAAGTATCTGGAAGCTCAAAATGTTTTCATTTTGACAAGCCAGCTCCTCTCCTTGTAACTCTGAAACACATGCAATACACTTGATAAGAACAGTATAACATTGTAATTTTATTTATTTTTTTAAATCTTTATGTTTAAAAAATGTAAATAGCAACAAAAAAAAAAAAGCTTCACAGGAACTCATTTTTGACTATTTCAACATTATTTTCTGTCCCAATGAATAGAGAATCAATTTTTGTACTTCTTGTTATTTTTTCATGACTTAGCAAGCTAAGTGAGTGGCTGAGTGGTAGCATTTCATGCTACCACGGCACAGGTTCCGGGTTCGATCCCTGGGCTCAGTACGGTTGACTCAGTCCTTCACCCTTCAGTGGGTCGATAAAATGAAGACCAAGCGTAAAACTTTAGGTTCTAACTAAACACTGGAGGTTCAGCGGCAGGCTGTAAACCTGACTGGAACATCTGCTTCTGCACTAGCAGACCCCTAGTCCTGTAAGCCGAGATGGGCACAGCAGGCCTCACCTTCTCCCCCCATGGGCAGTCATGCTGCCGAGTTTACCTTTAGTAAGCTAAGTGACTTACAATTATAATTTTATCGCAATTTATAAAAGTATATTTTTCATTTTTAAAGCACTAAAAAAAGTTTACAAGAGGAAAAACATAATTTACTGCATATTTAATGTATGTGTGACTTTACTCAAGTTTTGTGTTATGTGTCTCATGATTCTTAAGTGAATTCAGGATCCATGATGAACTCTCAACTTTCAAGAAAAGCAGAAAATAAAATGATATGCTTTGATTTTTTTCTAAAAACTATTGAGATTCCCTTTGTTTAGTAGAATTTAAATGAGAAAAGGGAATTTATCTTTATATGACAACAAGCAGAGATTAGGTTGACAGAAGGACATGATGTAAAAAATAAAGTTAAATCACTGATTTGGAATAAAATTAGTTTTACAATACTTTTGAATAGGTCTGCATTAGAAATAAAAAATAACTAAGTAAATTTTAAAAAATAATTAGCTTAGAAAATTTTATTTTAAAGCATTGGCTACAACAAGTTTCTACTGAATGTGGTGTATAGTAAGTGTAACTTACTTTAGTTTTCCTCAGTATGCTATTGACAGGCTCCAACTTTAATCTTCTTGGAATGTATGTTTGAGAGTCTAAACTTGCAAGGATGCCAACAATTATTGCAATCAAAAATAACAATGATTTCCCAGAGTAATAGCAGAAATAGTAAATAAACTTTACAGTTGGAATAAAATAACCAAGAATATGGGCAATCAAACAAAAGCCACATAGAAATAAACCAACCTAAGGAAGAAATAAAATCATATTTTAAACAAATTTTTAGACATTTATAAAAGCATCAAAAGTTCCTTACAGAATAAGTTCAGATGTTATGCATGATTAGCAATGTAATAAAAAGAAGCTATACTATATTGACTCTGAATAATATTTTTTTTAAAAGTACAGAGAGGAACCAAACTTATTTTAAATACAACTCAGTGAAACTTTATCTTATATTGAAGTTTTTAGTTGATTTATTGTTTGTTTGTTAAAAAATCTGATTTTAAAAAAATATCCAGACTTAATATATTCTGAAACCATTGCCCAGTCTGCCGAAGAGTTATGGCAACCCTATTATTCAGTTCCATAGTTACTTATTTATTTTTGATAATACATTCTTCAGAGCCGCCGATAATACGGACAATAATTAAGTGTAGTTTGATTTTATTATGAACCGATTTAATGGGTTTAAAAATTAATTTTAACATAAATCTCTTTTTTGATCTTCTAAATATCATTTATGAAAAAACTAGAAAATCTTCTAATTAGATCATACTGCAACACAACACTAAACTACCTTGTATAAACTATAACCAAATGAGAAAAACTAAAATCATCAAGCATAATTTTAATAAATTTTAGTTAAGTATTTTGAACACATTAAGAACCGACTTTATCTACTTAGTCTAAACTGCAAGCCAGCAGTAGGGTGCATCAAACCCTCCATGTTTTTAAAAATTTCATAGAAATTGTTTGCCCCTATGTTATTTTTGTTCAAAATGCCAAAAAAAGTAACTTACATATAGATTCAAATTTTTAATAATAATTTATGTGGTGAATCAGACCCATGAAAAATGGACATTGAAAAAATTGACGCATCCATGAGAAAAAAAATGTATACATATATATTCTAGAAAAAATATGAAATCAAGATTGATTTTGTGGTACAATAAAACAATATATAGTACTATATACTGCCTTTCTAATTTTATTTTAATTCATGCAAGCACACTTTATTTACGATTCTATTAATTTCTAATGTTTTTGTCAATCTGGTTTCATGACTTGTACAAAACCTTCATGTTTTGCTGAGTTTCATGAAATGGCTAAAATTTACTATACAGTAACCCATGATTTTTTGCCAAATCTGAAAGTGGTGATTTGTTGTTTGCGGAAGTGTTGAAATGGGTTTTGCAGCCACCCTAATGTGTTTTTTCCTTTTTGTCCCTTACTTTTTTTTTTAAAGCACCAAGAGTTACTGTAAAGTAAATTTCTCCCCATGAAATCAGTAAACTTAGATTGCTCACTTGTTCAGTACAGTCATTGACAACAGTTAATGCTTTTAACTTTTAAGAATGAAGTGATGCAGAACTTATACTGAAACATCTGGTTTTTTTCTTAATTTGAGTTTAGTTCAAGCAGAGTAAATAAAAACCATGACTCTGCTCCTATTAAGTCAGGAAAACTTGTAGTTACTTGTAAGGTTTTCTCAAACAGTAGGTCCCCCCCCCCCCCTAAAAAGTAAAACCCATTCCACCTTTCAATTTAAAGTAACATTGGTGGAATTTGGTTTTGTAGTTATCATTGCATTACTAATGACTATTTGTTCTTGCTGCAGCACTTTGCTCCTCCAAAGGGCAAGTTGCACCATCTGTTCAATAAGGTGACAGTAGCGGCTTTCAAAAGCACTCTTAGATAAGTCGCGATGGACAGCTTTCTATTCTTCATTCCCTTATGCAGTGTAAGAGAATGAAGCATTAGTAAATCATTAAACTTTATAACAAGGTTAAATTACAAAAATTTGTGCTGCTCAAAAAAAGTTGATAGGAGCAAAGTAGTTCAATTATTAATTTAGCATGTGCAGTTACAGATTTAACTATAGATATTTAAGGTTTTCTTGAAAAGTATATTTATTTTATGTCATTAAAACACAGCATGTATGATAAATTCTTAATGAATGAGTTTCTTCCATTTCTTCTACTTGGAAGAAACCTATTTCTTCTGTACAGTTTTTTCCCCATGCCAACCCCACCCCCCTGAAATGTATAAAATAATTTTAAAAGCACTATATATTTTGCTACTCTTAGTGCGCATACATTTTCCTAAAAAATATAAAGTTGCAAACATTATTGAATGGAAAATTTTAATATAGATTAAAAATAGCTATTCAGCATTAAATTCAACAGAGGAAACTATAAAAGCAGCAGGCACTGTAACACTTGAGGTGAAATTGAGTTTTATAAATTATTTACATACTTGGAATTAAATTACTACTTACTGATGACCACTTCTCCATATCAATATGTTTTACAAAACAACATAATTCAATCAGCACAAAAACTATTTTCCTTTAAAAGCTGTACTGTACGTGCCCTGATGCATACGAGTTACTGAAAAACTTCCACCGTCAATGAATTTATAGTGAACGGAAAAATGAACCATGCATATTAATTTGAAGTAATTGAACCGAGATACGATTTTTGCATAATTTCTGGAGCATAGATCATGAATCGTGACAGAGTAAAACCAGTATAATACTTTCTCAATAATTATTGAGTGTATTTAAAGGTTTTCACAGCCGAGATTATTTTCCTGGTGAATATGAACGCGAATACTGCAAAACCACCAAAGACCTTTGCTTTATACACACCAAAGACCTTTGCTTTAATACAAGTAGAATGAAATTATAATTGAGAAAATCTAGCATTGGATCCGTTCGATGTAAAAGAAATTATTAAGTTCTGTAAATTAATCTAACTGAATTGAATATAAATGTTCAGTGCGAAGATAAAACAATTTGAAGCAAGTAAATATTGAAGTATGTCTATGTGGTGGACGTTAGTTCACATTATGAGCGAGCGCTCTCCAAGTGTGACGTCACGCCAATAGGCGTGGAGCTCTGACGTCACTCTGTTTAAGCCGCATGCGCCGTTTTCGTTTTCTGCGTTGAGTGTGTGAGAGTACAGTTTTTGATTCTAACAGATCTAAGGAAATTAATGTTCCAGATAAGAGGAGTTTGCTCTCATTTATTATTGTTATTAAAGCAATGTCATTTTTTTCCAATAAATACTTTGTGTAATTTTTTTTTAATTTTTTTAACTACAGTTATTATTATTTTTTAAACTTTGTGTATTTTTTTTTCAATAAAAATGTGTGTTTTTCAATAAAACACACATTTTTGTTTTGAATAAAAATAAGGAACATTGGGTTAATAAATTTTTAAAATTAAACATTGCTTTTTGCTATCTAACAAGAGCTTTCCTTCAGAGCTCCCTAAGCAGTAAGAGCCTTTTAGATTCATTAACATCTTTGGAAAAGTAGCTAAAGCTTTGTGTGGTTTTTCAGAATGATGTTAAAAGATGAAATTTTTTTATGTACTATGTAATTGTCTATTCATTTATTTTGAAAGGAGTGAGTTTGTGAGGTTTTACTGTGATCTAATTGCATATTTTCCATTCATTTTGTGAGATATTAGATGTCAGTTGTTACCATTGTAGGACAATTGTAGGACAATTTGAGGTTTATGTTGTGTTTCCTTATAATATAATAATGTATCGGGGCATTATTATAATAAACATGTTTATAAACTTTACCTGTGCGAGACCTTAATTGAAAAGTTTGATGCACTAAGTGCAAAGTATAAAATTATAATGCCTTCATATATAATTTCCTATTTTATATTTTATAAGTTACCTTCCCAAAATTACTGCTATATTTTTGACATTGTTACTGTTTAAGCAGTGAAATTTTTAAAAATTCTTTTTATCTTAAAGTGCTTTCTATTTTATTTGCTCTTAATATATTTTATATTTCTTCTTACAGATAATTGGATATCTCAGATTATTATCTGAAGTGCTAGTTGAATTCTAGCCCTGATGTTGTTATTATAGAAAACTGCATCAATTTTTTAATTTTACTGGAGATGTTTTGAAGATGAAAAAAATAGTTCAGGAGTTGTTCTTGATATTGTGCTGTTTTTGTGTGAAAAAAAAAATTGCATTCAAAGTTTAAGTTTTATGTGGTGTTCAATCTTTTTTTTTTTTTTTTCTGTAATTTTGCTTTCATTTGAATACACTTGTAAATATATCAAGATCCCCATAGGACATACCTATTTTCTTATTCATTAGAAGCGTAATACTACCTAATAAATTGATTAGATTGTAATTGCCGCCCCCTTAAGGAAGCTGCGCTGTGAGAGCCTTGCTGCCTCTGGTTCTCGCTGGCCCTGTGTTCTTGAAATTATTGATTTACGTTTACTTACCCTTCTATACTTCAGATGAGGCGGCCGCTTTTTTCATACTTCCCTCAAAAATGTAATAATAAAATAATAATAATAATAATAATAAATGTTCTTCAAGTGGTAAAGATTATGCTATCAGTGTAGCTGTTGACTTTTTCAATTTTATAACGTTTTGTGCAATCTTTTTTACAACAATATACTCTGAATGCATTGTAGATTAATGTATAAGGACATACACATAACAAATATTTACACGAAAAGATGCACTGATATTTTAGAAGTGGCATTACTTTACAACTTTTTTTTTTTAATTCAAGCTTTGATTGTACTTTCTGGATTAAATGAATTTCGTATTTTTAAATAGTGTCTAAATTTAATGAAAACATTTGGAAAGAAGTTGGATTTTTTACCTTTAAAAAAAAAAAAACCAGCATTGATAGTTGATTTCGTAAATATTAAAGTAAATCAATTAATAAAGGGGCACCATTTGTACCAAGCTTTTTGGTTTGTTGCTAAGATGTTCTGCTTGATTTTTAATTGAAATAAAGTTGCGCCCCCTTTTTTATTCCCCACCCCCTCCCCCGTCTCTCTAAGTTTATTCATATATAGAGACTTATTTTCATTAATGCTCGCTGTTAGACTCTAAAATCATTGCATGACGTAATTCTTTTAGATGATTTTATTAGAGGTAAAATAAACAGCTTATAGTACAGTACACTAACAAACAGTTTTGTTTCCTGCATTTCAAACTTTATCCAAATTCTTAACAGTAGATAACTTTTAATCAAATAAAACTACAGAAAAATTCTAGCTTGAAATTTACGTTCAAAATTGCAGCTTCATTACAATTATATTTTAATTTTAGTTTTCTCTCTCTCATTTTTTTTTCTGTAAAAACATAAAGGATTATCTTTTGCATAAGTGGTTTCCAAAGGGAACCGTCGTCCCGCACGTCACAGCCCCTACAAAGCAAAGACCACCCTGTTTGTTTGTAATTTGTGACTTTCGGTAATGTTCCTGAACTCCGGAACTCCCCACAGTTCGGAACTTCTTGTCATTATTTAGGGGCACAATAAACGAATGCACCTGTTAAAGCATTAAATAGGGAGGGTTGGTTCTCCGGTTGTTACATAGCCTTTGGGGTGTGAAGTAGGTTCTCTTATGGTCTGGAATCCCCTTACTGCGAGAGTGATAATGTGTAATATAAATCTATAATGGACCCCTGTTAATGTGCTCACCTTCGGACGAAAATCATTTGATTACAATAACCAAGTGCTAATATTGAAAAATAAAAGTTTAATACTTTAAAAATGCGAATAAATACTATGCAGTAGATTTTCGGAGACTACGTTAATTTACGTGTAATTGAAATTGAATGAATATATTTAGCGTGAAATAATAATTACTAGAAAAGTACAATAAGACTTAGTAAATTATTGATATAAAAATAAAATTTAAAAAAAAAAAGCAAGGGAGGAGGGGAAGGGGAGGAATCACCGATTGCTGATTGTCTGCTATTATTTTTTTTAAAGTTTAACCCCGTCTGACTGAATTTTCAACAAAGTGTGTTAGTTTTTTTTTTCTCTTTAAGCTAAATGCGGAAGCTACTTAATATGTCCAATATCAATCACACACAATTTCAAGCTTTATTAATCATAAATAAAAATTGTCCGGGAAAGCGGACACAACGCAAAACATCAAAATTTTATGACAAAGAATTGTTCCAAATTAAAATATTTTCGTTTGTGTTAAATCCTTATACAGTAGTATCTCCATTAAGGGACACCTCCGAAAAAGGGACACCTCTAATTAAGGAGCACTTTTTCTGGTCCCAGTCCCTTTAAATAGGGACCACAATGTATTTACCTCTGGATAAGGGACACTCTATTTAAGTGATATTCAAAGAGAAAAATTTCAAAAATTAAAGTTATATATAGGCTTGCCATACGTCCCGGTATTTTGCTCTTGTGCTTTGTTTTGTTTTAAAATTTGTCGAATGTGATTGCAAATTTTAATTTGTTTCTTATTTATGAGAATTTCGCACCTAGGTTTTTTTTTTTTTCAAATTTGTCAAATGTGATTTCAAATTTTAATTTGTTTGGGATTTATGCAATAAAAAAGAAATAAAGAATTATGAACAAATGTATATGATTTTTTTTTTTAAATCAAATTCATACTTCAACTTAATGTTTGGTTGCATTTTGACAAAGTTTTAATGAACAATCTCCTATTCTAAATCAAAAGTATTTTCAAATTATTTCTGTCATCAATTCCTTTAAAATATACTGCACACAATAATTTTTTTAAACTAGTTGAAGGTGATTTAAATTTTCTGAGAAAAATGAACTGGAAAAAAATCGTACATTTCCCACTATTCCTTATTTTTATTCAAAACAAAAATGTGTGTTTTATTGAAAAACACATTTTTATTGAAAAAAAATACACAAAGTTAAAAAAAAAAAAATTAACAGTAGTAAAAAAAAAGTAAAAAAAAAAAAAAAACAAAGTTTTTATTGAAAAAAATTATATTGCTTTAATAACAATAATAAATGAGAGCAAACTCCTCTTATCTGGAACGTTAATTTCCTTAAATCTGTTAGAATCAAAAACTATACTCTCACACACTCAACGCAGAAAACGAAAACGGAGAGTCCACGCGCACGCGGCTTAAAGCGCTTGCTCATAATGTGAACTAACGTCCACCTGTCTATGTTTACAAACCGAAACTACACACCTCACGGTTATAGTTGTTAAAAGTTTTTCTATTGTTACTTTTGCTACTGAAGAAATAATTTGTGCAATATGGGATATGAGGTGTAAAGTTAACTTGCTTAGGTTGTATGAATTCAAAAGCAAAATGATATTGTTTTTCAATATAATATTACGAATATTATTTTTATTTTGAACTGGCAATGTGTTCGAAACTGCGACCTTAACGGCTTTGCTCCGCGGGTTGTAAAAGTTGCATTATTTTTGTAAAATTTAAAATTTGTTTTAAAGTTTAAAAATGAGTGGAATTGATAATTTAATTGAGCAGTTGGCTTCTGCATCTGTGGAAGATGAGAAACATGAGAAATCGGTTATATTTTCTAACCGGAGCTTGAAACTGGATACTGAAGCAGATGCTAAGGAAATTATTGATGCTTTAAATGATTGTCCTGGTATGACAATTTTCAAGCTGGAAGGTAATACAGTTGGGGTTGAAGCTGCCAAGGCAATAGCAAAGGCTCTAGAGAGGCAACCTAAATTTCGAAGAGCATTATGGAGAGATATGTTTACAGGACGTGATAAAGATGAAATTCCCAAAGCTTTGGAGTACCTCAGCAATGGACTTATGGTATCACAAGCTAGGTTAGTTGAATTAGACTTGAGTGACAATGCCTTTGGACCTCGGGGACTGGTTGGACTCGTTAAACTTTTGGAATCGCCTTGCTGTTACTCGTTACAAAAGTTGTTGTTAAACAACAATGGATTGGGAATATCAGGAGCTAAAATGTTATCAGAAGCTATGTGTAATTGCATTGAAAATAGTCGCAGGGATGGATCGCCCTTAAAATTAAAAATTTTTGTTTGTGGGCGGAATCGACTTGAAAATGAAGGTGCAACAGCTGTTTCAAAATTCTTTAAGCAGTTGGGTTCTTTGGAATCTGTTGCTATGCCACAAAATGGAATATATTTTCCCGGTGTAAAAGAACTAGCAGAAGCATTTTCTTCAAATCCAAATTTACAAGTTATCAATCTGGAAGATAACAGCCTCACTGAAAAAGGTGCAAAATATATTGCAAGTTGTTTGCCGTCACTTCATAAAATCCAAATGTTAAATTTTGGAGACTGCCTCATTCGTAACGGAGGAGCCATTTCCTTAGCTTCAGCTCTTAAAATAAGTTGTCCTGATTTAAAAGAATTATATTTGGGCTATAATGAGATAAAAACAGAAGGTGGAAAAGCGATTATTGATGCTGTTGGAAATAAAGAAAACTTAGAAATCTTAGTTCTGAATGGCAATCAGTTTGGATTAAATGGATGCAAAGAAATTTCATTGAAAATGGCCGTAATAGGGAAAGAATCCAAACTTGGTACTTTAAGTGAGGATGAAGGTAAACATTTTTCCTTATTTACAGTTTAAAATACTAATTAACTTTTTGTCTTTCTCCAGAAAGTCTCATGCCTACATATGCAGGGTTCACACTGGGGAAAAAAACAAAGTGGGATTTCCCACCTTGACCAAAATTTTAAGTGGGAACTTTTCTTTTTGTTTTTATCTGTAAAAATATTACTAAATTGTCCGATCATGATCCAATACAAACTGTTATAAAAGATGATTATCTAAGCTATGCTCAGCAAAGAAAGAATAAACATCAACAAGGTTCACACAAGACGGATCCTTCACAAAATTCGCGATTGCAAAAATGGGTGCTTTATAAAATGTTAAGCATGAAAAAGATCCTCTGGTATTTTGTTATTTAACCAAAATTTTTTGAAGTGGGATTTTTACAAAAACATCCTAAAACGTAGTTTAATAGCTCCTCTATTTTTTCTGATCATGTGTTATTTTATTCGTTAATGTTTTTCGGTGAAAACATTATATTTTAGAAACCAGCATTCTCTTGTAACCTTGTGACAAAGGTAGATTTTCTTTTTCCACTCCTTTTTTTATTTTTGTCCTCTGTGAATAGAATAAATGAAGATAAGTCTGCATTCACAAAGGGCTTAAATTGTTCAATAATAACAAGGAATGAAGAAGTTGTCAATCTTTCCCCCATGTTATTATATGATAAATAGGGTTCCTAGATTCTTCTTTTCATTAATGAGGATAAGATGGCAGTTGAATATTAACATACTCCATTTAGTTTGTATTATCAGTTTAGAATATAGTTTCGTTTCGCGATGTTTTGAACTGTCCGCTAGTTGCGGGAACAGCGAGCAAACGAACTTTTTTTGAGTGGGATTTCAAAAATACTGCGGGAATCGCGTGGCCTAGCATGCACCCTGATATGTCGTACCATTTTGAGAATGCATCATCATTAAAATAGTGCGAGAGTGGGAAGTAAACGGTTTGAAAAGTGAAAATAAAATCCAACTATCGAATTTAGTATCACAAAAGGTAAACTCCTAGGAGAGCCCACCCTGTTTCAAAATTGCCAATTTGGCATGAATCTTGCAGAGTGATAGGAGCAGGGTTTTGATTAAATCAGGGTTACCAAAATTGCTTACTCATCGCCAGTGGGGTGGCCGGTTGGATTTTAGGAGAGCCCACACCATTGGTGCGGTTGGCGATGAGTACGCAATCTTGGTAACCCTGATTTGATTGAAACCCAGCTTCTATCCTTCTGCGAGATGGACGCCAAATTGGCGATTTTGAAACGGAGTGATCTCTCCTAAGATCCAACCATCGCAAATCTGTGCTTGAATTCGATTTTTCAATTGTGATTTTCGCTGAGTTTGCTTTTGCCTTAGTAATTGTTGTTAAATGTTGCTTTTATTCCTTCTTTAAAGTTTTAATTACAGTCAAAGTTGGGGTGTTTTGCATTTTTCACCAGAAAGAAATGCAAGGGAAATTTACAGGGGTAAGCTTGTTCTTTATTTCAAAATGCTGAAGAGGAAGGGCTGAAAATAGTAGTAAACAAGAAATTATCAAAATCTAATTGGTAAAATCAGAGTAAATATAAAGAAGCAAGTTTGACAAAAGCAGAGAAGATCTTGAAGTCATAAAAAAAGCTCGAGAAACAGTTAAAATGCATTCATTCTATCCTTAATTCATGAAAGTTAGTAGGTATGCTATAGGATAAATAGTAGTAATAAAGATCATAAATCAAAAAAAAAAAAAAAAACGAAAATCGCAGACCCAATGAATAATTTGATACTTCTATATTTTAGGGTATGTACCTTTTGCTTTAGATAAAATGCCCTGAATTTGGAAAAGTGCACTTTTTTTTATAGTAGCTCTCTGCCCTTTTTTAAACCCTAGGGCGACAAGAACTTTTTTCTATTATCCGTTTACAACAGGCAAAAGAATTGCTTTTGGGTCCAGTTTTTGTGAATTTAAAAAATGTTTTTGTGAAAATTTTATTATTATTTGCCCCTTATTTTATAAATAATTCTGCGAAAGGTATGATTTGATAGCCAAGAATTTTGTGAAGGGTCCGTTTTGATAGTTTGGAAGTGTGTGAAAAGTCCGAAAAACGACCCAAAACTCCACTGGTGCAAGCCCTGAACATGAATTATGTTGTGATTGTGACTTATGCCTGAATTTTTTATTGTATGCATTTGTATCAATTTGTGCAAATTCTTTTATTATTCCTTTATTTTATATAGAAGAAGACGATGACGATGATGATGAAAATGATGATGAAGAAGGTGATGAAGAAAATTGTGAAGATGAAGAGGAGGAGGATGATGATGATGATGTTGACACAGACTCCCAAGATGAAGTTGATATCAAATCAGATGAAGATACAGACCAAAAGAAATCTCCACATAGAAGCCCTATGTTCAAAACAAGCCCAAAAGATTACTATGCCAATCCCACGCCTGAATCTCTTATTAACTTACACAATGCTAACGAAAACATTTTAAATGCTCTTCCTGAAAATCCCAGTGTAGGTGCTTGTTTAGATTTATTTTTAAAGATAAGCATGGCTGTAAAACCAGAAAATGAGAAAACAAAAATGGTAGCTTGTAAGTATGCTGATGATATATTGTCCAAAGCTTTTGAAATTTGTTCAGATGATATCACTCAGTTCAATAATAATTTTCTTGTTTATCTTGGACTCATGAAAGGAGAGGACCGAAAAATTGATAAAAAAATAGACATTAGTGGAGCACTGTTGGTTCTTTCTCATTCTGTAAAAAAGCCATACTTTCACTCGTCAACTAAAGAGTTTTTACAATTTTTCCTCTCTAGGCCTCTCATATATTGTACTGCTTCCAGTCAGTCAACGCATTTGTTAATGCAAAGTTTATTTCAAGCATGATGCATGAATAAATAGGCTTTCTTATTATACTGTCCTATTATTTTTGAGTTAAAAAATTTGAATTGCGTCACAGACATAATCAAGGAAAAGTTTTCTATATTGTGGTTGACTCATGTTTTGAAAAACTTTGTTCATGTATAAAGATTATTCACTACTTCAATATATCATGATTTCTGGCATTTGTTTAAAGCCCTGTCGACATTTTATTTTTTTATAAAAAATTTCAAAACGTTATACCTCAGGTCTTTTTAAATAAATCTTGAACTTTTTAATGTTATGAGATGAGTCATCATTTACTAAAATGTAACATATTTGAGTTCAATAAATTAAGAATAGTTGGTTGTTATGCAAACAATATAGGCACAATTTAATCATTTTAAAAAGATGCATGACAAGTTGAATTCCATCACAATGCTCTCTGAGTAAAAGATTTATAATCAAGCTTTTTTATATAATTGATTTTTCACCTTCCTCTGGGACATAAATGGTAATACTGTTCACAATAATCTTGAATTTGTGCTAAGAAAAGAGATGCCATGAAAGTTTGTCATTAAATGTTGACATCTAAGTTCTATCCAGCCTAAAAAATGTTTACTACAGTAAGAGTAAAAGAAGTTTTCCCCCATTTAGTTCTTTTTTTACTTTTCAAAATTTTAAATATTTTATTGCTACTTGTTTGTATTTTTTTTTAGTTTAAAGTCTTCTGTTTCTCCTTCCCCATGGATGCCCCTGTAATGAAGAAAAGGTGACAAATGGATGTACCAAGAAGTGAGGGATACTTTTCTCCACCAGGTGCCATAACCACTTAGCCGAAGCCTTTGGGTTTGTCGTAACGGGAGCCTGGCGGCCGTCGATAAGTGAAGGATACTGGCTCGGTTCCAGGCACATCATTTCCAAGTTTGCTGGTGTGGGGGCTAGGGGCATATACGAATAGATTGCATAGCTAACCGGGCGCAGCGTCAAGGGGGCGCCAAATTAATGTTAATTTATTTTATTTTTAAATACGAAAAGAAGATTATTTGAACGGAAGAGCAGGGTTCGAAATTAGGATGCAAAAGTTAGGCGTCATTGGTACCTAGCTTTTTTGTTTTAGTTGCCAAAAATGTTCTGCTAGGCGTCATTTTAAAATAATTCAAATCGTTTGGCGAGAGACAATAAGTCGGGACTGCCACTCTTCCGTCCTGGAGACGGAAATCCGTCTTTTTTACGATGATCCAAACGGAACTTTCCGTCTCGCAAATTATTGGTTTAAAAAATTTGTGAAATAAAAATTTTAGGCTTGAAAAAATACTGAATATTCGCCCCCGGTCAACTTGAATTGTTATTGAAATTAAAAAGAAGGAACGAAAGCAAACAATCAACAAAAATCGCTTTCGAAAAAACGTACCCTTTAATAAAATAGCAATCGAAAAATTGAATGCAAGCACAAACCCCTCAACTTGGATTGTTATCAAAATTATAAAACAATGAACCAGAGGTGATTCTATTCCGGTTATACACCAGAAATCCGGTATTTTTCCGCATTGTAATACCGGAAATTCGGTGTTTTCAAAATTTAGAAAATTATCAATATCGGCAATTTTTTAAAAATGGTTTTTAATTTACTCCAAATTTTCGACGAGCCGATAATTATTACTATTGATAATTGGAACAAGCATTTATGAATTAAATTTGTAGAGGCAGAAGCTAACTCGCCTAAAATTGCGATCGGAAACACAAATAATAGTATGTAAATAAAGATTTCCGATCTTAAATTCGTTCATTGAATTTTACTTTCATTCTTTTCAAAATGCTTATTTCCAACCCAGGCGCTATTAAAAAAAAAACCCCATTTTTAAACGGCGTGAGACTTGTAGGCGTTTAGTTTTACAAGTTCAAACGAAAATATTCGCTTTAAAAAATTGAAGGTGTTAAAGTTTCTTTGTACGAAAATTACGGACATGACATGCAACAAAGAAAACGCAGTCTGGCAGTCCCATGAGTTGGAGGAGGATGAATCACTAGAACGAAGCGTTAACACATTAAATTACCACATCGACATGCAACTTTTTTGTTTTCTTCGCATAAAAGGAAGAAAACATAAAAAAATAATAATAATAATCATGAAAAGTGAAAAACCCAAGAAAAGTGGACGTAAGATTAAAATATATTATGCGCTTTTTTTCTCTCCCTGCCCTTTGTTTCAAGATGAATATTTCATTATTAACGATTTTTAAGCAAGATATACAAGCAGAGATGCCGAATGCTACAGATTCGCCGTAGTTGCTACGGAAAAATACAAAAATTTGAAGTTGACTACGAATTACGGAAAGCACTTTTTTTTTACGGAAAATACAATATTTTATCAGAGTTCAACTTTTCGCGCTTGGCGCACATATAAAAGAAAAGATTCACTAACAGCCTGGCTATAGCTTCGGCGGTAAAAACGGAGGTGTTTTTGTTGATGATAGCGGCTTTCCCTTCTTGTGAGCTGTGGTTGTAGGCTGATATGCTAGTAATGGTTTTACTTTTCGATGCATCTGTGCTGATGAGGATATTATTTTCCAGGTGTAGATTAACGTATTCATTAAACAGGAAGTTAGCAGTGGTTGGGTTATTAGCTTTGCTTTGAAAATTTAGTCCGTCGGTAATGATATTGACGTTACAGAGGTTGCTTGGGTTTTCTTTTAGTTTTTTGATAATAATTTTGGTAGGTTGGATTTGGTTGGTAAAAAGATAGTTATAGATGATAGGAAAGATATAGTGGTTGTCTCTCTTTTTCTCAGAAGTTTTTTGTCTTTGGTCGGTTTTTGAAGAAAGGGGAGATAGTTTGCCAAGGGCAAGATGGCGTAGTCCAAATTTGAGAACGGAAGAGTTACGGCGATCCCAGAGATTGGAGACGCCTGCTTCTCTGAAGAGGAGTGGAATGGGAGTCCAGCGGGGTAGTCCGAGGGCCCAACGAAGAGCACTGTGGTAAACAACGTCCAGTTTCTTTAACGCGGAGTGGCTAGCAGAACTGTAGAAAATTGATCCATATTCAATGATGCTTCTGATTAAAGAATTTGCAATGATTAGAAGATTTTTTGAGCTTGCTCCTCTATTGCAATTGGCGATAAATTTGAGGAAGTTGATTCGTTTGAAAGCTTTTTTTTTTATGTAGTTTATGTGGTTGTTGAAAAGGAAGTTTGAGGTAAAATGAATCCCGAGCCATTTCATTTCCTGTGACCAGGGGATGGCCTGGCCCTGAAGCGTAAGAATTATATCCGGAGTGGTTCTTTTCCTAGAGAGGTTGATAATGGAGCTTTTCTCGGGGGCTATCGACATCTTCCAATGATCACACCATTTTTCTATTAGTTGGAGGGTTCGAGCTAATTTGTTGTGAACTTCTAAAGGATTTACACCGGAGGCATAGACAATGATGTCGTCTGCATAGATAATTGTGGTGACTCCAGGTATGGTGGTTTCAAAGAAATCGTACATGTAGACCATAAACAAGAAGGGGGCTAGGACTGAGCCTTGTGCTATCCCCGTCTTGAGGGAGCTGGTGATAGAAAAAGCGTTCCTCCATCGTACTTTAATTTTCCTGTCAGAGAAAAGGTTATGAATCCAGTGGGCGACTTTACCGCTTATGCCACAATTGATAAGCTTCAGGGCCAGGCCGTCAATCCAAACTCGATCATATGCAGATTGAAGGTCGAGTTTGACACAAAGGACAAAAAGTTTTTGTTTTCGTAAGGTTTGAATCTCTTCGAAAAAGGACGAGATGGCTGCATTGCAGTCGCGGAAAGGAAAAAAACCGAATTGGTTTTTGTTGAAAATGTCATTCTCAAGAGACCAAGTAATCAAACGAGAGAGAATCATTCTTTCTAATATCTTGGAGATGACGGGAGTAAGGGCAATTGGCCTGTAGGCATGAATGTCGGCTGCTGGTTTGTGAGGTTTCTTGATTGGTATAATAATAGCAGTTTTCCAGGAAGCAGGGATTTCTGTTCTCTCCCAGATAAGATTAAGTTGTTCAAGTAAGGCGTCTCTAAAATTATCGGGAAGGCTTTTGTACATACGAGCAGGGATACCATCTTCGCCTGGGAAGGTATTTTTGGTGGATTTGACTGCTTTGTTAAATTCGTCTAGAGAAAAAGGACTATCTAGTTTGGAGTTTAAATTAGAATTGAAGTCAATAGGAAGATGATGGGGAGGAATACGGGAACTAAGGTTTAGAGCAAAAGCGTTGGCTTGAGCAGTAGCTGATGTGATGGTGTTTGTGCCTATCCTGAGGAGGAGATTGGTTTTGTCATCCGGGGTATTTTTGGAAATGATGGATTTGATAATTCCAAAGGCGCCCTTACCTGAGCCTAAGTTGTAGCAGATATTGTTCCAATAGTTTTTTTTTTTATTTTTAATTTCTCTACGTAGTTTGGCCGAAAAGTATTTATATTTAATCCAATGATCTTTGTTGATGTCTCTCTTTGCTCTCCGGAGATGTTTCCTCTTTTGGCCTAAATAGTAGCTACATTTGCTAGACCACCAGTTTGGGAGGTTTTGAGTATGAAGGTTTTGGATACTTTTGTTGTGATTGAGGGTGTTTTTTAGAAAAGTTTGGATATTTGCTAAGTTATTGGGGATACTAGTGGTGTTATTTAACTTGAGTTCGATGTTATTCCAGTTGTATCTTATTCTGGAGCTAGGATTATTGAGTTGAGGTAAATTTTTGAAAAAATAGGAGATATCAATGATAATAGGAAAATGGTCCGAGTCAAAGGGATCAGGGTGAATGTTGAAATTTATATGGGGAAACACATCCAGAGAGCAAAGCGAGAGATCTATGAGAGACTGAGAGCCGGAAGGTGCTCTATGAGTGGGTTTATTGTTGTTGAGAATCCCGATGTTTTGATTAAGAATCCAGTCGACAAGGATATCAGAGTTAATGGAATCGAAGGAGCTTCCCCAGTAGCTATGGTGAGTGTTAAAATCACCGAGGATAAGAAAGGAAGAATTTAGTTTTTTTTTTAAATTTTCAAGCCAAATTTTGTTAAAGTTACCTCTAGGGGAATAAATGTTGATGATATCAATTTTTTTGTTATTAATCCAGACGCTAACGCCGAGAATTTCAGTTTCAGGAGTGCAGAGAAAATCCAGATTCATATCAGACGACGGAAGAGAGCGGGGGATAATGGTCATAAGACCACCGCCTGCGTTATTGAGACGATCTCTGCGATAAATAATGGAGTTGGGGAAAGAAAAAACATCTCTTTTGAGGAAAGTTTCTTGAAAAACGAAAATTTTGCAATCGTAAAAAGGCGAAAGAGGGAAGAAAAGGCGCTTGTTAAGCAAACTGCGGCAGTTCCATTGGCAAACAAAAAACCCCAGGGCAAGCCCACAAAAAAGACCCAAAAAAGGGGGAGAAAAAGGGAGACAAGAACCAGAACAAAAAAAGGAAACACAAGCGCCCGGCGCGAGAAAAAGCGAGCCTACGAAAAACCAGACGGCAGAAAACCCCCAGGAAAGGGCATGTTAGAAGAGCCAGATGAGGAAGGGAGGTGAACGTTAGAGGTGTCCATTTCATTTTCGTGATTAACGTTTTTGACATTCATTTTAGATAATTTTTCCAGGTTTGAGCTCCCAGTAGACGCGATTTTCCTCGCGCGGGTTGGACTGGGTTGCGAGATTTGAGCCATTTTTTCCAAAGTATTGCTTATGCTTTCCACGGTTTGTAGCATTCTCTGTTGAAAAACTTGTATTTGTGTTTCCATTATGCTAATGATTTTTTCTTCAAAATTTTTTAGCGCGGTGTTCAAGAGGTTTTCGATTTGCGTGTTTGGATTATTGGTACTGTTTTCTATTCTCACTATATTTGCATACGAGTTCTTGTTTTCTCTTCGGTATTGACGTCTAGCTTCTGGAAACGATAAGCTGTTATTGCATTTAAATTCAAGGAATTTTACTTCTTCTCTGTACTTTTGGCAATTTCGGTCAGACGCGCTGTGTTCTTCTGTGCACAGGGCACATTTTTTCATTGTGTTTTTACAGGTCGAAGTTTCATGTTTCTCAGCGCAGTTTCCGCACGTGGTATCATTTTTGCAGTTTTTGGTAGAGTGGTTATATCTTTGGCAGTTCTTACATGCTCTGGGCCGGTCTATGAATGTCGAGATTTTGTGGTGTGTGTACCATAATTTAACCGACGACGGTAAATTGGTACCATAAATGGTCGTCAGGACCGTTTCTGTTTGCTGTTTTATTCCGTTTTTGGTAACTATAAAGCGTCGCATCTCGCTAACGTACAGTCCTTGGTCATAGAGCTCAGAGGCTACTTCTTCTAATTTGATATCAATCGGTATATTTTTTAACAGAAACCTTGTTGTTATCCTGTCATTGAGGAGGGATGAAGTTATTTTAGTGTTTAGAATCTCTTTTTTGAGCAATAATTCTTTGGCACATGATGGACTATAAGTTTTGATAATTATGAAGTTATTCTTAGTAAAGTTAATTGTGTCAATATCTTTGTGATTAGTTATGGTTTCTTCAATTTCGCTTTTTAGTTTCTTAGGATTATGATTTGGTATTCCGGTTCCATTTTCAGATTTAATCATGATAGAAAAATTTGAGCCGCCGTTGTTCGAAATGGCATCAATGGTGGTAAGAGAATCAGATATGCTAGAGAAGATGTTTGCGTCAGAGACAGCCATATCCCTCCGCAAAAAGTTCCGCCGGACGGCGGAAACACAGGTAATTAGAGATACAAAGTGGCGCTTACCTTGGGACAAAAAGGAAAAACAGAAACGCCAAGACGAAAAGAACCTCGACGTCGGACGACGTGGAGAAACTTCACCTTAACGGCATCTACGGCAAGTAAGAGCTGAAAGATAAAACTTGATACGGGGAAAAATTTTGAGAATGAAAAAAGAAATAAAAATAAAAACCAGGACAAAAAGTTAAAGGATGGGTCAGAAGCAACTTGCTTCCGCCCGGAACGGCCGACCGCTTGAGTGGCCTAGGAAACACGAAAGAACACACGAGGAGCAGTGACAGTTACAGTCACCGTTAGCCTCTGTGTCAATGATCTACTGGAGTCGTTACTGGAGACGGAAATCCGTCTTTTTTACGATGATCCAAACGGAACTTTCCGTCTCGCAAATTATTGGTTTAAAAAATTTGTGAAATAAAAATTTTAGGCTTGAAAAAATACTGAATATTCGCCCCCGGTCAACTTGAATTGTTATTGAAATTAAAAAGAAGGAACGAAAGCAAACAATCAACAAAAATCGCTTTCGAAAAAACGTACCCTTTAATAAAATAGCAATCGAAAAATTGAATGCAAGCACAAACCCCTCAACTTGGATTGTTATCAAAATTATAAAACAATGAACCAGAGGTGATTCTATTCCGGTTATACACCAGAAATCCGGTATTTTTCCGCATTGTAATACCGGAAATTCGGTGTTTTCAAAATTTAGAAAATTATCAATATCGGCAATTTTTTAAAAATGGTTTTTAATTTACTCCAAATTTTCGACGAGCCGATAATTATTACTATTGATAATTGGAACAAGCATTTATGAATTAAATTTGTAGAGGCAGAAGCTAACTCGCCTAAAATTGCGATCGGAAACACAAATAATAGTATGTAAATAAAGATTTCCGATCTTAAATTCGTTCATTGAATTTTACTTTCATTCTTTTCAAAATGCTTATTTCCAACCCAGGCGCTATTAAAAAAAAACCCCATTTTTAAACGGCGTGAGACTTGTAGGCGTTTAGTTTTACAAGTTCAAACGAAAATATTCGCTTTAAAAAATTGAAGGTGTTAAAGTTTCTTTGTACGAAAATTACGGACATGACATGCAACAAAGAAAACGCAGTCTGGCAGTCCCATGAGTTGGAGGAGGATGAATCACTAGAACGAAGCGTTAACACATTAAATTACCACATCGACATGCAACTTTTTTGTTTTCTTCGCATAAAAGGAAGAAAACATAAAAAAATAATAATAATAATCATGAAAAGTGAAAAACCCAAGAAAAGTGGACGTAAGATTAAAATATATTATGCGCTTTTTTTCTCTCCCTGCCCTTTGTTTCAAGATGAATATT
The DNA here is from genome assembly GCA_038502835.1 of Octonoba sinensis. NCBI lineage: Eukaryota > Metazoa > Arthropoda > Arachnida > Araneae > Uloboridae > Octonoba > Octonoba sinensis. Next base: position 58,954,819 of record CM076605.1, on the reverse strand, counting down.
TCATTATTAACGATTTTTAAGCAAGATATACAAGCAGAGATGCCGAATGCTACAGATTCGCCGTAGTTGCTACGGAAAAATACAAAAATTTGAAGTTGACTACGAATTACGGAAAGCACTTTTTTTTTACGGAAAATACAATATTTTATCAGAGTTCAACTTTTCGCGCTTGGCGCACATATAAAAGAAAAGATTCACTAACAGTCGCCAAAACGAGCGCTTCCTGGTAGTTTAGAGCTGGGAACAATAGGAGATAGGCGACTGAGAAAGCTCCGATTCCAACCGGAATTTCTCCCGTGGAGCAATATGTACAGCAACCCTGTTTTACTCGGTGAGTGAGTTCGGGCAAAGTTCGGATTTTTTCGCTTACTTGCAGGACACGACACACATGCTTTTAAGCATTAGCAGTTGCTTATTGCTTTCTTCGTTACGTACGTTGTTTGCACGTTTGGTTTTTAACTATTTGATCCTAAATTAATTAATGAATTCAGTTAGAAATTAAATTTGTATTTTATATTGGAAAATAATCTTATTGGGGGCAAACATAACTGGGAAATCAGGGAATTCTCAGGGAAGTTTTATGTTTTGGAAAATATCAGGAGATATTTAAATTTTCTCCAAATATCATTGTAATTTATTCAAACTGGCAAGCGTCCGGACAGTCCGGAGTTTCGTCTGCGAAGTTGCCTTTCGTTGCGTGTGGTCAGCTCGATTGCCCATTGGTTGAAAGCGTTCTTTCTCTGATTAAGCAATAAAAAAGGTCACTGTTTTTGTGTTTGAGTTAAGAAGACATTGCAATCTTACGTAAAAAAACGCGTGTCAACGTTTGTTTCCGAGAATCCGCCATATTTGGTTGTGTTCCAAAATTCGGCGTAACACCGTTCTCCAGCTTGCCGAATTTGGGGTTCGGTTCTGTGCATTATACTGCAGGGGCGCCACAAAGGGGAGGGGCACAGAGAGCCATGCCCCCACCCGCCTGATGATTTGGAATTTTTAGAACTTTTCTTTACTCCATACAGGAACAATATTCATCTTCAGAAAACAAAGTAATATAAGTGTAAAATAATGATTTGGGGGGGGGGGGGGTGATCTTCATTCTTAAAAAGAAAAAAAACTTTAGATTTAAAACTCTCAGCAGTTGCCAGATTATATTACTTAGAAAATTAAGCTATTTTCTCCTTCCAGGGGTGGAAGTAAGTAAAATTCCTTTTTATTTTTATCAATATCTTACTGTATATAGTTGCGTGTAAGTCGATTCGCATGTAAGCAGAACCCCCAAGTTTCAGACAAATAAACAGAAACCCTTGTGTAAGTCGACCTTTCAGAGTTAAAATCGCGAACGTTTTTGCCGCGAATTTTTAGACATAAATGTTTTAAAAAAGGAAAATGAATTGTAATTCTAATTGGAAATTTGGCTATGATGTGGAGTTTCATTTCGGCGATTGTGATTTTCGTAAAGGGTTCGTGTTTGCTGTCAGATTGTTAATTGTTGCTTTTATTCTGAATCAATAAAAAGAGCTTTTGGGTTTTAATTTCTTGCAGTCTTATTAAATGCAATAAATAATTTTTGGAATATTTTCTTCTTCACTTTGATAAATTTTTAGAGGAAATTGTATCTTTTAATAATCCACACATTTTATCAAAATAGTATGCCCTTTTTGCATCATTTTACTGTTGTGCTATATTTTGTACATTTTCCATTGCGACCCCTGTTAAAATAAGTACTTTTTTCCATTTCTGTCTGAATCAAGTAGTTTTCAAAAATTTCAACTAGATAAATTACATTTCGTCTTATATGCCAGAAAATACAGTAAAAAAATTCAAGGTTCAGGAAATTGTTTTGAAAATTCAGGAAATGCAAATCCTTACTACTACCACCTCTGAGCTTTCACTGAAAAAAAGGGAATTGCACAAAGTTCAGTTGGAAAGGTAGTATCCCCCTCCCTAAATATTTTTTCAGGTTTCACTACTGTGATACTGTCATTGCACATGGCAATGACGCTGTGTAACTCCCAATTTAATTATAACGTCAAGGAAATTTTTGGAGCCCAATCAGGTTTTTTTTTTTCTTGGACTCCGTTGCCACCATGGTTCAGCTGAGGCAAATATTTTGCTTTTAGGTTAAATATTGAGTAGTTTTTGCATCCACGTTTCTCCGGTATTATAAACTACTGATAAGCGCTGAAAACTACTGAAAATCATTCAGGTTACTACTGAAAACTTTAAGATTAGAGGGGCATCTCTGTATACAAGTGAAAACTTACTAAACTATTAAAACTGTTTGGTTAAATATATTGAATTATGTATATTTTCACATCAGAAAAAAATAAAAGAGAAGTCAACAATTTTCGGATTTTTTGAAGAAAATATTCAAAAAATAACATTCAAGTATATATGTGGGTATCTTAAAAAATTCCGCATATTTGTAAAAAATTACGTGGTTTTGCTATTACGGTAGCATGGTAAAAAGTTCAGTCTAAAATTTTTTGAAGAGTGGCACCCCTGAATAAGTGGCAACTGAAGAAAGTTGTGCAATTATTAAAAAATATCTCAAAACATCACAACCTTACTTAGAAATTTATTGATAAGTAAGAGAAAAATTTTCAGAAAGTTGTTAATTTTACTTAAATGTGCAAATCAATATAAACGTTGATTTTAATCAAAGCCTAATGAGTGGCTTAACTGTTTTTTCAAGTGTTACTTACAGTCTCGTGTTACTCCTTTGTAAGAAAAATTCAGAATTCAAAATTTGTAGGTCAAAAAGTTAAGAAATACAGAAAATTAGATGAAATATGTGCATAAAAATATAACTGTATAAAGTTATGATGCTACATTAAATTAAATAAATAAATAAATAAAAATGACGCGTTGGTGCGAATTGTGGTTGTCAAACTAAAAGTTTTATGAAAGGTTATTAGTCGAAAGGGACGACTGGATGTGAAATCGTTCTCTTCAATTGGGAATTTTTAGTTGCAAAATATGACTAACGACCGCTCATTTCGAACCCTGCTGAAGAGGTGTGAATATGTTCGACAAAAGAGTGGGAGCATCACAAATCACATCGGGAATGACCGTAGCACAGGAGTGTGTAGGAAATAGACTAAGGCAGAGAAACAACGTTGGAGTAGGGGTGTTTTCTAGGGATCGGACACGTGATGTCTCGCTAGGGGCATTTTCTTTGAGCAGCAGAGATAAAAGAACTGGACGCCCACGAAAGGTCACTTGAGAAAGAAGAAAAACTAATAATTTTGCGAAGCTAGTGTCCCATGTTGCCCTTCAAAGTTAATGGTCGCTAATAAAAATGCAAGCTAAGAATTTAACATTAGGAAGCATAAAAAAATTTTAAATTCCCTTCCAGGGGGGGGGGGGGGGGGGCAAAATCTTCAGTAGTCCCCGGAAGCTGAAAACCCTAGCTACGCCTCTGTATACAAAATGCATTATTTCTCAGCCCTGAGTGGAGCAATTGACCCCCCTCAGGGTCCCCCCCCCCTGACCTCCCGTTTATTTCAAAAAATTTCAGGGAGGACTAAGGGTCAATGAAAAAAAAAAAAGGAAGAAAATACTAATGCATATATTTCTCAAAGCTGGGGATGGGGAATTATACTTCCTGATCCCCTTAAACGATACGCCTGGATAGACATCCCCCCTGTTCACACACTAGAAGCAGGAATGGGCTCCTTTTCATGGTGTCTACAGGTCAGGAATTTGGAATCAGTCATACAAGTAACAAAAATTTTCCATCCAGCTAGACCGCTTCCTCCAAGAAGACATCAGATGTCTAACAGCTTTTTAAATATTGGCCACTGGCATGAAATACCTGGTTATCCCGCATGTCAAATTTGGTTTTTAAAATTTATTTATGTTTTGCAAATTTATATGAATTATAAACTTGCAACTTAAGATCTAGTGACACCACTGTCTGTAGACACCCTGTGATTTTAAATCCTTTTCTAATTTAACCTTTATCTTAACATTCAGTTGAATGTCATTACTGAAAATTTCCGACTTTTACTAAGACGCGTCAAAGTTTGACGCGACTAATTTTCAGATTTCCATGTGAATTAATGAATTTAAAATTATAATTGCAATACGTAGAATGGCCAAAAGTGGTCATTTTGACTTTTGATTGAAAAGTAACCATTTTTAAACTATATTGGTTTTTGCATTCCTTATTGTGACAAGTTGGGAGGAGGGGACAGTGTTTTTTTTAATATATAACACTTAGCAATCAATGTTTGTGCATTTGACGAATGAGTAAACAATTTTCAATGCATCAGATGTAATGAGGAATGAGTATAAAAGAACTTACCAGTGGTGTCATCCTGGGGGAAAAAAAGATGGGAAAACGCTTATATATACGAACATCAAAAAGTAGGGGGAAGCTTGTATTAAAAAAAAGTATCCCCCCCCCCCCATGACACCACTGCTTCTTACCGGCCTATATTCACATAAAAGGAGACGACAGCAACGATAAATATTTAAATGTTTCTGTCGGGAAATTGTTTCAAACACTAAATTAAAGACTAATGCCAAGGCAAAGGACCAGTTCTGTTAAAGAAACGATAGATTTTGAAGAACATATCAAATGTGATATCAAGAAGCATGAAAGTTACCAATCCAAAGCTTGCTCTTGTTATCAACACTTGGTAAAAACTGCTATCTGTGCCATAGCCCTGAACCAGAATTTACAACTAAAGATTTATTGTGTTCATGTAACTGATTCTATAAAATCCACAAACTGGATTTGTAGAAAATGTTTCAGACCCAGCGTATTTTTTTATAATTTTAAACAAACTGAAGAATGCATTAGGAGCTCATTTATAAGTATTGTTCTTGAGTGATCTATTATTCCGATATATACAGAGTCTCGCACATCTTTCTGAATTAAAACTACGACTCTTGTGGAACCACATATAATATAGGCTAAATCTCATTTAGTAGTATACAAGTTTGATTTATATGTAAAAAAAAAATCAATGAATGATTCTACACTGGTGTAAGAAATTAAGAGAATTTTCATACTTGATCTACAATCTCCAGAACTACTGGACAGATTTTAATAAAATTTGGTGTGGACACAGGTTGATATAATACAAACAAAATAAACATTCAACAGTTATAATAGACACACATGTTTGTGCTTAACACTCATGGGAGTCTGAAGGTCTGAAACGGCGGTTGCAGAATTCACAAAAGGAATGGGTTAATATGGCGTATGGTCCTCTCTTACAGCTATACGCGCCTTGCAGCGCGATGTCATACTGGAAATAAGGCAGTTTATCAGTGCCTTAGGCAATTGATCCACCTCCTTCCCCAATGCTGTTTTCAGTTCCTGGATGGTTCTCGGAGGAAGGTTGCGAGTTGCAATTGCCCTCCCCAGAGCGCCCCAGACATGCTCTATAGGGTTGAGGCCTGGAGACCTGTCTGGCCAATCCATCCGTCAAATATCCTCACTCTCGAGAGATTCGGCGACCAGAAGAGCTCTATGTGGCCTCGCGTTATTGTCCATAAGATAAACTCGGGGCCCACTGCACCCTGGAAAAGGCGAGCATAGGACTCCAAGACTTCATCCCTATACCTCACACCAGTCACAGAGACCATTACACCACCACCCCATAATTGTCAATTTCGCGGACATTGGAGGGTAGGTAGCGGGTCCCTGGCTCGCTCCATATGAAAGTACAGCGAGAATCGATATTTAGGCTAAATCGGGACTCTTCGGTGAACAGAACGGTTGCCCATTGCTCCATACTCCAATCACTATGCTGCCTGCACCATGCTAATTGGACTCTCCTGTGCGTAGGCGAGAGCGGGATGCAAACAGCCGGTCTTCTGGCAAACAACAGTCTCATTCAGTCTTTGGGAAACAGTCACCCTTGTTACACAGGTTCCTGTGGCTGCATAGAGGTCCCAAGAGAGCTGAGAAGCTGTAGCTCCTCTGCTACGCCTCCGTAAAATGGATAAATTGCAATCTTCTCTGGCTGTCGTGGCTTTTGGATGGCCTTGCCCAGGCTTTCTCTCGATGGAGCTAGTATCCTGGAACTGTTTCCATCGGTTACACACGATGCTAGGCGTTGAATTAAGCTAGCTGAATATCTGCGGACTTGCGATTGGTCTGCCTCTAGCCTCCCCACAATTTGCCACCTCATTCCATCATCTAAACGTTGGTGAGTACTCATTTTTACTGTTCTGATGTGAATTTAACCGATTGCTGCTAGATAACACCAAGAAATTGGCCGAGGTGTGCTAGCAAACGAAATTCGTCTTACCCTCCACGCGCTTATAAAGCCTTTTTCTGCTGGCTCCGCCTACACACACGTGTAAGCTTACATATTTGCCGTACAAGATTTGCACTTTTATCTTGAAGCAGTGGTTTTTCCTTCAGTTCAGTTCTTTGCATGCAATTCGATAAAATATGCGAATTCTCTTAATTTATTTCACCAGTGTATTTATTTTATTTATATCCCAATGCGGTCTAAGTATTGAAAGAAGTTTTGCAAAATACAAAAATTTAGTTTAAAGTACCAATGGGCCCTTCACTTTTGATAACTTAAAAAAAATAAGTATTGCTATTCAGAATAACTTAAATTCTAGCATTTAAGATATTAAAGTTAAAAAAAACGAGTTATCCGTTGTATTAATTTTTTAAGAAAGTTATTATAATTTTTCAGATAACATATTTAAACTGCTTTAGTGGAATTTTATCCCCAGATCTTGAGTGCATTTTTCTTTTCAAAATTTTGCATGTATATTTTTTAAACAGATTTTTATTTGCCATTTTTTGTGCATATTTAGAACATTTTAAGGGGTTTTTTTTTTCAGGTCGTCATTTAGATGATTAATTTCCATATATCATGTATAATTAAAAATAGATTTCTTTTCCACTTTAATTGTTCTAATAGAAAATAGCTGAGCAGCATATTAATAATTCAAATTGTTACCTATTTAAAGACTGCAAAGCATTTTCTTTGTTTCTACAACAAAAAAGCTCTATTTTATATCTCAGTATACTTAAATATGTGTTCAAACTGTTTGAAGGACATAAAAGTATGTTAGTGTAAAACTTTCACAATTTAAGCATACAGAAACTGTTGTGCACTGAAAATTATAGAAATTAATACTTTATAAAATATAAAGAATAATTATTTTAAAAACACAAAGTAAATTTATAATCAATTTAATATTTTCATATTATTCACAATTATTTATGTACACCAATTCAATTTACAATATATTACATTGATGCCTCTTGTAAAATTATATTCAGTTACATTATTAAGCTTGGCTAGCATCCTTAGAATTACTACTGAAACTGCATGCAGTAGAGAAACATTTCTTCGTTTTCAATTTTTGACACACAGAGTGCATTTGTGCATACACTAAAATCTGTACAAAAAAATTTAAAAATTTGCATATTTGGTCCCTATGATGTCTTTCAGGCTCTGGTTTTGCTTCTTTTTCCCCTTTTTTCCATTCAGTTTAGTTATTTTTTACATCAATCTTCTCCAAGTAATCCAGTTAATGGATCTTCAAAAGCATCAACTTTTCGAGTTTCAATTTTTTTTACAGTTTTATTTTTGTTCGTTGTGTTATCAGATTTACCATTTGTTGTTGGTTCTAAACTTCCAAAAATATCATCATCATCTGAAAAAAATAAACAAAATTGTTCAATGAACAAAATTATGTTTCTGGTACTAAGAAATGTTTAAATATATATTATAAATTGCTTGTTAAATATTCCTTAACCCAAACACAGATTAATAGTCCTGCATTGCTGAGCAAAAAGGGCATATCACTTAAAATGTTTTTTTTTTTTGCTCTAAGAATCATTTGCTGGACTTACAATTTAGAATACATAATGGTAATTTTAATTGCACAAAAAAGGTGTAGTTATTATAGGTAGGACGCAATATGTTCATAGCCAAAAAAAAAAGTTAACATTTTGAAATCCGCCTTTCATCCATAGGAAGGCAATATTGAGCTCAATGTAATAAATCTGTTCCCTCCCGCCCATATCCAAAATAACTTGCTCTCTAAATTCAAAAAGATAGAAGGGAATACAATTAGAAAAAGAAAGGTGAACTACCCACCCAGAAATACATGCACATTGAAAGCTATTATAAATTACACTATGAAAGAAAATTACATAGTGTTACATGTACACAACCGGGAAATCCGGTTATAAACTCCAGCTGTGAGAATATTTATGATCCTATAGCCCAGTTATGTTATAAGTGATTACAATTCCTTCACCTTATAATAGAGTTGTCGCTATAACCAATTTTAACTTTATACAGTCTGCTCTTGATATCTCAATTTTTTCTATCCTAATTTTCTCATTATGCTTCAGAAGTTTCTGGAGTGTCCCAAATGCTGTAAATTTTGTTTTATGTATGTTTTTTTATTTTACTTTTTTTCTAAGTCAATTAGATCTCCTCTTAAAATTTCAAGGTGACATCTTTTTAATATTTTTTCACCAATTTTTTTTAAATAAATTTTTAGTAGCAAAGCCTTTAGATGTCCACGAAAAAGTTATTTCTACTGAGTTGCCATTCATCAGGGCTCCCACCGCCTTCACACAATTTGTAGCACCTTTCGGAGCAGGTAAAATGTCCTTTTTGTATCAGTTTGGTGCAGAAGAATTTAACTTTTGTATCAGTTTGGAGCAGAAGAAATCTACCTTTGTATCAGTCTAGGAGCCGAAAATATCAACTTTGCACCATTTTTTGAGGATTTTTTTCTTTATTTTTTAAATACCAAATGGCTGTTTTAAAGCAATGTCATTTTCATACATCAAGGGTAAGAGCAGTTTCAAGTCTTCAAATGCTAGGAAATGTAAACGTTAGTCATCCTTTAAAAACTGGATTAGATTATTTCAAAAACTGGATTATTTTTATATTTCAAGAAATTATTCATAATCTAATCAAAAAGTAAGACTAATTAAACCTAAAACCCTTATAAAGGTGCTTTTCAATACTTTTCTCAAGAAACGGATTATTTAAAAAAATGTTTTGCTGTTTTTTTCTTTAAATAGTTAAGAATAGCTGGAAGAAAGCTTAAAATTTTCTTCTTTTCAAAAATCATTGCATTCTCTCTTTTTTGTTTAATAGCTAAAAAACTATTATTTCAAGAAAATAAGCAAAAACTAACTAATATGAAAGGTTCAACTATTTTAAAGTATTTATCATTAATTAAAATTTGTTTTTTAAATGGTACTTATTTAGGCATAACCATTGTGATTATAGTAACAGTAAAATTTTGAATAAATTAAATATAATTTCATATTTTATCAAAAAATATATTTGAAGTCGATCCTATTTTCTACCTGCAGTAATATTTATTATTTTTCTGTTTAAGAAATATTCATTTAAATTTCAATCCTAAATACTTACTTAGATGCTTTGGAAGTAATTAATGGCACTAAAAGTAAATTGCTGAATTTCATAATTTTGCAGCAAGAAAATTCAAGAATCAAATTATATTTTTCCGTTCTATAATAGAAAGGCAAAATGTATTTTTTACTATATGTTGATAATTTAATGTCTAATGATTTTTTTTCCAACAATTTATCTTTACATCTTGCAAAAATTGTGTAATAGTTACAATTAACCTTTAAGAGTCCTAGGGTTACAGCAATTGAATGCTGAAAGAAAGTAAATTGAATTAAGAGAAAAAGGAAATGCATTAAATTGAATTAAAAAAGAAAGGATAATTTCATAACTTTCAAATCCAGTTAAAAAATTTAAACTTGAAGCAAGAATACTTTTTTGTGAGGTCGTTTATTCACAACAAAATTTCTGTTTCTTCTAATAATATTGCTTACCATAGTTGCGAAAGATGATCAATTTATTAAGATGCACATGCTTTTTTTAATGATTTTCTAACTTAACTGTGATTTTTTTACTTATTTTGTTCTTTATATTTATGTTTTATCTTTTTTAATTGCTTGTGGTTATATGATATAGATGAGAGAAAAGAGTATTGAGACAAGAAAAAATGCTGCAATTCAATGTTTAATTTTACAGCGTTTGAAAGTCTACCTCTAAACACTTTCGGGAACAAATATATATTTTCAAACAATGTTTTTATTTAAAATAAACATACATTTTATTTATTTACTTTGAGAAGAAACATTATAAATAGTTGAAATGAAAAAAATCCGCTTTTTGTAGCGGATGCGAAAAGATTGTAGAACATATGCGCTCCTTTGCTTGCACGTGGAAAGTAGGCTTCAGGAATTTTAAAGAATTGTTATAATGGAGCAGAAATCGTTTTAACATCTGTTTCGTTATTGATTTTTCATATTGATTAGTATTTCCTAAACATTAGAAAACACAAAGTGCACTGAGGAAAAACGCTAAGCATTTTTTCCACATTCCATGAAATTGTAAACTTTTTATCTATTTCAAGAAAAACTTACTAAATAAACTGTTTAGCATAAATAGTGATACGAGGAATGTTTTTTATCTCTATAATACTAAATAATATTAGAAATCGTCTCACTGTTTCTTCTACAAGTGTGGGATACATCACTCAATTCTGCTCAATTTTCTCATCCATATTTGATGTTCGTAAGAGATGGTAGAGTTAATATTCATTAATAAACTGCTTCAAAAGTAAAAAATTAGTTGACTAAAGGAAAAATGTAACAAATGATGTCGATTTAAAGGTGAAAAAAATATATATAAAATTTTTTCGATTTTTTCCGGAAAATCGCGCTTTGTCGCGATTTTCCTTGGCGCATAATCCTTTAGTTGACTAAAGGAAAAATGTAACAAATGATGTCGATTTAAAGGTGAAAAAAATATATCTAAAATTTTTTCGATTTTTTCCGGAAAATCGCGCTTTGGCGCAAATTTTCCGAAAAAACGCATTTTGTAGCAGCATGTAGCAGAAAAATCGCTTTGGCGCAATTTTGCGCAATTGTCGCAGCCGTGGGAGCCCTGCATTCATGCATCTGATCTATTCTAGCATATTCAAGTGCAGTTAATAAGTGGTAAAGGGCATGCAGGAGCTTAATTGACAAATCCCCACCTTTTTCAGGCAAAGGAAAGAGCTAAATGAGGCACCTAGAAGCAAAGGTGTATAAATTATATCAAGGAAAACCTGGGGATAACTAGAACAAATGGGCAGGTGAAACACCGATCTATTCAATTGTGGCAAAGGATGTTAGCGATAGCCCTGTGAGAGGTGCTGCAAAGCAGCATGATTTAGAAAAATTATTACATTAAAACACTCTAGATGGTAATAACCAAGATTTTAAGATGAAGGGAGAGTCCTGTCAAAGCAAAGCATCTTTATTAATCCCACATTCTAAAATTTCAGGTTCAATGCCTTTCATTTTTGCCAACACTTGATTTAGATTCTGACTTTTATTCAATTTTATTTATTCGTTTTCAAAAATTAAACTAATTAAGCATTTAAAATCTTGGGATTTAATGAATCTTATGTAGACAAAAGTCTCCTGCCCAGACTAATTTCAAGGATGGAATTTAAGGAATTTTTTCATTTCTTTTATTGATTCGCAATATTACATACAAATATGAAGGTGCATGCAACATGTTTGTTTCAAAAGCAATTTTTAAAATATGTTTTCATTAATAGTTTACTACGTAAAAATGGAATAAAGTTGAATAGAATAAGTTTTAGAGCATCAATACGTCACAAACTTTTCTTAAAAAGTCATTGAAATACATTTTGAAAGCAGAGATAAATTAAAGTATAATTTACAGTTTCAGGAATTTAAAAGAGGAAACACAAAAAAATCTGTTAAATAGAGCTAAAGTGCACAAGCAATAAATTTGTCTTTGATTTATAATAAGAACAAGATACTTCTGAGAGAGACTAAATTAAGAAAAACTAGAACAATTTATACAGTAACTCTACTTTAAAAGACTAGAAATTGCAGCCACGGTTCTCAGCAAAGAATGTTTTAATGACTCCTACTAAAAATCCTGGAACTGGTTGGAACAACTAGTTTTCCTGCTCAACAAATTGGATTGACTTTATCCTGTACTAACTTTTACCAAGAACAAAAATAAGAAGTACCACACAAAATAAGACATCAGCAAATATTTTCAAAACTGTTAGATATTTTAACAATTTTAAGAACAACTCTGTCGAAATATAAGACAAATAGAAGATGAAATATTTTAAATTAATAAAAGAAATAGCAAAGAAAGGATCATAGAAATCGAAACTTACAGACTAAATTCGACTTGTTTGAAAATTAGTATGTTAATGCTCAAATAGGAAACTATCAATATGGAAGTTGGAAATCAATGAATACTTGGGGGTTCGAAAACATTTTGATTGCTAATTGTAATTTAAGTACATTATAGCTTCAATTTAACGATTTCTTCAAAGTAGTGATAGCTTTTTAAAATACCGGTTTGGTTTTGATGATTGTTATATTTCTCTGATATGACAATACCTTTAACTTAATGATATCATATTTTTCATAAATAATTTTTTATTCAATAAATAATGTTTGATGATGCTATTAATCAAAATAAAATTGCATTTAAGTGCTTCATTAAATCTAATTTTTCTATTATCTGAAAAAAAAATCCTTTTATTTTGGAACATTGTAAGGGAGACTCCCCTCCTAAAAGATGAAAGAACTTAGCAACAACTCTTGCAAATTCCACCTGGCAACTGGAAACTAGCAATTCAAATTTTCTAGTCCTCTATAAAGCAATAGATGCTATCATATTTGTAAGTTAATAAAAGGCAGTGAGAAGCAAAGGGATATGAGTGACCAAGAAACCAGTCAAAGCAAAACGTATTCAAAGTTCAGGTTTCAGTGTTGCCAAGTTTTTGGTATAGGCAGAAAAAACTTAGTAAAAACTGTCCCAGCAAAAATAGCATTTACTGTGAGCGATAATTTAATTTTTGCTCTGGCAGCTAAACTAAAACATCAGATCAATGAAATTTAAGTTTCAAATTAATGTTATTCAGAATTAATTTGAGCCCTGAGTTAAATGAGTACAATATCTGTATTATAGTATTAAAAATATGCAGTCCATGAAAAAATACTCAATTTTATAACAAAATTAAGCTATACAAAATTTATATTAAATAAATAAATCGAAAATAAAATGCACTGTTCATTTTGTTTTTATCCAGTTACTTTTCGTTTTTACTGACCCATTTTTAAAGTGGGGTGCAATACTCGAGTTGGGTATGGGGGAGGTCATTTTACTTTCATACCGATGTCATGACGTAGGTATTTGACAATGCCATTGATGAATTTCAGAATTTGAATAGAAAGATCCACAGAAAAATAAAATGACTGAAAGTGATGAGAGTAGCTGTTTGTTCTTTTTTGCAAACGAAAAGGAAGAAAATAAATCAAGTTGCCATATAAGACACAGAGGCGTAGCTAGGGTTTTCAGCGCACGGGCACAACTGAAGATTTTGCGGCCCCCTCACGCCGCATCCCTGGGGGCCTAGGGGCGCCTCTGGTAGGGAATTTAAAAACTTATATGCTTCCTAAATGACAAATAGCTCTAAAAAGCAGCCCTTTTAACTTGCATTTTTATTAGCGACCATTCACTTTGAAGGGCAAAATGGGACACTTTGGCTTTGCAAAATTATTTGTTTTCCTTTTCTTCTTCCTCAAGTGACCTTTCCTGGGTTCTCTGGGCATCCGGTTCTTTTATCTCTGCTGCTCAAAGAAAATGCCCCTAGCCCTTTCAGAGAGTCATCACGGGTCCAATCCATAAAAAACATCCCAAATCCAACTCAAAAGTTGTTTCACTGCCTTTTAGGGCTATTTGGCACGCACTCCTGTACTACATTGGTCATTCCCGATAAGATTTGCGATGCTACCACTTTTTTCGTGGAACATATTCACTTTTTCAGTTCAAATAATTTTCTTTTCACATTTAAAAAAAAAAAAAAAAATGTACATTAATTTGGCGCCCCATGACGCTGCGCCCGGGGACAGCTGTCCCCCTTTGCCCCCCCCTTAGCTACGCCTCTGATAAGACATAACAGAAGTTTTACATTGTATAATGTTGAGTTAATTTTAATTAGTTTTGAATTTGTAACTTAAGGCTTCTCATTAAAAAGTTGTTTTAATTATAATATTTATTAATTAACAAAAGAAAGATATTCAATAATACCCAAATATTAATTCAATCATTTCTATAATTTAAAACTTATTCAATAGTAGACTTTACTGCACATTACTTAAGAACATTAGATATTTTGCCGTTTTTTTTTTTTCCATTTTTGCCCTGGTTTTTTTCATTTTTGCCCCTATCCAGGAAAAAATACCTTTGGGCACAAAAATACAAACACTATCAGATCTTATTGAAGCTGAAAGATAATTTTTTTCTGAATCACGTTGGGGGGGGGGGGGGGGGGGAACAAGAGTTGTGGTCTCTTGCCACAATATATAATGGTGCTTTTCCCTATCATTTGCATTAGTTATCTCTAAATTTTCAGTTTTGTTACTTACACTTCTTTGGTTCTAGGCGTCTCATATCAAATTTAAAATACCATTCATTCAAAATTAAAATGCTTTAATAATTTTCGCCACCAGGCCCCAACCTGTTAGCAGAGGTCTTAGGATTGCTTGCGCTCGGGGCAAGTGAGTGAGGTCCACTGATTTTACATGCACGTATCCCCAAGTGTACATGGTGGGACTTCAGTGGTATTGAAAGCGCGACCTTCCAGGTGGAAGTCCAACACTCTAACCACTAGGCTACCATGGCCTAATGCTTTAATACTAACATTGTTTAAAAGAAAGTAATGGATAATTTTATAAATCATCTTAAAGGATCAAGACTTTGAGAAAGAAAAAAAGTCTGAACAGACTTTGCCATTAATTATTCATATCTTATTCACCAATTTATTCATGGTTATTATTTAGACATAAAATTATTTTCATTTATACAAGTTTATGTTCATTATCAAATGAACCTTACCTTCATTATCATACAATTGAGTTGGAAATAACTCATATTTCTCTTTTTGTATGTCAGCAAAAATATCAGAATCATCAAGTAAGTCATTCACATCACTTCCATCAGTTTTTGCTTGTGGAACAGAGTTGCTCTTGATTGCGCTAAACAAATCATCATCTTCATCATCACTCTGTAAGAAAAAGAAGAATGTGTTAAGTTTTAATCAAGCAGGAAGAGAAAAAGAAAAAAAAAACATTATAAAATAATAAGTGTAAACTAAAGTGTATAGCCTTCTATCAAATTACATGTGGCATTTGAAAATTTGGGCATGTTTTGAATTTTTTGCTTTTTCTTTCTTAAAAAGGGTTGCAAGTATTTTGCATTTGTAAAGGTCAACACAGCACACAGTTCAAAATATACAGTAAAAAAATTTTAATTGCTTTGAAATAGTTATAAAACTAACATTGATTTAAATGCACAAAAATATGCAAATATTCCAAATTCCACGTTCGCAATTTTTTTTTTGAGATACATATATTGAAACAACGAATCTATTATATATCTATTTCATTCCTAATGTAATTTTTTTAAGGTAATCAAATTAATAACATATGATACGCCTCTGTATTACATCTATTATTTAATCTTGGGCTAAGCCAAACACTTGCATCTAATAGAAACCCAGTACTCTATTCAGATAGCTGAAGTAATCAAAGAGGGTTGCTGTTTTTATTGCCAATATTTACCACATTTAAGAATTCCTTGTTGAATGGGCAATTCTGTTCCCAATGAGCAAGGTTTAGTTGGCAAAGTTTTTTGTTTCTTAAAAATGTGATTGCACTTCAGCCAAAGCTGCCACATCCATGAAATTTACACAGAAAGAAAATTCGCTTTTTTTTTTTTTTTCAGAGGTTAATAATTTTTCAACAAAAATATGGATTTTTAATATGATTTTACGAAGAAATTGAAAATGCTCCAAATGTTTTATGCCTCTAAAAAGTGTGATACAAAAGGAGTTGTTAAGTCCTCCCAGTGCCAAGCAGGTATCACCAAATGTCATGTTGCTTTGTTTGCTTTCAGTATTTCTTTTCTCTGAATATAGTATAGAATAATTACACTCAATAATTAAACATTTCAGGATGGTAATAGAACTACAAAGAAATGACTTTTTTGTAGTTTTGTTTTTTTTAATTCAAATGTATAAAATCTATTAACTGCAATACAAGTTCTTACCAAATTTAGTACTGAGTCTGCACGTGACACACTGGATCTGAAGGCTGATTGGAGAGAAAAATTAAAAATTAATATTGCTATGCATGATCCCAAACAATTCAAAACATCCTTTTACTAAAAATGAACATTTTAAAGTTGAAGATCAAGAATTATTATATTAATCGTAATTGGTTAAAAAGCTAAATTAAAATGTAGTAACCCAAAAATATATTACTTTTAAATGAAGGTTCAACAAAAAATTCATCATTTTCAGCAGCATCATCCACTTCTGTCGTATTTGATTTAGCTTCTGAGCTTCCTTTAGTTTCATTAAGGAAACCAGAATCAATGCTGCTTTCTTTGGGAGGCAAAAATGAAAAACTCTGCTTTTTAGTTTCACTCCTACTGGTAGCCTCCGCAAAAATATCCACTTCCTCTTCATCATCAGCATCATTTTGGAAAAGATTCTTTTTCCCAACTTTTGATGCACTCACTTCACTGATCAACTGAGACATAATATCCATCTTTTTTTTCTCTTGGGCTTTGTAGCTAGCACCTGCAGATGGCGGTACTGCTGTAGGTGGTTCAGAAAACAGTTCCTCCTTTGGCACATTAGTATTTTGCACTGTGTCTTGAGGTTTTGGTTCCTCAACCTTGCTTTCTTGTTCCGCAGTCTCTAATGCTGCTAAACGCCCCTTTCTGGTAGGTAATCTCCTTTTCGTAGCGACTTTTACTCTGTCCTAAAGTAAGAATAATTTAAGAGAATAACAATAAGAACTAAGCAAGTTTCAGTTTCAGAGAAACAAATACTATTAAATTATTGACATCGAAAGAAAAACCGACACTGCATACAATGCTTTGATGCTATTTATCTTGTAAGAAAATTTTCATGATATTGATGCTTAAAATTAAAGATAATTTACTTTTAATATCATGTGTGACTCCTTATGAACCTGATTAGGCTAATTGCTGGTCAAAATAAAATATCATCACTTGAAAAAGATACCAATGGAAGCAATAAATTTACAATCAAAGTATAGAAAATTTGAAGGCCAAATAAAAAGACACTCATTATAAATTGAATAAAAGAATGATGAACAAATCCATTTATTTACTTAAATAATGAGAAATTTTGGTTTGTATGAACTTTTTTCTTCTTAGACCAAACAATAAATTTTCATCCCTTTCTTTCTGTTCTTCCCTTAATTCATGTGAAAAATGTTTGACGCCCTTTAAGTGTAATGTAAACTAATTATATACTTAACTCGGATTGCATTCAAGCGGGATTGTTAAAGCAAGATAATGCACAAATGTGAAAGCAACACATATTATGTATTTCTATTTTGGAAATTCCCCCCCCCCCCCCCAATAATATGAGGAAAAAATTCTCAGATGTTAAATATCTAATAAAATTTTACATAAAAAATGCATTTTATTTTAAGATTCCTCTATTTTTTGAAAATTTAATTAAAATAAATTTTAGTATAATTTTATCATCATTATTAGCTTATTTACTGACTATGTAATCACTCCCAGACAATTTCAATCACGTGTTAAGGTCTGACAATGAAATGGCATAAAATATTCATTATATGCATGACATTCTGTAATGGTTTAATACCTCACATTAGTAATTGTAATTATAATCAATGCTCTGTATTCCCAATCAATTCCCCCCTGTCCACTACATTTATATCCTTAATTGTTATAATTAAAATCTAATTACATCATACATCATAATCAAAATTAAACATGAATTCTCATTTCTCTTTTCACTGCAATTGATTATATTTCTTCATAATTTACTTCAAGCCTGGTTTATATATTGTAGCCAAGAAAAGAAAAAGAAAAAAAAAAAAAAAAAACAGATGTAATTCATGTAACAATTTTTATGATTAGTTACACTGATACACTTACTTTTCCAATGACATTCAATGTTTTGCTGCTATCAATAGGCATATCAAAACCAACACCAGAATTTTCTATGTTTGAAGCTGCTAATATTGATGTACTATTCTAATTTTTTAAAAAAAAGTAAATTATAATTAACACAAGAGTATAATTATGTGATGTATGGTTATTTGTTGAGAAATAAATAAGTTATAAAAGAAATTCAAGAGAAAAAAAAGCAAATTTACTTTAGATTTAATGTTAGATGACCCAAGTTCATCAGTTGTCTCAGGAACAGAGATTTTATCAGGCTGAGGCAACTAGAAGGGAATAAAATAGATGATTCAAAAGCTGTAACGTTCATTCAAAATTTTAGAAAGCTGTAGAATATAGAAAGAAAAATTGCGAAAAAAACTTAAAAACAAAGTAAATAGCATTAAAAAAAATTATTTTTAATGTTCAGAAGCAATTATATGAAACAAAATCATACAAAGCTATTTTCCTGAATACCTACATCAATTTTATAACAATTATCACATGTTTTTCATTTCCCAGATCATTTCTATTAATCATTTTCATCTGTTAGAATAACTATTTAAAGTAAAACATCTATACTGTGCAAAAGGAAAACAATAAGTTATTATGAAATTGAATGAAATGCATTATCTCAAACTGCTAGTTTATTGAATAGAAAAATTGGTGAATATTAAATGTATAAACATGGGAAAATGATGAAAAACTAAATTACAAAAAGTCCCCCCCCCCCCCAAAAAAAAAACCTTAAATTGAACCAGAATAAACAAATTAAGTAAGAACTTTTTTAATACAATAGATTTAAATTTGTTTTTCTGCACTATCTTCTTTTTGTGATTTTAAACAATTTTTTTGTAATATGTTGCAATCAATGTATTTTATAGCTATGTTTAAAAAATCAAAAAGTTTTTTCTATCCATTCTATATTAAGTACAAAAACAAGTTTGAGGGTACATGTTACAGGTTCTGCACCAGATTATTACGTTATATGTATATATATATATATATAGTTTGCTAAAAAAAAAAGTAGGAGAGAAACAAAGTTAAAATAAAAGAATTTCTGACCTGCTTAGGTTCATCAACTGGATCTGTTTCCCTTTTCGGACTTTTAGGTGCGAAAAGATCAAAATTGTCACTGTCATCAAATAATGATTTTTTAGTATCATTTTCCTTGTTGCTCTCAAATGAAAAATCTTCTTTCTGCTAGAAGGTTAAAATTTAAGGATTAGTAGGCAAAAAAAAAAATATATACAAATTTATACGAAAGAAACTCATAAAAGTTTTTACCTTCTCTCAATTTACATATTTTTAGTGGTTTTTCATAAAATTTCACATAATAACTTTTAACTATGTAAATATTTGAAAAATAAAAATATAATGAACACAGGGCTCGGCGCACTTTGGAGTCTTCAAAATAGTGAAAAAAGTGACCACAGCTTTAAAAAAAGTGACCAAAATAGTGACCATTAAAATATAAATTTGTGTGTTTGTTTTTTTATTTTAACTAAATATAACTTGAAAAAGAGCAGTTTCGACATCTTTTGAAAACTAAACTTGAATAAATAGAGCTTTTGCCCAACTTAAAAAAAAAAAATTCATAGCCTATTCAAAAATAAGAATTTTTATACCTGTAACTATGTTCATAAATACCTTTTTTACAACCAATAAATGGCTAAGAGTGAGAGAGACAAAAGTTATTTTTTTTAATTAATTTCTTTCTCAAATTGTTACTTATTTAAAAATATAAATGAATAAATATTTATTCAAATCGGCAGAAATTTCAAATTTTAATTTATGTTCAACATTGAATAAAATTTATTTTGCAAATGATACCTTTAAATATTTTTTTTTTACTTGTTTAAGGATTAGAAAATTTCACTTAAAATAAATCTAAATTTGATATTTCATCAAAATTATTCAGACTGAAAATACTGTGTTAATCTTCTGTATCATTGTAGGAAACAAACCGTTTGATTATTCGATACTGTTTTTGTAATTTCGTGGTAGTAACAAAATCCAAGAAAAATTCCCTGATTGAGCTCAAAAAACTTCCCTGATTTTATAATTTTAGTTGTGATAGTTACACGGTATCACTGTTATACATAATGACAGTATGAGTGGCACAAGGCACAATCAGAAAAATTCTTTACGGGGAGGGGGGTGCACTATTTTTTTTCCTATCTGAACTTTGTGCAATTCCTTTTTTTTGGGGGGGGGGGGGGGGAGATGGAAATAAAAAGAGGTCATAATGTAATTTTCTGAGCGATATATATAATCTGCAACTGCTAAGAATTTTTCAGATCTAAAGTTTTTTTAAGAATTTAGATTCCCCCCTCCCCTGAATCATCATTTAATGATTTCTTGACATGAATATACCGTATGGGATCCCAATTTTAGAATCCCGAAATCCGGTAAACCCAAAATATGGAACTTTTTCGAAAAAAATCGGCAGCTGAAAAAAAAAAAAACAGCTTTTGTTTTTTGAAGAAAAAAAAAAAAACGGGAAATGTTTTGCACCGTTTTTCTTTTGGAAATAGACGTTTTAAAGAGAAGGAAAATAAACTGTAATGAACATGTTTAAGATCGGATATGTGCTGTTTCCAAAAAAATATAGTTCGCGATTTTCTGAAAAGGGTTTGCTTTTGCAATTAGAGTTTATTAATTGTTGTTTTGAAAAACAATCGGGAAATGTTTTACACCGTTTTTTTTTTTTTTTCGGAAATAGGCGTTTTAAAGAGAAGGAAAATAAAATGTAATCAACATGCTTAAGATCGGAGATGTGCCTTCTTTTTTTCAAAAAAATTACTTCGCAGTTTTTCGAAAAGGGTCCATTTTTGCGATTAGCTTTCCTTTATTGTTGTTTTAATTCTGAGTTAATATCATTAAATTTTGCTTATTTCTATTGTTGTTTTCTTATATTTATTTTTTGAAATGAACTCTAATTTTCGCTCGATACAGAACATTCGAGAAATTGAAAATTCACGTTTCTCGCATGTTTCCGATGGTCTGATCTTTTTACTACAAAAATTTAGTGCCTAGAGAATATAAAACCATATCAAAATTTAACAGAAATCTTTTCTTTAATTGTTTAATTAAATAGGTTAAAATGACATTGAGAAAAGTCTAGATTTTTCGATGCTTTGCCTCGTATGTAAGCCTACTCAAACTTCGTTTTTTGTGCTAAATATTATAGGCGAGTATATACCTTAATAAAAATACTATACATGGGCAAAATGCTAATAAAAAGTTCCAGAGCAAATTACATGGGCTCTGATGCTACTTACAAAATTTTTTGAATGAGGACCCAAAATCCGGAAAGATCGCGGCCCCGAGCGTTCCGGATTTGAGGTCCCATACTGCAACTTTATTTTCTCGAGATGCGTATTGTCTTTTCGTTGAGAAATCCTCACCAAAAATGTTCTTTTGTGATTGTGAGTTAGTTCGGGAGGGGGGGGGGAATGAAAGAAAAGAGAAATTAAGACAATTTTCTGAGTGATATAATCTGCCACTGCTAAAAAGTCTGATTTTTTAGTCTGATTTTTTTTTCTTTTCTAACTTAAATATCGCTTTATTTTATTTTCTTAGGATTTGCTCTTCTCGAGTAAAAAAAAAAATTAAAAACAATTAAAATCATCATTCTAGATGGGGGGAGAGGTCATGGGCCCTCTAGGCCTCCCCTTCTGCTTGCATCACACTGCAATATCAAACCTTAACACTTTACCGACCGGCCGTCGATTAATCGACGTTTTGTTCTCAGCGCATAACCGACCGGCCGTCGATTATTCGACGTACAACTTCTTTTTTCGACAAATATTGTTATATGGATTATGGTATATTTTATGTAAATAATTTTAAAAAAATAATTTAAAAAAGTTTAACCTTTTATATGTTCGAAGTAAAAGACTATTAAATTTCGTTACCCTACAATAACACGAAGCGTACAATTTTACCAGAGTTTAAGAAAAACGGATCCGAGCTGGTGTCTCGGACGATCTGCTGCTGAGCGGGCGGTGAAAGGGCATAGTATGTTCGAACCGCTACCGGTCGGTAAAGTGTTAACTTCGGCACACTCGGGGCCGGCGCCACGCCGAATTTCAAAAAACGACCAAAAATGGGGGATATGCGGAAGCTTCAATCCTGGCGCACGTATTTTTATGCAAAATTGCAATGTTTTCTTAACTCATAGACAGATAAAGTAAGTTTTTTGGTTGCTCTGCCAGAAAAAGGGCAAAAAAGTGAAAATATTGACCATTTTTTAGAAAATAGTGACCAATTTTTGAAAAAGTGACTAAAAGTGACCAATGCAAAAAAAAGTGACTTTTAGTGAAAAAAGTGACTTGCGCCGACCCCTGTGAACATTGAAAGCTACTTAAAGTTAAAATGTAAACACAAGATCAAGATATATAATTCAACTCATAAAACATATTTTTAGCTGATGGCAGTTATTTAGCAGGTAGAATCTATACAAGAAATTTAGATAGCATGACAAAAGGGCTGATTTTCTTGTGGTCTACGGGTAATATGCCAAATGCTTACTTTAATTCAGGAATAACAATGAGCACACAGCAAGCACATTGTCCCTTGATACTATTTATCCATACACAAAGTTCCGTTACATAGCAAAAAAGGGGACTGAATTCAGATTGCCTGTGGCCAACCAAGAAATGTTTGCTTCAATTCATGATTAGCAATAGACAGCTCAGGAGGTTTATTACACTAAACATAAAAGAATTTAGAAAGACCTTTGTTAAAAAGTAGGGATGTAACAAATATTCAGCCACGATTCGGTATTTAGCCTATTCGGCCCTTTGGCCGAATAGTAATTTCATGGCCTGGCTGAATACGCAGTAAGATCAAATTTGGCCTGGCTAAATATTGATGCACTATTCGGCCGAATAGTTCTGCTACAGTAGAAATGTAAAAATGTAAGGAAATTAGTAGATTTTAAACGTTTCAAATTATATTATAATTATTAAAAAACAACACTTTAGTATATAATAGTTTGAATAAAGAAAAATAGTTTAGAAAAAACAACTTTTAAAAAAAATTTTGTAGGTTTGACTGAACAAAAAGATTTTAAAGTTATAATACTGTATTTTATACTTAGCAATTGCTCCCAAAACCTGGCAATATTTAATTATGATGGAGAACATGAGACTTATTTTGATACTACAGTCGAACTTCGTTTTCACAACACCCGGATGACACGTCACTCCGGATGTCACGTCACTTTTTCAAAGTCCCGAACTTGCAACATATAATTTTAATGCTAAATAACTCCGCAATTCATGACACTAAATTATTGTGCCACTCTGTTTATGATGACACTTCAAATTGTTAAACCAGGCTCGATTTTATTTTTTTAACTTGAACCTTTCAGTAAAATAATGAAGATTTCACGAAAAGTTAGTCCAGCAATTCCTGAAAATGGATTAGTGGCAAGTGTCATCAACCCTGGGGAAATCCCCAGCCCCCTCGAACCTAACAATCTCGAGCCAGCAAGGAGTGCACAGTAGGTTTAAAAGCGACAAGTGGAAACATGACCACAGGCTTTGGGTGGAAAGATAATAACCTGCAACGCAACTGAATTGCAGGTTTACTTGAACTTCTCCGAATTAAGGATTTGAAGTGCAGAAAGAATTTTACAATTGTCAACATTGACAGGCATAAAAAATGAATGACAAGTTTCATTTGCATTGCTCGTAGGATTAAATCTCTACTTAGCAATACTTTAGAAAAGGATAAAAGGGACTAGAAGAAAGAAAGAATCCAATTTGAAACTCGACTTTTGTTTCTGAAACTCTAAGGACGCACACAGATTTTAATTTTCAGTCTGAAAGAGTTTAGGAAAACAGAGCAGGGGAATCACTATGGCTATTCAACTGTATTGTAAATGAGCTTCTAAAAACGAGTGCTATCATATTAAACTCTTTGTTCGAAAAGAAGGAATTTGCTTTCACTGTCCAGTCAGATACTGGTCAAAAGTAAAGGGGTTTTACAGTTGGGGGGAAAACTTTCAAGTAAATCAGATGCATTGCATTGATGTCGTAGAAAAATACCTTTCTTCGATTGAAGAAGCTAAACAGGGAAAATATGCTTTTTTGTACAAAATACACAGAAAAATTTTAAATTGTAAATCAAGTAATAAGCAAACATTTATTGGAGAATATTTTAGTGTAAAATGAAAAGTAAGTTGTCTTTTTTTAATGTTTTTGCCTTTGCTTATTAAATAATACAAAATGACAGTAATTAAATCTAATTTAAAAAGGCAAATGGAGATGTAAATAATGGCAAGTATAATATAGCCATGAAATGCGTTATTACATTATGTGTTCTTTAAATTATGTGTTTTGAAGCAATTACGTCGCTCCGCTTATGACGGCACTTTATAGAAAGTCCGCAGGGTGTCGTGATAACGAGGTTCGACCGTATTAAGAAAGTGGAAGTCGGACTTTTTTTGGGTAGACAGATTTATTCTGAATATTGGATAAGAAAGAAATTTGAAAAGCCTAGAATGTATTATGAATATTGATAGCCTAAGTTATTGGGGTTTTTGAAAATAAAAATGTATTCCAGTTAAATGCATTAAATTTCAATAGATCTTTTAAAAATAGGTATGTAAAAAACCCACAAAATAAGAATATTAACTTACATAACTTTTAAAATATCTTCATAACATCATAACACTATTTTGATAATTTTCTTAAATTTAAATTAAATAATTAGTAAATAATGATAATGCTTACATTAAAACCTGTCATTTCTTTTCTCCTTGTGGGTGAAATTCTCAGTTTTATTGCATTCAAAACAATACAGAAAATTCATTAATTTCAGATTAACAAACAGAATTAACTCATACATGATAGATTAATGTGTGGAATTGGTCTTTGACTTCGTGAATACTTTTAAATTTCAAATACTTTCTATTACAACAATTTTCGAGAAAGTTTAATATTCGGCTGCCGAATATTCAGTATTCGGCATAAGACATTGGCCGAATATTCAGCTTTGGCCTAGAAGAAATGGCCAGATATTCGGCTTAGCCTAAAAAAAATAGCCGAATATTTGGTATTCGGCCTAATCACTATTCATTATATCCCTATTATAAAGTATAAATGGGGAAAATTTTTGATAGAAATTTGAATGAGAAGCGAGATGGGTTGAGTTTTTAAGAATCAATACTTCTGAAAGAAGCAGGAATGAATTGGTAAACAATGTCCTTAAGGAAAAGTGCATTAGATTATACAATTTTCATATATGCCCACTAGTAGTGATATGTATAGGCATTAGCCCAGTTGATTTTGTGTAGAACAAATACTCATACATGTATGCAAACAAAATATAAATTTAAAAAATTACCTCTTCTGAAACACTATCAAACAATCCTAAATCATTGGTTTTTGGCACTTCATTTGATCCTGCATGCTTAACATTCGTCTAGGGAAAAATCATTAAATTTTACCGACACTTTGAAAATATCAACACTAATTTTACTTTTATTATAATTGGTATTTTAATCTGAACATAGTTACAAAAAACACAGACCTTCAAAGATTCATCAAAAATGGAATCAATAGGTGTTTTTGTGACTGCTGGAGCTTTTTTTGAATTTTCTGGCTTCTGTTTTGGGGGCACAGTTTCTTTAGATGAAGGTTTTTTGCTAACCTATGAAAAGAAATACGCATTTACAATACATTATGAAAAGAAATATACATTATACATTTTAATATTTCATGCTGTCTGTATGGCATATTATTTTAAATGTTGTTCACATGAGGGTCAAAAATTGTAATAATAATTTAAAATAACAAGAAATAAGAGTAATGATGTTAATGCATTCGTAACTTTATAATATGGATATCACACGGCCAGGAAATAAAAATTATTCATAAGCAACTTTAGCTGAACATGTTTTATATTTTGTAACGTGGATCAGAGCATAGTTTGCATATCAGTCACTCATCATAGAATGCTGAAATGAAGTAAAGAGAATCATGGCAAAACAAAAATATCTTGCTTTATGCAGTGGATTTTCAAATCAAATGTGAAACTAAATGCATAGCTACACAATTAGAACTATTTCTCTTGCTTCATAGACATTTTAAAAAGAAAGTACAGAAAAATAGTAACAATAATTACTTGGCTAAATATATTATCATCTTCCTCATCATCATCATCAAATAAGCTTTTCTCTGGCACTTTTACAGCTGCCTGTGCTGGTACTGGTTTAGGAACTGATATAATTTCCTAAAAATACAACAAATGCTTAAGATTTACATTCAATAAACAATTATTAAATTTAAAATATATATAATTACATAAACAAAAAAAAATTATTCAACTTAGCAGTAACAAAACTAGCATACAAAGTTAAAAATATCATTGATTTATTTCAGCAATGATAAATTCTACATCTTCAGGGGGAGGGGGGGTCACTTTCTTTTTTAGTCCTATGTTTTAATTCTTTTACAAATTTTTGAAAAAAAAACTGACTGTTTGTTAAATCAAATGCTAGAATTACTATTACATTGGAAAACAAAATATTCATTGTATTCAAAATATAATTTAAAGATTTTCACACCTGATCACTTCCACTATCTTCAAAAAATGAGTTTTTAACTTTCTTTGATGGTTTTGAAGACAAGGGTTTTTCAATATCAGCTGTAGATTTCTGAAATACAATTTTTACATTTTAGCATTATTCTTCTAAAATTGATTGTAATCACAGAAAATATGTGGATGTACAATTTGAATTTTTTGAAAGACTGTTATTTAAAAAATTAAATTGCCTTATAGACTTTAGTTGAGGCTAAAGGACACAGTATTCACAGTCTAGTGAAAGGCAGTTACACAACAAATGTAGCTCCATTTTATGTACTAAGGAATAATGTCATTGAAGTATTGGAAACAACAGTATGGAATCTAATTGTTGTGAATAGAAAGTGGCAGGGGCTAAAATTCAGGGCAGGATGGTAGGATTCCCGCCCAAGTTTCTCAGATCCCCTTCTTAAAAATGGACCGACTGGACGGGAGGCTCTTGTCCGCAAAAGAATCCAAAAAACTACAAAAATTCATTTGTTCACTTTAGCATAAAAAAGCTGATATATATTTTTTAAAAATGTGTGCAACATAAATATCAGGGCCGATCCAGCATTTAAGATTATGTTTTTTTTTTTGTGAATTTTAAAAAGATTTTTGTAAAAATTCACAATTTAAACATACAGTGTCAAAAAATTCATCACTTTTTGCAATTTATTTGATAAGTAATTCTGTAAAATGTACGATTTAGTAGTTTGGAATTTTGTGAAGCGTCTGTTTTGATTGATTATAATTTTGTAGAAGATCGGTTTTGACTAATTGTAATTTTGTGGAGGATCCAAAAACACCTGAATTCTTTGGTGCGACCCCTGGATATTGTTGACGATCAATTATATGCACTTTTAAAATGAAAAAGCATGTTTTTATTAAAACAGAATTTTCCCGCTTCAACTTTTTCCCATTTATTTTACAGACCTATGTAGTCAGATGAACAATTGTTTTGCATCCTTAACAGAAATTAGATTTTTCTCTTTCAAAATATTGAACATGAATCAGGCCATGCCCGATCTGGAAAATGTTGCCCGTCCTGGCGTGATTGATAAGACCTTAATAATCTATGTATTGGACCTTAATAAACTAGTCTACCCCTCCGGTCAAAAAGTTTGCCCCCCTCTGGAGTCAAAGTCTGGCTACAGGCCTGACATGAATCACTACAGTATGGATGTCTATCTCTTAACATTATAACTTAATTTTTTCAACACTTTATTACTCTTGCGGAAACAAACTGCCGAAAATGATGCATATACTATATTACTCATTTTATACTGACATAAGTGCAACCAGGGACGTTTGAGAGTTAACTTCTTTGATGAATCTTGGTTTTATGCCATGTTACAAATCCTAGTACAATAATATACATGCATGTAAGACTGTTTTGAAATAATGGAAAAAGAAAGATATACTAGTTTTAATCAAATATAAACTCATAATATTAACCAAGAAGAAAAATTTAAATTATATTACTACCAATATATACAATGTACATTTAAAAAAATTGGATATTAGCTGTTTAGAACAAGCAGAATTGAAATTTTAGCTGAAATTTAAAATAAAACCTCCAAGTGTCACATCTCAAAAAATATTTGCATTGATGAACTTACCTGGTCATTATTACTGTCTTCAAATAATGATACTGTTTTACCAGAAGATAGTTTACTCTGACTAGATGGTTCAAAAGAATCATTATCTTCAAACAATGATATTGGTTTTGCAGTAGAAGCCTTACTTTGAATATTTGCCTGTAAAAAAGCAAAGATTAGTTTGAAGGCAATTTTCTTTGACAATTTTAATGACCTTTAATATCCTTTCTTCATGCAGGTCACATGAAGGAAATCACATGAAGTGAAGAAATCAGATAAAGAGCTGCATAAATATTCAAAGTTGGCATTAGTTGGAATAAAAATGTTTACCTCTCACCACATAAAGCTCTGACTTATTAAATACAATTTCCAAAAGCAATAATTAAAGAATGTTAAGCATTTGCCAAATAAAAATAAAAATTTTAATGCACTAGCAATGACAAAATTAATAAAAGATATTTTTGTTGATCCCTACTTAAGATCCTACTTTCATTGAATGACTTCAACAATCAGAAAATATATTTCTGATATATAGTATCATTTTTGGCAAATAAAGTACAAATATTATGAAGACATTATGTTGTGCCAACCTTCTGTGCTTATACATTGTAGTGCAACTTAGCCCCAAACGCCATTTTTAACAATATCACTTGGATTTTCCCCACGCAATATGGAAAGATTTTCTTAAAAACCGTGGTGAAAGAAAAAACTAAGTTATAATAGAAAAGAAATATAGAAAAAGGTAAAATGCTAGTAATTGAGCTTTTTTTCCCTTTTGAGGACAGTAAATGTCAATTACAAGACACAAAAGTCAACAAAATAAGTCTCCCTCCCCTTTCCTTGATATGTTAACTATATTAAAGTAATATAACTTTTGAGTTTCCATCACGATACTAAATAAGTTCCTAGTTATTACAATAGCTACTATTATGAAATTGTTAATCTAAAATGGTACGCAATATAGAAATTTAGCCTACCATACTTAGTTTTTTACTAAAAGCAGCATAGCTGGGCCTAGAGCCTATTGCAGGTTCATTACATTTATATTTGAGAATGTAAAACTTAAATAATTTATCCCCCCCCCCCCCCCTCAGGAAGTTTCCCGACCAATGTTATGTAGTAAGGTCATACGGCTTTTAACAATTAAGATACTTACAAACTTTATTTCAAAAATTGGAATAAATACTAAATATTTTAAATAAAAACATGACCTACTTCATCAAAAGAATCACTATCACTAAATAATGATAACTTCTTTTCTGTAGGCTTGCTAGATTTCTTCACCTGCAAACAATGAATATTGAGCTTTATATAAGTTGAGTAGTCTAATGCATACAGGGGTGCCACTCTTCAAAGATTTTTAGACTGAACTTTTAACCATGCACATAATAGCCACATCACATAATTTTTTACAAATATGTGGAATTTTTAAAGATATACTTTGAATGTACCAATATTCTTG
The DNA here is from genome assembly GCA_038502835.1 of Octonoba sinensis. Lineage (NCBI taxonomy): Eukaryota > Metazoa > Arthropoda > Arachnida > Araneae > Uloboridae > Octonoba > Octonoba sinensis. The sequence continues at coordinate 58,925,129 of CM076605.1, read as the reverse complement.
CTTTCTCTTTTATTGTTTTCTGATGTGAAAATATCATTCAATATATTTCACCAAACAGTTTCTATAACTTAGTAATTATTCAATTGTATGCCTTGCTTAAAAATCATTAATAATGAAATATTTATTTTGAAACGAAAGGCAGGGGGAGAAAAAAAGCGCACAATATATTTTAATTTTATGTTCACTTTCTTGGTTTTTTTTCACAAGACACATGATTTTTTTTTAAAAAAGTTTTCCTCCTTTTATGCGAATTAATAAATGCTTTTGTTCCAATTATGAATAGTAATAATTATCGGCATCGTCGAAAATTTGGAGTAAATTGAAAACAATTTTTTTAAAAAGTGCCGATATTGGCAATTTTCAAAACTTCAAAAATACTGAATTTCCGGTATTACAATGCGGAAAAATACTGGAGTTCTGGTGTATAACCGGAATACAATCACCTCTGGTTCATTGTTTTATAATTTTGTTAATAATCCTTGTTGAGGGGTTTGTAATCGCATCTTATTTTTCGATTGAGAATTTTTTAAAGGGTTCATTTTTTCAAAAGCGATTTTTGTTGATTGTTTGCTTGCGTATTCGTTCCATCTTTCTAATTTCAGTAACAACACAAGTTGACGGGGAACGAATATTCAATATTTTTTCAAGCCTAAAATTATTATTTTACAAATTTTTTAAAAGAAAATGTTTTTAAACCAATAATTTGCGAATCGGAAAGTTCTGATTGGATCATCGTAAAAAGACGGATTTCCGTCTCCAGGACGGAAGAGTGGCAAACCTCTGCATATCTAGTAAATGTATCTATTTCCAACTTTTATTACCTTAATTTCAATTTTCTGATTGTAATTTACTTTTTAATTTAAATTAAAATGAAACAATTTTAAAATTTATGCCTTTTGACGAGGTATCAATCAAATTGCATGTAAGCATGAACTATATAAGGGCATGACATTTTTCAAAGCCAAAGAGGCTGTTAGCCCTCTTGAAACCCTAAATGACAAGTCTGTAAACCAGACCAATAATGTTTGCATAGTATGAGGAAACTTCTTTTGCTAGCATAATCAAAACATTGATTTATTTTAAAACGATAATTATGGACTTAGTAGTTGGGGTTTATTATGCAGAAGGATTAATATATTTAATACAATTTTGAAAAGTTTCATATTTATTGTAAATCACTCTTTTGTTCCTTAAATTTTATATAGCAATGCATCAATTATTTGATGTTAGTTGCCAATATAAAAATATGATAAAATGCATTGATTTACAACAGCTTAAAATTAATGAATCTAATGTTTTATGAAAGGCTCATAGGATTACGAACAAGAATACTGACTGTTAATAAGACTTTTTTAAAAAACCTTGGTTAGTCATAATTAGTATAAAAATGTAAAAGTTGACTAATTACAATTTTCCTCAAATATTACATGGCAAAAAAAAGTAAATAATAGATGGTAAAATAAATAACTAAAGATGCAAGAAATCAGTTTCAAAAAATTAAAAACATTAAAACAATCGTATAAAAGTACAGTCGAACCCCGATATAGTGAACCGTCTGCGGACTCGACAATGAGTCCACTATAACCTGTGGTTCACTATATCCAAATTCTTTGTAAAAAAGTCTTTCTTTTTAAATATGACTGCAGTTTTGTTATAAATGGTACATAAATTGCTTATAAATACTTAATTAATCAACTAAACATTAAAACAAACATTAAAATGAAAAATAATCAGATGTTACTTACAAAAACTTGATTTTATTCTTACTTTGTATGCATGAAAAAAATTTGTAATTTTAGATTGAACAGATTTCGATTTTAAATATAGTTCATCAACTTTTTTATGGACAATCAGATTTGTTCCATCTTCAGTCCTTTTAATAAGTTGCGCCTTTTCTTTGATTTTAAATGCTTTCCTTTTTAAAGTAGTCATTTTCCCTGAAGTTGGAAAAAAGGTGTCTGCTCGCCTCAAGTCAAATCGAACATAATGAGGAGAGGCACTTGAAAATGAGGGAAATTCTTGGATTGATCCAGTTACCGGTTTCAAGGGGTGATTTGTAATTAATAGAGCGGATGTAGAGATAAGTGGATTCCTAGAATTCATTGAGAGGAGCAAGGGGGAAAGGAGTGAACAATTGGGACTGTTACCGGATTGGGGGGGGAGGGGGAGAGGAATGTTCTGCTTAACAACTTGTGTGCACTAGTTTAAGAGAATAAGCATGAAAGAGTGAAATTTGACACAAAAGAAAGGAATGCTGGCTTTTCAATCACAACACATGCAAGTTTACAGTTGGAGAACTGAAAAAAAATCCAAGGGGGAATGAAATTTGAGTTCACTATAAACGAACTACCAATTTCTCAATTGTCCACTATAAGCATATAAAATAACATTAGTTAAATAGGAGTTTGGACGGGACCACTAAAAAAGTTCACTACAACCGAGTGTTCACTATTTCATTATAGCGGGGTTCGACTGTATTAGCTGTTTTCAAAAAACGGCAAAAATATAAATGAACAGTACCACATTATAAAAAGAATAGCCTAATAGCTATTTCAAATTTGAAACAATTACCTCGGATTTCTTTGCAGTTTTATTGCTTTTATTGCTGGTTATTCCAAATAAATCATCATCATCATCAAAAGCATCAAAATCAAATTTTTTCCTAATAAAAAAAAGATTACTTTTTTGGTTTTCATATTATAAAAATAAATATATTTTTAATGTTAACTCAATACAAATGCATGAAAACTTTTAAAAAGTGGAACAATTTTTGAATATTTTGCACTACATAAATAATTTCTGCTATAAAAGTTATAAGCATCATAAATATGTAACATTTCAATATATATCTTAATTATCTATTTTAGAAAAAAATATGGAAGACTGAACGACAAAACTGTTCAATAACAGTGAAAAACAGCTGCTAAAAGTACAGTGAACAATTGTTAAAAGAAAATAAAAAAAAAGAGTTGAACAGTTTTTTTTTCCTGCTTGTCAGATTCCCAGAATGTTTTCTCAGTAGTTTTTATCACAACGCAGGGGAAATACTTCCTCTGTTTCTTTTATAACAGAAGGTAAGCAATAAGAGGGGGCTGAAGAAAATGCCAGGGTTTGGAGAATTTTTATCATTTTTTCATCTTGTAAGCGAAGCTGTCCTACACTAAGGGGCAGATTTATGACGCCTTGCCATCACCGAATAGTCCTTTAAAGGGTCATTTTCCAATTTGTTAACATTCAGTCTTTTATTTTGCACCAGGACAATAGTCATTTCCAATGATAACAAATTGGAAGCAAACGCTTTCAGCTGACTGATGATGGTAAAAAAAAAAACTTTGTGACAATATTTTGCTCCTTTAGTTTTAACTTTTTCTGCAAGAAAAATTTTCTCTGCACCTATTTATCAGATGCCATTATTAAAAAACAGGGATGTAATTTCATTTGTCATAAGACATTTTAGAAACTGATTTACGTAGTAAAAAATCAGAATACCATACATAATCGTGTATACGCCCACTTTTCTGGACAAAAAAGTGACGGGTGGACTTATACTTGAAAAAAAAATCGATCCAGCATTTTTAAAAAGATCCTGTTTTTGTGAATTTTAAAAAAAAATGCAAAAAAAAAAAAAAATATTGAAAAAACTTAAAATTTAAACATACAATAATTAAAAATATATATTATTATTTGTGATTTGTGTAATAAACATTTCTGTGAAAACTACCATTTGATTAAAAAATATAAAAAAGGAAACTTTGTGCACTAGTAAAACTGAAAAAATTTCCACATTAAGAAAGCACCAAATGAGCATTAAAAACGTATGTTTTTGCATCTAGAAACTGCACTGCTGCATTGAAGAAAGGATTCCAAGCAATCCCAAAACATATGTCTGCATTTTAACGTGAAAATTTTTTCAGTTTTACTAAATTCATGTTTGAAAATTGCAACACCATGAAGGAATCGCCATAATTGAATGAAATTTAATACACAGCCGAGTGGTAGTGGTACAAATAAATGATTAAATTTTCAAAGCAAACAAACAATAACAAGAGATCGGAATCAGTATTTTGTGTAGCCACCACGCGCCGCAATAAGTGCTGCTACACGACATGGCATGGAGTCAAACAAATTTTGAATGTCTGCCTGAGGAAGAGCATTCCATATTGTTTGTATGCGTACCCAAAGTTTGTCTACAGAAGCAACAGGACGATGATCACGAGCGAGACGCTGACCAACGAAATCCCACACATGTTCAATTGGCGACATATCCGATGAATACGCAGGCCAAGGAAGAAGCTGTACCTGCTGCATTGCAAAGAAGGATTGAACAGTCCTAGCAATATGAGGGCTGGCATTGTCCTGTTGAAATACGGCGCCTGGCAAGCTTTGAAGGAAGGGAACAGCTTGGGGCTGTAGAACTTCACTGATGTACCAGTTGCTGTTCAGATTGCCCACAATTCGTACCAATTGAGATCGTCCATGATAGGCTATGGCACCCCAGACCATAACTTCGGGTGTTCGTCCACTGTGGCGTTCGATAATGCACTCCGGAAGGTGGCGTTCACCGACATAGCGTCTGACACGAATGCGGCCATCATGGTACCACAAATTAAAGCGGGATTTGTCATAAAACACGACATGCTGCCAATCAGCACTCCAGTCTCCTGCTGATTGGCCCATTGTAGCCGCAGGCGGCGATGGTTTAGCGTGAGGGGGATCCAGGATAAAGGAGTCCTTGCGCACAGTCCACGCTGCAGCAGACGTCTACGAATTGATGAAGCACACAATGAAACACCTGTAGCTATTGACCACTGTGCTGCCAATTGTCTAGAGGAAGCTGTACGGTCCATCCGTGCCATGCGGACCAGGTGTCTATCATTGCAAGTTGACGTCACATTTCGGGGTTCACTCCCGGATTTCCGAGTTGTCCGACTCTCGTCCGTCCACTGCTTCCAAACACGCATCACTGTACTGCTGCTACGCTGCACACGAGCGGCTACTGCACGATACGACAATCCAGCTTCACAAAGGCCGATGATTCTCCCCCATTCAAACTCTGTAAGTTGTTCAAATCTCGCAAGTTGTTCAATCATTTGCATATCATGCGCTACTTTTGATGGGCCATTATCCCTTCTAAAGGACCCATTATTTTTGCTAAGAAATAATTCGAAGCTAATACAATTCTTAAAAGAATAGCAGAGATTTATTTATGAAAATGTCACAATAACTTCACAATACAACGTTAAAAATATCACCTAAAGCCATTCGTGAAAAAAAAATAAAGTTGACTAGATTTTTATATTTCATGAAAAAAATTTAACTATCGGGCATTTCACACAGAGTCGATGCAGCTCAAGAAACAACTATCCCTAATAAAGTATCCTAAGGCCTATGATCCATCTCACCGGGTAAAAACGACAACTTCCTGCTCGCCCTCTGAGCGAACGTCTCAAAGGAAGTTCTAAAAGGATTAAGAGAGAGAAGCAAGCGAGCACTACGCTTAAATACCAGAGGGTGATTTGCGTATACCGCTGAGCACGTGTACGCACATGCGTCAATGACACGTGATGTGCATTCGAGAAAATTCTCGATCGGGAAAACCGGCAACGCCCCCAAGTGGCGGATTTAACCAACTAATCAGTTTGAAAAAGATTCGAGTGTCGGGAGGTACGTCGCAACTTAGCTTACTTTTACTGTTTACAATGTTAAAGGCTTAAACCAAATAAAGAAGTAAGTTAACAAAATTAATTTTACTTTTGAATTAAGTGGTGAGAATTTAAAAAATAACATTTCCTATCAACTTTGCATTCCCTGAAAATTTCAGCTCACTCTCGTAAGTCCTTCATGGTGTTGCAATTTTCACAAACACGAGTTTTTGTGATAGCTCAAAATTTTATGAAGGGTCTGAAAACAGACATGAATTTCCTCTGGCACAACCCGACATGGGTCGAAAAAACTTCAAAATTTGATCTGCGAAATAAAAATCTAACACATTATAGATTTTTTATTGATCTGAAAGGTTAAAAGATTACAAAAAAAATTATAAACAAAGATACAAACATTACTCCAGTATTATTCGTCAACATTCAGGACAAAGTACAAATGGTGACATATGGTGGAATAGTTTTTGCCTTGTTATATACATTTTATAGTGTGTAAGAATTAAAAATATTGGCACTGAATATATGGGTATGTACTTAAATAATAGTAAATAACCCAGAGTTCACACTGGGGAAAAATACAAGGTGGGATTTCCCACCTTGACCAAAATTTTTAGTGGGATTTTTAAAATTTAAGAGCAAACAAATTTTTTTTGAGTGGGATTTCAAAAAATATTGCGGGAATTGCGCGGCTTAGCGCGAACCCTGTAACCATAGAACAAATTTATTAATCATTAGAAACATTTTACAATGTAATAAATTTATTAGGAGTTCATAGTTGTCGCCCTTAAGAGTGTTATGCCATGAGGCAAACATCTCGCGGCCTCTGTCTCCCGCCCTGTCAATATCATTTGGCTAATGCAAATAACTATACTTTCAAAGTAAGAGGATGAGCTTATACACAGGTAAGTCATGTTTGAAAGATTTTTTGGGGGGGAAGTGGGGATTGGGCTTACACACGAGTATACATGGTAAATGAATCTTTGAATAAAACAGCTTGCAATATGATTTTTCACGATTTAAAAATATGATCATAGAAAAGCATGTTGCCCAAAAAGCATGCCTTTCGGAACCAGTTTCCAATAAAAAATGTCAAGACTCACAAATTTACATGCAACTACAAATAATAATAATAATCATTAAAAGTATGACAAGTTATAGTAAATGCAAATATAAGTAATATTCGTATAAAATTGCTATACTATTAAATTATTATTCGCTAGTATACTATTATATTAGTATTTATCAAAAGAGAACATAAAAATTGTAAAAACCATTTGCTCACTCACTCTTGCTTTTTCTTTGTGAACAAATCATCAGCGTCCGATTCATCGCCAAATAATGAATCGGTGTTGCCACCTCCTGTCACAAAGTCAAAAGCATTCCCTGATGGTTTTGTTGATGGTGCAGATGAAGGAGTAGATGAACTTTCTGCCTTTTCAGACAAGTCTTGACTCCCAGTCTAAAACACATACATTGAAAAAAATTAGATGCAAAAAAATATTTCATCATTACAAAAGTTTAAAAAAAAACAATAAAAAACAGAAAGAGCTGCAGTTTGTGATAAAACCATGGAGGTTAAAGGGGAGGAGCGAAATCTTCGTTATCTTGAGTTGGCATCATTCCGTTCACCTTTCCTAGAGGGCGCTCGTTCCAAATGCTCCCATGTGTGGAGCCAATTCAATGTTAATGATACTGAAAACGGTCAATTTTTGGGAGCTGCTGTTTAAAGCAAAATATTTTTTCAGACTGGAAATTGGTGTTAAACATCGACAAACATTATGAACTAAATATGGTTTTTATCCCAATAAAATGGATGCATTACTTTTTATAGAAAATGCTCAATTTATTTGCTGTTTACAAACTCGCCGAAAGTCAGATGACAGGTGACAGAAGTTGCCACGCAATTTGTGCTCTGCAAAGTTTCGTGTACTAGTATTAGGATATTTTCAATATAGCTCTATAATTAATAGATTGAGCTTGCAGTTTTCATTGAAAATTTTTAAAAAATTAACTTTTTTACAATTTTTTAATTTTTTATAACTTTTTCAATAATAACTTTTTTTTAAATTTTTTTTTCCTTTTTAATATTTCCCAAACATTCTAGAAAAAAAGTTAGCATGGAATTAACTATCTGAAACTTAGTTGAATTTTAATATTTTTGTTCGGTAAAATCTCAGAAAAAAGGACAAAAAATTCAAATTCAAGAATTAAATAAAAGAAAACAACAAACTTCAGATTCAAACCCATGCTAATTTTTGTCAAATATACTCCGTGGAATATACATACAAAGTTTCAACACTGTATCTTTAGCTGAACAAAAGCCTTACGGATTTTACTACATGTAATTGGTCAAAAATACAAAGCAGAGGAAAATGCATTTAAAGTTTTTAAATGCAGAATGAAAGCATCTAAAGTCATTTACAAAAACTGGAATATCTTTTAAAATACTGCTCACATAAGTTTGAAATGTTGCATGAAGCTTTAAAATAGTTTTTGGGATCATTCATAAAGGATGTCACGCTTTGAGGGGGTAGGGGGTTCTTGAAATTGTGACAAAGTGTGACAAGGGGAGGGGGTAACAAAAAGTGTCTCATCATGCTTTATGCAACATAGCGTGACATGTGACAAAGGGGGGGGGGGTGGTAGGGGGTCCGTTGAAGTGGGACAAATTGTAGCAAAGGGGGATGGGGGTCAAATATATCGGAGAAAAGCGTGACATCATTTATGAACGGTCTCATCTATTGAAATACGGAATAAAAAAATTTCGGTATTTTGAACAATTTTGAGGTACTGTGCCCCCTTAATTTTTAGTTTCCATTCATAAGCCCATAGTAATATTTTACAAAAAGTAATGTGATATGTTGATGTTTGCTGCCTAGAAAATAAAAAGCTAAAATTTATCAAATTTTTAACTTAATTTCAAACAAACAAGATTTTTCGCCCAATAGTTGTCGTGTGACGGATATTAAAGAAAAATTGGTCGGATACCGGTTATCATTAGATTTCTGGAGTACTTCCAAAGATAACTTCTGAAAGAACAATTTTAGTTTAAAAATAATTGCTAGTTTGCTGAATTAAAACTCAACAGTCTAATTTAAAAATAACATCATGAATATGATAAAAATATAAACCTGCATCAATGAATTTAAAGTAAATGAATTTGAATTTAAATTAATAATTTATAAGTTTTATAAAAGCAAACATTTATTTACAATTACAAATTAAACTTTGGTGATTAAGTGTTGGACATATAATGCAATATAATATTTTAGTTTTTAAAATATTACGTTGCTTCCTTTTGAAGTGGGAGTCTTGGTCTTCATTAATGTATTAAAGATATCCTCTTCACTGTCTTCATCATTTGCAAACAAATCCAGTTGCTTAGTCTTGGGGGCTATGGCTAAAAATAATAAACAGGGATAATGTTTTTACTGATGCAGGCTGAAGAATGAATAATGGAAATACTTCAACTTATTCACAGAAAGCATGGAAACAAAGAGAATGCTTTACTTACAACTATTGTTAGGAATGTGCGATACTTTTGGACTTTCAGATTTTTGAACTTTTTCACTTTTCTTGATACTTTCTCCAAATAAATCCCCACCAAAGATATCATCCTTGAAATTAAATGATATATTTAAATACATAATCACTATAATAACATTGTAATTAAAAACATTTAGTACATTATTTTCATATTCTGACAATTTGACCAAATTTTATGCAAACATTTATAGCAATTTAAGAATTTCTTTATTTGTTGCTGAGAAATTAATTTACTTTTTCTTCCCCAAAGTTGACATCAGATGCAAATAAGCTGCTTTTTTTCCGAAATGGTGACTCTTCATCAGAAATTTCATCATCATTTGCGAAAAGATCTGTAATTTAAAAAAAAAGAAAGTTTAAGCTTTTTTAAATATAAGTTTTAAAAAATGCATCGCATTTACAATTCTGAGAAAACAGTTAGTACTTAAGGCAATGCAAAAGAAACTTCAAAGATAAATATTAAAGAGATCCTAAAAAGAAAATAAGTCATTATTTCCTTTTATTTATTTCTATTATTTCTTTGTTTTGTTTAATTGGCGAAAAAAGTGATAACTTACAAGGAAAAAAGAAAGAAAGAAAAGAAAATAATCAATTTTGCTTAATATATTGCATTGCCAGAAAATACACAAAAATGTAGGAAAATATATATCCCAAGGATCTTCACCTGTGTTAACACTATCCGACTGTGTTAACATTATTCTATATTTACATTTTTTGTAGATAGAAGAAGGAAGTTTTTTATATTTACCCCCCCCCCCCTCATATCAAATAATTTTTATAACAAGGTAACTAAAAGGATAAAAAAATAACAGATTCAAATTTCCAACATGAGATAGATGGTTTAAGTTCTAAATATTCATAAGTTTCTGCTAGGAACATCTTTTCCACTTTTAAAACATTTGTTTAATATTTTTCAGTTTCTTAGAACTTGAATATTTTAATCATTAACATTATTAAGTGCAAAAGAAATTGCTTTTAACTTATTCAATACACATACACACCTTTTTCCTTCTGTTTCACCGGTAGCACTTGTGGCAAATTAAGTTTAGACTGCAATGAAGAAATGGAATTTTGTCTTGTTTCTTTTTCTTCAACTTTAACTTCAATATCTGGTCGTTGTATGTTTTTCCCTTCTTTCTTTTTACTCTCGAAAGAAGAATCAGAAGCAAAATCATTTTCTTCCTTTTCTGAACCAAAAAGTTCAGATTCTTCACTGGAAGATAGTCTATCACTAATACTTTGAGCAGGGAATTTATGATTTTGCATAACGGAAAATTTTTCATCTTCTGCTGGCAATAGTTCCTCCTAGAAACATGTGAATGTTTAATGCACAATCGAAAAACAAAATCAATATAAACTATTTTGAGGAAAATATAATGAAAGTCAAAATTAAAATATACACGATACTTTGCTGCTTTGAAAATTGTAAAATTAATAATAAATGATCCAAAAGAAAGAAAACGTATTAGCATTATTTTTCCGTATTTATGACCTCAAATAACTCAATCCCTTATGTCAAATAACCTATCAAAGAAAATAAAAGGTATTAACTAAAAATTTTCTTACATTTTTTTTTAATTTCAGAAAGAATCAGTTTTCAAACACATTGTACATAACTGTAAATTCTCATATAAAATTGACAATATTGCAAAATGGCCGACTTAAACAAACTAAAATTTAATAATTGATTTTATTAAGAGAAAAAGTGACAAATCATAGATATAATTTACATAATGGACACGAAGAAGAGAAAGAAAAACAAGAAGAAACTTTGAACCACCTTACAAATTTGCAATGTTTGAAGAAAAAACATATGAAAATGAAAAAAAATCAAGAAAGTATGAAATGGAATGGAAATAAATGATCAGCTTAAAGTATTTACTCCTTGAAAACAGGTTTGTAAAGCAATTTAAAAAAGAGACATTACCAAGTTTAAACTGCAGTCCTTTGGTCTAATAAACTAAAAGAACCAGGAAGGTATCAGTATGGTTTGTCGGATTCAAAATACTCCGGGATGAAATGGCGTTAGTTTCAACAAGGTAATCCTCTATTCTCACTCAATAAAACATGATCCTGTGATATTGTATATCACATATTTCATTCATTTTTTAATGAGGGGAATTTATTATTTTGTTTTTCAAGAAATTCGGGATAGCATTTATTTATTTTGTGAAAATATTAAGTTTGGGTTTTTATTTAATTTACAGGGGATTTAATTGTAAAATATAGGTTGGATTTATTGTTTTTTAAATGGGGGTATTTTTATTTTCAACGGGTGTAAGCGCGTTCATTATTAATATGCCTCGAGCTTTTTCATATTCTTCCCGCTAGTACATGTTTTGGCGGCCATTTTTTGTCCCTTTCCTTGCGAGAGCGAGAAGCGTGACCTCATGATGTTGTTTCATTGTGCTCTGTTCTAATTGGCTGCTTGGATTCACGGCGGATGGATATCGCGTTTTCAATACACTGAAGGTGGAACCTTGTGCACGTGTGAAGAAAATTTTCGAAGGCAGTTGTGCTGTAGTGTCGATTGGAGGTACACATCTTTTGGCAGTAGAGGCCCACGGCGACCGTTCTAAATAGGAGATAAATAACTTCGCAGCATGGCCGGATCTCAATCCGGATACATCCTTAGGCAAGGAGTAATGGTCTGAGAAATAACATCAGCAGGTCATGTGGTCTATCCAAGATGTCCATGAAGAATTCCGTATTTTTAGAGTAAAATGTTTTTTAGAGAGTCCAAGGGAGTTTTTATCGAGGAGTTAAGTGAACACGTGCTGGCTGAAATGTTCACGAGTTACATCTCCGCCATCCTGCCGTTAGCCTGATCTGTCTTAAGTCCAGCAGCATTGTTTTTAATATCCACCGTCATTCAAGAGCGTTCCACTGAGGCCATGGTGCAAGGCTAGGAAGTGTTTTTTTTTTGAGTTAAATGTTAGCCAACCTGTTTCCGGACATCTTCAGTTTAATTTTAAAACGAGTGTTTTTTTTAGTTCATTGATGTCTCAGGATTATAAATTTTTGCAGTTGTAACTACACTCTTTTTACATGATGTGATTAAGGTTGTTGTACGGAGATCTCCACAAAATTTCGTAAGAATGCCTGGCCAATAAAAATTCCTTTGTATTTTTCTAAATGAGGTGTGGATATTGATTATTTATAAATGATTAAGCTGTGATGGGGTGAGTTCTTTTTCTTTTATTTTGTTCAAGGTTTTACAGTGCATCCAGACGGATGAAACGTCCTGGAGTTTTTGCGGAAGCACATGCCACTATACGATTCGCGACAAAATTTTTGGTTCAAATTATAATGGGGGGAAATAGATTATGGTGCAAAAATTAAATGGGGATTACGAAAGTTTTAGCCATACTTGGCCTTTCCACCAAATAATGGTGAAGCACCACGACAAAATTTTTGGTTCAAATTATAATGGGGGGAAATAGATTATGGTGCAAAAATTAAATGGGGATTACGAAAGTTTTAGCCATACTTGGCCTTTCCACCAAATAATGGTGAAGCACCCCGACAGATCCAAAAAACAAAAACAAAAAAAAAAATCACTGCTTAATAAAGTTTTGTATTTAAACTGAATTTGTTTGTAGTGCTTAAAATCGTACAAATTACGTACGTTATTTTTCGTTAGTTCTTTGACAATAGCTCAAGGGATGTGAGAAGAAATAGCACATAAACTTTGAGTTTGGAGTTATGCCTAGACATTAAAACTTTTACAGGACAGTCAACATCAGTATAAAAAAAATAATTTTAAGAACATTTTTCATGAAATCAATTTTCAAAATATAAAAACATAGTTTGAATTAAATGTGGATGGGCATGATGTACCTTTGTTAAGAAAATAATGAAACTCATTTGCCCAATTTATAGATTAATAATATAGTAAGATCTTTTAGTGTAACAAAATTAGCATCATTTTACAAATAAAGCAGAAATTAAGAAAGGATGAATGCAAAATAAGTTTAGGTTTTTTTTCCTCTCTGTATAAAACATTATTACACATTCTACTTGATTTTAACTATCACTTTTACATTTTTGATTAGATTATTTAAAATCATAATTTGAAAACAAATCCAAAAATATGCCTTAAGTTCATGGTTTTCATATCCAACCCCTGTCTGATAACTTTATAACAGCATTTTAATAATGAACTCATTTACTTAGGCATAAAAAAAAGAGTCACAGACCTCCCCCTCCGCCAACTGTAGTGATAGTTACTGATATATGTATTAGCATGACAGCAAATCCTAATCTTCTTTAATAATATATTTCTAGTTTTTATAATCATCGTACAAAAAAAAGGTTAGTAGATACCTCATCAGAAGATGTTTCATCCGATTCAGAAATACTACTTTCCTCTCCAATAGACGATTCAATTTCTGCAAAACAATGTCAACATATTATAGCACTTATATTTACTTTACTTCCAAAATGTCTATTACAAAAACACAAACTTTCAAGTACAAACAAATATTAGAAAATATTTAAGCGAATTTCGCAAATCAACTTCATCAAAAACAAAGAATTGATTTAAGATCCCAGAACTTTTCCTGTGAGAAAGAAAAATTAATAGCAAAAAGTTCAAAAATAAACACTAAAAGTTCCTATAACTTTTTTATATATTAAGAAATTTCATTTGATATTTCACCATCAAAGCAAAAATTTTAATAATAGCAATGCTTTGCACATGCTTTCATTTTTAACAATAAACTGAATCATAACATAAAAATTCTTCATCTATATAAATAAAACCGAAAGTTTGTGTGTGTGTCTGTCTGTCGATCGTGTCCTGGCGAGATGGAACGTGCCTGAAGTACGAAATTTTGGTTACAGGGACCTTGGATCAGGTAATCGTGCACCTTGAAGCGTTTTCCCTAAAATTCGAATTTGTTCTTTTTTTATTTCAATTTCAAGCAAAACTGCTGATTTTAGGTTCATCTCATCAAAGAAACGTCCCACGTTTTCGATTTTTGCAGCATATGAATGCCCGTAAAAAACTGCACAAGATGATTTTTTTTGCAGTTCATAGGACAAATAGAACATGCGCAATATTCATTTAAAGTAGCTTTCGAATTTTAAAACGAGGCTAACCTCTGAATTTATCTTCTCAATTTCAGTGTTTTCGCCAAAATAAATAGTACTTTTGTCGTCAACTAGATAATTTCTGTTAACGTAAGATTGAAAAAATGCTATTTTATCTTTATTCATGCCGTTTTAAGAGCGAAACAAATTCTAAAAATGCATTTCATTTTTATACATATTTTGTGGAACTGCAGACAAATTTCAATTACTTTACCTTGAGGTTGATTCTCTTCAAATTTTTGGCGATTTAATATTATAGCACCAGTTCAACAATTTCATGAAACATATTATTTCTTATGGTAGAGTATCCGCTTTATCAACGAAATAAATTCTAAAAATTCCTTTCATTTTGATGCATATTTTGTGAATTATTTACTGCGGGTGATTTTCAATTATTTTATCTTGAGGTTGATTTTTCTTTCTTTTTTGGCGATTTAATATTTATTCCTCTAATAAAAACTAGGTTGAAAGGTTTTCGATACGGCTTATTTTTGATAAAATTTTAAATTTCGCCAAGTGTTGATAATTTTTTTTTTGCTCCAAATCCAGTTAATTGTGCTCAATATATTTTTTTGCTCTTCGTAACTTTTCCAAACCGCATCAATAATCCTTATCAGTAATATTGTTCTCATTTATTTCAATACGTGATTTACACTATAGGATCATGGCGCGTTTGCAAAATGCTTCCATTACTATAGTGCAATTTGCTGATCTTCTGCTTCATTTTAACTTTTTTACATAGCGTTTTTGGTTGATTCCATATTTTACTCAAGTGATTTATTCCTAACATTTAGTTAATTTTTTTACCGTCTATTTGGCGCCATTTGGACAGAATTTAGTTATTTATTTCTATCAATTTAAATTTCACACGTCAGAATTGGTTTGGTATTGAACATTTTATAATTTAAATGTGCATTGGAAATAATGCTTTCCTTTCTTTCGTTTTTATGCAAATTTTATAAAAGTGCTTTTTAATTGAATTTTCAGGAAATGATTTGAAGATTTTGCAAGCGTGATCTTTAGGAACTGGTATCCTTATTTTGATGGGGAATTTAAGTTGGACTGCAGGTAATTTTAGGAATAGTAGCTCTTGAAGGTCAGTATTCCAATGGGTACTTTTAATCACTGACGTCTTTATTCTAATGTAGATTTTTTGGGACTAATGTCCTTATTCTATTAGGGCTGTTTAGGAATAATTGTCTTTATTGAAATGAGGGGGACTTTAAGGAATTTTTTCTTTATTGTAGCAGAAATATTCAGGGACAGTTGTTCTTTATCTGATGGGAATTTTTAGGTGTATTGTGGTAGATATTGTAATTGCGATTTTTACGGACTCTTGATGTCATTTTGGAACAATTATCTCGCTGTATGTGTGCATTTTAGTTACTGTTGCAATTACTCTAATGGCCATTTTTATGAACTGTTGTTGGCATTTTAATATGGATTTTTATGGACTTATTTTTGGTCTAAAAGGAAATTTTCTAGGCTGTTCGTTTGAATGCAATCATGCTTTTTATTGATTTCTAAAATTTAAATAGGGTTTTTAAGGACTGTTGCCCATCTCCTACTTGGATTTTTTTAAGAAATTTTTTTTCTTACATATTTACAACAGAATTTTGAACATGCATCACTTAGCCTGCGAATGATGCAATATTATCCCGCGCAAAGCCGGGCATGTCAACTAGTTTATAATAATACTGACTTACAACAGCAAATGGATGTATCAGAAATTCTCATTTTCTTCATTGCCTAATTTTAAACTAAGAAAGCAATTTTCTTTTTTAGGCCAAGACAGCAATTCTTTTTTCAGGAAAGAATGTATCAAAATCAGGCAGAGTGCTCCAAGAAAAATCCATTTATGCTCAAGGGAGAAATTGGTATAAGGAATGTGCTGCCTTCTGTTCTCATTTTGATTCATTTAAAAAAGAATAGTGTAATATTTTTTCCTGTGGATTTTTAGGCTTTTGAACACCTTAAAACTACAATTTGCTACCCCTTAAAGCTACAATTCCATTTATTTATTTATTTATTCTTATTTAGCTTTTATTTTAATTGATTTCTCTTTTCTTTTTAAAGCAGGCACTATCTGAATAAAATTGAAAGTGACATTTCTCACGAATTGTCTGCTATTAAATAAAAGCTAAAAAAATTAAGAAGTTTTATATTTATGCATGATTTGAATTTGTTTTGCTTCTGTGAAGATATACTATAATGTACTTGAGTATTTGGAATAAATCCATGAAAACACATTTAGAAATGTAATTTACTTTATGCTTTTTTGTAAATATTTTTTTATTTGGCTTGCATCTGGTCCCATCAAATCATTATTAGCGCAAATCTAAATTGGTGTCTGGTAGATATAATGGGTTGCTTATAAAAGCATGCGCAAAACAAGCTTCCCTAAAACTCAAATTCATTTGTACTTTTTCGCCATTAGCAGAAGCACCAAAGCTTGTCGACTTAGTCGAGGACTGTAGCAGAATTTCATAATTTAAACAAAAGGAAATTACCTATTTTGAACATTGAAATGAAGAATGTTGAGTATGAACTCATATAGTTACTTTATGTTACAGTAAAATAAAGGCTTTTAAATGTTCTAATTTATTTAAGAAGCTCATATAACAAACATAAAAATTATGGATTTGAAAAACACACCCTGATTCACAAAAAAAAAAAAAAATTTAAAACCTACAGTTTGACCAATTAATCTTTAACATGAAGGTATCTTTTATTTTCTTACAAAACTTCAAGCACTGATAGTCTCAGTTCTGTTTTTACTTCTTCAAAAAGTTAAAGAACATTGAGACAGCCAATATTTAAATACAAGAATTCAAAGTTATCTAAAAACGCAAAACAGTTTTAAGTACTTAATTTTGAAAAGGGATAAACAAAAATTGTGCTCCATAGATAAATAGCTTGTAGAAAACAATTATCTCGTTCTCATTCACTGAATCATTTTAATTATTGCTCCCACTTTAAAAACCTTATAAGATTATTTTTTCTCCAAATAACTTATTGAAAATTATTATTTGTTTGTCATTGGATATTAAGTAAAAAACAGCAGTCATTTATTATCCTTAGAAACTTCAAAATGTACCACTTGTTTACTATTCTTTTTAGAAGCTGAAGCAAGATACCTCAATATGGCTGTTTTTTACAAAGTGCACATGATGTACTTCTTATATCATTTTCAGGAAACAAATCTAGGACTGTCATTTAAAGGGGTCAGGAGGGGGAAAATGACCCCCTGGAAAAATATTAAATGACGCACCTGAACAATACTTCTATAAAGAGCATAAATGTCACACATTTAATCTGTATAAATGAATGCTGTCCCAAGTCTCCATTATATTAAATAACATAAAACACAGCAACCTTGTACTGAAAATACAAAATCATCTCAGTCATAAAAGAATTTTGAGTTTTAGCATGTATACCATCTTCAATTAAATCTTTTAGACCAGCATGATCACAATTTTGAAATTCTGAAGAACCAATAACAAAAGGCAGAGGTCTGTGTTCATATGGATCCTAAGAAAAAACATTTGTATTAGTATGCATCATAAAATGCAAATTTGTTTACAATTTGGGGATGAATTAAAAGCACATCTGTATTACATATAAAGAAACTTTTTTTTTTAAATTTATGGTATATTTTCAACCCGATTTGCTACTTAATTAGCATTTGAGTATCATAAAGGAAAAAATCATAATTTATTTTCCTAAAGATCAATACAAATATTATTTTGTTATTTTAGCAGAGAATGCCAAGTATAGACAAAGTACACGAAAAGAATCTTAATATGTATTGAATAGCAAGAAAGTAAATTTTAATAAATGACTGCAGGGAATGCACAACATAATGGCAAGAACATTAGAACATGTATTGGTGCTTGGTGATTGACAAGCACATGCCAAAAGGAAAAATGTTAGAACAAAATTGGAATTAGTAAGATACCGCCCAAATACAACAAATTTTTAAATGAAAAGTAATCCTATTCTTAGGAATACAGTTCAGCTGCAATTTAATGATTTACTGAAATTTGCCATAGCCCATAGACAATCCTTAAATTGGGATTACTCTGTAGTTAGAAATGTCAGGAAAATTATACTCTTGAATGACAACTATCATATTTGACCTTAACTGACACTGACTACTTGATATGCTCTCATTAGGAAGTTATATATAATTTTGCTTTCATACTTTGGGAAAATAAAATGTTTACCTTAATTATTCATAACAGATTGATTTTATTCCCCAGTGTGATGCCCTTGAATGCTAGTGCTAGGGGCCGCCACCACCTCTGCTGACTTGAAAGTAGTTAGAGGGTGTTAGAAAATATAGTGCAAAACTATGTATTATTACAGTGTTTGAAAAAAGAACCTGCTGGCTGATCAGATTTGGAATTTTATTAGAAAAATTATTAGTAAGAGCTAAAATAGTAACAAATCTAGGGAAATAATTCATTTTATGAACACAATGGATTTATATACACTTGTTTAACATTCCGTTTTTATCAAGCACAATCCCTGAAGGTTTAGGCCAAGTAGTCAGGCTTGTCGGACCCCCATTGGTTATTTTTACAGAGTACCCCAAGATTTGAAAATAAAATTTAGAGATTTTTTTAAAAACATGGAACCATAATTCACATATAATTATATAAACATTACCGCTCCTGCTCAATTCAAACCGCCCCGCTCCCCCCCCCCCCCCAAATATTTCTGATATTCATCCCAATCCTCAATAATTGTACATGCTTTATGCTAATTTTACGCTATACAAGCAATATTCAAATTCAATGCTTCATAAATGTATTACAATCATTTACGCCACTCAATACAGCATTAAAAAAGCAAAATCAGCCTAAAATCCCCATACCTTAGGTTCAAGAATAGTTCGTCCTTCAGATGACAGATCTTCATCATCACTGTCAGAAATTTCATTAACATTAATTTTGTCAAAAGCTTGATCTAACACAGCTAAGCCTAGTTCAACCGCTTTTATGATTTTTGGTAACATTTCGGCTTCTTTTTGCTCTTTAGTTTTCTATACAAAAGATTGAGCATATTGAGTTTTATATACAATATGAAATTAAAACATAAAACAACTGCATCTTCAATAGATTAAAGTAAGTATGCGATGAATAATAAGAAATTATATCCACAAACGTGAGAAAAGATTTTTATAATATTTACAATTTCTGTAGAAAATTACAATTTCCTTTAATAGATACATATGTTCACTAATTATTAACAATGCATCATGGTTTTATATAGCTATGGGTTTTTTTTTAATTTTTATCAGGATTTTAAATAAAAACTACTTTTACAATTTCTGCAAGCTCAGTTTGCAAGTATTGCTATTGTTAATAAATATTATCAACAAAAACAAATTTTCAAGTAAATATTATTTATGCAAAAATTTAAAAAATGTACATAACAATTATGCTAAAGATAATGCACAGCATGAAAACATATTGATCAAGATGAATCAAAACAAACATTTTGAAAAATGCGAAAAGGGAGCATAAAAAATAAGGAACTTTACTTCAATTGCAAGTTTTTCTTCAGGAACAGTTTCTTGTACTTCCTCATCATACACTCTCTGAAAAAATTAATTGTAAATAGAATGGAAAGAGGAAAAATACAAAAAAAAAAAGCTACAGATAATTTTTCAAATGTCTTAAAAAGTTTAGCTGTAATTTGTATTCATATCTTAGCAAAATGATACATGCATAAAAAAATATTCCTTTTTTTCCCTCCTTGCAGGTGAAAAGAATTTATTTTAGGATTGGGAGAAATTATTTCGTTTTGTTTTGCAATACTAATAACTGGAGCTTCATTTTCAATCTTAAATCTCATGCTTTTTTAAAAATTATTTTAATAATTTGTGTTTTTTAAAGAAATCCCAATCATATTTATGTCAAAATCAGAAATTCTTCACAGATATCAATATTTACATGATTTTCCCCCCTTAAAATAGCATTAGTTTATATAAGAATGGCAAACATTATCTACTCTCTGATTGAAACCAATAAAGAAATTAATAAAAAATCTTTTTTAAGTGTACTATTCATCATTAGATAAAATTATATTTGCAAAATTGAAAGATAAAGGAATGGTTTCATAGTATAGATTACAATGAATCTAGAGCAAAATATTGTTTCTTAAAAGGAAATCCCAGATAAATTTGACCATTTACATAGCAGGAGAATGATGACAATAAAATACAGTACATGATTGGCACTTCAATACATTCCTGTTTGGTTTATTAAGTTTTTTTCAGTGAATAAAACTTATTAGCAAATGTTATGAACAAATATTTGTCAAACATTAATAAACTTTTTTCGAATTGCAGAATGTGCATAGATAAAAGGGCTTTATTTAAAATATATATACATACTTGTAAAAATAAAGGAATATATTATTGTCATCAAACTTTTAACATGCTTCATCACAGTCTAATTAAAAAAATACTTTTCATTTACAACTAAGATTTAGATGTCGATCACAAAACATTTGTGATTACATATTTAATAATCTTTTATTATTACTTGTTAAAATATTATAATATTTATATATGTTATACACATATATATATATTCTAATTAAATTTATCAAATTTGTTACATATCATAATAAAAGAGAAAATATTACATCAGTTTGAGAATAAGTTTATGTTATTTCTGATTCTAATGAACAGAATATACAGGTTATTTTTCATTGAGTTTACATAACCTAATCTATTAATTTATGTTCCTGGCTTTAATTTATCCAAGCTAACTATCTTAAAGGATACAAGTAAAGCAAAGAAATGTTTTTTTCAAAGAAGAATACTTACATTTTCAACAAACTGCAAGTTTGACAACATATGAAAATCACTAATTATGTTATTGATTTTAGCAGATGCCATCTGGAAATATTACACAATATGAAAAACATTTTAAAACATATAAAATGATTCAACATAACACACATCATTGTGTATAAAGTAAGAAAGAACATAATATAAATGAATAACTAAGAATAATGGTAAAGTAATACAAACTAGTCAAAAAATATAGAGTTAAAAGTAATAGAATTTTAAGTATTTAAAATATACCAAGGTTAATAAATAGCTCCCTAATTTTTAATGCACAATAAATATATCTTCTTTATACAAAACGATACAAATGAAAAGGATTTTTAAATTATCCCAATAAAGTATACTCTCAATATCACACAGTTGAAAAGCTAAAAAAAAATCGAGATAGCGAGTTTTCAGGAAAACAAGGTAATAATTAAAGCATAAAAAATTCAAGCAACAACACAAGTTTCCAGGGGTGCCAACAGACGAAATTCAGGTCCATTTTCGGTCCCTTCACGAAATTCCAAGCTACCAAATCTTACTTTTTGCAGAATTGTGTTTTAAATAAGAGGCAAAAAAAAAAAAAAAAATTTTAATAATAATTTAATTAATAAAAAATTTTATCAACTAAATTACCAAACATATTCAAAAATCTGTAAATTACAATTCGTAAAAGTATGTAAGTTCAGGTGTTTTCTTTAAGAGGTAAAATAAAATGAAAGAGATCGTTAGTAGCAATGGAGTGTTTAAATTTTCTAATCTATTTTTAGTTTTCTTAAAGTATGAGTAACAATTCTTGTAATATAATATAACATGATAATTATGAATTGATAAACATTCCTTTTATAGGCCTCAGTTATTCCAAATCATTTTGAAAAGACAAGATTCTTTGGACGTACTAAAATTTATTTGACCTTGTCTGCAAATAGTTCTAAATTTTAACATAACAAAAGCACTTAAAATTTTTGGAAAAAGTTCTTTTTTAATCTGATAGATGCACCACGTGACTTCTTTGTACTTTAGCCAGTCATTTAACATGGAGTTCTACAGAAAACTTGAAAACATCACCAATGTTTCCAAACTAATTTGGTATCTTATTTTTGGTGCAAATTTAGCTAGCTATCGCCATTTTGTCAAAAAACAATCGCCAATTTACCTAACTATAGAAATGGAGTGAGTGATTTCTTCAAAAAACATTTCTTGATACCAAACGTGATTTGAAATTAACACGGATTTGACACAAAAAATTAGTAAAAACACATTTCAAAACATTAAAACACTAAACTTCTTGCTAAAAAAAAACATTAGGTAAAATTTCAAAATTAGTGCATTACATTAAAACAAATTATATCTTTTTGCACATAAAAATCAGATTTTTCAATTTTGATTATTGCATGTGTTGAAGAAGCTAAATTTACTTTATTCATATTAGCACAAAGCCAATTTTAAACTAACATTTAAATTTACCTTAGTTTGATGAACCAATGAATCAACAGCATTTTCAACTTCATGTGTTCTTGATATAATATTGTGTGAAAATTCATTAAGCAAATTGAACAGCTAAATAAAAAACAATTAGAAAAATCTTTTTACAATATAATAAACTTTGTCACATTAAAAAATCAATAGTACAAGGAAGTATGCAAGAAAGAAAAGCTTAAAAATTCTTCAGCATATTATTTCAAATTTACTATGAGTTCAGTATTTTAAATTACCCCAACATCTCCTGCAAGAGTCCAGTTGGCACTATTTTTTCGAATCTCATCAATTGTCCAGGCACGTTGTTTCTCATCCTTGTTCTCAAGTGTTTGTTCACCATCCTACGTAAGAACAAATAACATGCATATATAAATTCATACACAATTACCTACACATACAATATTACCTGATACTTAATTTTAATTATCAATGAAATAACAAGTATAACTGAAAGGATTTTGGATAATTCAAACAACTTGCTAATGCTGTAAGTATGCTTATATTTAATACATAATAAAATGAAATTTGAATGTACATTTATGCTTATTTAGCTATTAAATGAATATGCATTTATACTGTATAATTTCAGCTTAATACAATATGGAAGAAATGCCATTTAACATACAATTCTGTGTATATTAAAGAAAGTGGAGAGTTTCCTATATTTGCCACTTGGAACAATTTAACGGTAGATACCTATGGCAGCATTTTACTGTTGTCTTGACAACACTCTGCTGAAAGTTTTAGAATGTTAATATTTAACTAAGTTAAGTTCTTTCATGCAATTGCATACGGATTTCTTAGCAAGTGAATTTTATTGTTTTAAAATTTACAATAAGCAAATTAGTTGATAACTTCATATATATATTTCTGGTATTGTATTTAATTTGGTACAAAAAGTTAAATAGTTGTTTTCTTATTCGAACAAATATTTTTGCACTATTACTAAACTTTATGAAATTTATTTAATGATTTCTAGAGAAAATTTCTTATATTTATGTCATTTTTTATAAAATTCTAGAAATTGCTCAACAGAATTCAATATTTTAAGGCCTTTGTTTATATTGATAAAGATTTTAACTTTCACTAGAATTATATCTTTAAAAAATATCAGAAAATTGACAAATAGAATTCCATATGAGATTATGTAGACTACATAAGTTTTCTGTAGCACACTTTTCTGTAAGAATTTAAAGAATACCAAGTGTTTTAAAATAGTATACGTACAATAAAGTTTTCTAAGCAATGACCTTCAATAGAATACTCTATAAATTTCCTAGTTTTTTCTTTTTCTTCTGTGGCATACCTGCTATTATTACAAATTCATTTAACTTTGTATGTTGTAGTATTTTTGAAAAACTTTTAGTGAATAAGATAGATCTTACATTAGAAAAATTGTTATGAGTCTTATAAATTATAAACGTGTGCAGCAGTTTAAAAATGGAGGCTCCATTTCTAAAGCTATTGTGCTAGTGGTTGCACCTATGTGCCAGGAGTTCAGATTGCGCCCATAAGGTTGGGATTCCAAGTGCCACTCCATGGAAACTTTTGCATTAAATGAAAAGAGGCATTTCTAATGCATCAGAGGTATAGAGAATCTAGTATTAGTGAATCAAAAACTCAAAAAAATTAGTTGGTTTCGTGTTTGCACGTTTTTATGTGGTAATGAGGATATCACGGTACCCCTGATGCCCCGCATGCCTAGGATGCAAAAGTAGCTTTCTCCCACTATTCTCCGTACTTTTAACATTAAAATTGTAATCAGGCAATTATATGCAAAAGAAAACTAAAAAGATAAATTTATGAATAGATGCGAAGAGCACAAGCACTCTCATTATACTGCACCAACGTAAGAAATGACCACAAAAATACTTTACGAAAATAGTCCACTTAACACCATTTTTAGTGATTGTTATGGCAAGTATTACATCAAGGAAGCTCCTGGTATTTACATTTAAATTTACAATAGTCAAATGCATCTTTGTTACAATTATCACCATACTGTTTCTATATTTGTTGCTATTGAATGTCTGAACCAGTGATTTAATTTTCAGAAGAGGTGGATTGCACTCCCCATATTTACTCAAACCATTTTTTAAGCATTATACAGTACTTTTCATCAATAGAACTGGAATTTTAATATACAAATTTGTAAAAAAGAGCATCTGGAGAATTGGACTTCCAAGTACATTTTCCCTAATATCATTACCAATCTGAACCAGAAGTCTTTTTTAAACTTAGTTACTAATTTTAAAATTTTGAAAATGTTAAAGATTTTTAAACATGTTTTAACGTAGCCAGAACTTTTTTTAAACCAACAGTTTTTAAGTAAATAAAGCTGTGACAAATTAAAATCATTTAAACTGAATAAAGCGTATTCTTTGTAACACTTAATTTTATTAGCCATACGTATAATAAATAAATGTTTTTTTCAAAGATTCTTTCTTTGATTGGCGAGATTGGACATAAAAGATTCCCTATAGAGTAGATTACAGTACAAAAATCTAAAAATATCCCCGAGAAGATCATAGAAAGCATCAGAGCTTTTAAAAAACTTGAATGAACTCGAATAACAGCTTTTTCAACGGCGATTAAAACTCAATTTTATTTTCATGAGTTTCCAGTTTTGCTGCAATGTTACGAATTCAAAACAAATAAAGTAAAAGTAAGCACATACTGTGTTCTTGCTCATGCTTTGCAACACGTTCTTACATGTTTAAGTTGTGTTTAAAATGTATTTATGGTTAATTACCATGATTTCTTGTATAAGGAAAATATAATGCCCCAAATACGGGAAACATTGCCCAATTTCGCATTAGAAGCACATGGTTTCTATTTGCACCGTGCAATTATATCAAGAACAGAGCATTATTCAATAACCTCTAAATGCTGAAAACATGTGACTAACTGAAGTGAAAGAAAATACAAGTCAATGATTTTAAAGAGGCGTATCTTTGAGGAACGATGTCTTGTCTTGTCTTGTCACACTCCCCTAACAACTAAAACAGAATATCAACTTCCGTTACTCACTCACACAACAGGAAGTTCTTGAGAAAGATTTAGTTGTTTGCTTATTTTATTACTATTCATGGAGGATATAGCAAGAAAAAAAGTTTCTAAAATACTTTCCACGATTTTATCAAGAACTCATCAAAAAACGTATTTTTACAATCCTCAAAACAATACGCTAAATATCAGACACATAAAACAACCAGTATTTCAAGAAAATATAAAGATTACACTACAGTAGAAATCTCCTAGTCCGAATCCTTCCGCCATAATTAAAATAATGATTTTAAAACAAGTTATTAATCGCTGTCAAATTTGTTTCTTCTTTTATTAGACTTCAAATTTCAACAAATTATAACTAGTATTAAAAAAAGAGAGAAAAGAAAATGATCGTGAAAGAGAATGGGCCGAAAGAGAGAGAGAGAGAGAGAGCGAAAAAGAAAAAAGAGAAAGTACCTCGTAAAAATAATATGCATCAAACGTTTCTTGTTCAACCTTGTACAATTTTGCCTACGAAGTTTTTTTTTTTTTAAATTGGAGGAGGAGAGGGGCGCATCAGAGGCGTAGCTAAGGTTTTCAGCGCCCGGGGACAGCTGAAGATTTTGCGCCGCCCCCCCCCCCTGTGCCCCTGGGGGCCTAGGGGCGCCCCTAAAGGGAATTTAAAAAACTTTTATGCTTCCTAAATGATAAAGCTCTAAAAAGCAGCCTTTTAACTTTTATTTTTATTAGCGACCATTCACTTCTAAGGGAAAAATGGGACACTTTGGCTTCGCAAAATTCTTTGTCTGATTTTCCACGCACTCCTGTGCTACCTTGGTCATTCCCGATATGATTTGCGGTGCTCCCACTTTTTTGTCGAACATATTCACACCTCTTCAGCTCAAAAAATTTTCTTTTCGCATTTCAAAATAAAATAAATTAACATTAGTTTGGCGCCCCTTGACGCTGCGCCCGGGGACAGCTGTGTCCCTCCTTGCCCCCACCTAGCTACGCCTCTGGGGCGCATTTTGCATTACACATTATTGTGGCCTTCTATTTCACGTGTAAATTTATGAAAACTTTGATTAATGCGATTATTGTAAGGTTAATAAAACTCGTTTTGATAGATAACAGAAATCTCGTCATAACACAATCTCGTCCGGAACTATTAAAAGAGGAGGGCAGGGGGGGAGGGGCATCGGATTAATCACGCTGGGTGCCATAAACAATTAAGGTGTAAAATATAGGGCCGGTCTTATGCCGATTGGATCGATTGCTTTCAGGGCCTCACGCTCAAGATGCCTTTATTTGCTAAAATTTTTCCAGGCGAAAAAAATTTAAACAGAAAAAATAATGCTAATAATATGAATAAAAAAGCATGCAAGTTTAACAAGATTATACAAAACTTCTGCATGAGAAAGGCCGGCTCAGTGAAGTTTACATTCCCACATTTGGCAGTTTTACGCAAATTAAATTTTAAATCATATTCTGTTGATCCCCTCCTCGAAACACTGTTGCCATGGCAACGGGGCTCGTAGCTCAAGGGGGCGTCGGTCTGTATTAAAAGAAAAAAAAGGAGGGGAAGGGTTTCAATTAGCATTATTAAATATGTTATTTTTTTAAAGTACAGAACAACAGAGTATTAATAATATAGTATTATTAACCTCTGTTTACCAGAATAGTGAAACACTTGCTGCTTTAAAAGAAATGGGAGAGAGGGAGGAACGGAATTAAAATGAGAACATTGTCGAAAGTTAAGCATTACCTTTATTTTCTTTTCCTTTTTATAATATTGTTCTTCACAGAGAATTTACCTATGTCTATTCTGAATTATTTTAGGAAAGCTTTTCTTTCTCCTTTTAAGTGAAGTGGTCATTCACAATGATGTCATGCTTTGAGGGGGGGGGGGGGTTCGAGGAATTGTGAAAGTTTGTGATGAGGGGAAGAGGTAGCAAGAAGTACATTAAAATTTATTTTTTTATTTATTTATTTATATTTGTTTATTTTTTGCTTTGTATTCTCATTGATTTCATTTTGTATCGAAAACATTGATGCTGATTTAGATTTACATTAATTTCTATTTAAAAGGAAATATTTTCGGGCATTTAGTTTTATTATAAAATATTATGGTTCGTTCCTACAGAATTCGAACAACTGATATTTTTTACTATTACATACAAATTATGTTTGTGTTGTAAATCTTAATCTAGTTTCATACAAATAAAGTGCACATATAATCATTATAATTAGGCTTGCCATATTTTTAGTTAGTGAAACCGGGACACCTTAATATCGGATATGCATACCGGAGGGGTCTGGGGGATTATGGAAAACCCCTCAGTAGCGGGGGGGGGGGGGGGTCTGGGAAAATTATAAAAAAATAAAAGCAAAAGGGTGAATTTTAAGCCTTTTTTTTTTTTTGCCTAGCAAGTAACAGGAATGGGGAATCTGGAACCCTAAATTGTTAGTCTACCCACCTTTTAAAAATAAAAAAGGTATTTTTGCTACTTAATTTACTTAAAAAGATTTTTTTTCCTTTTCAATGAGAATTTTTTCTGGTCTACCATCTAGAAAGAATGTTAATAAAATAAAGTTTAAAATATGTACTTCATAAAATTGTTTAATTGAACAATTAATTACTAAATCTTATTTTTTTAAATTGCAACTTTTTGTTGAACTGCAAAAACATTTTTGTTACATTTAAAAAAAGCAATTAATTTGTTAACAATGTTATTCTTTCTTTTCAACGCACTCATATTTTTGACTTGAATGTACTTTTTTCAAGATGTATTTGTTAAGTTTTACTTTTTCATAAAAGTCAGAGCAAAGAAAACGCCAAAGTTCATTTTACATACAATCAATGCTCTTGCAGTGGACTCCCTCATTAATGCTCTGTCATCTAAAATATTCTTAATGTCTTCATAAAAGATTCTTAAAAACATAAATTCATTACTTTTTACATCTTCCAACCATTTCCGGGACATTGATAAAACTGGACGGGACACCGGGACAAGATCAAAATACCGGGACTGCCCCGGTCAAACCGGGATGTATGGCAAGCCTAATTATAATTGTCATTAAAGGTTCGAAAATAAAATTGGAAATATGATTTAGGCATCGTGCTTTGTTTCTCTGAACTGAAAGTAAAGTACATATGTACGTATGTGACAGGGGTGGGGGGTTTTCTCTACTCAGTCCGCCTCCCTTTTAGCACGATGCCTTAGAGTTGCCCTCCCCTGGGCACGGGGAAGTGAAGTCCGACGAATGTTCATTACCGCTCCAAGATAGGTTTACTAGGCGCAAGCCCAGCCTAACTAACTCTTGCTGTGTGAACCTGGCCCTCCTTGATACCTCTAAGCTTAAAGAGTATCATTTAGATGGTTGTGGTTCCCGACAGGGGGTGGGTGGTAGTGAGATGCGTGGAAGTGTGACATTTTATGACAAGGGAGGAGGAATCAAAAATATATTGGAAAAAAACGTGTAACATCATTTATGAACAGTCCCTAATGACTGATGATTTTCTTTGGTGGCGATGGAAATAATTTAGTACTTCCTACTAAGGGGTGCCCACCCCCTCAGAGCAATGGCGCTGACCCCTAAAAATTACAACCCCCTACAAAACGACGACTCGTCCCCGAAACAGCCAAACAGTCGACCAAGCAACCCAAAATGCTGCTGATACGACCCCCCCCCCCCCCCGATCGTCACCCTTGTTTCACTTAAACATCTTATTTAGTATAAGTCATATAAAACACTTTTTTAAAAGTATGCACAGAGAAAATAATTTAAAGTTAAACTTCGAGCGGGAAATAAAGGGAAGGAAAAAAAGAAAAAAACGAGGAGAGGGGGGGGGGGGCATGTTATGAAATCTGTCAACGGGCCCATAGCTTGGGGGCATTGCCAGGATTGCATGGGGCCATTTTTTAGTGACATAACTTTTTTTTTCAATATATTCGACAGTCTACCCCTTTGTCACATGTCCCGCTGTATTACATAAGCATATGTATTGCAGTTCAGAAACAAAGCACTACGTACTACGTGATAAATCACATTTTCTGTGTACTTAATCTGTATAGCGATTAAGTTTTGCAACAAAAAACGTAATTAGTATACAGGAGTAAAAACATTAATTTATCGAAATCTAAAAATTAACCGCTCTATTTTGTCTTAAAAGTGTAAATACCCAAGATTTCCTTTTAAATTTAAACCTTAATTAGTATCAATGCTTTCAATACAGATTGAAATCAATGAGAACACAAAACAAATAAAAAATGAAAAAAATAATACACAAATATTTAATCTGTTTATTTAATTTTTTTCATTTTAACTAAAATATATGATGTCACAAATTTTGCTACTCCCTCGCCTCCCTTTTGTCACAATTTCACGAGCCCTCCCCTCGAAGCGTGACACCAGTTGTGAATGACCCCTATTCTAAATGTCAAAATGCCGCTTTCCTCTATTAGCTATTTCGCTACCGTTTAATAGAATTATATATTTGTATAAACTGTTGGCAACTCTAAAATTGAAGTTAGGGGGCGGCAAATTTCGCAATGTTAAAATTTAAAAATTTAAATTTTAAAAAGTCAAGGCTTTTCCCCTTGTGAAATACGTATAAATCTTGCTGTGCTCAAACAATACAATAGTTTTTTCTTTACAAATTTCAAAGCATCCTTTTATTACGAGGTGGGAGCTTGTAATTGACGTTTGAAAAGCAGACACGTGACTCTTCGATATGGGCGATAGTAAGAAGAAGGCGAGTGGGTCCTGCCCCCTGGATTTAAAAAAAATTGCCAATTTTGTTTTGCATTTTTATGAGTAAAAGCGTTTAAATTTAAAAAAATTTGTTTCCTTTTTTTCCTAATAATTTTGCAGTCCCAAATGCATCTCTTCAGGCCTCAAAATGCACCAATTTGCATATAATTTTCAAAATTTTTCCGGGGGAGAACATACTGGACTCCCTATCAACTGTCACAGAATTTCATATCTACAGTAAAGGGGGAACCCTGCATATGGCTCTAACCCCCTAATGTTGAGCTAAAAGGGACATGTGAGAACATTAACGGAAGTTTATCAGTGACCCAAAAGTGAAAAATCCCCCCCCCCCCCCAAAAAAAAAAGCCCAACGCATAAAAATTATATGAAATATCAACGATTGGATGGAAGGGTCATCGTCAAATGTGGATAAACTGCGTAAATGCTAATGAAGAAATAAGAATAAATTTTGGTGCTACAAATCAAGAAATAAAATACAGCGTTTATTACGTACAAATTTTTGTAAAAGATTACAGACACGTGTTTCGAAGTCGCGAGGTAACACTTTTGCAAAGCAGGAGAAGCGAGCTTCTAGTTGTAGTTGAAAGCATCCAATCTATAATCTTTTGCAATATGTGTGTAATATAGGAGGGCGAACTCGTATAGGCACAGACTGCGGTGTTAAAATTTTTAGAGGTGTTGTCTTGAGGAAGTTTTAGCCGACTTTCTTTTTGGAGGGGGAAGGTCATCGTTTTGGGGGAAGAAGGGTCCTAACATTTTAACATTTTAGGAGGTGCGCCATCACTTTGATGGGGAGTGGGTACCCCTGTGTAATATTTTACTTTTTGATTTGCAGGCATATGCCAATCCTAGTACTTTCTCAATATTATAACCCACTTAAATACGTTACATTCCTATGTCAGCGCTGGAGGGGTATTTCCCCTCCTGGATCTTCTAAATGATGGTACTGTAGATCGAAGGGCACACCCAGGGACGATCACCGATGTATGATGCTAAGGCTAATTTTAATAACACATATACATGGAAAATAGCACTTGTAGTTGTTATTGTCATGCACTGAACGATTTTATTATATGAATCAGCATAAAAGAACATTAATATATTTATAAAAGATAAAATAATTTATTCTAAATTATATTAAAAATTTCATTGCTCACTAAAATCGTTTTTCAGAAATTCAAAATAATTTGGAACAATAAAACTGCGACAATACACAGTCATGTATGTTTTACTGCGAATATTTATTAATTATTGTGTAAGATAATATTCTATTAGACTGTGTATAGTATTGGTATTAGTAATAAATAAATATCAATCACATGTAGTGATACACTTTAAAATGATACTCAAAGTTGTTAATAATATTTTCTGCAGTAAAAAGGAAACACCTCAAAATTGAATTCATATCTCTAGCTCATAAACTGACTTGAAATCTGCCACCCCTTCCCCAGGGCCCGACTTACAAATTTGGGGGCCCAGGACACAGAAAAAATGGAGCCCCCTATGAATTTTTTTTTTTTTTTTTGCTACGACTAATAACACTTAAAAGAGTACTGCCACTAAAATGCTGCGTTTTGTGGTGCAGTGGGTATGATGTGAACCTATCACTATTCCTGGGTTTGGATCAAATGTGTTTATCAATTTGTGTCGAAAAGTTGTAAGCGACAAGTACTACGACACATTAAAGCCCTTGAATGACATCAGTAACTCTTACACCATTAACCAGCATTCAACAAACACCGTTTCTTGTCGATATATTATATATACACACATATACTACTATAGTATGTTAACCAAATAATAAAATTACCCTACGTATTGAATTTATGATCACCTTCCACCAATGAACACTTGCAAAGGTAAGTAAAGGATTGTTCAGAAACAACGTGACGCACAAAAGTACGCCACGTGGTTTCTGAACGGTCCCTAAAATAAATTTATCCTTTCTCCTTCACAAAAAAAAATTAATAAATAAATAAAAAAATAATGATAAACGTTTCATTGAATTTTGAAAAAAATTCTTTGTGAATTTAAACTGGGGCCCCCCAAAAACCGGGGGGCCCTGGGCACGTGCCCCGAGTGAAATCAGGTCCTGTCCTTCCCTTTAAATTTTAAAATAAGTAAACGTTCCTTCGAGTTTGAACCAACAAAATAAAATCCTCTAAACGAAATTTTCACAAAATTGTAAAATCAAACTTATGCAGAAATACGTGCAGATTTTCATAATATTTTATTTATTTATGTTTAGTTATTCTAATGAAATGATATTAGGCAGGAGCAAATACTAGATCGAAACCGGTCATGAAGTGATCCACTTATTAAAATCACCACCGACTTTGTTAGATCTCATTTCTATGATATTATAACATGTAAAAAATTTACCGATTTCATTTTTAAAGATTAAAAAAAAACGCAAAAAATAAAATTTGCACCAATTTCCCAATCCTAGCAATTGTCTACTCTACCTTTTCTAAGAAATTCGGCACTGCTTAACATAAAAATCACATTCAATCCTCATTCACAGAAATTTTCCTTTCAGAAAGAAACAATCGGAAATGTTTCGTTTGAAATACCCTTTACTAGAGGGCAGCATTGAGTCACTATTCTCCCCGTAAAGCTCGGTCAAAACTTGTTCGAGAATCTCGAAGAAGCTTCCATATTAGCGCAGAGTGCTCTGGAAGATTCTGGAAGTTATGTTAATAGAGGGCAGCACCAATGAGTCAAGCCCACAAGCCCTACGCAGCCACTTTTGTGAATGACGTAATGTAGAATTTTCCAGCTGATTCTGGAAGGCGGAGCTAAAGTATAAATATACGAAGGAGAGCTGCGCCGGTATGAATTGACTCAGCTTGCGATTGACTGCATTGACCTAGCGACTTCACTGTGCTTTTTCGCTCTTCAAGCGATATTTGAACGTTTATTCTGCTTTGAATTTTGGACTTGTGATATAGTTTTCTTTCGACTAGTGAGATAGCTTGCTGAAATTATCCATCATGCCGTCGGGCAAAGCTCCTGCTATTGGAATCGATTTAGGCACGACGTATTCTTGCGTTGGAGTTTTTCAACATGGAAACGTCGAGATCATCGCTAACGATCAAGGAAACCGCACTACTCCGAGTTACGTTGCGTTTACGGACACTGAAAGATTGATTGGTGATGCTGCTAAAGCTCAAGTTGCTCTGAATCCTGAGAATAGCATCTTCGACGCAAAAAGACTGATTGGCAGAAAATATGATGATCCCAAAATACAACAAGATCTGAAAAACTGGCCTTTTAAAGTCGTCAATGAAGGAGGTAAACCAAAGATCTGTGCCGAAGTTAAAGGAGAAATGAAACGCTTCAACCCTGAGGAGATCAGTGCTATGGTTTTGACGAAAATGAAAGAAACTGCAGAAATGTATTTGGGGCAAAAGGTGACAGATGCTGTCATCACAGTTCCTGCATACTTTAATGACTCTCAGAGGCAAGCTACCAAAGATGCTGGAAAAATTGCTGGACTTAATGTGCTAAGAATAATAAATGAACCTACTGCTGCTGCACTAGCCTATGGACTAGACAAAAATCTTAAAGGTGAGAAAAATGTCCTTATCTTTGATTTGGGAGGAGGAACATTTGATGTCTCAATATTGACTATTGATGAAGGCTCCTTGTTTGAAGTGAGGTCTACTGCTGGTGATACACATCTTGGAGGAGAGGATTTCGACAACAGAGTAGTTGCTCATTTTATTGAAGAATTTAAACGTAAACACAAAAAAGATCTGAGATCAAATCCCCGTGCACTCAGAAGGTTACGCACAGCTTGTGAAAGAGCTAAACGAACACTATCCAGCAGCTCTGAAGCCAGTATTGAAGTTGATGCATTATTTGAAGGTATAGATTTTTACTCCAAGATCAGCAGAGCCAGATTCGAAGAACTTTGCATGGACTTGTTCCGGTCTACCTTGGATCCTGTGGAGCGGGCTCTGAAGGATGCTAAACTCGACAAAAGCAGTATCCACGATGTAGTATTAGTAGGTGGCTCTACTCGAATCCCGAAAATTCAAAAACTTTTGAAAGACTTTTTCCATGGCAAAGAACTGTGCATGTCTATCAATCCCGATGAAGCAGTAGCCTATGGTGCAGCCGTGCAAGCAGCAGTCCTTACTGGCAACACAGATGAGAAGATTCGTGATGTTTTGCTCGTTGATGTGGCTCCTCTTTCTCTCGGCATTGAAACGGCCGGAGGTGTAATGGCCAAGATTGTTGAAAGAAATTCACGCATTCCCTGCAAGACATCCCAAGTGTTCACAACTTATTCTGATAATCAGCCTGGTGTAGACATCCAAGTGTATGAAGGAGAACGAGCCATGACCAAGGACAACCACTTGCTAGGAAGATTCCAGCTGTCTGGCTTTCCACCTGCTCCACGAGGAGTTCCCCAGATTGAAGTGACATTCGACCTGGATGCCAACGGCATACTTCAAGTATCTGCTCTCGAAAAGAGTTCCGGCAAATCCCAGAGTATTCGTATAACTAACGACAAGGGTCGCTTGTCGAAAGAAGAAATAGAAAGGATGCTGGATGAAGCCAAGCAATATGAGAAAGAAGATGCTGAGCAAAGGGAGCGAGTGGCATCTCGAAATTCACTTGAAAGCTATGTGTATTCTGTGAAACAAGCGGTTGAATCTGCTCCCGATGATAAACTGTCTTCGGCCGACAAGAGCAAAGTGAAGCAAACGTGTGATTCTGTCATTCAGTGGTTGGATAACAACACGTTGGCAGAAAAAGATGAAATAGAACATAAACTGAAAGAAGTACAAGCTGAACTGTCTCCTGTAATGACAAAAATGCACCAAAGTGCAAATAACTTTGGTTCTAATCCAGGGTCGGCGACAACTGCAGGCAGTGGACCAACTGTTGAAGAAGTAGACTAGGACTGTAGAATGAACTGTAAGTTTACTTAAGACTGATTATTTATTTTTAATGTACATATTTAAGAACTTCAGGGAGCTTGTTTATATTTGTTTAAATGATGTTTTGATGTCAGTGACGTCTTTTCTGTATATGCTATGTTGTTACCAGGAAATTTTGCTACCATTAGATATTTGATGTTCTAATAAAGTTAGTTCCTGTATAAATCCGACTCTTTATTTTCATATGTGTGTCTCATAACTAATAATGGATTGATTACTCTTTTATTTCAGTTTTAAATGATTAAATGAATGATATGTAATCCTATTACTTATTTGGGGATTTGAGTACAATAATTCTGCTAATATTTTTTGAAATTAATGGAATTTCTGTAATATACATTCTCGAATTAAGCTTTTGTTAACATTTGCTAAGAAATGTACTACATATGTCATGTCTACTGATAAATTATTTATAATGACCAAATTTTATCACTATAAAAGTAAAAAAAATATATCTTAAAGTAAATTTTAAAATTATTTATAATCATAGACAGGTATGAAAGCGTGATCTATTTGAATTGCTCATTTGTGATGTTGACGTATTTACATTACATTAAGTTTGTGCATCTGTAAATTAGTATGCTTTACTGGCAAAAGTTACAAGTTGTAAGTTACTGTTGTTACAGATAGTTTATATGAAAATAGAAAATGCATATAATTTATTTTGATTATTATTTTTTTTTGGGGGGGGGGGGGGAAGCAGTGAACATTTAATAATTTTTTTTTTTTTTTTTGAACAGCTTGGGTCATAACAATTGTGATGCTTTATGCAATTATTTTGTATGCAGGCTGCTCTTTAGAAAAGGTCCCTATTAACATTACATTTGAGTACTGAAATAATTGAACAATTAAAAATTTCACTTGATAAACATAGTGAACAAAATTATTTTGTTAAGAAATATAGAAAATCAGAAAATTCTGAAATAATATTCTCATAATGTCGGCTTCAATATATTTCTTTATTGATCTGTTCTACAAGCATTAACATTACAGTTGTTATATTAAAGTTGAATATAAGTTTTATAAAAAAAAAAGAGAAAGAAAAAATTATGTACAGTCTGGCAAGGTTTTTC
Source organism: Octonoba sinensis (assembly GCA_038502835.1). NCBI lineage: Eukaryota > Metazoa > Arthropoda > Arachnida > Araneae > Uloboridae > Octonoba > Octonoba sinensis. Next base: position 58,888,714 of record CM076605.1, on the reverse strand, counting down.
CTTTTTCTTAGTCTGGCATTTTAAAGTTTTCTTTTATATTTAATTGTTTTAAATTTATATATTTTTTTATTCCTTCCAATATTAAACTTCTTATATCTGTGAAACCAAAGAATTGGGTTATCTAAAAAAGGACCACAAGGAGTTACAGATGCAGCTGATATATGTTGAGAAAATTTTTATCGAGTACTCCAAAGTTGTTTGATAGGTATTTACTATTGATCAAAAGCAATTGTTCATTGTTTATATTTATTTTAGTTGATTGATTTTTCAGTAAAGGCTTAAAATGACCCATGTCTGTAAATAGTGAAGTGCGAACTTCTGATGTTGAAGTAGATACTGAGAAAGTGTGTACACTAATTACCACAACACCAAATTTTAGTGAATTCTTAGGGCTAATTTCAGCATTTTCTAGGGTTAAGCCGGACATTTCGGTGGGGGATTTTTATTAATAGACTCCAGGAGGTAGCATCTTATGCTATGAGCAGGATATTTTTGCGGTTAAAATTAAACTTGTAGGACAGGCAGGAAGATTTGCCATTGAGATTTTTTGAAGTTTGTTGCAGGGGCTCAGTTGACTGTTTTGGGATTTTTGTGTTCTGGGAGGTGGGTACTCCTGTATTATGATCGTTTAATTTTCCTCTGATTTTTTTTTTTTTTTTTGCAAAAAAATTAGAATTCATTAACTTGTATTTCATTAACTTCCCCCCTTTACGTTAAGAAATTCTCACTTTGCTGTGTGTGCTCTTTTATCGCATGAATCTAATGAAATATTTACTTGGATAACTTATTATAAAAGCATATATAAAATTGCTGGAACTTCTGCAACAAATATTCTGTTCATTTCTCGATAGAAAAATATTGAGAAAACTAACAATGTTTTAGTCATGCCCATCATTTCAAAATTTTCCTGAGGGTGGGGGGGGGGGGGGGCAGCTAACCAAAGAGCGGCAACCTTCACTTAAAAAAAAAAAAAACAATTATATTAATGCTAATAGTAGTAATAGGGAGGTTCCAAGCCAAATCATCCAGGGGTCGACACCTGAGGTCGGCCGCTTTTGATGAAACTTGGTGAGATTGTTCTAACTATAGGTATAAGAACAACTGTAAAGTTTTATCTCAATATATTGATTAGTTTTTGAAATAGAACACTTTAAAGTTTTGCCAGAAATTTGCAATTCGACGCGGATCGCAAATCAAGCAATTGCGCACACTTCTACATTTCCTATCGTAAAACAGTTATTTTTAAAGATAGAAGGTTAATATTTTTTGCATTGTGTTCAGTATTCTTATGTGAGTAGAAATATAGCATTAGATTTGTTATTTAAAGGTATTAAGGCATCTTAAAAAATCTTTGAAGAACAAAATTGAGTTGTATTTAATACAATGACTGGCGCTCAGAAACTGCTCAATTGCGTTAAGAACGTATCCTTCGATTTTTAAATTAATTATACCATTAGAAACTAGATTAAAAGTGCTTCAAAGTGGTACATTGAAATTGATGGGGTTTGGACTTTTCATTGAGTTAGAGCTATCAAAGTTATGCCTTTGAAAAGTAACAAAATCTATTGTTCCTAATAACTTGAATTTTCAAAAAAATAATATTGGCTGCTCTTATAATGTTGTTATATAGTGTATGTTCATGTATATAAACTGTACAAAAATTTTGATTCATGATAACTTTTGTAACCATGAATCAATTACAATTATTAATGGCCTAGATTTTGCAACAGTTTCAATGTAAAATAACGCATGGGGTAAAGAGATAATTTTGCACCGATTTCAAAAATTAGGTTTTAAAGTGGTATCTATGTTGTTAAGAATTAATTTATTTTTCAACAAAGGTACAGGACCAATGGTAAACTACCCTCGATCGAATTAAAAAAAAAATCATGAAAATCGGTTCATCCGGTAAGAACTCATGAGTGGAGAAACCAAAAACAATCGGCATATACAGTATGAATATTATATTATATTATTAATATATGTTTCTATCAATTTGATAATTATTATTTAATTAATATATATTTACATCAAATTAGATTATGTTTAAATCAAAGTATAACCTCCTTCCTTTGTGAAGTTGGTTAAAAATACATCGTTTTTTTTACAAAATGCTTATGCCGTAGAAAGTTCTTCAAACAAGCTTGAAACTAATTCTAGACATTGAAACATGCATTAGATTGAATATTACTAAAGGAATGTCAAAGTCAAATATGTTTTGGATTTTGATAGGAATTTACATAAATTATGTTGCATGCGTTTATGAAGGAAACTGGTGGAGTGGTCTAGTGTCGTTAAAATGAACAAAGATGAAGGCGTGACACAATTGCTTTCTTGCACCCGCATGGACCTTGAGAAACATTTTACTGGCCTGAAAGGTAAGATGAATGCCTGTTCTCTCACAACGTATCTTATGTACTTTTGAAAGTCCAGAAGTAACATCACATATCAGTCGTTTTTTTCAAAATTGGATCAATATCCATGAAAAATATTAATGAAATAAATATAAATTCTTTAAACAACACCGATACGGCATTTAAACAGAACTTATGAAGTCGGTGTAAAATTGTTATGGATTTTGATTCATGATAACTTTGAATATGTTCAAGGGGAAGTGTTAAAACTGTTCAAACTTGAAAAGAAACCTAGTTTTAGCCCTTTGAATAAGAGACATAGCCATTTAAATAGATTGATTGAAATTTATAACATTTTCAATCAACGATCTCAAGAGTAGTGATCACTTCAATAATAGAAATCTTAAATATTATTCTAATAAAACCTATAATATATATATATATATATATATATATATATATATATATATAAACTTTCTTATCTTAGTTTATCTAACAAACATATTTTACGAAAAAAGAGTAATTAAAAAAAAACCTTTCTCATGCATTATTGCATATTATTTTGAACTATAGAAGGTCTGGCTGATTTTGTAACTTCGATCAGTTACAACCGAACATACAGTTTTATTTTCCTAGTTTCATGCTTGTTTGAAGAACTTTCTAGAGCATAAGCATTTTCTAAAAGAACGACGTATTTTTTTCTGTAAATATATCTCAGAATATTTTATGATTTCACTCGTTTTTGTTCGAAAGCCAAAACAACAATGTATATATATGTCTATATATATATATATATATATGTATATATATATGGATGTGAATTAAATACACTATATAACAACATTATAAGAGCGGCATATATATATTTTTTTTTGGAAATTGGAGTTATTAGGAACAATAGATTTTGGTACTTTTCAAAGGTATAACTTTGATCAGCTCTAACTCAATAAAAAGTCCAAACCATCAATTTCAATGTACCACTTTGAAGCATTTTTTTAATCTAGTTTCTAATGGTATAATTAATTTTAAAATCGAAGGATACGTTCTTAACGCAATTGAGCAGTTTCTGAGCGCCAGTCACTGTATTATATACAGCTCAATTTTGTTCTTCAAAGATTTTTTAAGATGCCTTAATACCTTTAAATAACAAATCTAATGCTATATTTCTATTCACAAAAGAATACTGAACACAATGCGAAAAAAGTTAACCTTCTATCTTTAAAAATAACTATTTTACGATAGGAAATGTAGAAGTATGCGCAATTGCTTGATTTGCGATCAGCGGCGAATTGCAAATTTCTGGCAAAACTTTAAAGTGTTCTATTTAAAAAACTAATCAATATATTGAGATAAAACTTTACAGTTCTTATATCTATAGGTAGAACAATCTCAGCAAGTTTCATCAAAATCGGCCGACCTCGGGTATCAAACCTTGTCTCCGCTGGATGATTTCACTTGGAATGGCCCAATAATGAAATTAAATCTGCGTGACACATGAGGTTTTAATGCCTCCTTTGGAAAACTTGGACTCCTAATATCAGTCAATCAGTTATAGAAGAACAACCACTACTTTCGGCTTGGGAACATAACTTCATGGCATACCTTAGCTTGTTTTGCATGAAATGCGTATGCTGCAGTCGTATTTGAAATTTTGTTTTAACTGGAAAACAGTGGCGAAAATGCACAAGCAGACTTTTGCTTTGAAATCTTTGATTCTTTATGTGAAAATAATATGCCTGCCATTCTCATTCAGATACCATAGTTTTTTTAAAGGAGCAACACAAATACTTTAATTGCTACGCATTACTTTTCCTCACCTTTTCAAAAAAAAAATATTTAACTTGCCTTTCTTGTTTTTTATTTATTTATTTATTTTTTGCTTACAACAAAACTTTTAAAACTTACCAAGAGTTGTGGTTATAATGTGATATGTTATAATAGTGGAACAAAAAAATCTATAATGCAATAGTAAAGTGCAAAGCGGGACAAGCTAGAAATCAGTGATCATGCCATGCCAAGCCCTAAAATTACTGAAAAGAAATTCAGGCAAGTGATTGCTCATGTCGGAAGTATAAGTTATTTACAATGACAAACAAGGCTTAACTGATTGAATGAATACATAATTTGTAATAAACAGATAAGTTAAATACAAAAAAAAAAAAAAAAAAGGATTATATTAAACTACAAGGTTGTTCTTACTTTTTATGTTTGTTCGATTTTTTTCTTTCTTTTTTAAATAGATGGACATAAAATTATTGTTAATTTATACAAGAACATTGTTAATTTATAAAGGAATCTACAACGAAAAGAAAAATCCATTACTGCACTTTTGTGTAATATTTTTTGCTTATTTTCCTTAAATGTTTCCACTCCCTTGAAAATTATTTTTAGGCAGATGGAGAGAGGCACCAAACAAACTTTACCCAATCACTGAGCAGAAGAAAATAAAGCAATTTTATTCAAAGAAGCAGGCACCGTAATGAAATGCTTAATCTGAGTTCTTTCTTGTTATTTGGAATTTGAACAGTAATTGATTTGAGAAATAATTTTTAGCTGGATTTTCGAAGGAAAATTATTTACATAGAGTGATTAGTAAATTAGGAGTACAGCATAAATTAAAACATACTTCGTTTCAAAGAAGCTAATTCTAAATAATGATAATTCAAATTGCAACTTTTTACTGCATATTATTTTTTATACTACTTATTTATTAGCGATATTCTCCTATTATTATTATTATTATTATTCAGAAACACTATTCAAAAGAATAAAACAAACAATCGGTTTTCATTTAACAATGAAAGACGTTTCTGAAAAGTTATATTTGAATCTAATATAAAAATAATAGTTATTGTTTGATACTGTTAGTTATTGTTTGTAACCGATTTAAAATATGAAACAAGCGATGTATGTGCAGTTAATATTTTGATGTAATTTTAAAAGTAGGTAGTAAGAGTTTGGACTCTTTAAAGCCTATTTCTTACATTATATTATATAATTTTCTTTTCTAGCATTATAAAGTTTCTGTGGCAAAAGTTTATTTAGAGTAATGGTTAAGGCAGTTTTATTAATGAATAAACAAGTATTTAGCATATTAGTTGCGTAAATGACACGTTGAAAATTATGCATAAATAAATATAATACTTTTATTTCAGTTATTTCAAATATAGTACAATAATCATATCGATTGATTCTTGTGAAACATTAAATTTGTATAAAAATAATAATAATAATAACAAATTTCAAGCAAATTTTTTATTTTTTATAAAAATCATGATTTTTTTAAAATGATTTAAATCAATGATTTAAAACACTTGATTTAAATCACGGGACCCTGTTTCTAACTGTGTGAAATTAATGTATTCAATAACTTTACTTTTAAGATAGTTGCGGTAAAAAATTATGTGCTATTTTTTGGTTATCAATAAAATAAATAAAAATAGAAGCACTAGTTAAATTATATTAAAATTAGATGCACAATCTTAAAATAAAAATAGCTAAAATCAGATTTGAACTGAGTCAAATTAGTCTGTTTTGGAGTGAAATCCAAATTCTGAAACAAAATTCAAACAAATATGACTCAAAATAAAGTACCGGAGCAGAGTTCCACCTAATAGAAAAGTGCAGATACGCCTTATCGACCCCACTGTATCCCTGCTCATAGGAAACTTCTAAAATAAAATGAAATGTCCTATGACAGTGGTCGGCAACCCGTCGATCGCGACAGCATTTTAGACAGTTTATAGTTTTAAAAAAATAAATAAAATAATTTTTGAATTGGATGGCGAGTTTATTATCATTTTTTCCCTCAGAAAATGTTTATTAGTTTATCAGACCATTCACCGGACCTAAAAAGACTTCCAATAATATCGATTGTCAGTCGTCACTTTAACTATGCTCTTGGTGAGAGTTAATTCAAGAATGTATACATTTCACATGTGTGTTTTAGTTAAAAAACTAACAGTTCTTTTTATCAAATTCAAAAGAAATAATATATTTGTATTGTTTTTGATGCGAGTTGAGGGTGTTAGCAAATCATTATTTTAGAAATTTTAAAGTAGGTGTTTTATAAGTATCAGAACTTGTTCTGACAAGAATTAACCTGCAATTTGAAGACAAGGCAATCCCAACATACCCCATTAATAACATATAACCCCCCACCCCCCACCTCACCCCCTCCGGTCCTCCGAGTCGATCTTGGTGTTCGCCGAACTTGGAAAGTAGATCTTCAGTCAGTTTAGGTTGCCGACCACTGTCCTATGAGATAAGTTTCGTCTAATGAGACTCTAAAAATAGTTCAATTTTGGAATAATAACTATTTTTTTATTACTTATTACCAATAGAAGTGTCGTGTCACTTGGTTTTTGAAATTTAGGACATGAATCACTTTTTGAAAAATAAATGAATTTGTTTCTACTGTTGTAACTGCGTCCCTGTGTTTTATGTTAGTGGAACATCTCCCATATGCCTTTTCAAATTTGAATATAGCTCTTATGTTCGCGTCTGTCTGTCTGCACTACGTACTCCCCCCTCCCCCGGGCCTCCGCCTCCGCCCAACATCACAACATAAAACATGTTATAAGGCATGAAATGGGGTCAACAAAATTTCGTACACGTTTTTCAATGTTACAAGAAGCCCAGTGGCTGAGTGGTAGCCTTCCGTGCCACAGGTCCGGGGTTCGATTCCCGGGCTGGGCAGAGTCAACTCAGCCTTTCATCTCTGCAATAGGGTCGATAAAATGAGGACCAAGCATGCTTGGGAGATAAATACTGGCGGTTCCGCGTCAAGACGACCACTTGACCAGAACTACTGCTTCTACACCACAGGCACCTCGGTCTCGAAAACTAGCATGGGCACAGTAGGCCATGGCCCCCAAAAGGGCTGGCGCGCCACTGAGTTCAGCTTTTTTTTTTTTTTCAAGCTTACTCACAAGCAATGAATAACAAACTGTGTGCCAAGGAGCTGAGAAATCTTCACAGGGAGCTTCGAAATTTTACAATAAACTTCAAAAATAATTAGCAGTTTGCTCATTATGAAGCTTTAGCAATACTTCGCAGTGCCCTGTAATAAAAACGAGGGTTATGCAATGCAGGTACGCTATTTTTATTTATTTTCATATGTTACTTACAATTAGAAGGAGTGCCCACCCTTTCATAGCGGTCGTGTACCCCTAAAAAATTACTGAGCCCCTCAAAATCGGCAACCCAACTAATTGGCAAAAAAGTTGACCAAGACCCTACGAAATAATCACAATGCTGCAGTCTGCGCCATGACCTCCCCCTCCCCCTTCTTGGTGAGCACTGCTGTGACTCATGGATGTAAGCTGTAGTCCGACTTTTATTTAGGGAAGGGAATCTTTATTTCAAAACGGGCGCCTCAGCTCGACCTTCGGGATGAGTTCGCGAATCCTCGTAGCCTTACCAAAACGTGTCCCTGAAACATATACGTCCTAAGCGCCCAAAATTGTGGCTTTGAGTGGGAAAGTCGTTTTTACCTTTCTTTTAAAGCAAGGCTTTGTCGTCACGGATTATTGTAAATTTTTAGGGAAAAATGTTGCAATTTTTTTTTTTTTTTGGAGGCGTTTAGATGAAAGGGCGCACCGGGACATGTCCCGGTGGGCCAGTCCGCCCCTGGGCAAAGGTGTAAACTCAATGCATATTGCATTAAAAACACGACAAGATACTTGAACATATGCAATTTTTTTTAAACAAACCTTAACGACTTTGGATATTTAGTATGTTACACTTATACGCAGGGCCTTATTTACTATTAGTCCCGAGACGCACGGGCCTAGGGCCCCCACTTTGAGGGGGCCCCCTAATTTTTGTTATTATTTTTTTTTTTTTTTTTGTAATTTAAAATTTTTTAGAAAAATATTTAAAACTAGCATCTTTCAAAAACAAACTTAGTGTTATATTGCTTCACAGAAAATTTGTATTAGTAAATTATTTTAAAATCACAAGGAATTTTTAGTTTGGGGGCCCCCCAGATTTTGGTCTGACAATTTGAAATTTGAAAAACAAAATCGATTTTGCACTTTGGGGGCCCCCAGATTTTATTCAAACATTTTGTAATTTAAAAACAAAATCATTTTGCACGTTGGGGGCTCCCAAATGTTAGTCTGACTCCTTGACATTTGAAAAAGAAATTAGTTTTTGCGCTTGGGGGCCCCCAAATTTTGGCGTGACTGGCAAGTTATGCAAGCACATACTGAATGTTATGTTTAAAACATTTGTGTTGCGTGAGGGGCACCCAAACATGAGTTGCTCCTATAGTGATTCAAAATGTAAATCGGGCCCTGCTTATGCAAGTAATATGACGTGTTAAACATTATGCAAAAAGACATTTTAAGCTATTTTCACTGCAGTAGATAATTTTTAAATAATAATAAAAATCGTGCATTCGTATTAAAACTAATTTTAATACGAATGCACGATTCAAATGAAATTTAACCCTACCAGGAATAATAGTACACTCTTAGTAAAGAAAAAAATGAACAAATTTGAATTATTTTGCTGTTGAAACCTAAAAAAAAAATCAAACAATTGTGTGCACTTAATTCGTTTTTCTACTTTATATAGGAAACATCAACTTGAAATATTTGTAGTCTACCTATTTAGTAAAATCATGTGTTCATTCCATCCATTACTAAAAACTGAAACTTTTTGTTTTAATCAGATATCTTTATTTAAAATTGCAAGATAAAAAAATATTTCACAAGGAAAAAACCATATGCTACTATGGTACACGGATGGAACATCTTTAAGGATACATATTCTAAATTCTAAGCAACTTTGCTTTAAACACTATCATCCTGTACTATTGTGTGGTATTCATTAAGTAGACCTAAAATACTATTATTACCATCAAAAACACATTAAGTGGATCATTGATTACTCTGAATTGCAATATGAATTGTTAAATAAATTACGCTTTGATGTTAAGACATCTGAAAAGTAAGAATAATATTATAAAATTTAAAAAAATAATTAGTTCTAAATTTATGAAATACGTAATACACACACAGAGACAGAGGGATCAATGAAGTTTTGCTTAAAATAGAGGTTGTAAATTGCAGCACATTTTATGTTTAAAACAAACTTTTTCGAACACTAAAATCAATTTTTAGAATTTTTTTTTTTAATGATTTAAATTAATGTTTTTTTAAAGCACTTAATTTAAATCGTGATTTAAATCAAGCCGATTCAAATCAACGAACCCTGATCAACAACCCGACGATAATTCATTAAATTTTGCAAGTTCAGCCTCGAACCTTTAAACAACTTTTAGACAGTTTAGTTTTTCTGTTTTACAACAGTTTGTTTTGTTTTAAATATTTTGATCACCAATAATCTCTCCTCCTCAGTGCGAGTGATTGACCCCTGAGTTAGTTATTTTAATTAAAGCATTTGTAACGCTTATTATACAAGTTTTATCTTTCTGCACGCCTGTAAAGAAAATAGAAATAAAAATTTTCATGCAACCTATTATAATTGAATAAATTAGGAACACAGACACTTGTTATCAATTTAATCAAGAGTTCAAAACGTTAATGCAAATCAACAAATTTTTTTTCAAAGGGATCATTCATAAATGATGTCACGCTTCGAGGGGGGAGGGGGGTTCGTGAAATTGTGATAAGGGGAGGGGAGGGGAAACAAGCAGTGTTACATCATGCAACATAGCGTGACATCTGACAAAGGGGGGAGGGGGTCAAATATATGGGGGAAAAGCGGGAGATCATTTATGAACGGCTCCAAAGCGTTGATTCGCAATAAAATAACTCGTCACCGCACTTATTGTCTCCTTATCTCACTTAATATTATATTGGACATTGTTTGCTTTAACTGGACTTGGCACCTTTCAAATGTAGAAAATCGATGAAAATACCGATTTTTCAATTTTTTGCTTAAAATGTGGTTTGACTCTCCTAGTATATCTGAGCGAAGTTTTGAAGCGATACAACCAATATAAAGTACCCCAATGTAGTTAAGAAGTAAGAGAATTCAAATATTTCTGATGTTTTAGTAGGATTTTGAATTCTTTAAACTGCGTTTTTTCGGTTTGTGTTTTTTCGCAATATTGTAGTACTTAAAATGCTAAACCTTCTACATATATTCATGTAGCAACTTGAAATTTTTGGTGTGAGTTCAATATGATGTACTTGATAAAATTAAGGATGGATTTTGCTATATATTTGTAAAAAAAAAAAAAAAAAAATTTAAAATGAAAATGTAACAAAAGTCGCTTTTTTTCTGTGTTCTACCATCGATGTAACTTTAAAAACTTTTTTCTCAAAAACTAATTAATTAATAGTAAAACCCATCCCTAAAATTGTAAACCATACTATAATAAGTACTTTTAAAAAAATTGGTAAAAAAAATCAAGAAATGAAGAAGAAAAAGGAAACTTAAAATCGTTAAATTCTTTAAAATTTTCTGTTAGTTGAATTTGGATTTTTCACGTGAAAATCATTTTGTTGAACAATAGCACTTCATAATATACAAATGAAATAGGTAAAGGTTATTAAATTTTAAAAAAATGTCAAAAGGTGCCAAGTCGCCTTAATTCAAATTGTATTTTATTTTGTTTGACATTGTACTTTTCTCCACCAGACCCCTACCTGTTAGCCGAAGAGTTAAGACTGCTTGCGAACGGAGCTGGTGGCTATTGACATTGTACTGGACAAACAGTCTGACTGATTTATCAAATGTATATATTATGGAAATTTGGAAATGGATTAACAGGGCACCTTAAGATTAGTGTTATTCTTCTTTGTCATTCATTTAATGGTTCTTTGTTTTGTTTTTGACATTTCTTCTTTGAATTGTAAATAGTAAAAAATGTATTGAGGATTGTAAAAATATTGTAGATGTAAGGAGCAGTATGAAAATATGACGAAATAAAGACTTCTAAAAAAGGTTCGAATTTGCGTTGAATGTAGTAGGAAAGTGGAAAAAAAGAACTATTTCCAATTTTTTTTCATTGATAACACTGAAGCTCATCAATAGCTACTACATAAAAAAGGAAAAGTAAGAAAATCGGTAGAGAAACGGAGGAGTAAATGGTATTTAACTGTTTTGTCTTTGCCTATTTATACATAGATATAAAATTATATTCCACATTATTTATTTATTCAAGAAGATGGTATTGGACTGGGGGGAGCATATATTTATTCCAGATTTGTTTCCTTTTAATTTTTTAAAATTTGATTTATCAAGGAAACTGCTTCATAGATTTTATTTTCTCAAAAAATTAAAATAAAGCAACAGCAATAGCATGTTGTACAAACAATAAGTCTTATTAGTACTAGAAGAATTATTTAATGAGAAAGTAATAAGACTTCTCTGCATCGCATTTATGCCAACGTTGCAATCGGGGGCGGAGTTGAGGCATATACGAGGGATGGTGCTTCCCCTTTTTGGAGCCCCCTCTCCTTCCACGTTTTTCCATCCCGTCTATTTTTAATTTCAGAGTAAAAATTCGCATCTGAAAGCAACCCCCCCCCCCGTCCCAGTGGCGTACGCAGAATTTTTTCAAGGGGGGGTTTCATAATTTTCTGAAACTACTAAAAGAAATTCGAGTATGTAATAAAGCACTATTATTTCCCTAATTTAGACAGCTAGACAATTTTGACTTGAGCTCAAGGGGGGGGGGGGTTAAACCCCTAACCCCGCCTTGCGTACGCCACTGCCACTCCCCATCCTTTCAGGCTCACATCACAGACTTTATTCTTTCGTGTACTTGGGTGCCACCAGAATTTTCTCCTGTAGAGAGGGGGGGGGGGGGTGATTGACACCGACTACCCACCGCTTGCTCCCCTGCGTAAACTTAATGCAACAAAATTACTTCAAGTGAACATACAAATATTAATCAGGGGAATTACTTTGAATACGAAATCAAAGAAGAAAAAAAAAACCCTGAAAATTATTATTAGTTAGTTACGTACAACCATTCTAAACTGAATAAAAGATGCATATTTCATTAAAAAAATCCTCACAAAAGAAAAAACTATTCATGAAAAAAAAAGAAAGTATCTTTAGTTTCGAAATTTTAATTAGTTTTTCGGAAGTGAAAGTCAAAGACCTTTACACCAGAAAAATTTCGCAATTCAGCTGAAGAATTATTAATGCAAAATAGCTGAAGCACATTACGTCCTGCGGGCTGAAACGAAAAATTTTGAAAATTAGAAACTAGAAATCATCCCAACTAACCAGGGAGTAAAATATTGTTTGAAAACATTTCGAGGGGTCAGAACAGTGTTACTTCAACACGTTTTCTGCACAATGTTGCAGAGAGAAATCTCCCTGTAGGAAGTTCTTTTTCTGTTAATATTACTTATAAATTGTAAAAAAAATCGGTAATCATTTATTTTTATATTTTTCTGCCAAACAAATTCCTCTTTATTAGGAAGAAACTTGGAGAGGATCCGTGGTAATCTAGTGGTTAGGATGTCGGGCATCCAACCGAAAGTTATTGGGTGTCGATACACCACCAGCAGGGTGACCCACCATGTTCACTTGGGGATCATTCATAAATGATGTCACGCTTCAAGGGGGGGGGGGGGGTCGTGAAGTTGTGAAAAAGTGTGACAAGGGGAGGGGGTGACAAGAAGGGTGATTTGTGAATGAATTTTCATTAGTTATACGTTTCCTAATACATTTACGAGAATAAAGCAACGCTTTTGTAGTTGCCACATTTTTTCGTAGACAATAGTTTGATTGATAAACACACGATGCAATATTTCACTTATATTTGGCATTAAACTTCAATAAAAACAACCATATTTATCGGCGGTCAAAATGCAGATCCTGGTCCCGCAAGCGATCTAATTTCGATAAACTTTCTCTACAACAGCGGTGCGCAAACCGGGGGTCGCGACCCCCGGAGGGGTAGTGAGGAAATTTTTAGGAGTCTCCAAATTCAAAGAAATTCAAATTTATGAAAAATGTACAATTATTCATTTCAAAGAACGGAAATAATACAGCGAAGAACTTTATAATTATTATTTTACGAGCGTGATATTCGCGATCGCTATCACGGGGCTTCAAAACCCCGTTATCATGCATACTTATGCGCGATATCGGCTGCTCACTTCCACCTATAACAAATACCAGCCTTCTCGCTCACTCCTGCGTTATCTAAAGTATTAAGAAGAGTTTATTAAAAATACGGATTTACATTTTGTGTTGTTAATGGGGAAGAACGTCCGTTGTGTGTTAATTACTCAGATAAATTACCAAATGAAATATTTAAACGCGTTAAAAAGACATTTGGAAATTAAACATAAAGAATTTGCAAATAAATCTGAACTTTTTTTTAAAAAGCCGTGCTGAACGTTAAAAAAAACAAAAAAAAAAACTCTATTTATTAAAGCATATACATCAATTCCCAAGAAAGCTTTACGGACAACCTTGGAAGTTTCATATTTAATAGGGGAAAATTTGAAACCACATACAATTGGAGAATCCCTCATACTTCCTTCAACAATCAAAATGACATCAATTATGCATGGAGAAAAATATGGTAACGATATAAAAACAATAACATAATCAAGAGTTACCGTTTCTCGCCGAATTTCCGTCAGTTCGCGTAATATAGAATAGGTTCCGTTAAATCGCACACAAAACTCTTTTGTGTTTGCTCAACAACTTGACGAAATTACTGAAATTTAGTAATTTCAGTTTCAATTAATTGTTTATGTGAAATACGTTTTTGAAGAAGGCATATCGGAAGATTTTTTACGTTGTGAAAGGTTAGAAGAGAGAGCATTTGAGAAGAAAATATTTGAAATTTCAATTTTTATTTTGAGGAAATTCTGGACACAGTGTCTAGCGATTTGCACTGATGGTGATGCAGCGTTAAGAGGTAGTAACAAAGGACTAAAAGGGTTAATAATGAAAATTGATCCCCATAAAAGTATTCAACTATTGCATGGCACTTAGACAAACTCTAGTTGCAAAAGACATCAATGAAGAATTGCACAAGATAGTAAATAATGTTGCAATTGTAATTAATTACATTAAAAGAAATAGCCTATACTATCGTCTCTTTTGAAAAAGGCTGTAATGAGATGGGCTCTGTGTATGAGATATTTTTACTACATACGAAGGAGATGGCTTTCACGCGGCAAAACATTGAGAATTATTTTCGATCTGAAAAAAGAAGGCTATATATTTTTAGTGGAAAAGAAACACATATTGGCACGTTCATTCATTAATGAAGATTGACTTGGAAAACTCGGTTACATGGTTGATATTTTCGAAAAACTGTACGATCTGAGTACGACTCTTCAGGGAGAGGGTACAGACATTTTAACGTAAAGCAGTAAAATGGAAGCTTTTAAGAACAAGCTGATAATTTGACAAGGGAAATTGAACAAGAACAACACAGACATGTTCCCGGTGCTTTTCAGAAATTACTAAAAAAATTATATAGATTTCCCGTTATTTAAAAACATCATTTCCCGTCTATAAAATTGGTTGAAAATTTTACGAAAAGGTACGAAAAATTTTCAGAAAATGAATTAGATTGTATCCGTGATCTATTTTCGTTTGATATTATTAATTCTAATATCCTTTTGAATGAAAACAAAACCATTAATTGATGTTTCAAGCGACAAAACACTGCGCATTCAATTTAACTCTCTGACTTGCAGTTTATCTCTCATTGACTTCTTATAATGTCAAGTTTTACAAAAGTATTTTTCATTAAAAAAATATTTATATCCATATGCATAAATAAAGCATTGTTTTCATAAAATTGTGCGTTGATTCATTGACTGATTTTTTTATGATGATACAACTTTTATAATACCTTTTTAAAAAAGGCATTATTTCAATCAATGATGTCAAGACACTCTTTTAAAAACACTCTGTAAGAGCAAATCCCAGAAAGAATTTCAATGTAACTTGGTTGACGATTAAACAAAACGTCCACTGCCTATCCTGGGGGCGCAACAAAATTTTACACAAAATAGGGTGCCGCAAATGAAAATAGTTTGCGCACCACTGCTCTACAATAACCATGAGACCCGTACGGCGCGGCGGTACGTGCACACGTGTTTAGTGATATATGTTATAAATCTTGAAGTAATATGGCAACTAGAATCACCTTGCTCATGTAGAATGAAATATAATCATACCAGTAATATGATATTCTACTGCTATGAATAAGGTCACTGTATAAGCGAGCTTACCTTACACTAATGGACAGAATGAACATTTTTCAAAAAAAAAATCACACACGTTTGCAAGTGAAGCTTTTAAAATTATACATTTGTGTCTAATTAAAACGATTTTTAACGATTTGGCATTTTTTGATTCGTACTGGAATGATAAGCGCGGATACAAGATTTTGCTGAGAAAAGAACTTTTGTGTGTGCGCGCGAGATTTTACCTGTCTCCCGCACGCGCGGAAAAGTGTTCCGAAAAGGAAAAATGATAAAACTTTAGTTCGTTACCCCCCCCCCCCCCCAGTGTAATTTTTAATAATACTTCACTCTCAGGGAGGGGCAATCCTATTTGCCCCTGGCGCCTGAATGACACAGATATGTCACTCTGTTACAAATGTAACAAGAAGTTCCGTCTAGAACTATACGAGCCTACTTTCCCGTATACACCAAATTCAAATTTATAATCTAGCTATCTCTTTCTCTCTCTTTCTTATTTATCTTTAGTTCTAATTATTGAAAATATACCTTTTTCAACGGATAATACATATTCATTCACTCACTCATTCATTCTTTCATTTATTCAGCCATGCATTTATTCATTCATTCGTTAGCTCATTCAAGTGTTTATTCATTCATTTACGCATTCATGTATTTATTCACTCATTTATTTATATTTTCATTTATTCAATAATTTATTCATTCATTCTTTTCCTCATTCATTTATTCATTGATTTATTCTTTCACTCTTTCATTTATTCATTCATTCATTATTTCACTCATTGAGTCACTGAGAAATATCCTTGAAAATCCCGATCAAAAAATTTCATAGCAAAATAGGCTCGTAAGTTCTGGACAAACTTTCTATTTCTACATGTTCTACGTTATAAGAGCTTTCCGATAAAGTTTGTTCCAAGCAAATCGGTCCGTTAGATCAGGATTTATATAGGGTTGAAATTTCCCCGTAAGCTCTGTGTTAATTTTTTGAACTGTTCAAAAATGAACAAAAACTGTTCAAATCAATATTTCACGCCGAGAACTCCTTTCAATAAGCTTGCAATAGGAACTTGGCTCTTGTGCCCAGAGTTTACAGAATTTGCTTCAATTTTGTCCATAGGCGCTAATGTTAAAAATTTTTTAACTGTGCAAAATTGAACAAAAAATTGTTCAAATCAAAAAGTAAAATATGGAAATGAGATGTTCTCGCCGAGATCTTTCGAATGCAAAAAGAATTTTTCCAATCGGACAATTCGTTCAAAAGTTATTAGGGGGGGACAGATCGACAGACAGACCGACAGACAGACAGACCGACAGACACACTTTTTCCCCATCTCAATACCCTACTTTCAAATTTTTTATTTTTCAATCTTTATTTAATTACTTATTTTTGACTTTTCTTGATTTTTAACGATATTTTCACGATACATTAAGCCTTCTTTCATGCTTTATTATTATTTTTTTTTTTCTTTTACGGGAAAGTAGGCTAAAAATACGCAAAGCAAAAAAATCATTTCCAATATTTTGTCAATTTTGAATTGTTAACAATGAGGTGTGAAGAAAAAATGTATATTTGAGGAAAATATCTTCACTCTAATCTATGCTCTAATCTATCCCCCTACTCTTTTTCCCCTATTACCGACTTCGCCTTTTCGCTTAAAATTCGTAATGAATTTCTCAATCGCATTCATGTAACAGCTGGTTAATTTCGAAATAAATAATTGCTGCAAATGAAAATTTTCCGTCTTTTTTCAATATACTGGAACCTTGTGATTTTTACGTTAATCGAATTATCTCGATAATCCAGTTGAACTTGGGGGTGGGATGGGGATGCGGAATAATTAAAGCTAAAAGGCATAAAGGAAGGTAAGGCGGGGGAAAAAAACATTTCCTTTTTTTTTCTACTGGTTTAACGCCGTGTTAAAATTTATTTGCCGAATTCATTTGCTGAATCTTTTATATTGGTATTAAATTACCATGTGTACTCGCCTATTAGTTGCCCTCGCATATAACAGGCTCGCGTAATTAATTTTGAAGCATAAAAATTCGACAAAATATTTTCCCCCACAACTTTGCTATTTTTCCTTGCATAATTACCGTTTTATTCATTATCTAACGCTTGTTTATAGAAGTGAAAAATCCTTACACGATACACACCTATATTTATAATAAAATCCAAAGAGGTAAAAAAAAAAATCGCTTTTTTTGTTTTAAAACAGACATTCGTCACAAATAGCAAATTATCTATACTCATTAGAAAGTTACGATTTTTTTTTTTTTTTACTTTTTGGAAAATATTTATTCACGCATTTTTGACATTTTTAAAAGGAAATTTATGCAAGTGCAATTTTGTGCTTGAGACTTTGTTCTTTTATTCTAACGTGTTTTATTTTGGTGTCTTAACAAACCATCTGTCCCGCAGCGGACAAGTCGGTAAAAGCTCGGTTCCCGCAGAGCACCGAAAGTGAAGCAACATTCACTGAGGTCAGTGGCTTGGGAGGGTGACAACCTCTCGGCGGCTGGTTGCTTTGGGACCGTGTACGCTAAAGGAAGCTGATGCGCGTTAAACCCGTCCTGGCTCCAATGTCCTCCAAGTGAAACGATACCTCTGTAGGTTCGCCCTGCGGTGGCGGGCATAGAATAGCGCCGATGTAGCTATGCATGTCGTAAGAGGCGACTAAAATAGCAACATCCGATCCGGGTGACGTAAGGCTTGCTTTGTAGCATGACTATGGCCCCGGGTCGGCAAAGCTCTGCCAGCCCAGCCCCTATGGCTGGTGCTGGTTGTCAGTTTGTCAGAGAGTTTGTGGGAAGACAAGGAGGACAGCGCCGCAGTCGTGCCCCCTCATACTGGGGGGTAATCCGTGAAGGCCCAGATGCTATAGACGGTACGGCTGTGGTTAGCGTTTCGCACCTCTGTAGGTGCCAACCCTAGGCGACGGTCTCCCATCTGGGAACTGGTTCAAAAATGAAGAGAACTCTCAAAAGGCCGCAAGTCGGACTCCTGCCTACAAAGGGCCTCGTTAGACTCGGGAGCAATGCACCTATACTTCCTCGCTTAGCGCGAGGACACGGCAACAACAACAAACCATCTTTTCACAACCAAACTGCTTTGATATAATTTTGTATTTCCTACCAATCTCTGGGAGCCAAATATAATTCCTTGGGGAACAAAAAATAGAAAACCTTAGAATTTCTCAAAAACTTGTAGTTTCCTTTTTAAATAAATTCTGATTCAAGGGTATTGAACTTTTTACATTTTGGGAAACCTTTTGAGCTTGCCATTTCCTAAAGCGAACCTCTTGATCAAAGAGCAGAAAAAAAAAAATAGGATATAAATGCTTGATCCAACTCAAATTTACAAAATGTCTATAGTAATAAGATACATGGGCCGTGGTAGCCCAGTGGTTAGCACGTCGGACTTCCACCTGGAAGGTCGCGCGTTCGATGCCCACTGAAGACCACCATGTATACTTGGGGATATGTGCATGTAAAATCCGTAGACCCCACTACCTCTCCCCGTGCGTAAGCAATCCTAAGGCCTCGGCTAACAGGTAGGGGTGTGGTGGAGAAAAGTAATAAGATACATAAAATATTTATTTTTACAAGAAAATTGCCCTGAAGAATTCAAATTTTTACAAAAATTTTCAAGTTTGGATTAAGAACTACTATTGTCAAAGTTGGTTTGAAAACCTCTGCTCTATCCGGAGACGAATTTATGTAGTGTTCACGACGAATAAACTTTGCGATTGAAATTAAACAGTGAAACGTCTGCCTCTATGTGGAAAAGCAAATAGTGATTAAACCAACATTAATGTAGCACTTCAAAAAAAAAAAGAAAGAAAGAAACAAACAAACGTGTTAAAGGAATCTCTTTAACAGTGCTTTGTACATAAAGTTGTGAACTTCGAGGCGTAAGTGATACGAATGGATTTTTTGCTGTTTGGTGGTAGATCAACGTTGGTTTGCTCACTCTTTAAACAACATAGTTTCCGTTCATGCTCCTCAACTTTTAAATTGTTTCAGAAATTATGCTTTCCATTACGAAATTATTCTTAGAGAAATTCGAGGATTCTCACTGGAAAAATCTTTCGAAATTTAAGTCCTAACAAGAAGTTCCGTTTAGAACTACACGAACCTACTTTCTCGTATAACCAACTTCAAATTTATAATCTAGCTATCTCTTACTCTCTTTCTCACTTATTTTTAGTTCTTAATTGCTTCAAATATATCTTTTTCAACGGTTAATACATATTCATTAATTTATTCAGTCATTCATTCACTCATTCAAGTATTTATTCACTCAGTTTTTTTTTTTTCATTCATTCGCTCATTTATTCACTCATTTGTTCGTTCATTCATTCTTTCACTTATTCATTTAAGCGTTCATTAACCAAAAATATTCTTGAAAATCCCGATCAAAAAATTTCATAGGAAAATAGGTTCTTTAGTTCTGGATGAACTTTCTATCTGTACATGCTCTACATCGCAACATCTTTCCGATAAAGTTTGTTGCAAGCAAATCCGTCTGTTAGATCAGGATTTATATGGGATTGAAATTCCCCGTAGGCGCTAATGTAAATTTTTTTGAATTGCTTAAAATAGAACAAAAACTGTTTACATCAATATTTCACGCCGAAAGCTTCTACCAATAAGCTAGCTCATAGGAACTTGGACGTTGTGCCCATAGTTTACATAATTTGCTTCATTTTTGCCCATAGGCGCTAATCCGCTAATGTTAAAATTTTTTGAACTATTCAAAAATTGAACGAGAAATTGTTCAAATCAAAAAGTAAAATATGGAAATGAGATGTTCTCGCCGAGATCTTTCGAATGCAAAGAAATTTTTTTTTAAAACGGACAATTCGTTCAAAAGTGATTAGGGGAGGGGGGACAGATTTTTTTTCCCCCCTCTTAAAACCCTACTTTCAATTTTTTTATTTTTCAATCATTATTTAAATTAAATTAACTTTTATTGATTTCTAACAATATTTTCACGTTACATTAAGCCTTTTTTCATGTTTTATTATTATTATTATTTTTAACTTTTACGGGAAAGTAGGCTAAAAACGCAATTTTAGGCCATTTTTGTGATGCTATGGAAGGAAGAGGTGTTCTCCTCAGCTAATAGTTTTGAAATTGATGTCCTAAAGACGCAATATTAGAGTATGTTTGTGTGAATTTAGGGAAAGTAGTTCGTCTTCGTGGACTCTCCCTTGAAAATATTTAGCAATGACACTGAAAGCCTGAAGACCCTTGGCTGTGGAGGGTAGGATAAATAATCGACTCTGACTCTTACAAACAGTACCACACCGAGCATTCAGCTTTTTCACGACGACTCAGAGTACGACCACTCAGTTGCGTACGCCACTGAGTGGTCGGATCGGATACCGGATATTTAAAAATCGGTCGGATATTGGATATCTGGTACTTTCAGGGGGCACGGGTCCAGAAGTCCTCGGATATCCGGTATTCGGCTGTTTTTTAAATATCCAGAATCCGATCCAGCAACAGCACGGAAGGTCCGGTTATCCGGTGTGTCAAATTTTATTTTTAAAATTTAACTAATTAGCATGTTTTGAAAATAATGTAAATTAAAAACGCAATGTTAAATCAACATGAAAGGTGATAGTGTTCAATATTTCAAGCTAAATATGAAAAGTATGATTGGATTGTCGCAGTGGCGATTCAGCAAGGCTGTATCCAGAGGGGGGGGGGGCCCGAAATCCGAAAATTTTTCGCAATGTAGCATATATTTCTCCCTGAAACTTTCCTCTGCACTAGTGTTTCAAAGTCAGACCCCCCCCCCCTGAAAAAAATTCCTGGCTACGGCCTTGCAATCCAAAGAAGGTGATCCCCCCCCCTCCGCCCCGAATAAATGAAATCTATGGGAGGGGCAACAGGAGCAATAGACCTACCCTAAGAATGAAATACTGAGGAATAATAAAAAGTACGAAAAGAAAGAAAACTGAATCACGAATACAAATTTTGTCGTTTCACGAAAGAGGGATGTAAATTTCTTAACTAGTGTGATCAAAATACCAGTAAGCTAGAATGTCGAGGTGTTTGATTCTACCTCTTTCGCTTGCTCATATTAGAAATTGTTTGCAGGGCTTGATGCGGAAAAAAAAAAAAAAACAAATCAGCAGTTTATCATCATATAAAACATCATGATTTTAGATTTAAAAAATTTTTGCTTTTAAACCCTTGACATCTGGGTCCTTCATTTGTAATATTGAGTGTTTTGTTCTAATTTCTTTATTTGGTGTGTTTTTCAGAATAGTATGGATAGTACTTTCATTAAATTTTGATTTTAATAATTGAATGTGAATAGCTTACTTTATCAATAATTTGCTCCGATACGACATAGAAACATAACAATATTTCAGAAAATTTCCCCCATTCCATCAAGAAGAAAAGGGGGGGATGCTTAAATCGATTTTCTTTATTTGTAAATCAAACCGATCAATAATAGAATTTTTAAACGACTCCGACTCCTTTACTCCAAAATGATCTCCACATACCTGTCAAAAATCAATAAGTGTATGAGTGAATAAATAAATATATATGTATATATATATAATATTTTGCATAGCCATCAATTTCGTAATTTAAAAAAAAACACTCAAAAAAGTTTTTTTTTTTATATAAATACTAATACATACAATAATGAATAATGAAATCAATTACAACAATTTGCTACAGTTTCATCCTTATAACTTGTAACAACCGATGTAGATCCAATAGACATAAAATACAAAAAGCTAAAATACTAAGCTAAAGAAAAATACGAAATAAATCAGTCCATTTCATTGGACTGATTTATTTCGTATTTTTCTTTAGCTTATTGACGTCTTGGATAGTGTTTCGTAATTTTACTTTCAAGGATCTTATTAGCTAAAGCGCGAAGAAATGTAAATATACTTCTCAAAACCACAAAAGTATTACAATATATTATAAGTAAGATATTTTGGGGCAAATAATTTAAAGCACCCAAAGCTTTCACAGAATATACTAGAAGGTATAAAAATATGCTAGTTCTTTTGCATATTTTATCTCCAAATTAAGCAAGAATTTTCTGAACTGGGTTTATTTCTTAAGCAACTTTAAATAAGTAATTATATCCGTTTCGTTACTTTAAAACTCAAAAGGAATTTAAAGAAACCGGAAAATGAAATGATCAACTGACGATGTTAGAACATTGTGTTTTTGCACATTAGAACACTATTTACTTGGTACATGGGCCAGTGACTCTGCCATGCACATCGTGTTGACATGGGGGATTCGCGCCCCCGAACGGGAACTTCATTCGACACCCTTCAAACTTAATTTTAAGAAATACGCAGAAGACAAAAGACTACGCTAGAATTTGTTTTTCTTTTTGATAGAATATTCAACAATATGGCGATTTTAAAAGAATCTTGTACAAGAAAAAAATGTTTCGAAATGAAAAACTGCAGAAATTACGCTTCAAATACTTGAATGTAAAACCATTCTGTAAAAATGCACAAAAAAATCAATAACAATAAATGCAAATTCTTGTGGTGTTCCTTCAGAACTTCTTTACATACCTATTCAGGCGGCTGAGCGTTTTGCCGCCCCTTTTGGGCTGCCGCCTGATGAGATTGCCTCTTCGCATCATAGCATCGCACGGCCCTGGTCTTACATGAAAGATACGTTTTCACAGCATGCAACACATATAGGATTCCCTTTGGGACCATTCATAAATGATGTCACACTTTTTTCAATATATTTGACCCCCCTCCCCTCCTTTGTCACATGTCACGTTATATTACATATGCATATATACTTGCAGTTCAGAAACAGAGCACTGCGTTATTGATCCCGTTTCTAATTTTATTTTTGAACTTTTAATGGCATTTGTGAGCATAACAATAATTACGTGTGTACTTAATTTATATAAAATGAGGTTAAGATTTACAGCACAAAAGACAATTAGTATAGAACAGTAAAATATATTATTTGTTCGAATTCTGAAAAAATGACCCACGCAATCTTATCTTAACTGTGCAAATGCCTAAGAACATTTTCTTTTAAACTTTTAAAAAGAAGTGAATTTAAACCTTAATCAGTATTGGTATTTACGATACAAAATGATCAACGAAACTTAAAATCAAATTATGAAAATCAAAAAAACTTGTTTTAAATAAATTTAATTTGCTCATTTTAAATATTTTTAGGGAAACCAAAATGTGTAATGTCTTCTTCATTGTTACCCCTTCCCCTCCCCTTGTCACAAATTGTCACACTTTCTCGAGCCCCTCCCCCCTCGAAGCGTGACATCATTTATGAAAGACCCCTTTTCACATTTGTTTTCTTTCTATTTTGTGACCTCTTAGGTGGAAGATAAAAGTTGCCGAATCTTGAATCATAACAGTATATTTTACCTATTCATTATATTATGATTATAAAAAATATATATATAAATATGAAGTGCATAAAAACATGGTAACGGAATTCCCAGACCGTTAATCAGGTGCTTTTTCACATTATTGCAGCAGACAGGTTGAAAATGATCTCAAACTTGACCGTTAGCAGGTGACTTAATATGTCCGTTGGAAATCTAACTGAATTTTCTAAACGGCATCAAAAGTCTTATTTCTATTAGAAATTACAAACAGTTCTCTTAAGAAGACCGAACACTGAAGAACAGAATTCCGCTTTGTCAACATTTCATTGGACTGATTGAAACAAGTACTTATATTCTGGAATGCATCAATGTTCAAATAAATAAATCTAGAAGTTAAAAAAAATCACAATGGAAAAGAAGAGTTTTCGAGATGGCGTTTTTGCTTTTTCTCCTCTGAAACAACAAGTTTTGAAATTATTACCAATGGATGGATCTCAAATTTTTCGAGCTGTTTCTGAAGAGGTAGGTTTGATTTACTTATTAATCAAATCAGAAGGGGCATCAGAAAAGGAAACGGTGTAGCTGCCCTATTTGGCTATAATTCTGCTTCATCCCCCCTCCCCTCACACAGAAAAGAGAGAAAGAGGGAGAAAATATGTACGGGAGAAAAAAATTAAACAATACTATATCATAATAAGTGCGTTATTGGAATTAAAAGGATTTTAAGACAATGATGCTCCCATAATGTTTTATAATTTTCAAATGAAAAGGGGTTGCTTTATATTTCCTGTATGTTTTGCAGGTTCAGTGTTTCTCGAACCTTCGCTTTATGATCATGTTATTGATATCGTTTATGATCTGCATATTGAGTCATTTATTTATTTTTGAATAATTACAAATGCAACTGCAATTAATTTTTAAAAGTTCTTTTAAAAAAACCTCATCTTTTTATTGTATTTTTTGTGCTATTGATTGTTTTGCAATAAAAAGCATGGTTTAAAAGAGCGAAAAACACGATTTTTATAAAACAAATGCTGAATTTCCCCCTCATCAAATATTAAAATCTGTTAAATAAGCAAGCCAATCATAATTCTCGGTATTTATTTTACTGTGGTTTATTTTCTATACAGTAAAGCAAAATTACATGCATTACATCATCCATTCTGAAAATATGTGCGAACAAATATATTAAATAATAATAATATAATAACAATAGTAATAATAATAACAACGCGGATAAAAAAAATAAGAGTTTATCTCTCTTTACAATTCAATAAGTAGGAAAAAAAGAAATTATTTCAATTCAAAAATGGCGCAATATTTGTTTCGGGAAAGAAAAAAAAATACAATAAATGTTTTTAAAATGTCGTCTGCTATTCTTGGATTTTGTTAGACTTTTACTTCAAAAATTGCACATGAAAATATTTAAAAAAGGGATAAATGAGTGTATAGTTTACTCTTTCCCAACACTGTTCTATAATTAGAAATTCTGTTTAAAATATAGATCCAACGATTTTAAATAACAATTATCATTTCTCAATCCAAAATAAATGAAATTTATAGCTGTAGAAGAGTAAAAAAAAAGAAGGAATAAACCGCTGCTGAGTGGATACTATCATGGTAAAGAATTACTCCGAAAAGGTACGTACCATTCACAAATTATTCTATTAAAAAGAAATTTTTTTTGTTAGTCACTTACATAGAAGTTTTTTCAGTGTTTTCTTCTTTTTTTCCTTTTCTTCTAGTGTAATTAAGAATCTTGCATGTTAAATAATGAAGCAAAGAACTTAGAAAAAAGCCCTCCTCCCAGCATTCGATAAAATTTATTCATTTCAAGCTGACCATCACACTGGAAAATGCACTATGCACTTGTATAACGAAACACAATCAATTTAATAACAATTTAGGGCGAAATGTAAGGGTGGGGGTGTATGTAACACATTTCGGTTGATATTTTGTTCTTCAATTTCATTGCGGTAATTTCCATCAAACGACTACTAAAGCATACGTACTGTGAAAAAATTTCTCCCTCTCGGTCTCCGTGTTTTTCTCACAGTACACAAATGATATTCTTATTCTTCCCTCTGTTTCTTCATTTCGTACTGATATTTTCATTTTCTCTTTAAAATAATTATTACTTCTGGACGTTGTAGATATTTGTTTTACAATTCCTATTTAGAAAAATACCGTAACTGTGCGCTTACTATGCAATGAATAAAACTTCCGTGTTTTAAAAAAGTGCGTGGATACAGTCTGTAAAAGAATACTATCAACTTTCACGAGATTATAATTCGAATTAACTACCAATTTCTTCAAGTTCCTTTTTCTCTTAAAATGTGCGTTTTACTTGAAAACTGACAAATTATTGCTTTGTTATTAATCCATAATCTCTCTCTCTCTCTCTCTTTTCATTTCTTTTTATAGCAAATTTCGAAACAAAGTATAAGTTCTAAATCTTTTTAATCAGGTAATAATGAATTATTCCTTAGTATAATCCACCTTAAAATTATTGACAGTTTCTGCAAAATGTTATCCATGGAAAAAAAGTTATATTTTTTAAATTGCTATCACTTGGGGGGGGGGGTTATTATAAAATACTTTCCCCCACTGAAACAAATTTTAAGGCTTTATCATCGGAAAATGCAGAGAGGGGGAGAACCAGGGAACAAATCACTTGTATACTCCGTGGTCGTTCAACAAAAATATTCTTCAAACTGATTTTTAAAAAACATTCATTTTACAAAATAATTTTTTCCAAAAGTATATCTGAATGTGTTCTATGCTAACGTTTTTTTTTTTTTTTTTAATATTATAAATATTTCATTCGACAATACCTATATATGCCAAATAAAATATTTATTTTACATCAGATAAGGCAAAATGAATTTAAATCCGCAAATTATAAAGTTTAAAATTCAAAATAAAACTGATCGGCATCTTTAGAACTTTATTATAAAGGGGGGGGGGGGGGAGCATTATTCTAAAAGTAGCTATATTACTTTCTATATTTCCTTCTATTTACTAGATGATAAAATAATAAATAATAAAGTCAAACAAACAAACAAACAAAAAAAACCTCTTTACTTACGTTAAAATAACACTTCTCATTGGGTAAAAGTAAGCGTTAAAATATTGGAAAAGGGGTGTGTAAAAGTTCTGAATTAAAACAAAAAGAAACTGACAATATGATTCCAAACATAATCTGTGTAGATACATGCGATGTGCTTGACATTAAAAAATATGTTGTTATTATTATTATGATTATTTTCCAAATAGTGATTAGAACTAAAAAAAAAAATCTTTTTACCAAATGTTTACTTTTTACTACTAATATTTTCCACAAAATTCTTCAAATTATAAAGAAAAAATTCTAAACTCTAAATAATTAACATAAAACGCACGCGAAAGTTCATTTTCAAAAGAATGGGCCCTACTGAACTATTTGTTCTCACACTAAATTTTATCAACTGGAATACTGCCAACCATTCATTAAACTCTAAACTTGGCGAATTTCTCAAGATCTACTTTAGCAGAACTGACCAATAGCAGCTCCCTCTCAAATATTATGTAAATTATCCAAACGGAGTTTCAGAGGCGCGGGTGAAAAATTAGGAAAGAGCGTTTAGTGATTTCTTACCTTTGACTTAGGTCGTCACGTCTTGTATTTTAAATTTCGAGTATGGATGCTTTTTTAGATTTCTTAGGTCTTTACCGAAGTGATGTAGCGAAGGATGGCTCCTGCCTTTTTAGGGTTGTTTCTGAACAAGTAAGTGAGAGATTTATATATAATATGAGCGTATTACACGCTGCTTTACATTTTGTGCTTGCGTAGTTGTCGTCATGGAAGCTGTTTGAGGATACAATGCCTCTCCCTCTTGAATACAAGAATTGGATTATTGAAAATTCTAGAGCTTTTTTAATCGCTCCTGAAATTTTTTGGAGTAGTTCGAATTAATTATTTTTATGAAGTCTATGAAACATCTTTGGTGTTATTTAGTTCCTGCATTCGACAAAGGTTAGATTGCAATCCAACATATCAACAAATTAAGCACATAAAATAAAATGCATGAAATATTTTCCATATGAATTTACTGAATTGTTTGTGTACATATCGATATTTTTATTGGGTTATTTACTTGCGTGCAATTTTATAATTGTAATTAAAGATGCAATTATTGCGGTGAGGATTTTTTTTTTGGTCATATTTGGAAAAGTAACATATTTTTCGTCCACAAATAACACTTTGAATTAAAGTGCTTGGTTCTTTAATTTAATTATTCGATATGCGCATGACCGGAAAGTAGATCTTCTGTTTGAGTTTTATATGCAGTGAATGTCCAACGTAACTCGTAACGACATCTGATACAACGAAGTCGTTCTATATTAATTTGCCAAACTGATTTAGGGTCATAAGATTTTTAATATTTATTCATTATTAATGCAAGCAGTACATGGAAAAGTTATGAAATTTCAGTTTCGTTTATGCTTCTTTTACAATTTAATTGGTAAACTTTAACTATTTATTTACTTTACAAATTCATGAATTCCAAATATTTTGTAACTTTATTTCAGTCTTTTGAATTTTATTACAATTAACTATTTTAAACATGTATATGTGTTTGCTTTGTGAATTTTAAATTATGACTTGGTGCATATTGTAGAAAAGTCTCAACACCGGGAGGTAAGACGCTCTTTGTGATTCAAGCGTGAGAAACGGGTTAACTAAAACTGGGTGTTATAAATCATGCAATAAATTACTTTTGTCACAGAAACTTATTACCGATAAATTCTGTAGGAGCAATGCACTTTAAAAAATAATAAATAAAAAATGTATATGTTGCTTTATTCTATAATTTAATTATTTGGCATATGCATAACCGGGAAAAACGACTTTGCATTTGGGTTTGCATGCGGTGAATGCATGCGATATTTTTCCAAATCGCAGCAACGCGGAAAAGTTGCGAATTTGTGTAACTTTAAAGGTATATTATTAAATTTTACTGATTCTATATCAAAGTATCATGACTTAAAATAAAGTCGTGACACCAAATAAATAAAATGAAATTTCCAAAGCCTTTTCTTTTCTTTCTTCTTTTTTTTACAAGCTTGTACAACACAAGAACTTTATATTTATTTGCTTTAGTTTCTTTTTTTTTTGGGGGGGGGGGGGAGTGACACAAAAGCTTACCGCCCCGGGTGACACCCTTGCTGGGAACGCCACTAACATACGTGACCGGTAGATATAAACTGTTTTTATTTCTTATTTTAACTCTTTTTAGCCTCTCTAATCATTTCGGAGACAACCTGAAAAAAAAAGTGTGCATTTTTTTTTTTTTTTTTTTTTAACGCCCGAACGTATATACATGGAGGGGGTGGTCTCGAGGGCACCACAATGACAGCGAGCGCGCCGAGAAGTCGAGAACAGCCTCTGGGATTAAAAAAAAAAACGCGTTTAAAACTTGTTTTTATGGCAGGGTCTTTAAATTTCTATTCCGAATAAATCAAAAATACTCATGAACTGAATGACTAAAAGGTTATTTTCTAATTGCTTTTTTTCAACATTATTTTTTATCGCACAATGCATCAATCAGTTTTGAAGTCCAGATTGTTTCTGACGCGTTCGAAAAGGTATAATTTAAACCTTTAAACTTTTCTTTCGAGTGGGAAAACACGTGGCCACCTGGTATCTGAACAAGAAGTTCCGTCTAGAACTATACGAACATATTTCCTCGAATACACCAACATCAAATTGATAATCTAGCTCTCTCTTATTTAGCTTTAGTTCTTAATTTCTTCGAATATACCTTTTTCAACGGTTTATACATATCCCTCATTCACTCATTCATTTGTTCATTCGTTCATTCACTCCTTCATTCATTCACTCGTTCACTCATTTATTTATTCATTCAATCCTTCATTCATTCATCCATTCGGAAATATATTTAAAAATAAAGATCCAATCAAAAAATAAAATATAGAATTCAGATGTCACTTCCGAGATCTTTCGAACCGGACAATTCCCTCAAAAGTTATTGGGGGGGGGGGGGGGATGACAGACAGACCGACAGATGCAGCATTTTCCCCCATCGCAAATCCTGAGATCCGAACAGACTGAGTTTTAGATATCTGGAATTCTATCCTATCTCACGGCACTAAACATGCAAATATCCTGAATGTCATTTTTTTTTTAATTTTTTAATTTAATTAACTAGCATATGTTGAAAATGTATGTAAATGAAAAACTCACAACGTCTTTGGAAGCTTTGGGATGCTTAAGAAAATATGTTAAGAGTTTATGGATTCCACAATCAGAGTCTGGAATCCAGTACTGATCCGTCAAAGAATTCCGAATATCCGATATCCGAAAGAAAACCTATATTTGATGAAGTTCCAGTTCTGACCCTGGTCTGATCCAGTAATTGCGCAAAATATCCGGTTAATCAGCATATCAAATTTTATTTTTAAAATTTAATTGGCATGTTTTGAAAAGGTATGTAAATTACAAATTTACTACCGCATTTGGAAGCTTTGGGATTTTAAAAGTACGTACAGGATTTACAGGTTTCAAATATTAGGAGCAGGATATCCGGAACATGCCCGTCAGAAATGGGTCATCAGATGTCCAGTATTGAACAGTCGATGTCCGGTACATGACCTTGATATCCCCCCCCCCCACACACACACAAAGCAAAATCCTGGGTGCGCTACAGTAGATATATTATTCCTATTCTTCTTTTACTTTAAATTTTTTTCTTTTTTTCAATCTTATGATTCCTTACAATTTATTAGTTGCCATTAGTCCGAAAAGTGGCACTTTGTGCTCTTTCAAGCATTTTTCTTTCTTTACTAACGATTGTCCTTGAAATAAGAGGGGAGGGGGGAGGGATATTCTGTCTTCAGATAATTTATTTTTGTGACTAACTGCTTTACTTTACAAATATTCCAACGTTAGTCAAGAAAGGAAGGAATCATTATGTAAGTTTTAATTGCATTATACTGTATGAGGAACTGGAATGTCTTGGAAATTTTCTCCCATCTGTATTATTTTAAGTATTTCGTAGATTGGGAAGGATACCATTCTCTTGAACATTGCATATTGTTTGTTCAGTTTCAAAATTGTTATCGTATGGGCTTACTAGAAGTGCAAAAAGTGAAGTAAAACAATTCAAACAAGAAGATAATGCTTTCAATTGGAACTTTTTCTGATAGCTAGAGTAATAACATTTCTGCAAGAAGGTTTTTACGGCACATCCAAATCGTTTTAGAATATCAATGCTTTAGTTTAATTGCTATTTTGATGAACATTAAAAAGCGATATTAAAAACGTGGCTGACTAGTGGGCAGGCTATTTTGTAAGTGTGAAGATTGTGGCCAAATGGCCACGCAGTGACATATTTTGGCGCCCGAATGATAAAAACTTCCCCCCTCAAAGCCAAAAACGATGGATTTATTGAAAGAAGTAAAAATAGAATAGAAATGCTGGTTTTTTTTCAAATGTGTATTGAAATCCTTTTAAAAATGTCAATTACGGTTATGTTTGAAATATCGAGGTCTTCGATTTCCTACATATCGCAAACATTCGTTGAAAATTCCGATATTTTATCTTCTTCACCCAAAGTGCTTTCAATTAATACTCGACCCTTATCCATCATTTATTTTGGTGTGCTGGCATTTATAGATGAAGAACATTTTTTTTAACATTGCTGTCTTTGATGTTTGATCTTTTCCAACTGCCGGTTTAAGGCTCACCGACGGGAAGGGGCAAACGGAACCGGTCCCACCTCCCCTCTTAGAAGGCATCAGATATTCGATAACTGACAAATTTTTAAATACTGGAATTCAGTTCGGTCACTGCTTTAAGTTCACACAGCAAGAGTTAGGCTGGGCTGGCGCCCAGCAAACCTAACTACAGTAAAACCTGTTTTTGTGCGGTCCTTTTTTATGCGATTGGTTTTGTGCGATTTTATTTTTGTGCGGTATATGAATCTTAGCGGCGTTTGCACCAGTTTAATGTTTCCTATCAATGTACAGATACGTATTTAAAAATGACAACTAATTATAATTATTATTTTTACAATAAGCACACGGTAAGTGCCCATGTGCTTACTGTATAAATAAAAATTATAGGAGAAGGCTTTGATAGTTTCGGCGAAAATGACCTTGACGAGATGATTGAGGACCAAACTATCGATGATAGTGATATTATCAATAGTTTGATAGATTATGAAAATGGACAAGAAGAACCGGAATCTATTACAGCAGATAAAATATATGCAGGGATCCAGATTTCTAAAAAATTGGAAACTTATTTTCTTAAAATAGATACCAATGCGGAAAGACGCTTAAAATTCCAAAAAGAACTGAGATCATGCATGTCTCACTATCGTGACGTTTACAAGCAATTGACCAGTCGACCGTCGTCACAAAAACTGATCATTGACTTCATGGTACCAAAAAATAAATCAATTGAAATCCTATCTTCAATCGACGAAAGCGATTTTCAACCATTTCGTCACAAGAAGATGCGCGTTTTGGATTACGAAGTGTAGGAGCAAACTATTTAATGTATAATTTGAAAACTTCTCCATGTATAGGTACAATGAAGAATTAAATAGTTTTACAATTTCTTTAGGTCTAATTTAATTATTTAATTTAATTGAAAGCATTCTTTCATCTATTTCATAAATCCTTGATTTTCCAAGTCCGACTTTTTTTATGCGGTCCCTATCGACTGCATAAAAGAAATTTTAGGTAGTATATCGTACAAAGTCATAGGCGTAACCAGGGGGGGGGGGGTTTGGGGGTTTAACACCCCCCCCCCCATTGGGTATGTACTTATTTAGGCACATTTAGGCACACAGAAAAATTTCTGGCTACGGCCTTGCAAAGCACAATTTTTTTTCCCCTAAGAAAATTAAACACATATGCATATGAAGTTTTTTTTCCTTTTTCTCTGAAGGGTTGCGATCATGGCCAAAGTATGCAGCTCATAATAAAGAAGACTTTTCATCTGGTTATAAGGTTCTAATCAACCCCCTTATCACCTTGGGGGGGGGGGGGGGTTAACAGCGAAAGGTGGCTTCAATCACCGTACCACACACAGACAGAGATCCTTTCAATCACTCCAGAGGGTTTTCTTTCCTTCTTGATGTCTTTTTTACCCAAAGGCAGCAATCTGGGAATACAATCGCACAAGTAATAAGTTTCCTGGAAAATATTCTCTACTGTGATGGAGTCCTAAAGTTCAATTGTCCTAATGGGTTAAACCCTCAAGCCAGGAAGGGATGCTCATTAAGAAACTTAAAGAGCAGTTTATTTATTTATGACTTACTGTCCAAACACCCATTTTGGTAAAATCTTTTTTGTAGATGAGCCGATTGGAAAACTGATGAACTGTATTTGCATTGCATTCTCATTTACAGATGTTCTCTCATCTCATATATTTTAAATGTTTTTTTTTTTCTTATTATGGTCCATCACTGATTGCATTACGACTCTGGAAATCATCCGTTCAACGTTTCCTATCTCACTGCTACGGTTTAATGCTGCATTTTAATTTACAATCAAGTACTATTTATATTTTAGCTAAATTTTTAATTATTTTCGGTACATAATAATGTTTGCACTCCAGCGATGGACACGTTCGTCATCCAAAAAGAAAAGAAAATTTGATTCAGATGCTTCCACTTCTGAGGTATGTTTTGCTACAAATTTAACAAATTTTTTAGAAATTTATTGTGGGGATGAGCATTTTTGTAGGGGAATTTGGATTTTTTTCTCTAAAATTCGACTATTTCCCGGTTTAATACTATGAATGCCTGGACATAGAAGATTGCTTAGCGCTAAATATTGAATTTTCTATTGCGTTTGAATCAAAAAATAAACTAATAGATCTAGTAAGGAATGTTTAATGTTTTTGTGAATCAAGGCCGTATCCAGAGGGGAAGGGGGATCCACGGGCAGCCCCCCAGAAATCTTTTGCAATGTATTATATATTCCTCCCTAAAACTTTTCTTTACATAAATGTGTCGAAGTCTGGGCGCCCCCGAAAAAAAATTCTGGATACTGCCTTGGCTCCGAAGCAGGGGGAGCATGTTAAGAATTTGGAAGGGCAGTGTATGCTTCAAAATCATACCCTTTATATATACATATATATAGATATATATGATTAGAAATGATGTTGATATGAATTTTTTTACATATATGACAGCTTTTTGATGTATATATAGTGGATGCATGTTTAGATCCTTGGTGAAGTTAGAGGAGTGGGTGTTTGGGGCTTCTGCAACTTAAATTTTTGTAGCTGGTCTTACATGTATAATGCTTAGGATAACTCTGCAGGCAAGGCTTCGAGGTCTCTCCCCAGGAAACTTTTTGAAATCTTCCTAGCAATGCAATTTCGGGATACTTTGGTAATGTTAGAGGAAACAGAAAGGAGTTAGGTTACTCTCCCCCCCCCCCCCCGCGCAATTTTTTTCAAAATGAAGTCTTATATCTTTTAAGTTACTTTTGGTGTCGCTCGTGATAGTGTTGAATGTCCTTTCCCTGAAAGTGTTTCTGAAAGTAAAGTGTCTTAAAAGCGTAATTTCTCTTTTCTTTCTTTTTTTAAAACTTGTGATCTGAATTTTTTTGCCGGGGGGGGGGAGGGAGGAGTTGACTTGCTCCGAGGGGGTAGTCCCCCCCCCCGGGAGATGCCTGAAATAAACACGGAGTATATCTTTAGAGACATGTATTTATGACTAGTAAATTTTCAACTCTTTTACACTTCGTATTGGTGTTTAGTCTGTACATTTTTAGGGTGACCCCCCCCCCCTTTCACCAACTCTAGTTACGCCTATGTACAAAGTAAGAATTTATGAAATTTCCGACTATTTTTTTGTGCGATTTCTTTTATGCGGTCCCTATCCACCGCACAAAAACAGGTTTTACTGTATCTCGAAGCGGTTATGAGCGTTCGTCGGACTTCGCTTCCCCGTGCGCTGGGGAGTGCACCCCTAGGACCTCGAGTTAACAGAGGATGGAGTAGAAAGGTCACTGTACTAAGGATCCTATTATTCGGCATGTCAAAAGAAAAAAGTGGACATGCGGAGAGCTAAGTGCAAGTACTAAATCTAGAATATATTCCATTGCTACATCAGACCGATGATAACACTGTACAGTTAGCAGTTCATGTCTGTGAATTAATGATAACTATTCGTCGTTTAAATTTCAGAAAGTTTTGTTTGCTTATTTTTCCCCAAAAAATTTGTGGAGTCCCAAGTACGTTTCATAAGGCTTCAAAATGCCCCTGCTTGCATATAGTTTTCAAAAATTTTCCCGGGGTAGGAACTCCCCGGACCCTTTTAATTGGGGGGGGGGGGAAGTATTCCATGCTTCAAACTAAGGAGGGGCGGGTGGGCTCTCTTCATATGGTCCTGCCACCCTAAGGTTGATGTAAAGCGTAGCGAAAAATTTATGCGATTATCAGTGTCCTCTCTCCCGGTGAAAAATAGGTAAAGTGGCCTGATAGTGGATCATATCAAACAAGCAACATAATCAGTGATCAGCCTACGGCGACTGACAATTGGAAATGTACAGAATATCAATAATCTATGCTCTATGGTTAGCTCCCCCTTTAGCACAATCTAAAAAATATCAGCTTAACTTAATTATATTCTAATAATTGTGAACTTACTTACATTTACAGTAGAACGAAGATGGAAAGTATACTTGCTGTTAAATGATAGTATCTCCAGTTAACAATAAAAAAAAATAATAAAAAAGGAGAAAGAAAGAAATCCAGAATGGCAAATTAGGAGGACGTTTATTTTATCTGAAATCAAGTGAGTAATGTTTAAAAAAGAAAATAGTTACTTCAGTTGAAGATATGTCTACGAATATAGGCGTGCGGTAGACCTTTAGAAATGGGGGCAGGAGTTCAGCCGCGTACAGACTAGAGCACAAATGAGCGAATGAGCATTCTCGAAGTCATTAACGACTAGTGTGGACGGCGTCCGAACGGGACACCCCCCCCCCCCCCCCCACTGTTGCGCGAACGTCCCCCACGATCGCTCGGAGAGCGGTCTTTGGACGAACCCTTTTTGCTAGTTTGGACGGTTTTGAACGCATTCCGGCGAACAGTGCCGAGATGGAAGACTAAAATCAAGCCGAAATTTTTGGCCTCGTTGAAGAATACAGAGAGTTCTAAATACTTTGAAACCCTCAAGATTCTACGTCAACCAATACAAAAAAGAGGATGCATGGAATGAAATATCTAAGCAATTAAATAGTAGTAAAGAAAATTGGGGAAAAAAAGTAAGAAAGTCATTTCAATTTTAAAATTAAAGTCTTGCCCCAAGTTTCACCCCAAAGTGAAACTGAAAGATATTTGTTGATTAAATTTCAATTTGGGTTTCATATCTATCACACTTTCTCTCATAAATAAAAGCATTATATACATGTAGCATGTAGCGTAACTGTTGCCTTTGTACTTTGAAGTAGAAGAGAAAAGTAATAACAAACCATTAAATACAGTAGTATTAAAGCATTGGAAGTTAAAATAATTAAACAACGTACGTTTTAAATGTTAACGAAATGCAGACGATAATTAATAAATAAAAAATATTAGGTAAATATAAAACGAAATATACAACAATTTAAACTGAAGCATTGGGTTTAAAAGCATATTTTGAGCTTAAAATATTGTGATACGTTTGTATCTTTAAAAACCTTAATTTTTATTTGTTATTCATAGGTAATGGAATGACACAAATGGATGTCATTCTGTTACTATGCGATTTCAATAACTTTAATTCCATAATTGAAAAATTTATTTTCATGTTGAAAATAACTAGAAAAATGTTTTGTAATAAAATGCAAGTCAATGCAGCTTTTTTTTTTGGCATTAGTTAGCGGATTAATTTTTGAATTGTTATTGTTATTAAACATAGTTGCAGTTGCATGCCACGCCCTTACCGCGAAAGGGCTGAGTTTGAAATGTAATTTTAAATTGAAATTTTAGTTAATTTTATGTATTATTTAAAATGCATTAAGAACTTCTTAGTTTGAACTTGATTTTTTAATTCGAAATGTACGCGCAAGAAAGCAGTGCTTTTTAGTGACCCAACATGGCGGGCAGTTTGTACGGAAAGAAGCAAATTGGACTTACTCAAACCCCGTAATAGATCCGCGAAAGAGGAGGTTTCTGGAGTCTCCAAACCCCCATCATCAACCCCTCACTGAGCTAATCTTGCTTTTTCGCCCATTTGTGCTCTAGTCTGTACCCGGCTTTTTAGGGGGACCCTGGTGCATCTCCATGGAAACTTTAGAAGTGGTAAGAAACATTTCGAATGTTTCTGAGGTATTAGTGAACTTAAAATGCAAAACATTTGCCAGTTTCGTTTTTGTACACTTATGATGGGCACCCCGGTACCCCTCTTGTCCACGCCTATGTCGAATTTCATTTTACTAATTTTTTGAGATTTTTTTTTTTCGGGAGCAGCTTTTGAAGTTCGGCATGTAAATTATCGTAAAAAGCTTGTATTATATTAAATTAAATGCTTATATTATATTAAATGCTTAAATATTATATAGTTCTTACATTCTTATTGCAGTATATTGTTTCTACAGTAAAGTTTGCTGAAAACACTTTTTTGAAAACCCTGCGTGTTATGAATAAAAAACGAACGATGCAATTTCAATTTTTTCGAAGAAACCCTTATATCTCCATGAATATACGTGTTTTTTCACAAAAATGAGAACAGATAATTTCAAGAAAATCATAATCGCATTCTAAAACGAATTTCATGCATTACTTTTTACAGGGTGTGATCGCAAAATTTTTTTTTTCATTTTGTTACTTATTTGCCTTCAGGACAAAGATTTGGTGAAATATATAGCGCTTTATATGTTTCTTAACTCCATGAAATTTTACTATAAATCATAAAGTATCAATCTAAATTATTCGACAAAACGTCTAAAATTTGAACTGTCGCATTTCCACCAAAATATAATTACAATAAAACCTTTTATATGACGGACACCGTTTTATGTATCCGTAATAGAGGACCGTTCGCAAAACAGTTTAAAAAAAAAAAATAATAATAAAAGAAGACAATGCTTTGCTGGCCAGAAAATTAAAAACCGACCACCTGTAAAAATGGGTATTTTCATTTTAGGGGTGTCTCTTAGAAGGGGTTTTACTGTATCTATCTATCGAACGGATCATTAAAGCAACAGAAAATATATCATGAATAAAAAATTCAAAAAGTAACTTCATGAAACAAGAAAAATATTTATCATATTTGGCAGTTGTATAGAACGGAGCATGTTCCATTCCACTTCCTAAAATCTTTATATTAATATTATTATTATTTTCTAATCAATAACGGAAGAGCTAATTTAGGACAAAATAATTAGCAAAATTTTTGAATATGAATGAAAAATGCCGAGTAGGAATAATTTTTAGAAAAATGAATTAGATTCGCAATTTTGAAGTACAGTAATTACAAAATAGTTCAGAGCACCTAATACTTTCAGTTTTATATTTCGTTTAATTCATATTTTTTAAATGTTGCACCTCGATGATACTGGGGACAAAGAGCACTAATGTTGGTTAATCTAAATGGTGTAGTCCTGGGAAAAAGTTGGGGGGACGCGTATTCATACGAAGATAAGCAATAGAAATCAAAAAGGGCTGGGGGGGGGGGGGGGTTAAAATGTAAGAAACTTTGGTTCACGCTTTTATTAAAATATAAAGGTAGGGGGACGCCGTTCCCCCCACTGAGCCATTTAGCTCAGTGGTTCCTTCTCGACTACACCACTTATTATTCATTTAATATGCTTTTATTAGTTCCACCAGTATGTATGTTATAAAAATCTTTCAATTCAATTTTCCCTCACTTTCAGAGGTCCGAGAAATTCGAAATTTTTCACACGAATAAAGAATATTTTTTACTTACAAAACAAGCTTTCTTTTTTTTTTTTTTTTTTTCGTTGGAGCAATCCATTATGTGCAAACACGTGTGCAAATGCAAAGTGCAACTAGTCAATCACTAACTGTAACTTTGCCTTCTAGAAACGCGATTGCCCGATTGAGCAATGAGCAGACGAAATATTTAAAAAAATATTTCCTTTGTTTGTTGATTTGTTTCGTAAAATAATTGATAAGCGTAGCAAATTAGCATACTTCTATAAATTAGGTATTTTTTAATTTTTATTTTGCTATTTTTGGTCGCTTAATTCTTTCTGGCATGAGTTCAGCCTTTGACAACTCTGTTGGCATCCATTAATTTTATAACAGGTGGTTAGGTGCGTAAAACAAAGGAACTTAAGTTATATGCGTATAAAAATGTATTATATACGCTTTAAATAAAGCTTTAAGATCAATTTCGTGAGAAAGGCGCAACATGCTAAGGTTGATTTGCGTGCTTGGTCCTCTAATTTTAGTTATAAGTTCTAATATAGCTGTATTCATTACTGCTAACGAATGTATATTTTTTATATTTTTAGCTGTTTTATACTCAAGTGCACCATGTTCAGCTTAGAGAGCGTTGTGTTGAATATATGTCCCGCAATCGACGATTGTTTGAACGGGTAAGATATTCTGCTATATTCTTGTACCATTAACATTTCACTTGGAGAAAAAAGGCCATTTTATCAACCTAATTTTATATGCTTTTAATAAAAGTTTTCCTCTTAATTATTTTTATTTTGTAATGAAAAATGTATTTTGAATAGCTAAATAATTATTTTTATTTATTTATTATTTTTTTTGTGCTCTCTTTGTATTTCAAAATTGCCCACATTAGTCTTGCTGTTTTTGTTTCATAAATTTATATATCTAAAATTTTAGTTTAGGTTGATAAATTATTATCATTATTATTTTTCAAAATTCAGCTACTGATATTAGCCAAATCTATCATAAAATAATTTATGTATATATCATTAAAAGTTTGAATTGATCACAATTATGCTTATCCAGGGTACTAAGTGCTATATTGCTAAATGCTTTTTATGTCTTGTACTTCAATTTTTTTTCGCTTACTCTTTCATTTCATATGAATGGTATTCAATGATCAGCTTACCATATGTAATTTACTTAAACGCTTAATTGAAAATACTAGTTAAGGTGTTTTTAACAATAGCTTTTTGCTGGTTTTTCATTGTAGAAGATTCTTTAATCAGGTTTCCGTAAATAAATGTTCAAAATTGTTTTTTTGTTAAGAAAACTATAATTTTTTTTCTGGTTTATTAATAAATATATACTATCAAATTAAACAGATATACACAATAATTTATTTCAAACCACATCTTCTTTTGTAATTATTGTGGCCTTTCTTTGCAGTTTGTGAATGAAGATTTTGATGAATATCTAGAAAAAATTAAAGATCCAAAAGTATGCATTTTACACTATATTTTTATTGCTAATGCAATGTACTTTACACATTTTGCAGTAAATCAAAATGATATGGATATGTATTGCATATTTTATGTAAGATGCTGTTTATGTCTGGTACTTGAAAATGTAGAAAAAAGGGGCCTTGAAGCAAATTTGCAATGAAATATACCTTCGAACTTTAATAACCTTACATAGATTAGGAAGAAATGCAAACTTATAAATTATTTAAAGAACGTAACATTTCAAGTCCACAAAAAATTGTTAATCGAATTCAAAATGATTTCATTTATATGCTTTAAACAATTTACTGTCAAATAACATCGTCGTCTAGATCGTTACATTTAGACATGCATCAAATTCAAAGTACCACCTTACTGTTTTCTGAAATATTTTAATAAATATGTGATTACTTCTGACGTTTGTTTGCTGATATCAAATCATCATTCAATTGAAACTTCCTAATTTTACTCTTATGTTGAGACTTCAAGAAAGAATGGAGAAAAAAAAAATTGTTACATTATCTGTCAACATTATGAATGTTCAAAATTTGCCATTTTAGCTAAAAGACAAAATATTTAAACCAACTGTTAACAAACTGCTATTCATTTGATTATGGGCTCTTAAAATCATATTTATTTTTCTGATTCTGGAGCTTTCTAAAGCTAAACAGTAATATTGATACTGGCAACATTAGGAATTATTTCTAGCCTACTTTCCCATAAAAAAAGAGGGCTTAACATACACCATTAACAGCATTCATCACAGTAATAAACACACCCTTTTTCCCCATTCCATAGAATTATTGTGAAAACGTACTGTGAACTAGGATGTGCTAATATAATAAAGCTTCACTGGATGCAATGCAACAGCATAAAAAAATATCTGTGCCTGTTAAATTACTTTGTTTCTAGCGTACAGAAATATGATCTTTTAAGATGAGAATCTCATCTTAGCAATGAAACTGTTAAAATACAGCTGAAAAAAGTCAAAAAGGGAAAATAAAAAATTTTAGAGTAAGGTTTGAGATGAAAGATGAGTGTCTGTCAGGTTGGTCGCTTAATAACTTTGGAATCAAGAAACTATTTGAATGAACAAGAAAAAAAAAGTTTTTTTGTTTAAAGATCTTGGCAAGGATTTCCATGTTTTATTTTTTAATTTAGACAATGTTGAACAGTAAAAAAAAAAAAAAAAAAAGCTATTAGCCTCTATATCAAAATTTTAAGCATGTATAAATTTTGAACCAAAAGATGGATTTGCTTTGAGTAAACTTAACTTTAAAAAAGCTCTTGGTGTAAAATATCCACCCAAAAATTGAAATAAAAATCTTGATTTGGCTATTATGAGGGTATTTTTGAATAGTTTAAAATTTTAACATAAGTGCCCGTAGGGAAATTTAAAGTAGGTATAAAACCTAGGGGTAGATTCAACTGAAACGCATTCTATCAAATCCAAAATGATCGAATTTTCAACTCGAATTCGATCATTTTCAAACTGTTAGAATATTGCCATTCAACTTGTTTCCTGAACTTTGATCAAAACGTGTAGGGTTGCCATCGAATGATTTCCTCGCTCGGCCTATCCTCACATGACCAGAACTTTAAGTTGAACCAATGAAAAAATTGAATGAAAAAGCTAAGCTATTTTAACTGTAACATTATCTGTTGATGTTTTGTTTATTGTTTCGGTTTGA
This sequence comes from Octonoba sinensis, assembly GCA_038502835.1. Classification (NCBI taxonomy): domain Eukaryota; kingdom Metazoa; phylum Arthropoda; class Arachnida; order Araneae; family Uloboridae; genus Octonoba; species Octonoba sinensis. The sequence goes on along the minus strand of CM076605.1, from coordinate 58,846,752 downwards.
TCCGTTTGTTTCGCTATGCTGTTCCCTGTGTTGTGCTGATTGTTTATACAGAATGAGTAATGAAACAAATATATTAGTAGATACAAAAATAAAAACAACAAAAAAAAAACAACCCTTGGGACTTAATGAGGGGGGAAGGGGAGATTTTAACATGCCTTTCTCACTGGCAATTTCCCTCCATACTGTTGATTATAATATGTAGTGAATATTCCTGAGGTAATAAATAGTTTGTATTCTTACTGAATTGTATCTTCCTGGAGGATAATCTATACCTTTCTTTGTTCATTAAATGCGTTCAATTCTATTTCATATTTCCTCCTAGTAGTCTGTTTTTACGAATGGTAAATAACAGCTGACTAGAAAATAACTTTACACACATTTAGAATAATTTTATTAAAAAAATGTAAGCTATTAAAACATAGGCAAAGAAAAAAAATATGCCTGCAGACGATTTAATGACTTTATGTTTTTTCAATGACAAATTCGCATTGTTTTTCTTTTTTTTAGCCTGACGTTTTGTGTGCCAATTTTCCTTCCAGCGTATCGCATAAAAATATAAATGTTTCTCTATCTAAGCGATATCGTTGCATAGAATTCCGTTCGCTCAAATTTAATAGATTGCTTCGGATTTGCAAATATCACGAAACTCTTTGCATTCTGCGACTTCTGATCGCCAAAATGGCCGGCATTACAATGGCCGGCGGAAGAAAATCGAATCATGAAAATGATCGAATGAAAGCAATCGTGTTGGTCACGTGGTTAAAAATGATTGCTGTGTTTTAGTTGAATCAGAATTGTATGATTTTGATCGAAGCATTTGATTGAAAACTGCAAAATGATCGAAAAGCGTTTCAATTGAATCCCTGCCCTAATCTGGGAGGGGGGAGGACAGGAGATTTGCTTGAAATAAATTTTATTGGAAAAGCTTATGACATGGAACAGGGTCTGAAAAATCCCGGGCGCCAGGTCGCCCGGGCGACTAAAAAAAATGCCTTGGCGACTAGTTTTTCAGGTGTTGACAAATGGAAATATTATAGCTGGCTCCTAAAAATTTTCCCTGGCTCCTAAGATTTTCGCATTTTTGTTGGACTCTGACATAGAACATGTACAAAACCTATTTTTTTTTTTTTTTGAAAATGTACATTTTTATCAGACTTCACAAAGGCAGGAGGTTATACATTCATATTGTATGTATGTCGTTTTTTGTTTGTTTGTTTGTCCACTCATAACTTCTCACCGGATGAACCGATTTTCATGATTCTTTTTTTTATTCGATCAAGGTTGGTTTCCCATAGGTCCCGTGCTTTCATTTGACCATATTCGATAATTAGAACAAAAGTTATGGGCAGAAATGTAGTATTTTTTTTGTTTTTTCATCCATAACTTTTGACTAAATGAACCGATTTTGATGATTTTTTCTTTAATCGATAGAGGGTCGTCTAACTCAAATATTGCAAATCAATTTGACTACATTTGTTTTTTAGAAAAAACGTTTACGGGTGAAAAATAACTATTTTTTATTTTAATTGGAAAGGCTTGGCTTGATTTTTCTTTCTTGGGAAATCTATTAATAAATATAAAAGTCATTGTTAAGAACATATTTGTTGTCATGGGCTATAATATTAAAAGAAATTACAGCAAGAGTTTGACTGAAGGCTTCTCTGTGGCAAAAATTAATCCAATCAATTTGTTTGCTAAAATCAACTTCAATAGGGAATTTATCATGCAATAGTTTTTAGTGCCATTAATTCAAAGCAGTTTTGCCCTTTGATATGGATTTTCTTAAAAAAGAGTATTTATATAAAAAATGTATTTACACTAAAAAGAATAAAATAAAATAATTTTTATAAAAAAAACAGAACAGACTTCAAATTATAAATTGCGCTAAAAAGTGAAAAATAAATTCATTCTTTAAACAAAATCGATGTGACTTTTAAACATAGTTTAGAAGTTGGTGCAAAATTATGAGTCTAATTACCATTAGACCATTTGCTACTTCATATTGGAACTGTTGCTAATTCTGCGAATATATATATTTGTAATTGGGGATTCATGATTACAAAAGATTTTATCTATCCTAATTTTGTACCGACTTCTAAAACTATGTTTAAAAGTCACATCGATGTTGTTTAAAGAATGAATTTATTTTTCACTTTTTAGCGCAATTTATAATTTGAAGCCGGTTCTGTTTTTTTTATAAAAATTATTTTATTAGAGGGTATTTTTAACACTTTGAGGACAGCGTGTACCATCGGTGGCTTACATGAGAATAGTTCATCTGACGGCGTGTAGCACTGGTGGCTCACACATGAATGGTTCATCTGGTGGTGGTCCCGGTAACAGAAATCGCATAGCACGGCAGCGAGCTCTGCAAATTTATCTTGAAGATTGCAGATTAATTAGCACCTTACTTCAAAAGTAGTTAGTAGGGTTATTAATGACTCAGATTCATGTTTACCTTGTTTTCACTAAGTTGTAGAATAAATAATGTTCAAATATTAAACTGTGTTGTATTTATCGTCTTTACTTCATTATTTGAATGTTCAATTTTAGATTCTATTAATTTATTTATGAATTGAATAATTATAATATTTATTGTCTGCATGTATTGTTATATGTCAACTACTTTAAAATGCATAGTTTGCTATTTTTTATGGTTGTAAATTTGGTTCTACATCATTTAATGCTGCAGATAAGTTTTGAATTCTGAAACTTGTGCCGTAGATTGATACAGAAGATTCTGCTACTGGGCTGGTGGCTTATATCGGCTATAGTCTTATAAAAGAATTTGTTAGATGAAAAAACTTAATGTGGTTAAAAATAACTTTTCTACTGAAAAATTAAAGAGCTTATTTTTACCGGTAGAAAATTCTGCCCCATGCTCAACGTGTTACACAATTCAAATATTTTTAACATTAGCTTCTATGGGAGAAATAGATTAAAGATTTGAAATTTAAACAGCAAAGTGCAGCCGATTTGTTTGACTTTTTCAGCAAATAACTTCATTTGAAATGAGTGCAACCATTCCCCAAGAAAATTTTAACTAGAACAAATATAGCTAATAGGCAGTGGCATAGGAAAGGGGGTGGTCCCCTGATTCAGACCGCTCCCTTTGAAATTTGAAAAAATTCTAACAATAAAAATTGAAGTTACTCTTTTTTGTCAAAAGTTGTTTTTTCTCCTCTAAGCAATTTTATCTACGCAAGTATGATTGTCTATGTAAAATTAAAATTCGTTCTGATTGCTTATTCAAATTATCAACATTTAACATTCTTGGCTTAGCCACCCCCCTTGAGAAAATTCCTCTGTTAATGGGTACAACAACATTCTTTTAAAATTTATGATGTGCAGAATGTTTTGCAGTGTCACACTGCAAGGTGGGATAGAGGGGTCACAGGGGAGGATCCAGGAATTCATTTTTTGGGGGGGGGGGGGGGAGCGGGCACTAAAAGTAAAAATGGTTCCTCCTCGTAACTATTTGCATAATAAAGTTCAAAACCGACTTTTTGTGTTCTTTAGTATCCCTTAAAATCGAATTGATCTACATTAAAGTAAACAATGAGTGAAAGTCGGTTAATGGGAATATTACACATTAAAATAAATTCCTTTTGGAGGGACATGTGCTCCCTTGCCTCCTCTAAAATCCATTACTGGGAGTTCACAACCCCATGACAGTCAAACTATATAGGTACATATATAGATGTACAAATTCATGTGTGTACACGTAGGGTGGTGCTTATTTTTCGAAGTTTTAAATTTTCAACCTCTTACCCTCCAAAATTGTTCCATTATGCCAAAAAATGATTATGATAAAATTTTATCACCAGCAAACAATATTTAGAGGTAGCTCAAAGAGGGTAAAGTTTCATAATTGAACGAGATTTTGCGATTTTTTGAACTTTTAAGCAAGATAAAAATTATGATTTGTAATTGTGTTTAATTTATGTAATTATATTAAAAAGCAACTTCGATATGAATAAGTAAAAATTCAACATTTGTAAATTGCATAGCTATAATAACGTAGCTCTCTTAATAAAATACACAGTATTCCAGTCTACCTCACAGGTGGCAACAACTGTTTAAATGAGTGATCCAAACTTATGGAGCCGCTGTGCAATAATACCTTTTCCAAATTTTACTATGAGTTATTCTCCCTCCCCCCTCCTCCCCATTGTAAAGAAAGACAGGTCAAGAAAGTAAGAAGCTTTTCAATTCTCAGTTAACGAGACGAGAGGGCTACCATATTGGCAGTTACTGCTTATTTCATGGATTTATGCCAAAAAAATATTCCCCATTTTCCTTCTGAACCATAAACTTTCAATGCAAATATTGACAAAATATGGAAAATCCGCTAACGGTTGTTAGGGTAATTATGTGCGGATTAAGCACCTGAGTATAACTGCGATCTACCAAAGCTTTCCTTGTGAGTTAATGGTTGCTGCTGATTTACGGTTTGGTAACGACTGGTCTGAACTACAAGTAAGGAGCAATTTTGCTCTGAAATGACGCACTGAACTTGGCAGGTGGTGAAAAGGTCACGCAAATAAAATTTGAGAGCATTAGACTGTAAATATTGCTTCAATAACACTATTGAATCCCAACTGCATTATATCTAATTGAATTAGACCGAACAAAATATTGATCGGACTATTATTCAGTTTTTATAATTTTAGATGCTGCTTGATTTCGAGGCAGTGCAATGAGCATGCTAGATAGTTTCAATGTAATTTGTAAAGGATAAATAAGGCGTTAAAAGTTTTGAGTTTGATAAATTGGGTAAACCTCTCTGAGCCACTTCTTTTGAGGGCAGCAGTAACAATAAAAATAAAAATTGATGAAGCTAAGGGAAAACAATAACCTTCAATTCATTTGTGTGTTCTTTTTAGTATTAATATTATCTGGTAATGGCACGCTGCCTAATATATGCGAGGGGTTTGCTGCTAGCCTGTGTATGCTACACATATGATATCAGCTAACCCCAAGCAGCAAATTTAATGTGTCTCCTTTCAAAGCCAAATGGTTCCCCACCCATGGTTTAGACCAGTAGTCATCAAACCGTAAAATGTTAGATACAAAGTAACGCGCACGGAAATCTTTAGTAGATAGTAGTGGTACTGATGTGGTTAATTTCACATAATTACACCAACAGCTGTTGATTTTCCATAGTTTGTTAACATTTGCATTGATAGTTTTCATGGCTCAAGCAAAAAATAAAGAATATTTTGCTGGCATAAATATATAGTACATGAAAAATGTAGCCGTCCACTCACATATGTAAATAACTGAGAATTGAAAAGTTTATAAAACTATTTTTTGTCCTGTTTTTTTCTTTCTGTCTTTTCTATTGGGGAGGGGAAAGGGGCAGGAATATCTCATAGTAAAATGTGGAAAAGGTACAGTTGCCAAAGTGGCTCCATAAGTTTGGCGATCACTGTTTTAGACAGTTGTTGCCACCTGTGAGGTAGACTGGAATACTGTATATTTTATTAAGAGAGCTACGTTATTATAGCTATGCAATTTACAAATGTTGAATTTTTACTTATTCATATCGAAGTTGCTTTTTAATATAATTACATAAATTAAACGCAATTACAAATCATAATTTTTATCTTGCTTAAAAGTTCAAAAAATCGCATAATCTCGTTCAATTATAAAACTTTACCCTCTTTGAGCTACCTCTAAATATTGTTTGCTGGTGATAAAATTTTATCATAATCATTTTTTCGCATAATGGAACAATTTTAGAGGGTAAGAGGTTGAAAATTTAAAACTTCGAAAAATAAGCACCACCCTAGTGTACAACAGTACATGCATGTGTAGTAACCATTTCCTTAAAAAGCCCCCCCCCCCCCCCAAGTGCATCTTAAATTTCTTGTTATGTCTTTAGTTTTGGCTCAAGTTTGCAGTGAATGAATCTTCAGTGCATGAAACTAAAGTTATGGGAGTAAATCTTTTTCTCTCCAAAAGATTTTCTTATAGGGCCATTTCACAGTATTTTGTCCAAACGTAGAGTTCGCAACATGACGCTTTTTTTGTTATAACTACATAATTTACAGTTTAATTATCACCAAATTTTATTTTCAAATAATGTGTAAATTATGTAGTTATAACAAAAAACGTGTCATGTTGCGGACTCTACATTTTTGGAAAATACTGTGAAATGGCCCCATATCCAATTAAATTAAAAAATGTTTTGACTATTCATATTTCAGAATTCAAATTGTTTTTCAAAATTTATTTTAGTGTTTTTGAAATATCTGAAAATGAAGCAATGTTTAAATAATTGCATTCATTCTTTTAATTCAAAAGTTTGAAGTTTTTCAGTATAAAAGTATTACCTTATTTTCCAGGAATGGGTAGGGGAGGTGGAAATGAATGCTTTGGCTTTAAAATATAGGTAAGTTATTAGAAATGCATCTTGAATGTTGACATGGTATGAGTTGAATGTAATGCTTTTAAAATGCCCACCAACCCCCTTTGAAAGAAACAAAATCATAAAATTCCTAATTTTTTGTGCTTTTTTTATATCCTGCTGAACAAATTGTAAACTGGTATTTTATGTTGCTAAAATCTCCTGGTTTTTCACTTTGTGAAGTTGGAACCCCCCCCCCCCCCCACCGCGCCCAGGCTTTGAAACACTTCTGTTGAAGGTTTCAGGGAGGAATATATGCTAAATTGCGCAAAATTTTGGGGTATCGGGGGGGGGGGGCGTGCCCCCCTCTGGATACGACCTTGGGAGGAGGGGGACCGCTGATCAGGGATCTGGAGCAGCCCACTTTTTTGAGTCACTCCGCTCCAACTTATAACTAATTGATCGGGCACCACTCCAGGTACGCGCTGCGCCGTGCTCCAAACAAATTAAACAGATTGTATTATTTATCTACTTTTTTAAGTTAATTAATTTTATTGTCTAATAAAAAATTTAAATAATTTTTAAAAAATTCGATCAGTGGAGCACAATAAACTTCTTGCTCCTGTTCCATTTCAGTTTCCAGTCTCGTTGATCCACTGATCCGCTCCAGATCTATGCTCTTGAGTAAAAAAGAAGTTTTGAAAAGATTTCAAATCATCATTGTCAGAGCGAGGGGCACGGGCCCCCATTATGCCTCCTTTTGCTTGAGCACTGATACTCCGGTAACTCATCAAAAACAGGCCAGTAAAATTTCCGGGATTTCAGTTCGCACCATTAAAAAGATAATAAATATTTGAAGTTCAAGTTGAAATTATTTATTAAGAAAATGCATCGCAGCAGCATTGCTGAAAAGTTTTATATAATTTTCCAAGATCCGCTTAGAAAGGGAAATAAAAAAATATACCAATGAAAAAAAAGAACATCTGCACAAACCCACGCCCGTTAGGCTGAATTAATATAGGAGAAAAAAAGAAAAGGGAAAACAAAACACTCCTCGTAATGTCTCATATCAACCTATCGCCCCTATTTCGATAAAATCGAAGCGGACCTGACGCATGCGCAAATTCTTTCATGGCTCTACGAAAAAATTAGGAACAGTAGTAAAAAATGTTTTTTGAGTTTTGAATTAAACTTTATTTATTGTAATTGTCTATGATGGAAATATTTTTTTTTTCTTTTTTTTGAGTGAAATCAGTCTGTAAAACATTGACACACTCCAAACAATGCTTCGTCCTTCCAACTTATTTTTATAAGCAGCATTCTTGCTCAAATTGGGAACTAACCTGATACAAAACTGATAATTCTGACACAATTGTCATTGACCCGATACAAAACCTATAGTTCTGATACAAAACTGGTGTTTCTGCCGATACAAAACTATAGTTCTGATTTTCCACCTCTAATGACTCATAAATTTGTGAAAAGCTTTCAACTTTCTTAAATGTTTTACTTTTGATTTTAATACAATAGCTTATATGAAGATCCTAATAACCAAGTCTGAAGTATTTTTCTCAAGAGCTTTGCAAATTTTTCTATTAAGCAGTAAACTGGAAGTTTGTTACATGAATATCGTATAGTTAACATGTATAGTTATGATACATTTTTCATCAGACTTATAGCTTTTCTCTATTTAGGATAGACTTTGTTATATATTCTGATGTTAGTAAGAATCCGTTAACTATTAAAACTCCATCATCAAAGAAAACTGTAAGTAGTTCTATATGTAACTAAAATAGCTTCAAGTTTTCGTATATGCAATAAGATATTTAACTTAAAAATTTTTTTTCAGGTAGTCCTTGCTTGCACAGGTACAAATAGATATGATTGTGTGTATTCAAAATCCGAATTATCAACATTAGCTTTTTGTCAAGGTAATTTTGTTTGCTTTTTAACAAACTTGATGGTGCCTTTATTTGAACTTTTTGTGATGTAGAAAGTAATTGAAATGTAGTAAACAGCCTTCTAAGTCATGAACATTCCTGTTATTTTTATCTTGGGGGGGGGGGGGAAGCTTTTGAATCATGATTTTTTAACATGGGTTCTAAAATTTTTTTTTTCTTCTTAAATTTAAAGCTCAAACACAGTTTATCCATATTTACAAACTCATGAAAGTTAATGGAATTTATATAAATATGAGAGTTTGTAAAATGGAAACAGAGGCTGGCATTCTGCACAATGATGGTTTCCTATACAGTACAGGTATATTGTACATTTGATGTAAATGCTTTAGTTTTGAAATTTATATTTCATGAATAAGTAGTTCTGTGTATTTCAAAACATTTCAATAAGATTCTCAACTCTATTTTCATTGATTTGAAATCAGTTATTTATTTCAAAAGAGTGTTTGATAAAAATGAAATTCTATTTTTTTTTATAATTGGAAGTACTTCAATAACTTTCTTCTAAAAATAAAAAGAAAATAACAATCCGCTGGTTAAAACTGGCTAACTGCTTTTTGACTAAGAAGGGATTAATAATAAAGTAATCCATATGAAATAAAGATATAATATGAATTAAATTAATAGATTGGGTAATATAGAATCTTCAGCCAATTCCTAATGTTTTCTTCAAATGACTGCATCTGATGCTTTACTGTTAGTGTAAAGTATAGACAAACTGGTTGCATGTGTGTAATGTCTGATAAAATTTATGAAAATTTAAAAATGATTCATAGTGAAAGACCTGATTTTACAATAACGTATAGCTCAAATACTCGAGGACCATGTTTTGAGTAAATGGCAATTTTTCAAAAAGTAAATATAAATTATTTTCATATTGTTTGGCTTATAAAATTCAAGTGAATACTGCTTTATGATACATCATGTGTCAGATATCATATCTAGAAATTCACCAATTTTTTTTTTAATCGTACCAACCTTGACTTATTTTGTAAAGGAAGAAAAGATGGTTTCAGCTCATGGAGTAACCTACCTACATGTTTCGAATATTAAATGATAAAGTGCCAAAAAATATTTTAAAAGCAAATAGTGGAAAGCATGCACAAACACTAACAGCCCTGCTAAATATATATTTTAAATCCTTATAGGAAACATGTTCTATTTTTCATTTTTTCTGATTCAACTAACATCCATTGAGAAAATTATGTATTCATTTTTGACTTTAAATCAAATAATAGATTAATTCCATTCAAATTTCAGTGATTTCCCACTTTTAAAAAACTTGAATATAAAACTAAAGATACTTATATTTCCATTTACTTCATTTAAGTTAATTTTTTAAAATTCTAAAAAGTTGGGGGAAACTGGGAAAGTTCAGGGAAATTAATTCCTCAAAATGTGTTGGAACCCTATTAAAGGTAATTTGGTATATATTAATGAGGCAAAAATGTATAAATGCTAACAATTCTTTTTATCCTAAAAGTGTACCCCAAATAAAAAGGTTAATGTCATATCCGAGGGGTAGGTGGTATTTAGGTTTATACACTACATCACAAAAGTATGTTTTCTTCATGATGTTAAATAATTGCTTATTGTTATTTGTTTAAATTGATGTGTTTTTACATTGTTAAAAATTTTCTTTAGCCATTGTTTATGAAGTTTTATATAAAAGAGTTTTTGATCTTGGTGCTGATGTTGACGTAGCTGTTGAAAAAATGTTGCATGATAAAGCATATTCGAAGCAAAGAAGGAACAATTTACTTTGCCATTTGTTCAGGGAGAGGTTTGTAGTTTTTCAATTATTTTATGTGATAAATATGAAATCGAATTTTTAATTTTTCAAAATGAAATAAATTGTTTGCTTGATAAAATGCTCTTCTGTGATAACTACTAATTGTTATTTATGTGTCCATAATTTTCTTAAATTAATGCTGCATACAATATTTAGCACTGGCTAATATATAGTTGGCCTCCTTTGTTATAGACTTAGATGTAAATAAAAGTGTTAACAAAGTTGATTACAAAACGGTACTTATCAGTTATATGCCCTATCTAGACGGCTGTTTTAGAAATGCCGCCGATGTGCTATTTAAATTAGTGATGGGCTGAATTCTGAAGCTTCAGCCCATTAATGGCCGAGGTTTCGGCGGTTGTACGCATCGTTTTTTAGCTTTAAATTTACAATAAATATATGTGTAACAATAAATACATGTGTTTCCCTCAAAATTTTAACGTGGATTTTTCTACATGTAACTTCAATCTAAATTTCAATCTAAAATGTAAAGAGAAATGAGTTATTTATTGTATAAATTTTATTGCAATATTTTTAAAGCTGCCGCATAGATGGAGTTTCTGACAGTCATAACTTGCCTGAAGATGATCAAGCATCTCTAAAAGTGAGTAAAATAAAATCTTATCTTGGTGGTTATTAGTAAGAAATCATTAAAAAAAATGTTCTATACCAGTTTAAAGAAATTTCTCTCTTTTCAGTGTTAGTAATCCAGGGTTCGTTGATTTAAATCAGCTTGATTTAAATCATGATTTAAATCACGATTTAAATCAAGTGATTTTTTAAAAAAAATCATCGATTTAAATCGAGTGATTTTTTTTTTTCGAAAAAATCATTGTTTTTACAATGTTAGAAAGTTGTAAAAATGAAATATGTTGCAATTACAACCACTGTTTCACACAAAACTTTCTAGGTCCATCTGTCTGTGTGCATAACATATTTCATAAGTTTAGAACTAATTACTATTGTTTTAATTTTTCAATATTACTCTTATTCTTCAAGCATCTTAACGGCAAAGCATAATTCATCCAATCATTCAAATTTGAATTCATAATAATCATGAACCATTCTCTGTTTTTTTACTTTAAAAATAGTATTTTAGATCAATTTAATAAATGCCACACAATAAATAATTCAGAATTATAGCGTTTGAAACAATTGTTGGAGCTTAAGGTTTTTTTCCTTCTAAAATATTTTTTTATCATAGAAGTTTTCAATAGAGATATTTCATTAAAACAAAAAATTTCAGTTTTTAGTAATGGTGTGAGCATATGCAGGGTTCGTACGGTTCTTAAAGGTCCTTAGAAAGTCCTTAATGTTCATTTTCATTTTTAAGGCCTTAAAAAGTCCGTAAATAGTCCTTATATTTTATTCCAGGTGCTTAATATTTTTTTTGTTAAAATAAGAAGGTACCCATGCGCTTCATTTGTTTTGCAATCTTTTGTATTCTTCACAAGAATCAAACTTCTTTCATTTCAACTACTTAATCGAACCTCAAATTTGGTCTGCTCGGGACCGGTACCGTCGCGGCTTTCAGACAGATGCAAAATGGCAGATTTACATAAACATCAACGCCTTTTTACTTCAAATTGCAGTGCTCAACTGGTAGATAAATAAGTATTTTTTTTTGAAAAGGTGTAACTAAATTGAGTGTTATATATTTTACAAAAAATAAAAAAAAATGTTCATGGATTTTGATAAAATGCTTCAGATTGCAACACCCAATTCAGTTAAAATAAACTTGTACCCACCCACATGGCAGCTCCCAATTTGCTATCTTCTGCAATTGTATAAAAAAGAAAATCGAGCAACATCTTTAAAAAAAAAAAAGAAAGAAAAATATTAGTAGACAAGTTGAATCAAAGCACCAAGCATTTGTACAAAATGCTTGGTACTTGTGCCCAGTAACTGGGCACCATTTAAGACCACAGAAAAACAAATCACACAAGTTCCCTCATTTTGCTTTAAAAAAAGGAAAAAATTTGAAAAGCAAACTTTTAAGAACTCGGGGGGGAAAAAAATTAGGGAAAGGTGCGTGGTGCGCTTAAGAAACTGATTTCATTTTTTAACATGGTTGGGTTTTCTTATTCTATCTCGGTTTCCTGAGTTTAGCTCATGTAAGAAATATATGTACAAGATTACTTCTATTTGAATCAAAACTTACTGGTATTTATTGATTTAACAGTTTCTTAAATTAATATTTTTTCTCATTTTACAACAGCAACAAAAAAATCGGGTATTTTTGAAAAAAGGCTGAATTTTGGCATTTGATACTATTTATTAAGTTTAGTTACAAAGTAAACAATTACTGTTTTCATGAAAATTGTTACTAAATCTAAATACATTCTAAGCAAGTAGGAGCAGCTCTTAACAAGAAATCAGTAAATAAATATTGCTTTTGAAACTTTTTTTTTAATTTAAGGGGGGGGGGGATACTTCAAAGAAGCATATCGTTGACATCTAGTTCAATAAAAGAGAAACATTTAACTAATATGTAGGCAAAAAAAACTTTCAGCTTTTTTTTTTTGCGTTTGGCCAAATGCATGTATGATTAGCGCATATTTATACTGTTAAAGGTAAAAGAATGATTTATTTTTATTATCATTTATCTTAAGTCTTACACCGATAAGCGCCGAGTTGCCAACTCTACTGATCGCTTTTCAGCTGATCTTTTGCTAAACAGTTTTTTCTCCCATTGTTTTTTTAGATCAAATAAATTCCCGTTTCGAAAAAATTAATTTGTTATTTTTTTTTAAGCAATGTTTTACTATTTAGGAATTTTTGGCGACCAATTTGGCTTCGCGATCGTTCGCTGTGGGGTTTTGTTGTGTGGGAGATGATGATATTTGCTGCGTCAATCAAACTTTGCACCTCGTGAAATTTCTTAATTTGCAGTTAATTGAAGGAATTGACCGCTTCTTAAACCTATACACCGTAGTTGCCAAATGCTCCCTTTTCTCCTAGTTTTTCTGATTTTTTTTGTGAACTTCGAAAATTCGATTTTTTGCAAAAAGACCAGCTTTTTCAAGCTGATGTACGAGTATTTTTATCTAAAGGGATTGTACTACAGAACAAGAAAACATTTTAAGGAACTTTCTAAAAAGATATGCATTAATTTACATGAATTTTCATGACTTATAACGCAAAAGTGTAAAAACCTATTTTTTGGAAACTTGCTAACATCTAGCACGTGCTTTGCCGAAAATTGCACGCAGATTTTGAGATTTCTATATTTTGATATCCTGTAAATATATCAATTATTTAAAAAGTTGACGGTCGTTTTAGTATTTGCAGCTTGTAGTCTGTTTGTTTTATTTTTTATTTAAAACATTTGTTCAATTTTTTGAAATTTTATTTTAGTTAAATGTTGATAGTTACCATTTGAAGGTAATGGTACAAAGTTAAGCGATTAGCTCCATTTTTTATTTGCATGTTGTTTCCAAAAGGAAATATTTTTCTCAAGTAGAAGTTTTTTCTGAATTTTTGTAAGCTCTTCTAAGTAATTAAAAAAATTATATATAGCAAAGATAAAAATTTAAGTAAGTCTAAATTGAGATGCTGGCAACATAAGTTAAGTAAAATGAAAAAAAATGTATAAATTAAACAAAAACTCTCAAGACAAAGTGCAGCGCTTTCTTTAACATTTTTTTAAATTTAAATTGTGTTTTTTTTTTTTCATTTAACTTGTATTTTATACCACTAATCATTTTTGATACTTTTTCATATGATAATTTGCTTATATATGATTAATGCTTGTGTTGTGTGCTTCCTATTACTAGCTCCAATAATTATTTAACTCCCTGATTGTATTGGACATTAAGAAAAGCAACAAGTCAAAGAGAGCTCCATAAAAGTGTTTGTGTTGTGTTCCTAATAAAAATACTATGTTAAGAGGTCTGCCTACGTTCGGAGGCTTTTTTTTCAAAACAATGAAATAATTACTAAATGCATATTCTTTTAAGTTAAAAAGTAATTAAAATTAAGAAAACAAGCAAAATAATAGGTATATTTTTATAAAATTTTGAAAAATTGGGAAATTTTTAGCAAAAAATAGGCGAATTTTACAGTTTACGCCAAACACTCTATACTCACTTTTAACTCGATATATTTTAAAATCCTTAATAATATATGTTTCTATATTACTTAACTGTGTTCTGAACTAAAAGTTTTATAATAGGCCCAAAATTGAGAAAAATATAGCACTTTTGAAGAAATTCATACGTTTTTCACTGAAAAAAACACAATATTTCACAAATAAATGCCTGTAAATTTTTTAAATACTGACATAGAGCTTAGATTTTAGTTCAAAACACAGATAGCAATGTGTGAAACAATACTTTAAAAAATCACATTAATGGGTATAAAACTTTTCGAGTTATGAGATCTGCCGTGAACAAAGATATCGAAAAAAGTAGTTTTTCAGAAAACGCATTTTAAATTCCACTTTTATGTGCTTGCGATGCGACTTCTGGTTAACTTAATTGCGTGTAACTTCGTTTCTATGTATCGTATAAACAAAAACCAAACATTTTTGAAATCTTGAATACTTATTCTTTTTAAAGATAAAATAAAAAATAATATCGATTTTTTTTTTCGCAAAACTCGTCTTTTTGGTGCAGGCAGACAGACCCCTTAAATCAATTTCCTCTTTCAATAATGCTTCCTTCTGAAATAAACATAACAGTTTGTATATTTCGAAAAATTTGTGAGGTCCTTAAAAATTTTTGTAGGTCCTTAAAAAGTCCTTAGAGAGTCCTTATTTTTTGTTTTGCCAAAAGCGTACGAACCCTGATATGATTTTACCTGATGGGTAAAAATATTTCAGGCTTTTTCATTAATAAAATTAAAAAATGATTAATGTACACTCTATGACTAAAAATTAAATACACACAATTGCTACTTTTTTTTCAGCTTTCAACAGCAAAATAATCCAGATTAAATTTGTTCATTTTCTCTGTACTTATGAGTGTACTATTATTCGTGGTAGGGTTTTCATCTGAGTCTTTGCATTAAAATTCATTTATCATTATTATTATTAAAACATATTTATTGCTATGCAAATAGCTTAAAGTGTGTTTTTGCTTATTGATTAACATGCCATATTGTTTCTATGAATGTAACATAATAAATATCCAAAATATTTAAGGTCTTTTTTAAAAAAATCAAAAAAATCACGAACCCTGTAGTAATTACTGTCTAGCAAATTATAAGTAGATGAAAATTTCTAAATCAGTACTATATTTTTCATTGCCAAAGTCTTTGCCAAAATAATTGTATAAGGGGTTTGCTAACTGCACCATTAGATAGGAGCATTATTGAGAACCCAAAAATTAACATGCTATTTCGCACAATGAAAATTGTGCGAAATTTGGTAGACTATCGTAAAGTTAGAAGATTCAAGTATAGTGGAACCCTGACTTTAAGTTTCTCTCATACTGCATCTGTTTCTCTCAGTTGTCTTTTAATTCCTATGCTTGCTATGTATTTTATTCCTTTCTTTTTACCTATGCATTACAGTTATTTAATTTTCCCCTTTGAACGTGCATTTCTATGAACCTTATTATAGCTTTTTTCACTTAAAGTTCTTAAATGACATCCTTCATTGAATTTTTCATTTCATATGCCTCGATTTTTCCCCTTTCATTTTTTTCCTCACAATAACCCTATCTCTTTAGCGGTAAATTATTTTTCTTTTCTCTTCCAAACATGTTTTTATTTTCTCCTATTTCATTTTTATTTTTAAAAATGAGTCTGGAAAGTACAATCCCATGAGTTATCGGATGCGTTATATGGTCTCCAATTAATAGGATGATGTTAGAATTGTTTTTTTTTGAAATAGAATGGTTCTGAGAGGATGGCTATTGTCCTTGGACATTTGGAAAGCAATTATATGATTAAATTCTTTTAACTGTGTTGATCATTGTACAATAATGCTTTTAATTAGTTGTTTAAATTTTTTCTTAAAGTTACCATGGAGTTTTCTTTCCTTTAAAAAGCCTCTTGTCACAAAAACCTTAGATTTCAATTTCCCTTTTCATACATACAGTTTCGTCAGTCTCAAGAGAGAAAAAATTTGTTTCAAAGAATTTATTTAAAAATTAGAGTAAAAAGTTAGTTTGCTTGGCATGACATCTAATCTTTAAAGTAGAACTTTCGAGATATGAAAGTGCACAACTTTTGTGGTATGAAGGTGCATCTTTTGCATTTGAAAATACAATTGAATGTACATTTATATATAATAAGTTAATATTAAGAAGTTTCTATCTTTTTTATTGTATATTTTTATGTCGTTTAAACAATTCTTTATTGCTATCTTTCCATATGAGGAAAAATTTCTATTTTTAAAATTAATTTGCTTTTTAATTCCAATGGACATTTTCAAAAAGCAATTTTTTATTTCGTATAAGCATACGACTCCCATGTATGCATTTTGAAAAGGATGAATATTTTTTTAAACCAGTTTTATTTTTAATAGCTGATGTCTAATATAAATTCTGTCCTTTTTAATGAAAGTAATAACTGCAGAAGTAATAATTGAAAAATATATTTTGTTTTATTTTATGAACTATTATGGGAAGGATTTATGTAATTGTATTTCATATTTTTAAATCATAGAATCCTAGATTAGAAATACGCAAAGCTTTAGCACAAGGCATCCCTCCATTTCCTTATAAAGTTGCCAAAACACTGGACCCAGGAATATATAGAAATGTAGAATTTGACATGTGGAATGAAAAAAGAAAAGGTAATTTTGAAAAATTTTAAAAACCTTGTTTAAAAGTATGTAAAAATAAGCTTTATTGTACTTTCTGTGCACTATTAAATGTAAGTCTACGTTAATAACTATCAACTACAAGCTTCAAAGAAACTTGAAGCATGTCATTGCATAGTATTTCACAAAATGTTTTTGTGAAGGTTTGAAATTTTTTTTATCACCGAGAACAGCTCCTGTGAAGATTGTACAGGGTGTCCGCGCACCTGGAAAATCATGGAAAGTCATGTATTTCCAAGGTGACTGAAATTTGTCATGGAAAGTCATGGATTTCAGTGAAAAGTGCTCAAAAGTCAGGGAAATTGAATATTTGTCATGGATTTTAGTAAGGCTCGACCGATGTATCGGCGCCGATTGTTCAACAAAGTTGCCCTCGGCGGCCGATTTTAACTTTAGAAAAACATCTAAAAGCCGATGCCAAGCCGATGTTTTTCGCAAGGACAACTTTCCAGAAAACATTCTGTCTTTAACTTTCTTTTTTCTCTATAGCTATATTTCTATTTCCATACAATAATAGGCAGCACATCAGTTTAAAAAAAAGCACAAAAATAATGTCATTCTACCAAGTATTTGATAAATTCGGAAAAGTAGTTTAAGCGATCGCTGCCCGAAAACCTTCATTATTAAAATTATTTCTCTTTGAGCAGAATGCTCGCGAAATAGAATATGTTTAAGTAAAATTAATAGAGGCGTCTTATGAGTGCTATTTGTCTTTCGCACTAGATTAGTTGCCTCATTTTTGTCCGTTTTTCGTTTAATAATGACATTGCATTAGATGTCATTGTGCAATATTATTATACCATCTGCTTTTAGTTTCTCATGTTTCTTATTATTCAGAAATTGTAAACAATACAAAGTCAACTCAATCAAAGTACAATAATAATTTTAATTTTTACCGGCGTAAAGTTCTTTCTCTTTGCATTTTTTTATTTTTGCTTCGATCCCATGTGTTAGTTTTTCTGCAATTGTGCAGCAATATCGTTGCATCTGCTTTTAGTGTGCTGCTATTCTCATTATTTCATTTTTAGCTTACAGCATAGAAAAGATTGGTCAAAAATAAGAAACAATTTTCCAGTATAAATGTTTATTGATCGAAATTTTATGTGTCCAAGTTTGACTTGCAATTTTCAAAAATTGAACTCTCAAAATGCGAGTTCGTGCGGCAGGATTAAATAACATCTCAATAAAAATGATAAAATTTCTTTATTTTCAAAGATTGATCAATGCATATTTTTTTTCAAAATGCATCTTAACTTTTTATACGATAATTATTTTAATTTTTCCCCATGCATACTTCGTTTTTTTAGCGCATTTTTTTTTTTGCTTTGATGCCACGTGTTAGACAGTTGACAGTTTTTCTGCTATTGTACAACAATCTCGTTGCATCTGCTTTCAGTTTGGAATATTTCTTGTTATTTTATAATTAGTTTACAACATAGAACATATTGATAAAAAATACGAATCAATTTTTCAGTATAAATGTTCATTAATCGAACTTTTATGTGTCCAAGTTCGACTTGCAATTTTGAAAAATTTAATTCTTTAAAAACGAGAAATAAATGACTTGTCTTACTAACATTTTAACGTTTTTCATTTTATAAAAATTCGATTTCTTTTGAAGATTATCTAAATTATTTTAGTTATGTTTTCAATTTTTAACTTCTGTATGTAAAATTCTGTTTTTTTCTCGTTTTTGATACCATGCCAACGTTTTCCAGATGTTTCGTGGAAAAGTATTTACTTTTTTCATGACTTCAATCCTTTTGCATCCTGCAAATATTTCAATTATTTTGAAATTTGAAAACAGATTACTCATATGCTGGCTTAGATTGGCTTATTTTATTGCTTAAGTTAATGATTTATTTATTTTCTTGATTTTTGTGAACTTGATTTAGTTTTCATAAGCTTTTGGAATAGAATAAAATTTTAAACAAGCTTATTCTAACTTATTAGCTTAATAATTGGCTATACGCGACTAATATTGAAATTTAGGATTGTATCGTTTCTGCCAGAAATTTAGTATACGATTTCACTTTAAGCGTAACATAATCAAAATTATAATTTTTTTTTTCAATATTTTTTTCATATGGCATATTTTTCGGCAGAAAATCCATTTAATGTAATATTTTTAAATGTGAAAAAGGTTGTGAGATATATTGATGTACTAAATTAAAAAAATTTTTTTTTATGATAATGAATTGCAAGAAAAATAAAATGGAAAAACTGGCTACGTATTTGTGATTTGTTGTAACTCAAAACTATTCAAAAACAAGTGCGCTTAGTTTTTTTAGCTCAGACAAATGCAATTTGATTTTTGTGAAAGACTGGTTTAGGTAACTAGGTTGAAAAGTATTTTTGTCGAGAAAACTGGCATGGTAAATCATGGAAAGTCACAGACAAAAGTCGTCTAAAATCATGGAACGTCACAGACAAAAGTCATGGAAAGTCATGGAATTGAGAAGTTGAAGTGTAGCAGATACCCTGATTGTAATTTTTAGCTAATTCCTTTTAGATTCATATACAGTAGAGCCTCAATTATCAGAGGTAATGTGGACCAAGGGTACCTCAGATAATCCTGGTCAACAAGGGTTTTGCCCCAAGAATTAACTTCACTTTTCCTGAAGTAGTTTTGCACGAGGAATCCATGTCTGCCATCAAAATTTTTCCATTACTAATAGTTTTTTAGTTATGAGGAAGGAAAAGTTCGATTTTAAGTTTTTTTTGTGTTTTTCCGATTATGCTGCATCGTTTTGATTGAGATAAAATACACAAAAGAGCTTGAATTTCAACTGTTAAGTCAGTGGTCACTTTATTTTGCTGGAAAAAAGTGGAGTGTCTGTAAATAGCCCACGCAGACCCCCGAATGGAAGTGCGTATCAAATTACTGCAATGGGTGCGGGTCTCCATAGGAATTTCACAAGAATTGGGATACAAAGGCAAATAGGCAAAAAATTTATACTGTGCGACCCGTTTAATGAGCATGAGCTACTATTTTTTAGCATAGAACTCTTCTGTTGTGTATAAAAATGCCCCCTGAAAACATGGGAGCTGTATAAGTGATGAACATGGAGAGTGGTTCCATCAGGACATGTCGGTTATGGAAATTGTTAATTTCCTTAAATAAAGGAGGAGGAAGACACATATTTTTTAGTTAATAATAATAAATGTGAGGATTATAGTCTCAATGAGGTGGATTTTCTATTTATTATTATTTTGTTTTTCTGGATTAATGAAGTTGAGACATTGTTGTGAAACATTTTCTGTAATTTTGATATGTTGATAAACATGTATGAGAAATTAAAGAAAAAAAAAAATTCTTTCAAAATTTCAATTTTGATATTAATAATATAGAATAGATAGATTACTATCAAACATTGTTTTTGTAGATGACCAGAAAACTGAACAGTTTATCGTTCCAAAACTAGAACCAGGAGTCAAGTGCAAAGTGAGTACTTTCACATTTTTTTTCTTTGGGCAGGGAGAAAAGGAAAAATGATCTGATTTTTTTAATTTATGTTTTTAGGTTTACATTGAGAAAGAAGTTTATATTGGTCATATCCAGGATGTCTATAATGATATAGATGAAGTTTCTGTTTACATTGAAGAATTGTGTAAACGGTAAGAATTTTTAACATAAGTAAATCATAATATTTAATCATGGTGAGAAGTTCCTTTAGAAATATGGGGACAATCTAAAGGAATTAGAAATTAGTAGTGTGAACTAACTGTAATAATAAACCTTTCACTGGCAAATATAAGACTGTGTGAAGGAATTCTGAGGAATGTCAAAGCCAACTTGGATTGGATTAGGGTGGCCGCTCAACCAAGAAATCTGGAAAACCGGGAATAGTTGGTTTAGTTTTTCTAAACTGAAAAACGTCGGGGAATAGTCGAGGAATTATAAGAAAGAACTGGAATTTTAATTTCCTTTAGTTTTTATACTTAGGGTTAGCTGCCAAAATTACTGTGTCAACATGGCAGCTGCTTTTTTATTTTTTCATTAAATACTATTGATACTGTTTTTAAAATTAATATTTCATCACTGCAAAGTTTTAATAAATTTACATATTATCACTGTTAAATATCTGCATGAATCCAGGGTTTAATTTGCATAGGAGCTGATATGAACTCTGTTCCCGGAATTTTTTTGTATGTTTTTACCAATTAGATGGAATTTCAGACTTTTTATGCATGATTATAAGGTCTGAAGTATATAGGACCCATTCACTGTTTTTTAAAAATTAGAATCAATGGGTAGCATGAGTCTATAATTATTTACCTTTTCTTTCAATCTCTTATCTAGAAACAGTTTTAAACAACAAACCGATCAAAATACCTTTCACATAGTTAGAAATAAGTGGTTAGTCGTATTTTCTAGTTTGTTCATGCTGTGAAACATTTAAATATTTGCTCATTTTTAAATCTCTATAAAAAAAAAAAAATCAGAGTCTTTAGGTATAATTTTTATAATATTTACTTGCAGCTGTAAAGTTTCCACCAGTGTTCTTGAAATAGTTCCTGTTCCTGCTTATAAAGGTATGTTTCTAATAGTGATAGTTGTACAAATAAGAAATATGCAGAATTTTTCTTCTAGTTGATTTCGTATAAGTCATGTTTACATAGGCTTACCATATTTTTGGTTAGTGAAACTGGGACGCATTAATATAGGATGGGCATACCGTATGGCCTGGGGGGTATTCCATACCCCCCACTAGCGGGGGAGGGGTCTGGGGAAGCTTTTAAAAAATAAAAAGCAAAATGGAGAGTTTTAAGTTTTTTTTAAGCCTTGCCAGGGGAGTGGGTAATTTGGATCTCTAAATTGTTAGTCTACCCTCCTTTTAAAAATAAAAAAGGAATTTTTGCTACTTAATTTAGTTAAAAAGATTTTATTTTAACTTTTTAATGAATTTTTTTCTGGTCTACCATCTAGAAAGAAGTGTTAATAAAATAAAGTTTAAAATACTGCATAAAATTGTTAAATTGAACAACTAATTACCAAGTCTTTTTTTTTTTAATTACACCTTTTTGTCTAACTACAAAAACCATTTCAACAAAACATTTTTGTCAAACTAAAAAAGCAATTAATAAGTTAACAATGTTATTCTTTGTTTTCAACCCACTCATATTTCCGACTTGAATGTACTTTTTTCAAGATGTCTTTGTTAAGCTTGACTTTTCATAAAAGTCGGAGCAAAGAAAACCTTAAAGTTTATTCTAAGTACAATCAATGCTCTTGCAGCTCCCTCATTAGTGCTCTGTCATCTTAAAGATTCTTATCGTCTTCATAAAAGATTCTTAAAAACATAAATTCATTACTTTTTACGTCTTACAGCCGTTTCTGTGACATTGATAAAACTGGGCAGGACACAGGGACAAGAGCAAAATTCCGGGACTGTCCCGGTCAAACCGGACGTATGGCAAGCCTATGTTTACATACTCTCATTATGTGCAACAGGTTTGTAATAAAGTGAGCAACTATTTACAAAATTCAATTTAATTAACATTCTAAAAAGGGAAAAGATTGATTAATTGATCAATTACTTTCCATGGAAATGATGCAAGAAAAGGACAGTTAACCAACTGGCACTAAAAAAAAAGAAACATTTTCCAAAGTACCCAGTTTTTCTTTAGTGATCTCGTTGCTTCCTTTTATCACTTGGCTGAATACATGTTTCAAAGTTTGTTAGAAATTATTTGCTATTGTTTAACACGTTGAGTGCCAAGTCAGCCATCTGTGGCTGACACTTAACTTTCTGTTTAGGCCCCGTCAGCCATTGGTGGCTACCAGTGCAAATATTAAGGCTCGACCGATGCATCGGCGCCGATTGTTCAACAAAGTTGCCATCGGCATCGGCGGCAGATGTTAACTTTAGAAAAACATCGGCCCATCGGCCGTAAAAAACATCTAAAAGCTGATGCAAGGCCGATGTTTTTCGCAGTGACAACTTTCCAGAAAACATTCTGTCTTTCACTATCTTTTTTTCTCCATAGCTCAATTTCTATTTCCATACAGTAACAGGCAGCACATAAGTTTAAAAAAAAAAAAAAAAAAAACCACACACAAAAATAATGTCATTCTACAAAGTATTTGATAAAATATTCGGAAAACTAGTTTAAGCGATCGCTGCCCGAAAACCATTATTATTAAAATAGTTCTCTTTGAGCAGAATGCTCGCGAAATAGAATATGTTTAAGTAAAATTAATAGAGGCGTCTTATGAGTGCTATTTGTCTTTCGCACTAGATTAGTTGCCTCATTTTTGTCCGTTTTTCGTTTAATAATGACATTGCATTAGATGTCATTGTGCAATATTATTATACCATCTGCTTTTAGTTTCTCATGTTTCTTATTATTCAGAAATTGTAAACAATACAAAGTCAACTCAATCAAAGTACAATAATAATTTTAATTTTTACCGGCGTAAAG
The DNA here is from genome assembly GCA_038502835.1 of Octonoba sinensis. NCBI lineage: Eukaryota > Metazoa > Arthropoda > Arachnida > Araneae > Uloboridae > Octonoba > Octonoba sinensis. The sequence goes on along the minus strand of CM076605.1, from coordinate 58,823,455 downwards.
TTCTTTCTCTTTGCATTTTTTTATTTTTGCTTCGATCCCATGTGTTAGTTTTTCTGCAATTGTGCAGCAATATCGTTGCATCTGCTTTTAGTGTGCTGCTATTCTCATTATTTCATTTTTAGCTTACAGCATAGAAAAGATTGGTCAAAAATAAGAAACAATTTTCCAGTATAAATGTTTATTGATCGAAATTTTATGTGTCCAAGTTTGACTTGCAATTTTCAAAAATTGAACTCTCAAAATGCGAGTTCGTGCGGCAGGATTAAATAACATCTCAATAAAAATGATAAAATTTCTTTATTTTCAAAGATTGATCAATGCATATTTTTTTTCAAAATGCATCTTAACTTTTTATACGATAATTATTTTAATTTTTCCCCATGCATACTTCGTTTTTTTAGCGCATTTTTTTTTTTGCTTTGATGCCACGTGTTAGACAGTTGACAGTTTTTCTGCTATTGTACAACAATCTCGTTGCATCTGCTTTCAGTTTGGAATATTTCTTGTTATTTTATAATTAGTTTACAACATAGAACATATTGATAAAAAATACGAATCAATTTTTCAGTATAAATGTTCATTAATCGAACTTTTATGTGTCCAAGTTCGACTTGCAATTTTGAAAAATTTAATTCTTTAAAAACGAGAAATAAATGACTTGTCTTACTAACATTTTAACGTTTTTCATTTTATAAAAATTCGATTTCTTTTGAAGATTATCTAAATTATTTTAGTTATGTTTTCAATTTTTAACTTCTGTATGTAAAATTCTGTTTTTTTCTCGTTTTTGATACCAGATCCTGAAAAAAATGTGAGAGGAGGGGGTTGACAGTTTCGTTAAAAATACAAACCCACATTATTTGTTAGTCTGTGTCATAACATCTGCATTCCTCTCCATAAAAAAAATAAGAAAATAAAGGCAGCTGCACTTGGCATTTGCAGTTCAGGTGTTATAAAGAGAAAATGTTGAAGGATAAGGAATTAGACCCGAGCCGATCCAATAGTTGTTGAATATTTTTTTTTTGCAAAGATAAGAAAAAAGAATTGAAAATTCTCTGATATAGCATTTTTTAATTTTTTTAACCTCCAAATAGCTTAATTACTTTACTAGAATAGCGAGTGATTCTTTCAGTTTTAATTATTATGTAAACTTCCCCCAAACAATTTTACGGTGCCTGAATGATGCCCTTATGCTTTTATAAATATAAAAATAAATAGTAAATGATTTAAATGACATTTTTGACAAGAATTCTACACGTTTTAATGGTTTAAAGCGACTTTTTTTCCATCGGCATCGGCCATCGGCCGATGGAAGAGGAGAATAATCGGCAATCGGCCATCGGCCGATCTCGGAACCATCGTCCAACAATCGGCATCGGCCCATCGGCCAAAAAATGCCATCGGTCGAGCCCTAGCAAATATGATGCAAAACTTAAAAAATGACATTATTTTAAGCAATTTCTGAAATTCTAATTAAAATGTACTTAATTTTTATTTGTTTAAGCAGTATTTCCCGAACTACGGTTCGCGACCCACTTTTGGGTTGCCGAGCGAATATTGAGTGGGCCCTTGCCACTGTACACATGAATTAAAAGAAATAGGAAGTCTGCGAATAAAAGTAACTAAAGTTGAGGTTGATGATAAAACTTTAAGGAAGAGAAATAAGAAACAAATACATCCTTCCCATTGAAATAACTTTGTAAAAAAACCTTGCAGTTGTAGGTATTTAAGTAATAAAAAAATACTTAAGTTGTGTTTTTTACTTCAACAGTCTTTCATTCATATTGGTACCACTTAAAAATTTTTTTTAATTTCAATTAGAACAAATAAGACAGCATTAAGGGGGACCACTAGGGGGACTGAGCGTTACCAATATTTATGTCACCTATTCTCAAGATTGCTAAGAGGGGGGTCCCAAGATTGGAAATTTTTGTTAGATGGTTTGGAGCCCAGCCAACTTTGGGAACCACTGTGTTAGAGGATTTTACTTAACACTGAACTTTCCGTTTAAGCCGCATCGGTTACCAGTGGCTCATACCAGTTGGCGTAGCCCGACTGGAGTTTCCTTATAAATTCGCATGGCACTCAACGTGTTAAATTTTTTTTTTGGCAAATGTTTGTTTTTTGATGGTATAATATCACGGAGTTAAGACTGGAATTTTTAAAAACATGTCGAGAAAACCTGGATAAGTCTAAGAATTTCGTTCTGGTATTTGAATAGTAACGCTAGCTGGAAATTTATGGATGCAATCTTTTTAATTGTGAAGCTTTCATTAATTGGGCCTATATTTAATACTCAATAAAAAGAGAGAGAGAAACCTAGAATTTTGAAATATGTTCCATTAGCAAATGTTGTTACATGAATGGAGATACCATATTAATTTTAAGGCATAGCACTGAAAAGTGAAAGTTCTTGGATAAAAAATGTTTTTTCTCTTTGTAATCTATTAGTCTGTGTGTGAAAACTATGATAGAGTAATGTGAGAACTATGACATAAGATTGATATTATGTGCAGAATATTCTGAGTAAAATTCACTAATTTCATAATGAAAAAGAGCTTTAGAACTTGCTGTCAATGCTATTTGCAATTTTCTTCTTTTCTTTGTTGATATAGGTAATTTTAATTATCAGTTTGCTCTTATAGCACCTACAGAGCTTAAATATCTTTTATAATTTTTCTCGAAAAGCCAGTATAAAATTTGTATATCATTATTGAATTTTTCAGCATTAACTTGGCAAGGAGGCAAGACCTACAAAGTCTATTCTGAGAATACACCAGCTGGACAAGGTATGTAATTATTCTATAACAAAATGAATATAGAAATCTAGTCTTTTGAGTTGTGCATGTTATTGAGTAATATTTTTACTCCCTTTCAATGCTTTTTTTTTAAATTAATGAAAAAACTGAAGATCAAATGTCTATAACAAGTCATTGTAGAAAAATCTTCCAGGGAATCATTGGCCCACATCAGGGCTTCTAGCCAATTATGATATTTGATATAAATTACCTAAGCATAAGTTCAGGCAGAAATTTCCTTTGCTTTGTGAATACATTGTAGATTTTTTTTTCTGTGCATATTTTATGTGTAAAATGTCTAATTAATATAATTTTTATTTATAGTAGATACTGAAAAAGGAAAGAGCAAAAGAGGTTCTAAAAAGAATTATCACGTATGTGTGTTTTGTTTTGTTAACATATCTAATCAATATTAAAAATATAAGCCTATTGTGTTATAAAATCATTTTTTCTTTTAGGAATACTCTCCTGTTCATGATGAGAATACCTCATCATCAAAGTTGAATTCCATTGTCCGATCAAATTCATTGCCTACATCACAGCACAATTTTTATTCAAAACACAATAAGTAAATATTTAACGTATTTTTTGTGTTTAGTTTATTTAAGTATTGAAAAATTTGTTTAGTAAAAATCAATAATAAATGATATGTCTTTGTGTGTATTCTAGCTCAACACAAGTTAGAAGAAGGGGACCATCTAGTAGCACTCCTGTTCCTAACAAGCCAAAAAATCATTATGAAAAAGAGTCTCGTAATGTAAGTATTTTGTTATATGATCATATATTTATGCAAAAGTCTCAAAGTACGATAATTAAAATTTAGTGAGCTTAACTTGAATCATTCAAATTGCTGTTGTCGAAAAAGAATTTTCAAAACAAGAAATAAAGATAAAATAGTGTAAAAGTTCAAATTCATCAGGTTGTGAAAAGTATCTGAATTTATTGGTTGCAAATTTTTTTACATGTAAAGAAAAGCTTAAATTAGTGATCTATCAAAAATATTTCTATTTTCTGTATGAGAGTGAATAGTCAAGTTTTTGAAAATAATTTACTAAAAATAAGAGGTCTTGCGTTGAAGTTGAGACAAAAGTCTATTTTCTTTGTTTAATTAATTATTTTTTCTTTTTAGCAAAATATTCGTTCATCCGCAAATTTCTCTTGCCTTTGGAATGCTGATAAGAATCTTCCAACCTCACCAATACCCATACCTGGTATTTATGTTTCTCTGACTTAGAAGATTTGTTTGTGGATGCCTTCCTCCTTATATATGCAAATTGTTGTAGGGTGAAATATAAGATGACATTGTCTCTCGGCATGTATCTTCTGGCAAATCTATAGTTTTAATATAATCACGTCATTTTCATAGTTCTTCAAGTTATTTTCCTTATTGAATTATTAAACTTTGTTAAAGGTTAACTGAACTTAAAGTGGAGAACTAAGTAATACTGATAAATAATTTGTATAAAAGGATGATTTTTATACTTAACACACTCCTTATTTTTCATTCTCTTCATTAAGTTTCAATTATTAGGTTAAATACTATTATGGTATTTGTTAAAATAGTAAATATTTTTTTTGAAGATTACTAATTAAATAATATAGTAAATTTTACAAAATCTGTAAATATGTTCATGTGTTTTTGTGACATTATCCTAAAGAGCCACAAAAAATTAAACTTAATTTTTTTGTTTTTATTGCAGGAAAACTTCGTACCGATTGCTATAGAATTCATCCTGAGAGTCCCGAGACTCTGAATGAGCTTAATGTGAGTTTACTGCATTTTTCTTTAAAGTAGATTAATTTTGAAGGAAATTTTAATTTAGTGAGCAATTAGGATAAGCTTACATTTATTTTATGTGCAGCTTTCAGTTACAGTATTAAAAAGAGTAGTTAGTGCCAGCCCCATATTTAGGGGGTTGAAGGGCAATTCAATTGCCCCCCCCTCTGGCGTAGGAAATATAATGTATTTATATGTATGTACACATATCTGCCAACTCTACTGGTTTTTCTAGGATTCTCCTGGATTTTCCCCTATTCTATTTTATCTTCTCCTGGTTTGTATTTAAAATCTCCTCCTGGTTTTCATAAATTTTGTTGTAATCCCTTACAAATAGGGAATTTTATGGAAAAAAATCACTTCAACGACGTTATTATCCAATTTAATTTCTTTGACAAATGGATTTACACAAGAAACTTAGTTTTAGACAGTATAAAATCAATTATAACTTTGGATTACTGATTATTTTGTTAGTTATGCTGGAAAACATATCACATAAGGAACTTGTCGGTGGTTGTAATTCAAGTAATTGTTAAAACTTCTCATTTCCCCCAAAAAAACAATGAAAAATACATGCGAAGTTGCGGTGCATCGCAATCTACTGGATGTTTTCCTTGAAATGTTGGCAGGTATATGTAAATGTATTTTGTTGTTTTTGTAATGCAATATACATAGTTTATACCCTTTGCTATCCTCCTGGAAAATTTTGAAATGACTGGCCTGGTTTGAGCAGCAGTTTCTTTGAGAAGCATTCAGACATAACTCATTACGAAATCATTTGTATTGGCATAGTTTTTTCATTCACACAAATGTTTATTGGTGATAGTGAACTGGTATTGATAGCTGTGTTGTTAAATAATGACTTGTGGAAAGACGTACTGATGTCAATATTTATGTCAATATTTGTAATATTGACGTTATACAAGTTGTAGATACAGGTTAGAATCTACTCGTATATAACTATCAGCACAAAAATTCTTATAACTCCACTTAAAGTTCCTTCTAACTTATTCTGGAATACAAATGTTTAATAGGGGTACAGTGATACTTCTTGGGAGCGACTATCCTGGAAAACCCCAAAAACTCAGTTCAGAGAGGTGGTCACTCTGAGAAGTCTACATTGGGCTGCCTAAACAACTTAATAAAGTTCTATAATTTACTATTATTAGTAGAAAGTACTAAAAACAATTATTTATACTTTTTAAAATGTTTAATTCTTAAACACTGCTTTTTTAGCAACAAACATATGTATTTTGGAAGCAAAAAATATTTAAACCCTTTTAAAGTGCGAGGAAATTTTGGCTTTTTGAATTTTTCCTGAAGTTGTACTTTTTCTAAAAAAAATTCCAAGAAAAAAAGCTTTTAATGCCCTGCATACTCTTTGACTTTATTTGACATAATCAAGACTGTTTCAAAGTTGCTAAGCTGTCATTGTAAGTTGGATGTCTTGAATGACTCGGATTTTCTTATTCCGACTCGGAATTATACTAATAATGCCAGAAAGGCTGAAATATTCTAAGCCCTTTATTCGAAAAATGTTAAGTGCTGCTGATTAATATTTTAAAAGGAAAAAAAGGGAAGAAATTTTTCTAATAAAAATAAAATGGTCGCTAATAGAGTTTCCTGTGTGCCGTTTCTTATAGAGAATTTTTAATATTAGGTTGATCTAGTGAAAATGCGGAGCCTTGAAAGTTCTGTCGTTAATGGATTAGGTTGCTCATAGAAGTTTCATTGTAGTAGGAAAATGTCGGATAATAAAGGAAAAATCTCAGACATTAGTACTTTTTACTGTTTAATTTTTGTTTTTTGTAAGGCACAGATAATGAGAGCCACTCATTTTTTTGTTATTTATTTTAAAATTCAGATGCTAAAGATATCGAAATAGGTTATAATTCAATTTTGTCAAAAATTAGATTTTGACACTTCTTACATCAAGCCGCAGATTTCATTGTTTTATTTTTCCTTATGTGCAATTTTTATATCATCCTGGGAAATTTTGTTATAAAATCTTAAGGGGAGGGGAAAAAAAACCCTTGCTGTTGTTGAACCTTGCTGTATAGCTTTTAGCAGATTTGGAATGTTCTATATTTTTGCTTTTACTAAAATTTCCTTTAAAGTATAATTTATTAAAATTGCTTACATTGAAAGACTTTTGTTTTAAAACCAGAGTTAGTCATTGCTATTCAGTTGTAAAATTCTTTACCTCAAAAACTCTACTCAAAGTACGTAAAACCTGTTCAGAGCAAGTTTTTACTTGCAAAAATAAATCTGTACTGGCATATTTTTGCAAGCAAAGACTAGTGTAGTCTTGCTCCAATCTACACTGATGATACTGGATATCCATTGTCATGAAGACGAAAGTCTCGGGCAGGATATGCGACAATCACAGATCCAAGCGGATATGGGGTTGTCACAAGTGGAGCAATTCTAAAAATTTCCCCATTGCAATGTTGTTGAGATTTAGTTGCATTTAGTGAAAAGGTTACAGAAAAGAGTTAGACTTTACTTAGAATTCAAGTTTTAAATATATCATCATGCAAGACGTGCCAACTCTCCTGCATTTTGCAGGAGACTCCCGAATTTGGGTTTCTTCTCTCGCTCTCCTGAATCGATCCAAAATCTCCCGAATTGAAACTGATCTGTCACCGAATTTAAAATTACTGCATTTTCCCCCTGAAATTTCCTTTTCTTGCAAAACCAATTCCCCACCATGCAAGAGGCGGCACGGCAGTGAACACATCAGTCGCGGCGGCTGCCGATGGCTGATCACGTTACATTAGGAGAGGAAAAGTCGGCGCATGCGCGAAATATCGCCGCGAAAATATCTTGAAATTAAAGAATACTATTGGGTGAAATATAAGAATATTTCAGTATATTAAAAATAATCAATAATTCCATGACATCGCACTTTAATGCCGGAAATACATTACATTTTAATACTACATTTACTTACATTTTAATATTGAAAATCGGTATTTTCATAATTTCGAAAATTACTGAAATTCAGCGAATTTTTTTTTCCGCTATTGTTTTTAATTTACTCCAAATTTCCGACGATAATGCCAGTAGTTGTTACTGTTGATTATTATAGCCTTATTAAAATGAAATCTTGAAGTTGTTCTACTTATATGAAATCTTTTATTTTCCGTCTTTGTATTTGATGCTTACGTTTAAAAAAAATGCAATCTTTTTCATCTGCTGTTAGAATTAAATTTTTTTCACTATTGATGTTTATTAAGCTTTATTAGGGCAAATGGAATAAATTTCTTTTTATTTTCTGTAAAATTTTGATTTAAAATTTTTGAAATGAAATTCTGTTCTTGTTAGGAGCTCTCACTTATCAAAAAGTTAAATGCTGAATTCAGGTTTATTTTTGTCATTTATTTAGGCTTTTGTAATGCATATGTAGGCTACCAAATCATACTTTTTGCAAAATCTTTTATTGAATAAGCAGCGAAAAATAACAAAAATTTTTATCACTTTATGTTTAAATTTTGAATTTTCACGTAAATGTTTTCAAATCACAAAAAATAATTAAAAAAAAAGCTAGATTGACACCTGTACATTTTTATTAATAAGAATATTAAATCTTAGAATCAGTTCTCATTGTATAGATTAGGAAATTTGCTTGCTTATTACAGCCTATTGAATTCTTTTCCGTATTTAATAGCATACACAATTTTCATTAATTTAAAAATACTGAGTTTTTAACTGCATATATCTTTTTTTTTTCAAAATTACCTAAATCAGATTTTGGAATTTGGTCCCTGCTATTGTAAAAGATAGAGGGTTTTTAGGACTGTATTAAGGGCTAAGAAATATATAACACCTGTATAAGTAATGAAAATTTCAAGGCCATTTTACCCTTAACAAAAAAGTTCAGACATCTTTTCATGAACTTACTTAAAATCACCCTTAAATATATGTAATATGCTGCCTTACCTGTATTTGAAATTTAGATTAGTTAAGTACATTGACAACAATTGCAATGAAAAGTGTAAAATCTTAATTTTTTATTGCCCTCCTGAATTCTTGATCAGAAACCTCATGCATTTCAATTCTGGCAAGTTGGCACATCTGATTCATGTAAAGTAGATGATTTTCTCCATTATTGCTATTGCAGTTTTAATCTAGGATTCTCTATTTCACATTTTTGTCATATTAATCAGTTGCATAACTTGCCTATTGGTATATGAAATGTTTAACGTAAATTGGATATTCTAGGCTTATGATATCAGAGTAATAATATACTAATATATTTTTACCAATTTTAATTTTTTTATCAATTTAGAATTATTCACAAGAAAGAAACTGGGTGGATGAGTCTTTGAAGAATTCATCACCTACTTTTGTAAGTCATCCATATACTTTTGCTCCAGTCTACACTGATGATACTGGATATTCATCGATGGCTGCCAATTCATTCAACAACGGAATGGCATCAAATGCCACTTCAGTCCCTCTTCCCATCCCTGGCACTCAAACAACTAGTCCACCTTTGTCCGAGGATGCACCATCTTCTCCTATCCAGCCAACGCAGTGTCAACCTGCTATGACTGTATATCCGTATCCTGTATATGCTGTTCCTGGAATGTATCTAGTCTGTAGAGATGGCTCCACTTTGCCTGTTAATGTTGGTCATTGGGGATCCCAAGAAGCCATTCCGGGAAATGAAGTTGCTACAGGTATTGATTTTAATTTTTAATGTTTGTAGAAATGAATATACATTGTCTTTGTCCTGCATCTCCAAAATCTTGATTACAAAATATGAGGTTTTTTTTTTTTTTAATAATGTGCTTAACACTTTATTTGAAAATAAAATTTGGTGATAATTTAACTGTAAATTACGTAATTATAACAAAAAAAGTGTCATGTTGCGGACTCTACATTTGGACAAAATACTGTGAAGTGGCCCTTTAACAGTTGTTTTAATCTACCCTTTAAGTATATGCAGGTATTAAAATTAACACAAAGAGAAATGGTAATTTTTTTGATTTGATAGGGAAAATTACAATATTTTGAAGAGGATAAGGTAAACATTGAGTATTAAATAACTTTTTGAGGAAAGTAAATATTCTAATTACTTTTAAATAATGCCCTATACATATTTTTTATACATTTATACACATAAAAAAAAGAAACTGTTGCCCCTGAAGATATAGTTCCAAGTTTCCCGATGTAGAAGCAGTATAAATGAAGCTTTCTGTTGGGTTTGTTGTGTTAAATCAATTAAATCATACAAAATGGTGTAATTTGTAAGCACTCTTTATTGGAACAGATGTGCTAAGTAAAGCTAAATGGAATCATGTTAAGGGACGGAATTTATTATATTTTTATTTATCAATATTTCACGCATATACATCTTAAAACTGTATATTGATAATAATTTAAACTTAGAATTTATTGTCGTGAGAATTCATGAATGTTGTGAAGTAAAGAGAAAATCTTTGCTTCCAAAGCATAAATATCTAGCATAAATGAGTTGTAATTGAATTACATTTATTGTTCTTTGCCTAACTGTTAGTAAATAAAATAATTTCTTCTGTAAAAACAAAACAATCTAGATATCTTTCTTTTTCTTACCACTTGTTATAAATCTTTTTGATTGCATAAGTTGTGTTTTTTTGTCATTTCAGGAGTGCCCAGTGTTTATTTCAATACCCCGCCAACTGGAATGTCTCCCCCGCTTACACCTTGGATCCCAAATTATGGATCGAATTGGGCTCAGGCCATGCCGGCGACAACAGTTGCTTTTACTCCTCCCCTTGACATCAATGCATATCAGTCGCTGATGTCCCCTCCTTGGAGCCCCCAGTCTGGAATCTATATGCCACCGCCACCCCCAACAGTGGCATATCCAGTGCCGCCAACTCAACCTCGCTTCTTGCCACAAGAGCCAGCCCAAAACTGAAACTTTTCCTGCTCTTCGAGTTTCCAGTATTTTTGTATTGAGGCGTCATGTAGTGCGGAAATAGGTCTGTCGTTAAAGTTTTGGGTGATGGAAACGGGAACGTGTTTGATATTCTGCAAGGATTTGAAAAATCGGATTTGTGGCTGTCTGTTATGTGCTGAAACTGTGATTGGTCGAATGAGTAAGCAAGTTTTTTTTTTTTGTCAGTCCAGTAACCAAGTTTTAAAATGCTTAATCCAAAAATTTTCCTCAGCTTTCGTATCTTACCAAATGCTTGGTATGTTGATGAATTTCGTTAAGAAAATATAAAATTTTGAGGTAGGCATACATATGTTCTTCAGTTGAGCACGGTACCTCATCTGAATTTGCTTGCCTTGCTGATGTGTCCTGTTGTGTTTAAGAATGTTATGTGGTTGGGTCCAGCTTTTCATAGATGCTTCATGTGGGGAATTATTGAATGTGCTCGAGTTGACAGTTGTTCCAAACTAACATTTTATTGTCTTTTTCATATTTGTAAAATTTTAATATCTTTTGGATATAATATTTAAATAGCATTCATTTTAGCTTTCTGAGCATTTTCGCCAAAAGAAAAAAATGAATCATAACTTCTCGCCAGAAAGATGCGCTGCAATTGGAAGTGCCTAAGATACTAGGCGGCAATTATTACTGCAATGATACTTTAGCTTAGAAAGAATGTGAAATGTGTTTAACTAGCTTTGTTATTTTTGTTTCATGTTTATTTTTGTTTTTACATTTGTTTTTGTTAATTAATCTGCATTATTAAAAGGACAATTTGTTTGTGTTGCAATTTTTCAAGTGCATGCTACTTGAACATGGACATACTAGTCACTTGAATAGTCGGTGCAGCATTTCAAATGTGTAATATTGTATGTTTTATTGCGGCATTTCAGGAGGCAATGATTTTATCAAAAACAAATTTTATATTACTTTTTATGTGCATTGGGAGCTAAAATAAATCTTCAAAATTGAAACATTGCTGTGATCTTTACATTTCCGATCGAATGGCTTTTACCTTGTGCCACCATATTTCAAACCTCGCCGCATCTGTAGAGGCGAGTCTTGGGTCACATTTTGGACTGAGTGAATAAAAGTGCATCTAGTAGTACACCAAACTTATCTGACGAGCTTGTTTGTGGATAATTTTATGATTTTAAAAAATCATATCTTAAAATATAGAAAGGGAATGTTATTTTGAAACTTGAAGCATTTTTTAAAAAAATGATAATTCTTGATTAGATTTTGGGTCGATGAAAGTAGATTTTTTAATGAAACTCTGTCCAAGTTATCAACATGTTACGGCCGGAGCATGTGATGGCAATTATCTCGTGTTGCCACTTTAAAACTAAAACTAGTGCTCAATTTTTCTTGTAGTCTAGAGTTTCAAAACTATTTCCAGATTTGCATGTTTACTTGGAGAGTTCTACCATCTACTTCAACTATAAAACAGGGTTCCTATATGTTGTAGAATCATTGTAAATGTTCAGTTTTTGAAATTGGAACAAAAATTTTATAAATAAAAAATTGAAGAAATTGGGGAAAATTGCTGACAGTTAATAGCTTTTTTTGCACATCATAGCTGATTCTATAGAATCCATAATTGCATAAAGCATATGGAATTCGTTAAATGTTGCATATTCACGAGACATGGAATAGATTTTCTGAAAAGTTATATGGGGGGGGGGGGGGGGGAGTGAAAATGTGCAAAAGAATAGAACAAATGTGGGAATTTATTCTCTAAAATGTAGGAGCCCTGTGTAAACTTTGTAAAGCTTGTGCCAAAATTTTTTTGAAAACATTTCTTTGGATATGCATTTTTTTTTACAAAACATATCATTGGATATCAGAGTTTTTACTTGATGTTTTTGAAGTGTTATTTGATTCCATTCATAATCATAGTCACTCTCAAATCTGTTATAAAAGTTTTATTACTACTGATTTTGTAAAGAATTATTTTCATATATTGTGTAAGATTGTACTGATCTATTTGTTGGAAATCGAAAATTAGTATTACTTGTAGGAAATCTGTAAATTAAATATTATTGTGTTGTGGTAAATGTGATACTTTCTACTTACTTAAATGGTTGTTAAAGCTGTACTTTAAGAACATTATAAGATATCTGGTGTAATTTTGAAGTAGATGTGTTCGAGGACTGTGATATATTCAATGATAAAAATAGTTCATTTGCCATTTTTATGGTGTAAGTGTTCCTGTATTTTTAAGTTGCATACTGGGACTGAAATTTATTTTTCTGTCAAACTTTAAAGGCTTGGCCTTTCTCAGTGTTTTACTTTCCATATCAGTATTCAAAATATCAATAAATACTTTCATTTTCATCTCTTGTGTTTTCTTGAAAACAAATTGTTCAGGTCGAGAGGGTCTTCGAATAAAATCCAAGTTCCTTTGAACAAGCTTATGTCGAGGGTTTCTAAAATTAGTTTGATATTTTCCCAGGGTTGACCTGACAGTTTTTGAGTTTTAACCATGCTGTAAACAGTCACGTCAAGATGGCCATCGGATCTCCACCTAAGGCTTCTGCTAAAAGGTGCAAGGGTGTCCGATGGAGAAAAGTCACGCCAAGATCTGACAAAAACTGTGAAACGCCTATGTGAAATTCATTAACAAGTGAAATTTAATATTAAAAAAAAAAAAAAAAAAATGCTCTCAATATGTTGTAGGAAAAAAAAATGAGTCTCCTCTTAAGTGGTTTTAACATTGAACGAAAAAATGTGTTGTACTACATGTTAGTAATGTGGGCTAGGTAAATGCTTACTGAATTTGACCAGAACATTTTTCTGTGTCCAAAATGTGGGCAGTTATGAAAACATAACTTATATTGTTTATAAGGTATATTATTTATAAGTTATTTTAGAATATATATTTCACTGACAAAGGTGTAAAAGGGACTAAAATTAGTGCTAATTAAATTCCTACATTTTTATCAGTGTTGATGATAAAACATGTAATAATTCATAAATACTTTCAGTATGGATGCTGATGGTACAGCTGTTAGCCTATACCAGAAACCAATCTAATTTTATTCAAACAAATCATTTTAACCAAAACCAAGGGACTAAAAAACTATTTTATATCTGTAGGTATAGAAAGCAACATTAATAATCATTTCTAACAAATAAATTCCAAAAAAAAATTATATGTAAAGGTTTGAAACATTTCCAGATATCAATAGGGGGTGGGGCTTTGTTTGACTGATTAACAATAATCCGTATTGTTTCTAAAAGAAACGCATACATGCCCAGGCATTTGCCCCAACTTGTGAATGCCTAAATCCTTCACAACAGGAAAACGCACAGATGTGCAACAATCAAGATGGTTTTCCCTTGAATACAACCAGGTACAGTACAAGATTTTGTTGAGGGGGATTTTGGTGGGGGCACTTACTTTGTAATTTCTCCTAAAAAGTTATTCCAAAGGAGAAAAATGATAAGCGCTTGATCCTTTATTCCTTCAATATTTAGTGCTACTCGACTCTCGGGTGGGATCAATTGCCCCATCTCTCCTCCTGTGTAAGGGATCATTCATAAATGATGTCACGCTTCGAGGGGGGGAGGGGGTTCGTGAAATTGTGACAAGGGGAGGCAGGGTGCGTAGCGGTTTTTAAAAGTGCTTGTTTTTGCTTTTGTTTTTAAAAGCTTTTAAAATTGCTTATTTTTCACCCATGTTTGTAAGAAGTGCTTACTTCCTCTTATGCAAAAAGATATTTTTTCGTTTGACCGCCGAATGTCGCCAAAGAAGGGTGGCTTCCGCTTACCATTCTAAACTGGTTTTCCCAACCTTTCTCTAAACGATTGAGGAAGGGAGGAAACATGCTTGCTATCGCGAAATTATCGGAGAAGGCGCTAAAACGGTATAAGTGAAGAGAAGTACCAAATAAGTGCCCCCTTCCCGAATAGTATAAGGAAAGTAGCCTCAGCGATGCCGCGGACGTGCTATAGCGCGTCAAATGCGCAAAAATCGCAGGTGGAGACGGTGGTGGGGTTAAAAAAATTATTCGTAACCCGGTGCGCGTAATTTTTTATCGCGGAAAAAAAATAAAGTTAAATCAACAAAAAATTGATACGCAAAAATATTTTTGCATGTCCATTTTTCTTTCAGTTTTTTAAGATGAAGAGCGAGTAGGGAAACGACGCCAGCGTCAGCTCACATTGACTCCCGTTTCCCTTTCAAAAGTGGTTCTGAACAGAACTGATTTCTTTTGAACAAAACAGATTTAATGTCTAAAGATTTCTTTAAGGATATAATCAGCTTGATAATGTCGGAAATATGAGGTTTTCTTTTTTTTTTTTTTTAATACTGTGGTGGGAAAAGGTCTCGTTTTTGCTACAGAACGCAAAAAAGCCTTTCGTAAAGCCTTCGTTTTTGCGATTAAGATTTTTCTTAGCTTTTATTTTATATTAAAATAATAAATAATATTTTCCTATTTAATTTGTTATAGCCTTACCCTATTTAATTTGTTATTCCTTATACTGTCTATGTAATCGATATTATGAAAAAATTGGGCCAAGAATTAATCATTTGATTTTTGGTCGTGATTCTTCATCAAATTATTATTGAATCAATTGTTATTGCATTGAAAAACATATCTGAACTTGTCATAAATGGTTTTCTTGCCATAATTATATTTCTTGCCATAACAGGTTTATTTTTCATTTGTATCTTTAGAACCATGATATGCTAATTTTTTGCATAGGGGGCCGCTTTTTGGAAAATGGGACTTATCAGGGAAGTTTTATGTTCTGGAAATTATCAGGGGCTATTCAAAGTTCCCCCAAATATCTGGGCAAATTATCGTTTTCAATATCCAAACGGCAAGCGTCCGAGTTTCGTTTTGCGGAATTTCCTTTCATTGCGCGTGGTCAGCTCGAATGCCGATTTCCCATTGGTTGAAAGCGTCATTTCTCCTATTAAACAACAAAAAAAGTCCCTTTTTTTGTCTATGAATTAAGATGACATTGCAATTTTGCGTAAAAAGACACGTGTTAGCGTTAATGCTTCCGGGAATCCGCCATTTTTGGTCCTGTTCTAAATTCAGCCTAACACCGCTCTCCAGTGAGTCGAATTTGGGGCTTGGTACCGTGCATGATATTGCTGTGGCACAACAAGAAGGGAGTCCATGACCCTCTCTCTCCCCCCCCCCCCCCCCAAATTGATGATGTGGAATTTTTTCAAAAATATAGCGGGGAGAGTTTTGTTCTTTGTTTAATTTGCAATTCCCAGGAAACTTTTAAATCCTTTGGCGTTTGGTTTGGGAACTGATAATGGGAAGGCATGAGCTCTTGGTCAGTGCAATGAGAATCCAAATTTGGGGGGGGGGGGGGATGTAATTACATCTTTATTTTCATTTATTTTTTTTGCTGTTATGTTGTTATATTTATTTTATATTATTTATATTAAGAAGTTTTAGCAATTTAAGGGGGGGGGGGATGTAATCTGCATAGCAAAAATGATTTTTTTTTGCGTGCTTAAAATTTTTTTTTTCCGAGTGCTTAAAAAGTGCTTATTTTTCATTGAAAGAATTTGCTACGCACCCTGGGAGGGATAACAAGAAGTTTGACATCATGCATTATGCAACATAGCGTGACATGTGACAAAGCTGACAATACACATAATTTTTCACTTATTGGAATAGCAGTACTTGGATCTTGGACATCTGGAAACACAACCAGGGAATCAGGGACGTTTTATGTTCTGGAAAATATCAAGGGGTATTTAAAGTTTCCCCAAATATTAGGGAAAATTATAGTTTTCTATATCCCGAATTCCTAACCGGCAAGCGTCCGGAGTCGTTTGCGGAGTTTTTTTTTCGTTGCGCGTGCTCAACTCGATTGCAGATTTCCCATCGGTTGAAAGCGCCCTTTCTCCGATTAATCGACCAGAAAAAGTGACTTTTTTGTCTATGAGTTAAGAAAATATTGCAATTCTGTGTAAAAGTCGGCGTTGATGCTTCCGAGAATCAGCCATTCTTGGTCGTGTTCCAAAATTCGGCGCAACACTGCTCTCCAGCGTGCCGAATTTGGGTTCGGTACTGTGCATGGTACTACTGCAGTGCCGCAACAAGGGGGGGGGGGGGCTCAAAGAGCCGTGGTCCCCTCACCCCCAAGTGATTTGGAATTTTTTCAAAAATATTTTTTTTATTCAATTACAAAACAATATGCACCTTGAGGAAAAAAGTAATTAGGGATCATTCATAAATGGTGTCGCGCTTCGAGGGGGAGAGGGGTTTGTGAAAGTGTGACAAGGGTAGGGGAGGAGGTAACAAGAAGTGTGACATCCCTGCTTATGCAACACAGCGTGAAACGTGACAAAGGTTGGTCCGTTGAAGTGTGATGATAGTTTGTGACAAAGGAGGAGGGGGTCAAAGATGTGGGGAAAAAGTGTGACATTTTTATGAACGGTCCTTTAAAAGCATAAAATAATGATGGCGGGGGTGGGGGTGGGTGAAATTTATGTTATTATTTTCTCCTTTCTTTCACCCCCCCCCCAAAAAAAAAAAACATTCAGATGCAGTGCACCCCCTAAATAGTTTTTCTTGTTTTACCGCTGCGATACTGTCATTATGTGACAATGATGCTGTATAACTCACAATTAAAATTATAAAAACGGAATATCAGGGTTTTTTTTTCCCTTGGATTCTTCCACCCATGTATTATCATTTTTAAAAATCTTCATTCTGTACTTTTTAAAGATTTTTCTTAGAAGTGGAATATTTATTAAGATTAGAGTTATTTTAATGGGGGAAAAATAATAATAAATAAATAAATACATGAAAATAGAATAATTTCTCTTGATGAAATTAAAACTAATTTATCAATCTATTACGGCTTTTTCTGACATTAGAGATCTAATTTTCTTGCGGGAAAAAAAAATAAAAATCCTGAAATGCGTGCATTTTCTTATTCTCCTATGAATCTTAAAAATCGATTTTTATAAATTCGAGTTTATGAGTTCGAAACCCTGTTTTCGTACTGTTCTTTATAAATATTAAAAAAGTTTAAAATTAAAAAAATAACCGTGTTCGTTATTTTTTTGTTATCTCAAATTAAAATCAAATTCAAGTAAGTCCGTGTTTATGAGTGACATAGACTCGATTCTAGTTTTTCAAAGACTCTTACTAGTTTTTCAAAGACTCTTACTAGTTAGATATAAGACTCGTACTAGATTTCTTAATTTTAAACAAATGAATTGACATTACTGGAGAGTTTTAACAGTTAATTAAAGTATTACACTCAAAAAGTCATGTCTAGTGACTTAGTTGTAATTTTGACCAGGTATAATTAAAAAAAATAAATAAATTTCATCACGGAATTCATTATATGAAAGTTCTGAATTAATTTTTTATTGTTCATCAAATATATAAAACAGAAGTGAGTGTTCGTTTCTGGAGTCCAAATGTTCTCCATAATTGAAAAAACTCAACTGAGCAGATGTTCCAGGCAAAGGCATTCTCTATAGAAATGTTGATGCATGAAGCGCAATAAGTTTGAAATTTGAAAGCAAAATATTTGCATGGCATAGAATTCTTAAAACCCCGGAAATTTTCGTATCCCGGGACATTACGCTGGACAGCATTAAAAACCCAGGACTGTCTGAATTAATCCAGGTTGGTAAGCTTACTAAGGTAAATATTTGACACACCAAAGGTTCTCTGCAATCATCCCACGTGGTGGAATTCTCACGCTCTGTTGAATTTTGTAAAATTCAATCTGTTCATGAGTATGATGTCAAGTACTTGAACTCTGGCTAAGAAATTTCTTAATATGATCAATGGCTCAATGCCTTTGTTTATACTACGACGTGAAGGGGGCGAAGTTCTAAGTAACTTACTTTGAGAAAGTTGCATCTTTGGTAATAAATTAAATCTTTCTAAGTGTCTGTTAACTGCCAAATTGAGAACTTTCAAAGATAGTTAGTCAAGTGTCAGCCCGTGGAACTTATCGCTGACTTTCAAACAGTTTAGAGGAACTTTGGAAAACGCTCTTGAATCATGGCAGAGTTTGTTATGGGAAGAATGTACAAGGTGGTTATAGTTAGATACCCTGTTTAGGCCTACGAGCTCGTTCTAATAGACGTATGTCATTGAAACCTGGTAGGGTCAGTAGGGGTAATTGTAAACACAATTTCAGTATTTTTTAACTTTAAATCCTTTCTTACCTCTTGAATGGGTTGAGAGGTTCAATTGTGAGCGTTGTAGCCAATACTATACTCCTTGTGAGCAAATGTATACGAAAATTTTGACTTTATGACTATTTGTTAGTTAATGAATTTGGTGTTTACATTTACCCGAGAGACTTTGGGGTAAATTTAAACGGATTTATTTTCCCCGTTAGGGTGATGCAAAAAAAAAAAAAAAAAAACGTGCCATACAGTTTACTTGGAAGTAAAATACAGTTTTACTTTGTTCGGCAATCAAAGCCACTGTGCTTTCCAGTGCCTCCTGGCAGTGCTTCCCATCATTATATAACTTTTCAAATCTCCCTCAGTTACTAAAAAACCATGAGAAACAATTTTTTTTCCGTCTTCCGGAATGACCCGGCTGTGCACTATGGATCTACGTAAATTACTTTCAGCAAACAGATGACCGTCACTTTCTTATCAGCAACTACACTTAAACAAAAGGCAATCAGGGCAGTCGCCAAGGGGGCTACATCCCCAGTTTTTTTGGGAAGGGGCCGCCAAAACTTCAGTTAATTAATGAAAGAAAAGGAAGAAAGAAAGAAAAGAAAAAAAAAGACAAAGAAAAATTTTGCAGTAAAAATGGGGGAAAAAAATAACAAGGAAGGAATGGATGACCAAAAATTACAATTTTTCCCCTTCTGTAAAATTAAAAAACCCTGCAAGCTTAAAACATTATATAGGAACATTGACAAAACTATTATTATTATTACTTAATTAAGGGCCACTGAAATGCGCGTTTCATTTCAAACCTTTCTTAGCGGAAAGGAAAAAAAAAAGTATTCAAAACATTATAGAAATACAGTGAAAGTCTGAGTATGAAAAAAAATTAAATAGATAAATAAACATAACAATTTTATAGTCGGGCAGTCGAAAATTTTATATTTCTATACAAATATGCATGAATATTTTAATCAAAATATTATATTACGAAAATCACAGCAAAAAGTAAAATGCATGGGCAGCCGAAATACATTGCAAAGTGGTGGAAAAACAAAGAGAGAGATTCAAAACATTAATGAAAATTCACACCAAAAGTAAAACTTCAGAAGTAAGAGTCAGGAGACATGATATTTAAAATTAAAAAAGAAAAAAAAAATGGAAAAAATTACAGTATCACTACAAAATAATACCGCAATCTGAAAAGTCTTTTGAAAGGGCCGAAGAAGTAGTTTGTGTTTCAAATAAATCAAAATTGAGTTGGAACTTAAAAATTAGAAGACCGTAGCAATAACATGGTTTTCAAAGATGAGAAAAATAGAGGAAGGGATTGCATTTTTATTTGCAATAAATGAAAGAAAGAAATGAGAAGGATAGTCAAGGTGATTTGAAGAAGAGTCAGAACTTCCCCCACTCCACACACACTGACACAATCTTTTTTTTCTTGTTTGTGTGTAAGTGAGACATGAATTACAAAAAAAGAAAAATAGAGAAAGAGCCTCGAAGCCCCCTTAGGGATCATTCATAAATGATGTCACGCTTCGAAGGGGGAGGGGGGTTCGGGAAATTGTGACAACGTGTGACAAGGGGCGGGGAGGGGGTAACAAGAAGTGTGACATCATGCATTAGGCAACATAGCGTGATGCGCGATAAAGGGGGGGGGGGTAAAATATATGGGAAAAAAGCGTGACGTCATTTATGAACGGCCCCTTATGTCATGAATGAATGCCCAAAATTGCGAACTTAGAACTTCAATTTCGAAAAGTTCCCACTGGAGAGCCCCTAAATCCATTTGTCTTTTAACGTCACCAAAGATGGCCTAATATGCAATTTTAAGACTTCCAATTTAAAAAAAATTCCGGTGATGGACCCCCGAACCCCCATTTTGTCCTTGCACATCCTCGGAAACCGTCAAAATTGTATTTTTAGAAATTCGTCTTATAAAAATTTCAGCTGTCTTATAACGTCATCAGATATTGCCTAGTATGAGTTTTAGAACTTGAATTTCACAAAAAATGAGAACCCCCCCCCCTCCCTTTTTCTCTAACAATATCAATGTACTCCAAAAATCACGAATATCAAACAATTTCCACGGGAGAGCTGTTGAATCCACATATCTTTAGTCGTCACCAAAGAGAGCCTAAATTATGCGTTTTAAAGACTTCAATCTCAAAACATTTCCTGGAGATAGAGCCCCGATCCCCTTTAATCATCGAAAATCATCAAAGTTGTCTTTTTAGAAGTTCATCTTTGGAAAATTTTAGCAGTCTCTTACTGTTATCAATGGTAGCCTAATATGCGTTTTATAACTTGAATGTTAAAATAAATTCAGAAAAAGTCTGGAAAATCCGCCTATTTCTAACATCGTTAATGGTCGCTCAAAATTGCTAATTTAGAACTGTAAAAAAGTATTGAAATCATTGAATTGGCATTGCATATTTGAAATATTGCATTTTGATAAGAACAGTCATAATTTTTAAAAGACTGCTTGACCTACCGCTCATTCTTTGGCGTTGTTATAAAAATCTTTTTATTAGTATGGATTAATTATAATGGTATTTTGCAAAATTATCTGAAGGGACTGGTGTTTAATTATCTTAATATGAAAAAATGTATTTTACTTTTTCATTTGATGTAACTAGGTATGTTTCTCGTACTTTTAAATATATTAACTTTTGTCAAGTAATCTTAAAAAAACGTGAAACAAGCTTATGATTTTTTTTAATATGCAAAAGTTGGAGATGAGCAACATCTGTTTACACTTGGTGCCCCTCCCAGAAAGGATTCCTGGATCCGCCCCTGGGAGGAGGGGTTGACAGACCGCACAAATCACCAACATAAACACAACACATATCTACATGAACTCTTTTAACTCTATTAACTTTTCTTTTCAAATGTGAATTTAAGTTCTTTTTTTTTCTGGGGGGAAAGTTAAAAGAAACGTGGATGTAATTTTCTTTTTAGGAAAGTGTTACAATGCGTATACTCTGAAAAGAATGCATAGCGCCACCTGCCGTCCATATCTCTCACAAGAAGGGGCACAAAGTGATTCTTGCGATTTGGTTACGTTGTTGATATATTCATCTCTCCGACTCTTTAAATTTTTTTGAATTACTGGTAAGTGAGATCTTTGGGTTCAATTTTAACATTTATTTGAAGTGTTTTTTTTGTGAAATTACCGAGTACAAATTTTGCTATTTCCACAGTATTCTAAATACATTGTTTGTACCGAAAATCCAATTTCTTTGAACGTGAAATTTGTATGAGTTGTTGTTTAAGTAGGGGTGCCCATTCCCTCTATCCGCAAGTACTCCTTCAACAGATACAGTGTGCAAACTATGCCCTTGGCAAGATCCGTCTTAAAAATACTCCCCTAAAAATTTCAGTGGCTTTCAACTGTAATATTCAAAGGACCTCATTCCTTGTTCCTTTTATCACTGTTATTTACGCATTTTGTGTGTGTTTTTTCCCTGTTAATTGTAAATTTAGTTAGCTAGGTTTGATAATATTTTTTAAAATTACCATACACATACGTACATGCATATATTTTCTTTCTTCTCTTTTAACTATAAATTAAGTTAGCTAGGTTTTCGTATATTTTCAATAAATTATCATACATATCTATGACATTTTGTGTGTTGTATTTTGAATGTTATAGGTCGCAAACTCTAACTGCAGCTTTATTAAATAATGATTGAAGTCGATTTCCAATTAGCGAAATAATGTATTTCTATGGGTAAACTACTCAGGTACAGATAAGGTAAAGATCACTGAATTACAGGAATGCTACGGTTTCGGGAAAATACGCGAAATTATTTCAAAATTTTGTACTAAAACCGAGAAAAGTCTTGAATTTGTATTTGTTTATTTATGTTTAACAATGAAGACTAACGTTACATCTATTTTCATTCAAAAAATTTTTATTACACATTTAACATAGCACTGCTTAAAAAAACCGAAAATACAGCAATATCGTAATGTTAGACTATTTCATGACTTTTTTTAAAGCATTGGAATAAAATAGAGCACATCGTTTACTAGTTAATTCCTTTTGGAATTCATAAATATCTATATCACAAGCTAAAGAGTAGAATTAAAATACTTCTTGTTCCCACGTAAAAAGTTTTAAAAAAGGACTTTTAAAAAGCATTTTCACGAGAGGAGGGGAAAGGTTCTTTGAAACGTACCTTATCTATTTATATCAACATTTTTTGAAATTCGGGAGCAGATTTAACTTACTCTTGTGCTTCATTCTTTTAGCTACGCTCTTTCCCATATTTTAGGTTTTACACCTTACAATGAAACGAGTTATTTCACTCAAAATTCATCACAAAACTTTTCATTATAGTTTTTCGGAACTTTTTGAAAATGATGCTGTATTCTAAATTTTTTAAAACATCCTCAGTGCTTCATTTGTCAAATGAATTTTCTTTCTTTCGAAAACATTAAATATCATCATTTTAATGAATATTTTAACATTGTTCTGTTTTTGTTGCTCCTTAGTCTGTAACGAAATGTTGATACTTATTTTTGTCTACAATCGCAACTTGCAGGCTATTTCTGTGATAATAATAATAATAATAATAATAGATTTGCATGCTATGTCTATATCTGCGTCCCCCCCCCCAAAAAAAAGATAACATACTTGAAAAAAATAAACTTTTCCTTTTAATGCAAGCTTTACTTTTTGGATGTAAACGTTCTTAACTTTGCTTTATTTTTTCCTCAAAGTATTCTTCTCCAAGATTTTTCAAAGAAGGTCAAAGCTGAAAGGGAACATTTTGTTTGTGTGTGTGTGAGAGGGTCGGGGGAGGGGGGGGGGGATTAATTTGGGAGGGAATCATCGAATTTTTCTTCAAAAATTTGACAGGGCGTTGAAGATCGGATAAGATCGTCAGCGATCAAGTTAATGGGTTTTGTTTACAAAATTCATTTGACAGGCTATTGTAGTCGATTGGAGTATCCAGTTCGTTATTTCATGACATAAGCCGATTTTATAGTTTAACAGTAGCCCATGTAGATTTCAGGTATCTGTAAAATGATTTTTATTTATTTTTATAACCGCCCAAAAGTCTAAATTTGAGAACATCTCAAACTTACGATTTTTGCCTTTTCTTAGAACGCTAATGACATAATACTAATTTCATGTCTTCGCAACTGTGATGCAGGTTTATAGTGGCGCAGTCATAATGTTCTTTCTGTGTGCGTGAGAGGGGAGGGGGATGGTCATAACAATGCTTATGACAAAAAGCGTATAAACGTTATAGGAATGGTAACCATGGCTTGAGGAGGGGAATTGTTTCTACCAACCTTGCTTTGCGTCCCGATAAGTGTGATTAAGTGGGCCAAAAAAACTGAAAAAGAATTTCTTCCTAATTGCAATATCTTTGAAAGGTTGCAAACTGGAAAAAGGGGTAAAGGGAGGAATAAAATTGTTGTGCATCTTCCGGTCGCACATGTGCTCTAAAATGTGTCAAAACTTGGAAAACTTTCATTAAAAATAGGTTTATAAATATTACTAATGATCTAATGTAAATTGTTTTCAAACAGTTAAATTTGAATACAATAATAATAATAATAATAATAATAAAAAAACACAGAGATAGAGGAAAGTTGTTACTATCCCGCCCCCGAACCTTCATTTATGATTCTTTTTAAAAAACTTCATTAATTTTGAGGCAATGCGCAACCGGAAAATGTTAATGGGTTTAAATAATATTTGAACATTATTTTCTCCGTTCTAATGCATAAGAATTTCAGCTGTTACATTCGAGAAGAGGCCACTTTAAAAATTATCGTAAAAATGTGATTTTGGCCAAATGTGGGCAAATTTAAGAGCAAAAGCGCGATCCGGATGATACGAACCGATTTTCTTTCTTTGTTTGTTCCGTTATTGATTGGGGATTCCGTGGTACGGAATTCGTTGATTAATTGAGTAGTATTATTTCGTAGATTAATTGAGGCAAAATCGTACAGACGTCGTATTTTACCGTTTTCAGTTCAAAATAAAGAATATGTAACGTTTTTACTCCAAATACAAATTCATTTTAGCTTATGTTAATAAAAATACACTGATTTTGAAGTCCTGATAATGTCACTTAGCTGAAAAGTCTCGCACATAAATCTAAGCTGTTAGATACTACAAAATGAGATCAAAACTGTGCAAAAACTACGCATGTGCGGTAATCGTTTTCTATTGATCAACTGTCCTTCCAGCAGAAATTCGCTAGCGCTTCACGACACTTAAATTTAAATTAATTTTCAAGAAATAACTGCTCTATACGGTTTTACCTAGGTACAGTTTTGTGTAGGGTTCCCTACTTTGAACTCACAAAATTTCTGCAGAAAAAGGGGGAGAGAGGAATTTATTCGAGCTCTTTAACTATAAAAAGATGAATGTATACTTTGAATTTTTTTGTTTATTTTTTCTTTGATTTTAAGCAGAAAATTTCAAACATCTTTTGAGGCACTTAAAACCAAAGGAGTGTAAGTGACAAACAAAATTAGGAGATAACTAGTGCAAACGATAGGGATAGTACCATTCTATATTGTGGCAAGAGATGTTAGCTCCAGCAGATGCTCCGCACCAGTGTGATTTGGAAAATATTAACAAGATCCAAAATTTCAATGCGTTTTTCTCAGAATCGTTTTTTGGTCACTTATATCCCTTTGCTTCTCACTGCCCCTTCTGTCCTTGCAGATTTTTTTTGTTGTTGATAATAAATGTAATAAGTTTAACTTCTAATATAGAAAATACATCAACGGTCAAAGAATTGTATAACAAGAAGAATATTATATGAAAAATGATTAAAAGTTTTTTGTGCAGGAATATGAAAATACAGCATATGAAAAGCGAAAATCGTCAAAGCAGTCCATCAAATAGCTGTTTCAAAGCGCTCTAAAGTAAAAGAAATTATGAGTGAACGCTCGTTCAGAACTTTGGTATTATGTTTGAGAGCTTTTGCACTGATGAAATGGGTCTACTGTTGCCCTGAAATAGCTACTTGCGGAAATATTTTGAATATGTGCCATACTTATGTTGATTATTCATTTTATTCCAATAGAATATTACGGATTGTACCCTATTTACAAAATAAATTCCGAGTGGAATTTAAAGAAAATATTATAAAATATATATGTCTCTCTCTGTATATATATATACAGAGAGAGAGAGAGAGAGAGAGCTAGTAAAACATTAGAAGAAAAATTTAGCATCCAAGTAGTTACAGACAGTCAATGGAAGTTACCTCTTGACCCCAGGGACCGAGCTCAAAACCTGTCCACGGCATGGACGTTATTGATCGGTATGGTACATCTTCGAATTATCTCCTAGTGGCTCAGATATCACTAGGTCCCCCTGCGATCCACAGGAGCAGAGCCAGAAGAGTTCACAATATGACCGGTTGTTTGGGTTTTAACGAAAATGCCAAGCAAAGTTCCTCCCAATAAAAAATTTCAAAACTAAGTTAACGAAAATTACATAATTAATTGGGAAAAATACAGTACTTTAAGAAGCACTTAAATTTAAGAACATATTGATATTAACTCTTTTATTGCTTAAAAAGCAAATGTTTCCAAAGCAAAAGCTATGGGGTGAGATCCATGTTCCATTCCCATCATGCCAGCCTCATAATAAGTAAACCTGCTCATGTTCTGGAATCGGGAAGAAAAGCAATGCCAAAAATCATTTTGGATTCATGCATTTATTTTGAATTTCATTTCAAGCCCATAAAACTTCATTTTAAGTAACTATGAAGCATATGATTCCTTTGAATCCACACAACATTTTTGACTTAACGCCTTTGGCTTTAAGACGAAAGAAATAAAAAAACAGCGCATTGAAAAAAATAGTAGTGGAATCTGATAAATAAAAGAGAAAGATCGAGAAAGAAGACTTAGGAGTTCTTGAAAAGTATTAAAAGAACTCGATGCGCGATCTGAGTGAACAAATACAACATGTTTAATAGATTTTAAGAGCTCTCTTTCTGTAAGAAGTATAACACTCGCATACATGCAGTTAAAAAAAGAAAAAATAAAGTAAGAACTTAAGAGTGAAGTATGATTTATATGTACCTTGTTTGCAAGTAAACAAATTATTTCTGAGTAGCAATACGAAAGATTTTTAAAATTTACTGTCGATATTGTTTCGGTTTTAAGATTATTTTTTGCTGCATCATCGTTCACTTGCTAGAAAATTGCCTGATGGTTGCAAAATGCTTTCAAAGATATAATGCACTAATGACATACGTATGAATATGTTTTTTAATTTTTGCTGATTATTTTTTTCCACTCTCTCTTCTACAAACACAAATATTTGTTTTTAATTCTTTCTTATTTTACACTCGATCTTTAGAAGGAGTTTTGAATTTCACTCGGTAGATTAAAAGATAAATTAGATCTCAACATCAGAACCGCAAAACTTGCTCAAAATTTGAGGAATGCTCCAGCAATGAAACAACTCAGGAGCGCGTCACAAATGCTAGGCACTGTAACAAATTGTGAGTGTGGGGAGAAGATAAATGAAACTTGAAGAGGCACAAGAGAGCTGTTATATTTTAAAAGTTAAGTTCGCGCATTCATAAAACAACTCTACTCGTTGTCTCAATTTTTAATTCCACCGTTTAATGGGCTTTATTGCTAGTAGTGATATATTGAAATATTTTTTGGATTTAGTTTCAAAAAAGCAATTCATATACTCATTGAGTAAAATTAACCCCTCTTTTTTTTTGGGGGGGGGGGGGGGAATTCCTCACACTTTGAAAAATTGATGGACTTAGGGGCAAAATACACTTCAAATAGTTTTTGCAAATTTCTGCCAACCAAGGAGGGTAAATAGCTTACTGCAAACGTTTATAAATTGATGAATTTCATAGTAAGTATACTGCTATTGACTTAAAAAGGGGCAAGGTAAAATAACTCTCAAAATATTTATTCTTTTTTTCCTGTCCATACTTTTTCTGTTATGGTTTAAAAAAATTCTTAGTTTTCGTTAAGAATAAAAAGCACTTTTTCCCCAGCTAAACATTATTCTACAACAGTGCCAATACGTTTACTTTTTATTCGTTTCGTAATCTTTTCATGTATAATTCTTTCTTAGGAATCAGAGAATTCAGTAAGCCTAAAAAATTAAAACATTGCATAAAAACTAATAAAAATGTTGCATCGTATGCACTTATTGATATCACTTTTGGGATTTAAGTTGGGCCTTATGATTAAGTAAACAGAAGCATCAGTAAGTAATCAACCATGAAAAACTACACTCCAAATAAATGTCTATCCTACAGTTAATGTAGAGCGCGCACCACAAGTAGTTTTACGAAAAACTACATCCTAGATAAATGTCTATATCACAGTTAATGTCGAGAGCGCACAACAAGTAGCTTTACGAAAAACTAAACTGAATTCAGCAGCGCGACAGCCCATTGGGGAATATAGGGGCCGTTCATAAATGACGTCACGCTTTTTTCCCCATATATTTGATCCCCTCCCCCCGTTGTCACAATGTATCACACTTCAGCGGATCCCCCTCTCCCCCTTTGTCACGCATCACGCTATGTTGCATTATGCATGATGTCACACTTCTTGTTACCCACTTCCCTCCCCTTGTCACAATTTGTCACAATTTCACGAACCCTCCTCCCTCGAAGCGGGACATCATTTATGAATGATCCCATAGCCTGCTGTGCCCATCCCAGTTTTCGAGACCGAGGGCCCTGGGTTGTAGAAGCGGATGCTCCGGTCAAGTGGTCGGCCTGACGTGGAACCCCCAGTGTTTAGTTCTCAAGCAAGCTCGGTCCTCTTTTTATCGACCCCGAAGGGATGAAAGGCTGAGTCAACCCTTGCCTATCCTGGGAATCGAACTCCGGACCTGTGGCATGGTAGCACGGAAGGCTACCACTACGAAAAACTATATCCTAAATAAATGTCCATCCTACACGTAGTGTAGAGCGCACACAACAAGTAGTTTTGCGAAAAGCTACATCCTAAATAAATATCCATCCTACAGTTAATGTAGAGCGGGCACAACAAGTAGTTTAACGAAGTGACAAACTTATCTTAGTAAACGTATCGTAGGAAGGAGTACGTCAGACAGTCAATGGAATTCCATCAGAATTTACATACCATATTCTATGCAAATATTTTAGTGTATGTTTCCTTATTTCTTCAATTTATTTTAATTCATGCTAATAATTTTATTTTAAAACAAGATTCTTTTTTTTGCTTTCTTTCTCTGCTAAAATTTTAGATGTATCTTTCTGACATACGCTATTGTGTTCAAGTTTTGTTCTCATGAGCTGATGCCATCTAAAAGTCATTTTCCAGCAGGGCCATGTGACTTCAATATTGTTTGGAAAAAGCTATCACTCACAATTCCAGTAAAAGTGATTTTTTTTTTGCATTATAATATGGTTGTTTGATGTATTCTTTGCTGATTCTTTGGTTTCACTGATAAAAACAACTAATTTTTATTCATTTTGCGCGAATTTAAGTTTATTTTAGAGCGAGTTTTCACTCATTACTTTACTATAATCGACTGCGCTGCGGCGACGTTTTTATTTGACAATATATTCACCGGATATGATGGTTTGTGAGAATGTTTGTTTTTGGGTTTCTTTCATTGGATTGATTGAATGATTATATTTATGTATGAACTTATATTGGTGTCAGTCGCCCTTATGTAAAAATATATTATAAAAATAATGCTTGTAAACATTTAAATTTATGAAAATAATGTTGAAAATATTTAATTTTAACAAACTATTTAATTCTAAGAAACATCCTTAAAAAAAAAAATATTTTTAATTACTTTACGTTCCGTTCATGTTTAAAGTAAGATGTGATGTTGTACATTTACGGATAACTTTTTTTTATTTGTACTAATAAATTTGAAGCTACGTTTTCAGAAAATATTTAAGTTTTTTAAGAACAGAATCTGTAATGAAGTAAACTTTCGTTAAACCTTTAAATTGAGAAACATCACACGATTATGATTTTCACAATTCCTAACACAGAGAGGGGGATAGAGAGCGAGAGGGAGAGAGGAAGAGGAGAGAGAGGGGGAGTGAGTGAGAGATAATGTTATCTTAATAGTCCTTTCACAAAATCACGAAAAGTAACCATTTTAACAAAATAGAGAGAATGTGATCCTAATAGTTTTCAAAATCGTGAAAAATAATAAATTTAACAAAATATTTCTTCTTCATTTCAATGTATTAAACAAATGTGATCTTCTGAAGGTAAACTGTCTCAAGCTACAAAAAATGAATAAATAATAATAAAAAAAAATGTTAAATTGTATATAGTTCTGTTAATAATAAGATAAATGCAAATAATATTTTAAAGAAATATTTCTCTATCACATTAAATAAGTAAGACGCTAAAAAAATACAATTTCCTTCATTTCGAAACTCTTTCTCTGAATAACATTCCAGTTTTCTTTAAACAAAGAAAATGGAACATTTTTAATGAAAGCAATCAAGCTTTTGACAGAACTCATTATTTGCTGAAATGCGTTTTCGCTTTTAAAAGAAAAGACTTTTAATTTGTCGAAGCGTTTAAAATAAACATGCATTTCGTTAGAGAAGGCCGAACATTCAGGCGTTACTTGAACATCTGGAAATCGTCGGTCTACTCCTGTAATCGCGATTGTTACAAGAGGAGCAATACCGGAAACATTCCTTCTCACATCAGTCTTAGAACGAAAAAGTTGTCTTTCAGCGCCGCTCTAGTGATGGAATTATTCATCAGCGAACCGAATTAAAAAAAAAAATCGATTAATCAATTCTTTCATGATTATACGTGAATTGTGACGTGTAATAAGAGTTGTTTAATTTTATCAGCATCGGTATTTGGGGGTCTTTGGAGTTTTTTCCCGTCTATTTGGAATAAGTTTAGACCAGCAGATGTTAAGTCGAATTGAAACTGTCATGGCGGCTGAGTGGCGCTACTAGTCACGCAGACGAGTCCATTTTCGGTCTTTTACCTGCAGCAAGCAGCATTCGCGCCTGTCCCACTGTAACGGAGTGAGATCTGTCGCTTTGCGCTAGGAAAATTTTCTTTCTGCAACTTGCCTTTTTTTTCTGCTTCCTTCATATGGTTACTGCTTTTGTGGTTTTCTTGAAACTGATACTGTTGAGGATTAACATGGAGTAACAGCGGATTCTTCTCTTACTTTTTTATTTGGACTCAAAGGATTCGATTTTTACTCATTCTCTTTAATATCAGAGAGGAAAGGTATGTGTTTATGTTAATCCGTTTTTCTATGTGTCATAATTGATCGCATACGGTTGTATTTTCGCATCAAGAAACCTAGAAATTAAAATTAATCTCCATTTAAAAAAATTCTTATTGTAAAAAATATTTAGCATTGAAAAAATTTCACTAAATTTGACATTTAAACTTCTGAAATTAAAAATTTTCAGTCTTTTTTTTTCCCTCTATAATTTTTTTATTTTTCAAATATGAAAAACTCAGTTAACTTCTCAAGCTGCTCCTTTTTACAGAAGAAAACCATGAAATACACTTATTAGTACACACTGTATTCGTAAAACAATTTCATTGGAATGAAATTTAGTTCAGTTCGATTTTAAAAGCATTTTCATTTTTACAAAAGAAAATTTTGAGCAAATAAACAAACGTGTTTTTCAATTTCTTCCTAGAATTTTACATAAATGAAATTGTTTTTATGAAATAATATTTTTTAGTTTCTAACTTAAAAAAATTAAAATGTAGGCTACACATCATGATTAAGATTGAAAACATACATGTTCACTAATATTAAAATAACAATCGTTTTGTACAGAAGTTTTTGCCACTGAAGTATTTTCAATACTTATATTTGGATAACACTATCACCAAATGAACGCTTGATACGTCTTTTAGTCCCCCCCCCCATTTTAACACATCAACGAAATCATTTTAACACTTCGGAGAAAATACTTATCACGAAGTATTTCAGCCTACTATTATCAGTTTCTTTTTTTAATATTTAGCGGAAGTTTTAATAAATATTAGTACTTTTCAACACATATTTCTCAAGCTTACTATTGGTCATGCCCAACGTATTCCGCAATCTAATAAACTTTCTTGACTTACTCTGTCGTTATTTGAAGTTTTGTACTTTAAAAATAATTGAATAATTAAATACACATCTAAAATTAAGTTGAATCAGACCCTTTTGTTTTAAATACGAAAGGTAATACTCATGCATTAGAGTGCATTTTTAAACACTTGAGGATTTTTAACGATTAAAAAAAAAAAAAAAACGTGTAATTGCTTTTTCACTTGTAATCATGAAAATATTATTACCTTAGTCACACAATTCTCAAGATTTTGCAATTATTTTGAACGATTTTTATTTTGAAAATTTAAACCAATTTTAAGTTTTATGCAGTTTTTATGAAGTATTCCATGAAATGTTTACTTCATATTTACTGATTTAAACTACATTAGAACTGTCTACAAGAATTGTCTATTTGGAATGAAATTGAATAAGGTCCTTTATATTGATGACCGACTTTTTCATAAAAAATGAAATACTTGTTTCAAAAAATTAAATCTGGAGTTGAAACTTATAAATGCTCTTTTTATCTTTAAAATATTTCAGGTAATTAAGTTAGTTGAAACATAAATGCAGCATTACAAATACAGTTTGCAGGTCTTCGCTCTCAAGTTTCAGCTTGCAACTCGGTAAGCATTTGCTGTACAGAGGTTTTCACAGTCGAAACACTATTATCGCAAAGAAGCTAACATGAAGCGATATTAGGTTACGCTTTAGAAAGGCCTTAAAAAATTGTTTAATTATTATCTTCCTTATCGTATGAAACAATGTTTTTTATTAAGATGTTTTATGTTCTATTTTTGATCCAAAAAATGACTATATTTATTTTGTGTAGGAGTTCTAAGACATGTTGAAGAACTTTGCTGACCGATATTTAACTAATACTGTTTTTTTTGCGAAATGTGGCCTTATCATAAATTGTATTCGATTCATCGATTTAATGATTAGGATTGTTAAATATTCCGGCAATAAATATTTTTAACCATCTTCCAAAAGGTGGACGGTTATCAATTCCCATCGTATGTATGTATGTACGTTTTTTTTTTTTTTTTGCTTGTTTGTTTGTTTGTCCATCCATAACTCCTCACCGGATGAACCGATTCTGATGAATCTTTTTAAAAAATTAATCGAGGTGGGTCTCCCATAAGTCCCACACTTGAATTTATACGAATGATTAGTGTTTAGTGTCTTTCATTGAAAAGTTCATTCACTGATCATAAAATAAAAAAGATGAAATTAAAAATAAAATTAAATATAAGTAAAACTGACATAAACTTGAAAATAAAATAAATACAATAAAAATATTTATAGACAAAATTTAATTAAATATATAAATAGAAATCGGAATAGGTTTGCCTTACTGGTAACTTTATTTCATTGGCATAATTTTCGCGAAAAAATTTTCAGGTTTAATAATTACAAATTATACATAAAATGAACCATAAGAAATCATTTATTAGGGGAATAGTAATGATTCATAAGAACAAGGTCCGTAAATAATAATACAACATTTACTGAAATAAAGACACTCTTTGATTTAAAAAAGAGAGCTTTTGAAAAATGTGTTTGCACTAAAAAAAAAAAAAAATACAAAACAAAATGAAATAATTTCTACGGAAAAAGATAAAGAAAAAATAGAACTGACTTCAAAGCAGAAAAATTATGAATTCTGCTGGAATTGAAATTTTGCGCCGACTGCAATAGTTTAAAAGTCAACGAAGTCTTTACGATGTTGTTTAAGCAATGAATTTATTTCTCACTTTTTAGTGAAATTTACAATTGTTCTGCTTTGAAGTTGGTTCTATTTTTTTTTTTCAAAAATTATTTTATTAACACTACATTACAAGCAATGAAATACAAATTCTAGTTTTACATCTATTACTCATATTAAAAAACTTAAAAGTTTTCACTGGTTTCTTTCTTTCTATCATTTCTTTTTTTATTTATTTTTCCGTGTAAGTCACGCAGAAAGTTCTTTCGATTTTTGTGAATACTATTTTACTTTACTAATTTTCTTATTCATGAAAAAAGAAAATGAAGAATTACATTTCTATGCACACTGTTTACTCGCGTTCTTTAAAGGGAAAGAATATCCTGCTAAAGTCTTCTTCATTATCCCTGCATGCTCATGATAAAAAAAATTACTATTTATAAAAAAATGCTAGAATAAAATTCATAACTTGCCAATAACTTGTAGGGTCCGTAATTATGTTGTTAATAAAGAAGCCATTTAGTTAGTTGCAAAAATAAGTGAACTAATAATTAATATAAATAAAAAAAAAAAAAAAAAGAAAAAAGAAAAATCCCTTTTTTTTTCCCGTGAAAGTCATCCTTATAATTCTTGCAGTTTTTGTTAATACTCCTTTTCTTTACTAATGTTCTTACTTAAGAAAAGATTTAAAGGTGAATTACATTTCTTTGTAACCTGTTTACTTGCGTTCTTTAAAGGGAAAGACTAACTAAGACTATTATATTCAAATCTACATCTTAATTTCCTGCAAGTTAAAAAGACTACTACTAATAAAAAATGTGATAATAAAATTCACAATTTGTCAGAAAGTTGCAGGGACCGTAATTATGCTGTTTAGAAAAAAGCTTTTACTCAGCTTCAAAAATAAGCCAATCAATAAGTGACATAAAAATGAGTAAATAAATGCAGTAGAACCCCGGTTATCCGAGGTACTGTGGACCGAGGATACCTCGGTTAATCGGAAACTCGGATAACACGGGCTCTGTCCAAATCGAGAGGGAAACATGGGTGAAATGAATGAAAACGTCGTCAGAGATGTGAAAAAAGGCATTTACTGAAACATGTTATAAAATGATGATTCTGTCAAGCGTAAATCTGAAGCCGCTTTTTTAACTGTATCGCCCTTTATCGTGTTTGTTGATGGCTTGTAATTTAGTCTCCGAAGACACAACACTTCGTTTGCATTTAGCACTCATCACGTAACCGATACAGTACGGTACAAACGAAGGTAAACAAACCGTAAGCGAACTGTTCACTAGCAAAATGAAATAGCGCAGTGAGTAACATCAGTCAGTCAGGGCGCTATCGGCAGGAGCCCCCTCCCCTCCCCCCAAAAAGGGCACGTGCCAAAGGCGCTTTTTTCAAGGACTAATGTACCTCGGTTAACTCGGAAATTGATTAGTGGGGGCTGAATAACCGGACTGTAAAAGAATTCAATTAAAAATAAAACAAAATACTAATGAAAATGAAATAAGTTTAAAAATAAAACAAACAAAATAAAGCTATTTATGGAAAATATATAATTAAATATATAAATAAAAAGAAGAATAAGTGAAGTCAATACTTCTCCTTGTCCTTGCGTTCCTACAGATTAATCTCTAATCCGACCCATTTGGTATGAATACATGTGACATTTTAGTTGATATTGATGCCTGTTTACTCATAACTTTCTTGTGCGTTGAGCACCCTTTTTGCGCTGATGAAGTAATCCTATTGTAGCCTCGAAATAGCTACTTACAGCATTGTTTTTACAATTTGTACTTTATTTGTAATTTATTGGGTTGATTTTTTTCCTTTTACAATTGTTTACAATTAACTTGTCTCATATGTTAGCTCAAAGCGTGTTTGATAATTTTTCATACACGCATACGCTTGTTTTCAAGTACTGTAAAGACATTTATAAAGTTTCAACAAAGCTTCTTGCATTGAAAATTTTCAGTGAGAACACCCTAGGGCAGCGGTTCCCAAACTTTCTTGACCACGGAACCCTTAACAATTCACTTTTACTTTGAGGAACCCCCATCAGTGTTCATATTTACAATCACAAATTTAATGATCTGGACAAGGTTCATTCAAAGAGGCGCCTCCTCCCTGGGTGGGAATCTAATTTGGAAAGCTCCCTTCATATTTCTCTTACTCCTCTTTGCCTTCTCCCATCGAAATAAATTCCTACAAATGCTCTTGGATTTAGAAGTTAACTAAAAACCTGAAAACTGGTAACCATTCGTCATCATTCTGAATTAATTACCTTTACATTGTATTTTTAAGTTATCAGGCTGTCGATGAAAAACATTATTGCAACTGGCGATAAGAAGAAATAGTAACTTATTGCACCTGTTACAGTTTTAAAATAAGTACCATTAATTTGAAAAGGAAATAAGTTTCACTGCATCGTTAGTAATGACTGCAAAGGTATGAGATTTGATCACAGATAGTTGAATACATAGACCTGGAGTAGCGTCCAATTTAGATCTGAATTAATGTTTTAAAACGCGTAGGCCCAAAAAGCTTGATTTTTTTTTGCATCGATGTGTGACTTCGAAGGGGAGAAGAATTAATATAGTTTTCCTACTTAAATACGGGTTTTTATTTTTTTTTCTATATAAATTTAAAACATGAACTCATTGCGTGAACCATTGCAATATAATAAAAAGATTTTTTCAAATAAGATGAACTTTAAAAATCTATTAGTGGTTCCTATTATTTAGCATAGAGAGCTTTCTTGTATTTATGGCTCAGCCACTTTAAGTTATTATACTGAGTGTCAAAAGTAACGACTCAATAACTTGTAATACGTATTATACATAAATTTCATATCTCTTCACTCCTCCTGTAAAAAAATAGAAATAAAAAGTTTCATCCATCCTATTAATATTGACTAAATTAATTAGAAATCCAAACATTCATTTTGAATTTCTCGAGGGTTAAAAACGCCAATGAAAATCAACAAACTCGCGAAACATTGATTCGAAGCAAAATAACGCGTCGCATCGCGTATTACCACACTTTATATTATATTAGACATTGTTAGATTCAAATTGTTCTTTATTTTGTTTTATATTGTATTGTGGACAAACAATCTAACTGCCTTATCATGCTATATGTACTTTGGAAATGGATTAACTGACACCTGAAGTATTATTTTGCTTTGATATTTGTTTAATCGATTACATTTTCTCTTTTGTTTTGTCTTTGATATTTCTTCTTCTTCGAATGGGTCGGAGCAACCAATTGCTTAATTATATTAGTTTTTTATGCAATAAATTATGTTAATTAGGGGGAAATTTTGACCTTTCTGTATGTCACCCACAATCATATGTAGTGAAAAACTTTATGACCATACTGTTTTAAGTAACAACAATGTTATTTAAAATAAATTATGTAACGTTGTATAATAAATTATGTTAATTAGCGGAACAATATGACTTTCGTGTATGTCCCCCACGATGATATGCAGTGAAAGACTTTAAGACCACACTGTTTTAAGCTACGTAATTAGAACTGCTACACAAATGAGGCACATACTTAGCGATGTTTGTTTTGAAAAGATGTTTCGATATTGAACTAGAGTAGCGATCATATGTAGTGAAAGGCTTTATGACCATCCTATATGTCCCCATAATCGTACGCAGAGCTTTAGAAGTGGGTAACTACTGTGCTGGGGGAGGGGGGGGGGGGTACGAATGGATCAGGAGTTCAGATTGCACCCATAACTACTCCATTAAAACTTTTGATGATTTATGCGAAAAGTTGCATGTCTAATTCATTGCTGAGGAATGGAATGGGGAAATCGAAGACACAAAAGTTGGTCAGTGCATATATGCGTTCGTTTTTATGTGCACCCCGTGAGAAAGTCTATGATCTGTATGATCTTTCGTAGTGAAAGACTTTCATGACTATCCTGTATGTTACCCGCGATCATATGTAGTGAAAAACTTTATGACCATCTTATATGTCCCCATAACCGTGCAGAGCTTTAGCAACGGGTCCCTATTTTGCTGGGGGGAGGGGAGTATGAATGAGCGATTGAGTTCGGATTACACTCGGAACGTCTAAGGTACAGTTCCATCAAAACTTTTGTTGAGTTGAGCGAAAAGAAGCATTTCGTCTCTGAGGTAAGGAATTGGGAATCTGAAACGCAAAAAGTTGGACAGTGCGTATTAGCGTTCATTATTGTATGCTAATGGGGTACTCGGCACCCCTGATGCTTCTTGTGCGCACGCCTACGATGTCCCTTCGATTTTTCCTAGTGAAGGACTTTATGACTATTCTGTATGTCACCCACAATCATATATGATGATATACTTTATGACCACCCCGTAAGTCACCTACGATCATGTGTTGGAAATTCCTATTGGACGCTCTTTTAAACCACTTTAAAAATGCCATATCTTTCTTTTCAATCTAGAAAACTCCTTTAAAATGGAGAGTGAGAGAGAAAGAGAAATGCCTTAATTGTCAAATGTAAGTTGCGCTGGCGTTTAAAGAATAAAAATAGAAGTTTTTCGTTTTCGGCCATTTTGCCCGAACGTATTGCATTGATTGTTCTTCAATGATCAAGTGAACACATCAATCTGCGATCAATATTTTGAAGCAGCAAGCTCCAACACACATTTCAATATATTTATGCTTCTTCTTAACCATAAACATCATATTCTAAATTTATTACTCTAAATTTAGATCATTGGGGTGCTGGAACGGGAAAGAGAAGAAAACTTTGTATTGAATTTGATATTCTGTAACGCGCTTAGTTAGACTTGTTGATTTTATTCGAATGTTGAGTCACTTGTTCTGAAGATGCATGGAAAAGATGTTTCTTGGATAAAGTAAATGGTTGATTTCCCTACGAAATGTATTCGCATTAACCCTGGTAGCAAAAATCGCGCAGCACGGCAGCGAGCGTTTGCAGATTTATCTTGAAGCTTTCAGATTAATTAGCCACCTCACACCTTGAAAAATATGATATTTTCAACTTTCAACGGTTTAACATGTGTTCACAAAGTTTGCTTTGCTTTTAAACATGTTACTTCAAAAGTAGTTAGTAGGGTTATTAATGACTCAGACAACTGTTTACCCTGTTTTCACTAAGTTATATAATAAATAATTTTTAAATATTAAACTGTGTTGTAGTCTTTACTTCATTTTCTTTTAGCTTGCATTAATTGCACGTTCAATTTTAGATTTTATTAATTTTATTATAAATTGAATAATTATAATATTTATTTATTGTTTGCATGCATTATTGTTATTTGTCAACTATTTTAAAATGCATAGTTTGCTATTTTTTATGATTGTAAATTTGGTTCCACATGCCGCAGATACATTTTGATTTCTGAAACTTGTGCTACGGATTGATACAGAAAATTCTGCTACTGGGGAATAAACTAACACCCAACTTGATTATTATTTGAAAGTTTGTAAGGAAACGGTTTCAAACTGAGCGGCTTTTATTTTATCTTTACTCCATATTTTATGATATATAGTTTAATACAATGCAATAAACAAATAGATAAACTGCAAGTAAATAAAAAATATGTGGTATCCTGTGTTACCATGCCACAGGTCCGGGGTTCGATTCCCGGGCTGGGCGGGGTCGAGACTCAGCGTTTCATCCCTTCAGAGGGGTCGATAAAATGAGGACCAAGCATGGTTAAGAACTAAATACTGGGGGTTCCGCGTCAGACCGACCACTTGAACAGAACATCCTGCTTCTGCACCCCAGGGCCCTCGGTCTCGAAAGCTGGGATGGGTAAAGTAGGCCAAGGCCCCCAATGAGCTGTTGCGCCACTGAGTTAAGCAAATATATATTTATAGTAAATTATTTGAATTTGACTTTCTTCGCTAGAATATTGCTGCATTGAAATGGCTATTTAATACAGAATGTAATAAAATAATTTTCATAAAAAAACAGAACCGATTTCAAATTAAAAATTGCGCTAAAAAGTAAAAAATAAATTCATTCTTTTAACAACATCGATGTGACTTTTAAACATAGTTTTAGAAGTCGGTGCAAAATTAGGATAGATAAAATCTTTTGTAATCATGAATCAATTACAAATATATATATTTCCGCAGAATTAGCAACAGTTCCGATATGAAGTTGCAAATGGTATAATGGTAATTAGACCCATAATTTTGCACCGACTTCTGAAACTATGTTTAAAAGTCACATCGATGTTGTTAAAAGAATGAATTTATTTTTTACTTTTTAGCGCAATTTTTAATTTGAAGTCGGTTCTGTTTTTTTATGAAAATTATTTTATTTTATTCTTTTTAGTGTAAATACATTTTGTATATAAATACTCTATTTTTAAAAAAATCCATATCAAAGGGCAAAACTTCTTTGAATTAATGGCACTAAAAACTAATCATTTGTATGATAAATTCCCTTTTGAAGTCTATTTTAGCAAACAAACTGATTGGATTAATTTTTGCCACAGAGAAGCCTTTAGTCAAACTCTTTCTGTAATATTGACATGA
Source organism: Octonoba sinensis (assembly GCA_038502835.1). NCBI lineage: Eukaryota > Metazoa > Arthropoda > Arachnida > Araneae > Uloboridae > Octonoba > Octonoba sinensis. The sequence goes on along the minus strand of CM076605.1, from coordinate 58,783,527 downwards.
CAACAAACATGTTTTTAACAATGCTTTTATATTTATTAATAGATTTCCCAACAAAGAAAAATCAAGCCAGGCCTTTAAAAATTAAAATAAAAAATACTTATTTTTCACTCGTAACGCTTTTCTAAAAAACAAATGTAGTCAAATTGATTTTCAATATTTGAGTTAGACGACCCTCCATCGATTAAAGAAAAAATCATCAAAATCGGTTCATTTAGTCAAAAGTAATGGATGAAAAGAGAAAAAAATACCACATTTCTGCCCATAACTTTTTTTTTAATTATAGAATATAGTCAAACGAAAGTACGGGACCTATGGGAAATCACCCTCGATCGATTAAAAAAAGAATCATGAAAATCGGTTCATCCGGTGAGAAGTTATGAGTGGACAAACAAACAAAAAAAAAAAAAACAAAAACAAAAAAAAAAACCGACATACATACATACAGTATGAATGTATAACCTCCTTCCTTTGTGAAGTCGGTTAAAAAGTAAGCTAATTGTAAATATTTCAATCCAAGTGAGTGATTAGTAATATTTTTTTGTTTGGAGAAATCTCCGAATAGTGGTAAATATAACCGAAGTTCAAAGCATCGCAAAGGTGTAAGTGAAAGATATCGTCATAACATCTAATAAATAATCGCGGGTTTTTGAAAAAAAACTCTCACGTTGATGAATTTCTTACAAATGAATAGTTTGTAAGTTGTTTTAATATAGAACAATTTGATTCTGTTTTGAGGAAACTCATGAGAATTTAGAACTCTATGATTGTAAAATTATTCTGAATTTTTATTATTTGTTTAATACTTAGTACTGGAAAGTGTTTCAAACAGTCAACTTAACTGAAATTCTTTTTCATAAAATTTTTGTTCATATTTTAAACAATCTATGCTAATTATTTTAATTTAAAACCAAGAATTGAAATAACTCTCAATACTTGAGATTTTGTAAACATTTCAACTTTTTCTGCTTCATTCACAATGTAATTTTTCCAACCTTGTCTGCTTTCTTATAAATTCTTAATATAGCTTTTACGATTTGTGCATTGATACATTTAATTTTTTGTGGTAGAAGGAGATTTATACTTTGCAAAACTATTATTAATTTTTAAACGAATTAATCTGGAAAAGTTTTACAATAAAGCGCTTGAACCCAGATATTTTCATTTAGTTATACTTCTTTACAGACCGACTCGAAGCTCATGGGTTTGTCCAGGACAGAAATGTCCCGGGTTCGAACCTTGCAGTTGTTTGGAGAAATAAGAATATTTATTGGTGATGTACTTTGTGGTAGTAGATTGTTTTCTTCTTTTAACTAGATTTACACAGGGAACAAAGAGCAACGTTATTTGGATGTACCTGGTGTTTAGTTTAATCCCGATTTCCCACATTTACTCGATTGAGAGATGGGTACATATGTTAAAACATTAAATTGACTCTAAAATAAATACGAAATTCACGGATTCTTGAAGCAGTTCATTTTTTTTTGCTTTCGACAATAAATAATTCTATGTATTTACTGAAAACAAATCGCAATTATTGAATAAACATATCTCTACAAGGGCAGTAAATTTAAAATGTCAGTTTATTTGGCGACAGGCCTTTTTAAGTGGACACAGGACGTTTGAAATAAAAGTTTTCTGTTTAAAATTTTTCACTGCAGTTGAACTTATTTTAGCATTGCCTATAAATATTTTGGCTAATTTTTAAATATTAAATCAACAAAAAATATTTTTGACTAAAAAATTTTCAAAATTATTAAAAAATATGAAAAATACAAAAAAAAAAAAAAAAGTCTTGCGTCTGAAATTTCCTGAAATTCCATAAAAATTTTCAGTGATACGTAACGATAATGTAAGCACTTTCTGGCAAACGATTGCTGTTTAATAGTATAAGTTAAAATATGCTGAAAGTTTTTTTTTTCTTTTCTCGACAATTAAACCAGTACAAAAAGTTATCAAATGATTGCTTCATAAAAAGTAATGCCAAAATATATTTGTAACACCCATACGAAACTGTAAAAAATTTTAAGTAAATTACTCAAAAATTAAGACTCAAGGGTCAATTTTTGTGCTTTTCATATTTTTCTTATACTTATGACATTTTTTCTGTCAAAAATATTTTTAATTGTCTTAATATTTTAAATTTATCCAAAATATGCATAATTAATGCTAAAATAGGTCCAACTGCAGTGAAAAATAAAAAAAAGAAAATTCTTATTTCAAAGGTCCTGTGTGAATAACTTTAGAAATGCATTCATTTACAATTGATGAAATTTTGCAACTTTTTCTAGTACAAAGCTTCTTGAAACAAATAAATACTGAGCTAAATATAAATGTTTTATTATTTAACCAAAATAGGCAAATGTTTATAATCTTTTAAAGGATAATTATTTCCGTTTCATTTTTCAGTTGTGATTATTTACATGCTCGGTGTCATGAGGAAAATAGTAGCAGTCAACATTACATAACTTCATTCTCATCCGCTTCCCGTTTCGTAATTAATGTAGCTCGTTTGTTGAATTTGTTTAAGAGAAAGAAAGGGGCACTGTCGCTGTAAATGAATTTAAGAGTACAAAGAGAAGTCGCACTGAGCAAAGAACGGTAGGAAAAAAATCCCTGATTAATGTGAAACTGTTTCCTTTGTTTTAATTGAAGAATTTGCTAAAAATAATTGTCTTGCCTCTTTGCTCTTTCTCTCTTTTTTTTTTTTTTTGGAGAAAAAGTAATGTTAGCAAGAATAATTAAAATTACTTTATAAAAAAGACTAGAAGGCTACAAAACGTAATAATTAATTATTAAAGATGGATTTGTGTTTTAAAGCGAATCATGGATCTGTCTAGAGCAGCAGTTCTCAACCTATTTTTGATTGTAGCCCTCTTATAAACGCACCAAATTCTGAAAAAATGAACAATTAATAAAATAACAAGAAGGTCCGGCTAGAACTATACGAGCCTACTTTCTCATATACACCAGCATCAAATTGATAACATAGCTATCTCTCTTTCTCATTTAGCTTTTGTTCTTATTCTTTTTGGTTTTTATAATTTAGCTTTTGGTTCTTTAAATATACCTTTAACAGTTAATACATATTCAAACATTCTCTAATTTATTTATTCATTCATTTATTCCTTTATTCCTTCATTCTTTCAGTCACTCATTTATTCATTTTTTCATTATGTAATATTCTTAAAAATGCAGAGCAAAAAGTTCCGTTTGAAAATAGGCTTGTTTAGTTCTGGATAAACTTCGTATCTGTACCTGTTCTATGTTTTTAACTTGTATATTTCTATTTTAAATTTGCGTTAGCTATTGGGAAATCCATTTCAATAACCATGGTAGTAGCGCAGTAGTTACTTACTGATTCCAAACTTTATCTATGAGTAATATAGTACTTTATAGAAAGCAGTTGATAACATGCTACTTGAGCGCTAACGTGGATTTAAATTATCAAACTGAGAAGATTTTTAACTATTTTTTAAACCCTTCCTTCAATAGTTATTCTTTTGTAACTGAAACAAGTTTTTATAATGCGAAATCAACTAAATTAAGCTGGGAATAACTATTTCTCTGTCTACTTTCCCCTTTTAAAAATTCCTTCCCCTTTTAAATGTTAAAATAAATTTTAAACTTGTGAGAATAAATTCGACAATATTGAACAATGTAATTTAGTTGTTTATATATTTGCATTTTGTGCTCTTTAATTGTCATGTCGAAACAATTTCCATATTCTTCTCACATCCTTATTTTTAAAAAGAATAAAAATTTGAAGACTGTTAGAGCAAACATTAAAAAAAAAAAGGAAAAGAAGAACACACACATACGCGCACTTAGTTTTAAATAAATAAAGAGTAGGAAAATGCCATGATTTTTTCCTGGCAATTTAAAGTGTGTCGAAAGTTAAAAAAGAGCCAAATGAGTGTATTAGTTAAACTAGTTTTCTTACAATATAAACAAAAATGTGGTTAACGATGTTTTTAAGTATTAAGTAAAATAAATTAGTCAATTTAATAAGAGAAAAAAATCATAGCGAGGAATGTAAAATTTTTCACAATAAAATATCATTTTAAAAGAAAGATTATTATTGTTTTTGCATATAATGCTTATATTTTACGCTGAAGAAAAAATATTTACAATCAGCAACTCAGCAATGTACAATTCTTGTTTACCTCGCTTTTCGTTTCGTAATTAACACTATTTCTTCTTCTTCTTTTTTTGGGCTTGTTTAATAAAAAGAAAAAAAGTACACAAAACTGGATGAGACTTTTTTAAATTTAAAGTAGAAAAGTCACAGTGCAGAACAAATAAAGGTAACTCAAAAATAAATGCACTTCCCAGTTTTAATTGAGAAGTCGGGAGGAGTAATTTTGTAATTTTCTTGGTTTTTATTCTCATTTTCCTTTTGTAAAAATATAAAAAAGTTGCTTGAGTTTAGATGTTTTAGAACTCCTTCACGGCGAATAGAATAGTGACAATTTAGTTGGCAATTAACGCGAACAACCGGTGTTTTGTGTTGCCAGTTTTGAAAAGATAAAACCGTTACAAATATGGTAAAGAATTAAATTATATGATAGACGTTCTGCGAATAATTACGCAATTAAAAAAGATTACAATTATTTACCAAAGAACAACTCGATTTGTTCGAATCAACTTCGAAGAATTAAGGATAATTAAGAAGGAAAGATGGAAATGAGTTATCTTCTAATTAGTTTAGGGAGGAAATTTTATTTCAGAATAACATTTCTAGTTTTGATTCTATTTATGATCATGTTTTTTCATTACAATTGAGTGAAATGTAACAGGAAATAATTTCCAATGATAAAAGCTCAGTCAAATCAAATAATAATTGTTTAATGTTGATGTATTCTGAGGAAAGAGACTTTGGAGAAACTTTTTTTAATCAGTAATTGCATTTTGTAAACTCTTTACTTCCAAAAATAATATTGAATAAGCTAGCTGTCTTTAACTTGAAAATAAAAGGAAATGGGGGATAAAAGTGTTTTGAAATATTCTTTCAAAGAAATGAATTTAGAATTGCACATATTTCTATGGTGAAGTATTAACAAAGGCTACGTGAAAATGTATTAGAGATTAAAATCAATATATAAAATTAAAAGAAATTCTAAATGAACAATAAAGAATTATGTGCCAAATACTTTCAAAATTGAGACCATTCGCAAATTGGAGAAAAAATGTATTACTTATTTTGAAATTCTAATTCAATACTTATATGCGTATGAGTTGACTGTTGGTTCAATGAAATAGTTTTGTATTAATCCTTTTCTTCATTGCACTCAGATAAAAAGCAAACTGGAAGGACGTAGGAGTGATTAGTTTTTTTTTGTCTGCTACAATCGTCCTTTAGCTAGAGAAGACGCGTACAGACTGACCAGGGCAAATAGTTTATAACACAAAAAAAAAAAAAAAAAAAAAACTATTATTCAGACTTACGTATGACTAAGCTTTCTCGCCTTCATCAACGTTTTTAGTTTATGTTCTTCATTTAAATTTCACTGCGACAATATTTCCCTGCAATAATTTTAAATCCCTGAAATGAAGGTTCAAAGTGGCTTGAGTGTGCTTCTCGGCTCATGGCAAATGATTGATAGAGGTTGCCAAGTTTGGCTTTTTAGCCTCACAGGCTGTAAATTATAAAACTTCATTTTAATTCGACTGTTTTTACGTAAATGAAGAAGCTTTCTTTTCACAAAATATTTCTTTATTTTTAACTATACTTATCTGTGATTTTTCATTAAATTTCAAAGAAAGAAGATTTGGCATTTTAAATATTGGTTAGATCATGAACCTCATAATAGGTAGGGAGAAACATGTGTTTGAAAATCGATTCGTAAATTCTGCGCTTGAATAACGAAAGGGCATATTTCGTCAAGATATTGGTTATCTATTTTTTTTGCTTATTTAAAAATTAAAAAGAATCTTTCGAATGGGGATGCGTATGGTCAATAACCTTTGCAGACCTAGTGTATTCCCCGGAAATCGGCATCCATTTTTTTAAGTAGCACCACTATCGGCGGATGCCATTGTCACTTTGAGAATTTTTGACGCTCAGTTTCTCCGTAGATGGCAGCACCTGAGCTCTAAATGATGAGAAACTGCACTAGGAATTTAATTTAACGGCGAGTATCCAAGCCAAACGGATACTCTAGGGATCTTTAACATGCAGCATAATCATACGACATGGGCGCAGAAGATTTTCTGCATCTTAAAAATCCACCGACTTGAGCCGGGTTTGATTCTGCGAATTTGGACGTGCGAGGAAAGTGCCTTACCACTACGCCACCCTGCCGGCAACTTAGAAAGAAGGAACCAATAATAGCCATAAAAATAATGAATTTTGAACAATTTTATAACTTCCTCAAAAGTAACAATTTTTGTTTTCTTGCATTGACATGTTATTTAGGACACTTGTGGTGTAGGAAAACAGTATCTCATTAAAACGTGCATTGGGTCATTGGGTGTATGTGCAGCAGATAATGAACTGAGTTTAGTAAATGAATAAACTTCCGACAACAAAGTTTATTCAGTAAATAAACGTATTGCTTAATTTTTACCACAACTCTTCCACTTGAACATAATCAATTATTTTTAATAGGTAGAACGAAGATTTTTAGTATCGTAATGCTTGTATCACGGTGATTTTTCACGCACTGTGACGAGAGCAATGCATCTTTTTAGAAACGAATTGTTGCTGCTTTTCTCACACCTACACAGGATTTTCTTCATTTTTTCCCATTCCATATGACGTCATAACGCTATCAGCGAGTCATGGTCCTCTATGGGAAAATAATTTTTAACAGAAGAATAAAGGGCAACCAATAAGCAAGAGATTGATAACAAGAGGGAATGTAAATTAAATTACGTAGAGCCAATAACGTGCCAGAAAGTTCATTGCAATAATTCCGTCCCGGGTGTGATGTCACAAGTTAGCATTATAAAATAATTGAAGAAAAAAAGTAAACTTTAATTCATCTTTTTCTGTGTTGTGCGGTTTTTTGAAAAATCACGACCAGGGATTTATATTATACCCCAGACGGTCAAATTTACTTCTACTCAAAGTTTTTTTACAAACGATATTAACATTCACAATTCAATAAAACTTTTTATAAAATAGCTTTGGCAACGGCTCGTTAAACCAAAGTTGAGAAGTAATCCATTTCTCTGAAATGTCTTCTTGAAGGGAGCTGATTTAGAATAAGGGCAATAAATCAAAACCAGTAGAAGTTAAAACGCGATATCTTTGTGGGTTTGTGACATGACGAGTCGCATAAAAAATATTTTCCCCATCTTTTACCGCCCGTCAGAGAGACATTATTTTAACATCTATCAAATCATGTTTCTTTGCTCAAATATTCACAAAAAATAGTTGAATGTATGAAATGTTTAACGACGATTTGAATTCATGTTTTGACGAGTTCGAGAAGAATTTGTAAATGTACGTAATGTTGATCGACATTCTTAAAAGACGTTCATTGAAAAAAAAATATGATTCCCAGGAAAAAAATCTATTTCAGGAAAATTTGACTTCGTGCATTAACTGTTTTTACAGCCAAATTGTGGGACAAAGGATGCCATATTTTAGGTGAATTTACAACTATTGCGACAGTAACAAAATAATGCTATTGTTATAAACGTTTCGTATAGGTATACAACTAGGATTTATTCGTTTTAATGACGTCATAACAAGTCAGTCTTCTGGGAGAAAGTAATTTTTAATGATTGAATAAAAAATGCAAGTCACTCAGCGATTATCAACAGCAGGGTGACTAATTTTTCATATTTGTTAAGTTTTCCTTATGGTGACTAATTTTTCAACGCTGTCGCAATCGGTAGGAATCCACCATCATTCTTAAGTGCATGGTTTCTGTGCAACTCTTATTGGGTTCACTTTCAAGTAATTACATACCCTCATTTGGCAAATCGTGTGCTCATTGGCGTCATTATTTATCATTAAATATTGTGCAAAATAAATAGTGCATATGTGTGACATTTGGCGCTACATCTCTCATCAACCGTTCTTCTCGCCAAGTGTGATGCTTGCTCTCCAATGGTAACCGTTACTCAATTTCTATCGGGGTTCACTAATAGTTGAAAGCACTCAATGAACATAAAACTTCAGTTGCTTGATATAGAATCGCTTAATTTATTTATAGCTTAGGAATTACCAAAAATAAACAATCAGCGCAGGCTTGTCTCGAATAATTATAATGTATATATTATCACTTCTAAGACTAGCAACCATTTCCTTAATTTACATGGGAGCTCACGGCAGTTCATCTCTGTATTTTTTATAAATGTACAATACGGTTTTGAAAAGCACAGAACTTAATTTTTATTAGAAAATAAGCTCTAGCTACTATGAAGAGTTGAATATCATTTTTGGAAAGTTTCAACACTAGGAAAGCAGAGATTTTTATTACAGCAATTAAAATGATTTATTTTCATTCTTTGAACGATTTGATATTTTTTCAGCTTCTAAAACGCAAATATTTTGCCGAAAAAAAACCATGTTTCTGGCATGTTTGCTTTTTTTTCTCCTACAGATTTGTGATGCATGATAATTTTTCTGAATGATAACATTTTTTTTCGGTAAAGTTTTAAGTGAAAGGAAATTTGATTTCTCTCTCTCTCTCTCTCTCTCTCTCTCTTTTGATGATCTATTTTTTCCTAGAAATTTCTTTTACGATATAACTGAGTAATAGTATTAATTCATTAAACATTCAAAAAATTAAGAAATTTTAGTGTTTAGCCTCATTGGTTAAAATTAAAAGTAACGCATTTTTGCGTAATTTTCTTTTTTGAAAAAAAAAAAAAAAAACTCGCTGACAGTATTTAATTGACTTCTATTATGAGGCTGGAAGTTTTAAATGATGATTAAATTTTGCTCCTTTATTTGCGATTCATAAATTTTGTGATCAAATATGGCGAAAGATAGTAACTCAGCATTTTATTCACCTTATCGATCTAATGAAGGAGCAGCAAACAGTTTGGCGGCACTTCCTGATATAGGAATATATCTTTTTGTGTTGGTTTCATGATTTTCTTATTTTAACTAAAGAAAATCGCTTCGGTGAGTTTGTTTGGCATCGATGATTTTTTTCCAAAAGTCCATCTATCTTTTTTAATTGATTATTGCATTAACTTCGGTTCACTGTAACTGAGCTATTTTTCTCTCCCTTCTCATCGTTTTGAAGTAAAAATAATTTCCAAGGAGATTTTGATTCAGCATTTTTTTCCCCCCGCTGAGGTGCCGAGATTGGAACGAAAAAACGACGCAAAAATGAGTTTTGAAAGTCGATAGTTTTGTTTTCAATCACGTTTTTCATCACTTTTTGAAATCTATCATATCATCGATTTCGCTTGATACGCGTCAAAAAGTTTGGAATATTTTTGGGTATTTCTTTGAGATAGAATTGATGGAACAGTTTATGTTTTTTAAATTCTAAAAATGCCTCTCCCTCTCGTTTCGTATACAAAGTCAAACAATTTTTCAATCCCAAAATAAATAAATAAATAAACACTACTACTACTGATAATAATAGTAATTGATTAAAAAAATAAAATGTTGCATATTTTAATAACTTACTGTGTGACTGCAACAATTTATCGTATAATTGTAAGCACTAAAAATTCTAATTCTAGAATCCCAACCAGTAATTAAGCCAAACCTAATACTTTTCCATTAATTCTTAAAAATAAAACGTACTGCACGATTCAGAAAAATATTTTTTTTACATTTCAGAAAGTTTTATTAATTTGTGTAATTATAGGAAAATAAAACAACTTAAAAGTACAAAAAAAGAAAAAAAAAAAAAGAGAGAAAATCGGAAAAATCTGCCTTTTCAAAACTTATTTTGGCATTTGCTTTCGGAAATTCCGAATTCATTTATGGTATTTGTTCATTTAAAAACATTTCCAATCTGGAATTCTTGTTAATAGAGTAGTTATAGAAGAAAATTTCACCCATTTGGCGTATTCTTTTACTTTAAATGCGTTATTCTTATTTCTTCTTTCTTTACTTGGATTGTTGCACCGCATAGTTTTCTTCCTAAGGACATATCAATTCAGATGTGAGAGAATGAACTAAAAGAGAATATTTTGACTATAGTTAAGAACAATTCTTTCATAACTTAAAACATATTCCAAATGTTAAAATAGTTGTATTATACAATTTTACTGGTGCTATTTCAAAGTATAACTCAAAATAAATGAAGTGTAGTTTGCTGAAAGCTACATCAAACAAATAAAATAGAATTTCAATTTCCTAAGTTATTTTTTTACTCTATTGAAGCTACTAGAGATAATATTAAATACAAAATTAGAAGCAGCAACGTTTATTATTGTTATCATCATTATTTTTATAATGGGGAGGGGGGTGACACCCATGCTAAGAACGCCTCTGTACACACATACACATATATATATAATAAATTAAAAGATAAGCTAAGAACTAAGAACTTTAAGGATTGTCAAATTAGCTACAGAGGAGATATAGGAAATGAGCTTACACTACGTAGAAGGGGGACGGGAAGAAAAATTGAAAATTGTAGCTTATTAAATTTTTCAGCACACATAAAAACTAATTTGCATCAGTTTAAACGCCTTTTCCAACGAAAGAAATAAAATTTGCATATTTTTAATACTTCCACAGCATGAAAAGTTGCATTTTTAGTTTTTAAAATAAATTTTATTAAAAAATCAATTCCGATTGCAAACTGAAAATATACAATACTCTTTTTTTTCCTTGCGGTGTATTTATGTAAGTGCAACTTAACACTAGATTGCCCAGACCAGTCATTTTGACTGCTTCGAAGCTTCCACTTTTCATAATTTGTTACAAATTATAGTGCAACTTTCAATGGCATTGGCTTTTCCTAATACACGGTAAGTAGGGCAAGTGAATGTGACTGAAAGTTTTATTGTAATTATTAGCAACTGGGTGTAAAATGAAAGTTTAGAAATGGTTCAAAACAGCCAGGGCAATCTAGCGTTAATGATGAGTACTACTCTATGAAAAACAAAACTTTTATGTAATTCGATAATGACGAATTTCTGCGGAAATGCCCTGAGAATCCTTTTCACTTTAAAAACTTCTTTTTGGAAGTAAGCATCACCCAAGAAGAAGTACTATGCAGCCAAAATGCACATTGCCAGTAACTCATGCATTTAAATCAAATAATAATTCAATCTCTTACTTTATTTATTCATTTTTATCAAGAATTCTTGAATGCATCAAAAATGTTCATGTATCTTTTTTTAGAATCTCATTTTTTTTTTGTCTGGAACAAACGATTCTCCGAGCTTCAGTGAAAAATTTCATTCGTGCGAAACTCGATTCGTTTTCAAAAATGGCTAAACTTCGAAGCAAATTCGAAGCTCAGGAAAGCGAAAATCTTTAGGTCAAATTTCATGTCTGTTGAATTTTTCACGATCAAATCCTACGTAAGATACATCCTCTTTTGCCCCTCTAATATTTATCTGCCTTTTCGGGGAAAGAAAAATTGCATATATTTTTCGTAATATTTCAAAAAGTCCTATTTTTTGGAATCTTATTCTACGAATATATGCACCAAGGGAATATCTAAAAGTACATATCAGATCGTTTTTCTGCTATCAGACGATTTTTTTACGTAAGTCTTTTTACTGCTTTGATCAGTTCGTTCGAAGTTCTCAAGCGCCCTAATATCCCCTCGAGAGAAACTGACAGAGAAATTTTTAATGGAAAGAAGGTTTTCATGGATTTTTTTTTGTTTGAGTTGAGACCTTTGAATAAATCCAGAGGGCTTCTTCTTTGAAAGTTATTTCCGGAAGTTAACATAAATCATTCTTTTTGCTAAGCCTACATTTTAGCTTTTTGATGAGAGCTTATTAGCAATCCCTAAAGAATTGCTGATTTTTCAAAAGCCATCGGAATATTAAACGTAATCATTTCTCCGAAGCATTCATCTTAAATATTTATTTTCGTATTAAATGGAAAATATTTTTCAAAAAGGTACAACTGTTGGAACATTTAGAGGCATTAAAATATTTTGCTCTGAATATTTTAAAGATATCAGCAGCAGTAACGCACCATGAAATCTTCTTTTATAACCTAGGTGAGGATTAGGAATGCACTGGATATTGATTTTGACGGATGTAGGATATCCTTGGCCCTTGTCTGACGAATCTGTACCGGTTATCCGGCTCTGATGTTTGAAATTTGTAAATTATATATATATATTTAAATATCCCGCAACTTCAAAAAAAGGAGTAAGTTTGTAATTTATATGCAGTTATCGGTTCGGTTTTTGGATAAAAACCTGTCTGATACTGGATATATGATGCGATGCCTCCGGGGGGGGGGGGGGGGGGAGGTCCACCTTCCCGTTAATGCGCTCTTGCCTGTAAGTAACAAAATATTTTAAGGAAAGTCAAACTTATTTTTGAGAATGATTTCGTTTTTGTAAAGCTAACAATAATTTAGTAGAAAAATAATATGCAGAAATAAAATACAACAGTGACAGCTAACATTAATGTTTGCTTGTAATTGATAGTAAAGAAATACGAATTGGTTTTATTTAATTGAAATACAACTGCAAATTTGAAAATGCCCATTAATCGGCATGTAGTTTTGAAACTGTGGGCTGATTAGAGTGTAAATGAATTTTTCAGCTCGTTTTAATCGACGCATGCCATTACAAATACAAATACTAAAGTGACGGCCAGCAACCTCAGGGTCCTAGCTAGGCTGGTTCTAGTCAATTTAGTAGTCCCCATATGTGGTAGTAGTAGTCCCATGTGACATAGAACCATTGAAACTTGGTTCTATGTCATGTGGACTGTGGGGAAAAGAAATCTTTTATATATATGTTTTTTTAAAGCGCTAAATTTTTACCACTAGGTAAGAAAAGTGCGTATGTAAAACGAAAAACGAATTAGAAGTAAAAACCTCTATTGCATCACAAGATTTGTTGTTGAATTTGAATTGTTTTTGCGTCAATCACATGTTCAAGCAGGTTTAAGAATGTATCCGTAGAGGGTTTCTCTTTCAATTGCTGCATCTTAGCAATGAGAATTGCACATAATAAAAAATCAAGAAGTCCTTTGCCACCATGTGGTAAAATTTTGAATTAGTTTTCTCCTATTGCATATTTCTTTTCCCCATGATCCACATATGACGTACGTAAGAAATACATCGGTTAGAACGAGCTCTGTTTAGGTCCAAACACGGAAACTTTAATTATAACCAACCTATATTCATGAAAACACAATTGAAAAAAAGCATTGTATTTTTCATTAAAATTTTAAGCATAAAAAAACACAGTAACCCCTCGTTATGTCGCTCATTCGGATATATCGCGCTTTTTCTTTGTCTCCCAAAATTTTAAGTTTGAGCTCTCGAAAGTAGAAGTATTACATTTCTCAGTATATCCCTTTTTCCTTCATTAAACAAAGCAATCGAACACAGGACAATCGACACATGTTTTCCTTTCTTCTGAATTTGCTGCAGTGAAAAGTTGCAACAATTCTCCTCTCAATCCCCAACTTACATGCCTGCAGAATGATTCTACTCAAACAAGTTGACGTTTCTTTTTGTATTGATCCTAACGCCCATTGAATGTAAGAGACAGATTCTTAATAATAATCTATACTAATATTATAAAGCTGTAGAGTTTGTTTGCTTGAACGCGCTAATCTCCGATCCGCGTACTGGTCCGATTTGAAAAATTCTTTTAGTGTTAGATAGCCCATTTATCGAGGAAAGTTATAGGCTCATCACGCTAAGACCAATTGGAGAGGAAATTGCATAAAATAGTCCTTTTCTATCGGAAGAAATTATCACATCCTTTCGAGCTTGATACCATTGAAAAGCCCGTAAAAAACTATTCTAGAAGGAGTTTTTCCTTCGTGCTAAAATTGGAAGCCTCTAAATTAACTAAAAAAGAAATAAAAAGCGTTTTTCTCTGTAATTTGAAATTATTTTTTCACGGTAATTAACTTTCATTTTATTTGACCCAGAGGATGACCGTTTTATTAGCCTACTTTTCCGTAAAAGTAAAAAAATAACAATAATAAAGCATGAAAGAAGGCTTAATGTATCGTGAAAATATCGTTAGAAATCAAGAAAAGTCAAAAATAAGTTAAGTAATTAAATAAAGATTGAAAAATAAAAAAATTGAAAGTAGGGTTTTGAGATGGGGGAAAAAGTGTGTCGGTCGGTCTGTCGGTCTGTCCCCCCCTAATAACTTTTGAACAAATTATCCGATCGGAAAAATTCTTTTTGCATTCGAAAGATCTCGGCGAGGACATTTCATTTCCATAATTTACTTTTTGATTTGAATAATTTTTTGTTCAATTTTGAGCAGTTCAAAAAATGTTAACATTAGCGCCTGGGTGAAAATGAAGCCAATTATGTAAACTTTGGGTACAAGATCCAAGTTCCCATGAACAAGCTCACTGGAAGAAGTTCTTGGCGTGAAATATTGATTTGAACAATTTTTGTTCATTTTTGAACAGTTCAAAAAAAAAAAAAAAAAAAAAAAAATACCGCCGACGGGGAAATTTAAATCCTATATAATTCCTGATCTAACGGACCGATTTGCTTGGAACAAACTTTATCGGAAAGCTCTTATGACGTAGAATATGTACAAATAGAAAGTTCATCCAGAACTAACGAGCCTATTTTCCTATGAAATTTTTTGTTCGGGATTTTCAAGAATATTTTTGAGTTAATGAATGATTAAATGAATAAGCAAAATAATGAATGAATAAATGAGTGAATAAATACATGAATGACTTAATAAATGAATGATTGAATGAATATGTATTAACCGTTGAAAAGGTATATTTGAAGCAATTAAGAACTAAAGCTAAACGAGAAAGACAGAGAGAGAGATAGCTAGATTATGAATTTGAATTCGGTGTATACGGGAAAGTAGGCTCGTATAGTTTTAGACGGAACTTCTTGTTTTATTTGCATTGTTGCATCGTTTCAACAATTGTTACAGTTGCCGTGTGAACAAACAAATCGATGCAGTTGCCATTGTTAAACAAATAAAAAAAATAATTATCAACGTTTCAGGCATTTTGATGAGGCATCGCTGTATTTGAAAAATAAAATAAAAAAATTAAGATAGACCGCGCAATGCCGGGCGTCGCAGCTAGTAGCAAATAAAACAGTTTAGTTTTATTTGCTACTAACTAATTTGCTGCTATTATTATTAAGAAAGTTGTCATTATGTAAGATTAAACTAAATTTTTTACGTTGACACTCAGTTTACTTGTACTTTTTGAGTTATTTCTAACGGCATCGGTTATATCGCGCATTCGGATACATCGCGCTTTTTTGTTGTCCCCCGATAAGCGCGATATAACGAGGGGCTACTGTATAAGAGTTAACTTGCGCTTCAGGGACCCTGGCGTTGCATTTAGTGATTGGGGTGTGCTTTCATTTTTTTGGACAAACTGCCCAAATCTAGCCTAATTGATGTTATCAGCTGACGGATTTGATATTTATTCTTATCTTTCAGTTAAAAAGCACCAGTCAACTAGTGTGACCGTTTCATAATTTTATTTTCGAATTTCTGTTTTGAATCACGGAACACCCGGAAAACGCACTGCCGAAGGCTTCGCGGAACACAGGTTGAAGTTCACTGGTCTGTTCCACTAAAATATAATTTTAGTTTACATAAACCTCATGTAGTCGAAGTAGGAAAATTCAATTTCATGTAATGCCCAATTGCGCCGGTAATTTTATTTTAAGTGCACCTAAAATGTGTATTAATTTTAAAATGTAACGTTCTACCTTATTAATTATTGCTTTCCTCTTAGTCCAAGGTTTCCAACTTCTAAGAGCTTGAGGTCCGCAACTGAAATCCAGAGTCTAGAGGCGGGCAGCCACAAAATTTTTTTCGAGGAGGGCGGGGGGGGGGGGAGGTGCATCGATATATATATATTTAAAATATGAAAAAGTACGTAAATGTTTAACGATAGCAGAAAATACTTTCTTACATAAATATAACCTCCAAACAAACATTGATGCATTTTTTCAGCAAAAGAGAAGTCAAGTGAACGCACTTAAAACGGAAACAGAAAAATCCAATTTATTTGTGAATGAACATCATTTGGTATAGATATGGATTTTCAGAAATCCTGTTAGTTTTTGGATATGAACACTAAATTTAATGTTGCAAATAAAAGGCTTCACAGGTAGCAGAAAAGAGTCTCGAGGGCTGCATGCGGGCCACCCCCTGTTGGGAACTTCTGATTTAGTCATTAGTGGTTTTCCCCTTATTAGTAAAGACATTTCCTTGAGTCATATTCGTTATGTTGCTTTTAAAATGCCTAAAATAAAGTTCTCGTTATTGCTAAACCACAGTTTGCTATTTACCGATACTTAGCTATTCGGTAGGGCTGTTCATAAATGAAGTCGTACTTTTTAAATATTTTTGACTCCCCCCGTTCGTCACAAAGTGTCACATTCACGAAACTCACTACCCACCCTCCCTGTCACATGTCACGCTATATTACATAAACATATACTTGCAGTTCAGATATAAAACGGTACGTCCTAGATCATATAGTCAAACCCCGTTATAGTGAGCCTGTGATATAGTGAATTTTTGATGGTTATAGTGAACTTTTTTCAGCGATCCCAACTGAACACCAACCAACTTAACTACTGTTATTTAAAACGCCTATAGTCAACTGGTAAGACAATGAAAGTCCACTTATAGTGAACTGAAATGTCCCTTCCACAGACCCAAATCTGTAAATACTCCGAATTACGCTTTAAAGTTTCTACTTTTGTATTTTGATCATTTTACTCGTCAGAAGCGTCATCAAAGGGTGTGTCATAAGCACTGTTCTTGCCTAAGTGATATCGCATATGCATTCTGTCTATAATAAGCTACATGTATGCACTGAAAACTCAATTTGGCAAAGTATGGATTCTGACCGTTTTCCCTGCAATGAAATTTTGATACTTAACTGAGTTAGTAAACCCCATGGGTTAAAAAATATTACACTGTCTGTATATATATATATATATATATTAGATACATAACATTTTTTAAAGCGTCATTCAAGGGACCGGGATGTCTATGACGCTACAGCCAAGTGACGCAATAAGCAATAACCATTACTATTCATACGCGGATGTAGGGGCAGGAATTTCTTGACACTATAGCAGAGTTGTCACTATAAATGATGCCACTACACTAAAAATTTTGCGTTTAGTTGCCACCATTTTTGGTGTTACTTAACACGATTTTTGGTATTCAGTTGGTGTAATATAGTATGGTGAAATAAGTTAAATTTTATTCAATTTTGGTATATTTTAATTTTTTTATGTCTGTATAAAAAAAATATAGACATTATAAGTTTTCTTAGTATATGAAATTTGTTAACTTCTTTACGAATCGAAATTTCCTTGCGATTGCACATTTCTATGAAAATAGGATAAATGAGCCATCGTAATAAACTTTTGAAACGTAGATTTAAGTTGAGTTAGATTTTTCTTATGCTAAAAAACATTCTGCTGTCTGTATGTTTTTAGACACACCTAAAAGAATTCAAAATAGAACAAAAAAATGAATAATTTTCAATTTCACATCAGCTGAACACCAAAAAAGGTTGCAACTAAGCGTAAAATTTTTAGTGTATAACTAAGTTATAAAAAAAATAAATAATTTTCACATGTGGTGCTACTGAACGCCGAAAATAGTAGCAACTAAACACCAGAATTTTTACAGTGTTACGATCACTTAGAACTAAACAATCGCAAAAATAATTACGATTGAATTCCAAAGAATTAAATACGAGCAATGAAATGTATTTCTTATCTCTGCTAACTAAAAACCCTAAGTCCACAGAGTTCAGTTCATAATTCTAGAAAAAGAAATATTATGACTTGGGCTCCAGTTTATGATGCATCTATCTATTCATTCAATTTATCAGCTTTATTTGCAACGGGGGAAAAAAAAAAGCTTATTCTTTGCATAAGATTTCGGAATTTTATAAAAAAAGCGGGATGGCTGGAATATTTTTTGATGCATACGCGTTAGAAAGCTTTGGTTTGCTTGCGCGCTTCTTTATTATCCCAGATTCTTTTTTAGCTTGACTCGAGTTTTGTTCGAGTTTTCAGAGATAAGCTATTACCATCATAAAATATAAAGAATACTTTTTTTCCGGAAGTATGGGTTTTATGAAAACGAATTGTGTTGGATATTGGAATGGTTTATTCGGAACAAATTAGGAAACCTTTTCGTTGTTGAATATTGGAGTGTACTTATGAATGTTAGAACTTAAATGTTGTTGAAAAAACTCAGTGGGTACACTAAAAATGTTGCGTTGAGTTACCGTAATTTTTAGTGTTACTGAACACGATTTTTGGTGTTCAGTTGGCGTAACGTTAAAAATTATTCATTTTTGATGTACTTTAAATTTTTTTTAACTAACAAAATATAAACAGTATAACGTTTCTTAGCACATGAAGTTTGTAAACTCAGCTACATATCGAAATTTCATTACGATTGCTCATTTCTATGAAAATGAAATAAATAAGTAATCGTGATAAACTTTTGATACATAAATAAGTTAACGAGCATCATTTGCTAAAAGAACATTCTGCTGTCCGTATTCTTTTAGACACACTTAAAAAATAATTTAAAATATACATAAAAAATGAATAATTTTCAACTTTACACCGACTGAACACCAAAAAGGTGCTCAGTAACAGCAAAATTTTTTTACAGTGTAGCAGGTTTCTCAACATTTTTGGTTTGAATGTTGGAGGAAAAGCGGGTAAAACTTGCAAGAGGAATTGCACAATGCACGTGTTTTGGCGTTGCAATTAATTCTTTTATCAGTGTGTGTGTGGGGGGGGGGGGGGGTGCATAGAGATGCCACTTCATGATGTAAGTCATTCAACACCTTTACTCTGAATTTATTTGGATTTAGTTTTGACTTAGTGGGTGAAGCCCACACGTTCATGCATTGATACTAGGTAACCGCAAAACAAGTCCCGCAGTGGACCAGTCGGTAGAAGCTCGGTTCCCGCAGAGCACCGAAAGTGAAGCAACATTGACTGAGGTCAGTGTTTTGGAGGGTGACATCCTCTCGCGGCTGGTTGCTGCGGTCCACGTACGCTAAAGGGAGCTGGTGCACGTTAAATAGGTCGTGGCTCCAATGTCCTCCAAGTGAAACGATACCTCTGGGAGTGCCAATCCTAGGTGACGGTCTCTCGTCTAGGAGCCGGTTCAAAAAATTAAGAGACCCTTACAAAGGGGCGGCAATCGGACTCCTGCCTACAAGGGCCCCGTTAAACTCAGGAGCAGCGTACCCATTCTTCCTCACCACGAGCAAGGACACAACAACAACAATCGCAAAACAAATGTATGCCTTTTGTTTCTGTCAAGTTTGCACATTCATAATTATACTAAATAAATCAAGGTGCCCTTGATTGTCAGCCATATTGCCAAACCTAGTATGGTAATGTTTATGCAAAAAAAAAAAGGATTTTCATGAAACATCCTGCTTCTCAGAAGAAAAATTCTGGCTGCGCTGGCAATCGATCAAACTCATCAGACACCCAAAAGCTGGAAGAGTAGCGAAAACACATAACTTTATAGTGATTAACTGTATAGCTGAAAAGCCATTTACAAAGGCCATGTTGGGTGATTTTTGGGTTGTTTCATAGCCCCCTTAACTAGACGCCTAGCGATTTGCGGGGAAAGTTGGCCGCGGATTTTAGTTACCTTTTCTCCCACCAGGAACGCTACTTATCTGCTCTTACTAACCGCGCACTTTGCATTAGTTTGAAATGTAGAAAATTGGATTTCCATTGCTATTTCGTCTTTTTTTCCCTAATAATTTGATTCTTTGGGTTAAAAACGGTCCTTTTCAGGACCAATGTAACTTAAAGAAAGATGGTTTACTGTGTTGTTCCATTTTCCACATGAAATTGAGTAAAAGAAAAAAATAGTTTCAATCGGACATTAGTTTGCGTGAAAAATGGATCTCCGCTATGTCAAGACAAGGGAATCCTTCTTCTTATTATTATTATGTGTGTGTCTTTCATAACGTCTATTTGGCAAAAAAAAAATTAAAAAATCAATTAATTAATAACAATATAGTGCAAAGCTATTTTTATATAAATATACATTATTTATTATGTTGTCCAATCTTTACTGTAGCTTGTCCTTGGAATACGGTTGATTATATATTATGATGCATTTCATGTTATGCAAATATTAATTAAATTGAACTTATTGATTTTTTATTAAAAAATGTAACTAGTTACACGAAGACAATAAGAAATAATGAAAGTTAGAAAGGAAGGAAATACAAATTATTATTCATGCATAGAATCGAATTCTAATCATATTTCAAGAACATATTTAATTCTATGGATGAATTAATGAGAATAATTTGGAAGTAATATTTGTCCTATTCTTCATGCCTAAAATATCACTTCAGTACAATGCATAATAAATTGTAATTATTCACATATTTAACCATTTTTATTTTATTTATGTATAATTTTTATTTATTTATTTAAAATTTTATTTATTGAAACCAAAAGGACTGGTTTTTTTCTTTCGGGGGGGGGGGGGGGGGGTAGAGCAGATTCTATGATAAGATTAAATTTGATTCTATTATAAGAATAAAAACTTGACTTTTATGCAAAATTTTTATAACCTGCCTAAATGAAGAATTTGGTTCCAAGTTTCCCAATTTAACGTCCTCATCGTTCTGCTCGTTTTTTGAAACAGTGATTTCTTGGAAAACATTAGATTGCGAGAAAATATATCTCATACTCTAAGTACACTTAAAAGCATTTCAAAACTTTGAACATCTTTTCAGAGCCTTTGCAAAACTCTTGACTTTTAAAATTCAGGGAAAAAATTTTAATTTTCAAGATCACTATAAGTAAATAATAATAATAACAAGACATTCTTCTTTTCTAAAACAAATGAATCCATATAACTATCTACTCAAATATATATCACATGTATGGCTTTATTGTTAATCGATCATGGAAGTGATACATTACATCTTCTCAAAAATCTTCAAAGTGCTCCAAATAAATCTTTAATTATTTTAACCATAGCATCGTTCTGAAACAAATATTAAAACTAAAAGTTTTAGTCAAGAGCTGGATTTTTATTTGTTTCCTTACATCGGTAAAAATGCCAGTTGAAATTATGTGTATTATATTCTTCACGTATGAATTGCATAAATAATTACTCATTTAAATCATTACTTTAAAGAAAATTCTGTTAATTTGTGTAACAACATTTTTCTTTTAAAATACCTACAATTAGGAGAAAACCTCTTTAATGAAATAAAAGTTTTAAGTTGATGCTCCGTTAAAATGCTCCTAGACTAACGAGATATCAAAAATTCACTAATCAAATATCACTTAACTTCAAATAATCAAATATCACTTAACTTCAAATATCACTTAATTTCCCACTGTTTTACTGCATCATAAAGTAAGAGCGAAAAAAATGTAATTATTGAGTCATATGATTAAATATGAAAAAAAAATCAAATGATTTTTTTAAAAGAGCAATTTTTACCGCTTTTTTTCGCAATTTGCCAAGCGTCTACAAGTAAAACACCGTTTTCCAATAGCAAATAGGTAAGTGCCCTCTAGCGGTGATTTCTTTGTCAGCGGGAGAAAATCGTTGCCGGTAGGGTAATGGGTTTCGCTCCATTTCGGAAGGCATCTATGGTTGTTTATACGATTTCTGTTAAGGGACTACAAAATAGCAAGTTCTTTTTTTTTATTATTTATGTAAACTCTAAATTGTAATGTTACTGCCTTTTTTTTATGGTGAGCTTGGAAACATGTTGTGCCTCAACTTTTGGAAGCCATTGTATTATCATTAATCATTAAAAGAAAAAAAATTATGTTTACTTTCGGAAAAGTTTAAATTACATGTTTTTCTCCTATTTGTTTTCCTCTTGAATTTTGGGTCTTCACTTTGAAAATCAATGTTTAAGTGTTTCTCTGGAAATCCGATGTGACCTTTATTTTTTTTGTTGTCTGCCATTTGTCTGGTGATTTCCCAGAGCTCGTTATCGTTCACATAAAGGAATTGCTTTAAAAAAACGTAATATTGAATTTCTTCCGTCATTCTAAGCAGTTATTTAAATTTTGCTGTTCCTTTTGAGAAATCACTTGTTTTGCAAGTTGAAGCAAATTGTTTTTCTTTAAATCTCAACTAATTTTTCAACTTCACTCAGTCGTGCTGGTCTAAGAGTTTATTATGTTCTGTTAAACTATTTTCGACTGCTCAAAAGAAAACCTTCTGACAGATAATTTAATGTTTTAAGTGCCATATAGCAGGGGACAACAGTGCTTAAGTAAGGAAAACAGGGCCTATAAATTTTCCTTTTTCGAAGAACAATATTCCCTAAAAGTCATTATTAGAATAAGAATTAAGACAACATAGAATTTAAAATACGTGCAATAATTGGTTTCGCGTCAACTTTGGAGTAAAAAAAGTTGATATTGTAAATTAATTACAAATTATATTCATTTTAATAATAAAATCTTATCCTTTCTACTTATGATGAAAAGTGACTACGCGACTGCTACTGCTATTTGCGCTTTCTTTTCGCGAGACACCAATTTCAATAAATCTCACTTTATGTCGTACATCGCTATCTATGAAAAAAAACAGGCCGAGAATTTTTTTTTTTTGAGTTGTTCTATCCCCATCTAAAAGCCGTTTTGTTTTATCCCTATTATTTTTCATATAAATAAAGTTTTAGAGATAAACGCATCTTTTTAAAGACATCCTGTTGTATTTTGAAATAGGGATAATATTGCAGAAACTGACTTTAGTAATACAGTAAAATTGTTCTATAGCGGACACCAGCGGGTCAAAAATATTTGTCCACAATAGCTGACGGGAAGTTAAAAACTGTCCACTTTAGGAGGGGGGGGGGGTGTCCGTTAGGAGGAGTTTTACTGTATATGCTAAGATCTGTTGCTTATTGAAAATAATGAGTTTCTGGATCCACAAAGTAGTTGTCGTAATTAATTACTTAATGAATAAAGTAGTATATTTCATTATGTTTGTTTACAGAAGTCACGTCTGTCACTAGTGGACATTTTTTTTCAACAAAGTGTTGGGGGATCGTGACGCTCAGGAGGGCACCTTTAGAAGAGCATTATTTTTTTCTCATCTTGATTTTTTTACATTATAGATTTTAATCTTTAATATAAAAAGAATAAATTTAACACAACTGATATTGTTAGGTTTTGATAATTTGAATTTCGATAGACGAAGGATTAAGCGATTCTATTTGTTAACAGGTTTGCCTCATCATTCATAGCATAATGCGATGGTTAGTGGCCTTTTTCCAATATAATAATTCTTACTATTTACTGTATTTTCATCCTAAGAAGGAATGAACTCTCTCAAAGTCAAACGTCATGCTATGAGAGCCGTACTGTATGTTATTATTTATAAAAAAGCAAACATTTCCTCATCAATACTATATCTCGTCTTGCCCCTCTTTCGATGAATTCGAAGCAAACCTGACGCATGCGCAAAACTACGGAGGGTTTTTGCTAAGAAAATCATAGAATGTGCCACATAAATAATGATGTAAAAACACTGTATTATTGCACTCTTCATGTATTTCATGTATACATCAACAAAAAAATGCACTATTTTCTACGTACTTAAATTGCATACATAAACACAGACACATTACTTTCATAAATACACAAAAAGGAAGAAAAAAAAATCCTTCCAGAAATATGTCTCTCTTACCAAATGCGGCATTTGGGAGCTATTTTACAGTATATATGAGATCATTTTCTTCTTATCACCCGATTTTTTTGGAACAATTTATTTTAAAGAATGTTTCTGCGTTTTCATTTGTAGGTTCAGAAATACTCAAATCATTTCATACCCTCAAGGAATTGAATGGCGCGAAAAGCTCGATGGACCTACTATTAGGATAAATTATTGAGCAGAAATATTCGAATAAAAATGGACTGCAATTTTTCATTTTGTTTTCATGTATAAAGTATAAACAAAATGTTTTTAGTTTAAAATAGATGAAAAAGATATTTTTATGATTCGATTTTATAGTTAGTAGAAATTTTGGGTAAATAAACATAAAAATCATTTTTATTTTTTGATTTTGAGAAATGCAGACATCACCAACACTTTTCTAAGTCTGAAAAAAATTCTTCAATCGATGCATTATTAATAAAACACAAATTTTATGAAGGGTAATTACACTATTCAAATACGGAAATTATTTTTTATTTCTTGATTTCTCAAAGTCCTGTTTTTGACGTTTTTATTCACGCTAACAGATCTAGGGGAACAAAACGACTTTGACTCATTTGAAACTTTTCAAAAATATTTGCCTATCATATTACTGAGCAAGAAGCTTTAAAATTTAATGCTCAATACGTTTTTTTTTAATTTTTAACATTGATAAATTGAAGTTAAGCGGAAAATCTGCGATTTCCAACGGGAAATTCCGTAGTTTTGCTACATCATTTTTTAAAATTAATTTATTTATAATAGCATTTTCTGGTATCTAAGAAAGAGTTAGACATAAAAAGTTTGCAAAACAAAGACAAACCGAGCGTACTGCTCGCTTTAATAAGTGTTGAGGATATAACAATTGTTTTAAGTTGAGAAAATGTGGTTTTTATTGAAAAAATTATATATAAAAAAGTGTTTTTATGTTATTTTACATAAACATGTTAAATCTTAAGAGGATACAACGGGTCCGTGTATTACGGGGAGCTTTTTTATAATGACCCAGTAAAGGCAGTTCACAAACTTGACAAGCTGTGATATCAACTAAAATTCTTGCACAAATTCACCGAAAAGAAGCATTTTTTCTCTTTTTGAAAGCAATTAGTTTGATTTAGCTGTGAGAAAGATAGTTTCGAAGAAGAATTTAGGAAGTTTATCAAAAAAAAAAAAAAAAAACAAACAAACGAACCCAATTTCTATGTTCTGGCCCGCCTTAAAAAATTATGTGTGTGGGGCTCGGGCGTAAAAAAGTTCGAGTACCAGTAACACAGTTGTAGTGACTTCAACAAACCATTGACTGCTTTTGAAACATCCTTCCAATGTTCCACAATATTGCGTAATATATATATGTGCCGTTAGGTAAATCAAGGTTATGAAAACTTGAAAGAAAAAAATATCGAGTTAAGAGGGGGCAGGAGGAAGAAAGACAAACACAAACGATATAAAAAGACGATGTTTAGAGGATTTTAAACTCCAATCAAAAGCAAGCATAAAAAAATAGTGCAAACTTTCGCCTTGTTCATCGTGATTTTAAGTACAAAACCATCAAATTCATTTAAACACGATGTTTTCGATGTTACAAACAACGCATCTGTTTTCTTTACAACATAATTACCCACATTCCTTCCCCTAAATTTTGAAGGGAGAAAAAAGATCTTTGCGAAGTACCCGTATGAAAGAAATATATCAAACTTTATTTGAGATCGTTTGGGGCTCCATCAACTTGATTTTTATTTATTGCCTTCCCGTTCGTTTTCTTTCCTTTTTTACAGCTTTCTTCGCTTTCTTCTGCAGTCCTCAAATAGCCTAATTTTCTCCTGAGATACATGGGCAATCGAAAGTCAGGTTGAGAGTTGTACTTTATGGATTCTAAACTCGTACTTTTGAATAAATAAATCATAATTTATCTTTTTCAAACTTCATTTCTACACGATAAGAGTCGGTTATATGGATGAGAGTGATATTACTTTTATACGTACTTCTGTCCTGCGAGATGTAAAGAAATTCTGAGATATGTATCTAATATTTGGAGGAAGTTTCTCTTCAGTTTATTTGCTGCATGTTATTCTTTGGAAAACATTGATTGATTCCTTACAATAACATTTCACAGTTCTGTTAAAACTATAGTTAAACCGTTTAAATGCGGTTAACAATGTTGTTAGTCAATAAATGGTTGCCTTGAGTTCACCGTAAAGTAAACATAACACGTAAAACACATAAAACGTATTCAGAATGCTCACAGTCATGCACACGGTAAGAATAAATGAACCTATTTTGGAAATACAACTACTACTAAAATAGTTGAGAATTTAATAGAACATAGATTAGTTCATATTATCACTTAAGGAGTCGTTCACAAATGATGTAACACGTTTCCTCACCCCTAATTTGCACTAAATACCACACTTTCACATATCAACTACCCCGCCTTGTCACAAGCCACGCTTTTTTACACAAGCATATCAGTTGAGAAACCAAGCACTACGCTATAGATCCCGTTTCAATGTTATTTTTGTTACTTAATAAGTAACAAATGACATAAGTTATGTCATTTGTTAGCATAGCAATAATAATGATTATGTGTGTACTTAATTTGTATGAAATGAAATTAATGTTTACAAAAAAGTACATCAATTGTTCTGTAAAAAATAACCTGAGCTACTTTGCCTTAAAAAGTGTTGAATGGCAGAATATTTCCTTTTCAGTTTAGACTTTTAACTAGAAGTTAATTGAAGTCTTAATCAACATTAACGTTTTCGATACAAGATGAAATTAATGAGAATAGGAAAAAATAAATAAATTAATTAATATAAAAATATTTAATTTTCTGAATTTAAATGTTTTTATTTTAACCGAAATGTGGCGATACTTGCTACCGCCACCCCTCCCCGAGTCACAATTTCTCGAACCCCCCCTCAAAGCGTGACATCATTTGTGACTAACCCCTTATGGTAACATTGGTTTACACTGGTATTAGAACAGCGCAGCAACAAGGCGACGGAGTAGAGTGTTAGCCACTTAGAACACTCAGACTGGAGCCATAATTGTGTAAAGATTATTATGAAATTCTCATAAAAAATATTCTGGTCTGGTCATTGTGTAATTCTTTCGTCCAGTTTTAAAATGTTGAATGAAAAAAAAAAAGAGAGTTGTTAAATCACAAACTGAGTAAAATGTTGGTTTCATACGTTTCGGCGGACCACAAGGAATTCCCTTATCCAGGGGTGCCCATTAGAGAGGGGTCATGGCGTATATTGCGCCATTGAGAATTGGGGGGGGGGGGGGGTGGTTCTGTAACGTTTTAGTCGGGGTGCGCAATTGCTCTGTTGGGGTGGGCATTTCCTCCCTGCATTTTAATGTATGAAGCTGTGAGCTTTGGGATGACATTTCATTTAGACCCGTTACATCTTGAAAACCACTATGCATTCATAAAGAAGTTTTTGTAACTCCGAAACACGTTCCCACAATATCTTTACAGCTAGTCCTTCAAAAACGTTGATTGTCTCCTTTATTGTTTAAGCACAAAAGGTAAACCTTTATAATTGTTATTTCAAATGTAATTTTAATGGTTTGATTCGCCTTATTGACTCAAGAACTAGTGCTGTGTGAGTGAATATCTGTTAACTATTTATCTTGTGGAGTTTTAAAGGTCATTGGATTTATGTGAAAACTGTGAATTAAGCGCTTTGCCTCATGTACAGATAGTAAATCCTCGAGATATCAGTACTTAGGAACCCAATACAAGTGTAGCTATAGAAGGATTCATAGTTATATCAAACGGCGAAATGCTTTAAATTTAAAGGAAAATTAGTTAGTGACGCGGACTGGTTACGACATAATAATATGTAAGAGAGAATGAATCAAACTATAACAGGGTAGAAATCGGGCATTAAATTCTAACGCATTCCTCACTACTTCCAGGAAAAGAGCATGGAGTTCAACATTTTAAAAATAGACCTGTCACAAAAAGAGAATTAAAAAGGGTAAATAAGGAACTTTTCGCTCTTTTATTGATATTTATTCTGAACTATCCTTATTAAATCAAAACTTTACAAAAAAAAAGAAAAAAAATTTCAAAATGGTACAAAAGAGGGTTCAATTTAAGGATGATTTACATTATACGGTATTGCAAATTCTTGAGGAGCTTAAAAGTTTTATCGTTATAACATGATTTATCGTTGCATCGGATATTGTTGCAGCAAGATTTTACTGTACTGTAATACTTTACAGTTTATTGTATTGTACGATGATGATAAACAACCGACACATAAGAAGCTACTCGTCCTGGAAGTTCCGTATCCGAGTTAAGAAAAGAAATTCCATTGTAATTCAGATACGGAGCTTCCAGGGCGAGTAACTTCTTATGTCGGTTGTTTATCACTATAAAGCGACAGTTGGAGGGAAGGAGACGTCCAGTCAAACACGTGGCAGATAAATTTTTTTAATTATTAAAAATAGTATAACTGAAGTAAATATAATGGGAAAAAAAATTCTTTTGAACTGACACGTATAGCGTACTTTATGATGAAAAATTGTTTTTTACTTTTTCAAAAACTATCTTTTTATATTATCTTAAATATACGAGTAGCTGTTACGTGTGAGACATAAACCTCAGTTTCTATGGAATAACTTACCATGAAACACCTGCATTCGATCAATCCTTGGGACAACCCGATTTCGTTCCATATGTGTTACAGCGAGGCCCCACTATTCGGGTTGATTTCTCCGTAATTGAGAATTTATGCTTCATAATTAAAGCTGACTAAGTTACCGTTTTTCTGAACTTTTGGTTGTCTTTTAGTTTATCTGATTAGTACGTATAATTTGAACTTCGTTTGTCTAAGCAAAGGCAAATAAGTTATGTACAGTTTATTTTACTATAATGTTTCAAGAACTAATAATTTCTTAAAAGCTTTACAGGAAAATTCCATTAAATTGAAGTAACAGTTTTTAACGTGTTTTGGGAATTAAATTCTTTAAATTAGAAAAATTTTAAACATTTAATTACCCTCCCCTCCCCCATCTTTGAACCTTTTAAATTCGAGCTTTCTTTAAAAGATCAAACTTGTTTTCCTCAGCGTATTTTTGCTTATAAAAATTACATAAATTCATTGTTGCTACCATCTCAAAATTCAGATATTTTGCTTTCTTTACATTATCCTCTCTTAATATCCCCGCAAATCATATGGACTTATTTCTTGGACGCTGTCTTGACATAGCTGAATTAAGGAGAGCACATTTGTGCTCCTGTTATTAGATTTAAATAATAAAGTACGTAATGTATACAAATATTTCACAATTTTATGGCATTACAAGATATTTCTTTCTTTTTAATAATAACACAAATTACATTTCCCCGAGCATTCGATGTAAGGAACTATCTCCAAGCATGAGCGCAAATATTTCGAATTGTTGGCAGCAGTGATTTTAGGTTTCATAAGTATGGCAAGTTGCCAAACAAGATTCCTTCCTAACATATTGTTGGCCAAAAAAATTTTCAACATAAAAAAATATTAGCAAAATTACAGCAGAAAGAAATGTGTGTTTTATTGCCCACTTATGTAATTTTAGTAATATTTTTTTTAGCTTTGCTTAATATGCTAGGATGCATTCATGAAATTATCGTCTGAAGCAATGAAATTACGTTGGCTTCATGTTTTTTGATGCAGATGATTCATTGTTACAATTTGTTTCGACAATTTGATGAATGCTATACATATCGTTCCTTTTTTAACGATTTTATCTTCTCTTGCGTTCGTATAATTTGAGTTATTCTTGCTGCCAAAGCGAGAGTTTTATTGGAAAGTCGGACTGTGTATATTAATTCAAAAGTCCATGAGAATCGCATTGACATTTTATTCTATTCATATCACAAATGAGCTGATGAAATACAACTAAAACTCGTTGTTTATATTTTCATTAAAGCATCATTAAAATCGGTATTTATATTTCATTCATTTATTTTCATTTTCATTAAGCTTTATAGTTTTTATGACAATGAAAACTATCTAGCTAAAATTAATCATTTTATGGTTACTAGTATTAATAAACTCATTCCTAATGCAAAAGAGCCGTAACTCAAGCTCAAAAAATAAAAAGTGAACATGACAGTAATTTTAGAATTAGGTATGTTTTACTCAAATCTTCTTCGTATAGTAATGATATACCTTTATTCAGATTAATTTTTGAGTTATTCCAGATAATTC
This sequence comes from Octonoba sinensis, assembly GCA_038502835.1. NCBI lineage: Eukaryota > Metazoa > Arthropoda > Arachnida > Araneae > Uloboridae > Octonoba > Octonoba sinensis. The sequence continues at coordinate 58,753,526 of CM076605.1, read as the reverse complement.
CAGTAGTAACTGGAATTGAATTGTGAAATAATCCCGTAATAATTGCCCAAATTTCCACATGCTTTTAAACATTTTCTTACGAACATAAGGTAAACTAATCCAAAGTGTTATCAACTTCAAAAAAATGTGATTTAAAATAAAACTTAAATTTTAAAAAGTGTGGTTAAAATTTTCAAATCCCTCCCTCGAATAACTAATTGGATTTGAGTTGTAGTCTTCTTGCATTGGGAGTACTAGTAAATAATGAAAATATGTTCTTGAAGGATTTGTATTTGATAACTTTTTTACTGCTAGTAACAAACTCGCATCTCATAACTCTTATGTCTTGAAAATACTGTGATCAGATTTTGTCTGGCGATTTTTTATCGTTGTATTCGAATTGTTAAACGGGGAGATAATCTCATAATGCTGAAATTTAAATGTAAAAACAAAGTAAGTTTCTTTTTTTTTAGCATTTCAAAACAACTTTTCTATACGGGCATTATCGAATCAGTGAGAACAAACTTAAACATAGAAATGTGAAAGCAGCATTCCATTTATCCCGTCAGCCATTTTTTTTGTGAATCATTACTCTTTTGTGAAATGGTATGAAGGAAGAACAAAACTCTCTGATCATTTGGTAAAAAATAATTACTTTTACTTCAACCAACTCAGAAAATTCAACGAGCAACATTAAACGCCAGTTCTGAACGTTTGCACAAAATTTATATCAATAGGTTTTTTTACTCATTCCATCGGATTCAGGTGGAAAACGGAGCTGTAATATCCGAAAGACTTGTAAGAAAGTGCAGAGAAAAATGAAAGAAAATAAATGATTCTTTCGCGTGTACTAGAACACAGTGCACGCAAAGGGCGAGTTCGAAATTTCTATGAAACGAAGTGAGATTTTTTGATTAGGTCCGAGAAACTACAGAACCGTCGCAAATCTAATATTACAGCTTGTCTTTCATGGTTTCAGCCGAAAAAGTTCGGAAGATTCATTTGCATGCTAAAAGTGATAAGATTAATTTATTATTAATATTAATCATAATACAGATTATATACTTACATACATATCTACTCATTAAATATTCTTTTACTGACAGAAGAATCAGCATGTGTGAAAATTACGTTTTGAGTCAGTTCACGTAACTTTATTCAACAAGAAACCCATAATATTTGTTGGAAAAATGAAAAATTTTCCTTCTCTATTTTAATTCCTAGGAAATACTTTTGAAAGAGTAAAGAGTTGATTTCATGCAATGAAAATCAGATGTTCCTTTTTTGTTTGGAGTAAAAGATTAATTTATGCATCGCAAAGTTGCCAAAAGAATTACGAAAATAAATTTTTGGATACGTTGAAGATCTTTAGAATATCAAGTTAATTCTGTGGCACAAACTAGAAAAACAACTTATTTTGTGACAGAATTTGTTTTTCTCCATAAATTTGAATATTGTCACATTAGTTTTGAATAAATCTTGGGTAAGTAAACTGAACCTAATTTATGTGTTATTATTGTAATTACCCGTTAAATATACCTACCTTTTTTATTTGATGAAAGTTTTTTTATTATTTAAAAATAACGTAGAAATCATAGAATAAAAAAGGCAACATGGTACGTTTAACGAGTATAATTTTTTTTTTTTTTTTTGAAAAAAAAAAAGTAATAGAAAATTGGTATTTAATATGTTTACTAAGGAAAAAATGCATAGAAAAGTAAAGAAAGAAAAGGGGGAAAACATTAAAAATTAATGACAAAAAATATTAAAAGCATATCATTAAGTAACAAATAATGCTAAAAGCATATCTTAAAATTTCATTTAGTAGCAAAATGATCATTATGAGAATAAATAACCAAATAAATATAAATAAAAAAGTGGATATGTACCCTCAATCATCAGGCTAAAGGAAATCATAAACTTTCCAAACTTCGAAGCTTAAAAAAATCTGTTGAATTTTATACTAATATCAAAAGGCCGGCAGGGTGGGGTAAAGCACTATCCTTGTACGCTCAAGTTCGGAGGATCAAACCTCCGAAAGTCGGTGGATTTTCAAGATGCAGAAAATCGTCAGCGCCCATGTCGTATGATTATGCGGATTATGTTCAAGATCCCTTGAGCACCTGTTTGCTTTGGACTCTCTCGGCTAAATTAAATTCTTAGTGCAATACGGCATGTTAAAGATCCCTTGAACACCGGTTTGCTTTGGATACTCTCGGCAAAATTAAATTCCTCGTGCAGTTTTGCATCATTTAGAGCTCAGGTGCCGCCATCAAGGAGGAAACTTAGCGTCAAAATTATCAAGTGGTAATGTCATTTTCCAATAGTGTTGCTACTTGAAAGAATGGATGCCGGTTTCCGGGGAATGCACTAGATCTGCAAATGGTTAGTGATCATACGCAACCCCATTAGAAAGAATGTCAAAAGGTAAACCAGAATTAAGGATTTCTCTTAGGAAAGGATACGGAAGTCAATAAAACCTACAGAGTAAGATTTAAGACTTAGATCACTAGCGTTTTGAGACTCATAATTGCATATATCGGGATAAGTACACAGACAAACGGATAAAAAGTTAGATTCGCAACTGCAATTGTAGAAATATCGAAATTGTATAGAAATTTTCCTTCATACTTATTCAAGCTCTAAATACTATTCACATTATTATATAATTATATTAGTATAGGCTTATTATGTCACCCTTTCTTGAGTGACGCTCGAGGCAGCTCAAAGCCCTATTCTTTAGTTCTTTCTCTTTCACTGGTTGTTCTGTAGGAACTATGAAAACAATTGTATCAGAAAGTGCAGACCAAATGCGAAGCGCACAATATCACAGATCGATTAGTCTTGTTCGAGGGAGATAAAGAAATGCTAACACCCATTATCCTCTTGCGAATATCTTCTGCAGACGAGGACTAATAGTGAATTGTTCCAACATCCCATTACCATCCCGAATGCGCGCTTTATTTGATGTAATCAATGGCCATGGAATGGGCTGCCGTTATTGTTCGAGACTCGATTCTATGGGAAATACATTGTGAACGATTTAAATGTTGCTAATTTTAACGTGAACAGAGGATATGCGAATTATTTTGATGGACCTCTGTCTAAAAGCTGTTAAAGAAATCCGATACAATGCTCCAAGCGAAGTTGTTAGTGCGTTCGAGTTGTAAATGTTGAAATCGTATTCTTATGGATAAAGAGAACTGGAGAATTATTAGAATATTATGAATTTCTGCTTGGTGTGCTGCACTCTTCATATTGCTGGACTATTTCAGCATCTTCTCACATATGAAGTAGAGCGGTGAAAAAAGTGAACGAAAAAAAAAATATTTTTTCGAAATTATTTTTGGCAAGAGGTGGAAACGTCGTGTTTTAAACATATTATTTATAATAATAATTTAACTTTGTGCGTGTAAACTGTAATAGAAATAAAATTTCACGTTAATTTAAAGCACAAATGAGCATTAAAACGCAGACATATGTTTCGGGATTGCTTGGAATCCCTTTTTCATTGCGACAGGGAGCTTCTAGATGCAAAACGTGAAATTTTATTTCTATTACATATTATTTATATATTTTTTTTCATTTTGAAATCCATACATATCTTCCGGTGCCGAGGCACATTAAAATATAATTAAAAATTGGTAATTTTATAAATATTTGTGATTTTCTTTTAATTTTATAAACTACTCTTGGTGTATGATTGGAACATTATGTGATAGATAAAGTAGTTTACAATTTTTTGTTCCGAAAAATTTAAATCAATTAATATCTCCTTGTTCTTCATACTCTCAAAAGACATGTGAAAAAGGCATATATGCATGGAATTGTTAACCTTATTAGACCAAACCACTGCCAACATTTTTTCGGTTTTACAAGAGCTCATTTCTGAGTGGGGGAAAAACGTATAGGGTGCATTATAAAAGTAATGAACATGTTTTTTTCTTTTTTTTTTTTTTGACGCAACTGTCCTTAAGAACATCCCAGCCAAGGACTTCCAGGGTAAATTCCAGGTATGGAAATCGTGATTGCGCAAATGTATTGATGCAGGAGGTTTATATTTTATAGAGTTTTGATAGTTTTCTACAGGTTGGATCAACATCAATTTCAATGAAACCAGCTTATTACTTTTACACCGCTTCCTATAGGGTCACTCGGAACAAGTCTTGTACAAGAGCCAAACATACCCAACTGCGCAAATATATTAATGAAGGAGGTTCATATTTTATAGAGTGTTGATGGTTTGTACAGATTGGAAAAACAAATCAGTTTTTATAAAACCATGCTCATTACGTTTATAACGCTCCCTGTAGGGTTACCAGTGACAAGTCTTGCACAAAATCTAAACGTATCCAATTATTACAAAATCTATCACTGCAAAAATTACCATATTTTACATGAGGTCAGTTCAATTTTCCTTCCTGAAGATCTTCATTTCGTTCAATTGTTTTGTAATTTGTTCATTGTAAATGCGTTTCTTTCCTTCATCGGTTAATTCATACTATTAGTTTTAAGAGGGTGCTAATTCTTTTTAAAGAAGAATTTTTTAAGGAAAATTATTTTAAAAGAAATAGTAGGAGTCGATGAAGTTTTATGTCTTTGGAAAGTTATTCAAAGACACTCTACAGTTTTTTCAGCACCTACCAGGCAACAGTGTCGCCAAATGCCAGCTTGATAGGTTTACCTCCTCTGCCACTTTTCTTCAGACAGACTATAGTACTATTCGTTCACGAATGCCGAGACTACTATCGCGATCGATTCTGGTTGGTAGAAGCGATGAGATGCGTTTAATTGGACACGTGCCCAAACTAATTTTAAACTAGCATTTTTTGTTTTGGCCTCGATATTCATAGATTGAGCTCCGATTTGAATCTTTTGAAAAAAAGGAAAAAGATGCAATAAAGAAAGTAGTTGGTTTATTATTCCTCATAAAAAGTAAATATTCCTCATCTTTAATTCTCTCTTCCCCCTTATTTTGATAAAATCGAAATAGAATTGACGCATGCGCAAATTTAAGGGCAATTTTGGTTAATAAAATCAGACAGTACTTATTCCAATTACTTCATGTGCTATAAAACTAAATGAAAACATATTTTATATATTAGAGATTCTTTTTATAACTAATTGTCTTGTTCTAGCTATATTGCTATATATTTCTTGTGAAAGTAGTTTCATCAATAGCAAAATCATTTTCTCGAACACTTTTTCTGATAAATCTTTTGTCTACAACTAATTTCCTTTGCAATAGATTAGAAGTATAAAAATTCCTTTTTTGAAGAATGGCAGTCGACTAAAGATAATTAAGGAAGTAATTCATGAAAATGTTATAAAAGGAATGCTAATTAAGGAAATATTTTTTACACAAAAGTATAATCTCGTTCTTCGAGATAGATATGAACACTATAATTATTACAGATAACGGCTAAGAGAGAAAAGAATTTCAGATATCGATTACGGTTACGGATGAAGAAAATGGTAGAAACCATATCGTTGAGGCTTACCATAACCATACGTTTCCAGCTACTGAAGAAGAGGTGTATTAGAAGAAAGTACGAAGTTGCTCTCACGATCATTATGGCAAAATCCTTTTTGTGTGAAAAATCGATGAGGAAAATGTATCCATCCGCAACAGATATTTTGCTGCCAACCGCATCTAAAACTTGAAAATAGTGCTTATGTTGTAATTTTTTTAAGAGAAAATTTGTAACTGCGATCGTAAATTTGTTTTATGTATCCACTAAGGAATATAAGAGAAGTAATAAGATTAAAAAAAATAAATAAAATTAAATCAAATAAAGTGTGTGAGTTCAAAATCTAAAGTTTATTTTCAAAATGAAATTTAGGAAAGTGATATAGGTGATAGATCACAAGGCTCTCGCACCATTGGCGGGTTCCTGTCCCGGAAAGGAGCGCTAAAGGTTGGGACTAATGATCATGCCCTAGTGGTGGCTGAAGCCACGTTAAGCTTATAAATACCGCAGCGATACTTAAGAAAACCAGGACTAAGTGTAAGGGAAAAAATAAAGTAAAAATTAAAATGAGCAGCAATGAAAGGAGTTTTGTGAATCGTTATTTTTTGACACATTGTAAAAATTCCTTAAGAAGCAAAACTCACTGAAGAAAATTCGTGCAATCGAACGTGAACGTTGTTAAACTTTCACAAAAACGAGCTTCAAAATGTTAGCTGAAAAACGGTTTCAATGTTGCCAGTACAAAATTCTTCTTGTAATGAATTCTAGTCAACTTTTATTCGAAGTAGCAATATTAAAGGTTCAAATTATTCGAATTCAAATCGATAATTTAATGTCATTTTGCTAAATGGATACGCAACGAAATCAAATTCTGTTGAAAGAATTGGCTGTTGAACTAACTGCCCGGAGAAAGTACTGGAGCGACGAAGCTAAACAATGGGTTCATCGAATTTCTTTAATCGCTGTTGTCGATCTAAATCTGCATATCTCCTTTTAATGAAATTAGAAATATTTAATCCAACGTAACACATCGTCAGCAAGGGAAAGGAATTGAACGCTCCTCTTCCAGATAGAGACATTGATTGTAGCAAGTAAGGCATAAATTCTGGGTAATTGTGTGCTTTCAGTGTCTTGCCACGAGAGGGCGTTGTGATAAATCCCGATAATGATTGCATTCTTTTTTCTCTAATGAACAATGGCAATCGATGCGAATTCTTTATTTTCCGTGCCTTGCTATTCGAGATACCACTAGAACTCATTGTATTTAACCTTGGCATGGGATTACTATGTTCTTTTGTGGATGTGTTTTTATGAGGAAACTGTTTCTTCGTTGTCTTAGGCGGGATCGTAATGTGTCGGTATTTTTACGTATTTGCTGAAATGTAGTGTGGAGATCCAAGTGTTAAGACCTAATGCACTCATATACCTGTCTTTATATTTTGTATTTGTATGTGTAATAAAAGAAGAAGGATAATAAATTTTCTGCTTTTTACGCAACACTGTGGAATGAAAAAAAGGCAATGTTATCGACTCTTTTTTTTTAAATTTTATTTCCATACTTATTTTTTGAGTTTTCCAATGGCTATAATTTTTAAAATATTGGATCCTTATGATTTACAACATGGATATCAAGTGATGTTCACCGTAAATAAAAGGTATAACTTTGGCATATCACTTCGCCTCAAAAAAGCTCTTTTCAAAGTCCATCAGTAGACCTTTTGACCAATCAATAAGCAAATGCTATTCCTCTCAGCGTTATGAATTTACATTAGAGCGCCCAATAGTAATGAAATATCATTAGTTCATTACTAATGAAATTATCATAGTTTTATTTAAACTAGTGCTCGCCCAACATTCGAAATGTGACCGCAATAATTGAATTTACCATTGAAAACATTATGATATTGCTTTAATTACATAAATATTTGTCATCAAATTTGGAGAATATAACGTTGAGTTTATTTTGATCATCCTCACTTAAAGCAAATGTCTTGTAAATTATTGTCGCAGCAGGGCCTATTGCGCTCATAAAAGTAGCCGCTTATACTTCGGTCGATTTCCTACTAAGTTGAGTGGCAGTTGAATAAAACTTAACTGTTTGCTTCCATACACTATTATATTTTTTCATTTCATTGTTTCAGAGAAGCCTTCACTCAAACTCTTATGATAATTGCTTAATGGCAACCAACTATTTTTAGCAATGAGTTTTATACATATTACCTAATAATCTATTCAACGAAAACATGTTGCCATCTGCTATCTATAACAATAAAACATTACGATGATAAATGTGGGTTGCCTGACAAAAGAAAAGGGGGGGGGAGAATAATTAACTAATAATAAACTGTATTCAAAATTTTTTAATTGATATCACTAAAACTCGTCAAGAGCTACTAAACAAAAACAAAAGTAAGAAAATCGGTTGAAAAACAGAGGAGAAATTGGTTCTTAACTGTTTTGTCTTTACCTACTTATATATTGCAATGTATGTAAATGTAAAAATAGAAAACACATCTGTTCTTATAACTAAAAAAATACACGTGACGGAAAAAGTTTGATAGCAGATATGGATTCCTCGTGTGAAAGTACTTCAGAATAAGCAAAGTTCATGCGTTGCACAAACTATGTGTTTACCAGCGTAATCTAAGAAGCATTAACGTTTTATGTCTTTAATGGCAACCAATAGCTATCATTGGAATAACAGTACCCGAAATGTTGATTCTAAATTCATCCTACAGCTTGAAGACATTGCAACGAGAGTAATAGCTAATTTTAATCGAAATCTAGGCGCAGATAATCAGCGAAATCGGGCGATTAAGGAAGTTCAATTCCAATCGCTGGTTTTATTGGAAATCCCTCTAATTTTCTGAAAATAGCATTTCTGTTTTCTACTAACTTTATGCTTTTGGTTAACTGTCTGCACAAGCATTTTCGTTGTTAAAAAATATTTTTCCATTCATTAAAGAAACGTTTTAAAGTAGTTTATGTTGTGACCAATTGTTTTTGTTTTGTTTTGTTTTTAAATATTTCTTCAGGTCTAATAATTATGTAATCATTTCAGGGTGGAGCAAAGGAAGTTTTGGGCGTTAAACCCCACCCTTTATTTTAAGACATATTTTCAATTCAAGTATGTTAATGCAGATACATGCAAGGACAAGGCGTAGTGGTAAGACGCAGGTCTCGTACGCCCAAGATCGCAGGTTCGAACCTGGCCCAAATCGGTGGATTTCCAAGATGCAGGAAATCGTCTGCGTCCATGTCGCATGATTGTGCGGCATGTAGAAGATCCCTCGAGTATCCGTTTGGCTTCGATACTCTCGGCTAAATTAAATTCCTATTGCAGTTTCGCATCATTTAGAGCTCAGGTGCCGCCATCTAGGCGGAAACTGAGCTTCCAAATTCTCAGTGGCAATGGCATCCACCGACAGTGGCGCTACTTAAAAAAATGAATGCTGATTACCGGGGTAAGCACTAGGCCTGCAAAGGTTAATGACCATACGCAGCTCCATTAGAAAGAGAGAAAACTTTTGTATTCTCGCCCCCTCAGGAGAAAGTTTTGTGAATCATGTTATTAAATTCCATTTTACCCTCACTGACATAAAAAATGGTGCACACACTTAAGAGTTATCGGATAATTGGTAAACATGGAAACAAGGTTGCTTCAACACATATGAGACTCTCAAAAACCAACGTGGTTAGGTTCCGAAAACAAAAATTGAGTAAATTGTTTTATATGCTACGTATTTATTGTACTATTGAAAGAACTATAAAAACTATTGTATTGAAAACTATATAAAAGGGCTGTCTGATTTAGAAAAACGAATCAACAAATTAGTCCGTAAATAATATTTCTTATTTCAATAAAATTTACAGAATTCTAAAAATATTAAGAAATAGATTTAGTGCTATGGCTCCTGATCCACTCATATTTAAAAAAGAAAGACGAAAAAATGTGGAAACGGTTCTTCAGTAAGTAAACTCAATAGATATCTCTAATATTCATGGGCTGTAATTGGGCTGATATTCATAGCCCATAAATAGTGACTATGAGGCTCAAATTCCGTAGTGCTTCAATACATGGTTTTTCCTTCCAAAAATGGAAATATCACGTCCTGAAAATACGAGAACGGAACTTTTCCGTTTTACGGTTGCTGTATTTTCACAACCTGATTTGGATAAACGGAGAAAAAAGAAATGGAACTTCTGTCAAATCTCGGGAAAATATTATCAGAAACGGAATATTTCCGGCAACTCTGCTGCCTAACGTTTTCTCTTATTTTCAGGAGATCTTTTTTACAGTGTCTATAAATTGGTGGAATGTAAATATAATTTACTAATTTCTGCGCATTTCAATACTATTGTTCTCCCATGATTCCTTGCGCTAGATACCGGTCGTAGAGGATTCGAAAAGCAAAAACTACTTAGTAACGTGCGAAACCTTTTGTTCATGCAGGAAGTCAATTGGAAATCATTCGAAAATTTCAATATATTTCACGTTTTGTATATTTGACTAAATGAAGGCCTTACCAGAATATTGGGATAAAAATTATTGCTAATATCTACATAACTTTAATCAATATTTGCTCTTCACTAATGCTATTCAGCTGCTAGTTTTTAGAGCATGGACTTGTTTTTCTAACGCATGTAAAAATCGTTGAATTCTATGACTGCAGCTCAAGAAACTTATATTTTTCGACATTTTCCTGCTTTTATCTGCATTTATTTTAAAGAAGAAAAAAATAGCATTTACCCCTGTTTTGTTGTCTTATGTATGAATCTGTCGCCATTGTTGAATTGCAGATGATAGTCGTAAACCCTATCTGTGATCATTCCACAAATGGCCATTAGGATCCTTTTCAAATTGCTGCCAAGTCCCATTTCCTTATCTGGAGGCTCCATATTTATCTGATGGTGATTTTCAGAATGCGCTTCTGTTTATTTGCTATTATTCCCTACATTTTTATCATGACTTCGCCATGTGTAGGGTCTTAATGGATGCCGATCGTCATTTCATATTTTTGTTAAGTAATGTAAATTGCAAACTTGCGTAAGAACTCCAGAAGCAGCTTTTACCAATGTGTAGGACATATAATTTTGCATGTATTTCTTGTCTCATTGTTATAAAGAAATAGATTAATAACACATTAATGTAAATAATTCCCTCAGTATTAGTTCCCCTTAAACCGAACATTAGAAACTATTTTTAAGTCACAACCTATGCACTCAATAACCGACAATTTCTTAAAGCCAGCATTTCCTTGTTTTGCGTTACATAAATCACGAGCATGCTGCAATCTGCTTAAAAATGCGTTACCAAATTATGCAAGAAAAATGACAAAAATGGTATAAAAAGCAAGCTTATATTCTCCCCAAAATATGTAAAGCACTCTGTTCTTTGCAATTTCAACTGCAAGAAAACGTGCTTAGACTGCCATAATGTTTACGTAGAGGAGAAGGGTTTTTTTAGGTAATAAAAATGTTTACTTGGAAGGTTTGCTTTTTAAAGGTATTAAAGAAAGAATTCACTAAATTTCAAAGACGTATAACTAATGAGGGAGAACGTAATTGAGAAAGTACAAATGTTGTCATAAGATAATACACTTTAAAAAATTCTAGTTCAAAACTTCCAACAAAAAATGAAATTTATCTGTAACCAACACGTGGTACTAAGTTGAACCAGTGTAATGGTGTTATTTCATTTCACCATGAATGTGGTTTAACTTAGTACCAAATGTTGGTACTAAGTTGGTTGCAGCTGTACTTCGCCATTTTTTTTGTAGGAAACTTGAACTAAAATTTTTAGTTTGTGTATTCGATGAAGTTGCCATTATCTGTTGTAATAAGACTTGTGAGAGAGAGCTCGCCCCTGAATGAATTTAAATTTCAAGCAGCCTGATTGAGAGCTGCTTGATGCATCATGGAAAAAAATATTGAATTAAAATAAAAAAATTAGTGTCATAGCAAAGAAAACAATCGGTCGTTTAAAATGGAAATATTAACGTAGATAGAGTCCAAAGGAAAAACTAGCCCCTTTTTGCAGCATTTTATTTTTAAAGTTTAAAAATAACAATATAGTTTGGCTTTGAGAACTTCAGCACCGATGGAGGAAGATTTAGACAATTCCAATTGTTAAAATAACGGTGAGGAAAACAGACTTTCTGTGCCGATATCAGAATTTCTCTTCTTAACTGGAGAAACTGGAAATTCAAATAAATAAATAAATAAATAAATACAAATGAATAAAATAAATAAATAAATACAAATAAATAAATAATAATAAGGTTGTATTTTTTTTGGTGAAAATAAGTCTTTTTCATGTTTACTATTACCTACTTTTATCATGTACGCTGCCGCAAACGGATTAGAGTTTGGCTTAGGAGTAGCTCACAGTGGATTTTTTTTAACGGTACGTTGCGCAGTGGTTTCATAAGTTTGGCGATCACTGACGGGGAGGTTTACACTTCATTTAAACACGAAATGTAAGATTTTCTGAAGCATATAAAAATATATTTCTTTTTTATATTGGAAATGTTAAGATACACTTCGGGTATCTTGTTTTTTCTCAGTTATGTTCAAAAGTCTGGTGCAACGTGTAACGCCAATTTTGAATAAAGATACTTTAAGTTGCAGTAACGAAGAAACAAAATTGTTACAGAAGAAAAATTTTTATTCATAAATATATATTCTATTTCGATTCAACTTTTAAGTCCTCATATTTCAGTTGAGATGCAATCGCAACAGATCCTCACAAAGGATTTTCCGAATCTTGAAACTACAGTAAGAAAAAATCCAACAACAGTTGCCTCAATTTTTGAGCGATACTAGATCATCGTTTATTATGCAATTTCTAGAAATGTTCTTTCAAGTTTAAAATCCTCCGAAGTGTTTCCGTTTCTGCAAATCCCACTCCTGATAGCTGTGTTGTGGGCGATAGGGAGAATATTCAAACAATTTCTTTAGGATTATGCTTTGTCTAGTGAATGCTCAGGATATCAGAAGCCACGCCTTTGAATAGCCTATGCCATTGCATTCTTATGTTACTGAAATATTTTCCTGGGGATATCACTAGAGGACTCAAATGTGCAATCCAATTGTGAAGAATAAATGAAAAATATTTCTCTGAGTTCAGGAAGGTTTTGTTTTATATGTGGAATTCCCAATATGATTCATAGGCATCACTTTATTCTTTGTTGTATTTATAAACCCAGATATTGACTACAAAAGTAGGTAGACTACCCTCGATCGATTTAAAAAATAATTATCAAAATCGGTTAATCCAGTTTATGCAGTGAAAACATATCGATGAACAAAAAAAAAAAAAAAAAGATACATACAAACATACATGCGGTTTCAACAGATAGCCTTCTTCTTTGTGGGAAGTCGGCAAAATAGTAATTTGATGAAACATTTTCCTGAAATATTTCGTTTTATTGTTCAGGAATGGTTAACTTTAGGGCTTAAAATTTTGTGCGAGTTTAAAGGATTTAGATCCACCAATGACAATTATAGCAGGAAATAAATTTATTTGAGACGGTGTATTTAGGATTTAAGAAGTCATTACTTGTCTTGCGGTAATACCCTGAAAATAAATGGTGGTTTCAATTGAATCCAGGTTTTAATGATAATATCCTAAATGAAGTAAATGATGAACTTTTTTGAAAAGAATTTTAAAGTATGTACATCATTAGATGGGATTCGCTCTTTGTGTTCTATAAATGTTTTGGATTGCAAATCATTTGGCTGAAGTGAAAGTTTGTAATACGATTTTTAAAAATGAACAAAGCCATAATGAGATTTTTTTAATGACTAGATGAAAAAAGAATGATAGTTTTTTTCCGTATGTATTTTAATCATTGTAATTTGCGAAACGTTTTTGTCATTTCACAAGTGATTATGAACTGTTTTTCAAGTTTAATGCATACAAAATACTCAATAAAAAACTTTTTGTTTCAGTTTTTAGGAAGTGTACTTTATAATCAAGGAAAAGAGAGGTATAAACGAGGTGGGTCAATTACTTGTAACCCTTGAATTAAATTACAAAAGTTTGATTTCAATTTCTGTAGAACAGTACAGCGGGTAAAACTGCTTCTCAAAAAATGCGGAATGTTGTTTTAATTTCGTTAGGAGAATACATATGTGCATGTTGTACTTAATTTTTTTAAAAAAATTTAAATTGATAAAATATTTGAAATGCGTTTATTTTTGACATCACTTTCTGAAAAGACTTCCATCCGTTGAAACATCAGGAGCATTTACTTGACAGATCGTTTTCGGTTACAGTTACTCAGGAATTCATGTCTTTCATGTGAGTTTTTCTAACCCCATTTTCCGAAATTTTTAAATGTTGGCTGAAGCACTATTTAATAATTTTGCAGTTGGTACTTTTTTTACATTATGCATTAATAATTGAGTTTTGATTTTACCATTTTTGTATTGTACATCTCTTTCATTATTTAATTAAGAATGTTTTCTTTTTAACTTCGATGCTTAATATTTGCTGCTTTTTAAAACCAGAAAAATGAGTTTTATTGATGTAATCAAAACTGACTTTTAATGAAGACTCAAACTTAAAACTTTATATCACTATTTTTCATTGCTCCATACAAAATTGACTACAATTTTTTTGAATATTCTAAGCAAATGAAATTTAACATTCGAAAAATCCCAAATAAACTTCAAGTAAATGCAATGAAATACATCTCAAAACTAAATTAAGTCGTATGCTAAGTCATAATATTTTATGCTATTCTTATTCTCGTTTGGAATATATCTGATTTCAGAACTTAATCGACCTCAGAATAAAATTGCACGGCAGAACTTTTGAATAAACCGTCCCTTTAAGTTAATTATATCTTTTCGAATTCTCTCATTCGAACAATTCGTCCATTCCATTCTTAGAATAAAGTATTTCTATGATTTATGTGTGCTTAAAAAGGAGAAATGGAAGCTTTTTTGAGCATTTATGGATCAATTTATACTAATTTTTACAAAACTTTTGTCATAAATCAATTTTATGACCGTTTTAATTTCAAAGAAATGCAACTTTGCAGTTTAATCTTTTACCCCTTCTTATAAGAGACTTCGAGTATTTAAATTTATAATGTGCACTTTTTCATATCTATATAAATATATTTCACTTAACGTGGACCAGTTACGTATAGATTTTGCGGCACGATACGATACTGACATGCAGAAAGCAAACTATGGTAAAACGATATTTAAAAATTTGTTTAATGATTAGCATAGAAAAGTAACGTAACATTTGCATTTATTTTATTTATTATAGTAACTTACGGGCTTTAACACATTTATTTATATTTCTTAAAAGGTATTTACATTCGCTACTCAATTTTTAATATCCGATTCTTTGGAGTGGCAACACCTCAGTTTGTTTATATCAGTGGTTCCCAACCTTTCTTGACTTGCGAACCCCTTCTATGTCCGAAAGTAAGTGGCGAACCCCATCTGTAATTGTAAATAACGAGTAACAAAACTAAAAATTGCTAGTGCGTTTATTTTCCAAATAGCACAGTAGTTTATAACACGAAATAAAAATTTAATTGCAAAACATCCAAGGTTAAATACAACCTAAAATTACTTTTTTTTTATTATTTGTTCTTTTTGAATTATTAATAGGGCAGTATGGCAGTAAACATATGCATTCGCAAAAAAATATCTTTAAAAATTATTTTTCTGATAGTGCGAAAACGTTGTGGAATAGCACGGAGAATACACGTGCTACAAAATTTTCAATGAATCAATAAATATCGTTTGATTACACTTTCATATTGAAATACACATTCACAAAAGTTGGAATAAACTACGATAAATGTGAGTACAAAATTTAAAATTAATGGATAAATATCATCTGGTTTAACTGTGGGGTAAGGGCATGAGAAATTATCCGAAAATTATGTCAAATTTCAGATTTCAGTAAATTTTCTTATTTTCGATTCTTTCTTCGCATTAGCGAAGAAAAAGGGAAAATCGTAAGAGGAACATAAGTTCAAAATTCAAAATAGATATTTGAATATTGTTCAATACAATTTTGAAATTCAAAGCTTCGAAATCAAATAAATAACAGTAGAAATAAGTGCATTTCAAATTTTGTTCGTATGCTTCTTATGCCAGTCCACAAGTTTTACGCATTATCAGGAAAATAATTCATTTAAAAAATAATTTTTACACTCCATCCTAATTCGTATGTAAATTTATTATTTAGTTTTTCTTTTGCGTTAGAAATTACAAATTCCGCCATTGCAACAATATTTTCGCGAACCCCCTTTCCACACCACGCGAGCCCCTGGGGGTTCGCGAACCACCGGTTGGGAAACTCTGGTTTATATCATGCATATCTAGCGATCTTTTCTTAAGCCTTTCGAATTATGAAGCGTTTTTACGATTTTAAAATGGTTAATTTTCGATCCGCAGATGTTCTACGGGAGATCAGCTAGTAGTGTTTAATAAGCAATGAATGAAGTTTCAAAATTCGGAAAACAAATACGGTATCGTTTAAAAAAAAAACATTTCCTTTTTAATGAAAAACTAATGCCATAAACTTGTTTCCAATAATTTCTGTCTTATCTTCTAAATCGAAGCACTTACATATTAAAGAGTTTAGAATGTTTTACTAATATAAAGATTTTTCATGTATAAATCACACTATTAAATTATTTTTAACGAGGTTTGGGACCCTCAAAATTATCTTTAGCATTTTCTTCCTTGTGAATTTGTAATTAATTTAAGTTTCAAATATGATAATGAAAACTAATAAGGCAAGATTCGGTGAAAATTAAATTATGAGTAAAACAACAATTTTTTAAAAATCTAGTCTTTAGTGCAACAAAATTATACAATCAAAGCTAAATGTCTCAATCTATTAATTGTAATTACTTCGAAGATTGAAAAAGAATAATCTTTTATCTTAAATTATCTTTTGAAGCAAAATTTAATCTTTCGTTTATGATATTACTATCCTTCCCTCCATATAAAATGTAAATTTAAATGCTCGTAATTTTTGTGTTTCGTTCGGAGTTTTTCATTTATGTTTCACTTTCAAAGTTGTTCTTTGACTCCCCCCTCGCCTTCACCACATTTACAGCGATACTGCATTTAAGATTCAAAATTAGATAAATTTATTTTTTAGATCTTTATGGAGAAGCGATTTAGAACATTTTGTACGTGTTCTTTTAATGCTACATATTTCTATGATATGCAAACTTTTTAAAATTGGATTTTTATTTTACTAAACAGATTTTACTTAACTAAGTGTTCTTTTTCTTTAAAACTTAAGGTCACGAAAGGAAATTTAAGTTTTTTCTTGGATTTCTGTATTTTTAACCAACTTCACAAAAGAAGGAGGTTATACAACCATACTGTATGTATGTCGTTTTTTGTTTGTTTGTCCACTCATAACTTCTCACCGGATGAACGATCATCATGACTTTTTTTCGATCGAGGGTGGCTTCCCGTAGGTCCCGTACTTTTGTTTGACCATATGCGATAATTAGAAAAAAAGTTATGGGCGGAAATGTGGTCATTTTTTTGTTTTTTCATCCGTAACTTTTTACTAAATGAACGGATTTTAATGATTTTTCCGTTAGTCGATCGAAGGTCGTCTAACTCAAACATTGCACATCAGTTTGACTACATTTGCTTTTTTAGAAAACACGTAACGGGGGAAAAATAAATATTTTTTAAATTTAAATTTCAAAGGCTTGGCTTGATTTTTCTTTGTTGGTAAAATTGTTAATAAATATGAAACTTATTGGTAAAAAAGAATTTGTTGCCATTAAGCAAGGGTTTTACAGAAAAAATTAATCCAATCAGTTCGTTTGCTCTAGTGAGCTTTTAAAATCGATTTCAAAATGGAATTTATCATACAAACGGTTCGGTTTTAGTGCCATTTCCTCAAAGAAGTTTTCCCATTTGATATGGATTTTCAAAAACAGAGTATTTATATAAAAATGTATTTACACTAAAAAGAATAAAATAAAATAGTTTTTAGAAAAAATAGAACCGACTTCAAATTATAACTTGCGCCGAAAAGTGAAAAATAAATTAATTCTTTAAACAACATCGATACGGTTTTTAAACATAATTTTTAAAGTCTATGAAAAGTTATAAAAGTCTAATTATCATTACACCTTACATTATTTTACATTGAAACTGTTGCAAACTCTAGGCCATTTATATCTGTTAATGATCTGCAAAGCATCTACTATTTATTATAGCATCTACTATCTGAAATACTTCTTGAATTATGAGTGCTTACGAAATTGAGTGTCTAGAAATAACATTGGAGACGAGGGAGGGATGTTTCTCCATTTTATCAGAAATTTATCACTTTAAGATTGGTGTCCTAAGAACTTTTCGTATTCTGAATCATCCTCTAAAACGGGACACAAACATTCAATTTCTACTTTGTTTAGATAAATACGAAAGTAAACACACACTGCGAGTTTAAACTGTCTTCCAAATTCATCATTTAAGTTCCCTTTTCCTTGTATAAGAATGAGTTTATCCGTAAATCCAATATCCAAATTATTGATTGCACTAAAAATCCTTGAACAAAACGAAAACTTATTTCTTGGCTCGAGACTGTGTATGGGGAAAGAAACGAAAGCTTGAAAATCGAAATTGAAACAGTTTTTTCAATACACGGAATTGAATTAGCTTCTATAAAAAAACAAAAAAATCCCTTTTTCCCCAAGAGCGTGTTTGGGAACCTCGGAGAACAGAATACAATAGCGAGCAGAGCGCCTTGCTCTCTATTTCCGCCCAGCGAAATTCTTTCGCCATACCCGCTAGTCCAGACAAAGCATCAACAAGAAAAAAGGGTAAAAGCGGGTTGGAACTTCACGAAATAGATTTTTTGTCCCTAGTGGTTGCCCTCAGCCGGGGCTGTCGGAGCATCATAAACGTTATTACTTTAGGTAATCTACTTTATTTAAACTCTAAAAGAACGTTTTCGTGAGCTTTCTTTGTAAACCATTCCATTTTACTACCACGGAAACTAATATAAGAACACCGAAGGAACAAAAGAAATGGTTTCTTTATTTTTTTTTTTTGTTGGTTTAACCTTTTGCGATTCCTCCAGTCAAGTATTTTTAGGTATGTGTGCATGTTGTCACACGTAGCATTCATGAAGCAATACATCTATGCCAGGGGTGGCCAACTTGTCTGTCATTTACTAGATAAATTTTATTTTTTGAAGCATGCTTTGGGATCTAATTTCACAATTTTTTGTTTAATGGTAAAAGGTGGGTTAGGAATAAAATACAAAGAAAAAAAAAAAAAAGGGTTCAGTAGTTTAATCTATATAAATAAAACCGAAAGTTTGTGTGTGTGTGTATCTGTCTGTCGATCGCCTCCTGGCGAGATGGAACGGTCCAGAAATACGAAATTTTGACTACAGGTACCTTGGGTCAGGTCCTCGTGCACCTCGAAGCGTTTTTCCTAAAATTCGAATTTGTTCTTTTTTTTATTCGAATTTAAGCAAAACTGTTAATTTTAGGAATATCTCATCGAAGAAACGTCGCACCTTTTCGATTTTTGCAGCATACTGATGCCCATAAAAAACGGCACAAGATGATCTCTTTCAGAAGTTCGTAGAACGAATAGAACACGCGCAATATTCATTTAAAGTAGTTTTCGAACTTTAAAGCAAGGCTTACCTCTGAATTTATCTGCTAAATTTGCGTGTTTTCGCCAAAATAAATATTATTTTTGTCGCGAACTAGATGATTTTTGTTAACGTAAGATTGAAAAAATGCTGTTTTATCGTTATTCATGCCGTTTTATCAACGAAACAAATTCTAAAAATTCATTTCATTTTCATGCATATTTTGTGGATTATAAACTGCAAACGATTTTCAATTACTTTGTTTTGAGGTTGATTTTTCTTTCCATATTTTACTTAAGTGATTCATTTTATAAAACATTTACTTAATTTTTTTACTGTCTATTTGGCACTACTGAAAGAATTTAGTTATTTCTTTCTATCAAAAATTTCACGCGTCAGGATTGGTTCAGTACTGAAAATTTTCTAACTTAAATGTGCATTTGCCTTTGGACATAATGCTTTCCTTTCTTTCGTTTCTATCCGAATTTTATAAAAGTGCTATTTATTTGAATTTTCATGAAATCCTTAGACGATTTTGCAAGCGGGATTTATAGGAACTGTCCTTATTTTAATGGGGAGTTTAAGATGGACTGTTGGTAATTTTAGGAACAGTAGCTCTTGAATGTCAGTATTCTAATGAGTGTTTTTAGTCACTGACGTCTTTATTCTAATGGAGATTTTTTGAGACTAATGTCATTATTCTATTAGGGATGTTTATGAATAGTTGTCTTTCTTGAAATGGATGCAATGACAGTTGTTCTTCATCTGATGGACATTTTAAAACAGAATACAGATCTTATTCTGATGGGAATTTTTAGACGTATTGTGGTAGATATTGTAATTACGATTTTTATGGACTCTTGATATCATTTTGGCACAATTATCTCGCTGCATGTGCGCAGTTTAGTTACTGTTGCAATTACTCTAATGGCAATTTTATGAACTGTTGTTGGCATGTTAATGTGGATATTTATGGACTTATTTTTGGTCTAGAAGGAATTTTTCTAGGCTGTTCGTTTAAATGCAATCGTGTTTTTCAATGATTTTTACGGTTTAAATAAGGTTTTTAAGGCCTGTTGCCCATCTCCTACTTGGATTTTGTAGGAAAATTTTTCCTTACATATTTACAACAGAATTTTGGACATGCGTCACTTAGCCTGCGAATGATGCAATATTATCCCGCGCAAAGCCGGGCATGTCAGCTAGTTATGATATAAAATGCAGCATAATTATTAACTGACTTGTAAAAGAAAACTAACTAGACGCCCATGATACATATGTCCGTCAATGAGACCAGTCTATGGGGAAGACTTTCCTACGAAGAAATCTTCATGAATTTCGAGTGGCTTTAAGAATTTAATTTGCTAAATAGAAATTCGCACAGGATGGGGGGGAAAAAACCGGGAAATAATGACCCGGTTTTAAGAGGGTATAAGAAAAACTAATACAATTTGAGACTTAAATTTTTTTTAAATATTTTCATCTGTATATAATCCTATATTTTTTACAATAAGTTTTGATTACCACTTCAGCAAGGTGGCGGCCTTTAACAGCAATGAACTGATGCAGTCTATTCTTCCACGCAGAGAGCTCTTCGTGTGCATTTCAATATTCCGTGTTACGTTACGGTCCCAGCGGAAGCCTTTTTCTTTGGGGTTATTTGAAAGCGAAAGTTTGGAAACATCGCCCCCATACTTTAGAAGAGCTGAAAGACCGAGGAGATATCCGCCATACCCCTTGAAATGTGCAGAAAAGTTTCCCAAAACTTCAGAAATGAGACAGACTGAATCAGTGTATTGCTGCAAAGGCCGCCACCTTACTGAAATGGTAATCAAAACTTAATGTAGATAAAATGGGATTATATACAGATCAAAATATAATATAGCACATCAATGAGTTCTTCTAAAGAATCAAATTTCGTGTGCTAAATGTTTTAAAAATAGTGACCTATGGTTTCAGTACTTTTTAATGGAATCCATGTAAAACTAAAATTAATAACGGTTAAATTTAATTAATAAATTAATATTTGAAAAAACTGTATTGATATTAAGTGTCATCCCCTACAAGTTCAATAAAATGTATTTGAACTTGAGTGGATGAATAAAAAAATATTTTATTAACGATTGAAAATTTGAACAAGATATAGGGAGAGTGTGAACTAATAGTAGGAATTGAAAAAGAACCTATTATATATTAAAAAATGTTGTGGTTTCTTTAAAATTTTAATTCTTTAATCTTTCGTTTCATAAACTTACAAAGTATTATATGAAAATTTTGTCCGCGTGGGGGATTTGAAAAGAGAAGACAAATTAAGTAAGTTTTTCTTAACTTGTGACAGAAAGTTTTATTATCACTTATATAATATACCACTCATATGTCCCTCATTGAAGGAAATTTTTATTGTCACTCATATAAAATGACCTACCCTAAACAGGACTTAATTTTCATCAAAAGAAATACGGGAGACCTATAGTATTTAGAAATTATTTCTACAAGTAAACAGCCTCAATTCTGTCTGATATGCAATAATTCACATAAAATTGTAAAGAATATTAGAGCTGAGTTGAGAGCTCCCATGCAACGTAATCTTAAGGACTAACCAGTCAAAGAGAACTGATAGTGAGGATTGTTTATATTGAAATCATTTTAAACCTTTGAGGCATCTTTCCCCTTTACATTTCGATTGTAATCTGGCCAAAACTGCTACAGACAGGAAAGTAACACAAAGTTCTATTTTTCTTCTTTAAAGGAATACCATTTTTTCTATAAATTAAATTTTTATTAAAAAATAAATAAATAAAAGGCTTAAAATTTTTATCCAAAATGGCGCTGCTACCAATTCTTATAGAGTCAAGCAGCAACAGTACAACGAGTGTCTGGCCAATTACTAATTTTCTACAATAATTTAAAATATCACGAGCGTGAACTTGATTTACTGAGAATAATAACTATTCGCATGAAAAGTGTGAAGCGTAAATCCGCACTTATCTTATTTGAAACTTGTATAACTCTTGGTTTTTTCATGTTTACCTAAACATCATATTCTGTCCAGTGAAAAGTTAAAATATGTAAAAAGTCGCGTTGCAAATCTGCAACAGCCCTAAATGAAGGTTTAATAATATGCTTGAAAAAGGTTATTTCCTTTGCTATTGAGCAAGGCTAACAAAAGGAAAATTATGGAAAATATTTTCAGTATTTCAAATTTTATATTAGTAAGTGATAAAAGTAGATATTGCTTGCTTTAAATTTTTATTTATTAAATAAAACTTCGTATTTATTGAGAAGAAACCTTAGAATAAAAAGTATTGTTTGTTTTTGAGTTGGGATTACTTAATATTAAAACGTAGTTGCTTCATTTAATTGTTTCTTGTTTTAATTGAAAAAGAACCACTAGGAAATGACTGTTATTAGCAAAACGTCTACTATTTTTTTTTTTTAAGTACGTAAACATTCATTCAAACCAAATCTGACATTTTGGAATTTAGAGTTTAAATTAAGAACTTAAAGTATGTTAATTATTGCCAAGAAGTTCAACCAGAACTAAATTAGACTAATTTTCTTTCGATAAAATAAATTTTACTTACGAATATTTTAAAAATCTTCGATTTGATTATTATTATTAATACGCTATATTCTATTGGTTAAGGTTCAGAGGAATCCAGGTTATTCGAAAAGCACTGAATCAACATACTTTCAGGATTAAAATTTGAATTACTTGGTTAATTATAATTGATCGAACATTTCACATTTTCATAACCTCTTTATTATTATTTTTTTATTTTGAATGGGCTGCTTTTGGCTTCTGCCAATTGAATTTGGCTCTAGTGCGTTCCCCAGAGATTGGTACCATCTGTTTCAGCGGCCCCATAATGAGGGTGGTACCATCGCTGCTGCCCGAGGAGGGCGCCCCTAAGGCCTCGGGCTAACAGGGGACGGGTATGGAACAGAAAAGGTACCATCGCCGCATGAAAATTTTAACGTCCATTTTGTCCACCTGACAGGGCGAGCACCCGGATTCTGTTGATGCGAAATTGCCCCTGGAATTTAATTTAGCCGAGGGGGCATCCAAGACAAATGCCTGCTTAAGGGATTTTTGTCATGCTGCATAATCATACGACATTGGCACAGACGATTTTCTACATCCTTTATTACAACTTCCGCTAATACGTAATCATTTTCTTAAACCAAAATTTCGTTGTCTTTTCTTCTAGAAATTCGTATGCGACTTGCACTCGAAACAAATACTAAAATGATCCAGAATTAGTTCAAAATTTTCGCCAGTCCTTAAAATATTAAGGAGAATAAGAAACAAGTTCAGGTAAAGATTTTCTCTCATTTTAAAGATCATTTGGGTTTTATAAACTAATGAAAATATTTTGGAAGAATTAAAATTCTTAGAAACGTTCTATTGTCCAAAAATGCTGTGAATAAGGTAATTAAAGATTCTTAAACTGACTTAAGCTTATCGAAATGAATCAAGAGCATAAATGCACCAGATCTGATTAAATAAATACCTTAAGCGATGGTTCATGTTTGTAAAACTTTTATCTTACTGAAAAGTTAAAAAGAACATCCATTAAAACAAAACCAGAATTTAACAGATATGGCCCATACCATAGCACATTACATCCGCGTAATCTAGTTAGAAATGCCCATATGTATTTGAGAGCTCGAGATTTAAAGATTCTCAAAGTTCTTAAAGAAGTTATCTCTTACTCATCCATTCATAAGATTCTAAATTTTAATCTTTCTTAAGCCTAAAAATACGGAGCAGTTCCATTAAGCTTAACGGGGAATAAATTTCTTTTCATCCCATTTGACTAAAAAGTGAACTGTTTTCGAAAATAAACAACAACTTTCTTCAAAGCAGTTTACTTTTTTTGATGCAAAGAATCGTTAGTTATTTAAAGAGAATTCTTCTTTTGTTTTTTCTTTCAAGACGGGGTTTCCTGTCTTATGTAAAACTCTTCATGAGAAATAACGCATTCTTACATTGAAGAAATATTCCAAGTGTATATTTTTAGCTTTTACTTATTGAATAAAATTGTGTTTAAAGTCGGATTTATCAAAACAAAGGATTTCATATAATGCACATTTTGGAATTTTCAATTTTAGTTAAATTTATTTCTTACAGCATAAAATGTGTTTCAACATTTTGTTTAAACGTTAAAAAGAAACAAAAGAATTTTTTTTTTTATTTTCTTTTCCTTGGAGTAAATTGTATTATCTAATCGTTGAATTAATGCATTTTATTTTTATCATCGTTTTTAGTTGCTGATATATACAAACGAAAGAACTTATGTCAAAATTCAGTTTGCGCAAAATTTATCCATTTATGCACAATATATAGGCATTTCGTGAAATTGTGACTAGGGGAGGAGAGGGGGTAACAAAAAGTGTGACATCATGCTTATGTAACATAGCGTGACATGTGACAAAGGGGGGGGGGGGAACAAATATATGGGAAAAAAGCGTGACATCATTTATGAACGGTCCCATACTCCCTTCGTCCTAAATTAGTTGCTGCATTTAGGTCAAAAGTTTTGTCCCAAATTACTTGTTGCATCTTAAGTAGGAGAAGTTTTGGAGTAGGTATTTAATCCCGAAGCTATATTATGCGCCAGAAATTCACTACATATCAATTGAAATCTACTTATTTGCGATTAAAATTGTCACATTTGGAATTATCATTCTTATTTTTGGCACATCTCTGAACAATCAAAAATAAAAACCCATATATATCATTTTCCTTGAATGCTCGAAATCAGTCAATAATCTAATTCCATGATACTCTTCCGTATATTTTGATTTATGAGAATGTTTCAATGCAGCAAAAAACAATGGTAGTATCATTTTTTTCAGTATATCTCGAAGCAATCAAAGACTAAATTTCACATCATTTTAAATTCAATCAGTATACACGGTCCGTCCCACAGAAAAGGTGACTGATGTGAAATAAAATACAAGACGTTGGTTTTTATAGCGGGCATGCCTTTTTTATTCAAAATAGTTTCCTTGTGAGTCAATACATAACTGGAAACGTTGGGAAAATTGTTCAAAACAATTTTGATACTCAACAATTGGAATTGCCTGCAGGACCGTTGTTGTAGAAAGTTCTGGATATCGGGAATCGTGTCGAAACGTCGTCCTTTCATCGTCATTTTTAGTTTGGAAAACAGCCTGAAGTCGCACTGAGTCAAATCTGGCGAATATGGAGGGTGGTCAAGCACAACGATATCTTTTTCACCCAAGAAATGACTTTTTTTCTTCTGGTCTTCTTTTTGCACAAATTATTAATCGCAATGCGATGCACAGTTGTTTTAGGAATTCCATTGAGCTCCCATATTAACCTGGTAGATGTACAACGATCATTTCGAAGAATTTCAGCCACTTTTCGAGCATTTCCTTCGACTAGAACTGCCGCTGATGCTTCTTCGCGTGGATCGTCTTCAATGCTCTCTCTGCCATCATGAAACCTCGCAAACCCCTCAGAAACGTTTTTAGGGCTCATTGTTTCACTACCATAAACACGTTGCAACATTTCAAATCCTTCAGTGGCACTCTTCCCCAGTTTGAAACAAAACTTAATGTTTGCACGTAGCTCCATAGCTCTTTTCACGACTGAGGGTCACAACATACTCTTGCAGTTTTGTTTACTGCGTGCAGTCTGTAATACCAGTGCTCTTCCCTTCAAAACGGCAGGCTAGTCGAAACACCACGCTACTTAATTCCTGCACCAGATCTCAGATGGCAGTAATGGATTATAAAATCAGTCACCTTTTTTGCGGGACGGACTGTGTAATGGAGGCATTCACCGCTAGAGGGCCTCATGAGAGACCATCGTTGTCACGTGGTATCCGCTGTTTGTTTCTAAAATTTTCAATTGAGTTCTATGTGGAGTTCACTAAGCAAAATTAGTTATCTTAAAAATCAATTAGACTATTTTCACAGCGTTTTCTGATTATAACCCAGTACTTTCATTTAATGTAATCACTATAAAAGAGATTTATTAATTATTTCGATAGTTATAGTGTTTTATTTAGTGCTAATTTTATGTAATGAAGTAGAACTTTATTTAGACCTAATTTTCAATTAGATTTCTCGAACTCGAAGTAAAGCGATGCTACGGCTTCCTTTGTTTACATTGCTTTAATCGCTGCCACGTGACTAATGACGTTGCTTGAGTTGCCTCCATTTAACTTTAGCTCAGTAAAGAGCCTTTCTTGTATTGCAGTCTCTGTAATTTGTAATTCTGCGTTAGACTCCAGATAGATGATTTCCAGGTGATTCTCATGTATTTTCGGAAATTTTTTATAGTGCGGAGATATATTTGGATCGTTTATTTCAAAAAGGTAACAACTCTGAAAAACAAATTTTTTTTCCAGGAGAAAGAAAAAAAATGTCTTATGAAAAGTTGGAAAACTGGTCTGATCTTTTACTATTTTATTTTGGTAAATAATAGCAATCCAATATTATTAAATTAAAAGGATTTTTGATTAATTATGCCATGAAAATTAATAACTAGTGTTCTTTCTCATGTTACTTTTTCGAAATAAACGACTCATATATATGCGCTACGTGCGAAACACTTAGACAAAATTTCCTTACACTTAAAATGTTTTGAGTGGACTAAAAAAGAAAATTATCAAATATACATTTTTAAGCTCTTTTTATCCAAATTCAATATTCTCTTCCTGGAATTCAGTTTCATTCAGAGCTCTTCACGATGCGTAAACTTCGAAGAAATCTTTTCCACGTATTCTATCTCTTTAAAAACACATTACTTTTGAGGAAGAAAGAACATTTCACAAAAGATCCGCCATGAAGAAAAGTTTTTTTTTTGAAGTACTCAGCTTTAAAAAATGGTGAATTCTAGTTTTAAGAAAAGTTGTTATTTATTTGCGTAGACCATTAAGTTTTAAGTGTCAAGTGGGATAAAACAAAATTTGTTTCGTGTAGAACTTAATGGAGCGACGCTCATTGTTCGAAGCTGAGGTATTGTAAAGTTTTAGGTGCTCTATGGGAAGAACTAAATGAGGTTTTTTCTTTGTCTCAAAGACTATTTGCGGAGTGCGAACTATTTGCATTTTGTGCTTTGTTTCACCTACATCTTATTTGTCGTCGAATTCCTCATAATAACAGTTGGAAGTTGGTATTAAGTTCAGAAGTCGAGAAAAATTGTTTGTTGGCGTCACAGTAAGGTCCTAACTCAATGCTCAGTTATAAAATTTGAACATTAAGGGTGCTTTCACACCAAAGGCGACAAAGACATAAAACTTGTGTTTTGTCATAGCAAATTTTTGAAGGCAAAAACATGCCTTGTACTTGAGCAGATGAGAAAAGACAGGAATATTGTCTTTGCCGTCTTTGATGTGACGGCACGCTAAGGATGCTTTCACACCAGACGCGGGGTTCTTTCACACCAGACGCACGGTGCTTTCACACCAGACGCACGGTGTTCTTTCACACCAGACGCGGGGTTCTTTCACACCAGACGCATGGTGCTTTCACACCAGACGCATGGTGCTTTCACACCAGACGCATGGTGCTTTCACACCAGACGCATGGTGCTTTCACACCAGACGCATGGTGCTTTCACACCAGACGCGGGGTTCTTTCACACCAGACGCATGGTGCTTTCACACCAGACGCGGGGTTCTTTCACACCAGACGCATGGTGCTTTCACACCAGA
Organism: Octonoba sinensis; assembly: GCA_038502835.1. NCBI lineage: Eukaryota > Metazoa > Arthropoda > Arachnida > Araneae > Uloboridae > Octonoba > Octonoba sinensis. Next base: position 58,725,759 of record CM076605.1, on the reverse strand, counting down.
CGCGGGGTTCTTTCACACCAGACGCATGGTGCTTTCACACCAGACGCGGGGTTCTTTCACACCAGACGCATGGTGCTTGCACACCAAAGAAGACACTATTCCTGTCTCTTCTCATCTGCGCAACTGTAGAGTATATCTGTTCGATACGAGCTCGGAGAGAAGTGGACTGTAATTCAATTATGAAAACAATAGCAATTTTATTTTCTTTTTTGTATGAATATACAAGTGATTCCACATAGTACCGTATGGTACATTGTATTTTTAACAAAAAGGGAGCTAACACACGCTGATTGTACAAGAATTTACCTCTTACGGTGTTTATCAACATCAATTCTAAATCCTCTCTAACTCTTCTTGCCAAAATACTTTTTTGCTCGCCACATATTTGTCTTAGCACGATGGCTCTTTTCGATGCACGGCCGCATCAATATTTTTGCCTTCAAAAATATGCACTACACTTGCGCAGATGAGAAAAGACACGAATAGACACGCCTTTGATGTGAAAGCATCCTAATGGCTTATTTCCCCCAACGGCGACATTTGTATTTGGTGTCTGTCGTAATAGATTTACTATGGCTACCAATCTAACAGTGAGGATGTGTCTTTCTTAGCGCATTCAACAAATCACTGCTGTCTGGGTAACATTCACTTTTAATGCCTGAAAAAAAGGCCAATTAGTCAATACGAAAACGTAGTTATTAAATTATGTAGAACCAATGAAGAGTGCTGAAATTTTTCGTTGCTGTTGCCCATCTCTGTTCCTACCTGTGAATGCCCCATCACATTTCCCTTTACAATGATTTCATGCAAAGCACAGGGTTTTTTAAAAAGAATTATCTGTTTTTAAAACTCCACATTTTATTAATTAAAACATATTACAAAAATGGGATGAATTGTAAAATACAATATTAACATTTTAGCTATTTCAAATACTGTGTCCACCACCAGCATCATACAAACATCGTATGCAGTTATAAACTTACTATTAAAATATTAAAATTTTGACGAGAGAAAAAAATTCAATCCTTTTTCAATTTTGTAAATTTTATTTAATTTCTTAAAAATCTTTACCTGTTTTAAAACTTTTTTTAATATAAATATCGCTGCCATTTATTCGCATATGCTTCGTGTTTCAATTTTTCTAGCCTCCCTTGCAAAAAACTCTGTGTTGGAAGTTTTTTAACAGGTTGTTTCCAACTCTCTGCATTGTGAAGAATGCCTTGTATTTATTTCTAGACCTTATTTTGAAGGCAGATATTTTTACATCGCAATGAATAATCGCCGTTACTAAAGAGAGAGAAAGAGAGATTCGCTGCAGTCACTGCTCCCTGGTGGAGTGAAAAGAGTGAGTCTCTGAAACGAGCTGCTTTTTTTTTCTCCGAGAGGAAAAAAAAAACGTCATTTTTCTTTTCTCCTCGTATTACCTCTGGATAACGAAAGATTAATAACTTAACATTATCATCTGTTCTTGGGTAAATTTGCTGACACAACTTTATAAAGCGGAACGCACAACTCCCTAAACATCAAAAAAAAAAAAAAAAAAAACATACTCGAAGCAAAATAAAAAGTTCTTGGAGTAAAAAAATAAACAAATGAACAGTAAACGATGACTAGGGAAAATATTTTAAGCATTTAATGGAGTATTATTAATCCATTTTTTATGTACTTTTTTACGCTTTGAGGCATTTTTTTCTGTTTTTGAACATTATCCATAATGCGTCAAACATTCTATCTGATGATCTTCTTTCATTTAAAAATTTTAATAGAGAAAGGAATAAATTTTAGACAATAGCAGTTTTTTTCAGCTGGTAAAATGATAAACGAAGGAATTTTTGAGAAGTGAAGAAAAGTAGTTAACGATTATGGGTAGGTTACAGCTTATATAACAACTTTCGCGCATAAAATGCCACAATATTGCGCTGACCAACGGATTTCATTAACAATATATATTATTCAAAATTATTATCATGTGGTGTCTTTACCAACCATATCGTAGGTATGGTAATAAACTAAGATAAATTCATTTAAGTTTGCTTTATTGTTAGGGGTCAGTCAAACTTAAGTGCACCATGATGCAAAAAAGGTTGAGAACCACTGGTATAATTCAACTAGAATGCCCGGCGGTTATAGGAAATGACCGCTGTTAAATATTATAAATACTAATGCAAACAAATGTTCACCTCCCCCCCCCCCCGACCCGCTCAATTTGTGTTCAGTTGTAAAACGTTTCAAAAACAGATGATTGCTAATGCAAACAAATGTTCACCTTCCCCCTGACACGCTCAATTTGCGTTGAGCTGAAAATTCAGTTTAAAATACAATGTCGGAAGTTCTCTTCCATAAAAGACGTTTTTATTATAGAAACAATTGTGTAGTTGGTAGCACGATGCAGTTTTCTCGGAGTAAGAAATTCGGAATAAGCTTTTGGCAACAAACAGACATTTAAGCGGCTTATATATAAGATACTTTACAACCTTAAGTTAGAATGTGACTATGTTGCATATGAGAAATAATTGCGGAAAACTATTCAAAAAAAAAGAATAAGAATAAAAAACAGTTGTAATGAGAACGATTGGAAACATTCCTAGGGAGAATAATTATGATTTAACGTTTTAAAAGAGTTTAATGAGAATTGTATGCATTGCGATTTTGTGATAATGTTGCCTCCAGGCGTTTCTATTTATGTTGTCTTTTCCTATTTCTACAACAATAATTATTGCCATCCTGCTCAAAAAAAAAAAAAAAAAAAAACTTTTCAATGGTTTTCGGTCAGTCGCTTTTTTAACCTGCCCTTGCTCAGTATTTACCCTTGTCAATACAATAAATGAAAACAAATGAATTAAAATATAGATCAAGTCAGCATTTCTGCAAAAGATTGATTTAAAATTTTTCAAATGCTTCTCTCAAAAGCATTTTATTTTTCTTTGAAACTGATGTCTTCCAACTGTTTTTTTAAGGAAGCAAGAGCGTTGCTTCCTTTTGTTGGTGCTCACGATAGAAAATAATGCAGTCAACTCGCGTTATAACAATCCTGCTACAACGACCTATTGAGTTATAACGACATTTGAAAGAGAATCGATTGAATGCCTGTTGAATATCATGTTAATTTGCATTGCAGATAACGACCATGAAGGAACACGACTCTTGATATAACGATTTCTGATGAAACGACTCTTGATATAACGACTTAAGGTTCCAAACCAGACTAGTAACAATTTTACGATTTATGCAGGATGGTGCAATAATCTGACACAATTTTTTTTAATACGATACTCACATAAATTGTTCTTTTTTTTTCTTTTTCTTTTTTTTAGTTCAGTTAACGTGAAATTCTATTTCATTTGTAAACTCTTATTTCATAATTTATATTTTACAATGTATTTAATAAAAACAGTTCTTTTTTAAACTATCGCTTTTATTATATTTATTTCTATGCAATAATATATTAACTTATGGGATCATTTATAAACGATACCACGCTTCGAGGGGAGGGGTTCGAGAAATTGTGTATATGTGACAAGAAGAGGGGGTGTCAAGAAGTGGGACATCACACATTTTAATTTCTATAAAAATATTAAAATCAGCAACTTGAATTTATTTTTAACCGACTTCACAAAGGAAGGAGGTTATACATTCATATTGTATGTATGTCGTTTTTTTTGTTTGTTTGTCCACTCATAACTTCGCACCGGATGAACCAATTTTCATTATTTTTTTAATCGATCGAGTGTGGTTTCCCATAGGTCCCGTACCTTCGTTTGACCATATTAGATAATTAGAAAAATCGTTATGGACAGAAATAGGGTCATTTTTTTGGTTATTCATCCATAACTTTTGACTAAATGAACCGATGTTTATGACTTTTTCTTTAATAGATAGAGGGCCATCTAACTCAAATATCACACATGAATTTGACTGCATTTGTTTTTTTAGAGAAAGTGCTACGGGTGAAAAATAAGTATTTTTTATTTTAATTAGAAAGGCTTGACTTGATTTTTCTTTGTTGGGAAAACTATTAGTAAATATAAAACTCATTGTTAAAAAAGTTTTTGTAGCCATTGTGCTATAATAATAAATGCAATTACAGCAAGATTTTGACTGAAGGCTTCTCTGAGGCAAAAATTAAATCCAATCAGTTTGCTTTCTAAAATCGACTTCAAAACGGAATTTTTCATACAAATGATTAGTTTTTGGTTTCATTCATTCAAAGAAGGTTTGCCCTTTGATATGGATTTTTTAAAAATAGAGTATTTATATAAAAATGCATTTACACTTAAAAAGAATAAAATAAAATAATTTTTGGAAAAAAAAATAGAACCGACTTCAGATTAAAAATTGCGCTAAAAAGTGAGAAATAAATTAATTCTTTAAACAACATCGATGTCGCTTTTAAACATAGTTTTAGAAGTCGGTGCAAAATTATGAGCCCCTAATTACCATTACACCATGTGCTACTTCATATTGGAACTGTTGGTAATTCTGATCTATTTATATTTGTAATCGATTCATGATTACAAAAGATTTTACTATCCTAATTTTGCACCGACTTCTAAAACTATGTTTAAAAGTGACAGCGATGTTGTTTAAAGAATAAATTTATTTTCCACTTTTTAGCACAATTTATAATTTGAAGTCTGTTCTATTTTTTTTCGAAAAGTTATTTTATAACGTTTTTTTTTTTTTTTTCATAATTTGATTCTAAAGTTTCGTTGATTTAATTTGGTATCGAAAGCACCAATGAATCTGTGATTAAGGTTTAAATTTACTTTTAGTTAAAAGTTTAAAAGGAAATCTTTGGAATTTACATTTATAAAATAGCGCGGGTTATTTTTTCAGGATTCGAACAAGTAATGTTTTTTACTCTTATATACAAATTATCTTTTTCGTTGTAAACCTTAATCTCATTCTATAGTACGAATTAAGTACACATATGATCATTATTATTATTGTTACACAAATGTCATTAAAAGTTCAGAAATGAAATTAGGATTGTGATTTGGAACGTAAGGGCTTTGTTTCAGAACTGTAACACTGCATGCACATATGTTTATGTAATATTGTATGATCTGTGACAAAGGAGAGTAGGGGGTACATTGAAGTGTGACATTTTGTGACAAAGGGGGGGGGGGGAGAGGGGTGTTGAAGTGACATTTTGGGACAAAGGTGGGAGGGGTACATTGAAGTGACATTTTGTGCTAAAGGGTCAACACATGTTGAAGTGTGACTTTTTGAGAAAGACTCCCTTTAGGTTAAAGAGAGCAAATATATTGAAAAAGTATGACATCATTTATGAACGGTCCCTATAGCAAAACCCGGTACTACGAGCACTCGGATTGAACGAGCACATTATTTCAGGCTCTTCTCCCTCGATAAAACCGAAGTTCGACTGTGTCATATTAAACTTTATTCCATAACAGAGATTCACGGTTTAAAGCAAAACCTGTGTGAAAGCCAACGCTTTAAGACTCAGTGGCCTTTATTATTCCATTCCTTGCTTGAAAAAGAAACGTCCAATGCTTCAGGCACATGTAAAAAATAAAACAATTATAATAATAATTGAAAAACTCTTTCTAGTCTCGCAAGCAAGAAGGAATTTCCATTAGAATTTTCTTCAGAAATTAATTAATTCTTTTCTTAATTGATCCTTAATACGTTTTTGCACAAATTAAATTATTCAGAACTTTTCTGGACATTTCATCCGATAGGCGTTCTTGCTTTTTGCTACAACTAATTTAATAGTTAACGTCTTATTAGTGCTTTGTTATAAGATAATGAAAATTAGAACGCAGTTTCTGCGTCTCTAGTTATAGAAATTAAATTAACTAATTAAATATAAAAAATACATTACACGAACTATTTTCACGATTTAAAATAGTAATCTCACATTAATATTTTAATAAAATTGTAATATTTTACTTCCTAAAAAGTGATGTTGTGGTATTTATGGAGAATACTGAAATGTAAGTTATGTACGTGTCTTTATGAAGTTACAAGATGCTAAAAATTCATCGAGCGATATTGTTTTATATATGTTAATTAGTCTTAGAAAAATACATTTATTAGAAACAATTACGAATTCTTCTTGAAGCAATTTGTATTAGCTATGGTAATCATCTGAAGTGTAAGCTGAATTCTAATGAGTGAGTTCTAACTTGGGAAATAATTCAGTCCTTGAAACTAATTTCAAAACTGGAGAAAGCAACTCCAGTACATTGTAGTGTATCTGTAACAACTTCTTTTGTTTAAACCACTTTCACTTTTCATAAATATATTTTTATTATTATTATTACATGGTTTTATTTAACTTGACTTGTGGCGGAATTTTGTAAGGCGGTTTTTGACAACTATTACTGCATAAATTATCTTCAAATTTTGCACACAGGCTTATCTTCGATGACAATACAATAATCCATCCTTTTTATAATTTATTATAACGTTAATTAATAATTTTGGCTCTGTGGAAATTATCAGCATTAGCATTTGCCGTTTGGCAACAATAGTTTTGTTTGGATAATGCAACGATGTTTTGAATTTAAATAAAACCATGTAACTTAAAACATTTTTGGCGATTTAATATTATTGAAAATTTAACTGTGTTGTAGTAAATCGTTAACAACTGTTTTGGTTTATAACCAAAAATTTACTTTTATACTAGTACAAATATAAAAGGGACGATCAGTAACGGGGTTTGAGCCCAGCTAGGCATATCCTAGTAAATATATATTTTTAGAATTTAACTGTGCATATCGTTAACAACTCCTTTGGCTTACAACCTAAATTTTGCCTTTTATGAATCTTTTCTCAAATTTTTTGAATTTTGTAAATCAGTTTTTTTGTGAACAAATGTCTGCATTCAAATCGAGTTCAAAATTTTAATTTAACTCTTTTTAATAAATTTCACGAGTTTTGCAAAAATTACAGAATTTGTTTGTTTTTAAAACGATAAAAGGATTATTTTTGCAAACAATCTCTTGTATACAAGAATTGAAGACATTTTCATGTAAAACTTATTTATTTTAAGCGTTGATAATTTAGTCCACTTTTATTATCAAGTACTTAATTTAAAGTAAAATTAATGCTCAGAAGAGGGAGAAAAAAATCAAAACAAGAGAAAAAAAAGACACCCTTTGTGTGACAAATGAAATAAAATATGAAGCAACGTCATTAAGCACGCAATAGCAGTACAAAAACCAGAAACTTGTTTCATAACACGACAAGGAATTCCCTTTCAATGCAAGAACGAAGTCAGCAAGGGAAGCACAGACGCAGTACATTGCTGGTGGGCATGGGACTTTATTGTGTCTTTGCGTTCAGGTAATTGTTCAATTCGCCAAGGGGGGAAAATGTTCGAAAGACCGTACCCGGGACACTTCAGTCACATATTTCCTTTTTTTATTCGAAAAAAAAAATTGTTCAGTTTTGAGCAGTTCAAAATTAAATAAATAAATAAAAATACTAAGTAAATAAATAAATAAACAAATAAAAATAATAAATAAGAAAATAAATAAAATAGCCCAAGATTAAGTTTTTTTAGTGTGCTTGGGGGTAGAAGGGGGTTCTACATTTGTTGCGAACCGCTGATCTGCCCATAATTCGCGGCCCACAAGTTTGCGGAACGGTTTCTACATTTCGTTAGCATTTTTCTCCCGCAATACTTATCTAAAATAGTAATAAAACGATTTGTAGTTTTTTATTGCATGCCCCTTATAACTATTCCAAAGGACCGGTAACTTTTATTTTCGCAAAATTGTGGCCAATGAATTTTAACGCACCTTCATGAAACATAATTTTTCGCTTGTCAAACAGAATTAAGGAATTATTATTATGAGACATTATTACATTTGAAATTAGTATTTAATAAATTGTTTTCGTTACAGATGGCTAATTGAAAGGAAATCGGACAAAGGAAAATGCCGAGTCACACCATTCAGCGCTGAGCAGCCATGGTAAGTGTATCTTATGTATTTTGAATGGACTAAAATCAAAAGAAGTTTTGGTATTTATCGGTTGTACGGCGTATGTTGGCGACGGTTTTCAAATTGTCGCCATCGCGGACTCGGTTGTGGGGACCATTTGTTGGCGATACAATCTGATACGATAAAGTCATACGATAAATACATTTAAACGTAACAGTTTGGATAATTATGTGTTTAATTAGAATTATTTACGAAAATTACGACTGTAGTTTAATATAAGCAATGACCCGAACCAGATTTCAATAATCGTAGGAGAAGTAGCAATATATCTCGTAGGAAGATATCTCGTACATCTCTTAGGAAGTACATCGTTAAGAAAACATTTATCTTTGTTAGGCTATCTTTAATTTTTTCCTCCTCAGCATTGGAAAAAATCGGCTTTCTTATTTCGATGCACCATTGCTTATTTTTTAGAACAATTTAGATTAATGACCAATATAGGCTGCGCCTTCTTGTGAACGCTGTAGGAACAATCTGTCACGATGAAAGCGAAGCTTGTCGTCATGAAATGAAAGGGACCGCATTTAGCGCTTTTATCGCTATCATGGTGAAATAAAATTTCCTCCGTTTAAATAAATTTGCGAGAAAGACAATTGCTAAAGTATCACTTAACTGGAAGTTGGATCATTTTGCTCTCCAAATTGGCCACATAGTTGTGGTTGGAAACGCTTTCATTCTAAAAAACTAAACTCAGTGGCGTGCCAGCCCTTTTGGGGGCCATGCCCTACTGTGCCGATCTCAGTTTTCGAGCCTGAGGGCCCTTGGGTGCAGAAGCAAAAGTTCCGGTCAAATGGTCGGCCTGACGTGGAACCCCCAGTGTTTAATTCCCAAACATGCTTGGTCCTCAATTTTATCGACCCCACTGCAGGGATGAAAGGCTGAGTTGACCCTGCCCAGACCGGGAAAACGCTTTCATTCTAACAACCAAACGGTAACCTAATGCTCAGTCTATTTTATCTGTGATTTGAGCTACTGACTCAATTTTATTTTTACTTACATTTTTGAGCTTAACATAGACCAGAACTATAATTTGACTCATTATTTACTTTTTTTGTTCCACTCATCAAACACAGGGTAGACTAGCGTTCTAAGAACTAATGTAGGCATAAAAATAAATTAGTTGTACGCGTTGTATCTTGTTCAAGATACAACTCAACTAGTGATTCTATAAAAAAAATAATTTTTGACATTTGAGTACTTCAATTATTTTTATTACAATTATGTACATTAATTATACAAAAATATGATTTCATGTCTTTACTGTGTTATACACGTGCAATGAAAAATTTCAAAAATACAGTCGAAACCGATTGATGGAATATCAGTTAAAACAATATCCCGCTTAATGTAATAAATTTTCGATGTTCCAAGCTATATTAGATTGTTTCTGTAATCCTAGATAATGGAATATATCGCTTATTAGAATAATTTGTCTTGGTAAATTGGCTATTCGATCAAGTGGCTTGACTACTACTTATTCTTCAAAATTTTTCTATGATTAAAATATGTAAATTGGTAACATCAAGAACAAACAAGTAAATAGAGAAAAATAGATATGATAATATTAAGAAAAGAAAAAACTTTTCATATTTCTTGGTGACGGATTGCATATTTTATGTTACAAAATTAAAAAGTGCATAGTGAAATATTCCGCTTTTACATTCCCTCCCCCCTTTCATTTCTTTGCATAAACTTTTTTTCATTTTTTCAAACACGATAACACCTATCATCAAAATAGAATAAGTTTAGAAGAGCTGGAGGTGTAGTTAATAAATATCAGCATGCTTTTCACAATGGCACCCGATCATATAAAAGCAAGTTCCACCGATTTCCGAATCACATCCCTCACGGCGACCATGTTTGGAACGTTGGGGGAAAAAAGTCGTAAAAAGAGAATCAAAAAGAAGAAGAAAAAAATAATAAAGTAAAAGCACAGAAGAAGGGAAAAGGGGTAAAAAAAGGAGAGGGGCGTATTTTCTTTCATAAAGTGCCTCATCAAAGATCCATCGTTAAGGCTTGCGTATTTATTCGAGTTGTCATTTTTAATGACGTTTTCTCTAGGAAACTTCAAAAGTATCTTTTGGGCATTAAGTTTTCAATAAGTTAGTGGTACTTTATTTCAAGCTTTAAAAATAAATAAATAAAATAAAAAAGAAAGACTAAAATAAATAATTGAATAAACAGAAACAAAGCAAAGACAATAAATAAATGCAAAAAAAAAAAAAAAAAAAAAAAAGCAATGAAAAAAAAAAACCATCTTGGGCATAAAGCATTCGTATATATATATATCTAGAGAAATTCAAAATTATTGCTACTTATATAATGTTTAAATGTGTTATAAAGCTAGAAATCGTAAAAAGTAATAAAGATTTTATTTCGTATTATAGTCGTCAAGCATGAAGTTTGTAGTTAATATTGTCAAATTCATAAGTTTATTATTTCATACTGGCTCAAAATTTAATTTTTTTTTTTGCTAGGGAAAGGTATACATCTCTCCTATTTAATAAAACTGTATAAACTCAAAAAAAAAAAAAAAAAAAAAGAAACACAAGAAGTTCCGTCTAGAACTATACGAGCCTACTTTCCCGTATATACCAACTTCAAATTTTTTAAACTAGCTACTCTCTCTCTTTCTAATTTAGCTTTAGTTCTTAATTGCTTCAAATATTCCTTTTACGGCAATTCTCTCATTTATTCATTCGTTTCATTTATTCATTTATTCATTCATTCATTCGTTTCACTCATTCATTTATTCATTCATTCATTCGTTTCACTCATTCATTTATTCATTTATTCATTCATTCATTAAGAAATATCTTTGTAAATCCTGATAGAAAAATTTCATAGGAAAATAAACTCGTTTAGTTGTTGTTGAACCTAGCATCTGTACATGTTCTACATCGTAACTTCTTTCCGATAAAGTTTGTTCCAAGCAAATCCGTAGGTTAGATCAGGATTTATATGGGATTGAAATTTCCCCGTAAGCGCTATGTTAATTTTTCTTTTGAACTGTTCAAAAATGCACAAAAATTGATCAAATCAAATAATATTGCACGTTGAAACCTTCTTCCAATAAGCTTGTTCATAGGAACAAACTTATTGGATCTTATGCCCAGAATTTACCTAATTTGCCCAAAGGCGCTAATGTTAAGATTTTTTGAGCTGATCAACATTAAACAAAAAATTGTTCAAATCAAAAAATAAAATGCAGAAATGAGACGTCCTCGCCGAGATCTTTCGAATGCAACAAAAAAAAATCTTTCTAATTGGACAATTTCTCTCAAAAGTTATTTGGGGGGGGGGGGGGTTGAAAGACAGACCGACAGAACTACAGATACACATTTAACCATCTCAAAAACCCTACATTCAACTTTTTTATTTTTCAATCTTTATTTAATTACTTCACTTATTTTTGAGCTTTCTTTATTTTTAACGATATTTTTATGAAACATTAAGCCTGTTTTCATGCTTTATATTGTTGTTTTTTTATTTTTACGGGAAAGTAGGCTAAAAAGTAATGTTTTCGATAGAGTTGTTCCAAGAAAATCCGTCTGTTAGAACAGGAGTTCTATAGGATTGAAATTTCCTCGTAGTCGTTAATGTTACTTTTTTTTTTTTTTGGACTGTTCAAAATTAAACAAAAAATTGTTCAAATCAAAAGGCAAAATACGGAATAATACGTCCTCGCCGAGATCATTCAAATGCAGAAAAATAACATCTCTCAAATCGCGCAATTCTTTTTCAAATTATTGGGGAGGGGGGTGGGAGGGTCAGATAGACCGACAGATACACATTTTTCCCATCTCAAAACCGTACTCTCAATTTTTTATTTCTCAATATTTTTTTAATAACTTATTTTTGACGTTTCCCTGATTTTAGCGATATTTTTACAATACATTAAGCCTTCTTTCATTCTCTCTCTCTCTCTTTTTTAAGAAAACTTTTAGGGAAAGTAGGATACAAAAAGAAAGTTAATGTAATTTCTGTCTATAGGTACAAAAAATAAACGATGGTGGTTATTCAGAAATTTTTCATCGGTTGGGTAAAAATATTCGCATAAAACTTCAAAATAAGAGTTTCGAAATACTTTTGGCGTTACTGTTGGCGTTGTATACTTTTGGCGTTGTTTACACCAATCTTAACTTCTTCTGGCGGAGAAGGAACTTCAGTCTTTCTTCAATCATTATAATGGACAGATTTGGGTCTTAATGTCATTATTTGTACTTGCACTTAAAAGTTCTAGAGTTATATATGGGTCAAGATTTAGAAGCATTTACGGAGGAGAGTTGAAAACTATGCTGAAGTCCATTCCTAAACAACTTCATACGACTATCTCAAAAATTAATGGCTACATCTAAGTTGCTGATGAAAAGAATGATCGTTCTAAAATAAATCAGTAAAGTTCATAATTATCTCGGCTAATGACACGCTTTATGCCCCTACTAGTTTTAACAGGAACCATATCATTACTTTATTTAATTTACTAATTCTTTATATGCTATTTTTACGCAGTAACAAATGTGGGTTTTATATTTATTCATCCTTGTCTTTGATTCTATAGAAAAAAATTACTGATGAAGAATCCTCTTTCATTCTTTGTTGTTTTTCACTCAAACAACAACAATAACAACAAAAAATAAAAAACTTATTTTAATTAGGCACTAATTTAAAATTAGTTTTGACAATTTTTAATTCCACATTAAAATTTGTCAAAACTAATGTTTTAAAACGGAAAAAGTCATTTAGAAAAAAATAATTCTGATAAAGAATATTGGGGTTGTGAAGCACGACTAATTTTCGTGCTCCGGCTTACTGCGAGCGAAGACTCATAGCTCCAAGTTCTTGCTCCAAACTCAGCTCCAGATCTCTGATGCATGCTACGTATGTATGTATATACATACAAATGCTTGTTGAAAATGAAGGTGACTTAGAATGCTAAGCTCAATTGCATTAATGTAAGTTCTTTTCTCTCACAAACGGGTCACCGTATCCCCCATCATCTCTTCAGCTGGCGAGTCACGTGCAAATTTGATCACTGCCTCATTGCTCCGTTTGTGTTGTCGAAGCGCTCCTCCGGCAGAAGCCGAGTGATGATCGGCTTTTTTCGGCAGAGCGGCCGAGCTAAAAATAGCTCCGAACCGAAATTTCGGGGCTCTTCGGATGGCATTCGGCGGCCACCGGTTGGATGCGCGCGCGTTAAAAATAGAGTTTTGGGAAATGAAATCGATGGATGCCCGGGACCCTCTCTCTTCAACTCGCGCAGGTGGGCACTAGAGAACTTGATAGGATTCAAGCGATAATATTACTCATGCCACGTTTGCAGTTCAGGTGAATTAATTCGTGAGCGATTCATCTTTTCTGGTGCATTCATTCCTACTGCGCATAAGAATGCGCAGAAATCATTTTGGAATTGCAAACCTATCAGCTTGCAGAAGGAAGGCACTTTTTCTGTTGCATAACCTAGCATTATTTACAACAGTGCACGTTAGGATATTCATAATATTATTGGGGCTCAGGTGTCTGCCTATATCATGATTCCTTCCCTCGGGGCGAATATTATGGCTCTTTCTTCACATACTTCCATTTGTAACAGGCAATTATTTTCCAATGAGAGGCCTTTCTCATCAGCAATAAAGAATTATTTCATACACTCTACATGTTGCCGGAGAAGCTGTAAAATCACTAAATATTCTTTTTATTATACATTTTTCCCTCTTTACATTTTTCCTCTCTCGTTGAGATAAGATTGTTGTATCTAATAGGGCTGCTTATTGGTTCTTAACTTTTGCCTACTACTCTTTGCCCAGGCACTGGAATCTATATTTTCATGAGCTACTACTATCAGCGAATGTCATTACCACTTGATAAATTTGACGCCCAGTTACTTCACAAGAGGAAAGCCCTTCGAGGGGTCTGGCGATGCAAAAATGCACTAAAAGTTTGATTTAACCGAGAGTATCCAAGCTAAATGGATACTCAAGGGATCTTTGAGATGCGTTGGCGTTGATGCTGTATATTTTCTATATCTCGGAAGTCCACCTACTTCGGTCAGGTTTTGAACTCGGGAATTTGAAGGATTCCCCTCGCTGGAACCCGTAGGTGGCCAGCGCCTAAGTGGACTGCGCCATCCTGCTGGCAAAGAGAGATGTCATTGTTGTTGTTGCTGCTGCTGCTAATGGGCCACTTGGACATATCAGTTCCCCTCGCAGAGCAACCAGGTTCAAACACAGCTATGTATTCAGATGACACCAGATGGTGCCACCACAAATACGTCACCTTCCTTTTTTGACCTAAGAGTGAAGGAAAGGAAAATTCTCCACCCTCCGGTACCCTCGGAACTGCCTTGGGACTTCAGGGTTTTCATGCACGTACCCCCCAAAGTGTACATGGGGTCTTCAGTGGGTGGGGAATGACCACCCGACCGTCCTGTTAAAAATCCGATATCCTGAGCAGTTCGGTGCACCTAAGGCCTCGGCTAAGAGGTGTACGGGTGTCTGGTGGAGAAAAGTAGGCTACCACTATGCCGTGGTAGCCTAGTGGTCAGAGCGTCGGACTTCCACCTGGAAGGCCGCGCGTTCGATACCCGCTGAAGACTCACCATGAACACTTAGGGATACGTGCATGTAAAATCCGTGGACCCCACTACCTCGCCCCGTGCGCAAGCAGTCCTAAGGCTTCGGCTAACAGGTAGGGGTCTGGTGGAGAAAAGTATGCTACCGCTCGACCGACGGCCACCAGCTCCCAGCTTCGACGCACCTAAGGCCTCGCCTTAGAGGTGTATGGGTGTCTGGTGAAGAAAAACTCTGACCACTAGGCTACCACTAGGCCGTGGTAGCCTAGTGGTCAGAGCGTCGGAATTCCACCTGGAAGGTCACGCGTTCGATACCCGCTGAAGACCCACCATGTACACTTAGGGATACGTGCATATAAAATCCGTGGACCCCACTACCTCGCCCCGTGCGCAAGAAATCCTAAGGCCTCGACGAACAGGTAGGTTACCACGGCCGCGGCAAAGAGGCATGGGAGAAAGGACATATTTTTTCAGATAGGAAAGTAAGGGGAAAAGTACTTCCCTGTGTGCCGCTTTGAATTTATGAGCTCTGGCATTATTGAACTACCAAGTCCACGCTATTGATGCTCATGTTTTTTTTTTCCTTCCTTTTAGCAGAATACACATAATAATTACTAACGAGAAACATGTATCCCATGTTCTTCTAAGTTATTTCAATTGAAAAGTGCGTTGCTTTCCGACGGTGTTTAATTACCAGTAGTAAAATACCTAATGTACTTTTAGCCAATTCCTCTATGGAAACATTATGTCCCAGCACAACGTTTTCCGCTCGTGAACAATTATAAACGACAATTACAATTTATCAAGTGGTGCTTGAATAAAAAATATCATAGGGCCGTGGTAGCCTAGTGGGCAAGATGTCGGACTTCTAAGCGGAAGATTGGGTGTTCGATACGCGACATGCTGAAGACCCACCATGTACACATGAGGATACGTGCTTTAATTTAAAATCTGTGGACCCTGAAGTGCCGAGGCATTTCCGAGGGAACTGGAGGGTGAAGGATTTCCCCTCAATTCACTCTTAGGTAAAAAAAGAAAGTGATGAGCCAAGTCGTTTTCCAGCATTGTGGTGCTCATCTATAAACGGAAGGTGCTCCTTACTGCTTTTATTCCTGGTCGCTCTAAAGCTAAGGGTATTCCCAAGTAGCATTAGAAACAAAAACAAAAATATCATTTTTTTAAAATTTTCAGTGACAAAAAACAGACCAAGAAATTTAAAATTTATTATGCGCTAGAACCAACGTATATTTAAAAAATGACTTGTGGATTTTTTTTAATATTAGCTTCAAAAAAAAAAAAAAAAAAAATTTATATTTTTTACTCTGAGGGTAACAAAATTATTTTTATTCAACATTCCCCATCAGTGAAAGTGTACTTCGACATGAACCGGTGCAAGTCCGAAATAATGATATTTAAGCAAATATTTCGTCATGCACCAAATAACTAGGTGAATGGTGACGTTCACCAGATTTGGTCTTTCACCGAAACATAATTGAAATTGTAACACCAAGAAAAGAAAAGTAGTAAGGATTACGCAGATCCACAGGATCAATGGAGATACAAAAGACATGCAAATGATTAATTTTTCAAGCATCTTGGCGTTTTTCATGGAATACGATCAAAACCTTCAAATTTTTTTTTCAATGCTTAACTGTAACCTTAATCAACGTGTCCCCTTACCTCCACAAGCAAACTAACTGTTGCCGCTGTCTTAGACAAATGTTACCCTTCTAAATCAAAACCTTTGTGTGTTTGCTTCCCTTCTGTGCTAAGATCTATTTATTCAACTTAAACAAAGATTCCTGCAAAATATATGCACCAGAATATTTATTTCTAACTTGTTCCAAGAATACGATTCCTGTCCACTAGAAAAAAAGGATGAATGTGAAAAGCACGTGACCTTTGGCAGTGTTCCAAAACTTCTGAGCTTCGATTTCTTGCAACAGCTAGCCGAAGGTAATAATTTAACTTTTATATCCGCAATGGATGCATTTGATTTACTGTTGACAATTTTCCTGAATTAATGGTAATCTTATAATAGAAACGCACCCAACTTTTATTTCTTTCATGATTTGATGCACAACACCATAAAGCATTTCGTTATTTTTAATAGAATTTTTTTATTTATTGATTCTCGGATTTAAAAAACCTGTAAAAAAGCGTCACAGAAGATAAGCGTACTGTTGCCATTCGTCCATTCAACACGGGATTATTGCCGTATTTCACTTTTTAGTTCCGTATTATTTCTTGTCGTTGTGTTTCCTCCCAAGAGGCTGTGCAGGGAATTTATTCCAGTTCAAACTCTTTTTTTTCTCAAAAATTTTTTCGGTTCAAAAAAACACCATTTAGGCGCTCCCTACTCCAATGATAATAAAAGTGTAAAATGCTATTGGTCAAAATTTTTTCAAATATTTATTACACTTGCAATTTTCTTGAAAAGAGGGATGAAATTTTTTCTAGCCCAGGTAAGAATAATAATAAATGCTTTATTGCTAAAATAAATGCTTTTGTCACGTAAAATAATACATAATAAATTTAATGAATAAATAAATATATATCCTTCTCCAGTTTTTAAAAAATGCGTGTTTGCTTTTATGTGGAATACAGGGAATCATTTAAGCTGCGTATTGAGACTGGATGAAGGTGTTAGGTGATATTTAATACTTTTAAGGTCCTTTTTAACATTTATCTAGAACTTAAACATTATGTATTAATGCATAGGAGATATAACTACCCAAAGTTAATAAGGTCTTAAAACCAAATCCCAAAAGAAAAAATTAAAATAAAAACTCCAAAGAAGTTCGTCAAGAGCTAAACAACTCTATTTTCCCGTCCACCAATATCAATTTCCTTGCAATTGCTGAATCTTGCCTCTCAATTAGCTGATGCTAAAAATAATTTCAAACATACATTTTTAACATTTGAAACTGATTTATGAACCGAAATTTGTACCTTTTTAGCAAAAACGAAAACTATCAGTTAACATAAAAACGGCATTTTATTTCCCAATAAAATCCAATCATTAATTAGGAACATTTTAAATTCAAGCAATTATTTACGATATTTAAGTGTACAAACAAAAGAAGCAAATTGTATAAGCAGAATTACAACAAACGTATCCCTTGACACAAAATCTCGAATCTGAATAGGGAATAAATATGTAAATGAGAAAATGAAGAAAGAATAATTTTGATGCTATGCTTTCAAACTTATCTGTAAGAAAATTATTTAATTTTTTACGCTGCCAAAAATAAAAAACAATAAATTAATTATAATGTATTAAAAATAAAATCGTTAGCAAAAATAAAGCACCTCAAATTTGCTGTGTAGAAACCATCTAATCAGTTAATTCCTTACCTTCTTCAACGCTAAATGTACGGAGAAGAACATTTCAATATTTTCAATAGTAATAATAATAATGAAATAACAGTAATATAATTTAGGAATGAGTAAACAAAATTTTACATTTTAATAATAATTTATATCAACAATAAGTTTACTTGCGTTTTGACTGCCTGCAACGCGTTGATTCAGCAAATTCTTTCACTTTTCAGAAAAAAAGAGATGTGTTATTATGAAACTTTTGAATATAATGAAAATCTCCCACGGGCGCCTCCTTGCGCGCAGTGACGAGGTCGTGGGTTCAACTTCCGCGCTTGCCCCGGATGTATTTTTCTGTTACTTCCTCTCTTTTTATTGTAATATTCCTTCGTGTGTTGTCCTGTACTACCTGTCATATTGGACGACAGTTCATAAGCGAGTCCTGCGAGACTAAGCACACGATCAGGAAAATAAATGTAAGCATCTTCTATTGAATAACAAAGCTCAGAATTCAAGATAGTTGGGAAAAAATATAGTGTACCAGATAAATTCCGAGCTGCGAAGTTATTGACAAAGAAATTAGTTCAAAAGTTGGTATTATTCAAAACATAAATAACCATATACTTTTACTTATAGCCTTTAAAGTTTACAACAACATCTTATTGTTGAGAAAACCGAAAAATTTCAAACTTAATGTCTATTTAAAACGAATTACGGTAAAAGGAGAAAACACTAACTTTTCAGAGAGGCTACAGAATTTTTCTTTTCGCCGTTCGCAAACAAACTGTTGCCGCTTCCTTGGGCAAATGTTACTTTTCTGAATCAAAGTCTTTATTTGTTTTAGCCCTTCTGTGCCGCATTTGCCCAAGATAAACAGTCTTATGCAAAACGATTGCCTGTAGATATTTACCTATGCATGGCATGAAAGTTGCCCAGTTGAAAAAGAAATAAGCAAAACCTCTGGATATTCCAGAATTTATGCAATCTACTATAATCTATCGATACCCCCATATACACTATTAAATAAGAATGCCTATTATTGGGATAAAATAGCTTATTTTCAAGAACATTACATTCTTCGAATAGCTTCAAGTCAAAATAACTTAGATTTGAAAAACTGAGTTCTCATTTTTAAGTAAACCCTTTTCAAAATCTCTTTTCCCCGCTCTTATCCCTGTTCTTAAAAATGATTCAGTGCGGCCTCAATTTGTTGGATTATATAGATTCCAAACGTACTAGTTGAGAGTGCTAAAGTACTTCCATGCCAAATTTCTTCTTAGCCCAATACAGAAGAATGTTAATCATCCACTCGTCCATTCGCTTTTCTTGTTTCACTGCGTCTGATCCAAAATTAAGATCGAACGCTTAATCCAAGACGAATTTTTCATTTTGCATTCCTGCTCTGATGAGACTGACGGACTTCTCACATTCTTGAATTGTTCGGAAGTTTCGCGCGGTAAATAGTCCCTTAATTTTAATACAAATACAGTGAAACCTGTGTAAGTTGACCACTTGCGGTGCAGCACTTTAGTGGTCAACATAGACAGCTGGTCAACTTATGGAGGGTAAGGTAGAGGGTGAAAGGCTAATTCCGTTCCTGACAAAGTGGTCAACTTAGGCAGGTGGTCAACTTTATAGGTTTTACTGCACTGTTGTTCTGAAGAAGTAATCATTAAAAAAAAAGCAATGAGTTAATTATGAACGTAAAGTTGCGGTGTAATTTTTTTATTTATTACAGTAAAAATAAAATAATGCTTGTCCTTTCTGTGACTGCAATTATTGTAGCAGTACTGTTACGAGGGACAGTTCCCTCTAGTGATGAACACATGCGAGAGATTTGCATAGGCCAAAGGTCCGAGTGAGCGTAATCGAAGGATGGACATCGGGGGATTGTGATGATCGAACGATCAGGCAATTGAGTGAATCTAATTTGCACGCTACTTAAAAGTTCCTCAAATACCTTTATTTACGCTTTTTCTTAGATCAATGCACTGAAATATTATTTAAAAAAAAAAAAAAAAAAGAAAGAAAAAAAGTGATATGCAATTCACTGTTAACAAACATTTCTCCGAAACTTGCGATAAATAAGGAATGTTGTTTTCCCTGTACTGACTGTGCAATGGCTGAAAAACAACTTTTACAGAGTTTGGTGACTGAACGAGTCCCCCAAATTGGCTTAAAAACTTTATATCCCTAGAACGCAAAAATGAAAAACAAAACGAATTTATGCAAAACAGTGCTATAAAAAGGCACCCATTATTAAAAATTGAAAAAAAAAAAAAAAAAACTTTTTCTTTAGTTGTTGAATAAACTGGTCTAAGCTCCCTTACTGCATGTAAAATTTGGATAGAAGATAAACAATTTCAAATTTGTACTCACCTTTATCATAGTAAAAATTTTCATTAATATTCCAATTTGTTTTTAGTAAATTAAATAAAAATTAGAAATGTAATTAACATTAGCTAACAAATTATATGCACTGGTCCAAGTATAATAAGTGATTTTTTTCGGTGTCTAGACATACTGCACATTTCGAGTCAAAATAATAATTTCTAATTTGAGTAGTTTTGAGCTCTTTGGCTTGTTGACTGGTAAAATCCAGCTTTGTTCTTTTAAAAACTAGATTTTTTCTTAATTACCAATATCTTGTGTACAAGTATGCAAGTTCATACTTAACAGTCAAATTCAGAAACCTTTCATTCAGATCATTTAATGCATATCTAATTTCCAGTTCAAGAAGGTCTACGACTTCCTGAGGGTAGGTAGTGGAAAATTTTAACCATAACTTTAATTCACATTTGTCTGAGGTTGACTGTTGTTTCGCATTGTTATGATCTCATGTTGGTATTATTTTTTACAAATGTATGTGCAATTTTGTGCAGTTAATATTTGATTATCTAACACTTCAGATATAGTAATTATTCGAATATCAATTATTTAAAAAGTAATGTAAATGAAGATCTGCTGCTAGTACACGAAGAAGAACTCAATAAAACACATTTAATTATAAATTTAACGCCTTTTCTTTTTTCCTTTCCTTTTTTTTTATTTTTGAAATATGTCCATTTTTTGCACTGGGGCGGTACAATGTATGGTAAAAATTTTCATAGCTATTTAAGTACGTTGTGCGCCTTAAAGGGTGCTTTAAAGTTTTTAATACAAATTAACTCAAAACTTTTAAATATTTTGACATTAAACCAATATTCTAGCTGTAAACTTTTTTTATGTGAAAGAAGCGTACTATCTCAATTCGGTGAATGGAGCATTTATGTAACAAAAGTGGAAAGGGGTTGAGACGGGTAGACGTGATCCTTCGCCTTTATTTTTGGCTTGTCATGAACTCCACGACAGACGATGCGTGAATATTTGTGGAAGGTACAAGACACTTTAAGACAAGTCTGCCATTTTAACACAATCCCTTTGAAAGCCGTGACACCCGTCTGCAATTTGATGTTCGGATAAACTGAAAGTGAATTCAAGTGAAATATTTATTTATGCTGAAATTCCATCACAGAGGAAGTTGACGTATCGCAATGGATATCACCTTTAGGTCCGGATCTTTTTTTTAAACGCATAGAG
Source organism: Octonoba sinensis (assembly GCA_038502835.1). NCBI lineage: Eukaryota > Metazoa > Arthropoda > Arachnida > Araneae > Uloboridae > Octonoba > Octonoba sinensis. Next base: position 58,704,312 of record CM076605.1, on the reverse strand, counting down.
CGGTGTTAGGGAAGAAAGCGCTTGTTTCGAAGTACAATTCAGCCGATATGACAAGTGATTTATGTTTATTTAGTCGCTTTATTGTCAACGACACTAATTAATAAAATATCATGAAAGGACAAAAGTACTTCGGATTGACCTTTTTTTTTTTTGCTTCTAAAACTACTAAATATCAGTTTACGCAGTTTAATGGTACTTGAGCTGAACATCAACTTCAACTGTATGACGTTGAATAGCGCTTATTTTTCAAGTACTTAAAGCACACATACACACATATATATATATATATATGTACACATGCATACAGGCATACATCTCTGTCCCTCACTTTTTTTCTACTAAAGCTTGATTGGCCCTCGGGTAACTAAAGGTCTGACCACACTGAATCTTGACACGATGTTTTCCCTGTATCCACGTCTTTTTAGAAACAACTGTCTGCTCTCCGTTCGTGGCCTAGTGGTAACGTATTTGGTTCGGAACCAGAAGGTCCCGAACTCGAATCCCGTGTCGCAATAGCTTCTGCGAGAAACGACGACCTAAATGGTTGTAGTGGGAACATCTTGTCTAACACTCATCGAGTTGCCTGGTAGGAGTTTTCCCGGCTTCTCGTACTCAATACGTAAATGCTGGACAGCCGGCCTGAAGTCCCCGAAAAAGTAGTTTACTCCTAAGCTGCACTGCAAGAAATAAACTTTGTGTAGGATAGTGTCGCCGTTTGAGGTTCTTCTGCCACTGGACACAAAACAAATGAGCTGCTTATTTTTATTTTATCTCCCATTAAGTCCCATTATATTTTTATAAAAATGTTATGAATCAATCAATCCTTTAAGCTCTTTCGCTTAACCTAATTTTTTTGAGATTTATACTTTTATTTTATTATTACTGCTTAAGACCCTATCATGAACTAAACGTAATCATAAGTGATGAGGTCTTCCTTGTTTAGAATAAACTACTGATCACCCATTCTTTTGGATGATTTACTAAGAGCTTGAACCCAATTCAAGCCCACATGTTCACTTCGATTTTGGGAAGATCTGAGAATCGACTTTGCAAGTGGACAGGGGAACATTTATTTTCATTCTTTCCTCCCTGGGGATGAGTCCGTTCGAAAAAGGAATGGAAAGGAACATGAAATAATGGGACAGCGTGACCCTTGGCCAGATTCCAAAAAGCAAATACCCGCAACAATGGGTCCCAGACTATAAATCTTAAGGAACATGTGCGTAGACGTGTATTTTACAGAAAATCCTTTAAGTCGCAAGCCTTGGACTATTTTGCAAAAGATGTGGGATAAAAAATGACCACCAACTCCTGGTTTCCGTGCTTCTCTTTTGTGGCTTTAGTCCATTCTTTATGTATTATTACTGCACCGAAAATATTCTTTAACTCATCCCCTGGCAAGAAATTGCTGTTCCAGAAGCGAAATACGACTTTTTCGATTTGCTCTTGGAAAATAACTTGTTGCTTGTAGCGAGGTTAGGATTGGTTAAACCCTTCTACAATGAGGTTTTTCGAACCTCAGCGACATAAAAGTTTCCTGATATAATTTGAAATTAATAGCATTCGTAGGGAATATGTTGTCCTGGTTTTTAAATACAATTTATTCTATGAGGTCCAAGTCCTTGTGTTAGAAACGAGCAAAAAGAACGAATAAATTAGTTGCAAAATTAGTAATTTATAGTAAATCTTAGTAATTTATTTTTATTAGTGGTGATTTGAAGTTCATTTGCATGATGAGTATACGAAATCAGATACATTGTTTGGTCAAACGCAATTAGATGATGCATAAAATTGTGGTTGAATAGTTGAAATGGCACAAAGTTAGCAAGCAGCGGCCAAGGCATGGAGTCTTATGGAATATTTGCATTTGGCATGAAACTAATGTATATTATGCAGGAGAAAAACTATAAACTCATTAATAACTAGTTGTAAAATTAGTAATTTAGAGTATTTGTTACTAAATAACTAAATGGAAAGTTTACTTTATGTTAGTGATGTCTTACAATTCATTTCGCATGTAGAATAGGGGTCATTCATAAATGATGTCACGCTTCGAGGGGGGAGGGTTCATGAAAGTGTGACAGTTTGTGACAAGGGGAGGGGAGGGGAGGGGGTAACAAGAAGTGTGACATCGTACATTTTGATTTCTATAAAAACGTTGCAATCAGCAAATTAAACCTATTTTATGCTAATGTAATATAGCGTGACATTTGACATAGGGGGGGGGAGGGGTACGTTGAAGTGTGACACTTTGTGACAAAAAAGGGGAGGGGGTAAAATATATTGAAAAAAAATGTGACATCATTTATGAACGGTCCCATATATAAAATCAGATATATTGTTTGATCAAACTCAATTAGCAGTAACTTAGGTTACGATTAGAAGTTTCAAACGACAAAGTTGCCAGCAGCGTTTAAGGGACGTAGTATTTGGGAGTAATATATGCATTTCACTACAGAAGTATTTTATAAGGGGAAAATCAAACTACTAGCACTTTAATGGTGATTAGTTTATTATTGTAAATATCTCAATTGATCATTAACTAAATTACTTATTTAAATTTAGTAATAAATAAAACTTTTAACCAAATAAATTCCGGTTCAAAATTAGTAAAAATGTACACATTTTTGAAAAATTGGAGATTTTTTGCGATTGCATGCGTGATTATCTTTTAAAAATATTTACAATGTCTATCTTGTTCATTACCCTTGAAATAAAAGCTATGCTGAGTAAAATTACTATACTCCTCTAAGTTGAAAAAAAAAATAAATTTAAAAATAACCACCTACTGCGAAACCACCTACTGTGAAAGGGAAAATAATACTATGTATAGCAAAAACTTTCTTTACACTACATTTGGCAACAAAATAAATAAATAAATAAATAAAAAGCAGTGAAAGTAAAAAGCAAACGCAAAGAAGAGCAAGTTGAAAAACAGCAAGCTAAGAGCTTTAAAGCTGATTTTCTCGAATTCACTTATTTGTTGCATAACATCTTCATCCCAAAGCGCTTCGATTGAAAAGGAAAATAGAGAAAAAAAACCTGAAAATTATTTACTTCACGTAAATCCCCCAATGTCTACACAGAACGTAGAATAGGATCAAATAAGAGCAGGTACTAAGATTAAATGTCCCATAAAGTTTAAGAGAAAACCTGAGTCTGATTCGTATTTGCTGTTTTCTGTTTACTTTTCTTATTTTGCTTTGGTCTTTAGTTACTTACTTAGTTCTGTGTCCGAATGCAATGACACCTACAGTTTTGCTATAAAACCATTGAAAAATTGTTATTTAATGATATTGCTTCTAACACTTTTTTTTTTACTGCACAAAGATGAACCATTTACGTTGACATTGATCGCACTTGAATTGAAGACAGCACATTTTCTTGTATTTCTTGACCAACTTACATCTGAAAATAATTATGTAAATGTTATGCAAAAAAAAAATATTTAAGGAAGGGGTAAATTTTAATATTAGTGGATAATGATAAACCACTGAAACGTTTACTGAATTAAAGGCAATTTGTCAAAATTGATTAAAATAGAAATCTAAGCTGAAAATTGAATAATAATATACGCGAATACAATACTTCCTGTACCAGGAAGTAAAAATAAAATCTTGTTACTGGTATTTATTGTTACATTTTCTGTCTTCAGGTATTATTATGAGTATTATTTTTGAATCGGTAAATGCTAATAAATTAATATGGGTTAGAATGTTTTCATGGAATGTTGGTGTTGTTTCTTCTCGTTGTTGGTGGATAAAATCGTTTTATTTTCTATTGCGAAATTAACTTTCCATAAATTCGCTTTCGTTTATGAAATAAAGGAATTACTATTGAAACTACAAAGAAGGTCAAACAAATCAATTTTTGTTTGCAATCGAAACATATTTCTATATCTTGCTTTTAGACAGTTAAAATTTGTAGTTTTTAAATATTAAGAGTTATTATAGTTTTTTAACTTCAATGTTGAAATATGTCCAAGTTTCGATGAATAATATCCACAAAGGACTAGGGATATACATTTTAACTGGTGAAGATCTGAAACGATTATAAAACGCTGAATTTAAAGAGTTGCGAAAAACCTTTTACTCATCTACGAATTAAATGACTGAAAAGCTTTTTGTTTGTCAAACACTGAAGTGATTGTATTTTTTTATGTGTCGCGTACAAAGCTTAGTCTGTCTAGTACATGGTGCCGCGATGAATATCAATATCCCAGATCTGCTGTCTTAAGACAAACACGATCTTTAGAAAAACACATAAAAAGTCTACACATTCAACTTTGCTGTTTTAAATACAAAGCACCCGTCCGATTCTTCACTTTCCTCCTTAAAGTCAACACACTATTGTATATGATGTCAAAAACCACGTCCAGTACATCGTAAACTCGACGTATTTACCATTTTCCGCGAATAAAGACATCCACAGACATCTGCTTCGGCGGACATTTATTTACACCATTATCTCTCCCCGGAAACTCCTCCGCCTCCGAGGATAATGGAAGTCAACAGAGAATGATGCAAAAAACGTGACCCTTGGCCACATTCCAGGATATGTTTGGCGCGAAACTGCGCAACAAATCGTCCATAACCATAAATCCAGCCAAACATGGATGTTGATATACATTTTAATGCAAAATTTCATCCCAACAACTCGACTGGGGATGACGACACGGAAAACAAACTCACCGACTGATGGATGGCTTTTCGAGATATCCCCTCTCTCTCTGTATTTCCATGGGTAGCCAACCCTCTGTGGAAGTGAAATAAAGTTTTCCGTCAGCTTTATTTACTAATATCTAGAAGAGAATAGAAAGATGTTGTTCCCTCTTTGAGACCCGCGTTAAGTTAACCCTTTGATTGTTCAACTCCTTTAGCAAACTCGCTTCAAAATATGCATTTTTTAAAAATGACATATTTCAAGTCTATATTTGTTTTGAAGTTTAAATCAGAAATACATTTTTTCAACAAAGATTATTTGATAATATTTTGAATCACAGGAACAGGTGTTCCGAGACATCAGTTTCATTTATAGAATTCGCAAAACTTTATGCAAACTAAACTCATCGCTGGAATAAAACCATAATTAAAGTCTAAATACTTCAAAAATTGCCTTACTGACGTTTAAACAATGAAGCTTGTGCTCGATCAAGGCAATATGCCCAGGTTCTGGTAAAAAAATGGTGCTTCCTCACAAGATTAACCTTATATTTCGTAGTTTTTAAGCTAGCTGTTTTTTTTTCTTTGAATTTTTAGTTTTCCTACCCTCATCCCCATGTTAAAAGTGTTACAGTGTGAGATGTGCTATAAAAATATAACCATATAAATGACAAATTTCAAAAAGGAAGGAAAATAAATCTACACTATTTTGGAGCCCCTAAAATTTTGGTGCGCAGTTTCAGAGACCCGCGAGACAGTGCGTTAATCAGCCCCTGAATGAAACAGCAGGATATATTTTTGTGATATAAAAAAAAAACACAAAAAGTGCAATCTTTATGAAGCGAGGCAAACGAAAAAAAGGAAAGAAAATAAAAGAAAAAGGAAAGAGTACGATATTTTATGTCAAAAATACGGATAATAAAATACAAAACTGTTAATAGAATTAAATTAATAAAAATACAAGTGATTCAGAAGGGTTTCTTAAAGTGTTGCGAAAAATAAAGAATACTATTTTAATAAATTAGAAACATTAAAAGACACATTTAAATACATCTTAAAATAAACTCAGTAAAATATTAATCGAACATAATTATTACATGATTCAGAAGAGATTCTTATAATGACATGGACCAAACACGATTATCTTTTAATATTTCCATAATATTACGAGTCGCATCTAAAAAATTAAAAATAATCCCATTAAATGTAGAAGCCTGTCAGATTTTACGGATCTTTATTTGAATGAATGAGAAAAACTAATTTCTCTACAAAAAGTACAAGTCCAACAATATTTTAAAAACTTTTATATATTGAATTCTAAATAATTATTTTTTGTCGGAGAACAATAAAAGATTAATGACTTAATAATGCAAAAACATGTACTGAACCATTCACAAAAACAAACTTATTGGAGCTTAAAACATATAAAATTTCTAAATTTGTTTTGCAGCGTAATCAACAATAAAGAGTGATTTTGAATCTCGGTAAAGTTTGTTTTACTATGCATTAAAAAATATTAAATATTTTTGATAACGCCAAGTTATTATTATATTTAAATTTAACCATTATTATTAAAACCATTTAAAAATTTGTTCTGTTTTGTGTTTGGAGCAGAAAATTGTAAACGTAACAATAAAATTTGAACGACGTAAAAAAAAAAAAACGCTCAAGTTATGATTTAGTATTCCAAAAATACAAAGTGGTAGACCAAAGTAAAAATGGAACAGATATACAAATTTTAGGTATGCTTTTAACGGTGACCAATTAGTCACCATATTGAGATATTTTTTTGAAAATAAATATCTTGGGAGGGAGGGGGGAAAGATAAAGGAAGGAATACAGACAAAAGAAAATCTAACTGGTACCGATAGTAGAATTATAGGCGACAAATGTGTTGTGCGCTTAAGTGATTTTTTGCGACATTTGTTGTTGATTTGGCGACAGTCATCGTTCAGTTGGCATGTTAGCGCGAACTCTAGTTAATAAACAACGAATTTCATGCAATATTTCCTTTTCAATGTTAATAAGACATAAAACAATCTGTCGTTTTAAGTAAACACAAATAGAACCTAAAATTACAATTCGAAGCTAATTTACTGTTCAAAAAGTAATTCAAACTTATAGCAATTTAGAAATAATTAATGCAATCATATGTGACCAATCTTCATTCGCATGGATCGTGTGATTCTTAGAGAAATAGAGAAAGAGAGTGTAGCTATAATAAAAAATAAATATCTGTATTAGTCTTTTAAGTATTTAATGAATCAACAAAAAGTTCATTTTTATCTTCCGTTTCCGTGGGCCGAAAAATTGCCAAACAGTTACGCCATTCATGCTTAATTAATTTAACTTACTTTGTGTTTGGAGTTTCATTTGTCCGGTTGGTATGGTTAATTTGCTTTCGCCAAATCAAACTCCAAACACAAAACAAAAGCCAATTAATTGAGCATCAATCGCGTCGCTACTTGGCGATTTTTTGCGGACTCCTCCAAGATTAATTCGGTTTATGTTACATAATATTCTAGTAAACACTTGAGTTTTGCTTTTGCAACACTGAAAGAGGTTTAAATTTAAATTGCCAAGGAAAAAGTTTAAAACTAAAAGTAAAATTTTATGGCGATGGTTAAATTACTTTAGTCAGATCAATTTGTTTTGAATGTGGTTTGTTTTTGGGGAAAATAATTAAACATCGCCAACGGCCACCCAAAATGGTATAGTAGTTTGATTTAGTTAAAAAAAATAATAACCATCACGATGAAATTAATGATCGAAAATGAGATTTTAGGATTATATCATCAATAAAGACAAGCTGACACAATAGTTTGTATCTGATTTTTGCGCTTAATTTGTCGCCAACTTGCTGGTACATTGCCTCATTGGAGACATTTTTGTTGCTAAATTTAGCGAAAATTTAATTTGCAAACCGATAAATGGTCGCCAGTTTGATATCATTCTGAAAAATCAGAAGACACGGTGTAGCGAAAGCGATAAGCAGTGTCCTTGATAGCTTTAAAATAAATAAATCACACAAAATGCTAGAAGTTCGCCATAGCAGTTTTTGACAAATGTATTATCAAGTGAATTTCTTTTTCCTTTGATCCTTCATTGCCACTGTTTTTACCTTCTTATTCTTACGACTTCTTATTCCTTTTCCTTTACATAATAATATTTTTAAATTACTGAAGTGAAGCACTTTAATTTATTCGAAAAACAGTTTTTTCTTTTGAGAGTGGTTCGAAAAAAAGGTAGTCGTAAAAAACACAAAAGAAATTTTCTTAAAGAAAAGCAGCAATTTGATCGTGTTTACGAAATCTATTTGATCAAAGTTAAAAGAGCGTCTTCTGTAAATATTTGATATAGATTCCATAAAAAAGAGAGTGGGAGGAAAAAATGCAGAAAGGAAACTTTTTTTTTTTTTTTTGTCGCAGAGTTTTAATTATTCAATTTAAAATGCGCAAATTTAAGTTCATTGCTTACTTTTTCTAAATTTCTGCATTGATGTTCTATGTGAGGGAGCCTTTTTCAAAGCTGTCTTTTGGAAAGATAACTATAAAATAATTTATTTTAAAAGATGAAAAAATTATAGCGAATCGAAGGATTCAAATTTTCACCTGACGATACCAAAGCCAAAAGGAAGGTTTGTGATTTTAGCAGCTTATGTATGTGTGTACTGTCTGATTTTCTTTGGCGATACTTTCCTCGAACTTGCGCGCATGCTTCAGGTTGAAGCGCATGCGTTGGGTTTGCTTCAATTTCATCGAAATAGGGGTGGCAGGATAACTTAAAAATAGGAAATGTTTACTCTTTATAAAGAATAATAAACACACTGCGTTCTTTTTCCCTTTTCACTTTTGTGTTAAATATTCAAATAGGAAATATCATCATCGGGAAAAAGCAAAAAATGACAGCGTAAAATATAATTTCGAAAAGTGCAAATCTCAACGTATCACCCCTTTGCCGAATGGAATCTTCCCGACGAATTAGTATATATGTTTGTATTTACGTGTATTCCACCGTTTTCCGTTACGTGTATGCTTAAACTACTCATCCGATTTTGATGAATGAGGTGCCTATAGATTCGTTATTATGGTCCGAGTACCATAGGCTATATCTTTTTAGTTATTTTTTCGGTAAAAAATGTCTTTAGAATAAAACCGATGTGCAAATACGAGTAGTAGTAGGCATCATTGTGCAATTATGATTCAAAACGATACCGTATTGACAAAATTTACTAAGCCATTTTATTTTCTTCAAAAAAATCGAAAACTTTAAAAAAAAAGAAAAACGAGCTTTTGCACACGATTGGAATATGTTTTTAATTGTTTCATTTTTTAGCTGGAAAAATAATTTAATCTTATTCTGTTCCAAAAATGTTGTAATTTGAACATTTCCGATTGTTTTCAAATCGTGTGCCTTGCAAACGGAAGGAAGGGAAAGGGGACACTATTCTTTTGTAAATATAGTTCTCGATATTTTTCTTCAAGCTAACAGAAATTGTGAAGTATAAAAAATAATTAAATAAAATAAAATATCACATAATAATAATTCTAAAAAAAAAAAAAAAAGAAAATACCGTAATTATCGGTATATAGCCCGCATCGTTGTATAGTCCGCAGGAAGGAAAATTCCTTCCAAAAAAATTAAGTTCGGTGTATAACCCGCACCCAGAAAAAAAAACACGGGATGCCCCCCCTAGAAAACAATACATTCGCCTGTAGCGCCCGAGCCCCAATCTGCTTTGCACCATTGTTTCGAAAGCTACGATTTATTTCTCTGCATTTTGTTTTGCAAGAAAAGATATTTTTAAACGGTAGTTGTATTTTTAATAATATATTTCTTTTAATTTCATGTATTGCCCGCAGGTAGTAAAAAAAGAAGTTTTTTCGTAGATAACCCGCGGGCTATGAAAATTAGGCTAGATCCGAAATCTTCAGGTTGAAAAGCATAGTGGATTAAAAAAAAAAAGTTATCGTTAAAAAAAATGAGAAAAATGCCCCTCCCCGAGGCCTCCACAATTTAATATTCCGGTAACGGGACCTTTGAATTTTAAAGATTGTAATTATTTCCCTATTACAAATGGGAAAGATATTTTCATCTTATTCCGTTTTAAAACTTTTGTATTTTAACTCTTCAAATTGTTTTCAAATCATGTATTTCATTGGGAGGGGGGGGGGGGGGGAGAGTAGAGAACCTCTCCTTTTCGAAATTTTATTTTCTAGCGTTTCTGTAAGCCAAAAGAAGTTGTGAAGTGTGAAAAATAGATTGCAAAATAATACGAGTATTTATAAGGAAATGAATAATTTAACATAATTAATGCGTTCATTGCCAATCACGCGATATTGCGTGATGCGATCCCTCACCAGACGGCGGGTCGCACGATATCGTGTGAGAAATATTTAGAGCATTGTTTCTACACCTTTTGAGAACGATGAGAAATATATATATATAGATATATATATATATATGTATATAATGTATATGTATGTGGTTATATATTAGTTACTTGTATTTTATTGGTGTTCCACGAAAATGTTTTATGTACGTACAAAGTATGAATTGTAAGTATAATGCACGGATAACTTCAACGTCTCGAAAAATAAAACCAAAATCAGATTTATTCTATACTCGTCCTTCATCTTCCTGATCAAAAATCGGACATTAACGAAAAAGAGCGTTAACCCAACAAATGGCATCAATTGATTCCCGGTACTTTTTTTGGGATGATTCACAGAATCTAAGCTTTTTCATAAAGTGACCGAATCTTTCTAAATGAAGATGAATCATAGAGAAATCAAGAGCCACAATCACTCATGTGAAAAGAACCCTGAAGGTACCAAGAAAGCAATGCATTTGGGATAACATAAAAGAACGGGGAGGGGGGAGGGAGGATGCTGTGTGTCTCCCTTTGTTCATCATATTCCGTTCCGCCAAAGAAAGCACTGCCTATAGGGGAAGAAAATAATACAAGAAGTTCCGTCTAGACCAGGGGTTCCCTACCTTTTTTACCGGCGGCCCCATCCCTCATGACTGCTATTTTTTTTCGTGGCCTCCCTCGCATACACGTGCGTACATATTTATACATGTGTTTGTGTGTGTGTGCGTGTATTTGCTATAAATTTATGCATAAAAATTGGTAAAACCATCTGTTAATCTATAAAAATAATCTATTAAAGATACACCTGACTAATTTACATTCAACAAAATTAAGATTGGTAAAAAAAAAAATTGTAATGAAAATTGCTTCCGAGGTAGAAAGAGCTCTTTATTCAGTTTAAGAAACCGAAGCTATGTGACAAAACGAGCAAAATAATACTTTGAGATCATATTCTAACTGTATCCTTGCAGTGAAATAATAACTTGCAAAGTGTTTCTGAGAAAATTTGACGCATGGAAGCCTAAAATCTCTAAGCAAAAAATCACATCAAGGAATCATGGAGAAAAGAAGCCGAATCTAAACATCATCAACAAAATCAGGCAAACTCTTTATAGTAATGAAAAGCTTCCTAAGCAAAATTCCAGGAAATAGGGGAATTTCCGTACAATTTTTCTTGAATTAAGATATTTTGAACTGTTCAAAATTGAGCGAAAAATTGTTCGCATCAAAAAATAAAATATGGAAATTAGATACCCTCGCCGAGATCGTTCGAATCCAAAAAAAAAAAAAAAAAATCTTTTGAATCGGACAATTTCCTCAAAAGTTTTTGGCGCGTGTGGGGGCACACCGACGCACATTTTCCTCATCTCATGACTAGATTTTTAAATTTCCTATTTTTCTTTCTTTATACTTCTAGTTTTTATTACTTAGAATTAGAAGGAGAAAGGTGCTTTTTTCAATTCCATTTCATTTTTTTTTCTTCTTCTTCCTGTTTTTTTAAAACAAATAATGTTGCAAGAGTATTTTAGAAATGCATCTTTCTTTCTTTTCTGCTCTTTTGCGTGTATGGTGAATGGTTCTGTTCTTTTTCTCTTTTTACGCATTAATTTTTCAATAAAAATCAGTTAGTGCGTTTTTGAATTCGTATTTCCCCTCTATGTTTTTGTCTGGTGAATGCTTTTCTAACATGCATAAAAATGTTAAAATAAAAGAATAAGTTCAGCTTTTTCAGTTCGCTTATCTAAAGAATTTTTTACATGGTTTCTCTTCTGAAACTAATATATATCTCACTACAAGCCAGCAATCTTTCATGTCGAGACAACAAGCTACAAATCAAGACTAATGCGTTTATAAGAAGCATAAACATAGAAAAAACACCTTCAGGTATCTTCAGGGGATACGAAGGCATTGCAAACAAAAGAAGTGTTGGCGTGGTCTTAAGAATGTCTCGAAGATTTATAAGGTTATCACAATCGCTAATTGAGGAAAAAAAGTTATGCCCTATCTATTTTCTTCGAATTGTTTTAGTTGACGTGTTTGTTTCTTCTCGAGCTGAACCCTGTGCTTTTTTTACGGAATGCTTTCAAAAATTTACCTTAGTTTTCCATTTGGTGTAGGTCGGAATTTCATTTATGTCGTAGTTTCTTAAAATTTTTAGTATTGAAACCACCTTAAAAGTCGAAACTCTAAATATAAATAGGCAAAGACATGAGGAATCATTCATAAATGATGTCACGCATTGAGGGGGAGGGGGGGTCGTGAAATTGTGACAAGGGGAGGGGAGGGGGGTAACAATGACTGTGACATCATGCAACATAGCGTGACATGTGACAAAGGGGGGGGGGAGAGGGGTGAAATGTATGGGAAAAGCGTGACATCATTTATGAACGGCCCCTAACAGTTAAGAATCATTTTCTCCTCTGTTTTTCAACCGATTTTCTTATTTAGTAATTTTTTTTTGCTCAGTAGCAAAAAGTTACGAGTTTTAGTGACATTAATTAAAAAATTTTGGAAACAGTTATTATTATTAGTTAATTATATCCCCTTTTCTTTTGTCAGGCAAGCCTCATTTATAATTGTAATGTTATACTGTTATAGATCGCAGATGGCAATATGTTGAGTCAATTATTTTGGTAATGAATGTAAAAGTCATTGCTAAAAAGAGTTTAACCATTAAGCAGTAATATTAAAAGCAATTATAATAAGAGTTTGAGTGAAGGCTTCTCTAAAACAATGAAATGATAAATGAGAATAGTGTATGGAAGCAAACATTTAAATTTATTCAACTGCCACTCATTTTAGTACGAAATTGGCAGAAGTACAGGCAGCTGCATTTATGAGCACAATTGGCCTGGCGGCAACAATGATTTACAATACGTTTGCTTTAAGGGAGGATGATAAAACTAAACTTGACATTATAATTGCCAAATTTGATGAATAATACGTATATAATTATATAAACAGCATAATGTTTTCAATGCTAAATTTAATTTCGACTGTTGGGCGAACTGTAGTTTTTCTGAAAGCTTTTCAACCCTTTTGGTACAATATTTCATTTGTAGAATGTATACACGTTTTGTGCACAATATTATTACGTACGAAAATTGTGTAGATATTATTTTGAATAAAAAAGTACAAAAAAATAGAAGTTTACAATCCATTATAATTTAAAGTACTCTATTTAATAAAAATTATGTATCGATTACGAGTTTTATTTCTTCGGACAGATTGTGATGCCCCTCATACCTGAACGCGATTCCCAGGTTCAACGACGAACGTTTTAGTTACTTTTTCTTCTGAATTATGTTTTAAAATATTACTAATTTTCTTCACCCTTTCGTTCTTTTTAAATCTAAATCTTTTTGTCTTTTCACACTTTCTATAAAATGGGCTAGAGATACCTGGTGCAGTTTTTGCAGTCAAAGCCAAATTATACGCAAAAAACACATTGTAATAACCTAAACTGCAGTGTTACATGGAAGAAAACCTCTTTTCTATTCTTAGGTATTCAGAATGTTTGCGAATTTTGAGGTTCATTCATTCAAAATAGAATTTTTAAACAATTTTATTATCTCACTTTTATGGCTTACCATCAACTTTAAGTAAACATGTTTTAATTGAAACACATTAAAGGCTTTACAGCTATTGACTAAAATTACTGAGAATGTTTAATTATTGAAATTGTGTACTGAGAACCTTTGTTGACGCTCAAATATCTTTTTGAGCTTCAGCTCTGAAAAATGTTGTATAGCTTAAAAAAAATTCATCTAGATCTAAATGAGCTTTTAGGGACCGTCCCTAAATGATGTCACGCTTTTTCCCATATATTTGACCCCTTCCCCAACTTCGTCACAAAATGTCATACTTCAACATATCCCTTCTCCCCTTTGTCACATGCCACGCTATGTTGCAGAAGCATTATGTCATACTTCTTGATACCCCCTCCCTTTGTCACAATTTCACGAACCCCTCTCCCCCTCGAAGCGTGACATCATTTATGAATGATCCCTTAAAAGAAACCTCATAACGTTTCACATTAAAAAAATTAAAACTGCTCTTTTTATTTATTTGTTACCGGAAGGGTTGTTTACATTAATTTTCTAAGAATAGTACTATTTTTGGAGTTTCCCACGCATCTGCGCTCCTCCGCATCACTTTTCAAAATGACTTGGACAGCTCTCTATTAAAGATGCAGAAAATCTAAAGAGTAAAATTGCAGGAGCTGGCGACTCAGACGATTCAGAGTGTCTCAGTCTTCTTACAAAGTGTCTATTTCTAAATAAAGATAAATCACACGACGTCGCAGCGATCGATTATGCGCAAATTGCCCTGAAGGTAATGTAGTCGATGCATCAGGAAAGGGAGACAAACATTTCTGCTGGAGTCAGAAGTTTTTTGAAGGTTGAAAGCATTGTGACAGCTAAGGAATAAGCGTGGCAAAAATCATTCGAAGTTAGTAAGGAATTTGTTGGTAATAATAATCGGTATTTGAAAAAGGAAACATTCGTTTGATTTCTTTTGAAACTAAGGATACTATATCATGCATTGGAAAGGTAAAATGCATTTATGTTTTTGCTAAATAATGTACCAAAAATGTTGTAATGTGTTATGCAATCATATTTTCTTTAAATTAAAAAATACGTACTGATTAATACTTTCTATTTTTCATACTAAGTTCGAATTTTTGTATATGTGTGTACTCCTTGTCTTAATCTATGAATTTCAATTAAGGTGACTTAGTACCTTTCAAATGCGGAAAATCGATGAAAATACCGATTTTTCAATTTTTTGCTTAACCTTTTCAGGCCCCAGAACTAAGCACAAACAATTTTGACGCAATTTTTTGGTTCTCTGATTTAAAAAATGATTGCAAAACAACATCACTAAATCTTTTTTTAATTTTAATTAGTAATTAGTTTAAATAATAATTCATGCCCAATTTCCATGTTGTCCATGTTTAACGCGAAGTAAACTATCCGATGATTAATTTAAAAAGCAATTGGGCACTTTAGCTTTCAAATTGCACAAACAGTAGTTAATAAGCAGTATTTTAAAATGTACCCAATTGGGTACACTTAGAATGAAGAGATTAAAATGTGGTTTGAGTCTCCTAGTATATTCGAGCGAAGTTTCGAAGCAATACAATCAATATGAGTGTAGTTAAGAAGTAAGTAAATACAAATCTTTCTGATGGTTTAGTAGGGTTTTGTATTCTTTAAGCTGCATTTTCTCTGTTTGTGTTTTTTCGCTATATTGTAGTACTTCAAGTGCTATAAATTTTAACATGTAGCAACTTGAAGTTTTTTTGTGTGTTCAATATGATCTCCTTGATAACATTAGGGAAGGATTTTGCTATATATTTGTAAAAAAAAATTTCTTTAATGAAAAGGTAACACAAGTCGCTTTTTTCTGTGTTCGATGTAACTTTAAAAAATCTTTTCTTAAAAACTAATTAATTAATATCAAAACCCATTCCTAAAGTTGAAAACCAAACTATGATAAGTATTTTTTTTTTAAAAATTGGTAAAAAAATGTCAATAAAGGAACAAGAAGAAAATTTTAAATCGTTAAATTTAAAAAAAAATAAATTCTAATTTTTCATTTGAAAATCATTTTGTTGAACAATAGCACTTCATAATATACAAATGAAATAGGTAAAAGTTCTGAAAAAAAAAAGTCAAAAGGGGCCGAGTTCCCTTAAAAGAAGAATGTTAACCAAAGTAAATTTTTGAACAAATAAGCTGTCACACACCTATATTTCTATTCAAGGGCAATCACAACCAATAACTTTTTTTAATGTGTTGTTTTGCTCGGTAATTATCCCTTTTAACTAAAATTAAATAACTTTTCTTTAGAAGAAAAAAATAAACTCATTGCCTTAATTGGCATACTCTTTTAGAACAGATTAAGGTTAAAACTTTTCCCGTTTTTTCTTCTCCTTTCAGTTTCTCTCGTTTGTTTTGCTATAAAGGCTCACCTTAATCTCTTGCTGCACACAAGTTCGTTTTGTTTGTTTATTTTAAAACGTGACGTCACATTTGGCCCTCATCAGCAGAATTCTTTTGAAATACAGTGCTACTATCATCGCCATTTTGTTTCTTAAAACGAAACTAGTAAATCAAATCCCTTTCGGCTGTTTAAACTTGATTCACGACAGAGAAAAAAAATAAGCGATGAAAATGAAGCGTGCCTTTATACAGAAGTAATTTGAAATAATTCTAAATCAAGATTTAAAATGTTTTAAGTTACACAGTTTTATTTAAGTAATAGTGGTCGAAGACCGCGTAACAGACTTTCGTGACAAATCAAATTAAATAACATCGTTGCATTATCCAAACAAAGCTATCGTTGCCATTCGACAAATAATAATTCTGATAATTTCCTGAGAGCCAAAATTATTAATTTTTTTCTAATTAACATTATAATAATGGAATGGATTCCAAAATGGATGGAATATTGTCATCGGGGGAATCTAAGCTTGTGTACAAAGTTTGAAGATAATTTAAGCAGTAATAGCGATCGAAGAACGCGTAACAAACTTCCGTGACAAATGAAGTTAAATAAAACCATGTAAAAAAGGAAACCAGCGTAATTAAAGTATAAATAACAATAAAACGACACAGATGTTTCGGAGTTCTCAAAATTATCTAGACCTTCAACAAAACAAAAATATAAAGAAAACAACAGCAACGACAGTCCTATTAATAATTTATATCCACATTGGAAAAAAAGTAGAGGCATGTTATTTTGCATTATGAAATTTCAAATAAAATTTCGAATATGAAAAGTCATTTATATGCTAAATGCTTCTTTCATGAAATGAAGAGAACGTTAAGATGAATTCATTGCAGTGAATGTACGTTTCAAGCTATTAGAATTTAGGTTTTGCCACACAGAATTATCGAGCTATATGAAAGTGGAAAAAAGAATTATTTTGGGGGGCAAAATCTGCGTAAAATTGAATTTTTTTTAAAAACATTGTCTTTATGGTGAATTTTGAGCGCTTAAATATCACTAAATAATGAACATTGACATAAAATTATATATTTTTAGAAAAGGTATTTTGTTTGTAGCTTGTACGTTATCATTATCATTGAATGTCATTTCCGTCATGGAAGTAGGAGCAGTGTGCGGAAATGCATACAGCATTTCATTTACAGATAGATGAAATTATAAAATTTTGTACAAAAGCTTACAAAATACATATTGTGTCTCTTTTTAACCGAATTCCCGAAGGAAGAGGTCATCAATTCAAACCGTATGTATGTTTTTTGATTTTTTTTTTTGTGCATCGATAACTTCTCACTAGATGAACCGCTTTTTTTAATCTATCAATAGTGCTCTCCCATAGGTCCCGCACTTTGGTTTGACAATGTACAATAAATAGAAAAAAAAATATGGTCGGAAATGTAGTCATTTTTTTTTGTTTTGTTTTTCTCATCCACATCATTTCACGAAGTGAATCGATTTTAATGATTTATCTAATCGTCTAATCTAAATATCGTACGATTTGACTACATTTGTTCTTTAGAAAGGCGTTATGGGTGAAAATTGAGAATTTTTCTTTTAATTGGAAAGGCTTGGCTGATATTTCTTCGTTGAGTAAATCATTACTAAATAGAAAACTCATTGTTAAAAAAAGTTTGTTGCCGTTAGGAAGTAATATTAAAATAATTATAATAAGAGGCTTTTATGAAACAAAAATTAAGTTCTTTCAGTTAACAAGTTAAATTAGACTTTTTAAAATCAACTTCGATGATTAACTTTTAGTGCCAGTCATTCAAAATAGTTGTGACCTTTCATATGCCCTTTTTTAAATATCAGTCTAGCATTTATATGAAAATGTATGTATTTACACTAAAAAGAGTAAAGTAAAATAGTTTTGGGGGAAAAATAGAACTGACTTTAAATTAAAAACTGCTATAAAGGATAAAAAAATTAATTCATTCTTTAAACAGCATCGATACGACTTTTAAACATAGCTTTAGAAGTCGGTGCAAAATCTATGATACATAAAATCTTTTTTAATCTTGAACTAATTATAAATATAAATGGTCCCAAAGTTTGGAACAATTCCAATATAAAGTAACACATGGTGTATTAGACTGTCATAATTTTGCGCCGACTTCTATAATTATGTTTAAAAGTCGTATCGATGTTGTTTAAAAAATAAATTTATTTTTCACTTTTTAGAGCTATTTTTAACTTGAAGTCGGTTCTATTTTTTTTCCCCAAAAATTATTTTATGAACTTTATATGTTAGGAGCCACTCATAAATGATGTCACCCTTTTTTCCCGTATATTTGACCTCTCCCCCCCTTTGTCACAATATGTCACACTTCAGTGGACCCCTCCCCCCTTTTGTCACATGTCACGCTATGTTGCATAATTCATGATGTTACACTTCTTGTTACCCCTCCCCTCCCCTTTTCACAATTTCACGAACCCTACTCCCCCCCTCGAAGCGTGACATCATTTATGAATGATCCTTACCGTTATGATATTTTTTGAGCTGTTGAAATGATACTCTTTGAGCTATGCTTCTTCTGTTACTACTTTGATATGATTTTACTACTTTCTGAATTACAAGTTTTATTATTTTTAATATGTATGTGAATTGGCTTCGCCTTCTTTCATTGCAAAATCTGATTTAAAGTAAACCAAAATCACAAACATAAGCGTAATAATTTGCTAATTTACTATTTTTCTAATGAATGTACTACTTTCATCTTGGGAATGTTGTATGAAATTCATTTTCGTAAATTTTTTTTAATGTCTTTCAAATTGACTTTTATGTGTAGTTACAAACTTGCGACAAAGTCCCGTCGTCCCGTGACGGGATTTTTTGGAACAGATCAGAGATACACGCGAGTTATTTCAGCATGACACACGTAACGCACAAAGCCCTCGGATCAGCAAAGATGCCGTACAAAACTTGAAAGTTCTTTTAAATTGTGATCGATTACCATAACCCTTTATGTCCGAAATTACTTTATTTTTCGAATAAAAGTTTGAAACTTTTTCGTTATGTTTCGTTTTTATAAAGAGCATTTCATATCACTATTTTTTTTCAAATGTCATAATTTTTTAAACCATTTCATAAATTCCAACTTTCTTTACAGAAGAAAATAATAAAGGTTTGACTTCCAACATTTAACCTTTTTTGGGGACATACTTAGGGATAATTCATAAATGATGTCACGCTATGAGGGCGGAGGAGGTTCGTGAAATTGTGATTAGGGGACGGGGTAACAAGAAATATTTATTTAAGATCTTTATTTTATACCGAAACTTTTGCGAATCGTGTTTTGGCAACGAGAGAGTTTTTTTCGAAAGAGAAAATGGTTTGCTTGAGGATGAGGAGAGCAATGATTATTTAAAATAGGAGTTGTATTTTATACTGATTTTGTTATCATAGCAAAAAAATTTAATTTCCACCTAAACGTAGGTTTTGAGTCATTAAAATATTGATTTGTTGTAAAAATTAAATATCTATTTTCGTGAAAGTCTTAATAAACTGTATGCTTAAAGCCGAGTACTTCCTGGTTTGAGTTTGAGTATGAAAATAAGCTTAATACTTGCGTTTCGTAACAATGTTCGTTTAATAATTCTATTTGACCGAAATTTTACCTTGGATTTAATATTCTCCCAAGGTTGCTAATTTACTTTAATACCCTTTTCTGGGAAAATTTTTCACTTCCTTGAAAAACTTAATCTGGAACTTTTGTGTCTAATATTAATAATAATGAACTGTAGATGTCATGAATTTGTTACAAATCAAATAGGAAAACAATTCAACAAAATGGCTGCCAAACCGTCTCGTGTTTGTAAGTTTTTCCCATTACTATCTTTTTTTTTACCGATCGTTCTTTTGTGTGCCGCTGGCTAAAAGAATGTTCGATGATCTCATTGTTTTTTCTAGATTTTTTTCTTCTGGCAGATTTTTTTCCCATTTAGTAGAAGAAGCATTTTTTGTGATAAAAATAAATATCCAATGTTTAAGTAACAGCAAGCAATGGTTTATGAATAAAAAAAGTAACTAATGTTGGCGAATGATTTTTATGCATTCGTAAAAAACTGAAAATATATAAAAATAGTTTATACTTTTCATCACTAAAGTTCAGCAAATACTTATCCACATATGCAGTAAGTCATTAATATTTTCTTCCTCAACTTTTTTTAATTAAAAAAACTACGTCACTCAAACAATTATTCTTCAAGCAAATTTTCAAAAAAAGTAACCCCCCCCCCCCCACTTCAGATAAGCATTTAATAAAAAAAAATTACGAATAGCCTTGTGGTTAGAATTTTTGCATTTCAGAAACCGATTTTAATATTTTGTCTAGGAAGAATACCTCAGTACTTATTTGAAGCGGAAAAATAAAAAGAAATTTGGAATTTAGGTAAGCTGCTTTTTTAAATTTTTTTCCACTGTGATTTTTTCTATCCTCTTTGGGGCATGTCTTTTTTTTTACTGAAATAGCTTTTGTACACTTCGGTTTGATGTCTTATTAACACTAGATTAACCAAACCAATCATTTTGACTGTTTCGAAGCTTCCATTTTGCGTAATTTGTTACTAATTATAGTGCCATTTTCAATCGCATTGGCTTTTCCTAATGCACGGTAAGCAGGACAAGCCAATGTGACTGAAAGTTTTCCAGTAAAACCTCCCTATACCGCGCCTCAGTATAACGTGGAATCGGATATACCGCGGTGACTATCTTGTCGGCCGACGTTTAAACCAGCCTTTATTACTGCCATTTAAAGGTGATTCCTTATTTACCATTGTAAATAAAGTCAGTCCGAGCACACAAATGTCAAAAAACACCCATCCCTCCACCAGACACACTAACAGATAAAGCCCTTTTGTGATAGACGTGATGTACACCTTTTTCATGCATTTTCTGTCTTTCAACCTAGAATACATAGCTTGATTTCAAAATCGGGTGCAATCGCCCTGACTTGTTTCTCTTGAAATGGGCGGAACTCAATCTGTCATCGACTTTCCAGTTCAATGCTTAACTATTCTATTTTCAGAAGTCTAGTTATGCGTGTGTAGCTTCTTTTATAGCGCTATTAACCTTTGTGTTCCGGATTCTTTAGTAATCCTGAACAGTAAACACATTCCCCAGTGAGAAGTGCGTTCCTCCCCTTCCAAATCTAATTTTTTCTTAAGACCTCTCCCCCTTCACAATCCCATGTTGATAACATAAAGAGATTTTTAAACCCCTTTTTTCTCGGAACACAGTCGGTTTATGACCTATTACTCGATAAGCTGAATTCTGCAGCTGAGATGGGTGCTTCTTGCAGAGCAATTAGTGAATAAAATGGCAGCGAAGAAGAAGAGGGAAAAAAATACTATATAGGGCTAAGAAAAGTTACGAGTAATTGATAAAGTTAAAAATAATGCAACAAAAGCGAGTATTATTTCGTGAATATGGTTCCGCGGTGTAGTTTCACTATACCGCGGTTATGTTTCAACGCGGGTACCAAACATGTCCCCCGACACCCGCGTTTTAACGGGGTTTTACTGCATTATAATTAGTAGCAACTTGGTGTAAAATGAAAATTTAGAAATGGTTGAAAACGGCCTGGTAAATCTAGTGTTAAAAGTAATTAGATAATCTCTGATTGCGAGTTCTATGTCTCGACTTTCTTGAGTAAAGTAAAGGGTAAGGGGAGATGCCTTCCTGTATGTAAGGATGCCGTGCTAAGCACATACATCTTACTTGCAACTCAGCTCAAAATAAGAGATTGACGATTAAAGTCTTGCACCCTCCTTGTATTTCATTTCGATACCACTTTTTCGGAATTTTTTTAGAAATTGTTGCTTATTCACACATAGCTGCAAAACGTTGCATTCAGGTTAAAAAAAAGTGATAAATTCGCCAAAAAGTGCAGATAGAACATTTATGCTTAGCATGGCAGTATAAGGCAATGTAAGAACTTATACTACAAGATTTTGTGACCTTCTTCATTTTTACGCATGCGCTAACGGGTTATGGAAGAGAAAAGTAGGAAAAAAAGAAAGTTAATTGGAAACATTACTTAACATAGAAAAAGATTTTTAGTTACATACAAAGGTGGTCAAAAGAAGTAGTATGATTTGCCGTTGCGCCACAAGGTTGCTGTTGTCCTAGAAATGTCTTCCTGCATGCGATCCAAAGATAACTGAAAACATTGTATGTTTGTTCTTTCTATGTAGGTGGAAAGAAATGTTCAACTGACAAATACCTTAAATGTACTTGATTTGAACTATAGTGTTGTTTCTAGAAGTATTAATAATTTTTCTAAACACATGAATTATATAGTCGATTTGCATTATAACGAATTTTGAAAAAGAACCGATTGAGTTCCTGCTAAGATATTCTCTAAAAGGATTTTTTGAAAAAATAGTTTACTAATGTGCAGAAACATTTAATGAGAAAATCAACGTGTTCATGCATAATCTGCAAAAATATTGTGCACTCGTGCTTTGGGCTTAGAAGGCTCCTTTTTTAAAATACAAAAAGGGTTCTGAGCTTTCGGAAGATTAAAGTAACTATGCATAAGTATATTTACTCCAACCACTTTATAATAAGTGGGCCCTAATGCTAATTTTTGTTTATAGTGCTATTAGGAAGTACGATTTAAGGGTATACTTCCAATCATTGTAAGCATTGTAAGCGTGTTACCTTAACTTGTCAATTTTTATATTTTGTACAAGTTCAAAATGACCCAAATGCATTCTTGTAACTTTCATTTATAATTACTTTTATTGTTTTATTCTTTCTAAACAACTGGCCAGTGTCATTGAGATCTCTATCGGTTCTGTTTGATTATGATGGCGGAAACCCTTGGTGACTTCGCGCATGCGTCAGGTTTTCTTCGATTTCAATATCATAGGGATGATTGGAGAGATAAAAGGGAAGGAATGCTTACATTTTTTTTTTTGAAGAATAGCATACTCGCTGCGTTCCTACCCTTTTTTTTCCACTAAAGATTCAAATCAAAAAGGGAATACATCAGCATTGGAAAAAACAGCAAATGCGGACCTAAAATAAAACGAGGTGCATCAACTTCTTTTAATAAAAGAATCGTCCTCGAGTGTTAGGCGTGGTTTTCGTAAACAGGCCTCATATTTTGATTCACTGCGTTCGAAAGTTAATTTTTTTCCCGATTTTATTGAAATTTCCGAGAGAATTTTAACAGCAGTGTCAGTAAATATTTCACACGAGTTAAAAGAAAGTCCCCCTCCCATAAATAATACAGAGCAAGCTGAAACTTGTAGCATATTACGATGATATAATCTATGATACAAATAATATTCTTAATTTGTCAAATTCTACTTCTTGTCCAAATGCAAAATGACCCAAATGCATTCTTGTAACTAAATCGAAAACCTGAAAATGAGAATTCGGGAATCCATCCATAAAACTTTTGTACGTGAATTACAAAACATGCCATAAAACATTCATTTGGGAATATAAATGACAGCGAAACGAATAGAATCCAGGAAAACTAAACTGTAATCCAGCCCCACTGACTGTTAAATTTCCCAACGATACAAAACAGCAGCGCTTATAGAGCTGCCCAACCCAAAATGCAATATAAGGACTCAAGATTAATAAGTCTTGAACTCCGA
Source organism: Octonoba sinensis (assembly GCA_038502835.1). NCBI lineage: Eukaryota > Metazoa > Arthropoda > Arachnida > Araneae > Uloboridae > Octonoba > Octonoba sinensis. The sequence goes on along the minus strand of CM076605.1, from coordinate 58,680,651 downwards.
ATTAGCTTCAACGACGAACAAATACTGGGAATTGTAAGAAATCGATTCATTTCTGATGGCAGGGGAATAATGGGGGGAAAAAAGTAGGAGAAGTTGAAATTGAAGTTGACACGATTCCAGTAAAAGCATTTAATCTCGCGTGATGCGCCTTTAGTAAGAACTAGCTAGGAAAGGATTGGAAGGTTCTGTGAAGGTTTAGGTTCTTTTGTGTACTATTTTCAAATTTAAATGAAAATCTATGTTTAGATTTAACAGAAAAGGCTTAGTATTTCTTTGAACACGGCCCGTTGGGATATAATACAAGATCTGGCAGAACAACAGGGAAAACAATTTCCAAGCATTTGAACTCAAATAAGCTTTTTAGTCATTTTTATTTTCGCTGTTTTGGTCGATATAATTAATGCTTGTGAGCAACAAATATTAACCATATTAGCTATTTCCATTTTAATCAAATAAAACTCGCATTTGCCGTTCGCCTGCTCATTGGATGGGTACTTTTTCTTTAAAAAAATACTTTTCAAGTCAGCAAGCTTGCAGGTATGCCATATTTAGCGCAGCGTTATCCATGTTCATTATCCATTTATGTCGCCAATACTGCCATCTTTCTGCCCTCTCTTTTCTTCTTTGAATTTCATTAAAATACGAAATATAAAACCAGCCGCCTTACGGATACCTTTATTGCGCTTTCCCCCCCATCATTACAAGCCTATTATTATTTCCCTGAAAGTCATTATTACAAGTAGTAAACCTGAAGGTCGACCGACGGCCATCGGCTCTCTACCTAAGGCTTCGGCTAAAAGGTGCATGGGTGTCCGATGGAGAAAAGCCCCCCTGAAGGTGCCACTACTAATAGATACAAATGAGTAGGAATTGGTTAAAAACCAATTATGGTGCCGTATCAAAATGCTACATAGCCATAAAGCAGTACATTTTAAAAATGTCATAATAGAAGTTGCTAATAATAATAATCTTCATAAATTATTTTAATAAGAAGTGAAAGTATCAGTTAGAAAATTATTCAGTTTCATTGGTTTGGTAAAGAAATTTCACTCCCTGTAACATGAATTTGATGAACCAGAAATATAAGTCCGAATGGTAGAGAAAATTTAAATTTCTATTTTCACTTCCTTATTAAACTATTCATGCCAATTAGTGATAGTTCCGTTCAATTGACGATGATTAAGAAACTCTTTAATTTATCTTTTTCTCTTTATCTTCAAGAGTTTTCAAGAAAAACACCCTTAAATTTCGTTGCAAAAGAAGTCTGAATTTGTAACGCTACTCAGTTTCCTACGCATAAATGCTTGTCACGTTTGTATCTGCAGTGGCTTACAATTTAAACAGCTGCTAAAAATTATACGTTGTTCACAGCATATAGTTATAACATTTATGTATCGTATATTGCATTAAGTCCAGGGAAAAAGGATTCAAAACAATCGATTCAGTTTTCAAAAAAGTATTTCGAACTTGCCTACGGATACGGTTCTTCGGATAAGACCATTACCAACGGAGGCACTGGAGTGTTTTCGACCACTCCAAATGATACCACTCACCAATGCAATCTTGGGGCCGGAAATACGGCATCTAGCCAAGGATCTCTTTTTACCACCTTTGATTTAACTCCACTTGCGAGCTCCAGGCAATAGTCCAAGCTCTGGATGTGTATAACCCTCCCTTCTCCTGAGCAGGCAAAAGGCCTGGTCAGTTTTTATGACTCGAGAGCGGCCCTCCAGGCAATTTCAAAGGGAGGTTCTTTCATTACCAATGAAGTCATCTGGGACATCACCATAAAGGACATTGAAAAACTGAACAAACACTGTATTCTCCAATGGTTTCCTGCTCATGTAAATATTGAGGGAAATGAAAGGGCAGACAAACTAGCCAAGGAGGCCAGAAATAGTAATAATGGAAATAAAAAAATGATACCATACTTGGCTGTGCAAGCAAATGCAAGGCTGACTTCAAACTAAGAGAAAAATGTTTTTCAACAGAAAACCAGGTTTGTAAAATTAACACACACCGGCTCCCCACTAAAACCACTGTAAGACTCAGAACAGGACTTGAAAAAGATTGATAGAAAACGCTGCAGAAACTGTGACAACTGTTTAGAGACCAAAATTAACGCCGGTCCGCATTTTTCCTTTGCCCTGCCATAATAGTGAGCCTTCGGACCATTGGCGTTCTCCCCACATCAACAGACTTATACGCTAATAACATTGAACATATTGCCAAACGCCATACCAACGACCATATTTAGTTCTGTTTTACACCTTTTCTCATCAAAATCGTATATTGCGACGTATAATGCTCTTTAACGTATAGCACTCGCCTATAGTTCAAAACATATTTTAAAAATTTTTATTTATATTCTCTGCTGAACCTGCCTTTAACATAACATGAGACGTGACGTAATTCAAATGTCGTTTAGAAAGTAGAGTTTAGTTGATCATTAGACGGGAATAGATGAATCAAAGTTACACTGTTTGGAAAGATGAAGCAGATTTCGAGTTTGTGCTCGAAATATATAACTTTAGACAAGCATGACGAACTTTTCATATCATCGGATAATTGGAAGTAACGAAGCTCTTAAAGTATGCTTTCTTTTAAATAAACAACATTTAAGTACATAGAGAAGTTTGAGTTTTGTATTCATCTTTTCTTTAATTTTATATCTATTGTTGGTACTTTTCCGTTTCGGAGGTACTGGCAAAAGGTAACTTTTGTTTCGCCAAAACAATTACGCCAAATAAATTTGATTCATTAGTGGAGTTTGTTTTTGGGAAAAAATATTTAAATATCTCCAACGGCAAAACAAAATGGGATAGTAGTTTGATTTAGCGAAAAAAGAAATTGACCTTCGCCAGTATCCCCGAAATGGAAAAGTACCCTATCGTTTTAATATCTGGCTTAACAAGTACCCGTAAATTTTTATTTTATTTTCTGCATCAAAAGTGTGCGTTATGCTCCAGAAATACGCGTAATACGACAATAAATTCCTCAATTAAAAAATCTCCGTTTCCAAGTACACTCAGATCATCGTTTAATGTTGGTTTCGAACACTTTAAACTGCATTGAAAGTTGTGTTGAATACAAAGAATTGATTTTGTTTGCAAGAATGAAATTCCGAAGTGTTTTCATTAGCGGGAACAGCGGCGTAAAATATGAGGCAATAGATGTCAGAATATTTCATTATCACTTTAAGAGAAGCTTCTCGTGTTTCTGGTAAAGCAAATTTATTCCCTTAGCAAACCCTGTAAAAGGATTAAGTGAGCTACTTAAACAAAATATTTGGGTACAGAACACAAATGAAATTCTTTCGCGAATGGCGTATTCGGGTTTTGAATTCTTTATTAATTCTTATCACAGTCCACCTAAATTGTATTAAATATTTAATACATTCCAACTATGTAATAGAAAGTTTATGATTATGCCGTGATGTACAGATCATGACAATTTTGGGCTGAATGTTTTGGATGCAAACCGCTCATCATCTTACCACAAGAGGATTTCGTTACTTGTTGTGCACTTATTTTTGAAAATGTTTAAATGTTAAAATACTCTTCAATATATTGAGCTTAAGTTTTGGTTTATTTGGTGTCAAGAGCCTCAACGGGTTATACTTTTAGCATCAACTTTCTACATTTCAACGAGAAGCGGTTTTACAGGGGTCGATCGAGCAACATTTAAATATTGCCAACGACAAATCCAAAATGGTATAGTAGTTTGATTTGGCGGGGAAAAAAATTACCGTTTTGACAGCTTCCGTTTTTTGTGAATTTTAAAAACATTCTTGTAAAAAATCAAGCATTTTTGTAAAAGTTTAAAATTTAAACATGCAGTGATTAAAAAACATATTATTTTTTGCCGCTTATTTAATAAATATTTCTGTAAAAAATACTATTTGGAAGGTTGGAATTTTGTGAAGGGTCCGTTTTGATTGATTAGAATTTTGTGAAGGGTCCATTTTGATTGATTAGAATTTTGTGAAGGGTCCATTTTGATTGATTAGGATTTTGTGAAGGGTCCGAAAACGGACCTTCTTTTCTTTTGGCGCCACTCCTGGGCTTGGTTCATCTCTCACCGGGTATTGAGCCCAGGTTGATGAAATAAAGAATACTTAAATACTCCTGATGTTCAAAATTTAATGATGTATAAAATTTGTAGAATAACGTGTAAAATCCATGGTTTGCTCTTGCTGAAAACGTTATTAATTAATTACAGTTTGAAATCCTTCCAAAACTACACAATTCTCGTGATTAGTTCAGAAACTTACATTTTTAATTTCTAAATGTTTAATTTTTAATACATAACGCCGTAGGTTTAAAACACGTGTTTAATTATGCATATGCTTCATTTTTATATTCTTTATCGCTTTTTTAATTAATTTATTAACAGGTATATGTGTGAAAAAATTATTAAAAGTTACTTAGTCTTTTTATTTGCCAATTACAAGGTAAAGCCTGGAGAGTTTGCGCGGCTATGGAGAGATGGCGCACTTGAATTTTCGGGAGGTCAGGGTGAGTACACCGCGATTTGAGGTACTTAGTTGTACAGTCACAACAGCACAGTGTCTACTTGAATTTATGTTTTTCCTCTGAAAATGTATGACACAATATCGTTTTTATTGTTTGCCTTCCAATTGTAAGGGCTTGAATTTTCATTATTCTTCCTCTGATTTTCATTGTTAAGTGAGTACTGCAAGAGACTTTTTTAAGCAAACTCTTTTCCAACTATTTTGACAATTTACTTACAGTTATTAATATAACCTACTTATTATCGAAAGCCATTTACCTTGCGTGTGAACTACCCATGTACGCAAAAAAATAGGTGTCTTAGTTTTTTTCCATCTGTTGCAATAACGTATAGCTTAACTACAAAATAATGATGGAAATGCATACAAAACAAATATGGGCAATAATATTGACCAATAGTTTGCAAAAAATTAACGTTTTCATTTCTTTTTATCAGGTTTTACAATTGTGCGCCAATTTTACCGGCTTTAACTTATAATGTTGTATTATAAAAGTGCTGGTGTCACAGTGCTGGTGTTTCAAAAGAAAGCATATATATTGCACGAATAAAAAGGAAGAAAAGAAAAAAAGAAACGAACCTTACTCATTTATTTTTAAGTTTATATAGGAATTTTATTGAAGGAAAAAAAAAATCTCTGAGCAGTGGAGCCCGTGATTTTTAGACTCTTTTCATAGTCTAGCTGTTCTTAGATATAGCTCATAAAATAATAGTAATAGTAACGTGAAAGTTTAAAAATATTGAACAGTAGACGATATAATATCGTAAACTGGAATTTGTAAATTTTAAGTGCTAGAAAGGATTAAATTTCGAGAATTTTTACTTTTTGAACAGTGCTCGTTATATTAGATTTTAAATCAAGAGATAAAGTTTCGAAAGGATTAAATTTCTAAACTATTCTTGGAAAATATTTCGGAAAATATTTAATTTATTGTTCGTTAAGTTGCTTCAAAATTTTAAATATGTTAGTAAAGTGAGATAATTACAGTATTAACTATAAAATTATAAGATTTCCAGAAGATTTAATTCTCTCGCTGAGGTTTTAATATTTTAAGATATAAAACTTTATTTTCTAAAATGATATATATTTCATAGACTCAGTGAGGCTTTAAAATTAGTTCAAAAATTCAAAGCAACTTGATACCACCAGTTCTTCTAAAGCAACGAAAATCCTCGCTATTAAATACGAAATTCTTGGAGAGTTTATTTTCATCTTTGCTCTCTTCGAAGATTAACTTAACAAGGCCAAATATGCAACGAGAATAAGTTCATGTGTTTCGAAAGTTTTAGTTAAACCTCCGTATAACAAAAAAAAATTTGGATCGAAGTGCTCTTCACGCTTTGCAAAAATGGTATGAGATCTGGAGAATGAGAATTGGTTGTTTGGAATTCTGAATGAAAACGCTTTTCTTTTATTAGTTTGCTTTTCTACGGAGCACGATACTTTTTAAAATAAAAATCAGCGTAAAATTAAGCACAAAAATTGCAGACACGTGTTTCGAGGTTACAAGGAACCCCTTTTTCATTGCGAAAGAAGAAGTTGTACGAGAAACAAGTTTCAGTATGTACAAAAGAAAAGTGCAAAAAACAAGTTACAACAAGTACAAAAGAAGGAAGTTGTACAACAAACAAGTTTCAGCATGTACAAAAGAAAAGTGCAAAGCATAATTTGCAACAAGTACAAGAGAAAAAGTTGTACAGCAAATAAGTTTCAGTACGTACAAAAGAAGTTTTACGAAAAACAAGTTGCAACAAGGGCAAAAAAAGAACTTGTACAGAAAAAAATGTTTATTGCAGATAACTTTTAAACTCCTGGGAAAATCCGAGTTCATATTCTTTGATGAAATTTAATCTTTGAATCGAGAAAACGTATAAATTTTATTTCGATCACGTGTTATTTCTGCAGTGTTAAAGATGTAAGAACGTACAAAAAAGTGGTTGAATTTCAGGTAGAATTTATAACGTAGAACATCGTATGTAAGAAAAAGAACTTCATGAAATAAATGTTTTCTCAGCAACGAACTCAACTTAAGCAGGGAAATAATAAATAAAAAAGCATGCAAATAAGAATTTCAAATAATTCATAAAACTATCTCTTCTGTAATACAAAAGATTTCGTTCTGGCATTCTACCCAAATGGCAAGCATTAAAGAAAATAATCTCTGCCATAGTGTATTTCTAAGAATTCCTTGAATTACGAAATCAAATTATTGTGAGGTTTACCATGATGTATTTCAGGTGCACATGCATTTTGTTGCAAAAATATTGTTAGTAATATATGTATGTTGAAACAACTGTCATACTAATAAAGGTTCTGAATTCACTCAAGGCAAGCAATCAAGAACTTTTCTTTTCTGAAAAATAAAGTATCTAAGTAAACATGAATCAGAGTATTCTTATTAGACTACTGTGTCTGCCATTTTCTGTGAAAACATTTCAGGATATAGCTCTTAGCTTTCATTAATTATGAAAGCAAAGAATGTTGTTGAAGCAGATGAATATGCGAAAATGCATCACATTTTCTTCGCTTGGTTATTATGCATACGTTTGTCATTTAATTACAATTTTCTGTGCAAAATCAAGGTACTTTTGTTCACAAAAACTCATTTTCATACTATTCAATGTTTGTCAAAATGGCTCTAAAATTGATTTTGATTTGCGCTCGTTCGAAGTATTAGCACCCTTTCTTCAATTTTTGTATTACATTATTCAAAAATTGCACATAGCATACAAAAATGATAGATATTCTTACTAGAATCGTACGCTAACTCTGAATCGTAATCGATTCATTGTTCTCCCCCTCTCTCTCTATTTTTTTGAAATTTTAAGATGGCAGACCTAAGTGTAAAATAAGATATTCTAGAGCCATTCAGAATAAGAGTTCTGCGATTCCTTTCACGATTTATCCACCTTTTCCAGCAGTGCGAAGTTTCATTTATTTATTTAATCATTTTTAATAGTTCAATTTTTCATAAATTGCATTTTATGATTTGTTTTCGTTTTCACAAAAGATTTAAAATTAATTTCTGTGCAGATGATTCATTCCTTTTATTTGAAAACACATTTGCTTCACTGTAAAATGTATTCAACTATTGTGGAACAGATGTTTTTTTCCCCTTAAATAGAAATGATAATTTTGTTGTAAGAAAGCGCAGAAGTTTGTTAATTATTGTTTATCATAATTTGCATAAACTTATTTTTTTTGTACATATTTTCTCAGAAACATTTGCATATTGATTTTTGAACAGATTTTTCTTTGATTCTTCCAAGCGACTTTGCATTTTTATAGATATGCATTTAAATTAAAGCACTTTTTTTTCTTTTGAAAAAAATAAATAATATTTGCAAATAGTCATCGACAAATCCTTCACATAATTATCCTTACAGACGGTCGGCGGTTTTGTTTTGGAAATAAACAGATTGTTGCCATCCGGGAAAAGATTAAAAAAACCCTCTTTTTTTCTGCACCACACTTTAAGCAGTAGTATCACTACGTAGCCCAGGCAAATTAGACCAAAAAAAGGCCGTGCTTCCCGAAAAATCGTCTAAAGCTGGAATGTGTTTTAATACGTTTCGGAGGTCCCAAATAAGAGCCCGGTGTGCTTGCGACGGATTCTGACTTCTGCTTAAGTTTTGGGAGTCAAAAAACCGCTAAATTTTCGCACTATTTTCGATTTTATACTTATACTTCTGAAACGGTGCATTCTACAGAAAAGTTTACCATTAGCTTTTTTAAGAGCATTAAATTCTGCGTAGAAAGGTTTTTAGTATGTAAAAATCGGCCCAGTAGTTTAGCCGCAATCAAATTTCAAAGTTGGGCCATGTTTTAGCAACTTGGCTGAAAAGTTAATTCAGCCCTTTAAATGGTTACTTTGGGAACGTTTGATAATGAGAAATCATATGAACAACAGAACAACATAAACTTTGTTCTATATAGTAGAAATAATTTAAACTAAAACAATAGTTTTGCTGAATTTCCTTCCCTTCCCCCTTTCAAATTTCATATTTTTTATTATTTTGATGGAGATTGATTATAAAATGCTATTGAATTTTGACACATAATTTTCTCTCAACTGTTCCTTCCCAGACAATTTTATATTTGCTTTGGAAATCTCTCATTTAATGTATCGTTTAATTTTAATTATCGTGTTTTAGTAAAATGCATTTGGGGGAGGGGAGAGAAGGGGGGATGACGTGATATAATTTCCCCTGGTCATTACATTTTTTCCTGTATATATATACAGGGTAATCCCGTTACAACGAACTGCAAGGAACCGGGAAAATATTTCGTTGTATCGGAATGTTCGCTACATATGCGATCGCTATGGCATATGCGTTGTCCTAATGACTTTTAAAACGGACTGAACAGTTATTTCGGATGGTCCGAATGGATTTAAGAGTCTATGAAAAACATATGCTCCAAACAATTGTGCATTTTCCACCATTATGGGCCTGAAGACATGAGGAAGCATGCCGTGTTGTTTCTCCATGCTTTCGCGTGTGACACCCTTTCTTAATTTTTCACCCGGGGAAAATAAAATTGATCAAGAGATTCATGGAAGACCAAAACCGCTTTCATCAGGCCTCTATTTTTTTGACCCAATCTCAACACCTGACCAAGTTGCAAATGCAGGCGTTCGAGGTGGCAGCAGTAAGTCCCTCAATCAAGTGAGGTTTGACCTCTTCCAGGGGTCGCTTTCAAAAAAAAAAAATCGACCTTGCGCCCTACAGCCTGCACTCCTTCAGAGCTTATTTACAGGTGTAGGTATGGACGAGTAATGTACTAGAGCCACAGAGATGGGGATAGAAAATAACCACCAATGGCCTTAACTTCCATCACAACGACAGATCCACCGGCCCCACAAGAACTTCTCAACTCCATATCGTACACATGTAAAAAAGGGTGCAAAGCAGCCTGTTCCTGTAGGAAGGCAGGGATAAAATGCACCACTATATGCATGACCTGCCAAGGGCACGCATGCCGCTATTCCATCTCTGAAGACAAAGATGTTATACTGGATCGCACTCAGTGTGACGAGGAGATCCAAATGGTACTCGTCAAGCATAGGGTATGGTATCAAGGAGGGCCAGGTTCACACATTAAGAGGCAGGTAGGCTGGGCTGGTGGGGTTGTTGTACGCATAGCAGTCCAGAAGACCTATCTCGGCGCATAAAATGGGCCCACCGTAGACGATCGACGGCCATCAGCTCCACGTTTCGACAAACCTAAGGCTCCGGCTAAGAGGTTGGGGTCTGGTGGAGAAAAGTGTGACGAGGAGATTGATATCACCGTAGAAGAGCAAGAAATGAATCCTCATTCTCAAGATTCCGAGGATGAGGAGCTAGGTGGCGTGATAGGTGAAGAGCCACCGTTTTCTCCTAAACGGTGAAAGATATTGTCAACATGAGTACCTTGTACATATTTCACATGCATACATATTCTTGAACATATTTCATCTTGTACATATTCTTGCATATTCTTGTACATATTCACATGTTTCATGTACACAACTAATACATCTTTCTGTACACAATTTATATTGTTCCCGTTTACGTATACCTTTTATGTAAATGTATTTATGTATACATCTTTTTCAACTTTCAATATAACATTATTCACTGTAATGCCTTCTTATATTTTGAAACCACATATCATTTTAGAGTGTTCAGGTGCAGATCCTAGAATTTCTGAAACCCCAGTACGATAAATATTTAATATTTTATAAAAATGGGGATTAGACTTGAAACCTCAAAGGGGGCCGTGACCCCCCTTCCCCCCCTCTTGATTCAGCTCAGATGATTTTCAATGAATGAAACATCAAATTATTTATAATATAATCCATTCAAAGGGGGCTGAATTAACGTTATTATACCACGACATTCCCCCTTCTTTCCCCCTCCCCCCATATACTCTTTATTAAAGCACGATAATAAAAATTAAAAGATACATTAAATGCGAGATTTCCAAAGCCAATATAAAATTGTCTGGGAATGAACAGTTTAGAGAAAATTATGTTCCAAAATTCAATAACATTGTATAATCAATCTCCATCAAAATAACAAAAACTATAAAATTTGAAGGGGGGAAGGAAATTCAGCAAAACTTGTTTTAGTTTAAATTATTTCTACTATATAGAACAAAGTTTATGTTGTTCTGTTGTACATATGATTTCTCCTTATCAAACGTTCCTAAAGTAACCATTTAAAGGGCTGAATTAACTTTTCAGCCGTTGGTAAAACATGGCCCAACTTTGAAATTTGATTGCTTCTAAACTACTGGGCCGATTTTTACATACTAAAAACCATTCGACGCAGAATTTAATGCTCTAAAAAAAGTTAACGGTAAACGTTTCTGTAGGATAAGCTGTTTTAGAGTTATAAGTATAAAATCGAAAAAAGTGCGAAAATTTAGCGGTTTTTTGACTCCCAAAACTTAAGCAGAAGTCAGAATCCGTCGCAAACTCACAGGACTCTTATTTGGGACCCCCAAAATGTATTAAAATACATTCCAGCTTTAGACGATTTTTCGGGAAGCATATGTCTAATTTGTCTGGGCTAACGGGGCGGGGGTGAACCTCGGGCGGCACGCTGTTAAGGGTGACACCCAAACGGGGTTTAAGAATTTATAGAAAATATATATACTGCAATTTTATTTACCCCCTTATACTTTAAATATGTTCAATCTCTTAGTGAACCCATCGCACTTCTGCCTAAATATCACTACCACCTTGGTTTTTTATTACTATTTTCCTGAATTTTTACTAGTTGCTCAGAATAAAGCTATTTTTAGGGGGGCGGGGGGAGAGTGACACCATAAATTACCGCACCGGGTGATGCCCATGCTAGAAACACCTCTGCATCAAGCAATATATATATGTGTAGGAATGAATGAGCATTTCTGAACCGACAGCACCGCCAACTGGCGAGAGAGCGAGGAAGTAGGTAGTGAGTCGGAGACAAGTTGTGGTTCTGAATGGACGTGTGATAATTTATTGTAATCATCTGAACAGGAGGTTCCGACCGAAGTTGCTAGAATTAATGGATGAATGTTAAGAATTACCTGTACATAAATATTTTAAGTATAGTTAATGTGGTTCTTTCTACTATTTGTGTTATTGAAAATAGTCATTAACTTTATGGAAACCCTAGACAACACAAGAAACCCCATACATATACACAGCGTGTCAACGAATTTTTAAGACTAGGTTTATAAAATAAAATAAATGCTTGTAATTATATTTTTTAAAGTATTTTTATTCAAAATGAACTCTTTCGGCTTCAATACAATTGTCACAGCTGTTTAACAAGGATTCGAATGCCTATTTCAGCTCACATTGTGGGATGTGGGACTGCCTCCAAAGCTCGCGTCAAAACTGTTTGTATAGTGTCAATGTCATCAAAGTAAAAAAAAACAAAAACAAATGAACTATGGTTTTGGCAGTGCATCAGCTGGTAGTTGAGGAGTTGCACGAATGCTTGATAACACAGATAGCGCCACTGTAAGCTTAGTTAAAGCTGTAGTCTTAAAAATTCTTTGACACACTGTGAATAAAGAGCTTCGACGCGAGCTTTGGAGGCCATCCCACAATGATAGCTGGAACAGGCATTCGAATCGTTGTTAAACCGCTGTAACAAATGCATTGAAGCCGTTGTGGCTTATTTTGAATAAAAATACTCAAGCAAATATAATTGCTAGTTTTTATTTTATTTTATGATCCTAGTCTTAAAAATTCTTTGACGCATTGTGTATGTTAAACATTCCCTAACAACAACAAATTAGTAGTTATCTTGTAATGTGTAAAAGTATATTTGTGATCTTCAACTCAGAAAATGAAGTGTTGACAACAAATATGCGCTGCACATAAAAATCTTTTACCCTTCGGGAACAAAGAAAAAAAAAAGAAAAGAAAGACAAAGACAACATGTTCTACACAAGATCTTAAACCTTCCTCTTCTGAAAATTCCAATCTACACTGAAAATGCATTTTCCAGCGAAGAAGAACGATTCTCTCTTCGGAAGCTCCGATTCCTCCCATATTCAGCGCTCTGCAGAGACGTCGTTTGCCGCCTTTTATTGGTGCTAGATATCGTCTGCTAATTAGTTGCCTTTCGAGGCGTTGTCATGGCGACGACGCTGAGCCTTTTCTTAACCTTACCCGATATCCGGTCCGAGGATAGTTTCTGCGTTGTCACCGGCGGGAAAAGAAGTGAATATGAGGATGCTTAATTTTTTTTCGTTCAACTTAGCAAGTACGGAGTGCAGGGGATTAAATTTATAAGCTGTCGACATATTTTCATTCGATGCTGCTATATTAGCTATTGTATGCTATTAAAAATTGACGCATGTTCTTGCTACGATATAAGCTTCTAGTTTTTACGCGAAACTGTCCTGCTTTTTTTATCATTATCTTATGCATATATTCATTATTTATACCTTTTGTTTTTAATTAAGAGCATATGAATATCTATCTATGAGGTTGCTTGTGATATGTTGCTCAAAATAGCGCACGCGTGATGTACTGCTAACAAGCAGTCAAAAATACAATAACATCTTTTATTTTGAATTAATTGGCAACGGGGCCTATCAGGGGTAACAAAAATTCGCATCGAAGGGAATAATTATGAAGTGCAATTTCCTTGGGGGTAAAATGACCTTCGTAGAAATAAAATGCAATGATTTAGCTAAATATACTATTTATTGCTCATATAAAAGATGGAATGCAATTTAATTGCTTATTACTTCCATGTACGAAGTAAGGAAAAAGCAGCATTCATGAACATTACGACCTAAATTTCCATTTGAATCATCTTGTAAAAATTTTGCTCGAGACACCCATACATATGCATGAACAAGTTCAGCGGCCGATCCAGGAATACTTTCTGGAGGGGGCACTAGGAAGTAGCAAGTCGTTCTTTTTCGTAAATATTATATACAGTGGTACCTCCTTTAAGGGACACCTCCGAAAAAGGGACACCTCTAATTAAGGGACACTTTTTCTGGTCCCAGTCCCTTTAAATAGGGACTGCAATGTATATACCTCTGAATAAGGGACACTCTATTTAAGGGACATTCACAGAGAAAAATTTCAAAAATTCCAGTTATATAGATAAGAAATATTTACTGGAGGCTGAAGTTCTACTTTTTCTAAAAATTAACTTCTGAAAGTTGTTATAACTCTTAGAAGCATGAACAAAGAAACAAGTGTCCACTTGTTCCCTCTTTTGTACTATGGAATTCATGTATGCTCAGCATTGACAGTCAGTACCCGGCTACCAACAAGTTTTTATGCAAGTATTGGAAAAAGTACACTAAAAGTATACTGTGTTGCCCAAATTACGAACTTTAAAACAAAACCCATTTAATTACTTCAAATAAGTTTCTGTAAGTTACAAAATTTTGCTAATACGACGTTTATGCTAAAATTTTAGCTTTTCAATGAAAAAATTTTAAATTTCAATAATTTTGACATATTTTGCATGCATAAAATATTTTTAGTATTTAATCTTAAACAGTAACATATGTTTATTAGTATAAAGTTAAACTAAGTTAATACAGTATACGTGTATGCATCAATTTATAAACCTCCGAGGAAGGGACACCTCTATTTAAGGGACAAAATATCCAGTCCCCTTAGTGTCCCTTATTGAGAGGTTTTACTGTAATAAGGTTTTTATAAGAAATTTTATGTATATATATCTTATGATCCCTTAAAACCAATTAATCTACTTTAAAATGAAGAAAAATTAGTAAATATTATTTATATATATATACTAGCTGTACCCGGCCACTCTTTGCTGTGGCTCAGTCTGATTCGATGGAAAAGCAGGAAAAAGCACATTTCTAATATGTTTCATTTCAGAATGCTTGTTGTTTCATTGTCTGAAACTATAGATTGTCTGGTTTACCCATTCTAGAGCACGCAATATATAATTGTACACATGAAAATATCTAAACTGCTCAATTTGATTGATTGGTCTTGAGCTTTATGTTTTTTCACAATGCTTGCGGGCATTTTTTTTTTGTTCCATTGTCTGTGAAGATTTTGATATTGCCTGGCTCGGCACATTGAAAAATTCCAACATAAGCCTTATCCAAACAGAAGAAACACAAACACAAAAATTCTAAACCAAAAATTTGCCGTTCAAAATAAATTATCTGTGTTTTAAAGTTCCCTTAATCGTTAAGTTCAAAAATATTAAAAAAATACTTCAACAAAAACAGAAAAAACACAAAATAGCTAAATGAAACTGTTAACATTCAAAATAAGTAATCTTTGTTTTAAAGTTCCATTTAATCTTCAAGTGCAAAAGTACTAACAAATACATCAATACAAACAGAAAAAACGCAAAATTTTTGAATAAAAATGAAAATAGCTAAATTAAACTGTTGCTATTCAAAATTAAATAAGTAATCTTTGTTTTAAAGTTCTCCTTAATCGTCGAGTGCAAAATATCTTCAACACAAACAGAAAAAATTATTAAATCAAAATGAAAATAGCTGTACAATGCCAATTGTTGCAGCGGCTCATTCTCCTTAATAAAACATTAAACAAGAAGTTCCGTCTAGAACTATACGAGCCTACTTTCCCGTATACACCAAATTCAAATTTATAATCTAGCTATCTCTTTCTCTCTCTTTCTTATTTATCTTTAGTTCTTAATTATTTCAAATATACCTTTTTCAACGGATAATACGTATTCATTCGCTCACTCATTCATTCTTTCATTTATTCAGCCATTCATTTATTCATTCATTCGTTACCTCATTCAAGTGTTTATTCATTCATTTACGCATTCATGTATTTATTCAATCATTTATTTATATTTTCATTTATTCACTAATTTATTCATTCATTCATTCTTTTCCTTAGTCATTTATTCATTGATTTATTCTTTCACTCTTTCATTTATTCATTCATTCATTATTTCACTCATTGAGTCATTGAGAAATATCCTTGAAAATCCCGATCAAAAAATTTCATAGCAAAATAGGCTCGTAAGTTCTGGATGAACTTTCTATTTCTACATGTTCTAGGGTTATAAGAGCTTTCCGATAAAGTTTGTTCCAAGCAAATCGGTCCGTTAGATCAGGATTTATATAGGGTTGAAATTTCCCCGTAAGCTCTGTGTTAATTTTTTGAACTGTTCAAAAATGAACAAAAACTGTTCAAATTAATGTTTCACGCCAAGAGCTTCCTCCAGCAAGCTTGTTCATTGGAACTTGAATCTTGTACCTAGAGTTTGAATGATTTTCTTCATTTTCGCCCGTAGGCGCTAATGTTAAATTTTTTTGAACTGTTCAAAATTGAACGAAAAATTGTTCAGATCAAATATGAAAATGAGATGTTCTCGCCGAGATCTTTCGAATGCAAAAAGAATTTTTCGAATCGGACAATTCGTTCAAAAGTTATTAGGGGGGGGGGGGTAGACAGACAGACCGACCGACAGACAGACAGACAGACCGACCGACACACATTTTCCCCATCTCAAAACCCTACTTTCAATTTTTTTATTTTTCAACATTTATTTAATTATTTCTCTTTTTCTTGACTTTTCTTTATTTTTAACGATATTTTCACGATACATTAAGCCTTCTTTCATGCTTTATTCTTATTATTTTTACTTTTACGGGAAAGTAGGCTTTAAAAAAGAAATAATTAAATCAAAGTTGAAATAAATTAAAAGTGATATATAAAAACACACGTTCTGATAAAATTTCAAAGCAATTGGTGAAGTACTTACGGAGATTTGAGATTATGAACCAAGGCTGAACTTGATCGTAACGGTAAACTGGATCACGTTCAGCTTTGTATGAACAAACGAACACTTACATTTTTATTTATATAGCTTATATTACCGGGAGTTGAGGAAACTGCTAATTATTATTTTTGGATCAAGGTAAGCCTTAAAAAATCGAACTAAAAAGTTTATAACTGGCGTTCTTTTTGACTTAGAAACTTCAAACAAATTCCATCTTGTGCAGAAAAATCAGCGCTTTCGATCGATATATTACATTAATATGCGCAAGGTTTTTTTCACCCCCATAATGGGAAATTTATGTAGAAATTTGCTTAAAATTGGAATAAAAAAGGAACTACCTGTCGGATTTTTTTCTAACGCGTCTATAAACCATCCTCTTGAATCACTCTGTCTACTGGCAAAATTTCAAAGCAATCGGTGAAGTACTTCCGGAGATTTGCGGCTATGCACAAACGAACACTTACATTTTTATTTATATAGATATTTTCTAGCCTGTTTTTCTGACGGTTTGAGAGATCTTCCTTATTCCTTTATCAAGTTCCATGATTTACCCTCTACTGCATAACTACACTGTGAAAAATGCTGCGTTTAGTTTACACTCTTTTGGTATTACTGAATGGTCTTCAGTTGGTGGAAGGTTAAAAAACATTTCTTTCTTGAAATTTATTTAACTTTTTTTATGTGGTTGTCTAAAAAAATGTAGACGGTATATAACGTTTCTTAGCACATGAAATTTGTTAACTCGGTTATGTATCGAAATCTCATTGCGATTAATCCTTTAAATGAAAAAAGGAATCGTGCTGAATTTTTGATGCGTAGTTGAGTTAACGAACATCATATCGCCGTTTCGGAAGGACAGTGACGTAAATGCAAAAACTTGAATTTTACAGGAGAGTAAAAAAACGATTTGCAGTTGTATAAAACGTATAATTGAAAAGGGCGTAAGTGACAGAAAATAATGGTATATTGAGAGTAACTGTGTGGGATATATACTTAACTTTCATTTATCAGGGATTAGGACTTAATCACCCTAATTTCAATCCCTAAGTGAAGTTACGTCATTGTTTCTCTAAAAATTGTTTGTTGTTCCAGAAGACACAAACTGTCGTTCTACAGTTACGTCCATGTTCCCCTGTGTAAGGGATGTGTTTCTGGTATTGCCTATGAAATTATTTGCATTTGACACATTTTTGCAGTTATGTCATTGTTCTTCCGGAACGCCGATATGCTAAAAAACATTCCGCTGTCTGTACTTTTTAGATAGACACTTAAAAAAATTTAAAATACATAAATAATTCTCAACGTTACACCAAACTGACACACCAACGTTACACCAACTGAACACCTGAAATGGTATAAGACGACTGATCAAAATGCTTTGTGCTAAAATGTAAGTACAAGGACAAAACAACGTAAAAAAGCACAAATTCAGAATAAGAAGTATCGCAATTGCGATTACTTTTTATTCTGAATTTGTGCTTTTTTACGTCGTTTTATCTTTGTACTTACACCAAAAACGGTGTTCAGTAACTTCAAAATGTTTTACAGTGTATAAAAGAAGCATGCACCAAAAGTAATACGATGCTGCAGGATACGTGAAGGCCCTTTCCAATAGCCCTTAAACTTAGATAAATCAAATTCGTTACATATCCCACTTACAATGAAACAATAAATTGTTAATAGAAACCGGCTTCGAAATAAGTTCATCAAATTTCTAATAATTATATTTATCAACAAACTAAAAATCATTGGCATTAGACAAACTGCGAAAGCAAAACATAACAAAAATAAAATCTGCAGACGATTTAACCCTTGTTTTTAGCCTACTTTCCCGTAAAAGTAAAAAAAAATAATAATAAAGCATGAAAGAAGGCTTAATGTATCGTGAAAATATCGTTAGAAATCAAGAGAAGTCAAAAATAAGTTAAGTAATTAAATAAAGATTGAAAAATAAAAAATTTGAAAGTAGGGTTTTGAGATGGGGAAAAAGTGTGTCGGTCGGTCTGTCGGTCTGTCTGTCTGTCGGTCTGCCCGGGGTTCCCCCCCCCCCTAATAACTTTTGAACGAATTGTCCGATTGGAAAAATTCTTTTTGCATTCGAAAGATCTCGGCGAGGACATCTCATTTCCATATTTTACATTTTGATTTGAACAATTTTTTGTTCCATTTTGAACAGTTCAAAAAATTTTAACATTAGCGCCTATGGGGGAAAATGAAGCAAATTATGTAAACTCTGGGTACAAGATATAAGTTCCCATGAACAAGCTCACTGGAAGAAGTTCTTGGCGTGAAATATTGATTTGAACAATTTTTGTTCATTTTTGAACAGTTCAAAAAAAAATTAACATACCGTCTACGGGGAAATTTCAATCCTATATAATTTCTGATCTAATGGACCGATTTGCTTGGACCAAACTTTATCGGAAAGCTCTTATGACGTAGAACATGTACAAATAGAAAGTTCATCCAGAACCAATGAGCCTATTTTCCTATGAAATTTTTTGATCGGGATTTTCAAGAATATTTTTCAATTAATGATTGATTAAATGAATAAGCAAAAGAATGAATGAATAAATGAGTGAATAAATACATGAATGACTTAATAAATGAATGATTGAATGAATATGTATTAACCGTTGAAAAGGTATATTTGAAGCAATTAAGAACTAAAGCTAAACGAGAAAGACAGAGAGAGATATAGCTAGATTATAAATTTGAATTCGGTGTATACGGGAAAGTAGGCTCGTATAGTTCTAGACGGAACTTCTTGTTATCTTATATATTTAAACGAGCAATTTTTGTATATTCTCGAAAACAGCTCTAACGATTTGGACCAAATTTTGGATTTAGGTCAGGTTTTGTTTTTTAAGATCACCTATATAGGTGTTTTTCCCGAAAAAACGCGATTTTACACAAAAATCCCATTTTTTTAATAACGCAATTGTGGTACTTGTAACACTGAGTAAATATTATCCGCTATGGATATTTTATTTCAACTGAGATAGCAATACACTAGTGGCAACACTTATTTTTAATTTACCTTTTGCTGATTGAAATTTGTTGTTGTTACCATTTGTGAACTTTAAAATGCCTCGGCAAACTCATTGCAAAAAATAGCTTTAGTAATCCTGCGCGTAATTTGAATGTATCAGAAGGTCTATGAAATGGTCTAAGACTTATTGTGACAAGTTTAAGTAAAAAAGGCAGGTGATGAAGGCAAGAATAGTTATGAACAACCTGGTAAGGAAGTACATATGCATGTACGTACATATATTCACTTCTTGGGTGGAACTTTAGTGTAGGAGCTCGTTAGCGACGTTTTTGGTTGGAGAGGAAATTGTTGGTTACAATGGCAATTAGTTGTTTTGTGTTTGATGTGTGGAACTTTAGTTTGTTATATATTTGGTAAGTTCTGGACGTATCACTCTTTTCGCGGCATCTTTCGTCGCCAACCAAAATAAATTGCCAACCGGTCCCTATACTAGAGACGTTTCTTTGCCATGAGAGTGCACGCATCTCAAGGTCAACAGCTCTAATAATCGGCACGAAAATTTGTAAGTAGAAAACACTTTAACTTTTCAAATTTATCTAAATAAGTATCTGCTTCGAAAAAAAAAATACCGCCGAGCAAAGCTCGGCCACCCAGGTACTGATTATTATCATTATTTAACAAATTCGGAATTATTTTCCTGTTTTTTTCTTCTGTGTTTTAAGTTTCGTAAATAGATCGTCGGCATTGAGCATTTAAGCTGAGAGAAAAATCAAATAACTTTATTTGGAGGCGGGTGTAAGTGCACTTACATCTCTTTGCCACCAAACGGAATGAAGTTTTTATTTAGTAATTTTTTTAAACCACGCTTTTTTGCAGTATCTGTCAAAGCAAAAACTAAAATGTCTTTCCCACAAAACAGAAGGGTGTTTAATTTATCATTTGCACTAGCTATCTCAAAATTTTCATTTCGGTCACTTGCACCCCTTTGCTTCTAAGTGCCTGAATTTATATGTCGTTCTGTGATCAACTTCTTTGTTGCTAAATTAAAGTGTTTTTGTTTTCAGGATTAAGGGATCCATTCTAGAGGATGAGAACGAAAAGGCGGCAGAGGTCCTGGCTCGGCAGGGAAGTTCAGATTTCTGTGTGTTCTGTACTGGATTAGGGGTTTCAGTCCCCCAGCGAAACAGCCAAGGTAAGTAGTTTAAAGCCTTTTTCAATGTGGCTGAAGGCCAAACAACTCAAAATCTATCAAAGTATTGCTAATCGTGATCTCTCATTTACCATCTCCAGTTGTTGTAATCGCAACTACAATTCATCCTCTGTAATTGAAAAGAATATTTATTCTCAACTTAAAGCGATGCTAAAAGAACCATTTTTTTTAAGAAGTAGGGATTTTGGAACTTCACTTTCTCGAAAAGCTTTTATGCCCATCGAATATCAAATTTAAAAAATACATTAGAATTTCTCAGCAGAATAAATTAAGCGAACAAACACGAAATATTTTCCAAGAGCAGCGTTGAAACTTCACCTCTTTAGTCAAGACCAAATACAACAAGCTTTGTTGAAGAGCAGGACTTAGACCTTTACACTCCTTGAAGTTTATAGACCACTTAAAGGTACTATAGTTTGTTCTTTCATTTCTTTTAACTTTTTACAATAAATGGTGTTGTTTTCTGAAGTTTTCCAAGATTAACAACACTACGTAAAAGAATTGTGAGTAAGAGAGTTTTATGCATCATAGGGTTTTAGTGATATAGGAGAGAGACTCTTATACAATATGTCGGAATGCTTTTATAATTCAACTTTTATGCGATCTTAAAAGGAAAAAAGTACACATTTAAAAACATAACAAGAAAAAGAAACTTTTAAATCTTGTTGCGAGATTTCTCAGATATTTGGAGAGATTTTTAGCAGACTGTTTCACAACCTGTTAGAAACTCCTCCTCCTCCATAGGTTTCCCCCTCATAAAGAGCATTAACAGATATATGTGGCAATAAAATAAATGTATAAACATACATTTAGTTTACTGAAACAGTAATAAAACAAAACAAAACAGCACTCTCAGAAGTAGAACTCTCCTTTTCGAGAATTCTTCAATGGCCAAGAAAATTTCGTCATTTACAACGATTCTTTGCTCGCGGGATCACGTGAAAAAAGGGTACTACACAAATTTTGTCAATGTGACGAAAACTTTACTCGGAACAGTTTTCGCGAAGCCATTTCCTCAAATACGACGAAAGTTTCGTGAGATTTGAGCATGCGTTTCTGAGAGTGAGAACAAGTAACAATAATAGTAATAGTAACTTCAATAATCCAAATCAAATAAATGAATAAATGAATTTAAAAACATAATAATCTATGTATAAAATATCTAGTGATGGTGTCAGCGTAGCCAATCAAATCGTAACTACTTAAACGCGGATAATCAGAAGTGAGATCTCATCAGCGGCTCACGCGTTTAAAATTCAAACAGGGGATTAGCTTGACAACTGAAAAGATTTTTATGTGTTTCTTTTGTTTGAGTTATTTAAACTACTTTTACAGTTAAATATTTAACGCGGCAACACTTTTGGGGATATTTCAGTAATAGACTTTTGACATTAAATTTTTCTCATGCATTATAATTTTTAAATTTTTTTCGCCAAGGGAAACATTACAGTTCATTAAGCTTTGAAGCGATTTCTTTGTTGTCAGATATCTTATATATTTAAACGAGCAATATATTGTATATATATTTATATATATATTTTGAGTTCTCGAACGAGGCTCTAACGATTTGGACCAAATTTTGTATTAAAATCCGGTTTTGTTTTTTAAGATCACCTATGTAGGTGTTTTCCCCCGAAAAAAACGGATTTTACACAAAAAACCCGTTTTTAAAAAAACGCAATTGAAGTACTGGTAACAATGAAAAAACATCATCCGCTAGATCTTTTATTTTAATTGAGATAGCACTTCACTAAGTGGCAACACTTATTTTAAATTTACCTTTTGTTGATTAAAATTTGTTGTTGTTACCATTTATGAAATTTAAAATGCCTAGGAAACCCACTGAAAAAGAAAAAAAAAAAAGCTTTGATAATCCTGCGCATAATTTGAATGTATCAGAAGGTCTATGAAATGGTGTAAGACTTATTGTGACAAGTTTAAGTAATAACATGATGAAGGCAAGAATCGTTATGGAACAATCTGGCAAGGAAGTACATATGCATGTACCTATTCACTTCTTGGATACAACTTTAGTGTAGGAGCCTGTTAGCGACATTTTTGGTTTGGAGAGGAAATCGTTGGTTACAATTGCTATTTGTTGTTTTGTGTTTGATGTGTGGAATTTTAGTTTGTTATATATTTGGTAATTTCTGGACATATCACTCTTTTCGCGGCATCTTTTGTCGCCAACCAAAATAAATTGCCTACCAGTCCCTATACTAAAAGCGTTTATTTGCCGTGACAGTACACGCCCCTCAAGGTCAACAGCTCTAATAATCGGCATGAAAATTTATAGTTGGAAAACACTTTAACTTTTCAAATTTATCTGAATAAGTAACTTCTTCGAAAAAATAATACCGCCGAGCAAAGCTCGGTCACCCAGGTACTAAAAAGGTCTGTATTCAAATCTTAAAATATGCAATAATGGGTTGAGTGCTAAAATTCTTCCTGTCGTCGCCAAGAGTCATAATAATAAATAGAACGTGTAAATAAAAATATAAGTATAGAGCTTTTGGAAATTAGAATTTTGACCTTAGGATTCGATTCGCCTAATTTCAAATTTCCGAGTGAGTATATTACTTCGTAGCTTTATATACAATTTCAACTGCGGGTATTAACAGCGACATGCAGAATCTTGCCAAACTTCTAATACTGTGTAAAAACCAATGTATATTATGTTGCAAGATATATATTTTTGATTCCAAAGCGTTGTGTGCAATATAGAACGTTATTTCTGACAGAGAGTGGATTCTTTCCATAAAGCTACTTTATAACAGTTTAATTTGTAATGAGGGAGCTGAAACTCTTGTTGCGATCCGAAGGAGCTGCGTAAGCAGTTCTAGGGGTTGGTGAGCGATATAGTGAACAGGGGGCGTTATCCCCATAGTAAATAAATAAAATAAGGATAAAATAAATAAATAAACATTAAAAACAAAAAGGTTTATTTATGACTTTTTATTATAACCTCCAGAGACCAAGCAAAATAAAATACACATAATCTCTCCACTATTAGTTTGTCTGAACAATTGGGCATTAAAAGTGGTGTTTTTCAAAAACTGAATAAACTTGAATTTTTAAATTTTTCTAGGGGGCACATTCGTTTGAATGTATGTTGAGGTCATAACTACAGTATAACTATGCGATACTTACGCAAAAATAGATAAAAAAAAAACTTTTATTCATTACTTATAACATAAGATCAAACTTGAAAAAATTTCTAGAACAATATTAAAAAGAAAAAAATAATGTGAAAATCAAAACAACCGCGAGCGCGCCGAATTCCAACTTGACTCGTGTTCTTTGCCATATTGTCAACAAATAAACTACCGTTTCCGAATTCTCAACGTTAAAAAGTGATTTTCTGTTCCTCCTTTATAATTCCAGTCCAGGTCTTGCTTGCTAAAATAAAATCTGTCACAGCAGGGAGAAAAAGCAAAACATCCATTTTATTGGATGCCAGGTCTCAGGAGGTTATGTGTAGTTGTCACTCTGAAAAAAAAAAAAAAATACTGAAGATGAAGTGGGTCATTATAGACTACGCTTCTAAAAAATGATTAGCAACATTTAAAAGTTTGCGACCCCCGATCGTTACAATTCAATCTCTTAATGCAGTCTCTCATTGAGAATTTATACTATAAGGTTAATTATTCTTATTATGCATTAGAATACTTTTCTCACACTATATATTGTTTCAAATGGCCATCGAAAAGGAAGCGCCATGTGGAAAAGTTAACGAAAAGCAATGTAATTACCCTCGAATGGTGTGTTGTCGCTTCTGTGTCTAAAGTTTAATCTGTTTTGCTGAATAATGCAGTAAAAGAATATTTGCATATGAATCAGGAAATTATTCTGTTCCTCGAACCCGTTTCGATTGATTCCTTTACGAAGTCGAGGGTTTCTCAATGCATTCTTTGAATGAATAATTCCATTTAAATACACACTGATTTTGCATTTAGATTTAGAAGAGATTGCGTCAAGAGTCTCTAATAGTTTGCTAAGTTCGAAGTATTGATTTGGTACTAGTCTTGAGTTTTTCCTTTTTATAAAACTAATGTATTATGAGTGGTGGAGGTTTTTTAAAATCAATTATTAACTGGGATGTACCTTTAAATTACCGCTAATTTACAATTGTTTTGTAAGATATTATTAATGTTATTCTTTATTTAATTTTTAAAACTCTAAATAGTAAATTAGTTTCTTTTCCCTTAAACGGTACCTTGTACTATCTTTTACTTTTTAGTTCAAATTTCTTTGATAGACATTTTAAAGATTCGTTAAAGACTTCTTTAAAAACTTATTAAAAATTATTTTTATGTGAAGTTTTCAAAAAATTAAAAATTATATGAGAGTTTGCGACATTGTTGCCAGATTGGGGACTCATGGCGGCAAAAACTAAATTTATTAAATAATAATAATCACGATAATGATTGTGATGGTGATTACTACTATTCTTATTCTTCTTATTATTATAAAATGCAGCACTTACAGACAATGTTACATACATAGTCAGTCCCCTTGTGTTCTAGTTACATTGTTGGAAACATGGATGAAAATGATTCTAAAAATATGAAACGAAAATGGTTAACATTGGAAGGTTAGACAATGTTGTCTAGTCATCCAATTTAAACCCTTTTCGTTTCTTATTTTTATGATCATTTTCATCCATATCTGAATAAACTTCTGAAGAATGACCAAGCTATAGCTTAAATTTTTTCTCAAATACGCATTTATAGCTCGATTTGATGCTCTCCTATTTCACCTTTCGTGATTTTTTTTCTTCTTCATTGGCTTCCCAAACTACTTCTTTTCAATTACTTTTGCTTAAAGTTCTTTTCATTTAAATTCTCCATTTAAGCAACTTTTGATATTATGAGTTTAATTTTCTTGATTCTATTTTATGAGTCTTGATGCTATTTTCGTACAAACGGATAATGTTGGCTACGCATCAAAATCATGTGTGAAATTTCAAAATATAAAAGTCCCTGTTGATTTTTAAGACAATAAATGTAACTATCAGTTATTCAAATGACGAAATGATTTAAATCGTTCGAATTGTCAGCAAGTGCAAAATGTAAAAAAAAATAATATTGTACTCTTTCCAATGGGGCCGCGCATGGTCACTAACCATTGCAGACCTAGTGCCTTCCGCGGAAACTGGCATCCATTCTTTCAAATAGCACCACTATTGGCGGTGCCATTACCATTTGAGAATTTTGATGCTTAGTTTCCCCCCAAGATGGCGTCACCTGAGCTCTAAGTGATGCGAAACTGCACTAGGAATTTAATTTAGCCGTAATTATCCAAGATAATATTGTAGTATACAGTCGCATAAACAATAATACACACACACACTTAACCAAATGTGTGAGTATGTACGGTGTGTATTATTGTTTATGAGTCAATTCGGATCCTTAAATCTGAACTAGTTCTTTTCCGCACATATGTGCGTATGTGTGAGGAAAGTGGTTTTGATTCTTCCTGAACTGTATATTACTTTGAAATACCAGAAGTTTATTTTTCACATACATATAAACTTTTGAAAGTGTCCAAAACAGAATATAATGTATATATAAAGATATGGGAAGAAAATAGTATATAATCTTATATGGGGTCATGCATAATGATGTCACAATTCGAGGGGGAAAGGGTGTTCAAGAAAGTGTGACAGTTTGGGACAAGGGGAGGGGAGGGGGTAACAAGAAGTGTGACATCGTACATTTTGATTCCTAAAAAGAATTTAAAATTAGCAACTAAACTTATTTTCTTCTAATGTAATATAGCGTGACATGTGACAAAGGGGGTAGGGGGTATGTTGAAGTGTGACACTTAGTGACAAAGGGGGGGGGGTTCAAATATATAGAAAAAAGTGTGACATCATTTATGAGCGGTCCCTATGATGACGCAGGCATTATTTCCATTCTCTTTACCACGTGATTCATTAAAATATTGAACTTTGAGATTTCCTTAAGACTAGATCTTATAAATATTTATTTGGAGTTTCATTAAATGTTAAGAGGAATGAGTGTAAGACGACACCCAGTTGATAAAACAATCCAACAGGAGCATCGGCAACAGATCCAGAGTTACCAACTCGTCCAGGAATGGAACAATCGGCCTTTGACACTCGGCGCTCGATTTAATTCGACAACTTCGTTATTCCAAACGAATCGATGACAGATGTAATTCCAGACGTTCCAGCCGGTTGACAAAGCTTCTGCAAACAAGGAGATTCGGCCACGGGTAAACCCCAATGCCGGATCAAACAACACAGAGCTCGGGGCTGATTCCCCCCCCCCCTCCTCTATACAGACAATAGAGATTAGTGGATGGATTTTGATGGGACAGTCCTCCGATTGGATAGGTCGAGTGGCTGTTTATTAACACGCGACGCAATGGCAATTACGTGGAGGAGGCTATAAGACGTTTGTATTTCCATCAGAAATGACCAAGTTTGAAAATTCTTTGACAAAATTTGGCCTGGGAAGTTTCTTAAGTCTTATTATACTGGAAACAAGTTGGCAGAAGGAAGATTTAATGAAATATATTTTATTTCCATGGTAACATTCATTTTATGCGTTATGCATTCATTAAGTCTGGTGTGATTAAAATGTAAATCAGAAGAGTTCTTGGAATGTTAAAATATTTCTGAGAGCATTAATTCATGCACTTTGTCCTCCTCCTATATCTGTGTGTATATATATATATATATATATGTATATATATATGCAGAGGCAAATACAAAAGTGATGACCAGCAACAGGCACAGGGCTCAGTTAGGCTGTAGGCAATCTAACAATCCCCAGTGAACATCAAGAGCCTTCTTAAAAGTGTTAACCCCACTGTAAGTAACAGTCGCTTTCGGTATACTATCCCAACTGCATACAACTGTATTGAAGTAGTAATTTTTCCTAATTTTAAGATTTGCGTGAGATTTGAAAAGCTTAAAACAATGATCTCGGGTTCTACCTTCAGTGCATAACTGTAGCCCATCGACATTTTCTATTTTAATGGATT
This sequence comes from Octonoba sinensis, assembly GCA_038502835.1. Taxonomy (NCBI): domain Eukaryota; kingdom Metazoa; phylum Arthropoda; class Arachnida; order Araneae; family Uloboridae; genus Octonoba; species Octonoba sinensis. The sequence continues at coordinate 58,653,145 of CM076605.1, read as the reverse complement.
TAAATAACTGAATTATGTCCCCGCTAACTCTTTTGCTTTGAACTATACATTTGAGCCTTTTTAACTTAATCTCATAATTTAAGTCTGAGAGACCACTTAGCATATATGCCTCGCTCAAAAGCTTAAAGTGTCAACGTTTGATTCCCTCCTTACCCAAAAACCATGGGTTGAAGGATTCCCCTTTTACACTTTTTTTTTTTTTTTTGACGAGGTGTACTTAGAATTACGAAAGTCATGGAAGGGGTACAAAGATTTCGAGAATCTGGGAAACACTGATTTAGACCATTAACCCTTATTTTCATAAAGTAGCATATATGCTACTTTATGAGAATAAGGGCTCGCAAATAATGCAACATACGCACTGACGTCACTTTTCAAATAGAAAGTAAAGGAAAACCCCAGGTAGCATATATGCTACTTTATGAGAATAAGGGTGAAAAGTTAAAATTAACTTCCAATGGAACTGGATGGAAAATATTATTTTCATGCAAAGTAATTATGTCTTTCAAAAATATTGCTAAAATTTATTCACATCTAATACTTATTCAATTACTCAAATCACTAAGTTCATAGATTTTTATTTCTACCAAAGCAAAGAATTAATGGCAACGCATTTCTAAATCAGACGATACATTTGGCCTTAATCCAACTACGACATTTCACAGATTCATAAGTATCTACACACTACTCGACACAAAGAAGGTTGCCAGCGCAGAAAAAGAAATATTTTTGATTTATGGATCGGCCGGTCATGGTCTCTCCGAAGACGCATGTGCGAAACCAAAATGGCGCTCACACGGCAAAAGGCGAGCCAGCCCGCTTGAATCAGTCAAATGGGCTCTTAGTCTAATAATAATAGATGTGGCTGCGTCATATGACACCGTGATTTATAATTCCAGTTATTTGATTAGGAGAACGAAATTTATCATTGTATGATGAAGTACTCATAAATCGAGGCGGAAGATAAAATTCGATATTCTGAATGGGCTAAAAATGGGCGTGCATAGGAAAATGGTGTATGTCTTGGCCAGTATTGGAATTACGAAATTCATTACAGAGGCCGAAACAGAGAACTACGCATTGACCCAGGCACCAGGACATTCACACAAAAATAGAGATTTTCAAACTGCCTATATTTAAAAACAAATTCATAAAATGCCATTAAACTTGAATAGTTATTTGATTTTTCCAAGGTTTAAATATTGCAAAATTTCTTTTATGTTTGTAATACCTAAACTGTTGTGTACAAATTGTTAATTTTGTATATAAATTTAATTATGTATTACAATTCGAAAAAGTACCGAAGAAACGAAATTTTGAGAAGTGATCTGCAAATAATGTTTTCAAACGAAGTTTCAAATTTTTATACGAGGGCAAAACTTTCAGCATGAAAGCTTTAAACAGAGCAGACAAAATGTATTAGAAAAACATTTGTCTAAAAGCGAGGGATACTGAAATGAAAAAAAAGTAGACATCAAGGAAAAAAAGTTTGGAGGGGGCGTAGTGGTAAGGCACTGGCCTCCTACGCCCAAGTTCGCAGGATCAAACCTGACCCAAGTTGGCGGATTTTCAAGATGCAGAATATCGTCAGCGTCCATCTCGTATGATTATGCAGGATGTTAAAGATCCCTTTAATATCCGTTTGGCTTGGATACTATGGGCTAAATTAAATTCCTAGTGCAGTTTCGTATCATTTAGATCTCAGGTGCCACCATCTAGGAGGAAACTGAGCTTCCAAATTCTCAAAAGGGTAATGACCTCCACCCATAGTGGTGCTATTTGAAAGAATGAATGCCGATTTCCGTGGAATGCGCTAGGTCTGCAAAGGTTAGTAACCATACGCAGCCCCATTATAAAGAAGAAAAAAAAGTTTGAAGGAGGCATCTCACATAATATTTCCTTTAGAAATGGACGAACTAGATTGAATAACATTAAATAGTTGAAAATTAAGCAATTCGGAAAAATGTGAAGATACTTCGTTATGTTCGATCTTCGTTTCGATTCTCGTTATGTTGCATGTGTGTTGCATATTCACAATTGAGCAATCCTAATTATTAAGGTAGAATTCGTAGCTACGAAGAGGGAAATTATTAAGTGAAAAGTCCTAAAAATAAATAGAAAATTCTATGACTTATGGAGAAATCCCAATGGCTAAAAGAAGAGCCCTATGGATTTTAGGTTATTGAAAAACAAAATGAAAGATAATTTTTTGTTTCTCGTGGGTTGCTATTGGCTTCTGCCGATTACAGACCCAGCGCCTTTCCGAGAGATTGGTGCCACCTCTTTCAGCGGCACCACAAGGAGTGTGGTACCGTCGCCGCATCAGAATTTTAAAGTCCAGTTTCTCCACGTGAAGCGGTGAGCACCCGGACTCTGTTGGTGCGAAATTGCACTTCTTTAGCGAAAGCATCCAAGCCAATTGTCTACTCAAGGGATTTTTTACATGCCGCATAATCATACGACATGGGAGCAGACGATATTCCGCATCTTGAAAATCCAACGACTCTGCCAGGCTCGATTCTCTGACTAGGGGCGTACGAGTCCCGCGCCTTACCACGATTCCACTATGCCGGTTGAACGAGGATAATAATCTATTCGAAAATTCTGAAAGGTTAAGGGAAAAATCCAGTTGACCGGGGGAAAAGTCATAGAGACAGGAAAGATCTCAAGTGACTGGTGAGGGAAAAGTTTTACTAATTAGGGCTATTAAGGGGAGCCAGCAACCAAAAAGGTCGAAAAAAACGAATTTTTTCTAAATTGGCTTAAGTAGTAAAATAAATGCTTAAAAATGTTCCCTGAAAGTTTCAGAAAAATTGAAGCAATATTTACTGATTTAATCATTGATTTTATTACGGTGTGATTTGCCACCTTAGTAAAGGTAAAATCTTAACGATAACTGAGAAATCTCAAGAAATAAATCAGAACGTGGAAATGTAAGTAATAAATAAATCCTAATGTTTAAGTGGCTTTTGCCTATACCCTTTCTGTTTAATGAAGACGTAATCCTATTTCTAATAAAATATGTATTGACTTTTGCTTTCTATTAGTATTTTTCTCACATAATTTTGATTGCTTTTAAGAATAAATTTTATGCATTCTCCTAGTAAAATATCACAAATAAAAAAATAGCTAATAGCATCTTAAAGTTTCTGGCCATTATCACGCAATAAAAGCATACAATAAAATCGCTCAAAGTCAATTAGTGTTTAACTCTACTCAAACAATTAAATAAATAACGAATATCTTTCTACATAAAATTTTTCACGAGTTCTTACTTGATTCATATTTAACTCACTTCGCTTCAACAGAACTACTGGAAGTAAAAATTTTTTCTAATTCTATTCCATCTATTTGCCATCGCTCATTTATAATTCCATTCTCAGCCGTCGGCGCTAATTATGCACCACCCAACAATAAGACAATTTTCGCGAACTCATCAATTAATTACCGGAATAATTAATTGAATAAATACATTAGTACGAAGAATGTTAAGTTTTGTTCGTAGTTGTCATGAGTTCACATTTGCTTGCAGTCAGAAAATGGCGTTTTTCTAGCGACTAATGAAATTTTTATCGCTACGGAATTCTTATTTTGAACTAAATAAAAATAGGTGGATTTACTTTGGTCACTTTTCATGTGAACAGAAATTCAATGTGAAACTTTAATGGAGGTATGTCTTCAATATTAATAATCAATAAAGAAACGAAGTTTTTTTATAAAATCATCTACTTTGATTGTATGCTCATACGTCATTGTATATGATATTACATGGACATTTGAAACTTGTACTGGATTTACAATAATTCATAATGTAAAATATAGCTAAATAAAAGTAATATTGAATAAGCATCTCGGTGTAAAAGTTTAATGTTTATTCTTATCTTATGTGAATTTTATTATTCCAGATATCATATCAAAACTTTAAAACCCCATAGATGTTACCAATCATATTAAAAATCAAAGTTTAACACATATTAATATTACAAAATTCTACCCCTTTAAAGTTCAGAATTTTAAAAGCTTTTAAAGAAGGAAAAATACACATTTTTGCTTTACAATTAAAAACTTTAGCACGGAATTATGTTTTTAAGAGTTTGTTTTGTTCTTTATTACTACTACTGATTATTTGTTAATACATCTATAGAAACGTATGCATTACTGCAATCATAACAATACAATGACGCTTGTTATAACCGCCTATTATGGAGACAGTTTCAGTACAACGATTAACCCCTTAACGGTCGGGTAATTTCCAAGAAAACGGCCATAAAAGTGCCTATTTTTTTTATCCCTGAAAATTATATAAAAGTATGTGTATGAACAATATATATATATATTCATTTTTAATTTTTGATTTGTTTTTATTTTGAAATTTTAAACACTTCAGCCCGGCAATATCACGGGAGCGAGAAATAGAAGGCGAAACCTCAGCCCGTCATTTTCACGGGAGAAAGAGGGAAGGGGTTAATGCAAAATAAAAATTCTATTATTTACTTATCATATGCATTTTTCTGTTATTGTGACTAGTTAGAACTACAGGGTGTAGCTTCGCTCAAATAACTCATTCGAAAAAAAGACTCATTTTCAGTTTACTTTCTGCACAAAACCTTTATTTTCATATCAAACCGCAGAAGGAATTACCAATTAATTTAAGTTTCCTAGATTTCGTTGTAAATGGTAAAATAAAAATAGTTAAATAAACGAATAAATTTATTTAAAAAAAATACCCTTTTTGCTGTCTTTTTCTAAAATGCGATGTAAATGAAAGGGGTGCTTTCTTACAAAACGATTTTATCATATTTGCAAAACAGCTAGTTCCGTAAGTGGGTATTTTCAATGCATAAAAGCACTTTTACTCGCACATCAAGCTTTTGCTAAAACTTCAGTAAAAATAATCTAACTTCCAACTTCGTAGCTTAAACGCTTCCTTCAAGTATCCGTTACAATTTCTTTTTTTCCAAGCCCCCCGTGCAAGGGCGATTTATTTACCTTGGTGCAGCGCAACGTGATTTGAAATTCAATAACCAAGAAAATTGCTCATTTACGTGAAACATTCACTTAATTTCTGGAAGCCCTGCTTGGCATTCATTCTTTGTTTTTGAAGAACTTTTTTCTCGCAAGCTGCTGTAATTGAAGTCATTTTTAGTAAAAGAAATTCCATGATGATCTAAGTCGTTAAAATCAACTTTTTAAAGATTCGAATTTTGACAGTGTGATAGAGCTAAGCAGCTGATACTTCTACAAATATTTCAATCCATATTTTTCTATTGCGCCCGTGATATTTAATTTTGTTAAAATACATTTATTTTTATTCCTTTTCTCTTTGAGTCATATTTATAATTCCCGGTTTAAAATGGCGGATCTAAGATCTAAACTGGCGGGCTTAAAATTAAAAATATTACTTTGCAAGATTATTTTTATTTATTTTTTTAAAAGTTGTGGAGTATTTTGCAAACTACAGATTGGGCACGCGTACCGCTGCGCACATACCTTATTGATTTACAGACAGCGCAACAAATAACTCTACATTTAACTGTGTGTTAGTTTGTAACAGACCGGTTAAATGTGTAAATATCCTGTACATTTTCAATCGGCTGAAGGTCTGTTACAGTACATTGCAAAACATTCTGCGGTCATCAAGTAAGATTTACTTGAGGGAATTTAACCTTTTTTTTTTCTTGGATTTACTGGAGGGTGTTTCATCTTTTTTTTCATGGATTTACTGGAGGGAGTGTACCCCTATTTTCTTGAAGCAGCAATGGTACCATGTAACTTGGGAAGAAATTTATTTTTAACCGTTGCCGCAGCTAACTCCCCCACTACTTGTTCCTCGTTACTCATGTCATTATTTACCTGATGTAGATTTCTGAGAAAAGTTTAAAATAACAGGAATCTGTTTTACGCTTGAAATTTATTTCCATAATACCTTTGTAGACTATGAAGATTTTCCGTTTGTTTTCCCCGCTCTTTTCATTTAGTTTCGGATTAAGAGGGTATTGTATTCCTCCGCTCAAACCATGCTCCTTCCATGTTAACTCTAGGGTAGACGTCACTTTTTGTATTACATATAATTCAATGTTTTTTTTTCTGTCGCTAAAGTTGTGTTTAATGTAATAATTTTCTATGAATAACGTGCATTTTGCAAAAAAAAAACGGTTCGCTAATGCAAAGCGCATATATAACTACAGTTAATACGGACAATTAACATAATAAATTATTATAAATGAACATTGTTGTATAGGTGCAAAGTACTTTCCCGCCAAGCAAAGCTGAATGCGTTAGATGAAGTCAGGCCTTTTAATGCAAACTATTTATTTCTGGCTTTTTTCAAACAATTAGAAAGCTCTCTATATAGAAATAATTACATGTTTTAAAAAATAACCTTACATTTTTTTTTCAAATTTGTGGCAATAATTATTACAAATGCACCTTCCATCGTACATAAACTGCTTCTTTATCCCCCAAATGATGCAACCCTCATCATTCATGTGTAGCAAAATTACTACAGGAGCCGTTGAGTTCCTTATACTATCTGGTGTGACATCTGTCATAGACTTAACATACAGGGAGAGCGATACGAATGGAAGGATATACAGTACCCATCCAATCCGAAACGAAATTGAACAGAGAAGGGAAAACAAACAGCGATCCTCTATAACAGCGTTTCTTAAATTGTGTTCCTCGGAATCCCGGGGTCCGCAGAGATCACTCAAGGGTTCCATCAAACTTGCAGGCATTCTTTTCAAGAAGATCACTAAAAATCAGTAACATTTAGAATATGCCCCCAAATAAAAAAAGGTAAAATAATAGCTAGCTTTCGCTTCTATTTAGTTACTTAGATAGTAAGTGCGAATGCAACTGTTGGACGTTGCGAATTTCTTGATTAGGATAGAGAATCGCAAAGTTATTTAACTAATTTTTGTTGCAAATATTTTTGGATTTTTAAAATTAGATACCATTAAATATTAATTGAGGTTCTTGTCGTTTTTATTACCAATTTTTTATTTCCAGAATTTATTATTAATATTACACTATTGAAGAAAACAGTGGTTCCACGGTAGAATTTGAGGAGTTTTTTTTTTCTTCTTCTCACTGCAGAAGTGTTAGCTGGTCCTAGCAGACTATAGTCTAAAACAGACCGTTCAGATGTCACTCCAAATATTATATAGAACTCAATGGCTTTAACCAATTTTTGATAACTTGAAAAAATTAAGAGAACAAGCAATTTGGTGCACAATTCGTTCCCGATCCACAACTAGTGACTTTTAACCATTTATAAATCATAAATTTCATCATTAAAAATGGTAAAAAAAAAGATACTTTAATTTATAGTTTTTTATGAAAGAGATATCACAACGTACTATTAAAAAATAACTTTGAAGCTTTTAGCATTATTTTTCCATTAAAATTTTATGCCTTCATTCGTTGTTCTTCAGGAGGAATGTGGAGCATTTTTTACAAACAGAACTTCGACTGTTCAGGGGTTATATCTACTCTTTTCTCAGAAACTTTCCAAAAAGTATGCATGACAACCCCATATACTATCCCAGAAGGCAATGCCTAAAGCAACTCAAATATTCTAAGAAAAACAAATATTTTGTCACACCGACATTACTTTAGCGAAAGAACGTCCTAAAACAAAAGTTATGTTAGGGAGTGCATTTGCAATTCTGAGACGCCAAAAGAGAAAGAACGCGTATTCTTTCATACTAAGTATTAATATCGTCTGCGAGGCATTCTCCTCTATGAGTGAGAAAGAATAAAAAACATGCAAAACAGGAACAAAGGATGATGAGTGAATATTTCATAGGAACAAGCAATTTATGGACATTGACTTTCAGAACACGTCATTTTCTACCTGGCAAGAGGCAACGGCACGGAAAATCTCTGCCCTGGTTATAAATATATTCACGCTTACGGGTAATTGTTTGGGCTTTGGTTTTTTGTCACTCTTATTATATACTGGAGCCTTTGTACGTACCAGGTTGACATAATCTGCCATTTTGTTTCCCACGGAAGCTCGCGGTCAGCTATGGCGTAGTATGGTTGCAAGGTTGGCTTTCTTATCGCATGAGCTGGCGCACATAGTTTGTGTTGTTAATACAGCATTTGAATCGTTTATTTCGAAAAGGTAACATCTCCGTTTTGAAAAAAGAGCAACTCTCAGTATTATTTTTTATGGCATAATTAATCAAAAAATGTTTTAATTTACAAATATTGCATTCCTATTACCTACTAAAATAAAATAGTAAAAGATCACACCCGTTTTCGCTCTGATCATAAGCCTTTTTTTTTTTCTGTCTCCTGAAAAAAATTGTTTTTAAGAGTTATTACCTTTTCGAAATAAACAATTCATTTAGTTTAGTGCTAAATAGACTCAACCAAAATCTGTCAATTGATCAGAATTACCAAATACGCAGACTTAAATGATTGTAGCTTGTAACTTTTGAAAAATATCAAAGATAATTATTATATAAAAGATAATTATTATATAAAAAGTATGGATGGTTAAACCCTTTTTTTATGTAAGAAATTAACTGAGTATAAAACATTGTAAACTAACAACATCGCCAACTACAACTAGGTAAGTATTACGAAATGTAAATAATTTCCAGTATGTTGGACTATATTTTTTGTTGCAACCCTAAAAACCAATGTTGGGCTCCAAAAAAAAAAAAAAAAAAAGCGATGCACTTTTTGGATTATAAAAGTTTTGTACTTCCCGATGATAAGAGCAACAAAATCTTTGTTGCTGACTTTCAGCTCATGTCTTTGATTCTACATAATAAAATTAATATGCTTTCAATTTGCCAACAGCTTACTCATTGGCATTTTTCCCTCCATCATTAAAAATCACTTTCGCCCCTGAGGCTCTTGGTCTACTGATTAGTCTATGCATTAATGTGTAATTCTTTCATTAATATTTCTAAGCACAGTCAATTAAATATCGAAAAAGATGGGTGTACTGAGGTATCCCTGCCAATCAATGAAAATCGAATTGTGAAATTTAAACTCAATATTCTGTCAACCAAGCAAGAAAAGTTTTTGCAAGCCAACCGAAAAAATACTTGTTGTTTTAATTAGAAAAATCTTTGTCCAGAAAGCTGGAAAAGTTTTTTGTCAATCCTAGAGAAAAGCCTTTGGTCCAGCAGTATAAAAAAACCCTTTTTGTCGAGCAACTGAGAAGTCTCATTTGGCAACCAACAAATGTGAAAATTTCGAATTTATCGCAAGTTCCATCAACAAATGTCAGTTTTCCATAACCTTGGTTTAACACAGGAGCAAGATTCTTAAGAGACTTCTTTCCTGACGACAAAATGTCTTCTGTCAACCAGACTAGAAAAGTCTTTTTTCAACCATCCTAGATAAATCTTTTGTTAACCATACCACAATATCCAAAAACATTAAAACTATTACGCTAAAATCTAAATTTTCACATCAGAACAAATTTTGTACTACAGTACAACAGCTATTAAAAAGCATAATGCTTGAGACGTGAAGTTCGCCGCCATTTTTTAAAGCAAAATTCCTCAAAAAAAAAAAAAAAAATATTATTTTAATAAATTGGCAAACCCTCGTGATATATTTGGTAATTGAAAAGTAGCTTGAATGTCAGAACAATAGCTGCATATAAACAAATTTCGGCAATTATGCTGAATTTAATTCCATTTTTTATTTGATATTTTCTCCAAGAAGGCGTTCATAGTATTTAATTAGTTAAAGTCAAATTAAACACTTTGAATTATAGAATTATTGCTAACCGATTATTCACCAAATCATTAGGTGAAATATTTTATTTTCCCCCGATAATACATTTAATTACTGGCTTGTTCCCATTTGGGCAAATCGATATAGCACGTAAACAATTTGTGACAATTTCCAATCGATCCCAAATTCCATCGATAAATGTCATTTTTGCATAAACTTAGATTAACACAGGAATAAGTTTCTTCTTTGACGAAGAGAAATTGTAAGATTGGAGTCTAGATAAATTATTCGAGAAAATTTATTTCATTTTTGTTTATGAACGATGAAAATTTCTGTTAACATGCTGTCAGTGGTTAGGGAAAAGGTGATGATTCAGAAGTGAAATTTGTTATCTCTTGTCAAAGTTTGAACTACAAGAATTTCCTTTCAAAATTTATTAATTGAACTTTGTATATTTTGGACATCTTATCATACTATTAAAGCGAGTTCGAAAGATTTTTGATTTATTAATTGCACCAGCTCTAAATAATGAGTTTTCTTTCTAAATGTTGCCGCAATGTGTGAAAAATATTTTCCTTCATATTTTTCACTCAATTTAAGGAAATTATTATTGCCTCCTACAAGAAGCTGAAATGAGTTGATGCTGTTAAAATGTTGTAACGTCCTGTGGTGGCTATGCTTGATTAACAGGAAAGCTTTCGTTTCCTTTTCAACATATTTTAATGGTCAACACCATGCACACACAATTACAGATCTATTTACAATTTACAACTCTATATATATAACAACCCGAGCCGTGGAGATATCTAGAGGGATTCTTTTTCGCAGCCGTTCCTGGAAAAAATCATCCAGGCGTCTCCCCCGGTGGCCCATCGCCGTCCTTCTTCTCGTGAGCCCACCCCGCTGTTGAACTCCCAAGCTGAGAAATGCCGTTTTCTTCTTTTTTTTTATAGAGGATCGTTACAAGGTTAAATTTATACATTATCTTTTCACCTTATTGTCTCGCATAAATTCTTCCTTTCTTTATTTCCTTCGAATACGGCTGCGCATGGTCACTAGCTTTTGCAGACCTGGTGCATTCCTCAGAACCGGCATCCATTCTGTCAAGTAGCACCACTATTGGCAGATGCCACTACCACTTTGAAAATTTTGACACTCAGACCGCACCTGAGCTCTAAGTGATGCGAAACTGCACTAGGAACCTTAATTTAGCCAAGAGTATCCAAGCCAAACTGATACTCAAGGGATCTTGAACATGCCGCATATGGGTGCTGACGAATTCCTGCATCTTGAAAATCCGCCAACTTGGGCCAGATTTGATCCTGCGAACTTGGGCGCACGAGGCCAGTGCTTTACCACTACGCCACCTTGCCAGCTTGTCTGGCGTAAGTTTAAAAAACGTTTGCTTCGGGAAACATTAAGAAAATGCAAATATTTTGAAAAATTCTTAATTTGGATCTGTGAAATAGAATAAAATATAACAAAAAAGAAAATTACAGAAACTTCCAAGAAAAAAATGTTTTTTGAAGTCTAGGATTTTAAAACGAATTTTTAACTGATATTCGGTGCAGTGAGTCGAAATATCACAAATCAGTTTTTTTCTATCTTTCTCTATCTACCTCTTTAGATAAGTGTTTTTTCAACGTGAAGTTCTACACGAATCGCGCAATTCTAAAGCTTATATACAAATATCGGTTCCGGCATATTTGTCCTACAGTTAGTCTGTTGTCCCAGTTACTTTCAACAAAATTTTATGAATGTAATAAGAATATGGTAAGTTAAATTGCTCTTTGAATGTCTCAACTACTTAGTTGGATCAGTTGAGATCAGCCGGAGATTACTTGGATAAGCTGGAGGGAGGTTATACACAACTCTTTATAGATACTTACTTACATTTTTTTAAAAACAACACCATAATTTTTTTTTGTACATACGTTGGCTTACAACCTTCATAAGAGTCATAAAGCCTTAAAAAGTTGTAAATGCATAAGTATGTCGTTGTATGTATTTTTTGCTCTGAAATCAGTTTAAGAGAACCTCATTTATTTCGCAATGTATCTGCACGCTTGGTATATTTGCGCAAATGTACTCACCGTTATTCATTTCATACTTTGGCATGATATACTAATTCACTAAAGTATACTAAATCCAGAATATGGGAGAAAGAATGTGCATTAAAGAAAGGGTTGTAACTCTGAAAGGTACATGTAATTTCTTTTGCACAACTTTAACCCCCTCCACATTCCATTCTGCACAAAAGGTAAACATTTAGCTATCATAAAATCTCTGCAAACTCTTTTCTGCTTACAAATTGTTTAAGACTCATAGCTAGAATAAAATAAACTTAATAAAATGAAAGCGTAATAAAACGAAATATAGCTTTAATGAATAGCGACCTTCAAGTTGTTAGTGCAGAAGTTCAAGCAAAATGTCAAAACAATCTTGTGTGCGTATACATAAAAGATTTCGGGTTTTTAAAGGCCTCAGCAGAAATTACTTTCGGATAGGGTTCTTCATCCCCCCCCCCCTCCAAATTTCTGTGAAATATGTTACGTTTTGATTTTCCAAAATGTCGTCATTTCCAAATAAACGGCAGAACTACCATAGTCAGTATCCATTTAAACTAAATGGTAGTTATGTGATTCCGATGTGAAATAGGCGGTGAAGGGGGAAAATATTATGTTAAGACTAAGGGAAATATTTATGAAAAATTATAAAATGATTGTTTAAATCCCAAAACTCCCGTGTTAGCTACGGACTTACCCTTCCTATTCAAAGCAGCAAATAATAGTGAATTTCCCCGCTAATTATGAATAATGCCCCCCTTTCGCTTGACCTTTCCTCCTTCCCTTTGTGCTGCCTTTCTCCCATCCGATGAGAATGTTTGCTCTTAGTATAGGTGTTTTGTTTGCTGGAAATCAGTTGTAAAGAATGTTGAAGAGGTGCACGAGCAAGATAGGTATGTGTGAACGCAAAATTCGGAGGAAGAGTTTTGCTCTACTAATGAGAACTGCATGAGAAGAATTCGCGCAAATAATTGTTTTGTGAGAATCGTACAACAATGCAGGCATAGTTGAGAGCAGAATAGAATAAAATTAATAAATTTGTTTAGCTGAACGAATTATGTTTTCAGATGAAAAACAGCTGCAGCAAAGCAATGAACAAGATTGTCATCTTTTTTACACGGTTTTATTTAACTTGATTTGTCACGGAAATTTGTTACGCGGTTTTCGAAAACTATTGCTGAATAAATGATCTTCAAACTTTGCACACAAGCTTACTTTCGATGATAATACAACATTCCATTAATTTTATAATTTTTTATAACGTAAATTAGGGGAAAAAATAATTTTGGTTAGAGGAAATTATCAGAATTATTATTTGTCGAATGGCAACGATAGCATTGTTTGGATAATGCAACGATGTTTCGAATTTTAAAATACTCAAATCATGGCGATTTTAGTATTTTTTAAAATAAAACCGTGTAACTCAAAACATTTTTGCACAGCTTTATATTATTTTTTTATCTTTTTCATATTCTTATTTTCCTTTTTTTTTTTTTTTTTTTACTTTAAATCATTTTTTGAATAATTCTGTCTGTCGTTTTTACTTGAACTGTTGCTGCTAAAATTTATTATCCACAGTGACATTAAATAATTATTAATATGTTTTTTAATGAAACTTTTTTTTTCTCAAGAATGCTATTTGTACGTTTGAATCCTTGAAGATGTCTAATGCTCATTGTGCTGCTGTGGTTGTGAATTTATCCTAATTACACAGTAATTTAAATAACACAGCTTGAGAATTCATTCATTCATTCTCTTTTTCCTCCTAAAATTTTCTTGCTGAGTCACATTTTAGCTCAGGGTTTTCTATATGCACTAAACTTATGCTAGAACATAAAATGAAGATCATTTATTGGTGAATTATTCACTAATGTAACGAAGCATGAAAAATGATTTATTATGTAGTTGAAGTTTGGGGCAATACCGAGGACATGAATTTCTCATTTGCTAAAATTGTCAGAAATCGCTTTATTTTCCATTTATTTAATAGCCTCCTGGCAAAAAATCATATCAAAACCTTCGGAGATTAAAACCAACCCACACATTATCTCCAAGAACTTACGCTATCATATTTTTGCGAAAGAGAAAAATTTCTACCATAAATAACGAGTTTAATTCGAGAGCTTAACTCGTGATGACAACTGCTACAAATGATTTCTGATGGAGTAATTGACGTTAAACACTGTTGCCACTTTATAAAATACAATTTTACCATTTTTCTCACGTCCCAGATTTTATTTCATTTCGCTCAGAAGCAGTGCTTTTGTTTTTCTCTCCATTTCGTCCGGTTTTTGCTTTTTCTTATTGCTGATCAGTTCTTGGACATTTTTCTTTTTCACAGCTGTTATTAACTGCGAAATCTGACAATGATTTAATTCTTTGTCCGGGAAGGGGTGGAAATATAAGCGTGTCCGATAGGGTCATTTTTATTTCTTTGGTGTAATTTTTTTATTGTGAAGAATGGAGCTCTGAAACAGATGTTAGAGGGAGGCGTAAATTAGAACAAAAGTTCTATATATTTTAAAATATAGGTCGTCTTGTAAGATGAACTGGCTGCTTTGATATATTGTGCGTCTACTAAGTGAAGAAATGATAGTTTAAAAGTAAAGAAAAAAAGTAATAAATAAATAAATAAGAAGACATGCAAGCATAGTTAACTCCTTGAGACCCCAGGATTAAGCACATACAATTTTGACGCAATTTTATGGTTCTTCTATTTAAAATTGATTACAAAATAAAATAGCTAAACGTATTTTTTTTCTCAAATTTTATAATTAATTAAATAATAATTTATTCCCGATTTCCATGTTTAAAACCAAGTAAACCACCTGTTGATTGATTTCTAAAACAATCGGGTGTTTTTAGTTTTCAAATAGCACAAACACTAGTTAAATAAAAGGTAATTTAAAAAGCAGGCGATTGGGTGCCGAGGATCGCAAGAGGCTAGAACAAGCTTTTTTTCTTGAAGATCTATCAGTTCTAAGATTTTGTCTTGTTTTTGATGTTAAACTACTCCAGGTACAAACTTTAAATTGGGTTAACTCGTCCAGTCTAGACCGTTTCAAACGTTAAGTAGTCGGTACAATTGCATTTATCATAATGGAAAATAGTAACATAGTAACATCATTGCATCGCTCTTTTGCAAAATTTCTGATATGTCTCTGACATTGTTTTTCATCTGCTCTTTTTTATTTTATTATTTTCATACGTTTTGAGCGTCTTATTCCATCACACTTTTACAAGAGTTAAATTAAGTTAAAGTTATTAAAAAAAAATAACTTAGTAACATTCCTGAAATCAGCATCATTTCATTTTGTAACATCCTTTAAGGCAATATTAATTTTATTTAATACTAGTATCTTTTCCAGGTTTCTGAAAAGTCAGTTTTCTTTTTCCATAAAATTGCATTGAATTTTTTAGGTGCACACCTATATCCTTTGGCAAAAGAGAGGGGGAAAATATGTATTATAGTACATAGTATGTATAAAAATATACAAAACAAAAAACAGTTCGTCACTTATAAATTTGAAAAGAAAGGGAAAAAATACGTACGTGTACAATTCAAAGCAACCTTGTGCATTTTTTCTTTCTAATTCAGCTAACGATACTCATTTTGAAGGTATAATATATGTAAACTTGGTACATTAAAAACTGAACTATTTTTTCTCTTTTTTGGTTTGTATTTGGTAGGTGTAGTATAAGAAGTCCACTAAACTGCTTGCAGCCATGAATTAGACATCATTATTTGAAATTCCTCTTGAAGACGTTAATAAACAATAAGAATATGAATATAATATGCGTCATCTGTTTGAATTCTTATTATGTAAGATATATTGCTATTTTATGTGTGAGCTGCAGAGTTTTCTTATGCAAGCAAGAAATAAGTATTAAGCAAATTAGATGGTGAGAAACACAGTGGTGTATGTCAAGCGATTGATATTTTGACCGAAAACGGTATTTTGCATTACGGTTTTAACGTTACGGTATTTAATAAGAAAAAACTAATAGTGCCATTTATTGATATATTTTTGAAGTATTCTCAAGTTTACTGTAAGTAAAGTTAGGTGACATTCTATATTATGGAAAATTTAACTACGTTTTCAAAAAAAAAAAAAAAAAAGATTACTTACACCAGTATTTTCCCCACCATCTCCTTCCTTTAATATTTATTTCTTACTTACACAAGAAAACTGTGCTGCTCAGACATACACAGCCTCAAATAAGGAAATTAATAATAAAAAATCTAATTGCAGAACTTCATTCAAGAACGGAAGTTACTAATTAAAATCATGGCGTCTGTAGACCCGTCTTCTATATCCGCTTAAAAGCGCTTTTAACTCTTTCCTGATCCTGGACAGATAGTTAAACGTCTAATGAAACGAAACCCTTTGAGAAACATAAAAAGAAAGAGCATTTTTTTTTCTTTCTTTTTAGTACTAAAACTAAACAAGATTTTTCTGTTTTGTGCCGTTCGTCGTAACATCTAATTGGAAGTTATTAGAGCAATGAAGTAAATGTTAGATGACGGTAATAGGAAAGGAATTGCTTTCGAACTCGGCCACAGAAACGAGGGGAGATATTAGTTCTTCTCAATTTCTTGTATCATTTTTACTTCGGATTATCTGACTTCATCGGGACCAAGAGAAGCTTTATTATCTTCCAGGCGAAAAGTTTGTGTCTAATCCTGGAGGTTTTGTGAGGCAATTCCATGAAGTGTAATCGCCATTTTATTCTTATCACATGTGGGAAACTCGTTTGAATTAACTACGAAGTATATTCTCCCTTTTTTTACTATTCAATAAAAATCTATTTAAGGAAAATAATGAGATTTGATAAAAGTAGTTTTCTTTTTCTTTTGTTACATGACTTTCAATTGTTTTCCAAGTACTATTAAATGGAAAGTTTCTTTTCCTTTTTCCTATAGCGCAATTCTTAAACTACATTGTGCTTCGAAGGCAGGATGGGGGTTCAAGAAATTGTGACAAGGGGAGGGAAGGGGGTAGCAAGAAGTGTGACATCACACATTTTGGTTTCTATGAAAACATTTAAAATCATCGAACTAAATTTATTTTTAAAATTTTTAATTTTTTATTTTCAGTTCCATTTTAAGTTGGTTTTATTTTGTATCGAAAACACCGATGCTGATTAAGTTTAAGTTTACTTCTAGTTAAAGGTTTAAGAGGATTCTTCTTAGACATTTACAATTTTAAGATTAAATAGCGCGATTAACATTTTCAGAATTCGAAGAATTAAAATTTTTTACTATTATGTATGAATTATATTTTTTGTAGTAAACCTCAATCTTATTTCATACAAATGAAGTACACATGTAATCATTATTATTGCTATGCTCACAAATGTTATTAAAAGTTCAAATATAAAATCAGAAATGTGATGTATAACGTAAGTGCTTTGTTTCTGAACTGCAACACTGCAAGTACATATGATTATGTAATATCCTCCTGAGACCCGAGCAAAATAAAATACACATATTCTCTCGACTATTAGTTTTTCTGAAAAATTGGGCATTAAAAGTGATGTTTTTCAAAAAAATTAATAAACTTGAATGTTTAAATTTTTCTGGGGGGGGGGGGCACATCCATTTGAATGTATGTTGAGGTCATAACTACAGTAGAACTATGCGATACTTACACAAAAATAGATAAACAAAAAATTTCATTCATTACTTATAACATAAGAAAAGAGATCAAACTTGTATAAAAATCATAGAACAATATTAGAAAAGAAAAAAATAATGTGAAAATCAAAACAACCGCGAGAGTGCCGAATTCCAATTTGACTTGTATTCTTTGCCATATTGTAAACAAATAAACTGCCGTTTCCGAATTCTCAAAGTTAAAAAATGATTTCCTATTCCTCTTTTACAATTCCAGTCCAGGTCTTGCTTGCTAAAATAAAATCTATCACAACAGGGAGAAAAAGCAAAACATCCGTTTTATTGGATGCCAGGTCTCAGGAGGATATAGCGCGGCATGCAACAAAGGGATGTATGTAATGATGTATGTAACGCTAACTATGCCCTACCGTATGTAGCATCGAGGCTTTCACGGACGACCCCGAGAGGCACGGAACGCAGCGCTCGTCCTTCGATCCTTCCAAGGCACCGGACCAGGTCTGGCTAGCGTTGGCTACCTGCTTTAGTGTCTCGGTGAACCAGTATCTCTACAAAAAGAGCCTAACATCTGCCAGAAGCAGATCAGATGAGGGGAGGGGGCTTTAGCGTGACCCAGTCCGCACACGAGCAGGCCCCCCGCAATTACGGGCTAGTGGGATAGGGGGTATGTTGAACTGGGACATTTTGTGACAAGAGGAGGAGGGGGTCAAATATATTGAAAAAAGTTCGACATTTTTGAACGGTCCCTATGATAGCAAAACATTTTTCCTAGAAGCATTTTTATGAATAATCAAACCCTATATTTTATGGCAAACAAATAATAGTTCACATAGTCTTTGCTTACACAGTAAAACTCTTCCTAACGGGCAAAAAAATAATAAAAAAGAAAGAAAGAAGGAAAAAAAAAAAAAAGAAAAACTCTCTTTTGTAGACGCCGCTCTATTACGGGCAAATACTTTTGTCCCACTGGTGTCCACTATTCAGGAGTTTTACTCGATTTAAAAAATTGGTAATGGCACAAACTTTTTTTTGTGAAAACTGCGAAGCTTTGAGATTAAGAAAGAAAAGCTTTGAAGAATTAATTTAAATTGCCGTGTTGTTTATTAGTAGAGTAAAATGACGACGAAAAATTGTGCTTCTACCCATTTTAATTTAAACAAAGTTCTAAGTTAGAATATAATCATTTGTAGGGTCCACTGGAAAAACGACCTAAGTCACATACTGCTTTTTGAACGTCGCTTTATGCTTTATTATAAACTATGTATTATAAATGAATATGAATTATGTATTATAAATATATGTATTATAAATTTGAATTTGGGTGTAATGGAAAAATAGGCTCGTATAGTTAAAATTAACATTTATGTTATAAAATAATTGAATAAAACATGAATCAAATTTCAAAAAGTAGTATGTGACTTAGGTCGTTTTTCCAGTGGACCCTTCATTTAATTTATTTGGTCAACATACTTTCTTTTGTTCTTCCTTTTGCCCGGCACCCTTTACTCTGATTCTATTTTACGAAAAAACACACTTCGTAATAGAAATGTTTCGATTCGTTTTTTGAATGGTAAATTTGTAAAGTTTAATGCATTTTTTAAATGTATTCGTACACTCTTTACCTCCAATAAATAACGAAAAGATTTTGTTACTTGACAAGGGATGTAGAAATTTTACATCAAATGTGCTAATTGAATATGTCTCTTTTCAAATTTATGCTTCACACAAAATAGTAGTTTTATGCGTTTTTCCTAAGAGGTATCATCAAACTTAAACAATTCATTTAAGACTTTGAAAGCTAAACATAATTGATCTTGAATGATACATTTAGAACAGACTGATTGCTCACATTCTAATTATAGAAGGCGAATTCCTTGACACTTTCCACTGATATCAGAATCCAATGACAACTTGTTACGAAATACAACAACTTTCTTCATTTATTACTAAAAATCGTTTGATACCTTTCAATGATAAGGTGCGGTTTGCATAAGTGAAAGTTCCAGAGCTTAATTTTCTTTTGCATTCGAACCTTGACTCTTTTAGTTTCAACTCTTAACGTTATCTTCGCCTGCCACTTCTGAGTTCAGAATTGACAGCTGTTCGTGCGTCCTTTCAAGGAAATCAAAACTAAAATAATAATAATAACAATAAATTAAAAAAGAACACTATGTCAAGGGCTATATTTGATCCTTAGTTAGATCCTTTGGGGTCAGTAACCACGCCTCTCGTTCGAATAACGGTGATTGGTTCCGTCTGTTTCCGTATCTGGCTGGAGGACAAGTTGAGCAACACAGCTTGTGAGAACCGATCGAGATGCGCTAATAGATGTTGGCGTGAACGTGCTTAAATCCTAATAAGGGTAATTATTTTCACTTTTTTGTTTCCATTCATTGGTATTACGTTGGGTAAATGATGGGTTTTTGAGCTTTTATCTTGTGCTTTGTAGCTAATGATTTTCTGATTGATGGTTTTTGTACCAATTAGAAGCAACACTAGTCAAGATACCGAACTTCATTAAATATTCAAAAACTCAAAGTGAAGCTACATGAAAAGTCTTTGATTGTATTTTTCAAAGTAATAAATAAATAATAAGTGATGGAATTAAAAACAATTATAAGAAAACTAGCTCATTCCCCACAGAACATCTGCGGGCTATTAGCCATTTCAAAAAAAGCTTTAAAATTTAACGGCTCAAGAAAAATCGCTAGATATAAACAAACTAAGATGTTGCCATTCCAAAGAATCGAAAATTAAAAGCTGAATTATGAATGAAAATACTTTTTAACAAATAGAAACAAATGTGTTAAAGTCCGTAAGTTACGACAATAAAAACAAATATTATGTTATTTTTCTATGCTAATCATTAAACAAATTTTGAAATATCGTTTTGCCATTGTTTGTTTTTTGCGTGATGTCAGTATCGTATCGTACCGCAAAATTTAATCGTAACTGGTCCACGTTAAGGGAAATATATATATAGATATATTTGAAGTTCACTTTTGTTCTTTTTCGTTCTAAGGGTCATTTGCTTTTTGTTCACTACTGCTCGTCAGGCTGCAGAATGCAATACTTATCTGACATTGAACTTTAGACAGATAATAAGCATACTGAATTTCCTTACTGAAAATTTAGAAAACGAATATTATTACTTTATTTAGAAAACGATTAATATTATTACTTTATGTAGAAAACAATTAATATTATTACTTTATCCAAACAATTAGAATTTGTTTGAGCAATAGCAATAACACATTCATTCTTCTGTCTGATGAAATTTTTCAAACTAATTATTCAGTTCACAAAAAGGAAAAAAAATGGCTTCGTTATCATGTGTCTTATCCTTCACATTTCCAAAATTGCTAGAGGGAGCGTTTCAGTTGCTAAGCCCAAAGGATACTTCGGTGAAGAGATATTGTTTTATCTTTTGTCTGTTAGACTTCTCTTTGTTTATTGCGAGAGAATTTCTTATTTTTCTGAGGTTTTTCTTTCAGATTAATGCATCGTCAAAGGAGCGACGATTTCTCTAACCTTCGATAAGCGTCGGTGGCACCCTATTTATTTCTATGGAATAGTTTTGATTTCTGTACTTTTTCGTGCGAAATACACAGAAAACAAATACACAGTAATTTTTTACCTGTACAATGTACTGTAAAGAATATTTGGTCGAGAATACATGAGAACCTCCTGGAAATCATTTAATTGGAGCCTTTCGTAAAATTACAGAGAACTAAAAACACATAACAACAAAGTCTTCAAGAAAGGAAATTACAGAGATAAAAAAAACAGAGAACATTCTGTTGATTGATAGCAACATATAATGTGCAGCACGTGTGGTGCTTTCCGTCAGTGCGATGAATTATTACTTCTGGTACACAAAGTCTAAAGTGAGTCCAGTTCAGCCTGCGCTGTTGTGGTTCCTGTGTCTTAAGCCGCTCGGCTGAAAACACTTCTCGGAGGACTTACAACGCTGAAGGCCAACCTGATCATTGGAGCTGGAGTCTCCAGCTGAAGATAAACCGTACTCCAACAATATATGCATTTTTTTACAACTTTTATACTGGTTGTCACAAGTCTCAAGTGTTTAGTTACACATAACTAAACAGATCTTTCTCTGTGATTTTACAAAATGACGAAAAGCATGAATTTTATTGAGAAACTTTATCAAGAAACTTGATTATTTGTTCCGAAACAAGTTCTTTGTAAATTTAAAGAAACACTAGTTTTCTTTCTGTCTTTTTACAGCATTTTTTTACAGTCTAAGTTGACGCGAGCGATTAGATGTCAGTCTTTCCTCGTAGCTAATACTTGTAAATAATATTTTCAAATTTTACACTATAAACTTCGTCCTGAAGGTACATTCATAATGTTAGCTTAAATTTTTTTTGCGAAAGTTTAATTTTTTTTTTAAATAAGAGAAAAAGTGAGCCAACTCTACTGGTATGCAGATATTGATACAAATGTTTTAGATCATTATGATTTTCTAAAAATAGCATTATTTAGTATATTTTCTGGAGAAATACGCAAAAGAAAGGATAGCTGATGTTAGCTTGTAACAAGTCTGAAAGTAAGCTCAGTAATTTGCAGTTGAAGAAGGTTTTGCAGCCTTTATCACGACGTCATTCAAACTCCAATTTTATAAGCTCCTTATCTCAGTACATTCCTTCAACTTCTTTCCGAAAATAGAGCCAAATGGAAAGATCTAAAATTGTTATGACAGTAACTTTGAGATTCAGTCTTTTTATTCTCAAAAATCGAGCTTACTCGAATCGAATTTCGCTTCATCGTCAAAATGGCAATGAGCAAAAATTTTGGAAGAGATATTTTTATTGTCTGTCACTGTTCATCGCGACTCTTCTCAAGAATAAATTCATTTCATTTGCCGCAGAAGAGTCAGAGACTCAGCTACGCAGGTTGTCTGAGGAAGCTTTGATCAGAAACGGCTTCTCTTGCCTGCGTCTTTGAAAACTGAAGTACTTTCGGTGACTTTCGCTTTTTAAAGTGCCATTGAGAATTTCCGAATAACTTGGTACTTTTTTTAAAAATGTGTTTATTCCACAGCAATGAATATAGAAAAGAATTTACCCTTTCCTATTAAACTTATCCTTGACAAAATCTTTTATGGGTCAGGAATTTCCTTTTTTAAAGCCTTAATTACTGATGTATATATAATCGGGAGATTTACGTGAAATCACTGGAGAAGTTCATTCTATTGATTATTAAATTATAAAATCATTCAAGTTCATTCGATTGATCATTAAATTATAAAATCACTCGAGAAGTTAATTCAGTTGATCATTCGATTATGAAATCAGTCGAGAGCTTTAAGAAATGCCTGATCATTCAATTACCAGAATCACTCGATATCCGATTATTCGATTGTGTAAATCTTTTTCCTCATCACTATTTTTATATCTTTACAATCGCTTAAGAAAGATGTCTTCGGCAGGGGTTTTTTGGTAGTTACTAAATGAACCTTTTCGTTATAGTTAACACGTTTGAAACTTTTTTGAGACCGTTTTTTATTCTTATTATTATTCATATCTTGAAAATATCGTTCTAAGTCCACGAAGGGAGGTTGCAAATAATTTCACGCAGTGGATTGAAATGGCCACTAATAATGGCACTGGGTAATGATGCCAAAATATCATCAAACTACACGACGTCTTTAATTCATCTAGAACCGATTTAAAAGATGACCGATCATACAAAATTGGTTTTAAATCTAATTAATAACTCAAATATAGTTGCATTCAATGACGAATGAAATTGAACTACGAAGGTATGATTGAAGATTGTAATAGTGCGTACTATTTGCATCAAATATACTTCTGCTATTCAAAATGCTATAATTCCAAGAACTTTTGAACATGGATATACTTATGTGTAAGAATATTTATATTCATACACTCATGCTCATAAAAACATAATTTTAACTCCGATTTTAAAACTTTATGGCACGGAAAGCTTCTCTGACGGCAGAACTTACCTCCAGGGAGTGGAAAAGCAGGAAACACCCTTTTGATGGTCATATCGGACCCTGACCGTTCTCCCAGCCTTGGACCACTTTTTAAAAATCGTCTGTTATCTGCAGACCCATTTCCAAGAGCCTCTCTAAATTTAAATGTTCTCCTTCCTCTAAAAGCAACAAAAAACGAAAACCGTTCCTCCTGCTGTCATTCCGTATTCTTCTTCCGCCTATAAAACTGCATTTCATGTTCGCAGGAAAATGCATTTCGTACCATTTCCTTTCTTTGGAACGGAGAATACAATTCTCAAATGACTCTGGAGAGGAGCAGTAAAGTGATACTGCCCTGGTGTATTTTCTTTACTTTTACTTCCGAAACACGGTTTGAGAATAATTTAGCTGCTCTCCGTATCGGTCGTCTGAGACATACAAAACATCGAAAATTACAATCATGCTTAAGCTTTAATTCGTTTGTTAACTTTCTATCAGTTTTAACTCTCCAAGTGCTGTTAATGACAGATTTCTGAAAAACGTGTTATTTTTTAAAATCCCCTCTATGCTTGCATAATTCCATCAGAATCAAGAAATCTGGTAAAAATATTTTCATTTAGATCACTGAATCAAGCGGGTTCGCTTTAGTGGAATCGATGCATCTGAATTATTAATTCCTATTGGAATCTTTGAATCAATGGAGTTTATTTTGAAAGGTTCACGAAATCTGACCAGTTAATTCCCATTTCCTCGAGCCCGTGGGAGGGCATTTCTAAGACCTTGCGGTAATAGGGAAAGGGGATAGAAGAGAGAAGTTAATTTTCATTGTAATCGCTGAATCTGCTCGGTATATTTTAATATAATTACTAAATCTGCCTAATTAATTCCTATTGGAACCGCTCAATCGTCTATGTTTATTTCAATGGAATCAATGAATTTGCTCAATTAATCACCATTAGAGCCATTGAGTTATACCCGTTTACTATAATGAAATCGATGAATCTGCACTCCAGTTGGAATCGCTGTATTCACTTGAGGGTTTCTTTTTTCTCTCTTTTTTTTTTTCAAAATAAAATCGTTACTTACGCCCAGACTCTGCCCACATATCATTGAATCAGCAAAGTTGATCCCAGTTGGAATTCTGAAGTCCTTTAAAGTTATCCGCAGGGAAAAGATTTCTCGAAAAATTTTTGAAGCTGGTACATTTCTCTCTCCCAAACTCACTAATTAGTTTTTTTTCCAACTCAAAATCGAATATCGCCTTAAAATAGTATATAATCAATGCAATAGACTCCTCATTGAATTTGTTACCGCGAAATATGGCCTGTAATAAGAGTTGTGAATAGGAACTGGCTGCAAGAGGAGCATTCAATTAAGTCTTCTTCATAATTAAAGGGACTATCCTAACAATAACTCGGTAAAAAGAAAAGAAAAGAAAAAAACGGGCAAAATAATTAACCGGTGCATAACCAAAGTTACATTCGGACATTCTAAAATGAAATTAATAACTCAAACTGTGTCAGCTAAGGAACAATAAACTAAGAAAGTACAAAGCGCAAAGAAAATACAGAAAAAAGGAAGAAGAATGCAAACAAAGAAAAGAAAAAGATTGGAAACGAAGAAAAGAAAACAAGAAGAAAGAAAAGGATAAAAGAAAGAAAAGAAGAAAAGGAAAAGAAGAAAAGAGAAGAAGAAAGGGAAAAGGAAAAGGAAAGGAAGGAAAAAGGGGGAAGCAGAGCAATCTTTTATCTTTCTCTCTTTATCATGCTTTATATGCATTTATACCTTTTTACATTCTTCTATATCCAGTATATAGAGTAAAACATTAGATTCGTGAAATTTTCGAATTTCTAATTTCGACGGATTTACATGTTTTGAGGTGTGCTGAACCCATTTTGACTATTTTTAGAAAATGTCTGCCTGTGTGTGTGTCTGTTGTGGTCTTTTTTTTTTTTTTTGTGTCCGCTGAAACTTAAAAAGTACTGCATGAAGACAAACGAAATTTGGGGTACACATGGATCCTGGTAATAACTGTGTTGATTAGTTTTTTGACGTGAATCCACTCGAAGGAAACGGAGCAATCGAACGTTTTTCTTGATTAGAGTGAGTGTTATATCTCAAGAAATAATGGAAGCATTCGAACAAAATTTGGTGTACCAAAAGGGCCTCAATAGGAAAAGGTGCGGATTGCATTTTTGCGCCATTTGCTCCCAAGGGGGTGCGCATCGAACTCTTTATTATTTATTTATTTATTTATTTATTTATTTGCGGGCTCTGTAACACAAGACGTAATGATTAAAATTAAAGGAATTTGGTGCACACATACATCTTAATAGGAAGAAATTGCGATTAAATTTTGGCGCCATTTGCTACGAGGGGGCCATCGTAGCAAATGGCGCCAAAGCTACGATGAAGCCCCGCATTCGAACGTTTTTCTCACTAAGCGTTTATGTTAAGAATTCAAAGCAGTGAATTTGTTTTGTATTGTATTGTCGCCATTTGACCTAAACGTTAACAACTAAATTCCTATCAATATTTTTAGCATTCTCAGGCTTCACCTGTTGCACAAACCTTTTAATTAGTTATCTTGTTTTAAAATCATCTTTTATATATACCTTAATAATTTAATATTTTTTTAAATAAGAGTTTGCAGTATAATAGGATATTTAGTGAGTAGGGTAACATTTTGCGGAGGATATAGAAGAAAGTTCCATGATGGCCACAACAGATTAGTTTTAAATATGCATTAATATCCCCCGACAGCATGCACACACTTTCTAATCCTAAGGCAGTCCTTAATTTTTTCCTATCTTGTAATACTCCTCTATCACTTCAAACTCGGATTTGATTTGTTGGTTTCGAGATAATATAAATAAATAATGAAATAAATAAAATACATATATTTCAGAGTTTAATTTTTAAGATCACATAAATAAAATTTGAAAAAGACCGTTTAAACGGCATCCTACTTACAGCTTACACTATAATACAGATGATTAATGTAGTTTGTACTAGTTATCCTTGAGAGCCGACTGTTTTTGATCTGAAACGTGGCCTAACTTTGCGAAAAATTTTTAATCGTGTTGATTTCTAAAAGCAATTGTATAGGCGAATAATGAAGAATAATAGAGCCCTTTCATTGCTTAAAAAATGACGAAAGGGACGAGAAAAGACTGCAAACGATAAATTTTGCACTCCAACGCGACCGAATACGTCAAATTTCTCGTATCGAATCATGGTAAAAGCATTTAAGAAAGAGCCTTTCCATAGGAAAGTAAGTAATTTAATTAAGGGTTTTAGCATCGCGCCGCAAGCAATTTTATGTAAGCGAGTTATTCGATTATGAGAACTGATTCGATTTGCACTAAACGCCCCCTGGGATGGGAAATGATATTCCTTGACGAAAGATGCTTGATTGAATTTAAGGCTTTTATACTTTCTAAATTCAAAGATCAATTACGGAAAAAATACATATTTTATGTAACAGTAGCTTTCAACTAAGTGGCACAACGCAGAATTGGCTTTCATTTGAACTTCTTCCATAGTTTCAGATTTAGGGGATGACATTGGTAGGCAATTTCGTTTCGCAAACAAATTAAACCCGATTCTGAAGCGACAAAAGCTGAACAATAATTTCTTGGTACAAATCTGGTTTTTGATGTGGTATTTCGTTGCTTTATATCAATGAATGACATTTAAGGTATAAGATGTTCTTTGTAAAGGATATAGGCCAATGTACTTTTGCAACTATATTGGAAGGATTCTGAGGCGACAACAAAAGCAGCAGGGGGAAATTGATAGGGGAAAAACATATTTGAGGCAGGTGAGAAGCAAAGGGATGGAAGTGACCAAATCTGAGATAAACGCGTTCAAAGTTTGGAACTTATGGGACTTTTAATGTTATTTTGTTTTCTTAATCAATACGAAACAGACGCTGATCAGTTTAAGTTTTTTTTTCCAAAATATTTTTCAGCACTGATATATATTCCATTTTTTTTTTTTTTAACATGCAATTTTCATTATCCTAATATTTTTATTCTCTTCATTTTAACCTCTTCCTTCCAAGTGTACCCAATTGGGTACATTTTAAAATACTGTTTATTAACTACTGTTTGGGCGATTTGAAAGCTAAAATACCCAACTGTTTTGGAAATTAATCAGCAGATAGTTTACTTCGTTTTAAACATGGAAATTGGACATTAATTATTATTTAAATTAATTATTAATTAAAATTTAAAAAAAAAATTTTTAGTTACTTTGTTTTGTAATTATTTTTTAAATCTGAGAACCAAAAAATTTCATTAAAATTGTTTGTGCTTAGTTCTGGGGTCTGAACAGGTTAATTCACCTTTAATAATAATAATAATAATAACGTACCATATGAATAAATAATATTAATAAATTCGCGTAAAGGAGCCCATCTCCTGGTATCTTCTTAATCCCTATCAGGGCGATGTGATGGATTGTGATACGCTATGATATGTTTCCACTTCCCCATTTTCGGTGCAGAATGGAGGGAGAAATGCACTCCGGCCTGAAAGCGATCCAGCGCTGATGCGATTCTGATGTAACATTAACGAGAGCGCGGCACCGTTCTAATGAATATTGGACGCCGATTGCATGCCTCTCTCTGAGGCAAAGATACGCCGTTATTATTGGATTTCAGAAAGGATTTAATGGACTGCCGATTTTAGGAGTCCCTCTCCGGAGGAAATGGCTGGATTAAAGCGAAATGGTTAAAATGCGAAAAAAAGGTGTAGGTTCTAGGAGATTTTCTCTGCTATTTTCTTTATTGTTAATCCATGGACAGATAAAGTCTTTGCAAAAACGATATAAGTAATACGCTTATTTTCTCAGAAGATTTTCAAAAATAAGTTAAAACTTGTCCTAAAAATGCAGGAGTTGCATTAAAATTCCGAATAGTTTTTGACAGATTAATAATAAAATTATTAAAGAAGAGATAAATATCAAAGATTTGGTGAACGTTTCTGTGCATTTAGCACTTTCTTTTGCAGATAAGCTTTTCTCTTCTTTCCCTGAATAAAAACAATCAAAAATAATATTATTCCCCAGTTATCTTTACGAAGAAACTTTGAAGATTTAAATTTGCCTTGAAGCAGATTTAAAAATTCTTAAAATTAAACATTGTACGAGTCCATCCAAGAAGAGAGCAACCTGGAACTCTATTCTGAAGAAGGCCATGGCCCACATTGGGGTGCGCGACAATGAAGGCGACGAAGAAACTTTGAAGCATAAAACCTGAGATTGAGAAATGTGCACTTGTGTTCCTTGCAACGCATGCAGTAATACTTACATTTACCATACATCGCTAGTTGAAAAATCCAACTCTGAGTTTTACCAGGACATCTTGCACTTAGAAAATCATATCTTTTGTATTTATGAAGTGGTTTCTTCGAAATCCGAACCGTGTGTATGCAATTTTTACTGCTATTTTTGTCTTCAATATACAGGGTGCTCATTAATTATTGTCGGGGTGTCCGTGCCTCATAACTTTCGAATAAAAAATATTACGCAAAAACCGATTACGTATTCGTAAATTACAACTCAAAGAATTTTATTAATGATATTAAAAAGATTAATGAATTTGCACATGGCTGCCCTTCGTGGCTCGTAACACATCGGGACGAAATTCGATTTCCCTCTAAGTGTTCTCCAGCATTTGTGGGATAACATTTTGGATCGCAGTAACAATTCTGCGCTTCAGTTCATCAAGGGAGGGCACAGGAGTCTTGTACACAATGCTCTTGACAAACCCCCATAGAAAGAAAAACCACAATACACATGTTGCTTTTTCTTGCACGGTCGCCATTTTAATTTATGACGTCATAATTACCCAGACTGCAAATGCGCTAAGATCGCATTATTGCCACGTAAAATTCTTTGAGTTGTAATTTACGAATACCTAATCGGTTTTTGCGTAATATTTTTTATTCGAAAGTTATGAGGTACGGAAACCCCGACAATAATTAATGAACACCCTATATATCTACAGATTATTTATTGTTTTAA
Organism: Octonoba sinensis; assembly: GCA_038502835.1. Lineage (NCBI taxonomy): Eukaryota > Metazoa > Arthropoda > Arachnida > Araneae > Uloboridae > Octonoba > Octonoba sinensis. Next base: position 58,623,747 of record CM076605.1, on the reverse strand, counting down.
ACAGAAGGAATAACATTCTTCCAGTAAGTTTCTCTCTTCACCAACTATAGGCATGGTTATGAATTCAGGAGCATTATCTTAGTTTCATGCACTCACATTTAGCGAAAACGCCTATGAAGTTATGTTATAAATTATGAACGAAGAAAGAGCAAATCATTCCAAATACTTTCTCACATATATGAGTTCCATATTAGCATAAATAATTTGGTGGGTCACTCGAGAGGGGTAAAAGGCGCACTCGAAAAGGGCAACAGGGCACACTCGAAAAGGCAACAAGGTGTTGCACTCTTCGAAAGATATGCTAGTCACCACAACTACTTGCTTTGAGCAAGTGACAATGTATACCCAGACATCATATTATTAATTCAAATTTTGTATCACTTTGCCAATTCTGTATACTTCAGCACATGATATCAATTTTTGTATACTACATCACAAGACATCATATTTTGTAAACTTCATCACAAGACATCAAATTTTGTATACTTTGTTTCTCAACTGTGTAGTACTCTGTCAATGAATACCCAGACATCATATTGTAATATTGTGGACATATAGATGAACAACGGTGACTTTGCAATCTGAAGTAGGCTGCACTACGCAATTTTTGAACTTTAACGTGGCTTACATTATGTATACCTTGTTTCATCACGGAGTATAACGTTGTCTATGCATACCCAGACATCATATTGTGGTAATGTAGACGTCAGCTGTACTATGGTTACTTTGTAATCTCTTGTAGTAGGCTGCACTACGCAGTTGGGGTACTTCAGCATGGCTTAATTTTGTATACTTCGTTTCTCTATTGTGTATTACTCTGTCTATGTATACTCAGACATCATAATATCAGATCAAGCTTTGTTTGTTTCATTTTTTTTTTTTTTTTTTTTTACAACAGTTTATTTTTTAAAACAAGACATCAAATTTTGTATACTGTTTCTCTACTGTGTTTTACTCTCTTAATGCGCATCCAGACATCAAATTGCAGTATTGTGGACATCTGTAGCATGGTATAAACTTTGTGTACTTTATTTCTCATCTGTGTATTACCCTATTAATTTATATCCAGTTATATTGAGTTATACTGTTATAGTGTGATGCGGCTTTGGTTGTGCGCAATTGCTTAATGATACTAATGCTTGTAGTGTAACAATTTTTGTTATCTGATGTTGATTTACAGACACTGTGCAATCTTTCGTTTTCCGCACCACGCGCATTATGACTTTTAGAGTTTTGCAATGACCTGTAATTTTTTTTTTTAATGGTTTTCATAAATTTGCGGTTGGTCGAGCTCTCTCGGAACCCCATTTGCTTCCGAGGGCTTGCACTCGGGGGCATCTAAAAATACGATAGGCCGGAAAAGGGCAGGTGCGGGGGGGTTTCTGGGCGCACTGCTCTGAGCAAGAGTGCTATTGTCTGCCGTTCATTGTGTAGGATCAAGTTGTAGTCAGCTAGAGAGACTAATCCCAGAAGACAATTTCTTAATTTTTCAACCAGCGCTATGAATTTGCACACTGTGCGCATATTGACAGTATATAAATACCGAGCATTTACCATTGTGTGTATATTGACAGTATATAAATACTGAGTTGCGGATTTTGATGCACAACGTTTTTTGATGCACATATATATGCGAAATAAATTTCATGCACTTGTTTCGGAGTTTAAAGTTAACTCTTTATTAACCAGAAGGTCATAAAGTTCGAGATGTAAATAAGCTGAAGGAAGCCAACAGTGTAAGTTTCTGCATCACATGGCTGTGTTTCCCATATTCGTTTACAACTATTGGAACACTTTCAGCCAGTTGTTACAACGCAAAGAGGATGATGTCATGACCCTAAATTAACACGTTGAGGACGGCGCAAATTTTTGCTACCTATAATAATAAGCTTTTCAATTTTTTAGTAAAAAAAGTTATTTTTAACTGCATGAAGTTTTCAACAAAACTGTGTTATAAGACTATAGTTGGTATAACGCCGCCAGATGCACCATTCGTGTGTAAGCCACGAGTGGTACACGTCGCCAGATGCACCATTCGTGTGTGAGCCACGAGTGGTACACGCCGCCAGATGCACCATTCGTGTGTGAGCCACGAGTGGTACACGTCGCCAGATGCACCATTCGTGTGTGAGCCACGAATGGTACACGTCGCCAGATAAACTATTCGCCTCTGAGCCACCGGTGATACACGCCGTCCTCAATGTGTAAGTCTATCAATTCCCAGTCCATATCAGCAGAAACATTCTTTCTCTTTTGAACGGAGCAGATAGAACATTGTTTCTAAGTGTCTTAAAACTAAGTTATTCGGCAAGCGGAACTCCCAGTGCATTCCTAAAATGTAATTCCTAGATTTCGACTTCAAGTTATTTCTTTCCATTTTTCGAGGAATGTCCTTCCAATAGCATCTAACCCCGTAAACGTACAATCCACACAATGAAGACAATTAGAAATGCAATAATTAAAAATTAGTTGCAAACTTGGCAAGACCATCGATTCATATCTTTTTTTAATCTCTCGAGCGTTTACGAAACGCCGCAAAAGTTTCTTGTGTGGGTAGGACACTTTAAACGGGGATCGCAACTAAAATGAGATCAGTTGATGCGATTTTGATGTCTCATTAACAGCAAGGTTGGCGCTTTATAATGAATATCGCTTTCAATGGACTCCGATCGGCGGCCATTGCGAAAGCGAGTCTGAATTTGGTTATTGGATTTCGCAGAAGTTTAATGGAGTGGTGAATTTTCTGATAGGGTTCTGATAAAATGGAAGCATTCAACTCGAACTACTTGACAGTGATATTGACAGGGATAAAAGGCTTTAAATTCGGCAAATGGTGTGGATTTTATAATTTAGCCTTGACTCTGGCAAATGTTTTTCCGATTCTGTAATGGCGCTCGACGCTAGGGAAAATGCGTTTTGGATCGTTCATTTAAGTAAGAAAATAAAAATAATAAAATTCGTTAAGTGAAAATAAGAAACTAAATAATGGATCTTCCTCATTTGGTGAGCCCCTAGACCAAATTTTTGGTGGTCGTGACACTGTAATGAATTTATTTTCTTTTACTGTAAAAAAAAGCTTTTAAAAAATTCTTTTAAATTTTAAAATTATCTTCATGTTATAGAAAAAAATTTTGAAAACTTTTTTGAGTTTCATTTTCTTTGTAATTGGCAGGTAACGATTCATTTGACACAGGGACACAGCGAAGAAATGGGAGAAGGGGGTTAGGCTGGAGGTCAGCCCTCCAGAACTCGTATTGTTAAACTATATTGCTAATCTTGGTAAGTTAATGTAGACCGTACTAGCAGTCCTAGTATTGCATCTAAAGACTTTTCTGAATCCCCCATGGGAAAATTCTGGCTGCGGCAGTAGTGACCGAATATATAACGTCATTGGTTGATAGATAAAAGGCTCTATTTTACTAGCATTGCTTGAATATTTTCTGAACTTTATGATAGGATAATCAATATATATATATATATATATTAAGAACATAAGACTGTTTTAACAGGTGTTTCAAATGCAGTGTTTTTTTCCCGATCTTGTATTTTGCTGCAATTGTCTCATATTTTAAAATTTAGCATTGTTTTAAGCATGAAAACCATATAGCGGCATTATTTCCGAACGACAAAAGTTCAAATGTAAAAAGAATTAAATAAAAAAATTTAACATATTTTATTCTTCAAAAACTAATTACAGTAGTGAAACATTTACCATAGACTAATTTCAATGACTAAGTTAATATATTTTTCAGTAAGTCTTTTTATGATGAGCGAAAAAGTGGGAATATTTTTGACTTATTGTCAGGAGGATAAGCAACCTTTCAGGGTGAAAATGCTTTTAACACTTCTGTTCATCGCAAATTGCTTGGTTTTTATCATTTAATCTTGATTTACAACTCGAGATTTCTTTATCAAAGAACCTCATACGAAAAAAGATTACTTCTTGGAAATCAATATAAATTAAAAATCAATTCGTTAAAAAGCTAAAAAATGAACAGTCATTTGTTGGCAAATGATCTTTTAAAGTTTGAAAGTATTTCTTTACTAAAAGTGCTGGAGTAGGGATGTACGGTAAAAATCATAACTTAAATTTTATCTAAGCTAACTAAAATCGCCATTTTGTTTCATTAAAAAGCTAACGTTGAATTTCAATAGGAAAAGATATTTTTGAAAATGTAAAGAATTATAACTGCTGCAGTGGCGAAGAAGCAGCATAATAAGCAAAAAATACGCAATTAAAACAGCAAATTCTGTTGCATTGTTAATAACTAATTGTCCGATTATTATTAGTTATAGAAAAATTACATCACTTATTCAAGATTATTCGATAGTTCTGTTTATTTCGGTTAGTTTCGTTCGGTTTTCCCCATTTAGAATGATTTTTTTTTTTTGTATATCGGTTATCGAGAGATTTTTTTAAATGATCTGTTATTGAGAGTTCTTTCGAATGATTTCATTGTCGAGTGGTATGTTATTGAATGATTCCTCCGAATGATTCATAGTCGAAAGTGATTATATCAAATGATTTTAGAATTGAATGAACTTTTACGAGAAATAAAATCGAATTATCTTCTATAGAATGAATCAAATGCTTAAAGATAAAAAAATAAAATTAAGTATACAATGAAAAAGAAATCTTCGACCCAACACAGGGAGGAATAATATAATGATGAATGACAAACCGATCAATGAAACTAATCAAAATAATCAAAAATCATACAGTTTTGTCAACACACTACATAACCTACCATTTGATTGTTAAATCTTGAAAAACAGATTGCTGGATTAGAAAATCAATTAATAGAATCAGTTGATAACTTATCATGCGAAAGAATCTCGATAACCGATGATTCGAAAGAATCACTTGATAGTTGACCATTCGATATTTAGAATCACTGGACTCTCAATCATTCGATTATTCAAATCTATCAACTACTCTCATTACATGAAATTCAATACTTTAAAGTCACCTCTGCTCCAATTTGCCGTTGACAAAACATCATTGAAGGAGCCTTTAGGAACTTACGGATATACATTTGTATTCCAACGTTTTCCCGAATAAGAAAAGGAGAGAGAAAGGAAAATAAAAATATTCTCCAAGAGTAAGCGCCCAATCATTTGTCTTAGAAACAAAACATTGAGGAGCAAACGATCCGTTCACATGTCACGTGCGCGGAACTTAAATAAGGCCATCGTGAGTAGAATGTTATCGCTCTTCACTGTTTTGGAATATTAGAATACGTCCCTCACTAACCGTTCGAAGAGCCATAGTAACTAGGTGCTTGCAGTTTTTTTTCACCCTGCTAAATTTCATGGTAAACTACATTTATGGTGAAATTTGCAAAAAAAAAAAAAAAAACATGACCGAAATTCAAAATTGCAGGGAGACATTGCACGAACGTGAAAAATGTCAAATAATCTAAACTAATAGCTGAAGAGTTTGTTTGCTTGAACGTGCTAATCTCAGGAACTACTGGTCCGATTTGAAAAATTCTTTCAGTGTTAGATAGCCCATTTATCGAGGAAGGCTATAGGCTATACATCATCACGCTAAGACCAATAGGAGCGGAGTTCCGAAAATTGCATAAAATAGTCCTTTTCTATTGGAAGAAGTTATCGCATCCTTTCGAGCTTGATACCATTGAAAAGCACGTAAAAAACTATCCTAGAGTGAGTTCTGTCCTTCGTGCTAAAATTGGAAGCCTCTAAATTAACTAGAAAAGAAGTTATGAGCGTTTTTCTCTGTAGTTTCAAAGTATTTTTTCACGGTAACCAACTTTAATTTTATTTGACTCTGATGATGACCGTTTTATTTTATTTGCATTGTTGCATCTTTTCAACAATTGTTACAGATGCCGTGTGAACAAACAAATCAATGCAGTTGCCATTGTTAAACAAATCAAATATATTAATAATCAATGTTTCAAGCATGTTGATGAGGCGTCGCTGTATTTGCAAAATATATTTTAAGATAGACCGTGCAACGCCGGGCGTCACACCTAGTATCTAATAAAATAATATATATGTATATAATATATTTAGTAAAATAATATACAGTAAAACCTGTAAAGTTGACCACCTTTGTAAATTGACCACGTGTCTAAGTTGACCACTTTTGCCAGGAACGGAACTTTTGCCCTTCACCCTCTACCTCACCCTCAATAAGTTGACTACCCGTCTAAGTTGACCACTAAAGTGATGCACCGCAAGTGGTCAACTTACACAGGTTTCACTGTATCTGTAAAATAATATATCGATAAAATAATATCTAAAATTAAGAAATAATATCTAAGATGTAATATCTAAGAATTTAAAAAATGTTTATATCTTAAGACAGGTCTTTAAGTAGCACCCTTTTACTTTTTTGGTGGTTGCTTCCCAAATAAAACAATAATGAACCAGAAGTTCGTAGCCTAACTAAACGAGTCTACTTTCTCGTATGTCAATGTCGATTTTTTTTCTCTCTCTCTAACATCAGCCATATCTCTCACTCTTGTCTTTGATACCAAACTATTTCAAATGTACTTTTTTCAACAATCAAAACGAAAACATAAAACCTTTCGTGGCAACTTTTATTGTAAGAAAAATAAAGCGCTTTAAAATTAGTGAATCAATCAATCAATCAAACCCTTATGGTTATCCATATTATTTCTGCTTCTTTTATTTATGAAGCAAAAACCAAACAATGCGTTCAGCTTTCTCTGAAGTTCCTAGCTGTTTCGACGCTGTAGAATGAGGTCTAGTACTCGTATTATTATCGAATTTTTCGATGAAAATATTTGAGTTTCTCTCGTGGGCTCTAATGGTAAAAATTTTGGGAATTGTTAAAAAGTGCATTTAAATAATCAAATTGTTATCATTTTTCTTAAAATGTAAATAAATTCTCTAAGATTATTAGTTAAAAAGTAAAATATGTTTCTTAAAGAAAAAAATTGTAATTTCATTAATATCCGATTAAAGGGTACTTCCCTTGTTAAACATTGCAAAGAAGTTTCTTTTTTTTTTGCCTACATAAATTCAAAATTTCATATTGAAAGAACACATTTTTAAGGGTATTTTTTGTTCAAAAATACCCTTTAAAAAAATCAGAAAATTTGCATTTTGTATAGACATCGCTTTTTAAGCCATTGAATAAATATCTCTGCAATATAATTAAATTACTTTTAACTATTTCTTCATTATTTTTACCCAGAACAAAACTAGCTGGAGAAGATAAGGAGCTGTTAATAAGATAACGGGCCCTACCAACAAAAGCTCTTTTTTGTTACGTAATATCTACACAGGAATTTCAGAGATAAAATCCCAAAAGGAAGCTTTAGATTAGGAGGTCATTCATTATATTTGACACAAAATATCAGTAACGAAATGACATACTTTTTAATGCTGATAATAACTTATTGCGTGATTACTTTTGTTACTGAAGTTATACTCTGTCAAAAGAAGCTTAAATTTCTGAAAATTTTAAAGCAAGGTGGTTGTGAATATGGAAAAGAAAATGAAGAGAGATTTAAATCCCGGTTTCACTTCATCCCCAGTTGTGGTTGTCCGGTACCATTCTATGGATGATACTTTAACAAACACTGGTCCAACAATTCATATTTCATTTGAAAACAACGGTAGAAAGTATGACGATGCTGTACAGGTCACATTAGCAAGCAATGATAGAAAATCAAATTTTGTAAGCACAGTTGAAAAAGGCAAAGTAAGCATTTTTAATGTTATATTTTCTTAAAATCTCTTTTATTTATTAATTATTAATTGGGGTAATTTGAGGAGAGTTGCCCCACCATAAAAAAGGGTGGGGGCAGCCAAATTTTAACTTATCAATAATTTATGTGGAAATTCTGCGCGGAAAAGTGTTATGTTACGCAGTTTAAATGTATATACCGTAATTTAATATTTGAATGTTTACCTTTGAGTAGCAGAAGAAGTGTTACAAGATTGAATTTGGCCATCTCTCCCTACATGTGAGGTGAGTTGCCCCAGTGAAGAGGAAGACATGCCCCGTAAAAATAAGTCAATTTAAGTAGCAAACACGAAAAATGTTGCACGTCTAATACCATAAAGGAACACTAAAAGAAAAACTTACCACCTTTAAACTTTATAAAGAACATCAAAAAAGAAGGTACATATCTATGTTTCGAAAACGACTTTCTTTCACAACTTTGTTCCACAAGTATTGTGCATTTCACCCATACATAATAAAACTTTTATGCATCCACTTTTACAATGAATGAATTCAAACCACTTAATAATTTATGTGATTTTATAGTAATTTTAGAGGCATTTAAAGCAAGTATTTATTATCACTGATATCTTCTAGTTTAATTATTTTGATTGTTTCCCTACGGTTTTCTTCAGTCCAACCTCCCTCCTTTCTCCAGCATTTTTCCTTTTATAAATCGCCTTCATTCAGCACTCAAAGCACTAAATTGAGTGACTTTAATTTTCATGCAAGATGATTGGTACATGAAGAAGTTTTGGTGGTTAATTATATGAGCACAATATGGTTAAAAACGCGGTTAATTAAATGGTTATTTGCATGAGAATTGACCTATAGTAACTTAACAGAGCTAAGAAAATGCGTTCAACTAAGTTTTCATGTTTCAGTTTTATATTATGTTATTATATGCTACTTTACATACAATAAATCAGGAAACACTATATATAATATAAATTAATTAACTCTATACAGAATAAATTAAGTAGCACTACATATGCCATAAATTAACAGTGTTCATAAATTAAATTAACACGAAATGTATACAATAAGTTTATATTACATACAATAAATTTAGTAACAACATTTACAGAACTAATGTATTTATAGAAATCTTTAAAAAAATACAACAAGGCATCTATCCCTACATCATAGATAGTGGGGCATTTCTCATTTTTATCGTCTGGGGCATCTGTCTTTTTTGGTAAGGAGATATGCCCCTTTACGTTATTCCAATTAAAGCAATAGTTACGGCTATCTGGTTTTACCATGCTGTACTTCAATAAAGTCAGCCTTGCTTTTATATTACGATTTTTTGTGTATTAACATAATGACTTGTGCTCACGTTACCAATAAAAACCGCGAATTTTCATTTCAGCCAAAATAATAGGTTTTTTGACAAAATACTCTAATATCTTCGATTCTTTTGCCTCCAGAAACAACCATTTCATATAGGGTAGCATTCAGTTTATGAAGAAACAATCCACATAATACGTGTTGTCTTATTTGATATTCTGACCGAAATACACGACCTAGAGAATCCAGAGCTCTGAAACATCTCTACTCGAATTGACCTATTATTATTGCTATTTCATTTCATTTCTTTTTAATTAATTAATTTATTTATTAAATTATTTTTTGAAGGGGGAAGGTTACAAAATTATTAACAGTGACAAAACCTTTTATCCACAAAAAAGAGGTTGTGCTTTAACTAAAAGTTTGCCCTTTTATATTTTATCCACGTGCCGAAAGGATTTTTTTCTCTTATGAATAAATTGTGAACTGGAGTAGAAACACAGTAATTAAACCTGCGTTATCAAAGTATTGCTATGAAATTATGCTTAAAATGTAATTAGGTTTCTTCCTTTCTTTAATATTTTTCTTTTTTAAAATCAGCACCAATTATACTTTATTCAAATTTGTACATCAGTAAAATACAAGGTCACATAATTTCCATATTTTTACGTTATCTTTCCTCTTCTTTTCATACAAACTATGTAGAAAGCAATCTTTTACTAATTTACTTATTTTTGTTCATTTACTTTTTATTTTATTTATAATTTATTTATTGTTTTTAACTGTTTTTTTTTTAAAATAAATATATTTTGTTTCTTCAATCAATGTTATCAAAGTAATTCTATAAAATTCTGTAAGAATTTCATATATATTTTTTAAAAACCGGCATGAAATATACTTGTTGAAATTTGCTCTTCAGTAAAATATAAAAACACATAACTTCTTTATTTTTACGTGATCATTCCTGCTCTTTTCATACAAACTGTAATAAAAATAACTTTTTATTTATTATTATTGATTTAGTTCATTGTTCTGCAGGTATTTATTATTTTTTTAACTCTGCTTTAGAACTTAAATATATTTTGTTTCTTCGAATGTTGGCAGAAATAATTTGATATAATAACAGTTTCCTTAGTATAAAAAACTAAAAGGAATTTGTTCAGAAGAAACAGCAAAGACAAATTGTTTGCCAGATAAGCAAATGAAAATAAGCTACAAAATAATCAAATTAATTTATTGGACAAAAATATTTGAAAATGTTTACAAAATTAAATGGAACCGTTAAGGAATTCGAGTGATAAGATCGATTTGCATTCTTAGAATATCAGCAGAATAAAGTTAACAGTAAATTTATATTGTATTTCTTCCAAGCTTATAATTTGCTACATCATTATATTCTCTGTATTAAACAAAAATTCGCCCAGAGCAACACGAGGCTACTTTAACGCATATCAGCATATATTTGTTTATGTTAGCTAAATCTCTCTATGAATTAACTTAGACTACAGTTATTTTAAGGATACTTTTAAAATGTAGAACATATATTTAAAAAATATTTGAACAAACAAACAAAAAAAAAAAAAAAAAAACCTCACTACTTGTTAGTATGAAAACGATATCGAATTTATTTTCTCAAAGTGTTAGGCGCTGTTTTTTCAATAAATTGGATGAAAATATTATTGAATCGTTTAATAAAAACATTTTAGTTAAGTTAAAACATTTTAATTAATGTTAAGTAAGTTTTTCAATATTTAAACGAATGATAAACGTAAGAAAACCACGTTATACAACTGAATTGCAGCAAGAATTTCTCCCAGTACAAAGTTTTGGACCTGAATACATAAAAATATAAATAAGTAAATAAATCTTTATTAATCAAACTGAAAAAGAATTATATTACGTGAGTGTATTCTTAATAGACGTTTATATTTTGTCATTATAATTTGTTACAGCGGCCCTTTGGCACCGAAAATTATTGTGAGGAGGGAGGGGTCAAATATAAAAATAGTTCTAAATCTCTGAAATCTTAATTTTAGAACCATAGTAAGTATTATTTTATTTAAATTGCTCAAAGTTAGAGAAAAAGATGCGCAGATCAAAAAATGAAGTATGTGAAGGAGGTGACCTGGCGGAGATCTTTCGAACAAAAAATGTTTCATTCAAAACGAACTATTCCCTCAAAAAGTATTAGGGGAGAGGGGAAGACCGATAGAAATACATTTCCTCATACCGTGATCCCAATTTCAAACTTTTACTTTTTAATATTTATTGAATTATAGAATTAATTTTTGACTATTTAGCAATATTTTAATGATACAGGAATTTTGTTTTATATTTAATTCTTTCCTTCATTCTTTTCCCTTTTAAATTTCAAGGAAAGTGGGCTAGGGTAAAATTAAAAACTTATTTGCCTTAAAAATAACAAATAGAAATGTTTTTTACATAATTCAAACTTTGCCCTAATTTTACTCAAAAACTTTCTTTCCGCTTACGTTCCTTTTCTCTCACATCAGTTGAAAATTTCTATTCAACGTCCCTGAATTTATTTTCGTCATGAAAAACAACGAAATCTTTTAAGTATAGGGACAAAATATTTTAAATTTTCAAATTGTTTAAAGCTTGTTTATCAGGATTCTGAGAAAATAATAAATTTAGTATTTAAAAAATAATAATAAATAAGTCGAAAATAAAGTTAAAAATAACTAAACAAATAAAAGAATAATATAAATAAAACAAATAAAAAGAAGAGAAAATAGATTAAAATGAAACTTAAGCATTCGATTATTTTTACAATCTTTATTTTATTTCGTTTAATCTTTATCAGCTAGATATTTTATCATTTGTCATGTGCTATGAGAAACGTTCTTGCAGATAAATATGATAATGCTCTATTTTGAGAACGTTTATATTTCTTGTGACAATGTAATTCCTTGGGAAGTAGTTTTAATTGTTTCAGTTTTACATTTTCTTTAGGAGCGATACATTATTCTATATTCCTCTCCTAAAACAAGTTGGTGGTACAATTATTATTCGCTCTGCTTCTGTTTTCAAGTAATTAATATTACTTTTCATATTTCTGAAGTCTAACTACATATTTCAGAAGAAACACATGCGTGTCCGAAGATTGCGCTTTTTCTTCTCCCACCATAGCTCCCTGTACATATCAAATGAATTTATTTAACCAGTTTGGGATCATCCGGGGACAAAAATAAATAAGTACATAAATAATTAAAATAATAAATAATTAATTTGAAAACGAAAAAAATAGAGGTTTTCAATTTCAAACACTTTTTAAGAATGTTCTCTGTTGCTGTTTTGTCCCTGTTCTCAAAGAAAATACATTATTTAAACAATGGCCTGACTATCGCACGGGCTCCCGGGGCTCGTGCCCTGAGCAGGAACTTTCAAAGGGGCAGGAAATTGTTCCATAATATTGAAATTTCTTTTTTAAAAATTGTAGCATAAAATAACTTGTGTGCTCTATAAATTTTTCGTTTATTGCAGTTAATACTTACCCTTACTGTATCTATAATTTCTAAGTTAGCATTGGTACTTAAAACTAAGAACGGTGCTTGCTTATTTTTAAGTCAAAATTTCCTTCAAAAAGTAAGAAGGTATATTTTCTCATTTTCAAGCACGTCAGTTTTAACAGTGTTACCGTACTAGGATAGGAATAAGACGAAAGATTCTGAAGGGTTAATTCCTTCCCTTCGCTACGCCTTCATCCCTTATGAGTACTGCAGAATGAAGGATTAACAAATTCGTAAGAGCTCAAAAAACCAAGTACAGCAATATTTCCAATCGGACGCATTTTCATTTGTTCGTTTTTACACGAAATCTTTATAATTCAATTTTCCTACGCATCGATTATCGAAGTTCTTTTTCATACCAGAAACGTTCTTTCCATTTCACCGCACCTCATTCCTTATAGCTACTTAAAAATAAATTCTTTTCCACCTAGAAGCACACTTTTATTTAAGTTGATAAAATGGCATCGGTAGACTATTGAGTTTTATAACTCTCGGCACAAAGAAAAAAAGGAGCGGGAGCGCTTTGCAAGCTGAAAATAGCTCCCGGAAAATGCACATCTAGCAAACTTGAATTTATGCGGTTTGGGAGGAATGTTTATGGATATTTGTACTCTACCAAGAAGCAATAAATAAAACTTGTTCCTTTCTGGTATGCTTATTTTATTAAATGTTCTTTGGCGTTAAATGGATTCGAGGAGAGTTAAAATTAGAGATTTTCAAGTGTAGGAGTTTCTTGAAAAGAATTAATTCTGATTAATGATGCAGATTTCAATGCATTCGAAACAAGGGACATTGCATATATAGATGTACAGAGGCTCAAATTTTTGTACTCAAGTGATAAATGTAGATTTTTTACGGTTTAGGATTGTCTGATAGCCGGCACCTGGCAAGCATATTGTTACGAAATTATGAGTACCGATGTTGGTTTCTCGCCAAACCTGGAGACTCTCGGATCACGTTAGATAATTCTAGTTTTTGTTGGAATTTTCTGGAATCTTCATGTCACGTGATCCGCAATGAAAAATAAGGAACCCTGGTGAGAATTCAGAGTCCAGTTCAGTTTTAGTCTGTTGGCGAGTGTCTTTCAGTCTGAGCCGTTGTGCTGTAAGCTTCGTGGTGGACTCTATTCGTATTTGGGAATTAAATACGACATTAACGTTGATTTTATAGTGATGTGTTATTGTTGTGAGATATTTTTGTGTGCTTGAAAATTTGTACATAGCGTAAATATCCTGTGAATAAATTGCTCTATTTGTTCAAGAGGTTGACCATTGGTTCAAAGAACGACGAACCCGTAACAATATTAATTAAGTTCAATACCAATTGACAGTGCGGGATAAAAGTTCGAGAAATGTTTCAGCATAACTTCATGAAAGTAGAACTATTTACTACGGGTTTGGACGCTTTGGAATATTCCAAAATAGGTATCGAAATTACAGTTTTCAACCATCAGAATCAGATATACGGTACGCGGGCATCAGATGAGGAACACCGGATACCCGGCAAAATCAAAATCCGATGCAATCCTTAATACTGATCCGGGTCCTTCCCCTTAAAACGAAATCCTGGGTCGCTACTGCATTATATATATATATATATATATATATATATATATATTAATATATATTATAATTATACGAAGAAACGATGTTGTGCAACGGCGCTAGACTACTGAAAATGAGGAAAAAATTATTGATCAAAATATCGGCCTGAAATTAGAAAAGCAGTCCAAAATGTATTTTGTTCTGAATTATCCAAACGGAAACTCAAAACCGAAAATAGCAGTACCAATGCCAATACCAAAAATAATAATTTAGCCGGGCATACAATATAAAATTACGGCGAAATAGTAAAAAGGGATTACCAAGGCATTACAAAACAATCCAACTCAAATAAAAATCATATAAAAGTTTTCCACTATCATCTGTACTGGAACGGAGTGGAAGTCGCAGTTATGCTCCAGCAAGTGTCGGAAGATCCTGATTGATGATGAGAGAGCGATAATATGACGGTCAAACAACGCAAAACAATTGTTCAGAATGTTTTGTAAGACATCGCTTTGTTCTCTCACTTTCAGTTTCCGCACATAGATATACTGCTACTAATTTGCTTCTTAATTACTTATAAGACCAAAAGATCATTATTGACGGAAGTATTAATTTTGAAGAATGTACGCAACATCTTGTAGCTAAAAGTTTAAATGAAAGAATTGAATAAAAGATAAGAAAAAGAAAAACTAAAATGAGCTTATTATTGAAAAAAAATAAGTATTTTCAAACTAACTGTTTTTTTTTCTCTAAAAAATGATGTGCTTAAAATTGAGAAAAGATACCTCTTTAAATAGGACAAGTGTTATTTTATTTTGATTGCAATACATTTAAAAAATATAGAGCAAATTTATGTTTACAATTGATACAGGGCTTTTTTTAACGATTTCTTGTTCAAAACAATAGTATTTGCATCAAAATTAAGGAATTATTTACCACGCGAGACGTCAGAACGATTCAAGAATGTGGGTAGTCTGTCTCTTTGGCGCAGGAATACAAGATGAATAATTCGTCGGAACTCAGTTTTTCAAATCTAAGTTCTTTTGGGTCGGAGCTATCCCCAGACGCTATGTTCTTGAAAATAAGTCATTTTATTGAGTAAGTCTGATTTAAGTGTTCTTCCTTTTCCTATATTTTTTTTTTTTTTTTTTTCAATAATATTATTTTTGGCGCGGATTTACTTATGCCTACTCCGAAATATTTTAAGAATTTTTCGTTCTTTTGCAATAATGGGTTTTCTAGCGAATTTAGCTGTGCCTACTCCGAAATATAAGAAAGTTGTTTTGGTTTTTCTTTCTTTTAAATGAATAACAATAATTTTTCTTTGTTGGCGATGAAATTTAATACTTTTTTCTTTAACATATTACTTACTATGTCACATAAATTTTTTAGGAAAGCACAGAGAGTGCTTTCCTATTTAGAGCTGAAGTAAGAGAGAGAGAGGCGAAATAAGAAACAGTATGGAAGTGCCCGTGATAGTACGGGGCGGCTCGTAGAATGATATGGCGGATTCTGGTGACTGTTACTAATGCCGCTTGTATACCAATGTCCTCTTGCATTGCGATATGGAATTAAATCTTTCGAGAAATGAGGCCTATAAATGTAGGATTTAAAGTTAAAGAAGGGAGATTAAAATAAATGCTTGTTTCAACGTTAAAACTACTTTGTATATAAAACCCGGTTATGACTTAGATTTTCATGATAACGTCACCAAAAAATTTTCATTGGAGACAAATTTAAAGAAATTTTACTGACATTTTGAAGGAAAAATTGATTTTTTTACAAAAATCGGACAATTTTTGCAAAAAAAAAAAAAAAAAATTGAAAGTTGCAAAAACTATGGCTTATATTCATCTACTGCTTCAGTGCCGACAATTGCTGAAAAACAGAAAACGACAAGTTGTTACAAAAAGTTTATGAAATTTAATCGGGATTTTTGTAATCCGGGAATTTGATTGGCCATTTCCGGGTGATTCTAAGTAATTCTAATGTATATACCTCACATGCATCATTTTATGTTTTACCCGAAAGAGGAAATTTACGACAAAGAGAGCAACAACAAAACAATTCCGAAGAAACAGAAAAAAAAACCACGAAAAATAACCTTGACATGTTGTAACTTTTAGATTAGCCACATCAAGCGTTAAATGACTTTTTAAGAACCACAGACGATTTTTATACTGCACAAAATGGAATTACAATATTGTTAATCGCTATCGAAATAACCTCCATACAAGAAACCGGATATGTTCGAAGGCTGCAAATGGCGTGGTAATACTGACCTAATACCGGCCATGCGGCTTACTTTTTATCCTTCCTGTCGAAAGAGAAAGTTTCTCGCTCATTAGTTTCCGAATTAGCGCCATGAAGACGAGGCCGAGATCCGACAGCGCTTACGCGAAAGTGCAAAAAGTAAGTCGCCAATCAGCATTTAAATTGCCTTCTAAATCTTTTATTCAAAAAAATATACAAGAAATGTAATAAGCAGATATTAATGAATGCGCTGCTTGTTGAGAAAAGGAATTCTCGGATAAAACGGAAACTTATTTTTTGTGACTTTTGAATTAATTTTATTTGAAAAAGAATCAATTTTGCTGATTTTAAGCCCACCTAAAACTTTTATGTTGTCGCATTTTTCACGAATTTTCTTTCGTACAAAAAACTATTTCCTTAGTGCATGTTGAATAACTGAAAATGTCGCTTAAACCAGAAAAAGAAATAAATAAATAAAAAGTGATAAAAAATTATTTTTTTGCAGTTTATTTGCAAGGAATGCATTTCATGACTTTGAGCATATCTAAATCATTTATTTTATCACATTTTAACTATTTATTTCTTTTGTACAAACAGCAAAATTTCGTTTGTGCGCAAAAATGTCGTGTGAAAAGAAAAAAGGAAAAAAAAAAAGAAAGACAATTTTTTAAAATGTCGTCTTGGTAAGATTCCAATTTGATGATTGTCAAATACTTAATAAGTAAATAATTTTTAAAAAATTTTAGAATTTCACTACTATTAACAATGTTAAACATTTTAAAGAATTATATATTTAATTATATATATGTGTATTCAGGGTTCGAAAATTATATTGCCCAACTTGCCCGGGCCTTGTAAAAATTCCGATCGGGCATGAAATTCCTCCCCCCTTACATGCCCGGTAGGGCATGTAAGTTTTAATCAAATATTTCTTTACAAAACTATATTATTTCGTATTTTATTGAAAAGTCACCGCATCCTTACTAGAGCTCAAAAAAAAAAAAAAAAAAAAATCTACCTAAGGCTTCGGCTAAAAGGTGCAAGGGTGTCCGATGGAGAAAAGAGCTCAAAATTGACATATTGACGGACATGCATGTCAACAATAAAATTGGTAATGCAATTTAATAATTGCAAATGTTGACTTGTAACGACGTATTATGTAATATTTATTTGTAATGTAATTTTTTAATGATTTAGATTAACATTAATTCTTGATTCAGGTATAAAGCTGCTAATTTCATTTTTTGTCTGATTAATGCTATACAGCAAACTCAAACGTTTTTAAAAAAACGTTGTAAAATTTTAAAGATTTTTTCGAGCTCTGATATATTTAAAAATATATATATATATATATATATATATATATATATATATATAAACTTAAAAGTGATCAAATAGAGAAATCCATTTGATCACTTTTAACAATATATTTTTATGCTCATGTTTTGCATCAGTTCTTTCAAGCATTTTCCAAAAAGCAAATTCGTCTGTTAAATCAGGATTTATAAATAATACAATTTTTCCCAGTGAGTTCTTTTTCTTTTTCTTTTTTCTTTGAAACCATTTGGAATCGATCAAAAAATATTTTAAGCAAAAATCGAAACACGGGAAACAAATGCAATGGTGTAAATCTTTCTGACAGAAAAAAAGAAAAGAAAGGATTCGTTCATTTATGATAACTTCCACAGAAGTTATTAGAACGAGAGGCACCATCTCATAAACTTTAAAAATTAATTTACCATTTTTTAAAGCTTAATTAATTTATTTATTAAAAATAAATAACTAATAATAAAAAAATTAAGTAAATTATTTTTGTTTAAGCTTTTAGTTAATTTATTAATTTAAAACTAACCTCTCTTTAATTATTAATATTTATTCTCCCCTTTAATACCATCTTTATCGATTTTCTAGGGCAGGTATATTGTAATTTCACGATTTTATTAATTTTATTAACCGGAAAGTAAGGCAAAACGCTTCACATTAAGCAGTGTAATGTTCAAATACTTCTGCCGACCTTCTTCCCGACGCCCATTCACAGCTTTCATTATAAAAATTATTATCTTATTGTTTAAAGAAATTTTTGACAAAACTATCCATTAAATAACCTTTATGTGACCAATTTACTTTTATAAAAATCCCTTTTACCATAAAAGAATAATAAAAATTAAGTGACTGTAGCTAGTATTTTTATAATGGCTTTCTCATCTTTGTTTTTCTTTATTGAAGTATGTATTTAAGTCTTTTGGGCAACGCTAATATTATTTGATTCGACAGCATACTTAATAGCCGTACTTAGTTTACATCAAGATAGTTAATTTTAAATTGTATTCAATAAAACAAAATAAATAAATAAACGGCTAATTTCAGAGCGATGCATATCTCAGTAATAAAAAATAATTTTTTAAAAAAAGTCTTGGCAAATTAAATCAAGTCATGAAATTATAGAATGCTGTTTCATTTTAAACTTTATGTTTTGATGTCATTTTTAGAATGTCATATGCATGTAGCATATATTTTCAGTTTTTTCAAATAGTTTATATTCGCCTTTTATTGAAGGCAAACAGTAAAAATGCTGCATCTTTAAAATTTCTATTAATTTAGTTCTTAGAAAGAATTTTGCTAGCAATAGTTTTTTTTTCCCTCATTTATAATGAATTGAACTCTGAATTTTTCTCAGTGCTACTTTTTTTCTGAACTTTCAACAACAGATTTTAATTTGTGCCAACCGAAGAAAAAAAAAAGTTCGATAAAAGGTGCACAGACAAAATCGAATCAACAATTCTACTCTGAAATTTTTACTGACTGACTTGCTTTTTTTTTTGGTTTTATGTTTAACTGTTTTCATTTTCTGAAAAAAATTAGTTTAGCGCCAATGAAACATATAAATGAAATGTCCTGGGGACAATATTTTAAAAGAAAATGCAATTTCAAAACTCTCTAGATTTGGATAATTTTTGTTATTTTGGCAGAAAGTTTAACTTTACTGAAGGCAAAATATTTGTGTTGTGATAAACACTCTCACCATTGGTCAATTGAATACTCTATTTGTTCTGATTTTTTTCCCTTTCTACTTGTTTTTCTTTAAACAATAGCCTTCATGCGTGGGTGAACATAATTTCGGATTAAATGAGTCATGCTATGTATAAAAAAAGTAAAGAAATAAAGTTTCTCATTTTTCAAATGTTCGTGGCAGACATTTAACTTGTTTTAAAGAAACGAGGTGGGAAAAAAAGTGAAGCAATTATCCATCATTAATGCAGAAGAAATTTCCTTCGCATTATTAGAAGGTAAAATGGTTCCTAAATTTCAAAAGAATTGTCGTTCTTAGCATTTTTATCAAAATGCGAATAAAATGTGTCTTGGATTTTAGTTTCATGCTCCGTTAAACAATGCATTTTGGATTTTGATACAATGTTTTAAAAGTGTTTTTAATTTTGGAGTAATATTTTAACCACTAAAGAAGGAAAAATTACTACTTCAGTAGGGTTGCAGGTACTTGGAATTGTTTACCTGGAGCAATGGAGGCAATTCAAGCAACGTCATTGGTCACGTGGCAGAGATGAAAGCAATGTAAACAAAGGAAGCCGTAGCATCGCTTTACTTCGAGCTCGACAAATCTAACTAAAAAGGGCCTAAATAAAGATCTTCTACATTACATAAAATTAACACTAAATAAAACACTATAACTATTCTAATAATTAATAACTTCATTGAATAATGATTAAATTAAATGTAAATACTGGGTTATAATCAGAAAAAGCTGTGAAAATAGTCTAATTAGTTTTAAGATAACTAATTTTGCCTAGTGAATCTCCACGTAGAACTCAATTGAAAATCCTGGTAAACAAAGAGCGGATATCACGCGACGGTGATCGTTCATGAGTCCCTCTAGCGGTGAATTGCCTCCATTGTTACTTGGTGTAAATAAATTTAAGAGATCTGTTGATCTTCATTAGGATTGATAAATTGAGTAGGACTAGGTTAGGTAGGCCCACAGTCTATTGCTTGTCGACGCTTTTGCATTTGTATTTATTGTACTTTAAACGTTCAAAATTTTAGAGATAAGCAAAGGTAGAGTAAATCTTTTACAGTTGTAACCATCAACCACAGCTATCTGGTTGGCAGAGTGCCAAGAAAAATCCATTTATGTTCAAGAAAGGAACTACTGGCATAAGGAACTTTATTTCTTCTGAACTGATGCTGTGCACCACTTTATAAATTTAGTTGCTTTCAACAAACAAAGAAGCAAACATTCTGATTCGCGTACTAAATAAACGCACCTCCAAAACGAACTTCCCTAAAACTCGAATGGATTCGTTCTTTTCTGCCATGCGCAGAAGCGTCCAAATGTCAAAATTCCGTGATCGAACTATACCGTCGTATATTACAATTGCATTTCAAATTTAAATTCTTCCATTTTCAAAACGTAAATTATAAATGATAAAAAAATGAACGTAATCAAACTAAAAGCTGAAAACTATTAAAGACACGTGTTTTGGGGTTAACAAGGAACCCGTCTATTAATGCATAAAATTGTGAACTTCAGAATGTAAGAACATTCCAAAGAGCGAGCAAGAAGTTAGACCAGAGCTGTTCAACCTGTTAAGATATCATGCGGCAATCATCTTGCATGTTAGTTCAGATGCGCCACACGATTGAAAAATATTTCTATGTTTCTAATTTCTTACCTTTATGCTTTTTGGTTTTGCTGTGCAAAGAGAGATATCAATTTCGGTTAGGGATAAAATAAATACGAGCTCAATCACATGAGCGGTAACATCGTGTTAAAAATTAGTTGAATAATACCTGTTTTGTGCCAAAAAAAAAACGTGTTTCACTTTTTTATGAAATCAAAAATTTTTAACCCATTACATTAAATTAAACTTATTAATATAAAAGATTATAAATCATAAAGAACAAATAGCGAATTTCATTGTTAATTATGTTATTCGAAAACTTTGATTGGATGCATGGGTGATCCGGTGAGATTGATTTGCCTACGCCCTCACTGGTGTCTGTCGGATGGTATTGGGCTGTGGAAGCCATACCTTTTTGAAGCAATGTCAATTGATTGCTGAAGCACTCGATTGTTTGTATGTAGTATAGGTTCATGGCGTCAGGTGTCGCCTTCCGAAAAATCCACAAGAAGGCTATTCCATCTCTTCCGGTCAAGGGTCCACTCCTCATCCAGAACCCTATCCCTTCGCCACCAGCTCCATGCGAAAGCAATCCTAAGGCCTCGGCTAACAGGTAGGGGTCTGGTGGAGATAAGACCCCTATCTTTCATCACCTTTTCAACACTCGATTGTTGGGGTGGCAATGCTAAAATATAGACATAGGTTAATGGGCACATAAAGTAAGCGAACAAATTAATTGAAGAATAAATCAAGAGATAAACGAATAGATAAATTCATTACATATATGAAATTAGGCAAGTTGGTGAACAAGAAACTTAGTTGTTAGATGTTTGCCCCGGACCACACCTGGTGTGGGTCGGATAGTATCGGGCTGTGGGAGATCTACATTTTCTAAACGATGTGAAATGGATTACTCCCCTCAAACAATGGATTCGGGGGGGGGGGGGTTAGGATTGTCCTGTAATTTTTGCCAAATTTTAAAAGCTTTTTTTGGATTTAGGAAAATTCGTAGTCTTGCAAAGTCACAAATATTCCACCATTGTGACGCGTTTCCCGATGGTAAACACGTGCTTGCATAACGTCATAAGGTGACGACGCTTGGTTGCGATTGGCCAGCTTTCTAACATCGAGAAATGCGAGGGTGGAATGTCATGCAAATGCGCCTGACTGTTTAAATGCATGCTTGGCCAGGTAATCTATTCATCCTGATTTTTCGGGCTATTCACGAACTTTGTGGAACAGGTTGTTCCGTCATCTCTCGTTGGCCGTTACGATTTTTACCGCCACGAGAACAACTTTATTGTTACTTAATTTAAAACTCATCATCTGTAAATATACTCCCCAAGGCCATCCTGTATATTTTCACCAAGGAGAAATAAACTTAATTTAAAATGAAGAAATGTATCTGTGTTCATGTGTCTGCACAAACTTCAATTTTTAAATCTTTGCAAATGAAAAAAATGGATTATTTTCCGATTTTTCAAGACAGGGGGAAATGCCAAAAAATAGACATATATTAATAGGCACATAAAGTAAGCAAATGAATTGGTTGATAAATTCATTACACATATTAAAGTAGGCAAATTGGTGCCTATTAAACTTAATCGCTAAATGCAAAAAACAGGAGACAGACAGACCAGTAAAATAATGGTCAGTTTTCCCAAAATTAAAAACGAGAATGTCTTGATAGTTGCAATTCAAATCCATTTTTATATTATAGATTTCCGTATGATTATTGATCCCTATTCTCTTCCCTCACTAGATAAAGCTCAACTTGACATCCCATTTATTTCTAACAACATTTTAATTTGTTTTTGTCGCGCAGAAATAAAAAATAACGTTTACAAAAAAGGTGAATATAAATGATACAGCATCAATCGTAAAGACCGAGTACAAAAAGGAAGAAAAAAAAGTATCTATAAAATTTCAAATCCACTTCCTCTTTTTTGAAGAAATCAAATGAAATCATTTCTTTTATTTCTTTTAACATTCTCTTATTGCTTTCGTATTTATGGAATACATTTCAGAAGAGAAACTTTCTGTTAAAAAAGAACAAGGAGGAAATTTAATAAAACGATAAAACAAATGAATCTGAATGTATCAAAGAGGAAAATTATACGTATCAGAAGAAGAAAACAAAAATGTCGAAACTTTTATTTTGAGCAATTTTTAAGACTGCTGAAATGAAAAGCGGGAAACGAAAGGTGTTAAATAAAAATAAAAGAACTTTGCCAAAAAAAAAGGAGGAAATTCTTTAAGGAATGAGAGAAAAGTGGAACAAGTAGGCAGAGTTTTTCGGATACGAAAAATATACGAGGAATCGTGAAATTATCATTTAATTCGAAATAATTTTACAGCAATGTAAAAAGGATTTCGACGAGTCTTTTCTTGATGTTTTTAAAAGGGATTTTGCAAGCATTTTTCAATAAATGTATAAGTGATTCGAAATAGAGATCAAAAGGAATACTCTTTTTGGAAAAAATAAGACCTTTCTGTCGGCTTTTAATACTTTAATACAAAGTCAATTTTCATTCATAGCTAGGAACATATATACGTAAAAATAGAATAGAATACATAGACAAAGCGCCTACGAATGCAAATGTTTACCTTTGCATTGGGTGTACACTTCATTATCTTAAACGTAAATAAGTCCCATCATGTTTTTTTTTTTTTTTTTTTGAATTCCAGGGCAATAATTCTTTACAAATTTGTAAAAAGCGAACCTTTCTGTCGACTTAGAATACTTTAATACAGAAAGAACAAATAAAAACGGATATATATATATATATATATATATGTATATACGAGGAATAGATATACAATGGCGCACCAAGGATTTTGCTTTAGAGGGAGGGGCGGGGCACCAAGGTCAAAATTAGGGATACCGGATAACAGATATCTCTCGTGTGACAAATCCGGCTCTGTGTTTGAAACCTGTAAAGTATATACACAAAAATCGAATTTTACTTACCAAATCGGATTTTTCGTGCAATTACCAGACGCCACTGCCAATTTATTTAGCCAGTTTGATTAAAGACTCGGAATACGGTTGTTTTTTACCCATTTATTAGGTTTAGTATTAACTTAAATTCTGGCAGAATGACATTTTTTATGAGGGATTTGATTTTTTAACTTAATATAGCTTGGTTTTTTTCGCTTTGGCTAACTTTTTTTTTGTACACGCAAAATTTGATTGTTTTCATCTAGATTCATGTTTATAAAATTGATAAAAATGGCTTTCAATTTTCTTTTCTGTAAGTAATTTCAGGCTTAACTTCCAAAGGTAAAAAATATCATGAGTTTTGTTCTGTAAAATTTTATTACTATCAAGCACACAAGAGTCGATTTTTTTTCCGAGCGAAAAATTAGAAATATAAAGTAAATTAAAATATGTAATACACCATATAGTGGTAAAATATTCGATCAATTTTTAAACAAGTAGACGAAACAATATTGTTATAATCAAGTTTACTACTCTGGAAGTAGGAAATATATATACGTCAGACTTCGAAAGATCGGGTTGTTGACACATTTCCTTCCCCCACCTGTTGCATCAACCGCCCATTTGAAAGTCAATTCAGGAAAGTAGAATTAGAAGGAAGATTAGAAACAACATATTTCCTGTGTGAAAACACTTGATGGAAGGACATCAGTATGTGTATGCCATCATAACTTAAAAAGCTTGCTTTTAAAATGTTTTTACAGTTCCTTTGTAAAAAGTAGATGCCTTTTATGATGTGTAGTTTTTGTTGAAAAATAACTGGATTTATTCTGGATTAAATACTAATTAATTCAGTTATTTTTTAATAGTATAAAATCGTAGTATACAAACTCGCATTCTAGTACAATATTTTCAAAATTATGGGTAGCGGCCAACTGGTGGGTAAATTTTGGGAGGGGAGCGACACTCTAATGATATACTTCGATTCATAGTTCGAGGATTGTTCTGAAACTAGTTACAAAAATTATTTTCATAAAATTTAAATAGTACTAAACAAAACAACGATGAAAGTTTTGTTTTCAAAATTTCAATACGTAAAAAGTTCATTTGTGTGTTTATTTGTATGTTTGTATGTTAACACAAAGTCACACGAATTGACGAATTAGAATGGATTTTGTCACAAAATTCAATCATTCCTGCAGAAAGAGAACGCACTAAGCCCCATTCAAAAATTCGAATGAAAGTTTATTTTATTTTTTTTAATCCTAATATCAAAATTGGTAGAACAATAAGAAAAAAAAACATCTCTTTTTATTTCTAAAATTTTATATCATTCTACAGCTAATAAAAAGCTACGTTAGATTGAATTGGCTCGAAAACTCTGGAATAAATAGAATACGGGTTATTGCCCAGATGTAACCTAAACCTTTTTCTTAAATGAAGGTTTTGAGGAGAAGGAATTCCAATAATGGATTGTTGTAAAAATAAGCTTGTGAGTTTTAATTTAAACGTTATTGTTAATTTTCTGCTACCTGGTTCTATGTACTTTACCATGAATTGGGCTGATGTATGTTTTCAATATTATTATTTCAACAGGCAACGCCGGGTATTTTGTTAGATTTCAGAAAAAAATCAGCACGATACAGCTGAAATGTACACGGCAGACAAAACCAAAGAGATCACGTGACTTCATCCGTCTTTCGCGAGAGGAGAATTGGTCGTAAACTGCTTTGATTTCCTCAACTCCGATGACCAGTAGTAATTCTACGTGTTTACTCAAGCCGTCAGACGGATGAAACCACGTGACCAACTAGTTCACCGACTTTCCATTGAATGAAAATCGTGTGCTATAGATCGGTATTTTCAAAAGTGGGTCACTGTCCAAAAGTTTGGGAATCTCTTATTGTACGTCGATGTCAAGGCCTGCTGACTTTTCTTATAAGTTTACCTAGTTACGGAATGAAGTCCAGAACAGAGGCGTAGCTAGGGTAGCGCCCGGGGACAACTGAAGATTTTGCGCCCCCCTGTGCCTCTGGGGGCCTAGGAGCGCCCCTAAAGGGAATTTAAAAATACTTTTCTGCTTCCTTTATGATAAATAGCTCTAAAAAGCAGCCCTTTTAACTTTCATTTTTATTAGCGACCATTCGCTTCTAAGGGAAAAATGGGACACTTTGGCTTCACAAAATTATTTATCTGTATTTCCACGCGCTCCTGTGCAACATTGGTCATTCCTGATATGATTTGAGGTGCTCCCACTTTTTTGTCGAACATATTCACACCTCCTCAGTTCAAATAATTTTCTTTTCGCATTTAAAAATAAAATAATTAACATTAATTTGGCGCCCCTCGACGCTGCGCCCGGGGACAGCTGTCCCTCCTTGCCCCCACCTAGCTACGCCTCTGGTCCAGAAACGCTCATTTTTGAATGATTTAATATTTTTAAGATTCAATATGTTTTCCTTCGGGAATAATTTCCGAATTTCTCAGAATTTGCTGCACATAAGTTGTTTATTTTGAAATTGGGCATGTCTGTTTTTTTGTAATTGCGAGATATTTAAAAGGTTGCATTTAAATGTACTACAACTGTTGGGGCTAAAACTTATGTCTCCCAAATATTAAGACTGTAATTTCTTTCTTTTTCTTTTCTTTTTTTCGACTACAAATTTTTAACAGATAAAAAGATCACAAATAAGTTTTATTTATAACCACCATTATCTTTATCTTTTTTTTTTTGAAAATATGGATTTGCCCCACTTTCAAAATAAACGGTTCTTAGATGAATCAATCATCTTGAATGAGATGTAAAAGGTTTATTTAATCGAAGCCTAAACTTTGCAAAAGTCGCACAAATTTGCAACTTTATTCAAGCAAAAAATATTGTACACAAATATTTTGGGGTTAAGCCCCATTGCAGCTTTGACTCCCAGAAATGGCATTGTGAATACTCGTTTTATGCATTTTACATATTTTCAACTAAAACGTTTTCATTTACTCATTTATTTATTTACTTATTTTGGCGTGAATGTAAAACACGCGCTTAGGCCGTGAGTAGGCTAATAATCTGAGCATTTAGCTCAAGTTCGGAGAGTTCTGCTGGGTGCGAGTCCTGTCCCCGCATAAAAGCCATCGAGTATATGTAAAATCCCTCCTAGTCGAATTTGGGGATCTGAAAGTTCTGTGGTCGGTTACTAGCAGTTACCACAGGAAATGATCCTGCTGACTTTGTCCCTGTATGCCCTAATTGCGGAAAAGGAGATAGCTTGGTGCTAGAATCCAACGGTAAAGGGCAAAGTCGCCTTCCTGCCTTTCAAAATTCAATCCTTAGGAGTCTAAAATGAAACGATTAATTTTTTTTTTTTTTTTTTTAATTGATTTCGAATATTACGCTGTACTAATTGCATTGTACTTAACTTTCAGTACCACTCAAAGAAAATGCACGCAAGTTAATATTATCCGCTAAGCAATACTACCAAATCCTAAGGTGAGCTAGGGTTGAACCCTGCCATACATAAATTATAATTCTTATTTGTTCTAATACACCTTAAATTATATATACATATATTTATTTATGTACTTAGTCGCAACTTTGGTAATTGGGAGCTCTAAATAATATTATTAAATAAAGTTTTATCCAGTAAGATAAATTCCTGTACTTCTATAATGAAAAAGTGGAATTTGTTTTGTACAATTCGAATGTTTCGCGCGATTGCTCTGGAAATACAGTGAAACCTCTCATAAAGCACCTCTATAAAGAGACCACCTCTCATAAAGACCATTTTCTTAAGGTCTAAAACTTCCGGCTATAGGCTCAATATTAACTTTCCCTCCATTAAAAGACCACTTATTTTCTGTCTCCCTCCCAGTAAGACCACTTTTTCAGGAGAATTTCAGGTAGGATTATTTATCTGGGGAGTTTTGAGTTACCTTTGAAAAAAATAGGACCCAGCTAGTAGATGGAGGAATTTATTGTTCCTGTTTCTGGAATTGGGTGGGTGATAAGCACCTAGGGTAGGGGAATTGGATGAGCTTAATTTTCATTGTTCATTTGTCCTTGAAGACCCCTGTCAAGTGGGAAGTACCAATACCCTTGGAAGTACAGAAGCATTTATGAGAATGATTGGTCCACATTCCATCTGTTATCCTTCTTGGAGAGCTAAGGACGTTTGTAGCGTTCACAGGGACATTTCCCTCTTACAATACTTGTAAACTAAATGATACTACAGTCAATATTTTAAAAATGTTTTAGGACCTCATTCTGATTCAGATGACGAGCTTCCTAAAGTGAAACAGCCATTTACTTCCTATCAAGAAACACCAAATTTTAAAAGAAAATTCAATTCCTGCTAGAGATGACTCTAAAATAAATAAATTGTTACAGGAAATCAAAGTTTAGAAATAAAGATTGTTAATGAGAAATTACTATAATCAAAGCAAACTTTGATTAATTCTTTTTTTAAAGCTGTTCAGTTATAAAAACAAGTTTTAGAATAGTGTTTTATTGTATTATTGCATGAAGCTTTGTTTTAGCCATTACCTCTATTCAGAGACCACCTCTCTATAAGACCGATTTTCTACAGTTTGGTGGGTGGTCTCTTTGAGAGGTTTCACTGTATTACGGTATAAACGAACATTTCGTTACAACGAAATATTTTACATCTCTTTTAAAGCTCATTGTTACGGGATTCCAGGGTATATAAAAAATAAATTAAAAGTAAGTCTGAAAACTGACATGCTAAAACTAAAGAACGGTTAATGTGAAGCAATGTTTAATAACAAAAGAAAAAAAAACAAGCTCTTAAAAAGGGAAAAATGGTTTTATTATCACTGAGCTAGTCTGTAACAAACTTTTAGTGCAATAGTGTTAGTGCAACAAATAGACCTAAACTATCCAACCGTTGTAAAAATCAGCAATTTTGCTCATTAATCGAAATCACTTGCATAACGTATTCTCCGTAAATCCATAAACTGTTGGAAGCGCCGAATATTAACAAATATCATTGTGGGAATCACAGCACATTTAAAGATTAGCATCGCTTGACATTGAAAACAGAAAGCAAAACCTATTGCTCAGCTGATCCGGGCAGTAAACAAACACACATGTTTTCTCTCTCTCTGTGACCGTAACCGATCCATTCACGCTTCGCGAGCTGGAATTACCGGTTTTCGCTCATCGTCCACGTGTTTGGCTCCTTGCCATCAAATCCGCCGTTTTGTAACGCCAAGGTACCTCTGCGTCGAATGCGTTGACGCGAATCTTCGAAGAACAATTATTAAACTGATCGTTGTCACACAACTGGAATCGCGCAAATATTTTCTTCAAAGGATCGCAAGCGTACGAAGTTTCCGGATACGTTTGTAAGTTGTTTTATCAGTGTTTTGTTTTTTATTACTGTATTTTTAAATGGATGACAACTGCCCCAAATATTGTTGACATGTGTTTGCCCCTATAGACAGGTGACCTTGACTTTCAATCGCTTCATATTTTTTTAGTCTGTCTTTGAGGCACAGATTTGTCCCTGGTATTTTTTATTGATAGAGGACTTTGATTTTATTCAATCGCTTCATATTCTTTGATATAATAAAATATACAATTGATAGACTTATGATATTTGATGAAAACTCTTTAAAATGGCCAGATTTAACGGTTTGTTCAAAAGAACAATTTAACAGTGTTTGTAATTAGAATTAAATAATCAACGAAGAATAATTTTCCTAATTGTTAAATGAAATTTATAGGTTCAATAATTTATCATTCTTGTGACGTAATTATAGCATTTGTAAAATTACTTTTTGAGTTCTTTGCGTTATTCTATTAAATATTATTCATTCTAAGAGTTTTTGGAATCAATACAACAGCTTTAAGTTCATCCAGAAAGTAATGTGATTTGTAATTCATTTAACTTAAATAATTTAACCGAAATTTGTTGAAGAATTTAATATAAATTTGTCTGGCATTCATTTGAACGAATCCCGTTTCAACGATAAATGTAAAAAAAAAATAATAAATTATTAAATAAAATGTATTTAATGATTCATTTGTTGTAACAATTCTAACTAATGAAATACAAAGTTACAGAGCTCAATTACGCAACTGTTAGCGGTTCGATTTGAAATCAAGTGTCACTGGCTCCTTTTTCACTTCCTTGTACTATGTAAAGGAAGTATTGCTTTCGCGTGAAATTTCTCAAAATACAACCTAATTTTTTTTTAATCACCTATTCTACCCTATGAATCAATTTTGACTTTTTTTAAGAATCGGTCTTAGGTAATCTTTAAGGAAATTTATTGAGGCATTCAGACTTTTTTATTTACAGAATCGCCTCTGTCTTAACCATATAAACGTAAACCACTACAAGAATTTAATGGTATTATTGAGTGGCAATTAAATGCGACTAACGGAAGTTTAAAATGGCTTCTCGACGCGAAACGACATCAAAACGTTTAGTACACGTTCCTTACCAGTTTGTTTGCAACATCAAATAACTGCTGCATGACGATTGTTGTTTGGATTTTACGTTTGCCAACAATGAACAATAAACAGCGTTCTATAGTTTACATTCCTTTCCAGGTGGCAACGTTAAATTTCATTTCAAAATGTTGCGGAGAAGTTACGGTATAAGTAAACGACTGGGATTTGTTTCAAGCCAAAAGTGTGATTAGTGCCTGTTTTAGGGAGTCGCAAGAATTAATGTTTCTAAAAATAATTAATGTTTAGTTCTTCAAAATGATCAAACGGAAGCCAGTCGAGCTTGCTTCGAACCCTAGATGTTCCGATTTTATGGGAAAGAACTTTAGATGTTTTTCGAAGAGAAAAAAACAGAATGCGAAAGAAATTCAAACCTTATTCTATACTTGATCAAAGTTAGTAAACTTGTTTTTTCGGGGTATAACAAAAGTAGGTAGAGATTACACAATTTATGTGTTACTACCTGATCTCCCGCAGAACATCTGCGAACTCAACAAAAATTTTAAAAAAAAAACGCTTGAAAAATTCGAAAAGCTTAAGAAAAGATAGCTAAGATATAAACAGGCGGATTATCGCTCGATGTAAACAAAATAAAGTGTTTCCACTCCAAAGAATTTTAAATTCAAAATTTAGTTATCAATGGGATTACTTTTTAAGAAATAGAAATAAATTTGTTAAAGTTCGTAAGTTACGAATTATAAACACAAATGACAAATTATAAATACAAATATAATGTTACTTCTCTATGCTAATCATTAAACAAATTTTTTAAATATTGTTTTACCATGGTTTGCTTTTTACATTTCGTCAGTATCGTATCGTACCGCAAAATTTAATCGAAACTGGTCCACGTTAAGTGAAATATATATATGGGTATTTTGTTGAAATATAAAGGAGATATTATATAATATGTAATTCATTACGTTACTACGCATCATTAGAAATCCTATAAGAGAAACTTGTCCTTCAGACCAGTACGTATAATTATGCACCGGTCCGCAGTTGATGTGACTGGTCCATGACTGGTCCACCGTCGAGCGCCGATTAACAAAGATCATCCATTCGTCCTGTCGTGGACCACTGAATTTTATTTCGTGGGGTACTCGGTGTGTATTGGTTTTGGATTTCAAACACTAAATAAATACTTTCGAAAAATGTGTGTTAGATTAATTAAGGATAGAATATAGTGATATTTAAATGAGATCCAATCTCCCGACCCTTTATAAGTTGTATTTCGTGTACCCCCAGTTTTTTTTCCGTTGACATGGATCCCTTGCAAGCGAAAATAAGACTCCTGGGGGTCCAATGGTCAATTTTGGAACCACTAACACATAATACTAATATATTGGGGTAGCCGAATGGCCTAAAACATGGCGCGAACATGTGTTTTTGATTCGACGTTGTTGGACAGTTTTCTTTTGGGTTATTTTAAAGCACATCAATAAATCCAAACTAAGTTCAAAACTTTAGTTCAGGAACTCAAAGAAGAACTATTGTTCAGCACTGTAAAATTTTTCTAAGATAATTTAGCTTAGTTTTGAATTTAGTTCCAAACTTACAAAACAATGAAAAAACCTCGGATTTTCATTCGCTATTCCATTAACATAAATGGACACTGAAGTTTTTCAGTAGATCGTGAAATATGACAAGTAACTGGTATTTGCATATTTTCCGTTTCTTTCACACTTTTTGCAGTAAGTCTGCACAGCTCGTAAAAGATGCTATGGGAACCTTAGGTTATATTTTCATATTCAAATCACCCTTAAATAGAGATAAAGAACCTTTAGCTACCTTTAGTTTTATTTCCTTTCCGACATTTTTCCAGCAGAAAAATCCATTTAAAAGTTAAAGTACTTTTCTTGCATTGTAAATAGCGCTTTCGTCTTTGTATTGTAATGAATGTTTTAAACGTTGCCTTAGGTCGAAGAAAGTTGGAAACTTATGCAATTCAAAATGAAATGGCAACAGCAGACGATTGTTTTTACGTAATGGATTCTCGGAAAATTTTATTTTGATTAGTCGTATTCCTTTGGACGAAGCACAAATGATTTTGCACTGCGCAGTTCAATTCTAAAAAGTTTTTCTGTTCTCTAAGAAGTGAAAGATGGAATAATAGCTGCTAAATTTTCTTTAAATTTTTTTCAAAATTAAGAAGCTTTATGTTCTTTTTTTTTGGAGAATTTGCCACGTTCTGCAGATCATTTTTCCTACATTGAGTTCTTGAATTTCCTGCTTTGATAATCTAATTTCACAGAAAGAAAAATTGCAGTTGTTTTGAGAGGAAGAATTAAATAAATTTATTTTCTACATTTGAATATTCGTTTAAAGAGATAATTTGAATTTTAAAAACGTCGCAGATGGTGATAGAATCTTTGCCGGATTGCGGCTGCTAACTTGAAAGTATTAAATAGCTGGTACGTTTACCAAGAAAAAAAAACTAATTTCAGTTCTGAACATGAATGATGTTTTCAGTTCAACCATCTACAAATTTTGAAATTCAGAAATCTTTCTCGAATTAGTTCCCTTTTTTTTTTCTTTCATGGACCGGTTGACATTCACAGCACTATTAACAAGTAAAGCTATTACATTTATGCGAAACAATAGTCCAGTAAGCGAGTCACAAAAAAGTATTGCATGCTTTTCGGGGTTTTAAGAAACTTCTTTATAAGTAATAAAAAAAATCACGTTAAGAAAGCACAAATAAGCATTAAAATGCAGACATGAGTTTCGGGATTGCTTTCATTTGGATGTTTTTTCATCTAGAAACTCCCTATCGCATTGAAAAAGGGATTCCAAGCAATTCCGAAACAAATGTCTGTATTTTAATGCTTATTTGTGCTCTCTTAAAGTGAATTTTTTTTAAATTGCAGTTTACTTAGCACAAAGTTAATTTATTATTTCTTTATGAGTCTAAAATTGTGAGTTTTGCTGTAACTTAAATGCCGAACATTGCAGCGGTATGAATAGGGTGGGCCGAGAAGAACTTCTTTCCCGTTTTTGATGATGGATAGCGCGGAAAAAGGGCCCTTCATTGTGTTAAAAAAGTTCAAGTTCATAGGACAGTTTCATGATATGCCTCAAATGTGGAGAAATTTCAACCAAATGCTGGAAAAGAGTCAGTAATGGTGCTACGTTCATGTAAAAAATGTGAAACGTGTAGGAGAATTCTTTCATATGCCGCAAATGCGTAGATATTTTTGCCAAAAATATACGGCAAAATACGACATTTCAATATTTTAACAAAAGTTGTTAAAATCATTTAATAAATAATAATAATTAAAATAACATAAAATAAAAATAAAAATTTGTCTTTTAAATTTAAATTTTACTTTATCTTACTTTTTTTTTACTTACTTTTTTATTTAAGTCTCCATCTTTATCAGAGAAATGAAGATTCTGATTTTCCTGTATTTAAATTGGTGTACACTTATGAATGGTTATGAGTTTCTACTTTAATTTTCTCCCTTTTAATTCAAAGCAGTTTTGATTGAAATTCGTCATTGTGTAAGAACGGCGTGTGCCACTTTAAGTTACCACACACACGCACACACACACAAATTCAGTTTTTTTCTCTTTTAAATACTAGCAACCACTTATTTAGAAATTACGACCAAGGGGAGAAAAGAAAACATAAATTTTGCCCACTTATGCGTAGGGAGGGGGATTAAATTTTAATAATTCAGTAGCTGTTTTTTTTGCTTCTTTGGACAGTTATGTAAGAACTAACTACAAAAACATTTAAAGAAAAAACGAGTCTTATTTTGTTTTAGATACGAGAAGACTTTTTTTATGAACAATACAGACTTAACCTCCACTTTAATACATTTCTGTTCTAACATATTAAATAATAATTGATGATAGAACTTAACGCACATGACATTACTGTATGGTTGTGCCAGCAAAAAAAAAAAAAAAAAGTAGGTTCTAACAATAAGTAAAAAATTAAACATGAAAGAAAACATGTCGGTGTATTGTAGACAGATATTTCTCATCCAGATAATTATTTCTTACATTTATAACTTTCATTGAATTCCTTTTTCTTCCATTATTTTCTTGGAATCTTGAATTTACTTTCGTAGTTTCAGTTTGAAACATTTTTTCCCTTTTTCTTTATTTCTTCTTCTCTCTCTCTCTTTTTTTTTTTTTTTTGGTTATATTCTATGCATAAGGATTAGCGATTGGATCGAGGACATCGATGAAAACAGATCGATATTCGACATCAAAATATCGATTATCCATCGTCCAAAACCCTCCAGTTAAACTGATTGGTTTACTTAAATAATGTTCATAATTTTTTCTGTGCAAGAAATCTGAACAATTGATTATTTTGACCAAAATCCAAGAAATCACAGGCTTATAAAATTTGATTTCGCATGCATCAATAAATGCTCATTTAAATTCATATGAGGTAAAACCTGATGAGATTGCACTGTCGGAGAGAACGCACTTGAGTTTTTGGAGTGAAGGGGAGGTGTAAGTGGGCCGCGATTTCAGGTAGTCACAGTGTCTACTTGAACTCATAAGGCTTTTCTCAGAGAATGGATGACACAAGGTCGTTTTTATTGTTTGCGTTCCAAATGTAAGTTTTTTCTCAGAGAATGGATAACACATCGTCGTTTTTATTGCTTGCGTCCCAAATGTAAGGGCGTGAATTTTCATTACTGTGCCTCTGATTTTTATTGACATGAGAATGCTGCAAGGTACTTTTTAAGCAAATGCTTTTTCAGCTATTTTGACAATTAATTGCAGTTATTATTAATATAATCTACTTATTATCGAAAGCCACTACCCATGTGCGCAATCTCACCCTTCCTATGAGGAGAGAAGTGAAAAATAGCTGTCTTGGCTTTATGCCTGTTTTAAATCACAGCATAACAAGGAAATAGTGATGGTAATGCATGCAGAAGAAATGTAGTCTATGATATTCACCAAAGGTTTGTCAAAAAATTGATGTTTTCATTTTTTAATCATGTTTTTCAATTAATTGTACATCAACTCCTATCGGCTTTACCTTAATGTATTTTTTCGAATAACAGTTCTCATAAGAACATTAATCGTGCAGAAGACTGCTTAAAACAGTGAAATTATTATGATGCGACTGTGAAAAAAATTAATAAAGTGCTTAATGGGCGGTCAAGATAAAATGCACAAAAAATTAATGAATAAAATAAAGAAATGCATGAATAATAATTGTTAAAAAAATTAGAGATAAAAATTAATAAATTTGTATCTCAAAGCTCGGTTTTGAAATCGATAATTTATTAGGTATTTTAAATACCACCTTTTCTAATTTGATTAGTTCTATGATTAATTTACCTTCATGATGAATTTTCTCGTTTCGTGTAAAATTGTTTGGTACTTATCCGTTTTTGGGGGGGGGGGAGGGGGTAAATCTTTTTTCGCCAATTCTAACTACTGTACCATTTTGGATTGGCGTGGGAGATGTTTAAACATTTCTCGCTAAGACAAACTCTACACATAAAGGAAATTGCTGAAAAAAATTAACCATCGCACGCCCCGAAACAGAAAAATATCAATTGTTTTGACATTTGCAAATTTTGTGAAATGTTAGTTTTATAACTCTAAAGACACCCTAAATAGCTGCCCGCAATAACAAGATCTTCACAAATTTTGATTTAAAATCGTTGAATCTTGATATTAACATATAAGGCTTCCTATGGCCCCTTCTCCTAAACTTTTTTTGTACATATTCCATTATTTATTGCACAATAGTCCATTTACAAGCATAGAAAGTTTCAAAACTTAAATGCCTTGATTCTTTCTCATTTGCATTAACGCTTTGCCAACTGTACATCATTAATTTTAACTTGAGTTCAGGGCTAACAAAAAAAGGATTTTTCTCGCGATATTTGCAAAACCAAATATGACGTTCAGTTACACTTTAAAGGTTACGGTTGGAGATAATGGCAAATCTCCCACAAATCGTAACGAATTGAGAGCCTCATTTGCATATACAAGGTACGTTTTACGAAACGATCCCTCCCCATAATTACCACTGATAGCGAAGCTGAGGTTTCGAAATTTTTCTCCCTGTGACAGGCATTTGAAATGGAAAGAATTATTGTAAAAATATGTGTTGAAAGATGTGTTGTATCAAAATAAATGGATCCACTGATAAGTTAATTGAGTTCAGAGTTCAATCTGCCAGCCTTGGATTGCCATTGATGCATGCATCTATGCGTGAAGGTAATTTGCAGCTGATTACAACAATCATTCATTACCTCACGCATTGGGAATGGAGAATGCCGGGATATTGTTCGCTTTTGATAATGGGGTAAACCTGCAAGCATAAAACTGCGCGGTATTAGATTGATGGTTTCTCATCCAGTATCGGATGAAGTCTGATGGAAATTGAATACTCTGCGATTCAATTTCATTCAATTTTGGTTGGCTAGACTTGGCACCGGGAGCGAAGATTAATTGGCTAGATGTGATATGCGTGCGAATCTATCCTGTTATTTCAATTCTCTGAATAGCATATTTGATTTTAGCACTTTGCTATAAAACATACCTTCAGCAATGTGCTAGAAAATATGCGCTCATTACTGTGCTATGAAAATCCTCATTTACTATAGGAAACGTGATGTTGTGACTAAAATGAAAGCAAAAATCTAGCGATTGTGGACAACTCAACTCATTTGATATTATTCCAGAAACCAAGGACTAACTATCGTTGCTTTTTTGTCCAGCTGTAACTTGTAAATCTTAACTAAATGATACATGTGAATAAGTTTTAGATTTGTAAATAGTTCTTTTGTAAATAATAAATATCGCATTTTATGTAACGCTACCATTTATATCCGTCATCAACCCACCCAACTATAAATCTATACATAAATAGGCAAAGGCAAAACAATTTACCCTCTTTTTTCTCCTCTGTTTGTCAACCGATTTGTTTAGTTGCTATTCACGAGTTTTAGCGTTATCAGTATAAAAAAATAGTCCAATACATCGTCAAGTAAAATAAAATATAGTTTAAAAATGACAACGTCTAATGCAACATAAAGTGGAATAATAAGTGCGGTGACGCATTATTGTGCTTCAAATCAACGTTTTGTCAGTTTGATTTGTATTAGCGTTTTGAGCTTTCGATTAAATAAAAGGTGAATATTTGCATTTTGCATGTATTCAATAATAATACGGTGACATCAAAATTTTTGTTTCCATTTTCTTTATAATAGAAGGAGTGTGGGAAGTTAAATTTTATGCATAATTTGTGTCGCAAATACATTAACCCATTAATTTCCAA
This sequence comes from Octonoba sinensis, assembly GCA_038502835.1. Classification (NCBI taxonomy): domain Eukaryota; kingdom Metazoa; phylum Arthropoda; class Arachnida; order Araneae; family Uloboridae; genus Octonoba; species Octonoba sinensis. The sequence goes on along the minus strand of CM076605.1, from coordinate 58,586,087 downwards.
CTCACATTCCCAGTAATATCCGTCTATGAGAATACAAACACATTTAAGGCTATGAACCAACTGAAGCACAACTCGAAGGAGAAGCCTTCAAACCTGCAATTATGCCATCTGACGTTAAAAAACTAAACCATATCCGTCCCTCACAGACGAATACCATTTACGGGTTAAATAAAAATTTAACTCAGTGGTCAATCAGTCGCACTGAGTAGAATATCGCTTATTTTAACAAAAACAAACTGACCAATCTCGCTGAGAAATCATTTTTCCTGTACACTAAAAAATGCTAGTTCAACCTTTCTCCAAAAAAAAAAAAAAAAAAGGGAAAAAAGGGTGAAATTTAGCTGCAACCAGCATTTGGCACCAGGGTTGGAGTAGTAATCGCGATTACGTAATCGTAATCTCCTGTAATCGATTACAATTTTGGCAAAATCGAAATCGTAATCTGACAATGGCATATTCTTTTATCATAATCGAAATTGCGTAATCCCTTTTCTTGAGTAATTTTAATCAATCGTAATCTAAAGGAAAAAATCTGTAATCCCTTATTAAATCAAAAATTTAATCAAAAATAATAAATTTTTGATTTGTGACACTGTTGCAAAAATGACAGTTGTATGCATAATATCGGCTAATTTTTTGCTAATCTAATCGTAATAAAAATCGTATCGGTTACCATAATGGTAATCGATTACATTTTTTAACGACTAATCGCTGCCCTAATCGTAATCACTTTTTGGCAAAAGATTACAATTGTAATCGTAATCATAATCTCTCAATTTTTCTATTTGTAATCGTAATCGATTACGTTTCTTCGCAATCGACTCCAAGCCTATTTGGCTAAGTTTAACCATTAAAATGGTGTAGTTTTACCTAGCTGTAATGTGAATTTAGGGAGTATTATAATGATTCAACTTTTAATATCAAATGTTCGTTGCAGCTAAATCATTTTTTTTTTTCATTTTTGGGTGAAAGTTCGAATTAGTGTTTTTTAGTGTAGTTAGTTATTGCACGAGACAAAAAAAATTGTATCGCTTAAATAGATTTAAAAAAAAAAAAACGAGTTCTTGGCCTATTTAATATTTATTTAAATTCTACCTATTTTTGTGGCATGGTTGTAAAATAAAAACGCCATTGAGATACAGTTGAACTTTCTTAATACGAACACGGTTAATACAAAATCACGGCTAAAACGAACATTTTGTTCATTAAGTTTGGTTTATTATTTAATTGCACTAAATACCTCACGCATATTACGAAGGTTAAAACACAAATTTCGGTTAAGACGAGCAAAATTTCTGACCTATTCACGAATAATTTTCTCGATTGCAAATAATTATTTAAAAAAAAAAAAAAAAAGAGAAATTGTTGGTTATTTTTCGTCATTGTGAACCACCAAGTACGTGTTTCGAATCATGCGTTGAATCTTTGTGGGTAGCAATAGCTTGTAGCAAAGCTGAAGAAGCTTTAGCTACTTAAATGAACTTTTGTGAGATGCATCCAGAAAATGACAATATACAAATGGCACTAGGCATTTGTGCCGAGATATGCGCATGATAAAATTTAATAGACCTAAAAAACAACTAACCATTAAGGATTTTTTCCACAATTCTTAAATTTTAAAAGGTAAGTTCACTTTTTCTCAATGGTACTAGTAAGATTTAAAAGGTTATATTGATAGTAAAAATAAATCATTTGTTTTCACTATTTATTTTACTTTTTATTACAAATAGTAGTAATTATTTTAAAAATATAAGTATGCATTTCTAATTCGTTTTTCTTACAGTTTTACTTATTCACGGTTGTTACGAATAACGGCTAATACGAACAATTTCTCGAATTTTTGCCATTTCGTATTAAGCGAGTTCAACTGTAATTCTTATTATTTGTACTTAATGGATCAGATAACTAAATTTCCGTATATGTTTAGAAAATTGTAGAACGTGCAGGCCAGATAATAGAGACGTCCGGTATTTAGTTAACATCAGACAGCAAATTGTTAATTTTTTAAAATAGATAAATAAATGAGTAAAAATGAACTGGTGCCAGCATGTCGTCGCAACCGATGTTGGGATAGCGAGACTTGATTGTAATATGATCAATTCATTTGACAATATGTAATATTTCCCCTTTTTTTGGATTTCGTGGTCATCGGTAGGAAGTATTTGTTTAGCGTCATAATGGATAGCGTTCTACAAATGTCATTCATTATTTTTGGTTCCATTACTGCATTCCTTTCGTTCTGTTATAATGGTGGCGCTTGTTCGAGAGATAAACTTAAACAGAAGAGATTGATGGATTTCTGGACTTGATTTTAGGCGGCCTTTGGAACATTCGATTTTGTCTTTCACGTGGCAAGGTCGCACACTGGAAAGAAAGATTAATGCTCGGGAAGCCCCGTGGCTTTCCGCCAATAATTCCTCCCGTATTCCCTTCGTCGAAAAACGCGATTAAAAAAACCGAAACCTTATCAAATTTTATTTTATGACTATACATTTCAAATGCAGGATAATTTGAAAGCGAAAAAGTAAGTTCGCTTATTCTCTCATGGTATTATTACGAAGTCATATCTCTCATAACAGAATTACTGAGATTATTGGAAAGATTAACATAATATTGCCCTATCAAACACAAAGCACCAAGAAATAGAAAGGCTACTAATCAAATTAGAAATTTTGTATGAACTTTGTAATGATATTGTATTATTGGATATAAGCAAGGCTGAACTTAATCGTAACACCAGTAACAGTTAACTGGATTAACCGGATCAAGTTCAGCCTTGATAAATAGTAATAGTGCACCCCCCCCCCCCTCAAAAAAAAAGGATAATTTTTCAGCTGCAACGAAAAATAAGTCAGTAGTGTCAATTAAAAGTTTCATCCGAAATAACACGATTTGAATTTTAAGGAAACTTGTCTGATTCTGACGAATTTTCTAACTTCAATTGTCGCCAGATTTGGTAACAGATTTTGTTTCATCACCAAAAATTGAGATATAAAAATAATTAAATTAAATAAACAAGCTACTTGATACAGTAATATCAAGATGGATATTTTAGAACCATCATTTACGGTTTTAATATACTCTTATCCTTAATATATATCCTTTTATTTATCTATCTGAAACTACAACGGTAATTTAGTTTTTCATCCGATAATCCTTTCCTAAAATCCTCTCTTTACTTCAGTTCGCTCGGCCGCCACACATTGAATAAAATCAAAAGTTATTCGAATTCAAACCAATGCATAAAAGTGAAAATCTTACAAATTCAGGGTTTCACCAACCGAAAAGTAATCTATGAACTTTATCATTATCTTAATTTTTGAGCTTTTTAATTAAAAATACTTCAGCACAAACTTAAAAATTGCCAAGTTATAGTAAGCACAATTATTGAAAAAGATCACTCAGGCAAAATTTATAACTCTATATTTATGAGTAATATTGGGGAAATCTTTATGCATGCAAATACTGTCAAATTTTTGGTAAACTTAGGCTACTGCTACATCATAATTATTAGTGAGTCTTCAGCGAATGTCGCCTAAAGGAAATTTTTAATTGTTGAACACAGTCACATAACCAGCGCCAAGTAAAACCACTTGGTTGGAATTACGTAATATTTTACCCTCAAGTTTTTAAGCACCATCGTTGAAGATTAAGTTACTTTTCGGTTTTGGGAAGGGGGAAATGGGGATGATTAAAATTTTTTGGGTTAAATCAAACTGCCATACCATTTTGGATTGTCGCTGGCGATTTTTAAATATTTTTCGTTAAAGCAAAATCAATTGATTTAACGTAATTTATTTGCCCAAAAAAAAAAAAAAAAAAAAAAAAAACAAGCCATTGCCAGCCCCTTTGAAACGGAAAAGTAACAAAATATGGTTTGCCTTGGTGTATTTGTCTTAGCATTGCTTCCAGTGAATTACCCACTTAGACATTACTTGCATTCAATCAGTAGCTAGATTGTTTAATGTTTTTGCATTCAAACAGCTACTTCAACATCATTGCTCATTGAATATTCTGAATCTAAGATATTTAAGATGCTTAAATAGCTACTCAGACTAGATATCTCTTAGAAGCGTTCACATTTGTCAGAATTTCTTTCAAGAGCAAGAATATGCAGTAATTCTTATCTTATTCTCATCAAATATCCTGAAAGGAATTGTTCTGAATCCCATCTGTTCACTGTACAAATACAAGGCGATCAATTTGAAACAGCGTCTAGACTTTAGCATGAGCATATTGAGGAATTTTTTCGAATCCGAAACAAGACTTCCGTACGTATTCTAAGTAAATATAGCTGAGCAACCACTAATGAGCTGCTTCTTGTGACTCAGGTTCAGCTGTGGTATTATTGTTAGAATAATAATATACATGTAGGAAAATGGCGAAGACGAACTCCGCCGCAACAATTTTAAGTCCTCATTTCTGGTGGATGAATTCCGCCGCAGATATTAAAAGCTCTTTTACCCCATACAGGTGAATTTCGCCTTTTTTGTTCACTTATTTGGTGATGCTTTGTGTTATTTACTTGGCGTATGAAATTAACCGTGAATCTACTAACGGCATTTATAAGTACCAGGCGCGTAAGATTCCATTCAGTAATTTTGCGAGTATTCTGATAGTACATTGCCGGAACAGTCTTTTAGTTCTACTTTTTCAGAATATTTTCCAGCAGGAGCTCTATGGAACACTTTTAGCGAGTTTTTTTTTTCTTTTTTTTCGGTCGATTTTCGACCATTGGGAGAACTCTAGTTTTAAGTAAACGGTTATGTGATGGATTTCACAGTTGAATTACTTTGCTTACTAGCTGTAATGAATTAAATTTACATAAGTTGAATATTTTATTTGTGAAAATCCCTTGATTTTCAATGTAGTTTCTCAAAAAAAAAAAGAAAAAAAGATATTGCATGAAAAAAAAAAATTGCTGCTCTCTTCAAAATGCAGTTGAAAAGGGGTTTATATAACTGCCATTGGCAATGCGATGATTCAATTTGGTATCTTAATGTAAGTTTTAGTCTTCTCTACTAATAATAAAGCAGCAAGTATGTGTGTGTGTGTGTGTGTGTGTCTGTGTCCGGCGTAGGGCCCAGACCGTCCAGCGGATTTTCATGAAATTTGGCACGAAATTAGTTTGGAGCATGGGGGTGTGCACCTCGGAGAGTTTTTTCTGAAATTCGAATTTGTTCTTCTTTTATTCCAATTTATAACCGAAAGTTTCATAAAATAGTCATTTTCTATGGGAAGGAATTATCGCATCGCTTCGAGCTTGATACCGTTGAAAAGCGCGTAAAAAACTACCCCGGTAGGAGTTTCGCTCTGCGTGCGAAAATTCGAAGCCTCTAAATTACCTAGAAAAGAAGTTATAAGCATTTTTCTCTGCAGTTCGAAATTATTTTTTCATGGTAATTAACTTTAACTTTAATTGTTACCATGCCGACTGACTATTAATCCTTTTTTTCTTTTAACGAATTAAAATTTATTGCTTGCGGTTTTTAACATTTAGAGGAGCAGCCGATTTTTAATTTATTTATTCCTCTTTTTGGATTTTGATTATTATTTTTTTAAAGCGAATTGAAATTTATTTCCTGCGGCTCACAGGCGGTTGACAGTTTTATTTTGATTTCCTTATTTTGACATGTATTTTACGGGCCCATTTTCCATATTGCACAGGGGTTTTTGAAAGAAATGTTATCGATTTTTGTTATTCCAGTTTATAATACTGTCTACTATTTATACTTTCATTTTTTTTTCGCCTGTGAATTAGCACATATGTTATTTTCCTATTTGAGCTCGGATGAAAGGTTTATTCCGCTTTCGAAGCTTTGCTTGCTGCTGTTTGTTTCTGCAAGCTACAAAATTTCGTCTTTCTGTTTTTAGCCGGACCAGACGCTACGTTTTGCACAACTTTTTGTCTCCGCAGTTCAACACGTTGCAGATAAAACGTTGCGTATAGATTGGAAAAGTGCTCAGTTTTGAGTCCGGTGCGAAGACTGTACAGTTGCAGCGATAACTGAGCTAGAAAGCATAGATGTCTTTGAACTGTGCAGACAAATCGGCACATGTAGACGGTAGCACCCCTTTCCGATTCATTTTGTTTCTCAGTTTCAATTCGTCAGGCGACAATGGCCGACTTTCGGCAATGTTCTCGGGAGTTTCTCACAAAATTTATTGCATTATGCGAAATTTGGCGTGTCAAATCCAAACAGTATAGTGACAAGGATAAAAAGGGGGAGGCTTATGAGAGTTTAGTGGAAAAAATTAAAGACATTGATGCAACCGCAAACAGAGAAACAGTTGTAAATAATTAATTCTTCGAGAAGTGTTTACCGGAAAGAATTGGCAAAAGTTAATAAATCGATTCGATCTGGGGCTGGAGACGAAATTTACAAGCCATCTCTCTGGTACTTTAATTTGTTACATTTCCTAAATGATCAGGAGACACCAAGGCTGTCTAGGAATATCATGGATGAAAATAAAGAGATTGCAGTTGTCGAACCACCAGAACAGGCAACAAAAAAAATATTTATTTTATGTAATCATTTGACCACTTTGAACGCCGGGTTCTTCTGAGACGATCCAGTCTTTTTTTTTCAACATGACACCATGTCAAAATTGACCAGAGTAGTACCTCCTTCATGACGATATCGCACAAAACTGCGTGAAATATATAGATATCTCTGCACCATGTAGACGCATAAAAAACTGTAACGTTTTCATTCAGTATTAAGACTGCGTAGACAAAAGGTTGTACAAAACGTAGCGTCTGGACCCGGCTTTAATGTCAATAAATAATAGATAAACATTAATTTTACTAAAAATTTATTAATTAAAACTATTCTAATTTATTATAATCTTCCTTTTTGTGTGGGTACTTGAACTAAACAAACAAAATTCGTTTTCTTTCAAATATTTTCTTTTTTGTTTTGTTTCGTTTCTTTCTTTCCTTTTTTATTGTGCGTGTTACGTAAAAAAAAATGCTTAAATGTGTAGGATCGCTGGCTGACTGCCGTGGGCAGATATTTTTTAATTATGTGGAAGGCTATTCATTTTAATAAAATAAGATAATTTACACCTAAAAAAGTTATCACATATACGCAATGGCAAACCGACTGGTCTTTTCATTCTTTAACACGGGCATAGCTGTGCGGGTACCGCTATTTTTTATAATTTGACATCAATGAACAAAGCTCGGAATTCGCCTATTACCAAATTTCGCTGGAGTTCGTTCATCGGATTAAAAATACAGTAAAATTTCCAGCGGAATGGCGGGGTCCGCCAATGCCCGTAGGAAAAATTTTACCAATCTCTTTCATAATTAAAAAAAATAATAATAATAAATTCACAAACTAGTAACACAAAAGGTATTTAGCAGTTAGGTTTAACATATTTTGTGGTCGGGTTTTCGGATTGTCGCCAAGATTTTTTTAAATGCATCAAAATGAGCTCCATCTATTTAAATACAATAAAATGTTTTTTGACATTTCATTTGACGCTGAATGTATCTTGGCAAAACCTGCACGGTGGATACGTATACCAAACAAAATTTTATACACGTGTTTTCGAGCTGCAGGGAATTTCTTTTTCAATGCAAAAAATGTGAGTTTATGAACGAAAACGTATCCTACGAAGTTATCTTTAATGTTGTTTTTCTTTGTCTGATATTTTGCACAAAAAGACTTATGACCTTATTGATGCTCATAAACGATATCATTTGATTTTCGACCAATAAGTAAGTCACTCAGTTTCTATAGAGTCAAAGAAGTTTCCTGTAAATCCTTTGTCAGTTTAATGACGCCAGTAATATATTTTAAATGGAGGCAATTGTTTTAAATAAAGCTTACAATTTTGCGTACTAATGAATAATGTAAAAAAATATAAGCGAGGTCTGAACGACTGTTAATTTTTAAAATTTAGATTGATTTTTGGGTTTTTCTATCTAGTTGCATTTAGAAAAGTACATGCAATTATTACATTATTACATTTAATTTTGAGAATGCTGAACTTTTTTTAAATTATAATTTAAGATAATTTACGATAACGAGAACAAGATTCCCCGCGCCCCTGCCACGTATAAACTGGTTCCCTCTAAAAGTTCCAGCATTAAAAAAAAAAAAAAAGTCATAATGCGGTAGAAACGCAAATTCTATCTTAATCTCCGCAAAAATAGAAAATCTGTTACCAACTGTTGACAGCTTCCTTTGCAAAATATTGTTGACAAGTTGTCGCTCATAAAAACTTTTCTACTAAACATGTCAAAATTTGTTGCTTGTTTGTTAAATTGCATATTGGAATTTTTCCCACTTCGGTATATTCTTCGTTTTTTGTCTGCTTTCCCCTAGAAATATTGCAAATATGCAAAAAGTAAAGAGAAGCATTATAAAAATTGAAAATGAAAAAGAAAAAGTTAAATTTATCTTTGGAATAACAGTATAGAGAATATCAAAATAAAATAATGAATGTAAATACGTTGAAAAGAAAGTTTTAACAATTTAGATGGGAAAATGGGTCTATGGGTTGATCTACCAGTCTTTTGATTTTATATATATATATATATATAATATATATACTAGTACGCCCGGCAGTCATACGAAATGACCGCTCTTCTAGATATTATAAATTGTAATTAAAATGATTTGTGCAAAGGTGTCTGCTAATTCAAACCCAGGTCAGGCGGCGAGGACGCTCCTTCTCTTGCAGCCCCACACTACTATACATTTATTTGCTATATAATCAAATTGTTTGTGAAAAATATATATTTATCATTGAAAGAACTTATTGAAAATTTTATTATGCTTTTCAAAACAACAGTTTTAACGAAACTGGGGAAAAAGAGCACTGCCACTCTAATAAGGAAAAAATGAAAAGGGCAGACAATAAATAAATTAATTAAAAAGAAAGAAAGGTTTAAATTAAATTCGCGTATACATTAATTTTTAACGGAGATTGAAATACAGCGAAGCCTCACTCAATATGACGTTAACGGAGATAAACGTTTCGATTGTTATTAGTATATTTGTTACACTTATGACAATAACAATGGCAACTGCATTGATTTGTTTGTTCACACGGCAACTGTAATTACATGTTTGGAAATGAGGGCAACAATGCACAAATAAAATAAAACGGGTCAAAAAAATCATTGAAAAATTTTTAAAAATTAATTTAAAAAAAAACTAATTGAGTCACAACTTTCATTTTTGCGACGATGCGTTTCTGGGGTCGTAAACAATAACCATGCCGAATGTGGTCCCGATCGGTAAAACGGCCTAGGATCCTATAGCGGACAGACACAGACAGAATAAGGCGCTTATATATAAGATATATTATATAATAAAAATAATTTTATTTGGGTACAAGAATTGTTTATTAAGGTAAGATTGCAGAATTTCTAACGTACACTTAAAAACACTGTGTAACGTTCTCTGTTACAAAATAATTTTACTACAGTTATTCTTCAAGGCAGAATAAACTAAATTTTGAAAATCCGGAATTAATGTGAAGCAGTAGTTATTCTTCTCAACCTCAGAATCGTATTTACTTTGAAATTAACATTCTTGTAAAAATCTTTAACTTGAACCTTCCATAAATCCGAATTAGATCATACCTGTAGTAGAACACTTTATTTGAACTTGAATGACAGAGTCCGTTTGTACCGGACTCTCGGAATCCAAAAAAAAAGAAATTTTATTCATGATTTTAATTTACCATAAATTTTATTTTTGATGACAAAAGTATTCTTTCTTTTGCGAAAGTGCCCGCTTTGAACAGAAAAAATCAAAGATAAGCCTCGTTTTCGTATTTTAAAACTGCTTAAAACTAATATTACGTGTGTTTTAATTGTTCTACGAATTTCGCACAGAAATCATTTTGTGCAGTTTTGTACGGCCATTAATATGCTGAAAAAATCGACAAGGTGTGATGTTTCTTCTATGAGATATTCCTAAAAGTATAAATTTTGCTTAAAATTGAAATAAAATAAGAAAAAATTTGAATTTTGGGGAAAACGTTTCGAGCTGCACGAGGATTTGACCCAAGGTACCTGTAACCATAACTTCGTACTTCTTTACTTTTTCATCTCGGTAGGGTCGACAGATGCACACAAACTAACCCACAAACTTTGATTTGTTTATATAGAAGATTGTAAGAATATGTGTTCATAGAATGAAAGTTACTTTAAAGTTTTTTTTTTAAATGATGGGTAGGAATTCATATTCTGCAAGAACGTATCCACATCTAACTAATCTATTTCCCTTTTCATTTTTTTTCTTAATTATGCTTTTGCTTTTTTAAAAGAAAATATTATGATTGTTCTTGTATTACTACTGAAAAACGAAAAAGAAAAAAACTTAACAATTTACCAGTTTTCTTAGAAAGTTTTGTTTTGGCTAATGGGCTATAATTTCTCTTTTATTTCTTTATTTAGCCGCTACCTCCGTAAAACTAATTGCCTAACGCCGTGGCTCAAAATGTTGAAGTGACATTGTTGGCCAGATACGTCCCAGAGTTTAGGGTAAACTATATTCAAATGTTTGCTGTTCGCTTCTGGGAAGAGTTGTTTAAATCATTTTGTACCTTCTCTTTTTGCATTTATTTTGTCTTTGTTTATTTTTAAACTCATTAATGTAGATAAAATCTGATGCATTTTTCCGAAATTTCCTTCTGCTGTGTGCCTTATTGCCGCTCATCTAGTGTAAAGGAAGAAAAGGTTTCCTTTCATCAATTTCCGGCATAGACGGCATTTATGGTTAAAGAGAATATATAGAAATATGCAATATCTAGAAAAGTTAAATATCCTTTTCTTAGTGTTAAATATTTATTCATCTAAAAATCTATATTTAAAGCAAAAACAATTAGTATGAACTACAGAAGCCAGCTTAAACCGCCAAAACCCCAAGAGCAACATAAAATGGTTTAAAATATTCACCAAAAAAAGGAAACCTGGTCTCTGAAAATTTACAATTGAGTTTACTTTTAACTTCGCGAGCGTCTTTTTAAATCGTACCATAATTAATAGCTCACTTAATTTTATTATTACTCTTCTTATTATCTCCGGTAGGCGGCGCAAAATCCGGGACACTTTGAGTTACATACTTTCAATGTTAGCAATTTAGTCCGCTAGTTGTGTAAACTGTCTCGTGTTATGCAAAAAAAAAGATACAAAACTAAAAATATCTAACCAGATTGATGTTTATTGGTGTTTGTTTATCTGGATAGGAATATTTTTGTGCATGAAAGCAACGTATAAACTAGACTTTTTAAAAAAAGAAAGAAAACTTACGATTTTTTTCTTGGAATTTATCGTTTTTTAAATAAGGACTACTATAAAATTAATACACGATACAACTCGATAAATAACATAGTAGGGAAGTTGTAGTTCATATTTTAAACAAAGATTTGAAAAAAGCAGATTTATATACAAGGGAGGAAAATTGAACTTTAGTGTTAACGGCTGCGAGTCACGCAAGCTGCGGTTCTATTTAAGTAAATTGGATATATTACTAGAATTTATTTTTGGCGCTCCTTCTTGTAATAAATTTAGACATAAGAAGAGATTTGTGAAATCAATTACGCAGACTGAAATATTCTTTAAATGCGAGACGTTCTTCATCTTGCATTTCGTGTGTTTTGATTTATGTAGGTTTATTAAGATTTCATACTCGTGTTCGTTTTGTCTGGTTCAGTGTACTGGTTTTCTTTCTTTTATATGCGTCTAGGGAATTTTGATTTTTTATTCCTGCAGATTAATATTCGTTATATTGAATAAATAGTTTCAAGTATGGCAGGTATGTGTGATCGGAAAATTCTATATAAACAACGCAGAAAAAAAAAATATAACCGACTTCAAAGCAAGGAGGTTATACATTCATATTGTATGCATGTCGTTTTTTTTTGCTTGCTTGTCCATTTATAACTTCTCACCGGATGAACCGATTTTAATGTTTTTTTTTAAATCGGTGGAGGGTGGTTTCCCATAGGTCCCGTACTTTTGTCTGACTATATTCGATAGTTAGAGAAAAAGTTATGGGCAGAAATGTGAAAACTGGGCGTCAAAATTGTCATGAAGCGATGGTATCTCACAGGTAGTAGTGCTTCTGAAAGAGTTGCTAGGTCTGCAGCGGCAGGAAGCAAATAAATATTCCCCAAGTTATATGAATTGTCGCCATGTCATCGACAACTTTTTATATTATGAACAGGAATCAGTCGATATAAATTATGTAGGACAGCCTCTGAAAGCAGTAGATATTCAGTATAGATAATCAAATAAGCAAAAATAAATGAAGCAGTGGCGTCCGCAAGGGTTAGGGGGTTTGACCCCCCCCCCCCCTCCTTGAGTTCAGACAAAATGGCAAAAACTGTCTAAATTAGGGAAATAATAGTGCTTTATTACATAGTCGAATTTTTTTTAGTAGTTTCAGAGGAAATTATGAACCCCCCCCCCCCTTAAAAAATTCTGCGTACGCCACTGAAATGAAGCATTCTATTATGAACTGCGGCCTCTAAAATAAGGCTAACGCAGGGAATATTACTTTCAGTTCTTACAGTTCTGCCATCAACCAAAGCGATCTGCTTGGCAGAGTGCCAAGAAGAATCCATTCATGTTCAAGGGAAGAACTGCTGGTGTAAGGAATGTGTCGTGTTTGTTCTCATTCTAGTTCGATTAGCATACTTGATTTCTTCCGAACTGATGCTATATGCCAGTTTATAAATTCCGTTGCTTTCAACAAACGGAAGCAAACATTCTGATTCTCGAACTAAGCAAACTCACCTGTAAAACGAACTTCTCTAAAACTCGAATGGATTCGTTCTGTTGTGCCATGCGCAGAAGCGTCCAAATGCCAAAACTCTGTGATCGAACTGTACCTGAGATGCCAATGTTTGGGGATTTGAGCTAAAATTAAACTCTTCTGTAATAGTATTGGCGATATTGATGCCAAACGGGCCAATATACTATACCTTGTTAAACGCAACTTTACTGAAATAAGAGGGTTAGTTCCATTCTCAGTCTATGAAATAGGGATACTATGAAGAGCCAGACGAGCTTTTCTATTTAATGATTGTAATTTCCCTACGAAGGAGTGGCGGCGACAGTTTTATTGAGTAGGACAAACAAATCAAAGCATTCCCCCGGTTTCTACCACGTGAATTGTTCATTTAACTCTCTTTCCCATTGAGCTCACCATTTGAAAATCATTTTAAGCCGAAATATTATTCTAACAATTGATAGAGGTAAAATAAAAATAATAAATAGATAATATTAGTAATAATAACAAACACTTTTTTATAAATCTATGAAATATATGTTTGTGCAAAGTGCTTGTTTTAAAATAATTATCCTAAAAATTATGCTTGTCGCGGAACTAGGGTAATAATATTCACTGTTAATCCCGTGACGATTAGAATCATAATATACAAACCGAGTTTCAATCATTGCATGTGCTAATTACTGTTGTTTAAAACGTATCTTATTATTTTTCTTTTTCTTTAGGTGGAGAGCCCGACTTTAGAAGAGACCGGGAGTATGTTCCGCGGTAGTACCTCCTGTTGCAGCAACTGCCCTGAGGTAAGTAAAGGAATTTAATTTTTAAGTAGAACTGCTATCTTCTGTCCAAAAGAAACAAAATTTTTTAAGCATTAAACTTTACTATTCAGCCATTTCGGGTGCTGCACTTTGATTACCATCCTTCTATTATATAGAGGTATTATCAAAGAATGTAAGATCTTTGGTATTATTCCGGACTTTTCTTCCTCTTCTTTCCAAGGTCCTTTCTTTTGGTCTGGTGCCGTTAGTAAACTGTTAATGTTTTTTTTTTTTTTTTGAAAATTTTCTTGTATATTATCTTCTAGTTTGAAATAACCCTGAAAGGCTTATGTAAATACTTTCATTTTAACTCCGTACGCAATTAGTTCTTACTGTGATATGTCTATAATCTTTCAGATTTTCCTATGGATACATTTTGCTAAACCATAATAATGGTAAGTTATTAATAGGAGAGAGGAGGGCGGGGGGTGATTACTGCTTGGAAACCGTCTATTAATGCTAGTTTTTTAAATGTCTTAGATAACGGAACCTAGTGTAATGTCTTTTAGAGGGAGATGTATCAATCCCCACCCCCCCAGGATAAACGCATGAATGAGGCAAAGAGCATTTGATTTGCGTTTTACAACGAAGTATATTTTAAAAATGGCTGTTAAAAATTAAAAAAAAAAGAATGTTTTGTAAACATTTTATATACCAGATTCGAATAAAATTAAGGAAAAAATAAAATGATTACTCTTTAATAGTCTGAAAACTAGAAAGAGAATACTTGAAACGCAATGAGTCGTTATTTGATCGTTACGTTTCGTGCTCCGCTTGCACGTGATCTTGAATAATTAAAGTATTATGTCATATTATGAAGAAATTTTACATTTTGAAACACTATAACAGGCGAACAGATTAATCTGATAAATCATTGCGTAAGAGAAGGTTCAACTTAAAGTATTAATGGATTATAAACGAGAACTTAATTCTCTAAATTCCTCTTTACACTTGAAGACTAATTCCCTGGACACGCACTCCGAAATTTTCAGAGATTAACATCTAAATGAACTTCAACTCGGCTAATCGCATTTGAATTTGGTAGTGACTAATAATGACCTGCACGACTTATTGGACACTTTTCGGCAAGCGACTTCCGTGAGTTTAAACACTTCTGGGACGACTGTTCAGTGTCCTGACCATTAACCATCCGTCGGACCATCAAAGGACAAGCGAGGATTCTCTAATGGATCAACAGCGGTCATTAGGCAAGGTCTCCGGAGAATTCCCATTCTCACGGCGGAGGGAATCTTCCCAGAATGATTGATGGTTCCGGACAGTTGGAACTGTCGGGGTTAACCTGTCTAGCATTAATGTATTTGAACAACACTGCTGCAGTCAGCTTAATGGGACACCAGCTCCTCAACCGGAAGGTAATCATTGGGCAAAGGAGTAAACACGGTGACTTAGGGTTTAGTTCAGCAAGGAACAGAGAGGGATTTTTTACCCATTCATGAAAGTATGCGGACACATGATGCTCAGAGTTGAAGAAAGCAATTTTGTTGTTTTGTTCAAACTCTCAAACTTTTAAATGTATTTATAAGTTTAATATACAGTGGCGCTGCATATGAAGCCTGATCAATACAATTTTTTTAATGAATGTTTTATATGTTTATTTATTTATTGTGGGGGGGGGGGGGGAGGTGGGAAAGTTGTTTACCTGTGCAACATATCACAAGATATTTGCGAATAAAATAATATTTTGAGCACCTTTAACATACCAGACTCACGTAGCGAAAAAAATGCCAAAAAAAAAAAAAAAGAATTCCTATTCTGTATGTTTTTTTTTTTTTTTTTTGCCGTTCTTGCTACCGATCTAAATAATATTTTAAAAAACCTATTTATTTATTCATATTTTGGGGAGGCGGAGCTCCCCCTATCATACACTGGACAAAAAAAAAAAAAAGTTGAAAGGCAGTTCCAAATGGACTCGAAAATCCAGAACGGGAATTTTTTTCAAAAAGTTATTTGTTCTTTAAGGCATATTTGGGAACCAAGATTTTTGTTTTTATTCGTTGTTATTCAAACGTGTAACCCTATTATTGTATTTAGTCATTTCTTTCTTTCTTTATTGGTGAAATTTCGTGTTGGTAATATTAAGAGGACTTCAAACTTATCAATAGTTTAAATTATTGCACCTACGGAAAGAGGTAGATTTTTCTTGTTTTTCATTCTTTTTCCTAACTTCTTAAACATCTCGGATATAAAAAGCTACAAACGATGTAGTTTTGTTTTAAAATAAAAATTATTTGTTTCGAGTTGCACGTAAGAATTTTACACTAATTCTTGTAAAGTTTAAAATGTCAATAAGTTGAGCGCCTCGTTTGATCTTTCTATCGTCCGCTAGAGGGCGATACCACTGCTTTTGACAATTGCGCTTTGGAATCATGGTGCTGACGTGAAAAGTAAACTTGTTTATTTATTTACCTTGATTCAGTTGCTCTGAGAAATCGTTCAAACAAAAGTCGTACTTAATTCAGTAACTTTAGTGATTCAACTCCGAATTCATCTGTTTTAGTCATGTGAAACTGATAACTTTCAATACGAAATAAGAAATGTTCTTATCTAAGATGTGCGTATTCTTATTAAGATTCTATTATGTAACGCTCTGATAAACACTGGTTGCTAAAACTGGATTTTCCTTATTCGTCTTTCTTGATCTGATTTCATTTATCAGTGCTACCGTTTTCATGTGATATATTTAGCTTTGGAATGGAAAATGCCTATTTTCCAACGTTCCGGGGAAAGCAGTCTTCTATTATTGCGTCCTGCTGCATTAAAGGTACTTTTTCTTTATGTCTTATTATTTGCTAGATTTATTTTACGTTCCATATTTGTTTCGACTTGGATGTCAGCAGCGCCGCCTAGGTAGCCGCGTGAGAGTTAAAACGGAAATTTTTAAATGCAAGTCTCCTTTTTCTGTAGGGTGACAGCAATATTTGGAAAACAATTGTGTTGCTACATTCTTCTCTTGGTATTCATATAGACTATAGAGTTTAATAAAATGCCAAGTAACAAACAACAATTAGTATTATTGCTATTATTATTATTTTTGTGTACAAAGTGATTCATAATTTTGGTATTCGCCTCCAAGTGTTTCTGTTTTTTTTCTGTTTGGAAAACACTTTGGAGAAATATAAATTTTTATTGCAGTAATTGCTATTTCATACGTTGCTCTCTTCCAATCGCTGATAAAGCGTTTAAAAAATAACGCGTTATAGGGTTGTAGACCGATTTAATCCTTTTCGGACGCCCCATCCAAACCTCTCTCGCTTGTTGCTGTCAGACGAAGTACACAGTTTCCGCGATATTTCCACAAATCGGGACGGTAGGTTTTTTGCTTGTGCTTCAGCTTTATTTTGCTGAAAAATTTGGCAAAAAGAGAATTTTCTTCTAATTTATCCTTTTTCTCTCCAAACAGTGCAGAAAATATGTTTATCCTTTATCCTTAAATTAAGTGAATTTTTGAATTAACTTTTTGGCGTATAACTTCTGCACCTGTAAGAGGAACTTTAAAACAAGTGTACGGTATTTGTTAAATCACAATTAAAATTATTTCATGCAAAGCAACATACCTCACAAGCACAACCTCCTATGCATTGAAATCTGCAATGAAATTTAAGATTTCTTCTATGTTTGCATATACTAGATGCATCAATGAAAGCATGCGTCTGTATATATTTTATTATGCGACACCAAATGTTACTTCAAGCGTTATAAATTACCATTTATCTTGATAGGATGGGCTAAGACGGAGCGTGCCATTTGATAGAATTAAAAATATTTATATTTCATTTTGTTGTTCTTAGTACAGTTTGCATCAATTAGAGCTCAGGTGCCGCCATCTAGGGGGAACTGAGAGTCAAAAATTGCGACAATGGTACCACACTCATTGTGGTGCCACTGAAAGAGTTGGTACCAATCTCTGGGAACACACTAGGTCAGCAATGGTTAAGAACCAATCATTCGCAGCCCATTAGAAATAAAAAATTGAAAAACACTTCTTTTTGTATGAGTTTCACGTAAACATTACAGCCGTTTAGCGAAGGCACTATTCTTCTGCAGTGCAAACGTCACACCCGTCATGCATGAATCGAATGCTACCGTCTGGCATACGATACATCAGTCCGGAAAAGGTAAATGTACTTGACAATACCTGCAACTATAAAGAGCTTAAAAGCTAAAAATGTTTTATTACTTCATGCATTTATGAAGAATTATATTTTATTCTTTTTTTTATTTTAATGATTTTTATACATTTTGATAAAAATTTAAACAACCCATCTATTTAATGAAAATCTACCCTTATTAATGTCTGTAAGGAATTTAATTAATGATGGGATTTGTAACACATAACTTATGTTTTTAGAAGAGAGAGAGAGAGAAAGAGTCGTTTGCGATGACACATTTGGAGCTTGTTTCTGTTTTCTCGACAGTCATAGGCACTGATTTATGTTACGCTTTGCTCCCTAGCATGTACTCAAAACGGCAAAAAGTAGCGTCACGATTCATAGACAAGCCCATCGATGCGTTCTTGGGGCATGGCTTCCTGTGAAGGGGGGGAGGGACGAATGATTAAAATAGAAAGTTGAACTATCAGTAGTGAGGTTATACAAGCAATCAGAGTGGGAGATAAGATAAGAAAGTTTAGTTGTTGACAGAAGATGTAATGGTATAAAGATCCTTTGTTTTCTGTGCAATTCTGTTATTTTCTTTTCTACTCACTTGATGAGTAAAATGTGTCTGTCGGTCTGTGACTTATTTGCACCCCTGAAGAATTTTTGAAGACGTAAACCCCAATTCGAAGAAAACAACTTTTGTAAGAGATCTGGGCCAGAACCTCCATTCCCATCTTCCACTTTTTGATTTGAACTGTTTTTGTTCAATTTTGAACAGTTGAAAAAAAAAACCCGCAGCTTTTGATAATAAAGGGAAATTAAATACAGTAAAACCTGCCACATCCGGACCTGTCACATCCGGACTTCCCCATATCCGGACGGCTAGCGGAACAAATATTTTTGAGTAAGCAAAAGTCAAAGTACTATTTCTTTCGAACTGTGCGACGGGCGAAAGAATTAGAATTAGAATTAAAATTTATTTATTGCCTGTAAGTGTACATAAAGGAAAGTACAAAAGAAGCACGTCAAAATTGATTATTTTTAACGTCTATGGGCTTCAGCATAATCTCAGTCCTGTTTACAGCTACATATTTTGAAATGGTCTTGATATCCGGATTTTTTCATATCCGGACCGGTCGGTCGCCACATTGATCCGGATGTGGCAGGTTTTACTGTATTGCGTAAATTTTTGATCTGACAGATGGATTTTCTTCGAAGAAAGTTGATCGGAAAGAGCTGATGCCATAAGACATGTACAAAATAAATAAATAAATAAGTAAATAAACATAAATAAAATGAAAAATTTAAATTTTGAAAGGGTATTTTTTCGGAAGAATTTAAAAATTTTGAACTTTACTACCTACGGGAGAAACTCAAACTTTCAAAACCAATGCTACTAAACGTTATTTATTTACTTATTTTTGTATCGTAGAAGTGGAAAAATTGCAAAGCTTCTTAATAGATTTTTATTTAGAAATAGAAAGTAATAATAATAATTGAAATTTATTTTCCTGCGGATTTATCGATACGAATGTTAGAGGTTGATTGATTAAATCAACGTAAAATTAAAGAGATTTATTTTGCACAGAAGTAAGGAGTTGCAGTACAAATAATTATTGAGTTGAGAAATTTTTTGTTTCATTCTTAATTTTTTTCTTCAATATTATTTATTTATTTGGCAATGATTAAAAATTACACCATTTTCTTTTTTTGGTAGAATAAAACGACTGAAGGCTTCATAAAATCTATGCTTAAAATTAAGTTTATCTAATTGCATTGTATAAAAACTTTTTTCATTATTCATACATTTATTCACCTATTCAGTTGTAACGTTTTATATTACTAGGAAGAATTTTTGTTGAAATTCAGTTTCAGCAATAATTACCAATTAAAATTAATTAGTTCGCCAAACGTTAGCTGAAGACTCGGCGATATAAATTTAGGACATAAAACGTAATAAAAAACTGTCGTCTGCAAATATTTCCGGGCTGAGATTAGACGCTAATTGGCTATTATTCATACGACAGATTGATTCTCACTCCTGAATATGGTTAATTTTTCCTTCGACCGTAGTTGTTTGTGTCGGTCTTTTCGTCTTGCCTTTCCAGAGGGTGATGGGCGGTGATGCGTTAGGATAATCAAAAGTAATAACGTTTTTTGGTATTTTGGCAAGTTTAAATGCCACGAATATTCAAAATATGAAAACGCAAACATCATAAGAAGTAAAACTAGTATAGAAAGTTTTATTGAAAGTCATATTTCTTTTACTTGGAAAATAAAGTCCAAATCAAAAGAAAAAAGCACATATAGAGGGGTTGTAAAGTTTTTGCGAATTTATGGTAATATTCTGTATGTAAACGTTCGTTTAGGCAAAGGCCCAGTCAACTAAAGGCCTCTGAAAAGAACCCCCAAAAAATGTCAATGGTGCAGTTTTCTCCCCCTTTCTGATGGGCTCCCCTAGGTTAACGGTGTTACCCACTTGTGTAATTTTCGGTTCCAAAAATTAGATTTTTTACTTTTTTTCGTGTGTCCCTACCTCATTATGATTGAACAATTCAGTCAAGAAATTGTGTGGATTAAAGTGATCATACAATGGTTGGTTTATGAATTTGTGATATTTTTTTTCTTCAAAACCTCCTAACACTCGGATTTATTCTTTCCTTTTCGATTTCTCTCTGTCTCTCTCTCTCTCTTTCACTCTTTCTTTAAATTTTTAGATTTCTGAACGATACGGATTTCAGAGACATAATTTGGAGCTTGTAGGATGCATTTATGTCTAACTAGAATATCTTTTCAGATATTTAAGCATATCTGTGGTATATTGAGTTCCAGCCCCATGAAATAAAATAGTTGGAAAATAATTTAATGAATTGCTTTGGCACCACGAATGCAGCTAACTGTATTTTTTCATCAAAACGTTATCTTTCAATAAGACTTATCTTTCAATGTAAGTTATCTTTCACGTAATCTTAAAATTTAGATTAACAATAGAAGATTTCGAGAAAAAATGTTTCAAAGTGCCAATTTAGGGAAAAAAAAAGTCTCTTCTTCATAGCTCTGTACTTTCTTACTGAAAAAGGAGACTGGCATTCCTTGTAAGTTGAAACAGATTCTAGCAATTTTTATTGGGAATAAATACTAGGAAACGCTGTTACAACATTACGCTGATACAAAATGAATTCTTGTATGCATGTCATATTGTTTTTCAAAGATCTGTTGGCTATTTGAGCTCACTCCATTTTAAGTACTAAATTCGTTTTTTTAATTATAAAATTTACGGCAACATTTTTAATATTTAAAATAGGCGACAACGATTCGTCCTGTAATCCCAGAAGTCATGTCAGTAAATAAAAGATTAAGGATTTCATTGTGGCTATGAGAATGCAATTTTTTTTATTGATGTTTCGATAAAGATTCAGTTGTTGGTATAACTCGAGGAAAGAATTGGATAAATTATCTTAAGATGATTTTTTCGCTAATGAATTCCAGTGATTCCTTTCAAAAGCCAGTTCTTTTTCAGAGTAAATATTTCTCCGTTTATCTTTCTTTAACTAGCTATTTATCTAACAAATGAGCTAAAGCCCTGAGGCAAGTAACACAAAGTTAATCCTCAAAGGCCTGTATACTCTCAAAAACAAATACAATCGGAACCTAATGTTTTCTTCTGCATCTACAAAAAGCTTCCCAAACTCGCTTAAGGGCCTCAAACACGAAATCTTTGAATCTGAATCTGGCCAATTGTTCAGAGCCCCGGTTATTCCTATAAGACAATCCGCTCGTGTTCAGTTGTCGTTAAACGCAACCAATGAACAGAAGGTTTAGATGTTTGAACAAGGCGTTTCCTCATTGGCGAACTCAGAAGCTGTCTCGAATTGTGTCTGGCTTTGTAATGCCGTGGTCCATTAGTTTCGCTTTTAGTGGAAAGGGCTGTGGTCATTATTTGGGTAGCACTTCTGAATGGCGTTTCGATTTTAATGCTCCATTTAACTCGCTCAAACCGGGTATTTTTTCACTTCGGGATTGGAATTGTTCGCTCTCTTCTAGAATGGTATCGGTGTAATTCGTAGCTGATACAGTTAAAACGTTTCTTTTATAATCATTAGAAGCATCTCCAGCTGTTTTTAAATCGGAAATGCTTTTTTTTCATAATATTTTTATGTTCTAATAATACGTTGCTTCAGACGCTTTTTGTTAACTTCTGGGTTCTCTCATCTATCCACCTATATGTACAGTAAAACTCCTCATAACGGACACCCCTCTTTGACAGTTTTTAATTCCCTGCCAGCAAAGCATTGAACCTTAAAAAAAGACCCCCTTTTGCGGACAAATATCGTCGGTATACAAGAGAAACTGGTAAGGTCAAAATTTTAGAAAATTGAGTTTAAATGACCAAAAGCAGTCTAAGGCAATTTTTTTTTTCAGAAAAAAAAATTGACAAAGCCAATGACAACTACTAGAAAGTGATCGTTTTGTTACAGCAACAAAATGACTATTTTCTTCAAGCACAATTATTTACAAATGCAAGTCATTTAAACTCAATTTCCTAAAATTTTGACATGGTCAGTTTCTCTTGTATATCGACGATATCTTTGTTCCGCTGGCATCCGCTATAGAGGAGTTTTGCTGTATTATATGCAAAACAATATGTATTTGTAAGTCTGTTTGCAATACAAAAGACACATCGATTGGCGGATTGGAATGAGATTTGGTATAAAATTCAATCGCCCTCTGAGAAAGTTAAAGCACAAAGGGTGCTTTCCCACCAAAGGCGGCTAAGGCAATATTGTCTGTTTTTCTCATTTGTGCAAGCGCAGAGCATATTTTTGAAGGTAAAAATATGCCTTGCGCTTATTGCGCAGATGAGAAGAGACAAGTGTTTTATCTTTGTCGCCATTGGTGTAAAAGCACGCTAAGTCCCATTCGAAAAATAGAACTAGTGCTTTTTTAATTCCAATTTCAAAATTTTTTTTCGACAATAAAAAAATTGAAATAAATCATCTCATTTTCTAAAATTTTGTATCAATCTGTAGCTGCTAAACTACGCCAACTAGAACTTGTTCGGAAACTGTAGAATAAATAGAACGTGAGTTATTGCCCAACAATAAATTCCATAGCCCGTGAATTTTAATATAAAATTAATTGTAAATTTTCTGCGACTAGGTTTCATGCTGTTGAACATGTTTGAAACTGATATATTTTCTCAAAATTATTAAGAAAGCAAAGTGTGTGTCGCTCTATCTATTTCACTTTCCAAAATCTCCCCAATTACTTTGAGGAAATCGTCACATTCAAATATAACGCTGGCAAATATCTTTTAGTCTCGCGTTTCATTTTTTTTATTTGTTTGATTAAATTTACGTTAACATTAAGCTGTTCAAAGAAATTTGAATCTCATAAATATCCGCGGATTTGCTTCAAAAAACTTTAAAACAGAACTGATGTAGAACGTGTTGAGGGGGTGAAAGGGAAGGGGGGGGGGACTTTTTAATTTTGTAAGTCTGTTTTTTGAGCAGTGTCTACAGGAGAGATTTGAACTTTTTTGTATCTAATATCAAAAAACACTAAAGATAAATTTTTTCACAGAAAAAAAATAATTACGAAACTTCGAATGAAGAATTAAAGAAGTTTTGAGGGGTTTTTTTTCATTTTATTATCTTTAAAAGAAAAGTTATGAATAAAAAGCAAAATTTTTCACTCCATAGAATTAACGTTAACGAAGACATTTGTTCGATTAATTGAAGGATTTAATTCATTTTATGAATTCTGGTGACGAAAAGGGATCCCCCCCCCCCTTTCCACCAAAGGAAATAAAGGAAAGCGAGAGAGTTAGGTATTATTTTTGATGGTTAATTCGTGGAACACATTCTTTTAAATTCCGATAATCAATTTTCGATATTACATTTTCCCCCTGTTTTCCTGTGCTCGGTAAGTGATTAGAGGAAAATATTTTGTTGTGAAAAAAACGACTGGTACTGCAATACATTCTACTTAAAACTTGGGGTTTACCATCAAGATTGCTAGTATTTTACATATTTTTTATCTATTGACTTTAAGAGTTTTATATTAGAAAGAGTTTTGCTTGTAATTAAATTTTGGGTTTGTTTTTTTCTTACATTGTGAACTATTCGAATTATTTTTTTTTAATTTTCCAGTTGAGAAACATTATTAGTTGGGCCCTGTATTTAATAGCTTTCATTTTGTGTGGATTTTTTTAAAAAAGTTCTTGTCTTAACTAGTAAAAAGTTTGACTCGAAATAATTTTAAGCTCGAGACAAATGAGCGAGAAATAGACAATGTTGCAAAATCGATAGTGGTATGGGGGACAGTATACTCGCGTAGTTCCGGTCGAATTTCTCGTTAATGTATCAATTTACTTAAAAATATGTTCTAGTATCTAGTATATATATTGAATATCAATGTTAAAAGTTCGTATTTTGCTTTATTTTATATCAAAAAAAAAAAAAAATGCAGTCAAGTAGTGAACTAAATAGCACTGATACCCACATTATCCCAACTTCTATTATTTTTAAACGGCGAGTTTTTCAATATTTAATTAATAGTTAGCACTATTTTTTCAAGACTCCTTTTTTTGAACCACTTTAATATGGTAGCATTATTTGGGTTTTAATGAGCTTTCATTTAAACGACAATTATATTTTTTCCTTAAAAAACCAATTCATGTTGACCTTTCATTTATACACAAAAGAAGAAAGTCGTAATGAACCAATCGGCTTTAAAATGTAGTAGTCTGTTCTTTGACGTCAGAGCATAATCAAGTCTCAGTATTTGAAACAATGTATTCTTTAAATTAACTGTCGTAGAAACAAAGCTTCACTTACGGAATTTTTTTCTTCACTTCAACTAATGCTCCTACTATCAGCAGCCCATTTGGTCTCCCTTTAATAGTAAAAGAAATGCTTGGAACATTCCTTTTATTCCAGAATAATAGCCTTACCTTTTAACGCTCTTGGAAAAGTCAACGGTAACCGTAACTCTCAAGAGAATGCCTTCTGTTCATTTTGTTTTCTCCACTCCCCCTTCAACCGCCTCAGGTTCTTTTACTGTTTATTCTCAACGATTTATTTTTTAATAAAATTTTTCTTTCAGATTTTTTCCCTCCTCCATTCATAGTTACGGAGCAGGGTTGAAATCTATGCAAAGTTGAATAACTTACTCGTCTAAATATACGAGGAATCTTAATAACTCATCAAGGATTGAATTTATTGTTAGCTTTAAAATGCATATCCCCCTTCGCGATTATCGTTTGGAAAAGAATTTTTTTTTTTTGTGCAAGTGATTATTTTCAAAGCATATTTAGTTAATAAATTCTGTTTTTATTTAAATCTTTATTCTAAAATACATAATGGCTTTCGCTGCTTATTTTACATTGTTTTCGCCATTTCAATTCTTTATGGTATCTGAAGGAACAAGAAACATTTTACAATGAAATCAAATTTGAGTGCTCGCCATAAATTTTACGAGGGTATAAATAGATTTCAAATAAAAATGAATACGATGAATCGTATATCTTTTAGGGTTCAAATAATTGTTTTCATTATTTTGAAGAAAATATTTATTTTTTTAGGCTATAGAATTTTTTTCTTTATAACGATGTTTACATAATTATGTTCTTATTAGCTGTCGTGGCTTAAAAGGAGTTTTTTAAATTGAAGGAAGATTAGAATGTTTCTTTGAACTCCTTTCTTACTGTTTTTTTTCTTCCTTTCTTTTTCTTTTTTTTAATTTTTTTATTTACATTATATATTGCGTCGGCGTTTTGATAAAAGTCACTTAGTCCACGAAAAAAAAAAAAAAAAACAGAAGTGAATTCAGAGTGTCTGCAGTTACACCGCTACAGGTCACAAAAATCACGAAAATTATAAATATTATCTATAGAAACAATTTGGTTACTGAGTGGCTTTTCTTCGGGCGATGTTAACGATTATCTGATCTGGCGATGAGAAACTTTTGCATAAAACGGAACCAGTTCCCACCAGAAGGCAACGGTATCCGACAGATTATTAAATATTGGTAATACAATCAGGCCACTGCAAGAAATATCCGATTATCCGCGGTGCGCTACTATACACAAAGATTACTTACACATACGGTGCATGTAATTATGAGATTCCACAGATACAAGATGTGATATGAAATCACCACTACGAGAGACTGCTTATTACGACAGATACAACAGACGCATTATGTTGTTGTTGCAACAAGTGAGTCCATCATAAGTCACTAACTTGAAAAGAAATCGCATACCTTGTTGTTCAATGTGTTGCTCTTATTTAATTTATAAGAACCCGGCAATAATACCAAAGGCGATTTCTCCTTACCCACATGCAAACAGTAGCACTCCAACTCTGCAAACATTTTCCGACTATTGCTTGAATAGAACTCCATCAAAAGAAGAAGAAAAACAGAAAAATGCTTCCTCTAGGCGTAGCCGTCAATATTTTTATTTGTGGAAGAGAAAAAGGTTTTTTCTTTTGTTTAGCCCCGTTTGACCCAGTGGCTTTTGAGAAAGCGATATATCCTTTTATAGATTTCATTCTATATAGTGCCGTTAGTTAAGAATATTGATTTATATTTTTTACTTCCTTATTCGAAGTAAAATAAGCATTGTATTCGTGAAGAAATTAGCAGTTCAATTTTAACCCTTATTTCTATTTTACTCACCGATGCTTCAATTTTGACTCCCCCTCCCCCGTTTTCACGTCCATACGTGATACGTACATATAAACAACTGAAAGGCCAATGCAAACTTGTTTCAGCATTGGAAAGGCGTTTTTTGTAACCCAGAAATATGTGTTGGCAATAACTAATAAAATATTTGCTTTGTGCGGTAAATGACTGTAGTAACGTTACAACGCACAAGCATGCAAAATTAGATGCATACACGTAATTTAATTTATTTGCCTTGTTACGTTGTTATTATAACATTCAGAATCATACTATATTTTTGAAAATTTATTTTTCAATGGCATAGAATTCGTTTTTTAACAGCATTTACGCCTTTCTTTACTGTTTCTGTACGCAGGTAACAAATTTCTTAGCAATTCTTGTGAAAAATTTCCCAAATTCTAACAGTTCTTCAGTTTACCGCGTTTTGCATTTTAACATTTATGTTCAAATCATCCATCATATGATATAAAACATTGTTTTTCAACCTGCGGTTCGTGACCCATAATGGATCGTTCAGACATAAATGGGGTCGCAAATCCGTTCAAAAGATAAAAGTAAGACCGTATGCAACCCACTTAATGAAATAAAATCAAGTCTTACAAAATTTAATCTTGTAAAACAAAAATACGGTAAAACCTCTCAATAAGGGACACTAAGGGGACTGGAAATTTTGTCCCTTAAATAGAGGTGTCCCTTCCTCGGAGGCTCATAAATTGATGCATACACGTATAGTGTATTAAGGGTGTATTCTAGGGTAGAGGCATGAATTTCGCCCGGTTTTTAAAGCGCCGTACGAAGGAACAAAAAATATTTTTACCATCTATTTTTTAAACATTTGTTTATTGTTTTATTATTACATCCAAAAATTAAACAAAAAATATAATTAAAATTCACAAAGTTATGAGTAGTCAAAGTGTGGGTCAAAAAAAAAAAAAAAAGAGGGTGTCCTGGCTCATAAGGTATATTTTCTCAATTTTCGCCTTTTAAAAGGTTCGCAACGCTAAAGAGATTGAGAAACGATCGTATAAAAATACTTTGGCAGATTTTGGGTTTTCTTTATTGATATTTCTACTGGTTTAGTTGCTTGTAATTCTTGTTCTGTTCTTTTAATTATTTACACAGTTATTCTCGTTCTCCTGGTCTTTCTATCTTTTTTTTTTTTTTTTGTTAAGTTTCGGTTACACGTTTGTGATGAATTAATACCTCTCTTCAATAGCTACACTGGAGAACAGCAGTTTTATTGTCATAGATCTCTGACTTATTTAACTAACTTTTGGTCTCTCAGTCCAAAACTTACTTATTGTAGTTTTTGTCTATCAAGTCAACTTTTTAAGTTACAAGATCCTCTTTGTCTGAAAAGTCATATAAAATGCAAACATAAACGAAAACAAAAGGAAACTTACAAATATACTGTTTAAAAATGTTTTATTCATTCAGTGGCTATATATAGTTTACATGTTAAATTGTTTTGATACAAAAAGTGAAGTTTCTTTGCCAAACATTAACACATATTCAGGTAAAATTTTCGCTTATAGCTTGTGTTAGTGTGTTTAATCTGTGGGCATTCTCGTTTGATGCTCCAAAAATAGTCAGCTGTCATATGTACACCCTATCTACCTTGATGTTTTTCTCTTCTTGATGTTTCTTTTTTGTGTATACAAGTGGCTGATGTAGAAAGTTTGGATTACCAGGTTTCAGATCAGTTTTTGGCAGGCACTAACTGCACTTTCGAAATCAGCCTGTTAATTTTAGTCGAGATCTGCTGGAATATCGAAGTCAACAGAAAACATACTCAAAATTGTTTCCCAAAGCTATTAATATTCTTCATTCCTTTAAATCTTCCTTCTTGGTTCTCTCAGAATTTTCAATCTTCATAGTTCCCTTTACATCTTTTTATGAAGAAGGTAGTTCTCAATCTTTTTGTGGGTGTAATAAGTAGACATGGCAGAAAAGGTTTTGCCGTGAATTGTTTCTATAGAGAAACTTAAAATAAATATTTACTTAGCTATTTACAAGTTCACTATTTGTCTTTTTTTAGTTTTGTATCATTTCTTTGGACATAATTACTATGTAGATAGATAGGACGTTGAAGAAACAGCGATCATATAATTTATTTAAATTATTCACCTCTTTGTGACAGAGAATGAATTTTAAAATATTGACAATGTATGCGTTTTATTAGTATAGTATTGAGCAAAGAATAAAATACCCAGCTTTTCGGTGGTATACTGTTTTATTTAGTTATTTTCGCTTTACCGCTGAATTATCGCCAACATCACTACTCAGTAACTAAATTATTTCTTTATATTCTTTTATTGTGTAATTTTATTCCCCAGTTCTATATATATATTTTAATTTTTGTGAAAGCCGTCGGCAGTAGCAATTGCTTAATTAACCTGCCTATAATAGTGTGGACGATGGACGTACCTAAACCGTGAACAACATCCCACAACAATACTCTTTTTTCCAGTGTTGTAGCCGAAAGCAGGAAGATGCTGTTACCCTATTTAACGTTTTAATTTTTACACATGCGTCCTCCCCCGCCCTTTTTTTTTTTTTTTTGAAATTTTAACACAATCGTTCCTTTACTTTATGACTTCAAAAATTTGTACTCGTATCCGTAAGCTTCCCTCCATCTTTTTTTTCCTCAGGACTAGACCACCGCCTATGTGGGGACCATCCATAAATGATGTCACATTTTTTCCCCATATATTTGACCCGCTCCTCTCTTTGTCAAAGTGTCACATTTCAACTGTAGCATGACTATGGCCCCGGGTCGGTAAAGCAGGTCGACAACGCTCTGCCAGCCCAGCCCCTTATGGCTGGTGCAGGTTGTCAAGTGTGTCAGAGAGTTTGTGGGAAGTTCGAGGAGGACAGCGCTGCAGTCGAAACCCCCTCATTCTGGGGGTAGTCTGTGAAGGCCATCGATGCTATCTATATACAGTATGGCTGCAGTTAGCATTGAGTACCCCCTCCCTCCTTCGTCACATGCCACGCTATGTTGCATGAGCATGATGTCACGTTACCCCTTCCCCTTGTCACAATTTCACGACCCTCCTCCCCCTTCAAAGCGTGACATCATTTATAAATGATCCCTTGTGTACATATGCTGCCATCTATCCTGCGAAGAAATAACTTTTTCACAAAACAAACAAAAGTAGCAATTTAATAGTAATATTAATATTTAGAAAAGCGTATTTGAGTTAGTTTTTTTGATCAAGAAATCTTAGAACGCGAAGAATTCATCTGGCAGAAACTCCAGTGGCCCAGTCTTCTCCCCACCCTTGAGACATCTCGCATTCTACGCACGCCCTTCCATCCTCGCTCTTTTTGTCACTCGGGCGATTTTATTTCCGGCTTTTCCGGAGGGAAGGGAAAAGCTACGGCCGACCCTGCAGACAAAAACTCCATTTGTCAGTGAAGAGAGTGACACTTTTAATCAACCCCTGTCAGGGGTAACAAATGCTCTATCCTTCCGAGGTATTATGTGTAAGTGTGTGTGTATTAGGGATGTGCGATAAGGCAGCTTCCCAATTTCGTATATTAGGTTCGAATGCAGCTGGAACATAATATTAGAGTGCTTAGAATGCTCAATTGAACGTACAATCAAATCTCACTACGCGTATGTCTTCTTGCTGACTAAATTGAAACTTGTTTATGCTATCCTTAGTTTGAAATTATCGATCTCCCCCTTCCCCTCTTTTGTTTATTTCTTTTTTTTTTAAATATGAATTATTAAAGTTACGCTAGATGCAAAAATACATTTTTTGAAGTGCATTTTTGCAATGTATTTTTATTTTTTGTTAAAGTAAGATTTTTCTTATAAAATTTACTTCTTTTTTTGATGGAAAAATTTATAAATGATTTGTTATAAAATTTTAATTCAGGCAAAAGATTAGAAAGGTATTGAGTGCATGAAACTGATAAAAATGTAAGGTATGTGAAACATACTTCCTAATAATATTAAATTTCCTGCCTAATGTCTTTATGAAATCTGAAATTTTGTGTGCAGTCCACTTTAATGTGCAAGCAGGCCGTAAAGAGACAACTTATTTAAGTCCTAGGAATTCAATTCTAAAAACAAAAAATTAAAAAAAAAAAGTTGCTTTCCCTGCAGTAAGACTTTGCTTGTAGCACAACACCTTTTACAGAGTTCACTTGGGGAACTTGAATTGAAATTAAATATTTGTATCAATTTGGTGAATTTCAAAATGCACGCCCCCCCCCCCAAATTTATTAAAAATAGACGTTTTAAATGGAAGTATTTATTTAGAAAAATAGTTGGGGGCACTGCGGCATTTAAAATCGGCAAAATATTTAATTTCCTGATTTTTAATCGGAGGATAGTGCTTTGAAAAACTTTTACTCCTGCAAAAATAGAAATTGATGATGATGCGTGTTGAATTTGTTACGCCAGGTTTAACAAATATTACATAGTTTCTGGTTTTTTCTTCATTTTTAAAACCTATAATTTGCTTTCAAAAGTGTGATCAAGATAAAAATTAAAGATAATTATATCAAACTAAATACGTCATGCCAAGGCCATAAAAAAAGTTATCGACTTTTTTGTTGACTGAATTGAAAAATCACGATTTACTATTAAGAGCTTCATTATGTTTTTACTGTTCGGCTGTTCTTTAATTGTGGAGTTGGCATTTCTTTCTTTCTACCCTTCTCAAATTACGGTATAAAACATCATACTTTGTCCTCATACTAGTAGTTTTACTGTTCGGCTGTTCTTTAATTGTGGAGTTGGCATTTCTTTCTTTCTACCTTTCTCAAATTACGTTATAAAGCATCACACTTTGTCCTCATACTAGTATAATATAACAAATTTCGCCAATAGACAAAAAAAAATAGATAAAAAATATATATAATAAAATATACATTCAATAAACAAATAACTGATATCCAAGAGCCTTTAGCAGTGTTTATAAAAAATACTGGCTATGTTTTCTGAATTTAAATCGTTCTTGAAGAGACTGTGTCGTAAAATTGACGTTTAGCATCCTGTTCTTTTTGTTATTGTTTGTTTTAAAAAAGGGCTGAGCGCCATTTTGTTAATAAAAAGAACAAATGTGAAATACTTTGCTTCGAATTCAACTTAAAAGCTTGACAAGCAGAAAGCTCTTTGAAGTGCGAGTGGATTTTCTTTCAGTTACAGATACAAATAAAGTTTATGATGCTTTTCTATAAATGAAAACAAGTCGTCTGCTATAAATTTATCGCCTGCACAAGATTTATTCCACCTCTTTTCTAGACGCTTTTTCTCCCTTACTAGTGTATTTTAATAAGTTTCTTCTTTTAGTTATAAATCTGCTACACACACGTAACTTAGCAAGCCCTTCTGATTTTCCGCTACGCTTTTCACTTCAATTCGTACGGATCTTGATGTTACTTGAAGCGTATGTATTATAGCAAGAATTCTCTTTCAAAGCATTATTGAAATTTTGCAGTATCAACTTTCGTCTTCCTTTTCACTTTGGTTTTACTTTTTTTCAGAAAGAAAAAAATAAACTTATAGAAACACCTGAGAGATAATGTTCCAAATTTATTCGTAAACCAATGCTATAAGGTTTCTAAAAAATGTCTCCGAATTTTGTAGTGTTCAAGTTGTGATATTGAAGTTTACTGGAAAAATGAAATGAGCTTAAGTAAAATGTTAAATATCTATTTATTTATCTGTCTGCTTTTCCTTGTCCTTCCATCCATCAACCTATTATATATATATATAAATATATGTATATATTCTCATTAGCATACCAATTTGCACAAATTTGTGCACCAAGAGAGAGTTGTCGGAATGAAACGAAATTTTGCATGCCTAAGCACAATGTTAACATGAGTAAGTGATTGCAAATTCGAAGCAAAATGATCATTTATTGCCGGAAAAATTACAAAAAATAAATGGAGGTTTGAGCACCCTGTTTAGGCACCTGTAGCTAAAATGCACGATGTGATACGGACGTTCATTTGGACATACAAGTCCCAATATGACGCCCTGAAGCATCTCGTTCCAACAGTGCTGTAAACGCGCCTCTAATTCGACCACACTAGTAGCCTGCCCAACTTGCTCTCCCTAAGTGATCCCAGATATAATCCAGCGGTGACAAATCCGAGGGTCGAGCTGGCCATAGAAGAGTGGTAATGTGGCAGAGACAGTCCTATGACGCATCTTGTGTATGGCCGAGTGTTATTTATTGAAAAATGGCTCCTGGAGATTTGAGTGGCAACAAATAAGGCTAAATGATGTGACGAACGAACATCTGTCCTTCCATGGCACTTGGATCAATATTAGACTTAACCGTGTATCGTGTGCGATAGTAGCCCGTGCCATACCATGATCTGTGGGTGTGGTGTGCCGCTGTAAAGCAAAGGCAGGATTGAGGCGTTTCTCATGAGGCCTCCACACACTTACACGATTGTCATCACTGCCCAAATTGAAGCTGGATTCGTCGCTGAGCACGACCTCTAGTTCCATCGGTTTCAATCCGATTCCATCGAGTGTGACAGTACTCTAAACGGGGACGCCGATGGGTTGATGTCGGGGCAGCACTTGTAATGGGCGCCGCGACAGCAGATGTCCTTTTGGTCAGGCGTATTGAGATGATACTTACAGATCCATAGACACGTAGTGTGTCCGGATGGCGGAAAGTGTGACAGTTGGCACTCTGCGTGCATGCCGTTTGATAAGACTGTCTTGTGAACTATTCGCGTTTGCTGATTTCTGAGCTTGGTCACCGTAGAAGCAACCCTTTTCTGATCCAATAGTTAAAATACCTGCTCATAGTAAAGTCAGAATGGCCTTGACCTTGGTGGCAGGTTGCTCGCCGAGTCGACCACAAGGCCTCCATTATCCCAATGATTCTTCCCTTCTCGGATTCTGAGAGTTGCTCATAATGTCTTCGATGGCGGTGCAACGGCCATCCTCTATTTAAAAAACTTCCCTCTTAAACATATTTCATATTAGGTACGCACAAACAAACTCTACTTACCTGTTTTACACCCCACAGAGAGCGAAGTCCAACGCCTGTTTTTAACCATTTGCATATCTACCTGGCACGTATTATCTTCATGCCTAGTTTCATTACGATCAGAAAATTATTTACTGGTGCGCAACTTTTTTCGGCAATGAGTGTATGTGTGTATATATACATATATATATAATGTAGGGAATTTAGTAAAATATTTTTGAAAGGGTTAATAAATCAAAATTTTTTTTTAAAGTTTGGAGATGAGACAAGGACTCCTCAGTGTTGGTTTGTCTTGAAGAATGAGCGATTCAGAGCACCTCACAAATCTCAAGCAAAAACACACTCGAGCTGATAGCAATATAGATCAGAAAATCACTAAAACAAGCATAAAAAATATAAATTGAAATACAAATGTGGGGTTTCGTCCATGCCACAGTCCAGAGGCTAAAATAAGTGACACACCAACAGAGCCGCTACCAAAATAATTAAAATAACCCACTCTTACCTAAAAAATCCGAGTTAAAGTACCAAATCTGTATCCCACTGGTCAAAGTTCGTTCCAAGTCGTCATCTATAAAGCCAAGATTAAATCATGTCTAAATTTCAAACTCATAAACGTGCCGAGTCGTCCATCCAGCGCATATATATATATATATATATATGACAGACATGACAAAATACATTTTTTGTTTTGTTCAAGTGTTAAAATAACTGAATATGTTTTGGTGTGCATTTGGTGGAATATATTTTGGTGTGCACATGTACACAACTTCTTCATACTTTAAAAATAGTGGGAAAAATTTAGTCTAAGAAATAAAATTTTGAAACATTGCGTAAAAACCAGTTTTTGTCGTGTTTCATGTCTCAGCATGTTTTCCACAAAACTTAAAATATTTATTTCATAGACTAAAATTCCTCCACTATTTTTAAAGTAGGTTACCCACACTAACTTAAGTTATTTTGGTATTTAGTGCCTGAAATGAAACAAAAAACAGGTGACAGACACGAAAAAAACGAATGGAATTAACCATGCATGATTTTTTATTAAAATATAAAGCGCTATATATTGCAATCAGCATTTTAAAGGAGCCTTACTTTTCTTTCTCAAATTATTTCGATGTACTTAATCAAGTAAGGGATCATTCATAAATGATGTCACACTTCGAGGGGGGGGGGAGAGGGGTTCGTGAAATTGTGACAAACTGTGACTAAGGGAGGAAAGGGGTAACAATAAATGTCAAATCATGCTTATGTAACAAAGCGTGACAGGTGACAAAGGGGGTAGGGGGTCCGTTGAAGTGTGACGTTTTGTGACAAAGGGGATTGGTTAAATATATGGGGGAAAAGCGTGACGTCATTTTTGAACCGTCCCTAATTGGCATCATCACGGTGTGTTCAGTAAAATATTGCTATATTTATATTTAAAGAAATTTCTTGGCAAAGAAAACCTTTTTTTATAGCTCAATTTCTAAGTTTTAATTTTTAAAAATATTTTAATCAATTCGAATTTTTAATTGTGTGTCTATGCTACTAAAATCATTCATTCTTTTTCTTTTGGCATTAGAGAAAATTAAAAAGAAAATAATAAATATTTCTTTCGATTACTACGCAAATACACTTACTGACAAATAACATGTTAAACCTTTGCTAGACTCAAATATTTTAATTTTTCTATTAATGTATGTACTTAAAAGCTTAACTAAGATTATTTAAGCCTTTTTAAATATGATTTGGAAAGTTTATAAAAAGCAAACATTGTTCTTAAAGTGCTGTTCCTTGTTCATTTTTTTTTCCTTCACTACGTTACAAATGGCGCTCGGGGATATGAGTTCCACAATTACGCCATTCTTTTCCTTCTGAGGAACGAACTTTTTTCTTCTACAAAGGGTTCTTCGGTATTCTTTTCTATGTAACTTCTTTAGTCTTTTATTCTCTTTCAATTTTTTTACTATTAGTGATCTTTGAACTGGAAGAAAAAAAATATTTCGTTTTTTTTTTTCTTTTTTTTGGAATTAGCATATGTCAACGACTTCTATTGCTTTATAGAAATCGTTTGAAATTGAGCTCTTACATTCAGTTTTCATCTTCTTTTGTGGGTTTGCAAAGAAAACACAATTCATCGAGAATTAATCGAGCCTACTTTTCTGTGCCTCAGTATTTTTGTGACTATGTTGCCCTTTGTTTCTATTCTTATTAACTATTCAATCTCCTTTAAGTTCTTTTGTGCTTATTATTTGCAGCTAACATATTTACCTAGAAACAAAAAGTCTTTATTAACAACATTTCTAAGCACTTGGTTTCAATAAATCACAACTGAAAAATACGTGTTAGAACAAGAATAAAGAATTAAGAAACAAACTTATCGGCAAGGATACGCACGTTTTGGAGATACAAGAACCCTTTCTTCCGTGTAACAACGCGAGTGACAAAAAAAAGGTACCTGTTGTCCAACATAGAACAATGTATATTTTAATAAAAGTCGTGATATAATTCAAAATATATATATTATTCTTGCGCTCTTGATAAAATAAAATGTCCTTTTTGCAAAAAACAAAGAAAATATTTTAAAGTAATGTATTCAAAGCAAAATGGCCTTCTTCTATGATATTATAGTGTATTTAAATAAAAAGAAAAAAAAAAGATTCTTAAGTAATGTATTCAAAGAAAGAAGTCCTTCTTCTATGATATTATAGTGCATTTAATTAAAAAGAAAAAAAAAATATTCTTAAGTAATGTATTTAAAGCAAGATGTCTTTCTTCTATGACATCATAGTGTATTTAATTAAAAAGAAAAAAGAAAAGATTCTTAAGTAATGTATTCAAAGCAAGATGTTCTTCTTCTATGACATCATAGTGTATTTAATTAAAAAGAAAAAAAGAAAAGATTCTTAAGTAATGTATTCAAAGCAAGATGTTCTTCTTCTATGATATCATAGTGTATTTAAATAAACTTATTTAAACTTATTATTATTAAACTTAAACAAAAATGACCGTTTGTAAGACATTGCTTCATATTACCAGAAAATAACTCATAAGTATTAGCAATTTAATACATGTGATTTCTTCAACAGCTTATAGTTGCTAAAATTTAAGTGCGCATCCTCCGAGCCGACAAATCTATTTTCTTCTTTAAGGGATTAATCTATGCGTTGGATCTTTATTAAAATTGATGAAAATTAATAAATTCGTGCCTTTTTCAGCAACTATTGAAGAAAATTTATTCTTTGTAATAACCCCAAAGCTTGACGATGAGCTAAATCCCCCTAATTCCAACAATTTCCATCTATTAAAAGCTTTGAGCCATTCAACACGTAGGTGAAGGAAAACGAACAAGTAACTTACTAAAGTTAAAAAAAAATAGAATTCAACGTTCATGAGCAAACATGTTTTAATTTCCGTAGTGTGGTTACATTTACATAAAAAATGAAATAACACGAATTGCTAAATAATTAAATAATAATTAAGTTATAACTGTTATTTTTATATTATATTATTGTTATGATATTATTATTATTATTATTATGAAAAAGAAAACTCCCTCCGTCCCAAATTAGTTGCTACATTTGAATGCTTTTGTACCACTTATTGATACTGATGATTTTATGAGTTTGTTTGAACATTTTTCAGAGATTTCCGGCTGCTATGCTATCAATTAACAGCGTTTTCTTCCCTCCTTCTCTCCTTAAATCAGTAAAAAATTAGATTAAAAAATGATTTTTTGTTACCAACAGTAACTTATTTGGAGTCCTAACCGAAATGGGACGTGGCTTAAGGGTGTGCGCAAATTTGTTTCGAAAAATTCATCCCAAAATAAGTGCTACATTTGAAAAAAGTAAAAAATGAGAATAAGAATTCCAAGTTGGTATAATTTTTATCGCAAATAAATCAATTTTAATTTATCTTTAGGGAATTTCTTGCATATAATATAGCTTCGGGATTAGATATTTACTTCCAAGACTCCACCTACTTAAAATATAGCAACTAATTTGGGGCAAAACTTTCGACCTAAATGTAGCAAATAATTTAGTACAGACGGAGTAGGGTTTTTAAAATTTCAGCTTTGCAGAAATTCCTAAAACTGATGAACGTATTTAACCTTAAAACACAATACTTTTTAAGGTGTCCCAAAGATATGTATATACAGTCAAACCCCGCTATAAAAACTCTCAACGGACCGACTTTGGAGATTGCTATAACCGAGAGTTCGTTACATCCGATTTTGCAAAAGAAGTGTTAATTGACAAAGATACTTCTAATCTATATAATAAACATATTTCTAACAATAATCAGGGTGTAGGGGTAAAATATTAACTTTAAATATGGTTTTTAATAATAAACAAACAAATATAAAAATCTACCTTATTATTCATCCATTGTATAAAAAAAGATATTATTGGCTGTAAACTTTTGTATTTTATATACACCATTGTAATAAATAGTGTTGGACGAAGACTAGAGCACGAATTGGAAGGTATGTTGCTTAGATAAATCGTATAAAAAACCTTAAATTTTGGATTGCTTTAGCCGATTTCCTAACGTTTGGTGATCGTTATAAGCGTTTGAAGATGCATTAATGACATAGTTTCAGTTGGAACCATTTGAAAGGTTCGTTACAACCGGGGAATTATTATATCCCGCGTTCTCTATAGCAAGGTTCCACTGTATTTATTTAAATTTCGTTCAAATAATATTTTTCTGCATTAGAAATAAAAATACTCGCATTTATTTCCAATCGTTACTTTTCGCAAAGCCATTTTTCATTTCTGTTCCAAGTGTCGTAGAATTCTTAGTACTATTTCGTATTACCTTTCCTTGGTATTTAAAAAAAGGATTTTAAAGCTGTTTTTCGTCTTTGCTTATTTTTATAAAAAAAAATTCTCTTTCAACTTCGATATTTTCGAAACTAAAGGCTTAAGTATTAAAATAGCAATATCATTTTTGCTCCAGAAAATACACTAGCGACTTTTTTATGGGTTTTCATCGCAAAGAAATGTTTAACAGAAAAATGTTGTTTGAAAGTGTCTGCGTAAATATTATCGGTTGCGAACGATTTATTTTGGTCCGCTTCCTTTTCAATTCTTCCTTTTTGCTTATCCTTCAATATGTATTTGGATTTTCCCA
This sequence comes from Octonoba sinensis, assembly GCA_038502835.1. Classification (NCBI taxonomy): domain Eukaryota; kingdom Metazoa; phylum Arthropoda; class Arachnida; order Araneae; family Uloboridae; genus Octonoba; species Octonoba sinensis. Next base: position 58,547,610 of record CM076605.1, on the reverse strand, counting down.
TAAAACATGTTATTTGCACTTGAATATTTTATATGCATTTAGCTATGTATATTTATTTCCTTGCCTCTCACTTTTAATGGGTTTCTGTATGTTATTTGCTCATTGGGGGGGGGGGGGGGATGTGAGAAAACTTGAAGTTTCCCAGAACCAGCGGTAATACTAACAACAAATTTTGCGTTCCGAAATTAAAGTCACGCTACAGGAAAACATAGAAATCATTTTTGCAAACAGGAGTTGAAATATATGAATAATATTGGTGGTCTAACTACGCATTAAGCTAAAATTATGCAAGAAATGATCATTTCTAGTAGACTTTGGAAAATCATATTTTTGTTGTTTTGTCTGCTTCATTTGGATGTTTTGCATCTAGAAGGTCCCTGTCGCATTGAAAAAGGGATTCCAAGTAATCCCGAAACATATGTCTGCGTTTTAATGCTCATTTGTGCTTTAAATTAACGTGAAATTTTATTTCTTTTACTGATTATATAATACTTAAATGGTTTCTAATGAATTTAAAGAATATTTTTAAAATATTTAATTATTTTTCCTCGGTGTCAGCCAAGTACTATATTCATATTACTGATTTTGATTGAAGTAACCAAAAAGTCATTCGTTTTTCATAATACATCCGTAGTGATCTAAAATGGACATTATCATATCAATTGATAATCATTTAAATTTTTAAAATGACGATTTGGATATTAACAGACTACCCAAATTATTAATTTGGGTGCTAGATATTAAAATTCTACGAACTTGAATATCTAATATCGGATCGAAATTATCGAATATTTACGATGTTTCCCGATTTTAATCACCGGAATTTAATTTGAATATTGGATATTAAAATTCGTAGCGACCATAGTGCTTGTGGAGAATAGTTTTGTGAAACAATTTTGAAAATGTTTCTCATATCATCCAAAGCCCTAGTCAAATCACTGATTTTGAGCAAATTGTTCTTTAAACATCCTGTGTGATTATTACACTTAAAGTGTTTGGAAGAATTATCCAGCCTAACTTACGGAATAACTTTGATTGAAATACCAAATAGACATTAAAAATCATTAAAATCCGTAGTGTCCGTAGTACTTAAATGGACTGGAATAGTTTTAAATAATAATTTTAAAAGAATAAATCATCTAAAACACTAGTTAAATCACTGGGTTTAGGCAAACACCATTTAGAGTTCTTTCAACATCCCTACTGATTATTTGAGAAAGAAAATCTAAATTATTCCAAATTTATCTTGAAAAATTTTCTCGCCATTTAAATGCTACGGGGATTGCGGATGTTTAATGAAATTCGAGTGACTAGATAGTTATGTTAATCAAAATTTAAAATTTGACTATATTAGTTGTATGATATGAGGAGAGGAGAACAAAGTTATTACATAACTATTGAAAGGTTTGGAGCGCATACAGTACCGAAGTGAACGGAGCAAGGAATGTTCTGTTCTAATGTTTAGAAATGGTTTTACTATTATTAATTTAACGCATATGCTATATTATATTTCTTGCTTTTGCACTTAGATTGCTAAAGTTTTTTTTCTACCTTAAACGTAACTCAAAGGAATGCTACCTTATTTATTTATTTATATTTTTGAACATATGCACACAAACAAATGTCAAAGGATTCGAAAATTCCATTTTTATTCACTCCTAAATAAACCTTATTTCGAAAAGGCATTTCTTGTCAAAACTTGGAGAAGTTTCTAAAAAAACTCTTAAAACAAGACGTACAAAAGCTATATTCAACTTCTCACTAAGGCCTGTCTAAAGAATGGGGAAAATAAAAAGCACTTTTACTTTCACTTTGTGCTTTCTCTTCAATCGCAAAGAAAGAAAAATCACGCGTCAGTGACCCTCTCTCTCAAAACATACCTTGAAAAAACTTAAAAACAAAACTTTCCGGGGCTACAAACTTCTCTTAGTTTATTTCCAACCATGTCTTCTACAACACTGATAAATGATATTTCCCGATATTCTTCACTATTATTTCGAGATAGGCAACTCCTTGTCTCACTTCTCAAGACTTTTTTCTCCGCTTTTGTTAACATTTTTCTTTAGATTCGAGTCTTTATCATACTTCACATTTTTTTCCTCGCTCTTTTTTCGTCATTATGAATTTTGTTAACAAGAATTAACTTGACATTTTTTCTTATCTTATTCGGAAGCTTCTCTTGTAGTGTTTACAATTTAAATAAGATTTTACAGCTTCTTTCACATTTCTATAATAATGGTAGATGAAAAGAGTTTGTAACCTTAAAGCTGTGTCTTTACGGCTTTTCCTTTTGTTTTCGTTTTGAGAACGTTTTTGGGATAGAATGCTTCTTCCGTTGTGCGCAAGGTGAAAAACCGGCTGTCGGAGAGAAAGCGAAGTTCGTAGTCAGGAAGTGAGGGGTGGGAGGGGTTCTGCATTTGGCGGTTTTGTCACTACCCCGGTGAAATTAAATTATCAAAGTTTTAACTAAGTTTACGAGCGACACCATTTAAGGAAAACCACTTGGCTGACAGATCCACCCTCCGGCTTGCCAAATGGTCACATCATTTGTGGTCCGAAATTCTTTCACGTTGACAGACCAAAGAAAAAATACCTAATATTCAGTTGAGTTATTCGTTGGTCCGAGATTAACCATTAGTTTTGGTAATTGTGTTCTATAATATATAAAGCTGGAGCGACACCAGAGTGGTTCGTTTTGAAACGGTGTCTGCTAGAACCGGATAACACTTCGGCAGTGAGTAGGAAAAAAGCCCTCCGCTTACAGCAATGAATCCCTATTACTTATAAATTTTTTACGCTTTATTTTGAGTACTAAAACACTCTTGCTGTGCAGATTTTCTTTCTGTTGGCGACATTTAAAAATGCAGAAGAAGGGATGGTAGTATAACTTTGGCAAAAAAACCTGATTGTGAGTAACTGCTACGCCACTCATATAAAGATGCATCGTTTGATCCCATCATTTATGAGTCGCTATTACGCCACTCATATACATGTTTTTAATTTAGGGACCGTTCATAAATGATGTCACGCTTTTTTCCCATATATTTTACACCCTCCCCTCCTTTCTCACAAAATGTCACACTTGAACTGACCCCCTACCCTCCTTTGTCACATATCACGCTATGTTGCATAAGCACGATGTCACACTTCTTGTTACATCCTCCCCTTGTCACACTTTGTCACAATTTAACGAATCCCCTCCCCCTCAAAGTGTGACATCATTTATGGGTGATCTGTTATTATTTTTAAAGAACTTTTAAGATTTGGAAATGTTTTTGTCGATGCTTTTTGTGAAATAAATTTTCTTCCCTTAGGCAAAATTTCAAAATACAATCCAAAAATTATAAATTCAAAATAAATCGTTAAAATATGATCATATTTTAAACAAAACTTTGTTGTAAAACTTCAAGTAACACTAATAAAATGCATTTTAAGAAGAAAATAAATAACCGAAGGGATGTTTTTGAACGAATACATAAAATGTGTAGAAAGCTTATTTTCATTTTGTTCCCTACCTTTTGTTCTGAGCACGTAAAATTTTATTGCCGTCATTCGAAACACAACTGCCATGGCGAAAGTATTCATGAATATTTTAGCCATTTTTCTCTTCATGTGCACACGGTTTTGAAATAAAAGCGTCTTATTCTTTTCTTCTTGTCGTAATTTTTCACTTGAAAATTTAAATATTATTTTTGTACTTATACTTTCTCTATCGTCAAAGTTCATTTGTTTTGGAATGAACTGTTATTTTATCCCCATTTTGCTTCCGAATTATAGGCAAATCGAACTTGAATTAGAATTCAGACGTAGTTGGATTCAGAACATGGAATTTAAGCGAGTGGAATTCTGTCGGACTTCGAGATATAAATTTGTTATTAATATTTTTATTATTTAAATTCAATGTTTTTTTTATGATACATGTAAAGTAAATACCTGCTAAACATAAATCTGGATATCACTTTATCGCTAAAGTTTAGTTCATACTTTTAACATTTCTCGGTTGTCGTAAATTCTAATAAGGTTTTCATTGAGACCTGTAAGCAGTTTGTTCGAAGGTTTTCACACGCTCAGTAAAGAATTAAGAATGGCAAAGAGCTTGATAAAATTCACATAGAAATTTCTTTTCTGCTTTGTCTTGTTTAAAAAACAACAGCATATAAACTATATCTTGCTTTTAAATATTAAATTTATAAATATTGCTGTATATGCTACTGTATTTTTGAACTAGGATCTATTTCTGCGATACGCTGGCGCACATTTGATTTTAAATACTGGTGCACAATTTGAATGTAATATCTGAAGAAAACAAGAAGTTCCGTCTAGAATTATACGAGCCTACGTTACCATATGCACCACAAATTTATATAATCTAGCTATCTTTCTCTCTCTTTCTCATTTAGTGCAAATATACCTTTTTCAACGGTTAATATACATTCAATCATTCACTACCGCATTCATTTAGTCATTAACTCATTCATGTATTTATTCATTTTTTTATTCATTTATTCCTTTTCTCATTCATTCATTTATTCATTAACTCATTCATGTATTTATTCACTTTTTATTCATTTATTCCTTTACTCATTCAGTTATTCATTCAGAAATATCCTTAAGAATCCAGATAAAAAAATTAGGCTCGTTCAGATCTGGATGAACTTCGCATTTGTACATGTTGTACGTTATAAGATATTTCCGATAAAGTTTGTTCAATTGTTGATGTTTAATGAACATTCTTTAAAATGATGGTGAAAAGAATAGTTTGTGAGAGGTTAATGGCATTACAAAAAAAAAAAAAAAAAACCGCGCAGAAATATTATTTTGTAATACTAAATAAATTGGCAGGAACGCCTGTATAAAATAAACCAAATAAAAATTCAAATGACAACCGCCTTTTTTAATAACTGAAATGAAGTAAATATTGTCTGCTATATATACTACATAATGTAGTCTGTACTAAAGTGAATTAATTACCATATTACGTTACTCTTTACTTTAACCATGTCGGTGGCAATTGTCGTAGTGAAAAAAAAAAAAAAAGCAGAATTTAATTGCCAAACTTTCCTTCAGATTTATCTTTCAGTTTTGCTCATCTATTGCCCACTAAGGGCGATATGCGCCCATTAGAAATCTGTCTGAAAGAGTTCCGAGGCATTTTTCTTTTCGTATTTTTCTGGAGGCAGACGAAAAAACAAAATTACTTTCCTGTTCGCAAACTGCGAAGGAAACTCTTTTGTTTTAATCAAATAATTCTTACGAAGGATCAACTGATTTAGTGTGTTGCATCGAAAAGATTCTATCATCCCTTTCGCGCTCGCAATTTTCTATCTAACAATGGAAAATTCAGCGATGCAGAACATTCAAATCGCACTTCCAAAATTCGATTCTAAAAATACGGCGCTCTATTTTTAGAATTCGAGACGAAATACTATTTAAGGGAAAAAAGCATTTCTTCTTGAAATTTTCCTAACACATGAAACAGCAATGTTTTTCGTTGTCTTTAATGATGTAATGCTTCAATAAACCACTCTCGTTATTGCACACTAGGGGGTATCGAAACAAACTTTTTTTGGAAATTCAGTATTTCAAGCTGATAAAGTTGCCCTTATGGACCAGCATATACCAAAAAAAAAAATGTACCCAGATTAAAATATATTTAGGTCTAGCACAAGGCCTAAAATTTATTATTTTTTCCGATACAGACATTTTTAATTAAGATAGTTTTTTTAAAAAATTCAAGCTGAAAAATGTAAACAGTGAAGTTGGGAATTAATGTTTAGAAAAAAGTTGTTGTGCTCTCTCAGAAATTTTTGAAAGGAAATTTTTCATTACAAACGTTTTCCAGTCTACTTTCCTGTGAAAGTTTAAAAATAATAATAATAATAAAGCATGAAAGAAGGCTTAATGTATCGTGAAAATATCGTTAGAAATCAAGAACAGTCAAAAATAAGTTAAGTAATTAAATAAAGATTGAAAATGAGAAAGATTGAAAGTAGGGTTTTGAGATGGGGGGAATTTGTGTGTCGGTCGGTCTGTCCCCCCCCCCCCCTCCCCAATAACTTTTGAATCAATTGTCCGATTCGAAAAATTCTTTTTGCATTCGTAAGATCTCGGCGAGGAAATCTCATTTCCATATTTTACTTTTTGATGTGAACAATTTTCGGTCAATTTTGAATAGTTCAAAAAATGTTAACATTAGCGGCTATGAGCGAAAATGAAGCAAATTATGTAAACTCTGAGTCCAAGATCCAAGTTCCAATGAACAAGCTCACTGGAAGAAGCTGTTTGCGTGAAATATTGATTTGAACAATTTTTGTTCATTTTTGAACAGTTCAAAAAAATTAACATAGCGCCTACGGGGAAATTTCAATCCTATATAAATCCTGATCCAACGGACCGATTTACTTGGAACAAACTTTATCGGAAAGCTCTTATAACGTAGAATGTGTACAGATAAAAAGTTCATCCAGAACTAACGAGTCGATTTTCCTGTGAAATGTTTTGATCGGGATTTTCAAGAATATTTTTGAATTAATGAATGATTAAATGAATAAGTGAACTAATGGATGAACGAATGAGTGAATAAATGACAAAAAAATAAGTGAGCGAATGAATGTAAAAATAAGTAAATTAGTGAGTAAATACCTGAATGAATGAATGAATGAATACATGAATGACTGAATAAATGAATTAATGAATGAATGTGTGAATGAATATGTATTAACCGTTGAAAAAGGTATATGTGAAGCAATTAAGAACTAAAGCTAAACGAGAAAGAGAGAGATAGCAAAAATTATAAATTTGAAGGTGGTGTATACGGGAAAGTAGGCTCGTATAGTCCTAGACGAAACTTCTTGTTTTAATTATTTTGTAAACGTTAGTTTGAACATTTGTTCTCAAATGAACATTTTTTTTTGATGAAAGTTTTATGTTTTATGAATAAAAACTATTTAATTTCTTCTCTGATTATATTACAAAATTAATTGTCAGATTAGAAAACAAATGCCAGCTATAAAATTATATTTCAAGTATCATTTTCATTTTTCCATACCCGTAAAAATTGCTGTTAATTATTCAAATAAGAGAAATGAGTATTAGTGATAGGAAGTGACGGCAATAACTGTAATAGCCTAGAATATGTAGTAACAACAATTAAAGTAACAGCAACACCGTCAAAAGTAGTTCATGTTTTTCTCTGTGATTGCGTGGAAAGCAGTTTTTGACTATATGCAGCTATAATTTGTGCCTCTGGTCCGTGATTAGTGTGTTTGATTGTAGCGTTTCAGAGAAATTTGGGTATGTTGCTTCTTAACCGGTTATATAGAAAAATGATGATTAATCACTCCGCATATAAAATTAATAACATGGAACATTTCATGTTTGCGCAAGTAGCTAACAAAATAGGTTGCACTTCAATATTACAACGCTGCATCATTACACGGTGAAGAAGGAATTGTGAGTGAAAAAATGTGGGTTTACATCCCTGCTTGGCGATTTTTGTTTAAAGTCGCCAACTGTTACATTAAGGGGGGGAAATACGTGTAAAACGGCGTATTAAGAGCCATTTTCATGAATTTTTTTAACGTATAAAGAATGAATATATTTTATTGAGATTTGGAGGTTATTTTGTAAATATATTGAAGAACCTTTACTGAAATTTTGAAAAATTTTTCTTGAAAAACCCCGGAGATATCGACAGCTGCACACTGTAAGTCGCCACCCAGGTCGGCAGTTTGCGTACATCCTGGAGGTCACAATTTTAACTGAAGTCATTTTTTTTTTAAATCTACTTTTTTTTATAAGTGTCTCTTCTAGTTGAACTAAAATAATCACAAAAAATTGAAAATTTCAATTTTTTTTTTAAATGGGAAAATTAAGTACGATTTTTAACCGTTTTTTCCGTTCTTTTTTTACAATAAAAAAAGTAAAAATAAAGATATGTTTATGATTCTAGTTCAACTAAAGCGTGTATATATAAAGAAAATATGTGCTAAATTTGATAAGGAGTGATCAAAAACTCTGCGAGCTAGAGTGTACGCAAATTCGAAAAAAGTAGTTTCGAGAAAAACGCGTTTGAAAAAAAAGACTGGTATTTGAGGTAAATTTAAGGCAGTAATGAATCAATTTTTTTAAATACTTATAGATACTAATACTTATAGAAATTTCTATCCGAGGTCTCAAGTGTTAAAAGAAATAAAAGGACATCTGCTAACGTTCTCTAATACCCTTCAGGTCATTCATGAGGGACTACCTGCTCAACTGCTCCAAAAGGGGGGCTCACTCAAATGCTTATAACTTTTAAACGACTTGGAATTTTGCTTTGAAATTTTCAGGGTATATTATTGAATAGTTGTAGAATCGATTTATGAAGAAAAACATTTTTTAATTTTTTGATATTTTTACACGTATTCCCCCCTTTAACTGTTGACTGTGAACCGAATAATATCAAATTCTAAACGATTGCCAAAAAAATCGACTAATTCTGCCGGGATGTGAACCGCATTTCAACAGAAATACGTGAGCAGTTCCAGGAGTTGGCGAGTTTTAATTAAATGAATGAAAGAAGGGTTTTTTGAGTGTTCTTAAATTAAGGGTTTTTGGAATGGGGCGTGAAGCGGGTACTGCTAGTTTGTTTAAATTTATCCTTCAGTTAAACATTATTCGCATATTTTACACTGCTGATATCTTATTTCTAATTGTTTTGTTTACAATTTTGTGCCGACTTCAAAAATTACGTTTAAAAATTTTACTCATGATCTTTTGAGAATTAATGCAATTTTATAAAATTTCACAATTTTATAAATGGTAGTTTAATTCTTTTCTGTAATCCTCTTTTGATTTTGGTTCTTTTTTTTTTTCATCCATTTGTAAATTAGCAAATAATATTTATCGTAAAATCTTGTACTGACATTTTATTTAGTAAACCAAACATTATGAATAATATCTTCATTTCACTAAAAACTAAATAAATATGAAAAAAGATCTGAATACATAATTACTCAACTCAGTTTTAAATCTTCCATAAGCAAATTATTTTATTTTCAAATTATGTCTGAAACTGCCTGTGGCAAACAAAAAAAAAAAAGTTAAATTTGATTTAAAAGGAAAAAAAAGTAAGAAATTTAGCCTTGCTAAAAAAGCAAAAAGTATTTTCATTTGTAAGTTACCTACACTCGTGGAAGTAATATAATAAAATAGGGGAAAATTGTCTTCTAACTACTTGTAAATGCAAATAATTTTCATTTTTGATGCCATTAAAAAAAGTACAGAGAGAACAATACGAGACATTTTTTCTCTCCTAGAAAATAGAGCGGAGATATTAAATACAATAAGAAAAAAGAAATGGAATTGTTCATAAATCAAATCAGAAAGATTTTTATATGGAAAGAACACAACGCGATAAGTTAAAAATAAATCAGTTTCAGAGTTCCTTTAATTTTTTAAAAGTCTGTTTAAAATAAATATTGAAATCCGTTTTCGACGCTCTCTTCTTCCTTTTTAATTAAACGAATAGATTTATTTTCGCTTCTATCTTTTAATCCCGTCCATCGAGGGAAAGAGATTGATAAATATGCATGAAATTTCAATCCTTCTCTCAACAAGAACCAAAAGTTATCTGCAACGCTATCATTTTATAATTTTTGCTGCTTAAATACGATAAATCTACCGATCAATATTAATATTTCCATTTTTGGTTTTAAATTAGCTCTTTCGCCAATGAACTTCATTTTGTTTCCCTCCTTTTATGCAAATAATGTTTCTGGAAATTTGAATTTTAAGGCTTAACAGACAGAAGGTTCCCAAATAAAAGGATTTTTCTTTTCTCCTCTATAAATATACAAGTTTATATTTTGATGGAATCCGTCTGAATATTTTCAAGAGAAAATGGCACAGGAGGATTGCAAATCGTCTGCGTGAATATTATCGCCTGTGCAAGATTTATTCTACCTTTCTCTTCTCTTTGTGATTTTTTGTTTGGCCCCGCATGTTCCAATATGTTCAGATTTTCCCATAATATATACGTTTGGGGCGTAAAAATCTATTGATTTTTTCCAGAGCTCAGTATTTCACTTCAAATCTGACATTATTCTGCCGCTTTTATTTATGACGTAGCAACTCCCTTTTTACAATGCACTGACGAATTTTTAGGAGTGAAAATTAGGTTGTATACTTTTATTCCTTCCCCATCGAGATTTCAAGTTTATTGGCTTCAAACATGGTGCCTCGAAAGAGGGCCCCGAATTTTATATCGATGACGCAGGAAGACTTAATAATCGATTGGCACAAAGTATGGAAATAAGAAAAAATAAAACGCCAAAGTCGATAAAGTTAAAAAGCAGTAAGACTTAAATGGGACGTGAAGAGGTTTTAAAATTTCCTCTGAGTAATGGTAGTGGTTTATTAAAAGGATATAAATTACTGAAATATTTCTAGTGTTTTGGGGTTTAAAATGCACTTTATAACTGAGGTCATCCCTTATATCATTTGTATGCAGGACTGCCCCTATAATGGTGTTTTAGTAAAATTTAAACTCTATGCAAGCAAATATTATTTTTATTTTATAAAAGAATACTAAATAGAATGATGTAACCACCCATAAAAACAACTCCAAGCTTATACTTTTAAATGAACACTAGTGTTTGTAAAAATTGCAATTGGAAGGAATCATGCAAATTAAACGATACTTGCAGGAAATGCCAAGCAGGTTAGGATGTGTAAATGGTTAGAATTACGTTAGTACATTATGCATGTGTGAAGCGAGAAACAGCCAATTTTCAATGTGAAGGAATTATGCAAACTAAACGATACTTGCGGTAAATGCTAACCAGGCTAAAATGTACAAATGGTTAAAATTACATTCGTACATTATGCATGTCTAAAGCGAGAAATACCCTCTAAATCTAACAATTAAAGCGAGCAATGTGTATAAAAAGCATTGTAAGCGTGCCTCAAAATATGTTTGAAAAGTGACCAATTATCAAATGCGGATAGTCCCTCCAATTGCAGTTTCTCCATAATCTACTGATATGCTGTGGAGTGATGTTTATAATATTGTTCCTCGGTATCGTTGATAAAGGAAGTTGCATTTCTTGGGATGATCAACGGATCTATTTACAGATAAATGCAAGCTTCCTAGCATTGCATTTATCTGTAATATCTTTTAATATAAAAAAAAGTCGTCTGTTGAGAGGTTTTTTTTCAACTTATTTATTTATTGAGATTTTAATAAAATATTATGGTTATTTCAAACACGTGTGTCAATTTTATCACTTGACGTATTGCAGCGAGGATACGGATAGTGGTTGTTTTCCCAGCACTGACATTGCTATGGCAGTTAAACACGTTTTACAGAGTTTATTGGAGAATCTACGTTCCAGACTCGTGGAGGTAAAGTTGTTTGCCAAATTGGTGACTTTTTGGGATAAACACTAAATATGCCTAGAGATATATATACTTAACCTTTTATTCCCGTCATGTTACACAGAAGGGACAATTGTTGCACTCGAGCCACAAACCAAAAATTATCCCTCTTTTCCATGAACTTTTCATTTGAGCTATAAAAAGTACTCATATGATTCAAACACGTTTCGTATCGAAGGATTGTGGTATAATTTTTATTTATTTATTTATTTATTTTTTTGATATTTCAGTAATGAATAAATCAAAGTTGGTGTGTTCTATGAGGATATTATATGATTTCGTTGTATATTATCACTCTAATAGCATGGAAAAACTGACTATCTAAACTTCATTCATAAGGTATAAGAAGATATAAAATAATACCAACGCTATTCCCTACAAAAGAAATAAAATTTAACTAGAAAATGAGATTTTCAAAAATAATATATTCTTTTAACCATCTTGAGTGGCCTGCGAAACCTTGTGTGGTTTCCAAGATCCTGTTTGGAGTCCAAATGAAGACTACATGTATATTACTGCATAAACGCGAATCTAAATAACATTTTAAAGCAAAAATGTATGCGTCCTTACATGAGGCTCATATGAATGAGAGGGTTAATCAGCATTCATGTGCTTCCAATCAATGAGTTTTTTGACAATAACGCGGAAGGTAACAAAAGGTCCTTTTGGACTGAGCCAGTCTGCAAAAGAGAAAGAGTTTTTTTTATGGTGTGCCTACACAAAATCATAGTTATTATATACTAGATTTACAGGTGTTGCTGATTTGTTTTACCGAGGTATTACTGGACCACTGCGCTGAGTATGACTAGGTTGAACAAAAGCATGAGTTTTTAGCATCCATGAACTGATGCGTGCAATTTTCTTTAAAATATTCTAAGCTGTTTGGCGGCAAATAAAAAGAGAAGTGAAAGACACAGGAGGGTTTAGATTGTGATTGGCTGTGTGAAGTGCAACGACTTTTTGTTATTGTGTTGAGATTTTGTTGTGAGTGATTCTACTCGAAGTGCTGCTATTACTGAGCGTTGTATTATTCTTTTGTGTCGATATTGCAAATAATTTCTTGTAAATATTTGTTTATTATGAAGTTGTTTTATTTATCCAAAATCACATAAAGTTGCAGGCTTGAAGAATGTACCAATGCGACGTAACAAAACATTATTTCGTGATTGTGAAGTTTCATGTTTACTGGCTTTTGGATTTCCCAGAAACCAGTGATACCATATTAAATCTAATTTAATAATAAAACTTCAGCATTTCTTCTTTCTGTGGAATTTTCAGGCATTTAAATATATATCTAAACATTAAAGTTGTAAAGGCATCTTTTCGATATCTTTTTATTTACTTTACACCTGAATACTTTTTTTGAACATGAAAGTTATTTCTCTATCCCTGAAATACTTGAATTTAAAAGTTTACGGTAAAATAATGGTAATTTTAAAAGTGTTTGTTAGTTTTTTCTGGTGATATCTTTAACGATCAATTTTATAAATATGTGTTTATTCCTATAAAAAAAGAAACAATGGTTTGGAAAGGAATAACTTTATTTGAATCAAATGCTTTTCCTAGGAAAACCGTTATTACTTCAAAGTATAGAAACATTACTATTTACGACACAATTTCTTTAATAAAATAATTTAAAAGGTTCAACAAAATTGAAAGCAATCACAGTTGTTACAAGTAAAGACGACTTTTTAAAAACACAATGTTCAAGAAAAAAAAAAAAGACGACAAAAAGAAAAAGGAGAAAGAAAAAAATCAGAGAGAGAGAGAGCGAGACAATACATTTAAAGACTACATTATTTCACTTCTCTTAGCTTCTATCTTGAAGCATCTTCTATACCGCTTGACAAACGACATTTTCCGATATATTTCTCAGTCATTTCCGTTTATGGACATATTTCTTGTGTTACTTTTATATTTTTTCCCCTTTCAGTCAAAAGTTCCATTGTCTTAAACTCTCTCAGACGAGGTTCGCTGCCTCTTCCTCCTGCCTTTCTTCCACACCATCAGGAATAACGCTGTGGATATCGAGTTCGACAATTGCGAAATTTTCTTTTTTCCCTCTTCGCATAGGCTCAATTTTTGTGTTGCCAAAAAAGTGAAAGAAATTTTCGTCCATTTCCCTTTGTCCTTTTGATAATGCAGTTTTTTTCGTCCATTTCCTGCGAAAGGGAATTTTTGGATAGAACTGTTATTTCTTGCATGGTGGACTTACTGACGGGTGGCTGTGTTCGATTTCACGCCAAGATACCTCCGTGGTGGGAAATTCGAACTGGTACTGCTAAAAGAAATTGCCATTTTACGTCTTGATCAATGGGTTTTTGTCACTTATCAAAATTTAAAGCCCTTTTATATATCTTTGAAACACCATGGAACGTTTTCGGCTGTAAATACTTTATACGGCCATGCGTTTTTCATTTGTTGGGGCGGAACGGTTTGTCTTTTTTAAAATGATGTTTCAGGTAGCTATTGCAAACTCATTTTAGAATGGAAAGCCGTAGATTTAAAATTTACTCTGTTGCAAGGTAAAAATGTATTTCCACTTCAGTGATTATGTTTTCTTCCGTTACCCTAAAATAGTTCAAAATTCCTTTTATTTCCATTATAATTAACTCTTTCCCGGAAAATAAGTAATGAAACTGAACTTAGTTAATCTCTTTTTTTTGGCTACAGTCTGGTAGTCATAAGGATAAAATAACAGTTAAACATTACTCTTGCTTATTAAATATCGTCTACACGAAACTACCGAAAAAATACGAAAATTCCATTTCCATCTAATCTTCATAAATGTAACACTACAATCTTGTTTACTTTACATGAAATTCTTCAGCTGCTGCATTTTTTCGGATAATTTTTTTTAAAAATTTAAACAAAAAAATCAACAATAACATAAAGTACACCTTTCACTTTAGCTTAAAAAAAGCTCTCAGGATGGAAGTGGAGATTATGGTCAACAAATGAGGGAAGGGGCGTACTACTGATGTCCAGTGCATTGTAAATTTACTTAATGTATTAAAGCTCATTTTGATTTCAAATGTTTAGTGCAATTTGCCCAGTGCGTGCAGTGAAATATTTTATTTCACTTTTCCCTTACATTAGTATTAGACATCAAATAACTAAATTTTTAATCGACTGATTAATTGACTGAATTTTCAATTCAGTTTAGTTCAGATTAAATTCAATCACCGGCATTGAGAGCTGCCAACAAAAAAAAAAAAAAAAAATAATAATAATAAAATGAAAATAAAATTAAGTATAATATAGTCCAATTTCATATATATATATATATATATATATATCAGATTTAAGTGAATAACACTAAATAAAATGAAAGTCAATTTGATCTAGGTGGATTTCAAACTGCTTAACCCTCCCAGAAAATTATTTCATTAAAAAAATATTTTAATTATCTTTTTGCCCCATGCATAGGGTGCCGAGAACAAATGCCCCACGAGCAAATTTACTATCTGAAATGCACAACAATAATCCACTGCAAGTTCTATAACAAAATACATAGTTCTCTCTTCACGTACCGTTATTTTCAAAATAAATTTCCGATTCGTTTATTTTGAAAGATGTTATTTCCTTTAGCTATTTCATTTTACCCCAATTTCCCCTACTCTAGATTTAGAAGAAAGTAATAAATGCTCAGCATTTTTTAAAAAAATTAATTTAGTTTGTTTGAAGCTTTTGAAATTAGACTGCTATTTTATCAGCCTACTCAAAACTACACCACTGCTTTTCGTATAAAGGCACTGTTTAGTTTTGAAGTACACCATGCAACAAACTTGTTTGTTTAACATGAGAAAGAAATTTGTGATTCACAATAATAGAATAAGGCTTCGTCTTGAGCGCTGTTTTCTTCTCGAAGCTCAGAACATTTTCGCATTGAAAACAATCTTCTTTGATCTCATGGAAAATTTTCCCTTTTTCCCCCAATTCAATTCTTAACTTGAAGTTAATTATAAAAACCAAATTTAGAAAGACGCAATTTTACCGTGAAAATTATAGACAGTCAAACTCGGATAAACGAAGGTGGAGGAACTGAGAATTTACTTAATTGCGAGTGCTCGTAATAACCGAGTTCCTAATAAATTCAAATATTATTGCTTAAAAAGTTAACAGAATCTATAGTTTAAAAAAGATTTACTTATTTTTCATTATTTATCGTACAAGGAGGGAAAAACTAGTCAGTTATTTGGAACATTTTTGCTTTCTGATTTTCGGCAATTATCGGCGTTAAAACTGCAGATGAAAATGAAGCATACTTTGTGCAAATTTTAACTTTTTTTTTTGTGCTGATGTCCACTTTTCTTAAAATTTCAAATTTCTTTTACTAAAATTTCAGTGTAATTTCGTAAAACGTGTTTCTGAAGAGAAAATTTGAAGTCGGGTTTTCATTAACAATTGCTCACTAAATCCGGTTTATGCTTGTAATGACCGGTTTTAATACCGGGGTTTTTAAAATTAAACCAACCATTTAATTTAATTTAATTCGTTATACCCGAGTTCTTGTCAAATCTGAGTTCGCAATAAGAGTTTGGCTGTGTGCAGAGATTGTCTCAGAGTCGCATGGAACTGCATTTCCAATGCATGATAATGAAGTAGGGCAGCGAAATAAGCAAATATTAAGAATTAGATACAGATCCTAACTGCAAGGTGGGCCATAAAAAATTGGTTCCATTAAACAAGAAGAAAAGTAAAATCGTTACTTTATTTTAATGACATGTACTACAATGTATTAACTACATTATGTGGAGTTTAATTTTACACTCGACAGTACAAGTGCTTAGTGTACAATATACATAAACTATTGTATATATTGTACTGCTATACAATCCAGCTATATATACTCGAAGTTCAAACACAAGGAGAGTTTTTCGTGTCTCACCCGATATCTGTATTTATAGATTAGAAAAACTGGTCGAAAACTTCAGGAAAATTGTCAAATCTGTACAAAACTGGAAAAAAGAAAACAAAAGAAAGAAAAAAAAGTTAGCCAAATTCAGACAGATTCTTTAAAATTTTGATGCCTTCCAACTCGAGGTCCAATTCAGATGAATATTATGTAACGTACCAACTTAAGAATGTACTTCAGATATGTTTTGTTGCTTTCTTTATCCGATTTTATGTACATGATGAACGGAATTTTATATTTTTTCTGTCAAAAATGTAGTTGTTGTGTGGCAAAAAAGGCTCCCGCATTTTCCCTTTCACAAGTTAAAGAAGAATTCCGTAGAAGCTTAAATACCGATACCGTACATCAAAAACTTTCAGACATTTGAAATTATTTTTAAATTATATGCCTTACATTTATTATCGACAAACAGCGAAAATCATAAATTTCCAATACATGTCCCGTAAATTCTTTGACAATGACATTTTTTTCTCTTCCAAAAATGAGTCCCAATCATAAAATTTCGATTCAGGAATTTTCCAGCCATCTTGACTCCTAAGCCCAAATGGCTGACGTCGATGGGAAACGTTATTCTGATTGGTCGTAAAGAAGGCGGGGCAAAGACCGTCATTAAAAAAGACAGTTTGGAATACGGAACTTCGCAGACACATGCACTCATACAGGCTGTAACCATTTCCATAATTTTTCTCTGAGTATATTCCTTATCTTCATATTTAATGGCGTTTTGAAGATATCTCGCTGAATGTAACCATTTTGGAGGTCGATCGCCTATTGGAACGTAGGGTTAAAAATCGTTTGCTTTTTCCCGCTCTTTATGTCCTTTTTTATGTTATCTTCTTTCTTTAGGGCAGAAAAAAAGCTTTTTAAGCGAACATTTTGAAATAAAAATGCTTGACAATGATTGGATGGCTTTTATTTTTCAACTTAGAAATCGTGTTTTTTATGGAGGCAGATAAAAGGCATTTTGTACTTCGCGCCATGCATTGATCTTTTGTTTCTGCACTAGCACTGTATTTTATGGCATTCTTTAATGACCCCTTGCCAGGTAAAATGCGTTGTGCCCTTCTTGTTTCCCGAAATTCGTAAGCTTGTTGCCATCCAGATAAAAGAAAAGTTTGATTTTCTGCGATATAGCGTTTTCTTTTCGGTGCGTTATTTATAAAGTGCATTATTATGTCTCAAAATCAGTTGCCCTTTAAGGAAGAATTAATCTACCGGTAGTTTTTACTTCGCAGGTGTATTCAACTAAACTCCAACAGTTTTTCCTTGCACCTTTATCGCGTCTCAGTTTCGAATAATATTTAAAAGATCAAATAACAACCTTCCACAAATCAGCAGTTAAACCAGTTCAAAATTAATATTTTCAATCTTATTTATAACATTTTGATATTTTTATACCTTTTACCGACCTTTTTTTCACATGCGAAAATTTTTATTCTTTTTTATTATTTATTTTTATTTATTAATTTTTTTGTTGTCATTAAAAAATACATATTATAGCGATACAATGCATTTCAGGACTGACACTAATTCTTTACATGAATTTGTGGTAGAATCCAAAAGCAACGAAAAATAAGTAGAGCCGACTCGCGGTGCATTTTGTATCCTTTATTACTGCGTACTTCTCACAATAACCTTCTCATTATATTGGGGCTTTAAGCAGAAATAGTTAAAAATAACTAATTAGTTCAATGAATGTGCAAAACACACGTGCCATTCTTTCATCAAAGCAGCGAATTCCACAAAAAAAAAAAAAAAAAGCTTTAATCGTTATATAAATTCCTGGTAGAATGCCGACGCAAATTTAAAGTAAGTCGCTGAGGCCTAATTAGAATGAAAAGCATATCATTGTTTTGTTTTTTAAACCTTCTCAGAAAGTTTAATTGCAATACATCTTATTAGAGAATAATGAACAATTGTTATAAACCGCATTCTTATATTCCAAGAATACAAGGGATTCAATTCAAAGAAAATTTAATTGGTAAGAACTGATACTGGGTATAGAGTAGCAACTAAAAAGCAATTAAAATTTATTTACAGCTAAAAAAGATAGTTAATTAAGTCAATGCGGAAAACATGTGTTCAAAATGTTTCTGTGTATCAATCGAACAATATGCCTTTTATCATTCTTAATTATTTGTAGCAGAGAGTTAGCATTAAAAAAAACCGCTTTACATTCAAAGATGCTTATGATGAATTGAATCCGGGTTAAAGTTAACTTTTTAAATTAACAACTGGTATGATCCTGAAAGTTATTCAAAACATCCAAAAACTAATGGAACATATTTAAAAATAACTGAATTCAGCGAAATTTACATTCGAATGACTAGCATAATTCGCATAATAACAATTAGATGAGTTCTTAACCAATCAACCTTTGGTGTTCTGGTTATTCTCCACCTGTTTTGGTGATAAAGTTGTTAGAAAATAGCAATGTGCTCGAAACTTCATTGGTTGAAGGCTCAATCACGAAGCTTTGAAATGGCACCAAGTTTGAAATCCTTGGTCACGCCAGACTCTTATTTTATTAGATTTAAGTTACAAGAGTCAAAAATTGGTAGCATATCAATAATAGGTAACTTTACCCAATTTTGCGTCTGTCACGTCCCTTGTCGACTCGGCCAACTGTCTAAAAACATCTTGAATAAACAGATTCATTAGATGCTTATCAGATTTAAGTTACAAGTGTTAAGAATTGGAATCATATCAAAAATAGGTAACTTTACCGAATTTTGCGTCTGCCACGTGCCTTGTCAACTAGGCCAAGTATCTAAAAATAGCTTGATAAACAGATTCATTAGATGCTTATCAAATTTAAGTTACAAGAGTCAAACATTGGTAGCTTATCAATAATAGGTAACTTTACTCTATTTTGGGTCTGTCACGTCCCTTGTCGACTCGGCCAAGTATCTAAAAACAGCTAGAATAGACAGAATCATTAGATGCTCATCAGATTTAAGTTACAAGTGTCAGGAATTGGAAGCATATCAATAACAGGTAACTTAACCGTACTTTGCGTCTGCCACGTCCCTTGTCGACTCGTCCAAAGTATATAAAAACAGCCTGAATAAACAGATTCATTAGATGCTTATCAGATTTAAGTTACAAGCGTCAAGAATTGGAAGCATATCAAAAATAGGTAACTTAGCCGTATTTTGCGTCTCTCACGTCCCTTGTCGACTTGCCAACAGTATCTAAACACAGTTAGAATAAACAGATTCATTAGATGCAGAGAGCGTTTTTATAATAGCTCTTGCTTCATTAAAATATTATAACTGTTATCGGCATAATTAGCTGTTTCGGGATTTGGTTTGCACAAACAAAGCTCTTGAATTCGAAGGATACAATGAATTGAATCCGAACCATATTTTACTGGAATACGAATTGGTGATGGGATGCAACAGTATTATGTCTCATCTCCAATTGCAGTGTGCCTTGCTAAGCGTAATTACTGCTAAATTATACTGTAATTGTATCATTAAAATTTGGTTCCGATAGACAATTTTGAGATAAATGGAACATGTATTGTTATAATGTTGATTAATATAAGGTGAAACCTGGTGAGATTGCGCATTTGAATTTTGGGGGGGGGGGGGAGGCCACCGGTGATTTCAGGTAGTTGTACAGCCCCAACAGCACAGTGTCTACTTTCACTCATAAGTTTTCTCTTAAAATGCATGAAAGGACGTCTTTTTTATTGTTTGTTTTCCAAATGTAAGGGCATTTTCATTACTTTTCCTCTGATTCTTATTGGGATCTGAGTACTGCAAGATACTATTTGAGCAAACCCTTTTGTATTATTTTGATAATTTACATGCAGTATTATTGATATAACCTTATTATCGAAAGCCACTTCTCATGTGTGTAAATCACCCATGTGCGCAATCTCACCCGCCCATAAAGAGAAAAGCGAAAAATAGGTGTTTCCAGGTGTCCTCCTAAATTAAACTCTTAGTGCAGTTTTGCATCACTTACAGATCAGGTGCCGCCATCTAGGCGGAAATTGAGCGTTAAAATTCTCAAGAATAGCATCCGCCGATAGTGATGCTACTTAGGGATCATTCATAAATGATGTCACGCTTCGAGGGGGGGAGGGGGGTTAGCAAAATTGTGACAAAGTGTGACGAGGGGAGGGGAGGGGGTACAAGAAGTGTGACATCATGCATTATACAACATAGCGGGACATGTGACAAAGGGGGGAGGCGGGTCCTCTGAAGTGTGACATATTGTGACAAAGGGGGGGGGAGTGGGTCAAATATATGGGAAAAAAGCGTGACATCATTTATGAACGGGCCCTTAAACGAATGGATGTCTGTTTCCCGGGAAATGCACTAGGCCTGCAAAGGTTAGTGACCATATGCAGCCCCATTGGAAAAAAATAGCTAAATTAGGGCAGATTTTGGGCGTTACGTAAGATAAATGTATGTATGACATAATTAAAAATATAACTTCATAGATTACAATTCATCGTCTAGATTTGAACTAGTTATGAAGATGTGTAAGCATAACAAAATTTATTAAGTTATATTAATACTTTAGTATATGAAATAAAACGGTACATGTCTGTTATAACGGTGATTAAAAAGCGGGATGAAAACATTTCGCCAATTTGAGCATATTGCAAATGAGTATATTTTTATTATTTGGCGAATTTTTTTTCTTTTTTAGGCGCTTTTTGTTCACCGTTATAAGAGACAAGTGCCAATAAAAAAAAGATCAAAAAAAAAGAAAGAAAAGATGTATTTATGTATGCCTGTCACATATGAAATTTACTTATGGTAAACGTTGCAGCTACGATGTCAGTTTAAGCTATGTCCATCATCTGCCATGTGCAAGTAGTTTTAATGAGCAACGTTTTATTTCACAGTTATATGCAAAAAATACTCCACAGCAATTTAAATATGAATATTCAACTCTATATTCTAAGATTATATACATTTCTGATGCACAGAATTCGTTTTCTTTACATTTTATCGAGATGAGAATGTCTAGAATGGCATTCGCCATCAGAATTTCTTTTGTCTGCTTTTTTGATCGTTTGACGAAAGTCTCTCTTTTGCGGAAATCTTTATTTTTCTCTTTGTGTTCTCCCCCCCCCCCTTATTTTACTTTGCGTCTGCTCTTTTCTTATTGCGGTCAAAGTATTGACAGCTCCATGTTTATGTAGGACTTCTATGGTTTATCGGGAGACCGATGAAAATCGTCTGATATTTTTTAGCATTTGATTTTTTGAATTTATTTTTTTAGCTGCGAATTCTTTTCTTCAAGTTCTAAAAGACTGTATACCGTATCGATTATTGCGGAGAAAATAATGTTCTGTATTTGTATTATTTTTGTTTCTGCATTTGACGGAAACTCTGATAGGTTTTTGATTTTTATAGTATTTTTACTCTCGTAAACTTTCTCGAGCCTTTATTCATTTGATTTTTATTCATTGAATAAAATTATAAAATTTTTCTTTTATCACATTGATGTTTGCTGCCTTATGTAACTGTCTTCGGGTAATGGACATTCCTTACAAACTTTAATGGAAATCTAATGTATTTTTACATAGATATTCTACAGACATTATACATAAATAATGAAACCAAAAATAAAATACAAGTAAGCAAACGCTCTAATGTTTTATAAATAATGAAGCTGAAATCTAAAACTGTAAAGAAATAACAAAACTAATATTGCTTACAATACAGATAAATAATTCTTCCGGCATTAAATAAGTTGGAAATAAAATTAGTATTTAAAAACAAAGAAGTTAAGATTCAAATAAAAAAAGAAACCATTTTAATCCATATAAATAGTCACAATACAATTTTAAATGCAGTGAATGAAACTTTCTGGTGTTTTTTAAATAATATAAATTTTATCTATAATTAAAAATACCGATAGTCTAAGCAAGCAATTTTCAAAAATATTTTTCAATTAATGAATGATTAAATGAATAAGTGAAAGAATGAATGAACAAATGAGTGAATAAATGATAAAAAAATAATAAATAAGTGAATGAATGAAAAAATACATGAATGAGTGAATAAATATGTATTAACCGTTGACAAATTTATATCTGTAGTAATTAAGAACTAAAACTAAATGATAAAGAGAGAAAGAGAAATAACTAGATTATAAATTTGAAGTTGGGTGTATATGAGAAAGTAGGCTCGTATAGTTCTAGACAAAACTTCTTGTTTTTATTTAAATAACTGAACGTGTGTAACTTTGCGCGCAAAGCGTTAAAATATATTCTCAAGAACGTGATATCACGTTAGTTTCAAGTATCCCTTAGAAGCCCATTAATATTTTCGAAAACATGTAATTATGACCAGGGACACACCGACGACAGGGACAAACTAGACCCCTTCCTCCAGAAAGCATCGAATAACATCTACTCGACCGATTTTTGAATTTCAGAATCCAATCTGGTCATTGCACGAAAGATCCGGTTTTCTGCCGTGGTAAATCTCAGTTTATATGAAAATTGCAAGGGTATTACGAGTTTATAAGAGTGCTTTCACATCAAAGGCGACAAAAACGAAAAACTTGTCTTTTACAGATCTGCGGAAGCGCAGAGCATTTTTTGTTTCCAAAACTTTCGTCTGCGCTTGCGCAAATGAGAAAAGATGAATTTTTTGTCTTTGTCATCTTTGGTATGAAAACACCCTAAGACCCGGATATCCGGTTTGACAAAAGACACCGGATGTCCGATAGCCGCAAAACCAATATCCCTAATTCTGATCTTGGTCTCTGGCCCCCTAAAGCTAAAGCAGGAGGCGTTAATTTCCTGGTGCGCTACTGATTTGACTATAAATAGATTCTAAAGAACGTGACATAACGCTCACGTCCATCAGTGTTTAAATTACTTTTTAAAAGCCAATTACTATTCTCGAAATATTTCAGTGACGAAGACCTACAATTCTCGAATTCAATTCCCTTTTTAGGCTATGAGCACTATCACATAAACTGCGACCGTTTCTTTCGATTGAAAAAGAGAGAAGGAATGTGCGTCGTGTGAAAGAGTAATAAATATTTCATTTCAAAGAACCGAGTAATTATTCTTTAATTTCACTTCAGTTGGACACTTTTTGCCTGGAGAATAAATAAGTATTTTATTTCTGCTGTCATTCTCATCTGCAACTACACTTGAGAGAATTAAGCCTTCATTACTACATCTCCGGCGAAAAAGATTTCTCCTTTTCGTCTGAAGCTTTTATGTAATGACTTCGGGTTTAATTATTTGAATCTTCCCCAAAACTTGTATTTCTTTCAATACGAGAAGGAAATTGATCGTCCTTCTCGTTAATAGCTCAGGAATTTTACGTCCGTTTTTGAAATTAGTGCGCCCCCTAGATGTTTCCCCGGGAAAGAATTTTTGCATTCTTTTTAGTTGTTGAATGTAATTAATTGGAGAATATCCAATCTGATGAGAAAAGTTTGGCACGAGAAATTTTAAAAGTAAAGGGAATCGGTTTTTCTTGATTAAAATATGCTCTTGTGCTTTTTAAAACTATTTTCAAAATGCTTAACAACATTTCCTTCAATTACAAAAGATTGTTTTTAAAGAATTATGTGCGCTCGTACTAATGAATTCACCGTTTTGATTGAAATAGTGCTCTTAGAGAAAACCTCTTTCTCAAATTGAATATGCAGTTTGAATATTAAGTAAGTTTAATGATTGAATATGTAGTGGATTTGCTTATATTTAAAAAAAATGTTTTGCTTACAAAAGAAATTTTTTTTGGTCTTACATTTTCTCACCTGTTTCATGAAAGTGATTTATTTTATGTTTTTTATTTGTATTCATTTTTGTTTTTTAAGAAAGGGAGTGATGGAGTATAAATTCCTTTCATCCTGAGATACATAAATGTGTTCTATGACAAAAATCAAAAGGAAAAGGCAAAAGAAAAGAAAGAGAGTATAATATTAATATACACTTTTTTTTTCTAACGAAAGAATAGCCCTTAGTTGCTCTGCCCTGTTGGTGATGGTTGTCTCGGAAACACAACTCCCCCATCTTAATTGTTGTGAAGCCTTTTACGATTCCGAGACAGTCAGGAGTTAAATTCACTTCTGCTGGAAATAGGTTGTTGTGTTTCCATCACGACTGTCAACAAAAAGCAGAGCTGTTGGGGTTTATGATTTTGTTTGATAGTATGGGCTGTAGTTTATATGCAGTGAATGAAACTTTCTGGTGTTTTTAAATAATATAAATTTTATCTATAATTAAAAATACCGATAGTCTCAGCAAGCAATTTTCAAAAATATTTTTCAATTAATGAGTGATTAAATGAATAAGTGAATAAATGAATGAACAAATTTATTCCGGAAAGAATTCCACGAAGTTCAGTTAGTTGAGCCCTTTTCATACATGGATAATTCCATGTGAAAAAGGGGTAAAGCCTTTGCAAAAGGTGTAAATACGAACATGGTTTAGTTACCGAGTACATAATCAGCTTTTTGTTTAAACAAAAAATTCCTACCCAAGAAAGAAAAACAAGAAAAGATTTTAAAAATTCTGAAGAACATTCGGCATAATTAATCGTTGCAGGATCTCAGTAACTTGTTGAGGTAAAAATGAACGTACAAAAATGTAATAAATAGCGTGCTAACAACTAAAAATAGGCCTGTATAAGGCCAAAGACTACGAATATTACTTTACAGTTTTGTACCTCAGGATCCTACTCGACCAAAAATGTCGATTTTCAGATATTGTTTAATTGTTTCCGAAAATTAACCAGCAAGGGATGAAGCATGCATTTTTTTTTAAAGTTAACAATCATGGTTTGTGGTCTAATTTATATAACAGCTTTGTTACTAGGCAACCAAATCTATCATTTCAGTTTTTACGCAGTTTTGAAAGAAGTGATAACATGACTTACGTTAGTCTGGTCCTGATGTGGTGCAAATTTGCCTTTTCTATTTTTAGCCTAGTTTCCCGTAAAAGTAAAAAAATAATAATAAAGCAGGAAAGAAGGCTTAATGTATCGTGAAAATATCGTTAGAAATCAAGAAAAGTCAAAAAGGCGTTAAGTGATTAAATAAAGATTAAAAAATAAAAAATTTGAAAGTAGGGTTTTGAGATGGGGAAAAAGTGTGTCGGACTGTCGGTTTGTCTGCTCCGCTAATAACTTTTGAACGAACTGTCCGATTCTAAAAATTCGTTTTACATTCGAAAGATCTCGGCTAGGATATCTCTCATTTCCATATTTTGCTTTTTGATTTGAACACTTTTTTGTTCAATTTTCAACAGAAATTTTTGATCGGGATTTTCAAGAATTTTTTTGAATTAATGAATGATTAAAGGAACAAGTGAGGGAATAAATGAGCGAATGAATGAAAAAATAAGTAAATGAGTGAATAAATACATGTATGAGTGACTGAATGAATGAATATGTATTAACAGTTGAAAAAAAAAGTATATTTGAAGCAAATAAGAACTAAAGCTAAACGAGAAAGAGAGAGAGGTAGCTAGATTATAAATTTGAAGTTGGGTGTATACGGGAAAGTAGGCTCATATAGTTCTAGACGGAACTTCTTTTTTTTTTTTTAATTTAACGCTTTATTCGTCTGAAATGATTCTTCTTCTTTCGCAGGGTCTGACATGCAGTTTGGTATTCGCCATTTTTGCTGCCGTCCTCGGCATGGTACAATTTGGCTACAACACCGGCGTCATCAATGCGCCTCAGCAGGTAACTTTTTTAATTATTATTATTGTCATGTTACCGCCTGTCTTGCACATAAAAGCTCACGCCGAAATGCCTGTGCTTTCTGTCACAATGGCAATGAGGTGTGTTTCATTTTTCTAAGGGAAAATTCAAAAGACTGGATCAATGTCTTTTGAACTTCCCTTGAAAAAATGAGACACAGCTCTGTTGTGTTTTTGTTTCGAATGTTATTAATCTATGTTTAGTATCGTCACAGAGGTATAATGATGCTGAGATGCATTTTAACTTTAGATGTTTATCCGACAGCATTTCGACGCGTAAATTCCACACCCCAAATGACACTCACAAAACATTTTTTCTTTTCCCTATTCTAATCAGTCACCGATTCCTTCACACTCAATATCGGAAAATTTTTCACGCTAAAGTGTTAGATTTATATAAATATACAACTACAAAACGCTATTTTAGCGTCAAAGTAAGCATTTTACCTAGTTTTTGTGTTTGATTAAAATGTACAATGTTAAAAACAGATGCCGCAAATGATCACCTTTTTAATAAAGTTAATTTTCTCGATAGATGTTGGTTTAAAAAATTAAAAAAATCCTATTTAAGTGTTAAATATTTCATTTTTTTGTTCTTACTTATGTTTGACAAACAGTCAGTTTTGAAAATTGTAATTAAGGTAAAAGTAACGTCTCATTTATATATTACTTAAGTATTTTAATTATTTATTGTTCTTAATTAAGGTTGTCAAACATTAATATTTGAGTTGGAAGTTTGCCCTCTTTTAAGAATTGTTTCGTTGAGCTCGTAACCATGCAAATGAAATGCTATTTAAATGTCAATTTAAGCACATTAATTAGTTTTTGGTAGCAATTAACTTTGACAAACATTCAATTATTAGATCAAAAGAAAGCACTCTTGAGGGAAAATATCCCATCGCTTGCTATTTGGCTTTAAACATAAAAAGGTCTTATTTTAAGTGTTTGTTAAGCATTTTAATTAACTTTTGTTTGCTATTGAGTTTGCCATACATTCAATTTTCATAATTAGCTAGATTTTGTATTTACATACAAACATACAAACTTAGATTAAAATACAAACTTAAATTAACATACAAACTTAGATTAACATACAAACTTAGATTAACATACAAACTTAGATTAACATACAAACTTAGATTAACATACAAACTCAGATTAACATACAAACTCAGATTAACATACAAACTCAGATTAACATATAAACTTAGGATTAACATACAAACTTAGCTAACATTATTTGAATGTTAGCTAAGCATTTTACTTAATTTTTATACGCAATTAATTTTGTAAAAAAAAATAAATTTTCAAAAGTTACCAATCAAAGGAATTCTCATATTTATTTAGGCGTTAATAAAGAACTCTGCTTATTTCTATTCTCAATTAAGTTATGTTTTTAATTAAGTCAACATTAAGTATTCAAAATTGTTATTCTATCGTCAGATATTGGACACAAACATGAATACACCATATTTGTGTATTAGATAAACATTTTAATTCATTTTTTCATAATGAAGTTGCCTGAATATATAATTTTGAAAATTAACATAAAATTTACGAACGATACATGATTTAATTAAGTATTTTGAGTAACTTTGGCTGTAATAACACTTGTTGAACAAATTGAAAATTGAAAGACAACGGTAATCCCATATAAGAATTTTTTTTCTCTTGTTAAATATTGGACTTATGAATTTTCTATTAAAATTTGGTTAAGCAGTAACTGGACACAATGAAAATCTGGTTAACAGTAACTGGACACTATTAAAATCTGCTTAAGAGTAACTGGACACTAGTAAAATATGGTTAACAGCAACTAGACACTAGTAAAAATATGGTTAAGCAACATTCGTTTTCTTTATTAAACTAGCTGAACATCATTATTACATATTGATAGATGAAAGTAATTTCCATGTAAGGTAAAGTTTTTGCTCTCTAATTTGCTGAGGTAAAATGTTTCATTTATCAGCGGACAAACAAACCGTTTTTAAGCATTACTAAGCATTATAGTAATTGGACACTATTAAAATCTGGTTAACAGTAACTGGACACTATAAAGATCAGGTTAAAAGTAACTGGACACGATTAAAATCTGGTTAACAGTAACTGGAAGCTATTAAAATCTGCTTAACAGTAACTGAACACTATTAAAATATGGTTAACAGCAACTGGACACTATTAAAATATGGTTAACAGCAACTGGACACTATTAAAATATGGTTAACAGGCAACTGGACACTATTAAAATATGGTTAAGCAACGCTTTTTCTTTATTAAACTTGCTGAACATCAGTATTACATATTGATAGATGAAAGTAATTTCCATGTAAGGTAAAAGTTTTTCTTCCTAATTTTCTGAGGTAAAATGTTTCATTTATCAGCGGACAAACAAACCTTATTTAAGCATTACTAAGCATTTTAGTAACTGGACACTATCAAATTCTGGTTAAGCAACGATTTTTTTTTCTTTATTAAACTTGCTGAACATCAGTATTACATATTGATGGATGAAAGTAATTTCTATGAAAGGTAAAGTTTTTGCTCTCTAATTTGCTGAGGTAAAATGGTTCATTTATCAGCGAACAAAAAAACCTTATTTAAGCATTACTAAGCATTTTAGTAACTGGACACTATTAAAATCTGGTTAAGCAACGTTTTTTTTTCTTTATTAAACTTGCTGAATATCAGTATTACATATTGATAAATGAAAGTACTTTCCATGTAAGGTAAAGTTTTCTCTCCCTAATTTGCTGACGTAAAATGTTTCATTTATCAACGTACAAACAACCCTTATTTAAGCATCAGCCAAGTATTTTAGCCAGCTTTTGTTTCTAATAAAGTTCGCCAAGCATCTCTAACATTTAAAATTGATGGGGAATTCCTATGTAGGGAAAATAACTCCATTGCGTTCTATACCAGTCATCAGCGTCTGTTATTTCTAAATTACAAATAGTCGATTTGTAAGAAAGGGCTAAATTTGAAACATTCTATCGAAATTGATTTCTCGGCATTTCATACCACGGTCCAAGAATGTCACTCCGGAAAAGAATGCAATAAACTCGCTTCAACTGGAGCATTCGCCTGAATTTCATCAAAGAGTTCTAGCGTGAGAGTATTGGATCAGTTGCATCTTTTCACATACTCTCGACTCTGGTCATTTGTTGAGCAAAGTACAAAAATGTGGGAAATATTGGAAGGTAAGTAAGGGGAGAGTTAGCGAGCTATGAGTGTCTGAGAATGGTACAGGTATTCTAATAATAGTTCCTGGGTTGCTGGAAGAAAATAAAAATGAGCTTCAGAAAATAAAAACTGAGCAATACTAATAAGTCAGATTTGGCGGGGGCAGTTCTTTAAATTTTTGAACGGATTTTCAAAACTTTATTTATATCTTTCACACTTGAGAACGGCGTAGATTTTGGCTACCTGTATTTAGCTTTTCAATTTTTCAGTAAAAAAGTTATTTTTAACTACATGAAGTTTTTTTCATCTAACAAAACTGTGTTATAAGACTAGCTGATATAAGCCACCAGTGGTACACGCCGCCAGATGAACTATTCGTGTATAAGCCACCAGTGGTGCACGCCGCCAGATGAACCATTCGTGTGTGAGCGACCAGTGGTGCACGCCGCCAGATGAACCATTCGTGTGTAAGCCACCCGTGGTGCACGCCGCCAGACTAACCTTTCGTTTGTGAGCCAGCAGTGGTACACGCCGTCCTCAACGTGTTAAGTAGCGCCTCATAGAATGTATGCCGACAGAATGTTGAGGCGTTCACATGAAAAAGGCATTAAGTCAGAAATCCTAAATATTTTTAGAAAACATAAAATTTGTCTGGAGTCAGTTTTCCATAATGTGCTTATTGTTAAAAACACTAAAATCATTTCAACTTCATAAATAAGGTTAAATGATGTCATCATATTCACAAATTTGAAGTTTCATAAACTTGAACACCTCTGTTTTTTCGGAGAGAAAACAAATTGTTTCTTGTTACATATTCCCTTTCCCATGTCAATTATGAAATGGAGCCATTAATTAAAGACAAAAATTGATTATGCAAAAAAATGAACATGGTTAAAATGAAAAGAGATTTAATTAAGAACGTAATACTGACAAAATTAATGATACAAAACCTTGTATGTATTCCTAAATATTTTTTTTCAGTAATTCTAAGAATTTTTTAAATCCTCCTGTATAAAAATAATTTTCAATACCGTTAAGAATCTACTAGAAAGTTCGTTGCAGCTAAAAACTTTGCATGAAGAAAAATTCGTTTTATTCAAGTTCATTCTAAGAAGATGACTGTTTTTGAGAAGACATTTAAACCAAATCCAACCTTTCATCATATTCCATCATTTTTTATTTAACAAGATCTTTCGCAGCGATGGCTGTGTGCCAAGGCTACCTGCCTTTAAAAGCATAAAATATGCTTTATTTTATACATATTATATTCCAGAATCCTGAATTTGTAATAAGATTTCGAGAAATGTCTTACTTTTGGTAACGAGTGTAATTTTACCTTAAATTTTGACGTTTGAGTAGAGCTTAGCTCAAAACGCTTGCTAGATCTCTTAAATAATCTAGAAATGCGCATCGGGCACAAAAATTCGATAAGGACAGAACGAAACATAACCGGAAATAACTCAATGCGAAGGAGTGTGCATAAAGAAAGAAACGTACGTGGCCAACTGTGCGCCTGGAGAATAGAATTTCCCACATTTCAAAGATGCACGTAACTGCCGTTTGGAGGTAGGACAACTCTTTCCGCCATTTTCGGTCTACAATGCACTAAGTGTGAGAGAAATCGGATGAGAGTGCAAAAGTTTAAAATAATACAGGGTGTCTATAGGTCGAAGTTCCGAAAAAGTCACGAATGTAGAGATTGGTCAAGAAAGTAACGAATAAGTCTTGAAATTTACTAACGGGTCACGAAAATTTTCCGTCCAACGGGACCGGTCCCATCCGGAAGGCACCGATATGCGGTATCCAACTGGTTTTTAAATATCTGGAATCTAATCCACCCACTGCCCGAAAGATCCAGTTATTAGACATGTCAGATGGGATTTTTAAAATTAATTAACAAATTTTGGAAAAATGAATTACACTAAGATCTCGATAGAAGGTCACCCATCTGGACTTTACAAAAATGACGTTATAAGCGGGACGACTTCATATCGAGGTCTGACTACAAACTTACTAGGTGTTTTTGGAAGATGTAGAAGGTTTGAAAATATGTATAGAACTTACAAGTTTCAAACATCAGAGCAGAATGTTCGGTTTATAGGTCATACAGATGACACCGGATGTCCAATATCCGGCAGAATCAATGTTCAATGGATCACCGGACGGTCTAGAAAAAGTCACGAAATTTTACTTTCGAAACTCTGTAGACACCTTGTAATTATAATAACAACAATAATGAAAATAATAATAATAATAAAGTAGGTAATATATAGGTAATGCTTCTTAAAAAGTAGTTTTGATATAAATATTTCGAAAGGAAAAGGGAAAATTGGGCTCTAAAAAAGTAAAAAAAATACATAAGTTATGAACTGAGCTTAAAAGTAAAAAAAAAACGACATGAATACAATATGAATGTATAACCTCCTTCCTTTGTGAAGTCGGTTAACAAATCTAAAAGTACTTCAAAACTTCAACAATGAAATTCTCAACACAAACAGATTAAGGAAAACCAACTACCCCAGCTTGACGAACTTGGAACTGAGTAGACAAAGAATATTGTTAAGAACATACATTTGTATCTAAATATTGTCTATGGTTTTAAAACTGCGAAATAAATAAATAAAATAAAATAAATGATGATTCACAAAGAAAATCAAGTGGGACCTTTTTTTTTATAAAATGTCCTGCATTGAAATGATAAAAACGTTTGCGTCAAAAATAATAGTTTCCGTTAAAAATAATCGGTAAAAGTTTTCCGATTTGTGATTTTCAACTTCTTGCCGTAATAATATACGATATATAGTGGCCTATAATAACGCTTCCCAGTAAAGTGATTTTTTTTTCCTTCGATGTTATTTTGAGTATTTTGTGAAAATATTATAACACATTTCTAAAGGCTTCACTAGTTATTTATTTTCAAAATGCGTGGGAATTTCTGATTACTTTACATGGTGCTCCTTTTAAAATCCATGTGTGGGTGTGTGTGCGGATTTATTTTTCTTATTCATTAGGCGAGTTAACTAAAGGAAAAGTGCAGCAATATGAAATTTCTAATGCGGAAGGTTTTCAACGTAGCATTTTTTTAAACATATTTAAAATCGCGCAAATGAATGCAATATTTTTTCTTCCAAATGTTCCGATTCTTTTATCTGAATATTTTAAAGTGTGTAATAAAAGTTTTTACACATGCTGCGTTTTTAATAAAAAAATTTTTTCCAGAACTTAGTGGTCTTATTTTTAAAGACTTTGCAAAATACATCTACCGGTACATACAAAATACATCTATAACCGGTAATACAAAGAAGCAATTTCGTGCGCTGTTTATTAATATTGAGAATTTAATAACTTATTATGAAGGTATAAAAGCAATTTTTATAGATCTTACTTTTTATTTATTTATTTATTTTGACAATTTGCATTATGTTTTGAACCTGATCGGAGTCCATTTTATAATAATTTATTTTCAACAATTACCTTTTTTTCAAGTTTTCGATAAATATTTCTTTTATTTTTGTCGCTATTTTTGTCCCTTTTCGTATTATATTAATGAAATTCATGCTTTGTTTTATTTAATTGCTTACTTCTTATTTTATCTTTTATTTGCCCATTTTCTTATGCATTTTGAATGAAATCTTATCCCTGTGTAACAAAATGCAACCAAAAAATCTCTTTGAGCGTAATTAGGTTGATAACCTGTTACTACATTTTGTTTTCGAAGATGCATAATTTATTGAGATATTTGAAAAGGAAAAACATGTTTAGTTAGAAAATTGCAATAAAAGCTCCTTATCCGCAGACCTGTTCGCGGTCCCAAAAATGGAGGTCAAGTCGATTTCGTTCCAGTTTCGGCGCGGAGATGCACGTGGACAAAGGAATGAGAGGGGAGCAGGGGGGTGAGAAGAATAACAGCGAAATTAGGAAAAAGGTAAAAATAAAGTTGCATAAGAGAGATTTCTTTTTACGGAGATTACTTCCAAGTGGCAACAGAAACGAAATCTTTACCATAAAACCGGGAACGACCGAATGAGGGGAGTGCATTGACGTCACGCTGTTGCCATGACAACGGACGCGCAAGCGCATCTGGCGCCTCAAATGTCAGAGTTCATGCAGGATTTTAGGGATGCCCACGGGAGGAGGAAGCTGGTTTACCTGGAAGATTCATCCCTCCCTCATCATTTACGGTAGCATCCCTCCTCTTCCGCATCCCGGAGGATGACCGATGACCTGACGGCGGGAGGGGAGAGGCACCTTTTTTGGCGATTTATCTTTCTTTTTTTTTTTTTCCTTCTTTCTTTTTTTTCATTTTTCACTTCTAAACCGAGGGAAGCTGCGTGTTATTGATGCGGAAAACAAATGTATTTATGACGGGATATTTTTTTTTTCTTTTTCTGGAATGAGGTTGACGGAGTGAACATTATTTTTAGTGTGTCTTCCATGAAAATTTAATATCTTCCAATGCTGACGATACAGGAAATTGAATGTGTTCACTTTTTGCCTTACAATACACAAGCTGAACATCTTTGTTAAAAGATTTCCCAGATCAATTCTCTCATTCATCTTCTAAAAAAGAAAAATGCACAAATATCAGCTTTACATAGTATTCATTTATTTCTCATTTCAGTGTGTGAGATCCAGAACTATTCTATTAAATGACTACAACGAAATCTTATAAAAAGAAGCTTATTAATGATTTAATGAAGCAGTGACTATCACTTAGAAGTTACCAGTAGTGGGAAAAGAGAAATCATTCAATATTATCGCCATTGCTGTTATGCGGCAGCGGCGATAGTATTAAACAACCAGTTTGTTTTTTTTTTCTTTCCCAAAACAAAATATGTGACATTCTTTTGTCCATCCTGAAAGCTCCTATCTATTTGCTAGTTATGCCCCATGCTGGTGTAATTTTTTAAAATAAATTGGATAGCAAGCGCTAACTATGGCAAACCATAATATTCCAAAGTGCGTATCGTTTTCGAGATACAAAATACAAATTTAATCAGCGAACCACATTATTATATTCCTCACTAACTGCGAGATAAGCAAGAATTACCAAAGAAAACCCGTTAAAACACCTATTTAAAAACCTCGAACTTGAAACCATGTGCAATGTATTTTTCTTTAGCAGTAAAATATTTTTAAAAAAGTCAGCTTGGTTCATGATCTCTAAATAAATTTGTTGTTAAGAATAGTTCTGGGTCAGTCTTCCTCAGTTTTTAAGAACGTCACCCGTTATTGTTAGAACTGCGTCAACCGGTGTTGATATAAGCTTTTTTTGTCAGCCTGAAGTTTATAGGAGCTTTTCGTCAGTCAGTGTTGCTAGAAAGCTATTCGTCATCCTAATATTTATGGAGCTCTGCGTGAAACTTGTTTATGGGAGTTCTGCGTGAAACTTGTTTATGGGAGCTCTGCGTGAATCTGATGTTTGTGGTAGCTCTGCGTGAATCTGTTGTTTATGGGAGCTCTGCGTGAATCTGTTGTTTATGGGAGCTCTGCGTGAATCTGTTGTTTATGGGAGCTCTGCCTGAATCTGTTGTTTATGGGAGCTCTGCCTGAATCTGTTGTTTATGGGAGCTCTGCCTGAATCTGTTGTTTATGGGAGCTCTGCGTGAAACTGTTTATGGGAGCTCTGCGTGAAACTGTTTATGGGAGCTCTGCGTGAAACTGTTTATGGGAGCTCTGCGTGAATCTGTTGTTTAGAGAAGCACCACGTCGAGCAGGAATTTTTTCAACTACATCACAATATAGCTCAAAGTTATTCTAATGTCGCTGAGTTTCATTAATAAGAAGTCAACCTGAGGCTTTCAGAAGCTCGATCTGTTTTGTTATCACTAAATTTAACCTGCTTTTTTAAAGAGCTCTACAGATGAGGTTGGTGTTTAACCTCTTCAGACATCAGAACTAAGCACAAACAGTTTTGACGTGATACTTTGGTTCTCTGATTTAAAACATGATTACAAAAGAAAATAACTAAAAATTTTTTTTTTTTCAATTTTAATAATAATTAGTGCAAATAATAATTAATGCCCGATTTCCATGTTTTCCATGCTTAAAACGAAGTAAATAATCTGTTGATTAATTTCCAAAACAATTGGGTGTTTTAGCTTTCAAATTGCACAAACAGTAATTAATAAACAGTATTTTAAAATGTACCCAATCGGGTACACTTGGAATGAAGAGGTTAAAAGAGCCCGGATCAACCTAGCGATTAACAACGCTCTCGGCGAGCTTTTAGTTGAGGAGATCTAGGTAAGCAAACATTTGCAGGAGCTGTACCTCTCTACTTTTATTTTAAGTCATTTCAAGGATATGAATTTATTCCGCGAGGGCTTTCTAGAGCATTTCTTATATTTAAAGTCAGTGTTTTAAAAATCAGTATACGTGCTCAAGCACAAAATGAGGGAGAGCGATGGAA
The DNA here is from genome assembly GCA_038502835.1 of Octonoba sinensis. Taxonomy (NCBI): domain Eukaryota; kingdom Metazoa; phylum Arthropoda; class Arachnida; order Araneae; family Uloboridae; genus Octonoba; species Octonoba sinensis. The sequence goes on along the minus strand of CM076605.1, from coordinate 58,511,982 downwards.
AAAAGAGATTTATAATTTAACCCTCATGAACATAAGCTTCAGTGTTTTTTAATGAGAAATATTTTACGTAAGCTATCAAATGTTGTTGTAACTTGGTATTTTTCACTGCAAAAGTGAAAAATACCGACCACTGAATGAGTGCAAAGATAATATTCATATAAGGAATAATACTCTGCCTTAAATATGAAAGTTTAAGAGAAATGTGTGTGGGGGGGAGGGCGGCTCGCCACCCCCGCAATCACACGAATGCTCAAACACCGAAGAAGTCGGAATCGGCGCCCTTGTTTAAGGTCAATTTCTCTCTTCCTTCCTATTCCTCTCGTTGCTTCAACTTAACTAACACCCGGTCACGTGGCTAATAAAACGAAAAGTAGGAGTCAAAGTTTTCAAGAAAAAATTTTTCTTATTTAAATGGAGATGGTTTCTAAAAATTACTGATGAATAGTTATCATTGAAAGTGATAGGATGCTTACGTAAGATTCAAATCATATTTTTAAAAAAGACTTGCCTCCATGAGCAGTCCTTATAATTTTTGGTGAAAATGATAACATCTAGTACAAAATGGGAAAGAAAATAGTTTCTCGAGCAAACCCTATAGTTACAGTCGAGGACAATCCAAAAGCTGTAAGAAATATTCTTTTGAAGAAAATACACAAACAAAATGTTTTTTCTCGCATAGATCTATTTTTTCGCATTGAATCAGAAATTCATTGTAACTCCAAAACATGGGTCAGCCCTTTTAATTGAAAATTTGTGCTTTAGAGCATACAACGTTGATGCTCACAACTCTCTGTGCAGAAGTAATGATTCACAACTTAAACTAAATTGTTTCATTTTTTATGCATCCAATTTATTAATTAATTTAATCATGCTTTTTTTGAGATGTCAATCATCTATTCATTTCGTTAAACTGCATTCTACAGCTGAACAAAGTTTTAGTGCACTGTTTGAAACAAAATAAAATTTTACTGGTCACAGTTTTAAGAATATTATAATGCTCGTATAACCGAAAATTTTTCATCAGACAATTTGTTTGCCACTTTGCTAGTTCCTTTTTTGGGCTTATAAAAAATACTTTACCAAACATGGTGCAATGTATGATAAATGTGAGTTATAGCAGATTCGATTAAAGTGAAGTGGCTCTTGATTTGGTAATTTTCATTCATTTCATCACCCTTGTGATGTTCGGAGTTAAATAAGAATATTAATGATAATATTAAAAAATAGCCAGAGTTGGTGCGATATCAATGTCAATCTAGCAACCTAGGTATAAAGTTGCAAAATACTGACTTTGTAGAAAGCTTTGACCTTTATTGGACTTTCAACAGTTTCCTTTTTCCACTAACTAACTGGATCAGCATACCTGAGCCCTCCCGGCGCAAGCTCATTAAATTTTGACTGACAGTTAAACTAACAGCATTAAATTTTGAACGTTGCAAAGGGAAAAATTGAAATTTTTATTTTCGTCTGTTTCAGGTGTTGAAGGATTTCATAACGGAGGTGCACCTCTCCCGAACAGGCAACATCTTGTCGGAAGATACGCGGGATCTCATCCTTTCGATAGCCGTCTCAATCTTCGCCATCGGCGGCATGGTGGGGGGAATCACCGGAGGCCTTGTCGCTAACAGGTTTGGCAGGTAAGTTCATCCCAATGTTATATTTGCATTGTAATCCGGAGGAATCTGAACGCCATGATGGATGATTCTTCGCATCTGTTTACATTGTTAACCCTCATAAAGTAGCATATATGCTATCTGGGGCTTTCCCCTACTTTCTATTTGTTAAGTTACGTCAGGGCGTATGTTGCATTGTTATTTGCTAGCCCTTATTCTCATAACGTAGCATATATACTACCTGAGTTTTTTCCCTACTTTCTATTTGTTAACAAAGAGAAAATAGGGGAAAACCCCAGGTAGCATATATGCTACTTTATGAGAATAAGGGTTAATTTTTTATCATGGTAACGCAAGCATAATTCTCATTTTCCGCGAAAAACGAGCATATGTATGGTATATACCAGTCCAATATCATTTTGAACCCTCTTTGTGTTGTCTTTTGGTAGTCGAACATCTTGCCGTTAAAAGTTCATCTGGTCATGTAGCTCGTGGTTTCGCCTAATTAAAGATACGGCCGATTGCAAGCTTATTGAAATTCAAAAGTAGTCTTTTCACAAAAGCATTTGGTTTTCAATGACCTCCGAGAAATTTTCTTAGTTCGTCGTCCCCTCTTGATTACAAACGCTTTTTTGATTGTTTGATGCTGCAAAAGTATCAGTCCAATATCGTAATGAGTAGCCTGTTGCGATTTAGTGCAGTTTCTGTCCAACAACTTGTGCTTAGGGTCGTGTAATCTAGTTCGTTGTTCCATCGAATTATATGGCCAGCCGACTGGAAGCTAATTGGTAACATTTTCTCAGATATTTTTAAATTCCGAATTAGGACCAGCGATTTCACTTGGTTCATCAGCCTGTCTTGATTGCGAAAACTTTCTGAGGTGTTTGACTTCATAGAAATACCCTTTCAGCATCGTAGACTTATCATATTGTTGAGTATAATTTATCTTAATTAAAACTTGCCAAGTTAGAAACCCGATTCCAAAAAAATGACATTGCTTTAAAATAAATTAAAGAAAAGTGTACACTCTTACAGCTATGATAAAAGGATCTGCTATGGAACTTGGCACTCGTTAGATATCAATTCTTTTACGATTATTCCTAAAGTTGGTTCTATCAAACTTGGCCATTTTTTTCACATTTATGTTTTCGTTGGGATTCATTAATTTTTGGAAAGCTTATTTTGTATATTTTTATATTGACGGTAAGTCATAATAAGTTAAACTAAGCTCACTTATCGTTATTAATTACTTAAGATTTTTTGTTTGTTTACATTTCTCCGGAAGTAAGTCTATCCTTAATTTTATCTTTTAAAAAGTTGAAAGCTTATGTATAAGTATTACAACTGGACTGTATTCTTTGTGCTCAGCTTGAGTTTAATCTTAAGACGGAAAATTAAAGCAGAAAGGAAATTTCCATGTAGTATCAATTATTTCCCTTCCAGTACGAGAAAGTATTATTTTTGTCAACGGCAAGAAAATGTGGCTGCCATTTGAAGTTAAGAGGTATAATGCTAATTTTGAGTATGCTAATCACGTCGATAATAATGTAATTTTTAGAAGTTTCGGTTTTTTTTCTTTTATATATGCTTAGTGATCAACACCAAGTTTTAAGTTTCTCCTTTTAGAAGTGGTTTAGGTTTTTGATGAGTGAGTCCGTCAACAAATAATGACACTTTTCAGGACTTAATAATTCCATAGTTATAAGAGGTATGTCAATGAAATTTGACATTCATTTAGATGCACAAAATTTAAGTACGTAGGTCAAACAGTACAGTCAGACCTCGATATAAGGTTACTCCTCAGGACTTCACGAAAATGACCTTATAAGCGGGGTGACTTTATAACCGATTCATACACATTTAATACTAAATGAGCTGGGACTCTATAGGGAAGTGACCTTGTATGTGGAAGACCTTTTATCGAGGTCTGCATTTAAGTAATGACGGAGTAAACAGTAGCTCGAAATGGTTCGGACCAATGTACACATTGCTCGGTGTCTCAGTTTCTAGACAACACACAACAATCTAGACACACGGCAGTGTATCTAGATTGTTGTGTGTTTTACAAGGAGTGGTGACTCCTTCTTTCATAAGAACAAATTAAGTCTGGCGAACACGTAGTAATATTTAAGGGAGAAAAAATGGTATCAAGTCGCAATGGAGCACAAAAATTCTTTTCTCTCGCTTTTCTTATCAAACGTTCGTCGCACCTGTGCGACGTGAAGGGTGACGGTCGCAGTTAATTACTGCAAAACATATTGCCTACCTGCCGCTCCCATCAACCGTGACAGGAAGGGGATGCGCTTTTACATGCTCGGTTTTAATTACAGTCTGCCTCGGACGATCGAGTGGTTACGGGGAAATGGAGCCCCGTAATGAGATGCCGCGAGTCGTTAGGGAAAATGGCTCGCTTTTTATTCCCCGCGAATGATGAATTTTAGGGAATATTAGATGCGTGATAATCGGAAGTAATGAGACATGTTTTTGTTTTCATCGCTTCGACAACGCGTGCGGTTGATGATCTCAAATTTCATAAATTACCGACCTAATTGTCTCCGTCTTAAATTGTAAGAACTTTTGGTTCTTTTTATATGAGAGAAGCTTTGCAGCTCAGACGATTTTACATTCCAAGAGTAATTTAACTTTTGTAAATTGCAGAGAAAAAGTCGGTACTTTTCGTAAGGTTCCTCCCCCCTTCCCCCTCCGATGAAAGAAAAATCACGCCTTCTACTCTTCAACAGATTTTTCCTGAAATTTTCGGCAAACGTGATCATAATTGTAACGATAAAATTTGTGTATATCTTAATTAGACATTTTTCCAGAAAGCGAATGAAATTTTTATTTTTCTACTCTTCAAAAATGAAGGAAAAAACTAGTTACGCATAGTAATAAAAATTTTCACGTTTAGAAAGCACAAATGAGCATTAAAGTGCAGACATATGTTTCAGGATTGCTTGGGATCCCTTTTTCAATGCAATAATGGAGCTTCTGGATGCAAAAACATCCAAAAAAGGATTCCAAGCAATCCCGAAACATATGTCTGCATTTTGATGCTCATTTGTGCTTTCTTGACGTGAAAATGTTTATTGCAGTTTATTTGAGCAAAGTTAATTTATTTTTTAGTTACGCATTATCTCGTCGACCATTAATTTCACCAAACTTTAAAAATCTCCAACCTTGAGCTAGTCAGTTGATAACACCTTCGGTATTTGAAACTATTTGGCACGTTTTTAAAAGTCTAAACGAGACTTTTGTCGACCATGAATCTCGCCAAACTTGTACAAGTGCCCTGGTTGTTGATATGGCGACAATGGTCGATGAGATAACTTGTAAGTACCCACAAATATTTATGAGATAATAATAACGTATATGATGATATTTTAGTAACGTATATTGATGCGGAAAGGGATCCGTACTTCTTGTTATGTAGTAATGATTCTGATATATTACCGATTGCTTAATGTAAACGAGTTTTAAAAAATAATATAGGAGTCGGTTTTTTTAAAAAAAAAGCTCATATTTTCATGTTTTCAAATTTCCTTTTATGTTTGTGTAAATGTATTTTTTACTTTTATTTATTTATTTACTTTTTAATGCTCAAAATATTTAAGCCATGTGCAGTTTTATTATTTGGTTTACACATTTACGATCTTAATCTCTATCATTATGTTTAAATGTTCGTATGATTCTACAAAGACGGTTATGTCTAGTGAAATGATTTAAGGTCTTTAAAAAATCTTTGTTCTTCAAAAATTTGTGGTTCCTGTGCCAACAGACACATTTTATAACGGGTTTCAAACTGATTCCAATTTTTATTGTGTTTAATCATTTTTATATTAATTTTTGAAGTCAAATTGATTTCAATACAGAATTAAAACTAGTAGGTCATGTGATTGATAGATACAGAGACCTCCCTGGAGAGTAATGTGATGAATCAGTTTTCCGACCTGTTGAGCCAATTGACAGTGGTTTTACCAAACAACACTTTAAAAAATTTCTAGTTAAACCTTTCACCAAAAAAAAAAAAATGAAAAAAAAAGTGGTGAAAATTAGCTGCAGTCAACATTTGGTACTAAATTTGAACCATTATAACGATTCCTAGTTTTACATTTTTTTTAAATTTCTAATTGGCTGTTGTTGGCTTCTGCCAATGAAGGCAACTCACCGCTAGAGGGACTCATGAACGATCATTGTTGTCACGTGATGTCAGCTCATTGTTTACTAAGATTTTCAGTTGAGTTCTACGTGGAGTACACTAGGCAAAATTAGTTATCTTAAAATTAATTCGACTATTTTCACAGCTTTTTCTGATTATAACCCAGTATTTACACTTAATTTAATCATTATTCAAGAAATTTATTAATTATTCCAATAGTTATAGTGTTTTATTTAGTGTTAATTTTATGTAATGTAGAAGAACTTTATTTAGGCCTAGGTTTTATAAGATTTGTCGAACTCGTAAAGCGATGCTACGGCTTCCTTTGTTTACATTGCTTTAATCGCTGCCACGTGACGAATGACGCTGCTTGAATTGCCTCCATTGCAGACCAAGTGCGTTCCCCAGAGATTGGTACCATCGCCGCATGAGAATTCTGACGTCCGGTTTCTGCACCTGAAAGGGCGAGCACCCGGACTCTGTTGGTGCGAAATTGGCACTGGGAATTTAATTTCGCCAAGAGCATCCAAGCCAAATGTTTACTCAAGGGATCTTTTACATGCCGCATAATCATACGACATAGGCGCAGACGATTTTCTTGAAAATCCACCGACACTGCCTGGCCCGATCCTCAGACCTGCTGGGGCGTACGAGCTCCGCATCTTACCACGACGCCATCATGCTCCTAGCTTTACATTCATGGTGAAACTACATCATTATAATGGTTAAACTTAGTACTAAAGGATAGTTGCAGATAAATTTACTATTTTGGGGTGAAAGGTTTAACCAGAATTTTTTTCAGTGAAACCTAGAGTCATTACTAAAATGAATTAGTTCTTGACGTGTAGGTAAGAAAAAACCTTGCTGTTTGATAAAATAGCTGTGTAATTACCAATGGTTTTTCTGTCACTCGAAGCAAAGAATTACATTCTATACAAATGTGAAACTTATTTTGTTCTTAAAAATATAATAATTCTGCTGTCCAAGCCTTACTTTTTTCCCCCAACCTTAAAATAGATCAGAACTCATAATACGAGTTATTTGTCCCTAGACTTCATTACTATCCACCCTAATTAAAGCCAGTTCATTTATTAAAAGTTTATTCTGCAATGTTAATCAAATTTCTTAGAAACTGACTTCGTCAAAGGAAGAAAAAACGGAGTCCTGTGTGCTTTTCATTAAATATTCTTGACAACCTGACACATGAAGTGATGGTCGCAGTTAATTAAAGGATAGATATTAAAAATTATTCTTCTAGTTAATGATTTTAAATTCCTGATACTCCCTATATTTAATGAGGATAAAAGGAACTTTTATTATTCTAGCAACGTTAGAATATTTGATACAAAAAAATAGAAGCTTAAAAAGATTCGTATATATGTGAAAACTGAGAAGGAAAATAATTAGTTAATATTAGTTTAACGTTTTTTTTTTAATGTGATTTCAGAGAAATTTTCCAGGAAACTTTTTTTTTCCATTTATACTTTCAAAGATTGCTCAAAATGTATTAATTTTCTTAGAAAGGGAAAAATGGAAATTACTTTCAAAGTTTGCGTCCCTTTGTTAACATACTTCCCAAAGGACTAGTTTATCAATGCACGTTTTTTTTTTTCTTCGTTTGTCGGCTTTTTATCACTGGATAAGTCGATTTTGATTATTCTTTTTTGAGTCGATCAAGGGTCTCCCATGGGTCCCGTACTTTGCTTTGACCACATTCGATGATTAGAAAAAAAGTTATAAGCGGAAATATAGGCATTTTTTTTTTTTTCATCCATAACTTTTGACTACAGGAAATGATTTTAACTATCTTTTTTTTTAATTGATAGAGGGTTTTCTAATTTAAATATCGTACATCGATTTGATTACAATTGTTTCTTAGAAATAACGTTATGGGTGAAGTATTTTTCTTTTAATTGGAAAGGCTTGGCTTGATATTTCTTTTGTTGAGTAAATTAATAATAAATGCAAAATTCATTGTTCAAAAAATGTGTTGCCATTAAGCAGTAATATTAAAAGCAATTATAATAAAAGTTTGGGTGAAGGCTTCTCTGAAACAAGAATTGAATTCATTCGGTCGTAAAACTGAAGTCTGCTCTGGAATTTGTTAAAATCAATTTAAAAACGTTTTTCATGTAAATGATTATTTTTCAGTGACAGTCACTCGAAGAAGGTGTGCCGTTTGATATGTTTTCTTCTTTTCTTTCTTTTTTTTTTTTTTTTTTAATAGAGTATTCATATGAAAAATGTACTTACTCCAAAAAGAATAAAATCAAAAATTTTTTGGAAAAATGGAACTGGCTTCAAACTTTAAATTGCTCTAAAAAGTAAAAAATAAATTCATTCCTTAAACAAAATTCGTACGACTATTAACACATTGACTGCTGCGCGCGTTTACAGTGAAATCTCATTCAGACCACTCGTACCGCTGCAGTCAAATAAGCGTCCGCCCAATACGGGTGACGTGGCAGTCAGCGTGTTAAACCTAATTTTTTAACAGAGGAGCAAATTCTTCTTTTTTTTTTTTTTTTGGTCTTTGTCTATTTATATACGGACGTTTATATAAATTATGAGTAAAGTTTCATACTGCAAAAGGGTTACTGGTTTTGAAGAGATGTAGTAAAACTACTCTACGGTGCATTAGTGGGGCACGGTGTCCGCAAAAGAGGGGTATTTTTAAGCTCAATACTTTGCGGGAGGCGAATTAAAAACTGTCCGCTAAGATGAGTGTCTATTAGGAAGAGTTTTCGTCATCAGATATACATAAGGCATGTAGAACATTCAAGCCACACATCCATCAGCACTTAATCTCATAAAGCACGGTGCCCTTCAAAATACCTACACAGCCCCTGTACTACGGCGGGATTCTCAAACGCAATTAGTCAGGCTGAAGTGTATTGATTTTGCGGACTACTCTCCAGTGATACACGCCGGTGAATGAGGGAGTGTTGCATGCCTTAAATATCACTTAAACAGCGGAGAGTTTAAGTCTCTTGGAAGGGGTTGATTAATTGATGAAGAAATTTGTTTGCCTTAGTGGATTTGTTTGGGGGAACTTGGCACGTCCCCCGCCCCCTATGGCCTTCAAGTAGACATGTGGTTACTTGAATGTTAAAACTTTTAATCGTTTTGTACTTTATTGCTTCGCTTCTCACCATAATATATATTTCAATGTCTATAAGTATAAAACGGTAATAAGGGATCCTTCATAAATGATGTCACACTTCGAGGGGGGAGGGGGCTGTGAAATTGTGACAAAGTGTGACAAGGGGAGGGGAGGGGGTAACAAGAAGTGTGACATCATGCATTATGCAAGATAGCGTGACGCGTGACAAAGGGGGAAAGGGGGTCCGCTGAAGTGTGACATATTGCGACAAAGGGGGGGAGGGGGGTCAAATATATGGGAAAAAGCGTGATGTCATTTATGAACGGCCCCTAAAACTACGCTGAAATTCAACAGTATTGCAAGAATCGCCTGAAAACTTAGCTTACATTAATTGGTAAAAGATATAAAATAGACCAAAAATTTAAAAAGAAAACTCTTATTCACTTTCCGCCCACCTATTTTTTTCTATAACCACCTAAAATTTCTATAATTTTTGACTTAAAAAACCTTTATCAGGATTCCCACCAAGTCACTTTTTTCACCTAAAATCACTTTTTTTTTCATTGGTCACTTAAAGTCACTTTTTGTAGCAAATTGTCACCTAAAATCACTTTTTTTTGCATTGGTCACTTAAAGTCACTTTTTGTAGCAAAATGTCGGCTTAAATCACTGTATTTATGGGGTATCTCATAAAGTGATAAATAACCACCAACCTTTTCTTATAAACACCAGGAAAAGTTCAAATGCCAGGAAAAATGCTAGTAAAATAGTTTCCACAAAGCTACTTGCCGAAGCAAATGAAAAGTTAAAGGAGGGCATTAGAAATCAAGATTTTACAGAAATACAGCTTGCTTGGACAATGATAGAGGGTGCTAAATCTATAAAAGCTGATGAAGATGAGCACAGAGCAAAGGGTCACATAAAATTGAAAAAAAAAAAAAATACAGAAGAAAAAAATCTTCCATAATCACAACATTTTTTCAAAAGAAATCTAAGACTGATTAAATTGAAATTTTTACAGAATGGGGGGGGGGGGGCTGCCATTTATATACCAGGGACGACAGTTCTCTAAATTTTTGAAGCATTCTTTTCTGAGATTTCTATATTAACATTTAAAATTTTTGAGCATTTTGAGCAGTAAAAAAAAATAATAATAATAAAGCATGAAAGAAGGCTTAATGTATCGTGAAAATATCGTTAGAAATCAAGAAAAGTCAAAAATAAGTTAAGTAATTAAATAAAGATTGATAAATAAAAAAATTGAAAGTAGGGTTTTGAGATGGGAAAAAAGTGTGTCGGTCGGTCTGTCGGTCTGTCTGTCTGTCGGTCTGTCCCCCCCTAATAACTTTTGAACGAATTGTCCGATTGGAAAAATTCTTTTTGCATTCGAAAGATCTCAGCGAGGACATCTCATTTCCATATTTTACCTTTTGATTTGAACATTTTTTCGTTCAATTTTGAACAGTTCAAAAAATTTTAACATTACCGCCTATGGGCGAAAATGAAGCAAATTATGTAAACTCTGGGTACAAGATCCAAGTCCAATGAACAAGCTCACTGGAAGAAGTTCTTGGCGTGAAATATTGATTTGAACAACTTTTGTTCATTTTTCAACAGTTCAAAAAAAATTAACATAGCGCCTACGGGGAAATTTCAATCCTAATTATAAATTTCAATCCTAAATATAATTCCTGATCTAACGGACCGATTTGCTTGGAACAAACTCTATCGGAAAGCTCTTGTGACGTAGAATATGTACAAATAGAAAGTTTATCCAGAACGAACGAGCCTATTTTCCTATGAAATTTTTTGATCGGGATTTTCAAGAATATTTTTGAATTAATGAATGATTAAATGAATAAGCAAAAGAATGAATGAATAAATGAGTGAATAAATACATGAATGACTTAATAAATGAATGATTGAATGAATGAGTATTAACCGTTGAAAAAGGTATATTTGAAGCAATTAAGAACTAAAGCTAAACGAGAAAGACAGAGAGAGAGATAGCTAGATTATAAATTTGAATTCGGTGTATACGGGAAAGTAGGCTCGTATAGTTCTAGACGGAACTTCTTGTTTTTTTTTTTTTTTTTTTTTTGCTTTTCAAGGTCTATTCTATCGTATCATTTTCATTTTTAGCCTTTGAATGATTTGCAAGTAAAAAACTTTTTGCTACAGGATAAGTAAGCACTTAAAGTATACGTTTCAAGTATTTTACTTTTGGTATCTGTACTTTCTAAATTAGCTTTGGACAAAGGATTATAATCAAAATCATTTCTTGCAGAATGATTTGAACAGAATGCATTTAATTTAGCGATTTCCTTATTTAACTGGGCATTGATCCTTTTCCTGTTTTTCATGCTTATAATTGATTTTATTTGCTTCTTTAGTGGTCAACCAAAAGATTTTTATTTTTACTTGCTCTAAAATATGTAATTTGACATAAATATAAATAATATTCAAATTAACTTTATTTCTGTAGTAATCCCAATGAAAGCAAATTTTGAAACATTAAACTTTTTTTCTCTTTCGAGCCTTGCACTAGCATGCATTTGAAGTACAGTAAAATCTGTAAAGTTGCCCACCTTGTAAGTTGACCACCTGTTTAAGCTGACCACTTTTGTCAGGAACGGAATCAGCCCTTCACCCTCTACCTCACCCTCTGTAAGTTGACCACCAAAGTGCTGCACCGCAAGTGGTCAACTTACACAGGTTTCACTGTACTTAGCTTTGGTGTTTTAATTTTGGCATCAAAGAATATTCTGAATTAAATTTTTTAATAAAGGATTAAAATATTCCTTGTATATACATACCTTTAATTTATCTAATTGTTTCAAATATTTTGCACATGCTCCTCTGATATTCTAAATGTTTTTATTACCTGTAATTAATTTTATTTTTGTGATAAAACATTTAAAATAATTTTTCTTGTTTCACACATTAAAAAATAAAGTTTATTCTGTAGATTACTAGCATTATCGGTCACCCCTGGCATATATATGTATGACTGCTTTCTTTCTGTGTCTGATGGAAAAACCATTGGGTTTTTGAAATGTCTTTTTTTTTTTAAGATGATAGTGATGTTATTATGGAAGATTAGTTATCTATGGAAGATTAGTTAAGGATTGAACTTTCTGCTGTTTTTAGCCTACTTTCGCAAAAAATAAAGTGTGAGAAAAGGCTTAATGTATCGTAAAAATATCATTAAAAATAAAGAAAAGTCAAAGAAGTAATTAAATAAGGAATGAAAAATTTGAAAGTAGGGTTTTGAGATGGGGGTAAAATGTGCGCCTGTCGGTCCCCCCCCCCCCCCCAATAACTTTTGAGGAAATTGGCCCATTCGAAAGATCTTGGCCAGGACATCTCATTTCCATATTTTACTTTTTCATTTGAACAATTTTTCGTTCAATTTTCGTCGAGACCTACGGAAGGCAAATGGGTATCCCGTCTACTCATCACCAGTTTTCTGTGCGATGCACTGAGGTTTTAAATTAAGAGAAAAAAAACAATCTGATATTATATTTATTAATTTTATTGCTTTGACATGTTTAATTTAAGACAAATCCTACATAGAAACAATATTAAAATTACGTAAAAATATTTTGGAAAATTTTTTCCACATTTACCGTTTAAACAGCTTTGCAATCTGCTTTTGACTTTAGAATGCAGAAACCACAGTTATCACAAAACTGAAGTCATTTATTACAAATATTTTTTCTATATGCGACAGTCTTCTGTCAAACTCATGTATCCATCATAAAAGCTGTGATGACTTTCAAAAATAACAGTAAGTAAAAATTACGACTATATTGACCACTTATGTACGTCGAATTTGGATGGGAGTATTATAAAAAAGTCTTTGTAAGTTGACCGCCTAATTGTTACATCTATTTTTGCAAAGGTAAAAGAAAACTAAAATAACTTCTCCAGGATATTTTTTATGCATAGTGTTAGACCAGTATTTGTCTGGATGGGCCGTGGTAGCCTAGTGGTTAGCAGGTCGGACTTCCACCTGGCGCGTTCGATACCCACTGAAGACCACCATGTATACTTGGGGATATGTGCATGTAAAATCCGTAGACCCCACCACCTCTCCCCGTGCGTAAGCAATCCTAAGGCCTCGGTTAACAGATAGGGGTCTGGTGGAGAAAAGTATTTGTTTGGATGGATGAAACATCAATATGAAATTTGCCTAAATCTCTTGTAAGTTAACCAAATGGGAAAACTACTATGAACACGCTTTTATTCTTCAAATAAGTTTCTTCTCTTTTCTCCTATCTGATGTAGCCTTTTGAAAAATTATGTATTTTTAGGAAATCTTTACCATTATATAAGTAACTTACATAGTTAAAATTAAGATAAATGTCTTAGCAATTAAGTTCTTTACTTTTAAAGTTGTATAGGATACATTGTAAGTCATTCGGGTTAAATTTCTGTAATGATATTTTTGATAATTGTGAGGAAAAAAAAGCTAATCCCTATTTTAAAGTAACGTTAATACATGAAGCTATATTTTAATTAATTACAAATGAATGAATGCATAGTGTAGGAAACAACAACAACAAAAAAAACCCTCCACTCTCTATAAGTTGACCACCTGTCTATTTTGACCACTAAAATGCTGCACCGCAAGTGGTCAACTTACACAGGTTTCACTGTACTTATTCGATTCAAAGCGGGTCACCTCGGTGCTAAAATTTGTGAAAAAAGTAGTCTCTTAGCAATGTTTAGAAATACATTAATGGTCGCGGAACTTTAAGAGGCGTGTAACTGACAGCGAATTCAATTATAGTACTGGCATAAAATGACAAATAATAATGGCAAACGTGTGAGATTTGACGGCGACAAATAAGGGGTTAAAATGATTGAATTTAAAAAAAGAAGCGAGAATCTGCCCTTATTTGAATTCTTCCTCTACGTGTAGGTCTAAAAAAAATTTAACGATACACTGTTAGAAATTTCATCATGAAATTACGGTTAAATGACCGGCAGCAGTCTGTCCATCAATTCACCGTTAAATTTACGGTTTGGAACATTTTTTTTATCTTTACGGGACCTAACCATTTCAAATCCGCTGGGTTGAAAAGCCGTAAATACAAAAGTTTATGGTTTTATAACCATTTAAAAATGGTTTCGAAACAAAATTTTCACCGTGTTTGAACCATTTCGAGGCGTAGAATCTTCGAGGTGTAAAAACCATAAACGAAGCTTGCGGGAATCGAACCCGGTTGTTCTGGTATACCAACTTTGCTCGCTAACCATTCGGCCCTCTGCACCACACAAAGCGGTAGTTTATTTATCAATAAATCTTTCTTTTCAACAGGAAAACTGCATTAAAATTGAGATTTCAGTTTTTCATTGGATCCAAAGCTATCTTTTGTCTAAATTTACTTTATATTAACGAACATCATTTTATTTGCTGCAAAAATTAAAATACAAACAAACTTCAGCAGCTCAAATGATGGGTTCGCTCATTCTCAAACTGTTCGGGAATCCGATGTCTCCAATTTTTTATTTACGTGTGTATGTCTTTCTATTTAGTAAATATTGCTTAAGCCGTTTTTTTTTCTGCGTTTTTTATATACACATGCAGATTTGAATTGATAACTCTTTATTCATATTTTAACAACAACGTACGACCGGTAAGGTTTCGCAACCAAGATGGACGCCCGATTCTTATTGAGCGCTTGAAAATTACGGTTAATTAAACGTTCTTTAGGATAAACAGAGAATAAACGATTTCTTTCGCAATCAGCGGTTTGAGTACCATCTTTTTAATGGTTATTCAACTGTTGTAATTAAATATGGTAAAATAACAATCAAATAAATGGTTATTTTACTATTTTCTTACGGAAATTTTAAGTGTATTTCGAAATTGCTTTTTTTTTTCCGCATTTAAAAAACATTTCAGCTTATTTCTCGTTTGCAAATTAAGTTTTCGTTTTTTTTTTCATGTAAAAATTCAAATTCAACATGTAAATGCTTATTAAAAATTTATTCTAAACAGCAATTATCTGGAAGTCTTGCTAATGTAATATAGTAGTTATAAATGGCAAATTCGTTATGGCAACTAACGTCGAAATTCGGAAGACTCCTCTCGAAATTGTTTAATGAAATAAAACACGAGTCGGCATTAATATTAATAACAAATAAAAAAAACTTTTACGTTTCGCTGTTTAAGATATTAAATCGAATGCAAGTTTAGTTTATTAGCTTATTAATTAACGTAATTATCACTTGCATAAATTCGGCACATTCCTTTGAGATGTCACTATTCTGATCTAAAAAGAGTTGTTGCAAACGAAAAAAAAATGGCTTCGATTCTCTAAAATGGAATAAATTACAATGCATCAGTGGGTTAATTTAGATCTACGTTTTATGCCCTTCCGAAATTATTTATGCCAATGGGGATGAACTACAGCTAAGGACTTTTTATTAGATAATTTAGTCTTGTGAACAAACTTCGAATACATAAGTTAAATCGATTACTTTCTACATGTTTTGGAACATGAGGTGAAAGTAATGGAATTTTCGAACACCGCTCTGACTTAATTTACCGTGTATTTTTTAGTTATTTATTTTTCACTTGTTTCTTTCTTTAAAAATTAAAGTAGCCCTCACTATGAATCTTGAGAATGATTGTGATAATTAGAAATGTATTTGATTGTTACAAAGAAGGGATTGTTACATGTCCCACCTTTTCTTATTTGGGTTACAATTTTGGAAAAAAATATTTTTTCTCTTTTAATCTTACTCAATTTCTTCGTGACTGGGTACATAAAACATCTTCAAAATTCACTCTGTTTAAAAATTAAAATTTATTACAAATTATTAAAAAGAATTTTAAATATTCTTCAAAAATTAAAATAGCGTTCACTGTGAATCTTGAAAATGAAAATCATTGCGAAACTTGGAAATGTATTTGATCGTTACGCGATTTTGTCTCGCACCTCTCTTATTCGGGTTACAATTTTGAGAAAAATTATTATTTTTTATATTTTAATTTTACTCAATTTCTGCGTAACTGATACATAAAACATCTTCAAAATACGCCCGCTTTAAAAATTAAAATTATTTAAAATTATTTTTAAAAATTTAAAATATTCCTTAAAAATTAAAATCGCACTCACTATGATTCTTGAAAATGGAAATCATTGCAGAAATTAGAAATGTATTTGGTTGTTTCACGAAGCTGTCTCGCACCCTTCTTATGTAGGGTACAATTTTGGTGGATATTATTATTATTTTTCTTCATTAATTTTACTCAATTTTTGAGTGACTGATACATAAATCATCTTCAAAATACGTCCCCTCGCTTCCCCACTCAGGGGGGTGACTTCCTACAGCAGCCCAGCAAACAACATTCTAAACATGCAGAAATGGTTGAATCATCAAATAAATAAAATTAATTAATAACAATAGCAGTAATATTAATTACAATCGTAATAATAATAATAGACAGCTGTGTCCTAACCAACCCGATATATAGTCAGAATACTAATTTAGTAACAACATGAATTTCTCAAATAAGACCTGCACACCAATTCAGATTTTTTCTTTTAATCACTTTTTTCATTTTGGGGACCCCTTTTTCTGAAGGGATACACGTTTATAAAGATTCTCGCGTCTTGGCACCCAAGTTGAGTAACACTCAGCTGCAATCCCTATGTATATATAGACCTCAACAGGACTTTTGTCGAAACATCTGCTAAGTATAACCTATAATTCCTTATAATAACCTAGTCAAAAGAATATTTTGGGATGTAAATAGCTGTGATTGAATGATATAATAAATTTAATTATCTAATAAATGAAATAACTAATTTGCCTAGGTGAATTCATGCTTCAAAAATAATCAAATTTATAATTAATCCAAAGCTAAAACAATAGAGGTACTTGCTTGTGCATATTTCCCCAGGCATTGGAACGCGAAGCGCTGCTGCGAAATAAAACCAAAACAGAGAATGTTATAACCGAGGCATTTTTGTTCAACATTAAATTGATTATTGGAAGTGAATTAATTAAAGGCATCTGTTATTTACAGATATCTAATTTTAAGACAGTTTGCGAATGTTCATTCGCATAATTGTTGATGTAATTATTAGCAATAAAAGCATGGACATGAATTAAAAACACGAAATTATCACACGCTGAAGTTATTTAAAGCAACAAATTGGGCTTTCATTTCGTTTATCTAAAAATTTAATTTTATGTAGTGTGCGTGAATATGAATATTTATTGGAAATGTGGGTATTTAATTAAGACGCCAGTTGATTTTCAAGTATTTGAGGCTGATAGATGATGGCATTGTCCTTCAAAGTGGTTGTAAAAGTTTATTAGGAATATAAATACTTTATTATAACACAGCTCAACTTTAAATCATAGATATTTTTCTTGAAACTGGTATAGGGAAATCACTATATCAGTTTTTTTACACATTACTGGCATGCATGAAAAGTTCTTACAAATTTGGATGTTGCATCGTAACTCAGTCTTTTAAGTACCGTAAACTGAGGTGGCGTAGGGGAGACCGGGGCTAGTTGGCTGCAGGGGTAAGTTGGCGCTGTCCATATAATTTGCCGGTGTGTGGATGAATAAATTGGTCAATCACAGGGTACCTTTCTTCTTCCTGTCCTTGCCATTGTAGTTTGGTAGCCTTGTGTACATGCCCTGGACATTTATGACGGTTTTTGTATTGTTAACTAAGTTTTTGCCAATTCATTCTTTTACTAATTTCAAATACCCATCATAATAATTGCGATTTAACTTGTGTAGTCTTTCAAAGTGTATGATTCTTACCTTTATATTTAATCTTTGAAACTTAAACCTTTGTTTGTGCAGACTTTTAAAATTTAAGTCATAATACCAATTGGTTTTGTATGATACTTAATACGGATTAACGACGTATTATGGAAATGCTTTGTAAAAGTAAAACTGAGAGGGGGGAAAAAACGGAAGATTAGCAAGCCCTACTTGTTGCACACTGTGGAGGGATATACTCTGTAAAGGAAGTCTTCTTAAAATATGCTGTCGCTGAAAATCCACTTTACACAAATCACAGAGACTAAATATTCCAAAAATTTCAGTGTGTGATTCGTTGAAGAAGAATGAGATGTTTGCAGGAGAACCCCATTCAACACCGTAGAATACGTTTGTTTCTGTTTCAGTTTATGGTTGGCTTAGTTGCCAAATAGATAAGTTCCGCAATGACAGAACTTGAGAAAATTTACGAAAAAGATTGCGTGTTCCATAGAAGTCTTTAGACACTCGCTTTACATTTTTGCTGTCACATGATTTAATGTTCTTAACAAAAACTTTATTCTAGATGCACTTACTAAGTTTTAATAGCGTCCTTTTTGAGCTGAGATAAGGAAGTTTTTAAAAGTGGAATTAATGGATTTGGCAGATGAGCCATCCATATGTTACTTTCCTGAAGCGAAATGGGGAAGAGGGAACAAACAGCTTTCGAAACAGCCTATTACTGGAGATATGAGAAATGAATACGGTGCAGTAATGTTACAAAAAAAAAAAAAAAAAATTGGGTAAACCAAGTAAATTTCTCCGAGTAACACGAAGAAAGGAAGAGCTTGCATCATAAAAAGTCATGTTTGGTGAGAATACAAAAGCATTATTTATTAACGGATGCTACCAAATTAGACAATAAATTGGGAAAATACCGTTTCAAAATAGTAGTTTTAAAAGCAAACTTTTGAAATAAAAACGATTAAAACTTAATAATCGTCGAAGTTTTGTTTACCATCGTGGCCATTCTCGGCCCCACATTGCGATGAATGCCAAACAACGACTTGTCGAGTACGGTTGAAATGTTTTGTTTTACTTTCCATATTCATAACTACATACATATTAATATACTAGGATTGGCAACATGGCTTAAAACAAAGGGTTTAGGGGGTTACCGCCCAAATCCATCTCCCTCGTTGAGCCCTTGTATCTATGCTTAAGGTAAGACAGCACAAATAGTCGATGTACACCACTCCAGGCCATGGTGACAAATGAAATAGCTAAGGTTGTACTATAGGAGATTATCACTCAGACGTTGTCTGCTATTACAGCTCACCAGGTCGCCAATAGAAAATCGGTAAATCATTGCGTCGAACCCCGTATATAATATAACATTGCATTGCAAATTATAAATGTATACAAAATATAATAAGAATTTCTGTTTGAGAGTTGTGTTCAAATGTAATCTCTATACAGTTTCGAAATACAAACTGATATACATCAAATTGAAAAATTAACTAACCGTACAATTCTTATGCAGTCTTTTAAATAAATTAGCAATAAATAAGTTTCCAAAGTAGCGAAAATTCCACGCTCTTCACAATAGTGTGTTTAAGAATTTCTAGGCAAGTTTCGTTCAAAGAATCACTGCTGCAGAGCATCCTATTTTCTATCAGAAACTAATGAGGACGGAAACCCGAGTGTTCTACATAAGGAATGAGTGAAATGGAATTCTTTGAATTAAGAATAAGTTCCGAAATAGAAAAATAAAAGACGTACTTCATCGTTCTCCAAATAATTATTGCTAGCTACTTTTGAATTCGCAAATGGCAACAAAAGAGACCTTCCTTTAAAAGTTCAGAGGGAAGTAGATGGGCTAAATGATGTCGGAAAGTAAAGATGGAGTTTTGTTTCAACAAGTTTCTATTGCGATCCTTTCAGCAAGAAAAATGTTGATCATCAGAAAGCTTTCATATGAGTGAGGACTTGAATATATGAACCATTTGCGAGATTGAAATCCATGGTTGAACATTTAATTCTGGGGTTGGTTAAAAATAGCTCAAATGTTTTTATTTCGAATTCAAAAAGCTTTTCATTTCATTGATGAGTCGAGAAAATGTATTTTTCTTTTAGGAATATTTTCAATATTTAATGCATATTATACTGTCCGAGAAAATAAAGAATTTAACTGATTTTTGCTAAAGTTGAAAACTAGAAAAAGATTGCGTCATGAAAGAGTTAGAACTATTCCTTTTTGCGATGTGCTAAGAGATTCGAACAGTAGGAGGATAAAACATTGCAAATACACGTTGTGTCATTGTAAAGTGCTTTTATTCTTTATTGCCTGTATTTAATTTCTTAATCAATCATTGCAGAAGGTAGTATTATTTATTTTTCATTTTCGGCTACACACACACACATATGCATATATATATATGTGCATATACTTATATTCATGTATAATGATTTAGCGTATATTACATATATATAGACTCGATTTAGCAATCCTTAAAGGACTATTAAAACTTAAATATGGAAACCTCACATATTGGGGGGGGGGGGGGGAGTTTGATGAAGATTTTCACTGGTTAAAAGCCTACCTACCAAAGTTTATCCTACTTTATCTTCTAGCAATAGACATAATTATTATTATCCAGGGATAGAATTTGATCGACAATAATTGTCATCGTCTTTTCCCATCGTAGTAAAATATTGTTTTCCGCGTTTTTCTTTCTTTTTCTTTCTCATTGTGTTTCAAAACTCAAAAGCGTTTGGTTAATTCAGTAATTCAGTAATCTTCACTTCTATTGAATAGCTTTTCAACTGCACCTCAATATTCGGTTCAAGTAAAAAGAATTTGGTCTGTCCCTCTGAAATTCCCAATCAGAATCTAATGAATTTTCGTAAAGAACCGTTTCTTAGATTCTAAACACAATTTAAAAAAAAAAAACAGAAAAAAACGGCGATTTGGGTATCGGGGTGAGAATTAACATCAAATTGAGGAAAGCTAAACTCGAGGATTGTAAGAAAAAAATCACTACAGCCAAATCCGGAGTAGAAAATCCTTCGCTAAATTCAGAAAATAAATGATTTTTTTCGTATTAATTAATGTCCTACTTAAGCATTTGCAAGAATGCAGAGTGCTAATTAAGTAGGGGAATATAGGGCAAAATGGAATAGTTAAGGAATGGTAATTAATGGAATAGTAAATGGAATAGTTGGAAAATCAATTGCATTTTTCAAAATGAATAAATTGGAAATGTATTTTGAAAATAACAATACATGAAGAGAGAACCATGAATTTTGTAATATAACTTGCATTGAAATATTATTTTTCATTTTTGGCAGTAAAATTTGAAGTGGAAAATTATCACTTTGATCCATACATGGGACAAAGTGAAAAATTGAAATATTTTCCTAATGAAGTAGTTCTCTATGTGATAATTAACCATTTGCATTCGTATGTCGCATTATGCTAGTCCAAATAACATGTAATGATTCATTTTTACGAGTCCAGAGAGTTAAAATACTTTTTCTTAAACATGAATAACAAAAGGAATGCTTGATTAAATGAGTGAATGAATAAATGAATTAATGAATGCAAAATAATAAATCATTTATTAAATGAATGGCTGAAAAATCTACTTAATGAATGAATGAATGAATGAACGACAAATTTAGTTATACTGATGTATGGACATATTGAAATTAAATATGTATTCCATTTTGCCCCGTATGCACATGACAAATTGAACTAAATATTTTAAAAGAAAACAAACCTAATATAAAATGAATTAACACTGCACTGGATATTAGTAGGTCTTAATTGATATTTAAAATATTAATAATAGGAATTTTATCATTATATAATAGAGAAAAACATTTTTGACTTAAAACATTGCAACATGATCATCAAATTTTGAAAATGGCTTGTATTATCATATAGTTTGATCTTCAGATTTAACTACTTTTTGACTGAAATCTACTACAGGTTATGTAACATTGTTAAAATTTCATTAAATAGGTGGCCCTGCAAACAAAGTAAATATTTTACCATTTCACTTTCCCCTTGTTCTCTTACTAAGTAAAATCGCATCAGCTATATTAGACCGTCGCAGTACTTCCTAATCAGTGGTTGCCAATCCTCTCCATTAAATTCTGTAAAAGTTGCTTCTGTGCCAACGCAGTGTAAATGCAAGGAAAACAACCTACGCTCTACTCGGCGTTTCCCAACCGGTGGTTCGCGAGCCCCAAAGGATTCGCGCGGTGTGGAAAGAGCGTTCGCGAAGATAATATTGTGATGGCGGATTTTTTTTTAATTCGTAACGTAAAAGAAATAATGAAGTAATAAGTTTACATATACATATGGGCGGAGCGTCCTGGAAAGTAATTCGGTGTTACTGCGCGTAAATATTAGCCGCGTAAGAATTTTTGTGCTTGCAACGAAATATAAAAAAAGCTCATGACATTCAGGTGAAAATATAGTGAAAAAAAAACTTCCTTTATATTTTGGTGCAAATATAACAGAACCATTTCCGTAATAGTTACACCAAAATATAAAGGAAGTTTTTTTCCCCACTACATTTTCGTCTGAATGTCATGAACACTCGATATTTCGTTGCAAACACGCAAATTTTTACGCTACCAATATTTACGTAACAGTGCATCATAAATAAAGGTTGATTCACTTTGGGCTTCCACATTAAATTATTTGAAATATATATAATT
Source organism: Octonoba sinensis (assembly GCA_038502835.1). Lineage (NCBI taxonomy): Eukaryota > Metazoa > Arthropoda > Arachnida > Araneae > Uloboridae > Octonoba > Octonoba sinensis. The sequence continues at coordinate 58,489,637 of CM076605.1, read as the reverse complement.
ACAAAGAAAAAACTTACTTTTTATTAAAAACTTTATTTTCAATTTATTACAAATATGTCTGAAGATTATATCGGCCAAAAGACTCCCGAACTTATGTGGCATGGCGTAATGTGATTATCATGTTCGATGACGCCATTTCTTCAAAGCGCAAGTTCGATGTCGGTTATTTTGCTACGTATCTACTGTTTCAGTTCTGCAGTTGTGCTTCCTACTCTTTAAATAACCCCATAAAAATAAATCTGGAGGTGTTACATCACACACGACCTCGGTAGCCAATTATGCGGCCTGGAAATTTGATGTGCATTTTTTCTCTGGGGCTCATTTTCATAATACGCTGGGATAATTCGAACAGGTTCTTCCGTTATGTACTGCTTCAGGACTAATTTTGTAAAGATACCTAAAATATATATTTCGTTCTGTTAATAATGGATGCTTAATGTCTGGAAAATATTTGCCACTGTCATGTGGAAACTGATCGTGAATCAACCTTTATAATGCGGTAAACAAATTGCCATTTTTCGCTTAAGAAATGTTAAGTACATATCTTATATATAAGCGGCTTATTCTGTCTGTCTGTCTGTCCGCTATAGAATCCCAGGCCGTTTTACCGATCGGGACCACATTCGGCACGGTTAATGTTTACGACCCGAGAAACGTATCGCCGCAAAAATGAAAGTTGTGACTCCATTTTTTTTTTTTTAATTATTTTTTTAAAATTTTTCAATGATTTTTTTTATCCGTTTTATTTTATTTTTGCATTGTTGCCGTCGTTTCCAACCAATAATTACAGTTGTCGTGTGAACAAGCAAATCAATCAAGTTGCCATTGTTATTGTAACAAATCTACTAATAATAATCGAAGCATTTATCTAGCATATTGAGTGAGGCTTCGCTGCAATCTTCGTTAAAAATTAATGTATACGCAAATTTAATTTAATCCTTTCTTTCTTTTTAATTTATTTATTTATTGTCTGCCCTTTTCATATTTTTCTTATTAGAGTGGCAGCGCTCTTTTTTCCCAGTTTCGTTAAAATTGTTGTTTTGAAAAGCATAATAAAATTTTCAATACGTTCTTTGGATGGAAAAAATATATATTTTTCACAAACAGTTTGATTATATAGTAAATAAATGTATAGTAGTGTGGGGCAGTAAGTCGCCTGACCTGGGTAATTCAGTTTGAATTAGAAGACACCTTCGTACAAATAATTTTAATTACAATTTATAATATCTAGAACAGCGGTCATTTTGTATGACTGCCGGGCGTACTAGTCTTATATATAAGCGCCTTATTCTGTCTGTGTCTGTCCGCGATATGATCCTAGGCCGTTTTACCGATCGGGACCACATTCGGCACGGTTAATGTTTACAACCCGAGAAACGCATCGCCGCAAAATTGAAAGTTGTCACTCAATTAGCTTTTTTTTAATTAATTTTTTAAAATTTTTCAATGTTTTTTTTGGCCCGTTTTATTTTACTTTTGCATTGTTGCCCTCATTTCCAAACATATAATTACAGTTTCCGTGTGAACAAACAAATCAATGCAGTTGCCATTGTTATTGTCATAAATGTAACAAATATACTAATAACAATCGAAACGTTTATCTCCGTTAACGTCATATTGAGTGAGGCTTCACTGTATTTCAATTTCCGTTAAAAATTAATGTATACGCGAATTTAATATAATCCTTTCTTTCTTTTTAATTTATTTATTTATTGTCTGCCCTTTTCATATTTTTCTTATTAGAGTGGCAACGCTCTTTTTTCCCAGTTTCGTTAAAACTGTTGTTTTGAAAAGCATAATAAAATTTTCAATAAGTTCTTTCGCTGATAAATATATATTTTTCACAAACAATTTGATTATATAGTAAATAAATGTATAGTAGTGTGGGGCTGTAAACGAAGGGGATTCCTCGCCGCCAGATCTGGGTAATTCAGTTTGAATTAGCAGACACCTTTGCACAAATCATTTTACTTACAATTTATAATATCTAGAACAGCGGTCATTTCGTATGACTGCCGGGCGTACTAGTGAATTATAAAGAAACAGATATTTTAGGATGAAATTGTTTAATAATGGAAAGTATTCTAAATTTTATTACTTAAATGGTTTAGTTCTTAACTAAAAAGGTAAGAGAAGAATACTAAGCCTTATAATTTTAGGTTGTAAACGTCATTTTGTGGCAGTTTAAACCCAAAATTCCAAAAAATATTTATAAGAAATATGCCAGATTAAAGAAAGAAAATATTTTTAAAGCCGAAGAGACATCATGTGCAGAATCGTAACATTTAAATTGCTTGCTTTGTTCAAATAGTAATACAGTAAAACCTGTAAAGTTGACCGCCTGTCTAAATTGACCGCTTTTGTCAGGAATGGAATTAGCCCTATATTATGTAAGGCAGGGAAACCTTTGTAACTTGACCACCTGTCTATGTTGACCACTTATGTAGTCCAAATTTGGGTGGGAGTATAATAAAAACCCTTTGCAAGATGTCCTTCTAACTATTACCATGATATTCATTTTTGTAATAACAAAAATATCCTTTCTAGGATACCTATTTTTTATGCTATAATGTTATACCAGTATATCTTTCCCATGAAATTAACAACTTAAATAATTCATATATATTTATCTTTATTTTAGCTAAGTACTTTAGTTTTCAAAGTTGTATGATACATTGTAAGCCATTTAATTTCTCTAATGATATTTTTGAGAAATATAATAGCTAAGTATTATTTTAAAGTGAGGTTAATACATGAAGCTAAATTTAAATGTATTTTGATTAGTTAAAAAGAAATTAATGGCATGGTGTAAGAATGACAAAATGAAGAAAAAAATCATCCTCACCCTTTTTAAGTTGACTACTAATGTTCTGCACCGCAAGTGGTCAACCTACACAAGTTTCACTGCACTACTAATAATAAATAACTAAAAGAATAGGGTCAGGTGGGGTAAAATGGGTGAATTTTAGCTATTTTCATATTTAAAGTTTCATAGCAACAAAACCAGAAGCATTTCTCATTTCTTTTCAATTGCATCTTAACATTGAACTCCTTTAGATCAATTTTATGTCATTTTAATATTTATTTTTTAATTATGAAATAGTTTAACTGAGCTTATAAAGTTGTGACCTGATTTACTCCATCGTGGGATAAAATGGGTCATAATGCAAAATAATGCTGAAAACAGTTATTTATTACTTTGAACTTGAAAAAAAAAAGTAAGTAACATATTTAGCAACATTTTAAATTATAATTACATTGAAATGTTAAAATAACATTGCTCTCTAGATTGTTATATATTGGTTCACATAACACTTCAACAACATCACTTTCTTTACCACATCAACATAATCTTTTTCGGGAAACTATTCAAAAAAAATTTTTTTTAATTTAATTACAATAAAATAAACAGCATACACTTTAAGTTTAGGAATTTTCTGCAGTGAGGTTGCAATAGAGTAAATTTTAAAACAATAATAGAATAGAAGTTGCTAAGCCTAACCATGGCCCATTTTACCCTATCCAAGAAAAACTGTACAAATTTCAATATTTAATTTTTTTTACATGTTAAAAATAATTTAACTTTGTGCAAGTAAACAATAATAATAAAATTACACGTTAATTTAAAGCACAAATGAGCAAAAAAATGCAGACATATGTTTCGGGATTGCTTGGAATCCCTTTTTCAATGCGACAGGGAGCTTCTAGATGCAAAACATCCAAATGAAGCAGACAGAACAAGAAAAACAAAGCTTATATAGCCTAAGAATTATCTGTAAACCAATGAGAATAAAGGCAGCGTGAAGTGGAAGTAGAAGTAGCAGGAAGACACCAATAAGAGAGCAACAAACGAATCCAGTTGAAAGTACAGGAAGTAAAAAGGAATAACAATAAAAATAAAGCAAAGAAGACGACAGCATTTGCAAAAATAATAAAATAAAATACAAAGAATAAAATTGAAATAAAAAAGTACAGAAACTACCAAAACAAAATGCAAAACAAAGTACACATGTAAAGGAGGGGGAGGGGAGGGAGGGGGGAAGGAGAAAAATAGACACAAAAAAGGAAAACAACAAGAAAACCTAGAAAGAACAACAAATTAAAGAAATTTATGCCAGACCTGTGAAAAATAAGGAGTTGAGGAAGAATCATTAACCAAATTAGAACTATTCCTGTTAATATGATAAGCTTCCCAAAAGTCAAGCTCTAAAGGGGAAGAACATTTTTGAATAATTTTACCAGAATTGAAGTCAAAAGAGTGGTTGGAATTCCAACAATGTTGAGCAATGCTAGACTTATTTAACTCTTGCTTTCGTACATAACCTTTATGCTCATTTAAGCGAATTTTCAGAGCACGTTTTGTCTGCCCAATGTAAGAAAGGCCGCAACGGCAACTAATTTGGTAAATACCCCAAGTGTTAAGGTGATCGACAGGATCCTTAAGAGAAGAGAAGGAAAGTTTGTTACTAGGAGCAAAAACGACTTGAAATTGAAACCTTTTTAGGATTTTAGCAATACGGAAACTGACAGAATGAAAGAATGGTAACACAACCAAATTCTTTCTAGAAACTACATTATTGGGACCAGAAGTTTTCTTAGAAAGTTTGTTATGAATAGAATCAATTAAAGAGTGAGAAAATCCTCTATCAACAGCTACAGCTTTCAGATAGTTGAGTTCAATCTTGAGAAGCTCAGGAGAAGAGCAAATATTAATAGCACGATGGACCAGAGCATTAAAAGCCGAATATTTTTGGTTGGGAGGATGAGACGACAGTCTGTGAGGAGGTAAAGAAACAGCGAAAGGTTTACGATAGACAGAAGTAGTGAAACCAGACTCACTCTTAGAAATAAAGACATCAAGAAACGCGAGGCTACTATTAAGTTCTTTCTCACAAGAAAACTGGATATTAGGATCAATGGAGTTCATAATAGAAAGAGCATCATCAATACCTAACAAGTTACTGTCCGTTAGGACAAAACAATCATCCACATAACGAACATAAAATTGAAATTGCAATTTCTGGAACAGTTTTTCCTCAAAATAATGCATATAGAAATCACTTAAAATAGGACTAAGAGGACTTCCCATAGCCAGGCCATCTACCATAGCATAGAATTTACCATTAAATACAAAAGTGCTCTGTTGCAAGCACACACGAGTAAGGAAAACTAATTCCTCAATTTCCACAGAAGTAAAATGGAATTCAGAAAGCCTTTTCCTGAGGCAAGTCAAAGCGCCATCAACAGGAACATTAGTAAACAAGGAATTAACATCAAAAGAGGCCATAACTGAATTATTCGGAACGAAGTTATGAAGTTTCTTAACAAAATCGGTGGAATTTTTAACAGTGAAAACATTCTGACTCCTAAGTGGAGAAAACACAGAAACTAAATACTTGGAAAGTTTATATGAAGCAGTGCCAATATTGGAAACAATTGGTCTGAAAGGAATACCTGCCTTGTGTACCTTTGGTAAAGCATAAAAACGTGCACAATTAGCAACAGAAGGAATCACAGACCGTTTATCAATCAAAGGAATAGAATGAACAGACTTAACAGCAGAAGAAATAGCTTTTAACTCTTTGTCACTAGGATCTTTATAAATTTCAGAATAAGGACCAGAAGCAATTAAGTCATCAGTTTTTTCAACATAAGATGATTTATTAAGAACAACAATCTGACCACTTCTTCTTTGTATTTTATTTTATTATTTTTGCAAATGCTGTCGTCTTCTTTGCTTTATTTTTATTGTTATTCCTTTTTACTTCCTGTACTTTCAACTGGATTCGTTTGTTGCTCTCTTATTGGTGTCTTCCTGCTACTTCTACTTCCACTTCACGCTGCCTTTATTCTCATTGGTTTACAGATAATTCTTAGGCTATATAAGCTTTGTTTTTCTTGTTCTATCTGCTTCATTTGGATGTTTTGCATCTAGAAGCTCCCTGTCGCATTGAAAAAGGGATTCCAAGCAATCCCGAAACATATGTCTGCATTTTTTTTTTTTTTGCTCATTTGTGCTTTAAATTAACGTGTAATTTTATTATTATTGTTTACTTGCACAAAGTTAAATTATTTTTATCCGTTAGGCTTAACGTGCCTTGAATTTTGTTCTTCTTTCTTTTGTTTTTGTTCTTCCATCTGTTCGCTACTTGGTGAGTGTTTGTTTTTTGTTCTTTTCTTAATTGCTTTTCTTGACTGTGTTTGTTTTTGCTTTTTTGTTTTCGCTTTTTTGTTTTCTGACATTTATTCCGCATATTGTTACGTTGTGTATGTTTCGCACTTGTTTTTGAATTTTGTTCTTTCTGTTTATTTTTATTTATTGAACGGTTTAGCTATTGTTTTCCCCTTATGTTTTGGTTGTTCTGATTCTGGTTATGTCTCAGGTTAACAGATTTTGTAATCTACGGATTAAAAAGGTTCGGTTTTTGAACCATTTAAAATTTCTCCAGTCTTGCAGGCGCAAGAAAGTTATTCCTAAGTTTATCACCTTGAAGTGTAATTTACCGCGTTCTGTTAGGGTTGATAAGGTAATTTTTCGTTCTAAATTAGCGTTACTTAGAGCTTCTATCCAAGAAACTAGGAAAAAACTTTCGTTCATAGAACGTGAACTTTATGATTTACATCTTTCTGTATCTAATTCTAATTTCGATTTTGAGTCTATTGATAGAATGTCATGGGCAAGAGCTCTTCGTTCATCCGACAGTCACAAAATTACTTTAAATAAGAAATTTACTAAGTTGTGTAACGATTCAAATGTTCCTGTTCCGGCTGATTTGCCTCTTGTTAATAGGAACACGGTTGTAAATCTTTCGAAATTTCCTTTGAATAGTAATGAAATCAATGCTCTGAAATGTAATAACAATTTTGCTTTGGCTAAAAAGCCTTCTTTTTCTGAACTTATTGCTCCGGTTGAAAAAGCTTTCAAATTTAGTGCCTTAACTTCCACTCAAAAAGAGTCGGTTCGGCATCTTATTGCTTCCAATGTTGATTTCAATTCAAAAGTTCCTAATACTGGTTTTACCCATTCTGTGAAACGATGTGTCAATAATTTAGTTTCCAATTCTGATTTGGTCATTACCAAAGCAGACAAGGGTGGTCAGATTGTTGTTCTTAATAAATCATCTTATGTTGAAAAAACTGATGACTTAATTGCTTCTGGTCCTTATTCTGAAATTTATAAAGATCCTAGTGACAAAGAGTTAAAAGCTATTTCTTCTGCTGTTAAGTCTGTTCATTCTATTCCTTTGATTGATAAACGGTCTGTGATTCCTTCTGTTGCTAATTGTGCACGTTTTTATGCTTTACCAAAGGTACACAAGGCAGGTATTCCTTTCAGACCAATTGTTTCCAATATTGGCACTGCTTCATATAAACTTTCCAAGTATTTAGTTTCTGTGTTTTCTCCACTTAGGAGTCAGAATGTTTTCACTGTTAAAAATTCCACCGATTTTGTTAAGAAACTTCATAACTTCGTTCCGAATAATTCAGTTATGGCCTCTTTTGATGTTAATTCCTTGTTTACTAATGTTCCTGTTGATGGCGCTTTGACTTGCCTCAGGAAAAGGCTTTCTGAATTCCATTTTACTTCTGTGGAAATTGAGGAATTAGTTTTCCTTACTCGTGTGTGCTTGCAACAGAGCACTTTTGTATTTAATGGTAAATTCTATGCTATGGTAGATGGCCTGGCTATGGGAAGTCCTCTTAGTCCTATTTTAAGTGATTTCTATATGCATTATTTTGAGGAAAAACTGTTCCAGAAATTGCAATTTCAATTTTATGTTCGTTATGTGGATGATTGTTTTGTCCTAACGGACAGTAACTTGTTAGGTATTGATGATGCTCTTTCTATTATGAACTCCATTGATCCTAATATCCAGTTTTCTTGTGAGAAAGAACTTAATAGTAGCCTCGCGTTTCTTGATGTCTTTATTTCTAAGAGTGAGTCTGGTTTCACTACTTCTGTCTATCGTAAACCTTTCGCTGTTTCTTTACCTCCTCACAGACTGTCGTCTCATCCTCCCAACCAAAAATATTCGGCTTTTAATGCTCTGGTCCATCGTGCTATTAATATTTGCTCTTCTCCTGAGCTTCTCAAGATTGAACTCAACTATCTGAAAGCTGTAGCTGTTGATAGAGGATTTTCTCACTCTTTAATTGATTCTATTCATAACAAACTTTCTAAGAAAACTTCTGGTCCCAATAATGTAGTTTCTAGAAAGAATTTGGTTGTGTTACCATTCTTTCATTCTGTCAGTTTCCGTATTGCTAAAATCCTAAAAAGGTTTCAATTTCAAGTCGTTTTTGCTCCTAGTAACAAACTTTCCTTCTCTTCTCTTAAGGATCCTGTCGATCACCTTAACACTTGGGGTATTTACCAAATTAGTTGCCGTTGCGGCCTTTCTTACATTGGGCAGACAAAACGTGCTCTGAAAATTCGCTTAAATGAGCATAAAGGTTATGTACGAAAGCAAGAGTTAAATAAGTCTAGCATTGCTCAACATTGTTGGAATTCCAACCACTCTTTTGACTTCAATTCTGGTAAAATTATTCAAAAATGTTCTTCCCCTTTAGAGCTTGACTTTTGGGAAGCTTATCATATTAACAGGAATAGTTCTAATTTGGTTAATGATTCTTCCTCAACTCCTTATTTTTCACAGGTCTGGCATAAATTTCTTTAATTTGTTGTTCTTTCTAGGTTTTCTTGTTGTTTTCCTTTTTTGTGTCTATTTTTCTCCTTCCCCCCTCCCTCCCCTCCCCCTCCTTTACATGTGTACTTTGTTTTGCATTTTGTTTTGGTAGTTTCTGTACTTTTTTATTTCAATTTTATTCTTTGTATTTTATTTTATTATTTTTGCAAATGCTGTCGTCTTCTTTGCTTTATTTTTATTGTTATTCCTTTTTACTTCCTGTACTTTCAACTGGATTCGTTTGTTGCTCTCTTATTGGTGTCTTCCTGCTACTTCTACTTCCACTTCACGCTGCCTTTATTCTCATTGGTTTACAGATAATTCTTAGGCTATATAAGCTTTGTTTTTCTTGTTCTGTCTGCTTCATTTGGATGTTTTGCATCTAGAAGCTCCCTGTCGCATTGAAAAAGGGATTCCAAGCAATCCCGAAACATATGTCTGCATTTTTTTGCTCATTTGTGCTTTAAATTAACGTGTAATTTTATTATTATTGTTTTTTTACATGCTCGGCTGGAATTGTTCTCCAAAGTTTCTTTGTGCGGAAATCCTTTAAATTTGGGTTCTTATTTGACAAAATATAGAGATTTTCAGAAGTTGGTAAACCATGTGTTTAGCACACTATCATCCAAAAATTACAAAAATAATTTTTGTGTTGCCATATTTAAGAACCTAACTCTTTTTAGAATGAAAAATGTTGCCAACACATTGAAATATAACATAAAAAATATTTGTTTAAAAATTTCAATTTCAAGTTCTATTATTTTGAGTTCTTTATCAAGTGACCCATTTTACCCCATCCTACCCTAATCAAGAAATGTTTTATTTAAATTGCGTGCTTTGTTCAAATAGTAATTAATTAACAAGTAAAGAGCCATTCCATTTCAAATCAGGCAGAGGGTGTCACATGACCCTCACCGATTTTTTTGAAAAAATTACTGTAGTTACAACTAAATGACATATAAATATCCCAAAAGGATTTTGCAAAAAAAAAAAAAATTTCTCTAGTTACAGACGTTTAAAATTTGGGACAAAGTTGGCTGTTTTAAGAAAATCATCAAAACACTCACTTTTAAAATGGCCACTGTTTCAAAAGTTTTTAACCGATTCGAATGATTTTTTTTCTATAAATAATGAAGGAATGGTATTTTATTTAGACACTAATTTTAAAAATTTAGTTGGCTTCATTGATAAAGAAAAATGTTTCTGAAGTGAAAAAATAGTGTTTGTTCGTCCGACTTCATGATTTTTTTTCTTATGAAAGAAATTTATTTTCGACAAATCTGAACCCTCCTAGTCTTTGCATTTTTTTGGTAATAACGAGTAGAAGATTCAAGAACTTGATTCTACTTATTTTGCTTTAAGTACATAATTTCATATGCGTTTAAAACTATGTATATCAGTGCTATAACATATTTGATGTAAAGTGTGTGAGTTTGAAACTAGTAATTGGATTGAACAGAATAACATGCATTAAATCACAGTAGCTACGCTTTGTGCTAGGAGCTATTTAAGTTCTAAGAAGATTAAGTACAATTTATCTGTAGTAATTGTGTAACAATACAGTATATTTCTTAATAAATATTGGTTAAATATTATATTAAAGTGATTAAATAAGAACGAGTTTGAATTTCTGGCTTTTTTGAGAAACGCACAAAAGGCCGTTTTTGAAAAATCATATAAAATATTTGGGGCAAAAATACACAATATAATTGATAGCAGCTCATTAAGCACGTTAAGGGCAACAAATGAGCCGATCTTCAGATTTTTAAAAAATGGCTTTTTTGAGTAATCACACTTCAAAAATCGTAATTTTTGAACATTTACAAATTTTAAAATTTAAATTCTGAGAGGATATGCATCTCATGCTCACAATAAAATTTGATACAAACTTCCATAACAGCACTTTAGATCGCCACCTCTGTTTTGTCAAAAATAAATTCCTTTCATAAGAAAAAAAAAATCATGAAGTCGGAAAAAAACACTATTTTTTCACTTCAGAAACTTTTTTTTCTTTATCATTGAAGCCAACTTAATTTTTAAAATTAGTGTCTAAATAAAATACCATTCCTTCATTTTTTATAGAAAAAAAAAATCATTCGAATCGGTTAAAAACTTTTGAAACAGTGGCCATTTTAAAAGTGAGTGATTTTCTTAAAACGGCCAACTTTGTCCCAAATTTTAAACGTCTGTAACTAGAGAAATGTATTTTTTTTTTTGCAAAATCCTTTTGGGATATTTTATATGTTTCTTAATTGTAACTACTGTAATTTTTTCAAAAAAATCTGTGAGGGTCATGTGACACAAGTTTCAGACCTGCCTACCTGATTTGAAATGGAATGACTCTAAACTAATACTGGAGAAAGGTTTCTAATATTCCAATTATGTTACTTTTTCAACCCTGTATTGCAGTGTGATTTTTGAATACATTATTTTATTTATTTACGTATTTTTTAAGGAAATATTTCAGTTAATATTATTCTAAAAGTAACTAAAAAATACAGTAATATTTTTAAAATCCTTTCTAGCCAACAATTTACTTCAAATATCATTTTTGGATTAAAAATCGTTCATATTTAATCGCCATTTTCGAAAGAAATGATCAGAACCCCAAAGGACATTTAAACTTGGGGAAATGATGCGTTTCCATGTACGTTAGCTCAATAGTTTTATAATAATTGTTAATTTCACGTGCTTTATTTCGACTGTACCTTGGCAACATGCCAAAAGTTATATTCACTCAAAAGTACGTAATACTTTCACTGTCAAAGATAAATGAAAATAATTGAGCTAAATCTGAATGAAAAATGGGATGTAGAAATCATTTTAACTGGAGCAGTCTCTGTCATTTAGATTACTGATTTTTTTCACGCGCCTAACTGCAGTTGTAACGGGTCTTTTCCCATCTGAAATTGCATTTAATGCCGATTCTCACACCTGTCGTTCAACATGTCCGATGATAATTTATTGTTATGGATTGTTTTATGAATTGATGCGGTAATTTGTATGGCAGTCACGTTTGGTAAATGATCTTTCGAAATTGAAGCGAAAATGAAAATAATTGTGATGGCATTCGAATGAGTTGCTAATGACGATTTTGAAAACTGCTATATGTGCAATATAAATAATTTATCTTTATTTGAATCATTTCATACACAATTGTGATTTTTTTTTTTTTTATACGAGTACATTAGCTCAATAGCTGCTGTTTAATTTTTAAAGCAGATTTAAGAAAATACGTCCTCGTTCTTTTCTCCGCTGATTGAAAATATAAATAAATAAATTAATGTTATTTGGGGCAGAAATTACATATTTATTTTGGCAGTTGTAGTTAATTGTAGTCCCCTTTCTTAAGAATTTCTAGAAAAAGAAAATTTGATATTTTCCTTTAACGAATTAATGTATCCCCTCCCCCGAATCAAGAACGAAATGAACAATATTTTGAGGACTAAATTTCAGCTACAGTTCGGCCGCGAAGTCCTGACACTGGGACGCTTCTGCGCATGACAGAAAAGGACGAATCCATTCTAGTCGAGTTTTAGGGAAGCTCGTTCTTATTTCTCTTGAAAACAAAATGGATTCATATTTTTCTTTCGAAAATTAAAGCATTGTTTTCCTTCAATTTCAAAATAAAGCTTAACCATACTTCCATTTTTATTCACGAAATTTCTATAATAATACCAAGAGTAGCAACGAAATTCAATTTTTTTTTTTTGGGGGGGGGGGGAACTAGATTCCAGTTAAGAAATAAAATGTTTATCCTTACAACACATGATCAAGCCAATGTTATTGAAGCATAAATTTATAGAATTATTTACATGCACTTGTTTAAGGTTTACCAGGAACCCCAATATGTGTGTGTGGAATACTTTAGAAATTTTGCAGTTTATCCTTCAATAACGTGTCTTTCATCATTTGTTAAAGTTCCAGTTATTATTCTTCAGCTTAAGAGTAAAACACTAACTCATCGAGCATTGAAAGAACTGGAGAGAGTTGTGTTCCCTCTTGCTTTACTATATTCAGTACTATCGTCTCTCTTTACGTACGTTTTGAGTATTATCTTTTAACTTACGAAGAGACTTGAACTTGTTTTACCCTTTTTGAAACTCAACACCAGTATTTTCTAGTGATTTAAGTATAAAACTGTTTTATTCCCCCTCATGGTAGCTAAACTAAAATATTGTTCTCTAATTTAAATAAAATAAATTTAAATAAAAAATCTCTAATTTGTTTTCTTTCTTTTAAATAACTAACATCTGTTATAATCCTATTTTTTTTTAAATATCCTTTTATTATCTTTTTTGGAATTAAACTTATTTGTGTTAATTTTCTAAAAATTAATTATCTGTCCCTTTAGAAACTGAACTCTTTTATCGTAATCTTGTTGAAAATTAAATTTTAGTTATCCTAAATTTTTGAATCGAATTCAACTATTGTCTTGTAGAATTAAATTCCACCCTCCTACCGTTTTAAGAAGAGAATTAAACTCGTTTATTCTCTTCCTTTTTAGGAATAAAATTTAGTTGTCTTCTTCCTGCACGTAGATATATTCCCATGGAAACTAATTTTACTAAAAGAAAAATTCTAAAATGTTATCCTCTCAAAACTAATTGTCGACGTATTTAATTAAAAGTTACTCTGAATTTATATAGAATAGACATTGGAAATAATTTTTATTTTTAATAGTTAAAAATGCTTATTTTCTGAAACAATGAAATGTTCAATTTTTCGAATTTATTTTGAACTGCTACATCATCTGCACTCTCAGCACAAAACGATAACTTGTCTGTTTAAGCTTCGTTTTGAAAACTGCTTTCAAACTTATATTTCTCGAACAAATCATTGAAATATTGCATTTTAAACTCATTTTTAGCAGATATGGATTCTGTTGTCAAAGTTGTATCGTCGTTTTAGCTTACATTTGTTCATCGTTCATAATTGTACTGTTTAAATAAAGGATAACGCATTCTTTGCATTCGTTTTCAACAGATTTAGAAAACTCTAGTGTTTCGGAATTAAGAGAGGATACTTTTATCGAATGTATTTTGTGCGGACTGAGAATTTATTATGTTTAAACGAAATTTTAGCTTATTCTTATTTTAAAATGACCAGAATCAATTGGAAAACATGAAATCAAATAAACAGTATGGGTGCTTTCTAGGGATGTAACGAATAGTGATTTAGCCGAACACCGAATATTCGGCCCTTTCTTCCAGGCCGAAGCCGAATATACGGGCAATTCTTCTAGGGTGAAGCTGAATATTCAGCGGCCGAATATAAAGATTTCTAGAAAATCGTTGTAATAGAAAGTATTTGTCAAATTTAAAAGGGTTCTCAGAGTGAAATAACAATTCCTCACATTAATCTATGTGTGTATTGATTAGCGATTTAATTCTGTCTGTTAAAATTCTAAAACTATCTAAAATTACTTAATGTATTTCCTGTATTGTTTTGAATGCAATAAAACTGAGAATTTCACCCCCAAGTGGAATAGCAATGACAGTCTTAATGTAAGCATTAGCAGTATTTTACTAATTATTTAAGACAAATAAAGAAATACTTTATTGCTTAGTCAAGTTTTATCTTGCTTAAAATAGTTTTATGAGGATATTTTAAAAATTATAAAAGTTAATAACTTTATTTTATGGGGTTTTTTACATATCTGTTTTTAAAAGATATATTAAAATTCAATGCATTTAACTGGAATATATTTTTATTTTCAAAAACCCCAATAACTTATGCTATCTTAATATTCTTGATGTATTATAGGCTTTTCACATTTCTCTCTTACTCAATATTCACAATAAATTAGTCGTCTACCCAAACAATGACTTCTACTATGTTAATAATAACAAAATAAGTCTCATATTCTCCATCATAGTTAACTATTGCTAGCTTTTGGGAGCAAGTGCTAAGTATAAAATACAATGTTAGGACTCTTAAAACATATTTTTGTTCAGTCAAACCTAAAAACAATGTTTAAAAAAAGTAGTTTCTGTCTAAATTATTGTTATTTATTAAAACTGTATACTAATGTGCTCTTTTGCAATAACTATAATACAATTTTTAATGTTTAAATTCTACTAATTTCTTTCTTTCTTTTTTTTTTTTCTTTTTTTTTTTTTTTTTTTTTTTTTTTTTTTTGCATTTCTACAGTAGCGGAACTATTCAGCCGAATAGTCCATCAGTATTCGGCCAGGACGAATTTGATTTTACCGAGTGTTCGGCAAGGTCATAAAATGACTATTCGGCTGGCCGAATATTTGTTACATCCCTAGTGCTTTCCCACCTAAGGCGACAAAGGTTAAAAAAACATGTCCTTTCTCACTGCGCAAGCGCAGAGCCTATTTTTGAAAGCGAAAAAGTACCGGTATCTTCACTATAAATTTTTTTCAACACAGCAATACACCATTTGTAAACTTGGCAACGTACCAAACGTAGTCATGGTTTTGTCACCAGAAAAGTGCGAACAAATAACGTACTAATAAATGAGGAAAATAATGACTGCCTTTGAAAACGATGGAGGAGTTTAAAATGGTAGCTATCTCTGAAATAACTCGTTATCGACTATCAGTAGTGTTTTCAGCCCTTTAAAACGTATATTTTTCCTTAAAACAAAAAAAGTATGCTTGATGGGCCTTCTGCCGAGCAATGATTTAATGATATATTTTGGTTTATGATGGGCCATTTTGTTGATTGTCAATAAAATTGTCACGTTTTTGTGAAATGACTGACTGGAGCTGCCATTAATATGAAATCATTGAGGTATTTTTACTGGTAATGATGCGTACACACGGGTCATAGAGTCTAATAACTTCGGAAGGCTATCAAATGCGTATGAAAAAGAAAGTAACGGGAAAATAATGGATACGATTGCATTTCACGCTCATTGCTACGTTGTAACTTTTTCGAGGTAGTTTTACAATTATATAAATGACATCCACATTGTAACTCTTCATGGAAATTTTAGATCTTATGACTTTTGTAGGTATTTTGCATTGGTTCGAATGATGTATTCGTTATTGTTTGTAAACGAACAGTGCATGAAACACAAAAATTGCAAAATATGCTTCATGCCCTTGATTTGGGGTTGTTGTTTCTAATGCCACTTGGGGTATCCAAGTTCCCCTTCGAAGAGCGACCAGGAATTAAGGCAGTAAGAAGCGCCTTCCGTTTATAGATGAGCAGCTAAACGGTGGAAGTACGACTTGGCTCACTTTTATGCATTTGGATGACACCAGATGGCACCACCACAAATCCACACTTCAGGGTCCACGGATTTTACATGCACGTATCCCCAAGTGTACATGGTGGGTCTTCAGCGGATCGGCTATCGAACACCCAATCTTCCGGATGGGAGTCCGACATCTTAACCACTAGGCTACCAAGACCCTTGATTTGGGGTTACTAGGCAATGCTAAAAGTAGTGATCGTCGGGACATCAGTAATTCATATGAAGACTTAATTGTTTGCATATATATATAGTATAACCAGCACATATTTACACATAATAGCCGGTAAATATTTGTATTTAACGGTGGTTATTATAAATAATTGTGTCAACCAAATTAACCGAAATAAATGATATGTTGCATATGTTACGATTAACATAAGTTCTGATGTTAACCGTAACATATGCACTGTGGTTTTCCGTTAAGTTTTTAGGTACTGGGACAACATGCAACATTTCGGAAAGATATAACTCTTGTTCGTAATGTACATTTTTTGGCATTTCGTTCAAATTTGTTAAAGTGCGTTCTTATTTAGTTTCCCAAAACTCCAGAAATGGACTACATCCGTGTATTCCCACTGAAGGCCGCCATCTTGCTGAAATGGTATTCAAAGCTTAATGTAAAAAATGGGATTATATACAGATCAGAATATGAAAAGTTTCAAATCTCAAATTGTATTAGTTTTTTTACATATACCCCGTCAAGACCAGGTCATTACTTCTGCCCCACCCTGTATAATGAATGAATGAGAACATGGATAACGCAGGTTTTATGATTTGGTAAAAATACGACCGAAACAATGCTTCATCCCTAAAATTGCCCCTATTTAATGTGGCCGTGTTTAAAATACATGAACAATGCTACACTATTTTGGAAGCTGATTGTCCTTATATAACCATTGCCAGTTAGAGATTTGGAAATTAGCTTTGCATTAAATGAACAAATAAATGAAATTACGTTTATGTTCCCCAAATGCGAGAGATGAGCTTGAAAAGCTAAATGTAGCAATACTTTGTGAGTCCCTATTCATTTAAGCATGAATTAAATGGACGGGACAATCATTCTAATTGTTCACTAAATTGTACATTTTCATCCACACGATTAATGTATTTCGTGCCTGATTAGATGAACGTGGAAATTTGTGTTCTAAATTGATTTTTATTGTCGAAAAAGACTTCGAAGCTTACAAAAGCTTAAATCATCTCTTCAGAGCTCGGCTCAATAATTATATCGTCCATTTTCTTGTACGCAAAATAGGGAGCCGTCAGAACGAAAACTGAGATTGTGGTGAAGAAATGAGGAGGGCTCCACATTTGGCTCTTTAGCGCCATCACGATGACATTAATTTAACTTCTGGGCTAAATTTGCGAGAAACACTATTTCTGTGTTAATAGAAATAAATATTTTGAAACTATTTACAGTGAAACCCGTGTAAGTTGACCACTTGAGGTGCAGCACTTTAGTGGTCAACTTATAGAGGGTGAAGGGCTAATTCCGTTCCTGACAAAAGTGGGCAACTTACAAAGGTGGTCAATAATGGTTTTACTGTATTTTATTATTGAAATTTCAAAAATTCAAATGCGCTACAGCCAAACTCCCCCCCCCCCCCCCATTTGCTTTTAGCTGAAAGTTAGATCAGTCAGCTCATCAAAAGGTCACGTGATGGTACTCAGAAACTCTCTCGTGCTTTAAAGTAACCCTAATCCACATTCTAGTTATTTATATTTGAATTCTAGTTAAACGACGCGTGGTCTAGTAGAAAAAAAAATTAGGTTCCGAACCAGACTACTCCTTGAGTTTCAGCTTTGCTTTGATTATTTTGAAAAATAAGAGGTGAAATATCATTGTTGTGGCACACTGTCTAAAGTCATTACATTGACAAATGTTTGTTTTCTTGGAAAAATGAGGATTCTATTTTTCAGATTGCGTGGATTCTGCCAAAAATGGATAATGTTTGTCAGATTTGACTTTAATCATGGTTAAATTTTTAAAAATGACTATGACTACAAACATATTGCCACCACAGACGTACTTAAAAGGGTAGTGTAATAAATTTAAAACTGCCTATTTTAGACACACATATTAATATATTTTGAAACTTAAATTTAGAAAGTGCTTGTAATGTTTGGCTTTTGATATCCTTAGATTAAACTCCTACATGTGCTCTTGCAATAGGTTTACTTCCAAGTGGCCTTACATACAAAATTATTTAATTCTGGCAGAGAAACAAAGAAAAATTGCTTTGCAAATCTGGTGCAGGATTTAAAAAAACTAAAATTGGAGATAAGAAACACGAGAAAAGTGTTGAAGTTGTAGTTATATTTTAGTCTTGTAGATCAGAGGTTATCAAATAAACCCTCCCAATATCAAACCGTAACAGCGCCCAGCTATACTGCCATCTACGGGAAAAACAGATGCGAATTATCGCAGATGGTGGTGCAAATCCCTGGAAGAAAATATCTAGAGAAAGATATTAGTATGAAATGCTTGTTGTTGTTACTAATCCCCCTGGCATAGAAAAGCCTACTACCAGGTCCAAAAGATCAATAATTCTCTGCCTCAGGGTGATATGCAGCTTCATTTTAGAGCGAATAACCACGAGGGCTGAGGACTGACTTGACCTCAAATTTTGTGGTCTCTTAATTTTGAAGCAGATCCCAGATGAGAGACCGTCACCTGGGATTGGCACCCCCAGAGGTATCGTTTCACTTGGCGGACTTTGGAGCCACGACCTATTTAACGTGCACCAGCACCCTTTAGCGTACACGGCCCGCAGGAACCAGCCGCGAGAGGTTGTGACCCTCCCAAACACTCACCGAAGTCGATGTTGATTCACTTTCGGTGTTCTACGGGAACTGAGCTTCTACCGACTGGTCCATTGCGGGACTAGTATGAAATGCTTGCATAAAATAAAGGAGAACTACAATTTTATCTGACGATGGAGGACATGTCCTCCAATTGGATACTACCTGGTAGTTCTGCTTCATCATCAAAATCTCGTGCGTGTTAAAGGAAAATTATTTGAGCTTTAAAAATAAGGACGATTTCAAGCAGGTAAATACGTACATTTTATTTAAGAATTATTAAAAAATCTAATTTTCTCGTAGGACATATTTATTTATAAACCAATCTTGACTTTATTTTGTTCTTTTTAAACATGAAACAGGAAAATTCTCTAATTGAAGTCACAATTGAAAAATGAAGCAATTTCCTTCAACCAAAAGATTGAAATGAATCTAAAAATTGCAAACTTCGGTGAGAGATAGAAATTAAAAATAATGTACCATCTTTTAAAAAGAACGGAAGAAAAAAGTTTTCAATGCATCTCTCTGTATGAAGCGAGTCTCGCAGAAATCTTACGTTTCGTTCTATCTAATTATATGTTACATGTAATCATATATCAATTCGACCTAAAAGTTTTCATCCAATTTAATCGTGATTGACTTTTCAGTTTTCTGTGCAAACCAAGTAAGAAAGAAGAAATAGTAAAAATGACCTTATTGAACGTTAGTTCTTATCAAAAAATTAAATTCCATGATCTCTTTTTTATGGGGACACAGGACTTTTGAAATAAGAATATTCTTTTTTTTTTCACTGTAGTTGGACTTATTTTAGCATTAATTATGTATATTTAGGCGAAATTTTAAATATTAAGCCAATTAAAAATATTTTACACTATTTTTTTCAAAATTATAGAAAAATTAAGAAAAATATGAAAAACTAAAAATTGACTCTTGCGTCTGAATTTTTAAATAATTTTGCTTACAACTTTCTTTGCAGTTTCTTAAGATTATCACAAATATTTTATGGCATAACTTTTTATGAAGCAATTATTTAAAAAAGTGTTGTACTAAGATGATAAGAAATTTTTTCTTTCAAAATATAAACGTAACAGAAAGAACCCAATGTAGTAAGGCACTAGTAATTGTAATAAATTAAATTTATTTGGGATCGGACTTGAGAATTAAAAACTCTACAATAAAAAACTGTGGATTGAAATTTGTACAGAAATTAATACACTTATACATATTTTTCTCCTTTTGAATGTTTTCATTTCATGTACAATCATAAATCTATTCATAGCGCGCTCAAAGACGTTTCATTAAACTTGTTGAAATTGGGTAAGTAACTATTGTGAAAACCTCACCAAGATAAAGTTTGAATAATTACCATTTCATGAATTTTGTCAATCGATTTTTACTTCCATGGTTGAAACTGAAATAAGCGTTGGACTTTGATTGATGACAGCGCGAAGATTAATACAGTTAAAAAATATCTTTGAACCTTAAACAATACTAATGTTCAGAGTAGAATTTTAACAAAAGAAAGTGTTTTAAAAAGTCTTTTGTTAATGTCTTTGGATTAAAAATCGATTAAAATGTCGGCGATAGTGCTCGATTGAATCGATTTCAACCATTTTCGTTCTTCTAAAGAGTTTGATAAATGTACATTCGTTGCAAACAATTGAAATGTGATTTGTTGGGAAATCAAACGTTCGTTATTCTCCTGGCATACGGATCTCCCTTCAAGGGTTTAAATAACTCAGTCTGACTTTTATTTATTGTATTTTACATTATAAGAAAATTTCCTCCCCGGTATACTTATTTTAATAAATGCGCAATTCTCATTTATATCATCTCTACTTTCTATTTTTCTTAGTGTTGCGAGAATTAATGACAAGAACCCCCAACAAGGTATCCAACGCTAACTGCGCACGGCCGTACATCGAGGTTTTCACGGATTATCTCAAGACGTCCGTGTTCTTCCCAAAATCTCTCAGACACTTAAAGGGAGTCGGCACCATGAGACCATTTTTGTTCTTCCTGGTGTTTTATTTACAATTTTTGTCTCATTTCATGTTATATCACTTCATAAGAAACTTAATGTTAAAAAAAATTGATTTTTTAAAAAATATAATTTGAAAATTTTAATTTTTAAAACGAAATTTAGCAATTGTTTAAAACGTATCTTCTTTTTCAAAAATTGGCGTAAAGTCTCAAAATTTTTTTTTATTGATTCATTACTCATAAAGCAAAACTTTTATGCACTGAAGTCAAATACTTTTTGAGAAAAAATAAATAAAAAACTGAAGTAACGCAAAAAAAAAACAACGAAAAATTTAAAAAACCTACAAAAAGATTTTTTTATATAATTATGTTATCATAAAAGTAAAGCATAAATTTGTTATGTATAGTTTCAGGAACATGTGGGGAAAAAATCCACATTATAGATACAAATTTTAAAAAGCCTTTCCATTTTAATTGAGATGAAATGTGCAAAAATCAAAGCGAGGGTAAACACCATTTTAAGTTTTCGACTTGCAATATCTTTATCAAAATTTCAAGTAAGGAACTTTTTTTTTCAAGTTACAGTCATGATGAAATTGCTTCTTCTCTCCTATTTTATTTTTTAAAAATAAACATGTGGCTTACATTCAGCACAGTTTCGGTTTCGGAATGAAAAGGTGGCAAATCAACTGTAATAAAATCAATGATAAACCAATAAATATTGCTTCAATTTTTCTGAAACTTTCAGGGAACATTTTTAAATATTTGTTTTACTACTTCAGCCACTAAAGAAAATTTCGTTTTTTTTCCGACATTTTTGGGGGCTGACTCCCCTTAACAACCAGAACCGGCCATAGGGAACGGACTGTCGAGCGTTGCCTACCTTCTTTACTGTCCCAGCGCCGTAGTGTCTCCACAAAAAGAACCTAACATCCGCCGGAAGCAGATAGGTGGGGGATTTAGCATTACGCAGGTCGCACCACAAGGAGGCCCCATACATGTCTCTCCAACTCTCTTCTTTATACCCATAACTCTATGCTGGTTTCACACCGGCTGCGACAAAGACGAAATCTTTGACTCAGTCCCTATTGCGCACGTCATTGATTAAATGGTAAATTAAATGGCGTAATTAAATTAACGCCAACTTTCTTAAATTTATGCCTACTGAAATTTAGGATTTGTTTAAAATTTTTATCTTCGTTTCTTAATATTATTTTATAGTAGTGTAGTAGAATTGTTTGAAATTTTATGATAAAATTTAGTAACATTACATTCCAAATTGTACTTCGCCTGTATGGCAAACACTGATTATTGTTGTCCAAGCACTGCCAATACCAAATCTTTCACAAATAAATCGATCCGCTTTCGATGAACTAAACATTATGCTCCTTTTAAAGAGTTAAATGTTGGGGTGAAAACTTATACATAGTTGAATGTAAGTTACTTAAAGCTTATTACT
Source organism: Octonoba sinensis (assembly GCA_038502835.1). Lineage (NCBI taxonomy): Eukaryota > Metazoa > Arthropoda > Arachnida > Araneae > Uloboridae > Octonoba > Octonoba sinensis. The sequence continues at coordinate 58,467,475 of CM076605.1, read as the reverse complement.
GCTACTTAACAAAAAGCAATCAATGTTTGTCATCAATGGTGAAATCAAATTAAATTGCAGGCAATTTTTTTTTTTTTTTTTTTTTCAAGGAGCTTTTTTCACATCAAATGAGGTGAGCTCAGTAATGGAACAGACATCCCGAGAAAGCGAAAAGGCATTTCTAAAAGGAATAAATATTATACAGCTCGAAAGGGAGGACTGATTAACCCATTTTTGGCCAAAAAGGCGTAAACGCACCATTTCAATAAATATATTTTTATTAACAGTGTGACATATATTTTTTACTAATTTTATTTTTCTGCTGCTTTTAAGGGTTTAGAAGACATCTATAAAATATTAGTAATTTAATTGGAGTAAAACTTTTGTTGAGAAATTTTCAAAATAGCTCTCGGTAGAATTCGAAAAACGGTGTGTTTACTCCAGTGGCTTTATAAGTTTGGGGTCGTAGACGATGCAAAATATGTTAAGTACGCAAAAACCGCTCGATTTATTTGCGTCTCAAGTATCAAGTATTTACATCCAAAAGGTTCCGAAAATTTCCATAATATATATACAGTAAAACCCGCTAAAGAAGTTTTCCAGGGGATCAAGAGAAAAACTTTTTATGCGGGAAAACTTCTTAAACGGGTTGGCTCTATGTTTTACAATGAATTTATTTTGTGGTATTTGGGGATGATATTAATTGTCAATATTTAAATTAGACATAAAAAAGACACTCCCATAGGAGACACTACAAACAAAGGAGAGAAATTAATTTTCTCCCCTTATCAGTCATCATTAGTGTTGTGACAACTGACTAATCTTCTCTCCCACCTGTTTTCCTGGAACTTTTGATGTTGAGAAATAGGTACTCTTGAGAAAAAGCTGACCAAAGCAGCTTTTCTAAAACTTCTTCTGATCTTTATTCCATTAGAAATAAAAATAAATATGCAGATTGAAAAAAACGTAAACAAAAAATAAACATTAGAAGTCTAAAGTGTCATTTGAAAGATAAATTGACCGTTATCGGAATGTATATTAAGCATATTTCAATGAAAATCATGCAACATTTTACAAAATTTCTATGCTTCACCATAAATGGGTTAACCAACAATCTGTGATCGTAGCCTAAATGAAAAGAACCAATCAGGAATGCAAAACAAGTTTGTGCTGAAACCATGGAGGGGGGGGGGACCTTCTGTTCGGGCTATATAACATTTATTATGATGTTTATTCATATTTTTTCTTCCGAATATCTTTTATCTATGAGCTCACATCTTTTGCCTTGCAAAAGAAGTTTCTTATAACCCTCAGATTTGTGTTTACAACTTAATTTGTATGCTTGGGCATTATAACATTATTATACATTCATTTAGGACAAAGATAAACATTTTATTCTAATAATAACAACATATATATAAAACTATCTTGTTCGTGGCGATCAGTTAATTCTCTTCCGCGCAAAATCTCTTCATGTCTTCTTCCATTTCAGGAAAGGTGGAATTCTACTGAACAATCTGGTGGGCGTGGCTGGTGCAGTCCTCATGGCCTTCAGCAAAGCTGCCTGGAGCTTTGAGATGCTCATCTTGGGCCGCCTGGCCATTGGTTTCAACTGCGGTATGTAACCCTCCATTATTCTCCACCCCCGGTTCCCTTAAACACCGTGATTAACGATTTCGCCGAACACTAGAACCCTTCTCCGTGCTTACTTAATATCGCTTAAGTGCGCATTAGCGAGTTGCAATCCGTTTGCATCTTGAATTAATTTTGCCTCAGCTGCATAAAGCCGGTCGGTTTCGTATTAAATGCGTTCTCTAATTTTAAGGTTTGATTTATTTTGATGATTGGTAAGATGTGCTGTTTAGTCCTTGATGGGGGATTTCCGGTACAGTAATACCAGATCTTCCCTCATAGCTAGGAGTATTGAAAGATGCTCAAACATCATTGGATGTTTATTTTCCAATCCAAAACTTAAATTTAATTAGAACTTATCAATATGGAACTAAATATCAAATGTCTCTTGGAATCTTAATCCAGCTTCTTGTGATCTGAGCAGCATTTCATGAGACTATGATTGATTTATTCTTCTCATTTTAATGATGTGATGAATTCAAAAAGAATTTTCATCTTATTATTTACTTTTTTTGCTTATATTAATTATTTTTACCCTTGAAATTTTAGAGGTTATAAATCAGCTATAGTCTTGGACTATATTGAATTATATTGATACTCGTATTCAGGGACAGTGATCAAGCAATTTGGTTTTGGGCTTAATGCTTGAAGCTTTCTTTGTATTTTTAAAGTATCAGTAAAATAATCCCAAAATTAAAGTAAAATAATCCCAACTGTTTATTTAGTTTATATATATTTTTACTACTTTTACTGATATTCGATATAGTAGAGGAAGTGGTCGAAAAACGGGCTACCATTTTCATTTTGGCTCCTACAGATTTACATGTTCACTCCAGGTAGGTAATATTTATCAATTACAAAGAAACATCCCTAAATATGACATGAGTGTTGAAAAGGAAATATAAAAGTTTCATTTTGCTTAAATTATATGATAAAAAAAAAGGTTAAAATAATGGAATTTTAAGGGCTGGTTCAAGAGCGAGCTACTTGTATACAAATAAAATGTATCTCGGAATAAATTTATAAAACAGGAAATTTTGTTCAAAACCTTCATTAAATACTATTCTGCAGATATGTACAATACAATAAAAAGTAAAAGCCATAATCTTTGAGGGTGCTACCAAAAAAAAATTTTACATGTCGATCAAAAAATCCACTATTTCAGCTTTCAATTTTTCCCTTAAGAACTTCGCAACTTGACTCTAAGCGGCTTGTTCGGGCTCCACATCAGTTTTTTTTTTTTTTTTTTTTTTTTTTTGGTACAGAGTTTGGTGAATTTTCCTAGGAACGTTGAAATATTTGCCTTCAATGTTTCGAGACTACTTTGACGAACTGCTTTGATGGCTTTCACCACGTCGTCTGGTCTCCCAGTTCAACCTCGCGTTCTGTTTTGCATGCGTTCTGGACACCCTAAAAACAAATTAAAAAACAGAAAAAAAGCAGTCACCATCCCCATTCTTTTCTTTGTTTTATAAAAAACCTGTTAATTTGAATCAATATTGCTATTAATTTAATTCATCAACTGAATTAAATCGTAAATACAAATAATTAATGATTCCATGGTCCAAAAACGGAAGGGGGTGTACCAGTTGGTCCAGAAACGGGCTAGTCTGTTTTTAGGCCAATAATGTAGACCGTTTTTATACCCCATCCAGTACTTTAAGTTGATGGTGTTGGCAGCTCAACAAACAAAGTGTCCTGCAAGAAGCTCACCTTGAGGTCGAAGCCACATGACTGAATAACTAAGACAAATTAAATTTCACTTACCTTGAAACGTTTTGAGTTCCTCAAATGTACATTTTTCTAATAAACTAGCTTCCACTAAAGCACGTGGTTTAATGGCCAAGGTCATGTGCTCACTAAAATTTTGTCACTTCCTGTTGTTCCATTTGGGATCATTCTTAGGACTGCGCCCAGACCCTGCATTTAGACCCTAGTCTGTTTTTCGATCAATTCCTCTATTATTCGAACAACGGACAAGCCTATATTTTTACTTTGTATTTGTTTTTCTTTTCTTTACATTCGTACATTATTGTTAAAAAAAATGTGCCTAATATAATAATAGTTGGTGATTTTTATCGAGTTTTTATAATCAAAAAGTATACCTAACAACACATTTTCATAAGGCCTGATTTTTGGGATTCAACTTGTTTAGTTCAAAGTTTGGACTTCCCCACAGATTTTTGAAACTCGTCACCACAACTTGTATTGTTTTTGTTTAAAATAAGGTAAATGACACGGTAGTGGACACTTTTCTCCACCAGACCCCTACCTGTTAGCCGAAGAGGCCTTAGGATTGCTTACGCACGGGGAGAGGTAGTGGGGTCTACAGATTTTACATGCACATATCCCCAAGTATACATGGTGGTCTTCAGTGGGTATCGAACGCGCGACCTTCCAGGTAGAAGTCCGACGTGCTAACCACTAGGCTACCACGGCCCGGTAGTGGACACTGCTCTAGTGGTAGACACTTAGATCTTTAAGCTCCTACAATAAGCGAATGTAACATTAAACTTGAATGAAATTATCAGAACCTATAGCGAACGATTCCTAGTGCTGGTTAATAGAACTAAAGTTGGCGTGTAACATCTGTGCAATTACATGGATCATAATATTTAATAGCTGCCTCCACAACGGTCACATTTGCTGCTCTTTACTAAAGCCGATCAAGAAGGTTAGGGATTTAAGGAAAATACATGGGAAAAAGCGTGACATCATTAATGGGCACTCCCTTAATAATTTTTTAAATTATTTCTCCAAGTTAAGAGCATAAAACAGATGATATTAATTTATGTCCACTACTAATGCAAATACGTGTCTTAAAAATGTACAAATTAAGCGTTTAGTAAATTTAACGTAAAAATCCTAATTTTTCATCAAATGACATTTTATAGGTAATTAACTTTTAGAGAACTAATTGGCGATTAAGCTAAATATGCAAATATTGATGTAAGTCCCTTGAAAAAATTTTGCCACGTAAAAGAGTACGAAAATGTTCTTAACTGTGTCCACTACCGGGTCATTCACCTTATAATGTATAAAAGTAAATTACATTTTAAAAGGAAATTGCATACAACTATTTCGTAAAAGTGTCACATATTTTCTTCGTTTAATCGTTTGGTTTTCTTTTCTCTTTTCAGGTTTAAGCACAGCACTTGTGCCTATGTATTTATCAGAAATATCCCCTCTCAACCTTCGTGGTGGTCTAGGTAAGTTTTCCGTTTTTTTTTTTTTTTTTTTTTTAAATATAAATATGGCGAATGTGAACCCATTGTACCAGGGGCATAATTGCTCTGCCGTAATAGACTTCCAAAGACTATCAAACAAACAGCGAGGATCTCTTTCTTCCGAATGACGTCATGGAGCAGTCAGCATATAATGGGGCCCTGGGTGAAAGTAATTTTTAACGCTGAACTAAAAAATGCCAATAAGTCAACTTTTACTTACATTATGTATAATAGAGCCAATAAAACGTGCGCTAGAAACGATGAACTCTTTGTCGCTGTATCAAAGGATGTAAATCCACAATTAAACATTAATTTTTTTTTTCACCTTTTATTGGTCTGTGACATAAATAATATAAATTGTGTAGTCCTGAAAAATTTTCAATTTCGGAATATAATGCAGATTATCCTTTGGTATTGTTACTGCTAGTACTTGTTAAAGAAAATGCTTTTTCATTTTTATTAGTTCATGTTTTTTATTCTTTCCAGTAATTGGAAAATATTTCGCGGCTTCATAATTATTGATTTATTTATTCATTTATTACGCTCATAAACGCTATTCGTACTGCCAATTCTGACAGTATTCGCAAACGATCCATGAATTAATAGATCACCAGTTTTCGAATTAGCCGCAGACCTCCACAATAGACTGACCTTCTTCAGTTATCAGCTGATGAGCCGGCTGTAATGAGCACGCGATTGGTGGCCGTGACCTGACCTTATCAAGCTCTTTGTGAAAGCAGACAGGGATAAAAAACCTCATTCTTTCTTCCCAAAGAATAAACCGTGTTTTGGCAGCATGTTCAGAAGACTCTTATAAAGTGACAGGTCTTAAAGTGAATTAGCACAAGTGAAGAGTAAAATGCAGCATTTACATGATTTTTCATTCAGTGCAATAGCAGCTATTATTGTAAACTACAATCCACCCAACAGTCAAAATTCGACAGTAATAATTACATTTAGCATTGGAAACATTATGCTATTTACATAATTATAGAATTATTATTCAGCAAATTTGGCGATTACAGCGTCGAGTTTATTTTGATCATCCTCACTTAAAGTAAACGTATTGTAGATCATTGTCGCCGCATTAACAATTGCATTCATAAATCTAGCAGCTTGTACTGCTGCCGATTACGTACTAAGGTGAGTAGCAGCTGAATAAAACTTAAACGTTAGATTCTCATTTTTCATTTCATAGTTTCAAAGAAGTATTCATCCAATCCCTTATTATAATTGCTTTTAATATGACTGCTTAGCGGCAGCAAACTCTTTTTAGCAATGAGTTTATATTTATTACCCAATAATTTTCTCAGCCAAGACATGTTGCTATTCATAAAAATATAATATTACAATTATAAACGAGGCTTGCCTGACAAAAAAAGGGGAAATAATTAACTAATAATAAACTGTTTCCAGATTTTTTTAATTGGTGTCACTAAAACTCGTCAATAGCTACTAAACAAAAAAAAAAGTAAGAAAATCGGTTGAAAAACAGAAGAGAAAATGGCTCTTAAATGTTTTGTCTTTGCCTATTTATTTCTATATATATATTTCACTTAACGTGGACCAGTTACGATTAAATTTTGCGGTACGATACGATACTGACATCATGTAAAAAACAAATTATGGTGAAACGATATTTAAAACTTTGTTTAATGATTAGTATAGAAAAATAATATAATATTTGTTAAAAAGTATTTTCATTCATAACTCAACTTTTAATTTCCGATTCTTTTTAATGGCAACACCTTAGTTTGTTTATATGTAGCAATTTTTCTTAATCCTTTAAATTTTAAAGCCTTTTTTAAAATGGTTAACAGGCCGTAGATGTTCTGTGGGGAATTAGCTAGTATATATATGTTTTAACTGTCAGATCAGGTGGACGGGTATCACATATTTGACTACCCGTAAGTCTAGCAAAAAACTGCTTTTGTCAAAAATGTTTTGCATTTTATAAATTTAGAACAGAGCATTTGATAATTTTCAGCAATAATAATTAATAATTAGATAAAATAATATGCTTCTCTGGGTCTGAAAATTCGGTGAAAAAAATCCGACCAAGAATGGGTTTATGCTATAAGTACAATGTTACAATTTCATTGTCAAAACAATAGTTGATAAATGCTTTCATTTTCGCAAACTGTCAGGTTATGTTGGCACATGGCTGATATTATTCAATCTTTTTAACGTCTATAAAATCTTCTGAATTTAACTTAGTCAAAGTACATTTTTATTGATATTCAATCAACTTTTATTCCATCTTTATTTAATATTTCAACTAAAAACAAATATGCAAATGTAAAAATGAGCACGAGTAAAAATCAAAACGCAAGTACGGAAAAACAAAACACCTAAACTTTACTTTTCGCTCAATTCTTTAATCTAGGCCAACTTTATGCTTACAAACACTAAGAAAATCGCAAAAAAGCTTCATTTAAATGGCACAAAAATTACAAAGATCGTGATTAAATATTTTCACAACCCTTAGGGCAAAAGATTTTTATGAAATATAATTTTCCTTGGAAAAAACAACAACAATAAAAGCTCTAGAGGACTGAATACGAAGGCGTAAAAAAATTCCCATAAAACGCCAACTACGTTTAACGCAGAGAATACAAGTTTTTACTGCAGTTAAATTCCATGCATACAAATTACGAAGAAGACCAAGTCTAGGCACAAAATTAAATTTCCCTATTTTATCTTCTTCTTAAACCAGAGCGAGGTTTTTGTAATTTAATTCCGCAAGTAAAGATTTTTTTTTTACTTATTCTTTGGATTATTTGCTGTCTTACCGCAGTATTATTTTCTTTCCGTACTCTTATCTGAAGACTTCGGCGAGACTGGAAGTTTCTTGTTTCCTATTAAATTTGTTACTATTCCAATGAGAAATTTCTTGCCTCAAAAAATACGATTAAAACTGAAGGGAAGAAATGACAGTCTTGTGATTTAAGTGGAATAATTAATCCTATTTAAGTTTCTAGAAATGGAAATGCTTTTTTTGTCCTCCGGAAAAGATTGGAAAATTGATTTCTTTCGTAAGAAAGACGTTCCAAAGCCCAAATAACGAACATTAGATACATAATAGAGCGTAAGAAATACTCAACACCATCGGAAGGATTTTTTTTCCGCTTGAAATTGGAAGAAAAATACTTAGACTCTAATTATGAAATGTTTTTTGGGAGTAATTCAACTGGTTGCAGCTCTGTTGCAAGTTGTTTTAGTTCGTATTAATGTTTGGAAAGTTTGGTTGTGAAAAACAGTAAATTGATAAGTTGGCGATTAAAACAAATAAGTAAATAAATAAATAACTGAAGTTTGGCTATAGATCTAATTACTACGCTTAAGGCTCCTACACTCCACAGAGCTGGTAGTATAACTAAGTTGTTCTCTATAGGCTCTACTGTTGGGTGATAGGGCTGCTGTAAATATTTCAAAACGTGGCCCTATTTTTTTTTCAGACATTTGTAGTTCATTTTTATTACTCTGTCGTTATATCAAAATAAGATTTTGTCGCCAGTTATTTAAATAAAAATTCTAAATTGCTATCGTATTAAAAACGTAGTGAAGGGGGTCATTTCTGTGGGGGAAGAGGGATGCATCATGAACTTCTACTACACTAGCGGCTCTGAATCAAATTTTTTGGCGTTCCAGCATAAATAATAGTGATTTCCTCTGAAATATTACTTTTTTTATTGATAGGGTGAAGGGTTGCAAAGCAACGTGAACTGTATGAAACAGAAACTGGCCGAAGCCAACAGCATCCCATGAGAAATTAAGAAATAATAATAAAAACTTAAAGGGTGTTGAAAAGATGCATGAGATAAATTTTACGAAAACTCTAAAAAGATAATAACAAGTGTGAACCTTTAATTACTTTCTTCTTTTGTCTGAAGTAATTTATGAGTGGGGTTTTTAACAGTTGTTTGCGATTTAAAAATATAATAATAATTATTTTCCCAATTCCCACATTTTCTGACTGTTACGTAATAGCAATAGTATTCATTTAACTGTAAATTATACCACATTAAACATGTCCTTGATTAATGAGCTGTTTCAACAATTAATTATCTCATCATATACATTTATGGGCCATCTAACTTGTTAATCATTAATGTGATGTTCAGGTACCTAATTTCATTGCCTGTGCACACAGTAACATTCTAGCCGTTTAACATGGCGACTTCAGTAATTTCCTCTGGTCAGTGAATGCACGCGCCAGCAGTTAATCACAGCAACTGCTGCGCATTCGTATTAGTGACTATTTAGTGCATTCCATATGTCAAATGTTCTCGGGATGAGGTAGTCCACTGAATGTGTAAATTGTTTCATTAATGCATAATGTTCTGGCTCTAAAAGCATAATCTTAATATGCAACCCACCTCCCCTAATAACTTTTAACGGTTCTCAAGACTTGTGATAGGTAAAACCTTCGAAATCGATGATGATATAAGAGAAAGTAGGTTCGTTTAGTTGTCGACGAATTTCTTGCTAGTAAAAGAAGCAAAGTAATAAAATATAGTTTGGTAAGAGTTAAATACATAGTCTGTTTTGGTTTCTGCAATTTAATTTACTTTTTTTTTCAGTTTTTTTTAATGAAAAACTACTTCTACACTACTTCTACTTTCATCTCGTTACACTACAGTTCTCCTGTGAAAATTCAAAACAAAATGTCCGGGTTCTAAAACCTGAACAACTTTTAAAAATATCGTTAACTAAATGTCTTTAACTTTTAGTTGTAAAGCTTTTTTTTTTTCTTTTATAATATATATATATTAAAATGTTTTTAGTCAAATGAAAAACTTGTTGAGTTTTTTTTTTTTTTTTTTAACCTTATCAATCTTTTATTATTAACTTTTTAAGAATATTGACAAAGATGCTAAATTTTTTCTACAGTGAAAAATGTTTTGACATTTTATACATAGCTTCTGTAAATCTATTGAAAAGATGTTCTATTCTATTTGAAATGAGAAACTGTACAAAGCTTTCCATATCTGCTCATGTTAGATACATCTCCACCTTTAGTGTCAGACGTGTTAAATTTTTGAAAAGCTACAAAACAGAATGATACTTTCACTATTAACATAATATAAACGTCAAGTCTATCAACAAACATGTCAAAATTCCTTTAAAATTAAAAAATCCTATACAACTTTTAGTTACCTCCGAATTGGGTTACAAAAGTGCTAAATTTCAATAACGACAAAATCTCCATGAAACTTTCATAATTTATTCATATTATAATATCATCACTCATTCATTGCGCTTTTTTAAGTTTGTATATATTAAATCATGCTCTTTCCATTGTAATACCAACAGGGTTTGAAAAACCTTGTTTTCGACATGATTTCCGCCAAAATTGCTTGTTATATTAGGCAATAAATATTCTTTCTTTTCTTTCTTTCTAATGGGGCTGCGTATAGTCATTAACCTTTGCAGACCTAGTGCGCACCCTGGTAATCGGCATCTATTTTTTTCAAGTAGCACCACTGTCAGTGGATGCCGTTGCCACTGAGAATTTGGACGCTCAGTTTCCCCTAGCTGGCGGCACTGAGCTCTCATTTGATGCGAATTGCACTAGTTATTTAATTTAGCCTAGGGTATCCAAGCCAAACGGATACTCAAGAGATCTTTAACACGCCGCACAATGATGCGACGTGAGCGCAGACGATTTTCTGCGTCTTGAAAATCCACCGACTTGGGCTGGTTCGAACCTGCGATCTTGGGCGTACGAGACCTGTGCCTTACCACTACGCCAACATGTCGACTAAGGGTACGACTAAGCAATAAATATAGGTTAGTGCTGCTTCGATAATGTATCATGCTTAAATTTCATTTTATACTGGATTTTTTTGTGTAAAGTATTGAATTTTAGACACGTTCTGTACGAAAGCGTGACCTCTAACAAAAAGGTTTTCGCTTAAAAACCTATAATGTTAGCTATAGAACATGTTTTTCGTTCTCTCTAATTCGAATTTCGAAATCTGAACTAATTCGTTTATTTGAAGAAGCTCAGGCCGCCTGATTTTTTGATGAAATATCCGGGCTTCATCGGGCTCTTTCATGAAGCTTTCAAATTTGAATTTATATTTAAATTTTGTACCAAACTACTATTTCGCTATTTTTAAACTTTAAAAAGCTGTACATCGTTTTTAAATCATGGAATTTTGTTTTACTCAAATATAGAAAATTGTACTTTATGGAAACGATTTTGTAGTTTTTTTTTCCCTCGTTTGCATGTCGAGATAAAACTTTGGCAACTTCAGAATAATCGTCTGCTAATGTTTTTTTTTTTTTTTTTAATTGGAATGTAAAATAAATATTTATTTTGAAAATGGCTCCTAAAATTTATGGATGGCTCGAACATTATGTAACTGCTTTCGTATCAACAAATTATAAAGTCGCACAAAAAACTCGGTTATTGCATTTCTAAAAAAGGTGTTCATAGTATACGAGGGTCATTTTTTAAGTAAGAACCGTTTTGTAATGGAGTAAAAGAAACTTTATTTAATAACACAAATTGTATCAAAAACTAAGATATGAACATTTTTCACTTTTCAACATAGTCGTGATCAACATTCAAGCATTTGTCAAGCCGTGGTACCAGCTTTTGGATCCCTTCATCGAAGAACTCGCCGCCTGATTATTAAACCAGTTCGTAGCTGTTTCTTTAAGCATGTCATCCTTTTCCAAACGCTTCCCACTGGGAAAGGCCTTACGTTTTGGAAAGAGATGAAAGTCTGATGGTGCCAAGTCTGGGCTGTAAGGCGGATGATTCAGTACTTTCCAGTGACAAGTCCAGTTGCGTTTTTGTTCTTGAATTTCAGCAGAACGAACGTGTTTTGCATTCAAAAACCGAATAACGACACGCACTTCACAATCGGCGGCATTACTGATAGACATGACGACAAAAGTACGCAGTATAACCACACAACCAAGCAGTGGCAGAGACGTGAAACTTAATGGCGGTGTAGTGGGGGACTGGCCAAGAGTTGCTGACCTTGAACTGACGTCACCCGACTGGATGCGCAATTGGTTCTCACTTAAAAAATGACCCTCGTATTAAATTTAAAAGGGAAAAAACGTAAGCTGATAGAAAATATTAAAACATGACCCTGAAACCTCATCTTAAGACTTCGAACTCAGAGAACTATCAAGAAAGTGAAGTCTCTGTTCCCAAAAGAAAACCCACCGACTCCAAGATTCATTGCATTGAAATTTGGAATGCTTTTCGGCACTGTAAATAAAATAATTCATTAAGATTTGAAGTTAAAAAAGATGTTTAAACCTGAAGAGCAAAAATGAAAGAGAAATAACTCATCTAGTGTGTTATTCATTATAAAAAGTGAGCGTTCGATCATCTTTTTCTCTCCTCTTAACCCCATTTCAATGACAACGATCTCACGCATGCGCAAAAGCATGGGTGGTTTTCGTAAACGAAAAAATAGTTTGAATGGATATAAATAAGTTCGTGCGAATATAAATAAGCATGTATGGTAATTCAATTCTATCTAGGCAAAGATAATCTTTCATGATATTTTAGTACACAAACAAATGTCATGTACCTGTGTTTTCAAGCATTTAAATAAAGTTGCAGTAAAGTTTTATTTTCTAAATGGTAATTATATCTGTTAAACAATTATTCTTGTTCATTTGTCAACGAAAATTAGTAGCATTAAAAATGCAATACAAGAATATTTTGAATAATAAAGTTTTCAAGCAAGGCAAAACCACTGCCGCTTGACTTGTGACATAGAACAAGAAAAGTCTTACGCTATGTGAGCGTCATTTAAATCTTCTCCAACCAAAACGCCCACTCGGCAACAACCAGCCGCTAGACAATCGTCCATTCATTGTGTTGCGCCAGGACAAGAGCTCTCCAAGCCATGATTTGTTCGGCCTAGTTAATGCATTCTGGGGTAATTACTCGTTCCACGTGCACATGGGCAGTCAGTCCACCCCCCCCCCCCCCCCCCCCGTCTTCCCATCAGAAAGGGAATGCATAGAGAATGGATGTTCTTCCTTCGAACATCCAATTATCATTTATTCTATAGTTAATACAGAGTCACAATTTTGAAGAAGAATTTCTCTTCGTGTACATTCGTTCTTTTCGTATCGTTTAACGACAAGTTTTGTTTAAGAATGCAGTTGATTTTGACATTAATTCCATTATTTTTTAAATACAATAGTAAAAGCCAAGAGATATAAAGAACAAAAGCCCTTGTTTGCTACTATCGCTTCTTCTATCCTAACATTTTTTTTTTTTTTTCAAATTATTTTCTAACATTTTTTTTTCTTCCTTTTAATTTCTATTCACGTATTGTGCTGCAAAATCGAAAAGTAATTATTATTATTTTCAATCAGATTTAATTCCTCATGTGTTTAAAAACAGTGTTCTGTGTTGAAATATGCCGTACATAAACTATTGGTACACTTGCAATGTTTAGTGCTTTTAGCCCAAAAGATAAGGTTATTAGAAACGACTTGATATTATATTTACCGAATTTGTTTTGCTATATTGACATAGAAACGTTTTGCACTGTAATTTCTCATATATTTACGTAGTTTTATCTCCGAAATATCACATTTCAATTTTTCTTTTTCTTTTTTTCCGCTGAAAAATTTGGAAATAAATATTCAAATATAGAGACTGAATATTAAATACATTATTAAATCGGTTGATAGATAATTATGAAGTGATGTAAATAATTGATTATGACGGTAACCAAATTAATAGTTAAATAAACACAGACAAATAGGTATATATATAAAGTAAATGCATATCAAGAAGTTAGTTCAATGCATTAATAAAAAGAAAAATTGATAAAAATAGAAACATATATGTACTCATAGTTAGTCCTTGGCGGGCTTCTGTTCACCGTGTTGTAGAATTTGGCTGTTTATCGCTTTCTTGATTCATGGCAAATGCTTATTAAGAAAAAAAGTTTACACATTTAGTTTGGTTTTTCTCTAAGTTTACACTTGAGCAACTTAAATATCCTTAAATCTTAAATAGTTTAATTTATTCGACATGTTAACATAAGTGCATATAAATTGAGCTTGTAATAAAAACGTATTGCTTGTCCCATTATTAAATTTTGTCGAAAATACGTTTTATTTTTTATTTACAAATCAGAAAAACAAAACTTATTCCAATACAGCTAGAATTGTTGCATTTTATAAGGTCTCTTTTTACGTAAATTGTAGTTTATTTCTCGCAATTATAGAATAGGTTACAAAAATTAGCACTTATGTCATTCATTTTGGATTGAATGAGGAAGAATCGACTAGCCGAGAATTTGGTGAGATATTTTTATCCCGCCAAGAAATGGTCACGCGTCCAACTGAGTGCTGTGTTTTTTAGCCTACTTTCCCGTAAAAGTAAAAAAAAATAATAATAAAGCATGAAAGAAGGCTTAATGTATCGTGAAAATATCGTTAAAAATCAAGAAAAGTCAAAAATAAGTGAAGTAATTAAATAAAGATTGAAAAATAAAAAATTTGAAAGTAGGGTATTGAGATGGGGAAAAAGTGTGTATGTTGGTCTGTCTGTCTGTCTGTCGGTCTGTCGGTCTGTCTGTCTGTCTGTCGGTCTGTCCCCCCCTAATAACTTTTGAACGAATTGTCCGATTGGAAAAATTCTTTTTGCATTCGAAAGATCTCGGCGAGGACATCTCATTTCTATATTTTACTTTTTGATTTGAACAATTTTTTGTTCAATTTTGAACAGTTCAAAAAATTTTAACATTAGCGCCTATGGACAAAATTGAAGCAAATTCTGTAAACTCTGGGCACAAGAGCCAAGTTCCTATTGAAAGCTTATTGAAAGGAGTTCTCGGCGTGAAATATTGATTTGAACAGTTTTTGTTCATTTTTGAACAGTTCAAAAAATTAACACAGAGCTTACGGGGAAATTTCAACCCTATATAAATCCTGATCTAACGGACCGATTTGCTTGGAACAAACTTTATCGGAAAGCTCTTATAACGTAGAACATGTAGAAATAGAAAGTTTATCCAGAACTTACGAGCCTATTTTGCTATGAAATTTTTTGATCGGGATTTTCAAGGATATTTCTCAGTGACTCAATGAGTGAAATAATGAATGAATGAATAAATGAAAGAGTGAAAGACTAAATCAATGAATAAATGAATGAGGAAAAGAATGAATGAATAAATTATTGAATAAATGAAAATATAAATAAATGAGTGAATAAATACATGAATGCGTAAATGAATGAATAAACACTTGAATGAGGTAACGAATAAATGCATGGCTGAATCACGAATGAATGAATAAATGCATGGCTGAATAAATGAAAGAATGAATGAGTGAGTGAATGAATATGTATTATCCGTTGAAAAAGGTATATTTTCAATAATTAGAACTAAAGATAAATAAGAAAGAGAGAGAAAGAGATAGCTAGATTATAAATTTGAATTTGGTGTATACGGGAAAGTAGGCTCGTATAGTTCTAGACGGAACTTCTTGTTGGTTTATAAAAGCCTAACTGAATATTAGAACTACGCTCTACGCCAAAACCCAAGTAGACCTGACGCTAAACTCATCTATCTTATAAGAAACTGTGACGAACTTCTCCCTGAGCCTGATGATCGAGTATGTCCACACTAAGCTATTCAACCTGTTTGATGCATTGCGTGCGTAATTATACGTCACGCACGTCCCATTCCTAACAGTTAATGAACCTCTTCTCACAGTCCTCTTGAAACCAGGATCATCACTCCTTCATCTGCCGGATTTGCTGACGATTCCACTCTTCGCCTGACATTGAACCAGTTCACTTGATTTGATGCTAAAATTAGATGGCTTGTGAATTTAGACGATTTGTGAAGTGGAGTAGTATCTTTTTTCATAAAGGCTTTTAATTTTAAAGTTTTTTTTTGACGAATTCATCTACTAATGTAAACACATTTCTATTTTTAAATTATTCTCGATGATTTTTTGACGCATATATAATAGTCGATCTGTAGCTTGGCATTTGAAGTCTCTAAATAAATTCCATTCTTACAGACTTTGAAATGAAAATATTTAAGAGCGTTATGGTAAAAATATGTTTTTAGGTCGATACGAGCTGCCGTTGTAAGCAACCCTAATTTTACTTACATTTAAATGTTAGATAATTGTTGGCTAAAGGGTAGAATTAATTTTAAGGTTGGACAAATTTCAATTTCGCGTTTTGTAACAATGATATCTTAAGCGGGGATTGATTGAAACTGCAAGCCCTCTGATTGATTTTCCTTTTTTCGTTAATATAGTTCTTTCAGCGGTTGGGATTGCTCTGCCGTTATTTGAATTTTTTAACTTAGTTTCGAGGACTTTTCCTTTTGTTTGTGGAACTTTTTATTTTAGTTTCCAGGCCTCTTCCTAATTTCCAGGACTTTGACTTTAGTTTTTAAGCTTTATTTCTTATTTTTTCCTTGGACTTTTCTCTAAGTTTCTAAGACTTATCTCTTAACTTTGTACAATTTCTCCTTAGTTTGTTCGACTTATCCTTTACTTCGTAGGATCTCAATAATTAGTTTCTGCGAATTTTGCCTCAATTTCTATAACTATCCCCCTAAGTTTCTGCAACTTTTCCCATAGTTTTTTAGCACTTTTCCTTTAGGTTCTCGGACTTTTCCCTTAGTTATTCAGATTTCACCGATTGAATAAGTTATTTTAATATGAAATACTAAGACTTTTTGTTTAGAAAATGTTAATTAGTCCAAAAATGTCTTTCATATTTTAATTTTGAAGAGAACACAAATGTCAAAACAATAATAAGAACAACAATAGTAATCATAATCATCATGAATCTCAATGAATCAGAATGACTGCAATGACGTTTTCACACAGAGCAACCAAAGTGATCGATATAGCAAACAGATGACAGCTTTAGAATGCTCGGAATTTTAATGGGTCCGAGCGGAAATATGACTATAATAATCTCTAAACATCTCACTCCAAACGACCGATAAAAGAATTCTTGCTTCATGCGTGATTGATTTCGAGTGTCTTACTTTAATTTCCTTAATATGACAATCACAACCTCCATATTTCTTCCTCGCTAGCACGCCCCTCTTTCCGAGAAATCAGGTGACCGGCGATTTCCCGCCATGTCGACACAGATGGGGAACTTCTTATCGCTGGTCGCATATGCGGAAACATCAATCCTCTGGCGCGTCTTGCTGCTATCTTATTAATTCCCAAAAGCCTCGGCTGCAACAGCCTGGCAACAAGTCAGATGATGAATCGGGCGGCACCACACCCTGCACTCAAAGCACTCATCTCGGAAATTGATCTCAAATTATTGGCCACTTTTGATATCGCGCCGAATCGATTCATCCGCGGTAGTTGGCGGACAGCTTTCTCCTCATATAATGATTAGGAATTTAATATTTTATTAAAACAAATAGAAGTGAGTTATTTGCTCAGAATCAACCCATTCATGCTTGAAAGTTTTCAAAAAAAGAAGAGAAAAGATGGAAAAATTGTGTTAGTTTTATATATATTGGTAAAATAATTATATTAGAGAAAACGGTTGTAACTATATAAATTGTTAACATTATTTCAAACGTTTAAAAATTTGAAGCAAAAAGAAATCAGTTAATAGTTTTAAGCGAAATTCATAGTAAATAACAAAAAAATAAAAACAAAATAAATTGGAGATGTGATTGTCCAGCCTCGTCCGCAGAGTTATCGCATAGAAGAGGCGTACCATTAGCATGAATCTACGAATATAGCTCATACCTCCATGACCAATAGAGAAAATACTCTTCTGGAACCACGAGAATAGCTCCACGAAGATCCCGTGACAGTTCTTTGCGCGATAATTCATTGACGATTATTGGTTACTATGGCTCCACTTAAATACCTACTCTTTCTCGAGCCGTTTTTAGTACACTGCAAAGCCTTAAAATGATAGTGTACTAGAAAGTGTCCTATGACCACAAGAATGAAAAATTATAACAGTGAAAAATTATGAATAATTACCTGACTTAATAAACACGAAGAATAAAACTTATTATATATCTGTAAAGTTTGGAAGCTAAATTAATACCTTGACATCGCTTGGAAGCCTTTAGCAAATCATCCGTATTTGTGTCATTAAGTTCCAAGGAGTGATGGTATTTCTATTTTTGTAGCATAAAATTACTTTATTCTTTCAATAATCATTTTACAATCTATATTCTTACCAATAATAAATATATGTCGTATTTAAAATGTTCTTGCAACGAAAACTAGATTTTTTTTTTTGGTAAACATTGTAATAGGTAAACAAAAACATTTGAAATACAGAAAAATTGTTTTGCATTGCTCTCTAAGATAAATACGCGTTAGCTGCGTTCACTAACTTTGTGTGAAATTAAAATTGCCATTAAAAATCCGTTCAATCAAAATTATAGTTAATCACAGCGTAAATATATAGAATGCTATATGATCATGACTCTGTTGTACAAATAATTATCAACCTGTGCAAACTCTAAAGGTATGAAATTTCTGAAAAGCTTCCTTATTTGTACATTCCCACCACATTAACTCTAAACACGACTTTATCAAATTAACAATTTACAAAGTACAACCAGTTTGGTTTTATTCTATTTTTAACTGTCTTGCAGATTAAAATTCGTATTTTCTGTATCACATGTCATTTGCAATGCCAAAAATTTCCACAAAACATAAATTATTCGAAAGTACACCATAAAGCCATTCCAAATAACGCATTTGAGGAGTGAAATATTTTTATTAAAGCAAATCTTACCTCTCCTTTTTATGTCAAAATTTACAAATTACTGCAAACTACAAATCTATAGATTTTCCCCAAATGATGAAACATTTCCGTCTTCTCCATAAAAAAAAAAGTTAAGTACTTTTACCTCCTTTCACCTGCTTATGATTAATGTCTCATCCGTTATCGCGGCTCAATCCGTACTCCATTTTTTAATTCACGTGCAAATAAGTCCGATGCCACAAGATAGAGATTTAAAAAAAGAAATTTCGAGATATTTAAGTATCTTCTTCCTCGCGTCGAAATGAAGCATTTCGCCTCTATTGGAAAATGAGCTATTTTTCATTTTTTATGATCATATATATTTTTGGCAACACTTAGCGGCAATGGCTGTTATTAAAATAAAAAGCGAATAGTGAAAAATGTATGTTCTGAAGTTCTAATAAATACGAGTTGGTGTGTCAGCCATTTTGTATCCGTGAAACTAGATTCGTTGTCTTGAGCTATGATTTCGCCGCGTTCATAAAAGTCGAAAAAAACAAGAAACTTTGTAATATCAGCTCAAAAACATCTATATTGAAAATCCCATTTTTACTTGCTATTTAGCAGAATCGTTCTTTCGTGAATTTGACTTTCAAACCAAGGCTTTTTAATGTAAAAAGTAAAATGTATAAAAAGAAAAAAAAACTTACTCTGTTATCTTTTTACAATGAAATAGATGAAATGGCTTTACTTTCAAATTTCAAAATATGTCGTGTGTGTTAAAAGATGTAATTCATATTTCGAAAGAAAAAAATTTTTTTTTTTTTCATTTTTAATAACAATTAAAATACTTATAAATGAAATGGAAAATTGATCTTAGAAGAATTTATTAAAAAATATTCTTATATAATTTATTAATTTCTTATTTATTTATTTTTTCAATGGACTAAATGTGTTTCTATGAAGATCTGAACAAAACCATTAACAGTTCGTAAGGACTTTCTCTCAAACTTTACAGCAATCGTTGCTCCAGGTACTCGCAGCT
Source organism: Octonoba sinensis (assembly GCA_038502835.1). NCBI lineage: Eukaryota > Metazoa > Arthropoda > Arachnida > Araneae > Uloboridae > Octonoba > Octonoba sinensis. The sequence continues at coordinate 58,447,884 of CM076605.1, read as the reverse complement.
CTATATATTTTATCACATTTTTTTAAAAAAGGGAACTAAACTTGAAAAATCCAACCTTGCTGTAATATTTTTGCATAAAAGTTGTATTTACAATGTTATTTTGAAAACTTTCACTTAAATTGGCTGTTTCCCTGAGGTTGCCCTTCATGGCAGTCACTATTTTAATCGGGACTAATTCTTATGATAACAGAAAAAACGCAATTTTCATCAAATTTTTTATCCGCCCTGCCTTTTTATTTATTTTTTTCTAATTCATGAACCAAAATGTCGGCGGTATAATGACTTGCAGCTAAGCTTCCCCGTCCTCTAACGGAAAATGAAAAATTATACGTAGCATTTAAACTACGAGATTTTTCATTCGTTGGAAGGATAGTTTTGAATTACGTGATGCAAAAAATAAATGTAGTAGATGCTGCGTTTGGAAATATTTTTAATGTACATTCTTTAATTTTGGGAGTGCAAAAAGGACTGTTGATTTTTTTTTTTCTTCTTTTTTTTTCCCTTTCATATTGACATTTTAAGCTGCGAACTGCATAAAAATAACGATCGTCTGCACAAAGAAAAGAAGCTGTTGAAGTGAAGGTATTTTTGTGAGCTTAATCGGAGTTATAAGGTGCTATGAATGAGAAGAAGCTGCACTTGTTGAAATATCATCGCAGATTCGACTTCTTGGGATGAATTCTTTTGTCTTTTAAATGAAATGTGGAAAGTTATACGCACGCATCAATTTCTTTTCCTTTTGATATATTCCCCAAAAAAATTATTTGATGTCCACTATCATTTATTGTAGACGAACTGATTGCATTTTAATATTATTTGCTTGTGTACTGTACAAATATCTTTTAAATTTCGTAATCGATAAAAAAAAATAAATTCAGTTTCGATCAAGGGTGGCCTAACACTGTGCCGTGATCTACCTTGAAGTGTTCAGTTTGTTAGCAAAAGGACAGTTCGGTATAAAATGTTTAAAAAATACTCCTTAGTATTATTAAACACCGCACGAAAGAGAAGCACCTCAAAAAAGAAATATTTGAAAAAAAATAAAAAGCACTGTACAGAGAGTAAGCCCACTGAATGTGTACGCAGATCTACTAAAAATCGTTCAGTGATCGACTAGTAAATCGTGATCAACCTTTATCCCACTGCTGGTTTAAAGGAATGAAAACGGGGACTCGCTGTGGTTGGAAGTTTATTGGGAGCAAAATTTCGAGCTGATAACAAAATGTTTAGTACATTAAGACTCCCTTCTAACAGACAATCCTCTTAGGCGACAGTTTTTAATTTCTCCCCGTAACAAACCATTGAACCTTTAAAAAAAATTGCTTTTAAAAAAAAAAAAATAAACCTTCTTTTGCGGATAACCCTCTATTACGGAGACAAATAAATTCAAGCGAAGTTGAGTTAGTTTGTCTGGTTTGTTTGTTTATTGCAATTTAGATTTATAGATATAAAAGTAAGTTTTGTAATAGCAAACTGTACTGCTGTAAATTATTGAAATTTATAACAATTGAGACATGAAAAGTTGTCTGCAAAAGATTCCAAGTTTCGTAGAAACGCTCTGTAGCTCTTCTGATTTTAAAATTTGATTAAAATGAATCCCATTTTGGGAAACAGAGAGGCTTCATAACTAGATGCGTTAAATTTGATGACCCTTTATTTTCCAGAAATTTAAAAAAGAACATGAAAAATATTATATATTCGTAAAAATTCCGTATTCGTCAAAACTTTTAAGTGCTCTTTATTCAAGAAAAATATTTCACGATTCCACGACATCAGTGGAAAATTCTTGAGAACGAACATTTTGCAATCAATTCCTATGATGACATTTTGATTTAGTCTCATAAATTATCACATCGTACAAATTCACAAGAGATTATATAATCATTAAGTGCAGTTACAGCATATTTTCAATTAAAATTCATTACCACGAAACTTCCTGATCAGATTGATCAACCATTTGAGTCCCTGAAGAAATCGAAACTCACCGTCCCTGCTGACTGTGTTGAAGGCTTTTCCATTAAATTCTATACCCACATAAATCAGCGCTGTCCATACTTCGATGCATAGTTAACTGTGCCGTTCTGTTCTCGGCTAAATGAACGACTTTTGTTTTGCTGAAATTCTTTCCTACCAAAGTGCTGTTCCTGCAGTTTTCGCTGCCAGCCTTTGCATTAAATACCAGGCTCTCTAATTAATCGAGCTTCCAAACCCGCCTTCCTTAAATTTCCAGCAGGCTAGCAACAACGAGGAGTTGGATTTTTCGTTCTAATTACTTTCGGCTGGGTGGCAGCGTTTTAAAATAACCCTTCAATCTTTCCCTGTTGTTTGAAATTAGGTTAGTTTCAAAATACAGCGCCATCTAGAGGAAAGTTCAAAACTCACGATGTCCTTCAAACGAAATAAAAAAGAAACGGTGGCCTCATGTGGCTCATGTATTGATAGTATGCCTCATATATAGGAAACCGGTAACCAGGCCCTGCACTCGTGCGATAGTCAGGCCTTGATTATAAGTAAGGTTGGTCTGATACTGTTGTGTTCGCATAGATATTTGTTAGACCTCTATAATCAAACCTAACTTAAAAGGTGTTTCATTTCCTCTTCACTGTTAGAAATTTCACCGTGAAATTACGGTTAAATAACCGGCAGCAGTCTGTCCATCTAATTCACCGTTAAATTTACGGTTTGGAACATTTTTCTATCTTTACGAGACCTAAACCATTTCCAATCAGCTTGGTTAAAAAGCCGTAAATACAAAAGTTTACGGTTTTATAACCATTTAAAAATGGTTTCAACACAAATTTTTGCCCGTTTTTGAACCATTTCGAGGCGTAGAATCTTCAAGATGTAGAAATCGTAAACGAAGAGCATGGGACTCGAACCTTGGCTGTGTGGCGTACAAGCCTTGCTCGCTATCCACTCGGCCATCTTCACCACGTACATCTGGAGTTTATGTATCAATAAATCTTCTTTCCTAACAAGTAATGTGCAATAAAATTCAAATTTTACTTTTTAATTCGATCCAAACTAATTTTTGGCCTAAATTTATTGTATATCGGCAAAAATCATTTTATTTGCTACAAAAAATAAATACAAACAAGCTTCAGCAGCTCAAATGATGGGTTCGCTCATTCGCAAACAGTTCGGGAATCCGATGTCTCCAATTTTTGATTTTCGTGTGTAGGTGTTTCTATTTAGTAACCACTGCTTAAACCACTTTTTTTTTCTTCTTTTTTTATATACACATGCAGATTTGAAGTGATAAATCTTTATTCATATTTTAACGACAACGTACGACCGGTAAGGTTTCGCAACCAAGCTGGACGCCCGATTCTCATTGAGCGCTTGAAAATTACGGTTAGTTAACCGTTCTTTAGGATAAACAGAGAATAATCGATTTTTTTCACAATCAGCGGTTTTAGACCATCTTTTTAATGGTTATTCAACTGTTGTAATTAAATATGGTAAAATAACAATCAAATAAATGGTTATTTTACTATTTTCTTACGGAAATTTTTAACAGTGTTGGGCTGTTTCCAACAGTCTTATTTCATGCTTTAGAATGAGTAAAAACAACATCAAATAGCTCAAGTAAAAAGATTAAAAATGGCAGACCGGACAATCGTGTTATAGCAAATGATGAGACCTGATTGGTTCGAGGATTAATGTCTTATGTATTTAAACGTCTTGTACACACTGTATTTCATTTCCACTCTCGGTATTGACGAAGGAGGCTGATTGCCCGTAAAACCGGTCAGCCATTTTCAACCGTTTTACTTGTGCCATTTAACGTTGTTTTTACTCAATCCGATTATATGCGGAAAGTGAACTTCTCTCATTTAATTTTTCATGCTTACTGTAAATGTTTGTTATCAATCTTGTTGCTAGTTTACAAATAACGTCGTAGACATAAACGTTAAATACATAACAGACGTTATTGACGTCAGACTTGCAGTCATTTTATTACGTACGCATGTGGGGGGGGGGAGAGAGTGGCAAATTAGGATATCTTGGTGTTTTTACTTAATTAGAAAGCAGAAGTATAGAGAGAAATAAATGCAACGATCTACTTACATATACTATGTAATTTCAAAAGAAAACGTTACTCAACTTGTCGATTAATTAGTGGTTGGTGTATTTTTTGTATCTTTAATGAAATACCAAGGACCTTAACTTGTATATCCTTAACGATTACCCCTTAATTAAATCGTTGCAACGTCTTCTACCTATCTAGCACTTGTCAACCAGTTTTTCAACAACCAACCCTTTCCCACGAGTATAGAGTTTCAATGCTACTGGCATCTAATATTTTACTTTGTACGATTACGATACACGCCTTCCTCTTGAATCTGAGGCACATACATGCTCTTTTCTTAACCGTCTTAGGGTGCTTACACGCTAAAGGCGACGAAGACAGAAAACATGTCTTTTCTTATCTGCGCAACCGCAAGGCATTTTTTTTTTTTTTTTTTTTTTTTGGTGCGAAAATATGCTGTGCTTTTGCGCAGGGGAGGAAAAGACATGTTTTTTTGTCTTTGCGCCTTAGGTTTACTGTGAATGACATGTACGTTCACGAATTGCAGTACTTATCGTGTGTGTTTTGCCTGGAATTAATTAGTATTATAATTCGTTTTAATGTTTGAAAATAACATCTGTCACTTAAGCATCTGGCAACATCCTAGCTATGTACAAGTGGCATTCATTTGTTTATCTTTATATGCAATCGTTAGCAGTAATTTTTAATGAATAATACTTTTATTATGTGACATATTTTCAGCTTAATTTTTAGAGCTATTAGTAGCGACTTGTTGATTTAACCGCACATTGGAGACTTCCTTTTCAATAAATAAATTTAAGAGTTGTTCTTTATACAGTCGATAGGGGTTTAAAGGGATCCAAATTTAACTGTTAACTGAAGCACGGAGCAGACCTTTGGAACAAACATATAGAAGTAAATTGATCCTCTGAGAACTTTTTTTTTTTTTTTTTTTTTGCATTTGGAGGAAAAGAATTTTTTATCCTTCTGGTATTTCTTTCTCTCCCTCTTTGGTTGATAGAGGGGCTATTTTGCTTTAGGGAATAAAATTTCAGCAGAGCGTAGCGCACATCGAAGATATAAAAAAACAAAAAATAAATGAAAACAGAAAGAAAGAAAAGAAACAAGAAACATTTTGTTAAGTATTGTCTTTTTTTCTCCCTCTGCTCTTTTTTCCCCCTTTTTTTTGACACATGAAAAACAAAAGATAAATCTTCGCGTCTTTAGCAACTTTTTATTTTTGATGCACTTCCTGGAATAAAAAAAAACGAAGAAAGGATTTTACTTTTTTATTATCATTATTTATTTATTTTTCCTTCTTGAAATTAACATTATTTTTTAACATAAGAAACTAAACGTCTACTTTTTTCAAACATGACTGTGAATATGCTTTCATTAGAGAAATTTGTGACTTAAATCGTTCTTCGCAATGTTTTATTTTCAAAACTTTAGTGAAAAAGTTGCTTAATCATTTAAATTTATTTTCCGACTTTTTTTTTTATAATCTTCAGTTAACATTTTTTTTTTTTTTTTTTGTAATATCACTTTTTACTTATTAAAATGCCAAAATAAATATGTATATCTGTTTGAAATTTATGGTACTTTAATGTAACTGCAAAAAAGTCATATGTATACGATTGACTAAATCGGGGACGGATGGAAGTTGCACTCACTGCATCTGACATTTCATATCAGACATTGTTTTAGTCTAATTTTTCTCACAAGGGAAAATTTTACAAATAACTTACTTAGTCAAGGGCTGTTTTGCAAAAGTAAAGATAAAAAAAAAAAAAAAATCACCGTACCTCGTATTACGAAATTTTTGTCTGTTATGAGTTGTAAGGAATTGTTCATAGTTAAATTATATTAGAGTTGGCGCTTTATTAAGCCAGAGAAAAAGGAAAAAAAAGTTGAATATACCTAATTAGTATTTCAGATTTACCAAAATAATAATGATGATGGTGATGATAATAATAACTATTTGTTTGGTAAAATCATAATAAAAATGTTGCAATTATCGTACTTAATTAAAAACAACTAACTTGCTCAATTATAACCGTTTTTTACCTTTTGTATGTCAAAAACAATATGTGCGCACCGCACTGCAAACATTTTTCGCAAATTTTTACAGCTTATAAGTTATGAAGAGATTACTCATAGTTCAGGAAATTTAGTGTTAGCGTTTTATTAAGACCAAAAAAATGATGTGAATATCTAATAACTACTTAATAAACAAGAAGTTCCGTCTGGAACTATACGAGTTTACTTTCCCGTATATACAAACTTCAAATTTATAATCTAGTTATCTCTCTCTCTCTCTCTCTTTCTCGTTTAGCTTTAGTTCTTAATGGCTTTAAATATACCTTTTCAACTATTAATACATATTCATTCACTCATTCATGTATTTATTCACTCATTTTTTCATTCATTTGCTCATTTATTATTCACTCATTTGTTCATTCATTCTTTCACTTATTCATTTAATCATTCCATTAATTCAAAAATATTCTTGAAAATCCCGATCAAAAAATTACATAGGAAAATAGGCTCGTTAGTTCTGGATGAACTTTCTATTTGTACATGTTCTACGTTATAAGAGCTTTCCGATAAAGTTTGTTCCAAGCAAATCGGTCTGTTAGATCAGGATTTATGTAGGATTGAAATTTCCCCGTAAGCGCTATGTTCATTTTTTGAACTGTTCAAATTGATATTTCACGCCAAGAGCTTCTTCCAGTCAGCTTGTTCATTGGAACATGGATCTTGTACTAAGAGTTTACATAATTTGCTTCATTCTCGCCCATAGGCGCTAATGTTAAATTTTTTTGAACTGTTCAAAATTGAACGAAAAATTATTCAAATCAAAAAGTAAAATATGGAAATGTGATTTCCTCTCAGAGATCTTTCGAATGCAAAAAGAATTTTTCGAATCAGATAATTCGTTCAAAGGTTATTAGGCGTGCAGACAGACCAACCGACACATTTTTTCCCCATCTCAAACCCTACTTTCAAAATTTTAATTTTTCAATCTTTATTTAATTAGTTTATTTTTGACTTTTCTTGATTTCTAACGATATTTTCACGATACATTAAGCCTTCTTTCATGCTTTAGTATTTTCTTTCTAGTTTTACGGCAAAGTAGGCTAAAAAGGGAAAAATAATTCTTGCGTAGGGCTTGAATTGACAGAACTAAGAGCTTGATTTCAGTAAATAAATAAATAAATAATGAAAAAAAACCTTCACTGGTATAGTTTTTAATACATGCAATTTCTAAGAACAATAACGATGCACGGTGATGTTAAAAAAGGAAGGAAATTTTAATTACTGTAAGTAGGAGGTTATGACAACAAGAACTAAATGTTACCGAGTTCCCGATTCTTGAATTTTGGTTTTTTAAGCTAGTCTTGATTGATATTAGTTCATAGGGAAATGATGCGGAAATTAGGCTTCCTAGTATAAGATTCTTTATAACATAGTTTAATATGAAGATATAGAGCATTGTAAAAACGTAATTTCTTGCTGTCGATACGAGCAAAAAAATTGCTTAAATAAATAATTACAAAATATAGAAATGGAGAGCTGTGTACTCATACCGTTTGCATGTCCAAAATAAGAACTGTTACTACATCGCTGTATAATATATATGAGGTCAAACCATGATAATGAAATGTCCCCACCGCAACGAATATATCGTCTTTTTCACAAATACTTTAAATTATTAATGATTTTCCAAGTTTAATTTTTCTTATCAAGAGCATAAGGAAAGCTAAAAATGAAAATTGAGCCAATGATAAAATGAAACAGTGCAAACAAAACAAAAAAATAGTGAAAATTCGTTGTGGAGTGAAAGGAAAACCAGCTATCAAGGTTTGACCCATCTATATATATATATATATATATATATACCCACACAGTGTCACAAAGAATTTTTAAGACTAGGCTTATAAAATAAAATAAAAACTTGTAATTATATTTTTGAACTGTTTTTATTCAAAATAAGCTCCTTCGGCTTCAATACATTTGTTACAGCCGTTTAACAACGATTCGAATGCCTACTCCAGCTCACATGGTGAGACTGCCTGCAAAGCTCGCGTCGAAGCTGTTTGTATAGTGTCAATGTTATCAAAGTAAAAAAATAATGGTAAATAAATGAACTCAGGTTTTGGCAGTGGATCAACTGATAAAAAGTTTGGTCTAAATAGGGAGTTTCACGAATGCTCGATAACACAGATACCGCCACCGTAAGCTTAGTTCCAGCTGTAGTCTTAAAAATTCTTTGACACACTGTGTATATAATATATGGATTGGCGCGGGTCATAGGCGAAAAAAGAAAAAAACAACATATTTACCGCATCGAGCAACGTTTAGCGATGTACAAGGTGTAAAACAATTTCTGTTATTCTTGGAACCTAAATCAAGGGGGCAATGAGGAAAGGGCGTTCTTCCCAGTCCCGCAGACTTGGAGAAACACTGCCTTACATGTTCTGTAAACAAAAGTATTGTTTAGAATTTTCCTGAATTTGCGAGCAGTTTCCTTAAGAGAAACACCATAGAAACTTGAAAAGCCATTTCTCTTGGAAACGGCCTGACCCATTTATTTAAGACTTTTAAAGCCATTAGAGAGGGACTTGTTGATTTAACAGCTCATTCGAGAATTAACTTTCAAAAGCGGAAAAGAAAGAAAGAAGCTTTTCTTCAAATAGTCGATGGGGGTTGTAAGGGATCCACATTCAGCTGCTAACTGGAGCACAAAGCAGACTTTTGGAACAAAATAAATAGGAGCAAATTGATCCGCTGGGAACTTGCCTCAAAAAGGAAATATTTTGCCTCTTTCTTTTCTTTTGCGGATAAAATTTCGGATAAGCTCATCTGTGTGATAAAAAACGGCTTCCGTTTTTTTTTTTTTTTTTTTTTTTTTTTTTTTGTCCTTTGGAAACTTTGCTCAATATTTTAGAAAGAAAATGTGCAAAAGCTGAAGCTTAAGTTCTTCTTTGTCTTACTTACTGCCATTTTGTTTCAATTTTTCAAAAACTCGAATGCTTCAATTTTCTTTTTTTTTTTTTTTCAAAATAAATGCAGCGTTAATGAAGTTCTCGTATACTCTTTTTGAGAGAAAATGATGTGCAATGTACATCTTGCTTTTGTACGCTGTTTTCTAAAAACGAAAGTACATGATATTTTGTACGTGTAACTAGAATGCAATGGAGAATTGTAGACTGACTATGGTGTGTCATACACATTGTCAACATGATTTCTTCTTCTAAAGAGAATAATATTATACGACATGCATAATATTTCACAAACATACATGATGTTCTTTCTGCTTTTTAAAGGGGATGGGATATGTGCGTGATATTTCATATTTATAACATGGAACATGCTGCTGGCATGATGGCGTCGGGTAAGGTTCGGGGCTCGTATACTCCTGGTCAGAGGATCGAGCCTAACAGTGTCGGTGGATTTTTCAAGATGCAGAAATTCGTTTGCGCCCATGTCGTATGATTATGCGGCGTGTGAAAGATACCTTGAGTAGACATTTGGCTTGGATGCTCTCGGGTAAATTAAATTACTAGTGCGATTTCGCATCAACAGAGTCCGGGTGCTCGCCCTTTCGGACGGAGAAACTGGACGTAAAAATCCTCATGCGCGACGGTACCACGCTTATTGTGGTGTCGCTGAAAGAGATGGTCCCAATCTCTGGGGAACGCATTAGGTATGCAATTGGCAGAAGCCAACAACAGCCCGTTACAAATAAAAGAATATATATATTAAAAATGCTATTTCCTTTTGAAGAGAATTATTTATAATACTTGCTATTAGTGTTTGCAATACCGGACCAAAAATACTCTACCGGTGTTCGTAATTGCAAAAAAGGAGCAAAAATATTCTTGTTTCATTACATATTTTGTATTTTTATACAACAAATTCATAAACCAAAATAATTTAAAATATTTTGTTAAGGACAATTACAAAATAAAGTTTCAAAATCCATATATATAGCAAGAAGTTCTGTCTAGAACTATACGAGCCTGCTTTCCCGTATACACCAGCTTCAAATTTATATTCTAGTTATCTCTCTCTCTCTTTCTCGTTTAGCTTAAGTTCTTAATTACTTCAGATATACCTTTTTCAGCAGGTAATACATATTCATTCAATCATTCATTTATTCAGTCCTTCATGTATTTATTCACTCAGTTATTCATTCATTCCCTTGCTTATTGATTTAATCATTCATTAATTCAAAAATATTCTTGAAAATCTCGATCAAAAAAGTTCTTAGGAAAATAGGCTCGTTAGTTCTGGATGAACTTTCTATCTTCTTTCCGTTAGATCAGGATTTATATAGAATTGAAATTTCCCCGTAGGCAATATGTTAATTTTTTTTTGAACTGTTCAAAAATGAACAAAAATTGTTCAAATCAATATTTCACGCCAAGAACTTCTTTCAGTGAGCTTGTTCATTGGAACTTGGATCTTGTACCCAGAGTTTACATCATTTGCTTCATTTTCACCCATAGGCGTTAATGTTAAAAGTTTTTGAACTTTTCAAAATTGAACAAAAAATTGTTCAAATCAAAAAGTAAAATATGGACATGAGATGTCATCGCCGAGATCTTTCGAATGCAAAAGGAATTTTTCGAATCAGACAATTCGTTCAAAAGTTATTAGGGGGGACAGACAGACAGACACACTTTTTCCCCATCTCAATACCCTACTTTCAATTTTTTTTATTTTTCAATCTTTATTTAATTACTTAACTTATTTTTGACTTTTCTTGATTTCTAACGATATTTTCACGATACATTAAGCCTTCTTTCCTGCTTTATTATTATTTTTTTTGCTTTTACGGGAAAGTAGGCTAAAAATGAATGTATGTGTGTCTGTTCTTTATGCATTACTACACCATTCACCCGATCGCCATGAAACTTTGGGAAGCTGTTGAGTACACTCCTGCGAAGGTTTCTGAAAAAAAATCCTACAGGTAATTCTTTTTTTATTCCAATTTTACGCAATTCTCCACATAAATTCCCCAATATGGGGATGAAAAAAACCTTGCACATAAATGTAGTATGTCGATCGAAAGCGCTAATTTTTCTACACAAGATGATATTTGTTCTAAGTTTCTAAGTCAATAAGAACGCCAGTTATAAGCTTTTTAGTGCGATTTCTTAAGGCTTACCTTGGTCCAAAAATAATAGTTAGCAGTTTCCTCAACTCCGGGGTTAGCTTAATGTCAATGTAAAACTTAATTTTCAAAATAGAGACATCAGTTTCAACAAACTGATAAACAATAATAAAGCATAAATTCGATTTAACGTTTTTCTCAAATCAGCAATATTTTTTAAATTCGAGATTGAACTTGATAAAAGTATTCTCTCCCCGATTTAATGATTTCCTTGATTTAGCAATAGCATTTAAATAAATATCGCCAGAAAAGGAATACGTATGGTTTATACTAGATTTCAAATAACGTGTCAGATATGATACGCTACAATTTGACTTTTTTAATTAGTCATTGGCGATAAATCGGAACACGCTAATGAAATTGTACTTACGTTTTTTAGGTACGGTTGAAATTCACGAGCAGTGCCGTGCGGGTACCGCTAGTTTATAATAAAATATTCTAATAAGAGCAGTACAATAATAACATTTTTTTAAGTCGTCTATTTTATATAGCTAATACCAGAAAAGAGAAAAAGAAAAAATATTTACTGCACATTTCTTAAAATGAGATCGTAAGAAACATAATGCATCTATTAAGTTGTCATTAAATCTAAAACTTATTTTGGGGCCATATTTCCTGTAGTTTAAAATGCTCTTTCGGAATCTACATTGGTCGGAAGTATTGTTACAAGGCAAGATCATGATTAATTCAAGTTTTTGAATCCAAATTTTGGCTTCAAATGACTGTTTTTAAATAACAGTAGATGTCTAATAAGTTAACATCAAGTATCTTTAATTCTAAAATATTTATTATTTATAATAAATTTCGGAAATACTGGTATTTACCTTAGCAAATACCGGTATTTGGTATTGCAATCACTACTTGTGATATTTTACAAATACATTACATATGATTTTTATATCTGCTTTTCTGAAGTGAACTGATGATATTTTATATATGAACATGACTGAGTCATGAACATGACTGAGGAAAACAATTTATAATCTGCGCGATGTTTTACAAATGTAGTTTATATGATTATTTATCCTACTCCTCTGAAAAGAATGATCTGTCCTTGATATTTTGTGTGCTAATGAATATTGTTTCATCTTTTGAAGAAAATGTTTTTAAATATTCACGATATTTTATAAATACAGTATACAGGGGTCGATCCAGCCTTTTTAACAGGGTACGGTTATTGTGAATTTTAAAAAGATTTTTGTGAAAAATCAAATACTTTTATGAAAATTCAATATTTAAACATATAGAGTGATCAAAAAAATTTCATTTTTGTTGCCATTTTTAACAAATAATTCTGTAAAAAGTACGATTTGGTGGCTTGGAATTTTGTGAAGGTTCCATTTTGATTGACTAATTTTGTGAAGGAGGTCCGTTTTGATTGACTGTAATTTTTTGAAGGGTCCGTTTTGATTGACTGCGATTTTGTGAAGGGTCCGTTTTGATTGAATATAATTTTGTGAAGGATCCGTTCTGATTGACTGTAATTTTGTGAAGGATCCCTTTTGATTGACTGGAATTTTGTGAAGGGTCCATTTTGATTGACTAATTTTGTGAAGGAGGTCCGTTCTGATTGACTGGAGTTTTGTGAAGGGTCCGTTTTGATTGACTGCGATTTTGTGAAGGGTCCGCTTTGATTGAATATAATTTTGTGAAGGATCCGTTCTGATTGACTGTAATTTTGTGAAGGATTCCTTTTGATTAACTGGAATTTTGTGAAGGGTCCAAGAACGGACCTGAATTTTCTCTGGCGCGACCCCTGGTATGGTACATCATTTTCCATATGGTCTACTGAAGAAAATGAGCATGATATTTCATACCCACATAGTGCACATGATTTTATCTTCTAATGAGAAACAATATGAACGATATTTTAAAAACGCAAAAAAAAAAAAAGTCGTTACAGAAGTTTATGGCACGGTTTGTTTCCTTCTTATACGTAAACAAAAAAATTATATTAAAATCAAACCAATTATTCAGAAATTTTGCTGAACGTATGAGATGATGTAGGTTACAAAATGGAAGAATTATTGCCCCTTTCCCCCGTCTCTCAGCCACGCTATCAGTTATAAGTATTGAGTAGTTTTTCTGAAACGTGATATGAATTATAACGATGTTCGATACTTATCGATCTTGGCGAACATCCATGTTTTGACATAGATAACAGTTTTAAAATATAATCAGTTTCAATACAGTATCGACACTGGCTTTAAAGAATTTTGAGACGTTTGAAATCACTTCATAAAATCGATAAAATTGAAAATACTTTTATCGAAATAACCTTTCATGCAGAAAATTCTTAGGCAGTTCAAGGACTTGTAGTTGGGTTCTAAGTTGTTACAATAGTGCAAAACTTAACAAAATGTGAAACTTCAGTATTCTTTTCTTTTACGCTACTAAAACATTGATGCTATCGTGTATCGATATTTCGTTAGATATTGATTTGAGCTGTGGTACGTGTTCTAATACTTCAGAATGTATACAGTTTATATTACAATATTGTTTTGCGTTATAACAAAAACATGGAAGCTATTCGAATATCGACACTTCCACTTCTATAACAATTAAATGTCAATGATGTGCGATATGTTGTGAAAATGTGTTAAAAATACTACTAATAAAATTTAATTATTGTTTTTCTTTATGCCACTAAAAGTAATTAATAAAATACGATATATCACTAACGCAACAGCAGGGGTAATAAAGACTTAGCAACAATTTTTCAAATATCATTAGTTTTTACCATTTCTATATAGGAATAAGCCATAAATCAACTGGGCTAACAATACCGAACTGCATTAAAGTTTTATTCTTAAGATTCATTTTCCCCCGCAGCATGTAGTATTTTACAGTTCGACCACGGATTTTTGACATTTGGACGTTTCTGCTCATGGCAGAAAAGAACGGATCCATTCGAGTTTTGGGGAAGGTCGTTTTGCCGCGTTTATTTGTACGCGAATCAGAATTTTTGCTTTACTGTTTGTTAAAAGCAACTAAATTTATAAACTGCCATATAGCATCAGTTTGGAAGAAATAAAGTATTCTAAATGAACTAGAACGAGAATAAAACCGGCACATTCCACATACCAGCAGTTCCTCCCTTGAACATGAATAGATTCTTCTTGGCACTCTGCCAGGCAGATTGCTTTGGTTGATGGTAGAACTATACAAGAAAGTAATTCAGCAGTATTTGTAAAAATGCGACAAATATGTATGCGTGGAGGTATTGTAAAGCTGATTGTCAAACAATTATCAAACGATTTTGTTTTGTTTTTTTCATAGGTACACTGAACCAGCTGGGCATTACCATCGGCCTACTGCTTTCCATGGTGCTCGGCATTCAGGACATTCTAGGCACTGATGAAAGATGGCCTTACCTCTTTGGTAAGTAATGTTGGCGAGGAATATATAAAATATGCTACACAGAATCTATATATATTATTTCTCTGGCCTGTATTTCTGTCGACCGCGATATCTTCTTTATTCCTTCTTCAAAATCAATGATTTACCCTTCATTTTAAAGCTACTCGTGCCGGATAAGGACGAAAAATATACCCACGGTCTAAAAATGCACCGCTTTCCTTAAATTTGAGATTTAAGATAATCTAAGAAGAGGTCCTTTAATGGATTCCAAATTGGTGTTGTGTATGCTTGCGCCATCATCTGTTAATCAAATAAAGGAACAAGAAACTTCTGTTTTTACTGTGTAGAAAATTGGACATCTTTAGCTGCGTCTGTGTGTTAAACTTATTCAATCGTTAGCTCTACACATTCATTTATATTATGAATGTGTAGAGCCTAATCAACCAACAGTAACTATATTTTAAGTAATGGAACTGTTTCGTTATTGTATTTTAATCCTATGTATACTAATAATAAAAGTAGTTATCATTATTCTTGTGATTATTTTATTATTTTGAATAGCTAAACAATAGTGGGAAAAAATTTGTAGCAGCTATTTGTACAGATGTGTTCAAGTACATGTCCTCTTTTATACCAACACCCGTTTACTTTTTTTATTCTTCATAATGGCCTTTCTCCCAAATTAGTTTAGAATTCCGCACGGGTCGACTAGTAAACTTTTAACGATATAATTGTGTCACTTGACTATTGTGAGTAATAACTAGCAATGTCTTACTCTTTTTTTTTTTTTTTTGCCTCTAATCTTCTTTAGATTCGTTTTAAATTTTAAAATGATGAAAACTTATGTTTTCAGTAATAATGTAATTTTGTGTTTCACTAATGTTTTTGTAAATACGAGCTACTTTATTGATATTCCTGGCTAAATGACGTACGACACAAATGAACATTTTTATAATCTTTCAAGAATTTGCAATTTTCTGATTAAAAATTTAAAAGTTTCTTTTGTTTTGGCAACATGCCTGAGGTCCTAATGGAAATGAATAAACTGAATTCTTTGGGGAAAAAAATGGTTCATGAATTTAGAATTCTAGAACTATTTTCAGTCATTTCCCTTATTCATCTAGCAACATTTTAGCTTAAATATTAAACGAAACAAGGAATTAACTTAAAACTAAAATAACTTGTAATTTTTCTGTCCATTTTGTTGATTTATTGAATAAATTGAAATATTTAAAAAAATATTTTTAAATTTTACATCAGCATGCTTGACTAGTAATTTAGTTACTTGGCGAAAAATATGAACTGTTTCGTCAACATGTCTGAGGTTCTGATGGAGATCAATAAATTGAATTCTTTGAGAAAATAGTTCATGAGTGTAGAATTCTAGAACTTACTATTTTCAATCATTTCCCACATTCCTCTAGCAACATTTTAGAGTAAACGAAACAAAGAAGGAACTTAACACGCTGAGGGCGGCGCAGATTTTTGCTACCTGTAAAAATAAGCTTTTCAATTTTTCAGTAAAAGAGCTATTTTTAACGACATGAAGTTTTTTCATGTAACAGAATTGTGTTATAAGACTATAGCTGATATAAGCAACCAGTGGTACACTCCGCCAGAGAAACATTCGTGTGTGATCCACGAGTGGTACACGCCGTCCTTAACGTGTTAATCTAAAATAACTTGTATTTTTTCTGTCCTTTTTGTTAATTTATTGAATAAACTGACAGAAGTATTTGTAAATTTTTATATCGGCTTGGTTGATTGGTATGGCGATTTATTTGGCGAAAAATATAAATTCATTTTTTCCTTTTCTTTTTTGTCCATAGGCGTGGCTGTGATCCCCGCCGCTCTTCAGCTCCTATTCCTGCCTATGTGCCCCGAGAGTCCTCGGTTTTTGCTCATCACAAAACAGCAGGAATACTCTGCAAGAGAAGGTAAGTTGCTGTCAATGGCTATCTTTATAAGGTGCATGTGCAAAAATCCCAATCACCATCCAAAACTTGAGCTTTTTCTGCCGAATTTACACCACTATATTATGTCTTGTCTTTATGACAACTAGAGAAACAAAACAATTTTTACGGTTTCTGTTATTTTTGGAAATCATATCACTTCGCAATATTTTTTCTGTTTTTGGTGAAAATGGTCGGCGGTATTTTACACATGTGCCTCTTTTGACGTGAATCTATATTTCATGCAG
The DNA here is from genome assembly GCA_038502835.1 of Octonoba sinensis. Lineage (NCBI taxonomy): Eukaryota > Metazoa > Arthropoda > Arachnida > Araneae > Uloboridae > Octonoba > Octonoba sinensis. Next base: position 58,431,108 of record CM076605.1, on the reverse strand, counting down.
CTTAAAATCACGATTAGCCGAAGATTTGTGTTTTATCTTTCAGTACAAAACTTTAACAGATTTTTTTATCCAATTTTTGGTGCAGTATCATGTCCAAATACACGCTTCAAGAACGTTAGGGTATTATGCAAAACATTTATAAAAATAGATTCTTTTAATGAAAACTTAACATACACAGCGCGGAAATTATTCTCCACATAATCCTCCTTTTGCGCTTGTTGTTGAAAAATTACATTTTAGTAGGGTGATCTTAACATTTCATAAAATTATTTTGCATTGTTTGTAGAATACCACAATTATTGGATAGTCAGTGTGTTTTCTGAGAAAGCTTTCTAATGCTCCATTGTTGAAAACATTTGTTTCTTCAAACTTTTCGCTCCCAAGAGTTGAAAAACGGCAAAATATTCGAAAAAAGTTCCAATAAAAAATAAATAATAAACCGAAATACAGTAGAATTCTTCGGTGTTTAAAATGCTAATGATAAAAGTAAAGTAATAACAGTTTCTTCTGTACTTATTAATTTTACACTTCTGATTTTTTTAAAGGTAATTTTTCTTATTTTTCCTTTTATCCTCTATTAGCTTTGGAGAGGCTTCGGTGTACGGTTCATGTAGATGATGACTTAGAAGAGATGAGAACGGAAGAAAGAGCTCAAGAACAAGAAGCTCAAGTAAATTATCTTTTGCACTCGTATAATCATCAACTACAGTAAAATTGCTTTGTCTCAAATTTTGTTGGGGGCATGCAAATAATAACAATGAATACTTGAAGACAGAGTCAAGATCCAATACTGCTATCCCTTTCACTCTAATTTTAATATGCCAGTGTCGCCAACTCACACAAACTTTTATCAGAAAACATTTTGCATATTTCCTCGAGATATTCAACATCTGCCCTAAAAGTATTCCAGTCTTACTGAGAATTGAAGACTTTTATTACTTGTATCTATAGATCAATAGTCTTGACAAACTGACGAGATTTTACTCATTCAGTACTAATACTCTTCCCGTGTTTAAAAAATTGTTCTGTCTTAACATATGACTCATCTGCTTAAAATTAATGGAAAGATATTCTAGAAGTGTCGCATGAAAACATGGCCTTTTCATTTGTAGTGTTTTGACGAAAATTTTTGTCGCTAAAATATGAAGCATAATACATCAAAACTTTTATTATTATTGCAGACGATTTTGAGAACATCAAATGATTCCAATCAAAAGTAATAATATGTTCCCTTTCGTTTAAAATCGCACAGGTTGCAGAATATTATATCCCTTTAAAATATTGCGTAAATAGTGTAAATGAATCTTATTTGACTTCAAAAATTAATCTCCCACCAATATAACTTTCCCCCACAAATACAAACTTTTAATATTTGCCAAAGAGTCGATTCTAAAAGTATTTTTACCAATGAATATTCTAACCATATAGTAAAAATATATTCAATTGAATAAATAAACTCTGTGTGTATGTGGGGTTTTTTTTTTTAATTACTTCAAGAACAAAACGAAACATTTTAGAATAGTAGTTAGATTTAGAACATTGGATTTTGAGCTCAGGATTTCAAATTAAGAGAGTTTGAATAAGTCTGATTCTATTATACTTGCACTAAATTGTGAATTTATTTTTATCAGAGAATGAATTCTACGACAATGGTAAAATACAAACATATTGTTAATTTGTTCCCAGTTTTCCCTTTATTGAAACCTTAATTGCTTATTAATTATTCCATTATACATGCCAGGTAAATATATGAATTATGACTTCTTCTTGTACGGATTCGTTTTAATTTTGTTTTCAATACAATGCTACTTCGAAAGGAAATCCCAAAATATGACAGAAAAACCAAGGCTGTTACATGTTTGTTAGTTCCATGGTTTCTCGTTTTCATTAAAACCATCGAACAATATTCTGCATATTTTATTTATAACTGTATTATATTCAATAATGCATATCCACAGAGTATTAATTAAACAAAACTGTTTAGACTTCCTCGGGAATCAGACGGTAAACTATTCAAACAATTTTTTGACACAATAGGTTGTGAAATGTTGGCATTTTTATCATAATAAGTTATGTTGTCTATTAATTTAAAAATGTTTGAAATAGTCTTTTGCTTTAAATAAATAATGCATACAGTGTCATGATGTTAATTAGGATGATATAGTTTCAAAGCATAAGTTAGATTCCATTGGTTTATTTATTTTATACCCTTGAAAATGTACATTTCTGTTGGCGACAAATTTAGTACGTTGAGGTTTTTCATTTTTAGCCTTATGAAGTCAAACTTTGGAATAAATTTATGAAACAAATGTACAGTGAAAAGAGCTTTGGAATAATCTAGATGAAATTTTGACTGGTCATTACCACAGTCAGAGTTCTTTCCTAGAGGGAGGGGTCGTAAAGGTTCAGAAACGTTTAGACATGCTATACTAGGATTAGCAAGATGGTTCAAAAGCAAAGGGAACTCCTCCAATAAACGTTTTTTTTTTTTTTTTTTTGACGAGGAAGAGTAGAATTATCTTCCAAGTATGAATTTAATCAGGTTCTATTATTTCAAGAACTAATTTCAAACAAAGAATAACTGGGGATCAAGTTAGTAAGATGGGAGATCTTCCGGTAATTCGTAGCACCATCTTCTGCAACGAGGATGTTTTAACCTCTTCATTCCAAGTGTACCCAATTGGGTACATTTTAAAATGCTGTTTATTAACTACTGTTTGTGCAATTTGAAAGCTAAAACACCCAATTGTTTTTGAAATTAATCAACAGATAGTTTACTTCGTTTTAAACGTGGAAAACATGGAAGTCGGGCATTAATTATTATTTAAAGTAATTATTAATTAAAATTTAAAAAAAAAAAAAGGGTTTTAGTTATTTTGTTTTGTAGTCGTTTTTTAAGTCAGAGAACCAAAAACACGCTTCATAAGTTTTTGCAATTTTTACCTAGTAAACATAGTTTGTGATACCGCGTTTTATGGCAATTCTTTTTCCTCCAGATGTCAACTATATAACCCATCTGAGGATGTTATGACATCACCACAACTCGCTGTGTATAGATTCTTTGAATTTGTTGTTTGTCTATTGTTTATGTAAGAAATGCTTGCATTTTAAAATCAGGAATATCTTCAGAACACTTACAATACTAAAATGGCTTTCTATGAGACAATGCTCTGAAAAGACAATCTTTCAAACGTTACAAGAGTTGTGCAGCAAAAATGGATTATTTTGTTAACTCGTGATCTTCGTTAAGAGTTCTTTTAGTTTTGATCTAAATGTCGCCAAACTGTTGGCTGTGGGTTGTCGTAAGGATATGTTGATCCACTCTGTTTGGGTTACCAGTTTTAAATATGAATCTCTACACAAAAAAAAACCCGACTTTATCATATTCTACGAATGTATATTATTTTGTGTAGGCCTTTGTAGCCTAGTGGTTAGAGCGTTGTTCGGAACCCAACCCGCTGAAGAAGGATATTTCCATGTCAAATCCGTGGACCCTGAAGTCCCGAGGCAGTTTCAAGGGTACCGAAAGCTGGAGAAAATTTATCTCCCCTTCAGCCTCAGATTCAATAAGGGAGGTGATGTATTTGTGGTAGCGCCATTAGGTGTCATCTGATTGCAGTGTGTTAGAGTTAATGCTGGGCACCTATTAGGTAACCTTTCATAAATGGCCAGCAGTTCACTAGGCTTTGAAAAAAAGGAGGATACCGACAAGGCAGGTGCCTCCACGTTGTGAAATATTTATATATATATATATATATATATATAATATTTAAATAAATATTTCACAATATATATATATTGTGTTTGGAAACATTAAGTGAAGTATTAATTCTTTGAAACGCCCACGTTCTCTGTAAATTCAAAACTTTTCTAATCCACCGTGTGTTGCTAGTTGCATTAGAGATGTACCAATTCTCGTAAATTGTCCACTTAAAATGATGCGTCTCTTTTCAGCTGACAGTTTGTCAAGTTATTCGCAGCAAAAGCCTTCAGCTGCCCTTGTTGATAGGAATTGTGATGCAACTTTCACAGCAGCTCACCGGTATTAATGCCGTAAGTACTTTAGTTTCTAATCATCAAAATAAATAGTTCGGTCAAATAAATAAAATTGGTCAAAATAAATAGTTCTTGAACACTATTTGTATTTAGTATTTTCCCCTCATCCTGTGTGGTTGAATCGAATTCGTTATAATTATAGTACAAATTTGTTATTTCTAAAAATTAATGAATTTAAACTTTAAAAGTATAAAGATAAATAAATAAACATTTTTCTTTAATTAACACGCTTTTATTAGCTTGGCCTGTATGAGTGTAATCTTTCACAATGATAATGGAATCTTTCAATGCAATTTTAACGAAGAAATCCCAAAAATTGTATTGAAAGAAAAAAAACTCCCCCTCCCTCAAAAAAAAAAAAAAAAAGAAGAGAATTTTTTTTACAACCATTTTAAATTGGAAATAATTTGAATTACCTTCCAAATTCAAATTGAAAAATTATTGGAGGTCTTGAAGGATAACAGTACAGCTTTGAAGAATGTATTTTTGGAAATTCGGTTTTTAACGATTATTTTGGTACTGTCTAAATAACGGACCAGTAATACAGAGCGAGGAGTTATTCTCTTGTCATAAAAATAAAATGTATCTTTCTAACAGTGCTCCAATTTGACAAATCTTACTTGTACAGTGATTTATCTGACGCATCTAAGGAGGTGTCATAAGATAAATTCATTCCACTTGCGCATCTTAATTACATGGGTATATCCAGGAGTGGGGGAAAGAGATCAGGATATATCCCCACTGAAATCCCGATATCTATTAGAAGCCATTTGAAAAACAGGCACAATTTTCAGGAAAAGTCCGTTCTTTCCCTTTGTATTTTAGGTTCTTCTTTCTTGTTCCTTAACATTTGAATCCTGTTAAGATAATACTGATCTATAATATATATCGTTGTACGTATGTACAGTACAGAGTACAGTATAAAGAAGTACGATGCGCAATGAGCAGAACCCGAGTGCAACTCCAGCTGATGTAATGTTTACAAGCCGATTCAGGTCGTTACGTCAACGAAAGATTACCGAATTCAATTCTACATAACAAGGTACAGAGATGTATTATACATTGTGTAAACGTTGGAAAAAAGGGCCTGTCATTAAAAAACTAAGCTTTTGAATCGTTATTATTGATTTTCCCTTTTCAAATCTAATTTTAGGGTTTCACTTCACAAGGTGTTCGGATTATCCGAAATTTCGGATCTCCAGGGATCGGATTTCTGAGGTTCCACTGTGTTTATGGTTTTTTTATTATTATAAAGTTTTATTTTGTTATTTTATTTTATTTTTATTTTTTGAGGGGAGGGGCATCAAAGTGTTTTATGTTATTTATTGTCTACATAGGCCCCTCGCCTGTATGAAGTTTTCATACATTTAAAGGACTTTTCCATTGATGCTAAAAAGTAAAATTAATTAAATATTTCAGAAGTACAACTAGCAAATATTAATTTAAAACCTTAAAAAAGCACAAAAACGTATCTTAAAATTGTAAACACTTGACAACATAGCACTAGATCTTTGAGGAGGCATTTAATTTTGCATTCCAAATCATATATCTTGAGTGTGCACTTTTGCCAATTATGGCTTCATTTTCAATTACCCTAGCTATGCCACTTACCATTCTTATTCAAATTAAGTCAAATACACGTTTTTAATTATTTTGCCAGAAATGTGTATTTTGGCTCTAGAAAGTTTTTAATTAGTTCCTTTTTAATTACCAGACTTTTTTCTTCGCGTATTTGTTTTGGCAGCTTTAGGAATTGTGTTGGAATGTTCTGCATCAGATGATTAATTCTTTCAGCCCTTATTTTAATTTAGGATTTTTTTTTCACAGCGTAAAAAATGCCCTTCAGAATTCACTAGACAGGAAACCAGAAAAAAAAATTGATTAATTGAAATTTAAGTTAGCTAATTTTTCTTTCTAAATTAGATTACGGAGAAAAAAAGCTTTTAATTTTGTGACTATTAAGAAAAATTTTCAGAATAATTCTAATTAGCCCGGCTGTTCATAGATTAAGATATTGAAAGTGCCCTCTTCACAAATTATTCCATCATTTTTCCCCCTCTCCCCAGGTTTTTTTTTTTTTTTTTTTTTTTTTTTTTTTTTTTAATTTTAGAATACTAGTCTGATTTTGGAATTAAAAGCTAAATTCAATAACTGCACCTTTTAAATGTTGGGAACAAATGATAAACTTCGCAAAAAAAATCAGTTTCCTTTTTAAGGCAAAAATGCAATGTAAAGCAAAATATTTATAAAAAGGGCTGTAACATACCATATTAAAACAAGTAGGAAAATTGATATTCACGCATAAGTCAATGAAATGTTAGTTTCATAATATTTTTGCAGAGAGGGGGGAGAAAAAACGGTTTTGTTGGTGGCAAATAAAATGAAATATTTTTCATATTTTTATAAATTCTTGAACACATAGAATTTTGTAAAGCCAAAATGACATTTTTCATGCCGTTGTTATTAGCATCATCATCGTTTCTTCCAGACAAATATCCATGTCAGCCAGACATGAACTTCCAGACAAAGGAGTTTGAAACTTCGGTATAACAGCACAATGTGTTTCATGCAAATTTTTATTTACAAAAAAAAAACATATTATAGCATTAAATAGCACAGAAAATACTTTCTTGAGATTATAAAAAGTATTTTCAACATGAAAAATTTCTTAATTTCACCTTGATTAAGAGCACAAAAACCTGTATAAATAATCAGCCATTTTCTGCCAGCGAAAACCAATGTCTACATTTGTGTAGCAACTGGATTTAATTGAATTAATCTATTTTTAACTGCGTAATTTATTGTTATTATTATTACTTTATTTATTTATATTTGTATATATTTATTTTTATTCTGATTTTAATAATAAAACATCATAACCTTGTTTCGTTTCATTTTAAGAAACATATAACAAATAGTATTTCACAAGGCATTTCTTACAGTTTTTCCTCCTTTGTAAAGAATTTGTTTCCTAATTTCGAATGTTTCGTTAATAGGAAAACCCGAACTGTTTACAATGTACATTTCCGTGTTTTACAATAACAGCATGTATTCAAGAATTGATTTGTTTTCTAAGTGTTTAATTTTAAAATGTCTTGCTTTGGGATGTACCTTTCATAAAATGTTTTTCTATTTCTTGTAACAACGAGAGTTTTGCACTTCTTTCCGCTGTTTAAATTTAAAACAGTGGTTCCCAACAGTCTTTGATAACGAATGCCCCACCAAGACGCCCCAAAAATCGTAATGGCACTCAATAGTAATACCGTAATTATCTGTGTATAGCCCGCGTTTTATCTACGAAAAAACTCCTTTTTTTACTATCGGCGGGAAATACACGGAATTAAAAAAATAATAATTATTGATAAAAATAAAATTAAATTTATTGTTAAATTGAAAGAAATAAATAATAGGTTTCGAAACGATGATTCAATTTCACCCATCCCCCTTATAACACGAGTATAAAATATGAATACACGATGAATAAAACACGAGTGGTTTTTAGCCCGTTTGAGAAGGTATTACTTCTAGCACTTGTGGAAAAAATTTAAAAATATTGAAAAGTAAAGAATCCAATAAAATTTCTCTCGGAAAATGAAAAAATATATATATTTAACGAGGAGGAAATTATAACTAATTTTATCATTGTAATATATCTCTTTCTGACATTAGAAATGTACCATTCACAAACGATATATAGATAATATAGAAATGTATCATTATGAACCAAGCAGTAGTGTATTATTGTATCTTTTAAATTTTTATTTGAATATTTTTTCATTAAATCAAGGTTGTAACCAGGGATGCCCACGGACCCCCCCCCCCCCCGAAAATTTTCGCAATGTAGCATATATTCCTCCCTGAAACTTTCCTCAACATAACTGTTTCAAAGCCCCCCCCCCCCCCCAAAAAAAAAAAAAAAATCTGGCTATGGCCTTGCATTAAATTCATGAGAGTATTTTAAAAAATGCATTTTATTTCAATTATAACTATTGTAAATATTTTATTCTTACAATCACTTCGCATTGGCAAAGTACAGTAAAAATTTGGTTTAAGTCTTACAACTGCATGAAGCGGCAATTCAAAATTATGTGATTTGGGGTTAACAAGAACCCTTTTTCTAATGCAAATATGAATTCATTAATACAAATACATATGGCGAATATTTTGACTTTTTCAAAAACCTTGCAGTTTACCTTTAAACACAAAACTGCCATTAGCATTATGGATTCATTTCAGATGTCTTTTTTTTTTTTTTAAAGAAGCTTTTCACATATTCAAAACCTTTGTTAAATTTTAAAAAAAAAGAAAAGAATATACAAGCAAATGTAAATTGGTCAATGACATAAAACACATGGTAAAGGTCAACAAGTTTCTTTTATTCGACATGCATAAATCAAAATATTCCACATGAACTTCGCAGGCTCAGAAGTAACCTTGGCAAAAAAAAATCAGGACGCATGTTAAATGTTCAGTATATACATGTGCACTTTAAAGTAGAATAAAATTATATCAAAAAGCAACAAGGAGAGAGAAAAATAAATAATTAAATAAAAATACTAAAGATATATTACCCCCCATTGTTTGGTATTTCTGTTCAATTAGGAATCATGATAAAGTTTCAAAATCTTTAATGAAGTAATAGCTCCCGAGAGAAAAACATTATCGGAAACACACAAAAGCGACAAAGAAATCATTGAACAATACTAGTTAATAAAATTAAGGCAACTCTAAAGTTGTATTTTTTGTAAGGCCTCTTCAGAAATTCAAGATCGTGTAAGGCGAAGAAAGCTCTAAAAACTCAACATATTCCAATTTTCGCAACATCCAGTCCGCCATTGCTAATGTTTACATGTACTGCGCATGCGCTCAAACCTTAACTTTGCTCTGGAGCTTGGTTGAGTTACTCGACCTGGCATGGTTTCGGGAACCTGTTTGCGCGTAGTCAAAGTTGATGGTGAATAGGAAATCCGCGGTAACTCTAGGTTGGAGACCGGTTTCGCGTCAAACCATGAGGTTAGAGTTGACGGTGAATACGGCGGTTATTCATTGTTTTTGATTTGGGTGCGGGCTATACAACGATGCGGGTTATACACCGAACTTGATTTTTTCAGAATGATTTTTTCTTCCTGCGGACTATACAACGAGCGGGCTATTTACCGATAATTACGGTACATAATTTATGGTATTACTTACAAATAATGCTATCGCATATAGATCAGAATATAAGAGTACAGTTCGAATACGGACTTTTGACATTTGGACGTTTCTGCGCATGGCAGAAAAGAACGAATCCATTCGAGTTTCAGGAAAGTTCGTTTTGCAGGAGCGTTTATTTAGTACGCGAATCCGGTTTGCTGAAATCAACGAAATTTATTAACTGGTTCATAGCATCAGTTCGGAAGAAATCCAGTATGCTAAACGAGCTAGAACGAGAACAAAAACGGTACACTCGTAGAACTAGCTGTTCCTCCGTTGAACATGAATGGATTCTTCTTGGCACTCTGCCAGGCAGATTACTTTGGTTGATGGTAGAACTGTAAGATGATGGTTGCTACTAAGAATTAGTTTACAACGTAAAAAGGAACTTAATATATTCATTTTTGGAGTGCCCCCTTAAGAAGTCAAAAGATTACTCCCTGGTTAACCGTAGAGCATGCGCTCAACGTTGGGAAAACTGTTGTAGTGTATTCATTTATCTCTCAAAAATTTAATTTCAAAAAATGTCTCAACACACATTTTGCCATTTTGTCGTGAAAGATAATAATTGATGATGTGTTTTAGGTGTTCTACTACTCGACGGACCTGTTCACGTCGGCGGGTCTTTCCCAGGCGGTGGCGCACTACGCCACGATTGGCGTGGGGGTGATCATGGTGGTGATGACCCTCGTCTCCATCCCCCTCATGGACCGGGCCGGACGCAGGACGCTGCACCTCTACGGCCTCGGAGGCATGTTCATTAGCAGCATCTTCATCACCATCGCCCTGCTCGTCTCGGTCAGTCTTACGCATCTCTTAACTTGCATTTACACTCGTTGCGACAGCGACAAAAAGTCCGTTGTCAACGCCCGTCATTATGGCTCTGCGTAGTTTAATAAATCGGTCTTGTTGTGACATCGACAAAAAATCCTTCGTCAACGCTCGTCATTATGGCTCTACATAATTTGATAAACCAGTCCTGTTACGACGGCGACAAAAAAGTCCTTCGTCAACGCCCATCATTATAGCTCTGCATAATTTAATAAAAGAGTCCTGTTGCGACGGCGACAAAAAATCCTTCGTCAACGCTCGTCATTATGACTCTACATAATTTAATAAATCAGTCCTGTTGTGACGGAGGCAAAAAGTCCGTCGTCAACGCTCGTCAATATGTCTCTGTATAATTTAATAAACCAGTCCTGTTGCGACGCCGGCAAAAAGTCCTTCGTCAACGCCTGTCATTATGGCTCTGCGTAGTTTGATAAATCGGCCTTGTTATGACGGCGACAAAAAGTCCTTCGTCAACGCTCGTCATTATGGCTCTACATAATTTGATAAACCAGTCCTGTTGCGACGGCGACAAAAAAGTCCTTCGTCAACGCTCGTCATTAAGGCTCTACATAATTTAATAAATCAGTCCTCTTGCGACGGCGGCAAAAGTCCGTCGTCAACGCTCGTCATTATGATTTGGCATAATTTAATAAACCAGTCCTGTTGCGACTGTGGCAAAAAGTCTGTCGTCAACGCTCGTCATTATGACTTTGCATAAGTTAATAAACCAGTCCTGGTGTTCACTTATTAACTTTATTGTTTGCGCATATGCTATTTTTGGATCATTTGACGTGTAAAGCATCTTTAACCGTAATCAGAGTATTAATACGAACAATGTTCTCATGTGCCGCTTTTAGTACGATGTAAAAATATGTTTTAGTTACCTAGAAAAAAACATTCACATTTTTAGTCTCATTTACATAGTATTACTCTAAATAATTTTGTTACAGATCCTTGGGTGCTATCTTTCAATTACAGAATAACTTATGAAACTCAACTCCTTAACGAGTTAATCATGTTCCTAAATTAGGTGAAAAATCCTTTTCACAGCGACTATAGAATTGCTACAAACAAGCACTTTTCGCAGCAGTTATAGTTAGTAGCGTTCCTAGCATGGGTGTCTCCCGGGGCTGTAACTTGTGGCGTCATCCTCCCTTCTCCGCAAAAAAAAAAAAAGAAAAAACGATTGTGTTATATTAAATTGTAGTTTTGTAATTTAGAACTTTTTCAGCTGTGCAAAAAAAAATCTTTCGAAATTACATGTTATTAATTTGGTAACTTTCAGTGACCTACACTTATTTTCAGTTATGATACGTTGAAATAGCATTAGTAAAGTCTTATAATTCAAGTATATGTATTTTTCCAAAACTTCCACTCATTTTGGTTGCCCCCCAATACACCCCAAAAGGGTGTCACTCGAGGCAGACCCCCCCCCCCCCCGCCCGACCCGTAGTGACGCTATTGATTATTGCGTTACTAAAACAAACTGCTTCCACATATCAACATATTACAACCCTTTTATCCGTAAAACACGTTTCGCAGCAGCTATAGTGTTGCTGCTAGAAAGCTTCATTACAGGCAACTCGCTTGCTATTTTCACGTTCATTTAATGCAGGGGTCTCCAAACTTTCCAGCCTTAGGGCCATATTGATTACTCCAGTAAATTCCAAGGGCCAAAACCATATTATCATTAATTGTTGCCGGTGGTAAAAAGTTGAATCAGTCCACTAGGGTGTAAAATATGATTACTTTTTTGCCAGATGCCATTAGCGACGGGGAAGCTGATGTATTTTCTGTATCGTATGGGTATCCGTTATAATGGGGTACCCGCATCGTATCGCCATAGTAATCATTGATTACAAAAGTAATGAAATACACAAGTAATCATTGATTACTTTTTTCTTCAGTAATCGTTACTTCGGTTCCTAACGAGTACTCAAGTAACGAATGAGTATTTTTTTACATGAAAAAAAAAGTCCGAAAAAGTACGCCACGTTTAAAAAAGGCTGCAAATCGAACTAAAGTCCGCAAAAACGGCAACACTGCATATTATTAATTTTCCTGTCATTATCTGTAATTTCTAGATTAGTCGTAGAGTACGAGCGAGCCATGAGGAGTAACGTGACAGGACATCTGGTGGACACAAGCAGAAATAGGTAGTACCTTCTATCCCTAACAGATGGCGCTAATAGCACTTACAGAATAATCTCGTTGGTTCGATAAAGTTCTGGTGTCTTCCACTCACTTCTAGATGGCAGTAAGTGAAATATATAAGAAGGCTAGTGGCGCAACCACAAGTCAGTTCCTATGACACTGCTATGAAATAAAATAGTGCGTACCTCCTTAAAACGTGTTTGTGCGTGTTTAAGTTTAAGACATCTTTGTAACAATATTTTTATTTGAATTGTTGCTTTTGTGTGTGATTTAGTAGAATGGAAAAGAAGCGAAAAATTGATAGTGAATGCAGAAAATTCAAAGATCAGTGGAACATTCAGTATTTCGTAATTGAGTCCAGTAACAAGGCGCTATGTTTGATTTGCAATGAAAGCATAGCCGTTCTCAAAGAATATAACATTAAACGTCATTATGAAGCAAAACATTTTCAAAATTACTCAAAATATACAGGAAGTTTGCGGACAGAAAAATTCGAAGCTATGAAGCGCGGATTGAAATCGCAGAAATCTTTATTTACAAAACTCAAAACTGAACAAGAGGCTGCAACTCGTGCCAACTTTCGTGTGGCTCTTGAAATTGCAAAACGTGGAAAACCATTCACCGATGGAGAAATGTTCAAAGAATGCATAATCGCAGTAGCCGAAGAAATGTGCCCTGAAAAGGTAAATTTATTAAAAACTGTCAGTATGTCAGCAAACACTGTGGCTCGAAGGGTAGAAGACATCGCTGAAAATATATCCTCTCAACTGTTCAACAAAAATGGACATGTTGAGTGGTTTTCTTTGGCCTTGGATGAGTCAACGGATGTGTCAGATACTGCTCAGGTGTTGATTTATATTCGAGGAGTAGATAAAAGCTATGAAGTGCATGAAGAACTTCTTGATATGTATAGTATTCATGGCACAACTACTGGTTCAGATATTTTTAAAGGAGTTGAAATGGCCATTAAGCAAAAGAACCTTCGATGGAAAAACTTGAAATGTATTACAACTGATGGAGGCAAAAACATGAGTGGGAAAGATAAAGGAGTGGTCGCTCTTGTGTCAAAGGCTGTAGAAAATGACGGTGGTTCAAAACCAATAGTCTTACATTGTAATCATTCATCAACAGTCTTTGTGCGGAAAATGTTTGGATATGTCTGAAGTTCTGAAACCAGTCATATCAACTGTTAATTTTATCAGATCTTTTGGGCTGAATCACCGACAATTCGTACAATTTATTAAAGAGATTGGAGAAAATGACTTACCTTATCATACTGCCGTACGTTGGCTTAGTTGTGGGAAAGTCCTTCAGCGCTTTTTTGAACTTCGAGCAGTGATCGAATTTTTTTTGAATGAAAAGCATCGCCCTCTTACTGAATTGCAAAACAACGCATGGCTGTGGAAGTTAGCATTCTATGTTGATTTGACAAAACATGTGAACGAACTGAATTTGAGATTGCAAGGAGAAAACCAGCATCTTCCTGATTTATACAATAATATCAAATCATTCCGGAAGAAATTGATACTGTTTCAATCACAACTACGAAGTAAATGTTTTTCACATTTTAAAACATGTGAAATATTTAGCCACACCACTGAGACCGAGTTTCCTATCGATTTTGCAATCGAAACTTTGAGTGCTTTGAAAATAAATTTTGATACTCGTTTCTCGGACTTTGATGCCATTGCGAATCAAATTAAGATTTTTCAGAATCCTTTTGATACTGACATTGAAACCCTAGCCCCGGAACTTCAAATGGAAATGATTGATCTACAGTGCAGTGATATAATTAAGAACAAATATCAAAACTTATCTTTGTTGGAATTTTATAAGTGTCTTCCACTGACACAATTTGATAATTTGCATAAATTTGCTCGTGGGCTGTTTTCTGTTTTTGGTACTACTTATTTGTGTGAGAAGACCTTTTCCAAAATGAAGTACACAAAAAATGATTACAGATCTAAATTAACTGATGAGCATCTTAAATCTCTTTTAATAATTGGTACAAGTAAAATTAGTCCACAACTACAAACTATTGTCAGTGGAAAATCTCAATTACATAAATCTCATTAGTATTTCATATGTCGTTATGCTTGTTATAAGTTATCTTTTCATTTAAAATGTATAAAATGTTAGTTGGATTCATTTCAATAATTTGTTAGTTAGTAAATAATAACCTACAACAATGTTATGAGTAGTTAGCCCATGACCATATCAATGTAGATGTCATATTAATAATTATTCAACATAAAAATAGGTTACTTCAGTAAACTTAATTTAATTTGCTATAAAAAATAAATATGTTCTCTAGAAGGAGTTTTCTTTCAAGTATGCTAGCTCTCCGCGGGCCGGACAAAATCTGTCCGCGGGCCGGATGTGGCCCTCGGGCCGTAATTTGGAGACCCCTGATTTAATGCATCGCTTTTCAAAGTTTCGTTTTTTTTTTTTTTTTTTTTTTGTCTAGCTGTTCTTTTTAATCTTAAAATTGATTAATTTGCATTTATACACATGTATTAAATGCTCAAATATAAAATATTATGAACAATTTACCTAAAAATAAATGAAGATATAAACGGAGAGTTTTTTAAGTGTAAAACTCAGATTGAATCGAGGCGTAAGAGCGAGATTCAATGGGAAAAAAATATATAAATCAATTAGAAATCTTTTTAAATGAAAGTTTTATGCAAATTTATTTTAACTTCAATTAGTAAACAATATGTTGAGGTAAACATTAAAGTTTTTTTTAAACTTAACTCTCGTCGTTGTTTTTAATGATTACTAATTTTTAAACATTCTTAATGATTTGCGCCTCACAAAAGAGAGTTTTCTTAATATCAGCATTACCTGTTTAATAATCTACAATAATTGATAGTTCTTTCAAAAATAATTTTATTCAGTTCAATTATAAATTGAACATCAAACTATTTTTCTTCCTCTACTTTCAGTTTTTCTTTTCTGCTTTTAAAAATTCTGTTATTTATCAAAAATTCTCTCATCACTAGTTTTTCTATAGTAACTTTCATCATTAGTGTTTTTCTATAGTAAATTTCATAATTAGTGTTTTTCTATAGTAGCTTTCATCATTAGTGTTTTTCTATAGTAACTTTCATCATTAGTGTTTTTCTATAGTAACTTTCATCATTAGTGTTTTTCTATAGTAGCTTACATTTTATTCCGGTTACCTTTTATAAGTACTATTTATCATTTAAGAACTTTAAATAATTCCTTCAATACTTTTAATTGTTAAAAAATACTTTTAACTGATTCTTTCTTTTGACTGTTTATTCTTGTAGTGCCCCTGCAAAATGCACAAAAATTAAGTAGCGTTTGCGAAGTGTATTATTATTACTTTATGTATGTGTTTACTAATTTATATGTTATATATGGTTATAGCCAAACAGTTTTAAATTTTACATAATGTAAATAATGTACATTATGTAAAATTTAAAACTGTTTGGCTATAACCATATATAACATATAAATTTATATGTTTTATCTTATATTTGCCTACTTTTCTATGAAATATTTTTCATAAATATTTCTTTATTAATTCATCCTTTTGACTTCCATTTATATGCATTTTTTCCAGTTCCTGTATGAGTGGGTGACATATTTAAGTGTTGTTAGTACTTTGTTCTTTGTTGTTTTCTTCGCTATCGGTCCAGGTAAGTCAGAGTGTATGCTTCTTAACTGTAACTTTGATCTCATTGTTAGAAAATTGTGCGATTCATGGTTAGTTTAGAAGTCTATTTCTTCATATAACAGAAATTATTAGAAAAAGTACTTGAAGGTACTCGAAGTGAAACGGAAAAAAAAATCTTTAAGGAAATAATAAACTTGAAATTAATAGTGTACAAATTATATCGGCATGAAAAGTTTTTTTTTTTTTTTTAATCACAAAAAAATGTAAAATTGACAAATAATAAAGATGGAGGTCTTGTAAAGGATAAATAAATCTCACTTAAAAATACCAGACATTTTAGTAGCAGTAGGAAAAATAAGTTCCAAAGTCAAGATTCATCAAAAGTGTGAAGCAAAACGGACAGCACATAAATTTAAATAATAAAAAAAAGGATCTCATATATCCTATGTCCGGCAAAATCAATATCCGACGTATCACCGAAAATTTACGAAAAAGCAAAGAATAGGTCACAAAATATCATTTTGAAAATCTATAGACAGCTTGTATACTAAATTAATTATTACTAAACTGCATGAGCTTGAAAGAAATAGTTAGCTTTTTTCGTCAAATTTGAAGCTCAGTAAAATTCTTTAGATTACACGGATAGTATCTTTCACAACCATTCTAATCACCTTCTTATGATGCTTATTAAGAAGAGTATTTAAATATGCTTGATAAAAGAAACTGTAATCACACGCAATAATCTTTGTGTAGTTTAAGCTGACTCTGAAAATGATTTCGTTTAATCCGAAACATTCACTAATCCGAAAAGGGTCTAGTCTTAATCATCTAGGATTATCGGAACGGCACGGTATTAAAAATCAAAATCTGGTATTGCAATTTACACTACAAGAGCGGAATTCATTTCTGAGATATATTTTTAACCCCCTGTTTCTTTATTCCCGACTAATGTGTCAGTGAAAACATTTGCTGTCTCAAATTCGTTCCAAAGATGTTCCGAAGAGTTCTAAATTACAGATAATAAAATGTAAAAGATTATAAGAAATTATTTTTATTTTAAAATGGAATCTTCGGTGTCATTTGCATTACAAGTGAACTGTTTCACAACATGCATTCTCAAATGCTGTCAACTCCATTTCTTTAAACTTTTTTTTTATACTTTTCGTAAAATTAAATTCGATATATTGGGTTAAAAAATAAAACGTAAAACATCTATTAGAGTAATAGTTGCGTGAAATTACCCACACATATTAGTTTTACCAGCACAGTAGGAATACTCATTCACAGTGGGAACACCCGTAAATAGCTCATAAATATTGATGAATTTGTTTATTTCTTTCCACGAACCTCCTACGTACGTACCATAGGCAGTCTTATAGTTTATTAAAGCTCTATGAGCTCATTTAAACATCGAAATTTAAATCTTTGTTTATTGCAGTTTTTGATGATTTACCGAATAGTTGAGAGAAGGAAAACCAATTATGCTAATCCATGTCGGTTTTTGCGTCTGTATGAATGACGAGATTCGTATGCTAATCGAAATAAAATTTTAGAGAAAATTCTATCGAAAACTCAGTTATACGAAAAGTAATTTACGGGTAGTGCAGTAATTATATTGTGTATAGTCTAATAGTTGAATAATTATTTTACTTTAAACTATATGTATTTCTTTTTCATGTAGGGGGGGGGGGGACTGTAAAGTTACCCAAAACTAAAAATACTATATTTATGCTACATTTATTTCCTAATAATTATTTTAAAAAATAACTGACAAGCATTCAGAAATCATATCTAAAACTTTATTAACTTATTGGCAAGTTGATTAATTTTACAGAAAATAACTATATACATAAAAATCACGAAAAAAACCTATAAATGTACTGCAATCTGATTTCTTGTGGAATTATAATATATAACATAAAAGTAATTATAGTAGACTCCGGTTATAAAGTACCTGGGATATAACGTACTATAGGTTAATGATAGGTCGCGAATGAAGTTCGATATAATGTAATAATTTATAACTTCGGATATAACAGACTATGCAGAAGTCTCATCCTGGTTAAAACGTACTTTTTAGACCCGAAGAAAAACGACAAATTTGGTTGTCAACCTTGCATTACCATTTTACAAACTGTTTTGGACGTTTGATTCGTACATCACCGTGGATAATGATTTTACGACAGCCGAAACACCATCCGATATTAAGATTGCTCTGGTCAATTAAGAGTCTCTGGTTCAAAGACACTAGTGAAAGTGATGATGATTCATGAAATGGAGGTCATTCACTGCTAGAGGGACTCATGAGGGATCATCGTTGTCACGTGATATCCGCTCTTTGTTTACTAAGATTTTCAATCGAGTTCTACATGGAGTTCACTAGGCAAAATTAGTTATCTTAAAATCAATTATACTATTTTGACAGATTTTTCTAATTAGAACCCAGTATTTACATTTAATTTAATCATTATAAAAGAAATTTATTAAATATTAAAATAGTTACAGTGCTTTATTTGGTGTTAATTTTATGTAATGTAGAAGAATTTTATTTAGGCCTAGTTTTTAATTAGATTTGTCGAACTCGAAATAAAGCGATGCTACGGCGTCCTTTGTTTACATTGCTTTAATCGCTGCCACGTGACCAATGACGTTGCTTGAATTGCCTCCATATAAGAGGACGTTCTGAATGTATGTGAGACATTGAGTGCTATAAAAATTTTATCACGGCTCAATGAATTCCCTACTGACTACTCAAACTCAACAAAGTTCCATTACAAATATTAAAAGTGTCACTATCACTATGTCATCCAATCAAAGAAAACAAGGGAAAAATTTAAAAAAAAAAACCAATTAAAAAAAAGAAAAAGTTAAGGTAAGTTAAAGGGGGTTTTTTTTTTTTTTTTTGAAAAAACCGTTTTTTGCATAGGAAATTTTTTTTTATTTTTAATTAAGCCTTTTAAAAACTTTCGGTAACAAAGCACCATATTTTCCAGTCCCTTGACAGTACGTTATAACCGGAGTCCTCTGTATAATATTGTAGACGGAATTGCAATTTATAAAAGTGATTCTACGTTATAACATTGACTTAATAACGCTGTAGAAGGGATATGTGGTTGTAATTAGCTGATAAAAATTTTAGTCGAATACGTTTGGAATGAGTTTGTACAGGCGCATTAATAGTTCCTCCATCTTGTACCGATCAATCAATCAATATAGCTATGTTTCTATCTGTAAATATGGAAATTTAATTAAAAAAAGCACAAAACTGTTCCACTTAGAATCGAATTGCTGTCCTCGTAATAACGGAGCCCCTTTTATAACAGTACTCGCAAAATAAGTGATATTCTAATCACTTAAAAGGAAACCAAAGTTTTTTTTTTTTTTTTTTGGGGGGGGGGGGGGTAATCGTATTAATCACGCTCGTACGAAGTTAGTTTAACTATAAGATAGATGAATGTTTATTCTTGTATCTCTAAGGAATCGTAACATATTGAAAAAGTAATTGAAATAAATCATTTATTTAAAGCAGATAATCTATTGGTGTTTATCGTAAAAACATAAAATATGTATTAGTGTTTCATTCTACATTTAATGTTTTATACCATGTGAAATGAAATTTTAAGTGGTATATATTTTTCCATTCCTGTTTTGGCTTACGTCTCAAGGACATGGGCATATCTCAGGCATGTACAGCTCTCTTTTTTTTATTTTTTATATTTCATATCCTTTTCCCTTACTCTCATTTCTTGCTTTTGCCATCAATTCTTCATATTTTTTGTCGTATTCATTGCACTGTATCAGAGATTCTCTTTTTATAAGTACAATCCCCTCCCACACACACATATGTACACATAAATACAAAATTGGCTCTCAGCAAGGTTGTGATTACCGTATGAACAGAAGATTGGCAAAGATATCGACTACTAATTGTTAAGTTTTGTTGTAAGTAGAATATTCTAATTCTAATTCTCTCATTTTACGAATGTTCTAAGTAGAACAGAACATTCGTTTATTCCATAAGAAAAACTTGTTTTTAATCGTTGCCATGCAAAACAAATTTAATAGTATTAAAAATTGAGAATGAATATGCATCAATGCATCCCTAAAATATTTTGTATCAGAAATACAATGTTTTAAATTTCCAAAACGAGTCAAACGTCAATCAATCAATCAAATCTTCATCAATAAATCTGATAAGATATGAGCGTTACATTTTCTTGCACCTAACTTTTTTTTAATCTTTTTTTAAGAAATAATATTTAAATAAATGAATTAAATAAGTAAATAAAAACGCTCTTTTTAATTTTTGGTGCAGTTTATCAATTTATTTATTTACTACATTTATTTACATTTTTTACATAAAAATGTTTGAATTTATAAGGTGGGCGACAATGCTAAATAATTTTGAACTGTTAAAAAAATATCTTTAAAAGAAACGAACCAAAAGATTCTATTTTGCACACATTCCTGCTTCCCATCTCAAAAGCCTACTTTCAAATTATTACTATATAGTAATTATTAACCGACTTCACAAAAGAAGGAGGTTATACATTCATAGTGTATCTATGTCGTTTTTTTTTTTTTTTTTTTTTTGGTTTGTCCACTCATAACTTCGCACCGGATGAAGCGATTTTCATGATTTTTTTTCTCAATCGATCGAGGGTGGTTTCCCATAGGTCCCGTACTTTTGTCAGACCATATTCGATAAATAGAACAAAAGTAATTGGCAGAAATGTAGTACTTTTTTTGTTTTTTCATTCATAACTTTTGACTAAATGAACCGATTTTGATGATTTTTTTCTTTAATCGATAGAGGGTCGTCTAACTCAAATATTGTAAATCAATTTGACTACATTTGTTTTTTAGAAAAAAAAGTTACGGGTGAAAAATAAGTATTTTTTATTTTAATTGGAAAGGCTTGGCTTGATTTTTCTTTGTTGGGAAATCTATTAATAAATATAAAAGTCATTGTTGAAAACATGTTTGTTGTCATGGGCTATAATATTAAAAGAAATTACAGCAAGAGTTTGACTGAAGGCGAAAATTAATCCAGTCAGTTTGTTTGCTAAAATCGACTTCAAAGGGAAATTTATCATACAAATGATTAGTTTTAGTGCCATTCATTCAAAGAAGTTTTGCCCTTTGATATGGATTTTTTTTTTTTAAATAGAGTATTTATATAAAAAATGTATTTACACTAAAAAGGATAAAATAAAAATAATTTTTATAAAAAAACAGAACCGATCTCAAATTATAAATTGCGCTAAAAAGTGAAAAATAAATTCATTCTTTAAACAACATCGATGTGACTTTCAAACATAGTTTTAGAAGTCGGTGCAAAATTATGAGTCTAATTGCCATTACACCATTTGCTACTTCATATTGGAACTGTTGCTAATTCTGCGAAAATATATATATTTGTAATTGATTCATGATTACAAAAGATTTTATCTATCCTGATTTTGCACAAACTTCTAAAACTATGTTTAAAAGTCACATCGATGTTGTTTAAAGAATGAATTTATTTTTCACTTTTTAGCGCAATTTATAATTTGAAGTCGGTTCTGTTTTTTTATAAAAATTATTTTTATTTTGTAACTTTTATACATACTAATACATATTTAAGTTTTACGTGTTAATTTTGTTTAACAAGTTGAATATTAAAATAAAAATCATTAACGAGAATGACATCACAGTACAATGCCAATGCATTAATTGTAGTAGTAGTTATTAATAGTTCAGTTTAAATGCAATGCTCAAAAGTTTCCTTTGAAAAGTATACATATCAGAAAAGGGATTAAAAATGGTTTAAATTCTTCTTTTATAAAATTAGGATTTTTAAGTGTTGTTTTTTTTTTTTTTTTTAAATGCCTTCTCACAGAAAAAGTAAAAAGTTCTTGTGAAGTAGAACAATTTTCAAAGAATTAAACCAGAATTCACTATGTATCTTCCATAAAAGAGAATCTCTGCTTGGGGACATCCTATTTGTTGCTTTCGCACTGGTGCACGCATTTCAACTTCTGTGCATGCTTTTGTGTATATCTATTTACTTTTCAAGTATTTATTTTGTCG
Source organism: Octonoba sinensis (assembly GCA_038502835.1). NCBI lineage: Eukaryota > Metazoa > Arthropoda > Arachnida > Araneae > Uloboridae > Octonoba > Octonoba sinensis. The sequence goes on along the minus strand of CM076605.1, from coordinate 58,409,153 downwards.
TAGTGTATGAATATTTTAAAGATGTAAAATTCTTCCACACTTTCCTCTATCACTCAGGTTTTCTGAAGTCTTTTTATTATTATCATACTCGATGTTTCTTGAAAAAATTACCATTCTAGCAAACGATTCTCAGCTAAGAATTTTGTTCATGTCAAAATAACTAGATGGCAGCACCATACTTAGAAGTTTTGGGTACGTTTGAGTTACGTTTTTAGAAAACTCATTCCATTTATTTTCAAGAACAGTAATTCATATTATGAATTAATTCATATAAAGTCAGTTTAAAAAATACCATTCAAAATGAAAAGTACAATCGTACATGATGTTCTCCTGCCTGATTTTCGTCATCATTTGGCAATTATACCGTTGTTTTAAGTTTTGTACGAAGCATTGTTATATTTCAGTAATTACAAAATATTTTGAAATCAAAAAAGAAAATTATCAGTCGCATTAATTTTAAGAAATTATCCACCAATACTGCTGTATTCCATTTATTACGAATAACAGAACATTTATTACATGGAATATGTTTTTATTTTAAACTCATCAAGTATATAAGATATCAATCCAAGCCTTTCATTTTGTGATTATCATTTTTACTTTTAAAATTTCGGTTTGAATTTTATATTTTAAACAAACAATGGACTTGTTTTTCCTCATCAGTTAGTAATAATTGTTATGAAGAAAAATCTAACAGTGTTCTTTTTTATAGATCACTCTAGACAGTATAAAAGGCAGATGTAAATGAGTGTATATATGCCTTTTATATATCAAATATATTTGTAGGCAACTTCAAGAATCAACCATTGTGTTACCAGTTAAATAACTCGGTCGTTACAACCGTTACACTACGCAAAATGCAACGTTGCTGCCATCTTGTTTTTAGTCATTGATTAGAGATTTAAGTCTAAATGAACGTTTCACCATTATTATGGGACTTGGATTGTGTATCAGCACGTAAGAGTATTTTATGTTTCTGAGAACGTAGATCAATGTGACTCCTTTGAAGGTGTGCAATATGCCCTTCTTTATCATTCTTTATTACTTATTTTAATTTTCGTATGGTATATATGTCAAATGTTATTATATAAAGAGCTGGCTGTTTTCTCCCTGGAATTCAAGCATGTGCCGTTGCTGAAATATTTCTTTATGGCTTCTGTAAATAAATACAGTAACCCCTCGTTATATCGCGCCTCGTTACATCGCTCATTCGGATATATCGCGCTTTTTCTATGTCTCCAAAAATGTTAAGTTTGTGTTCTCGAAAGTAAAAGTATTGCATTTCTGAGTAAAGCCCTTTCTCTCCCTCCCACTAAACAAAGCCATCGAACAGGAATGTTTTCCTTTCTTCTGAATTTGCTGGAGTTAAAATCTGCAGCAATTCTCCTCCCACTCGCCAACTTAAAGGCCTGCAGAATGATTCTACTCAAACCAGTTGACGTTTTACTTGTTTTTTGAGTATTGATCCTAACGCCCATTAATAAATGAAACAGATGTTTACTTCCCAAGGAGAAAAACTAAACCCATTTCTGGATACCTTCTAGTACAGAACGGATTCGGACTTATACAATCCCCTTAACCAAGAAAGGAAAAGTGATAAGTAAAGGAATTTTCTGGGAAGAAAATGGTTACCTTTATCTTTGACATCGTTTTCATACCATGCTCAGGTTCACTCAATTTACTTGTACGTTTTGACTTATGACGTGTTATCGGTTATATCGCGCATTCGGATATATCGCGCTTTTTTGCTGTCCCCCGACAAGCGCGATATAACGAGGGCTACTGTATAACAAATTATCTTCGTCAGTTTCTATTTATATGTTTAGAAAATCATAATTTTTTATATATACATGTGTTAAAATTTCCTCCTTATTCTTATCTCCTTAAATGTTATTATTTTGAGCAGTATTTCCATGAATACTATTTCTTATCTTTAATAGTTGTTGATCACAAACAGTAACATTAGAAACAAATTTACAGCGGAAAAACGTTATAGATCTCAAACTAAAAGATGCCGGCCCGCGCCAAGCCTACTCGGTGCCGTCGTGCGAATTCCTATTGAACCCTTTATTTTATGATTGAAAGAAACCCGGGTTTTTCCCGAAGAACCCGACCTAATAGTTTTTTTTTTTTTTTTTTTTTGACACTGCGCCGTTGACATTGCACAAATAGAAGGCACAAGCTTGAAAATATGCTAAGTAGACTCTTAACACGCTTGCACAATTGCAAATTACAACCAAATTTTAAGTTACTTCTACTAATTTTCGTATGTATATACATCAATTGTATTATATAAGAGCTGGCTGTTGTTAATTCGTAATCCCTTTTTGCCATTTTAAACACATACAATTGAACAATCTTCAAATCATTAATTTTGTTTTTTTTACTTACAAAAGGGTGTACAGAAATTTATAACAATAACTTTAAGATTCCTTTAAGCTCTTTTTGTGAAAACGTTTTTCAAACGTTTTGTTCCGAGTAGGCAAGTGTAGCGAGCAGCGTTTGGTAGCTCCCAGTTTTAAATAATATCTATGATTTTTAATGAATGGAAGTTTTCAAAAACTCCATCCGTTCCTATTCAGCGTTTAACTTTTTAATCGTTACACAAACGAGTGAACAGTTATATTTCACTTTACCGTTTAAAAATTTTCAACTAACTATATATCATAGTCATTGTATTTGTACCACATTATCAGTCAATTGAAAAAAAAGGAATATGACCATCCCAGAAACAAAACCCAAAGCAACATTATAAGCCACTTTAAATACATTCTATTCATACTTTTTGAACTAATAATAATCTCGCAACTTGGCATGATTCTGATTGTATCGATTTGTTTGCAGGCTCAATCCCGTGGATGATCACGGCGGAGTTGTTTTCCCACGGTCCTCGGCCAGCAGCCATGAGTATAGCTGTTTTTGTCAATTGGTCTGCCAATTTCTTAGTCGGTTTAGTCTTTCCACAAATGCAGGTCAGTAACCCTTTTAAAACGCTTCCTTTACAAATTTTTTTGAAAAAAATTGCAAAAAAGCACATTTTTTTATTTTATTATTAAACACAAAGAAACGAAACAACGCAAAATATGTAGGTTTTAAGTTGAATTTTCATTTTTTACAGGTGTAAAAGCGTTACCTTGCATTACATTTTAATATTAGTTTACTATCCCGGGTAAATGGAAAAAAGTTAAATATTGGTATTTGTGTGATAGTTTTTGAAACAAGGGACAGCACAGCAAACCAACAAAACCTGGCAAACTTCCAATCAAAGCTGAATATTTCTTTTCATTTCCAAGAAGATTCAAGAGAAGAAATACTGACAACTTACTTGTCTCCTATACTGAATCCAAATTGAAGAGTAAAATCCAACAAAATCGTGTTGAACAATTCGAAGCCTCCGTTTTCACTCATTCTTGTCTGAAGGTAGTTTTGCAATCTGGTTGACCTGAACCAGCAGTCTTTCTGATAAAACCATCCCTCAACTCCGAAACCTTTTCCTTGGGCTCTCCTCGAAAATCCTTAACTGGATGAACTTCAATTCATTCTATTCCCCATTATTAAGGGGACTTGGCACCTCTCAAATGTAGAAAATAGATGAAAATACCGATTTTTCAATTTTTTGCTTTAAATGTGGTTTGACTCTCCAAGTATATCTGAGCGAAATTTTGAAAATATACAACCAATATAAATATAGTGAAGAAGTAAGAGAATTCAAATATTTCTGATGTTTTAGTAGAATTTTGTATTCTTTAAACTGCGTTTTCTTGGTTTGTGTTATTCCGCAATATTGTAGTACTTAAAATGCTAAAACTTCTACATAACTTCATGTAGCAAGTTGAAATTTTTTGTGCGTGTTCAGTATGATGTGCTTGATAAAATTAGGGATGGATTTTGCTATATATTTTAAGAAAAAAATTTTAAAAATGAAAATGTAACAAAAGACGCTTTTTTGTCTGTGTTCTACCATCGATGTAACTTAAACTTTTTTCTCAAAAACTAATTAATTAATAGCAAAACCCATCCCTAAAATTGTAAACCATAGTATAATAAGTACTTTTAAAAAATTTGGTAAAGAAAAGTCAAGAAATGAAGAAGGAAACTTAAAACTGTTAAATTACTTTAAAAAAATTAAATTTTAAAAATTTCTGTTAGTTGAATTTTGATTTTTCACGTGAAAATCACTTTGTTGAACAATAGAACTTCATAATATACAAATGAAATAGGTAAAAGTTCTTAAATAAAAAAAATTGTCAAAAGGTGCCAAGTCCCCTTAAAAAATACCAATGACGATAAGGTTGAATCACACTCAAAGTGACTCGGCCTCTAATTGAGATTGACGTTGCTATAACATTCAAGACATTCCGAGCTCACGCACGTGCAATTTAACAACGAGGTGTGAAATTCGTCACAGAAGCTTCGAGAAAAGCTTGCGGAGTCGAAACTAGGGATGGTTTTACCAGAGCGAATTTGGCTGCTAAACTCAACCATGTCTAACTTCGCCCATAAACCAAATTCTTCAGCTGGAAATGAATGAAAACTAAGACACTCCATTGTTCCACAAGATTTTAATCAGCGTACGAGTCTTCTCACAAAAGCTCAACTTTCCAATAAAAAAATCTATATCAATATTTCTAATTGTCTGAAACAAGTTTTTCAAACATTTAAAGTTTTATTCAATATAAGAGAAAAAAACATGAGTTGAGTTGTTAGCATCCCCTCACCCCCTTCAGCTGTAATGTAATCTACCCCCCCCCCCTTTTTTTTTTGCGTTTTTTATCTCCTTCAGCTGTAGTGCGGAAAAATCGAATTCTCCTCCTCCGAAGTTTTAAAGCGCCAAGTTGATATTTTCCGTCAGCTCTCAATCGAACTAAAGTTTCAAATTTTGGGCTTCAACTTCAATGCTTCATGCAAACTTCATGCAAAAAATGCTTCAACTTCAAGCGAAAATTATTGAAAATCACTTTGTAGATTGGTTAAAAATTAATAGTTTTAAAGGAAAATAACTGTACAGAATTATGGAATTGTAGATTGAATATCTTCTGCATTCTCAACACCGAAGCTGGCGAGATGTGCTGTTTTTAGCGCCTTGGACTCTACGACAGCATTGAAGTGCGTTTTAACTAACTAATGGTGACCAATTAAACACTGGCTTTAAGTCATAGAGAATTTTTCAAGAATTGGCCTCAAAAGGAAGTGAAAATCTTTCCACTGTTTGAGTGAGGCTTTATCCCTTGGTGGACGGAATAATAAAAGTTTAACAACAGGAGCACTCAAAAAGCAAGCCGTTCCAAAGAACAATTGTTGAACAACATTACAGCAAAGTAACGGCGCCTGTTTGTACGTGCATGAGGTATATCAATTATCGAGTACATATTGGGTGATAGTCGATATAGTCTGAATGTAACCAACAACATTTACGAATGCATAACCGAAACGCTATTGCATAATTTTAGCAACTTTATTGTTCTCAGATGTAACGTTTACACTGAATTTATTGTTCTTGGATGTAACATTGAAAATGAATTATTTAATGGAGTAATTCGCAGGCTTGAGCTGAAACTGCCGAAACCGACGCATAATTTTCTTGATCCATTTCCACGAGCCACTATTGCGACAGTCATTTGAGTCCACAGAGAACAAGATGTTTTGCCCAACTTCACACACCACAGACATTGGACAAAGCTCTGAAAGAAGCTTAAAGCTTCTAACTCTTAACAGTATTCAATGTAACTTTTCAAGCATTGAAAGCCACTCTGAGCTTTTATCAGTTTCAGTTTTTCCACATTTGCACAGATAGTCATTCCAGTGTTTGTTGCACAGATGTTACATTCAACGTCATTTTTCCATATTTGCACAGTTACATCCGAGAGCAACAAAGGTTGCTAAAAACATTCAATAACGTTTCGCTTACCTATTCGTAAAGGCTGTTTGTTATCCGAGCTATATCCGTTATCAGATGTAACATGCCTCACGTAAATGAAACCAGGCTCTAATACTTTGTCATGTTATTCAACAGTTGTCCTTGTGAACTGTTTGTTGTGGAGTGTGTCGTTTGCTAAAGTTTTGTCATGCCGTCCATCAAAACCAAGGCTTTAAACAGCAGAGCGGTTTGCATTTTGAGGCTAGCTCTTGTGGTTAATTATCGATTATTTGAATCCAGAATTCGATTGATTCCAGTTCGTTAACCCTTTCAGCCCTGTATTTTTAAATTTGAAAAAAAAAAAAAAAGTTTTTTTGTTAATTATTATTGAGGAACCATAAATTCCAAATTTGAACTCATTTGCTTAATTAGGGGTGGCATCTCGCTTCCTTTTTTTTTTGGTAAAATAATTGCGAAAATGGAATATTATCTTCAACTGACTCTTCATCTAACTCTTCTGCAATACCCATTTCGTTTATATTTTCCACTTCATCTTCTACGTCCGAAATAGATTGTTGAGGTTATCGGCATCCATTTCGCACGACTTTATAAAACACTTACTTACACACAACACAAGTCAATGACGTAAACTGCGCATGTATTTTGTTTAGGCGGCTTTGTTGAAGTGACATCCAGTGATGAACAGCAAAAATACGGATTGTCATAGTAAGTAGAGACAAGTAAATGTTGCGGTGGCAAGTGCCACCGCCAGGGCCGAAAGGGTTAACATGCGATTCCGCGCAATTATATAGTATATCGCAGTTAACGTGCGGTATGAGAGCGGAAGGCGCTAAAAATAGAAAATCTTTCCAGCTTCAGTGTCATTGAAGTGGCAGAACAGCGATACCTACAATCCCAAAATTCTGTACTATTGCATTTCTTTTTAAAAAATTAGTTTTTAAGCATTACAACAAATCAATGTACCGAATTCTGATTGTTAAACAATTTTCGAACTTTTAAGCATTTTTAGTCCAATGTTTGAAACTTTAGGTCGATGAGGCGACAGAAGATCAGAACTTTCATATTTTTACACTTTATAAGTACGGGAATTAACAAGTTCGCTGTCGGTCACTTTAAGGATGAACCTTTACATTACGTAGTATCAGGAGAAACACCTAACATACAATGTGGATTGAAGCAGATTGAAACAAAGGTGAAGCCTTCCCTCCCACGAACGGGTGGGTGGTTACTAAGGCATCACTCACACCACGCTTAAGCTTCTAACGCTCGCTGACAGTCACTTAGGGATGAATTTTTAAGCAGTAAACACACCTGAAATGGCCCACTGCAGCGGAGAGCAATTGAAGATGCGCAGCTTTTTCCGCGCGAGCTTGTGGCTGGCTAACTGAGACATCACTTAACACAACACTGTAAACTCTCGCTCGTTTGGCACTGTGGCAAGAGATTGATATCACGCGCTGGCGCGTGGTCGGCAGCGAACGTGTTAACTTTTTCATACTACCATTAAAAGAATTTCGAGTTTTTATTCTCACCCTATACTTCAAGTCTTGCTGAAATATATTTGGCAACAATAGTAATAAATATAAAATGCTTATCTATATTGATGCTGGTCAGCTCCAAATTGAGATGTCCATCTAATTCCTCTTCTCTCCCGGGCAGCGGTCGTTCGAGAATTACTCCTTCTTGCCGTTCACCGTTCTGATCGCCATCTTCTGGACCTTCACCTACAGGAAAGTGCCGGAAACGAAGAACCGGACCTTCGAGGAAATCGCTGCCTTATTCCGGAGGGACGAAGTGGTCAACGTCAACGGACTCACCGCCGTAGTGCCGCCGCGGAAGCCGCCCGCAGCCGCCGCGCCGCCACCCCCGCCGCTGCACCAGTCCGCAGAGCTGGTGGTGGCTGAAGAGAAGAACCTCGAGACTTGTAAGACATCGAACTTCTAATCCATCCCTGCATGCCCCTCAACCACGACCAGCTAAATCATCAGGCCAGAGAACTGATGGCCCACGTGACACAGTCCAAAGCCTCTGGAATTCGGAGATGAAAACAATCAAATTGCTTTGTACGTCGATTCGACTACTTTCTTCTCCGTGGTTGTTTTAGTGGGAACGCGATGTGTCACGTGACTGATCAGTTTACTGCCTGATAATCTAGTTGGCCGTGCATCAACCTAGAAAGTTTGCCTATGCATGATAACCAAGCTCCAGAACCAGGAAGATTCACGCTTGCATGCTCTTGTATGTTCGGTCTTGTCAGAAGGCAACCTTCAGATATACATCCTCTAATGTTACTTAACTTTTATGATTTTTTTCTTCAAAAAGAACTTAACAAAAAAAATATGCTAAAGAAACAGCTTTTTCACATCATTATCATTTAGAACAGGCTGTTCTTCCCAGTTGCTTTTACAATACAATAATTAAAATATGAAATGACCGATTTATTTCGTCAGATCATGCTTGTAATTTTAACTTTTCTCTCCAGCCGTTTAAATGTTTCAAAATTGGAGAAACAAACTTCTAGATGGAGTAGAACATACCTTGACGACACGTAAACCCATAGCAATATAGGGTTGGAAATACAAACTTGATGGCAATAGGGGGTTTGTTAGGGAAACGTCGATCGCCACAAGTCGATGTGTTGGAATAAAAGTATGAATTGATAGTGATGGTATACTGACATTCAAAAATATCATAAGCTTAAAAAAAGTCATTACTTTCCTGTTAATGAACTTGCCCGAAGCTTTCTGGCTCTATTTCTACGTACCTTCATTATCAGAGAAGTCATAAGTTATCATTAGCGTATGACCTCCAAATGCAGATTTGCGATCACGATGGATTCATACTTTCTATCCTAAACCTCTGCTTGTGGTGATCGAGGTTTCCCCTTATATCCTCTCTATGTTGTTGAGATTGCAATTCTGGTCCCGTATGGCTATGGGCCTCTCAGTGTACAACACCCCATTTAGAAGTTCGTTCCCATCACACATGTATATTTCAGAAATAAAGCTTCAAAAACTAAATTGTTTCCACTTTCTCGAAAATCAGAAAATAGGCTCGGATTGATTTTTTTACACTTTGGGGATAAATTTTCCTATATATGCGATGTACCAGAATTATACAAAATATCAGATTTTCCTGTATTCATTACATAAATTTCAGCAGTCTGTTTCTCATTTACTTATTTATGTTTCATATTTCAAACGCTTAAAGATCATTTGAACTCATCCTTAATCAATCTACTTAATGAAAATGAAAGGCAAATTCATTTTTTTTTTAATGTTTGCTTTCTGCATGTATTTTACTTTATACATTTTGGAAGAAGTGAATTTTACGTAAGAATGTGTGTATATTATATCATTATATTTTTATTTATTTTTATATCACTGTATTTTCTGGTAGAAATAAAATGGTGTTTATTATTTATTTATTCTTTTTTTAGAAAAAATGTGAACAATAACTAATTAGGATTCTCATTCATTAAAGACTGCATGACAATCCTCGAGTTTCCGAGAATGTTTTGCATGGTTGTTGTATTTAATTTTTAATAACAAGTGTATTTCCTTTTGTTTACTGTGAATTTTCAAAGTATTTACTGGATTGTTTTTTTCTTTTCTTCAATATCAATATTGCATTGTATATCTGTTTTTAAACTTTTCTACCCGTGAGTTTTTAAAAGTTTAAATTTAAACTTTCTAAAGATTCCCTTCTGAATTTATCTTCCGGAACTTTTACTTTTTTACTACTTACTGTGGAGTGGATTTTATTCTGTGTAACCATAGCACTAATTAATGAAATTTATTTGATTAATTTAAAATTAATATTTAAGACCTTAACTGAAATGATGTTGATTATTCTCTAATTAATGTTGACTTTTATTTAAAAAGGCATACAATTTTTCAATTCCAAAATTATTTTCTCTTTGCTTCGGATTAATTGAAGAAATCGTTTAATATTTAGATGTAAATCAGTCTTGCTATTGTTCGTACAAGCAGCATTGCTTAAAAATTGTTTACAAAAGTCCTAACGAAGCAAATTCACTGCTTTGTTTTAATTTTGTTTACTTTGTTTATTTCAACATTCATTCAATAAAATTTATTTTTTAAAAATGTTGCCTTATTTCTTGATTTGCTATATCTTTGGTTTATTTTCTGGTAGATAAGGAGCTTTATGAAATGTAATTTCTTTAGCCGCTTTTCTTTCAATTAGAATATAACGAAACACAAATGTACACTAAGCTGCTGGAAGCAAATTCTGCACAAAAATAATCAAAATTGAGCGATCAAACTGCATAATAAAAATAAGAAAAGTAGGACACAAAATGTAAAAAACGGGACGACGAGCGCTAGTGCGTCACGAGCGAGAAGGACCTGCCTCCACTTCACAAGGCTCTTTCTACATTGTAAGTAGGATAACCAAAAAAGTTGCAACCTCCCCCAAGAGCCTTCCAACCACAAAACAAAGAAAGACAAATGAATTGAACTCGCCGAACACGTAAAAGTAACTGCGTAAATAAGAGATAAATTCAAGTGACGGTTGTGGGAAAAGACAGTTATGCAAACACCGAAAAATTAGAGTGAAAGTAATTCATGGGTGATTTTCAAGTTTGTTGACGAATTGGATTTGACACAATCTGAAAACGTTTGTTGCGTCAACCATAAAAACTTGCCTACATACTTTCTCGAGGTAACACTCATGAGCCGCATGTCCGGACAAAAAATTTCTTTAAATTTTAAAATATTAGATAAACATTTCAGTAAAATCACTTGCATTTTTGTTAAGTAAACACATATTACTTCATGTTTTAAACCGTATTGAATAAAAATAAAAGCCACATTAGACATTTTCAGGATAGATTCCACTAGACTTTCACAGCTTGGCCCCTTTTACCCTTGCCTTTTCTCTAGTAGGCAAATCCTTACTTCTCTAATGTAGTGGTTTAAACTAAGAGCATTTTTTACATTTTCAAGCTGCTTACGAATAAAGAAGTTATTGCAAATAAATTAATGAAATTAATAGAATTAAAACTAAGTATTTCGACAAACTTTTATGGAAATGTTGGAATTCCAGTAAATCAAGCGGTTAACATGAACGTGAAATGCAATTCTTTTGTCATGTAAATAAATTTTCACAGCATTATTTGAAGATTTAATGAAAAGATCAGGAAATTCAGAACAATTAGTGTCGTTATTTGTGCTAATGAGTTCAGGAGGATAAATAATAGTAGAATCATTCGATCAATTATAATAGTTAATAGTAATTAAGTCATCCACATAACGGAAAACTTACGGAATTGTGAAAACGAAGTTCTTTTCATAAAAGTGTAAATATTAATTGGTTCGTCATTATAATAAACATAGTCGTTAAAGAAAATTTGATGCGAGTGAACCAGGGATTAATTTCAATAACCAAAATGAAATTGTAGTCTTAAAATTAGTACGCAAGTACATCTTTTACGATTAGAGATTAAAATACTGGTAAACAGATTTTTGAAATCATATGAATAGATGCAATCAATATTGTTCTGTCCTTAGATATCCTAAAACCGATTTATTGTTTTTGATAATCCAAGTAAGTACTTTTAAGAATGTTATTTGAAAAATATTCAAATGCTATACAAAGATATTTCCAGGAGGGTTCATGTAAGAATTGGATCAGCAGTTGGACCGGAATTTTGGATATATTGTGGTTATGTATTATTCGTTCAATTTTTATTATATATATATAACAATCGTAATCGACGTTATTTCATACATGAATGGTAATTTGATTCTATCCTTTTTTTAGTGTAAATATATTTTCAAGCAATCATGCGCAAGCGGTACGGCACGTCTAGCGATAATAAAGAAATAAATGAATGTTATCTTTAGATAAACAAGCAAACAAATCAATCATGCGCAAAAGTCGAATTTACGTACCACCTTTTGAAATCTGATGAAAATGCTAGTAAAGAAAACAGACTGAGTAAATTTTATGTTTCTTTTAGAGCAACCTTCAGTCGAAACTCTTATAATGACACTTCTGGGCTTTCAATAATTCTTTTCAACAGTGAATTTCATATTGAATCATATATTCAGAAAAATGTCAAACAAAACCTTTCCTATTTACATGAAAAATTACTGACTTTTCCTCCATAGCCTTCGTTCTAAAAACAAATATGGTCAAATGTAGCTACGGATCAAAATTAGACTACCCTTTATCGATTTAAAAAGTAATAATAAATATCGAAATCGGTTCGACCAATGAGGAATCATAACAGCGGGGTTGAGGGGAGAGGGGACCACGGTATGAATTGATAACCTTCTTTGTTTTGTGAAGTGAGTTAATAATAAATGAACTGCATTTTACTTGACTGTTTATTCAAAATAATAGTAGGAATCATACTGTGCTACTTCTGCAATATTTATGAAAATTGGTCACTTTTTCCTTTTTTGCAATAAAATTAAACTTAGTCGAATTATAAAGTCTTTCTACCAAGAATTCTTATCTTAAATATTGGTAATGATGATGATGAAAGACCAATATCCAAACGAGTTTGAACCACTTTTTTTTTTACCTAATAACTTCTGATTACATTATTGTTTTAGAACAGTGGTCCAATCTGCGGCCTACACACTCATTTTGTTGGCCCTTGCCGCTTCTTACAGTAAAAATTTTAATCTAACATTTAGAAAACAATCGTCTGCCTTTCTTACTTTTTTTTAAGTAGCGGCAATATTGAAGCTTCACTATTCGACCATTATAATTCGTGGCGTTAAGGCTTCAAATTTCTCTTTCATTCATGGCTCTTTTCAACACCACCATAGATGTGAAAACGACTGAAGTGCCGTCGACCTTCAAATGGAAATTTGTGATCTTCACAAAGACCCATTCTACCGATTAATTTCGAAAGAATATTTTCCTAAACTGCTTAAGTTCATTCTGTAAATGTTATTGCTGTTTCGCAGTAAATATGTGTGCGAAAGTGCTTTTCCTGCTCTTAAACTGAATCAAAAACAAGAAACGAAATTGAAAGTGCTACACTGGAATCGAACCTGAAACTTCGCTTTACTGAATTTTCAGTGGATATTAATTAAACTTATATCAGCAAAGCAGTGTCAATGATAACATTCATTTCTTGATTGTAAAATGAGGTGCTAATGATATTTATTCTTTTAACATAAATTCTAAGAAAAAATTTTGAGTAAAATATATAAGTCATTTTCTTTCTGGGATGTGTCTGGCCTTCGCATTTCTCTACTAAAGCTTAATTGGCCATCGGGTAACTAAAGGTTGTACCACTCTGCTTTAGAAGATCAGTCGAAACTTAATGCACCTATTTTTCAGACATTTCGTTCTTACTCCAATAAAGTAGTCTATTTATCAGTTCCAAATCCCATATGATTATAAATGTTATGTTCTCAAATTTTGCTTCTGGTTCAAGGGAATGCTAAAATTTTACTAACCCATTCAGCTACAATTATAGTTTGGGTTTATTTCAAATATTCAAGTAAGTTGATTCTACCTGGCTATATGTCCTGACATCTGGAAGGCAACAGGTTAGGGCTTCAGCATCATCTTGTTGTCATCTGTACTAACTTCCCACTTCCTAGAACATGAAAATTCATAAATAAATTTGTTTGAAAATTACCAATGAACAAACGCTACCAAAAAAAGTAAATAAATCTTAAAATCAACGTTATTTTAAAGCATATATCGTAAATACATTGCAGGATATAAAACGAAAATAACCGAAAAAAGGAGAATAAATGAAAATAAAATATGCTCTATTTTATGGCTTTATTATTTTTTGTGAAAACAGGGGAGAACTTTTGCATTACGTTACCAAAATAGACATATTCCGAAGTACCATAGGGTATAATTTAGAAGCAGTAAAAATGGGTACGAAACGTTTAAAAACATGGTTACAAAAAAATAATTTTAAAAATATTTTTTTTTTTTTTTTGATTTTTTAGGAAGGGCGTTGAAATGAATACTAAAAATTTAAAATAAATAGAAAATGATTGATAATAAGGTACAAACCTTGCTCAAACACATCCCTAACAAATTATTTCACCAAAAAACAATTCTAAAGCTAAACAAATACAATGAAATAATGTCGAAAAACTTTAATGTCTCAACCAAAGACGGCCGCTTCATCAGAGTGCGAAGTTCCAGCAGCTGATAAATTTGTCTGATTAGTCTCAATGAAGAATGAACACTTCTATATGATGTCATTGTATATTCAACTTTTTTGAGACTCAAATCCAACGCTAATTTCTAAAGGTGACAATTTTGATTTGTGACCAGGTTTTCGACTCAAATATCTAATGGAGGAAAGAAATCTACCGAAAGCAAACAAAATATTTTAAATCTTATTAGCGGAAGTCCAGGCCTTCTTGATTCTCTGTCTGGTAAAATTCTCAACAAGTTGCTAAAACCGTTAAGGAAATCCTTCATGCTACTGTTGAACACACTTTGCACACTCCGAACATCTGATTGACACAAATGGAATACACATTGAACAAATTCTGCGATAAAAAAAAAAAAAAATCCACTTTCAAATGTATTTTCTGTTATTCGTGCACTTATGGTAAAAATTCGAACTATTTTTTTTTTTTTTTACTGGTTATTTCTTTTCTCATAGTCCATTATGAGGAACCTATTAACTACCAAGATTAAATAGCTGACGTGTTACAACCTATGGCGCTGAATTTTCACCGCGGGAAAGGGTAGGATTAGTTTTTAAACGTTTATATATTACCATACAAGAATCGGCAATATCACTTAAAACCAATGAAAACACAGGAGTTTGTCCCCAAAATCCTCTCTTGAATGCGCTCCTGTTAGAACAAGCTTTGCAAAGGTCAGCAGGGTAACTTTAATCGTAACTGCACTAGACGATGCGCGAATTTTTCTTCCCCTAAATTTGAAACCAGTTACATTAGTATCTCTTCGCAGAGATCATAGAGGGTTATCTGCCATAGTTATGTACAAGGCGTTTTAAGAAAACAAAAGGGCTGATTGTACTCATCAAGAGAAACAGTATTCCCCATTGAACTTAAGATTACATCCCAATCTGAATAGCAGAAAAACCATGACCGAGAGGTTAAGAATTTTAAAAACAGCTGTTGATTTTAATTAATCTCTATAACTCACTAAATACCGACATTGCTTACAAGTAAAAAGAATATAAGCTGGTATATACTCAGTTCAGTTCTCAGTAGGGGACTTTAGAGTGAAAGGTCTTCAGCGTCAGAGATATTTTCAAAAGGGTGCTTATAGTCAACTTAAAGGGTACACTTTATTCTTTCTTCTTTTTCTCTAGTTTTACTCTTTATTTCGATGCTGAAAGCTGAATTTGTATCTAGTCTGTTTGGAGTGGTCACCCCATTACGGTTACAGAATAACGATTTTTGCTAAATTTTCGTTGTTAGAAACTGGACGACTTTCATGATAACCCCATCATTTAAAAACTGATAGTCTCGCGATGGCAATAAGAGCCGCAGGAAAACAAAGAAAAAATGATATCTGCTATGACTTTTATCGCATAACTTTTACGTGATAAGTTAGAAAGTAATTGCGCTTGCGTCTTCGGTTTTCGTACTGGAGGAAAAACTGCGAGCAAGTAATTTTGCTATGTTTCCTTACTGGGGGGGGGGGGGGGGAAATAATACTTAAAAAAACTTTTAATTGTTTGAAATGGCATAGGGTGCTTTAAAACATTTTGCAGGGTGCAACCAGGCTGAGAATAGGGTGCTTCGAAAGGGTATCAGGGCTTTGTTGCAAGTTCAAATCAGAACCAGCAACACATTATTTCTGACGTGGTTTTCCACGTGCCAAAGATGCAGTAATTCTCCAGAAAATCATAGTTTTAAACGTATGAATATTTTCAGTGTCTAGAAGCAACATCCACAGTGGCATGGTATAAGTAACGTAAGATTTTCTTATTCGTCTGATTTTTTGTAGACGGTTCAATTTGAACATCTCAATTTACGCTTTTCTGCTACTCAGAGTGGGATACAACCTATTCCTTGGTAAACATTGTTCGCCTTGCTCCAAATAAAGGTACAACGAATCATTAAAAACGACAAGAAAGCAGTAACTTGAGCAAGGAATTTGAAAAATGCTTTCAGAAGAGTAATGCATATATACTTAAACGTAATTTGTTCTTCTAAATTCAAGTTTTTTTCATTTCTTAATTTAATGCTCTTCCCAATTTACATTTGAAGCAGAAAAATACTACAGTTTTAAGCCCCCCGTGCTATGTGCTTTGTTATATTTATACCGAGGATTGCCATTGAAGCACTAAAGCGTCACCCCAAAATTGAATACTAGGACGGGGTAGGGAGTAATCCAAATACGCTTTCTACGTAAAATGTTCCTGATATGCACAGTCAACCTTAAACATTTAATAAAACTAGAATTTAAGGGATTAGAAGAGTGGAAGGGGATTGAGCAGTGGCGTTGGAAAGCGCGGGGGAGGGGGTTCCTGGGTCCGGTCCCTCCCCTTTTCGCAGGAGGTTTAAGAGCGCTCTGTCAAACCTTAACTATGCCATATTATTATGGGAGCGTGAATGCAATTTACGACTGTGGGGGCACTTTCACGCTGCAAGAAACGAGTTGGGGAACAAACAAGTCAATCACTGTATCACATCGGTCCCTCTCCCCCATCCCCCTTGTGAAACTTCTGGCTACGCCACTGGGTTGGGGGGAGAGTAGTTTGTCAACAATGACAAACTCATATTGATAATCATAGGTGAAATATCAAATGTTTCTGAAGCAACGCATAGGCCGTTGTTTTAGAAACCTGTTGCACCTATTATTGACATGCTACCAATTCTTCACACTTGTATTAAATAAGTGATTGGGGTGACTTATAGGATTTCCAAATTGATGCCATTTCTAAGCTCTAAGATTTATCTTCGAAACGGTACTAACTTTGAAGCCCCAGGTCACCCAGAACCCTTATTTTATCAAATTCAAATTGCAGATGTCAATAAATAATAGCACGTCAGTAATTGATGCTTTTGTCTCAGTGCTTTTTTTTATCCTGAAATGGTTCTGAAAAACCAATCCATCAGCGAAAAATAATTGAGCGAATTTAAATTTCTGTAACACGAAATCAAAGAAATGGTTTGTGAGATTTTCTAAGGTGAGGAAAATAAGAGATAATGCTGATAAAATATTTACAAAACGTTAATACAGCTCAAATTTTTCAGTTATTTGTAAATTTTGTGCTACATTTAACGTTCTTTCATTCTGTAGATGTGGGAAATGCTTTTACGGTTGGATCGAACCTCTTTCACATATCTGTTTTATAAGAGTCCGGATTACTTAATAAAAATTAAGTTTCATTAATTACATATATATGAAGTCCTAGATATGATATACAAGAAGTCTTACCCATATAACACATAAATTAAGTCATATATTATATGAGTAAGTATTTTTGTATATAATATGATATGCAAGAAGTCTTATTCATAACATATAAAAAGAAAGTTTACATTTAGAATTAACTTTCATAACATAAAAAGCATTTTTTTTTTAAATTTTGAACAAAGAACGTGTTTAATAGGCAAGTCATACAACAAAACGCCGATTTGGATAAGAATTGCTCATTTTATTTTTAAGAGTAACCCGCCCATTTTCATTTCTGAGATCTCTACACAGTTACAATAAGTAACTTAAGATAATGGCCATTTGTTCGTCCATATATTTATAAGTTTCTTTGGTTGCAGGTTATTTGCATCATTTGCCGCATTGTCAGTACAGTCAGTATCAGCAGAGGAAGAAACTGGTGGAGGTGACGGCCAATCATTTGGAGGACAGGCTATGACAACGGCCCCACGGGAACTGGCCACCAGTTCCGACAGCCTCGCTCTGAGAGGCCTATGCAACAAAAGGTGATTTCCTTCACCTAAATTGGCGATTTTACTTTCTCCGAATCAGGGATAATTGTCGTCAGTACCGATTAAAATGGTGATTGATTAGCTCCATCGGCACCTAGTTATTGTGTTAAAACAATTTAAATTTGTGGTCAGTGCCCGAAAATAATTAGTTTTATATACCTACCTCTTCACCCACTCCCACCCCCTAAATTTACCTTGTTTATTGAATTAAATGAAAATGTTACTTTAACCCTTTATCTACTGACGGTACTTATAAGTACCATTCTCTATAAATTCCATCCAGAAATCATTTTTACCAATATTCTGATGGTACTTTGCAGAAACACTCTTTAGTTTCCAATTTTCAGGATACATATCAGCAATGATTCTATAAAAAGTATTTCAGCGAAGAAAGGAAGATCGTTTTGAAACAGATGTGGTTTTCTGAACTGCCATTTTGTTCAGATTGCGTTTTTTTTTTTTTTTTTTTTTTTTTTTTTATATTTAGAGTTTTGTTCCAGAAAAGTGGTAAAATTCAAGAATTAACTCACTGATTCATTTTTATGTTAGTTAAGAACTTAGAAAACAATTTGACGAAATATTTTGATTAAAAAAAGTATGTAATTAATTTCACAGTTAAAATACGCTGTAGCACTTATTAGCTGTAAATAAATAAATTGTTATAGACTGAGCGCTTTATTTATGTAAACCCCTCAATTTTCAGTGTAAATGCCCAGACAAACTCTTTATGTAAAAGAAATTACTGCAGATCATAATGCAGTGGATAAAGGGTTTAAACAAAGCATTTCGTTCCAATTAGTAACACTGCATACGGAACTTAATCTATACTTTATGTAGAGTCGAATTGCAAGTAAGTCCTTCTTCCATCATTATAAAATCATCAAGAGTTTAGAGAAAATTTCCCTATCCCTTTACCTCACTGAACTTATAAATCAAACCCTTTGAAGTATGTTTACTAAAGGTTAATTATTTAAGCGGGAATTAAAAGTAAAGGTCATGAAATTTCTTTACTTATTACTCTCAGAAATGCTCTAATTTCAGCCGCATTTGCTGGTTTGCTCGACAGCTATCCAAGCCCCCCTTTTCCAAAAACACTTTTGCTCCACAGCTGCGTCTCAATGGCTCTCATTTTGATAGAAAGCACCAATTTCATTGCGGTAACATTCTTTAAAACTTCAATTCCAGTTGATTTTCTCAATCTGAATCGTTAGTGTCAGTTACATATTAACTTTATACTTTCAAAGGGTAATATCCTCGGAAAGTTCTTCTGATATTTGTACCTTTCTAATTTTTTTTAACTATAAGTGTGCGTTTCAGTTTACAAAGAAACATATCGTAAATATTATTGTTTGCACTAATTGCTCACACTTCGTTACCAAACATTTGATTTCATAACAATCATTCGAAGTCACTATTTTAGTTATACCTTTTATTTTGTTTTATTCGTTTAGTTTTTATTGAATAAATCATCGATTTAACTTCACAAATACAGCTATAATAGCAAATTAAATTAAATTTATCGTTCAAACAATTAGAAATACAAATATGGATTGTAAAATCCACACTCACTAGCTCTTACCCCAAAAAAACATTTATGTAAGACACATAAAATCATTAGGCAAAACAAAAAATTAAATCAAAATGCAGCTACATCCTCCTTCCATAATGAAGAAAAACAACTTGTACATTTCTTACAACAATAAAGTAAAATAACTCATACTAACCTCCATTCGGTACAAAGCTCGAGTCTTCGACAACAGCACGAAGATCAAAAAGATGAGAAGATCATGTGGTTTACTAAAAAGAATATCTTATATAGTATATACAGAACATCTATTAATTTTCCTGAGCTAAAGAAAACACAAACGCATTTCACATGTCAAACGATTGCCTAACGTGCGGGGGAAAAACCGCAAATTATGATTGAAGACAACAATCCTGCCCTCTATCGCTTAGTTTACTTATTTTTCGGAGCACTTTTTACCAACGCTGATTTCTTTACTATGATAAATAGATTTTATGCATCACAAACGAGGGCTATCCTTTTTTTTAAATACAGAAAAAAATGTTATTCCTTAAAAAAAATTCTCGAAATTCGAACGTCCTTACTGCACTTCTAAATTTCAGAGAATTTGGGCATCTTAGGATGCTTTCACATTTAAGAAAATGTTTTTAGATAGCATCCCCCCCCCCCCTCTGAAATGGGTTTTAGAACTACTTAGTATCAGGTGTCAGAAGATGATTGTTAACATCAAGTAATCATTTGAGGCGTTGGGAAATGCATTCTGATTTAAGAAAAAGAATTTTAGATGACCGTTGGGTAGATAAGTTAAAATATATTTTTTTGTGATAGCATGTTAGATAAATTAAAATATAATGTTTTGTGATATTTTGCGTTTTTCATGAGCTAGCGATTTTTTCTTAAGCCTTTCGAATTTGTTTTTTACGATTTTAAAATGGTTACTTTCCGATTCTTTGGCGTGGCAAAACATCTTACTTTGCTTACATCGAGCGATCATGCTCATGCTTTTATTTAGCGATTATTGTCATGTTTATATCTAGCGATGTTTTCTTAAGCCTTTAAAATTTTAAAGTATTTTTTACGATTTTAAAATGGACAGTTATATGTTGCCCTCTGCCGTGCAAAGTCCTTTAATGCTCTCAATGTAGTAGCAGACAATACAGAACATGAAAACTTTTCACAAAAATTTTCAGCGAAGTTTGATTGCTTATCTTATAGCCTGCAGATGTTCTGCGCGGATCAACCAGCTTTATTTGTTCCTCGTTTTGGCAAGAGTTTTGTTTGTTTAAATATTTAAATTATCCAAAACCTCTGTTCGTTGCAACGGTTTGACCACTGAATTTGTTACTAAATTTAATGTATTTTTAACAAAAACTAGAGATAAATTTTCTCTGTCTGCACTCCTCCTCCATATGAACTTTTACTATGCCAAATCTTACACTCCTCTGTGCGCTCAATTTACTTAAAAAGAGGTACAAAGATTTTGCGTCACGTGTATATACAGGGTGCGTTCCAAAAGTAATGCAATTATTTTTTTCTAAGGTAATTTATTGAACAGATTTGCACAAACACTTGAAATTCGTCAAAGTACTGTCCTTGGGCATCTACACATTTTTTGCAGCGACACTGCCATGAACGATACGTGCCCTGGAAAGCGTCTTCGGTGATCTCTCGCAAAGTCTTCGTTACGGCTGATTGGATCTCCTCTATTTACAAAAAACGGAGATTTTTAGGGTTACCTTAATTAGAGGAAGCAAAAGGAAGTCTGCTGGGACAAAATCAGAACTATAGGGATGTGGGGCAGCGTGGGCACCTGGTGTTTGACCAGGAACTCGCGGACTCGTAGCGCGTTGTGGCAAGGTGCGTTGTCGTGATGGAGCTGCCAGGTAGCGGAGATGTTTTTTCTTGTCGTAAGGACCCTTTTTCGGAGTCTTTTCAGAGTCGGACAGGAGTCGATTTCATTTTTTCCGTGACTCGGTTAGCACACAAAGGTTAACAATATTTGAATTACTGCTTCTTCTCCAGCTTGGAGAGCACTAAGACCGGTTTCGAAGCAAAACTTAGCGCCCCCCCCCCCCCCCCACACACACACACACCTACACCAAATGGTCCGATCCCACTCCGGCCAATAGGAGCGGCAAGGGAAGTTCAATTGCGTTACTTTCGGAATGCACCCTGAAGATGGGCAGAAATATTGTATATAGCAGACAAATTCTTCTGAGAAACCTACAGCTTTTTTCAAGCATTTTACGTGACAGGAGGAAAGAAAACATCCTTTCTTTTCCTCAATTTGTTGCTGGTCCGCTAAATGCACGCGTGATGAAACTTTTACTGTAAAATGTTAAGTGAAGCATGCCTTTTATACGACCGACATTCCACAGCATTTTGCCAAGTATTTCTAGAGAAATCTGAAAAAATGTCAAAAATGAAATCGTCCCATGACTTTTGGATATGAGAATGAATGAATATGTTATTATTATTAAAAGTAGTAGTAGTATTACTATTATTATTATCATACAACAATAAAACGTAGTTGAAAATTATATGATATTGTTGAATATTCTGATTACAAGTTTAATATTTTTATTTTTAGCACAGGACCTAACAAGGCTCGGGAGTTCTCAGTGCCAGCTAACAGTGCTGCCTCCAGTTCTGAGACACTCTGCAATATGTAGAAGGATGCTTACAGCTCAACCTTCTCACATGGCATTTTTAACTAATCTGTGCAAAAAAAAATATTATCAAAATAAGGGTTTTAATGCAACAATAACCATTACAATGCTAGATTGATTGAAAAAAATAATGTTAATCTTACAAAGAAAGCTGTATGCATTTAAAAATGCTTATTATTTGTTGAAGAAGGCAATACTAAAATAACAATGTTCGTAAATTTTACAAATGTATTTATTTAAAAGGAGTTGTATAATTATTTAGCAGTCAAGAGCAAGCAATTTCTTCATTTTTCCAATACTAAATTATATTTTCAGAATTTTATTTGTATTGTAAGAAGAAATATTTATATGATTTTGATGACCATAAATTCATAAATTATAGGTTGGAACTATTTTTTATAAAACTAATTTTTAATTCCCTTATAATCTTAGAAAGTTATAATAAACAATATAAGATTATATTATTCTACCTCATAGTTTTTCATTGGGGATTTAGGGGGGAATGCTTTCGGTTTTGAGGGATTAGCAACTTTTGGAGATCTCGCCAAAATTTCTGGGATAAACATGCAAATCTGGTAACCAGACAAATATCAATCAGCAATCCTTCTAATTGGTAACCGGATAATTGGCGACTTTTAAAAACTCTCATAGACTAGTCTCCCTTCAGTGATATCTGGTTCGAAGTTTAGAATGCTTCTTGCGCATGGTTTCAATGAAAAGGACGAATCCATTCGAGTTTTAGGGGAGTTCGTTTTGCAGGTGCGTTTATTAGCACGCGAATCAGAATGTTTGCTGGCAAACAGAATCAGGTCGGAATAAATCAAGTATGCTAAACAAACGAAACGAGAATAAAATACGGCGCATACCTTATATCGGCAGTTTCTCCCTTGAACATGAATGGATTCTTCTTGGCACTGTGCAAATCACATGTTTTTTTGTTTTTTTTTTTTCTTTTTTTTTTTGGCCGGTAGTATTTGTCGTTGCTTGAACATTACCGAATGTTTACTATATTCACATTTTGATTGGCATCTACAAAAATGAATACATGAAGCCAAAAAATAAAAATTTTTCAAGGGAATATTTCAAAATTCTTTTATTGAGTCTTAATTCATGTACTATAAGTTAGCACTAAATCAGTAAATGTGCTCGACTTTTATCTCTTTTCTTTAAAACATAGATTATTTTCAATTTTTTAAACCTCCTTGGCCTATTATGTCTGTTACAAGCCTTAATTTCATCAACATCTTGATGAAAAACGTTAGTTTATGTAAACGTACGTTTGCGTAACTCAACGTAAGAATTAATCAAGCATTGAACTATGTAACTAACTGGTGTGCTGTCTCCATAGAATTTTGGATTCAGCATATAGCATCTCTTTTAGTCGATTGCATGCAATGCTAGACTGAAGCTCTTATTTTTTTAATTAAATTTTATTTTATTTATTTATATGAAATTAATTATTATGAAACAATGTATTGAATACGGGTTCTCTAAGAGTTGCACATAGAACGCCGTATTGTAATTTGTCAAGTAAGATCTTTTGCATAATTTAATTAGAGTATTTGTTGAAGTAAATTATTCTGTTACATTGATTTCAAGATATATTAAGATATTATAGATATATATTTGATCTGAATTTCAATTTGATGAAAAAAATGTATAGAAAGCTTTTTTTTTATCGTAATCTATTTTACAGAAAAGTGTTTTTGTATTCAAAACGAAATGTAAATAGAGATAGAGATTTGGAATTCGACATTGAAGTGAAGATTTTTTTCGAACTGTTATTCCTTAGAGAAAACGACAATAGACCATTTAGATAGCACTCCAGCAAGTTACATTTGTCATTGCATTAAAGTTGTTCATTCGTCAGTGTAGTCACTCATCATTTTCAGTTAGTCATGATGAAACAGATCCTTTCCATTAATTTAAAGAATGTATTTTCCAGAATTATGTTTAAAATGCTGCCAATTACTTCAGAACAATTTTCCATTCTTTTTAAAATGAAATTTAAATGTAAAAATTTTCCTTAAA
This sequence comes from Octonoba sinensis, assembly GCA_038502835.1. Classification (NCBI taxonomy): domain Eukaryota; kingdom Metazoa; phylum Arthropoda; class Arachnida; order Araneae; family Uloboridae; genus Octonoba; species Octonoba sinensis. Next base: position 58,385,159 of record CM076605.1, on the reverse strand, counting down.
ACATTCATAAAAAATCAGACGTACTTCTCAGCAACGACTGGATTCTATCCCTTTGTAAAACTTTAAATTACTTAACTTAGCACCGTTGCTTAAAACTAGCACCGTTGTCTGTATCATGTTTTGCGAAAACCTTCCAAAACTTATTCATCATTTAACTAATTTCTGTTCAAAAAGTAACTCTTTTTTTCAACTGCTTAAACAGGACTGATTAGAAGAGAAACGTAATATTTCTTTGCTGAAATATCTTTCAATGGACTGGTTAGAATGTAATATTTGTTACATCTCCTACCGCTTGGAAAAGAGCCGCGTGTTGTTATTTACGTTGCGTTAAGAATCGCTCAATTAAAGCAATTAGGGCCAACATAATGAAAATTTTAGAGGGATTATGACCCTTTGTGACAAAAATTTGCATCATATGTCCCTTAAAGTGTTGCAAAAATGAAATAAATTAAAAATAGAACACTTACTGAAGATTGATTATCATTCATCACATCTCATTTCCTGCAACAATGTCGTAACTCGATTATGATGAGATGTATGAGTTAATAATTCAGGGTAATTGCAATCATCATTGTAGTTATATTTATACTATTAACTCAAAATACATAATTTTTCGATTTAATGGCTTTTGAGTCAATAACAAAAAAAATTGCAATGATGGCTGCCATCTTGTATTACTAACTTAAAATTTTCCTATCATAATTTTTGCTTTGAAACATTGTTGCAGCGCCGGCAGGGTGGCGCAGTGGTAAGGCACTGGCCTTGTACGCCCAAGTTTGCAAGATCTGACGTGGCCCAAGTCGGTGGATTTACAAGATATGGAGAAAACCGTCAGCCCCCATGTCGTATGATTAGACGGCCTGCTAAAGATCTCTTGAGTATCCGTTTGGCGTGGATAGTCTTGGCTAAATTAAATTCCGAGAGCAGTTTTACATCAATTAGAGCTCAGGTGCAACCATCTAGGGGGGAAACTGTCAAAATTCTCAATAGTGGTAATGGCATCCGCAGATAGTGGTGGCCACTTGAAAGAATGTATCCGGGGAATGCACTAGGTCTGCAAAGGTTAGTGACCGTACGCAGCTCCGTTAAACAGAAAAAAAAAAAAGAAAAAACATTGTTGCAGCGAATGAGCGACGTGATAACTAATTACTATTTCGCTAAACTTTTTAAGAAAATTAATTTCTCACCTGTAATTTACCTTCCAAAGTTGTTGCTTCCCTCTGGCACAGAGTTTACCAATAGGACGGGTAAAGGACCTAGACATGTCCAATTCAGTCTGCTTTTAACACTTTCTTTAATAACCTTTCCTTTTAACATGAATTCCTTCTGTTGCAGCCAACCATTTAAGCATTCATCTCCTAACAGTAGGAGTAAGTAGAACAATCGTTAAAATTATGAAAGATAAAGGTTTTTTTCTTCATTTTATTCATGTTTTGTTTGTATTGTTAAATGCATGTAATGTGTTATAATTTTTAATTAGAAAGTATCCAAATATATTTTGAATAACACGAATGGATATAAAATTATCGTTAATAAACTGCTTTTTATTTTATTTTAAGTAACTATTTTATGAAGAAAATACCTCATTATGTTATGAAGTAAAATGATTCAGTTTCTTTTTCTTTTCATTGAAAGGAACAGTAACTGAATATTTAATAGAACACGCATGATGTCACACTTGCTCCAATATCACTTAAAAATAATTGCTAAAAATAGTGTAAAAAGACTGCTTAATTCAAAAAGTTGTTAATTATTCATTGCATATTTTTCTGCATTGTCTTCGTTGTATTTTATAAAACAGAATCATCATTGTAATAATTGAAGGTGAAATAACGAAAATGGCATTTTAAAATCCCACCTTTCGTTAACGCATGTCGTGTGATTGGTTTGTTTTATGCTGCAACAATTGATAATACACCGCAACAATTGATGATAAATTCAAATAAGTTACGCTGTGCTGACAACTATGCATATGTATACAAACTTTGGCAAGATTGTTTTGTTTAAGGAGTGATACAACTCAGATTCGGTTTGAAAGACTCAGTTTTTACTGAACATTAATATTGCGTCTTATTATTCAGCTTCCTTTAAGAAACAGTCTGACAAATAAGTCCTTTCAATATAATACCTTATTATTGACAGATTAAAATGAAATGGAAATTCAACAAGAGCGGATTCAAAATTCAGTGCACAAAATCAGAATTTTAAAGGTTACCTTTCCATTTCTGGGGGTCTGGCGATGGTTAAATTCTTTTTCACCAAATCAATTTGTTTTGATCTCAATATCGCCAACGGCAACCCAAAATGGTAGAGTAGTTTGATTTACCGAGAAAAAAAAATCTAACCATCTCCAGTCCCCCAAAAATGGAAAAGTATCAGGATGTTCAACATAAAGTGATTAAATTAAATGATAAAAGTTGTTAACATTCAATATCCCACTAAAATTTTTGCTAATCGTATAACCTATTAATCAGCACTCGGGTTGCCATTTATCTCATTATAAAACAACAATTTAGGAATAAAGCTTTTTATTTACAAAATCCTTATTTTTCAGAATCTAAATTACCATATTTTAAATTATTTAAAAATTACATCTTTTCTACTGTCTTTTAAAACTCCGCATGAATCCTTAACCTTTTCAGTTCCAAGTCATTCTAAAATTCTTATGAGTATAATAATGTCCATTTGGTATCGAATGCAGCTTTGAAGTCGAACAAAAAAGAATGAATATCATCACTCTATTATATTCAATGATATCCATTTGGTATTAGAAGTAGTTTTTGAAGCCGAACAAAAAAACAGTAATAAGTATGACGACTCTGTTATATTTAATGATGTACATTTGGAACCAGAAGCAACTTTAGAGGCTGAACAAATATAAAGATAATATGATGGCATCACTGGGACTAAAAGGGTTCCTACAAATTTGATAAACTATTAGCATAGAGCATGTGTTCCTGGTGTATTATATGAGAAATGACTGCCTTTTTGGTTTTTCTAATAGTTTCTTTTTCAAAAAAAAAAAAGAGTCAAAAAATTACCCAGTCGTATTAGTTTGGAATTAAACACTAATAAACTTGAATATTTTTCATATAAAGAAATGCATGTGATATGGAAGAGTCATTTGTGACGTCATGCTTTCTGTATTATGCCTCAAGCTCTCAAACGTACTGATTCACTCGCTATTTTTCATACTCTTTTTTAAAAATCGAATAAATAATAAAAGCAAAAGGTTTAAGAAGAAGCCATGCACTTGTTTCTTATATGCTAATTTGCTAATCTATCAAAACTTCTAAAAATTAGTTTGGATTTAAATAATAATTATAACTTTATAAAAAGTTTATTAAAAAAACCCAACGCTTTTCTTGAGCATCAACGATTTTTTTACGATCGCAGCGCCGCTACTGAATTTTGGTAGCAATTTTCGGAACTGATCGTCATATTTAATTTAATTTTATTGGAAATACTTCAGAAACTCGTCAAATCATGATAAAAGTGGTAGAATATTTCATTGTCATCTGGTTCTGAGCTATATGTAAAGTTTCAGAACAATAGCTGATCGGGAAATGGTCGAAAATTCGATTGCAAAATTCCGCGGACAGACAAGAAAGCGAGTTAAGAAAAATGTTGTAATAAAATAATAAAAACAGACAAGAAAGGTTTGAGAAATGCATTCATAAGTATGTTATGTATAAAAAATAATAATAAAGCTACCTATCCGAAATCAGGCTTTTAGTTAGGACTGGTCCAAGGAAGACACATTCCATCATTATAATAACTTTTTCTATCGTTTTATCTATCGAATAGAGCAGAGATTTCCCAATTATAGAGCGTTGCGACCGACTAAGGGAAAGTGCTTTATCCTTTATTCCTGCATATTTGATTTTCTCATACACTAATGCAATGATAGTGGACATGCTACAGAAATATCAGTTGGGGTAATGTCATAAACTGGATCTGCCCGATTGGCTTTTTAATACACCTAACTAAACTACAAAAGCCTGAATTTCGATCTTTCGCTACTATGCCTTCGAAACATATCTCTTTCTACGGATTGTCTGCTGAAGCATCGAAAAATTTCTTTTCTAACTATTATACTACGAAGCGATTGTCATAAACTGGAACTGCCTGATTGGCTTTTTAGCACGTTCGCTGCCGACCACGCGCCAGCGCGTGATGTCAATCTCTTGCCAGAGTGCCAACCACGAACGAGAGTTTACAGTGTTGTGTTAAGTGATGTCTCAGTTAGCTAGCCACATGCTCGCACGAAAAAAGCTGCATCTTCAATTACTCTCCGCTGCAGTGAGCATTTCAGGTGTGTTACTGCGTCATCCCTAAGTGACCGTCAGCGAGCGTTAGAGGCTTAAGCATGGTGTGAGTGATGTCTCAGTAACCAGCCACCAGTTCGTGGGAGGGAAAGCTTCGCCTTTGTTTCAATCTGCTTCAATCCACATTGTATGTTAGGTGTGTCTCCTGGTACTACGTAATGTAAAGGTTCTTCCTTAAAGTGACCGGCAGCGAACGTGTTAATGCATCTAACTAAACTACAAAAGCCTGCTTTTCGATCTACCTAACGTACTATCGAGCGCCTAACCTACCTAAACGTACTGTCGCTAACCTACTGTCGAGAGCAATAGTTCGTGTGCAATGTTCTTACCCACCATACTTTCAAAATTAATTGTAACCGTCAATTTAAATAATGAACATGTAACGAGCACCATATTCAGAATTGTTCTGAGGGAAAAAAACCAGTAAAGTGCCAGTCAGTACGTGTAAGAGCTTTGCATGACATTCTGTAAAAAATCAATATTGTAGTGAATGTCATAATATGCATATAAAAATATTTAAAACGACTGTACCAATTATCGCCAACTTTAGCGGAGTGTCTTAAATGTAATTTGATACGTAGACCAAACCAGTTAGTCGTATTTGGAACTTTTTAGTCGCCAATGGTGAGATACAATTCATGATGAGTAAGTCCTCTATGTCCACCATCCATCGTCTTCGAACTCTAGCTGCCTGGAAACAAAACCACAGAAATTGAGTGCCCCAAACTAACTCGCATTTGTACATAAAAAACGGGGCTTTTAGAGTAAACGCACGGTGCTATGAACAAGACATAAAAGAAAAAAAAAAAAGTCTGGATTCTCATGCTTCTTCACTTAGTTGACCAGATTTTTCATTGTGCTCAAGATGTGACATGGCTTAGAATAACAAATTTTAGAATAAAGACTATGAGTGAACTTTGGTCTAACAAGGAGAAACCTACATTGTGATTGGTTGTGGTGATAGCCAATCATCAAGGACAATACCCAAGAAATTGGGATGCTTCCTAGAGCGCTTTGGATGAAATTCTCGTTTGTATACAAGTGATATTGTACTTTTTATTTGACTGTTTTCCCCGTTTTTTCCCTGACGCGAGATCAAAGGTTGACAAGGCATTTTTTATACTTCGATACTGCTGTTAAAGTGTTTCAGTGGTCAATGGGTTTCTTCTTTTTTAAGAAAAATGAATAAGAATACTAAATACAGTAAAGCCTGTAAAGTTGACCAACTTTGTAAGTTGACCACCTGTCTAAGTTGACCACTTTTGTCAGGAACGGAATTAGCACTTCACCCTGTACCTCACCCTCTATAAGTTGACCACCAAAATGCTGCACCGCAAGTGGTCATCTTACACAGGTTTCACTATTAGTTGCCACTTTAAACTTTTGTGCATTGAAGGTGTTGTCAGTTTGCAAGATGAAGTATATAATCGCTGAGGAAAATGCTAAAGTTGTAGTGAATAACATTTTTATGCATCAGTTTTAAAATATCTATGGAATTATGAAATCATTTAACATTTCTTCAGAATAATTAGTCAGATTTCTTACTATTATTATTATTGCTTCGCTAATATTTTTGCTCAAAACGATACCTCCAAGTTTAGGACTGCTTCGAACAAGATGTAGTAGAGTTTCAGTGGTGAACTAATGCAACACAAAGTACGATAAAAAGTAAACAATTGGATTTAAACCATTTACTAAACTTTTTGTAATGCAGGAACCGTTATTGAATACGCTGCGCAAAGAATTGAGAGAAAAATAAGTACTACAAGAAACACGTGTTACAATGAATTCATAACACAAATATATATATATAAACTTTTGATAAACTATCATATACAAGAAATGTAGGAGGATAATGTATTTAAGACAAAAGCTTCTGTTCATAAATTATATGACTCTGTTTAATAGCCCATAGTTTAGGTGAAGTGTGGTATAGGAGAAACCGCTGTCTGGACTTGATCGTTTAAGGGATACATTACTGAATGGAATCAATCCCTAGATGTCATTAACATACTGGAAACTGAATCAAATATATAAAACATTTTTGAAATTAAAAGCACGGGAAAATAAGTATATTTAGTATAGCCTCATTCGTGTTTGACTTCACAAATGAGTGTGATGACTTACGCATTTAAAAATGCTATTCATCAGCCGTAATCCCAAAAATATAACCCAAAAATGTAAACTATAAAATTCTGAAATATTCTGAAGTGAACTTCCCAGAGGCGAAGAGTGAGGTGTTATTGCTGGCCGAAACACCCTAAAATGTATCGGAGAACTTAAAAGAAAACAGAAACAATAATGACTAAAACGAACATAACTAAATTAGAAAAACTTCGTATAACTAAATTAAAAACCTAAATGACGAATGCATAAACAGAAAAAAATTCGGAAGTCTAAAAGGAAAACCTAGCTATAGAGGAAAAACAGTCACAAAACCATATTTAAAAAATCGAAATAAATGGTTTAATTCATTTAAGCTTGCATTAAAGCTTTTTCCTTCAATTTCAGCTAGAAATTCATTTTTCGTAAATATAAATTTTCGGTGCTGCTGATAAGCACTAAATAGTGTTTTCATTGATACTGAATCAAATGAAAAGTCCTATAAATTGAAAATATTACTTACATGTTGGAAAGTAATTATGTGATATCCATTGATTACTGAAACTCTAAATGGTTTTTTTGGTAAAATAAAAAAAAAAGAACCAGATGTTAACTGTACAGTTTTTACCGAGCTCACTGATTATGAATGTAAATAGAACTCAGAACACTCTGTCGACATGTATATAGTTATTAATAAATTATTAAAGCTTTTATTATAAAATATGCTTCATTTTTCAGTTGTTTTCAGTGATTATATAAGATTAGATTATGTACAAAATGGGAGCAGAAGATGAAGTTATAGAATAAACGCTGAAGTAAAAAGTCTGCATATGAAAAAGAATTTTTGAAAAATCCTTTGGACTTAAATATGAGTCATAACAGGGTTTCTAAATTTAAAAGTGCAAATACGGGACAGCAGGTGTGTAACAACGAGGAAGAGGGCGGATATACGTTATCCGTCCGATTTTTTAAATATCCGAAATCCGATCCGGTCACAACTGGAAAGATCCGGTTATCCGGCATGTCAATATTGATTTTTTTAATTTAACTAATTAGCATATTTATGAAATCTATGTAAAATAGTATATTAAGCCATAGTATATCGTCAATGGAAATCTTGTACATATTCATCGAATCAAAAAAAGCATAATTTCCGGGGGAGAATCTTCCATCATTGAAATAAAATGTAATGGAGGCAATTCATCGCGTCACGTGATAACGATTGATCGCTGATTCGTTTACCAAATTTTTAATTGAGTTCTACGTGGAGTTCACGAAGCAAAATTAGCTATCTTAAAATTAGACTAGTTTCATAGCTTTTCCTGATTATAAACCAAGTAATTTACCTTTAATTTAATCCTTATAACAGAAATTTATTAATTATAACAATAGTAGTTATAGTGTTTTATTTAGTTAATTTTATGTAATGTAGAAGAACTTTATTTAGGCCTAATTTTTATTAAGATTTGTTGAACTCAAAGTAAAACGATACTACAGCTTCTTTTGTTTACATCGCTATCACGTGAGCTATGACGCTGTATGAATTGCTTCCATTGTGTTCATAATTTAAAACCATGATTTTATCTAGACTATAATGTCATTTGTGTCTTGCTCCAGTTTAGCCTTAACACGGAAAAATTAAAGCGGAAAGTTTAAATTTCCTTTTGTCAATTATTTTCCTTCCAGTGCGAGAGAATATTATTTTTTGGCAAACGGCAAAAAAATTTACAAAGCATCCAAATTCTTTAAAATAGTTTTGAGAAGCATAAATTAATAGGATATTTTGAGAAGAATGGCATGGAGACATTTTCTTCAAACGTAGATGTAATGATAGATCAAAATTTTGCATTTTTTGGAGCTATTGAATTCTCTTGGATGGTTAAATGGTAGAGAGATATCATTTGTGAAAGCTTACCTTTGCTAGCAAAGTGTTGTGCCTATGGCATAAACCTAACTTCATATCGTTGCTTGAAATGAATAGTGACACAACTCAAAAAAGCAACTTTTTCAGGAGACCTGTTTTTAAATTGTTGCGATATGTAATTTATTGTTGTTTCATTCATAACAATTCCTAATTATTGTAATGCACCTTAAAAATGGTTAATACTATTCTTTTTGTTTATTTCATGCAGTTTTTCTGCTAGCCTTTTAGGGTTCCTAGAAATTTTAATCAACTTTAAGAGACTGAGCTGTGTCTCTTTGAATAAAAACAACAGTTTTTCTGAAAGAACAATTAGAGGAATAGTGTTATAACCCTAAAAAGGTCTTAAAAATGTGACATTAAAATCAATACATACACAACTCCAAATATGTCTCTATTGTCCATAATTAAATTTTATGAAAAAATCCTACATTAACAGCAATACAGACGCAACACAAAATGGGTTTCTATTGCTCTGTAAGGGACTATATCAATTAGGACCTAATCGGAGTTGGGCCTTTTTTCAATAAAATTGGCAGTACTTACCCACGCAGCAGTCGAAACACAACATGAGTTATGCCTCTGTTCAACAAAAAAAAATGGCGTTTTATTTTCATTCTGAAAAGACACTTATGCAATCTACGGGCAACTTTGCTATCTACGACTTTGTTCTTTATTCCATATAAAAGATCAATTTATTTGAAATATCATCAATTAAAAATCTCATTTTCGGTATTTTTTGAGTTGTGTCACTATGCTTTTCCAGCGAGGATATGTCAAAGTTGCAAAGATAGTTAAATTTTCAAAATCTTTGAGGTTCTTGACAGAATTTAAAGCTTTTTATGCAAAAAAAATAAGGTTAAATTGCCGATGAATTTTAAGATCTAAATTTGGGAAATTCTTTCATTTAAACAAACTTTACTCGTAATTAAAAAAATCATTACAATTTTAACTGTACATTTCTAAAATTTTGCGGCACACTTTAAGAATTTGGCGGCACACAAAAGTGCGGCGGCACAGCGGTTGAGAATCACCGCTATAGGACATTGTTAACCCTGCTATTTTGAGAAAAACGCATTTGAACATCCTGCCTCTGAGAATATTCAAAATCAAATTTCTAGAAAGGGAGGAATTATACTTTTTAGTTTAGCATAGCGGAATTTAACGCCAAGGTATTAAAACTGAAAAAGGCATAATCGTATTTAAAGTATATTCAATTTTTCGTTGATGATTTTGTTTGATGGTTCAAGAGCTGAGTTAAGTTTTAAGCTATCTGAGTCAAACAAAGTTTATTTCGTGAATGTTTTGATGCGAGCACCCTGGGAGAAACCAGCCTTCTTGGAGGACTTACAAAGGTCTCCAGCATTTGCATACTGAATAGGAAAAAAATCAGGAAACTTCTATAGGGCAACTCGCCTACCTGTTTCTCAAAGCAGTGAAATTCGAGGCCTGTACATAATCATTCCGAGTCAAAATATTTCAAATACAAGATTTAAAACTAAAACTGCTAATATTTATTTTCGAGTATACACTAAAATATACTGATAATGAAAATTTTAATGGGGACTCACTACCAGAGCTTTAAAAGCATTGAAAATATTCTCCTTGTAACAAAATGGCTGTCTCCCCCACCCCACCTCAAATTTTGCCATTTTTGAAGAAAATTTCTTATTTTTGCGCAATTTTTTTTACAAATGTTCGATTTCGGATTAAAACTTAATTAGATATATGAAATTCTTCTAGCGATGATTTTTAACTAATTTGAAAAAAAAGGGGGGGGGGGGTATCATTGTAAGAAAATAGAAGAATATAACAAACGAGTTAACTTTTTTCAATTTCTTAGAAGTTTATGCAGAAATAAATTATTGCATATCTTAATAGATGAAGCGATTTTGAACCTTTTAACCCCTTGCCGTACCATTTAGCTCGACTAAACTCGGGCGTAATCGGTAGTCATCCGATTATCCCTTCACGAGTCTGACTCGTGATATTAATGTTTGTGTTAAAATCTTCATCACGAGTCAGACTCGTTAAATTATGGCAAGGGGTTAATGGATGAAAATGAAACTGTAAGTAAACAACAGGCTGAGAAAATGAAAACATGTGGTACAGCTAAAGCTACATCAGATTGAACTGTCAGCTAGTATCATTAGAAATTATTGAAAGAGGCTTATAACTGCAAGAATTATGCACCGGTGCTATTTCAACTGGAGTTTTAAATTTCAAAACATTTTATGGACATATAATATCATTAAATGCCAAAAAAATTTAAACAACAGGATTTTCGCCTCAAAAGTAGCTTAAACGGTGAGTGCATGCTATTAACTCTTTCCATTTGAAAAACTGCCTTGATTTTAAGCATGTTTTTTTATCCAACAAAACTAAGATATTTATACACTTCCTTTTCAATTAAAAATCGGAATTATGGCCTCTTACATTTATCGTACTAATTAAAAAATTTTATATTGAAATGATTGCAGAAAGATCTATTTTCAAAATAACTAATTTTGTATTCAAAACAAGTTATTTCGTAGGACGTCATTCCAAAGCAAGTTTACGTTCCAGCACTAGCCTCGCTACTCCCTGTGCCTATTGCTGCCAACATAAATGTACATGCAACTAAATATAAAATTAAAATATTATTACTTTCTCTTCATAGCTGGAAAACAACCATATTAAATTTTCATTAATATATATAAATACATATATATATTTATATTTATTAGATTATATATACATAAGTTGTAAAATAAAAATTTTGATTGAAATCATTCAATACAACAGACATTTGAATCCAGAGAACATAAAATTATTTTCAGTTTGCAGCAAGTGAGCAAACAATAGCCATAACTTTTTGTATTTGTTGTAAGGAGACGCCACTGTAATGTATAGTGATCAGTGTAAGGCTGACAAGAATGTGCTTGAGAGTTCTCTATGGTTAAATATTACTGGGTAGGCAAACCTCTTTCATCCTCACCCCTATTTTAATAAAGGAATCGTTTAACCTTCTCAAATAAGGAACCATGTTGCCATTAAAAGAGTAAAGTAAATAAATAAAAAATTCCAAAACATTTTGATACACAACTTCGACTGCTATTTTTGAAATTTATCCTTTTCGGAAATGACTGCAATCCTCGATGTGCAAGTGGGTGATAAGGCACTAAATTTAAAAACTTTTTCTGCAGAAGCTGTTAGTTTAGAAAATGGTGCTGTAAAAAGGAGGGTTAAGTCATTGTTTTTGCTCACAATAAAACACTTTAAAAATTATCAACAACAAGTCAGTCGTAAAAGTCAGTCAAATTTCGCAATTAGGATCTTCTGTAAAAATCTCTCCAATTTTTCTCAAATTTTCTTTTTGGATGTCAGCCAAACGAAATACCTAAGTCATGGATATTTTTCGATCCAATTTAAATCAAGGCGGAAATCAGAACAATTAAATAAAAGGAATCACGATTTCGTTAAAAAAAAGGGGGGGGGGAACCGCGTAATTCTAGGATTAGTACAGCTTTGAAAAGATCAAATTTCGTACAAAAAAGGAGCTCTCTAATTCGTTGCAGTAAATTGCTCTTGAATGGAATGAGTTTTGTAGTAACTTTCTTCTGTCTGTTTAGCTGTTGTCACAAGCCAAAAATAAATAATTAAAAATAAATGAACAAACAGAAAGAAATTTTATGAGAGCACAGAAGCAAGGAATATGACAGAGAAGTGTTTCAGTAGAACAAAGAACCTCTTTCATTGCATGAAATTAGAAGCTTCCGTATGCAAAATGTAAGTCATCCGATTGAAGTTAAACTTTATCGAATGGGTTTCAATAAATGGATCCTCGTAACCCGGAAACTGTGTCTGCAACAATTTTCCAATTTTTATGCTTCAATATCATTGACTTTATCATTTATATATCTTTTTGTACAGTAGTAAACTTTTGCATTTTTTTTATTTCTAGCAAGCTTTTTTACTTTTCGAAATGTTTAAGAGGACTCGGCACCTAAAAATCCACCTTCTCAAATTGAACATAATTCAATAGTATGGAATTTTTAATGTCTTTATTAGTTCTTGAAAAAAAATTTTAAAACTGAAAAATCTAAGAAAAATCTCGGTATTGCAAGATTTTTTAAAGTTAAATTGCATTAAAATAATTTCTAATAAATTTATCAAAAATTCCATACTAGGTTACATTTAGTTGAACATTTGGAACAAGCAATAAAAATTTCAAGTGAATAGATACATATTTGAAAAAGCCTTAGCATTTTAACTATCACATAGTATGCATAGAAGCGAAGCTGAGAAAAAGCCATTTAAAGTTTTTGGCTAGGTAAGAAAAGTGTTAAAATGCTCATATAAAATCCAAAATAAGATATCTTAGAGTGTACGTAGGACTTTGAAACTTTTCACAAGCGTTCTCTAATATATAAAGTATAATTTGAAGCAAAAATCCCAAAATCGAGATTTTGACCGATTTTTAGTGCCGAGTCCCCTTAAAGCGTTTAGTTTTATTTTCTTTTAACTTTTAAGGCGAAGGTACAAAAGGTGTTTGCCGGTTTTTAACGCCTTTTTCGTCAAAGGTGTGTAAATGCATCACTTCAATAAACATTTTTTTTACTAAGACTGTAATAAATATTTATGTAGTTTTATTTTTAAAATATAAGAATTTAATCTATGTGCTATTTTTAAGGTTTTTGAAGACATCAATAAAATATTACTAATTCAATTGGAGTAAACACTTTCTATTGAGAAATTTTCAAAATAACTCGTAGTAGATTTCGAAAAAAGTGTGTTTGCTCAGTGGCTTTATAAGATTGGCAGCCACTACCATGGACGATGTATAGTGTGCAAAATCCGCACGATTTATTTGTGTCTATGCCAAGTCCATTTGCATTGGGGATGCTTAGGGATAAGCAAGCTTAGGCCATCTCATCTGCTTAGGAAAGCGATTAGTCGATTAATCGGCAGAAGATAATCCTCCAATACCGATTAATCTGCAACCGGTTAATTATTATTGCAGTTATTTTTAATACAACTATTTCTCCATCTTTTTTTTTTTTCAATTTTCAACTTTATAGAATTAGATAACAGTTAATTACCGTCAATAATGGTGCACTTTCCTAGTTTCCCCAATTTAAAAAAAAAAATTACTTTCAGATTTTCATAGCAGATTTTATACCAATTTTGTAAACCAATTTTCTTATTGATTATTAATAAAATCACATTCAGTAGCTTATTAAATAGATTATGAATCAGCTAGACCTGAAAGTTTAGATAGTAGCCAGTGAACAGTAGACACTTTTAATTTAGCGGCACTGATTTTTATTGTTTAGACGCCACTTTATACAGGATTTTCATTCGTTATAATGTCTGTAAAATGATTTTAAGCACTCTGCTAGATAGCATATAGAGGAAACTACTGCTACACGAGGAAGACTGCAATGAATTTTAAGTATAAAATAGAAAAAAAAATTATGGCGACAAAAAATTGCTTCAAACATCAATTGCTGTTGGAAAAACTAAAAGTGTGTACGCATAAATTTTAAACAATCAAAAGATATGTAATAATAATAAATTCCTTGTTGAATGAAAAATTAGCAATTTTAAAGGTAAATTGCAAAATGTATGTTGAAATTTATGTATAAGTAATGAAAAAAAGAAAAAAGAAAATTGTTTAAATTGGAGCATTCTCTCGAAAGCCTTGGGGGAAAGGGGATCCACAGACACGCATATCCTCATGGCATAACCCCTCCCTTTTTTTTTTCTTGTATGCCATGTAATTTTTTTTTTTTTTTTTTGATGAATACATGAACGTTCCAAAAGAATTTTGTTTCATTGTTGTTATTTATTGTTATTACTTTATTTTTCGATACACTTTTTCGATTTTATTCCATTTTTTCTATTTTAGAAAAGTAGGCAAATTTAAATGGGAGTCTGCCGATTTTAAGAATTCTCCTTCTAAAAAAATTACGTATTTCCACCTAATACGATGATACTTTGTTGATTTTAAACATTGGGAATACTTTTGAATATTGGGAGTTGTAATAGTGGATATAGTTAGTTGTAATTTGCAGCCAACAATTTCTGTTTACTAAGTAAGTCTTTTTACCTTCATGTGGTGTGTCATACGGGCCTGTTATTTTGTGAGGAAACCCTAGCTTGATAAATATAATAATTAGTATGTGTGTATTTACGTGACACCTTATGTAGCAGAAAATTACGTTGTGTTACTGCAGTGGTACCGACAAGGATTGGGGGAAGGGTCATGGAAATTTTAGGATGTTATAAAATCAATTTATAAAAAACCTTCGCCGACAAATCGGTAAAATTTAGTCGATTAATAAGAGATAATACGACCATAACATAATTCAATAGTGCTTATGGATTATTGTGCGCACCATTTCAGTTCTGAAATAAAAATTTTTCATGCACGAATTTAAACATAAATCAATTAAAATAGCACCACATTTCACAAAAATTCTATGCTCGCCCTAAAATGGGTTAAAGCTATCAAGAGACTACAGAACAACAAAAAACAGAAAACATCAATTTAAGAAACTAAGAACCTATAATAAAATTAATTAAAAATGATTACCTTTGGGTCGAAACTAGTACGAAGCACAAAAGCAGAAATGCACTCTCGAAAGTGAACAGTTACTACCTTTTACAACTATTATAATTCCTATCGTGAGGCCACGTAGGAAAATAACGCATCATTAATATCCGCATCTTTCGCCTGAAAAAAACTGGTAGCTTAAAATTTATTAAAAATGGGAAGCCGTCACTGGAAAGCAGCGCGATTCTCGTACACCTGGGTCCATCAAAAATAAGCAGTTCTACAGTACAGGAATATCTCGCTCAGTGCAGTTTCTGTCCGTGTGTACCCCAGTACGATAATTAAATTGAGTAATAAATTTAATAAGTACTAATTTGTTCACTATTTTCACAGGGAAGATTTTGGGCATCAAAATATTTCCCCAAGAATTTTCGCAGAGCGGCTTGACCTGGGCAAAAAATTTAGGGAAGTAGAGTAATTCCAGTTTTAGAAATAATATATTTTTAGATTTATGCAAATTTGTAAGTATAAAAGTCAGCTCAATTAAACACAAATATAAAATATTACATTTGGGGCCGTTCATAAATGATGTCACGCATTTTTCCCATATATTTGACCCCGCTCCCCACTTTATAACAATATGTCACATGTCACGCTATGTTGCATAATATCACATTTCTTGTTACCCCCTCCCCTCGTCACAATTTCGCGAGCCCCCTCCCCCCCTCGAAGCGTGACGTCATTTATGACTGATCCCCTTTATAAATTCTATTAAACATTTATACTAATAATATTTATCTTTATAACCAAAGGTTTGTTTTTGGCTTAATCCAGTAAATTTTAGTGAGTCTGTTATGCTTGATGTTGATCTTCAGGCAATGTAAAAAAATGGAAAACCTTCACCTTTGCCAGCAAGTGTACACATCAATTCAGTATTAAACAAGAAGTTCCGTCTAGAACTATACGAGCCTACTTTCCCGTATACACCAGCTTCAAATTTATAATCTAGCTATCTCTCTCTCTTTCTCGTTTAGCTTTAGTTCTTAATTGCTTCAAATATGCCTTTTTCAACGGTTAATACAGATTCGTTCAATCATTCATTTATTCAGTCATTCATGTATTTATTCACTCATTTATTAATTCATTATTTTGTTTATTCATTTAATCTTTCATTAATTCAAAAATATTCTTGAAAATCCCGATCAAAAAATTTCATAAGAAAATAGGCTCGTTAGTTCTGGATGAACTTTTTATCTGTACATGTTCTACGTCATAAAAGCTTTCTGATAAAGTTTGTTCCAAGCAAATCGGCCCGTTAGATCAGGATTTATATAGGATTGAAATTTCCCCGTAGGCACTATGTTATTTTTTTCTTTTTGAACTGTTCAAAAATGAACAAAAATTGTTCAAATCAATATTTTACGCCAAGAACTTCTTCCAGTGAGCTTGTTCATTGGAACTTGGATCTTGTACCCAGAGTTTACATAATTTGCTTCATTTTCGCCCATAGGCGCTAATGTTAAAATTTTTTGAACTGTTCAAAATTGAACAAAAAATTGTTCAAATCAAAAAGTAAAATATGGAAATTAGATGTCCTCACCGAGATCTTTCGAATGCAAAAAGAATTTTTCGAATCGGACAATTCGTTCAAAAGTTATTAGGGGGGGGGGGACAGACCGACAGACCGACCGACAGACACACTTTTTCCCCATCTCAAGACCCTACTTTCAAATTTTTTATTTTTCAATCTTTATTTAATTACTTAATTTATTTTTGACTTTTCTTGATTTCTAACGATATTTTCACGATACATTAAGCCTTCTTTCATGCTTTATTTTTTTTTTTTTTACTTTTACGGGAAAGTAGGCTAAAAACGCACCAATTTAAAAAGAGAATACCATTAACGTTTACGTGTTTTGTGCCTTTAATCAGTGAAGGAAAATGCCAGAAAAATAATAAAAAAGCGAGCCTTATTTTTCTTGTATAGAAAAAGGAATTCCTTGGCAGTTTCAGGGGTTTTAGTGCACCTGTAGGTGCCACTTACGTTTATAAATTTGAATCTAAAAGTATTGTTTCTTAATTTAAATCATCTCACTTGAGTAAATTTACCGCCTCAGGTAAGACTTATGCGTAAGCCGTCTCTGGAGATTTTAAACTTTCTTTAAGATAATGGCAGAGTCCTCAATTTGTCTCCTTAGATTTTAAGCTAAGAAATCTTTTGAACTGCTATTCCTAATTAATAATGAATTAGTTTACTTATTCTATACATGTAATAAAGGGTATTAGAGGAATTCTCTTGAACCCCCTCCCCCCATTTTACAAGGTCGTTACAACTGTGAAGTGTTTCCTTATAATTTCAAACACATGCATAGAATTTTCCTTCAAAATGTACACCTTATTTATGCAGGAATAATTGAAACACAAATTCGTTCATTTAACTTTAAAATAAAATCATTTGGCTTAAATTTAAAAAAAGACATCAATATCTATATTGCTGGTTCAGGGCTCCCACCGCCTTAACAGAATTTGTAGCAGCTTTCGGAGCAGGTAAAATGCCCTTTTTGTATCAGTTTCGAGCAGAGGAATTTTAACTTTTGTATCAGTTTGGAGCAGAAGAAATTGACTTTTGTATCAGTTTAGGAGCCGAAAATATCAACTTTGTACCATTTTTGGAGGACTTTTTTCTTTATTTTTTGAATATTGGCTGTTTTAAAGCTATGTCATTTTCACACATCAAGGGTAAGAGCAGTTTCAAGTCTTCAAAATGATAGGAAATGTAAACGTCAGTCATCCTTCAAAAACTGGATTATTTTTATATTTCTTAAGAAATATTTTATAACCTATTCAAAAAGTAAGACTAATTAAACCTATAACAGATTATTTTTAAAAATGTTGTTTCTTTCTTCTTCTAATAGTTAAGAATAGCTGGAAGAAAGCTTAAAATTTTCTTCTTTTTAAAAATCATTGCATTCACTCTTTTTTGTTTAATAGCTAAAACAATATTCTTTCAAGGAAATAAGCAAAAACTAACTAATATGAAAGGTTCAACTATTTTAAACTATTTATCATTAATTAAATTGGTTTTTTAAATGGTACTTATTTAGGTATAATCATTGTGATTATAGTAACAGTAAAATTTTGAATTAATTAAATATAATTTCATATTTTATCAAAAAATATATTTGAAGTCGATCCTATTTTTTACCTGCAGTAATATTTATTATTTTTCTGATTAAAAAAAATCCTTTAAATTTCAATCCTAAATGCTCACTTAGATGCTTTGGAAGTAATTAATGGCACTAAAAGTAAATTGCTGAGTTTCATAATTTTACAGCAAGAAAATTCAAGAACCAAATTATATTTTTCAGTTCTATAATAGAAAGGCAAAATGTATTTCTTATTATACGTTGATAATTTAATGTCTAATGATTTATTTATTTTTTTCCCAACAATTTATCTTTACATCTTTCAAAAATTGCGTAATAGTTACAATTAAATTTCATGAGTCCTAGGGTTGCAGCAATTGGATGCTGGAAAGAAACTAAATTGAATTAAAAGAAAGAGGAAATGTGTGATAATTTTATAACTTTCAAATCTAGTTAAAAAATTGAAACTTTAAGCAAGTGTACTTTTATGAGGTCGTTCATCCACAACAAAATTTATATTTCTCCTAATAATATTGCTTAACATATTTGCTAAAGATCATCAATTCATTAAGATATACAGGCTTTTTTTAATGATTTTCTAACTTAACTAATTTTTTTACTTATTTTGTTCTTTATATTTGTTTCATGTTTTTGAATTGCTTGTGGTTATATGATATAGATTACAGAGCTTAAAGAGTAATGAGAAAAGAAAAAAAGCTGAAATCCAATGTTTAATTTTACAGCGTTTGAAAGTCTACCTCTAAACACTTTCGGGAACAAATATATATTTTCAAACAATGTTTTTATTTAAAATAAATATACATTTTATTTATTTACTTTGAGAAGAAACATTATAAATAGTTGAAATGAAAAAAATCCGATTTTTGTAAGGGATGCAAAAAGATTGTAGAACGTATTCGCTCTTTTGCTTGCACGTGGAAAGTAGGATTAAGAAATTTGCAAAAATTGGTATAATGGAGCAATCTTTTTAACATCTGTTCTGTTATTGATTTTTCACATTGATTAGTATTTCCTAAACATTAGAAAACAAAGTGCACTAGGAAAAACGCTAAGTTTATTTTTTTTCACGTTCCATGAAATTAAACTTTTTTATCTATTTCAAGAAAAACTTACCAAATAAAATGTTTAACATAAATAATAATAAGAGGAATGATTTTTTTTTCTCGATAATACTACAAAATATTAGAAATCGTATCACTTTTGTAGCAGCATTTAGCAGAAAAATCGTTTTGGCGCAATTGGCGCAGCCGTGGGAGCCCTGCTGGTTTGACGAGAATATCAGAAACATGCTCTAAGTATCCTTGCTTTGACACCATTTCCTCGTAGTTCCAGAAAGTATAAATTCTTTCTGTTGAGAAATTATCAACAGAACTACGGCCAGCACCTTTCTGGAACTACGGTAGCATCTCGAAGTTCCAGAAAGTATTCATTCTTTAAAAAACCAATTGATTGGTTATCAAACTGTTAATCTTGATTCTAAATAATGATCACAGTAAACAATAGTAGAAATAAACCATAAAGCTACATTTTAAGCAAATTTGAAGCTGAGCTGTAAACAGACCCATTATTTCAAATATTTTCAGGGGGTAGAGGGCAAAGGGTATATAGTCGATGTATTTATAGGTAAAAAACGATATGCATAAGCACATGTCAGGGTTCCCACTGTCCCAGCAGATTAAAAAATACGGCCTTTTTCAGGCCAATTTATAACTATAAAAAGGGCCACTTTACGTACTAATAACGTAGTAATACATTTAAAAAAAATAAAGATTAGGTTATATACTTAGATAAAAGTTATACATATATAATTCATACTCTCCCTTTCACATACGTATATTTAATGACCACAGAAAATATCAAATGATTTTATGTAAATTATCAAAAATGCTGTACTTTTATTTTTGCATCGATTGTAAATGACACAGGAAAGAAAAAAATAAGTTTTTTACTTTTTGAAAGATTGCTGGTCGCACTTTTGACTAAATTATTTTGATTAAATTTGCTCACTTATTATTAATAATAAGCATTAGAAAAATATTTTTATAAGTTTTCTTTAAATTTTACTTACTATGGAAAAGCTTATCACGAAATAAAAACAGCTTTTGTGAACATTTTTTACTAAATATACAATTAATTGATAAACATAAAACTTCAAAATAATCCATGGGTAACACACCCTAGCAAAACAAAAAAAAAAAAAAAAAAACCGAGTTTGACTGAAAAGCTTTGGAAAAAATTAGAATTATTGGGTAAGATTAGTTTAATTGGGAATCAAATTGGTCTATTTTTTTCCCGTCAAATTTAGCAATTGCTGTGATTTACATTGAGGATTCAAACATAGTACAATATGGTATATTTTTATTCAGATGAATCAAGCAAATGATAAAAAAAAGGGTCTTTAATTAATTTTTAGGGCTTCTATCTACTAAATATGGCCTAAAGAGGGGCCCCTATAAACCATTCTCTAAAATAGGACTTTTATAGGGCCTGTGGAAACCCTGCATATATAAATACATTGTGTTTCTAAAAGTCAGGGTGGGAGGGGCAAGGGCAATTGAGATCCCCTGATTGCCCAAATGATGGGCCTGGCTGCAAATATTGAAAAATAGTTCTAGTAAACTCAAAACTGGAATTCTTAATTCATCTTTATTATTGCTAATTACACCAAATTTAAAACAGATCATATTTCAAAACTAAACAAGTAGTTCCGTCTAGAACTATACGAGCCTACTTTCCCGTATACACCGAATTCAAATTTATAATCTAGCTATATATCTCTCTGTCTTTCTCGTTTAGCTTTAGTTCTTAATTGCTTCAAATATACCTTTTTCAACGGTTAATACATATTTTATTCAATCATTATTTATTAAGTCATTCATGTATTTATTCACTCATTTATTCATTCATTCTTTTGCTTATTCATTTAATCATTCGTTAATTAAAAAATATTCTTGAAAATCCCGATCAAAAAATCTCATAGGAAAAGAGGCTCGTTAGTTTTGGATTAACTTTCTATTTTTACATGTTCTACGTCATAAGAGCTTTCCGATAAAGTTTGTTCCAAGCAAATCGGTCCGTTAGATCAGGAATTATATAGGATTGAAATTTCTCCGTAGGCGGTATGTTAATTTTTTTTTTACTGTTCAAAAATGAACAAAAATTGTTCAAATCATTATTTCACGCCAAGAACTTCTTCCAGTGAGCTTGTTCAAGGGAACTTATATCTTGTACCCAGAGTTTACATAATTTGCTTCATTTTCACCCATAGTCGCTAATGTTAAAATTTTTTGAACTGTTCAAAATTGAACAAAAAATTGTTCAAATCAGAAAGTAAAATATGCAAAATTTTTGGCAATGGAACACGCAAAAGGATAACAGCGACGATATTCCGTTTGGCGTTAGTTGCATCATTTTTGGCCTGCGCCAAAATAATGGAAAAATGCCGCAATTTTTTTTTTTTTTTTGAACTGTTCAAAAATGAACAAAAACTGTTCAAATCAATATTTCACACCGAGAACTTCTTCCAATAAGCTTGCAATAGGAACTTGGGTCTTGTGCCCAGAGTTTATATAATTTGCTTCAATTTTGTCCATAGGCGCTAATGTTAAAATTTTTTGAACTGTTCAAAATTGAACAAAAAAATGTTCAAATCAAAAAAATATGGAAATGAGATGTCCTCGCCGAGATCTTTCGAAAGCAAAAAGAATTTTTCCAATCGGACAATTCGTTCAAAAGTTATTAGGGGGGGACAGACCGACACACTTTTTCCCCATCTCAAAACCCTACTTTCAAATTTTTTATTTTTCAATCTTTATTTAATTACTTAACTTATTTTTGACTTTTCTTGATTTCTAACGATATTTTCACGATACATTAAGCCTTCTTTCATGCTTTATTATTATTATTTTTTACGTTTACGGGAAAGTAGGCTAAAAAGGTAACATAATAAATTAAGCTTAAAAACCTTTTACATATTTTATAAAGAAAAAAAAATCAAATAACGTACATGAGCAAACCAATACAAAAATACTACTACATAATATTTTTTTGTCTCAATATATGAACATACTTCTTTTGAACAAATAAGAATACATAAAAGTTTATTGCATCTATTTCAAACACTGAATTTCTTTTTACTTCCCAGAATATAGGGGTCACAATTTTGGTTTTAATTCTTAGGATGCACATTTTCATTATATCCAGGGGGTAAAAAGGTCACCAAGTTTTATGTGTTGACAAATTTGAATTTTAGCCCCTGATAGCATAATTCTATTTGAAAGAAGGCCTTCAAAAGAAATAATGCTTTTGCACAAATTTCAAAAGACATCGAAAATTTTCTTACAAAAATTTTAGTTCAGGCAAGCTTATTGAGCTTTAAATATAAGAAAGGGCCATTTTTAAAAACCAAATGTTATGAAGGCCTGACTTTAAGATGCTTAATTTGGTGAAGGGTCAACAAAGCGAGCCAAACTTGAGCTTCATTCAACTACCAGGAATAGCAAATATATTTACTTTATAAAGTTAGGATTGTCTTTTCAACCTCATTGATGTATTCCTTTTTGACAAAATATTTTTAAATCAAAGGATACTTTACTGATGAGCTATGCACAATGAAAGAAATGTTTAAAACACTGGGAAAATGTTTCAAACTATTCTACAACAGTGAATGAAAACATAAAGGACGACAAAATAAAATGATATGATCTAAAAGAAATGCATCTTAATGATTAACAAAGAACTATACAAAGGCATGCTCTTCTCGCTCATCATTTTAGGTACAGATTGTTGCCAACATAAATGTACATACAACTGAATATAAGATAAAAATATTATAACTTTCTCTTTACAGCTGGAAAACAATGTTATTAAGTTTTTATTCAAAAAAAAATTATTAGATTTTATATATATATATTTAATGTAAAATAAAAATTTTGATTGAAGTCATTCAATACAACAGACATTTTTATCCAGAGTACATATGAAAATTAACATTTTCAGTTTGCAACAAGAGAACAGTAGCCATTTTTTATTAGTTATGATTTTTCCCATCAATTGATGAAATAGAAATGAGTATTAAGCTTTCTTATTAGTTTGTGAAATTATATTTTTATCTCAAACTAACAATTTTCATATTTCTTGCTTAGATGTTGATTTTCACGTAATCAATAGCTGTAGGAACTGATGAAGAAATCAAGGAAAATTATTTTTTTATTTTCTTGCACTCAATGCTACTGAACAATTGTGTTTACTAAATCATTTGTAGTTCAACTGCATTTTAATTTTGAGCAAAATATTACACAATAAAGTTAAAAAAAGAAAGAAAATGAAAAAAAAAAAAAATTTTATTTTTGGTGTGTGGACAAAAGGATAACAGTATTTGAAACAATGGGGAAAATAACCGCAATTATTCAAAAGAAAAGGCAAGAAAGGCGAGTCGCCTCTTGAAAAATGCATAAAGAGAACTACATGGCCCTTAACACACATAAGCAATGTTCACATGGCACTTTTGTAGCCTGCTTATTATCAAATAGTGCATAATACTGTGTATAAGTGTTATGCATTTGCTAAAAGAATGAAACAAGTTCCTATGCATTATAAAAGGTCTCATGATAAATTGGTTAGATTTGATGAATTTTCCTTATTCTAATAAACTCTTTCAGCAAAAATGTTTCTTTCAATGTCAAAATATGTCAATGACTAATTAATTCCTTTTTACTATACTTAATATATTTTCAATACAAATGAACCATATGTGTTATATTAAGAATCATCAATCAATAACTAATGAACTAGAAAGCAAATAGTAAGTTTTTCATGAGTTTCCATTTGTTTTTAAATAATCTACATTAAAATATCTTTTTCACCTTCTTAACACAAAATAAAAAATAAGTAAGAATGATAATGTTTATCTTTGTAAAAGAAAAGAAGAATAAATAAATGACAAAAGCAACCTTTTAAAGGCATAAATTTACAAAATAATAAACATACATGTTTCTGCATCACAAAGAATATTTTGTTGCATAAAGAGAATGCATTTAATGCAGAAAAGCTTCAGTTTCCAATTCTAAACAAGTCAATACAGAACAATAACTTTGTAGACTGCTACAGGGACTAAAATTCAGGGCGGGGTGGCAGGTCTCCTGCTCAAATTTCTCAGATCCTCTGCTTGAAAATAGACCGAGTGAATGTCTTCCGCCCGCAGAAGATTCTAAAAGAAAAAAGTCCTCCCTTCCAAAGAAAAAATGCAATGCCCTCAAAATGAATTTGTTGCTAGTGTGCATGGAAAGCTCAAAACATTTTCTTGTTCCTTGCAACCCTTTAACACTTGCAATCAATATTTTTACTAATTTGTTTCAATAGCATCACTTTCATTACTTAGAATTTAAATTTCACCACCGAGTACTTTCAAAATGTTATTGATACTCATTTTTCAATTAAACATTTAGTAGACATGCACTGACTTTCAGTCATTTGCATAAACCTAAGCATTGAAAAAAAGTATTTACAAATCAATATTTTTGGCCAAATGAAAACTTACATGGGAAAGTAATGACCTCTTGCATCTATTGGAGAAATTTAATAGTTTATAAAAACTAAAAGGCATTTCTCAAAAGAAGTCTTTCAAGGAATGAATGAACCCAGGGTTCGCGCTAGGCCGCGCGATCCCCGCAATATTTTTTGAAATCCCACTCAAAAAAAAAATTTTTTTGGGCTTAAACTTTAAAAATCCCACTTAAAATTTTGGTCAAGAAGGAAAATCCCACCTTGTATTTTTCCCCAGCGTGAACCCTGGAACCTATCATGAGAAGAAAAATAATCAACAAAAAATATTTGAGTATAGTTGCATGTAGCAACCATATTATACTACAAATATGTACAAAAATCCTTTTCACCAGCTTTAAGTCATGATCAAGTATTCAAAAATTGTTTTTCAAACTGTGGTGTTCTATCACACAGCTTTCGGTCTCATTTGATTGCTTCTATCTCCGCGACAAGTCGGACAGTACCATTTTCCTTTTGGCTTGGTCGTCAACCCAACACACGAGAAATGGAACCATTCTCTCTCACAGTCCTCATTGTCACAACCAATCATTTCACCATAGGACACCTGATCACATAAACAATATGTAGGCTCATCAGGATCGATGGGAGGTTCGATGGGAGGAGCATCTTGTTCTTTCTCAACCTTTGCTTTCCTCTTCTTCTTTTTCTTTGTCTTACTTGTGCTGGGAACCACAATTTCTTTTTCATGGCGTTCATGGACGGAATCCTCCCTCAAAGAAGTCTCAACATGTCTATGGCGTCGAGACCTTTTACTAGGACGTTCTGGCTGTTCACTTTTATTGTTTTCATTTTGAGTTTCATTTTCACGACCTAGGTCTGCAAGAAAAAAAAATTAGGAAAATACAGAAAATGGTCTGAAAATATTTATAATACACATAATAAGCACACGTTCTCCTCTATTCGAGATATTTTCCACCTTATAGTCAGTTCATTCCTTCCCTTTGTATTAATAGTTTGATCCAATTTACAAATAGATACAGGAATAGTATTAAATACGAAAAAGTTAATAAGCAATAGTTTCTGGTGCCAATTTAAGTTGGTCTGACAATTGAGCCCTAATTCAAATTATGCAATCTTTTGAAGATATTTACTCCCCTCACAGCCTCATTTTTTAGCCTTACTGAAATAGTAACTTTTATAACTTTTAAGAACTTGCAGTTTCAATAGTTTGAAACAACCAACTGTGGTCCTATCTTGTAAAAGTAAAATCATCATCATGTTAATGCCTAACAATTTTAAACAAACAAAATGGTCTCATTATGTACCCCCCCCCCCCCCACCCCAACACCACCACACACATAATTCTCCTAACTGTGGATTATATAGATTTAGGTAATATCTGGAATCAACTAACTTGACAGTCTTTTCAAGCTACAGTAGAACATGAAAATAACTTCCTTATAATTAGTCAAATCATTCTTTTCATAAAGATAACCAAAACTACATTTCATTATTTGTGAGAAGTTGCTATTTCTAGATTAATTTGGAGTAACTACTAAATGCATATATCCTTCAATAAATCTCTTATAATATTGTAACTGTCAATTTTCAAAACATGAATAAAAAGAATGAATCTTTTCTTTTTCTTTTTTTTTAAAGAACAAATCCTTTTAAAACATAGGATAGGGTTATACGGGGTAATTCCTAGCCACTTTTTTTCTGGGATAATGAATCGTTATGCGTTTTTTAGTTTTACAAATATTTTTGTTATTTTGTTTTGGTATAACAAAACAACCGAAATATGCCAAACACTCCTTAACTATTCTATTTTCTTATGCAGGATGTAAAAAATACATAGATTTTCAGCACGTTTTTGGGGAAAAAATATTTTATTTACTATTACAAAAACATCTTGTAAAAAGATGGTCTCCAAAAATTAGGGGAGAGTGTTGTACCTTGGGACATTGGCAATTTCTAAAAACCTATTGGCAACATTAACATTTTTTTAATTTCTAATTGTGACCTTAACCAGCAGATAGCGTCACAGTAAAAGGCAGCATTATAAGCACTGAATTGATGACTTGGTGAGAGAAAGAAATATTCATCACTCAAAAGTAAATATCTTTCTCATTCTAATTTCATTTACTGAAATAGCATTTGTAAAACTATTCTACTGAATTTTAATTGGATATTGAACAGAAGATTTTTAAATGTTTTGGTTAGGAGAAAGTGATGATACTGCATTTTGATTGACCACCATTTTGATTTTATTTAAACCATGTGATGATTGTACCTTGGGACAGTAAACCGTGTTGTACCTTGGGACCTGTCTCAAGGTACAACATACACATGGTTCTTAATAATTTGGATATATTTTAGTATAAAGAGAGATATTCTAATCAAATGCAGTCCTTCAAATACAAGAATTGTTAGAATATGATGCTATATTTTAGTTCAATAATGTTACGAATTTGTCAATGTTGTAGTATCCATCAACACTTTCATCCTACATCATTTTACTGTGAAACCAAGCTAGAAGGTTGCTATAATGAAAATTGTAATGTATCTTCTTAATTTAGTGCTTTAAAAAAATTAAGTTTTTGATTTTTTGTATAAAATTGGTTACATATATGACTGTTGCATGAATCACGAAGTATGTCCCAAGGTACAACAGGGTTTGTACCTTGGGACAGTTTTCAGTTACTACTTAAAATGGCTGGCATTTTTTAATTTTTAAACTGTTTGAATTTGGAAAAATATATTATAGAGGAGAATGTTGGTGTATTTAAATAGTGTCTTCAGACTTTAAATCTAATTTTAATTTTTGAAGTTAAAAATTAAAATGTGAAAAGTGTCCCAAGGTACAACACTCTCCCCTACACTTTTTTTAAGATCCATACCAGTGCTATATTTGAAACAAAAAAATTCTCACTAATGCTGTTTTATATTACAAATAGTCTATACTTTCGAATCCAGTTCATATTTTTGTTCATTTTTAAATAGATTGGTTACATAGTTACTCATACCCCGAGTTTGCTGGGAAAATTCTTAGTCAAGAGGGGGAATTGTTGGTCACTGATATTCTTTAGAAATTCAGAAGTTTTTTGTTATGTACATGTGCATATAACAAAATGTTAAAGTATTTTGCTATTTTCTGTTAACTATATAACCAGAATGATGTTTATTTTTACTTTAACCAGAGTTTTGTTTGCTTTAAATGTGACCAGAACATTAAAAAAAGCAAGACATTATAAAAAAAGCATTCTGAAAAAGAAGCAAGAAATTGCAGCTACAGATTCAAAAAAAAAAAAAATAAGTGTCAAGAAAAATTCTAATGGCAAAAAATTAAAAGCCATATCTGATACTAATACTTATCTACCATCAGAAAAAAGGCTGCGTTTTGAAGCATCGGATGAGGAGCTAAAAATATCTGAGATTGAGAACAATAACAATGTCAATATGTTTGGAATTGAACAATTACAAGAGAGTTCAACAGTAGAAAATGCAAAAAGAGTAGTCAGAGATGTCTATCATGCACTTTAAAAACAAGAATATTTTGCTGTCTAATATTACAAAGACCCTTTTTACATAAAAAAAAATTACAAAAATAATAGATGAGAAGAATGCTAAAATTAAATTTCTTGAAAAAAAAAAACAGGTAAATTTTGTGGGCCGAAGCAAGCTACTTTAGAAATTGTTAATATATTTTAAGTAATTTTAAAGGAAAGTAACACTTTTGTTGTGGATACTAGTGTCATTAATAATGCTTACAAATGTTAGAAGAACTTCTGTCAAGAATTGTAGAGTCGAAGAACTTTTAGTTTAAAGAAAAGTGTTCTGAGATACTGTAGTGTTCTTTTCCTAACTTTTTAGTAATTATTAGGAGAGGGAGAAAATAATTATAGCAATATTTATAGTCAAAATGCACTAAATAAGGATAACATATCACATTAATTTACTTGACATTTATTACTATAAAAACAAGGTGTGACCAATATGTAACCACTTATGTGACAAATTTACCCTGAAGCTGGGGTAATTATTGGTCACTTAGTGAGTTAACTTAAACAAAGAGTACATTAATTATTGGTAAAATGAGTATAACAATAGGTCACATGTTATGTTAGCTTGTTCCATGCCAAATTTTTATAACACCAGTACAGTCTTTCAGGGTAACTTTGAACCCATGGGGGTTAACTTTGAACCATATCAGATTTTTTAGTATATTTGACTTAATTTAAAAATTAAGAGTGGAAAACTGATTTTATAACCTATTTAGCTGAGTGCAGCACTGGACCTTCTAGTTTCTTTTTTTCAGTCAAATATACCAAAAGATATAACATGGTCCAAAGTTACCCTGAATGACTACATTTATTTGAAGGTTTGAATAAAACATGTTAACACCATTCAGCTCATTACTAATAAAATGAATAATAAATAAAAAACTAACCTAATTTCATCCTGTCCGATTCAAGTTGCCGAGATTTGCTGTCAACAATATCTTGTATGGCTTGGGCAATTTGCAACTTTTTATCACCAAGATCTTGAGTCTTGATTAATGCTCTTTGAATCTGAAATAAGGTCCTTCTGCGAGTAGCATCATCCAAGTCTTTCTTTAATGTATTCTTATAGTTGTCAAGATCTTGCAGTATTTCTGAAATGTAAGCAAGATATGGAGCTAAATATACAATCAAAAGACAGGTATGCAATGAAATTGATTTAGCTTGAAATGAACAACACAAGGGTGCAGAAACTTTTCCAAGCTTGGCTCTCTTGAACCCAGCTGAATCAAGCTTGGATCTCTAAAATATCCCAAAGTATTATTTGCATCATAATTAAAGAATTATTATATGGAGCAACCTTGCGATCTTAGACATTCTATATGGATGTTCTTTGATATGCTTCATCAATAACCTTTGGAATATAATGTTTCACTGAAAAGCCATATATAATTTTCTATAAAAAGATCAAAAATCAAATGTAAAATTCTGAAAACACAAGTTTTCTTTTTTAATTAATTATTATTTTTTTACCGTACACAGAATGTAAAAAAATTAGGTACTTACGTACTATCGCAACCATATGGCGAGATTGGCGACTTGTATACCTACTTATGGTTACCATAAACGCCTTAGATAGGGACAAAATCCGAGATGCCAAATTGGCGCGTTATCCCCGAATTTTGGCATGGTTGCGATAGTACATAAGTACCAAAAATTATTATGAAACAAAATCTGTTTAGCTAGCAAAGCATCCAAATGTGACAAAAAAATACTCTTAAAAATAGATAATCTTACTCAAAGTGCAAAAATTTCCGTTGAACCCAGTTTTGGCACTTGGGCACATGCTTCATCCTTTCAGAGAAAAGTTTGCTGAAAAGATATCACTACACCAACATTCTCTTTAGGTTTTAACACTTCTTGGAATTTTTGTTTTTGTGCATTGGTTTGTTTACTTGCTGTAATATTACTTCCAAAACCAAATAAATAAAATTATTACTGATATTTTCAATTGCATGTTGTAATTTAAAAAAAAACTCAATTGTCATTCCAATATGTGGAAAACATTTACAAAAGTTCTTGGAAGAACAATGTTGTAATGAAAAAACTGCAAGAAATACTTAGCATGTTTTGGGTTACAAGGAACACCTTTTTAAACCCAAAATTTTTTTTGAGCTTCTGGATGCAAAGAGCAATCACAATGAAGTTTGTTGTGATAGAATATATAGCTATTTTCAAAAAGGTACAACATTAGACATTTTTTCAATTCCACAAAAAATGAATACATAAAATAAGAAAGGTTATTGATAAAACACATAGCTAGAGTTAACAATTTTTAATAGGTGTTGCAAGGACATATGATATTGTAGCTTTGAAAGACTTAATATAGAGATAGTGACACACTGAGCAAAAGTTGCGGTCCTTTTTACAGCCTAAGCATATAATCATTGTTATCTTCTAATAGTATGCAATTTCTTTCATTTTACTGGTGAGGTAAAAACTTCCCATAAGGTTTTATCAAGATTAAGGTGTAACATTTAAAATCACCACAATCAACTCTAAAATAATACAAAAAAAAAGAGCTTAAAGCATTCTTTATTCTTTTAGCTAAAAAACAATACCAAAAACTTTTTCGATAAATTCAGATAATTTTTCAGCTAAATAGGCTTTTATGGGACACAGACAGTATATCACAATACTTGTTTTTAAAATTTGCAAACTCAGTTTCTGAAGAAGCATATATTTCTTCAGTGTATTATTATTTTTTTCTAACAGTAATTGCAAAAAAAGAGAAATTGCTGCTTATATTGCTGCTTGGTGATTTTAGCTAAAGTCGCCAATACTGAACAATAAAGTCACCAACTGTTACATTATCAAGGAACTGTTGAAATGAGCAGGTCTAATTCGAAACGATCGCCAAAAAAAAAAATCGAAATACTGCTGCAGCATAAACAGCACTTCAACTGAATTTACCTTATTTCTCACAGCAACTTTACGAATTTTAATCATTTAACAATACTAAGAATG
The DNA here is from genome assembly GCA_038502835.1 of Octonoba sinensis. Classification (NCBI taxonomy): domain Eukaryota; kingdom Metazoa; phylum Arthropoda; class Arachnida; order Araneae; family Uloboridae; genus Octonoba; species Octonoba sinensis. The sequence continues at coordinate 58,354,071 of CM076605.1, read as the reverse complement.
TTTTGGCTGTTCATTTTAGGTTTTGAGTTGAAAATTTTTTTAATGATTCTTTTAAAGTAAAACTTCTGTAAAACAATCAGATTTTAAGGTTTCTTTGTGAAAAATAAAAGCTAAAAAAACCTATTCATCCTAAAAACAAGAGCCAAAACATAGGAGCTGATGAGACTACCTAAAATTGTTCCAGAAACCTCATTAAACGTAACAACCTAGCCTCAGAGTTCCTACTAATTAGTTAATTTTAATCTTAATAAAGTAATTAATGAATGACATACGCATTTTTTATCACTAAAAGTTCACATAATTCAAAATAAAGAAAATACGTTACCTTGGTATTCTAAGTCAATTTCTCTCAGCTGGGTTATATTTCTTTGGATGTCATCTGGGATATTTTCTACAAAGTCCATATAATCTTCCATGTAGACAGCCGAATTTATTGCTTCAAGAGCAGCATGATTTAATAGTTTGTTAGATTCAACATCAGATTTCGAATTTACAAACATCTTGAGGGAGAAAGTTGGATCACAATTTCATTGAATATTTGAATAAATTGAGTTCTAAGTCCTAAGCGTATGATGTATTTACATGATTAAATAATGCAGAGAAAAAACTGAACGTTTCCGAACAAGCATTTAAAGCAAAAGCTATCCATTTTACCTTTTTTTGTTGTTGACCAACTTAAAATAAGAAGAAGTCGTAGTAATAGTGTACGCAAATGACGCAAACCATTTCTGACAACTGACAAATATGAAAATATTTGTCAGTTGAGTAATAAGTAAGAAAAAATAAAGAAGCATCAGAAATTAATATTAAAATAAAGAAACTTTTTATTACTGCTGCTGTATGTAAATTTTACATCAATATTATAATAATAAGAGCAACTCAACTAGACTCGAAAAAATATTGCGAAGAAAACTTTCCTCCAGAAATTTACACTTCTTCTTCCAATCCTTTCCAGACTCTTTTTCTGTATTTGTTGATAAGGGGCGTGCGCTGGTCGCACTCCGGTAAACAAACTATAAATGTTACTAGAGCACAATAGTTTGCTTTAAAATGTTTGGAAATTTAAGCAAATTAAAATTCAAATCCTTAAATCTTTAACTCCTAAAACAATCTTACTTAAATCATGCTATTACGTTTGTGCAAGAGTAAGTATTTTTATTTGTTACTTATGAGCTCATTGCTGATTAGTCATCGAGTCCTTTTGCGTCATTATAAACATTTACTTTTTCCTTGCTATGCATTCAAAAACATATTAATCCCTGGCACGGCAAATAATATCATACATTTTAGCACACAGTTAGAGGAATTGTAACGTTAATGCACGATGCATATTTATCCACCATTACAAGTTTCCCTTAATTACTCATGAAACGCTGTATTTGTTATTGCAGCAGAAAAATCAAGTTCGATTTCTCTCAGTTATTTAATGTGACTCATTGTTTTGGACAGGATTTACAGAGGCGAGTCTAGTGACTGCCTGGGACCCAAATTTAAAGTTCATGAAGAATTTTGTTTCTTTTTTTGAGTAAATTTTGTATATGTGCAATTAAAAACGATAAGTTGCTAATTCACTATTTTTTGCATTTGCTTAGTGATCATTTTTTCAAAAAAAAAAAAAAGGCAAGGCAGATGTACCGAAGCACGTTTTTGTTGATTGAGCAAGGGTCACTTTTAAATAGCATGTCAATAAAAGGTACACTGTTTAGTTAATTGTAAACCAACAAGGAACTCTGGTTCCTTAAAAGGGGAGAAGGGGCCATGACTCGGTGCCCTTTAAGAAAAGTCTTAAGCACACTACTCTGATTATTAAAATTGTCAACATATAATTCTTAACAACCTGCTGCTTATGCCCAGGATCTCTACTTGTTAAAATTAGTCCCCAATTTTGAGCGTATTACAGCAGTAATATTTTTCATGCTTTTTTCTTCAATTTTATGATTTTCCTGTTATCAGATCTTTATGATAAAGTACTGTTTACCCCACTGCTTGGCGATTTTGGTTCAAGTCTTCAAAACAGAGCATAAAGCCACCAACTGTTACATAATATGTATTTTTAAACAATGACCAAATGCTGTCGTGGGCTAAACAGCATTTCAACATGTTTTATAATTCCTCATGAGAAAGGTAAAATAGAAAACCAAACTATAACTATTTATGTTTTATGTAAATAATAATGGGAATTTTTTAATAAAAAAGGAACTATGCCTCAAGGAGGGGCTTGGAGTTTAAGAAATTCAAAAGTGGTCATTTCAACCTGAAAGCTACGATTCGCTATGGCTGTCCATCTGAGCTTGATGAGGAGCGGTTGAATGACTGCTTTATGAAGATTCTCTTCAGTTAGGCACCTCGCATAGTATCTTCTCTGTACATGGCACAAAGCTCCTGAGAAGCTTTGTAGGCCATAGCATCAATTAAACACAAAAGGAGATTGTGTCAAAAATGCTTATTTCATGTTTTGATATTCCTTTTTAATGATCTAAAAATTACCAAAAAATTAATCAACATGAAAAAAATAAACCCTTTTGTATAAAGCAACAAATTTTCTTTCAAAAAGCATCAATATTTTATTTGTACAGTTTTTAATGTAAAAAACTAACATGACTTATTATCAAAACGAATAAGTTTAACGTAATGGGGATGATCAATAAGTCAATTTTGAGAGTTGCTAGCTTAGCTGCAGGAGTTACTGGATTATTTTATCACTGTGCCTTTGTTACAGAGCAGCAAATTTAAAATTTTTGTTTTTACATAAGTTTTATTTTGTATTTTTTTAAGTATACTAAACAGTACTTTAAAAAATATTTTATTGTTATTTCTCCTTTCATCATAAAACTATAACAAATGTAACAACACATTGCTAACCTATCAAATCGATCTGAGTAACATTCAAGTTGGCTGTCTCTATAATACATCTATTAGCGTGCCATTGCTTTAGCTGTTTTTTTCCTCGCCTAAGAAATAAAAATGTATTTATGTTTACATATAACGCTATAAACTGTTTATTTTTGCATTACTAGTAGGTTTCATCTGTATTTAAGTTTAGGAAAATTATCAATTTTTTCATCTTTTCCGGCTTTAAATTTTTATCTAGTATGCTACGTAAATTGGTGTGGAGAAAATTTATATTATAAATGCTTTAAATATAGATAATTAATAATTTCACTAGTCTGCAACTTTTCTTTTTTAACTTGAATGTATGAATTTATTCTGAATCAGAAATACTGATTAACAGTTACTGTTCATCTCTTAAACTATTAATGTGTTTCATTTTTTTTAGTTATTAAGATGAATAATAATGTTCATTTAATCATTATTCTATTATATCATGTGTCATATTTATGATAATTTATATGTCATAACATTTCTACTTATTCCTAAAAATATCATTTCTGCATTTCAAAATAACATCTTTGTTTATACCAAATTTTTCAAATATTTTTTTTAATCATTATAATCAATGATTGCTATAAAACATCGGCATGCATATTTGAGCCTCTAAAACACATTGATTTTGCTTTTATGGCTCCCCCCCCCCCCCCTTCTTTTTCTTATTTTTGGTTCATATGATTTAGCCATCAAAATAATTAGTTTTTATAATTTTTTGCTTTTTTTTAATTACTTTAACTTGCCTTAAAACTTCCCTTGATGTACAGGGATTGTGGGATTGATGAAAATCTTTTTTCATCTTTTTCTATTGCTACCTATATTCTTTTTATGTATAATTATTCATCTTAAAATTTAATGATTTTTTTTTTCTACCGAGTTATTTCTTTAAGAAAATTAATTTTCAAAAAATGAGGGGGAGTATTTTTACTCTTTTGAAAAATTCTGCTTGATTAATGATTATAACCTTCAAATTATGCTTATTTTGCCCCTTTTTTTTTCAGGTGATGCTATCAGCACTACAATTATACTTAGCAGCAATGCAAAGCACATTCTGCATTGTACATTATTCTTAACTCTTCTCTTCATTTTTGAGATTTTTGCTGGTGGCATTTGTCTCTGGTCCTGTGATACCGAATACATCGACCCATTTGAGAGATATGGCTATATTCCTGCTATTCTGTTATATTTATTGAGATTTTTGACTTTCCTTGCTCTCCCGCAATGTATTTGTAATTTTTTAGGCTTGCTTTGCTTTAATGCTTTCCCTGATAAAGTACAATTGAAAGGCTCCCCACTTTTAGCCCCATTTATCTGCATTAGAGTTGTTACGAGAGGAGATTATCCGGAGCTGGTGAAGAATAATGTGAACCGGAACATGAACACCTGTCTTGATGTTGGCCTAGAAAATTTTTTGTTCGAAGTTGTCACCGATAAACCCTTGTGCCTTCCTAGGCATCCTAGGATTCGTGAGATTGTTGTACCATCTACATACAGGTAATCTTTAACTGTTATTAATTACTTTTCTAAAGTTTTTCCGATATACCTAAAAGAAGACGAAAAAGTAAAAAATAAATCTAAAATTTAAAGCGAGAAAACCCATAAATTAGTTAGGGTTGCTGTTGAGTGCTCATACCAGACAACCCAAAGTCAAAAACAAGATGGTAGTTGTGCAAAAAAAAAAAAAAAAAACAGGCAAAAAAACAAGATTTTTTTTACCAGAATACTTTTACACTAAAAGTGCATTTTCCCTGTGGCACAAGAATTGTATGCTATATAGTCTGTGTTTATTTAATTATTAATTTACATTATTGTAATAATATTATTGCTTTTAAGAAAAAATCTCTAAACTTTTAACTATTAAATCTTATAATGTCGATAATATTTGATAGAATTGTCAATTTATTAATCAATAGTTATTTTTAAAGCACATTTTTCTCTTGGACATTGAAGAAAATGCTTTTTGATATTAATTTTTCAATGGTTCATTATTTAGTTCATCATAAAAATTTTAGAAATGATGAATATTTTCTCTTCAGGTGAATAATATAGTTTTATTTGAGACAAAATGTACAGCTTGTAGAAGATTTATTCTCAAGTTCAATAAATGTTGAAAATTATAATTAATCTAAATATGTTTTTAAGTTCAAATTTATTTTTTGTTGGAGTAACATTAAAGAAAACATTAGTTTCCATGCTAATTCTCTTAATTATTGTGCTAATATTATTAACATTTATGAACATATTTTTATTAAAGCCATTTTAATTAAATTCGAAACTTTAATTTTTCTTTGTAATCTTTTTTGGTTGCAACCAGAGTTGCCAAACATCCCAGATTTTCTGTATTTTGAAAAATTATCTTGCATCCCAGGGAACTTTAATACGGGACTGTAAAAGTCCCGTATTCTTGCCAGGATAATTGATTTTGCCGGATATCGGTGACAATTGTGACGGGTCCGTACCAGATATCTGGCTCTGATGTTTCAAACCTATAAATTCTATAAATAAAAAATGTAATAAACTCTAATAAAAATTGACGTTTCGGAAAACTGCATCGTTCATGCAGTGGCCGGATATTAGATTCTGGATATTTAAATATTGGTGAGATGCTGGATACCCAACAATCAGCTATCTAGTATCCGGACGGCACTCCCCCATCAATGCTCCCCTGCTGTCCGGTACTTGTAGTTTTTAAATTTGGCATTTTTTTTCCCTGGAGCCCTTATGTGCCTCCGTCACAGCTTTTGAAGTTACTGTTATGGCTGAAATACCAAAAGAAAGCATAATATTTCTCAAAGAGAAATAAGTTAAGATTAGTGCGCATTCTTGTTAGAGACAGAACGTAAAAGACATTTAAAATTGGATTACAATGTTATTTGTATCATAAGCATCAGATTGGTATACCCTTTTTTTTTGTTTAAATAAAAAGGTATATATTATCATAATACCTTGTACAGTTGTTGATCTAGGAACATTAAATAGTCATTACTTCAAGCTATTCCGCAGTGTATTATAGTAAGTAACACATTGAATGCTTCGGTTTATCAATAAAAAAAGTTATTTTAAAAAAGGATAAGGAAGTTATATTATTTTTACATAGAAGTATGGTAAAGCCTCATTTGGAGTATGCTGTTTAGTTTTGGTCTCTATATCTAGTGAAGGTTATTGGAAATGGTTCAAAGAAGGGCTGCTAGGTTGGTAAGTGGTCTCTCATTCTTAGCTTATGAGGTCAGGCTTATAAGGCTCAATGTGTAGACTCTCAAGCAAAGGAGAGTTACAGGGAACCTGATTCAGTTATTTAACTTCATTAAAATGGTATATCTTGATGGCCTACATTTCTGCGCAGAAGGTAGAACCAGAAGTCATTGTTTTAAGCTTTTCAAATCTCAGGCTAATCTTGAAATTAGGAAAAATTACTTCCTTCAATAGGAATATAGGTAGTTGGAATAGTTTACCGGAAGCGTCTGTTACTTGCAGTGGGGGGGGGGGGGTCTTTTAAGATGGCTCTTGATGGTCATTGGGGATTGGTAAACTGACTAGGACCTAGCTGGGCCCAGAGCCTGTTGCTGGTTGTCACTTTTGTAATAGTAAGTTTTTGAAATAAAAAAAGTGCTTGTTTCAAAATGAAAAAGTGGGAGGTATACCGTCTTCCAGTCAAACACTGCTTGGGATTATTGTAAAGACATTGTTATTAATTTGTATTTTATGTATACTATTTATAGATGTTATTTATATGTAATAACCTTGTCTTCTTCCAGAACAAAAACTGGAGCTCTCTTCAAGGCTAGAGCTCTACAGTATTGTTTAGAGGATGACGTGAATGTTTTAAGTGATTATGACTGGATTGTTCATCTTGACGAGGAGACTATCATCACTGAAAATTCTCTAAAGGGCATCATCAACTTTGTTCTGGATGGAAAATATCAGTTTGGTCAAGGAATGATTACTTATGCTAATGAGAAGGTTGTAAATTGGATGACGACCCTTGCAGATAGCTTTCGTGTGGCAGACGACATGGGCAAGTTGAGATTTCAGTTTCAAATCTTCCATAGGCCCCTATTCAGTTGGAAAGGTTCTTATGTCGTCACGCAAGCTGGTGCTGAGAGGAAAGTCTCCTTCGATCATGGCCTCGATGGCTCCGTTGCAGAAGATTGCTATTTCAGCATGGTAGCTTACAAAGAAGGATACACCTTCAATTTCATCGAAGGGGAGATGTGGGAAAAGAGCCCTTTCACATTATGGGATTTTCTTCAGCAGAGGAAGAGATGGCTGCAAGGAATTTTCTTGGTGGTTCACAGTGCTGCTATACCTTTCCGGAATAAAGTGTTCCTAGCATGCGCTTTATATTCTTGGGCAACTATACCACTCAGCACATCCAACATCATTTTGGCAGGGCTATGTCCGATACCTTGTTGGCAGATCATAAATTTCCTGTGTGCTTTTGTTGGAGCCATGAACATCTACATGTACATATTCGGAGTGATAAAATCCTTCAGCTTTTACCGCCTTGGATTGCTGAAGTTCTGCATGTGCTTGATTGGAGCCCTGTGCACCGTCCCTATCAATATTGTGATTGAAAATGTTGCAGTGATCTGGGGATGTTTTGGCAAAAAACATCGCTTTTACGTTGTGAACAAAGATGTTAAATCTACTATAACTGTATAAATACTTAATTTATTGATTAAGAAGTCATCAATTGTACAACATACTTGAATCTTTTCACATAAATTATGAAATCATGTTATTCCTTTCAGTATTTCCAAAATAAATCTTTTTACGATTACGATTTCTTGTTTTGTGTTTTTTTATTGTTAACAAAGATAACATGAAAAAAGGCACTAACAGAAGACATGCACAGGAGTTTCAGTTGAAAGCTTCATTGAATTGATGTCATGTGATAGTATCATTAATGGTTGTTGACAAGCAACATACATTTTCAGGGTGTTTTTTCATTCATTGAAAGAAAAATCACTTGGAAAATATAGATCTTTTGATAACAAACCTTTGATCCTATGCAAACAAATAAACCTGTGTGGTTTCAATTACAGTACTTACATGCATTTTGAATGAAAGTCATAATCTTCATTTTTCAGTTCTTATTATTAAAATGACCCTGTTTAACCCTTTAAAGGGCCGTTTTTTTTTTTTTTTTTTTTTTTTTTTAATTTTAGGATAGTAAATAAGATTAGCATGATTTTTTCCACCCCCCTCCTTTGAGGGGGGATAGTTATACTTAAATATTGAATTTGATGAACTTGGTTGGAAGCATACTTCCCACCATCTTAGAAAGGGTTAAACCTATGTAGTGATTGTTCTAATAGTCGTATGTTGTTGAAACTCGCTGTATACTTAACCATGAGGAAAGGAAACTATGGGGAGAAGAAATCTGCAATAAAAAATTAGCTCACATTTTTACCACCATGGGAGAAAGGAGTCCATTAAAATAAAAACACAATAAAATGAAAAGACATTAGTTTATAACAGAATTTGCTGAATGCCTTACTTTTTACATGAATCACATGTCAAAGTGAATATCATTGCAAAGGTTCTTTGTTTTGTTTTTAAATCTATTGAAGCAACTTCGTGAATTGATAGAGAAGCCAAGAAGAACTCATCAACTCACCTGGTGATAAAAATTTGAAATAGTAATTTTCTTATTTAACATTTCCCCTTGGTTCATACATGGTGCATTAAATTTCAATGACATCTATTTATTAGTAAGATCTTTATATAGATCTAAACAGCCTTAATTATAACCACCCTCTATATCGCAGATATTATGTAACAATGATGCCATATCCAGTGGAGGGCATGGGCTTGCATTCCTCCCCCCCCCCCCCTGAAATCCCGAAACTTTTCGCAATGTAGCCCAGTCAGGGTTCACACTGGGGAAAAATAAAAGGTGGGATTTCGCACCTTGACCAAAATTTTAAGTGGGATTTTTAAAATTTAAGCGCAAACAAATTTTTTTTTGAGTGGGATTTCAAAAAATATTGCGGGAATCGCGCGAACCCTGGTAGCACATATTAGGCCTTGAAACGTTCCTTAATATAAGTGTGGCGAAGTCAGCCCCCCCACCCGAGAAATTTTCTGGATACGGCCTAGGTTGCCACAGCTCGAAAAAGTTTGGGAACCCCTTTATAAGTAAGTGGACGTGATTTTGAAGATTTGAATGCCTGTATAAGTGGAGTTCAAATTATCAAAATCACAAGATAATTATAATCATGACTAAAAATGTTATTTCTTAATGCATTCTAAGACATTTCCATTTTGACACTAAAAACTTTTAGCGAGATTTTAATTTGACTTCACATTCAAAACGAAAGCGAACTTTCGTGTATAATCCTGCGTGACGACACAAGCAAAAAACAACTTCGTTGTATGTAGTAGCGTAAAGCCTGGAAAAAAGGCGCGAGCTATCGATTATTGTAATTCTCTGAAAAGTATGATTAACGTTCTGTAAAAAAATTCTTTTCATCACTTTTTGAAACGTTTAATTCCATTTAAAACAATAATAGTGCAAATACTACATGGTGTTCTTGCACGGTTCAATTTATAATTAAGATGTGTAACGAAAACGCAAAAGAGCATAAGCATACGCTCGGGGGGGGGGGGGGATTCCATTAGTTTATAAAGGAACTCTAGGTTCCATAACTGCGAATGAGAGCTGCTTTATTTAATGAAGGATTTTTTATTTTGTAATAAGGTTTATTGCACAAAATCTTATTTCTTCAGGAATTTGTTTTTGTTTTATTATTGCTTTTTTGTTAAATGAAGTTTTTTGAGATTATTGTAAGCGTGTAATTCATTATTGTAAGCATGATTTAATAATATGCCCGTAAGTTTTAATTTAATTATTAATTTTCCATGATTCTTACAACAGTTTTATATCTACTGTGGGAAAAGATGCTTTTTTCTTTTAAGAAACACCGACCAAAAATGTTCACCAAACACAATAATCGCATTAAATTATGCAGAGGTAGTGAAACGCGATGTAACTCACATCCTTAATCACTAAAATTCTATACATAAAAATATATTATAAATGAATTAAGTTTTTCCATTGCATTTCTCATTTTGTAGTGGAGCATGGTTAGGGCTAATTTCTTTTTCATTTGATGAAGAAATATGTATGGAGTTGATATATTCTCTCAGTTTTCTCACTGTAAGGGGCAACGAAGGGTAACTTTGCGAGTAAAATATTTTTTGAATAATGATTAATAACACTGGAAAAAAAAAACAGAACTAATTGGAACTTCAATGCCACAACTTGCAGTAGAAAGATGCGATAAATTTATTACAGAAGTTTCTTCAGTTTCGCCAATAGAATACCATACGGAATAAGGATTAAGATAAAAGGACGATCCGAAGGTATAACGTCTTCGTTTCAGTCTGTTAGAGATTATTAAATTCAACTATGTATCTCACATTATTAATAAAACAATTTATACTTACAAGAAGATTTTATCTTTTTAACGAGTGGCGCAGTCTTTCGTTTTATTATGTATGTAAGCTTATAATATTAGTTAATATAGTTTCTCTTATCTTGTAAACTGGGCTCAAGGTTCATCTTTTTTCACAAAAACCTAAGACATGTTGATTTTTTGAAAACAATAACTTCTCAAATTTTGTTTTACAAAATTTAAGCAACAATTTTCTTATAAAAAATTGTTTTTAATTGCTTACATAGTTTTAAAATAAAATAAATATAAGTTGTCCGAAAAATTTTATGAAAAATATATATTAGGGCGCCTTTTTTTACTTGTTGTTTTAAAACAACACCCGCGAAAAAAATTGCGCAGTGCAGGGTTGATAATTTGGTTATGTCAATCATTCCATTAATAATTTCATTCAATAATTCGATTAGAAATTATTGAATTTGGAAAAAATCGGCATTTTTTATCCCAAAAAATAAGTTTGCCTTTTCTTCGTATCCCGATAGAGCAAAAATAAAATAAAAATAAAAACACGTTCACTTATCTATATAAATAAAACCAAAAGTTTGTGTGTATGTGTGTGTGTGTGTGTGTGTGTCTGTCTGTCGATCGCCTCCTGGCGAGATGGAATGGTCTAGGAGTACGAAATTTTGGTTACAGGTACCTTGGGTCAGGTCCTCGTGCACCTCGAAGAGTTTTTCCGTAAATTCGAATTTGTTCTTCTGTTATTCCAATTTAAGCAAAACCATTAATTTTAGGAATATCTCATCGAAGAAACGTCTCACCCTTTCGATTTTTGCAGCATATTGATGCCCGTAAGAAACCGCACAAGATGATCTCTTTCTGAAGTTCATAGAACAAATAGAACACGCGCAATATTCATTTAAAGTAGTTTTCGAACTTTAAAGCGAGGCTTACCTCTGACTTTATCTGCTCAATTTGCGTGGTTTCGCCAAAATAAATACTACTTTTGTCGCCAATTAGATGATTTTTGTTAACTCAAGATTGAAAAAAGGCTGTTTTATCGTTATTCATGCCATTTTATGAGCGAAACAAATTCTAAAAATTCATTGCATTTTTTAGCGTACTGCAGACGATCTGTAATTACTCCTTTAGGTTGATCCTTCTTTGTTTTTTGGCGATTTAGTATCATGGTACCAGTTCAACAATTTCATGAAACATATTATTTCTCATGGTAGATTGTCCGCTTTATCAGCGAAACAAATTCTAAGAATTCGTTTCATTTTTATGCATATTTTGTGGATTATAAAGTGCAGACTATTTTCAATTACTTTATCTTGAGGTCGATTTTTCTTTCCATATTTTACTCAAGTGATTTATTTTATAAAACATTTACTTAATTTTTTTTACTGTCTATTTGGCACTATTTGGACATAATTTAGTTATTTCTTTCTATCAACTTAAATTTCACGCGTCAGGATTGGTTCAGTACCAAACATTTTCTAACTTATATAAGCATTTGCCTTTGGAAAAATGCTTCCCTTTCTTTCGTTTTTATCCGAATTTTATGAAAGTGCTATTCAATTGAATTTTCAGGAAATCCTTTGACGATTTTGCAATCGGGATTTATAGGAACTGTCCTTATTTTGATGGTTAATTTAAGATGGACTGTTGGTAATTTTAGGAACAGTAGCTCTTGAAGGACAGTATTCTTATAGGTATTTTTAGTCACTGACGTCTTTATTCTAATGGAGATTTTTTGAGACTAATGTCCTTATTCTATTAGGGATGTTTAGGAATAGTTGTCTTTATTCAAATGTGGGGATTTAAGGATTTTTTCTTTATTGTAGCAGACATATTCAGGGACAGTTGTGCTTCATCTGATGGACATTTTAAAACAGAATACAGATCTTACTTTGATGGAAATTTTTAAATGTATTGTGGTAGATATTGTAATTACGATTTTTATGGGTCTCTCGATATCATTTTGGCACAATTATCTCGCTGCATGTGCGCATTTTAGTTACTGTTGCAATTACTTTAATGGCAATTTTTTTGAACTGTTGTTGGCATTTTAATGTAGATTTTTATGAACTGTTATTTTTGGTCTAAAAGGAATTTTTCTAGGCTGTTCGTTTAAATGCTTTTACTGTTTAAATAAGGTTTTTCAGGCCTGTTGCCCATCTCCTACATGATTTTTTAAAGAAAATTTTTCCTTACATATTTACAACAGAATTTTGGACATGCGTCACTTAGCCTGCGAATGATGCAATATTATTCCGCGCAAAGCCGGGCATGTCAGCTAGTTAAAAATAAATTTAAAATGCGGAGGGAATTGTACCAAACTTCTCGCCTTGTTACTAATTTAATTTTAAAGAAATAGAAGATTCGTAAAACATACTTATTTTATCAAAGAAAAAAAAGAATTCCCCTGCAATTTTGGCGTTGCCGATATACGAGGCAGAAAATATAATTAATTAAAAATATATAAATGGGGATGGGATACAGAGGTACATCAAGGCAACTTTTCCACACTATTACTAATTTCATTTAAAAAAAAAAATCATTTAGCCTGCTCTAATACACATATTTTACGTAAAAGTGCTTAAGAATTTTGTCGCAGAATACACTGCTGTATGTCTTGTACACGGATGATATTATTAATTCCAAATTTAAAAAACTGGTTATTATAAGTCTGTTGTCCCTTATTAAGTCTTTGCTTTAGAAAACCCAATACATGTAGTTTTATGAAAATATGTTTACACGTCGTTGTACGAGTTTTCAAAACTGAATGATAAAACGTTTAAATAAACTAAACGGAATAAAACGGGAACGCTGTTTTACGGCATTAAATGTCGCATTATCAAGAAAACGCATTTACAGGGGAATTGTTGCTGTTCAGTACTCCCGTAGTGTCTGCAAAGAATTTATGACAAAAACGGAATGTTATATCAAAGCGTAAGGATTAAACTTTGCTGTGTTTAATCATAAAATTTTTTACGGAGAGAAAAATTAAAGTTTCTTACAAAACTGTAAAATCCCTAAGTGGGGAATAACTGATAAAATTAACTTTTTTTCGGAAAAAAGTTGCGAAATTGAAATATTCCAGTAGTCATTCTAGAAGAGTCTAGACGAGGCCGATCTCGTCGGCCTCGGTCTCCAGACAATGAAGCTGATATTGATTTTCGCATTCCAATTTTATTAATATGTTTTTTCCAAACAGTAAATATTGATTTTAAACATCGAACAGCAATATTTCTATTCTTATACACTATCTACCAAAAAGTATCTGGACACTTTGGATTTTAGACATTTTTAAAAAGTCTGAAGAAATATGTTCTGTATTTTGTACCATGGAAAGAACATACTTAAACTCTCATTTAAGAAACAAAATTCAGGCTTAGGGGCAATTAGGGGGCGGTCAAAAAATTAAAGAAGAAAAAAAAGACACTTTTGAACATCTCTTATATCAGAAAATGATGGAAATGTCCTGTAACTTTTTCAAAACATTTTTAATTATATACGCAATGCTTTTTACAACCGCTTTCGTCAGAATAGCAGTAATATTCTTGAAGATATGGGCATTTGTTTTAAATATTCGAAATTTTTCGCAAGTGTTTTGCTTATAACTCACTAAGTTCTATCTCAAATTACATGAAACTTGCAGACAATTTGACAAAATAAAAAGGAAATATGGTACCAAAACGTGGGAAAAATGTAATAAATAGTCAACGAGATTTGAGCGGTTTAAAACAAATGATTGCGCATACGCGAAAGATATTAATTATTTTTTTTAATAATTTGGTAGTGAGATCTATGGAGCAACTTATGAAAAAGTTTCAGTTGAATATTGATATATTTCAAAGAGGTATACACCATACACTGAGCTGTATTTAGCAAGCTCTCAAATTGGAGAATTTGATAAATACGGCTCAATGTATGGGGACCGTTCATAAATGATGTCACACTTTTTTCAATATATTTGACCCCCTCCCCCTCTTTGTCACAAAGTATCACACTTCAACATACCCCCTCCCCCCTTTGTCACATGTCACGCTATACTACATTAGCGTAATATAGGTTTAATTTGCGGATTTTAAATGTTTTTATAGAAATCAAAATGTGCGATGTCACACTTCTTGTTACCCTCCCCTTGTCACAAACTGTCACACTTCTTGTTACCCCTCCCCTTGTCACAAACTGTCACACTTTCATCAACCCCTTCCCCCCTCGAAGCGTGACATCATTTATGAATGACCCCATGGTCTATATCTCTTTGAAAAATATCAATATTCAACTGGAAACTTTTTCATAAGTTGCTCCATAGAGCTCACTACCAAATTATTAGAAAAACTAATTAATATTATTCGCGCATGCGCAATCACATTTGTTTTAATAAAACTGCTCAAATCTCATCGACTATATATTACATTTTCCCCACGTTTTGGTACCATACTTTCTTTTTATTTTGTCAAATTGTCTGCAAGTTTCATGTAATTTGAGATAGAACTTAGCGAGTTATAAGCAAAACACTTGCAAAAAATTTCGAATATTTAAAGCAAATGCCCATATCTTCATGAATATTACTGCTATTCTGACGAAAGCGGTTGTCAAAAGCATTGCGTGTATAATTAAAAATGTTTTGAGAAAGTTACAGGACATTTCGAGCATTTTCTGATACAAGATGTTCAAAAGTGTTTTTTTTTCTTCTTTAATTTTTTGACCGCCCCCTAATTGCCCTTAAGCCTGAATTTTGTTTCTTAAATGAGAGTTTAAGTATATTTTTTCCATTGTACAAAATACAGGACAGCAAGTTTAATATTTCTTCAGAATTTTAAAATATCTAAACTCCAAAGTGTCCGAATACTTTTTGGTAGATAGTGTACATAATATACAATTTCGTTAAGAATTTGTAGACTCATTTTAACTAGAGTTCGTTCAGCGGTCGAAATTCGACCGTAGTTCATTAATTTTTTCAAGTTCAGCCTCGATCGTTTAAAAAAAACTTTTAAACATTTTAGTTTTTCTGTTTGACAGCAATTTTTTTTGTTTAAATATTTCAATTAGCAATAATCTCTTCTCAGTGCGACTGATTACTGAGTTAGTTATTTTATTTAATACATTTGCAACACATATTACACATAAATTGTATCTTTCTGCATTTCTTTTCCTGTAAAGAAAATATAAATAAAGATTTTCATGCCATCCTGTTATTACTAATTGTAAATTAGAAATATGAACAATCATTTCCAATTCAATCGACAATTCGAAACGCTAATAAAAATAAAAAAAACTTTCAAAACAAAATAACGCGTTAACACGGCACTTATTAGCTTACTTTATATCTTCACAGAGACATCCATTAGTTTTAAATTGTATTTATTTTGTTGGACATTTTACTGAACAAACTGTCTCGCAGACTAATCATTTTGAAAATTAATTGACCGATACCTTAAGATTAGTATCATTTTGTTTTGATATTCATTCCCAATAGATTACATTGTCTCTTTCGTTTTGTTCTTGAATTTTTTTTTCTTCTTTCAATTATAAATAGTGAAAAATGTATTAATTATTGTGCAAATAATTATAAATGTAAGGAGTAGTCAGAGAGTACGATGAATGATGGCTTCTGGGGGGGAGGCTTTGAATTTACATCGAAATTAGAAGGGACTTTTTGCATTTTTTTTTTTTTTAATGAGAACACTAAAACTCATCAATAGCTATTTGAGAAGCTGTGCGAATCAGCACGCTGAGCGTTCTATCTTATAGATATCTTTAATAAGAAGGCTTTAGGCCTCCTTGTTGCAATATTTCAATTTAACATTTATCGCAGTTTTACATTACTTCGTGAAAAAAAAAAAAAAAAAAACAAGTTGCCCGAAAAGTAGCCGGGCGATTTATCTGAACAAGAGTCGAAACAACAGTCGAAATTTGACCGTAATAATTACATTTAGTATTGAAAACATTATGCTATTTATATAATTATATAGTCATTAATCAAATTTGACGATTATAACGACGAGTTCATTGTGATCATACTCACTTGAAGCAAACGTATTGTAAATATTGTCGCCGCAGGGCCGATTGCTCTCATACATGTAGATGTTTGTACTTCTGCCGATTTCGTACTAAGTTGGGTGGCTAAATTGAATAAAGCTTAAATGATTGCTTCCATACACTATTATCATTTTCCATTCCATTGTTTCAGAAAAGCTTTCACCCAAACTCTTATTATAATTGCTTTTAATACCACTGCTTAATGGCAACAAACTTTTTAACAATGAGTTTTATATTTATTACCTAATAATTTACTCAACCAAGACATGTTGCTATCTGCTTTCTGTAACAATATAACATTACAATTATAAATGAGGTTAGCCTGACAAAAGAAAAAGGGAAATAATTAACTAATAATAAATTGTTTCCAAAATTGTTTACCTGATATCGCTAAAACTCGTCAATAGCTACTAAACAAAAAAAGTAAGAAATATATTTGGTTGAAAAACAGAGGAGAGAATTATTCTTAACTTGTCTACACCTATTTATATATAGATTATATATAAAACCTATAGGTGCATCAATTTTACTAGGTGTATATCGGGTGCTTGTTTCATCAATTATCAAAACACATAGCTTCAAATTCTAAAATGTATTACGTCGTAAATCCAGTATGATTTTTATTAAATCTTAGTTGTATTTATATTGAGTTATTTTCGAAATTATTGTTAGATAAAAGTTAAATCATAGAGAATGGCTATATCTGATCCTGGCGAAACGATTCCGTTTATTTCTACAACTTCCGGAATTGGAATGCAACGACCAATATATCCGTCCGAAAATCATCAATGTTGATATCCTTCAGTTTGCGTTTCCCTTTTATTAAACGTAGTTTTTTTTCTTTTAAATTATATTTTATTTGTTTATTTATTTATTTTTAAGCCTCGTTTCTGAAACTTCTCAACAGCTTTTTCAGTGAGTAGTTAACTAAAAACGAAAATATTTTGTACGTTGTAAAAATATTTTACAGAGAAGTAATATTAAAATACCGTGAAATTTTCAAGTAAGAAAATAATACCACATTCTCGTACCCATGATTTTATGTTCTTAATGGACTAATAATGAATTAATTGGTGTCTTCCTATACTATGAAAATCGAATCAAATGTTTATTCTAAACTCAAAAATAATTATTATTGTCCTTTTTAAACTTCTTGAAATTAAATTTTATGAAACACTATAGTAATTATTTAGACAACAAACTAGCTATATTTCCGCAAATGTTCGAACCTCATTATTGACTTTAGAGAGCAATGTATGTAAGCTCAAGCTGTTCTTAAAAGTTATTGAGAAATCTATTTTTAAGTTGGAAAGTGGGATGAAATCTATTTTTGAACAGAACGTAAGTTAAAATCTATGTCTAGACTTAGAAAACCTGAATTTCGTAAACCGATTACTTAACATGTCAATAACAAGTTTTGGAACTCTTTTTATTTTTCGACAAAAATTTTCTTTTTCTGTATGTTCTTTTAACTTTTGCACTCAAGAGTAAAGAGGATTATTTTTTCCATTTCATTACAAGTTAAGGGCAGAAAAGAAGAAATAAACTATTTTTAAATGATTTACTGAATTTTATTTCTCATAATTGAGACAAAAATAACGGCTGTTCAGTCTATTTTCCGGAAGCTACGTTTAGCAAGCTGAAAATA
The DNA here is from genome assembly GCA_038502835.1 of Octonoba sinensis. Classification (NCBI taxonomy): domain Eukaryota; kingdom Metazoa; phylum Arthropoda; class Arachnida; order Araneae; family Uloboridae; genus Octonoba; species Octonoba sinensis. The sequence continues at coordinate 58,336,086 of CM076605.1, read as the reverse complement.
AATTCATATACATGTAAAAAATGTTCTTCATAAAACACAAATCAATATACTCTCTGATTTACGAAACTTTAATTACCGTATGCATGTCTAATCTATCTAAACTTCGATGTATAATTTTAATGTGAGCTAATGAAATTTATTTAGCAATTTTCATTTTACTTTTTTTTATAATCACAACCAAACAATTTGCTCAGCATTGGTTGGATTTGCTTTTGATAACTATTTTTGTTAAATTACACATTTAACACCCCACCCCATAATTTTTTCCTGTATTTTGTTTGTAATGGGGCTGCATATTGGTCCCCCCCCCCCCATTTGCAGACCTAGTGCATTCCCCATTAACTGGCAACCATTCTTTCATGTGGCACCACTATCCGCGGATGCCATTGCCACTTGAGAATTTTGACGCTCAGTTTCCCCCTATATGGTTTTAAGGATAAGCTCCCTGTGAGCTCTAAGGATGCGAAACTTCACTCGGAATTTAATTTAGCCGAGAGTAACCAATCCGAACTGATACTCAAGGGATCTTTTACTTTTTAGGAGTAAGTTTTATATTTATTACCTAAAAATTTACTCAATGAATATGTGTTTCCATCTGATATCTATAACAATATAACATTAAAATTATAGATGAGACTTACCTGACAAAAGAAAAGGGGAAATAATCAATTAATAGTAAACTGTTTCCCAAATTTTTTTAACTGATATCACTAGAACTCGCTTAAACAAAAAAAAGTAAGAAAATCGTTTGAAAAACAGAGGAGAAAATTCTTTCTTAACTGTTTTTTAGCCTACTTTCCCGTAAAAGTAAAAAAAATAATAATAAAGCATGAAAGAAGGCTTAATGTATCGTGAAAATATCGTTAGAAATCAAGAAAAGTCAAAAATAAATTAAGTAATTAAATAAAGATTGAAAAATAAAAAATTTGAAAGTAGGGTTTTGAGATGGGGAAAAAGTGTGTCTGTCGGTCTGTCCGTCGGTCTGTCGGTCTGTCCGTCTGTCTGTCGGTCTGTCCCCCCCTAATAACTTTTGAACGAATTGTCCGATTCGAAAAATTCTTTTTGCATTCGAAAGATCTCGGTGAGGACATCTATTTTCCATATTTTATTTTTTGATTTGAACAATTTTTTGTTCAATTTTGAACAGTTCAAAAAATTTTAACAGCGCCTATGGGTGAAAATGAAGCAAATTATGTAAACTCTGGGTACAAGATCCAAGTTCCAATGAACAAGCTCACTGGAAGAAGTTCTTGGCGTGAAATATTGATTTGAACAATTTTTGTTCATTTTTGAACAGTTCAAAAAAAAAAATTAACATAGTGCCTACGGGAAATTTCAATCCTATATAAATCCTGATCTAACGGGCCGATTTGCTTGGAACAAACTGTATCGGAAAGCTCTTATGACGTAGAACATGTACAGATAAAAAGTTCATCCAGAACTAACGAGCATATTTTCTTATGAAATTTTTTGATCAGGATTTTCAAGAATATTTTTGAATTAATGAAAGATTAAAGGAATAAGCAAAATAAGGAATGAATAAATGAGTGAATAAATACATGAATGACTGAATAAATGAATGATTGAATGAATATGTATTAACCGTTGAAAAAGGTATATTTGAAGCAATTAAGAACTAAAGCTAAACGAGAAAGAGAGGGAGATAGCTAGATTATAAATTTGAAGCTGGTGTATAGGGGAAAGTAGGCTCGTATAGTTCTAGACGGAACTTTTTGTTGTTACCTACTATCTTAAAAGAGTATAAAACAAAGTCGTTGTAGCTCCTCTATGTACGCTTAGATCTTTTAAACTACGCAACGGATTTCAATGTGGTTTTCATCAACACACAGAGTGATTCAAGAGGATGATTTATAGATCCGTTAGAAAAAAAAAATTCCAATAGGTAGTTCTTTTTTTATTTCAATTTTACACAAGTTTCCATAAAAATTCCCTAATATATGGGGTGAAAAACCTTGCACATATTAATACAATATATCGATCGAAAGCGCTGATTTTTCTGCACAAGGTGAAATTTGTTCGAAGTTTCTAAGTCAATAAAAACGCCAATTATAAGCTTTTTAATTCAATTTCTTAAGGCTTACCTTGACCCAAAAATAATAATTAGCGGTTTCCTCAACTAATAGGACAATATAGTGCTAGCTTAATTTCAATATACAACTTATTTTTCGAAATAGAGAGACTTCAGTTTAGTTTTCAGAGGAAAAACAATAATAAAGAATATTAACAAAATATCATCGATTTAACGTTTTTCTCGAATTAAGAATAGTTTTTCAATTCGAGATTAAACTTGACAAAAGTTCTGTCTCTCCGATTTAATGATTTCCTTGATTTAGCAATAGCATTTAAATAAATATCGCCAGGAAAAGGAATACGTATGGTTTATTCTAGATTTCAAATAACGTTGTGAATGACGACACGCTACAATTTGAATAATTAGTCGTTGGCGATAAATCAGAACATACTAACCAAATTGTGAATACGTTTTTTATGGCTTTTTACAGCATCATTTAATTATAGGCAGAATACGCTTTTTAGCCTACTTTCCCGTAAAAGTAAAAAAAATAATAATAAAGCATGAAAGAAGGCTTAATGTATCGTGAAAATATCGTTAAAAATCAAGAAAAGTCAAAAATAAGTTAAGTAATTAAATACAGATTGAAAAATAAAAAAATTGAAAGTAGGGTTTTGAGATGGGGAAAAAGTGTGTCTGTCGGTCTGTCCCGTCTGTCTGTCGGTCTGTCCCCCCCTAATAACTTTTGAACGAATTGTCCGATTCGAAAAATTCTTTTTGCATTCGAAAGATCTCGGTGAGGACATCTAATTTCCATATTTTATTTTTTGATTTGAACAATTTTTTTGATTTGAACAGTTCAAAAAATTTTAACATTAGCGCCTATGGGTGAAAATGAAGCAAATTATGTAAACTCTGGGTACAAGATCCAAGTTCCAATGAACAAGCTCACTGGAAGAAGTTCTTGGCGTGAAATATTGATTTGAACAATTTTTGTTCATTTTTGAACAGTTCAAAAAAAAAATTTAACATAGTGCCTACGGGAAATTTCAATCCTATATAAATCCTGATCTAACGGGCCGATTTGCTTGGAACAAACTTTATCGGAAAGCTCTTATGACGTAGAACATGTACAGATAAAAAGTTCATCCAGAACTAACGAGCATATTTTCTTATGAAATTTTTTGATCGGGATTTTCAAGAATATTTTTGAATCAATGAATGATTTAATGAATAAGCAAAAGAATGAATGAATAAATGAGTGACTAAATACATGAATGACTTAATAAATGAATGATTGAATGAATAGCTATTAACCGTTGAAAAAGGTATATTTGAAGCAATTAAGAACTAAAACTAAACGAGAAAGACAGAGAGAGATAGCTATATTATAAATTTGAATTCGGTGTATACGGGAAAGTAGGCTCGTATAGTTCTAGACGGAACTTCTTGTTTAGCCTACTTTCCCGTAAAAGTAAAAAAAATAATAATGAAGCATGAAAGAAGGCTTAATGTATCGTGAAAATATCGTTAGAAATCAAGAAAAGTCAAAAATAAGTTAAGTAATTAAATAAAGATTGAAAAATAAAAAATTTGAAAGTAGGGTATTGAGATGGGGAAAAAGTGTGTCGGTCGGTCTGTCTGTCTATCTGTCGGTCTGTCTGTCGGTCTGTCCCCCCCTAATAACTTTTGAACGAATTTTCCGATTTGAAAAATTCTTTTTGCATTCGAAACATCTCGGCGAGGACATCTCATTTCCATATTTTACTTTTTGATTTGAACAAGTTTTTGTTCAATTTTGAACAGTTCAAAAATTTTTAACATTAGCGCCTATGGGCGAAAATGTAGCAAATTATGTAAACTCTGGGTTCAAGATCCAAGTTCCAATGAACAAGCTCACTGGAAGAAGTTCTTGGCGTGAAATATTGATTTGAACAATTTTTGTTCATTTTTGAACAGTTCAAAAAAATTAACATATTGCCTACGGGGAAATTTCAATCCTATATAAATCCTGATCTAACGGACCGATTTGCTTGGAACAAACTTTATTGGAAAGCTCTTATGACGTAGAACATGTACAGATAGAAAGTTCATCCAGAACTAACGAGCCTATTTTCCTATGAAATTTTTTGATCGAGATTTTCAAGAATATTTTTGAATTAATGAATGATTAAATCAATAAGCAAAAGAAGGAATTAATAACTGAGTGAATAAATACATGAATGACTGAATAAATGAATGATTGAATGAATATGTATTAACCGTTGAAAAAGGTATATCTGAAGCAATTAAGAACTTAAGCTAAACGAGAAAGAAAGAGAGAGAGAGAGATAGAATATAAATTTGAAGCTGGTGTATATGGGAAAGTAGGCTCGTATAGTTCTAGACGGAACTTCTTGTTTATCTCTCACATGCACGCAATGTCGACGTTTTTTTAACTCTTTGCATAGGCTACGCCGCCGACGACATTTACTGAGCGCTTAGCACGTACATCCCCTTGCGGGTACCGCTAGCGAAGCTTCATTTCATTTTGAAACTTATTTTTCTGTTAGCGAGACAACAGTTTAACATGACCGGAAAATAAAATTGATATGATATTGCAATTTCATTCTTGCGTTCAATCTAAGAGCATCGCCAAGGCTCATTTCAGATGAAAATTTATGCAACAAATGACGCCTTTTAACAATTTGGCAGTTTTAATTACCCTTTGGTTACAAATCTTACCCTACTGACGGAATTGTTTCCAAGTTTTCTTAACTGATCCTTATATATGTTATATTATTTTTTGACAGGTTGACAAAGTCTAAACGGTTTTTTTTCTCGATGAAATAGACAGACGTTTTTCAAACACTACAGGCTTTATACCGAAGGCGATATTTTTTATACTCTTAGCAAGGACAGCGCCGCATGCGACGTTTTTTATATTCTTAGCTAGAACAGCACGTCATGCGGCGTTTTTTACTTTCTTATCAAGGACATCGTGGCAGGCGAAGTTTTTTATACTTTTAAGCATTATGTAAGGACAGGGCCGTGGGTGACGTTTTAAAAATTCAGCACGGGCAACACCGTGCAGGTACCGCTAGTTTACCTAATAATTTACTCAAGGAAGATAGGTTGCCATCTGCTATCTATACCAATAAACACTACAATTATAACTGAGGCTTGCCTGACAAAAAAAAAAAAAAAACTAGAAATAATTAATTGATAATAAACGGTTTCCCAAAAATTTTAATTGATATCGCTAAAACTCGTCAATAGCTACTACACAAAAAAAAAAAAAAAAAAAAAAAAAAAAAAAAAAAAAAAAAGAAAGAAAGAAAGAAAGAAAAGGAAAGAAAATCGGTTGAAAACCAGAGGAGAAAATGGTTCTTAATAGGGATGTAACGAATAGTGATTTGGCACCGAATAGCCGAATACCGAATATTCGGCCATTTCTTCCAAGCCGAAGCCGAATATTCGGATATTTCTTCTAGGCCGAATAGGCCGAAGCCGAATATTCGGCTGCCGAATATCAAAATTTCTAGAAATTCGGTGTAATAGAAAGTGTTTTTGTCAAATTTAAAATTGTTCACAAAGTCAAACACCAATTACACACAACCTTTGATGTATGATTTAAATATGTTTGTTAAGTAAAGTACGTAAGCATTAGCATTATTTCATTAATTATTTAATTCAAATGGAAAAACTGCTATTGCTTAGTGAACTTTTACCTTGCTCAAAACTGTTTTATGAGGAAATTTTTTATAGATGTTAATATTTTTATTTTATGGGGTTTTTTACATACGTATTTTTAAATGATATATTAAAAATTTAATACACTTACCTAAATTATATTTTTATTTTCAAAAACCCCAATAACTTATGCTATCTAAATATTCGTGATATGTTCTACGCTTTTCACATTTCTCTCCTACCCAATATTCACAATAAATCAAGTCTACCCAAACAAAGTCTGGCTTCCTCATTGTTAATATTAACAATATAAATTTTTCATATTCTCCATCATAATTAACTATCGCCAGCTTTTTGGAACAAATGCTAAATATAAAATACCATATTACAACTTTAAAATCTGTTTTTGTTCAGTAAAGCCTAAAACAAGGTTTAAAAAAAGAATTTTTTTTTCTAAATTATTTTTATTTATTAAAACTATATACTAATGTATTCTTTTGCAATATTTATAAAACAATTTTAAATGTTCAAAATCTGCTAATTTCTTTATTTTTTTACACTTCTACTGCAGAAAAACTATTCGGCCGAATTTGACCTTACCCAGTATTCGGCCAGGCCGAATATTCGGCTAGGTGATGAAATGACTATTCGGCCCGGGCCGAATACCGAATAGTGGCCGAATATTCGTTACATCCCTAGCTCTTAACTGTTTTCTCTTTGCCTATTTATATATGGTTGTCTCATATTCGTGGGATGAATAAAAATTAGCATTATTTAGTGAAAAAGAAAGAGCCTGTAGTTACAGAAAATAAAAACCTACCGATATTTGGTTTTCAAGGGAAATTCAAAAAAAGGAAAGAAGAAAAGAAAAGAAATATATATATATATATATTTAATAAAGACTTGCTTCCTTGGACAGCTGCCTACCCGGTCTGTTTATAAATTCAGCTCTGCCCAAAATACGATTGTACTACAAAATCTATATTTAGACCTTAATTTTAATCCATCTGACAAAAATCGATCGCAAACACTCATAAAAACAATCCGGTCGAGTCAAGGTTTGTATAATACTCTCTCAACCATATAGAAAAGCTGAAATTATTAATGAATGAGAAACGTTTCAGATTCACAATCGATTTCGCTTTGAACGGCGTTCTTTATCTCAACTTTCGTTTTGCTTACTTATGATGAAAATATATCTCTGTATGCTGAAAAATTACTGAATCGTTGTAAGGAAATTTATTGGTCAAAGAAAAAAAAATGATTTTCAAAAATGTCGAAACTTTTTAATTTTGAAAACTGTATGTAGTCTTTGCTGGTTATTTTATTTTATTTCTTCAAATGAAATAAAATTAAATACTCTCTCATGAAGAAAAAAAAAATTTTCATTGAAGAGTATGTTTTAGGAAACAGTTAATGCCATTTCTGTCAAACTTTTAAGATAATTATTGTTTGCGTAAGTATAGTTTGAAATTATACCTTATTTTTTTTTCTCAAAATATCGCTTTAAAACGAATGAAGTTAGAAGGCAATCCATCATTTATAGCTGACTCAAAATCTTCAATGGTGCCCACCAGCGGGGGGCTATGCGCCATTGATATTGGGGGGGAGGGGGATTTGGTCGACTGTTTGGCCGATTCGGGAGAGAGGTCGTTGTTCTATGGGGGCTTTCACAATTTTTACAGGGGTGCTCCATCGCTATATTTAGTATATGGTATCATGGTAAATAGTAGCTTTATCTATATTTGATAAGGCTTATTTGAATAAGCTTAGAAGATATAAAGAGATTAGGCTAAAGAAATGCCTATTGATAAAGAAGATAAGGCTGATGAGTTTGCAAAAAAAAAGAATCGAATAGAAGCAGATAAGTTGGAATATTTCCTTAGTAAAAAACTTCATCTTCATAGAATACATTGCAAGTCAACAAAGTTATTTGGGCGATTTCAAAGCTTAATCCTGTTTCTTGGCCAAATGAAAAAAGCTACTTGAAAGGAAGAGAAATTGCCAAATCGGTAAAAGTTGTCAATGATACAGCTGGAAGAGCGGTTAAATTATAAAAGGATTTACCCATCAATTTACCAAAATGAATTAAAAAATTATTTATTCTATAGGCTGTGCAAGACTATCGAAGCAAATATCCGAAACACAGTCAGAAGGTATAACGACAGGCCTATAAGTAAATGCAGCAGGGTTGTCAGATTTGCTGCCCGGGTAGCTACCCATTTTCCCCGCTGGGCTGGGTTTTTTTACCTTAAAAACCCGCGGGTTTTTTTTATGGAAAATGGTTTTTTTAAAGAATTTAGAAACAAATAATCCCTTGTAAAGTATTACTTTTTGATGAAAATTCTACATATGTAAATACTATTCAATATTTAATTTATTGTTTTTAATTTCCATAATTAAAAATTAGGTATACGAAGAAAAAATTCAAAATTATGTCATAATAAAAAAGAAATAACAATTACAAGAAAGTTGAGGAAAATAACTTGCACAGTTAGAAAGTAAAAATTTATCTTTATTATTAACATAAAAGTTTGGAAAAGCTTTAGTTACATTAAAAAAGGATTTATTTTTAATGAAAAAATCATTTCAAGACATCATATATCTTATATGAAAATGTATAAATTTATTTTCTGTATTTTTCCGAGCAAAGCAGTTTTGGTTTAAAATTTTCTTCTTTTTATGATAAGAATAGTTTTTATTTTGATCAGATCAAAATTTATTTAGTGGAAAAAGTTTTGGTTTAGATTTGAAGAAGTTAAAGATTTAGTTACATTAAAAAAAAAAAAGAAAAAAGCACTTCGGGATATCATATATTTTATATGAAAATATATAAATTTGCATTCATTCTGTACTTTTCAAAAGTGAAAATAATTTCGAAGCTCAATTTTCAATTTGTAAAATGCTAATACCCTCTATATATTTCTTTATTAAAATTAGGTTTAGATTTGTTGAATAGATTATACTAATTGCGATAGTTAGAAGATGAAAAATATGTGGTATGTATTAACTATGTAGAAGAAAAATCATGAAATAAACCTATACAAGCAGCAAAATGTAATATATCTGTACCTGTGTGCGTAAGATACATACACACAATATATATATATATATATTTTATATATATATATATATAAATATGCACATGTTTTATTTCTTCAAACAGTAATTTTTTCCCAACTTTTATTTATAAATAATTTTAAACTATTATATAATTTACCTAGGATGCTCTGATGATGAATGGATCAATTAGAAAAACTTTTAGAGTAACCATTATTTAATTTTTTACTATGTCACCCATACTGATCACTGAATTTAAAAAGTGTGCATACATATACATGAAATAAAATCAAATGAAATTTAATGCAACATTCAAGTAAGGGCTAATTCCATGAAAAATTATCCTTTGAGTGATTAAGAAATATTTTTGGGGGGAGTTATATTTTTTGTATGTGCTATAGAAATGTTTGAATTCAATAAATTTTGCATAAACAACATTTTGAAATTAATTTTGTGGCAACAGTAGAGTTTCAAAATGGCCACTCTGTACATATGAAGTTGTTTTAATTTTTGTAAGATTTTCAAGTTCTTATTTCAAACTTAAATTAAGTTCTTACAATAATTTTTAGAGTATATATTAAAAATTTAGTGTTTAAATCACGTATAAAAATATTTGTTGATACTATTATTTAAAATTTATCATTTCCTTTATGAAAAAGAGGTTTAAAAAGTTGTTGTAGAGTAAGTCACAAGAAACAAACAAAAGTTTGTGTTAAGTTTCTAAATAAAGTCAGATTTTCATAATCTTTTCAATTTTCCTTCTTGATCATGATGAATACAATTTGAATTTTTAAACGATAAATATATGTATTGAATATTAAACTTTTTTATACTGTAGAGTAAGTCACATTCACATGCGTCATTAAAGTGATTTAGATTAAAAAAATTAAATGTTGTCTCACTTTTACTTTATATGGGAAAAAACTGCCTCCCTTGGTGAGAAAGAAATAACAAAGAGACAGGTTAAAAGCAAATGTAAATTATGAAGGTTTTAAAGAAAAGGGATCTAAGAAAAGAAAGACGAAGTAAAAAAAAAAAAAAAATCATGACTATTGAAGAGCAAGAAGCTTCGGAAGTAAAGAAGAGGGAAGAAATGAGAAGATATAGTGCAAAGAAAGCACAGAAAGCTGTCATGGATGCAAAGAATTCAAATTTGGATTCTCCACGTAAAGCATTTAAAAGTCCTGATTTATTTGGAAAGGCCCTTGTTAAGGTGGAAAAAAAAATTGCCACGAAGTCCTGACAAATCTAAGCTTTGCTGGAAAAGTTAGCTTATCATTTGATACCAGATATTGTTCAACCAACATCTAGCAAACCAAAAATTTGTCAGCTCTGTGAAGAAACAATATCAATAGTAAAAGAATTTTTTGAAAAGAACAGCATCTCCTACCAGACACCTGGAACTAAGGATTATGTTATTAGAAAAAGACGCAAATGGAGAAAAGTTAAAATTACAAAAGAAATATCTATGTATGACTCTTGGTGAAGCCTTTCAAAAGTCATATATCAATCAGATGGGGCAGGCCAATATTTGAAACGGATTTTCAATTTGTTTGACAGTGCTTGTAGAGTGGCACTTTTCAGCCACAGGTCATGACAAGGGACCTATTGATGGTATTGGTGGAATTGTGAAACACAGAATAAGGAAATCCACACTTTCAAGAAAATAGATCCTTGTTCTGCTGAAAATTGTTTTCCTTCAGCAAAGAATCTGTGCAAAAATATTACCATTCTTATGGTTACTGAAAGAAAAATCCTTGAGGAAAAAGCCCTTATTGACGAACTATGTGCACCTTCAGGAAAATAAATATATCACATTTCTGGGACGAGAAAAATGCATTGCATCATTAAAATTAAAGATTATGAGCTAAAGGTAGCTAACGTTTCACCGAAACCACAAATTATTTTTTAAAATGAACCTTATCACAGGAAAAATAGAAAACTTGAAACCGGAAGATTTTAATGATAACATTACCAATGACACCACAGAAAATAAACTGCCTTTGTTGTTGGCAATTGGGTTCTAGTTCCCTTTGAAAGGAAAAAAAATGTTAAGCATTTTGCTGGGCATTTTCAAAGGTGGAGAGAAGTTTTTTGCAAAGGTTACCTTTCTGAAATTAAAAATAAACCATTTTATTTGGCCATCGAAAGAAGACGGTGAAGTTACCAGAACCAAATTTTGATTGAAGAAGTAACTTAAAATTTACAAATTTCAACTTTAATAAATTTTTAATGGGATAGCTTAATGTGTTAGTCAATGTGTAGTGTAAGTCACACAGAATAAATTAAACAAAAAAAATTTTAAAGAACCTTCATTCTTGTTAATTACATTCTCTTAAACTTGAAGCTCTATAGCACAAAATCTGCAAAAAAAAAAAAAAAAAAGTTTAATGAATGTCTCGTTTGGAAGAAATATTAAAATGAAAATGCTGACAAATTGCAACTTCTTTTCATGTAGTGTAAGTCACATCATAACAAAACAAATTTTAAAAACTTAAATTAAACGACTATTGAAAATTTAAGAGTTGTTAAAAATAATTTACATGTTTGTAATTAATTTGCCATACATCGCATTTTTTTAACATGTAAATGTTTGTCCGAAATTTATCATGTAAAGCGTAAAAAGTCTTCTGATGTAGTGTAAGTCACACATGGAATTAGCCGTAAGGTAGTTGAAAAAAAACTACTTTTGTTTTAATAAAAAGTAAACAAAATTTGATCAAAAATGTTTTGTAGTGTTAGCTGAATTATGCATATTCTAATATTCAAATATATACATATATACCATACATTATTAACTTGCTGGAAAAAGAAATTTCATTTTCCCCATTTTACCCAAAAAGCCCGGGTCTTTAAATAAAACCCACCCGGGGTGGGCTTCTTACAAAAAACCCGGGTTTTTTTACAACCCTGAAATGCAGTTCCTAAAGCAGTATGTTTTTTAAAAAAAGGCGCGTTCGATACCCGCTGAAGACCACCCATGTGCACTTGGGGATACGTGCATGTAAAATCAGTGGACCCCACTACCTCTCCCCGTGCGCAATCAATCCTAAGGCCTCGGCTAACAGGTAGGGGTGCGGTAGAGAAAAAGTATGTTTTTAAAGTAAAACCTTTTTTAGTTGATATAAAACAATTAATAAATTTAATTTTAGCGTTCTTTCATTGTTATTGGGGCATTGGGGCAAAGTTATTGTGGATAATTTCGCAGGGGCACGTGTTATTATTGACCGACTGAGTTCAAATTTTGCATTTCATATTTTTTATAATAATGTCACAAAACCCAGGGGCGTCGCTAGTTGAATTCATGAAAAAAAGTCCCATATAAATAAGGACCCCCCATATATATAATATTGGAAAAGGATTTGAAATCTCAGATTTGATCTAAACTTCTCTTTATGGACGTCGACTTGGAACCTACTGACCAGTTGGACATGACGATTTGGAACTTTTACTCGGATTTTGTTAGGTAAAAGTGGTTTATTTTAATTATTTTGAGAGCGGTTCTGTTGGTGTGTCACTTATTTCAGTCTTAGGACTGTGGCATGGACGAAACCCCACATTTTGTATTTCAATTTTTGTTTTTTATGCTTGTTTTGAAGATTTTCATGACTTTACTGCTGTCGGCTCTAGTGTGCTTTTGCTTGGGATTTGTGAGGTGCTCTGCATCGCTCATTTTTTAAGGCAAACCAATACTGATGAGTCCTTGTCTCATTCTCAAACATTTTTAAAAAAATTTTGATTTGCAAGTCTTTCAAAAATATTTTACTATACACTCTCAGAAACTGAGCTCTCACTTCTGACGATTCTTCAATCGTGGGAATTTCGTCATTTATAACGATTCTTTCCTCACGCGATCACGTGACTTAAAAAAGTTACTACACAAATGTCGCCAATTTGACGAAAGGTTTACTCGGAGCATTTTTCACGAAGCCATTTCGTCAAATACGACGAAAATTTCGCGAGATCTGAGAATGCGTTTCTGAGAGTGCATTTCTGTTATATATTGCTTTACTTACATTTTTGCTGCGTTGTGCATGTTTAGGTGATGAGTTTATTTTTTCCGTTTTTACTTATTCTTTTTCAAATCTGTCTTCCTATATATATAACAAATATAAAATGTTAACTGACTAACTTTCTATAAAATGTTTATGAGAGTAGTAGTTAGAGTCAGAATATTTTTGCAAGACAGGCAAGAAAGTCTTTTAATTATTTTCACAATAATATGCATACAAAAGACAATTGCGACAACAGCGAGCGACATTGTGAAAACAATAAGAAGTGATAAAAGTATCTAACAAGTGTTTATGAAATTTGGTTTGCGTTTAATGTTCATTGCAAATAACAAAGAAGGAATCCTCCAGTACATTATGTGAATTAAATGATAACATAATAAATGGCATAATATGTATTTTAATAAAATCACTTAGTTTTGTATTTTTTACATTATTCAGTATGCTTAATTCACCAAACTCTCAGAAAGCATGCAAAATTACATCTACTGAGAAATGTAAAACATATACATACACTAATAGCAGTGTATAGAATATTTGTACGAAAATAAATTTTTAAAAAATTCGCAATACTGATGTGTATGGAACTCACGTTTTGCATTACCAGTAACATATTTCGTCTTTTAAAAGTTACATTAGAAAGTGTCTAAATGAAAGTATACGTAAAATTAACTGTCGTCAAATCGTTCCAAACAACTAAAAAGTTTTAATCCGTGAAAGAACCATGTTTTTTTCATCAATTGTTTATTTAACCTTTTAAATAAACAGCCATTTCTTAATACTATTTTTATTCAACGTTACTAAATAATGTAATCTTTGCATTGGCTTTAAGTTAGATAATTCAGTGAACTTTACCCAATTTTGATAGCAAAAAACGATTCGAAGAACTTTTTGTCGCTTTTTTTAAATGAACAAACTATTTTGTTCGTATTATTTTTGCAGAACCGAGCCAAAAAACATTTAGCGAAAAAGGTTCCTGAAATTGACTTTCATAAACTTTTGGTTACACGCAAACGTAGAGCAGTACAATCCCATTATTATTTATCCATTTATTTATTTATTTATTCATTCATTCACTTATTTTAATGAAAAACTCGCGCATACTAAGCAGTGATGCCGGGTTTCCGTGGGGGAGTTCTTGAAAATTTTCGGAATTTAACCTATAAACTTTTCGGAACCTATAAAATTTTCGGAATTGAACCTTAAACTGTTTGGTGTGGGGCAACATAATTCGTACTAAAATTTTATGGGAGCCAGTAGGCATTGTGCAAATCCGACAAGTGCGTGAGTGAAACTGTCAGTTTCTTCTTATTTGTACTTTTATTTACTATCGCAGTTTTAGGCCATTGACTTTTAATTTCAATTTTAAGACATAGAGCCGTGTGAACCCTTTAAATAAGTAACGAGCTTAAAAATATGACGCAATAATAAAAATAAATTCAATTACTTGAGTTAATTCAAACATTAACTATAATCTGCCCATTAATTGTAGTCACTTGGAAGGAGCCTACTGAGGAAATCCACTTACTTCTAAGAGCGCATATGCGAGGATTAAGTACAGTTCGACCACGGAATTTTGACATAGGGACGCTTCTGCGCATGGCAGAAAAAACGAGTCCATTCGAGTTTTAAGGAAGTTCGTTTTGCAGGGGCGCGTATTTAGTACGTGAACCAGAATGTTTGCTTCTCTGTTTGTTGAAAGCATCTAAATTTATAAACTGGCATATAGCATCAGTTGGAAGAAATCAAGTATGCTAAAGGAACTAGAACGAGAACAAAAACGGCACATTCCTTGTGCCAGCAGTTCCTCCCTTTAACATGAATGGATTCTTCTTGGCACTCTGCCAGGCAAGTCTCCTTAATTTATTCTAGAACTGTATCAATGGGAATGGTGCGTCTACTTATTTCTGATTATGTCATCAAATCTTGGCAAAATAGTCAGCACCACTGGTCGAAGCAATTCTTCAATATTCTTTAGATTTCATCAACACTTTGGTTTGATGGTGGTTAGACGAAAATGTCTCACACAAATGTGTAGTAGAAAAAGGTAAAAGAAAGTTTATCGCACTTTCAGAAATCTTTGGAAATTTTTATGCAACTCCTAGGTGAAAATCTTCCAAGGACTTCGTATGAAAATAAATTTACAAGCCCGATAGGCTCATCTGGTGAGAAGTTATGGGTGGACAAGCAAAAAAAGAAAGAAAAGCTACATACACACGGTAGGAATGTATAACCTCCTCCTTTCTGTGAAGTCAATTAAAAATAAAACGTATCTATTCATTAGGAGTGTTTTTTTCCCCATTTTGTACATTCACCACTTTTTACTAGATGAACCTATATTCATGATCCCCTTTTTTTATTCCAGAGGGGGATAAAACTCAGGTCCTGTACCTTTGTTTGTACATACTGGTTCACTAGAAAAAAGTTACGGAAAACCGATAATTTTCACATAAATTTGCGAGGCTGTCATGGCGGTCCAGTAAGTGGAGGCGGCTCGCCCCGAGTGTCACCCATTCAAGAGTGACACCCAGCCACGACAGGGAAAAAATGAACCTTCGAAAGCTCCATAGAATAAAACATATGATATATAAAATTGCACAATTTTTTCTATCATTTTCTTTTCTATTTTTAACTGAGCAAAGTGTTTCCTTCCCAAAATATATTCGAAGTGTTTTTTTTAGCGACGAATGTTTTTTTTTTTTTTTTTCCAAAGCTGCATTTTTTAAAAATAAATATATTGCATCAAACTGCTCATTTCAAGTTTACATGATTTTTTTTTTTTGGTTTTTAATCTTTTACATGAGATGGTGATGACACCATCATTACCCGCCCCGTCCGATGTACTCTGATGATGATAGCTCGCGTTCTATAGAATGCGGCGATGAGTTTAGATCCGGAGGCTTATTCCATGACTTATTCCGATCCCCGTCAAACTAAACAGCAGGGAAAAGGAGACGACCCTTCATTACCGGGGCCTACGAACGACCACCCAGCGGGTCATTCTATTGTTTTGAAACCAACTGCCCTTAACATGCATATATTTAGGGCGACCAATAAAAAACTTAATTTCTTTTCAACTTTTGCGTCGATTGACATTGACAAAGCGGGAAAAAACAGTCAAAAGGCTTGCCCAACCGGACGACCATTGACCCCCGTTCAAGTCGGGTGCCCGGTCGGGCACTTTCCGACGGAGGACCATTGCAGTGGCGTAGAACCCCGCCCTGAAATGGTGGAGACTGTGTAGAATTTAACCAATTTTTCCTGTAAAACCATGAAATTAGTAGCTCACTTCACTCGAACCCCCCCCCCCCCCCCCCCCCCCTGAAATCCGGGTCCAGCTACGCTACTGGACCATTGAATTTATTTTTTAATTTTTAGTGTAATTTTCAATTTAAAGTCGGTTTTATTTTTCGGCTCAAAAATTATTTTCCTTACCGTTTTGTTCAGAGAGAAGTGACTGCGTGCGATAGGGCAAAGCGCAGCTCGTTTTCGAAAATCCCTCTAGAACAGTGGTTCCCACCCAACCTTTTTCTCCTTGCGAATCCCTTCTAAGATTTGAAAGATAATGGCGAACCCCCTTTCACAGTCCTTCGTAACGCGTAACAAAACTATAGAATTTAGTAGCACATTTATTATCCATATTGCACAGTAGTTCATTAAAATATAGTTGGAAAACGTCAAAGTTTAACTAAAAACTACAATTACTTTATTACGTTTTTTTTCCTTTAAATTCAATAGGGCAGTAAACGTGTATTCTTAAAGAAAATTTTTAAAAATTCTTTTTGGTTGTTATGGGAATATTGATGCATGTGGTGGTAGATATGCTTTCCAGCGTCTTTGCAAGATTCTACCAATCAGAAAGAGTAAAATTGCTTACTATAAACATCTATAACTTGACGAATTAGGTGGAAAGCATACTTCCCTCCGCCTTATAAAGGGTTAATATACTTAAAATTTTGAATTAGTCAATAAATATGAGTATCTTTCGATTCCACTTTCGGGTTGAAATGTACAAAATTCGCAAAGTTAGGAAATTCACAACAATATTGAAATTTGTATCAATTTCTCATTGTCATAAAGCAGAAAATTTGGAAGCAAAAGGGTTATGTGTAAGCAAAAATTTAAAGTTAATGAATGAAAATCTTCCGGTTTCGCTTTGGGATCTGTATGTAAGAAATTAGCCGAAAATAATGCAAAATTTTACATTTTAGTAAATTTTCGTACTTTCCACGCTCTTTTCGTGCTAGCGAGGAAAATGTGGGAAATAATAATAAAAACAAAAATTCAAACTTTAAAATCAATCGATGAATATCTTTCAATACCACTTTGAGATCCAAATTTTAGAAATCAGGTACAGTAGACATAAGTGCATTTCAAATTTTGTTGGTATACATTCTATGCCAGTCCATAACTTACACTTATTAGCGGGAAAACCATTTTAATAAAAAAAATGTCATTTTTACATTATGTTCTAAATGCGTAAGTAAATTTATTATTTCGTTTTCTCATTAACGTTAGCTATTAAAAATTCCGCCATTGCTATATTAATTTCGCGAACCACCGGTTGGGAAACGCTGCTCTAGAAGAAGCAGAACCACAGAAGCGGCGAAATGAATAGAAAAAAAAAAAAACAAACAAACAAAAACTAATGAAACCTAAACCATAACATATTTTTCTTCGAGGCTCACGAAAGTGGAAAAGTGTAAATTTCCGGTTGGTAAACGAGGAGACTCAATAGTCACTATGGAATTTTTAACCGACTTCACAAAGGAAGGAGGTTATACATTCATACTGTATGTATGTCGTTTTTTTTTTTGTGTTTGTTTATTTGTCCACTCATAACTTCTCACCGGAAGAACCGATTTTTTTAATCGATCGAGGGTGGTTTCCCATAGGTCCCCGCACCTTCGTTTGACCATAATCGATAATTAGAAAAAAAGATATGACCGGAAATGTAGTATTTTTTTTTTTTTTTCATCCATAACTTTTGACTAAATAAGCCGATTTTAATGATTTTTTAAAAACCGATAGAAGGTCGTCTAACTCAAACATCGCAAATCAATTTGACTACGTTTGTTTTTTAGAAAAGACGTTATGGGTGAAAAATAAGTATTTTTTTTTAAATTGGAAAGGCTTGGCTTGATTTTTCTTTGTTGGGAAAACTATTAATAAATATAAAAGTCATAGTTAAAAAAGTGTTTGTTGCCATTGGGCTATAATATTAAAAGCAATTAGAGTAAGAGTTTGACAGAAGGCTTCTCTAAGGCAACATCCATAATCAGTTTGTTTGCTAAAATTGACTTCAAAAAATGGATTTACACTAAAAAGAATAAAATGAAACAATTTTTATAAAAAAATAGAACTGACTTCAAATTATAAATTGCGCCAAAAAGTGAAAAATAAATTAATTCTTTAAACAACATCGATGTGACTTTTAAACATAGTTTTAGAGGTCGGTGCAAAATTATGAGTTTAATTACCAATTTGTTTCTTCATATTGGAACTGTCGCTAATTCTGCGAAAAAATAAACATTTAATTGATTCATGACTACAAAAGATTTGATCTATCCTAATTTTGCACCGAATTTTAAAACTATGTTTAAAAGTCACATCGATGTTGTTTAAAGAATTAAATTATTTTTGACTTTTTAGCGCAATTTATAATTTGAAGTCGGTTCTATTTTTTTTAATAAAAATTATTGTATTCTATTAAAAAGAGAAAGTTGAAAAAAAGGAACAAAAGTTAAAACAGTTGTCTTTCTGAAGCTTTTTGTAAAGAAAAACTACAGTGACAAAAAGAAGATTAATTGCTGAACACAAAGCAAAAAGACAGAATAAGAAACTATTAGCAATTGAATTTCTTTACTCAGAGCTTCTGAACCTCATCCACTTTAATCGTGACTTACGTTTCGGCTAGATATACATGGGCCGTTTCGTATTAAGTAAAAAAACTGAATGATATGCATTCGTAAAAAGGATCTTAAAAGTTTAAAAAGAGAAACCATAACTTCAAAGCAGAAAAATTTAAAGTTGACGGATTGATTGAGTGGGAAGTCCAAAAATTTTTTCTTCATGAGATAAAAGGGGCATATTATTAAAATAAAAAGCTGTTACCTTTGAATTCAGAGGATTATTATGACTAAAACTCAAACTAAAAGGAAAAATTCTTTCAAATACAACATCACCGGCTTGTTTCTTGCAATATTGTTCTCAAATGACGAAAAAATGAGTCCCGTGATGTGCACGTGACCATCACTAGTTTTAAAAAAATATATTGTTTAAGAAGTTCAAGCATTTTCTACATAAAATATTGGAAAATTATTTCTCGTTTTTGTTTATTAATAATGAATAAAACTCAAGCGAACATTTTTTCCTAGTTTCATTAACATTAACTATTAACATTGGACGAAGAGTAAAAAAAAAGCCGCAAGTGAAATATAGTGGAAGAAAATGCATATGTTTCATTGAAAGCAATTTATTTGAAAACTACTATGCGAGAGGACAGATGTATTTATTTGTTTTTTTTTTTTTTTTTCCAATCGAATGACACAGCAATATTACTCTCTTTTAGCCGGAAAAATTCCGAAACTAGATTTCTGGAGCTTGCACGAAGCAACCGCTTAGCGGTTCCTGTTAAGCTCTGGTAAGGACCGCCACGCGCGCATGTACTTGGGGAAATGTTCTGCTCAATAGTTCTGCTGCTATTGCGAGTTTTTATTTCTTATGCAAGTTTACTTAAAGAGTAATTGACGGATGGTATGAGTCATTGATCATTTCTGATTACCCATTCCATCTTTATTCTAAACAATATTTTTCTTCAATTTCGTCCAATCTATATTATATTACGCGTTAACTCCCTTTTTTTTTTATCAGCACAGATGAGTCGTGGAATCTTGACTAGTTTGACAAGTTAATAGTTATGTGCCTATTTTATGGATTCTGTGGTTCTTTGCCTGCATACTACATTTTTAAATCCTTTTACATTAACTATGTCCATATCAGTATTTAAATGACTGGCTTGCGAAGTAATGGTAAGTATATTTACCAATAGTAATTTGATATGCATGAAGAATTCATCTGCTGCTTGTTAAATATTTTAAAACTTATATTGGTGTTTCCGATAATAGTGTTAGCTAAAATCAGTGCGTTAAATATCATTAATTATAAACTTCCTATGCATTAAAAGGCTTAAATATATGTTGTTGTTTCCAAAATTTACTTGCAATTCGAGGTTTAAGTGATTTAATTTTTGCCCTTTAATCGTACATTTTGCGCAATTACATTTTAACTATTGCCTATTATTCGGTCCTAAAAATTATGTATTTATATTGTGTGTGGGTGTGGTATAAAGATTTTTGAAGAGCTTCACGATTGATGACTATATTTTTTTTAAATTTTAAGGTATTTTTCCTCCTGTGAAAATATAGATTTTATCGCCTGAAGCTTACTCGGTAAAAGCGACCATATTGAGTTAATTTTATGTTAAGTGTTTTCATTATACATTTATTTGTAGAACATTAAGTTTAAAACGTTTAACAAGGAAAAATATGAGGAAAATTTTATGCCCTTATTTGTTATATTCAGTTATTCGAGAAATTATGCTAACGATAGGTTAATTTATTTTTCTTATGTACCTCTTGAATCTATTTCATTATTTATTCAAAACAAATGTTTTCTATTGTAAAATTATTTCATTATTGAATTTATTTATTTTTTGATAAATTGTGTTTTTCTACGTGTGAGATGTGTTTTAACTTAACTTTTGAAAATATATCTTGCATATAAGGATGTGCTATGTGTGTTTAGATTATTTATTCCTAAAATACTTTGATGTAAAGTGCAACCAGGAAATCCTGTGGAAAACCATGCAGGAAGTTAACCATAGTTCATATGCAAACCTTATCTGCCTTGTGTAATTTGCTAAGTGTTGTTTAATCATTGTAAATTGTTTTGGTATTTTTTTTTTTGCTAATATTGTGAATTTGCTTTTGATCTCAGAAGAAAAAAAAGACAGATAGAAAAGAAAAACATAAACAATATTTAGTTGATTGTAGATTGAAGCACTATATTTAGCTGAAGGAATCTTCGATACATAAAGAATTATAGCTTTGTGACATATGATCTTTTAAAACTTAATTATGCTATCAGATTTATAAGAAAACTTGCAAACAAGTTTCCTAAAGTTTCAGAGAAATTAATACATAGAAGTAATCAGTGATAGTAAAAAAAAAAAAAAGTCTGCTTTTTGCATTCATCTCTAGACCTTCATTCTCTGGACTCCTTGAGGGGCCTTGGCACATTTGTGGTTTTTTATTACATAATAGTGCTTGAAATATATATTTTTTTGTGATATTTAATACTTAGCATGTAAAATTTGATGACATTCTGCTAATGTTGGTTTTCTTTCATTCTCTTGTCTAATATATGGTATTTTTTTTTGTAAAAACACTTTTCCTAACATTCATTGGAAATAAGGGTTTGTACAACTAGTATTATCGTGCAATAACTTTCTAAACTCTGTAAGAAAGTTTTAATTATTATATTGTTCAACTGTACTTCAACAAGGAGCAGTATAACAATTTTCTCCTTCCATTATGCCATCTTTGATTTAATGGTAGATAAACTTCTGAGGCTTATAGCTACAAAACCATAAACTTCTCAAACACTTGCTGGAGATCCTACCATTTGCACGAAAGTTAGCCTTACAAAAGTATAAATTCTACTTCCTGTTAAATTTTTTCCATATACTGATAAATGATCACTGTTCAGGGTTGCCTTTGAGTCTTATTCAACTTGGGTACAGTAATCTCTGTAAATTTAGGTTTTTTCAGTGGAACAATGGAGTCTTAAAAATTAGAAAAATGATTAGTTTTTAATGTTATAGGAATCAAATAAAGTAGATGATATAACATTTTGTTAGGTTTAATGAAAATGTTTGTATTTATCAAGATGTATCCTTCTCCAACATTACGTTGAAAAGAATTCAGTTAAAAAAAGTTATTAATAAACCACTCCTAAGCAATATTACTTCATGAAAAGAATTCCTGGGAGTGGTGAGTACAGAAAAAAAAAAAAAAAAGGTAATAGACTGAGGGCTAACTAAGTTGTTGTTCAATATCACCATTCTGCTTTCCAATCAAAGTTAAGCATGTTTTTCAAAATCTAAATCCTTTTTTTAACAGCATTTTACTCGCAAACTACTGAACATATTTTTATTTATTTTAAATGAACATTTTTATATGTTATTTCTAGGTTTGCAGTGGAATTAAAGTCTGAAGCTTTGACCTCTGATTCTATCTTCTGCATTTACTGCAAGATCACCAAAACCATCCTTTTAAATAAAAAAACAATTGAATCATTTACCCTATGATTTCATTTACACATCTTCATTTAAGTCTGAAATAATTGAAATAATAATCTACTCTAAGTGGAAGATTTGTCATTCTAATCTTTTTTTTAAATTGTCAATTATACTTTCTTAAGATATATGACCAGATTTAAACTGCTGCATGTAAAATCACACTAAGCTTATATTGAAACTCAAAATTAGTTCATTATTTAAAATAAACCTTCTCCCAAAACCAGCCAAATTAAATGACCAGCTCCCTTGGTGAGAAATTTTTTTATGAAACCTAATTCTCTCATTTAATATTGTCAACTTGGTCTTTATTAAGTCATTGCCAGTACATAGCTAACCCTCTGAGGGGCAATATTTTCTTTTTGAACAGACTATCTCCATTATAATTAATATGAAACTTATTTAGTACAATAAAAGGCTGAATTTGTGTTTTATTGGTCTTGTCTTTTTTAAAAATGAGCCTTTGAAGTTGTTTTCTACTCCTAGACCTTAGCTCACTGTGAGTAAAATGTTTTACTTTAACCAGGTTTTAAACATCTTAAAAGGGACTTTTTGCTCAACTTTTGACATATTTTCAATTCATTTTTTGTCCATGAATTATTTACTGAAGGATTTCCTTTCAATGATCACCTTCATAGCGGTGATTTTCAATGAATATGAAAGGACCACTTGTAAGAGATTTGGCTGCTTTTAATTTTTCTTTTACTATAAAAAATAATTTTGTAATACTATTTCTGTGTTTGTTTTCTGTGTGTTTAATTTAATAATTTTAATATGCATTCAGTTCATTAAATATGTTCCAAAGTCTCCCATTGAAAATAGAAATAAATTATTTCTTAACAGCCCAAGAAATTTCTATTGTCAATGAAAATTTGAATTACATTAATAAGTTTTGATTATGTTTATGTCAGTGGTATAATACAATACAATACAATACAAAAAGTACACCAACAACAGGCGCTAGGCCCAACAAGGTTGGTGAATAGATGAGCAATTCCTGCTTGACTTCTTCATGTTCCTCTTCTTCTTGTCCCTACTTTTATCTTGAACGCCCATTTGCATGAAAGAAAAAGAAAAAGCAGTATCAATTTACATAAAAAACTATTTGAACAAAAGCTAAGAGAGAAACATTATCAGATTTCAACTGGCTGCTCTCTTCACAATCCCCCAGTGACGATCCAAACCTTCCTTAAACGATTTAACATCCTTAGAATTAACAATGTGCGATGGCAAAGTGTTCCAATCGTCGACAACTCTACTGAAAAAGCAATGTTTCCTACACTCCCTCTTAAATTGTGATTTAAATAATTTCAATCCATTTCCCCGAGTCCTATTACTATGAGAAAAATGTAAACCTTCTGTTTCATTTAACTTTATAAATTTGAACAACTGAATCAAATCTCCCCGTTTCCTTCTTTCTTGTAACGTATACATGTTAAATTTCTTTAATCTGTTTTCATAAGCCATACCTGAGGTTCCTTTAATAATTTTTGTAGCCCTGCGTTGAACTTTTGTAATAATAAGTCTTGAAAAACAAGCAATGGGATTCCAGGCCTGGTATAACTTTAAAATTAATTTTATTTAGATTATAAATATTTTAACAAAATTAAATAAAAAGTTTTTTAATCTTAACTAGTAAAAAATAGTTGATTCATGATTAAAACTAGAGATTTTTAGACAGTTCGATACCTTAAGTATGAGTAACATTGTTGAACCGCCAGGGCTATGGCCTTGTTGACCTGTGAGGTAAAAAGGTTTTGCTCTAATGTAGAAAGCAATTAAATTAATAAAATTCCTTCTGGTTTAGTGAGCAATTACAAATAATTCTAATTTTGCTTTTCTATGAATCTTCAAAAGGTTTCTATTAGGATATGCTGTTAAACTCTGGTTGCTTTATCACAAGACATTACTTAACTGAAAGGGCAGTAACAAAAATTACTGAGCCAGGTAGACATAAGCCCAAAGGAGCCGCCTTGTTGGATCTCTGCCTAAATGTGAAATACTGTCATAGGTATTATAACAACCCAACATCATCTTCACAAAGATGATGAATAGTGACTGTGGTAAATAGAAAAGTAAACTGAAAGAAAAAGTTTTAAAATTTGTTGAAGGAAAAAAAATCCTACGCCTATTAAAAAGACAAGCTCTGAAATTGTTGTACATCGACAAAAATGTTTGCAGACTTAAACTTTTAACATTTTTTAAAACTTGCAATCAAATCATTACAGTAATGCTTTTATCTTATTTCTCAAACTCTTGAAGATGTAATATCTTCAAAATCTGTTTCTTGAAATTTCCTCATCGAATTGAAAACTAAGTGCAACTATTCAGGCAAACTTGCATCATGATTGCATGATATCTGGCTGAATGCTCATTCTCCTTCAGCAACTATTGTTTGAATTATGCAAAAGATTCTGATTGCTATGCATATTTAAAAATTTCTTGCAGTCATAATTTGAAAATGTGTACAATGTCTTTGAGCGCTTCCTGGCTTTCATTAATCGGTGCTTTTTTTAGGTATTTTGTACACATTTTTTAAGGTTGCAATCTTTGCATCGTACAAAGTAGTTGAGTTGTTGGGATACATTTCCCTGAACAGCTCAGATTGTTTCAGTAGCACCTCCTTTTCTATGGTCTTAAGGAAAATGTAAGGCGAAACAAGTGAGTGATTGCACTAATCTTCTGATAGTAATAGTAAGTGGAAAAATAAAGGATGTCTTAAAAAGTTGCTAAGAGACTCAAACATTATAGTAGAACTGGACAGCTATTTATCAAATATTTTCTATTCATTTAATACATCTATATGGCATCTTTAGTTATATTAAAATGTCATGTCCAGGACAAAATATAGTTTATTTGTTTGTAACAATTGTTGACAAAAGGAAAACAAAGAATATATGAATTTGAAAAGGGAGACCACATTTGAGCTTGAGGCCTAGTTCAGCTTGATGATGTATTGTAAAAATATTGTTAAAAATAAAGAAAAATACAAAAATAAGTGAAGTAATTAAATAAAGATTGAAAAATAAAAAATTTGAAAGAAATGTTTTGAGATGGGAAAAGGGGGGGGGGGGTCTGTTGGTCGGTCTCCCCCTATAATTTTTGAGGGAATTGTTCGATTTGAGAGTTTTTTTGTTTTGCATTCGAAAGATGTTGTCGAGGACATCTCATTTCCATATTTTACTTTTTGATTTGAATAATTTTTTGTTCAATTTTGAACTGTTCAAAAAATTTTTACATTAGCGCCTATGGGCAAAAATGAAGCAAATTATCTAAACTCTGCATAAGATCAAAGTTCCTATAAAGAAGGTTATTGGAAGGAGCTCTCAGCGTAAAATATCTGAATGGCTAAATGAATGAGGGAATAAATGACCGATTAAACGAGTGAATAAATGAATAAGTGAATGAATATGTATTAACCATTGAAAAGGGTATTTGAAGTAAGAACTAGGAACTAAAGCTAAATGAGAAAGACAGAGAGAGAGATAGCTAAATATAAATTTGAAGTTGGGAGTATATAGCAAAGTAGGCTTGTATAGTTCTAGACTGAACTTCTTATTAAGTTATGATTTTGGGTTTAAAATTAAAGATGTAGGAAATGATACAAATACAAGAACAAAGGGACATGATTCAATTGTTCTTTTTTTATATTTTTTATTTATGTATTTTTTAAAAACATAATTAGGATAGAAGATGTCCTATTAAGGGTTTATAAGAAGATAGAATCAGAGAATTAAATCTTAGAATATATAGTAAGCATTGTAAAACTTCAGCCTTGAAGAATTTTTTTTAATCAAAAGCGATGCAAGCACCTCTTTGTCATACAATTGTTGTTCATCACTATTTTCTTGTGATTAGGTGTCGTCATATAAATTCAGACCATTTCAAGAAGTTAATGTTTTTCTTAAAAAGTAAGAACATAGTACCCCAAACATTTTATGAATGAAAATGTTTCGGTGAAAGACTTGTATGACATGTTTGAAAAGCTAAATGCTTTGAGTCTTTGTAGGTAAGTAACATGCATCTTTTGAAGTTGATAGAAATGTTTTTCGCTTTTCTGTTAAAGGAGGGGGGGGGGGGGATTAACTTCATAGAAAAGGAAGATGAATGAATATAGAAGTAAAGAATTTTTTGCGTGCAATACAATAACTTTTTAATCCTTAAAAACCAATTGGAAGTTTTTTCTTTTTATATTGCTTTTAAAACATATTTTATGATCATATAGATTTAACACATCTCATTGTTAAACATTGTTAAAAAGTAATGTCGGATTATGATTAACATTTGTGGTAAAATATCTACCTTATACTTGTTTTACATATGTTTATTCATCCAAAAATTTTATTTCAGATCATTTTTAGCTGTAGAAGAAATTTCATGGTTCTATCTTAAAATTTGGTTGCTCTTTATTTGAAAATCCTGGATTCACTTCAAGTGAGTTATTTATTTTAAATGTTTATGAATGTGCATATTTTCTTGTCTTAGTACAGTTGAAACCAGATAAGTGCATATCAACTTGACAAAAAATCCATGTGGAGTTGAGCAGTTCGCACACTGAAACAGTCTTCATTCAAATGTTTCATTTAACACATTTTTTTTGTTATTGAAGAACTGATACATTCTCTATTTATAATTATAAGTTCTAATCTTTCTTAAAAAGAAAAAGAAAACAAAAAAGTTTGTCGTCTTCTATTTTAAGTGTAATTACATTTGTAATAATAAATGCTATCAAATAAGAAGGATTATATAGATATTAACCAAATTACAAGGATAACTTTTTTTCTTTTTTCTATGTCTTTTTTGAAGTAATTAAAGCTGCTTAATGTCCTAGAGCATTACTTCTAAGAAAAGTGTAACCACAAATGTTGGAAAAATTCCCTCTGGATACGGCCTTGGGGCTCAAGTCATTTCTTATATCTATGCTACTTTCTAAAGAGGATAGAGGATAGCAGACACAATAGTTTGATGAATCTGGAAAATAATGTTTTCGTTTGGTTTAAATTTCATATTCTCTGTTCAGAATTAGGTTTATGGTTTTTTTTCAGTTACCTGTTCTGCAGTTAAACAGTTTCAAATAGTACTATCAAAATAATGAAAAAAATGTGTCATCTTCAATATTTTATGCACTGGAGAGACAATTGGTTAGGAAGGTTTCTCTGGGGATATTCAATATATTACCAAATTAAAGTTGTTAAATTGTAAGTTGTAAAAGAGTTTTAAATTGGTTTAAGGCCATTATACTGAGCTGGTTAGGTACCAGATCTACATGTGTATTAAAGGATTTTTTTTTTTGAAAGATTAAGAATGTTTCCAAAAAGGTTCATAATTTAAAGTATCCCATGCACTTTTGCAGTTTTTGCTTTAATAAGGTGTGCACTTAGTGGTTTTGATTGTATTACTGCATTTTGGTATCGATTTTTGTTTATGTGTTTTAAAATGGTTCCTGTGCAAAAGCAATTTCATCCCCTGTTTTAAAATATGAAATTGATAATTTCATTGTAGAATTTAAAATTGAAGAAATGCACACATATTTCAACGTCATGTTTCTTATGCTAAAACTGAAAATATCGTATGAGGCATTTGAATGGTTGGCAGTGTTGCCAGCCTTTAATGACTTATATTATGTGACTCGTAAATTTTAACGCATTGACAAGTAGTTAATTTAGTTTATATAGTTCATTTTGTTCTTTTTTCTTTAAAGTATATTAGTGCTAATGTAAATAATGCATTTATATATATTTTTTCTTATTGCTTTGCTTTTTTTTAATGAAAAAAAAAAATTTTAATTATGGAATTGTTTTTGTAAAATTGTTTTTATGAAATCCTTACTAAATTCTGGGTCATTTTCAATAAGCATACTAGTTTTAAACATTTAAAAGTGTTTTCAATATTAAAAGTTTCAAATGTTTTAGATTATGCATCTGTGTAAAATAAAAACATAGTCTGAAGTGTTCAACTGTTATGTTAATATTAGTACAAATCCTAAATTGAATCCAAAGAATTCTTGGTCAGTGATGTTGATATTTTGCCAATTATAACATTTATACTTTGGTTAATTACCTGCTTTCTATGTGTAATTTTTTCTTTAATTCTTTGAATAGCTTTTTTTCTTAGAAAACTATAACAGGCTCTTAATATAGTCATCTCCATTGCTGTAAATGATATCAACATTAGTTTTCCTCTAACAATCATAAACTTTTTAAATAATTTATTTTTCTTCCTGTTTATTATATGTCCAAGAAAGTAATTTAATTAGTACAATATATTAAGGAAAGTAAAGTTTTTTATCATGATGTAGGGGATGTTTTATAAATTTGTACCCAATTAATAAATTTTTCTTTAAATAAAAAAGGAGTGGGTGGGGATTTTTTCCCTAAGAAAAATGAGATATTTTAAGATAATTGTTGGATATATGCTTGAAAATATACATTATTTGATGGTTTACATTGATATGAGCTAATTAGATTAAATCATTTCAAAATGTTTTAAATATAAATAAACAAAACTTTAATTTAAATATTTTAATGATATATTATTCAACTTCATGAAAGATTTGTTCCTAATAATTAGGAAAAAGTTGCAGGTTTCTTTTAGTTTCATGTAAATCTTTGTAAATGATGCGTTGCAGAAAAAAAGCTTTCATTTAAAAGTATTAGGCCATGGCAATTTTTTTACAAGAATAATTTATCAAGTTTGTGTTGTGAAAATTTTCCTTAGAATTTATTTTAAAGTACTTTTTCAGTGCAAGAGACTGGTTACAATATTACACTTTATTTGTGCTAATTTTCAATTATTATACTTTAGAGTAATTTTCAAGTATGATAATTCTGCTTAAAAACAAGATGCTTGAAAAATAACCAATAAATAATTCTAAAATTCTAAACATTTTACTTTATAAAACTATTAGTCTCCCTAAATATGTTTTTCTCATCAGCCATATAATCAAATTTGATGCATGGATTATTATATAACTGGCAACACTGCATTTTTTTTAATTTGAAACATGATGATCTATATTTTTGAGCTTATTAGCTCCTAAATTATTAAAATCTTGGGTGGCTGATTGTAATAGCTGTAGATTGCTTTTGTGCAATATAAGTTTCAATTTTAATTAATAAAATGTATCAATGTTTAAAAAATCCTAAAACCCTCTCTCACATCCAATTGTTTTGTTGTTGGTATTCTTGTTTCTTGTGTCTAGTTATTCATGTACATTCTTTCTATGACAACTTTTTAACAACTTTCTATAACAACGAAATTTCTAGTTTCAAAAAATTTTCATTATCCAAATGATTATTCAAAAGTAACCTGTAGCAAACACTACTTTTTGGCATATACTGCCCTTCAACAGTTTTAGTTTACAGAAATGCAACTTTGAATTGTTATTTAGACAAATATCTTATTTGTCATGTGATATAAGTTTAGAAGTTTGAAATTTCAAAGTAATGTAAAAAAATTACTTTGATACAAATCTTTTAACTCGTTTATCTTTTAACTTGCTTTCCATGCATAAATTACATTATTATTTGTTAATTTAAGAATAAGTAATTCAATTTCTTATTCTCTCATCCATATATATATGTTTCGGTATGAGTGCAAACGTTTTCTTCATTCAGACTTATTGCACATTAAGGAATTTCATGCATAATTTTTTGGTGTATTTCATTGCACAATTTGGATCTTTCTTGATTATAAAAAGTGAACAGAAAATGTTGATTGTTATTTTGTAAAATAAATATACTTAGTACTTTTTCTTAATTATTCAGCTTTTGTATAAGTATTTCAAAATGTGGATTTGTGAAGAATTCTAATCGTAATGAGATATTTTTACAGTTTTGATTCCAATTGTATTTGAAGGCTTTAACCCTGCAAAAAAGTTAATTAATTCAATGAATTGTTAATATTTGAAGGTTTTAAATTGTTTTTTGCCTATGGAAATCTGAAAAATTGTATAAAGAATTATTTTTTTTGGCATTGTTATTCATAACATGCAGTTCTTGGTGTGGATTTTCCTTGATTTGTATGGAATTAATCATTCTTATGTTCTGCATTTTCTATTGCTTCAATTATTTTAGACTCCTGAAATCTTATACCCTTTTTTAAAGCATTTGGAAATAAAATAATAGTGTTGCAATTGGATTAATGAAAACCTACTTTGGGTCTTTCACCAGTAGGGACATCTAATACACCTTGTGACCTGGACTTAGTCTACCTATTTTGTTTAGAATTTAGCAATGCTTTATTTTCTGTTCACAAGCATAGCAATAGCATTTAATTTTGTTGCACTTTCTATTCTCATTTTTCTCTTAATAAGGAAAATGATTTTGAAAATACATGCAAAAACTTTATTTGCTTTCCAATGAAACTTTTTGAAATGCTTAGCATTTTAAACATTTCTGTTGAATTGGATCGTTAGATCTATTATTGATTTTTCTGCTTTTATTTCTGTTGTCAAAATTCAGTTTTTATTTTTTTTCACCATTTTGAAATTTAGTGTTATTGAAGCTTTTTCCCCCAAGTTGTTGTGTCAGCCCATATTAATCTTTATAATGTAATTACGTATTTTTCATTTTATGTTAAATTACTAGCGTTATTTAAAACTTTTGAACAGTACAGTTAATATATTTTGTTTTAAAAATATTTTAAAATTTGTTTTCAAGCATGTTAAAATAGATTAAGGGTTACTTTGATTTCTGATTGGTGTAGACTTGTGACTTGGCCATGGCTTCTGAAGTGCACTACCTTGATCAAGAACAAGGAAATGGGACCTATCATTTCAAAATCCTGGTCCCTTCTGTTGCTGCAGGAGCCATCATTGGAAAGGGGGGAGAGACCATTGAGCAGTTACAAAGAGATGCTGGTGCAAAAGTAAAAATGTCGAAAGCAACAGATTTTTATCCAGGTACGACTGAAAGAGTCTGTTTAATTACAGGCAGCATTGAAGGTATACAACGTGTTCATGAGTTCATCATGGAAAAAATCCATGAGAAGCCTGATCCCAATGCAAAAATTGCAATTGATTTTGATCATAGGCAACCTGCAGAACGAGAGAAACAAGTTAAAATTCTTGTACCCAACAGCACAGCAGGTATGATTATAGGTAAAGGTGGTAGCTACATTCAACAGATTAAGGAAGATAGTGGTAGTTATGTTCAGATATCTCAAAAATCTACAGAACATGCATTAGTGGAACGTTGTATAACCGTTATTGGAGAAATTGAAAATAATAAGAAAGCTTGCAATATGATTCTATCAAAAATTGTTGCTGATCCTCAGAGTGGAAGTTGTTTAAATATAAGCTATGCTGATGTCACAGGTCCTGTAGCCAATTTTAATCCCACAGGTTCACCTTTTGCTAATCCTCGCAGCGTTTCTAGTGGTTCTATTAGTGACAACAATACTAATTTCAGTGTCAATAGTAGTTTAAACAGCCTGAGTCCTTCTGTAACCAATAGTTTTCATAGTCCTCGTCCTAGTGCTACGTTCACAGAATCTGTGCCATATCTTGGGATGGGAATCGGTAATCCTGCCATTCCTCCGACTAATGTTATTCAGGCTATAGAAATGATTAGAAATTTGCTCAGAAGCAATGGGTACTCGGAACAGGCTGTGTCCGAGATAAGTGCTGCCTTGAATACGTTAGCTAGTTACAGAATCCTGGCAATTGGTGGAATAAATGGTATCCCGATTATAAGTACCTTAGGCATGGGAATAAATAGCTCACCTGCAGCTGGCAATGCTCTATCTCAGTGTGGAATAACAAATCAAGGAATGTATGCATCTGAACCAGTAGGAGCCGGGGCAAGTATGTTTGGACCGATCGGAAGTCCCGGTAGTGGAATGTCTGTCCTTGGATCTGATTGCACTTCACCCACTGCTTCTCGTACGGGTGATCATTTTCTAGCTAAATCTGAAGCAGCTATGTTTGAATCGTTTCGTCGACCATCCCCAGATCTTGCATCACCAAGTGCAGCTGCTTTACCCATGAATAATAATTCATTTGGTCTTGAAACATGTTTGATAGCAGGATCATCCGTTTCAAAGAAAAATTCCATGATTAATGATCAGCAAATTATTGATGCTACTAAAATCCAGATTGAAGTTGGAGAAAATCTTGTTGGAGCAATATTAGGACCAGGTGGGAAAGATCTGGTCGAGATTCATCGTTTTAGCGGAGCCAATATTCAAATCTCGAAGAAAGGAATTTTTGCACCTGGAACCCGCAATCGCATTGTCACCATTACTGGCACTCCAGAAGCGGTCAATACTGCTCAGTATCTGATTGAGCGTCAATTGTCAGATGAAGAGGCTAAGAGAGCTCAGCAGAATGCAATGGAAGCTTTGCGTTAGAAATAATTTAGCTAGTGCTTTGTTATTTTGTTTCTCATTGCCTTTTTGCCTGCAGTTATGTTTCTGTTCTGCAAGCTTACAAATGAATATCTTGACAAAAAGCCTTCATTGTTAGAACCCAAGCTTATCATCGTAGATATAAGAAAATTTCTAATTAATCTTACTAAGTATCCTTGCATGTAAGTTCCTATTTTAAGGAAAACTACACATTATGCATTGTTTTCATATTATTGATGATATATTGTGTGCAATTGCAGTGCATCAGAAAAACACTTGAAGAAATATTGTTATTGTAAAGCACTCTATCAAATGAAATTAGCCAAAATGTCAATATCATAATGCTTATTTTTTTGATGCTTTGACCTGGAATTCTCTTGTTGGAACATTTCAAAGTGCTTTCACAAATTTCATTTTATTCTATTATAATGCTTTGATGTTTAAACATGTGCCTAAAAGTGACTATGTTCAAAATATCGCTGTTTGTTGACTAAATACTCTTTTTTTTTTTTTTACTGTGTGATTATGTATCTACACAGTTCCAATATTTATTTTATTAACATATTTTGCTACCACCTGTGTTAAAAGAATATTTAAGTGGAGGGAAAATGAATGAGCAGCTAAATATTTGATTGGCTGAAAATTTTTTACGTTTTGTCGATTGATTTATCATTATGTGAAATAATTTGATTATGGCTGTGACTAATTTCTAAAGGAAGTTTTTACTGGTGTTTCATTTGTAAAAAATAATGTGCTACTTGATGAACATGATTTTATAATTCATATCTGTTCATGGAAGTGAAAGGTTGTCATCAATTTTTGTCACATTGAATATATTATGGAATCAAGCTCATTATTTATGAAACAAAGTTATCAGATTGCATCATGTTAATTGTGATGAGTGCTTAATTTTGTTCAACATCCGAAATATAATTCTTAAGCTTTTTATTTTATCTGAATTCTGTAAAAATCATTATTTATCCTTATATTTTACAATTACTGCTGGCAGTCATTGTGCAATTTTGCATCCTCTTTAACTTATAAAACATTTCATAAAAGCACAAAAATATTTTTCATTTCCATGATTTGGCTCACATTTGGAAACTGACAATTTATTACTAGACATGATGCAGAGTAGTTTTCGTAAGATCATCATCTGATGTCATTTGGAAACATATGCATGTCGCACCAGCCACTGCAATATCGGAAAGGGTAAATTCATACAGAAATTTGCATGAAACATATTCATCCATTTGTAACATTGGAAGCATTACCATTGTGCCATTAGAGAAAAATCAAAAAAATCTTATTTTAATAATTTCAATAAGTATTTAATACAATTGCAATTTTAATGCATCAATTTTTGATTTTTAAAGTTCTTAAATTTCATTTCTCAAAATTTGAAATGTTTTTTTTTTTTTTGCTCTACCGGCTAGGTTTTTTTCTTTTATCTCCACATTTGTGCAATTATAAAATTCTTTCTATTTAGTGCTTTACATTCAAAAAATAAACTTTGCATTCGTAAAAGGAAATTTTATTATACTGCATTCTTTGCTTTTCTAAAAAATAAATAATTTTTCGAGTTTCATTTGAAAAACATTTTTGATCATTAAGCAAAAACAACCACAACTTATATAATTTTTGTCATTAAAATGAACTCTCTGTTTAGTTGAACTGTCATGTATGTTCTGATTTCTAAAGTTTTGTTCAGTATTTAATCATGTTAAGTATTTTAAGAAACAATTTCAGACAAATGTTGAGAACTAACTGCAATAATACATTATAGTAATATTCTGCTAACTTCTTTTCTTGTTCAGTCCATTTTTTCTTATTATCAGAAGGTTATTAAATTCCTTTTAAATATATTTTGCAGGTAAATTTTGTATAATACAACTCGAATGTGTGTATGCATTTCTATTTATGGCGTTAACAAAATAGATATTATACATTGAAATAAATCTTTTTTTTGGCAGAACATTTTCATATTAATTTATTGCATGGCCTAAATTAGTATTTCTAAAAAGTTCCAGCTCTAAATATTTTATTCAGGGGCATGGGATGTAAAACAAACCTTTTTGGTAAATATTTACACAAACCACACCACCACACCATCTTTCTATGTATAAATCCATGTTTCCAGCTGTAGAAATAGTTTCATTGTGTAGATAATTCAAAATGTCATAAATGTTCTGGCATCCCCTGCTAAAAAAATTTATGATGTTCGTTTTGTAAACTCTAACTTATATTGATTATGAATTGTTGAAAATCAGACAAAAAAAAGAGAGAGTTAGATGATTGAATACTAATTGCAAGTAATCAATCCCTGTTCTTGTGCCTGAAATTGTAGAAGTTTCCTTCAATATTTTTCCATCTAGTTCGGGATAGGAATAAAATGCCTTAAACATGCTTCTGTTATGAGAATTTATCCTTCAAATGAAATGTGAATTGGGAATTATTGAAAAATGTAGCTAAATTTTGGCAATAAAAAATAAAACTTTTTTTATTTAGTGTTTTAACAAATACATGTGGAATAATGAAGGATGTCATGATGTGTTAGGAACCATTGGTTTTCTTCTTAAAATTAATTTTCTTTGCATGAAGCATTTGTTTACAAACTGTTATTTATATATACATAAGTTGCCATTTTTTTCTCATTAGCACTTCATACTGCATTAAAGAAAAGTCAAGTCATATTAAACATAATCAAGTTGCATTATGATAAACTTTACATTTTTTATGAGCTTAAACAAATGGATTTGTTACTGCTACACTTTTGTTAAGAATAAGAGTAGAATTAATGAACTATTATTGCAAATTTAATCTTGATCAACTTTTAAAAAAATAATGAAATAATTGGTTAATAAATTTTTAGCTTTATGAAGTCACCTGAAAATAATTTCAAAATATTCTCATCAATCTGTTCTGTATTCCTAAACTTAACGAATTTCTTTAGCACTTCGAAAAATAAACTTTTTGTAATATTCTTTAATGAAGTAATTGCTTACTTAATTATTCAGAAAGATTAATTTTGTATATAATAACTGCAAAAAATTCTGTTTAAGCAGCATTTGATTTTCATTCGTGAGCAAATTCAATGCTTCTAATTTTAAAAAATGCTTTATTGACATGGTGCTTAAATTGAGAAATATTTATTACTGCTTGATTTATCATGTCGGAAGAAATATGTAATTTTTCTCAGTCTTTTAATCATAGTGATAATTAGTTTATTTATAAAATTGAATCTTAATCTGTATGAAGAGATTAAGGAATTTATTGTTCCTACCGTCTCAGTGAAAATTTATTATGAAAATTTAAATCGTTATATTTTTCAAAATATTATTGTAGACTTGAAAATATATTAATCTTTGAGATTTAAAATATTGTCATTGTGTTTTGTTGTGTATGGAATTATGTTGTGAAATATTATTTTTGTGAAATGCCTTGATTTTTTGTCAAACTGATGTAAAAATATATGAAGAGACCCTTAGCAATCATAAATTAAAAACAATAAAGTAGAAAATGGAACAGTTCTTTATTTTATAAACTAGCTGATGTGCCCAGCATTACGCGAGTTTAGAATGCAATGTGTGAAATCCAAGAATAGAAACAAATAACATTTAAATAGATCGAATACGGATTAAAAAAAAAATCTTAGTATTTTGTTTTTTGTTGAGCAATCATGTAAACAGAAAATGCCGTCATAATATTTTTAGAAACTTATTGGAGCTTTTTTGCATTTGTAATTCAAATTAATTTGCCCCCTCCCCCCCTCAAACAAGGGGAGAAAATCCTGTGTCTTGTTAGCTGTTCATTTCATTATTATCTTTCCATATTTGCATATTATGTTTTGAAAACCTATAGTGGTATCTTACTGTTTAAAAAGAAAATCATTTACTATCCTTGCTTATAGAATATAAAATCAGAACAAGAACTCATTTTTATAGTACTAGAATTTATTTAAATGTTTCCTTAAAAAACTTTGGGATATGTTTTGTCTGGTCTCTTCATATGAGTCATTTACAAATTTTCAATGCTTATTTTGGCCCGGAATTTAATGTTTTAAGTTTATAATTAGAAAAACATTTCAACGTTTGTCTTGACATTGAAGCATACATTCTTATTCGTTTTTAGTTTTAAACCTGTTTTAATACTTTATTTTGCATGCAATATTTGTATAAAATACTTGTATAAAAATGTTGATTTTATAGAGTTTACATAGTTACATCACAATTCATCAATCAGTCATTGAAAGATATTTTATCTAAGTCAAATCATGGTTTTTACCATATAATACAAGTATGAGAGAATCATTGTTTTTTCTAACCATTTTATGTGTGCATTTCTCCTTTACTATTTAATAATTTCATTAGTGTGTTTAATTTCTTTGTTTCTCCCGTTATAATTGTATGTATTGAGTGTAAAATCTTTAAAAATATTTTTTTTATTGGAAAGATGCAGAGAATAGGGATTTTTCAAATTGATGTATTTCGAAACTGCTTTTCTCTATCTTCTCCCTCATCCCCTCTCTCATTTTTTTTTTTATTTTTAGAAAATTCTTTTATTTACTTTCTTTTTAGAAATTGCTTTTAAATATTTGTAAAGTACATGTTATTTAAAACAAAAATTGCAGTTGTCTCTTTTGAGACTTTGTAAGTATTTCGATTGATTTATTAAATGGAGACTTGTTGAAAACAGTTTTTAAACATTAGACATTCCTGCAGCTTTGAAAAATTTGCTTGTTGTTTCATGCCGTTAACACGTGTTCTTGAAATATGAAATCAGTACTAAAATAATCTATTAATATATATATCTGTATCTGCACAAGAACGGATTACAGTAAAAAGGAGGGAAAAAAGCTTAAAACTGTCTAAATTTAAAAAAAAGCGTAAAGATTAACATTGTATAGTTTTTCAGAAATTTTGCTTTACTTATTCATAGAAGTGGCAAAGTGTTTTTTTCCCCATTTCACTTCTATTATTGATGTTTCATTTTTTTGGCATATTTCAGATCTGAAAGTAAACAAAATTGTCTAAATACTACAATTGAATTTGACATTTTGATTGAAAGATCAATTTAAAATCCATTTTTAAAAACATTTCAAAGAGCATCATTTCATATCAAAATCAGCACTTTATTTTATTTTTATTTCAAAAATAAAAGAATTTTAAATAAGTGATAAGAAGCAGTGTATAAAGCTAATTTGTAGGACTCCATTATTTTGGTATGTAAATTACTAGAGATTGTCAAGAGAGTAATGTTTTTTATTGATGTTTTACAAATCGGCCATTGCCGTTCAAGTAACTGCTAAAGCACTGAATTTCCACAAAATTATTTTAAGAGTATTTTTATTTCATACTGGTTTTTGGTTCTTCAAAACGTATCAACATATCTTGTCCTATAAATATAATGAAACAAAACATTTAATAGGGCCAAAAACAAAACTTTAAAAAATCTCATAGAAATTTTGTTCACATTATATATTATTGAGTTCTGTATGCATGGACTTTTGTCATTTATATAAGCTATGTTACATCATGTTTATGCATTGATAGTGTCATCATGTATAAGTATTTTTAAGATCTCTATAGTTGTGTATCTAATTTGTATTTGCTGGAAATACTACTGCTTCAAAATAATTAAACGCATTAAATCCGGGCCTTAAATTGTTTTGTTTTGTTAAAATTATGAATATTTTGTAACCTTTGGTAAAGGAGCTTTTTTGAATAAATCAAGGTCTAGTTTCTAATTGTTTCTGTGCATTATTTTCCCCTTATTGCACTCACTTTCACAAAAAGGTGCTCAAGTTCTAGATATTTTGAACCTTAAGCAGTGAAGAGTAATAAGAATTTTAAATTACAACATTATGTAATATATCTGCTTCATGTAATATAGTTTCATTCTAATAACGTGAGTTTTCTTATAGTGAAGACTATAATATTTTTTAAGTTTAGAATAAAATTTCTACTGAAATTAATATTTTTGTAAAATCCGAAAGTGTAAGATTTTGTAATCTATTGAACATAATATTTTGATCAAAACGCAAATAGGGTTAGGTTTTCTGAAAAAATTAAAATCATTTAAGGTTTTTTAAAAATAATCAAAAAAAAAAAAAAGTTGAGTATAGGTTTTAATTTATGCATTAATTCCTGCACAGGTCATCTAATCAAATGGCAAAGGGCATTACAAACTGCCGTTTGCAAATTACTGGTAGTTTGCCTGGAAACTTTCAGTTGGTTGTCACGCTCAATATGTTAGTCTGCATATTTTTACACTACATCAACAATTATTAGTTAATATTCTACATTTTGCCAACATTTGCATTGAATATTGAGGGGCTGAGAGAGAAATAAAGAATAATTTGTTGGCATAAGTATATGAACAGCCGATAACTGCCAATCTTGGTAAAGTCTTTGCAAATAACAGAATTGAAAAGTGTCTAATTTTTTTTTTCTTCCTTGGGATCGGGAGTAGCTCATAATAGAATTTGAAGATGGTATGGTGGCCGAGTGACTTCATAAGTTTGGTAATTACTGGTTCAAATCAAATCTTTATATGTAATTTCTATAATGAGTTTCCATTTTAGCTGTAAGTTTTTAATAAATGCTGTGACCCCTAAAATTTGCAAAAATTAATAGGTCTAGTATTTGCTGCATTTTCTGGTGGTACTTTATCCCACAGCCTTACTACTTATTAACTTGGCTTTTATAAAATTACACTTATTTCTGTGATTTAATCTTTATACATTCACTTTTACATTTGCTAAAGATACTAAATTTCAATATTGATGTAGGAATAGAGATAGGGTTCTTATTTTAAACATAATTTCTTTAATAATTATTTTATCCCCTTAGTAAATAACTTGTAAGCTATTTAACTCTCTCTTTACAGAAATCCTCACAACACTTGGAATTTTTTTAAAGAAATGATGATTACTATAGCAAAAAAAGTGGAAAATCCTTATCATTTGGAACTAATTTCAAATGTTTTCCTTGTATAAATAAATTCTCGTAAATTCTTTGAATGATTTTTTTCTCAGAGTTGCTTCTTAATTACCAAAATTGCATCAAATTCTGTCATGTTCCATGTATTTTTAAAGCATCATAGCTTAACAGTTTGATTAATTTTGATACATATGAAGTGTATTCATATATCCTTTGTGACATATGTACACATTATATGAACACATTTCTATCTGAATTCCTGTTATAAGATATATATTATAAATGGATGCATATTTAAAGTAGTTACAAATAATAAGATTTAGCCTTTTCAAATCCATAAATCCATGCAGGTTTTGTTAAGGGATTTTATTAATTCTAAAGTTTGGAGTGTAAAATGATTTTCATTTTCGGGGGGGGGGGGGGGTAAAACTTTCTGATTTTATATTTTCAAAAATCATGAAATAATGCAAAGGAAATATTGGACTTAATGTGAGCTTATGAAATTTATAAAGTGGAGGTATGTTAGTGCTTAGTTTAATGCTGTTAAATATTAATAATTTTGTTTATTACTACATTTAAATTTAACTTCTTTCCTTTTTTTTTTTTTTTTTTTTTGCCTTTTTTGTCCTTTTTTTTCCCCCTTTTAATATTTAATGTTTTTGCATTTAATTTGGGCATACTTTCAAACTTTGATTTGTTGTTTGTATTATTATTTTGTTATTTTCATTTTCATTTATTTGTTTTGAAAAAGTAAACTAATACATAGTGTTGAAGAAGACATGAGTATAATGAATTTTCAACATGAATCTTTCAATTTTTTGCAGAGTGTTCTCCTTTTAACAAGGTTATTTGCAGCATGTACTGTATAAATGTAAAAGAGTATTTTATAAGTATTCAGATGATAAAACTGTCAATGTTTCAAAGATAAAAATTAATTTTTATATCCTAGAAACATTAAAAAGTTTTGTTAACTAAATTTGTGAAATCCGTAATATTTTTTCATTTATAAATTGAATTTTCTTCTTTACTTAATGTGTAGAGATCGAATCACAATTGATAAACGCATTTTTCGCTTTATAACAAATTTTTGAAAAAAAAGAAAGGAAAAGGAACAAAAAATGCCACAATTCTTGCTTTATTTAATTGTTAATACTTGTAACTTCTAATTTTACTCCATAACATTTTGTTCAAGCTTATTCTCTCTAAAAGGACTGAATTTTTTAAAAATAAAGTTTAGAAAAATTAATTAAAACCTTATTTGATTTCTTAAATATGTTCATTAAAAATACATTCAGAGAATTTTATTATTGATTTTACTGTGACTAAAAAGAATTCTTACCTTCATTAATTTTTGTAACATTTTATGTTATCCAACTAAAAATTGTACTCCAATTTATTTTAATGTAAAAGTTTCACTAAACTTACTGAACTTACTTTTAGAATTGCAAGAATGGTTCAGAGGCCACAAAAGTCATAAAAATCATATTTGGAAATTGCTTATAAAAATAAAGAAAAAGTCACGAAAATTATGAATGGGTCAGGAAAATTTTCCATCCAACAGGAACCATCCCCTCAGAAGGCATCAGATATTTAAATATCCAAAACCTGATCTGGCCACTGCACAAAATATCTGGTTATCTGACATGTGAAATCTGATTTTGAAAATGTAATTAACATGTCATGTTAATGTTTTGAAAATATATGTGAATTAGAAATTTGCTATGCATTTGAAAGCTGTGGGACAGATATGTATAGAATTAACAGGTTTCAAACATCAGAACCGGATATCCAGTATGTATCTGTCATACAGGGGGCACCAGATATCCCTTATCTTGGGCAAAAATCAACATCCCATACTATCTTGTATAGCTACCAATTTTTTAAAAGTCCCGTAAAGGTCAAGAAATTTTTTTTTTTTTTTGAAATTCTTTAGACACTCTGTTCATAAAAAGACGTATTAAAACTTAAATTTCTAAAGAATTTACAGGTTTGTGTCTAGGGGTTGATAGAATTTCTTCTGAAGAATATGAGTTACCTGTGATTTTAATCCTTTTTTCGTTTTTCAAAAAATCTACCATTTGAATAAAGGTAATTATTTATGATTTGAGATAGGTTTTTGATAATAATAATATTCTTCTAAATATTCTGTATTGTTTGTAAGTTTCTTACAGTAGATTCTCAATTATTTCAAAATAAATAGGAAATAAAGATGGATTATAAAAATCTTAGTTGAACCATCTTATATATGACATTGAAAGATTCAGTACACTCACACACAATGCACAGTATTTAAAAAGTTAGTCCTGCTTGAAAAATGGGATGTCTTTGAAAAGTCTCAGAAAAAAGTTAAGAAAAAAAGAATAATTTTAAAGATATCAAAATTCTTCATAATAATATCCTTGAGAGCAGACACACTTCTGCCAGCGACTTTTTCATGCTTTAAAAGCTCCCTGGTGGTCAAAGTTCAAGTTATGAATGTTCTTCAGAATTTGCCTGCAAGCCTGTTTGGCATTATTTAGGGTCCCTTGGTGTCATCATTGGAGGGCTGTTTGTGCTGAGAACAATAAAAAGCCCATTACTGCCAAGTCTGTTGGGAGGTTGTTGTGATATTATTTTTTGGTCAAGTAAGTGAGTCATCAGGAAGCCTTCAAGAGGTGGAAAAGTCACTGGCAGAAGTGCTCAAGGAATTGGCATTTTTGTAAAGATATGACTTTTCCTGTTATATATATATATAACTTTTTCCTGTTACTTTTTATACACACCCTGCATGACAGTACACTTGTATGCCTCTTTTAATAAGGCTTTCTGTAACTGGGATGATGTAGGTTTCTCAGGATTTCTGTGTAGTCGCTGCTTTAGTATTCTTAGTAATCAAGAAGAGCTTCAACATCTGTTAATGCTGAAATGTGACTTACGTTCCACTATGGTAAAATGGGCTTTTCTTTGCATGGGTTAACTAATTTCGAATACTCGCAATGATGCATTGCATGATTTTATCATTGTAAAAAATTCTATGCCCAGCTAAATTTCTTCCTTTGGCTATATTATTGGCTTCAATTTGTTCAATCAAGCAACTATATCATGATCATTTTTTACATACGTACTCTTTGTAAAATATTTAGACTATGCAAGTTTTTTTTCTTCAAGCCCTTATCAAAATCAGAAAATTTCCCCACACTTTCAGATAATGTTCGACAGAACTTCTTTTTAGGTTGAAAATTATATTGGTTTCCATGGGTCTACTCAAGGTTGTTAATTAAATTCAACATTGTCATATTCTTCTAAAATTCATGCAAAGTTTCGTTTAAGTTTGATAAATTTTAGACATTTAAAAAAAAGTTTTTGCTTCGTATTTTACAGATAATACGCATTTTAATAAATTCACCCTGGGATAATTGAGAGTCCATTGTAAAATGGTTTTGGAATTGATGCTAAAATGTTTATTTACATGCATATATGATATGCTTGTCTTCATTTTGTGTCCTTAAAATGACTAATTTACTAATTTTACTAACTTACTTGAATACCATCTTTCAGATTTTTATTGTGTAAATCATTGATAATACTATTTTAATATGAGAATTCCATAAAATATAGAAAAGAAAATTTAAATTCACTCTTGGATTTTTTAGGCTTATTGATAAAATGAAACGTAAAAGTCCTGTCATACCTCGTAAGAGTGGTGTTCTTAGCAATGGAAATAACACTCCTAAGCATTTAACAGCTCAATCTTCCAGCACACTTTCTGTTTTGACACCTAATTATGCAGGTTCAGGGGGTAGTACTCCTTCTACCTCATCTTATTTAACATGTTGGCCGTTGTCTTCAACTCCTGCTGAAGAACAAACTTACACTGATGATGTTACAGAATTGGTAAGCCAAATATCCATCTAAACTTATGTAGAATGAACTTTGTGTAATTTATTTTGACGATGATGATTTGAAAACTTTTCATTGTTTTTTTTATCCTTTCCTTTTTCCCTTCTATAAACTGTTCCCAAATAGTGATCTACAAGGCTTCATTGGAAAGTTTTAAGAATGGGCCTGTAGTTTCCCAATGGTGGTACTTACATGCTACTGTGATGCATATAATTCAAAATGGTCCCCTTCCGACTGAACACACCTACCCCTATGATGTTTCCACTTTTGGAAACATTCCTGGAAATTTTTTTCCTCCAGTGCGCTAAGGACACTCGCCGTATTCACCTGAATGTCTTCAATCGAGTCAAATCACTTTTTTTTCAGTGAATTTCAGTTTAGAAAACAGGTAGAAGTCTGCAGGACCAAATTTAACATTCCTGTGCTTCCACAACTGCCCTTTTCCCCTGATATAGCCCCTGTGGACTTCTGCCTGTTTCCTAAACTGAAATTTTCATTGAAAGGAAAGCGATTTGACTCGATTGAAGACATTCAGGCGAATGCGGCAAGCGTCTTTAACACACTTGAGGGGAAAAATTTCTAGAAATGTTTCCAAAAGTGGAAACACCATCGGGGTTAGTGTGTTCAGTCAGAAGGGGACTATTTTGAATTAGATGCATCACAGTAGCATGTAAGTACTGCCATTGTGAAATTGCAAGCCCATTCTTAAAACTTTCCAATCACACCTCGTATGTACTGGGCACTAAAGTTCATTTTCTTTCAAGCATTATTTTGAAACTCATTTGCTGTTTTTGCTACATAAAGAGCCTACAGTTTTACAAATACAAGATGATAAGTATTCACACTTTGCTTCAATTTACAGCTTCTTAAAACCTTACTGAAGGAGGGTCCTGGGTCAAGAAGGGAGAAGGACTAAGTTAGTGAAATAGGGGAACAGTTTTTCTTTTTATTGAAAACTTACAAACCTAAAATGTGTATTTTATCTCTTAAGAGTCAATATTGCAAATTTATTCTATATGTGTATTTCAAAATTACAAAAATCCCTTTTTTCAAAGCAGGGATAATTTTGAGTTTCTTTAAAGTGGCATAACAGTTAATTTCCCTCCCAAATTAATGTCTTTAGTACAGTCTATGAATCAAGAGATTACAAGAAGTTTAAGGCATTAGTATTGTTGTCAACTTATCTTGAACCATCTCGACTATCTAGAAAAATAACTAACTATTCCAGAAACAGGCTCTGGGCCCATCTACGCTGCTCCTAGT
The DNA here is from genome assembly GCA_038502835.1 of Octonoba sinensis. Taxonomy (NCBI): domain Eukaryota; kingdom Metazoa; phylum Arthropoda; class Arachnida; order Araneae; family Uloboridae; genus Octonoba; species Octonoba sinensis. The sequence continues at coordinate 58,291,524 of CM076605.1, read as the reverse complement.
CAATTTACAAATCCCCAATGAACATCAAGGGACCTCTTAAACTTTTTACCCCACTGTAAGTAACAGTCGCTTTGGGTAAACTATACCCTATTGAAGTAGTAATTTTTTCCAATTTCAAGATTTGCTTGAGATTTGAAAAGCTTAAAGCATTGCCTCTAGTTCTACCTTCTGTGCATAAATTAGCCTATCAACATTTTCCATTTTGATGGGTTTAAATAACTGAATAATGACCCCTCTCCTTTGCTAGAGACTTTACATATTGAGCTTTTCAAGCCTATCCTCTCAGTATAAGTCTGAGAGACCACTTACCTACGTAGCAGCTCTCCTTTGAATCCTTCTCAATAAGATAATGTCCTTCCTTAGATAAGGAGACCGAAACTGAACAGCATACTGCAAATGAGGTCTTACCAAAACTTCTCTATAATGGCAATACAACTTCCTTAGATGTGTTTGAAATAGCCTTATTGATAAACACAAGTCTTTGTTATTTACTATGCTGCACTGCTGACTAAACTTGAAGTCTTGATTAATCAGCGCTCCTAGATCAAAGACTGCTTCCGCTTCACTGATAATGGAACCTTGTAAATAATAGCTTGCACTTTTATTCCCATGACCAAAATGAAGCACTTGATATTTCCAAATATTGAAATGGATACCCCACTTAATTGCCCACCTAGAAATTTGATTTAAATCCTCTTGAAGCTGATTGACTTGCTCTTCCATGTCAACAATTCCCATGACTTTCACATCAGCAAAAATATTGATGTTCCCAGAAATGCACCAAATAATATCATAAAAATAATAAATTATAAGGTCCTAAAACTTGTGGAACACCACTTCAAACATCAATCCACTGAGAATAATTGCCCTTAACTACTACTCTTTGTTTCCTCCGAGTCAGCCAATTTTTAACCCAAATTAAAGTTGTTCCACCAATACCAATTTAAGCAACTTCGTTAAGAAGAGCTTTATGCAGTACCTCGAACGCTTTCTGGAAGTCGATATAAACAACATCTTCACACTTTTTGTTGTCGAAAGCCATGGTAACCTTGTCACAGAAAAGCCACAAATTAGTTGTACAGGACTTACCCTTCCTAAAACCATACTGCAAACCAGTCAATACTTCATTTGTCTCCAGAACATACACTATTTTTATTTTCATCAGAGTTTCAAAAATTTTACTAATTCCTCAAGTAAGGCTCAGAGGCCTAGAATATCCTGTCTTAGCTTTAGACTCTTTCTTGAGAAGCAGCGTTATATTTGCTAGCTTCTAATTCATTGGCACAGTCCCCAAGTTATATGAAGATATGAAAATAGTTAAGATAACATCCACTAATTTGCTCTGCACATAATACTAAAATTTTTGGGTAAACATTATCAGGTCCTGGATCCTTATTTGCTTTAATCTTATGAAGTTATCTGCAAAAGTAAAAAACAAGCAATAATGAATTCAGCATTGAATTTTATAGAGGGGCTCTTTAAAATGAACTCGATTCTGAAAATTATAATTACAAGCATAAAATTTCTGATTTCCCAAAAGTGTCAACAATGTTTTTTTGAAATTTTTTTGGGACAATAAATTATTGCGCATAAATACAAAGGGAAAATACATATAATATTAAATTATAGCATGAAACAAAAACAACAGATATTAGCATCAAAATTATCAGCAATGTGTGACAATTTCTGTTAAGATGTTTAAAAAATATTTTCTTATCGACTGCTGTATTAAGTGATCCCCCCCTCCCCATATTATTAGCAACTCTCAAGCAATGATGTTTCAAAATATTCTTCACGGCCCTTCCCTTTGACACAAAGTGGTACTTCACCATACCCCTCCCCCTTATCACATGTCATCCTATTTTACATAACCAATTATTTGCAGTTCAGAACTGATCATTACATTATAGATCATATCTTAAATTTTATTTTTAAACTTTAACTATGTGTTTTGTTGACATTTGTTAGCAAGCATAACAGTAATAATGATTGTATGTGTACCTATGTTATGGGAAATAAGATTAAGATATACAACAAAAACATGATTTATTTATAAGAATGATAAAATATTAATGTAAAAAGTAACTGAAAACAGTAGTTTAGAATTTGAAGTGGAATTTGGTATATTTTGTTTTAAATTTTATCCTTACTTTATTAACAGAGGCTATCCTTAAACAGATCAGATTGAAACATTTTTATTGAGATTTAATTTAAACCATAATCAGCATCGATGTTTACTATAAGAAATTGAATCAATGAGCATGCAAATCAATCATCAGAAAAAAACCTATTTTTTATCTTTTTTGAATAAAAAGGTAACAATATAATAATAATGAATAATGTAGAAATATATAATTATTGAATATGCTTATTTTAACCTAAATGTGTGATGATTACACTTCTTGTTACCCCCTTCCTCTCCCTTATCACAAACTGCTTCAATTTTTCTAACCCCTCTTCCCCTAAAAGCGTGACTTCATGTGTAGATGTTATCCCCTCCTTCTCCCTTATCACAAAGTGCCTCAATTTTTCTAACCCCTCTTCCCCTGAAAGCGCGATATCATGTGTAGATGGCCCCTTATTCATTTTATATTGATAGTTACCATGATGAAAGATCATACAGAGCAAATTTGAAAGTGAGTGATTTTTCTTTTCTTTTTGCATGTCTTAAGTATTATGAGCTAAATAGGTGCTAGTTAACTAAAGATTATAGATTGCAGCTTACGCATTTTTAAATTTTAAATCCAAATTTACAGGGATTGCAGTTGATCATGATAAAAAAGATACATTTAAAAGGGAAGAATAATTAATGGATGAGTTTGGAAAGCATAAATAAAAATACATGATTCAACTTTGTTTCTTCTTCTTATTTTTTTTTTTTATTATTATTGCACATTTATACTATTAACTGAAACTATTGGCATTCAATCTTTTTTTCAAAAGGGACAGTGAAATACTTGAGGTACAATCCGTGTCGATTCAGGCAGGGGGGTACCTTCATAGTCTCAGAAGTTTTTGAATTTCACATATGTTAAAATATAGAACTATGTGAGTTACAGGTATGTTTTTGTTTTGCTCAAAAAAATTCCTGGCCCGATATACAGGCCGCCAAAGATGGCGCCTTCGGCGCAATTTTTCACTTGCGATTTTCGACAAAAACTTTCAAGTGCTCTATTTCCTGAACGGTGCAAGACATTTTGTTGCGGTTTTCTTTATTTGAAAGATAACTATATTCTGTTTAAGATAAAAGGCTAAATTTTAAAGTATCTATTTAACTTTTTTTGCTGCAGCCTTTTGAAATTTAAAAAAAAAAATCTTTGGCTTTTTTGAGAAAAAAAAAAAAAAAAAATCTTAAAATTTTTTATTTTTTTACTGTTGGTTAATACCATTAAGTACTACATTCCCTGAAAAGGAGAGCTTCCACTTTTGCGTTTAACGGTTTTTACAAGCAATTTAAGATTTTGCCATATATTTCATCAGTTTTGTTAACAACATAGTCATATATTGGTCTCATTAAGTCAAAACTACATTAATTTGATTTTTTTGACATGGCATTTAATTCTTAAACAATTATATTATAGCAAAAAAATCGTGACTATTTTTTTTAATTAAAAAAAAGTTTTTTTTTTTTAATTTAAAACCAGATTGCTTAGCATAACCATAAACATAACTTAAGATTGACATTCTGAGTAAAATGCAATGAATATGATATTTATTTAAGTGAAAATAAGAATTTTACATTGAAAAGTGTATATTTATGCTAAAAATTTAGAAAAATAATGCAATACACTGTACTTTCAACCCAATACGCATGTGTAAGAGAAATTAATTACTGCACATTTGCCAGGTTGTTAGCAAGTAACGTAAATATATGCATAACAACCATTAAAATTATTTATGTATATCATTTATTCATAATCACAAATTGATTAATAATTAAATTTATTTTTATATAACACATACATTTGCCATCAAGTAATTTGAAAAAGAAAACAAGTTTGGCAGTCTTTTCTACCCTAAGGTTATTTTTTGAGCTTGTTGTGAACAAATGCAAATGTAGAAAACTTTAGTTCAATTGCTGCTGAAATGAGCATCTGAATTATTTTTCGTTGTTTATTACCCATGATTTATTTTACAGCAGTTACAATTTCCCACACTCAAATGTTGACATAGACTGCAATTTCTTTTTCAAATTAAATTCCTCAAAAAGGAAGTGCACAAATTATAAACTTCAAGCCATACTTCATAGTTCATTGTTTCCTTTAACCAAGTTTAATTGGCTCTTAAACTGCTTATTTTATATTTTAAGTTTAGAGATTGCTAAAAAAAAAGAAAGAAAGGTGTCAATGCATGTTCATATTTTTTTTAAAAAAGTATTGTATAGTTACTTTATCATGCTGATTTAGGTTATTTTCTAGCTTTTTCTGAATAATTGTAACAGCTTCGGCTAATTTAGTTATGTTCTTCAAATTATTTAAAGCAGTTAATATTGGTTTTAATTGATTAGGCAGATCCTCAACATTCTGTTCCATTGCCACATTGAAAATATTTTGATATTTATTTCGCTATTAAATTTCGATTTCCTTCTTTAAATACCTGCATAAAAATGAGCCAATTGCTTATGTAACTGTTTATGGAACAATATATCAAATTCCATTGTAGTTGTGAAGGTAAGATGGAATGCCATTTCGTTACTATCAGGACAACATAATTAATGAAATTATTTTTTCTTGTTTAGAATTGAGAAGATGTTTATTGTCCCCATACCTCAAAACTCATAATGCTGACTGAAATTAGTAATGAATTCTTTAACATTTTGTTTGATTTGATTTTTGTTAGAACTATTGAGGTAAATCAATGATTTTTTTTTTTTTTTGAAAAAAAATCATCTGCTTTAAATTATGTACAGCCTGATAAATATTAGAAATATCTTTTCAAAAAAGAAAAATTGGGAAAGAAAAAAAAGAAGAAACACTAATATTTTACAACCAAAAACATATTAAAGCTTACAAATATATGGACATGTTCCAAAACATGCCATTTCCCAAAATTATGTCATAAGTTATAGATAAAGCAATTAGTGGTGTTTCGTGCATGTGCTTTGTTTTTGTTAAGTTCCTTATGAAAGAAAAGGAAGAAAAATGCAAAGTGATTGAATCCTAAATTGACCCCCCCCCCCCCTAGAAGTATTCCTCATTTTTTTTCTTAACATCAAAGCAAGATATGAAAATCAAATATAAAAAGCTATGTTTTACTGAATAACATATATATTAAAATTAACAACTAATAGATTTGAACTCTAGCTAGAAAAAAATGAGAAAATGATATTTAAAAAAATAAAGGAAATCAATAAATGTTTTAAAGTAGCGGACAATACGATTGGGCAATGTATGTCTATCTCTTTGTCTACTGGTAAATTTTTTTTGTGGGAAGGGGGGATATGTTTCTAATATTTAATAAGAAAATTAAATTAATATAATTTTGACTTAATGAGACCAATATACGACTATGTTGTTAACAAAACTGATGAAATATATGTCAAAATCTTAAATTGCTTGTAAAAACTGTTAAGCGCAAAAGTGGAAGCTCTCCTTTTCAGGGAATGTAGTACTTAATGGTATTAACCAACAGTAAAAAAATAAAAAAATTTTAAGATTGGCTTTTTTGAGAAAAAAAATAAAAAAGATTTTTTTTTTTTAATTTCAAAAGGCTGCAGCAAAAAAAGTTAAATAGATACTTTAAAATTTAGCCTTTTATCTTAAACAGAATATAGTTATCTTTCAAATAAAGAAAACCGCATCAAAATGTCTTGCACCGTTCAGGAAATGGAGCACTTGAAAATTTTTGTCGAAAATCGCAAGTGAAAAATTGCGCCGAAGGCGCCATCTTTGGCGGCCTGTATCTCGGGCCAGGAATTTTTTTGAGCAAAACAAAAACATACCTGTAACTCACATAGTTCTATATTTTAACATATGTGAAATTCAAAAACTTCTGAGACTATGAAGGTAAGATTTTATTTTTACCTGCCTGAATTGAAACGGACTATGCCTTGAATAGTTTTGATTGGGCACATGAAAAAGGGGTGGGAAGCCAGTGGTTTAGACAGTGCCAAATTTGCATTAAGGCCAAAGTAAGCAACTGCATGCTTACTTTGCTAGCAAATTGAGGGGCAGCAGTGTTTTATTTTTTGTGCATTTTACTTTTTACTCTTTTTGAAAACAAAGCATCGATAAATCTTTATTTTCTATGGGAACATCTTTTTAAAAAAATATTAAGTAGGATTTATTTTCATCTTATGGAACAGAATTTTTTTTCCCAGCTCAAGTTAGTTGAAGTGGTATTGAAAAATTTCGTTGGGTTTTCAAATTAAAAATCAAGGTAGGTTTGGTTCTTTTAAGTGGAAAGTGGAGAATAGATCTCATATCAGACTATGGGCAGCATGGAGTTAAATTTAGAATCATGTTTAAGAGGATTTTTGTAGTAAAAGATCTTTCACCTTTGACAATATTTCAAGCGACTTCCCAAGTAAGTTTTCCATTAAAACATATTTCATAAGAGACGAAATCTTACTGTGCAGTTTGTTGCCACCTTTTAATATTACAGTAAGTTATGTTGATGCATTCCTTTCTAGCTATAACTACATTTTAATATATTTTTTATAAACATTTTTAAAGATATTATGATGGATTGTTTTGCGATATTTTTCTTTTAGATTTTTTAAAGAAAGAAAACGTGTTATAATTAAAAAACAATGCTTATGTTTTTACTTTTGAATGGAAGAGTTAATTGTAATATCAACAGAGTAATTGTTAGTGCAGATTAACTATTAAACAAACCAGGCATTGTAGCTAGGCAATGTCACAAAATCCCAGTGGTTTAATGATGAATTTAAATTACATTCATGTAATTAGTTGGTCAGTTTTTAATTGTTATCTACGTTGTGCAATTAATAATAAGGAATTGCTAGTTTTATGCCAAAAAATACTCATTCCTTTTCAAAAATGCAATATAACACATTCTCTGACTTTAGTTTTTTTATTTCATGTAGTAGAAATTTATTTCATGGTTTATTATTGTAATTTCAGTGGCATGTAATTTCACATAAATCTTTTTACAATGATACTCTTTGAGCTGTTTAATAATGTAAGGTGTGTCACATATTTGTGTGATACTATGTTATTCAAGAAAATTCATTGTTTTCCCTCAATGATAGTCATCAACTCTTTATTATTGCAAGGTTTCTCTTAAGTTTTTCTATCAATGATCTAGAGGGCTGGAGAACTAATGTATCATTCTTGATAATCAGTCATACACTCTTATGCTATGTAGTTTCCAAGTAGTATGCATGTTAGTCTCTGAGAGGAGAATTGTGCTAGAACATGTTCAGACTTTCCTTGATCCATGACGACTTGAAATGGTGTCCAGTCCTTGCTGATGGCAGAAGTATCAACTGAAAAGAAAGAAATGAGAGACTGTAGCATAGCACTCATTCTCCTGACCTCTAAAGACCATCACAGATTAGGAAAAATTTATGTGCATAACTATTGAGATTTCAACTGATGTCACATATTATCATCTCTCATTTTTCCACTTCAACTTTTGGAGTTTGATCGAAGTTCTTATCTGAGAAGTCATAGCATGTGGCTACATGGCATGTATATGCCATATGTGGCTACTATATTTGCTTCATTTTATTGGATAAAAGCTTTGACGGAATCATATAGTTCTCTTATATCATTTCAGAAGTGAGGTGCTTCCCTTCTCATTGCATACAACTCGAACCTAATGTACTATACACAACATCTGTGGTTATTTGAAAATTTCTCTCATCGACCGAGTTTGTCATTGGTAAAATCATGAAGTTGCTGGGTAATTTTAATGTGCTTTGTCATTGTATAGGTTTGTTTCTTTCTCCCCTTTTTTTCCTTGGCAAGTATAATTAATCCTTTGAAGAAAAATTTATACATTATTTCATTACCATTTCATTGGTTTTATAGTAAAAAATAGATTGCCTTCAATTATATCCAATTATGCAAATCCTTCTCATAACAAAAATTCCTGCACCATTATTGAATTGTTTGTAATTTTTTTAGAATATTAAATGATGCATTTGTCTCTTTTGGTGAGCATGTCTGTCAGACAGTTGTAAACTGCATCAAAGTGTTCAACATGCCCTAAAGGTTCACAACAGTAGTAGAGAATATTTTCAGCTGATGGTCATACCTGATTTTCAAAGCAAGAAATAATTTTGGTGATGTACTGCTAGACAGCTCTGTCAAGTTTTTTCAAAAATGAACAGGGACTCTCATCCTAATAGATTTTGCAGAAAGAATCTTGTGTGATCATGCCTTAAAGTAATGAGAATGACGTACTTCTTTATCTCTGGTTCAAATTTACAACTTCTATTTGAACTCGCTCACTTATAAAAATGATATCCTTAATGCCAAAATTGAAAACAGACAGTTAAGGTCATACTAAGGTTGTGCTTTCTAATATCCTGTGCACCCTGTAATTATGTGTCACCCCGGTGAAATCGCACAGCATGGCAGCGAGCGCTGCAGATTTTTCTTGAAGCTTGCAGATTAATAATCCACCTTACTAATTCTTTTCAAGTACTAATTAGTTTTTTACTGCTACTACACTGCTACCTACTAGTTAGTAGGGTTATTAATGAATCAGCTATATGTTTACCGTGTTTTCACTAACTTATATAATAATTTTCAAATATTAAACTGTGTTGTATTGTCTTTACTTCATTTTCTCTTAGCTTGCATTAATTGCATGGTTAATTTTAAATTTTATTAATTTATTTATAAATTGAACAATTATAATTATTTATAGTCTGCATGTATAATTGTTATCTGTCAACTATTTTAAAATGCATAGTTTGCTATTTTTATGATTGTAAATTTGGTTCCACATTATTTAGTGCCGCAGATAAGTTTTGACTTCTGAAACTCGTTCTGCAGATTGATACAGAAAATTCTGCTACTGGGTGTGTCACAATATTTCTCGCAAAACATTTTCTTGAAAACAGTGAATGACATTCTGTAGCTACTAACATCAACTCCTCATATTAGGGAGAAATATATTCTCATCTATTACGCCTATTGAGTCTTTGATGGCTTGTCTAATTTTAATATTTCTTAAATATTATAGATTTAATTTTTTGGATATTTTTATGGGTATTAAAAAAAACTAAGGCTAAACTAATTCTTCAAATGTATAATGCTTATTTCAGGGTTTAATTTCCTCAATGCAGTTTAACTCTTGAAACAGATATTTTAGTCATTTTAGAACTAATTATTATGGTTGTTAGATTGCATTAACTGTTCAGACATCGAAACATTTTAGGAAGTTCCTGTTTGGCGTCCAAATGGCAGTGCAAATGAATCTGCTTCTAGTCATTTTGTTCTTCAAGATAACATTGAAAGCCCTGATCTTCAACGAACACGAGCTGCAATAGAGCAAACACAACAAAAAATAGCTCGTACCAAAGAGCTTATTAAAGAAGGACAGACTGCTAGAGATGGTATGTAATTCTAGTACTCAAGTCTAACTCATACTCAAGTCTACTTCTAGTACTCCAAATTTCTATACTGTAATTCTAGTACTCAAAGAGGAGAATGTAGTCTGGATATATGTTGATTTATGTTTAAGTTATCAAACAAAATAATAACACCAAATGCATTTTATTTGTCAAAAACTGGAAACATTCAGTTGCATGCCCCAAATACAAAGATTTCCCCACGTTAATTGATTCACCTTGTAGCAAGGGCGGATCTAGAAAATCTTCAAGGGGGAAGGGGCCCATTTTGGAAATCTCGGGGTTCAATGTAAGGATGGATGGAGGAGATTCTTCATTCCTTTTCAACAATCCCTCCGCCCCCCCCCCCTTTTTTCCAAACAGCAGGAACAACAAAAAAAAAATGCTAGTGTACTGATATTTAAAATTTTACTAGCACATTTTTTCAAAGCCCTTATAAAAGGAACACAAGCTGACGTTTTTTTGCTTTCGCAAATCTGTCTATAATTTTTGCAACGTCCAATGTAATATCTTTATGGATATGCAATAACGCTAATTCAGTGAGTCTATCATCACTCATTCTGCTTCTTAGCCAAGTTTTAACCGAGTTAGGATTTCCTTCAAGCTTTCTCAAGAAAAATGTAGGCTTGTAAATACATTTTCTAAATTTGAATTGATATGTCTAAATTACAAAATAATAGCAATTATTAGTAATATATTTTCTAAAATTTTCAAAATGTAATACTAAATATGTACTAAAAAAACCATCAACGAGTATGTGCAATTTATATAAACATCTGTAATTATGAATGTTCAATGAATTGTTTCAGACTCCAGGTTGTAGCGTAAATGCTGCAGGAATTTACACCACGTGCTAAGAGTTGGCTAGCTATCACCAGTTTGATGGGTAGAAGAAAAGAGCAGGGAATCTCTTTCCCATTACTCCGAGGATTAGCAACTCAGCAATACTAAAGGACAAAGGGACAGGGGGAAAGCATAGAACTTGAAGGGCTATTAGGCTGGGATTCCAAGAACATAAAAAAAATGGCTGGTCCCGGGGCACAAAGAGTATCGTTGTAGTATCCACTTGCATCAGCCCAAGGGGGGGGGGGGCGATCGCCCCATCGCCCCCCCCCCCCTTAGATCCGCCGTTGCCTTGTAGCTATTTATTGAGATAAATGGGCTTTCATAGAAAATTTGTTTTGCAGAGTTGCCACCGAGTGTTATTTAACCTAGGTTAGAATATTAAACTGTAATTAAGTTTTTAGGTGTTATTAATGCAGGCATATTTTTTTTTTTTATTATTATTATTTTTATGCATTTTAATGGTACTTTTTTTAAATGCTTCGCAGAAAATGTTAATGAGTATTTAAAGTTGGCTGCAAGTGCGGATAAGCAGCAATTACAAAGAATCAAAAGTGTTTTTGAGAAAAAGAATCTGAAAGCTGCCCAATCAATTGCACAGTTACAAAAAAAATTGGAGACATACAACAAGAGAATTCGAGATATAGAAACGCATGGACTTAGCAGTAGCCATTGGCAACCAAGAGAAGTGCTGAGAGATGTTGGACAAGGCTTAAAGTAATTTTTTTTTAAATTGTTAATGTTATTTATTAATATCAGAAAACTGACAAGAAATAAACATTAATTATTATTTATTTATTTTTAGAGATGTTGGTGTAAACATCAAAGAAGGAATCACTGGCTTCTCTGGGTAAATTTTTTAACTTTTTTAAATATATATATACACTACCACTCATCAATTTCAATACACCTCTAGGTTTTCAGTTTTTCCAAGAAATTCACAAGGAGATGGACTTTTGCATAAATCTAATATTTTATTCATGCAAAAAACATTTCATTGCATAATTTAGCATATTAACAGAATTTTGTCTTAAATCATCCTGTCATCAAAATAACTACCTTTAGAATCAACCACTGCTGCACACACCCAGAGCATTAGCACAGGTAGTTTGTTCAAAATGATGGATCCAATGTTATTCTAACGGCATTGAATCACTTTCCACAGTTGATTTAGGTTTGTAATATTTGTCTTTGCTGCACCTGTCCAGATAATCCCAGAGTGGTTCAATTGGGTAGCAGTTTGGACGTTATCTTTAATATTTTGGATTAGGATTTAATTTATTTTTGAAATAATACTGAAACATGAAAAAACAACCACGTTTTTCTTATTAATATAGTTATGTTACAGTAATTAATTAAACAGTACATAAATGCAATAAGTATATATTTTTTAATATGAACTGTTTATTAGCTAATTTTGCTTACATTAGCTCATGTCTTTACCTATGTATGAAATTAGATTTTAAAGATCTTTATTGCGGAAATATTTTCTTCTACAATGTGAAATATTCACTGTTATTTGCCTTATTTGTTTGAATCTTACATTAATATTATATTCCATGTTCTAACTTATTTCATTGCACGTCTGAATTTTTTTATTTATTCTTATTCGTTGGATGTATTTATTTTTTCCTGCAGAGGTGTTGTGGGCAATATTAAGGGAGGTTTATCCGGCCTTACTCAAGCTACACACAGTGCTGCTGAGTGAGTTTAATTTTACTATTCTAAAAATATTTTGTGCTGTTTTGAAACGTTTATATACTACTAAATTCTTTTAGAAATATATGTATCAGAATAAAAATTAAAGTATTATTATATTTGTTTGCTATAGAACTGTAATGTCCAAGCCTCGTGAATTTGCTCATTTAATAAAGAATCGGTTTGGAAGTGCGGATAACATAAGTTCTCTTGAAAGTGAGTTTTAAAATGTTTATAATATCTGATATTAACTAGATTCTTTTATATCATGTTAACTAGATTACTTTTTCAACATTTTTAGTAGCATCCAGAATCATGATAGTTACATTTTTATTATCTTTAAATATCATTAGACTGTTAGTAAATTTTAAAGAATATTTATATATGATATTTAACATGAATATTTATTATGATTCTGAAGTTTTATGCTATTTTCAAACACATTCAGTTTAAACATTCATAATATTTCATTTTTTAATATTTATCTAAACGTTTATAAATTCATACAATTTTTTAAAAGAGATGAAATAATACATGTAGACAAAAACAAGTTTTTATTAGCAATATTTTACTTGTTCTGGTATGTAATTATCATTGTAAAACACATCATAAAAAGATGATAGCTTTCACGCTTAAATGGTTTGAAATATTAATTACATTAGTTGTTATTACAATTGAATTATAAAGCATTGAATATAAATTTAACTTTTAACTATTCTGGTTACTGGTTAACCATGTCTGGTGAAATGTATGTTCTACAGTACTTATGAAAGCTTATATCTGGTCGACAATCCCAATATCTAACTCCAAACTTCTAAGTATTCAGTGAACTGTACTCCAATAAACTTGAACCTTGGGTTAATAGTCATACATAATTTTTTAAAGGGAAAACTGAATGAGCATTTTCAAATACTAAGTATATTTCTCCTAATGAATTGGTTTATAAGTTTGTTTTAAAAGAAATGTCATATTGAATTTGAATATGCAAAAGGAAGGAAGAGTTAAATTATAACATAATTATGCAAAGAAAAATAATAGTGAACCCCCCCTCCCCCCCTCAAAAAATAGATAAGTAAATAAAATGAAAATCATATTGGCAAAATTTGATTGCATGTTTTGAAGTTTTAAAAGTTCAATAATTGATGAGCTTATTTATACATTATAAAAGTTTGTCATATTGAGTCATATTTTAATATTGAAATAATTACTAATTAAAAATAATATTAAATAGGACAATATAAAATAATATAAAACAGGAGGTTGACCACCTAATGTCAGTGTTTTGTTCATTTAATCACAAATGATAATTAAAAGTAGCTAGGTGTTTGAAGTATAAAAAGCATATTTTAAAACTACTTTGAACAATTAGTTTTTTTCTTTTTTCCTTAAGGAAAAAACTTTTAGCTTGTTTAAAAGGACACAAAGAGAACTATTAGTTGCATAAGCAATTTATTAGAATTTTTAAGTGATAAATATTGAATAACTTGACTCATATTTTTTTAATTGCAGAACTTCCCCAGGAATCTTCTGATGCACAACAGAGGAATATCCATGGAAGTGCAACTTTTACACATTGCGGGTATTTAAAATTCCATTTTTATACCTCCAAGTTTACATGCATCTTTAAATGATAACAAAATCACCTTTATTTACAAAATTGGGTAAAAAGTTCAATATAAATTTGTAGGGGATGTTATTAGGTTATTTTCCAACAGGGGTAAGATCAGGCCTTAGCGCCCCCTCCCCCCAAAGTACACACCAAAAACGCACACATATTTAGCCAATTCATCACCCCTAAAATCTGCTGCCCGAGGCACAGCCCCCCTAGCTTAATCCCTGTAGATTTGATTTCTACTAAAATAACTTGTTTTAATGTTTAGTTTAAATATACTTACTTCAGTAGCATAGTAAATTAAATGAATATGTCATGTGGCATTAAAGTGTTAAGGGGAATGGTAGAGTTAAAGGTAATTAACTCTTCCGCACCCAAACTTAAATCATCGAAAAAGAATTTGAGAATTACAAAAATTTATTACACAAGTTAATATTCACATATATAAACATAACTTTAGTACCACTAAAATATTTAAAAAGTTACAATGTTAAGTGCCCATTTCAATATGTTTCCATGTGTGCATTATTAGCTGTTTGATAGATATCAAAGTACAATAGTCAATCTCTCTCCATGTCTTGTGAAGTATCTCTGTAGTTACAGTTTCAGTTGCAACTATAACTCAGTGTTTGATATGTATAATATTCGTAATTTTTTCAGTGTGTATTAATGTCAAGTCGACACATATCACAAGAGCATAAATTATAGGAAAACCTTAGTTCTTGTTCCTTAGAAAACTGAGTCATTTGAATAGTTTGACGAAGAGCAATTACTTTTTGTCGCCAGTTCTGTAAAATATTGCAACATTCAATATTAGCAAGAGATTTGATAACTTGTAAGTAATAGACATAGGGAAGAAACTCAAATAGTGATTTAAGTATTGATACCCTTCTTTCTGTAAAAGCTGGGGAAGGAAATTTATGATTGTGTAAAAATTATTTTTTTATAAATTATATAATGTGTTAAGGAGGGAGAGGGACGCCAATTCCTTTACATAAGGTTCTTTTGATGGTTCTTTCTTTCTCCCCGAGTATGTAAATATATAAAGTTAAAAAATGTTATTACAAATGTATGTGAAAGATTGATTTTACGCATAAACATATCTTTTTTTATCGCCCTTTTTTCATTTTTAAAAACATTTTCAAATATTAATGTAAGCATTAATCATTATTTATTCTGTGTAAAGAAAGTGTACACAAAAATTTAACGTATGTTCATTTTGCATTTGAGGTACACAAAAATCCGTTATTGTATCAAAAATCCGTGAAGTAATTCATTGTGTAATTTGTGTAAGATAGCTCAATCTATAAAAAATGTTTTGTATCAAAATTCATTGATTTTTCAGAATTTTCCTGAAAGGATTTGTAAAATATGAATGTTTGAAAGTTCTAACAGAAGCATAATTGATAAGAATTTTTAACTACCATCTTTAGTAAATCTGAAATAAAAAAAATATTACTAATGATCAAACTGCCTATACAAAAATTGAAAATACAGCAAAAGAAATTGCTACAATAGAAAATAGTAAAGCAAAACATTATGGCATGAAATATTTTTCTTCTTGCTTTAGTTATTTTTAAATTGAGAATAAATATAAATAAGTATTCTTTTTCTGTTCCAATTTGCATGTATGTGAAAAGTGCACTTGCACTCAAGTTTTTGTGATTTTTACTTCATATTATACCTTTTTTAATCATCTGTTGGCATAAAATGGATGTACAGCAAATGTTTTGAAATCTGTAATCTGTAATGCCTGTATTATAAACACATTGGTGAGCTGAAAATTTTTGCTCCGTAATTAGCTCAATTTATATGTTTTGTGTTGCATTTTTTAATTTGGACTTGCTGTAATTTTTCCTACATATCAATGTGTGTACCTTTTATTAAAAGATTAAAACTACATAATAATGTTTTCTGTGGCAATGAGTTAACTATTTGCTTATTTCTAATATCCTTCATATTTATTAAGAGCTAAATATCCTTCTGATGATGAAAGTTCAAGCTTAACATCAGGATCTGGTAATATGGCTACCGCAAACCTTGCAAGTCCAAGGCGACAGCCGCTTCATCGGTCACCCCCTGAGCATTCCTCCACACCTACTGTTACTCCCCTTGTTGCTGATTTAGAGCCAATTTTGCAAGAATTACGTGAACGCCGCGAAGAATATCATCATTTGGTAGAAGAAGTGGATGCCTTAAAAGTAAGTTTTTGCAGCACTAATAATCATTTCTCACTGCTGTAAATATTCTTCCAGTATTTGAAGAATCATTTATTGATAACACCTTCATTAACTATTTTAGGCACAAGTCCAGCAAGAGTATACTTTTTTTAATCAATCTTTATTGGAAGAGAGATATCGATATGAGGTAAATTAGACTAAGTTTATGCATCTTATGATTTTTAAATTCTACTAACTCTTCCTTCTAGTTTATTGCTGCTAATTGCTCATCGTATAAAGGAAAATATTTCATCTTTTTTACTGTATCTTTCAAATCATTTTAGCTCTCTATTACATTCTCTTGCTTTATTTGTAACTTTTGTTTTTTGAAAATGACTTTTTCCCCCTTTTTAGTTTTTAATTCTTTTTTTGAGTTAATAATTTTTTAATTATTATTTTTTCCCCCAAAATTTGTTTATTAATTATTTATATTTAGCTTTTGTCTACTTTTGCTTTTAATTGTTTTTCCCCTTGATTCTGATGAAAAAAAAAGCTTCTTGAGTTTTTCTTTTCTTTTCTTTTTTTGATTAATTGCATATTTCTTGAAACGTTCAGCTTATATTCAATAAATGTAGGTCGTAACAGACGTGTTAATTACTGTGAAAACATTGAATTTTTTTAAAAGATACATTATGCATCAAATTTTCCAAAGTTACCTTGCTCTGTCAGAAACTGACAAGTTTTTGTTTCATAGCAGATTTATTCCGTATGTCTTTTGTTATGTCTGTCAGAATATGTTTTGTACATTTCAGGTATTAAATACTAAAATAGCTTAATATATCTAGTGTGATTACACATCTTCATGCCTACTTTAAAAAATAGAAGAGTAGTTTTAGTATGAGAATAAATGTTTTGTTACTATGCAAAAACGAGCCATGACAGACGAGGCATGTCAAAAAGGCGTGGTTCTCTCGGTATGTGTTTACGAAATATTTCAATATTTTATTTCTTAGACTGAAATTCTTCCTCTATCTTTAAAGAAGTTATGATGATGTGTAAGCACACCAAAATTTACTAAATTATTTTAATAGGCAGTACATGAAATGAAATGTAACAGGTATGTCATGCAATGTCAGCAACATATGGAATTAACTAATAGTGTCCTATGGATGTAGTGCAGGGATAACACGAGAGGAATCATGTTCTCCCACTGATTTCTTGGTAAATTTATGTACATGTTTCTTTGAAAAAATTCTTTTGAATTTGTTTAAATACTTTTTGAATAAAAAATATATTTACTAATATTTTGAGAATTTGAAAACATTTTCAAGTGGTGGTGCCAGTGTCATATTAGGAAAGAAATGTACAGTATAATCATGATTTAACAATTGTCTATGAACTGGTAAATGCTATCGTGAATTCGGGCAAATATAACATTCATCAAATCCAATTCTGAATTATTTAAATTTATTGCTATTTTGAGGAAATTGTTAAATTGAGCCTCATTTACTCAAAGTTGTACTGTAGTTTTATACATACTGTGTATTATATATATTTTCAATACTAACCTTAATTTCATTTAATCTACAATTGTTTAAATCTCTTTTATGCCTTGTACTTATGTGTCTAATATATATTAGTTATTACAAAAGTAATTCATTTATTTCTTTATTCAGAGGTTAGAAGAGCAAATGAATGATCTAATTGAGCTTCACCAAAATGAAATTGAGAATTTAAAGCAAGGTTTAGCAGACATGGAGGAGAAAGTGCAGTATCAAAGTGAGGAACGGTTAAGAGATGTCCATGAAGTTTTAGACAGTTGCCAAACAAGAGTAAATAAATATTATTCTTCTATTTTTTTACATAATTTTCTCTTTTGGTCTACACTTAAATGCTTTATTAGTCTAGAAGAGGAGGTGGGCACTGGAGGTTAATTTTATTTTAAAACTTTTGAATATTTGTTACTTACAATCAGTTTCTGTTAAATTAGTTCATAGTGCAGCATATTGGTTGTTAGGTTTTGTCCATCTAAAAGTCTTTACACGGCATTTATATTTGCCATTATTATTATTGAAATAATAAATTATTTTATATTGCTGGATCTGCCCAGAATACATTCAGCTGCAACACAAAAATTTGGCGTATATGACTCTGTGTTTCTCTTTTTGGTGCACTCCAACAAAGTAGCTGCCATGTTGGAAACTTCTGTGTCATGCTGCTGGTTCATCTAGGGACACAAGACCAATGCCAATTGATGGCTCCAGAGTTCACATGCATGACTACCTAGGTCTGATCATAATAAGAGAGGTTTTACATTTTCAATAGCAGTTTCCTGGTTTTCATTTGACTCACCTTCATATTATTCATTATATTTTTTATTTTTATTCATATGTAAAAAATTGTATTCAACTACAAAATTTGTTATTGCATAATTTGAATTTCAAAAAATCTTAATATAGGTAGTAATGATAGAATGATAGATAAATATAATGTTTACTTTAGTGTCTCGTAATTTCAGATTAAAATTCGGTGAAAGAAAATTATGAATTCAATCTTATTGAATTTATATTATTCTGTAAATCAGCAAAAAAGAAAAGAAAAAAAAATACTTTTATTCTACTTTAGTGGAGCAGTACTTTTATTTTTCCCATGCATAATCTAGAGAGTAGAAGTATACAAGGTAAATGAATGTACTCATATTCAAACCAAATATGCTCATGAATTTGAATTAGAAATATATTTCCTTATTATTCAACCTAAACACCATATGGAGATTCCACAATCTCTAAAATATATCATGGATAAAAAAAAAGGGGGGGATTTAATCATCAGGACCACTTTATTTAAATCCATATTTTTCAGATTTCTCGTATGGAACATCAACAACATCAACATTTCCAGCAATTAGTATCACTTGATTCGTTGGATGGAACAAATGCTCGAGCTCTAGCACTTAAGTTAGTCAATGTAGTTTTGACTGTACTTCAAGTTGTTCTTCTTCTTGTAGCCACTGTGGCGAGCATACTTATGCCATTTATTCAAACTAGGTTAGTAGATTTGTTTTATTGTTATTCTATATTTCCAATTTGTAAATCTTTGCTTTTAAGTGTTTTGATTTTTAATAATAGTTCAACATATCCGCTGCAGATTAAAAATTTTGTGCAATAGTCCACTTTCTATAAGTGCTTGTTTTTTTTTCTTTAGCACTGTTTCCTCTTATTTTCTTTCTGCTTTCACCATTTCTTGCAAATTTTACAACTTATTGATTTCTAATTTTATTGTTAGGTTTGTATTAGTTTATTTTTATGTTTCATATCATTACTTAAAATGCATTAACACATTGTATATGTTGTTTTGCTTTTATTTTTGAGGGAAAGGAAAAATAAGTATACCTGATTGTTCTGGCACTCTGTAGGAGTAGTGTTTATGATCAGCCCTCTCCCTCTTTATAAAGTACAAGATATGTAAATGCTGCAAACTTTGTCCATCCTATTTAATGAGAAAATATGTAAATATTGATCGAATAGAATTGTATGAAATTTGAAAAGTTGGTAATTTGAAGAGGATTGATCAAATGTTTAACAAGGAATCTTGTGGGTGCTCTTGGCATTCAGCAAAGCAGTAGTTACTGTTTTTTTTTTTTTTTTTTTTCAATTTTGACCTATCAAAACTAGTTATGATTTGCTGTGCTAAATAATAGCAGGTTGTCTGCCCCCCACCTCCCTTCCTATAGTTATATCTAGCTGGTGGGTAATGTGATACATTGTAATTTTAAATAACAATAAAATATAATTTCTATTCAAGGGCTAAAATAGAAAATTTTCAATGGAGGCAGGACCCCCCTCTCCAAGCTTTATGTGTAGGAGGTTGAAAAATGTTTGGGAATCATGAAAAGTTCCAGTATTATTTCAGTGTTTCAACTTTTTGTGTATTCCCACATTTTAAAATTTTGCATTTGATTTTTTACTGGCCCCCTTCCCACAACTTAATCCTAGTTCATAACAACTGTTTACTGCTATTCCATTTATAAATGCATAAATATTACAGAATTTAATAATTCAGTAGGGTAAATTGAGCATCGTTGCAGAAATGATGTTATGTACTCATCGTATCAGCTTGGCGAATTTTTTAACATGGAGTTTCCCGGTTGGACTATTTTCAAGGAGACAACTTGAGAAATTTCGTGGGAAATCCCAACACGAAATTTTAATTCCTGCATATTGATAACTTGTCATTTTGCATTTCATTTAAAAGATGCACAAATTCAGATCCTGCTTATTTTATTATTTTAAGATTACTTTTCTCCTTCAGATACTTTTTGCTTAATGTAATTACTTTTTAAAACCAGCTTACATTTCCTTTTAGGTTGCGCATTCTTACCACTGCTGGTTTCATCATCTTTGTGGTTATGATGTGTCGACAATGGCCTGAACTAATGGAGTGGGGCAGGCATTTTGTTGCACAACACATTCAAAGCTGAGCCATCCATTTTGACATTTTTCTTGAAGAGAAGACACATATCGATGAGTATTACCAATCAAATATTCACATCCAATCATTGTAAGCATTTTTTTTGCCTGTGAAATTGTTGTGATAATCGTCCGATAGAATTATGGGCTATTCATAATCTGGTGTGAAGTGTACTGTAATGCTGTGATATAAAAAGATTTGCCATCCTTGTGTATTCCGATTCCTAAGGGTTTTATGAAGTATTCACAGAAAAGAAGTGAACATTAATAAGGGTATTTAATGTTGTCCTTGATCCTACATTTTTTATTATTTTAAAAACAAATGCCACTTATATTTTTGGCTTTTGTTTTTAGGATTGTGATATTGTTTTTGGTTAGTTTTAGCTTTTCTCCCCTCCAATTTTTATATTCTATACAATGTGGCTTTCTTTGTCAAGGTGTTTAATTTTTCATTAATTTGTTTTGTAAAAATGTCATCTTTTAGATTTTTCTACAAAAAATTTGTCTGATAAGTTTTAAAAATTACCAACATTTGTGGATGAAACATGTGGGAATAGGGAATACTTAAATTTGCAAGAATGAAAATGACTAATTTCTAAACATATTGTATGAAAAAATGTATATGTTATTATCTGGATGTTATTTGATTTTCCATTGTAAGAAAAAGGCTATGTAACTTATTGAATTCATGGATTATTCTATCTAAAGTTAATACAAAAAAAGTATGGGCTTCTAAAAGATTTTTACACTGGTATATACAGGGTGGGGCAAAAGAAATTACCCAGTTTTGAAGGGTTATAAAAAAAATACAGTTTGAGACTTAAAACTTTTTAAATTTTGATCTGTATTTAATACCATTTTTTTACATTAAATTTTGAATACCGCTTCAGCAAGATAGCGGCCTTCAGCACTAATACACTGATGCAGTCTATTTTTGAAGCTATGGGAAACTTTTCTACACATTTTAAGGGACAGATATTTCCTCGATAATTCGGTCCTTCAAGTCTTCTAAAGTATGGGGAACTTTCTCCTTCAAATAACCCCACAAAAAAAAAAAAAAGCTTCGGACCATAACATTTAAGCGGGATATTGAAATGCACACAAAAATGCAGTTTGTGGAAAAATGGACTGCATCAGTGTATTGCTGCAGCAGGTCGCCATCTTGTTGAAGTGATATTCAAAACATAATGCAAAAAAAAAAAAAAAAGGTATTAAATACAGATAAAAAAAAAAAAAAATTGTCTCAAATTGTAATTTTTTTTTTTTTTATAACCCTTCAAAACCGGGTCATTACTTTTGCCCCATCTTGTATTATGCAGCTGTTAAAAGTGCAGTTAATAATGTATCTAAATACCTTAAAACATTAATTTAAAAACACTAACACATCGTAATTCCAGTTTGTTTACACTTTAAAAGCTTAACAATTTGTCTTATAAGTTAAGATTCAATCTCAAGTGTCACAGTGAATAAAATATTTTATCTCTGTGGTGTTTTATTTTATCTTAAGATTATTTTTCAAATTTCCTGGAAAGAGTCTGCTATATTTTTAAAAAAATATCCCTGTGGAGGAGTAAAAGTATTTTTTA
The DNA here is from genome assembly GCA_038502835.1 of Octonoba sinensis. Lineage (NCBI taxonomy): Eukaryota > Metazoa > Arthropoda > Arachnida > Araneae > Uloboridae > Octonoba > Octonoba sinensis. The sequence continues at coordinate 58,269,610 of CM076605.1, read as the reverse complement.
TAAATAATAACAGTTTTGACGTAAATGTGCCGAAGCAAGGAATGGATATTAAAGTTTTATACAAAAATATTCAATATTATTTCAAATCTTTTTTTTTATTCCACTACTGCTTGAAATACTCTAGCGTTCTAAATATCATTACTCAGAAATCTGCCAAATCATTCTTATGTTCTTCGAACAAAACTTGGCTTCAGCATTCCATTTCATAAATTACATTAATGATTCCTATGTTTATTATTTTATTAAATGTATTAGAAATGTTTGTGACGTGCTTTTTTTATCTATTACATTAGTTATTTGTATGCATTAATTTTAACCCTTGGTGTCCCAAATCCCTTTTCTACCTGGAAAATGGAAAATAAATGTCTAAGAAGTTTTTAAAATGTTCAGCCCACAAAAAAGATTTTGTATTTTTCAGCAATACAAAAAGCAATTATCAAAGTTGGTGTTGACTATAGAGATTAGTTATTGACTAAAAGTTATTGGTATTTTTAATTTCAGAAATTAGAAGAAACTTTTAATCAATGATACATCTGTTCTTATTCTTCAGCTTTTACCCAAAATTATAACAAATAAAAAATAAATTACATTTTATTAAGGCATTTGTTTCTAAAAATAGATTTAAACTGCAAGATATATGTATATTTTCTTTCTTTTTGTTTAGCTTTGTTAGATACTTATTTACAACTGTATGTCATCTTTTTCATCAGCCAACCTGGATTCTGTTATGTATATATATATATATATATTTATATATATTTAGTTAAGATTTCTTCCTTCATCCGAAATTCTACACTCAATTGTAAATTAATGTATATATACAAATACAAAAGTGATGACCAGCTATGGGCATTTGAGGTTTTTTCCCCTTTATGTCGTTCGAAAATGACTTGACAGAATCTGAATTTAACAGGAAGGTCATTGTAATTTTTTTACATTTCCTAATACATACACAAGTTCCTTTTTTTTGAATTAGTACTTACGCTCATACACGCATTTTTTTATACATTAGTACTTACATTTGTGCACACTTTTTTTTAAATACATTAGTACTTACGTTTGTGCACACTTTTTTTTACACTAGTACTTACATTTGGGACATAAAGGGTTAAATTTGTTTTCTGCTTATTTGCTGTTTAGTGTTCTCATGAGATTGTTTTAAACTGTTTTTAAATTTTTAGCATTAGAAGTATTATATACATATATTATCTAATTTCTACACTTTTTACACATTGATATAAATCATAAAAATATATGTATGTGTGTATAAATTGTTAGATATGTCTTTAATCTCTCTGCGTATAGGTTACTGTTCATTTTATTGAAATATTTGCTTTATTGTTGGTGAAAAAAAATCATTTAGAGATAACATGCAGAGCTCGAAGCCAATTTTTATATTTTTTGCATTTGTATGTTATTGTGCACAATATTCTATTGAATTTTGTACATCTATTTGTATAAAATATTTAATTTCAGTTATTAGAGTTTTTGATATTACTTATCTAGCTTAATAATTTTGTTCTGGAAGCATTGCCAATGATAGTTTAAAACCAGCCAATGAATTTCAAACAAACCTAATCTACCTGATATGCATTGTCTGGTAAGTTTGTTTACATAAAAATGGCATTGATGAATATATTCAGTAAATCATATTCTATTAGAAAAGTGTTTTGTGCATAGTCCTCTCCCCCTTCTATAATTACTCTGTATAATTAAGCATTTTGTTTCTCTGTTCTTACAAATAATACTTGTTTTGAAATTTTACTGTTGGTGTATCACTTAAAATATATTTTTCATTTTAAAATATAATTTGAATATCAATATAATGTGCCAACATAAGGATTTTTTGCATGGCACATCGACCTTGCTTTTCAAGTTTCCATTTAAAAAAAAAAAAGTTTGAAGTATAAACTTCTTTATTTTAATATTTTAATGAAGTCTTTAAGTCTTTTTCATAATCAGTCATGCAAAATAACAATATTTGTTCTTTTACTCAATGTATTTTAATCTAAGAAGATTATACATGAATATATGTTAATCTTTTCAATTCTAAAATAATCTTATATTTTTATTGTTAATGTTAAACTTAAGGAACTACTTAAAAAAATTCTTATAATATTCAGTGCATGTTTTTAAAATATTTTTATACAAAGTTTTTTTTTTGCGAAGCACAGTAATATCTCCTGTGTTAGAAGCACAGATACTTCACCTCTTTTACTTGTCTGTCTGAGTTTTGCATCAGTTTTCAAAAGTATAGAAAAATTAATGTATTTTAACATTGATTTATATGAGTCACCGATTCAAGGTAAGGCTTTGTAATGCATCAGATAAACTTTTACACTGCTTTTTTCCCACTCCCAATTTTTTATCCTGCTTCTTCCCTTAATCTTTAATTTGTTTTTTGATGAGGAATTTGGGGAGCTAGATGAAAATTTAGAAGTCCTCTACAAACTCTGCAGTGAGCACAGAAATGCAAGTGAAACTCCCAATGTCACTTTTTACCTGACATTGTTTTCCCGTCTATAATTTATCAGTGCCCAACATGGTGGTCTTCATTCTCGGACTTGTACTGACATTATTTTAGTTTGATCAAAATTATTCGGCTTATTTAAAATCAAATGGAAATTATAACAAAGATAGAAGGAGAACCTAATGTAAAAAAAACATTAATGGAACATCTGAAAATCTCTGAAACAACAATGAAAAGAATTTTAAAGAACAAATATGTTATTCAAAAAGCTGTCATTCCATCTGCATTTTTCTCCTATTTATTTGTTGATTTAATGTAAAATAAAAATGAATTTCATTCTTTTATACATATCTCTTAATTATGCACCTTTTTTTTTTTTTTTTTTGGTCAGTGGTCATTCTCTTGTGCTGACGAGTTAGTGAGAGATCCCTGTATTTAAAAGTACCTAATGCAATAAATGTAGAATAAATACACCTTTTTGGAGAGCTAGTTACTGAAAATAAATTTAATTTCCATTGTTTTTAAACATAAAATAATGTTAAATTATAACTGAAAATATATCATGCACTTTTAAAATGAATCTAATTTGATTTTTATGGAGAGACTACAATATTTTTCTAAAGTGACATGCAGAAATATTTTGATTAAATTAAAATGCACATAATTTTAACCACATGAAATATTTTAACTTTAAATTAGCTATATTATGTCTTCGTGCCTGCATAGGTGTTTAAAACAAATTCTTTAAAGCATTATAAAGAAAATACTTAACAGCTAGTGCATTTGAACATCTACTTAAAATTTCAGTGTCTTATATTTATTTGATACATAACAATAAAATTTTTATACAGAATTTTTAATGTTACTTTTTAAAATTTTAAGTGAAAGGAAAACTTTCACTAATATTTTGTACATTTTGAAATGGTGCTCACATTGGTTTCTGTTTGGTTCTTGCCAGTGTTGAGAAATTGCATTTGACTCTTGCTTAGTAAAAAAGTAAATTCCAAACCTGTTATTTGTCTAAATTAAAGCCCTGTGATTTTTAACTTTGTTTCAGTATTGTTTTGTTTGCTTATTTTTGGTGGATAAATGTGTAAACACTTCTGTGTTTTTGTACTAAATATTTAATTTAAAATTCTTATATGCATTTGTGGAAACTTAACACTATGCATGTATTGTCAGTTACTTGTGTATAAGTTTTCTCATGTAATTTTGCATTAGTATATGCAATAAAGTTATTTTCTTTTTAATGTATATTATTTTTGTTACTTAATTCCTTCCACACCAGATAAGTTTTGCATTATATACTTGTAATACTAGATGTGTAAAGTTTGAAACATTGAAAGTAAAATGTTTAGCTCTTGTTGCTACATCAGTAGATTCCCCATAAGAAATATTAGAAATTAGACATTTTTTCTTCAAAAAATATGTTAACAAAACATGTTACATACAATGTCAAAAACCAGTTGCATGAATGAATGAATGAATTGTTTAGGGGGTGGCTCTGAGGAGCACTAGCACTGCGACCTCAGGTCTAAGTTCCCAGGGTTCGATATAGTGATATCCAAGATACTCAAATTGTTGTGCAGAGAAATAATTGCATTCACATAGAATATGTGTTGAGCTTTCTTCTGCAGCTTGACATCCTCGGCATAGTGGGTCAACAAGAATGCCCACGATGTTAAGATGTCTCTTGAGATTACAATGACCAGTTAAAAGACCAATGATCACCCTTATCTCATTTCTACTAAGTTTCAGCAATTCTTTTGATCTTAACCATGGGTAATTTTGGTTAAGCTCCTTTGTTGTCTTTGATTGTTACTTTTAAGCCAAGCGTTATGAGTGTCTTTTAGAAGGACTTCCTTAATCTTATTCACATACATCATTCGTCGTCCACTTGGCAACGTGGATGCTTTTCACATTATACTTGCTAGAGTTTTGGCTATGTATTTCCATAAATAAAGTAAACAATAATCAGATTCCTGCTGTTAAATGTTTATTTCATAAGTTTTGCATAATTTCACATACATTCATCGTTAATCGGTCGACCAAAACTTCTCACATATCCCATTGTTGTGAAAATGCGAGGGTGATGCAATTTTTTTTTACCACCACTGTACATGTACTTAAGTTATACAATTTTACAGGTGCTATTTCAACGTATCATACATGAAAATAAATCTAGTTTAATGAAAGTTACCCCAAATAAATAAAATGGAATTTCTAAAATGTTTTTTTTTTTCGATGCACCTCTGAAAATAATATAAACTACAAGTTTATATAACACGTTTTTTTCTTCCTCTTTCTTTTTGGAGAGGGGACACCAAAAATTGCCGCCCCCAGTGACACTTATGCTAGAAACACGCCATGACCTTAATAAATTTCCTTTACAATTAAAGATCTTGTTATGAATAAACTCATGGCATATAATTTACTAAAATTCGTAAAATATGTATAAACTTTAAACAAAACTTCTAAAGATTTCATGTGAACATATTGCATTATAATATAATAACAATTTGTATTAAATTTTCTGAGATCTGTAAGCAGGCAGCACTGCCTCAAATTTTAGGAGGGGAGGGAGATTCTCTTAATTTCCCGACTGAAACTTTATATTTCCCCAAATCGCGAAGCTCAAACTTAATTAAACATGATCCTATTGAGAATAAGTGACCATTGTATACCCAAAATAAAATTTGATGCATTGCTACTACTATTGACAACTATAGTTGTCAGTCAGTAACCTATAATAAGTACAAACATGTAGGAGGAGGGGGGGGAAAGAAAAAAACTATTATACCAAATGGTTAAATTTACCATAGTTACTCAGAATTTGAGGAAAAAAGAATATTTGGGAGATCACAGTGACCTCCCATGACCTAGCATGGGAGTGCCCTTGAATGCAGAAACCTGCTTGTTTGAACAAAATACTAAATATCAAAATAAATGAACATATGTCCCACATGAGGATACAGATTAGAAAGTCGTAGCTTGTTCTGAGAAACCAGGGGAAACCTTGTAGGAAATTCCGGATCAAAGAATTGCTATTGAGATTGATATAGCGAGGCTGAAGTAACGATTGCTTTAAAATTTCTTTCGTGTGATAGCCCTATAAGACATATGAGATATCCAGCAACTAAAAGTTGTAATTTATAGTACATACTAAACAACTTTGTAAGTTTTTTTTTTGCAAATGCAAACTTTTTTATTATTTTTTTTTCGGCTTGTAAAATTCAAAACATTTTTTACATCTAGTTAAAGGTGGTGGAAAATAAAGAAACATTTTACATGATTAATTGCATTTTACATGATACAGTCAAAGGATTAACTGTTGACTGCAGGAGACCCATAAGGAATTTAATGCATGTTTAGCACATCTTTCTGCAATTATATATTAGTTATTAGACAGATTTGTGATAATAAAAAACAAAATGTATAGGTATACTATGAAGAATAATCTTTTTTGAATAGCAGATTTATACCAATAATGTAGCAAAAAGGGAATTTACTATGATACAACTGTAGTTGTCCTAGAAAAATTCCCTACAGCCCCAGTCCTGTTGTGAAAAAGTTCATCTTTTCTATTCCTGAAGGAATTTATTTAACATATTCCACTGATGTCCATAGGAAGATTGGCAAAGCAGAGGTACTTACAAGCAGTGCTGAATTTAACTCTATACCACCCAAATCAGTCTGCCTCCCTTGTATTAAAAGAACAAGCAAACCTAACCAAAGGTTCTAAAGGAAATATGCCGAAAATTAAAAATAATTTAAATTATGAAGAAATTTATTCAATGTGAACATAAGAACACATTGGATAATTTTAAGAGCATATTATTAAGCGACTTACTTGGAACTTTTTGTATGTTTAAATTGCTTCACTCGAGGCTGCCTATTCTGCCTTATTCGAAATTCAGCAGTCTACAAAACATGGACATGTTTTTTGCCCCTCAGTTTTTGTAAGTGAATGACAAGTAGTATCAGCCTAATGCTACATCCACACTTGAGCGCTGCTCAACACGAGCTGTGGCAATCGGCTGACCCAAATGGTTGCTTGCATGTTCAGGTCATATGCAGTAGCGGTTTTCCCATGCTCAACTTTAGCATGATTCAGTCTGGATGCAGCATTATATCCCTTTTTCCCTCATATAAACAGAATGCTCTTGTGTGTGAGAACAAAGTAGGCATGAATTAAAATGATTACCACGACTGTATGGTATGCTGACAAGTCCAACATTGTTTGCTGCATATTTCCAACGGCACATATATTGGAGCTATAAAGTCCACATCCTCTCCCTCTTCCATGCATGCAAGTAAGGGGGGGAGGACTTGTATAGCTCTAATGCAAATTTATGCCAAACAGCTTTAGATTTCTCACTGTAGTTTGTATACATGCTTGCCTTTTCCAATTCAAATCTTATTTATTTGCCTTTGAGCAAATAGTACGGTGTGAGATTTTCTTATGAACAAAACAAATTGATTTTTTAATTAAGAAAAAAAAAAAGAAAGGTAATATCTATGAAAAAAAATTACCATTTTGAAGCAAGCTGAAAAAATATCCCATTTAAATCATGCAGTGACACCACAAATGGCATGCGCTATTCCTAAACCCAACATAAATCTTCAAGCCAAGAATACCTATAATGAAACATTACTAGCATGCACAAAGAGGGGGAAGAATTTCCCGATTATTTCCTTTTCCAGAAACTAGTTCAGAAAAATTTATCCATTTCAAAAAGGTTGTCATATCAAGTTCTTTAGAATCTGAAAGCAGTTAGCCGGTACTATAGGAGCCCCAAAATGAATTTTCCTCTTTTTTTTTTTTTGTCTTTTTAATTACAAAAAAATCATAGCTCTACTTCACTTCTTAAAACCTCTGAACCCTTCGACCAATGATGGATCATTTTGGTGCAGAATGATCCAGCATACAGCCAAGGAGGTTAATATCTGAATAAGCAATCCGGCCCAGGTGACACCCTTTTGGGGAAGTGTTGGAGGAGGAGGAGGTGATACTCAAAATGAATTACAGAATTTTTGATAAATACATAAACTAGAATTAGTTAGCAATTTTATTGGTGCCATTTCAACATATCATAAGTTAATCGAACTGTAGTTTAACCTTTCCCCTATGGTTGGGATGTGATATTCCAAAAAAAAAAAATCTTCAAAAACGAGGCTGGGACGATTTGGACCCATAAACTTAAATTTGCGAGAGGTAATCAAAAGAAAGATTTTAACTTTATTTTGGTGCCCAGGTCCATAGACCAGCGGGACAGTGCTTAATTAGGCCCTGAATGCAACAAAGTATTTCTTAAGGGGGGGGGGGGGCGGCAGTTAACCACAAATTACTGCACAGAATGATATCAATGCAAGGAATACGATTTTATATAAATTTCATCCAGAAGCAAATTACGTACAAAATTTTACTTGCAAGATAAAATGTTCATGACCATGTATTTCAGTAATATTTTAGTAAATCCATCTCTTCTTCGCAGTTCATTTAACTTAAAAAATATATAAAGTTGATGGTCGATTTTGGGTACTATGAAAAATACTCTTAAAATCAAAAATAAGACACAATTTAAAAAGTTTACAAGACAGAGTGGACTGTCATTTATTTCAAATTAACTTTAGCATGATACAAGAACTTCATTGAAATATTTCCATTTTATAGAAAAACATAATACTTTCAATATTCTACTAAATTTCTCTTAATTGCTGGTTGTCAATCTTACATTTCCAGCACTGCTATCGACGATGACGCCCTTTTATGCAATTACTAAATTCAGCAAAAATAAAGAACGAAACTAATCTATTTCTTTACAAGAATACAAATTACTTCATTTCAAACAGTAAAACATTTGTTTACTGATGCGAGTGATCACCCCAAGTGCGATTTTTATTAAGGTGTCCTAGGTGATCTGCTATTGTCCTGTCTTTTATAGGTTTCAAAGGTGGTTTTTCCTTGAAGAACACTTTTTCCTGAGGAGTACTGTGTTTTTCTAGGTATAATTTTTCGTCTTCTTCATTCACATACGGATTTTTCAAATACATCATCACTTCTTCTTCATACATCATTCTTTTCCACATATCTAAACGATCTTTCGTAGTAACAGGAGGGACAAAACGATGCTTGCCAATCCAAATATTACCAGGAATGCCTTTGACGAATTTGTATCCATACAAAACCCCGCTGATACGCATCGTAATATTTTCTGAACAGTATTCTATAAACTATAAAACACAACTTGAAATCTTAAAAGAATTTACGTTAATTTACATACATTACATTCAGTGATATTGCGCAACATCAAATAACGAAAGCTATAGATCACAGGCCTCTCCTCTCCTCTTCTCAAAAAGTAACACATTTCTTGCTGAAATAGAGAAATAAATATAAAAAAGAGAACATCTCTAAAAATTTCCATAGTTTATAATTTTATTATAGTGTTCTAGATGCATAATTTTTAAAAACTTTAATTTTAAATATTAACATAGAGTACTCATAGCCGTAATGCTATTTGGTTGGTGTAAACAAAAACCATGACAAAAACAATCCTTGCCCAACCAGCCTTGGAACAACGTTCTAGTGTGAAGTTTTGTGCATCTAATTCGATATTATCATTAACAGCAATCTAAAGCTTTAGTATCTAATAATGCTATTAGCGCATATGCTTTACGGCATTTTCTGATGACAAATTAAGCTAAGAATTGTCTTTGGTTTTTCTGTCAATCTGCTTTTCATAATGAATAAAAATGATTATAGTGCAAAACAAAGTATTAGAAATAAAATATGGTCTTATATGGAGGAATACAACATTTCAGAGTTTCCTCGCCCCGCATTTCACCGTATACCAAATTTTAAAGTAATTTCTCCTTGTTTTAGAGCAACATATATGTTGTTGATGTATAAATTATGTCTGTATTTTTGTTTTAATTTTGCAGCTTTTACCTTTGTATTTAATTAAATAAGTCCAGCCTTACTTGAATTTAGTTTTGTTGTTTTTTTTTAAACTTCGTTTTATTTAATTCATTTACTTTTGCTTATTTTAATACTGCAATTGTGCAGATTACAAATTGTTGCTCTTTTCAACCAATTAATATTTCTTTTTTCTATTTTATTTTCTTTCCATTGTATATGTATATATTTTAAATATATTTATGCCTTAGTTTTCAAGATACTGAAGCATATCATTTGTTTTTCTAATTAATAATAAGTTCCAATCCTTTTTTTAATTGTTGAGTACCAAGTAATTATTTCACAGATTGTAATTTCAGAAATTACTAGACAGAATATTTATAAAATTTACAGAGGTTGTCTGTAGAAGTGATTACGCATTGGCAGTTGAGTATAGTCGAGGGGGGGGGGGTCCCTCTACTTTTTAGCCTACTTTCCCGTAAAAGTAAAAAAAAATAATAATAAAGCATGAAAGAAGGCTTAATGTATCGTAAAAATATCGTTAAAAATAATGAAAAGTCAAAAAAAAGTGAAGTAATTAAATAGAGATTGAAAAATAAAACAATTGAAAGTAGGGTTTTGAGATTGGGAAAATGTGTGTCTGTTGGTCTGCCCCCCCCCCCCCCCCCCAATAACTTTTGAACGAATAGTCCGATTCAAAAAATTCTTTTTGCATTCGAAAGATCTCGGTGAGGACATCTAATTTCCATATTTTACTTTTTGATTTGAACAATTTTTCGTTCAATTTTGAACAGTTCAAAAAAATTTAACATTAGCGCTTATGGGCGATAATGAAGCAAATGATGTAAACTCTGGGTACAAGATCCAAGCTCCCATGAACAAGCTTTCTGGAGGAAGCTCTTGGCGTGAAATATTTTTTTTTGAACAGTTTTTGTTCATTTTTGAACAGTTCAAAAAATTAACTTAGCGTTTACGGGGAAATTTCAATCCTATATAAATCCTGATCTAACGGACGGATTTGCTTGAACCAAACTTTGTCGGAAAGCTCTTATAACACAGAACATGTACAATTAGAAAGTTCATCCAGAACTAACGAGCCTATTTTCCTATGAATTTTTTATCGGGATTTTTAAGGATATTTGTTAATGAGTGAAATAAGGAATGACTGAATAAATGAAAGAATAAATGAATGAGGAAAAGAATGAATGAATAGATTAAAAAATAAATAAATGAGTAAATAAATAGATGAATGAGTAAACTAATGAATGGCTGAATAAATGAAAGAATGAACGAGTGAGTGAATAAATATGTATTATCCGTTGAAAAAGGTATATTTGAAATACTTTAGAACTAAAGCTAAATGAGAAAGAGATGGCTAGATTATGAATTTGTATTTGCTGTATACGGGAAAGTAGGCTCGTATAGTTCTAGACGGAACTTCTTGTTAATTTTACCACTAGTGTCGCCCTCCCTATTTTTTTAATAAAAAGTACAATACTTGTGTATACCCACCTTTTTTTGCCTTCAGTAACTTGCCATGAAGAGAAAACTGATCTCTTACTCCTCATTACTACTTTTTCTAAACAATTTAATTATAGTTTGTGTTCTATCAAGCAGTGATGTGAATTATTTATAATATAATTTTGGAGCAGCCTACATTTATAATATCAGTGTTGGACTAACCTGCTTAGTATCAGAGCCTGTTGCTTGTTGTCTCTTTTGTACTCCTCTTTGTTTATTAACTGTTTCATTCATTTTACTGACAATAATTGAGTGCTTATGTGATTTATAATTTTCACTATCAAATATTATACTTAAATGTGATCAGTATTACAGGGTGCAGATGAAGCTTGTAAAAAAGTTATAGAACTTGAAGATTTTCAGAAGGCAATGACGGTTAAAGTTTGTCCTGATTCTCCCCAGAAGCACTTGAGATTTCTCATTCTAAGGGTAAGTTTTACTGCAGTGTACAGAGTTTTTCTTACTTAGAACTAAATATATAAATAAATAAGAAATGAAGTACCTGCTCCAAAAAGGTTTGAAGAAATTTTCCTTTTGCAGAATGTTTATTTTTAGGCATACTTTCTGTTTTTCTCACAACTCTTCATACTCAAGGTAAATATTGATATATTATAGTTTTTATGTACAAAATTTAATGTCCTAGAGAAAACGCACATAAACTGATATAAAGCCACTTTTCAATGTCCTTTTTATACATTTTAATGCTGATTATATTGCATAAAATGCAGTAATGTTATTTTAAATTGGAAGGTAATGAAAACATGGACTATACAGTTAAACTTGTTATGAAATACCAGAATTTACAAAGTTGCATTTCCTTGTAACATTTACCCCTTTAACTGTTACAAGCATATATAGTTATGCATCTTAAACAGTTAAGCAATGCAAGAAATGGTCCTTTCCCACACAAACATCCACTCAAGGTCAACTGAATGAGGTGGGCATAATTATACTCATAATCGGGGGTGATGAGGCCGCAAATCAGCCAAAGCCCCTGAAACTCCCCACCATTTTAATGGGGCATTCTGCGCCATGACCGCACCCTCCCCCCCTTTTGGGGAAAGAAAGGGGCAGAGCTGGTGTGAAATATTATTTCAGTAATTTGGCCCTGGGCTGTTCAAAAGGATTGTAAAGCTTAGAGATATGGTTTACAAATATCATCGGCTTTTATCTGTGATTGCAACCATAAATGGGATTTCTCAAAATTTTTCTTTGTTATTGTTAACATGATATAAAAATTAGATGAATAATAAAATATTTGAGTAATATGATTTAATTATGCAAACACTTGCAAAAGCCTTGTTGGAATAGAGCTGAATTTTAAGTAAAGCAGAGTAGGCTGTGGGCCTAGCTCGTTAAGTTTTTAGGAGCATAAATTTCCCTTTTTGTAAAATTTTTTTACTACCATTGGGGAGAATAAAATGTATATATATTTCTATCTAGTATCACACCATCAAAATTTTTTCATCATGTAAAATACTCGGGAAGAATTTTTATGCTCTTTACTTTCCATTTGTGAATTTCATTTAGTGCTAAAACAAATTCTAATTTATGTTAAATTAAACAATTTTATTTTGAATGTTCTTAATGATTGTTTTTTTTTATAGAAAAATAAAATTTGATTGATGTCAAAACCAGGTCTAAAAAGTAATATGTTCTATAAAATAGTTCCTCCTCAAAATGCTACCAATGATGTTTTACAGTTGTGTTCTTTATTAAATGTAAGTAGCAGAAAATATACTACCATATTAAATGATAATTTTTAAAAATATCTTTATTTATTTACTTGCTAAAGCACAGGAGGGGGGGGGGGGGCGCTCCCTCCTTAAATAAAAAGGGACTTTTTAATATTGTCAAAGTTATAGTCACATAGTTGGTAAAATCCTAGGAGTGCCCACCCCGTTTCAAAATTGCCTATTTGGCGTCCATCTCGCAGAACGATACAAGCAGGGTTACAATCAAATCAGGGTTACCGAGATAGTGTATTCATCGCCAACGGGGTGGGCTCTCCTAGGATCCAACCAAATTATTTAAATACAGTTAATTTTTACCATATATTCTGCTGTATAAGGTGCACTTTGGATACAAAAAAAGAAAACAATTTATAGATATGTTTTCTACATTGCATATAAAAATGATAAACTTAAAAATAAAGAAAAGATGAGCATGAAAAAAAATTAATTTCTTCATGTTCCTAAATACTATTTATTTAAAAGAAATAACATTACTTTCATGAACATGAAAAGTTCATATTCATCTCCACAATTATTGCTGCTCTGATCTATGAATAGCAATCATCTTATGTTCTTATCTATATTGTTGTCAGATACATTACACTTTTTAAATGTCTTTTTGATTATGTCAGGTTTGAATTTAATTTTTGAATTATGTCAAATCTTTCATGAAGTTCAGAGTGTGTGTATATATTAAAGTGAACACGCCTAAGAATTTTAAAATGTAGTTTGAAATTGAAGAAAATTATTCAATTTATTAAAATGTGTGTGTATGTGTGTGTTTTTTTTTTTTTTAAATTTTATAATTAATATTTAGGAAAACACCTTGCAGAGTTTTTATAGTAGGTACATTTCCTCTCCTCCCTATTGTAGGCATTCAATGTGGCATTGTGTATTTCAGTAATAATGTCGGTATACATGAAAATATTAATGTTTATTAGAAGAAAAGTATTTGCATTTTAGTAAAAACAACAAGTGGGGAAAACCAATATTATTGAAGTACAAATTGTAAAAATATTACAGCCATGTATTTTGGGTTCAGGAAGAAACCCTCTATATGTATAAAAAAAATTATGAGTTTGGGAACTTGAGAAATTATGTTCTCAAATATAAAGGCCTATTTCTGTGCACAAAAATGCAGGCTTATCAACACATTGTAGCCAATTCTTTTTTGTTCCTTAAGTACAAAAGAGTAAAAAATATTTGATTTTTTATAGGTATGTTCTTATTTTTGCCTGAACTAATCTTACCCATTAAAATGTTTTGCAATCTATTTTATCTATTTACTGTACGCAGCATTTGTTCGTATATAAAGCATATATTTTTAAAAATTCATTCATAATTTCTTCTAATGTTTTTTTATTTTATTTGATATTTAGGGAGTGAAACAGTATGGAGTAGAACTACCAACCAATGAAGTAAAAATTGATCTTATAGTAATTGGTTCAGTTGCAGTTACATACAATGGTATGATCTGTGTCGCTCTTGATATAAATCATTAAAAATGTTTATTGTTGTGTATAACATTGAGAGTTTATGCGATTGACTTAGCTATTGTTAGTGAAATATAACTTATAAAAAGCACCATTCATTAAGTGTTAATGGTTTTTGAATGACGTATGTATGTCTAAAAGGTCAGGGTCTAGTGTGTTCCCCAGGGACTGACTTCCATTCTTTCAAATTGCATTTTTATGAGCCGGATGTAATTACCGCTTCAGAATTTTGATGGCCAGCTTCTTCATGAGAGGGAAACACCTGGGCTCTAAGGATGTAAAATTGCTCTAGGAATTTAATTTAACTGAGAGCATCCAAGCCACATACATACTTGAGGGATTTTTAACATGCTGCATAATCATACGACATGTCAGTTTTCTGCATCTTGAAAATCCACCAGCTTGGGCCAGTCTTAAACTCGCGAACTTGGCAATAAGAGGCCTGTGCCTAATCTCTATGTCACCATGCCAACAGTTTTTGATTGAAATACACTTTAAGTTTTTGTTTCTATTGTATATTGCTAAATTCTAAAGTTGAGATTCTGTGTGAATTAAAAATCAACCATAAATATATTATGTAATGATGAGAAAGACTTCAAAATAAAAATATTTTAAATTGAAGAACAGCATATAGATTTAATTTGACAAACTTTTTTTTAGAACAATATACATTTAAAAAGCACTAAGGTAATCCATAGTACTGCCTATTCTTATTCGTGATGCCTTCAATTATTTTTGTATTTAAAATGATTTGAGTACACCTGATTATATAATTACAGATTATATGATTAAAAGTGTTCAAAAATAAAAGTACGATTTGCTGCTGTGATAAAAAGCATTGGATTGTTCTTATTTCAAGTTAAAGGAATATGAAATTTAGCACTTCCTACAAATTTAACTCCCAAAATTAGATCTGAATATGGCATGTACCTCCAGAATTGAAAATAATGTGTTATTAAGTTTTTCTAATGATAACATTGCTGATGATGTTAAGAATGATAAAATAATGACGGAACTGTGAACAATGACAGTGAAAATGACTTTGAATGATTATTGGACAGGAATGAATTTATAGAAATATTTGGGTGTGACACAGCACACTTTCAGTAGTAACTAATTAATATAATTATCTCCTATACCCAAGATAATTTCAAGAAGGGGCCATAATTTTTTTAAAAATCTATTATGCTAATGATTTAAAAAAAAATAATAAGTAAACTTTTTTATCTTTTGTAATAATGAAATATATATATATATAAAACTAATCTTACTGTTTCTTATATGTTAATCTTAATTTACATAAGAATGAAATTTTTTGAAAATGCTCACTTTCCTTATTAAAGCATATCCTCTGTTCATAAGAAATTTATGTTTACCTTTCTGCGGACTGGAAAAAATAAATGTTATAAAAGCCCAAATTCCAAAAATATTGCATGACATTGCATTGGGGAGGGGGGGGGGGGGTATTACAGGGTTACAAGAAACCCTATTTTCAAGTCATGTTGTGAATTTTGGGGTTTTAGTGAAGCTTCATTTGGATTGAAACATATTTGTGGAATATATAATTGTTAATTATATGGTTTTCTTGCATGATTCTTCTAAGCACTGTTGCCTAAAATTAATTAATAATGCAATTTCAAATATAACCAAAACTAAATGACATCCATTAGAATGCTTAAAGCATCTTAAGTAGAATCAAGGTATTTAGTATTTTCTACACTTGCCATTTTATTGTAATAATCTATGACATTTGTGCAATAAAAAAAAATTGATCAGAAAGCCAAAAGATGTTTTTTGTCCTTATATGCTTTCTTTTATGTCCCATAGAGCTATGACTTTTACTTTTCATTTTTGCATACGTGCTGAGAATTTTATCTTTATACCTTGTAATTTAGCTTTTTTAAGAATCTAAATGCATAATAAATAATTTAATTTTCAGTGTACTTTATAAGATTGCAATAATGTTGTATTAATAGAATTATTTAATAACGTGTTGAAATATGTTTTAGGTCATCGCATTGGTAAAGGAAAAGGGTATGCAGATTTGGGATACTCCATCATGTCGACTCTAAATGTCATTACTCCTTCTACGCCACTTATAACTGTAGTTCACGACTGCCAAGTTTTTGAAACTCTACCAAATGAAAATTTTGAGCCACATGATGTACCGGTAGAAATTATTGTGACACCAACTAGAATAATTAAGTGTGAACCAATTTTACCAAAGCCAAATTGTATAATATGGCCTTTAATATCCAAAGAGAAAATCAATCTATTGCCAATACTTCAAGAATTAAAGTTCATATTAGTAAAAAAAAAATGTTGAATTTACACAATAAGTTCCTGGAATATTGTTGAACATAAATAGTATCATTTATGAGAAGATGCTCATAAGTAATACTAAAATGATGAGCATAAGTGGAGATGAGCAAGAGTGGATGAGCATAAATCACAAAGAAAACTACTTGTATAGAGTTATTTCATATAAGAACGTCCAACTTTTGAACAACTTTGTGAGTGATGTAAAATTGGCATGATTCATTATCAACTGGCTATAATATGGCAACACAAGAAGTTAACTAGCAATAATTCTAATTTAAAGTTTTGCTGCAACATTTATCATGTAACCATCTTTTATATATTGTGGTTAGTTTCATAATCAAAGCTTAAGAGTATTGTAATACAGTGGAACCCCATAAAAATGCATGTATCGCGGCTCATGTTTGGCATCTGCGTTACAACATAACCGCGGTGTAGTGAAACTGTACCACTGAACCATATTCAGAAAGTAATGCTCACTTTTGTTGCATTATTTTTAACTTTATCAATTACTCATTTTTCTTGTATTATATAACTCTTTTTTTTTTTTTTGCCGCCATTATAATTGCTGTAATTGCTTCTGCAGGAAGCACACATATCATCTGAGCAGTCATTCTACCAAGTGATAGGTTTGTTCAGATTAAAATTTTAAGCTGAAAACAAAGCAATCCCTTAAGCATAAGACAGGTCCTTCATTTGCAAGTAAAATCGTGTTCTGTGAAAAAGGGCTTAAAAATCTAGCTATGTTAGCAACATGTGAATGTGCAGAGGGAGAGATTATAAGGAAAAAATAGATTTGGAACCCCAGGAACGGACATCTCAAAGAAAATGTTTTAAGCCTGCATACGTGCACTCAGAGTGGAGAATATGTATACTTTTCAAGATTAAAGAATCAGGAACACAAAGGTAGATAAAATAAGTTATGCATGCATAACTAGACTTCTGAAAATGGAAGATAGTTAAGCATTGAACTCAACAGTTTCCTTTCAGTTTGAGTTCTGCCTATACCAAGAAAAACAAGTTGGAGTAATTGCACCCGATTCTGAAATCAAGCTGTTGTGTCCTATTGAAAGACAGAAAAAGGGTGAAATAAGTGTACATGAGGCCCATCACAATAGGGCTTTATCTGTTAAGTGTGTGTGGTGGGATGGGAGTTCTTTGGTTGGAATATTTGTTAATCAGAAGAGATTTATTTTGCTAGATGGCTTTGGCTACAAAAGTAAATAAAGGAACCACCTTTGAATGGCAATTATAAAGGGTGGTTTAAGCATTGAGGAACATAATAGTAACCTCTTTATATCCAATTCTGTGGTATACTGAGGTGCGGTATAAGGGGGTTTTACTGTATCAAAGTATTGTGCATGTAAATAACATTTTCAAACTTAGAAATAAAGAATTTATTAATATCTTACTTATTTATTTTTGAGTGTTTGAATTGAATGCTCTTACAAAGTGTTGGGGTCTCAAATAATCCAGGAAGTGGTAGTCTTCAGATGTTTTAGTAATAGTTTAGTAATAGTTATAATAATAATAACAATATGTACATAAATATTATAATAATAAAAATACACAAGCACAATGATACCCAGGTGTGACATTTCGTTTTTTTGGGGGTGGGAGGGGGTTTAGGGGATCATAAACTCAATGGCATGTTGCATTAAAAACAACAGAATAGATACACATTGTTATATATTTTATATTTCGTAAGTCGTAAGGGAGGGGTTTTCCTTCCTCACTCCCCTAATAAATGACAGGCCACAAATTGCCCCTTCCAAATAGTCTTTGGAACCGTTACTATGCAGGGAATTAATATAAAATTTTAAAAACTACATAAAATATGTACAATAATTTATTTATAAATTAATCATATCAATGATTTCATTTTTCATTGGACTAACTTTGTTTTATGAGTTTTAATTTACTATCATTTAATAAAAACTAATTTTCATGATTGTGGACATTGTTTTTTGGTAGTGGCAATTACTGCCAAAATTCATACTTATTTGAATGTCAGTTAATCAATTCAATGATACAATTTTTGCCTTACGCTTTAATTTCTTCTATACAGTAGCATAATTGGGATTTTGACGTTGTATGCATCTTAGCAGTGATTCTTGCACAACTGCTCTCTATTATGAATAGTGCTTTTTATATCCTGTTTTGTTAGTCAGATCTTATTAGTTGCAGTTGTTTATTTTAAAACACAAAAAAAAAAAAAAAAAATGTTCAGAAATATTAGTAAATAGATATATCCTTATCTTTAAATGAGATTGAAATTTCAAATAAAGTTAAGTTGGCTCTTTTTTTGATTAGTTAAAGTTGAATCAAAAGTAGTTGGGTATTTTTAAAAATAAAACAAATTGGTGCAAACTTTTAACCATGCGATAAAAATATCATATGTCATTAAAAAAAAAAAAAAAAAAACATATTACTAGTTTCATGTTGTTCAGCTTTCCCATTAACCCCCCCCCCCCCCCCCCAGTGTAAGAATTTAAAATTTCAAGCATTCAAAACTAGAGATGTAACGAATAGTGATTTGGCCGAATACCGAATATTCGGCCATTTCTTCTAGGCCGAATAGGCCAAAGCCAAATATTCGGCCATTTCTTCTAGGCCGAAGCCGAATATTCGGCCAATATCTTAGGCCGAATAACGAATATTTGGCAGCCGAATATTAAAATGTCTAGAAAATCGTTGTAATAGAAAGTATTTGCCAAATTTAAAATTATTGACAAAGTCAAACATCAATTACACACAATCTATGATTTAATTATGTTTGTTAAGAATTTAAAGCTATTTAAAATTAATTATTTTCTCTATTGTTTTGAATGTAATAAATCTAAGAATTTCACCCACAGGTGGAATATAAATGACAGGTTTATGGTAGTAAGCACTAGCATTATTTTACTAATTATTTAATTCAAATGAAAGAACTACTATTGCTTAGTGACTTTTACCTTGCTCAAAACTGTTTTATGAAGATATTTTAGAAGTCATAAAAGTTAATATATTTATTTTCTGGGGTTTTTACCTATTTTTAAAAGATCTATTCAAATTTAATACACTTAACTGGAATTTTTATTTTCAAAAACCCCAATTACTTGTGCTATCTAAATATTCATGATATATTCTGGGCTTTTCACATTTCTCTCTTACCCAATATTCACAACAAATCAGTCCACCCAAGCAAAGTCTGACTTCCACTTTGTTAATAATAACAAAATTAACTTTTCATATATCATAATTAACTCTTGCCAGCTTTGGGAGCAAATGCTAAATATAAAACACAATATTACAACTTTAAAATCTGTTTTTGCTCAGTCAGGCCTAAGACTAGGTTTTAAAAAAGTAGTTTTTTCTAAATTATTTTTATTTTTTAAAACTATAAACTAATGTATTATTTTCAATAATTATAATACAATTTTAAATGTTTAAAATCTACTAATTTCTTTATTTTTTTACATTTCTACTGAAGCAGAACTATTCGGCCGAATTGTCCATCAGTATTCGGCCAGGACGAATATTGACCTTACTCAGTATTCGGCCAGGCCGAATATTCGGCTTGGTGGTGAAATGATTATTCGGCCAGCCGAATATTCGGCCAAAGGGCCGAATACCAAATAGTGGCCGAATATTCGTTACATCCCTATTCAAAACCACATGTTGAATCACATAATGCTCGACTTATGTTTCTTAATCTGAAATATTTGCTACTTTGAGCATTTTTTTCATTCATTAAAAGTAGTTTAAGAGACTTAAAAATGCAAATAAAGGTATAAAAAGCAATATTTATTTTATGTGACAAAAACATAAATTGTGATCTCTGCCCAAATTATAAAATACTATAGTAGATCTATTGCTGTTCAGAGGAATATTATCACTAATCCCATTCTGTGCTACAAAATCTTTTCATTAAAATCATGTTCATTTACAAAATAAAACTTAGACCGAAATAATTGTCCTTCTTATTCACAGAAATTTTAACTGTCACACATAAAATTATGTTTACTATGTGCAACGTCTATTTTTCAGACAACTTATGTTTTTGAATACTAGTACAGAACTCTGATAATTTTAAAAACAATTATTGTAAATCCCATAAAAATTAAGTGATTAAAACTATTTACCATTTAAATTAAACTGTCTTCACTCAGACCCTTCATCTAAAACAACTTTTAAGCATTAGCTTTAATTCTAGATAATGTATGTTCAATTAGATGAAATATTTTTTTCTATTGTAAACACAAGTTTTCATCCTAACAGTATAACATCTTTTTTTTTTTTTTTTAATCTTCAATAACTAAGCACCATGCCTTACCAAATCACTTGCAGCACTAATATTTTAAATATGTATTTGTGTTTATAAGCTTTTAACTCTAATTCAGCATTATTTCTTTATATGAATATGCTTAAGAAATAATATTGAAATGAAAACTGAATAGAAAATTTGTCTATGGGTCATTCCGCAGTATTTATGTGTTACGTAAGGGACCTTTCACATTACAATTTTCAAGTATTTGTTTTATTATGAAATATTAATAAAAACAATTCTTTTTAGTACATTTTGTACATCTGGTGCAGCTTATTTAAAAAATATTAAAATGTTGCTACGTACGGGACATCACAAATATATATATATATAGACAGAGAGATATGTATATATATTTTAATACCTAATTACATTTGAGCTCTTCTCTGAATTTAGGAAAATAGTGGTAATGAAATTTTGTAATTTGATACAGAAATATTCATTCTTTTAATATTTTTAAAATTTGTTTCTGAAATATCTGGCTTTAATATCGGTTGATTTTATTTTAATGTGAGTTTTTTATTATTGTTATCAAGATTATTTAACAGAATACAAAAACTCATTTTTTCACTCCCATGTACCTTTTATATTTGAGTGGTTCTAAGGGCCTAGGTTACCATTATCTAATGGTTTTGCAAAAATTTATGCTATGCATCAATTTAAGAGGCCATTTCCCATTTATCTGTCAATCCCATTACAACTGCAGGCCTTGTTCAATTTACACATTTGTTCTTTATTTATTTGGAAATAATTTTTAGTGAACTTTCTGTAGATTTATAACATATTGCTTATGTAATGTTTTCAAGACATATATTTTTTAATTAGTATTGCATAAAAGCGATCAACTTCACTTTTGCCTTGGACAGTTCTAAAAAACTAGTCTGAAAGTCAGCATGATGCTTTTAAGCAGTCATCTATTTCTGCACGTTGAGCAAGTTTTAAATCAAAAGGCCACACAAACTATTCAAACACATCACATAGATATAAAAAAAACTCTTTAGAAATATTTTTGTAAATTTTATTGGATGACCAATTTTCTACAGCACTAATTAAAATAGGTACTTTAAAGTTTTCCCCGTTACTTGAGTGTCTTCAAAGGAACTGTGCTAGTTCATATTACAACATTATGGCTATTTTTGCTTTTTGTTATTTTCATTTTGCTTCAATTTCATATTGCTCTAGCTAATTCTTTTTATTTATGCTTAATTTTCTTCTTCTTTCGAAGTGTTTTAATTCTTTTTCTCTTAATTTACCAGCCGTCTAGGTTTTTAAGTACCCTTTTTGTGTTCAAACTATGCTTTCTGGATGGTTATTTTCTGTTGAAGGTGTTATGTCTCAAATTTAATTAACTTGAACTTTTTCTAATCTAAAAATATAATGCAAGAACTTAATGCAAAAACATACACCCAAAGTATTTAAAATGGTAATTGATAATAATTCAATAAAAATTAAGCAA
The DNA here is from genome assembly GCA_038502835.1 of Octonoba sinensis. Taxonomy (NCBI): domain Eukaryota; kingdom Metazoa; phylum Arthropoda; class Arachnida; order Araneae; family Uloboridae; genus Octonoba; species Octonoba sinensis. The sequence continues at coordinate 58,247,390 of CM076605.1, read as the reverse complement.
TAGTGTTGCTGCTAAAGAATAAAATATTATTTGAGAAAACTTTGAAACTTCAAGTTTTCTATTAACAATTTCCTGCTAGTTAACTAAAATAATGTAAAATAACAAACCAAATTTAAATTTATTTTAAATAAAAGTTATACATACAGAACAAAACTTGTCCCGTACAACACTTATTTTATTTCGTACAGCTATATAAATGAATTGGTATAATAAATAATTATGCCTTATAATGTTACCCATGGAACACAAAATAGGCAGTTTTTTTTATGTTAAAAATTTAAATTTTTTCACAATTAAATCTTAGAAGACATTTTCAGTTTAAATTGATACACAATACATAACTATTTATGAGATTTTTTCTTCCCTACTTGTGAAGTCAAATATTGTTGAATAATCCATAACTTTCAACCCAAATATCTTCAATGATCAATGTTCTGTCTCAATAAACTTAATCAAATATTCTCAACTATTTTGATCATCAGAATAAAATCTATTATGAAAAAATACAATTTAAGATTCTTTTTCTCAAAATAACTTTTCACTTTAAATATTTTAATTTTCAAACAAAACTTTATCATAAAGTTAATAAAAACACAGAAGTTAAAGTAGAACTTACTTTTATTTAGAAATTACCAGGAAATTCTGCTACAGCACCAAAACATATACAAAATAAATAACACAGAATAGAATATCACAGAATTATTTATAATACAATGTCCATAATATCAGCTCTAATCTACTTCTTCAATTGTTGGTCCACTGCCTGCAGTAGAAGAAGATTTAGGGTTCGAACTAAAGTCCTGTGCATTCTGATGCATCTTTGTCATTACAGGAGACAGTTCAGCTTGTACTTCTTTCAGTTTATGTTCTATTTCATCTTTTTCTGCTAATGTGTTATTATCCAGCCACTGGATGACAGAATCACAAGTCTGCTTCACTTTGTTCTTATCAGATGAGGACAGTTTATCATCAGGAGCAGATTCAACAGCTTGTTTCACAGAATACACATAGCTTTCAAGCGAATTTTTAGATGCCACTCGCTCTCTTTGTTCAGCATCTTCTTTCTCATATTGCTTGGCTTCATCCAGCATCCTTTCTATTTCTTCCTTCGACAAGCGGCCCTTGTCGTTAGTTATACGAATGCTTTGAGATTTGCCAGAACTCTTTTCGAGGGCAGATACTTGAAGTATGCCATTGGCATCCAGGTCGAATGTCACTTCAATCTGGGGAACGCCTCGGGGAGCAGGTGGAATGCCAGATAGCTGGAATCGTCCTAGCAAGTGGTTGTTCTTGGTCATGGCCCTTTCTCCTTCATACACTTGGATGTCTACACCAGGTTGATTATCAGAATAAGTTGTGAAAACTTGGGATGTCTTGCAGGGAATGCGTGAATTTCTTTCAATGATCTTCGTCATTACACCTCCGGCCGTTTCAATGCCGAGAGAAAGGGGAGCCACATCAACGAGCAAAACATCACGAATCTTCTCATCTGTGTTGCCAGTAAGGACTGCTGCTTGCACGGCTGCACCATAGGCTACTGCTTCATCGGGATTAATGGACATGCACAGTTCTTTGCCATGGAAAAAGTCTTTCAAAAGTTTTTGAATTTTCGGGATTCGAGTAGAACCACCTACTAACACTACATCATGGATACTGCTTTTGTCAAGTTTGGCATCCTTCAGAGCACGTTCCACAGGATCTAGAGTTGACCGGAACAAGTCCATGCAAAGTTCTTCGAATCTGGCTCTGCTGATCTTTGAGTAAAAGTCTATGCCTTCAAATAGAGCATCAATTTCAATACTGGCTTCGGAGCTGCTGGATAGTGTTCGTTTGGCTCTTTCACAAGCTGTACGTAGCCTTCTCAGTGCACGGGGATTAGATTGCAGATCCTTTCTGTGTTTACGTTTGAATTCTTCTATAAAATGTGCAACCATCCTGTTGTCAAAGTCTTCACCTCCAAGATGTGTATCACCAGCAGTAGACCTCACTTCAAACAAGGAGCCTTCATCAATAGTCAATATTGAAACATCAAATGTTCCTCCTCCTAAGTCAAAGATGAGGACATTTTTCTCACCTTTAAGATTTTTATCCAGTCCATAGGCTAGTGCAGCAGCAGTAGGTTCATTTATTATCCTTAGCACATTAAGTCCAGCAATTTTCCCAGCATCTTTGGTAGCTTGCCTTTGAGAGTCATTAAAGTATGCAGGAACTGTGATGACAGCATCTGTCACTTTTTGTCCCAAATACATCTCTGCAGTTTCTTTCATTTTTGTCAAAACCATAGCACTGATCTCCTCAGGATTGAAGCGTTTCAGTTCTCCTTTAAACTCGGCACAGATCTTAGGTTTACCTCCTTCGTTGACGACTTTAAAAGGCCAGTTCTTCAGATCTTGTTGTGTTTTGGGGTCATCATATTTTCTGCCAATCAATCTTTTTGCATCGAAGATGGTATTCTCTGGATTCAAAGCAACTTGAGATTTAGCAGCATCCCCAATCAGCCTTTCAGTGTCCGTAAACGCCACATAGCTCGGTGTGGTGCGGTTCCCTTGGTCGTTCGCGATGATCTCGACATTTCCATGTTGAAAAACACCGACACAGGAATACGTCGTTCCTAAGTCGATTCCAATAGCAGGAGCTTTGCTAGATGGCATTTCTGCACTTCAGTAACAACAAAACAGTAATAGAGTTCTGAAGACAGTAGATGATTTTGCTTAAAGTAAGCTAAATTGCAACGCAATGCAATGAACAACGACAAGTAAACGATTTCACTTCTGCTAAGCTGAAATATCTGGCCGCAACTCCAGCCGTCGCGTATTTATAGAGTTTCCTTCGCTTCAGGAATCAGCTGGAAAATTCTAGTTCGTTTGTTGTCATGACGCAATAGCACTTGGGCTGCCATCTGGGAAAGAAATTTCGAGAACATTCAAGAAATGCTTTTTGCTGCCATCTAGAGGTGAAAGTACGAACTATTTGAAAAGGTTGGTTCGTGGCAGATTGTATTGTTTACGTAGGTAATCCAAATTTAAAAAAACAATTACTGAGGTGTTTTAACCTTTATTTAATGCTGATCTGAATATTACATTTTTGTGCCTATAATTATTTAATACCTCCGTTTTTTCTAGTTGTAGTTAATTAATTAATTGCAAATGATTATGTCTGAAATAACCAAAGAATCCATTCGACAAAAAGTTTGGACATACATGGAAGAAAATAATATTTCTTCTTTTCCAAGGCCAGTGTTTAATCGTATTCCAAACTTCAAGGTAGAGATATTTCTTACATCTTATTTAAATTTACAAAAACATGAAATGTATTTTTGCATAGTCTTGTTGTAGTTCTGCAATAGCATTTTTAGTGCAAAGCTTTTCCAATAATTTCAACGACGCTAATTAAATGTTAATGTTTGTTCATAAGTGTAAATTACAAGCTGATAATGCACAGAAATTTCATGTTTATTTTTACGTAAAAATTCATGGTAAATTAACTCATACTCATATCAATGTTTAATCAAACGCATTTCATCTCTTTTCCTAGTTTGCTTATGGAGAATATTTTGCTATCCTGAAATCTAGGGTGCGGAACAAGCTTGTAACAAAGTGCAGTTGTTACAAGAATTTCAAAGTGCGCGTACTGTGAAAGTGAATCCTGATAAACCTCAGCAACAGATTCGTTTTTTAATTTTGGAAGTGAGTGTTTTTCTCCCCCTCATGCTTTGTTTTTGAAGCTCTTGATTTACTATCATGAAACACTAAAAATTGTTTTGTTTTTTATAAGGATTTCATCGGATAAAAATGTGTTTAAAACAATTATAAATCAAACATATATATGCATCTTTTTTATGCCAATGGTTTGGGATTAAGGTGGCTGATTTATTTATTTCTCAGAGGTAACTCATGTAATAAAATGTGATGGTGATTTACCTCCTAAATCATTAAATATTTCACATTATCAAAAATCATCTACATGTTTGATGTGTAAAGAATGTTAAGTGTCAAAATGAGTTGATATGAGTTATATCCCAGGCATGCTTGAAAAATAAAGAACTTACTATACAGAGAGGCCAACTCCAATTCCACTCCTGAGCATATTCATCAGCTAAGATTTGAGATTATGAAACATCTTATAATATAAAAGGGGTTTATTTCCTGTTCAAACACTAAACAATATTTGCCTCACAAAAATGGGAAAGAATTTATATAAAAAGGTAAGCCACTTATTTTATGTATTAAAAAACTAACTGTCGAAATGATTAGTCTTGTTTTCCTCCCAACTGTACTGTTTTAAAAGTAGCTGACACATATGTATGATTCATACGTAATGTTTAATATCTAACAAAGAAGTTATAAAAATATTAAATTGTATGAGGTTCAAGGACAGCTTTTGTTCCCAGCATTATCATTATAATTATTATTTAATTATAGGCAGCCTAAGACTTAAAAAGAAATAGCAATGAGAAATTTATCAACTAAAAATTATACAAGGTTCTTTGATTTACTTATCATAGTCAAGAAAAGCATTCAATTCTAGTGCATAAATTATGTGTCTTACCGTACAAAATATCCCCCCACCCCTTTTTAGATTTAAAAAGACTTTTTCAAAATAATACATTTTCCTTCTTCACCTACCCTTTTCGATATGTGTTGATTGAAGAAATTTTGAATTGTCATCATACATAATTATTCTAAAAACTTATATCTGTGTTGGAAATATGTTTATCACACAGATATAAATAATTATTATTGGTATAAAATTCATAATTTTGTTATTAATGTTTCTGTAAATATGTATACAACTTCTCATTTTGATTTTAAATACAAATACTGATGCGTTTGTAGGCAAACAAGACATTATTGGTGCCAACTCCTCGTTTGAAAAGTGGACTTTTTAATAAGATAACACCTCCAGCTAATCCTAGTAAACATGACTTGAGAATATGCTCGTCTTCTGAAGTAAGAATTTTATAAGAAATAAATTTTATTACTTTTGTGCTGAAAAAATAAGTATTATAGCACAAAATTTTGCATTGATTACAAACTTACTTATCATTGAAAGCTGACATTTTTTTGAAAGATCATTCCTCGTATTTATTTGAAATTTTGCGCTTTAATAAAGCAGTGAATTTTATCATTTAAGTATTTGATACTTTGCTCTCATACACTTATTTCATTATATTCTTTGAACTCTGAGTCATTCCTAGGAAACATTCATACGCTTACAAAACTAGAAAAATGTCACAAAGATGAACCTAATTCAAGAGACAAGGGAAAAGCTCAATTGGAAGCAAAATCTCTCCCCACTTCCCCTCTAGAGCATGTGATTTTTTCCCTAGTTTTGTAGACTTGTCATATTTCAAATCTTCTGCCTAGATTTTTCTTACCCATCAGCTCTGCCAATCCTTTAATACTGACATTAAAGTTTCCTTTCTTTTATTTGATTTTATCATTTATTTCATATAAAACTACTTCTGTACTGGGAGAAAGATACCTGCTACTTCAGAACAGCTGCAATTGTAGTTTGTATTTTATTATGATAGTTCTTTTCCTGATACAGTTAGTGTGAAGTAAATGGTAAATTTCTTGCAACAACTGATGTTTAAGTGAATTAGTAATTAAATCTCCAATACAATTATCTTATACTCTGGTGTGTTTCTAAGTATATATTTTTTATTTTATGTTGAAGTCCTTCAAGTGTAGGTTAGACATGGTTCATTCAGCTTAACGTACCATAGTGTTAACAGTCTGGTTGATATTATATGGGATGTAAAATTAATTTAGCTATATTTGATATTCATAGACTTTTATAATAAGTGAAAGTATTTCAAAATTTTGCTCTTTTACTTTTCATAAAAACTGTACCAAGTACTTAATGCATGAAATTGTACATAAAAATTTGCATTTAGAAGTGGTATTTATCATATGTAGCTATATTTTTTAAAGTTTCAATATTAGGGCATAAACTTTTTTTTTTTTTTGTAAGCCTTACTTGTATTGTTTGTATTCTGTTGGATTGATTCTTACGGAATGGTTTGAGCGAGATTTGTTATAACTTGATGGTCAAAAGAAAAAAAAAATGCATCTATTGTTCTACAATAATCTCCTTAAAGGCTTAAATTCCTTTATTTCCATACTGGGTTAACATTTTTTGTACATTTCTGATTTTATGTTTATTATTCCTCTACAGGGTTTTTGACAAAAGTGCGTTTTACAAAATTTTTGCTGCTTCCAAAGAAAACTGAAATTTCAAATCTCAAAAAAAAAAAAAAGTTTCCCTATTTTACTAGTACTAACTATATGCTATGCATCCACTTTTGTGTGTGTGGAGAAAAAAAGTTAAGTTTTCTTGCATTTCCTTACATTTAAAGCTCTTGTATTTATATGTTTATGCTTATGCACTTATTCTTGACGAAGACTAAACCTCAATTAAACCTTTTTTTAGTACATATTTATTGACTAATGTTTCATTAATATACTAGGGAGTAAAGAGCTATAGCGTAAAAGTAGGACTGAATAGTAAAGTGACAGTAGATGTTGTGATAATCGGTTCTGTAGCAGTTTCTTCAAATGGTAAGTTTTTTTAATTGTCAACTTCTAAATGTTCTAAGAAAAAAAATCTATAAATAATTTATAGCTATTATTAGATCTCCTTTTAAATGGACAATACAGTTTCAAGTATTCAGGGTGATCTTAAAATATTTTCCTGCTTATGAGAGGTTAACTGCATAAAAACTATACTTAGTTCAATATATTGTGAAGACAGTAAATTTCAATGTGAGCACCATTGGTAGTTCGTAAAATGTCTCTGCTATATTCCATTTCTCGCATCGTATGTTTACAGCTTTTGGGTTAAGCTGTCACACTTATAGATGTGGGTTGAGTAAATACTCACTTGCAGGGTATTTATAAATGGGTATTTGCAGTTTTTAATAATTTTGAAAGTATTTAACCATAATTTGTCTTGACTATAGTTGTGAAATAATATAAATATCTTAAATTTATACAAATAAACATACAACTTAAAATGTAACAGCCATGGAAAAAAAACTTCGTATCAATTATAAGTACCCTCATAAAAAGCTCTTTCTTGGTTAGTGCATTGTTTCTTTAAAAAAATAATGCAACAATGTTTGTATAAAATTATAAAATAATAATAAATTAACTTTATGCAACAGGTAAACTAATAAAAGTTTTCTCGTTAAGAAAGCACAAATAAGCATTAAAATGCAGACATATGTTTCGGGATTGCTTGCAATCCCTTTTTCAATGCAATAGTGGAGCTTCTAGACGCAAAAACAAAACTATTCTCAAATAAGGAATAGTAAAAACCATGAGTTCACTAATAATTTACATGTTCAATAGAGTGAAATTTTCTTTTTAGTAAATAACAAATTATCTATTGTCAATGTTTCTAAAATTTTTGAATTTAATGTATATAATTCTGTAAAACTAAAGAGAAACACATAGCCAATGAATTTTCAATTAAATTTATAAATACCTATGTATTTAGGGTATTTCATATCTATAGTCGCACTAGAAGCAGCGTTTGTGATCTTAATTTTGAGAGTTTCAGTTCATTCAGTTAATGTTGTGAACAATCTTTTTGTCCCAAAAGGAGAAATAATATTGGTCTATTTAGAGAGAGCCTAAATGTTGAATATTTAAGCTCATTCTAATTGCATCAATATTAAGGCAATAATCCAATTTTTCTGTTTCAAAAATTGGATTATTGACTTGACTGTCTTTGAATTAATATTGTCGACTCCAATGAAATTTATTGATGAGACTAATTTTATTAAAAACTCAATGTATATTCACAGTTTAATCAACAAGGATTGTGATTAAATATCATACTCTATTTTTAGTACAATAACCTTTTTAAATCACTTTCTGACCATCTGGTATTTTCTCTTTTGTCTTACTGTTCTAAAGCTTAACCACTGGAAAATTACTAGGTAGTTTTTTTTTTTTTTAAGTTTTCCTTTACCCTCCAATTTTTTTTTTTTTTTTTTTTTTTGAGTATTAATCTGAGGTGAATGTGCTGTCAGACATTGTCTCCCTAGTATATTCTGTATGTGGTAAAGTTATTTTAGAGTGAGATCCCAATCACCCCAGAGTTACGTGATTTTAGGAAAGATGAAATTTTTAGAATCAGTAGTATAACAAACTTAGAAAGGAATGGATACTTGCTAAACTGAAAGTGGGGCCATTTTACAGGTAGCAGTTATCCATGGTGGAAAAAAACCATGCTAACTTACGTCATTTTGGGAAGGCTGAAATTTATATACAATAATAAGTATAATATTTTAAAGTATTTTCACGTACCTGTTAAAAGTGCCACTGACAGCGATAAATGCCAAGCAAAAACGTAAACAAGAGCACATTGCCATATGGGCGCATTTATCTCTGTCAGTGGCGCTTTTAACAATTACGCCAAAAATGCTCACACTTCCGGGCACAGCGGAACTTTTAACGAATCTGGGGGGGGGGGGGGATGTTTGGCACGTCAGGTTTGTCTGGCTCTTTGCAAAATACTTGAAAATATTATACTTATTATATATAAATTTCAGCCTTCCTAAAATGACGTAAGTTAGCATGGTTTTTTCCACCTTGGATACTTGCTACATGTACAACGGCCCCGCTTTCAGCTTAGCGAGTGTCCATTCCTTTCTAAGTTTGTTATACTACCGATTCTAAAAATTTCATCTTTCCTAAAATCACGTAAGTCTGGGGTGACTGGGATCTTGGACTATTTGGAGTTATTGGAATTTGAATAATATATGTTGTACCTCCTTTATCGAACCCACTAACATTGCTTACAAAATCAGTTATAGTTCTGTATGGAACACTACTTTAATTTTTCTTCAATAAAGTAAGGTTCTAATCCTCTCACTCAAACTAATTTTCATTTTGTGTAATACTTAACTTTAATTCATATATCCTCATAAATCTGCTTTAAATAAAGCATTTTTTCATTCTTTTTGCTTCATTTTCTGATGAATGAAGGCTGTCAGCCCTACATTTAAAGCACAACTTAAAACAAGATCTTGTCCAAAAAAGAATTTGTAACTACAATATTTATCAAATATTTTGAGCCCAAATATAGTTTTCTTTTTTTTTAACATTTGATTTGTGATATTTGTTTTGACATTAAATAAAACAAAAAGAAAATATGAAATAGAAAATTAAAATTTTTATTTAGGACGCCGCATTGGAAAAGGTGAAGGATATGCTGATATGGAGTTTGCAATGATGGCAACAATGGGAGCTGTTAATTCAAATACTCCTGTCATTACTACAGTGCATGATTGTCAAGTAATGGAATCAATACCTGATGAATTGTTTGGTGAACATGATGTACCGGTAGACATTATTGTAACTCCTACCAGAATCATTCGTTGTGAGACCCCTTTACCAAAGCCTAATCATATAATATGGTCTTTACTTACAGAGGAAAAATTAAATCAGATACCAATATTGAGAATTTTGAAAGAGATGGAAAAATCCAATAATTAAATATTAGATGATAGTTATAATTTGTGGTGTGATTAAAAAAATACTGAATGGCTTTTTTTTTATTTTATTGGTTTGAATTTTCTCTTATCAAATTAATAAATTACAATCAAAACTCTGAAGAGATATGATATACCTACTTTTCTGCTTTTCTTCCAGAAAATTTATTAATTTCTCATTTATTTAAAAATAAAAGAATTATAGATGCATTACAATGCTCCAATGCAATCTATAAATGTTCTAAAAATTAATTTTCATGTTGGTGATCAATACAACAAATAACTTTGTAATTAAATATTTCTAAATGCCTTTCAATGCTCTTTTGTAAGTTGAATTCTGCGATTCACAAATGCAATTAGGCAAAATTTTGCTAAAGAATTGCACAGAAAAGTTTAAAATAATCACATGTATTTGTAGAAAAACGTCTATTGTGGGTAAGAAACATATGTAGTTACCTCTTATGCTCTGGCTCAACAGGTAGCTTGAAAAAGATGTAAAAAGAGACGCACATAAGTGAAGTCCCTCAAAAATAAGCTTGCAAAGGAAACAAGCTACAAGCTAACCCATGGTACTACTAAAAAAATTACCTTTTACTGTTAATTGTTCGTTTTAAAGAATACATTGAAAATAATGATTTAAATGCCTGAATTTGTTTATCTTCTTTCTATGTATAAATATTTAGATTGAATTAAATTATTTCCTTCAAAAAAAATTTCTTAAAACTTAATGGATTGAAGTTTTTTTTTTTAATTATTATTATATAATTTAAAAACATATACCCTGAGAAAAGTTCTTATGCAGGAATGTCTAAAACTTAATGCCCTATATACGAAGTACACATAGGAAGTTGAAAATACTATATTTCACAGAATCAATGTAATTTGAATGTGATTCATAAGGTTCACATCGAAAATTCCTTCCATTGATATTATAATATTCCTTGCACTTCAAGACGGCCACAACTAATAACACATTTTGTAAAGAAAGATATCTTAAACACAGAATGAGCTTCTATAAAAATAAACTTTATATCAATTACACTGAATGCTAATCGATATTAACATTTTTATGTACATTCATCACAGATGTTTGTAAAAAAGGGAAAAAGTTATTTTCGGAAGTCTTCGATTCTTGCAATTATATCATTGATTTTTTCATAACAGTTATAGCTGTCTTCAAGATATATAACTTTTAAACCATCTTGCACATAACTTTCAAGTATGTGCCAGTCTTCAAAAAGCTTCAAGGCATTTTTGAAAGTATCAGCGGAAAAACTTTCCTCTGAAAATAAAATACATAATTACAAAATGGATATGCATACAGTCCTACGAGCAAACAAAGAATTTGTCTGACAGAGTGCCAAGAAGAATTCATTCATATTCAAGGGAGAAACTTGCTGGTTTTGTGCCATATTTTGTTCTTGTTTTAGTTCGTCAGGCATACTTTCTTTTTCCCGAGCTGATGAGCTGATGTTATATGCTAGTTTATACATTTGGTTGCTTTTAACAAACAGATAAGCAAACATTCTGATTTGCATGCTAATAAATGCACCTGCATAACGAACTTCACTAAAACCAAAATGGATTCGTTCTTTTCTGCCATGCGCAGAAGCGCATGGCAGTGGTCAAACTATATTTGTATATATATAAAGATATTTGCATGAATGTATGTATCTGGTAAAATTCTTGCTGCTGAGAAGTTATACTCTTTAAAGCTACAATTTCTTTCAGCACAGACATAATCGATATATCAATTAATAAATTCTAATAACTGCTGTATTAAGAAGTATTCCATAAGGCACAGAAAACAATATTTTACAAGATTTTTTTTTAAATGCCAAGCATGAAATTGAGGCATACAATGTTAAAACAAATAACTGATATTAATAATTGGTTTTTGTAATATTTCATTGAAAATCATTTTCAGGATAAAAACCTCCTGTCATTTGGTAGAATTTGAAAATTTTCAAAATGCTTGCCCCCTCCCTTCTTTTTCAAAATAATTGTGTCTTAATACAGTTGAAATAGGGGTCATAGTGCATTTTAGATAATAAAAAAAATAGGAAAAATGGTGAAAGATTGGATTTGTTTAAAATAAATTAGAAGCAGGTATAAAGGAAGAAGATGTATGCTTGTATGTATGCATAATTAAATTTTTTAATGAGGAGAACTGCTTACATTTATAACAATAATGGAAGTATTTTACTGCCTGTACAGCATTTTTACACTTGATTCGTTACACGGTTTTCAACCACTATTACTGCCTAAATTATCTTCAAACTTTGCACACAAGCTTAACTTCCCTGATGACAATACAATATTCCATCCATTTTAAAATTTATTATAATGTTAATTAGGAAAAAAATTAGTAATTTTGGCTCTGAGAAAATTATCACGCAATTATTATTTCTGAATAGCAACGATAGCTTTGTTTGGATAATGCAACAATGTTTTGAATTTTAAAATACTCTAAAAAAGCTAAAAAATTTTGCCATGATTTAAGATAAAATAGTGTAACTTAAAACATTTTTACACGGTTTTATACTTATTCAAAAATTATAAGTAAACTGAAAATATACTTATGTTTTGAAAGGGGGAGAGTCTTGAACACTAAAGACAGTTTAATTTCTGAAATAAAAATTTGGGAGATGCAATTCTGCTGTGTAAGCTCCGTCACTGGTTCTTTGGCATCCAATAGTAGTTTTAAAGAATGTAATTTCTTTGGAAAATGAGGGGGATCTGTTGTGAATATTTCTCTTTATATTGTGTGAGATTCTCGTCTCTCACTCCGGAGATTAATATGAAAAGTGTCCGAGCGGTATGTTTGATTCTGCTGGGTGCGTTTTCCATACTGGGATGGTTTCCCGACTCGATGCAAAATTGCTGAAACGATATTCAGTCCCAGACATTTATTAAACACATACTGATGATGGGACACAATACAACTATCTACATAATATACATATACAACAAGTCTTTTTACAACATCTTGGATAAGAGCAAGGTTTTTCGCGTCCACTCTCCGGACAATCTCGGTAGCAAGTCCTCCTTTTTGCTTCTTCTCTTCCCATGCCTCTCCCCGCCCCCTCCAAGACCCCTTCGGCCGAGGTCGGAGGTCAAGTGGGGGATATTTCAGATGCGTGGGACAGTTCCGGTTCACAACACGCCCCACCCAAGAGGAAAAATTAGCCTCTTTTTATAGGGGCTTAATTTCACTTTCTAAACAATACACGTGAACCACACTTAATTCCATTTCCTGAACAACACACGTGAACACACACTTAATTTCACTTCTAAACAGCACATGTGAACACACTAGGCAAGATGGCAATTGCTTCCAAAAATTAAAATAACACACTTAAGTTGCTATCTGCAGGGATATTTAATTTACAAAAAAAAAAAACATTTATGCACAGAAAACAAAATACAAAGCATAACTCACTAGAATACCTAGTAGCATTATAAATCATGCCCTACACATAATTTCTACATCCCTCTACAATTTGCACATCTTTACCCGCACCCTTTTTACTTTAATTTCCCAAATATCAAATCATTTTCAAACTTTACCTTTAAACAATGACATAAATTTTTCCTAAAATAACACACAAACAAAAAAAATTCCATTAAGAGCATTGATCCTTTACAAAATTCTTAAATTTTTATGCACATAACTTTTTCAAATCTTAGTTTAAAATTTTACACTCTTAAAAATTTTGACATACGGCAACTCATGTACATAATTACCGTATTTCAAGCATAGCGCAAATACAAGCCATTAAAATTCGTTTTTTCCAAAAAATCTTTATCGATAGACAAATAAATTCATCAGCATTTTGTCCGCCCTATTTCCTTTATTATTAACTCTAACTAATCATAACTATTGTGATAAAATAGTTGACCTATCTCATCGATACCGGTACCCTCAAATCTTAGATTTGACAACCTTAAGGCATCACCTACTCCTAAAACAATCCTTACTTTAAACCCTAACAGTTTCATATCACCCATGAATACTACGATTTGCTTGCAACGATCATTAACCAGAAAATTTCTACACATTTTTCCTTTCCTTTCCCTTCCCTCCGTATCCGATTTCTCGATTCATTTTCCTCCTTCCCACCAAAACTTCGTTTACTCTTCCCCGTGGAGAAACTATTCTCCCCTTTATTTCCATCATGGAACTCCCCTCTTTCCGCACTCGAAATTTGAACCAAGCGAAGAAGAAATTCTTCCTCTCTAATTTGCGGAATGACCACTGTCTATTATTAGAGCTTCCATTTCTTTCACCCTCTACTATCGCAAACTTGGGTCCTTTTATACCCCCGTATCCGAAACACTTCCGAAACTCATTAACGGTTCCTGCGCTGCCCAGCTGTATCTGGGACAGCAAGAACACTGCTTCCTATCTCCCTTCCATCGTCCAACATTTGACTATCATCACAGTGAACCATATACACTGGAGCAGTGACGACCCTCCTATTCTTCATCTCCTTTCTCCTCGTCTTACTATCCTTGCGGCATTTTCGTCTTCTGACTCTGCAATGCCCAAGATTTTTATCCCCCAGCGATTCTTCCTTTTCTTTCGGAAGAACTGGACCCCTTTCATTTCCCCCTTTTCGGACAGCTGTGCGTGGAATCTCTTTTTCTCTTTCGTTACTCGGAAGGAAACAAACTACTCCCGTTACCTCATTAAAACAAAATTTTAACTGAAAATGAAAGTCCATATTCTCAAAAAATATTTTCCCACTTCTATTTTCTTCCAGTCTCAAAAATCTAAGATCCACTTGTAAGTTTATCTCAGGCTTACTTAGATTTTCCATAGCTCCCAAGCATTTATCCGGTCCAATTAATTTTCGCAATACCTTAAGTTCCTTTCTAACCGTTGCCTCCCATCGTATTTTCGCTCTACCTAAGACCTTCTGTGATTTTCTGTGAAAACATCTATTTCCTATTAAATCAGATTCCCGAACATTTTCCGGATTCCGTTCGACTTTGAAATTTAAGAGTTTTTCCCCCGTGGTTTTCTATGTCCTGGAATTTTCGTTGTCCTACCTTGTGAGCTTTTGACAACCCCTTATCTCCGGATTCCCTATCTTTAACCGGACCCACCAGTGGTGCTTTCCCCTGGCAATTTCCTCGGTCTGTCAGCTGCATCTTGCCCTGATATTTTGACTGATCATCCCTCGCCGTTCCTAGCTTAACTAACTGATCGTCCAGCGGCATTACGCCCTTTTGCATCAGTTTGTCCTTTTCCAGATTTATCAGCTGGCTTTTGCCCTGATATCTAATCTGACCTTCCAGCGGCACTTCGCCCTGGAAACCTCCGGAACCTCCCTTCCGACCCCTGAACGGCACTTTGTCCTGACACTTTTTCCGGTTGATAATTCGACCCCCCAGCGACATATTTCCCTCGGCTTTACTCCTACCTTCATGAGTTAAATCTGATCCAAATATAGGCAAACATGTTTCACTCAAATCTATTTCATCGTAATCCAGATTTTCCCTTCTGCAATTATCTTTCATATTTTCCGTACGACTCTTTAAGCCTGCAGCGCATTTAGCGGAATTCTCCTTCTTCACCCTCGAATTTTCCTTTGCCCTCACTCCGCTAACGTCAGGAATGACAGAAACATACAGTTTTGTTTCCTTTATCATTTTTAACTTTTCTGCACTTCCCACTACAGTTCGCGTCTGGCCCCCTTCTTTCTGAGAAACTACCTCCGCCTGCCCCTGCCTTGACAATTCTTTCTCCGCCTCTGGACTTTCCCCTGCATCGGAATTCCTCCCGTCCCGAACCTTGATCACTTGTTGGTTGATTTTTGCGCTTTCAATCCGCTGTTTCATTTCTTTCCTTGCCTTTTCAATCCGCTGCTCCATTTCTTTCCTTGCTTTTTCTAATCTCTCATTTAGATCGCGATCGCGAGCCTCTCTTTCTAATCGTGCTTTTCGATCCTCTACTATAACACCCAGGATCCTTTCCACTGAGTCCTCATGCTCCTTAAAATAGTCAGATCCCGAAATAAGTTTTACCAGCTCCCTGACTGTAATCTCAGATGCAACCTGTAAATTTATTTCTTCTGCCAAGCAAACCAGATCTACCTTTTTGCTTTTTTCGAGGAAGGACATTTTTGACATAAATCAAAACGTGTCGTACACAGAGCTTTAAAGCGACAAATATCTTAAATGCATTTATCAACAAAATTTCAAAATATCTTCTCAATATAAGTAATAATCTTATGCTAATAACCAATTTTGCAACTCATAAGCGACAATTAGCAAAATTAAATAAGAATTTCCTTGCAGCATTGAAAATCAAAATTTTTCAAACAAATAGTACCAATTTTTAACCATACTAATTTAATCGAACATGCATAAAACATTACTTGTCTATCAATCAGATCAAAATTAATCATGCTAACCTTCTAAGGAAAAACTAACCTCTATATCAATAATTTCATGAAAAACTAAACAATTTATACCATATTTTGAAAGATAGCAACATATTTAAGAAATTTTATCCCTGCAACAAGCAAACCAGAAGCAAATGCCACTCACCCCTGACGATTGCAGGACACAGCACAGAGGATGATCTTGAACACATCACAAGAGCACATCAAGTTTTCTCGGGGCACACTTCACGCTTTCGGATGGCGCACTTTCAGCAGTCGGCGTTCTCTGTGGACATCGGTGTTTCATGTTCACTGGGCGTCGGTTCCATCGGCAGCGGTTCCATAGGCAGCATTCCGCTTTTCCTTTCGGACGGTGCTCCTCTTTCAATGGGCAAAGACGGGCTTCCTTAATAGACCCAAGTTTTCATGATCTGCCCATGGGTATTCCTCCTTCGTTGGCTAGTACTTCTCCTTACAATGGGCGGCATTCCTCTCCGTTAATGGACGGCATTCTTTTCAACAGAGGGAATCAATTTCCCCTTCAGCTTTACTGGTAGCAAATTATCTTCGTCGGCAAAACCAATCCACACCGCAGCCACCAATGTTGTGAATATCTCTCTTTATATTGTGTGAGATTCTCGTCTCTCACTCCGGAGATTAATATGAAAAGTGTCCGAGCGGTTTGATTCTGCTGGGTGCGTTTTCCATACTGGGATGGTTTCCCGACCCGATGTAAAATTGATGAAACGATATTCAGTCCCAGACATTTATTAAACACATACTGATGATGGGATACAATACAACTATCTACATAATATACATATACAACAAGTCTTTTTACAACATCTTGGATAAGAGCAAGGTTTTTCGCGTCCCCCTTTTTGCTTCTTCTCTTCCCACGCCTCTCCCCTCCAAGACACCTTCGGCCGAGGTCGGAGGTCAAGTGGGGGATATTTCAGATGCGTGGGACAGTTCCGGTTCACGACAGGATCAGAGAGATTTTTCTTGATTTAGAGGCTGAAATTTGGATTTCCTACATAGGAGGAATTTCAAATTGATTGATTGGCTTTTCTTTACTCCTGCAGGGCTCCCACCGCCTTAACAGAATTTGTAGCAGCTTTCGGAGCAGGTAAAATGTCCTTTTTGTATCAGTTTGGAGCAGAAGAATTTTAACTTTTGTATCAGTTTGGAGCAGAAGAAATCGACTTTTGTATCAGTTTAGGAGCCAAAAATATCAACTTTGTACCATTTTTGGAGGATTTTTCTTTATTTTTTGAATATTGGCTGTTTTAAAGCAATGTCATTTTCATACATCAAGGGTAAGAACAGTTTAAAGTTTTCAAAATGATAGGAAATGTAAACGTCAGTCATCCTTCAAAACCTATTCAATAAGTAAGACTAATTAAACCTATAACCTGTTTGGACTAGCTCTGCGCACGCCGAACCCTGCGAGATTACGTCAGTCTGACTCGAGCTCAAATCGCGAGCAGTCGCAGCGGGCATAGAGCCCCATACTCAAAATCATTTCATTCAAAGCGAGTTTTATACTCCGTGCAGATGCTTTTAGCGGGTTTTACCCCATTGTAAATTAAATATTCGTGTCATGTGTGGATGTATTGTGTGTTCGTGGAAATAAATCAAAAAGGACAATTCTGTATATTATTTCTACAGCTTCTAACACGCTACACCCGCACCTTTCTTTTCATAACCCTTATAAAGGTGTTTTTTAATACTTTGGGGCCGTTCATAAATGACGTCGCGCTTTTTCCCCATGTATACGAGCCCCTTCGCCCCCCTCGAAGCGTGACATTTATGAATGATCCCTTTTCTCAAGAAACAGATCATTTAAAAAAATGTTTCACTGTTTTTTCCTTCTTTTAACAGTTAAGAATAACTGGAAGAAAGCTTAAAGTTTTCTTCTTTTCAAAAATCATTGCATTCTCTCTTTTCCGTTTAATAGCTAAAACACTATTCTTTCAAGAAAATAAGCAAAAACTAATATGAAAGCTTCAACTATTTTAAACTATTTATCATTAATTAAAATTTGTTTTTTAAATGGTACTTATTTAGGTATAATCATTGTGGTTATAGTAACGGTAAAAGTTTGAATGAATTAAATATAATTTCATATTTTATCATAAAATATATTTGAAGTTGATCCTATTTTCTACCTGCAGTAATATTTATTATTTTTCTGATTAAAAATATTCCTTTAAATTTCAATCCTAAATGCTCACTTAGATGCTTTGGAAGTAGTTAATGGCACTAAAAGTAAATTGCCGAGTTTCATAATTTTGCAGCAAGAAAATTGAAGAACCAAATTGTTTTTTTAGTTCTATAATAGAAAGGCAAAATGTATTTCTTATTATATGTTGATAATTAAATGTCTAATGATTTATTTATTTTTTTCCAACAATTTATCTTTACATCTTTCAAAAATTGTGTAATAGTTACAATTAAATTTCAAGAGTCCTAGGGTTACAGCAATTGGATGCTGAAAGAAACTAAATTGAATTAAAAGAAAGATGAAATGCATGATAATTTCATAACTTTCAAATCTAGTTAAAAAATTGAAACTTTAAGCAAATGTACTTTTATGAGATCGTTCATTTACAACAAAATTTCTATTTCTTCTAATAATATTGCTTAACATAAAAATAATTTAACTTTGTGCAAGTAAACAATAATAATAAAATTACACGTTAATTTAAAGCACAAATGAGCAATAAAATGCAGACATATGTTTCGGGATTGCTTGGAATCCCTTTTTCAATGCGACAAGGAGCTTCTAGATGCAAAAAATCCAAATGGGATTTTTTGCATCTAGAAGCTCCTTGTCGCATTGAAAAAGGGATTCCAAGCAATCCCGAAACATATGTCTGCATTTTATTGCTCATTTGTGCTTTAAATTAACGTGTAATTTTATTATTATTGCTTAACATATTTGCAAAAGATCATCAATTCATTAAGATATACATGCTTTTTTTAATGATTTTCTAACAACTATTTTTTTCCTTATTTTGTTCTTTATATTTATGTTTTATGTTTTTGAATTGCTTGTGGTTATATGATATAGATTACAGAGCTTAAAGAGTAATGAGAAAAGAAAAAAAGCTGAAATTCAATGTTTAATTTTACAGCGTTTGAAAGTCTACCTCTAAACACTTTCGGGAACAAATATATATTTTCAAACAATGTTTTTATTCAAAATAAATATACATTTTATTTATTTACTTTGAGAAGAAACATTATAAATAGTTGAAATGAAAAGTAGGCTTAAGGATTTTGAAAAAATTGGTATAATAGAGCAGCAATCTTTTTAACATCTGTTCTGTTATTGATTTTTCACATTGATTAGTATTTCCTAAACGTTAGAAAAAAAAGTGCACTGAGGAAAAACGCTAAGTTTATTTTTTTCACGTTTCGTGAAATTAAACTTTTTATCTATTTCAAGAAAAACTTACCAAATAAAATGTTCAAAATAAAGAATGATAAGAGGAATGATTTTTCTCTCTATAATACTACAAAATATTAGAAATCGTATCACTGTTTCTTCTATAAGAGTGGGATCAGGGGCGTAGCCAGGATTTTTTTTCGGGGAGGGCTGAGAGGTATAAATGTTACATTCGAAAACGATAACTATCCTTCCAAAAATTATCAAATCAAAATTATGCAAACTAAAAAAACCGTTTTTTTGGAATCTTAATGCTTTCGCATAAACTGCATTCAGGCGAAATACTACCCTGATTAATTGGAACAAATGGTTTTTAAAATAAAGGAATGAGAACTTATGTTTCAATTAAAGTTTAATAGTACGCACAAAAATAGTATTTGAGCAAAAAACAAAGTTACCATTACTTTTCTAAAAAAACTCTGTTGGCAAATTTGTTAGTTACCAGGTCATCTGAAACTGAAGTGTCTATGTATATTGGGTAAAGCCAACCCAGTTAAATAATTTTCGCTAGTTGTGCTTCTGAGGTAAATTTTTAATCTCCTTAACCCTACACTGTGCCGTGTTGCTTTTAAACAACACCTCCATTTTTAGTTCACTAAGCTTTTATTTTGTAATATTTTTAACATGTGGCGCATTCTTTCGTTTCATTTTGTATGGGTGATCATATTATTTAATATAGATTCCCCTAGATCTTCTAAACTGAACTCAAGGTTCATCTTTTTTCACAGAATCGTAAGACATGTTGATTTCGTAAAAAACAGTAACTTCTTAATTCGTTTTTTCTACCAATTTTAAAAGGAAATTTTATTTTAAAAATAGTCTCTAACTGCTTGCATAGTTTTAAAATAAAATAAATATAAGTTGTCCGAAAAGTTTCGGGTAAAATATATATTAAGGCGACTTTTTTACTTGTTTTAAAACAGCACCGCGCATTCGAGGGCAATTTTTATGCTCCTGCATTATTCGCAGTATAAACAAAAACAGGTGTCACAGGATTTTCTATTTCACTTTATTTAGTATATTTTAGAAGATTATTGTTAAATATTTCACAAACTAGCTTAAAGTGGTCGATTAAATTATCATTTAGGAATTTTCTTTAAAATCAATTCACGCTCAACAAAAAAGACACGAACATTATCGCTTAGACCCCCTACAGAAATTAGGTTTCTTGTTTGAAATCTTTTAGTGAAATTATTATTAAACTTTATTAGTAATCAAAGTAAAAATTTTATAAATTTATAAATAATAATAAAATAAATTATTTTAATAAATTTTCATATTTTAGTTCCATTTTATGATTATAATGCATGCCTATTTATTATTAATTTGGCTTCATTTGTTAAAATGATTGTATAAAAAAATTATTATTGTTACCCCTAAATGCGCAGTATTGTTTTTGAACAACATGTCAATTTTTCTCGAATTTTACTTTTCCGAATTAAAAGAAAATTTTTAGTATTTTTCCAACTTATAACTAGCACAAACAAACACACACAAAAAAATATTTTACAAAGAAAAAAAATTGCGCAGTGTAGGGTTAACATTGAGAAACTTCGCTCAGCTGAAACTGCTGATACTGGTAGGGTAGAAAGTATTTGAACAAAATGTAGGTGTAAAGGGACCCAATCGCCGTGTTCGGCAACAATTCGGCAGACTTCCACCTACATCATCTTCCACATCCCCCCATTCACCTTCAATCAAATCTTTATATGATGGAAGATCATCTTCATAAAATGAATGAGATGCACGGTTCTATGTCTTGAAAACTCTTTTCAACAGCATGTTGGGGAGTAAAGGTTTCTCAAGGAAGAAATTGTGTCTTTATGAGGCAAAAAGCGCTCATTAAGTGACAATATTAGATCATCTAGGTAGGAAATAAAAATCGCGATTCTGATTCTATAATATTCTTCAGTTGTTTTGGTGGCTATATTTGGGCGGTTCTTTTAAAATTTACACTCTAGGTGTTTTTACCTCTACGTTAAATTTGGCAGCTAGGGTTTCGGCTTCATTAGCTAAAACTAAAACGATTTCTCAAAATAGGTAAAGTATTAAACTTTTCATTAAGAGTTTACGGGGTAATCCAAATATACAAGGTCAATAAGCTATTTCTTTACATTAGGTACTTCAAGGTTTATTTTTAAAAAGTACTATACAATTGAAATATAATTAAAGAGTAAGTGTAAACTTGCTCTTTTATATTCTGGAATTCGAAATTGAATTTAATATATTTTGCTTTAAATATTTGACTTTACTAAGTAAACACCGAACACTCTTTAAAAAATTGAATCAAATAATAATAATCCTCATCATTAGTTTTACTTGATAAATTTGCCATACATTTTCTCTGGTCACATTAATTTATTCGAGTATTTTCAGGAGTATGTATCTAATCATAAAAAAGTAATTGCTCGGAATGGTTTACTATTACGTTTCATCCTCTCACAGAGACCATATACGTTCGTTCATCGTATACGTGGGCATTTTGACTTGGAAAAAAAATATATAGGTGGGGGAAAAAATCACTTGAATGTTTTTAGCCCCGATTTAAACAAAAACCCCTATAATTATAGTAATTTCAATTTAACTTCAGAATTTAATATGGTAATATTAAATATTTTAATCTAAACTGAGATGTGTTATATCACATTTATTATTGTTACTCTCTCCCTTCTCTCCAAGCGTGACATCATTTGCGAGCGATATTCAGTGAAGCATTTTGAAGCTATTTGAACTTCCTTTGAAAAATAATTTACATTATCATACAGGCTGATAATTTCATTACAATATCTCAAGTAATAAAAGGAGCTTTCACTAAATTTTATTATCAGTTTATAAACTTAGGGTAGTCCGAGGTCCCTTCCGATTCCCTCTTGTGTGCCCCTGCTTTTAAAAAGTAAAGAAATATTTTTAGAGAGAGTTCTACTTACGAAAATTATGTGATGGATGGTGCGGAAGTTTAGCTGTCCTTGTGAGAAAGCAAGCTACGAAAAATATATAACAGGATAGAAAACAGGAGTTATTACTCTGAAGGAGACGTTCTCAATATGAGTGGAAGGTCAAACCGTTAGGGGTCAAATACAAAGCCAACTACCCCACACAATAGGGAATCCTGGTCCTTTCTAGGAAACAAATTAATTAAACCCTAACCTTTCCCAACCAGTTATTCACACTGGCAAGTAGTTCACTTGTCTCTCATGACCAACCACACCGCACTCGGGCCCTAGAGGGATTCGTATTTCTTCTCTGCTATGCTTGTCGCGGAGCCTTCTTCCTGTGAGAAACTTGACCAATACGCTTTGTCACAAGTTGCGTGTCCTCCGGGGGGGGGGGGGGGGGGGGATGCTCTCTCTGCCCGCTCACCTGCGAACAGTTTGCAAATTTAGAAAATGGCAAGAGATTTTATTTCAAGCTAAAATTATCTAAGCATCCATAGATCTATTTCCAACTTTCGAGGTTCAACAATTTCGGGGGTGGCTCGAGCCCCTTCAGCCACCCCTTGGCTACGCGCCTGCGTGGGATTCATCACTCATTCTGCTCAAGTTGCTCATCCATATTTGATGTTCTTAAGAGAGGGTAGAGCTAATATTCATTAATAAACTGCTTCGAAGGTAAAAAATTAGTTGCCTAAAGGAAAAATGTATTGAATGATGTTGATTTTAAGGTTAAAAAAATATAATATCTAAAAAAATTTTCGATTTTTTTCCCCGAAAATCGCTATTTGGCGCAAATTTTGTGAAAGAACGCATTTTGTAGCAGCATGTAGCAGAAAAATCATTTTTGCGCAATTGGCCCAGCCGTAGGAGCCCTGCTCCTGTAAACTACTTCATGTATTTTTACAAAATAATGCAACCAAAAATACCGAATACAGACTATTCACAAATTAAAAGGTATGAGCTTACCATAAGCTAATAATCCTTTTGATAGTTTTTCTTGAGCAGTAAGTTGCATCTCTTGAATGAAAATTCTTTCTGTAATAAAAATGTGATTACATTTAAAAACGTGAAATGCTACTTTGTATAAGAGTGAAACATCATAGTTTTTGTAGTAAAATCTTGATTATTCAATTACAATGCAATTAGAGGAACTTATGCTTGTTAAGTGGAATATTCATTACGTAATACAGTAGAGCCACGGTTATCCAAGTCCCGACTAACTGAGGTAGTTTAGTCCTTGAAAAAAGCACCATATATATAATTTTTGGAGGGGCACTGTCACTGACTGACGTCAATTGCTTTTTCATTTTGCTAATGTTCATTTATGGTTTGTTTATTTACATTTGTACTGTACTGTATTGCTTGCGTGATGAGTGCGAAACACATGCAAAGTGTTTTGTCTTTGGATGACAAGCCATCAACAGACTCGATAAAGGAGGGACAATTAAAAAAGTTGCTCTAGATTTAGGTGTGAGAGAATCATCATTTCATAATAAGTACAGTAAATGCCTTTTTCCACATCTTTGACTACATTTTCATTCATTTCACCCGTTTTTACTTACATTTTCCTCTTGGTTTGGACGGAGTCCATGTGATCCGAGTTTTCAATCATCAGAGGTACCCTTGGTTCCCCATTTCCCCATTACCTTGGATAACCGAGGCTCTACTATACATAAATTAATCCTATATCACTAAACAATTCGGATTTGTTTGACTTTTTGGATTCAAGATACTCCGTAATTATCGGTATATAGCCCGCATCGTTGTATAGTCCGCAGGAAGAAAAATTCATTCTAAAAAAATCATGTTCGGTGTATAGCCCGCACCCAAAACTAAAACATAAACAAATCCCTATGCACGGTATAGGGAATTATTCAATGTAAGAAATTAATTTTAAATTACAAAATACTTTTAACATTTATCATAATAACAAGATAAAAAAAAAGTTTTCATTTTACCATATTTTGCTTATATATGGCCATCGAAATCATATTCTTCTGTATCAGAATTAAAATGTTCCATTAGGTCCTCTGGCAAATTGTGAATTGGAATTTGATCATCAATATCTGATTCACTGCTGGCTTCAAGATCTTCATAACATCTGAGATCGTCGGTTATTTCAGCTTTTTGAAATCCAGCTTTAATCGTAGAAATTGAAACAGCGTCCCAAGGGTCCTTAATCCACCTAGCAATTTCAGCATATGTAACGCGTTTCATTTTCCCGGATTTGGTGTAGCTGTGCAGTCCATTAGACATCCAATTCTCCCATCGATGTCGGACATGAGATTTGAAGCTTTTGTTTACTGAAATGTCCAAAGGCTGGAAAATTTTTGTCAGTCCCCCTTGGTATCACCGACAGATTTGCTTTTATCATTGGATTTTTGAGCCTGAAACCTGACTGCAAAAGGGTGAAATTGGATCATCGTCTCGAAAGTTACGATTTATTTCTCTACGTTTTGTTTCGCGGGAGAATAGATTTTGATATTTTGAACCAGAGTTGTTTTTTATTTAATTAGTACTTTAAAAAAAAAAGTTCCGTGTATAGCCCGCATCGTTGTATTGCCCACAGGTAGGGAAAAAATGAGTTTTTTCATAGATAGCCCACAGGCTATACACAGATAATTACGGTAACAAAAAAATTAAATACATGTATTTCAGAATTTTAAATTTTCTTTTTTCATTTTTTTTAAAACTTTCTAAAAAAATTTTTAAACCTCTGATACTCATAAATTTGTATTTACTTGATTCTTTGAATTAAAATAATAACAAAATATGAAGACACTAAAAAGTTTTACAAAATTTAAAATTTTCAAAAATATTTCAATTTTTTATAAAGAAAATTTAAAAAACAATAGTCAAACTGTATGTTGCCTACAGTCTACACTACGATACAGAGGGATAATAAGTTTCAGCAGATTTATAATTCAAGCTTAAAAAAAGAGAACAATAATAATTATTTTTAATTACACTAAACCCAAGAGTATCTAGCAAGTTGTTATATACAAGTAACTCGAGACGAAATGAAAAATTCACTAATATTATTAGTTGTATTAAATAAATACATTGACTTTAAGTTTCACAATTCTTTTTGTAAACTATGAGCTACTTTTGTTTGGCGGGTAACTCACAAGAATATAAGATAAATATGTGAATGAGTAGCCATCTTAGAACAAAAATATGCATGATTCAATAATATTCAAGCAAAAAGAATTATTATAGAGAATTTTTTGCGTAACAATTATGTAATAATGGTCCTTTGAGTGCTGAATTCAAATTAGAGAAAAAGTAAATAGAAACCTCGAAGTGTAGCTGATTTCGTAACTATGCTGCATTCAGGGAGAAGTTACACCAGAACTAAACATAGAGAGCTGTTGTTTTGTGGCCAACATTTGTCACTTTTTCGATTTACCTTGCTGAATTGGCGATTCTGGGGGAACGGGAAAAACAGGGCTCGACCATTTTGCTTGTCCGATTAGTGCTGTTTCTAGTCTTCCCAGTGCCAAGCAGGCAACGGTATTGATAAGGGTCATGTTGCTTTGTTTACCTCAGGTACTACTTCTCCCTGAATCCACTATAGGTATCTAAACATTTTAAATCTTATTTCATACTTAAACAGTGAGTAAAAATATCATGAATGTTAATTTTGCAAAATTTTTTTCAATATTATGCAACTTTCTTTTGGCATAGCTTAATAAGCCTCATGCACCATGTAACTCAAGAAAACAAACCAACCAACAAGGTTTTAATTGCAATTACATTCAAATGCATTATTAAATTTCTGAGGTTTAAGAATGATGCGCTAATATTGATGAAGAATGATTTTGTACAGTATGCCATGGTAGCCTAGCGGTCAGAGCGTCGGACTTCCACGTGGAAAGTCACGAGTTCGATACCCGCTGAAGACCACCCAGGTACACTTGGGGATACGTGCATGTAAAATCAGTGGACCCCAATACCTCGCCCCGTGCACATGCAATCCTAAGGCCTTGGCTAACAGGTAGGGATCTGGTGGAGAAAAGTATGCATATGGATAAAACAACAAAAATCTTCCCACACGATTAATAGAATTGCCACAAAAAAAGAAAAGAAAAAAAATCTAAAATAGATATATTATTAAAAAATAAAACTCCTAGCAATTAACAGTTAATCACTAAGTTGATTGAACTTCAAACATTTTATAGGTTTTCTTTTTGTTAACATAACACTAGTAATTGTGTTTTGGAAATGAATTCAACAATCACCTGCAACTTCCCGGTTACCACCAAGTCAACCTATTCAAAGAATTTAAAGAGGGAAACTCCCATTTTACTCACATATCTCGCCCTAAACACCTATTAAAAAATTATTTATATGAAAGTGTTGGAGGGGGGGGGGGGTTAAAAAGTATAAGGGTTTACAAATTAATAACTTACCTTCCTTAACTTCATCAATAAGTTTAAGCAAGGAACAAGCAGAAAGCCAATACGATTCAATTACTGGACTTAATATATTACGCAGAAATTCCAAATGTTTAATGCTTTCCTCCTTCAGATCTATCTAAAGAAATATTTCATCAAAATTTATAAATATTAAATACCTTAAAGCATAAAAATAAATATAAATATATAAGTAATGGGCTTTTCTTTTTAAGAGATAGCCTTTCGTTTTTCAGTAAGAAAAAAACAATATTGACACATGCACAATCATGAGCTTATTAGACAAATGAATACTTTCCAATTACTAATGAATGAAGTGAGGATAAATCCAATCCAATTAGCCATCTTGTTTTCCGTCAGAAGTTTCTGCTTCATGATGTTTGAAGAAGTATGTTGGAGAAGCATAGTTGCCACTTAAGTTTCTTTAAGTTTTTAGCTGCTATTGCTATTTTTCCATCAATGGGGCAATTAATTCAAGGGCTTAATATAGCAATAACAAACTGCTTAAACTGTAGGAATCCTCAAATTTACTTCTAACTTGCTCATTTGTTTAAAAAAAACATTTAATTTTGAAACAAACAAAAAATTAAACAATTTTATTCAATCAAAATTTTGTGTTTTCTCAAAAAAAAAAAAAAAAATCTTAATAAAATAAGCTAATACACAATAGATACTAAGCCCATCCCCCCCCCCCCCCAAATCTTCGCAATGTAGCATACATCCCATCCTGAAACTTTCCTTAACATAAGTATGTGGAAGTCAGCCTCCCCCCGAAAATAATTTCCGGATGCAGCCTTGTACTAAGCTAACTACTATATATCAAAATAATTAAATTATTCACAGGAAACAAAAGTACTGAAATCTTAAATATGGCATGCAATTTGCAGCAGGGCACATATAGGCAAGTTTCCAATAAATAGATTTATACTTAATCTTGAAAATAAATCAAAATTTTGTAGAATGAACTATATTAGTAAGAGAAATAATTTCCAGCAAAGAAACATGAAAATATTTGTCTGTGAATATTTTAAAAGAGATGCCAAATAAATAGTGAATGAGAAACAAAAGTGAGAGAAATAATTTTTAACAATATATATGCTTAATTCATAGAAAAATTTGAAATTCCTCCAAGAAAAAAAAAAAGAAAACAGGAATTTTTTTTCAAGAAAACGGAAACTTTTTTTTTTTTTTTTGTTTTTTAAAAAATGGAAATTTTTATAAAAATATAAATATAAAAAAATTAATATATTCGTATGCATATGTCCTGTAATATTCATTATGTATATACATATTATAAATATATACATATGCATATTACAGGACATTTAGTTTTTGTAACAAGTTTTTCTTTCCTCACATATGTACTCTTATTGATTAGTAACTTACTCAACAAGTGATATTTTTTCAGAATAACTTTACCTTCAACTGGTGCTCTTGTTTTGATTGAATTGATTCATCTTCATCACTACTTTCAAATGATAGAACATGAGATTTCTTAGCTAGTTGTCTTACTCGAGATCCAGTAAACATATTTACCTAAATATATAAATGAAATATATATATACATATACTTATGCAAACATAATAGAATTAAAGAAAAAAACTATGCAAATAATGTATTTTAAGAATCATGCATTCCGAGAGCTTTTAAATTCCTAAGAACAAGCTAACTGACGAACTTATCCACACTACTTATTAAAAGCTCTGGAAAATATTTTTCTTACTTGTGTTAAAAAAATTAACATTAAAAAATTTTTTTAATGAAAAATTATATAGGGTTGTTGAAATATTCACACAATGCAAAAGGATTGAAATCTCAATCACAGGAAGCAATTTTTCAGGATCACATGCTCAAAGTTGGTATCTTTCCAAAAAAGTACGTTTCTAGCTATAACAGTTAGAAGTATGAAAATTTAATTAAAATACTAAAGGCATCTTTGAAAAATAGTATATATTTATCAATAATAATAATAATAAATAACTTCTTAAATTTTCATATTTTTGCTAAGATGGAATTCTTCAGGATGGGCGGGTGGAAGCTTGTTAATATTAGCATTAATAAGTAATGACTTTCTCTGATATTTCTTAAAATATATTGCAAAATTCTATTAATAATTTAAAAGGTTATTTTACTGTGAGAAATTTCCTGTGTGTAATCATTTTTGAAGTTATTAAACTTTGCTAATAATTCAATCTAGGTAGAGTATATATTCTAACAAAAGAAACCATATTTTCTACTTATCTTCATGTATAAATAGCCCAAATTCCATTTGATATGCAAAAATTCACAATAAAATTGAAAAGATGTACAGGAGCAGAGTTCCCGCAGCGAATTAAGCCCTGCTTCCAGATGAGTGAATTTTGTTCTAAATTTTGTTCTAGGTATGGGGATTTCCACAACATGCAAACGAATACACAAACATTAGCTTTACAGATATGTTTTTGTCTTAATTTTAAATTTTTTTATTCAGATAATCAATCTTTATTCCCTCAATTTATCATAAAACATTTTAAAAATCAAATTATATACTGATTTTAAGTCAAAAAACACTATTCACTATAATATCTAGATAATAAAAAGCGCTTTAAGCAGTTGTGTTATGTCACTTACGTAATTCAATCAAATATACAATAAACATTGAATGTTATTTTTAAAAAAGTTGTTACACTTACTCCTGCCACATGAAGGCATTCTTTTTCAATTAACTCATCCAAAACATCACTAAAGGAAAGTGCAATATCAGCACATGGCTAATAAGAAATATTTATGTAATTTAGTAAACATTTCTCACAGCAATAACACAAAACACACAAAAGTGCAGTTTCAATTTTAGTTTTTTGTAGGTTTACATTTATCACAATGTTAATAATATATTATTAAAGCAAACTAAATTAAATATCAGCAAAAATTAATAAATAAACAAGAGAAATAAAACAATAAGAAAGTACAGTCTATGTCAGACACATAAAGTATATCACATCCATTATTGCTCAGAAGCTTACTATTATAAATTCTCTGCACTAACTTGCTTAAAGAAAACTACATTTATTTGCCCTTAAGTTGCATGTGAAAAAGCTCTTTAAACTAACTAATACATTTCCAGTAACAACTACTAAGTTGCATGATGTTCGAGTGCATTGGACAGAAGTGTTACACTTGTATTGGACACTGTGCAGAGGCGTAGCTAGGTGGGGGCAAGAAGGGACAGCTGTCCCAGGGCGCAGCGTCAAGGGGCGCCAAATTAAGGTTAATTTATTTTATTTTTAAATGCGAAAAGAAAATTATTTGAACTGAAGAGGTGTGAATATGTTCGACAAAAAAGTAGGATCACCGCAAATCATATCGGGAATGACCAATGTAGCACAGGAGTGCGTGGGAAATCAGACGAATAATTTTGCGAAGCCTAAGTGTCCCATTTTTCCCTTAGAAGTGAATGGTCGCTAATAAAAATGAAAGGTAAAAGGGGTGCTTTTTAGAGCTTTACCATTTAGGAAGCATAAAAGTTTTGTTTAATTCCCTTTAGGGGCGCCCCTAGGGGCACAGGGGGGTGCAAAATCTTCAGTTGTCCCCGGGCGCTGAAAACCCTAGCTACTACGCCACTATAAGAACTTTTTTGGTTTCTCAGGATATTATGAGTAAAAGTATGAAATTAAGTACACTATTCTGATGGATGAAATATTTCCCTGTGTTTCTTTAAGGTAGACCAACCAATTGCTTCAATAAAAGAAACCTCACATATAGAAAAATATTATAATATCTTTAGTTTTCCTTATAATATTCCATTCATATGAACAATAGAAGAAAATCAAACTCAGGAACATTGCAAGAATTTTAACTTAGTATTTTGGTGAGATAATTACCTTGACATACTAAAAGACCAAATTATGTGCAAAAAGCCAAATATTTTATTTGATGTGCTCGGATTCTAAAGCTTTAATTCTATCAAGGTAGGAATAAGTATAAAATTCGAAAATGTTCCATTCTTTAAGAAAATTATTAACTATGACCCTACCAATCGCATCAAGAAAACAAATTTTTTAAAGACAAAAACAAATTCATCACTTTTGTCAAAAAATCGTAATCTACAAATAGAATTAGTTTTATGTTATTCAAGTTGTGAGTATAACATATTTGAAATGCATAATAATTAAAACATGAGTTTTCAAAAGCTTTGTTTCAAAAAGCAATGATTAAGAGTGAAAATAGTATTGAATTATAACCTAGAGACTGAATACAAAAGAAAAGAAATAAAGAGTTCACTCAACCATGATATGCGATAAAAATGCAAAACAATGGATTATTTAGGAAATAAGTACGCAAGGCTGTCGAGAGGGGGTGTCAGGCATAGCTGATTCATGGGGCCTAGTGCAGCATTGGAGTAGTGCAGAGGGTAAATGTTTCTATGGTTAAGATCCAAGTGCAATGGGGGGGGGGGGGGAGGAAATACAACATTGGCATGGGCTCTGCCTTGGCTCTTGACGAACCTGTAAGTAAAATAAAATTGGTGAGAGAATAATATCTATATACTTACAGGAACAGGAATAAATTCAAACTGAAGTATATTATTGAGCTCAATTGACTTTTCTACAATCTTTTCCCTGCATACATAAAGCTTGCTATCACAATGTCGAAAATGGCAAATTTCAACATCAACCAGTGCATATATAGCATTAACTAAAATAAAAGAAACTTGTCAAATCACATGTAAGAACATGAAACTTATTGCACTAAAAACATCGCAATTTTTAATTTTTCATTTAATTACCAATACTTTAATTCATTTTTTATGTAATCTTAAATTTCAATTGGAATTCTCATGCACATAATTACTGTAACTGCATGCTCCTTTGACACAAAAGGGGAGAGCAGCCCAAATTTGTATCAAAAGGAAAATTATTGCCTTTTAACAAGTAAGATAACCAATAGGAACTTTAAACAATTGT
The DNA here is from genome assembly GCA_038502835.1 of Octonoba sinensis. Lineage (NCBI taxonomy): Eukaryota > Metazoa > Arthropoda > Arachnida > Araneae > Uloboridae > Octonoba > Octonoba sinensis. Next base: position 58,215,747 of record CM076605.1, on the reverse strand, counting down.
AGCAATTAAAACAAGTTTTACTTTTATATGTCAGCATTTTTTGGGGAGGTCTCATCCTATTTACGGCCTTGCTACTGAAATCAAAAGGGCACCTTCTTACACAATTTATATACATTTTGTATGCATAAGTATCATGGATGCTTATTTAATTAAACAAGCAAAATTTATGTTAAGTGTATTTTACGGCTAAAATTTCGTAAGTAATACTACTCTAGTTAAATAAGATCCAGTTTGATAGACCCCAAGTTACATCTCATGCACCATCAATTTTTCTTTTTTTGACATGGACCCCTTGTAGATTGAAATTGATCCCTGGGGGGTCCAACGGACCATTTTGGAAATCATTGAACTAAAACATGTGTGCTCATGAGCAGACATACATGAGTAGTACTGACAAAGTAAATGACAAGAAAGCTCTCTTGGGAACATGGCATTATAATCATATGACTGGAAACAGGTGCGACTCAAAAATGATTATAGCGAGAAAAAATAAGTGATATAAAACAATGTAAACAAGGTTCGCTGGAAACAAGGATTGGAAAAAAAATAGTGGTGTTTAAGAATAATTGCAGACTTGCCAACCTAGAAAGTCAAAAAGCCTGAGATTTATTTCAAGTTAGTATTACATGAAAAATAAGAAGACGCCTACTAAGAAAAACATGAAGGTTCAACTTGATAAAAAAATTAAATGGGATAAAATAGCTTACAATAAATAAATCAAGCAAATTAATGAAAAATGGTTAATCATTTTTAAATTAAAAAGAAAGAAAATAAATAAAATTCTTTGATTTCAAAGAAATCAAATTATGATTGAAAGTGAAGTTTTACTGAACATTTTGTACACATTTTGGTAGTGCAGTGAATGAAACCAAAGCAGCTACTAAAAAAAACTGCTACTAACAAACTATCCATAATAACACAATCTAATTCAAAATCACAAACAAATTACTCACCCACAATACTATCGAGCAAAAAGATTGGTACTACAGAATTAGCATAATATTGCAATTCTAACACATTGGGTAATTTGACAACTGGTGTATATACAGTCACTTTCACATTATTGTTTTCTAGATCACTAGAGGTCCACTGCACTTCAATAGTTTCAGTTGAAATCAGATCTTTCCCTAAGAGATCAATGGCTCTCTTGATAACAGGGACAGACTCGCCAGTGAATCCAGTATCACGTCTTTTATTCAGAAGTTCTCCTCTTAGCCAATTCATACTGTTTTGTAGTTGCTGCTGGGTAGCACCCTGAAATATGTTGAACAGTTTAGGTTGCATGGCAATTTTTGCAGCTAAAGTAATATTAATAAATCAATATATTTTTATATGAATAAAACTTTTAATAGTAAGTTTGATTTTAGGTATGGAAAAATATTTTTTAGCTATATTTATCCATGAAAGCAGGCCCGTCATTTAGGGGGTCAGGAGGAGCAATCATCCCTAAATGGCCTTGAGAATATAATGGATTTGTATGAATTTGCATGTAGTCTGTTGTTTTTTTGCCTCCCCCTGAAAAAATGCAAAATGATGAGCCTGCATGAAAGTGATATTGCAAAACTTATAACAAAGAAAGTAGATTTATGATGCTCATAACTTTCTCAAAAACATTTTCTCATGCATGATCAGGATTTATTTAATACTACAAAATAGTTCAATATGCTTTTAATTACAAGGAAAAACAATTTTTTAAATTACTAACCCTTCAGCTATCTGTATTTTATCTGAGAAAATGCCCCGTGGTACTGAAATACTCAGATATGTCCCATAGGGTCAGTTAAAACTTCCTCCAGGATCTATAAATCATGCAAAGCTTTTCTCAATAAAATTGTAGTTTGCAAAAAAAAAAAAAAAACTATTATTTACCTTCCTGTATTGTGAGATGAAGAGGAATGCAACAAGATGAGTGCTCATGACAGCAATAGAAAAACTGGCATCTAAAAGTAAAGTAATTTTTATTTAAAAATTTAAAGATTTTCGAAACACATCACAGATAGGAACCAAATAACTATTCGTTTTATGAACTGTAGTATACTTTTTCAGTTATAAGAACTTTTCCCCCCATTTATCATAGAGTTTGAAGGCAAAGATGAAACGTTTTTACCAACTGACCAATGGTGGTTAATGCTTTGAAATCCGTAATTCCACAAACACATAACAAATGTGTATGTGTATATTGATGAAAAAATCAATATTAAAAAAATATAATCTTATTCTAGAAAATTTCCTTTCCAGCGAACAGTTTTATTAAATGTTTGTGACTGTCGAGTAATTTTTTCCGAGCTGAAAATATTGCAAGCACATTATTTACCTTGTCCTTATTCATAAGGTTTCTTGGAAATATTTTAATTATTTTTAAAGGAAGAAAACAGCCTTCCAAGCTCGAATGTAGTCATAGGAGCCGGTAAGAGAGCTTTTATCAATAGTAGAAATTTAATTAAAAGCACAATGTAATTACTTCCTACTTTCTATTATAATTTTAAATACAGTATGGGACACCTATTTTGGAATCCCAAGATCTAGAAAACCCAAAGTTCGGAACTTTTTCGAAAAAAATCGGCAGCTGAAAAAAAGACAGCTTCTGATTTTTGAAAACGAAATCGGGAAATGTTTTTCAGTCTTTTTTTGGGAAATAGGCATTTTAAAGAGAAGGAAAATGTAAGGGGGGAAATGAAAGGGAAACTGTAATGAACATGTTTAAGATCGGATATGTGCTGTTTTCAAAAAATGAATATTTCACGATTTTCTGAAAAGGGTTCGCTTTTGCGATTAGAGTTTATTAATTGTTGTTTTGAAAAACAATCGGGAAATGTTTTGCACTGTTTTTTTTTTTTTTTCGGAAATAGGCGTTTTAAAGAGAAGGAAAACAAAATGTAATGAAAACATGCTTAAGATCAGAAACGTGCTTTTTTTTTTCAAAAAAATTATTTAACGATTTTTTGAAAAGGGTTCGTTTTTGCGATGAGTTTTTCGTAATTGTTGCTTTAATTCTGAGTTAATATCATTAAATTTTGCTTATTTTTATTGTTGTTTTCTAATATTTATTTTTTTTAATGAGCTCTAATTTTTGCTCGATACAGAACATTCGCGAAATTGAAAATTCACGTTTCTCACATTTTCCCAATGGTCTGATCTTTTTACTACAATTTAGTGGCTAGAGAATATAAAATCATATCAAAATTTAACAGAAATCTTTTCTTTTATTGTTTAATTAAATAGGTTAAAGTGACATCGAGAAAAGTCTAGATGCATCGATGCTTTGCCTCGTATGTTAGTCTACTCAAACTTCGTTTTTTGTGCTAATTTTTGCGACTTATTGGCGAGTATATACCTTCATAAAAATACTATAAATGAGCAAAATGCTGATAAAAAGTTCCAGAGCAAATTACATGGGCTCTGATGCTACTTACAAAATTTTTTGAATGAGGGCCCAAAATCCCGAAATCCGGAAAGATTGCGGCCCTTGAGCGTTCCTGATTTGAGATCCCATACTGTAACAATTTTTTCGTCATAATTGACAATGCCCTCCCCCTCGCAAAAAAAAAATGTAAGAAAACAGTTGTAATATTGAAATACTTTTAAGAAACTGAGTCGACACAATAAACATTTCTGTTCACATTGCACACTTCAAAGAAGGAACTTCTTGAAATACAGTGCCAGATATGTAGATGAGGGTAAATCTTTGTGCGCACATGTGTGAAAACCTAGAATGTGGCACTGCGATAAACACAATACTTCCACTTAGCTCGTGCAATCTAGTGACACTAGCTCATATTATTTTATGCAAAATGAGAGAATATCTACTATTGTTGATTTGCATGTCTATATAAGAAATTTCATTAAGTTGATTCCATATAGAAATGAGATACCAGACAGTTGCGTTCTATCATATTTTTAAGTTCCTTACAGATGACAATCGATATAATAAAAACCAAAACTAAAGGATAGAAAAAAGTTGAAAATGAACTTTCTTTCATACCATATAAAACATGGCGAGCTAAATTATTCACAACTGTACGAATGCTCTTTGATGCAGCACAGGGCTTGAAATCACTAATGTCGGATGAGAAAGATGACGATGATGATTCAGGAGGGGTCTCGCCATTCAGTAAATACTCATGAGAATTTGTCTTTAAAAATTCCTACAAATCAATAGAGTGTGAATAAATATATTTATCATAAATCATTTAACCAAATTATTAATATATTTTTTGCCATAACTTACATTAAGAGAAAAGGGTTGGCAGAAATTTACTCGGATATTTCCATAGTTCAAGTGCATTATTTTCCACATAGAACATAAAATGGATAAAAAACTTTCTTTCTCCTTTGGATGTCCCTGCAGGTGAAAGGATTATTAACAAAGGTACTCTAATAAATGACAATATATGAATTCCATTATTTGAAGGGATAATAAAGTGTTGTTGGTAAAACTTTCAATATCATGCAAGATGGAAGTGAATTAAAGTTATTCCGAAAAACATCAATAATGATACAAATAAATGTTTAAACTTACAAAGCTGAGACAATATTAAATGCAGGAAATAAGTACTTGAGGAAGCCATCGTGTACTGCTTTTAATGACGCTTTTCATGATAAAAAAAACTATCTTAATATTTAATCATTAAGGCACAACATTTGGGCGATCAGGGGGGGGGGAGTCAATTTACCCCCCTCCCCCATGACTTTTAGAAATACATTGAATTCATACATGCTTTTATGTATTTTGTTGTTTTGTACCTATACAGTAAGCTCCCGATTATCCGCAGAATAGGGTGGCAAGGTAACCGCGGATAAGCGAATTTTGCGGATAATCCACAAAATGGGTAAAAAGCAATACTAGTGTAGCAAATAGCTAAAAAAATCCATAACACTCGCACATACATTTAAACTATAGCCAAAAACGATAAGAGTGTATGTAAAAAATACATTTAAAAGCTAAAAAAATAAAAATAATACACACTCTTTCTCTCATATATTTAAACTTTTTTAATAACCACAATATAGTACTACAGGGTTCGTACACTTTTGGCAAAACCAAAAATAAGGACTTTCTAAGGACTTTTTAAGAACCTACAAAAAACTTAAAGGACCTCACAAATTTTTCGAAACATACAAACTGTAATGTTTATTTTAAAAGGAAACATTATTGAAAGAGGAAATTGATTTAACATCGTATTTTTATTAGGAACACAGCACAAACACTTTTATATGGAGCTCTCTTTGACTTGTTGCTTTTCTAATGTCCAATACAGTCAGGGAGTTAAATAATTATTGGAGCTAGTAATAAGAAGCACACACAACACAAGTATTAATCATATATAAGCAAATTATCATGATATGAAAAATTATCAAAAATGGTTAGTGCTATAAAATACAAGTTAAATGAAAAACAATTTAAATAAAAAAAATTGTTAAAGAAAACACTGCACTTTGTCTTGAGAATTTGTGTTTAATTTAGATTTTTTTTTCATTTTACTTAACTTATGTTGCCAGCATCTCAATTTAGGCTTACTTATTTTTTTCTCTGCCATATATAATTTTTTTAAATTATTCAGAAAAAACTTTTTCAACTTGAGAAAAATATTTCATTTTGGAAACAACATACAAATAAAAAATAGACCTTATTTGCTTAAAACTTTGAACATTGCCCTCAAATAGTAACTACCAAAATTTAACTAAAATAAATTTTCAAAACATTGAACAATTTTTTAAAATAAAAATAAAACAAGCAGACTACAAGCTGCAAATACTGAAACAACTGTCAACTTTTTAAATAGTTGATATATTTACAGGATGCAAAAAACACGTGCTAGATGTTAGCAAGTTTCCGAAAAATAGGTTTTTACATTTTTGCGTTATAAGTTATGAAAATTCATGTAAATTAATACATGTCTTTTATAAAAGTTCCTTAAAAATGTTTCTTGTTTTGTAGTACAATCCCTTTAGATTAAAATAATTGTACATCAGCTTGAAAAATCGGATCTTTTTGCAAAAAATCGAATTTTTTAAGTTCACAAATAACATTCGAAAAACTAGGGGAAAACGGAGCATCTGCCAACTACGGTGTATAGGTTTAAGAAGCAGTCGATTTCTTCAATTTACTGCAAATTAAGAAATTTCACGAGATACAAATTTTGATTAAAGCAGCAAATATCATTATCTCCCACACAACAAAAGTCCACAGCAAACGATCGCGAAGCCAAATGGGTCGCTAAACATTTACTAAATATTAAAACATTGCTTTAAAAAATGAATAAATTAATTTTGTCAATACAAGAATATATTTGATCTAAAAAATAAATAAATAAACCAATGAGAAAACAAACTATTTAGCAAAAGATCAGCTGAAAAGCGATTCGGCGCTTATTATAGTGTAGGACGTAAGAAAAGCGATAATAAAAATAAATCATTCTTTTACATTTAACAGTATAAAATAAGCGATAATCATACATGTGATTAATCAAACGCAAAATAACCTGAAAGTTCTTTTTGCCTACATATTAGTTAAATGTATCTGTTATCGAGCTAGATGTCAACAATATGCTTCTTTGAAGTATTTCCCCCCCTTAAAATAAAAAAAAAAGTTTCAAAAGCAATATTTATTTACTGATTACTTGTTAAGAGCTGCTCCTACTTGCTTTATTCATATTTGTTTAGAATGTAGAAGATTTAGTAACAATTTTCATGAAAAAAAAATTATCTATTTACTTTGTAACTAAACTTAATAAATAGTATCGAATCTCAAATTTGAAATTCCAAAATTCGGCCCTTTTTCAAAAATTCCCGATTTTTTTTTTTTTTTTGCAAAATCAGAAAAAATATTAATTTAAGAAACTGTTAAATCAATAAATATCAGTAAGTTTTAATTCAAATAGAAGCAATCGTGTAGATATATTTCTTACATGAGCTAAACTCAGGAAACCAAGATAGAAATAAGGAAACCCAACCGTGTTAAAAAACGAAATCGGTTCCTTAAGCACACCGCGCATCTTTCCCTAAATTTTTTTCCCCCTTGAGTCCTAAAAGTCTGTTTTTCAAATTTTATTTCTTTTCTTTTCTTTTTTTTAAAGCAAAATGAGGGAACTTGTGTGATTTGCTTTTCTGTGGTCTTAAATAGTGCCCAGTTACTGGGCACCATTGCATTTTGTACAAATGCTTGGTGCTTTGATTCGACTTCTCTACTAATTTTTTTTTAAAGATGTAGCTCGATTTTCTTTTTCATACAATTGCAGGAGATAGCAAATTGGGAGCTGCTATGTGGGTGGGTACAAGTTTATTTTAACTGAATTGGGTGCTGTAGTGTGAAGCATTTTATCAAAATCCATGAACATTTCTTTTTTGTCAAAATATATAACACATCAATTTTAGTTATACACTTTCAATAAATAAATAAAAAAAGAGTTACTTATTTATCAACCAGTTGAGAAAGCACTGCAATTTGAAGTAAAAATGCGTTGATGTTTATGTAAATTCCGCATTTTGGTCCTGTCAATCCGCCGTTTTGGGTCTGTCCGAAAGCCGCGATAGTACCGGACCCGAGCAAACCAAATTTAAGGTTCGATTAAGTAGTTGTAATGTAAAAAGTTTGATTCTTGTGAAGAATACAAAAGATTGCAAAACAAATAGAGCCATGGGTACCTTCTTATTTTAACAAAACAAAAAAAAAAAAAGCACCTGGAGTAAAAATTAAGGACTTTTTAAGGCCTTAAAAATGAAAATGTTCATTAAGGACTTTCTAAGGACCTTTAAGGACCGTACGAACCCTGTACTAGTACATGCATTAAATTCTTACAAAAAAAAGTCTGTTAGTTGTTTTTTCTTTTTAATTTAAAAACTCTATCTTGATTTGTGACTGAAGTTTTTTCAATAACATTTTGTCTCAAAGGAATGCATCACCCTTTTCCTCTTAGTATTTTATTTATTAGTCGTTATTATTAACTTACTACTAGTCAGGTTTTGGTGCCCTTCGAAGGCTTGATGGCACAGGAAGGGGGGGGGGGGGGGAGAGAGAAAAGAAATAAGAATTTCTAAAATTAGATTTTGTATCTGTTAATTTAAAATGGATAAATTTTTGTACATTTGGTACATCATCGCTGAAAAAAAATTAAGTGAAAAAGATTGAGCGGATAATCCGCAAAGCGGATAATCAGCCCATGGATAATCGAGAGTTTACTGTAATATGCATTGATATACCCTTTGGCCCCCCTGGTGTACCATAACATTCATGTCTGGAGAAAGTTTCAGCCCAAATGCATAATTTCTGCCCGCTTAATTTTTACAAAGAGTTTAGTTTGAAGTATACATATATATATATATATATATATATATATATATATATATATATCTAAAACGACTGCTTAATTTTTCAGTATAAATTGATCATTAATGGAGGTAGTTGCTAATGGAAGACAATATTATTGTTAAACATGTGAAAAATTATTATAATAATAAGGATTTTACTAAGTGTTAAATAAAACTAATTTTATTCTAAAAAAGAGTGGATAGACATTTGTTTAAAATAGCAAGCATTTTCTTCAATTTTTTTATAAAGTGCTACAAAATGTAAAACCTAAAAAGTATGGATCGGGAGAAGAGAGGTTCAACTGCTTTCTCAAAGTTGTGATATCACTTTATTTGTATCTTGTGAAAGGTACAATGAAGGATAGATGAGTACAATGAAGGAAGAGATGGTTTACTCAGAAGAAGATGTGAAACCAACCTCTGAATCACCAGAATTGTTTTGGAAAAGCTACTAATAAAACCTTGTGGAATTTCTAGGAAATCGCTAATTCACCTCAGAAGTCGGAATAGTGCTAGTCTTAGTTTGTGAATGGGTCCCCTAGAAAATTAACTTATTTAATGGAACAAATAAAAACATACTGCTTTTGTGATTGTAGCTACTAACATATGACAGGAGTTCAGATGCTTTGCTGGAAGAAAATGCTATCATTTTGAGAAGGAGGCTAGTTGAAAGTGGTCACTTATTTAAGGCAAGTCAGCATTAAATTAATGGGAAGAGTCTGTTCCATCAAATTTTGTTTGTTTTCAGAGGTGATTATTAAAGGTTGTCGGTAGAAGAGAGTTAATAATATATATATATATATATATATACACAGCTTTGTAATTAATGTTAAAAATTATATTTAAATAATGACACAATACTGGAAGCATCTATTATGTTCAATTATTTGAAAAGTTGAATGTTCACAACAAATGCTAAAATAAGTTAGTAAAATTTGTTGGTTAAATCTTTAAGTTAAAATGTTTTTTTAATGATGTCTTTAGCCACTTAACAATTTCCAGTCCTAACCTCATATCAAATGAACCAAAAATGTTGTAATGAACTAATGGATGATTAATGTACTTAAGATAATGAGGAAAAAATACATTACCAACTGCTCAGCAATAAAATTTCCTTCAATTATCTTTTCATAACTGACAGAAACTGGAACTATATAAACATCATCAATGCATCCTTGACACACACAAAAAAAAAAAAAAAGAAAAGAAAAAGAATTAAGCAAATTATAACAATTAAAACTGAACGATTAAGCAATTTTAATTAAAAATAAATACATGAAGAAATTTCCATAACAAAATTTCATTAGTTGATAAAATGCTAGAATTGTACAAGACAAATGCTATCTGATGATATATTTTAATATTTGCTAGTTTCTTAAAATTAAATGGACAGCACACTTATGTTGCAACTGTTTCATCAGCAATAAAATAATAAGTAAACAGTAGGAGAAGTATTAAGCAAATGGTAGGCTACCAATGCCGCTTACACAAACAATGTTTCGAAAGAAAATTTATATCAAGATATAAATACAATTTTTAACTAATTAAGTTTTATGTAACCAATAAACCAATTTTTCAGTCTTGTTTTACACAGGTAAAAGAAAATCCAAGCATAAAAATAATTTTTTTACATCATCAAAAGGATCATAGATCAATATCATTCAGGGAGATTGTTTAAATAAATAAATAGATAAAATAATAAGACAAAGTATTGAAAGCTTAGTTTGAAAACTTAGTTTGAAATTTTTTTAACTATAATACATTTTTTTGTAAGAAGTTTTGATTAAAACTTAATTTCCAAGTACAAAATATGTATTTGAACACATAAAGCACAATTACCATCTAAAACAGGTTTCACTACCATTGAAAGCAATCCAGTTTTAGGCAACTGGCTCTTTCCTGATCTGGAACGACCACCCTCAATGAAGAATTCTAAATTTTGGCTTGCTTTTAAGCACTCTGTAACATACTAAAAAAAGATGGGTGGAAAAGAGGTTTAGCAGAAAATAAAATAGCAAATGGAACATAAAAATATTTTATCAATAAGATAAAAAATAATTGAAATTTTATAGTAAAAATACAGGAAATAAATAAGAGAAATTGCAGAAAAGTTTTAAGATGTAGGAGAATGGTGAAAAAATTTTTTATTTTGAATTAGTTGATACAAACTAAAAAAAAAAAAAAGACTCTTCTACATGTCAGTTTTAATTTAGTGAAATTATTTAGTTCCTGCTTAAAAGAACATCATGTGTCTATTCTTATCATAAAAAACATTAACTTCAAAATAAAACATAACTTTAGGAAAGAAAACAACTAGACATTTTAAAAATACAGTGGATTCCACTTAATCAGATCACATCGGGACCTGATCATCAACAGGATGGTCCGATTAAGCGAATATGGCCCGAGTTAAAAAGACCGGAAGTAATATACATTATATATTAAAATGTTGTTATGCTTATTGTGAGGGATTTATTTATGGCGAACATACAAACAAGAAATAATATAATATTTACAAAAATTAATCATGGAAACGGATCAAAGTTTTACCCCCCAAAGTTAATCCACGATTCCGCAACGTGTTTAGATTGATACGGTTTCGGTTACACTCCGTTCAGTTAAAATCAATTTAATGCAATATATGAAAATAATTAGAAATATCACAGAAAAACAAATTTTAAAAAGCAAACAACAGCTTCTAAATCTCCCATTAAAATATAAATTACTTATTTTACAATCAAAGAATTTAGCTAAAATTGTAATTTAATTTTATTGTAAGTACTTACTGCTGAACCAAATAAATTTGAAAATTCACAAGAATTTTGACCTTTGCTTTAATAGTACCGCCCGCTAGTGGGAATTTTGTTAAAAATCTTCCTCAAAGTCAATACTTTTGGATTTTACTAAAAGTTAGAGGAATTGTAATTAATGTTTAAAAAATTACTTTTTATGTTCCATGATCTACTTTAAATCCGCTCTACGCTAGAAACTTATGGCTACTGTTTCACATTTTCTTTCATTGCTGTGGTCCAATTAAAGGGATTTTTGGTCACAAATAGCAAATAAAATTAGGCTTATGTAATAGGAAATGTTTTGGGTCTTTAGAGTTTGGTCCTAATAAGCGGCTGGTCCGATTGTCCAGTGGTTCAATTAATTGCATTCCACTGTAATATAAATTCATTCCCTTATATTTTAAAGCATTTTATTCCACGGAAGTCCAACTATCACAATACTTCAGAGGTAGAATTCGAATACAGTGCTAAAAACTGCTTTACATACACATAGGGAAATCAAATATAAATATACAATTAAACACCAAATTAAACAATAAATACAATTTTGAATCCTAATAACAATGATGTTACTACAATCAAACAAATTATTCTTATGTATTTTCATTATAACTAGATCAAAAAAAAAAAAAAAAACTTGTCAAGTTTGAAAATTTCCAATTTTGGTTCTAATGTAACTAGATTTGGTTCATTTGATGCCAAAAATACTCAGTTAATGTAGTGTAAAAATAGTTTCCATCAAAGTTAAAAGTACAGCTTAAGGAGAGGTAGAAAACAAGATATATTAATAAATACATACGCTTTGGAGTATTGCTCTATACAAATGATCTTTTCGTTTTGGATCACGATGCCGATGAATGAAAAATGCTCCAAGCAGCTTCAGCATATATCTATAATTAAAAAGTAAATTAGTAGATATTAAAATATCAAACTTTCAATAAATATTAAACAAAAGTAATGCATAGTAATTGAAGAAAAGTTAAATGAGTTTTCTAAAATGTTCACAGAAAAATTTTTCGTGCTCATAATATACCTTAGTTGTTCTTCGATTAAGTATAATATATAGAATAACTTCAATTTAACGTTGATAATCCATAGACTTTTAAATGCTATCATTGTCAAGGATATTGTTCACGTGCAGACATAATATTCAATAGATACAATTCAGAATTGTAAAATCTATTGCAAATTTAAGGAAATTGATAAATTGAGAATACGAAATCAAAGTTAAAGTACATTTGCAAAACAATGCAAAGAAATTTAAAACCAGTTTATTTTAAATAAATACATAATGATGATAATAAATGTTATCAAGCAGAACAGAAAAAAAGAACAATGATTCAGTGTACCTATAGATTACATTTTGGATATAATTTTGAATCATTCAAAACATCACATAAAAAAGAAATATTTTTCAAAAATGTTTTCTTTTAATAATTTATTCTTTCTTACAGTAAGAAAAGGAAGGAGGAAAACAGAAGGAAATAATTTAATTTAAGTATTGAGTTTGTTCCGAGTTACAAAGTGACCAAAAAATTGGTTAATCAACTGTTGCGTTCATTCATTTGAAGAAATAAATTAGAGATCTTCCAAAATCACTTATTATAGTTAATGGACATGTTGAATCCCACTGAACCATCAATGATGGGCTGCTAATTAGTATGAAGTTTTGTAACAGTCTGTAAGAGAGAAGTACAAATAGTCAAGAATTTGTTAAAGAAATATGGATCTGTTAACAGATTCTTCACAAAATATACTATCACAAAAATGGACACTTCACAAAATATTTTATCATCAAATTGGAATTTTCAGAGACTTTTTAAAGGAAAACCAAATTTCTGACAATATATTTTGTTATAAAAACAGACCCTTTACAAAATTTTCCCTCTTAAAAATCACTTTAGTTTAAGTTTCGGTAAACCTCACTTGTTTTAATTTACTACAGGATACCTCTAGGTCATCAATAATTTCCATTTTAGTATTATTTTCAATGATTTTATATTTTATTCTCTGTAATATGACTTCCTGTACCACACCTGATTGAAAACTTCAATCCAGTTACATCCAAGTTGATGCACCACTACACTATTCGGAAGAATTAGAATTAGTTTCTCTCAGGCTATATCTGACGAGTTTGGAAAATAAAATCGATTAAGTAGAGGATAAGCACGCTTTGAATGCTGGTGGTATCAAAAAATCAAGATTTTAATGATGTGGAAAAATAAGACAAATGTCAGAAAATGTTCAAAAGTATAAAAATTTAGAGATTTTTTTTTTTTTCATTATTTTTCTTTCTCTTATTTTATTCTTTTCTTATCTTGTTTAATTTTTTTTAAATTTTGGTTGCAATAATGATTATATATTGCAAAAGTTCTTTTCTGTCAGAAGTTGCTGGTAGTTTAATATTTGTTAGCAATAGACATACTTTGTTCAAGTGTTTTCTCATTTACAGTTTAGGCCAAAATAGCTTATCTAGTTTTATTTATATTTTTTAATTTACAACTCTTTCAAAGGCAACTCTAAAATTTCAAATTCTTATGTAAATGTGCTATACTTAGACACCGTTATTTCTAAACTTAAAGCGAAATATGCATTTATTATAAAAAATAATTAATACATTATTTTACCTTCTTACCCTAACTTTTCAGTTTATGTGATAAATGCAATATGTACATTTGCAAGTTTATATTCATTACTTTACATTAACAGCACCTTTTATTCAAACAGGTGTGGTGAGATGACAAGAAATCAAGGGGGAAAAATTTCAGGGGATAAAAGAGGATTCCCTCACAAGTATAAGACCGTGGTTGAAAACAACCTAATTGAACACTGATTTCATTGTCATGAAATTAGGAGTAGATTTTTCACATTTTACAAAAAAACAGAGCCCTGTCTGAAATATGGACAGACCCCTGATAGTGAACTCAAGGTTTTAAGAACTAAGTTTTAGGAGAAAAGTAAGCATTGTTCCCAAACCCCAGTAGAGACTGCAATTATACTTAAGATTGCTTTGGATCATTAATTTCCCAAACAGAAGACAAAGTAATAAGTCGAGAGAGAACTAGCCCATTTGAGCAGAATATGCAATCCTTAAACCTATTTGAAAGATTTTACTTTTTGGATATTTTTATTTGGCTTAATTAGGATTTCAAAATATTTCGAACATTTGTAGTGGTTACTGCTACTCAAACATTAGCTTGCTACTGAAAATTGTTTATTGTTCAAACAATTTGTTTTCTTTTGTAATATTCTAATTCTCAAACACAAACCAAAACTTCTTCTCTTCTCTTGTTGTTGCTAGTAGCAGTCAACAATAAGTTTCAGTAAAAACAAAGATGTTATACAGCTGTACAGATTATACGTTATTTAAACAATAACTACTCTAAATTTCAAACATAACAACTCCTCCAGTTGCAGTGTAATAGGAAACCTTTTACCATTTATTCATTAAGGTTTTATCATTTATTCTTATTGAAAAATATCTAACAAAGGGGTCGTTCATAAATGATGTCACACTTTTTTTCAATATATTTGACCCCCCTCCCTCCTTTGTCACATGTCACGCTATATTACGTAAGCATATACCCTTGCAGTTTAGAAACAAAGCACTACGTTACAGATCACATTTACAACTTTGTTTTGAACTTTTATAACATTTATGAGCATAAGAATAATAATTATTTGTCTATTTAATTTGTGTAAAATAAAATTAAGGTTTACAATAAAAACAATTAGCATAGAATATAATAGCAAGCATATACCCTTGCAGTTTAGAAACAAAGCACTACGTTACAGATCACATTTACAACTTTGTTTTGAACTTTTATAACATTTATGAGCATAAGAATAATAATTATTTGTCTATTTAATTTGTGTAAAATAAAATTAAGGTTTACAATAAAAACAATTAGCATAGAATATAATAGCAAGCATATACCCTTGCAGTTTAGAAACAAAGCACTACGTTACAGATCACATTTACAACTTTGTTTTTGAATTTTTATAACATTTATGAGCATAAGAATAATAATTATTTGTCTATTTAATTTGTGTAAAATAAAATTAAGGTTTACCATAAAAACAATTAGCAATGCTAATTGTTTTTATTCTATGCTAATTTAGCATAGAATATAATAGTAAAAAAAATATTAATACAAAAGAACAATTAAAAACAATGGAATTTTAGAGCATGATCTAGTTTGCTCTAAAAACGTTATCTTTATTTTATGTACACAAAGTACTCTTAAGAGAACCCCGCCTCGAAATGACTTTTCATAACTGAACTGCCTTATCATTTCATTCTTCACATGAATTTATAATATATATAATGTTATGTATTGTATATAACATAGGTACAAAATTTTAGACTAGCAATTAGCTCTCGAAAGAATAGTCTCTGCTTGTTCAAGCGCCAACTCACATACAGGCCCGCCCTTTCATGTATTTCAAAAGCCATTACACAAACAACACCAGACTATCTTGGGGGAATAAAATCCAACAATAAAATTTTTTCTAGACTAAACAAAAAGCAAGCGTCTCGAAATCCACACGATCTCAAAAGTTGAAAAATCCTATAAAAAATCTAGGCGACAGGCAAAAGAGTAAGGAGCCAGCTCCCAAGTGAGTATTTAGGGGGGAGGGGGTGATGGCGGAATATACCTCTCCCCCTTCGCACATTTTGATATCTAAATAAATTAATTTAGAAAACAGGCATCAGTAAACAGCTTCCAAGTGATACCTCCAAGTAACCAAGAACCAAGTAGATCATCCAAGTGATGACAGCTCTACTAGGATGTCTACTACGCCATAAATAATATTTTTTTTTAATCTTAGAATTCAAGCAAAAGAAAAGTTTGAAATTGAATTCGACAGCTTGTGTTATATCAAAACGACTTGCTTAAAAAATGAATGAAATAATACTATTTACTTTAAATTGGTATTGAGTCAATTCGTGTAAAAATGTTCGTGCAAAAACAGAATTAGGTGGTATCGTACTGTCTCGATACTTTTGATTTTATCAAATTAGTTATGAAAGGAAATCAAAGTTGAGATGATGCTTATTTTGGGTTCAGCACTTTAATTTGATATTTTTTCTCTTAAGATTGTTCGAAGTCGGTAAAAATGAAACGCGCTACTTTGTCTTAAAAATCTAAACACCCAAGATTTCCTTTTAACCTCTATCTAGAAGATAATTTAAACCTTAATCAGCATCGATGTTATCGATATAAAATCAATAAGAAGACAAAACAAGTTTTAAAATGGAAAAAAAAATAATTTGCTGATGTTAAATACTTTTACTTTAACCAAAATGGGTGATGTCACACTTCTTAATACCCCCTCCCTCCCCCTTGTCACAAACTGCCACAAATTCTAGAACCCACCTCCCCCCCTCGAAACGTGACATCATTTATGAATGACCCCAAACTCTCTGGAGAGTTGATTAAAATCTACTACCTTCCAGATATTTTTACTATTATCTTTTCCCAAAGATCCACCAAATATCAGAGTCTGTACTCACATACCCAAAAAATGGCACAAGGAGATTATCACCAGCAGCAACAAGTGGAACTTGAAGAGAATTCATGTACAGAATGTATGATATTAAAATATAATCCAAATGACTGCGGTGGAGAGGAAGATAGACAAATGGTATTTTATCCTAAGGGTAGAAAAAACAATGTAAGCAACACAGAAAAACTACTTTGATTAGGGAAATCATTAATCATGTACAAGTCAAATAGGTTAAATAGGACATCTTAAAAAAAATTCATTCATTTCGATGCATTGAAATAAATATTTCAGTACCCGACTAGAAGTTTTCAATATCTCTATGTGGCCTTTATGAACTAAAATTCCATCAATAATTTTATTGAATGCAGAGTGAAGGATGGAAGCAGTGAACCTAAAAAGAAATTAATAGATATTTCTAAGTTTTAGGAATTCCACTAAAAGATTTGCAAATTTTGAGACATGGTTATATAAACATATTTTTAAAGGAAAGAAAAAATAATGCAACCAAAATGAACTTGGCATGCTGTTGCAAAAATTTTAGTCATACTAATTGCTAGATTTATAACATGAATATTACTAGAGGGCAAAGTATTGTTTGTTTCAATACTACACAAAGATACTTTTCTGTGATTTTCTCTAGTAACAATTCATTGATGATTTATCATGCAATTGAGATTTTATTAAATAATTTACACTTAAAATGACTTGATTAAATTACTGTTGCTACTTTGCAATCTTGTATCATGTTGGCCTAAATCAGCCACTTCTGATTTTTGCACAATTATTCCCTTCAATTACATGAATGAGGTTTGAAAGTAAATGAAGAAGTAAGAAACTTTGAAGCTATTTTGACAGATTTAAAATGTTTCTTAATCAAGGGGTACTTGCTTGAGAAAATTGATTTCTTTCTAGCAATATACACAAGTATTTTTTAAAAAAAGATAATGGAAATATAAGTAATTTCATTCAAAGTATAAGAAAGAAATTAACTCTTAGGACCATTATTGCATTACAAAGCTTTTTAACAATAATGTCTACAGCAAGTAGTTATGTCTTAGGCAGTCTTACTATTGAAATGTAGAGTATTTACACAATTCTGATCTGAGTGTTTTTAAATATTAGAAACAATAGATACTATTTTATTGTCCGACATACAATGCAATACCATCCATATAGATCCCTGCTCAGCCAATATCATTTAAAAACAAATTGGCTTCTTAAAGACTATAAAAATTTTATTTTCACTGTTAACTAATCACTGTACTGCCAAGTGCAAAGATGTCTTCAGTGACAAAACTGGGTTGAATGCATGCTGAAATGAGCTCTTGGAAAGTCTCCACTGATTTAACAGATGTTATTGGTCATACGCTTACTTGATTTGTTCTCAATGGAACAAATTTTAGACGATCTTGGAAAGGGAGCAACATAAGTGCATGCATGCAGAGTTTTAGAATCTGGACCAAAGCAGCGGATTCTAAAACTCTGCACACTCCTCACTGGTGTGTGTGTCATGGGGGGGGGGGGGGGGTGATATGCTCCCATGGTGAATTTTGAAGAATTAAGAGTAAAAGAAGCTTTTAAAAGCCAATCGGGGTATGAAATTAGTAAAATAATTGTGCAAAAATTTTCAGCCAGTTTCATATTAGTTTAAAGAAATGCCTATGTTTTTTACTCCTTAAAAAAATATTTTATTTGAGATAACAGGGATACTACAGCACCACAGTGACCCCAGTGCACACACCTGTAGAGAGCAACTAGCCACTGTGTTATAAGTACAAGGATGGGACTACAGACATATATGTAGCAAGCAGGTCTACATGCAGCTTATCATTCATATAATGAAGGTCTAATATAAAAAATATGTTTCGTGATCAGTCTATTTATTTCTTGGAAGGCATTACTAATTTGGTCATACTAACAACAAAATTATCATACAGAATTTAAAGTGCTACAATACAAAATGCTTTCATTTGGAAGCAAGATTTTTTTTTTTTTTTTCAAATTAGTGCAAGTGGTAGAAAAATCAATCAAGTACTAATGCGAGGAAAAAAACATCTTTTATAAAGTATTCCTTACCATAAATATATTGTAGACACAGATGATTTCATTTTGTCTAAAAGTTGTTTTGCCACACTATGTAATGTCATCGCAGTAGGTGTATTTTCCATTTTTTCATCTAAAAGAAAAATATTTTTATTCAAAAAATAAATTAAATCAAATGTGTTCAAATATTAAACTTAATTAAAATGCAAATACCTAATTCAAGCTGTTGCAATTCTGCTTGAATAGATGCAACAACGCTGAAACATAAAAACAGCAAAATATATCATTAATTATCTGTTTTGAAAACCTACAGAAATATTTTAAATTGACAACAATCTAAGATGGGAATCTTAAATTTAAATGTGACTCGATCTAAGACGGTATGTATGGTTAAGAAGCAGTTGACAGGTGACAAAAAATGAAACTAACAAACATTATATACAGAGCCTCCAGGAGTTCGGAAAAAAGTGGTAACCAGCAGAAATTTCTGGTAACCAGTAAAAATTATCTGCCCCCCTCCTTCTAATTTTCTTTTCAATTTGAAATTTACTACAATATATGAATTCAAATTTCACACATTACATAAAAATTGAAGCAAATTTTTCATTACTGTTAACTTTTAAAAATACTTATTAATGTAAAAAAGTATTTTTTAAAGTTTAGTCATACATCAGTGAATTGAAAAAAGGAGCTGCAAAGTACAAACATAACTGCAAAGAGCATACAAAATAAGGAATGATAAGCAATGCCCAAATTAAAAAATATGTTTCACACTGAATGAATAAAATAATAACATTATTAATACACAAATACAATGAATAAACTTGAAGTTTATAAATGTGCTACATAATATATGGAACTACTAGATTAATTAAATAAAAAACTCTGCAATTTCAACAATATTAAGAGAAACCACTATTAATCAGTAACTTCTCTTATTTATTTACTGTATTGATCTATTTTTATTTATATTTATTTATTTACTCTTTCTTGGTCCTAATTGGAGCATAAATTATTATTTTATAACCTTTGAAAGAAAAAAAAAAAAGAAATTTTTTTGAATCTATTAACTATTTTTAATAAAAATAAAGAAATTTTATTTATTTTATAGAAATATATATGGCTATATACAGTGAAAAAAATTCTAATTCAATAGACTATATATATCCTATTTTAAAAGAAATAGAAAGGTTTAAAGCAAAACTATTTCTAAAATTATATTATTAATTAGACTACACATTTAATAATTATAGTTCTTGAAAATTATGCAACTGTTAAGGAGTTAAAATTGACAGTACCATTAAGAGAAAAATCTAAAAACTCCAAATATGAAACTACTGCAGTAGAGTATTGCGTAGTTCAATTTTTTTTGTGATGCGTTATCAAAGCTTTTGGAAATAAATACAACTTTCCTTGGATGAGTTTTCGTTAAACAAATTGTTGGGATAAAAATACATTTGCACAATCATTTCGATTAAGACTCCCTTTTTATCACCAATATTAGTGTTCACATTTTTTTCAAAAAAGGGCAGGGTGCATTTCTTTAAAAGGGCACCTTTTTTGGGAAAAGGGGGCACTTTTTGCTATGTGAAAAGGCGCTTCCCTAATCGCCTCTTGAAGTTACATGTTAAGTGTAAAAACATGTTAAGACCTATCACTTGCACTGCGTACCGGAATGTATTATATATATTTTGAACCACTAATACTTATGTGTGTGTATATATCTATATTCAAATGCTTATCTTTCTGATAATTCTTGAACTAGGTAAATAACAATGAAAGTATCTTACAAAATAACAACTTCAGAAAGTTATACGCCAGCGAAAAGATAGCTACAATTTTCAGTCTATTGAGACTGAATTGAGACATCTGTTTCAGGCATGACTACCAGGAGGGGTTGTGCAGACTACGCCATTGATTGACTGCCAATTTTCGGAGGGTTGCTTAGGTTTGTTAGACGAGAGATGTGCCATTGCAAAGGAAGTCTTAAGCATTTTCAAAAAAATAAAGAAATGATGTGGTCAATTAGGGATGAACTAGTTGCTAATGGGATTTATTGCAAAAAAAATGATAATAGCAATGCTAATAATAAAATTAATTAAAAAAAAAGGAACTGTAATATGAAAACAAAACAAGGGATACATTTTTGAAACAATTAGACAAAAATCCCACCTGTATTCATTCATTATAAAGGTAAATTGTTACTTTTATCAAGATCAATATTTTAAATACTAATGCTTAATCAAATTTTCATAAGCAGTTGATAAAAATTTCATCAAACTGAGCCATATAAATTTAAATTAAAACAAGCAAAAAAATAATAAACCCAAAAAAAAAAAAAAAGGAAACAAGTTTGATCAACAACTGTCTGGAACAAGAAAGAAAATAAATCACTCTAAAAATAGTTAAGAATTTTAAGTAAAATTAAGCACTTTGAAAGACCTGTGCACAGTAACAATTAAAACTATAATTTTATCTTATTTACCATGCTGATATAAGAAAAAAAATTAATTAATTTGAGAAAGAACTGCTAGTAAATTAAATACAATTTAACAGATCAGAAAAAACTTCAGTGGAATGAGTAAATAAATTAAAATAGAAAAAATGACTATGAAATGTAGTTTAGTTGTTTTCTAGGGCTTGAGCGACAGCCTTTTTTTGCCAATGGGCCAATGCAGATTGTTCAAAGATGGCCGATTACCGATTATTTTCCTTTTCTATCGGCCGATGGCAAATATTCGCTCTAAACCATTAAAACATGCAGAATGTTAATTAAAAAAGTTATGTAGCATATAAATCATTCATTTTATATACATCAGGGATGCACAAACTATGGCCCGCGAGCCAAAATTGGCCCGCCGAGCCTTTTGAATTGGCCCGCTAGTATACTTGATAAAAAGGAATAATTATAATAAAATTTTTTTAAAAAATACGAAAGAAAAAATAATTGTAAAAAAAAGCTTGCGAAAAATCGCAGTAAAAAAATACGATTGCAACGCCGCTACTGAATTTCGGTCGCAATTTTTGGAACTAATCGCCATATTTCATTTTATTTTATTGGAAATACTTTAGAAACTAATCAAATCATGATAAAAGTGGTAGAATATTGCATTGTCATCTGGTTCTGAGCTATATGTAAAGTTTCAGAACAATAGCTTATCGGAAAATGGTCGAAAATTCGATTGCTGGATTTTTCGAACAGCCATTATGTGCGTTATTTCGTCTATAAAAGGATTTTGTCCCATTCCTGCTATGATTTCTTTAGTTAATTCAAAGCAACGATCGTTAAACATAGCAGGCAAAATGTAATTATTTTCGTCTTCATCGCTATCTTGCTCTTTTTCATCGTTCGGGTGTAGCACCATTTGGATGCTTTCCGAATCAGACATCTTGTTTATTAAATTTAAAATCTGATCATCAATCATTTTTACAGTAAAAATTATTTCAAAAAGGAGGAAAATGAAATGTAAAAAGCATGTTTACATGCAGAAACTCGCAAATTTCATACATGTGTAAAACAACTTCGCTTTTGCGAACTCGATTTTAATAAAGAATTCATTTTCACAGTTGCAATTTTTGTTGCCTTGATATCAATTTTAACTTCTTATTACCTTATTTCAGCTCTTAAATAAATAAAAAAATATATAAAACAAAAATAAACGAGGTTTAATTTTCACACGATCAGCTATTGCGGAAAATTCGCGAATCTGCCGTATTATAAATTTTCCGAACGTTCATTAGTCCAACTTTTGTTGCAATTCGTCTTCGAATACTGACAAGACAATTAAATAAATGTATAAGAATCTAATTACTTATTTCTTTCATGTTTAATTATTGAAATAAAATAGAGAAAAGGTCTGATTTTTCTCAAGTATCGTTGGAATATTGTTGATATATATTTAGGAAAATTTTATTGTTGATATGTATTTAGGAAATGAATAAATAAATAACAATTTTTTAGATTAATTCACAAAGATCAACTTCTAATCTGTAGGAAAACTAGTGATTAAAGGATTAAAATTTAATTATATGCCATAGAACAAAATAATGATATGTTGATTTTTGATAAAGGAATCAGTTTAACTTTTTTTTTAATTGTCCATGTAGCAATGTATAAATTTAATATTACTATGCCAATTTAACTAATAAGATTTTGTAAATGGTTAGTTAAAAAAAACAATTCTACTAGCCAAATTGACTAGTAGTAGTAATTCTGAATCGCAAGGGTTTAACGTGATGTACAGACTCGCAGCATTTGGATTTTGCTATTTAATATATGTGTGTTTATTTCTTCTGTATTTATATTTGCACTTTTAATTTCTCATTTTAACTCTTAATATATATTTTAAATTTTACATTATAAAATGTCAAAGAAAAACTATCTAAATTATAAAGAAAGTTAAAATTTAGAGAATAATGCTGTGTTTTCCTAAGTTTAAATTACCTTTTTATTTTCCATTTGTTTCATTTTCATAATTTGCACACATTTTTGAAAAAAATTTTAGTATTCCTCTTTTTTGATATTTGACCAATCACTTCATTGATATATATAAATGTTATGCAATTAATTGTTTAGAAATCGTATACTTCATTTTGTTTAAATTCATTTACATTATTTTTTTAAAACTTTTATTTAATAATCTGTTCCCGAGTACAGTAATTATTAATACATGTAATTTGTACATATTACCTCTAAATAAAAACTGAAATACACCCTGTATTTTTATGAATAAAACATTACGTTACTTTAACCCCCAACCTGATACTTTCTAATTTTTGGCCCTTCACCCAAAAAAGTTTGTGCATCCCTGATATATATATATATATATATATATATATATTTATTTATAAAACATTAATACAGATAGAACCTCGAAGATCCGGACATTTTTACGTTTGCTGTTTAAATTAATTTTTTCTAAAAAGAGACTTGCCTAAAATTTTAACATTTCTTGAGAAATATAGTTAAACTTTTTAAATTGAGCACTAAATAAATAAGTATTAGGACTCGCTCGATGCATCAGCGCCGATAGTTCAAAAAGCTAGCCATTGCTATCAGCCGCCGATGTTATAACATCGAAAAAAACATCGGCCCATCGACCTTGAAAAACATCTAAATGCTGATGCAACGCCTATGTTTCTCGTGTGGAAAAATATCTTTTTGACTTTAATTTCTTTTTACTTCAGAATTAAAAGTACAAAACAACCGAAAATCGCTTTTTTGCATCTAGAAGAAAGAAAAAAAAAAGACGATTTCCAGATCGGGCTATTATTTTTTGATTGGATTTTCTCTTCACCCATTTCTTTTCAGATACTAATAGTAATACTAGTTAATACAAAACTGAATAAATAAAGAATAAACAACCACAAGAAAAGAAAACATCAGCTAAAGCGACTTTGTAAGCACGAGACACGTGCCTGTGATTCATCGTTTCAACTTTGTTTTCTAGTTAATGGTTGAGTGTTACGGGAATCCTCTGATTTTGATGCAAAGAAACTACAACACTTATATTATTTTATGCAACACATTCATTTTAAATCAAATAGAGTATTTTGTTTGAACTTGTAAAATTAACGTTTCTTGAGCGCTCAAATTGTCCCGTGCTATTTTGAAAATGCGTTGCTTTAAAATAGCGCGAAGCTGGAAATAAAACCTTTAAAATATTGTAAAGAAAAGTACCTAGTAGATGAACTTAAGATTAATAACGTGCAATTGAACGATACATATAAGGATGAGGGCATTTAGATGTTTTTTAAGGCCCGATGGACCGACGTTTTTTTTTTTTTTTTTTTTTTTTAAGTTAACATCGACAGCCGATGCCGATGGCTAATTCTTTGAACAATCGGCGCCGATGCATCGGTCGTGCCTTAAAATCTTCGTCCAATCCAATTTTTTTTTTCAAACTCTTTAAAAAAAAAAAAAAAAAAGACGGCGCATTTTTCTGTTAAAAAAAATCAGCACTTTTTGAAAATGGGCAGGGCGCTGCGCCCTTTGAAAAACGCGTAACAGGAACACTAACCAATATAGTCTGTTAAATTTATCTAATCTATTGTACTTACCTTTCACTTGAAAGAACTCTTGCGGATATGTCAGGATAAAAAGATGAACTTTTTAGAATATTTAATGCATGAGAAACATCTAATGAAAAACAGTCACTAAAATATAAAATAAAAGGTGAAAAATAATTTTAGCAAAGGTTAGATTTAAGCAAAAAATATTTTTTGAAAAACAGTTAAACTGAAAAATGTTCAAAGTATCAAAATTTTTAGGAAAAGTAGACAAGAAAATTGAAGAAAAATATTTTTTAAAAGAACAAAAATAAATTTTAACTTATTTTGAGACATTGGCATACAAAAAAGAACTAGATAAAACAATGAACCTGGATCTTCAATGGTGAAAGTCTCAAAGTATTCATTTATTTTTCACAAATACATTAATTTACTTAGCGACACAAGCAGGGTTGGTTCGATTTTGTCCAACACGAAAAAAAACCTAGGTGGATTTTTTCAAAATTGTCACTTAAAATTATATTTTCCCTAAGTAAACTAATAAAAATACTGATTTAGACCAAATATAATATACTTTCATAATACACACATTTATGTAATAGCTAAAATTTTTTGAGAATTGGCTAAAAAATAAAAACTCACTTGAAAAAACCCACGGTGGTTTGTTTCAAAATTCTTGTTTAAAATTGAACTTTACTTATGAAAAAAAAAAAAAAAAACCGATTTGGACCAAACAATAATAACATACTTTTATAATTATACCTTATATATCATGGGTATAAAATTTTTAGGGTTGGATCAAAAATAAAAACCCACTTAAAAAAACCTACAGGTGGATTTTTTCAAACTTCATGCTTAAAATTGAACTCCACTTATGTAAACTGAAAAAAAAAATACTGACTTAAACTAAATATATTTTTATCATGGATGAAACTCGAAAATGTTGGATGGGTTTTAAATTATTCACATAATCAAAATAAAATTTCCTTCTCACAAAATAACTCTCTTTTTAAAAAAGTATAGAAACAAATGCCTCCCCACATCCCCTCCCCCCAAAAGAAAGAGAAAATCAGAATTTTGTTCAAAATGACAGATATGTTTTAATAGAAAATCAAAAATGGCAGCAGACTTATGCACCTTGGGCTAACTAAAAGCTATACATCTCTAAGCCTAAGTATTATTAACAGAGAGCTGGCGTCGATTCCCCACTCGCTCCATATTTTAAAAAAGCCAAAAGAAAAACATTGGTCAAGGACGCACAAAAATATTTTTGCCTATCGATTTTTTATATATTTGACATGATCTTTTTCCCCGCGATAAAAATTTATAAAAATTATGCATCCCAGGGGACACGAAATAATATATTTTTTTGGCATTTCCACCTCCATTTTTTGCTAATTTGGCACACTATAGCCCGTCCGCGGCATCACTGTATGTTAGAGATTACAGTAATTTTGAAAATAATTAGCTTAAACTCTTTTAAACATAAAATAATTGCAATTAACTAGATTTAAAAATAACTGTTTCTTAAACTCTTTGATGGGACTTTGTTGAACATTAAAAATAGAATTAAGAAGGGGGTAAGTAATCGACTTTTAAAAAGTTAATTTATAGTTGTAAAGGACAGAATAGAATAATTAATATTTAAAAGAATTATTTAATTTTGTCGATTTTTTTTTATTAAAATATAAAATGTTCTTAAAAGCAATACATAATATTTATTGTTTTTCAGTTTAATTAATACCATTATGTGTAGGCAACCTCTTGCAAATAAAAATAAAGAAAAAAAAAATTTGAAAGAAAAAAAACAGCAAAAACCTGAAGAAAAAAAAATGTTTTTTCTGAAAAAACCCTGGATTTTTCCAACCCTGGACACAACATGAGTAGGGAAAAAATATTTGTCCATAAAAAAAGAGTGGTTTTTCAGCTTAATTGCTTTGCTAGCAGTTTCTGTCCGCCTAAGAAGGGTGTCTGTTAGAAGCTTTACTGTATATCTATACATATTGCAAACCTTGGTCAAGTTATTTATTACACAATCAAAAACTTTTAATCGTAAAAGACAAAAAAAAAAAAATAAATAAATAAAAATAATAATAATAAACAAATACATAAAACAAGCATTAAACAAATCCCAATCTGCATTCAAATAAATACCTAAATAACTTTGGTGACTATTTAGAAAAGTGGTCTACAAGTATGCTTCTGAATTTCTCTTGTATTTTCGCTCTGTTGTTAACAAATATTTTAAAATTAATTTTTTTGTAATTTTCTTTTTTTTTTTTGGATTCATCCTTGTAAACTAACGAAATTGAAAATTTTAAATATGATTGCAAACATTATTTTAAAATGTAAAATCTAGAGTAAATAAAAGTTGAGCATTAAAAAGGTTTTCCAAGTGTGAAAAACAGTGCATTCACACTTTATTTGTCCTAAATTAATAAATTTGTGCCGCATATTAGTTGCTATCAATCACTTAATGCAATAAAAAAAACTGAAATTATGAAGGGATCACATTAAGCAGATGCTACTGTGAAATAATAATAATAATATCCAATATATTTAGTTGTACTGCAATTTAGCTTTAATTTGAAAACAACATCAAACAAAACCACTGTACAGAGTGGTCGTACTCCCTTTTATGTTCAACATTATGTTGGTAATGGTTGAATGCTTGTTACACAGTAGTTACCTTGAAGTCTTAAAGCATCATAAACATCAGTATGAACACCATCCATGTTGTAACACAGCTGAACTCTGTGCTATGTTCTCAGATACTGACTTACTCCGCAGAAGTATCTAGTATTTGCCGAGACATTAAGCATATCTCTGCAAAAATATCTCCAAGAACATGGAGCAGAGCTCACTTGTGTTACCACATGGATGATGTTCATACCAATGTTTATGACACTTAAGACTTCAAGGTATAACAAACATTCAACCATAACCAACATAATGTTGAAAATAAAGGGGGACGGACTCCTTTACAAAATTAAATTTTTAATAAATGCAACATAAACAGATGGAAAGGTATGTCGGAAACAAGAAAAAATGTGTTCAATTCCATTCAGTCTCATTAAAAACAAATACCAAAAAATAAACAACTTTTATCACTCTAATTTGAGCAATTAAATTTAATATACAATACATCAACCACATAGAGCATTTTAAAAGAGCTTAAAAATACAGTTCAAAGATTCAACTAAATACATAAGCAGAACATACACCGACTATGAAAAACATTAAATATCTAATAATCATAAATTAATTTTGCATCAAATTCCCATTATATACATATTTACCTTTTAAAAAATGGAATTCGAAGAATATTGCAAATGCTCAGGCAAAAAACACTACTATCTTGAATGTTAGCCTAGAAAATAACTTTTCGATTAAAACATACAAGTGAGCTGTGAATACCACTCGTATAGCATTGATACAAGCAGTACTTATAGTACAATATTTCAGTGAATAAGTATCACAGTAGTAAACTGAATGTGATTATCAATGCAGCTGAGAGGAAAATAAGGCACCCATCTGCAATGAAAATTACATACCCTTCATTGCATAGAAATGTAGTTATATCAATGAATAGTGAAAAGTGAAACCAAGAGATACATAATAAGTATCTTCCAGGGCTGCCAGATTTTGGCCAGGCCAAAAAAAGCTGGCCGTCTTTCTTTAGGTTTAAACTGCTGAAAAAAAGGCCGTTTTTTATTAAAAAAGTCCATTTTTTGTACAAAAAACTATTAAATAAAAAATTATATTTATATCATTTATTCAATTAAATTATTACTGCAATAGCAAAATACTTGAAATAAGAATGAAAATTATTTGATAGAATGATACATTAAAGAAATAGGAAAAAGAAAGTGCTCCTTATTAGAAATTTATTTAGATTCAATACAATTTGAACGATTTATTTTCAAAGATTTTCACTAAGAATTCAAAAGTTCACTTGACACTGCTATTTGAACTAAATATTATCAATCATTTGCCTTAGTCTTTAACCAATAATCTTTTTCATATTTTAAAGCACCTTTAATTTTTTAAAGCCTTTTTAGAACCTTAACTAGTTCTCTGCTCCAAATAAAAGTAAAAGCTATTTGTCAAATCAATTGCATAAAATAAAGATGCCCATCTTGAAGCAGACCTGCTGGTCAAAGTTAAATTGTACTAAAATGATATTAAAATATGTTAACGCTAAGTATAAAAAAAATCCCTTATATAAAAGCGAGTCAACCACTCACCACAGGCGACTTCTTTTAAATTTTTGCCATGAGTAGTGCTATAGGTAAACACTAGTTTAGTTAGTTAGGATTATGTTAAATATTTTGTTAAAGGAAAGGAAATACTCAAATCACTGTTCTTCCTACTCTTATCACTTGGAGCAAAAGACTTTTTTGTTTGTAGTGTAAAATGTATGCTAGAAAAATAATAATGAACACAGTTCTTATTGTAAGTTTCAGTATTCTGAATTAAATTCTTAATGTTAAAATCACATTTTTAAGTGAGAACTTGAATCTGTAATAGGATAGATGATTTGATCATGATAGATTCTCATGATTTTTTAAGATAAGGTATTATGCTCGACTATAGAAGAAGCCAAATTCGATTCCTCTCTCCCAACCTGTATTTAATTTCCTTCTCTGTTTGTGTTGAAGAAAAAAATCGATTGTGTATGTTAACTATAATATTAGGTGAGGGTTTAATGAGTGAACATGACGAAATGAAGCACACAAACCCAAAATAGTGTCCAGTATTGTAAAATACATTCACGTTGTGTAACAATAATTCTGAATCTAATTTTAAATAACCTTCATTAAAAGAAAGATTTGATCTTCCTTTTGCACAAATTAACAACAGCAACATAAATTGGCATAATATAGGTGCAAATTGTAAATAGTATTGTGGCTAATTGAAAAAGGCCAATAAAGACGGGTCTTTTTTAATAAAAGACGGCTGGTCTGGTCTTTTTTTTTAAAAAAAAGCCAGCTTTTTTGCTGCCCTGGTATCTTCTGCAGCAATTGAACAATCTGGTGTAAAGAAATATATTTAAAATTTACGAGAAAAAATGCTGTAAGACATAAAACGGTGTAGAAATTAAAAACTGAAGAACAAATAATGAATGGTGGGAGAAAAAAAAAAAAAGATTTTCAGTACTAAAATAAACAGCATTGCAACATTTAAAAGACATCATAAACAATACGGAACCAAATAGAATTTTCAAGATATGTATAGTTTTCAAATAAGTTTCACCTTTCAGCATTATCATCATGAATTTAGCTTCCTATAGGGGTAATGTTTCTCTATGCAAACAATAATATAACATTGAAAATAGGCTTAGTTCAGCTGGCTAGATATTATTATTATTTACAATTTCATACCAGAAGGTGGGGAAACAAGGGGGTCAACTAAGGCAGATTTAGTTGCATTAATGCTCACAACGTACAATGGCTGCAGAATTTAAATTTATTGCTCTTATGATAAATTAAGCTTTGAGTTACATAATTTTTAGCTTGGTTGCCATATTACATAAAGGCCAGTATGTTATGGAAAAAAAAACAATGAAATATAATTGGATAACCACTTTGATCAAATGTTTTTAGTTTTAACTGTTTAGATAATATCTAATTTTAAGGAAAAGATTTAATACATATAATTAATCCTTAAAATATTTTGTTACTGCAGCTAAAATTGGCCTGGTACCTAAGTGCATTGAATTCAAAAAGACTTTCATTCATGCTAAATATCACTTTTTTCTGTGGAAATTCGATTAACTTTTCTGTGGTTTGTACAGTCAAATAGTAAATGCTGAATGGAAAGGCTAAAATCCACAAAATGAAAAATAAAAGTAAACAACAAAACAGGTTAAATGATTTTTTTTTTAAAGTTATATTTTAGTAAAAATATGAAGTTGCTCCTTAGGAAAAGAACTCACTTTACTTAGAGGAAGACATTTTAAACATGGGCTCCCCATGAAAGGCCTGGGTTTATTCTCAGCAGCAACACACGGAGCCATCTTAAACTGAGCTAGATTATCATACCTTGGCTGGAGGGGAAAAAAAAGACAGTTTAAAAATAGACATTAAAGAGGGAGCAGAGCAGTGCTGACATCTAGATGAAAAACTGTTGAGGAAATGAATCTTAATGAATTACTGCAAGTTTATTACCAGGATAAAGACAATGATGAGTAAATCACTTGGAATACATCTTACAATACTTTGGTAAGAAGAAAATATAATTCCAAGACATTATAATTGTTAACTACAATATTGTAAATTTTATTTTATAAAAAGTTAGAAATAAGAGCATGTAAAATATGAAAGCAATTATAGTTATTATATTATATATATATGTTATTAAATTAATTCTTATTTTAAAGCTGAAATTATGAAAAAATACACTATCTCAAACACATAATTAAAACTTTATTAGTGTGAATTTTAAAAAAAATGGAAGTACAAAAAATACCTCCACTCCTCAATTCATTAAAAATTATAGCATTCCTATTAAACAAATTAATTAAATTATGATGGCAAAACAACTTATCTATTCATTTATTATTGATGTATGTGTACTAAAAGTTAAGCATAACATTTAAAGAAATGTATGCATGAAGCATATTTTCAAGAAACAAATAAATAAAATGTGTTCACAATGAAATACATGTAATTTAGTATAATATAAAAATAAATAACGGTAATATATTAGCTTGGAATGACAATTTTAAAAACTTAGGAAACTTTACAACCAAAACTTAAAATTTGTAAAGGTTGTCTTACATTGTTATAATTTATTAATAAAATTATATCAACCTGTAAAATCAATTACCATTACTAAGATCTATTAATTGGTTAAAAAGGACAAAAGTAGTTCATTTGAGGAACTAAAATAGAAAAAACTTTTGTCAAGAAAGATAAATCAAAATTATGTCATAAATTTGTAAACACATATCTTAATTACATGACTATAATAAGGAGGCCGTGATTGATGCTTATATCTTTCTTTTGGCTTTCTGTATCTCTGTTCCTTAGAGAAATAGTCAGAGTTTGCATCATAGCTGTCCCGTGTTGAAGAAAAACGACCACTGGTTCCACGTCTTGGTCTCGAAAAGTTTGGATTTGATCTCCCTTCCCACTTCTTATAAACACCTTGCATATTTTGAATGAGATCAGACATTATGAAGCTAAAATTCAATAATTAGAAAGTTAAGACTTATACACAAAATGTGCACAATTAAATTTATAATAAAGTACATAAAAGTTAAGGTTTGAAACAAACAAAAATATACAAATAAAAAAGTCACATCAGACTTTGAAAAATAAAAAATTATTAATGTTAAAGCTATTTATTGAAAATATTATACTTACAGCACAGGGTTGGCACGGTTTAAACCAAATGGTTTTTTTAAAAAAACCATATGGTTTTTTCAAAAAAAAACCACATGTGTTTTTAAAATATATTATAATAGTTTTGGTATTTTAAATAAAACCTTTTTGTTTGAAGTTCTACTCTCATGAAACATCTCAATTCTACAAGAACATGTAGTATTATTTTCAAACAATTTCCATCCATTCTATGTTCTGAATCAAATAGCCATGGGTAAAGTATTTGGTCTATAGACGGATTTCCGTCTCTTTTTTGTTTTTGTAAATTGTTAGATGGAAAAGGACAGAATACTTAGAACTAAAGTATTTTAATACAATGAATAATCATTTATTTATTATCATTAATAATGAATAATCATTTATTTATTCCCAATTTTATTAATCAACATGAACTTTTAAAATATTAAAAATTAGCTATCATTGTTACACAGAATTTTTGGCTTGGTATTACATAAAGTTGATTCTTTTTACTATATTGACAAGAAATTTAAAATTAATTGATATTTTAAAGAAACATTAACTATTTATTTTAAATAGTGACAAATAGAACATAACACACAACAACTAATCTTTTCAATAATTTCTTTAAGCTTTAAAAGTGCTGCATTAGTTTAAACCAAAAAAACCTAGTTTAAACCAAAAAAACCCGGTTTAAACCAAAAAAACCTGGTTTTTGGCTTTTTTTTGAAAAAAAACCCGGTTATTTTCCACCCCTGTTACAGCATGAATATAACAAAAATTATCCATTCAGTTTGCTATTATTTTTAAAATACTCCAATAATATCTATGCTCATTCAGACATTTGTTCACATGAAAAAAAAAGGTCTAAATTTACTAAGCAAGTTACTCACAGTTCACCAAACAATTAAATAGTATACAACAGGGATGCACAAACTATGGCCCGCGGGCCAAAATTGGCCCGCCGAGCCTTTTGAATTGGCCCGCTAATATAGTTGAAAAAAACAATAATTATAATAAAATATAAAAAATATGAAAAAAAAAAAATTATTGTAAAAAAAAAAAGCTTACGAAAAATCATAGTAAAAAAATATGATCAACGCCGCTACTGAATTTTGGTCGCAATTTTCGGAACTAATCGCCATATTTAATTTTATTTTACTGGAAATACTTCAGAAACTAATCAAATCAGGATAAAAGTGGTAAAATATTGCATTGTCATCTGGTTCTGAGCTATATGTAAAGTTTCAGAACAATAGCTTATTGGGAAATGGTCGAAAATTCGATTGCTGGATTTTTCGAACAGCCATTATGTGCGTTATTTCGTCTATAAAAGAATTTTGTCCCGTTCCTGATATAATTTCTTTAGTTAATTCAAAGCAACGATCGTTAGACATAGCAGGTAAAATGCCATCATTATCGTCTTCATCGCAATCTTGCTCTTTGTCATCGCATGTTTACATGTAGAAACATGCAAATTTCATACTTGTGTAAAACGACTTTGCTTTTGCAAACTCAATTTTAATAAAGAATTCACTTTCAGAGTGGCAATTTTTGTTGCCTTAATATCAATTTTAAATTCTTATTACCTTATTGCAGCTCTGAAATGAATAAAAAAAATATGTAAAACAAAAATAAACGAGGTTTAATTTTCACACGATCAGCTACTGCGGAAAATTCGCAAATCTGCCGTATTAGAAATTTTCCGAACTTTCGTATAGTCCGACTTTTGTTGAAAATTCATCTTCTGACAATACTGACGAGACAAATAAATGTATAAGAATCTAATTACTTATTTCTTTCCTGTTTAATTATTGATTTAAAATAGAGAAAAGGTCTGATTTTTCTCAAGTATCGTTGGAGATTTTTTTTCCTTCCCTCTGCAAGTTGATCCCCCCCCCCCCCTCCCCTAAAAAAACATCGGCTTTAGACTTAATTGTTCGACTTATAAACACTGAATATGTTACTTGTAACGGAAAAATGCGTATTTTTAATCGCATTTTCAAAAATTCGTAGTTTTACTAAATGGGCAAAAAAACGCGAACTTTTCAAAAATGGCGGGAAATGCCCGAAAAAATTCCCGGTTTTCTGGTTCCCGGAAAAGAGGTTCTGTACTGTGTTACTATGCCAATTTAACTAATAAGATTTTGTAAATGGTTAGTTAAAAAAAAATTCTACTAGCCAAATTGACTAGTAAGTAATTCTGAATCGCAAGGGTTTAACGTGATGTACAGACTCGCAGCATTTGGATTTGC
Source organism: Octonoba sinensis (assembly GCA_038502835.1). NCBI lineage: Eukaryota > Metazoa > Arthropoda > Arachnida > Araneae > Uloboridae > Octonoba > Octonoba sinensis. The sequence goes on along the minus strand of CM076605.1, from coordinate 58,181,484 downwards.
TAGTTAATATATGTTTTATTTTTTCTGTATTTATACTCGCAATTTTAATTAATTTCTCATTTTAATTCTTAATATATATTTTAAATTTTACATTATAAAATGTCAAATAAAAATTATCTAAATTATAAAGAAAGTTTTAATTTAGAGAATAATGCTGTGTTTTCTTAAGTTTAAATTACCTTTTTATTTTCCATTTGTTTCATTTTCATAATTTGCACACATTTTTGGAAAAAACTTTAGTATTCCTCTTTTATGCCATTTGACCAACCACTTCATTGATATATATAAATGTTGTGCAATCAATTGTTTAGAAATCTTATACCTCATTTTGTTTGAATTCATTTACATTAATTTTTTAAAACTTTTATTTAATAATCTGTTCCAGAGTACAGTAATTATTAATATATGTAATTTGTACATATTACCTCTAAATAAAAACTGAAATGCACCCTGTATTTTTATGAATAAAACATCACGTTACTTTGGCCCTGATACTTTCTCATTTTTTGGCCCTTCACTCAAAGTTTGTGCATCCCTGGTATACAATATCTGTTATCAATGGCACACCCTGGATTTTGCATTGGATAACCAAGATCAGGATTAGGCATTAACTGGATGCGCATATTGATTTTCCTGGATACGGATAAGTCTTACAAAAGACGCCAACTATATCCAGGATACATCTGGCATCTTTTGAGCGACTTATCCATATCGGATCTGGTGTTTGAAACCAGTAAATTCTATACGTATTTCAAACATCCCAATGCTTCCAAATATATAGTAAGTCTGTAGGCAATTTACAAAAACATGCTAAAATTAATTAAATTTTGAAAAACAAATTTGACATGCCGTATTTGCAGTGGCTGGATTGGATATTTATGAAAATTGGTCAGATACTCGATATGGGAGGCCTTCTTGAAGGGGGGTCCCCCTCGATGTGCTCTAAGTTATAATAAATATACATTGTTTTACAACACTAAATGTTCATGATTTTCTAGGATGCACTGAACATATTTTTCGGTACTTATCGGTTATTATGCAATACCTTGATGACTTGTTTAGAAATGTCCTGCGGTTTAAATGATTGCTTTGTTTATATTTCATTTGGCGAGCAAAAAAAAAGTAGGGCGAAAAACCAAAAAGTTTGTTTGAAGTGTTGAGAAAGAATGTTTGAATATACTAGTTTGAGCATTAGAGGCCATGATAGTATATGCTTTGAGAGAGGAAATGAACTTGTCACAATGTCGCATAGTACGAAAAACTTCACAATGAGAGAACAAATAAAAGATGCACAAATGCAAAAGATTCAGCAACGGAGGATTCAGACGATTGTGTCTCCAAAACATCCCTGACCACATCGCAGCCTAAAAAAAAAAGGTCAAAAATTAATTAACCAAAAAACGCTTACCTTTAAAGTCTCTGAAGAAAGGTAAACACGTGTTCAAGAGAAACTTTTTATATCAAATGAAATTTAAGTTTTCCCACAAGAAATAAAACCTTTTTAAGTAACTGAACATAACAAGGTCCCACATAAATAAACGACTGAAACTTTGAAATAGTTAGAAAGTATAAAGACAATTGTAAAATCTGGATTTCTTTAATGCTGTACAAGTTTGACAGCAGTAGCGGTAAACACTTTTATTAAGAGGCGCCAGCGGTGCGCAATATTTTTACGCAGCGCAAACTCTCTTAGAGTTTTTTTAACAAATCTACGCCAAATTGATTACCAAGAGTACTAGAATTGGCGCTATCGCTTCATTAGATTAACAGAAATCAGGTTCAAGCGAGGGGAAAAAAGATGATTTTTTATTATGAAATGCTTTAAAAGGTATGAAATTTCAACTTTATTCTTATTTTTTCCATTTCTTTAAATTTCTTTTTTCTTTTTGGTTTTTGAGCTCGGGGAAAATAAAGAGAAAAAGTTGGGAAGTGTCTACTACTCCAGCAATTTACTAGCAACCCTTGCAGTAACTTGGCGTGATTTCAGGACTCAGACTAATTTGGCAAGTACCCGAGTACGTGATACAGTCAGCCAAAAGTAGCTAGTCCTCGTGGTGGTGTTTTCCTGTTTTTTTTTCACGTGGCCTTATTTTTTCTAAATTACTTCGGACAAAGTTAATTGGAACAAAGGTTTCCTCTTTTGAAAACTTTAAAACGCATTTAAGCCAATATGAAGAACATGATATTTATTTTTATAAGCTTGACTCGGCAAAATTTAGGTAATAATGGACGAAGTGGCTATTCAGCCTGGATTTTTAAGGCTGATTAGACCCCACATCTACTCAGCCTGAGAGGCTTGTGGCGATTAAGCACTTCAACTTCTAAAAAAATAATAACTTTCACTTTCACCAAAAAAAAGAACTCTAATTAAAATTTTTTAATTTAGCGGTTGTTGGAGTAGCGATGTATGTCGACGCTTGTTGTTCGGAAGCCTCATTCTTAATTGTTTAATACTGCATGATTGTGTTTATTCTTTATGTAATAAATATTTGATAAGATGACAGAGTTATCATTGTACGAGTGACACGCAATTTTAACTTCAAAACCTTGACTATAGTTAGTATGGAATAGACTTTACTACATTGGTGACCAAAGAACGTGTGAACTTTTACGATGATAAGTGCAATCGAAAAATATCTAAGCTGCGTAAGTTACCGCACGATTTTATTTGTCTAAATGAATTTGGTTTTATATTCACGAGTTGGTACATTGCCTTTCGATGTTGAGTGACATAGATTCTCTTTGCTTACTTATGATAAATTGTAATGTCGTTTATGATAATTGTCGCCTTGATGATAACTTTCTTTTTGAGTGCTACTTTAATGTGTTTTTTTACGTGTTAATCCCTAATGGAATTATATTTGTAACTCAAGTTATATATAATGTCGACATCTGAAGATAAAATTTTCAACGAACCACAAATTTCTCACGTTGCGGTGAAACCACCGCCGTTTTGGAAGAATAATCCTAGCCTGTGGTTCCTCCGCTTAGAAGCACAATTTTCCTTGGCACATGTGACGACTGACGAAACCAAGTTCAATTATGTTGTGGCAGCTGTTGATTCGGACATACTAAGCTCCGTAAGTGATATCATTATGCGACCTCCCGAAACCAACAAATATGAGCAGTTAAAAACACGTTTGGTTGAATTACACTCAGAAAGCGAGTCGTCTAAAATAAGGACATTGTTACAAGGGTTAGAGCTCGGTGACCAACGTCCGTCACAATTGCTTATACGCATGCGTGCTCTAGGTGGCGATTCCGTAGGTGAGCCATTGCTTAAATCACTCTGGCTTGGACGACTGCCCAACAGCACGCAATCGATTTTGGCAGCATTAAATGAAGATTTAACGAAACTCGCATCTATTGCAGATAAAATCCACGATTTAACGCCTCAATCGTCCATTAATTCTGCACAAGTCTCTATTGCACCACAAAATATCGCGCTACAGGCGCAAATTGACCAATTAACCCTGCAAGTCAAACAGTTAACTTCTATAGTTCAGGAACGAAGTACACGGAGGGACAATTACATTAGAAATCCTAGACACCGAAATAACTCTCGCTACCGTAGCAATTCTCGCAATCGAAGCTATAAAGAGCCAGAAAATGGTTTATGTTTCTATCATATTAATTTTGGTGAGAATGCCAAAAAATGCAACCCTCCTTGCTCTTTTCGTCATTCGGGAAACGTGTAAGGCGATCGCTTACCGGCCATAATGCTGACCGCCACCTTAATCGCATATTAATGGCCGATTCAAAGTCTAAACTTTCCTTTTTAATTGACACTGGTGCGGACGTATCAGTCATTCCTAAAACGTACGCTCCGCACTCTAAATCGCAATATTTAACGTTGTATGCCGCCAACGGCACAAAAATTGCTACTTATGGAACAAAGCGCATGACCATCAATTTGAATTTGCGCCGTGATTTTATATGGTCCTTTGTAGTAGCAGACGTTAAACAACCTATTATCGGCGTAGATTTTTTAAAACACTACAATCTGCTAGTTGATGCTAAAAACCATAGAGTTATTGATGCGAATACTCGACTTTCCGCTAATGGACAACTACCTTCACTTAACTCTCCTGAATCGAACATCGCTATATTGGTTGGTGATGGCATACTGGATAAAATCCTTAGTGAGTATCCTGAGTTATTAAACCCATCGCAACCCATGAAAGGTAGTAAGCAAGATCAAATTTACCATCATATCGAAACAAAAGGTCCGCCTGTATTTTCAAAACCTAGACGACTAGCTCCCGACATTCTTAAAGCTGTTAAAAAAGAATTTGAATATTTATCCGCTCAGGGCATCATCCGACCATCTAAAAGCCCCTGGGCAAGTCCTTTGCACGTTGTCAGAAAACCTAACGGTGAGTATCGTCCTTGCGGTGACTACCGTCGTCTCAATTCTACAACCGTGCCTGACCGCTATCCCGTTCCGCACATCCAGGATTGTACCCAAAGCTTGCATGGAAAAATAATTTTTTCTACTCTCGACTTAGCAAGAGCGTACCACCAGATCCCTATAAACCCTGCTGATATACCCAAGACAGCTGTAACCACACCGTTTGGTTTGTTCGAATACACTGCTATGCCATTCGGATTGCGGAACGCAGGGCAAAGTTTTCAAAGGTATATACACCAAGTTTTATCCAATCTTGACTGTTGTATTCCCTATTTCGATGACATATTAATAGCTTCTTGCTCAGATGTTGAGCATGCTAAACATTTGCACGAGGTGTTATCACGGTTAAAAAAGCATGGGTTAAAATTAAACCCTGACAAATGTGTATTGGGAAAACCTGCCGTAAAATTTCTCGGGTGCCTCATAACTGCTGCAGGCGTTAAGCCGCTTCCTGATAAAGTTGAGACCATCATTAACTTCCCGAAACCGAAAACTATTTCTGAGCTGAGACGTTTCTTAGCGATGCTAAACTTCTACCGGCGGTTCTTGCCAAAAGCCGCAGAAACGCAAGCGTCTTTAAATGAATTTCTGAAAAATTCTAAAAAGAACGACAAACGTCCTGTGCCTTGGGATGATAAATCGACTCTTGCATTCGAAAATTGCAAATCCGATTTGATTAATGCCACAACATTGACGTTTCAGTCACCTGAGCATCCACTGGCCCTCATGGTCGACGCCTCAACCACTTCTATTGGAGCAGTTTTAAATTCCCAGTCTCCTAATGGCCCAAAACCGCTCGCATTCTTTTCTCGTAAATTATCGACTGCCGAAGCCAAGTACAGCACATATGATCGAGAACTTCTCGCTATGTACTCTGCTGTAAAGCATTTTAGGCACGCACTTGAAGGCCAATGCTTCACAATTTTTACTGATCACCGTCCCTTAATTTTTGCATTTACTAAAAATTCTGACACCTGTTCCCCTCGCCAGCTCAGACATCTCGACTTCATTGCACAATTTTCAACCAATATCAAATACATCGCCGGAGAAGATAATGTCGTCGCTGACACATTGTCTCGCATTCAACAGATTTGTCCAACTCCAATACAGTTTGAATCTTTATCACAAGCTCAAGAAACCGACGCCGAATTACAAAATCTCTTAGGCACAACCAACCATTCCCTAAAACTGAAATCCGTGCCAATTTCTCCAACGTTGAGACTTTGGTGCGACATCACAGACGATAAGGTGAGACCATTTGTACCAAGCAATTTCAGAAAGCCAATTTTTAATTCTCTCCATAACTTATCTCACCCAGGTATCCGTGCTACTAAACGACTAATACTGGACCGTTATGTGTGGCCGTCTGTGGCTAAGGATGTTGTTACTTGGTCACGTGCTTGTGTGGACTGCCAGAAATCTAAAATAAGCAAGCACACTCACAGCCCTATTCAACCATTCTTAAAACCAGCACGAAGGTTCGACCATGTGCATGTTGACTTGGTCGGTCCATTACCACCCTCTGATGGATTCTGTTACCTCATGACTTGCGTCGACCGATACACCAGATGGCCCGAGGCTATACCCGTGACTGATATATGTGCAGAAACAGTGGCACGTGCAATTGTGAATCACTGGATTTCACGTTTTGGGGTACCATCCATCATTACAACAGACCAAGGTCGGCAGTTTCAATCCACACTTTTTGCTTCTCTTTCCCGACTATTGGGAGTTAAGCATATAAGAACAACCCCATACCACCCTGCTAGCAATGGAATGGTCGAGAGACTTCACCGTACCCTCAAACAGGCTCTTAAATGTTACCATAACCATCGATGGACTGAAACATTGCCTCTTGTGCTTTTGGGATTGCGTTCCACCTTCAAGGACGATCTCCAGTGCACTACTGCAGAGCTGGTATATGGCTCAACACTCCGACTGCCAGGAGAATTTCTCTCTCCGTCCACGATATCCAGTGAAGAACCATCTGAATTTGTACAACAACTCCGGATAATTATGCAAAATCTCTCCCCGACACCAGGATCTGACCATAATAAACAAACACCTTTCATCAACCCAAGTTTACTCAACTGCACCCATGTTTTTGTTCGGCACGGTGGAGTTAAGAAGACGCTACAAACACCTTACGATGGCCCCTACAAAGTCATAGAGCGCACTCCTAAACACTTCACCCTGATAATCAACAACAAACCAAGCACGATTAGTGTTGACCGTCTCAAGCCAAGCTTTTCCTTAGCTACTGACGACCTGCCTACTGCAAGCAACTGTGCGCCCTCAACGCATAATCTAGCTGACGTCCCTGTTGCTCTCCCAATGAGCAATGAAACCACCGACATCCAGCAACCCGTTCCAAGAAATGAAACCACAGACATAGTACAACCTGTCCCAATAACCACTCGCTCAGGAAGACAAGTTCGCTTCAACAGAAAATACTTGTAACATCAGTGCCCTTGGCACTTGGGGGGGAGTACTGTGGCGATTAAGCACTTCAACTTCTAAAAAAATAATAACTTTCACTTTCACCAAAAAAAAGAACTCTAATTAAAATTTTTTAATTTAGCGGTTGTTGGAGTAGCGATGTATGTCGACGCTTGTTGTTCGGAAGCCTCATTCTTAATTGTTTAATACTGCATGTTTGTGTTTATTCTTTATGTAATAAATATTTGATAAGATGACAGAGTTATCATTGTACGAGTGACACGCAATTTTAACTTCAAAACCTTGACTATAGTTAGTATGGAATAGACTTTACTACAGGCTCATAGCCAATCATCGGTCTTTCTTTATTCTTGCCCCCATTTTTCCCCCAGCGTTTACAGCGGCGAGCCATTTTCAAAATGTCTGTGATGAGAACGGTTGTCTGTTTTAGTGGTCAAAATTTCTTCAGGTATGTTCCTTACTTTTTAGTGAAATCTTATAAATGACAGGTTAATGGGGAAACTTACGGTAAACTGGGCGTTGGCGCCATCGTGGATTTTTTTTGGCGGCGCCAAACCCCGGTGTTGGCGATGTTTACGTTCCAGATGTAAACATCGCCAAAATTGGTTTTTTTTTCCCGGACTTTATATTTATTCTTAAAATAGTGATCAAATACTAATGTTTTTTTTCTGGACTTAGTTATTTTGCAGCATTTTATGATAAAACGATCAAAAACTTAGGTTTTTTTTTTGACTTTGTCATTTTTTCGCTGGAATCGGCGCTAGAAATGATAAATTTGTCATTTTTTCGATGGACTTAGTTATTTTGAGGTATTTAATGATAAAACGATCAAAAACGTAGGGTCATTTTTTCGATAAACATCGTGAATCGGCGCTAGAAAAAGCTTTTCACTGCAAATATATGCATCTTTATGGCACAATAATAACTCTAATTAGAAAATTAAGTATTTCAGTATAAAAATATAGTAAACAAAATATATAAACTATGCAAACTTTGAGAATCAAATTAAGTTCCCAATTTATTTATGCTATGCACTAATGCTAGTATGGTAATAATAACTCTAATTGGAAAACTAAGTATTTCACTGCAAAAAACATACATAAACTAAACAAGGAGAAACAAACTCCAAGTAGAAATTGTATGAAGTATTTCACTGCATTCTACCCCTCCGGACAATTTTTACATTAAGAGCCTTTACGTTGTTGATGAAAAAAAGTGAGGATTCAGTTCAGGTAATTAGCACTCAATTAAGGAATATCAGGCGAAATGCTAAAACCCTATCCAGCACACGGGACGTGGACCCACCTCATATTGTGCGCCATGTTTTTTTAAGTGGTTGTCTCCACTGAGAAATAGTATAAAATTATAGAAAAATGATACATTTAAACAGGAAAAGAAGGATAGCATATAATAGCAATTTTTGCATTGCATTGCAAAAAAAGAGATGAGGGTTCGGTTTAGATAGCTGTATCAGTTTAAAGCTATCTTTATCCAGTGCACGGGAACGGGGACCCACCTCATCAAGTGCACCAAAAATATTGATTTTGCGGTGGTTTACTCCACATGAAAACTTTGATTTTGCGGTGGTTTTCTCCACAATATAATAAACATTCTGGAAAAAGAGAAAAAGAAAAAAGAAGTGTTACGAATTGTATGGGAAAATATGGGGACATGTAAAATATAACTATAACTAAATACTAAAGAATCTTACTACAAAATAAAATTATGGTTCAAAATCTGGATCCTTAGGGTCAGGGTCCTCAAAATTATCACACTCGACGAACTCCACCTCATCAACAGGATCGGCTTTGGGACATTTGTAAGGAGGCATTAGGTCCTCTATCCCCTCTGACTCGGGCGTCGGCAAAACAAACTCCTTCAGCTTTAGGCCTTCGCTCTTCCACCCGGGATACACAGTGGCGAGGTCCTCAAGAACTGGTCAATCTGAGCCCCGTATTCCGAAAGGCCGCTGAGTCGGAACCTCTGATAGTAATGGACAGCCATATACTGGTTGATCAACTTCTTCGAGGTTCGCGACGGACAACCTTCCTTAACACGACGGTTCAGACTTTCCAAGTCATTTGTAGTATTTGTCACATCATTCCTGTCCACATACTGACCTTTGCTGTGGTTAGTACGTTTGTGCCACAGTACGTTTACGCCACACGACACTAGTATCCGGGTGGCAATACTTTTTAACTAGAGGCCACAGGTCACGCTTCTTTTTGCCGTTGACCATAAAAAATAGCCCCTCCTTATCCTCTCTGCATAAAAATAACAAATCATGGAAATGATACAGTATAATTTACACATTGAAGGATTTGAATTATCCGTGAAAATACCTGCAATATATCCCAAACACTGTATAAGTCATGGGGGGAGTCTCTCGGCCCCGTCCATACTTCCTCGTCGTCAGGAAAGTTTCATCCATTAATATTGTTTTCCCGGGTCCCCCCAAAAGGCCAGAATGGTGGGAAGCGAAGACTTCCGCGATCTCCCTCAAGTAACTGAAGAAATTCACAATTGTTTCATTGGACATGTTAGGGTGCTTTTCGCCTATTTTGCGCCTGTAGGCACATAATTGCTTTTGCACCATCATCATGGGGAGCTTCATCACGAAGCACGCCACCATCAGAAAGACCTCCCGGAAAGGAACCCGGAGATTCTCGAAGAATGTATTACGCCCTGGATTGATCTAAAAAAGTATATATCAGAAGTTGCAACGGGTAACTATCGAAACAAAATTATTTTTCGTTGATAAGAATAAAAAAATGAACTAATACCTTAATATTACACTTCCCGCAGACATAGCGAAATCCAAGTTTCACACTAGAATCCTTTCGCGCAGTCATTTGCCTGCCGCAGGCACAAGGTGGACACTCCTGTGGGCTGGGGGCTACACCCATCTCAAAAAAAAAACTGCCGGGCAGTTTCCTCCGACTCTACAATGCCACCCCAATCGACAAAACTAAAGTCCTGCAATTTAGGGTGGATTGCAGAAGCGGAGGAGATGGGCACAGAAGGGCGTGACCCCGAGGGGCCAGCAGAACCCTTTCTCTCTTTTTTCGACATCTGAATTACAACAATTTGTACAATGGTTAAAGTAATTATTCCAATTAAACAAATGTATATAGTGATGCAGTGAAATATTTCGCTTTCAAAGTAATGCATAATGATAAATACTATATAGATAAATAAAAATAAAACTTACACATAAAAAACATGCATTAAAAGCATTTGGAAAAAAGCATGTGATTAACATCTCCCCGGATCTTTAACATCGGCTATATTTTGGTGTTTAATATTTAATATATGCATAAAACTACATATAAAATATATGTTATCAAATAATAATAACATTTAGGTTTTAGTTCGGCATGGTTTAATTTGTTAATTAGTTTAAGTCTTTTGGTTTCTCTTCTGATTTAAAATAATTAATAAATAAAATAATTAATAATCTGTTTCAAATAATTAATAGTTAATTAATTATTTAATTAAAACAAAGCGTACTTACGATTACGAAAGAAAACACGCGTTAAAAGCATTTGGAAAAAAGCTTAACATCTCCCCGGATCTTTTAACATCGGTTCATTAGGTGAAAATACAAGTATATTTTGGTGTTTAATATTTAATATATGCATAAAACTACAATTAAAATATCATATTTTATCAAATAATAATAACATTCAGGTTTTAGTTCGGCATGGTTTAATTTGGTAATTAGTTTGTCTTTTGGTTTCTCTTCTGATAATTAATAAATAAAATAATAAATGATAATCAGATACAAAAAATTAAAAATTAATTAATTAAAACAAAGCGTACTTACGATTAAGAAATCAGCAAAAACAGCAGAAAACGAAATACGATAGCAAACGCGATCCGAGGTCAAAAAAGGCCACGCCAATGAAGGGGAAAGCAAGATTCGAGGGAAGGGTTGCAATTGGCGACGGATGCAAGATTGGCAATGTTATCGGCAAAGACGCCAAGCTTGGCATCCTCCTTTCCTCGCCAATCAGCGTTACCATAAAAGGAAGGGGGTTGCCAGAAATGGCGAGTTATCGCCGCGCCCAGATAACCGTAATCCTACCGGTTAATGCTCTTTAGAGTTATTAACTAACGATATGGTAAAAACTGGAATCAAATCCAAGAAAATAGGCTACTTTAATTTAAAGAATTTCCAGCTAGCATTCTTGTCGTCACTTGAATATTGAGTAAGCATTTTTTTTATTTATTTATAATTAAAAAGTTATGTGCTCTAATACTCAAGTTTTATTTTCTACATGTTTAAAAAACTAGAAGTTAAAGCAAAGTAAGTACTTCTTGTAAATTAATAGCTTCTTAGAGTTTACAGGCACAATAGCGTTCATGTACTAAATCGCTTTAGTATGAACTAATCCGTTTTTATATAATATGATAATTGTGCAGGCTTTTATTTTATATAAATTTGAAGCATTTATTTGTGATACTAACTAATTTATTGTTACGGATAAAATTTTCAGGTTGAATAGCATTCTCGGTGTTGTGTATAAGCTCGAAACCGCGGTTGCAACGGTTAACGGCAACCGCCAACTGAACTGACAATTAAAAACAGTTTGGGTTTTGGTTTGGGTTTGAGTTTCGTGCCGGAGCAGAAAAACACGCAGCTAAGCCAAGACGGCTTTTGTCACTATGCTTGCTTACATAGTTAAATTGTAAATAATGTCTGTAAATAATATGTTCGTGCATCTGTGTAGTATTTAGCCAAGATAAAGTATGTTAATATAATCAAGTTGTGTTCTTCCACTCGTGGAGTGAAGTTATTACAGCTGGCGACGAGCATGGGATCATGGATTAGGGCAACGCCCGAAGTCAACTCAAGGTAATAAAGATTATTTTTTTTCTTTGCTCGGAAGTTATGGAGGAGCAAATTAAAGCGTTGCTTGAACAAAATCAAGAGTTATTAAAGGCACTGCAGAAGAAAGATTCTTCGGTGCAACAAAAAGTAACGGTACAGTTTGAGAAATTTAATGATGAAACGGAAAATTTCGATTGCTTCTTGGAACGCTTCGACACATATCTTGATGTGCAACAGGTTCCAGAAGAATTGAGAGCTAAAGTTTTCATATCATCTTTGAGCCCAAAATTGTACCAATTATTGAAAAATTTGTTAGCTCCTGACATTCCTTCTGAACAAACCTTGAATAAGTTGAAAGATGTGTTGAAAACACATCTAAATCCAAAACCTTTGATAATCCCTTCACGCCATAAGTTTCTTAACCGTAAACAACATGAGGGGGAAACTATAAATAATTATATGGCGGAATTAAGAGCCCTTGCCTTACATTGTGATTATGACACTAATATGTTAAATATTATGCTGAGAGACGTTTTTGTAAGTGGATTGCGGGATAAAACTATTCTCGATAGATTGTTCGAAGAGGATAATATCGATCTTGACAAAACATTACAAATCGCGTTAGCTATGGAAAAGGCTTGTAAAGGGACAAATGACATTATGGGAAGGGGATTAAATGTGTTGCATGCTGGGAAAAAGGGTAAACCAAAGTACCAAAAACAAACTTTTGCGGAAAGGCGGAAAAAATCGGAATGCACGAGATGCTCCAGCACGGACCATAATAGCAATAATTGCAAATTTATTACAAGTAAATGCAATTATTGTTCTAAAATCGGACATATACAAAGGGCGTGTTTTGCTGCAAAGAAAGCGGCTGGTAAACCGGTAAAACAAAAACAGGTAAATTTGAATAATGTCATTGAGAACAACAATCAAGTACCTTTATTTGAACTACAGGCTGAGGAATATACACTACGGGAGGAAGAGCCAAGGCAACCTCCGATACTGGTTAATCTAAAAATTGAGAATAAAAATTGCTCAATGGAACTGGATACTGGTGGGGCCGTGAGTGTTATGAGCATTAGGAATTTTCGGAAAATCTCTAATAAGAAAATTCAGCCTACTAATATTGTCTTCAAGACGTATAAGGGTGATTCTTTAATACCAATGGGGTATGTCACCGTGAAGGTTGAGTATAAAAATCAATGTTTGCAGTTAAATTTATACATTGTAAAAGAGGATTTGGATACGATCTTTGGCCGTGCATGGCTCCATAAAATAAACCTAGACTGGAACGCTATAAAAACTGTCAGAGCAGTAAGTAACATAAACTTAAACAAATTGTTAACTCAATATAAGGAATTATTCGATGACAAATTGGGAGAGATCAACAATTATGAGGTTAAGCTGGAACTGAAGCAGGGGGTTAAGCCAATATTTCGCAGATATAGAACAGTCCCGTTTGCTCTACAAGAAAGAGTCGAAAAGGAAATTGATAGGTTGGAAAAGGAAGGAATCATTGAGAGGGTAGAAAGTTCAGAGTGGGCTACGCCCGTGGTACCGGTAGTTAAATCAGACGGCAATATTAGATTATGTGCTGATTTTTCTGTAACGCTTAACCCTAACTTGGTTGTTCCGCAGCACCCCTTACCTAAACTGGAGGAAATTTTTTCAAGTTTAAACGGGGGTAAACAGTTTTCAAAACTTGATTTTAAACATGCGTACTTACAAATGAAGGTACATCCCGAAAGCCAAAATCTATTAACCATTAACACACATAAGGGGCTGTATATGTGCAAAAGACTAATGTACGGCTTAAACGGGGCTCCTGCAATTTGGCAGCGCTACGTTGACGGGCTCTTTCAGGGTATGGAAGGTGTTAAGGTGTTCATGGACGATGCACGGATTACGGGGTCTGACGAAATGTCACACTTAAGGGCTTTGGAGGAATTTTTCAAAAAATGTAAAGAGCATGGTTTGAAATTGAATTTAAATAAAAGTAAATTTTTCCAAAAAGAGATAAATTTTTTGGGACACATAATAGATGCTAATGGGTTGCACAAAACTGATGATAAAATCTCAGCAATTTTAAATGCCCCTGTTCCTAAAGATGTACCGGAGGTAAAAAGCTTTTTGGGGTTAGTAAATTTCTACGGGAAATTTTGCAGAAACTTAGCCACCATGTCAAATCCCCTTAATGACCTTACAAAGAAAGACGTGAAATTTAAATGGTCGAGGGATTGTCAGGAAGCTTTTGAGAAAATCAAAAAAGAGATTTGCTCACCCAGAGTTTTAGTGCACTATGATCCACGCCTACCTCTAACTTTAGCTACTGATGCTTCGCCAGTTGGTGTAGGTAGTGTATTGTCTCATCTGTACCCAGATGGAACTGAAAGACCCATAGCATTTGCTTCAAGAACTTTGTCACGAACTGAGCAAAAATACTCCCAAATAGATAAAGAGGCCCTAGCCATCGTATGGGCTGTACAGAAATTTTATCTGTATTTAAAATGTCGAAGATTCAAATTGATTACTGACCACAAGCCGCTAGTAGCTATCTTTGGTTCAAAACGGGGATTACCTGTTTTAGCAGCTACTAGGCTTTTGCATTATGCCCTAATTTTGCAATCCTTTGAATTTGACATTCAGTATAGGGATACCAAAAATCACGGGAATGCAGACTGTCTCTCGCGCTTACCGAAGAAGTCTGAAGAATTGGATGTCAAAGATGATATTTACATAAATCAGATGGGGCAAATAGAAACCTTACCTGTAACATCCAGAGAATTGCGACAAGCTACGTCAAAAGACTTAGAGCTAGGGCCGCTTCTGAATGCTCTTCGAGAGGGCAAAGATTTGCAGGGTAGGGAAGCACAATATACAATTGAAGATGGGTGTATTATGTACGGTCAAAGGGTTTGCATCCCGAAGGTATATCAAAAACAAGTGTTAGCAGAACTACATGAAGGGCACCTTGGTATTGTAAAGATGAAAGCAATTGCTAGATCTTTCGTATATTGGAAGAATATTGATAAAGATATCGAGGATGCTGCTAATAATTGTGCACATTGTGCCAAATACAAAGCTGACCCATCTAGGGTAAAAGTTCATCACTGGGAGTACCCGAGTTCGCCATGGGAAAGAATTCATGTAGATTTCGCTGGCCCTATGTTTGAACATATGTTCCTTCTTATTGTGGATGCACATTCGAAGTGGTTAGAAGTTTATCCAGTGAAAACAACCTCTGCCCACAAGACCATAGATTGCCTTCGAGATTGTTTCAGCCGATTTGGTCTACCTATAGTACTCGTAAGTGACAACGGGCCTCAGTTCACTTCACACGAATTTGAAATGTTCATGTTGACCAATGGCATTAAGCACAAAACATCTGCACCATTTAAGCCATCGAGCAATGGTCAAGCTGAACGTTACGTGTATACATTAAAACAATCATTACGGGCAATGCAACACTATGCCGGAAGCATAAGTCAAAAATTAAGCACATTCTTGCTTCAATATCGAAAAGCACCTAACGTCACCACAATGCACAGCCCAGCCATGCTATTTTTGAAACGGGACATTAGAACCCGAATTAAT
Organism: Octonoba sinensis; assembly: GCA_038502835.1. NCBI lineage: Eukaryota > Metazoa > Arthropoda > Arachnida > Araneae > Uloboridae > Octonoba > Octonoba sinensis. Next base: position 58,166,182 of record CM076605.1, on the reverse strand, counting down.
TTGTTGTTGCCTGATTTAAAATCCAGAGTGCAAGAAAACATCAGAAGGGGTGTTTATGAGTTCAGGGACAGAAAATTTAACGTGGGTGACCATGTGGCTGTTCGTGATTATAGAGCAGCCAATTCAAAATGGAAATTCGGTCAAGTAATCAGCCAAGATGGCGAGCTACATTATACTGTAAATGTTCAAGGGACATTAGTACGAAGACATGTAGATCAAATCCGTCCAGTCGGTGATCAAGTACAAAACTTTGATCACTCAGTGCGTCGTCATCATTGGACTCCGTCTCAGAGTTCCCCGGCTGCTGAGGATTCTACTGCGAGCAGTCTGAATGGGGAACACCATATGCAACAAACACCTACGGACACATCATCAGCCGAAACTTCAACCAGATCATCGGCAGCAGCTGAAGATGTTTCAGCTGTAGGCCCATTAATTTCACCACCAGCAGTGTTTTTTTTTTTTTTTTTTTTTTTTTTTTTTTTTTTTTTTTTTTTTTTTTTTTTTTTTTTTTTTTTTTTTTTTTTTTTTTTTTTTTTTTTTTTTTTTTTTTTTTTTTTTTTTTTTTTTTTTTTTTTTTTTTTTTTTTTTTTTTTTTTTTTTTTTTTTTTTTTTTTTTTTTTTTTTTTTTTTTTTTTTTTTTTTTTTTTTTTTTTTTTTTTTTTTTTTTTTTTTTTTTTTTTTTTTTTTTTTTTTTTTTTTTTTTTTTTTTTTTTTTTTTTTTTTTTTTTTTTTTTTTTTTTTTTTTTTTTTTTTTTTTTTTTTTTTTTTTTTTTTTTTTTTTTTTTTTTTTTTTTTTTTTTTTTTTTTTTTTTTTTTTTTTTTTTTTTTTTTTTTTTTTTTTTTTTTTTTTTTTTTTAAAACATTATCTTTAATGTCTTAATATAGGTTTGGTTTCACATTGAAATTTTTAAATAATATTCCAATTGCAATGATTGTTTGATGTTTTTCTCTTATTTTGTTTTTTAAAGTTGCATCACCTTTATTTTTTCAGGAGGATTCGTACCGGTTGTCCCTCTTTTTTCAACTTCTTTTATCGGGTGATGGACAACATCTCGCTGCAGAAGCTTTGTACCAGCATTATCGTCCAACTAACAAAAAGCTGTTTAAAATGCATGTGAAAGAGCATAGTTTACCTCTTGACAGCTGAACAGGGGAGCAGGACCTAAAGGGGCACTTCCTTTAGGTGCTTAACTATGTTTTTTTTTTTTTTTTTTTTCCATTCTTGCATGCAATAATACAACAACTTTATAACATCTTGATCTTTTTTAAACTTAGAAGACTAATAACACTACTGTATACAGTGCTGATTGTTTTATTTGTTTATTATTCATTTATAAGCTTCAAGACATACCCTAGATTTCCTGATCAGAACTTTCAAAATTTGCAACAATATGTTTGGATATTCTGATTTTACATAGTTCTGAGATTACAATATTCTTTTGATATATATATATATAGATATTGCAATTTCATTAAAATTTAGTGTTTATGAATGACCCCACAATCATTCCTGCATATTATATAACAATATGGCACACATATGTTGCTGTAAACTTTTCATACTACTTACATAGTGAATGTTACCCATGTATCATATAACCTAAATAGAGTTAATACATATTTAGGTTAAATGTGGAATGATTTACCTCTTTGAATAGTACATTAGGAATATTGAAGTTTAGAATTGAGAAACATTTATTGTATTTGATGTGGGGAAAATTTCGGAAGCAAAAAAAAAAAAAACTTAAATGGCAATTTCAAACACTTAGCTTTCTGAAGGTACCCGGTGAAATCTACTTCCGAGTATGTCCACAGGTTATAATGAGTGGCATCTTGTGAAGTGTTTTTTCCAGGCAAACTTACTTAAATATAATTGGTGCTGCATAGTTGAAGAAGTGTTGTAAAACTTGAGAAATCCTTGAAAATATTGAAATAAAATATATGTTACTAGTGCAAAATGTTTCATTTCATCAGCAGCATTACCAAATATACATAGATTTACAATGTAAAAAACAATTTTAAAACCTCTATGCCAAATTTACAAATATAGGTTTTTAATTATCTTTTTATGTAATAAAATTTTCTTAAGATGTGGATATCCAGTGGGGAGGGATGCTTGTGCATACGAAGATAAGCAATTGAAATCAAAAGTGGAGGGACGCTTGTATTAAAATAAAAAGGTAGGGGGACGCCGTCCCCCCTCGACTACACCACTGGGGATGTCAGTCAGACAAGGGACAACAGATATCCAATGTCTGGCAAAATCACTATCTGATGCCCTCCTAATATAAAATAATAATTTCTCTTTCCTTTCTAATTATGTGAAAAGTATGTTATCTTAAACCATAAGTTAATTAGTGTACTGGGTATCTGGTAGGGATGTAACGAATAATGATTTGGGAGCCGAATATTAAAATTTCTAGAAAATCATTGTAATAGAAAGTATTTGTCAAATTTAAAAATTTCTCAGAGTGAAACACCAATTACACACATTAGTCTATGTGTGGAGTAATTACTGATTTAATTCTGTCTGTTAAGAATCTAAAACTATCTTAAATAATGTATTTCTTGTATTGTTTTGAATGCAAAAAAAAAAAAAAAATTCACCCACAAGTGAAATAGAAATAAGTCTTAATGTAAGCATTAACATTATTTTAAACCAATTATTTAATTCAAATTAAAGAAATACTATATTGCTTAGTGAAGTTTTACCTGGCTCAAGATAGTTTTATGAAGATATTTTTAAAGTTAATTTTATTTTATGGATTTTTTCACATGCCTACCTTTAAAAGATCTATTAAAATTTAATGCATTTAACTGGGAGGAATTTATTTTTATTTTCCAGAACCCTAATAACTTATGCTATCTTAATATTCATGATATGTTCTAGGCTTTTCACATTTCTCTCTTACTCAATATCGCTATAAATTAGTCTACCCAGACAAAGTCTGACTTCCATTATGTTAATAATAACAATATAAGTCTCATATTCTTTATCATAGTTAACTATTGCCAGCTTTTGAGAGCAAATGCTATGTATAAAATGCAATATTACAACCTTAAAATCAATTTTTGTTCAGTCAAACCCAAAAACGTTTAAAAAGAATTCTTTTTTTTTAACCATTGTTATTTCTTAAAACTGTATACTAATGGTGCTCTGTTGCAATAAGTATAATACAAATTTTAATATCTACTAATTTCTTTATTTTTTTACATTTCTACTTTCGTAGAACTATCCCAACGAATAGTTCATCAATATTCGGCTAAGTTGAATTTGATCTTACCTGGTATTTAGCCCAGCCGAATATTCGGCTGTGTCATAAAGTGCCTTTTCGGCCAAAGGGCCGAATACCAAATAGTGGCCGAATATTTTTTACATCCCTAGTATCTGGTACTATATGCTAGGGGTTGGGAGAGCCTTTTTACACTGAAATGTTGCTCATTGCATCCAAATTTAATGAAATTTTGAAAAAATATGACAAATAAAGATAAAAGAAACTCTTCACGAAGAAGAAAAAAGACATTCCTGGGGTTTTTATTATTATTATTAATGAATACATATTTAAATAAATTGTCTAAAGCAAACAAATTATGCCATTATTAATATCCATCTCTCTCTCTCTCTCTCTTTCTATTATATATATATATATATATATATATACTTTATATATATGTATAAACATATTCTTATTATCAAGCCGTGCTTGTGTTGTAAAGTTTGGACAAACCTTACCACAAAAAATGTAAATCCTTTGTTTTAATCCATTTTTAGTCTTCCCAATTCGCGCAACTTTTCCTCGGTAGTACGACTCCGCCATTCGGCCCACCCTATATATATATATATATACCCATATATATGTCACATTGTCATTTTGTAATGTTATCTATATACTAATCAAACCATCATATTTATGTTAATCACAGTAAAATGTAAAAGGAAAGAAAGCATATAGGGGCCACTGAAATATGTCTCAAATAGCAGAAAAGTAAAAATATAAAGAGAGATATCTCATAATGAGAAGTCATACAAGCAGATCATCTTTAAAAGTGGAAAGCAAAAGTAAAATTTTATCACGATATTAAGGATTGATTCAATGACTCGCGATACTTAAAAAAAAGTGGAAAAAATCACAGAAAACAAAATATCATATCATATCACAATGGCATGCGCCCTGAGGCAAACGCCTTCGCTGTATCTGGTTCCGCCGGCCCTGTTTTTATGGGGGGGGGGGGGCCCTTGAGCTGTAAGCAAAGATAACCTCCCTTTATGCATTTTTTAGACAACTTTGAAAAATTATATCGGGGAAGAAACCCCTGACATTGCAAATTGCGATTCTAAAAAATTATCTGGGAAAGAACTCCTAAACCATAGGCGAATTTACGGGGGTGGCATTCCCAACATTTTTGGTTGGATTTTGAAAAAAATTAAAGTATTTACATCAGAAAACATAGTTTGGAAAATAACTTATATATTTAGTAAAAACATATTGATATTATCTAAAAATAAAATAAATTAGAAAGAAATATTTATTGCAGAGTTCCATGGATGTTTAAAGAAAGGACAGACAGTTTGTCTGTCCAAAAAAAAAAAAGATTTTTACTTGCACAGTGCTGAGTGTGAAAATATTTGATGGCCTTGATGGATGGCACATCTTATTGCATTTTGGTGATTTATTAACGTTTTAGTTTCTCTCTCTCTCTTTCTCGGGCCAGGCACTCTTCATTTGGAGGACCAGCTGGTGGCAATCGCCCTCCCCCCAGAGGTGCACTCCTGGGAAAAAAGGGGGGGGGGGACACTTACATACACGAGTATTAAAAACAAGTGGGAGGACACTTATGTTAAAATCTTCAAGTTTAAAACAAAGTAGGAGGACGCTTGTGTTAAAATAAAAAAAAAAGTAGGAAGACGCAATCTCCATTGACTACACACTACACCACTTGCTTCTTCCTCCCCGAATTTTAGAAGCACTATGTATTTATAGATATCAGTATGTATTTTGTGGGGTTTTTACATATAAAATAAGCACTGAATATCCTTTGCACTCCTTGGAAAATTTTGAAATGACGGACTCGTCTCATCAGGCCCTTTCTCGGTTCTTATTACTATGATAAAGCCTCCCCTCTTCCCTCCCATCGTGTGGGGTCCATGGTCCATGTATGCATACCGATGAAATGACAAAAAGTAAAACATTCAGCTTGAGAACATATATGTAATACTAAAGACTAACCAATTCATAAAAAAAAATAATACTGCTAAAAACTTGAAAAAGCAAAATTTGGAAAGACTGTTGAATTTCAAATTTTCATAAATGTACTTTTTTTAATTGTTTTAATGACTAACTGATTTTTAATATTCATTTCATTAAAAGCTATTATTGTAGGTGAGAAAAAGTGAAAGAAATGAAATCAGGGAAGGGGGGGAGTATCTACAATTTTTTAATGTGTTGTTTGCTATTGAAGAGAAGGGACTTTTTCTTCATTTCTCTCTTCTTATCGCTAAGTATTTTCATCAAATAAAGTGAAATGAAATGAAGTTCTGAGGACCCTTCCACTTTTAGAAATAATACGCAGTTGAATTAAAGTTTTTAAGCCAAAAAAAGCGAGTATGACGCCAATACGTAGTCCTGTCCACGGTCGACTCTATCAGCCAATCACAGTAGCTTATTCTGCTGGAGTGGTAGACGCGTCCAAAAAGTTGAGTGCTTCCACACAGCCAGTACATTGCATATAGTGCAGCATTGCGATATTTACCACCTCGATAGTACAACAATTAACAACTGAGTGTCTGTAAACATTATTTGTGTTTTACCTTTTCAACGCTCTTGATCGACATTAACTATTTGATATTAATTACTTTATCCCCATAAGGAATTCGTTTTTGGTATGTAATAGTATTTTGCTGTCGGTAAGACGTAATATTTAGTAGCTCTTAGGATTTTGCTAAAATTCTGTTTGTTGTATTTATTTTTTAACCCTAGTTAGTGCCTTGTGTACATTCCAGGTTGACGAGCAAGCTTCATGTAATATCCTATGTATTTGATGCTGTCGAATTTTTTAAGGGTACATTTAGAAAAGTTAAAAATTGTCTAAACGTGAGAGAATGATGCACTGTGAGTCTTAGCATTGTTCTCAGGTGAATTCTTTGGGCTACGGAAGGACGGTTTTTAACAACAAAATAGGACTTTTTGAACTTGTTAGTTGAAAAAAATAATTGGGGCCATTCTCTTGTTTTGCACGGGACATTTGCAGACTTTTGAAGCTTGTAAAAAAAAAATAAATAAAATATGTATTCCTGTTTTTTTTTGGTGTCCCCCTTAAAAGCAGGCCTGGTTCTCAACTTTTAGGTGCAAAACAAAATAATATTTGCACTTTAAATATGTGAAAACCGATTTAATATGCTCGTTACGCACGGGATTCAGAAAAAAAGAATTTTCTACCCTGACTTCTATGTGTCACAAACTCTCTGAATTTAGAACTTCTATTTTGCCATTGTATTTTTTTCCTAGTAATAGCTAATTAGTTTCTCTATCATTTTTTGTTATATTTTTTCCAATTGAATTTTTAAATAAAATTTTAAAATTTCTTTAAGCTGTGTTATGCACGGGACATGTCTGAATTTTACTCTATATAAGCAGTCAGAATTCAAAAATTAGAGTGATAATTAAATTACTGATGAAAAAAAAAGGTATTGTAGATAAGCATAATTCAGATAAAATATTGAAGGGGGAAAAATTGTTTTTTAAATCTAATTAATATTTATTTATTCATTTAATCAGGGTTCGCGCGATTCCCGCTGTATTTTTTGAAATCCCACTCAAAAAAAGTAAGTAAGTCGCTGTTTCTGCAACTAGCGGACACGCATTCAAAACATCGCGAAACGAAACTACTATTCTAAACTGATAATTCAATACAAACTAAATGGAGTATGTTAGTTTTCAACTGTCATCTTATCCTCATTAATGAAAAGAAGAATCTAGGAACCCTATTTATCATATATATAACAACATGGGGGAAAGATTGTTAACGTCCTCATTCCTTGGGATTATTGAACAATTTGAGCACTTTGTGAATGCAGACTTAGTTTCATTCATTCTATTCACAGAGGACTAAAAAAAAAAAAGAGTGGAAAAAGAGAATCTTCTCGGGCATAGGGTTACAAAGGAGTGCTGTCTAAAATTTACTGTTTTTATTGAAAACAATCAATAGATAAAATGACATATGATCAGAAAAAATAGAGGAAATATTAAATTAATTTTTAGGATTTTTTTGTAAAAATCACACAAAGAATTTTGGTTAAATAATCAAAACACCAGAGGATCTGTTTCACGCTTAACATTTTATAAAGCACTCATTTTTGCGATTGCGAATTTTAAGTAGGATCCTTTTTGTGTGAACCTTGTTGATGTTTATTCTTTCATTGCTGAGCATAGCTTAGGCAATCATCTTTATTACTTAGTTTGTATTGGATCACGATCGGACAATTTAGTGATATTTTTAAAGACCAAAACAAAAAGAAAAGTTCCCACTTAAATTTTAAAAATCCCACTTAAAATTTTGGTCAAGGTGGGAAATCCCACCTTGTATTTTTCCCCAGTGTGAACCATGTTTAATGTTTTTTATTTCTAATGGGCAGCATATATATTGGTATTTATAATGTGGTAATAACATAACTGATAACATTTGTTAGTGGAAAGTGCAATACTTTTTTAATATGTTCCGATACTTCTGAGAAAGAAAAAAATACTGTGAAAGCCTTCATTCAAGAACTTTATGATAAAATTCAGTTAAATGCTACTTAGAAAACTAATTTTTTGAAGAAATAATATGGACAGATGAATTAAATAATAAGAATTAATGGGCAATTCCATGGAGTCTGAGGTAAAAAAATGAAGACAACTTTTTCAAATTTAACTCTGTTTACCACATATAAACTCATTGAAAATTATAAAAGTTACTTTCAAGATATTCACTACATCCTTCTGAGTAAAAAAATAATGTTAGTTTTTAAAAAATATTATTCTAGTATAAATTAAAATAATTTAATTATTTGGTGTCTGACGTAAACACAAATGGAAAAATTGAATGTTCTCTTGAATATTTCTAAAAGTCTGTGAATTAGCTTATGTTTTAATTTTAAACACAGTTAAATTGAAAAGTATACATTTGAATGAAGCATATTACCGTAAAATCCCGAAAATAACCCCGCTCTTTTTAAAAACCAAACTGGCAAATTTCAGATAGGGGGGTTATAATCAAGATTTTCAAAAAAAAATTTTTTTTTAAAAATGTTTTTAGTATTAATTAAGAGCATCTACTGAAGATAAATAATAAGTATAACCCATTTAAAATTATTTTAAATAATATAAAATAAGATTCAAATAAAATAATTTTTATAAAAAATAGAACCGACTTCAAATTTTAAATTGCGCTAAAAAGTGAAAACTAAATTAATTCTTTAAACAACATCGATGTGACTTTTAAACATAGTTTTAGAAGTTGGTGCAAAATTAGGATAGATAAAATCTCTTGTAATCATGAATCAATTAAATATATATATTTTTGCAGAATTAGCAACATTCCAATATGAAGTAACAAATGGTGTAATGGTACTTAGATTCATATTTTGCACCGACTTCTAAAACTATGTTCAAAAGTCACATCGATGTTGTTTAAAGAATGAATTTATTTTTCACTTTTTAGCGCAATTTATAATTTGAAGTCGGTTCTATGTTTTTATAAAAATTATTTTATTTTATTCTTTTTAGTGTAAAGACGTTTTTTATGTAAATACTCTATTTTTAGAAAATCCATGTCAAAATGCAAACCTTCTTTGAATGAATGGCACTAAAAACTAATCATTTGTATGATAAATTCCATTTTGAAGTCAATTTTAGCAAAACAAACTGATTGGATTAATTTTTGCCTCGGAGAAGCCTTTAGTCAAACTCTTGCTGTAATTGCTTTTAATATTATAGCCCAATCGCAACAAACACTTTTTTGAACAATGACTTTTATATTTATCAATAGTTTTCCCAACAAAGAAAAATCAAGCCAAGCCTTTCCAATTAAAATTAAAAATACTTTATTTTTCACCTATAACGTTTTTTCTAAAAAATAAATGTAGTCAAATTGATTTGCGATATTTGAGTTAGACGACCCTCTATGGATTAAAGAAAAAAACATCGAAATCGGTTCATTTAGTCAAAAGTTATGAATGAAAAAACAAAAAAAAAAATACTACACTTCCGCCCGTAACTTTTTTTCTAATTATCGAATATGATCAAACGAAAGTACGGGACCTATGGGTAACCACCCTCGATTGATAAAAAAAAAGATCATGAAAATCGGTTCATCCAGTGAGAAGTTATGAGTGGACAAACAAACAAAAAAAAAACGACATACATACAATATGAATGTATAACCTCCTTCCTTTGTGAAGTCAGTTAAAAATAAAGAAAAATTTGTCTTATAATTTTCTAATAGAAAATTGATCGCATGGGGATGGCATCTTTGACTGAAGAAAGAATTTAGCACTTAAGTTAGCAGAAATCCCTATAATTTAAATTTAAAACTCATAAAATGCAAATTTGGCATGTTCGAGGCCAGCGCTATATCGGTATTGCGTAATGCGTCGAATTTCAAAACACGACAAAAAATGGCGGACTCACAAGATCAAAGATGGCGGCTAATGAACGAATTAACGTCGAGTACATGAAATTTATTTTTAAGCATATAGACCTTGAATATTTATGAATAAATAAACAAATAAAACAAAATACAAAAAGAAATTGGACATATTTTATCTTTATCATAAGAAAATAATACAAAATTTGTTATAAAATCGTCAGCCATTTGAAGGGGGGGGGGGGGGTTATATTAAGGAATATGGAATGATTTCACTTTTGGCGCGAAAGGGGGGGGGGGGTTACATTCGATGGGGAGGCTACTTTCAGGATTTTACGGTATATAGTTTTAAAATAACATTATGTAAATTATAATTAATTTGAAATTATTTTTACCTTGGTGTTGTATGTAAATTTTTGGTGTTGGACGTCAATTGTTCATGTTGGATACAAACCATTGTTTTTTTGTGAAAATAAAAGTTGATGATAGCAATTGAATGTTATGAATAGTTATGAAAATTAGTTTAAGTTTTATTCAAGTATCACATACATATTCTCTTGCCCCCCTATTTCCTGTTGGGATAGGGGATTGAATACATTTTACAATATCATGTAATTAATAAAGGATTTTCTCCTCATTTTTGGGCCATTTAAAATTGCCTTTGGATCGATGCATGGCAGACACTTCTACCTCATTTTTTATTTTTCTCATCCTGGATAGAGATTGGAGTCATATTTGACTACAACCCAGTCATTGATATTGTCACGATGATAGCAATAACTACCGCTCACATTAAGCGAACAATGAGGTTTATTATCCTGTAGCAACCCGTCACAGCACAAGTCTACGAACTGGCCCACGACCAGTGTTTCTTTCAGACCTTTTGCTTCGGGAGGGCAGGTGACGAATTAGGAGGGGTGATGTATGATCCCAAATCTTGCTGTGTTATTTTATATAATAGGTAGAATAGAAGTGATGATAATATGGATCTTTTAAATGTATATGATAGATCCCTGGTAATATACAGTAGAATCAATTTTCGGCTTTATGTTTAGTGAAGTTAGAGGAGTAAGTTTCTGAAATTTTTGTAATTGAAATCTTATGAGTTATTTTTAGGCTGGTTTCGGGGCGGGGAATTTTTTTGCAATTTAAGTCCGGAGAATGCAATTTTAGGCTCTTAGGAGAAGTTAGAGGAGGGGGGATTCTAGGGTTCTCCCGTGAGAAAATTTTCAACCTAGCCTTAAAAATGCTGTTTTACTTTATTTTTGTTAACGTCACTGAAGACGGGTGCGAGGGCTCTCCTCAAGAAACCTTTTGAGTTCTAAGTCCCAGCAATGAAATTTCGGATGGGGGTCATTCATAAATGATGCCACGCTTCAAGGGGGAGAGGGGGGATCATGAAAGTATGACAGTTTGTGACAAGGGGAGGGGAGGGAGTATAATTTGATTTCTATAAAAACATTTAAAATCAGCAAATTAAACCTATTTTATGCTAATGTAATATAGCGTGACGTGTGACAAAGGGGGGGAGGGGGGTCAAATATATTGAAAAAAAGTGGGACACCGTTTATGAACGGCCCCATACGTTGTTTGGGGATGTTAGAGGATGTGAGAAATAGTTCGGAGATTCTCTAGTCTCGCAAATTTTTCATAACTAAAGTCTAATTTTTGGCTACTTTTGGTGACGCTACTGATTGTGTTCGGTGTCGTTCCCCAGGAAATGTTCCTGAAACTGAAGTCTTAAAGTGCAGTTTCATGGTATCATAGATGATGTAGGAGAATGAAGAAAGGTCCAGAGGACATAGCACGAAAATTTTCCAAAACTGATGAAGTTCTGAAAATGGAAAATTTTAGGCCTTGAAAAATTTTCCAACCTGAAGCCCAAAAAGTGCAGTTTCAGGCTATTTTTTGGTGGCCTTACGGGAAAAGGGAAGGTGTCTAAAGTTCTTACAGGAAAGTATTAAACTAAAGTCTTAAAGCACAATTTTTGGCATCTTTTTTCACATTAAAGAGATGTAATATTGCAAAAAATTTAGGGCACATGTACAATGGACATATTTATGTGTTTGCTTGCTTGCAAAGCGATGATCATTTGCCAGTCAAGCAGAAGATCACCTGAATCTAGATTTAGATGTTTTAAGTATAAATGTACATTGTTTTTTAAAAGAAATTTGTCATTGTTTCTAGAAAATTTCCAAAAGTACTCTTAATGTTGACCTTAAATAAACAATTTAATTTCAAAGTAACAGTGTCAAACATTTCATTGCCAACCGTCTCTCGTTGCAACTGGATATGTAAAGATTCAGATAACAGAAGTATGGATCAAAAGGTTCCTATCATATGTAAAAAAAGAAACCAAAACTCAATAATAAAAGGCAGGTTCTTTTAGGAAGGGGTTATATTCATGAGATTTAATGGAATAAAGGGAGATTGTATTGATTATCTAGTACTCTGAATCAGGGCCACTGATAGCCCAGGCGGGCCCCATGTCAGTTGTGTCGTCCCCACCCCCCTCCAACCTCCCTTACCCTTGCATCTTAACAATAGAAAAATTTTACCCACTGCACTACTCTGATTTTGAACCGAGCCTCATGAATCAGCCATACCTGACACCCCTCTCACAGCCATGCTTAAAACCAGGTGTTATCTGAAGGACCGGAGCTTTGGCGTTTCACATTTTGTTGGCAGTGAGAGGCCAGTTTTATGACCCAAAACACGTGCCACTTTATTTCCTCTATATTTTTAATTTTTCTTTCTTCCTTTCTCCCTTTTATTTTTTCTTCTTTCTTTTTTTTTTCGTTTGCCTTTTGGTATTTGTTCAGCACTGGAGGTGTTTCAAAAAAAGAATCAGAAATTATTTGGGGACATTAATGGATTAGAGATTTACTTTGATGATTTGATTATTGCAGGTAAAAATGAAACAGACCATGATAAAATCTTGTTAGAGGTTCTAGAGAGGGCAAAAGCAAATAATGTAAAATTCAATCCAGATAAGTTTCAATTTAAAGTTCCGAAGGTAAAATATATGGGTATTTTAATATCAAAAAATGGAATACAAGCAGATCCTAGCCATGTTAGAGCTATTACTGAATTAGATAGGCCATCTAATAAGAGTGATATTAAAAGATTGCTAGGCATGGTAAATTTTCTTTCAAAATTCATACCTAATGTTTCAGTTGTTACAGCCCCTTTAAGAAATTTGTTAAAAAATGATATAGACTTTGAATGGGGTCGGGAACAAGAGAAAAGTTTTGAGACTGTTAAAAAGTTAATTAGTTCAACACCAGTCTTAAAAGTATTTAATGAATCGGTACCTATTATCATTCAATGTGATAGCTCTAAAGATGGTCTGGGTGCTTGTTTGTTGCAAGATGGTCACGCAATTTCTTTTGCATCCAGAAGTTTAACAGAAACTGAACAAAATTATGCCCAGATTGAAAAAGAATTATTGGCCATAGTATTTTCTTTTCAAAAGAAAGTGATCACAAACCTTTGACCTCTATAGTACACAAGCCAATTAGTAAAATCTCCTCTAGGCTACAGAGAATGCTCCTTAAATTATTAAAATATGATTTTACAGTAAAATATTTACCAGGTAGCCAAATGTATGTTGCTGACACATTGTCCAGAGCATACATTAAAGAGAAAGTGTCTGATGATCCTGAAATGCTAAATATGGTACATTCTATATCTAAACTTTTGCCAATGAGTGAAAGTAGGTTCAAACAATTTCAACAAGCTTCAGAGTGTGATAGTGAATTAAAATTACTTAAGCAATATTTCCAGAAGGGTTGGCCGGAAATGAAAAATGTGCCTGTAAATTTGAGGCATTATTACAAGGTGAAAAATGACATTGTTTGTGTGGAGGGATTAGTGTTTCTAAACGATAAAATTATTATTCCTAATATACTTAGGCAGGACATGTTATTGCTGATTCACGAATCTCATTTAGGTACTGGAAAATGCAAAAGTAGAGCCAGACAGTTAATGTACTGGCCAGGTATTAACCGAGATATTGAAGATATCATTTCCAAATGCAATGTATGTGAAAAATTTCAAAAATCTCAATGTAAAGAACCACTAATTCCACACGAGATACCTATTCGGCCCTTTCAGAGAATAGGAATAGATATAATGTATTTTCACAATACTGACTATCTTGTATTGATTGATTATTATTCAAAGTGGATTGAGGCAATACCCATTCAGAATAAGACTATTTCAGAAATTGTGATTAAGTTAGAAAACATTTTTTCAACATTCGGAATCCCTGAAACTATTATTTGTGATAATGTGCCATTTAACAGTTATGAATTCAAAAACTTTGGGAAGGGGTGGGATATTGAACTAATATTCACTAGTCCTAACTATGCACAAAGTCATGGGATGGTTGAGAAAGCAGTGGGGATATGTAAGGCAATTTTTAAAAAAGCTTATGAGGATAATCGCAGACCTTCAGTGGGTTTATTAGAATATCGTAACACACCTATTTCAGGATTGGGATTATCTCCTGCCCAGTTAATGTTCAACAGACGACTGCGAACCAAATTGCCCGTTACCAATAAACTTCTTAATCCCGAACTTTTCAAAGACATTAACATAGAATTAATAAGGAGACAACAAAAACAAAAACACTATTATGATAAATCTAGCAAAAGCTTAAAGTAACTTAAAATTGGTGATAAAATTACTGTTCAAAATGTTAAGTCTAAATTATGGGAACCTGCTATTGTATTAGGTAAAACCAGAAACCCCAGATCATATAGAATAAAAACAAATTCTGGACGAATTTTTATAAGAAATAGAAAGTTTTTAAGATTATCTAAAGCAGTTAATGAATATTATGATGATACATTTAATGAATTTCCAGAAAAGGAATCTGAAATAGTTTCTAATACAGATTCCAGATCAGAACCGGATATTGTGAATGATCAAATTAGTAGTCGGACTGGTCATATTATAAGGCGACCTCAGTACCTAAATGATTATATATGTAATTGATTTGTTTTATGTATATTGTATGGGGATGTGATATATTTGTATAATATATACTTTAACTGTAATCCTCTGCTCTTAACTGCAACCGTCTGGCATTGTTAAAAATGGCTCGATGGAGCACTCGAACGAGGTTGCATGGACTTCAATAAAGTTGGTATGTTGTCTTAAAGACTTGTCATTAATAAATACTAGGAAGGATACAACAGTAGTGAGATTTTTTTTAAAGAACATATTCTTAAATGTTTTGTTTCACCATATATGGTGAAACAAAACTCAATTTTAACTAAGGAAAATTAAATTGCAGAAAATGCAAAAACTTCCCTTTTATGCCTATTTCACTTTGTTTTGCAAATGAAAGCAAATATGTTGATAAAAACAGTTGAAAACAAATGTAGTTTTTAAAAAATAACGGTGTAGTATGTAAATGGTGTGGGACGTTTAAAATTTCTTTACATCCAACACCAAATTTTTAGTATAAAATATTCAATATTAAAAAAAATGAATGTAGGTTATTTCAATGATATTGAAAATCCTGCTTTACATAGGACATTTCATTCATGCAGCTTTAAAAGTACTTGCTCAGCATAAATAATTATACAATTTGGTGCCGGACGTAAACATGTGAAGTGGCTTACATGCAAATTCCTTCAGAAATCAAAATGGATAATATTTCTACACATTTTGCAACATTACATACTGTAGACTGCATACTTAAATGTTTACTCAGCTTAGTTTATAATATTAATTCATTTATTTTGAAAGAAACTGAGTTTCTTTGAGAGTAGCCAAATTTGATTTCAAAACACACAAAAAATTGACCCTTGTTTAGCCTCATGTATTTTTTAAAAAACCTAATTTATCAAATTTTGGATAAAAGTTTCAATACATACAACTTTTTACCTTTAAAATGATACCTTATTTGTTTAAAAATATTGATTTTGTAAATTTGATCATCTGGTTGACCTTTCTGTGAAATTGCCTTAATATTAAAATGGACAGATGAATTAACTTCATCTGAATTTAAAAACAGATACATGACCTTGCTGCTAAAAGACATCAGCCATTAAAAAAAAAAAAACCTTCCACTGGAAATATTTTGCAACAGCACACGGTAAAGGTGTTATGGATGGAATTGGTGGTAAAGCAAAATGTTTAGTACGAAATGCTGTGATGTCAAAAAAATCTACTACCCCAATTGTATAGTCAGCAGAAGACTTTGCAAATGTTGTGAAAAATGCTATACCATCTACCACAGTTATGTTAGTTTTAGATAGAAACATAAATAGAGATAACAATATCTGGACTAAAGGGAAAGCAGTACCAGGCATTTCAATAATGCATGGCATTAAATGTTCCCCTTTCTGGTTTGGAATTTTTTTGTAAATGCTGTAACACCAATGAAACAAACTACTGATACTGTAATTAGCTCTGTAAATATTTCTGTAGGAAATAGGGTAGTGAGTGGTAGGGTAGTGAAAGTTTCATACATAAACTTCATAGATATGTTCCAGTTGATTTAAAGTCTCTTTCTTTGAAATGAAGCGAGAATTTATTAAAGATGTCAAAACGTAACCTAAAAATTTTTTACATAGCTATACAAGCTTTATTCGCTATCCATAAATTAATTTTTAATTTAAAAATAAATATATATACTTTTATTTTTATTTTTCATAAGACACCGAATAACGAATTAGTTACAAAATAGGAAATTATTAAACCTAATTTTTGCTTCTGAGTTACTTTCTATTGTTAATTTAAGAGAAAACATGCTTTGAAAGCATATTTTCTCTGAAAGAAATATTTCATTGAAACTAGTATTTGAAAACTTAAAAAACCCAAATAGGAAAACAAACCATAAGTATTCTTAATAGCATGTGCGGGGAGACGCTCTTGGCCCATAAAATAGCGGATGCTTGATAGTTGAAAAGGAATCACTTTTCTACCGCAAGATGATCCATATAGTTCAGTGAGCGCTAGCGAACCGGTTTCCCATGTCTTATGATTACAAGGGATCCAATCCTAATTTTTAAAATTTTCTTGCTATTTCCCCTTTTTCAAAGAATTTACCGTCTCATAATTTCAGTATAAATGAACTCAGACCTATAAATTTTGGGCCCTCCTTCAGAAAATCAACTTCCACCCTCACCAGATAGCATTTCGCCCCCTTTAATTAATTCTTTAATTTGGTGGCGAAACTTGTAAATATTTAAAATTTTGCTTCTTCAAATTCATATTCATTCATCACTTTACATAAAAGTTATGTGCAAAAGTAAAGTTCTGATTTATGGTAAGCTTTTCTTTTAAAGCTCATATTGTAAAAATTATGCAGACACTTGTTTAGGGAAAACCCTGTCATATAAAGTTGTGAACTTCTGTTCTATAGCTCTATGAGCTTTTGAAAGGGTTTTCTTGTAACCTTAAAACTTTTATCTTTAATATTTTTGCTTGAATTATCTTGATTTTTCATTTATCCTGTGAATAGTTTCTCATTGCTGGGAATATTTTAAACAAGTTTTAAAAAAGTAGAAAGAAAAAAACCTATTAAAAATTTTTCATTTCTGAAAACAAGAAAATGTTAATTATTGAATTCTTATTTCTTAAAGTTGTAAAATGTGTGATTTTTTCCCCCTCTATCAGTATTAAAGTTGTAAACAAAATAATAACACCAGTAATAAATTTCTAATCCTCTTTTCTCTCTGTACTTTTGTATTTTTTTATAGATCAAAATGGGAAAAGGAAAACCAAATAAAAATCGCCCAAAGAAGCACAACTATTGTAAAATGCAAAGACTAAAGCGTCAAAGAGAAGCGTTAACCAAATCCAAAGGGTTAGTGAATTTTGTTACTCACACTTTACTGTTGCACTTAAAAAATGATTATCATTCATTTCCAAATGTTGTAATTGATTATTACAAAAATGTTTAGTATAAGTATAGAATTTTATCCCCTTTGTTTAGGAATTTATATCATAAATTTAGAGACATCCAGAAGTTCCCTAAATAACTTTATAGGCCTCTGCTTTGAGCTAGACTGAACCCTTTCTATCTACTTTCTTATCGCCATCATCCCAGAAGTATAGCTAAAGATTTATGCATTGATGACCAAGTAAACATATGAACACTTCCTTTATATATTTCATAAAAAAAATCACTTTTATGTATATTTGTAGCTAAGTAATTTCTCAGTTAAGTACTACAAAAGATTTGAGCTTTATTTAACAGTATATTAAACATTTTTTAAATTTTATGTAACACTAGCTAAAAAAAAAATCTACTTTTAAATAACAAAAAATACAAGTCCAAGTAATAACCGTACAGGACTATTACGGCCCATGCTCAATTTTGAGGGAATTTGTTGGTCAAAGAAATGGTTTGCTAATGTAAGGAATTTTCTTGTCTTCTCAGATTTTATAATTTTTACCATTGTCTGATAATGATTTTTCTTGCATAAATGTTCTTGATTTTTTTCCTACTTACTTTTTGGATACTAGTTTAATCTATACCTCCCAACAAAACATGTGAGTATCCAGATTGAAGCCTAATAGTACAACCTGTTATATAAAGAAAGGGGGGGGGTATGAAAAATCAGGAGCATTTATACAAGAAAATTTCTCATGTTTTTCCGTAACAATTTTTGAGATGTGTTGAAATCCTGTTTTAAAACATTTGCTGACATTTATTTAAGTATTTACAGTTTTTTTGTGGTGCATTATCAAGGTATAATATTAGGTAGTTTAAAATAGTTTTTAATTTTTGTTTCATAGAAAGTCTTCAAATGAATCATTATCAATTCCAAGTGATGTCTCTAGTCAGTGTGTAGAACATACTACGACTTCTTTAGGTACAGTAAATTCCTATCTAGAATTAGTCATTAGAAGTACTTTAATGTTTTTATTTATAATTGTAGAAAAGAGAAAGTATGAAAAGTAATGTATGGTGTGCACAAATTTTTAGTTTGTCATTAAGTACTGACATTATTGATTTTTTTCTTTCCCTGATTCAATAAATTAATTTTTCAAACAACATTGATATGACTTATTTTTAGTTAGACCTTAAGTACTGACATTTTTTATCTTTTTCTTTTTCTGATTTTATAAATTAATTTTTCAAACAACTTTGATATGACTTTTAAACATAATTAATAAAAAAAATTACGACTGGGCAAAATTATGATAGCCTAATTGTCATTACACCATGTGTTATTTTATCTTGAAGCCTTGCAAACTCTTGGCCATTAATATTTGATCTTGATTCATGATAATAAAAGACTTAATCGATCATAATTTTGCACCAACTTCAAAAATTATGTTTAATAGGCATATCAATGTTGTTTTAAGAATTAATTTATTTTTCACTTTTTATCGCAATTTTTAATTTGAAGTCGGTTTTATTTTTTTCTACATTTTTTAAATTTTATTTGTTTTAGTGTCCATACATTTTTAAAATGAATATTCTTTTTTTTTAAAGAAAAGCCATATCAAATGGCACACCCACTTTGAGTGACTGTCACTGAAAAATAATCATTTGCATGATCAAGTGCATTTTGAAATTGTTTTTAAAAAGTCTAGGACGGATTTCAGTCTTAAAACAGACTGAATGGATTTAATTTTGGTTTCAGAGAAACTTTCACTCAAACTCATATTGTAATTGCTTTTAATATTACTGCTTAACAGCAACAAACTCTTTTTAACTATGAATTTTATATTTATAACCTAATAGTTTAGTCAACAAAGAAATATTGAGGCAAGCCTTTCCAATATTAAAAGAAAAATACTTATTTTTCATTCATAACATTCTTTCTAAAGAACAATTGTAGTCAAATTGATGTACAATATTTAAGTTAGACCACCCAAATCTATCGATTAAAGAAAAAATATATATTATGGGTTCATTTTAATTAAAAGTTACGGATGAAAAAAAAAAGACTACGTTTCTGCTTATAACTTTTTTTATAATTATCGAAAATGGTCAAACAAAGCTATGAGACCTATGGGAAACCACCCTCAATTGATTAAAAAAATAATCCTGAAAATCGGTTTATTTTGTGAGTAGTGTCTTCTTTAAATTAAAACTGCATTCGTGTAAAATCATGTGTAAGGGAATTTTTAAAAAAAGTTAGTTAAATTTATAAATTTTTATAAAGCATTTCTAGAGATTATTTGTTACATTGTGGAGTTAGGGGGATGAAATGAACATAAAAGTTCTCAATCCAAGTGCAGTGAAACCAGTGTAAGTTGACCACTTGCGGTGCAGCACTTCAGTGGTCAACTTACAAAGGTAGTCAACTTTACAGGTTTTACTGTAACTGTTTTCAAGAATTGCTCATCGTTTAACCCATGAGTCTTTGTATCTCTTATTTTAATGATTTTGCTATGTTGTTTCAGAGTAGAGGGGGTGGGGGGCAAAATTTGATAGAGAATTTGAAAATCATAATCTTGAATCAGGGTTCACACTCCACCTGGAAATCAAGGAAAACGTGGAAAAGTCATGGAATTTGATATCCTTAGTAAAAGTCGGGGGAGAACGTAAATTTTTGACGAAAACCTGGAAATGTCAGCAATTTTCTCCCCACCAGGGACCCGTTGGAGGGAACCTACACTCGTTGCAATGTCAGATTACGAAAAAAATAATAAAAATTTCAAAAATTGTTCAGCGCGACATCCCCGCTCGGATTTTGATACGTTTTCGTTAGTGCTGTTGTAGACAAAAATGAGTGCAAACTTAGGACGTTAATCTGGAATTCTGCTTTGATCTACCGGGAAAAGACGTGGGAATTTTTTTGGGTATTTGAGTATGAAGCCTGTTGAACGCAAAGCATAATGAACATAAATATGTTTTATTTTAAGAACATGTTTGGAAATACAGTGCACTCCTGATTATGCGGGTTAACCACTGGGACGGGTTGCACGGACAATAGAAAAACACGGATAATCCAAAAACTTCTTTGCATTAAAGAAAAAATCGACATCAGTACAAAAAACATAAAAATTACTCACATTTGCATGCTGTATAACATCAAACTCGGAAGTTTCCTTTTAACATTTACTGCTTTAAAAAATGTGTAATGTGCATCTTTGCTTCTGCTGTTTGTTCATCTCTTGCCGTACATTCACACACATTTTACGAATCGCAGTAAATCAAATCCTCGTTGTCCCATATAATCTATTAAAATGTCTACAGATTGTAGCACAGCAGAATGAGAAATTGTATTTCCCTCATTTACTACACCTTCTGCATTAGTACTATCATCACTATTTGAGTTAACCACACAGTCAATGTAGATATATTAAGATAAATTAAATGCCTGTACTATCAGCTAAACCGGACAAGATTCTAATTCACATCAGCATTGATTTTACATGCATGACAATCTTCTCCTTAAATTTTTTTGTGACCCCGGAATAAGCACGGATAATTTGCAAACCGGATAATCCGCACACGGGTAATTGAGAGTGTACTGTATTCTGAGCTGATTCCATCATTTTATATATTTTTAATTTATAATTTTGATAATGAAAATATTTTAAACTTGAAATTTTCAGGATCTTCAGATGCTGTAATAACCACAGAAAAGGATAATTTAACTTCTGCTTTGGAGGTATATATGGTAGGTAATTTTCTAAAAATTATTTTTCAACTCCTCTGTATTTCTTTATTAAAGTATGGTGCATGATCGCTGCTGTGAAATTATTGTTAGCACTTCTTTCTTTGATGTCAAACATATCTTCACAAATATTTGTTGTAAGAAACTACCGTGTTATCTCAGCATATTAAATGTAAGATAAATCTAAATGTTTAACATTTTCTATTGTGAGTGCATAATATACAAAAGAGCAAATGATCAAGGTTGCTTACATAGCTGTGGGCAACCCTTTCTGCTCTTGCATTGCATGTTATCCCTTATCCCTAAAGCGAGGAGCAAAAGTATGCCATGATATGATGGTCAATCTAGTTTATATTTGAAAAATATTTTGACACATGATTCACACAGCGATGTTTCTGGAGCAGATCTGGCTCGAGAAATGCTAAGCCAGAAGCAATTCTTAGACACAGACCAAGGACAACCGAAAGATGTTCTTAATGTCTTGAACAAAAATAATTGGTGCGATTTGTTTCTAAACACTTGGACTGCCCTTCGGATACTAAAAACTATTCCAGTAAGTGTCGCAAAAGGTGAGCGAAGTTTTAGTAAACTTAAAACTGATACAAACCTATCTAAGATCGACCCTAGCTCAGGAAAAATTGTCAAACCTGGCAATTTTATCAATTGAAAATGATATTGCTCAATCCATACTTACAGATAATTTAATTGAAAAATTTGCCAGTGCAAAAGCAAGAAAAATAAAACTTTTTATAGATTAATGTAAATCTAGATCGACATAAGGAATGTTTTCTTTTAATTAGTTATTACAGTACCTACATAGGTAACAGATTTATTTAGCGACTGATTAAAATTCATACCAAATACTAATTTAATTATATAGCAGTAAAAGCTTTCTTAATATTAAAGTGTCAATAAGTGTTGATATTTGCAATAAAAGTTGATTTTTGAAAATTTGTGAATTAAAATTTATTTAACATAAAACAAAGTAGAATTTATGTGAAGTGAAAGCGTTGACCAAAGGGCGCTGAAAGACAATCTCGCTCTATCCTGATCAAGGGCTGAGGCCGACGCTGTTTTCAGACATTAGATTGAATAGTACTTTGACTAATTTTTCCACACAGCATTCGTTTTTAGAGAATTGTGTTATGGTATTCAGAAGAGTGATATAGATCTAGTAACTAAAATTTAGCATAAGAAGGGGAAAATTTTTAGAAATTGAAGTCTAAAATAGGCATTACTAGGCTATATTTAGTGATGCTGGAGAATTTGTCTATGATGAATTTCTTCGATGGTGCCAAAAGGGCAATTTTAGCCTATATTTTTAGACATTAAAAAATTTGGGGCATGACAGCCTATGAACTCCCTTGAATCCACAATTTCCTTCGTTAAATCGTAAGTTTCTGGAATAGCTTACTATAAGCCTTCATGATTATTTAAAGTTTTTATCGAACCATGAAAATATAAGAAATAGTTTACTCCGCATTTCAATAAAAAGGGGATACTTAAAAGTTTCATCAACATTTCAAGAGAACTTTTTTGATGACATCACATAATTGCAGCTTGTATTGTTGGGTGTTACACAGAAGGTATGTCTTGATCCCATTGCAAATAATATTTATGTATCGTTTTCGATGCACTTATGGACTACTTGTAATTTTGTTCAATTATTTTGACTACACATAAAATTTTAAAGAAATGTCTCTCTCCATCTTCACAATCATAATTTACTTATAAATGTATGTAATATACTTTATAAAGTGGGCGGAAGTTCGAGACTACTCAAATTGCATTAATTCGTTTAGTAATTAAAAAGAAACCAGATTCTTTTTTCCTGCAAAAACAGTAAATGTCGACTAATGGGTTGTCCAAAAATACTTTATCTGATTATTCATTGGGGCTGTCTCAGCAACTAACAGGATGAATTAAAGTCACTTTTTCTAATTTGGAAAACTTTCAAATGATCCGGCAGATAATTTTTAAGATCAAAAACATCTAATTTCTTGTGTTTTTTACTCATGACTGATTTGACAAAATACAAATTTTGTTATTGAGCAGAAACAATAGTGAGAACCGGGGAGATAACACTTTGGAACAAGTTGGCCAAATGAAGAATGACCACAATTTGGGACCACTAATGGGGGACTGGTCGTGTAATAAGACAAAGAAATTCCGTGGAAATAGCCCTTTTGACCATTGTCCATGAACCTACTTCAATGAATCCGTCAGCTCTCTTTCAAGGGATTGCTTCCAGTGAACCCTTTGCTTCTCTGCTGAAATAGAGAATTAAGTTTTGTTATCAGTGTCAATGGGCGGGTTCTACTAAAAGAGATTGCAGCTGCTATGTGCTTTTTGAGCAATTTAGCGGGGTTTGGGGATGCTTCCATACTGTTTCAGCTGGTATCGGTGCTTTTTGTTACTCCTCTTTTTAGCCCCACGTCATTCAGAATCTTTTGAAATACTTGTTGACAGTCGAACACGGAAGTGACTTAATAGGCTATTTAGAAGAATTCTTACTAAGTATTATCTCTGACTCAAAACAGCAAGGAAGCAACCCACTCACTGAAGCAAAACAAAAAGTATACCTAGAGGTGCAGAAAAAGCTGAAACCGGACATCTCTCTGTAGCCACGTACCCCGCACCTCAAGGTTGTCTTTAAGGAGCGGTTAAACTGGCGGTAAATAGGACTTTTTGAAAAATAGGAAAACTTTGCTGTTTGTGGGGGGGGGGGGGGGATAGGTGAAAAACAACATTACATTTTGTTGGAATGGGCTTTCCAGACTTTGTTGCCTCTGCAAACTGCTCCCGCCCCGGGGTGGACGGCCCCCACAACCCCATTTAGTTATGCCACTGCCTCAATGTCAAGGAACAAGATTAAAGGTTAGATCTGCCAAAAAAGTACAACGGTCTTTTAAAGTGAAGTGTTACTTTGGTAATTTACTACATTATTGCTGTTATGTAGTGTAAGCTTGCAGCAGCCTTTTAGTATGGTGTTAAATTATTTTGTTTTCAGCTACAAAAAGTAGTGATTCTCTTGTGCATCCAGGGAAGTTTCTGAGAAACTATTCCGAACAAATAGAAAAGGATCTCAATCTTCCTACAGTTCCTTTTATGCGTTCTTGAGTCTGCTGAGACAGTTTCAGGCACAAAGCTTTACTTACTGTCCAGAAATTACAAAATGTTTGAATCTGGTTAATTTTGATGAACACTTTCCATTGTAAAACTTCTTTGCGTTTGCTTCAGTGTTAGTGTAGGAACATAAACTTGAATTCTTACCACTCTGTCCATAGAATATCCACTTTTTTGTTAAAAAGAGATGGGTTCAACAGCAAGAAAAGCTTCTTTCTTTCTTTTATCCTAATTTCTTTGCCATCCTTATTTCTCCTATGGTTTCAATTAAACTTTAAAAGGCAAAAATTACTTACTAATTTTAAATATTTGAAGTTAGCAATTGGAAGTTTTGCACCCAGCTCTTAGTCAAATTTAAATTTGTTAAAAGCAAATTTAATTGAACAATAAAACATGCAATTTAATTGTAAAATAATTTCAAAAGAAAATATGGTGTTAGTATGTTACAAATAGCCAGTAAAATAATATTTGTTGTTGATCAAACTCATCAGTTAGCACAAGTTAAATATAAATAGCTATTTAACTTTTACTTTAAAAGATAAAAAAAGGATATACTGGAGACTTTGTGCAAGGCAACGCAGCTCTGATGAACAAGATGACACAGCATTAATCAGGAACTTATTATATACTTTTTAAACTTTACTGTTTTTGATTCTGCGTAAGTTCTTTTCCCAGTTACTATACAATTGATCAATCAATTCATAGCTTGGAAAGTAACTTTTTAACTATGGTTTTCATTTGTTATAGCAGATAATATGTGAAAAGAAACAAGTTTTATATTTCTCAATCATTGAAAACAGTACTTTTATATTAAAACATTTTTTTTTCTTTTTAACTCAAAGTTTGGTTTTCTTTTTTCTTTTAGAAATCAAGTTACATTCCAGAACTTAATATTGATGATGTATTAATTGTTAGAAGTAATGAATCAATGCTTCCTGAAGGTGAAACTGTGAAATCAGCAGTTGGTCAGGTAAAGCAGAAAGAAATATAAAAATATTTATGCTTTAATCATTAATTTACACCTGACTAGAGTTTTCCTATGGGTCGAAATTCGACCATAATTCAATACATTTTTCAAATTCAGCCTCAAATGTGTAAACAACTTTTAAACATTTTAGGTTTTTTTTACGTTTGATTACAGTTTGTTTTGTTTAAATGCTTCATTTTGCGATAATCTCTCCTCTGTGTGACTCCTTGGCCACTGAGTTAGTTGTTTCATTTAATGCATTTGTAACACATATTGCACATAAATTTTATCCCTCTGCACTCCTTCCCCTGTAAAGGAAATAGAAATAAAAATTTTCATGCCACCCTTTGAATAAATTAGAAATGCAAAAACTCACTTTCAATTTAATCGAGAGTTCAAAACGCTAAAGCAAATTAACAAACTTACAAAATGTGGATAATAATATTTTTTAAAAAGAAAGAAAAACACATCACCGTGCTTATTATCTCTTTCTTTTATATTAGACATTGTTAGCTTCATATTTTATTTTATTTTTTTAACATTATACTGGAAAAAACAATCAGACTGACTTATCATATATATACAATAACCCCTTCTTATATAGCTCCTTCGGATATATCACGCTTTTTCTATGTCTCCAAAAATTAATTAAATTGAGTTAAATTTGAGTTCTCGAAAGTAAAAATATAGCATCTTTGAGAAAAGCCCTTTTATCCCCACTAAACAACGCCCTCGAACAGGGATGTTTTCCTTTCTTCTGAATTTGCTGCAGTTAAAATCTGCAGCAATTCTGCTCCCACTCCCCAACTTACATGCCTGCAGAATGATTTTACTCAAACCAGTTGACGTTTTACTTGTTCATTTCGTATTGATTCTAATGCCCATTGAATGATGTTTACTGTCCAAGGAGAAGAAATACACCCATTTCTGGATACCTTTTAGTGCAAAAAGGACTCAAACTTGGCTAAACTAATGCAAATTATACAATCCTGTTAACCAAGAAACGGAGAGTGATAGGTAAAGGAATTTTCTGGTAAGAAAATGATTACCTATATCAGGGATGCACAAACTTTTTTGGGTGAAGGGCCAGAAAATTAGAAAGTATCAGGTTGGGGGCCAAAGTAACATAATGTTTTATTCAGAAAAATAAAGGGTGTATTTCAGTTTTTATTTAGAGATAATATGTACAAATTACATGTATTAACAATTACTGTACTCAGGAACAGATTATTAAATAAAAGTTCTAAAAGATTAATGTAAATGAATTCACCCAAAATGAGGTATAAGATTTCTAAACAATTAATTCCACAACGTTTATATATATCAATGAAGTGATTGGTCAAAGGGCAAAAAAGAGGAATACTATAATTCCTCTTTTTTACCCTTTGACCAATACAAAAATGTGTGCAAGTTATGAAAATGAAACAAATTGAAAATAAAAAGGTAATTTAAACTAGGAAAAACACAGCTATATTCTCTAAATTATAACTTTCTTTATAATTTAGATAATTTTCTTTGACATTTTATAATTTAAAGTATAAAATATATATTAAGAGTTAAAATGAGAAATTAATTAAAAGTGCGAATATAAATACAGAAGAAATAAACACACATATATTAAATAGCAAATTCCAAATGCTGCGAGTCTGTACATCATGTTAAATCCTTGCGATTCAGAATTACTACTAGTCCATTTGGCTGGTAGAATTGTTATTTTAACTAACAATTTACAAAATCTTATTAGTTAAATTGGCATAGTAATATTAAATTTATACATTGCTACATGGCCAATAAAAAAAAGTTAAACTGATTCCTTTATCAAAAATCAACATATCATTATTTTCTTCCATGGCATATAATTAAATTTTAATCCTTTAATCACTAGTTTTCCTGCAGATTAGAAATTGATCTTTGTGAATTAATGTAAAAAATCGTTATTTATTTATTCATTTCCTAAGTACATATCAACAATAAAATTTTCCTAAATATCTATCAACAAAAAAATTTTATATTAAGATCATAAATTACACTTTTTAAAGTGAAATAATTATTCATATTGATATTATTAATTCTGAAAATTAATTTTTAGTTAATAAATTTTTATTCATTCATTACTACTAGTCAATTTGGCTAGCAGAATTGTTTTTTTAACTAACCATTTAAAAAATCTTATTTGTTAAATTGGCATAGTAATACAGTACAGAACCTCTTATCCGGGAACCAGAAAACCGGGAATTTTTTCGTGAACTTCCCGCCATTTTTAAAAAGTTCGCAGGTTTTTTTTTTTCCCCCATTTAGTAAAAATACGAATTTTTTAAAATGCCTTTAAAAATACGCATTTTTCCGTTACAAGCAACATATCCAGTGTTTATAAGTCGATTAATTTAGTCTAAAAACGATGTTTTTTTAGGGGAGGGGGCGTCAACTTACTTGTAGATGAAAATTAAAAAAAAAAAAACTTCAACAATACTTGAGCAAAATCAGACCTTTTCTCTATTTTATTTCAATATTTAAACATAAAAAAATAAATAATTAGATTCTTATACATTTATTTGATTGTCTCGTCAGTATTCGAAGACGAATTGCAACAAACGTCGGACTAACGAACGTTCGTAAAATTTCTAATATGGCAGATTCGCGAATTTTCCGCAATAGCTGTTCGTGTGAAAATTAAACCTCGTTTATTTTTGTTTTATATATTTTTTTATTTATTTAAGAGCTGAAATAAGGTAATAAGAATTTAAAATTGATATTAAGGCAACAAAAATTGCACTGTGAAAATTCTTTATTAAAATCGAGTTCGCAAAAGCGAAGTCGTTTTACACAAGTATGAAATTTGCCCGTTTCTGCATGTAAACATGCTTCTTACATTTCGTTTTCCGACTTTTTGAAATCAATTATTACTGTAAAAATGATTGATGATCAGATTTTACGAAATTAATAATTTGATAAACAAGATGTCCGATTCGGAAAGCATCCAAATGGTGTTACACCCGAACGATGACAAAGAGCAAGATAGCGATGAAGACGAAAATAATGATATTTTGCCTGCTATTTCTAACGATCGTTGCTTTGAATTAACTAAAGAAATCATGCAGGAATGGGACAAAATTATTTTATAGACGAAACAACGCACATAATGGCTGTTTGTAAAATCCAGCAATCGAATTTTCGACCATCTCCCGATAAGCTATAGTTCTGAAACTTAACATATAGCTCAGAACCAGATGACAATGCAATATTCTACCACTTTCATCATGATTTGATTAGTTTCTGAAGTATTTCCAATAAAATGAAAATAAATGTAGTGATTAGTTCTGAAAATTGCGACCAAACTTCAGTAGCGGCGTTGCGATCGTATTTTTTTTACTACGATTTTTCGTAGCTTTTTTTTACGGTTATTTTTTCTTTCGTATTTTTTTTTTTTAATTTTATTATAATTATTCTTTTTTATCAACTATATTAGCGGGACAATTCACAAAGCTCAGCGGGCCAATTTTGGCCCGCGGGCCATAGTTTGTGCATCCCTGACCTATATCTTTGACATCGTTTTCACACCATGCTCTGGTGGCATGCACAGGTCCACTCAATTTACTTGTACGTTTTGAGTTATTTCTAACGATATCGGTTATATTGCGCATTGAGATATTATCTCACTTTTTTGCTGTCCCTGACAAGTGCGATGTAACGAGGGGCTACTTTGGAAGAAGATAAACTGACACCTTAAGATTAGAATTATTTTGATTTGACATTCATTTAATGGATTAAATTTTCTCTCTTGTTTTGTTTTTGACATTTCTTCTTTGAAGTATGGATAGTAAAAAATGTATTGAGTTCTGTGCAAATATTGTAGATTGTAGATGTTAGGAGTAGTGTGAAAGTAGGAGAAAAGGAGATTTAAGTATTCCCAAAAATTTTTATTGATAACAAGAAAACTGATGTGGAATCACTACTAAATTATAAAAAAAGTAAGAAAACCGGTTGACAATCAAAAGAGAAAATCGTACTAAACTGTTTTGTCTCTGCCTATTTATATATTTTCTGTTCCTGTATTTATGTAAAGTAACATACTTTTTCATATTTATAAATAAATTTATGGTAATTAATTTTCATTTTTATTATTCATATTTTTTCAGAGTTCAGATGATGCTTTAGAGACTAATATTGAGGATAGATTAATTACTAGCAGCAAAGAATCAGGAATTTTTCAATGTAAGAAAGAAGAATCCGTTGAGAATGTAAGTTGCACCATTGCATTTATTTATGTCCTTTGTTTTTTTTCAATCATATTTAAACATGAAATATTTTCATACATAATGCTTCTAATGACAGTAAGAAAATAATATATTAGGTCTACCAGAAAGTGCTGTCCGTTTTTGGAATAAAAGAAAATACAAATTTTTCTTACTGCCGAATAACTTTATTTAATAATATAATTGCGATTATTATCAATGATTTCTTGCCAGCGTAAGGGCGATTTATATATCCCATTTTTGAAAAATGTTTCATATTTTGATTCGAAAAATTCAACCAGTGCTTGTTTGATATCTTCTTCATTTTTGAATTTTTTGCCCGCCAAAAAATTTTGTAAAGACAAAAACAAGTGGCAGTCAGAGGGTGCTATGTCCAGGGAATATGATGGATGCAATAGAATTTCCCAGTCTAGTTCTGCAATTTTTTGACGAGTCCTCAAAGCAACACGTGGCCTGGCATTATCATGATGCAGTATGGTCCTTTCTATTGGACATGTCCGGCATCTTTTTTTGGACTGCTGTCTTATCCAGTTGTTGGCAATACTTCTCTGAATTTTGAACTGGACATGCTGGAACATGAAATATAGAACGTGTCAAAACTTGTTGTAATACAAAAGGACAGAACTTTCCGATAGACCTTATAGGTAAACTTTTAATTAACTATATTTTGTTTTAGTTTTTTATTAATAAACTTTAATTTACTGAAATAACATAAGAAATTTTAAATATTTGAAAAAAGTAAAAGATAACTATTCAATCCTTAAACATAAAAAGCATTTCTCAATTCTGGGAGAATTTTCTATAATTTTAAATGTTATTATCTGTATCTTTAATCAATCTTATTAGTGCTACTATATTTACGTTTTTTCTTAATTTTAAGAATACAATTTTTTAATTTTATTATTGCTAGTATTTTAAAGCAAATTTCTTTTCCTTTCTCTTTTTTTTTCTTTTTGAGAGATAAGTCATAATGTTTCACTATAAGTGAGAAAAAGTTTTGATTTCTTTTAAAATTGCTAAAATGTGCTTTAGTAGCACAGTTTGTTTCCAAGCCATCAGGTTCAATATCCACATCAGTTTGGTCCTTTTATAAAGCAACCATGTCTTCAAAAACAGCAAAATTCTATTGAATCATATTTATTTCTCTAACAACACTCAAAAGAATTTCTTAAACTTTCAACTTCTTATCATCGCTTTTTCTATGTGAATATAATATTTCAAAATTATATACAGTATGACCTCGCTTTAACAATTGTGTATGAACTGTTGAATGCTATCGTTTAATCAAGGATATCATTAGAACTGGGAGGCATAAAATTTATCAAATCCAATTTGGGACTTATATGAGATGCTGAGAGGAAATCGTTAACTCGAAGTTGTACTGTATATGTATTTCAACTTTAGTTACTTTAAAAAGCATTTTACATAAGCAAAAGATCTTATCAAAAAATATCTGAAAAATAAAAATTGAATATTTCAAATTTAGCTTATTGAAAAAAGTAACTCAGATGTTACATTTGTGCACATTGTATTTATGTACAAAACAATATTGAGTGGTTACATTTAAAACAGCATTGTGATTTTTTGTGTGTGATTGAGATATGACAAACAAAAATATTTTAATTGTCTACTCATGATCAGTTTGGAAGCAAATTATTTTAATAATTTCAATTAAAAACCAAAGAAACATGTACGTCCTCTTAAATACTTTTCCTTCATTTATTATGTCATTCTAATTTTATTTTTAAAGTCTTTGCACCTATATGGCCTTATAATCTTAGTCACTTAAGTTTCTGCAGATAAGTATAACATTTCATGAACTATGAGAATGGTATTCAAACCTGCAAGAAAAAGAAAAGATTATTGGCCCCCACTTTGAGGGGCCCCCTTTTATTTTATTTTAGTTATTATTATTATTTTTGTAATTTAAAATTTTTTAGAAAAATATTTTAAAATAGCATTTTTCAAAAACAAACGGTTAGTGTTCTGTTGCTACACAGAAAATTTATATTATTAAATTTTTTAAAACCACAAGGAATTTTCACTGTGGGGCCCCCTAGATTTCATTCAAACATTTTGTAATTCAAAAACAAAATCATTTTGCACTTTGGGGGCTCCCAAATGTTAGTCTGACTCTTTGACATTTGAAAAACAAATTAGTTTTTGTGCTTTAAGGGCCCCCAAATTTTGGTGTGACTGGCAAGTTTTACAAACACATACTGTTTGTAAAACTTGCCATTATGTTTAAAATAATTTTGTTGTGTGAGGGGCCCCCAAACATGAGTTGTGCCTATAGTGATTCAAAATGTAGATCGGGCCCTGCCTATACATGTCGCCTATAGAAATGAACAGTGTCATATTTGCAAAATGGATATTTTTCAAGAGAGGAGTTTGAACTTTTCACAATTTGTTTCATTTAATTACCTTATTTGTTTCAATGATTATTATACAGTCAAACTCGTTTATAACGAGCTCAAAGGGACCGTAACATTTACTCGTTAAATCCGAGTGCTAATAAATGGGTCCTTAAGGCAGGCCTGCAACTAGAAGGGGGGTTTGGGTGGTCATATGATTGAGTTTACTTAAAATTTAATTAATAGTTACTTACCTTAATTACATTAATTCATCTAATTAGATACTTTTCTTAATTTAATGACAATTACCCCCCCCCCCCCTTCCAACCAGGAAAATTTCTAGTTGCGCTACAGTCTTAAAGGAAAGAAAAATAAAGGAAAAGATTCTTACTCAAACATTTATTTTTTCATTAATCTACATATTTAAAATAGTTTGTTAGCTTACTCTGAACTCGTTCCCTGTCTCTTTCCTGTGCTATTGTTCTTCGGAGAAGACTCATCGCCCGGAAAACATCATCACTGACATCCCTCGCTTCAAAAAAGGTCTGCATTTTTTCAGCGAACTCTAACATCGTAGAACAAGTTGGGGGTGGTTCACTTTCTTCATATTCATCAGTGTCCTCATCGCTTTCGTCATGTTTTTCCTCTGAATTCGCTAGTACGTCAGCTACAATATCTTCGGTGGTCGGTACATCTGAGGTCATCAGTTCGTCGTCGATGGATACATAGTTTTGAAATTCCTCTTTGGTCATTTCCAAATTTGCAGTTTGTATGAAATTGTCAACCTCTTCTTCCTCAGTGGATTGACCGTCTTGACAACTCTCCAATCCAGCCTTATGGAAACACTTGATGATGTATGTTGATGTGACATTTTCCCATGCATCGTTCATCAAACGTATCGCTTCCAGTACGTTGACATTGGTATTTAATGCTGTCCCACTTCTATCTCTTCGGTCCAGAATCATCAAAATCAGTTGCTTACGGAAGTGGCACTTGAAACTTCTTATGACTCCTTGGTCCATAGGCTGGATAACAGATGTAGAATTTGGTGGCAAAAATTCAATTCTGATATTGGAAAGTCCAGTGATTTCGGGATGAGCTGAACAATTGTCTATCAAAAGGAGAATTTTACGATTTTCTCTTCGTAGTGTCTCTCCCATTTTGAAATGAATTTTGTGAAAATGTCCGAAGTCATCCAGGCTTTTCGGCTATGATCATAGTCTACTGCTAGCTTTTTCACATTTTTAAAACATCTAGGGTTCTTTGATTTGCCGATAATCAAGAGTTTTTCCTAGTCAGTGCCAGACATGTTCGAACACACTAAAGCTGTTAACCTATTTTTAGAGAGCTTGCCTCCAACGCATTTTTCACCTTTAAATTTTAAGGTATACTGTGGGGTTACATTGTAGAGTATCCCTGTTTCATCAGCGTTATAGATGTCATCTGCTGCGTATCCTTCTCTGATGTCCGGCCACTTTTCACTCAACCATTTTGCAATGTCCGTCATGTTTGCGGACTTTGCTTCACCGCATATTTTTCCAAAAATTATGCCATGCCTAACTTTAAAACGATCAATCCATCCATTCGAACACACGAACTCAGAATATCCAAATTGTTCAGCAAATTTTTCTGCTTGCACTTTTAGAGTAGGTCCACTCACAGGAAAATCAGCACTACGTTGCACCTTCATCCATTTCAATAACGCTTCGTCCAAATCCTCTTTCGAACACTTCTTCAGTCGTTTACAGTCTGTTTTATTTTGGTCGTATGCATCCATTAACTTGCCTTTGTTTTTTAGAAGTGTCGAAACAGTAGATGAAGACAATCCATACCGTTTGCAGATTTCGACATTTTTAACAGCGTCATCCAACTCCCGTAAAACTTTTACTTTTTCGTCAAATGATAAAGATTTGCGTTTCGACATAGTGAGAGGATAAAAATTGTCGTGTGTACTCAACGAACTCAGGTCAAAGAATAACCATCTGTGACCTTCCTACTTGACCCCTACACTTATCAGTTGCAGCTGTTCTCCCCCTCCCACCGCCACCCCCCTGTTTACAATAAGCCCCACCTGTTGCACCGGATTTGTGAACCTTCCCTATTGGCATTGGAATGCTGGAGGAATTTTTCCTACAAAAGTAGTAAACCGCAGAGAAGAAAAAAAAAAAAGATGAGACAGAAAGACTAAAAAGATGAGAAAAAGATTGCAAGGCAGAAAAATATTGCTCGCTAAAACCGGGTCTTGCTCATTAAAAGTGACTTCTGTTCCATAGACTTAACATTGATCCAACCAAATATTCTCACTTCCCTTGTTAAATCCGAGCTCGTTATAAACGAGTTCGACTGTAATAGATTTTGTTCAGAAAAAATTGTTATTGTTCTAGTTTTCTCTCACATGTTCGATGTTAATGATGCCAAAAAAATTGGCAATAACTATAAAAAGTAGTTCTTACAGTATTGCACCAAAAAATACAGTTGCCCTCTAACCTTAATTTTTGAACATTTACTTACGGCAGTATTCCTAATATAGAGAGCTTAAAAATCTGAAAATTTTGAAATAAAAACCAAAAAAAAAACCCCCCAATTTTTTGCAGATATGACACAGTTCATTTCTATAAGCGATATAATTTTAATTTTAATTCTTAGTACCTGATGAATCAATTAGTCTCATAACATTTTGAATTAGTTGCATATAATGTATGTACATAGAGCTAGCTGTATGCTGCCATGTCAAGTTCAAATGTGATATCTGCAACTGAGCTAAAAATAAGAATAGTGATTAAAGTTTTACACCATTACACCACTGTTTGATTCCGATACCACTTTTTCAGCTTTTGTATTTAATATGTTCACATAGGCATGTAATGCAGTGATGATCAGTGGGCAGGACACTTTAAAAAAGGCATTATTGCCCGTCAGGATTTTGTCTAAGGCACTTTTCAGCACCTGAAATCTAAGCATTTATAAAAACATTTTTTTAACAAGACATTTTTAGAAAGAGAAATAGCTTAGGAATAACGTTTACCCTTTTTTCAGAAAAGAGTAAAGTGCCATACTGAAATTACAATCCTACATATTTAGCAGAGGATTAATCATAAAACATGTAATTATTCATAAATATTTTAAATATATTTTGTTGCTACAATTTCTATGCTGAATTGGGGATATCGGTGACGAAACGTTCCCATGCTATGGGGATACCATGTTCCTCGATTTGTTCACACATTTAAAGAATGTAGTAGGGACCCCACTCAGCAAAATTTGTCCCCACTTTTAAAAATTCGGCACAATTTTTAAGGGAAGGGGGAGGGATCAAATCAATTCACAAAATTTTCAAAATTTATTTCCTACACATTCTTTAACTGTAGTAGGAATATCTTTTCAACTGCAAAGAAAGGGGATAATTACAGCTGCTGAGCACCAATGAAAATTAAGCTCCGCTTCCAAATTATGATACTGGGGATAAGCATATAATTGATTTTATAAATATATGTAACAAATGTACAAGCAAGTTCGTAATTCATTCGACTTATGAAAGATAATTCATGCATAATTTTTAGAATAAAAATCCCTTTTGTACATATAACAGCAGCTAAACTTCTACCTTTAGCGAGAACTTGAACCGTAACGGTTGTGTGCGGGAAAGTAAACAAAGCATTTATAACGAGCAACAATGTATGATAGCGTAAATGACATTGTTATGAAGTGAATGTATACGTCTCATTGATTTAATCATCGAGAGGAATCTCAGTCAAAATGATTGTCCTCATGTCTTAAAGAACTCTTCATCTCAAAAAATGTAACTTAGCAGCAGAAGGGAGAAGCAGGGTAATGTTTATCGACTTCAGTAAGCAATGGGTCACTCACTATTACTTATTGTAGCTAAGGTCGTTAAGTTTAAACTTTTTTCTGTTTCCATCAATACATGACCGTACCCAAATTCTGCTGCTCACAGAACTAGTTTCTATTAAATAGCTTAATTATCATTGGGCTTTGTATGTTAGAAATCGGCTAAGTGCACCAATGCTCATCCAGTCTCTAGAAGTCTGCCACAATCACAGAAAACTCCTTAGAACTCTTTTTAGCAAGTTTAAAATAAAGCATTGTATTTTCTCTTGGTCACTAAACTTCATACATAGCCAAAGCACTGTATTTCAAAGGCTGATTACTAAAGAAATTTCTTTAGTAATCATATTTTAAAAGTAACCTCATATTCTAAATAAAAATGTTATTTTTCAAACAATTTGGTGAAATGTAATTAGTTAAGGAAAGCCTAAATTTCTATATTGTTTTTGTTGTTGAGTTGATTGCAGAAAATTATAAATCAAGAATAGAGGTTTTAAAAGGCCAATACTGTTATTTTTACCTTGTACAGTCCTGCCAGCTTATAATGAAATCGATGGGACCCAATGAAACTTTCATTACTACTATAATTCCATCGTAAAAACTACCAAATAGTATGCAATAAAACAAGAGGGAATTGAAATCTTTATCTTTTAACCATAAATTGTCTATATAAGAGTTTGCAATAAATGAGCAAGACTGTATATATATATTATTTTCATTAACAATGTAGTAGCTGCATGTATTGCATATTTTTCACTAGCCTTTTTTTTTTTTTTTTTCAAGAATAAAATTTAGTTTTATGTTCTGTTAGATCTGATATTTTTATATGACTAAATGTTTATTTTAAATGCATGTAATTTAATGCATGTTGTAAATTTAAAACTAAACTCAAATTTTGGTAGGAGTGCAAAGGATCAAGATTTTTCTTTCACTAACTGCAATGCATGAATATATTTTAACTGCCTTTTGTGTACTGAGGGTTCTTCTGCACTAGAGCCTAGGTAATATATGCACTAATGATTATAAATAAATATATATGCTAATACTTCAAGAAGCCTTTAAATAACTTTTTTTATATAACAATGAAGCATCTGTAGTGTTGTTCAAAATATTGAACTAGTTTTAAACAAGAGCACATTGAAATAAGAAGTAAAAAATATCTTTTATACAGAAATGAATAACTTTCATTTGTACAAGTGCGATTTTTCAAAATTGAAAATCAAAACGTAATACCGAAATTCAGTAATATTCGAAGATGCTAAATATTCCAACAGCATGATCTGACGATAATTTAAACTTCACAAATTAGAATGAGATTTATGAATATTTTAAGAGCAAAAATAAAAACGGTAGAAAAAAAAACCACTTGATTTAGAATTTGCATAGGTAAAATATGTACTTGAAAACTTCACAATTGCTTCATATTAAAAAGAACACATGTCGTGGTGACTTCTATATATTATCCCAAATTAAGTTATTTCCCCCTGAATTTAAATTTTAAAATTATCCCCCATCATTTTAGTGAATAACAAAAGAAAAAGGCCAGACCGATGATCGTAGATGGAAAGCAAAATTACGCGCAATATGCCAGGCCTGAAAAGTGTGCCATTTTTTTTGTGAAAGAAAAAGAGAATGTGGAACGGCTTACCTTGGGTTATTCATTTATTTAACCTATAAAAAAAACTTTCTAGGGGAGCGCCACCATATAATCATCCAAACACAGGGTTCGCACGGTCCTTACAAGTCCTTATAAACTACTTACATTCTGGTACTCCTTAATAAGGACCCTTATAGTCCTTATTTTTCATTTACAGTCCTTTTTTTTTCGTAAAAGTTCATCGTCATTGCAGCAAAAAATACGTAATCCTAATTTCCACGTCCAAGCAAAGAAACGAATGCGTTCCTTTCTTTGCGTAATCGTTTTGCATCCTTTACAAGAATCATATTGTTTTCCTTTCAATTATTTTTTAAGTTTAATTTTGAAGTAAAAAAATAAAATTTCTTTTTATTTTTACGAAAATCTTACCGTATATACTTGCGTATTATCCATTCGCATGTAAACCGAACCCCTAACTTTCAGACAAACAAACGGAAACCCGCGTGTAAGTAGACTTCCCTACTTTCAAAGAAAAATAGGGAACGTTTTTGCAGCAGATTTTTAGATATTACAAATGTTTTAAAAAGAAGAGAAATGAAATGTAATTACAATCGAAAACGTATAGTTTGATTTTTGCCATCGCGATTTTTGTAAAGGGTCCGTTTTTCAGTTATGTTTTTTGTTAATATTTGCTTTTATTCTGAAATAGTAAAAATAAGTTTTTGTGCTTTAACTTCTTCAGACATGGGATTTTTTTCGTATTTTGACTGAATTCCGTATTTTCGATAATGTTGGAGATTAAGAATTTAGTTTCCGCGAAAAATCCATAATTTTGGAAAACTATCTTTCTTTTTTTGCTATGCAAATCTTTGAAAGTAACGCGCTAACATACATACCTAACAACTTTTACAAATTAGGAGTAAAATTTACGCATTTTGTCAGCTTTTTGCACTTTCAAGTTTCGGTCCCGATTTTTTATGCATTTCGAAATCCGATATCATCGGCTTCGGTGAAACGTCCTAGTTCTCATTGACTGTCCGATTCTGCCTCCTGGGTATCAATAACTTTGCGCTGACCATTATTTTTTATCTTTATTAAGTTCTAGTTTCTGTAGTAAAGAGCTTGCACCGATGTTTTTTGCCACGCCCACTTAAAAATTTGCCCGAAAATATAATTTTTTCGAAAGTTATTTTACGTATTAGTGATTATATCTGTTAATTGTAATTATTATATATTACAACCTTATTAATAATCTAGTTAACAAAATGTTTTTGTCTAAAATGTCCCCCCCCCCCCCCTTTGTATGTAATTTTATAAGTTTTTTTTAAAAATTTTGCGGTGTTTAGCATTAGAGGTTTTTCCTTTCAAGTACTCATTATAATATTGTTGCAAAATAAATTGGCAGTTCTTTCTGTTTTCATTCATAATTAAAAAGCTTGAAACAAAATCAGCAATCTTCTGTTTGGGGATTTTTTCAATATTATAAAATAATTGTTAAGTTTGAGAAAAAATAAGACTAAGGTTTTTGATAGTGCTTCTTCTTGATCCTAGAAGTTCATTAATCCAGTTACAATTTTCTGCGCTTTTTGCATAGTTGGGTGATAATAGGTGAAGGAAGGAAGACTACAAGCAGGATTAAAACAAAAAATTATTCTATTTATTGAAGTAACAAAACCCATAACTGATGCAGAAAATAACTACTTTTATCCATTTCTGTCTTATTCAAATATTTTTCGTAAATTCCAACCTAGTAAATCATATTTCAAAGTTGGAAGAAAATTGATCTCCTACATGAAGTGGTTATAACTGAGGAAAGGAGAAGGTCAGTGGCGTCCTCCAGAATAAAATATGAGCAGCATCTAACAGAACAAAGGCAGTAGTAACAGTCTGCCTCTGCCAAAATGAAATCAAAAAGAATAATTGATGACATACATTTTTTAAAGCAAAAGGAAAGGTGTATTCAAAAGGAGAAATCCGAGTTAGAAAATATGGCGGAGGATTTGGTCGAGAAAGCAGAAGCAGCAAAAGATGTTCAATTGTTTATAAAATCTAATAGTTACAGAAAAAGATCAGAGGAAAAAAGCCAGGAAATTAATTTATGTAGGAAAATAGATGAAAAGAAGAAAAAGATTGACTCTTAATTGAAAAGTTTTTGTTCAATTCTTATGCTTTCATTAATTTTCATTTTTAGTTTTTCAA
Source organism: Octonoba sinensis (assembly GCA_038502835.1). Lineage (NCBI taxonomy): Eukaryota > Metazoa > Arthropoda > Arachnida > Araneae > Uloboridae > Octonoba > Octonoba sinensis. The sequence continues at coordinate 58,126,613 of CM076605.1, read as the reverse complement.
TTTGTAAACGCCTTAAAGTTAGTGATATTTCATATGGGATAGAAATAATTAGCTATTGATTTTTCTTCCTTTAACACTAGATTTACCGGGCCGTTTTCAACCATTTCTAAACTTTCATTTTACATCAAGTTGCTACTAATTATAATAAAACTTTCAGTCACTTTAACTTGTCCTACATTAGGAAAGGCCAATGCAATTGAAAGTTGCACTATAATTAGTAACAAATTATATTAAATCGAAGCTTCGAAACAGTCAAAATGACTGGTTTGGTAAATCTAGTAACAAAATTATTTTGAAATTATAGCAACTATGTCTTGTAATTAATGTTGGGAAATGTGATGTTTTTATGAATATTTGCTTTTTATGATAAATATCACTAAAACATTTACATAAACTTTATTTTGCTAGTGCAAATTTACTTCTGCTAAAATTATAACAGCAATGGTATCAATATCTTTTCACAAATAACAAAGTTTTCTTTTCACTCAAGCTAAAACGTTTTCATAGTATAATGAGAATCAAATATTATATTTCTTCATAATTTTGATTTGTTCATGATCATGAGAAAATGGCAATCTTAACATCCCACAAATTAAAAAAATGTAATGGAAAAATAATGTATTGTTTATAAGTATCATACTTAATTTTACAAAATTATAATTTACTCTTAATTCTGTGATTTTCATCGCTTGCCTGTCAGCTCAAAAGAAAGGATCTCGCTATCATTTACAACACAATTAAAACCTACACACTTGTATTTTTTTAATAGTTTTCAAGTAACATTAATGTAAGTATTTTTAATAATACTACTATAAATTTTATGTAATATTGTTTCCATTTGTATGTAAAGAAGAAATATATGATTGTAAGGAGAAGGAAGATTTTCTCATTATTTTTGTTTTTAAATTCTTTATAGTCATAATTCTTTTTCCCATTTGTTTAACTGGTTTGTGCATATTTTTTTTGTAGAATAATCAGTTTTAAATTTTTCAATATTTTGCATTTACCACAAGCTTTTTAGAAGTGAGTCAAGGGAGTGTCTAAGATACATTTAATAAGAATTCTATGCAGAGTTCATAGCTTGGTAAAAATACATCATGATAAGTTTATAAATGTCACGATATACTCGTATGTTTGCTAACACTGCTTATTTTCTACCTTGACAAAGTTCTTACAAAGTCCTTATGAAGTCCTTATTTTTTATTAAGCAAATCTTGTATGAACCCTGAAACAACGTCCAGGCACGGACGGGATTAACCATCTTGTAAAACATTTATATGCACTTGGTTTGAAGAAAACAATCTAAATTTTTGCAGTTATTTTCGAAATATAAACATTATTCAGGACTCTATATCTTGTCCATCTGAGGCGATCCGCCGGGCTGCCATTCTGCTCTACGATGCTGTGGATGCATCAGGATTCTCTAACATCATGAGACTCCAAAATCGGGGCGATCGGCCTAGCTGCGCTGGAGAGAGAGAGAGGGAGCCTTCTTCACAAAAAATATGTTCGGCCGCACGTCGATCTGTAGCAGGTCACGTGTTCCGTGCGCGACCAATAGCGTTCTGCCTGCCAATCTTCGCTCAAACGAGTGTTGCCAACTCACCAACAAATTTGAATGAAAGATAAAAATACAAAATAGCTCTGAATAAATCCTTTGAACTCAAATAAAAGTGTGGTACAACACCACAACACATCAGAATAAAAAGTAAAATGATCTTATCTACAAAAGTAGTAATTTTCATTTTTACAAGTGATTTTTCATAATTGAAAATCAAACCGTTATACCGAAATGCGGTAATATTCGTAAATGCCAAATATTCCAACTGCATGATCTGGCGATAATTTAAAATGAGATTTATGAATATTTTCAGAGCAAAAATAAAAACAGTAGAGAAAAACACTTGATTGAGAATTTGCATAGGTAAAATATGTACTTGAAAACTTCACAATTGCTTCATATTAAAAAGAACACATCGGAATAAAAAGTAAAATGATCATATTTACAAAAGTAGTAACTTTCTTTTCAAAATCGAAAATGAAACTGGTATGCCGAAATTGCATCCATATTTGTAAATGAAAATTATTTCAACAACAGGATCTGGCGATGCTTTAAATATTAAAAAGTATGATAATATGAGTTTGAATAATAAAAAGTATAAATAAAAAACAATAGTAGGGTTGAAACTCGCATATTTGTTAAAATTAGAACTTCTTTCTTCGTTAAAAAAACCCATTTCACATGATTAAAAATTTGCATAAATAAAATTTACTTCAAAATTACTTGACATTACAAATTACATATTAAAAGGAAAGAAAACACCCTTTAATTATTTACAAGATGTATTTAGATTCAATATCTTATTGAATTTATTTAGAGTAAAAACTAGAAAATTTTGCTTTCTTCATATTAGCTTTTCTTCTTTCTTTTAACCACAAATGTATTTAGAGAAGCTTACCTTTGAGTAAACAACTCATATAAAGCATATTGGAAATGAATTGTTGACATGTGGTTTTTGGTTACAAGAAACCCCTTTATAAAGGCAAAAGTATTTGAGCAACTGGATAGAAACAATTTTAGAAGTTAGATTGCTTCTGGTCCAAAATCTCACATTTCTGCCTTGATAAAAGGGTTTCTTATAATCATGAAAAGCATATCAGCAATTTATTTGCAATTTATGCTTTATATGAAATGTTTACTTTCTTTTCATAAATATATTTTTGTTTCTAACTTTTGGAATGTTAGTATTAATTGTTTTGTTTGGAATGAAAATTATTTTTCTCTAAATGAATACAATAAGATATTGAATTTAAATATCTTCTCAAGGTTTTGTTTCCATTTGTAAGCTCATACTTCAAATTTCGTATTCTCTCTTCCAAAATTCGGTACTTCCTCCTTCTGCTTGGGGCCATGCTCCCAGCACAAGGCATGCGCATTTCAGCAATGGTGGCTGCTTCATCTTTTTGAAGCAGCTCGATCCATGAAAATATGTTTAGGTGCGGGGATGCTGCTTGCCGGTTTATTTTTGAGTGCCAGGATTCAACGACATCGGTGGTCCTGTGGCTATCATTGTGGAAATGATTCCACATATCCCTGTAAAATTTATATCAATATTTTAATGTGAATTTATGGAGCATAAATTAACTTATGAAACAATATAAAGAGCTCCTAAATATCATTATATCAATATACTCTGAGCATATGTAACAACACTAGATGTGCAAAAATGCAAAAGAGTAATGTAGAATTACAGCAATTAATACGTAAAATTCAATAAAAAATACATAACAATAAGGATATATATATAATATGTATATTTCAAACGAACCGTAAATCTTGTTATATGAACAAACAGTAAAATGGCTATAAAAAAGATAAATCTAATAAAGGTGCATTTTATCTGAACTTAAATTGAGGAATAGATTGATATTTTAGTTTTTAAACTGTAACATTTGTACTTACATGGGAAATAGGTAATTTTGCTCATCAACCCACTTGTCCACCAAGTAGTCGATGAGTTCCGACTCAATTCCTGTTCTTGGTTGATCTGCTAATGATGATCTTGTAAACATTGTCAACCATTTCTGGTGGCACAAGAGGCCATGCCGCAATCTTTCTCACCCAGCAACGCACTTCTTCATTGGTATTGTAGTCTGGAGCAAGACCCAATTTTTGAACCTTAAAAAATTTTTAAATTAAAATAAGAATTTTACCTCATTAAAATCAAATTGCATATTTAAATCCATTTTGCTGAAAGGACTTTCTAGCATAAATTGCTCTTTATTTTTTTTAAAGTTAATAAATAAAGAAGAACTCTAATTCAAATGAATAGAGAAAATACATTTTGTTTAGCAACTAAGAAATGACTTTTCTTAAAATTTAGATCTTAACAACCGTTGATCCTAAGCTAAAACCAAAGTTACTTTATTTTCTTTAACCTTTAATTTTTCAGTAGAAACTAGAGGAAAAGCATACTTATTAAAATGAGTGATAACAAAAGATTACTGAATATGTTTAAGGCAAATTTTATCTTCAGAAAAAATATTAGATAACAAAATTTTATGTGTTGCATTTTTTTTTTTTTTTTTGTACTGTATTATTTTATTTGATACAAAGAAATAATTATAACAATAAACAGTACCTTTCTCCATGTACGTTGGGTGAAATGAAAGAAGCACTTGCTTACTTCAGATGAAGGAAATACTTTATTTAAGGCTTGGGCACACCCAATTTCGAAGTCGATTAATATAGACTTTGAGTCTCATTGTAATCCCTGTCTTGTGCCTCCTGCCTGATTAGGCGAAAAGCCCTTTCATATGTTGGCTGTATCTTGTCAGGCAACAGACAGTAAACTAAAGGGAAAAAATTTCCCATATACTCTCCATGTATTGAGTACAGTTGATAGAATATAGGTGGTACAATTTTGAATGTCCCATCCATGAAAAGGCTCTTACAAGCATACAATTTCTGTAAATGGGCAAACACCTAAAATAAATAAATAAAGTTGCATTGTGGTGACTATGAACAATTAAAAAAAAAAAAAATACTAGTATGAAAATAATACAATGCATAAAACACAATTTCCATCAATCAAACTTAACAATTTATTAAGGTTTTACATTTTAAAGCTTGTGCAAAAAATATTTAATAGCAGGGTTGTTTGGTTTAAACCACGTTGGTTTAAACCATGGTTTAAACCAAATCTTTTATCATTAATTTTGCACATCATTAAAAATTGCAAAATCCAATTTATGAAGAAAATACAAGCACAGCACTGGATAATTGATGAATTTGACAATTAACAAACTTTTTTTAAATCAATACAAATTTTTCTCATCTCCTATCTACAGACTTCCTATGACAGACTATTTGGTTTTTTCTAAAATTAGCTCTGAAAAAGCTAATTTGAGAAAAACTCTTCTCAGTCATTATAAAAATTAAAATGATTTTGCAATTGTAATTCCTGGAGTTAAAGAATATATTTTAGAAATAATAAAATAACTTCATAATAACCAATTTGCAAATGTATGTTACAGATAACAATTTTTAAGAAACAAAATCTTTTTCATTTATTTTTCGCATTATAAAAAACTGCAAAATCCACTTTGTGCAGAAATTGCAAGCACAGCATTAGATAAATCATGAATTACTGAATTTGTAAAGTAACCAACTTTTTTTTAAATCAGTGCAAATTTTTCTTTTTTTCCTAAATTATTCTCTTCTTTTTAAAAATATATTTATTCTTTAATCAGGAAAAATTATATTTAAAAAAATAAAATAAAAATAGTGGTGATAATTTCTAAGCCAATGTTGCTGATTTGTATAAGTGTTATGGTGTAATCATTTGTTGATATTACTGATACTGTAAATCAACACACATTAGTTTTAATGTATCGTTTATTTTTGCTTATTTTTTATTGATTTAGTAAAATATGCTTTTGTTAAAACTCAACCCGCATAATAGTTATTTCTTTAATAATTTGCTGAAAGGCCTGTATAAATAGAGTGTTATAATGTGTTAATACAATAAAACCTGTAAAGTTGACCACCGTTGTAAGTTGGCCACCTGTCTAAGTTGACCACTTTTGGTCAGAAACAGAATTAGCCCTATATTATTTAATGTAGGAAAACCTTTGTAATTTGACCACCTGTCTATATTGACCACTTATATACGCCAAAGTTGGATGGGAGTATTGTAAAAAAAACGTAAGTTGACCGCGTAATTTATATTATATTTATTTGTTTTTCTATTTTTGCAAAGATAAAAAAAAACTTATATAAGTTCTCCAGGATATTTTTTATGCTATAATGTTAGACCAGTATTTGTCTGGATGGATTAAACCTCTGTGTAAGTTAACTATTCTAGAAAACTACTATGAGCCTCACTCTTGTTCTTTAAATAAGTTTCTTCTTTTTCTTCTAATTGATCTAGTCATTTTGAAAAGATGTATTTTTAGGGAATCTTTACAGTCAAATAAGTAAACTAACACATTTATCTTTAACTAAGTGCTTTAATTTTAAAGTTGTATAGGATACATTGTAAGTCATTCAGGTTAAATTTATCTAATGGTATTTTAGATAATTGTTAAAAATAGCTGATTACTAATTTTAAAGTAACATTAATACATGATGTTATATTTTAATTAGTCACAAATGATTAAACGCATAGCGTAAGAAATGACAAAAAAAAATATCTCCATCCTCTATAAGTTGACGACTAAAGTGCTGCACCTATATAAGGTAATTAAAATTTAAGGTTTTAACTTATAGTTAATTAATTATCAATAAATTAACTATCAATAATATTTATTTACAATTAAGGATCTAAAATCTCCATGATTTTCTAAAAGTCAAATTGTTTTTCCTACAAATGCTATTTAAACCAAAAAAAACCGGTTTTTTTTTTTTTTTTTTTTCAAAAAAACCAGGTTTTTTTCCAACTTTGTTTAATAGAGAGTTTAATAATTGTACATTTCACTACATCTTTAACCTTATATTCTTTTTTTTTTTTTTTTTTTTTTTTTTTGAGCTTTTACCAACAACTATTTTTTAAAACACAAATTTCAAGAGAAATTACACATGCGGCATGTCATTCGAAACTTCAATTATGGCTAATAGCATTCTAACAAAGAAGAAGGACTGAAAAGAGCTAAACATGTGCATAAGTAATTGATTATACCGGAAACAAATTCTGTGATTAATATTGTGCCAAATTTTATAAAGCAAACCAAATATTATATGACAAAAAAGGTACTCGAAACCATATGGTAATTTTCCAAGAAAAAAAAACTTGTCTAAATACGTTTGAATAAATGCTTAATAAATAACACAATTTTATCCAACCAAAACTTTCATGAGTAAACTCTGAAAAACCTATAACATTTTGCTTATTATTGTGATTAACTTAAAAATTCAAATACATATGCATTTTAGTTTCCCACAGTTTCAATTGCTAAGCTACCGAGATATATTGCTAGGATTGAGATGTATTTTCATATTAGAATTAGTAGGCAAAATCACTAATCCTTATCAATTCGCAAGCAGCGATTTTGGAGCAATCATTAATTCGTAAAATAATCTTGGAAGTAGTACAGAAGTTGTAATTTTTTTTTTTTTTAAAGTTGAATTCGGTGAAGATCTGTTATGAACTGTAGTTTTGTATAATTAACGGACAAACAGACATCCCTTTATTTATATATATATATATATATATATTATGAAATTTTATTCAATTATTGTTAGTAGTTAAAGTCTCTTTATTTTTTTTTTCAATTAGCTGTTTACTAAATATTTTATTAAATCACTGTTTAGAAAGTTAAATATACTTTACCAGTATTTGTTCTGTGTTTACTTCATCATCAGTCAACAGGAAATCTCTTTCGTCCAATGTTTTCCCCCAATGGTCGCTTATGATCATGTTGCCTAAATGTGTTGACAGAGGTGGCCTGGTAGAATTGCGCGTCTCATGCAGACGGAATTTAATTGAACTGTATGAGGGCAAAGATGCTGCCACTTGTAGATTAGTTACAGTCTTTGACAACTGTTCCCTAAATAATAAATGAAAAGCATGTATATTTTGAAATACAGGGTATTTACAAAGTAATCACACAAATCTTTGTTATTCTTCTATTGCTAGTTTGTTCAGATTTTCTTTACAGCTTTACTGAAGTAAAATTTGCTGCTGACAGCTAAAACTTGAAAAAGACTGAAGGGGAATCTTTAATAGCAAATGTCCAACAAAGTTCATTTCAAACAAAATTTGAAAAAATAAATTTTTAAAATATAACTAGGATAATTTTATTTTAATTGAAGAAAGGCTTCTTTATACCAAATTTAAAAAACCTTACTATTTTTTTCATTTAAAAGTAATAAAATGAAACATAACTTTCAATTATAAGAAATAATAATACTCTGATCACAATAATTTATATTTGATAACACTTAAGTACTTCACTTATTTAATTAATAATATTCTCATTATTGATATTATTCAGAAACACTTCATTAGAATGCAATACAGTCTTTTTTGTAAATAATGCAACTTAAATTTCAGAAAGGCTATGTCTAATGTAATAATCAGAGTTTGTGATTAAAACTTTATATATTTTTTGAAGAGACTAGCAATATTAGTCAGTATCAATTTACAACTCAAAACGCAGTGTGACATTTCAGCAGTGTACTCAAACCAAAAGCATTTTTTGCAAATTATAAGTGTAGGGTAAATTTTTTTAAATATAGATGCCTGAAGGAAAAGTTTAAATCATGATTTTGATCAAGCTGATTCAAATCAATAAACGCTGATCAAAATGCATAATGATTTCAAAACGGTCAATTTGTCAACTAAGACACAATATACTAACTAAATAAAAAAATTAGTAGTCACTGATAAAACCTAATATTAAACATTCTAAACTTTGAATCATATGCAATTGCATTGATAGATTTTTAATGGAAAATTATTTTTCCAATTATTGAAATCGCACACTGTCAGGGGTCGCAGACCTCCTTTTTTCCTATTTTTTTCCTTTTTTTTGAAACATGCTCCTTTTTTCCCTCGTTTAAATCTTTTTTTTTTTTTTTAAACACGCTCCTTTTTTCCTTTTTTTTTTGTTTTCTCCTGTTCGCACTTCTTTTTTAATTGTCCTAAATGTTGTTTTCTCGGTAATTTCAACTCGCACCGTATGATTCCTTTCTTTAAGGTCAACTGGATAACCAATCCTAAACGTTTTTGGATGAGTGGCTGTCATTTCGCCGAAAATGGCTTCCCGTGTTTGAGATTTCAATCCTTTTGCATCTTTTAAATATTTCAGTTTTTTTAATGTTTGAAAGTTATTTTAATATGTTCTACCTTAGAGTAGCGTATTTTATTTTTTATTTTAATAATTAATAAACTAATTTTGTTTACTTTTTATTTAATGTATTTTTGTTATTACTAATTTTTATTAAATTTTTACTAAATAAACTCTTAATTTTTTTTTTTTTTTTTTTTTGCCATTTGTGTTAAACAGCTACTTACAGGGTATAAAGATTTTTCAAATATTAAAGCATTAATTTGGACGGCGGCTTTGAAAAGTATAGACAGCTAAAAGACCACAGCTAATGGTGTCTGATAACATTGGGAATACTTCCAGCTAAGCACAGCTGCCAAGTAACATGGCTTTAAGCAGGTTTGGATTGGATACAGTGCTTACATTGAACATTTAATATATAGACTTGGTTTGGGTACAATATATACATTGAGAATGCCCCATTCTTAATTCAGAGGTGATTTTGTTCCAGTTATGCACCGGAATTTCTGTAGTTTTTGGCCCTCACACCGGAAATTCAGTACTTCCAAAATTTCGAAAATTGGCGATTTTATTTTCCTTGTTTTTAATTTGCTTCAAATTTCCTACCATAATGCCGGTTTTATTAGTATTGATCACCCCTGTTAATGTTATTTTAATGTTATTCTATTTGTAGAAATTCTTTTATTTTCCCCTTATATTTTGATACCTTCATTTTTAAAAAATGCGATCTTTTTGTTTCCGCTGTTAGAATTGAATTTTTTTTCACAATTGATGTCTATTAAGAACTATTAAAGGGAAAATTTGAAAAATTCGCTTTTATTTTCAGTAAAATCAGTTTAAACAACATTCTTTGCTTGTTAGGAGTATGAGTTCTCAATTGTCAAAAAGTTGAAAAATGCTGAATTCAGGTTTATTTTTATTTGTGTCAATTATTTAAAATTTTGTAATTTATACATATCTCCAATTGTTCAAAATATTTGCAATAATAAATAAAAATGTATATAAATAAATAAGGAATAAAACTGATAACATTTTTAAAATTCCATTTGAAAAATTAGAGTGGGTGAGTACACACAAGTTGCTGTTTCATCATAACAACGATTATTTTTATTTAAAGCATATTCATTGCAGTGCATGAATAGGTCATTTAAAATAAAAATAGTTATTTTAAATTAATGACAAACAAAAAGATTCATCTAGCACACATCTTGATTAATAAGAATTTTAAATCTTAAAATCAGTTCTCATTGTATAGATTTGGACATTTGCTAAGTACATAGCATTGAATTCTTTTCCATAGTAAACAGCAACTGCAATCCTATTTGATTTCAAAACACTTTATAAATTTTAAAAAGCAAAAGTTTCTTATTTTTTCAAAATAACGGGAAAAAAAATTTTGAATTTAGCACCCGCTATTATAAAAGATAGAGATTTTAGGGTTATATTAAGAATAACTTTATATATCACTTCATCAAAAGTAATGAAAGCAACAAGCCTCCTCCCCCTTTTTACCCTTAAAAAGTTCAGGTATTTTTTCTTGAACCTAAGCATTCTTCATATGTAGTTGCAAAAGAAGCACAGGGGAAAATGGGGGGGGGGGGGGGGGGGTCTTGAAAAAGCTCTAGAAAATAAGAAGAGAAGGAAAAAAATGAAAAGAAATAAAGCCGAAGTAAAAATTAGTGTCGGTTAATCTGAAAAATTGAAAATTTACAAAAATACCTTTTCAAATCTGTTTAACTGAAGGTAACCAGTGATTAAAAATCACTGAAATCTAAAGATAAGAATAATATGAAAATTAATTCTACAATGATTGAAACATCAATAGTAAAAGAGAAAAAGAATATGCGTGATAAAGTACTAGCAATAAAGTTTAAATTTAAAGCAAAAATAAAAGATTATAGTTTTACTTAACATTTGATTTTTTTTCTTTGTTTTGTTTTGTTTGTTTTTTCTTGCTTTTTTGCATGCTACTTGATTAGGAGCATTATCTGCATGCAAACTGACTACCTACTACATTTTATATGTATGTCTGTATATATATTCAGCCAGACCTCGATATAAGTTCACCCTGCATATAAGGCCACTTTTCTAAATCCCGGCTCATCGAATATCAAATATGTATGAATTGGTTATAAGGTCATTTTCGTGAATTCCCAAGATTTGACCTTATATCAAGGTCTGACTGTATGTATATATACTAAAATGTTTAAATCTTAATTACAATTTCCTGAATTTTTTCATTTGCGCTTAAACAGGGACTTAAAATGCAGGGGGAGGGAATGGCAGGATTACATCCCAAATTTTTCAGATCCCCGACAGATATAGACAGGTTGGGGGACTCCAATCCATGGAAGAAAAAACTTTTAGCTTAAACGAACTTTATTATACACTCTTTGGTTAAAACCATATTGACAATCCTAGTATGGTAACATATATGTATGTAAGAACTGTTATAACTCCGTCCCACAAGGAGAAAATTCTCTTTTTCACACTATACCTTTCTAGTAGAAAGTAGAACTTATTCTTGACTAGGATGTAAACATTTTTACAATCAAGGAATACAGAAAAGGCCTGAAAAACTCAAATTCTTTTGCCATTATGTCTCCCTTCTGAAAATATGTAAAGCTATGTATAAAGCTTGGAGATGCTCTCCCCTCCAGTTGAAAATTTGGATTTCAGCCCTTGTTAAAAGTGTTTACTAGTTTATCAGCAGCTAAACTGAATACATAACAATTAAGTGTATATGTATTGCTCTTCAAACAAATACCTTGAAATTTCATTGCAAGCACTTAAATTTCTGCAATGATACTAGTAAAATTTCAGACATAGAAAACATAGGTACCCAAGGCAAGAATATTTTTATTAAGTTTTCAGCAGCTATGAAGCAAAAAATGTGAAAATAGTGGTTGAAAAAATGTGAAAGATTAAAGCTTTGTCAGTATGATCTTTCCTTTGTGCTAAACTAAAATTTGGGGACATTAACTAATGCATGGTTTTCTCCCTTCAAATGTTTTGGAAAGGATTTAAGTATTTTTTCCTAAGTAAGATGCAATTTTGTTTTCTGATACTTTTTTTGAATAATTAATTAATCTTCAATTTTCAAAATATCAACTTTGAAAGGGTTTTCTTTTAGTTTTGTTTTAAAATTATACCGGTTACACATATGCATAATGACTTAAAAGCATCAGAATCCTTCCCTTTTTTTCATGCTGAAATTCCTTTTTTTCATATCAAGATTCCTTTTTTCCTTCCAAATTTTCACTTCTACCCCTGCACTGTGGAATGACACTACTAATGTTAAAAGCTGTAAGTCAAAATAAATTATGCAACTATATACTAACATATAATTTTTGCTATGCTTTTTTTTCCTGTTTTTCTTAAAGATAAATTGCTTCTTTGAAAAAATATTATACTTTAAAATAAAATGTAATATATATAGTGATCCCTCGTTTTTCGCGGTTAATGGGGACCAGAACCTTCCGCGAAAACTGAAAAACCGCAAAGTAGGATTTGCCCCTAAGCATTTTCGTGTATGCGGGTACACGAATGTTTTAAACATGTAAACAGTATTTATACTTCAGACATTTAAGACAGTATACGTATTTACTTAAACGTGTCGGTGCTAATTAATAAAGTTAATTACAAAACGTTATAGTTCAGTAATAAACATTAATCAACATTGCTTTCTGAGAGAGGCGAAGAGTCTTGTGATGGTGGGAGCTTTTGAGAGCCCATGGTATGTACTCTGAGTCAACTCATCTCTTTGTTTGACATGCAGAGATCCTTCTCTCTCGCGCATTAACATGAACCGAAGCTCCTTTCCGCAATGTGGCCGCCATGGTTGCATTTTTTAATTTTTAATTTTTTATGAATATTTTGGAAAACCCCGCGAAGCACTGAAGCCGCGAAACATGAAGCGCGAAGTGGTGAGGGAACACTATATATATATATATATTGCATTTATAGCACTGTGTGCTAATTTGTAGATTTTTAAACAAATAGAATTGTGGACATGAAAACTATCATAGCCCCCCCTTTAAAAGCTCTACCCCTACCGCTTGTCATAACATATTTTCAGCTATTTTTCTTCTGATTTAATGCACAAGCAATGTGATAGAACATATAAAACAATTCAGTTAACTGTTTATACTTCTAAATGCACACCAATAATAATTATTATTATAAGCAACATTAATTATTCTTACTGGATCTTTAATTTATTATTATTAGCTAATTAATTTATTATTAATAGAAATATTTTTATCTAAGTTCGACTTACCTGTAAATTGTAGGCACTGGAATTGTTTTCTTGCTCAAAACTTTCTTTTTTATTTGCTCCACAAAAGATGTTTTTGTAGACCACACGTGTCTACAAAAAGACGTTTTTGTAGACACGTTTTTAGCAATTTCATTGCCATGGCATGGTTTGCCTTTCGCAAACCATTATTTTATTTCGATCTTGCAAGACTAACTTTCCTGGACAATATCCTTCAATTCTCCATGCACAAAACCACGTACTTCTACCATCTAGTATGCGTCTTTGAAAATTGTGAAGAAAATTTTGATACTTTGCGATATCTTTGCCGCGTATGGACTTAGTGAATTCTACTTGTGCCATTTTCCAACAATCAATAATAAAAGTAGAAAAGTCAGTGATTTGTGCAAAGGGGTTACCCAGGTGCTGCTTTTAAAAAAAAAGCAACCCTGGGTAGAAGCCCTACTAAAATTGAGTCCCTAAAATTAAGGTGCCAACCGACCAATTTTTAATCTTTACAACCATGTTGGTCAGGGTGACTAAGAATAGATGACTTAAGTTTCAATTTACCCACATTGCCACAATGATAGTCTCCCCTCGTTAATCCCCCTTGGGAGACTTCCGTCTTTTCGTGAGAGATCGGACGCCACGCAGTGCCTGCATTGCACTTTTGTGTTTGCCGTTTTTAAAGCTACCAACAAATTTTGTAGGGACTGGTGAATCATGAACACCGTCACTAAGAAAATTAAGTTGAACTGCTTTTTTCATAATTTGGACACATCATGCTCTATGCAGGGTTGCCACAGGCGACTAAAAAGCAACTATTTGCAACTATTTTCAGCATCAGGCGACTATGGCAACTATTTTCTTCGAAATCGGGCAAAAAAGCAACTAATTTTTCCAAGAGGCAACTATTAGGCGACTTTTTTTTTTGCCTCTCTTGGAATTCTTTTATTCAAATGTACCAAAAAATATTTTTGAGGAAAAAAAAATTATTTTATTTCACGGAAAATCGTGCCATGATTTTTCAAACTTCCATCTTGTCCCAAGCGACTGCCTACACTTCATATTGACCTTGAAGCAATTGCCAATGAAGCTGACACTGCTGTCAATGAAAGGGGTTAGTTTGCTTTTTTCATGGGTGATTTGGTAGTCAACACAGAAGCTGCGCTGTGTGCACGCGATATGCATTTCAATATCGCGATATGCGCCTTTTCTCTTAATTGCTCTGTAACCCTTATCTTTCCTCTCGAACGCTGGCAACCAATGGCAGTGGTGCTTGACCACAATATCCACGGTGTTGCATGGCGAAGGATTGCAACAATATGTCCGAAACACCCAATCATCACATAGACAGACATGTGTTTTTTCTGTATTTTTGGAAAGTAAGGATTTTGTTTCCACAAAAATCCCTTCTTTCTTTTCAATGAAAAGTTTTGAAATTAGCCTAGCCTGCCAACTTTTACAAACTACGAGTAAAATTTACGCATTTTTTCTGTTTTTCGCTCTTTAAAGGCTTGGTCTTGATTTTTTACGCATTTCGAATTCCGATTGCATCGGCTTCGGAAAAACTTTCTAGTGCTCATTTACTATCGGATTCTGCATTTTGGCTCAATAACTTTGAACTTACCATAATTTTTAATCTTTGTTACATTTCAACTTCTGTAGTACAAACTTGCACGGGCATCATTTTGTCACGCCCACTTGAAAAAAATCGGCCGAAAATAAAATAATTTCTGTCAGAATTCTTGTAAGTTTTAGTGATCATACAAGTATTAAATATTTCAGCCTTGTTAATAATCTAGTTTTAAAAAATATATTTTCCAAAAATGTGTTTTTTTTTCTTTGCCATGTAATTTCAAATTGATTTTTAAAAATTTTTGATTATCTCTAGCAATTGTCTATTGGGTGTTTTTTCCAATATTATAAAATAATTGTTAAATTTGTGAAAAAAAGTAAACTTAATGTTTTCGATAGTGTCTCCTCTTGGTCTTAGAATTTCATTAATCAAGTAGCTCAATATCATACATGTATCTAAAAGATCAGCTACTGTGTGTTTAAATCTCAAGTATGTTGATTTTCTATTAATAATCTTGCTCTTCTCATATTGCAATCTTTTTTTTTTACTTCACTCCTTATCCACTGATATTTTTAATCTTTGGTAGATATGAAATAGTTATTTCAGTTTAAAAAGTTAATGCTCGGAAACGTGTTTATTTCATATAAAAATGCAATTGCTTTTTTATAAATTACACTGTATTCATAGCAACTCTTTATGTATAAATATAAGATCCGAATGTAATAAGTAAATACCCATCACTGAACAAGTTAAGACTTGTTTGTCATTGAGCCATGGCTACTATTTAGGCTACTATTTTCGTGCTTTTATGCTACTAAAGCAACTATTTTTGTTCCATTTCTTCTGTGGCAACCCTGTCTATGGTGATGTCTTAAGTGGGTACAAATCTTGTGCAGACATCTTTGTTACATGTTTTCTCAAAAAGGACTAATGATAAGGCACTATGTGAAGGTGCATTATAATAATGCCAAACCCATGAGCTTTCTCTCTATAATTCAGGTATATTTCATTCTCTTTAAAGGCTGTTTGCAAAATTTCAATTTTTGCTGCTGAAATGGGAACTGTAAGAAATACGAAGTACATATTGTTTGTTCAATTATCTTTCCCTATTTCAACAAACGGACAGAGTGAAAATTTTTATATCGCTAAAAGCGGTTCTAAATCAGCGAGATATCAAATTAAATGTATTGCATGATTTTTGTTGTTGTGAAAAATTTCCTAAATGATTTCTACCATTTATTGTTGTCTAAATCAAGCATCACTAGTGTTTTTTTTTATCACAATAATATTTTTGATGAAGATTTCCTGTGAAAAACAAGATCAAAATCTCGCTCACATACATACATGTTCACATATGCATGTTGTTATTTTAGTTTGAGCAAATTATTATCTCAAAATAATGAAACTGTCTTACGCAACAATTTGTAGAGTAAAAAACTACAAAAAATGCACAAATATCAATAAGAATACCAGACATATTTTACGGTTAAGAGGACTTTTACTCTTTCCCAATGCAAAAAAAAAAACATATTCATGACAAAAACCCGGAGTGAAACAATTTATTTCTAATTGAGAGATTGTTTTATTTTACACAGCAATATTGTGTAACAAAAAAAAAGGGGGGGGGGATCATAGTGAAAATTGGATTAAAAATTTGTTAATGAGCATTTTAGTTTTGGGATTTTTTTAAAGGGAGGGGGGGGGGGGCGAATGCAATCGCCAGATTCACCACCATAAATAAGTCCCTCATAATTATAGCTCTTACCATTAATATTTCAAAAACAAGCATTAGTTCCTTAGTTTTACCCCCATCAAAACTGTAAGACACAAATTTACTTCTCGTTTGCTATTTGCTCAAAATTTTTCTGTTTAAACATTATCATGGGCCTAACCAGGTGTAGAGAAAATTGTGACATATCCTATCCCTCCAAAACTGATATCTGAAAGATGTCATTTAAAAGCAGGCACTAATAATCTGTTCCCAAGTAATATTCCCCTCCAAGGAAAATTCCTGGATATACTACTGTTACTTTATTGACAATTTTTTTTTCTCACCAGGAGCTTAGAGCAAGAAGTTCTGCTGCAGACCAGTCCTTTAGATCTTTCACTGCCATTAAACAAGAGACTCCTGATCCTGAATTTGTTTCAATGCCTGAAGAGATTCCTATCACTGAAGCTGTTTCGGTTCCTGCAGAGAGTCCTGTCACCGAATTTGCTTCGGCGCCTGATTATTGTCAGTGTCCCAACCCTAAATGTTTAGAAAGCATATCTCGGTTGAAGAAAAAAGAATCTGGTTTGGAATTTCAACTAAGAGAATCTTTAAGAATGTCTGGAGAAATGTATTCAAGACTTCAAAGTATATTGGTAGAGAAAAAAATGTTAGAAAGCAAATTACAGATATCTGAAAAGGAAGTTTCAGATTTTAAGAAAAGATACAATAGATTTTTTGTATCTAGATGATATCTTTAGGAGGAAGATAAGTTAATTGGCTACCTGAAGAGAAAGTGTAAGAGCCCGAAACTTTGCATAACTCTTGTATTGTGTACACACACATTGTATGTATGAATGTAAATAATAAATCCTTTTCAAATGACAACTTGTATTAAAACACCTTCATATAATTCTTTCTTAAACCAAAAGTTATTTTTTCCTTTGCTTAAACTATGATTCTTAATTTAATGCATCCCTTCTGTGTGTCTCAATTTGTTAGCGTTTTTATAAATGTCCTTTTCAACAGGTTCCTACTTGTAACTTAATCTCTTGTTAGATGCAAACATTTTCTCTAAGTATGCTTTTATTTTAAATACAAAATTTAGTGTACATTTGACAAAAAAATTAAAATGTTATAAATGTTTTTTTTTTTTTTTTTTTGATATTAACTCCTTATTTTTAATGGTGCCACTGATTTTTAAAGGACCCTCTCATAAGCATCCTCCTTCACTAATCAAAAGAGCTATTATTAAAATAGCACAAATATTTTTGTATCCGACATTTGTAAAAATGATCTGTGAATATGCTGAAATTTACGCAACTTGTCAGTTTTAGGTTAATTTTGTTCAATGTTATTTATATAAAACACTAAACAATATTTTATAAGACTTTTTTTTTTCCTATCTTCCTTTTTCAGGGCTGCCACTCTTCCGTCCTGGAGACGGAAATCCGTCTTTTTACGATGATCCAAACGGAACTTTCCGTCTCGCAAATTATTGGTTTAAAAAAAATTGTAAAATAAAAATTTTGGTTTGCACAAATACTGAATATTCGCGAACAAAAAAAAAACAATCAACAAAAATCGCTTTTGAAAGAATGAACCCTTTAAAAAAATCTCGATCGAAAAATTGAATGCGAGCACAAACCCCTCAACTTGGATTGTTATCAAAATTATAAAACAATGAACCAGAGGTGATTGTATTCCTGTTATACGCCAGAACTCCGGTGTTTTTCCGCATTGTAATACTGAAAATTCGGTATTTTCAAAATTTTAAAGATTACCAATATCGGCAATTTTTAAAAAAATTCTTTTTAATTTACTCCATATTTTCGACGATGCCGCTTACTAGTGATAGTTGGAACAGAAGCATTTAATATTTCACACAAAAGGAAGGAAACATCAAAGAAAATCATGTGTCTTGTGAAAAAAAGCAAGGAAAGTGGACGTAATAAGCAGCGATGCCACGGACCCGTTATAGCGCGTCAGATCAATGCCACCTTAGTCAAATACGCAAAAATCGGAGATCGGGATGCGAAAAAAAAATTATTACACTTCCCCCGGGTCTCGTGATTTTCATCACGGGAGAAAAAATAATTAATCGAATAAAATATATAAAAAATCGATACACAAAATTATTTTTTGCTCGTCTTTGACCCGCATTTTTCCCCTTCATTTTTTTTTTTTATATGATGAGAAGGTGGGAAAACGGCGCTAGCTCGTGCTGTTGCAGCTTATAGGTAAAGGGAAACAGGTGAACAATTCGGAGTCAAATATGTGTTTTTTTTTAAAAATCTGCTGGTATGAAAAGGTTTTGTTTTCGCGATTGAGAATTTTCGTTTGTTGCATTCGTTGAATATTTATTGCATTAATTTGTTAATTATTGCATGCCTTTAATTAAATACAATTTTATTGAAATATATTGTTTTGGACAGGACGGTAAAAACCTTGGTTTTTACCATGGATTTTACCATAGTGTCCAAAACTTTGCCAACCCTGATTGAAACCAAAAATTATGCAAGATAATGAAGCAGCAAAATCCGTCAATGATGCAGGAATAGGAAATAATAAACTAAAGTGGGCAAAATAGATGTATTAAATGCATGTAAATAATTTTAATAACGTTTCTTTAATATTCTGATGATTATTTAGATCAGCGATTCTCAACCTGGGGGGGGGGGGGGGCGAGCACACGAGAAGGGGGGCGCGAGAATATCCAATAGCAAACATTACTTTAAAAAATTGATTAACGGACTGAAAGAAAAGCACATATACATAGAAAAAAAAAAACATTCCGACATATTAATAATTTATTAAAGTAAAAAAAAAAATTACTAAATCAAAACTGTCTTAATCAAAACATACTGAATTAAAAAGAAATTTAATAATTATTAGTGACTTCCTTGGGCCTGTCTTTCAAAGCAAAGTTTTTCGAAGGAAGGCTTTATATTAGAAATTGCCACCCTCAGTTGTTTCTATATTTAACCGAGATCTATCTAGTTTTTTTTTCAAAGAAGCCACAGCAGAAAATCCAGTTTCACAAAAGTTATTGAGGATGTTAAACATGGTAATAGAACACGAAATGCCCTTGTTTTTAGTGCAGAAAAATCCTCCTCTATTCCTGCCCAAAATTCAAATAGTGATTTATTACTAAATTAATTTTATTACTCAAATTACTTTTTTCTTTTACTTTTGTTTTGGCAGTTAGGTAAAAATAATTCAAAAACAGAATCAGTACTCATGTACATTATTGTTGTATACATTTTTATGGTAAGGGGGACGCGATAAAAATTGTTATAGAAAATTGGGCCGCGAATACTGAAAGGTTGAGAAACGCTGATTTAGATGTTATTGCATTATTTCTTTTAATAATCCACACATTTTATTAAAATAGTACACGATCTTTTCAAAACTATTTTTCTGTTTGAACAAGATTTTCTACATTTTCCATTGCGACCCCTAGTTAAAATTAGTTTTATCCATTTCTGTTTGATCCCAGTATTTTTCAAAAAGTACAACCTTAAAAAAAAAAAAAAAAAAAGTACAATCACATTTCGTCTTATATGTCTGACATTACAGTACCTTAGTACCTATTAAAAAGAATCAAGGTTCAGGCTGATTGTTTTGAAATTTCAGGAAATGCAAATCCTTACTGCTACCACCCCTGATATCCTTAAAACCATGATATGCAGTGCCGGATCTAGGGCTGGGCAAGCCGGGGCGGCAAAATCAGCTGTGATGCACAAAATTTTTAAAAAAGGCGAATGGGAAGAAAGAATGAAAAGAAAAATAATTAATTAAGAGAATTTAACTTTTGGAAGAAAATTAAAATCCTAGTTCGACGCTCCGATTTGATGATTGATCAGCTATTTTGCTAATGATTAAAACCAATTAATATAATTATTTATTTGTATAAACTGTTGGAAACTAAAATTTTAAGTAGGGGGCAGAAAATTTCGCAATGTCAAACTTTTAAAGTTTAAATTTTAAAAAGTCAAGGCCCTTGTAATCATGAAATACCGTACACTATGCTCAAATAATACCAATAGTTTTTCTTTTACAAATTTTCAAAGCATCCTTTTGGGAAGAGAGGGGCGAGATTTTTAGTGTCGTTCCAGAAGGCAGACACAGGGCTCTTCGATATGGGCGTTAGAAAAAATGTGGGGTCCTGCCCCCTTTATAAAGGAAAATGCAAATTTTGTTCTGCATTTTTATAAGTAAAAGCGTTTAAATTTTAAAAACTTTTCTGTTACGTTTCTCTTTTTTTCCCCCTAATATTTCTGCAATCCCAAATGTGTCTCCAAAGGCCTCAAAATGCACTATTTTGCATATAGTTTTCAAAATTTTCCCAGGCGAGAGTTCCCATACCCCCTTCAACTGTCGGAATTTCATATCTCCAGTTTTCGAAGTCTAACGGCATCACTGCCGAAAGATTAAAATATATTGTGCGCTTTTTTTTCTCTCCTTGCGAAACTGTTTGGTTAAATATATTGAATGATATTTTCACATCAGAAGGCAAGAATTTTCGGCTTTTTTAAAGAAAATATTGGTACATTCAAGTGTGTATCTTAAAAAAATTCGCATATTTGTAAAAAAAATTACGTGATTTGGCTATTATGTGCATGGTAAAAAGTTCAGTCTAAAAATTTTTGAAGAGTGGCACCCCTGCCTTTTTGCCAACAAATGTAAAATTTTGAAACAAAGTTGCAGCAAAAGTTGGTTTTAATAGCATCAGGCAAGTTGGCTACCACTAATTTAAAGATTGAGTTCTGTTATTTTCTTCCAAACTAATTTCTTAAGAAGTTCTGTGCAGTGTTTTAAAACGTAAATAAATATGTTTTTAAAATGATTTTGCTTGTCTAATTTTTTTCTCATGTTTTTTTAGTCTTAATTTATGGAGGGAGAAGTATCGCCAATATGGACCCATTTTAAAAATATATTTCAGAAATATATTGTAGGACATATAGCAGGCAGGCCTGTCGTTTAGAGGGGTTGGGGAGGGGTGCAATTGACCCACCCTGACTTTTAAAATGTAATGGATTTTTACGAATTTGCATGCGTTTTGTTGTGGTTTTTAGAAAAATACAATGAGAATATACCCTTTGCCCCCCCCCCCCCCACCTCATGGAAAAATTTGAAATGACGGGCTTGATGTATTCCAATCCTAAACACTAATGCAAAGAGGTGATAACTGGTATTATAGGTATAGTTTAACATGCGAGTTGGATGTACATAAAATATTATATTTTTCAGAAATGTCAATGTCTGAACCACTTTGCTTTCAGGTTATTACATGTTATAAAATTCGGGATTGTTGTCAGTTTTTCAAATGAATTACAAAAGATTTTAAAATTAGTAAATAGAGTCTGTAAAGTTGTTACAGTCATTAAATTTTTCATGATAATCACAAATTTTATTTCGGCTTAACATTTTTTTTTGTATCCTATTATATTCAGTTTTTAACATTCTGTTTATAGCACAGAGATCAGATCATTGTTTTAATAATTTTAAAACTACCTTTAGTACTTGCAATCTTTGGGATTAAATGTTTTACAGCATTTAAGGCATTTTAATTACTATTAGTTGTTAAAATTAAGTAATTATTCTTCATAATCTTCTAAACTAAATGTGACATTATTTATCGCAAATGTCATTGTAAATTTAACATTAATTCTTTGAGATGTATAGTTTTGTAAACTAAAAATGCACAATATTTTTTTTGTAGTATAAAAATATTTTTAAATAAAAAAATTCTTTGGAAAGCTAACATTTGTAGTTTTTCAAACAATTTACAATACTTAATTTTTAATATAAAGGGAATTCTTAATGGTATGTTAATTCCTTGAGGTTTTTACACTTTTAATTTTAAAATGTGCAAAATGCTTTGAGTCTCATATAGAGCTGCAAAGTATTCTTCCAAAAAAAAAAACCGAAAATCCGAGGTTGGGGTCAGGTGAAGGTATTAAAAAGGATGATTTATTATTTTTCACTGTGTTATGTCTACTTTTTTGTGGAGGGGGGAGGGAGTATAATAGTGAACTTTCTGTTGCAATTATGGATGTTCCTCAACCCTAGTCTCTTATCATCATTGTTGTATACTCACTTTTTCTTGTATTTAAACTTCTAATGTTATACTAATGGGTTGACAAATATATAGCTCACTTTACAGAGATCACTTCAAGAGAAATTTGGGTAAACCCTTTTCTGACACTTTACAAAAACCAGTCAATTAAAAAGGATTTTTCACAAAACTCCAATTAATTTAAATGGATCCTAAACAAAAATTTTAATCAATTTAAATGAACCCTTTGCAAAATTCCAATCAATCTAGACTAGGGGTCTTCAACCTGTGGCCAGCAGGCCACCTGTGGCACTCCGAAGATATTTAAGTGGCCCGCCAAGCCTTTTTGGTTAAATAAAAGGAAAACTGTCAAAGCATTTTTTAAAAAATAAAGGGAAAAAGAAAGAAAATAAAATGGCTACCATCTATTCATAAATAGTGGCAGATCTAGGGGGGGGGGGGGCAACCAGGGCCCGTTCCCCGGGCAGCACTTCTGGGAGCAGCTGAACAATTATATAGTCAAATGAAGAACACAAAATCAAAAACAAGCACACGACTACGGATTAACATTTGGAGAATACATCACGAATCTCAACAACTTAGATTCTTCCGGATATCAAAATTTTAACAAAGCAAAAACAATGGCAAGTATCCCGTTAAGCTTAAAGTGACTTAAATTTCTCCAGAAACCTGAAAATTTTTTTCTTGAAGAAAAAAAGAAAATTTTGTAACATTTAAATATTTTTAACCCAACGCATTCCCTTAAAATTAGTTGTCAGTAATGTGTCACGAAGACCCCTAATCTAGATGGACCCTTCACAAAATAATTTATTAAATAGGCAAATATTTTTTTTAAAAATTATCACTATATATAAATTTTTAAATTCACAAAAACAGAACCCTGTTAAAAAATGTCAAAGAACGTCAAACAAACAACACGTTGAAACAGACAAAAATAAAGTCACATCAGACTTTGAAAAATAGAAAAAATATTAATGTTAAAGCTATTTGTTGAAAATATCATACTTAGATAGCATGAATATAACAAAAATTATTCAATACAATACAATACAATACAATACAAAAAGTACACCAACAACAGGCGCTAGGCCCAACAAGGTTGGTGAATAGATGAGCAATTCCTGCTTGACTTCTTCATGCTCCTCTTCCTCTTCTTCTTGTCCCTACTTTTACAAGAAGTCCCTACTTTTACGTTTATTTTGCTATTATTTTTAACAAATAAAACCTTAAGTAAGTGAATTTAATAAGGTCGCATGTAAATAAAAGACTGAAACTTTAAAATAGTAAGAGAATATAAAGACTGTAAAATCTTTAATGCTGTACAAGTTTGACATCGGTATCAAAGCGGTTGCAGTAAACACTTGTAATTAAAAGGCACCAGCCGTGCGCAAGACTTTTACGCAGCGCAAACTTTCTTAACAAACTTATGCCAACTTGATTACCAAGAGTACTAGAATTGGCGCTTCCTCTTCATATAGATTAACAGAGTACACGTTCGAGCGAGAAAAAAAAACTTTGATGTTTGATTATGAAATGAATTGAAAGGCCTGAAATTTTAACTTTATTCCTCTTTTCTACATTTCTTTCAATTTCTTTTTGCTTTTGATTTTTGAGCTCGGGTAAAATAAAGGCCGCCAGTACATTGCATATTGTGCAGCATTGCGACATTTACCGACCTCAACAGTATAACAACTGATGTTTGTAAACATATGTGTTATGCTTTTCTCAAAGCTCTTGGGATCATGATCAGTCACAAATGATTTGATGTTTGAACGATATAAACTACTTGATATTAATTACGTCATCCCCATAAGGAATTGTTTTTTGGTACGTCGTAATATTTTGCTGTCGGTAAGTCAAAAGTTTATTTCATGATTTTGCCAAAATTTTATTTGCTGTGTTTACCTTTCAACCTTAGTTAGTGCTTTGTGTAAATGGACACATTACCAGATTGAAGAGCAAGCTTGATATACTATCCTTTGTACTTGATATTCGCGATTTTTTAAGGGTACATTCAGAAAAGTTAAAAAAAAAAAAAAACATTTTAATCGTGACAGAATGATGCACTGTGACTCCTAGCATTGTTCTCTGGTGAGTTCCGTGGGTTACGGGAGGACGTTTTTAACAACGAAATAGGACTTTGTGAGCTTGTTAGTTGAAAAAAAAATAATTGGTTTCAATATGTTTTACTTCTAAGAACACGTTTGGAAATATTCTGAACTGATTCCACTCTCAAGTAAATGAATGTTTTAAACAGCATCAACAAAAATTTAAATTAAACTAATGCAATCAAAATTTTAGAAAGTAACGAAATAGCAATAAGAATGGATAAAGAAAAGCAGGGAAGCTAATAGATTATACATGTTGAATAAAAGAGCTACAGAATCTGAATGATGCAGAGAAACCATAAATCAATTGCAAGAGAATGTACTTGCTTTGCATGAATGTAAATCCTCTCAATCAGGAGTATTGAGACTAAAACATATGGCAGTTTATTCTGCTAACTTACGGACATGTGATTCTCAATCAAGAGAAAAGATAGTCAGCAGTGGACTCAGTGGTGTAGTCCTGAAAAAGAAGTTGGGGCGGATCCGTATGCAAAGGAAGATAAGCAATTGAAAATTGGGGGGGACGCTTATGGGAAAATAAAAGTTTGGGAAGATGCTTGTATTAAAATAAAAACGTAGGGGGACGCCGTCCCCCTGTGTCCCCCCTCGACTACATTGAATGGACTAGAATGCTCTTCAGAACTAGGAAATGCTAAATCTCCAGTATGGAACCATTCATAAAGAATGTCACACTTTTTAAAAATAGATTTGACCCCTCCACCCTTTGTCACCAAGTGTCACACTTCAACATACCCCCCCCCCCCCGTACCCCCCTTTGTCACACGTCACACTATATTACATAAGTATATCAAAAGTTCAGCTTGCACTTCAGAAACAAAACACTGTGTTATTGGTCACGTTTCAAGTTTTATGTTTGAACTTCTAATAACATTTGTGAGCATTATAATAATGATGATTGTGTGTGCCCTTAATTTGTATAAAATGTCATTAAGTTTGCTAGAAAGAATATAATTAGTATTATTAGTAAAAGATATTGATCAAATTTCTGAAGAAAAAAAAAGATCTTCAAATAATATCTTATACTATATCATTTCTCTATACTATATCATTTCTAAATCCATCTTTTCATGCTGGCTAATAGACCCACTTTCTAAAAATGTACAGCTGCTCTTAACTTTGAGATTTAAAGTCAGCTAAAAAGAGGCCCTTTAAAGGATACGTCGGTTTTTCTATAGATATCGAGTCGATAATACTGAGATCGATAGATACTGGGTCGCCATTTCAAATATCAGCATATATATATTTTCTTAAAAATTACACTTCTGTCATAATAAACACAACTTATTATAAAGAAATCTTAGAGGATCCTTCAACTTAGCCAAAAAAACCCGCTTAACCAGAACTTCTAGCGCATCAGAATTTTCTTATAAGTAAATACTTTTGAAATTACTGTTTGTATTTTGTACCACAAACCTAACCTCTTACATTCACTTCTCACAGCATTAGTTAGTCACAATGCTCAATACTTGAATAAATTCTTGATTCTCATTGCAGATTCATTAACCTTGAGGAACTTTCAACTTCCATTTTAATGTGAAACTAAAGTTGACTTGCATTGTTTCTTACATATACAATTCTGTTTACCGGATTCATCCAATAAATCCATGTGCTGGATCCACAGCCTGGATTTATCTTCATGTAGTCATCATCACACCAAGGTAACTTATTGCACTTTGTACTGTTAAACCTGCTCTCATTATTTTTCACACTTTTCTTACAATATAATCTGCATATACAGGATTTTACAATGCCAAGGAACCGGGTACCAACAGGCAGACCGAAAGGAAGACCATCAGGCAAAAAGCGTTCTACACCACTGGAACTAATCACAGAGCGCAGAAGAAGAGGTCACACCCAGATCAACGCTGGAGATTTCACTGATCACAACGTGAGCCAATTCTATTCAACAGTTATTTTGTGCCTGAAAAATGATGATCGTACAAAAACTAATGACAATGTAATTTTGAATTTGTTGCCCGGAGACGAGTAAGTTTACTTAACTTCTGATTCGGTTGAGGAAAATGAAACAATCAGTGATCAGTTGTACCCTTTGGAATTTTTAAACTTTTTAAACATTTCAGGTTTGCCCCCCCCCCCCTCCTCATAAATTGCTTTAAAAAAATGCTAGCATTATGTTGATTAGAAATCTTAACACTAAAGAAGGAATATTTAATGATACAAGATTAGTAATAACTAATTTAGGAGAATACACAATAACAGCAAAATTCCATAATTTTGACAAAACCATAATTATTCCTCAAAATACTCCCTCTGATCCGACTATTAATTTAAAGTGGTCAGGAAGCAAATTCCAATCAAGGTAGCCTTTACCATGACCATTAATAACGTACAAGGTCAGACTATCACCAAGACAGGATTTACTTGCCACAACACGTTATTTCACATGGACAATTATCTGTAGCTTTTTCACGAATAAAAGCTTTTAATGATATTCATGTTTGTATTGAAGATATGTACAACCAAAAAATTAATGATTATCTCTTCCAACATTGTATGTAAAGAGGTTTTGTAAACACTTATATTATTGGTATGTTTGAATGTAATACTTCTGTAAAAAATAGTTATAGCAATGTGATTCTGATGGATTCAATTACATGTCTTCTTTTGTACCAACACCCGTTTACTTTTTTCTATTCTTCTTCATAATCTCATTTCTCCCAGATTTTTAAAGAATGGAATGCCACACAAAACGATTTGGTGGGCAGTGCGGAATTCCTCACGGGTCGACTAGTAGAGAAATATTAATACAGTAAAACCTGTAAAGTTGACCACCTGTCTAAGTTAAAAACTTTTGTCAGGATCGGAATTAGCCCTTCACTGTCTACCTCACCCTCTATAAGTTGACACTAAAGTGCTGCTCCCCAAGTGGTCAACTTATACAGGTTTCACTGTAGGGGAGAGTGTTGTACCTTGGGACATTGGCAATTTCTAAAAACCTATTGGCAACATTAACATTTTTTTAATTTCTAATTGTGACCTTAACCAGCAGATAGCATCACAGTAAAAGGCAGCATTAGAAGCACTGAATTGATGACTTGGTGAGAGAAAAAAAATTTCATCACTCAAAAGTAAATATCTTTCTCATTCTAATTTCATTTACTGAAATAGCATTTGTAAAACAATTCTACTGAATTTTAATTGGATATTGAACAGAAGATTTTAAAATGTTTTGGTTAGGAGAAAGTGATGGTACTGCATTTTGATTGACCACCATTTTGATTTTATTTAAACCATGTGATGATTGTACCTTGGGACAGTAAACCGTGTTGTACCTTGGGACCTGTCTCAAGGTACAACATACACATGGTTCTTAATAATTTGGATATATTTTAGTATAAAGAGAGATATTCTAATCAAATGCAGTCTTTCAAATACAAGAATTGTTAGAATATGCTATATTTTAGTTCAATAATGTTATGAATTTGTCGAAGTTGTAGTATCCATCAACACTTTCAGACTACATCATTTTACTGTGAAACCAAGCTAGTTATGTTGAAGTAAATAATGACCAAAATAAAGTTTTTGATTTTTCGTATAAAATTGGTTATGTATATGACTGTTGCATGAATCACGAAGTATGTCCCAAGGTACAACAGGGTGTTGTACCTTGGGACAGTTTTCAGCTACTACTTAAAATGGCTGGCATTTTTTTATTTTTAAACTGTTTGAATTTGAAAAAATATATTATAGAGGAGAATATTGGTGTATTTAAATAGTGTCTTCAGACTTTAAATCTAGTTTTAATTTTTGAAGTTAAAAATTAAAATATGAAAAGTGTCCCAAGGTACAGCACTCTCCCCTACATGAAAAATATTTAAATGATTCGGAGAATTTGAATTTAAATCCAAATTCGAATATTTTACATGTTTCAATACATTTTTAAGTTAAATTTAATTTTTTCTTTTATTATTTCTATATATTTTGCATTATTGCTATATATTTATCATTAATTGCTATTTTTTTATGTTTCATTGCAACTAATAGTAATTGAAGAATTAAAAAGTAACAAGAAGTTCCGTCCAGTACTATACGAACCTACTTTCTTGTATACACCAACATCAAATTGATAATCTAGCTATCTCTCTCTCTTTTTCTCATTTAGCTTTAGTTCTTAATTATTTCAATATACCCTTTTCAATGGTTTATGCATATTCATTCACTCATTTATTCATTCATTCATTTGTAAATATCTTTAAAAATCCAGATCAAAACGTTTTGTGGCGTAACGAATAATCTGATTCCAAGAATTAAAATGAAAATAGTATGTGTAGAGAAAAGGAAGTAAACACTAAGAGGGATTTACATTTATTGGACGTAGTAAATGTTCTGTACACTTATTCAACAGGCTTCGTCAATAATGAATGAGCCATGCCCCTAGCTTAAAAGGCGGCTGTTATTGATAAATTTGCCATCACTTGTTCCTTTGATGTCAGACATATCATGGCAAATATTTGTTGCAAGAAACTACCATGTTATCTCAGCATATTAAATGTAAGATAAATCTAAATGTTTAACATTTTCCATTCTGAGTGTATAATATTTCAAAAGCAAGATGAAATGCAAAATTGTGAGCAACCCTTTCTGTGCATGAATGGCATGTTATCCCTTATATGGTAGTTGTATAACTTGCTAAATTGGAGCACATACAACTTTTTGTATCCTCAATATCAAGGAATGAGACTGAAGGTTAGATCTGCCAAAAAAGTAAAACGATCTTTTAAAGTGAAGTGTTACTTCGGTAATTTCCTACATTATTGCTGTTATGTAGTGTAAGCTTGCAACCTTTTTGTATGGTGTTAGGTTGTTTTGTCTTTGATCAAAAAAGTAGTGATTCCCTCAGAAAGCATGTAGAGAAGTTTCTGAGAAAATATTCCAAGCAAATAATATAGGGTCACAATCTTCCTACAGTTCCTATTATGCATTCTTGAGTCTGCTGTGACAGTTGCAGTCACATGGAGCTGCATTTACTGGCCAGAAAGTACAAAATGTTGGAATCTGGTTAATTTTGATGAACCCTTTCCATTGTAAAGCTTCTGCATTTGCTTCAGTGTTAATAAAGGAACATAAACTTGAATTCTTCTCACTGTCCCATAGAATATCTACTTTTTCCTTAAAAATATATGGGTTCAACAACGTGAAAAGCTTCCTTCAAGCTTATTTCTATGATTTCAATTAAATTTTAAAAGTCAAAAATTACTTGCTAATTTTAGATATTTGAAGTTTGCAATTGGAAATTTTCCACCCTGCTCTTAGTCAAATTTAAATTTGTATGAATGATAAATAATAAATTTGTTAAAAGCAAATTTAATTGAACAAAACACATATAATTTAATTGTAACATATTTTTGAAAGAAAAATATATGTTAGTATGTTACAAGTAGCCATTAAAAAATTATTTGTTGTTAATCAAAACCATTAGTTAGCACAAGACAAGTTAAGTATAAGTAATTATTTAAATTTTTCTTTAAAAGGTTTTAAAAATTATATACTGTGAGGCTTTATGTGATCACACCTGTTCGAAGCAACGCATCTGTGATTGACGAGGTGACGCAGGAACCTTTAACTCTACTGTTTCTGATTCTGCTTAACTTCTTTTTCCAGTTACTATACAATTGATCTATCTATTCATAGCTTGGAAAGTAACTCTTTAATTATGGTTTTCATTTGCTATAGCAGATAAATATACATGTGAAGAGAAACAAGCTTTATACTTCATAATTATTACAAACAGTACTCTTTGTATTAAAACATATTTTTTTTAACTCAAATTTTTTTTCTTTTTTCTTTCAGTACTCAAGTTCCATTCCAGAACCTAATATTTATGATTTATTAATAATTAGAAGTAATGAATATATGCTTTCTGGAAGTGAAAATGTAGAATCTGCGGTTCTTCAGGTAAAGCCATAAAAGCTATTAAAATATTCATATATTAATTATTAATTTTTGCATGACTAGAGTTCTCCTAGCTATCAAAATTCGACTGTAATTCAATAAATGTTTCAAGTTCAGCCTCAAATGTGTAAACAACTTTTAAACATTTTAGTTTTTGCGTTGTGACTACAGTTTGTTTTGTTTAAATGCTTCATTTTGCAATAATCTCTCCTCAGTGTGACTGCTTGGCCACTGAGTTAGTTGTTTCATTTAATGCATTTGTAACGCATATTGTACATAAATTTTTCCCTTTTGCACTCTTTCTCCTGTAAAGAAAATAGAAATAAAAATTTTTATGACACCCTTGAATAAGAAATGCAAACACTCACTTTCAATTTAATCGAGAGTTCAAAACACTAAAAAAAGCAAGTAAAAAAATTTACAAAACGTTGCCTCGAATTTAAAAAAAAAACACACATCACTGTACGTATCTCACTTTATATATTAGACATTGTTAGCTTCATATTTTATTTTAGTTTATTTGACATTATACTGGAAAAAAACAATCAGACTGACATATATATATACAGTAACCCCTCCTCGTTATATCGCTCCTTCCGATATATCGCACATTTTTGCTGTCCCCCGACAAGTGCAATATACTGAGGGGCTACTGTACTATATATATGTACTTTAGAAAACGATTAACTGACATCTTAAATTTTGCTTTGATTAAAATTTAATGGATTACATTTTCTCTCTCATTTTATTCGGGACATTCCTTCTTTGAAGTATGGACAGTAAGAAATGTATTGAGTATTGTACAAATATTGTAGATGTATGGAGTATGAGAAAAAAAAAAGATTCAACTATTTCCAAGATAACAGGAAAACTCATGAATCGCCACTAAATAAAAAAACAAAGTAAAAAAGTCGGTTGACAAACAAAAGAGAAAATGGTACTAAACTGTTTTGTTTTTCCCTATTTATATGTAGATTATGTTCCTGTATTTATATAAAGTAACATACTATTTGTTACTTATAAATCAATTTGTAGTATTCAATTTTCATTTTTCTACTATACATATTTTTTCAGAATTCAGATCATGCTTTAGAGACTAATATTGAGGATAGATTAATTACTGGCAGCAAAGAATCAGAAATTTTTCAATGTAAGAAAGAAGAATCTGTTGAGAATGTAAGTGGCAGAGTTGCATTTATTCATGTCCTTTGGTGTTTTTTTTCAATTATATTTGGACGTAAAATATTTTAATACATATTGCTTCTGCTGACAGTGAAAAGTTAATATAGGTAAACCTTTAATTAACTTTATTTTGTTCTAGTTTTTTATTTAATAAACTTTAATTTACCTAAATTTCATTCATTCATTTATTCATTCGGAAATATCTTTAAAAATCCAGATCAAAAAGTTTTGTGCAAAAAAAAGTCTCCTTTAGTACTAGAGGAACTTTGTATGTTTACACGTTCTACGTCATAACAACTTTTCGATAAAGTTTGTTCCAAGCATATCTGTCTGTTAGACCAGGATTTTTATAGGGTTCAAATTTCCCTGTAGTCACTGTTGCATTTTTGAACTGTTCAAAATTGAACAAATATTGTTCAAATCATAAAGTGTTTCAATTTGAGAGCTTCTTCCAATAAGCTTGTACATAGGAACTCGGACTTTATGCCCAGAAATTACATAATTTGTTCATTTTTACCCATAGGTGCTACCTGCATTAAGCCTTCTTTCATTCTTCATGCTTTTTTTTTCTCACTTTTGCAGGAAAGTAGGCTAAAAAGTGAAGAAAGAAAATAAACCGATTTATTTTACTATTTTAATTTTTATATTTTATCAAGCATAGCCAGAATTGTGTCATTAGAAAACATTGTGCAAAATCATTAAATTGGGAAGTCAACATAGTTAAAACTCAGATTGTAAAAATTATGCAGACACTTGTGTTGGGGTTGCAAAGAACTCTGTCACATAAAGTTGTGAACTTCTGTTCTATATATAGCTCTATGAGCTTTTAAAAGAGGTTCTTGTAACCTTAAAACTCTTATCTTTAATATTTTTGCAGTTTCAGCTGTAATTATCTTGATTTTTCATTTATCCTGTTAGTAGTTTATCACTGCTGGGAATATTTTAAACAATTTTTTAAAAAGTAGGAAAAAAAAATCCCTGTTTTTCAATTTTTTTTTTAATTTAAAAAAAAAATAAATAAATAAAAATAGGATTGTTATTAAATTTTTATTTCTTAAAGGTGTAAAATATGTGTTTTTTGTTCTCTATCAGTATTAAGATTGTAAACAAAGTAATAATACTACTAATAAATTTTTAATCCTCTTTTCTCTCCTTACTTTTTGTATTTTTATATGGATCAAGATAGGGGAAAAAATACCAAATAAATCTCCCCCAAAGAAGCACAAAAAGCCAAAAGAAGCACGTCCAAAAAAACAAAGTGTAAGGCATCGAAGAAAAGCGTTAACCAAACCCAAAGGGTTAGTGAATTTTGTAACTCAAACTTTACTGTGGCATTTAAAAAATGATTATTCTTAATTTCCAAATGTTGTAATTGATAATTGCAAAAATGTTTAGTAATAAGCATGGGTGAAAGTATTCCGTCTATAAACGGATTTCCGTCTTTGTTTTTGTTTTTTAGAGTTTTGTTTAAACCGTTAGATGGAAAAGAACAGAACACTTGGAACTAAAGTATTTTAAGACAGATTTAAATGTGTTATAAATGTTTTTCCGATATAGTTTCATTTAAAAGCTTAATATGTGATGACGTTGCTAATTATAGTAAATTTAGTAATTTTGTTAAAATACTTACAAATGATTTTTAAAATGTTCGACTTTAGTTCCCACCTTAATTATTAAATATTGTTACTGCCAATATTAATCTTATCAGGGGGGGGGGGGGGGATACATAATTTATGCGTGCAATGCATTAACAAAATTTTTAGAAAATGCCTGTTTTTGGAGTTCTAGAAATTTATTTTAACTTCCGTCGTTTGAAATCTTCTTACTTTCATCCATGAGTATAAGTATAGATTTTTTTCCTTTTTTTGTGATTAGCTCTCACAAATTTAAAGAAAGCAAGAGAAGTTACCTAAATAAGACTATAGCACTAAAAGGCCTAAGCTTTGAGCTAGAGTGGACCCTTTCTATCTACTTGCTAAGCCCCATTATCAGAAGTGTAGCTAAAGATTTATGCATCGGTGATCAAGTAAACATATGACACTTCCTTTATATTTTTCATAAAAAAATTCACTTTTATGTATATTTGTAGTTAAGTAATATCTATGTACAAAATATTTGATCTTTATATAACAGTATATTAAACATTTATTAAATTATGTGTAATACTAGCTAAAAAATTAATCAGCTTTTAAATTTCAAAAAAAAAAAAAAAAAAGTCCAACTAATAACCATATAGGGCTATTAACCCTTTAACAGTTTTATTTTTTTCCAGAATTCAGTCCAAAAAATGTCATATTTTTTTATTGCATTTTTTGTTGCATTTTTAAGTAGGAATATGTTATTAAAATTAACATTTCTAATATTTTTAAGCATTTATTGCAACTTTTTTTCTTTAATGAAAATAATAAATTTTCCCTGCAAGTTGTTTTTTTTCCTACATGAACGCCGAACAAGGAAGTTACATTTACAGTTAAAATAGTACAATTACTTAGCAGTTATTCTTGATTACAATTCAATTACATTTTATATAAAACATACTTACCCTTCTTTTTTTAAAGATCTGATTTAGTGTGATATATCTTAAAGCAAGGTGAGAGGCACAGTCCAACATCACAGTCGGGGCAAAATTACCTAGTCTCTTTTCTAATTCTTTTGCCATTGTCATTTTTCTTCAGTGAACATTCATAGCACTGTTTTTCTTTTACATGGATAAAATTATCAAGCGTGATTTGCAAAATATAACCAAAGTGATTGATACTGAACTTCAGAAAACATAAACTTGTTCGCATGCTTCTCTGATACAAAGCATGCAAAAAAACCCCGCGCTTTTGGACCAATCAGAATAAAAAACACAATAGACAGCAAACTATCATTTAGTGGACAACTATCGCCATTTATACGAATAATTTGTTACTAAAAATGGAAAAAATGCGGGCAAAACAGTTAAAGCGAAATAGCAATCGGATTGCCCGTACGGCGTACGGGCAAATCAGTAAAAGCCCGGCAACTGGGCCCGTATGGTGTACAGGCAAAACAGGGAAGGGGTTAAGGCCCATGCTCAATTTTCTGTGAATTTGTAAGTCGAAGAAATGGTTTGCTTCTGTTAAGAATTTTGTCCCCTCCTATTTTTCACGTTTTCCCATTGCCCGATAACGATTTTTCTTGCATAAATGTTCTTGATTTTATTCCTACTTACTTTTTGGATGCGTCCACAGGGTGGCGTAGTGGTAAGATGCAGGTCTCGTACGCCAAAGATCGCAGGTTCAAACCTGGCCCAAGTTGGTGGATTTTCAAGATGCAGAAAATTGTCTGCGTTCATGTTGTATGATTATGCGGCATGTTAAAAATCCCTTGAGTATTCGTTTGGCATGGATACTCTTGGCTAAATTAAATTCCTAGGGCAGATTGCATCAACGAGAGCTCGGGTGCCCCATCTAGGGGAAACTGAGCGTCAATAAAAAAAAATTGCGACAATGGTACCACACTTGTGCGGTACCGCTGAAAGAGTTGGTACCAATATCTGGGGATGCACTAGGTCTGCAGTGGTTGATGACCAATACTGCAACCCCATTAGAAAGAAGAAAAAAAAACTTTTTAGATACTAGTTTAACTTGTGACTCCCAATGAAACATGTGAGTATTCAGATTGAAGCCTAATAGTACAACCTGATATATAAAGAAAGGGGGAAATATAAAAAATCAGGAGCATTTATACAAGAAAAATCATAATGATTCATTGGAAAAAATTCTAAAATTTTAGGAGACAAGAATTTTTTTTCCATAACAATTTTTTAAATGTATTGAAATCCTATTTTAAAACTGTTCCTGATATTCATGGATAAATTAATTTAAGTCTATTTACAGTCTTTTTGTGATGCAATATCAAGGTATAATATCATAAGTTTAATATACTTTTCAATTTTTGATGTACAGGAAGTCTTCACATGAATCATTATTAATTCCAAGTGATGTCTCTAATCAATGTGTAGAGCATACTACGACTTCTTTAGGTACAGTAAATTCCTATCTAGAACTAGTCATTAGAAGTGCTTTAATGTTTTTATTTATAATTGCAGAAAACAGAAAGTATGAAAAATAATGTATGGTGTGCACAAATTTTTAGTTTGTCATTAAGTACTGACATTATTGATCTTTTTCTTTCCCTGATTCAATAAATTAATTTTTTAAACAACATTGATATGACTTTTAAACATAATTTTTGAAGCTGGTGCTAAATATCGCCTAATTGTCATTACACCATGTGTTTTTTTTTTAAATCTTGAA
This sequence comes from Octonoba sinensis, assembly GCA_038502835.1. Lineage (NCBI taxonomy): Eukaryota > Metazoa > Arthropoda > Arachnida > Araneae > Uloboridae > Octonoba > Octonoba sinensis. The sequence continues at coordinate 58,090,692 of CM076605.1, read as the reverse complement.
ACTGTTGCAAACTCTTGGCCATTAATATGTGTTATTGATTCATGATTACAAAAGACTTAATCTATCATAATTTTGCACCAACTTCGAAAATTATGCCTAAAAGTCCTATCGATGTTGCTTAAAGAATTTTTTTTTTATTTTTTTTAAGCAATTTTTCATTTGAAGTGGGATTAATTTTTTTCCAAATTATTTTTATTTTATTCTTTCTAGTGAAAATACGTTTTTTCAAATGAATACTCTATTTAAAAAAAAAACATATCAAATGGCACACCCACTTTGAGTGACTGTCACTGAAAAATAATCACTTGTATGATAAATGGCGTTTTGAAATTAATTTTAAAATGTCCAGAACAGACTGAATAAAGGTACGAGACCTATGGGAAACCACCCTAGATTGATTTTTCAAAAAATCATGAAAATTGGTTAATCCGGTGAGAAGTTATAGATGGACAAACAAACAAATAAACGACATACATACAGTATGAATATATAATCTTCTCCTTTGTGGAAGTCAGTTAAGATATACTTAGGTTTCTTCTTTAAATTCAAACTATGCACTAATTTGTTTAAAATCATGTGTCAGTGAATTTAAAAAAATAAGTTAAATTTATGAACTTTTGTAAAACATTTCTATAGATTGCTTGTTACATAATAAAGGGGGGGGGGATGAAACAAAAATAAAAGTTCTCAATGTAAGTAACTGTTTTCAAGAATTGCTCACCATTTAACCCATGAGTCTTTCTATCTCTTGTTATAATGATTTTGCTATGTTGTTTCAGCATGGGGCAGGGGGGGGGGGGGGCTAAATTTAATACAGAATGTGAAATTTATAATCTTGAATGCAGAGCATAATAAACATACGTATGTTTTATTTTTTAGAATACAGTGGTGTGCAAAAGTTTCGGGCCATTTTATTTTTCATACACATTGCACAGAAATACAATGGTGAAAGAAATATAAACGATCAATTATAGCAGATATTCACTTATATTTGAAAAGAATGAGTTATATACATTGATATTACTTTCAAATATTTATTTATTCAACATTTTTTTATTAATGACTGTGCAAAAGTATCGGGACACATACTACTTTTTAAAAAAATGGAAAAGAATAAAGGAGAATTGGGGTTAAATGTCTTGTACTCCTTCACTCGACTTAATACTTTGTTGCCATGCCCTTAGCAGCAATGACTGCAGCGCACTGATGAAGCATTCAGTCGATTACCAATGAGATTGGTTCTTTTGGCAATTTTTCCCATTCTTGTCGCAAATGGTTCCACAATTCCGTCTATGTTGGAGTGATTTTTCGTTCCAACACAAACCTTCAGGTCTTGCCACAAGTGTTCAATGGGAGTTAAGTCCGGTGACTGTGATGGCCAGGCTAGGAGATGGACTTTTCGGCTCTGAATAAAATTTTTCACAAGACGCGAAGTGTGTTTTGGATCGTTATCTTGTTGAAAAATCCAACCACGAGGCACATTTTTCGTTGAAAATGGAAGCATATGGTCTAGCAGAATGTTCTTGTACATTGCAGCATCCATATTGCCGTGAGTTTCCACCAGCGGACCAATGTCATCAGCAAAAAAAGCTCCCCAAATTTTGATGTTCCCACCGTGTTTAACGGTAAGAGTTTGATAGCTTACATTATATCTGGTACCTGTTGGACGTCTTACGTACTTCCGACCATCACTTCCAAAAAAATTGAAATTTTTATTCATCAGAAAATAGCACTTTCCGCCAATCTGATGCCGTCATGTGCTGATATTTTTCCTCGAAGTCCAACCTAGCCTTCTTATTCTTTTTGCTGATTAATGGTTTCTTGACGCCAGTCCGTCCAATCAGCCCTACAGCCTTCAGGCGTCGAGACACCGTACTCCAACTAACATCGACAAGATTTTAATTTCGTAATTCACGTGAAACGTCGGCTGCGCTTTTTCGCGGATCGAAAACACACCTTCTGTTTGTAATTTTGACGACACAACTCGAAGTTTTTTGCGGCCTACTGCTCCGTTTTTTATCACACAGTACGTTTGTTATTTTATACCTTAGAAATAATACGATTAATAGTACTTTTGCCGACAGATGAAGTCCTTGCAGTGAAATGTGAACTTTTTCCTTCTGAAGAGAGCTTCATCACGATTTCGCGAACCTGAATATGTGTGCATTTCGACATCGTCACCACAAGAAGACTAATTTTCTTTTGTGTAGAATGCTTTCAAACCAGCGAGCGTAAGAAAGTAAACAAACCGGGAGTACAGAGCCGCGGCGAGTAGTGGCCCGATACTTTTGCACGCCGACGAAAGTCATTTTACGTAGTACACATAGACTATGCTATGAACAAATGTATTATTTGATGTTCCTGTGTATACTCTCTCTCATATATTTCGGACAATGATTGAGTGGAGGAATAACATTTTTTAGAAATCATATGGAAAAATCGGAGTGTCCTGAAACTTTTGCACGCTACTGTATGTTTGGAAATATTCTGAGCTCTTTCCACCAACTTACATGATTTAATTTTATTACTGATACTTCAAATATTTTAAACTGTATAAATTTTCAGGATCTTCAGATGCTGCAGTAACCACAGAAAAAGATAATTTAACTTCTCCTTTGGAGCAATACATGGTAGGTAATTTTCTAAACATTATTTTTCAATTCATATTTGTATTGATGTTAAAAACATTTTGTTTTATCACTTCTGAATATGAATAAAAGATAGAAAGAAATCCTTGGTGTAAAAAATAGTTATGTACCTACTCTCTTTAGTTAATAGCATTTAGTATCCACATAAAGACAGCAGCAACTAATTATTATAAATGAATAATTATACTGAGATCTAGATTAGCAACATGTGCACATCCTAATATATAGCTATTCTGCTGTAGTAGAAGTTTTCCACCTTTATACAGGGTTGGCTTTATTTTGCCCAACCCCCCAAAAAAAAACCAAAGCTTTTTTTTCAAAAAAAGCCCACTTGAAAAAAAACCCATATGAGTTTTTTCAAAATTTTTACTTAAAATTGTATTTTACCTAATTAAATTACTAAATAAAATGTTGATTTTTACTAATCAATTTTTACCAACCTCTCACTTGAAAAACCCCGCATGTGGGTTTTTTCAAACTTCTTTCTTTACTGTACTTATGTAAATGAATAAAAATAACGATTTAAACCAAGCATTATGTATATGCTAGCATAATTTATTATGGGTATTAATTTTCAAAACTGTGGGATAGATTTAAATTGCTGTATAGACAGAGTTTGTTCAATTTTGATCAACCCGAAAAAACCTGCGGGGTTTTTTCAAAATCATCACTTTAAACTGTATTTTCCTTAAATAAAGCTAATAAAAATACTGCTTTATGCCGAATTATGTGTATAATGTCTATAATACACACATCATAAGTATATATATATATCATGTGTATTCTTCTCTGGGTTGGCTCAAAAATAAATGCCCACTGGAAAAACCCATAAGTGGGTGAGTTTTGAAAAACCCGTAAGTGGGTTTTTCAAAATTCTTACTTAAAATATTACTCCACTTATGTTAACTCATAAAAACACTGGTTTAAACCAAATAATATCCATCTATACATATGTTGTATGATTTATCATGGGTGTAAATTTTTACAAATGTTAGATGAGCTTAAACTGCTCTATAGAATAAAAATATAATTTTATTCTCAAACCATAATTATCCCTTTAAAAAATATATAGAAACAGCTAAAAACCAAAGAGAGAGAGAGAGAGAGAGAAGATATCTCTCAATATGAGAGATTGATTTTAAGACCAACTACAAAATTATATGTCAGGGGCTTGGGCACCATTTTTTGAGAAGTAAGAACGTCTATACAGTTCTGTACCTATGCATGATATGCAACTAATTCAAAATTTTGCTAATAATCTGCTTCTAAAGATTGAAATGAAAATAGCATGTGTAGAGAAAAGGAAGTAAACACTAAGAGGGATTTACATTTATTGGACTGTAATCAAAGTAAATTTTCTTTACACTCGTTCAACAGACTTCATCAATAATGAATGTGCCCTGGCTCAAAAGGTGGCTGTCATTGATAGATATAGCACTTCTTCCAATGATGTGAGCTGATGGTTTGGAATTCACTTAACTCTGCAATTGATCCTTAGACGCAGTTTTTACTCAACTTATTTACACAAATGTAATGGCACAAGATATTTGGTCATAAAACTACAACCAAAATAAAAACCAAAAAAAGATTAAAAGGATAACATCTTTGCTTCATTATATATTATTTGCTTGCATTAAATTGAAGTAATAAAAGAGTGACAGAAAGAAAACATGGTCAAAAACAGTCTGAAGCAAACTTTATTGCTTTTTTAACGACCTAATAAGGGCTAAATTTATAAAAACAATTGCATAAAAAATATTAACCTAAAAATCAGAAATTATAAATGAAAAATATTAGGCTCTTTTCTTGTCAATAAAAACTAATTAAAAAAAAACTTTTTTTACAATTTCAACAATTGTTCTAAACACTTTAGAGTAATTTTTTAATGTAATCATGTATAATACTAAGCCCAAATTCCTTTTATATTTTAATTACTCTTCAAATTCTGAGGATCTTAAAAATGATGAATCCCCCCATACAATTTAATATCAGATTTTGTACAACTGTTATAAGTAAATCAATTCCTACATTTAATAAAACACACAAAACTGAATTAATTTTCAGGATGAAGTTAAAATTTTATTGCTGATGATATTATAATATTATCATCCATCAAGGGCGGATCTAGAAAATCTTCAAGGGGGGGGGGGGGCGATTTTGGAAATCTCGGGGTTCAATGTAAGGATGGATGAAGGAGATTCTTCATTCCTTTTCAACAGTCCCTCCACCCCCCCCCTTTTTTCAAACAGCAGGAACAACAAAAAAAAATGCTAGTGTAGTGATATTTAAAATTTTACTAGCACATTTTTTCAATGCATATACGTTTATTCAAAGCCCTTATAAAAGGAACACAAGCTGACGTTTTTTTGCTTTCGCAAATCTGTCTATAATTTTTTCAACGTCCAATGTAATATCTTTATGGATATGCAATAACTCTAATTCAGTGAGTCTATCATCACTCATTCTGCTTCTTAGCCAAGTTTTAACCGAGTTAGGATTTCCTTCAAGCTTTCTCAAGAAAAATGTAGGCTTGTAAATACATTTTCTAAATTTGAATTGATATGTCTAAATTACAAAATAATAGCAATTATTAGTAATATATTTTCTAAAATTTTCAAAATGTAATACTAAATATGTACAAAAAAAAAAAACCATCAACGAGTATGTGCAATTTATATAAACATCTGTAATTATGAATGTTCAATGAAAATGTTTCAGACTCCAGGTTGTAGCGTAAATGCTGCAGGAATTTACACCACGTGCTAAGGGTTGGCTAGCTGTCACCAGTTTGATGGGTAGAAGAAAAGAGCAGGGAATCTCTTTCCCATTACTCCGAGGATTAGCAACTCAGCAATACTAAAGGACAAAAGGACAGGGGGAAAGCATAGAACTTGAAGGACTAGTAGGCTGGGATTCCAAGAACATAAAAAAATGGCTGGTCCCGGGGCACAAAGAGTAAAAACTCACTTAGGAGTGTCGTTGTAGTATCCACTTGAATCAGCCCAAGGGGGGGGGGGGGGCGATCGCCCCATCGCCCCCCCCCCTTAGATCCGCCGTTGTCATCCATATTCATTTGCATGCACAAATTTAAAAGCATCAAAACTTCCTTAAAAACATACTGTACATTTTGAAAACACCCAACTAGGTAAACCTGAAAAAACCACCCGGCTGTGTTTTATCTGAAAAACTCGTGTTTTTTCCAACCGTGATTTTATCTCTTATAGGAATAAATTATTTGAAGCATATGAAAAGCTGGTTGATCAAAATTCCTTTCAAGGGTTTTCATGAATAACAGTGTTTAAGAATCAAAATGTGATCATCTGTCTATTGTAACTGTTTGAATATTTATTCCATTGGTATTAAAAAATATGTTACAAAAAAGGCATGCAAAGGGGTAAATCTAATGCTTATTTTAAGGGGGGGGGGAAGAGGGAATAAATAAAATAAATAGAAGAAAATTATTGGTCCAATGAGAGTAGGCCTTTTATAAATCAGATAGCAATGTTTATTAAAGAGAATTTATTGTTAGAAAAACATTCTTTAAAGATTTGGAACTTTATCTTGGGTGAATTTTTAGTTAGGATGAGTTGAACATGTCTAAGGAAGTTGTATTGCCATTATACAGAAGTTTGGTAAGCCCTCCTTTGGAGTATGTTGTTTAGTTTTGGTCTCCTTATCTAAAGGATATTTGCCTTATTGAAAAAGGTTCAAAGGAGGGCTGCTAAGTTGGTAAGTCATCTTTCAGACAGACTATGAGGTTAGGCTTTAAAAGGCTCAATATGTATCGCCAAGGATATATCTTTAGCAAAGGAGAGTTAGAGGGAACATGAGTCAGTTGTTTAAATTCATTAAATGAATATATCTAAGGGGAGCCACGGAAGAATTTGACACTTCTAAGGGGGCCTCAGGCAGTGGTGTAGTTCTGAAAAAGAAGTTGGGAGGACGCGTATGCACACGAAGATAAGCAATTGATATCAAAAGTGGGGGGACGCTTATGTTATAATGTAAAAAAATTGGGGGGACGCTTGTATTAAAATAAAAAGGTAGGGGGACGCCGTCCCCCTGCGTACCCCCTCGACTACACCACTGGCCTCAGGTCAAAAAAGGTTGAGAAAGCCTGGTCTAGAGTATAGTTACAATAAAAAATGCCATTTCCAAACTTAAATTACTGTACATTGGAGATCAATGACTCCTATTTGTGACATCACCCCAAAGCACTTTCATTGCATGTCAAAATTTCACCTTCATCGTACCAAGTGAAGTGTCATTTCTATAAATTGCCTTTGAAATAGTGTTGTAATTCTAACTTTACCATATTGGGTACAGAAAATCTAGGCTGCCAAATTCTAAATAGATGGACAATGATGAAGAAAAATGCTACTTTTATGAAAGAGTCGGTGAGAAATTGTATACCTTATGTTGATGGTGTCATAGATGATGTAATGCAGACTTGATAAAGGTTCTTAAGTTTTCTTTTTGAACTGTATACATATTCCAGTATATCCGATACTCTTTTAATTAAATATTTTTCTCTTTCAGGTTGTAGATAACAATTCTGGTGTTATGCTTGATACTCCTGCTCCCTCTATGAGTGCTTTTCCTTCTTCCCATCATACTTCCACAATACACATGGATCTCCTTGTTCCTTCTCATCCAGAGCATTATCTGACGAAAGATCCATCTTCTAACAGTGCTTCCTTCCAGCTCCAGAATTCGAAAAAATATGTTAGAAGAACTAAGGTTAGTTATTCAAAATGAGTAGAAGCAACATTAAAGGGCACAAATAAAAGGTTAAAAATGGCTGACCGGTTTCAAGGGCAATTAGCCCCCTTCATCAGTTTCGAGAGGAGAAAAGAAAAACTTGGGGTGTGGACAAGAAGTTTAAATACATAAGCATACTTGCAAAGTCTACTGTTTTTAATGGAAGATTTCCTTTTTTTGCATCTGTCTCATCACGTTTGATCATGATTTTCTCCCTTTTTTTTTGTAACTTTCGAGATAAAATAAATCCATAAAGCTTCAATCGTTTTTTGCTCTGTAGATGGCGCTCGTGATCGTAGTTACTTTGTCGATGTTAGTAGCAGACACGTGATTTTCCCGTATTTTGACGAAATTCCGTATTTTTGAAAAGTCGAAATATTGTATTCGCGAAGATTCGTAATTTTGGAACTTTTTTTCCTTAAATGAGAAAATTTTGATGCAACATGCGTATACTTGCTTTACGAAACTTTTTCAAATTAGCAGTAAAATTTCCGCAGTTTGCCTTTCCTCTGCTTTCAAAGGTCAGTCCCGATTTTTTTAAAAATCCGCTTCCGTAAAGCTCCCTAGTTCTCGTTTACTATCTAATTCTATCTCTTAAGCATCAATAACTGTCGTAACAGAAAGATGGGGGGTTACAATGTAATAGGCATTTTTACGACCAGCGGCGACAGTCCGTCTGGACCAACAATAGCTGAAGAGATTTTCTCAACAAAGGCCCATTGGAGGGATAAGATAAATATAAATTTTATAACTCAAGATGGCGGAGGAGGCAACAACACCGTGAGAACACCAGAAGCAAAACGCTCTGATTGCGTGGATCTTCGTACCGTCCCACAGATAAACTCGCCAGCCAACGGCCGACGGGAAGCGCCCTGGTTGGGAGAAATCTAAGAAAAGATGGGAGGCCAATTGAGTCTGAATTGGTCAAGACCTCCCATCAAATCAGCAAGGGGCTTTTGGTGAATTAAAACCAAAAACATCGTCAGAAAACATCATCAGAGAACATCAGAGTTACATAAGAACTGCATCAGAGCATCATCAGATCTGTACAGAGGTGATCAGTTTTTCCCTGAAACCACTTCATCTTCCAAGGCAGAGATGGGCTCCTTCTGTACAATTTTTGATTGACAACATCTGCCGTCTATAAAATAGGCGCGGCAGGCCTCTTCTGCAAGCAGGACTATGATGATCACCATTCGCTTCCGGGCGAGGAAGGATCGCCCACCGACACATATGGACTAAAATTCACAACAAGTGCTGCCCGTTGGATCCGGACATGGTTCGTTCCCTGCACATTTCCTTTTCCTTTTTAATAGTAGTAGTCTCATGGGCCTAAGTTAATATCTATATAAGTGAATAAATTAATCTAGTTAACCAAAAAAAATTTGTGTTTTATTGTCTATGCCACTTTACGTATCACGCGCCCTGATGTCGTGAACCTGCCCGCGACATATATTGGTGCCGTGACTAGTGGTCTAGATAATGGTTCCGTATTTAGTAGGGTCACTTTTGGTCCTATATTGGTGCAGTGATCAGTGGTATGATGGTTCATGTTTAAGGTTTTGCTGTCATGAACTCAAATAATTTGGGAGTAGTGAACTTATGAGGAAATTGAAAATTAATGCCTTTCTAATTGAAATGTATTCAAAGTTTTATTTTTATTGCTAACTTCGAGGAAGTGTAAAATTCAATCACTTAGCAAAAATTAAAATTTTTTTCGGGTCAAAAAAAAAAAAAATTGTTATTTCTTGTGCAGAATGATTTTATGATATCCAGAGAATGAGAGTATTAAAAGAATTAAAAAAAAAAAATTATTTGTTTGTTTGTTTTTTGGTTTGATAGTGCAAAATATCAAACAAAATTTATGCATTTTAATTCGAACTCAAAAGTCAAATTTCGCAACTTGCTTTATGTTTTGGTATAGTTCTTCATCAAACAAGCTCTTACGAACTGGATATTGTAGAGTCAATTCTCTGTGAAAATTATTTTGGGGGAGCATGTTTAAAAATTTAGGCGTTGAAGTTTATGATTGTTGTGCCGCGGTTAGGGGAAATCGCACATAATGCTGAGGCAGTTTGTTCTTGTGGGCAAATTTGGATTTTTCCAAGTTACAGAATTAGGTGGGATAATGTCCCATTTCAGTGTGATTGGTGTTAAAGTAAAAATTAATTTTGGAAAATGCGGCGGGCAGAGAAAATGTTAGTAGTTAACGGTAGCGAAATGGATGTGAGCAAGGATAAATATTTCGGTGTACGAGTTATTTGTTTTGGTGAGGCGGAAATAGTCATGCAGATAGTTTAATGTGCAACGTAAAAGGATTATTTGTTTGTGTGGGAAATTTATAATAAGGAATCTGTCGTAACAGAAAGATGGGGGGTTACAATGTAATAGGCATTTTTACGACCAGCGGCGACAGTCCGTCTGGACCAACAATAGCTGAAGAGATTTTCTCAACAAAGGCCCATTGGAGGGATAAGATAAATATAAATTTTATAACTCAAGATGGCGGAGGAGGCAACAACACCGTGAGAACACCAGAAGCAAAACGCTCTGATTGCGTGGATCTTCGTACCGCCCCACAGATAAACTCGCCAGCCAACGGCCGACGGGAAGCGCCCTGGTTGGGAGAAATCTAAGAAAAGATGGGAGGCCAATTGAGTCTGAATTGGTCAAGACCTCCCATCAAATCAGCAAGGGGCTTTTGGTGAATTAAAACCAAAAACATCGTCAGAAAACATCATCAGAGAACATCAGAGTTACATAAGAACTGCATCAGAGCATCATCAGATCTGTACAGAGGTGATCAGTTTTTCCCTGAAACCACTTCATCTTCCAAGGCAGAGATGGGCCCCTTCTGTACAATTTTTGATTGACAACATCTGCCGTCTATAAAATAGGCGCGGCAGGCCTCTTCTGCAAGCAGGACTATGATGATCACCATTCGCTTCCGGGCGAGGAAGGATCGCCCACCGACACATATGGACTAAAATTCACAACAAGTGCTGCCCGTTGGATCCGGACATGGTTCGTTCCCTGCACATTTCCTTTTCCTTTTTAATAGTAGTAGTCTCATGGGCCTAAGTTAATATCTATATAAGTGAATAAATTAATCTAGTTAACCAAAAAAAATTTGTGTTTTATTGTCTATGCCACTTTACGTATCACGCGCCCTGATGTCGTGAACCTGGCCGCGACAATAACTTTTGGTTCACCATTAGTTTTAATATTTTTTACGATTCAGCCTCTGTAGTAGAGGATTTGTACTGTTCTCCTTTTGCCGCATCCGCTCGAAATTTCAATGAAAAATTTTAACCCTTTTTATAAATTTTGGTGATCATGTTAGTTAATTATTACTGTTGATATTGCATCCTTATTATAATTTTAGAATTTTTTTTGCATAGAATTTAAAATGCAATCTTTTTTTTATTGTCTTAGGGTTAGAGATTGTTTTTCCTTTTAGGTAGTCATTATAAATTGTTACAAAACAAATAAATAAATACAGTAGAACCACGGGTATCCAAAAAGGCCGGGACCGCAATGTTTTCGGTTAATCGAGGTACAGTGATCCCTCGTTTTTTGCGGTTAATGGGGACCAGAACCTTCCGCGAAAACTGAAAAACTGCGAAGTAGGATTTGCTCCTAAGAATTTTCGTGAATGCGGGTACACGAATGCTTTAAATATGTGAACAGTATTTATACTTCACACATTTAAGACAAAAATTACAACAGTATACGTAATTACTTAAACGTGTCGGTTCTAATTAATAAGGTTAATTACAAAACGTTATAGTACATTAATAATCATAAATCAACATTGATTTCTGAGAGCGGCGAAGAGTCTTGTGTTGGTGAGAGCTTTTGAGAGCCCGTGGTATGTACTCTGAGTCAACTCATCCCTTTGTGTGACATGCAGAGATCCTTCTCTCTCGTCCATCAACATGAAACAACGCTTCTTTCTGCAATGTGGCTGCCAACATGGTTGCATTTTTTAAATTTTTATTTTTGATGAATATTTTGGAAAAACCCGCGAGGCACTGAAGCCTCGAAACATGAAGCGCGAAGTGGCGAGGGAACACTGTAGCATAGAAATTTTCGGATAAGCGAGAATTATAGGCAAAAGCCATGTTTATAACCAACATGTACCCTCCTGCGCATAGAAGAACTGCTTCCAACTGCAGAATACAATGGATTGTCAAGCAGATTAACCGGTTCTGAACTTGAATGAAAAAATTTTTTGCAATAAATTCTATACAAAATATTAATATTTTATGTTTATGTCATTTAGTATTATACATTTTATCATGTATTGGCAATATTTTTGATAGCTATGGAAAAAATGGGCCATTTGCCCCTTTATGAAAAAAGAACTTTAAAAAAACCGGAGCATTTGTCCATTATGGAAAAAAACCAACCCATTTGCCTTTTCAGTTAAGCCTATTTTCGGATAAACGAGATTCGGATAACCAAGGTTCTACTGTAAAACTTCTTCCTATTTTCAGGCAGTATATAACTAAAAAATGACTTTAAAAAAATATTTTAGAATATTATTTGTTAATATTCTAAATTCTACGTTTTTTCTCATTGCAGGAAAAGGTTATAAAAAGCATTGTTATTTTTTCCCTAAGACATGGTCGTGATATTTTGTTTAAATTGTTGTGATGTAGTTGTAAGTTAGTATTTGGGAGAACTGTCTTTTTACAATTTAACTAAATGTAATGCTGGGGATTTTGTGCATTCCGCTCAGTAATGCATTTTCTGTAAAGTGAAAATGAGTTTCGTCCAATGTTGTCAAATGAAAATCTAGAGACCATATATTGCTCATAAAAAATAATTCTACTAGAAAATATTTCGATCAAACATTTGATGATAACATTTTATCAAATACTGCTGTAATGAACATAAGAAAAATTAATTTTATTTGTGTTTGTCATTTTAATTGTTTATTTTTTGTGTGTGGGTTTGTTCCTCCAAGGTTGGAAAGTATGCATAAGACATGAATCAGGTCTCAGCAGTTGCTAAAGCATGATTTGCCGGAGAGATATTGGGAAATGCAAATTTACCCTAATTCCTTCAGTGAAAACTTTTTGTTCATTACCTTTTGCAATTATTATTTTTAAAATAAAATATATGCTGGGGATTTTTTTGTAGACGCACAATATGTTTGTTTTCAAACTAAAAAAAAACTTGGGAAATTTTTTTTCATTTTGTTTGATTGTTCATTTAGTTTCTTAACACTGTCATAATACATACCTAATTGATAAAGTGGAAAAAGACCGCCTTCAGTATTGAAGTGTTAAACTTTAATAAGGAAATCAAAGTAGTTAAGCTACCTTGCATTGACATTTATAAAATACAGTTAAGCTGTTCTACACGAACAAAACTAACAAAACATTTTGAAATGGTTTTTATAAATTTTATTAGTATTTATGTAACTGTTTAATATGCAAAAAAATTTTTTACATATGCATTTTTTTGTGCTTGGATATTGTAAGTAAAAATTTTTTGTCATCAAGGCCGTTGCAAACCGGGTAATGAGTGAGATTATCCCCCCCCCCCCCCAGTGACTTCATCCAGTCGGCAAACTCAACTGGAGTCGGCAGGTTTAGTACTTCCAAATTTTAAAGGTTGCCATTTAAACAATAAAAAGAATCAACATATTTACACCAATTTGCATTTCTTCGAATAAGATGATATTGCAAAGTCACAATCGGGGTTTCTCTTTCACTCAGCAAATTCAGATGAAATCGGCATGTTTGAGTTTTGGAACTGATATTCCAAAAGTCCAAAGATCTGCAAAATCATCGAGTAAAAAAGATAATTAAGTGAATATATACACAGCTGTTTGTATTTAAGTGTGTTAAACATTAAAAGGAAAAAAAAGAAATAGCGAACATTTGTGTTGTCGTGCGTTACAGAAATTTGCTTTCATTTTTACGACTGTTCATTGCTCTCGCACGATCACGTCTTAGATGTCCAAAGCTCCCTGCAATGCCCATTTTGAAGACATGAGGCACTAACTTCACCCTGTCTGCAAATTCAGCTTTAGAATCGGCATTTCTGAGTTTGTCAATTCATTTGGGATGGAAAAACTTTGACAGGGTGCGTACACGGCCTGGAAGAACTTGAAAGTCCTTGAATTACATAATTTTTTTTCAAGGCCTTGAAAGTCCTGGAAATTCGGAATAATGTACAAAAACGTCTGGAAAGTCCTTGATTTTCTCATTTCTACTATTACTTTGCAACTTGTCAACAGGAAAGTTCACCTTTCTTCAAATTCCTACCTGCAGACATGTGATTTTTGCTTATTTTGACGGAATTCCGTAGTTTTGGTAATTTTGGAAATTAAAAATTTCGCTTCCGCATAAATTCGTAATTTGGATTTCTTTTTCTCTATTTTTTTAACCCTACGAACATTTTTTAAAGTAGCCTGCGTACATTCCTGCGAAGTTTCACAAACTGAGAGTAAAATTTACACATTCGGTCCGTTTTTTGCGCTTTAAAGTGTCAATCCCAATTTTTTAAGCATGTCGATATCCGGTTGCATCGGCTTCAGCAAAATTTCAATAAATAATATTACTTTCTGTTTTAATTCAATATATAAAACATGTAAAAAATTCTTCACACCTAATTTTGAAGTTATTTCATTTCATTAAAATTTTTATAGTTATCAAGTATGAAAGTTATTTCAGTTTAAGAAGTTATTGCCCAGAAACATGTTTATTTCTTTAAAAAATGCCATGCCACTTCCACCTTTTTTTTTTGGTTAGACATAATGTCCCAATCATTTTTTATATTAAAGTAATGAGTTGACTTGCTTTATTTTTAATAATTCTATTGCATAGTAATTCATGCTTGTAATATATGAATTTTTAATAAACTTTTACACAAGGTCGTGATTTTTCAGTATTTATTTTTCTCAGTGAGGCACATGTCTGACCTGACAAGTAATTAAGCTATGGCTCATTACATACACAGCCGATACAACACATAAATCTAATTAATGTGCGATCTCATAAATTTTTATAGTATCGAATATGAAGTCATTTTATTACAGTTAGAGTGCTCTAAATTAAAGAGTATTAAAGAAATCTTTATGGCTTGTAATGTAACTTGTATTCGAAGTGGTTAGATTTTCTTCATTTGAAACACTTCATTTTTGCTATGAAGAGTCCTGGAAAGTGCTTGATTTTTACTCAGAGAATAGTGTATGTACCCTGCTTTGAATAGAAAATTTTGCTCATTTTGCAGACACGTTATTTTCAATTATATAGATTTTAATCATTTTATCTGTCTCTGTCTCTCTCTCAATCGATGGATATACGTATATGTATATTTAGTTGGCAAAATGCTGGGAGTCAGTTGAAAAAATCAACCCCAACATCTCCCCCCCCCCCCCAACCGAATTTACCTCGCTATGGCCTTGTATGTCATCACATCTCTTTTTTACTGTCGGATGTATTGTGCCTGCATGCCTGGCAACATTTCAAGAAAAAATTCCAGTAGATGATGGCAATGCACCACAAATACGGCATATATTTCTCATAACTGCATAGAGAAGATGTGATATGTTTAAAAATGAAAAAGCAGAATAATCACTCCTCTATAGCTAACATTATTTTTATTATGTTTGAAACGCTATGTTTCCAAGGTAAATCGATTTGCCAAAGAAATTAAGTAGAAAGAAATGAATGTACATTTAGCTTTAAGGGTATTCTATTCCCCCCCCCCCTTTTAAATTCCCTAAATGTAGGAATTTTCCCCAAAATTTCAAAAAACAGGGGATTTTTAATACAAACCAGGGGAAATTGAGAAAATCCAGTGGTCTGGAAAATCCAATCAAGCTGGCCAGTATGTCCTGCCCCCTCCTCCATGTGCACGTCCTTGAGTTTAGTCAATGATTTTAAAATAGGAAATGCTGTCAAGAGACAAACAGTATTAAGTGCTAGACAATATTATTACCAAATTCTGATTCGAAATTTCTGAAAATTTTTGAGTACCTGATCCAAAAATTGAAAAAAATTTCTGTTTTCTGAAAATTTTCCAATTTGACGATGCAGTGTTTCCCAACTAATCACAACTATTAAAGCAGAGTACTGATTTCAGCCGATCTCCCGTTTTTTAGTTTATTTCTCCCGATTTTTAAAATAGTTCTTAATACCTACAAAGTATAAGTAAAAAAATTATATTTTGGAAGCATGCCAACATCGAACACGTGCATCGATGAAAATCAGCGTGCCGCGCGTTGCAATCCTTTTGCATCCATTAATATTTGAATTGTTTTAAAAGTTAGAAGGTATTTTAACACATGCTACCTTAAATAGTCACCTATTACATAATTTGTACTTTAAATTCGTAAATGCATACTTTTTCTGAAAATTTCATGTTAAGTTCAGTTTTTTTTTGCTCAGAATCACCCATGATTATTACATCTCCTTCAGACAAACATCTTCTGACTTCAATACACTTCTGCAACAGGTTTTCCTACTTAAATTAATTTTCATCAAACCTCTTTTCTTCTCAATTTATTGCAATTTTACTTTTATGGCTATAGTGCATCAATGAAGTCAAAACGTGAACAGAAAGAGGCAGTTTAAACTACGAGAGTAGGAATAGTGATGTTTTAAGTGGGTACAAATCTTGTTGAGACATCTTTGTTGCATGTTTCCTCAAAAATGACTAATGATAATGGCACTATGTGAAGATACATTATCATAATGCAAAACCCATGAGCTTTCTCTCTACAATTTAGTTGTATGTCATCATCTTTACAAGCTGTTTGCAAAATTTAAAATATTTTTTTTTCTTCAGAAATAGGATACTGTAAGAAATATGAAGTACGTATTGTGTGTTCAATTAGGTTTCCCCATTTTAGCAAATTGGCAGAGTGAACATTTTTGTATTGCTAAAAGTGGTTTTAAATCTGAGATATCAAATGAAATGATGATTTCGCGTGATTTTTGCTGGTGTGAAAAATTTTCAAACGATTTCTGCAATTTATGGTTGTCTAAATCAAGCACTGCTGATGCTTTTTTGATCACAATAATACTTATGGTGAAGATTTCCATCTTATTTTTTCACAGGAAGTCAATGTGAAAAAATAAGATCGAAATATTGCACATATACATACATGTTCACATATGCATATTATTATTTTAGTTTGAGCTAAACATTGTCAGTTAAACTGCCTTATCACAACAATTTATAGAAAAAAAAAAAAAAAAAAACTACAAAATATGCAAGAATATCAATAAGAATACCAGACACATGTTTCAAGGTTACAAGAAGCATCTTTTCCAACACATACACACACACACAAAAAACCATATTTATGATAAAAAACCCTAATCAAACAAAGGTAGACATTTATTTCTAATTGAGAGAGAATTTCCTTTCACATAGGAATATTGTGTAACAAAAAAAAAAAAAAAAAAAAGTGGAAAACGCTGAAAATTCTGGAACAAAAATTTGTTAATGAACATTTTAGTCTTGGGATTTTTCTTAAAGTGGGAGCTGAGATCAATTACCAGATTTACCACCATAAATTAGTCCCTCATGATTAGTATTATAGCTTGTACCATTAATATGTCAAAAACAAGCAAGATGGATGGGGGTTCCTTAGTTATACCCCTATCAAAACTGTAAGACAAATTTTCTTTTTCTTTTTTTTCAAAATGTTTTGCAAAATTTTTCTGTTGTTTAAACATTATCATGAGCCTAACCAGGCTAGAGGATATTGTAGTATATCCTCTCCCTCCAAAAATGATATCTAAAAGATGTCATTTAAAAGCAGGACTAATGAACTGCTCCCAAGTAATATCTCACCTTGAGAAAAATTCCTGGATATGCTACTGTTACTTTATTGACAATTTTTTTCCTCACCAGGAACTTGGAGCAAGAAGTTCTGCTGCAGATCAGTCTTTTAGACCTTTCACTGCCATTAAACAAGAGACTCCTGACCCTGAATTTGTTTCAGTGTCTGAAGAGATTCCCGTCACTAAATTTGTTTCGGTGCCTCAAGAGATTGCTGTTACTGAATGTCCCAACCCTAAATGTATGGAAAGTGTATCTCAGTTGAAGAAAAAAGTAACTGGTTTAGAATTAAAATTAAGAGAATCTTTAAGAAGGTCTGGAGAAATGTCTTTAAGGGTTCAAAGCGCATTAGAAGAGAAAGCAATGTTAGAAAACAGGTTAAACATAGCTGAAATAGAAATTTCATGTTTTAAGGAAAAAAACAGATGTTATATGATATCCCTAGGTGGAAGATAAGTTCATTGTCCACCCGAAGAGAAAGCATTGATGCAAAAGAAATCTAAGAGCTCAAAAATTTGCATAAACCTTGTGTTGTGTACAAACACATTGTATATATGTATGTATGTATGTATACAATGAACCCTTTTAAAATGACCACTTGTATTAAAACACCTTCAAATAATTCTTTCTTGAGTTACCAAAAGTTATTTTTTCCTTTTTTTAAACTATGATTCTTAATTTAATGCATCTCTTCTGTGTGATTCAATTTGTTAGTGTTTTTTAAATGTCTTTTTCAACAGTTTCCTGTTTGTTACTTAGTGTCATCTATTGTTGCAAATATTTGCACTAAATATGCTTTTATTTTAAATTTATTTATTTATTTTAAATAAGAAATCTAGTGTACATTTGAAAAAGAAATTAAAATGTCATACATGTATTTTTTTGTGATATTAGCTCCTAATTTTTAACAATGCCCTTGATTTTTAAATGACCCTCTCATAAGCATCCTCCTTCCTTACTGAAAAGGGCTATTATTAAAATACTAGTACAAACACTTTTGTATCCGATATTTGTAAAAATGATCTGTGAATATGCTGCTGAAATTTACACAACTTGTCAGTTTTGGGTTTCTTTTCTACAATGTCATTTAATAAAACACTAAACAATATTTTATAATAAAATTTTTATTCTTATCTTGCTTTTTGCCAACAAATGTAAAATCTTGAAACAAAGTTGCAGCAAAAGTTGGTTTTAATAACAGGCAAGTTGGCTAACACTTGTTTAAAGAATTAGTTCTGTTATTTTCTTTCAAACTAATTTCTTGAGAAGTTCTGTGCAATGTTTTAAAATGTAAATAAATATAAGTTTTATTAAATGATTTTGCTTGTCTTATTTTTTTCTCATGTTTTTTTAGTCTTAATTTATGGAGGGAGAAGAATCTCCAATACGGAGCCATATTTAAAAAATATTTTAGAAATATATTGTAGCATATATTGCAGGTAGGCCTGTCATTTAGAGAGGTCAAGGGGTGCAAATGACCCACCCTGACTTTTAAAATGTAGTGGATTTCTACGAATTTGCATGTATTTTGTTGTTTTTTTAATAAAAAATATTAAAAAAAAAAAAAAAAAAGAATGTACCCATGCCACCTTTCCAGGAAAAATGTGAAATGGCGGCCTGATGTATTGCCATCCTAAACACTAATGCAAAGAGGTGATAATTGGTATTACAGGTATACTTTAACTCCTAAGTTGGATATGTATAAAATATTGTACCATCTTTTCCAGAAATGTCAATGTCTTAACCACTTTGCTTTCATGTTTTTCTTCTTACATTTTATTCAATCTAGGCTTGTTGTCAATGTTTCTCAAATTCATTACAAAAGATTTTAAAATTAGCTTACAAAGTGTAGCATGTGCCATAGAAAATACAATAAACCAAGCTTTTTTTAATCTAAGAATATCTTTAACTTCTTTCGATGAGAAAAATCTCTCTTGATTATCCTGTTTTTTAAAAAAATACTTATTGCATTTTGAAATAATTTCCCTCATTGTATTCCGCACTAGAGAATTCCATATGCTATCGTTGTCATAAAATCAAATTCAGACCCAAAATATAGACCACAAGAATTAGAATTGAAAGTTCTGCTGCTTTTCATCCTAAGTATCATATTTTTCAGTCATATTTTTAAATATCTGTAAATTTGTTATAGTCATAAAATTTGTCACGATGACAATCGCGAATTTATTTTGGCTTAATATTTTTTGTATCATTTCATATTCAAGTTCTTAACATTCTGTTTACAGCACAGAGATTAGATCATTGTCAAGTTTAATAATTTTTAAACTACTCTTAGTACTTAAAGTAACTAAATGTCACATTATTTATACCACAAAAGTAATTGTAAATTGAATATAAATTTTTTGAAGTGTGTAGTTTTGTAAACTGTAAATGTACAATACTTTGTAATATAAAAATATTTTAAATTAAAAAATCAATTCTACAGAATGATAGCCTTTTTTTAATCTAAGAATATCTTTAACTTCTTTCGATGAGAAAAATCTCTCTTGATTATCCTGTTTTTTAAAAAAATACTTATTGCATTTTGAAATTAGATTCAAAACAAATTCATTTTTGTTTTGAATTGGGGGGTTTGGGGGTGTTTTGAATCTGGGGCACCCCCAGAGGTATCGTTTCACTTGGAGGACATTGGAGCCACGACCTATTTAAAGTGCACCAGCTCCCTTTAGCGTACACGGGCCGCAGCGACTAGCCGTGAGAGGTTGTCACCCTCCCAAACACTAACCTCGGTCAATGTTACAGGAATTCTAATAATTCTGTTAAGTGTTTATACTTTCTATTTTACAATATGAAAAATGCTTTAATAAGAATATTTTGTTTCTATTATACATCTCGCTTCGCACTGTCATTCGATACGGTCAACAATTTTCTGATTGAAAAAAGGAAAATTCTGTAGAAAATGACATTACCAACAGTAGTTTGCTCATATTAGGGTGAAAGATACAGATTTGTTGCACGTAATAATCAACCTTGTTTACTACAGTTTTCAGTAGGAAAGACGTGTGGTTAACTTATAAATATTTAAGGAAGTGTCTTTAATGTGTAAATAGTGTTACACGTGTAACATAAAAATAATCAATAAACAAAAAATATAAGAAAATATTTATTTTAGCTTAAACTATGTTTATAAAATATTTTAAATTTCAGTGAATTTTAAAATAACATGCTTATTGAAAATGCAAAGACAAGTCTTATATTAAATGCTGTCCTCTCATCCTTATTGTGTAGTCATATGGCTTGGCATAACTTATAAGTTAATATAATCGACTTACCGACCTAATTTTATTAAAAACAGGGGGAAGAAAACGTTAATTGGCGCAAATACAATCACTGTTGTTGTTTTCGTGTCCTCGCGAGTGGCGAGGAAGAATGGGTACGCTGCTCCGGAGTCTAACGTAGGCAGGAGTCCGATTTCGCCCCTTTGAAAGACCTCTTAATTTTTTGAACCAGCTCCCAGATGAGAAACCGTCACCTGGGGTGGGCACCCCCAGAGGTATCGTTTCACTTGGAGGACATTGGAGCCACGACCTATTTAAAGTGCACCAGCTCCCTTTAGCGTACACGGGCCGCAGCGACTAGCCGTGAGAGGTTGTCACCCTCCCAAACACTGACCTCGGTCAATGTTGCTTCACTTTCGATGCTCTGTGGGAACCGAGTTTCTACCGACTGGTCTCCTGCGGGACAATACAACCATTAAAACATAAAAATTGCCACACCCAGAAGCATTGGCAATTGCCCGAGAAATTTGTCAATTTTAGTGTTATTAATGGGTTTATTTGCACCAATTGATGATGTTTTCTAACGTATTTTATTATGTGACGTGCAAAGTTATCCTTTTCCAGTTTAGTTAATTGATGCATTCGAAACAGTTTAATGCAAGATTTCCAAATATTAGCAATATGGAATTGCAGATTTCTGTTGTCACAGCCATGATATTTCATTGCTGAGCTTTGTTTCACAATTGAAATGAAGTTTTGACGAAGTTCTTTCTTCCTCGGATTGTATTCTAGTAAATACTTACTTACAAGTCTCTCTCAAATATTCCCAAAACAGCTATGTCCAACTTGTAGGATAGGGAAATGAAAAGGTCTAGATTTAAAGTCTTCTTATCTATCGACTTTATTTGTAGTTCCAAATAAACTTATCGATTCCAGCTGAATATCTTTATCGAAGATGAGGATAACTCATTCTGTGGCCAAAAGTTTCGCAAGCTTTCCAATGCCTATTTTCTCTTGTAGGTTGTTTCACATATAGTTTGGTAACAGTTTCTTTAGTCTTTTTAGGATTTTCATAAATGCGAAATTAATTCTTGGAAAGCTACTCTTTTTTTTCTTTGTTAACTTGCATGTATTTCTCTCATTTTCTGTCCCATGTTGCTTTTAACTTGAAAAAGCTCTCTCTCACAAGAGTAGTTTAAACTTTTCATCTCTTTCTTCTGATATCTAAACGTATCATTAAGGAAAATATATGAATTCTTTTATGTAGTGGAAAATACACTTTTGACATATATGTATGTTTTCTAAGTTTAACTGCAAAAGTTTTAAATAAACCATGTAATGCATGTACCTGTTGTGTACATACATTAAAACTACGTTTGCTTCAATTATTTATTGAAGTAATGAATGATATTTTAGCATTAATTAACACAATATAATGATCAAATATTCAAAAACAAAACACGCATTTTTACTTAAATATCAGATGTCAAAGTGAGAATAGTCTTGATAAACATATTAAAATGTTTAGAGCTTTTTAAGAAAAAAATTCGAATAAAAAAAAGTATTGCTTCTTCTTTCATCATATTCCTGTATCACTTCAATGTGACTGAGCCCTCTAACATTTTATGTATATGAGCACATTCTTCCTGAACTAATTTATGTGGACGTGATATTATGATCATCGCATTCTTCAATGTAAAATTTGTCATAAGCAATGAATATGTAAGAATTACAACACTAAAAAATTAATTCATCCTTTCGCGAAAAAAAAAAAAAAAAACCATATAAAAATCTGAAATTTAGCTGCAACCATCAACATTTGGCACTAAGTTGAACCATTGATTATAATGGTTGAGTGTCACCTAGTTACACCATGAAGGTGAAACTAGGAACCATTATAATGTTTCAACTTTAGTACCAAATGTTGGTTCAACTCCAATTTCGCTATTTTTTTATTCTATTCTTTTTTTTTGGTGCAAGGTTGAATTAGAATTTTTTCAGTGAAGTATGCGTTAATGAACACATGTTATGTTTAACCGTTTGAAAACCATTCTTAAAGAATATTAAAACTTGGACTGTAGGATTTGCCATGTATTAACCAAAATACAACACAAAAGCACTAAATTCCATTTTCATTAAAAAAAACTTTTATGTGTCATACAGTATAAAATAAATTACACATTTCTTAAGCTTTTAAATTAAAGTTACTATATATAAACTTACAGTTTGAGCATACTTCGTACAAATTACCAATGTATTGTAAAAGATGCAACACATGATAAAATAATATTTTAAATTGTGAATAATGCAAATGAAATGATTTAAAATTATCAGCAAAGTATTATAATAAAATATCACAGGTTTTTATGATTCCTTTGCGACTATAATGAAACATTTATTAATGGTTTGTCCTCAGCATGGTAAAAGGTCAAACTACTGGATGCTTTAATGTATAATGAATTTTCATTTTGTAGCTCATATGAAGAGGTGTTATGTTAGTCAAATTAAAGCTTTTAAGTTTACAAGTCATTGTTTTAAATTTTAAAGCAATTGCTTTAAAGCTATTTTAAGGAAACGATGTAGCAAAAATATTAGAAATAAAAAAATATACCGGAAAAAAAACCGACTTCAAATTCAAAGTTGCGCTAAAAAACTTGAGTGACTCACTGAAAAATAATCATTTGTATGATAAATTGCGTTTTGAAATTGATTTTCAAAAGTCCAGAACAGACTTCAGTCTTAAAACAGGCTGAATTAATTTAATTTTTGTTTCACTCAAACCTATGGGAAACCACCCTCGGTTGATGGAAAAAAGAATCATGAAAATCGTTTCATCCAATGGGAAGTTATGGGTCTACAAACAAAAAAAAAAAAAAAAAAAAAACGACATACATACGATATGAATATATAACCTCCTTCTTCGTGGAAGTTGGTTAAAAATAGGAAATTTACAGAATATAGTCTTTTTCTTTTGTTGTTCTTTCGCTTAAATCTGGAAATATATTCCCTAAGATTTTTAGAAAACTACATAATTCGTGAAAATAATATCTTACTTGCAGAATCTTACCCAGATTTAGTCATATCATGTGATTTGCCATTGTTTTAACGTAAATAGTAAAATAGAGAGCACTTCCTTTCGTGCAGTAAAAATAAAGATAGTTAAGTAAAGAGCATTATTTTACGAAGAATCTTTTTACTACAAAAGATTGCCTTCATTCGCACCTGTTCGATTTACTACTTAACAAAGAAGTACATTTTCTTTTAACTGATAGTTTCATGTGGAATCGTATATGTTGGCGTATAATATTTTGGTTCAGTAAGGGGGGGGGGGGGGTTGATTGACTACAGCTGACGATGATATATACATATGTACAAATTGAACTTTTTTTTGTCTCCTATCTAAATTTATGCATTATTAAAATATAAAAGTAGAGGATGCCTGGTTCCATTGCTCATAATGGTGTTTTCCTTCACTGCTACAGAACATGTTTCAGTATTTGTTTCAATTCGAGTTGACATGTAAAGAATCTACACAGCTGTTTCTAAAGCCGGTCGACACGTATAATGAAGAAGGCGCTTTTTCCTGCGCCTTCTACGCCGTCACTTTTTTTCGAATGCCGTGTTCACCACGCTGTTATCATTGATAAAGGATTCGGCATTGGTCGATACAGATGTTCGGGTCCTGCGACTACTGGTGACGCTCCTCACCATCTGCCTGCGGTTGTAAGTCCGCTTCAAGAGGAAGAGTACCTGTAAGAAGTTGTTCAAGGAAATGCCGTGGTTAGATTTGCGCAAAAGAAAATCAGAATCAACGACTGTTTAAGGAGTAAAATGTTTGCCTTTGTGCTGATGGGGTCATTCAGGGACATCTCAATGTTAATCTCACACTTCAACCTTTGTAAATTTCGAAGAACTTACGAGATAAACTTTTAATAATTATTGTCATGCTCAATTTCTGAATTGCATCGTTGTGCATCGAAACTCTTAAAAATTCAGAAATGGAGCAAAGAAAATATACATTAAAAGTCTATCAGGTAAGTTCTGCGAAGCTTACAAAGCTTGAAGTGTAAGATTAACATTGATAACGATAATAGATGCTGTTGGCTTTGGTTTTTAGTTACTTACAAGTGATGGTTAGTAAGTTTAAACATTCAGGAACATGACTTCTATATTTCTTACAAAATCTTTTGTTTTGAATTCCCCTGCCCTGTCGTGCCTACCACAATTAAGGGAGAAGTGAACCTTGGCTTTTAAGTTTTTTATTGTATTTATATGATTTATGATGTTTTTAAGCAAAATCAACTTTTTGCAATCTGATACTAATTTAAGAATAAATACTTTGTTAGAAAAATAGATTCAATCCTCAAATATTTATCAGCTATTCATCATTTTCTCTTAACCCTCTGATTGATTACCCCGCGATTTCTACGTGCAAGGTAAAAAAAAATTAAAATAGCGAAAATTGCTCATCCCGAGACTTTCACGGGCATGAGCTTTTAAGTGTATTTAAAATATTATCCCGTAGTTTCATCGTTAAAACGTCAGTAATGCTATTTCTCAAGTTCTTGGACATTAATTAAGGTTTTATTCCAAATGGTTTAGTTTCATAATATCGACCAATTTTAGCGAATCGAATTCGATAAAAAGGAGCAGGCAGAGGGTTAAGATATCGAGATGTCAAAGAAATGCTCTTAAAATAGCAACGTTATTAAATCACAAATTTGCAAAAATATTACATACATTTGCTTCGGGGCTGCAAGGAAGCCCGAAATTAAAGGTTCATATTTAGTGCATAAGACTGGGACGCTAAATGCCAAGATATCAATTACGAAATATCATCACAAGAAGAAAAGAGAAAAGGAAAACAGCTGGTTATAATTTTATACTGTTCGTAAATTACAATTTAAAATTCAAACATAATTTGTGGATCAGTAAACTTTAAGAGAATGTAAGAAAGCTTAAAAATTATCTCTAAGGTTATTGTTAGCATTCTTACCTCATTATTGAAGTAGCAAAAGATGAGGGAGACCACTCCACCCTGCAAAGAAATACATCGAAAGCCGATATTATTTACAAATATAACGGATCCTGATACAAAACACTAGTAATTTATGTTACAAAGAAAGCATAAAATTTTTCTATGTCTGTTACATACTATTTTTTAACTTCACCTATCTCCTACTTTTATTTTATTAAGTGCTTTTATTTTGATACGTATAGATATTACCACCGATCTTCTGAATATATTACACTTTACACTCAGAAATCCCAGCAGCCCTTAAATATTTCCTTACGTAATCGAAACAATCCATCGGACGTTGCTGGATTCATGGATCGATAATGGAAAAAGTTTGCGCACAGATGCAAAGAGCTTCGCAATCTAAGCAAAAAATTAAAAACCTGATTATTATTAAATATAGTAGCTTCAACTGCCATGCGCTACAAAATTCAATATTGTACCAATAAAATTTTGCAGCAAGGGAGTCACGAGACATTTTAAGTGTATTTTCAGCTTTTAGGGGGTGACATCACTAAAACGCCCTGGAATATTTTTTTATATAGAGTTACAACGGCCTAACGTTTAATGAAATAACATTGAACGTACAAACACAAATACAAGAGTGACGACCAGCAACAGGCTCTGGGCCCAGCTAGGCTGGTCCTAGTCAGTTTACCAATCCCCAATGACCATCACGAGCCCTCTTAAAAGTGCCCCCCGCTGCAAGTTACAGTCGCTTGCGGCAAACTTTTCCAGCTGCCTATAACCCTATTGAAGTAGAAATTTTGAAAAACTTGAAACAATGACCTCTGGTTCTACCTTCTGGGTAGAAATGTATTCCACTAGATTTTTAATTTTAATGAATTTAAGTAACTGAAGCATGTCCCCTCTAACTCTCCTTTGCTCGAGACTACACGTTGAGCCTTTGACCTCATAATTTAAGTCTGGGAGACCACTTACCAACCTAGTAGCCCTCCTTCGAAAGCTTTCGAATAGCCTTCGTTAGATATGGAGACCAGAACTGAGTAGCATACTCCAAATGAGGGTTTGCCAAACTTCTGTATAGTGGCAAAGTAACTTTCTTAGACTTGTTCGGAATAGCTGCATTGATAAACCCAAGCATGCTGTAAGCTTCGTTACTTACTATGCTGCAGTGCTGTCTAAACTTGAAGTTGTGATTATTTAATATTTCTTGATTAACAACTTATTCTGCTTTGCTAATTACGGATCTTTGAAAATAACAACTTCCAAGTTTATTTCCATGACCAAAATAAAGCACTTGACATTTCCCTACTTTAAAAGACATACCCCAGTTAACTGCCCACCTAGAAACTTGATCTAAATCCTCTTGAAGCTGATTGACTTATTCTTCGTGTCAACAGCTCCCATGACTTTGACATCATTGGCAAAAATGTTGATGTTCCCAGAAACACTTTCGCTATTATTATTAATAAAAATAATTAATATGATTTATTATAATTGAATAATTTAGAATTAATAATAACAAATATGCATATTAATAGAAGTACACTCATTATTTTTAGCTGTGGGAAAAGATAGTGAGCGTTTTAACTTACTTGCAATCCATCTACAGAGTACGTGATAATGTTATAAATCTTCTGCCAGTAGCAGTCATTTACACGCGGATGATAACTGAGGAAAAGAAAATGCAACCCAAATAGAGGAATGAGCACCATCGTCGCCCGCACTGCTCTCCTAAAAGATGCATAGAAAGGTTATATGAAACTACAGAGGTTATAATAGAGTTCGTTCTTCACGAATCCCTTGTTGCGATTTAGTAAAGCATTAAGTATTCAAGAAAATAAAAAGAAAGGAAAAATCACTGAAATTTACCTGAACTGGGTGGGTTCATCTGAATGCGACGATCTCAGCTTCGTTATTATGACTTGAATGATGTGGGCAAGAAAACAAAAGTTCACCTGAAAATGAAACGTATGCTCATGCATTTTGTGAACAAAGACATTTGACATTGAATTCCAGACATAAATCGCTTCATGTTTCGTGTTATTTTATATAAATCTTGTTGTCATACATAGTTTTGTTAATGTTGGAAACACGCTTGCCGCTTTCGTTATTCACGCTTCATGGATGTGTTCCATGATATTATTCTTGTTTCTTGTATAATAAGTAAAGAAATGTTTGTTTTCAAGTAAAACTTTTTGTTCACTAGAAATTTTAGGCTTTCCATGGAAAGTTTTGAACATTTTAAAATATTTTAAAGGATTCGCGAGCGTACTACTGATTCAACCCCAAAGAGAAGAAAGTGAATGGGTTCGTTGGACTTCACACCAATAACTAAGTCGCTGTGAAATGTTAAGCACACAAAAATCTCTCGCGAAGCTCACGCATCACTGTAAAACCAACGGTAATCTCGTATTTACTTCCAAAATACGAATAGAATCAAGCACGAAGCTTACAGCACAACGACTCAGACTGACAGGCACTCACCAAAAGTCTAAAACAGGACTGAAATTTTGTACCTCTTGCCAGAGCTCCTTATATAGCATCACGGATCACGTGACAGAAAATTTCCAGAAATTTCTAGCAAAAACTAGAATTATCTATCGTGATCGGACTTTTAAGCTTATCTTTTTCTTTGTGTGCCGCCAAATTTTGAGATCGTTAAAAGTGTGCCGTGACAAAAAAAAAAAAAAAAAAAAAAAAGGTTGAGAACCACTGCAACTATAGTGCAGTGATATGTTATTTTTCCTGCACGTACACTTTGCTAGCAGAAAAACAACTTTTACAGAATTCGTTGACGCTTCAGGATAGAGAATGACAACGTACTTGATGGCTTATATTAGATAATTAAAGTTTTTACCTAACAAATACCAATTCTAAAGTTATCATTTCCAAAGAGTTTCTGGTAACTTTCCACTCACACAACTGTTTTTTTTTTTTTTTTGTTTTTTCTTTATATGGCGGTTACAACTCTTTTAAAAGGCATGTCGCGAGTGATTCAAGATTCCTATCATCAATCTTCTAGTAGAGCGAAATTTAAGTAGATTATGCTGTTCATTTTTTGGTGCAGTGCCATGAAAATTTCTAGTATTTTTCAGCAGTTTTTTTTTTCTTTTCTATTCCTTTTTGTTTTTAAATTTTTATTTTGCTATAATACATTCGATGGTTGTTCTTGGCGATCATGATATTACGCTCATTTTAATTAATTGAAAAAAAATCTATACATCTTATTGAAGTTCTTTGAATTCGGTTACTAAAAGCAATACGAGAAAAATTGACTCTGCATTTTTATGTGCAAATATACTTTAGACCCCTATGAACTGAGATGGCACATCAAGCTTTTTACTGCTTTTTTTCATTTATTTTTCTCATTATTATTATTTTTTTCAAGCTCAAAGTATCTTATTAATGATTATAACAAATATTTAGCTTGTTGTATTGCTTAAAAATAAATTTATACTTCTATTTAAAAGAGTATAATTAAGTTTCTACTTCAAACATACGAATTATATGCATTTTACGAAGTCCACATTTTTTTATTCTTAATTATTGAAGAAATTCAGTCTTAATATCGTGATTAAAATGCATTATGTACTGAGTCTTACTTTTTTTTTTTGCTATAATTAAACTGATGATGGCAATAAAAATGCCTCATTTTGTGGCTTTTATTATTTAAAATAAATTTAAACTTAATATTTAACGATGAAGAATCCTTATTTGGCAAGTTTCACATATGTAAGATATTCAAACATAATATTGTGCTAAAATGTCCGTACTATTTGGTAACTCTTATTTATTGAGCAAACTTCAACTTAACCGCTTGCCTGATTATCTCGAGTTATCCCGGATTAGTATATATTGCAGTTAATTATTATCCCGAGAAAACTCAGACGAAGCAGAAATTCGTCAATATGATTTCTTTTATCATGGTTTTACTCGACTTGGAGGAAATGAAAGGAAATTTGAGTTGATATAAATGCTAATATTACTATCTAATAGTATTTTGGAAAAAAAAAAATGAAAATTCAACTTAAAGGTACATATTTTGTTTTGTTTCGTTTAATTGCATTTAAGAATAAAATAAGAAAATATGATGATTTTTTCCAATTTTTTATTTTAAAATTTGTAAGGGAAGCGGTTAAAGCAACTTTAAATATGCAAAAGATGCGACCACACGATATTGCTTAACGTTGAGTTTTGTGGAAGACAAACCAGCCAGATTTATTAGTCACTCTTAAAATTAGTTCCGCTATTTCAGTTAGCATTTTAAATAATTTTTTGCTATAATAACAAGTCTGTTGTAACAGAATATCACCAGCATGCTATTCCTTTCTATTTATTTAGGGACCTTCCATAAATGACGTCACGCTCTTTTCCTATATATTTGACCCCTCCCCTTTGTCACAAAATGTCCCACTTCAACATATCTCCCTTCCCCTTTGTCACATGCCACGATATGTTGCATAAGCATGATGTCACACTTCGTGCTATACCCACCCCTCCTCTTGTCGCAATTTCACGAACCCCCCTCCCCCTAGAAGCGTGAAATCAATTATGAATGATCCCTTACTTCAAAAACAGAAATAATTATGAACTTGAGAAAATCATACCAGGAGTGCTAAAAGCATTGGAGAAAACATGATCCATTCGAAATGATTTGCCGGAACAGTCCAACACCTGAATCAAATAATATTAAATTAATTATGAGTTTCAGTACATCATAGTAATTAGGAGGTTCAGTTCATTTGTTTAGATAAAAACAATGTGATCGACTTACAGGTCATCAGCTTTCAGTTTTCTTGTCAGGGCCCAAATGCCAACTGGTAAAACAGGAATGCCTGAAAATAATCATAAAGCAAAGTATTTAACCACACTGGAAAAAATATTATTCGCACATTGCTGTGTATGGCAACTGAAAATTGTTAGAAACGAAACGTTATGCGGAAGTTGTATTTAGTATTTATTAAAAACTCTCATGATGAGGTCCTAATTTCACAATTCATAATTTTAACTAGTTTTAATTGGAGTTCTACGTGCATACCAACTACGTTTCAAAGTCCCGTAATACGCGACCCAGTTGAAGCTTCCAGTTTTTACCGCCGAAGACGATAGAGAGTTTTCTCTCGCAGAAATAACATATGAACCCCCAAATCCCCATGTCTGGATTAACTTCCCGTTGAACTGAAATTGTGCCCGCAAACATGTTTGGTAAAATATTCTCCGCTAAAAGATAAGTTTCTATACGTTCTCGTTAAGACTCTCGTTCTAAGTAGGTGTACCTGGGAAGACAATCTTTATTGAAATGAAACGAATATTCGGAAATGTGACAATGTTATACAAATAGCTTTACTTACACCAGCCAATTACGTGAAATAAAATAGTACTCTTTTGTTCTGCAAAAGCTGCTGCAATCAGCTTGTGTAGATAGAACCCTTCACAAAACATCCACATGTAAGTGCTCAGCCTCAGGTACTTTGTTATGGTGTAAAATACTTTGCATCCTGCCTGAAAAACAAAATATTTAAATTTTCATTTGTTACAACTATTGTGAAAACTTTGATCAAAATGAGTCAAAACATTTCTTCTCGTCAGGCTACATCCATTTAGTTGAGGCAAGAAATTAGAATATCTGTGTTGAAAGTTTAGTATTATTGCCTCTTTAGCCATTTTAAAACAACGACATGCCTTTCTTTTGTACCAACACCCGTTTATTTTTTTCTATTCTTCTTCATAATGTCCTTTCTCCCAAATTAGTGCGGAATTCCGCACGGGTCGATTAGTTATCCTCTATTCATACTAGCTGATCTCCGCAGACCATCCTGCGGGCTATAAGTTCAACAATCAAATTTCCCTGAAAATTTCTGTGAAAACAGTTTTCAAGTTTTCCATTGTCTGCTACTTCGTTGAGTGTATCTAAAAGACTTTGCACGGGAGAGGGCAACATAAAACTGTGCATGACTAAAAACTGGTTTCGGTAGATAAACGCTCTTTCTTTCAAAAGTCTTCTCTGCGATTTGTTTACATGAGAATGATCGCTCGATATAAACAAACTAATGTGTTGCCACTCTAAATAATGAACGGAATTTTTTAAAAGAAATATAAATAAGTTTATTAAAGTCCGTAAGTGAGGATAATAAATACAAGTGTTATGTTACTTTTCTAGGCTAATCATTAAACAAATTTTTAAATATCGTTTTACGATACTTTGTTTTTTGCATGATGTCTGTATCGTATCGAACGCAAAATTTAATCGTAACTGGTCCACGTTAAGGGAAGCATATATATATGGATATTTTTTCCTGTATTACGCAACGTGTAATCAAGTACTTTACCTCATTAGATTCGATGATGTTGTTTGGATTAGTGAGGGAATCCATGATGTAGTAACCATGATGTAGTAATCATATATTCACATACTTTTCCGCATGTTACGCAACGTGTAATCAAGTACTTTACCTCATTAGATTCGATGCTGTTGTTTGGATTAGTGAGGGAATCCATGATGTAGTAACAATGACATAGTTATCATATATTCACATACTTTTCCATATATTACGCAACGTGAAATCAAGTAATTTACCTCATTAGATTCGATACTGTTGTTTGGATTAGTGAGGGAATCCATGATGTAGTAACCATGATGTAGTTATCATATATTTACATACTTTTCCATATATTACCCAACGTGAAATCAACTACTTTACCTCATTAGATTCGATGATGTTGTTTGGATTAGTGAGGGAATCCATGATGTAGTAACCATGATGTAGTAATCATATATTCACATACTTTTCCGTATATTACGCAACGTGTAATCAAGTACTTTACCTCATTAGATTCGATGCTGTTGTTTGGATTAGTGAGGGAATACATGATGTAGTAACCATGATGTAGTTATCATATATTCACATACATTTCAGTATATTACCCATCATGACGCATTAGATTCTTTACCTCATTAGATTCGATGTTGTTGTTTGGATTAGTGAGGGAATCCATGATGTAGTAACAATGATATAGTTATCATATATTCACATACTTTTCCATATATTACGCAACGTGAAATCAAGTAATTTACCTCATTAGATTCGATACTGTTGTTTGGATTAGTGAGGGAATCCATGATGTAGTAACTTTCAAACACGATGACAAATATGGCGGTGAGAAGAAGTGAAACGAAGAGATTCTTATGCATGAATATACGTAGCACACGCAGTTGCCTGCAATGGAAATGGTGATTCACACATTATAAGGAAAGTTTGTTCATTTATTTTTTAATTTATGATTTCTTAAGTTCATTTTATTGCACATTATCGAATAACTCGTCGAGCAAAGATAGTAGAGAATACATATAGTGACTATTTACCTGAAATAAAAGAAGATTCCTAATGCTGGAATCAAAAGAACTATAGAAATTCCAAATGTTATAACATGAGTATTCAGTAAAATTTTGATTTCCTAGAAAAAAAGAAGAGTTAAACTGTAAATTTTGAGATTTTTACCAACTAAATATGATACTAAACCATAGTATGTCTGAAACTTAAAAAATAAAGTAAGTAAATTAGTGCTTGAGAATAATTCGATCGAAACACTTAGTAATACAAACATAATTAATGGCATCCATTTTATTTCTTAATTGTACTAAACTTGATAAAAGATTTGATGTTTCTTAATTGTACTAATTTAATGATTAATTAAAATGCTTAAAATTAAAGTGAATTGGATATTCGTTGTTTAATAGACGTTTAAATTTTGAAAGTTAAACTATGCAAAAATATTACAATTTAATAATACTTCTATTTTTCATATCAATTCAGGATTTTACTTGAAATTTCGAGGACTATAAATGAACCATTTGAAAAGTAAAAGAAATTGACTTGACCTCAAATGTTTTTGACAGTAACTGCTTGCTTGGACCCAATGTACCCATTTAGCGAGCGAAGCGCGCAGGGAACTTGCGTAGCAAGCCTAGAAGAGAATTGCTATGCAATCCTGAAGATGTTGAGCAAGAGCTGCAGCTGCCGAGCATAAAAATAATATAATAAATGACTTCAGATATTTATTGAGGATGGATTTTTTTTATTGACAAAAATTAAGCGAATGCTAATAATTACATGAAAGATCAGATTTTGAGAAAAGGAATACCATGCAATTTCAACTATTGGGACGCTAGAAAGGACTTTACAATTCTTGTATCCCATCTATATTCCTATAAAAGTTAAATATGCACTGTATACATCAACTATAAAAGTAACAAGTGTTATTGCAGGTGTTTAACAATTATAATAGTACATAAGCTCATAAAAATATTGTTAACTTCTTTTTGTTCCTTAACTCCTTAACGGTCGCATAAATTTCACGAAAACAAAAGCAAAGAGCCAATTTGTTTTCCAGAAAAACATTTAGAAAATGTTTATTTTTTAATTATACTATAAATAGTTTAATAATATCATCTAGTATGTAAGACAATAAATAAGATTCTGGGATTAAGGAGAGGGTTTTTTTGTAATGTTTTGGTACGCCACTTTGGAACATTACAGCCCGTTATTTTGACGGGAGCGAGAGGTAAGGGGTTAAGTGCATTTCGCATTGCTTAGGTGCAATTAAAAAGCTTAAGCGCTTACCTCACCTTGCCCACACGTAGTGTAGTCACTGTATTCTCTGTTCATCTCGTTTCGGTACCAAGTGCCGTTCTCCAAGCACTGTTTTGTTGCATAGCCTTAAAAAAAATGTTTTAGTAAGTTGAAAGTAATCATAAGGTCAATCAATCTTTCGCATTATTTTGTAAAACATGATGTCTGAAATGGACAACGACGATCAGTAAAAATGACCTCAATGTAGGAAAAGATCATTCAGTAACGGTATACAACTATTTTACTAAAAATAGTAACTTCCTGTAGGGGAAAGGAAAATTTCCGCCTGGAATAAAATTATATCCCCAGTTCGGTTGATCAGGGTGTCTACAGATTATCAAAAGTGAAAGTTCGCGACTTTTCGAGACGTTTTTGGAATCGTTCGGTAATACATCGATATTGATTCTACCGGATATTGAATACCCGGTGTCCCCTTAGCGACGTATAAGTAGATGAAAAAGGACAGTTCTGCCCCAAGAGGCGCAATGCGCAATGCCCTCAGGCGTGGGCGTGGCCGATCCGCCTCCCATTGCCCCCAGGCATGCCCTCAGGCGTTAGTCGAGTGGAGTTGAGTTGTATGCCCTCAGGCATTTTTCGAGTGGAGTTGAGTTGTTTTTGCCCCCAGGCGTTTTTCGAGTAGAGTTGAGTTGTATGCCCTCAGACATTTTTCGAGTGGAGTTGAGTTGTTTTTGCCCCCAGGCGTTTTTCGAGTAGAGTTGAGTTGTATGCCCTCAGGCGTTTTTCAAGTAGAGTTGAGTTGTTTTTCAAAAGTTTATAGTTTTGGAATGGCAACACTTCTTAGTTTCAGTTTGACTTGATGTAAAACCGATTGTAGCGCCATCTATGAGAAGAAAAGGGAACTATTTTGGAACTTAGAATTATTTTTTTTTCTAATGTTTTAGAATTCGAGCATTAAATATTAACAAAAAATAATTATATGTATAATGAATTAAATTTATTGTCGCTATTTACATCCTATTATGTATTTATTTCTTTTTTCGACTTAGAAAGATTTCCTTTTTCGATCTTTTTAATGTTTTCACTTAGCATTCACGCAGGAACTATTTCATATTAACAAAAAAATTAATTATAAAATGATAGCGCTAAAAAGTTAATACTTAAAAAGGGATTACTTTAAATGCAAAGGGAGTTATTAAAGTATTACATTTAAATGATATTAAAAAATAATAATAATATTTTTAATACAAATTAGTGATGATAAAAGGTATATTCAACTTACCCTAGCAGGAGATGCAGTAGATTGATAATTGATTCTTGAAAAATCCATGGTTGAGCGTATAAGGAACTGAGAAACGCTTTTAAAAAAGAGCAGAACAAAAATTCATCGTTACTAAGCAAGTGTAGAAAGCGATGTGACTTTTCACTTTCCAGTCCTTGTAGCATTTTCTTTCAAGCAATATAGAAGCTAAAAGTTAACCAATTAGAATGCAGTATACATCACAGTTGAAGAGAATGTATACATTCAGGGTACATTTTCCGAAAGTTATAATTCCTGCAGCATTGCAAGACATGAACAAACTTGTATTGCGCTAAAAGATTGAAATCATAGTGCAGGTGTTTTTTTATGGCTTTAGGTCCTTTGTGACGATCGGACAGAAAAGAAAAGTTCCCCTCTCCACCCCTATAGGCATACTTTCTCTTTCTACATTGAATGAAGTGATTGACAAAGATCGCTTTCCTTTTCACATACAAAGCATCTCAACTGTACTTAATTTTTAACTGTAGATAATGGATACATTACTTGATGGTGGTGAATATCAGCTTAATGAAAACAAAAATACGTTAATGAGAGATGATTTTTACTCGCAAGAAAACATGTTTGATAGTGTTTTCTTCTATTAGCAACCTTTTTTTCATTGGTGCAGAAGCTACTAGTAGGATTCATTCTGTAAAACAATGGAGAATGTAAGATTTTACTAAATAAAAATGTCTGAACTTGCAAAACAAAATTATTTTCTACTTGCAAAATTTTAGAACTTCGCATGAAAATTTAAAAAAAAAGTACTTATTCAAACGGTTGAAACTTGGAACTAAAATTTCAACACTGAATCATCAAAAATCCGAAACAATTTAAGCTGTGGAATAAAGATTCGAGACTTAAAAAGTAAATGTAAACTCACTAAAAGAGATTTGAAAATCTGAAAAGAGAAATAGAATAATAACTTCACTAGAAACATAAAACTTGAAAAATTTAAATCCCAAATTTCAAAACTATTGCAAAGTGCTTCATGTGAAACGTAAAAGTGCTAAGAGCAAAATGCTAAAACTGAGGAAACTTAGAAATACGTGGAACAAATCATTTACAACTATAAACTTTAAAGTTTAACTAAGAGTGAAAACTACAAAACAGCATGAAAGCTAGAAATAAAAAATATACAACATCAGAACTTAATTTCATCCAGAAAAACGTAGAAGAAAAAATGTAAAAGTTCGGAAATTTTCAAAACAAAAGTATGATGCACTTGCAAAATGTTAAAACTTAGTGCAAAAAACGTAAAAAGTACTATGTATAAAATGTTAAAATTTAGATTTATCTACTAAAACAGTGAATGAAGATGTAAAATTACTAAGAGTAATATATTAAAACAACACGAAAACGTAAAAATACTAAGTACAAAACGTAAAAAAAAAAATTATTTATCTGATATAACTTAGACTGAAGTCGTAAAATTACTAAGTACAAAGTGTTAAAACATCATAAAAATGTAAAAATATCAAGTATAAAGCAGCAAAACATAGATTTGTCTATAGAAATCTTGATCAAAAAATGTAAAAGTTCAAACAACAAAATCCTAAAACTCTGAAAAATTGAAAACACGCAGTACAAAAACAGCAAAACCTGTAAAATTGCTAAGTATATAAGGATGCAAAACATAAATTTTTCCAGAAAAACTTAGAACGAAGTTGTAAAAGTACAGAACTTTTCAAAGTAAAAGTGTTATGCACTTACAAAATGTTAAAACTTAATGTAAAAATGTAAAAAATTCTTCTTCAAAAATATTAAAACACTGATTTATCTACTAAAACTTAGAATGAAAATGTAATTGAATCAAATGTACTAAGTGTGAAATAGTAAAGTAACATGAAAATGTAAAAGTACTAACTATATAGCGTAGTCATCAAGTGAAACTTTGTACAAAAATGTCAAACTTAAGTACGAAACTTAAAAGACTTAGATCTGTCTGCAGAAATCTTGATCAAAAAAACGCAAAAATTCGAACAACAAAATCCTAAAACTCCGAAAAATGTAAAAACA
Source organism: Octonoba sinensis (assembly GCA_038502835.1). Lineage (NCBI taxonomy): Eukaryota > Metazoa > Arthropoda > Arachnida > Araneae > Uloboridae > Octonoba > Octonoba sinensis. The sequence goes on along the minus strand of CM076605.1, from coordinate 58,053,343 downwards.
CGCAGCACAAGAACAGCAAAACATAGATTTGTCTACTGAAATCCTGATCAAAAATGTAAAAGTTCAAACAGCAAAATCCTAAAACTCTGAAAAATTGAAAACACGCAGTACAAAAACAGCAAAACCTGTAAAATTGCTAAGTATAAGGCTGCAAAACTTAAATTTTTCCAGAAAACTTAGAACGAAGTTGTAAAAGTACGGAACTTTTCAAAGTAAAAGTGTTATGCACGTACAAAATGTTAAAACTTAAAATGAAAATGTAATTGAATCAAATGTACTAAGTATAAAATAGTAAAGTAGCATGAAATGTAAAAGTACTAAGTATATAGCGTAGTCATCAAGTGAAGCTTTGTATAAAAATGTCAAACTTAAGTACGAAACTTAAAAGACTTAGATCTGTCTGCAGAAATCTTGATCAAAAAACGTAAAAATTCAAACAACAAAATCCTAAAACTCTGAAAAAAGTAAAAACACGCAGTACAAAAACAGCAAAACATGGATTTGTCTATTGAAATCTTGATCAAAAAATGTAAAAGTTCTAACAACAAAATCTTAAAACTCTGAAAAATTAAAAACATGCAGTGCAAAACAACAAAACATGTACAAATGCTAAGTATAAAGCTGCGATACAAATGCTAAGTATAAAACTTAAATTCATCCAGAAAAACTTAGAACGAAAAATGTAAAAGTACGAAACTTTTCAAAACAAAAGTGTGATGCACTTGAAAAACATTAAAACTTAATGCGAAAATGTAAAATGTACTACGCACAAAATGCTAAAATTTAGACTTATGTACTAAAACATTGGATGAAGATGTAAAATTACTAAGTAAAATATATTAAAGCAGCAAGAAAATGTTAAAGTACTAAGTACAAAAACGTAAATAAATTGATTTATCTACTAAAACATAGACTGAAGTTGTAAAATTATCAAGTACAAACTGTTAAAACATCATAAAATTTAAAAATAGCAAGTATAAACCAACAAAACATAGATCTGTCCACTGAAATCTTAATCAAAAATGTAAAAGTTCTAACAACAAAATCCTAAAACTCTGAAAAAAGTAAAAACACGCAGTACAAAACAACAAAACATGTAAAAATGGTAAGTATAAAGGTGCAAAACTTAAACTCAATCAGAAAAACTTAGAACGATGATGTAAAAGCGCGAAACTTTTCAAAATAAAAGTGTTATACACTTGCAAAATGTTAAAACGTACTGCAAAAATCTTAAGAATTACTACGTACAAAATGTTAAAACTCTGATTTATCTACTAAAGCAACGCGAAAATGTAAAAGTACTAAGTATATAACGTATTCATCAAGTGAAATTTTGTGCGAAAATGTAATCGTTTATGTACGAAACTTAAAAAACTTAGATTTATCTAAAAAAAATACCAACTAAAGTCGTAAAAAGTATGAAATGTTAGACATCATGAAAATGTAAACTTTCCAAAAATGCAAACATCAAAACAACTTAGATGTATCTAATAAAATTTAGAACGAGTAAAAGTGTCAAACTTAATAAAAGAACAAAGTAAAAAAAAAAAAAAAAAAAACTAATATTCATCTACTAAAACACAGAAAAACTTAGAACGAAAAGGTAACAGAAAATTTTCAAAATGAGCGTGTTATGCACTTGCAAAATGTTAAAACTTAAATTTATCTACTAAAAATCAGAACAAAGATGTAAAAATACTAAGTATAATACATTGTAGCAACACAAAAATTTAAGAGTACTAAATACAAAACGTAAAAAAAGTTAGAGTTATCCAACTAAAACTTAGACTGAAGTCGTAAAATTACCAAGTACGAAATGTTCAAGCATCATAAAAATGACTAAATAACAAGTATAATGTATCAAAAACATAGATTTCTCCATTGAAATCTTTTAAAAAAATGTAAAAGTTCTAAGGACAAAAATGCTAAAGAAGTGAAAAAATGAAGAATACGCAGTGAGACACAACAAAGCATGTACTAACTATAAAGCTTCTAATCTTGAATTCATCCAAGGAAAAAAAAAACTTAGAAAAAAAATATGTAAATCCAAACGAAAATTTTCAGAAATAAAACTGTTATCCACTTGCAAAGTGTTAAAACTTAATGCAAAAATATAAAAAGTACCGTGTATGAATGTTAAAACTTAGATTTATCAACGAAAACACGGAATGAAGATGTAAAAATATTAAGTATAATATATTAAAGCAACACTAAAATGTAAAAGCACTATGTACAAACCATCAAAACTTAGATTCATTTAGTAAAACTTGGTACAAAAATGTAAAAGTACTAAGCATAGAACCTCAAATATACATTTATTTAGTAAAAAACAGAACGAAACTGTTAAAGTACTAAAGCGAATTGAAAATACGTAGTACAACACAAAAAAGCAGGTAAAAAAAAAGCTTAAATCAAAACTGCTTTAATCTTAAAGTCACAATTGGACTTATTCTTCTCGAGAACAGAGAAGTGACTGTTAACCGACAATGAAGGGAACCCTAACCGAACACTGGTTCCCCAACTACATATTTTCCCGACTGTGAACACTTTTCTGTCGAGGAAAATTTATAGTTGGGAAACCAGTGCTTGGTTAGGGCTCTCTTCATTGTCGGTTAACAGCCACTTCTCTGCTCGCGAGAAGAATGAATCCAATTGTGACTTTAAAATTAAAGTAGTTTTCCTTTAAGCGTAAAGTAGTTTTTTTTACATGTTTTGTTGTGTTGTACTACGTATTTTCAATTTTTCCCAGTTTTAATAATTTTGTTCTCCGAACATTAACATTTTTGATCAAGATTTCAGTAGATAAATTTATGTTTTGAAACTTTATACATGTTATTTATAAATTTTCATGGTGTTTTAACATTTCGTACTCAGTAGTTTTGTGGGATCAGTCTAAATTTTAGTAGATAAATCTTCATTTTTTACGGTTTTGTATTTAGTACTTTTACATTTTTGTGTGGCTTTAATATATTATACTTGGTATTTTTACATCTTCATTCTACACATTTTTGCCTTACGTTTCAGCGCTTTGCTAATGCATAATACTCTTATTTTTAAAATAACTGTACAATTACGTTTTTATTCTAAGTTTTTCTGGATCAATTTAAGTTTTGATGTTTTGTACTTAGTACTTTTAGATTTTCATGCTGTTTTTAGTTTTTTGTTCTTAGTAGTACTTTTACTTTTTTAACCGAATTTTTAGTAAATGAATGTAAGTTTTGCAAGTGCATAAAACTTTTATTTTGAAAATTTCCGTAGCTTTACATTTTTGTTCTAAATTTTTCTGGATGAAATTAGGTTTTAAAGCTTTATAGTTGGTACTCTTTCATTCTTTATTGTTTTGTACTGCGTTTCTTTACTTTTTTAAGTTTTAGCACTTTGTTCTTCGAACTCTTACATTTCTGATTAAGGTTTTTGTAAACAGATTATATATTTTGATGCTGAATCTATGTTTTGAAGTTTTAATAGATAGTTCTAGTATTTTGCACTTTTATAATTTTGTGTTTCTTTAGTATATTATACTTAGAATTTTTATATCTTCATTCTAGGTTTTAGTAGATAAATCTAAGTGTTAACATTTTGTATATGGTACTTTTTACGTTTTTACATTAAGTTTTAACATTTTGCAAATGCATATCACCTTTATTTTGAAAATGTCCGTACTTTTACATCTTTCGTTTCAAGCTTTTCTGCATCAACGTAAGTTTTGATGCATTGTACTTAGTACTTTTAGATTTTCGTGCTGTTTTAACGTGTTGTACTTGCTATTTTTAAATTTTTATGCTGTTTTTAGTTGATGTACGTAGTACTTTTACTTTTCAAACCATTTTTTAATAGAGGAATTTAACTTTTTGGAGTTTTACATTTCGTACCTTTACATTTTTGTTCTGTTTTAACATCGTGTACTTAATATTTTTACATTTTAAAAGGTGAATATCAGTTTTCACATTTCTTTCACAATTTTAGAGTTAAGTCCTATTTGATGAATCGAAGTTGCAGTTTTGTTATTATACTACTCCAAGTTTTGATGTTTCGTACTTTTTACGTTTTTGCTTTTAACAATTTGCAAATACCTATCACTTTTGTTTTGTAAACTTCAGTAATTTTATATTTCCGTTCTATGTTTTTCTGGATGAAGTCAAGTTTTAAAATTTTATGATTTGTTACATTTTTAAATATTAGTTCTAAGAGTTTTTGCAGTTTGTATGTAGTGCTTTTATACTGTTTTAATGGATTAATCCTTGTTTGATGCGTTGGCTTTAGTACTTTAACAGTTTCGTTCTGTTTTTTACTAAATAAATGTATATTTGAGGTTCTATGCTTAGTACTTTTACATTTTTGTACCAAGTTTTACTAAATGAATCTAAGTTTTGATGGTTTGTACATAGTGCTTTTACATTTTAGTGTTGCTTTAATATATTATACTTAATATTTTTACATCTTCATTCCGTGTTTTCGTTGATAAATCTAAGTTTTAACATTCATACACGGTACTTTTTATATTTTTGCATTAAGTTTTAACACTTTGCAAGTGGATAACAGTTTTATTTCTGAAAATTTTCGTTTGGATTTACATATTTTTTTTCTAAGTTTTTTTTTCCTTGGATGAATTCAAGATTAGAAGCTTTATAGTTAGTACATGCTTTGTTGTGTCTCACTGCGTATTCTTCATTTTTTCACTTCTTTAGCATTTTTGTCCTTAGAACTTAATCTATGTTTTTGATACATTATACTTGTTATTTAGTCATTTTTATGATGCTTGAACATTTCGTACTTGGTAATTTTACGACTTCAGTCTAAGTTTTAGTTGGATAACTCTAACTTTTTTTACGTTTTGTATTTAGTACTCTTAAATTTTTGTGTTGCTACAATGTATTATACTTAGTATTTTTACATCTTTGTTCTGATTTTTAGTAGATAAATTTAAGTTTTAACATTTTGCAAGTGCATAACACGCTCATTTTGAAAATTTTCTGTTACCTTTTCGTTCTAAGTTTTTCTGTGTTTTAGTAGATGAATATTAGTTTTTTTTTTGTTTTTTACTTTGTTCTTTTATTAAGTTTGACACTTTTACTCGTTCTAAATTTTATTAGATACATCTAAGTTGTTTTGATGTTTGCATTTTTGGAAAGTTTACATTTTCATGATGTCTAACATTTCATACTTTTTACGACTTTAGTTGGTATTTTTTTTAGATAAATCTAAGTTTTTTAAGTTTCGTACATAAACGATTACATTTTCGCACAAAATTTCACTTGATGAATACGTTATATACTTAGTACTTTTACATTTTCGCGTTGCTTTAGTAGATAAATCAGAGTTTTAACATTTTGTACGTAGTAATTCTTAAGATTTTTGCAGTACGTTTTAACATTTTGCAAGTGTATAACACTTTTATTTTGAAAAGTTTCGCGCTTTTACATCATCGTTCTAAGTTTTTCTGATTGAGTTTAAGTTTTGCACCTTTATACTTACCATTTTTACATGTTTTGTTGTTTTGTACTGCGTGTTTTTACTTTTTTCAGAGTTTTAGGATTTTGTTGTTAGAACTTTTACATTTTTGATTAAGATTTCAGTGGACAGATCTATGTTTTGTTGGTTTATACTTGCTATTTTTAAATTTTATGATGTTTTAACAGTTTGTACTTGATAATTTTACAACTTCAGTCTATGTTTTAGTAGATAAATCAATTTATTTACGTTTTTGTACTTAGTACTTTAACATTTTCTTGCTGCTTTAATATATTTTACTTAGTAATTTTACATCTTCATCCAATGTTTTAGTACATAAGTCTAAATTTTAGCATTTTGTGCGTAGTACATTTTACATTTTCGCATTAAGTTTTAATGTTTTTCAAGTGCATCACACTTTTGTTTTGAAAAGTTTCGTACTTTTACATTTTTCGTTCTAAGTTTTTCTGGATGAATTTAAGTTTTATACTTAGCATTTGTATCGCAGCTTTATACTTAGCATTTGTACATGTTTTGTTGTTTTGCACTGCATGTTTTTAATTTTTCAGAGTTTTAAGATTTTGTTGTTAGAACTTTTACATTTTTTGATCAAGATTTCAATAGACAAATCCATGTTTTGCTGTTTTTGTACTGCGTGTTTTTACTTTTTTCAGAGTTTTAGGATTTTGTTGTTTGAATTTTTACGTTTTTTGATCAAGATTTCTGCAGACAGATCTAAGTCTTTTAAGTTTCGTACTTAAGTTTGACATTTTTATACAAAGCTTCACTTGATGACTACGCTATATACTTAGTACTTTTACATTTCATGCTACTTTACTATTTTATACTTAGTACATTTGATTCAATTACATTTTCATTTTAAGTTTTAACATTTTGTACGTGCATAACACTTTTACTTTGAAAAGTTCCGTACTTTTACAACTTCGTTCTAAGTTTTCTGGAAAAATTTAAGTTTTGCAGCCTTATACTTAGCAATTTTACAGGTTTTGCTGTTTTTGTACTGCGTGTTTTCAATTTTTCAGAGTTTTAGGATTTTGCTGTTTGAACTTTTACATTTTTGATCAGGATTTCAGTAGACAAATCTATGTTTTGCTGTTCTTGTGCTGCGTGTTTTTACATTTTTCGGAGTTTTAGGATTTTGTTGTTCGAATTTTTGCGTTTTTTTGATCAAGATTTCTGCAGACAGATCTAAGTCTTTTAAGTTTCGTACTTAAGTTTGACATTTTTGTACAAAGTTTCACTTGATGACTACGCTATATAGTTAGTACTTTTACATTTTCATGTTACTTTACTATTTCACACTTAGTACATTTGATTCAATTACATTTTCATTCTAAGTTTTAGTAGATAAATCAGTGTTTTAATATTTTTGAAGAAGAATTTTTTACATTTTTACATTAAGTTTTAACATTTTGTAAGTGCATAACACTTTTACTTTGAAAAGTTCTGTACTTTTACAACTTCGTTCTAAGTTTTTCTGGAAAAATGTATGTTTTGCATCCTTATATACTTAGCAATTTTACAGGTTTTGCTGTTTTTGTACTGCGTGTTTTCAATTTTTCAGAGTTTTAGGATTTTGTTGTTTGAACTTTTACATTTTTTGATCAAGATTTCTATAGACAAATCTATGTTTTGCTGCTTTATACTTGATATTTTTACATTTTTATGATGTTTTAACACTTTGTACTTAGTAATTTTACGACTTCAGTCTAAGTTATATCAGATAAATAATTTTTTTTTTTTACGTTTTGTACTTAGTATTTTTACGTTTTCGTGTTGTTTTAATATATTACTCTTAGTAATTTTACATCTTCATTCACTGTTTTAGTAGATAAATCTAAATTTTAACATTTTATACATAGTACTTTTTACGTTTTTTGCACTAAGTTTTAACATTTTGCAAGTGCATCATACTTTTGTTTTGAAAATTTCCGAACTTTTACATTTTTTCTTCTACGTTTTTCTGGATGAAATTAAGTTCTGATGTTGTATATTTTTTATTTCTAGCTTTCATGCTGTTTTGTAGTTTTCACTCTTAGTTAAACTTTAAAGTTTATAGTTGTAAATGATTTGTTCCACGTATTTCTAAGTTTCCTCAGTTTTAGCATTTTGCTCTTAGCACTTTTACGTTTCACATGAAGCACTTTGCAATAGTTTTGAAATTTGGGATTTAAATTTTTCAAGTTTTATGTTTCTAGTGAAGTTATTATTCTATTTCTCTTTTCAGATTTTCAAATCTCTTTTAGTGAGTTTACATTTACTTTTTAAGTCTCGAATCTTTATTCCACAGCTTAAATTGTTTCGGATTTTTGATGATTCAGTGTTGAAATTTTAGTTCCAAGTTTCAACCGTTTGAATAAGTACTTTTTTTTTAAATTTTCATGCGAAGTTCTAAAATTTTGCAAGTAGAAAATAATTTTGTTTTGCAAGTTCAGACATTTTTATTTAGTAAAATCTTACATTCTCCATTGTTTTACAGAATGAATCCTACTAGTAGCTTCTGCACCAATGAAAAAAAGGTTGCTAATAGAAGAAAACACTATCAAACATGTTTTCTTGCGAGTAAAAATCATCTCTCATTAACGTATTTTTGTTTTCATTAAGCTGATATTCACCACCATCAAGTAATGTATCCATTATCTACAGTTAAAAATTAAGTACAGTTGAGATGCTTTGTATGTGAAAAGGAAAGCGATCTTTGTCAATCACTTCATTCAATGTAGAAAGAGAAAGTATGCCTATAGGGGTGGAGAGGGGAACTTTTCTTTTCTGTCCGATCGTCACAAAGGACCTAAAGCCATAAAAAAACACCTGCACTATGATTTCAATCTTTTAGCGCAATACAAGTTTGTTCATGTCTTGCAATGCTGCAGGAATTATAACTTTCGGAAAATGTACCCTGAATGTATACATTCTCTTCAACTGTGATGTATACTGCATTCTAATTGGTTAACTTTTAGCTTCTATATTGCTTGAAAGAAAATGCTACAAGGACTGGAAAGTGAAAAGTCACATCGCTTTCTACACTTGCTTAGTAACGATGAATTTTTGTTCTGCTCTTTTTTAAAAGCGTTTCTCAGTTCCTTATACGCTCAACCATGGATTTTTCAAGAATCAATTATCAATCTACTGCATCTCCTGCTAGGGTAAGTTGAATATACCTTTTATCATCACTAATTTGTATTAAAAATATTATTATTATTTTTTAATATCATTTAAATGTAATACTTTAATAACTCCCTTTGCATTTAAAGTAATCCCTTTTTAAGTATTAACTTTTTAGCGCTATCATTTTATAATTAATTTTTTTGTTAATATGAAATAGTTCCTGCGTGAATGCTAAGTGAAAACATTAAAAAGATCGAAAAAGAAAATCTTTCTAAGTCGAAAAAAGAAATAAATACATAATAGGATGTAAATAGCGACAATAAATTTAATTCATTATACATATAATTATTTTTTGTTAATATTTAATGCTCGAATTCTAAAACATTAGAAAAAAAAATAATTCTAAGTTCCAAAATAGTTCCCTTTTCTTCTCATAGATGGCGCTACAATCGGTTTTACATCAAGTCAAACTGAAACTAAGAAGTGTTGCCATTCCAAAACTATAAACTTTTGAAAAACAACTCAACTCTACTTGAAAAACGCCTGAGGGCATACAACTCAACTCTACTCGAAAAACGCCTGGGGGCAAAAACAACTCAACTCCACTCGAAAAATGTCTGAGGGCATACAACTCAACTCTACTCGAAAAACGCCTGGGGGCAAAAACAACTCAACTCCACTCGAAAAATGCCTGAGGGCATACAACTCAACTCCACTCGACTAACGCCTGAGGGCATGCCTGGGGGCAATGGGAGGCGGATCGGCCACGCCCACGCCTGAGGGCATTGCGCATTGCGCCTCTTGGGGCAGAACTGTCCTTTTTCATCTACTCGTATAGGTGCTGGATACGTTTTCGTTACTTTCGCGACTGTTTTTCAAATTCGGGACTTTTTCCGGAGGTTTTCATTACTTTCGAGACCAATTTTCAAATTCGTGACTTTTGTGACCTGTAGACACTCTATTGATTCATTAATGTTAAAATGACATGTTATATTTTAAAATTTTTATCTAGTAATTTTTAGCTCAAAATATTAGTATAGGGCTTCAAATGATCAATAAATGGGGCGTTACCATATAAGGAACTTTTTTCCAACCGACTTTCCATGACATTCTTCTCATACGCTGCTCCTTCTTTTACACAAAATCAATATTTAAATAAATACTTCAACAAAAGTAAGTCCAATAAAATATGTACAGTATTTACAGTTTCGTTAAAATTCAATTAGAGATATTTCTAAATCGAATTATATTGTGTGCGACACGCGTATTAACAGTGATTAAAGCAACGAGCTGTCAATAACTATGCAAGCTGCACTTAATTGAGAGCGAAAGAATACTCACGTGCACAATGTGGCTCCTCGCTATGGAAATATATATAAGAAGGACAAGTACTTTCAGCAGTGATACCGCTTGGAGTGTCATCCCAGCAATTCCATCCATCCCAAGTACGTGGGCACACATTTATATCTGGTTGAGAATTAAATAATGCACATTAAGAAAAAGAAATAGATTTAAGCTCCAGAAAACTCGACTGACCCAATTTTATTGCCCACAAAGCTTAAGTATGGCAGTACTATAAGTAGTATTGTTGCAAGTCACAAAAGCTAAAGTATGGCAGTGTTATAAGTAGTATTGTTGTAAGCACCAAAAGCTAAAGCATGGCATTTTTATATTTAATATTGGTTGGCAATTCACAAGAGCTTAAGTATGGCAGTTATAAGTAGTATTGTTGCAGGTCACAAAAGCTAAAGTATAGCATTGTTATAATTAGTATTGTGTAAGTCACAAAATCTAAAGTATGGCCGTGTTATAAGTAGTATTGTTGCATGTCACAAAATCTAAAGTATGGCAGTGTTATAAGTAGTATTGTTGCAAGTCACAAAAACTAAAGTATGGCAGTGTTATAAGTAGTATTGTTGCAAGTCACAAAAACTAAAGTATAGGGAGTGTTATAAGTAGTATTGTTGCAAGTCACAAAAACTAAAGTATGGCCGTGTTATAAGTAGTATTGTTGCATGTCACAAAATCTAAAGTATAGGGAGTGTTATAAGTAGTATTGTTGCAAGTCACAAAATCTAAAGTATGGCCGTGTTATAAGTAGTATTGTTGCATGTCACAAAATCTAAAGTATGGCAGTGTTATAAGTAGTATTGTTGCAAGTCACAAAAACTAAAGTTTTAGGGAGTGTTATAAGTAGTATTGTTGCAAGTCACAAAAGCTAAAGTATGGCAGTGTTATAAGTAGTATTGTTGCAAGTCATAAAAGCTAAAGTACAGCAGTTTTTATAAGTAGTATTGTTGCAAATCACAAAAGCTAAAGTATGGCAGTGTTATAAGTAGTATTGTTGCAAGCACCCAAAAAATAAAAGTATGGCCCTTTTTAACCGTGCTTCCAAAAAAAGTATGGAGGTTATAAGTAGTATTGTTGTATGTCCGCTTTTTTTAAGTAGTTTGTTTTTAGCACCAAAACTTTACCGCATGACCATTTTTTATATTTTTTTTCAATTCCGATTTAAGGGGTTTGGTTTTCCCAAGGGCCCGTTTCATTTGTTTTGAGTATTGTGTAATACAAAACAAAAGTAAAGGCCGTGAAATAAGTAGTATTGTTGCATGTCATCCATAACTTTTGACTAAATGAACAGTTTTGATGATTGTTTGTCTTTAAGTCACAAAAACTAAAGTATGGCTGTGTTATAAGTAGTATTGTTGCATGTCACAAAATCTAAAGTATGGCAGTGTTATAAGTAGTATTGTTGCAAGTCACAAAAACTAAAGTATGGCCGTGTTATAAGTAGTATTGTTGCATGTCACAAAATCTAAAGTATGGCAGTGTTATAAGTAGTATTGTTGCAAGTCACAAAAACTAAAGTATAGCAGTGTTATAAGTAGTATTGTTGCAAGTCACAAAAGCTAAAGTATGGCAGTGTTATAAGTAGTATTGTTGCAAGTCATAAAAGCTAAAGTACAGCATTGTTATAAGTAGTATTGTTGCAAATCACAAAAGCTAAAGTATGGCAGTGTTATAAGTAGTATTGTTGTAAGTACCAAAAGCTAAAGCATGGCATTTTTATACTTAATATTGTTGGCAATTCACAAGAGCTTAAGTATGGCAGTTATAAGTAGAATTGCTGCAGGTCACAACAGTTAAAGTATTGCAGTGTTATAAGTAGTATTGTTGCATGTCACAAAAGCTAAAGTATGGCAGTGTTATAAGTAGTATTGTTGCAAGTCACAAAAACTAAAGTATAGCAGTGTTATAAGTAGTATTGTTGCAAGTCACAAAAGCTAAAGTATGGCAGTGTTATAAGTAGTATTGTTGCAAGTCACAAAAACTAAAGTATAGCAGTGTTATAAGTAGTATTGTTGCAAGTCACAAAAGCTAAAGTATGGCAGTGTTATAAGTAGTATTGTTGCAAGTCATAAAAGCTAAAGTACAGCATTGTTATAAGTAGTATTGTTGCAAATCACAAAAGCTAAAGTATGGCAGTGTTATAAGTAATATTGTTGTAAGCACCAAAAGCTAAAGCATGACATTTTTAACCGACTTCACAAAGGAAGGAGGTTATACATTCGTATTGTATGTATGTCGTTTTTTTTTTGTTTGTTTGTCCACTCATAACTTCGCACCGGATGAACCGATTTTCATGATTTTTTTTTCAATCGATCAGGGGTGGTTTCCCACAGGTCCCGTACTTTCGTTTAACCATATTCGATAATTAGAACAAAAGTAATGGGCAGAAATGAAGTATTTTTTTTGTCTTTTCATCCATAACTTTTGACTAAATGAACTGATTTTGATTATTTTTTCTTTAATCGACAGAGGGTCGTCTAACTCAAATATCGTACATCAATCTGACTACTTTTGTTTTTTAGAAAAAATGTTGCGGGTGAAAAAAAAGTATTTTTTATTTTAATTGGAAAGGCTGGGCTTGTTTTTTCTTTGTTGGGAAAACTATTAATAAATATAAAAGCATTGTTAAAAACATGTTTGTTGTCATGGGCTATAATATTAAAAGAAATTACAGCAAGAGTTTGACTGAAGGCTTCTCTGTGGCAAAAATTAATCCAATCAGTTTGTTTGCTAAAATAGACTTCAAAAGGGAATTTATCATGCAAATGATTAGTTTTTAGTGCCATTCATTTAAAGAAGTTTTGCCCTTTGATATGGATTTTTTAAAAAATAGAGTATTTATATACAAAATTTATTTACACTAAAAAGAATAAAATAAAATAATTTTTATAAAAAAACAGAAACGACTTCAAATTAAAAATTGCGCTAAAAAGTAAAAAATAAATTCATTCTTTAAACAACATCGGTGTTACTTTTAAACATAGTTTTAGAAGTCGGTGCAAAATTATGGGTCTAATTACCATTATACCATTTGCTACTTCATATTGGAACTGTTGCTAATTCTGCGGAAATATATATATTTGTAATTGATTCATGATTACAAAATATTTTATCAATCCTAATTTTGCACCGACCTCTAAAACTATGTTTAAAAGTCACATCGATGTTGTTTAAAGAATAAATTTATTTTTTACTTTTTAGCGCAATTTTTAATTTGAAGTCGTTTCTGTTTTTTATAAAAATTATTTTATTATATTTAATATTGTTGGCAATTCACAAGAGCTTAAGTATGGCAGTTATAAGTAGAATTGCTGCAGGTCACAACAGTTAAAGTATTGCAGTGTTATACGCAATATTGTTACAAGTCACAAAAGATAAAGTATGGCGGTGTTATAAGTAGTATTGTTGCAAGTCACAAAAGCTAAAGTATAGCATTGTTATAAATAGTATTGTGCAAGTCACAAAATCTAAAGTATGGCAGTGTTATAAGTAGCATTGTTGCATGGCACTAAATCTAAAGTATGGCAGTGTTATAAGTAATATTGTTACCAGTCACAAAAGCTAAAGTATGGCAGTGTTATAAGTAGTATCGTTGCAAGTCACAAAAACTAAAGTATAGCAGTGTTATGAGTAGTATTGTTGCAAGTCACAAAAGCTAAAGTATGGCAGTGTTATAAGTAGTATTGTTGCGTCACAAAAGCTAAAGCATGGAGTTTTTATCGCATTGTTAGGGTTGTACAACAATGTTTATTGAATGCAATCCCGATCCCGCGGGATTGGGATCAGGTGGGATCCCTCACTAGTATTGCAGGTATCCACTTTCATCAAACATAGAGCATCCACTTTTACTCATCTGACATTTCACTGGCTAAGGAATATGATCATCTTGAGGGCGGTATTACATGTTTAATTACACACCAATATTGTATTGTTCTGGTTCAATATTGCTTCTAGTGCTCTTGCATGGATCATAATGATCCGAAATCTTCCGAATTTACTAAGAATTTTAAAGAACCAAAAATGAAAAAACTTGTGTTTTCTGATTTTTTTAATTCTTTCTAATTATAGTTTTAAAAATATTTTTAATTCGTGACAGGTGTTATAACCTCTCATATTCCCTGTTGCTACGCCCTTGTATGGGGATAAATACCGACGTACATATTTAAAGCATGTATACATTTCAATAAATCGCATTTCAAAAGATACATGTTCTTTATCTAAATTGATTTTTTAGCGCTTTCTAACAAAAATGTTCAACTTTTGATTATCTCTTCATTTCGCTGACGTCATAAGATTTGTGGCGTACTAGAATTGAACGAATGAAACGGCAGACGAGTAAAAGTGGATGCTCTATGTTTAGTCGCTTGTCTAATGTCTGTTGGATTGGTCCCACGGGATTAGGACCTCAATCCGGGAAGATGGAAATTCAAAATCTGAAGAATTTTTCTCCTCTGAAATGTTGAACGATTTTTCACTAATGTCTGGAGTACGTAACTTTGGCTTCTCCCCCGTCCCACCATCCCGTGTATAACTCTTTACTTCAACCTTTCACGAATATTTATTGTTGTGTATCGAACACAAGTGTTAATTGGCGCAGAAATGACTTGTGTATTTATTTACCTGTTGCTGGTGGTTCTTTCAGCATGTGTTCGCAGCACGCGACTGCAGCTTTGCAACAGCTTATCCACAAATTCTTTAACTTGGAAGTTCTAAATGTCTTGAAGATGGGACTGGAAGAATTCGTATAGAAGGCTTCGTATAGTTCGTTTGTTTTTGGATCTACTAACCACTTCCCCTTCATTTGTAGCTTCGTTCTGGAAGCATAAATAATAAAATGGCTTCAAAGTAAAAATAAAATCTATCGGGAGAAGTTGCATGATAATAAAGAGGAGAATAGACTATTGATCATCAATTACCGAAAAGTTGTTCTACTTGTAAAAAGAAAAATGATTAAAAACAAAGACATAATTAACATATTGACGACTGTAGGAACAAGTGAAGTTCGAAAATTAACACTATATGTTTTTGTAATTTTTCGAATATTAGAAGTATAGTTTTACTCTTTCTGCTTAAATAAACTTAATTTTGATTAATTCGGCACCTTTAATTTTGTTGCGGCTATAACCGTCATGGCGCACACACACAAAAAAAAAAAAAAAAAAAATACTTACCAGTAATAAACAATAAATATCGTTAAATGCATCAATAACAACTATAAATTCAAGAGAAAACACGATAGCACTACTCCCTTCACACTGAAGCTGCAAGTTGTGTAATAGGTGGAAAATGAAATTCAACCTAAAAAATTGTCTCCAAAACATGACACTAGGCTTCTACTTGTACGCCGGTAAATGCACATTTGTACCGTTATAGCCGTAGTGTCTAAAAAAACGACCGTTTCGTTTTGGACGGCTATTGCCGTCATGCCGCATAGTGAACTTCGCTTTGACGGCTATAGACGCAAGTGTCCGTCAACGTATTAAAAAATGATGATTTATGTTCAATAGGAAAAAGTATGTTCTCAAAAGTGAACACAGAAGAAAAATAAATAGAACGATATTAAATCCCGATATTTAATATGTAATATCATTAAATTGTATCGATTAGCTAATTAGAATGAGGTAAATTAATAAAAGATTGCGAATTTATGCTGCATTACTCAGCAGATTACGGGAGCAGCATACATATCTTTTTGACAATTCCATTTTATCTCTTTATCTTTTTTCTTCAAAGAAAAGATTTATAACCTACTACTGTATATTAAATAAATTTATAATCGCTACTAAAAACATCTTTTTTTCCATCGAATGTGTGGAAGAGAGTTTTGAGTTCTTAACTTAAAGCCGGGTTGTTCACGCAGCATGCCAGAAGGTTAGTATATACGAAATATTTGTCTCAATTTGTTTCACGTTCTTTTTTTAATGTTGTGTAATTGGTTATCATTTTGGTTAATCACATTAGTTGAAGATTGCATGAAACTATTTCCTTCTGTGTGTCTTTCTTTCTTTTACTTTATTTTATTTATTTCATTTTATTCACCTATTTATATTGTAAATAAATATAAATTTATCAAGATTTCCGATCGAAAATTAAAGAATCTTCTATGCAGTTATTGGTTTTGGATTTAAGTGAAACAATCATGTACTTCCGATAGACAAAGGGCTGCATTCTAATGTTATTTTGTTTGCGTTAAATATTGAATTTTATAATTTACATCTCGTGGAAATTAGTTGAATGTCAGTTGCTAATCGTATAAAGGTTACAACAAAGTGTCAAAATGAGTTTTTTGGCAAATCTTTTGAGCTGCAATGTATATTATATTATTCATAATACTAACTATAGTAGGAAAGAGGAAAAAAGAGAGAGGAGAAATAAGCGAGAAAATCAGAAAGAAATTCAGAGGGGAGAGAGAGAGAGAGAAAAGGCAATTAATAAAATCTGCTTTTATCCTCTCTCAGAAAAAAGGGCAAGATGGGAATAAATGGGTAGTAGCTAACTAACATTGTCATAACACAAACTCCAAAATAAATAAGTAAGTAAATAAATAAATGGTTTCACTCAAAAAGACACTGGTGCGGGTTTGCAACAAACCCTCTTTCCAATGCGAAACGTTTTTGAACTTTTCCTATACATTAAGCAGTAGTCTCATTGGCAACGATGATATGCTCTTAAAATGTTTCCGCACAAGGGTAAACGTTTTACTTTTGAATCAAAATCGATTTACAACTTTCTCTTTTTACCTTCTTCTATATCCAATGTATAGAAGGAAGTACTGGATTCTTGAACATTTTCGAATTATGAATTTCGACGGATTTACACGTTTCGAAGTGTGCTGAAACCATTTTGACCATTTTTAGAAACTGTCTGTCTGCGTGTCTGTATGTGGTCTTTTTTTTTTTGTTGCCAATGTAACCCAAAATAATTCATGCAATCAAACGGAATTTGGTTCACGCATGGGTCCTGATGAAAACTGGTGCTGATTAGTTTTTGGCACGAATCCATTCGAAAGAGAGTAGAATCGAGCGTTCTTCTCGATTAGCGTGAGTGCTATATCTCAAGAAGTAATGGAAGAATTAGAACAAAATTTGCTACACAAGTGGATCATAATAGGAAAAGAATTTGATTACATTTTGGCGCCATACGCTCCAAGAGGAGGGGATTAAGAGCAATCGAACTTTTTATTAGTTTTTTTGTTGGCTCTGTAATTTAAGACGTACTGCCCAGAATTAAACGAAATTCGATACACAAATACACCCTGATAGGACGTGACGTTGATTAAATTTTGGTGCCATTTGCTCTAAGGAGAGTGCAACAATCGAACGTTTCCTCGCTAAGTGTATGTCACAAGAATCCAACAGTGCAAACAAAATTAATTGTAAGTGTATCTCAATTGAAAAAAGTGTTGATTATATCACGCCAGGGACTTTGTTTTGTTTTGTATTGTTGCCATTTGACCTACTCATTAACAATTAAAATTCTTATCAATATATTTTGCATTTTGAGGCTTCGCTGGTAGCACAAACCTTTTATTTAGATTATGTTGGTTTAAAATCATTATACATGTTTTTTTTTCAATAAGGATTTGTTTTTATCATAATACGGATACTTGGAGCATAGTAAATCTTCATGTGAAGGATATAGGAGAAAGTTCCGTAATAGCCACAACAGACGAGTTTTCTTATCAGAACCTTCTAATTTTACACGCAACTTATCCAGCTTAATGCTGAGATATATTTTAAGTTAATAAAGTGATTGACAACATGAATTTATTTCTAATGACGTTTATTCTTTTAGGTGTCTGAAACGAGCAACGACAAATAACATTGAAGAAAATGCTTACTTTAACGCCAAAGACTTTAAGGATTCTCAAGACATGTAATTTATACCTGGGATTTGCTGTATTCGTAAGTAAGCTTTAATTTTATGGTACTTTTTAAATCAATACATCTTCTATTTCCAAAGCGCACCAATGCATTTTGGAAAGAAATGATGAAAGTTATGAATTTTATCATTTCGATAACTACTTACAAAACAAAAATGACTAACAAAGTAATTTCTTTAACGAAATCTTTTAAAATGATCATAACATCGGCGAAATTTAAGAATAAGTGGCTATACAGACTCAAAAACACATCACTATTTCCACGAATAAGGCCTCTTCACAAATATGCTATAATTCGAACAATAACACAATGTTTAAGAAACAATTCTGTATTATGTTTCAGAAATAAATATTAAATTGAATGTAAACAGGCAGCAATGTAACCACAAAATGGCAAACTTTTCAACCACAGTTAGGTAGGTAACTGTAAAGGTTACTCTATTGCAGGGGTCCCCAACCTTTTTGTACCTAAGAGCACATACCAGAATATCGGTCGAATGGCGGGCACCATTTATTTTTTCAAGATAAATTTATAGTTGGTGGACATAGTTAATAATACACATTACATATAATGAACAAAAAATTAAATTTCAAAAATTAATTTGACATATGAATATAATTAGTATTAATATTCTTGTGTAAAATAAATGATTACTAAATTGCTTGCGAAACATACGGAGTATGAAAATTATTTATGAAATATATAAAATACAGTCAATGTGATCTTTGCATTGCATTTCACTGGCCAGCGCTTCATAATTGGGAGAATATGATGAAATTCCTGATCTCAAGCAATCGTCAAGGTGTTCATCTGTAAGTCGTAATCTATATTTTGATTTATGATATTCATTGTCATCATTATAGGGTTATTCATAGTTATATGGCCCTTTGTTCATATACTCTAAATACTAAATGTTCTCTAGTTTAAAATGGAAAATTGAAATATTTTATCATTGGGTACAAGCAGCGGGCGCACCTAGGCCGATCGACGGGCGCCATGGTGCCCGCGGGCATAGGGGTGGGGACCCCTGCTCTATTGCAACAGAACAGGGTTGGTTTTTTGACGTCAAAAACTTTTGATTGTATCCATTGTAACCAATAAATAGTAATTGCTTAAACATAGACCACAGTTAAGAGTACATTTCAGAATGCAGTTAAATAGAATTAATTAAAATTATTTCCATTTTATGAACAGGATCTTGTAATAGATAGCAACAATTAAGCAACGTATTTGTGTGTAATTCCATAATCAGGGTGGAGAAACAACTGTTTAGTACGATGTTAGATCTTTTTATTTGATTTTTAAAACCAACCAAAATTTGTTCATCTTTTTAAGATTATTAAAAATAAATGAACAACCGTCAACATAGTCATAAACTGTTACAAAATGTATAACTTTTAAATATTCAGGATCAAAATTACTACGTAACGTTCATTCTCCCAATAACGCTCAAAACTGTTAATGTGTTATGGAAAACATTAACAGCTTTGAACGTTTATTGTAATGCCTTACTTATAAGTTCATAAGTGCCTGGCTATTGCATGAATAGTCGGGAGCAGTAAGGTAACAAAAACTAGATAACCGTATTTATTGGGGTAAAAGTATTTTCTTTATTCATATGTATTTTCTTAAATTGTGCCTGGAAAAGTTAAATCAAAGTATAGCAAGTACCCTATTTCTTGCTCCTAAGGAATAAAAGCAAAATATAGAAATAAATGAATATTTATTATCAGGGGTGGCGCACTCACGAGGGGGTCAATGGGGCCGGTCCCCCCAGAAGATATCGGATATTCGGTAACAAAACGATTTTTTAAATATCCGGAATCCGATCCGGATACGACAGATCCGGTTATCCGGCATGTAAAATGGTTAATATATATACAGAAAGTCCAGTTTCTAAACAATAGACCTGGATATACGGTATGCGGGAAAATGAATATCCGGTTTTTCCCAAATCCCAACCCTGCACCCGCTAAAGTAAAATCCTGGGCGCGCCACTGTTTATTATGATATACTATTCAAGCTTTTATTAAACTTAAACAATGAAGAAAAAAGAGGTTTTATAGCAATATCTTTAATGAATTAAAAAGTACAGAATATTGATTTTTAATTACAGAATGAAAAGTTAAATTTTATAAAAAAATACAAATAAAATAAACACGAATTTGTTATTACAAATATGAAGTTTTAATTTTTTTTAATTATTAAAAAGCAAATGCATGAAATTATAAATGAACCTGACAATTAAAAAAAATTAAATGAAGCATTTTTTAATAATATGAACATAAAAACACATGCTCTATGAATTGTCAACAGTAAATAAATTGTAGTTATTTAGTAATAAAAAATGTAATAATTAAACAGCAAATTGTCCATAGTAATTTAGAAAAAAGTTTGAACACTTAAGTAATTAACAATAATTAATATATACAAGTAAATGACTTGCTGTTACCTAATTTTATTGCAATAGCAGATAATACTAAGGTAACAAGTTTTTGACATGACTGATAAAACCATGGTTAAAATCGGATAGAAACCGTCTTTTGTCAAAAACCCAAAAACCCTGCAACAGATTTAACTGATTTTGTACACTGTGTCTCCATATGAAACGTTTCGGCTTGTCTGTTATTTCAATTGCAAATACTTTATGTTTTACATTTCGTGTTTTCATTTTTAACGAACACGTTGTATATACTTCAACAGGGGATGTGTTATGCGATACCTGGGCCAACGTTACTTGATTTACAACACATGGTTAACACAGACACGGAACATATAGCCTTTGTTTATACAGGAAGATCGATTGGTTGCCTAATTGGTTCTATTTCTGGTAAGTTTCACATGTAAGTCGCATAATTTCAGAAAGGGTCAGCATCTCCGGATTTTATAGGGTTTTTTTCAGGTTTTATTGTGGTTTTTTTTAAGGGCGCCCTTTTAACGCGGCGCCGTCATCGTGCATGACCTTGCACAAATGGACAGTGCGGTCCTGGCTATAGACATTAAAATGATATATTGTTGCTTACCTTCATTTTACATTAGTAACTGGTTTATACCACTACATTTCTGCTCATGACAAAAAAGGAGGAATCCATTTTAGTTCTCGGACACACCGTTATAGCGATGTGTGTAAGGGAGGTTAAGGGTCATTCCACAGTAACGGAGGTTACATTTACACAGCATTTTTCAACTTCAACGAGCTTTCTAACAGATTTCTTGGGTATTTTTCAGGTTTTTTAATTTTGGCTAGTAAAAGTACATGTGTTCTAAGTATGCTTTTTTTTTTTTTTTGAAGATATATATGTATTTGCTGTCTGTTAAAAAAAAATTCTGAAATTTCGTTACGTGTGTTACTCTCCGTTACTATGGAATGACCGTAGATCTGCTATTTGGATTCTATTATTGTTTTTCACACTTCTTGTGTACATATTTATTTAATTAATTATCTTTAATTTTTCAATTAAATTTGTTCATTTTAATTACATCGCCCGGATGTAATCGATGGCTTTGAACTTTGATTACAAATGGTTTGACGGGGTTGTTCTCATTAACTATACCATTGTTTCCCTTAACTGTGATTCTGAGTTTGAAAAAAAATTCCGAACTTTCCGCTAGCTTTTCGTAAAAAGTATGCACTACGAATTTAAAATAAAATTTATATAATTAGGTAAACACCCCCCTCTCTATTACACGCACATATAGGCAAAAAAAATCATCGTATTTAAATGAAAGTTCTGCAATATCAATACCAAAAGTCAATTTTTTCCAAAAACTTAATTGTAAGATTTAAAGTACTAAATATTTTCCTTTTCTAAAAGTAGAAAAGCACAGATAACATTGATCAAAGAAATCTTAAGATTTATATAAATAGAAAAAAAATCGGAAAATAGATTTTTAATTTTAATTTTCAGGAAAAAAATCTGTAAAATTTTCGGAAATTTATGAGAATTTTGGATCAGAATCATCCTTGTCTACAACCAATATACATTCGAAGAGGACAGGAAATGTTAGAATAAGTGAAAATGGTTAAAACAGAATATTCTTTTATTTTCTGCATTTCAACTTATGACTTTGTTTACTGTTATTTATTTCTAGGAGGCATGGTCTTCGATTTGGTGAAGCGAAAGCAAATAATCTTGATGCTCTGCACTTTAGTGGAAAGCGCAACACTATTGATCATCCCATGGAGTCGAAGTTTTGAAGTGCTTACGGCCATCATGGTAGTAAAGGGAGCTTCTATGGGCGGTTATGACACTTGTAAGTAAAATTTTTCACTTTATAAAGTGTCAAAAATTACTAATAAAGTACCATTCGCTAAATAAAGTACCCTAATCTTTTTTTTCAAAAATCGAGTTTTTCTCGAGTACATTAGCACTAGGATTGACAAACGAGCTTAAGGCCAAGAGTTCTGGGAGGTTGACCACCTTAGTTTCGACCCTGATGGTGTTCGTTATCATTTTTTTGAATACAAAACTTACACGTGCACCAAAGACGAATTTTACCGAAATGAAACAGAAAAAGTAATTGAAATGTATCCATCTATGGGGTCCTCTGAGTTGCTTCCGTTTAGTAGGGCAAACAGAAAACATGAATTTAGTATTTTTTTCAGATGACATTAAGAATACTTAAAATTTAAATTTTCGAAGGGATATTGTCCAGTGCCCTGCTAAGAAAAGGAAATAAATTGAAACGTGCCAAGGAAAGCAAAAGAAAAAGCCAGAAGAGAAAAGGTTGGACAACTACTGTAAGGAAGGATTTGCCAACGATGTCAAAGAACAAATTTAATCTTAAAAAAATAGGTAAGGTTATCAGGGATTGCAAGATCGTTCATCGCTAATCTCGCCAATCTCACCTGAAGGCAACTGCATCATCCTTCCCGCCCGGCTTTAAGAAATATAATGCATGTTTTGTGTATGCATACATTTTATTATTTTTTATATAAACAAGAAGTTCCGTCTAGAACTATACGAGCCTACTTTCCCGTATACACCAAATTCAAATTTATAATCTAGCTATCTCTTTCTCTCTCTTTCTTATTTATCTTTAGTTCTAATTATTGAAAATATACCTTTTTCAACGGATAATACATATTCATTCACTCACTCATTCATTCTTTCATTTATTCAGCCATGCATTTATTCATTCATTCGTTACCTCATTCAAGTGTTTATTCATTCATTTACGCATTCATGTATTTATTCACTCATTTATTTATATTTTCATTTATTCAATAATTTATTCATTCATTCTTTTCCTCATTCATTTATTCATTGATTTATTCTTTCACTCTATCATTTATTCATTCATTCATTATTCCACTCATTGAGTCACTGAGAAATATCCTTGAAAATCCCGATCAAAAAATTTCATAGCAAAATAGGCTCGTAAGTTCTGGATAAACTTTCTATTTCTACATGTTCTACGTTATAAGAGCTTTCCGATCAAGTTTGTTTCAAGCAAATCGGTCCGTTAGATCAGGATTTATATAGGGTTGAAATTTCCCCGTAAGCTCTGTGTTAATTTTTTGAACTGTTCAAAAATGAACAAAAACTGTTCAAATCAATATTTCACGCCGAGAACTCCTTTCAATAAGCTTTCAATAGGAACTTGGCTCTTGTGCCCAGAGTTTACAGAATTTGCTTCAATTTTGTCCATAGGCGCTAATGTTAAAATTTTTTGAACTGTTCAAAATTGAACAAAAAATTGTTCAAATCAAAAAGTAAAATATAGAAATGAGATGTCCTCGCCGAGATCTTTCGAATGCAAAAAGAATTTTTCCAATCGGACAATTCGTTCAAAAGTTATTAGGGGGGGGACAGACCGACAGACCGACAGACAGACCGACAGACAGACAGACCGACAGACACACTTTTTCCCCATCTCAATACCCTACTTTCAAATTTTTTATTTTTCAATCTTTATTTAATTACTTCACTTATTTTTGACTTTTCTTGATTTTTAACGATATTTTCACGATACATTAAGCCTTCTTTCATGTTTTATTATTATTTTTTTTTACTTTTACGGGAAAGTAGGCTAAAAAAGAGGGCGTGGAACTGTTTTTTAAAAATTTGATAACTTAAATACAATGACATAAATTTGCACCATTTTTTTTTCCTGCTTAAGCTTACGTTTCACTTAATAATTTTAAGGCTGTGTTTCTTTTTTAGTCCACCTATTTTTCGTGTCGTTAAAGCGAACATCTGAACTGATAGATATTAGCAAGGGTTGTTAATATTCCAAGAGCCCAACATGAAAGCGCTATTCGTTTGACTGGCGCAGGATGATCCGTCGCGCAGCAAAACCTCAATGAAGTTAAAATGCTATTTACAGCTTTTTTTGTCGCAAAATGTTTTGTATAACTCCATCAACGTAATTGTACGAAAAATCATTATCGCACCGAAGGAAAGTCACGTGACAATGAAGAAAGTGACAGGCCTTTCCAGATCATTTTTCCTGAATCCATAAGGGTTTAGTTCCTTTGCTCTATAGTTTCTCTATGAGTACAATATGGTTCGGAAAATCCGTTTTTGTCCTGTCTTAATTAAATTGCTTATAGCTATAATGATTTTTTAAAAACTCGAACTTAATCTTAAATACCACTTTTAGTTCATGGTTTGTTATATTATATTATTATTATTATTATTATTATGAGAAGCTCCTTGCAGATTGTCCGTTATTTATTGTCAGCTCTTATTTTCGCAGGTGCTAATTCGTATTTGCTGAATCTATGGGGAAAGGACAGTGCACCGTATTTCCAAGCACTGCACTTTTCTTTTGGACTCGGAGGACTGCTATCTCCTCTAATTGCAGCTCCTTTCCTCACAAACTTCAACGAGGTTCAACCTGAAACAGATTCCATCAACAATGAAACAGCATTTACCATCGAAGCGGAAGTTCGTTCATCGTTCAGTGCAACAGATCAACCTCAAAGCGAACTTCTGAGTGATATTCCAAGAATCACTTATGCCTACTCTACGCTTGGCACATTTGCTTTTGTAGTCCTTCTGCTGTTCCTGTCCATCTACATACTATCACCTGAAGACGAGACGAGCGCCACGGATGTGACGAAAAAAAGCAAGAAACGAAGTTTTTGCTTTATCACTTTGATTGTGGGGTTGAATTTTGTGTTATTATTTATTGAGACTGGCGCTGCGATCGGGTATGCGCAGATGTTAACGCCTTATGCAGTTAAGGGTAGACTGCATTTGTCGACAACTACTGGTTCGTACATGACTTCCGCGTATTGGGCTGCATTAACAGTATCTAGATTTGTGGCAGTCTTCCTAGCAGTCAGATTCACCAATTTGACGTTGATATTGTATGACGTTATAATAGCATCTACAGCAGCTGTTATTTTAGTAACGCTTTCAAGTTATGCTTGGTCATTATGGTTAGCCTCCATACTGTTCGGTATAGGGACTGCTTCATTTTATGCCGCTGCTGTTGGGTGGTTTAATACATACATCACGGTTACAAACAAAATTTCTGGTTTATTTGTCTGCAGCGCTGCATTTGGCGAACTCGTAATACCTTTTACTATCGGCTTTTATATTGACACGGTACCTGAAGTTTTTATTTATGTGCTTCCATTTGCTTGTATCAGTTGTTCCCTTATATTATTGATACTGTATTTAATACTAAGAAGAAAATCGCCGAATGCGGAAACCGAAGGCACGTCTTCGTCTGACGTACATATTTCCAATGCCAACCGCTAACTGAAAATGTAAAACTTGACGTTTGAGCTAATGACGCTCATATAAATAAAACATTTTATATTAATGCAGCAAAACTTGATTAAAGAGCAGTTACAAAGGACCGAACAGTGTACCACATTGAACAAGCTTTCTTGTGCTATTAAATTATTATTCTATTACACATTAATATAATTTCATTACTGAAACGTATTTAAGAATCTATAAAAACATTTTTGATGTTTTTTTTAAAAGGTATTCTTAAAACATCCTAGTCATTGTAACTTTTCACTGTCCTGCTGCCTTTTCCTTATTAAGAATAAAAACTTGAACCGAGTGCGAGTGAGTAAAGAAATTTTCGGTCCAAAAAGCAAAGTCGGAAATAGGTTTTGTCAATTTCAACTGCAAATTTTCAATCAACAATAAATAACGTGTTCAACAATAAATATTCGTTTCTTAATAATATAGACACGTTATATTTCGTGTCTATATTATTAAGAAACGAATTGCTCAAACTGACAAAGTTGATAAAAGTTTTTTCGGAAGTTGGATTTGAGTTTCAAACTGAATCAATAAAATCAAACTGAATCACTAAAATCAACAAATAAATGGACAAATTTCCGCTATTTTACTATACTTTCAGATATACACAAGTATAATGATCCAAGATTAATATTATGAACACATATGCATTTTAAACTTTAAAATTAAAGTTATAACTTTTTTCTGACTGCACTTTGAACTTATTTTGCTTACTACTCTGTTTATGATAACGACTTACTGAGTCCCCATTTCATTTGTCTTCATACCTCAGTATGACTTTTCAGGAATTATAATATTTTTCTCTTTTAACATTGATACGTTGCTGAATCTTTATTGGTACTTCGAAAAAAAAAGAAAGAAAAGCAAGGCATTATTGATACTTACTTTAGACTTAAAAGACTTAGACACTATGATATTAAAACATTTTTTGCTCATTTCAACAGAAAGTAAAACAATATTTAATTATTTACAAAATTCCAGTTTTAAATGATACTCATTATATAAAAAAATTACCACAAAAATTAAACTAACACACATACCCGTTTTCAAACAATCTGTTATCCATGTGATGGTAGCATGTTGCGCATGTATACTCTGGAAAGTCATTCATCTTGAGTCTTAATCCTCCAGAAACCCGACACCGAACAGGTTGTTCTGTTTCATTTTGCGCTGAAACAAGCTGGCCAAAGATCTGAAATTAATAAATTTTATTTGAACATGATTATTAGAAGAAACCCGCTTCTATACCTAAATAACTAAAAACCACATTACTATTTTTCCAATAATTAATGGAAAAACGACACAAAAGACCAAAAATTAGCAACCAATCGTTTTTTATTCTTTAGTACCAAAATTTAATCAGCGCCTGTTCTCATTAAAGTACACGCGTGTACCATTCGTTTGAATCCTTGCTTTTACTGTCAGAAATAGACGTTTAGCAAGAAAAACACTAGATTGCGTGAACCCCTGGAGCGATTGGAATCAAAAACGAATTTGCTCTTATTTCCACTGAAGTACACCTGTATATCATAATTTTTGTTAAATCCTTGATTTTCTTCTTAAGATATGCTCTTCACAAGAAAAACGTTCGATTGTGTAATAGCGTCAACCAGCCACCCTCCTTAGAGAGAGTGGTTCTACTCTTTTTGAAGGAATTTGAACCAAAAACTAACTAGCTCCACTTTCCATACGAGTCCATGTGTGTACTAAATTTCATTAGATTCAATGCAACACATATTGAGTTAGAGCGCTCACACACACAAAAAAGCGACTACATACAGATAGATACACAGACAGACGTTTTAAAAAATAATCAAAATAGATTCAATGCCCTTAAAAACGTGTAAATCCGTCAAAATTCGAAAATCGAAAATTTTCACCGATACCAATACTCTTCTATGAATATTGGATACAAAACAAAGTAAAGATGAAATAAAAAAGGAAGAGTAATGAACTACAGAAGAGATGCGATGAAAAAAAACTGAAGCAAATTCTCAAAAGTAAAAATTAAAAAAAAAAGTGAGTGTTTCGTGTTTCCATTTCCCCTTCTCCGTTTTTTTTTTTTTTTTTTTTGCAGAAGTCTAAACTTTAAACATTGTAGTTTGGTGATCAAATATTTTCAAAGCCAGGATAGGATTTTTTTTTGAATAAATAGCAGAATAAAGAGTAAATAAAGGTTGAAATAAACTAATTAATGAATAAATAAAGATACAATGAACAATAAACACAAAGTAAATATATAATTTAGAAATTAAAATTGAGTTATATAAAAAAAGGAAAAAAAAAAAAAAAAAAAAAAATGTAATGCCAGTGTCAAGAAAAAAAGAGAAAATCTTGAATGTTGTGTCTTTAATCATTAAAAACTCAGAAACATGTCTGTGTTAGAGTATTCATTATTTAATTACCCTATTTAACTTACAGTATAGTTTAAAAACATGAAATGTTATTCAACCATAAGGAATTTGCCGTGTACAATGTACATTACGTTATTAGTTTTAGTTTATTTACCTTTTTTTCTCAAATCACTCCAAAAAATAACTGTAAAAGATACAATTAAGTGCCATTTCACAGCAAATGTAACAGCTGTGTTTCATGAAGCTGAAGATTACGAAGAACTGATTTTACAGAATAAACATATTTTTTATTTTCTTTCTTAATTTCTTGAACTGATGCTTAACTGCTATTATTCCTAGTACAAAGCTCCTCCAAAAACGGATTTTTGATTTTCCACTCATGCACTTATTGTTATCTTCAAGACATTCAGATTGATAGAAAAAACTGACATCTTCAAGAAAAGTTCTTGAATAAGCATTGTAATGCTACATAAGTTAGAGAGCTCCTTCTTACCCGATAACATTCATATCAAGCGATAGTACTAAAGTGTGTTGTACTTACTGAATTTATCTATTGTAAATAACATTACTTTCGTGTTTGCTACTCGTAAGGAAATTCGAATTGTACATTTTAGATAATAAAATAAATATTTTTCACATTAAGGGAAATAGGTTAACGCTATCGTAGCATAGAATTTGTCTTGAAAAAAATCATCAAGAGCTGCATTGCTTTAAGTTACTTTTCATTTTTTATCTTTTGCAGAATAATTATATGAAAATTATTCAACCTTTAAATAAGTTCCCCCCCACCCCTCAGGGCTTGCCCGGAACCCTAGGTTCAGGGAAATAACGCTGAAGGGTTCCACAAGAAATCAAATTTTGACTGTACTAGTGCTCTCTAAAGCAGGGGTTCTCAACCGAAGGCTGATGTGAGGTCAAGCCTCCCCCGCCACACGTGGTTAATACAAGATTAAATGAAAATATAGATAATTTCATACACAAAATTTATTTGATTATTTTAATTTTTAACATATTAGTTGACCATATGAAATCAAAAAATTAAGCTGCAGTAAGTTTTACTTTTCATTGTTTTATATTTATTTTAAAACAGACTGGGCTTCCCTTGAAAATCTTTTACGACCGCTGCCCCCGAGGGTTGAGAACTGCTGCTCCAAAGGAAATAATAAACTATTGGTAACTTTCTATAAATATCAGCCCTAACATAGTTTTTTAAGGCTGAAATAAATCTGCGAAATGAACTTTACATCAATATCCTTGACTTACTTCCGGATAAGAAACCAGATAAAAGCTAGTTGGGGGGTGGGGGACTATTGATAAGTTTCGTAACACACTCTAAAGGAAATTGCTGTATGTTTGAGTCACAAATGTTACAGAATTGCATTAAATTTGTAGATTAAAAATAAATTAAATTGTCTGTATACTAAATTAAAATTAATTTACAAACGGTTGAAGTTGTTCATATATTCAATTAAAAGTCAACTTGAAAAACTATTCAAACATTTCTTTTCTTTTAAAATAAATGATGAATGACTTTAAATTACTATCATCATTGCAAGTTTAAAGACTGAGTAATCTTTACACCAATATATAAGATGCAAATTTTTCCGTTCAGATTCAGATAACTGAAATTCATGCTACTTTCACCGTAATTGGTGTGCAAAGTTGAAAATGCACTTAAAATACTATGTTATATTATAAAAATATAGTTTTATAAAATTTATAACATTGTTGATTGCTTTTTGTGGTATAAATTTCTAGCAATGGTGCAACTAATTGCTCTACCCTTCGTATTCATTAAATTTACATCATTTATTTATTTTACGAATGTGCTGCAACATACCGTCATATTTTTTATAGTACATACTTGCAGACAAGCTTGACCTAAAGTCTGGGAACTAACGGTGTGTTCTTGTGCAGTAGCGTCACTACGGGGGGGGGGGGGGGGCAGTCCGCCTAGGGGGGCAAGCTTTTGGGGGTGACTAAAAATAATTTAAAGCGTTTTTCAAAAATACATATATTTGAATAATACAGTTTCCCTGTCTCTATTTCAACGTATCATAACTGAAAATAAATGCAGTTTACTGAAAGTTATACCAAATAGACAAAATGAATTTTTGTTTTGCACAAATGAAAATACTATAAACTGCAAACTATAAGTTTGCAGTTTATAGTATTTTCCACAAAAAAAAGTTTTTTTTCTTTCCTTTAGCAGGGGGTAGGGGGGGGGGGTGACAACAAAAATTACCGCCCCTTGTGACACCCATGATAGGAACGCCACTGCCCTATGCATTTCATTTTTAACAGTTGCTATTTAATACGCAAGGCAGCTCAGAGGAGCTCAGCTCCCGTATTTCTTCCTTTTATTTTAAATAATTTTTTGCACAATAGGTACAATTTAGAATAATTTCAGACCATTTGCGTATGAATATAAAATATAAGTTATGAAGAATACTAGACTCATGCACTTATTATTAATTATTATTTGGTTAGAAATCATATCTTGATCATATGGCAAAGAGTTTCTTATTTGAATTCCGCGACCTTTAATCTGGCTAATTTTCAAATATTGGTAAGAAAACATCGGTGTTTACAAAAACTATTCTGCTTGTCGCTTTCATTTTTCAAAAAGTGCATGAATAAGTTGTATGTTATGGACACAAAACGGTATCGTGAGACAATGGAAAAAATTATATTTGTTTATATCATTATACTTATTGTAACATTATATTTGAGAAAATTTTAGATTTTTTATTTGAAATCGGCACAAAATTAATGCGTAAAAAAAGAAAATTAAAAGTGAATCAAGCATCAAAACATCCAATTAATTGAACATTACAGCAAAAGATCAAATAAATCGTAGCAAAAGATCGAACATCAGCTATTGCTGAAAAACTATCAGTGGCAATACTATGATAAACATAACAAACTCGACGGGGGGGGGGGGGGTGGCTCATTGATTAATGTTATATTTTATGTTGGTCAAAGTTAGACTGGATTGCTTTCAATATCATCAAAAGGAAAGAAATGCTATGTAGCCAATATTTTTTTCATGCACATTATGAAGTCAAGTCAAAAAAATTCTAAAAAAAGTACATTGTAATGCGAATTATATTTACAATAAAAATTCTTCATACTTGAATTATTTCACTTAAACATATTTTTGGAACTATATTTAGAAGTACATTCCTGAAGTTTTCCATTCTTAATTCTGGCTAAAATAATAATAATTTTAAAAAAAGGTAAGTAATTTAAATAAAAGAATGAAAGTATCTGTAAAATATCGCTAAAGGAGAAGTATTAAATTATTGAAAAATAATTGAGCGAAATAAAATGATTAAAAGAAGTTGAAATTATATTATTCTTAGAAGAGAAAAAAAGGAGTTTGGCAACAGGTAACTTTTGAGCGGTAGTAAACAAAGTTTTGTCATGACTTCTGTGTAGCGTATTGTAACTTTCTATGGGGTCAACCTTGTGGCGTCTTATTTTTAATGCTACCATGTGATATTATATTAACTGTTAAGGTAGTGGTCCGCAAACTTTAGAAACTAAAGAGCCAGTTCACCGCTTGAGGAGTCAGACATTTTTGAAAGAGCCGTAATTACAATTTAATAAATATTTTAATATAATTCATTGAATAATGAATACACTATCAGGCATATGTAAAGAATATCTTCATTAACAACCCTCCTGCAAACAGTAAACATGCGAATTAATGAGAGCAAGGATTTGAAGTTATTCATAAAGGTCTATAGTATCGCATGAGTAACTAATTGTTGTTATTTTCAGACATAAATGCAAGTTCTAATCAGTTAGATTTTCTAATGAAGATAATATTTAGAATGCATTTTTATCTTTCTTAGTTCAGAATTTCAGTCGCATAATTGTGAAGAGCGGCATTCAATTAGCCAAAGAGCCACATATGGCTCGAGAGCCGCGTTTTGCCGACCTCCGTATTAAGGCATTTTAGTAGCTCTTTATTCGTATTTCTCAGTTTCTTATTAAGTGCTTCAATCGAGCAGAAAAGCGTATTCCGATATTTTTCGGAATTTTGTTACCATAACCTTCGAACTCTTTCATATAAATTTTCTTTTGGTATTCATTTTTTCATGTGATTTAAATATTGAAATGGGAGAGAAATAGCGAAAGAGTTATTTGTTAAAGACTATAGGGCAGAGATGGCGAACCTATGGCACACGTGCCATCTCTGCCCTAGGCACGCAACAGTTGGTGGCACGCAACAAGTATTTCAGTGGCACGCCAACACTTTTATTCAATCACATTCACTGTAAACACTTTTAAAAATAATAATAATAAATATAGGAAAGAAGAAAAAAAGAAAGAAAGAAAAGGAAACTTCCAGAACTAGTTTTGGCAACTTGGCGAAAATGATGACCTTTGAAGCAGGTTTCGTTAGTTTAAATCAGCTTGATTTAAATCACGATTTAAATCAAGTGATTTTTTTTTCAAAATAATCATCAGAAAGTGTTGTAAAAATGACATATGTTGCATTTACAACCACTGTTTCTAACAAAACTTCCTAAGTCCATCTGTCTGTGTGTTTGAATAACATATTTCATAAGTTTAGAACTAATTACTATTTTTTTACAATATTATTCTTATTCTTCAGGCATCTTAACAGCAAAGCATAATTCATTCAATCAATCAAATTGCAATTCATAATAATCATGAACCATTCCATGTTTTTTATCTTAGAAATAGTATTTTAGAAAATTTAATGAAAGCCACTCGATAAATAATTAAAAATGAGGGTTTACAACAATAATGTTTAGAATTTAGAGTATGTATCCTTAAAGTTTCATCCATGTCCCACAATAGTTTAAAGATTTCTTTCCTTCTAAAATATTTTTTATCATAGAAATTTTCAATAAAGATATTTTATTAAAACAAAAGTTTCGGTTTTTAGTAATGGTGTGAGCATATGATTTTACTAAATGTGTAAAAATATTTCAGGCTTTTTCATTTATAAAATCTATAAATTATTAAAGTACATCCAATGTAAAAATTAAGTACACACAATTGTTACTTATTTCCAGCTTTCAGCAGAAAAGTAATTCAGATTAAATTTGCTCATTTTCTCTGTACTTATGAGTGTACTATTATTCCTGGTAGGGTTAAGTTTCATTTGAGTGAGTCATGCATTTGTATTACAATTTGTTTATCATTATTATTAAAAAATATTTATTGCTGTGAAAATAGCTTAAAGTGTGTTTTTGCATATTGTTAAGCATGCAATATTGTTTCTGTGAACGTAACATAATAAATAAAAAAAAAACGACTTAAATAAAAACAAGAAGTTCCGTCTAGAACTATACGAGCCTACTTTCCCGTATACACCAAATTCAAATTTATAATCTAGCTATCTCTTTCTCTCTCTTTCTTATTTATCTTTAGTTCTAATTATTGAAAATATACCTTTTTCAACGGATAATACATATTCATTCACTCACTCATTCATTCTTTCATTTATTTAGCCATGCATTTATTCATTCATTCGTTACCTCATTCAAGTGTTTATTCATTCATTTACGCATTCATGTATTTATTCACTCATTTATTTATATTTTCATTTATTCAATAATTTATTCATTCATTCTTTTCCTTATTCATTTATTCATTGATTTATTCTTTCACTCTTTCATTTATTCATTCATTCATTATTTCACTCATTGAGTCACTGAGAAATATCCTTGAAAATCCCGATCAAAAAATTTCATAGAAAAATAGGCTCGTAAGTTCTGGATAAACTTTCTATTTCTACATGTTCTACGTTATAAGAGCTTTCCGATAAAGTTTGTTCCAAGCAAATCGGTCCGTTAGATCAGGATTTATATAGGGTTGAAATTTCCCCGTAAGCTCTGTGTTAATTTTTTGAACTGTACAAAAATGAACAAAAACTGTTCAAATCAATATTTCACGCCGAGAACTCCTTTCAATAAGCTTTCAATAGGAACTTGGCTCTTGTGCCCAGAGTTTACAGAATTTGCTTCAATTTTGTCCATAGGCGCTAATGTTAAAATTTTTTGAACTGTTCAAAATTGAACAAAAAATTGTTCAAATCAAAAAGTAAAATATAGAAATGAGATGTCCTCGCCGAGATCTTTCGAATGCAAAAAGAATTTTTCCAATCGGACAATTCGTTCAAAAGTTATTAGGGGGGGGGGGACAGACCGACAGACAGACAGACAGACCGACAGACCGACAGACAGACAGACCGACAGACCGACAGACAGACAGACCGACAGACAGACAGACCGACAGACCGACAGACACACTTTTTCCCCATCTCAATACCCTACTTTCAAATTTTTTATTTTTCAATCTTTATTTAATTACTTCACTTATTTTTGACTTTTCTTGATTTTTAACGATATTTTCACGATACATTAAGCCTTCTTTCATGCTTTATTATTATTTTTTTTTACTTTTACGGGAAAGTAGGCTAAAAACGATTTTGTTGATTTAAAAAAAACCCAAAAAATCACGAACTCTGCTTTGAAGTTGATGTTTAAAAGGAAAGATAACAAGTGGCACACAGGACACCTGAAAATAATAACCTCAAAAAGGTTCGAAAATCCAGTCAAAGGTCGAAAATCCAGTCATTTTACAAGTTTTTTCGCAGAAGTCAGCAATTATTATTTTTAACTGCTATAGTGAAAATCATTTATTAAAAGGGTTGAAAAGCACACAAAAAAATTAAAAGCGTCAAAATCTTCCAATTTGTGGTAGCGCAAAAGACTCAAAATTTGGTAAATTATCGCATTTTTGGTACATACTAACACCTTATGTGAAGGGCATAGTCCAGCATCCTGAGCTATGTGTTAATAGCCCATTTCTTTCTTTTTTAATATACTTTACTACCATTTCATTGTAATAGAACAGCGTTTCCCAACCAGTGGTTCGCGTGGTGTCGGAAGGGGGTTCACGAAAACAATGTTGCAATAGCGGAATTTTTAATTGCTAACGCATTAGAAAAAAACTAAATAAATTTACATACGCAATAGGAAGGAGTGTAAAAATGATTTCTTTTAAATAAATTGTTTTCCCGATAATGCACAAAAGTTGTGGACTGGCATGGAAAGCATGCATACAAAATTTGAAATGCACTTATTTCTACTAGTGTCTGATTTCGAAAACTTGAATCACAAAGTGGTATCGGAAGAAATTCTTTGATAAATTTAAAATTTCTAATCTCCTACCATACCCCACTTTTTCCTCGCTTCCCTATTTCCCGACGCGAAGAAAATGTAAACCTAGATGATTTACAAAAATGGTTGCGAACCACTGTAAAATAAATTTCATTTAGTGGAGTGGTTCCCAGCCTGTTTTTTCTTGGAAACCCCTACTAAGATCCGAAAGAAAACGGCGATCCCCTTTCTGTAGTCCTTAATAACGGGTAACAAAAAGGCAAAATTTGCTGGCACGTTTATTTTGCTTTTAGTACAATAGTTCATCACAAAAAGAATGGAATTGCAAATTATTGTAAAGTTTGAGCCAAAGCAAAAATACAGCTACAAGATAATACATATGTTTTTTTAATTATTACTTTTTATTATATGTCCTTTTTGAACTATTAATAGAGCAGTATAAAAAATCTTAATTAAAAATTATTTTACCGTTAGTGCGAAAAAAATATTAGCAGGGTGTCATGAGAATTAACCATATCATAAGAACTAACCATAGGTACACAATTTTGACTCAATCAATAAATATCTTACTGCTCAAAATTCGCAAAAGTTGGAAAATTACAATATTAAAATTCATTTGTATTCAAACTTTTCATTGCGGACATGCCGAACAGATTGCTTTTGATGAATGCGAATACAACATTTAAAAAAATAAATGATTAAATATCTTCGGTTTAACTTTATGGCCTGTATGGGAGAAGATGGCCAAAAATAATGCAAATTTTACATTTAGGAAAATTTTTATATTTCCGACTTTTTCTTCGCGTTAGCGAGGAAAAAGGGGGAAAATGGTAGGAGAAACATACGTACAAAATTTTAAATTAATGAAGAAATTTCTTCCGATACCACTTTGTGATTCAAGTTTTCGAAATCAGACAATGGTAGAAATAAACGCATTTAAAATTTTGTACGAATGCTTCCTATGCCAGTCCACAGCTGTTATGCATTATTGGGAAAACAATTTATTTAAAAAAATCAGTTTTACACTCCGTCCTAATTAAAAATTCCGCCATTGCAATATTATATTCGCGAATCCCCTTCGTACACCACGGGAACCACTGGAGATTCGCGAACCACCGGTTGGGAAATTACAATTACCGCTGTTCTATTACAATGAAATGAAGTGTAAAGTATATAAAAAATAAAGAAATGGGCTATTAACACATAGCTCAGGATGCTGGACTATGCCTTTCACATAAGGTGTTAGTATGTACCAAAAATGCGATAATTTACCGATTTTTGAGTCTTTTGCGCTACCACAAATTAGAAGATTTTGACGATTTTAATTTTTTTGTGTGCTTTTCAACCCTTTTAATAAATGATTTTCACTATAGCAGTTAAAAATAATAATTGCTGACTTCTGAAAAAAGCTTGTAAAATGACTGGATTTTCGAAAAAAATCGAAATTTCAAGTTCAATGCGTTAACTAGGGGTTCAATAAAAATCTGTTTTTTAATTTGCGTGTTACTTACCTACCCCAGAAACAAGTTTTCCGCGGTATAGCGTTTCGAAATAAAAACATTACTTTTTTTCGACCCACCCTTGTATACATTGCATTGCCTTGTATTGTTGTATTGCT
This sequence comes from Octonoba sinensis, assembly GCA_038502835.1. Classification (NCBI taxonomy): domain Eukaryota; kingdom Metazoa; phylum Arthropoda; class Arachnida; order Araneae; family Uloboridae; genus Octonoba; species Octonoba sinensis. Next base: position 58,016,659 of record CM076605.1, on the reverse strand, counting down.
AAAACAAAAGAATAAGTTAAGTTTAGAAACGCTGCTCGCCGTAATGAATAGTTAATTGTTCTTTAAAGTTAACATGAAACAAGTATTACTTTCATAATGCAGTACGAAGCAAAATTCGAAGTATATGTTAAAAAACAATAAATGATTATTCTAAAAAAATACTCTTGTATTAATACTGGAATCTCACTTTTTGCCAATAAACTTTTGTAACTTTCCATTAATTTTATTCGTATTTAATATTTTCTCAAGATATTATTTTCTTGGTTATGCCAGTTCACCTAAATGCACATAAATTAGATGATTTTGCAGTCACCTGACCTTTCTTTGATTTTACCTAGATTCATTATGGTTTCGATAGCTATTTTTTTGGGGGGGGGGGGGGGCAACAAGTAATTTTTCGTAAAGTTGAATTTAGTGATCACCTTCGACAGAACTTTTAATAACATCTTTTATTATAATATATATACGTTTTGTGGCAATATTTTAGTTCAATTATGTGTTTCATTTTAAATAGATTAAACACACACATTAAACCTGTGGTAGCAGATCTGCCCAATGTGGAAAATTGTTAAAACATATCTATACTAATTTGATGGAAAAACTTCTATTTTCTATATTATACTGCATTAAAATGACGAAATTAAAAGTAATAAAGAGTACGATAATAAAAAATAGATATTTCTATTGGGTCAAATTCATAAATATTTTAAAAAGTCAACTTCCAAAAGTTGCTACGTAATATAGATACTGCCATTGACGATATTGTGAAATATATTCACATAATATTTCCCTACGTTTTTCCACATACAGATTATAATTTTGAACTACCTGTGCTAATCTTTGGATGCTGTATCTGATATCTTTAGCAATAAATGAAAGATGATTCAACCAATTTGATGTTTTAAGATAAGAACTTTTATATGTTATAGATAACAGATTTATCAGTTATGACTTATCACGGGGATATATTATTTTTGTGCAATGTTTCAAACTTTATCGACGCTTTTTCATGCATGAGAACTCTAAACAAACATTTCCTTAAATATAACAGCTGGGAACACATTTGTATGAACATCATTTTGAAGCAAGTTGAAGCACTTTTACGTCTATAGCATATGTAAGCAAAGGGACCGCTCGTAAATGCTGGCACACTTTTTTCCAATATATTTGACCCCCCAGCTTGCCCCCTTTGTCACAAAATTTCACACTGCAACATACCCCCTTCCTTTCTTTGTCACATGTCACGCTATATTACATAAGCTTACCATTTCGGGAAGGAAAAAAAGTACAGTTTTGGATGTGTAGAGTGAAAGAAAAAAAGGCTGGGCTTATATTTTATACACTATTTTAAAAAGAGGATTTCATATTTTAAACAACAATAAGCGTTCTTACTCAGGCCCGCGACCTAACCCAATGTTTTTCCGAGTTTTGATGGATATTTTCGCGTTTATTGTGTTTTCTTTTCGTGTTTCTTAGTGTTTTTTTAAGGGTGTCTTTTTGACAGGGCGCCATACGACCTTGCACATATAGACCAGCGTGGGCCGGTTCTTACTAGTTGAAATTACAGGATCCTGAAGTGATACCCAACTTAAATATCTGCGAAATTTAGTCATAAAAAGTAAGTTACTTCTTAACAAATTCTATGATAATCTGAAAATCTCCTAGACTTTTTTTTTAAAATTTCTTTAATGGACGTAAGCATTTGTTACACTTTAATTGAAATCACCTTGCTGTTGTTCACGATGTCATCTTTGAAATATAAAACATAAATTTGCGTTTATTATATGGTATGGTTTAAACTCCCAAACATATGTATATAGAATCTAGTTCGTTCATAAGACTATTTGTGAGTTTTTTGCCAAAAAGAATGCGAGCGGGTCATCCGCCCTTGGCGTAGCGAAACGAGAGCGAACGCAGCAGGAGTTCCACATAAGTCTTTGACTAATTTCTATTCTAATAATGTGCAATTATCTCAGCTGCTGCAGAAGAAATTGCGATGAAAGTTCAACTGGCAAGACAGTGATGAAAAATGAAATTAAGTTAGAAATGACTGAGTTATGTGGTAAATTGTAGACACAAACTATCCAATCATATTATTCTGGCAAACATAACAAATAGAAATTAAGATCCTGCTTAAGAAAAAATGAATGATAAAAAGTAATATAGTAAGGGAAGAACTTTTAGTATTGTCAGAAATCTGTATCTAAAGTAGTGGCCACCCTTTTCTAAGAGAGATGGCTAACCTCCTAGTTAAGAAACCCCCCCCCCCCCCTAAAAAGAAAATCCTCTCCAAAAATACTAAGACCGTTTAAAAACAAATCCCTTAAAAATTTCAATGGCATCCCCCTCCCCGTTCTCTTCTCGTGACGTATGAATAACACAAACAATTTTTCTGTTATCAATTTCAAAAAAAAAAAAAAAAATACACGTGTTTGAGTAACATTTTTCAATAAGACCAAAATAACTACCGGAACGGGTGGGGGAAAAGGCTTGTTGGAGTGCAAGGCCCCCAACAAATATTAGGGGGAGGGGCTGTAGGAGCACCACACATCCACCGGCGAGCAGAATACCAAATATCAGCCCTAACATAGTTTTTTAAGGCTGAAATAAATCTGCGAAATGAACTTTACATCAATATCCTTGACTTAGTTCCGGATAAGAAACCAGATAAAAGCTAGTTGGACTATTGATAAGTTTCGTAACACACTCTAAAGGAAATTGCTGTATGTTTGAGTCACAAATGTTACAGAATTGCATTAAATTTGTAGATTAAAATTAAATTAAATTGTCTGTATACTAAATTAAAATTAATTTACAAACGGTTGAAGTTGTTCATATATTCAATTAAAAGTCAACTTGAAAAACTATTCAAACATTTCTTTTCTTTTAAAATAAATGATGAATGACTTTAATTTACTATCATCATTGCAAGTTTAAAGACTGAGTAATCTTTACACCAATATATAAGATGCAAATTTTTCCGTTCAGATTCAGATAACTGAAATTCATGCTACTTTCACCGTAATTGGTGTGCAAAGTTGAAAATGCGCTTAAAATACTATGTTATATTATAAAAATATAGTTTTATAAAATTTATAACATTGTTGATTGCTTTTTGTGGTATAAATTTCTAGCAATGGTGCAACTAATTGCTCTATCCTTCGTATTCATTAAATTTACATCATTTATTTATTTTACGAATGTGCTGCAACATACCGTCATATTTTTATAGTACATACTTGCAGACAAGCTTGACCTAAAGTCTGGGAAATAACGGTGTGTTCTTGTGCAGTAGCGTCACTACGGGGGGGGGGGGGGGCGGTCCGCCTAGGGGGACAAGCTTTTGGGGGTGACTAAAAATAATTTAAAGCGTTTTTGAAAAATACATATATTTGAATAATACAGTTTCCCTGGCTCTATTTCAACGTATCATAACTGAAAATAAATGCAGTTTACTGAAAGTTATACCAAATAGACAAAATGAATTTTTGTTTTGCACAAATGAAAATACTATAAACTGCAAACTACAAGTTTGCAGTTTATAGTATTTTCCACAAAAAATTCTAGTATTTTCTTTCCTTTAGCAGGGGGTAGGGGGGGTGACAACAAAAATTACCGCCCCTTGTGACACCCATGATAGGAACGCCACTGCCCTATGCATTTCATTTTTAACAGTTGCTATTTAATACGCAAGGCAGCTCAGAGGAGCTCAGCTCCCGTATTTCTTCCTTTTATTTTAAATAATTTTTTGCACAATAGGTACAATTTAGAATAATTTCAGACCATTTGCGTATGAATATAAAATATAAGTTATGAAGAATACTAGACTCATGCACTTATTATTAATTATTATTTGGTTAGAAATCATATCTTGATCATATGGCAAAGAGTTTCTTATTTGAATTCCGCGACCTTTAATCTGGCTAATTTTCAAATATTGGTAAGAAAACATCGGTGTTTACAAAAACTATTCTGCTTGTCGCTTTCATTTTTCAAAAAGTGCATGAATAAGTTGTATGTTATGGACACAAAACGGTATCGTGAGACAATGGAAAAAATTATATTTGTTTATATCATTATACTTATTGTAACATTATATTTGAGAAAATTTTAGATTTTTTATTTGAAATCGGCACAAAATTAATGCGTAAAAAAAGAAAATTAAAAGTGAATCAAGCATCAAAACATCCAATTAATTGAACATTACAGCAAAAGATCAAATAAATCGTAGCAAAAGATCGAACATCAGCTATTGCTGAAAAACTATTAGTTGCAATACTATGATAAACATAACAAACTCGACGGGGGGGGGGGGGGGAGGCTCATTGATTAATGTTATATTTTATGTTGGTCAAAGTTAGACTGGATTGCTTTCAATATCATCAAAAGGAAAGAAATGCTATGTAGCCAATATTTTTTTCATGCACATTATGAAGTTAAGTCAAAAAAATTCTTAAAAAAGTACATTGTAATGCGAATTATATTTACAATAAAAATTCTTCATACTTGAATTATTTCACTTAAACATATTTTTGGAACTATATTTAGAAGTACATTAACTGAAGTTTTCCATTCTTAATTCTGGCTAAAATAATAATAATTTTAAAAAAAGGTAAGTAATATAAATAAAAGAATGAAAGTATCTGTAAAATATCGCTAAAGGAGAAGTATTAAATTATTGAAAAATAATTGAGCGAAATAAAATGATTAAAAGAAGTTGAAATTATATTATTCTTAGAAGAGAAAAAAAGGAGTTTGGCAACAGGTAACTTTTGAGCGGTAGTAAACAAAGTTTTGTCGTGACTTCTGTGTAGCGTATTGTAATATGTGAATGTGGTAAGTCTGCTGCAGAATGTACATTTTTGTAAGTTCAATTTAAAATTCCACATAAATGCTTCGTAAAAATTTGCACAATCACTGAAAGTATTGTAAAGCTCAGTGATATTATGCAAATAATACTATAAAAATGGCTGAAGTGTGAAAATGAAGGGTGGGATTTGTTGTGAAACCAAGATGAAACACTTTTTTTCAACTCGATGCACTAATTTTTACTATAGCACTTTTAAAGTAGCTGTTCTAGAGGATTCTGTAGTATACTTTTATACCCGAATAATATCTGTTAAAACAGGGTGTCTATAAGTCATGAAAGTCCCGAAAAAGTCACTAATTTGTAAATCAATCCCGAAAGAAACGAAAAAGACAAGAAAATTACGAATAGGTCACGAAACTTTTCTACCCAACGGGACTGGAACCTTCCAGAAGGCATCGTCGAATGATAGTGTTCTCAACCACCGGTTCAAACAGTAGTAGGGACAACTTGATAAATACAAAAGAATCGTCTTCTTTTTCAAAATGACGACGCATGCGCAATGGCTTTAAAGCGTCGTATAGCTGGCATTTTTAACAACCAGCAACCCTTATTTGCGGCCAGATTTAATTAGGCAACCGTATATCACAATAAACAGAAAAAAAAATAGTTTTAATTTGATATATAAATAACAAATACACGTTATGAACGTATAAATGCATCAAAATCATACCTGTTTACACCTGGCTGCGAAGAGGTGCGGCTAAGTGCTCAACGGCAACCGTGATTTTTCAGAGTCTTTATCAATATTGCCGTAAAGTGGACGATATTTTATTTAAAAAACAAGTGAATGAATTTTATTCCGAAAAATCAATTAACAATTTAATTAAAAATATTAGCGGCCACATTTTGATAGGCAACCTGGTAGATATATATTCTCCTAATCATAAATATGCTTAAAAATTTAGATTTTAGCAAACACTCGATGAGCACAGAATTCTGCAGCCGGATCTCGTACTATCACTGCTGATGGTTATCCGGCATGTCAAGTTCTTTTCTTTAAAATAATTAACCTTTTTTTTTTGAAATCATATGTGAATTACCATCTTACTACGTGTTTGGAAGCTGAAAAAATGTATAGAATTTAAAAGTTTCAACCATCAGGAGCCGGATATCCGGTGCTTATACGTCATACAGGTGCCACCGGATATCCAATACCTGTGGGCCACGTCAGAGGAAATTCAGGTCCGTTTTCGAACCCTTCACAAAATTCAAATCAATCAAAACGGACCCTTAACAAAACTGCAAACTTCCAAATCGTACTTTTCACACCGTTATTTATTATAAAAGATGCAAATAAGAATAAAATTTTTCATCCCTATATGTTTAAATTTTCAATTTTCGCAAAATCATTTGATTTTTCACAAAAATCTCTCTAAAATTCACAAAAAACGGACCCTGTTAAAAATGCTGGATCGACCCGCGAGTACCCAGCAGCATCAGTATCCGCTATATCACCGAAAGTTACGAAAAAGTCACGAAATCTCACTTTGAAAAAATGTAGACACCCCGAGAATTTTAATTTATTCAGTAGTGTATAATAATTAGTAGAGTAAAATAATATAAGCATAATAAATAAATAGTTTGAGTATTTAATAAATATTTAATTGAGTTGAAGAAAGATTTAATCAGGTATTTTTGCGATAAACTGGAGCGGAGCCGGAGCAGAAAATTTGTCGTGCTCCACTGCTCCGATATTTTTCCCGATGTTTTATTCATTTCATTTAGAATTTTGTTTTTTTTTTCTTTTGAAATTTGTTTTTAATAAATTTTCGCGTATCAAATATTTAATCGTTCTGATGAGGTCACACTAATTACTTCATTCCTTAACATTTTTGTTATTGTGATTCTTCTGATTCACTGCTACCAAGAACGGGAAAATGTTCTTACCGCCGCTGAGTATATCTTTGAGGCATCCTTCTTTAAAATCCCGCGTATCAGAAATGGTAACGCAATTATACACAGGACGGGTGCCCACTAGGAGGAGCGGGGGGGGGGGGGGGATTTTAACAATTCAAGATGTGCTATTTCCAATTGCGAAATTTTTTAGGGGTGCTTTTACGGGGTCTTCTTTTTCTCTTTTTTTTTTCCGGGGAAGGGGTAATATATAGAAGTCAGTAAATATATAGAAGTCAATTCCACTTCCCTGTTTTTTTATAGCATTCGAAAGTTCCTATCACTCTTTTTAATCAAAACTTTTACATTTCAAAAGATCTTAAGAGCAACATCCTCAACCTTACGTTTCCTTTGTTTTTTACTTTATTATTTTTTTAATTCGAGCAATCGTCGAGACTCTGCGGCAGCGATACTCAATCTGCAGAGCATGGGCTACATATAGACATTTTTGAGTATCCCAGTTAAGGGATCATTCATAAATGATGTCACGCTTTGAAGGAGGAAGGGAGGGTTCGTGAAATTGTGACAAATTGTGACAAGGGGAGAGGGTAACAAGAAGTGTGACATCATGCTTATGCAACATAGCGTGACATGTGACAAAGGGTATGTTGAAGTGTGACATTTTGTGGCAGGGGGGGGGGAGGGGATCAAATATGTCGGAAAAAGCGTGACATCATTTATGAACGGTTCCTAATGTAACTAAAGATTTGACAAGTACTCGTAGTTAAAGATGAGATTAAAATTTTAAAAATCAGGTAATAGTAGAAATAACTGCGTTTCAAATTTTGCACGTATGCTTCTTATGCCAATCCAGTATTTTTACGCATTACCGGGGAAACAATTTATTTAAAATAATCATTTTTTCATTCCGTCCTTACTCGTGTGTAAATTTATTATTTTTTTCTTTTTTTACGTTGGCAATTAAAACTCCGCCATTGCAATATTATTTTCGCGAACCCCATTTTCAAGACCACCCGAACCACCAATTGGGATACGCTGTGAAGAGCAAGCGAATTTCCTTCCGGAAAGCACGCCCGCACAAAACAAGCTCGGCGCCGTCGTGAGAATTCCTACTGAACGCTTTTTAAGGGTTGGAAAAAAAAAAAACTTTTTTTTTCCCGAAAACTCCAACATAATGGGTTTTTAAAAAAATTATTGGAGTTTTTTTTTTTTGGGGGGGGGGGAGGGGGTTATTGAAGTTTTTTTAAGGGTGCCTTTTCATTCGGCGGTCTGACGCTTTTTTGACACGACGCCGTGGTGCGTTGCCCGACCTTGCACGTGGATGACGCGGGCCTGCCGGTAAACATTATCAAAAAGGTTTATTTTCATTTCTTTCGTTTTACCAGGGATCTGGATCGGAGCGTGAAGCATTTTTTCGTAATTGGAGCGGAGCCGGAGCAAAAGAAAAACACTCTGCTCCACTGCTCCGATTTTTTTCCTTTACTTCTTAAATTCTTTATCATATAAAGAAAATAATTAACTAAAAAGAAGAGATAAGTAATGTAATCTATTAAAATTATACGGAGCAAGGAGCGGAGCCGGAGCAAGTACTTGGAAGTTGGATATGAGCAACTCAAACAAGTGGCTGCTCCAGATCCCTTTCTTTTACAGCCTTATTAGTTCATAGGGGGTTTACATACATTGATTTTTCTTTCTTGCTTTCTGCTTTTGTTGCTGTGTATATATTAAAGTATTTACTCTCACGTCTTTCCATTTTTAGAAATTTATCTCTTTTGATTTTAATCTCTTCTTATCATCCCATTTACTGTTTCATGATAGTGGTTAATAAATAAAAACCTTTTAATCGTTCTTTTCAAAATTTCTTCTATCATAAAATGGATAAGTGCAATTATTTACTACAAGTTAGATGCGTTTAAAACTTGATAAGGCAATGTAGTTTATAAATAGTTCGGTCGTCTGAATCGATTTATCAGTTTTTTACTAAATTGTTTAACTTATCTTTTAATAATTAACTTAATTTTTGGCTGTTTACTTTGAATAATATTAAATTTTGTGAAGATTTTTTCTTTCTTTTTTTGAAGAAGGTTTATTGATATATTTATTATTTTGCGTAAATGATTAATATTACTTACAGATTAAACAATAAGAATGAAAATGTTTGAACTTGAAGAAAAAAATTAACTAATTTCAATTCATTTGTGTGTGTCTGTGTGTTTAAATATAATTATTAGGTGAGCGTGGCATGCTGCCTATCACATGGAGGCGTTTAGCTGTTAGTCTATTTATAACGGAATACCAGAAACCAACTCAAATGTTATTCTAACTGAAATTATTTTGCCCAAAACCGAAACATTGAAAATCATGATACATATGTAAGTGGCACTATTGATAACCATTTCTAACAACAAAATTACCAAAAAAATTACATTATATATGCATCATGTTTGATGTACTTCCAAATATCAATAAGGATTTGTTTGACAGTTTAACATCAATCGATGTTAGGAAACGCATAAATGCCCGGACATTTTGAGATTTCAGGCTGTTATCTGAGCATCTACCCCAACTTATAAATGCATAATCATTTCACAACACTGACTCAGATGCCAAAAGTGAATAATTAACTTATTTCAAAAATGAACTTTTATCTCGATAATTTATAGATGCAATCAAGTGTTCTTCCAAGGCTGAACTTGATCGTAACCGTTACTCCACATAACAGTTAAACAATAAACTGGAGCAAGTTCAGCCTTGGTTCTTCATGGCATGATAATGACATGACCTAATATGAGCGGCATGAGATAAAATAAATGAAGTTACATTCACAAAATAAATAAAGCAAGGCTTAGCAGTTTTACTAACTCTTAATAACTCAGTTACTCATAATGATTGAAAAGCTGAAGCAAATCCGATACTGTACTGAAAATATTTATGAATTATTGCATGATGTATTATGACAAAAATGTAAGAATATGCAATTAATACTTATTTTAACCTGCCCTTTAGACTTTTATCAATTGAATGTGTATTGTAAGACTACAGTAATGTTAGTTGTAACCTGTTATAATAATTGAACGTAGTATTTATGTGAACACAGGGGTATCCATCTCTTGCATTAGCATAAAAATGTGTAACAGCGAATACGTCAATGTCAAAAGCATTGCGATGGAACTGTCGGCCTTTGAATGGGGACAAGAAGGAGTAATTAATTTAGTTCCTCAAATGGGGGCGATGACGGCAACTTGTTTCTAAATAATGACAAAGAAGTTATGTGTCTCCTAAAAGATAGATGATAACAATCAGTTGCTTACGTATAAAGAGGAAAAAAAGTAGTTATGTTTTTAACCTTTATAAGACGTTTTTAATAACTTCATGAAGGTCATTAAAAAGTCAACATTACCCCTTTCCCCCCTAAGGGGGAAGGATACGCTTCTCACATTTAAAAATTGATGCACTTAGTGGTAAATATACTTCCTCTAATCGTAACAAATTTCTGCCAATCAGAGGGATTAAAATAGATTACTATTAACATTTATAAGTATATGAATTTGGTGGGAAGTAATCTTCCGCAATATGTTTTCGAACTTTTATTCTTAACTCGGTAACTACCACTGTAGTCCATCCAGGGGTGTTTTTACGTCTTTGCAAATACTACCTTCTTTTTGAAGCTGCAACTGTACAAATAATTATGCCTGCTTCATGCAACTGACCTTGGCCGGATGTTTGCTTTGGGGCATGACCATTTCCTGAAATTGGGTGACCTGTCGTGATATCGACAAGACACCCTAATTCCCCCTTCACACCAGCACCTCCCCCCTCTTGATGCTGGTGTGATATCGTCTCAAACGGATATATACGACTGCGGCAGTTAACGGGTTAAATTCGAATTACCAAAATGCAGACCCGTCATTTGGGCGATCAGCGGGTAGTCAATTGACACCCCTGACTTTTAGAAACACATTGAATTTGTACATGTTTTTATGTATTATGTTGTTTTGTCACTATAATATGCATTGAAAATTCTCCATTTGCTCCCCGCCCCCTGGAACATTTTGAAATTACGGCCCTACCAAAGAGCAATTTTTCTAAATGATAGCGAAAATGTAACTTAGTTTAAAACGAGGTGGAAAATGAAAGCACGTTATTTCTAAGTGAGGATCAAACGAATAAGTTTATTCCTAAAGCAAAATGATGAGCAAAACATAGTTTCCTACTGCAGGTCATTGTTTATAATGCACACCGTGAACCAAGGTCGCAAAGTGGATATCAATGTGAATGCAAAACTCGTTATATTCATGAAATCTTCATCAAAAAAGTAAAAATAATGAAACAAACAAAAAAAAATATGTCGTGATTTTTATGATATAAGGACTTGAAGGTCTGGACTCTCAGGCGACGAGACATGAATTTAATTTTATAGCGTAGGAGATGGATCTCAAGAAGCGTGGTAGATTGATGGGTAAGGGTAAGGCTGTCAAGGAGATACTCTTGGTTTCACTCAGAAAATTCTTCAAAGTTCTTAGCAAAGCTGTAAAATTAAAATGCTTTGGAATGAAAATTAAAAAAGAACTAAATATTACTAATTAGTTTAATTAAGTTATATTTCTGTATTTGGTAACTGATAAACTCGTAAATCTATTTGAATAGAAGTATTTGTGAAATTTATGAGTTTGTTGTAAAACATTTTGTTTCGCCATGGAAGAATCGAGTGATTTCCTATGGGAAGACGGTAGCGTTTGCTCATATTTTTTAAATGAGCATTTATCTTAATTTTTATATGCGTGATTCAAATTTATGCATCTTGGTAAAGCTTTTTTTCTTTTCGATTATAGCTTTTTTGATAAAGAACTTTTGAGCTAAGGCTAAATCCTGTCTCACATACTTCTTAAATGTAGAATGAATAATCAATTGTGGTCACATAAAAACATAAAAGACCGTATATATTGTTTTAAATGAAGGACAAAAAAGCGTTTTAGTATCAATAAATCAGGCCCTATGCCAATCCTTAATGGATTATAAAAAAGTAATTTGGTCCATAATATCGGAGTTTGACAAGATGCCTTTCAATGACGACAAAGAAGGCTTTCCCTACATTTTATACAAAGTGACGGGCTATTGTATTTAGAGACAATGTAGAATAAGATAACCTTCTGTTCAGGGGTGGCACCAGAGCCAGGCAGTCCGGGCAAATTCGTTAAAAAAAGTTTTTACGATTTTGCGTTCGTATCCATTTTTTGCGAAGTTTCAGTTTTGTAATAAATTTTTGGTGAAATTTTAGCGATTTTCAACTAAACTGGATCCAGTTTTACTAAATTTCAGCAGCGTATCACCAATTTTCAATGATTAAAATGACTTTAATAACAATGATTGGCTTATTTAGACTTTAATAATCATGATTATGTTATTTTAATTTTAATACTTATTTAAAGTTCATGTTTATAATCTATATGTATGCAATAAATAATGAATTTTTTCTGATTATAGAATGATATTCATCATTCGCTGCTTTTTCTGAATGTTTGAGAAAAGTCTTCCGAGTTCTTACCTCAACAAGTTGGCAGGTATGTTGTCTGCGTTCATGGAAAAAAAACCTTTATGTGCATTTTTATTTTTTACAGTGGATGCCGTTGTATGTGATCACGGTTAACGTTTTTGTCGTTTAATGTTATTAAAATCGCCAAGGTCCCGTCTGCTTGCATAAAAGTGCATTGAAAAATTATCGGTTTCTGTAATCAAAACTTTGTTTATTGTTATCAAGTTACATTGATTACTTTTCTTGCAAAACACTAGGGAAAAATAAACCATTTTTTCCCTGTTTGTAAATTATATTTTTAAATAACTGGTCGGAAAAAGTATTTAGCTGCTCAGATGTCGAAAACGCTTCGAATTTTGCGTCTATGTGCAGAAAAAAGACGCCGAATTCGTAAAATTAACAGAAAATCAACAATGAGTAATTCCTGTTCTTTTTTAAGACACAAATTTTCTGATTTTTTAAATATTTTTCTCGTTACAATCACTTTTTCGCTAAACACCTTTTCAAGAATACGCTTTTATTTTAACAACATGTAAAATAACGTTGTTTGTACAATCGATAGTGTATTTTCTTTGTTAATGTGCAAAAGTACGAATTTTTCCAACAATAAAATTTTATCTTTTATTATTATCACTCGGTTATGGTTATCAAATCCTTCCTCCCGATGTGATCACATTAAGCGGCGTCCACTGTATATGATTTGTTTCACATTAAGATAAGATCAATATAAAGATATCACGTGATGGTATTGGAAGGAAAGCGTGATGAAACTGCATTTAGCACAATTTAAATTTTTGTTAAAGAAGATATAAGCTGATGATAAAGCTTTTAATGGGGCTACTTACGATTTCCTATGAATTTTCTGAAAATCAGCATGATGAAGTTTGTATTGAGTGCAATGGGGGGGGGGGGGGATGACGTTGCACGTTTTACTTTGATGCGACTGAAAGTCAGAACTATAAAGTTTAAAATGGACACTAAACGGCGACGTCACCCATTTTATTGTGACTAACTGAAAATTAGAATTACGAAGTTGGTGATACTAGCAAAACAGTGACGTCACTCATTTTATTGTGACTAACTGAAAACTATAATTACGAAGTTGGGTGATATAACAAAACAGTGACGTTACCGATTTTATTGTGATTAGCTGAAAATTAAAATAACGAAGTTCGTGATATTAACAAAATAATGACGTTACATTATTTTTTTGATTGAAAATGAGGTTCAGCAAAAATTAAGCAAGTAAAATAAAAACAATCCTTACCATGAGAAAAGCTGTTGCCACTTCAACTGATATTATCCATTTGCTGGTAGTTGTCATTTTTGAAGAGAGGGAAACTCGCGATCTTTGCGTTTAAAGAAAATTCACTTCACAGTACTCCGGTTGGTAAATCAGCACTGAATCAAAAATCTAAACGATGTTGGCAGCGATTTTCCAGATGATACGCTTTAATATCTCCGAGATTAGAACATTAGTAGTGTTCTTGATGGTTCGTCAAATACAATGAAATTCTCTTATCAGACGACTTCTTTTTATTTTTTATCACATACATGCTCCTGTGTTCAATGCTCGCATGTAATTCTTTCCGATTGACTTTTAATCTTTTGGAATGGCTATGTCGTGTTCTGTATTTGTTATGACTCGCTTCAGATGAAATACAGTAGAATACGTCATAAGTTTTGTTTCATATTTCAAATATTTTCCCTTGAAATGCACTTAAAAGTAAGCCAATTTTTATAGAATGCGGCTGCTTTGAAAAGATTGCTCTGTAAATAGATCAAAAGGTTGTTTTGTAGAAATGTAATGTTTCAGTTGTCAACAAATTGACTTTGCTGGTGGTGGAACACATTGAATTCTAAAGATAAGGTTTAAAAGAGTTGTTGAATTTCTATCTTGTTATGAAATAATATTTTGCGAAAACAATTTTGGACCAATGGTTGAAAGTTCTATGAGTCATGTAAACAGAGTTCGTAAGTTTTCGTACGTCACAGATATGCATGAAATAAAGTACGAATGTTTTTTCAAACAATGTATTCTGATTTTGAAATTTTAAGTACTTAATTAGCAAAAATTTAAAATAAATGCTTTATTGAATGAAATTTTTCACCCTGTTTTCAGAGTGAATAGTTTAAAGAAGCAGTTTAGAATTATCAGGAATGAGTTCAAAAATTTTAACTTTTACCAAAGAGTTAATCTTCGTTGATAAAATGTTTCATGTATTGTAATCAAATACAGGTAAAAAATCTAGTACGTTCATTTATCAAAAAAAAAAAAAAAAAAAGAAAGAAATAAACTTAAAAGTTATTAAGCAGTAAAAAACTAAATCTATTTTCTAATAAAATAACAAAATTTAAATACAGAAATGTCGCATAAAAGGAATTCTATAGGCTCGCTAACGTGGGAATTTGAAAAATAACTTTAGATGACACATGACTAACACATATTGCACATTAATAACCAATGATTAATTCTTTGTTCGTTGATACTTTTGTCATAAATTATTCTATTGAATCAGTTAGTTAAGCAAAACATATGTTAGTTCATCAAGTTATCAAAAACAAATTTCTCTGTAAAGGAGCGAAGAAATAACTGTTAAGTACTTTTTCATACCTTCTCATTAAAAATTAATTTCTTTTAGGCTCAATTAGAATTAGGATTTAACAATTCTTTTTTAAAGACTTATGATCATAATTATTGTTTGCGGATCAGCAGTGGAAAAGTAATTCTCCATCAGGAACTAATTTACTAACTTCATTGATACAAATGAGGAATTCACATGATTATAATAATAAAATGACTGCCAATTTTTACAGTGAAAGATAAATAGCTTAAAAGCATAAATTTAAATTAATTCTTTATATCTTCTATTAAAAAAATAATTTTTAATAAATGCTTCTGATTAAAGTCTGTTCCGTCCCAATTGCAAGTAGGATTTCTTAAATTCGTTCTAATGAAAAATCATCATACTTATCGTCTGCATTTCCGCAGTGAGTCAATATTTCTCAATTTGTTGCCATACTTCACAAGAAAATATTCTAATGAAAAAAAGTTTTGTATTTCAGTGATGCACATTATATATTTAAAACGATTATAGCCTTACAAGTTTCACACAAAAAACATATATCCATTGGGAAAATAACTTTAAAACAGTCCTCTTCGCATCTTCTAATTAAAAAGAAATGCTTCTATCAAACTACTTGCTATTAATAACCGTTTCGATTCAATCAAAACACATCATTTCGTAAACAAGAGCGATAGTTCTATCGCCGATTCCCACTCGGAAAAAGGAAGGTTTCAATTACGTCACATGAGTGACTTCCTGCTGTTCTGTGAGGGTGGCGCCCGGTTCGACTTTTATTTTTTTATTTCTGTTTTTTTTTTTCTCAGCAGAACACATTCATTAGTTAATCTCATCACAGTCCTGTGCGAGTAATATATGGCTAAGGTTTGACGTATTTTTTTTCTTCTGATACTTTGCTGAGATTGTAAGCGAATAAACATTCTTTTTAACTACTTTTTTGCACTCCGTGACATCTATATTTGCTTGGTCTTGGAATGATGTCGCCATAAAGATGTCGCACTAAAATATCCATTGTGTGATTGAGTTTCTAAATTTGGATTTGTCTGGGTTGTTGCTCTGAAAGAAGTTTTGTAGTAAGACTCTTGCCTTCTGTGAGAGTAAGTAAATAAAATTGTTAGAGAAAATATTCTAAGCAAAACGTTCAAATTCATATACGAAGACTAATTTTAATCGTTTTAATGCGCAAATGTTCTTTCAGACACTTCAAATAAAATACGTTAACTTTAATAGGGCACGGAAGTTTTTCAATAACAAGAAAAGCGCAACCTGAAATATTTTATGGGGGAGAGAAATGGGAATTGATTCATAAAAATTCTTGTATCTTATAGAGTTACACATGCTAGAAATGGCCGTATGGGTCAATAGTTTTAAGAAAAAGTGAGAAAAATTTTATTTTGAAAACCACTCTGGTTGTGCGCCTTTACCTATCAATTTTATAGATTTCAGAAAAGTCAAGGAATCAAACCGACAGAGTAAATATCGAATTCAAGACCTCTTGTTCTCTGTGATATACGCGTACAGTGTGGTTATAATTAAGGTTACCCTCTAAGGTTTTTTCCCTCCTAATGATCTTTACACGTGTATATATTAATAGAATTGGTAATATTGTTTTAAAACGAAAAGTTCTGGGTTTTAATGCTCAAATTTCCATCTTGTTGCACCCACGAAATAACTTTTGTTGTGCTTCTTGTTAACAGTACTGTCACTATTTTTATCTTAAAATTATTTTGGAAATAGGCGGTCGCTGTAGCAGATCTGGCGTTGCTAGACCAGGCTCACGTGACGGGACGCCAATTCTTTGGCAACAAGTTTACCAATTGTTGTCCTAAGTTTGAGAAGAGCAACGTTAAGTTTTCTACAAAAATTCTTCCACTTGTTGTTCTATAATTTGAGAAGAGCAACTTTTTGTTTCCAACAAATAATGTTTTGTTAACTTTTAGTTGACAACTTTGGTGTAAACGCGGATTAAGAGGAGTCCTGCTACTGTTTGCATCCCATTTTTAACTGAAAAGTCGACCATTCAATTGTAATAATCTAATTGGAATTATCAGTTTAAGTAACACTTTCACAAAAATGCATGAACGCACGCGAAAAAAATTGTCCTTCAAAGAAAAAGGTAGAGTTTGGGAAACTTGTACGTGTTCCAAACACTTTGTTTTCTTCCCAAAACTAAATGCTGATCAGAAAAGAAAGGGTTTCAAATAGGGAAAACATTCATATAAGAAATTTTTGAGCATCTGAAAAGTTGGAGTGAAACTTCTAATCAGGGTTTTCCCAATAAATTGTAAGAAAAAATATGATAACGATTTGAGGATTAAAAACATTTGTTGTGAAGGTACGATTTTCAACTATGTCACTAGCAGAATATGAAACCTTCACTGGAACTGATACGGTTCACCCTCCATCTTTACTACAAAAATTTTTAATCGATGGCTTTAATAGTGGAATTCTGCTGTAGTTTAATTTAATCTTTTTTTTTCGTTGTCCTAAAACGACCACGTCAGCACTTCTGCCATTTTCAAGGTACATAGTCTGCGAAACAAAAGTTATGTTTTGACAAGGAACAAATGCCATAACAGACGCTGAACTTTACATAAGGTGTTCCACTTCCATAAAGACTAATAGCATATCTGAGATAATAAAATGCAGTACCACTTATTTCATTAAAATTATACTTTTGAAAACCTTGTTTGAATATTATACTTGAAGTTATTTAAATATTTTCCCCCAACGGTTAATTTTTGGAATTATTTTTTAAATCCCATAAACATTAATTGATGCAGTTGACATGTTTACTGCAAATTATTTATTTCCAGAATATTTCATTAATAACATACTGTTGAAGAAATCAAGGTTTCCACAGTAGAAGTTGACCCTGAAAAGGGGTTCCGAGCATCAAAGAAATTAAGAAACACTGTAAATTAACCGAAAAGGATTTTATTTTTGAAAATATAAAAGGCCAGCACGAAACATTCAGCTTCTTGTAATGTTACTTTTTCTTTTAAAATTAAATTATTTTTTCGTTATTCCACTAAAAATAATTTAATAAACGCTTAATATATTGTTAAATAAATAGCAATAATTTTTTAAGCACGCAAATTCTTTGATTGCTATTATAGATATAACTTAAAATTTCTATGTATAATGAGTGCCGTACTTTTAGTTGACCATAGGCGTTTAATTCTGCAGCTACACTTCTGAATCGTACTTATTAATTACTGCTTTATGTGTGAGATTTTTAGTTAAAATCAGGAAAAATAGAGGAAGATAATTTATAGTTAAAGAACTCATAAAAAAAAAAAAGAAAATCTCCCAGATTTTTCAACTTCTCTATCCTAGAACACACACAGTTTGTATGAAAAATGTCTTTTTAGTGAAGTGCAAGCCAAAACAGCAAACAGCTTCTTCTCACAATATTTATTGCCTTGGCACCAAAGTTGTTTATATTTACTTTCACATTCTTTTCATTACCTTTTTCCCACATTCGAGTGTCATCAGCCACAGACGAAAATAGCTTTCTATAAAATTTCCCTTTCAAAAGATTTACACTCTTTCACATTTTTGATCACGTTATAATGCAATCATGGCTGTTGGGGGTGTATGCTATGATAGTTCTGGAAAAGTGTCTTATTTGCGTATTCAGGGGTCGCGTCAGGGGAAATTCAGGTCTGTTTTCGTGCCCTTCACAAAATTCCAATCAATCAAAACGGACCATTCACAGAATTCCGTGCTAGCAAATCTTACTTTTAACAGAAATATTTATTAAATAATCTGAAAAAAATAACAAACAACTTTATCATTGGATGTTTAAATTTTCAATTTTCACAAAAAATATTCGATTTTTCACACAAAAGTCTCTTTAAAACTCACAAAAAACGGACCCTGTTAAAAATGCTGGATTGACTCCTGGTACAGTTGAGGGGGCTATACATGGAACCAGAGTACAGCACACCCAGGATTTTTCTTTGAGAGGGGGGGGGGGGAGGACAAGATCAGAAACACAGATGCATCGTAAGTTGATTTGGCCGGATATTGGATATCCGGCTCTGATGTTGGAAACCGAAAAATCTATTCACACTTAATTATTGAACTTAAAAAGTTGTATTTGAAAAAAAAAAGCTCTGTCAGGCATAAATATACTTATCTCTTCATTGCATTCTAAGAATCGTATTGATTCATACAAAACTAAACGCTGGAAAGCGGAAAAAAAGGGTTCAGGTTCATTGAGTTTCTACTGCTCCGTAAAACCGAAATGATTGAAAAAAAAATCATCTTATGTATATTTTTTAGTTTTGTTGCATGTGATCGAATGATCAAACTTCGGTTTAAATAATATATTTTTTTCAAAATTTTTATTTTAATCCTTATTGACGTTACTGGTTCAGATAGCTGCCTACCCAGCATTAAAAAATTGCAGTTCTGAAGGTTAAATTGGATTTTTTTTCAACTTAAAGAATTCGCATTTCCAAAAATAGCTCTGTTAGACAGAAAGATACAGGTCTTTTTCTTTTGCATTCCAAAAATCGTATTAATTCATTTAAAATTGAGCTATGGGGAGCGCAAACAAAGGGAAATTAAATTTGTGCAATTTCAAATTAAATAATTCTAAAACCCCTATTCGAATCTATAAATGTTTTACATGCTTGTTCGGCAGAAAGTTCTCCATAATTTTAAAGATTTTTAGAATTTTCCATCGAAAAGTTTTTGACTTGTAAGAGTTTGAAGCGTGCAAGACAGAATTTCTCCAAGGTAGCGGCAGCAGCGTGAATTACTTTTCGGTTAGTATATCGAGAGATAACTTTATTTTTCGTTCATATTTATTTTGTTTATGCTCTAAAAAGGAGAAAAATATTTTGATTGTTATTAAAGTGTCTTATTCCTATATAAGATATGGTTGACGGGTACTCAGGATTACAAAAAGGTTACAACTTACAACATTACCGAAGGGGTATTGCTACATTGCACAGGTGTCGCAAGTTTGGGAAACACTAACGTAGATTGAAACTTTAATTAGAACCACCCTGTACTTGAATCGGAAAACAGAATAGTAAGCAGGGTTGCCGAACATCCCGGATTTTAAGGCACAGTTCCGATTTTGAGAAAATGTCTCGCGTCCGGGGAATTTTAATACGGGACGCCAAAAGTCCCCTGTTCCTGCTCAGCTATTGATTTTGGGTATCAGGAGACCCTCGTGTGATGGGTCCAAGGTCCGTACCGGATATTCGTCTCCTGATGTTTGAAGTAAATTCTATACATTTTTTAAAAGTCCCACAGCTTCCTCATACGTAATAAGTTGTAAATTTACGTACTATTTTCAAAAAGATAATAAAATAAGTTTAGAAAATCAATATTGACGTGCCAGATCTATCCCTCTCCCTCGATGCGTTCCCTGACTTTGCAGGTTTTAAATTTGGCATCCCTGATGGTATAAGGGACCTACCTAATGCACCGTTTGTTTACAAAGACGGAAGGCTTTTTTAAACTATAGTTGCGGAAACGATCTACGTGTGTAAAACGAAAGATGCGAGACCGATGGATCGATGTTTTATTTTATTATTATAATTTGTGATTATTCTATTGCTAATAAGAAAGAGCAACTGCAAAGCAGATGCAGAAATTTCCCCGGAACAGCCAGTCTCTGACAACAGTTTCCCCTCTGACAAATTTCCCGACGGAAGATTAAAAATACATATCCGCTGGAAAATTTACAAAACGACGTTCTGCTTGAGCTCTTGAGCATAATAAAATAGTCAATTTGATAGTTTTTAGTAGGTTGGTACATTCTACACTGAATGGGGTGAGGATTACTTTACCTGAAGTACTTCTAAAAGATAGATACACTCAAAAATTCTGTTGAGAGAATCTGCCAAACCGATAGACAGGTATGCAAATTGTACACATGTATGCATAATGAACCTTTTTTTCTCTTCCTATTTACGCACACACATGCAACTATGTATGTGTGCGTGTACATATATATCATTAAGGTTGCAAGTTTGTCGCGGAAAAAAGAGCACGAATTTCGCGGGACGTTCGCAGCAAATTTCGCGAAATGTTCGCGACAGTACAAATATAATAAAATATAGGATACCTGCAATGAAAGTTATTCTTCATTCTCAAACACAGACATGTTGTTAAAAATGGAAGAATTATCAACTTCGTTAAAAACATTTAAATATTTGTTTTGACTAGCATAAAAAAATCTCTGCATGCTATAAAACAGTTTGAGGCTGGTTGACAAAATCTATGTTTATTGTTACTGCTGTCAAAAAAATGATTTTGATTTTTTTTCTTGGCCCAACTTTACAGCTTTTTAAGACTTTGGGTGCACACAGATTTTACATTTTACGTTCTAAACTTTTTTAAAAATCAAACATTTCGCTTGTCAAAAATTTAAAAAAAAAAAAAAAATCGTGGTTTTAGGAATAAACTTGAAAATTGGCGAAAATCATCGTGGAAATTCGCGGCGCGACAAACTTGCAACCCTACATATCATATATATGCATGCACGCGTATGGAAGTATGTAATATATGCGTGTACATATATGCCCGTTATATGCCCAGGGTTTCTCAATGGGAGCCATATGGCCCCCTGGGGCGGCCACAAGAAAAGTCTAGGGGGCCACAGGAGAAAATATAACAGTAGAGGAGCCATGAACCATGTGAAAGGGGCCCTGACTGACTTATTTCAAGCTTCTAAAATCTTTCACAATAAGGGTGCACTATTCCATACAAATATTTACCATATCTTTCAGAAGTGTAAAAACGACACAGAATTGTCTATCTTAATTTAAGAAAAGAAAAAAAATACCTCAGCTTATAGAACAGCGCAAAGGATGAAACTTCTTACGTGATGTGGTTTTCATGGGGGAAAAGCGCAAAATAAGTTTCCTGTTTTCCCGCAATGTTTTTCCCAATAATACATCCTCAGATTTGCTGCAATACACTTTTTGTCAAAATTGTGCAGTGTGTTTCACTTTTATCGTTCTCTCTTGTTACAGTTGTTTTTCCAGGGAAAAAATGTAAATAAATAAGAACATGAAAGAAGACTTAATATCCTGTAAACTATTCAACAAATAAAATTAAGTCAATAAATATTTTTAAAAAAAAGAAAAAAAGGGCAGGTTTATTAGATGAGGAATCCTTCCATCCTAATAATTTTGTAAGAAACAATCCTAAATAAAGACTCCAGAGAAGGTCAACAAATCTCATTCTCATGCATCAGTTTTTGCTTTGAAGAATTTTTTTATTGAATTTTGAGCTGTAGAGAGAAACAGCATTGGTCTTGCCAGGAAATTTGACTTTTTTGTTAATCCTGCTTTAATAGCTTTTTATGCAAAACGCATATTGTACATGAAAGGATTTTTTTGTTTAATTATTTTAAAATTACTTTTGAACAGATGAAAATCTAAAATTTGGTTCTACGGGAGATCTTAAATTTTTATTTTAAAACCAATAACGCTAAAAATAAAATGTTCTGAGCCAAAACATTGAAAAATTCGCAGAGATTTTGAATTCATTTAAAGTTTTTTTTTATGACGTTCGTTTTTATTATTATAGGTAAAGACAAACAAACAAAAAATCATTTATACAAGACAATGATGACTAGACTTTCATTCTATTAAGCGAATTCAAGAAATTTAAAGCACATTACATGTAGACAAAAGTTGCTAATGATTCTATTATTGGTTCATATGATAATAGAAACATAGATCGTTAATTTTCATTTTTAATTTACTTTACACTCCATATTTTACCAATTCAATTTTGGGATTTTATATTGAGAACAAATTTTCTAATTCAGCTGTATATTTCCCCTCTGCTTTACAAATCGAAAATATCTGATTAATTTTAAATTTTCCTTGTAATCATGTTTCTTCTATTGATATTACTTGCTCTCAAAGCAACAAATGTTTCTTTTTTTTTTTTTTTTTTTTTTTATTAGTATTTTGTGTACCCAATTTTATGCATAATTAATTTCACACATAAATAAAATAATGACAATGTACTGTCGCACTGAAGGGATATCCAGTGTCCGAGCTCCTTTTTAATAACTGTAATGCGATCCCACCACTGTACGAAAAATTCGGTTATCCGGCATGCCGAATTGAATGTATAAAACTAAATTCATTAGATTAATTAAAAAGTTGTATGAATGGAATTTATGGATCTCAAAAATCAGAGCCGGATATCCGGCGTGGATCCGTTAGACGTGGGGCATTGAAAATAAAATGCATCCGTCATCCTGACTTACCCCTTCCCTGGCGCAAAGAAAATCTCGGGTGCACTACTTTTCTCCACCAAACCCCTACCTGTCAGCAGAGGTCTTAGGATTGCTTGCGCACCGGGCGAGGTAGTGGGGGCTACGGATTTTACATGCACGTAGCCGCAAGTGTACATGGTGGGTCTTCAGCGAGTATCGAACATGCGACCTTCCAGGTGGAAGTCCGACGTGCTAACTACTAGTCTAACCACGGCCTAAAGGTGTACTACTGACTATAGTATCGAAGGGGAGTCATGGACGGATGTGGTACTTCTAAGGGGAACACAAGTCAAAAAAGGTTGAGAAACCCTGGTGTAGACCAGTCATTTAGGAGTTTCAGGAGGGAATATTCCTCCTCCCCGGTTTTTTGAACACAATGTATTTATACGTACTTCCGTATGTATTTTTTAAAGTTTTTTCGTATAATCTGTGTTGGGCATATCCCATTGTGCCCCCCCTCTCCGGAAAACTTCGAAATGACGGGCCTGCATTTGTGTATGTAGGTAGTATGTATGTGTGTGTGGGAGAATGAAGGAAAAGTAATAATGCTTTCATTTGTAAAGCCAACTACTTTTATTAAAAAATAATTGACTTTACTGAGAACAGCGGATTGATGTACACTCTTCCAAATAGTGGACCCCTGGAAAACCTTTCTGGTAACCTACGCTGGTTAAATTTTAACTACTAACGGATATAAGTAGCTGGTTTGACATGAAATTAATTCCAGTTTATATAAAATCAAGTTTCTTTTTTACAGGAAATAGTTATCTAATAGGCTGCGTCTGATCGCATAGAAGTTATTTATATCTCCAATCATTTTAACCAGTTAACAATCGGTTTCTTTTCAAGAAAACGGTCATAAAAGTGCCCATTTTTATATCCCTGAAAATTGTATAAAAATATGTGCATGAACAAAAAAAAAAAAGGATTTTTAATGTTTGAGTTGTTTTTATTTTGAAATTTTAAACACCCCAGCCCGGAAATATCACGGGAGCGGCGCGAGAAGGAATAGATTAATACTGTTTTCGGAGAAGACGAGTTGTGCTGCCATCTATGTTTTATTAGCAGCTTATTTTGCAAATTTATTCGACGCTGCCGTTGGATAGTATTTTGGTCTTATCCATTAAGCACGTGTAATTTGTTTCGCGATGAAATAACTTATTTTTCTAAAAATTGTTACTTATCTTATCTTTGATACAAATTATTTTGATCTCCCAAACCAAAGTAATAACTTAAATCAAAATTCGTCAAGAAAATGAGTCGTGCTGCCATCTGTCAGCAATTAAGTGGCTTAAATTTTTCGTACGTGTATTTGTTCTTTGACATACTAAAATTTAGGGGAAACTGAAGAAATAAATTTTCTCTTCAAAATAGAATCAATTTCTTAATCGTAACAAATTTCACGAAATTTTAACAACGCGTCGCAAGATATAATGACTCTAAAACTTTGATTTTAAGAAAATTGCTGCATTCGTTTCATTCTAATTCACTGGAAACAAATAAAAAAAAGTAGATAAGAGAAGTGATGAGTAAAAAATACATTTATTTAAAAAATGAATGAATAACTACATTTTAAAATGCAGCTAAAATTAAATTTATATATATGCACCTGAAAGCCGTAGTATAAGTCTATTTTTCGTCTTTTTGTTATGAAGTTAAAAAGTAAGTATTTTTAGTATACTGGAAAAAATATTCTAATTCAGCCATTCGACAAAAAAAACCCGAAATTCAGCTACAGCCCACATTTTATTCGAAGTGGAACTACTATAATGGTGTAGTTTCACTATGCATGCGGAAACTAGGAATCAATATAATGGGTCAACTTTAGTAACAAATGTTGGTTGTAGCAGAATTTCACTCTTTCTTTCATTTTTTTTTTTTTTTTTGGTGATAAGTTGAAATAGGATTTTTTTTTTCAATGTACTATAAGACTAGATTTTTCTGTGCGAACCTTAAAATAAAGATGTCTGAAGGGTACTTTAAAAGTTCGGAACCCTCATGTAGTCGGTACCCCTTTGTCGTTGGTACTCTGCACGCCCATTAAGTGTAAACTAGTGAAAAATGGACCTAAGATACGGTGACTCTCAGGTACAGATACATATTACATATATATATATACATATATACGCATATAAAGAAAGCTGTCTGAATTATTTCAGGTATCAGCAAAATCTTAAATATGCGATATACGAAGATGGTTTTCGTTCTATACGTGCAACTGAAGTTATGATTACATGAAACTTGTCAATTGTATTGAAACACATGGGTCGTCATAATGTGCTTCAATTTATTTTTTCTGGACCGAGCTTTTTTCTGATTTTCCTTCAAAATCGTAAAAATATACAATTGCCACGGACAGGTATTATATAACTAAGGTACCGTGAGAGAATTCCAATTATTCCAAGGGTGCTGCTACGTGGAAAAGTTCCGGAAAGCCTTCCATACTCCTTACCAAAAAAAAAAAAAAAAGAAAAGGCCAAGCATACTACTTGACCTCTTTGAAAAATGAGTTAATGTTCAGGGCTGATTCACAGCTAGAAGTGTTTTTTAAGTATTAAATATTTTGCTTGCCTCTAGGTAGAGAGAGAAGCACAGTTTTTATTCATGAAAGGAATCTTATTATGACTTGAAAAATTTACGGAAAAACTGATTTTTGAAAATTTTCGGAATAGGTTCCCTGAAATTTTCGGAAATTTCGGATCAGAATCACCCCTGTAATGTTATCTAACGATGATAATCAGGAGAGATTTGCATACGGTGATCGAATATCGAGTGATTCTGATACTTGATTGATCAACAGTCGAGTGATTCTATAGTGATTTCAAATTTGAATGAACAGCAGTAAAATCAATATCTCGAGTAATTTCACGCAAATTCCTTTGATTATTCCCATTTTCGAGTTTGTCTGCCATGATCTCAAATAACTATGTCTGAGCTTTCGTAACACATGACAGATAGTTCATGACAATACAAGAAGGAGTATTACAATGTAGATAGAGAAATTGCAAGGTCGGAATCGGGTCCAGCTACTTCCTGGCTGCGCGCAGGAAGGCGCTTAGTCCTGTCAGCCCCTGAGGCCCCGAAAATCGAATTAATATGCTACATTTATAGAATCTAGTTCAACTTTAGTATATCCCAAAAATATTTTTCACTCATAGTGCAATTATTTCCCTTGTTGTGCAACCTACTTTTGACTGCAAAATTGTTGAGACGTTCTGAGGAGCATAGCATTCTATCCCAGACGACAATTAACGAAATACAACATGTCAAAACAACACTGCTCGAAATAACGTTTCTACAGACTTAGAAATAATAATTAATATACTGAATAGAAAATAACTTGTTAGCTAATCTCTGATCGTTATTTAAACTGTATATTGCTCCGCCTCTCTGCTTTGTTGGATGTATTTTCATTCGTAAACTCAGCTCTTTCGTGCTGAAAGTCGAATTCCTTGTAACCTTGAAGAACGTGGGCTACAATTCGCACTATTATTTCAGCTTTTTTACGTTGCTTATGAGCTTTTTAAAAGTATAACCCCCTGTGACTAATTATCCCGCTATTTCCACGTGCAACGTAAAAATCTAGCGAAAATTGCTCATCCTGCGATTTCCCCGGGCATGAGCTTTTTAAATGGATTGAAAATATTATCCCTCTGTTTCATTGTTAAAACATCAGTAATGCAATTTCTGAAGTATTTGAACATTAATTAAGATTTTATTCCAGAGATGGCTTTAGTTGCATAAAGTACACCAATTTTTAGCGAATCAAATTCGCTAAAAAATGCGCAGTCAGAGGGTTAAAAAAAGTTATACGGCTTTCTAGTTGGGAACGAATATTATAAGAAGCCATATGAACCGAACGTGAGGGTTAGATTACAATGATTTCAATCAGAGTTTGTTTTTTCTCTTTTTTTTAAAGCCTACTAACAACTACATTGCTAGTAGTCCGTGGGCCCAATGCATTTATCGTTCAAGTTCGTTCCGATGCTCTGGGGGCAATTTTTTCTTTGAAGAAAACTATTTAAAATGTTCTAGTAATTCTAATTTTATTAAGTTCTCCAAAAAATACTTGGCCGTAACTTAATAACAAGAGATTTCCTTTTGCACTCTTTTTTCGATGTATTCGTACTCTGCTCCAATGAAATCATCGAATTATTTTTTGCTCCGCGAGGTTAACCAATCACGCCGACTGTAACATCAGTCGCTGACATCATTGTTTGTAAACAAGGTTTCGACCCTTGTTATCATTCTATTTTAAACTTCATTTTAAAAAAGGCTTTGTATTGTACATTTTTAACTAATTCAGCAGAAATTTAAATAGTAGGTACGCATCAGAGGACTTAATTCACAGTTGCCTCAGTCCTTGTTGTCTTCCATTTAAGTATCCATTCCGTTATTGAATAAAATATTGCATCTTTTACATTGCGAGCTAAATTTTACACTACATTGTTAAACGGAAATATGTTAGCAAGAGAGAGTTTTTTTTAGACACATAAATATACACGCATTTGGCATTGAAATGGGTAGGGGTTTTCCCATCTTATTTAAGGCACTATTTACAGCTTTACGTTTGACACATGTGGTATCAAAGCAAAGTTTATTATTGTTCATGTCCTTGAACTTTATTTCTGATACCACTAATTCACTTATTGAGACGAGGAAGAAATCTTTTCTTCCAACATGAAATAGAATAGTTACCCCTTCACAGCATTGTGTTTTTTTTAAACAACATCTCTACTTTTCGTTCATTAAGCTCTTGTTTTGTATTATTTCTAACAAGTGGTGTATTCTTTCGTTTTGTATGTAAGATTGTATTAGTTAATACGGTTTTCCCTAGATCTTGTAAACTGGGCTCAAGCTTCATCTTTTTTCACAAATCGTAACACATGTTGATTTTGTACAAAAAACAACTAATTCTTAATTTTTTTTACAAATTTTAAGCAACATTTTTTTGAAAAATAGTCTTTAATTGCTTACATAGTGTAAAATAAAATAAATATAAGTTGTCCGAAAATTTTCGTGAAAAATATATGTTAAGGCGCCTTTTTTACTTGTTATTTTAAAACAACACCGCGCATTCGGGGGTACTTTTTATGCTCCTGCATTATTTGCAGTGTAAACAAGAACAGGTGTCTCTGGTTGTTCTATTTCACTTTATTTGGTATCTCTTGGAAGATTATTCTTGTAATTATATAACAAATTAGTGTTTTGTGGTTGACTAAATTATTTTTTAGGAATTTTGTTTTAAAATCAATTGACTCTCAACCAAAGAAGAAACAAACATTATTGCATCAAACCCCCCTACAGATGTTAGGTTTCTTGTTTAAAACCTTTTAGTGAAATTATTAAACTTTTTTGGTAATTAAAGTAAAAAATTTGCACATGTAACTAATAATTAATAGTTTCCTTGGCAAATTTTTACTTTGATATATTTTTTCAATTTATAAATAATAATAAAATAAATTATTTTAATAAATTTTACTATTTTATTGAAATTTTATGATTATAATGCATACCTATTTATTATTAATTTTGTTTCATTTATTAAACTGATTATATAAAAAATTATTACCCCTAAATGCTCGGTGTTGTTTTTAAAAAACATGACAAATTTCCTCGGATTCTATTCTACCGAATTTAATAAAAAATTTTTTACTATTTTTTCTACTTATAACTAGCACATACAAACATAATTTTTCTTTCTTTTTTCTTTACAAAGAAACGAAAAATTGCACGGTGTAGGGTTAAGGAGCGTTTGTCATATTTCAGTTAGCAGTTACTTTGTTATACCAGTTTATAAAACTAAAAAAGGCGGGACCAGGAATTACCCCGTATGACTACTGCTTATATTAACTCTTAAAACCCAAAATTTTTATAAACGGGTCATAGCGGTTTCTGAAGAGATAAAAAGTGAAAAAGCCGATTTGTGCCCTGAGATTGTGTCCCCCTTTAATGCATATCAATTCCGTATCCAGAGGGGAGGGGGGGGGGCACGGGCCGGGGTTGTGTTGTCCGGATTTCGGGCCTCCCCCCGAAATCCGGAAATTTTTCGCAATGTAGCATATATTCCTCCCTAAGACTTTCCTCAACATAAGTGTTTCAAAGTCAGCCCCCCCCCCCAAAAAAAAAGAAAAAATTCTGGCTACGTCCTTGATGCATATTTGTCTGGAATGATATAGAATATCCCCAGATTTTTTTAAAAGGAAGAATATGTTCAGTGACGTAGTAATTGTTAAAAAAATCAATTGACAATTTTTATGAAGGGAATTTTATTATTTTTCCCCTACAGAATTAAAAGTTTAAATAAAAATTATTTAAACAAACCATTGAAGTTGCATGAACAACTCAAAAATTACTGTCAATGAACTAACATACCCCCTTACATTAAAACTGCAAGTGACAATTTTTTAAAAGCGTTAACATAAAAAAAAAAAAAAAAAAACAGCGTGAAAGCAAAAAGAATTGTATAACTCCAAAGAATCAGACAGCGAACGCGCTACTAAAACGTAAACAGCGGGCCGCTCCTGTTGCTCTGATTGGTCAATTTCTTTTTTAGTGACGTCACAGTGCTATCTTTTTCGGATATCCATGCGCTAAAGTGAAAATGAAATAGTTCCTCATAGCTTTGGTTACTGTGAATTAATGGACAATCATATTTTGGAGAACTTTATGAATTTACATTTACCAGCCAATATTATGCTTTATTTTGGCAGAACAAAATTGCCCCTCAAGAGTCGGAACGAAAATTAATTTTGAGACTTCGGCCCACGGACTATAGTCACCTTCCGCATTAATGAAGTAGCTGGTTGGCAAAATTAACTCACGCTTCAATGGCAGTTAAGAAAAAAGAAACAAATTGATGCTGTGATTCAAAAAAGTTTTCCGAGGCATGAACTATAAATATATTTGACAGGCATGCTTTGGGAAATACTTGTTGCGTATGTTTGGGGTGACGTTCAGAAAATCCAATTCACTTCCATCATTTTATTCCAATGCAGAAACCACTTTCGTTTGAAAGGAAAAAATATAAATATTTTCGGGCAAGAATTTTTTTCAGTGTCTTGAGATGAGTCTGGCAAGCATTTGATTTTAAAGTTGATGACTGCGGGCGAGGTAGCCTAGTGCAGTGATCACGAACCTATGACCCGTGGGTCAGACACTGACCCACGCAAGATTTTTAACTGACCCACGATTTCTAGGCAACTATTTGTTTGTTTACTCGGCTTTATTTAGATTTTCTGACTTGGGTGGATAATTGATAATCTATTTGTATTTTTTCTAGCACTGCCTTGACACAAAAGCAATTTAAATGCTGTCTCTATCCTTCAATTTGATCATAACAGTTCTAAAGTTACACAAATGACGAAAAATGCGTTTGTAGTGTTTGAAATAAAGCAATGTTTACAAAATCTATATAAATAAAAATGTAAGTGTTCGTTTGTTCATAACCGCAAATCTTCGAAAGTACTTCACCGATTGCGTTGAAATTTTGCCAGTAGAAAGAGTGATTCAAGAGAAAGGTTTATAGACCAGTTTTAAAAAAAAACCGACAGGTAGTTCGTTTTTTTATTCCAATTTTACGCAAATTTCCACACAAATTCACCAATATGTGGGTGAAAAAAAACCTTGCACATATTAGTATAATATATAGATCGGAAGCGCTAATTTTTCTGCACAAGATGAAATTTGTTCGAAGTTTCTAAGTCTATAAGAACGCCAGTTATAAGCTTTTTAGTTCGGTTTCTTAAGGCTTACCTTGATCCAAAAATAATAATTAGCAGTTTCCTCAACTCCGGGTGAATTAGTGTTAGATTGTAAGTGTTCGTTTGTTCATCACCTCAAATCTCCGAAAGTACTTCACCGATTGATTTGAAATTTTGCCATAACATTGCCGTTCGAATACGTGCGTGTTTTAATCTACCACTTTTAATTTATTTTAATTTTGATTTTATTATTTCGTTTATTAATGTTTTATTAAGGAGAACGAGCCACTACAACGTGTGGCAGGGTAAAGCTATTACTTAATTTCAATGGCCGTAGTTTAATTTAGCTATTTTCATTTTTATTTAAAAAATTTGTGTTTGTATTGGGAGGTATTTGTTAGTATTTTTGCACTCGAAGATTAAATGAAACTTTGAAATAAAGATTACTTATTTTGAATGGCAACAGCTTAATTTAGCTATTTTTATTTTGATTTTAAAATTTTGTGTTTTTTCTGTTTGTATTGAAGTATTTTGTTAGTATTTTTGCACTTAATGGTCAAAGGGAACTTGTTGAACAAAAATTGTTTATTTTGAATGGCAATTTTTTAATTTGGAATTTTTGTGTTTGTGTTTCTTCTGTTTGGATAAGGCTTATGTTGGAATTTTTCAAAGTGCCGAGCCAGACAATATGAAAATCTTCACAGACAATGGAACGACAAAAAAAAAAAATGCCCGCAAGCATTGTGAAAAAAACATAAAACTCAAGACCAATCGATCAAATTGAGCAATTTATATCTAGACACGGATTGCTTCTCACGTGGACAATTATATATTGCGTGTTCTAGAAGGGGGAAACCAGACTATCTATATTTTCAGACAATGAAACAACAAGCATTGTGAAATGAAACATATTAGAAATATGTGCTTTCTCTTGCTTTTCCATCGAACCAGACTGAGCCACAACAACGCGCGGCCGGGTACAGCTAGTATCAAAAAACAATGTATCATTTTATTTACATTTTGTTTGTTGAAAAAAAAATCGATAAACCAAAGCAAATAACCTTATTTAAAGTACTTTCTTCGAATAAAATGTATGTATTTTTCGTTCTTCCTTGTTCATACAAACACTTATTGCCATTGGCGCCAAACACTTAAGAATATTTAACCCCACTAAAAATTTTTAGCCACGCCCATTTTTACCAGTTAAGCCCATTGAATTTTACAGATATTTAGTTTCAAAAATACTCAGTTAAAATGTTTTAAACTTAACTTTAGGGCAATGGGTATTAGTGACTCAAGAGCTAGTACTAAAAAAAAATATGAACAATATTTGACTCATGCCTCAAAAAAGGTTCGCCATTCCTGGCCTAGTGATTAGGATGTCGGGCTGCCAACCGGAAGATTGAGTGTTCGATACTCGACCTGCTGAAGACCCACCATGTCACTTGAGGATATGTGAATGTAAAATCCGTGGACCCTGAAGTCCCTATACAGTCCCGCTGAGACCGGAAAATTTTCCTTCCCTTCAACTTTTAGGTCAAAAAAGGAAGGTGGCGTATTTGTGGCGGCGCCATCTGGTGTCATCCGAATACATAATGAGACAAGTCGTACGTCCACCGTTCGGGTGCTCATCTCTCAACGGAAGGTGCTCCTTACTGCCTCAATTCCTGGTCCCTCTGCGAAGAGGAGCTTGGATACCCAAGTGGCATTAGAAAGAACGACGGAATTGATGTCTACCGTGTCTCCAAAAGTTCACATATTGAACCCTTGTGAACATACATAATGTATGATGATTCTTCACCAGTTAATATAAAGTTTGTTGTTGTACTCGTAAAAGTATCTATATATATATATACTGAGCGTAGACCAGTTACGATTAAATTTTGCGGTACGGTACGATACTGACATTACGCAAAAACCAATCTATGGCAAAACGGTATTTAAAAAATTGTTTAATGATTATTACCATAAAGAAAGAAAATAATATGTGTATTTATTATTTGAACTGACGGGGTTTTAACAAATTTATTTCTATATCTTAAAAAGTATTTCCATTCATAACTAAATTTTTAATTTCCGATTCTTTGGAGTGGCAACACCTTAATTTGTTTATATCGCTCATGTTTATATCTAGCGATCTTTACTGAAGCCTTTCGAAATATAAAGCGTTTCTTTACAATTTTAAAATGGTAAATTTCCGATCCGCAGATGTTCTGCGGGGGATCAACTAGTTCTTTTATAATCCTTAAACCCACTGGAAATTCTATTATACCCTGCATATCTTGATTTTTATATTACATGTAAAAAATGCGCATAATATAGGCTATCAAATTGGGAAAAATATTTTCTAGAAGAAAAATTGACTAAAACTTTTCCGATGACAAAAAAAAAAAAAAAAAAGGAATCAATAAAGAGGAACAGATTACGTATCGATAAATATTATTATTGTCCATAAAAATGCTCACTGAACACTAGATTCGATATTATCAATAAAAGATTTGTATTGGGTAGAGTATTCAAATATTTTTGAAGAGTGTAAACAGCATTACTAATATTGGCAAAATGAGCAAGGTTATAGTTTTTCGATAGAAGGGAAGGCATATTTCATTATTCATCAAATAATATAGATACTGTTTCAATATAAATTTAACTTAAATCAGTAACTTTCTTTAACTTAAAAGGTTTTTAAAAAAATTATACTTGAGATTTTCGCTTGAAGTACTTTTTTCCCCACATAAAAATTCAATTTAATCGTTTATTTAAATTAAGATGTTTCCAATGGTTGAACAAAAATAACGATTTCAAAAATGCCTTTTAAGTACACTGTTTTTAAGGGATGCAGTTTATTAAATAACTGAAAAAACTACTAGAGTTTTTCAAGAAAGAATATACTTTTTATTATTTCTCCAATAAAAAAGGAAAAGAACAAGGAAAAGTAAGTCATAAACTTTAGGATGTAGGTTTAATATGCTGCCAAAATATCGCTAGAAACAAAGAATAAATTATATAATTTAGTAAATATTTAACAGGTAAAAAATCTAAAAGTAGGCTTATACATTGTGCGTCCTTGAGTTTAACATCCTATCTGTTAGTCTATCATGAAAAAGAGTTTTTACCATAAATTGGTTAGCCTGAATTAAACCGTTTATTATTCGCCACGTTTTCTTTTCCACTTAAAAGGAAATACCCGTAATTCTTCATAATGTTAATTAAAGAAGGATATTACCATATTGGAAAGGGTTCAACGGGGGCTACTAGGTTGGTAAGTGATCTTTTAGACTTAGATTATGAAGTTAGGCTTAAAAGGCTCAATATGTATAGTCTTGAGCAAAGGAGAGTTAGAGGGTTACATGATTCAGTTGTTAAAATTCATTAAAAGGGGAAATGCTGATGGGTTACAGTTATGTGCTGAAAGTAGAACCAGAGGTCATTGTTTTCAGCTTTTCAAATCTCAGCCTAATCTTGAAATTAGATAAAATTACTACTTCAATAGGGATGTAAGCAATTGGAATAGTTTACCGGAAGCGACTGTTACTTGCAATGGGGTAAAAAGTTTTAAGAAAGATATTGATGTGCACTGGGGACTATTAAATTGACTAGAAACAGCCTAGCTGTGCCCTTTGCCTGTTGCTGGCCGTCACTTTTGTATTTGTATGTCAATATTTTGTTTCATTCCTATTTTTTAATGCTATATATATTGTCTACTATTTAAAAGGAAAGTAGATGGTTATTTCTATGGATTGAACGAATGCAATTTCATAATCAAGGAAATTGTATTGCTAAAAACTTATTCTTACTTTATTATTATGATTATTTCTATTGACATTTGAGTTAATGCTCGGGGTACTTTTGTCGGTCAGTTTTACATTTTATTTTTCTTATGTTTTTACGTTCTTTCCCATTGAAACACTGTTCATGATTATCATATTTTTTTTATTAAGAAATCTTGATAATATGACTTCACTAAAATATAACGCTTCTTAAGTTTAGCCCGAAAAATTTGTTGTCGTTTTCGAAACAACTAATAATTTTGGCGTTTTGTTATGAGGTAAATTCTTTAATCTGCGAAAAGAATTATTTTCAATTTAGATCCTAAGCCTAATGAATTCTAATGTAATAAAACTAAAGTTAGCATACTAGAAACCATACATGTTTAGTTCTGGAGAAACGTGTTATTTGAAGCATTCAAAACACTCGCCATTGCTCCTAAATGTTTACTATGCCGCGTTGCCTTGAAACCAATATAATATTTTTTTGAAAGTAAAAAAAAAAAGACAATTAAAATAAATGCCATGCACTTATTTTTGTTTAGACATCAGTTTGTCTCGCTTATTAGTGTTTTTTTTTTTGCTTAAAAACAGATATCAAGGAGGCGTTGTTATGAATACCAATAAAATAACGAAATTAGAACCCCCAACGTATCACCTGACTTGAGAAAATTTGGTTACTAGAATTGGCTGTTAATCAGCAGAGGAAGCATTTTGGTAATTGCGTTTCAGAGAAGACTTTTCCAACTTTCGTAATTAAATGGTAAAGAATGCAACAAAATGGGTTTGCCTGAAGATTGAGCTCGCTTCTCGTCACATGTGGTTTTTTGAGAAAAATTTAGTTATTTTTATTTTTCGAGAATTATATTCTTATCCACATAAATCAATTGTTTTGATTTGTGAAAAAAGAAAAGAGTTTTCTTTGATTTTCGTGATTACTTTGTAATTAAAGGTTACATGCTTAAATAATTTGCGTAATTTTTGAAACTCTCTTTTAAAAAATTAAAATAAATAAATAACATGTTCGAAGCTAATATTTCATGTATGACAGAAAGAGAGAATTTTTTCTGTTCAGGTTGTGAGATGTCTGTATGATTTTTATTTGGTAATTATTACATCGATTGAATTAAATAAGGAATTAATTAAACAAATGAACAGCTATTCGAAGCTACCAACAATTTTAATACACAAAAAAAAAAAAAAAAACATTTTTTTCTGAATAAGTACAAAATACTGTTGAAAATTTCTAAACATTTTTTTAGAAAATGCTACAGAACATAACACTTTATCCGGTGTCCAGAAAACGGGAAACCAGGCAGCCGGCACAATTTTTAATACATTACTTCGCCATTTATATTGTATTTTTTTGCCATTTTCGGGGAAAAATTCATAATTCCCCTGCCATTTTTAGATATCTGAAGGAGAAAAAAATTCTCTCCTATACAAATATATATAAAAATACATCTCAGTAGATAGACTGCATGAATACAATAGGCACTAGGCCTATAAATGGTGACCAACCGATGTGCAGCCTCATTAGAAACCAGCCAACCGTTTTCTTCCTATTTTGGAATGTTTTTATTTACTATTGCAATTTGGGTTTGAAAATCTACCGACAAACAACGCTTTTCGGCCATGCAGAAAAACTTGGAAATTCAGAAGTACGGGATAGCTATAGCCCGTATGCTTAGTTTTCTACTGAATTAATAACAGACGCAAAATATCTGTTGGTCTATAAGCAAAGAAAATGCAATAAATATGGATTTATGTAAGTCATTTCGGTTTGCTATAAAATTTAAAAACTATGGCTGAAGGAAAATCAACTATTTGTTATTATTTTTCCCTAGAACAACTCATATTAAAATATTTTTAACGATATGTTTGAACATTATTCTGGATTACACGAAAGACTTATTTGGGATCATTTATAAATGATGTCACGCTTCGAGGGGGAGTTCGTGAAATTGTGACAAAGTGTGACAAGGGGAAGGGAGGGGGTAACAAGGAGTGTGACATCCTTGCTTATTCAACATAGTATGACACGTGACAAAGGGGGGGGGGAGAGTAGTCCGTTGAAGTGTGATAGTTTGTGACAAAGGGGGGAGGGGTGTCAAATATGTGGGGGAAAAAGCGTGATATCATTTATGAACGGTCCCTTTACAATACCAAAATCCCTAAAGCAACTCACAATAAAATATTTTTTAACGATATTTTTGAACATTATTGCTACTTCCGGATTACACGAAAGACTTATTCGCAGTACCAAAAAGCTCAATAGTTTGCGAAAATTGACAAAGCAACTGTATAAATACTTTCTTTCAATCAAAAACCCGAGCAGTTTTGAAACAAACGCTCAGCATTAATAGGAATGGGTTTAAACATAATTCCCAGATAACGAAGGATCCATTTACAGTAATCAATAAATAAAGATGCTTTAAATTGCGAATTCTGATATTTTCTTCGAATTTCGAAGCGGGATATTACTTACATCAACAGAATGGCTATTAGCATACCGGATATCGTTTTTCGATTGAACGCCCGCATGTTTCATTACTCTTCGAAGAAAAATGCAAAACTATAGAAAAGAATTCAATCCATGGAAGTAATTTTTTCCTCTTAAAGGTTTGACAAGCCATAAAACTTGAGATTCGATCAAAAAAATATTTATTTATTTATTTATTTCTGAGAAGGAAATGTAGATTTATTCTCCAATAGCCACTTTTGGAAGTAATATTTCACAACTTTTATTTTTCGTAATAGTTCTTAACTGAAATTTTGTTTTTGAAAAACGATGTTTTTTCAGGGCTGATATTGATTTTTGTTTATTTAATGGCGTTTAATCGAAAACAGAGAAACAATAATTATATTTTGCAACAAATATTTTTGAAAACATGTCTTTTTTCATCTGAGTTGCTGGTAAAAAAATATAAAAAAGTCCGAAAGCATTTTATAGAGGAAAAGTTAAACGAAATGCAATAAAATCTCTTTCTTTGAATATTTCGAAGATTACTTAACTAATTTTTAAACATTCATAACTTACAAATACGATAGACTTTCCCCCCTCCTTTTTAATCTAGCCTACTGTACGCTAAAGTTTTATTATAGCTAATGCATAATTAACATATTTAAACTTCATTTAAAAATGAACAAAAATATTCAACTGCCGCTTCTAATCCACTCGCACCGTCTTAGGTAGAGTAAGCTCACGATTCCATACGCTTCACTTTAAAGATTTTCTGTTAGGGCGTCAATTTCTATGCATAATTTATTTTTATCTGGCATTTTTTGACAGTGTAAAAAGGAGGTGTTTATGTATGATTGCTGATCCATGAATTACAGACATGCTCAAGATAAGTGCTTAAATGCAAGGTTGAATTTAACTCCATGCAACCCAAAGGCTGACCTGAAATCTGTCTCCCCCCCCCCCCCCACGCTCCTCATAAAAGAAGAAGAAAACTTTGAAACCCCAGCTAAAACCTCTAAATGCAGTGCGCAAAAGTAAAAATATCAAGCTTATACAGAAATTCTGACTGTTGATATTATTTTATGTGTTTATATTGTTTACTTATTGTAATCAGAAAAGCAGATACTGGTTTAGGGCAGGTCATTAAGTGATTGACCTTAAAAATAAAATTATTTTCATGCGATAGATCAGAAGAAAAAGTGGTCCAGAAGCTAAATTAAATTCCTAGTGCAATCTGCATCAATTAGCGATCAGGTGTCGCCATCTAGGGGAAACAGAGCGTCAAAATTCTCAAAGCGGTAATGGCATCCACCGACAGAGGTGCCACTTGAAATATTGGATGACCATTTCCGGGGAATACGCTAATTCTGCGAAAGATTAGTAACCATATATGCAGCCCCTTTCGAGGAAAAAGTGTCCTATTTAAGAATGGTTTTGAACAAAAATGTAGAAATCCAGATTGATTGCTTCAAAAAGAGTGTGCATTATCCATTGCAAGGCAGTACAACTTTGAGATTTTCAGTACATGTTCAGGCGATACAACAGGATATTTTTTTTCAATTTCTTTAGGCCGAATTAGGTTCTAAGATAGTCTGTGAAGAGTGCTACATTGTGTTTTAAAAGACCGCATTGAAATAACAACAAAGCGTATCACTTATTTGTTTTTCTCTCCCAAACTTTTTCTTTTTGCGTTTACTTTCCACGATTGTAGTTTTGAGTCGTAACTTTGGATAAACTTTTCCTTTTCGTCTTTAAACTTTGAAACCGTTTCTTACCTATATTTGTATGCTTGGTTTCTTGTCCTTCATACAGGTTGGTTAAAATTAAACTTCCCCTATTCAGGGCCATCCTACAGCTAAAATCGTTCAACGGATTGACACCAAAATTGGTATGTTTACCATACACGAGATGCGCTCAAGAATCATGAGCAAAAAAAATTTCTAAAAATGGTCTCTAGGGCGCTGTTTAGCATTATAACAGGGTTTTAACTTAGGAAATGACCAGTAAGGAGTAAAAGTAAAAATACCAACATTTATTGTACACATTTCCGTCCATATCTATCATCTTGCCTTTAAAATGAAGCTATAACAGTTCATCTTTGTCGCAAAAAAAAAAAAAAAAAAAAAAAAAAAGGTTATCATGAAATGTATATTTTTACTACTTTCATAAGTACTGATTTCATTATTTTTCTGCCGTACTGTTCATTTCCTACGCAAAAACCCTGTTATAAGGCTAAACAGCGTCCCCTAGCGGCCATTTTTAGAACTTTTTTTTCTTCATTGCCCTGAATAGGAGAAGTTTAATTATAACCATCCGGTGCTTTAGCCAGTTCGCCTGAGCCAATTAATTAGCTTAACCACATAGGTTTTTTTTAAATTTTTTACCTCCATACTTTTTAAATAAACTTAAATACCACCGCTAATTGTTTTGAGATGATAAAATTTTTTTAAAAACTTCATTTTTCACTTAAAATCTTGAAATTATTTTAGCACAAAATCTGCACTACAAAGTAATATAAAATTAACTGAGAAAAAATGACAAAAGCACATTTTCACTCATTAAGTACAATGTCTTACAAAGTATTTAAACATATTAACTGACGAAGAAAGTATGGAGTTTGATTAGTTCGAACTCGGAAGATACCGCAAAAGAAAGGTTTCTATAATGATTGCCTA
Source organism: Octonoba sinensis (assembly GCA_038502835.1). Classification (NCBI taxonomy): domain Eukaryota; kingdom Metazoa; phylum Arthropoda; class Arachnida; order Araneae; family Uloboridae; genus Octonoba; species Octonoba sinensis. Next base: position 57,976,945 of record CM076605.1, on the reverse strand, counting down.
TATTTTCATTCCTTATTCCTCACATTTTCCTGCCTTTTTAACAATTTGCCTATTTAAACAAATCACATTACTCTCTGACATAAAAAATTCGATTTCAAATTTTATTACTAGTTTTTTTTTTTACCCCTTGCTTTTCCATAATTTTATTTTTTTATGCGTGTCTGTTTTAAAATCTTGTTTTTCAATGTATTAAACTTTCGTTTAACCCTTAAAGGGCCCTTTTTTTTTGTAATATCGGTATGTTAAAATATTTTTCAGATTTTGTTTTGTTTCAAAACAGAAATTCATATAGGACAGTAAGTAAGATTAGCATGATTTTTTCCACCCCCACCAACCCTTTGAGGTGGGGGGGGGGAAGTTAAAATATTTGAATATTGATGCATGTGGTGGTAAATATATTTACCGGAGTCTTTGCAAGATTCTGCCAGCCAGAAAGGGTAAAATAGCTTACTATAAACATCTATAATTTGATGAATTTGGTGAGAAGCATACTTCCCACCGCCTTAGAAAAGGTTAAAGAACATTGCTAATTTTTTTCTCATTTACTTTCGTCAAACTAGAAATTGTAGAACAATAGACTGATCAGGTATTTAATGTATAAAAAACCTGCAGTTTTTCACAGATGGCGTAACTAAAATCCTGATTTCCGAGGTTTTTCTTGTCCTTACCTTTGAATTAGCTAATTAGATTGGTAGACCACCTGCTGTACTGAGGCCATTATTAATATGTTTTTCAATACAAAGATCTGTTATTATTTTAGAACAATATTTCGCCAATTAAAATCCAAAACTTTCGTAGTAATAGAACGTGAATTGTAATAAATCTATTATAATTCATCTATAATATCTATTTTTCTAACAACTACCAGTTATATTTATGACCCATTATTAAATATAAATGAGAATCACGTCTTGCTTTTTAAGATTCATCACTCATTGCAGTCAATTATGCCAGGCCCTCCTGAACTGCTTTCGAGGGGCCGGAATTGAGAGTAAGACTCTCTTACCAAAGGAACGCCCTGGCCAGATTGGTTGTTTTATGCGTAGTACTTCTTAATATGTTTCCTCGAGAGCACATACAAATAAAGTCAGAACGTTTTTGAAATGTGATGGAAGACAACAAGGAGTTTAATTCTCTTTGCATGAAATAAATAAAAGTTATTGTCTTAAATCTGGAAAGGCATTGTGTTCAGTAAACGTGTAAGGCTGTTCTAACATTTTAGATTAAACAAAATCTGCTGCGAAACGTTAGATTTCGTTCAAAATCTTCAATTCAATTATTAAAAACAAACTGAGAAATTGCTTATATTGCTTTCTTTGTATGCTAGGGCAGATGTTCTGATTAATGCAGTCGAAAAAGAATGATTTGCTTCAGTGTCTACAACACACACAAATAAATAAATAGAAAAAAAATAGATAAATATAAAGAAGGAAATAAAAACTGGAATAGTAAAATAAATAAATTTATGAATAAGAAAATAAAAATGTATGAAATAACGAGTAAGAAAACAAAGCCATGTGATATGTGTCTTATGTTTCATATTAAAAGGGATAATAATCGTCAGAAATATAATGAGATGTGTAAAATACAACATCTCTTAAATTGTAGAGTAAAACTTTTCTATAGCGGACACCAGCGGAACAAAAATATTTGTCCGCAATAGAGGGCTGTCCGCAAAAGAGATTTTTTTAGGCTCAATGATCCACTGCCAGGGAATTAAAAGCCGTCCACCTGAGAGGGGTGTCCGTTAGGAAGAGTTTTACTTTATTTTATACCCGCAATGCATACATGTCGATTAAATATTGCAAAACATTGATTAATATAACTTTATGATGGGTCTTGCATTACTTCTTGTGAAGAGAAAAAAAAATTCCCTGTTCCATTAATATGTCTTTTGTGATTCAGTGACCCTCATAAGTTTTTATGTCTACATAATGATATATAAAACCTGGAAATGCGATTTTATACGCATATATATATATACACAGGGTTCGCGCTAGGCCGCGCGAACGCGCGATTCCCGCAATATTTTTTGAAATCCCACTCAAAAAAAATTTTTTTTGGGCTTAAACTTTAAAAATCCCACTTAAAATTTTGGTCAAAGAGGAAAATCCCACGTTGTATTTTTCCCTAGTGTGAACCCTGAATATATATATAAATATATATATATATATAACTATAACTATTCTTATAAATAGGAGCACTGTGATATGAATCATCCTCAATAATAATTATATTAATAACAATACAGAACGGTGAGACCACTATAATAATCAGTTAGGATGATTTTTTTTATTTTCATTTTTTATGTTTGAAACGATAGCGAAGACGAATTTAAAGATCAATGTAAATATTTTATGCTTGGATTTCCGAGCATCAGTGTTTTTATTGAGTGGCTCTTAGCAGACATATTATTTCTTTTCCATTGATTATCAATAAACTTTATTACTTTTTGAAGAAATAATAAGTAAACTTTATAAAATAAATTTACCCCGTGTTAACAATTATTATTTCTTTCAGCGGCTTGGAAACCCCAGGAAACTGGAGTCTAATGCATATTTTGAAAGAAATGTTGTATAAGGTAAATCGAGGAGGGTGGGGGGTGGGGGGGGTGAAGATGCCACACTTAAGTGTTTTTTCGATTAGTACATCGAAAATTGAAATAACAAGATCATGAAAAAAATACACATTATTTTTCAATGTTTAATTTGTTACGTGCACAAGTTAATTATCTTCTGAATATGAAAATAAATGAAAAATTTAATGTTAAAAAATGTCACTCAATTGTATCATCTTCCCTCATATATATGGGGAAGATGCAACACCACAATAAATAAAAAATAAGACAAACATTACAGAATTAAATATGCATTAACAAAATTAACCATCATTAACAAGATTAACCACCTGTCCGAGATGTTGAGAGGTTTCATGTAGCATTCGAGCTGAACATAAAAACATTTTTCATGATCTTAACAACTGAATATTCAATTGCAGTAGAGAGCTAATCGTTAAAAAATATATTTAAAGGTAAAATATTGTTTTATAATAAATAATTTCTATCACGATTTTAAATTTTCAAGTGCAGCTAATTTCTCCTACTGGTAATAAAAATTTAAAATTCTACGTCTTTCTAAACAATAATAAGTACATTCTCTGAAATTAAATTTTAATAGTTTGGTGGAACTTGCCATGTTATGTATGCTAATGAACAACTTTTACGAATAGCCATGTTGTATCGAATTCATAGAGAATCCGATGTTTTAATATTTTGAACCTATTTGAATGGATATAGTTTGAGATACGTGATTTGAATATCTTTTAAAGGGAAAGAAGACAAAGTAAGACAGATTTTTATGGGTGAAAGTGGAAGATATTAACAAATAACGCTAAATTTGTTTCATACATTGAAGAACAGTTTGTAAAATCAACTGAAAAAATGGAGATTTCTGCTTTTTTAGCAAAATGTTTTATGGGAGGAAATTTGTCATCGCTTAAATTTTTTTTTACGTGTCAACAGAATTCAGTCAAAGAGACTTTGAGAAAATGGGGGTCAAGGATTAAAGGGTTTATATGAGTTCGGAAACTAAAAATTCTGTTTGATAAGTCTTCTTCAAGTTCAACAGGTAGAAAGAAAAATGCTGTGCAATTAAATTAATAATTATTAATTTCATTTTACCTTAACTGTTCTGCATTTGACTTGTGAAATTTTTCGGAATTGTATTATTTGGAAAAAACACGATGGAAAATTTTGACGAAAAAGCGCCCTTTGAATACCCGCGAAATGTTTCTGTATGTGCCAATGGTATGACGTCACGAAAAGTTAATGAAAAGTCATTCATGGAGGAGGGAGGTTAAGATGGAAATTTAGGCTGGTGGGTATTTGAATGGGAAATTTTTCGCGAATTCATTCCTCACAAGGTGGAAAATGAGTTGAAACTTAAAAAAGAAAATCAGCTAATACTCTATGTTGCGGAAAAGGAAACATCACATTAGCATGATATTATTTTATTATATGATTTAAGTTTCCCTGCTGCCGGTTTTTTTCTACTTTATTGGCTTTATCTCATTTTGTCTACGAAAATGCTTTGGTTTCAAATTTGGCTTAAAGTATCATATTTTTTCGAAAAGGACAGTGGTAGTTTGACTCGCTAATTTACGACGCATTACAAATTAATGGAATGGATTTACCATCGGTTTTCACAGATGGCGTCACAGGAAGCATCTTTCAGTTCAGTTAGATGTTACTTAGTGCTACCTATAATTTAATTATCTAACCAATAATGCCATTGCTTGCTACGCTAATTGCATGTTTTTTGACTTGAAGTGTTTCGTAATAACTACTTCTTCTTAAAAAGAAAACTTACGGAAAAATAAAATACACAGCGAATGACTTGCAACATGTACAAAATCAACTTTAATCTAATTGTACATATTTATATAACATATACAAGATATTGGTTCAATTACTACCAGTTGCATTTATAATGTCATTCTATTATATATAAATAATTCACAGTTTATTAATGTAGCTGAGATCTTTATTTGCTGTTTTCATGAACATCTCTCTTGAATTAGAAAGAGGGACAGTCACCAAACGTTTGTCGATTCTTCAGCGCGTTTACGTATTGAATCTTTGTGATTCCAGTTTGCAGTGATGCCGCTCCAGTACCATGTTTGACAGCAATACAAACTTACTTCTGTGTCCTCTTCGATGAAATTATGTTTTTTTTTTTTTGTTGTTGTAAGAAAAATAAATTCATATTTACTTAGATCATTTCGGAAATTTGAAGCTTTTCATGTTCTGAATATACATGACTCGTGTTAACCATTTTTTCCTTATGTATATGTTACCGTTAAAGTATATAATGCAGTTATTTCATAGAATACCTAGTTATTCCATGAAATAACTGATCGTGTCCGTTAAAGTGTGTAATATGTTATTAATTTGACACTTTAACTAGTTATTCTATGAAATAACTAGGTATTCTATAAATTAACTAATGAGAGACAGTTAAAGTGTAAAATAAACAATTTATCTAAAATGAAATAGCTAGGTATTCTATAAATAAACTAAGGATAGACAATTAAAATGAAAAAGGAGCAATTTATCTAATTTATGCAGCGTATAAATGGTATTTATGGAAACGTACCATAAAATCATTTGTTACAACAAGGATTACTAAAATGACACTTGGAATTACAAAGAACATAATTTCTGAAACAAAAACATTTTTTGTTGACACATTGGGTTTTACACGAACATTTTTTAAATCCCTGACCAATACCTAAATTTGTAATGCAGTAGGGGTGGAAGGTAAATGTTTTTGTCGTGCGAGATATATGATATAGATTATTTTACACTTTAACGGGCTGCAGATCGTTATTCTATGAAATAACTAGTTAAACCATGAAGTACAAGAGAGTTTTACACTTTAACGGACACGATCAGTTATTTCATGGAGTAACTAGGTATTCTATGAAATAACGGATTTCATACTTTAACGGTAACATATATATTATCTATCTATCTATCTATCTATCTATATATATATATATATATACTGTGTGATATCCTTAGCCGAGACTTACCTCGAATTTGTCAGGTCTGCTTCAAATTTATCGAATTAGGGATGAGAATAAATAAAAATTAGGAAATGTTCAGTTTTTATGAAGAGTAATAAACTAACTGCGTTTTCTTCTTTCTTTTGTGTTAAAGATTCAAATTGTCAATAGAATGTATCATCATTGGGGAAAAGCAAAAAATGACAGATTAAAATATAATTTCGAAAAGGGCCCATCTCATCTTATCATCCCCTTTGATGAATAGAATCTTCCCGACGGATAGTCTTGGGTTTCGTAAACGAGCATTATATATATAAGAGATGTTTAATGATAAGCGCTTATTTTTATGATAGTAATAAATGCTTATTCTTAAAACTATGCCCAACTTTAAGCCAACTTTTCGCGTATCTTAGGAAAAGAAAGAAGGTATTTGTGATTTTGTATTACGTTTTAAGAAGATACTTTCACAAAGAGAAACGTGTTTTGTTGATTGCGTTATGACGTCACTTTGAAGAGGTAAATTATCGCTGCTAGTTTATTAACCATAGCAACATTCTATTTGTCTAATACCATTGACGCAAATTGTCCCCTTCGTCATTGGTGTGAATTTACTTTTATAGTGCGTCCACACAAATGGCGTCCTTCAATGGATTTTCAAGATGCAGAAAATCGTCTGCTCCCATGTCGTATGATTATGCGGCATGTCAAGATCCCTTGAGTATCCTTTTGGCTTGGATATTCTCGGCTAAATTAAATTCCTAGTGCAGTTTCGCATCATTTAGAGTTTAGGTGCTACCATTTAGGAGTAAACTGAGGGTCAAAACTCTCAAAGTGGTCATGGCATCCGCCGATAGTGGTGCTACTTGAAAGAAAGGAAGACGATTTCTGGAGAATGCACTAGTTCTGTAAAGGTTGGTGACCTTACCCAGCCTCATTAGAAAGAAAGATATTCCTGTAGAATTTATCTTTACAAATTGTGATACAGAAGACCATAATAGAATATTCTATAAAAAATCTTAATGTTACATGGAATTTATGCAGATGTCAAATATTTTCACAACTTTATTTACAAAAATATAGGTGTTCAGACAAAGTACATTTAAATGCTTAATTTACGCAAAAAGGCATACGGAAATGTGAACCAAGTGCATGTCTGAAGAGGGAGACTATATTGAAAAATAACGTTTCTGTTGTACACCTGTCCTTGTTTAATATAGTTGTGAAACGTAAAGTATACGTAATTTTTGACTTACCCTCGTATGGTTAAGGAACTTATTGTAATATCTGCAGGATACTAAAATAAAGAATTTTTATATGCCAAACGTTTTTCTCATTAATGTTTTATCGCCTGCATATTTCTTCACTGAAAAAACTTAAATACGCTTATTATAGAATCACATACTGCAAATAACAAAATAGGCAACCACCTGCTTCCCAAATTACCCTAATAATATAAAACATCGTCTGATATTTTATTAATTCTTTTCATATCAACTCGTCAATATTTCTGTTGCTCTTTTTATTGCTGCTTTTGTTGAAAGTTAATAAAAGTTTTATTATTGAAAACGTAACAGTCATTGATGTGCGTTACAGATGGGGAACGTAAAACCAAGTAGATGTTTTATGTGTTGAACGAAATATTTAGAGTCGGATGTCTGATTTTTTTTTCTGATATTATTACATACATAAATGTATCATGAATTGTTGGACCGCCATATTTGTTTCAGGAAAGGAACAAATATTATAAGTTATTTCTTTAGCCTTTACCTTTAGATGCAAACTGAAGAATGAAAACGTTTTATTTAATGGTAGTTTGAGATTACACTGTGCAACACGAAAAATGTCCTTTAGATGAAAATGTCTGTTTCTTCTGTATTTTTGGCTGAAAATTACTTAGGCTGAAAATTCGTAATTTATCGACTTAATTTATTATAAATTATATCTTTTTCAATAACAGTGAGATCGTTGTCATTCTAGAGACCGTTTTAATGAACTTGGGTTACTGTAGCGACATTTTGCTAACAAAAGCTTTTTCTACTTTCTCGAAGTTTCGAGGCATTTACAAGACGACAAAGGCATTTTGTAGACTATTTTGCGGAGAAAGAAGAAATAGTATGCTGCTGTGATGTGAATTTACTATTTCAAGCATTAGGACCTGAGCACAATTCAACAGAGTGTATCAGTGCTCTTCCATCAAAATATTTTTTCCTATTTATTACTGTATCATATTCTGCAAGCACAAAGGAAATTTCAAAATTATGAGTGGCAAAAACATATCAAATGAGCCACTTGTAAATCTACAATGTGCCTTTCTTTCACAATCACGCTTGGTTTAATGAAATATTTGTAAACGCTCTGGACAGAGAAAGAGCGGCTTTCTTGCATCTCAGGAACAAATTCAATTATTTAAGTGAGGCAAAACTAAAAGAAAGAAATTTTATTGGCCCACAACTTAAGAAAGTCCTTTCATGATGAAGAGTATGAAAACAAACAGTCAGATGCCGAAAAATCAGCCTCGCTGGCCTTCAAATCAGTGTGCTCACGTTTTCTTGGAAATGAGAAAACTGAAAACTACGAAGATGTTGTTGGTGACATGAGAAAATGCTTTTGTGCCATATGTCATGAAAACTACACTTTTTGGACTCCCATATAGATTTCTTTCATTAAAACCTTGGCGCAATTAATGATGAGCGTTTGGAAAGTTTCATCTGGACATCTCTGTGTTTGAGAAGCGTTTCAGCTGTCTTATACGAATTGAATATTGCTAACCTGTTATCAGGGAACAACAACAGATGCCCACAAGATGAAAAGACCAAAAAAATCAGTTCAATGTTTGTGTTTTCAATAAGTAAGCCTCAGTTACATTCTTCTGTAACGAAATTATATAACTGTGAGAAGTGGTTTTCCAGAAAAAAACGTTACGTGATGGAGCATTTTGGTTTGGATATTTGAATTAAGCACCTTTTGTTTATATAGAATCACATAATTTCATCTAAAGGCCAAAAAAAAAGTTCTAATTTGTTGCACGGTGTTATTTATTTAATTAACTAATGCGTCCGATGTTGTTAGACTTAATCATAGAAAAATTCTTATTTTAATATACATCTCTGGACTATTCTTGTGCTGCAAGCATTAAGTTGCTTCAGTTTAGTACTAATTTTTAGCAAGCTCTAGTTCATAACTTTTATTATGAGATATTCTTTTGTAACAATAACTTGAATTAGTAATGTTGTCACATTCAGGCCACTTGAGGGCGGGCGTCCTAATCACAATAAGTATTTTTATCATCTGCAAAGAAATTATTAATGTTGTAAGTTTTTTGCTTTTTCAGTGTGTAACGAAGCGGATAAGATGATGTAGAAAAAGAGATAGCTGCTCTCTAAATAATTCTAAATGCTGTAAATAGAGTTAAATTAAATGTTTTGTTTAAATAAAGGCCGTCCTTGATTGTTTACTAGTAGAAGATATTAGATTCCTGACGTAAGAAGAACCGAACGCGTAAAGTAAAACTTTCAAGTATATTTTATTGTTGAAATTTATGGGAACTTGAAGCAACAAATGTATTTCCTTTTCCTTTAGCCGAAAAAATTCTCTCGCCAGTATAGTTTTTGTGCTATAAGTAACTATAATTTACGCTTTAGTTTAGATTCAAACTGATACTTTCCTGTTTAAATGCACATTATCTTTTGTATTTGGACACGATTCAGGGAAGTATTTCAGAAGTATACTTTTGATGACTCTCTTTCTGAGTGGTAGAATCTTGCAAAGACTCTGGGAAGTATATTTACCACCACATGCATCAACATTCAAATATTAGAACTATCACCCCCCCCTCCCCTTCAAGGGGGTGGTGGAAAAAATCATATTAATCTTAATTAATGTTCTATATGAATTTCTTCTTTCAAACCAACCAAAATCCGAAAAATATTTTAATGTACCGAGACTACAAAAAAAAAAAAAAAAAAAAAAAAAAAAAAAGGCCGTTTAAAGGGTTAAGAGAGCCGCGTTGGAATACCCCGAACACGAAATTTTGACATTTGTGCGCTTCTGCGCATGGCAGAAGAGGACGAATCCATTCAAGTTTTGGGGAAGTTCCTTTTGCAGGTGCTTTTATTTGCACGCGAATCAGAATATTTGTTACTGTTTTTGTTAAAAGCAACCAAATTTATAAACTGGATATAACATCAGCACAGAAGGAATAAAGTGTGCTTAAACGAACAGAAAACGGCACACACAACAACTTTGCACCAGCAGTTTCCCCCCTGAACATGAATGGATTCTTCTTTGCACTCTGCCAGACAGAAGTCTTTTTAGCCTACTTTCCCGTAAAAGTAAAAAAAATATATTAAAGCATGAAAGAAGGCTTAATGTACCGAAAAATATCGTTAAATATGAAGAGAAGTCAAAAATAAGTGAAGTAATTAAATAAAGATTGAAAAATAAAAAATTTGAAAGTAGGGTTTTGAGATGGGGAAAAAGTGTGTCGGTCGGTCTGTCTGTCTGTCTGTCTGTCTGTCGGTCTGTCCCCCCCTAATAACTTTTGAACGAATAGTCCGATTCGAAAAATTCTTTTTGCATTCGAAAGATCTCGGCAAGGACATCTCATTTCCATATTTTACTTTTCGATTTGTATAATATTTCGTTCAATTTTGAACAGTTCAAAAAATTTTAACATTAGTTCCTATGGGCAAAAGTGAAGCAAATTATGTAAACTCTGGGCATAAGAGTCGAGTTCTTATGAACAAGATTACTAAAAAGTTCTCGAAGGAAAATATTTTTTGAGTTGAACAATTTTTGTTCATCTTTGAACAGTTCAAAAAAATTAACGCTACTTTTTCCTTTATCCCGGCGCAGGCGATAAAGTCGCCAATAATGATTCAACGAACGCCAAACGGAATACCTCCGCTGGTAACGTTTTGCGTGTTTTGTTGCCTTGGCGAGATTTGCGCCGGGATAAAGGAATTCATTTTGAAACAGTTCAAAAAAAAAAAAAAAAAAAAAAAAGATTAACATTAGCGCCTACGGGGAAATTCAATCCTTTATAAATCATGATCTAACAGTCCGATTTGCTTGGAAAAAAATTTATCGGAAAGATGTTTGGCCGTAGAACATGTACAGATATGAAGTTCAACCAAAAGAGAACGAACCTATTTTCTTATGAAATTTTTTGATCTGGATTTTTAACGATATTTTCGAATGAATGAATGATTAAATGAATGAGTGATGGAATAAACGAATAAATGAGTGAATAAATTAGTGAATAAATAATAAAATAGATAAATGAATGTATGAAGTGAAACATAAATAAATGCTAATGAGTGAATAAATACATAAATGAGAAAAATGAATGAATAAATAAACGAATGACTGAATAAATGAAAGAATGAGTGAGTGAATGAATATGTATTAACCGTTGAAAAAGGCATATTTGAAGTAATTAAGAACTAAAGTTAAATGAGGAAGAGAGAGAGAGAGTTAGCTAGATTATAAATTTCAAGTTGGTGAATACGGGAAAGTAGGCTCTTATAGTTCTAGACGGAACTTCTTGTTTTTTTTTGAACCGGTAGAATTATAATTCCTTACCTTATTGACATCGCTTCTATAGCATTCAATGCTAATACTTGGCCTCAATTGGAAATGGTGAGGTCCGCCAAAGGTATTGCAGTTTTTTTTAAACTTATTTTTATTTCTCAAAGCAATCAAGGAGAGATTGCTTGACGTTTCTTTTCTCAAAAAATAACGTTCTTCCGGTTTTTAGCCTACTTTCCCGTAAAAGTAAAAAAAAAAGTAATAATAAAGCATGAAAGAAGGCTTAATGTATCGTGAAAATATCGTTAAAAATCAAGAAAAGTCAAAAATAAGTGAAGTAATTAAATAAAGATTGAAAAATAAAAAATTTGAAAGTAGGGTATTGAGATGGGGAAAAAGTGTGTCTGTCGGTCTGTCGGTCTGTCTGTCTGTCGGTCTGTCGGTCTGTCCCCCCCCCCCTAATAACTTTTGAACGAATTGTCCGATTGGAAAAATTCTTTTTGCATTCGAAAGATCTCGCCGAGGACATCTCATTTCTATATTTTACTTTTTGATTTGAACATTTTTTTGTTCAATTTTGAACAGTTCAAAAAATTTTAACATTAGCGCCTATGGACAAAATTGAAGCAAATTCTGTAAACTCTGGGCACAAGAGCCAAGTTCCTATTGCAAGCTTATTGAAAGGAGTTCTCGGCGTGAAATATTGATTTGAACAGTTTTTGTTCATTTTTGAACAGTTCAAAAAATTAACACAGAGCTTACGGGGAAATTTCAACCCTATATAAATCCTGATCTAACGGACCGATTTGCTTGGAACAAACTTTATCGGAAAGCTCTTATAACGTAGAACATGTAGATATAGAAAGTTTATCCAGAACTTACGAGCCTATTTTGCTATGAAATTTTTTGATCGGGATTTTCAAGGATATTTCTCAGTGACTCAATGAGTGAAATAATGAATGAATGAATAAATTAAAGAGTGAAAGAATAAATCAATGAACAAATGAATGAGGAAAAGAATGAATGAATAAATTATTGAATAAATGAAAATATAAATAAATGAGTGAATAAATACATGAATGCGTAAATGAATGAATAAACACTTGAATGAGGTAACGAATGAATGAATAAATGCATGGCTGAATAAATGAAAGAATGAATGAGTGAGTGAATGAATATGTATTATCCGTTGAAAAAGGTATATTTTCAATAATTAGAACTAAAGATAAATAAGAAAGAGAGAGAAAGAGATAGCTAGATTATAAATTTGAATTTGGTGTATACGGGAAAGTAGGCTCGTATAGTTCTAGACGGAACTTCTTGTTCAATATAAAGGAGGAGATATAATTTTATAATACTAATAAGGGAAGGGAGAGGAAGCATACAGCGAAATGCAACCGAGACGCTGTCATAAATTGGCGACAATTTTATATCGGTAAGCAGGCGAAAAATTTGGAGATCCATTAGGCAATATTGATGACATTTGGAAAGATGTCATCATGTCATGTTAGAACATGATGCCATGTTAGACCCGAACATTAAGCGTCGTCGATATTTCTTATCGTCATAGTTATTTGCTATTGCAATTTTAGATTTCTGAAGACAACAAAAACGTTAACTTTCTTTTAGTTCGATATAGTAAATGACATTATTTATACCTATTGTTCTTACGCTGTACTTCTTTTAACAAGTTGCAGTTCTGTTTTTATAACGCATTTACTTAGATATACTGAAGTTAGCCTTTTTGTCGCCGGATAAAGCTTTATGTTTAATTCATAAACATAAAAGGAAAGAAACAAAAACCTAGCTTCAGAATCTGTTTAGAAAACAGCGCGTACGTTTGTGTACGATGTGATGCAGTATTTGTGTAAAAGGTACAGAAGAAAGTTTTGTCGTGGCTACCAGAAACTGGTTTCTAAATAAAAACAATAAAATTTTCGAATTGGATATTGTAATAAACTTAAGGCTACAGTTTACACTTAAAATGTCGAAAATTGGCCAAAATATCAGATTGGTGTATAAAGTATGTCTACACTGTATTAATGAATATTACATATCAAATTTATGTTTATAATACTAAACTTTTTAAGATATAAGTACTTTTATATAGTTATACCCTTTTAAAATGAAAAAAGCCTTTTTTTTTAATTCGAATCAAAAATTTACCTCAAAACAGAAATTCAAAAAGTGCTGCAATTTTTATGCTGTTGCCACCAAACTTTTCAAAAGTATTCTTATGTTACGTAGTTATAGTTTAATGGATGAAATGTAGCAGTAAATTTTCAGAAAATTTCATATAAAAGTACATTTTTGCCTATAGGGGAAAAGTTGGATAAAACCGGGTAGGTGGATAAAACGGGGACCCAGCAGTTTTAGCTTGATTAGTATTGCTATTTGTCGGAAATCGCTTGAAACTTGTTGCAAACAAGCGCCATGTTATTTGAAGTTAAATGAAAGGCAGTGTTGTTTATTTGTTTGTCAACGCCGATGTTTTGAAAAATTCTAGTGGAAAAGTTTTGAATTTTACACCACCGATTTAACTTTGTAGTTTCTAATTGCTTAGAGATTTATTTTAGGTAAGTACAACATTTGATAACACCTTTTCAGCAGTTATTTTAAATTGTTAAACCAGGTTTTGCATCATGTTTGAAATGTGCTAAGCCGTCTTTTCTGATTAAAGGCGTTGTCGGATAAAACCGGGACCTTGGCAGTCGGACAAGACCGGGTAGTACCCGATTTTGGACGACCTTTTTTTTACTGTGTGAAATATAAATAGTTTAATTTGTAAAATATAAATCTTAAAGAATCATCTCATAAATGGTATGAAATTAAATATTTATTATTTTTTAGGAGAGACTTCGTATGAATATAGGCTACTATATTACAGCTTCCCACTTAGTACAAATATAAAATTAAAATTATTAACATTTAAAATAAACATTATTTTTTAAAAATTAAATTGTGTTTGTCAGTTTATTCCAAAAAATGAATGAAAAAATTAATGCTTTTACAAATTTATAATGTTGTTAGAATAAAAATTTCACCCATAAAAATTAAGGCTGTTCGTCAGTCAATTTCCGAATTCAGCTCACTAATGTTAAGTTTGGGCGTGTGATGCTTTCGTATTTTTAAAAATATCTACTCGGGAAATTAATTAAAAAGAAGACATCTTTTAAGAAGTCTACACAGAGAAAAGAACTCAAAAATACAATTTCCCGAAGAGATATTTTTAACCCACCTATGTTTCTCAGTATAGGACGACCATTGTACCAATTTATTGTTATAAATAAATATTTTAGTAGTAAGACAACAGCATTTTTCAAGTGTTCCTAAACATACCCGGTTTTGTCCGACCTGGTTGGATAAAACCGGGTACTTTTATACTTCCAAAAAATTTATTTACCCTCCAAAATATTGTTCTTCCACATTGAAAAATATTTATTTCTGTAACTAAAGAACTAATTTATCATTCAAATAGAAATGTAAGCAATTTTATTCACTTATTCGCTTAGGAAATAAAAAAAAAACACTTTGGGGCCCGGTTTTGTCCGATTTTCCCCTACTTTAAAAATTATCATGTAAATGTTTTATTATTTTTCATTCATATATAAAAAGCTATCTAAGGATTTAAAATCAGGAAAAAATTTGAATTAAAAAAAAAAAGTTTTGGGAACGTTTTTAAAAAGTTCAAGAAATTTTTTAAAAATTTTTAAATTTTAAAAAAAAAAACTACTCATTTTTTTTGGCGCCAAATTTTTGAGGGCTATTTTTGTTTCTAACATAAGTACAAAGTGACAAAATTGTAAGTTTGCGCATAAAGAATTAAAAAAAAGTTTCTTTAGTGTAAACTGTTGCCTTAAAAGATTATTCTAGGCCAGTGTTTCCCAACTTTTTTCCCTTGCGAACCCCTTCTAAGGTCCGAAAGAAAATGGCGAACCCCTTTCTGAAGTCGTTAGTAACGGTGACAAAACTACAAAATTTACTAGCACATCTATTTTCCATGTTGTACAATATTTCATCATAGGAAATGAAAACATAGTTATTGTAAAACATCTATGTTTAAATAAAAATTAAAATACAGCTACAATTTTTTTTAATTATTATTACTTTTTATTATTTGTTCTTTTGAATTATTATTAGGGCAATAAACATATGCATTCCTAAAAAAATTTAAAAGCTATTTTCCCGATAGGTTCCACTTTCCGGTTAACAAGAACAAAATTCGGAAATTGTTTGGAAATTTAAATGAAAATAAAAATATACATATTTTCAAATTTCTAATTGTGATATTGCGATAATGCAGAAAAGTTGGAATAAAGTGTGATAAATGTGAGTCCAAATTTAAAATTAGTGAATAAATATCTTCTGGTTACACTTCAGGCTTTGCATAATGAAAAATTAGCCTAAAATAATGCAAAATTTTACATTTTATGGAGTAAATTTTCATGTTTCCGACTCGTTCTTCGTGCTTGTGAGGAAGAAGCGGGAAACAATAGGAGAAAAATACCGTTATAAAATAAAAAATAATTCAATAAATATCCTTCGGTACCAATTTGTGATCCAGATTGGTACTGGAATGATAAATTTGATTGTGATCCAAATTAGAAATCTGGCATAAGTAAAATAAGTGCATTTCAAATTTTGTATGTATGCTTCCAATGCCAGTTCACTACCTTTCTGCATTATCTGGGAAGAGGCCGTTCATAAATGACGTCACGCTTTTTTCCCATATATTTGACCCCCTCCCCCCCTTTGTCACAATATGTCACACTTCAGCGGACCCCCTCCCCCCTTTGTCAAGCGTCACGCTATGTTGCATAATGCATGATAGCATGATGTCACACTTCTTGCTACCCTCTCCCCTCCTCTTGTCACACTTTGTCACAATTTCACGAACCCCCTAAATTGTTAGTCTACCCACCTTTAAAAATAAAAAAAGGATTTTAGCTACTCAATTTAGTTAAAAAGATTTTTTTTTCTTTTTAATGAGAATTTTTTCTTGTCTACCATCTAGAAAGAAGTGTTAATAAAATAAAGTTTAAAATACTTCATAAAATTGTTTAATTGAACAATTCATTACTAAGTCTTATTATTTGCAACTTTATAATTTGCAACTTTATAATTTGCAATTTTTTCTTATAAATTGCAACTTTTTGTGTCTAACTACAAAAATCATTTAAAAAAAAAAACATTTTTGTCAAACTGAATAAAGCAATCAATACGTTAACAGTGTTATTCTTTGTTTTCAACCCACTCATATTTCTGACTTGAATGTACTTTTTTCAGTCTTTGTTAAGCTTGACTTTTTCATAAAAGTCAGAGCAAAGAAAACGCCAAAGTTTCTTTTACATACAATCAACGCTCTTGCAGTGGACTCTCTCATTAATGCTCTGTCATTTTAAAGATTCTTAATGCCTTCATAAAAGATTCTTAAAAAAATAAATTCAGTACTTTTTACATCTAACAGCCGTTTCCGGGACATTGATAAAACTGGGCGGGACACCGGGACAAGAGCAAAAGACCGGGACGTATGGCAAGCCTAATAATAAGCAACAATTGTATGAATTAAAACTATTTAAATGTTCTTAAATACCATGATAATTTAATTAAAACTGATACTAAACATAGTCCATATACGCTGATCCCATGCATGCAGTTGTGTGCATGGTATCAGTGTATATGGACTATTTGAATGCCGTGGCAACTTCACCTCCATTGGCTAGTACATTTACGCAAGCCACCAATAAGCTTTCGGCGACAAACAGACCCTTAAGCCGCTTATATATTATAAGATGTGTACTTATATTCTTTTTTCTTCACCTAAAAGTTCCGCAATTCTTCATTTAAAAAATAAAAACTTTTGAAAAAGTCCCTTCCAAAAATTCTGAGGGCCCAACTCGCGCCATTATTCCTCCCCCCCCCCCTCCGCAGTTGACACCCTGATAATGTAATAGTTGGAGACTTTATCGTTCAGTATTGGTGAACAAAAATCGCTAACAGGGACCTAAACAACTTTCACCAGTTTAGTAATCGATTTGTGCATTGAACGACTCATAATATATACAAACATGCGGGGAAAGTTTCAGTTGTCTAGGGTATTTGTAATCATTATCACTGCACAGCAGCACAGGGATTTTCGGTAAAATTAAGTGATCTACATACAGTACAGTATTTATTTACAACCAGCAATATATAAAGGTCTATGCTCAGTTAATCAGTTTGTTGCACGTGTCTTCATACTACATTTCGACCCCACCCGCAGATGTATGTGTATAGTTACAAAAAAGTAATTTAAATAATACAGCAGTTTCATCTCTATTTTTGAACAAATTTTGTCTAATATACAGCATAATTTCGTGCCTTTTGAAAATCATGGTATTCGTTTTACAGCATTTATTTTACCATCTGTTCTAATCTGAAACTATTTTTCTCGAAATGAGCAACACTGATTGCATATAAATGTCTGTCTTTCATAGCTTTCCCGCAGCGAAAATTTTTCCATTAAATGATAAGCCTAAACATCATTTTATAACTTCAGCTACTTTGAGCAAAAGTGGAATGCGTCATGGTAATGATGTCAGAAATTTTCCTCAGGAAAAAACTATACTGATAAAAGATAAATTGAGAGCTTATGCGGTTGAAAAACACTTTTCTAAAACAAATTACGACTTTAGCTTGAGGCAGTATTGTATTTTGTCATGAATTTTTCGATTAGCCTTAAAAAGAACGTATAGCTTGCTTTTCATTTAGCTGTAATGTTTTCTCGTAAATGTCACTGCTCTTTACACGATAGTTCCCGGGAAAATTTGTTTGCCTCCTTTCTTCTTCATCTGAAAAAGTTAGGAACTTTACTTTCTTAAGAAACATTATCTTTAAGGTTTTCTGTTACTTCTGAAGTGGTATTTCTTTTGGCTGGATTAAGATAAAATTTAAAATTTCAACGTAAAACGTGAGTAATGAAACGTAATGCAAACGGAAGTGACGTCATAAATTAGCGACCATTTGGCTACAACGCAGCGATATCTGTCCAAATTTGTAGCTAAAAATAAGACACTAAATCCAGTACCACCGTAGAGATATTTGGCGCGTTTCTCGTAAGACCATATATTAAACTATTGGCGAGGTTGCTATCGACTTTCTCTGTGAATCCGATTTTCCTGCATTGGTTTGCAGCAAACTAGGAAGCGAAGTTACAATTCTATCATCAACCAGAGCAGAGTGCCAATAAGAATACATTCATGTTTAAAGGAAGATCTGCTGGTATATGAAATGCGCCGTCTTTGTTCTCGTTTTAGTTCGTTTAGTATACTTGATTTATGTCGAACGGATGCTATATGCCAGTTTATAATTCTTTTTTTTTTTGCTTTCAACAAACAGAGAAGCAAACATTCTGATTCGCGTACTAAGTAAACGCGGATAAACGAACTTCCTTAAAACTCGAATGGATTCGTTCTTTTCTGCATGCGCAGAAGCGCCCAACTATCAAAAGCCCGCGGTCGAAATGCATTCCCTCTAGGCATTATATATAATAGCAAACAAAAATATTAAATTTCTTTAAGCAAGCCTATCGTTTGAAAAATTTCCCTGGGGGGGGGGGGGGGGGGGATAACAGAAAAACACATAAACAGAATGTAATTCCTAAAGTCAAGGAAGAAATAAGTCGGATAGTAAAGGCAATTGACCCCCCCCCCCGCCTCCTGCCTTGATCGTACAAATGACGGGCCGGTTTTTTAAGTGGTAAAGAAGGGCCATTCTCTGTTATTTATCATAATATATAAATGTAGGAAAAATTGTATATTATGACAGAATTCAAAGTATTTATTTAAAGAGTATTTAACAGTATGCATAAAAGAAAAGAAAATAAAGAGAGTAAAAAAAAAGTAATAAATTAAGGTGAATAGTATGATTTTGAAAAAATACACACACACATATCCCGACGGTCATACGAAATGACCGCTGTTCTAGATATTACAAATATACAAGTCTCCCAGTAACCGGAAATGCACATCAAATCAAAGAGATATTTATCAGGAAGAACAGTAAAGTGTAATGAATAAATAATAAACATATAATAATTTCGGAAAAAAATATTCTTAACGAAAAAAAACAAACATCTAAGTTATAGTAATCTGTAAAATAAAAATATTATTTACTATATAATCAAATTGTTTGTGAAAAATATTTATTTATATCCAATAAGGCTCGACCGATGCATCGGCCTCGCCGATGCATCGGCGCCGATGGTTCAACAAAGTTGCCATCGGCCATCGGCATCGGCGGCCGATGTGAACTTTAGAAAAACATCGGCCCATCGGCCTTGAAAAACAGCTAAAAGCCGATGTTTTTTCGCAGGGACAACTTTCCAGAAAACATTCTATCTTTAACTTTTTTTTCCTCCATCTATCCCATATGGAAATAGAATTCTATTTCCATACAATAACAGGTAGCACATCAGTTAAAAAAAAAGAACAAAACTATTGTCATTCTACAAAGTAATTTGATTAAAAATTTGGAAAAATAGTTTAAGCGATCGCTGCCCGAAAACCTTCATTATTAAAATTATTTCTCTTTGAACAGAATGCTCGCGAAATAGAATATGTTAAAGTAATAGAGGCGTCTTATGAGTGCTATTTGTTTTTCGCACTAGGTTAGTTGCCTCAGTTTTGTCCGTTTTTCGTTTAAAGGGGTATTCTAATCTAAAATTTTCAAAAAAAAAAAAAACCGATTTTCTTTTTTTTTTTTTTGCATATTTTCAAAGTTTAGACCTTCAAAAATATGCCTGTAAAAGCATTTTTTTTTAAATTAATTTTTTTCAAAGTTACAACCGTATTAGTGACGTGGCAGCTAAACCGGTTCGACCGTAGCCAATAAATAGCCAGCCGTAGGCAACTTCTAGCTACCTGGAACGCTCCCTGTGTCGTACAAAATCTTTTATTTTCAATATAAACCTTTAAAACGTGTAGAATGCTTGTCAAAAAGGTCATTTAAGTTAAAAGAGTCTAGTAAAGTAATTAAACTATTTGGTGGTTAAAAAAAAACAGCTATATCAGAGGATTTTTAATACTTGGTTCTTATCTTTGCAAAAAATCTCAACAAGTATTGGATCGGATCGGGTCTCTTTCGCTTTCCTTCAACATTCTCTCTTTATAACACCTCCACTGCAAATGTCAAGTGCAGCTGCCTTTACTTTCTTATTTTTTCATCTGGAAGAATACAGATGTGATAATATAGACTAGCAACTATTTTGGGTTTGTATCTTTAAGAAAATTGTCAATGATTACTAAATGTAAGTATAAAACATCATATAAAATTACTTAGACTACCCAAAACTTGACTCAAAACTTTAAACGCGTTTTTCTCGAAACTACGTTTTTTGGAACGTTTGACATGATATCTCAAGTTTCAGAGGATCGATTTACTTCAAATTTGGTACAGAACTTTTTAATATATGTGGCTATCGTTTGATCAGAGCTTTTTTGAGAAAAAGACCTCTAGACTAGAATACCCCCTTAATAACTTAGTGCATTAGATGTCATTGTGCAGTAATATTATACCATCCGATTTTAGTTTGTCATGTTTCTTATTATTTCGAAATTGTAACCAATACAAAGTCCACTCAATCAAAGTATGATAGTATTTTAATTTTTACCAGCGTAAACTTTTTTCTCTTAGCTTTTTTTCTTTTCTTTTTCTGCAATTGTGCAGCAATCTCGTTGCATCTGCTTTTAGTGTGCGGTTATTCTCATTATTTCATTTTTAGTTTCCAACATAGAAAATATTGGCCAAAAACAAGAAAAAAGTTTCCAGTATAAATGTTTATTGGTCGAAATTTTATATGTCCAAGTTCGACTTGCAATTCTTAAAAATCAAATTCTCAAAATGCGAGTTCGCGCGACAGGACATCTTAACATCTTAATAAAAATGCTAAAATTTCTTTATTTTCAAAGATTGATCAATGCATATTTTTTTTCAAAATACATCTTAACTTTTTTATACGATAATTATTTTAATTTTGCCCCGTTTATACTTCGATTTTTTAGCGCATTTTTTTGGCTTCTTTGATACCACATGTTAGACAGTTGACAGTATTTCTGCAATTGTACAACAATCTCGTTGCATCTGCTTTCAGTTTAGAAAATTTCTTGCTAGTTTATTGTTAGTTTACAACATAGAACATATTGATAAAAAATATGAATCAATTTTTCGGTATAAATGTTTATTGATCGAAATTTTATGTGTCGAAGTTCGACCTGCTATTTTCAAAAATTTAATTCTTAAAAAACGAGTTCGCGCGACAGGGTGGAATAATACCTTAATAAAAATGCTACAATTTCATTAATTTCAAAAATTGACAACGTATATATAAATATATATAAATATATATATATATATTTTTTAAAAATACATCTTAATTTTTATAAACGATCACTTGTGTTTCAGAAGATTATTTGTCAACAGAAAACTGCTGGTGCGCAATATATTGGTTTATTTCGGTGACCTTACATTGTGCTCATGAAAATATGAAGAAAATGTCAAGTATTTCAGTGTAATTTTCAACTCGCAAGAAAAAAAAAGCTAATAAGATTAGTTCTTAAGACCCAGCATTCATTTGTAATGAAAAAAAAATCTCACGCCTATGTTTTTATAGAAATTTTCAGTATTTCTTGGTTATGAACAGGGGGCGTTACTGCGTGCGAGCAAAATTTTTTAATATTTTATTTTTATTTTAGAAAAAGAGCTATTTTTAATTGAAATAACTATTATAATGAAAAATAAACATTTAATCACTCCCGCTATTCTTTTAAAAACGGTGGGGGGGGGGGGGGGGGGGGAATTTAAAAAAAAATATGAGGGGAGGGGTTGACAATTTCGTTAAAGATACAAACCTACATTATTTGTTAGTCTGTATAATAACATCTGCATTCCTCTCCATGAAAAAAATAAGAAAATAAAGGCAGCTGTCTTGGCATTTGCAGTGTAGGTATTATAGAGAGAAAATGTTGAAGGAAAGGGAATTAGACCCGATCCGATCAAATAGTTGCTGAGTTTGTTTTCAAAGATAAGACAAAAGAATTAAAAATCCTCTGACATAGCATTTTTTAAGTTTTTTAACCTCCAAATGGTTTAATTAACTTACTAGAATCGCGAGTGATCTTTTTAGTTTGAATTATTATGTAAACTTCCCCAAAACAGTTTTACAGTGCTTGAATAATGCATTTATGTTTTTATAAACGTAAAAAAATGATTTAAATAACATTTTTGACAAGCATTCTACACGTTTTATGGTTTAAAGGAACTTTTTTTTTTCCATCGGCCATCGGCCATCGGCCGATCTCGGAACAATCGGCCAACAATCGGCATCGGCCCATCGGCCAAAAAATGCCATCGGTCGAGCCCTAATATCCAACATAATCATCGTAAAAACAAAAGTTTTAACGAAACTGGGAAAAAGACCGCTGCCACTTTAATATATATAATAAGCACTGACGATAAATAAATTAAAACAAAGAAAGAAGGATTAAATTAAATTCTCGTTTACATTCATTTTTAACGGAGATTGCAAAACTAGCGATGCCTCACTCAAAATGCTAGATAAATGTTTTGATTATTAGTCGTTTTCATTATAGAAACAATTGTGTAGATGGCAGCATGATGTAGTTTTCTTGGAGTAAGAAATTCGGAATAAGATATCGGCGATAAACAGACACTTAAGCGGCTTATATATAAGATATAAATACGTGCGGAAATAGAGCGGAAAGAAAAAAGTCAACGTAAAAAATGTAGTAATATATTATCACTTTGCATTACATATTTTTTGCAAGAATGCTTAATAAGGTTGAGTGTTACATTGTATTAAGCACAGCTTATATTTTACCAGTTCGTCTTACATTGTAATGATATTTTAATTACCAAAAATCGAATAGAATTACTATTCTATCGGGATTACATGCTTTTAGGCTTTAGAAACTAATTAGTAAGTTTTCGTTTTCTTTCCTGGTTCCACACGCTTAGCCATGGCGATTCAAAGACAATGTAGAACGAATCTTTCTATTTAATAAAGAAAATGCACAGAAATGCAATTAAATCCTGACGAAGGCAATGGAAATCTTGTCACCCAATCACTCGTTGAGGCAGAAATGACATCTTCTTCCCTAGTTTCCTCCAATCAGCATTTAATAGGAATTAAATGCCATCGCGTTTTTATTTTAGTGCTGTTCCATTCGAGCATTAAAGAATTATCGAATCAAGATTCCAACTATCAAGTTGAATAAGTCGGGTTTACGAATGAGAAAAAAGTTTGATTCTTAATAAAATCGTAGATATGTAGGAAATTCGGTGCATAAAAATCTTCTTGAGTGTGGAAGCAACATTCACGTACTGCATATTTATTATTTTCATTTAAAAATAACAAATGATTTTGAGACATCTTTGTATTAAAAGGAATTTATTTTGAAATAGATTAAACAAAAAGTTGAAAGGATATATCTGTGGGTAGATTTTGAACAGTATGTACGGACGCGTGTAGAGTTCGAACCATATGGCACCTTTAATGAAAATTCTTGCTAAATTAATTTTAACTAATTTAATTTATTGATTTAGGCAATCTAATTTATAGATACTCTTTTAAAGCCTCGGTAGTTAATGATATTAAGGCTTCAATAGGGGCAAAAAAGCACTCTTGATTAGTTTGAATAAAATAATTACAGTGGAACCTCGCTATTCGTACACAATTCGTTCCAGAAATCCGTTCGAATGGCGATTTGTACGAATGACGAATTATTTTTCACTTAAGATACAATGTAAATTGAATTAATTAATTCCAGACTCACAGATGATTGCTTTTTTAAACCTATGAAAAACAAATGTACAGTACTGTACATGACATTATACATAAATAAAAATTTAACTGCGCTTTAGTGGTACTGAGCTGAGCTGATGGCACACGAGTAAGTGGAATGTTGAGAGGAGAAAGAGAAATGTTGATGGTGCGTTTGTTATTGTTTGGAATGGGATTCACCTTCCTTTTAAAAGCATCAGGTAACATCCCTTCAGGTGTTGTCTCTCTTTCTGCTGTTCTTTCCTTTTTCTGTCTTTTTGCATTAGAAGAATCTTGGGTTTCCTTCTCTAAAAACCTGTTCAATATTGTCTGCCTTTGACGATTTTTCAGATTTTTTCTAAAATGGTCAATAACATTGTCGTTGAACAAGTTGATGCTCCTGTTGACCACAGAAGTGTTAGGATGCCATTTTCTCAACACTCTCTGTGTTTTCTCCCAGTGGTAACACAGCTCTTTTAATTTCTGCAAAAGAAAATGCTTTCCTTACTACTTTCCTCTATGAAGAAGAAAGTTCTTCAACCACTTCCTCTTGCTGCTCCCCTTGGAAAGTTAAACTTGAAAGTAAAATCTGAAAAAGTATTAAAACTTAAAAAAAAAAAACCAAAACGCCAAACAAATTATTTTTAGACAAGTTCCAAAAGAGTATAATTTCTCGATTTTTTTCTTTAAAAAAGCCAAACTGGCATCCCTGGCCCCTGCGTCGTCCGAATCGCGGGGCAAGCCTACGAACGACGAGTTGAACTTTACTTGAACAAGTTGGACGGATAACGAGATGTACGAGTAGAGAGGCGAACGAATGGCGGGGTTCCACTGTACATAGAAATATTGTGATATTGGATAAAAGTTAAACTCTCTTTTATGTACACTAAATTCTCTTTGCAAGCAAATTTTTCAGAAAAAAACGGTAAATTTGATCAGGGGCCGTTCATAAATGACGTCACGCTTTTTTCCCATATATTTGACCCCCCTCCCCCTCTTTGTCACATGTCACACTTCAGCGGAACACCCTCCCCCCTTTGTCACGCGTCACGCTATGTTGTATAATGCATAATGTCACACTTCTTGCTACCCCCTCCCCTCCCCTTGTCACAATTTCACGAACCCCCCCTCCCCCCTCGAAGCGTGACATCATTTATGAATGATCCCTCACGTAACTGCTGCAGAAAATAAAACCGAAAAGCAAGGAATGTTCATAATGTGAAGTATGTTGAGCTTCAGAAGGATTAAAAAAATATTTTCATATCACGAAAGTATACTGTCCCACATAAAAGCCTTTCTTACATTTACCTTTTGCTTCTCGAACGTAAATTAAAGGTTGACACCATTAATCTTGATAAAATAGATTAACTCGCTCTAATTTAGGAAGCCGTTTACTAATGAAGCAGTATTTGGGGTTTTTTATTACCATTTGGGAAGAAATACTTACAGGTAGCGATCGTAAAAGAGGAATTTATATGAGGCACTAAATTCTATCAGGTGCTCAAGCACCCCTAGGAATTTAATCAATGCCCTTGCTGATGGAAAGTTATTTCGATGAAGAAATATATTAATGACGCATCTGAATGAATGGCATTAAACATATTTTAATATATTTTGAAAAATAAAAAACGAAAATCACCCGAAAGAAATTGAAAAACCCATTCCTGCTTTTCCTCATATAATTTAAAATCATACATCAAATAGGTTGGACCTCTTGCTAGGTTAGATTAAAGCGGAGGTAGCGATTCAAGATATTCATTTTAATAAACGTGCGAGATTGCAGTGAAAGTTGTAGTTATTAAAGTATTTATCAATATTCTACCGAAGAAGTACTTTTTTTTTTTGGAAATTGTGCTGTGTATTTTTTATTTCTCTTTGTCAAAGGTGAGTAACCAATATGCAGCCTTATTAGAAACAAATGATTAATAAAACCTAGGTTTTCCCCCGTGTGAAACTGAGCGAGTACAGGTTTTATATATCCGGCTTAAAATTATGAGCTTTTTATAAAACTTTTTATTTATTTATTTTATACCTATTCAGTAATTTGTTTTTTTATATTGGAAATAATTTTTGTTGAAATTCCCGATTGTGTTTCCTGAATATCGAAAAACTCTGTGTGCCTTAAAAAATTCACCGATTAAACAGTTACGTAGAAAATTACTCAAGTGAAATGCTGAAGAGTGTGAGAGAACAAGTTTGATATAGTTTACATAAGAAGTAATGCTACTTTCGTTTTTATATTCAAAAATAAATTGTTTCGATATTAAGTTGAAATAGAAGAGATGATTAGAAGAGAAAGTGGCTCGACTGAAGAAAAGAAAACCCCGAGGGAGAAAAAAGATGATTTCGATAGATAGCGGTCTGTGTTCCCCGTTGCATAGTTAGTATAAAAAGTACCAATAAAAGGCGGTAATATTTGCAATATCCGCTTGTTTTAAATAATGTATTTCATTATTTTCATGTAATTCGCTTTTAAAAGGAAGCTATTATGGGTAGATAAAAAATTATTCAATTTTTCCTTATGAATTCAAATCAATAAATAAATAACAATTTCTGGGTTCAGCTTTTTAAAATTAACTCATTTGTTTTGACTTTTTCAGATTTTTATCATGTATATATCTGAATAAAAGTGTACACTGTACGTGCGTACTCATACATATATGTGTACATATGTGTATGTATGCACTATGCACATTATGTTTGCACGTTGTGTGTTTTTAATGATGTGCACACATGTGTACTTGTGCAGCTCTGTTCACCTTGGTTAACATGTGTACATGTGCACTATGTGTAGTTATATACATAAAAAAATATGTACACAAGTAGACAACTGTTCATTTGTGTATATCTGTGTGTCTACACGTGTTTATTGTGTACATGAATGTATACTTATTTGTATATATGTAGTTTTGCGTACATTTATACACGCGTATACTCCTGTGTGCAAGTGTTTGTCTGGTGTACAGTGCATACATGTACATACGCACAGTGCTAAAGATGCGCAGTACTTAAAATTTTTTTGTGCATGTAGATATTTGCACATTCGTATATATGTGCACTCCTGTGTACATATAGGTTTTATATATATATATATATATATATATATATATATTTATTATATGTAGAGTTCGAGGAGACCTCGACTGCAGCGCCATCAGGCGGAAAGCAACGAAAGCGAATAGTTCTGAGTAAGACTCCGTTCTGTGTGGACGTGTAAGCGCTGCGGTGCTTGAATGGTGTTGATGTTCTTAATTGAAGTTTGTTCTGTAAATAGTTTTTGTAAATAGTTAAGCGTTAATTTAATCATTTTTTATATCTTTATGGTGAGTCATTATTGAAGTAACCCCTAGACGCCAACAAGAGAGCCTACATATATATATGCAGAGCTCACGTTCAAGGGAGAAACTGCTGATAGGAATGCTGCGTATTCTGTTCTAGTTTTAGTTTGTTTAGCACACTTGATTTCTTCCGAACTAATACTATCTGCCAGTTTATAAATTTAGTTGCTTTCAACAAAGAGAAAACATTCTCATTCGCATGCTAATAAACACACTTGCGAAACGAAACTCCTTAAAACTGGAATGGATTCGCCTTTTTCCGCCATGCGCAGAGGCGATCGTCAGAACTTTGTGGTCGAATTGTAGAACGTTTATCTTTGTGAGGAAAGAATAAAACGAAAGTAAAAATTATTAAAATGTTAATCGCAAAATGCATTGCACACTGGAGTATCAAGGTCACAAGGGGTTCAATGGTGAACTTAGGGTTCGAAACTCAAATGTTAATAAAAATATATTCTAAACAACTTAGAAACACATATAGGGACTATTCACGCTTCGAGGGGGAGGGGGGTTCGGGAAATTGTGACTAAGTGTGATAAGGGGAGGGGAAGGGGTAACAAGAAATGTGACATCCAGCATTATGCAACATAGCGTGACATGTGACAAAGGGGAGGAAGGGGGTCCACTGAAGTGTGACAGATTGTGAAAAAGGGGGGGAGGGGGTCAAATATATGGGAAAAAAGCGTGACATCATTTATGAACGGCCCCATATGGAATGAAATGCGAAAACAAAGTTTTTAAAGGAGCAACAGAAACGGTTGTAAAATTACTTAATTTGTCATTATGTAAGAAAAAGGGAGCAAAAGTGTACAGATTTACCCAATTGAAGGATTTACTAAAAAAAGGATGTAGGGTCCAAATTTCATTCTAAATTAAAAGCTTGAGGAAATCCATTTATATTTTTCACTTCCCGTGGACCAGTTACGATTAAATTTTGCGATACAATACGATACTGACATCATGCAAAAAACAAAATATGGTAAAATGATATTTAAATATTTGTTTAATGATTAACATAGAAAAGTAACATAATATTTATTTATTATCGTAATCTATGGGACTTAAATTTATTTCGACTTAAAAAGTATTTCCATTCATAACCAGATTTCCATTGTAAACTACTTCAATTTTTAATTTTTGATTCTTTGTAGTGGCAACACCTTAGTTTGTTTATGTCCTGCGATCATTCTCAAGTTTGATTGTTGAACTTATAGCCCGCAGATGTTCAGCGGGAGATCAGCTAGTAGGTATTAAAGTTTGAACAGTCAAAATACTTGGGAATTTTTATTTTCTTCATTTGGTAAATTACTGTGTATCGAGTATGTTGGAATCCTTTCTGTATAAAACAAATGCAGTTTATTATTATTATTATTTTAAATACAAAACATTATTGCGCACAATTAAATATTTCTTAAAATGGAGCTTTTCAGGCCCTTCAACGATATCCCTGCTAAATTTCTTGAGGTATCAGTTAAGGATTTCTCCAAGTTTGAAACAAGAAATGTGTTATCCAGACAGGCGCGAAATACAACCATTCATCGAGTTAGGAAAGATGTTCAAGTGGGATAAAAATCTGTCTTTCTATGCTACAAAAGGCATTAAGCTCATTTAAATCCCGCAGAAGAAAGGCAGAATAAGCTTTTTTTTTTAGAATGAGCCTTACCAACTTAAGAATTGAAAACCCAAAAATATTTTATCAATTCCAAGTTTAAAGCTAAAAATAAACCTTAAATTTACGAATTTTCTGTTTAACTAAAAAAGATATTTTGCTTAAAAAGTGGAGAAATTTGTAATAGGGTGATTTTCAAATTTTAGGCATTTTTAAAGTTGAAATGGTTTTAAAAATAAAATTTAAATCAACCATTTTGGGTAATTTACATTAGTTTGCACATATGTCTTGTTCATGTTTCCACTGTCAGCAGTGAGTTTAAATTGAAGTTTAAACCCATGGGTCTTTTATAAGTCACCACGAACTTAAAAATGTCAGGTCTGTTACCGGACAAAAATTTGATGGTTTTTGTATGAGATTACAATTGTTTTAATTAGTAAACCAGTTTCTATGCAGGTAATTATGTCTAAAATAGAAATTTATTTTACACTTTTGCAAAAGAAAAATATTTAATATTTTATTTATATTATTTCATGTCAGGTCTGTTGCTTGAACTCCTTATTAGCAATTTAACTTTTCTCTAAAATGTTTTAAAATAATTCTTTGCTCTATATATGCAAAGATTATTCATAAATAGGTTTCATATCTATTATTTGCATCCTCCTTTCAAATGTTAAGTCAAATACTTCTTTTTGAAAAAATATCTTTTGCAAGGTAACAGACCTGACATGATTTGGTAAAGCAGATGTTATATGTATACAAAATATTTCTTCCGAAAATGTAGTTATACATGGGCTTCCAAAATATCCAAAGATAATTAGCATTTTGCACCAAAACATGCAATATAATACATTGTAAAACCTCGGCGTGTGTGCTTTATAAAACTGAAATATGTATATAAGTGTCATATAGAGATAGTTAATGATTGTTTATTTAGAAATAAATTAAAATTTTGAATTACAAAAGGATGATTCGTTTAAAAAAAGTAAATTTTTAAAGAGAAAATCAATAGTTTAAGGAATATTCTTTTGGATAAAATGTGTAGATAATATTAAAACTTTTTTTTTATGATAACATTATGCTATTCTATATTATTATTGTTGTGTGATTCTAGCAACTACATATTGTACATGTGACATTTTAGGAGTTTATGTACAAATTTTGAAAGTTTTACATTATTTTTTAAAAATCATGTCAGGTCTGTAACTTTTACCAGGTAACAGACCTGACATTTTAACCTTTTTGATTTTTTTAACTGCCATGTGTTAACATTTTAGGCTTAAGCCATCATTGCTCAAATACACCTTAAGAGCTACAGTAAGTAAATTTTAAAATATGGTAACATACCTGACAACATAAAAAAATACTCACCTTATGAAAGCTCAAAAGTCTTCAATATATCCTTTGAAGGCAAGGTGATCATCCAAAATAGGTTGATCCATACATTGAATTGGAAGAACAATATAAAAATAGGGTGGTGCAATTTACTGAGTAATTTTAAAATTGATTAATCCTGGTAACAGACCTGCTAGTAACCGACCTGACATTTCCATCGGACAACACAAAACAATTAATTACAACTAACAATTTTTTTTTAATTTCAAAGATAATAAATAGAGTTATCATAAAACATATTTCAAAGGTACATATGTTCTTTTTAGTGATTTTATATCTCTGAAATAGGTCAAACATTAAAGAGAAATTTCACTTTGTCGTTTCGGACAGTCTGTTTTCACAGGGTTGCTCATTACTAAAAATTCATATAAAAAAAGTTTAAGACATATTCTTATAATATCACACTTGATTACTCTTAATAGTATGTACTTTCAGAAAAAATAAACACTTAACATAACAAGTTATTTAATTTTAATATAAAAATTAGTCTTTTGTCGGACATCAAAAATGCCTCAAATTTCAAAATCACCCAATAATCATTCAACGAACACATTTTCCGTAAATCGTTATTTTCTATATATAGTGCTTTTGAAAATTCGTAAATCTCGAAAACAAACTCAAAATAGGAATGGAAAACTGTTTTGAAACAAACCGGAATTTCTAATTTCAAATCACGGCTGTATAGAGTTCTTGTTTTCATGCTACAAAAGAAACAAGGACCGTCTAGTTCATTCATCTTCAATTTGAATTCCAATGCAGGATCCATTTATTCCGCTACACTTTATCGCCCGTCCAAATCTATGGCCCAAAAAGTATAAAATTTCCGATATATTCCGGGTGTGAGTAATGTATTTTTCCGAAGTTCTTTCAGCGCGAAAATATCCATATTCCACCGAAATGAGTTATTGGTTGAATATCAAAAAGCGGAATGTTCTCTACTTCTCGTGGTTTTTATTGGCCATCGGAGTTTTCGTTGTTTACAGTATCATTATTCCTTATACACACGTGACGACTGAAGTTCATGTTTGACGAAGTTGATGCTTTTCAGCAGGTAAAAGGCTTTTCCTTTTTATTTTCCCATCGGCTGCATAGTATTCGTTCTTAACCATTGTAGACCTAGTGCTTTCCCAGAGATTGGTACCAACTGTTTCAGCGGCACCACAATGAGTGGGGTAATATTGCCTCAAATTTTAACGCTCAGTTTCTCCCTAGATGAAAGCAGCTAAGCTCTAATTGATGCAAACTACCCTAAGAATTTAATTTAGCTGAGAGTGTCCACTCCAAACGGATACTCAAGGGATCTTTAACATGCAGCGTAATCATACGACATGGGCGCTGTCGATTTTCCGCATCTTGAAAATCCACCGACTTTCGGAGGTTTGATCCTGCGAACGTGGGCGTACGAGGCCTGCGCCTTACCACTACACCACCCTGCCGGCTTTTGACGTAAAAATATATTTTTTTCCAACATATTTGGCACCCTTCAAGATTTACATTCATGCAATTAAAGAAAACACAGTTTAATAGTTGCATACAATATTTCGTAAATTTCGTCCATTTCCACTGACGTGTTTACCAGAACGGTCGCTGAGAGGCGTCGCTGAAAGCGTGTTCGATGCCTTAGAGAAATCAGGAAAAGATTTATATATTTTGAACTAATTTGTCTTCGACTCGGGCCTTTTAATAGGTTTTTGAAGGGAATATAGAGAGTCAATTAATTGTGAAATTAAACAAATATAAATATTAAATTCATTTAATATCAAGGCCGCCACCTTGCTGAAGTGGTAATCAAAACCTGATGTAAAAAAATCGAATTATATACAGATCAAAATAAAAAAGTTTTTAAGTCTCAAATTGTATTTTTTATACCCTGTCAAAACCGGGTCATTACTTGCCCTACCTTTATTTACTCTCGGAGAACAAACCGACATCCATTCTTTCAAGTAATACCACAATCGGCGTGTGCCATTGCCACTTGAGAATTTCGACGCTCAGTTTCCCACTAGCTGGCGGCACCTAAGGATTAATGATGCGAAATTGCACAAGGAATTTAATTTGGCAGAGAGTATCCAAGCCAAACAGATACTCAAAGGATACTCGGTGAACATTTCATCGTCATGTCATGAAAAATAAATATTTTTTAATTTTAATAATGATAATAATAATATAGAAAAAAGCCGCCATATAAAAAACATATGTTACTATTTTACTTTCAAGAATGGTAAAGAAAATATACAAAAAGTAAAACTTGCCGTCCTAAGAATTTGTCGTAGCAGGCATTTGCTTACTACGCCTTATAACAAATTCAGCACTCGCTATTACGCACACCACTACTGTAGTTATTATATTCCGTGAGCTTCATTAAAAAAAAAACATCTAACATAAAAACACATAAGATATTAAAAACAATTTTTTGAAGAATACGGTCAAAGAAGATTCCAACTTCTATCATAAAATGGCTAATACACTCACACCATATGGTTACTTTTCTAACTTTCATTTGGTTCCGATCAAGATCGCTTGAGGAGAATTTCTGAAAGGATCCCAGCCTAGGACACTATACCTAAGATGTCAACTTATATTACCAGCTGCTAGATGAAACTTCGGCGGATAAATGTTAGAGTAAATAATTTCAGCAAAAGGAAACTCTTATTCATGTAGAATATTTTGTTTAGTTTCGGCTCCTGATATAAAGTTATGTACCTTTTGGACCTAACTTTTGCAAGTTAGGGTGCTTTTACACTAAACGCAACAGCAACATTAGACAAAGACTTTTTTTTTCAGAGCATGTCATTCGTTCTACACAATTTCATAACCACGACCTCACATTGACTGATTGGCATTTTTTATTGCGTCATTAAGAGTGAACTGCCAGCGGTTGGTTGATTGCGTTATCGAAGGTCTTTGTCGCTTTTGCTGTGAAATCACCCTTATAACTGTACCTTTTCTTGTCAATTAAGGTATTCTCCTGAAACGTAAAATTCAATACGCCTTTCGGTTCAGCGTTATTTACATACAACACAAACATTTAAGCTATAAACTAGCATTGGTTAACATTTTCTCTTAAACTTTCAAAAACAGCACTTTTAAAAGGAACGTTGATTGGCCTGCTCCACCAACCGTATGGATCTACGCTATGCGTTTAGACCATGGATCTACCATCCTATCTCCACGGATCAACGAGTATATCGTCGCTTGAAAAGAATAGTGACACAACTCAAAAAATACCGAAAATTAGATTTTTAATTGATAATACTTTTAAAAAAATTATCTTTTATATGTAATAAAGACACAAGTCGTAGATAGCAAAGTTGTCCGCGTGTCTTTTCAGAATGAAAAATAAAGAGCGCCTTTTTTTTTTTTTTGTTGAACAGGCATAACTCGTGTTGTGTTTCGACTGCTGCGTGGGTAAGTACTGCCAATTTTATTGAAAAAAGGCACAGCTCTGATTAGGTCCAAAGTGATATAGTCCCTTATAGAGCAATAGAGACCCATTTTGTGTTGTGTCTGTATTGTCGTTAATGTAGGATTTTTTCACAAAATTTTATTATGGACAATAGAGACATGCTTGGAATTGTGTTTGTATTGATTTTAATGTTACATTTCTTTAAAAGAGCTTTTAAGGGTTATTATACTATTAATTAAATTGTTGTTTTTATTCGAAAGAGATACAACTCAAAGTCTCATAAATTCGACACAACTCAAAGTCTCCTATATTTGATAAAAATTTCAAGGAACCCTAAAAGGCTAGCACAAAAACTGCATGAAATAAACAAGCATAATAGTATTAACCATTTTTAAGGGGCATTACAATAATTAGGAATTGTTATGAATGAAACAACAATAAATTACGTATGGCAACAATTTACAAACTGGTCTCCTGGAAAAGTATTTGAGTTGTGACACTATTCTTTTCGAGCAACGATATATGGATACTGCGTCAGTTTAATCTGCTGTGATGGTGGTTGCATTGTTCAATAATGAAATGCATCATACCTCAAATATATGTATATATATTTTTTAATGCGCTCTAATACAATTACGAATACATTCATTGAAATACTTTAAGATTCGCAAACATCAAACGTTTTTATATACCTTTCCTTTATTTCGCCTTTACAAAGATAACTTGGTTTTCCTTTGCGAAGGAAAAGCCTAACTCAATTTGGGAACCGTTATTATCAGATGTAGCCACAGGTGATAAATGTGCAACAGGAAATATTCTGGCTGATGAAATTATCATCATTCTTTGTCTTGCATCTTTTATTTCGAATCTTGAATCCCAAATGCTTTTATGAACATTTCTTTTCGCCGAATGTTTTGTTCTTTACATAAGTGCTTCATGAATATCTGATGATCGTCTGTATTATGATAAAGCCAAGTTAGGGTTTCGTTGATCACACTTAATAACCTACTTATTCAAACAAGTGCCCTATTCTTTATATTATAGTTGTAAAATTTTGTAATCTCTTTGCTTTGATCTATTAGCTTTGCAGTGATTTATTATCTGTATACCAATAAGCAAAGACAATAAAACCATTTTCTCCTGTTTTGCAACCCATTTTCCTACTTTGTTTGGTAGCTATTAACGAGTTTTGATGGTATCAGTTAAAAAATCTTGGAAACACTTTATTATTAGTTAATTATTTTCCTTTTTCTTTTGCCGGGCAAGCCTCATTTAAAATTGGGATGTTATATGGTTGTAGATAGCAGATGGCAACATGTCTTGGTTGAGTAAATCATTAGGAAGTAAATATAAAACTCATTGCTAAAAAGAGTTAGTTGCCATTAAGCAGTAATAATAAAAGCAATCGTAATAAGAGTTTGAGTGAAGGCTTCTCTGTAACAATGGAATGAAACAAGAGAATAGTGTATGGAAGCAAACATTTAGTCCAACTATCACTCAACTACGAAATCGGCAGAAGCACAAGCGGCTACATGTATAAGCGCAATTGGCCCTGCGGCGACAATGATTTACAATACGTTTGCTTCAAGTGAGGATGATCAAAATAAACTCGACTTTATAATCGATAAATTTGATGAATTATGCTTATATAACTGTATAAATAGCATAATGTTTTCAATGCTAAATTTAATTATTACTGTCGAATTTCGGCTGTTGGCCGAACTCTAGTTTGTATGAAATTTATATTTTTACACTTTTACTATGTGCTAAGGGTTGTTTGCTACCTTTGAACTAATGACATGCTGAAGAAAATAAATATTTTTATAAAACGTGTTTTTGTGTCACAAGTACTCCTTTCCTCAGTACGCGAAACCGGGCTTATGAGACGTAAACATATACCAGATATTTGTAAGACATTGCCTCATTTCTATAAAAACTGAAGAAGGAGTTTTTTATATCTCCAAAACGCGTGAGTTATATTTTAATTTCAAATTTAGATCTTACGGTATTTTTTCTCCTGGGGACCGTTCATAAATCATGTCACGCTTTTCCCCCTTATATTTGACCCCCCTCCCCACCTTTGGGATCATTCATAAATGATGTCACGCTTCAAGGGGGGGGAGGGGGTTCGTGAAATTGTGACAAGGGGAGGGGAGGGGTAACAAGAAGTGTGACATCATGCATTATACAGCATAGCGTGACGCGTGACAAAGGGGGGGGGGAGGGAGGTCCGCTGAAGTGTGACATATTGTGACAAAGGGGGGGAGAGGGGTCAAATATATGGGAAAAAAAGCGTGACGTCATTTATGAACGGCCCCTTTGTCACATGTCACGCTATGTTACATAAAGCATTATGCCACACTTCTTGTTACCCCTCCCCCCTGTCACAATTTCACGAAACCCCCTCCCCCCTCGAAGCGTGACATCATTTATGAATGATCCCCTGCCGATAGGACATAATTTATAAACAAAACGTTATGGTATTTTTTATAGGGAAGAACTCTGCCTGCTACTACTTTGAACACTTAAAAAATAGTGTCGCAACTTTACAAAACTAGAAAAGGGGATTAGCAACTCCCAGCACAAAAAGGCTTTGATATCGAAAATCATTTGAAAAGGTTTTGATATCGAGGGGGGGGGGGGGAACTCCTTTTCCACACTTTCATACCGTTATAAAGCGTGTTTATTACATGTTATATAGTAAATTTGTGCCGGCAGAGAGGCGTAGTGGTAAGGCGCTGGCCTCGTACGCCCAAGTTCTCAGTATAAATAGTATATTGATAGTTCTCAGGATTAAGCCTGGCCCAAGTCGGTGGATTTTCAAGACGCAGAAAATCGACAGCGTTCCTGTCGTACAATTATGCGGCATCTTAAAGAGTCCTTGTGTATCCGTTTGGCGTGGACACTCTTGGCTAAATTAAATCCCTAGTGCAGTCTGAATCAAATTAGAACTCAGGTGCCGCCATCTAGGGGCGAACTGAGCGTCAAAAATAATCATGCGGCGATGGTGCCACACTCATTGTGGTGCCGCTGTGAAAGAGATGGCACCAATCTCTCGGGAACGCACTAGGTCTGCAACTGGCAGAAGCCAGCAGCAGCCCATTAAAAGGAAAAATAAGCTTTAAAATGAGTGTTAAATTATGGTTCAATTAGAGCTCAGGTGCCGCCATCTAGGGGGGAACTGAGCGTCAAAAATAATCATGCAGCGATGGTACCACACTCATTGTGGTGCCGCTGTGAAAGAGATGGCACCAATCTCTCGGGAACGCACTAGGTCTGCAACTGGCAGAAGCCAGCAGCAGCCCATTAGAAGGAAAAATAAGCTTTAAAATGAGTGTTAAATTATGGTTCAATTAGAGCTCAGGTGCCGCCATCTAGGGGGGAACTGAGCGTCAAAAATAATCATGCGGCGATGGTACCACACTCATTGTGGTGCCGCTGTGAAAGAGATGGTACCAATCTCTCGGGAACGCACTAGGTCTGCAACTGGCAGAAGCCAGCAGCAGCCCATTAGAAGGAAAAATAAGCTTTAAAATGAGTTTTAAATTATGGTTCAATTAGAGCTCAGGTGCCGCCATCTCGGGGAAACTGAGCGCCAAAACTCTCAGAGTGGCAATGGCATCCGCCGATAGTGGTGCTACTTGAAAGAATGGATGCCAATCTCCGGGGAAGGCACAAGGCCTGTAAAGGTTAGTGACCATACGCAGCCCCATTAGAAAGAAACATATATATCTATAGTAAATTTGTTGTCATGTAGGCAAGGTATTTTTTTATTGTATTAAACTATATAATTCATTAAAAATACCTTGCATATTTGACGTTTCGATATTTTTGAATTCTGAAACTCTAAAGTTTGATGCAAAATTTACTCATTTGAATGTATATTAAAAAAATAACTAATGTCGCTGGTTCAAAATTAAAACGACACTTCTGCAAAAATCGATTTTGTTACGATTTAATATTACGAAGTAGATTCATAGTAAAAATTATAAAAAATTATTTAACGCAAAAAAAAAAAAAAAACCTAAATGGGCTATGATTCCACTGAGATAACATTTTTTTTGCTAAAAAAAACTTTAAAAATCGCTATCCTGAAAAGTAATGTGATTTCCAGAAGTGTCGTTTTAATTTTGAACCAGCGATGTAGTACTCGCCTATTTAATTGATATTTTTAGAAGCACTATGTAAGTGTTACTAGAATTTCAAATAAATTCAAAAAGCTTATTATCTAAACATTGTGAGACTTTCAGTTTGCATCTAAAACACTAAACAACCTAAAGTCTTGTGTAGTAAATAGCCATAACATCGAAAGGAAAGAATTTCCGTATGTCACCCGCAAGGTACGAAATTGGGGAAACACAACCTAAATCAATTCCGCTCGAGTTGGGTACGTAAACAAAGAAATAGAAGGGGAAATTTCCAACATGCATTTTAACTCGATAAAATAGGAACCCGAAAAATCTAATGTTTCACTCGACATTGAAACAAATCTAATTTATTTTTCGGTATTGTGTTCGAGCGGAACTTGATGCTATCTCGTTTTCACTTTTCCGAAATGGAAAATAAATTGTCGGTTCAAGTTGTTGGTTTAAAGATACGAGGATCGCGGAACTTTATTTTCTGGGAGAAAAGATTTTTTAAATTGAAGATTTCGTTGAATGTCAAATATTGTCATAACTTCAGAAATGAAGCCATGAAGTGCAGGACATTCTCATCACAAGTGCTGTTCTGTTATGCTTATAATTTTTTGTATCAAAGCTTTGTTTTATTATTTAAGAGAAGAAAATTTAATTCCATTTTAAAACTTGATAGTTGTATTAATTAGTGGTTTTTTTCATCTTTGTCATGACTTCAGAAATGAAGCCATGAAGTGCAGAACATTCTTTAACACAAGCGGTGTTCTGTTATGCTTATAATTTTTTCTATCAAAGCTTAGTTAAATTATTTCACAGAAGAAAATTTAAATCAATTTTAAAACTTGATAATTGTATTAATTAGTGCTTTTTTTTCGTGGTTGTCATGACTTCAGAAATGAAGCCATGAAGGGCAGAACATTCTTAACACAAGTGGTGTTCTGTTATGCTTATAATTTACGGTGTCAAAGCTTTGTTTTATTATTTCAAAGAAGAAAATTTAATTCCATTTTAAAACTTGATAATTTTATAAGTTAGTGTTTCTTTCATGCCCGTGATGATATGTATTGTATTTAGATCCCGATGTATTCGACTAAATTTTTATGTTTTTTTTTTGCGTGTACGCTATTAAATCAAAATTCTTATCATTGAGTTAAAATGGCTTAATTTGAAGCTGATCGTTGCTGGTTGGTTGCCGAGTCCTCGCACGTGGAAGAATGGCAGAATATATAGGCAGAATTCCGACTTCCACCCCTTTGATAGGTTTCTTAATTTTTGAACCAGCTCCCAGATCTGGGGCTGGCACCCCAAGAAGTATCGTTTCACTTGGAGGATGTTGGAGCCTCAACATATTTAACGTGCACCAGCTCCCTGGGGCGGACACGGTCCCAAAGCAACCACCCGCGAGAGGTTGTCACCCTCCCAAACCACTGACCTCAGTCAATGTTGCTTCACTTTCGGTGTTCTGCGGGAACCAAGCTTCTACCGACTGGTCCACTGCGGGACAACGTTATCGTGTTCTTGTAATAGCTCCGAGTCAAAATGAATGATATATGAAAATTACAGTTCTTATTTTCGAAATAAATCTTTTCTCAAAAATGATTCGGTGTGATCTTATTTTCGAGATACGACTAAAAAAAATCAGGTGGAGGTGTACGTCGGTCGTTGGGAACAGTAAAATTGCTATCAACGCTGGGGCTAGAACGCGGACTGTCCTGAATATACGCTAATGCTCTACCAGTGTGCGAGAAGAACAGCGAACAACCTGGGAAAAGTTGGATTAGAAAGCTGCCAAACGTACCAGATGCAGGTACTAAAGTACTTCCGTGCCAAATTTCTTCATATCCCAATCCAGGACAGAGTTATTTATCCATTAATCCATTTAGTTTTGCCGCCTCCGATCCGAATCCGACGAATTAATCATCTTGTATTCCTGCTCCAAAGAGACGATCAGATTGCTCAAATTCTTGCAAATCTTTGTGACACCTCGCGTGTTAAATCTTATATATTTAAACGAGCAATTCTTGTATATATATTTATATATTTTGAGTTCTAGAAAACGGCTCTAACAATTTGGACCAAATTTTGTATTTAAATCCGGTTTTGTTTTTTAAGTGTACCTACGGAGGTGTCTTCCCCGAAAAAACGCGATTTTACACAAAAAACTGATTTTTTTAATAACGCGATTGAGGTACTTGTAACACCATTTCATAGCAAACATCATCCGCTATAGATATTTTATTTCAATTGAGATAGCAATACACTGAGTGGCAACACTTACTTTTAATTTGCCTTTTGTTGATGGAAATTTGTTGTTACCATTTGTGAAATTTAAAATGCTTAGGGAACCCATTGCCAAAAAAAAAAAAAAAAAAAAGCGTTAGTAATCCTGCGCGTAATTTGAATGTATCAGAAGGTCTATGAAATGGTGTAAGACTTATTGTGACAAGTTTAAGTAAAAGCATGATGAAGGCAAGAATCGTTATGGTGAACAATCTGGCAAGTAAGTGGCTATTGCATGTATCTATATTCACTTCTTGGGTACAACTTTTGTATAGGAGCCCGTTAGCGACATTTTTGGTTGAAAAGGAAAAATTTTGGTTACAATTGCAATTAGTTGTTTTGTGTTTGATGTGTGGAACTTTAGTTTGTTCTATATTTGATAAGTTCTGGACGTATCACTCTTTTCGCGGCATCTCTCGTCGCCAACCAAAATAAAGTGCCAACCGGCGGTATCTATAGTAAAGACGTTTTTTTGCCATGGCAGTACACGCATCTCAAGATAAACAGCTCTAATAATCGGCATAAATATTTGTAGTTAGAAAACACTTTATCTTTTCAAATTTATCTAAATAAGTATCTTCTTCGAAAAAAAAATACCGCCAAGCAAAGCTCGGTTACCCAGGTACTAGTTTCTTAACTTTGATACAAATAACTATTGTTCTGAAGAAGTAATCTTTATTTTGCTTAAAAAGTTTGGTTGCAATAAAGTATATTTGTGTGTTGTAAAAATATTCAGCTTTTACCAAAATGCAACATAATTTATAAATCTTCTCTTATAAA
Source organism: Octonoba sinensis (assembly GCA_038502835.1). Classification (NCBI taxonomy): domain Eukaryota; kingdom Metazoa; phylum Arthropoda; class Arachnida; order Araneae; family Uloboridae; genus Octonoba; species Octonoba sinensis. The sequence goes on along the minus strand of CM076605.1, from coordinate 57,936,090 downwards.
GAAAATTCGTAACCATCATTATATGCCATAGCAAGATCGAAAGTTTTATTTTATATCGTGTAGAAACATAACTTCATTGGTATTTTGCATCTTAATCGAAAAATGATTTTAGAGCAAAATATTCATTGTCTTTCACGTTTAATGCAGTAACGATGAAAATAACTACGGTATAACTTTTCAAAAAATTTGTGGCAACACATAAAATTCCATCACATTTTATTTTTCTTGCGTGAAAGTCACAAAGGACAACCGCTTTTTGAATAAGACTTCTTTTTATTAAGTTTCATTATTGCCTCCACGACAATGTGGCCGTAAAAATGTCGTAGAGATATCGATTTTACAGTTTGAGAACTTTAATATCAAACATAGTGGTTTCATTTTGTAGTTATAGCTGTGAGCCAGTTTTAGTTCATTTTTTATATACATTTGAGCGAAATATTTTAAAATAAATGTTTTATCATTTATGTTTCGGCGTATTTTATATTCAGCATTGTAAAATTAAACTGAGAAAAGACTAAAACAGTTTTACTGACGGATTTATCTTAAATTTATAAAAGAGGGGCATTTTAGAAAATTTCCAAAAAATTTTTTTATGGGTTTCAAGATATAGTATTTTAACAATTTCGTCTGATCAAATAACTTTCTATCATTTTTTACGAACAAAAATTTCCCCCTAAGATACTATTTTCAGGCTCTATTTTGAAATTTAATATGTTTCCCATTGGACAATTAGGATGATCTATAAATAACAATAAATCTGTATAAATAAAACTCACTTTTGTGTTCGATTATGTTTGAAATAAGTAAACGCGCGAACTATAGAACGCACAGGAAAAATAAAAATAATGCTGGATTCAGAATTTCATCAGATGTAACTTTAGCTATTTTTATATTTGAAGAAAATTCTTATTTAATTAATTTTCCAAATTTACCTACGTTCATTGCTGAGTACAACTAAACTTATCTCTAATGTTTGCAAACATCATGGCTTGAAAGAAAAGTGCCAAAGGTAAAACGACCTTCGACCGTTTAAAAATGTGATGAACTTTTTCCATATTAAAAAAGGCTTTTGTTCAACGAGTGATTTTAACAGCGACCATCTGGTAGGGTAAATAAAATATCTTTGACCGATACTACGTGAAAGTACTAAAACGTTTGAAAAGAAATGACCAAAGAAATCTCGAGCGAGGCGAGCCAACCATTCCTAATTAATTTTTAGTTCAGTCGATATGGTTCGAATCGGTTTTACTATTGTCCTTAAACCGATTGTGACTGCAATTCTTTGTATGCATTATTGTGTGATATATATTTGCAATTTTCTTCCTGGGGAAGACGCAGCTACACTCTCAGAACGCATGCTCAAATCTCACGAAACTTTCGTCGTATTTGACAAAATGGCTTCGTGCAAAATGCTCCAAGTAAACCTTTCACCAAATTGGCGAAATTTGTGTAGTTATTTTTTAAAGTCACATGATCGCTCGAGGAAAGAATCGTTGTAAATGACGAAATTTTCTTGACGATTTAAAATTCCTCAAAAGTGACGATTCTATTTCTGAGAGTGTAGCTCCTTGCTTTATTGTTTGGACAAATTGACCTTTACGTTTATTTTCCCTTGTACTCACTTGAAATTAGTATAACTTAAAATTCCAATTTTACCAAAATCTTTTGCATTTTTTCAGATATGTTACTAATGTTGCCGTTGAGCGATATCTTAGTGTTAAATGGGACAGCGAATTTTAAGAGCAGTAAACCTCTTAATGGAACTATTTTTCACTAAGACCCAAGACAAAAAAAAAAAAAAAAAATTAATGCCAATTTTGAAGCGAACTGACCCTTATAACTGAAAATTTTTTGTGGCATTTAAAAAATTACACATTTGTTTTTCAATTGCTAATTTCATTCTTGAATGCGAACAGCAAACCATTTTGGTGAGGCAAAGTAAATTGCAGAATAAATATTTCAGATCGAGATTTACATGTAAAGGAGGAGGAGGGGGGTGGGGGGAGAGAGGAAAAAAAAGGAAAACTAACAAGAAAACCAAGAAAGAACAACAAATTAAAGGAACTTATGCCAGACCTGTGAAAAATAAGGAGTTGAGGAAGAATCATTAACCAAATTAGAACTATTCCTGTTAATATGATAAGCTTCCCAAAAGTCAAGCTCTAATGGGGAAGAACATTTTTGAATAATTTTCCCAGAATTGAAATCAAAAGAGTGGTTGGAATTCCAACAATGTTGAGCAATGCTAGACTTATTTAACTCTTGCTTTCGTACATAACCTTTATGCTCATTTAACCGAATTTTCAGAGCACGTTTTGTCTGTCCAATGTAAGAAAGGCCGCAACGGCAACTAATTTGGTAAATACCCCAAGTATTAAGTTGATCGACAGGATCTTTAAGAGAAGAGAAGGAAAGTTTGTTGCTAGGAGCAAAAACAACTTGAAATTGAAACCTTTTTAGGATTTTAGCAATACGAAAACTGACAGAATGAAAGAATGGTAACACAACCAAATTCTTTCTAGAAACCACATGATTGGGACCAGAAGTTTTTTTAGAAAGTTTGTTATGAATAGAATCAATTAAAGAGTGAGAAAATCTTCTATCAACAGCCACAGCTTTCAGATAGTCGAGTTCAATCTTGAGAAGCTCAGGAGAAGAGCAAATATTACCCCCCCTCCCTCTCCTTTACATGTGTACTTTGTTTTGCTTTTTGTTTTGATATTTTCTGTACTTATTTTATTTCCATTTTATTATTTGTATTTTGTTTTATTATTTTGCAATTTTCATGTATTTTCACATTTTTATGCACGCTGTTGTCTTTTTTGCTTTGTTTTTATTGATATTCCTTTTTACTTCCTGTACTTTCAACTGCAAACGTTTGTTGCCCTCTAATTGGTGCCTTCCCTGCTACTTCTACTTCCACTTCAAACTGCCTTTATTCTCATTGGTTTACAGTTAATTCTTTGGCTATATAAGCTTTGTTTTTGTTGTTTTGTCTGCTTCATTTGGATGCTTTGCATCTAGAAGCTCCCTGTCGCATTGAAAAAGGGATTCCAAGCAATCCCGAAACATGTCTGCGTTTTAATGCTCATTTGTGCTTTAATTTAACGTGATATTATATTTCTATTACTATCAACGAATAGGTTTAATCACAATTATTTTCATTTACCTTTACAAATTAATTTTAACAACTGTCGCACAAGTTGGTGATGCAAATAGCTGCAATAAAATAAATATTAGTGATTTTTCGTATCGATGATGTTTTTTTTTGTCCGGAAGTTTCCGTTCTCTTCTAAAAGTTATCTTGTCTTGATATAAAATGACTTATATGACTAGTTCATTAGCATGTTATTTAATTTGAGACAGCAACGAATATATGTGTGAACACAGCTGTCTTCATTTACCTTTGAAAATCAATTTTAACAACTGTCTTACCACTTAGTGATGCAATTACCTGCAATGAAATAAGTATTGGTGTGTTTCTTTCTTTTGCATAGATGATGTTATTTGTCCGGCTGTTTCCGTTCTCTTCTAAAAGCTATCTTGTCTTGATATAAAATGACTTATACGGCTAGTTAACTAATTCAAACATATTACTTAATTTGAGGCAGCAACGAATAGGTTTAATCACAATTGACTTCATTTACCTTCGAAAATCAATTTTGACAACTGTCTTACCACTTAGTAATGAAATTACCTGCAATAAAATAAATATTAGCGGGGGTTTTTTTTTGTATAGATGATGTTATTTGTCCGGCAGTTTCTATTCTCTTCTGAAAGTTATCTTGTCTCGATCGGAACCGACTTATATTGCTAGTTTGATGAAATATCTTTTAATAAGAGCTTTGGGCTCGTCTTAATTCATCTTCTTCCATTCCATGGGAACTCCATATGCACCACTCTCAATCATTCAAAACGTTTGACTGCATTATTGGACGAGATTGCATGTTCTGTGCTTAGAAATATGTGAGACTCCGTGGAAGATTATTAACGGTCGTTAATAATTTATGTGACAAGGAAATCGGGTGTCAACATGAACATTGCTGGCGAGCGTGTAATCATATGTGTGAGAATCATCAAGGTATTATCATAATTAATGCACACCATAATTTATTATGTGGTAAATTGAGACTCATTGTTCATCAATCTTTCGTGTCATATGTGAGCAAATGCCCCGAAATACTGTTGCAAATACTGATTCGAAATCAGTTTCAGTAATGTTTACCGCAGTATTTTACTGATATTGTGAGACATTGTCCCGAAAAGAAATTTTTTTCAGTGATGTGTATATTAGAGTTTACAGGCATTCTCTTAAATATGTATAAATTATTATGCGACTTTATTCTAATGGAGATTTTTAGGAACTAATGGTATTTATCCTTTTTGGGATGTTTAGGAATAGTTGTCTTTATTCAAATGGCTTGAAGGAATGATTTCTTTATTGTAGCGGAAATATTCAGGGACCGTTGTTCTTCATCCAATAGACATTTTTAAATAGAATACAGCTCTTATTCTGATGGATATTTTTAGATGTAGTGTTGTCCATATTGTAATTCGTAGTTTTACGGACTCTTGATATCATTTTGTAACAATTATCCTGATGCATATGGGCATTTTAGTTACTGTTGCCTTTACTCTAATGGCAATTTTTATGAACTGTTGTTGCCATTTTAATGTGGATTTTTATAGACTCATTTTTCGTCGAAGGAATTTTTAGATGCAGCTGTTTTTGATGTAATCGTGATTTTGAATGAGTTTTACTGTTTAAATGGAATTTATAAGGATTGTTGAACATCTTCTACGTGTATTTTTTAAGAAAATTTTCCTTGTATATTTACAACAGAATTTTCGACATGTGTCACTTGGCCTGCGAATGATGCAATGTTATCCCACGCAGCGCCGGGTGTGTCAGCTAGCGTAACATATTTCCGTCAACATGCGAGTATTTTAAAGTCTTAAATGGAATTTTTACACACGCTGTTTATTTTTATTCGTCACTTCAAACAACACACACAATGCAAAGATAAGTGCAAAATACACAAGACTAACGCAGTTTGTCATGTCTATGTATGCTATAAAGTAGTAAAAAAAATGTACATTAAAATAAACGAAGAGTATTGCGTATCACAGAACTGCACTGTAGATAGGAAATATTTAAAATGTAAAAAGAAATAAAAAGAAGCGTTTAAAGAGAATATCTTAGTATAGTACAGTTTCTTCTGTCTCGTTGCTTCAAAAACGTTTTATTCTGCACAAAGGGTGGGTTGAAAATATTTCTTTCCCGCTTCTTACTATATTTTCCATAATTTCTAAGAAAAGCATTAATGAAATTATTTTCTTAAAGTTGATCAAATGAAATCACTTTTTAATTCACATTTAGTAGCATGGCTATACGCTGTTTTCTCTAATAACTTTTGTAATATCTTTATCCTTACAAACACAAAATTCCCAATTTGGAAAACAAATGATAGGGAAATATAACTTTTTTCATTTAACAAACGTATCAGTGGTTAAAGAAGGGCTGATTCCGATTGCAAAATTTAAAAAGGATCCCGTTGGAATTCAAAACCAGTAGATGGTAGCACTTGAAAATGCCTGAGAAGATACCTTCATTCAGAAGCGAGTTGGTAACAATCGAAAGTGATATACATCCATTTCGTATGACATAAAATCATTGTAGTAATTTATTGAAATTTTACAGTTTGAATTCCAGTAATAAACCGACATGACGTTTGTGAGCTAACAAGATGGAATGCATGAGAAACTTTATTCATTTTCATGACTTTAGAAAACAGTTTTGCATTTCTGATTATCTCCCATTAAATGAGGGCTTTATTTAACTTCTGGTATTCATGGCTCAATAATTTCCATAGGGCAACAGACGTTGCCTACTTTCACTCCACTGAATTTAATCCCAATAAATTCATGCGAAGGATTCGAGTTGTTTCGGCTATCGGGGATGCGGGAGGAATAGATAATGTAGTTAGTTTCACGCCAAATGGTTTATGGCTAATTATCACAACAAAACAGTTTCATTGTTATGATAACAGTTTAATTATATTTCAATACAATAATTATGATCTTGACGTTTCTTGAAACTTCCGTGGCTTGAAATTCTTTGGTTCGTTGCTAAATGACTTTATATAACCACCATAAAAACTCTAAATTTCTAATTGGGTACGAGTTAACCACCCAAGACTCGGAGTCATTTCATACTCGGAGTCATTTCATAGTTCAGACTAGGAGTCATTTCATAGAATAACTGGTTATTCTATGAAATAACTAGACAAACCAGTTAAAGGTGAAAAATTTCACACGTTATCTAGTTATTCCATGAAATAACTAATGATAGACAGTAGTTAAAGAGAAAGGGGGGAAATAATATATTGTAGAAGTAGTTATACTTAAATATTATATATAAAAAAAAACCTGCAGGGAAGAAATGCTGTTGCTTCAAAAGAACATCGTGTAAACTTTTTCAAACAAAAACGTAAGAAAATATTAATTTAAATTTTATGAAATACCTTTTTTTTTACTTTTCACTATTTATTCGATCAAGGATTGCACACACACACACATTATAGCAAAACAGCTAAAAGCGGTTCAAAACTGGCTGAAAGCAGTTAGAACCGGTTCAAGTCCCGCAGTGGACCAGTCGGTAGAAGCACGGTTCCCGCAGAACACCGTAAGTGAAGCAACATTGTTTTAGGCCAGTGTTTGGGAGGGGGACAAGCTCTGGTTCTTGTAGGGCCGTGTACGCTAAAGGGAGCTGGTGCACGTTAAATAGGTCGTGGCTCCAATGTCCTCCAAGTGAAACGAGACCTTTGGGGGTGCCAATCCCAGGTGACGGTCTCTCATCTGGGAGTTGGTTCAAAAAATTAAGAGACCTTTTAAAGGGGCTGAAATTGGACTACTGCCTATAAGCACCCCGTTCGACACAGGAGCAGCGTACCCATTCTTCCTCGCCACATGCGAGGACACGACAACAACAACAACAACAACAGAACCGGTTCAAAGAACTTTCGAGTGCCGTATTTCAAACCTTAACAATCAAGGAATCGTTATTCTATAATATGCCTAGTCAAATCTTAGAATACAGTAATTTTATATACTTTAACTGACTTGTCTAGTTGTTTCAAGAAATTCCTAGTTATTCTATGAAATAACGGATTTCACACTTTAACGGTAACATATAGATAAGACATCGTTTGTACGTATGTTTGTTTGTATGTTGGCTATCCAAATTGCATTGTCACCTAAATAAATTTGCAAGAGCTGTTGTCTTCTGTGATTCAAGAGCAGTAATTTTGGCAGTAAACTCATTTTCTGCTCCTGCGTCTTCTAACACCCCTGAGTGCAAGAAACTCCTGAAGAGTCTGTCTGAGTACTGTAAAGAACTCATCTTGCAGTGGATCCCTGGACACTGCGGTATAACTGGTAATGGAATAGCGGACCACTTGGCAAAAAAGCAAAAAAGGGAGCTTCTATTTTACGAACATCAAAGAAAGCTCTCCCTTATACCAGTGCCAAGCGTATCATCAAGAGAAAAATGAATGATTTCACTCTACATCAATACGCTGAGCGAAATTCTAATAAGATCTGGTGGAATAAACTCGGAGATCTTCCCATGTGGCCAAGACGTAAAGCAGTTGCTGAGTTTCGTCTGGCCACAGGACATGACTGCCTCTAAAGCATCTTCATCGAATCCGTGTTGTTCAGGCCAACCTTCTGCAAGCTCTGTGATCTTCGGGAGGACATGGATGCTGACCACATTCTCCGCTGCCCGGCACTTGGGGATTCCTCTCTGAGTGATCGCTTTTGGCGCGCTAGGGAGCTTTTAGGTTCATAGACTTTTCTCTCCACATTATTATATTTTATTTGTTTTTGTTCTTGTTCCTTTTGCGTTGTGGTGTAGAGGTCTTTTGTAACCTTGCCATTAGAAATAAAAAATGTTGGCTATTCAAAGCCACAACATTGGACGGGATGGAATAAAATTTGGCACAAAATTCAATCATGACTTAAGAAAAGTAACGCAAGCAGTTCCATTCGAAAATTCGGATTCCGCTTTTCTTCCTTTCCTTTTCTTTTCTTTCCTTTCTATCTCTTTTAATTCCAATTTCAAGATTGGTTTCGACAGTAAAATCATCTTACTTTCTTAAATTTCTTATCATTCTGAAGCTGATAAAAAATTGCTTCAGACAGAATTTGTTCAAAGAATTCTAGAATCAATGGAACATGAGTTATTGCCCAGGAATATTTCTTATACAGTGGATTAAGTTAAGCCTTCAGCTTAAGCTTTCTTGTTAAATGAAGACTTTGGAGAGAATTAATTTCAAAATTTCATTGTTCTATGAAAAAGCCCGTGAGTTAATTTAGACTTAAATGTTAATTTTCTGCGATCAGGTCTCATGTTATTTAATATGTATGGATCTGATATATTTTTTTAATATTGTCATTGTAGCGGGTAACGCCGGGTAATTTTGGCAGTGCATCATAGATTTATAAGCCTTTGTTACTTTATGGAGTTGTTAATTAATTACTTTGCGTGTTGTACATAATTTAAGTTTAATTACTAATGTATGTACGTAATTACTATTGACACAAAGCCGTTTTCTAAATGTACGTAGTTCTAAATAGGCGTACAAGGAAGTTATGTGGTGAATACATCAGATTTTTTATTCCTTCTAGGGTAATAAATTAAATGATTAATGGAAATAGAAACATGGTTAAAAATGTTGAAACGTATGGCAAATTAGACAAAAGTGAGATGTTGCACAAAACATTTTTCACACTTTCAGATATTCATCTAAGGTCCTTGTTTTTTTTATTATTCTTATTTTTTTAACTCATATTTTTAATAGTCTAAAGTTAAAAAACGATATTGGTGATAAACGGAAAGTAATTTTATTTATACTGAAATTAATAGTGAAAGTTAAGCTAATTAAATTCTTAATGAAAATATTATTCTTATAGTTATAAAGTATGCAAATTCGGCAAGGGACATTTCTTTTTTCTTAATTAAAGAGCTTCGTAATCTGTGTTCAATTTTTTGCTATTATTTTTTTTCTCTACTTTAGTAGGTTATTTCTCGAGGGGTAAATATTAGATGTAGCAGTGGAAAATAAATGTTTAAATTTAAATATGATATGTGTATCTTTTTCTGCGTATTATATTTGCCATTACATGTCAGGAGGGGGAGGGAGGAACCTTTTGCACTGAAATGCTACATTAAATTTGGCATGTGTTCAAAAGGCCGCAAAGCAGAAGCGCACAGTAAAAAAAAAAAAATTCTCTACAGAAGGGAAGCTGAGTGTTTCTTTAAATTTACGAAGAACTTGGTGATTTAAATCAAATAATCAAGTTTTTTAATAATATATTCTCAATAAAATTTTTGTTTTTCCGCACTCAGTAAAAATACAGAGAAAAATTTATTAAGTAAAACTGAATACTTGCGATCTGTGACTACCAGTTTAAAAATTGTCAAAAATGCGATATATATTATTGGTGTTTAATTTACATTGACCCTAGCATGCACTCTGCTAGCAAATAAATAAAAATAAATAACAAAATAGGAAATAAAACAAATTCGTTTAAAACTTACTTTCTTTGGGGTTCATATATGTAGGTGAAGTTAATTAAAAGTAAATAATTATATCAGTATTTAATAGAAGTTTATACCTTATTTTATGCGTCAATACATTAATAAATAATTAGCTCGCTTATAGTTAGCAAGATGTACACGTACAAAATTTTTTTCCGAATTTTAACTTCATAGGAGCAAAATAACAACATATTTTATTTAATTATTAGAAAGAATAACGCGCTTTTCGAATATAAAAGAAAGCTTTATAAATTCCCATGTACACTGAACAAATATACTTTTAGTAACTATCAAATCATTTGAAATGGGAGAGGTTGAACGCTCGATTCGTCAAACTACTCTTAGAACAAATCACTGAAAACATTAGAACTGCTTTGAAATTTAATGGCACATAAAGCTCTGCTCTTTCAAGAGAAAGAAAATTGTTTCAGATGGGTCGTAAAAGAGCAATTTACACGAAGCATTAAATTCTTTTCGGGTAGGAAGTTTCAAAACTTATTTAATCAATCATTTTCCTTTATTAGAGGTCGTGATAATCAAATCAAGCAACTATGCAAATGACATCACGTACCTTTTTTTGCTGTGGTGTAATGTAGTGGTTGTCATAACCAGGTGTGTTCTGAGTAACTCTGTTATTTTTGGTTGCTTGGCCTTTATTGGGCTTAATGGTGCAAGAGCCACAACGGGCTATTTTGAGACAAATTTCTTTTATTTCGGAAAATTTTGTGGTGCCCAGCACCTGAAGGGAAAGTTGTCTTCTTGGAGAATTTCTAAGGACAGCAAATGCTCATTTGCATATTGAATAGAAGAAAACCAAGAAATTAGTGGTGAATCCAGGGCTTTGGTCAAGGGCGATTGATGTCATAAAACATTTGTATTACCAGAACGACTTCAAAGTTTGGAGCGACCGAAGTTGATTTCTAGTAATTTTTAGTTTAATCTAGTAATCTGTTATGATTCACTTATAGACATGAACACAAATTTTAAGAAAAACATACTTTCAAAATTTTGAAGTCGTAAAAGAAAAGCATTAGGTAGTTTCTACAGTTTAAGAAAATCACAATGAAATAACTAACTATAGTTTTCTACCGCGTCAACGCTACCAATTCTAAAGGAATGGTTGCAAAGGCGGGGAAATTATATCTCTATGCCCAAAAGAAAGTAAAAGTAAGTAGGTGTGGCGATTATAACACAAAAAAATTAAATCCTGCTTTAGTTTTGGGAAATCTGCAGTATTATGCGCCCCCCCCCCCCATATTTATCATTCATCATTGCAGGAAACTAATAACAATTTAGAATTACAAATGACGAGTCCACTGGAAAAACGACCTAAGTCACATACTACTTGATGAACGTTGCTTTATGTTTTATTCATTCATTTTATAACATAAATGTTAATTTTAACTATACGAGCCTACTTTCCCGTAACACCCAAATTCAAATTTATAATCTAATTTATAGTATAGTTAAAATTAACATTTATGTTATGAAATGAATGAATAAAACATAAAGCAAAGTTCATCAAGTAGTATGTGACTTCGTCGTTTTTCCAGTGGACTCTTCAAATACAAAAATGACAACCTGCAACAGACTCTGGGCTCAGCTATGCTGGTCCTTGTCCGTTTACCAATCCCCAATGAACATCAAAAGCCCTCTTAAAACTTTTTACCGCACTTCAAGTAACAGTCGCTTCCGGTTAACTATCCCAACAGCTTATAACCCTTTTGAAGTAGTAATTTTTTCTCATTTCAAGATTAGCCTGAGATTTGAAAAGCTTAAATCAATGACCTCTGGTGCTTCCTTCTGTGCAGAAATGTAGCCCATCAACATTTTCCATTTTAACGAATTTAAATGACTACACATTGAGCTTTTTAAGCCTTTACTCATAATCTAAGTCTGAGTAGTCCTCCTTTGAACCCTTTCTAATAAGGCAATATCCTTCTTTAGACATGAAGACCAGAACTGAATAATACTCCAAATGAGGTCTTATTCAACTTTCGTATAAGGGGAAAATTACTTTCTTAGACTTGCTCGAAATAGTAATTACCAGATGAGAATTAATTAAAGTGACACAAACATTAACTTCGCCTCTTTGCTTTTCAAATCAATGACTACAGAGCCGGTATTGGAGCCCGGTAACATTCATTTGACCTTATTTTGTTAAGTGCTTTATGGCTCAATTACGTCAAAGGGTTATACTGCATCCGAAAACATTCATTTCGGTTAGACATTCAGTTTGGCATTTCAATTGGATATTGGATAAAAGAAAATCAGTAAAACGCTCGTCAAACCATTCAGTGATTGTACCAACTACCACATCACCTCCTGGCCGCTCAAAGTAGCGACTGCAAAACTATGAGTAAAGGCTGGGATTTTTTGGAGGCAAAAAATACTACCAGATATATAGCGTGTCCATGCAGGGTTCGCAATTAGGAAGTAAAAGTTACTCGTAGGGCTCGACCGATGGCATTTTTTGGCCGATGGGCCGATGCCGATTGTTGGCCGATTGTTCCGAGATCGGCCGATGGCCGATTGCCGATTATTCTCCTCTTCCATCGGCCGATGGCCGATGCCGATGGCCGATGGAAAAAAAAGTCGCTTTAAACCATTAAAACGTGTAGAATGCTTGTCAAAAATGTCATTTAAATCACTTACTATTTATTTTTATGTTTATAAAAGCATAAATGCATTACTCAAGCATCGTAAAACTGTTTGGGGGAAGTTTACATAATAATTAAAACTGAAAGAATCACTCGCGATTCTAGTAAAGTAATTAAACTATTAATTACTTTAAAAAAAAATAAAAGAAGGTTAAAAAAAAATAAAAAATGCTATATCAGAGGATTTTTAATTCATTTTTCTTATCTTTGCAAAAAAAAAAAAAAAAAACTGAACAACTATTGGATGGGCTCGGGTCTAATTCCCTTTCCTTCAACATTTTCTCTTTATAACACCTGCACTGTAAATGCCATTTGCAGCTGCCTTTATTTTCTTATTTTTTTTCATGGAGAGGAATGCAGATGCTATGACAAAGACTAACAAATAATGTGGATTTGTATTTTTAACAAAACTATTAACCCCCTCCTCTCAGATTTTTTTCATGATCCGCCCCCCCCCCCCCCCCACGCTTTTAAACAAGAAGAGGGAATGATTACATGTTTATTTTTCATTTAAAAAGTTATTTTAAGCTCTTTTTCTGAAATAAAAATAAAATATTTAAAAAAATTTCTGGTAGTATTATCCCTTGGATAGTATATCCTTTGTTAATAACCAAGAAATACTGAATATTGCTTTAAAAACATAGAGGTGAGATTTTTTTGTCATTACAAATGAATGCTGGGTCTTAAGAAGTAAATTTTTCTTTCTTGTGAATTGAAAAATGCACTGAAATACTTGACATGTTCTTTATATTTTCATGAGCACAATGAAAGGAAAGGTCACCGAAATAAACCAATATTTTGAACACCAGCAGTTTTCTGTTGACAAATAATCTTCTGAAAACACGTGATCGTTTATAAAAATTAAGATGTATTTTGAAAAAAAAAAAAAAAAATTTTATTTATGTTGACAATTTTTGAAATTAATGAAATTGTAGCATTTTTATTAAGGTATTGTTCGACCCTGTATCCCAAACTCGTTTTTAAAGAATTAAATTTTTGAAAATTGCAAGTCGAAGTTGGACACATAAAATTTCGATCAATAAACATCTATACTGAAAAATTTATTCATATTTTTCATTAATATGTTCTATGTTGTACAAGAAATATTCTAAACTGAAAGCAGATGCAACGAGATTGTTGTACAATAGCAAAAAAACTGTCAACTGTCTAACACGTGGCATCAAAGAAGCCAAAACAATGCGCTAAAAAACGAAGTACTAACGGGGAAAAATTAAAATAATTATCGTATAAAAAATGTTAAGATGTATTTTGAAAAAAAAAAAAAAATATATATATGCATTGATCAATCTTTGAAAATAAAGAAATTTTAGCATTTTTATTAAGATGTTATTAAATCCTGTCGCGCGAACTCGCACTTTGAGAATTCAATTTTTAAAAATTGCAAGTCGAACTTGGACACATAAAATTTCGATCAATAAAAAAAAACTAGAATTTTTTTTTCTTATTTTTGACCAATCTTTTCTATGTTGTAAACTAAAAATGAAATAATGAGAACAACCGCACACTAAAAGCAGATGCAACAAGATTGCTGCACAATTGCAGAAAAACTGTAACACGTGGGATCGAAAAAGCAAAAAAAAAAAACGCAAAGAGAAAAAAGTTTACACTGGTAAAAATTAAAATTATGATCGCACTTTGATTGAGTTGACTTTTTATTGTTTACAATTTCGGGAAAAAAAGAAACATGACAAACTAGAAACAGCTGGTATAATATTATTGCACAATGACATCTAATGCATAGGTATAACCAGGGGGGTTGGGGGTTCAACCCCCCCCATTGGGTATTTACTTATTTAGGCACATTTAGGCACACAAAAAAATTTCTGGCTACGGCCTTGAAAAGCACATATTTTTTTTTCCTAAGAAAATTAAACACGTATTCATATGATTTTATTTCCTCTTTCTCTGAAGGATTGAGATCATGACCATAGTATGCAGCTCATAATAAAGAGGACTTTTCATCTGGTTATAATCAATACCCTTATCACCTTGGGGGGGGGGGGGTTTACAGCGAAAGGTGGCTTCAATCACCGTACCACACACAGACAAACAGAGATCCTTTCAATCACTCCAAAGGGTTTTCTTTAACTCTTGATGTCTTTTTTACCCAAAGGCAGCAATTTGGGAATATAATCGCACAAGTAATAAGTTTCGTTTGAAATATTCTCTACTGTGATGGAGTTGTGTTTTCTGATAAGCCGGTGTTGTAGGTGCTGGGGTCTGAAAATGAAGGACCCCTAGCCAACAATTGTCCTAATGGGTTAAACCCTCAAGCCAGGAAGGATGCTCACCAAGAAACAAAAAGAGCAGTTTGTATTTATTTATGACCTTCCTGTCCAAACACCCCTTTTGGTAAAATCTTTTTTGTAGATGAGCCGATTGGAAAACTGATGAACTGTATATCTTTAGAGACAAGTATTTATAGCTAGTAAATTTTCAACTCTTTTACACTTTTTATTGGTGTTCAGTCTGTACATTTTTAGAGTGACCCCCCCCCCTTTCACCAACCCTAGTTACGCCTAGGATCTAATGCACTAAGTCATTATTAAAAGAAAAATGGACAAAAATGAGGCAACTAGCCTAGTGCGAAAAACAAATAGCACTCATAAGACGCTTCTACGACTTTTACTTTAACATATTCTATTTCGCGAGCATTCTGCTCAAAGAGAACTATTTTAATAATGAAGATTTTCGGGCAGCGATCGCTTAAACTAGTTTCCCGAATTTTTTATCAAATACTTTGTGAAATGACATTATTTGTATGTGTTTTTTTTAAAACTTATGTGCTGCCTGTTATTGTATGGAAATTGAAATTGAGCTATGGAGAAAAAAAGAAAGTGAAAGACAGAATGTTTTCTGGAAAGTTGTCCCTGCGAAAAACATCGGCCTTGCATCGGCTTTTAGATGTTTTTTAAGGCCGATGGGCCGATGTTTTTCTAAAGTTAACATCTGCCGCCGATGCCGATGGCCGATGGCAACTTTGTTGAACAATCGGCGCCGATGCATCGGCGAGGCCGATGCATCGGTCGAGCCTTAGTTACTTGTCATTGGCACCTAGCATTTTTGTTTTAGTTGTCAAAAATGTTTTGCTAGGAGTTAATTTATAGGCAAATTATTTGGCGGAGATAAAACGGGTAACTATGAAGACAGTTGTGCAATTGCTAAAAAATATTGCAAAACTTTACAACCTTACTGAGAAAATTGAGAAGTAAGAGAAATATTCAAAAATCAATTTCTATTAGTAAAGTTTAAGAAAGTTGGTAATTTTACTTAAGTTTATGAATAAATATAAACGTCTGTTTTGATCAGTCGATAATAAAATAAAATACGAGTTAATTGACTTAACTATTTTTTAAGTGCTATTTACTTCATTTGTAAGTAAAAATTCCCAATTCCAAATTTGAAGTTGAAGAAGTTACAATAGTCTTCATAGACATCGTATGAACTCAAAATACAGACGATTAGGTGAAATATGTACAGTAGGGCCTTGATTATCCGAGGTAATGTGGACCAAAGGTACCTCGGATAATCAAAAACTCGGATAACACGGATTCCGTCCAAATCCTGAGGAAAGCGTCATTAAACTGGTAAAAGGAATGCAAACGTCACCAAAGATGTGAAAAAAGCGTTTATTGTACATATTATGAAATGAAAAAATGGCGCTACATACATACAAATGATGTAATTGTATATATATATATATAGCCGAGAGTACATGATCCAGTTTAAAAGATTATTTCTTGAAGAAGTACATAACAGTTTTCTGTTTGGCAGGGGCGCCATTGTCCCGTTCTAATGGTGCTTTTTCAAGGACTTATGTATCTCGGTTAACCCGGAACTCGGTTAGTCGGGGCTCGGATAACCGTGGCTTACTGTATATGAAAAAAAGTATAAAGTTATGCTAGATTTTAAAAATAAATGAAAAATGATGAGTTGGTGAAATTTGTGGTCGTCAAACTCGAAGTTTTTTGAAAGGTTAGGCCTCAAAAGGGACGACTGGAAGTGAAATCGCGGTCGTCAAACGGAAATTTTTGATTGCAAAATACGATTAAGGACCACTAATTTCGAACACTATGTCCAAGAATGATCTTTATTATTATAAGCATTATTAACAAAAATACTAAGAGGTATAATTAAATGCAGTTTGTTACGAAGCAATGAAAGAATGGAGAGTTTCATTGGTTTAGAACACTCAGAATGATGATGTCTCGTAATTTCGCTAATTTTTTTCTTATTCCATCAGAAACTCAAGCTATTTTGCTAATGCAAATGGAAACTTATTTGTTCAACAATGTTTCACAACAACTACTTACACCTGCTATCTTTTAAAAAAACCATCTAGCTAAGGTTTAGAAAAGAAACAAAGAAAGAGGAAGAGAATTTCTCCTGCTTAGAATAGAACATTTGTTTGTTATAGCTCAGAAAAATAATATTTTGGAGAGTAATCATTTTATTAGTCCGACTTATATGGAAATTTTCGTTTTTAAAATCGAAGGAGAAGATCAGAAGCCCTGAAGTGTTTTTGAATTAATTAAGATGAATATTCCATCATTTTACTTAGTTCCAATAGTTTATCATTCGAAAACTCATTAAAATATTGAATGCAATATGTACGCGAAAATTCTCAAAGAGATTAAATCCATTTTATCAAACGTTACATCCATGGCCTTACTTTCTTCAAGCCATGGTGTTTTATTTTTCAATTGGATCACATTGCATGAAGTTTTATGACAAACATTTTAAAAATCTTCCTTTAAAGATTTCTCTTCGAGGCATAGATAATGACAAAATAAATTTCTTAAAAGCTTTTCATATTATCAAAGTGAAAGTATAAGCAACGTTCTTTATACTGGAAGCTTCAGACACCAAAAACTACGTTTCTTCAGGGTATTGCATAAATGCGATTTAATCTAATTTTATTACTCAAGCGCGCTTTTCCCTACAAAAGGACATAATCGCATTTTTTTTAAAAAGCATTTTATTGTACGTCATAGTGTTTCTGTCTTTGAAGTTGTTTCGTAGTAATTTAGTTGTCGTAATTCCTACACTATGTTTACAGACGATATTTTAAAATTTTACATTTTGTTTCTATCATTAAAATTATACACTTAAAAATTGTTTGTTTGTTAATCCTTTATAGACTTGAAAACTACCCGTCGGATTTCGCTGAAAATTTCCATTTACGTATATATTGGCATTGGGTATGTGTAGAGATTAATTCGAAAAAAGCCCACAGGTACTTCTTTGGGGTAATTCATAAATGATGTTACTCATCAAAGAGGGGGGGGGGGGAGGAGGGTTCAAAAAAATGTGTCAGTTTGTGACAAAGGGACGGGGGAACACGAAGTGTGACGTAGTACATTTTGATTTCTATAAAAAAATTAGAGTCAGAAAATTAAATTTATTTTATAGTTTTTTTTTTTTTTCCACACATTGATTTTAAAGTTTCATTGATTGCATTTTGAATCGAAAACGCCGATGCTGATTAAGGTTTAAATTAACTTCTAGTCAAAAGTTTAAAAGGAAATTTTTTGCAATTGCACTTTTAAGATAAAATAGCGCGGATCATTTTTTTCAGAATGCGAACAATTAATATTTTTTACTATTTTTCTTTGTAGTAAACTTAATCTCATTTCATGAAAATTAAGCATAGATTCATTATAATTATTATGCTTCCAAATGTCATTAAAAGCTCAAAAATAAAATTAGAAAGGTTATCTATAAGTAGGTCTTTGTTGTAAACTGCAACACTGGAAGTACATGTGCAAAAGTAAGATGGCGTGGCATTTGACAAAGGAGGGTAGTGGGTGTGTTGAAGTGTGACACTTCGTGACAAAGGGGGGAGGGGTATCAAATATATTGAGAAAAAAAGTGTGACACCATTTATGAGCTCCCCTTTTTAAAATTTTTTATATGAGTATTATCGTAGGATCAAACTTGGCTCAAGTCGCTCTATTTTCAAGATGCGGAAAATCATCAGCGCCCATGTCGTATGATTGTGCGGCACGTTAAAGATCCATTGAATATCCGTTTGGTTTGGATACTCTTGGCTAAATTAAATTTCTAGTACAGTTTTGCCTCATTTAGAGCTCAGGGGCCGCCCTCTAGGGGGAAACTGAGCGTTACAGTCCTCAAAAGTGGTAATGGCATCCGGCAATAGTGGTGCTACTTGAAAGAATGGATGCCGATTTCCGGGGAATGCACTAGGTCTGCAAAAGGAAAAAATGAGTTATGTCAAATGAATTACATGAACAAGTCGTTTTCTTCCAATAATATTAAATTTGAATTCACACACACACATTTGAAATAAATGCAGTTTTGTGTTAGAAAGCAATATTTTTGGAAAATGATTTATAATACTGACATTGATTAAAGCACATGTGAATCTAGACCTTCTACGAGATGAATTAATAAAAAACAGTCACAAGAGAAGTTAAATTAATCTTTGATCTTTTAAGCTATGTATTTTAGCTAAACAACCGAGTTTTTCAATGCGCAAAATAAACGTAAATATAGGAATGCGTGGGTGATGTTCAAAGGAACAATGTTGTTAAAGTAATTAAAACGGTTTTCACTAAGTGAAGAATAAATTCAAAAATTTGTCCTACCATGCTAAATGTGGTAAAAAGTACATTTCCGAAAAAAAAAAAAAAAAAACCACTGAAAGTTTAATATTTTATCACTTTCCTTCAAAACTGAAGAGTACCAAGTCGCATTATGTTTCGATTTTGCAGTATTTTAAATTGTTTAAGTTTATTACCCTTTTCTTTCTCTCTCTCTCTCTCTCTTTGTTCGTTCGTTTCGTTTCTTGGAATTCACGTATTTCACTGAATACTCGCGGGGCACATCAGCTAGTACAGCGGTTCCCAAACTGCGGTACGTGTACCATTAGTGGTACGCGAAGCCTCTCCAGGTGGTACGCCTGCAGGCAAAGAAAGAAAAAGAGGTTAAAACAAAAAATCTCAGGATTGAAGATCGAATTAGATTAAAAAGAATTAAAGTTGGGAGAATGTTGGCTCAATGTTAACAATGAATTCCCGTTATGGTCAAGAAAAGCATTGCTGTTTTTAATTCAGTTCACAACCACTCATCTTTGTGAAACTGCTTTTTCCACTATGATATTTATAAAAAATAAATATAGAAGCAAATTAAAGGTCGGCCCAAATTTGAGATTAAAACTACGGTACGGTAATATCACCTCACTTTTACCTTGCCATGCAGCAGCAACCTTCTCATTAATTTTTTTTCATGTTTTTGCATCATAGGTATTTTGTACTTAAAGACGTACTTCTAATGCTATTTTGGAAGTACATATTAAAATTAGATTTTATTTTATACATACAGCTTTATTTTAATAAACGCTTTTCTTTGCATTAACTATAAAAAATGGTGTGATTGAAATAACCGAGTCGTCGTGGTATTTTTCCATTATTTATTAGTGTTTTATTCTATAAAATAAAGTTACATTAGCAGTGGTACGCAAATGGTTTGCAAGAAAAATGGTGGTATGCAAAAAAAAATAATAAATAAATTGGAACCGCTGGGCTAGTACATATTTATAAATAACTAACAGGAAATATTAATACATTACGTTAGGCTGTGTTTCGTGGTTTTCAGAGAATGTCAAAATGTTCATCACATGTTCGCTTGCACAGATGACGTCAGAGTGGCCTCTGCCCTTGGGACCGAGTCTGTATTTCTTGCAAACCGAGATTTAAGTGATCTTTCCCTGATTGCCGACGATGGTATGATAAGATTTTTGTACGTTACATAAAAAAGCTTTTATACCTCTGAAAAACAAGCAGTTATATGGAATCAACTTAAATCAGTGTCTCCCAACCGGTGGTTCGCGAGACCCTAGGGGTTCGCGTGTTAGAGAAAGAGGAATTACTAACGTAAAAGAGAAAACGAAATTATAACTTTTCATACATACTAGGACGGAGAGTAAAGATGATTTTCTTGGACTTGCATATGGGAAGCATACATATAAATTTGAAATGCATTTATTTCTACTTTTGCGTAATTTGCAAATTTGGATCATGAACTGGTTCATTGATCGAAAGACATTTATTTTCAATTTTGATTTATTTTAAATTTTGAAAGTATATTTCTCTTACCATTTCTCACTTTTTCCGCGCTAGAGCGACGAAGAAGCAGTTGAAAATATGAAAATTTACCAAAATTAAAAATTTTGTAATATTTTCGGCTAATTTCTCATGCATAGACCTCAAAATGGAAACGGTATTTAATTTCAAACTTTGCATTCACATTTATATTCCACCTTTTCCGCACTAACACAAAAGGAAATTTGAAAATATGTAAAATTCAGTATTTCTGTAAATTTCCATAAATTTTACGAACTATGTATATTTCAACCCAGAAGTCGAACCGAAAGATATTTATTGATTCATTCAAAATTTTGTACTTATATTTCTCATGCTACTCCGCAATTTTTTAACACCTTTCGTGGAAATAATTATTAAGTAGTATAGTTTTCGCGAATACAGATGTTTACTGCTCTGTTGATAACTCTGATAATAATAATAACAACAACAACAACTGCAACAACAATAATAAAATAATAAGTAAGTACATTTATTTTCTTGTTGCTATTATTTTAGTCTTTATTTCAACTTATATGTTTTACAATAACTAGTAAGTCCGACAGTCATACGAAATGACCGCTGTTCTAAATATTATAAATTGTAATTAAAATGATTTGTGCAAAGATGTCTGCTAATTCAAACTGAATTCCCAGGTCAGGCGGCGAGGGCGCTCCTTTGCTTACTGCCCCACACTACTATACATTTATTTACTACATAATCAAATTGTTTGTGAAAAATATATATTTATCATCGAAATAATTTATTGAAAATTTTATTATGCTTTTCAAAACAAAATTTTTTAACGAAACTTTGTAAAAAGAGCGCCGCCACTCTAATAAGAAAAATAAAAAAAAGCGCAGACGATAAATAAATAAATTAAAAAGAAAGGAAGGATTAAATTAAATTCACGTATACATTAAATTTTAACGGAGATTGCAAATACAGCGAAGCCTCACTCAATATGCTAGAGAAACGTTTCGATTACAACAATGGCAACTGCATTGATTTGTTTGTTCACACGGCAACTAACAATGCAAAAATAAAATAAAGCGGGTCAAAAAAATCATTGAAAAATGTAAAAAAATTAATTAAAAAAAAACTCATTGAGTCACTACTTTCATTTTTGCAGCAATGAGTTTCTCGGGTCGTACACATTAACCGTGCCGAATGCGGTCCCGATCTGGGATTCTATAGCGGACAGACAAACAGAATAAGCCGCTTATATATAAGAAGATTGTGTTTTCATTTCTCATAAACTGTTGTGCAACTTGGAAAATAAATGTGCTAGCAAATTTAATAATTTTTTTACCTGTTACTAACGGCTACTGAATCGGTTCACCATTTTCTTTCGATTTTAAAAGGGGTTCGCAAGGGAAAAATAGGTTTTGAACTGCTGATTTTAATGAATTGCAGTTTTAAATAAGGCGAAAATAAGAATGAATTTTTATATTTTTAAAATTATTCATTTCAGAAGAGTCAATGAACTTATTAATTGCATGTAATAATTTATCAAAAGGAATTTGAAAAAGAAATACATAGATCTTATCTGTTTGTATTTTACTGAGATAAAAAATAGAATGTTCCAGGAGATATTTTCGAAATATTTATAATTGGATTGTTAATTTCAGCTAATTTTCCGCATACGTTCTTTTTTTGTTTTAATATCTTCTTAATTTGCAATAAATATTTGAGAAGAACATTATTATCAACCACTTAATTTTTTTCTCAGTACTGTTCAAAATAGCAGCCATTTAAACTATTTTCAGGTACCTAATTATTGCAAAAAACATAGATAAGGGAACAAGTAAATTAATTTAAAAGAAATGATAAAGAAAAAATACTCTTTCATATAAAGGTTTTTCTTTTTCAAGTTTGAGAAATAGTTCGAGTTGTTTCTTAAGAATTTGACATTTTACATTCAAATAGTTTATTTTTCTGTGACTGTTCTTTTTTTTTCTAAGCAACGAAAAACTCAAAGAGCTATTTTTAATGATCCTTTCATTTTATTTTCGACTTCAAAGGGCTTTTTTATGACAACTTCGTATTTTATTAACTTTTCGCACTTCTGCTATAAGAAAATAGGAAATTAATTTAGATGTTTCTCATTAGTTTGAGTAGCAGAATAAACGATTTCAGTAAAGTCTTTTTCATTTTTTATTTGCCAATCTTTGAAAAAAAAAAAAAAAGACGAAAAGAAATCGCGTTAAGTATTCGATTTTATTCATGCACAATCAGAATATTTGTACTCAATAAATTGACATCGTTTTTTCTGCTAAAAACGAGACAAACTTAAAAACGGTTATAAAAATTTTATCTGACTGTAAATGTGCTTCGTTAAAATATATATAAAAAAATGCAGTTTTAAGAGACAGGATGAGATTTACTTCATGTTGATTGACACCATGCTGACGTTGAGATTTGAAAAATTTAAAAATAGCATTTCCTACTACTTTTCATATATATGCACACTTAATCATATCTTATACAGTGGAACCTCGGTAGCTCGACACGCTGATAAGTCGACTACCTCGGTAAGTCGACATTTCCTCCCCTAATGGTTGGCACAATGCTAAGTTCAATGGCCGAAAAACTCTCTAACTCGACACACAATTTCTAGGAACCCCTGTAAGTCGACCTTAATTTTGTATTCTTGATAACTTTTTCTTCCGGTATTTTTTCACGGTGTACAACTCTGAGAATTTTACAGTGACATTTCTTCGTCAATAAATCAATTCTTTTCTGGAAAGTGTTCCTGGAAGATTCCCCTTGTACCCTTGTCCCCCCATTACCCCATTTGTGCGAAATATGTGAATATTGACTCTGAACTGATCACTTCAGAACCTCTAGAAGATAGATATGTTTTAGAAGCTATAAAATCAAACTGAAAATTCGTTAAATGCTGAAAACGGATCAAGTTCGGAGGCAGATGACCAAGTTGTCGGTCAGTCTAGGCGCGAAGCATTGAAAACTGAACGAACACAAGGAAAAAAAAAAAAAAAAAGGAATTGCGAATTAGCAAGCTTAATAACGTTGAGGAATTTGTTTTCTGTTTAGAGGGAAAAATAAACAAAATTTACGTATTTTTTCTCATGAGGTATTCCGATTTGATGTACTATGCTTATATATTTATTTGTAATGTACAACTTTTTAAAATAATAATAATAAATGGGGATAATTTCATTCACTGGAATCGGCTTTTATAACTTGAACGGTAAGTAAATTACAATACAGACGGATATTAGTAATTGATACTACGGAGCCTCGGTAACTTGACACCCGCTTATCTCGACATGTTTTCGTGTTCCCTTGGGGTGTCGAGTTATCGACGTTTCACTGTATATTTAAATGAGAAATTCTTGCATATATAGGTATATATATGATATATATATATATATAAGTTTTAGAAAGCGGCTCTAACAATTTGGAACAAATTTTGCATTTAGGTCGCGTTTTATTTGCCTATACCAGTCTCTTTCCTGAAAAAACGTGATTTTACACTAAAACCCACTTTTTCACAATGCAATTGAGGTATTTGTAACAATGACCAAACTTCATCCTCTATAGATATTTTATTTCAATTGAGCGTACAATACATTGAGTGGCAACACTTAATTTTTAATTTATCTTTTGTTGATTGAAATTTGTTGTTGTTACCATTTTTGCAATTTAAAATGCCTGGAAATCCCATTGCATAAAAAAAGAAAAGCGGTTATTATGCTGCGCGCAATTTGAATGTATCAGAAGGTCTATGGAACGGTGTAAGGCTCATTGTGAGAAGTCTAAGTAATAACATGATAAAGGCAAAAATCGTTATTGTGAACAATCTGGCAAGGAAGTACATATTTGCTTGTACCTATATTCACTTCTTGGGTCCAACTTTAGTGTAGGAGCCAGTTAACGACATATTTGGTTGGAGAAGAAATTGTTGGTTACAAGTGCAATTAATTGTTTTGTGTTTGATGCGTGGAACTTTAGTTTGTTATATATTTGGTAAATTCTGGACATTGCCAATATCTCTCGCATCCTCGTATCTCGGAAACAGCTTTAATAATCGGCATGAAAATTTATATTTAGTAAACCCTTTAATTTTCCAAATTTATCTAAATAAGTATCTTCTTCGAAAAAAAAAAAAAAAAAAAATGCCGCCGAGCACAGCTCGGTCATCCAGGTACTTTACTTAATACACTGGAAGCCGTTTAATTGGACCACCAGAAAATCTGACCAAAAATCCGTTTAATCGGACCAGAGAAATGAAAGCAAATATGAAACAGGAGCCATGAGTAAATCGGATCCGTTGAACGGATTTAAAGCGGGTCAGCGAACGCGAAAATTAATTTATTAACAGTTAATTAATGGTATTAATTAATTTATTACATTGATTACAATTCCTGCAACTTTCAATGAAATCCAACGATATTTATGGGGACACGTTTTACAAAATTCCCACTAGACGGCGTAACTATTGAAGTAAAAGTCCAAGTTAAAGTGAGTTTTCGAATTTACTCGGCCGAACAGATCACACGTACAAAAAAAAAAAGAAAAAAAAAAAAAGAAATTTTAATTCTAAAAAAGTTATTTGATTGTAAAATGAGTAATTTATATTTTAATGGAAATTTTAATAGCTTCAGTGTGCTTTTTAAAATTCCATATATAACGTATAGCACCTCCGGTATTGTTCCAGATTCCCGTAATGGGACCAGCCGGTTAAGAGGACCAAAATTTTCGCGTCTGGATATCGTCCGATTAACCGGAACCGACTGTAATATTTTACAGCTAATGTTGATCTCACTGAGCCAATGTCTCTAGAAGAAGCTGATCTAAAAACTAATCAAAAGAACCTATAAATGTGCCTTTTTATTACTCTTTCTTTGAACAATTTCATCGTTGAGCAAAACGTGATGGGTGTTTTAAAGCTAACAAATCGTTTTTCTAACCCCGTTGTTGCGAATAAATTGCTTCTGTAATTATTATCATGGCTATTATAGTTATTTCTGTTGTTGTTGTTGTTAAACTTATACTTCTTTGAAAGTGATTGAGAGTGTTTTCAACATGCAGCGAAAGTGCCGGTTGAAAGGATTTCATAAATTTCGTGCTTTTACAAAACATGGAAAACACTTCAGAAAGAAACTCCGCATCGTGGTTTCAACATAACCGTAAGTTGCCGCGTGCTTCGCGAAATCTCTGAAAACTCTTTGATTTTTGCTTATCACACTGTTAAAACTTTTCGTAAAAAAAAAAGGTAATATAGCAATTTGTTTGATCGTACGTCCATCTTGGTTGTGGATCGAAGATGTGTGAAGATTAGAATTCCATCGCATAATATTGTATAGTTCCTTTTTTATTTGAAGGAAGGAAATGAAGAGAAGATGATGTTAGTAATAGTTACAAAAAACTGGTTGTGGAAACATATCCCAGTTAACTATTTTTTAATTTTGCATTTTTATCTTTCTCAGAAAAAAAAAAAAGACTTCTCAAAATCTTGGACATCCAGTAGGTACCTCTTGGCAAAGCATGGAAGCACTGGCTTTCCACCGTAGAGGTCCCGGAATCTATCCCCGTCTCCGGCAGACCTCCTGTTCAACCGTGTCTTCGCCCCTCGTCGTCCGCCACAGTATAATAGCTATAGGGCCGTGGTAGCCCAGTGGTTAGCACGTCGGACTTCCACCTGGAAGGTCGCGCGTTCGATGCCCACTGAAGACCACCATGTATACTTGGGGATATGTGCATGCAAAATCCGTAGACCCCACTACCTCTCCCCGTGCGTAAGCAATCCTAAGGCCTCGGCTAACAGGTAGGGGTGTGGTGGAGAAAAGTATAATAGCTATGAATGGTTTCTACGCCTCGAAGATTCTACATATTACCGTATCCTGCAGTATGTTATCATAAGTAAAACCGTAAAGTTTTGTATTTACGGCTTTTTAACCAAGCTGATTGGAAATGGTTTAAAACCCGTAAAGATACAAAATTGTTCCAAACCGTAAATTTAACGGTTAATTAGATAGACAGACTGCTGCCGGCTATTTAACCGTAATTACATGATGAAATTTCAAACAGTGCACTGATTCCATGACTCAGATGCCTTAAATACTTTTTTACTCTTGAATTTTTTAAAGTTTTCAAAGGGGGGATCCAAGAGAGTATTGTAAACTGCTGATACTACAGTGGTAATATCAATTCCAAAACTCTGCGACCACCTCGTTTGATAAAAATTAGCAGATTATGAATAAAGCTTGTAGATATGGAGCGGAGCAGCGAGTTTTTGATTGTTTGGCTCCACTGATCCGACATTTTTTTAATTAAAATTTCATTAAAGTTTTGAAAAGATTTTTTTCCGAATTAAAAATAGTTTTGAATGAACATCGACAAATAATGAAAGATGTTCTTTTCTTGTGTACTTTCATTCAGTAGAATCAAAGACGAAGATGAATAAACATAAAACATTTTCACTGCTGAACCCATCAACGTTGAAACACGGAACGGTTCCGTGGTCCAATTTAATGACGGTTGCGCAAAAAGTTCGGCTGCATTCTGAAAGTTGTTATGTAGCCTATCACACCAGGCTGGACTGTAGAAAGTGTGTATTTGTACTGCACGGAGCATCGATTTACCGATAAAAAAAACAATCCCAGTTTTAGGCTTTGTATCACATTCTAAAAGCCTCAGGCTTAATAAGTTTATAAAAATAACATAAATAAAATCAATAAATTAAATAAATAATATATTTCCTATTAGAGCTACTGGGAGCAAGGAGTGGAACATTAGCGGTGTAGGAGCAAATACTTATAGAAGTTGGAGCAGAGCAACTCAAAAAAAAAAAAAAAGTTACTCTAGTTCCCTGATAAAATAACATTAAAATCTTTTCATACAGCGATATTCCAAATGCTGATTCTCTAACACACACTTCTCAAATCTGATTTGTATTGATTAGATGTACGGTAACTTTTCACGTTGCATATCTATATATAGATTATTTCTCTAGCCTGCTTTTCTGTCGCTCCACGAGATCTTCCTCATTCCTGTATTAAATACCATAATTTAGCACTCATTTTAAAGCTTATTTTTCCTTCTAATGGGCTGCTGCTGGCTTCTGCCAGTTGCAGACCTAGTGCGTTCCCGAGAGATTGGTACCATCTCTTTCACAGCGGCACCACAATGAGTGTGGTACCATCGCCGCATGATTATTTTTGACGCTCAGTTCCCCCCTAGATGGCGGCACCTGAGTTCTAATTTGATTCAGACTGCACTAGGGATTTAATTTAGCCAAGAGTGTCCACGCCAAACGGATACACAAGGACTCTTTAAGATGCCGCATAATTATACGACAGGAACGCTGTCGATTTTCTGCGTCTTGAAAATCCACCGATTTGGCCAGGTTTGATCCTGTGAACTTGGCCGTACGAGGCCTGCGCCTTTCCACTACGCCGGCTTTTAAAACTTATTGTGCCGGCTAATGACGAAAAATAGACCCACGGTCAAAATATGAACGCCTCTCTTAAATTTGAGGTTTAAAATCATCTAAGAAGAGATCCTTTAATGGATGCGTCGATTTTTTGATACATATTGGGCTGGATATCCACTTAAAACGTCAGCGTTTACCGCATTTCTCTTTTAAATTGCACTTGGGGATCCTTCATAAATGATGGCACGCTTCGAGGGGGAGGGGGGGTTTGTCAAATTGTGACAAAGTGTGACTAGGGGAGGGGAGGGGTAACAAGAAGTGTGACATCATGCTTTATGCAACATAGCATGACATGTGACAAAGGGAGAGGAGGGTCTGCTGAAGAGTGGCATATTGTGACAAAAGGGGGAGGGGGGTCAAATATATGAGAAAAAGCGTGACATCATTTAAGAACTGCACCTTATTTGATGCGCTCTGCAGAATTTCGCAAGGGTCGACTAGTACTTCTTTATTACAGAAACAATTTCAGTCGCATCGCTATCAATTAAAGATAGGTTTCATTGATCATCCGATTTTCGGATAATCTATTTTTAGTACGCAACTACTTAAAACTGATAATCGTAAAAAACAGTCCAGTCTCTTTATACTTCGTTACACAAATGAAAGGAAAACCCACGTTTTTTTCGTGAATGATGACTTTTCCAGATTTCTCAAAGAATGTGACGGCGAAATTGGAGTCTTTCTAACAATCCAAAATTCAAAAATCAAACCGGATGCAGTTATTCATTTCGTTGCATCCCATTACTGCGTGAATTCAAAGAGGAAAGGATTTTTTCTTTTCACCACTGAGCTATGAAAAATGGGGTTTGCATGACAGCTGCTTCTTTTGGAAAGAGATCATATTTCAATTTTGCGACTTTTCTGGAGAAAGCTAGAATTATTTTGTATGTACATATTTATTTGGTTTTAATGCATTGATTCTTAAATCTCCTTTCAGCCTATCAGATTAGAGTAAAACAGCGTTGGGACGCAGTTTGTTTCGATGCCAGACCTGTAACATTTTTTGTTCAAAAATTTTTGCATTTTTCATAAATTGATTTATTATTGTACTAGGCCAGTGGTATTCAACTTTTTTTTTTAACGCTCGGGCCATATGAACATGTTGATTATTACAGACGGGCCACAGCGTAAAAATCACTGTATGCACTCTCAGAAATGCATGCTCAAATCTCACGAAACTTTCGTCGTATTCGTCGTATGGTCGTATTAAAGAATCGTTATAAATGGCGAAATTTTCTTGACGATTGAAAAACCATCGAAAATGAGGATTCTATTTTTGAGAGTGGGTTTTTTTCGATTACGTCGAATTGGCGAAATTTGTATAGTAATTTTTTTAAGTCACGTGATCTCGCGAGGAAAGAATGGTTATAAATGACGAAATGTTCTTGACGATTGAAAAATCGTCAAAGGTGAGGATTCTATTTTTGAGAGTGGGTTCTTTCGATTAAGTACCTATAAATTCTTCTAAAAAACGGTCTTTTTCAGCCCCGAATCGAATTGCAATTACAGTATAACCTCTGTTAACCGGCTTAACTGGAACCGATGGTAAGCCGATTAAGTAAAAATACGGTTAAAGCGGGTGATAGCAAAAAATGGGAGACATATTATGCAGTGTGAAAGAGAGTGGAGGTGTAATGATTTATTGCGTTTTAGTACAGTTACTTTCAGAGTTACATACCAGTTATCAAGCGGCACCCCTTGGCCCTTGCAAGGCTGAATTGACTGACCCACTGGAACCTGAGCTAGCCAATAACGCCACTTAATTTCCTAGGACCCGTACACGGATTCCCAGAACAATCCCCAAGGGGGTAAACGATATAAACTCAATGTATATTGCATTTAAAAAAAACATATATATACATTACATTTCCCAAGACAGTCACGGGGCAATTGGCCTTCCTTGACCGCTATAAACGACGGGCCTGTGTTGCTGATTAGTTTTTGGCACGAACTCTTTCGTGGGTTGCGGAGCAATCGAACTTTTTTCTCGCTTAGCCTGATTACTTTATCTCAAAAAGTGATAAAATAATTTAAACAAAACTGTTAAATAGTAGACCTCAATGGGAATAGCTATTGATTAAATTTTGTTGTTATTTGATCCAAGGGGTTGGTGCAATAGAATGCATCTTCTGGCTAAACCTCAGTGCTATGTCGCAAAGAGAAATCCAAGGGTGTAAACAAAAATTGATGTACTGGTTTACCTTAATAGGAACAAGTGCCGACTTGTTTTTGGTTACCATTCGCTCCAAGGTGGTGAGACAATGACGCAATCAAGCGTTTTTCTCAGTAAACGTATATTTGAAGAAGCAATGGAAATACTAAAATAATGTTTTGTATCTCAACTGAAACAAGTGCCAATCGCGCTTATATCCAGTCCAAAGAAGTGGCCACATTTTGATTATTTTTAAAAACGGAACGAATTCATGTGTAAAGTATAGAAGAAAGTTTCGTGATGGCCACAACATACTAAGTCCAATGATATAAAAAAATATTTAAAATGTTATTTCTCATTGAAATCGTTTAAAAATTAAGACGCGTGTCTGTATAATGTAGTATATATGTATTACCATACTGTATTGGCAACATAGTGGGAGTCCGAAAAGGGGCTTATTATAAGCGTCCCTTGTCTTTACATCCTATCAGAAAAACGTTATATATCATACATATATGAAGAAACACTAAAACAAGCAAACTGGTAGTTAAAGGAAACACTAATATCAATAGACAAAAATTGATTTAATTTGTTTTTTTTAATGTGTTTACTTTTTCCCTTGGCTTAAAATAATAATTACAATAGAGAAAATCATTCAAAACAAGTTGAGCAGTACCAGCAGGAGATCTAACAATCTATAGTTAGTCAGTTATTTCATAGATAGAGCCACAAAAACAACCATCAAAAATTGCCAATACAGTAAAACAAATACAGTGATCATCTATCTTTTTTCCTGTGTTCATTTTATTATGTCTGAGATTAACAGGTTTTGCAGTCTTAGACTCAAGAAGTATAGGTTTTTGGATCATTTGTCCTTTCTCTGCAGATGCAAACGTATGAGAATTATTCCTAAGTTTATTTCTTTAAATTGTAATCTTTCGTTTTCTCCTAAAATCAACAATGTGCTTTTTCGTTCCAAGTTGGCTCTTTTAAGAGCTCTGATTCAGGAAACTCGTAAAAAAGTGTCTGTCATTGAAAAAGAACTGTTTGCTTTGCATATCAAACTTTCGAATTTGGTCTTTGACTTTGATTCAATCGATAGAAAAAGTTGGAATAGGGTTCTTCAGTCCCCTTTTAAACATAGATCTACTCTTCAGAAAAAGTTTGAATCTCTTTGCATTAATAATGCGGTTGATACTCTTGATGGTTTGCCAAAGGTGAATCTGAACTCTGTTGTTAATCTTTCTTCAAAACCTCTAAATTCTGATCAGCTCAATGCTTTCAAACTGAATAACAATTTTGCTTGTTCTTCAAAACCTTCTTTTCCTAATTTGGTTGCTCCAATTGAGAAAGCCTTTAGATTTAGTGCTCTCACTGCTTCTCAAAAGGATTCGATTAGGCATCTTATTGCCAATAATGTGGATTTCAACTCGAAGTTATCTTCAAATACTTTCAGCAAGCATGCTAATAATTCCGTCAAGAACTTGTGCTCTGATCCTGATCTGGTTATTACTAAGACCGATAAGGGAGGTCAAATTGTTGTTCTAGATAAAAAGCTCTTACTTAGATAAAGGTAATGATTTACTTAAGGTTGGTCCTTATGTGACACTTCGCAAAGACCCCAGCACTATTGAGATAAATTTGATTAGTAAGGCTGTAAAGTCTTCTCCTGTCATTTGTGATTCAACAGAAAGGTCTTTGATTCCTTCAGTCGCACACTGTGCCAGATTTTACGCTCTTCCTAAGGTCCACAAACCTGGTATACCTCTCCGTCCTATTGTCTCCAATATTGGTACTGCTTCTTATAAGCTTGCTAAACACTTGGTCTCCATCTTTTCTTATCTTTTGAACGGCAATTCTTGCACTGTTAAAAATTCCGTTGACTTCGTTCATAAGCTTCGTGATTTCAAACCTTTTGGTTTAACTATGGCTTCTCTTGATGTAAACTCGCTTTTCACCAATGTACCGGTTAATGGCGCATTGGATTGTCTTAAATTGAGACTTCAGGAATATTATTTCTCTAGTTTTGAGATTGAAGAACTTATTTCTCTTACTCGTGTTTGTTGAGCGAAATACGTTTGTATTTGATGGTGTGTACTTTCGTATGACTGAAGGTTTAATTATGGGTAATCCTTTAAGCCCTATTTTAAGTGACATTGATATGCACTATTTTGAGATTAAACTTTTCGAAACCATAAAGTTTCCTTTTATATCCGTTATGTTGATGATTGTTTTGTATTGCTTGATCAGAAGCAAGTGGATATTGATCATTTACTTGATAAGCTTAATTCCATTGATCCTTGCATTCAATTCACTATTGAAATGGAAGTTGATAGTTCTCTGTCATTCTTGGACGTTTTAATTACTAACAGTAATGACGATTTTATGGCTTCAGTGTTTCGTAAGCCCTTTGCTGTTACACTACCTCCTCACAAATGTTCTTCTCACCCTCCAAACCAAAAGTTAGCCTTTTTCAAGGCTCTTGTTTTCCGTGCTTTGAATATATGTTCCTCTTCTAACTCTTTGTATGCTGAGCTTTCTTACATTAAAGCTGTGGCTTTGGATCGTGGTTATTCTCCTAAGGTCGTTGATTCTATTTATAACAAGTTAATTAAGCCTTCACCCTCATGCAATGTTTCTAAGTGCAAGCCTGCTTGTACTATTATTTTACCTTTTAATCCAAAAATCAGTCAGCAAATTGCTAAAATATTGAAGAAATTTGGGTTTGATACTGCATTTTCCCCTGTGAATAAAATAAAATTTACAAATTTGAAGTATCCCATTGATTTGCATAGCAACTATGGTATTTATAATATTTCTTGTAAATGTGGTCTTTCTTACATAGGTCAGACTAAACGTGCCTTAAAAGAACATGAAAATTATGTTAAGCGTAAAGAACTTGCACGTTCTTCTATTGCCCAACATTGTTGGACTTTAGATCATTGTTTTGAATTTTCTTCTGCTAGAATTATCAGTAAATGCTCATCGGGCTATGAACTTGATTTTTGGGAAGCTTATCACATTTGGAAAAATTCTCATTCTTTAGTAAATGATTTTTCCAGCTCTCCATACTTTCCTGACATTTGGAAACAATTTTTATAATTTTTCTTTCCTTTCCTGTTCTTTCCCGTCTTTTCCATGCTTTGTTTCCCACCTTTTCCAGTTCGTTTCCCACCTTTTCCAGTTCGTTTCCCGCCTTTTCCTCTTGGGCTCTGCTCCCGCCTTGTTCCTGGCCTCTGATTGGTCAATCGCGAATCCGACACATTTGGTATAAATACCGGTTGTCTCTCTGGTTCTTGCCTGTTCACCCTCAGCTTTCTAGCTGCGTGTTGAGCGTTTCTTTTTTGTACTGATGAAGAGGCTCCATTGTAGCTTCGAAATAACGATTTGCGTTACTTTTTATTCTGAACTAGCCGACATGCCCGGCGTTGCGCGGGATAAAATTGCATCATTCGCAGGGCAAATGATGCATGTCCAAAATTCTGTAGTAAATGTATAGGGGAAAATCTTCTTAAGAAATCCAAGTAGGAGATGGGCAACAGTCCATAAAAATCCAATTTAGACAGTAAAATTCGTTAAAAACCACGATTGCATTAAAGCGAACAGCCCAGAAAAATTCCTTTTAGACCAAAAATAAGTCCATAAAAATCAACATTAAAGTGCCAACAAAAGTTAATAGAAATTACCATTAGAGTAAGAGAAACAGTAACTAAAATGCACATATGTAGAGGGATAATTGTGCCAAAATGATATCAAGATCCCGTAAAAATCGTATTAAAAATATCCCATCAGAAAAAGAACAGTATTCTCTTTAAAATCGATATCGAAGAGCTTCCAACATAGTTTTTATCGAAGAAATAAATATTAAATCGTCAAAAAAGAAAGAAGAATCAACATTAAAAATCGCATGCAGTTAATAATCCACAAAATATCCAAAAAATAGAAATGAATTTTTAGAATTTGTTTCGTTGATAAAGCGGACACTCTACCATAAGAAATATTGTTTCATGCAATTGTTAAACTGTTACTATACTATTAAATCGCCAAAAAAGGAAGGAGAATCAACCTCGAAGAAGAAGTAATTAAAATTCGTCTGCAGTTCCACAAAATATGTATAAAAATGAAATGAATTTTTAGAATTTGTTTTGCTCATAAAACGGCATGAATAAAGAAAAAATAGCATTTTTTTCAAGCTTACGTTAACAGAAATCATCTAGTTGGCGACAAAAGTAATATTTATTTTGGCGAAAACACGCAAATTGAGCAGATAAATTCAGAGGTAAGCCTTGCTTTAAAGTTCGAAAACTACTTTAAATGAATACTGCGCGTGTTCTATTTGTCCTACGAACTGCAAAAAAAAGCATCTTGTGCAGTTTTTTACGGAGATTCATATGCTGCAAAAATATAAAACGTGGGACGTTTCTTCGATGAGATAAACCCAAAATTAACAGTTTTGCTTAAATTGGAATAAAAGAAGAACAAATTCGAATTTTAGGAAAACGCTTCGAGGTGCACGAGGACCTGGCCCAAGGTACCCGTAAACAAAATTTCATATTTCTGGAACGTTCCATCTCGCCAGGAGGCGATCGACAGACAGACACACACACACACACACAAAATTTTGGTTTTATTTATATAGATTTGTGCTTTTTTACGTTGTTTTATCTTTGTACCTACATTTTAGCACAAAGCATTTTGATCATTTGTCTTATACAGTAAAACTGTTCTATAGCGGACACGAGCAGAGCAAAATATTTGTTCGTAATGAAGAAGTTTCCGCAAAAATGGGTTTTTCTTAGGCTCAATGATTTGCTGCCGGGGAGTTAGAAACTGTCTGCCTAAGAGGGGTACCCGCAATGGAGGCAATTCAGAGCCAGAGGGACTCATGAGCGATCATCGTTGTCACGTGATATCCGCTCTTTGTGTACCAAGATTTTCAATTGAGTTCTACGTGGAGTTCACTAGTAAAATGAGTTATCTTAAAATTAATTAGACTATTTTCACGGCTTTTTCTGATTATAATCAAGTATATACATTTAATTTAATCACTATAAAATAAATTTATTAATTATTACAATAGCTATAGTGTTGTATTTAGCGTTAATTTTATGTAATGTAGTAGAACTTTCTTTTGGCCTAGTTTTTAATTAGATTTGTCTAACTCGATGCAAAGTGCGCTACGGCTTCCTTTGTTTACATTGCTTTCATCGGTGCCACGTGACCAATGACGTTGATTGAGGGATATTCGTTGAGAGGAGTTTCTCTGCTTTTCTGCAATGCCATCTGTTGTGTAAACAACTCATTATATTTATAATCTTTTGGACACGTAAGACCCCTCCCCCACACACCTAAATTCGAATTTTTTGGACAAATTAATATGGTCACGAATAAAATTAAGGTTGAAATCCGATGTGTTTCTTTACTAACTAGTAATTAAATTGCCTTACCTTATTATTTGTTTTGTTTACGAAAGGAATTACGAAATTGACTGAGTTATTTACGAAAGAAAAAAGAAAAAAAAACAATTTAGAAAGCATACAGACACCTCATCTCACTTTCCCGAAAAATGTAACTGTCTTATAAATCTCTTTATGAAGTTACGTTTAAAATAAATTTTCAGAATAATAGCTTTTCCATTCCAGGTTCATTAACGTATCATTTTTTGAAATATTTCCCTATTTTAAAAGTATAAATATAATTTTCTCTTTAGAGCCACACAATCAATAATTTAAACGTAATGGCTTTTGGAGTGGAATCGATGTAAGAGTTTAAGGTAAGAAAGACTCAGCGGGGGAAATACAAGAATATCGATACATTACATTAACATCCATCGCCTTAATGAAACATTGCTATGCTAGGGATTTAGGGAGAAGCTCAATAGAATAAAGGGATTGCGGGGAAAATTATTGGCCATTTGGCTGCAATAAAGTAGTCTTCAAAGTTTAAAGGGTATCATTAGAAAAGAATTTGGAGTTGGTTTAAGGAAAGACGTTTATTTATAGGTATGCTCTTTTATTTTATCATTCCTGTAATAGACTGTTATTGAGTATTTTTGCTTCAAATTGAAGCTTTCACAAATGTGGTTTATGCTCATATTTTTGAATGTTTTGAATTAATATTATTTGGGAATTGAATTAATTTGAAGTAAAATATGGAAACTCGCTAAATAAAGTATAAAATACAATAAATAAGTGAAAACATTAATGCTACTAATGGATGCATAAATTTTTTTTTTAAATTTGCTTATGAAAGTATAAGAATTTAAGTGACAAAATAAATAAATAAAACTAATAAAATGTAGGAATTAACGAATGAAAATATAAAACACTCTTGGATTTCGCTGGTTAAAATTATGTAACTACTTTGATTAAAATACTGCAAATAACTAATTAAGACATATCAATGTATATCGAAACACTCGCAAAATAAATATTAAATCCAACTTAAGAAGATATGGTAACTAGTGAAATAATACAAATAAATCGTAATTAGCTAATGAAAATGTATTTTTGTTTTAAATAAAAATACAAAACTAGCAATTATCGTTCAACTGCGGGAGACAAAAACGATAGATCGTAAAACGCACAATAAGCGAAAAATAATATTTCATATATCTTTGAAGTATCGCTTTTCAATTAGTTAACTTATTAATAAGTCTCATCAATCAATTTGTGACATTAGTATATATTTGCACTACAGTGAAAGAATTTTAAACTTTAGTTTTAACTTTTATATTTTTGAATTTAACTAACGCTCGTGTATATTAATACAAAATATGACAGTATCTAAGGCAAAATATTTTATTTAAAAAACATTAATTTCTGAAACGCCACACCCGCTACATGCACAAATTATTTTTCTTTGTATATAATTTTTAGAAGCTTGATACATTCAGATACATGATGGTATTTTTTACATTTAAAAATGTAAAAATAAATCTACAAGTTAACATTCGTAAATTGTAACGCAAATTTATGCGTACAAATGTTACACCCGCAACAATGGATTAAGCAATGTATGTAATTTTAAAAAATGCTGATTACAGATTATTTAGTTATTAATAAATATGTCTTTTATATACTAATTTATGAAAATAATACAATCCAGAAAAAGAAAAAGAAATAATTCATTTAATTCTAAGGGTTTAGAACAACTGAAAAAAAAATTAATTAGAAATATTGAAAAAACATATCAGAGCAGTGAAGCAGAGCAAATTTCTTCAGGCCGGCAAAATCTCACTGCTCCATGCTCCGCTTCAGTCCGACAAAAACTCACTGCTCCATAATCAGCTTCCTCCCGGCTAAATCTCATTGCTCCACGCTCCGCTTCAGTCCGACAAAATCTCGTTGATGCTTGATCTACTTCAGTCGCGCAAAATCACATTGCTCCATGCTCCGCTTCAGTCCAGTGAAAACTCATTGATGCATGATCCGCTTCAGTCCTGAAAAATCTCATTGAACACGCTCCGCTTCAGCCCGGATAAATCTCATTGCTCCCCGCTCCGCTTCAGTCCGGGAAAATCTCATCACACCATGATCCGCTTCAGTCCGACAAAATTTCATTGTGCCACGTTTCGCTTCAGTCCGGCAAAATCTCATTGATGCATAATCCTCTTCAGTGTGGAAGAATCACATTGCTCCACGCTCTGCTTCAGTCTGGCAAAATCTCACTGCTTCACTCTCCGCTCCAGATCCTGTAAGTTTCTTAAGGGTGAAAACGTTGGGAAGCGCTTCTTTACAGAAATGAATAAAATGAAGCTGAGAATTAAAAAAAAAAAACAGAAGTTGAAATATATCACTAGATTGAAAAAATTAGTTTTCGATGTTAATCATGAGATTTGCAGCACAAAATGCCTAAAATTCGCAAAACGTTTTAATCAGAAAAGTTTTAAATATTTGCTGAAGCATATCAAACATGCCAAAGTATCATTTTTAATTTAATTTTAAAATAAAATGTAATCGCTAGGGGGTTAAGCAAACATATTGTTCAAAAGTTCTAAACAAACAAAGGGTTTTAAATATTTTATCAAGCCATTTTTAAAAGGACTTTATTAATTTCGAAAATTAATGAACCTTGAAGTGAGCAAGCGGGGTACGGTCTTTCGTAGATATTTCTATTATATCCAAAACGTAAACAGAGGGGGAAAATACGGAAACAAGGGAAATATATTTGAGGAAATTAAGCGGTTTTCTAACAAACCACGGGAGAGGAAAGTTGATTAAAATTTTTATTAATAAACATGTCAAAAGATTGATTGAGTGAAAAATCAATTAAGTTTGGGATTTCGAAATAGTTCGTGTTTCGAGCAATGCACATTATTTGACAGAACAAAGTAAACCGGGGGAGAAAGTGAGAGGGAAATAAAACAATAATTTGGAATTTATGTGCTTTTAAATACTTTATGAAAATAAAATTATCAGGGATCTGTAGCGAGGAGCAGTGAAGAAACGAGATTTTGCTTGAAACTGGAGTGTAGTTAAAGCAGAGAAATTTGTTGTGTTCCAGCGCTCCGATTTATTATTTTTATTCTTTTGCTTCTTCATCACATAAAAAAATAAATAAATCAGCGAACTAGAAGTTCCGTCTAGAACTATACGAGCCTATTTTCCGTATACACCAACTTCAAGGAAACAATATAAATCGTTTCCGACAATCCCCAATTTATGACGTCACTCCAAAAAGAAACGTACACGCATCCGGTTCAAGATCTCGTACGTTGCGCGGAGTGGTGTAGCTAGGGGGGGGGGGGGGATGGGGAGGTGACACACAACCACGACGGAGAAAAAAATTAACCTTTAGAAGTTCCATGGAATAAACCAAATAGTTTAAACTGGATATATTTTTTTCTCTCATTTACTTTTCTATTTTGACTGAGCAAAGTGTTTTCTTGAAAAAATGTATCCGCAATATTTTTAACCGCTAATCATAACCGTTGCCGTCAACAAATACTTTAAATACTATGAGGCCCATGATACCAATTGTTCTTCGTCAAAGCTGCGATTTTTTAAACTCTTTAACTACGGGTAACGTCAATAGACGATTTGGCGAAACTTTCCTGTGGTACGTGTAACGTCAATAAGTGATTTGATGGATTTTTGCTGAAAATGTAAGTTCTGGAATAAAAAGGTGAACAAATGAAAATGCATTCGTTCTTTACATTATAAGTAATAATTTATTCATTTAAAATGGCAAAATTAGAGGTGCAGAAGGGAGTATTGACCGCCCCTTCCCTTACAGCGTGCCGTCGATTCGCAAGCAAAAACAGCTACATCTCATAGGAATTTTGATCTTGAACAAAAAATTTCCAATAAACATCTCAAAAAATCGCCATAGGTCGAAAATGGGGCGTCTACTACTAATGTTGATTGGAACTCTCCAGTTTTGTCTTTTTCATGTATGAAACTCATGACATATACATAAAAAATATATGTATCGCCATTTATGCAATTTTTTGATACTTTTTTATGGCGTTCAGACAAGCAGATTTGTGAATATTCCGGTAGTTAAATGGTTAAAAAAAAAGTAAATTTAATGTATTTCATTAAAACGCATACATGATTTTTTTGAGGGGGGGGGGGGTAATCTTTCCCAAGGGGTGACACCATCACTTCCCGCCCCGGGTGTCACCCGTGATAGCTACGCCACTGAGCGTACGCAACGTCTATCGCATTTTTGAAATTACTCTCTCATCACGCAAAACCAAGTATAACTCCAACAAAGTTCATTACCTAGGTGTAATATAGTATATCTCTCAGTAAGTGGGTGAAATGTCGTCACAACTCTCCTTTCTCCCAATTTGGTGAGAACTTGATCATTGCAGTAATGCATACGGAATCAACACATCCAGTCTCGAGGAGTTTATGTCTCTAGTAAATCAATTTTATTGCCAGATCTCACTGTCTGGAATAAATATCATTTTAATGCAGCTAATACTGTTCGGGTTAACGACTCGAGTTCTCAAATGGACGCGGTCTAGGTACCGGGAGATCCATTTAAATGTCAGTTTCCGACTGAGAGCTGTTTTCTCAGATAAGCTGGAGATTCATAATCTCGGGTTTAATCTTCCTAAGTAATAGGGTCGTCATTTCGGACGAACTGTGTCGTTAATGTTTCTCATTAGGAATGTTCGCTGACAACTCTCCTATTCTTTCGCCCGAAATGGTTTACAGAAGTTGTTTAGGGCAAATTTCTCACTGAGAGTTAAGCACATCTTTCATAGAGGCAGCTGTAATCAGTGCCCAATTCATTTCTGGAAATGTTTAGGTTTAGGGATTGCTTTTGGTGTGATTTTTGTCTGTGAACCCACCTCTAGTTTCATATGCAGTACAACTTCGATTTAACAATTTCCTCTAATTAGCGATAGGTTTAAAAATGATTGGATTTGATGAAGGTTATATTTACTCGATTTAATGCTTTCCCTTTCATTATATGATAGTATTGAACAGTCCACAGACAATCGTTAAACCGGGGTTACACTATCCCTGAATTAATGTAATAGAAAATGCATGATTATTTCTAAAATTTCTGCATGACCTGTCATGTTTCTTTTACAGTGCAATACATAAATAAATAAATTAAAGCTATAACAGAATAGAGGAAACGCACACATCCGAATTTCGATTGCTTGCAACTTTTTCATGAGTGGCGTATCCTAAGTTGAACAAGAAAAAAAAAAAAAAGTTACAATTAACAAGCAAAACGTTCGGATTGTCCCCCCCCCCCCCAAAAAAAAAAAGACATTCGCGTCTACAAATAATTTTCCATCAGGGTTCATGTTTGTATCAAATTTCGTTCCATTCTATTCATTACTTTTTGAGTTAGAACACCAACAC
Source organism: Octonoba sinensis (assembly GCA_038502835.1). Classification (NCBI taxonomy): domain Eukaryota; kingdom Metazoa; phylum Arthropoda; class Arachnida; order Araneae; family Uloboridae; genus Octonoba; species Octonoba sinensis. The sequence continues at coordinate 57,895,260 of CM076605.1, read as the reverse complement.
ACACACACACACACGAAAAAAAAGCTACCATTCACAGATACATTTTTCAAAAATGGTCAAAATAGAGTCAGCAACTTTAAAACTTGTAAAACCGTCAAAATTAGAAAATTAGAAATTTTCACGAATCCAGTACTTTCTTTTATATATTGTTAAAGAAACTAAAATTGTGCAGTTAAATAAATTAAAATATTTAGTGAAATGAACTGAAAAGTTAAAAAGTTTTGAAGGTACTATCCTCTCAACTCCAACTGAGTTTGGCAGATCAATTTCTCAAAGCGAAAATACCACCTCTAAAAGAATTTCTCATCAATTAAAAACTGGAATTACACCTTTATTATTTATCTCTTGATTTACGACCATTTCAGTTCGAGTTTACTTTCTTTTCTCAATGGATATGCTTCAAACTCTCGTCCAATATGACCAATAGAAAAAGAGAATACGATATAATATTACAATACAAAGAGGGAAATTGCACAAATTTACCCAGGGCAGAAGACGAGAATCGAACCCATCGCTTTTTCACTGCGTGCAGGCAAGCACCGGAAACAGTCGCTTAGACCGCTCAGCCACTGAGGCCCCTGGAATTAAACCTCGTGTTGCAAAATGATTTTTTCAACTATTTTCAACTCTCTTCTGCGCCGGTGATTGATGCCAAAGAACCGTTCATTCGGAATACATTCGCACTCAGATACGCTATAAACATTGGACCAGTTGAAGTTGCCTTTTCGGAACCCTCGACATGCTGTTAGTAGGACCCAGATGAGCCGGTAAAGTACATAACAGTTCGGTGGTTAAAATGCTCTACGAGGATCCGAAAGATTATGACGAAGAAGATAGACACGATGGCTTCAAAATCATGTTGAATGTCATACATTTTGCCAACCGCCAAATTAAAATCGGCATTCAAGGGCGAAAGATCAACGTTGATTGCAGTCATCCTCCAACGGTCGACTCGCATGGAGAAATAAGCCGTCGATTTACTAGAGAAATAGACATTCCTGAAAATGTAGATCCCGATCTAATAACAGCGCATTTGGCGGCAAATGGAATTTTGACCTTGAAAGCTCCTACAAGCTTATCCGCTCCAGAACGTGCTGACAGAGTAGTGAGTTTGGAATTGCTGCAACCTGTTGGTGAAACTGCAGCCAATATTCAATCACAGTGTTTCGTATCTGTTCCAATTCAACGTGTGTCGACTGAGTCGAATAATAATACCACTACCCAAGAACTTGAAAAGTGAGCTGGTATCTTAGCTTCTCGATTTGTCAAGTTTGTTTAGAACTTTTCAAAGGTAAAGATGTACTTTTCACTACCATTCATTTACGTTGATGTTGTAAGTGTGATTCTGTTTATTGTAAAACCAGATAAAAGTATGTGACTTAATTTAATTTAAGACGTTGTAGGCTTGATATACTGTTGTTCACAGTAAAATGAAGCAAAGCTGAAATTTTGTTTTATTTAGTACATTGACTGTATCTTTAATTAGCGCAATTTTCTTTTTCTGGGCACAAGCTTATGCGGCTTAAACTTTTAGAGCTGTATTTGATGTTAGGAGGCCTTCTGGTTTTATTCTATTTATTCAAAAAAAAAAAAAAAAACAGCGCATATCCTCTGCTTAAGAGATTTTACAGAAAATTATGAATATGTGGCGGGAAACTGAATGTTATCATTAAGCATGTGATTAACTTCGTTGCTCTGCGTGGTGAATGTGAATTTTTAGTGTAATGATCAGTATCACAACTGATTTACGGCCATTTTTAACCGACCTCACAATGGAAGGAGGTTATACATTCATACTGTATGTATGTCGTTTTTTTTTTGTTTGTTTGACTCATAACTTCGCACCGGATGAGTCGATTTTCATGATTTTTTTAAAATCGATCGAGGGTGGTTTCCCATAGGTCCCGTACATTCGTTTGACCATATTCGATTGATAGAACAAAAGTAATGGGCAGAAATGTAGTACGTTTTTTGTTTTTTCATCTATAACTTTTGACTAAATAAACAGATTTTGACGATTTTTTCTTTAATCGATAGAGGGTTGTCTAACTCAAATATCGTACATCAATCTGACTACATTTGTTTTTTTTTTTTTTAGAAAAAACGCTGCGGGTGAAAAATAAGTATTTTTTATTTTAATTGGAAAGGCTTTGCTGATTTTTCTTCATTGGGAAATCTATTAATAAATATAAAAGTCATTGTTTAAAAAGTGTTTGTTGCCATTGTGCTGTAATATTAAAAGAAATTACAGCAAGAGTTTGACTGGAGGTTTCTCTGAGGCAAAAGTTAAATCCAATCATTTTGTTTGCTAAAATCGACTTCAGAACAGAATTTTCCATACAAATTATTAGTTTTTAGTGCCATTCATTCCAAGGTTTGCCCTTTGATATGGATTTTTAAAAAAATGGAGTATTTATATAGAAAATGTATTTACACTAAAAAGAATGAAATAAAATAATTTTTATAAAAAAATAGAACAGACTTCAAATCATAAATTGCGCTAAAAAGTGAAAAATAAATTCATTCTTAAAACAACATCGATGTGACTTTTAAACATAGTTTTAGAAGTCGGTGCAAAATTACCATTACACTATTTGCTACTTCATATTGGAACTGTTGCTAATTCTTGGAAAATATATATATATTTATATATTTGAAATTGATTCGTGATTCCAAAAGATTTCATCTATCCTAATTTTACAGTTTATTTTTCACTTTTTAGTGCAATTTATAATTTGAAGTCGGTTCTATTTTTTTTATAAAAGTTATTTTATTACTTATTTGATTATATTAAATGGTGATATATTTAATGCTTATCAATGGTAACGGACCTTGAATTGATTAATTTCAACCAGAGAGAGTATGATCGTCATTGATCAACCACCTTTCGACAACCGATGCATAATAAAAATGAATGGCAAGACGAATCGGCGTCACTCTACTATAAAGGAATTATTAAAAAAGATAAATAAATAAAAACTCTTAATACTCATTTTTGCATTTTAACTTGAGGTGCCTAATATGTAAAATTTCTTTTAGTTAAGCGTATATTCTTTTTCACTTTTAAATTTATTTACAGTATAACTTCTGCTTCCTTAACAACTACAGCACTGGAAATTATTTTTCTAGATATGTTTTGAAGCTGAATGCAGATAAATTATGGGAAACAAACTGAAGTTTGAGTGTCTGTGTTCGCAAACTTTCCAAATATACAAACTCTGGCTAAATATGATACATACATACTTGAACTTTAATAGCATATTTTGTAGCATTTCTTGAAATCGCAAATAACACTTCCTTTTCCATGAAGCAAATATTCTTTATTTAGCAAAGAAATACCAAGCTAGCTGCAGCCAAATTTTCATACTAGCTGGTGTTTTCGTTGAAAAGTGTTCTGTAAATAGTTTTCTGATAATATTCCGAAAAAAAAGTCAATAATTTATAGAAATATGCTGTTTAATCAGCAGAAACTTGTGATTTTTTAGAGAATATATAAGGAGTTTCCCTTTCACTTCTCCTACCTTTCTGTACTTAGAAAATTATTTCTTAAAACGGGGTAGATAAGAACAATTCAGACTTAAATTTGGAGTATCAAATTTTTAAAAAGTAAAAGTAAATTTATTATATACAGTAGCGTTACTACGCGCCCTCCCCCCGTAGGGACGCTACGGGGGGGGGGGGGGCTGTACAGGAGGGAGCGTTGCGTCCCGGTTGGCATTGTTTTCGGGGTGTCGCCCAAAATTAATTGAAGATTTTATGAAAAACATTTTCTGCGATTGTGATAATAAATTTAAGATAATAAATTAAGATAATTTCAGATAATAAATTTAATTTATTAGTAAGTACATTGTACTTCTACCTGAAAATCACTACCCCGTTGTTCTTTTTTTTGGTTATGTTTATTATTTGCTCGGATTTTTTTTGGGGGGGGAGGATGGGGTGACCCCTCTGTTCGTAAAGCCAGATATATTGAGATTGTTTGAGATTTTAATATGGAAGTTTTTGCTTATAATATTCCCCAAAAGATTGTCTGAATTTGTACATTGGTATGTCGATCCTTTTCAAATTGACTTACTATTTTTAACCCTACACTTCAAAAAATTAATCTTTGCTCTTGTTTTTACAAAACTTTGTCATTTTTTTTTTTGCTTTAATTACTACTAATACATACTTTTCTCCACCAGACCCCCAACCTGTTAGCCGAGGCCTTAGGATTGCTTACGCACGGGGAGAGGTAGTGGGGTCTACGGATTTTACATGCACATATCCCCAAGTATACATGGTGGTCTTCAGTGGGTATCGAACGCGCGACCTTCCGGGTGGAAGTCCGACGTGCTAACCACTAGGCTACCACGGCCCCTACTAATACATACTGATAAAAATACGCACCTATTTATTTACTGAAGTGTACTAAATTAAAGTACAACCTTTGCTGCATAATTCGATGTAGTTCATTAATCTAACGTTATGAAAAGTTTTATAAAAATTTAAGTATCTGTAATTTTGATATAATTTTTCATAATGGTAGATTAACTTATAATATGTTTGTTTGTAAGTAATCTATTAAGCGTTCATAACTTCATGAACTCGTGCTTCTGTTAAAAAGAAACATTTTCCCACATCGTTTGTACTGCAGAAAGAAAAGCTCTAAATGTGTATTCCATATAATAGAGAATTTTTCATGCTTATATTTCTGTATAGGTTGTATAGTGCTTGTATAGTGTTTATTCGCGTAAATAAGCTGCATTTTTTATTTAGTTTTTCATTGGTATAACCCAGCTGTGATATATCTACGAGGAAACTTTTCGTTGGGAAATAATACAATTTATAAAGAAATTGCAGCTTATGGAAAACCACGTGGTGTTTAAGTGAAATGGTTTTTATCAACTGAAAATTGATATATATATTTGCTCATTATAGTATATTTGTTTTATCGCATCATTTATGAATTTTTTTTAAAATTACTCATGAAAAATTTCTCTTAAATCATAACGAATCATTCTCTCCAAAAGTATAATTTTGAATGCTGCCTGCATGAGTGTCTGAATTTGTGTCGTTCTACAAAAGACCCGCTTTCATTTATATCCGATCCATTGAAAATTACCAGGATTTTTAGAACTTTTTGACACGGTATTACTTTTTATTAAAATTCTCTTTTGTTATCCCATAACACGTTATTTCAAGGGATGGATATTTTTAATAAATCATCGTTTCTGACCTAAAGAAGGTACATAAGATTGACAAAAAACTTAAAAATCCACACAATGTTTTTTATTTATATTTCTTCTACTTTAAAATAAATCGGAAAGTAAATTAAAAATTAAACGATGAGAAAAATTAAATGAAAATAAAAAAGATAATAAATTAAATTAAAAGAATGTATTTAAGCATGAGAAAATTAACTACAAAATACTTTAAAAAACAAAATGAAATTAGTAGAACCGTGCGGAATTCCGCACTAATTTGGGAGAAAGGACATTATGACAAAGAATAGAAAAAAGTAAACGGGTGTTGGTACAAAAGAAGGCATGTACCAACTTGATTGTATCAGATCAGTACAAATACCTGTTTCAAATTTTCCCTTATTAGTATTTAGATATTCAAAATAATAAAATAATCACAAAAATAATTATTTTTTATTATTAGTATACATAGCATTAAAATACAATAACGAAACAGTTCCATTACTTAAAATATAGTTACTGTTGATTGGCCAGGATCGACTCATTCATAATATAAAGGAATGTGTAGAGTCTAACGATGGAATAAGTTTAACACACAGATGCAGCTAAAACTGTCCAATTGGCTACACAATAAAAAACAGAAGGGTTTCTTGCTCGTTTACTTGATTACAGATGTCGCCAGCATACACAGCACCAATTAGGCATCCATTAAAGAACCTCTTCTTAGATGATTTTAAATCTCAAATTTAAGAGAAGCGGTACATTGTTTGACCGTGGGTCTATTTTTCGTCATTAGCCCGCACGATAAGCTTTAAAATGAGGGGAAAATCATCGAATTTGATAAAGGAATACGGAAGACCACACGGAGCGACAAAAACAGGTTAGAGAAATAATATATAAGATAAATAAAATAAAGTATAATAAACTAACATAAACAAATGTATGTTTATAATGGCTATAAAGGTATATCTTAGGTGGAAAATAAATGGTTATTTAACTTGTAAAACATAATCAATACCCGGTCTTCAGGTGGTAATTCTTTCATTCACTTGAGAGCTAATTTTAGCGGGGCAGACAAGGGCTCATTCGTCTTTGTCAATGACAGTCAATTGCTCCCTAGGGTGATTGCTGGAACTATATGGATTAAAGCTAGTCTCAGAGGAGGAGTTTTTCCCCCACATAAGTAAGGTAGTGATATAGAGGCTATTCATCAAGATCATGAAAATAATTATTGGCTCAGAGGAGTTTTTCAACTGATTTAATCCGTGTACTTATTTTTGTGGGCTTAAGATTTGATTATGTAAGCCTTATATAATCCAAAAGAATTATTAGCTCTTTTATATTTTATGGCCTAAAAAATAAGTGTTTTGTTATTGAAATGATTTAAATCTTTAGATCATTTTTTTAGTTGAAGTCTAATCCTGATTTGCTGCGAGTAAAAAAAGAGCACTCAATTTTTTTCTTTTTAAGTATAAAAATTTTGTGTAAAAATATTCCTTTATTGACTAAGGAAAGTTAATGAGTGAATAGTTATTTAGTTTCCTTTTGTTCAGAAATACAGTATAAACTCGTTTATTCGGCCCTTGTTGATCCGGATCAAATTTGAATCGAACTTTTAAAAATATAATGTTGAAGAAGTTGATGAATAAACTGTTTTTTTAATTAAAATATAAAGTGTTGTTTTTGTTTAATGTATTTTAACAGTAGATTTACCAGGTCGTTTTCAACCCTTTTTAAATTTTCATTTTACACAAAGTTGCTAGTAATTGTAATAAAACTTTCAGTTACATTAACTTGTCCGTCCTACATTAGGAAAAGCCAATGCCATTGAAAGAGTCATTATTAGTAGTAACAAATTCTGCAAAATGGAAGCTTCGAAACTGTCAAAATGACAGGTCTGGTAAACCTAGTGTTAAGAGCTTATTTTTTATTTTATTATTTATTTTTTTTTGTTTGTTTGACAAGAGCACTAAAATTTGGTGGAACGCAATAAATTGGACTCGAATAGTTGGACAATAAAAACTCAAACGACTAAAAATAAGCATGCACAACGATGCTTATTAAAAAAAATGTTTTCTGACGAAACTTTTATTGCGTCATGCTGCTTTTTTTTTTTACATGTTTTAAAGGGCTAGTCTGCTATTTTAAGAATTTGTTTTGCTTTTACGTATGTTAGCATATCATCCGGATTGTACGGATTGTCGATTATACGAATTGCCTTTGGGATATAGTTAGTACGGATAAACGAGGTTTGTACTGTAAAGTTTCTTTCAATTTTTCAAAATATAAAAATAAATTAAATAACTATCTTCAAAAATGTGATTAAAAAATAAATTGAATAATTATCTTCAAAAATGATTTAGAAAAATAAATTGAATTATCATCTTCAAGAATGTGATTTAAAAAAATAATTGAACAATTATCTTCAAAAATGTGATACGCATGTGATGCTTGTTTAACGCATTGTATTTTATTTTTCACAAACAATGAACAATATTAAACTATTTAACGCATTGTTTCAAAGCACATAAATATAACTTACTATATTATTTTCACAAGACCAAACACTAAAAAACAATTATGCATTTTTTAGAGGGTCTGCAAATTTTCGAAGATTATCATAGTTTTGTTTTATTATTTATAATAATATTATTATTATTTTGTGATTCTTTTTTACATTTGTCGTATAATACAATTATTCCTTTTCTCGAGGATCAATGACAGCACATTTAATCTTTACTTCAACATTTTGTTGTAATTGATTTCTGCAGAAAGAAGAAATCGTTCGTCGAGGATTCATTTGCTTAAGGATTGAAAAATTTACCCCAAGTCTCTAAGAGAAAGATTTAATCTCTCGCTGATCATTTCTTAATAAGAATGTTAATGAACAACTCATTAATTACTTCGGAACATAAGGAGAGATACTTGAAAGAGGATTTCTGTGAGGTTCATTATTTTTCCAGAACAGAATGTTCTGGAAATTATTCCAGAAGTTGGCACGCTGTATTTAGCAACAATAATGATTCTTTGACGACGAAGAGATTGAAATGTGAAAAGAAGTCATTGTTGTAAAGCGTAATTGTTTGCGAAATGTTCGTATTAAAGATTGATTACAGACAAAACGTTTCTAGTGTTCTCGAAAGGAACATCTGCAATTCTTGGAAGGGAAATCATTAAATTGTTGATTGAATAGTCAACCTGTGGCAGCATCAAGGGGGGAAAGTTTGAAAAATGGAAGGGTTATGTTTGAAATGAATTTGAAGTCTCATCTGAAGGGAAATGCTAACAGAGCAGAAATCCCGGGTGCCCACGGGGGGGGGGGGGGGGAGGGTGATTATGGGTGTAAGTTGCGCCATCAAAATTTATGGGGGAGGGGGGATTTTTCCAGATTTTTCTGTTTTTTTGGTAGATAATAGGTAAAACATTCTTTTATTAATTTTGTTAAAAAATGCACTTTTGGTCGAAATTCCTGCGCAAATAAAAAATTTATAACATAAGCTTCAAGTTTTTTCATATGATCTTTGTGCCCCCAATCGCACCTTTTCAATAATATCCGTCGTAGTAAAGAAAAAATAAAGTTTTTGCCTATCCTTTGTAGCTGTACAGTTCTGCCTAGGGTGACCATACGTCCTCGAAATTCGGGAACAGTCCCTAAAATTGTATATTTTTAATGCTTTGTCCCCCAAAACACGCAACGCAAAAAGTACGCAAAAAGACCCCAAACTTAAAACTCTTCTATTTCTCCTCTTAAAAATGCTTCTAGATTTGCAATTTTCAACTTTTAAGATAGTACTTTGTAAAATTTTAGATAATGTTATGGCAATTATTAAGTTATTGGCTTAGTATTTCAATTTCTAACAAGCAATAAACTAAGAAAATATGATAAATTATCTTGAAAATATGTTTGGACACAATATGAAATATATTAATGAGATTAATTTTTTATAACAGAGGTGTATATGTATTAGTTTGATATGTCCCCAAAGACGTCACCAAAAAGTTTTCCTAGAGTCCCCAAATTGTCTTTAGATTTGGGGACATGTCCCTAAATTGACACTCAGAAATCTGGTCACCCTAGTTCTGCCATCAACCAAAGCAAGCCGGCTGGCAGAGTGCCAAGAAGAATCCATTCATGTTCAAGGGAGGAACTGCTGGTATGTAGAATGTGCCTCCCTCTTCTCGTTCTAGTTCGTTTAGCATACTTGATTTCATCCGAACTGATGCTATATGCCAGTTTATAAATTTGGTTGCTTTCAACAATCGGGAAGCAAACATTCTGACTCGCGTGCTAAATAAACGTACCTGCGGAAAAAACTTCCCTAAAACTCGACTGGATTCACTCTCAATAATAAAATCATCACTTTCGACGATTCTTCAATCGTCAAGAAAATTTCGTCATTTACAACGATTCTTTCCTCGCGCGATCACGTGACTTAAAAAAGTTACTACACAAATGACGAAAGGTTTACTCGGAGCATTTTTCACGAAGCCATTTCGTCAAATACAACAAAAGTTTCGCGAGATTTGATCATGAATTCCTGAGAGAGTTCGTTCTTTCCTGCCATGCGCAAAAGCGTCCAACTATCAGAATTCCGTGGTGGAACTGTAATGATACTTATATGCTGCGAATAACTGTTTAACGTAAAAAGAAAGTACTAGCAGAACTATTGGCGTAGAATAAAAAATTCAACGCAAGCAAAGATATCGTTTTGTGAAATGATACTTTTTTAAAGATTTTATGGCTCACAGTAGTTAAATAAAAACTGTTAAATTATTATAGCAGGAATTTTTTTGAGCAGTGAATTATATATATTTCGCTTTTGAAATCGGCTTAAAGATTTATAAATCGTCTGTTATTTTTGAAAATGTAACAAAAAGCGGCAGAAATGAAACCACTTTCACACTCTTAAGCCAGGAGGTGTTTTGTTCTTTCGAACTCTTAGGCAGAACTTTTTGTATCGTAAATCTTTTAAAGAGAAATAAGAAATCGTTTCTTAAGAGATTTTTTTGTGAAAAAAAGGAAGGCTTTAAACTGCGGCTCATATAAAATGCGCTTTAAATAAAAGAAGACAATACAGTGGTTACGTTTGGGATTTGTTCTCAATAAATTAATAGTAATCTTTTAAAGTTAGAATTAAAAAAGAAAAAACCTCACGATTTATTACTTTTTAGGATGTGTGTAGTACGTAATGAAAATTTAATATTTGTCTTCAATGCAAGACTTCGGTATTTTAAAGTCCTTTTTAATGTTACTCTAACCCTTTATCTATTGCATTATGATTTGCAGCAATTTTTTTCTACACAATGTGTTTGGGTAACTACACTGAAAACTAAGGGATTTACATAAAAATATTTAATTTATAGAAATTTTATTCTTTACAGCTAAGTACCACATAGTAATTCAACTATGAAGTCAATTACATAGAATGTTCACTTAAAATGTTTGGTCAAATAGTTTTCTAAATTTCTACTTAATACATTTAAAAAAATCAGATAATTAATTCTTGAATTCTACCACTTCTCTGGAGCAAAAATTAGAAAAATGGAGCCATCTAAAGAAAATGGCAGATCAAAACACATAGTTTCCACAGCTGTCCCCCTTGCTGGCTAAAATATATCCAGAAAAGTTGCAATTTAGCAAGAATTTAGGTTCAATTTGTTTTTGAACACATTTTATTTTTAATTAGTTTTTCATTCTTACTTTTTTAGAACAGTTATGTTCCTATTCCCTTCTCATGGATCTCGTTCGTTGGGGGAGACAGGGTGATCGCCGCAATCACCCGCCCCCTCCTGGTAGATCCGCCACTGATTTTAGAGAATGTTACTTTTAAGTACCGTCAGTAGATAATGCGGAAAGTACAAGCATATAAATTGTATAGGCAAATAAATATACAATAAATACTTCAATGAGGAAATAGAAGAAACTTGAGAATGAGCATAAAATCGGAGAAAAAATCATTTGTACATACTTTCAAAGGAATTATGATGGTGTAGGAAAACCCATAATGACAGTTAATTTTGTGAATTCTCCTTGCCCTTTTACAGTAGTTCTATTTAGTGCCAAACAGAAACTTGTTTAAGGGAAACTAATGTCTTTAATTTCCATAATGCATTCGGTAAAATGGCATTATTTACTAACTTACTGCTTTAACGCTCGAATAAATTTCGCTGAAAGAATTTAAATATCATATGTATTTGACCGAGTGATTGTAAAGTTAAAATTTCAACTGGATCATTTTGCATTTTGTTTGTTTGTGAATTGTTTTCTCGACGCGTCTTTTTTTTTTTAAACTGGTATAAAGTTTCTTAAAGCCAATAAAAACAAGATTTATAAGTTATTTTTTTTTGTATTAATCAGCATTTAAGGATTCCAATCAGGGAAAATTCCAAAAGGGACCGTTCATAAATGATATCCCACTTTCGTTCTATATATTTGACTCCCTCCACCCTTTTTTCACTAAATGTCGCACTTCAACATACCCCCTACCTCCTTTGTCACATGTCACGCTATATTACATTAGTATAAAGTAAGTGTAATTTGCTGATTTAAATTTTTTTTTATAGAGATCAAAATGTGCGATGCCACACTTCTTGTTACCCACTCCCTTCCCCTTGTCACAAACTGTCACACTTTCTTAACCCCCCTCCCCCTCGAAGTATGAGATCATATATGAATGACCCCAAACGAGGGTGTGCTGCGCGATTTGGGATTTTGGCATAAAGCATTTCCCAAAGAACTTTCAGGCAAACCGTTTTGTATTTGACTGTTGTTGTTCATCGAGATGAAATTGCAATTCCTTACGTTTTCTTTTTTAACAAATAACCCTCTCATGCATGTAAACCTCATGTGAGGTCATATAAATTTTTGCTTCAGGATGTTATACAGATTCGCTTTTGTGCTGCAATTTGCATGTAGTCCTCATATGAGGTCACATGCATGTTTGCTTCAAAATGTTATGCAGCTTCGCTTTTGTACTGCGATTTGCATGTAATCCTCATATGAGGTCACATGCATGTTTGCTTCAAAATGTTATGCATCTTCGCTTTTGTACTGCGATTTGCATGTAGTTATCATATGAGGCCACATGCATGTTTGCTTCAAAATGTTATGCAGCTTCACTTTTGTGCTGCAATTTGCATGTAGTCCTCATATGAGGCCACATGCATGTTTTCTTCAAAATGTTATGCAGCTTCGCTTTTGTACTGCGATTTGCATGTAGTTCTCACCTGGAGACTCCAAACGGTTCTTGGAAACCACGCAGAGTTTCATAGGCCATTCAAGCTAGTTAAACGAGTATGATCTCTTCAGAAGTCCGTGGAGGATTCAAGAAAGAAATGAAAATCTCATTTTAAATCAAATTTTGTTCATTTTGGAGGGTTTCACATTGCTGGGATGTTTGGTATCGCTTTAGATCTTCTTATACTTTATAAATGAAGTTTGAGTTTCAGTTTTGCCATATTTATTAGTGTATTAATTAAATATGACAAAAAACATTAAATGTCGTCACAGGAGGACACCAATTTTCGACTATACAGGACAAAAATTTCCGAAAATAAATTTTTTCACCGCGATCGTGAAGAAATGGATTCTATCATTTTGAACTATTTTAAAACTCAAATAAATAAAATAAGTCGTCACGATGACGTTGTGGTGAGGCGCGGTAATCCCAGGTCATAGGGTTGAGCTGGCAGTGTCGGTGGATTTTCAAAATGCAGAAAATCGTCTGCGTCCATGTATAATTATGCGGCACATAAAAAATCCCTTGCGTAGACATTTGGCTTGAACACTCCTCGGCTAAATTAAATTCCTAAAGCAATTCGCATCAACAGTCCGGTTGGGCACCATTTCAGGTGAAGAAATTAGACGTCAAAATTCTCATTCGGCGATGGTACCTCATTCATTGTGGTGACGTGAAAGAGTTGGTACCAATCTCTGGGAGTCTGAAATTCGCTGAAGCCAATTCAGCAGTCTCATATGAAAAGAAAAAAAAAGAATAAATAAAATAAATAAATGCATGCATGAGCGAGGGTTAATAATGGGGGTTAAAAAGTGCTTTAGCACTGTAGATAGCAGTAGATATAAATTTTGAATATACAGTTTAGTCAAATTTTTAGTGGGCAAAGCGTTTTTATTTATTTGGGGGAGGGGCGGGGGATAAATAATTTGTTTTAATTCAAGAGATCAATGAAAAAATCAATTACAAGCGATGCTTTGGCAACTTTTTGGATAATATTTTGTATGTAACTATTGAGTGTTTCAGTTAATTTTCGTCATTGCTTAAAAAATTCTGAAAACAAGGGTGAACACCAGCTCACAAAAGTACTAGTTATATATTCCTCTCAAAAGAAAGTATAAACAAGGTGAATACTTTTTTGCTAGTGTCACTTTACAAAAATGGAATTTATTTCGAAGCAATATAGATAAGAGGATAGAGTTGTATGAAGGACACATTGACAGGTTTTTATCTATGCAATAAAAACGAAAGTGTATTTCCAAAGGAAAAAAAAACATTCTTTTGGATTTACTATAACGTAAAAAACTTAAACCTGTCCCGCTTCTTTTGTATAAAGATATTTTTACTAAACGATAAAAAAAAAAAAATCATACGACGATGACAAAGCTGCTTTATTCTTTAAGATGTTCTGCGAAATACCTTTTCATAGGACTTTTTTTTTATAGAAAAACTCATCTTTCTATAGATATTCGTGTTACTAAAAGAGCAAAATGGTGTTTTTGTTTATCACGTAAGTTTTTGCAATAGTTGAACACAAAAGCTGTGTAGATACTTAAAACTCTCAAGAAAGAAAAATGTGAGTAAAATCCATGGGTTATCGTCACATTAAAAAAATCAATAAAGCTGTTTTTCCTCTTTTTTTTGCTGAAATAGTCGCATGTAATTCTGTAAAAAGTTTTACAACCCACGCACGCAAGCATGACTTTTACAGAAATTGTTAAAATCTAATTTTTTTATTCGAAAATCACATATCTAAACTTTTTCAGAGAATAGTTTGGAAAGAAACAAATGCGAAAAAAAGAAATCTTTCATAAATTCAGTTTTCGACTACCTTAAAATCTAACAATGATAAAAAATATCATAAAATATCAAAATTTGGAGTTGTAATTATAAATGCGTACTGAAAATACACATTTACATGTTTAATTTGTGGATTTATTTAAATGATTAAATATTACAGCATGACAAAATACCTAGACACTAGTGTTCGGCAGTAGTTAACTAAAAGTAGTTAACTACTAGTGGCAACTACTAGTTAAGTACTAGTTGTAACTACTTTTGTTTTGAACAAGTTAACTATTAGTTAAACTACTTTTTTTCCCAACTACTAGTTACAACTACTTTCAAAATTTTTTTAAATCTATTTTTTGAAAGAAAAAAAAAAACTATTTTTTAAACATTAAATTATTTAAATTTTTAGCTTATGAATATTACTCACACAAATGTATTTTTTTATACCATGTTACATAATGTAAAAATACTCTTAAAAAATCATAATATTAATTGCAGTATTTACGCAAATTAGGAAAAGCTTTCTAATATAACCAATAAACGGCGCCTGCAGCAGCACATGCACGATGAAGTTTCAAATGAATTATACTTAAAAGTAGTTAACTAGTAGTTAACTACTTTTGGAGAACAGTTAACTACTAGTTGCAACTAGTCTCATAAAAAAGTAGTTAACTACTAGTTGCAACTAGGTTTGTTTCGACTAGTTAGTAGTTGGTAGTTAACTACTTTTTGAGGAGCAGATGCCAAACACTACTATGCACAGATATTACTAGTAGTTTGTATAATATTAGTGCTGCACAAAATGCAAGCATTTGATTACTGTCTATTGCTTAACACTTTAGCGACCGGTAGCGGTTCGAACATACTATGCCCTTTCACCACCCGTTCAGCCGCAGATCGTCCGAGACACCAACCAAGGGCTTTAAAATTTCGCGAGGCTTTAATTTTCGCGAGCCCGTCGTAATCGCGAAAATTTAAGCCTCGTGAAATATTTTTTTTTCCGCCTCAAGTAATAATAAAAAAAAGCTGGGTCTTATCCTTTTTTGAATAATAGAAACTTGTTTGAGGTGGAATGCGTGCGTTGAGCCAAGGTCAAAGTTGATAAGCAGCGTATGTTGTTTTAAGAGCGATGGGGGAGGGGAGGGACAAACTTTTCGGACAAAAGGAAGTTTCTTAAAATGTTTTATGCAAAAGATGTACTTTTGGAATTTTTCAACTTTCTCAACTTAACATAGGTACTTTTGGAATTTTTCAACTTTCGGCTCTGTTCATATAAAATTCGCGAAATTTTCAGCTCGCGAAATCACAGATATATTCATTTTCGCGAAAATTACGGCCCGCGAAAATAAGGGCCTTTACAGCAATCGACGACCGGTCGGTAAGCGCTGGGGAGCAAACGTCGAATAATCGACGGCCGGTCGGTACGCGCTGAGAACAAAACGTCGATTAATCGACGGCCGGTTGGTACGCGCTGAGAACAAAACGTCGATTAATCGACGGCCGGTCGGTAAAGTGTTAACATTCTACGTTCGATCCTCGTTTTGGCTGTGTAGGGAAAGACCACAGTATGCATCTCGAAAGTTTGCGAGTTAGATACAGCAGGATCATCCGGTTTTCGACAATCGGTCAGTAAAAATGATTCCAATTTGAAAACAGCGAATGAAAATTCTTCAAAACATCATGCCAAACTTGATAGATTGAAAATAATAAGCAATCCATAAGTGCTTCCTGATGGGTATCCTTACTTATTCCTGCGGATGTCCTTTATTTGTTGATCTTATTTTGCAATGTCCGCGATCTACAGTAAGAAAACTCATATTTGATTAATATAAATTCTGTCCAATTTCGAGTATCGTTTAAGACACTTCAACTCTATTCCAGGTAGAGGAGCTATGAAATAATTGTATCCCTAATGACATGAACTTTTGAGTTCGCCAAAGTAATTCATTATGCAGTTAAAATTCATTTCCACACGCATGCACAACCATCGCCTGCAGGCAGCTGATAACATTTTATGAATAAATTGAAGGCAATGAATAATTTCAGCTGTTTTACGCCATTAAATGTCATTGTCATCAAACAGAATTGTTTTATAATAATAAGTTGTTGGATTTCACTGTTAAAAATTTATTATGGAAAGACATTATGAACGTTTTTATCAATGTTTACGAACTGAGTATTTACGCAACTTTAATTATCAAACAGAAATTCTTTTTACTTCAAAAATTTCAATAAATACTACTATGTTTCATTAAGCTTTCTGAAATAATGAAATCTGTTTTAATGACCAACTAAATGACCATATTTGAAAGCTCACAGCATCTTTAAACTCATAGGAATAAAAGGAAAAATATTTCTATTAATTACATAATTTCAACTAATTTTAGTTAAGGAAATCAAACCAAATCGACGTAGTACGTATCGAATTTAAAATTTTGGTTCTTGTTCAGGGCGTAATTAATATCTTTCTAAAAATTACCAATACAGATTACATTTCTTTTGTGCTGATATTTTATTCAGCACGCAATTTAAATTGCATATTTGCACGTAATAACGATAAAGGAAGTGTGAAGTAAAAGGAATAAGCCGTTTTGGATTTATGAGAAAAGCTTCGCTAAGAACTTTTCACTTTCTTTTATGTCACGTGACACATTTGCTGATCATTGTTAATTATGGGTTTCATTAACTTATAGTTTCCAAAACTTTTTTATCCCGCGGGGTGGGGGATTCGTGAAATTGTGACAAAGTGTGACAAGGGGAGGGGCGTGGGTAAAAAGTGACATTCCTGCTTATGCAACATAGCGTGACGTGTGACAAAGGGGGGGAGGGGGTCTGTTGAAGTGTGACAGTTTGTGACAAAAGGGGGAGGGGGTCCGTTGAAGTGTGACAGTTTGTGACAAAGGGGGGCGGGGGGTCAAATGTGTGGGAAAAAAGCGTGACATCATTTATGAAGGGTCCCTATGGCCATTTCTATTAACATTAAAAGTGTAAGATTTTGCAAGTTACAAGTACAAATAGGATGTCTTCCTACTTGCAGAATTTATGAAAATTATTTTACGAATATGTATTATATGATTATTACTATGCAAATAAGTGACATTGGCAAAGTTTCTGCTAAATGAATCGTGTCTAAAATTGGTGATAACTTAGAGATCCAGTCTCGTAGACCCTATTTTCATCTCATGCAGTCCCCAATTTAATCTTTTGTTGACGTGGAGCGTTGTAGGATGTAATATACTAATGCTTGAGACTTAAAAAAATTTGATGGTGGCCAGTGGCCGGCAAACCCAAAAAAGTTAGTCGCCACTTTGAAACTGTTGGTCGCCATTCTAGTTTTGAACCATGTTTCAAACTGATCCCCCCTCCCCAACCGCGTTTTCATTTTGCATATAAACGTGTGCATATTAATACCTCAAACTACACTTTCTCACAAAATTACACAGGGCCCTGTTTTGAAAGAAATAATAATAAATTACAAACATTATCTAGTCGCCAGCTTTGGAGACCGACATAACATTTTGTGGTCTCCAACTAAAAATTTATAGTCGCCAATGGCGAGTGGCGACTGCTAGTCTCGGCCTGTATAATATACCCATTGGGGTTCATATGGACCAGTTTGGGAACCACTACGTTAACTGGAGTTTTACAAAACATTTCTCATTCTCACCAAACAAGTGATAACTAGCATTCGAATTCCGTTGAATTTCGGTTGCATGATGGCTTGTTATCTGGCAATCGAAGAAAAACCTGATGTTTATGACTCAAATGGCAACCCTAAGTTTACTCTGATGCAGTGGGTCCCAACCTTTTTTTTTTGCTAACCCCCTTTTAAGATCCCAAAGAAAATAGCGAACCCCCTTCTGTAGTCGTTAGTAACGGGAATTTTCCATGTGGCTCAATGGTTCCCAACAAGAAATGAAAATATAATTGCAAAACATCTAGGTTTGAATAAGCACTAAAATTACTTTTTTATTAAATGAACTTCTTGAATTATTAACAGGGCAGCAAACATATCTATTCGGAAAAAATATATGCTTAATAATTAGTTTTACCATAGTGCGAAAGAATTGGAATGGCGTGAGATATATAAGTACAAAATTTTGAATCAAAATAAATATCTTTCTGTTCCACTTTCGGTTTTAAAATATAAAAAATTTGCAAAAGTTGTGGAAATTTATAAAAATCCTAAATTTTATATAATTTTAAAAATTTTCATCGCAATTATGCAGAAAAGTTGGAATAATGTGTGATAAATGTGAGTACAAAATTTAAAAGCAATGAATAAATAATCTTCCGGCTCCATTTTGGGGTTTTTATGAGAAAGTAGCCGAAAATAATGAAAAATTTTACATTTTAGTAAATTTCATATTTTGTCTCTTTTTTTTTTTTTTTTTTTCGCGTTAGCGAGGAAAAAGAGGGATATGGTAGAAGAAAAATACCGTCAATTCAAAGTTTCGAAATTAGCAGCAGCAGTAGAAAAAGGTTCATTTCAAATTTTGTACATATGCTTTCTATGCCAGTCCACAATTGTTATGCATTTTAGGGAAAACCATTTATTAAAAAAAAAATCATTTTTACACTCCATCCTAATTTACTGTTTCGTCTTTTCTTTTATACTAGCAATTATAAGTTCCGCTATTGCAACATTATTCCAGCGAACCCCCTTCCTATAATAGCCCGCGAACCACTGGTTCCGAAACACTACTCTTAAGCCGGGAACACACTTGGCGTTTTTTTCAGATCGGATTCCTTATCAGTAGTGGCGTATAGGATGGTACTGCAACATACACATTGAGTGGAAAAAGGGACGATCGGATTATTTAACGCTCACGGCAGCAATGCAGCCGCCCATTGCCCACTACTAATCGACCGATTTTTTACCGTTTCCGCGGAAATAGAGGCCTTTCGGGACTAAACGCGCGGTTATAAACTCATTGTCCAGTCTGCTGCCGCCCGGTGTTGAGAATGGTTACCATGGCCGAAGCGGAAAATAATTGAACTTTTTTTCATCATTTCTTAAATCAGAAAACAAAGTGTAGAAGGCTCCAACTTCCTCTCTCCTTTGATTGATTGGATGAACCCAAATAAGTCTATTTTTCGCTTCCCTTTCAATCGACGACGAAATAACAAAATTGCAAGAAGTTGTTCTCTATTCATAAATATACACAACACTATTTCTAATGTTAAAACGACAATTTAAATAGACACTTGTTGCCCGGTGGTCAGTGATTCGACTGATGTGACGATTAGACATCGACGGATATTTTGCGGCCCAAAGTGTAAACCCTACATTTTGTTACAGCGGCAAGCGGTAAAAAATCCGATTGGACGAAAACGCCAAGTGTATTACAGGCCTTATGGATGCTTGTTCTAAGGCTATAACGTTATTATTTCTCTTAGAAGGTAAACATTTCCTTCCAACATGTTTGAGAGGATACCGCGTTTGCAGTAATTCAAAAGTTTTGAGCCTCGCAAAGTAAACATCAACACAATGAAGCTCATTTACTTCAAGCTGCTTTTGCTTTGAATTTATTTCCTTACACAGAGTCCAGTTAACGAAGATTTTGCAACATTCAACAAAAATGTCTTTAATAATACAAAACAACGACAAATTTACTCTGATCTTGCTTGATGAAAAATTTTGCAATTAAACATGGTGTTTAAAAGAAAAAAAAAAGAAGCTTATGTCGAAATTTAGCCGGAAGCAATTTCCCAAATCGTGTAGAGGAGGCAACAAAGAAGGATTTTTCTTTTCGCTCGGAAAATGAGAAATAACTCCACAATAATAGAAGGTGGGGTCACGCTAAATCGGTAGAAATAAATCAAAATTAATTTTCTCGTGTTTTGTGTGTATAACCTAAGGGTGTGGTTAAAGGAATTTCGTGTTTTGATTCGACATTTGAGTGACAGTAATTGTTGATTAAACTTGCGAGTAATTTCTATTTTCGAAAGATTTTATGGGTGTATGAGACTTAAAACGTCGTGGGTTGTCTGAGTCAAATATTTAGCGTTGGATGTACATCGCTCAGAAGGCAATAAGGTTAAATTTAGGGGGGGGGGGGGGCAGGGAGAGAGAGAAGTTGCTTCTTCATACATTAAGCTTTAAGATTTTAGGTTCAGTAATTTAATTAGAAAAATATTTTCTATAATTATTATGTTTTTCCAATCAAATTAGTAAGCCTAAAATCTTAAAAATTTATGTATTAAAAACGTAAATTATCTTTCTTTTTTTATTTAGTCTTAACCGCCTTGGTTTCAGTAATTATGCTTAGAGTGTTAAGAAATTGCGCCCATATTTTGCAATTTTTTGCGACTAATCTTTCGTTTGGCAGATTTTAGAGGCGTTTGATACAGCGTAAAACGACGTACTGGACTTTTTCTTAATATTGTCATTAGACGATTTTTTTTCGTTTCATAAAAAATTTGCCGAAACGAATGGAAGCTCCGAAATTTGTTTATGATTGAAAAAAAAAAAAAATTTGTTTAGAAGTTGAGGACAACTTAGAGATTCATTTCTGATCAGTGAAACTTTGACAAAAACATTTGGCAAGTAAAATGGTATTTAGCATATTATAAAAGCATGAAAAAAAATAGGTTTCTAAAATGCAGCGTACAGTAGAACCTTTGTCAACCGGCTTAATTGGGACCGATGGTAAGCCGGTTAGGTAAAAATACGATAAAGGGGCCGTTCATAAATGATGTCACGCATTTTCCCATATATTTGACCCTCCTCCCCCCCTTTGTGACAATATGTCACACTTCAGCGGACCCCCTCTCCCCCTTTGTCACATGTCGCGCTATGTTGCATAATGCATGATGACACACTTCTTGTTACCCCCTCCCCTTGTAACACTTTGTAACAATTTCATGAACCCCCCTCCCCCTCGAAGCGTGACATCATTTGTGAATGACCCCAGAGACGGGAGATATCAAACAATGGGAGATATATTATGCAATTTAAAACAGAGTGGAGGTGTGGTGATTTATTGCGTTTAGTACAGTTCTTTGAGAGTTGCACACCATTTATCAAGCGCTTGGCAAGGCTGAATTGACTGACCCACTGAACCTGAGATTAGCCAATAGCCACACTTGATTTTATAGCCCCCCCCCCCCCCCCCACACTCTCCGACTTCGGAATGTCGCTTTTGCCCGGGGAGATAAGGACTCCACGAAAAAATTCACTCAAGTACCACAGCATGTTTCTTCAATATAACTAGCGCTCTAAAAGCTATTTTTGTATTTTGAAAATATCGGTCGGATATAGAGAAGGCCGGTTAATACGGAGCCGTTTAAGAGAGGTTCTACTGTAATGCGGAATTTTCTGAGCATGGTTCCACTATAACACGAAATTTGAAGCACAAGATATTTTATTTATATAACACCTCACCATCATCGTATTCAACTCTTTTATTCATAAGTTTATTACTTACTATCGATCAGAGTAGTGCTTAAATAATGGAGGCAATTCAAGCAACGTCATTGGTTATGTGGCACCGATGAAAGCAATGTAAACAAAGGAAGCCGTAGCATCACTTTACATCGAGTTCGACAAATGTAATTAAAAACTAGGCCTAAATAAAGTTATTCTAAATTACATAAAATTAACACAAAATACAGCACTATAACTATTGTAATAATTAATACATTTCTTGTATAATGGTTAAATTAAATGTAAATACTGGGTTATAATCAGAAAAAGCTGTGTAAATAGTCTAATTAAGTTTAAGATAATTAATTTTGCCTAGTGAACTCCACGTAAAACTTAATTGAAAATCTTAATAAACAAAGAGCGGATATCACGTGACAATGATGATCTCTCATGAGTCCCTCTAGCGGTGAATTGCCTCCATTTTAGTCTTATTTATTTGTCTATTTTTTAAAAAAGAAAACTTTTTCTTTTGTGCTAAGTAATACTCCGTAAGATTTATAGGGAGTATATTTTATGCTGTATTTATGTATCACAGCATTTATACCCTCCGTAGCCGGGAACACATTTTGTCCAAATAAGCCATTTTACCTTCTCTAAAAATATCTGAAGCGCTTAAAGTCCTGAAAATAGAAGCTTTCTTTTGTTAAAACTTCTAAGTTTCGTAATATTTCATAGAAGGAGAAGTTACAACTTTTCAAAAATTTGAATTTATTCGGATTTAAGGCAGGAAAATGTATTTTTATGCGTGCAACAACAAAAGTCACCGTAGCAAATATAGTTTATGACTCACTTAAGCTTTCTATTGGTTGAGGTATTCTTTCGAAGATCTTTTTGAAAGTTTGAATTCTTAAAAAGGGAATTGTTGCAGCTATTCAAAGTGAAGTTGCGTTTTGTGTTAGGTTTACAGGCGATCCAGGTACAGTCCACTCAAATATTTCCTTTTTTTGACATAGCACATGCTACTTTCGCAGCTGCTCTTGAACGTGCACCTTATCTGTCTTAACATCCAGTTTCGAAGTAGTTTTTTTGCTTAAATATGAAGTGTGCGGTAGGCGGTTACATTTTTTATGAACTATACTCAAAGAAAATAAGACTAATACAAAATGGCAAAACTTCTTTTATTTTCTATACACTAAAAGTTTTGCGTCTAGTTGCCACCAGTTTTGGTGTTACTGAACACGATTTTTGGTATTTAGTTGGTGTAAAATTTAAAATTATTCATTTTTTGATGCAATTTACGTTCTTTTAAGTGTTTGCTTCAAAAAATACAGACAGTATAACCAACGATCTTCGGTATAACGTTTCTTAGCACTTGGAAATTTGTTAACTTTGTTACGTATCGAGATATCATGACGATTGCTCATTTCTAGGAAAATACAGGGTGGGGCAAAAGTAATGACCCGGTTTTGAAGGGCTATAAACAAAAAACTAATACAGTTTGATACTTAAAACTTGTTTTATTTTTATCTGTATTGATACCATTTTTTTTACATTAAGTTTAGAACTCCACTTCAGCAATATGTCGGCCATCAGCAGCAACACACTGATGCAGTTTATTTCTGAAGTTTTGAGAAACGTTTCTGCACATTTAAAGGGGTATAGCGGATATTTCCTCGATAATTCGGTCCTTCAGCTCTTCTGTAGTATGGGGAACTTTCTCCTTCAAATAACCTCAAAAAAAAAAAGCTTAGGGACCGTAACATTTCGCGGGATATTGAAATGCACACAAAGATGCAGTCTATTCTCTCCTACGTGAAAAAATAGACTGCATCAATTTATTGCTGATGATGGCCGCCATATTGCTGAAGTGGTATTCAAAACTTAATGTAAAAAAATAGTATTAAATACAGATTAAAATAAAAAACCTTTTAAGTCTCAAGCTGTATTAGTTTTTCTTAATAACCTTTTAAAACCGGGTCATTACTTTTGCCCCACCCTGTAGAATAAATGAGCAATCGTACTGAATTTTTGATGCGTAGATGAGTTAACGACCATCATAAAGCTAAAAACACATTCTGATGTCTGTATTTTTTTAGACACACTTTAAAATTTTTTGAAATACATCAAGAAATAATTTTTAACTTTACACCAACTGAACACTAAAAATGGTGCTCAGTAGCACCAAAAATGTTTACAGTGTAGCAGGCTACTATTTAAAGTTCATAAATTGAAGAAAGAAAGAAAAAAGAGGAGCAGTAAACAGATATAAGTATTCTGAGGTCTTTGCAACAGTCCTGTTACATAATGGAGGTCACTTTGTCCATTTTTCTCTTTCAAGAATAAATACAAATATACCAATTCTCTTAAGTGCTGGGACTTTAAAGAAAATAAAAGCATTACTATATAAGAGGCCACAATCTTGGAAGATTTCCTATGAGTTTAACTTTTGTTTTATCGTTATAATAAAAAAATGTTCCGAAAGTAATGAAATCATCTCAATATAGTTCTTTTCGAAATTAAGAAGCTCTACATCTCACAGTTATATTCAAGATAATAGCTTATTTCTTCCACACAGTTTCTCGTCTTCTTGTTTAACGTTATGTCTAAATGGATAATTTTTTTCCTATAAAGTGTTTTTATATTAATCCGAAGTAAATTAAATGGTATTAAATGTTTTGTTTTAGGATGTTCGCTTAGAACTTAATAATGTTTTTTAAAGATAATTCGCTTTCTGTAGGTTCAATCATTGTTTTGTTCAATTTACAGTTAATTGCAACTGAAATCGGTTACAAAGAAATAACGTTCTTTTTTCTTCTTCTCCTTCTCTTTTTTATTTTTCTATTTCTCCATTTAGTGTAGGAGAACATGATTTCAAATGAGAAATAATTGATCTATCAAGAAACATCGTTTAACTAACAAAAATGGTTTTAAATTTTTTGTAGATTTCTTGTGCAAATAAAAGGAGAAACGCTAAGTAGGGGGAAGGTTGGGAGGGGGGGGGGAGTTGTGGGCAATGAGATGTTGGTATGCTGAGTCAGGGTTGCCAGATTTTCCAGACGACTTTTAGTCAGTTGGGAGAAACAATTTAGCTAAAATTAGCCATTTAAATTGATTCGGTTGTTATTGTTACTGTTGTTGTTGTTGTTATTGCTCTCATTTTTTGTTACCACCACAACTCCAACTCGGATATTCACTTTGTTGGATATCGGATATCCGATGTCTCTTGTCTGTCGGGTTTGTACCGGATATCCGGTTCTGATGTTTGAAACCTATAAATTCTATGCATTTTTAATCTTAGTTGAAATAAAGAAAAAAAAAACTTTAATGCGGGAAAATTTAATGTTAGCTAATATTAGCCAGAATTGTTTGGCTAGTAATTGAAAATACTTTTAGCCAGCAGCATCTTAAACTAGCCATAATGGCTAATTTTAGCCACATCAGTCAACACTGTGCTGAGTGATTTAGAAGAGACTACTAAATGGAACCTCTCGATTTGGCTTAAACTTCGCCCGTTTTTATGAAAATCTTTTATTTGTCACTTAGCTTTATTGGTTGGTTCTCTCTGCGTCAGTTCAAATTAGAGCGTGCGGCCTTGAGCGTTCTTACCTTTTCATTCAAGGAAAATCCGACGTGAGGCAGTGAGAAGCAAAGGGATATAAAGTGACCAAAAAATGATTTTGAGTAAAACGCGTTCAAAGTTTGGATCTTCTGGGATCTTTAATGTTATTTTTTTCTGAATCACATTGGGGGGGGGGGGGGGGGGGGAGGGGGAGCAACTGTTAGAGCTGTTACTAAAACCGGGTCCAGACGCTATGTTTTGCACAACCTTTTGTCTGCGCAGTCTTAAGACGGAATGAAAACGTTGAAATTTTTTAAGCGTCTACACGGTGCAGAGATATCTGTATATTTCACTCGGTTTTGCGTGGTATAGTCGGAGGAGGAACTACTCTGGTCAATTTTGGCATGGTGTCGTTAAAAAAAAAAAAAAAATTGGAACGTCTCAGAGTACCCGGTGTTCACGGTGGTCAAGTGTTACATAAAATAAATAATTTTCTTTTGCCTGTTCTGGTGGTTCGTTAACTACAGACTCTTTATTTTTATCCATGGTATTCCTAGACTGCCTTGGTGTCTCCTGATCATTTAGGAAATGTAACAAATCAAAATACCAGAGAGATGGTTTGTAGATTTTGTCTTCTCCAGCCCCAGATCGAATCCATTTATTAACTTTTGCCAATTCTTTACGATAAACACTTCTCAAAGAATTAATTATTTTTTGCAACTGTTTCTCTGTTTGCGGTTGCATCAATTTCTTTGAATTTTCCTACTAAACTCTCATAAGCCTCCCCCTTTTTAACCCTGTCACTATACTCCTTGGATTTGGCATGCCAAATGCATGGGAAACTTTCGAATAATGCAATAAATTCTGTGAGAAACTCCCGAGAATATTGCCGAAAGTCAGCCATTGTCACTTGACAAATTGAAACTGAGAAACAAAATGAATCGGTAAAGGGTGCTACCGTCTACATGCGCCGACTTGTCCTCACAGTTCATGGATATATATGCTCTCTAGCTCAGTTATCGCTGCAACTGTACTGTCTTCGCACCGGACTCAAAACTGCGCACTTTTCCAATCTACACGCAACGTTTTATCTGTAAGGTGTTGAACTGCGCAGACAAAAGGTTGTGCTAAACGTAGCGTCTGGACTCGGCTTAACATCTCTTGCTACAATATGGAATGGTGCTTTCCCTACCATTTGCACCAGTTATCCCAAAATTTTCAATTTTGTCACTTAACACCCCTTTGCTTCTATGTGCTTCATGCGTGCACCACATAACTTCCATGTTCGTCTAATAAAAATTATACGATTGTTAACTTAAAAAAAAAAAAAAATACTCGTGCACTCGTGTTAGAAGTTATGCTTTTAAAATTCATTCTTTTTTTTCTTGTTCGTCTGTTAAATAATGTGTACTTTTTAACAACTAAAAAACTCGGTACTCATATACTTATGTTAGAAGTTATGCTTTTAAAATTCATTCTTATTAAATGAATTCCGTTTTTTTTTTCGATTCTTAGACATATTCCTAACCTATACAACATTGTGTCTTGACCTGGGGGTCACAATCCCTAAAGGCGTCCCTCCTCAAAATATTTAATTTCATAGGGTGTAGGGGAGATCGTAATCTGATCAAGATAAGTAAGAGCTATCATATTAATAAACAAAGTATTTTAAATTATAGTCTGAGGGTGCTATCACACCAAATTCGACAAAAAAAAAAAAAAAAAAAGAACTCTTCTATTTCTCGTCTGAGCAACTTCAAATCATATTTTTACCCTTCAAAAATATGCTCTGCGGTTGCTCAGACGAGAAAAGACAAGTTTTTGTCTTTGTCGCCTTCGGTGCGAAAGCATTCTAAATGTTACAAAACTCATTGCTGTACAGAGGTGAGTTGATGGCATAAGTGGAATATTGAGAGGAGGATGAGAAATGTTGATGTTAAAAAAGGAGTCACTTTCCGTAAATGCACCAGGTAGCATCCCTTCAGGTGTTCTTTCTTTTTTCTGTCTTTTGGCAATAAAAGAATCGTGGATTTCGTTCTCTAAAAACCTGTACAATGTAGTCTGTCTTTGACGATTGTTCAGAATTTTTCTAAAATGGTCAATAACATTGTAGTTGAACAAGTTGAAGCTCCCGTTGACCGCAGCAGTGTTAGCAGGCCATTTTCCCAACACTCTCTGTATTTTCTCCCAATGGGAACACAGCTGTTTAATTTCTGCAAGGAAATGCTTTCCTTACTACTTTCCTCATCTGAAGAAGAGAGTTCTCCCACCACTTCATCTTGCTGCTCTCCTTAGAAAGTTAAAATTGTCAGTAAAATCTTAAAAAGTCTTAAAATTTTTAAAAATACAAAAAATACAAATGCCAAATTATTTCTGGACGGGTTCAAAAGAGCATGATTTCTCGATTTTTTTTTCTTGGAAAAAGCCAATCTGCCAAACCCTTTCTTTCCCCTTGCGCCGTCCGAATCACGGGGCAAGCGTACGAATGACGAGTTGAAATTTACTTGAACAAGTTGGACGAATAGAGAGGTGGACGAATGGCGGGATTCCACTGAAAAAAAATGAATACATAAAAAAAAAAATCTAAACCTATTTTATGGGTGTCTTTCCTTCGATTAGCGTGCGTGATAGCTAAAAAAACGAAACAAGTTTATTTAACTGAACCAGTGTCTTTCTTTAGTATTAAATTATCTTGTAAAAAAAACAAACGTTCCAAATAAAGTTTAAACAGTTGTTACAGCATCTAAAAGTTCATTTATTTTATTTCAAAAATATGCAAAAAAAAATTTTTTTTTCAATTATTTTGCAATAGTTTTAGTTTATTTACAAAATACTTTAATACTGAAGAAAAAAAACTTTCTTTCACTTCAATAAAGCGTTTAGTTTTTTAGTTATTCGCTCTGCAGTCGGGAACAAGGCGCCCATGAGATAGGCTAAAAAATCTCTTATAATTTCTTTTCTTAAAAAAATTATTTTACATTCGTTAAACATATATAAAATCACACCTCAAAATTCACTAACTTCGTTTCTCTCTTACCTTTCTAAAAAAAAAAAAATACACACACACACACACAAAAAAAAAAAAAAAAAATTAGAACATTAAATTCATGATATTCCTTTAAATATAGTGAAAAATTTCTGCTCAGGAATAATTGATCTCTCTTAAAACAACAGCTATTAAAAACATTTTGGAATTTCTGAGCTATTTCAGAAAGTTATTATGCAAAATATTTGTTTTGCACAAATTCAGCTCTTAATTTTCGACTTAAGTGTTTTTACATCATAAGAATGCGTTAATATAAAATGAACTAACCAAGATACCACGTTTTCGTTTGAATTTATGAAAACCTCAAAGTTAATAAAAACAAAATTCTAAAAAAAGTGCTTTAACGGCGGAGAATGCATGAGATACCTGCCATCTTAAAAGCTGTGTTATTCTCTACAGTGGTAAAACAGGATGCTGCGATATTTCAAAACTTCAAGATGCAAAGACTATTTCAATGTAATTACTATGCTAATTTGACTCTAAATTGCTTCAAAAATGCTGTTTACTAAAAAAACAATTCAAAAACATCGTTTCGCTGTTTAATTATGTAGATGGAATCATAATTGCGTTGTTTAAAAATTCATTCCAGAAAATGTTGTTTTGATTAAAAGAACGTTTCCAGTGTTCTTAAAAGTGGCTTCTTTGCAATTAACGAAGTTCAACAAAAGTAATATATTTCATAAATCCGTAAACGTATTACTATAATACAGGGGTTTTGAACAATTTCTGCATTTTCCTTAAAAGTATTTATTCATTTGTATTTAACAGAAACGATTTGATGTTTATTGCACATGCGAAACTCTTTCCCAAAAAAATAGAACTAAAATATTTTTTTGCACAAATGTATTATTCTTATTACGTTTGAATTTGTTATTGAATAGGGTGAATGAAAAGAATTTGGAAAAAGTGTTTCATTACATATTATAAGGCGCATATTTCGTAAAGCGTATAAAGTCAAAGGCAAAAATAATATTAATAATAATGGAAATAATATTATAAAAACTAAAATGTATAAGAGTGAAACAAATTTAAATTAAAATTTGTCACTTGATTCTCTTATTGCACATAGAAACAAAAATGGATTATGAAATAAATTCATTTGTTAAATGTTTTTAAGTAAATAATGTTTTTTTTTTGGAAGAGTAAGAAGAGTGAGAGCGAGTTTTGTGTATAGCAAGTTTTTTGAACAATCATTTTCTTTAAAGGTGCATAATTTGTAAAGCGATTAAAGTCAAAGGCAATAGTAATAATAACAATAATAATAAAAATAATAAAATAAAAAATGAAATGGATAGGAGGGAGAAATAAATTAAAATTCGCCACTTGATATATTACTGCACATAGAAATAACAAGAAGAACTATACGAGCCTACTTTCCCGTATACACCAAATTCAAATTTATAATCTAACTATCTCTTTCTCTCTCTTTCTCATTTAGCTTTAGTTCTTAATTTTTTCAAATATACCTTTTTCAACAGACAATACATATTCGTTCACGCATTCATTTTTTCCTTTATTCAGCCGTTCATTTATGCATTCATTCGTTTACTGATTCAAATGTTTATTCATTCATTTACTCATTCATGTATTTATTCCCTCATTTATTCATTCTTTTCCTCATTCATTTATTCATTGATTCATTCTTTCACTCATTCATTTATTCACTGAGAAATATCCTTAAAAATTCCGATAAAAAAATTTCATAGGAAAATAGGCTCGTTAGTTCTGGAAGAACTTTCTATTTGTACATGTTCTACGTTATAAGAGCTTTCCGATAAAGTTTGTTCCAAGCAAATCGGTTTGTTAGATCAGGATTTATATAGGATTGAAATTTCCCCGTAAGCGCTATGTTAATTTTTTGAACTGTTCAAAAATGAACAAAATCTGTTCAAATTGATATTTCGCTAGATTTGCCAAGCGCTTCTTCCAGTAAGCTTGTTCATTGGAATATGGATCTTGTACCCAGAGTTTACATAATTTGCTTCATTTTCGCCCATAGGCGCTAATATTAAAAATTTTTGAACTGTTCAGAATTGAACAAAAAATTGTTCAAATCAAAAAGAAAAATATAGAAATGAGATGTCCTCGCCGAGATCTTTCGAATGCAAAAAGAATTTTTCGAATCGGACTATTCGTTTAAAGTTATTAGGGGGGGACAGACCGACAGACACACATTTTCCCCATCTCAAAACCCTACTTTCAAATTTTTTATTTTACAATGTTTATTTAATTACTTCACTTTTTTTTGACTTTTCTTTATTTTTAACGATATTTTTACGATACATTAAGCCTTCTTTCATGCTTTATTATTATTTTTTTTACTTGTACGTGAAAGTAGGCTAAAAATGGATTATGAAATGAATTAATTCATTTAGTAAGTGTTTTTAAGTAAATAATTTCTTTTCTTTTTTTTTTTTTTTGAGGAATATGAAGAGTGATGTAAGTTTTGTGTACTCGGGTTTTGACCAACAGTATAGAATTTATGACCCTAAAATTTTTTCCGGTCGTTAATGGCAGTAAA
Organism: Octonoba sinensis; assembly: GCA_038502835.1. Lineage (NCBI taxonomy): Eukaryota > Metazoa > Arthropoda > Arachnida > Araneae > Uloboridae > Octonoba > Octonoba sinensis. The sequence continues at coordinate 57,864,556 of CM076605.1, read as the reverse complement.
TTAACATCCCGGTCGCTGCCCAAGGACATAATAATGCATCAAGCCAAGGGAATCGTAGACATTTTGCATCTGTCATAACAAAAAATTGCTATAGTTATTGGACTAAGAGTGACAAATCATCAGTTCTAAGTGACATCATAGCGCAAGCGACAAATGACGGTCTTCTGGGTAAAATTTACTTTTAATGATGCAATAAAAAATGTCAATCAGTCAATGTGAAGGCGTGACTATTAAGTAATGAAAAGTCAATGATGGGCAGTTTGAAATATTCCTCTCTGTCACACGTTTCCGCCTTGTCAGGGTGCTTGTACACCAAAGTCGATGGAGACATTTTGTTTCCGTCGTAACAGACTGTTGCTATGATTATTAAACTAACAGCGATGACTCATGCCTTCCATAACGCAATATACCAGTCATTGTCGGCTGGTGAAAAACCCCTTTTAATGACGCAATAAAAAATGCAAATCAGTCGACGCGAGAACGCGGTTATGAAATTGCGTCGAACCAATTAATGCTCTGAAATATTGCCTTTGTCGTACGTCGCTGTTGCGTTTGATATGAAAGCACCTTAAGGGTGCATTCGCACCAAGTGTGACAAGTGACATACAACGGCAAAGAAAATGTGAACGCTGGTTCATCTTAATTGAATAACTACGCATTTATATGGTATGATTGGTATTTTTGTTGCGTCGTTAAAAGGGATACAAGAACTGTATATGGTTCCTAATTTTAAAAACTCTGAATAAGTAAATTAACATTTTCTGTGCTTATCATTGTTAGAAACATGAAAATTGATAATATTTTTTATGAAAGGGATCATTTTTTACTGTCTTTGCAATCCTCAGTTGCTTTTTTTTTTCATTATCCACATCATTTTTTCCCACGCTTACATCAGATAACAATTGATTTATATAATTAATACAAACAATTTTGAATTTAAACTAACTAACAAAGCATGTTATTAAATTGTTGCAATCACAATATACGAATGAAAAATTATATCATGCTTAATTTAGCATAGATGCATCAAATTTAATGATGAAGAATTAGTACATTTTTTAAACTCCCTATTCTTCATCACTTAATATTTAATTTCATTCCATTTAATTAGCCAACTATTGGCAGAAAATAAAACAGATAAAAGAAAAATTAAATGTAACGAGACATCTAAATGCATTGTCCTAAAATTACGCTGCTTAAGTTTTAATAAGCATAATACAATTTTAATGAGGCACAAAAAATGATCTTTCTACTTTCTCAAATATGAAAGAAAAGAAAATCCCTCACTGTTAATTTTTCCCCTTTTTCCTTCTTATGTAAATAGAGAGGGAAAGAAGGGAATAGATTAGCCATAGAAATGTATTTTTAGAGCGTCAAGAAAGGAAAATTTTACGAGTATTAATACATTTTACCTCTAGAGCAGAGGTTCCAAATCTTTTTTTTTCCGTAACACAATTTTTCTTGTAAACCATTTCCGTACCATTGCTGATGTAACTTTATTACATAGAATAGAATACTAATAGATTACAGAAAAATACTAGGACGACTATGTTATTTCAATCACACCATTTTTTATAGTTAATGCAGAGAAAAGCGTTTATTAAAATAAAGCTGTATATATAAAATAAAATATATGGAATACATAAAACATGTTTTTAATACGTGCTTCCAAAACATCATTAGAAATACGTCTTTAAGTACAAAATACCTATCATGTAAAAAAAAATGAAAAAACAAAATGAATGAGAAAGAAGGTTGCTGTTGCATGGCAGATACAAGCGAGATGATATCTGTTTTAGTAGAAGTTAGTTTTAACCTCAAATTTGAGTCGACATTTAATTTGCTTCAGTATTTATTTGTAATAAATATATTGGAAAAAGCAGTTTCACAGAGATAAGTAGTTGTGAACTGAATTAAACACAGCAATGCTTTTCTTGACAATAACGGGAATTCATTGAACCAAAATTCTCCCAACTCTAATCGTGCAAATTCGATCTTAAATTCTGAGTTTTTAAGTTTTAATCTTTGTTAATAATTTTTTCTTTTCTGCCTGCACGCGTACCACCTGGAGAGGCTTCACGTACCACTACTGGTATGGGCACCACAGTTTGGGAACCTCTGTTCTTGACGTTTTCCGAGAAATGTATGAGACAAATGGTTGGAATTTAAAAAAAATAGTTTGAGAACAAATCATAACTAACAATGTTTGTCTTAACTTTAATTAACTCAATTATTTTCGATATTATTGTGTGGAAATAAGTAAGCAAGAGTGAAATACTTTTTCCAGTAGTATGCGCTATAAAATAAATAAATAAATAAAACTGAACCCATTAATGCCTACCGTCCTTTTTTAGGGACAGTCTGAAGCACCCAAAAATAAACATTTCAACAAAAAATTGTTTTAGTGTATTCCTAACCTTAAAATAACTGGTTAGGAATACATTAGAACAATTTTTTGGTTGAAATGTTTATTTTTCGGTGCTTCAGACGTACTTTTCAGAATGTCCCTAGAAAGGGACGGTAGTCATTAATGCGTTAAGGGGACTTGGCACCTTTCAAATGTAGAAAATTGATGAAAATACCGATTTTTCAATTTTTTGCTTAAAATGTGGTTTGACTCTCCTAGTATATCTGAGCGAAGTTTTGAAGCGATACAACCAGTAGAAATATAGTTAAGAATTAAGAAAATTCAAATATTTCTGATGTTTTAGTAGGGTTTTGAATTCTTTAAACAGCGTTTTCTCGGTTTGTGTTTTTTCGCAATATTGTAGCACTTAAAATGCTAAAACTTCGACATATATTCATGTAGCAATTTGAAATTTTTTGTGTGTGTTCAATATGATGTGCTTGATAAAATTAAGGATGGATTTTGTGGCGTGACATCAATCCAGCCAAGCCAGCAAGAAGAAGAAACCATCTTTATGCTAATGAGCGAAGAAGTGAAGAGAGTTTTTCCTTACCTGTTTACCTTTAAATGGAAGCTGAGAGGCTGCTGGTCATGAGTTCCTAGTTCTTGTGTTCCTATGATGTTATGATGTTTTAGGCTTTTGTTATTACTGATTTTTTAACCTTTTTTACCAATGTTTAACCTTTGCTTCAACTAATAAATGTTCGTTTCAAAAATGGAGTCAGAGCACAATTGATTTACAGAGGTAACTTCTAAAGTTAACAGATTTTGCTATATATTTGTAAAAAAAATTAAAAATGAAAATGTAACAAAAGTCGCTTTTTTTCTGTGTTCTATTATCGATGTTACTTTAAAAACTTTCTTCTGAAAACCTAATTAATTAATAAAAAACCCCAGCCCTAAAAATGGAAACCATACTATAATAAGTTCTTTAAAAAAATTTGGTAAAAAAAAAAAATCAAGAAATGAAGAAGAAGAAGGAAATTTAAAATCGTTAAATTATTTTTAAAAAACTTAAATTTTAAAATTTTCTGTTGGTTGAGTTTGGATTTTTCAAGTGAAAATCATTTTGTTGAACAATAGCACTTCATAATATACAAATGAAAAGGTAAAAGTTATTAAATTAAAAAAAAATTGTCAAAAGGTGCCAAGTCCCCTTAAATCACAATACCACTATAGTAGAGCCTCGATTAACCGAGATAATGTGGACCAAGGGTACCTCGGATAATCGGAAATTCGGATAAAACGGACTCGGTCCAAATCGAGAGGGAAATGTAGATAAACGGGTAAAATGAATGAAAGCGTCGTCAAATAGATGAAAATGGGAATTTGCCGTACATATTATGGAAAGGAAAAAATGACGTTACATACATACATATAAATGTACTTGTACACATACACATACGTAGAGGACATGTTTCAGTTTAAAAAGGTATTTCTTGAACAAGTACATAAGAGTTTTCTGTTTGGCAGGGGCGTCATTGGGCAAAAAAAGAAAAAGGGAGAGAGACCCGCGCCTCTACTGTACTTTAAATCGGAGCGTGAAAGCTGAAAAGAATGATTTCGTTGCTTAGTAACAAAGCTGTTATGTAAATTAGGCCACAAAACATGATTATTGACATGAAAAAAATATGTATGCCTAATCCCTTACTGGTTAATTTTCGTACAATTAAACAATGTCTAAAAATCGCTATTTCTGGGCCTATGGATATGTTGGTGACTTAATAGCAGAAGGGAAATCTTTAGGAGGAGAAGAACTAATCAAACACATATATTTTACTTTGAAGAAGTAAAATAGATGTGTTTGATTAGTTCAAAAGCGGGAATTAAAGCGGATCTAAGCAATCATGAACTTGGGGAAACCAAGTGCATAACTAATATCAGAAGATTATTGGGCATGGTTAACTTTATGTCCAAATTTTTCTCAGGTGACAGTATTTTTAACCCCTTAACAGTCGGGTAATTTTCAAGAAAACGGTCATAAAAGTGCCTATTTTTTTACCCCTGAAAATTATATAAAAATGTTTATGAACAATATATATATTCATTTTTAATTTTTGGTTTGTTTTTATTTTAAGATTTTAAACACTCCAGCCCGTCATTTTCACGGGAGCGAGAGGCAAGGGGTTAAGGAACATAATAAAGCAGAGTAAGGAATTTCAGTGGGGTTTTGAACAAAAACAGGAGTTTCAAATTAAAAGATTTTCTTAGTTCCACTCCTGTATTAAGGATTTTTAGTAGTACTAAAAGTATTGCATTGTAATGTGACAGCTGCAAGGACCGGTTAGAAGTACGTTTAACTCAGGAGTGCCAACACCGGTTGCATTTGCTTCGCTCAGTCTAATGGAAGCAGAAAAAATTGAACTCAGATTGAAGGAGAGATGATTGCTACAGTATTTGTTTTTAAAAAGTGTCACAATTTCGTATACGGCTATAAGATAACTGTTCAAAGGTGATCACAAATCTTTAACAGTGATTGCTGCAAAACCTCTCGTTTGCAAAGAATGGTTTTAAAACTCATTAAAATGCGATTATACCATTCACTATGTGCCGGGATAATGTGTTAAAGAACTTTAAGACTAGGTTTCGAAAATAAAGTAAAAACTAGTAATTATATATTTTTAAGTATTTTTATTCAAAATAAGCTCTTTCGGCCTCAATAAATTTGTTACAGCGGGTTAACAACGATTCGAATTCCCGTTCCAGCTCACATTGGGGGACTGTCTCCAAAGCTGGCGTCGAAGCTGTTTGTGCACCGTGTGTCAATGAATTTTTAAGACTACAGATGGAACTAAGCATACAGTGGCACCATCCATGCTATCGAACATTCGTGAAACTCCTTAACTATCAGCTGATCCCCTGCCAAAACCTCAGTTCATTTGTTTACTATTTTTTTTTTACTTTGATACTATACAAACAGCTTCGACGCGAGCTTTGGAGGCAGTCCCACAATGTGAGCTGGAACAGGAATTCGAATCGCTTTTAAACCGCTGTAACAAATATATTGCCGCCGAAAGAGCTAATTTTGAATAAAAACACTTTAGAAAACTATAATTACTAGTTTATATTTTACTTTATAAACCTAGTCTTAAAAAATCTTTGACACACCGTGTATTAATGCAGGTACCTTATCCAGGGTATTTCTTAATGCCGAAGTGTTCGATGATCCAGAAATATTGAATATGGTTAACTGTTTCTAGGCATCTTCCAGTAAATGAGCCAGGTTGAAAGTATGACAAAATGCTCCCCTCCCCAAAGTGATGAGGAACTTGGGTGGGTTGATAAGTACTCGAAAGAAGGGTGGCCTTATAAAAGTAAATTATCTGGCAATCTCTATGATTTTTATAATTTGCTGGAAGATCTGTATATAACTGATAATCTTCTATTTTTAAATGATAAACTAATCATTCCTCGTGTTTTAAGAAATACACTGTTGATGTTAATTCATTATGCACATTTAGGGATAGAGAAATGTAAAAATAGAGCACGTGAAATAATGTACTGGCGTCCAGGAATGAGTTGTGACATTGAAAGGATAGTGGAAAGTTGTCAGATTTGTGAAGAAGAAAACAAACTAAAGAAATAGTAATGCCCCATAATGTTCCGAATATACCATTTCAAAAGATTGGAATTGAATTAATGCTTTGTAAGAACATAAACTACCTTGTGGTTGTAGATCATTATTGAAAATGGATTGAAACAGAAAAAACAGTTAATGAACTATAAATGGACGAGAAGACAATCTCTCCTTAAACAGAATGCTATCATCAAGTTCTGATGATAAAAACTATTGTATGTATATCTGTTCCCAGCGTTCCAGAAGCAGCCATTGATCAACACTCAAAAGTGACGTATCTTAAATTCAACTACGTGAGAATATTTTAATAGAAAAATGATGACTGCACGACTGCATAAAAACTTTTGGTCCAAAGATGAATGAATTTCCTTTATCTTTAGCACCAAACAATCCACGAATCGTTACCTATCTGTGGAGGTTTAGTGCCAAAAACAAGAGAAAATCGGTTTACAATTGAGGAGACTTGGTTATAAGATGTCTTGAACGTCTGTTCAAACACTTCGGAGTAACATCGTATTGTGGTAGAGGAGGATTCTCAAGTAATATCGATAAAACTGTCTTGGTCCAAAGATGAATGAATTTCCTTTCTCTTTAGCACCAAAGAATGCACGATTCGTTACCCATCTGTGAGTTCTTAGTGCCAAAAACAAGAGAAAATCGCTTTACAGTTGAGGAGACTTGTTTATAGGATGTCTCGAACGCCTATTCAAACACTTCGGAGTAACTTCGTATCGTGGTAGAGGATGATTGTCAAGTAACATCAATTAAAACTATCTTGGTCCAAAGATGAAGAATTTCCTTTCTCTTTAGCACCAAAGAATGCACGATTCGTTACCCATCTGTGAGTTCTTAGTGCCAAAAACAAGAGAAAATCGCTTTACAGTTGAGGAGACTTGTTTATAGGATGTCTCGAACGCCTATTCAAACACTTCGGAGTAACTTCGTATCGTGGTAGAGGATATTGTCAAGTAACATCAATTAAAACTATCTTGGTCCAAAGATGAATGAATTTCCTTTCTCTTTAGCACCAAACAATCCACGAATCGTTACCTATCTGTGGAGGTTTAGTGCCAAAAACAAGAGAAAATCGGTTTACAATTGAGGAGACTTGGTTATAAGATGTCTGAACGCTTTCAAACACTTCGGAGTAACTCGTATCGTGAGAGGAGATTGTCAAGTACATCAATAAAACTATCTTGGTCCAAAGATGAATGAATTTCCTTTCTCTTTAGCACCAAAGAATGCACGATTCGTTACCCATCTGTGAGTTCTTAGTGCCAAAAACAAGAGAAAATCGCTTTACAGTTGAGGAGACTTGTTTATAGGATGTCTCGAACCCTATTCAAACACTTCGGAGTAACTTCGTATCGTGGTAGAGGATATTGTCAAGTAACATCAATTAAAACTATCTTGGTCCAAAGATGAATGAATTTCCTTTCTCTTTAGCACCAAAGAATGCACGATTCGTTACCCATCTGTGAGTTCTTAGTGCCAAAAACAAGAGAAAATCGCTTTACAGTTGAGGAGACTTGTTTATAGGATGTCTCGAACGCCTATTCAAACACTTCGGAGTAACTTCGTATCGTGGTAGAGGATGATTGTCAAGTAACATCAATTAAAACTATCTTGGTCCAAAGATGAATGAATTTCCTTTCTCTTTAGCACCAAAGAATGCACGATTCGTTACCCATCTGTGAAGTTCTTAGTGCCAAAAACAAGAGAAAATCGCTTTACAGTTGAGGAGACTTGTTTATAGGATGTCTCGAACGCCTATTCAAACACTTCGGAGTAACTTCGTATCGTGTAGAGGATGATTGTCAAGTATCATCAACTAAAACTATCTTGGTCCAAAGATGAATGAATTTCCTTTCTCTTTAGCACCAAAGAATGCACGATTAGTTTGTTATCCATCTATGTACTCTAGGTGCCAAAGAGAAAAGAAAATTGGTTTACAGTTGAGGAGACTTGGTTAAAGGATATCTTGAACTGCTGTTCAAACACTTCCGAGTAACATCGTATCGCGGTTCTTCTTTGTTCATCTGAAAGAATAAAAGCAAGAAACATATAGAACAAACACTTCCGAGTAACATCGTATCGCGGTTTTTCTTTGTGTGTGCATCATCTGAAAGAATAAAAGCAAGAGACTTATAGAAGTTATCCATTTATATGAATTAAAGGAAAGAATATCTACGAACTGTTCGAAGCTATTTAGGTTCCGTTAAAGACACACTGTCAGAACTGGTTGTTTCACGCAGTAGCAGAAATAGTCATTTGTGTTGCCGTCTCAATTTCGAGGCAACTTTTGTTTTTCAAAATGAAGATTGTCGTTTGCTTTTTGCAAAAGCGAAATTAAAAACACTAGTATTGTATAAAAAGGCTCACGATTGAATATCTATTTATTTTTTTGGCAATATAGTCAATTTTCTTCAAAACGAATCCAGTTCGTAGTTCCTCTTAAGCAATTCTCTAGCATGAGTTCATCATAAAAATCTAATAGAAAGAAAGCTATTAATTTATTTGCGGTTGCTAAATAAAAATATTTTAGTAATAACTTTTTCACGTGACCACCTAGCAATGTATTAATTGTGTTTGGTCGATGGCATTTTTTAACGGCAAGAAGCAAATGCTGAAAATATTTAATTTCGAATCCTCTATTTACTTCTGAGGAAGATTATTTAATTTTCGGAATAATTAATGCAACAACTTTGCAATTTAAATCAGTATCCGAGACTTATCTCTGCTTGGCCTTAAACAGACCCCTACCTGTTAGCAGAGGCTTTAGGATTGCTTTCGTACGGAGCTGGTAGCCGAGTATCCGAGGCTGGTGAAATCTTATTTGATTGATTTGAAGATAACTCTGCAACGGTTACAGTAACCCGCAGCAGTGAAATCCCTAATGGCTGCAAACAATCCTCTCTAACAAATGTTGCTAAGAAAAAGTCATTGAGAGCGTGAAAAAAAATGTGCATTTCCATATTTATCATATGCATTGATAATATCAGTAGGAAGCAAAACATTTTGAGCGTTTAAATTAAATTCTGAATAATGATTTGATACCATAAATTAGATTCTGAATGATCCGATACCATGAACTAGATTCTGAATAATGATTTGATACCAATGATTCATTTTGATTTTCTTCAGTTTTCACCTCCGCTGGTGTTTCATGGAGTAACGTATTACACAATTTCATTTAAATTACGCAATTCGTTTAAGTTATTACACTGATAAATTTCACGTGAATCAGCTTTGCAAAATGAACCCGAATTCGAAATGTTTTTATTCTATTTTATTTTTCAAAAAGATTTCTCAGTACTTGACCTTGAAGACTGGCATCATTTCTGTTCTGACTCAGACACGCTGAAGAAGCATATGCTCGCATGTCGATGAAGTCGCAAAAGGATTTGAACGTAGGAGTTTCGGATTTGTTTAAACTCTATGTAAATTGATATAGTGTTTCAGAATCAAGTTTCTTTTCTAAGAAATATACCAAAATAGTGTTCCAATGAGACATTGATTAGTAGTATGTAACAGCTTTCTTAACCCACTTGCAGATTCAGATTTTTTTTTTTTTTTGCGAAAATAATTGGTGTGGAGTTGCATTAATTTGTATCGCGATAACAACGTTTACTGTTCGAATTTAGCTGCTATTTCGTCATATTCTTTTTCATCCCCCTCGATTTCTGTATCGGCTTGCGCTAGAACAATGCATATATTTAATTCGTGCTCGAGCACCAACAGTGTACACTTCGAGTTCATCAATAGTAAGAGAAGTTGCATTGATGGTTTGATTATTAATATTAACTAAACGAGTTGTCCTACCTTTGAGGTAGCTCCGTTTCTCCCTTAGATCATCCATAGTAGTTAGAATTGCTTAATCCACAACAGTGATGATGTACTGCTCGGCTGCGCAGGATGATGTATGACTGTATGAGACATGCGGGGTGTGGAACAATACTTAACACTTTTGAAGACATTAACGACATAAATTTGATACGAACACAAATATATTTAACGCTGCTTCTGCAAAATTAGAGCTAACTGAACATGTTTTGAGCGGAGCATGCGCAACTGTTTGCGCCCTCTAGCGGTGGAGATTTTCATGACGTACGTACTTACTTGCACACTTACTATTGGTAAGGAATCATTCATAAATGATGTCATGGTTCGAGGTGGGTTCGAGAAATTGTGACAAAGGGACGGGAGGGGGTGACAAGAAGCGTGACATTACACATCTTGGTTTCTATAAAGACATTTAAAATCATCAAACTAAATTTATTTTTAAAGTTCTTTTGATTTTCATAATTTGACTTAAAAATGTCATGAATCATTTTGTGTAAGAAGCACCAATGCTGATTAAGGTTTAAATTTACTTCTTGTTAAAAGTTTAAAAAGACACTCGCTGATCGCCCGCAGATCATCTGCAGGCTATAAGTTCAACAATCAAACTTGAGAATGATCGCTCTACATAAACAAACGAAGGTGTTGCCACTCCAAAGAATCGGAAATTAAAATCGAGTTGTAAATGGAAATAAATTTGATAAGTCCCGTAAGTTACGATAATAAGTACAAAAATATGATGTTACTTTTTCTATGCTAATCACTAAACAATTTTTTAAACATAGTTTTACTTGTTTGTTTTATGCATGTTGTCAGTATGGTTTCGTACCGCAAAATTTAATCGTAATTGGTCCACCTTAAGTGAAATATATACATGAATTTTCTTAGGCATTTGCACTTTTAAGATAAAATGCGCGGTCATTTTTTTCAGAATTCGAACATCAATATATTTACTGTTCTATACTAATTATCTTTTGTGCTGTAAACCTTAACCTCATTTTATTCAAATTGAGCACACATGTAATCTGTAATCTTATTATCATTATTCACATAAATGCCATTCAAAGTTCAAAAATAAAATTAAAAACGTCATCTGTAACGCAGTGCTTTGTTTCTGAACTGCAAGTATGCTTATGGAATATGTGACAAAGGGGGTATGATGAAGTGTGACATTTTGTGACAAAGGGGGGGGGGATAGCGGGTCAAATATATTGAAAAAAAGTGTGACATAATTTATGAACGATTCATAATCGACAGCATCAGACATGGTTATTTTCGTTTCCAGAATTGTCGAGTATTGCTCAAATTTTCAAATTAATTCACCAACCGATATCAGGATCTCTGTTTCAACTCAAGCATTTTATCAGTTTGTGAATTTGTTTACATGGTCACAAAAAAAAAATATATTGGAAGATTTTCTTCAGATTTGGAGTAAATGTTTCTAGAAGTAACTCAAAATATAATTTTGGAATTATTTTTGCTGTTCAGAACTACGATATGACTGTTCACCTTCGTCGAAACATAGTCCTCAAAAGCTTTTATACTTGCGCTTTGATCTCGCTTGTCTTTGGATAAATATTTCTGTTGAATTCAAGAACTGGTTAGAAACTAGTTGAATTCAAGAACTGGTAACAAACTATGTCCTTATGGATGGTATTTTTTATTGTATAGATTGAATGTTTCTGTTAGTTTGTTAGCTTTGGTGCATTGCTTTAAAATGTCTGGAAAGAAAGGAGAACATAACACTAACAGAGGCGTAGCTAGGGTTTTCAGCGCCCGGGGACAACTGAAGGTTTTGTGCCCCCCCCCCCCGTTCTAGAGGCGCCCCTAAAGGAAATTAAAATATATATATATACTTTCTAAACGATAAATAGCTCTAAAAAGCAGCCCTTTTAGCATTCATTTTTACTAGCTATCATTCACTTTTAAGGGAAAATTGGGACTCTTTGGCTTTGCAAAATTATTTGTTTGATTTCCCACGTACTCCTGTGCTACATTGGTCATTCTCGACATGATATAGTGATCCCACTTCTTTCGTCGAACACATTCACACCTCTTCAAATCAAATAATTTTCATTTCGCATTTAAAAATAGAATAAATTTGCATTAATTTGGCGCCCCTTGATGCTGCGCCCGGGGACAGCTGTCCCTCCTTGCCCCCCTCTAGCTACGCCTCTGAACACTAATAGTTCCTTCTTTTAAAAAAAAGCCATTTGGTGTAACTGTATATTTATTTATAGGTATAAAAAAATTATTCTCATATTTTTTTAATTGTTTTTGACAAATAAACTGCTTTAGGAATCGGATTGGGTTTGCGTTTTGTTCCTCTGATCTTTTAAAATTTCCCGAGTTTTTTTGCTCCTCAGTCCTTACGTGTTGCAAATGAATCGTTTAAATTAAAGTGTTAAGAAGAAAATTGTTTGAATGAAACTGTTAGAAAAGAATTATTTGAATGAAAACATCAGAACAGAACAATTTGAAGTTAAAATATTAGAAGATAGTTTATACTACAGAAGATTATAAAAATGTTTTTTTTTTAAAGTAAGACTGAAAGGCATAAAATACAACTTTGTTGCTGACCTTTAGACGTGTTTTGACAAGGCGGTTACAGCACTGGATTTTATCGTGGAGATCGCAAGATCAAAACCCATGTTCATACGCATCACAGTGAGAATCTACTAATATATCCCGCAGTTTTCAAAAATAAGAGGAACATCAGTCATGGTGCAAAGAAAACAAAGGAATCTTAATGATTCTGATCCATGAAAAGGTTTTATGCAATATGCATCAATTTCACACTGAGGGAATTAAATTCCTAAAAGTAAATTTCTTTTGAAATGCAATGCATAATACATGAAACAGATAATATTTCTTACAATCAGAAAATGAAATGTATATATGTTAGAATAAGATGTTTAAAATTTTGCAATAGTGCATTGAATTTTTAAAACATTCCTAATTTCAGAATCCAAAACTATGCTCAATTTAGTACTCTCCGCGAACCGATAACTTAGTTGTTTCCAACTCGAAAAGAAAACGAGGATTGAATTTTACAACAGATGATTAACGAGCAAATATTTATGTTTCACTTTGTTTCAACTAAACAATTGATCGCACGGTAAATGCAAACTCGTATGAATGATCAAATTACCATACATTGCGCGATACTTCAAACGTTCCAGGGATCATTCATAAATGATGTCACGCTTCGAAGGGGGAGGGGAGCTCGTGAAATTGTGACAAAGTGTGACAAGTGAGGGGAGGGGGTAACGAGAAGTGTGACATCTTGTTTATGTAACATAGCGTGACATGTGACAAAGGGGGAGGGGGGGGGTCCGTTGAAGTGTGACACTTTGTGACGAAGGGAGGAGGGGGTCAAATATGTGGCAAAAAAGCGTGACATCATTTATGAACGGTCCCCTAGCAAATATGTACCAAAAAAGTAGCTATATTTTAGCTAGTAAAATTGGAGAAGTTCTGCCAAAAGCACAACGTAATATGTATTCTAAAATGTTTCGATGTTTTACTGAGTTCTAGAACGAGGCGCAGCATGGGACTGGGTTATGATTAGGACGGCCTGCAGGGTGGCGTAGTGGCAAAGGCACTACGCCACCGCTGGATTAAGAGAGCTTTCACACCAAAGGCTGCAAAGACAAAAATCGTGTCTTTTCTTATCTGAGCAAGCGCAGATCATGCTTTTGCCTTCAAAAATATGCCTTGCACTTACGCAGATGAGAAAATACAATGTTTTCGTCTTTTCCACATCTGCCCATGCGCAGAGCGTATTTTCGCTGTAAAAATTACGCTCTGCGGTTGACCAGATGAGAAAATGCATATTCTTTGTCACTGTGGTGTGTAAGCACCCTAAGGCCATTTCCTTTAATTTTTAAATTCTTTAAAGTTGCGAGTACAACTGCACGAAGTAAAATTATAAAAGTCCCATCAATTTAAAACTTTCATTTCGAAGTTTTATAGAAACAAAACTGTCACAGCAAAACATAAACGCTTCTTCATCTATTTAAAAGCTTGAAAATATGTTTTTTACATCTTGTTCGTTTCAAACGATATTTTATAATTATCTTCATTTTCCGCAAGTAATTTTTCATTAATTATTATACATAATTAAACCGTCATTAATTTAATGTTACTTAATTATCCCTACATGACAAGTCAACGAGCGATTTCCAAAACCAGTCGACAAAATTTATGTTTTTAAAACTGCGTGATTGATCGTTACAAACTTAGCTTTTATAAACTCTTCGTGAACTAATGGCAGCTTATATTGTACTTCTCTGGTTACATGAACCGTCGTTAAAGAGTGAACAAGTTCATGGTCCTTAAAGAAAAGCAAAAGTTGTTGCTTTTTTTAATTACAAAAACTATTAAGGGTATGAGAACAACACTCAAATATCGAAGCACAAACGAGAATAAATTGAAGTTTCAAAACATGAGTTTTTAGTATTTAATACCTTTCTAATATTCTTTCTTTCTAATGGGGCTGCTTATATGGTCACGAACCTTTTGCAGACCTAGTGCACTCCCCGGAAATCGGCATCCATTCTTTTAAGTAGCACCGCTGTTGGCGAAACCCATTACCACTTTGAGAATTTTTGACACTCAGTTTCCTCCTAGGTGCTCTCAGTATTAAAAACTCTCAGTATTAAGTTATTAATTTTTATGGCATAACTAATCAAAAATCGTTTTAATTTACCAATATTGCATTGCCATTACCTACTAAAATAAAATATTAAAAGATCAGACCGGTAAAGTTTTCCAACTTTTCGCAAGCTATTTTTTCTATCTCCTGAAAAAGTTTTTGTTTTTCAGAGTTATCTTTTTGAAATAAACGATTCAACGAGATGTTTTATTTTTTTTTTCCAAATCTGGTTGGGGAGCTGTAACCTGTTATGGCTGCCACTAACATCTCTCGCCACAAAGTAAAATAATGTTTTCCCTATCATTTGCTCTAGTTATCTTCAAATTTTCAATTTTGTAACTTAGATCACTTTGCTTCTAAGTGCCTAATGTTGTATAGATTTCTTAGGTTGATTCATTATGCTCTTACCTAATGCAAAGGAAATTATAATAATTAAACAGCTACTAAGTTGCCGCAGTACGTTTTATATTAAAGAAATATATTTGATTTTCATATTTGATTTTCACGAAACTAATTGGCGTCTTCTTTAATAATATTTCGTTATTTATGAAAAGTCACTACTGACCGAATTTATATACATAAAGTTTTAAATGTTTATGCGTTAAGAAACATTAATTTTTTGTTTTCTGTATTGAACCGCTTCGGCTTCTGAGCAACTCATATTATTATATCAAAGCTTTCCCTGAATTCCATTTCGCTTTTGTAGTCAATACGTGAGCACAATTGATTCAGGCCATTAATGACTTATAAAACAATGTTGGTTGATAAACCAGTTCTGTTGATGTCTATGAAACACCCGAAGCTCATGGATTCTCGGGAAAATACAAATGCTAATTAATAATGCATCTGTTATGCAGTATTCATCATTCACCTTAATGATTCACGCATTTGTCTTTCATACAAAAGCAAAGTATTGTATGTTAGCGCATTAAATGAAACTGTAACATTGTTTAAATCATTAGGCTCCGCATCCGATGTTAAATATTCGTCTGTGCAGCATAAATATGAAATAACGTTAGCAGAAATATGGGTTTTCATTTAAATGAACTGTTGATGAATAAGTGTTATTACTATTTCTAAGTTAATTGCCGAAGGAGGAAATGTTTTTTTTCTCTCTCCCTTTTTACTGAAGATAACTTTCAGGCACTTGTTTATATTTGACCAGATGAGACCTTAGCTTTTGTTATAAAACAATATGTGAACAACCTTCTTCCTCTTCTCGACGGTTACAGTTCTACCACCATCCAAAACGGTCTGCCTGGCAGAGTGCCAAGAAGAACCCATTCATGTTCAAGGGATGAACTGCTGGTATATGGAATGTGCAGTTTTTGTTCTCTTTCTAGTTTGTTTAGAACACTTGATTTCTCCAGAACTGATGCTACAGGGTGGGTACCAGTATTGACTAGGGATGTAACGAATAGTGATTTGGCCGAATAGCCAAATACCGAATATTCGGCCATTTATTCCAGGCCAAAGCCGAATATTCGGTCCTTTCTTCTAGGCCGAATAGGCCGAAGCCGAAAATTCGGCTAGGCCGTATACCGAATATTCGGCGGCCGAATATTAAAATTTCCAGAAAATCGTTGTTATATAAAGTATTTGTCAAATTTAAAATTATTCACAAAGTCAAAGAACAATTACACACAATCTATGATGTATGATTTAATTCTGTTTGTTAAGAATTTAGAACTATTTAAAATTTATCTATTTTCACTATTGTTTTGAATGTAATAAAACTAAGAATTTCTCCCACAAGCAAAATAGAAATGACAGGTTTTACGGTAGTAAGCATTAGCATTATTTTACTAATTATTTAATTGCAATGAAAGAAATACTAATGCTTAGTATTTCTTTCATTGCCTTGCTCAAAACTGTTACTTTGCTCAAAACTGTTTTATGAAGACATTTTAAAAGTTATAAAAGTTCACTTTTTTTAATGGGGTTTTTTACATAGCTATTTTTAAAAGATGTATTAAAACTTAATGCACTTACCTGGAATATGTTTTTATTTTCAAAAACCCCAATAACTTATGCTATCTAAATATTTATGATATATTTTGGGCTTTTCACATTTCTCTCTAACCCAATATTCACAATAAATCAGTCTACGCAAACAAAGTCTGGCATACACTTTGTTAATAGTAACAAAATTAATTTATCATATTCTCCATTATAATTAACTATTGGCAGCTTTTGAGAGCAAATGCTAAATATAAAATACAATATTACAATTTTAAAATGTGTTTTTGCTCAGTCAAGCCTAAAACAAGATTAAGAAAAAGTAGTTTATTCTAAATAATTTTTATTTATTAAAACTATAGTGGACTAATGCTTTCTTTTGCAATAATTAAAATGCAATTTTAAATGTATAAAATCTACTAATTTCTTTATTTATTTTTCTTATACTGCAGTAGAACTATTCGGCCGAATAGTCCATCAATATTCGGCCAGGCCGAATTTGACCTTACCCAGTACTCGGTCAGACCGAATATTCGGCTGGGTGATGAATTGACTATTCGGCCAAAGGGCCGAATACCGAAGAGTGGCCGAATATTCGTTACATCCCTAGTATTGACCCGGTTTTGAGAGGGTGCATATAAAAAAACTAATACAGTTTGAGACTTACAACTTTTTTCATTTTGAGCTGTATATAATCCCATTTTTTTACATTAAGTTTTGTTTACCACTTCATCAAGGTGGCGGCCTTTTGCAGCAGTACACTAATGTAGTCTATTTCTGAAGTTTTCGGAAACTTTTCTGCACATTTCAAGGGGTATAGCGGATATATCCTCCGTCATTCAGTTTTTGTAAAGTATGGAGGCGATGTTTCTAAACTTGCGCGGTCAAATAACCCCGCAGAAAAAGGCTTCCGCTGAGGACCGTAACATTGCGCAGAATATTGAAATGCACACGAAGAGCTCTCTGCGTGGAAGAATAGACTGCATCAGTGTGTTGTTGCTGAAGGCCACCATCTTGCTGAAGTGGTATTCAAAATTTAATGTAAAAAAGTATACGGATAAAAATATAAAAAGTTTTCAGTCTCAAATTGTATTAGTTTTTTTAATACCCCCTCAAAACCGGGTCCTTCCTTACTTCCGCCCCACCCTGTATATGCCATTTTAAAAATTTAGCTGCTCTCAACCGACAGTGAAGCAAACATTCTGACACCCATACTAAGGGGCCTTTCATAAATGATGTCACGCTTTTTTCCTATATATTTGACCCCCCTCCCCGCTTTGTCACAATATGTCACACTTCAGCGGACCCCCCTTCCCTCTTGGTCACATGTCACGCTATGTTGTATAATGCATTATGCCACACTTCTTGTCACCCCCTCCCCTCCTCTTGTCGCACTTTGTCACAATTTCGCGAGCCCCCCTCGAAGCGTGACGTCATTTATGAATGATCCCTAAATAAATGCACCTGCAAAACGAACTTCCCTAAAACTCGAATGGATTCGTTCTTTTCTGCCATGTGCAGAAGCGTCCAACTGTCAGAAATCCGTGGCCAAACTGTACAATACAAGTACCATTTCCACCGTTACCGTAATATTGTGCGGAGGAATGTTGTTTTTCGTGCCTTAGCATTGCGCGGATACAAAAACAACTTTTACTCAGTTCTTTTATATTTCACTGAATATTCACATACTGGCAAAGACTGTCTGTTAAAACGTATGAATGATTTCAAATTTGCTCCAAGCTTGGTCCACAAATTTTGCAACATGAGTGACGAAATGGATGCCTTGCAGTGAATGCTGGATCACTATGACAGAGGTACTGGTAGGCGAGACACAAATTATATCCCAAGACTATAGTGTGCCCCGCAGTGGACCAGTCGGTAGAAGCTCGGTTCCGGCAGAACACCGAAAGTGAAGCAACATCGACTTATGTCACTGTATGGGAGGGTGACAACGGGCCGTGTACGCTAAAGGGAGCTAGGGCACGTTAAATAGGTCGTGGCTCCAAAATCCTTCAAGTGAAACGATACCTCTGGGGGTGCGAATCCCGGGTGACGGTCTCTCATCTATGATTTGGTTCAAAAATTAAGAGACTACAAATTTTGCGGTCAAGTCAGTCCTCAGCCCTCGTGGTACCTCGCTCTAAAATGAAGCTGCATATCACCCTAAGCCAGTGGATTATTGGACCTCTGGACCTGATAGTAGGCTTTCCTATGCAGGCTTTTCTATAGGGTAATTTATTTGTAGACATGTTACTTTATGTCATTTTTTACATTAATAGTCTGTACAATCGTCTTATAATCTGCCATTGGAAATTTAATTTAAAAAATGCGGGGTGTTGAAGTTTTTTTTTTCTTATAGAATGATTGAATTTTGTACCAAAATTTCATTCGAGAGGTAGATAGATAGATAGCTCTTAGGTTTGTAGAAATTTCAGCAATATCATATACGTATATCTCCTTTTAAACAGTACTGTAATTCTCTGCTCAGTCCAGTTCATGTGCGCTGGTTCAAATAAGAGTGAATAGACTGGTGGTTGATTCTTTATTCAAGTCGATACTGAATTATCAGGAATGTTAACATGACGAAAACGAAGGTTATGGCGAACAGACGCACGATAGGTCTGTGCCATTGGAGCGACAATCAACAACTGACTGAACGTGGCGCTCCTTGCAAGAGTTCGTTGTAGATAACACTTTTTTCATTTCACACTGGAGATTGTGTCTTAATACTGAGCAAGTACATATATTATAAATTATTGCAAATGTTATATCAATGTTTTGAGTTTCTTTAAAGCAGTTCGAAGTTAACAGGATATTATGGCCTGGCATGTTTACTGAAAAATTACATTCAAACAGTAATTGAACAGCACAATGAATAAAATGTCACACATTACTTTATGTAGACGTTCAACGCTGATTTATTAAAAAAAATCAACTCATTCATAAAATTCCTATAATTTTACTTCCCCCTTTTACTACAAAAGAATACAAATTAAGTCATGCGATTCTTTATCAAAAAGAAGAACAAATTTCATAACGCCAGAATAAGAAATTTCCTGCTCTTCTACCATGTCCCTTCCGGTGCCTTGATTTCCTTCAAACTCTCTTCGGAGCCGAAAAAAGGAGTTCCACTTGATGATTAAACTTGAAGAATTTCTTGTTCAAATCTTAAATAAGAGTTCTTCATCACTTGTCTTAAATTACGAGTCTGTACGCATACTTCCTTAGAAAGAAGATTTCAGTCTGGAGAGTATAATTTTAGAGATCTTTCTTTGAAGCAAGCAGAAGCTCTTCTGAAATCGGTGAAACGTAATAACATTTTGGAATGATAAAATTAGAAACTGTCTGAAATGTTTCTGAAATTTATAATTTAGCCACTTTCATTTGAAATTTCTAAAAAATTTCAGTAGAACAATAGAAGTCTTCTAGCTCATAACGTTTCCTGTAGATATTACATTTCCGAATGGTATGTTAAGAAGGTTTTTCAGTGATAATTAAACTTGTGTGCTCAAAAATGTATTTCACATTATTATATTCGTATTTAAGATTAAACTATTTAATTAGACTTTAATTTCAATAGAATTTAAATAGCAAAATCTTTAGAACCTGTCCCACTAAAAACGAAAAGTTTTTCATAATATGAGTCACGTGTCGGCCGATTTGAATGAAATATACGCGATTTTATCTTTTAGAATATATATATATTTATTTATTCTTTCTCACGCTGTAAGGAAAGAGGACTAATCTGCCCTATGAGAAAAGTGGAAACTTAAACTTTGCGCTGTTGCCATGCAATTTTAATTCAGGATATGTAAAAATATTAACTAAAACGAAGGATCATTCTCTTTTTTTAAGGAAAAAAGTGCTTATTTCTTTTTTCTGTCGCTGAAAGAAAAATTGATTTGAGCTTTGCGCAAAGTGGTTAAATCTTCCGTCTGTATTACGGCTATAAAGTGTTTTATACGCAAGTTGTAAAATTTTGAGCTAAATTCTTTTCTTTTTCTTTCCGAGTCGGATGTATAGCTTCTGTTTCCCCAAGCAATATTGAATTTTCCCTGCACTAAATTTCCTTGGGCATGGATAATGGCAATATATAGTGTTTAATAAATTTGCATAATGTGAACGCCACCGGGGGCTAAATGTTATAAAAGACTTTCAAAAGTTAGGAATGTGGGGAGAGTTTGAATGTGGTTGATTAATTATACACCGGCTTGTAAGGCCGTGTTTTTTTTTTGTGATCCTAAGTGTCGCAGCAATTGGTTTTGTGAAAATAAAAATATTTTTGAGAATATATAGTGTATTGGGACCACTTCAGTTTACGACAGGTCGGCATTTGGCTAACCAACTAGCTTTCGCTATCTCCCAAATTAAGTGGCAAAAAGCTCAAGATATTGAAATGATGAATTATGGAAAATATAATGGAAATTTTTTCCTCAAATATAGTTAGTGTAAGTTTACCCAGCATGCAAAACGGAGCACCCAAAATCTGTTGCCATGCTTTATTCAAAATATTTAACCATAACACACTTCCATTGGCATTACGTTATTCTTTTCTAATAATTTTTACATTGTTAAATGTCTTGAATTCTTTCTTTCTTTTTTTTTTTTTTTTTTTTTTGACCTTGTCTGGGCTCGAGTAAATAACATGAAAGTCACATTAGCACTGATTAGTCGTTATATTATCTTAGCAAAAGTTAAAAAATGATCTTGTAGGAGATATGCCAATTGAGCCTAAAGTGAGATGGCATTTGAATCTGCAATAGCAATACGTAAAGGTTTATAAAAATTCCGATTTAGAGGTATAAAGAGCGGGAAGTAGAGAAATTTATTCGAACGGAATCTATTAAGAATAATTTTGAAAAAATTGGAGTTAAAGAGGTAAAACTGAAAGTAATTGGTGCTGGAAAATGTTTCTGAAATAGCGAAATATTCCAACTGTTGAAGTTCGTGTTATAGCGAGTTGACTGCATCAAGAACGAACAGTAGTTGATAAAGGAACTATTGCTATTGAAGATTCAAATGCCATCTTCCTTTATGTTCAATTGGCATATATTCTACGAGACCATTTTCTAACTTTCGCTAAGATAATCTAGCGACTAATCTTGTTCTTTGTACATTACGAGTATTAATCGTTTCAGAATTTGAAACAGTGCTAATTCATCACACATGTAATCAATGAATAATTTAATGATTGCCAGAGAAAAATAAGCAGAAGTTGAATAATAGAATTTACTTATACGTAAGTTAGCTAATAAGCAAATATTTACAAGTTTCGAAGTTTTGCAAGATACATTATGCTCTAATTAAGAAGTACAAGTAAACTGAATTGAACTAAACAAAAGAAAACAATAAATTTTCTGAAATTTTAAACGATTCTGCACGCAAACCGGGTATTATGAATTATGAAGTTCATTTTTCATTTGTTATGACTTTTAAATAGATAAATACTTAAAATATATTTAAAATTAAACTTTCCCTAATATTCAGCTTACTTTTGGCATTGGTATGCCGAATATTTAGTTTTAAAGTAAGAAAAACAATTTAATTCATGTTTTTAAAATTTAACTGTAATGGAGAAGTTGCATGGGTTTCTAAAATGGCTTGAATTTATATTTTTCTGAAAGATATTATTATACAGAGTGCGAATACAAACTTTAAAAAATGTTAAAATTTTTTAAACAGTCTTAAAATTCGATTTAAAAGCAGAGAAAAACGTAAACAAGGACACGTGATCAAAAAACGCTCCCTCCCCCCATTGGTTTGACGTCAATCGACACGCTTCCCTCCGCAAGGGAAAACTTGCTGATTTCTACCCGTCTATGTCTAGGGGTTCTACCGCATTCGCATGTAAATTTGTAGCTATGGTATTTCACCATTACTTCTTCCAACCTTTCTAAGCTTGAGAATAGTTATATTTTTACTTATTTTTAACTATGCATTACATAAGTTGATTAATTTTAAAACTGAATAATTTAGATTATAGTAATCTTCACGATAGAGTTCAGCAGATTTTTTAAGGGGCAACTGACAATTTATCAAAGTTGGATTTTCTCCCTAATTTTTTATTTTTACGATAACATCCCGATTTTTTACAGGCACTAATAAAGGGAATCAAGACAAAAAAAAAGTTAAACATTTCAACCACAAGCACTATAATCCTAAATGTGTTAATGAAGGGAAAGGAAGGAAGAAAAAAACCAGAAAATACTTAAAAGCCTTTGATGTTAAAAATCTGTTTAATTAATATTTTAACTATAATTTAGCTTTGTCCACTTAGATCAATATACAATGCTTATTATATTAATTTTCCATTATTCTGCCGATTTTTTAAAACTGACGATTTTTTTACTAGCACTGTAATAAAAAGAATGAAGCCAAAAGAAGAAAAACCATTTTAACCACAGGTGCAATAATCCCAAAAGTGTTAAAAAATATAAATAAATAAATAAAAGAAAGGACTTTTTCAAGTCAGGGAATACTTAAAAATCTTATGATTTAAAAAATCGGTTTAATTAATATTTTAACTAAAATTTAGTTTTGTCTACTTGGATCAATGTTCATGTTTTCCATCATTCTGCCAACGGTTGAAAAGCGAGTAAGGGACCGTCCATAAAGGATGTCACGTTTTTTTCCATATATTTGAACCCCTCCCCCCCTTTGTCACAAAATGTCCCACTTCAACATACCCCTCCCCTTTGTCACATGACAAGCTATGATGCATAAGCATGATGACAGACTTCTTGTTACACCCTCCCCTTTCCTTGTCACAGTTTGTCAAAATTTTTGCCTCCCCCCCCCCCTTGAAGCGTGATATCATTTAGGAATGTTCTCTAAGCAAGGATAAATGGAATCAACTTCTAAATGCTCCCCTTTGCAGCACTCTTCTTTATGTATAGAAAATAAATTTTCATGCAGTATCTAAGTTTTATTAATTCAACGTCAATAATTTATTAAACAAAAGATAAATTCAGTACTATTCATATTGCCCCAAAAGCACTGTCTTAATTTCTCCAAAAATTGTGTGTGCTATATTGTTTGTAAACACCAAACCTATTACTTTATTTTTACTTAATTCTTCCCCTATCCCTTACCTACAATGTTTTCTTTTTCAGCCGACTCTCCCATAAAAGTTATTTTTAAAAAATCATGAAGTCTAATGTATCAAAAGTTAGTTAAATAATTTAATAAATATTGAAAATTAAAAATACTGAAAGTATTGTTATGAAATGAAGATATGTGTGCCTGCCTGTTCTTTCAACACCCCCCCCCCCCCGACTCATTTTTTTTCTCTTCTTTATTTTGTGCTAGTAAGGGGCGGGGGCGAATGGAGAATCCGTTCGAAAGATCTCAGACCTAAAACCTCATTTCCATGCTTAACTTTTTTTTTATTCAAACGTTTTTTCATTCGATTTAGTGCATTTCGAAGAAAAATAACAGCAAAATTTGAATTATTAATAAAGGTTCGGGATTCTCCACCGCAATTCTGTTCAAACTGAAGCCCAAACAGACGTTATTTAAAACTATCTTTGATGGGAAGATGGAAACTCTCCATCGGAAAATTTTGTAACTTGAAGTGGTAAGCACAATTTTAGGCTATTTTTCGTAACATTAAAGGTGATCATTAGTACCATGGCCCTTTGATTCACCGTTTCGTCTGCTGTGACACAAAATCAGACTGGACTATATTCAAGTACACACCTGCTAAAAATTCTCGACAAACTTTAATACTACAGAGCCCTTACAGAAGTAAATAAACTACTGAAGTTTAGAAAAAGGATTTACTTAAAGCTGAAGTTTTATTAGAGGCACAGTTCAAGATATTTCCTATTATAAGTATATCTAACATTCATGTTGATGGAATAAGTACACTAATTAAGAGCTTTGTTATTTTTAAAAAAGAGGCATTATTTTGCATTTTAAGTTACTATTATTTCGTAAACTGTTAAAAAAACTTCTTTGCTTCAAAACTAAGGGCACAAATTAAAGAACTCTGAATTCCATCTTTAAAAGAGTAGCAACTTAAGCCTCCCCCCCTTGAAATTATGACCCTATCCTCACAAAAATCAAGTTAATTTTAACCCAGTATATCATAGCGCAGACTGTAGACAACATATCGTTCGACTTCTGTGTTTGTAATTTTCCTTAAAATTTTAAAACCCTGAAATGCGAGTATTTTATTTTATTTCGTTTACATTTATTCTTATTTGCACCTAATTATTTATTTTTGTTGCTGCTGTCTTCTCGAATCCAAAAAATAAAAAAGTTGAAAAGTGATAGATGATGAATAAAATGATATCTTGAAAAAGAAAAGGAAAGAAAGAAATCAAACATAAAATACGTGTTTTATTTTAATTTTATTTATTCATTTTTGTTAGTACCTCGAATCCAAAATATCAAATTAAACCAAGATTATAAGTGATTGAGGATTAAGGAATACCTGAAATACGTATTTTTTATATTTTATTTATTTTTGTTAGTACCTCGAATCAAAAAAATCAAGTTACACCAACATTATAAGTGATTGAGGATTAAGGAATACCTACTCGGCTCGTGGCTTTTAAAGAACCCAAAAATGTTTTTTTTTCCATGCCTCTTATTACTCGAATTTGAACAACATGGTTCTATGCAGCATCTGTATGCATATTGCTTGGATTCTGATACTTTAAATCATTTTTAAGGATATTTTAAGGCGGTTAACATGCATTCCGGCAAAATTTGCCCGCGCGTAGAACTTCCCACTCTCCCCTCGTGTCGATTGACGTCACATCCTTTCTACCGCGTTTGCTCTGAAAGTGACGTCACAGCACTTTTAAAATTCATTTTAAAATACTTCCACTTCGTTCTCCGGGTTCAGAATGGTACCGTTCGACATATTTTTTCAAGTTCTTTCAATTTCACGAAGATTTAGAAATCATGCAACTTCTCCATTGAATACAATATATATATACGAAAAAAAAAAAAAAAAGGAAAATTCATGTGTGATGGTATTTTAATTCGCAATAGACACAAAAAAAAGTGGGTGGGTGTAGTCGTGCATGCGCAGTAGAAATTTCAAACTTAAGGAATTTTTTGTCGACTGCAATTAGCAATTGTACAAAATGGAATATGTAAAAGGATCAATATAATATGAAAGGTCCTTAGAGTAATCAGAGGAACATATTAAAAACAATTCAGTTTGCTGCGAACCGATAGAGGGAAGGCAAATTTGTTCTATATAAATCTTGGCAAAAGTTTAACACTAGAACGACCCTAGCGGTCACTGTGACCGCAACGCTACTTTGAGCAGCTGTTGCTTTCAAAACTTTTATGTCAGATCGGTGAGCTTTCATGACTTTTATTATTTTTTTGATATTTTTAAGTGCATCGTCGGTAGATGGCGCCACTTGTGTGACTTTTTGTGTTTGGCGGGAAACTTCTCTTTTGGCTGGAATTTTATGGGGTCTTAGCTTTCCTTGCTCCCTTCTTCCTTGCATTGAGAAAAGAATTTCATCTGTAATTCCGAAGCGCGTCAGCATTTTGTAATTTAATTTTGTGCTTAAATTTGTTGCTTGTTTACTCACTTTACTACTGCTTAGGCTTGTCGACCTGCTTACGCATCCTTTTTTTTATCAAGCATTTATAAATAAAGTGATCGGGTTATGATCATTTTATTAATTTATAAGCTTAGAAGCCAACACGTATAAATTTCGCAATAGAGTTTCGTAAAAGAGGTTCTTCAGTCCACTCCACAGTCGGTTGTGGGAAAACGCTTCAGTATTTTTACCTCACAGAAATCCCTTATTTTATAATACCCAAAAGTAGTACAAACAACGTAAGTTTCGCGAAAATTAAAAAAAAAAAAAAAATCAGCTCTCCATCACAGCTAAATGATTTAATTTCCAATGCTGCCATCTTTTGAATTCTCTGCGCCGCATTCAAGCTTTCATAATAATTAATCTTGCATAAATTTTCCCCATTGTGTGCAGAAAAATAAACAACCGCTACTTAGTAGAAGTTTAAAAAAGGTAAAATATTCAAAAGAAATTCAAGAACATTGCATGGGGTTGCACGTTTTCCACATTATCTTGGGGAACTACTAATCCTGTTATAGACAAAGCCTGGTTAAATAAAATCATGTATATTATTAGTAGCTGTTACTAAGTAGAAAAAAAAAAAGCCAACTACAGCTTTAGCTAACAAACGACTTCATAGAGGGCGCGACAGAAATCATTAGTTATTTCAATGCTAGCCACACTTTCTGTGAAATAACTAACTGGATAGTTAGTCCGCTTGCTGTACTAATATAATAATCCTGTACCGCTAATGGGGTTTCTCTTATCCTTTTAAATTTTAGTCAATAATATATGAAAAAGCCAAAGACTTGTTATATGTACGAAATAAATTTCAGTACATCGTTTTTTTCATGACTACCAATAATATTTATAATTTATGACAAATATATACGCAAAAGTAGATTTTGTTTTATGTAATTCACATTTGCTTCTTTGGACTTTATGCATATCTCTCAATCTTTGGCTTGAAGGACGAGAATGAAAAACAAAGCGGGTTTAACTCCAAACACTAAATATGTGCTGATTTGTCTGCTTTCACGTGTATGATAATTGTTTAAATGGTCAGTGATCTGCTAGGATGAATATATCTTGCTAAGAATATATTTTAAGAAACCATTCAAATGTTCCTCAACGTATTTTGCAAGAAATAAATTCAAATGGAGTCCGGAATATATTAAGAACTTCATGCAATACCGATATTGAGGAATTTCATGCTTTGCATAAAAAAATATAAGTATCTTGCTTTAAATTTATGTGCACTGTTGACTACACAAGAATGAGCCAAGATTTTAGATTTAAGGAGAGAAAAAAAAAAAAAAATTACTGACAAAAGTTTAAACTCCATATAAAGTTTTAAAATTCATTTTGATTTATTTACGTTTCCTTCTTTCTTTCCTATCGTTTTTGTTTTGTTTTTTTTAGAGAATATTATATTTAATTCCCGAACATAGAGATCTTACGAAGTGTGTTAGAGTGGTCTAATAAACACCGAGCCGTCTTGAGCGTCTCCTAAATGGTTTCTCACAGGATTCGCAACCATAATGACATTTTTAACGCAAAATTCAATTGCTTTACGTTATCTGCGGTTATTAAAAAACAACGATTTTATTTTAAAACTAAATTTAAGTAAAACTAAAGGCATTTAAATGTGAACTACGACGTTTAAATATGATTTTTGACGTTTAAATACTGACAATAGTTAAAAATGATTCCATTTGATGAACAGAGATGTCTCTTAACAAGAAAATCAAATAGTCAAAATACAGAAATGATATTCATATTGTGTAAAATGAGCCTCCATTCCTGAAAATATTTCTAGTTTGACGATATAAGTACTATAACACTTTGTTGTTGTTTTTCTAATGCCACATGGATATCCAAGCTCCCCTCCGCAGAGCGACTAGGAATTTAGGCAGTAAGGAGTGCCTTCCGTTTATAGATGAGCACCACAGCGGTGGAAGTACGACTAGGATCGTTATGTATTTGGATGACACCAGATGGTGCCACCACAAATACGCCTCCTTCCTTTTTTGCCCTAAGAGTGAAGGGAAGGGAAATTCTCCACCTTCCAGTACCCTCGGTACTTCAGGGTCCACGGATTTTACATGCACGTATCCCCAAGTGTACATGGTGGGTCTTAAGCGTCTCGGGTATATAACCCGAGATCCTCCGATCCAAATCTGGATATCCTAACCACTACGCTACTACTGCCCACATAGTACTGTTTTCAAATATATTGTTCGTACGAAAAAAAAAAAAAAAGGAAAAATCACAAGTTGCTGAAGGCTTTTAAATCATCCTAATACGGGTACAAAAGTTTGGAAAATGCACATAATTTTTTCCCACCTGAATTTCTTTTTATATAATTTAGAAAATATGAAATATTTTATGCTTCAAATTATCACTTATCTGTGTACTTTATTTTTAACAAAAGGCCCGAGTTGTTATTTTGATAGCATAACTGTAAATGACTTTTTTTAGTATGAAGACGTATGTAATATTAATTCTCTGATATAAATCAGTATCAAGGATATAACATAAATAAAACTACTAAAATTCAGCTTATAAGGAATGAAATGTAGAATATAAAGCATAAAATTTAACTGAAAAAGCTCTGTATAGCAGATTGTCTTTTTTCTGAAACAAATTTCCAGAACCATCAAGTTAAAATATTAATTTATACATCTTACTTTAAAATCAAATTTGACCTTCCGGATACCAGTGGCCGGATCGGTTTTCGGATAAAAAAAGAAAGCAATCAGACACCGTATATCCGATGTCTTCTGCGGGGACAGGTTCTTCCCCCCTCGGTGCGCACATGCATGCACATGCGTGTGCATCATTCCTTCTAAAGTCAGAAATTGAACTCGGCCTTAAACTTTAGAAATAAGACAGAAATCATCGCAAAATTTAAGAGAAAACAACTGAAGGTAAGTTCAAAAGGCCATTGAATCTAAAATAAAAATATTATTTAAAATATTTGTCTAATTTTGCATTCAGGAAAGGATTAAGAAAAGCTGCATATTGCCACCTGGCGGAACAAGAATGAATTTACGATTAGTTTTAAAATATTGTACGAACCAAAACCGTTTGAAAACGCTTTGGGATGCATGTTTTCCATCTTGCAAGCTATATGTGAATCCAATATCTCTCGTATTTTTTTTTTCTTTTCTAATGGGGCGGCGTATGGTCACTAACCTTTGCAGACCTTGTGCATTCCCCGGAAATCGGCATCCATTCTTTCAAATAGCACCACTGTCGGCGGATGCCATTACCACTTTGAGAATTTTGACGCTTAGTTTCCTCTAGATGACGCCACCTGAGCTCTAATTGTTGCAAACTGCACTAGGAATTTAATTTAGCCGAGAGTATCCGAGCCAAATTACTCAAGGGGTCTTTTACATGCCGCATAATCATACGACATGGGCGCAGACGATAATTCTGCTACTGGAAAATCCACTGACACTGCCAGGCTCGATCCTATGACCTGGAGCGTAATATTCCCGCGCCTTACCACGACGCCGGCTCTCTCGAAACTAAGTTTTAAAAAATGCTGAACCACACTAAACATAGCGTAACGAGCACGGAAGTTGACCCTCTCAATATGGCTCCATGCCTTACAAAGGTTAAAGAAATAGGATGAAAGCATTGGGAAGACACGTGATGGCCATTCTAAAACTCTTTATTAGATAGATCTCTATGTTTCCAAAGTAAGTTTTGACTGCAAAATGGTGAAATATTCTCAAATAAAACGCCTGAAACCCTTTCAAAGAAATTTCTTTCTTAAGCTATTTGAAACTTCCTAGGAATTTTTTCGGAATTTCCTTCCCAAAAACGTGGTTCATTAATTCCTTTGAAACACTAGTTCAGTGAATATTATGGGTGTGTTGAGTCCCTGAAGTTCTCTTCCTGTGTCCCGCAACACGGGACATAGTTCAGGCGTCCAGTTAACTGTCGCAGGCGATACTTTTTTCTCCATGATAAGCATTGCAACAACAACAAAAAAAGGGGAGGGGGGATCTTTTTTTTCCTTTTCCAGCCCCACCCAAGCTTTTGCTTTAAAAAGAATTATAAACCGACTTGACAAAGTTCTGTATCCTAAGCTTTGTTATGAGTGTAAAATGTGACCCTAATTATCTATATGAATTTGTACATGAAACACGGAGGCTATGTTTCTAGAATATTTACAAAATCAAGAAGTGACATCATCATCATTATGACGATGATGATGATGTCACTTCCATGTTGAGTTAAATTCTACCATGGGTACAAATGACAGTTCTTGCCGATGCAAAATGGATATTTGTATATGGAAGAATAAGCTTACTTGTTTTAAGACGAACTTTTTTTTTATGTATGAAAAATTTAATTACGTACGTGGGTTTCTATACCCACAAAATGCTTCACAGTAGTATGCTTTTAAAATGTATCTGCAGATACTATTTCATCATCTTAAAGAAAGTGTCAAAGTATGTTCCATCAACGAAATATATTTTCCTACTCCATACCATAGCAAAATATCCTTTGATGGCTTTCGAAGAGGCGGTCAAGTCTGTACTGATATATTTTCCCCAAAAATTCGACTTCTCGATCTATTCTTTCGCATCCTCTTCTGTCGCAGTCTCCGCTAAAGGTATTCTGATGGGAGAGTCATTTTCCCGCCATTTCTAAATGACGCCAGTTTGGATCGCTCATAAAAGGCATTTTTGAAACTACCATCAACGCGCTGCAGTTTGGACGCCGAATTTTGAGCATAACGGTATAAAGAGGGCAGATAGAAGAAAATGAGTTTTAGAATCTAAACGAAAAAAAAAAATGAATGGGAAAGCGAATTTGTTTTTAACAAATTAAAATTCTTGCAATTAAGATTGTGGTTGGATTGTTTCTTCGATTTCATGTTTATGTATTTAACAAAGTTCTGCTTGGGCATAAAAATATTGACTTGTAGTACAAGTAAGTGCCCCATTAAAACCGAAGCAACATTTATTAAAGTCTCATATTAGAGAATGTTGGTAGGAACAATTTAAATGCATATATTCTTTCATTTAAAAGTATAAAGTTAAGTATTAAACAAATAATGATTCTTTCACTCGAAAACTAAAAACAAGATTTATTCATAATTATTAGGCCTGGTGCATTCAGATTATTTGTGACTGCATTAATTCACCCCGTCGGAAGACTCATACAGTCTGACATATGGAGAGTTCAGAATACAAGTGAACCAAGTCCACTTTTTGTCATGTTCGAGTTGGCAGCGCAATAGCATGCACTAGCTATGTAAAATTTCAGTGCAATAATGAACCAAGTCTCTCTTTGAACTTTTAAAGTTTAATTTATAATTTAAAAAATTTTAAGAGGTAATTTTGTTATAAAGTTTTAACTTTAAACCTCTGTAGCACAAAGAAATTTTTTATGAAGGGCGGGGCATCGAAACAGGTGAGACATGTCCATCTCTTCGAGAAGGTCGCACAAGATACAAAAAGGGCCAGTGACCACCTCGATGCGATATAGATGTTTATTTAGGCAGTCATGGCCAGATAAAAGACGAAACATGGCAACAGATTTCATTCTAGGCCACTGAAGGACATCTAGAATCTGGTTTAGCCACGGTTTATTGGAATTACGATGTCTAAGTTCCTCGAGGAAAGAGTCCTTAAAGATATTCTTTACTAGACGTTTAATATTTTTAAAAGGAAGTCTGGGATTTGATATCTGTAAAACAGAGGCCCCTTTTTTTGCCAAGAAATCAGCCGCCTCGTTTCCCTGGATTCCACAGTGGGCCGGAATCCATTGAATAACTACTCCTTTATTTTTACTGGCAAGGCAGTTGAGAAGATTTAAGCAATTATCGATAGTTATAGAGTCGCATCTTGATCTGCTCGTGCCAGAATTGTAGATCATTTTGCCGTTTAAAACGTTGCCCGGGTACACCACGAGGAGGTAGATCTACGTTGCACCTTGTATTATATATATATATTTTTATATAAAGACATATACAATATACATACATTATTTAAAGAAAGTCGATTGAATATCATTGGATATCTTGTTTTATTTGACACAGAATGCAATGGGTCAAAGTTTGTTCTTTCTCAAATGGTAATAATGTTTGTTTTTTTTAATTTTTTTATTCTGAGTACCAATCAATAATAACAATAATAATAAAAACTGAAGAAGCTTTTATTATTATATGAGAAAAAAAGTTTGGTCCAATGCATTCTGAGTAAAGTGAAACAAGATATCCACTGTTATTCAATTGGATATGTAATCGCTTTGATTCTAAAGATCTTTTATACTTGTGCGTAAAAGTGGTACATTTTGAAACTGCTCATTTTCGAAAAAAGGGAAAGTTAAACATTGCGTTTCAAATGCTTATGCATTTTAACTGCTCAATTAGAAAATGTAAACCATATTGTGTCATAATACAAATTCCTATAGTTAATTCAAGCTTCATATTACACTAATAGATTGTAATAGACCAAAACAATAAAGTGATTTGTAAATATTTTAAAAACATAGTTTTTCCCATATGACAAATTCAGATCGATAATTCAGGTTTAATATTACACTCCTAGATTCTGATAGACCAAAGCGATAAAGTGATTTTCTAAATACTCTAGAAGCATAGACACTGTGTTTCATATGCAAATTCATATATATAATTTGGATTTTATATTATACATTTATAGATTCTGTTAGACTTAAACAACAATGTGATTTTGCAAATATTCTAGAAAGATAGAAGCAGTGTTTCAAATAAATGATACAGATACATACTGATTTGGTTCAAGTAGACCTCTACGTGCC
Source organism: Octonoba sinensis (assembly GCA_038502835.1). Lineage (NCBI taxonomy): Eukaryota > Metazoa > Arthropoda > Arachnida > Araneae > Uloboridae > Octonoba > Octonoba sinensis. The sequence continues at coordinate 57,831,758 of CM076605.1, read as the reverse complement.
CTTTAGACGAGTCTACGCACTTAGTATACCCTATGTGTCTCATTCTCAAAGATATTATATTTGTTTCAAATTTAAACTCCAGTGTCAAACCTTTTCAGTCTAACACTGAAATTTAAATTCAACATCATATGGATATTATGCGTATGCGTGTTCTTAAACCGCTTAGAAACATGTGTTCTTATGCTGTTAGATAAAGTCTAAAGTGAGTGAGAGATGGACAGAGAGGAAAAAAAAGATAATAGATTCTGATAGGCCAAAGAAACAAAGCTATGTTGTGAATATTCTAAAAACATAGACGCCGTGTTTCATATAATTTATAAAGGTGCGTACTGATTAGGTGTAAGTAGACCTCAGTACTGTCTGATTTTCTTGGCCGAGACTTTCCTGAAATTTGCTCATGCGTCAGGTCTGCTTCTACTTCATCGAAATAGGGGTGACAGGAGGAATAAAGATTAGGAAATGTTTAGTTTTTATGAAGAATAATAAACTCTGCGTTTTCTCTCTTTTTTCTTTGGTGTTATAGATTCAAATTGGAAATAGAATATATCATCATCGGGGAAAAGCAAAAACTGACAGCGCAAAATATAATTTTGAAAAGTGCCCATCTCAGCGTATCACCCCCTTTGCCAGATAGAATCTTCCTGACGGACAATCTCGGCTTTCGTAAACGAACTGTATATATATGTGTTCTTATACTGTTTTAGAGTCGACAGGGTGGCGTAGTGGTAAGACGCAAGTCTCGTATGCCCAAGATCGCAGGTTCAAACCTGGCCCAAGTCGGTGGATTTTCAAGATGCAGAAAATCGTCTGCGTCCATATCGTATGATTATATGCGGCATGTTAAAGTGGTAGTTCCCTTGAGTATCCGTTTGGCATGAATACTCTCGACTAAATTAAATTCCTGGTGCATATTGTATCAATGGGAGCTCAGGTACTGCCATCTAGTGGTTACTGAACGTCAAAGTTCTCATGCGGCGATGGTACCACACTCATTGTGGTGCCGCTGAAAGAGATGGTACCAATTTCTGGGGAACGCAGTAGGGCTGCAATGGTTGAGGACCAGTACCGCAGCCCCATTGGAAAAAAAATACTGTTTTAGATAAAATACTGTGTGTGTGTGTGTGTGTGAAAGAGAGCGAGAGAGAGAGAGAGAAAGATAACGGGACACAAAATATACCCCAATGCAATCAGAGCACTGCAAGGCTAAATATAAAACCCAGAAGGAGGGGGGGGGGGACTGTTAATATTGTTTGCCTTGATAAGTACTATCACCTCTTCAATTTTTGCTAAGTTTCCAAACATCAACTAAAATGCACTAATAAAAAAATATTAATTTTATTCGTAACACAGTCACTTCTTTTATTGATACAAATGGTTTACTTACAACTAATACTTTTAAACCTGTACCAAATATCAATTTGCATTTATTTTGTATACGTGGTTTTATTCATATGCATAAAACATAATACACTAGCAAACATTTGTAATTAAATTATAAAGATAGACATAATATTTCGATTCCGTTAATTCCAAGAGATTACACAAATGTTGATCTCTTTAAATGTACTTGAGAAACATTTTCTTCTTGTTCAAGATGCATCCTAATCCATTTAAGTATGCTTAAATATGCATGTTTAAATTTAAACATGAGATTCAAGTTATGATGAGATTTTGCTCTGCAGAGATTTGTGTAAATTGTATGTTAAAAGTAGCATTCGCATTTTAATTCTCAGAGAAATTATATTTCCATCAAAAATTACATTTCAGTATCAAACTTTTGCAGTTTTAAATTCACTCGGTCTTGGTAAAAAAATTGCTATCGCTACAATATATTTCATCACGAAACATTGCGTGAAATATGCTGATTTGCAGTGTAGACGTATGGAACTAACGGCCTGTTGATAATACGAACATTTAAGGTATATTAAACTGAAAGGAAGTAATTAAGGAGATAAAAAAAGGAAGAAAAGAAGCTGAAAGAAAAGCACATAGAAATAAAGTCAGTGATATCTTTGTTCAAATCCCTTTTATTATGAATGTTTACATAATTGTAAACCAAATTACAATTGAAACGTTTATAGTTAATGCTAGGGTATGCTTTTCCCCGTCTTTTTTGCTTTACAAATATTTTCCCCAGAATATTATTTTTCTTAATACAGAACAACTAGTCGACCCGTGCGGAATTCCGCACTAATTTTGGAGAAAGGACATTATGACGAAGAATAGAAAAAAGCAAACGGGTGTTGGTACAAAAGAAGGCATGTAATTGAACACAATAGTACAAATAGGGGTTGCAATTTTCCCCCACTATTATTTAGATATTCAAACTAATAAAATAATCACAATAATAATGATAGTTGTTTTTAATAGCAGTATACATAGCTAGAGCTCGACCGATGGCATTTTTCAGCCGATAGGCTGATGCCGATTGTTGGCCGATGGTTCCGAGATCGGCCGATTGCCGATTATTCTCCTCCTCCATCGGCCGATGGCCGATGGAAAATAAGTCGCTTTAAACCATTAAACCATGTAGAATGCTTGTCAAAAATGTCATTTAAACCACTTATTTATTTTTATGTTTATAAAAACATAATTGCATTATTCAAGCACCATAAAACAGTTTGGGGGAACTTTACATAATAATTAAAACTAAAAGAATCACTCTGGATTCTCGTAAAGTAATAAAACTATTTGGAGGTTTGAAAATACATTAAAAGATGCTATATCAGATAATTTTTTTTCTTCTGTCTTATCTTCGCAAAAAAACTCAACAGCAATTGGATCGTGTCTAATTCCCTTTCCTACAACATTTTCTCTTAAAACACCTGCATTGTAAATGCCTAGTGCAGTTGCATTTATGTTCTTATTTTTTTCATGGACAGGAATGCAGATGTTATAATACAGACTAACAAACCCTATATCGGAGACCTTCTCTCAGATTTTTCCATAATACCTCCCCCCCCCCCCCGTTTTTAAAAGAAAAGCGGGAACGATTATATGTTTATTTTTTATTATAAAAGTTATTTTAACTAAAAATAGCTCTTTTTTCTAAAGTAAAAATAAAATATTAAAAAATTTCGCTCGCAGTAACGCCCCTATTCATAAACAAGAAATACTGAATATTGCTTTAAAAACATAGATTTGAGATTTTTTTGTCATTACAAATGAATACTGCGTCTTAAGAACTAATCTTATTAGCTTTTTTTTTTTTCTTGCGAGTTGAAAATTACACTGAGATACTTGACATGTTCTTTATATTTTCATGATCACAATGTAAGGTCACCAAAATAAACCAATATTTTTAGCACCAGCAGCTTTCCGTTGACAAATAATCTTCTGAAAAAACACGTGATAGTTTATAACAATTAAGATGTATTTTGAAAAAATATATATATATTTATATATACGTTGTCAATTTTTGAAATTGATGAAATTGTAGCATTTTGATTAAGGTATTATTCCACCCTGTCACACGAACTCGTTTTTTAAGAATTAAATTCTTGAAAATAGCAGGTCGAACACATAAAATTTCGATCAATAAACATTTATACTGAAAAATTAATTCATATTTTTTATCAATATGTTCTATGTTGTAAACTAGCAATAAAATAACAAGAACTATTCTAAACTAAAAGCAGATGCAACAATATTGTTGTACAATAGCACAAAAACTGTCAACTGTCTAACACGTGGCATCAAAGAAGCCAAAAAAATGCCCTATAAAACGAAGTATAAACGGGAAAAAATTAAAATAATTATCTTATTAAAAAAGTTAAGATGTATTTTGAAAAAAAAAAAAAAAATATGCATTGATCAACCTTTGAAAATAAAGAAATTTTAGCATTTTTATTAAGATGTTATTGTCGCGCGAACTCGCATTTTGACAATTCAATTTTTAAAAATTGCAAGTCGAACTTGGACACATAAAATTTCGATTAATAAACATTTATACTGAAATTTTTTTTCTTAGTTTTGACCAATCTTTACTATGTTGTAAAATAAAAATTAAATAATGAGAATAACCGCATACTAAAAGCAATTTGCAACGAGATTGCTGCACAATTTCAGAAAAACTTTAACACGCGGGATCGAAGAAGCAAAAAAAAAAAAGCTAAGAGAAAAAAAAATTTAGGCTGGTAAAAATTAAAAGTATTATTGTGCTTTGATTAAGTTGACTTTGTATTGTTTACAATTTCTGAATAATAAGAAACATGCAACTAAAAGCAGATGGTATAATACTATTGCACAATGACATCTAATGCACTATAATTATTAAACGAAAATCGGACAAAAATGAGGCAACTAACCTAGTGCGAAAAGCAAATAGCACTCATAAGACGCCTCCATTACTTTTACTCTAACATATTCTACTTCGCGAGCATTCTGTTCAAAGAGAAACGATTTTAATGATGAAGGTTTTCCGAATAAACTATTACTCTATTAACTCCTATACCGATCGCTTAAACTATTTTTCCGAATTTTTTATCAAATACTTTGCAGAATGAAATTTTTTTTGTGATTTTTTTAATTGATGTCCTGCCTGTTATTGTATGAAAATAGAAATCTAGCTGTGGAGAAAAAACAAAGTTAAAGGCAGAATGTTTTCTGGAAAGTTGTCACTGCGAAAAACATCGACCTTGCATCGGCTTTTAGATGTTTTTCAAGGCCGATGGGCCGATGTTTTTCTAAAGTTAACATCGGCCGCCGATGCCGATGGCTGAGAACAATCGGCGCCAATGCATCGGTTGAGCCTTATACATATCATTAAAATACAATAACGAAACGGTTCCATTACTTAAAGTATAGTTACTGTTGGTTGGTTAGGCTCTACACAATCATAATATAAAGGAATGTGTAAAGCCTAACGATTGAATAAGCTTAACACACAGACGCAGCTAAAACTGTCCAATTTTCTGCACAATAAAACGGAAGAGTTTCTTGTTTAGTTACTTGATAAAAGATAGCGCCAGCATAAACATCAATTTGGTCTCCATTAAAGGGCCTCTTCCTAGATCATTTTAAATCTCAAATTTAAGTGAAGCGGTGCATTTTTAGACCGTGGGTCTATTTTTCGTCATTAGCTGGTACGATAAGCTTTAAAATGAAGGGTAAATCATGAAATTTGATAAAAGATTGAGGAAGATATCGCAGAGTTACAGAAAAACAGGCTAGAGAAATAATATATATCGATAGAACCTCTTTATGTTACTCTTTCGACTAATGCAATTACTGTGCTGTTATCTTCCACCACAGAACTTGCTGTAGCACTGCATTCAGCAGGACTTACACAAAACGTATTCCTGCGGGACGTCCCTGTTGCAGTGGTAATTACATCCCTGCGTTAATTAGATTGACGCCGAGAATCACCAGCTCAAATCAATTACAATTTGTACAGTCGCCTTAGTCACATGCACTTCGATGATCATTGCGTGTGAATAACTCAATCCTTAGTTAGTTTAATCATTTTATTGTCGTTGTAGTACAATAACGAAATTGCTTCGAATTTCTTCACAATAATACTTGGTTTGAGAAAGATTTATTTCGTGAGGCGTACTGTCATTTTGGAATTGAATTTGTGTATAATTGTATATTTGAATGCATATTTTTAAAATTCAGCAGAAACTTTGTGTAATAATTGCATAATAACTGAATTAAAACAAGTTGCATAATAACTTAAGACAAGTTGCATAATAACTTAATTAAAACAAGATGCATCATAGCTTAATTAAGTTGCATGATAACTTAATTAAAAAAGTTGCATGATAACTTAATTAAAATAAAGTAGCATGATAACGTAATTAAAATAAAGTAACATGATAACTTAATTAAAATAAGTTGCATAATAGCTTATTTAAAACAAGTTGCATAATAACTTAATGAAAACAAGTTGCATAATAACTTATTAAAATAATATTTCATTCCCTCCGATACTTAAATAATTTCGTATTTTTTTCTGTTTCTGGAAAATTTAAATGACAAGATAAGATTACCCTTCAATACTTACCTTACGTGTGGGATTTTGTATATATGACACAGTCTATTAGCTCAGTCGAACTCTTTTAAAACGATGTCGCTTTTAACGACACAGTGGTTAAAAAACGACCATAAATTGCTAATCCCGGAAGTTCCCAATTGAAAACATTGTTAAACCCCATAATTTACAACATCATCGTTTAACTGGCGACCTAGGTTGTAACGTCATTTTTTCTGCGATTTAATTTTGTTATTTTTTATTTTTCGAGAAAAAATCTTAAAACAAGTTGAAGCAAAGTAGTAAGTCCTACTGAACCCTCGACGTAACAGCAGCAGTAGTTGTTACTAGGGTGATTGGACTTAGTCTGTATATGTAGTGAGCATTGTGGGTTTTCCGAAACTGTGAAAACTTTAAAAATGAAACCAAAACTTCTTGAAATCATAGAAATTGCCGAACAAGCAGTGAAAGCAATTTGAATATCGAAACTGATTTTCAGAAAGTATGCTGGAGCACATACTGACTGAAATAGTAAAAACTTTTTCTTACTTCTATCATAAACTATATTTCATAAAATGTATGCCAGCGATTTCGAGGAAATTAATTTCTGGTATCATACTAGGAAGTTAACTTTACAGCAATTTGTGCGAATACTTAATCTAAAATAGATTTTAGTTTTATAAACCCCTAAAATTCCATCGCATGAAGAAAAGATCTTTTGAAAAAATATTTCTTTTTTTTGCTCTTTCATCAGTTTGGTATTGTTCCATTTCAGTACCCATCTTTAGGTGTGATTCTTGCACGATAATCTCTTACTCTGATGAATAAACATTTTTTGAGTAATGATATCATTGTAGTTGAAGTCACTTGCTCTCTGATTGAAAAATAAATTTCAAAAACCCTTTTGGAAAAGTTTACCGAGTCTGAACGTCATTTCGAACAACATATTCACGGAACATGATAATTCCATGAAGTAAAAAAAGGTTAAGGGGCAAACTGAAGAGGGGGAGAAACAAACTTTAAAGGAGCTTTTGTTCCAGTAAAGGTTGCATTAAAAGGTTTTTGATAATAGCAGATTGTAGTTAGAAATGTTCCTTCTTAAAAAGCCATTTATTTGGTTACACTGCCACAGCTATCTGAGCTTGTTAGAAAATAAATTATACATGGTCACTAGAAATCAGTCAATCACATACGGAGCCGAAAATTACAGAACAGAAACCCGTAATACAAGTCATCGACCGCTCTTCACAGTCCATTTTATACGAAAAATAACGTCACCTGTGTGGATAGGTGAGCTTACAGAATGTGCTGCCTGTACGTAGGAAATGCAAATTTCAGTTCAAATACTGTCAGTTTTTCATATTGCGATTTTTTAAAAAAAGAAGAAGCGATTGATTTCAGTATGTTTAACCCCCCCCCCCCTTTTTTAAAGGAAACTATGCTCCGCTTATTCAAAAATTGATGAATTGGCTGATAACGCCGCATTATCCAGTCTTAGAAAATCCCTTGTACATATAATTACATCGGCGTGTACAGAACATCAGAAGATGTCGCAATATAGATCGATACTGCACAATATGGAATGCTACAAAGCGTAACGTCTAATTACACCTGGACAAAAAAAATTTTGTATATCCACAAATAGATGAATTTGGTAATCAATATCCAAATTACTACAGTCTTAGAAAAAATTAATGAAAATTATCTATAAGCCAAATTATGCTTGTTTACAATGTACAGTGATTAAAAAACGAAAAGAACAACATATTAAACATTTGAAGATAGTCGGTATAGGTGGAGGGAAAGGCAGTAGTTTATAATGAGCGAAAATATTTAAAATGTTAATTGATATTCAATGTTCTGCCTGTATAACATAATGTAAATCAACATGATTTATCACATTAAGTGAGAATTTCTAATTGGTTTTTCAGCTTAGACGTGTCAGTAAAATGTACCACAGGTGAGCGTGAAATAAACTTGTATCAACGCCTTAAACAATACTTGAAATGGTAATGCAAATGTTGTCATTGCAATTTACGACGAACAAAATTACCTTAAATTTAATTCGTAGGTTAAAATACCTAAATAGCGTTCCAAAATATTTGGAATTTAGTACTGAAACTACCAGTAGAAATATCCAGTGATTTCTGAATTATTAAATACGTAATTCATGTCTACATAATCATAAAATTAAAAAAAAAGTCATCTATACCAAAGGGACTCGATGACACTAAATCGTTGTATGTTCTTGCAGCAATATTTTATTAAGAAAAAATGGTAAAATATCATTTCTTTCTTTAGTTCACAACTACTTCTTTAGTTTACAAAAAAAAAAACTTTAAAGTACAAGCCTAAACTCCTAAACCTCTCAAAAACTACTAGTACGTTCCAAATAACGTTCTGATTATTTAAAATTTATTGAGGACAAAAAAAAGAACGGTTTATTAAAGGCTATTTTGACCGGAAATGACTTATCGCTATAGGTGAAAAAGGGTTTTCAGGACAATAAATATAAACGTAAATAAAAAAATTCTTGGGAATTTACAAATAATTGGTAACAAAGTGTTCTTTTAATATGGGTCGTCAAAACATTTTCATACCGTTGTAGTACACTGGAATGAATTTCCCTAAGGGACCTTCCATAAATGATGTCACGCTTTTTCCCCATATATTTTACCCCTCCCCCTTTGTCACGTGACACGCTATGTTGCAGAAGCATGATGTCCCACTTCTTGTTACCCCCTCCCTCCCCTTGGCACAATGTGTCTCAATTTCGCGAACCCCCTCCCGCCCTCGAAGTGTGACATCCTTTATGAATGACAGCTAAGCTCTGTTTGCTATTTTGATTGTTGTATAGCACCTGTTGTGTGGTGTTCACAATAAATATTAAACATACTAATCTGTTTTTAGTGATACAGTACTAAAAGTTGCATCATTCAATCATATTTACAACTACGCGTTGCTGTGGCTCAGTATGGGTCGATGGAAATGCAAGAAAAAGCACATATATGTTTCATTTGACAATGCTTGTTGTTTCATTGTCTGAAAATATAGATTGTCTGGAATGGGTAATCTAGAACATGCAATATATAATTGTCCACGTGTGAAGCAAGCCGTGTCTAGATCTAAACTGCTCAATTTGATTGATTGGTCTTGAGCTTTATATATATATTTTTTTCACAATTCTTGGCGGGCCATTTTTTCTTTGTCCTTACATTATCTGTGAAGATATTGATATTGTCTGGCTCGGCACATTGAAAAATTCCAACATAAACCTTGTTCAAACAGAAGAAACACAAACACAAAAATTATAAATTAAAAAATTGCCGTTCAAAATAAATAATCTGTGTTTTAAAGTTCCCTTAATCGTCAAGTTCAAAAATAATTACAAAATACTTCAAAATTTTAACATCAGAATGAAAATAGCTAAATGAAACTGTTAACATTCAAAATAAGTAATCTTTGTTTTAAAGTTCCATTTAATCTTTGAGTGCAAAAATGCTAACAAATACTTCAATACAAACGGAAAAAACAATAAAATAATTTTTGGAGAAAATAGAACCGACTATAAACTATAAATTGCGCTGAAAAGTAAAAAATAACACTATTCTTTAAACAACTTCGATACGACTAATAAATATAATTTTTGAAGTCGGTGCAAAATTATGACAGTCTAATTATAATTACATCATGCGTTATTTTACACTGAAACTGTTGCAAACTATTTATATTTGTAATTGGTTCATAGTTACAAAAGGAATCATGCATCAAAATCCATCATAATTTTGCACCGACTTCAAAAATTATATTTAAAAGTCGTATCGAAGTTGTTTAAAGAATAATGTTATTTTTTACATTTCATCGCAATTTATAGTTTGAAGTTGGTTCTATTTTTTCCAAAAATTATTTTATTTTATTATTTTTAGTGTAAATACATTTTTATATAAATATTCTATTTTTAAGACATACATATTAAAGGGGAAACATTTGAGGGAATGACACTAAAAACTACCCGTTTGTAAGATAAATTTCGTTTTAAAACCGATTTTAAAGGGTCACTGGAGTAAGCAAACTGATTGGCTTTAATTTCTTCAGAGAAGCCTTCAGTCTATTTCTTGTTATAATTGCTTTTAATGTAACAATGAGTTTCATTTTTATTAACAACTTTCCCAACAAAGACAAATCGAGCCTAGCCTTTCCAATTAAAATGAAAAAATACATATTTTTCACCCAACACGTTTTTTCTAAAAAAACAGATGTCGTCAAACTGATGCGCGATATTTGAGTTAGACGACCCTCTATCGATCAAAGAAGAAATAATCAAAATCGGTTCATTTAGTCAAAAGTTATGGATGAAAAAGCAAAAAAATTACCACATTTCAGTCCCTTACTGTTTTTTCTAATTATCGAATATAGTCAATATATTCAAACCAAGAACCGAAATATTTAAATCAAAGTTGAAATAAATTAAAAGCGATATATTAAAACACATTTTCTGATAAAATTTCAAAGCAATCGAAGTATTTACGGAGATTTGAGGTTAGGAACCAAGGCTGAACTTGATCGTAACCGTAAACTGGGTCACGTTCAGCCTTGTATGAACAAACAAACACTTACATTCTTATTTATATAGCTTATGTTACCCGGTGTTGAGGAAACTGCTAATTATTATTTTTGGATCAAGGTAAGCCTTAAGAAATCGAACTAAAAAGCTTATAACTGGCGTTCTTTTTGACTTAGAAACTTCGAACAAATTCCATTTTATGCAGAAAAATCAGCGCTTTCGATCGATATATTATATTAATATGTGCAAGGTTTTCTTCACCCCCATGATGGGAAATTAATGTAGAAATTTTGCCTTAAATTAGAATAAAAAAGGAACTACCTGTCGGTTTTTTTTCTAACGGGTCTATAAACCATCCGCTTGAATCACTCTGTTAACTGGCAAAATTTCAAACCAATCGGTCAAGTACTTTCGGATATTTGCGGCTTGCACAAACGAACACTTACATTTTTATTAGCCTACTTTCCCGTAAAAGTAAAAAAAAATAATAATAAAGCATGAAATAAGGCTTAGTGTATCGTGAAAATATCGTAACAAATCAAGAAAAGTCAAAAATAATTTAAGCAATTAAATCAAGATTGAAAAATAAAAAAATTGAAAGTAGGGTATTGAGATGGGGAAAAAGTGTGTCTGTCGGTCTGTCTCCCCCTAATAACTTTTGAACGAATTATCCGATTCGAAAAATTCTTTTTGCATTCAAAAGATCTCGGCGAGGACATCTCATTTCCATATATTGCTTTTTGATTTGAACGTTTTTTTGATCAGTTTTGAACAGTTCAAAAAATTTTAACATTAGCGCCTATGGGCGAAAATGAAGCAAATTATGTAAACTCTGGGTACAAGATCCAAGTTCCAATGAACAAGCTCACTGGAAGAAGTTCTTGGCGCGAAAAATTGATTTGAACAATTTTTGTTCATTTTTGAACAGTTAAAAAAAAAAATTAACATACCGCCTACGGGCAAATTTCAATCCTATATAATTCCTGATCTAACGGACTGATTTGCTTGGAACAAACTTTATCGGAAAGCTCTTATGACGTAGAACATGTACAAATAGAAAGTTCCTCCAGAACTAGCGAGCCTATTTTCCCATGAAATTTTTTGATCGGGATTTTCAAGAATATTTTTGAATTAATGAATGATTAAATGAATAAACAAAAAACTGAATGAATAAATGAGTGAATAAATACATGAATGACTTAATAAATGAATGATTTAATGACATGTATTAACCGTTCAAAAAGGTATATTTGAAGCAATTAAGAACTAAAGCTAAACGAGAAAGAGAGAGAGAGAGAGAGATAGCTAGATTATAAATTTGAATTCGGTGTATACGGGAAAGTAGGCTGGTATAGTTCTAGACGGAACTTCTTGTTTATATAGATTGAAAGAGGAAAACATAATTTGTAAATCCAAAGATCTTAAAACTTCCATATTGTTTTTATTGACATTAACAGAAAATTTCAACTGGCAGAAAAGCATCTGTTTGTAAGTTTTAACTTAAACAGGGGTTCAACAAGAAATTCTGTTTACAAGTAACTCAGAATACAAGTTTAAAAGAAAACTTGGGAAAGATGAACAAGTAATTAGAGCGAAAAAGCCAGATCATTCGCTTCTTTGAACTTTATTGTTAGTTGGCGACAGAATAAAAAGTTATTAATGAAAGTAAATATTTCCTCATTCTTGAGACATAGTCGAAGTAATTGCTTTTTCTTCAAACTATGAACTCGAAGAAGTAAAAAGAGTTTTTTGATTATGTGAGTGTATTTTTCTGCGTAAAATGTAATGGCTGTTTGGTAGAGGGATGTGCTTTTATGATTAACACTCCACTGCATTCTGTTCATGTCTGAAAAACTTCTGATGTTCAAGTTGCAGAATGGAGGCAATTCATACAGCGTCATAGGTCACGTGTCAAAGCGTATAAGCGATGTAAACAAAGGAAGCTACAGTATCGTTTTACTTCGAGTTCGCTTGTTTAACATTATGTTTTGGTTTAAATATTTTATCGAGTTTTAAAGGATGTCATACTGCGTTGCATATGGGTCATCTATTTCAAATGAATGTTACGAATGTTAAGAATTTGAGCTTCATAAGCATTGAAATCTATGAAACAAAAAAATGTCGAAATAAATTATGATAAATAAACAATAACAAAAACTTACCTTGCATTCGGTTGAAATCCTAACTTTTGCAGTGAAAGCTTCTTTCTTTTTCATTTCAGGTTTGACAGTAGCCGATATGTCAAAAAAAAATGCATTGTTTTCTGACGGTTCGAGCAAACAGCTTTTAGAAACGAATTTTTCATTAAACAATAATGATCCTTTCTTTACTTTAGTAATCACGCTATTATTTCCAGTTAGTGCCGGAAACTGCTCGGCATATTCCATTATGAAAAAAATTGGTAAAATCCGTTAAATACAACGGCTTATCAACAATAGAATTAGCCGTGGAGGCTACAAAGCATAAATTATTACTAATTAAAACTTCTTTTATGAAATTAAACTAATCTAATTAAAAACTAGGACTAAATAAATTTCTAATAAGTTATTAAAAACTAGGACTAAATAAAGTTCTACGTTATTAAAAACTAGGACTAAATAAAATTCTACGTTATATAAAATTAACACTAAATAAAACACTATAACTATTGTAATACTTAATAACTTTCTTTTATGATGCTTAAATTAAAGGTAAATTACTTGGTTTATAATCAGAAAAAGCTATGAAATTAGTCTAATTTTAAGATAGCTAATTTTGCTTCGTGAACTCTACGTAGAACTCAATTAAAAATTTGGTAAACAAATCGGCGATCCGCGTTAACACGTGACACGATGAATTGCCTCCATTGGTAAAAACTTCGTAAGCATAAGTTAAGTGATGTTCATGTTTAAAGCTATTAAATTGTTATGTTATTGACTTTTAATAATAACATTCTTGTTTAGGCAACATAACACGTTAAGTATTTATACCTCTTGAGCGTCTTCTATTATGAAAATAATTGTAAGTTTTAATTTAATTAAGATGTTACTTGCAAGTAATGTATGCTTATTCTTGTATGAATAAAAAGCAACTTCAAATACATATTAAATGGCGCAGTCGGTTGTTGACGAACTCTACATTGAATAAAAGTTCGATTTACTATTTATCAAAAGAAAAAAGAAAAAAAAAATCATTGCAAAGTAACATGGTAGAAGAATTGCAAGAGCTATTGAAACAAAATATGATTATTCAATCCAAATTAATGGAGCTACTAGGCCAGTCAAGTTCGGCTGGACATCCACATTTAGAAAAATACGTTGAAGGAGATGATGTGGAAGATTTCCTTGATAAATTTGAAAATTCTGTAGAAATGCATAAATTCAATGATACAGAGAAGGTCGCCAACTTGGTAACGTTACATCCTGCCAATACATTTACATTGCTAAAAAATTGGCTGTATCCTAAAACATTTCAAAATAGTACTTTTGAAACCATAAAGTTGCTTCTCGTTGGGCATTTAAAGCCAAAACCTCTAGTTATTCCAAGTCGCCATACATTCTTAAATCGGCACCCAGGCGAAAATGAGAATATTTCAAGTTACATTTCATCTTTGCGAAAACTTGCTATTCCGTGTAAATATCCGGAAAGTTATCTCAAGATGATGCTACGAGATGTTTTTGTGAGCGGCCTCGCAAGCAAGGTAATGCTTGATCGAATGTTTGAAGAAGACGATCCAGATTTAGATAAAGCAGCTCGCTTCAGGCATTGAACAAGCTCAATTAAGTTGCCAACAAATCTTGCATAAAGAAGCTACGTCTAGCAATGTTAGCATGATTTGGCGCGACAAAGAGAAAGAGTGCTATAAACAAAAACCAGCCAATAATTTCGCCAAAGTTCGTTGCTATCGTTGTGCTGAAGAAAATCACAAGGCTAATGCATGTAAAAAAAGAAATTTATTTTGTAAAAAATGTGGTAAAAAAGGACACGTGATAGAAATATGCCGAAGTCGAAATAAATTATACGGTGTAGAAGATAAGATGGAAACAATTCAATTAAATCATAATTTCGATGGAAACAATGCTTACTACCATTAATATAGAAGGTTATCCAGTTACGATAGAAATTGACACTGGAAGTCCATACTAAATTATGCTACATTTAGCCTGTTCTCAAACAAACTGTTAGAAAGCACAGACGTTAAATTCAAAACATATGACAAGTCCGTCCTCATTCCACTAGGTGTGGTTAACGTTACAGTCTTGCATGAGAATAAAACGAAGAATCTGCCTTTATACATTGTGGAAAAGAATTTATCTCCAATACTTGGGCGGGACTGGATTCGTATACTCTCAATCAACTGGAGTATTAAACAAGTATGTTCTTCAGAAAACATTCCATCAGTCAGTGAACACATTTTAAACTTAGTAGATGAGTTCAAAGAAATTTTCTCTGAAAGTACTGGTAAGGCATTAAATTACACTTGAAGCCGGTACTAGAAAAATTACGCCAAGGGATGACTTTAGGTCCCAGAGATCACAATTTTTCTCTACAAAGTGGATGCGTTATGAACGGACTAAGAATTTACATTCCAAAACAAGTTAGAAGTGCTATGTTAGAAGAGTTACACATGGGACACTTGGGCATCGTTAAGATGAAAGCATTAGCAAGATCGTACATTTATTGGCCTAATATTGGCAGAGGTATAGAACGTATGTGTCGGAACTGCCAGGATTGTACTCAGTACAAAGGTTCCCCTCCAAATTGTAGTACTCACTATTGGGAATATCCTTCAAAGCCATGGGAAAGAATTCAGCTAGACTTTGCTACATATGGAGGAAAAACATACTTCTTAATAATAGATGCACATTGTAAATGGCCGGAAATTTTTATTGTACAAAACATGAATTCTGGAACTGTAATAAGTATTTTGAATTCATTATTTACAGGATATGGATTTCCCATGACCATTGTCTCCGACAATCAGAGTACTTTTGTCTGTCAACAATTTGGGGAATTCCTAAAGGAGAACAATATAAAGCACTTAACATCACCGCCATATAACGCTGCTTTTAATGGGCAGACTGAAAGGCATGTGTTTAATTTGAAGCAAGCATTGCGATGCTTGAAGACGAGAAACATGTCAGACCAAGAATCCTTAAATGTTTTCTTACTTGCTTATAGGAGAGCACCACAAATATCTACAGGCTACAGCCCTGCCTTCCTGTTCTTAAAACGGGAAATACGAACCAAGTTAGATGCATCCAGACCCAATATAGGACAAGAGGTCGATGCAAGGACAAGGAAGCAACTCATATTTCTTGACCATATTTATGAAAACGGATCAAAAGTTGCAGTAAGAGATTACCGCTCTCCATATAGAAAATGGGTTTTTGGAACCATAGTTTCAAGAGATGGCGAATTGCAATATACAGTTGAAGTGCAAAACTAACTGTGGAGAAGACACAGCAATCAAATCCGACCTGTTGGCTCCGGAATAATCCAGCAGCCGCCGAGTGCTGCCATGCCGATCTATGCAGCTTCCGAAAGTAAAGGGACAACACGGGCGGTTGGAGTTCCTGGGATTTCATCAGAATCGAACACTGAAGCATTGCCTGCGGCGGGGGATACTCAAAGCGATTCCCAGGAGGTAGCCCCAGCGGATGCATTTTCGGGCTTTGGCTCCCCAATTGCACCCACAATCGATTCATCTCCGAACAGATCTGGATGCCAGTTAACTCCACCTCGTGCTAGCACTCCGCCTTTAGCTTTAAGACGGACAAGGAGAAACATTGGCTCTCCAAAGAGATTTCCATTTTAAGGGGAAAGGAATTTTTATGTTATTGACTTTTAATAATAACAGTCTTGTTTTGGCAACATAACACGTTAAATATTTATAGCTCGGGCCTATTATGAAAATAATTGTAAGTTTTAATTTAATTACGATGTTACTTGCAAGTAATGTATGCTTATTCTTGTATGAATAAAAAGTAATTTCAAATACATATTATAAATGTAACGTGAAATTCATTTAATTATACAAATGAAGTGCAAAGATAAAAGTAAACAAATAATGACTGAATATGTACGAGGTTAAACGTTTGCCTTTGTGAAAAATAAACGCTACTTGAGCACAAATTGAAAAATATTGCAAACACGTTTTGGGATTACAAGAAACCTCGTGATCAAAAGCATAAAACATGAAAGCCGATTGAGGAACAATTTGTGCTGTTTATGTTTTAACATTATTGAATTCTTATTGAATGTACTTAGATGTTTGAAAAAGTAAGCAAGAATGTTTTTTGCTTAAATTAACCGCCTGATTTGGGTTCGTTTCGGGTCCATTAACTTCGCTGTCGTTTTTGGTCAGTCACGTGAGAAAATCGCATTCATTTCGCCAATCAGAGATCAAGCTCATTACGTGGCCGGGTTCAAAACGACAGCAAAGTTAATATGAAACATACGAGAATCAGGTAGTTTATATGCAAAACCCCTCAAATTTTATGTATTTAAATTTATTAACAAATAATATTCAGCAAACCAGCGGCGATTAAAGCCCTATGCCAATCACTGGTACATACTACTTAGTCTAACAAATGATCCCGTAAGGGAGATAACCAGGGTTCGCGCTAGGCCGCGCGATTCCCGCAATATTTTTTTAAATCCCACTCAAAAAAATTTTTTTTTTGGGCTTAAACTTTAAAAATCCCACTTAAAATTTTGGTCAAGGAGGAAAATCCCACCTTGTATTTTTCCCCGATGTGAACCCTGATAACTTATTAAATAACAAAAATATAAACACGTATTTAAAATTTACATTTTAGTAGTTGAATATATACATCAAATATATTTAAAATTTTTGACTATTTAGAAACATTTCTAAAATTAAGGGGAATCAGCGCTTCAGTCTTGTTACATCTTAAGTCTTCAAGCAAGCTGAACACAAATAATGTCCGTGTTTTTCACTTCACACGTTTGACGTGCACTTTTGTGATACAACTGCTATCTGGTGAGCAATGGAGTAATGACAAGTAAATCAATAATTTCATGAAGTAAATAGAGATAGGCAGCATTTACAGACTGATTTATTATTTTTTAATTATTTTGGGTAAAGGTGTCAATCACTGGAGCATGCCAATCACTGGTGCACTCACCTTACTTGTATTACTTACTGTTTATTATTTTCCATAATTATTAATTATTTTGGGGGAAGGTGTCAATCACTGGACTCATCCTACTCTTTTTCTTACTGGTTTATTATTTTTCTTATTTATTAGTTATTTTGGAGAAAGGTGTCAATTATTGGAGCATGCTAATCACTGGTGCACTCAGTCTACTTGTATCACGCACTGGTTTACTATTTTTCTTATTTATTAATTATTTTGGGGAAAGGTGTCAACCACTGGAACAGGCCAATTATTGGTGCACTCATCCGATTTGTATTACACACTGGCTCATTATCTTTCTCATTGATTAATTATTTTTGGGGAAGGTGTCAATTATTGGAGCATGCCAATCGCTGGTGCATTCAGTCTAGTTGTATCACGCACTGGTTTACTATTTTTCTTATTTATTAATTATTTCGGGGAAAGGTGTCAACCACTGGAACATGCCAATCATTGGTGCACTCATGCTACTTGTATTTCTCGTACATCATGCTCACTTAAATGTGGGGCAGTTAATATCAACCTCAAAAAACGATGAGTGTTTCTTGTTGCATAAACATTATTTTTTTTTTTTACTGATCTCTCAAGTATCATACGGGAGAGACTAAAATGTAAAGAAGGTATTAGATTAAAAATCCCGTCAGCACTTACATTATGTAATATAGTTGATTAAACTTTGTGGTATAAAATAAATTTCATGAATTAAATTAAAGCACTGAAAGAGTTGAAAACGAACATATTTTGGAGCGATCCCAATTGTTTAATGCACAGGGAAAGCTTTAATCAAAATTAATGACACATTGCAGTTCATCAAAGCGATAAGCTTTATAGCCTTTATTATTTGTACAATGAATAGTTGTAAAAGTAAGTAGAAGTAGTATTTTTAGGCAAATAAGGAGAACAATTACGAATGTAGTTGGAAGTACAATTAGTAAAAAAATATCATTCCAAACTGGGAAAAAGTTACTATAAGCAAATAATGTGATAATACTTGAATTTTGCAAATACAACTGGAATAACTAAAAACTAAAATGGAAATAAAATAAGTACAGAAAATACCGAAACAAAAAGCAAAACAAAGTACATATGCAAAAGAGGGGGAGGGGGGGGAGAGAGAAAAAAATTGACACAAAAAAGGAAAACTAACAAGAAAACCAAGAAAGAACAACAAATTAAAGGAACTTATGCCAGACATGTGAAAAATAAGGAGTTGAGGAAGAATCATTAACCAAATTAGAACTATTCCTGTTAATATGATAAGCTTCCCAAAGTCAAGTTCTAAAGGGGAAGAACATTTTTGAATAATTTTCCCAGAATTGAAATCAAAAGAGTGGTTGGAATTCCAACAATGTTGAGCAATGCTAGACTTATTCAGCTCTTGCTTTCGTACATAACCTTTATGCTCATTTAACCGAATTTTCAGAGCACGTTTTGTCTGTCCAATGTAAGAAAGGCCGCAACGGCAACTAATTTGGTAAATACCCCAAGTATTAAGTTGATCAACAGGATCTTTAAGAGAAGAGAAGGAAAGTTTGTTTCTAGGAGCAAAAACAACTTGAAATTGAAACCTTTTTAGGATTTTAGCAATACGAAAACTTACAGAATGAAAGAATGGTAACACAACCAAATCCTTTCTAGAAACCACATGATTGGGACCAGAAGTTTTTTTAGAAAGTTTGTTATGAATAGAATCAATTAAAGAGTGAGAAAATCCTCTATCAACAGCTACAGCTTTCAGATAGTTGAGTTCAATCTTGAGAAGCTCAGGAGAAGAGCAAATATTAATAGCACGATAATGTTAAGTTTATTTACCACATAAATACCTAAATACTAACTTATTATTTAAAAAAAAAAGGAATATATATACATTATTTTTGTAAAACGATGTGAAATTTATTTTGTCAATTTATGAGACATAATAATTAGGCAGGTTGAATTATTAATATATTTTATGCAGAAGCTTGATTTATTCAAGTATCAAGTTTAAATTTTATTCTTGATTGATATTATTTAATTTTATGAATCTGAATATAGAGATAGAGACATAAACAAAATTAAAATAAAAGGGAAGCGATAGCTGAACAAAGCAGTAGCTACATAATATAAAAAAAGGGCCGTTGTAGCCTAGTGGTTTGGATGTCAAGCTTCGGATCGGAGTATCTCGGGCTCGACACCCGAGCCGCTGAAGACCCACCATGTACACTTGGGGATACGTGCATGAATAATCCGTAGACCCTGAAGTTCCGAGGGTGGAGATTTTCCCTTTCCTTCACTCTTAGGCGTAAACAGGAAGGTAGCGTATTTGTGGTGGCGCCATCTGGTATCATCCAAGTGCATAATGGGCCAAGTCGTACTTCCACCGTTGTCGTGCTCATCTTTAAACGGAAGGCGCTCCTTACTGCCTTAATTCCTAGTCGCTCTGCGAAAAAGAGCTTGAATATCCACGTGGCATTAGAAACAACAACATAATAGAAAACATTTTCAACTCTTCAAAAACATTTCGTTTAAATTAATTCCCTTAAATCAGTATAAAGCTTACCGATTTTCTCAAGTCAAACAATAAATGAATAGAAAAAATCAATCTGGCTTCTAAATATAATTTTACATTTAATTTCAGGCAAATTAATTCTCGCAAAATGAAAAATTTAATTTCTGTACATTTCGTTGATTTAGAACAATTAAAAGTCAACCTACTTACTTTTTCAATTAGATAAGCTTTAAGAAATTAATTTTATCACAAAATTGTAACTAATGAAAGCGGGATTTAAAAAAAGGAGTTCGCCAAAATCGCTTCTAAGATTACTTGTGTGTTACTAGAGGCGTTTTTTTTTTTTTTTTTCTGGAAGAGAAAAAAGGGAAAGTGGACTAAAAATTCTGATATGCATATCTATTAGTGATGATGAGGATTATAAATTTGATGCTTAATTGCTTTACAGTTGGAGTTGAGCAAAAAAAGTTCAAAATTTAGAATTTAGAATATTAAGTAACGAAAAGGGTAAAAACCTCTTGATACGTCTGTCGTCTCATGCAGTTGTTGCAATCATTTTCTGATGTTCATCTGCTTTCGGACTTCCTGAACTATGACGTCATCCATTTCACGAATTCTGCTTGATTTACTCGTAGAACCATCCTAATATAGGATTGTTTTCAACGTATTGTCTGCGTTCATGTCTTTCATTATTTTTGCAATAGGGAACGATTCTTTGCATTCATTTTTATTTGATGGAACTACGTCTATAAACATCATCTCTGAAAAAAATTTTGTTCTGCGATAAGTATTTATTTTTAAAATAATTTTTAAAAGTTTAAGCATAGTAAGGACGCAAAAACAATTTTTAGCGCACGTGCGTCACATTTTAAGCAATAACGTCATCACTCTGATGGTGACACAATTCTTGGCTACAAAAGGAGCTACGGGGTTTGAGTTTCGTCGATGTCCGCCAAGAAAAACTGGTTCAACTGCATGAGGTTTGCCGTTAAAATGTTCGTCAGCGATAAAAGCCGCAAAGTAAGATATTTCGCTATATAAAACAGGATGAAATGAAATAGCATCATTGATGTTTATTTTGTCAAGTTGCTTGATTGACCTTTTACAAATCTAGACTCCATAACGAGGTAATAATTTCAACGTAACAATAGAATAATGATGAGAAGAAAGTCTACAGAAGAAAGACGTCGGGGTATGACGCGTCAAGCTCCACCTCGATTTTTGCACTTGGGATATTTAAAAATTAATTAAAAATCAATGATTGGTTTTACACTGTAAAAAATAAATCTCCTGAAAAAAAACCGGAAAAAGTACCGGCAGCAGAGTTGCCGCAAACATTCCGTTTCTGACAATATTTTAAGGAGACTTGACAGAAGTCCCATTTCTTTTTTCTCTGTTAATCCTTCAAGTTGATCAAATCAGTGTGTAAAAACAGCAACCGATAAAACGGAAAAGTTCCGTTCTCGTGAGGATACGTGATATTTTCGTTTTCGGAAGGAAAAACCATGTTTTGAAGCACTACGAAAATCTTCCGTTAAAATCAGTCAAAAAAGAATATGAAATTTTAGGGTTCTTTTAAACAGTGTACGAGTCTCTTTGTTGAATTTTAGAGCTTTTTTTTACCGCGTGTAACGGTCAAAAAAGGAATATTTAAAAGTTCTTAACTTCCCTATTAGTGCTGCAGGGAGTACCAACACTTCTACAAGGGAAGGAGGTTTTCTTGTTTTCGCTAACAAATTTAATTTCTGAATAGAGAAACTACAAGAGCACATGCTCATAATCACCGATGTACAGTTTATGGATGATTTTTGGTTGTTGTTGTCGTGTAATCGCAAGTGGCAAGGAAGAATGGGTACGCTGCTCCTGAGTCTAACGGGGGCCTTATAGGAAGGAGCCCGATTTCCGCCCCAATGAAAAGTCTCATAATTTTTTGAACCAACTCCCAGATGAGAGACCGTCCCTTGGGATTGGCACCCCAGGGGTATCGTTTCACTTGGAGGACATTGGAGCCACGACCTATTTAACGTGCACCAACTCCCTTTAGCGTACACCGCCGTACAGGAACCAACCGCGAGAGGTTGTCACCCTCTCAAATGATGACCTAAGTCGATGTTGCTTCACTTTCGGTGTTCTGCGGGAACCGAGCTTCTACTGACTGGTCCACTGCGGGACATGATTTTTGGTAATTTTTCAAAATTGTATTTGTTTATGAAGTTTTATATCAGCGCAGTGGAAAAAGATTGCAGCTCAATAGCGGACTGATGAAAGTTCTAATTACAAAAAGTGACGACACCAAAACAGCTGGCTCCTTTTCCCAAAAAGTCTGAACACGATTGGAAACAGCACGCCAAACATATAAAATAAATATTCATTCGTATTGCAGTGTACATTTGCATAACTCTTGCCGTACCGTTAGGGGACGTATACCGCCGGTTGAGAACCACAGGCTTAAAAACGCTTGCCGTTCATCGTCAAAATAATTAGCCTTTTTTTCTTTGTAACTTTCCTATTTGCACTTAACAGAACACAAATAACCAAAGTAACAAATAATTTTGCTATTCATCATTGTCACCTGTAATGGTTTGTTCACACCAGACGATTAATATAAAAAGCTTCACTCTGCAATAATTTAATATTGGGGTCTTTTATATGGATGGTGCATTGTATTCTCTCGAGGGATGACAGTTGCAGGCTTTGACGCCTACTGAGCGTTATACATGTAACGAAAGCGAACTATTTCTATAGTTTGCCTAAACTTAACATCGCAAGTTGTTTTACATTCTGTTAACCAATGAAATACGTTATTGTAAATGTTTTAATTTAAAAAATGTATGTAAGAAATTACATGGAAAATATACAAAGGTCTTTATCTGTTGTATGTTTGTTACATTGTGAAATTTAAAAAAAAAAAGAAATGTGTTACTCGCTAAGAGCATTGCACTAATAAAAACATATGTATTTAATGCTTATAAATATTAAATAATGGCATAACACAAATTCAACTTAGTTATAAATTTACAAAAAAAAACCCCTCCTTTTAATTCATTTATTTATCTATTATAAAACCATTGAGAACAGAAGAAAAAAAAAAAATTTTACTTGTTTTAATTTCAATCATACCTATAGTTCTAATAAAATAATACAGAAGTTTTTCAGACCTTGATTTTTGTGAAGAATTTTATAATCTGCCTCGCAGTGGCGTAACTAGGGGCGGGGGGGGGGCGGTCCGCCCCGGGCGGAGCTTTTTTGGAGGGCGGCAAAAGATTCGATTGCCCTTCCCAAGTTCGCCCTAGTACGCACCCTTTTTTTCAGTTCTTTTCGTCGCAAGCAAGGCAAAGTTTTCCTGATGACAAGGCCTTTTTAAGTCTACTTTTTTCCGAAAAAGTTCCATTACACAGCAGTTAATTCGCGCTCAAAGTCACTTCAGAACATAACCTCCTAGTTTGTTTTTTTTCATTCCGAAGGATTCCTGCAAGCGACAAAGACCGCCCGGCTTCCGCTCTTGTTGTACCCCCTAGGTATAGATTTTGTTCCCGTAATAAAGGCCAGGTTTCTTGGGATGACTCTCAGAGCTTAGACCATATGGTAATGGTTTATGGTCTTAAGTCCCAGAGGGACAGTAGAAGTTCTTCGCGGTCTATTCTCAAAACCTTTGGCATTTTCTGGCCTTATCCGACGCTACCGGCACTAATGTAAAGTGAACAATTATCATTGTCACCTAAAGATGAATGACTGGGTTATTTAAAACTTCTACTGGTCCCAGTAGTCGTCTTTCATTTTCGTTTTATCAGTTCAGCAGGTTCTGAGTGACATTAGCCAAGGTCCAGTCCCAGTCTGTTTTTCTTTTACGAAAATCGTGATCCAAGGCAAGGACAGAAAATTTTGAATAAACTCCTCAGAGATAAAACAGAGGCAACCAATTTCTCCTTTAAAAGGAAGCAACAGGCAAGAGGCAAGTTATACTATAACATTTATTTAGTTCTTTTTTCTTTCTTTCTTCAAGGAGCAATTCGTATTTCGAGCAAAAGCGTATATGATTCATTCATTTCCATACCTTTTTTTGTTTTTATTCATTCCTTGTTTTCCCATTTAAAAATTAACAACATAAGCCTTAGCAATTAACAGAGGTTTTCAAACTGGGCGCCACGCTCCACGTCACCCTGAGGTGCTAAGGCGAGAGATAGAGGCGCAGTGCCGCCCACACAGGAGTGCCCAGCAGAAGGTACTACAATAGTTACAATTAAAGTTCTTTCTTTAATTTAAAATGCAAGTTTTAATCCTTTTTTATGTTTTTACCGGTTTATTTCTGTGGATTCGTTTTCTTCGGAACCGTACAAATATACAATTATATATATATATATATAGGGCCTATTGGCGTTGATAAAAGTTTCTTGTAACCGTGAAACTACTGCAACTGTAGAAAAAAGCAGCGAGAGAGAAAAATTTATCTATAATAATAGATGGGTTATCCGCAAAAAAAAGGAGTTTTTTTTTTGTCTTTGACGTTTTCTCATTATCTCTCAATATAAGTGTAGTTAACAGTTAACTATAGTAACTTTAATTATATTACACGCTTTAGAATCTGCCTTACTATTAAATTATTTCTAAATTAAGGTTTTCAAAAATATATAACACAATTTATCTCAATATAGCACAATAGCTTGTTACCCAAAGTGGGTAGCCAATCGAACATGATGATAGCATTCAACCAAAACTTTTTATTCGGATTTATAGCAGTCAATTGATTTTTTTTTAAATTTTGAAAAACAAACTAATTTTGAAAAGGTTGAGCACTGACTGCTTTTACGATGCAGCCATCAAAAATGTCTTTCTTTAAAGATTTAGTTAATCTGTGTTTATTCAACACCAAATTTATTAATTATCTCCAGTATACGCCCTCGGCGAGTTTTTTTTTTTTTTCAACTGAAGAATATAACGCAGGCGTTTAGTATTCAAAGTCATTTTCAGCACGCTTGTAGTACTTACAGATTTTGCTGTTAGCTCGTGCTTTATATTGGTTGTTACCACATAAAAACATTTTTTAAACGATGCTTCAAAGATGCATAATTTATCCAGAACAACAGCAGGGGAGCGGGGGGGGGGGGGGAGATAGCCTCAAAAAGGAAACTAGATAATAAAAATTATTTATGTTGTAAAATCTAAAACATTTTATATAAAAGACGAAAAATAAATTTTTTAAGTAATGTTTATTTTAATTTACTTTCTTAACAACTCGTATAACTAATTTGAAACTTAGATTTCCCGATTTTAATGATTTACTTCTCGAATTTGATTTTTTTTCCTTCCGAAATAATGCTTGAAATTTATCTAGTTCATCCCAAAATAATGTTCGTTTCTGTAATTGAGGATGTCCGTAAGAGCAGGGGAATCCAATCTTTCACACTTTGGGGAACCCTTTAAGCTTACCGTTTTCTTGAGGGAACATCTTGATCAAAGAGCAGAAACAGTAGGATATCAAAGCTTTATCCTTCTCAAATTAAAAAAAATATATATATTGTTGCATTTGGCTTTTATCACAAAACAAACATCTTAATAAGATAATGGATGGTAATATAGCTAATAAGGTTTTTTTTTAATACGTGAGGCTCAATAGATTTGCTGCGAGGTGCGGGGTCATTAAAAACCGTCCGCGTAATAATATTAGAGTTCGTTAGAAGAGCTATTTTCGTTATAGCAAATTATTAGCTATGTATCTTCGTTTTAATTATATTTCGTTAGAAGCTTCTATTTTTTTACTGCATATAAAGGAAATAAGTAAATAAGAAATGTTGATAATGATGCAACAAAACTCATTTTGATTATGTAATATTTTTTAAAAAGCAACAGACTCTCGGCAACGTTTCGTTTCTAATTTTTGATAAAATTGTTAGAGCAAAAAATATTTATAGCATAGTTCATTATACAATTACCCTTACTTCATTTAAATTTATAAAGAAATGAAATACTTCTTTTTTTAAAAAAGGGGGAAAAACACTGGAAAATGTCTCCTCTACAACAAAATCTTCATCATAGAATGAACCGTTATTTGTTTAATCAAGTGAAGTAAATTTTTTCTCTCGTCTACGTTCTATTTCTCTCTTATTTGAATTAAGCTAAACATAAGTAGTACTTAAAATACAAATAAACTTTGCTACAATAAAAAAAAAATTAAAAAATTTTCATTCGAAAGCTTTTAATAAATTTCTCATTCGCTCAGCATAATGTAAAGAAGAATTTCCTATCCAAGGGGGTTTACAGGTGTCATACCTTCCTCTTGACATGACCAAACCATACGAACCTAAAACTACGTTTTAAGACCTCTAAAATTTTCTGAGTAGTGTCCGAATCCCCTAGTGTCTCCAAATATAGATTGAACATACGGTTTTGGGCATCAATTTCGATGAATTTCCAGAGACAAGTACCTGAACTCCTCTTATCTAGTCTAAAATTACGCGTTTTAGATTTCAATTTCGAAATATTTCTAGGGCCGTACCCCAAATTCTTGTTTTTCCCAAAGGCATGAAAAATAGCCTAATGTAGCATTTGTAAGGCTTAAATTTCGAAAAATTTTCGGGGGAGAGCCCCCGAACCCCCCTATTGTGTCAGTGTTACATAATAAAGTTTATACTGTTTTTTCGAATGCAGTGCCCCGCCTCTATTAAGATCCCTGCTTAATAAAATCGGCCGCTTATAAAATCAGATTTAAAGAAACGGATTCACATCTATGTGAAACCTTTGTTAACCCTTTATAAGGCCATTTTTTGTAGTATCGGTATGTTAAAATATTTTTCAGATTTTGTTTTGTTCCAAAAAAGAAATTCATATAGGACAGTAAATAAGGTTAGCATGATTTTTTTTCACCCCCCGCCCCCCTTTGAAATAGTATATATATGATAGTTATAATATTTGAATATTGATGCATGTGGTGGTAAATATATTTCCAGAGTCTTTGAAAGATTCTGCCAATCAGAAAGGGTAAAATAGCTTACTATAAACATCTATAATTTGATGAATATGGTGGGAAGCATACTTCCCCACCGCCTTAAAAAGGGTTAAGCCACCGCTTTTAAAAATAAAGATTTCAGATACATTAATCTATTGATCGCATGAAACGAATCGAAGTCATCAGGAGCTTTTCATATCAAAACTTGTATGAGTTGCGATGCTTAATTTTCTTTTTTGGACCATACCCCTTTATTTCACATTCAGCAATATTTAACTGATTAACAGAGGGATCATATTTTCAAATCAGATGAGATGTGCGTGTATGTATGTACACGTGAAAAAAAATGGTATCACCAATCTTATACCCCCCCCCCCCCCCGTTTCCTGACTTCGGACGACTTTGTCCTCGACACGGGAAAGGGGCGCCACTATGGCTAGTTACGCCACTGTCATTTAGTTAATGCTTTTGCATCTAATTTTTTCTAAGTTTTTATATAATCCTTGTTTTTATGCTTCGAACTTTTAATTCTTTTGTTTTTCAATTTAGTCTTTCATATGTCCCGTTTAGTAATAATTTTCTTGGTTTTATGCTCACCAATCTTTTCAACGGTTATTAACAGATATTTAGAATATATATTTCGGTTAACTGTTATATTTCATAGCTCCATTTTCTTGGATTAAGTGTACAGTGAGATTAGAATTCAAACACGAATAAAAGTAGTTTGAAATTAAACATTTTTTACAGTTGAAAAAAAAAAAAAAAAAGATAACTTAGCCATAATCTATGACAACACAAGCTTATTATTTTTCCCTTTTTCAAAACCTTGTTTTTCCGATTCTTACTCATTTGGCATAAAAACGCTGCCAGTAATTCGTTAACTCAAGAGAAAAAAATATTTTAACTATATTTAAAGTAAAATTTTATTTATATTGATTGAATGATACTTAGTTTTCACTTCAAAGTAATTCTGACTGTATTCCGAGAGGCTCTTATGCTTCACATATCCTTCTGCAGGTTTGCAGTTTTGATAAACAACTCAGCATTGCATTCATGAAGTGATTTTCATCAGCAAAGCGCTTCAGAATTATTAGAACATTAATCTGAAATCATCGCTTCGCAAACATAGGAAATCAGAAAATGTTTCCCAGTAAATTGGGAATCGATTTTTCCTTAAGTAAATGTTAGATCATAGTTAGTACCAGGGACGTCGAGTCGGTGCGAAACATGAGTGATTCCGACTCTCTTACAAATATATACGTATATAGAAACGAAATTAAGAACATATATGTATGCGGTGAGACATCGACTTGTGCAGAAATCCCTACCTCAAAAAAAGAAAGAAAAAAAAACTCGATTTGTAATAAAAGGCAATTTTGAATAGATGAGCACAATATATTACTAACGGGCTGCTATTAGCTTCTGCCGATTGCAGACCTAGTGCGTTCCCGAGCAATTGGTACCATCTCTTTCAGCGGCACCACAATGAGTGTGGTACCATCACCGTGTTACCACACATGATTTGAGAATTTTGAAGTCCAGTTTCTCCACCTGAGAGGCCGAGCACCGGACTATGTTGATGCGAAATTGCACTAGGAATTTAATTTATTCGAGAGCATTCATCCAAAATGTCTACTCAAGGGTTCTTTTATATGCCGCCTAATCATACGACATGGGCACAGACGATTTTCTGCACCATGAAAATCCACCGACACTGTCAGGTTCGATCCTCTGACCTGGGGCGTACGAGAAGTGCCTCGGTGCGATATCGGCAGTGCCCAAAAAATATATACAAACAAATTTATGTCGTAACAAAAGTTTAAAAGGAATTTTCCGAATTAGTGTCAGAAAAAATTTTAAAGTTGGGATGGAGGCCATTCACTGCTAGAGGAACGCATGAGCGATCATCGTTGTCACGTGATATCCGCTCTTTGTTTACTAAGATTTTCAATTGAGCTCTACGTGGAGTTCACTAGGCAAAATTAGTTATCTTAAAATTAATTAGACTATATTCACAGCTTTTTCTAATTATAACCCAGTATTTACATTTAATTCAATCATTATAAAAGATTTTTTTAAATTATTACAATAGTTATAGTGTTGTATTTAGTGTTAATTTTATGCCATGTAGATGAACTTTATTTAGGCCTAGTTTTTAACTAGATTTGTCGAATTCGATGTAAAGCGATGCTACGGCTTCCTTTGTTTACATTGCTTTCATCGGTGCCACGTGACCAATGACGTTGCTTGAATTGCCTCCATTAAATAATAATAATAACAGTAAAATAATAAATTAGCTTTGTGCTAAGTAAACAGTAATAAAATTCTTTTTCACGCTAAGAAAGCACAAAGAAGCATTAAAATGCAGACATATGTTTCGGGATTCAGTTAAAATAAGGAAAAGTAAAAATAACTCCTGAGCTCGACTATACAATTTTTTCGTACAAAACCAGAGAATGAAAAACTTGGTTTTTTCTTTTAGATAAACCTTGTGAAAGATATTTATTTTAGTCTTTTACCTAACATCCAAATATGCCAATAAACGAAGTACTAAACTCATTCCATTCAGAAAAATATTTGGAAAAACCCTTGCATAAACAAAGTGAATATGCTCTTTTCAGTTTATGCTCCTGGAACTTAACTTCTTATTCAGTGATAAAAGACAAAATTTGGAAGAAATATATATCTGTAACTATTTTGAAGTGCTAAAAGCAAGCGTCTTTTTCCTCTTTTTGAATCGTATTTTTGTTAAGGCAGCGTTTTTTTATGTATTTAAACTGAAATAGCCTTAGCTTAACTGTTCTAAATGTGAGTTTTATTTTTCTGAAACGTGGAGTTTTACACAGCTTGCTTGATGTAGTTAATGTGCAGCGATCTGTGCGCGTGCTATCAGAAAAAATATTTTATTCATGGCTGAAAATATGCACTTTGCCGTACATTTTATCGAGTTACTTTATAGTTTTATTCGAAATTTTCACACTTCATTTTTGTTTCTTGTCAAAATAAATGCTGCATTTTTTTTCAAAATAAGCCTACCTGAAATATTTTAAACAAATGAACAGAGGTTATAAAAAACAATGATACATTGAAAAGAATTATACAAAATCTGACCCTGATTTTAAAAATATCAAAAACTATGCACTAGTTAAATCCGTTTGATGATCCTAAATACGTAATCAGATCACGCCTTGCATTATTTATAACTCACAAAGGAATATTACATGATTTTTCAAACTACGTAAAGGTTATCAGAAAAAGAAGAGAAAAATATTTATTGTAATGCTACCAAAGTTTTAAAATAAAGTGAGCGGATAGTCCCTTTAAAGTCGGACAAACATTAAAAATTAATTGATTTTTTACAACCGTCTAAGAATTTCGGAAAAAATACAAAATTATTTTCAATTTTCTACAAGTGTAATAAAATTTTCAAAGTCTAAAAAATTTTTGAAAGTCTTAAATTTTAAAGTCAGTGCATGATTGTTTAAAAAATTAATGTAAAACCATAATAGAATAATTATCTGATGTCTATAAAAGAATCAAAATAGATGATTTTATATCCATATATTGGCCATAAATTATCATAAAGAATCTAATAACCATCTAGTAGTCGTAAAAGAATCAGTATAAAATGCTTTATAACCATCAATAGGCTGTAAAAGAAAAAATATAAAAAATTCTACTACCATCCTTATGCTATTAAAAAGTGGAAATAAAAAGCTTATTAAGGGCTATGAGGAACAAAACAAAATGACTTTGTGATCACCCAGAAGTTGTAGATGAATCATAAAGAAATTATAATCTTTTTTATTAAGAAATATTGGTTGTGTAACTAACTAGTTTTTCTTCCCAAAAAGAAATTTAAAGCAAAGTATAAGGTCCGTTAAAAAGCAAGTACATAGACTGCTGAAAACACTTGAAGCTTTATTTCCCTTTTCAAAGTCATCTTTCACAATATTCACCAAAAAAAAAAGAAACATTAAGAGAAGTGTAGCAGAAAATTTCAGCTAACACAAAATGGCACGCATAGTAGAAATAAACTTTCTTGAAGAACATTTTTTTCTTCAGATGTGCCAAAAGGAGATCTTTATTTTCTCCTCTGTCTGCAAAAGAAATGATAGCTCAGCTTTAAAAACATTTTCTGTGCCATTGATTACATTTCTAACCCACATTTCCAGAGCCGGAGACGAAACAAATTGCGTTTCTTCATATTTATGACTCACGGACATGGGTGCCTCAGATAAACGGAAGAATGAGTTCTGAAAATATGTTCAGGGTTTTAATCTCGAATTAAGCACTCAGAAACTGAGTGCTTCGGCGACTTAAAATTTAAAGTAACGCTCAAAGACAGTTCGTGTGAACAGAAAGAGAGATAATTTAAATATAATGCAAAGAACAAAAGGGAAAGTGTATGGAATATATACTTAAGAAGTAACCTATAAGAATTTTAATTAACCACACCTTAATTATTGAACTACCAATATCAGCGGCTTTAAACTGTTAAATATTACTACCCATTGGAAGCAATTCAAGCAATGTCATTGGTCACCTGGCACCGATGAAAGCAATGTAAACAAAGGAAGCTGTAGCATCGCTTTACATCGAGATCGACAAATCTAATTAAAAACTAGGCCTAAATGAAGTTCTTCTTCATTACATAAAATTAACATTAAATAAAACACTATAACTATTCTAATAATTAATAAATTTCTTGAATAATGATTAAATTAAATGTAAATACTGGGTTATAAATAAAAAAAAGCTGTGCAAATAGTCTAATTAATTTTAAGATAACTAATTTTGCCTAGTGAACTCCACGTTTAACTTGAAAATCTTAGTAAACAAAACACTCAATTGAAAATCTTAGTAAACAAAGAGCGGATATCACGTGACAACGGTGATCGTTCATGAGTCCCTCTTGTGGTGAGTTGCCTCCATTGCAAAAAACGCACATGCGCTGCTTTTTTTTTTTTTTTTTTTTTGTGGTACATGACTAATTACATAAAACCAAAAAAATAGTTTATGTTTTCTTTATTAGATATTCATTTTAGCGCCATACAATCAACGTCACTGCAGTGAACAGTGGCAAATATTTTCCCTAAAGAGGTTTTTAACGGCTAACAATTGAATTTTTATAATTTAAAGAATATTTACCACCAATATCACCACTCCAAATTCACTTTGCGTTTACTCTGCTAATTTTTTAATCTTATTTCCGATTAAAATTATATTATTATAGATGGTGGCATAGTTTTTTGTTTATTGGCTGTCTTTCATCTCTGTGTTAAAAACTACAATGGGACGTCAGGCATTTAGTATTACGAAGGTCGTGATTATTTACCACATTTGCTGATGGGTATTTTGTTAGCATTTATCCACGAGATTTTTTTTCTATTTAAAATTCTATTTAAGATTTTTTTAACACATAATTTGCATTCATTTTTCCTTCTGCACTCCTTCTCCGTATGCACTTTAACTATACCAAATTTCATACTCCTCCGTGCGTGCAATGTGCTCTAACACTAAATTTACCAGGCCGTTTCAACCATATGTAAATTTTCATTTTGCGCAAAGTTGCTGCTAATAAGCTAATTATAATAAAACTTTCAGTCACACCAACTTGTCCTACTTACCGTGTATTAAGAAAAGACAATGCAATTGAAAGTTGCACTATAATTAGTAATAAATTATGCAACATGGAAGCTTCGAAACAGTCAACATGACTGGCCTGGTAAATCTAGTGTTAAGAGAGGTGTAAAGTTTTTTTGTTCATGGCTTGAAGTATAGATAGGCATAGATGTACAAAATGCCCGTCCCTTTCTTGGAAGCAGTGCTGAATTCGTGTGCACATAGTTGAACTTGGTTATACTGACCTCGTTTATAGCGACAACCAATAGTAACGACGATCGTCTATTTGCTAGGAGTGATTGATGGCATCCTTTAGTAACAGGAATGTTCAGATCATTTATTGTTTGGGAAAGTTTGTTTTGTAAATACCTCACAGAAAAAATGAGCTCGGGCTAGAGGAACCAAGGTGGAAAACGATTTCCTGAGATGAGTCTTTCGTTCGAAATGAGTTCCTTCGGGGAATTTCTTGCAAAGTCGGTTGTTTCAATGTTTTGTCTTTCGGTCTTGTGTTTGTCTTCCACCGAACTTGCCGAACGAGTTTAGATAACTCTATCGGATAGATATTATTTCGTTAATATTCCTTTCTAATGTATATTGTAACAAGAAAGATGCATTTCATGTAATTATTTACATTAGAAAAGCCTCTAGCAACACAATATTCCGAATGCATGAAAAAAATATATATTTCAATAAAGGACCAAACTGACCATAGAATTTCATTATCGCACAACACAAGCGAGTGGAAAACGAAACGATATAAATTAAAGAATGGATCAAAATTATAATTAAGTGTGGGGCAAACCAATAAGTTATAAAAACACGTATGGGGAATTATTTTTGTTTTTTTTAAACTGAAATACGGGAACTTTTAGGATATTGTACATAGATTGATAATCAAATTAGAATCAAAACTTATGTTTTAAAATTTTGTGATGTTTACGTCTTAAAATACTTATTTACCTCTTTCCTCTTATTTATTTGTTCTATTTGTTATTTGTTTTATATTTCGATTAACTTATCACATTTTCTACGTTTGGCTTTGAGCTAAAATAAGATGATATGTATAATTTGTATTTTATGTATGGTTATTGCAAGGGTGATTATATAAAAAATCATTTGAGCTGTATAAAAATTTTAAATTAAATTTTGGCCTTAATAAATATTAAAGTGCAATTTTAATCTGACCCTTACATATGTTGGTGCAGAGGACAGAGCAAAAAGGACATAAGTGATAAATAAGAAACGTGTCTATAAATGAGTTCAAAATTTATTTAGCATCAAGTTTAGTTAACAATAAAAAAATAAATAAATAGCTCAGAACACAAGTGGAAAGAATAGCGGCTACATTTGAATGAATTAATTTTCAAGCCGAAAATGATATTTATAAAGGTGAAATAAAATAAAACTCACATAACTTTTCTTTTTCCGTTCTTTTTTTCTATTTAAAATATGAAAATTTTGAAATGCTCAAAAACTTAATTTTATTATTATTTAAAATAAACATCTCCATTTCATTCAAATGTTCCACCGACGCATAACGTTGCGATATCGTTTGAATGAGTCACGAATCAAGGACGGTCAAATGACTTGAATTTTTCTTGCAATTTTTGAAAATTGACGCACGACTGATAGTGATGCATAAAGGAGGTGACGTATTCGTAAAAAACTACTTTCAGGTTGTTACTTTAGGTGGATATAAAGAAGTTACTTCAGATGGTCATAATTAAACTCCATTAAAAATGTTCATTTTTACAATATTTAGTGAAATCTCTTTATAATGAACATCGACTCAACGAAGCATCCGTTACAACAATATGGGTTCAGTCTCGTTTTAAACGCCAATAGAATAAAGCGATTCCGTTGTATCAAATACTCCGTTACAACGAAATATTTGTTGAAACGATATACGTTTCGTCCCGTTTAAGTCGCCATTAGAATAAATCGATTCCATTGTGGCAAACTCTGTTACAACGAAAATTTTCCCTTTCCCTCAGAGCTCGT
Organism: Octonoba sinensis; assembly: GCA_038502835.1. NCBI lineage: Eukaryota > Metazoa > Arthropoda > Arachnida > Araneae > Uloboridae > Octonoba > Octonoba sinensis. The sequence continues at coordinate 57,797,024 of CM076605.1, read as the reverse complement.
TTTAACGGAATTTCACTGTAAAGACTTTGAGATATCTGTACATACTTTTCAATAAATATTAAACAGTTTAAATTGTTGCAAAGGGAAGAGAAATGAGAAAAAGAAAGGATGAAATGTTATAAAATGAAATATAATAATGATTTATTTAACTAAAATTAAAGTTAATTTAACTTTTCTTGATGTTTTTTTTAGCAAACTGATGTTACAATATATGCCCTCGATTTTTCCAACATCAAGAAAAATACGCTGCATCACGCAATATCTCTTTTAGATACTTTGTTCCAATTATGTGGCTTCATGCGATGTCTATGCTTTTAGCGAAGATCCGGTTACTAATGCGTTTCTGATTTCTGCCGCCATTTTATGGCATTTGTGTGTCACATGAAGCCATTTCAAGATTTACGTAACTATTCAATGAAAGGAAAAAGCATAAAAAAGAAACTCCGGTAAACCGTTTACTGCTAAACATAAAATGAGGATCTGAGTAAACAATGGAAAAGCTGGTCATTTGGATGAAATGTATTTGAAAGATTTGGATTTTAAATATAATAAAAATGTTTCATGCAAGTGCGATATTTGTTGCTGAAAATTAACAAATTTCAATGCGGCATAATTTTTCTAAACCAAAAAAAAAAAAAAAATTCTAAACAAACAAACAAAAAAAAAAAAAAAAAAAGCTATAAAATTAACGTTTTTAAAGCCCAAAAACTTCACAACTATTGCCGACACATGGTTTGCTGTTACAAGGAATCCCTTTCTGAATGTAGAAATGGTTTTAGGAAGCAGGGTCGCCGAAGGTATATTACTTTTTTTTGTTGTTGTTAAAAGTTGTTTTGGGTCGGAAATTTGGAACTTTTTTGTATTTAGAATTATAAGCCCAAAACACACGCCTACAATATTTTTTAAATTTTTTGCTGTAATAACGCCGATTTTATCATTCGTTTATTCTTTGAACAAAAGAATAAAGCCTTATTTACTTCTTGTTTTTGTCATGCAGCTTCATTTCCGCGGACCGACGAAAGTTCTTTATAGCCACGAAACACGTGGGTGAATTTTTCATTGTATGGAATAGTTAAATCACATTAATTCGCGGCGAAATGGAGAAAAATTTTTTATGCTCATTGATTTTAATTCTTTAAAATGAATATTTTAATATTGTGCTTCTCTTTCTCAGTCAGTATTCAAAACATTTTAATGTATTCCTTCAGAACATTATAAAGTACGGAATCTCGGCGAGGGGGGGGGGGGGGCCGTCAACTCCTGGGTTTAAGACGTATTTAATGTTCTAGTAGGAAATTTTTTTATGAATCTAAAAACTTTTTCAGCCAACGCCTCTCCCCCATATAAAATTCCTGATTCGCACAGTATGTATTGTGCATTTTTGTAAAATATCACTGCGCAAATGCACATGCATGTGCTAAAATCAACTAGCAAAAATCATTCAATAAAAGAAGAGTTTATTTCGCACGCTTGGCATATAGTAGCATTTTAATTTACACTGAATATATCGCATTTCGGCGGTCTACAAGCATTCGGCTTATAATAGTTAAGATCAACTAGGGTGCATCTCATTTATACTAATATAGTTTTAGTTGTTATCAGAAAATATTGTCCACACGGACGATATTTTCTATACATTAGGAAATGGAAGAGACTATATAAAATAATATTTCGTGTTTTATGGTTATAAAGATCACAGAGAGAAACTTTGGAGCGTATGTTTTTATTTGTGGCGATAAGGTTACAAGCTTCTATACAGCAGATGTGCGAGATAGATGGCAACAAAGACATCACAAAGACAATTGCTAGATTGATAACAGGCCACTTTTTCGGCATGAAAATAAATGCAGAGGATACCAGGACATATGTAAACTGCAGAAATTGTCCCGATGAAGTACTCCCTCCAAGTCATATTTTCAACTGCCTAGCAATACTTGAATTTCTCCTAAACATCGGAGAATACCCACTCGAATGCGATCCAAAAATTGTGTACAGCGAGCAAGAGGCAGTCACCAAAGCCCACGGATCAATTTGACTTCTTGTTGGACACGACACCAACCACCAAGATTACAAGCAAAAATCACGAAGAACACGAAAAAAAATAATAAAATAAATTTTAAAAAGAGAGCGAGAGAGAAACAAGACTAAAAAAAAGAAAAGAAAATCGAGTGGTGAAGGTACATAATCAATGTCCATTACATATCTTTGAACTTAGCGTAAAATAAACTATTACACACTTTTCAAATTTCAGGTTCTTGACTGTAGAAATGTAATTGCAATCTAAAAAGAAATTGCCCAATTTGGCTGCTCGTATAAGACCTGAAACGAGGCAAATAAGTTTAATGATTATAAATGATGAGTGTTTCTGCTAAGTATGAAGATCTGGATTATTTATTATAAAGATAACTAGTTTCTTTCTTTGAAAGCTATGCTAAAATTTTAGAAAATTGGCTTGTATAGTATAGATATATTCGCTCTCTAGATCCAGGCGTTATTTCTTAACACGTTCATGGCCGATTTTCATGTTTTTTGCTGTGAGACGGCGCTCGAAAGCATGCTGCGCTTTATCTGGCGGCGCGTGATTGTTGCTTATTCAATAATTGATGATTGAAAAATTATTCAACAAAAAGTTATGCTTATAAAACGTTATTGATTATAATCGTTATTAAAAATAAATGTTTTTAATGAATGTACGTTAAATTTTCATTATTTTAATTTTCAGTTGTATGGACATTATTTCTTTGATTTCAGCGCTTTTCGACTTGGGGCCGCCTTATGTGCAAAGGAATACCGCGTCAACGGTTGGTCTCAAAGAAATCCTTTGAGACGCTGCACTTTCTCGAACTTTATTACTTTCCTAAAAATATAATCCTACAATATTTGGTTTACGTCTATCAGCACAATCGAATGCGTACCACCGGTGGTACGTGCCGCCCGATGAGACAGTCTAGTGCGGACCACCGGTGGTACGCGCCGGAGTGAACGTGTTAAACACTCCATAAGTTTCTCAAAGAGCTTCACCTGTGGCAAAACACTCCATGTAACTTTATGAGGCCCTTATTTTAAGAGTTATAATAAAAACTGTGATCTAATATCTGTGTTAGTTATTTTGAAAACATTTCTTTTTTACAATGTGCGACCCTTCTGATCCCAATGTAAATATTATTCAGTTTGTCTTTAGTTTGAAGCATTATTGCAGGGGTCGCGTCAGAAGAAATTCTGATCCGTTATCGGACCCTTCACAAAATTCCAACTGTAATCAAAACAAACCATTCACAAAATTCCAACTGTAATCAAAACAGACCATTCACAAAATTCCAACTGTAATCAAAACAAACCATTCACAAAATTCCAACTGTAATCAAAATAAACCATTCACAAAATTCCAACTGTAATCAAAACAGACCATTCACAAAATTCCAACTGTAATCAAAACAAACCATTCACAAAATTCCAACTGTAATCAAAACAGACCATTCACAAAATTCCAACTGTAATCAAAACAGACCATTCACAAAATTCCAACTGTAATCAAAACAAACCATTCACAAAATTCCAATCAATCAAAACGAACCATTCACAAATTCCAATCAATCAAAACAGACCCTTCCTAAAATTCCAAGCTTCGTACTTTTTACAGAATTATTTATTAAATAAGCGGGAAAAAACCTGTATGTTACAATTTTCACAAAAATATTTTATTCCTCACAAAAACGTTTTTAAAATTGGCATCGGCTCCTGGTTATCGTTGTTACAACTCTTGCGTAGCTTTAAATTACAAAATTGTAAAAATATGTAATTTTTGATAAATTGTCAATGATAATGAAACATTTATCAAACGTATTGCAGTCGAGATCACACATAATAACTTACCGGTTTATGCCTCAACTCTCGTTTATTGGATAAATGACTAGCATTTATGCTAGAAATAATGGCAACGAGCTAATATTAGATAATTTTTCATCGGAGGGTCATTTAGTAATAAAAAATTCAAATACTTAATATTAATGCTTAATTATGATACTTAAATTTCTTTACAATCCATTCTTATATTATTAATATTATTTAAATAGAAACAATGTTTAGTTCTTCATTATGAAGAAATGTTATTTATTAGCTCTGAAAATATATTTTATTAAAGGACATTTTGGAACTAAGTAGAATAATTTATTCGCTTCTGTGGATTTTATTGCCTTCTAAATCATTCACAGTTGCTGAGTTTAACTGCCAATTAAACTCATTAAACAGTACAATAATGACTGAGAAAGAGTGGAAGATAATTATGAATAAAGTAGAGGTACTACTTGAACATTATCAATACATTACACTCGACATGATATTTGTCTTTTAATTTGAAATACAATTATTTGCTAAGGAAAACAAGTTCACGTTGAAGTAATTTTGTTGATTTCGTGTTTATTTGAGCTCTCGATTTCACTTAAATTCATAGATTTATTTTATTGAATCATTAAGCATAAACAGAGCGGATTTTCTGATGAATAAATAAAAACGCAAATCAGCGATCTTTGTTTATTATGTGTTTTTTTAAGCCCCGAACTCAAAACTGATCTTCATTTTCTCATGTAACGGAAGAATTTATCAAAAATCGCAAGGTTCGAAATATAAAAGAAAAAAAAAAAAGAAAGGCGCGGTTAAGCTCACCATCATCCAAAGTTGACAAAAAAAAAAAAAAATAATAAAATGTGTTGCCATATTTAAGAACCTAACATTTTTTGGATTGAAAAATGTTGCAAACGCACAGAAAAAATACATTAAAAATATTGGTTTAAAAATTTCAATTTAAAGTTCTATTATTTTGGGTTTTTTATAATGTGACCCATTTTACCCCATCCTCCCCTATGTTCTTACATCTAAGCACGTGATGAGCATGCAGAAGCAGGTTGGGGATGACTCAATGACCTCTTAATGTATGGTAAAAACAGCGACAAGACAAGCCTAAATTTCTTTCCTAATGCAAATGTGTCTGGAATCTGGGTCTTAACTTTCTTTGTTACTTAGCTTTATTCTGGCAAGAATGTGCAGAAATCACATTAACTCTCTCTTTTTCGAAGAACGGGAGGCCAAGCGTGAGCCAAAAACTCTTTTTCACTAAGACTGATGTTATTTATTATTGGAAAAGTTTAAAGAAGAAACTGATTTAATCTAGTGTTTATTACTCACACTCCTACTAAATATATGCATATCACCTACAGACCTTTGTATCGGAATTACTGAAAAAAGTAATCTGAAGCCTAAAACAAAGTACTAAAACATTAAAGAAAATAAGAAGTAATTATCAGGGTTAGTTTAACTAAACACATCGAGGAAATGTGTTTAGTTAAACTAACCCTGATAATTACTTCTTAAAACCATGTGTAGAATCGTAGTAGGAAAGTAGGACAGTTAGAGGTCATTATTGTCTAAATCAGTGGTCGGCAACTCGTCGATCGCAAGTCCATTTTCGGTCGATTGCGACAGCATTTTGGACAGTTTATATAGTTTTGAAAATTTCCGACTATTTGCCGGACATGAAAAAACTTGCTAATAGTATGGAATGTTAGTCGTCACATTAACTATGCTTTCGGTAAGAGTTAATTGAAGAGCAGTAAAACCCCGTTAAAACGCGAGTGTCGGGGGGGCATCTTTGGCCCCCGCGGTTATAGCATAACCGCGGTATAGTGAAACTATACTACAGAACCATATTCATGAAACACTTCTTCCTTTTGTTGCATCATTTTTCACTTTATAAATTACACGGAACTTTTCTTCTATACTATAATTTTTTCTTTTCTTTTTTGCGGCCATTTTATTCACTGTAATTACTGTGCAAGAAGCACACATCTCAACTGTGCAATCAGTCTATCGAGAGATAGGTTATAAACCAATTGTTTTCCACGAAAAAAGGGGCTTAAAAATTTCTTTATGTCATCAATATGGGGTTGTGAAGAGGTCCTAATAAAAAATTAGATTTGGAAGAAGCAATGCTTTAAGCCTGCATACACTGGAGAATATGTTTACTTTTCCGGAATGCTAAAGAATCTGGAATACAAAGGTTGATAGCGCTGTGGGTGGGAGGATGGGACTTGTTCTGACAAAAATTAACCTGCACTTTGAAGCAGTCCCAACATGTTCTATTAATAGTGTTTGGAGCTCCCCCGTCCTCCGAGTCGATCTTGGTGTTCGCCGAAACTTAAAAAGTAGATCTTCCGTCAATTTAGCTTGCCGGCCGCTGGTCTAAATTGACAATCTCGTTTGGATAATGGGTGAAGATACCTGGTATTTAATCTAATCGCATTTTATTTAAAGTGTGATGCATTTGCTTAAGATAATTATATTGAATTGCCGTCACGGTGGCGTAGTGGTAAGGCACTGGCTTCGTACGTCCAAGTTCGCAGGATCAAATGTGGCCCAAGTCGGTGCATTTTCAAGATGCAGAAAATCGTCAGCGCCCGTGTTGTATGATTATGCGGCATGTTAAAGATCCCTCGAATATCTGTTCGGCTTGGATGCTCTGGGCTAAATTAAATCCTTATTGTACTTTGCATCATTCAGAGCGTAGGTGCCGCGATCTAGGGGGAAACTGAGCATCAAAATTCTGAAGTGGTTAGGGAATCCGTTGATAGTGGTGCTACTTGAAAGAATGGATCCCGGGGAATGCACTAAGACTGCAAAGGTGAGTGACCACACGCAGCTCCATTTGAAAGAAAGAATTACAATGAATTTTTGTATTTTGTTAATGATTTGTGTTATAGCGAAACTTTGTAGGCGTTTACTAAACATATGCATAACAAAAGTTAAACTTTCATAAAAATAGTAGAGTACGCAAAAAATAGAATACGAAAAACCAATAAGGCAATTTTATTCATCATTGTATGATGTTCTATATTTATAGTTCAAAAAAATACCTCTTCCATGTTTTAAAATATTGTTTTCTTATTTGTAATTTTAAAACAATATTTGCGAACAAATATAGCAGAGAAATTTCGAATTGAACTGTTCTAAAGGTGCAAAGGTTTCCCAAGAACAATACATTAATAAGAAAAGCATCGAAAGTGAGAGTGGAAATTGTTTGAAAGACATTTATTCAATCAGTATGAATCGAAAGAAATAACTTCTGTAGAAAATGAAATCATTTTAGAAGGAATTTATAAAAAAATGTTATATATATTTTATCATTGTTTGGAAAGGTGGAGTTGGGCTGTTTCTGTAACCTCCACGAAGTTTTCTGATTTAATCTTTCTCTTTTCAAAATCACTTCAAAATGGGATTTTCGTTCGATTTCAGAAGGACAAGAAACCACGAAAAGCATGTCAAATATACGAGACAAGGTGCTGCTTAATTTCCCCAGAAAAGTAAAACACGTGTTTACAACTTATTGCTCGAAATATTTCAAAATTCGACGATGTCATGGTTTATGTAGTTCTAGATTGCTTGCAGAATAAAATGAAGACCTGTTTAATATTTTTCTTTTCATAGATGCTATTTTCCTAGAACTATGTGTCTTTATTTACGACAAGTAATTAAAAGGGATATAATAGTAAGTAAAAAATGTTTTAAGGTACACGGTTTTATTTATCCAGGCGCTTCTTCCGTGGCGTCGCAATTTCTTTTTTCGCCATGATTTGAGTATTTTAAAATTCTAATCATCGTTGCATTATCCAAACATCTCAAACAAAGCTGTCGTTGCCACTCAACAAATAATAATTCCGATAATTTCCTCAGAGTCAAAACTATTAATTTTTTCCTAAATTAACGTTATAATAAATTATAAAATGGATGGAATATTGTATTGTCATCAGAAGATAAGCTTTTGTGCAGAGTTTGAAGATAATTTATGCAGTAATAGTGGTCCAAAACCGCGTAACAAACTTCCGGGACAAATCAAGCTAAATAAAACCGTGCACATTTATTGACATTATTCGTAATTGGAAATGAAAATAAAGTCACTTTATAGCAGGCCGCCATATCATGAAAATGGTAAAAAAAAAGGTACTACTGGAAATAAAGATGAGAAAAAATAGAAAATGAGACTTCTTTTAATAAGAACGAAAGGAAAACAAAAATTCATCTTTTAAGAGATGGGGCTTTGATTAAAATTTAAATATAGTTCATTTTTCTTAAAAACGTAAGGAAGGTTAAAACTCAAGATGTAGAAAAATAAGGTGATTTTGGATATTAATATTGGATAAATGGTTCCAGTTTTGGCCACATTTGATGAATTATTTTTCTTGCAAGTCGCTTATTATGAAAAAAGTGAATCAAGGACATTGAAAATAATAGAATATAGTTTTCTGAAAGTGTTCGAGTATTTTATTTTTTAATATTAGGTTAACTACTAATTACTGGAATGATTAATTAAATGTGGCTAAAACTGGCACTTTGGACACATTTGGTCGTGCTAAGAAAATAACTTCAATCAGTTGTGATGACAAAATCATTTATTTGAGCCCGACTAATTTAATACAGACACATATATAGATTATTATTTATATAATTTTAACACACATAAGGTCAGACATCTGGAGGTTGCGGTAACATTCAGGGATTTAAAGACCCAAAAATGGTACTAATTACACGAAAACGAGATGAATTAAGCCATTTTCTTTAACACATATTCACTTTCCGGTTAAACTGAACTAACAAGTGTCATGACTGAGAACTGTTGTCAGCTATCGAAAGGAATACAGCTCGTTTAAGGTGCTTTCAGATCAACCGCAACAACGAGAAGCAACGGCAACGAATGAGGGAGTTTCATTGGTTCTTCATAACTCACAAACCACGCCCTCATATTTGACTGATTGGCCTTTTATGTTGTGTCGTTAAAAGTGACTTTCCCTCAGACGATTGTGGTTTGTTGATTGTAGTGTCCAAGAAGAACGTCATGGCTGTTTGTTTGATAACAATAGCAACAGTCTGTTACGACGGAGACAAAATGTCTTCATCGCTTTTGGTGTGAAAGAACACTATTGTAGAAGATGGAACGAATAAATATCACACTTAAAATGCTAAATGATTAAAATTTAGAGACAAGCTCAAACAGTTAACAGATGTCATTTCGTTCGTGAATAATAAGTGCAGTTTCAACAGTCGTCGAGTTTTCGTCGCCTTTGGATTTCACAGACGGTGTCAAGACATTGAGTTCGGTCGGCCCATCTGTGGCATTTAATTCCCTGGTACTTCGCCGCCACGGACGGACGGAATATTCGATATTTCCATCCGTCGACTGCTGTCTGGAACGTCCCATGGACAGCTCTGATGTGGTTGTGACCGAGACTGGGTGGACGTCCAAGGAATATCGCAGACGGAAACGGTACATGGATCGACGTATCAAGTCAACGACCTAGGAAACAAATTTTATTAAAATATTAATGGTTGTGTTAGGAGCGACGACAGACAAAATAATAGCATTATGTGTAATAAATATATTTATGGTGCGGTAAAAATTAAAGACATATTTATGAATGAATATTTATTAAAAGAGCCCAAATTATAAGCACGCCGTGGTAGCCTAGTGGTTAGGATTTCGGACTTTTAACCGGAAGACTGGGGGTTCGATACCCGACCCGCTGAAGACCCACCGTGTACACTTGGCGATAAGTGCATGTAAAATTCGTGGAGCCTGAAGTCCCGATGCAGTTCCGAGGGTACCGGTGGGTGGGGAATTTCTCTTCCCTTCACTCTTAGGCCAGAAAAGAAAGGTGGCGTGCTTGTGGTGGCGCCATCTGGTGTCATCCAAATACATAATGAGCTAAGTCGTACTTCCATCCGTTGTGGTGCTCATCTATAAAACGGAAGGCGCCCTTTTATTGCCTTAAATCCTATTCGCTCTGCGAGCAGAGCGTGGATATCCAAGTGGCATTAACAACAACAACAAATTATAAGCACTACACAAATCCCGAAAAAAATAAAAAGTGCAATATTTGTATTACCATATAGACAAAAGTTGTCATACCAGAGTTTAGAAAAATGACTGACTTTTCAAGTTTAACACATTGATTTTAAGGTGCTATAGGACAATATTAAAACAATTATTCACATTATTGCAAGTAAATGACAGTACGTTCTTGAAGGTCTTCTGCAGTTAGTTAATCTTTTAATATTATACCCAAAGATTAAAATGTGTCCGTGCTAAGGCTCGGTACTCGTACTCCATAGGTCAGCTGACGTTGTCTGTCAGCAGCCTGGCATTGTCAGTGGTTTTCAAAATACAGAAAATCGTCTTTGCCCAAGTCGTATGATTATGCGGCATAAAAAATATGCCTTGAGTAGATATTTGGCTTGGATGTTTTTGGCTGAATTAAATTTCTAGTTCGATTTTGCATCAAAAGAGTCCAGGTGCTCGTTTTTTTCAGGTGGATAAACTGGATTTCAAAATTCGCATGCGGTGATGGTACCACACTTATCTTGGTGGCGCTGAAAGAGATGGTACCCATCTCTGGGGCGAGCACTAGGTCTGTGATTGGCTGCTGACAACAGCAACCCATTAGAAGTTTAAAATAAAAATAGAAATTAAATCTCCAAAAAACGTTTTAAGTTTTACACGGTTTTATTTTAAAAAACCCCCACTATTACTGCATTTTTAGTGGTCGAAAACTGCGTAACAAAGTTCCGTGACAAATCAAGTTAAATAACATCGTTACATTATCCAAACAAAGCCATCGTTGCCATTCGACAAATAATAATTCTGATAATTCCTCAGAGCCAAAATTATTATTTTTTTTCCTAATTAACTCAAATATATTATAAAATGGAGGGAATATTGTATTGGTCATCGAAGATAAGCTTGTGTGCAAAGTTTGAAGATAATTTATGCAGTAGTAGTGGTCGAAAACCGCGTAACAATTTTCCATGACAAATCAAGTTTCATAAAACCGTGTAAAAAAAGCAACTTCCACAGATGTTATTGGATAGTATTTGAGGTATTAATGTTCCGTGAAAAGTCATCATTTCTATTCAATTTAGGACCTCTGTGTATCTTCCCCCCTTGTTAATTGCATCTTGCAGTTTCACTTAGATCAAAAATGTCGTAGCATAATTCCCCGAGCGGTTGCGTTCCCTCTCCAATGGGTGGTAGAAAAATATTAAAACAATTAACTGCACAGACTACTTTCACTGCAATAAATGACAAAATGTTCTTCAAGGTCTCTTGAAGTTAGCTGTTTCATGAAGCGCCCCGAGAGGTTTCGACGAAGCCTTCACTTCATTGGTTCTTTTTTACATAATAACCAAGCCTTCAAATTGACTGATTGGCGTTTTTATGGCGTCATTAAAAGTGACTTTTACTCAGAAGACCGTGATTTATTGATTGCGCTATCGAAGACTCATCGCTGTTAGTTTGATAACCATAGTAACGGTCTATTACATGGCAAACTGTCACTGTCGCCTGATGTGCGAATGCATCCTATTTGTCAGTTATATTTGCCCTAGTTCTCCAGATGTCGTCCACCGTTTCAGATGGATCAGTATCTTGTTAAAACATTTAACTTCCAGGGGTTTGAATTTAACATCTCCAACAGCTGATACTGGGACAAGGTTGAGTTTCAGAGCACTTGAGACTTTCTTTCACATTATGCTCATAGAGAATATTATTTCTAACTAGATAAAAACAAAAATATATTCACGGAATAAATGACGTGAAAAAGAGATCTCCATTGAGACTGTAAAGCTGAATGTAAGCTGATTTAATGTTATTTTCTATTCCTGCTAAGGACTGTGATTCAGTTAATGGTTTAATCGATGTGTGTGAAAAGCGGGGAGAAAGAGTTCCATTGCAGTTTGAGTTTCCATCATTTAAGCTTGATGAATATCAAATTATATTTTTTCGTACAATCTTAAAATTAGGCGCAATGTCTTTGGTTGAAAGTTAGCTAAAAAAGGAAAAGAAAAGAAAAAGATACTTAACAGAAATGAAATTTAAGATTTTCAAACTGAAAATATATTTTTTGTTTTGGTAAAAATTTTTTTCATTGTTTATGATAAGGAAAGTTATTATTTTTCTTTTTTCTTTCTGCCCTGTGCACTGGCTTATATTCCTACTTCGAGTTCTTAAGTGATACAACTAAACAGTGAAATAACGTACGTAAGTTAGCAGAATATACAGAATACTTTTATTATTCAAGAGACTAGAAAGGTTATTTTTAATGTTTAAAAAAAATTCAATGTACACGTATTCATAGCACAAGCGCTATATAACTCAGCGTATGTGTCCAAACGGGGCAATTATGTTTAATGTAATGTTATACTGTTCATTTTAGTTTAAAATTGCAAAACGAACTTTTTATGTAATTACAGCAATTATTGGTTGACATGAAACACAACGTTATGTAAATAAGCAAGTTTGAACAAAGTAAATCTATTTCCATCTGACAGTAATTCGATGGAAAGACACCTCGGCAGAATTTTAAAGCTTTTTAATATTGATTACTATCAAACAATTCTTCCTCACGCCATTTCAAACTTTTCCTCAACTTAAATGAAGTGAAATCACGCAACCATGAACTTTGTGAATCTTATCTGGAAGATATGTAGCACTAAAGAAAGAACACACACACATTAGCTGTGACGTCATTGTGCTGGGTTTCAAATGGTGCCATTGTATCTAGTGAACTGTAGAGTAATAAAATGGTACAGTATAGAAAAATTCAAGTTTAATGCAATAAATATAGAAGACAATCCTGATAATATGATATTTGTATTAAATGCTCTCAGAAGAAATAACTAATTTTTGGAGTCATGAATTCATAAATTTCCCCGTTTAAAAAAATGAATAAAAGACAAACAAGGTATATATTTTACACTGAACCGGAAATAAACCTTAAGAAGCTGTGTAAATGTTTTGTACCCAAGCTGCAAAAAGCAAATACATATAAAATATGGAATAAATTGAAATATAAATTAAATTTCGAAAACGTTTGAAAGAATTTGTCCACCAAAGCCTAAAAAAATTACTGTAGAAGTGTTACAACAAATTCATTCACCAGTTTCAAGTGGATATATTTCATTTCATTCGACAGCAATTTTCTGATCAAAACCGGCCTACAATTAATCAGCTTTTACATTTAATAATATACTTTACTAATACGGGAAATACCTCAACTAAGAAAATTCTATTTAAAATATCATACAACTCAGTTTTGCTTGGTTTTTAACTATTTCAGACTAAAGCTAACCTTATTATGAAAACTTTTGCTGTTTTTATTTATTTATACCAAGAAAAACATGGCGCCTTGGAATTATAGAAGCCCAACTAGTGGATGGCGGAAGTCGACAAATAATGTTTGCAAAAGGAGATATTTCATTACATTGTGTAATATTGGCTAACTATTTATTATTATTTTGAAGTATGTGCAACTAACTGCCTTGCCAAGATGAACATATGAACATAATTTTCGCTAACTTAAAGGACACTAAGTAGGAAACACAGAACTGATACCAGGAAACGACTTAGAAGCTGCTAAAACAAAACACAAAGTGCAAAGGAAAAAGCCACAAAATAAAAAAATAACATCTATTACATTGCTAACACAAAACTAACGACAGAACACAAACGATTAAGATCCAGAGGGACACGAACCTATATCATCATCGATATAAGCTACCAGTTCAATTTTCTGCTGTTGGCAGGCTCAGAACGGGTCGAGCGCCGCCAGTCGGAGGATGTCGTAAGCTTCCTTTGTAACCTCAGCCTGTGGAAGGATCTCAGAAGAAGGGCTTGGACCTGCAGTCACGTGATAGCGGAAAGAAGAAAGAAGAAAAGAAAGTGTCAAGATTTTGGAAAGAAAGAAGAAAAGGAATTGGCCTATAATATTAGTGCTAGAAATCAATTTTTGCTGTAAATTACATAAAGAATAACATATTTAGTGCCTCAAAACTCAATTTAAATTCCATAGAATAATTTATCTTCAACAATTGCGAAAGTAAATGAAGATATTAAATAATATTAAAACAGAAACGATTGTCCATGCTAATCATTTCTTTGAAAAACAAATAAAATTATAAATCAAAAATTATAAATCATTGATATCTAACTACTCTGGCATTACAGCAAATTTTAGGCCATGACCTCCCTAACAATTTTCCCCCAAAACCCTCTGTTTTTCGCTTTTCTTTAAAGTTTCGGACTTTTAGATTTTTAAGGTCTTTTTCTACCTTGTCTAACTAACTATCTTTTAACCGGCCTTTCTCTTTTCCTCTGACCCTGGCAAAGACCCTTGAAAAGCTTTTTAGTGCATCTGCTTTCCTCCATTCTCCCAAGGTGTCCCAGATATTGTGTTTTTTGTTTTTGTTTTTATATAATTAATTATATCTTTTCCTTTAAATAATCTTTCAATTTCGAAATTTTATCGCTTCCTCCAAAGATCATCCCGTTTGACAGGTCCAAAAATAGCTCTTAGAATTTTCCTTTCCCACGCGATTAGCAAAATCATTGATGTCATTGTAATACAATCACAAATAAGAAATAAACTATTTGTTTACTACATTATTTCTAGAAATGAGACTTTAAGAACAAAAAATGCAAATCAACCTACAGAAACTTCGATTTTTTTTTCTCTCAAAATAAATACAGATAGTAACCAAGTTAAAAAGACAAGTGGAAGGATAGAAGTAACAAACTGAAAAAGCACAATCGAAAAAACGAATATTGACTAAAACAACATTGGTAAAGACCAATCTTGTACAAAGATCGCGATCACAAAAACAGACCATTCTCGTATATACGTACGAAAATTCATGTTACTTATTTTCCTTTTCAAAATATTTACCTCCGATTTCGCGGTACATTTGAACAATGCTTTTTCAAGAGAAGAAAATTGGTCGTTCTAATCGTTAGACGCATAAGGATTTTCAAGTTCAAATTAAATTAATCAATTTGAAAGCGGTGAGTTGCAAAAGAAAAAGGTACAAGATTGAACCTTTATTAATAATAAAATTAATAACTAGCACGAAAAGAATCCTTGGTAAGCCGCTTTACCTAATAAAGCGTTTTCTTGCTAGTTTTTCCTTTTTTCTTGTTTTTTTTCTTTTCTCTTTCTCTGCTTTTACTTCTCTTCTCTTTTTTCTTCTTCCTTTTAAGCGTAAAATATGTTAAGCCTAGAAACCCGAGCTGTGCATTCAACAAAAAGTTTTTTCTTCTTTTTTTAGGGAGTAAAAAATAAAACTTTTTGATGTATATTAGTTCTCACTGCAATTTTAGAAAAATATACCATTTTGCGCTTTTCATGAAAATGTCCTTTTTTTAAAGTCATTGTGCTCTTTTTTTAGTGCATGCCCGCATTCCTTTTTTTACATGCTTCTGTGCATTGCCGTTTATACAAAGTTTAGAAGAAAATGTATTACGTGTATACTTGTAGTTATTCATTACAAGAACTTTTAGCACACTATCACAAACCAATAAGATTTTAAAAAGTACTATTTTGTGAACGACCAAGGAAGTTTTTCTGTTGGCCAAACGTTTTATGGGGTCGGCGAAAACTTTTTATGATGCTTTTTTATAATCGTTTGCGCTTCATATTATTTATAAGAAATGAACTCTTTTGTTGACGGTCTGCATTGCATATCTTTCATCTTAGCTTAATTTTGCATATGGAATTAACATTTTTCGAGATATATACTTATTAAGTTTGCATCGTGAGTATCTGTTTCTCAACTGAAATGTTATTGCATAGTACTTTTAACGGTAGTGTACATTTTGGAGTTCCATACATAGCGGGGAGCCTTGGTTTGGGCCTACAAAGTTTAGCCATAAATTTGACTCCAGTATCTCAGAAACTTAGCTCAGAAAAGCTCACCTGGTTAAATAAAAAAGGTTTTATCTTAGCGTGAAAAATAAATGTAAAAGCAAACTCTTTTGATGTGCAAACTGCAAAAAATATTCCATGCAGGTGAATCTAGGTTATTTGGTTTTTCCCCAACGCAAAAAGTTGTGAGTTTAAGAACACGAGTAATTCTGAAACTCTAAATTAGTGGTTCCTAAAGTGTCCAATATGGATCTTCAGGGTTCTATTAGGGCCTACAATGCGTCCCATCAACAAAAGGAAAACTTTAAGATGTATTAGAGGAATGTAGGGGTCTATGGGACTGGATCTCATTCAAGTAAGCTCCCAAAGTTTAGACACGATGCACCTTGTCGAAGTAGATAATAAGCATATAAATTTGTTAATATATATTCATAAAATATGTTTCACAAGTTCTCCAAGTAGGTACCCATTCTCTTTGTGCTTGTAACTAGTAAAATTTTTCACTTTTAATGTTAGTAGGAAGGCCGTAGCCGGAGAGACCCCGCTAGTACATGCAGATACAAAAGTAAAATTTTATCTGCTAGAAAATATAATTCTTAACATTTTGTTTCAAATTGCCCTCCGTAGCTTTCACGTGAAATTTCAGGACGTTTTTCTCTGTCTCCATACTGTTTTAGAACTTTTTGGCAAAAACTTTACCCAAAGTTTTACCGTAGTTTTCGAACTTTCAAATATAAATGTTGCACTGATTGACTTCTTTTAGAATGATCCTCTGGGAAGTGATACAGGAGAAACAGAAAAGAGTGACAAGGGGTCCAACGGATAAACATATTTAGGAATCTATGCCCTACACCAAAACGTTTTGAATCGAAAGGAAAGAAAGTTCGTTGTAGCTCCGAAATGTCAGTACGCAATACACAGTTTTGCACTGAACTAAAACTCTGCAGCAGATAAATGCCCTAAAAATTATAATTTTCAAAAAAGGAGTCGCTCATGCCGTTCGGAAGAAGAATGGCTTGAGTGAATGATAAAAGAGCGTAATTGATCATGATGACTTTTAAAGGGCAAAAAATCAATCAATAAGGATGAGTTTAAAAAACGAAACAAGTACAGTTTATCAGGAAGACTTCAAAAAAGACATGGTACCATTGTAAAAAGAGACGACATTGAGGAAGACAAAGAGATAAGCAAATAAGAAAGTGAACAAGCAGGGATGGCAAAAAGTAACCATTAAACATCTTGTTGTCGTAAGAGATGACAAGGATTAATGGAAACAGTTTTGTCTTGCTGAAGCGAAAATTCAAGGGGAATAAAGAAGTGGTTTATCAATAGGCATTTGTCATACTTTTTCCTTTGTTTGTGACGCAATGAATTTTTTCAGAAAAATCAAGCTATTGAATTAGGTGATACATATTATTATATGAATAACAAAAGATGCTGATATTAAAAGAAAATAAACACAGACATGAAAAATATGTGTCGTTTTTTCAGTTTTCTCTTTCTCTTGAATGTAAGACACATAGTCAAGCACACAGGCGAAAAGCTATTTTCTAATAATTTATTGCATCATGTTTAAGCGATCATAAATTTTCATTATAGTTTCTTAAATAAGCATATTAATTTGTACTCTTGAATTTTACTCAAGTGTTTTTAAAGAAACTTTCCGTTGGTAGCCCACAACAAATTATTGTGATTTATGTAATATTTGAACCACGCATGAGAAGTTCAATTTTTTTCTTTGCGTTGGCCCTTGAAAATGTTATTTTAGCCAATTAGAAATAAGGAAGTAAGTTCTCTCTTCTTGTTGGTTTTATTTTCTTTTGCATTCTCTTTAAAATCATTTTAAAGGAGAAGAAAAAGAAGTTTTTAGTTTTGAGGTTAATTGTTTTCATCATTTCACAATTGTTATTAAGGATTTATCTGGAAGTGACTTTAAAAATGTAAGGATTGTAGCAATTTTAATTACAATTAAAGTGATTTTAACGTACATCAAAGGTTGCTCAATTTCATGCAATTTATACGAAAATTTATAATATTTTGAGTAAATGTAGATATGCGGACTTCATATGTTAAGATTGAGGGCTGTAAGTAGAAAGATTACGTCAGCGTGTGGCGATTCCTCATTGGAAAAACATAATTGGGCACTTAAGAGGAAGGCCTATTCTCGATCTACTCACCTGATGTTTAACGGCCACTAGTGCATTGCCTAATGGGGAGATTTCCACAATCAAATGAACAGGTATCAAGCGATTCTGGCAGTTGAATTATTAACAATTGAGTGAATCTGTCAAGCGATTTCGCAATCGAATATCAACAATCGAATGAACAACTCGCGAGCCCTGCAGCATCGCAAAAACTTCTCGAATGATTTCAGGAAAATCTGTCGCTTATACGCAACTGCCACTCTCGCTTTTACGTAATGCTTCATTCTAGGGCCTTTGCTTCCAATTTGTCGTCCTGAACAGTGTTTACGAATGCCTGTTCCCCTGCTTTAAACAGGTTTTTAAATACCCAGTTCGCCACATAAATAATTCATTATAAGATGTTTTAGTCATTAGTGTTATGTGGAACACGAAATATCTCATGATGGTGTTGCAACAGTCAAAAAATAACCTGTTGTCGTTCATGTTGCTATCTACTGTTGCCACTTCATTACCTAACAAAGACAGATTTTCTGTTTCATTTGTCATGATAACGCATTCAACAAATCCTGCTTTGCAGGCGAAAATAACTTTTAATGGCCGAGTGAATCTAAGCCAATCAATAAATATGAAGGCGTACCAATTGAATTGGAACAAGTGACATACGTGGAAATGCGGATCGGAGTGGGTCAAAGACCGAAGTTGCCCTACATTCCCACAATTGTAGGGGTTATAGCCGAGGTTGCCAAATTTAAAACTGCAAATACGAGACAGATGAGGAGCACTGAGGGGGAGGATACCTGGTTCTGGATATCCGGAATCATGTCCCGGATATCCGGTATCCGATTCATTTTCAAATATCCGGAATTCAATACATCCACTGCAGGAAAGGTCATATGGCAGGTCAATTTTGGTCTTAAATTTAATTAATTATCACAATTTGAAAGCATATGTACATTAAAAAAGTGTTACGTATTAGGACACTGTGGGATATTTAAAAAATATATTGAATTACATTTTTCTAAAAATGGAAAAAATGGGTTCAACACAGCTGAAAAAGTATAAATGTTTCGAAATTCGAAAATTTTCACGAATCCAATACGTTTTTCTGTATATTAGATATAGAAGGAATTAAAAATTTAAATATCGTAGCCACTTATTGCACAAGCGATTTTTCTTTTCTGTAAGAAACAACTTTTGTTATACAGTAAAACTCCTCTATGGCCACCTGGACAAAAATATTTTCCCGTAATAGTGATGTCATCAAAAGTGCTTCTTTTACTCTCAATGCTTCGTTGGCAGAGAATTAAAAACTGTTCGCCTATGAGTGGTGTCCGCATTTGAGGGGTGTCCGCTAGGGGGAGTTTTACTGTGCTTCAATTTCCATATCACCATCGTTGTCAAGCAATTAACAGAACGTATCTTTGCAGAATTTCCGTCAAATCACGAGCTCAAGGAGGTCAATTTCAAGAAGGTTTTGGAAATGTACTAGGACCACTATTGCCCGCACACACTTCTATGATGTAAGTACACAATTACTATAGCGCCTGCATTTTTGAATCATCATTTGGAACAGATTAGGGATGGACATATATCGCTTATAGAAATAAACAGTGTCATATCTGCAAAAAATCGGGGGGTTTTTTTGGTTTTTATATCACAATTTTCAGATTTTTGCGCTCTTTATATTTTGAATACTGCCGTAATTAAATGTTCAAAAATTAAGGCTAGAGGCCAACTGCATTCTTTTGGTGCAATACTGTAATAACTACTTTTTATAGTTATTTCTATTTTTCGACATCATTAACATCCATCATGTGAGCGAAAACTAGAACAATAACTATTTTTCGAACAAAATCTATTATAATAATCATTGAAACAAATAAGGTAATGAAATAAAACAATTGTAAAACGTTCAAACGCCTCTCTTGAAAAATGTCAATTTTTCAGATATGACACTGTTTATTTCTTATAAGCGATATATAGCTACCCCTCCAATAGTTCTATGGTGAAAACATTCTCGTAACAAACTGTAATACAGTAAATGAAATCCCAACAAAACATAAATGGGAAAAAGGGCCAAGTTCGATAGAACAAAAACGGCCTTCGGAGTAGTCGGTGGCAGCGATAAAAGAATTGATATCTAATGGGTGCCAAGTTCCATAGCAGATCCTTTGATCATGGCTGTAAGAGCGTACAATGTTCCTTAATTTATTTAAAAACATTTTTTTAACGGATTCCTAACTTGGAAAGTGTTAATTAAGGTAAATTACATTCAAAAAATTTAATTCATTCAATTAGCAATTTTTAATAGTAAAATCATGCGGCAAGCTATCACAGTTAATTTCTAATTGTCTTCTTATCGTCTTCTTTAACGTAACTTATCTTAATTAAAACTTGCCAAGTTAGGAATCCGATAAAAAAATGTTTTTAAATAAATTAAGGAACATTGTACGCTCTTACAGCCATGATCAAAGGATCTGCTATGGAACTTGGCACCCATTAGATATCAATTCTTTTATCGCTGGCACCGACTACTCCGAAGGCCGTTTTTGTTCTATCGAACTTGGCCCTTTTTCACATTTATGTTTTGTTGGGATATCATTAATTTTTGAAAAGCTAAAATGTGTGTTTTTATATTGACGATAAGTTATACTAAATTAACCAAGCTGAATAGTCGCTATTAATTATTTAAGATTTTTTTCGTCTGTTTACATTTCTCCATAATAAATCCGTAAAC
Source organism: Octonoba sinensis (assembly GCA_038502835.1). NCBI lineage: Eukaryota > Metazoa > Arthropoda > Arachnida > Araneae > Uloboridae > Octonoba > Octonoba sinensis. Next base: position 57,776,406 of record CM076605.1, on the reverse strand, counting down.
CTATATTTACTTAATTATTTTTTTATTTAAAACGTTGAAAAGTTCTGTATAACTACGACACTGCATTCTTTGTAGTCAGCTTGAGTTAAGCCTTAAGACGAAAAATTACAGCGGAAAGTGAATTTCAATGCATCAATTATCAATTATTTACCTTCAAACGCTAGAGAGTATTTTTTACTTTAAACGGCAGAAAAATATGGCTGCCGTTTGAAGTCGTTAGGTATGATGCTACTTATGAGTATGCTAGTAACTTCGAAGATAATGTAATTTTTTGAAGTTTCGGATTTTTTCCTTTATATATGCCAAGTTGTCTACCTTGATATAAAGTTTCAAGTTTCTAAGTCTCCTAGAAGTAGGTTAGGTTTTTGATGAGTGAGTGAGTGAGTGAGTGAGTGATAAAAATGACACTTTTCAAACCTTAATAATTCCATAACCATAAGAAGTACATCAATGAAATTTGATATCCTAAGGGTTAAAGGGATCGCTATTAGACGTTCAAAATTTCAAGTATGTAGGTCTAATAGTTTTGGGGTAATGGTGTAGTCAAAAGTAGCTCGAAATGGTTCGGGTAAATATACACATTGGCCGGTGTCGCCGTATCTTAATTTGGCTGACTTTCTGAACTTGGCGGACACACTGCCGTGTGTCTAGATATTAATTTTAATAATGTAAAACTATTAAGCTCAATTTTTACTTACTTCACCGTTTAAATAGCAAAAGATGAGTGAAACCAGCAAACCCTGAAAGAAAAAAAGAATATTGGAAGTGTATGCTTAGAGAATAGAACTAAAAATATTTATAAGAAACAGCATAATAGCAGTGCAAAGGGAAATGAATTGCTGAATAAAGCAATAGCTCTTGGTAAATCGCAAAGATTGAGTTGTTATTATGCTTGATCTTCATCACTCGACTCTGTACTAATATCTCATATTATAGTACACACCTCATTTATTTGATGCGAAAGAGATCAGATTTTTAGATAAGGTTATCTTACTGAAAAACGTATGCTGTGCTCCTAATTTACTCTAATGCAACACAATCTCTCTAAAACCGTACTGAGTATACGAGTTCAAACGCATTTTAAAGATTCTTAAATATAATCGTGTAAAACTGATTTCTTAACCTTTTTAGGAATAATGATTTTACGACATTCATTTCCAAATTTATTTCTGTATACAGAAAATTTGGCTTTTAAGCTTCATTTAGCATTTGTCGTTTTTCTTTTGAAAACCTGTTGCCCTATTTTACATTTTCAAAAACTCTTGGACAGGCAAGTGTTGTATAGGAATTTTTTTCTTTGTAAAAATAACGAAACTTTCTGTTCAAATAAAGTTTGGAATTTTTACCAAACGAGATTTATTATTATTATTTTTTTAAATGTATGTATTGTATGTATGTATTTTACTAATTTTTTACTTTTTAGTGTGTTTTATATATGTGTCTTTTGTTGCCTTTTAATGTGGAATTTTATAATTGATGTTTTTAATTGTTATCTGGCGAGTGGTCAAATGTAATTGGATTAGATTCCAATAAAGCCATATAAAACAGCAACATTAATTTTTTTAAACTTTCCGGCGGTTCAAAATTTAATTTTCGTTTGAGGCTATGTTTGAGAGCATACCGTTACAGTACGGCTCTTACTTTCTGATTTATTTAGAATCTAATCCAAGCGTTTGGTAATGCCTTTATTGACATTTCATTTCCCTTTTTGACTGAAATGAACGTAAGCTTAGAATTTTTTGCCTATTACTCCAACAGGTTATGTTTTAAATGCAAAATATGGGAATGGGCTACAAGATGTTTCGTAAGTTCAGAAATTCAAATTTTCTTCAATGTCGATGCAAAAGCGCAAAAATTTAGAGGATTGGGAAAATATTTGGTCTTACTTGCAGAGGAAAGATAGTTGCATGTTTCCGAAAGATATCTGATGTTTTATTCCGGTCACGAATACTATGTTGCGCATTTCATGTTTGCAGGCAGATGTGTCACGTATGTTTGGAAAATATTTACTCATACTTTGAAACATTATTACAAGAAAAGTCAATAGATTGTTAAACTTTAAGAATAGGTATATGCGATTGAATTAGGACGCAACGCGTTTATAAGAAGATTTATGTTCAATAAAACTTTTTTCTTGCCGAAGTATACAAAGATACAAAAGAAATCGAAGATGGGTAAAACGTCAGAGCTACTAAGTAATTGTTTCTGAAGCTTAGAAATTAGACCTTGGTGGTAATTACAAAACCCAGACCATTTTATGCACTTTCATTAGTCGAAACTGGCTCAACATAAAGAGCCGCTATGGACCGCCCGGGGATTTACTTATCAACTTCAAGTACAATTTTAACTACTAGGACATACTCGGAAAAAATGCTAAAGCGATCAATAGCATTCATGCCCTATCGGAATTCAAACTCGATCCCTTGGCGCGCACTACCTTCGGCTCTATAGAGTATTCGGCTATGCCACATGGCGGTTTAAACAATTTAAAATCAACGTAGATTTAATTCTATTTCATTAAATTTAGTCTTATTGAAGTCCCGAAAACAATTAGATTATTTTTAAGCTCCAGCTAAATCAATCTTGCTAATTTCTTTTTTTAAAGCAGCTCTCAGTGTCTGAAATTGATTTTAGTCATTTCTGAACAAACTGCGTTTTTAGACACTTGGAGGGAATGTGCCCCATGTAAAGGCCCCATGATGGATTGTGCCCCAAGTCGAAATGAAACAAATAATGATACTGAAAAATAATTTTTAGGAACTTAACAATAGCTCTATTTTACATTTCTAGAAGAACTATTTAGTACTTAGAGACCAGTCCAGTAGTTACACTCTGAGAAACGCATGCTCAAATCTCATGAAACTTTCGTCGTATTTGACGAAATGGCTTTGTGAAAAATGCTTCGAGTAAATCTTTCGTCAAATGGGCAAAATTTGTGTAGTAACTTTTTAAAGACAAGTGATCGCGCGAGGAAAGAATCGTTGTAAATGACGAAATTTTCTTGACGATTGAAGAATCGCCAAAAGTGAGAGCTCCATTTCTGAGAGTGTATGGACTTCCCATCCTTTTCCCCATTTTTGACAAATAAGCAACCCCTGACCCCATATGTGTGCGCACACACGTTCATAGAAAAACGATACGTTAGACTCCAAACTATCAAAATCCAATTCCATTGTCAATGTGCTTATTTATAATGTCCACGGACTGTAAAATGAACAATTTTATAGTGGAGTTTGACTGAAAGATTGCAACTTACTTTAACTTACTTAATTACTTACTTTAACTTACTTAATTACTTACTTTAACTTACTTAATTACTTACTTTAACTTACTTAATTACTTACTTTAACTTACTTAATTACTTATTTTAACTTAATTACTGAGGTAAGATCGCAACTTACTGCAAACTTACTTTAGCATTTTTCAGTGTCAGATTGTACGGTGAAAATATAATACTTGGAATGGTCGAAATTTGGTACACAAGTAGATCCTAATGGGAACTAGTGCTGATTAATTTTTGACGAATATTTTTCGTACAGTTCTTTCTTTTAAATGTTGTTGATGGATTTCATTGTAATCAAAAATTGACGAAAATTGTCACGCCACTGGACAGTTTATTTGTAATTTAAACTCTTTAGTTTAGCACAAAACAATTCAAAACGATGTTTCGTGTGCGAAAGAGTCATTTTTTCCATGTGGTAACGTTTTTTGATTTAAAATTACAAATTAAATACTGACCTCGTGAGAAGCCTCGCGACCCCTTGTGGGGTTGCGACCCACAAGTCGGGAACCATTGTTACAGATGTTAATTCAGTCCTGCTAAAACTTAAAAAGCTTCAAAATGGAAAAATGACTTTTAAAAAAAAAATCCTAATGGGCTGCTGTCGGCTTCTGCGAATTGCAGATCTAGTGCTTTCCCCAAAGATTGGTACCATCTCTTTCAGCGGCACCGCAATGAGTGTGGCACCATCGCCGCATGAGAATTCGGACGTCCGGTATCTCCCCCTAAAAGGGCGAGCTCCCGGACTCTGTTGATTCGAAATGGCACTAGGAATTTAATTTACCCGAGTGCAGCCTTGCCAAATGTCTACTCAAGGGATCTTTCACATGCTGCATACTTCACTGCCTTACCACGAAGCCACTGTGCCGGATGGAAAAATTAGTTTTAACTGCTTAAAACACAAAACCTGCACAAAACAGGTATCTAAGTACTTCTTGTACAATATTTTTGGCTGTAAATAACCATAACAATGTTACCGTCTGTGTGACCTGATATGAACGAAAGGAATGCCTTAAAGGGAGTGGTCTACTGTGCCCCGGTTTCCTCCGCATGTATTTGCGTAGTTAGATAGTTGGACTGCGAATATAACTTGTTGCCAAGGCGAATATAACTTGTCGTCATGTTGTTCCTTAATTGTTGGGCACCACAGAGGGATTCTAGAGTCAACATTTCTCAGCGTTATCTTGTCAATCCTAGCAAAGTTATAAACATGTAAATGCACTTTTATTATCAAAAGACTTCAGCGAACTTATTTTTCATTCGGAGTTCCTTACATTCATGAATCACAATTATAGTTTAATTTAAATTTTTTTAGTTGTCGAAAGAAATCAAAAAATAAATATTTTTGACTTTTAAATGTCTTTAATTGTTAGAAAAAAACAGGAATTATTTTTTGCGGGAGTAATTTATGCGTCATAAAATGTAAAACTAGATAGTTGCTAGTTTGATTTTATTCCCGTTTGCTTTTTTACTTGTGGAAAAAAAGCAAGATTCGTTTTAAATTAAAGTATGCAGACGAAAAGCTTTCTCTTGATCTATTTTTTTATTACTGCGATTACATCTTTTTTATTAGAAGATTCTCGTTGTTATTCAAATTTCTATTGTTAATGTTCTGTTTTGCTATAGTACCTCTCTTCATTCGTATTGCATTTTCTATTTTTTTATGATCTAAATTTTAAAGTTTTTGTTATGCTTTATATGTTTTGTTCGTTTTGAATACAAATTTCTGCTTAATGATCATTGAGAACATACCTTATTACGACAGCTTACAACATGACGGAATGCGTTTTACATCATTTTAGAAATAATATCTAATAAGCTATTGGTGCATCAAATAAACTAACACATTAGTTAGTCTATTACTTCATAGATGGCAAGACTGAAATCAGTTGTTCCTTTAAGATTATTTAAACTCCATTACCTATGAAATAAGCAATTAACTAAATAATCTGATTTACTGTACACTACTGACTCTTGATATTCTCTTGAGCATGGAATTTTTAATTAGTATGAAATAATTCTTTATAGTACAGAAAGAACAAACGTTTACAAAACAATATAGATTTGTAAAAATAAACTATAGCAAATTGCTTTTTGCATACGAGTGTTTATTTTATTTTAAGCCACCAGTATAATTTATTATCTGCATCTTATATATAAATTTTAAAAGTAACATCGGAATTCGCTAATTAGAAAATCTTCCAATCATGCACGTCTCGTGAACGAACTCTGCTTGAGGGACCAGAAATGAAAATTATTTGTTATACGTATGATAACGTTTGCATTTTGCATTCGTTTTATTTGCTTCTTTTAATATGAATTTATTGCTTGTAATTATGTTTTCTGTCGTATCAAGACTTGTTGTTGCAACTTATTCGTTCTTGTTATACTTTTCTAAAACTTTTTGCGCATCTTCTTATATATAAGCGGCTTTTTCTGTCTGTGTCTGTCCGCGATAGGATCCTAGGCCGTTTTACCGATCGGGACCCCATTCGGCACGGTTAATGTTTACGACCCGAGAAACGCAAAAATTAAAGTTGTGACTCAATTAGTTTTTTTTAATTAATTTAATTAATTTTTTAAATTTTTCAATGATTTTTTTGACCCGTTTTATTTTACTTTTGCAGTAAAATTGCCCTCATTTTTACTGTTGCCCTCATTTCCAAACATATAATTACAGTTGCCGTGTGAACAAACAAATCAATGCAGTTGCCGTTGTTATTGTCATAAATGTAACAAATATACTAATAACAATCGAAACGTTTATCTCCGTTAACGTCATATTGAGTGAGGCTTCGCTGTATTTCAATCTCCGTTAAAAATTAATGTATACGCGAATTTAATTTAATCCTTTCTTTCTTTTTAGTTTATTTATTTATTGTCTGCCTTATCATATTTTTCTTATTAGAGTGGCAGCGCTCTTTTTTCCCAGTTTCGTTAAAACTGTTGTTTTGAAAAGCATAAAAAATTTTTCAATAAGTTCTTTCGATGATAAATATATATTTTTCACCCACAATTTGATTATATAGTAAATAAATGTATAGTAGTGTGGGGCTGTAAGCGAAGGGGCGTCCGTGCCGCCTGACCTGGGTAATTCAGTTTGAATTAGCAGACAACTTTGCACAAATCATTTTAATTACAATTTATAATATCTAGAACAGCGGTCATTTCGCATGACCGCCGAGCTTACTAGTATATATATAAACACATAAAACAATGCGACTATTTTAGTTTAGATATTGTAAGCAGATATATCATTAGCGTTTTGACATTACGAGGTGGATTTTGCTTAATTTAATCGTGAAGTAATGGCTCAACACAATTACTCAAAAAGTGCCATAATAGGTTAACGTTTAATGCTGATTTCAAACATGCGATAGAAAACTGGGGTTACCATTTAAAATTTTTAAGTTGACGTTCATTTTAATATGAAGACGACCTGTTAGAAAATTTTTTAGTTTGCATTTTATACTGTTTTTCTGATAAACTGACACATCATTGATATGCCACATGTACAAATGATATTCAAATGAGGAGTGTTTTATACCCCCGCCCCCAGGACTGCGTTCATAATCGAATTGGATGCAAAAACTTAATTTTGACTTTATTCTTCGCGAATCTGCTGTACTGAAAAGTGGAAAGTCGAATTTCATTAAAATATAAATGATATACGTTGATTTTCATTATATTCGATGATCTTCCTTTTCTTATATTCTAAATAAATATCGTTCAATGTGTATTAAACTTGCGTTAAAAACATGATGAAAAACACAATTACTACTAGAACTGTTTCTAGATAGTATTAAGCCGCGGCTCATAAACGGCAATTGTTTAAGGCTTCCATCTGGCAGTTACAATTCAAAGGATCGTAAACATGATTTCGGTCATAAACTTTTTTCTAAAGGACTGTAAACATGATTTCGGTCATAAACTTTTTCTAAAGGACTGTAAACATGATTTCGGTCCTAACAACTATTTTCTAAAGGACTGTAAACATGATTTCGGTCCTAACAACTATTTTCTAAAGGACTGTAAACATGATTTCGGTCATACACAGAAAAAAAAAATGTTTTTTATACATAAGGACCGTGAGCGTTATATTACATGTGCATAATTACCAAGCTGAATCAGTGGTAGAGGTCATACGTTCAACCGTTCATGACCAATAAGAAGGAAACATTACTTTTCTCCATTACTATCTACCCTGTAGGTGGTGGCTTTCAATTCCGAGCCAGATTCAGCGTGAAGGAGGGGGCCGTTGGTTGCTTAGACCAGGCTTTCTTTCTTTTTTTTTTTGGTTTGGGCCACCGTAGGAGTACCAAATCATGTCATGAGTCCCTTCTCTCTTGTATATGTAAATATTTATCAATATGCAGTAAAACCCCGTTATTCCGCGCCTCAGTTTTCCACGGAATCGGATATACCGCGGTGACTATCATGTCCCCCGACGTTTAAGCCACCCTTTATCATTGCCATTTAAAGGGGATTCCTTATTTAACATTGTAAATAAAGCCTAGCCTGAGTACATAGATATTCTAACCCAAAGAGCTCCCATCCTCCCACCTCACACACTAACAGTTAAAGTCCTATTGTGATAGGCGTAATGTACACCTTTTTCTTTTTCGTGCTTTTTCTGTCTTTCAACCTAGGACAATATAGCTTGATTTCAAAATCGGGTGCAATCGCCTTGACTTGTCTCCCTTGACATGGCCGGAGCTCAATCTGTCAGGGACTGTTCCGTTCAATGCTTAACTATTCCATTTCGGAAATCTAGTTATGCGTGTGTAACTTTTTTTATAGCGCTATCAACCCTTGTATTCCAGATTCTTTGGCATTCCTGAAAAGTAAACATATTCCCCAGTAAGAAGTGCATTCCTCCCCTTCCAAATGTAATTTTTTCTTAAGACCTCTCCCCCTTCAGAATCCCATGTTGATAACATAAAGAGATTTTTAAGCACTTTTTTCTCGGAACACGGTTGGTTTATAACCTATCGCTCGATAAACTGATTGCGCAGTTGAGATGTGTGTTTCTTGCACAGCAATTACAGTGAATAAAATGGCAGCAAAGAAGAAAAGAAATAGGTATACTACATTAGGAAGAAAAGTTACGAGTAATGGATAAAGTTAAAAATGATGCAACAAAAACGAGTATTATTTCGTGAACATGGTTCCGCGGTATAATTCTACTATACCGCGGTTATGTTATAACGCGGGTGCCAAACATGTCCCCCGACAACCGCGTTTTAATGGGGTTTTACTGTATATAATATATTTGCTTATTTATTTATCTGTTTATACTATTCCACATGTGCAAACCCATTTAATATTTATTATACTCAGAACAGAAAACTTCACTGAATGGTACGCTTTGGTATTTTACAATTTTGAAAAACCAGTGATGTAATGTACGAATTTGCAAAGAAAACTTGCGTGAAAATGTTTCAAAGATGCAAGTAAGCTCTTGCTCAATAAACAAAATGAAGTTATGAGACGAAAATGTCAAAACAAAATTCTGGGAAGGTAACCTGGCTACCCAATAATGATTTCCACAAAAAGAGGTCGTGGTCAGAATGTCGGATTTCTAACCGGAGGGTTTGGTGGACGATACTCGCCCTCACTGAAGACCCACCATATACACTTGGGAAAAGAAATTCCGCAGACCTTAAGTCTCGAGGCAAAATTGTTTTCCATCAGTTGGTCAACCAGAACGGTCTTGTTTTCCATCGATTTTGTAACATAAAGTACTGTCAATAGCTTAGGCTCTAAATAATTTCAGTCATACTTTCTTTGGTAATTGAAGCAATTTTAAGGAAACAATTATTAAGCACCAACAAAGCACCATTTCAGGCGTAATGTTTCAATAAACTGCAATTATTAATGCTTTTTTTGAAATCCAGTCGATCCCTCAGGTTCCTTTTTCAAAGCTAGGTCTCCGAAAACATTTTAGTTCTTAAAATCTTTTTGTTTTTTAGACAAAAGATGAAATATATATTCAGAATCCGCAGTTTCTTCGGTTTTTTAGAGCAGAAATGTAATTACTATTGCTATATTGATTTTTTAGGGATGACGTATTGAATGTCTTCGGTAGATGATGGCAGTAGCACGACCACCATCTAGCTAGACCACCGATCATAAAATGGTCATTTTGTTTCCCTTTTAGAAACCCACATGCTATAACCTTAATGTCTTGACTGAAAGTTTAGCGTTTCTTCCGTTAGCTGGCTTTATTATTATTATGTAAATATGAGTTTCGGGAGTTCCACACATTCATTAATCACAGTTATAGTTTAAATTTAGTTTTCAAAACTTGTCTAAAAAATTTAAAAAAAAAATAAATGTTTTTGACTTTAAAGTTAGTTTAATTGCTAGAAAAGTAGAAATTATTTTTCTTCGTAGAGTAATGTACACATCATAAAATGTAAAATTAGACAGATGATAGTGTGATTTTTTTCTTTTGCATTTTTGCTTGCAGATAAAAAGCAAGTTCGTTTTAAATTAAAATATTTAAATGAAATGCTTATATCTTATTCCATTTATTTATTACTACGATTACATCTTTGTTATTAGAAGTTTTTTCTTGTTATTAAATCTCTATTTTCAACAGACTTTACAAAGGGAGTTTACATTTAAACTGCATGTATGTCGTTTTTTTTTTTTTTGGTTTGTTTGTTTGTCAACCCATAACTTCTCGCCGGATGAGCCGATTTTCATGATTTTTTTCTTAAACGATCGAGGGATCGAGTGTGGTTTCCCATAGGTCACGTACCTTCGTTTGACCATATTCGATAATTACAAAAAATGTTATGGACAAAAATGTAGTCCTTTTTTATTAGTTTTTCATCCATAACTTTTGACTAAGTGAACCGGTTTTGATGATTTTTTTTAGTCGATATAGGGCCGTCTAACTCAAATCTCGCACATCGATTTTACTACAGTTGTTTTTTTTTTTTTTTTTAGAAAAAATGTTATGTGTGAAAAACAAGTATTTTTTTAACTGGAAAGCTTGGCTTGGTTTTTCTTTGTTGGGTAAATTATTAATAAATATAAAACTCATTGTTAAAAAAGAGTTTGTTGTCATTAAGCTGTAAGCAATTCTAACAAGAGTTTGACTGAAGGCTTCTCTGGGGAAACACATGATAATTGCGCTATTAATAATTCAAAAAGCACGGAAATAAATAAAAACGGAAGTTACTTTTGAACTTGGATGTTTTGCAAATATATTTTTATTTTTTGTTATGAACTATTGCACAACATGGAAAATAAATGTGCTAGCAAATTTTACAGTTTTGTTACCTGTTACTAAAGACTATGCAGGGAGTTCTCCATTTTATTTTGGATCTTAAAAGGGGTTCGCCAGGAAGAAAAGGTTGGGAACCACTGGGTTAGTCTAACCATTATTACATCGGCGATTTTTAGTCGACTTTAAACGTGTCTCCGCTGCATTTCATAGTAAGTGGCTCAGGAGGAAACAAAGGTATATTTAGTTGGCAGAAACATAAAGCATAGGAGAGCGGTTCCCAATTTTTTTCTTCGCGTCCCACCATTTTTCTTGCGAACCATTTTGAGTGCCACTTCTGTATAACTTTATTATGTCGAATAGAAGATCAACAGATTATAGATAGATTTTTTTGCCTGCCCGCGTACCACCTAAAAAGGCTTCGCGTACTACCATTTTTCTTGCGAACCATTTTGCTTTCCACTGCTATATAACTTTATTATGTAGAATAGAAGATCAACAGATTATAGATAGATTTTTTTGCCTGCACGCGTACCACCTAAAGAGGCTTCGCGTACCACCATTTTTCTCGCGAACCATTTTGCTTTCCACTGCTATATAACTTTATTATGTAGAATAGAAGATCAACAGATTATAGATAGATTTTTTTGCTTGCACGTGTACCACCTAAAGAGGCTTCGCGTACCACTAGTGGTACGCGTACCACATATTGGGAACCGCTAGTAAGGAGATTTGGCTATGGGCGGATGAGCTAAATCTCGCCCTTTGCCTTTTCACACAAAGAACGCCAAAATAGTAATAATAAAAAATTACGAATGATTTCTTTTAGCTTTAAATACGGTTTTTACCGTATTTAAAGCTTCGTTTTTCGGATCTCTTTAGAAGCACAATTAAGCAAGCATGCCAGTTTTATTCTTATCGTTCGGTACTTTTGTCACATAAAAATGCGAAATAATGAAATGATTTTAGTGAATAGTTTTTATTTACTTTTTTCCGGATCAAAAAAAAAAAAAAAAAACAGCAAAACTGAAAAATTTTGTACTTTGGCGTTTTCGTAAAAACATCACAATTGCGAGCATTGTCCAATACAATCCGTCATAGGAAATAAATATAATGAATTTATGACTTTTTTTATTTATGTTTTTATCATGTGTACATTCAGTCTCCTGATTACCATGGAAATTTTAAAATAACGAGCCTAGTTCAACAGCAAAAAAATTCTGACAAAGCTCAGGCAACCGCAACCCTTTCATTCTTTCCATGTAGAAAGGATGTCGTGTGTATTTTAGTCTCCCCATTTTCTCAGATCAAGTTAGAATTTCCGCACAAATAAAGAATTCCCAGTCAGCACTCTTACGTATATAATTAGAATCTTTATCCGTGAAACCACACTCAAAAGTCCGGGCGGACGGATGCGAAGATAGTGGTCTGTTTATCGCTTGTCATCAATTGACGGGGGGCAAAAGCAGAGAACCGCCGAAAATTCTAAAATATTTTTCTTAACACTAGATTTAACAGACCCGTCATTTTGACAGTTTCGAAGCTTCCATTTTGTATAATTCGTTGCTAATTATAGTGCAACTTCCAATTGCATCTGCTTTTTCTAACACACGTTAAGTAGGATGAGTTACTGTGACTGAAAATTTTATTATGATAAGTACCAACTTGGTACAAAATGAAAGTTTAGAAATGATTGAAAACGGCCTGGTAAATCTAGTGTTAACCGTTTTCTTATCAAGGAATTGAAGCTAAAAGCGAATGCGCACTATCAAACTCATGACATAATAGGAAGCCAAATTTTCAGTTGCATTGACTTTTCCTAATACACGGTGAGTAGGACTAGTTACTGTGACTGAAAGTTTTATTACAATTAGTAGCAACTTGGTATAAAATGAAAGTTTAGAAATGATTGAAAACGGCCTGGTAGATCTAGTGTTAACCATTTTCTTATCAAGGAATTGAAGCTAAAAGCGAATGCGCACTATCAAACTCATGACATAATAGGAAGCAAAATTTTCAGTTGTATTGACTTTTCCTAATACACGGTGAGTAGGACTAGTTACTGTGACTGAAAGTTTTATTACAATTAGTAGCAACTTGGTATAAAATGAAAGTTTAGAAATGATTGAAAACGGCCTGGTAGATCTAGTGTTAACCATTTTCTTATCAAGGAATTGAAGCTAAAAGCGAATGCGCACTATCAAACTCATGACATAATAGGAAGCAAAATTTTCAGTTGTATTGACTTTTCCTAATACACGGTGAGTAGGACTAGTTACTGTGACTGAAAGTTTTATTACAATTAGTAGCAACTTGGTATAAAATGAAAGTTTAGAAATGATTGAAAACGGCCTGGTAGATCTAGTGTTAACCATTTTCTTATCAAGGAATTGAAGCTAAAAGCGAATGCGCACTTTCAAACTCATCACATAATAGGAAGCAAAATTTTCAGTTGTATTGTTAAATTTTCAGTTGTACTCACACTAGAAGAAAATTTTCGTGGCTCTACTGTGTAATAAAATTAGTATACAGTGTAATAGATTACTATATTGCATTGCATGAAGTTTGAAATTTATTACAGTACTACACTGCTTTGTATTTTTAAATAATAAAAAACTACTTATTGCGATGCATGAAAAATGAAATCCACTACAATACTCAAATGGAATGACGCTTAGGTAGCTTTCATAATAATGTAAGTTTTTACCTGTAGTCCATCCATCATGTAGCTCAGGAAAGAATATATTTCCAACACCAAACATTCTCCACCTTGTGGTCTGTAAATGACAAGGAAAAAATGAAGTCCGAACAAGGGAACCAGCACCAATGTGGCTCGAACAGCTTTCCTGCGTTGAAAGAAAGAAACAGACTTTCTTAGTACAGCTCCAATTAAAATATAATTAAACTATAATTTCTATCATATTTACTGAGTCAGTAACCGGACATCTTCCCCTGAATATTCTAAACAACCATTATCTCTCTAGAGTTTAATGATTGAACTTCTTCAAGAAATGCAATATTTCATAAAAATAAAAAAATCAGTTACGTTTATGCGAAAGTTACAAATGCAAAACTAGCTTAAATTGCAACCGAAAAATAATAAATATTTCATGCACATTTTGTATCTTTGGACACATACACACGAACGACGGCGGTGACAGTTTGCATCTGTCGTAATCACAGACCTTTAAAATCTAGACGGAGCCAACGTATTTTGTTTTATATACGAAGCTTATATATAGGTTGAACTTAAAACGCGAGCACCGCTGATGTGCTTCCACTTTTGATTGGCTTCCGTTACTAGGATTGCATTGGTTTTTATATATATATTTCTATATTGTAATAAACGTTGATGAAATAAAAAATAAATAATGACGCACATTTTTTAGTTTATCTGTGATATAAATAATATAAAAGAAGTATTTTTTTTTTTCAAGTGATTTATTTTTTTGACAATCGCGCTGTGTTTCTTACTTTAAATCGCTTTCATGTCCAAGCTTGAATGTAAATTCCATACATTTTTTTTATTCGTTTCACCGTATTTTCACACCAGAATTATTCAAAATAACTAATTATTTATGAGTCAGTTTAATAATAAACACATACATTACTAAAACCTTTATTCATCTCTTCAAAATAAGGCTTCAAGACTCAAAAAGCTTTAGAAGTAACCTTAGTTGAAGTAACGGAATTCTTAGTACTTTCATCAGTGAAAACGAAGCAAAAATTTTTTTCATCTCCAGAACAAATTTCATTTTGTGCTCCAGTTCTAAATTAAGTTTAGTCAAACAGCATACGTTTAAAAACGACTGCATTTTTGTCTTAGAAGAGGAATTCGGAATAAATTAAATTCCAGGAAAGTTTGCGCTGCAAAGGTGAAAAATTCAAATCACTTTATAGGTTCAAAAGTTTTTCGGGAATAAAGTTCTTTTAGATATCAGTAGCTTGAAATTTTTATGCTTGTAACACTCAAACTTCTAAATCAGCAAATTGCAGCAAGACAAATAATAAAAAACGAAGTCAAATATATATTTAAATAATTTACAATTCTGATTTCGCTTTCGTAAGTTCTATTTATACTTTTTCAACACAGAGAGAGATCAAAATCGTTAAATAGCACGCAGAAGCACATCTTCTATTCTGAAATCGTTTGCCATTAAAGTTTTGAGAATTAAAAATAGATTTCGTACGGGAAGTTATTTTTTTCCCTTTTTTCCTTTGCTTTGAATTCAGCAAAAAATATAAATTTCATGAATTTTCATGAATGCGAAGATATGGCAATTTGTCAAAAACAAAAATTTAGTTCGATCTGGTTTCAGTATGTCTTTCTTTGAAAGAACTATTCAATTTTGTTTTACTTAGACACTCAGCAGTGATTAATCGCAAATATTTTGTAATGTTATGTTCTATTTTGTGAAATCTGCTTTATCCTTCGGTTTAATGCACTTTAGTCCTTAAAATCTAATTTGTATGTACATTAAAATTGCTTTAAATAAGGAGGCGAAAATTATAAGAAGATTAAGGTAAAATGCCTTAAATATGACACCCAAAAAACGGTTCCTAATGCTGACATTCTCAAATAAAAAAACATTTAAAGTACTACCAGTTTCAAAATATTTACGAAGTAAAGGAATTTAATAAGTGATACTATTCAAAAAGAAAGAAAACCTCCTTTTAAATCAGGTTAGTGAATTGGTAATAGTACTTTAAATGTATTTTTATTTGTGGACGTCAGCTTTAGGAACCGTATTTTGGGTGTCAACTTCAGGGCACTTTACCATACCTTAATGAGTCAATATCCAAATCTCACTATTTATGTCTCGTTCATCCTATGTAAGGTAATGCACGACACCTTGAGTTGAGTTGTATGTTTAACAAAGCCATCAACGAAATACATTAAATGACATGAAACACGAACAAATGTAAAATTTAAATTGCGTGTACAGAGTTTTTATAATCGGTTTATATATCGAACCTGGTTAAAGGAAATCATGGAATTTTATTCCTATGAAAATAAATAAACAATTAATTAGAATGTAAAATAAATAAATAAATAAATAAATTCAGCAAATAAATAAAAACGTAAATGCATGAATAAATTACTAGTATAGAAGGCGTCGAACGACAATACCTTAACCGGATAACTTGCGTTATAACTTACCTGAATTGACTTGGTTCATTGGCATGCGTAGCTCGAAGTTTCGTCACCAAAACTCTTATTATATTACATAAAAATGCCAAATTGAGCTGAAAAGAAGAAACAACAGACACGCTTATCAAGAATATAATTTAAAAAGAGGTATTATATAACAAATTTAAAATGAACTCTTTCACCGTTTTCTCTTTCTTTCTTTGCAACATCTACACATAAATAGACAAAGACAAAACAGTTAAGAGCCATTTTCTCCTCTGTTTTCAACCGATATTCTTACTTTGTTTTTGTTTAGTAGCTATTGACGAGTTGGAGTAACTTGAATGAAAACCTTTTACAAACAGTTTGCTATTAGTTAATTATTTCCCCTTTTATTTTGTCAGACAAGCCTCATTTATGATTGTTAAGTTATATAGTTATTGATAGGAGGTGGCAACAGCTCTTCGTTGAGTAAATTATTAGGCAATAAATATAAAACTCATTGTTAAAAGAAAATTGTTGACATTAAGCAGTCATATTAAAAGCAATTATAATAAGAGTTTGAGTGAAGGCTTCTCTGAAATAATGGAATGAAAAAGGAGGATAGTGGTATGAAAGCAAACATTTAAGTTTTATTCAACTGCCACTCAACTTGGTAGGAAATCGGCAGAAGCACAAGCGGCTACATTTCTGAGCGCAATTGGCCCTGTGGCAACAATTATTTACAACACGTTAGCTTTAAGTGATCCAAAGTGTGTTTAATATTATGGCATTTTCCTTTGAAGTTATTTATAATCAAATATTAATACTTTTAAGATTTAATTTTACAAAAAATAATTTTATATCAGACTTATCACTGGTGACTGGTCTACTGGGCTCCTCAGAAAAAACTAGAGCAGCCTCAAGTTTAGTGTCACTGTTTCAGACCATTCTCTTCTTTCTTTCCGTGAGGCATTAACCTTTTAACGATTGCACAATTTTCAAGAAAACAACAACAAAAGAGCCCTTTTATCCTTGAAAATCTTTTAAAAAGTCTGTTCATAGATTACAAGTCAATAGTCAGATCAAAATCCAAAGAAAATGTAACCCGTCACTGTCACCTGGTACGTAAAACAAGAAAAAAATAATTTTCCGAGAATGAGGAATGAAATGTTCCTAACTTTTAAGGTTATATTTTTGGTTTACATTTTGAGCAGTTCATCCCTTGATTTTGACAGGCGAGAGAAGGAAATGTTTAAAATGCACGTGGTGACTTTTGTCACTAAGCTCTTCATGTATGTCAGTTCTCACTAAAGTAAATCAATTCTGTAGAAGTTGCTTTTCTGCACGGGTGGTGCAGATGCAAGGAAAACGACTTGTCCTTACTACAGCATAAACGACTGAGATTATTTTGCTCTCTGAAACTGCTGGGTATTCTACTTTCAAATCTGAAGGAATGAATAAGGGCATGGTCTCAATAAAATGCTTTCAAATCTTATTATTATTATTTTATGCAGTAATGCACATGCTTATAAAATGATGCAAAAGAATATTTCTAGGAGATAAAAAAGCAGCTTTTTTTTGAGGACTCGAATACAAAACTTCGCAAGAATCGAACAGAAAAGTGCAACTGGTGCAGAATTCTCAATTTGATTAGGTAACGAATGATTTTGGGAGAATACAAAGAAAAAAAGCAAATACTTACTATAATTAATGATTTGTTTTAGCTTTCGTTATTTTTCCTTTCAGATTTCATCATTAGCTAAAGCGATTTTACAAAGTACTATCATGTAGTGATGCATTTAAAGGTACAAGAGATCTAAAATTGCATCCACATAGAGTTACAATTGCATTTAATTAAGCGAAACAATAAAAAAAACATTATGTAATGAACAATATACATATTTTCAATTTACGTGTACCGTAATATCGATAAGTTACGCGATGTGTTAACTTTCTGCATTTTGTGACTATTTCTAACTTCGTATCCACATAAGGGGTCATTCATAAATGATGTCACACTTCGAGGGGTGTAGGGGGTTCGAGAAATTGAGACAGTTCATGACAAGGGTTGGGGGTAACAAAAAGTGTGACCTTACACCTTTTGGTCATCTTTTTAGAATTCGAGCAATTAATATATTTTACTGTTCTATACTAATTAACTTTTGTGTTGTGAACCTTAACCTCATTTTATACAAATTAAGCAGACACGGAATCATTAGTATTATTATGCTCCCAAATGTCATTAATAGTTCAAAAATAAAATTTGAAATGTAATGTATCCCAACAAAACATCAATGTGAAAAAAAGGACAAGTTCGATAAAACAAAAACCGGCCTTCGGATAGTCGGTGTCAAAGATAAAAAAATTGATATCTAACAGGTGCCAAGTTCCATAGCAGCTCCCTTAATCATAGCTGTAAGAGTACAATGTTCTTTAATTTATTTAAAAACCTTTTTTATCGGATTCCTAACTTGGCAAGTTTTAACAAAGATAAGTTACGTTTAAGAAGACGATAAGGAGACAATTAGAAATTAACTATAATAGTAGCTAGAACATGATTTTATTAACTACTAAAAATTTATAATTGAAGAAGTTAAATTTTTTGAATGTAATTTACCTTAATTAAAACTTGCCAAGTTATTAATCCGATAAAAAAAATGTTTTTAAATAAATTAAGAACATTGTACTCTTTCAGCTATGATTAAGGGATCTGCTAGGGGTGTGACATTTTGTGACAAAGAGGAATGGGGTCAAATATATTTTTAAAAAATGTGACATCATTTTTGAACAGTCCCTTAATATCCAGAAAAATGTTTTTTTTTCTCCTTCCATTCTTCTGTTCTTTCTTTTCATTTCGCTGAATGGAAATTGATGACGTAACAAGTTCCAAAACAAAGACTATGCCGGTTTGATCAATACTTTCCCTTATTTTGCAGCATCGAAAAACTTCATAAAACGGCTGCCCCATAATAGAAAGAAACAGGAATTACTGGAGCGAAAATTAAACTCCGTTTTTAGTCTCTGTAGTGCTTTAATCTTAGAGAGATATCGAAGCTGAAATCGTACATTGCTAAAAACTTTTGAAATGCAGGTACCAGTACAAAAGCAAAATCGCGAGAAAACAAAAAAGTCAACAGAGTTTGAAATACATTGTACTCAAACTAAGAACAAAGCTTTAATTAAAAGTCAGGATCAATGTTGCAAACTTTTTAGTCATCCGTGATTTTGAAATTTTTTCGATAAGGGTATTCAAAGGTTTTGGATACCTTATTTAAATATATGCATGCATAAAATTTTCTCTACTTAGATTAGGTTGTTTTTTCTTAAAGTCATTTAAAATTGATGCCGATAGTTTAACGAAATATGATTTTTAAAATTTTGAATAACAAGTTTTCTAAAAATGAAATTGTTATTCGTAATGAATAAAATGTAATGAAAAAATAAGTAAATCATTGCGTTCCAGAAAACAATCTGTACGTATTTGAGAACGCTGTGAACTAAAATAAAGTTAATCATTGATTTTCAGTCACTAGATTGACTTAGGTACATTCCATCACAGTAACGTCATTTTAGCCATGAAATCAAACTGAACGTCCAAAGTTAAGACTGAGCTTTTTTACTGAGTTCCTGCAGAAATACCTGAAAAATGAAGTTACAATTCACAACTCTTTATATTCGGGTAAAATCTTAATATTCAAAATTTATAGTAGAGGAGAACATAAACTTTTCAAGAGACTAATACATAAGTTATAATTCTTCAATAAAAGTTGTTCCTGTCAAGGCACTGCCAGCGGTAAAATTAAAAAAAAAAAAAAATCGCCTGCGGCAAACCAGTTGCGTCCCTTTATATATACAAGAAATGTGTTTTTTTAACTGCATGTAACATCCTCATTTTTTAGAGCTATATCACTACAGGAGACCTGAAAATTGTCCACCAACAGAGATCAGAAGATGCTGATCCTATCAGTAGCATTCTTATTTTTTGTGAAAAAAATGTTAAAAAGTTTAAAGTGGTCACAAGTACAGCTCTTCTTTTGTAGTATTACGCTTCTATAGCGGACACTAGCAGGACAAAAATATTTGCCCGTAATAGATAAGTGTCCGCAAAAGAGGGTTTTTTTTTTTTTTTTTTGGCTTAATGGTTTGCTGGCGGGGGATTAAAAACTATCTGCCTAAGAAAGGTGTAGACAATTGAGGAGTTCCAGGAGGTGTACAAAAATATGAAGAAAAAAAAAACACTTGTTTTAAGCATTTAAGCATTAAGCACTTGATTTTTTTCGGGTTCTTAAGTATACGTTATGCTCCCCGCCCACTAATGAGGAGAGTAACTTGATTGTCTATATTTCTATGTGTCTTTTTATAATTCGCTTATTTTTCATTGTTCGCTATTTATGGCCTTTGCCATCGTTATTTGTTTTACATGCACCGGAATTTTCACTCGAATTTATTTATATATAACTTACTATCTATATATATATCTATATTATACATACATATATATATATATATAATATAAAGATATATATAGATGGTTAGTGCATAGGATTTTAGTTTTATTCTAGAGCATTATTTTTCGTATCCACTTCCTATAATTCTTTGATTCAAAACAAGAAAAGAAGGAAGAAACATTCGCAAGCCTTCAAGAAACCCTTTTTAATCCAATCGGAAATGCCTTATTTACTTGTTTCTTCCTATTGTGTGCCATTCACACGCACTCGCACATACCAGAATGCTAAATTCTTTGAATCATGCGCACGTTTCGGCCAGTTTTCAGCATCAAAGAAATGTTATTTCAGTTACATAACTCTCTCAGAAATGTTTGAATAGGAAAATGTCAGGGCATGAAATATCGATAAATATGTATTATATTTCGCAAATGTACATTTATTTTACGAGATCAATGGTTTGGAAACGAATCTCTTATTGGGCATTATGCACGCGTAATCGAGCCGGTGCGGTGCAAAATGTTTTCATGACTGCTGCTGATGATGACTTGAAAAAATTTTCCTCCATATGTCTCCTAGGGAAAGTTTCCTAAGTTAAAAAAGTATTCTTTCTTGTTCTAAGGCTGATGTTAAGAATATTTCTTCTGAACTGCTAACTTTGGAAGTTGGCAGTTGCTGGAAGAAGAAATATTCCTTCTGGAAGAAAAAGTATTCTTTATTCTGGAGCACAAGCCCCTCACATTTTGAATTTTAGGGAGACAAATTCTAGCTTTAAAAACTAATATATACTAACAATATAACCTTTCAATAAAATATTGAAATCAATTTTTAAAGTACATTATTATGTTAATGTTTGTCGTTAAGTAACGGTTCACAATGACACAAAAAATTAGAGAAATAAACAGCTTCTGACGTTGAAAAAGAAAATGTTTTAAAACAATCCAATGAAAACTAAAATTTAAAAAGAGAATAATGCCAAAGAATTAAGTTTACCAGTTTCAACTATAAACATGCAAAGTTAAAAGCTTAAAACTATCTAGCAAACATATCTTGAAAGTGGATCTAGCAAATTTCAAGTTAGGAATTCTTGCGGATTCGTTTATGTTCTAGGGAACTTCTTAATTTATCAACTATTTCTCTTAATAATGAAATTTTGAACGTAGAAAACAGTTATTTAACCATCTCAACGCATAATAACGCACTTTGTTTCTTAACTCATCAAAACAAAAAATAATTTTTCTTTTAATTAACATACTTCACAAAGGAAGGAGGTCATACATTCGTATTGTATGTATGCCGGTTTATTTTGTTTGTTTGTCCACTCATAACTTCGCACCGGATGAACCAATTTTCATGGTTTTTTTTTCAATCGATCAGGGGTTGTTTCCCATAGGTCCCGTACTTTCGTTCGACCATATTCGATAATTAGAACAAAAGTAATGGGCAGAAATGTAGTATTTTTTTTTTTGTCTTTTCATCCATAACTTTTGACTAAATGAATCGATTTTGATGATTTTTTCTTTAATCGATAGAGGGTCGTCTAACTCAAATATTGCAAATGAATTTGCCTACATTTGTTTTTTAAAAAAAAACATTACGAGTGAAAAATAAGTATTTTTTATTTTAATTGGAAAGGCTTGGCTTGATTTTTCTTTGTTGGGAAATCTATTAATAAATATAAAAGCATTGTTAAAAACATGTTTGTTGTCATGGGCTATAATATTAAAAGAAATTACATCAAGAGTTTGACGGAAGGTTTCTCTGTGGCAAAAATTAATCCAATCAGTTTGTTTGCTAAAATAGACTTCAAAAGGGATTTTATCATGCTAATGATTAGTTTTTAGTGCCATTAATTTAAAGAAGTTTTGCCCTTTGATATGGATTTTTTTAAAAAATAGAGTATTTATATACAAAATGCATTTACACTAAAAAGAATAAATTAAAATAATTTTTATAAAAAAACAGAACCGACTTCAAATTAAAAATTGCGCTAAAAAGTAAAAAATAAATTCATTCTTTAAACAACATCGATGTGACTTTTAAACAGTTTTAGAGGTCGGTGCAAAATTATGGATCTAATTACCATTATATACCATTTGCTACTTCATATTGGAGCTGTTGCTAATTCTGCGGAAATATATATACAGTGAAACCTCGATAACTCGACACCCCAAGGGGACACAAAAACATGTCGAAATAAGCGGGTGTCAAGTTACCGAGGTTCCGTAATTTCAATTCCTAATATTGGTTTGCATTGTTATTTATTTACCATTCAAGTTATAAAATCCAATTCCAGTGAGTAAATTATCCTCGTTTATTATTTATCTATTATTATTATTTTAAAAAGTTATACATTACAATTAAATAATATATAAACATATAGTACATCAACTCAAAATACCTCATGTGAAAAAATCCATACTTTGGTTTGTTTTTAACAAATATTGATATAGTGTTTCGAGCTATTCCATATTCTTTAGCTAGATCAGTTTGAGTCCTATCCGTTTCAAGTTCTTTTTATAATTTCTATTTTCGATTTCAAGCTTAAAGTAGTCAGTAGTCACAAGGAGCCATTGCGGACACGTCCACTGATTCACAAAGATAAGAGCAAATGGCAAAAAGCATAAAGCACGGCTATTCCAGCTTTCAGTGATTATAAGTGTTGTCGCATGAGCGCATGCGCGAAGCGTGTTTGCACCAAGGAGGATTCTATCCTCCTTGGTTTGCACCTTTTCATAGACTGGAGGAGTCTCAAGCAGTGACTGACAAGATAAAGAGAGGTCACCTTGACCACCTCTACGAAGAGCATGCTTATCGTTGGGTGTTGGGTTTCTGACTCCCCAGAGTACAAGGGGAATAGGGGAATCTTTCAGGAACACTTTCGATAAAAGAATTGATTTATGGATAAAGAAACATCACTGTAAAATTCTGAGAATTGTACACCGTGGAAAAATACCGGAAGAAAAAGTAAATAAGAATACAAAATGGAGGTCGACTTATAGGGGTTCCTTGAAATTGTGTGTCGAGTTAGAGAGTTTTTCAGCCATTGAAATTAGCATTGGGCCAACCATAAGGTACTGAAATGTCGACTTACCGAGGTAGTCGACTTATCCGCGTGTCGAGCTACCGAGGTTCCACTGTATTTGTAATTGGATTCATGATTACAAAAGATTTTATCTATCCTAATTTTGCACCGACTTCTAAAACTATGTTTAAAAGTCACATCGATGTTGTTTAAAGAATGAATTTATTTTTTACTTTTTAGCGCAATTTTTAATTTGAAGTCGGTTCTGTTTTTTTATAAAAATTATTTTATTGCATTCTGTTTATTACAGTGATGTGCGTCGTCTGCTTTTCAATTCATACTTTTTTTGAAGAGTGTGGAGTTGATTTCAATACGCAACGGATGTGTCGCTTGAAGTGACGCTATAAAGTGGGGCTGTCAGAACTGCTCTTTAATTCATCTAGCTATAAGAGCTTACTTTTATGTCTTTTGCTATTATACGTTCCAAACATATCACTTCTTCAGAAAAAAAAAAAAATCCATTGCGTTGTAAGAAGTAGGTGTATTGTGAATGTGTTAAAATTACACTAATTTTTATTACGCAATGAAATTTCAAAAGTGAAGACAATTCAACAATTTACAAAACAATATGTACTAATGTGCACTTACTAACATTCTAGTCAACAGACTTTCAGCACAGCTGGAGATTACCAAAATAGATTTCGAAGGGGAAGGTCCACCACAGGGCAAATTTTTAATATCCGACAAATTATAGAAAAGACAAAGACATTTGAAATTAATACTCATATCTTCTTTATTGACTTTAAAAGGTCATATGGTAGCAAATAGGAAGAAAGGCTTTTATCGCAGCTATGAGAGAATTTAAAACTCCTGACAAGTTTTTAAGGTTATGAGTCTGACATTAAATGAAACCAAAATCTCGGTCAAAATACAGAATAATCTTTCAAACCCTATGGTAATAAAAAATGGTGTTCAACAGGGAGATGCCCTAGCGTGCCTACTTTCTGATCTGGCATTAGAAAAAAGTGGTAAGAGATTCCATCATTAATACTAGAGGAAACATCTTTAACTAATCAGTACAATCGCTAGTTTTGCTGATGATATAGATATTATTGCGCAAACACCCACTGGACTAAGACAATCTTATCTTTAGAGAAAAGGCTCTCAGGATGGGCTTGAGAATAAGACCAAATGCCCAAAACTTATTAACTATTGACTTGCACAAAAGGCATTAGTCACGTTAAAATTGGAGAGTATAATTTTGAGGCTGTTGACAACTTCACTTATTTAGACTCTGAAAATCAACAAAAAAAAGTGTATTACAACTGAAATTCAAAAAAAAAAAGAATTATTTGGGCGAATAGATATTTTAATGGGATACGAAAATATTTGAAATCAAATGTAATTAAAAGAAGAACAAAATTTTTACTGTAAAAATGTTTTATAAGATCTATATTAACATATCCTTGTGAAACTTAGTCCATATCGCCTGATGATAACTGCTATATTGGTATCTTCGAAAGGAAGATTTTAAGAGCTATATTTGGTGCAATTAAAAAAAAAGAAAAAAAGATATGTTGCTAAGAAGATCAACTTTGGAACTCTACCGTGCTTGCAATGAACCTAGTATCGTTAATTTCATCAAACAACAATGAATAAAATGGGCAGCCCACGTTGTCAGAATTTACGAAAACCTCACCACAAAAAAATAAATAAATAAATTGCGCTGCCCGTCCAGTTGGCACTCGGAGAAAAAGTAGATCAAATCTAAGATATATTGATGGCCAGGAAAATGACCTAATCTTAGGGTTGAAGAATTGAAAACACTTGCGGGAAGAAGGCTGGCCTGGAAAATTGTCCTTGAGAAGGGCAAGGCCCACCCTGGGTTGTTGTGCCATTGAGGAAGGAAGTATGTACGAACTTATGTTCATTTTACTTGAAAAATTCCGTTGTTCTGCATTGCTTCGTGAGCCAAATGGTTTCTTAGAATTTAAAAAATTGCTTCAGAAAAGACAAAAATTAAAGATAAACGTCTGTTGAAATCGTCGTCGTTATATGAAGAATATTTTAAACGTTATTTCACATTTCGATTAAAACTTCCATTTTAGGGAAATATCCGCTGTAGGGTGACTTTGTAATAAAGAGATTCCATTTCTAAGAACTGTTTAAAAACGAATTTCATGGTGTCGTGCAATGCGTGCACAACTTCCGTTGCATGTTGAAATGACTCTTATTTTAACTAAAAATTCCTCCAACTTAAAAATTAATAAAATAATTATAAAAACTGTAACTTCTTCTCTCAAACATGAGTACACGAATGATCTTTTTTTCTTTTCTAATGTTCATTATACTACAACTTTTAATAAAGAAATAACTGGAATTCTAAAACAATGCCCGTGCTGGCATGATCAATACTTTTTCCTTTGTCTTGTATAGACGAAAAATTTTACACAGCGGCTACTTCATAATGAAACTATCAGGAATTATTGAAGCGAAAATTAACTTCATCGTTAGATTATGATAGTCTTCTTTATTGTGCGAAACCCTTTCCAATTATGGGACCTCTTTCGGATAAAAGTTTTGGAAAGCTGTTCAGCAATGCTTTTCCCATGATTAAAAATTAAAAAAAAGTTAACCAAGCATATTTATTCTAATTAAGAGGGAGACTTTAATTTAAACTTCACTCATTTTTGAAAGTTACGAAATTTTTCGTCGAACTACCTCAACTAAAATTGTCAACTCTACCGTTGTTAAATATGGAGAAAAGCCAAATTTAAGTACATACACATACATCTATATAAATGCATACATATAAAGCTAGTCTTAAGCCCAGCGCAAAGAAAAAAAAATAGTTTTACACATGAAGTTGATTATGGTACATCAATCGTATTACGGTAATTAGTGTGCTGTCTTGAGTTTCTCCCACTAATGCAATTTTTAGTTATAAACATGACTGAAAGAATTAATCACAAAACAAAGACACTGTTAAATCTGGAAAGTTATCATGATTTAACTAGTAGTTCGTTTGAAAACTATAACGCACTAGCGCAAACAGAATTTTCTTCCTTGAGTTAGTTCAAAATATTCCTACATATGTACATTACCAAACTAAGATTGGAAATAAGGTTTACAGAAAGGGGTTCGGGCGTGTAGTTCGAATATTAGAAGACACATTGGCAAATAAAATAAAAGGTCGTTTACCCCTTATATTGTCAGTGGGCTAATGAATAAAAATTGAACTTTTGCAGAATACTTTTGTCGTAATCTTTGCCATACTGCTAACAAACCTCATAACAGGAAGAATGTGTGGCAGGGAGTACGTTAAAATGAGTTCTATGGAATAAATAACAATCTTAAAGTATGTTCTTTTATAACGTTTATCTGCGCATGCAGTTAGCTAAACTATCATCTCTAGATTCAAAGTAAACACAGAATAAGATATTATTTCAATTTATGAAAATTAATGAGGTATGGAACACGTCTTAAAGATTTTTTTAAAAAAAGGTTGTCCCATGATATGTTTTATTCATTTCACTGAAGTATATTTCATTTGTAAAAACTAATGCTTACTGATGCAACCACTGTTAAGATGAAAATTTGAATTATGAAACTTACTATTAGGCTCAAAAGGTTGAGGCTGTTCGTCACCCATTCGTACGGCTTGACTGGCACTGCCCAGCACCTGAAATAAACAATGTTCATTTATATAATATTCAGTGTCGTGTTATGCATGTGGTTATGCATAAAGGTTTGAGAAAGTAACTAAGTTATTTTGTGTTGAAATAAGAAATTGAAAATCATAATATATCATAAATTTAACAAGCCCTAACTAAGTGAACTTGTGTAATACCCCCCCCCCCCCCGGATGGGAGGCCGACAGAGCTGCTTTAAACTAGTGGGAGTGGCGGACCAAGCTTGCGGACTCATGCGCCGCAAACATTTAGAAAGTTTTTAAGCCAACTAAGTGAACCCAGTAAATGTTTTTGCACTCCTGTCGAAAGAGAACCTTTGACCGCTAATTTTTATAATAAGCAAAATTTGCTAAGAAGCGCCGCGCAGCGAGTAGTTGTGCATAATTCATATTTTAAAATTTGAAAAAATGCAATTAAAAAAGTCAAAATGTCGTTTTGTAAATTAAAAAATAAAAATAATAATAACAATAAAAATAATACTGACAAACAGAACTTATTATTTTAGGAAAAGCTGTATCTCTGAACATAAAAAATTGTTTTTCGTTACTTTAATGCTAACAATTTACTCAAAACTATAAATACTATCTGTAAAAAAGTTTTTCACTGCATTAGGTTAATATTTAAGAAACATAACAATGAAAAAAAGAATACAAAACATTAATAAGTAAATAAAAATAATAAAAAAATAATAATTTTTCCAAACTCTTAATTTAAGGAAATCTTCTAATTTAACACAATAAATTGTTGATTTCAAACATAAATATCTGTCATATAAGACTTCATATATATGTAACAGATATCTGTATCGATAGGGTTTACAGATGTCGATTGCGATTTCCATAATGAGAAAAATAGCTAAATGTCGCTAGTGCTTTGCTAATTTACTCGTTGAAAAAATTAAAACAATCATTGGGTTATTTGAAATAAAGCTAAATAATAAGGGAATAAATTCGACTCATTTAATTATAGGAATGTGTGGACCTTAATTTTACGGAAAAGTCACCAAATCACGAAAAGTTTGGTGAAAATTCCCAACGCAAACAATGTCTTAGATTTGCCTCTGAAACATGTATGTACAAGTTTGCAGAGTTATCAGTAGCTCTAAAATGGAAAATTTAGCATGATTTTGAAACTTTTAAATAGCAATAGTGATAAAAATTGTTGCCTCAATTCAAAAAGATTTTACTAAAAAAGTGTGACTATGTAATCTCAAAAATAATAAAGTAAAAGTCAATGGACAAATTTCTTAAGAAAACTCACATATACACAGCTGTAAAAACTTAAAGTATTTCTTTGATAGTGCGAGAAAATAACTGCATCCAGAAGAAAGTTGAAAAGAGTAAACTTTTCTAAAGAACTCATAAAAGTTTCTTAAAAAAAAAAATCGTTGATTTTTATTTCTCTACGAATGCAAGATTCCGTTTTTGCGTGTGAAACATTTGTTTAGAAAGCCTATAAGTACTATATCTGATACAAAAAGCATAACTTTCCGTGATTTCTCAAAAACAGTGTAGAGCGTAAAAAAATCTAAAGTAATTTTGTTAAAGCATTTATTAAAAGGTTAAACTCAAAGCTAAATAGCAAAAAAAGGTATTTTGAAAGTAAGCGTGAAAGATATGAATTGATAATAAATCTTATAAAATGAAAAACAAGGAGAAGAAAGCAAATAATATAATTTTTCAGCGTGAGTACTTGAAGAAAAATTAATTTAAATGGCCTAGAATTGTTTTTTATTTATAACGATTACCGGGAAAGATTTAGTTCAAAATTGAACAATGTACAAGTATGAAACTTCGTAAGGCTGATATTCTTTAATACGGCATTTGCATAGAAGTGCCCCTTTTCACAGTTTGGCAAATCGTAGTCGTGAATCATAATAAAAAACGTGGTTGATATCCAAATTAGAGATTTATTATTACAAATGATAACACAAATTGTCTGATTTCCATTTAATCAAAGTAGGAAACATTCGCATACATATTTTTTTCTTCTACCTATTTATTCTTTTTACAGAAAATAATTTTGTTGATTGATTTAGAAGTAGATTCAAAATGGGATTGCATTCGAGACTAATTTTCACAGTTCTATTTACCATTCTGCGCAAGTTTATGTTTTAAAGAAACTGAATTGCACGGTCACATTAGAAAA
This sequence comes from Octonoba sinensis, assembly GCA_038502835.1. Classification (NCBI taxonomy): domain Eukaryota; kingdom Metazoa; phylum Arthropoda; class Arachnida; order Araneae; family Uloboridae; genus Octonoba; species Octonoba sinensis. Next base: position 57,747,466 of record CM076605.1, on the reverse strand, counting down.
TTAAATTATAGATCCCCATTTGCTGCCAATTAGCCTTACATATTACTGAATTTTTAGCAATTAACAACATGACATACTAATATTGGGTCATCGCTATAAGTCAAATGATACCGAATAATATCTATTTCAGTTGAATTCCACAGTTATAAATACCCGTCAGGACGTACATCCGGATATTGTTAGCGCCGAAAGCTAATAACCAAGCCTCTATCGATATTTCTCTTAGATATATTTCACTGCCCAATGACAGATAATCCCATTCTAAATGGCTCCAGAGAGCTGATAAAATATTCCGTTTATAAGCTCCAATCAGCACGTATTAAGGTTGATTTGAATATGTCAACGTGTTAAATTTATATTCAAAATAGGCGAAATTGGTTAGTACGTATGATATGTGGAAGACTTACTGGATAAATTCGAATAATATTTGAAAGATTTTTAGTCATATTTAAAACATTATTTTAGTAAAGTAAAGCCTCAATTGGTCGTTTTCCTAGGGACCATTCATTTTAAACGATTGGTCGGGAAAACGACGCATGTGGGTCAACGTAAAACGTCACAGCCGAAAAAAATGTATGGCAGTAGGAAATTTACTATTAAAATATAAGAAATCTGTACGGAACAAATACATACCTGTAGTAAAAAAGTAAGAAACAAATTAAACATGAATAAACCCATTTATTTACTTAAAATATTGTTAAAATATTGTGGGTTTTGCGTCTTTTTACTTTGAACTTCAATGACTACTTCCTTATACAAAACGGACAGAACAATTTATGTTTACAAACTATTTACGCTATCTACAAATTTCTCATAAACATATCTCTCGGAGTTCACACATTACCGTAAGACCAACAGTAATACCGTATTTCTTAACCAAAATACGAAAAGAACCAAGCACGAAGCTTGAAGCCCAACGGCTCAGACTTCTATCAGGCACTCGGCCAAAGTCTGCAACGTAAATGAACTCAACTCCGTCCTAAACTTCTCGCCGGAGCTATTTATATACCATCGCGGATCACGTGACAGACCATTCCAGAAATTTCCATCAAAGACTAGAATTGTCTATCACGCGATCCGAGATGGCGCCAAGCTTGGCGAGAAACAACATCGGTACCCCAAAATTCGTAACATTATTAAAACATTTTGACATGCAAGCACTTTTTGTCCTAAACCAAGAAAAGAATTGGCGATCTTGACAAACTTGATAAGCTTGAACAAAAATGCACATATATAAACCTCTTAATCATGAAACGTGATATCAAAATTGATTGCCCCCCCCCCCCCCCCCCCGATGTCAGTAAAATTTCTGAACAACAGATAAGAGATGTGACATTTTCAGGAAACGATCGTAGGGTACTTTTACACCAAAGTCGACAAAGACAATATTGTTGTCATCTCCCCATCTACGCAAGCGGCAGATTCCCCAATATTTGGCATTTTAAAAAAAAAGGGGAAGGTTTTAAACCCCCTAAAAACAAAAAATTTTAATTAAAAATTTTTGAAATTTTAAAAATTAACTTAAAAAAAATTTTTTTGTTCATCTGCGAAGTGCCACCTCAAGAGAGCAAATGTAACTACTGGAAAAACTGGGAACACTAAAAAAAAAAATAATAATAATAATAAAACACACTAATGCATTGAGGCAATCAAATTAAGTAAGTTTTATAAGTATGGTTTGAATTTGAGAATATATGAAGTTTTTTGAGTTCAAAATTGAATTTTATTAAATTAAGGAAACAACTTACCCCAGCCAATGAAATAGAACATGTGCAATGACTTCTGCTCTGCAAAAGCTGCCGCTATGAGTTTGTGAAGATAGAAACCTTCACAGAACATCCACATGTACGTGCACATGCGAGAATACTTTGTCAGAATGTAAAGCAGCCGACAGCCAGCCTGCAAATGACCAACATTATAAATTAAGTTATGTTGCGTTTACATTGAATACGAAACGTTTCTCTTGCAACGGACTGTTGCTGTAGATATCATGCTAATTGTAAGGAATTTTCTATTGCATACTCAAGCCGACATAGCGCAATCAAGGAATTATAATACTTTGAATAAAAGTAATTTTTAGTAATGAAAAAAAAGAGTATGCGAATGGCAACAGGAAGACGTGTAAATTAAATTATGTACAAGCAATGAAAGCGCTCAGAATATTTATGTCAAAAATTCAGTTGCTCTCGCAATCAGAACTAGGATCAAAAGCAAACGTAATTAAATATCTCTATGGCTCTCGGAGACGTAGTACAGAGGCTGTTGTTGCTAAAAAAAATCTCGCATATACCAGAAGTTGAAATTAAAATTGTCTTTTTCTAAAGTGATTTCAAACACATTTTAAGATAGCTATTTATTAGTTTGTATTATTCCCATTTAAGAGCAGAAGATGCATCAAAGACTTAATATTGGTTAATCATTCACCACCAATGACTCTTCAAGACTAGTAGTCTTGAAAAATGTTTTTCCATCTTAAAAATAAATAAATAAATAACGCTTCACCAAAATAATCTAGACATATTTTTTAAGAAAAGGAATGCGTGCTGACCCTATTTTAATGATTTAACTAATTTTCTGCGGCTAGCTGTTTAAAAGAGATGCGGTGTACATCAAAATGATGAGGGAGAAAAACATGTTCTTCAAATGAAAGAAAAATTAAAAAGCCCTGACCTTCAGCCCATTTTTCCTGCGCTGAGCACTGCGATTTCCACAAAACAAATGAGAAATAAGTCATTTTTTCCAAGGCAAGAGAAAAATTGAAGAGCAATGATCTCCTTTTAATATTTTAACCCACCTCCTTTTGTCAGCTGTCTAAAATATGCTGCGAGTTACACCAAACAAATAGTACAGAAGCCAGGGGTTAAAAGACGAAGGAAAAATTTAAGACTGCTTACACCTTTACTATTTTGATCAATTTCCTTCTGTTAGATAGCTATAACGGGCAGGGGCTGTACTAAATGAATGGAATATAAGTCAATTTTAAAAGACTAAAAGAAAAATTAATGGGCGTTGACCTTTAACATTTTCGATCATACATTTATATCAGCTAAAAAAAACAAGAAGTTCCGTCTAGAACTATACGAGCCTACTTTCCCGTATACACCAAATTCAAATTTATAATATAGCTATCTCTTTCTCTCTCTTTCTTATTTATCTTTAGTTCTAATTATTGAAAATATACCTTTTTCAACGGATAATACATATTCATTCACTCACTCATTCATTTATTCAGCCATGCATGTATTCATTCATTCGTTACCTCATTCAAGTGTTTATTCATTCATTTACGCATTCATGTATTTATTCACTCATTTATTTATATTTTCACTTATTCAATAATTTATTCATTCATTCTTTTCCTCATTCATTTATTCATTGATTTATTCTTTCACTCTTTCATTTATTCATTCATTCATTATTTCACTCATTGAGTCCCTGAGAAATATTCTTGAAACCCCCTGATCAAAAAATTTCATAGCAAAATAGGCTCGAAACGTTCTGGATAAACTTTCTATTTCTACATGTTCTACGTTATAAGAGCTTTCCGATAAAGTTTGTTCCAAGCAAATCGGTCCGTTAGATCAGGATTTATATAGGGTTGAAATTTCCCCGTAAGCTCTGTGTTAATTTTTTAAACCCTGTTCAAAAATGAACAAAAACTGTTCAAATCAATATTTCACACCGAGAATTCCTTTCAATAAGCTTGCAATAGGAACTTGGCTCTTGTGCCCAGAGTTTACAGTATTTGCTTCAATTTTGTCCATAGGCGCTAATGTTAAAATTTTTTGAACTGTTCAAAATTGAACAAAAAATTGTTCAAATCAAAAAGTAAAATATAGAAATGAGATGTCCTCGCCGAGATCTTTCGAATGCAAAAAGAATTTTTTGAATCGGACAATTCGTTCAAAAGTTATTAGGGGGGGACAGACCGACAGACCCGACAGACAGACAGACAGACAGACCTTCAGACAGACAGACCGACAGACCGACAGACACACTTTTTCCCCATCTCAATACCCTACTTTCAAATTTTTTATTTTTCAATCTTTATTTAATTACTTCACTTATTTTTGACTTTTCTTGATTTTTAACGATATTTTCACGATACATTAAGCCTTCTTTCATGCTTTATTATTATTTTTTTTTACTTTTACGGGAAAGTACGCTAAAAAAGAGGAGCATTTGCGCCAAAGGAATGGAGTTATTTTCTATTCGTTTACTCGTCTTTAGTGCAAATCGCATCCTGCACGGTTATTTACATGTCCGCAAGAAAAAAAAAGAGGAGGATTTGCACCAAACGAATGAAATTCTTTTCTACTCGTTTAGTATTTAGTGTAAATCGCATCCTGTTTTGCACACTTATTTATATTAAAACGAAATAAAAATTGGACAGCAAAGAAAAAGTGTTTTATTAAGAAATAATATTAATAGAGATCTTACGGGCATAAAACCACGAAGACTAGATAATTTAATTATTCTAAACGCTGGAATTCAACGCAAATAATGTTTCTCAAATTAACTTTCAGTGGCATTCCGAAGATTAAATTATTTCCGAATACCCTACATACGCTAAACTGTGGCAGAAATTAATTGAGTTAGACAACGACTAGTCGTCGATGATTAGCAATGCGAGTGAAAATATGTCATGGTCAGTTAGAAACAGGGATTTGTGTGCGGTTTTTAATTTAAATGTGTTGCCTAGTTACCAGTTATGTGCATTTGAATTGCTCAAGTTTGAACGTATTACGTATAATAATAGCGTTGCTATCAGAAAATTATTTTCAGACAAATAACTCAAACTTCTACTTTAATTTTGTTCAAAAAATAACAAGAGAAATGGAAGGAATAAATGCTGTATTGGACGAAATTAGAAATTTCGGGGGAATATATTTTATTGTTCACCTGATTTATTTTAATGTTTCACCTGATAATAAAAATTTTTTTTTAATTTTGCTACTAAAATTCGCCTTATTTCTTTTTCAGAGAAAATATTTTATGTGTTCAAAATATCGGCATTTATTTAAAGGAGTTTTTTATTTCCTGAATACACAAGTTTCGGGTTTACAATGAACTCATTTTTCAATTCACTATCCTTCGGCATGTAAATAATTCGGATTATTTACATCACGAAGCTCACAACTTCATGCACTGGTAAAGATATTCTTTACAACCTCGGAACATGTTACGCTTGTTTATCTATTTATTTATTTCAGGTTGCTTTTGAAGAATTTCGTGTTTGCTCGTTTAGCTGTTTTTGAACACGCTTTCTTTCTTAAGTGGAGTATATTTGAGAGTGCATAAAATAGTTCATAAAGAATCTTGTCTGAGACATAGGCGGGGAAAAATTTCTTTTAAGTACATTATGTACCCCATCGCAGTACTGAGCATGTTGCATTCTCAATTTTAGTTTTTGTTAATAATGAAGAAACTTAAATATAGCTGAGGAATCATTCATAAATGATGTCACGCTTCGAGGGGGGGAGGGGGATTCAAATTTTAAAAATTTTGACAAGGAGATGGGTAACAAGAAGTGTGACATCATGATTATGCAACATAGCGTGGCATGTTGTGACAAAGTGGGTGTTGAAAGTGTTTCATTTTGTGACAAAGGGGGTAGGGGCAAATAATATGGAAAAAGCGTGACATCATTTATAAACGGTCCCGAACTATACCGTTTAATTTTATTGGAAAGAAAAAAAAGGGAGTACACTTTTTGAATAGAAAATGGTGCCCTTGCTTCATATGTAGGCTCTTGGAAACCGAAGTTATAATACACTCATTTGCTATCAAATCATTTTCACGTGTTTCAGAGCACATGAAAACATTAACGCGCAGGAATGGAGCTACAGCAAAAATTAACGATTTGGCCATTTTTGGAACACTGAAAATTTTATACTGCTTATTTCCGATAGCAGAATTTTTGTATCTCTTAGAGAATAGCAAAAGGTTTGAAAAATAAAGCATTTATTAAACGTGTTTAGTGCAGTATTATCTTTCGGAGTTACAAGAAACTCGACAATCAATGCCTAGAAATAATGCTGTGCCAAATAAATAATGCATAAATAAAATAAAAGAATAATAAATAAAAACCCAGACTTTTTACACCCGCAAACATTTTGCATTATTGTATATTTTTGATGAATAAAGCCAATGCTTTAGCCAATGAGCAGGCTGTTAGTCCACACATTGTATTAAAAAAAATCTTTCAGACAACAGCAAAATGTCTGAAATTTTTTTATTAATCATTAGACATATTTTGTACACTGAAATTATAGCAGAAATGAAATGCATAACTTATTATGCAGCATTACGAATTAAATAAAGCAATGTTGCAGAACAATAGCTAACTGCCGAAAAAAAAGTAGCAAATTATAAAATACATATTGTACGTTGTAATTATACCAGAAATGAAATCCGTAATGTATTATTATTTATTATTACGCATTATATTAAGCAATGTTACAACCCACCACAAGCAATTTATTTAAGAACAAGACCTTAACCATTACACGAGCAAACCACAAATATTTTCAGAAAGCTAACAAAGTGCATTTTTAATTAATTATGCTCCGGATATTATCTGGATTAATTAATAGCTCAATAAATTTTTCCTCAAAAATCTTAAATATATAATGTTCTATTAATTATCTGCACGCACTAGATCTTAGCTTTGCGTACTACTTGAAATTAATTATTCCACGCGTTCGTAAACAAGAACCATTATTCAAATTAAAAGTGGTTTAAAGTTCCAGCTAAGCACCAAGAAAAACTTGGTAAAGCACTTAAGATTTTCTCATAGAAACGTTTTAATAGATAGCTCGATAGGCGAAGGCATTTTCTTAAAGGAGAAAATGTTAACGTAATAGACCTCTTTAATCCTAATTTTCTTTTTTAATATATTTAAAAACCGTAGTTTTAAATTACAACTGCATTTAGTTCCTGTTGGTACAAATTAGTTTCCTGCGAAAAAATGAATAATCGAGTGAATTTTGAGTTGTAATCTCTACTAATAATAAAGCAATAAGTATGTCTGTCTGTGTGCCTGTGTCCGGCGTAGGGCCAAGACCGCTTGGCGGATTTTCATGAAATTTGGCACAAAATTAGTTTGGAACATGGGGTTGAGCACCTCGAAGAGTTTTTTCTGAAATTAGAATTTGTTCTTTTTTCCCCCAATTTATAGCCCATATAGGGGTCCTTAGACTGGATGTCAGTGAAGCTAAGTTATCACCAAATTTTAGGCATGAAGCACCTAACAGAAATTTTGCAAATTTCACTTACTTATTTATACAATAAGCATATTAATTTCCCTAATTATATATTGGTAAAATATATTTCATAAATTGTGCAAGAGTAGGTACCCATTCTATTTGTGCTTGTAACTAGTCAAATCTTGCATTTATAATGCTAGTTGAACAGCCGTAGTCGGACACTTCCCCATTAAATGTTGATGCATGATTAAAAAAGTCAATTTTATGATTAAAAAAAATAATTCTTAAAAATTTTTTTCAATTTACATTTCGTAACTGTTTTTGTTTACTTTTTCTAACTTTCAGGTGGCATTTCAGGACATTTTCTGTCTCCTTACTGTTTCAACTTCTTGGGAAAACTCAGTTTTACTCTGTTCTAGAACCTTCAACTATAAATGGTACAACTGAATTCCTTTAGAATGATGACCTAGGAAGGAGGAATGGCCAAAGGTCCACGTGCTAAAAAGTTTAGGAACCTAGGATCTATAGGGAAAATTTAAAAATCATTTCAATATTCCTAGACGTTAAATCACAATATTTTTGAGCATACCTATGAAATGTGATGTTCGGTTGTGGGTTGACAGTCAAACTGAGAGTAATAAAAGCAGAATATTCGTGTTAACCACTACCAGTATGTTTTTTGGAAACGGAGATAAAATATTTTGGCCGAATTTCAGTTTTAACTTACGGATGACAGGGATATATGTACATTAACAACGAGTTAAAAAGTATGTGGCGAGCAGCAGAAACTACGCAAATTTCTCTCCTCCTTCCTGCTGGCACCATAAAAAGCCGGCTGCAAGCCCGAACACTGAGCAGTAAAAATTTCAGTCACAAAAGACTCACGCAGTCTCAATCAGAACGCAGTGGCTGGCTGCTAGTGTAAAAATTATCATGAATTATCTAAAGTTATTTTTATTTGAATGATGTGTTTAAATTTAAAAGTAAAAATTTACTTTGAGCTTGGAAGTTTTTTTATGTCCTTCTGAAATTCGGAATCAAGAAAGGGAAATGCCGGATACATCACTAAACACCCCTTCAAGTACATTGAAACGAGAAGTTCCGTCTAGAAATATACGAGCCTACTTTCCCGAATACACGAATATCAAATTGATAATCTAGCTAATCACTCTTTCCCCTTTTCTTTCTCATTTAGTTTTAGTTCTTAATTACTTTAAATGGGCCTTTTTCAACGGTTTATACATATCTATTCACTCACTCAATCAATCAATCATTCATTCACTCATTTATTCATTTATTCACTCGGATATATTCTTAAAAATCCAGATAAAAACGTTTTGTGGGAAATTGGCTCGTTTAGTTATGGATAAACTTCGCATCTGTACATATTGTACGTTATAACATCTTTACGATAAAGTTTGTTCCAAGCAAATCCGTCTGTTAGAATAGAATTTATATAGGATTGAAATTTCCTCGTTGGCGCTAGTGTTAAAAGCCTCAGCGGTATTATTTAGCGATATTTTTAGAATACATTAAGCTTCCCTTCCTACTTTTTCTTCTTTTTATATTTTTACGGGAAAATAGGCTAAAAAGAATCCATTAGTGATAATATTGTTTCCATACTCTAATACAGTAGTCGGCAACCCGTCGATCCCGAGCCCATTTTCGGGCGATCGCGACAGCATGTTGGTCAGTTTATAGCTTAAAAAAAAACATGTAATCAAACGACTTTTGAATTGGAAGGCGAATTTATTATTATTTGTTTTCCCTTCAGGGAATGTTGATTAGTTTGTCAGACCATGCGCGGGACCTAAAAAAAACTTGCCGATAAAATGGAATGTCAATCGTCACAATAGCTATGCTCTCGGTGAGAGTTAATTGAAGAATGTAACGGCATTTCACATATGTGTTTTACTTAAAATGCAAAACAAAACAAAAAGTTTTTTTTTATCAAATTTAAAAGAAATAATATATTAGTATCTGAAATATTGCTTTGATCCGAGTTAACGTTGTTACATAGCATTATTTTCGACATTTTAAAGTAGGTATTTCATAAGCATCAAAACTTGTTCTGACAAGAATTAACCTACAATTTGAAGACCGGCGCAATCCCAACATCCCCATTTCTTGTGTTTTAATAATAGTTCTTTAGTAGAATAAAAAGTGCACCTCCCTGCCCCCGGTCCTCCGAGTCGATCTTGGTGTTCGCCGAACTTGGAAAGTAGATCTTCAGTCAATTTAGGTTGCCGACCGCTGCTCTAAGACAACTAACTGCATTAGATAGACAAATGCTTTTTCAAGTTATTATAAAATGAAAAAAAGGAAGAATATTTCGGAACATTTACAAAGTTTAAGTTAAAAGAAATATGTTTTTGAATCATCAGCTGTACCTAAAATTAGTCATAATGACCAGTAAGCGCACAGGTTTATCTTTTGTGCGACAAAATGAAATAATATGAAACGAAATGTAATTAAACACAAGATTGAAATACTGAATGCAGACACGTTGTTTCAGAATTTCAAAGAATTCCTTTGTCAATGCAAAAAAGTAAAGAGCAATGGAAGTAAAAACTATACAGCAATAGGTCACTTTGTGTATACTTTGCTTCATCGCTCACTTTTTCTCCCGCTTATATAAATAGCAAACGATTGTCTTTCCACAAATGATGAACGATTTAATGGATGCTTTAAAATAGTATTATTAGTATTAGCAACCTCAATTCTATTTCTGTTCGTCAGTGGACCAGTCGGTAGAAGCTTGGTTACAGCAGAACGCACAGACCTGGTTCAAAAATTGGGTGACCGTCAGTTAGGCAGAAGTCGAACTCCTGTCAGTATGGATCCCGTTAAACTCAGGAGCAGCGCACCCTCTCTTCCTCGCTTAGCGCGAGAACTCGCCAACAACAATTGTCCATCTATCAAAAATTATCCATATATATATTTCAATGTGGACCAGTTACGATTAAATTTTGCGAAACGATACGACACTGACATCAAGCAAAAAACAAACTGGTAAAACGATATTTAAAAATTTGTTTATTGATTAGCATAGAAAAAGTAACATATTTGTATTCATTTTCGTAACTTACGAACTTTAACAAATTTATTTCTATTTCTTAAAAAGTATTTATACTTTTAATTTCCGATTCTTTGGAGGGGCAGCGCCTTAGTTTGTTTATTTCAAGCGATCATTATCATGTTTGTGAATGGCAACACCTTAGTTAGTCCTCGAGGATCATTTTTTTATCTAGCGATCTTTTTCTTATCTAGCGATCTTTTTCTTATCTAGCGATCTTTTCCTTAAGACTTTCGAATTTTAAACTTTTCTTTTTATTATTGTTGAACTTACAGCCCGCAGATGTTCTGCGGGGGATCAGCTAGTCTATTGTTATTATTATATGTTACTATTGTTGTCAGCTATGGATGCAAGAGATGTGTTTAAAACGTAAAAATCTAATTTTAAATCTTTGTAATTTTTCACTCACTGTTAAAAAAGGAATTAGAAAAAAAAATGGAGTAGGCTTCCTTTACGTAGCAAATATTTTAAGAATAATACATCTAAGAAAAATATATCTATCAAGATAGTAAACCCAAACATACCCAGTTCTCTTCTAGAATCGTCCTTCGATTGCCGGAGTTCTCCAGTTCGTCAAGAATTACTATGGTTTTAAACATGATTGAAAGAGTAGCGTTCAAGAGGAGTGCTATGAATAGATTTTTATGCATGGTGATGCGATGGACTTGTAGCTGCCTGAAATTAAAAAGAATAACAAGTATAGGAATATACAAGTTTGTAAAAAAAAACTAGTATATTTTAACAGAGTAGAGTTCGTCCAGTGGTCAAAATTCGGCCACCAGCTCCGAAAACAATCCTAAGAACTCGGCTAAAAGGTACGGGTCTGGTGGAGATAATTGGTCTAAATTAGACCTTAATTCATTTAATTTTTCAAGTTCAGCAACGAACGTTTAAAAAGCTCTTAGATATTTTAGTTTTTCTGTTTCATAACAAGTTTGTTTTGTTTAGATATTTCAATTCGCGATAGTCTCTCCTTCGGGCGACTCATTGAGCCCTGAGTTTAGTAATTAGTTAAATATATTTCTGACAAAGATAATGCATAAATTTTATTTTTCTGCACTTCTTCTCCTGTAAGGAAAATATAAAAATAAAAATTTGTATGCCACCCTACAATTGTTGAACAAATTGGAAATACGAACGCTCACTTTCAATTTAATCGAGCGTTCCGAACGCTTAGGCAAATCAACAGAACTTACGAAAAGTTGATTCGAAGCAAAATAACGCCTCAACGCACTTATTATCTCAGTTTATATAGTATTAGACATTGCAAACTTCACATTTTTCTTGTCATTGCACTGTACGTTTTATTATCACATATATATGTGGGGTTCAAACTTGAAATAAGATGCACTGATGAACGAAAACATTTAATTAAACACATAACATTAATATATATAAATATTAACAACACAACTCGTTCTAGTGCGAGCTTCGGGATCGATTACAGTTAATCATCGTGAACAGTCTAAAGTTAGTGGATACTTTTGCAACTCTATCCCACATATATATATTTTTAAAATGGATTAACAGACACCTTAAGACTAACATTATGTTGCATTGACATTCATTTAATAGATTACATTTTCTCTTTTACTTTGTCCTTGACATTTTTTCTCTGAATTATAAATAGTAAAAAATGTATTGAGTATTGTATAAATATTGTAGAATGTAGATGTAAGACGTGTATGAAACTATGACAAATGCAGATTTCTGAGAAAAGGCTTCGAATCTACGTCGAAAGTAAGAGGAATTTATATATATCTATCCCATAAGTGTTTATTGATTATCCTAAAACTCATCAATAGCTACTAAATAGAAAAAATAAGAAAATCGGTTGACCAACATAGAAGAAAATGGTACTTAACAGTTTTGCCTTTGCTTATTTATATATATAGATAAGGATTGTTACGTAGCTGATACAAGAAACAGTTTTAAATACTAGTGATGTGTTTCTAGATAATCTATAATTTCGCTAGATTTGAGTAAAAATTTCGCTTCGAATTCTGTTAAATATGAATTGATTAAAATGGAGAGTTCGTTGAATGTAATTTTTGAAGCTTCTTAGCAATAATGTTAAGAAAAATCTTTAATGAGTTGAGTCGACTTTGACTTTCATGTCGGAAAGAATGTTATTTGAATTGCACTGTTTTGTCAACTAAGTCAATTTTGTCAAGTCTATTTTTCACTTTAGATCAATAAAATTAATTTCCTTAGCAGCAGGTCTTAGTTAATACATTTATGTTTTAATCAGTAAAAATAGTTCTTCAGGCGCATTCCAATCAACTAGTCTAACCCTTGCGATCAATATTCATGTTTTAATCAGTAAAAGCATTTTTAAAGCGTATTCTTTTCACGGGGCTCTACTTATGTGTACTAGCCTTGTTCAAAAGAAAGACGAGTTGAGTAGAAGGAAGTACGCTCTCAGAAAACAACATCTTCATCTTTAAAAAAAATCATCTCTTATTTTTTTCATTTTGCAAAAGCAATGTCTTTTTTTAAATGGTTTGAACTCAGGGTCTATGTAATGTAGAATGAGTTTAAAAACTCTAAAGGCAGTCCCTGTCAACTTTGGAATACCGTAAATAAATTACTGCAAATAATAATAATTGACAGACAAATAAATGAGAAGGAAAAAGCATGAAATAAAAGTAAAGAAAGAAAAAACATTCTCGGAAACTATTACTTTAAAAAATGGTCTTCTAAAACAAAAAAATATCACTTTGACAAATTCTTATGAAGTCAAGAATAGTTTTGGCACAGTCCCATCATTTCAAGCATAAAACGAAGAGTTTTCTTTTTCTGTATAAAGGTATAAGGAAAGAAAATGTTTTAAAAAATAAAATTTCAATAATAAAACTAACTGTATAAAAAAAAGGTCTAGAAACCCCAGTACATTTCCTTTGAAATAAAAGCTTTCAAAGAAGTGGCATTGAATAATGTTAAATACCATGGCGTTTACAGAAAAATTATACTTTGTCATAAATATTATTCCTACATTAGTGTCATCATAAATATTCCTGAAGCACCAATAAGATACTGAGACTTAAAAACGCATCACTGCAAAATTACACCACGGAGTAAATAAATTTTTCTCCTGCTTCCAATATAAACATTGTCGAAAACCCTCCGTCTTTAAAACCCATCATCGTTTAAATATCGTCTGCCGTAAATATTCTTGGCACGTTTTCCCTGCAATAAATATTTCTCAAAGGGTCAAAACTGAAACGTCTTATGAAACATTACTGCATCATGATTACAGCATCAAAATACGTGTTCTAGAATTTTATTTTATTTATTTGTTTTTTCTTCACCTAACCTTGGAATTAAATTTTTGAATTTCGATGTGCAACTACAGTTAAACTTTCTTAATACGGACACGGTTATTACGAAATCACGGCTAAAACGAAAATTTTGTTCATTTAGTGTGGTTTACTATTTATTTACACAAAATAGCTCACGCATATTCGAAAGGTTGAAATAAAAATTTCGGCGAAGGGACCATTCATAAATGATGTCACGCTTCGAGGGGGGGGGGGGGTTCGTGAAATTGTGACAAAGTGTGACAAGGGGAGAGGAGGGGTAACAAGAAGTGTGACATCATGCAATATGCAACACAGTGTGACATGTGACAAAGGGGGGAGTTGGTCCACTGAAGTGTGACATATTGTGACTAAGGGGGAGGGGGGTCAAAAATATGGGAAAAAATCTTAACATCATTTATGAATGGCCCCTAAGACGAACAGAACTTCTAACCTCTTCCCAAAAAATTGCATGATAAAATTTAATGTACCTAAAAACAACTCACTATTAAGTATTTTTTATAAAATTGACATTCATTGATTTTAACTGATTAAAAAGTAAGTTCACGTTTTCTTAATTTACTGGTAAGATTTAAAAGTACATTAGTAAAAATAAATTATTTGTTTTCGCTATTTATTTTACTTTTTATTATACAAAGTAGTAATTATTTTTAAAATAAAAAAAAGGAATTTGCAATTTTCTATACAATTTTACTTATTCACGGTCGTTACGAATAACGGTTAATGCGAACAAATTCGAGAATTTTGGCATTTCGTATTAAGCGAGTTCAACTGTACTTCAACTTCAGGTAGAAGGATTCCATGTAAAAAGTAAGAAGTTGATCGTGTTGTTTATCTAAGTTTAAATGTTTTGACAGAATTGAGGGAGGTTAATTGGAGATATTTAAGAACTGCATAGAGATATTTCTTGTTGTGTTTAGTGTTCCTTAAGGAGTTTTGTGTGTGTGTGGTCTCTCTCTATCTCAGCGATTCTCAACCTGTGGGGCGCGTCCCTCTAGTGGGGCGCGAGCACACGAGAAGGGGGGCGCGAGAATATCCAAGGGAAAACATTACTTTAAAAAATTGATTAACTGACTGAAAGGAAAGCACACATACACATAGAAAGCAAAATACATTTCGACATATTTAATAACTTATTAAAGTGTAACAAACTACTAAATTAAAACTTTCTTAATCAAGACATACTAAATTAAAAACAAATTTAATAATTATTATTAACTTCCTTGGGCCTGTCTTTCAAAGCAAAGTTTTTCGAAGGAAGGCTTAATATTCGAAAGTGCCACCCTCAGTTGTTTCTATTCCGAGATCTATAGTTTGTCTTCAAAGAAGCCACAGCAAAAAATCCAGTTTCACAAAAGTTGTTGAGGATGTTGAAAATGGCAATAGAATGCGAAATGCCGTTGTTTTTAGTGCAGAAAAATCATCCTCTACTCCTGCTCAAAATTCAAATAGTGATTAATTACTAAATTAATTTTATTACTAAAATTACTTGATTTTATTCTTGTTTTGGCAGTTACTTAAAAATAATTCAAAAACAGAATCAGTACTCATATACATTATTGATCTATACATTTTATGGTGAGCGATGAAAATTATGATAGAAAATTGGGCCCGAATACTAAAAGGTTGAGAAACGCTGCTCTCTCTCTCACTCATGACGTGTAGCTAGAGTGAAACACTTTCACAAACTCAAGTCACACTAAATAAACATTCTATTTATTTTCATAAAGTAGCTTGTTATACATGGTGGAAAATATTTTGGCTCTTTATCTTCAGAACTTTGAAAAACAAAAAAAGATAGAAAGAAATCTATACATTGCTGTTGTTTTTTTTTCTTTAGTTCTACTTTTTGTTTATAACTTGAAGAAATGTACTGAAACGTTTAAATTTATTTGCTATGCAAATATTTGATTTCTTCATCTCTCTAACTGATCCCTGTTGGACGTATTATTTGAAGAAACACTAGGCTTCCTTTCCCCGAAAACCTTATCCCTAATTGGCACAGAGTAAATATAATAAATTAAAAAAAAAAAAAATGAGTTCATGTACACATGTATGTAAAATGTATAACGTACATGTAGTAAAAATGTATATTTCTCTAACTCATAATTTTTAATTAGAGTGTAATTTCAACATGCAACTGAAGACGTCCAGGCAGTACGGGACTCCAGGAATTTAAGCTTTTCGGAAGAGAATGTTTAAGTACGGGAAAAGAAACATTAAAATATCTGTCGCTTATGGGTCACCCTTTTTATCCCTTTCTCTCAGTTGTACGTCGTTTTAGAAGACGCAACAAAAAGTAAAAAATAATCTGATTTTAATATTCAATTATGCATCAGTTCCAGAGTTATTTTTCAGTTGAGTCAGTAAACCTTTTCGACAATTTTTTCTTGTACCCTTTTCCAAAATTATCTGATACTTTAACGCAAGGACATTTGAACAACGAGATTGAAAACGTTACTTAAATATCTTGAAAAAGAAAAAAAAAAAGAAAGAAAAGAAAATTGCCTAATCTTTTGAAATTCCTTTGAAAATTGTAAAGCACAAGTTATCTACATTTAATTTTTCAGTTCTGTTGATATCTCTTTCCACAGGGAAATTAATTCAATACAATGAAGATATTATTATTATTATTTCTTAATCTATTTACGGTTTTTCATTTGATTGTTACATATATATATATATTATAGTTTCTCTAATTTATATGTATTTTTGGAGCAACTCTCGAGCCAACATATAAGTGAGACAATACTGTATATCAATTGGAAGTATACTGCCCCAAAGTTAAGAAAATTATTCTTCGTAATTAACAAGAATTAATCTGAGCCTAATCGTTAAATGACAATTTTGAAGGGAATAAATAAATTCCAATGGCAGTGTTGTAAAAATAGGTCCATTAGATTTAAACTTAATTGTTACTTCTCTGCAACCGGACTTCGTGCCGTTTGAAGGTGCATTCAGACCAACCGCAACAGCGACAAGCAACAACAACGAAACCTTTCAGGACGTTTCATTGGTTGCACATAATTTACTAACCACGAACTCGTATTGACTAGTTGGCGATTTTTATTGCGTCATTAAAAGTGACGTTCCATCAGACGATCGTAATTTGTTGCTATCAAAAAAATACGTCACCGCTGTCAGTTTGATAACCATAACAACAGTTAACGATGACGATAAAATGTCTTTGTCGCTTTTGGTGTGAAATCACCACAACATTTATCTGACTGATATTTTCTGAATAATATTTTCAAAGGCGACAATGTCGCGTAATTTTGTTAGTAATATAATGCTTTGTTAAACGAAACGTATCATTTTTGTTTGTCAACACTTTCAAAAATGGATCATACTTCAGAAACTTTTATATGAAGACACTTCGCGTTAAATAGTCCCAATAACAATAAAGAAATGTTAATAAATTCTACACAAAATGGTGCCGTGGTAAAAATCGACACTCGATTTTAATAAAAACGAAATAAATGCTTCAGAATTTTTACATGTACAAATTGAGAAGATTTCGATTATCCTCCAAGAACGTTTGCTAAATCTATTGCAAACACTCGTCTTAATCCATTATAAGGACATTTAAATATTTTAAAGAAGTACTTTTCAATATAATTTGAGCTAATTATGAAAGAGTTACACGTAAACAATGAATAATGCTTAATTAAATTCCTCGAAGCGTATGAAAGACCTATTTTCAAAAACAGTTTTCAGGATTTTCAAGGTTATAAATTTGTATTTTTAATGAAGGCTGGTAAAAAGTAAGGATTAATTAAATTGCTCTGAATCGGTGAATGTTTGTTTAATTCGAGTTGCGTAGGATGAGTTAGATATTTCGAAATTTCTTCAAATGCTGAGCAATATTTTAAAGCTTAATTAGATAAATCCGGCACAGGTTATAAAGTTGACTACATTATATCTAAGAAATATCATTGATGAATGAGATACAATAAAGTTCCATTTATCCAAGCTCCACTTCTGGGCTGTCATATGTAAAGTGATTCCATTGTTGTCAGCAATTTTTTTGTCGCGAATAGAAATGCAATAAATTAATTAAAACGCCGGAAAATATCTTTAAAATTTTAGATTTGTAATAAATTTAAAAACAAAAGCTACAACAAAAGTATTAGCAATGTCTTGCTCTGTGAGGCTGAACATTTTCAGAGGCAACTTAATACACATTTGCTACAAGAAAAATATTGCTTGGGGGCAGGCTTGGAGTAATCGCGATTACGTAATCGTAATCGGCTGTAATCGATTACATTTTGACAAAATCGTAATCGTAATCATAATCTGATGATGGCATATTCTCATAATCATAATCGAAGTTGTGTAATCCCGTAATCCTTTTTCTCCCGGAATTTTAATCGTAATCTTAAGGAAAAAATCCGTAATCTTCTAGTCCTGCAATCGTGTAATCTTGACCTGCTGAAAGCTGAAATTTTTAGTGCTACCCTTGGATAGAAGAGATAAGATTACAAGAAAAAGGATTCAAACTGTGTACTGAAGTCCTATCCTAAGCGGTCTGTAACCTATGGGCGATCATAATATAAAAGGTTCTGTGTTATGGTCGCAGAGCCTTGATGGCAGGACCATATAAAGTCTGCTAGAGACGCTTGTTGTCCTACTTGTTGCGGTCTCTCAGAATTCTTAATTGCGGCTCCACTCTCCATGGGGAATGGCTGGAGAGCCCGAGAAGAAAGGGAGTCTGGTCTGGATATGTCACTCGCATCGCCTTGGGGCTCTCAGGGGGGGGGGGGGTGTCTCCGGTCTCCTCGCGTCGTCCAGTTTCGGTACAAGAGCGGTAATCTGTCCGCAAGTCACAGATTTCGGGGTAGATAAGAAAGGGGAAGGTGTCTATAGAAGGACCAAATGCATCGGTCATTTTGCTTCCTTAATTACCCCTTCAAAACATATTCAAACGGTTGGGCAATAGGCGAGAGTCTGGACGGGACCGCCGGGAGTAAAAGAGAGTTCCCCCTTTCTTCTCTCCGCGGGGGTCCCGGTTTGGAGCCGGCATTAAGAATGGGCGCCCCATTTTCCCTTTCAATAATCGAAGTAGACTGCCCCCCTGAAAATCTAGTGTTGGTACTATCACCTACACACATAAAGAGACATGAAATGACTTTCGTGTTTTCGCCTTTCTTTAACAGCAGAAGTGAAGAATTTTTCTAAAGAATAGCACATTTACACTTCAGCAATTTAGGAGCAGGCGTTACATGATGCTCTATGCTTAAGATGCATGAAATCTTAATCCTGGTACGTGTGATTATTATTCTTTTTAAAAATATGTTCTTCGAATATTTAAAAAAGTACATACATTTAAATCTTAAATTTATTTATATTTTAATGCTAGTATTCTTTTTAATTAATAGATATGTAAAAGAAAATGATATATGTTCAGACATTTTCCCAATTGTTTTTTACATGCATGAATTAATATTTAGGAATTATTTAAAAAAATTAATTATCTTTTTCTTCTTAGAATTACCTCAACAGAATTTTGTATTTCAGTTGAATCTTGTACGTTAAATTTGTGTTGTAAAATTACTTGCACTTTATTTTTTTATTAAAACAGTTAGTACATGGAAAAAAATATATGCTCGTGCATGTTAAAAAAAAAAAAACACAAAAATCATATTAAAATATTATAGTCATTCGTATTATAATTATTCTTCATATTACTTTTTAACGATTACTAATTTTGCTAAGAGTTATTTGAATGTTCATGTTCAAATTTTTTGAAATTATTCTAAAATGCAGCATTTATTTTCAAAAGATTATTTATCTCTTACACTATCTGAATATTTTGTTATCCCGTGCAATTCATGCACATCTTATAAGTGATTTCATAAAGAATCATAGAAAATTATTATTTTCAGTAAACTAATTGGTGTTATGTGAAATATTTGCACAATTTAAACTAGAAAATAAATACAATGGAGAAATATACATTTTCAGAAATTGCGGCCAACTAAATTTTGATTGTATGCACACAAAATAACAATGAACCAGGTAAATCACTTATGCATTATATATACATTTAGTGCATCGTCTTTGCTTATATACAAAATACGATCAATGTAGTTATCCCTCACATGAGTTTTAAATATTCGAAAAATACTGAATGTGCCTTTCCTGATTATACATATATATATATATATAATGCAAATTTTTCATTTCTGCAACGACGTCATAATTCCAGAACTGTGATGATGAAATTGTTTCATTATAATTGCATTCATCATCATTTCAGTTATCTCTTATAAAATCAAAAATTTAATTAAAAATCATAACTTTTTGATTTATGACACTATTGTGAAAATGAGAGTTGTATGCATAAAATCGGATAATTTTATGCTAATCTAATCGTAATCAAAATCGTAATCGGATGTCATAATCGTAATCGATTACATTTTTCAACGACTGTAATCGCTGCCGTAATCGTAATTACCTTTTGGCAAAGGACTACAATCGTAATCGTAATCATAATCCCTCAATTTCTCCCTTTGTAATCGTAATCGTAATCGATTACGTTTCTTTGTAATCGACTCCAAGCCTGCTTGGGGGCCGTCCATAAATGATGTCACGCTTTTTTCCCATATATTCGACCCTCCTTCCCCTTTGTCACAAAATGTCACACTTCAACATATCCCCCTCCCCCCTTTGTCACATGCCACGCTTTGTCTCCCCTCCCCTTGTGACATTTTGTCACAATTTCATGACCTCCTCCCCCTCGAAGCGTGACATCATTTATGAATGGGCCATAAGTTATAAAAACTCATTTGTTTTTTTAAGCTGAAGTACGGGAACTTTTAGGATATTATACATAGATTGATAATCAAATTAGAACCAAAGCTCACGTTTTAAAACTTTGTGAAGTTTCCTTTTTAAAATACTTATTTACTTCTTCCCGCTATTTTAGGGACCGTTCATAATTGATGTAACGCTTTTTCCCATAAATTTGACGCCCCTCCCCCTTATGTCACAAAATGTCACACTTCAACGGATCCCCTACATCCCTTTGTCACATGTCATGCTTTGTTGCATAAGCATGATGTCACACTCCTTGTTACCCCATCCACTCGTCATAATTTCACGATCCCCCTTTGCCCTCGAAGCGTGACATCATTTATGAATGATCCCTTATGTCCCCTTGTCACAATTTACGAAGCCCCCTTTCCCCCTCGAAACGTGACATCATTTATGAATGATCCCAGGTATGCCAAAAAAAAGTAATTTCAGAAATAAACGAATGAGTCAACTGCTTGCATTGGGGTCGTTCATAAATCACGTCAAGCTTTTTTCCCATGTATTTGACACCCCTCCCCCCTTTGTCACAATATGTCACACTTCAGCGGATCCCCCTCCCGCCTTTGTCACGCATCACGCTATGTTGTATAAATCATGATGTCACACTTCTTTTTACCCCCTCCCCTTGTCACACTTTGTCACAATTTCTCGAAACCCCCTCCCCCCTCGAAGCGTGACATCATTTATGAATGATCCCTTGGATGCAACGGACTGAATTCATAGAGAAATTCGCAAACATTTTTGGTTTTGCCCCTAAATAACAGAAGACGAAAGAAAGTTTCATGTGATTTCCGGATATGTGAATCATTCCACATTATGCGCGCTCCTTTTGAATATGTCCTACGGCTACAGTTATGATAGTTTCAAAAAGTATTTTTCTTTTTTCTTCAAACAAAGATAAGCAGATAAAACCATTATTCCCAACAGATCGTGTCATAGGCGAGACAAAAACCTCTATAATCGATATGCAAATAGAGTTTATTTTTTTATTTTTAGAGTTAAACAAAGAGTCATGCGTTCATCAGTTTGGAAATGGACAAAAAAATCAATTTCTTGTAGAGAACTGAAGTGATGTCATCCAGTTGACTTGCATTAAGTATTTTAGTAATCAATATTCTCTTAACACCGATTAAGGGTTGTTTGTTGACTGTAATTCTTTTCTTTGAAAAAACGGAGAAGTACTCGATAGTTTAGTCGTTATCCTAATAGTGAACGTACATTACTTTTTGACTCGGAAATGTACACTTTATTTTTGAAGTAGCGTAGTTTACATGACACCTGTCGTTTTTTTGTTTCCATCGTATAAGTATTGACAAAATTCTATCGATTTTTCTACTACAAGTCGACTTTTCTAGTCTCAATGAAGGTGGGATAAAAAAAAGCGTTAGACGAATAATAATAAGAGAAAGAATAGTGTGTGCGCACGTTGGACGCCAAAATGTTACGTGTTCGTCGTACTTTAAATCAATGACTAACTCCTTCTACAAAGAGAGCAATTTATTTACAGGATTTTTACACTATGTACAGATCTAAGCACAGAAAACATCTCACTACGTACACACATCACCGTAAAACCAACGGTAATATAGTATTTAAATACAAATGGAATCAAGCAAGGAGCTTACAGCACTATTTCTAATTCTTCTAATTAGAAATATGTAGAGGAAAAAGGAGATAGTGAGGAAAATGTTCATAAATTGTGCAAAAACATGTACTAAATACCACTTTTAACACATCTAATATTTTTTGGTAAAAATTTAGACTTTTGCTTTTAATTTAGTTGATCTATTAAATTATTTGGCAATATTGATCAGTCAGGGGTGTCACACCCCGAGCAACGGCCCACACCCTGAAAAACTACAAAACCCCCTCCCCCTACAAAAAAACTTTTAAAAAAAATCTCGATGCTGCAGCCTGCGCCATGACGCCCCGCACCCTGGAGATCACCCCTTATTGAGTAATATATATTTACTAAGTACTTTTTGTTCGCACGCCCTTTTCATAGCCCCATCTGGTGGAGCTAGTGTGTCATATGTCCACTTTTAAGTTATCTCTCAAACCTTTTCTTCTTTTATTATTCAAAGCATTTTTCTCATTACCTGATTATTCACTTTTAAATTAATTTCTCTCCTTAACACCTCACCCAAAGGCATTTTTCACTATTATCGTTCACTTATTTATTATAATTTTTTTCAAAACATTTATCTTATTATTCAAAGCATTTTTTTTTCGCATTACATTATTGTTCACTTTTCAAACAGCTTCAACACAATATTTCTCTACTCTCATATTGTCCACTTTTAAGTTTCTTAGAAAGATTTCTTTCATTATCTCATCGCCCAATTTTAATAACTTCCTTTTAGTATTCAAAGTTTTTTTTTTGTTTTGTGGCAACAGTTTAGCTTTTTGCTGGATAAGTAAAAACACTGAAAATACCTCGTAAATAATTCCACATCTTGAATGGCAAAACGTTTTACTCAATTTCAGAAATTGATTATTCCCGCAAAAACACTTACATTATAAATGTAAAGTAGCTACAGAAACTATTGTAGAAAAAATTGAAATACAAAACAGCGTCGATGCAAGTACAGCATCAAAAAATTCGGAACATATTGGAGTAAAATAACTTTAAGAGCAAAATCGATTTTTCAAAAGCAAAAACTTAGAAAAGGGAAAAAAAAATGTTTTAGAAGTTTGAAGTATTTTGGTCTTGAAGAGACGAGGGAATTTTAATAATTTATTGGAGGAGTTTTATTCTTTCTTTGTGAAAGAACAGTTTATAAGTAATTGCCTTTCTCCATTCTCTGCTCCTTTTTTCAATATTTTCAAAAATTCAATAGAAATAGAATTTAATTGAGTTTTACACATTCACAATTTGTTGAAGTAAATGTATATCTATTTAATGAGTGGTTATTATTTGTGGAAATTAAAATTTCTGTATTTTTTTTTTCATTTTAATAACGTTTTGCTTTCTCTATTTTAATAGATGTTTTAAGAAGAGTACCACCCTATGATAATTAAAATTAGTTTTCTATTGTCAAGAAAAAATTCAGAAAATTCATAGAAATTCGTGAACACGTGAGGCTTTTAAAAATATTAATTATTAATTTAAATCAAAATGTCAATTTTTAAAAAGCATTCCCATAAAAAAAGCGAATTTTATTGAGACACTACTCATTTTATTGCATACATTTTCATGTTTTATACTATATTTTTACTGGTGTACACTAATTTCAATTACGTTTTCAAAAACTGCTTTCAAAAGTTTTTCTGCTTCTTTTTTTTACGGTTCACTGTGGATTAATTCACTGTGGAAAATTGAAGAAATGGCAAAAAAAAAGTCCTGTTTTCGGTCTTATTCCACGGTTTGGAGAATTCTTTCTTTTTTTTTCTTTTCGCTAGAGTGTGCTAGGTGTTTTTTAATTGCTTCTGCTGCCACTTAAAGAGCAAAATATTTTGAAAAAATTAACTAAAAAATACTTTTCCTGCTTCTAGGTAAAAAGACATAGTTTTTAGATTTATGACTGCGCGAGGAAATATTTATTATTTTAATTTTTTTTCTGTTAAATTCAGAAACTGACTTTAACTTTATATACGCCGCTGTTGAGTTCTATTTATGAGATTGAAATTAAATTTGTTTGTGTTCAACAGGAAAACGTGGTTGAGTTTCGTTTGGGTTGGTGTTTGTTCTATGTAACGTTAGGAAATAGTTCCCTGTTCGGGCTCATTATTTAAAGTAGGAATTTAAAGCACTTCTATTAAAGAGCTTGCAATGATTTATGATACACAGTGAATTAGTTGCAGGAAACTATTATTATATCCCAAAGCCTGAGGATTAAATCATAGTAACGCTCTACAAAACATCATTCTGTTTTCGTCAAGCAATTTAATACAAATTACCATAGGCTTTATTATTTCTGAATTTCAATATTGAAAATCCGCCTGTTAGTTTTAATATTTTTTGAAATATGCAAACGTTAACGGAATCGGGTCTGGAGTTAATTCTGGTTACTTTGTGAAGTATTCGTATCCATTAGCATTTTCAAAAATCATGAGCCTTGAAACAATAATGAACTTGACTGGTAGTTTTACATGCACTACTCTCCTTATTCGAAGAACGTGATTGAAGCCTTTTATGACTTTTATCTGTTTCATACGGTACTCATTTGTTTAAGTGGAAAATTGTTTGACGTTCTTGAACATATGAAAATTGATATCAACGACTTGTTGTAATTGAAGAAAAATGACAACAGATGAAAAAAAGTAATTGGAAATAGATCTTTGTGTTATTTTTTCTACACTTCATCGACATTACAAGAATAGAAGTTTTGCTGCTACTAAAAAAAAAAAAACTATTAGAAAGACTTCATTTAAAAGTAATGTATTGATAAATACTGGAATAAGAGTACCACATCGGGTATGTACAAAGAAACATGAAGTGAAAGATGTTAGCTAAGAAACTTATAAGACATGAAAATCGTACAACTTTATAAATCATTTTTAACTGATGTAGATGGGCTTAATTTAACATAAAAATAGAAAGGAAGTCAGAGAAAAATTAAACTATTTTAGAAAGAAAAAACCGGAATCTTAAACTGAAAGAAATTGAAAACTTTCTATGAGTCTTTTTGATGGTATTTCACGAGACAAAGTTAAGTATTTCAGATACTTTCTAAAGCCAGCTGTAGATGTAGAAGAAACATTTTCATCTTTGGAAATGATATTAGACAGAAGGCAATGCCTCACTACCAAAAACCTTTAAGAACGTATTGTGATTAATTGCAATAAAAGTAATTAATGTGATGTAGTTTTCTGTGTGAATAATTGTATTGATATATATTTATCGCCTTAGTAATAAATGCATATTTAAAAAGGATATCTTTACTTTTTTTCAGGGAGGACAACATTTCTTTAGGTGAGTAGTAAAAAATTTTTAGTGAATATTTTAAAACTTTTATTGTATATTATATGGAGTTTTAGTGCATATAATCCTTGCTTTACCAAAGTCTTTAATAAAAATTGAGACCTTGAAGTCGCAATTGGTCTTTACGATATCACTTTCTTTTGAATTTAACGCGACCAAGTTGCCGCTTAAATAAATAAAGGGTTAAGCCATTCAAGCCGAAAATGTACGGTTTCAATGAATGCGGTAGAAATTTCGAAATGTTGAAACTTATATACATAAATTCCAACATAAAAAACATCAAAGCGAAGCCGTAGAGGAAAAATCGAAAGGAGTAATGATTTGTAAACATTGCAGTTTAGTGCACAGGAACGGACTTGTACAGCTTCTGCTCAGTCATGAATTATTATTTCTTGAACTAAAAATGTCAGATATTCGAAGTAGCATTCTAAATATCAGTTAAAAACAATATTCTAGCTAAATTTTATCGTTTCACAAAAGTTTGTTGGCGAAAAAAGTTTGTATCACCTTATAATGGTTGTTTTGCAGCAGCTGCATTATTTAAAGCGGAATCGGAAGTTTATTGGTTAATTATATTTTTATGTATTTGTTTTTAAAAATCTTGGCTGAAATTATTTCAGAAAATAAAATAGATAAAAACCGAATTTTCACTGTATATTGTAGTGGATTTTCAACTTTCCCTACTCAGTACCCAGCAATTTAGAAAAATAAAAGCGGTGATGACCTTGTAGCATTGATTATACACCTACTGCGACAACTACAAAACCTTTGCTACGCAAGGCACTGATTCTATACAATTTGTTAGATACGCTTAAAATTTTATTCATTGTTTGTAAGTTGTATCAGGTTTGAACAAGAAACGGTAAAATAAATCTTTAAGAATAAATGTGAAACACTACTTACTTATAAGTTGCAAAAATGAAAAGGGCAGGAAGCAGAAAAAATATGGACACTGCGTATGTTGCAATATGGAAAATCTGCAATCGACGTATTCCCTAAAAAATAAAAACTTGAGATTAACACCTTTATATACATATATATGTACAAATACTAATGCAAAAGTGACGACTAGCAACAGGCTCAGGGCCCAGCTAGGCTGGTCTAAGTCAATTTAACAGTCCCCAGTGAACATCAATATCTTTCTTAAAAGTTTTCACCCCACTGCAAGTAACAGTCGCTTCCGGTAAACTATTCCAACTGCCCACAACTCTATTGAAGTAGTAGTTTTTCCTAATTTCAAGATTAGCCCGAGATTTAAAGAGCTTAAAACAATGACCTCTGGTCCTACTTTCAGCACATAGCTGTAGTCCATCAACATTTCCCATTTTAATGAATTTAAACAACTGAATCATGTCCCCTAACTCTCTTTTGCTCAAGACTACATATTGAGCCTTTTCAGCCAAACCTCATAATTTAAGTCTGAAAGACCACTTACCAATCTAGTAGCCCTCCTTCGAACCCTTTCCAATAAGGTAATATCCTTATACGCGTCAACAATACATGTCAACACGTATACGGTTTTGAATTTCTCGGACATGATTTAAACTTAGCTTTATGGATTACTACTTGGAACGTACTGACCAGTTGGATAGGGATTTGGTATTTTTACTTGAATTTTTTGTACTTTAGTTTTTATTTTTTATGCTTGTTTTGATTATTTTCTGGACTATATTTCTGTCGGCTCTAGTGTGTTTTTGCTTGGATTTAGGAGGTGCTCTGCATAATCGCAAACTGAAAAAAAAAACATGTTTTTTTCAGAAAAATCTTTCTAATCATTTTTATAAAAATAATCTCCTTACATACCCGTTGCCAAACTTCCTTTGCTAAATCATTCATATATATTGAACCTTATGGTTGTTTCTGAGGTTATATAAATTCTTCTTTACATAAATAATAATGCTAATAAACTTCTCAAAACTAGTAGTGTTTTTACAACAATTAATTGCATTTTAAAACTTCATAAAAAGTAACTTTTCAAAAAATTTCTGATAATGTATTCCTTAAGAGAAAATGCTAAGGCCTTTATTTATAGACTTATCATTTATTTCAAAAAATGAAAAATGTTCCGCACTCATTACACGAACTCATCTTAGCAATATTCATTTATTTATCTGCATATTTCCCGAATACTTTAATTGTATTATTTATTTATTCACTTATTTATTTGTTAACGTTTTGAATTTTCGGCAGAATTGATTATTTATTGTCTTTTGTATATCCGCAAATAAATACCGTGGAAGATTGATGTATTTGTACGATAACAATAAGTTTGCGAACTTTCAGACTACATTTCGAAATATCTTATGAAATGAATAATTTAAAAAGTCCTTGTGACTATCATTTCTTACCTCTACACGGCCGCATCCGCTATAATTGGTCCACTCGTTTTTCCATTTATTAACGTACCACGAGCCATTGTCCCAGCACTTCTTCACTGCATATCCTACAAAAAAAAAAATGGTATATATATACATTCAGAGAGAGAGAAAGATAAATTGCGTTTTATTCAAGAAGTTGTCTAATCTGATACTTTTGAGTTATGTTCTATGCATTCATTTCTTGTGATATATGGTTGCCACTCGGTTTCCTCTCCCTACATCATGGTGTGGCCAATCTCTAGAATAATATGTGCCAATTTTTTAACATGAAAGTTCAAATAAATATTAGAAAATGTTTCTGTATATATCTTCCAGCCTTTATGGTTGGGGTTGGCAAAGAAAGATAGTGGTGAGATGAAATGAAGTACAGGCGTAAAATTGATGACTCGTGGCAGGCAGCCTATCTGAGTAATGAAGAAAACATCAATTTTATATTCGATTCAGCAATCAGTAGGATAGTACTTTGCGCGAAAAGATGACCATTGTCATTGACCTTTGAAGGAAAAAAAAGGGAAATGACTGTAACAAAAACTTTACGTTAAGGAAAAAAAATGCATATATACTTTTAATTTTTTGTTATTGCATCCATGGCCCCCCGTTCAATCTGTCAAATTTCTAAACACGCCGGTTACAATGATTCAACGCTTGGCACATGCGCCACGTGTTAGTCGCCTCTTTTCTCCACCAGACCCCAACCTCTTAGCCGGAGCCTTAGGTTTGTCGAAACGTGGAGCTGGTGTGTGTTAGTCACCTCTGGTCTAGATCTAGCCTAATTTTATTTAAATTTCAAGAACAAAAAATAGACCCTTTAATTAAGTTTTATTCTAGCACAGTTTTTTATTTATATGTATGCTTTCAAATTCGTCTACGTTTTTTAAAATTAAGTTGGCAACTCTCTGTTTATGAAAATGTGCTTGTAAAGACGATTGTAAAATCGTTATGAAGCAATAAATAAAAATCAAATTGCGTGGTTCTTAATGTCTTAAAAACTAATTAATTAATTAGTCACAAAAAATGAGAAAGTGATGTGCCATTTATGAACAGAAAACGAAAAAAAAAAAATGTTTCCCACAATTTAAGTTCTTATCATGCTTAACGTTTTTTGCAAAAAACGTTCCCAGTCCTAGTAGGCTCTGTCGCAAAATTTTGCAATAAAAGTAGTTATGTCATACAAGAAGGTATTTTAAATACTTATCCCCTCCCATCTGCCTCGACAGTTTTACTATTAACTCCAGAGGACCATTATCGAAGCTGAGATACAAAACAAAAATAAAGTAACTTCAGTGAATTCTTACTTGGACAGGGAGGAGGCTCGCTCATGAAGTACACGTGTTCTTGACATGCGCTGACTGCAACTTCACCTGAAGGGGTGTCCGGCCAACATTGCCAACCGTCCCACGTTCGAGGGCAGAAGGTGCCATCTAAAAAAAATTGAAGTTTCATTTCGCTTCGTAGAAGCTCATGTAATAACCAGAGTTTTTATAATACATCGGAAAATTGTAATTTATTTATTACATTTGAGCAAACTGCTGCATTGGTCCTGTTGAATTAGCGTGGCGTTTTGTATCCCACGGAAGACACGCGATACACAGAGTTTTGGTATGGCATCTTTGGTACTTTTGCCACCTTAAGAAATGGCTCCGTTGATTATCTAACAGTAATATAACTGAGATTTAACAGAAAACCTACATCGTCTTTAAAGCATTCAAAAATCTTCTTGATTTGAGCAATCTATTGCACAATATTTACCCATTTTGAAAATATAAACAGAATCGTTTTAGTGATTATGATCAGGTTGTGTCGAATTCTATGAATTTCTACTAGCAAAAAAGAAAACATCACACCGAGTTATTTACAATATGAATATTACTGGATCATTCTGGCAACAAATGCTAAGTATAGTGGGAAACAAAATGCGTTTTAAGTCAGTTCAAGTTGCCAAATTAAAGGATGCATTGAATAAATTGAGCACTATATGGTGAAAAATTTGCAATGTAAAAGATATTTTCAGTAGAAGAAAATGGAACGATAAAGCAATCACAGTGGGCATTTGTAGATAATTTGGAATTCAGGAAACGAATTCTAAATATCAAAGAGAATATCATAAGAGCTTGGAACGTGTTCAAAGAGAGATTCAAAGAGAGCTGTTAACGAAAGCAAACAAAACAGCTTGATGTTTGGCAGTACTGCCACTATCTGCTTGGCACTGGGATGATTGAAAACAGCTCCATTTTTACAAGAAAAGCTCTTTTTTTTTTACTAGCACTTTTTATGTCTTCGTAAAGTAGAAAGTACAAAATATGCGAATACTTTTGGGATGTTTTGTGAGTGAAATCAGTCATCGCATTGTAAAAAAAACGTAAAAACTAGTCAGTTCTGCTGAAATCATTTTCCGACATTGAGATTAAAAGCGCATCTGAACGAAACAAAATAATAATAATAATAAATAAATAAATAAATAAAATGAATAAAAGCAAAAGTAATAATAATTTTACAAAAAATTTGAACTCGTATTTTTTTTCCTTTCTCTCTCAGATTTCTTCTCACCATAGTCCGAATAGCGTACGTATGAAGTTTCAGTGACTATTAAGCACTGTTAGAACGAGCGCAGAGTTTTTAAGAGGCTCTTAAGTAGAGACCAAACATTGTGCATTTTGTGAAGAATGGCCCTTTTAAACACTTTTTTAAAGTTAAGGATGTATTTCCATGGACTCTAACGGTAAAGGAGGAGAAGCTTTTAGGACTAATGTGTGCGGGAACATTTCGCAGCGGAATTGTGCCGGGCTCGGGGATTTTGCGCACACATTTAGTTATTCAGTTGAATCTCAATAAATCTAAAATTATTTAATTTTTTAACCTAAACTTTTCGTATTTTATATTGAAATATAATAATATTATTATTGTTGCAAAAAAAAAAAAAAAAATAGTGGATAAAATTATAATAGTGTCGTAAATATGAAAAATCAAATAGAAATGCATAGTTTTCATTTTTTCGAATGATATTATTTACAATCATTCTTACATTATAAAAAATGAAAATAGCAATCATAAAACTAATTAGCGCTATGAGCCGTCTGCTGTGATTTTGTATATCACGGCAAAGGTGTTTTGACATGTTCTGTTTCATTTCATTTTTTACAAAGAATAGCAAAAAATGTGTTTACCAGCCTACTACTTCTTTCTCTAAAAGCGATACAAAGAAATCATGCCGTTACACTAACCCGTACTTTTCTCCACCAGACGCCATAACCACTTAGCCGAAGCCTTTGGGTTTGTCGTAACAGACGTCTGGTGGCCGTCGATCGACTACGGTTGGGCCCATTTTATGCGCCGAGGTAGTTCCGCTGGACCGATATGCGTACACAACCCCGCCAGCCCAGTTTCCCTACCTCTTACTGTGTGAACCTGGCCCCCCTTGATACCCTATGTTTCAGGGATATCATTTGGAGGGTTATGGTTCCCTGTAAAGAATGGGGTTAGTAGACATACATACATATAATTTCATGAACTACGGCATATATGAACTACGGCATGTATAAGAAAAAACTACGGCATAAATACACTACTGCATAAACATACACTTAGGCCACCCCTTCCATGTTGGGAGTAGGTATTGGACCTATCCCGATTTATTGAGTGGCCTCCCTGAATAAAAATTAATTATTACTATTGATGCCGCCGTCTTGGATGAGAGTCACCGGAGCCTTATGGGTTGCGGTTTCAAATCGACTCCCTTCCCTAGTGCTGTGAAGAAAAAATGTTTACTGTCATAAGTCCTCTTCCCCCTCCCTGTTTTTGTGCATATCCCTTCCCTTTAAATCCTTTAGTGATACCTGAAAAGCAATGAAATACACAATACTAAGAAATAAAAACACAACACTTTTTTAATCAACTTTTATTCCCTTGAATAAAAAAAAAAAAAAAAAAAAAAAAAAAAAAAACGTGTCCCGCCCTCAAGTATCAATCGTCAGAAAACGTAGTAGTACATGTACCGCACACAATGTGTTAAGAAGTGTCTTTGGTGGTGCTTAAGAAATCGGTATCTGGCTCAGAAGATATAATGGTGAAATATATCGGTTTTACAAGATACCAGATGTTGTACATCACATTAAAATAAACCGTCTAAATAAGATGGGCACGTGATGTGAATGAAGGATAATTCAACCCTTAAAGATTTTTTTTCAGTTAAACCCATCAACACAAGAAGAAGAGGAAGACCCAAGCTTCGGTGGGTGGAGGCAGTCGAGAAGGTCTGTTTAACCCTCAGAATTAAAAGGAATTGCAGAAGTTTGGCTGCTAGTAGAGGTGACTGGTAAAAACTGGTACGGAAGACCTTGGCTACGCTGGGCTGATGCGCAATAAATCATGATGATGATGATGGATCGATTTTAAGCAGTTAGCACTGTCTGTGCTAAGACGGAGGGGAGGACGTGGGGAGAGCATTTGTTTTACTTTTTAGTGGATCAAAATAATCGTTTTCATGTTCATAAAAAGCTTTAACATTGTTTATCTTACTTTACTAAAATTTCTCCAAATTTTAAAAATATTTAAAAATGTGTTTAATCTAAAAATCAAAACATTCATAACTTAAACACACTGCTGCTTAATTGCAGTCAATAAAAAATAAACCATAAATGAAAAAGAACGCTGCAAATGAATAATAAATGAATAAGAAAAATGCTGCATTTTTTTTTTAAAATCTTGCAACAAACCTTTGCTTTAGAAAGGCAATAGAATTGTAATAGGCAGAAAAAGCCGAGAAAATAAGACTCTGACACTTCATTTTAAAGAGACAGTTTATCGTTAAAGTAAGGGAAAAAAAGCGAGAAACAGTGCAATCATCATCCGTATTGTTCACGAAGCCGGTTGATCTTTTCGCTTTGACAACAATTTATCTTGCAGTCAATCTCCCGGACTTGATTGCTCCGCAGAGTAAATGAATTTTTGCAACGCATTTCCAGCCAGCAGAGTAGAACTTCTCAAACTTTAGCTCTTAATCTTAGCAGAAATTGAAAAGGAGAAATTTGGGGGTAATTCTGCCTTAGGAAGATTGCCCCGAAAGATTTTTCATAACTAGTATTAGAAAATACTTTAATAAACATTCCAATAGAGTATATTGAAAGACGAAATTTATGTCGTTGACTGCCAACAGATATCATAGTGAAATATTTCTGTAACTAATTAAAAAAAAGTGCTATATATATACAGTGATATACTTTTAACACAAAGACGCTTAATATGAAAAATCGGTTAACAAGAAATGTTATAGCGGTCTAGACAGTGCACATAGCTTTTACTATTACGAATATTTTAGCACGAAAAATCAGTTCGGCCGTCTCAGTTTCGAGGTTAAACATATTCCACTATATATACGAATGTATATATGCATATATATATATATATATATATAATTTTTTGATATGTTTGTCTAAAAATATAAGACACTACAATATTTTTTAACACATGAAGTTTATTAACAAAGTTGCGTAACAAAATTGATTTCACTTTTAGCCATTGTGAAATCACAATGAACGTTTGATATGTAAATAAGATGGCGATCTTCATATGGTAAAAGACTATTAAACTGTCTATATTGTTTCAGAAATACACACAAAAAAATTTAAAATACATCAAAAAATAAATAATATTCCATTTTAGAGTTAGTGGACATGAAAAATGGGGTTCAGTAATATTAAAGTGACCCCCAAAGCCGATGACCCCCGAATCGGGCAAACAGTTGGCCAAGCCCCCTCCAAATGCCCTTAAAAGCACCCCCTAAAAATTTCAATGGCTCAGTCTACGCCATGACATCCCCCGCCGGTGAGCACCCTTGCAGCAACACAAAAAAAAAAGAAAAAAAGAAAGGTGCCAACTAAACAGTAAATATTCGACAGTGTATGGGTACTACTTACAGTGTATGGGCACTAGTGTACCATTTATTTCCGTCTTTATTTTCCGATAGTTTTACTTTTCTAAAGTGTTTTTACAGCAATAAATGTCTTTGCACTTAATTGTGGTCTTAATATCTGAAAATTGAAGCACTGGTGATTGTTCCGAAAGCAATGGGTTGTAACTTCCTCGGGCAATCTTAGTTCTGCTATTGAACGTAGGTTATGTACCATCTTTTGTAGTACATAGCCTACTTCTACTGTTTATCGGAGGTGCTTTGGCAAGAGACACTAAGTCCGAAGATTGCGATTATGAGATAAACAATTTCGTCATCTAAGAATAAAGATTTATGATCTTGCATAACTCATTAAACTCATTTTCTTTAGATTTCCAATATGATAAGAGCTGTCCAGATTTCACCAAGTCCTGTAAGCCTTGGTGAAATCATCGTCCAGGTAAAAGTCACCAAATGCATTCAGCGCTTTGCTGCATTTCTGTAGATGTGGAATTACACTGGGGGATTTCCCGTTTCACAGGAATTCGCACTTAAACCTGTCAGGTTATGGACATCGTGATTTTTACCTGAACGCCGTAAAATAGGTCTCCGCAGGTTATAATATCATGTTCGCAAATGAACTTTTCAACAGACTATTTCCGTTAATAGGGACTTTCTGTAAGAATTAAAAGTCCGTAAATGGCTTTTTGCTATTTTTTATACCGATCCAAATCTAATTTCTGGCTTTATCTCAAAACAGTAATTTTGTATTAGTGACTGTTACCAGAACGCCGAGGAGACAGCCAAACTTTTAAGAGAGAGCTTTGTGTAAAATATTCTAGAGCTCTGGGTACCAAATTTGGGCTTTTTTATAAACATTAAAGCACTTTTACCAAAAAAGATCATTATCACTTCAAAACTTTTGCCTTCTGACAATCTTAAACTAGAACATTTTTTTGAATTCTCTAATAAAAATAATAAAGCTAATCCTTAAACTAAAACATTTTTACTAAAACAGTTCGTTAGAACTTAGAAACTTTTATCTTCTTACAATCTTAAACTAGTAGAATTAAGCCTAGTAAGACTATAATATTCAAATGCTTATGCTTTTTTCAATAACAAAAAATGTTTTATCCTTTTATTTCTTTTGAAGAAAAAAGCTTTATTTAAGAAAACTAATCAAAAATATGTAATAACTAAGAGAATTCAATTTCCTAAGAAAGATGATTAAATTGAAAATACAATTAAAATTGAGAAGAGAGTTTTTTTTTTCCTCTCCTTCATAAATGAGGGCATTTTACCACTTTAGAACCATTTACGTTTTCGCTCTTCAGCTTATTAGATAGAAAAAAATAGAATGTTTTATGATAAAAAAGCAAGTTGAACCTGCATGTTTAAGCACTGCTCACCTATTTTTGGTGTAACGATTATGTTCCCTGCACTGGAATTATGTTTGAATCGTTTATTTCAGAATTTTTCCAAGCAATTAAATAACTGACAGAAAAAAAAAAACTGAGATGGATATAGATGGTATTATTTTATTTCTTAATTTGGCCAAACGTTTAAATTTTATGAAAATTGGATCTTTTCCTACATTTTTCTCTATTTCATAATTTGGCCTAACAATTAAATTATTATATAAAAAAGCTAGATGTATTCAGATTATATTTCTTTTAAGATTGACATTTCGTTTATGCAGAAACCCGTCGACAATCAGACTTTATCTAATTTGAGTCCAAGAATGGCTTCCATCGCAAAATCTGTGCTAATTAATGCTCGGGTTTACACGAAAATTATGTATTATCAAACGACGGTCCGGTAAACCAGCGTTCCTCGACCAGAGTTTTCCTGACCCTAAAAGGTTCCGTAAGCAATCAAGTGCCTGGATTGTGCTAGTTTTGTCTTAAATAAAGAGTAGTACCACTGGTAACTTTAATTGAGATTCATAATGTGATGACCTATTTTTCAAGAGATATGTTACTTACATTCAGACGTTTTGGCAGTATTTTTCTGCACATTTATGCAGTTTACTATAAACTCATTCACTATTGCAGGTAAAAATTAAAACTCCGAAAAGTTCCTGAATTTTGTAATAACTGCTTTCAAGTTCCAAGTTGTCGCCAATTGGCCGCTAATTTATAACGTCATTCTGAAAAATTAAAGTGCACGTGGTGTACTGAAAACAGTTAAGCATTCTTGATTTACTTGAAAAAATATAATGAAATAAAATAATAATAAAATAAATAAACGCATGATGCAATTAACAGCATGTCGAAGCCGCCCGAGAGTACAGTTCAACCACGAAATTTTGATAGTTGGTCGCTTCTGCGCATGGCAGAAAAGAACGAATCTATTCGACTTTTAGGGAATCTCGTTTTGCAGGTGCGTTTATTTAGTACGCAAATAAGAATGTTTGCTTCACTGCTGAAAGCAACTAAATTCACAATCTGGCATGTAGCATCAGGTTGGCAGAAATCAAGTATGATAAACAAACACGTGAACAAAATGGGCACATTCTTAATACCAGCTGTTCCTCCCTTGAACATGAATGGATTCTTTTCGGCACTCTGACAGGCAGCTTGCTTTTGGTTGTGTTTAGAACCAAAGACCCTGGAACTGTAACTACTTGCTTTAGTGGTCAGCGATAGCGAACTCGGGCACCTGTGTTATATGAAAGATTCTATCAGGAAAACTTATTAAACGTCTTTGTTTACTATCACAGCATAATCTTCATCACACTTGACAGTTTGATAAATAATTTCTTTTAAAGGTAGTTTTAGAAATATTTAGGCACTAAAGTCAGAGACTTAAGCGTAAAGCCACAGACTTAAGGGGAGATTGGGTAAAGATCCAATTTTCTTGATCGATTCATTGTAGAAATCAGAGAGGAAGCGAGAGGCAAGGTGCTTAATCCCCAAAAAACTTTAAAATAGCGGGAAAAAATTGTTTGAGCTTACAGTTTGATTTTATTGACCTCTTCCATTATTTTCTTCCATAAAACCTGTGCTTTTCTGCAGATCAG
Organism: Octonoba sinensis; assembly: GCA_038502835.1. Classification (NCBI taxonomy): domain Eukaryota; kingdom Metazoa; phylum Arthropoda; class Arachnida; order Araneae; family Uloboridae; genus Octonoba; species Octonoba sinensis. Next base: position 57,710,838 of record CM076605.1, on the reverse strand, counting down.
CCAAAATCTTTTGTTCATCTGTACTAGCGCAAATCATGAAGAGATTTCTTCAAAGTTTTTCTTTCTATTTGTCTCTTTCTTCGTCAAAATAAAAACAAACAAGAAGTTCCGTCTAGAACTATACGATCCTACTTTCCCGTAGACACCAATACCAAATTGATAATCTAGCTATCTCTCATTCTCTCTTCCTTAGTTCCAAATTACTTCAAATATGTCATTTTCAACGGTCTATACGTATTCATTTATTGATTCATTTATTCATTTGCTCATTCCCTCACTCATGTACTCATTCGTTCCTTCAGAAATATCCTTAGAAATACATATCAAAGAGTTTCGTGAGAAAATATGCTCGTTTAGTTCTGAATGAAATTCGTATCTGAACATGTTCTTCGTCATAACATTTTTTCGATATCGTTTGTTCCAAGCAAATCCGTCTGTTAGAGCAGGATTTATATAGGATTGAAATTTCCCAGTAGGCGTAATGTTCAATTTTTTTTAACTGTTCAAAATTGAGCAAAAGTTGTTCAAATCAAAAAATGCATCCCCGTTGAGAGTTTTTTCCCATAAGCTGGTTCAAAGAAACTTGGATCTTATGCCCAGAGGCGCTAATGTTAAGAGTTTTGAAACCTTTCAAAATTGAATTCGCCGAAATCTTTCGAATGCAAAAGAAAAAGTCATTCGAATTCGGACAATTCTTTCAAAAGTTATTAGGAAGGGGGGGGGGGGGACAGTCAGAAAGACACATATTTTCCCCATCTCAAAACCCTACTTTCATTTTTTTGATTTTCAATATCTACTTCACTTAATTTTGACTTTTTCGTATTTTTAATGATATTTTCACGATACCTTTAACAAAGCCTTCTTTAATTCTTTAAAAACTTTTACGAGAAAGTAGGCTAAAAATGAAAAAAAAAATCTAAAGTTAATGTACCAAGAATGAAATAGTTATTAAATGTCAAAACAAATTAAAAGAAAATTTATCAAATTCAATGTTTAAAATAGAATTTTAAAAAAGTATGAGGGATTGTAGAAGGATGGAATGCAAACATAGCGTGACATGTGACAAAGGGTGAAGGGGTGTCCGCTGAAGTGTGACATATTATGACAAAGGGGAGGAGGGGGGCCAAATATATAGGAAAAAAGCGTGACATCATTTATGAACGGCCCCTTACGTAGCATAACAAACAGCTTTGCGGCAGAGAAATTACAGCTAAAAATAACTTGATGAAGGAAACCAGATTGCGGGCATCTTGAGCGAGTTTTGAGAAGAAACCAACTCTCTCTCCTTCGGTTTTCAGAAATGGTAAGGAAAAAATATATACTACTGATTTGGGAATAGCAACCCCAAATCACTTCACGTTATCATATGTGTTTATTACAAAACTTCATTAGTGCATATCTGCAAAACATTGCCAATCAGATGAAGATCTGTTGTAGAGAATCTCAAGACATTCTGCTGCTTTGGTGAATGTGCGTTCTGAATTAACCCTCCCGTCAGTATTTTTGTCTCTCGCTGCACCTAGAAGTTTCCGGCGGAATTTTTCTGATACAGTGGAACTTTTTTTCTCAAATGGCTTTCTACAGGCTACCTCGTATTACACTCCTTTCTTTTCTCTGAAGAAAATTTGAGTCCATTGTAAGTCCTAAACACGAAGGAGGATTTAGCTCAAATAAACTTTTATGACAAAGAACTTTTGGGGCCCATAATACGTGCACAAAATACTTTCGTCAATCTTATTTAAGACATTTTTAACGGCTTAAAATTGTGTAACATTGACATCAGTTTGAATCCGTTTCTTAAAATCTAAGAGGGGAAGAGGGTGAAAAATAACATTTTTCACAAAAAAAATTTCAAAACTTGGGAAAATATGGAAAAGCTTTTTTGTATTTCGGTTCATTACATTTAAAAAACAAAAAAAGAAAGAATGAACCAGAAAAAAAAGAAGAGAAAGAGCCGAAAATAAAAAAAGTCAATTAACTTACAATTTAAAACCAGGCATTTTAAAACTATTCAAAGCGTAAAAGTTTCCTGTTATAAGCTAGATAAATTGTTTGGAAGTATAATAAAAAATAAAAATTTTCCTCGGACTGTTTTTCTCATTTTAAAAATATTTTTAGACAAATGCTTAGAGACGCTGCAACTCAAATAATGTTTCAATCTGAAATGAAAATCAATTTTAAATCGACACTTTTCCAGCCTAAGTTTTTATTCATACATTTTCTTAGAATTAATGCTTTGATGTATCGTTCGTGAATGGTTTCTATAGTATTAGACTATCAGCATTTCCTTTTACAAATACTTAATTAGTTCAAACATTTAATCTTCGTGTTAGGCGGAATGTTTTATTCCATTTCTGAAAGTTAAATGAATAAACGTTTTATTTGTTTTTCCTTTTGAATCGAGTAAATTTTAGTTTGGTGCCTAGTTCTTTCAAGTAATTGTTTGTGTTCTAATACACTGAAAAGACATTTGTCTAGGAATATAAATATATTTTGCTTATTTTATTTATATAATTTATGTTTCGTAAACTGTGTTGATATTTTAAGGTAGCTTGAAGTTTCCGGTTTTATTTTTATTCCCTTGAACGAAGTAAAGGAAGTATTGTATTCATGAAAACTTTTCCATACAAATTTCGGCCTGAATTTCCAATTTAATTATCCATGATGCCTCGGTTTTGATTAGTTTTTTCGCGATGTCCGTATACACGTCTGGGACACCGAAATATCTACTGTGATTATCCTCCAGTACGTTTTGACCACGAAACTCGTCCTTACGTATTCTATGTGTGTGCGAATGGAACTTGCATAACTCGAAAATGGTTTGTCGAACAGGGTTAAAATTTTGTAAGTAGGTTATGCACAACGGCCTTTGAACTCCTTTTTTGGCTACAATCGGATGTTCTAAGAGTGCTCCTTTACTCGTTTTTCTTACCAAATCCATGTAAGTTTCAAGTCGTGTTTTTAGTATTAAGATAATTTCTCTCAACCCATTAATATAGTTATGTAAAATGGCAACCCGTAACAATGATATTATTTCCGATATTTGTTGTGCTTGGGGTGATGTGCCACTCTAAAAGGAATTGGAGTTTGTCCCATGCGTATATGTAGAATATTTCCCTGTACGTAAAAAGGATTTTGAAAATATTAACGCTAAAAACAATGCATTCATAACATTCAAAACAATTGACCGGTGATTAAATAAAATTAACTAGTAAAAGTGACTGCATTTACATAAAATGATACAGTGAAACTATGCTATAGCGTCATTCAAGGGCCCGGATCTTTATGACGCTATAGCCAAGTGACGCTATAAGCGTCATATATCACCATTACTATTGATGGGCGAATGAAGGGACTGAAATTTTTTGACGTTATAACAGAGTTGTCACTATAAACGATGTCATTATAACTAAGTTTAACTGTATATTGAACAGAACAAAACACTTTACTAGTATAAGCACTATCTGCACACTCAAAAGATCTGCTTCGTAGCGGAATCGTTCTTTTGGAGCCCCCGCATCCGTTGAGGATCGACTCCAGCTGGCACAATACACACAAACTAACACATAGCATACACAAACTAATAACAAATGACTGAATTATGGCACCACTAATTAATTCATTCGCTATACAGCAGCTGATGACCCAAACAGGTATATTCCCTTAACGTGCCTTGCCTAAATAAAACACACAAGTCAACGTCGTACACTGTTAATATGTTGCGTCTATTTGCCACCATTTTTGGTGTTACTGAACACGAGTTTTGGTGTTCCGTTGGTGTAAAGTTGAAACTGATTCCTTTTTGTTGCACTTTAAATGTTTTTTATGGGATTGTCTAAAAAATGAACAGAACAACGTTTCTTAGCGCATGAAATTCGTTAACTCCGTCACGTAAAGTCAAGTACGCCAACTTTGTGCCACAACGTCCGTTTAGACACTAGGACTACCAACTGTATGCCGAGGTGTAAATAGAGCTACGAAACATTTTTTTATAACTCTTCAAATTTTTTCTAAGCTCTAGTTACACCTCACAGGCGTTAGATAGTCCTAGTGTTTAAATGGACGTTGTGGCACAAATTTGGCGCACTTGACGGTATCGAAATTTCATTGCGTAGTTGAGTTAACGAACATCATATGCTAAAAGAACATTCTGCTGTCTGTATTTACTGTAAAAAAATAACACTTAAAAAATTTAAAATACATCAAAGCATGAATAATTTTTAATTTTACACCGACTGAACACGAAAAAATAGTGTTCAGTAACACCTAAAAGTTTTACAGTGTACCGAGGTAGCTTCACCAAACACAATTGTATCGAGAGCAGGTATAATATCAAACGTCATTATGCTATGAAAATTTTATTCCTCATTTTCGAGACTTACCGTCATACAAAGGGGGGTCAGCATACATCTTCTTACAACATTCGAGTGCGGCCTGGCAGCAAGCGATCCATTTCCGCGCAAATAAGTCCGACTGGAAGGTGTCGTAAACGGGGTGACTGGTATTGTCAGGGTCAGCCGCACAAGATATGTTCTTCTGATCAAACAGCAGACCCGACCTGGGATCATACCTATAAAAACATCTTTTTTCAGTAACAAGTCGGTAAACGGGATCAAATTATAATTAATTTTCTGAAGAAAGAAAATGAAAAAATGCAATACTAGTACGTTTAAAATTGTAAATACTGCATTAAAAAAAGAAAAAAGTAAAAGTTTCAACTGCTGTCGTGAATTTTTGTAGTGTCAAGTTTTTTTTTTCTCTAATGGGTTGCGTGTATATCAGTTCTTAATCATTTCCGACCTAGTGTGTTCCCAGAGATTGGTACCAACTCTTTCCGTGGCACCACAATGAGTGTGGTACCATAGCAGCATGAGAATTTTGACGTCCAGTTTCTCCACCTAAAAGGGCGAGCCATTATAATGGTTCAACTTTTATCCAAAATGTTGGTTGCAGCTAAATTTCACCATTTTCACCGTGTTTTTGCTGAAAGGTTGAACTAGAATTTTTTACAGCGTATTGATGCGAAATTGCACTAGGAAGTTATTTTAGGGGAGAATATCCAAACCAAATGTCCACTCAAGGGTTCTTTTACATGTTGCGTACTCATACGGCATGGGCTCAGACGATGTTCTGCGTATTGGAAGTCCACCAACACCACCAGGCCTCGATCATATGAACCGGGGTGGACGAGTCCCACGTCATACCACGACGACATCGTGCCGGCTGAAGTGTCAAGTCTAGAGTGAAACAGATTTGTTATATTCTCTAACGCCTTCTTTAATCTTCCATAAAAGTAATTTTTCTGTTCAGCTCCATAATATTCTCACCTTCCGGGAAAGTTTTTTTTTCTGAGAGCTATGCTTCTCATCGTTCTCAATAGCCTGTGTTTCTCTCTCCAATGTTTATCTTCAGGGAAATTATACTTTTGTCAGCATCAATCAACTTCTATAAAAACTTTTCTCTCTCTCCTCTTATCTTTATCAATTTTATTGCTCTCATCTTCCGCAAAACTTTTTTGCTCAATTCCAACAATTTCTTCTTTAAGAAAAGGTGTTTTTGTATTTAGCCTCATCTATTAAGTTTCTTGAATCTTTTTTTCCCTCTCCCTACTCTTTTTTTCCCTCTCCCTACTCTTTTTTCTTCTCATTCGTTCACCAATTTTCTTTTTTAGATAAGTTATGGTTATGCTCAGCATCATTCAACTCTTCTCCTAAGAAATTAATTTTTCCTCAGTTAAATAGTTCTAGTTCTTCCGCGAAAGCAATATTTCTGCTCAACTCCCACGATTTCTTCTTCCTAAATTTAAAGTTCTAAATTTTTTTCAGCATTATTCACTTCATCTTTGTAAAATATTTTCTTTTCTTTTTTTTTTAAGTTAAATGCTCTTATTCTTACAAAGAATCCATTTTTCTGTTCAACTCGAACATTTTCACATTGCAGAAAAATCATTTTTCGATTACGGAAATGTTTATCTTGTGGAAAAGTTTTTCTACAGAACAATCTCCATTCTTCTCATATTTCAGGGGAAAAAAAATGCTGTAAAATACCAATTTTTTTCTTTCCAAAAATTTTTTCTTGTGTTCAGCTTCGTTATATTCATTGTTCAAAATGTTTGTTCATCAATTTGTTTTTTTTTTTTCAAAAAAAAGAAAAATCGGTTATATTTTTTCTCAATTGTATTTTTAACCGACTTCACAAAGAAAGAGGTTATATATTTATACTGTATGTATGTCTTTTGTTTGTTTGTTTGTCAACCTATAACTTCTCACCGGATGAACCAATTTTCATGATTTCTTTAATCGATCGAGGGAGGTTTCCCATTCGTGCGTACCTTTGTTTGACCATATTCGATAACCAAAAAGAAAAAAATTTATGGTCAGAAATATAGTCATTTTTTTTTTTTTTTATCCGTAACTTTTGACTAAATGAACCGATTTTGATGATTTTTTCTTTAATCCATAGAAACGTCGTCTATCAATTATCGCACATCGATTTGAATATATTTATTGTTTAGGAAAAATGTTATGAGTGAAAAATAAGTATTTTTTATTTTAATTGGAAAGGCTTAGCTTGATTTTTCTTTGTTGAGAAAATTATTAATAAATATAAAATTTATTGTTAAAAAGGAGTTTGTTGCCATTAAGCTGTAATATTAAAATCAATTATAACAAACGTTTGATTAAATGCTTTTCTGAAGCAAAAATTAATTTATTGTAAAAAATCGTAATAGATTGCCATAACCTAAGCATATGATATTGTTTTATAGCCGTTATTTGTGCTCATAGAAACAGCTTCCGTACCTCTTTCGATCCTTATGCTCACTCGGTTGCATATACCAGGAATGGGAGAAACTTTTAACATTGGAAAGAGCATTATATTTTGATAACTGGACAAAAGTATAATTTTTCGTGCTATTCATCTGTGTTTGTTATGCTACTATTTTTCAGTGAACATGCAAAAACTGCTTTAAATATTATTTTATGTGACACAGCCAAGATATTTGCATTAATAAATCACAAGCACAATTATACACTGCTAGACATTTAATCATTAAAATTTCGGTTAAATAGCCGTCAGCAGTCTGTCCATCTGATTCACCGTCAAATTTACAGATTGGAACATTTTTATATCTTTACGGGACCTAAACTATTTCCAAGCAGCTTAGTTAAAAAGCCGTAAATACAAACGTTTACGGTTTTAGAATCATTTAAAAATGGTTTCAAAACTAAATTTTTACAGTTTTTGAACCATTTGAAGGCGTAGAATCTTCGAGGCGTAGAAACTGTAAACGAAGCATGCGGGAATTGAACCCTGGGTGCATGGTATACCAACCTTGTGCTCTAATCATTCGGCCATCTACACCACTCAAAGCGGCCATTTATTTCTCAATAAATCTTCTTTTCCAACAGGCAAACTGCATTAAAATTGAGATTTCAGTTTTTGATTGGGTCCAAAGTCATTTTTAGTCTAAATTTACTGTATATTGACGAAAATCATTTTATTTGCTGCAAAAATTAAAATACAAACAAGCTTCAGCTGCTCAAATTCGCAAACAGTTCGGGAAATCCGATGTCTCCAATTTTTAATTTATGTGTGTAAGTGTTTCTATTTAGTAACCACTGCTTAAGCCACTTTTTTCTTCTTCTTTTTTTTGTATACACATGCAGATTTGAACTAATAAATCTTTATTCATATTTTAAAAACAACGTACGACTGGTAAGGTTTCGCAACCAATATGGACGCCCGATTCTTATTGAGCGCTTGTAAATTACTGTTAATTAAACGTTCTTTAGGAGAAACAGAAAATAAACAATTTTTTTCACAATCAGCGGTTTGAGTACCATCTTTTTAATGGTTATTCAACTGTGGTCATTAAATATGGTAAAATAACAATAAAATAAATGGTTATATTACTATTGTCTTATGGAAATTTTTAGCAGTGTACTACAATTAAAACACATTTATTAAATATATTGATTCTGAGGTATTGCTGTTAGTTTTTTTTCAATACAAATTCTAAATGACTGATAGAACTGTATAAAAAGTCAAGAAAGCAGCAGGCTACTCACAATACGCTGTTTTAGCTTTGACTGATTTGGTTCGCCACTATGCAATCCAAGTAATAGCCTTTTGAAACTAAGTAGCAGATATTTGCTGTTTAAATTATCGTATTTCATACATTATTCAAAAACAATTTTTTTCATTTGAAAACAAAGTTACATTTCGAGAGAAAATATCAAAAATTATGCTAAATATTAACAAGAACGAAATACTTTAAAATGTGTTCTAGTAAACTGCAAGAAGTAAAACTTTACATTAAAAAAGAAAAAAAAAATCAAAAAAATCTTTGATTTTTTTTGGAGTTGGTAAAGAAACTCAATTACGATAACCATAAGAGCCGTTTTTTTTTTTTTTTCATCGTTCAACATTGAATGTAACAAACTACTTTAAATTACTCCTAAAAATAATGGAAAGGAATTTTTAGTAAAATTAAGAGTACCGTAAAGTGCTTTTATGCTTTGAAAATGGAATTATATTAAAAGAAACAATTGTTTTAACTGAACACATGCATCAAATTGCAAAATAAAATAAATTAGTTACATCATTTTGTAGCTTAGAATGGTTTGAGGTTGAGAAATTTATTACTTTATACTTTATTATTTTTATTTGCTTTATCATGACGTTTGAGAATGCTTTACAAACGAAATGACACTTGATCTAAAATAATAGTAGTAGTATTAGTAATAACAGTAAATAAGCAAATAAAACTTTGAAGAAAATTAATACTTTCGAAAATTTGACGGGTATGCTTTTATTAGTATAACTAGCTGCATTTTCCTAAATTTATCTTTTAATTCTAAAATGATAACAATTATTGTACATTTGTTTTCCAAAGCTTGAATCAAGAGCCAAATAAATAAATAATTGAAGAGTGAAAAGTTTAGAAGTATGTGCATAAGTAGCTGGTCTCTATCAGTCGATATATATTTTTACTTTTTACACAGAATTAGATAGTTCACAGCTAATGATTGATAGATATTCAAAATCATTATTTTAAAACTAATTAACCATGCAGGTATTTGTATTTGTTTTAATTACACAAATAATGAACGAAACCTCACATACAGTTGCTGGGAGGTCACTTTGACACTTTTATACCATAAGAAAGCTAATAGAAGTACTAGCAAGCTGCAAAAAGGATTTTTTGAAATTATGGGCTCTGGTTTTCTGAGTTCTGTAAAGGAAGCTACTGAAGTGGCTTCAAAAAACCTGTACGCGACGTTTCTTTAATTACCAATGCTTTGCTAAAATTACCACTTTATGCGCGAGAATGCAAAGGTTTGGTGCATTTCTGCAAATCGTTATTTTTTCCGAAGAAAAGAGAAGATTTTATTAAAATTCGAATATTTTCCATATTTTGTCTACTTTTTAGGACGTTTAATGTTTCAAGTACGTGTTTTACTTCCCTTTCTGATCTAAAAATTCAAATCCAAAATTTAATATATAAAAATCCAACAATCGCGGGCCTGAAATATCCATCTCAGGGTATCATTGCCTTTGCGGAAAATAATTGTCCGCGAGTCATAGGCACAGTTTTTGTAAATGAACAATGTGTTTGTTACTGTTTTATAAAAACTTAGCAGTTCAAGATTACTTTCATTTCACCTGCATTAGCAATAATCATCCTGGAATAACGAGATATCTTTTAATTAATGAAAAGTATGCAAATGACTACTATAAAATTATAAAATGCGGCAGGGTGGCGTAGTGGTGAGGCGCAGGCCTCGCACGACTAAGTTCGTAGGCTCAAACTTGGTCCAAGTCGGTGGATTTTCAAGATTCTGGTAAACGACAGCGCTCTTGTCGTATGATTATGCGGCATGTTAACCCTTATTCTCATAGAGTAGCATGTATGCTACATGGAATGTTCCCCTACTTTCTATTTGTTAAGTGACGTCAGCGCATATTTTGCATTGTTATTTGCTAGCCCTTATTTTCATAAAGTAGCGTATATGCTATTTGGGGTTTTCCCCTGCTTTCTATTTGTTAACAAATAGAAAGTAGGGGAAAACCTTAGGTAGCATAAATGCTACTTCATGAGAATAAGGGTTAAAGATCCCTTGAGTATCTGTTTGTTGTAAATACTCTCTGCTAAATTAAATTCCTATAAAGTTTCGCATCATTTAGAGTTCAGGTGCCGCCATCTAGGGGGAAACTAAGCTTCAGAAACTGCGTCAGTGGTACCACACTCATTGCGGTGCCTTTGAAAGAGTTAGTATCAATCTCTAGGAACGCACTAGGTCTGCAATGGTAAAGAACACTGTGCAACACGAAAAATGTCCTTTAGATGAAAATGTCTGTTTCTTATGTATTTTTGGCTGAAAATTACTAATCTGCAATTATTTTTTTTTTGCCTACCACGTATCATTTTCCAAAAATTTCATATTTAAAATTTTTACGTATTTTCTGAATAAATGTGCCTATTTTTGTAATTTATCGACTTAATTTAATATAAATTATATCTTTCTCATTGACAGTGAGATCGTTGCCGTTCTAGAGACCTTTTCAATCCACTTGGGTTACTTTAGAGACATTTTTGGCAACAAAAGCTTTATCTACTTTCTCGAAGTTTTGATTCATTTACGAGGCGACAGAGGCATTCTGCAGACTATTTTGCGGAGAAAGAAGAAATTGTATGTTGCTGTGATGTGAGTGTACTATTTCAAGCATTAGGACATGAGCACAATTTAGCAGATTGGTTCTTGTTTATCAGTGCTCCTCCATATAAGTATATTTTCCTATTTATTCCTGTAGCATATTCTGCAAACAGAAAGGAAATTTTAAAAATTATCAGTGGCAAAAACATATCAAACGAACCAGTTGTAAACCAACAATGTGCTTTTTCTTCCGCAATTGCACATGAAACTGTTTTATCGAAATACTTGTAAAATCTCCGTACAAGGAAGGAGTGGCTTTCTTGCATCTCAGGAACAAACTCGAATGTTTAAGTAAGGTAAAAGTAAAAGAAAGGATTTTATTGGCCCAAAACTTAAGGAAGTCCTTTTATGATGAAGAGTATTAAGACAAACAGTGAGAAGACAAAAAGTCAGCCTGGCTGGTCTGTAAATCAGTGTGCTCACGTATCCTTGGAAATGAGAAAACTGAAAACTAGGAAGATCTTGTTGGTGACATGATAAAATGCTTTTGAATTACAGGTTTCCATATGTCATTAAAACTAGATTTTTAGGACTCCCATAAGGACTTCTTTCCCCAAAACCTTGGAGCAATTAATGATAAGCACGGAGAAAGTTTTCATTAGGACATGTCTGTGTTTGAAAAGCGTTTCAGCAGTCAATGTAATGGAAGTATACGAATTGAATATTGCTAATATGTTATCAGGGCACAGCAACAGATGCCCAAAAAATGAAACGGCCAAAAAAAAATCAGTTTAGCGCTTTCTATAACCGAATGGTATAAATATGAGAAGTGGGCCTCCAACAAAAATGGTACTTGATGGACCGTTTTGGTTTGGATATTTGAATTAAGCACCTCTTGTTTATATAGAATCACATAGTTTCCCCTAAAGGACAAAAAAAAAGGTTTTAATTTGTTGCACAGTGGAATCGATATATACACAGCCCATTAGAAATGAATAAAAAAATAATAATATTAAATCAACCTACCGCAATTTCTTTTCAACAGAGACGAAAGCCCATGGTGGCAAGTACGTGTAGCAGCGGGCACACGTGTCCAATTTGTACTCTTCCAAGCCCAAACTGATCCCACGTTCAGTGCGGCACTGGATTAGGGAGTCATCAGTAGCATTATCGCACATCACTTGAAGCAACAGCACCTGTAAATTAAAAACAAATCAATTTTTCTTTTCAAATTGTATATTCAAGTTACAGGAAAAAATCATTTTATTAAAATGATATTGGTTAACTTCTTGGGTATCACTATTAACGCTCTTATGTTTAGCAGTTTTTCGATTACTATTCTTTTGCACTGTAAAAAAATTCTCCTGAAAGTTATGGAAAAAGTACGGCAGCAGAGTTGCCGGAAACATTCCGTTTCTGATAATATTTTCTCAAGACTTGACAGATGTTCCATTTTTTTTTCTCCGTTGATCCTTTTAAATACAGCAAATGTGGAACGGAAAAGTTCCGTTCTCGTACTTTCAGGATCGTGAGGTACGTGATATTTCCGTTTTTGGAAGGAAAAATCATGTTTTGAAGCACTACGAAATCTTTCGTTAAAATCAGTCAAAAAACAATCTGAAAATTCAGGTTTTTTTTAACAGTGTGTTACTGAACATGAGTTTTGGTGTACAGATGAAAAATTATTCATTTTTATGTAATTCATTTTTTAAAAAGTCTGTCTAAAAAAATACAGACAGCATAATATTTTTTTTAACATATTATGCTCGGTTGCTCATTTACGTATCAACAGTTTATTACGATTGCTCATTTATTCCATTTTCGTAGAAATCAGCAATTGTAAGGAAATTTTGATACGCAATTGCGTTAATAAATTTCATATACTAAGAAACATTACACGGTCTATATTTTTTTAGACAGATACATAAGAAAATTTAAAATATATCAAAAAAGGAATAAATTTCCACTTAACTAAGAAAACCTTTAAATCAACTAAGCGCAAATTTTTTTCAGTTAAGACCACATTGTATATCTTTATTGAAAGTTTCGAAACAATTGAAGTTCATTGACTTAATTTTGGCACGGTGAAGGTAAAATTTCAACATAAAATGGAAGTAAATATTAAACGGAAATGACATCATTTATTACCATCAATGAGATGCTAAATCTAGTGCCAATTTGGCTAGATTTGATACGTTTTCTGTGGAATTTCATGTTATACTATTGGCTTAATTTCTATCAACTATCGCTGTAGAACTGTCTTTCTCGAATCAATTTTACCAAACTAAGACGTGTGGGGTTTTAAATAGTACTCTTCTGACACTTAAGACACTTTTATATTCTATTTTTATTTATTTTGATTTATATTTAATAACTATTATTCTTAAAGAACTATATAGTAAAATTAACATAACAAACATATTAAAACAAATATCATCAATGAAAAAAATACAATCCGTTTAATTTTAATTTGTATTTCCGAGTTTTTTCTTTTACTTCTCAATTTCTACCTTTCCGACATGTAGATATACATACAATATTAAAGAACACTTTTATCTACGTTACGTAATGAAAAAACTTAACAAGTCACATCAACGAAACAAAGCAAAATCTGCTCAGCTTTACAGCTCGTCAATGGCTACTAAATAAAAAAAAGTAAGAAAATCGGTTGAAAAACAGATTAGAAAATGGTTCTTATCTGTTTCGTCTTTGCCTATTTATATATAGGCCAAAATTACAATGTAAAATTGTAAGAATGCAATTATTCATTGAGACACCAAAAATATTTTTTATTGAGATTAATACATCATTAGACTGGTATTCGAAACATAGCCAAGATCTAAAAATTCCGCCAAGCAAGTTATATAAAAATGAAGTAAATTCTTCTAATAAAATATTCTTATCCTAGGAAACATTTGAAGAATGTAAATGTTGCAAACCATTGACGTGAAACAAGAGTTTCAAAAACAGTTTACGTAAAGGAAGAAGAAAGAAAAACATTCATTATGCTTTTTTCTTTTTCTTTTCGTTTCACTTCCTTAATTGCATAAAATCGCATTCCGTAATTACGGAATTAATTCTTTTGTTTCCTCATTATGTATCGAAACAAAAAGTTTTCAACAAACTTAGAAACAAAACAATATCTTATTTAAGCATTGGGAAACAATGAAGTGTTCAAGGTCCACAGAATATTAAGAATAATTATTACTTTTTTTTGCATAACATCTTTATTTTTTAAACAAACAGATCCATTGGTGTTTCGTAATTAGTTTATTTAAATAATCAATGTAGACGATATACACCCCGTTCATGCTGTTTCCATGATATGAAAACAACAAATTTCGGTATTAGTGTAACGCACAAACAGTGCTAGGATTCTTTTGATAAAATAATTTGAATACACTTTAGGACAGAAATAAAAATTTTAGGACATTTTTCGTACAATAAATGCTGAACTTGCAACAGGATGTTTTCAATATGTGCAATGAATATTAAATAAGCAGATTGGGAGAAGTTATTTATTCAAATAATTTAATATTGACCCAAAAGTAACATGCGTTTATTGCTCAAATAAGAGAATTTGAAAATGTGGATTTTGTGGAAAAAGTTTTCTATTACATGAATATTATACCCATTCTTCGAAGCTTTCTAATTTAAAATCTTTTCTGAATACATAATTTATTTAGGGAAATTACATTTAAACAAATTTTGTCATAAATGAAAAATTTACGCAAAAACAAAAAAAAAAAAAAAAATTATGACAGAAATAAATACAAAAGTGACGACCAGCAACAGGCTCAGGGCCCAGCTAGGCTGGTCCTAGTCAATTTAGCAGTCCCCAATGAACATCAAATATATACTATAAATAAAATTCAGTATCGTATTTCTAACAAACATGATTCATATTTAAGTAATTGTTTTTTTAAATGCCTTATTTTTAGGTCTAGAATCCGTAGATTATATCTTTGAAAGGTAGAAATTTTTCCGGTCTGCGCAATACGAAGATGCGGATGATACAATTTATTTTATTTCATTATTATTATTATTTAAGAAGAATTATTTAAATCAGATTTTTCATGAAGACTCATCTGGGATATCACTGTTACTTTATAATGCTGTAAATACTCGTTTTTATAAAGAAGATGTGAATTATTTAAAATTGCTCTACTGAAAGGAATAGCTTCGTCTTGCGTCTAAAAGCTTCAAGTGGCTCATTTACTTTTTCACTTACTTCATTTCTGTTCTCATTTAGTAGTAATATTGGATTTTTTAAATTATCCAAAAACATAATTGAAGGGTCACGGGGGAAAAAGATCAAAGTCCTTTTTTTTCTTTCAAATTGAGTTTTCATTGCTTATTACACTCTCAGAAACGCTCGCTCAAGTCTCACGAAACTTTCGTGACGAAATGGCTTCTTGAAGAATGCTCCGAGGAAACGTTTCGTCAAATTGGCGAAATTTGTGTAGTAACTTTTTTAAGTGACGTGATCGCGAGTGGAAAGAATGGTTGTAAATGACGAAATTTTCTTGACGATTGAAGAATCGTCAAATGTGAGAGCTCTATTTCTGAGAGTGTTAGAGACAGAACGCATATTCGATATCATTTAGGAAAGAGATATGCAGACGATCCAGCCATTGATGACGCTTTTGACCTGACAAGAAAAAATAATCCAAGTGCAGAGGTTGAAACTTTAAAAACGTGAAATGAAAATTTAGAGGTTTGTGACATTGAGGTTTCAGGGCGTACAGCTAGACAGAACATTATAGACAGAATGCATATCTGATATCATTTAGGCAATAAATATGCAGACGACCCACCCTTTGATGATGCTTCTGACATGGAAAATGATCAAAATACAAAACTTTAGAAGCGTAACTTTGAGAATTTAGATATTTGTGACTGTGCTCGTCTTTCCCCGTGACAGTTCAATTGCATGGAGAGCAACATTATGGCACATAGTGCAAAAAATGCATTGCTTACGAAAAATTCAGTTTTGGAAGACCCTTTATTTTAATACAAAAAAAGAGGTTTGATCTTCATGATACAAAAAAAAATTCACAATGTAGCTCTAAGGGAAAACATTTATTACTGATATTTTGCTTAAACGGATCTGTGATAATTGTGCATTTGCCCCCATTCTTTTGGGTTCAATTTTTCCCCTGTGCGATTTTATTCTGTTTCAGGTGGCTTTGTTTGCGTGCCGAAGTTCAAAACTTGTTTCTAACCCCGAAACATCCACATGAAATATATTTTGCAGCATGGTGCCTCGCAACATTGCTGTCTACACGTTTGCCCTCTCCGCATAAAGGTAATCATTTACTACTTATCCAAAATATCTTTATCAACTTGAATTTGTAATGTTTTCATGTCATTATATAGTGAATAGTATCATTACGTGTTTGATTTTAATTTTCTTGAACAGTTTTTTTTTTTTTTGTAAGGTCAAGCCTCCTTCTGCGAAAAAATGAAAATAATATTTAATATCTCATACATTTTTGCTTAAGCTTTTGCAATATGTTCTGTGCATTGTTTATTTTTCATGAAAATTCATGAAGGAACCTGAATTTAATTAACGGATTGTGCGGTAAACATTTCCGTGCAAGAAATTATGTGTTAAAAAAATAAGTAACACACTTCTTAACAGCACACTTCTTAATGAAATGTATTCCAATTAGTCTTAATGCTCAAAATTGCAGTGTAGCATTTTCCCTACGCCATTTGGTATTATTTTTCACTAATCTTTACTTAAATTCTTAATTTTAAAAGCGGAAATAAGAACATTTAAAAAAATAGTTAGTAAATACAAAATTGGCTCTTGTCTCTTGAAGTTGAAAAACAGAAAACTTTATTTATGCGGTCTGCAAAACTTCTAAATTAATCGAATTGAATTAATTGAATAAACCATTATAATGAAATTAAGCTGGTAATTCATTTGAGAAAAATGTTCTACTGCAGATTCGGTGCATAACTGAATATTTTAGAAATAGGACTTTTAACCGTATTTTTTTCGTTTTATTTTTTTCACATAAATTGCTATTTTGTTATCAGTGTTCAAAAGCCTATAAGAGCTATATCAAACGTCAAGGTAAAAGAAACATTATGTCGTACACTCGCCCAAAAAATTCGACAACTTTTTCGTACTAAGAAAATGGATTCTTGTAACTTTAAAGTACGTTTTTGCAGCTGTTCTTTGTTTTTTTTTCTTTGCCTTTACTATACGCACAACCTAAAATAAATTCTGGCTAGTTATTTCAAAATTTTTGCTGGACTAAAAGAAAGCCCTGTAAATTTTCAATATTTTTTAAAACTAGTTATATATCGATTTCTATGTTATCTATATAAAATGAATCAAAAACCACGATGGTACTTTTGAATCTGGGTCACAGCTCGGAGGAGTTAGGGGAGAACTTCGTTGACCACTGGTTTCTTACCCGTATCGTCTATGCATTGAAGCGTGGGAAGTCATCGATTGATGAGGAAATTTAATGTTTTTCCGATTTCCTCTTTTGGGTGCTCTCACCTGCTGCTCCGTTGCTTCATTTGGAGTAGAAATATCCACGTGACTCCGATGGAGATCCCACAAAGCAAGAGAAAGTTTCGATAAAGTTCAAAACAAACAAATATTAAATTGCCAAAAATGTTTTAAGTTACACGGTTTTATTTATCCAGGCGCCTCTTCCGCTGCGTCGCCATATAGACACACGGCAGTGTGTCCGCCAAGTTCAGAAAGTCAGCCAAATTAAGATGCGGCGACACCGGCCAATGTGTATATTTACCCGAACCATTTCGAGCTACTTTTGACCCCACCATTACCCAAAAACTATTAGACCTACAAACTTGAAATTTTGTACGTCTAATAGCGATCCCCTTAACCCCTAGAATATCCACTTTCATTGATGTACCTCTTATGGTTATGGAATTATTAAGGTTTGAAAAGTGTCATTTTTATCACTCACTCACTCACTCATTCACTCCATTCATCAAACCTAACCTACTTCTAGGAGACTTAGAAACTTGAAACTTGGTATCAAGGTAGGCAATTTGGCATATATAAAGGAAAAAATCCGAAACTTCAAAAAATTACATTATCTTCGAAGTTACTAGCATACTCATAAGTAGCATCATACCTAATGACTTCAAACAGCAGCCATATTTTTCTGCCGTTTAAAGTAAACAATACTCTCTCACGCTTGAAGGTAAATAATTGATGCATTGAAATTCACTTTCCGCTTTAATTTTTCGCCTTAGGGCTTAACTCAAGCTGACTACAAAGAATCCAGTGTCGTAGTTATACAGAACTTTTCAAAGTTTTAAATAAAAGATTAATTAAGTAAAGATAGGTTTAAGGGACTTATTACGAAGAAATGTAAACAAAAGAAAAAAAATCTTAAATAATTAATAGCGACTATTCAGCTTGGTTTAATTTAGTATAACTTATAGTCAATATAAAAACACACATTTTAACTTTTCAAGAATTAATGATATCCCAACAAAACATAAATGTGAAAAAAGGGCCAAGTTCGATAGAACAAAAACGGCCTTCGGAGTAGTCGGTGTCAGCGATAAAAGAATTGATATCTAACGGGTGCCAAGTTCCATAGCAGATCCTTTTATCATGGCTGTAAGAGCGTACAATGTTCCTTAAT
Organism: Octonoba sinensis; assembly: GCA_038502835.1. Lineage (NCBI taxonomy): Eukaryota > Metazoa > Arthropoda > Arachnida > Araneae > Uloboridae > Octonoba > Octonoba sinensis. Next base: position 57,692,534 of record CM076605.1, on the reverse strand, counting down.
TTATTTAAAAACATTTTTTTATCGGATTCCTAACTTGACAAGTTTTAATTAAGATAAGTTACGTTCAAGAAGACAATTATAAATTAACTATAATAACTTGCCATATGATTTTACTAACTATTAAAAATTGCTAATTGAATGAGGTAAATTTTTTGAATGTAATTTACCTTAATTAACACTTGCCAAGTTAGGAATCCGATAAAAAATGTTTTTAAATAAATTAAGGAACATTGTACGCTCTTACAGCCATGATAAAAGGATCTGCTACGGAACTTGGCACCCGTTAGATATCAATTCTTTTATCGCTGACACCGACTACTCCGAAGGCCGTTTTTGTTCTATCGAACTTGGCCCTTTTTTCACATTTATGTTTTGTTGGGATTTCATTTTCCGCTATGATTTGAGCATTTTAAAATTCAAAACATCGTTGCATTATCCAAACAATTGCAAACCAAGCTATCGTTGCCATTCGACAAATAATAATTCTGATAATTTCCTCAGAGCCAAAATTATTCTTTTTTTCCCTAATTAACGTTATAATAAATTATAAAATGAATGATATATTGCATTGCTATCGAAGATAATCTTGTGTGTAAAACCGCGTAACAAACTTCCGTGACAAATCACGTTAAATAAAACCTTGTAATGAAAAGGAAAAACAAATGGGGAAAAAGAGATGGCAACATTTAAGAAACTTTAAATAAGGTGACTAACTTTATAAGTGAACGGAGAGTAGCTATGGCAATAGAGTATTTCGTAAAATCGTGAATTTTTACAAGTTTAAGCCTTGTAAAATTGAGCGTTTTCCGTATTCACAGTTCGACCACGGAATTTTGAGCCTTGGATGGTTCTGCGCATGGCAGAAAGGGACAAATCCATACGAGTTTTAAGGAAGTTCGTTTTGGCTGGTGCGTTAGTTAGGATCCGAATCAGGATGTTTGCTTCTCTGTTTGGTGAAATCAACTAAATTTATAAACTGGCTTATAACATTAGTTCGGAAGAATTCAAGTATGCTAAGCGAACTAAAACTAGAACATAAACGGCACTTTCCGTATACCTGCAGTTCCTCGCTTGAACATGAATGGATTCTTCTTGGCACTCTGCCAGTAAGAGTAAAATTTTTTTGGTGGTAGAACTTTAACTATGAATTACTTTACATGTATGAGAGGGTAGTTGGACTTAGCAACTATCTCATAAAATCGCGAGTTTTTGGAAATGTAAAGCTTGTAAAATTGGGAGCTTATTGTATTTAACTACGGAACTAACTTTATGCCTGTAGGAGCGTAGTTAGAAGCATTAGCTAACTCGTAAAATAGTAAGTTTTTGTAAGTTTTAAAAAATAAGAACGTTTATTGTATTAAAATAAAAATCACTTTACTGATTTAGAATGTGTAAGAAAGAAATTAAGTTAGAACAGAAGGTTAACTCGATAAATTTGAATTTTTACGAATGTAAGGTTTGTAAAATCTGGCATTTACTATAAAAAGGTATCCTAGACCTAGGCTGAACTTGATCGTAACCGTTACTGTACAGTAACAGTAACGGTTAAATAACCGCTAAACAGTAAAGATGGATCAAGTTCAGCCTTGCCTAGACCTAGTGAAAATTATTATGATGTAAGAAATATTCACACTTTCTTCATTTGATGTATAATATATAAATATAGCAGGAAATTTCAAAATCTCTTTCATAAGAGGACAAATACAAATCAGAAAATTGCATTGAGTGTAACTTAAACAAAGTAAGTTTTGAATTCCTATATTTTTACTATAAATGCTTAGTATTTTTTTTACCATAGCAGACTTTCTTAAAAAGTGCTGTTCTTTTTTTCATCATTCAGTACCTCTTACGTTATTGTAAACGGGTGTTTTAACCATATGTAGTCTGCAATGTATAATGTTTAACGTTGACTTTAAACGTTGATATGAAACAGTTAATGAGCATTTTATTTCAATTAATATATTTCAAACTTTTATTTATTTTTTTGGTAAATTTTTAGTCATTAATCGATTATTACCTCATTATTTGAGTCCCAGCATTTAATCTGTTCGGTTAAGTGATTATGTGTCCTTATAGGTCACTCGGCATCTGAGTCTTTTCAATTAGCCAATGTAATGCGAGATTACATGTGAGATTAATGGCAAAAAGAAAACTTTCCCATTAATCCGTAATCCAAGTTATTTTAAGTACAATATTTGTTGCATTAAGCGACATGAAGCTGAGTCGTTTATTTTGTCTGTATAATATCTAATGGCGTAATATATTCTGTGAGATTATAAAATTAGCGCTGGAGAGACAAAGATATATTTTTCCACTTTCAAGCATAAATCAGTGCAATTCTGAAAGAGAACATTAGAACATGCTATTCTGTGGCAATAAAACAAAGGTTCTCCGCTTGAATTACTGAGCTCCAAATTTATAAGGATGGATTTAAAATTTATTTTGTTTTTCTAATCACAAAAAAGGATTCTAAATAGGTTATGGTGTCATTAACAGTTCAGGCTTTTAGCCATTTTTGTGTATATTATATTAATATTTTAATGAAGTCATTAATTACACTGAGGTAAAGTTATGCAAAGCATACAATAGAGCAATGCGTAAATATTGTGAAAACGCATTTCAAAATTGATGACAATTATACGAAAAATGATTTTTTAAACTGCCGTATGTGATATTTTTCTCTCTCGATTCGCCTTGATAAATTTTATCAATAAATTTAAGCCTTCTGGTTCTGCTTCAAACAAAAAAAAAAAAAAAGAAATGGCCGCCCTCGTAGAACTCGTTTGAATCAAACATAGGTGTGGAAGCCCGGCCAACTTAACTCAAGGCCATAGTATTCCTAGATCACATGACACATGGTCTTATCAAAGGGTAAGAACTTCAACTACATTACTTTTGCAAACCATCGGACGGTATAAACCCCGTGACGATGTTGATATATTTCATCCCCGATTAGAATGTTTAGCGTAATAGGAACTTCCGTCTGGATCTTGTCCGAACCTACTTTCCCGAATACACCTGTATCAAATTGATAATCTAGCTAACTCTCTCTCTCTTTCTCATTTTGCTTTAGTTCTTAATTACTTCAACATTATCTTTTTCAATGGTTTATACATATTCATTCACTCAATCATACTCACTCATTCATTCATTCATTCAGTTATTACTTAATTCATTCGGAAATATCCTTAAAAATCTATATCACAAAGCTTCGTGGGAAAACAGGCTCGTTTAGTTCTGGATGTATTTCGTATCTGTACATGTTTTACTTCATAACATCTTTTCGGTAAAGTTTGTTCCAAGCAACTCCGTCCGTTAGATCAGGATTTATATAGGATTGAAGTTTTCCCGTAGGCGCTATTATTAATTTGTTCTGAACTGTTCAGAATTGAACAAAAATTGCTGAAATCAAAATATATTTCAAGCCAAGCGCTCCTTCGAATACGTTTGCTCAAAGAAACTTAGATTTTATGTCCAGAGTTTAGAATATGTGCTTCCTATTTTCCCAATACAGCTAATGTTAAGATTTTTTGAGCTGTTCAAAATTGAACAGAAAAATGTTCAAATCCAAAAATAAAATATGGAAATGAATTCGCCGATATCTTTCGAATCAGACAATTCCCTCGAATGTTATTAGGGGGAGGGAGTACAGACAGACCGACAGACACACATTTTCCCCATCTCAAAACTCTAACTTCAGTATTCTTATTTTTCATTCTTTATTTAATTATTTCACTTATTTTTGACTTTTCTTTATTTTAACGATATTTTTACGATACATCAAGCCTTTTTACATACTTTTTTTTAAAAACTTAAACAGGAAAGTAGGCTAAAAAGCAACGTGAATGGAAGAAAAAAATTATAAGTGAGTCTTTCATTTTTGGGTGGCAAATTAGTGTACATAGTTTCCCGGCAAGAACAAAAATCCTCGAGTTTCTTTAATTGCTCCTCAAACAAATCAGAACGGATATTTTTTTAAATTTTCATTAAATTAATTTACCTTAATTATTTCGATGTTGAGATAGATAATGGAGGCGTTATCTGAAGGAAGTTAATTACCTTTGGGGAAAAAGTATCACACATTTACTTTCGGGAACACATTGTATTTTGGGTCAAGACAAGAAATCCTCCTTTTTTTTCTCTTGACGATTTAATACAAAGTAATTGCAATTTTATGTTGGCAATGAACTTTCTGAAAGGAATTGGTTCTATATAAAGCAATTTTCAACCCCCCTTCGTCTAACGTTGAGGACGGTAAAGAACATAAAAAGGTAATAAATTTTAGTTTGAAAGGTTTAACGAATCTTCTAAAAGAAAAAATAAAAGTTTTTAAAAACAGTTCTTAGACTAAATTTAGATTCTTGCACGCGTATAGCAATTTGTTAATACTTTAATGTTTATAATTGTTCTATGAAGAGAACGGAGAATTAAAAGCAATAATGCAAATGATTTATATTATACATAAAGTATGCACTTTTACTAAATATGGGAATTCAAAAAACTTACTGATTTCTATAAACTAGACATAAAATACAGCTCCACCGATTTAAATTATACATAAAAATGATGATTTTTATCATTTATTTTTGTGTTATATCTCAACAGTTCCTTAAAAACAAACACTACCAAACTTCGTTATTGACTTCTTTTAAGTTTAGATGTTTCCTTGCATTCCAAATTGTACTTCCCAATGTAAACATACAATATAATGAATCTAAAAAGATTCGGATACATTTTTCGTGATCTATAGATATTTGGCTACTTTTCGTGTCAGTTAAGCTTAGAAAGTTGAAACTTTTAGCATTTACCTTTTGCCCCCAGATGGAGCTAATTCCAAAAGCTTTAGTGCCCCTTCCAAATATATATATAGAATCAACTACGTAAAAAACTCAAGTGCAATATAGTACTTGAGATATGAGTTCTCCCTTCGAATAATGAGTTCCAAGATTTCATCTTTATTTACGTTTCACTTACGTTCAAGTACAAAAGCATTTTTCCGTGCATAAAATAAAACATTGCGGAAAATGATAAACTAGCAGATGGTATCTTCCAACGATGAAGTTTTGGAATTCTGCAACAAATCTTAATCAAAGCTGAATCTTAGACGATCAAATATGTATTTTTTCAAACAACGTACTACCAATTTTATTATTTTATTATTATTATTATTGTTGTTGTTGTTGTTACTACTGTTATTATTATTATTTCATTGTTATTATTATTTCATTGCTATTATTATTATTATTTTTTGTTGTTATTATTATTATTATTATCATCATTATGATGGTTGTTGTTATTATTGTTGTTGCTGTTATTATTATTGTTGTCGTTGTTATTATTATTGTTGTTGTTGTTATTGTTATTATTATTATTTTTTTGTTATTAGTATTATTATTATTATTATTATTATTATTATTATTATTATTGCTTCCATTATTATTATTATTATTATTATTATTATTGCTTCCATTATTATTATTATTTTCATCATCATCATTACTTCCCCCATTATTATTATTTTCATCATCATCATTACTTCCATTATTATTATTATTATATTATTATTATTATTATTATTATTATTATTATACTATTATTTTTATTATTATATTGCATCTAAATCTGAAATAAAAATTAAAACTGCTCTAAATAAGAAAGTCATTATTATTCAAGTACAAAATTGCAAAAATGATGTGTACACGAGTTTTTTAATTGTTATTCTTCATTTATTTAGTTTATAAAGAACCCATTATTAAAGTGATAAAGTTTTGAATTTCTGGACCCCAAACAGCAGTCACTGATTGTCACTGTTGTTTACTCCCCGAAGCTCAAAACTGTTCCACGTAGAAAAACATTCTTTGTAATCCCAAAACATGTGTATGCAATATTTTTGCAATTTTGTGCTCGAAAGATGATGTTTTTCTATTTATCGATTACCCGCGAAGTTGTTTAACTTCCAAAGGGACCGTTCATAAATGGTGTCACACTTTTTCAATATATTTGACCCCCTTCCCCCGGTTGTCACAAAATGTCAGACTTCGTCCTATCCCCTCCCCCCTCGTCACATGTCACGCTATATTACATAAGCATATGTAAATGCAGTTCAAAAACAGAGCCCTGCAATACTGATCACGATATAATATTAATTTTGAACTTTTAATGACATTTTTGAGAATAATAATAATTATTACATGTGTACTTAATTTGTAAAGAATGAGGTTAAGGTTTACAGCACAAAAGATAATTAATGTAGAACATTAAAATATATTAGGTGCTCGAATTCTAAAAAAATGACCCTAGTAATTTTATCTTAAAAGTGCAAATGCCTAAGAAAATTTCCTTTCAAACTGTAACAAGAAGTAAATTTAAACCTTAATCAGCATCGGTATTTACGATACGAAATGATCAATGAAACTTTAAAATCAAATTAATGAAAATTAAACTTTTAAAATAAATTTAATTTGCTGATTTAAAGTTTTTTTTATAGAAACTAAACTGTGTTATGTCACACCTCTTGTTACCCCCTCCCCTCCCCGCGTCAGAAACGGTCACAATTTCTGGAAACCCCCTCCTCGCCTCGAAGCGCGACATCATTTATGAATGACCCCTGAAAGTACTATATTTTTAAATATAGCTATGTATTACAATATGAGGCCCAGTGGCTGACTGGTAGCCCTCTGTGTTTGGTGCTACCATGTCGCAGGTTCAGAGTTCGATTCCCGGACGTGGCAGGGTCGACTCAGCCTTTCATTCCTTCAGTGGGGCCAATAAAATAAGGACCAAGCTTGCTTGGGAATTAAACGCTGGGGATTCCGTATCAGGCCGACCACATGACCGGAATATCTGCTTCTACACCCCAGGGCCCTCGGCCTCGAAAACTGGGATGGGCACAGTAGGCCATGGCTCCCAATCGGCTGTCGCGCCACTATTATTATATCTATATCAAAATGCTGTAATTAAATATTTAATTTAACATCTCGTGCTCAAAAGAAAAAAAAAGTTTCAATGTGCAAATTATTTTTAATCCATAAAACTGACATGTAGTTATAATTAACAGGAATTGGAGCAGCCCGAGTTAGTCCGATCCGAGTTCTATGCGCTTCCCTTCAGCTACGCTTCTTGCTCAGAATAGTTTTAACAGTAAATTAATTTTTAATTAATTAATTCTTTACGTGGTAAGAAATTTAAAAAATTACTATTAGAATATTTATTTAGATATAAATGTATAGTGCACTCACTGTATTGTGAAGAAAAGTGACACCCAAAAAAAGGGGGGGAGAGCATATTCATTTTCTTAAGGTTATGAATATAATTTTTAAAATAGATAAATATTTGGAGCAAAGGAAGGACAACACATTTTTTTTTTTTTGCTTTGGCTCCGTTTCAGTTTCGAAAAAATTCTCATTGATCCCCTGCTCCACGCTTCGTTCCAGATCCCTGAAAAACATATAACTCAATTATGAAAAAATTAGGTATTTCTATGAATACACTATGGTTCTCTTATTTTGCATAAGTTTAGAAAATTAATAACTTAGCGCTAATGTAGTACTGAGAAAAATAATAAAGCATCTTTCCAAAAACTTAATGGGCTTCAACTTTTAAGACTCCGATGTGCTTAAACAAACATTTTTCTACTAAAGGAAGAATATACTATTATCTAAACTATTATTAATGGGTTTTTAACTATTTCGAAAAAAATTCAATGAAGTTTTCCGTACATTTATTTAAGGTTATAGAACAAAGAATATGTTATCCTATAGCCGGTTCTTAAGCTCTAAGTTTTAAAAGTTTATTTCTCAAAAGCTGCAGCTGTGTTAGATTGCGTTTATTTAAAAAAAAGCGAGAGAACAAGTAAAAAAAGAAAGTCATGAAAAATATTTTTAAACGATCGGTTCTGTATTGTTCAGTACTAAACGCGTTTGGTGCGTTAACCATTAGAGGCCCTTTTATTGTTTTCACTATCTTTATTATACTAGATCAGTATTTATATTTCCATATTAATCAAGTATTTTATTGTGACTAAACACCACGATAGAGGGCTTTATTTGCAATATAGTTTCAGAATAAACAGTTTTCAACACGTACATGGTATAAACGTATATGTATTTGCACGAGCATTAGCAAGTACGTCATATGCAGTGGCGTAACTATAGGGTGGCAGAGCTGGCAAAATGCCTCGGGCCCCCAGTCCAATGGGGTCCCCAGCCTGAGAGGCTGTAAGCTCAGGAGTAACCTTACATTTTTAACAAAATTTAGCAAAAAATTGTATGCAAGTATTTAAATTAATTAAATATATACACATATACAGTTCAAATATATTATTAAGATTTATACTCATTCATAAGAACAGGATCAATTTTAGAACGCATCCATTGGTTGCTTCCTTTTTTGCCGCAGTACTTTGGTGGCACTGGCGAGCTACTGACGCTTGGGGAATGCTCGCAATTTGTTAACCGAAACTAAGAAAGTACTGATCTACTAAAGAAAGCTCTAAAAATTATTGAAATATGTACAGTAAATTACTATTTTATTATAAATATGTAAGACCTATTTGCTGTTGAAAATTAAATTTATTAGATATTTATTTAACGAAAATGCACACAATATTAGTTATACTGTTGGGTAACTACTACTTCAGTGATTTATTACAATTAAATTACAATCTGACGATTTTTTCTGGGGCTCTATCCGATGAATTTGCCACGGGCCTTATATGGTATAGTTACGCCACTGGTCATATGGCAAGGTCAACTACTGGCACGTGCCCAGTATAATTGACCATGATTGACCAGTATAATTGATGGCTTGAATGGTCACTTAGTATTGGCACGAAATTCGTTTGGGAAAACAGTATTGTCACATACGTTGTACAGTCACGTTGAATCAAGTAATATTCATGTTTAAATTTTCATGTATTTCAAAAATTTGTCTAAAGAACTTTCAAATGCTAAATTAAAATACTCCCCAGCTCATACTTCGATTGTGTTGGAAGTTAAAACCGATTAACTCACTGAAACTTATGAAAAAGCTAATATATTTTTTCTCAATAAATCAATTTCTCCAGTAATTACACAAGCCTTAAAGAAGTAATTTTCGGCCTCCTAAGAGAACTTCCTGGAGGGTTTTTAAAAAATCTCTTTTATTCTGCACGTAAATGCTCAACTTTAATTAATTTTATTTATCCTCTTCGAAAGAAGTTCAAAGACGAAAACTGAAAAGATTTGTAAACATTAAGGCCCAAAGCGTCGAGTTTATTGAATATTACAACTTCCCCTTTCGCAAAGCGAAATCAAAGTTCAAATTAATTAATTAGGGTTCTTTTACCAAGCTTAACTTGTGCGCAAGGTTTTTTTTTAATTATTTTGAATGAGTAGCTTACACACAAAAGAAACTTTTCTATGTTTCGATTTATATTATAAAGGAAGTACATAAAAGTGAAAATATGTTGTAGAAATTGACAATTTGTTTTTGCTTACGAACTAATGCCTTTAAAAACTAAACTTAATTCTTGAGGTTCTTGCAAGCGCTGTGTAGTGCTCATCCGCGTAAGGTCCATAAACCTTTAGCCATTTTAGTCTTCAATGGTTTTGAGAAAATACTTTTAAGGTATTTGTAACGACATTGTCAAAAAAATACGTAGAACTTTTGGCCAAAATTATACGGCGAAGTACAGTATTTTTTAACATTTTGACAAAATTTGTGAAAGAAGTTAAAAAGAAAAAAAAATTCTATGCATTTTCTGAAAATGAAGTTATTATCCTACTCTTCAACTTTTTACGTGAAATTAGTGAAACCAGTGGAATATAACACATATATATATATTTCACAAATTTGTTTAAAAAATAACTAAGGTTGTAGTTCTATGCAGTTGATTGTCGAACAAATTTGAGCGTTGTAGTCTCCTTTACACGTGAAATCAAGTAAATGAAAAATTTTACGTTTAAGCTCTAAATATTGCTTGTTATTTTACAATACAATGAACGTACGAATCAAAATCAAGTGTAAAAGATGCAAGGAATTCATTTCACCTAGCCAAAAACATCGCTTTGTTTTGTTGTCGTAGTTACTTCTTATTTTCTACTTCTTTTCTCTCTCTCCCCCTCCCCCCTTTTTTATCTTAGCTTTAATTAACTTGAGTTTAGTGAAATTAGGTTTCAATAAATTACAAATCACCGAATTAATAAATTAACACTACATTATAACTTAAATAAAAATTCACTAATTGATCTAAAAACTCACTTGTTTCAGTAACTAATTCTACTTTATAGGGTTATTGTTTAATTCGAAGTATTGAAAACATGTATATTTATGCTAATTCTATGCTGAATGGTTTAGTTAAATTTTCGTTTAAAATTTATTTGTTTTCTGGTTTGATTTTTGATTTCTTATCAATATATGTAATTGATATTAAATCAAATTGGAATTGAATTTCAAATACTGTAATCCTCTATTGTCGTACTTTTAAACAAATAAAGCATCAGTTTAATATGCAAATATATTTAATTTAAGAATGCGTTTACTTGAGACCACTTTAAACCTCGCTTTCTTTTTCATTTTTAGCAAAAAACACCGTTGAAGCTATAGTTCAAAGCGACTGCTGGCGTTTTGGTTAATTTTAAAGTCAGCTGGAGTAAAATTGATCTAAAAAAGTCAAAGTTTGCTATATTAAGTATGAAAGTTTCCTGAATAAATTAAGGTCACTTCTTACAAATTTCCACCAAGGGCAACGCCGTGACGGAAACCGCTAGCAAAATAGTTAAGGCTCTTAATTGCTAAGAGCTCTTATGGTCAGTGTACAAATTATTATACAAGCCAAGTATAAAAAAGTGAAATATTTTTACCAATTTCAAAAAAAAATGTATGTATTTTTTTTATTAATATTATTGTGACAGATTAAATAAGAGAAAATAACGCTGTGAAACATACTTTTCAAATTGTTTTGCATGTAGTAGTTTCGGTGGGAAGTTTTGTTCGGAATGAAAAAAGTTAATCTTTAGAACGCAATCAGCGGTTGCAACGAAGGCTTCATTGACCGCTGCGTACACCTACAGATTCAAGGTCTTTTATTGATTTATTTTTAATATTTTGTGTATTTATTTATTTATTTATTGCATAGAGAAGGGGTTTTTTTAAACACGTGTACATAAAATATTTTGTGCTTCACATAGTACTTCTCGTTCCGCACAAAGTTAAACATTTATAACTGACAGAAGTTAATGATTGGTTTTTATATTATTAGAGTAACTATATCTTTTCTTTATTTGAAATTGAAAGTATCTGAAAACTTTTCGTATAAACATGTTACATCGATTCCAATCGGAGCGAATAAGTTGCTGTCAAACGAAGAAAAATGGACTCGCTACACAATCGACCTCCTTTGCAGTTCAAAAGTAGTCCCATCAATTGTCCCGATTAATTCAGTATCGGTGTCGAAGACAGTTGGAATTCTGTTACATTCAACTTTACAATGAAGTGGATTCTGTTTCAGTAAGAACTGCGGTGGAGGAAAAATTTTAACTACCGATTGTATCTCGGAACAATACAAATTGGAAACAAATTAGAAAATAGTTTGATATATTGTTTGAAATTTAAGAATAAACTTTTGAATTCGCTGTTAAATAGTCTTGAACGAATTATATTGTTTCGTTCTGTCTTGTTTCAGAAAAGTTTGCGATTTGTAATTTTACTGTTTCTTGAAATTCTGCAACAGACTCATATTGTTTATAAACTTTATTAAGGTCCCGCATAACCAAAGTAAATTATCCAGTCCAAGAGTATGAGAGGGAAAAAAGAAAGGAAAAAAAACTGAAGGGAGGAAAGGAAATCGGGGAAAACCAGATACTGTTATTTTTGCCTACCTCTAATTTCATGAAATTCAGAGTAATATCCCAATAGCTAGAAATGCTAGTTTACACTGTGGGTTATGTAAACTTGATGTGTGTAATGTTGCCATAAATTATAATTTAAATAAACTTGCATAATTTAATTATGCTTGACCAGTTAATTATCTCTTATAAAGTGCAAAAATTACGTTTGCTAAGAGCGTAATACCTCTGGAGTGTGATTTCTAAGTTACTTAGGGTGTTTGTAAAAAAGACTGTTTTACAGAGATTGTCCACGGGCATCTTGAAAGTGGTTCAATACTGGCATTTATTGGACTTCACCAAATATCACCAATACAACCAAAGTGACACGGGATTTAGCATATCAATATTTCCAAGTTGTCGTCAAATTTGTTCCTAACGCCAGTAATTTTGCAACCAACCTTGATCCAACACACACGCACAGGAAAATAGAGAAAGAGTCAGAATTGTTCTCAATTTCTTTAGTTTTAAAGGGAAATTAATCTTGGAACACGCATACTTTTGGGTCATTCTTAAATGATGTCACGCTCGAGGGGGGAGGGGGGGTTCAAAATTGTGATGATACTTCGTGACACGGGGAAGGGAGAGGGAAACAAACAGTTTGACATTACACATTTTGGTTTCTATAAAATATTTAAATTCAGCAAATTAAATTTATTTTTTAAGTTTTTTTTTTCGATTTTTATAATATGATTTAAAAATTTCATTTATCATTTTGTATCGTAAACACCGATGCTGATTAAGGCTTAAATTTACTTCTTGCTAAAAGTTTAAAAGGAAAATTTCTTAGGTATTCTTTTTTTTTAGGTTCTTAGGATTTCTTAGGTTCTAGGTATTTGCATTTTTAAGGTAAAATTCCGTGTCATTTTTTCAGAATTCGAACAATTAATATATTTTACTTTTCTATACTAATTATCATTTGTGTTGTGAGCTTTAACCTCAATTTTACAAATTAAGTACATTTGTTGTCATTATTATGCTCACAAATGTCATTAAAAAGGCAAAAATAAAATTCGAAACGTGATCTATATCGAAGTGCATTATTTCTGAACTGCAAGTACATAGCATATGTAATATAGCGTGACATGTGACAAACGGGGATAAGGGTGTATATCAATTATGAACGGTCCCATATCAACGTCTCCAAGTTGTCGTCATGTTTGGACTAGAAATTTTGCGACCATTCTTGAACAAACACAAACACACATAAAAATAAAGAAAGAGTCAGAAATGTTCTCAATTTCTTTAGTTTTTAAAGGAAATAAATCTTGGAACACGCATACTTTTGTTAGAATCGTTTTCTTTATAGAAAAATGTCAAATAATGACATGCTACTTTTTTTGTAATATAAAGGAGCAGTTTTATGTTATCAGTCTTTTGAAATATTATAAGGTAATTTTACTTCCGAACAAAATAAGATTATTTTCAGCTAAATTCGAACAATTTTTCTCCACAATAAAGCCACAACAATCATCGCAACAAAAATATCTAAAAATACCTCATGTGCATTATTAATTCATTTCCGGTTTCATTATTCAAAAACTGACTTCTTCTAATGCGAAGACTTTCTTCTCAGATTTTCCCCAAACAAAGCGCTTAATTTAATTACGTCAAATATGAGTCTCAGATTTCTGTTGAGGCGTTGAATATTCCCTCGGCATTTTCTGCCAAGGCTCTGGCTGAAAATTTAAACCTATTATCCTACAAGAATATGTCTTTTACACCAGTTTAATAGACTCAATTAAACTCTGACATTTACCCAAAGGTGTTAAAGGAAATTTATTCTCCAAGCCCTTTGAAATAGGGATTTTTTTTTTCGTAAACGCTTTTTTAGTTAATTTAAAATTTCCAACGAGAGTAAAACAAAGTTAGGGATTTCTATAGAAGAAGGTTAATTTCTTACTTCGAGGATTTTGTGAAAAGCGGAAAAAAGAATAAATTAGTATAAATAAAAAGCTAGTTTAAGACGCTACCCAATTACAAATCTGTAAGAGGCTTTTTTCCTCGTCGGATTTTTCGAGCAACAAAAAAATAAGTAAGAGTGGGTAATAATAGTTATTTAGTCGCAAAAATTCCTAAAAACTTAAATTTATCAAAATAATTTTTCATGAATGCGTTAAAATGCATCTATTTCAATGAAGATTTACGGAACTTTCTGAAATGTACATTTTTTTAAAGTAATTTCTATCTCATAGCAGCTCCATGCCAGAAGAAAGAATTTCTTGCAAATCTCATATCCACATTTTTCTCTGTAAATTTGTACTTCCCTCGTTGGTATTCTGTAACCTACGGTTTGCTCATAAATAATCATTTTTTTCCGAAGCTCTTTTGCTTCTATTAAAAATGTGGGTTTAAAACAATAATATCTGCCGTCCAGTGGCACATTCGATGGAACCAAAGACTTCCTCATCGGGGACTCGGGCTTGATTTCTAACAAATGAATAGATGTTATGGATTCGTATAGTACTTCCTCCAATCGTTTCCTAATGGTTCGGATCCCACTTAAAGCTCTTAGATTCGCAGACGAACCAAGGGGATGCTTCTTGCTCGGCTTGTTTACCCAAACAGAAAAAATAAACTGGTCGGTCGTTTGGGATACAGTCAAAGATCCCAAATACAGAAATATCTGTTATATTACAGATACAAAAGTAGGAAGATAAATTTAGAACTGTAAGTTATAATATAAGTAAGTACCAACATGGTTATAACTCGCATCATTGTCATAACACAATAAATTATCACATGTTATGGATTATTGCATCCATATATACAAACGACTGTATATCCATATATCGCTTATGGAAATGAAGCGTCATATCTGCAAAAAAAACTTTTTTTTTTTGGTTTTTATATCAAAATTTTCAGATTTTTGCGCTCTTTATATTGAGAATACTGCTGTAAGTAAATGTTCAAAAATGAGGGATAGAGGCCAACTGTATTTTTTTGTGTGCAATACTGTAATAACTACTTTTTATAGTTATTTCTAATTTTTTTGACATCATTAACATCCATCATATGAGAGAAAACTAGGACAATAACTATTTTCTGCACAAAATCGATTATGATTCAATGCGACAGGGAGCTTCTAGATGCAAAACTGCATCTAGAAGCTCCCTGTCGCATTGAAAAAGGGATTCCAAGCAATCCCGAAACATATGTCTGCGTTTTAATGCTCATTTGTGCTTTAAGTTGTAAAAAGTTCAAACTCCTCTCTTGAAAAATTTGCATTTTGCAGATATTACACTGTTCTGTAAACGATATACAAACGATAAACGTGAGAACATAACTTAAAACGTAAAAGTAATAGCATAATGCATAGGGATGGCCGTTTCAATAATTTCAAAGGGGAAAAAAAGTAGTATATTACTACTTTAAAAAAAAACTCCCTTTATTTTCCACCCTTTTGTATCTGAGGTGAAGAATATGAATTTCGAAAAATTGATTGTTTATTTTTTACTCCTTTTTCAAAATCATTCTTCCCTTTGCTGCACCCTCTCTATTAAGACTGTAACTTGCCCCCCCCCCCCTCCAAAAAAAGTAGAAAGATTAAATACCTTTTGTTAAAGCAACAGCAAGTGGCTCATTTCAGAGGAATGTAAAATTAGTGTAAAATTTCGCGAACTTCTTAAAACTTCAATTCCTCAACTCGAAATACCATCAATTTATAATCCGGAAAAGAGTCCGCTAAAGAAAATGAATTATGGGTTTAATCACACCGTAAAATAATTCTAAAGTTCGCGATGGAGTTTAATAAGGAAGTAACAAAGCCCCCAGAAGTATTGTTTCTTACAACTTTTCTGCATTTGAAAAGCATAGCTTTAAATTCAATCTTCGATTTTCATGGAACTAGACTTGATGGATGGGATTGCAAATACTTTCTTGTCAAATTATGGGAAGAATTTTATAATGATTCATGCTGATGAACAGAGGAGTTTTATCGCTGAAATTGAATATTCTTCTATTTTAGTTATTTTTAGACGAAGTCTGTGAAATACTTTTACTTTGTACGAAGTCACAGATTCAAGGAAGTATAAATAGTTTAGATGAAGATTGATGGAGGATTATTGGAGGGTTTGTTTTGCATGGATCGATTGTTATACTCATTGTGGGCAGTACGACAATGTAGTTTTCTTTCTTCGTTCTGAAACAAACTTTAATTTATGTTTCCTGAACAACATTAGAATTCGCACTTTAAAACTGGTATCTAACTTGTGATCTAAAAGCTTGTTCGTAGCTAGAAGCGTGAGTTAATTGAAGTGTTACCCTTGTAAACTGCACATGTTGTATAACTACTACTCTTTAAATAAAGTAACTTATTAGGCACAGAAAGTGGAACAGAAAAGCAATAAAGATTAAATTTTAAATGAAATCGGACTCATGGTAGCATTGGGGGGGGGGGGGGGACAAGAAGTTTCGTCTAGAACTATACGAGCCTACTTTCTCAGTAACAAATTGATAATCTCTCTCTCTCTTTCTCCTTCAGCTTGAGTTCTTGATTACTTCAAACACACCTTTTCACTCATTCATTCACTCACTCATTCATTCATTCACTCACTCACTCATTTATTCATGCATTCACTCACTCACTCATTTATTCATTCATTCATTCACTCACTCACTCATTTATTCATTCATTCACTCACTCATTCATTCATTCACTCATTCACTCACTCATTCATTCACTCACTCACTCATTTATTCATTCAGAATTCTCTTTAAAAATCCATACCAAAAGTTTCGTGGGAAAATAGGTTCGTTCAGTTCTGGATGTACTTCGTATTTGTACATGTTCTACCTCATAAATATTTCCGATAAAGTTTTTTCCAAGCAAGTCCGTCTGTTAAATCTGGGTTTAAATAGGATTGAAATTTCCCCGTAGGCGCTAATGTTATTATTATTTTTTTTTTTGAACTGTACAAAAATGAACAACATTTTTTTCAAATCAAAAAATGTTTCCCGTTGAAAGCTTCTTCCAATAAACTTGTTCAAAGGAACTTGGATCTTATGCACACAGTTTACATAATTTGCTTCATTTTTACCCATAGGCGCTAATGTTAAGATATATTCAACTGATCAAAATTGAACGAAAAATTTTGCAAAATAAAAAGTAAAATATGGAAATGAGCTGTTTCTGCCGAGATCTTTTGATTGCAAAAAAAAAGAAAAAAAAATATTTTGAATCGAACAATCCCTTCAAAAGTTACTAGAGAGGGGAGGGTACTGACAGACCGACAGACACACATTTTCTCCAACTCAAAACCCTGCTTTAAAAGCTTCTATTTTCCAACATTTATTTAAATAAATGTTGGAAAATAGAAGTACTTAACTTTATTTGACGTTTCCTATTTTTAACAATATTTTTACAATACATTAAGCCTTCTTTCATTCTTTTTTTACCTTTACTGGAAAGTAGGTCAAAAAAAAATACATAAAAAATTAAAATTAAGTGAAAGATACATTTAGGGGGGGGGGGGCGGACTAATCATCCGGCGTCCGTTCGCAAGCCTGAATATTCGCAATCGAGTGACGTCTGTATGCTTTAACCTTAAGATTATCAAAGAGAACATAATTCTAACAGTGACAATACAATGGTCTTAAACCATTTACATTGCCACATCATTTTCTGCAGTTTCCGTAATTTTTAACTGAGTTGTTATAATTTACAATAGTAAATGTAACCCCCCCCCCCCCAATTGAGTGTTTAATATTTACTATTGTCTGCATATCAAAAATCGTCTTTACATCATTACAAATTCAAAACATCAGTTCATTTTGGATCCTTCAAATGAATGAAAAAAAAGTAACAACTAAAAATTTAATGTCTTTAAAACAAATAAAAATTTCCAGAAAAGTTAGTTTTCAAGTCGTTAAGTTTGAATCAAGCATGAGAAATCTCTTCAGTGTCTTTGATCCAGGAGTAATCTTTGTTACGAGCATAAAACATTAAACACGTAACTGAAACAGATAAACGCTAATAATTAAACAGCATCGATCTCTTGTTGGCACGTGCTACCGTGGTTTGCTAGGAGAATTCCGCTGAAGAATGTTTGATTGGATTTTTTACAGAACACGTAATTAAGTTTTCTCTACGATCTGAAATTGAAATTATACTCCATGAAAAGGTACACTGTAAAAATTTTGCGTTTAATTGCCACCATTTTTGGTGTTACTAAACACGATTTTTGGTGTTACCGAACACGATTTTTGGTGTTACCGAACACGATTTTTGGTGTTACTGAACACGATTTTTGGTGTTATCAAACACGATTTTTGGTGTTACTAAACACGATTTTTGGTGTTACTGAACACGATTTTTGGTATTACTAAACACGATTTTTGGTGTTCAGTTAGTGTAAAGTTAAAAATTATTCATTTTTGATGTGCTTCAAAATTTTGTATGTGGTTGTCTAAAAACATGTAGACAGTATAACGTTTCTTTGCACATCAAATTTGTTATCTCCGTTACATATCGAAATTTCATTGCGATTGCTCATTTCTACGAAAATAAGATTCATGAGCAATCGTAGGGAAAATTTTGATGCGTAGATGAGTTAACGACCATCATATGCTAAAAAAACATTCTGATGTCTGTACTGTTTTTAGACAGACACTTACAAAAATTTAAAATGCATCAAAAAATGAATAATTTTTAACTTTACACCGACTGAACACTAAAAATGGTGTTCAGTAACACGAAAATTTTTTTGTACTAAAGTTTCCTTTTCGGCATCTGAAATGACATTCCAACAAAAGAAGTTCGTTGCCTGAAAGTAAATGGAAGATGTGTTGGATTTCTGTAAACGTTACGATAAGGAATTAATTGCGAGGCATAAAATTCAAATGCGAAGTAAATACAATTTGTTTATTTTCGCATGAATTTTTGCAATATTTTCTCTTTATAATTTTTAAATCTCGTGATTCACTTAAGCTATGCAACTTCTTGAGGAGAAAAGATCGATCTCAAGAAATTAACTTGTAAGTACTTGTAGGTGTAAACCACCATGTACACTTGGGGATTACGTGCAACCGTGAACAAAATATAGTTCGTGTCTACTTTAATTATTCGTACAATTTTTTGAGTCGGCTGGGCTTCGTAGTGATAAGGCATTGGTCTATTACACCCAAGCTTGTAGGCTCGAACCTGACCCAAGTCGGGGGAGTTTCAAAATGCAGAAAATCGTTAGCTCCATGACGTATGATCATGTGACATGTTAAAGATCCATTTGAGTATCTACGTGTCCTTGAATTCTCTGGGTTAAATCAAATTCCTAGTGCAGTTTCGTATCGTAAGAGCTCAGGTGCCTCCATCTAATCACCTACCGAATGTGGTGCCATTACCGGTACAAAGTTTTGGCGCCCAGTCAAAAGAGTAATTGAAATTCCCTGAGGAAGGCACCATTTCTTCAAATGGTGATTAGCTGATACGCAGCGCCGTGAGGAGCAACATCAACAGCACTTTTTCGTCTTAGCAATTGATACTTGCACTATTTGTTCTTTACTTAACTAGTTGTATTGTTTATGATTTTATTTTAAGTCTACAAAATAATCCTTGGATGACAAATTGCCAGTCGCCCTTTTTGCCTTGGAAGGTATTATATTTCCTAGATGTTTCTCTTTTTCTATTATAAAAAGCTGTAAAACTTCCCAACCAGCAAATAAACGTTTCCTGGTAGTGCTCCTAATATGTAATAACACAAAAACCGTCTGTGATAGCTAAATGTAAGTAGCGAATGGGAATTGTGTTATGATTAAAACAAATAATATTGTTTTTTTTTTTTGTTCAGTCCTTTTAAAAATATGATACAATACTTCTTTTCTCCTTCAAATAATTGTAGTTAATGGAACTTTTCCTAATAGGCGGTCGAGATTAATTCAAAACCGACGTCTAGACATTGTTCTAATTAAATCAAACCATTTTTCATGAGCTGTTTTGACGAATGTCTACGCGTATTAACTTTTTTCCAACTTCAGTTATCCTCTTTCTATTACTTGCGTAATAACTGGTTTGAAGATGTAGTTTCGAATCAATGTTCAAATGCTCGAACACAAACATTAAAACAATCAGTTTTATAACCTTTTGTGTTTTAAAATTAATGATGAACTTATACGAACTTCTATGATTTCTTAAGATGCATTTTTCGAGAGCCTCATCGAGTAGCACTGCACGCAACAAAGTACATTTCACAATCATTTTCGGAGCAGAGCATCTTGAAAGTAAAATGTCCATTCCGGTGACCTTGTAACGGTGTCTGCATGTTGAATCGGAGAAAACCAAATAATTTCATGCGGTACCGTTCAGAAAGGATGTCACACTTTTTTTCCATATATTTGACACCAACTCCTCCCCCTTTGTCACAAAATGTCAAACTTCATCATACTACCCTACCCACTATAGTCACATGTCACGCTTTATTACATAAGCATATGTACTTGCTGTTCAGAAACAAAGCACTGAGTCATTCCATTTCAAATCAGGCAGGCAGGTCTGAAACTTGTCACATGACCCACACAGATTTTTCTGAAAAAAATACAGCAGTTACAAATAAGGGACATATAAAATATCCCAAGCGCATTTTGCAAAAAAAAAATTAATTTCTCTAGTAACAGATGTTTAAAATTTAGGACAAAGTTGGCCGTTTTCAGAAAATCAGCAAAACACTCACTTTTAAAATGGCCACTGTTTCAAAAGTTTTTAACCGATTCGAATGATTTTTTTTCTATAAATAATGAAGGGCTGGTATTTTATTTAGACACTAATTTTAAAAATTCAGTTGGCTTCATTTATGAAGAAAAAAAAGTTTTTCTGAAGTGAAAAAATAGTGTTTGTTCCGACTTCATGAATTTTTTTTTTATGAAAGAAATTTATTTTTGACAAAACAGAAGTGGCTATCTAAAGTGCTGTTATGGAAGTTATGTATCAAATTTTATTGTAAGCCTGAGATGCATATCCTCTTAGAATTTAAATTTTAAATATTTGAAAATGTTCAAAAATTACGATTTTTGAAGTGTGATTACTCAAAAAGGCCATTTTTTAAAAATCTGAAAATCTGCTCATTTTTTGCCCTTAAAGTGCTTAATGAGCTGCTATCAATTATATTGTGTATTTTTGCCCCAGATATTTTATATGATTTTTCAAAAATGGCCTTTTGTGCGTTTCTCAAAAAAGCCAGAAATTTAAACTTTTCTTATTTAATCACTTTAATATAATATTTAATCAATATTTATTAATAAATATACTGTATTCTTACACAATTACTACAAATAAATTGTACTTAACCTTCTTAGAACTTAAACAGCTCCTAGCACAAAGGGGTAGCTACTGTGATTTAATGCATGTTATTCTGTTCAAACCAATTACTAGTTTCAAACTCACACGCTTTATATAAAATACCAAGCAACAGAAAATGTAAAATTTATTGTAGGAATACAATCAAAACATTATTGGCTATCCTACAATACTGCTAAATAGTAAAAATTCCTAAAATAGTAATGCTTATATGCAGGGCCGGCCCTATCAATGTGCAATGTGTGCAAAGTACAAAGGCGCCAGCATCTTGGGGGCGCCTCAGCGAAAGAGCAAAAATAATAATAATAATAATCCGTGTTTCATAAAACTAGTTCAACAATTCTATGATAGTGACTCCTCCCAGATACTCCTTCTTTCAAGTGAAAGAACTTAGCGCCAAAATTCACTTGTAGCGATGGTAATATATCCACTGTGGTGCTTGATAGAGATGGTTAGATGGTACCAATCCCTGTGAAACGCACTAGGGCTGCAAATGCGAGAAGCCAACAGCAGCCCATTAGAAAGAAAAATAAGCTATTTGTTTCATGTATGTAATTATTAAAGTTTTTAAAGCAATTGAAAACACAATAAAATTACACACAATTTGAATTTATATTATTTTAGTTTGTATGATGAAAGAGGGCTAGGGGCGACTATTTTTACAAAGTCCAAGGGCACCGATCACCGTCGGGCCGGCCCTGCTTACATGGGACGCACGAGCAAACAAGAAGTGGAAAACAGTTAGAAAACTAACAGCCCTCTTAAACAAATATAACTCGATGCATGATTTCTAAATAGGAAAATTTATTGAAAGTGTGAATGAGAATTATTGAATGGGGCAAATTAAGAATGTATCACCGATGGTTTAGGGACACTATCGAATAATTTGTACACAGGTAATCTAGAACAAATATTTCAATAGCCAGAATATAATACCACAAGAAATATAACACCATCTGAACACTCCTAGTCTTTGCATTTTTTTGGTAATAACGAGTAGAAAATTATTCAAGAACTTGATTCTACTTATTTTGCTTTAAGTACATAATTTCATATGCGTTTAAAACTATGTATATCAGTGCTGTAACATATTTGATGTAAAGTGTGCGAGTTTAAAACTAGTAATTGGATTGAACACAATAACATGCATTAAATCACAGTAGCTACGCCTTGTGCTAGGAACTATTTAAGTTCTAAGAAGATTAAGTACAATTTATCTGTAGTAATTGTGTAACAATACAGTATATTTCTTAATAAATATTGATTAAATATTATATTAAAGTGATTAAATAAGAACGAGTTTGAATTTCTGGCTTTTTTGAGAAACGCACAAAAGGCCATTTTTGAAAAATCATATAAAATATCTGGGGCAAAAATACACAATATAATTGATAGCAGCTCATTAAGCACTTTAAGGGCAATAAATGAGCAGATTTTCAGATTTTTAAAAATGGCTTTTTTGAGTAATCACACTTCAAAAATCGTAATTTTTGAACATTTTCGAATTTCAAAATTTAAATTCTGAAAAGGATATGCATCTCAGGCTTACAATAAAATTTGATACAAAACTTCCATAACAGTACTTTAGATCGCCCCCTTCTGTTTTGTCAAAAATAAATTTCTTTCATAAAAAAAAAAATTCATGAAGTCGGAACAAACACTATTTTTTCACTTTAGAAACACTTTTTTTTCTTTATCAATGAAGCCAACAAAATTTTTAAAATTTGTGTCTAAATAAAATACCATCCCTTCATTATTTATAGAAAAAAAAATCAGTCGAATCGGTTAAAAACTTTTGAAACAGTGGCCATTTTAAATGTGAGTGTTTTGCTGATTTTCTGAAAACGGCCAACTTTGTCCCAAATTTTAAACCTCTGTAACTAGAGAAATAAAATTTTTTTTGCAAAATCCTTTAGGGATATTTTATATGTCCCTTAGTTGTAACTACTGTAATTTTTTCCAAAAAATCGATGAGGGTCATGTGACACCCTCTGCCTGATCTGAAATGGAAGGGTCTCCACTGCGTTATAGAACACGTTTCTAATTTTATTTTTGAACTTTTAATGATATTTGTCAGCATAATAATGATTACATGTGTACTTAATTTATAAACTGAGGTTAAGGTTTATAACACAAAAGATAATTAGTGTAAAACAGTAAAATATATTAACTGTTCGAATTCTGAAAAAAATGACCCACGCAATTTTATCTTAAAAGTGTAAATGTCCAAGAAAATTTCCTTTTAAACTTTTATCAAGAAGTAAATTGAAACCTTAATCACCATCGGTGCTTACGATACAAAATGATCAATGATACTTTAAAACCAAATGATAAAAATCGAAAAAAAAAACTTCAAAAACAAATTTAATTTGCTTATTTAAATTTTTTTAATAGAAACAAAAATGTGCATGTCACACTTTTACTTACCTCTTCCCCTCCCCTTGTCACAAACTGTCACAATTTCTTGCCCCCTCCCCCCTAGAAGCATGACATTTATGAATGACCACTACAATACAACTCGATAAAGATTAGTCGGAGAGACACAACTACTTCATCAACTGCACAGAAACGACTGCAAAAACTGGTCGTCGGGCATTCCCTTAAAGAACTGAACTGAAATGACTTTCAGTTGACCTTTTTCGCGTGATCTTAGATCTTCAGATTTTAAACATGGATTATTGTAGTTCGTGCTATTTTAACGTGTTCTATTCAATGTTTATATTAAACTAATTCAGCCGCTTTGGAACTCTTATTTTATGCTTGTCTTGTACGATTATCCGTGAAGAAAATATAGGCGGAAAAATTTGCCCAAAACCCATACTTATTGGATGCGTCATGGTTTAAAGTTACGGTAAGTCTTAATTTGACTTCTTTTACAGTGAGCTTTTAGAAAATGTGAGATTCCATTGACACACAACATGACATTCCTAAAAGGATAGCAGCGGAATTGTATACGTAGATATTCGATGTTAGATATTCTATTGAAAATGTCAGACACGGGTGTAAATATATTAAATAAAACAAGCGCAAATGTAGGGTTTTTCTGAT
The DNA here is from genome assembly GCA_038502835.1 of Octonoba sinensis. Lineage (NCBI taxonomy): Eukaryota > Metazoa > Arthropoda > Arachnida > Araneae > Uloboridae > Octonoba > Octonoba sinensis. The sequence goes on along the minus strand of CM076605.1, from coordinate 57,668,336 downwards.
TCCTATTGGCCGATTCCTATGTGATTTAATTGGTCTCCCTCTAAGTTTTGTAACAGAAAATTATAAAGTGTGTCCAAAGGAAAAAAATTATGAAGTTTTAGTGCGTCATTTATATAATTTTTAATAATAATCGACTCTCAAGGGGAATTGTTCCATTGAATCCCCCCTATCCGCGCCTGAATGAAAAATGATGAAATAATATGAACTACTATTACGAGAACATTTGGTTAGATAGGAAAGAAATGGGCTAGTATAAATACTTTAGAAGATTTCGTTAGAACAACTCATAAGAACCCACAATCTCCTGACTCCGAGCCAAATGCGAGTCGAGAAAAGAGTTATTAAAAAAACCTGATGTTTGAATAGGTCATAAAATAATTTTAAAAAACTGTTTGTATTAAAATATTAAATAATTTTTCACTCCTAAAGTTTTACTTGAATATTTGAGTTTAAACGTGAATTGAAACTAGGAGCATCAGAGCCTTTTATTGAGTGTAGATGTAAGACAGACATAACCATATTACTAAACCGAAAAGATCAAAACGTATCTTCGTAAGTTGCTGCTTCGTAAGTGTATTTTCGGAAAAAGATAGATAAAACTCGTCTAAAAAAAAAAAGTGCTTTCTTTACGCCCTGTAAAGGAAAAAATGATATCGGTAGCACTTCCGCTGAAGATTCTAAGAAAAAATTCCATCTGAACAAACTTTTTTCGAAGCTTTGAGAAGAAAATCCTTTGCCGGTTGGGTTTTCCCAGAACCACAAAACAATGAAATTTTTTGAATATTCAAGCAAACAAAAGTAAAGAAAAAAATCTTCTAGAATTTTGGAATAAAAAAGTTATTTATTTTATGGATCTATCTGCATAAAAATTGAGAGAGAGCGTATTATATATATAAATAAATAAAACAACAAAAAAGAACAGTCAAGAAAATATTTGATGAAGTACAATTATTAAATGAAAATTTTGACATGGAGCAGTATATTTTACGAGAAGAACTGTGAATGTAAATCTCGGTCTGAAATATTTATTCTGCAATTTACTCTGCCTCACCAAAATGGTTTGCTGTTAGCATTCAAGAATGAAATTAGCAATTAAAAAACAAATGTGTAATTTTTTAAATGCCACAAAAAATTTTCAATTATAAGGGTCAGTTCGCTTCAAAATTAGCATTATTTTTTTTTTGTCTTGGGTCTTAGTGAAAAATATTTCCATTAAGAGGTTTACTGCTCTTAAAATTCGCTGTCCCATTTAAGACTATGATATCGCTCACCGGCAACATTAGTAACATATCTGAAAAAATGCAAAAGATTTTGGTAAAATTGGAATTTTAAGTTATACTAATTTCAAGTGAGTACAAGGGAAAATAAATTTAAAGGTCAATTTGTCCAAACAATAAAGCAAGGAGCTACACTCTCAGAAATAGAATCGTCACTTTTGAGGACTTTTAAATCGTCAAGAAAATTTCGTCATTCACAACGATACTTTCCTCGCGCGATCACGTGACTTTAAAAAGTTACTACGCAAATTTCGGCAATTTGACGAAAGGTTTACTCGAAGCAATTTTTCACGAAGCCATTTCGTCAAATACGACGAAAGTTTCGTGAGATTTGAGCATGCGTTTCTGAGAGTGTATTTCGAGGCTGCAATGGAGCCCCTTCATCAATGTTCAACACACAACGAGAAATTTGGGTGAGTGAACTGGGTGATTTTACGGGTCACTTTCGTGTTGAGCACTTTTCTTTACTGCACTGATCAAGAGGCTCCATTGCACCCTCGAAATAGCCATTTGCTTATTGTTTTTTTTTTTACAAACTCTTTTATTTACGTTGTTTTTCCCTTGTCTTACATTTTAGCACAAAGCATTTTTGATAATTTTTCTTATAATTTTAAGTGATTTTTTATTCAAATGCTACACTATTCTCCAAATATGTATGATATGGTACAATTACTTTTCTCCACCAGATCCCTACCTGTTAGCCGAGGCCTTAGGATTGCTTACGCACGGGGAGAGGTAGTGGGGTCTACGGATTTTACATGCACATATCCCCAAGTACACATGGTGGTCTTCAGTGGGTATCGAACGCGCGACTTTCCAGGTGAAGTCCGACGTGCTAACCACTAGGCTACCACGGCCTCTATATGGTACAATTTTCAATGCGACAGGGAGCTTCTAGATGCAATCTAGAAGCTCCCTGTCGCATTGAAAAAGGGATTCCAAGCAATCCCGAAACATATGTCTGCATTTTAATGCTCATTTGTGCTTTAAAATAACGTGAAATTATTTTTATTACAATTTATTTGCACAAAGTTAAATTTTTATTCTAATTACTGGATAGTTTTCTTGCCTCAATTAATAGCGTATAATTCTAGTTTGCAAATTTTTCTTCTAAATTGGAAAATTTTAAAGGTGTGTTTCGCAAACGAGTATACCAAGTTTATTACTTTACCACGCAATAGTTATGTAAACTAACTTTGTGCCAATACTATGGCATGAAAGAGCATCAAATTCATATTTTTTATCAGTAATTACTAAGTTTTTGAAAATTCTGATATGTGCCATCATTGGCACCAGTGAGCGATATATGTTGGATTTTTCGGGTGGTATACTGCAGTTTCCACCAAGGTGGATTGCATCATTAAACAATCCACTGTTTTTGTGGAAGAAAAATAACGCCTAGGTATTTTTAGCTTTCTTATTCTTTGTGTCTTAACGCTTTATTCCAACTTTTTTTTTTTTTTTGTTTCTCTTATCTTTGTTAGCATTCTTCAGAAACTAGTTCTGTCCGGAAGCGTCTTTGATAAAGTGGAATGTGATTTTGCAGCTCTGTGCTATTTATCACGCTGGATCTATCGGCAATTCGGTCCCCTCCAAGAAAAGAAATGCAAATCACGATCCAATTGTCCACCCCTAGCGAGACTGATGAATTCTGTCTCTTCCAGCATGGGCAACTCTCTTTAAGAATACGAAGGATAAGGAACGATAAATTTATGCATCGCTGAATACCTATTCAGATTTATTTGTCATTTCTGGAGGAATAAGCGGCGCTCATTTGTAGCTATAATTGAGTGGATAATATTTTAGGTGCTATTAGAAGAGATAGCTTCAAAATAGAATTTGAATTCCCTGCAGTCGACTGATTGAATACGTTTTTCTTACGTTAATGCTTAACTTACTGAAAAACTCCTATATTCTGCAGAATTTATCCATTTAGAATTTATTCCTCAGTTCAATTCCATTTTTTGTAATGCAATTTATCTGTAGAGCAGAGTTGAGTTGAATATTTTTTATATAATATTGAAAAATATTAGTTAACAAATAGGTTTAATTTGAATTTCAAGATTGTGATTGATTGTGAGTATATTTTTCCAAATTCATTGAAGTTAATTGATTTGAGTTTTGTGTAACCCCATTTTCACTAATAAGTTATGAGTTTTGTGTACAGGTATGGAGCCCTCAATAAATAATGTCACGCTTTTTTCCCATATATTTGACCCCTCCCTCTTTCGTCGCAAAATGTCCCACTTCAACATACCCCCTTCCCCCCTTTGTCACAAAATGTCCCATTTCAACAGACACCCCCTCCCCCTTTGTCACATGTCACGCTATGTTGCATAAGCATGACGTCACACTCTTTGTTACCCCTCCCCTTGTCACAATTTTGTGACAATTTCACGAACCCCCCTCGTCCATCGAAGCGGGACATCATTTATGAATGATCCCTATGTAGAAAAAAAACAATAATACTTTATTTGTCTAAAACAAAACAATCCGATCATTTCAAAAATCATGTTATTTACACAATTTGATTTTTTTTTTCTTTTGTATTTTTCAATTTTGTTTTCCCAAACTATTTCTCGCACACCTGAGGAATACCAGTGCTTGGGAATCTCTGCATTTAGTGTCTTACGCGATATTTTAACCAACGAAAAAAAGTAAATCCCTTTATTAGCAGCCACTTTAACACAAACAAAGAAAATATGTCCTCAGTCGTTTCCTATTGAAACATGTAAAACCCTTTGTCTGAGTTGTGCCTTAACAACGGAAATAACACTCACGTTCTTTTCAATTATTTTTCTTTATTCTTCGTTCAATGGAATAGTTCGAATAAAGTAATGAAAATATGCAAAGGAAAAAAGCATTCTTATCGAACTCCAAAAGAGAAGTAAAAATTGGATGAACAATTTCATTGCTCTATTCAAACAGTTGAGTTTCGGTCATGACCAAAAATTCTTCGCTTTCTTCTTTTTGAGCCTTCAAAATTTTTTAGAAATTACTGCCTCAAACGAAAACAGTGCTTTAATAAGAAGTTAATACCGTTAGTAGAAACGAGCTTTCATCTCCAATAACAACGAATAAAAAAAACTATCCACTGTTTATATCACAGAAAAAAAAAATCTTGTCCTTTAAAGTTATTTTCTTGTATTGGGTATTTTCAATTTATTTTTGAAAAAAAATGTATTTTCCATTTATTAAGAGCAGGGGGAAAAATTGTCAGATCTACGAGAAGTTGTTTTTGGCGAATTATAAACAAAGTAATTAGATATGAGCAAAACATCCGTCTCTTTTCGTAGGGTGGGAAAAAGTATATACTTCGACTAACAGGATTTATTTATTTATTCACATTCACATTGTTAGCTTGTAGTAAAAAAGTATGTCATTATTATTTTCAATATTTTTCTGCGTTTGTATATATTGTACGTCAGAAAGAGAAAATTTAATGAAAAATAGTTTTTTTCCTTGAGCAGCTACTTGAATTTAATTGTTTCAGTTTCTATTTGAATGATAAATTAGCCCGTTCGTTCAAGAATAAGCCTTCTTTAATGTAAAATAACTGCAGTAGGTTCCCGAGGATACGGTTCGCGACAATCCGGTCTCCGTACTATTTGGCCTAGTTTCCCTTCATTGGGACATTGCGCCGCGGAAGAGGGTTAAAATACAGAACCATTCATCTATCAAGAACTTTTCCAAAAACTAAAAACTGTAAGGTTTGACTCTTATCTTAAATCTATTTTTTCATATCCATAATCATTCATCAGTGAATCAATTTTCTTAAAATTTGGCCTACGACTTACGTTACTGTTTTGTTCATGTTTCCTACATTTAAGATAGGCCTTACATAATCTATATATAAATAGGCAAAGACAAAAGTGAAAAATCATTTTCTCCTCCGTTTTTTAACCGATTTTCTGACTTTTATTTTTGTTTAGTAGCTATTGACGAGTTTTAGTGACATCAATTTAAAAATTTTGGAAACAGTTTATTATTAGTTAATGATTTCGTCTTTTCTTTTGTCAGGCAAGCCTCGTTTATAATTGTAATGTTATATTGTTATAGATAGCAGATGGCCACATGTCTTGTTGAGGAAATTATCAGGACAAAAATATAAAACTCATAGTTAAAGAGTTTGTTGCCACTAAGCAGTAATATTAAAAGCAATTACATTAAGAGTTTCAGTTAAGGCTTCGCTGAAACAATGGAATGAGAATATAGAATTTAAGCAGAAATTCAAGTTTTATTCAACTGCCACTCAACTCAGTACGAAATCGGCAGAAGTACCAGCGGCTACATTTATGAGCACAATTAACCCTGCGGCGAAAATGATTTGCAATACCGATCATTTAAGTGAGGCTGCTCAAAATAAACTCGACGTTATAACCGCCAAATGGGATGCATAATACTTATACATGTAATTATCTAAATAACGTAATGTTTTCGATGGGAAATTTAATTATTACGGTCGAATTGCGGATGTTGGGCGAACTGAAAATGTGAATAGTTTATATTCTATAATGTACTTTTTCTTTAATAAAGTAATGAAACGTGCCGTTTCTGTTTTCGTTCTAGCTCGTTTAGCATACTTGATTTCTTCCAAACTGATGCTATATGCCAGTTTTTAAATTTAGTTGCTTTCAACAATCATAGAAGTAAACATTCTGATTCGCGCTCTGACTAAACGCACCTGCAAAACGAACTTCGTTAAAACTCGAATGGATTCTTTCTTTCTGTCATGCGCAGAAGCGTCCTAATGTCAAAATTCCGTCGCCGAACTGTATATTGAAGTTTTTTTTTTTTAGCTTTGGTTTTGCCCTTTTTGTATATCAAATTTATGAACGTTTTTTACATATAATTGCTAATTTGTAGAATATGCATCTAAATATCTATTTGATGTTATTAAATTAACCGCTTTTCGTTAAAAAAATAATATTGGAAAAAAATAATAAAGTTCCATCTAAGCGGAAAGAAATGATGCCAGAAAATAAATAAATAACTAAAGCATTCGCAAAAGCACAAGTAGCAGCAATTTAAAACATTTACTATTTTCCAGGAGGTCATATAATTGTCCAATTTATAAATCGCATTGAAAAGACGACGTAGTGCAAGCAAGAGCAATATTTCACGGATATGTGACGCGAAAAAACTAAAAGAACTCGGTGCTATTTCAAACGGAAAAGCAGAGCTCGCGATATTAATGTTTAAGAAATGCCCGTCAAAATAAAGATTTGCTGTTCTTGAGAAACGGCAGCAACATCTGTGTACTTTTTCTGTTAAAAATAGTGTCGCGACGCCCGATTCAGTGGAAACTTTTGCTGTCTCCCCAAGGAGTCGGCAGTGGTAATGAAGACGGACACACGAGTTTGTAACTTTCTCGATATTTAGTCTAGAATTTTTTTTCCCGAAAGTCATATAATATAGCCCAAAACTGGAGGGTAATAATAACATTTTTATCCGTTTACGTTTTTTTTATGTTGAAAATTTTCTATTAAATTAATAGCATATGATTAAGGAGAAAACCTTTATATTTTACCACATGTTTTTTTAAAAAAAAAGCGCATATACACGTTTTAGGCACCAATTAAATTCAATTACAGTATTACAGTACAGCCTCGATTATCCGAGGTAATGTGGAACGAGGGTACTTCGGATAATCGAAAACTCGTATAACACGGACTTGTCCAAATCGGGAGGGAAATATGGGTTGAAATGAGTTAAAATGTCGTCAAAGATGTAAAAAAAAATAAAATTACCGTACATATTATGAAATGAAAAATTACGATACATACGTACAAGTATCTAATTTTACATGTACAGATAAGTAGAGTGAGTACATGTTCCAGTTAAAGTTGTTCCTAGAATAAGTTTATACATATATATTGTTTTCTGTTTAACGGAACCCACTCGATTCTTTGCTGCCGTTTTACGCAATTGTTGCAGCTGGTGACTCCTTGAAAAAAAAAAATTTCAAGGGCAAATGTACCTCGGTTAGTCGGGGCTCGGATAACCGAGGCTCTACTGTACTTATTTCTTTAGTTCTGGTCTCTTATAACGGCGATCAAAAAGGGCCAAGAAAAAATTTCACCAATTTATATTACACTTTTTATAGTTTGGCGAAATTTTTTCTTTTCACTTTTTGGTCGTTGTTATAATGGACAAGTACCATGGATTCTTTTTTTTTTTTTTTGTTATTTTTTTTTTCACTACAACAATATAATGCATATGAATAATTTACAAAATTTTTTGAAAATAAACTCATTCTTAATATTTTGTTCAATTAAAACCATATAAAATCCTATTTTTGCCGAAAAAGAACAGTTATTTTATTAAAAGTACTTAAAAAGTGAAAAGTAATGATTGTTTTCCTCACAAAAATTCTGCCAATACACTTTTCTTTACCAAAAATGTAAAAGAGTTATGCTCTTAAAGATGTAGATGAACAAACATTAAAAATAGAAACATCGTAAAGTAAAAAATGCTAATAAAACATAATTTACGACGGCGTTTATTTGCAACTTTTTACTACTTTCAAATAAGTAATATTGCTATTATGTGTTTTTATTTTTATTATATATATATATATTCTTTGAAACGTGATTTATATTGTAAAAAATGCAAAACGAATATATATATATATATATATATATTTTGTATTTGTAACAAATCCTAAATGTTTTTTCCAGACGTTTGTGAGTTGAGAACCAGTGGCTTAGGCAAACACTAATAGCCTTGGAGGTTCCATACATTGGCATTCTATTGAATACCTCTTTTCAACACTGGTGGTAAGATACATTTAACTGTAACCTGAATTCCACAAAGACGAAAGAAACTCAAGGAAAGAAAACCATCGTCCAATTACGCTGTTACTTGTCAACTTTCTGAATAGCTTGTTGCTTCATTTCCCTACACAAAAGATGCTTCCCTACACAAAAGATGCTCATCATTTTCTTCTTCAAGAAAAAATGGAGGAAGTTTGTCTTCCAGTAACTAATCAAGATAAAACGCATTCTTCTACTTAGTAGTGAATATAAGCTGCAAAAATGCAATATTTCTACTTAGTAGTGCAATGTAGGTGGCAAAAATGCAATATTTCTACTTAGTAGTGCAATATAGGTGTCAAAAATGCAATATTTCTAAGTAGTGCAATTTAAGTGTCAAAAATGCAATATTTCTAAGTAGTGCTATTTAAGCGTCAAAAATGCGAGATTTCTACTCAAGAGTGCAATATAAGGGTCAAAAATGCGGGATTTCTACAGAGGCGTAGCTAGGGTTAGCAGCGCCCGGGGACAACTGAAGATTTTGCGCCCCCCCCCCGTGCCCCTGGAGGCCTAGGGTCGCCTCGAAAGGGAGTTTAAAAAACTCAAGCTTCCTAAATGATAAGTAGCTCTAAAAAGCAGCCCTTTTAACTTTCATTTTTATTAGCGACCATTCACTTCTAAAGGAAAAATGGGACACTGGCTTCGCAAAATTATTTGTCTGATTCCCCACGCACTCCAGTTCTACATTGGTCATTCCCGATATGGTTTGCAGTACTCCCACTTTTTTGTCGAACAAATTCACACTTCTTCAGTTCAAGTAATTTTCTTTTCGCAAAAAAAAATAATTAATTAACATTAATTTGGCGCCCCTTGACGCTGCGCCCGGGGACAGCTGTCCCTCCTAGCCTTCACCTAGCTACGCCTCTGCATCCGACCTAATATAAGACAGATTTGTAATGGTCGTCAAGCCCATGTGAGCCATTGCGTTCTTGATAGTATTGGAAAATTTTGTATCTGTGAAAAAAGTGTTTATTGTATTAATTATACTGTACTTCCAATTCACATATGAATTGCTTTAAAATACCATTTGTTATGATAAAATCAAATATGTTTCATTAGTATCAGTGAAAGAGTGTCTCGTTAAATTGTATGTATTGGAAGGGTGTTGCCATCAGGGAAAGTTTGGAAAGCTCTGGACTACACATTCACATTTACAATATAAATGGATGTAGAGTTTAACGATTAACACACAGACGCAGCTAAAAGTGTCCAATCTGCTGCACAATAAAAACGGAAGAGTTTCTTGTTTGTTTATTTGATAACAGATGGCGTATAGGCAAAAACAATTTGGTGTCCATTAAAAGACCTCTTCTTAGATGATTTTAAATCTCAAATTTAAAAGCAGCGGTACATTTTTAGACCATGTGTCTATTTTTCGTCATTAGCCGACACGGTAAGCTTTAAAATGTGGGGGAAATCATGGAATTTGATAAAGGAATAAGGAAGATCTCGCGGACCGACAGAAAAACAGTCCGGAGGAGTCATTCCATTTCACATCAGGCAGAGGGTGTATCACATATCACCCTCACAGATTTTTTTTTAAAATTGCAGTAGTTACATCTAAGTAGCGTTGCAAGGGCTTTCAAAACGCTCGGTTTATTCCCGAAAAAAAAAACGGGTTTTTTCCCGGGAACTTAAAGCAAAAACTGGGAATATTCGATTTTTTACTGAAATAGTAATTTTTATAAATATTCTGAATATTTTGAGCTTACACTGGTAACTAACAGAGCGTAGCTAGGGTTTTCAGCGCCAGGGGACAACTGAAGATTTTGCGTCCCCTTTGCCCCTGGAGGTCTAGGGGCGCCCCTAAAGGGAATTTTAAAAACTTTTATGCTTCCTAAATGATAAATAGCTCTAAAAAAGCAGCCCTTTTAACTTTCATTTCTATTACCGACCATTCACTTCTACGGGAAAAATGGAACACTCGCTTCGCAAAATTATTTGTCTGATTTCTACATTATTATCATTTACTACATTATTTTGTCTAAATTATTTGTCTGTCTACATTGGTCATTCCCGATATGGTTTGCAGTGCTCCCACTGTTTTTGACGAACATATTCACACCACTTTGTCGAACATATTCAAATAATTTTCTTTTCGCATTTAAAAATAAAATAAATGAACATTAATTTGGCGCCATTTGACGCTGCGCAGGAGACAGCTGTACCTCCTTGCCCCCACCTAGCTACGCCTCTGGATTTCTACCTAATAGTGCAATATAAGCGTCAAAAATGCAATTTTTCTACTCAGTAATGTAACATAAGCCTCAAAAATGCAAGATTTCTACTGAGTAGTGCAATATAAGCGTCAAAAATGCAAGATTCATGAAAAGGGGTAAATATTGTTCAAGGTTCACTGACAACAGTACTTTAAAAACTGAGGGCAAGCATTAACATTCGCTGTAATTAGTGTTGAAGGTAACACGCTTTTGAACGCATGGTGAGAAACTGAAATAGTGTGGGTGTGCCCGTTATGACGGTGAATCTTAATCTATCGTCTGTACACCTAAACTGAACTTACTTAAATTTAAGCTGAATTAACTAACATTTGAGTGCCTGCGCTTCTGTTACAGTGACTTTTCGCGATCATAACACTTCTAATAAAATTATATTTTTAAACGTGTACCACCAGGCTGCCATGGTGACATAATATTAAGGCGTTGGTCTCTTACACCCAATTTTGTGGGTTCAAAACTTAGCCCAAATCTGGTAGCTTTACAACATGCAGGAAAACCGTCAGCGTGCAAGTTGTGGCATTTGAAGATTCATTCAGTATCTATTTAGGTTCGATACTCTCGGATAAACTAAATTCCTTGTGCAATTTGCATCGCAAGAAGCCAAGTGCATCTATCCTATGAGAAACTGGGCGTCAAAATTCTCAAGTAAAATTGGCAACCGCCGATAGTGATGAAAGAATGGTTGCCAATCCTTGGAAATGCATTTGGTCTTCTTATGGCTAGGAGCCAATTCGCAGCCGCGTATTGGCTCCTCGTATTTAACACAACAACAACTTGAACAACCAGATTGTCTCATCCTATTTTGTAGCATATCGTCAGCGTTTTGATAAGATATTGTCAGTTCAAAGGTTAATATCTTTTTTTAAAAATAGCAAAGTTATTTTACAGCCCGTAGCTTCAACAGTCGGTATTATTATGCAACTTTTAAATTGCGTACTTGGGTTATATCATTAAGCTACTAATTGCAACTCCAAATTGTCTGCAGTAGTCGATGAAATTTTTGTCAAAGATCTTCACTTTTACTTATTTAATTTTGCGACAACTATTTTTATATTTAAATTAAATTTCGAACACCTCATCTTTGTACTGCAGCCACTAAGAATTATGACATGACTTCAGTTCATCTTAATCATGGAAAATAAGTAAACTATTTTTTTTAAAGTGCCATAATTTAATTAAGCATTTTCGGTACTCTTCCGTTTCGGTGGGCCTGGCGATGGTTAAATTGTTTTTCGCCAAATCAAACTACTATACCAGCGATTCCCAACTGTTTATCTTTCAACAAACAGTTCTCTACAACAGAGGTAACAACTATACAGAGTGACACGATTTCAGTACCTGAGAAACAGATAGCTCTTATAGATTTCTAATAGTTACTGTGGCAGTGGATGTATTTTGTTCATATCACGTCTTGTTGAGATACACACAGATTACCTTTTGACGATGCTCTTTTGATGTTTACTCATATCGATAATAGTTATGGTTATTGATGAAGTATGTTTATTCTATGTTAGTAGTTTCAAAATGTTTATTTATAAAAGCATAGCCTCCTTTTGGGTAAACTATGCAATTATATTTTGGAAGGAATATCTAAATTTATTATCTAAAATCGCCGTTTACAATATATTGTTGAATAATAAATTATATCATTTTTTAAATAATAAATTAACTTTGTCCTAAGTAAACATTGAGTTTCTAGATGTAAAATATCCAAATGAGGGATTCATTCGGATGTTTTGCAAACAGCGTTTCTCAACCTTTCAGTATTCGCCGCCCAGTTTTCTATCATAATTTTCATTCCACCCCCCACTTACCATAAAATGTATACAACAATAATGTATATTGAGTACTTTGGATTCTATTTTTAAATTATTTCTAACTAACTGCCAAAACAAGAGTAAAACCGAGTAATTTAGTAATAAAATTATTTTAGTAATAGATCACTGTTTGAGTTTTGGGCAGTAGTAGAGGATGTTTTTTTTTGCAGTAAAAACAAGGGCATTTCGTATTCCATTGCCATTTTCAACGTCCTACTTTTGTGAAGCTGGATTTTCTGTCGTGGTTTCTTTGAAGACAAACTATAGATCTCTGCGAAATATAGAAACAACTGAGAGGGGCTATTTCTAATATTAAGCCTTCCTTCGAAAAACTTTGCTTTAAAAGACAGGCCCAAGGAAGTCCCTAATAATTATTAAATTTGTTTTTAATTTAGTATGTTAAGATTGAGAAAGTTTTAGTTTAGTAATTTGTTTTACTTTAATAAGTAATTAAATATGTCGAAATGTATTTTGTTTTATATGTGAATGTGTGCTTTCCTTTCGGTCAGTGAATCAATTTTTTAAAGTAATATTTTCTCTTGGATATTCTCGGCGCCTCCCTTCTCGTGTGCTCGCGCCCCCTTAGGGGGCGCGCCCCACAGGTTGAGAATCGCTGATTTGGAAGCTCCCTGTCGCCTTCAAAAAGGGGCTCCAAGTAAGCCCGAAACATATGTCTGCATTTCAATGCTAATTTGTGGTTTCTTAAAGTAAAATTATTTTTTATTACAGTATAACGTCTTTGTTTTGTCGAAAAATAGCTAACTGTATTTTTTGGCGCTAAATTTGGCAAGAAACTTGGAGACCTTGGCAATCTTGTTCAAGACTCAACCCCTTTTCCTGCTAGCATTGTTAGCAACCGTATCTAAAGTAGTACGTGCCAGAATTAAAATACATTTGTGTCCTTGTATCAAGCGGCAAGAATACATAAATGAACAGGCGATATTTTAAAGAGCAGATTATTTTAGTTTCTATTTATTTATTTTCAAATTTGTAGTGCAGTGTTATTATTCTACATTCTCGAATAAGAAAGATTTTCAGTTGGAATTAGAACTGATAGAGAAGACTTGCAAAACGCAGCAATAATTTGTAAAGCAAAGGAATGAATATACGAAATGAGTGGGAAATCAATACGAAAAACTGCTTCCAGATTTTCTAGATCAAACAGAGGGACACGTGTGGAAAATTATCTTGGAATTCCTTCGTGCCCAGATAGAGCGAGAGAGCATTAGAAGCTTCATCTAAGTTCCTCTTTGATGAGGGAATGCGATTCAACTTCCCTGGTGACAGGTGGCCGGGAAATAATCCCATAATACTTGCATAAAGGCAAAGAAAATGTAAAAGAGACTTTAACTTCAGAGAAAAATCGTTAGAAATCAAATGTATAACATGCAGTGTTTATAACGCCATGGTGTATGTATATATATATATATATACACAAGGGATAAAATTCAAACTTTGCATGCGGTGAGGATTGAATTTTTTTTTTTTTTTTTAGAGAAAAGAAGAAATAGCAATATTATTTTACTATTTCAAGCTTTTGTGTATTCTACAAAGTAAAATGGTAAATCGTAATAAAATCCCTTATTTTCAAGGAAGGAATTAAAGAATTTTAGTCGGGAATGCCGCCATCCCGCTCTGATTTTTGGAGCCTGATATATCTTTGGTTTGGTGCAAGAAGTTTCAGTGCCAATATTTCGAATTTTAGATAATTGAAGCCAGAGGTAAGAATTTACTTATATGTAACCATCAGCGCAATAGTTCTAATATCAACTTCAAATTAAATACATTATGAAATTACTTGGATTGCGAAATTTTTATATTATGGTTTTTCGGCAAGAGCAAGATAATAAAGGAGCACTCCCAGACATTGGTACTTTCACCATTTTTTTTTAAATTTAATTATTTTTGTATAGGTATTGAAAAATATTTTTTTCTATTTATTTAAAAATTCAGGTGCTAAAGCACGGTTCTCAGACTTTTACATGTCACAACTCCATTTTTAACGAATAAGCAACTCGCGTCCCTCCCCTTTCCCACACACACTTTCACATAAGTGTTTTGACACAAAAACGGCACGTTAGCCTCAAAGCTCTCTGAACCCAGCCCGACTGTAAATGCATTTATTTTGTAATGTCCAAGGACACTTTAAAATAACTCCATTTATAGTGTGGGGTTGCACTAAAAGATTGCATTTTTCCTTCAACACTTTTTTGTGTCCACTGTAACTGAAAATATATTACTTAGAATGGAACTAAATTCGACAATGGAACCGAATGGAGAGTAGTGCTGATTAGATTTTGGTGGTAATACCATCAATAGGAATGGATCAATTTAACGTTTTTCTCGTTATGCGTTACTGTGCTAAAGAAATAATAGAAGCATTCAAAGCAAAATTAGTTGTCGCTATATAAGGAAATTGCTTTTATTTGAAAACTTCTGTAAATTATTTGAATTTATTGACATTCTGTATATTAGTTGAATATTTTTCGTATATAATTTCAATATTTCGCTATATTATTTGAATATTTTTCGTGTATTATTCCAATATTTCTCTATATTATTTGAATATTTTTGATGGATTTTATTCTGGTCGAGATATGACAAAAAATTTTCACGTCACTAGAAACTTTTTTGTTGTTTGTGCCCTTATATTTAACATGAAATAGTTCAAAATGATATTTATCATAAGAAAGAGCTATTTTATCTATGTGGTAAAGTTTTTTTTAATTTAAAATTAAAGACTACACCTTGCAACCCGCAGGTTAGGAGCTTCTGTGCTAAAGATATATCACAATCATAAAGCGCGTGTATAAAAATGTATTTAAGATAATCTTAATGTTAGTACAGTGGAGTAGTGTGAGACTTTGTGTTCTCTATACTTTTAAGAAGAAGATTTTACTCTGATATAAGTTGCATTCTATAAACAGTATTTGCTTTGCTTAAAATGCAATTTTTCTTTCTTTTGTTGCAACTGTTTATTCATTAGTTTTACAAATATATTTCAGAATATTTGGTATAGTGAAGTTTATTAAGACGTCCCTAGGATGTTGGTTCTTATAAGCGTTTATCCTTCGACATGCAGAAAAGATTCTTTCAGCAAATACCCTTGAAACTAGAAGGGTTGCCAAATAAGTACATGCTTTGAAAAAAAAAAACTGCATCGAAATCCTAAAGCCCATTTATTGCTGTCAATATCAGTGTCCCATCAGAGCAAACTCGTTTTACCGTCCTCACATTTAACTCATATATATATGTGTGTGTGTGTATCTTGCTTGAGTTATTGAAAGTAATTCTATTGGAATGAAATTGCTTGTGCAAGTTTTGTAGGAGAAAATGTTTTATTTCATTAAGTAGAATAGTTGACAAGCTTTCTTAAATATTGCAATGGTATTCAAAAATGTTTCATTAACTTACTCTTTTCTTTAAATTAAGCATGCACTTTTGTGATGAAATGTATGTCACTGAAAATCGTGGTCGGTTGAAATAATGGACTGTCAGAACTGCCAAAAAATTAATATCTCTGAAGCATTAAAAATAAAAGGAGTTTTGCCAAAACATATTTCTTTAGTTTTTTAAACGGCTTTCTTGAAAAAAAAAGAAAGAAGACTCACAGATATTTTTTTTGAAAACAATTAAATTAGCTTTGAAAGCATATAATTGTGTATTGAAACATGATCAAGTAAGTAAAAAATAGGTTTTTGCATCAGACTGGGTGTCAAGTATGAAGTTAGGAAATTCTGTAGTGCGCGCAGAGTGTCAGGGACTGTATATCCATCAACGCTGCTTTTCACTAGATTGAAATTCAGAAATAAGGGGGGAAATGCATTTTGGTTTCAAAATACATTCTATTATTAAAAATTTACAAAATAAAGATTAAATTATCTTAAGTATCAAATCTAACCGATGAGAACTTAGCTTCATGCTGGAAATTAAAAAAACGTTATGCATATAATATTATGAAACTTCCTTAAGTAACTTCATATTCTTGCTCTGATTAATTAAAAGGTTTATTACATGAAGATGAATGATTCACGAATATATATTTTACATAAACGTATACATGTTAGCGTATTCGTTATCCAGTAAATTATATTATTTATTAAACTGTAATTATGGCTCTTACCAAATTTTCTCGACTGATGAAACAGCCTTTTTAGCTTCTAAAGTTTGCCGACAACTTTGTATGCTGAATTTGTTATTATTGTACAAACAATGTGATGTGACCACAACTTTTGTAGAATTTTCTATAGACTATTGAAATAATTTATCAACATATTTTTAACCTTTAATTACACGCGCTGGTGTATTTTATACACCACTGGAGCTTTAACGGCCGCTGTTCTATTTCAGTTTCATCCTTAATCTTCTCCCAGTTAATGCCTCATACTGAGTGATGTAATTTGTTTTCACGAACTTCAACTTATGAGCTTGAGCGAAGTCTTTCAGCCGTATTCTCGGATTAAATTCCCTATCTTTTTCAACCTGCTCACATGACTAAGTTAATAATCTGATTGGGGAGCCGAATGTGGTTTTGTCACGTGATTTGTCAAAACTGATGGCGAAAATAATACAAAGCGAACAAAAAGCAAGCTGTTTGTCTGGTGAACAAAATGCACCACACGGGAAAGTGGTGACGTCATCTGTGGTAGGTCCAATAGTAACGTAACTGCAATGTGATGTTGAACAGGCTAGGTATTTGCTTGCAAATAACATTTCACGAAAATTATCAGGTGTAAAAATCTGAGCTTTAAAAAATATTAAATTACTGTTTTTTTTTTGTTTTTTTTAAAAAGTTTTTAATGCCTAACTTCGAGTGTTTTTTATTAATTTAACGCACAATTATTACATTTGAAGTAAAACTGATCTTATAAAACTTAAATATTTTTTTTCCTAAAAATATAGCACTATTTGGTGTATAAAATGCAACACGTGGGAAACTGTACTTCATAACAGGGCGCGAATATTTAGGGGTTAAAAGAACGCGCCACATATGAAGAGGCAGAAATCCTTGAGACTGCTTCTTAAAACAAAGATATTCAGTTTTAAAATAATTTAAATAGCACATTACTCATTTGGAAATATTAAATTTCATGACACATTCTACTTAAAAATAAGCACTATTATTTCTGGAAATTTCTTAATCCAATATTATTTCTACGAGAAAGAGATAGGTTTGCAAAGGAAGGATTTTGAAAAGTAATAAGGGGCGAAATTGTTTAGAATGTCTTGGTTCTTCTCAATAACAAAATATCTCATTATCTTAACTCCGCGTATTGTCTAGATTCCTATAACACAATGCGTGAAAAGGAAGCGCTCCAGTCTTTCAAAATCAAAAATCTATTGTCTACTGTTGGTGTGAGTGAGTAAACAAACATTGGATTGAATGGCTTAATTCTTGCTTAGTGTGGCAACTTGCAAAGCAACGGGCATAAACAAAATTAACATGACTGTATGTAGTATGATTCAGAGAGAGAGAGAGAGAGAGAAAAAAAAATTTATATTTAGTTTTCACACTCAGAAACTCATTCAGTTCATGTACACGGAAAACAGGCGACCTTCGATTCTCGTGTTTGATTGCGCTTTAGAATACTAAGATCAAATGTGTCTGTAGCTCGAGTACTGTTAAAAGACGGTTTGAATGCCTTGCAATTTGCCGCAAAATTAGTTCAGAACATATCAAAATCAAAGGTATTTTCTAAAATTTGTTTATTATCTTTTTCATTTTGATTTTGTTTTAAACAAAATTTCACATAAATTCATACATATTACAACGAGGGAAGTTTTATACCTTACTATTGTTTACATCCCTTTAAAAGCAACATAAAATATAAGCTATTCGAGGAATGTGTAATAGTTGAAACTGATTTTAGAGTTTCTAACGAAACAAAATCGAAGACTCGCCGAAATTCGAAAAAGCGACCGGCGATCGAAGTTCACCACGCGGAAAAACGATTAATGTAAAAGATGCGTGTTTTGAAACAAAAATCAGTTCATTAAACATACTAGGCTTGACAGTTTTGATGATTGTATACGCATCACCAATAATGCATTTGAAAACCGTTGAAAGGTTCGATCTAAAAATAAAAATGTCTTAATTTGAAATTTTTTATGATATTGATAAAATCGGTGCTTTTACGTTAGCAAGGTTTGAGGCAAAATCGACAAATTATGCAACGTTTAAATAGCGCACAGTTTCATCGATAAAATTTCTGATGCGTATAAGTCAAAAGAGAAAAAAAAAAACGTTGTGAAAAATTGATTCCCAAACGATAGAGGGTAAATAATTGGTGGCATATACGGTGCGTGAATAAAGAATTTGATGGTTTTCGGGTTGTTTAAGGGCTTCTTTTTGACACGACGCAGTCCTGTGCTGCTCGAACCTTGCACATATTGACAGCGCGGGCCTGAGCGATAGACAATCAGCATCTCGTGCGCTTAATATGCCCCAGATATATGTCTATGGGGTATTGACTATGTCTATCTTGACTATGTTGTATCGGCTATGTTGTATTGACTATGTCTATCTTGACTATCTTGTATTGATTATGTCTATCTTGTATTGATTATGTCTATCTTGACTATGTCTATCTTGACTATGTCTATCTTGACTATGTCTATCTTGACTATGTTGTATTAGCTATGTTGTATTGACTATGTCTATCTTGACTATCTTGTTTTTTTGATTTTATGTCTATCTTGACTATGTCTATCTTGACTATGTTGTATTAGCTATGTTGTATTGACTATGTCTATCTTGACTATCTTGTATTGATTATGTCTATCTTGACTATCTTGTATTGACTATGTCTATCTTGACTATGTCTATCTTGACTATATCTATCTTGACTATGTCTATCTTGACCATGTTGTATTAGCTATGTTGTATTGACTATGTCTATCTTGACTATCTTGTATTGATTATGTCTATCTTGACTATCTTGTATTGACTATGTCTATCTTGACTATGTCTATCTTGACTATGTTGTATTAGCTATGTTGTATTGACTATGTCTATCTTGACTATCTTGTATTGATTATGTCTATCTTGTATTGGACTATGTCTATCTTGACTATGTTGTATTAGCTATGTTGTATTGACTTTGTCTATCTTGACTATCTTGTATTGATTATGTCTATCTTGACTATCTTGTATTGACTATGTCTATCTTGACTATGTCTATCTTGACTATCTTGTATTGATTATGTCTATCTTGACTATCTTGTATTGACTATGTCTATCTTGACTATGTCTATCTTGACTATGTCTATTTCTTGACTATATCTATCTTGACGATGTCTATCTTAACTATGTTGTATTAGCTATGTTGTATTGACTATGTCTATCTTGACTATCTTGTATTGATTATGTCTATCTTGACTATCTTGTATTGACTATGTCTATCTTGACTATGTCTATCTTGACTATGTCTATCTTGACTATGTTGTATTAGCTATGTTGTATTGACTATGTCTATCTTGACTATCTTGTATTGATTATGTCTATCTTGTATTGACTATGTCTATCTTGACTATGTTGTATTAGCTATGTTGTATTGACTTTGTCTATCTTGACTATCTTGTATTGATTATGTCTATCTTGACTATCTTGTATTGACTATGTCTATCTTGACTATGTCTATCTTGACTATCTTGTATTGACTATGTCTATCTTGACTATGTTGTATTGACTATATCTATCTTGACTATCTTGTATTGAATATGAAACGACAGGGTAGCACTGCGGGAAACACTTCGAAAAAATCCCCTCTCAAAAAGGGCAGTTTTCTATTTCCCAGAACGAGCCCTTTTTGAATTTCCGACAATGAAAAACGAGTTCTTCCCAAAATATCACGATCAAAGCCGGCTCCTTCAAAAAATAATTAGCGTTGATTAGCATAGAAACAATCTCATTAAAAACCTAAAATTTGGAATTATGTACCATCCTGTTGAAATGTACTATGCACTATTTCCTAAGAAAAGAAATAGGGTGATAATGTAACTGACGCGAAGAATACTCTGCATTTATTTAGTTCTTGTTTCGGAGTTGTCGTAGAATTCAAGAATTAATCCTGATTCTTTTGATTCGTTAATTAAGAATTTAGAAAACGATTTGACCATATATTTTAAGTGAACAGTTCTGATATCACAGTTAAATTACTCTATGATATGTATTAGCTGTAACGAATTAAATTTCTATAAGCTAGGTATTTTATTCATATAAATCCATTAACTTTTAGTGTAACTACCAAAAAAACAACTGTTAAGTGAAAAAAATTGCTGTAGGTAAAGGGTGAAAATTACGCTTCAAGAAAGCAAAAAGGGCATCAAAAGAACAACAGAGCTTTGCGTAAGACTACAGGGACCTCTTGTTTTTGTTGAGATAAAAATGTCATCTACATAAAATGTATATGACATTTGACATGTGTGATTTCATTGACATGTTTGACATGTGTGATTTCATTTTTCAACTGAGTTTATTAAAATGTTATTGAAGTGATATAAAACGGCAGAAATAAATGCCAAAAATGACATTCAATTCGAACCATATACCCACAAAAACAAATATTGAAGTTTGTCAATAAAAGTCAAGTTTTGCTTAGTTTATTTATTTCTTCATTTTTTGTCAAAAGCAATTGATTTTTCGTTAAAGTTTCGTATTGATCTTTCGAGTAACCTATCATTCTCAGCTCTTATAATAATATAGTAAAGCAGACAATGCTCAATAAGTTCGTATTTGCTCTCATGTAAGAAACGCATTAATCATCGAGATACTCATCTGCGTTACATCCCATCTTAACAGTATGGCACATAGACAACAGGTGAAATTATTTGACGAACCCAAAAGAGCATAGAAGTAATTAAAATATAATAAGTAATAATGGAACAGCATAACCTATAAAATGAGTACAGCTGAACGCACGAAATACACCGTATTCTGCGTTCATCACAAAGAGATTGTACTTTCAATATTCAGATTCAATTCACAGAAATACCGTTGAACTTTCTTAATACGAACACGGTTAATACGAAATCACGGCTAAAACGAACAATTTGCTCATTAAGTTGGTTTATTATTTAATTACACTAAATATCTCACGCATGTTACGAAGGCTTAAATACAAATTTCGGCTAAGACGAACAAAATTTCTGACCAATTCACGAAATATTTTCTCAATTGCATGGATTTTTTTGAAATAAATTGTTGATTATTTTGAGTCATCGTAAACCACCAAGTACAAATGGCACAAGGCGTTTTGCGCCGAGACATGTGTTAATAAAGTTTTATGTACCTAAAAAACAACTAACCAATAAGGATTTTTTCCAAAATTGTTAAAATTTAAAAGATAAGTTCACTTTTTATCAATGTACTAATAAGATTTAAATAGGTAAATGTATATTAGTAAAAATAAATCATTTGTTTTCACTATTTATTTTACTTTGTATCATAAATAGTAGTAATTATTTTTAAAATAAAAACATGCATTTCTAATATTTTTTTTCATTTTACTTATTCACGGTTGTTACGAATAACGTAATACGAACAAATTCGAGAATTTTCGGCATTTCGTATTAAGCGAGTGCAACTGTAACTGGACTAGAAAATTTAATTATCTAAGCATGAAATAATTAGTGAAAACAATAATTGTTATTATGACTTTGCATTTTTTATTTCGGAAAGCAGAGACATAACATTCCCGGTGGTCCATGTTTAATGTTGGGTTTGTTTCCTTTCCATGTGTTTTTTAAGAACAATAACAGAATGTCTGTCTGACTTTTAAAGAAGCCTTTCCTTGATTTTTCTAAGAATAATGTGTGTGTGCTCTTTGAAAGTTGGTTCACTCAATTGCAGTTCTACCATCAACCAAAGCGATCTGCCTGGCAGAGTGCCAAGAGGGATCTATTCATGTTCAAGGAAGGAACTGCTGGTGTAAGGAATGTGCCGTTTTTTTTTTCTCGTTCTAGTTCGTTTAGCATTCTTGATTTCTTCCGAACTGATGCTATATGCCAGTTTAAAGTTATTTGATTTACAAACAACAAAGACAAAAACAACCTGATTCGCGTAATAAATAAACACATCTGCAAAATGAACTTCCCTAAAACTCTAATGGATTTGTTATTTACAGCCATGCGCAGAAGCGTTCAAATGTCAAAGTTCCTTGGTCGAACTGTAACAGGTATTCATTATGGAAGCACAAAACATTTGAACGCATATAATTAAATAATACTTTTTAAAATGGTATCTGAAGTCAAAAATTTATTACGTCCCCAAATCACAAATCATTTTTCAACCAAGACTTTAGAAACAAAAAACTTTTTGACTCAAAAAAATATTTTGTTCTTATTTCGAATGATAAAAATACCAATATTAGGCACAACAGAAACGTAAGCTGTGCTTTTCTACTCCAACCTGCTTCCCTGTTAGCGCTAAGCCGTACGGATACTCGCCTCTGGGCGCGTGGTAGTGGGGGTACCCAATGCAACTACGGCCATTCTTCCTATAATACCTTTCGGTTTCGCAGACTACCCCAATACTAGGGGTGCGGCACGCAGCGCTATCCTCCTTCAAACCTCCCATAAACTCTCTGACACTTGACAACCAGCACCGGCCATAAGGGCTGGGCTGGCAAAGCGTTGCCGACCTGCTCTTCCGGGACCACAGTCCTACAACAAAGTAAGCCTTACGTCATTCGGAAACGGATGTGCTATTTTAGTCGCCTCTTACGACACGCATAGCTACATTGGGGCTATTCTTTTTCCGGCCACCACTCGGGAAAAGGTAGGGGGGGGGGGGGGGTATTGGGGTCCACGGATTTCACATGTACGTATTTGGTGTGAGAAAAAGAGTACATGGTGGGTCTTCAGCGGATCGGGGATCGACCCCCACCCCCGTTCCCGTTGTAAGTACAACATCCTAACCACTATGCTATTACGGCCCCGTGTAAGCTGTGCTAAGAGATGGCGCATAGGACAAGGAATCTTAAATTCGATACGTACTAAGTCTGTTTCGTGTTACCTTTGAACAAGTAGCCATATTAATTAGCATTATGAAAGTAAATACTGTAACTCAATACGTGTTGAAGAGCCACAAAAATCTTTTTAAAAAATCATATGTCCATTCTCTTGAAATTTCAGCAAATAGCGCATGTCAAATTAGAAAGAAATAGCAATGTAGTAGTTTGGAAAGCATTTAGCTCAGTAATATGTGCTTTATGTGCTCTTTCGTTTGATTTGAGGAATTTTTCTCTGACATTTTAAGACCTAAATTAGTTTGTATACAGATGAAACGGAAGTAAATTATTCTTGAGAACATTTTTAGGAATTTTTTGTGCGAAATTGTCTTTACTCATATTTGCAACTAACTTTTGACGTGAAACAAACCAATTGTAAATTAAGTCTTCGATTGAAAAACTACTTTTATTCCAAGAGACAATTATTTAATTGATAAAATACGTCTCCTTGAATTAATTTATAAACTGTTTCTATGGTTTTTAAAATAATTTCTTTAATATTTATAACAAATGTATTCCAGTTTAAAGTCAATAAAAGTGCGAATTATTCGAGTTATGAAGATACTATGTTAAAAATTGTCAATTTAGCTTAAATTGAAAGGAAAGACAGTTGTAGTAGAACAGAAATTCGGAGAACCTTCTAAATTAGGAGGATTATCTACTGCCATTTTTTAAGGGAAATGACAGAGGCTTCGAAAATAACCTAATCCCTAAGGTCAATTTAGGCCTTTTGCACAAATCTGGCACATACTTCCATGGTAAATATATTATCGTCAGCGTTATTTTTCAGTAAAATATCAACCAAAAAAATCAAAATTCCTACAACCTTATTGAATTAGTAATTTTTTATTTATAATTTAAAGATTAACCAGGAATGTAAAAAGCTTAAAACAATGATCTCTGGTTCTGCATTCAGTACAAAAATGTAGCCCATTAATATATTTCATTTTAATAAATTTAATCAACTGAATCATGCCCCTCTTACTCTCCTTTGCTCGAGACTGTTCATATTAAGGACATCTTTTTAAGCCTGGTATTATAAATATATCTGGTATATTATAGAACTCGAACGAATTATGTTTTTCTATAATTGTAAAAAAATCCGTTCAGTGTATTTTTTGAACTACAGAGTTATACAATAACTTTGATATTTCCGAAATATATTGAATAAATTGTTGAATTCGAACGAATGCCGTTTTTCTATAATTACTATAAGTAAATCCGTTCAGTATGTATTTTATAGTAATGTATTGCTAAATTATACAATAACTTTATTGTTTCAGAAATATGTCACTGTAGAATTTGAACATTTTTTTTTATTGTATATGAAATGTTTAGCACATATATTTTAATTTTTGAAACTCTAAATTATACAATAACTTTAATACTTCCGTAGTATGTGAAAGAAATCGTAGAATTTAAAAGAATATTTCTCTATAGTTACAAATAAATACGTTCAGTATATGAATTACTGAGTTATGCAATCACTTTAATTTCCGCAATGTATCGAATAATTACAGAACTTAAACGAATTATGTTTTTATATATTTATAAATAAATACATTCAGCGTATATTTTAATTTTTTGTTGTATAATAATTTTGTTATTTCAGACATTTGTCAACGAAATTTCAGAATTTCATGTTTTTCTATAGTTGTTAATAAATCCATTCAATGTGCATTTTATGAATTTCAATATGAAGTACCATTGTTCTATGTGAATAAAATGGTAAAACCTATAAATATTTTAATAACAAAGACAAACACTAACCTTCAAGACAATCCAAGCAAACAGCAAGGACGAAGGAAGACCGGCCATCATCATCTGTTGATGTTGGAAATCAAAGTGTTTCTATCAAACACGGGAATTTGCTTTTAGAAAAGTGCAAAAAAATCCATCGCTACACATCATGAATGGGATGTAGTCACAGTGCCCTTCAAAATTGTGAAACGCAAGTGACAGTAGTTGTCATGTCACTCATTGCTATTTTTATAGGAATTTTAGTTTCTTTAGTACAGGCCATCTCCAGTATGACGGTTATTGTTCCAATTTAAAAAAGCAAGAATGATGGAAGTTTTTTGAAATTGAAATAAGCATTTGCGTTCATCCTCCTAATTTAGAAGGTTCTCCGAATTCATGTTCCATTGCAACTGACTGTCCTTTCAATTTGAGTTAAATTGACAATTTTTAACATAGTAGGTTCGCAGCTCGAATTTCTATTTACTTTAAAATGGAATGCATTTGTTTATTCAAGAAATGATTTTGAAAGTCATAGAAATAGTTTTTCAATTCAATTACATGTTTTTAACTAGTCCATAATTGTCTCTTGGGTAAAAAGTAATTTTTCAATTGAAATGGACTTAATTTTCATGTAGTTTATTTCACGGCACTACTGAAAATTTGAGTGAAAATTATTTCTCACTAAAAATTATTTAAAATGTTCTTGAGAATAATTTGCTTCCGTTTCATCTGCATAACAATTATGTTTAGTTCGTAAAATGTCACAGAAAATCCCTCAATTGAAGTGAAGAAGCACACAAAAGATTTTGTGGAAAGGCAGAAAATTATTTACCCTAGTAACATAAATCTCCTCAGTAAACAGACGAAGCTCCAACGAGCAAAGTTTTAAGAACTTCTTTAAACTATGGTGGAAAAAAAAGGAATAAAAAAAGTTTGGAGCACAAAGCTTTCCGCCTCGACGACACGAAAATAACACCTCGTTGCCACCTTTGAAAAACTCAATTTCGGAATAATAAAAATGAAAGATGTGAAAACAGCGGAACGGCGATTGTGAGTGCCGAAAGGGTAAGAAGTTCCCGCCGAGTTTGAGAAAATGACAACTCCGAAAGCGCGCTCGGGGTTCAGTGATTCATCGCCTGGTAACTTTGCTTTTCCGCTAGCTGCCTCTTGCGCCATCTGCAGGTTGCGTTAGAAATGCTCTTCAGTAAATTGAATCCTTTTAATACTAGCAATGCGTCGATTTCTTTTATTTGTTGGTTGGTAGAATAGCCATCAGCACAAAAACTAGTGCAGGCCGTAGCAAATAGCCTTTTCTATGGGAAAAATAATGATGGGATATTTTTTTTAATTAAGCGAATTAGGTGAATCACTAGTATTCCCTATGGCATGTGAATATTGGTATGTAGGAATTTATGGATATTTTAGTTACTTTCATAGAATGTTATAATTTTATTTTATAGTGTTCGGTGTCCTTGTTTATATTCCGACTCATAAGTTTCCTGCTTTTTTTTTTAATCCCCATCAGATATATTGTTTAATATAACAAAGAGTTAACTATAGTTTAACTGGGCTTAATTTCTAACACAAAGTAGTGCGGGAGCCCTACATTCTTCAGAACAATTATTCATCAATAATATTCCAAATGCAATCGAAAATGAAAAACTCCACTTAGAAAAAAAAAAGTACAACGGGGCATGGGAGTACTCCCGTTTCCTCCCATGCAAGTTAAGACCTGAGTTTAACTAGCTATGTATTAATACGTGAAGCAAAATCTATACCCCTTTTTAAGCAATTTCAGCACACACAGGAGCGTGAGATTTGACATACTGAAAGTTTATCTGGAGTAGAAATGGAGAAAGATAAAATTAATCTTTAATTTTTGTTGTAAATACATTTAATTTAACAACTAATTCAGCTGTCAAACCGTTGCAATGAGAACAGATTACTGCTGCTTGAAATATTTAAACAAACCATTTTTTTTTTCTTTTTTATGGATCTGCGTATGATCACTAACTTTTACAGACCTAGCGCATTCCCCGGAAACCGGCATCCATTCTTTTAAGTAACACCACTATCGGCGATGCCATTACCTGAATGCAAATTTTGACGTCCAGTTTCTCCACCTGAAAGGGCGCTCTGCTGGTGCGAAATTGCACTAGGCCCGAAATTGCAATTTAGCCGAGAGTATACCAGGCAAAAGGCGAATCAAGGGGTCTTTTACATGCCGCATAATCATACGACATGGGCACAGAGGATTTTTTGCATCTTGAAAATTCACCGGCACTGCCAGGCTTGATCCTCAGACCTGGGGCGTACGAGCTCCGTGCCTTATTGATCTGTATGTAATCCCATTTTTTTTACATTAAGTTTTGAATACCACTTCAGCAAGATGGCGGCCTTCAGCACCAATACACTGTAGCAGTCTATTTTTCCACGTAGCGAGAATAGACTGCAAAACAACACAATCTCAGACTGATCGGGGTTTTCAACAATATTTTACTGACAAATCAACAAGTAGTCGATCATAGGGAGAAACTTCTTCAACTTCAGAAGTAATCAACATATTTATCTTCAGGAAGAAAAGAACCAACATTTGTATGAATTAATTGAAAAATAGCAAATTTAAAATATAAATATGCTCCCTTCTGCATAAAGATATCCTTCGTTCTTAGCCAATAGATTTCAAAATGATTGTACATACGAAAAAAACATATTTGATGTCATTCTTTTCTATTAAGTGCAGTGTAAAACAAAGTTTTTCATTAAAGCGCTAACTTAATTAATGGAAAACTGAAAATGTAAATCAAAGTAGTAGTTACTGAAACAGAAATCTTTTTCATGTTGAAATTATTCATACAAAAAGGAAGCATGTAGAAAAATAAATAACAACACAAGTTTAAATTGTTAACTTAAATAGCTCTAAGAAAAATAACATCCCATTGATGTAAAAATTGAATAATTTATGTTTACCATTTTTCAAACATTTCGAAGGAATTTTCTTCGAATAAATTATTGAGAACAATAAATATAATTAAGGTTATTTCAGTCTTTAAAGTAAAAAACTTACTACGGTTTTAAAAATACTGTGCAAAACTGAGCAATAAAGAGGTTGGTTAAATCGTACAATTAATGTTCAATTAACATCATGAAAGAAAGATTAGCTCTTTTTTTAATTTTTCGGAACAATAAAATGAAATTTAGCTGTTTATTTTAAATTATATACTCACAAACATTATTAAACAATAAAATATTGTGCTATGATTTTTTTAGTGGAATAGAAAAAGCTAGTTCGAACATAATGTTCTCTTTTCATGCATTTGCAATAAGAGTGTTTTCCTTTATTTATTTAATATTAGTATTTTATTTAAAATAAAAAAAAATACATCATCCAAAAAATAATAGACATATATTTTTAAAGATCATAAGGAATCTTCTACTAATTGTGCGAATATTGTAGTATGCATTAGTGCGATCTGAGTCCGCCCATAAAATGGGGCGATGTAATCCATCCTTTCTTGCAGAATCCACTGTGCAATTATTTTAGATCAATTAATTATTCTACACGATATGTTATATAGTTCATTATTAGTTAGATGTAGGAAGTAATTATGAAACTCATCTTTCTTCATTTCGCCACGCTGAACTACGTTCTAAACAGTCAGATTTCCTTACCAATTGAACTGTCCACTGGAAAAACGACCTAAGTCACATACTACTTTCTGAAATTTGCTTTATGTTTTATTCAATTATTTTATAACATAAATGTCAATTTTAACTATACGAGCCTACTTTTCCGTAACACCCAAATTCAAATTTATAATACATATATTTATAATACATAATTTATATTCATTCATAATACATAATTTATAATAAAACATAAAGCAAAGTTCATCATGCAGTATGTGACTTAGGTCGTTTTTCCAGTGAACCCTTCAATTTAATTTGAATTGAATCAGTTTGATATTCAAATAAAACTTAAGAGAATTTGACAATTTTTAAAAAATAAAATATTTTTAACCAAGTTCTTTAACTGTTTACGGTTTCCCAAAATCAACATCACGATCAATACTTCGTCATGTGCTAACTCTTAACTTTGCGTTAATGATACTTTTATTGCGTCAATTTCAATGAATTTACGTTCTATTAATGCAAGTGACATCATCATTCTTCAGTCTCGCAACTGGAGAACATTTATACGAGGCGGCATATTTTCATATTGTTATGGTTATACTTCTAGCAGTCAAATAGAAAGTTTTATTACAACATTTACTCCATTTTAAAATGTTCAGGATTCCAGTTGTTATTAAAAGACGAATGTTGCGTTGAGGTTTATTATGCTTTTATGGTTTTCATTTTATTCTTTCTTCTATATCCAAAATATGTAGAAGAAAGCATTAGATTCGTAAAAATTTCCGACTTTCAGATGTTGCCGGATTTACTTATTTTAAGGTGTGCTGAACCCTGGGAAAAATCTGTATGTAAGTAGTTCTTTTGCCACCAAGTGTAATGAACGAAACTTGATAAGCATATATGGACCCTTATGGGAAGTGGTGCTGATTAGGTTGATGGATGTACTACTTGAATGGGAACAGGCACTGATTATGTTTTTGCGTCGATTGCGCAAGGGAACAGAGCTTTTTGATGATTTTAAAAAGTTAATTCTTATAAAAGATAATATTCATATAAAGCTTTGTGATGGCCACAACGGTCTAGTTTCTGAATGTAGAGTGATATTCGCGTATGAGTCGCACATGAGGTGCATGCTAGTTTTAATCAGAAAAATTCGGGAACCATCAAAATGCATTTTTACTTCTTCTTATTTTTATTTTATTTATGTATTTATTTATGTTAAACAGAGCTTTCATTGTTCAAGCATTTTTTCGGTTTCAAAGTTTTTGTGACAATTTTTATGCACCAAAAAATTACCATATAAATCTGTTAACTGGATTTAATCTATGAAAAAAACAGAACAAAAAGTACGGGGTTTTTTTTATTAATGGTAAAATTAGTGGGGGGACGTTTTTTACTAATAAATTTTATTTATTTATTTATTTAATATTTAAATTTTTTTGAATTAAATTGAAGTAATGGATGAAACTGAAAATTCGTAACTTAGTAGACGTAAATACGAAGAAGTGAGTACTTCGTAGAAAAGAAAACTCAAAAATAAGTGAAGTAATTAATTAAAGATCGAAAAAGAAAATATATTAAGGTAGGGTTTTGAAATCGGGAAAATGTGTGTTGTCGGTCTGTCTGTCCCCTCCCAATAACTTGGAAATTGTTCGAAAAGAAAGTTTTTTTTTTTCATTTGAAAGATCTCGGCAAAAAATATCGTTTCCAAATTTTATTTTCTTAATTGAATATTTTTTCGATCAATTTTTAACAGGTCAAAAAAATGTTACATTAGCGCTACTGGGGAAATAGGAAGTAAATTATACAAACCCTGGGCATAAAATCAAGTTTCTTTGAACAAGCTTTTTCGATGGAGTTCTCGACGTAACTATTTTTTTATTTCAACGCCTACGAAAAAATTTCAATCCTATATAAATCCTGCTCTTTATCGGAAGGATTTTATGACGTAGCAAAATTTAAAGCATGTACAGATACGAAGATCCTCCAGAACAGAACGAGCCTATTTCTCCAGGAAACTGTTTGACCTGGATTTTTAAGGATATTTCTGAGTGAATAAATTGATAAATAAAGAAAAGAATAAATAAGCAAATGACTGAGTGAATGTATTGTATTTACCGTTGAAAAAGATACATTTGAAAGTAATTAAGAACTACTAAAAGTAAATGAGAAAGAGGGCTATATTATAAAATTGTTGTTGCTGTATACGGGAAAGTAGGCTCATATAGTTCTAGATGCAACTTTCTAGCTAACTTGACAGGTGATAGACTGAATTCTCACACAGCTTTTGGTTTTCAACTTTTGGATTTTTTATTCGTTTGTTTAAATACTAGTAAGCCCGGCGGTCATACGAAATGACCGCTGCTCTAGATATCATAAATTGTAATTAACATGATTTGTGCAAAGGTGTCTGCTAGTTCAAACTGAATTACCCAGGTCAGGCGGCGAGGACGCCCCTTTGCTTACTGCCCCACACTGCTATATATTTATTTACTATATAATCAAATTGTTTGTGAAAAATATATATTTATCATCCAAAGAACTTATTGAAAATTTTATTGTGCTTTTCAAAACAAAAGTTTTAACGAAATTGGGCAGAAAGAGCGCTGCCACTCTAATAAGACAAATAAAAATGAAGCGCAGACGATAAAGAAATAAATTAAAAAGAAAGGAAGGATTGAATTAAATTCGCATATACATTAAATTTTAATGGAGATTGCAAATACAGCGAAGCCTCACTCATTGTGCTAGAGAAACGTTTCGGATATTCTTAGTATATTTGGTACAATTACAATGGCAACTACATTGATATGTTTGTTCACACGGCAACTTTAATTATACTGTTGGAAACGACGGCAACAATGCAAAAATAAAATAAAGCGAATCAAAAAAATCATTGAAAAATTTTTAAAAATTAATTAACAAAAAAACTAATTGAGTCAAAACTTTCATTTTTGCCGCAATGAGTTTTTCGGGTCGTAAACACTAACCGTGCCGAATGTGGTCCCGATCGGTAAAGCGGCCTGGGATTCTATAGCGGACAGACAGGCAGACAGAATAAACCGCTTATATATAAGAAGATGTTATGGAGCAGAAGGATTATTTTCTTTATTAGTAGAATACATTATTCAAATACAGTTGAACTTTCTTAATACGAACACTGTTAATACGAAATCACGGTTAAAACGAACATTTTGTTCATTAAGTTTGGTTTACTATTTAATTACACTAAATATCTCACGCATATTACGAAGGCTAAAATACAAATTTCGGCTAAGAAAAACAATATTTCTGACCTATTCATGAAAAATTTGCATGACAAAATTTAAAATACCTAAAAAACAACTGACCATTAAGGATCTCTCCAAAATTGTTAAATTTTATAAGGTAAGTTCACTTTTCCTCAATGTACTAGTAAGATTTAAAAGTATATTAGTAAAAATAAATCATATGTTTTCACTATTTATTTTACTTTCCATTATAAATACAGTCGAACCTCGTTAATTCAAACACGCTTAAAACGAATTACTGCTAAGACGAACTACATTTGCGATCCCCGTACTAATGTATTAACAAATAACGCTAATTTCTTCGCTTAAGACGAACACGCCTAATACCGTTTGAACTTCAATACGAAACAAACGTAAAAGTCATTTTTCACTTTATCAAACAGCGAAAAAAATAATAAAAATAATAATAATTCATCAGAATGTCTAAACAATTTAGGTGCCAATGAAGACTTCTGGAGTAGGAAACAATGTGTTGTAACTGAGTATTTTAAAAAACAATACGGTATTTTTGATACGGTAATTTTACAACGATGATTTTGAACGATTTTCTCTTGATCCGTAATTTCAGTTAATAAACATTAAAAGTTATTGAATTTTTTCTTTTAGAACTTTTTATTTGATAAACAGAAATTGCTCTTTTTTTCTTATGACAAATTCAAAATCTGTACCATTGATTTATATATGCATTAGGGACTTAAATCGATCATTGTGTACTGAAAAATAGCGTGAAATTCCTCTTTCGCTATCCAAAAAAAAATGATTTCATTGTTTTTCGGATAAGACGAACTACGGTTAAGACGAATTTATTTTAAAAGACCCTTCGGGTTCTTTTAACGAGGTTCGACTGTAGTAGTATTTAATTATAAAAGAAAAACATGAATTTAATACTTTGTTTTACACAATTTTACTTATTCACGGTTGTTACGAATAACGGCTAATACGAACAAATTCGCAAATTTTTGGCATTTCGTTTTAAGCGAGTTCAAGTGTTCTACTATTGATGCTAAATGCATTGTATGAGAGCGTCTTCTAATCTGCATGAAAAAATGAGAAAATAAATTTAGTCGCGTGCTCTTTTCTGCCCGATTCGGCGTGATTTTTCTCGGCCTTGGCGCCACTTTTTTGTATTTTTAATTTTCATTATTAATAATCGTATTGTTAAGTAATTTTCAAAAACACATAAACTATTTAATAATCTGAGAACTCACCATTTTAATTGTTACAGTAAAATCTTTTATTTTCAATGAGAATACTCTCTACCTCTATTGTTACAAACTTATTTCCTTATAGGTCAAACCGAATGTTTTGGGAGAGAGTCCTGCTTTGTAATTAGTTTTAACTCTTGCTATGTTGCAAAAGCTTCATGTGTGAAATATAATCGTATTTCCTGATAAAGACAATACTTCAAAGAAAAAAACGCTAGCATTTCTGTGATGAAAACAAAGCAGCATCAAAATTACTTTATATAATATTATTTTCTTCCTTTGAATTAACTATTATATCCTTTTGTCTAAGTTAAAAGTGCGTCGGTTTCTTCTTGTTTCGAAAACAAAAAATGTATTTAAAAGAAAAAAAAAGCTCCTTTGAACAAATGTAAGCTTTTAGTGCTTTGCTAGTCTATATTATTTCAAGCAATATAAATTATTTAAATCATGTTTATTTATTTACTACCGGTGCCCAAGCTGAATTTTAAAACCGTCGCCCACGGCTCAGTCCTTGCTAAGAGTATAAAAACAATCGCCTGCAGTTTTTGAAAAACATCGTGTGTCTATTTGTCAAAAAAAAAAAAAAAAACAGACATTGTCAACGCTTGAAAAAGTAATATAACATGTAGATGGGATCAATTAAGAAAACTTAGGAACAATTCCATCAGTAGGGTCAGATTTGTCACCAGATGGTAATTAAAACTGCCAAATTGTAGCACGGCGTCATTTGTTGCGTTACTTTTCCTCTGGAATGAGTCTTGGCCATGATCTTAGATTGATTGTAAGAATGAAATTGCAATATCATATTAATTTTATTTTTCAGCCATGGTGAACTGCTGTCTCGCTAACCGAAAGATAAGTTTCTAAATGAAATGAAGCTTCACTAGCGGTACCATAGAGATGAAATCGCAGGTGATAATATTTGTAGTTAAATGATACTGTAAACCATACCTAAAACAAGTAGGCACAATTTTGTTAGTATTCTTTATCGCCGGTTTATCACTAACGCCTAATTAAAAAAGTCAAATTGTACCGTGTCGTCATTCGCCACGTTATTTGAAGTCTAGAATAAACTATACGTCCGTAAACGTTTCGAGGCGATATTTATTTAAATGCTAAATTGCTAAATCAAGGAAATCGTAAAATCGGGGAGATGGAACTTTTATCAAGTTCAATCTCGAATTGAAAAATTATTTGCTAATTTAAGAAAAACTTTAAATAGAAAATATTCTTTGTTATTGTTTTATCTTTATTAAACTGAACTATTTTGAAAAATAAGTTTTATATTGAAATTAAGCTAACACTATTCACCCGGAGTTGAGGAAACTGCTAATTATTATTTTGGGTCAAGGTAACTTTTAAGAAATCGAACTAAAAAGCTTATAACTGGCGTTCTTATTGACTTAGAAACTTCGAACAAATTTCATCTTGTACAAAAAAATCTTCTTGCTTTTGAGAAAAATATAAATTATTGTTTATTTAGTGTTAATCCCATTTTTGGCCCGACACCGCTCCTCATCCTGTTTTTCTAACTTTTCTTCTTTGATAACAAAGAATGGTTTTTTTTTTCACCTTACAAAATGTAAAAGCTGCTGCAAATTTACATTTTTTTTTTTTTTTTGTACTTTTGACTTAGATTTATGTATCCTAGAAGATAATTCTGAATCAATGATTCGACTGGAATTTCCGCATAGTTTAATGAACGACATACTAAACATACTTGTTATCGCCACGAGAAATTTAAAATGTTATATGCTCGTATATTCAACATATTTCAAACAAGGAAACTTTTTTTGACAGTGATAACCTATAATGCTTTCTATGCCGTCACAACAGGATGTTAACGTATTCCATGAGATGATTTTAAAGCAGTCGTTCTGTTATTAATTCGACTTATATCTTCTCATATTTTAATGAGCAGAAAATATCCCATTTGGCCACAGGAATCTTAAGATTTTTTTATAATAAACATACTTTAAGCACAGGACCTCATGTTTATTTTCGCTGCTGCAATTTTAAGATGTTTTTCCTGTCTTCTCAACAGAGCTTCCATGTATCCCAGATGATGATTCTGGAGCAACCGTCTCCCTGTTGTAAACTTGAAAATTGCATACTTTTTAATGAGCAAATTTTGCTTCACTACAGAAAACTAAAGATTTTGATATCAAACATATTTCACACGCGCGGAAGCTAATTTCTTTTTCTGCAATGTGCTATTTTCATGCACATCTAATCTTCCCATTTATTACTGGCATCCAATTTCTTCGGCAAAGAGAATAGAACAAAATGGATAAAGACATCAAATTGGGGGAAAGTTCCTCCCTAATCCTTTAGGTCCACAGCCCGTATTTTCTCGTCATTACGCAGCTCCATCATTTGCGATGACACGTTGTTAAGTTCCGATGACAGATATCCGAAAGAAGTGAAAATAGTTTGGGAATATGTTTTCGAAGCTCTTATTCTTACATATTTTCTGTTCTTTTCCTGACAAGCTGTAGATTCTTGTCCATGTACATGAAAGAATATCACTTATCCAGATGAAATGACTTGGAAATAAGTCTAGACTACTCAGTCGGGGAAGAAATGGCTCGTAATTGAAAATATTTTTGTTGGAATTTAGGTGTACCTCGTTATCTCTCTTTCATGTGCTTCCGGTCCTAATTGGAATAAGTTTGTAAAAGTTTTCTTTGTTTCGCGTAAATTGTAGGATTTTCCGTTTCCAAAGAAGATTTTTTTTTTGTAATATGTAATGGGGCTGCGTATGGTCACCAGCCCTTTGCAAACCTAGTGTAATCCCCGGAAATCGGCATCCATTCTATATCATTCCACCACTCTCGGCGAATGCCATTACCACATGAGAATTTTGACGCTCAGTTTCCCCCTAGAAGGAGGTACCTGAGCTCAAACTGATGCGAACCTGCTCTAGGAATTTAATTTACCCGAGAGTATCCAATCCAAACGGATACTCAAGGGATCTTTAACATGCCGCATAATCGTACGACATGGGCACAGACGAATTTCTGCATCTTGAAAATCCACCGACACTGTCAGACTCGAGTCTACGTACTGGGGAGTACGAGTCTCGCGCCTTACCATGACGGGTGAGCAACCCCAAATTTATTGTTTCAGACTTGCAGGATATTGGATCCACAAAGGATTTTACGTGCAACAGCTCCTATTAGCGTGCATGGCCCCAGAGCAATCAGTCGCGAGAGGTGATCACCCTCCCGAACACTTACCACGGACAGTACTGCTTCACTTTTGGTTTTCTATGTGAACCAAACAGGTAGAATGTCAAGGACCCTAGTAAAATTGATTATTTTTCTTTATATATTTGAGGCTCTTTGCATCTGAGAATAAAAATATCAGTTGTACCAGGGTTCGCGCTAGGCCGCGCGATCGCGCGATTCCCGCAATATTTTTTGAAATCCCACTCAAAAAAAATTTTTTTTGGGCTTAAACTTTAAAAATCCCACTTAAAATTTTGGGCAAGGAGGAAAATCCCACCTTGTATTTTTTCCCAGTGTGAACCCTGGTTGTACATTTAAAATTCCTTTTAATTCATCGCTTCCAAAATGTAAATTAATGTCTTTCTCTGTAATAACTTCAAATAATTTATAAATAAAGTTAATTTCCTAAAAACATTATTATTAACCATTTTTCAAAGTGTAATTATGATAAACACTTAATCATAATTACATTTGTTGATGATATTTCAGTAAAATACTGGCATGCCGCAGGGAACTCTTTTTCTAACACTTACGTTAATATCTTCTTTCATTGGTATGAAAAGCGCACTTCAACTAATTCCGTAACCTTCAGGCATGCTGAGAATTTCATCACTTTTAATACAGCCACTCTGAATTATTTCAATTTCTATTCAAATGAGCTTAACATTTATTCCCACCACCAAAAGAGCCTGTATTGTAACTTAATTGACTGTCCGCAATGCAAGGAAACATATATTTTTTTTCCTCTTTTTAATATTTCAGACCCAAGGAAGTTAGTTAAGTTACCGCGCGGTCTTCGAAGCAAAAGTAATTTCAGTCTTGAAAAACAATATTTAACTAAAATAATTTAAAATAAGTAAATAGAAACGGAGGATAAACAATAAATCTCTCAACCTCAGTTAAAAATAATGATTGACATGAAAACTGGTATCAGGCAGGGCCAAACTTGTTTTTTGACATTTTTTTTTTTTTTTTTTGTTTTTTTGTTTTTGTTTTTTTGACAATCTGTGGACATGTCGCCCAAAGACAGATTGAATTCTGCTTTCTCTCTTAACTAAATCCATTATTTCTATACTTGTAGAAATATCTCATTTTTTATAAAGTGTATGAAAATTAATATTATGTAACGGTAATAAAAATACATTACGATAGAAGAGAAAAAATGACTAATACTTTTGTTTTCAAGATCAGAAAAAATAGTGAGAACGGCAAAATTTACCTCCTCTAATAACTTGACGTCCTAGACAGCTTACTCTGCTCATTGAGAAATTTTGCTGTGGCACCAGCTAATGGAATCATTAGCAATTTATCAGCTGTTACCATTAACTATCTTTTTTCTCAATTCAGACGGTACCATTTCATTGCAGCTTCAGGAAAGTATGGGTTACACTCCCTCTAGTACGTAGTTTTCATGCATTGGTACATTTTATTAGTAGTTTAATGGCTCCTTGATATCATACCTAATAATTGAAAACAGCACTAATTACACTTAATAAGCTGTAGAAATAATCAAAAGAGCTCTTTAAAATGTTTCGCAATTCCAGAGTTATTTTTTCTCTTCTTTGGATATAGCTATGAAAAAATATCAGGTGTATAAAATTGCTTCAATTTCAAAGTAGGTATTTTACTTTCGCTTCGAAAGTCTACGGTCACAGTTATTTGCTTGTCTAGCCATCGACAAACATTCTTACGTCTTTCTTCATCTCAATCAATCTCTAGTATGATAGAAATAAAATTTCACGTTAAATTGAAGCACAAATGAGCATCATTTGTGCTTTTATTTAACGTGAAATTTTATTTCTATTACTTTGCACAAAGTTAAATCATTACTATCTCTAGTATGATGTTTTTTTCTCAATTGTATTAAACAGTTCTTCAAAATTTGCACAATGGAACTTGTTGAGGAGCTGTTTTTGTTTCTTCTTAATTTTTGTCTCCTCGTAAGCTCGGTGTAGTTCGAAAGACTGTGATTTGGGATCATTCATAATTCAGAGGTCGCGCCAGAGGGAATTCGGGTCCGTTTTCGTACCCTTCACGAAATTCAATCAATCAGAACGGACCCTTCCCAAAATTCCGCGCTACCGAATCTTACTTTTCACAGAATTATCTATTAAATAAATGGCAAATAGTAGTAAAGATTTTGTCACGTTATGTTTAAATTTTGAATTTTCATAAAATTATTTGATTTTTCATAAACTTATTTGATTTTTCACAAAATTCTTTTTAAAATTTACAACAAAACAGGACCTTGTTAAAAATGCTGGATAGACCTCTGCAAGTGGTCAAAAAATTCCGAGCTACCGAATCGTACTTTTCACAGAATTATCTATTAAATAAATGGCAAATAATAATAATAAATTTATCACTTTATGTTTAAATTGTGAATTTGTGCAAAATTTTTTGAATTTTCACAAAAATTTTTGAATTTTCACAATATTATTTGAATTTTCACAAAATTATTTCATTTTTCATAAAATTCTTTTTATTTACAAAAAGCAGGAGCTTGTTAAAAATACTGGATAGACCTCCGCAAGTGGTTTGATGTTTCAAATTGTTGTTTGTAAGTGTTTTTTGTATCGAGTTGAAATGAAGTCTTGCTTCTGCCTTGAATTTAACGTTTTTTCACTTTCAACGAGTATCAATTTTTATTATAGTTACGTTACTTTCCCCAATACGTAAGTTAATATTACAGAACAAAAAAAATATTTTGAGTGCATTTTCTATATTAATATCACTTGTACTATAAACGAAATCTTTAAGCCACCTTCAGTATACCTTTTAAAAAATCCGTTGCGACATTTACAAAATCGCTAGACGCTCCAAGTTCGTTAAAACTAAGGAACTAGGAAAATTAACAGGGATGCCTGATTCTCAAAAGTGTCTTTTTTCAGTTTAAAGCGTAATAAAATTTTCTGTTAAAAAGATAATCAGAAAAATGCATTTATCAATTAGATTAATATTTTAAGTATGCGCTGTAATCCTATTAAGAACAAATTTTGACTGCTAAGAAATTAAGTTTGGCAAATGGGTTTGATTTTTTTAAGCGATTTTCTCCATCGCCTTTTGTTTGACGTTTCTTAACTTTTTATCTCTTCTGTATAACTAAGCTAAATAAATATTCAGAGAGAAATGTTGAAAACTTTGGAGGGGTGGTATGAACTTTCTATTTAAAGTTTTAGGAAGGGAGGAAAATTTACGCTATTGGCTTTTCATGTGCAAACAAGCAGCTTTTAACACTACTGTTTTTCGAAAGAGGTTCAAGAGAAAGATTAAAGAGATTTTTTTTCCCTTGGCAAGCTTCGTTTTTATGACTTATTCCTTTTAATACTTTCTACGATGCTTTAACAGTCTTCAGTTTTTAATGCTAAAGTAGCGAAAATATATGCGCAGAGCTTTGTATAATTTTTTTTAAAAATCCGCTTTCTCTTTTCATATATATATACATATATATATATATAACTAGTTGACCCACGTGGAATTCCGCACTGATTTGGGAGAAATGACATTATGAAGAAGAATAGAAAAACGAAACGGGTGTTGGTGCAAAAGAAGACATGTAATTGAATGCATCAGTACAAAGATGTTACAAATTTCTTCCCCACTATTACTTAGAAATTCAAAATAATAAAATAATCACAATAATATTGATAATTTTTTTTATTATTAGTATACATAACATTAAAATACAATAACGAAACAGTTACATTACTTAAAATAGTTACTTTTGTTTGATTAGGCTCAACACACTCATAATATTAAATGAATGTGTAGAGCCTAACGATTGAATAAGTTTAGCAAACAGGAACAGCTAAAGCTGTCCTATTTTCTACACAATAAAAACAGAAGAGTTTCTGGCACCGTCATACACAACACTAATTTGGCATCCATCAAAGGACTTCTTCTTAGATGATTTTAAATCTCAAATTTAAGAGAAGTGGTACACATTTTTAGGCCGCGGGTCTACTTTTCGTCATCAGCCGGCACGATGAGCTTTAAAATGAGGGGTAAATCATGGAATTTGACAAAGGAATAAGAAAGATCTCGCAAAGCGACAAAAAACAGGCTAGAGAAATAATATATAAAGATAAAACAGGAAATGCTTCACTGGAATCGAGCCTGGACTCATTGCCTCGTTGAACTTTCAATGGACATTGATAAACTTATATCAGTAAAGCAGTACCAATCATCACATTGGTTTCTTGATTGTAAAATGATGTGATACTTTATACTCTATATAGTATAAATTCTAAGGAGTTTTTTTGAATAATATAGATAAATCGTTTTCTTTCTGGAATATGTTTAGCCTTCACATTTCTCTTGTAGAGCTTGATTGGCCTACGAGTAACTAAAGGTTGGACTACATGGCCCTAAAGTAATCTTTACAACCGCTTCATGAATAATATCACTCTATGATTAAGACATAGACTGTTTAGTTTTATAGAAGGAGCTACTCCGTTCTCCTTTTTTACAACATTCAACTTTGCAATTTCAAAATTCATAAATTTAGTTCTTTTGGGATGCAATACTTTAATTTTTAGGAGCAAATTTCTAAAACCCTTTTTACTTTAACTTGTACCACACGTGACATGCATTCGGTCGCTTAATTCCCTAAGTCTCGTAAAAAACTACCTATAAAGTAATTTCCCTAATGTTCATGTAAATGTCAGCGAAAGTTATTTAGCTAAAGGGATTGAAATTTTTACGCAACAGTGCGATGCTCATTATTAAAAAAGAAAATACTGTATTTTGTTAAAATTTCCTCCCTTGACATCGCCATCAATCATAATACTACACACCCAATCATCACATCTAAATTATCAAAACTATTATTGTATTAGACGCATTAACCTCCTTCAGCTCCTCAACTCATTCTGCTAAGCATCTTAAAATTACTCAGAGCTCAAACAAGTACTTTAAGCAAAGTTTAATTCCCAGCCCAGTCCCTCCTGCTAATAACGCTTTCCGTTAATGCTCTTATATCCAATAATGGCGAGATGCTCCAATCTCGAACCTTTTAATTGCTTTAGAATGAGTTTTTCTTGAAGAATTTGAGTTTTAATCGTTGATTTTTTTTTCCCTTTGAATGTAATGTGCTAAAAATATATGTATTGATTTTCGATTCGATATTTAGATTCAGAATATCTGGAAACAATCTGGCGTTGAAATTAATCACAGCCGGATCTTTTAATCCAGACTTCGTATAATATGGCACCTTTAAAAACATACAAATCGATAGTAACGCAAATTGATGGAGAAATCAATGTTATTATAGCAGAAATTGCAAAACGTATTGTGTACAGGTGTTTCGAGGTTAAAAGCAATTCCTTTTTCAGCGAGTAAATCTGAGAGCCTCTGGATATAATTAATATTTCAAATGAATACGTAGGGTAACTTGAGATAATATGTCGTACTTGAGCGCAGTGGCGTACGAAGAATTTTTTCAAGGGGGAGGGGGCGGGGTTCATAATGTTCTGAAACTACTAAAAGAAATTCAAGTATGTAATAAAGCACTATTATTTAGGGCTCAAGGGGGGTTAAACCCCTAACCCCCCCCCCCCCCTTGCGTAAGCCACTGCTTGAGCAGGCCAGTCTATATTTGTGTTTTTGTGAGATGTTTACAGAATTTTCCTCTCAATATATTCAATGTCTGCTCTACCCGCTCTAGTAACTTCGAGACTGAAATTTGCAAAATTGAAGCAGAAACGCAAAACTGGCATATTACCCGTAGGGTAATGTGTCACATTACTTGGGTAATGCACGGAACTCGTACCGGGTCAGAGGATCGAACCTGGCAGTGTCGGTGGATTTTCAAGATACAGAAAATCGTCTGCGCCCATGTCGTATGCTTATGCGGCATGTAAAAAGATCCCTTGAGAAGACATTTGGCTTGAATGCTCTCAGTAAATTAAATTCCTAGTGCAATTTAGCATCAGCAGAGTCCGGGGGCTCGCGCTTTCAGGTGGAGAAACCGGACGGCAAAGTTTTCATGCGGCGATGGTACCACACTCATTGTAGTGCTGCTGAAAGAGATGGTACCAATCACTCGGGAACTCTCTAGGTCTGTAATTGTCAGAAGCCATCAGCAGCCCATTAGAAGTAAAAATTAAAAAAAAAAAACTTGGGGAAATGTACCGGGTACGAAAACTGTTGTTTAACGTAAAAATAATTGAAGTAATAAAAATAGGGGAATTTGGAATTGAGGTTGAAGCAGATGATAGAGCATACCTGTGTTGACATTACATTGAGAAGATGATTTAAAAACCTAAAGAAAAACTCTTTTTTGCAAACATCCCTCTATTACGGACAAATATCTTTGTCCTGTTGAAGTTCGCTATAAAGAGGTTTTACTGTACCATGCTTGCAACTACTTCGTCTTTGGTCAATTTCAAGTGGTCGAAGGGATTTCGGACACATTGTTTATTATTAGTTTTCAACTGAGTGAGATTTCTTTAAAAACGTTAATTCAAAATATTCATGGACAATAAGAAACAATGTTGCAACAAGAAAAATATTACTGACAAATACTTTTGTCCTGTTGATGTTCGTTATAAAGTAGTATGACTGTACATGCTCGCAAACTACGCCGTCTTTGGGCAATTTCAAATGGTCTTAGCGATTTCTCACACATTGTTTATTACTAGTTTTGTGTGGCTAAAATTTCTAAAAGAAACTCACATCAAAGTATTCATGAACAATAAAAAGCAATCTTGCAACAAGAATATTACGGCCAAATATTTTTGTCCTGATGATGCTCGCTATAAAGGGGTTTTACTGTATTATGCTCGCATACCACGCCGTCTTTAGACAATTTCAAATGGTCGAAGAAATTTCTGACATATTGTTTATTATTAGTTTTGAGTGACTAAATTTCTTTCAAAAACTTACACCAAAGTATTCATGAACAATAAGAAACAATATTCCTGACATACAGAATAGTGATTTTTATTGGAATCTATTATGTATATGCGTACTTCAATTTTACAAAAGACAACTCACTTTAAAACAAATCAAAATGCATGATCGTAAAAGTATTTTAATCAACTTTCAGAAACGCAGTTTGTTTACACAAGGGTATAAATTAAAGGCTTATAACTGAAATTTATGTTCAAATTCAGATATTCAACGAAGTATTCGTACCACGCTGTAATAAATTCCGATAATGTTTACAGTTCTATGAATACAGGATATTAAAGTTCCAATTCACATCAAAGCAAATGACAATATGATGGTGAGTTTTAAGAGCAGTCTGATGAATGCGGAGATTTACGGGGACTGTAAATTGTAATTTATAGCATTAAACATAAGTGATGGTGACATATTCTTTCTCAGCAATCTCGGTAAAGTGAAAATTGTACATTTTTATCACTTAGGGGTGGATTAATATGCTATAAAAAGACATGGTTTTGGAAAGTTGTAAATTATCAATTAAGCCAATATATTACCGTACACATGATAAGATTACATGAAAGATTCTAAAAAGAAAAAAGGAAAATAAAAAAGCATGGGGAACTGTGTTTAAAATTGTTCTAAATTATGAAAAAAATATAATGACAGGTTTCTTTTGAGTAACTAAGTTATTTGTACACGCACTACACGTACAAGGTACAAGTGTACAAATAGTGTACTCTATTTGTACATGGCACTCACAACTTTCTAGGTCAGCGATTCTCAACCTGTGGGGCGCGACCTCCTAGGGGGCGCGAAATATCCAAGCGAAAATATTACTTTAAAAAATTGATTAACTGACTGAAAGGAAAGCACACATACACATAGAAAACAAAATGCATTTCGACATATTAAAATTATTAAAGTAAAACAAATCAACATATTAAAGTAAAACAAATTACTAAATTAAAACTTTTTCAATCAAAACATACTAACTTAAAAACAAATTTAATAATTATTATTAGTGACTTCCTTGGGCCTGTCTTTTAAAGCAAAGTTTTTCGAAGGAAGGCTTAATATTAGAAATAGCCATTCTCAGTCGTTTCTATATTTAGCCGAGATCTATAGTTTGTCTTCAAAGAAGCCACAGCAGAAAATCCAGTTTCACAAAAGTAGGATGTTGAAAATGGTAATAGAATGCGAAATGCCTTTGTTTTTACTGCAGAAAGATTATAATTTACTCCTGCCCAAAATTCAAATAGTGATTTATTACTAAACTAATATTATTACTAAATTACTCGTTTTTACTCTTGTTTTACCAGTTAGTTAAAATAATTAAAAAGCAGAATCCAAAGTACTCAATATGCATTATTGTTGTATACATTTTAAGGTAAGCAGGGGGCGCGATGATAATTATGATAGAAAATTGGGCCGCGAATACTGAAAGGTTGAGAAATGCTGTTCTAGGTGCTTGTTGATCACTTTTTTCCTGCACTAAACAAGAAGCTAAATTATAACTTCGAAATGGCTATTTGCGTTATTTGATCGGATAATTTGTGCTTTATGTACGTAGTTTTTCCTTGTATTTATATTTTAGCACAAGGCATTTTCCATCATTTGTCTTGTAACTAAGATATTCCATCAAATCAGACGCTTTATTTTCATTATTTTAAGCTATAATAATAAGAGTATATAAAGGCTTGAGGGGTCTAAAACAACAAGGCATTTCAATTTTCATAAAAAACAGT
Organism: Octonoba sinensis; assembly: GCA_038502835.1. NCBI lineage: Eukaryota > Metazoa > Arthropoda > Arachnida > Araneae > Uloboridae > Octonoba > Octonoba sinensis. The sequence goes on along the minus strand of CM076605.1, from coordinate 57,623,450 downwards.
ACATCTCGGTTATCATTTTAAAATTTTGTCTCATATCCCCAAAAAAAATACCAAAAGTCGAAAACAACGTCATCTGAAACGTAAAAGCGTTCTCTGAAATTTAAAAACATTGCCTAAAGTCCAAAGATATTCCCTGAGATTCAAAAATGAAATCTGATTTCAGAAAGTATTCAGTGATGCCGAAACAAAATCATATCAGAAAGCTACGTTCAAAACTTTCCTTTAACTATAAATTATTTAATCTGGTGCATAGCTATTCAAAGCTCATGTTTTATGTTTTATTTTTATAACAAAAAATATGTATTGCACTTAAATAAATAAGCAGGCTAATTAAAATTTCTTAACCAAGGGTAGCAATAACGTTTTTAATAGGGGGAAATATATAAACATCAATAATATTTATATTTAAATATCATTTAAAACACGATAAAATATATCTTGTTTGCTCAACGTGAACCAAAAAGTAAATTTAACGAGTTCTTTAAAGTAGTAAAAGACGTACAAAACGAATAGAATAAATATTAAATAGCCAAAAATGTTTTAAGTTACATTTTTATTTAATTTCAAAACAGCGTTGCATTATCCAAACAAAACAATTGTTGCCAAACGACAAATGATAATGCTGATAATTTCCTCAGAGCCAAAATTATTATTTTTTCCTAATTAACGTTATAATAAATTATAAAATGGAGGGATTATTGTATTGTCATCAAAGATAAGTTTGTGTGCAAAATTTGAAGATAATTTATGCAGTAATAGTTGTCGAAAACCGCCTTACAAAATTCCGCCACAAGTCAAGTTAAATAAAACCATGTAAAATCAATTATATTCGGTTAGTATATCGAAAATTAAAGAATCTAAGTTCTTAAAAAGAAAAGGAAAAGAAAAAGGGGAATTTATTTTTAAACTGCTAAAACTAATTATTTTGAAATGAAATTAGAAAATAAATAAATGAATAATAACGTAAAATAAAGTGAAACGCATAATGACTATCTGAGCAAAAAGTTATTAGTTATAGCCTTTAAAGTTTTAAAAAGGAACCCAAAAGAGAAAGTCATAAAACCTAAATAATTTGATGGCATAACATGAGCAAAAAAAAAAGTCATCATAAATGCGTCATTTAGAATGCCTTTTGATGTCTCTCTTTCAGTACAATTCTGCCTGAACTTGAAAATGACCCCCCAAAATTCTTAGAAATTAGAAATTCTTTGTAACCAGAGCTATGGAACTGAAAGGAAACAGAAATTCTAATTAAGCAAAAATTTTAGTAGTTTTTAATTCCCCTTTTTTTTGCAACGGTAAAAAACAAGAATGTTATGTTGCCAAATGAACAATTTAAATATTCGCTTGAAATTCACTTTTTGCTTTATGAAACAATAAATGCGATGCATTTTAACAAATTTCGAAAGGGAAAAAAAGCTAGTATAATACGTAAAACTGATAGACGATAATTGAAATTTTTTCTGGTAACAGTGTCCATGAAAAGCTATTGCGCAAAATCATTTCAGGATTAGTAATTGTTCATTAAATTGCAGAAATTAAGAAACCTTCTTCACAATGCGACCTATGTTTTCATACGAAATTGACAAATTCTGAAGTTGCTCAGTATTTGACAAAAGTACTAGTAGAAATTTTAATCAGTTGTTAATACTGAATACTTGATTAAAGTTATTAATGTGTGGTTGATTGCCCAAGCGCGAAGTTGCCCAAGTTTTTTGAAAATACATGCGATCCAAGACATTTCAACAGAATATTCATGTTTATATATATGCAGGAATCTATGTGTACTGTTCTTGTTCTATAAGCAAATAAAACAGGAATATTTATTCCGTTACGTATATTTTTTTTTCCTTAGTTTAATTTTCATTCTTTATTTTTATTTATTTAATTATTTATTTTGACGTGAATACGTCTTTAAATTTGCTACCATACGGGAGCAATCCAAAAAATCTAATGATAACAAAATCGGGGGATACAGTTTGGCGTTGTAGTTTCGAATCTATCCTTTACATCCAAAATTAAATAATACCACTGCATAGCTAAAAGATCAAAGAATTCATTACGATAAGCAAGAACAGTGACGCATCGCGGGGGTTAAAGAGGGAAGCGCCGCCATTTTGTGGTTATTTCGCTGCGTATAGAAATTTGCAGTTATTATAGCTTTTGACTCGTAGAAACTACGATCTTCGTTTGTTTTAATCATCAGTTGTCGTCAAAATCCATCGATTGTATAAAAACGTTAGTTTAAAGTAGTGACAGTGAATATAATGAGGTGTTAAAATAAAAAAAATATCAAAAATATATAGATAATGTTGACTTATACGCGTCGAAAAGCCAAAACTATAAAGTTATTAATTAACAAAGCTATATTGTAACACATTAATTATGTGTTTCCTTGCTTTATTCTAAATACATAAATAAAAATATTTTATTCAAAATATATAACCCGCTAGGGGCCATTCATAAATGATGTCACGCTTTTTTCCCATATATTTGACCCCCCTCCCCCCCTTTGTCACAATATGTCACACTTCAGCGGACCCCCCCCCCCTCCCCCCGTTTGTCACGCGTCACGCTATGTTGCATAATGCATGATGTCACACTTCTTGTTACCCCCTCCCCTCTCCTTGTCACACTTTCACAATTTCACGAACCCCCGCCCCCCCCTCGAAGCGTGACATCATTTATGAATGATCCCTTACTTAAAATTATTCAACTGCAACACACGGCCTGTCCATGGCGCAGCCATACCCGACATTTTTTTATTTTCTCAAACGAGATTGGAACTATAGAGCGAAAACGCTACAAAAAACCCACAGTTCCATTTTAGAAAAATATGTAACTCCCTTAACTCAAAGCAAAAAAATGCTTCCCTTTTTTAAACGCATTCGTATCAAATATTTCCATTCGAAACTGCAACGCAAAATGGTGCTGTATATAAATGTCCTGTTTATCAAAACTCAAAACATATTTTGCAATTTTATCCAGCTAACATCGCATAATTTCATCGCATTTGTTGGTGCATTACATTTGTACAATAATCTTTGAATTTTCAGATGTTGCTCTTTTTTGCTTCTTGTAACGCTTTGATTTTTAAAGCTTATATATAATCTAAACTAAACAGAAAATCTACATAAATGTGTAAACTGGTAAAATATAATTTCTATTAATAACACTATATTGAAATTGCTTTAATATTTAGACTTTAGTGTTAATTATTTAAGCTTAGTTAGCAAAAAATAATAGAGATAAAAAAATTAATTTAAAAAATTTAAATAATTAATTAATTTTAAATTTCGGTAATATAACGTACTAAAAAGTTGGACTGGATCTTGGTTTTGGCTGCTGTTATCAGGAAAATAATTTTACTATTTCCTTGCCTGAGATAATAACAACTGGTAGGATAAAAGTAGAACTAAGTACAACTCTTAAGTTCGAGAAAAACCCTTAGGATTCTCTTTTGTCTGAGTTTGCTCATGCCTTTATAATATGTTTTCAAGTACTTAAGCATTCTATTAATATATACCTTTTCAGTGCTTAATGCAGTAATTCGGTGCTTAATGCAATACTTACTACGTACTCTAACTTCGCTAGAGCAATCTGCACTCTAACTACGTTCCTGGTAAAGTGATACGAACTTAAAAAAGTGAGCTTGTGTAATAGTTAATAACTATATTTGGTAATTATAACTAAATTCTTATATTAACCTTATTTACATTTGAAGTAATAAAGTTGACACTTCATTTAAGAAGAAAAAACCAAATACAAGGTACCGAAGATTTTTTTTCTTATTAATAATAATAATAATTTTTATTAATATTGTCTATATATAAATAAGCAAAGACAAATATCAATAAAACAATTTTGGATATAGTCAATTAATTTTCTTTCCTTACTTTCGAAGTAGATTCGAAGGCTTCTTTCAGAAGTTTTTATTCGTAATACATGCATACTACTCCTTACTTCTACAATCTACAATATTTGAACAATACTCAATACATTTTTTTGTTATTTATAATTCAAAAAAGAAAAAATTTCAAGAACAAAACAAAAGAGAAAATGTAATTTGTTAAAAAAAACTATGATATGTTGAAGAAACTGCAAAATAATACAAATCTTAAAGTGTCAGTTAATCCATTTCAAAAATATGTGTATATGTGATAAGTCAGTCTCATTATTTGTCCAGCACCCTGTAAAACAAAGCAAAATACAATTTGAAGCTAACAATGTTGTTGGAGTGCCACAACCAATCACGAGTTGTTGTTGGGCAACCAGTCACGAGAGGTTGTCAACCGCCCAAACCACTGACCTCAGTCAATCCTGCTTCACTTTCGGTGCTCTATGAAAACCGAGCTTCTGCGGACTGGTCCACTGTCGGACAATCTATCAATGTCTAATATAATATAAAGTGAGATAATAAGTGCGGTGACGCGTTCTTTTGCTTCAATTCAACGTTTCGTGAGTTTGTTGATTTGAATTAGCGTTTTGAACTCTTGTTTAAATTGAAAGTCAGTGTTTGTTTTTTCAATTTATTCAATAATAATAGAGGGTATGAAATTTTTTTAATTTATATTTTCTTTACAGAAGGAGTGCGGAAAGATGAAATTTATGTATAGTGTGTGTTACAAATGCATTAAATTAACTAAATTACTCACTGGTCAATCAGTCGCACTGAGGAGATTTCACTGATTGAAATATTAATAAAAAAAAAATGCTGTCAAACAGAAAAACTAAATTGTCTAAAAGTTATGTAAGCGTTCGGGGCTTAACTTAAAAAATGTAATGAATAACGGTCGAATTTCGACCACTGGGAGAACTCTAGTTATTACTATTAGAAGTAGTAGGGGGCGTTCATAAATGACGTCACGCTTTTTTCCCATATATTTGACCCCCCTCCCCCCTTTGTCACAATATGTCACACTTCAGCCCTTTGTCACGGGTCACGCTATGTTGCATAATGCATGATGTCACACTTCTTGTTACCCCCTCCCCTTGTCACACTTTGTCACAATTTCACGAGCCCCCCTCTCCCTCGAAGCGTGACATCATTTATGAATGATCCCGTAGTAGATTTTTAACTACCAGAGCTACTACTTCCGATTTTCCTCCGGCTGCTAACTGTCAACTTATTTCTTTCGCTTTTCTTTCTTATATATTATTTCACTTTCTTTTTGTAAATTATTAATTTGAATTACTGGAAAAAAAATTGGGTAAATTTTCAATTCAAATTTTCTACTTTCTGTTGATTTTAAAATACCGATGAAAAAATTCTGAGAAAAAAAACAGAAATCTCAGTTACACTATCTCTTAAAATAGCTTTTTCTCCTCTACGTAAACAGAAATATTGTTATGACTTTTCCAATGGCCAAAGTTGTTCTTTGAGGTACAAAAGTCTTGAAAAGGATTGTGGGAAATCGTGAAATATTTCAGCTGTTCCCATTTTATATCCCATCAGATAACTTGCCCCTTTTGAAGTAGGTAGTTTAAAACATAGCTGATGTTGTATTTTTTGTCCGTAAAGAAAACAGACTTTTAACGAATAAAATAAAGAAGTTTTCTTTGGCTTTTGAGAGTTCTTTTCTTTTTGAAATCCTTTTTTCTGTTACGAGGGAAATGAACTTTCACGTCAATATAAAATTCAATAATAAAGGTTTTGAAAAATTTAAAGATTTCTTACAAATATATGCAATCTTTAATTGTGTATTTTACATGTCACGTGTTTATTTTTTAGCAGTACACAGAAACTCTGAAGCCACTGTGGGAAGAAACCTGTCAACTAATATTCAGGTATTGTCTTTTAACATTCGAGTATGTCTCATTCATAAAAAAAAATTATGTCTAATCAGGCCCTGTCATTTCAAATTTGGCGGGGGGGGGGGGTATATTCTCCTTGTAATCATTAAGTTTTGCAGCATAAGTTAAGATTGTTCATTAAAAAAAAAATATGCAAATTCATAAAAATCTATTGCATGCAAATTCATAAAAATCTATTGCATGCAAATTCATAAAAATCCTATTGCATGCAAATTCATAAAAATCAATTGCATGCAAATTCATAAAAATCAATTGCAGGAAAATTCATAAAAATCTATTGCATGCAAATTCATAAAAATCTATTATCTCAAAATCTTAAAACCAGAGGGGTCAATTGCCCCCTCCTGTCCCCCCTTAATGACGGGCCTGTAAGTACTTGACTATGATAAGCATAATTTTTTTTTTCCTTTTATTAACCCTGCAACTGCTCATTTTTTTAGCGAATTCGATTCGACAAAAATTGGTCTACTTTATGCAAATGAACCCACCCCTGGAATAAAATCTTAATGTCCAAATATGCTTGAGAAATTGCATTACTGACGTTTTAACGATGAAACAGCGGGATAATATTTTAAATACACTTAAAAAGCTCATGCCTTTGGAAATCGCGGGATGATCGATTTTCGCAACATTTTGCGTTGCAGAAATCGCGGGATAATCAGTCAGAGGGTTAATGCTTTTTTTGCTCAAAAATCAAACATAAACAGCGTAAAAGCATCGAAAACAGAACATGGATGTTAAACAAATTTAGACTTCGGTATGAATATGGCAAAAACATTGACGTCACTTCACTATATTAAATTATGACGTAATTTTTTCATTTAAAATTTTTAAAAAAAATGAGAATCTCGAAATAACAACATAGAGATCGACCAGGGAATTTTGACATTTGAGCGCTTCTGCGCATGGAAGGAAAGAATGAATCCATTCTAGTTTAAGGTAAGTTCGTGTGGCAGGTGCGTTTGTTTAGTATGCAAATCAGAATTTTTTCTGCGCTGTTTGTTGAAAGCAACAAAATTTATAAACTGGCATATTGCATCACTTCGGAAGAAATGAGTTATGCTAAGCGATCTAGAATGAGACCAAAAACGGCACATTCCTTACATCAGGCAGTTCCTCCCTTGAACATGAATGAATTCCTCTTGGGACTCAGGCAGATCACTTTGGTTGACGGTGGAACCGTAATCAGTTTTTCTTTTGAAAATAGTTATTAAAATGCATTACGTTTCTTTTTAAATTAAGAAATATACATTTAAAAAAATGTTTTTTCTAAAAAAATGTATTTAAATATTGTTATTTTCTAATTAACTTCTGATATTACTTCAATACATTCCCTTCAGCTTGCCTATTAAAATGAATCCACAGGTTTAATCATATAACATCAAAAAATATTAGCACTTCTTTTCTCAAAATTATTTGCTTTTTATGATATCATAAACAGCTGTTTTCGTATTTCCATTGAACCAATCTCAATGCCTTAATTAAATTAAATCCGCGTTTCATAACAATTATTCGAAGATAATTGAATTCGAGCTTCAAGAATTTTAACCGCCGTGAACGATTGAAGAAGGGTGTGTTTGAAGAAAACTATGTACTTTTGTAAAGAGCAAGAATAATATTTGATAATTTAAAATTTTATAGGTGACTTTTTTAATCAGGTAGTCGTAAAAAAAACTTTTGCTTAATTTTTCTTTTGCGATTACAGCTCTTGTAAGTTTAGTTTGCACAATTTATTGGCTCAATATTATTTCAAGTTTCCTTTTAACGATTAAAGCAAATATTACAAAACAATGCAAAACTTTTACATGCAAAAATGAAAAGTATTGCAAAAACGGAGCAAAATTCGTTTCAACAACTTGTTGAACATCATATTTTCTGAAATTCTAACGATCAAGGACCTTTTAAATGTATGTACACAATCTTGTCAAATTTTTACAATTCAGATTTCTCCGCAGTTGGTAATTAATCGATACTTCAACCAATTTTTGGTGAAGGTTTTTTTTTTTAACCGCTTGTTGATTATTTAATTATCATTTAATTAGCTATCTACTTCGCTTCTGAATAGCTTTTCTGTCGCTTCTAATGGCTTTTGCGACACAATTTTCGGTAGCAACAACAATGCAATACTCTGTGTTTTGCTTTTACTTCTTGGATAAATAAGTTTCTATTTAACAATTTTTTCCACATAAAAGTCTGAAAATATTTTTTTTACATAAAAGCTTGGAGTAATCATGTTTTTAAAAGATTCACAAGAAATAAATGAATAAATATATAAATATTCAAAATATGTATTAAAAGATCCTTTCAACTTAGAACCTAAAAAGAACAGCTAAAATATTCTTAGTATTTTGCAGTTTTGTATTATTAGGTTTATTTTGATATACAAGTTTGCTTTTTTCGTATTCATTCTGTTTGATGTAGGGGAGAAATTTTAGTAAATAATTTCGCGGAATATATTTCAATATAGGTGGAAATATGTTCAATGACCAAGCCGTGCGGAAAGTGATATTTTCAACAAATATAGAAGCAGGAAACAATCTAACAGCTCTATTCTGATTCTCTGCAAGCGTCGATATGATATACAAAAAAATATTCCCATACTTCAATAGTTCCAACGTTAAAAAAAATTCTCCATATTTCAATAGTTCCAACGATAAAAGAATATCTCCATATGTTAATAGTTCCAAAAGAATATCATCATACTTCAATAGTTCCATCGGTAAAAGAATATCTCCATATTTCAATAGTTCCATCGGTAAAAGAATATCTCCATATTTCAATAGTTCCAACGATAACAGAATATCTCCATATTTCAATAGTTCCAACAATAACAGAATATCTCCATATTTCAACAGCTTCAACGATAATATAATATCTCCATATTTCAATAGTCCCAGCGATAGAAGAATATCTCCATATTCAATATTTCCAACGTAAAAGAACATCATATTTCAATAGTTCCAACGGTAACAGAACATCTCCAATTTCAATAGTCCCAACGATAACAGAACATTTCCATATTTCAATAGTTTCAACGACAGTGAGAAAGCAAACATAACATGGCGAATGCAATTCCGTATTTAGTATTTCTGTTCCATCTTCATAAATGTTCAATCAAAAGAATGAGAGGTAATCTTTTCAGAGAACAAAGACAACACAGCCGAAGAAAGCTTGATGTCACCGTAATACAATATTCCTTCATACTACTCCAAGAAAAAAAGGTTCGCAATCCAATTAAGGTCTCTGGTCTTATCAAAGTGTTTTTGCTCATAAAAAAATTGCGGAGTGTTTGCCTACGTTTCAGGGAAATTGTACACAGGTCTTCATCTATGTTATTTGTTACATGAAACGTCTCGGAAAATAATATAGTAGTGTTAACATTAGATTTACCAGAACAGCCATTTTGACTGTTTCGAAGCTTCCATTTGCATCATTTGTTATTAATTATAGAGCAACTTTCAATGGCATTGGCTTTTCCTAATACACGGTAAGTAGGACAAGTTAATGTGACTGAAAGTTTTATTATAATTAGTAGCAACTTGGTGTAAAATAAAAGCTTAGGATTGGTTGAAAACGGCCTGGTATATCTAGTGTTAATTATAGTGATTTTGCAAAATTTAAATTTGTCTTAAATCCTATTATAATACTGCATTTAATCTAGCAAAAGTAGTGATATATCATCAAAAAGACTTAATAACCTTAGAAATTTGCGTTTGAAAATTAATGTGATACACATTGTTTCCATTTTCAAATTATGCAATACTCAGTAATATTCTTTACGAGGTTACAGGTGGTTGGTGAGGGAGGAAGAGTTCCAATTCATTTTTTTAATTCCCGATTTAAATTAATTTCCTGCTTCTGTAGTTTCAAAGAATCCCAATCGAAAAGTGCTATGTGTAAGCATGTAAAAAATTAAAATTTAAAAAAACAAAACAAAACTAGAATAAACAAATCAAAAGCAGCGCAATAATCCCAATGTAATTTATATCTTCATTGCCTAACTTTTGAGGGAATTGTCCGATTCGAAAGAATTTTTTTTTACATTCGAAAGATCTGGGCAATTTGAACAATTTTTCGTTCAATTTCGAACAGTTCAAATAATCTTAACATTAGTGCCTTTAGGCAAAAATGAAGCAAATTATGTAAACTCTGGGCAAAATATTCAAGTTCCTATGAAGAAGGTTATTGGAAGGAGCTCTGGCGTGAAGTATTTTCTGATTTGAACAATTTTTGTTCATTTTTGAACAGCTCAAAAACGAACAATTTTTGTTCATTTTTGAACAGCTCAAAAAAAATTAACGTAGCATTTTTGAGGAAATTTCAATCCTGTATAAATTCTGATCTAGCAAACGGGTTTGCTTGAAACAAACTTTAACGGAAAGATGTTAGGCCGTAGAACATGTACAAATACGAAGTTCAACCCGAGCTAATTTTCCTGTGAAATTTTTTGATCGAGATTTTTAAGGATATTTCTGAATGAATGATGAATAAATGCATGAGTGAGTGAAAGAATGGATTAATGAATGAGTGAATGAATAAATTAGTGAATGAATGAATGAGTGAATAAATGAAAAGTAACTAAATGTCTGTATAAATACATGAATAAGTAATTGAATGATGAGTGAATGAATATTTTTTACCGTTGAAAAGGGTATATTTGAAGTAATTAAGAACCAAAGCTAAATGAGAAAGAGAGAGATAGCTAGATTATAAATTTGAAGGTGGGGGGGGGGGCAGTATACGGTAAAGTAGGCTTTTATAATTCTAAACGGAACTTCTTGTTAATTCTGATAATAATTTTATGCTCAAGTCTGATACTTCACCGGACTTCCATCGTCAGCTCCACCCCCCCCCCCCTCCCCAACCTTTTCTAGCTTTTTACTGTGTCCCAAAACACGCTTTGCTCCCTTGAAGAATCGCAGCTTTAAGCGAGTTTTGAACAGTGAATTTAATCCCATTCAAGTGTTAAAGAAATTCATTCTCAGAAGAAAGTGACTCGAGAAGAATGCTCGGGTGCTTAGAATTGCATTAAATCTGAAACCCTTTTAGTAATCTGAGCTTTCTGGCTGGAGTGAGTAATGGTTCAAAAGTTGTTTCCATTACTCCTGAAAGCTAAGAGGTGTTCTCTCGAAAGAGTGGAACTATTTTCTCGCATAAATAGATAAACACGTTTCAAATGAACCGGCGAAGCAGAAATCTAATACAATTAGGAGCAGTTAGCAAGCCCAATAATGGTAATTAATTTCACACGAAGTTTTGGCATTTTTTCTCTCCTTTGATTGGCTTCAGAAAATAAATGGTATTTTAGTGATGCAAAATTAAGTTTGTTTTTGGTAGTTTCGTGGCTTGAGATTTTTGTAGGTAACTTGAGAGCAGGGAATTATATTCTGGGCTAGCTAGGTTAGTTACGAATCCCGATGAATATTTTTTTTTTCTAATGGGGCTGCAGTATTGGTCTTCCACCATTGCAGACCTAGCGTGTCCCCAGAAATTGGTAACAACTCTTTCAGCTGCACCAAAATGAGTGTGGTACCATTGCCGCAATTTATTTGACGCTCACTTTCCCCCCGGAGGGCGGCACCTGAGATCTCGTTGATGCAAACGGCATTAGGAATTTTATTTAGCCGAGAGTATCCATGCCAAACGGATCCTCAAAGGATCTTTAACATGTCGCATAACCATACGACATGGGTGCAGACGATTTTCCGCATCTTGGAAATCCACCGACTTGGGCCAGGTTTGAATCTGCGACCTTGGGCGTACGAGGCCTGCGCCTTACCACTAAGCCATCCTGTCGGCATCCCGATGAATATAAGTTACACAAAAACGGCATCATAAGAAACAACATTCGGTTCGTTTGTAATATTTTAAAAGAAAAAGATACTTTTAAAAGGAAATTTTAACGACCATTCGCCTCAAGTCTTCGCATAGAGCGGTCGAAGCCTGCTTGGAGAATTGCTACGGCAACATTGGATATTGCGCGAGGGAACGTAATGTAAGCAGTATATTGAGCCTCTCTGGTTTTCCATACACTGAAAAACTTTGGCGTTACTGCACAACATTTTTGGTGGTCAGTTTAAAGTTGAAAATTACACATTTTTTGATACACAGCAGAATGTTTGTTAGCATATAATAAAGCGCGTTAACTGACCTACGCATCAAAAATTTATTACGATAGCTCATTTATCCTATTTTCGTGGAAATGAGCAATCGCAATGAAATTTCGATACGTAACGGAGTTAAAAATTCCATGTTCTAAAAAACGTTATATTGTCAATATTTTTTAGACAAAATTTTAAAGTATATCAAAAGGGAATAATTTTCAACTGCACCAACTGAACTCCAAAAATAGTGTTCAGTAACACAAAAAACGGTGGCAACTGAACCCGAAATTTTTACAGTGCAGTAGCAGACATAGCGCCTCGCTTCGTGCACGTTCACGGGTGCAAGTGTGTGATCAGTTCATTTTAACTGTCTTTTAGTACATGTTTCTGATGTGATTGGAGAGTACAAAGTTATGCATGTGAAATTAAAAGTTTTTCTTCGTTATGAGTAGTAAAATAAAACGAGTGAGATTAATAATTTTAATAAACAGCTTCAAAAGAGACATCCATCCTGATTTTAAAACATAAAGGTCATAAGGCTTTGAAATGAGTAAAACTAACGTTAAAGGGCACACATAAAAGGTTAAATATGGCAGACCGGTTTTAAGAGCAATCCGCTCCTTTCGTCAGTTCCGAGAGTAGAAAATGGTACGAAGAGTAATATCATTTCAACTCTCGGTACTGACGAAGGGGATTGATTGCCCTTGAAACCGGTCTGCCATTTTTAACCTTTTATTTGTGCCCTTTAACGTTGCTTATACTCATTTTAAATATATGCTCCCCAAAAATGAATGGCTCTCATTTAACCCCTTAACGTATTTGCCCTTGGGGGTCGTTCATAAATGATGTCACGCTTTTTTTCCCATGTATTTGACCCCTCCCCCTTTGTCACAATATGTCACACTTCAACGGACCCCCCTTCCCCTTTGTCACAATATGTCACACTTCAGCGGACCCCCTCCCCCTTTTGTCACAATAAGTCACACTTCAGCGGACCCCCCCTCCCCCCTTTGTCACAATATGTCACACTTCAGCGGACCCCCTCCCCCCTTTGTCACAATATGTCACACTTCAGCGAACGCCCTCTCCCCTTTGTCACATGTCACGCTCTGTTGCATAATGCATGATGTCACACTTCTTGTTACCTCCTCCCCTCCCCTTGTCTCACTTTGTCACAATTTCATGAACCCCCTCCCCCCTCGAAGCGTGACATCATTTATGAATCATCCCGTGTCTGACATGGAGGAAAGTTACCGGCAAATTTGAACACGCCCGTGTCTCACACACGTGATCTGTATCTCGCGTTATTTTATTTCTACTGGCTGTCTAAACGTCCGGTTTTTTTTTTAAAAACCTCCCTACAGCTAAAATTGCCGAAAAAATTTATATTGTATCTATGTATTCATTTTCTATCAAAAAAAACCTCGATCATTTTTTACCAGTTTTTCCGATGAAACTGGAGCTTCAAGGGGTTAATATAAGGCTTTAGATCCATCACTTCTATATATTAAATGTTCCGAAGAAAATAACGGAATGTGTTGCCAATATCTAAAAATATTAATGTCAGCTTTAGATGGTTAGTCACAAATAATGTGTCTTTGTATAAGTAAATATATTCGAATAAACAACTTAAAGATTAATTAATATTTCATATTACAAAAGCAAATTCCTTGTTGCGCAATAGTTTACATGCAATGAATTAAATTAATATTCTATTGTCTTTTATAACACGTGTCCTTGCTGTTGCCATTTTTCTCCTACCCGAAATAAAAATCCATATCTACCTAACGCTAATGAATTCATGATGAGTAGTGAATAGTAATGTAATGATATTCAAATGTATTTGAATAACGATTAATATTGTGCTTTCTTTCTCCAAAACATGTTACTTGTCTATTCTATTTACCATTCCTTCTCATGAAATGACAGAAGCAACATTGAAAGCTGTTAACGTCTGCGGCCTGAAATCGCGTTACGAAACCTATTATAATCTTATTACAGAGACGAACTAATCAAATTCGTTATCACAAGTATGTCACAAATAACTTAATCAACATAAACTCATTTAATTAGCAATTTTCATTAACTTCCTGTCGTTCATGGTAAAATCTTCTCTTTATGTGTCGACTTACTTACCATTGTAAATGTCTGTATTTAATTACGAATCAGCGATCAAGGAAGAAGCCTTAATTACGTTAATAAACAACAAACATTATTTACATAATAACCATTCGCTAAATTGAATTTTGCAAAACAAATACGACTTTCATAACATATTTTTTAATGAATGACTGCTTTATTAAATTGCTTATATTTGACTATTAACGTGTTTCATATTCTTAAGGTAAATTATCTGGACACAAAAAAAAAAAAAAAAAAAAAATGTCGACTTTCATTATGAAAAAAAGTCAACAACTCATTCAGAAATGGAATATTCAGCCCCCCCCCCCCCTACTGTCTACATGTTCTGTCTTCATCCCCTGCATAAAATCAGAGCCGTCATTTGGGCAATCAAGGTAGTCAATTGGCGCCCCCTCCCGGACTTTTAGAAATATATTGAAATTATATATACATGTTCGTATTCATTTTGTTTTTTTTTTTTACCTACAATATGCATTGAAAATATGCGCTTGCCCCTCCCCCAACCCCCGGAAAAATGTCTAATTGGTTGTCCTGCATAAAATGCATTCTAGATGATACCTGCTTGAATTATTTTACTTTATTTTTATTATTTTTTTAAAATTTAATTTATTTGAAATTCTATTTTTTTTTATAAACTTTTATTGTACAAGTTATATTTTACAATGTATTTAATTGCACAATTATATCAAGTTGCCACAAAAAATCAGTACTTTAATTAAATTTGATGATGATTATATCCTATCTCATTAATTGTTATTTTGAATACGTTTAAATTCAAAGTTTTAATTCAGCGCAAAATATTTCCTACATCTCATATTGCATGCCAATACAGTGCCAATGTTTTGCAACAAAATCCGGAAATATCGTTTCTGAAAACGTGTGAATTTCGTGTTACGCATTCATTATGGCTCCATTATTGTAAAATATCATTTTAATTAGGTCATTGATCAGGTTCCTCGGCCAGTCAATGAATATAAATCCTGCAACTTTAGATTCCCTATCCGGACAAATCCTTATACTTTACGTTTCTTATTAGGGGTGCACAGTACCTCAAAGTTGTTCAAAACATCGACTTTTTTTTACACAGTGTGTCAAAGATTTTTAAGACTAGCTTTATAAAATAAAATAAAAACTAGTAATTAAATTTTTTTAGTATTTTTATTCAAAATAGGCTCTTTCGGCTTCAATACATTTGTTACAGCGGTTTAACAACAGTTCAAATACCTGTTCCAGCTCACATTGTGGGACTGCCTTGGTCAAACGCTGCTTTCAAAAACTACTCAAGAAAAATGTCATGATCACCAGCTATTAAAAATGAATAAAAAATGTGCGAATGAATCTATCACGGCATTTTTTAACTTACATTATTTGAAACACATAATTACTAATTTCATGAACTTTCACTTGTACCGTTAATATATTAAACAAGACATATGACTTTTGCTTAATTATGTTGTAAAGATATTCCTCAAATGGCTCATTTAAAAGTTTGATTACATTCTTGTGTTTTAATTGCTTTTAAATCTAAAAAACGAATGCAATAAACTGTGTGATACAAGATATTATTTGAACTACCTAAAGTTTTTATTTCATGATTAAATAAAAGTTCTCCTTAATAAGCAGGGCAACAATTAGAAATTCGTTTTCTTAATTAGGCGTCTGAATGCTCTTAAGGATTTTATATGTTAGATGGAATTATTTGCCACAAATAGAATCTTTTAGGAAAAAAAATGTTGCTATGTCAGAAACAAAAGTTTTGTGGCAAGTCGAAAAAAGTAAATGCCTCATTTTCTCCTTAAAATCCATTAGGATTTTTTGGAGCCATGCACTGAAACAGAGATCTTTTTGCTTCGTCATCCATTAAAGCCATTAAGTGAAATGTCAGCCTCGGTTCTAAAGTTTGATTTGTACAAGGGGCTATATATACAAAAACGTATTAACTTCATTGAGGCAGTTGGACTGTTTTTACTGTATCATGCAAAAAAAGTTTGAAAATAATCTATATACCTTTTCGGCATTTGAAAATGAATAAAACAAAGAAAAAACTTATATTTAGTATCAAAAATATAGAACGAAACAAAATTAGTACCGGAAGTTTGGTTTTGAATAACACCTACAAAATCGTTTTACCTTTGGCATGGTTAGTCTAGCCGATCTAGAAATCGGACTTCGATGATTATTCCCAAATCCTGCATCTCGTTGATATCATGTATCATTGTGTTAAAAAGTTAGTAACTATCAGTTGAAAATTTACTTTGAATGTAATTAAAACTTTTTTTTCTTTTTTTTACAGAAGGGGAAAAATATTTCGTACTTTTCAGCAACAGTACAAAAAGTAAATAATTAAACGTAGGAATTTGATTGGATAGAAATATAAGGAAGTAGACCGCTAAAAATATAAATTTCATTTTGGGCTGCATTAATTGTTCCTTGGATGAGCTCTTTTTCGAATGTCTACGATGGGAGCTTTTATAACTCTTCACATTCATCACTCTTCTCATTATGTGCCAGCGTAAAAACAGGAAGTTTATGATACCTCAGGTTCTGCAAGCCTTCAAAGAGAGAATGACATACTACCACAATGACAACCATAGTTCTATTATCATCTTCTATGAAAAACCAATTCATAGAAGATTATAATAAATCTATGGTTGAGCAAAAAGAAAAATTGTTTTTCTCTAAAGTTTATTCTTAGAACTTCATTTAAATTGAAATTTTGAGAGAAGAAATATTTAGCATAAAGCTTTGTCGAGTCGTTTTTACTATACTAGCTTCTTCGAACAAAATTTCTAACAAAATTTTAATTTAAGTCCAGCTAAAAGAAATAGTCATGTAGCCTCGCTACATGCTCTTAACGGAGATTGGTTCTTCAGGTCGGGTACATGAGTCAAACCCGACTTTTTTGTGTGTGCCAGTGGCTCAGTCGCATTGCGGTATCTAGTTTTTAAGGGGGTAAATACGTGTAAAGGTCTCAAAAAAAAAATTTAAAAAATTTCTTCATATAAATCGGTTGTACAACTACTCAAAAATATACCCTGAAGATTTCAAAGCAAAATTCCAAGTCGTTTAAAAGTTATAAGCATTTGAGCGAGCGCCCCTTTTGGAGCAGTTGAGCAGGTAGTCCCTCATGAATGACCTGAAGGGTATTAGAGTACGTTAGCAGATGTGCTTTTATTTTTTTTAACAATTGAGACCTCGGATAGAAATTTCTATAAGTATTAGTATCTATAAGTATTAAAAAACTGATTCATTACTGCCTTTAATTTACCTTCAATACCACCCTTTTTTTCAAATACCACTCTTTTTTTCAAATTTTCTCGATACTTCTTTTTTCGAATTTGCGTACACTCTAGCTCGCTTTTTGATCCATCCTTATCAAATTTAGCACACATTTTTCATTATATATCCACGCTTTAGTTGAACTAGAATCATAAACATATCTTTATTTTTATTTTTTTATTGTAAAAAAAAGAACAAAAAACCGGTTAACAATAGTATTTAGTTTCCCCATTCTAAAAAAAATAGAAATTTTCAATTTTTTGTGCTGTTTTCAGTTTAACTTGATACATATAACATACACTTATAAAAAAAAAAAAGTAGATTTTTTAAAAAATTGATTTCAGATAAAAATTGACCTCCAGGATGTACGCAAACTGCCGACCCGGGTGGCGAATTACAGTGTGCAGCAGTCGATATCTCTGGGATTTTTCAAGAAAAATGTTTGAAAATTTCAGTAAATGTTCTTCAATATATCTATAAAAAAACCTCAAAATCTCAATAAAATATACTTATTCTTTATACGTTAAAAAAAATTCATGAAAATTGCTCTTAATACCCCGTTTTACACGTAATTCCCCCCTTAATGACTACGATATAGGTTGTCACATTTTTTCCCCTTGCTACCCACAGGTTGTTTCTAAAAGATAGACGATTTGAAAATAATGGTAGAATGAAACATTGCAGTGTAAAAGTTACGGGCAACTGGGAGAAATACGTATAAATGAGCAATACTGTAATAGTACTGAACATATTTTTGTTCTAGCACATAAATAGGCAGACAGTGCCAACTGCCTGAATTTAGTAATGACATGATTACGGAAATCTAGTAACAAGATCCAATCAATATCGTACGAAGGATATCAATGGGTATTTTACCGATATTTGTTCTATTACCATATAAAAAATGTAAGCCTCAATTACTCTCTCAATTTGAAGTTAAACGAAAATACTCCTTTTTTTTTTTTCTTTCCATTTTTAAAGTTATGTTTCTTTCTAAATTCTAAAAGCTGTCCTTCGCCGAAAGAAATAGAATTCTTACTTTGCTTTTAGGAAACTTAAGAATTTATGGATTTCTGTCATCGAAGCTATTTTGAAAATACGGATGCCATTTTGTACCGGAGTTGATATTTCTGTTAAGTGCACTTATTTCCTCTGGTTGCCACCCAAAACTTTCAATAGCACAAAAATAAACTTTAGGAGTTTATTTATTTATTTTATTTCTTCTTTCTCCTCTTCCTTTTTACTTCCTTGGAAAGGATGTATTATATTCGCGAAAACTTTCTCTCTCAAATTTCAACTTTAATTTCCCTTAATCACCCGTGAATCACTTATGACCAGCCTTTTCACGACGCGACGTCCGTACGTACGAATTATGGAAAACTTGGCGATATATCACCAAAATTCGCAAAATATCTCGAACTTGTCGTCAAATGGTATCGAATTTACTTAATTACAGATATAAATTAAGTGATGCGTTCAGAAAAATACCTTGATATGTAAAATGACTTCATATTAACTTTAATTCGATGCAAAAAAAAAAAAGAGAAGAGCCAAAAATAAGACGTCAAATTTAGTGTCAATCCGTTTATTTTTCTTATATTTAGCGAGTCTCTTGTATACCTCTATGTTAAAGCATTGACGAAAATGTAAAAAAGTCGTGTTTTCAGCAATAATTCAAAATATTTCAGCAATTCAAAATATTTTTTTCAAAAAGTTTTACATTATGTAAATTTTATTAATACCTTATCAAGGAAACATCCGTCCAAGGAAGTTTTTGCAAAATTAATTTTGTCACCTGCATGAAACTATTCTAATCCTTTAATTAATACAAATTTATTTAAGCTTTCTCTTTAAGGATTTAAACTTCGTTGTCTTTATCCTTTATCTTCGATGGTTTAAAATACTAATGTTCAATATTTCTTTTATTTGTAATTTTTTAAAGGATTTCAAACTTGTTAATGCCCATCTCTATTTCTTTATAGATTCTGATTTTCTTTACTTATTAAACAATATTATTTCTGTATTTATTTTAGGCTTACTTTTAATTATCGTTTCCACAGTGACAAGACACAAATCCCTTTTTTGTGACCCTTTAGTATTTAAAATTCATTAATTCTAATCAGTGATTTTCTTTACAACTTTTTACTGGAAGGTATTTGTTTTTTTTATACTCACTTTTTACAACTTTAGCTGCCTTTGCTTTCGGAGCACTTTCTGAAACACTAATATTCGTTATTTATTTATTTACTTTTTTTGTTGAAAATTTTTCATAACCTAATCACCCATTATGCTTTTTTACACACAAATATTCTTTGTTAAAACCATTTTTGGTGATATAGTTCGCTCAAACCTTTAAACCTTTTCTTGGGCCCATTTTTTTTCCCTTTGGTTAATTATTTATTTTTTACGGATATGAGTATTGTTATAGCACCCACAGCTCTCTCTGGAGCAACAATATTTCTTTCTCCCCCTCTCCCTCCACAAAAGGATTAAATCTGTTTATTGCAGCAAACGTTGAGTGGAAATTTTTATTTATATTTTCTTTACAGAAAGATAAAACTTATTTATAATATGTGTTACAATTGCAATAAAATAAATACCAACTCGGTTCTCAATCAGTCGCACTAAAGAAAGATAATCGCTAATTTAAAGATTTAAGCAAAACAAACTGTTATCAAACAGAAAAACTAAAATGTTTATAAGTGGTTTAAACGTTCTAGGCAGAACTTGAAAAAAAAAGAAAAAAAAAAACTGCTGAATTATGGTCGAATTTCTACTTCGGGCCTTGCGCTTAATATATGCTAAAAATTTCGTTTTGAAGTGATCTGTTATTTGCTTGGCCGTGCTTCAGTACATATTTTTTACTGCTTCCATTTTATTGATTCTTAATTAATTATATAAATAGTTTATTTATTTTTGTGGCAACAACTAATAATTACTCAAAAAGATTTTTTTACCCTTTTTAGAATAAGCTCGTTTGTAGCTCTTTTTCTTGCAGTAAGTACTCTTAGACGATTTTACGGAGACTTCCGATGATTTTTAATATTAATAATGTTTTTTTTTCTTCTACATGAATCAGTTCGAACAAATTCTCATTCGTAGCTCTTATTTAAAAACGTATTATATTTTTCTGCGGTAACGGTTTACGTCAGGAATGTTTGTTGTTTCTAACGCCACTTGGATACCCAAGCTCCCCTTCGAAGAGTGAGCAGGAATTAACCCAGCGACTTCCGTTTATAGATGAGCACCCCAACGGTGGAAAGCTCATTATGTATTTGGGTGACACCAGATGACGCCATCACAAATACCCCTCCTTCCTTTTTTGAGGGAAGGGAAATTCTCCACCCTCGGAACTGCCTCGGGACTTCAGGGTCCACGGATTTTATATGTCGGGTATCGAATACACGACCTTCCGGTTGGAAGTCCGACATCCTAGCCACTAGGCTGCCACGGCCCACGCCAGGAATATACTTCATGCGATAAATTATTTTCCAGCAAAATTTATTTCATTGCAATATTCATTTCGGTTGCATTCTATGTATATGCTTTTGTATAAACAAGTAAGCAAAGTGAAGACACAATTAGTTGTTTTTAAATTTCGGGATCATTCATAAATGATGTCACGCTTCGAGGGGAAGGGGGATTCGCGAAATTGTGACAAAGTGACTAGGGGAAGGGGAGGGAGTAACAATACGTGTGACATCGTACATTATGCAACATAGTATTCACTTCATTGAGGCAGATGGACTGTTTTTACTGTACCATGCAACAAAAGTGTGAAAATAATCTATCTGCCTTTTTGGCATTTGAAAAGGAATAAAACAAAGGAAAAACTAAAATTTAGAACCAAAAATATGGAACAAAACAAAATTAGAACCGAAAGTTTGTAATAATTCAATAGCACTTATAAATTTTTTTAACCTTTGGCTGGGTCTGCCTAGGGATCATTCATTAATGATGTCAGGCTTCAGGGGGGGAGGGTGGTTCGTGTAATTGTGACAAATTGTGACAAGGAAGGAGGGTTCCGCTGAAGTGTGACATTTTGTGACAACGGGGGGAGGGGGTCAAATATATGGGAAAAAAGCGTGACATCATTTATGAACAGCCCCTTCAAGCATGCGGTATAA
The DNA here is from genome assembly GCA_038502835.1 of Octonoba sinensis. Classification (NCBI taxonomy): domain Eukaryota; kingdom Metazoa; phylum Arthropoda; class Arachnida; order Araneae; family Uloboridae; genus Octonoba; species Octonoba sinensis. The sequence continues at coordinate 57,601,984 of CM076605.1, read as the reverse complement.
AATGTTCCTAAAATGCATCACTGAATTGTTTTTCCCACATAAAATCGGAGTTGAATTTTTGCTCGTTATAATGTCTTTATTAGGTAAATATTTACTCCTAATAAATACGAACACATATTGCAAACAATAAGCAATCAGCAACAGATTTTACAAATAATCTCTCACTTGATGTGACGTGCATTAGACGTCTAAAACACCCAGCTGTGTAGCCCTCTGTTGTACGGATGCAGACTAGAGGTTATTACAGTTGAGCTGCCGGCTAAGTAGCGTGTTCCGTACCAGTTCAATTGGAAATGATGGCTCATTACGGAATGCCGCTAGGAGCCATCAGTCATGAGAGAGAATTTGACAAGGATACGGGTTTATTGCATCTAAAACATACGTCAGAGTTTAGTGAATGATATGTTTGTGTCATAGCTGAAATAGTTATAAATAAGGGATTAGTTCGTTAAGTTGTTTTTCAAGTGAAGAAGTTCTTTTTAATTCAAGTGAGTTTAAGTGAATTGAAGTAGTACAAATAGGGTCCTTCTCAAATGATAACACACTTGTTTCGAGCTTCGCTCCGGGCAAGGGAGGCTCTAGAAGTTGTGACAGTTAGTGACCAGGGGAAGGGGGGTAACGAGAAGTGTGACATCATTCCTTTTGGTTAAAATAAAAGCATTTAAAATCAGAAGATTACATATTTCTGTACAATTTATTATTATTGTTATTATTTTCTTTTTGTATTCTTACTGATTTCATTTTGGAAAGAGAACATCGATTAAGGTTTAGATTAACTTCTAGTTTAAATTTAAAAACGAATATTTTTGGGCATAATTATTTTTAAAACGAAAAAGCGTGGGTCATTTTTACAGAATTCAGTTAATATGTTTTACTGTTAATATATCTTAATTATATTTTTTGTTGTGTTGATTATTAATTTTATTTTATGCAAATTAAGTACGTATAAAATTATTGTTATCATCATTATGCTCATAAATGTCATTAAAAGTTCGAAAATAAAAATTGAAAATGTGATCTACAACGTAGTGCTTTGTTTATGAGCTACAAATACATATGCTTATATATTGAAAAAAAGTGTGACGTCATATCTGAACACCCCTCTCCCTCCAGGAGTAGGAAAACAGTAGTTTTCTTGCGTTTTCAAGCGGCTTTACCAGTCATTTAAAGTTTGAACAAAAGTGTTGAATTTCACACACATGGGGACCGTCATCCGTTCATCATTTGTGAACGGACCGTTCACAAATGATGTCACACTTTTTTATAGCCCCCTTTGTCACATGTCACGCAAAAAGCATATGTACTTGTAGCTTAGAAACAAAACACTGCGTTATAGATCACGTTTCTAATTTTATTTTTGAACGACTATATTCTGTAGAACAACCTTTGAAAAAATTGGATCGAGACCCACTGGTGAGTCCCTAGTCAATTTTTGCTGGGTCCCGACCCTGTAAGGATCTTTCCAATATCACTATTAGTGGGGGTTTTTTTGCAATTTACTATCAATTTTAAAATTATTTTTTAAAACATACTGGTTTCGTTTATGATAATAACGATTCCAAAGCATTTCATTAATGACACTTGTGTGCATAATGGTAATAATGATTACATGTGTGCTTACTTTGTATAAAATGTGGCCAACGTTTACAACACAAAAGACAATTAGTATAGAACAGTAAAATATGTTAATTGTTCGCATTCGGAAAAAAATGACCCACGCAATCATCTTAAAAGCGTAAATGCCTAAGAAATTTCCTTTTAAACTTTTAACAAGAATTAAATTTAAACCTTAATCAGCATCGGTGTTTGCGATACAAAATGATCAATGAAATTTTAACCCTTTATCTACCGCATTATGATCTGCAGTAATTTTTTTTAGAGAAATAGTTTGTCTAGGTATTTACACTGAAAATTAAGGGATTTGCATAAATAAAATGCTCAGTCTATAAGTATTTACTTCTTTACACCTAATAAGTGCCACAGAGTATTTACCCTGTGAAATTAATTACATACACTTCTTAATCAAAATATTTCGTCAAATAATTTTCTAAGTTGATTCTTGAATTTTACTGCTTTTCTGGAGCGAAACTCGAAGGGAGCAATCTGAACAAAATGGAAGTTCAAAGCACAGCATCGGTTTCAAAACTATCTATCTTCCTTTCCACGCTAAAATAATCTTAATAGAACCCTTGCTGATATGTATCCTGAAAAAGGGGAATGCAAACACTGTCCCTGCAAAGTACCATCAGAATATTGGTAAAAATGGTTGCTGGACTGGAATTTATAGAGAATGGTACTTATAAGTACCGTCGGTAGATAAAGAGTTAAAATCAAACGATCAAAATCAAACAAACTTTTAAAATAAATTTAATTTGCTGATTTTAAATGTTTTTATAGAAATCAAAATGGTGTAATGTTAACACTTCTTGTTACCTCCTTCCCTCCCCTTGTCACAAAGTGTCACAATTTCTCGAACCCCCTCCTTCCTCGAAGCGTGACACCATTCATGAATGAACCCATGTTAAATTAGTAGTGATGTGGTTATGGTGTACGATAGGCCAGGAAATGGCAGGTGCGGGGGTTTCTGGGCGCACTTGGTTATGGTGTACATTGGTTTTATAATTAAATTTGTATGATATGAAGTAGTTTTTTAACATGTCTATTTAAAATATTATGATAAATACAAAAGGAACCCTTAACTTTCTGCCAGTGCTTCCTTTTACCCTACTGACACATTGAATAATCCCTTTTAATGCAAAAGTTTCCCTGTAACTTCCCGATTCGGCGTCGTTTAACCTGAGTTAGCTTTTTTGTGATGCCTCCGCTCTTTCTACTTCTTCGGACAGACAACGTTTCGTCAAAAGTTATGAGTTCATTTCTCAAACTCAGTTTCAAGCAGCAGTGACGTTTATTCTCTGTTGATCGCTTTTTCTGACTTTTCACGCCCCCGAACTCGCGCCTGGAGAAGAAACTCGTTCCCGTCGCCGTCAAAACCTCGTTTCTTAAGCACACTAGGTAGCGAAGGTGACACTAATCGCTGAAGAAAAAAACATTTTTCATCCAGCTGTGCATGGTGATGATTAGATGGAACCACTTGATGTCAGAATCTTCAGAAGTGATTATTTAATGCGATGGATTATGAAGACGTTTTAAGCTTCGTTTATTTATTTCTCTGCGCTCTTCAGTGAATATTTTTATCTAATATTTTGTTTCAATGCTTGTATCTGCTATAGTTTAGATATCGATTAATAGGTTGTGACCTTTTGTGCTGGTACAGAGTAAATAGCAAAATGCAAAGTGTATAACGCAAAAGTTTGCAGGCATTTGTCTCGCGGTTGCAATTAACTCTTTTGCAAAACTGGGCTTCTAGGTCGGAAATGGTTGACCTATGGTACGTGTGCCAGTAAGTGGCAAGCAACAGGTATTTCAATGGCACCCCCACAGGTTCATATTAATCAAATTTCTTTTATTAACCCACATTCACTGAATACATTACTTCAAAAAAAAGAACAACAAGAAAAGAAAAAGAAAACGGCGGAAAAAATACTTCCAAGACTACCAGTCTCTTTGCGAAAATTGATGATGTTCAAAGGTGATTTTTAAAAAAAAATTAAGTGGCACACTGAGCACCTGAAAAACATAACCGTAATTTAACTGTAATACTAATCGGAAAAGGTACGCCATCGCTGTCCAAGGAGAATGACTTTCGTTGAACGTTTCTCTCCTCACTTTTTCTGCACTGAAAAATCGGTTCCTTCCCACCTCGAAACACGTGTCTGCAAACGTGCGTAATATACGTTGTATTTTACTTTTTTCTTGTTTAGATATTATTTTATTTAAAAAATAATTTATTAGAGCAACAACACTTAGTTCATTATTAATTATTTTATATTCAGTTGCAGGTTTTTGGTGATTTCATTGGCAAACTTCGTTTTTTGGTAAAAAAAAAAAAAAAAACTATATAACTTAACTATTTCCGCACTTCAAATCAAAACAAACATCATTAAAATCTATTTTGAGACATTTATTACACACACAATATGTACAAAACTATCTGGTGCGAGCAAAGCCACCATCCCCTGCAAAACTAGAATCCAATCTGCCAAATTCTTTTAATTTATTAAGCCAAATTTAACTTGAATGTGCGTATTTCATTAAATCTTGTGTTAATGCCTACTTTTTCTTTTGTGACATGTTAACTGGCCACTTTTACGTACAATATTTTTTTACTTATCTCCATTATATATATAATATATACATATATATATATATATATATATATGAAATATTTTATAACATTGAAAACTAAATAACTTTTTTAGACCCCTTTTTGAATTCTGTTTCGTTTTTGAAACATAGATATTTTTTATATGTTCCCCAGCCCGGGAAACTAACGCGGGAAAGATTATGTAATATGAACTAAAAATAGTAATGAATAGCAATATCGGTGCATCATCACGTGGCATGTAGCTCGAGATTTTATAAAAGGCTCTCGCAAGCTTTTCGCGGGGATTTTCAAGATGTAAATATTCCTGTAAAAACGTTGATGTTGGTGTTCGTCTTTGTATTGTTTTGAATGTGTATTTCCTATGATGAAACTCAAATAAACCAAGGATTTGAATGAATCGTCACGACTGTTTCCCACGATGACTTCATAGACGGACATGCGATAAAATGAAATGCTTGTAACGGTGATGTTACATATATATATATATATATATATATTATATATATATAAACTTATTTTTCCACTGAAAACCAAATTTAGTGAATTTTTCTCCTGATTTGGAAAATATTATCTACAATGTACTTCTTTATTCTTCTTCAACTAAACATACTAAAATCTCCCAAAACATCTTCTCTATAACAAGATCTTAGTTTAAACGTTCGTTCAAATTAAATCTATATTTTGTTTTCATCGAAACACGTAAACTAATTTACATGTAGATTGAAAATTTACACCAACGCGTTGAGTTGAATATAAAGTAATTCTTCTTACCGTAAATCCTTTAAGCATGAAATTGCATTGTATCTGCATTCAGATGTTATTTCGTAATCTGTTTTTCGCACGCGCAGTTTTTTAACTCCCGATTATATACTCGAATAGATTGTGTCTGCTTTGCAAGAGATAAACAGGCATTTTGCTTTGCGCTTTGCTACAGCTTGAATGGAATACATTGATTTAATGAAAATAATTTAAGATCAACGACCGACAACGAATTTATGATGCCAAAAAAGAAAATATAATTTGCGAAAAAAGAAATTGCCTAATTAATTTTAAAGATCAATTTTTAAAAAATGTTCCCTCTAAATTCTTACATTAGCAATATCTGAAAAACACCTTCCTTTCAGGCCGGTCGTTCAGGGGGTCAGGAATGGCAATTAACATCCCCCCTGGCTATGGAAATATAGTGCATTTATGTATGTGCATTATGCATGTATTCTGTAGATTTTTTTACTGAAATATAAACATTTAATTCATACCCTTACCCCTCCCTTCCTAAAACATTTTGAAATGACAAGCCTGTTTCCTTTCATAGATATCTTATCCTCTCCCCCACCTCACCCCCAATTTTTTACTGCAAACTATAAATTGGTTCAATTGCAGTGCATAAGTTAACCCTACACTGTGCAATTTTTTTTCCTTGTAAAATATTTTTTTGTGTGTTTGTATTGCTACAGTTATAAGAAGAAAAAATACTAAATTTTTTCATGTAATTCGGAAAAATAGAATTTGAGAAAATTTGACATGTTGTTTAAAAACAACACTGCGCTCTTAAGGATAACAATAATATTTTTTATAATTATTTTAATAAATGAAACAAAATCAATAATAAATAGGTATGTATTATAATCATAAAATAGCAATAAAATAGTAAAATTTATTAAAATAATTAATTTTATTATTGTTTATAAATTAAAAATATATATATCAAAGAAAAAATTTGCACATATAACTGGTAATTATTAGGTACTTGTGTAAATTTTTATTTTAATTACCAATAAAGTTTAATAATTTCACTAAAAGGTTTTAAACAAGAAACCTAACATCTGTAGGGGGGTCTAATGCAATAATGTTTGTTTCTTCTTTGGTTGAGCGTCAATTGATTTTAAACAAAATTCCTATAAAATAATTTAATCGACCACTTCACACTAATTTGTGATATATTTATAACAATAATCTTCCAAAAGATACTAAATAAAGTGAAATAGAACAACCAATGACCTGTTCTTGTTTACACTGCAAATAATGCAGGAGCATAAAAAGTACCCCCGAATGCGCTGTGTTGTTTTAAAACAACAAGTAAAAAAGGCGCCTTAATGTATATTTTATACGGAAATTTTCGGACAACTATTTATTGACCTTTAAGACAACATATTTATTTTATTTTAACAATATGTAAGCAATTGAAGACTATTTTTTAAAAATAATATTGTTGCTTAAAATTTGTTTAAAAAACGATAAGAAGATGTTGTTTTTTACAAAATCAACATGTGTTACGATTTTGTGAAAAAAGATGAACCTTGAGCCCAGTTTACAAGATTATTAACTAATATGAACGAACTTTATTAACTAATATGAACAAAAAAATGCGCCACTTGTTAAAAATAATACAAAACAATAGCTTAATGAACCAAAAATAGAGGTGTTTTTTAAAAACAACACAGTGCAGTGTAGAGTAAACCATATTACAGCCCATTTTATCAGAGCAGAAAATTTCCCACGTAGCAAAAAAATATTCAAGCTTAAGCAGTTTCATATTCTAAATCATTTTGATTAAGACTGAGTTTGAAGATCATTTTGGCACTGCCTCTCCTTTACACATCTTATTATACTGTCTTTTTTTCTTAATTATTATTATTTTTTGTCTTTGTGTTTGCTTAACAGTGTATTTCCTTTTCAATAAATTGTTTGAAATTCTTTACTACTAATAACAAACATTTTGCAGTAAGATTTTCTTATTTTATGCATATTTAAGAGCGAAATTTCTTTCACGTTCCTTATCATACTAATTGCTATCCTTTTGGTTCTTCAACTAAATTGCATACGATATTTCATAACATGTATTGCTTTGCGACAACACTGCATTTCGAGAATACTCTCTCTACCAAAATTTTATAAATACAAATGCTTTTTTAATATAAATAACTAAAGTACAATGTTTTTCAGAAATACGAAAAGCACGAATGATGTTTTAATTTGTACGTATTAAAATATACTTGATGTTGATTTTTTTTCGCAATCATGGCAATAAGAAAGAACAAGAGGAAGCTCTGTGCGTACTTCGTACCGCATTCTCTCACTCAGAAACAAAAACAACGCCGAATTCCTTTCTTTCAAGGTCTGGTTGTCATAGCCAGGGAATGTTTCTCCAGACATTGATATTTATTTTCGTGCTTCATCTCTGGTGCTGATTTAGATAATTAATTTTCAATTAATCTAAACAATTCTAACTAGCAGTTATAATTAATCTCACAATGTGTGCTTTACCGCTCTCAGTTGTGATGCCAGGTGGCGCCACTGTAGCGATATTTAAGGGGGTATTCTAGTGTAAAATTTTGAAAAATCGAAAAAAAAAAACTTCTTCATATTTCCAAAGTTTAGACATTCAAAAATATGCCATTAAAAGGATTTTTTTAAATTCCTATTATTTCATGAGTTATAGTCGTTTTAGTGACGTGGTATCGGTTATGGTCCGACCGCCACAAGTCAACAGAAGACGGTAGACGTTCCCGAGTCTCACGATTGAATATCCCGTATAGAATCTTCATTGTATAGCATCTCTTTTAAATCTATATTTAATTTAAGGACACAGAAACTTGTTTTGTTGGAATATTTTCCGTTTAGTCTTATTTTAAGTTAGTTTTGAGCCAACCTTCGTACCAACCTTCGCAATTAGTATTTTTAATGTAGGTTTTATACCCATATTAAAAATCTTAGATGTTATGGGAATTACGATTGCCCCCGAAGCTAATGCTTTTGCAGCGAGACGGGACACAAGCGCTTGGAACTCCGGACCTCAGAGGCGTCAAAGGGGAGTAGAACTGCTCCTCTTCACCAGAGAACATCGGAGAATGAGCATTTTGAAGTAGAGGAAGGTTTCTTACATGGAGCAGGAATCTCCAAATAAAAATATGTAAGCATTCTGTACCATTCTATAAGTAAAACTGCCGAAAACGTGTCTCAAAACTTTGAACGCGTTTTTCTCGAAACTACTTTTTTCGAGCTGCCGGTAAGGATATCTCGAGTTCTAATGGACCGATTTACTTCAAATTTGGAGAGGATGTTCTTTATACATCCCTTTATCGTGTGAACTTTGTCCAAAAATGTAAATTTTCATTTAGTATTTTTAAAAAATTCGTAACTGTTAAAAAAAGATGCAAAAAAGGAAATTTTTGTTCAAACAGCCGCCATTTTGTAATTTTTTTTTTAACTTGTCCGAGGTTCATACGATAGCGGCATCTATTATAATTAAGAATCGGTCTGTTTTTTATTTTTCAGATCACCAGGAGGGTTGCAATCATGCACGCCAGGACACCCTCTTTTTTTTTTTTGAAGCCCCCACTTTGACTGCTCATAACTTTGTCAATTTTAATTTTTTTTTTTGGTTAATTTTTGTATGTAATAATAAAGCATCAATAAACAAATGATAAAAAAATGGATACTAAAAGTTTTTTTTTTTCCCTTTGTACGGCGCTTCAAAAAAACCGGGCGAAATTCATGCCTCTACACTAGAATACCCCCTTAATATAAACAATATTTAAAGTTTACATTCAGAAGTACTTAAGTTTTTTCAGTGAAGGTACTTTCACACCAAAGACGACAAAGATAATATTCCTGTCTTTTCTTATCTGCGCAAGCGCAGGGCGTATTTTCGCCTTCAAAAATATGCTCTGCGGTTGCGCAGATGAGAAAAGACAATTTTTTTGTTTTTGTCGCCTTAAGTGTGATAGCACACTTACTTAACGTGACGCCATCTGTCGCCAATTAAAGAACTAACACCGATGACCGGACAGTACAACACTACCGTACTTCTTAATAATTTTTTTCTTCTTGCTAATGGGGCTGTGATAATTTTGACGCTAAGTTTACCCTAGATGGCGGCACCTGATCTCTAATTGATGCGAACTGCACTAGGAATATTATTTTTTCCTCGAGCATCCAAGCCAAACGGATACTCAAGGGATCTTTAACATGCCACATAATCATACGACATGGGTGCAGACGGTTTCTTGCAGCTAGCTTGAAAATCCACCGACTTGGGCCAGGTTTAATCCCGCGAACGGGCGTACCAGGCCAGCACCTTACCACTACGCCACCCTGCCGGCACTTTTTAATAATAGAAGTAAATAAACAGTCACATGAACAGTAACAGTTGCGGTTAATTCCATTTATGACAAACATGGCAAAACACACCCCTTTTGCTTAATTTCATCTATTAAATATTAAAATAACCTAATCAATATTGGTCTGCTTGCTCATCTTCATAACTTCCTTGAAGGCAGAGGAAGAATTTTAGCCTAAGAAATGAAGTTGTTGCATTAGTATGTAAAAACATGACGGGAGGACCAAGTTCAGTGGAGGCAATTCACCGCTAGAGGGATTCATGAGTGATCATTGTTGTCACGTGATATCCGCTCTTTCTTTACTAAGATTTTCAATTGAGTTCTACGTGGAGTTCACTAGGCAAAATTAATTGTCTTAAAATTAATTAGACTATTTTCACAGCTTTTTCTGATTATAACCCAGTATTTACATTTAAGTTAATCATTATAAAAGAAATTTATTAATTATTACAATAGTTATACTGTTTTATTTAGTGTTAATTTTATGTCATGTAGAAGAATTTTATTTAGGCCTAGTTTTTAATTAGATTTGTCGAACTCGAAGTAAAGCAATGTTACGGCTTCCGTTGTTTACATTGTTTTCATCGCTGCCACGTGACCAATGACGTTGATGAATTGCCTCCATTTTTTCTTTTGACGCGGCATGCTTTTACTTAATAGCTTAAAATATTTATTTCTTACACTAAAATTTTTTTACAATTTTTAAAGTATAGTAATTAACAGGTGTAGCCGGCAAGGAGGCGTATTGGTAAGGCACTGGTCTCGTACGCCCAAGTTTATAGGATCAAACCCTGAAGTCGGTGGATTTTCCAGATGCAAAAAATCGTCACAGTGCCCATGTCGTACGATTATGCGACATGTTAAAGATCCCATGAGTATCTGTTTAGCTTGGATACTCTCGGCTAAATTAACTTCCTAGTGCAGTTTCGCATCATTTAGAGCTTAGGTGCCGCCATCTAGGGGGAAACTGAGCTTCAAATTCTCAAGTAGTAATGGCGTACGTCGGTAGTGGTGCTACTTGAAAGAATGAATGCCGGTTTTCGGGGACTGCGCTAGGTCTGCAAGGATTAGTGACCATACGCAGCTCCATTAGAAAGAAAAAAAATGAAGTAAAGTAATCACGCTAAAATTCATAAAGTTATTTTAATACTTAGTGCCTAAACTGAAACAAAAAAGTATGACAGACATAACAACAGACATATTGAATAAACACTATAAATGTGACTTAAAAATTAAACATGATTATCGATACTGAAGCAGCGCTGAGAAGAGATTATTTATTAGTCCTTCAACGGTTCTCTTAAAACTGTTCCTTGCATTAAAATGGTTAAAAATAAAAGTTCTAATTATCCAACTTTCTTTCTCAAGAAAAGGTTAAAAAACAAGAAAACCTTTGTGTTCTTTCTAATTCGTTCTTTCGTTTTAAAGCGACATACACTTGTTGCAAATCGATTGATTTAATGCTTCTAAAACCCGTCTCAGAAAATCTTTCCTTTGTTTGATCTGGAAGACTTAATTCTTCATCTGTGACGGGATTGATCTCAAAGCTTGAGAAATTGTAAATTCCTTCCTTTAAAAGTCTTGGTTAAAACACAAAGCCGGCTTACGCCGTTTGATCCCAGTCGTGGGTAAAGAATTTAAAAAGTATTTTTCATTCTTTTCCTTTAACTTTCTCCCGATATCAGTTTTATAAAAGTGAGAAATATGTTATACAGTTTTTGTTGTGAAAATCTATGATGCCTGTAAAAGTTAAACCAAAGGGATGAAACATTGTTCTTCATTTTAAGGTAGGTTAATGGATTTCCTTTCAGAATCTGAAAGAAAAATCAAAGGTAGCAAAAAAAGTAAAAAGTTAAAATGGGAAGTGGTACTAGCTAGCTCATAATGAGGCGTTTTCTTTGTTTATTCATTGATTCTATGTAAAAAAAAATTCCATATTCACATCTCTTAAAACTAAAATATGAACTTGAATTTGTTTTTCCCATTAATAAAGCTACTCAATATTAACTGATATTTTACGTAATGTTATGAATGAGTTATAAACTGAAGGTTCCCACAACAAAGTACAGTATAACAGAAAAACAGCGCATACTGAACTTTCCCCGAGTTTTCGCATGCGTCAGGTCTGCTCTCATTTCATAGAAATAGGGTGGAGAGCATCGATAAAGATTAGGAAATGTTTATTTTTCATGAAGAATAATAAAACTCTCTGCGCTTGTTCTTTTCTTTTTCTTTACTCTTTTATGTTAAAGATGCAAATTGGAAATAAAATATATCATCATCGGTTAAAAGCAAAAAATGAGAGCGTAAAATATAATTTCGAAAAGTGCCCATCTCAGTGTATCACCCCTTTTGCAGAATAGAATCTCCCCGACGGATAGTCTCGGCTTTGGTAAACGATCGGTACAACTGTGTTGTTATCTGCAAATTGTGGAAAAGATTTTTTTTCAGAAAGATTCCCATATTGATGGTTCGTTCTAATGTGAACACTTCTCTGTTCAATTTGGATAACTAAAAAACTACTTGATTTCAGGCTCCACAGGGAATTTTGGATTCTTTATAGTCTGATCTATTACTACTATTATACTGACCATTGCAGGCTTTACCTTTTCGAGTTTCTTTGCTATCTCAAGCTAAGACAAGCCTAAACTCCCGTCTAGTGTAACGGATAGTGCAGGACAATGCAAGATATAAGATTACAATACAGAGAAGGAAACTAAGAATACACCCACGGCACGGAATGGGAATCGAACCCATTACCTCTTCACTGAGCGCAGGCAGGTACCGAAACCAGTCGCTTAGGCCGCTCAGCCACTAAGACTTCATCCTAAACTAACATATGCGGTGAAAATTATAAATCAACGTAAAATTAGGCACACATTTTGCAAAAATTACAGACATGTGTTTCGAGGTTGTAAGGAACCATTTTTTCAATGCAAAAGAATTAGCAGCTGGATATAAAACATCCAACTGAAGCAAAGAGACCAACAAAAACAGATTAGTAACTAGAAATAGTAAAAGCAAAGGATTAACTTGAAACCAATGAGAATAAAGGAAACATAAGAAGGGAACCGCTAAGAAAACAGCTAAAACGAACCCACCATATTGGACAAAAAGCAGAGAAAGGAAAACCGACCCATGCAAAAAGAAACAACAAAACAAGACGGAAGCGGAAAACCGCGAAAATAAAGTAAAGACTTGAAAGCTTGAAAGCAACATTATTAATTATAAATTGAAATAAAAATAAATAAGTACAGAAAAACAGTGAAAACCGAAAAATAAAAGGCAAGACGATGTACACATATAAAGAAGGCAGCGGGGAATATAAAACAAAATAACAGAAAGCGAGGTAAAGCCGAATAAAAATGAAAAAATTAGGTACACGATATATTGAATAGAAACATGTCAAATTTGAAAAAAATATGGAATAGATAAAGAATCATTAACCAAATTGAATCTGTTCATGATAATATGATAAGAATATGCGGTTTCTAAATAATCTTTATGTAGTGAGGCTGACGCACGTTTTAACCTTGGGTGTAATTTCCTTTTGTAGTGTATCGGCTGTTTTGTATTATGTGCATTATTCGCAATAAAACCATGTGAAACGGAAACAAGGCGCATAGTTTATAATCCTCATTAGAAAGAGAGCTGATGCTCCTAATTTAATGCAATGTAAGAATCATTTACATTACATTTAACTTCTTGCCGCCTCAGTGGCTTAGATGCTCCTGCGCCTTGGGGCCTGTGTTCAAATCCGGGCTAGGGCATAGTTGTTCAATCGGTATTGCACTTTTTCCGACCATATCCAAGTGGCTCGGATTCCATTTAAAAAGGCAGGCCCAGCAGTGATCCATAGGATCAATTTATGCTCTGCTAGATGAGCCTGTAAAGTGCATAGGAGGTTAGTCGTCTGGGTTAAAATGCTCTACAAGGGGGCCTCAGTGGCTGAGCGGCCTGGAAATCGACTGGTTTTGGTACCTGCCTGCTTGCAGTGAAGAGGCATCGGTTCGATTCCGACCTTCCCCTGGGTGTATTTCCTTCTTTATATAGTAAATCTGTTCTACTGTCTTGTTTGTTTGTTGTTTGCGATCATTTCAGGTCACATAAATATTCGAGTTTATTTGCTATTCTCAAGGACATGCCTCAAACTCTCGTCTAATATGACAGATATAACAAGACAGCACAACAGATTTTAATATACAAAGAAGGAAATACACCCAGGGTATAGTGGGAATCGAACCCACGCCTCTTTCACTCCGTGCAGGGAGGCACCGGAACCAGTCGATTACACCGCTCAGGCACTGAGTTGTTCTATCTGTCATATTAGACGAGAGTTTGAGGCATGTCCTTGAGAATAAATAGCAAATAAACTCGAATATTTATGTGACCTGAAATGGTCGTTAACAAACAAACAAATGCTCTGCAAAAATCCTAAGGAACTTACCTATAATTGAAACTTACCTGTAACGATCCCATGTACCATGAGTTTGGAGCTGTGCTTGTTTCTATCGTTTGTAGCAGTTTTTTGAGCTGAAACGTTTAGGCGATGTTTATTTCCAATATTTATTTTACATTGTTTACAATATAAGTGTCATGATTAATCCTGTTGGAAACCGCTTGAAGTCTTGCACATTCTTCTTCGAAGCTCGATCTCTAATAAAGAGTGGATCTCGAATAAATAGATATCAAGTGAACTTAATTCTAAGCCTGCGCTATTTGGTGTTTCCATGTCTTATCTTGCAACCTGTGTAAAGACTGCATCACGTAGCATTCAAAATACGTGTTCTTTAGAAAATGTTCACAGTTCCATTAACATTAAACAGCTGTTCTCCGGCATTAATTCCTGGTAGCAAATCTGAATAAGCAAAGGAGGGGCCTCGGTGGCCGAGCGGTCTTAGTACCAGTTTCCGCCCGCTGCTTGCGCGCAGTAACGAGGTCGTGGGTTCGATTCCCACCTTGCCCTGGGTGTATTTCTGTTATTTCCTCTCTTTGTGATGTAATAAAATCTTTCATGTATTGTCTTGTGCTATCTGTCATATTGGACGACAGTTCATAAGCGAGTCCCGTGACTAAGCACACGAACTGGAAAATAAATGTACTTCAATTCAAATTCAAATTAAGCAAAGGAAATAAAAGGCAAGTTGATTTCTTATAGCTTTAGTCCCAACAAATGTATAATCTAACACGCTCAACTGTTGAATGTTTAAAAACAAGTGCATTTAGTATTAGATTAGTAGATTACTTATTTCATTCATATATTTTAAGTGTGTAAAGCACTATTTAGAGGCCGTGGTAGCCTAGTGGCTAGCACGTCGGACTTCCACCTGGAAGGTCGCGCGTTCGATACCCACTGAAGACCACCATGTATACATGGGGATATGTGCATGTAAAATTCGTAGACCCCACTACCCCTCCCCGTGCGTAAGCAATCCTAAGGCCTCGGCTAACAGGTAGGGGTCTGGTGGAGAAAAGTGTGTAAAGCACTTACATGCTTTTATATGATTACTTATTTTTTTTATAACGACTGTGCTTTATTTACGTAGTTAATTCTTTTTATTCATACCGGAACACATAAAATGTTTATTCATTTTTTGTATAGCTAAAGTATGCATTTAGATTTTTTTTGAAATCTCAAAATAAATTTCAATTCAAACAAAAAGAAATTACAAATATCAATAAAAATTGTAGACATGTAAACAAACACATGGATAAAAAATGTGACCAAAGTCAATATTTTATTCGGTGTTTTGATTCCGTAAACTCCATTCTTTTTGCATTGCAAAAGAAATTCGTTGCAACTTTTTTGTTTATATTTCGCACAAAAGATAAACGGCCGCTTCAAATTTCTAGTTTATTCGACATAAAAACGTTTTTGATACAACAGTCGTCATATGTAATAAAAAACAAGGAGATTTTAGCGTGCAGATTAAGTAAAAACGTAAAACTATGTACTACTTTCCAATTTCTAAATCTACATCTCAAACATACATCAAAAATGATATTTTTCTGCGCAAAACAACAAATGCAACTTTCTAAAATATTTGCAAATTCTCTATTTAGTGCAACAAAAAGTTTGGAGAATATATTTGTCTAAAATCAACATTTAAACGACTTAAAGTTTCTTACATAAAGATAATGTACGAATAAATAATCCAGAAACGATTGTAAGGAATATGGAATTGCAAATTATGCTTTTGTGCTTTTATAAACAGGGCATTTATATACAGTAGCTTTCTTTTCTACATCCAGAAATAGGGGTATTTGAAATAAACGCACTGTATGTATAAGAATCGGAAAACTATTTTGTTGTTGAATTCACTACGATAGATCTACATTTTGTAACGAGACTTTTGAACACAAAGCTTTCGTCCTTTTCATGTGTTTAAATTCCCATCTCAGTGTGCTGAACGCGGAATTATTGATCCATGCATCGACAAAAAAAGTTCCAATTTGGCAGATATAATGTTAGAGTGTTATCTGAAAATGGCATAATGATACAAAATATTTCTGGATATATTGCTGCCTAATATTTTTTTTTCATGGTTAAATAGGATAACGTTTAGTAGCTTGGATATCTCATGTTTTATGATATTTTACTCCGAGTTTTACATTATGATAACAAGAAATGCAATGTGGAACAAAACAAATTGTGTTTCTTTGCTAGGGGGAACACACAACTATACAGTTTTACAAGTATAATTGTTACAAGTGTAGTTAGAGTTTTTACATTCGAAAGATCTCGGCGAGAACATCTCATTTCCATATTTTACTTTTTGATTTAAACAATTTTTCGTTCAATTTTGAGCAGTTCAAAAACAATTAAGATAGCACCTACGGGGAAACAAGAAATGCAATATAGAACAAAACACATTTTATTTCTTTGTTAGGAGGAAACACACAACTAGTTTTGCAATATGATAACAAGAAGTGCAATATGGAATAAAACACATTTTGTTTCTTTTCTTGGGGGAAGCACAAAACTATATAGTTTTACAATATGATAGAAAAACAAGAAATGCAATATGGAAGAAAACACATTTTATTTCTTTGCTTGGGAGAAGCACACAACAATGGTTTTACACTGTGGTAACAATAAATGCAATAAGGAACAAAACACGTTTTGTTTCTTTGCTAGGGGAAACCCGCAACTATAGTTTTACATTATGATAACAAGAAATGCAATATGAAGCCAAACACATTTTGTTTCTTTGCTAGGGGGAAGCACACAACTACACCTACTTAAATTTCATTATTGATAAGCATGCTATAAAATTGTGAAAGATCGTTGTGTATAGATTTATCTTATTTTTTAAAACTAAAGTTCTTTAATTGCAAGATTCTGTAGCTACAATTAACAAAAGCCATTTAATAAAAGCTCTATAACGACAAAATAAAGTAAAGAAAGAAGAAACATAGAAAAATTTGGTAAATTCGTAATCCGTTCGTTTAAACTCGATACATTTGTAAAAAGTGCATATATAAAATGCTTAACAATATCGTCCAAAGTGAAATTTAAAGCTAAGATACCTGTCAGATATATTTTAAAAGCAATATTCTTCAATGGTTAAATAGTAGAAGGGATATTATAAGGAACGGCTTTCTTATGTTATTGGCCGAATTTTAAATTCTTTATATCAAAAAAAAAACGTCTAATTGTGGCCGAATTCTACGATGTAAATTAAGTTTGTCTGATTCTTTTTGCAGAAGCTATGGGGTTATTTATAATTGATGTCACGCTTCGAGGGAGAAGAGTCGAGAAAATGTGACAGTTTGTGACAAGGGGAGGGGGGTAACGAGAAGCGTGACATTACACATTTCGTTTTCTATAAAAACATTGAAAATCAGCAAATCAAATTATTTTTTAAGTTTATTGGTTTTCATAATTTGATCTTAAAGTTTCATTGATCATTTTGTAGCGCAAACACCGATGCTAATTAAGGTTAAAATTTCCTTCTTGTTAAAAGTTTGAAAGGAAATGTTTTTAGGCATTTACACTTTTAAGATAAAATTGCGTGGGTCATTTTTTCAGAATTCGAAGCATTAATATATTTTACTGTTCTGTACTAACTATCTTTTGTTGTATAAACCATAATCGCCTCGTGTGTGCTTAATTTATACAAATTAAGTACACATGTAAACATTATTATTATTACGCCTACAAATGTCATTAAAAGTGCAAAAATAAAATTAGAAACGTGATCTATAATGAAGTGCTTTGTTTCTGAACTGCAAGTACATATGCTTATGTAATATAGCTTATATAATATATGCTTATGTACTGTTTAAACGATCGTTTTTGTTCGGTCATATATTACATCTGTAATAGCAATTAGACTGCAAGTTAACAAAGGTCATAATTGCAAAGCATGTGTAATATCTAAACAGCACACTTTGAATTAAAAAAAATAATATTTAACCTATTTCTTTGAATTTTTTTAAACCAAAAACATCTTCCTTTTTTTCATATTCATACGAAATAAAATGCAGAGGAATAATAACGAAGAATTTTTATCAAATGTTTGAAATTCCTTTGACTACTTGACATTTCATGGTCAGTAATTCTAAAAGCTCTGGACTGTAAATTTACTACTTGAAATGAGATTGTCAGCAAAACGCCAATTGATCCACCAATTCATCGTGGAAGTGGTAAATTATTTTTACTCAGTCTGTTTTACCTTATGTGTACCGTCTGATCCGAAAAACAAAAATCCCTCATAGAATTTAAGAAATTCAATATAATTACGCAGGGTGAAATGATGTTGAAGTTGAATGCGTGTAAAGTTAAGGAAAAAATGTGTTTAATTAAATTGTGTGTAGCCTGACAACTGAAGCTCAAGCATCGTAATTTCTATTCTTTTGGATTATTGCTTTCTGCTCCTGTGGAAATAGAATACAATTTCCGCCTCATTCAATTATCTTGCTTTTAATCTTGTGTTTTGTTTTTTATTTGTCTTTGTTGCCACTTTTTATGTCAAAAATGCGAAGTTGATGATTATTTCTAATCTAGAAAATTTCTCCTTTTTTGCCGAGTGATGCATTTAAAATTACCTCCACATGATAGGGGGATGTTGGTTCCTTACATATATATACGAGTATCGTCGCTTGAAAAGAATAGTGACACAACTCAAAAAATACCGAAAATGAGATTTTTAATTTATAATACTTTTAAAAAATTGATCTTTTATATGGGAATAAAGACGCAAATCGTAGATAGCAAAGTTGCCGGTAGGATAGCTAAGTGTCTTTTCAGAATTAAAATTAAACGCCATTTTTTGTTTTGAACAGAGGCACAACTCGTGTCTCATCAGTTGTGTTTCGACTGCTGCGTGGGTAAGTACTGCCAAATTTATTGAAAAAAGGCGCAACTCCGATTAGGTCCTAAGTGATATAGTCCCTTATAGAGCAATAGAGACCCGTTTTGTGTTGTGTCTGTATTGCTGTTAATGTAGGATTTTTTCATAAAATTGTATTATGGACAATAGAGACATATTTGGAGTTGTGTATGTATTGATTTTAATGTTACAATATTTTAAAGACCTTTTCAGGGTTGTTACACTATTCCTCAAATTGCTGTTTCAGAAAAATTGTTGTTTTTATTCGAAAGAGACACAACTCAGTCTCCTAAATTTGATTAAAATTTCTAGGAACCCTAAAAGGCTATCTCAAAAACTGCATGAAATAAACAAAAATAATAGTCTTAAAAATTTTTAAGGGGCATTATACATTAACTCACCGGCGGTCTAGGCCGTGATATTACGATGCACTTTTTCCGCTTCGAAATGGTCAGTAGCGTATATTTGCGAGATTCTTTCCCCTCTTTCCAAGTAGGCTCCCTGGTGCGCCGGAGGCGTTGCTTTTCCGCCCCTTCTCTCACATACGCACATAATGACCATTCATTCCCTTTGTGCTTTCAAGTTTCAGCATTCGGGCCACTACCCCCTGAGTGGGCATTGAAATCAGCTTGCAAGTACAAGAAATCCTTCTTGATTACAACGTTTAAAAATGCCTCAATAGCAAGTGAAATTTTATTCTTAAAACTGAAAAAATATATATATCTGTCCTCTGTCGTATCTTGTCAGTTTCTGTTTGGTTGTCTGGTCAACGAACGCAATTTACTAAAATTATTTATAAGTCATCGCATTTAATGAAATTACGAAGTTTGAAAAATTAAATTTATTCGGGTGAGAATAAATTGATCCTGCTTTTAAAAAAAACCCTCATTTCTATGAAGGATATACATTGTATATGAACAAGATATATGCACAGAAATTAAAATCAGTAACTTATAGTGGCGAGATGAGAAGATTAAGTTATAGTGAAGAGGTTTAACATTGGGTTTTTATTACAATCCCAGTCAAATTTGCTGTGCATTCAGGGCCGATGTCAAGACGGAGCAGTTTCCCGAAAAATAAGCGATAGCCAATTGCGATTTAGAGATGTAAAAGAGAAAGAGAGGGGGGGGTAGGGGGAGAAGGAAAACATTCTAAGTCTTCAAAAAATAATCAAAATTGAAAAAATATTGCAATGTAAAGCAAGATTTTTTTTTTTTTTTTTTTGTTAAATTCAAAAAGATCATTCGTTTTAAAAATATTATAGCAATACCGGCCAATCTGCATTATCAAGATTACCTTTAGATTAACTGAATTAACAATCCAAACATTTTTTTAAAACAAAACATTTTAAAAACCCAAGCAAGCCTTAGTTTTTCTAAGTGGATAAATAAACGTGATAGCTTCATGGGTTCACACATGGGGCGAAACATTTTTTAAAAATGGCGAAGGATTTGCCACAATCTTCATATTTAAAAGAAATAAAAGGAGGCATAGGGACATAACCAGGGGGGGGGGGGCACGAGGTCGATTTCTTCCACTAACGTCATAAAGCTGGCCAAGAATTGCGTGTTTAGGACTTGACTTCAATTTCACAATTTTGGCCGCAGGGAACACCCGATACCCCTGTCTTTTAGCGTTACTAAAAGTATACTAATATTTGTTTTTAAATACTGTACAAAACACTCACGTGTAAACCCCGAACCCTCTTCCCTTATCTTGATCACCTAAAATCACATTTTTAGAACCTCAATTTCGAACACCCTGGGAGAGAACTTCCCAAAACCCCTCTAACATATCCAAGATCGATTAAAATTACGTTATTAGGTATATTTGTATATATATATATATATATATATATATATATATAAAACACACGTTTCAGAATGGAGGGACCGCCATACACATAACTCCCCTCCCCTCCCTACTCGATATTTTTGTACTCGCAACGACCCTGTCTGGTCATTATCAAGATAGAGAGCCGTTTTCAAAAGTTTTTGTACTTTTTATAACATACGATTATTTCCATGCCTGAAAAGAGCTTCGCTGTTATATACATGTATATTATTGCGGAGCGAACAAAAACTTCCTTTTCCTTTCAATATACCCTAGCGTTGAAAGGTTGTGTCTTGATAAGAAATCCATGTGCCGAAAAAATGGAATGAAATTAAAATTAAGGTTCCTTATGGGACATAAAATATAAAATTTTCGAAACTCTGGGTTTTTTTTTTTCAATAGTTCCCTAGTATTTAATACTTGTGTGCTGGCAGGAATCTATGATATTTTTTTTATATTTATTATTATTGTTATTATCTATAGATAAATAGGCAAACCCAGAATAGTTATTAACCATTTTCTCTTTTGCTTTTCAACCTATTTTCTTACTTTTTTTTTGTTTTGTAGCAGAGTTTTTTGTTGACGAGTTTCAGAGATGTTATTTAACAAACTTTGGGAACAGTTTATTATTAGTTAATTATTTCCCCTTTTCGTTTGTCAGGCAAGGCTCATTTATAATTGTAATGTTATATTGTTAAATATAGCAGATGAGATAACATGTCTTGATTGAGTAAATTATTAATTAGGTAATAAATATAAACTTATTGTTAAAAAGAGCTTGATGCCCTTAAGGTATCTGACTAGTGTAAAAACACCAATTTTGATGAAAATGGCGATTTTTTTTTTATTTCGCAATAAAAATACTTCAGCTTTCTGCTTTCTAAAAATGTCTTACTTTTGTCTGAACTCCAACTATTTATGAAGTTACAGCAGTTTTTGTGCGGAGTGAGATCAACAAAAATGAACCGGAAGTCAAATATCAGTACCGGAAGTTGATGTATTTTCGCGAATTTCTCCTTTTTAAACTATATTATATTCAAAAATATAAATTATTATTAATTTATACAAGCCTTAAATATGATTTTGTAGGGGTTTTTTTTGGAATTAAGGGTTTACAAGTTTTAAAATCTGGCAATAACTTTACATGTTTGTTGTTTATTTTCGATTTGCTTGCATTCTTACGTATTGCAATTTCGCTTTATATCCAGCTGTTAATTCCGATATATTTTAACAAAAACTGTCTTTTTCAAGACAAAATACTACCTAATTATGCCTAAGGCAAGATCTAAGCGGTCTAAAAAGCGCCAATTTAATGGAAATCGCTTCAGCAATAGTAGTGCTAGTGGAAAGATTAATGAAACATCTGATCTTCCGAATGTTGAGACAGCAAGAGCTAAAAAGTTGAAATCTAGCCATGAAGTGATGGAAAATTACTTTGAGAGCAAGTCTGAAGCATATGAAGGTAACAGAGTTGTTAGTTTAACGACTTTAATTTCTTTGTTTGCGATGGTTTGTTGTCCTGATTGCTTTTCACAAGGACTAGAACTGATAGAAGATTCTCTCAGTGGATTATGTTCCAATATGGTCTTAAAGTGCAAGCATTGCTCTTTTTTGAAACCTTTTTCTTCTACAGAGAAGCTAAATAAATCTTGCCTCATAAATACTTCTATTGTGTTGGGTCTACGACTAATTGGTAAGGGATATGTAGCTGGGAAAAAGTTATGTTCTCTTCTTCGCTTACCATTTCTGTCAAAGCTTGCTTTTAGGAATCAGGAAAGAAATCTTTTGAAAGTAGTTGAACTCTGTGCTCAAGCAAACATGAGCTCTGCCTTGAATGAAATTAAAGGTTCAAAAGATTCTGTCAAGTGTGGGATATCGGTTGATGGCACTTGGCAACGCAGAGGTTATTCTTCATTGAATGGTTGTGTGAGTGCCATATCAATTGATACTGGCAAGATTTTAGATGTAGAAATAATGACACAATATTGCCGCATATGTTCAAAAAGCAACAGCAAACCACCAGAACATATATGTGCAAATTATAAAGGTTCTGCTGGAAACATGGAGGTTGTTGGTGCCTACCGTATTTTCGACCGATCGAGCACACGAAATGTGCAGTACAATGAATATTATGGAGATGGTGATTCAAAAGGACATGAAGGTGTAAAAGACTTTTATGGTCCCAATTCAGTAAGTAAACTTGAGTGCATAGGACACGTGCAAAAACGTGTCGGTGGACGATTAAGAAAATTGAAAAAAACATCAAAAGGTCTAGGAGGTAAGGGTAAATTAACCGACAAATTAATCGACAGAATCCAAAATTATTATGGCATTGCCATACGAAGCAATGCAGGTAACCTACAGAACATGATGAGTGGCGTGATTGCTGCATTCTTCCATTGTGTATCCGGCAAGAACAATCCTATGCACGGTCAATGCCCTCAAGGCCCTGAAAGTTGGTGTCGTTTCCAAAAGGCAAAAGCTATGGGGAACCCACTCGAAGAAAAAAGACTGGGACTGCCAAACAAAATAATCAATTTGATAAAACCTGTGTATTTGAAACTTTGTTCTCAAAATTTGTTAGCAAAGTGCCTTCATGGCAAGACTCAAAACTGTAATGAAAGTTACAATAATGTTTTATGGAGTATTTTGCCTAAAAATATATTTATTGGACTTGAAACGTTTCGCTTTGGTGCACTTTTAGCTGTTATAATTTTTAATTCAGGATATAGTGGCTTATTGCCAATCCTTCAAAGTGCAAACATTACTCCTTCTGAACGACTCGTACACGAGTTTTCAGATTTCGATACACAACGTATCTCAGATTCTATCAGACATTCTTTGGAAACTACAAAATTGTCTCGAAAAAAAAGGAAAGCAGTGCGTAAAACAAAATGCACTAAGAATGAAAAGAAAGAAGGTCAAGTGTACTCGTATGGAGGGTTTTGAAATCTGTCTGTATGTTTTATGTTTTTTTTTCTTTTGATGATATATAATATGTTTCAAAGACACTTTTACATAAATATGCATTTGTAAGACAAAAATTATAAAATTAAGTTAATATTTAGGGAAAAGAGAGAATGTTTTTTATGTGTCAGCAATTTAACACATGTAATGCATAAAACATGCCTACAGTGTTTATTTTTATATGTATTGGATATTTCAACAAAATGCGTACATTTAGATGTTAAACTAAACTCTTATTGCCACTATAAAGTTGATAAAAAAAATAAAAAGAGTAAAATTTGAGAAAAATTCTAGTACTGATTTGTTGAAAAAGGTTTATTCTTTTGTTATATAGTGGTTTTGGGTCTTTTTAATTATGTAATTTTTCAAACTTTTCATTTTAAATCTTTAAATGCGTTTTTCTCAGAAACTGATTTTTCCATATTTTACAGCACCGTAACACTGATATCTCAAAAAGTTCTTAAACTAAACGCCTAAAATTTTGCATCAGTACTCAGCATTAGTGCACAGATGTTTTGAACTATGGACTAAGAGAACAGAGTGTATTTATATTTTTTATGATTTTTTTTATCGGTTATAAATGAGAATTTTTTCGAAAAATTTGAATTTTGTAAGTGTTTGGCCCCTAATTCAGTGATGAATGGGAATTCTTCAAAGATAATAGTTCAAAACATAGCTAATAACATCCTGAGTAACATGGTAGCCAGGTTTTGTTATAAAATGCATTAGAATTTTTTTTATGGTGTTTACCGCAATGTGCAAAAAATGCCTAATTTGAGCCCAAAACTGCCCATTTTTTCAGAAAATATATTTAAATAAATTTTTTTTTCGCTAGTTTTATAAGTTTTTAGCTACAATTAAACAAAAAATGAGTTTAAAAGTAAATTTCCACAATATTTGAAAAAAAAGTTGTCGTAACTAGTCAGATGCCCTTAAGCAGTAATAATAAAAGTAAAGAGTTTGAGTAAAAGCTTCTTTTAAGCAATGAAATTAAAAGTGAGAGTAGCGTATGGAAGCAAACATTGAAGTTTTGTTCAACTGCCACTCAGCTTAGCACGAAATGGGCAGAAGTACAAGTTGCTACATTTATGAGCGCAATTGACCCTGCGCCGACAATGATTTAGAATACGCTTTCTTTGAGTGAGCATGATCAAAATAAACTTACGGTTATCATCGCCAAATTTGGTGAGGAATACTTATATAATTATGGGTGGGGGGGGGGGTAGAAAAATGTTTTCTATGCTAAATTTAATTAGGGTCGAATTTCGACCGTTGGGCAAACTCTAGTTATTATTATTTTACTAACTGCCCTATCATCGAAGATTATATATTGCTACCTAGGATACAACAAAAAGGAAACGAAAAAATATAGTAACATTTAATATTTGCCAAAAATGATAATTTTTGGGACCCATGAGGAACCGGTAGAATTAAATTCTCTCAATTTTTTGTACGTGGATTTCTCTCGTCAATACACAACTTTTTCGCGTTAAAGCATATTGAAAATTAAAAACATCAAAGCTATGTTTTCGCTCCGCATTAAGGTATGCACAAGGGCGCACATTTAAAAAAAACACTTGAAATTAGAGACTTTTTTACTCAGCAGCCTCATTTTGAGGCCTACTTTTCAAATATTTTAGGGAAAAGGAAGGCTGCACTCCTCTTGTTTTAAAAACGTGTGTGTGGGTGTTATGTGTGTATATTTACAATGTCTATGTGTAAAATGTCTCATTCTTGCTTTATACTTCTAAAACGGACATAAAAGGAAGTAGATGCTTTGTTCTGAATCTCCGTGTACTTCAGTTCTATTAACTCTTTGGTTGTCAAATAACAAAAGTAAGATTATCTAGCATACAAAGTGAGCGTACCACCTACGTTTCCTACTGACACTTACGGGCACCCCTTTAGTTCTTGCGAAGTAGAGAAAAAGTATTTTATTCTAATAAAACTATCAGGTTCAGTAAAAATCTCAATTTCAAAGGCTATTGACACGTATTTGCTCTCCTATTTATTTGATTTGGATGCTTACCGTTTCAAGAATTTCTAAAACTCAGCAGAGTGCAGCAGATAACAATTGTCAGTCATACTTAATGGTGCATAGTTAACTGTGTATGTTAGTCCAGTCATATAGCTTAGGGACCGTTCATAAATGATGTCACACGTCTTTTCATTCAATATAGTTGACCCCCCTCCACCCTTTGTCACATGTCACGCTATATTACATTAGCATAAAATAGGTTTAATTTGTTGATTTTAAAGGTTTTCATAGAAATCAAAATATTCGATGTCACACTTCTTGCTACCTCTCCCCTCCTCTTGTCACAAACTGGCACACTTTCTTGAACCTTCTCCCCCCTTGAAGCGTGACATCAATTATGGATGACCCCTTAGATGCCTTTTGGTGTAGTAATTGAAAATACATAGAAGCAATGGCAAATATATTTATGCTTAAACGCTTTTTTAACTTTTTTGTTCAAAGTAAAGGAGCAGTAAATTCCTAATCAAAATCTTTCTCCTCAAGCTTCAACGCCAGATTATTTCCATGCCTGAAAAGAGCTTCGCTGTTATATACATGTATATTATTGCGGAGCGAACAAAAACTTCCTTTTCCTTTCAATATACCCTAGCGTTGAAAGGTTGTGTCTTGATAAGAAATCCATGTGCCGAAAAAATGGAATGAAATTAAAATTAAGGTTCCTTATGGGACATAAAATATAAAATTTTCGAAACTCGGGGTTTTTTTTTTTTCAATAGTTCCCTAGTATTCAATACTTGTGTGCTGGCAGGAATCTATGATTTTTTTTTTATATTTATTATTATTGTTATTATCTATAGATAAATAGGCAAACCCAGAATAGTTATTAACCATTTTCTCTTTTGCTTTTCAACCTATTTTCTTACTTTTTTTTTGTTTTGTAGCAGAGTTTTTTGTTGACGAGTTTCAGAGATGTTATTTAACAAACTTTGGGAACAGTTTATTATTAGTTAATTATTTCCCCTTTTCGTTTGTCAGGCAAGGCTCATTTATAATTGTAATGTTATATTGTTAAATATAGCAGATGAGATAACATGTCTTGATTGAGTAAATTATTAATTAGGTAATAAATATAAACTTATTGTTAAAAAGAGCTTGATGCCCTTAAGGTCTGACTAGTGTAAAAACACCAATTTTGATGAAAATGGCGATTTTTTTTTTATTTCGCAATAAAAATACTTCAGCTTTCTGCTTTCTAAAAATGTCTTACTTTTGTCTGAACTCCAACTATTTATGAAGTTACAGCAGTTTTTGTGCGGAGTGAGATCAACAAAAATGAACCGGAAGTCAAATATCAGTACCGGAAGTTGATGTATTTTCGCGAATTTCTCCTTTTTAAACTATATTATATTCAAAAATATAAATTATTATTAATTTATACAAGCCTTAAATATGATTTTGTAGGGGTTTTTTTTGGAATTAAGGGTTTACAAGTTTTAAAATCTGGCAATAACTTTACATGTTTGTTGTTTATTTTCGATTTGCTTGCATTCTTACGTATTGCAATTTCGCTTTATATCCAGCTGTTAATTCCGATATATTTTAACAAAAACTGTCTTTTTCAAGACAAAATACTACCTAATTATGCCTAAGGCAAGATCTAAGCGGTCTAAAAAGCGCCAATTTAATGGAAATCGCTTCAGCAATAGTAGTGCTAGTGGAAAGATTAATGAAACATCTGATCTTCCGAATGTTGAGACAGCAAGAGCTAAAAAGTTGAAATCTAGCCATGAAGTGATGGAAAATTACTTTGAGAGCAAGTCTGAAGCATATGAAGGTAACAGAGTTGTTAGTTTAACGACTTTAATTTCTTTGTTTGCGATGGTTTGTTGTCCTGATTGCTTTTCACAAGGACTAGAACTGATAGAAGATTCTCTCAGTGGATTATGTTCCAATATGGTCTTAAAGTGCAAGCATTGCTCTTTTTTGAAACCTTTTTCTTCTACAGAGAAGCTAAATAAATCTTGCCTCATAAATACTTCTATTGTGTTGGGTCTACGACTAATTGGTAAGGGATATGTAGCTGGGAAAAAGTTATGTTCTCTTCTTCGCTTACCATTTCTGTCAAAGCTTGCTTTTAGGAATCAGGAAAGAAATCTTTTGAAAGTAGTTGAACTCTGTGCTCAAGCAAACATGAGCTCTGCCTTGAATGAAATTAAAGGTTCAAAAGATTCTGTCAAGTGTGGGATATCGGTTGATGGCACTTGGCAACGCAGAGGTTATTCTTCATTGAATGGTTGTGTGAGTGCCATATCAATTGATACTGGCAAGATTTTAGATGTAGAAATAATGACACAATATTGCCGCATATGTTCAAAAAGCAACAGCAAATCACCAGAACATATATGTGCAAATTATAAAGGTTCTGCTGGAAACATGGAGGTTGTTGGTGCCTACCGTATTTTCGACCGATCGAGCACACGAAATGTGCAGTACAATGAATATTATGGAGATGGTGATTCAAAAGGACATGAAGGTGTAAAAGACTTTTATGGTCCCAATTCAGTAAGTAAACTTGAGTGCATAGGACACGTGCAAAAACGTGTCGGTGGACGATTAAGAAAATTGAAAAAAACATCAAAAGGTCTAGGAGGTAAGGGTAAATTAACCGACAAATTAATCGACAGAATCCAAAATTATTATGGCATTGCCATACGAAGCAATGCAGGTAACCTACAGAACATGATGAGTGGCGTGATTGCTGCATTCTTCCATTGTGTATCCGGCAAGAACAATCCTATGCACGGTCAATGCCCTCAAGGCCCTGAAAGTTGGTGTCGTTTCCAAAAGGCAAAAGCTATGGGGAACCCACTCGAAGAAAAAAGACTGGGACTGCCAAACAAAATAATCAATTTGATAAAACCTGTGTATTTGAAACTTTGTTCTCAAAATTTGTTAGCAAAGTGCCTTCATGGCAAGACTCAAAACTGTAATGAAAGTTACAATAATGTTTTATGGAGTATTTTGCCTAAAAATATATTTATTGGACTTGAAACGTTTCGCTTTGGTGCACTTTTAGCTGTTATAATTTTTAATTCAGGATATAGTGGCTTATTGCCAATCCTTCAAAGTGCAAACATTACTCCTTCTGAACGACTCGTACACGAGTTTTCAGATTTCGATACACAACGTATCTCAGATTCTATCAGACATTCTTTGGAAACTACAAAATTGTCTCGAAAAAAAAGGAAAGCAGTGCGTAAAACAAAATGCACTAAGAATGAAAAGAAAGAAGGTCAAGTGTACTCGTATGGAGGGTTTTGAAATCTGTCTGTATGTTTTATGTTTTTTTTTCTTTTGATGATATATAATATGTTTCAAAGACACTTTTACATAAATATGCATTTGTAAGACAAAAATTATATAATTAAGTTAATATTTAGGGAAAAGAGAGAATGTTTTTTATGTGTCAGCAATTTAACACATGTAATGCATAAAACATGCCTACAGTGTTTATTTTTATATGTATTGGATATTTCAACAAAATGCGTACATTTAGATGTTAAAACTAAACTCTTATTGCCACTATAAAGTTGATAAAAAAAATAAAAAGAGTAAAATTTGAGAAAAATTCTAGTACTGATTTGTTGAAAAAGGTTTATTCTTTTGTTATATAGTGGTTTTGGGTCTTTTTAATTATGTAATTTTTCAAACTTTTCATTTTAAATCTTTAAATGCGTTTTTCTCAGAAACTGATTTTTCCATATTTTACAGCACCGTAACACTGATATCTCAAAAAGTTCTTAAACTAAACGCCTAAAATTTTGCATCAGTACTCAGCATTAGTGCACAGATGTTTTGAACTATGGACTAAGAGAACAGAGTGTATTTATATTTTTTATGATTTTTTTTATCGGTTATAAATGAGAATTTTTTCGAAAAATTTGAATTTTGTAAGTGTTTGGCCCCTAATTCAGTGATGAATGGGAATTCTTCAAAGATAATAGTTCAAAACATAGCTAATAACATCCTGAGTAACATGGTAGCCAGGTTTTGTTATAAAATGCATTAGAATTTTTTTTATGGTGTTTACCGCAATGTGCAAAAAATGCCTAATTTGAGCCCAAAACTGCCCATTTTTTCAGAAAATATATTTAAATAAATTTTTTTTTCGCTAGTTTTATAAGTTTTTAGCTACAATTAAACAAAAAATGAGTTTAAAAGTAAATTTCCAGCAATATTTGAAAAAAAAGTTGTCGTAACTAGTCAGATGCCCTTAAGCAGTAATAATAAAAGTAAAGAGTTTGAGTAAAAGCTTCTTTTAAGCAATGAAATTAAAAGTGAGAGTAGCGTATGGAAGCAAACATTGAAGTTTTGTTCAACTGCCACTCAGCTTAGCACGAAATGGGCAGAAGTACAAGTTGCTACATTTATGAGCGCAATTGACCCTGCGCCGACAATGATTTAGAATACGCTTTCTTTGAGTGAGCATGATCAAAATAAACTTACGGTTATCATCGCCAAATTTGGTGAAGAATACTTATATAATTATGGGTGGGGGGGGGGGGGGGTAGAAAAATGTTTTCTATGCTAAATTTAATTAGGGTCGAATTTCGACCGTTGGGCAAACTCTAGTTATTATTATTTTACTAACTGCCCTATCATCGAAGATTATATATTGCTACCTAGGATACAACAAAAAGGAAACGAAAAAATATAGTAACATTTAATATTTGCCAAAAATGATAATTTTTGGGACCCATGAGGAACCGGTAGAATTAAATTCTCTCAATTTTTTGTACGTGGATTTCTCTCGTCAATACACAACTTTTTCGCGTTAAAGCATATTGAAAATTAAAAACATCAAAGCTATGTTTTCGCTCCGCATTAAGGTATGCACAAGGGCGCACATTTAAAAAAAACACTTGAAATTAGAGACTTTTTTACTCAGCAGCCTCATTTTGAGGCCTACTTTTCAAATATTTTAGGGAAAAGGAAGGCTGCACTCCTCTTGTTTTAAAAACGTGTGTGTGGGTGTTATGTGTGTATATTTACAATGTCTATGTGTAAAATGTCTCATTCTTGCTTTATACTTCTAAAACGGACATAAAAGGAAGTAGATGCTTTGTTCTGAATCTCCGTGTACTTCAGTTCTATTAACTCTTTGGTTGTCAAATAACAAAAGTAAGATTATCTAGCATACAAAGTGAGCGTACCACCTACGTTTCCTACTGACACTTACGGGCACCCCTTTAGTTCTTGCGAAGTAGAGAAAAAGTATTTTATTCTAATAAAACTATCAGGTTCAGTAAAAATCTCAATTTCAAAGGCTATTGACACGTATTTGCTCTCCTATTTATTTGATTTGGATGCTTACCGTTTCAAGAATTTCTAAAACTCAGCAGAGTGCAGCAGATAACAATTGTCAGTCATACTTAATGGTGCATAGTTAACTGTGTATGTTAGTCCAGTCATATAGCTTAGGGACCGTTCATAAATGATGTCACACGTCTTTTCATTCAATATAGTTGACCCCCCTCCACCCTTTGTCACATGTCACGCTATATTACATTAGCATAAAATAGGTTTAATTTGTTGATTTTAAAGGTTTTCATAGAAATCAAAATATTCGATGTCACACTTCTTGCTACCTCTCCCCTCCTCTTGTCACAAACTGGCACACTTTCTTGAACCTTCTCCCCCCTTGAAGCGTGACATCAATTATGGATGACCCCTTAGATGCCTTTTGGTGTAGTAATTGAAAATACATAGAAGCAATGGCAAATATATTTATGCTTAAACGCTTTTTTAACTTTTTTGTTCAAAGTAAAGGAGCAGTAAATTCCTAATCAAAATCTTTCTCCTCAAGCTTCAACGCCAGAGTTCGTGTTGGTGAAAAACAAGAAAATAGTTCCCAAATTCTTTCTATGTAAATATATTATTTTGTGTAATAAATTTATAGTATTAAAACAGTAACGCTTACGTTTGTATTCAGCAGTGGCTTAGCCCAACACTAGTTTCGGGGGAAATACGATTGCTCGCAGCTAATTTCATTGTTTTGCGAAGGTCTCTCAAAGTATCTACTCACAAATTCGGTGGGGGGGGGGGGGGGGCATCGCCTTTTTTTGTGCCAGTGGTATTCACAGTAAACAAGAAAACTAAGCAAGACATTGAGCACTTTTCCAATTCATGTCGAAAAATACTCAAACTTTTAACTTAAAATAATTTACCCTTTAATGATTTTAATGTTACCCTGTCATCTTGAACCTATTGATATATGTGCAGTTTCATTAAAACAACAATAATAAAGCAGATTGCATTTATTAGCTACGCAAATATTTCTGTATACTTTATCTTTTTCCCTTGATCAATATTACACAGGTTATTTGTTAGAATAAAGAGAATGTGACAAATGCAATTGTGCCCTTTAGTTTTGTTTCACAACAAACACTTTTTCCAGGTTCTGTAATTGTCATACAGGCTTTGTACAAACTTGATCTGGCACTGTCTTTTACGAGCTGAAAGTGGCATAAACTCGAATCGATATGTAGAAATTCTATGCATGGAAAAGATAATTTTTTGCAAATTTATAGTTGACTGTTTTAAATTTCGGAATTTGAATTACTGGAAATCAATGTAACTCAATCTCAAATTTTGCGAACATTCACAGTGAAGTGAATTTGTATAAAGAACATACACACAAATTCAGAAATCAACAACTCCACAAACATACATATATCGATTAAATTAGACAGATAATATAGAAAAGTCCTGTTTATATCTTTCTCAGTGAATTATTATTACTTATAGGGCATGCAAATATTTACAATTATTTTTAAATGCATTTGGAAATTTCAAACTTTAAGATATTTGTTCCAAAATGATAAGTAGGTAAACTTGATCCTAATAAATGCACGAATTCTGTTTTATTTTGAAATATAGGTTTTAATGGAAAAAATCAAGTCATGTAGATATTTAAAAAAAACAAAATAAATAAAAAATTAGTGATAAATTGCTTTGGGTATGTAAGTTCGTTTTAGAAGCAAAGATTCCACACCATTACTTTCTAAACCCTATACCTGCAAGCGTGGCTTGGACAAATTGAAACATCTTTCCTAAAGAAACACGTTTAGCGGGGAGGGGATTCTAAACAGCTGTCCCTTTCGTCAATTACAATTATTTCCACTTGACCACCACACACGCCTACTTG
This sequence comes from Octonoba sinensis, assembly GCA_038502835.1. Classification (NCBI taxonomy): domain Eukaryota; kingdom Metazoa; phylum Arthropoda; class Arachnida; order Araneae; family Uloboridae; genus Octonoba; species Octonoba sinensis. Next base: position 57,569,316 of record CM076605.1, on the reverse strand, counting down.
GAGGGGAAAGAATTTTCCTTGAAGAGCCTTCAACCGTTTTGGAAGAGTCTCGTCCATTATTGAAGGAACCATTTGAAGGTGACAAATTGACCTCTGCCTGACCGTGGGTTAGTTAAAATTAGGAATTGTTATGACTGAAACAACAATAAATTACATATCGCAACAATTTAAAAAACTGGTCTCCTGAAAAAGTTGTTTTTTTAGTTGTGTCACTATTTTTTTCAAGCAACGATATATATATATACACATATAAGGAACGAACCGGATTACAGATAGGACTTACGTAGTGTAACAAAAATGTCACACATCGAGCATTTATAACTGAAAAAAAAAACTTGTTTTACTTCTTTTCACATTCATGTATCACTTATTGTAATATGTGAAGTACTTTCGAAAACATGATTTTTTAAAATCAGGTTTATCATTTGTACTCATCCTGTATAACGAAGTTGAAAATTATTTCTTTTTTCTCTGCACCAGTAGACGAAACTTTCCGAATTTGCAAATTGAAAAATCCTCACTCGCCTAGTCTAGATATGTTATTCAGGCCGTCAATGTAAAATACCATCATCTTACACGGAAGAAGTCAGTCAGTTCTTTTTCGCTGTAAAACGAGTTGAGGACTTTTCTCCTCGCATATTTGGATTGTCTTATACGTTGATTAAATTTTACATCGATTCATTCAAAAAAAAAAATAGAGCTGAAAATTCGATTCTTGCTTCAAAGTTTGTCTAAATTAAGATCAAAAAGAAGCTGGGACATAAGTTTTCCATCAGACCAGTTGCCGAGTTCCAATAACAAAGTCAAGAAATATCGTGATCTGCAGAAGGAAGAAGAAACTTGTTTTTTTTTTCAGCACGCTAGCTACACCAATCCAGCTTAGATCTTTGCTTATAATGTGTTAAGATATTGATCGTGTTTTGAGACGAAAGTCAAAGTATAAATTTCTGTCTTGTGTTATTAAATTTCTCTTCAGGAAACTTCGTTGATATGGAATCAAAAATCTATAAGTGCGTCGCATTCGTGAAAAATAAGGAAGATATGCTGCAATGAATATTTAGAAATATAAAGTAGCTAAAATTGTAAATAAGCTATACTCACATGAATGAAAAAGTCTGGAATTGATTTTAAAATTGTTTAAAATTATTAAAATACATTAATTGAACCGGATGCCATATTTCCAGCAATCTGGACTAGGGATTATTCATAAATGATGTCACGCTTCGAGGGGGGGGAGGGTTGTTCGTGAAATTGTGAGAAAGTGGGACAAGGGAGGGGAGTGGGTAACAAGAAGTGTGACATCATGCATTATCCAACATAGCGTGACGCGTGACAAAGGTGGGGGGGAGGGGGGTCCACTGAAGTGTGACATATTGTGACAAAGGGGGGGAGGGGGGTCAAATATATGGGAAAAAAGCGTAACATCTTTTATGAACGGCGCCCTAACCGTAACAAAGATATTTAACTTCTGGTCCAGTTTCCCGATACGATGAACTGCTGTGCCCTTTAATAACCCTCTATTGTTCATGTATTCAGATTTATTTAATTTTTTTGTTTCGAGATAGTAACAAATAACTAAATAAATAGAATAAACGCATTTCAGGATTTGATTTATTTAATTGTTGTTATTATCGTGTATGCAGAAAATTACAAAAACAGCAATAGAACAACATGTTGCCTATAGTGTGTACTATGCTAGAGAAGGTTAACAAGTCTATTTTTTTCTATGCGAAAGATATAAGTACTCTCATTTACTACGTGTCTTACACGTTTAAAAAAATCAGTAAAAAAACATACTTTACCTTGTTTTTATCAAATTAAGAACAATTTTGTTGACTGTTTAAAAAAGATGATGTTTCTTCTTTCGATCTAAATTTTGTCTTCAAACTCTATCCGAAATCATCTTTCTTTTAACGTAGTATGAGAATCATCTCTAATTCTAATCTCTCCCACCCACCCAGCCCCCTCCTAAAAACAAAATCTGGGTACGATACTGCCTACTGTAGATCGAAGAAATAAAAAAAAACAAGAAGGCACAAATTTACAATGATTAGGGGTCAATAAAATTAAAGTGCTTCTGTTGTGTTCGAACAAAGCCCTTGTTATATACAGCTTAAATAGGCATAAAAAGTATATATGTATATATATATTCCTGCTTAGCATTTCATATTTTTGTAATAATAAATCATAATATAGGACCATTAAATTTTCATTGTAGACCTCTTCTTTATTTATTTTTTCTTCTTGATTCCCTGCAGTCTACATACCACCGAGCATTCAAACATTTTTTCTAATTTCCTCATTAGCTGTAGAAGTCCCAAATATGGCGGGGGTTGGGGGGGGGGGATGTTACGGTTTATGTTTTTCAATGAAAACATGAGTCTTATTTTCTCTTTTCATGCAATCTCTCTTTTCTTAAGCATTCAAAATGCTCAATACATTTAATATTTCTTTCTAAGAGTAATGAAATTTAATTTTAACAAATACTCTACAAATAATATTATTTTAAAATTAGATTATGCAAGTTTTCTTTTTTAAAGATATTGTTTTTACGAGCTCTAATCCCTTTTTATTCCCGTTGGACGAATTTCTGTAATTGCATTTTACATCTTGAAAATTGTTGCAAGTAAATCTAATTTTCAACGGATGAACTTATTTTATATACTCTCTTGTTACTTCTTAAATTTGCATATTATGGTAGTTTCTTAGTAAATCATTGTTTACAAGCAGTAAGTTGTTTGAAAAACAATGCATTATTCAAAATTGGAAAGGTGTATTGGTTAAACCATTCGTTTGTTGTCATAATTTAAAATAAAATTCTTAGCGCTAAACTACCAAAAAATTTCATTTTCCTTTTTTTAATGGCAAATATGTGCAAAGGTAAAACCACCAGTAGTTGACACTTTAAGGATTCTTTTTTCTGTTTGTTAATATTGCTTGGACCGAATTCAATGTAGGGGAAACCTATAATTAGTGATATCTGCACAAAACTATTCCCCTATCATATTGTGACAAGAATTACATTAATAAAATGAATAAGATTTTTTAAAAGGACAATGTGTCAGTAGTTGACACCAAGCGAAAGCAAGAATATTTAGTAATTGACACTTTTTATTTTCAGTAGTTGACACTCTACTCTTCATTTATTGAAACTCTTTAGTAGTTTACATATGTTTTGAAATGTAACCGTACATCTTCCACAGCCGCTTTCATTGCCTCTTGTGTATAATTTCTAAAATTTCCCTTTGTTGCAGGCATCTAAAAACTGAAAGAGGGAGTTATTCAGGTAGTTGACACATTGTAACTCCAATAGGTAACATCCTCTGTCAGTTATTGGATATGATAGTTTTAAATGGCTTCAGAGGTTATAATAGAAGATTTTGTTTTGTAAGCAGCTAAATAACACTCAAATAAAGCAGTATTATCAAATTATATTACTAGCCACAAGTTGACACCCCATGTCAACTACTCAATATTATGTCATGTAAGGTTTCAGTAGTTGACACAATGCCAAACAGCTATTTTTTTTGTTTTTTGTTTAGGTTAGTTTAAATAACTTTATATACATTTAATGTCCAAAACGAAGTACTAAAAATCTGCTTAATCAAAATTATAAATTAATGTTTAAATTTTCAATCCTTACCTTTCAGCGTGTTCTTAGCAAACTCAACAATGAAATTACAATAAACATTCGAAAAAAGTGCACTGTTGTCATCAAGATGATCGCAGCAGAACGGGCGCTAAACATTGGTGGCACGAAAGTTCACATTGCCACCAGTAGAGAGCTATAAGGGAGGATGAGGTAAAATGGGTCATGGGGTAAAATGGGTCACTTTATAAAAAACCCAAAATAATAGAGCTTGAAATTGAAATTTTTAATGTTACATATATTTCAATGTGTTGTGGTGGGTGCTTAAATATGGAATCACAAGAATTTTTTTTTTGTAAACTTTAGATGATAGTGTGCTAAACACATTGTTTACCAACTTCTGAAAAGCTCTATATTTTATCAAATAACAGCCCAAATTTGAAGTATTTCCTCACTAAGAAACATTGGAGAACAATTTCAGCCGAGCATGTAAAAAAAAATTTCTTTTTTACATCTGTTTTTCTTGGTTGAGGTAAAATGAGTCATGGTTAGGCTTGAGTAGTTCTATTCTATTCTTTTCTTTTTTTTAATTTACTCTGTTGTACCTCACTGCAGCAAGTTCCTAAATTTAAACAACTTATGTTGTTTTTTTTATTGAAATTAGATTTAAAAAAGATTTTTTTTAATGTTTTCCCTAAAAAAGATCATGTTGATGTGGTAGAGAGAAGTGATGTTTTTGAAGTGTTATGGTGGACCAATATGTAACAATTTAGAACAACGTTATTTTAACATTTCAATATAAATCATAATTCAAAATCTTGCTAAATATGTCATTTACTTTTTTTTTTCAATTTCAAAGTAATAAATAATTGTTTTCAGCATAATTTTGCATTATGACCCATTTTACCCCAGGATGGGGTAAAATAGGTCACAACTTTATAAGCTCAGTTAAACTATTTCCTAATTAAAAAATAAATATTAAAATTATATAAAATTGATCTAAAGGAGTTCAATGTTAAGATGCAATTGAAAAAAAAAGGAAATGTTTCTGGTTATTTTGCTATGAAACTTTAAATATGAAAATAGCTAAAAAGTGACCCATTTTCCCCCACCTGACCCTACTACACAGACAGAGAAATATTAATAACTTGGTGCCTTTTTTTCGCTTATTAATGAATGTTTCCTTTATAAGTGTCAACTACTAATCCAGTGTCAACTACTGGTAGTTTTACCTTAGTACTTTTTAACACGACATTTGCCATTTAATGAATTTTTCGGAACAATATTGACCCCAGTTTAAACATTTTAACATTTATATGTAATTTCGTTTTACGTTGTCAATTACACTATTTTCTGAAGTATAATTAAACTACAACAACAGACTGAAAAGAAAAGAAAACTAGAAAAAAAATATTTTACTTTGACTTTCAACAGAAGATGCACCATCCTGAACTTCGGCGTAAATTTCTAATCTGGTATCTTTATCACATTGACTGAGGTAAAATATTTCGTTAGTGTAACAATATAATGACTTAGGTAAGACACCAATGTTACGTTCTTTTTAAACATTAAATTTTCTTGAATGATTCAAGCAATCTAATACATAACACCCCATTTTCAAACATTGTTTTTCTATATAATCAACAGTAAGCAATTAATTACTAATATTTTGTGTTTGTCTAGTATTTTTTAAACTCCATATATTACTTTAAGTACATGTAATGATTAACATCACACATTCCGAGATGGCAACAAAATACGCTGTAACCGTCTATGTTGCATATTGGATTACTGGACAACTATCAATTTTTAATTACCACAAAAATGTAATTGAATGTTACCATAAAATAAGACATAGAAGGTGTTATCACACAATAAAAATGCTTTCTAAACATATTTTATGCTTTTGGGCTTGTTCGAATATGCATCCAGAAATTAATGTCCCAATTTGCTACATTTGTTCATTTTTGAAGTAATTGATTACACTTAATGTTCTAGGTCGACAGGGTTGCGTAGTGGTATGGCGCAGGCCTCGTACGCCCAAGTTCGCAGGTTCAAACCTGGCCCAAGTAGGTGGATTTTCAAGATGCGGAAAATCATCAGCGCATATGTCGTATGATTGTGTGGCATATTAAAGATCCCTTGAGTATCCATTTGGCATGGATACTCTCGGCTAAATTAAATTCCTAGTGCCGTTTGCATCAACGAGAGCTCAGGTGACGCCACCTAGGGGGAACTGAGCTTCAAAAAAGTACGGCAATGGAATCACCCTCATTGTGGTGCCGCTGAAAGAGCTGATACCAATCTCTGAGAACGCACTAGATCTGCAATGGTTGAGGACCAATACTGCAGCCCCATTAGAAAGAAAAAAACTTAATGTTCTAGAATGAATTGAGCTATTATTTATATTGGGGAAAAAAATCTTAGTTCTTTAAAAAATAAATGGATTATTTTTTTCTAAGGAAATTATTAATACTTAGTCGGCTAAGAAATATTACTTATTGCTCAAAACTAATCAATATCATGCATCCATCTGGTGGTATATAACCTTTATCTTGCTGTGAAATTATTATCTTAGTCCCAATGTGCCCCTTCGTCACTATACCCATAACTGTACCACATCTATAAAAACACTTGTTTTACTTCCAAAAGTGATTAGATTTAGTAGAAACGGCGCTTTATGTTACAGCGCTTAAAATAGCAACTAAGCTAAAATGTAAATGTTCCCTTATGTTTTTACAGCCTCGTCTACATTTTCTCACAGAACTCATTTGATGTTCGATGCCAAAAAGCGTGAAGGTTTCCTTTATCTTGGAAATAATTGAGCTCTTAAACCCTTTTGATTTCAAAAGTAACTTGAAAGTAAAAATGACGGAAAATATTTTAATTTATTACATGTTGTATTGTTAATTCAATGTATCTAAACTTCAAGCGCTATGCATTACTGATCAGATTCAAAACGGAACTCACAATTAACTAGTTAATTCAAAGAATATTATTTAAAGGTGAGAAAAAAACTCTTAGCTGTTTAAAAAAATATATGGAATATTCTTTTCTTTTAATTTCTATTCCGTATTCCTCCCCCCAACCCCCACATATTTGGGATTTCTACGGTTAATGAGAAAATTGAAAAAAATGTTTGAATGTTCGGTGGTATTCCGATTCCCACTATTCCCCAATTATACCCCACTGTTCAATAATTCCCACTATTTAGTGTAGATTCCCACTATTTGCAGTCATTAGAGTACTGCAGTCTCATCTGGGACCCATGCTGTAATAATAAAATCAAAATTCTTGAAAAGGTTCAATCTAGATTTATCCGTTATTTATATTTTCAAGTCCAATCAAGTTTATGTACGGGAAATGTCTTCTTCCTTTGATTTTTTTTTTAATATTCCCAGTTTGGAATCTCGTCGTGATCTTTGTTGTTTACTCTTTTTTTTATAATGTTATTAACAATGATTGACTGTAATGACATTCTGACTTGTATTCACGTTAATGTACCAACTAGGTCTCTTAGAAATAATTATTTGTTTGTCATTCCATTTGTGAAATATAATTATATTGGTACTTTTTCATTGTATAGATTTTATAGAATTTTTACTGAGTTTTCTGGCGGTTCTGGACATTTTTCACATGTCTCTTACCTCTTTTAAGTCAGAGCGTCGTGAACTTTTAAATTTTTAATGCTTTGTTTTATTTATTGTTATTTTTTGCGTCTATATTGTGCATGGTGTTTTTCTCTTTTTTTTAAAAATAAATAAATAAACTATTCAATAATACCCATTATTCAATAATACCCACTCTTCAATAATACCCACTATTCAATAATACCCACTATTCAATAAGAGTATCGCATGTTACATGGTTAATTCAAATCCTATAAACCTTAAGCGCTATTCATTACTGATCAGATACGAAACAGAACTCGCAGTTAACGTGATACCACTCACAAAATCCGGATTTAAACTGTTTAAAGCACTTTATTAGTTTCTAAACAGTGCCTTTAATGAAATTTCGAGTTGAAAATAAAAGGAAAGTAATTAGGTTTTGGTGACATTGTGTTTAGTGTAAAACTCAATTACAGTGTCTAGTAACATAACAAAAGCGCATGATACGCAATAGACGGGGTATATTGTTTCATTAAGAAGAGTTGGAATCTGTGAAATTAATTTCAGCAAGCAATACTGTGCAGTAGTTCGAAGTGAAATATTGACTGTAATAAAGCTTGGAAAATTTATCTTTTACAGTTAGCCTATTTTCCGCAACGAAGCACGCGCCACTAACATCAGGGGTATCAAAGAAAAAATCTTACGCATTTTCGATATACACAAACGCAACTTTTAGGTTGCAAAGAGCCATTTAATATGCAAATTCTAATGATTTTTTTTTCTTTTTAAGTCCAGCTTAAATTGTTCTGTCTTCACTTACGTTTCGATAAAATTTATGATTTTACTTCTAACGTCAAAAGCTACGTCCCACGACTCAATATAACCTTTTTTTTTTGTCTCAAATGAATAAGACGTTTTACCGAGCTGATGTCCTATGTTGTGCATGAAATGTTTGCATTCGCTATGAAATGGCTTTATTTTTCTTAAAAAAGATATTTATCAGAGTAAGAAGTGAAGTCATTAAATGGAATAACTTTGAACTTTAAAATGATTTGTTTTGAAATATACCAGAAAACGTTCTTCCCTTTCATATGAGTAGTCAAAAAAATGCGAAATTGTTTTTACAGTTACGCTATTATAGTGTATTATTGTCTCTTTGGCAAATACGCAGGGTGTTGGCAGATTGGCGTGTCTCTTTGACAAATACGCAGAAATATCATTTCTTTGCAGCTTAGGAGTATAAATACGCACACAATCGTTTTACTTACTACAAAATTTATAATCAAACAACTTGACTAAATTTTAAAAGGATATGATTAGACTAACTAATACTGACTCAAGGTTTTTTCAAGCAGTTAGCAGCACCCTGTTCCCTTTTTGATTGCACTCTGTTGAAAACTGAGAGAGTTCATTTATTCTTGGGAGAATTCTTATATCGGTACATAGCCGATAGCATCGGTGTACCTTATTCGCAAGGCAAACCTTTTTTTTCCTTAACCCTATTTTAAAAAATGGAACCGATCGATCATTGTAAGGCTTGTCTGAAATTCAAATTTTTCATTTTTGTTTTCAATTCCTTATTACTCCATTCCGCACCCCCTTTATCTTTCTTAATTTCTCCTGGCATTCAAGTAGAATCGATGTTATTGCATTCTTAATGAAACTCGCCTGCAAAGCATCTGTCGCTTAGCATCACCAAAGCTCAAAACTTTTATTGTTATTTGTACCGAAAAAGAGGTTCCTTGCAATTCCGAAACAAGTGCACTTGCAGGTTGTGCCATTCAAAGTTGTTCAACAGGGCAATTCGACCACAAAGTTTTGATCCTACGCATGACAAAAAAGAACGAATCCATTTGAGTTTAAGGAAAGTTCGTTTTGCTAGTGCGAATCAGACTGTTTGCTTCTCTTTTTGTTAAAAACAACTAACTTTTTTAGCTGGCACATAACATCAGTTTGGAAGAAATCAAGTAGGCTAAACGAAATATAACGAGAACAGAAACGGCACATTCCTTATGCCATTAGGTCTCCCTTGAACAGTAATGGACTCTTCTTGGCACTCTGCAAATCCGAGCTCTTTTTTTTTTTTTTTTTTTTTTTGATGGTAGAACCGTAAACCTTTGGAGTTTCTGTCCGTATCAAATTTATCGAAACCCATTTATCGAAATAGGTAGTTCTTCAAGGTTACATTGTTTTCCTTGAAGTGCGATGAAAAGCCAAGGGCTGAGCGAGAATGATAACGGTGAGAATTTTCTCTCATTTCAGGAGAATTTACTAAAATTCCTTAGCTAAACTGCCATACAACTAGTTTGAAAAGTTGTCTCTGAAATTTTGGGGGAAGAATTTACCTTACTTTATGTGTTCCTTTACTTGTAGCGTACGGTGAAAGATGATGATGTAGCTTTTTCACACGTCACAAGACGCCGTTTGGTTGTGCGGTCAAGGCAATAGATAATTCTAAACAAACTGTTTAGTGGAGGGACAATTCTTACCAGCATATTTTACTTCGCCTCATCTTTTTTTCAGGTAAATTGTATGTCTTTTGAAATATAATATCGTTCAAAAAAACGAAAGAAAGAAATGTTGCCTGTTTATGCCAATTTGAACTAAATACAATGTTTAGTAACGTTTATTATTGACAAATGCTTCTTTATTAAAGACAATGCCCATTTAGGTGAAAGTACAATGCGCATTTATGCTAAAATTGACTAAGCAAAAATTAAATTACGACCGTAATTAATTAATGACTACACCAAATGCAGATACAATGACCAATGCACATAAATTATGTTAAGACTTTTAGAAAGTTATTGTTTTTCAGCTCTCAACGCAAAAATAATATTTTGGTTTTCTACATTCTTTTAAATGTAAAAATACTTCTATTAAGAGAAAATAGGTTACAAAAAGATTAAACTCTTCTGAGTTTGACAAATGTTTTGCTATATACGCTGTGAGGATATAAATTCCGTAAGCTTTCAGGCATCAAGCACTGATTTGTCATGAAGTCGCCAACTTTATCAGGATTAGGAATTCCGTGCCTGAAATGACCGGATATTAAACGACATTCGGCAGCGAAACCGGATTAGTTATAATCAGATAAAATGATCGATACCAGAGATGCATGAGACTAGCTAATGTTAGCTGAAACGTCAAATGAAATATTGAAGTAATAATTGATATTTGTACGTAGAAATGTTCATGTTTTAATCAGATCCGAAGTCGAAGCATTGAAAAAAGCATTCGAATGGTTGGAGATAAAAAAGTTCTTCTGAAGACTGGGTTATAGCATTTCATTCATTTCTTCTTATTAATTTATATATTTATGTATACTAGAGTTCTCTCAACAGTCGAAATTCAACAGTAATAATTAAATTTAACATTGAAAACAGTATGCTATTTATATAATTATACTAGCGGTACCCGCACGGCGCTGCTCGTGCTGAATTTTAACCGTACCTAAAAAACGTAAGCACAATTTCATTAGTGTGTTCCGATTTATCGTCAATGACAAAAAAAAAGTCAAATTGTAGAGTGTCATATTCGCCATGTTATTTGAAATCTAGTATAAACCATACGTATTCCTTTTCTGGTGATATTTATTTAAATGCTATTGCTAAATCAAGGAAATCGTTAAATCGGGGAGACAATACTTTTATCAAGTTCAATCTCGAATTTAAAACCTATTGCTAATTTGAGAAAAACGTTAAATTGAAAGTATGCTTTATTATTGTTTTTCCGTTGATAACTGAACTGATGTCTCTCTATTTTGAAAAATAAGTTTTATATTGAAATTAAGCTAACACTATTCACCCGGAGTTGAGGAAACTGCTAATTATTATTTTTGGATCAAGGTAAGCCTTAAGAAATCGCGCTAAAAAGCTTATAACTGGCGTTCTTATTGACTTAGAAACTTAGAACAAATATCATCTTGTGTAGAAAAATTAGCGCTTTCGATCGATATATTACATTAATATGTGCAAGGTTTTTTTCACCCCCATATTGGGGAATTTATGTGGACAATTGAGTAAAATTGGAGTAAAAGTACAACCTGTAGGATTTTTTTCAGAAACCTTCGCAGGAGTGTACTCAACAACTTCCCAAAGTTTCATGGCAATCGGATGAATGGTGTAGTAATGCATAAAGGACAGACACACCTACATTCATTTTTATATATATAGATAAGTGTTATTCATCAAATTTAGCGATTATAACGTTAAGTTTATTTTGAGCATACTCCCTTAAAGCAAGCGCATTGTAAATCATTGTCACCGCAGGACCCATTGCGATCATAAATGTAGCCGCTTGTACTTCGGCCGATTTCGTACTAAATTGAGTGGCAGTTTCAGAAATATTATATGTTTTAAAACTTCAATTGTGCTATCAGCAATAATCGCGTAAGAATTTTAACAGAAACCGAACTGCGTGAATTTTACTAATCTCTAATACCTTAATTGGTACAAGAGTATTTTCTTTTCACAATGTGATAAATATTTTCCATAATATAATAGCTAAGTCGTCTGCGAAAGCACACTTTCTTTTTCCTACCCTACCGATTTCATCGTAATAGAACCCTTGCTACCTACGTCACACATGATTGATAGGTGCGAACTCTTCAGAGTTGCAATATACTGTCCATTTAGTTAATTACCTCATCAATGAATATCTCTGGCGCCAATGTGTGCTACACAAAATGTTCATACACGCCGCTGGATTATTTTTTTTTATGTATTATTATTTTTAAAAATCGTATTAGACAACCCCTCACTATTTGTCAATGTCAAAAAAACAGCATTACCTTTTTATGCATTCAAAATATTTCTTTATAATATAATGAAATACCTAACTGGAAAACAGAAATATACATGTGTACAGTTCTACCATCTGCCTGGCAGAGTGCCAAGAAGAATCCATTCATGTTCAAGGGAGGAAAGGCTGGTGTGAGGAATGCGCCGTTTTTGTTCTCGTTCTAGTTCGTTTAGAATACTTGATTTTTTCCGAACTGATGATATATGCCAGTTTATAAATTTTGTTGCCTTCAACAAAGAAGCAAATAATCTGATTCGCGTACTGAATAAACTCACCTGTAAAATGAGCTTCCCTAAAACTCGAATGGACTCGTTCTTTTCTGCCATGCGCAGAAACGTCCAAGTGTCGAAATTCCGTGCTCGAACTGTACATATGTCTCTAATTTCAACTTTACTAACAAGTTTGGATCATGTTAACGCGATAAATGAAAACCATTGCTCTGTTTTACATAAAAAATGTCATTCACATAAAAGTAATTAAGACCTTGTAAAAAAAAAGAATTAATTTCCTTAAAATTGCGGTATCTTGTTTAGTTTTCATTTCTTGCTGAACAAAAACTTCCTTTTTTATATAAATTGCCTTTAAAAAAGGGGGTACAGGGGTCTAATGGAGAAAAAGGAACAGAAAGATAGAAAGCTTTCGGCAGTAATGATAATTACAAGCTATCAAAACAAGAACAGCGCAGCAATAAATTCCACATGACCACTTACATTTCCTTTAGAACGACTTCGATAATAACAGGAAATTACTTTTCTGGTGCTTGGAACAAAATTCTTTATAACCAAAATGGATTAACAACGCTCTGAAGACAATGAATAGCAGCATAACAAGATAATAGTATGTTTAGTAAATGATACTGTCAAAAACCACTATTTATCTGCTACATAACATCAAAATGATACTACATGAAAAGTTTTATGTTATTTTTTATCTCGGGAATTTCGGCTTATAGTTCAACGTTCTTGTGCATTTGCTTTGCTCTTTTTGAAATATTTTCCTCTTATTTTAATAAATAATTCATTAAGACCACAAACTATCATGTAGCTCATGTCACAGCAAGGCTATTACAAGCACGAAAAAAAAAGATTTTGACTTTATTTTGAATGAAAGAACAATTAATTAGTTGTATTTAGATTTTTAATTTTGATAATAATTGCGTTTTAATTCTTGAAATTTATATGTACTTTTTTACTTTATCAACTTTTCTAGTGTTGCAAAAAATTTTTATAAATGCATTATCTGGATCAGATAATGCATTTATTTGAACCAGAGAAAAGAGAAAATGTTAAACTTTATTTTAAAAAAGACTCTTTCAGGTATGAAATCCCCCCCCCCCCCCACCACCATTGACTGTTCGCGTGACGAACGAACTTTGAGTATGAAATACATTCTAATTTTTATGCGAGGCAGTACGATACTTAAGGAGGGAAATGCGTGTAGAGGTCTCAAAAAATTAAAAAAAAAAAAATTCTTCAGAAATCGATTTTACAAGTATTCACTAATATACCCTGAAGATTTCAAAGCAAAATTCCAAGTCGTTTAAAAGTTATAAGCAGTTGAGCGAGCACCTCTTTTGGAGCGGTTGAACAGGTAGTCCCTCATGAATGACCTGAAGGGTATTAGAGAACGTTAGCCAGATGTCCTTTTATTTCTTTTAACAATTGAGATCTCGGACATAAATTTCTACAAGTATTAGTATCTACTATAAGTATAAAAAAATTGATTCATTACTTCCTTAAATTTACCTTCACTACCACTCCTTTTTTTTTTTTTTTTTTCAAACGCGTTTTTCGCGAAACTACTTTTTTCGAATTTGAGTACACTCTAGCTCGCAGAGTTTTTGATCAATCCTTATCAAATTTAGCACACATTTTCTTTATATATATACGCTTTAGTTGAACTAGAATCGTAAGCATATCTTTATTTTTACTTTTTTATTGTAAAAAATATAACTGAAAAACGATTATAAATCGTACTTAATTTTCCCATTCTAAAAAAAATAGAAATTTTCAATTTTTTGCGATGATTTTAGTTCAACTAGAAGAGACACATATAAAAAAAATAAATTAAAAAGATTGGTTTCAGATAAAAATTGTGACCTCCAGGATGTACGCAAACTGCCGATCCGGGTGGTGACTTACAGTGTGCAGCAGCCAATACCTCCGGGATTTTTCAAGAAAAATGTTTGAAAATTTCAGTAAATGTTCTTCAATATATCTATAAAATAACCTCAAAATCGCAATAAAATATATTTATTCTTTATGTGTTAAAAAAATCATGAAAATTGCTCTTAATACGCCGTCTTTACACCTATTTCCCCCCTTAAGTAAGTTGTTTATATGTTTTTCTTAATTCAATTTTATTGTAATTCTATTTCATAAATAAACGCTTACTGAAATATTCATATTTTCCAATAAATTTAAGAGTACAATCATTTCCAATTGCCACATGAAATAACGACTTGCATCAAATTTAAAGAAGCATTTATCGTATCTCTTTATCATAATTTTTAAAGCTTTTAAGTTCAAAATTTTTAGTTACTTTTTCTATTGACTAAGAGAAAAACGCAAAAATTAAAGGTTGGATTCCAAAAAAATAACAAAAATAATATCTAATGACTATGAAGAAAATTTTCGTGAGCAATGAAAAAATTTATCACAAATCCAATAACAATTATTGATTGAGCGAGGCATAGTTGGAACTCTGCTGTTATAAAGGCGCCTTTGCTTTCAAATAAATGTTCGCAATAAGTGCTACGACATGCCTAGTTCTTAAAAAAATACGACATTAAATGTTAAACTAGTGGTTTCGAGTATGCATGCCCACCAATTAATCCAATTATTAATGAAACTAAAATCTTTTTGATGCAAGAGCAAAGATCGTTTTCCAACTTTTAATCCTTTCGTTCAATCCCAAACTTATAATATAAATAAATAGAAAATACAGAAACTCGAAACAAAGCTTGCATTTAAGAAGAAACGCGAAACAAATTATATTTATGGGAATGTCAACGATTTAATGGGTTTTATTGCAAAAAAATACTTTCCATTATTTGTTTTAAAATAGCTTTCTTTACATTACCCATAAATGTTACGTAATATCATTGTTCTATTTCGTAAGAATAAAAACCAATTATTTTTCATTGCATCATTCCCTTTGCTGCGTGTAACACGATCTTTAAATGTCTACTTTACTGTTATTATTTCCTTAAAATACAGATGGGTATGGTGTTACATTTTAAAGGCATTGTAGCATTCTTTTACTTCCTAATTTGCAACAGTAAAAATGAAATTGAAAATATTTTAAGGATATATGTTGACAGATCAGATGTTTTCAATTTGAAATATAAAATTAAATTTCTATATAGCTGACTGACAAAGCAACTAAATAATAGATAAAGTTTGAATTTAAAACATGTTTTTGCAATCGTAATAGCTATGCTAAGTTTCCTTTTTCTTGAAATAGATATTTTCTTCTTTCTTCAATATGTTGGTTTTTATACCGTTTCAACTTTTAAAACGTTTACTTCAAAACATTTTACTCGTCTTGCAATATTTTTAGATTTTTTAAAGCAAAAAATGGGTTTAAATCGTAAAAAAGTGAGAAAAAAATTAAAAATCTCACAATGAAAGGTTTGAATTGCATCTATTGCTTTTTTATTTTCCCCCTTTTTCCTGAGTTTTTGATATTTACTGTTTTATTCGTTTTAGTTTCCTTATAACGTTTCAAAGAATGTATTTTCACAAACATATCCAGTGCTCTAAAATCTTACCTAATGCGGAAACTAAGTAAGAGAGGTGACAGGTCTGCTATTTCAAAATTTTCAAATGGGTAATGGGGAACAAAGACACAGTATGTATCATAAGGAAAAAAAAATACACACACACATGTATCAAAATAACTTTTATTTTGTTTTTATTAACAAAATAAAAGTCAGACTGTTTGGGTAGACTGATTTATTGTGAACATTGGGTAAGAGAAATATGAAAAGTCTAAAATCTATCATCAAGGTTCGCGCTAGGCCGCGCGATCGCGTGATTCCCGCAGTATTTTTTGAAATCCTACTCAAAAAAAAGTTCATTTGCGCGCCGTTCCCGCAACTATCGGACTTGCGTTCAAAACATCGCGAAACTAAACTACTATTCTAAACTGATAACTCAATACAAACTTAATGGAGTATGTTAGTTTTAAACTGCCATCTTATCCCCATTAATGAAAAGAAGAATCTAGGATAGGAACCCTATTTATCATATGTAGTAACATGGGGAAAGATTGACAAGTTCTTCATTCTTTGGAATTATTGTGCCATTTAATGTCTTTGGGAATGCAGACTTATCTTCATTCATTCTATTCACAGAAGACAAAATAAAAAAAGGAGTGGAAAAAGGAAATTTTCCTTGGTCACAAGGTTACAAGAGAATGTTGGTTTTTGAAATATACTGTTTTCATTGAAAACATCAATAGATAAAATAACATACGATCAGAAAAAATGGAGGAAATATTAAACTAATTTTTAGGATTTTTTGTTAAATAACCAAAATACCAGAGGATCTTTTTCATGCTTAACATTTTATAAAGCACCCATTTTTGCAATCGCGAATTTTGTGAAGGATTCGGTTTTGTGTGAACCTTGTTGGTGTTTATTCTTTCTTTGCTGAGCATAACTTAGATAATCATCGTTTATTACATAGTTTGTACTGGATCATGATCGGACAATTTAGTAATATTTTTAAAGACAAAAACAAAAAGAAAAGTTCCCACTTAAATTTCAAAAATCCCACTTAAAATGTTGGTCAAGGTGGAAAATCCCACCTAGTATTTTTCCCCAGTGTGAACCCTGATCATGAATATTAAAACAACATAAGTTATTGGTGTTTTTGAAAATAAAAATATATTCCAGTTAAATACATTAAATTTTAATGTATCTTTTAAAAATAGGTATGTAAAAAACTAGTAAAATAAAAGTATTAACTCCTAATAACTGTTATAATATCTTCATAAAACTATTTTGAGCAAGGCAAAAGTTCACTAAGCAATAGTATTTCTCTAATTTGAACTAAATAATTATTAAAATAATGCCAAGGCTTACATAAAAACCTGTCTCGAAATTCCCAGTTTTATTGCATTCAAAACAATACAGAAAATAAATTAATTTTATGTACTTTTTGATTCTGAACAAACAGAATTTAATCATACATCATATTAATGTGCGGAATTGGTGCTTGGCTTTGAATACTTTTACATTTAACAAGTACATTCTGTTGCAACGATTTTCTAGAATTTTTAATATTCGGCCTAATACATTAACAGAATATTCCGCTTCGACCTGGTAGGAATGGCCGAATATCCGGTATTCGGTTATTCGGGCATATCACTATTCGTTACATCTCTAGTTATAAAGTCTTTTTTTTCTCTTTTCTTTCCGATACGAATAAGCGTTGAGCATCAGTAGGTTACTTCTGGTTTCATTGTGACTGCTGCTTGAGTACCGAAGCTCAAACTATCTTCGCCCTGATAAAATGCTTTTTTGTAACCTCAAAACATGCGTATACAGCATAATTTGCAATTTGTGCATCACATCTGTGTTCATTTAAATTCAACGCTGTTTGAAGCAAATTTGTAGTGAAAATTCTATACACGCACTACACTTGGAACAACTAGAAGTTTCTTCAATGCAAAGAAATGGGTTATGCGAGGAAAGTAAACAATGTACGGAAACATAGTGTTTTTTTTAATTAACGTTTGTTTGGAAACATGTTGACACATGTTTGGAAACATATCTCTTAATTAACATTTATCTGGAATCACGATGTTTCTTGATTAACATTTACTTGGAAACGTATTGTTCCTTAGTTAACATTTGTCTAGAAATATGGTGTTTGTTGATAAAATTTTGCGGATAACTCTAAGCGCATGACGCTCACCGACGATAATAGTAGCACATCTTTAAAAAATATATATTGGAGAAAATCGCGTTTTAAAGTTAAACTCATTTTGAGATTTCTAGTTTATTCTTGTAACCTAAATTTAATTAAACTTTGCCATGTTTTCCACCATTTTCCAAAGATGTGTTCACTTACACGCTACTACACACCAATTATGTAAGGGACCGTCTATAAATGATGTCACGCTTTTTTCCCATATATTTGACCCCTCTCCCCCTCCCCCTTTGTCACAAAATGTCACACTTCAGCGGACTCCCTTCCCCTCCCTTTGTCACATGTCATGCTATGTTGCATAAGAATGATGTCGCACTTCTTGTTACCATCTCCCGTCCTCTTGTCACACTTTGTCACAACTTCACGAATCCTCCCCCCTCCCCCTCGAAGCGTGGCGTCATTTATGAATGATCCCTAAGCTATTTTTGTGTTGGTATTGTGGAAAGAGAACATTAAATGCAGATATTAAATCAATATTTTTTTTTAAATTTTTGACATGTGCCGCTATTATCACCAGTGAGCGACGTCCGTTATAAATTTTGCCAAATAATGTTCGATTTTCTTATGTGTACGGACAGCGTAAAAGTTGTTATTCACAATTCATTAGTCAAACACATTTTATCTTATTTCTCTGGTCAGTTATGTTTTTCTTTAAGGTATTTTTAGCTACCTACGATTACTTTATAATCTTTAGTAATTTCAATTTAAACTGAATGTCGTTTAAATCATCACTTTTTAGCGCAATCTCTATTTTATTCCCATCTTCTTCAGCCGTCTGTTTCTTTTTTCCTTTACCAACATTTTTTTTTTTTTTTTTTGTCAAGAAGATGCGATTTTTATGATCATTTCAGATCGAACTTTCTTTCAAACATTATATAACATTATATACTTATTCTAATAAGTTTTAGTTTTGTCACAAGCATTTTACTTCACAATAGATTTAATTCCGCATTTTGCTTCGTTCTTTCTGTGATAAAATAAAAATTGTGAAAATATAACACTAAAACTTTGTTTTAACATGCATGATTAAACCAAACTTTAACTTTTGGTCTTAAAAGACTTAGACTAAAGACTAAAAAATTGTTGTAACACAGAAGTGGCATTTGATAATATTATTTTTATGCGTGATTATTTACTTATTAATCTGAAAAACATTTATCATTTTTTAAATATATTGTATAATTCACCCTGTTTGAACGGGGTAGTAATTATTGCAGAATTAAACTTTAATGAGATTCTTTCATTGATTTAGTTTACATTAGAGCGTTAACCCAAAGGGGGTTTCTGGTTCGAACCCTTCCTCAGTCGATTTTTTACTTATCTACCTCAATTCAAAATTAACAATTGGAATTTCCCAAAACAATAACAGCTATATATTTCCTTCATTTATTGACTGTGAACCGAAAGCTTCAAATTCGCTTGGAAATAAAATCGAGATTTGCCACTGCCATCTAGTACTCGGGGAAACCATTCTCACAACAGAAAGAACTACATCAAACTCGCCCAAATAGCAGGTTTGTCCTTCGTTAATGACGATGAGGGAGTTTGTCAATTCACACAAGAAGTCATTTCTATTCTTTTAGAAACACAACTTGGCTTTTAGGAAAAATGAGAATAACTTAAGGAACATTATCCAATCCGTCAAGAGAGAAGATCAAGTGACTCTGAAGGAGTTTTATGTTTCTTGAAAACTCGAGGAGGATTGAGGCGATTTTTCGAATCACTCTAGACGATAATGAATTCGTTTAACAATTGGATTAATTAATTTATAATTGGAATCTAAGTCAACATTTGATTCTGAATCATATTGCTTGAAATTCGTTTAATTAATGCGGTTCGTTATTTTTTATATTTTTTTATGAAATACGTTAATTCATAGCTGATTTCACCTTATTTTCACAGAAAACTTAGCTTTAGAGAGGTTATTAAGAGTCAAGTTAAGAAAAATAATTTTAAAACGTTATTGAGGAGGTTATACAATTGGTCCGTGCACCGGTAAAGGTCAAAAAGTAACGGGAATTGCTCTATGACTCATAAGTTTGGGATGACTTATGAGTTGAGTAACTGAGCTCTATAAATAATATTTTTCTAAACAACAATTTTTATTTAGATAAGTTTCAATGATTAATTTTAAATTTATAAGATAATAATGAAGCTTTTGTTATCCGTGAAGTCTATAAATAGTTATTTGTTCTCTTTAAAGCTCTTGAATTTCGACAATTAGGAAGTGCTATTTTTTTTTCTTTAAACTCACCCGTGTCTAAGTTGGGCTTTTCATCTTGCAGCTTCCAGATTTTGCCAAAGTGCTTCGAATTTTCCACGAGTATGTACGTTAATGAGAAATCCCAATAACTGATGAAAACATTTGAATGACAATAAAGTCCTTTAAAATTTTAAAAGGAAAAAAAGGAGGTTTCTATGATCCGTGCATTCTGTAAATGGCTATTTTCTTGCTTTAAAAATCTTGAATATCGACCGTTTGGAAGTGCTATTTTTTCTCGTATATAATTTTAAACGTTGCAGCTTCCAGATTTTGTGAAAGTGCTTCGACTTTCACACGAGTATGTAGATCTAAATATGAGACATTTAAATGTGAGAAATCCCAATAACTGATGAAAAGTCTTAATGAAAAAAAAAAATTCTCTTACAAGAAAACACTGACACTTTTAGAACCCATGATCTCTATAAATAATTATTTGAGATCTTTTAAGGTCTTGAACATCGAAGATTTTGAAGTGGTTCCACACGCCCCCTACCCGCCAAATAGCCCGTATATAAGTTGGCCCCACACACCATTCGGCTTTCTGATTTTATTAAGATGTTTCGTCATACACGAGTATATTCAGTAAAAGAAAAATCCCAATAACACATGGAAAAGTCTTAATGACAAAAAGTCATGAGGACTAAGTGAAAAACCGTGGTAAGATGGAAAAGGACACTGATGGTTAAGGGACAACTGGACAACTAACACACAACTGGCTAATTGTAAGACTTCTAATAGTTAAACAAAAAAGAAAATTTAATGACTGCAAAAAAAAATCTAGATGACTGAGGGTAAAATCCTAACGTAGCAAAAAATAATAAAAGATAAGAGGGAGAGCACAATAAATAAATAAAAAAATCTTTAATCAATAAGGTAAAAATTATGCGAGGTAAATGAAGGAAGTCTAATGACTGAGAGTTATAGATGACTATCGAAAAATCGCAATGACTAATAGAAGAAATCGCAATAGCATAGACAAAACATTAATGACTAAACAAAAAAAAAATCATAATTGTGGTAGACTACAACCAGAAAAACATGTTCAGAAATATTTTTCCTATTATTTCCTTTTAAATAAAGAGAGAGAGAGAGAGAAACTTACAGAAAAGAAGCAATATATTTTACATAACAAAATATATTATTCTTAAGATTTTTGTCATAAAATGTGCAACTTTAACTGGATATTTAAAAAATATGAAAGAAATTTTGTTGCACTTCTATTCTTAGTACAGATCAAAGGAATTTTAATGTTTGACTTAATTCAATTTTTAACAGCAACCGTTTTTAAGGAAAATAATTTGAATCTATTAACAATCCTTAGGCTCATTTGGCATTTTTAATATTAATTTAATTGCGATGCGTTCCATTTTAAGAAAAAGATATAAGAAAATACGTTTTTTGTAAAAGGAAGTTTTTTCAAAGATTTGGCTAGAATAAACCTGAATAATCTAAATAAAGCATATATTTCTTAACTAACCTTTGAATGCAAATCATTATCATGGAAAATATTTCTAAAAGCTTGGTTTCAAGTAGGAAATGGAAAGCAGAAATAATTTAATTTGCTATTAGCATTAATGATCAATGGCAACGTATTCATCAAAAGAAATACTAGGTTTCTATTTGTGTTCTAAAGCAATAAGATTATCATTTTTTCTCAAAATTTAAATAATGGGAGCTCTTTTGCTTCTTACAATTTATGAGGTTTATTATTCAAAAGTCAAATCTGGAATTTACTCCTTAATTGAACTTAGAAAAGTAGCTTTGATTTTAAAGAAACGATTATTTTATAGCATATTTTAAAGTTAGTTATCATTAAGTATGGGTTTTCAAAAATTCCTTTATATTCGTTATTACTTGAATTAAAGATCAGTAGGAAGCTCTTTAATCAGAACTTTTATAAATTGTTCTATTTCGCAACAAAATGTTTTTTTAGCTGATGGTTATGGATTTGCATTACGAAATTTCATTATACTAATTTTCATATCGGTTTGTAGTTACTGTTGAACATTTTTTTCCTTCCGAAAAAGGAATTGATTTTTTGTAACTGATTGTTTTACTTATTTTTGATGGGAAAATAATTTAATCCAGTAAGTTTTTACTAGGGATTCTAAAATGCACACCTATTCTATATTTTTGAAAAATAAAGCGTTAATTAAAAATAATTAGTTCTGCGTAAGAATATTAAAATGTTGAACGGCAAAGTGTTATTACAATCTCGTTAAAACCTAATACAACTAATATCAAACAATAAATGAGCCAATTAATTTAACTGCATTTAACACATGGATTAACAAAGAAAAGTTTTACAATGATAAATTTTGACTGCAATGCTATGAGCATTGCAATTTTTCCCTTTCTCTGAGAAATCTTTACGAAGTACGTTGTGCATGAATTTATTTAAGATATTTATTGCTGTGTCGCACTCGTTTCAAGTTCATCCTTTGAACTGTAAATGAGTACGGAAACTTTTCCGTTTCATTTTATATTTTAATTTTTGCATGCAAAAGAGTTTTAACATTTAAAATGAAACGTGAATGAAGATAAAAACAGGATTCATACTGGTAGTGTGGGTTTTTTTCCTATTGTTATTCTTCTCTAGCATACAACGACCTGCCTCAGTCAAATAATAATAAAGACTGCGGCTTATATTGTACTTAGCGTGCCTCTAGTAGCAAGAGTGCTGACAACGGCTACTGCGGCTGCCATCTTTTTACCACTGCGCCTGCGTATCGCCGGCTTTTACCACGGTTATTGGCAATGCGCAGGCGCGCTGGTAAAAATATGGCGACGGGGAGCATGTGCAGTAGCCGTTGTCATCCCTCTTACTACTAGAGGCACGCTAATTGTACGCAAAGTAGATACTGGCCGTCAGGATGAAAGAGGAAATTGTGGACAAGAAAATAGTGGGTTGTGCATTTGGCTCCTTTATTGCCATATCAACGAAACAAAATTAAATTTGTTAAACTAAAATTGCGAGAAATGCCATTGTCCAAAAACCATTTCCATTGTGATCAGAAACACTTTCATGTTGGCAGCCTAGAAAATACCCTAATGCTCTCTCTTTGAGCGACACATCGCAGAGATAGCACTTTAGTTAGTTATCTGACTCGGTTATTCAGAGATTACTGGGTCCTAATTCTGTCGCATGTCAGAGTAATTCCAGAACATCAAAAATCGTGCACATATATCCTCTAGGGTGCAGCTATAGTTAACGTCTTGAACCTTTAATACATAAACTGCAACGGCCTCTCAATTTTGTAAGTGACCTAGTAAGTGTGATAAGATCCTTTCAGTTTCGACCCATTGGTGCGGAAGAAAAGAGTTACCGGAAGTGTTTCCCGCCCACTTTGGTAAATCTTATTACAGAGTTTTTCTCTTCAGATCTTGCTCATGAGAGTTATTTGTGGACTATCCTCTCCGCGTACTTACTGTATCTAGTTCTTTATGGTCTAGTTTTACGGCACTGTTTATGTGTCTGTTATGAACTGTCTGTCCATAGCAGATTTCATTGTTCATATGAATTATACTGTTACATAATATAGTTCATATTGTTCATATGAACTATACTGTTGCGTAATATAGTTCGCATATTGTTCATTGAACTATACTGTTGCATAATATAGTTCATATTGTTCGTATGAACTATACTGCTGCATAATATTATTCATATGAACTATACTACTGCATAATATTGTTCACATGAACTACACTGCTGCATAATATTGTTCATATGAACTATACTGTTGCATAATATAGTTCATATGAACGCAGTAGTATGAGCTATGCTCATATAATATACACAGTATAGTTCAAATAAGAGCAGTATATTTCTCTGTTTATATTATAACATAAACAGCCAACTATAATGTTCATAACATAGCCACAATTATGGCTTTATTTAAGGTATTGTCTTAAAGAAACTGTCCTGACTATTTCTTCAGGCGTTCTGTCAGTTTGTACCAATCTGGTGACTCATTTGAACTTACACTAGAAACACAAGCACTCGTTACTCTTGAGGAAAAGTGTGTATCTTCGAGAAAAGAAAATTAAGAAGCCTAATTTTCGAGCTATTATCAAAATACCTTTTAAGGTACTTAATTCCGATTCTGACGTAGTTTTTCCAATGAATGGTTTTGTTATCTGATTTTAAAAAATAATTTAGATTAAATATTTAACGTAACTTCACCAAAAGAGTTTTAATATTACATATTTACTAAAAATTATTCAAACAGCGACAGCTTTTAAATGTTCTGAAAAGCAAGACAGATAACATTTTATTACAAGACATAAAATTACTTACTCCATGTTTTTCAGACGCGCAAGTACACCTAAATTATTTAAAATAAACTCTTACTTTAAAATGGCGGTTGTTGCACGTGATAGGTTTGCAGTTTGATAAATTTGTCAAACAATTAAATTTAAATGACTCATTAGATCAGACTTGCGAAAATATATATATTAAAAAACATTCTAATCATTAAAATGAAATAAATTAATTAGTTCCTTTTCTGCCCTTTTTTTGCGGACACTTGTGTGCTTAAACTTCAAACAAACTTAGAAAGACTTAAAATATTTTTTCTTCTTTAAAGCTTTGTCTCAAGTTTGTGCTTGTCTCTGAAATTCTCAATTTCAGCTAAGCATTCCTCAACAACTTCTTAATTAGTGTTTTAAAAGAAGATTT
Source organism: Octonoba sinensis (assembly GCA_038502835.1). NCBI lineage: Eukaryota > Metazoa > Arthropoda > Arachnida > Araneae > Uloboridae > Octonoba > Octonoba sinensis. The sequence continues at coordinate 57,544,430 of CM076605.1, read as the reverse complement.
AATTTAAAGATTCCTATTTAATGCTCTTTGTTATTTGCAATTTCGGTAAACTACGAATAAGAGCAGAAAACTTTTCTTATTACTTCTTTCAAAAACGAATTTAGGAATCTAATCTAACATTAGCTTAAGGATGTATACTCCTGCTTTTATTCATAGTGTTTGCATTTTAGTTTGAATAAGAAATTTTAGTTCTCTCTTATAAATCTCTGCAATAAAACTTAACAAAAGTCGGCAACATAATGTGCAATTTATTTCAATCCCAGGTAAGAAACAAAGCGACGGATTTTATCACTTTGAAACAGTAAAATTAATAAGTTTGTTAAGTACGATAATCAGAAATACTTAAAAATATGGTTTTAAATATAGATGTCTTATGTGTTAAATTGAAAAACATAAACAAAATAGGCGGTATAAAAAATTGTCTGTTATAGAGAAATAATGCGAATCCAGAATAGTGGCTACTTAACTTTAACTTTCATAATTATTTTTGTTCTGAATATGGTACAAAACATAAACACAATGTACGGAATGCAAAACTGTCTTTTATACTCAAATAATGTGAATCTAAAGTAGCGGCCACTTAAATTTAAGTTTCGTAATTAGTTGTTGTTCTGAATTATAAGATTCGAGACTTCCGTTACAGTTCTAACTTTCACGGCTGAACAACTTCTAAATAACAAGCAAAATAAATGTACAAAGATTAAAGTATAAATCCTTGCAAAAAAGAAACTTGAAATAGATTTTGCTTCAAAATTCCGTTTAAGTAATTTTTTATTAACAAAATCTTCAAAGCAAAGTTGTTTTAATTATAACTATCAAAAGCATTATCTTTTTTTACTAGACTATATTTTCATCTTTATTGCTGCTTAAAAATTTCGCATTGTTCTTTTTAATAACATCACTCGAAAACGCGAGCATATGATTCAGGTAACCGACCTCAAACAAACTATACCAGATAAATAAATTTAAAGCCCTTAATTTTGCCATGCAAAATTTACTTGGGTATAAGTTAATAATGTACTTAATATTAGTAAAGAAAGGGATAGATATTCCCACCCCCACCTTCGCATTCATATCGTACTAAAATTTTAAATTGCCATTATTTTATTAATATATCGCAAAATATTTGGTGACACATTAAAATCTGACTATCAAATAGAATTTCCCCAACGAAACTTTAACAATCAAAATATTATTTAAATAATTCATTTCTACACTGTAAAACGTTTTGGTGTTCAGTCGGTGTAAAGTTAAAAATGATTCATTTTTTTTGCTGTATTTTAAATTCTTTTAAGTATTCGTCTAGAACAGTACAGACAGCAGAATGTTCTTTTAGTATATGATGTTCATTACATTAACTCATCTACGTATCAAAAATAAATTGCTATTGCTCATGTATCCCATTTTCATAGAAATGAGCAATCGCAAGGAATTTTTGATACGTGGATGAGTTAACGAATTTCATGAGCTAAGAAACGTTATACTCTTTATATTTTTTTAGACAGACACATAAAAAAATAAGTACAGTTGAACTCGCTTAATACGAAATGCCGAAAATTCGCGAACTTGTTCATATTAGCCGTTATTCGTAACAACCGTGAATAAATAAAATTGTTTAAAAAAAAGTATTAAAAATGCTTGTTAATATTTTAAAAATAATTACTACTATTTGCAATAAAAAGTAAAATAAATAGTAAAAATAAATAATATTAAATCTTACTATTGTTGAGAAAAAGTTTAAGTTAAACTTAGATTTCAATTTTTTCAATTTTGGAAAAAATCATTAAAGGTTAGTCGTTTTTTAGGTACCTTTAATTGGTGGTTTACAATGACTCAAAATAACCATCAATTTCTAAAAAAAAAAATTAATAATTTTATGCAAAAGAGAAAATTTTTAAAGAGTAGGTCAGAAAGTTTGCTCGTCTTAGCCGGGATTTGTATTTTAGCCTCCGTAATATGCGTGAGATATTTAGTGTAACAAATAGTAAACCAAACTTAATGAGCAAAATGTTCGTTTTAGCCGTGATTTCGTATTAACCGTGTTCGTATTCAAGGCCGTAGCCAGAAGTTTTTTTTCGGGCGGGGGGGAGCCCTGACTTTGAAACACGAGTGTAGGGGAAAGTTTCAGGGAAGAATATATGCTACATTGCGAAAATTTTTGGGATTTCGGGGGGGGGGGGGCTTGTCGCCCCCCCCCCCCCCCCCTCTGGATACGGCCTTGTTCGTGTTAAGAAAGTTCAACTGTATATCAAAAAAGAATAATTTTCAACTTTACACCAACTGGAACACCAAAAACGGCGGCACCTAAACGCAAAATTTTTGTGCTCTTCTTTCTCAACACTAAAATATATTTTTTGGCTTCAAAACTTAAAACATTTTATTTTATGGGAAGATAACACTGAATACGGTGAATAAAATATTCAACTGTTTTCATCTCGACTTACAAAAAGCATGAGAATGACATAATGCCTTCGAATTCTCTAACATGAACGGTTTTTATGTACCCTTTTCCAAGAAACTGAATGAGATTTGTGTGCATGTTGTAAGAAAAAGTAAATTCTATGTACGCAACAAAGATTTTCAATAGCGACAAGATAAAAAATAAAAGACAAGATTAGTTGCATGCACGCTACAGGAGCAGAGAATACTAAGAAATGGAAATTTTTATAAAAAATTTAAGTATTTATTTTCGCGTATTCAAATGCTTCACAGCGTTGTCGATAAAATTCTCTTGCAACCCTTTTGTGTAAAATTTACTGCACAGAGAAATATAATAAAATCATTCAAAGGAAAAAAAACAAGAAAAAAGGGTTTATGTATATAAAAATATTTGTTTTTGTACATGGTTGTATGTTAGCTATAAAAAGACACATCAATTGACGATTTGAAATGAAAATCGGCACAACATTCAATCATTTCATGACAAAGGTAACGCAAGAAGTCCCAACTAAAAATTCTAATTAGTGTTTTTCTATATATTCCAATTTCAAAATTTGTTTCGACAATAAGAAATCGAAAAAAATCCCATCTCACTTTTAAAATTTTAATTTCATTTTGAAGCTGTTAAGAAAACTATGTCAGATAGAATTTATTCCAAAACTCTATAATAGATATAGCGTGAGTGTTTTGGATCTTACTTTATTTAATGACGATTAAGCTAAGTCTTATTGTAAATTGAAGATCTTGGCGCGAAGGGATTCCAGTAATTCAGTTTTGTAAAAATAAGCAATAGAGTTATAATTTAAACTTTTAATTGTTTAGGGTTTCACGCTGTTTAACATTCACAGGGCTAATATATTTTCTAAATATTATCATTGCAGCGGAAAACGCCAGGGGTTTTGCTAGTGCAAAATAAAGTTGAAATCAGCAAGATCCTGATAAAAAAAAATTCCGATACTGGTGACACATGACAACATTCAGTCCTAAATAAAAAAGGAAAATTGTGTTGAAAATACCGATTAGAATAAGGGAAAAGGTCCCTAAAAATCTCTGTTAGATTAAGCACAACAGTCCCTAAATTCCCCAGTAAATAACAGTCCCTTAAATTGCTTATTAGATTAGGTTAACAGTTCCTTTATAAGATTAACTTCCCTAAAAATGCCCACTAGATTATAAAATCGAGTACTGCCTTCAAAAAAAGTAAAGAAAAGAAAATACTTGAAATCTACAAATCACAAAACTACCGAATTACTTACCGAGTTTCTTACGAATAGGTCTCGAAAAAACCCTTCCGGTAATAAAAGTATTAAACTAAAATATCTGCGAAATATGTCGCTTGGTTTTCGAGTCTATAAGGCGACACACACATTTATAGATTGCCTTTTATTCATATTATAGTTAGGAACTCTTTTTTTATTTTGATAATAGATAGCTCTAAAACATCTGGAAAATTTTCTTCTACCAAACATTCCATTTACATCTATCAGTTCACTCCTTAAGGCAAAGGCTTGCTTTCTAAAGGCTGCAAAATTCTTAGAAGCTTATTTCAATTATCTTTGGAATAATTACTAAGACATCGGATTTAATCGAATTATATATATGTGAAAATTATTTTGATCTGTTGAATAAAAATTCCGAAGAAGCAACCTTAGTGATTAAGGTTATTATTAAAGAACACTTCCCAGCCGTCTGTTGTTCCGTGGTGCATTCTAATCATTGTGGAAAACTAGTTAAAAAAGAACAAAATATGAATACATATTCGCAGTCATTCCTTTCTCAACTTCAAACCACCTGTTGCATTGTTTGAGATAAATATTGTTATCGGAGGATGTAGAACTTAAATAAAAATAAATTTCTTTATTGACAGCTAAAGTGACCTCTTTCATTGAGTAGCTCCATTTTTAAAAGCGCAATATTACTCAACGCGAGAAGATCTTAAGAAATGGACATAAGGGAAAAAAAACTTTGCTTATTTAATTTTATTATTCTTTTATTTTATTTTAATTTGTTTATTTGCTATTTATTTATATTTTATTCAGTTTTTGCCATTTAGGCTTAGTGTTTAATCAACTGAATTTCATTTCAATAGAGATTCAGCATTGTGTAGAATATGTAATTTATTGAAAAACAGGAGAATTTTGTTACACATTATTTTATGTGGAACACATTAATGTAAACGTATGATTATAAATTGCAAATATCTTGATAGGACGGCTGAATTGTTTTAGTCGTGCATAGTTAGTTACAGTATCCTTACAAAATGTTTATGCTTGGTATATTTTAACATGCTCAATCAAATGCGAAAAATTGATGTATTATCAGTAAATTAAAACACAACTCTTTTAATTAAGTGGTAGGAGGAACAATAAAGCATGAACAATCTTATCAACTGTATATGTCAAATGAAGCAAATATATTTCATCTTGATTAATTATTTCTATTTGACTTTTGAAGACGTATATTCCTGTTTGTAGTCTTGTGATGCGAAGCACGGTAATCGTGCTTAAATACTGATACATGAAAGTTAATTAATTGTATAAAATTGCATTGAAGTATAACAGCTCAAATATGTTCAAATTTTATGATTTTAAAGTATTCATGATGTTTACTGATTAAAATTATATTAAAGCTCCGTGAAAAGTGATGGCATTATTACGTAAACTTTCTGAAACATTTAATTTAAATAATTAAATGTTACGCACGTTTCAATATACATGCATTTATTTATTAATATAAGTAAAGGCTGCTTTCTTTCTTTTTACTCTTTCTCTTTCGTTTTCTTCTTCTTTTCTTTTCTTTCCTTTTGTGTGCATGTGGAAATTTATTCTGTAGCAAAAGTACATCCTAAATTAAATAAATTTTATCTTGTCCTGTAACTTTTCAGATGCATGCAAAAAATGTTTTCTGTATGATCGAGCTGTTTATATGTGGCGGTCGACGGATATGCGAGAATAATTTATATTATATGCCATTTATAAATTTCATAAGGAAAATTACTTTTTTTTTTTGGTTTTTGATAATTGGATAATTGTATATAATAAACTCTTCACAATGTACGTGAAATATTTAGAAGAAAAAAAAACATGCGCTATGGTCATTTCGATTACAGATCTCTTTTTTTTTTTTTTTGAAAAGATTCTACGCATTATGAAACAGTTTTTGAAATAGACATGTCTATTTTTCTGTCATCATTTCTTTTACCTTTTGTTTATTGGCTGGTGGATATGGATTTACAGAAAGTTTTCTTTCAAAATGATCCCACGCAGATCCAAAGAGATTTAAATCAAATGACGTTAGGGGGAAGGTGAGGAAAATCATGTGTATTTTTAAATGATTTTGATTTCTAAAATATACAATTGAATTACTTGTTGCCATACATGCCTTTACAGTTTTACATTATTTTAAAAACCCCATATTTAAGTTAAAAAAACGAATTCCAAACGCAAAAGCAGTGGATATTAATATTGCCTAGACTTCGAAAGTTTGCTAAAAATACCCACTTCAGTCACCAAATATAATTAATAACATTAATAATAACTCAACGTAATTAGGGGCGGCAGCAATTGAGGGTTAATTTGTTACGTAATATTGCGCTTGTAATTAATGAGGAAAGTACAAGTATGTTATGTGGTTATTTAATATTTTTTAAATACAGAATTACATATTTAATGACTATATTTTTAATCGCTATTCTCTACAACAATGATTCTCAACCACTCTGCCGCGACACATTTTAGAAATGTATTTTGTAAAAATTACAGTGTTTTCTATTAACTACAAGTAAATTTTGTTTCAATTTAAAAAAAGTTCACTAAAAGAAAACTTGTTTTTACAGTTAAATTCAGAATTTAAATTCTTAATTGCCTTAAGCCTGAATTTTGTTTCTTAAATGTGAGTTTAAGTATGTTCTTTCCATGGTACAAAATACAGAACAGCAAGTTTAATATTTCTTCAGAGTTTTTTTTAAATGTCTAAAATCCAACGTGTCCAAATACTTTTCGGTAGATAGTGTATGAATTAAGCTACAGAACAGGATTGTTAGCATTAAAAAAATATGTATGCTTTATTCCTTGTTGCTTAATTTTCGTACAATTGAGCAACATCTGAAAATCGCCATTTTTGACTCACGTTAGTCTAGTCTTGAGATACAGAAATTTAGCGAATATATACGCATGCATTTTTTCCATTATGGATAAAAGAGAATAAATCATTATGAACATTTTTTTTCCGTGTAATTTCACTATTCTAAATATTTTCTCTTTTCTTCCTTTCTTTCTTTATTTTTAACTAATTCTTTTCTACTGTTTGTGATTCTTCAAGAAGCACAGAACTGCTGCGTTGGGTAAAATTCTTTCCATGCACAAAAAATAATAATCAGCGTCCCCCCTTCCCCCTGATGTATTGTTCGCGCTATTTGCGCGGCAAGCTCATAATTTCGAATTGTCTGTGTGTGTGTGAGCACCTTCTGATCTTTGCGCGCTCCGACTGCGCGGCAAGCTGAGAAATTTCGAACTATATTTCGCAGGTAGCAATTTTCGAAAGAATTTTAATGACGCGTACTTTTAAAAGGTACGGCTAATTTTATTACATTTTGAACTTAAATTTTATGAATGGGTTCGAGATGTTTACTGTTAAGGTGGTAAAACAAGCAAAAAATATTTTCTTACGCATTCGATATAATATTTATTTTTGCTTCGAAATTGTTTACCACCATTTTTTCCCCTTTACTGTTACATATTATTTCTGAGAAATATAATTTTTGTGGATTTTTTTTTTTTTTTTTTGGCAATAACTTTTTTCTCTATTTTGTAAGCTGACGTCAGTTGGGTCTTTCTGCAAAATGTCCGTACTTTTTAAAATCCCCAAGTTCGTACGTCCGAATTTGAGACTGTCCGGATTATACTGTATTATAAAAGAACCAAGCGGTTTAAAACTTGACGTGCCAAAACTTAACCAAGCCAAGTGTAAACCATGCGGTTTTATATCTTTCAATTAATCCAATCGTTATTTGTGTAGGTAACTTGACGGTTTAGCAGATATTCAGGTCTAAAAACGTTACAAAAAGCAACGAAAACATTTCCGAATGACCTTGGCCGCAAAGATCCGAGTGACCCACCAAATTGTGTGCTAATATATATCTAAGATAAAGTAGTATCCATGTTAAAAAAAAAATGTAATGTGTCACTCTCGGTTTTAAAAGTTACAGAATATAACTTGCACCACATATTCGAGACCCTGAACTTTGACTCCTTTTCAAGGAAAAACCACTCACGTTTTAAACGGGACAAACTTCACTTTTTCTTAACACAGTACCACTAGCATATCCTGAAAGTTTTAGGAAAATTTAAGGTATCAATTATCATACACCCATTCACTTTATCCAATTTAAAATAAATAAATAAATAAATAAATGACTCGTTAATCCTCCGCGTTCTAGTACAGTAACTACCCTGCAGCATTAAAAATTTAAATGTAATCCAAAATATTTATTCCCATTATTATTATCATGCCGTGGAAATGAAAATATTTTTACCAAGGCACACATAATAAAATATTAAGATAAATAGGATTATCAGAGTTCTATTTCAAGGAATTTTATCAGGCCTCTAGATCTCGTTGCCAAAGATTTCCATGAATTATTTACGATGTTAAAGACTGCAGTAAGTTGGATTCTGATCTGATGTCTTTTCCAAATTTTATCACAATACTGATTTCCTTCTTAAGCCTTCTTAATGCAAAACACGCAAGAAAGAACAAAAAAACGCTTAAGCCGTTGACACAAAATATTTATTGCATTAAGATTCATTCTCCAAACTCTGTGATTTGCTTGTGTACTTACTATGTGTTTAGTTTTTCCACAACATTTTTTTTCCTCCTTGTCTCCTGCCCCTCTCTTCCAAAAAACTAAGAAGAAGAAACATAGAATTTATTCGAAAACCAGATTTAAAAATACAATTTTAAACTGTTTTATGCATTTTAAAACTATTTATAGATTTATAGACACTTTTTATTCTCTCGCTAATGAAATTCGGAAATGCATTGAAAATGTATGGGACAATGTTCCCGGTTTTTCAGATAAAATTCTACAATCCTTTGTGAAGCTTAAGCTTATAGTGTAGATGCGTTATTGGAGATTTAGGCATCTAACAAGTAAACCTATGACGCAGGCCGTATAACATATAGAAAGTTTCAGATACATCTATTACATGTGCGACTAAATAATTCATACATATAAAAGACATTTTTATCTGTAACAACACATTAGACATTTATTAAATAACTAGTACGCCCGGCGGTCGTGCGAAATGACCGCTGTTGTAGATATTATAAATATACAATTCTCCCAGAACCGGAAATGCACATCAAATCAAAGAGATATTTATAAAGCAGAACAGTAAGATTTAAAGAATAAATAATAAATATATAATAGTTTCGGAAAAAAATATTCTTACCGAAAAAAAAACTAAGTTATAATAATCTGTAAAATAAAAATATTATTTACTATATAATCAAATTGTTTGTGAAAAACATTTATTTATATCCAACATAATCATCGCCAAAACAATAGTTTTAACGAAACCTGGAAAAAAGAGCACTGCCACTTTAACAAAATATATATATATATATATATATATATATATACAAAGAGCAGACGATAAATAAATTAAAACAAAGAAAGAAGGATTAAATTAAATTCGCGTTTACATTAATTGTTAACGGAGATTGCAAATCTAGCGATGCCTTACTCAAAATGCTAGAGAAATGTTTTGATTATTAGTCGTTTTCATTATACAAACAGTTGTGTAAATGGAAGCACGATGCAGTTTTCTCGGTGTAAGAAATTTGGAATAAGCTATCGACGACAAACAGACACTTAAGCACCTTATATATAAGACTAGAGCTCGCCTAACAGTCGAAATTTATATAATAATTAATAATTATATTCAGCATAAAAACGTTATGCTATTTATATAATACTTAACATATTATTCACCAAATTTGGTGATTATAACGTCGAGTTTAGTTTGATCATCCTCACTTAAAGCGAACGTTTTGTAAATCATTGTCGCCGCAGGGCCCATTGCGCTCATACATGTAGCCGCTTGCACTTCTGCCGATTACGTACTAAGTTGAGTGGCTGCTGAATAAAACTTAAATGTTTGTTTTCTTACACTATTCTCATTTCAGTGTTTCTGAGAAGCTTTCAGTAAACTCTCATTATGATTGCTTTTATTATTATTGCTTAGTGGCCACAAAGTCTTTTTAACAATGAGTTTTATGTGTGTTACGTAATAATTTACTCAACCAAGACATGTTGCCATCTGCTATCTATAACAATATAACATTACAATTATAAACTAGGCTTTCCTGGCAAAAGAAAAGGGGACATAATAATTAACTAATAATAAAGTATTTCTAATTGTTTAAAATTTATATCACTAAAACTCGTCAATCGCTAATATAAACAGAAAAGATCAAGAAAAATCGGTTGAAAACCAAAGGAGAAAATGGTTCTTAACTGTTTTGTCTTTGCCTATTTATATATAAATATCTATACCTGAGCTCTATAGTACCTTAAGTCTATTTTTCGATTTTTGCAAGTATACACTTAATGGACAGAGTACCGACGACCTAAAAATTTGTTTTTGTTCTTTTGTTTTTTTTTACTTCATCGCAAATCTTGAAAAATGGATTTAAGATACTGTGGCTGTCAGGAACAGATAAATAATACGAAATTAAAATCGATTACATTTTGAATTAAAAGAAAAATAAATAAAAGTTACATTTTTTGTGGTTCTGAATGGGTAGAAGCATTTACGGACATTTTCAAAATTCACTTCTGCAACCACATCATACACGACTTAACCGCTTAGTATTTCTTGCTTCATATAATACCTTAAACTTTTTTCCCCATTTTTACTAGTTTTTGTGACCTTCTCTTCCCAGACACAACAGTGAATGGTTAACAAACTATTCTCTAAGAAGTAGTAATATTTGGATATGATTTCACACGAATGTTCCTATTAACCATTTTCTGATCTCATAGCTATACCCATCGATATATTCCCATCAAATTACGCAGATTTTCATAATTATTTGTTTACTAGCTGCGACGCCCGGCGTTGCACGGTCTATCTTAAAATATATTTTGCAAATACAGCGATGCCTCATCAAAATGCTAGAAACGTTGATTATTATTTTTTTTTTTTTTTCATTTGTTTAACAATGGCAACTGCATTGATTTGCTTGTTCACACGGCAACTGTAACAATTATTGAAACGATGCAACACTGCAAATAAAATAAAACGGTCATCTGGGTCAAATAAAATTCAAGTTAATTACTGTGAAAAAATAATTTCAAACTACAGAGAAAAACGCTTATAACTTCTTTTCTAGTTAATTTAGAGGCTTTCAATTTTAGCACGTTGCAAAAAACTCTTCCTCAAGTAGTTTTTTACGCGCTTTTCAATGGTATCAATTTCGAAAGGATGCGATAATTTCTTCCGATAGAAAAGGACTATTTTATGCAATTTTCGGATCGCCGCTCCTATTGCTCTTAGCGCGATGATATATAGCCTATAGCCTTCCTCCATAAATGAGCTATTTAACACTGAAAGAATTTTTCAAATCAGACCAGTAGTTCCTGAGATTAGCGCGTTCAAGCAAACAAACTCTACAGCTTTATAATATTAGTATAGATATCTTGTAACCTTGTTTTGAAACAAGTTTTCCTCGAAAAGGTGATTATGGAAGCGACTCCCAAACTGAATGCTTCAACGAGGAGGGGGGTTCCGTGAGGCGACTATGATATAAAATTACATAAAAGTCATGGTTACAGTTATAGGGAAATTCCATGAAAACAGGGACACCAACATAAAAAAAAAATTTCTTTCATATATACAGTTTTTTTTTTCCTCTAAGATAAAAATATGTGAATTTTTATAAAACTATGCTTAAAAAGTTAGCAGTACCTTTTTGTAAGTTTTATAGGCAATGTTTGGCAAGTTTACTTTTGTTACAAGTGTTGTTGTCTTTAGAGAGGTTCGGAAGGTTCATCTTGTTTTCGTAAAGAAATTAACAGGTATGTATAAAATCCTATTATTTTATTGAAATTTAGTCTATATGTGAGGTTAGGCCAGTAAAGAATCTTTAAACTGTGATTATTGTATTGAAAATTAATTTTTATAAATTAGGCCTCATAGTAATGTAACATCAGTCACAAAAATTTATAAAAGTTTTTATTACTTAAAGAAAATTAGTGTTAATAATACAAAAAGCCGTATTCTCCTCATTCATGATAGTATCTTAAATATCAATTACTTAAATAGTTAATAATAGTTCAATTTATGAGTTAAAAACTTCTTTGAAATATGTAACATCAGTCACTTTTATCTTTTCCAGTTTGAAACTTAAACACTGCACAAATAGCATTGACTGCTGCAGAAAGGCAAAAAAAGAGGCAAGATAAATTAAAGAAGGAAGGACATTATGAAGATTACAAAAAGAAAAACAATGCAGAAACTGAAAGGAGTAGAGATAAAAAGGGAAATGACCTAGCCAAGTTACCTAAGTCAGTTCAAAATGAGTTAAAAGAGAAATCAAAGAAAATGCTTGAAAAATAATAGAAAAATGTAGAGCATTAAAAAGCTTAAAATTTCAAGTAGCAGTGACATAACCCCTTTTCCAAAATAATAAAACTTTAGGAAAAGCTGTAACTCGTGCAAAGCGTACCCTGCCTACATCTCCACGAAAGCAGAAGGCTGTCATAAAAAAATGATTTGACAATGAAATTGGTGAAACAGGTGCTCCTATTAAGCCCAAGTAAGCATTTTTACAGCAGCACTGTACCACTCAGGTAGAATTCATCCATATGTGATAGCCTCAGATGAACTGTCTCATTCTAAAGAGATTGTGATTCCTCCCATAACAAGAATGCTGGAAAAGATTCCTCAAGAAATTGAAGTCTTACATATTTGGTCAGATGGCCCAATTCAAAAACAAGTTCATTGCAGACTCAATACCCATGTTACAGAAAAAATATAAATTGTTAATTACATCGAATTATTTTGCTACTTCAGATGGGAAAGGCCCAGTGGACGCATTGGCGGCTCTGTAAAGAGGCAGGTAGAGGAAGCTGTAAAAAAGAAAGCATACAGTGCAAAAAATTTCGTAAATGCCGCAGCTTCAAGCAGTGTGAAAGTCTTTGAGATCTCCTCGTACGATTTACAGTTGCATTATAAAGAGTTAAATTTGAATAAAATATTTTCTGATTCAGAAGCTATAGCTGGTATCACGCAGAAACACTTTTTGGAAGTGGTACACAAAATCACCAAAAGCTCCAAATTATCTAAAACATCATTTGCGTGTTCAAAACCAAGATAACAAGTTCCAGAATTGGTGGCCACAATTGGAGAGTGGGTTCTTGTGTAATACGATGGACAGCTCTATCCAGGTGAAGTCCTAGCCATTGAAAACTATGAATACTTGGTCAGTGTTATGATTCCAATAGGGAAGCATTGGAAATGGTCTGACAATGTGTATGAAATTTATTATTCACAAGAAGAAATGATAAGAAATCTTAGTACACCAGATGTAGTAAAGGAACGATGACACTTTTCATTTCCTGAATAGCACTAAAAACATCACTTTTATAATTATATTCATTTACTATTGTTTATTTTTTCTCATTTAGGTAGATAAGTGTAATTTTGTAAAAAAAATTTGCTAATTTGACTTTTAAGGAGAAATAAATTATAATTTGAACCAATTAATGTTGGTGTAACATCAGTCACAAAATGTTTGTAACATCAGTCACGGTAGTTAAAAATTTCCTCCACTGTAAATTTTAAAGTTTTTTAAATGAAACAAAGTGTATTCACAAAGTTTGAAATCTCTACTTGACTGGAAAAAAATAATTTTAATCTTCGTGTTCTTAGTTTGAGGAGAATTTCAATTGATATAAAAGTTGTTTTTCCTAATGTCTCTTCTGTGTAACATCAGTCACAATTTTTGATTTACCTTAATTCCACACAAAAAAGCTTTTTATGTCTAAAAACAGGTATGGGCTGCATTAATGTACTCTATCATAGTATTTTAGATCAATTTCAGAAAAATAAAATTAAATTTCAAGACAGTGTGGATTTTAAAAGTTAAAAAACTCAGTCAAATTGTAACGTCAGTCACCGTGGAATGACCCTACAGTATTTTCGTGAACTTTGAATGTGAGTTACCAATCTTTATTTTTCTTTCTTACCCCTTACACTCTCAGAAACGCATGCTCAAATCTCACGAAACTTTCGCCGTATTTGACGAAATGGCTTCGTGAAAAATGCTCCGAGTAAACCTTTCGTAAAATTGCCGATATTTGTGTAGTAACTTTTTTAAGCCACGTGATCGTGCGAGGAAAGAATCGTTATAAATGACGAAATTTTTTTTGACGGTTCAAGAATCGTCAAAAGGGAGAGCTCCATTTCTGAGAGTAGTAATGTAATTTTTTTTAAACAAATATGCAATTATACCACAGACAGATATTTTGTTGCTCTGGTGTCGTCAGAAGATTCGAATCTCTCTAACCATGTTACGACTTGGAAAAGTTTAATTCGTAAAGCACATGTTTACGTATTCATAAAAGCATGGTCCCCATATGGAGGGTGGTGGGGATACCATTGCAATGGGCCCGGAATGAAAAGGATATTAAAACTTATTTCTAAACTTGACAAAATAGTCTCCAAGTCATGATTTGGTTGCGAGCTCTGTCATAAGTGTGGGGGTTATGGGTAAAGGTTTTTTTTTAACCCCAAAACACATTTCTGCAATATTGTTGCGATTCGTATTTTTACGTTAATTCCATCATGTATTGTTTCGCCGCAAATTCGTTGAGAAGTTTATGCACACCTGCACTGAAAAAAAAAACTGAATTTTCAGAGTGTCTTTTGGATGATTTTAACGGAAGATTTCCGTAATACTTCGATACATGGTTTTTCCTTCCAAAAACGGAAATATCACTTCCTGAAAATACGAGAGCGGAACTTTTCCGTGTTACGGGTGCTGTATTTTCACAACCTGATTTGGATTATCATAGAAAAAAGAAATGGAACTTCTGTCAAATCTCGGGAAGATATTATCAGAAACGGAATATTTCCGGCAACTCTGCTGCCGTACTTTTTCCGTTATTTTCAGAAGATTTTTTTCTTTTACAGTACGCTTCTACGAAGGAAATTCAAATATCCTTTGTAAAGTTTCAGATGTGAAGTTCAGACTTTCAGATTCAAATAATTTTGAGATAACCTTTCTGGAAATTAAAATTTGTTTTAATACAGTTGGGGAAAATGCATATAATACTTGTTTCTATTAAGTGGATTAATAACTCTTTCACCACATAAAATATTGCTTAGTACCACAAATAAACTGCAAATTTCGGAAACAAATGCGATCTTTAATCAAGCGTATAAAACCGTAGGAGTAAGTAACAGCAGTTTCAGAACAATTTTGCGCAAACTTTTCGAATAAATAGAAATTGAACTTGGAAGCCACAAAGTTGAGCTCTCCTGATTCCGTTCATCATAAATATTCTATACTGGTAATTTAAATAGAATTGAAACTTTGAAATGATCTTTAAATACCGTTTCTAAATTATTCAACACAAGTTACATTCGAATATTGTTTACGCGGGAAACTGCTTCTGGCAAAGGGAACGTGCAGGATTTTCTGTTGTGTTTGAAAGAGGCTTATGACTTCAATAGTTTTGGTGAGAATGTTTTGGAAGCAGTGCTGAATTCTATCTTGCTCTAAGTGAAGTAGTGCATAAACGCTCGTAGAAAATGCAGAAATAAATCTTCTGTTCCATATTAATAAAATTTCAAAGTACAGTAAAACCTGTAAAGTTGACCACCTTTGTAAGCTTACTACCTGTCTAAGTTGACCACTTTTGCTAGGAACGGAATTTAGCCCTATATTGTATAATGTAGGGAAACCTTTGCAACTTGATCTCCTAAGTTGACAACCTGTCTATATTGACCAATTATGTACGCCAAATTTGGGTGGGAGTATTATAAAAAACCCTTTGTAAGTTGACCACCTAATTATTACTATATTTATTTGTTTATTTATTTTTGCAAAGATAAAAAGAAACTAATATAACTTCTCCAGGATATTTTTATGCTATAATGTTAGAGCAGTATTTGTCTGGATGGATGAAACATCAATATAGAGGTTGAATAAACTTCTTTGAAAGTTAATCTTTTGGAAAAACTACCTATCAGCACTCTTTTATTATCTAAATAAGTTTTTTCTTTTTTTCTTCTATCTGACGTAGCCACTTTGAAAAATTATGTATTTTTAGGATATCTTTACTATCATTTAAGTAACTTACATAATTAATCAGATATTTATCTTTATTTTAAATAAGATTATGTATTTTTAGATATGTATTTTTATAATAAATTACGTATTTTTAGGATATCTTTACTATCATTTAAGTAACTTACATATTTAATAATAGGGATGTAACGAATAGTGATTTGGCCGAATAGCCAAATACCGAATATTCAGCCTTTCCTCCCAGGTCGAAGCCGAATATTCGGCCAGTGTCTTAGGCCGAACACCGAATATTCGACGGCAGAATATTAAAATTACTAGGAAATCGTTGTAATGGAAAAGTATTTATAACTGTTGGTTAAGAATTTAAAACTATTTAACATTGATCTATTTTCTCTATTTTGAATGTAATAAAACTAAGAATTTCACCCACAAGTGAAATAGAAATGACAGGTTTTATGGTACTAAACATTAGCATTATTTTACTAATTATTTAATTTTAATGAAAATTGCTTAGTAAACGTTTACCTTGCTCAAAACTGTTTTATGAAGATATTTTTTAAGTTTTAAAAGTTAATATTTTTATTTTAGCCAGCAATTATGGGGCTTTTTACATACCTATTTTTAAAAGATCTATTACAATTTAATGCACTTGACTGGAATATATTTTTATTTTCAAAAACCTCAATAACTTATCTAAATATTTATGATATATTCTAGGCTTTTTGCATTTCTCTCTTACTCAATATTCACAATAAATCAGCCTACCAAAACAAAGTCTGACTTCCATTTTGTTAATAATAACAAAATAAATTTTTCATTTTCTCCATCATAATTAACTATTGCTAGCTTTTGGGAACAAATGCTAAATATAAAATACAATGTTACAAGTTTAAAATCTGTTTTTGCTCAGTCAAACCTAAAACAGGGTTTAAAAACTTAGTTTTTTTGTAAATTATATTTATTTATTGAAACTATATACTAATGTATTATTTTGTAATAATTATAATACAATTTTAAATGTTAAAATCTACTAATTTCTTTATTTTTTTTACATTTCTACTGCAGCAGAACTATTTGGCCGAATAGTCCATCAATATTCGGCCAGGCCGAATTTCACCTTACCCAGTATTCGGCTAGATAATGAAATGACTATTCTGTCAGGCCGAATATGCCGAATTCCGAATAGTGGCCGAATATTCGTTACATCCCTAATTAATAAGGTATTTTTCTTTATTTTAAATAAGTACTTTACTTTTAAAGTTGTATAGGATGCATTGTAAGTCATTCAGGTTAAATTTCTGTAATGGTATTTTCGATAACTAAAAAAAAAAATAGCTAATTACTATTTTAAAGTAGCGTTAATACATGAAGCTATATTTTAATTTGTCGCAGATGAAGAAATGCATAGTGTGAGAAATGACAAACGAAAAATCTCCCCCCTCTATTAGTTGACCACTGAAGTGCTGCACCACAAGTGGTCGACTTACACAGGTTTCACTGTATATCCATTTTTTTTTTTTTTTTCAAATCAGCGTAATAAAAGCACAAATTGTAAAATATTGCAGATACGTTTTTCGTGTTAAAAGGATACTCTTATTAAACGTATAAAGTTATGAGCAGGGATGTAACTAAGGGATCATTCATAAATGATGTCACGCTTCGAGGGGGGAGGGTTCGTGAAATTATGACAAAGTGTGACAAGGTTAGGGGAGGGGGTAACAAGAAGTGGGACATCAGGTTTACACATCATAGCGTGACATGTGACAAAGGGGGAGAGGGTCAAATATATCGGAAAAAACGTGACATCGTTTATGAACGGTCCCTAGGGGGAGCAGACGGGGAATTTAAATTATTCATCTTTATTATAGAAGAAAAAAATAACAAAACGTTTCCCAACTAACCGGTTGTTCTTTTTACGTGGTTACGGGAAATCTTTAAACAAGCATCAGATCACACTAAACGTATCCACATAAATCTCTTATTTATCATAAAATTACTTTTTACAATTTGTACAATAATGCTATTTACATATCCACAAGAATACTTATATCAAGCAAAGTTATACAAAGAAAGTATTTCGCTAGAGTCAGCGCCTCGCAGACACTGCTCCCTACGACTCCTCGCGCGAGTACTTCTCTATTTCTCATCGTTCGCATCCCTCTTCAACCCCTGCGCGAGGGATGATTCGAGGTTGCGTAGGGTCAAGTATGTCACACACTACAACTGTAAACCAATTACCTAATTTAATTTGCGTGCGTAAACCTACTGCAGGCGTTAGGGCTCTGTAAAATGATTTTTACTATTTTTCATAACGATTTGAAAGTTTGAATTGATGATATCTTTAAATTGGAGCTAAGGATTTCACAATTGACATTATCTATAATTATGGCACAACTTTTTTGTTTTCATAATCGAAAAATATATGTTTTAACTGTCGCGTAAAATAATTCAATCTAGTACAAAAAAAAAAAAACTAATTTGATGTCTAAAGGTATATTCTTGCGATTGCAAGCATTTTCATTTGACATCTGAAAAGAGAGTTAAAAACCATTTTTCGAATGCTTATAAGAAATAAAAACGTTAAAACCATCTTTTGAATGATTATGAAAAAAGAAACAAAGATGACTGAGGAGGTAATATATCAATAACTGATTCAATATTTTGGGCGGAGGTATTCCAATCGGTGGCACCGGGCTAGTGGCTCAAGTGTCGCGGATTCAATCTTGCACGGCCGAAGACCCTCGAAACGTAAATTCCAAGTTTAATTATAAAACATTTACAATATTTTAATTTTTCAAGAATCAAATTTACATAACAGTTTAAATCTACTATCAAGTAGACAAGATTAGTGAGTGTCCAAAATCAAGGATAAAAGTAAAATCGCAACTTCTGTCTGTTTATATACACTTGACGACCACGCCACCTATGGACCACTTGCCTGTCTCAAAGGAAAAGAGCAAAAAAAAAACATGCACATCAGTTAATAATGACTGGTGCAAGTTAAATCTGTTACAATTACAAAGACATCCAAGTTCTCATCACAAATCAACAGCTCTAGGGTCAGTGGTGGATCTAGAGACTCGAGTTCGGAGTGCGATTCCAGCCCGTTGTTTAGGAGGGGCAGTTGCCCCCACCTCCCTCGGCTTGAGTAACATATTTTTGCTATGTGTATATATTTTGCTGTTTTTTAAAACAATTTTTAACGTATTAGGATTTGAGTTTGTTATGCCCTCCCCCTCCACGCCCCTGGGAAATAAATGTGAAATAAGTGATTTGGGCGATTCTATTCGTCCTCATTCGACATACGTGTTCAAACGTGTATGAGTAAGAAGATATTTAGTTGCGAATTCCATTTTTGATCGATTTAACTGTAATTTACAAGTAAAGAATATAAATTCTATTATTCTGCCTTTTGTTTTAATATTTCTTTTACTTTCCGTTACGGAATGGAAAATAAATTTTATTCCGACGTGATCCTATTTTCGAGTCGTATCCCTGGAAGTTATTGACAAAATAAGCGAATCAGATTAGAATTATAAAATAAAAATGTAATGAAAGTATCACTTTTTATTGTTCATAATTATTGCAATCTTATTTGTTTAAGGGAGATCATATTGCTCCTCTCTTGGATTTCATTTGTTGGAGGGGGCGATCGCCCTGTGGATCCGCCGCAGTCTATGGTTGCTGGAACAGGGCTTTTTCGACCCGGCTCTGGGGTTCGACAAAAAAATAGAATTGTTGACAGATAGTGTTCCTTCCTTTAAGGGGTGATGTCCCATTTAATCTCCATGGTGTCAAGAGACAAGTGCTCCATAACCGAACTCACTAAATGTAACTCTATCTGACATAGAAGTAAATCATATGTGACAAGCTTTTTTTTTTTTCATATTAAAATAACTCCTAATGATAATTTTAAAAAAAAGGAAGCTTATCAATTAGTTTTATAAGACTGAAATTGAATTTAATTGTGCTAATAGTTTTAATTGTGCTTTATTGAAATAAAACTACGAAGTCATATTTTAAATTGCAGTACATTCTTATTTCTTCTGCAGTTTAGCTACTTTGAGGAGGCAGAATATATTTTTTGATCTAAATCATTTTTTATACCGTAATAAATTACGCCTGCGCACCATTAGGATTTAATTGTGCACATATCTATTTTGTTTAATAAGAAAAGCCCGATTTTATATCTTTTATAACTTAACGATTTTTTTTATCATTTGAATGTGTATTTAATTTTTTTTTTTTTTTTTTTTGACCTACCCTATTACTCTGATGCTAACAGTTTGTATGGATAAGTTATGTCTCAGTACGTGCTTGCTCTAGACTTAAGTTTTTGAAGTTTAAATTTATAATTTTTATTATTAGCACATTTATTATAGTCGAAAACATTGTAACAAATTGATGAGAGTTTCTTATCAGATATCTGAACAAACATATCAGATTTCAGGTACCTAAAGGCTAGAGGTGGTGGGAATTCTTTGAATAATATTTTCAATATAATTATTTAAGATTTCATTTTACCTTATTATTTACATTTTTATGTTATAAAAAATACTTTACAATCTTTCACTTATCAACATTTTTAATAAGATTAGATTTGGTTAAATCCTGAGAAACTTTCTGAAAATTCTTAAGATCTCAGGAGTAAAAAAAAAAAAAACATTCTTAGATTTCGGTTCGTCTTTTAATAAATCGATTTAGTTCATAAACCGTGACAGGAACATTCATCATAACTACATGTATTTTAATTTTATTTTAAAAAGAAGATTTTTCACGGCAAGTATGAGCACTGTACAGCTAATTGTTCTAACCTCAAAATATACCGACACAAACGGGAAAACCCATTATAACCCTTACCGACTGAAACGGGACCATTTCGTACTATCGACCCTAAAAAATACAGAATTTTGAACTTAAAACTAATGAATTGATGACTCTGAAATGCATTTCATTTTCGTGCGCTTTTGAAAAATGAGTAATAAAAGATCATTTTTAAAGGGGAAAAAAAATGATTTGAGGCGCAAGAGCATCTGCCGTTGTGGTGTATTCAATAGAGAGAGAGAAAACAAATAGAATGAGTTATAAACGATACATGACTACGCATAAGCAAAAGAATGAGCTTAGAGAAATTTCGGATTTGGTCATATCCACGAATTTAGGATGACAGTATGCGAATTCCATTAGTTGATGTTTACCAAGACCCAAACAGTGATCATTTGCTTTTAATACTAATCGTTGGTTGCAGCTGGATAATCCGGCGCCCAGGGCTGATTCCGTCAGATTAATGCTAAAATGCAGGTATTCAAAGTTTGCATAAGTAATTTGTATTTTCCATTTGTACCAGCTAACGTATTTGTTTTCCATTACGAATGTATGTTAAAGGTGTTAACATTTGAGGTCAATACTTCGAATTAAACCCTGCCGGTTTTATCCGTTGTTTAAAATGTGCCGAAGGATGTTTTGCTTGCTGTTTTTTAGTGTAAATTTAATTTTTTTTAATGGAATAGAAAATCCTATAATCACCTAAGTATTTGAAAACTCACATGTAGAGTTTTCAAGCAACTAAATTTCACGCGACCCTAAAAAAAATGCAATGATGTATTACTTCTTGCAGGGTTAGTATTTTTTGCTGGCTAAAAGGTGGCAAAAACCGGTTTAACCCAAAGCAAAAATGAAAAAATAAAGAGAAATAATAAATAAAATCCTGCCAAAATGCTTATTGTTCTCAAATAATGTGCAGTAAAGTCTATAATTTAATAAGGGCCCAAGTAATTAAATTAATGTTTGGGTATTATTGAATGCCTTTATTTTTTTACTAATAAATGCTACTATTAAAACCACTATTTAGTGAAAGTAAGTTAAAAGTTCAGAAAAATAAAATAGTTAAAGTAAACTCAAAATTATACAATAAAAGAATTTCTCTTATGTTTTATTAAGACAGCTTAATTTATTTTCTTCCTTTTGCTTTCAGAAAAAAGAACAAATAGTTGTTACTTTCAGTCATTTCTTTTTTGCGTCTTTACCATTCAAATCCTGAAATTCACCAATGATATTGTCAAATACCTACAACATAACATCAATTATAAAAAGTACAATGACCCCCCCCCCCCTCCCTTACTTTGAAATTGTTCAGTGGAAACTGGAAATGTTGCTGGATGAAAACAAAATGATCAATTCACTTATTTTTTTATTTATTCATTTATTGTAAATTTTGTATGTAGTTTCATTTTTAATCTTGTTATGGAATTGAGATTTTTTTCATATAAAATGCATACTTCTCTTCGAATACTAGGATGCATATATTATACTGATTTAACCTAGTGCCTAAATTAAGTTTAAAAAAATTTTATTTGAAACCAAAATTTATTTGATCTGATGTTTCAGCTTAGATGGCAAAAAAAAGTGAATGCTATTTTTGGCCTTTTTTGCCATTTGGGTGGCAAAAAACGATTTTTGACGGGACGGTTTTTACCAAGTTTTTTTAGGCACGTCATTAGGGCGATCAGGGAGGTCAATAGCCCCCCCCCCCCTAACTTTTAGAAATGCATTGTATTTATGCACGTGTTTGTGTATTTTGATGTTTTTAATCTATTATTAGAATTGAATATACTATTTGCCCCCCTCCCCTAGAAAATATTGAAATAGTCAGTAGGCTAATAGCGTCAAAATCTAAATAAATAATACAAATAAAATTGACTATAATAAATAAAAGCTAACTAAAAACATAATAGTACTATAATACAAGTAACGAAATTTTAGGCAGGCAAAAATTGGGGATGTAACGAATTACCGAATATTCGGCATTTCCTTTCAGACCGAAGCCGAACATTCGGCCATTGTCGCAAGGCCGAAATCGAATATTCGGCCTATTTCTTAGCCGAGTACCGAATATTCGGCGGCCGAATATCAAAAATTCTAGAAAATCGTTGAAATAGAATGTATTTGTCAAATTTAAAAGTATTCAAAGTCAAACGCCAATTCCACACATTAATCTATGATGCATGATATAATTTTGTTTGTTAACAATCAAAAAGTATCTAAAATTAATGTATTTTCTGTATTGAATGCAATAAAACTGAGAATTTCATCCGCAAATGGAATGAAAATGACAGGTTTTAATGTAAGTATTAGCACTATTTTACCAATTATTTAATTCAAATTAAAGAAATACTATTGCTTAGGGATTATTCATAAATGATGTCCCTCTTCGAGGGGGGGAGGGGGGTATGTGAAATTGTGACGAATTGTACATCGGGACGGGAGGAGATTACAAGAAGTGTGACATCATGCTTATGCAACATAGCGTGACATGTGACAAAGGGGGTAGGGGGTCCGTTGAGATGTGACATTTTGTGACAAAGGGGAAGGGAGGTCAAATATATGGTGAAAAAGCGTGTCATAATTTATGAACGGTTCCTTAGTGAACTTTACCTTGCTCAAAATAGTTTTATGCGGATATTTTAAAAGTTATTAGGAGTTAAAATTTTTATTTTATAGGTTTTTAACATACTTATTTTTAAAAGAGACATTAAGATTTAATGAATTTAGCTAGACTATATTTTTATTTTCAAAAACCCTAATAACTTATGCTATTTTAATGTTTATAACATAGTCTAGGCTTTTCACACTTCTCTCTTACCCAATATTCATAATAAATCAGGCTACCCAAACAAAGTCCTACTTCCCACTTTGTTAATAATAACAAAATAAAAGTATCATATTCTCCATCATAATTAACTATTGCCAGCTTTTGGGAGCAAATGCTAAGTATAAAATACAATATTATAATTTTAAAATCTATTTTTGTTCAGTCAAACCTAAAAGTAGTTTTCTTCTACATTATTTTTATTTATTAAAACTATACAATGTGTTCGTTTTTGTCCCACAGTGGACTAGTCGGTAGAAGCTCGGTTCCCGTAGGGCACCGAAAGTGTAGCAACCTTGACTGAGGTCAGTGTTTGGGAGGGTGACAACCTCTCGGTTGGTTGCTGCGGTCCGTGTACGCTAATTTAAGCTGGTGCACGTTAAATAGGCGTGGCCCCAAGGTCCTCCAAGTGAAACGATACCTCTGGGGGTGCCAATCCCAGGTGACGGTCTCTCAAGTGGAAGCTGGTTCAAAAAGTTAAGAGACCTTTCCACAGGGGCGGAAATCGGACTCCTGCCTACAAGGGCCCCGTAAGACTCAGGATTAGCATATCCATTTTTTCTTCGCACACGTGAGGAGACGACAGCGACGACGACAACAACAACAACGTGTTCTTTTGCAATAACTATAGTACAATTTTAAATCTTTAAAATCTACCAATTTCTTTATTTTTTACATTTCAACTGTAATAGAACTATTCGGCCGAATAATCCATCAATATTTGGCCAGGCCGAATTTTAGCTTACCGAGTATTCGGCCATGCCGAATATTCTGTTAGGTCATGAAGTGACTATTCGGTCAAAGTGCCGTATATCGAATAGTGGCCGAATATTCGTTACATCCCAACTAAAAGTGAGTTATTTATTGCTTGACACACTAAGCTACCTAGCATAAACGAAGCGAAGAAATAGAGTTGAAAATCGTTTGCACTTCTAAATAAAATCTTCAAACTCATCATGAAAAGAATTATAATCAAAAATTCAAAACTGGAAGAAAAAAAAAAGGTTTTTGAAAGTTACTGTTTTTTCATATAACATAATGTTTCATATTTTACAGCAACAAATTTGGAGCACATTTTAAAATTAGAATGTCATATGCAATAATTAAGTTTTATTTATTCGTGTTATAGTTTCATTACTTTTTTAAATTTTTATTTATTACTTTTTAAAGTTAATCTTAAGATTGTCCTCCCCCCCCCCCTCCTCAAATTTAAGTGACAAAATTGAAAAATTGGAGATAAATAGTTTAAATGATAGGGAAAGCACTATTCTATATTGTGACGAGATGTTAGGGGTAGTCCTAACAGGTCCTGCCCCTAACATGATTTAGAAAAAAATAGCATTAAAAGTCCCATAAGATCCAAACTTAGTACGTGTTTTTCTCGGAATCTTTTTTTTTTTTTTTTTTTTTTTTTTTTTTTTTTTTTTTTGTTACTTACCTCCTTTTTTTTCTCACTGCCTTGTTTGACGCTAAAAACAAACTTTGTCAGTTTATAAAAAAATATTTATTTTATATGACGCATCAACTTTTCTTTTGGTTCGTACAACCTTAAATCCTACGGGAACAAAACATATTCTACACAAAATATTAGACGAATAGCCGCCAAATGTTAATTTTTTTTCTAGATTAATGTTTATTTATTTTTTTTTTTTTTTTTTTTTTTGTCTTCCAGGTTTATTGAGTCCCTTTTATGACTAACTGTGAGCCGAATTTCTGGGCTATAAGTGCAACTTAATGTTTGGACACCGCACACAGGCACGCAAATACTCTCTTTTGTATATTAAATAGAGGTAAGTCCCATTTATACCTAAGTAATATTACGTTTTCAAAATATAATAGAATTACTTATGTTTCAATAGAACAGTTGCGGTTGATTTTTAGTTCTCTTGCAAGTGAATTATGAAAAATGCTTTTCATGTTGACATGAAAAAGAAAAAAAAAATAAGCAAATAAAATACCTTTGCCACTTAACTTTCTAATCTAATAGCGTCTTCATCTAAAAGTTAAAAAAAAAAAAAGAAATGCAAATCAAATAAAAATGTTGATGGAGTTAAAAGACAAGATGACAAACATTTTAAACTGGATTTTCTTTTTGGGAAACTCCTTCTTATTAGTTTGTGAGCACTTGATTGTTTTTCGTTTCAAGGAAGCAGGCATAATTTAAAACTTTTCACAAAGACAAAGCTTTTAATCTACTAAAGAAAAAAATGTCACTTTTGCGAACTTTTGAAACTTGCCGATGATTCCTTTTAACAAGAAGTAAATTCAGAAAACTTTTCCTATCAAAAGAATGTTAAATTTTGTTTGAAGGTTTTGCTTTTCTTTCGGAAATTTAATAAGTCAGATAATGTACGATATTTCCTGAAAAAGACCGGTATTTCTTAATAAAGAAAAAGTGCATTTAGAAGAAACGGGGCTAAATTATCATCCTTTCAAAAAATTATCTTAAATTCCAACTAGTGGAGAAACTTTGTCACTTAACTAATTTCAGAAGCAGTTTTTATCATTTTTTCAACTACTTTGTCTCACAAATTTATTTATCTGAAGATTTCTTCTTCTTTTTATGAACATTATATTTTACGTTTACAAACGTTAGGCTATAAGGGCAATTGCTCTTTTCCCCGAGAGCGAAGTGGTATTAAAGGTTACATGGATGAATAATGATCTAAAAATTTTTAGTTTAAGAGCAAATTTTCCGAAAGATAGGTAAATTGACCAAAAAAAAAAAAATAATAATAAAAAACCTCCACACGGGCCTCTTAATCTAAAATTTTACTACTATTTCCTCATCCTTTGCCTGTTTATTTCATTTTTCGTGCGCTACTATGCTTAGGAGTTTTGGTTTTGAATGTTTTTTTTTTTTTTTTGTTTTTTTTACAGGGTTCGGTTTTTGTGAATTTTAAAAATATTTTTGCGTAAAATCAAATAACTTTGAAAATTCAAATAACTTTGAGAATTCAAAATTTAAACATACAGTGATAAAAAATTTTAGTATTTTTTAAAGCTTATTTAATAAATAATTCTGAAAAAAAGTATGATTTAGTATTTAGGAATTTTGTGAAAGCACCCTTTTAATGGAATGGAATTTTGGAAGGGTCCGAAAACGGACTTGAATTTCATCTGGCGTGACCCCCTGGTCACTTCACACGTGACGCGAGTGAAATCATTAGTCGTTCTTTTACGTAAGTTTTTAGTGTGCTATCTATGAACTAAATAAATAACAAGATCGCTCTCATCTACTTCACTAATATTACTAATCAATATATTTTTTCAAAATAGAAGTTCTGTAAAGTTTTCGGAACAACTGCTTCATTTTTTATATTAAAAGAAAATAGCCAAATAATTATTAGTACTCCGCACGTCCGTCATTTCATGATATTCCAAGAGGGGACAAAGAGTATGAACGCAATGTATTCTGCATTTAAAAGAAACAAAACAAATGACGCACATTTACATATAAACATTCATATTTCGTAAGCCAACAGGGACAATTGCCTCCTCCTGAGCCCCTTAAATGACGGGCCTATTCAGTCGAATAGCACTTTTTTCATTTGCTACCAGAAAATTTTTAAATTGAGCTTAATAATATATATTTATAAATGCATCGT
The DNA here is from genome assembly GCA_038502835.1 of Octonoba sinensis. Taxonomy (NCBI): domain Eukaryota; kingdom Metazoa; phylum Arthropoda; class Arachnida; order Araneae; family Uloboridae; genus Octonoba; species Octonoba sinensis. Next base: position 57,517,415 of record CM076605.1, on the reverse strand, counting down.
CTTACGGATTGGTCGATGCAACTTTAATTTATGCAAGTTCCATTTGAAATGTAAAACTAAGGGACCGTTCATAAATGATGTCATGTTTTTTTTTATATATATATTTGACCCCCCCCCCCCTTTGTCACATGTCACGCCATGTTGCATGAGCATGATGTCACACTTCTTGTTACCCCCTCCCCTCCCCTCGTCATAAATTTCTAAGAGAGAGCGAGAGAAGATTTTAAAAATTCAATAAATTTTATCATGAATACATCGAGGAAGGGTCAGTCAATGTCACTGAATATCTTATTTCTGTTGATTGTTTTTGTCACTACGCGATATCTTTCATATTCCTTTATCAAATTCTATGATTTACCCCTCATTTTAAAGCTTATCTTGATGGCTAATGACGGAAAATAGAACCACGGTCTAAAAACGTACCGCTTCTCCTAAATTTGAAATTTAAAATCATCTAAGAAGAGGTCCCTTAATGGATACCAAATTGATGATGTGTATGCTGGTTAGAGGCCGAGTAGTTAGAGCGCAAGGGTGGTATACCCAACACCCGTAGTTCGAGTCCCGCGTTTCGTTTACATTTTCTTCAATTAATTGTTTTGCTGGACCTTTGATTTTTGATAAACTAAACATAAAAAGGGCTCTTTTATATTTTATTTGGTGTTTTTATTTCCATGCAGTAAATGAAAAAATAGTAGAAAATATAATATTAAAATTATTTATTAAATTAAATATTCATTGCATAAAATAACTTTTTGGAATGAATTCATCGAACATACTCTATTATTATTAATTTGTTAGCTGCTAAATTTTAAAAAATGTATGTGAAAATAAGATATTCTTTCTGAATATCCGTACCTTACGAGCATTCCTGTCCCAGCAGTACACTCCTGGATATATTTATATATAGTATATATATTTATATACCCTCATATTAGCTTATTGTCTTACCAACTAGTAAGCTTTTTAAAAATATGTATTTATTATTTATATTTGCAATTTAAGGGCGGCATTTTTTGTTCCACCTGTTTCCTGAACCGAGAAAAAAGTCCGATTTAAATAGATATTTTTTTCTTGAGATAAATTAAAAATAATAATTTATCTATATATATTATTTCTCTAGCCTGTTTTTCTGTCGCTTCGCGGGATTTTCCTTATTCTTTTATCAAAAACCACGATTTATCCCTCATTTCAAAGCTTATCGTGGAGGCTAATGACGAAACATAGACTCACGGGCTAAGAATGTACCACTTTTCTAAAATTTGACACTTAAAATCATCTACGGAGACGTCCTTTAATGGATGCCAAATTGGTTTTGTGTATTCTGGCGCCCTCTGGTATCAAGTAAACAAACTAGAAACTCTTCTGTTTTTATTGTGTGGAAAATTGGATAGTTTTATCTGCGTCTGTGTATTAAACTTATGCAATAATTAGGCTGTACACATTCATTTATATTGTGAATGTGTAGAGCTTAACCAACCAACAGTAACTATATTTGAAGTAATGGAACTTTTTTGTTAGTGAATTTTAATGCAATGAATACTACTAAAAATAATTATCGTTATTATTGTGATTATTTTATTATTTTGAATATCTAAGTAATAGTGGGGGGGGGGGGGTTGTAACAGCTATTTGTACTGATGTGTTCAATTACATGACTTTTGTACCAGTATCCTTTTGCTTTTTTTTTTTTCCGTTCTTCATAATGTCTTTTCTCCCAAATTAGTGCAGAATTCCGCACGGGTCGAGTTGTAAATTACTTAGCATAGACGATTAAATTCAATCTATAAAATGCAAGTTGTTCTGAAGTGTGTGTGATTTTTGAAGAAAAGTCAGAGATAAAAAAGAAAAAGAGAAAAGAAAAAGAATCATGGGGGCAGAGATAAAATTTTCATGTAAATTTAAAATTATACAAATTTAATTTTATTTATATCATATGCTAAATTTACCCCAAGACATGAATGTCTATGGTGGGTAAAATGCCTACGCTGGGAAGTAACAATAGCTAAAGTATATTAACCTCCATAGACAATTTAGTCTGAGTTTAGTCCGCTACCGTCTTGCGAGTCTTGTAGCATGCAAACTTCAGATTACAATCACCGGTAATCCAGTAATACCTTGCGTGCAATTTTGCACAAAGGAAACTATAGAATTTACTAGTTTATTAAAACTAACGAGAAATGTTGTACATCTGATTAATTTTATTACATCACTTGAACAATCATTTATCGTGAAAGATTCTACAGATAAAATGTCACTGCTTCATTAGAATGCAGAAACGAAAAGCACTTTGACTATGACTTTTGTATGCAATTTATCTAAACTATTGATGCATAAGAAGCAAGAAACCAGAGGAATTTAACAGCATTCATTTATGATTTAAATGTAATCAAAATTTGTATTTGAGAAATATTTTAGAATAACTAATGTGTATGATAGTTATAGATAAATTGATAAGCACTTTGTTGGTAACATTCCACATAAACTATGATATAGCTATGAATTATTGTTAGGGAAACGCATGCAAGTGATGTTTGCATAAACTGCGATGTTTTATCTGTATTTTGTTGAAATATTTAATTAGGGTTAACTCGTTTTATAGTTCCATTTCTCAATATTTCCGAAACGTTTATGCTTTCCTATATGTTTATTTTAAACCCGATAGATATGTCTACCATTATTTCCATTTACGTATTTCTTTCATCAGTCTTGAATTTCTATCCATTTCAATATTCATACCTCTCAAAGAAAAAAAAAATGTCAAATGCATATGAAGAGGAAGGAAACGGAAAAAAATGTCAGATCTGCAATTGAAGCTTGTCTTATTTTTTGTAATTTCCAGTTTTTAATATTCATGCTTAATGCCGCATTAAAAATACTGTTGATTTGAATCATTGAATATTTTCCCGACCCTTTATTTTTATTAACTAGAATTACAATAACAGTTAAAACGTCAAAATATGAAAAATGAAAGTACAACTTTTGACAAAACCTCATATTTGCATTTATAGTAATACAAAGTAACACGTTATGCACGTATTTAGCTTTCTAATTCAAAATATTTATTTTTATCGTGTTCAACGAAGTATATTGTATAGATAGTACTTCATCCTCTTCTTTATTTGATTCTCTCTCTCTCTCTTTGTTTTTCCTCATTTTATTTAAAGAAAAAGGAAAATAGGAAACAAAAAATTCATTCAAAACTGAACGTTTCTTTTTCCGTATACCAACATCAATTATGTAATTTTGTGTTTTTAGTTAATTTGAAACTTCAGCTGCAAATTATTTCAAATAATCATTTTCATCGTTCAAAACAATCATTTCAATACATGTATCTTTTACACAAATAGAAAAAAAATAATGCTTTCCACAGGTAAACCACAAAATAATGAATCTCCAAATGTTAATTCTGTAAGAAAAATGGTACATTGTTGCCAATGAAATAAAATGAAATAAATATATATGTATATCAATTTAAAATTAAAAAGAAAGAATGACTTCTCAAGTATAATCACTTGTATAAAAAAATCGTTTTCGGTTAGGGGAAATTTGAGCTACGGCTAAAGTTTCTTCTGTTCAAATTGCTCGAAAAAAATCCGCCGGTTTAGTCGGGAGTTATAGTAGAGATTGATGGGTTACGTTTTTTGAACTGTAGTTTCCTGGCGAACATCTTTCGAACAAAAAGTGTTGAAAAATTTTTATCGGCCCCGGAGCAGACAAACCGACAGACACACATTTCTCCCAACTCAGTAGCTTTACTTTCAATTTTATTGTTTCAAATACTTATTGAAAAATTTATTGCAATATAGTGATATATTACTGGATCAGGTTAAGCGTTCTTTCATTGATAAATTCTATATTATCTATTCTTCTTTAGCTTATATGGGAAACCAGGCCAAAAAAAAGATGGTAGGGAAACAACTCTGACTGATATCACAATTTCGTTCAAAATTTACGTTAGAAATTACAGCTTTTTTTCTATGAAAATTTAAAAGTATTCAATGCTCTTTAAAAAGTAGATAGCTGTTGTAACGAAATATAATATAAAATGCTAGCAATACATTTTTTTTTTTGAACTGAAAGAGTGGAATTCTTTAAAGTTTGCTAGAAATTCTAATGTCTAGAGACTCCTAGTTAGAGCACTACTCACGAAATAATGAAATCAACTGAAGAAACTTCAAATCGTGCGCTCAGAATTAATGAGGAAGAAAAACGAATAACAAATTTAAAGAAAGAGTTGAGTATAGTTTCTTGGGGGGTGGGGGCAGTTTATTTTTTCTTTCTCCTAACAACGTCATCAAATAAACATCTGCCACTGTAGTTACTTATTAAAGAAAGAAGAAAGTGCAATTCTGATGTAGGAATTTTTTTTATTTAAATGCAGCCACAGAAAACTTCAAAACAACCACCGCCTTCTTAAGTAAAATATTAATTCGAGCTTGAAATTTAAAGAACTGATTTTTAATGAGAAAAATTGTCAAAAGTATTCCATTACTGCCATGCGTTGTTGGTTTGCATTAATTATGTTAGTGCATAATATTTGCATTTCACAAATATATACATATATGTTAGTAACCCTTCTATAACACAGTAGATAAGTTTCTAGAAACTGACTTGTTATGTGAAACAAACGATCTAGAAGCTGGTTACGTTAGAACAGGGGTCTCCAAACTTTCCAGCCTTTGGGCCATATTGATTACTCCAGTAAATTCCAAGGGCCAAAACCATATTATCATTAATTGTTGCCGGTGGTAAAAAGTTGAATCAGTCCACTAGTGGTGTAAAATATGATTACTTTTTTGCCAGATGCCATTAGCGACGGGGAAGCTGATGTATTTTCTGTATCGTATGGGTATCCGTTATAATGGGGTACCCGCATCGTATCGCCATAGTAATCATTGATTACAAAAGTAATGAAATACACAAGTAATCATTGATTACTTTTTTCTTCAGTAATCGTTACTTCGGTTCCTAACGAGTACTCAAGTAACGAATGAGTATTTTTTTACATGAAAAAAAAAGTCCGAAAAAGTACGCCACGTTTAAAAAAGGCTGCAAATCGAACTAAAGTCCGCAAAACGGCAACACTGCATATTATTAATTTTCCTGTCATTATCTGTAATTTCTAGATTAGTCGTAGAGTACGAGCGAGCCATGAGGAGTAACGTGACAGGACATCTGGTGGACACAAGCAGAAATAGGTAGTACCTTCTATCCCTAACAGATGGCGCTAATAGCACTTACAGAATAATCTCGTTGGTTCGATAAAGTTCTGGTGTCTTCCACTCACTTCTAGATGGCAGTAAGTGAAATATATAAGAAGGCTAGTGGCGCAACCACAAGTCAGTTCCTATGACACTGCTGTGAAATAAAATAGTGCGTACCTCCTTAAAACGTGTTTGTGCGTGTTTAAGTTTAAGACATCTTTGTAACAATATTTTTATTTGAATTGTTGCTTTTGTGTGTGATTTAGTAGAATGGAAAAGAAGCGGAAAATTGATAGTGAATGCAGAAAATTCAAAGATCAGTGGAACATTCAGTATTTCGTAATTGAGTCCAGTAACAAGGCGCTATGTTTGATTTGCAATGAAAGCATAGCCGTTCTCAAAGAATATAACATTAAACGTCATTATGAAGCAAAACATTTTCAAAATTACTCAAAATATACAGGAAGTTTGCGGACAGAAAAATTCGAAGCTATGAAGCGCGGATTGAAATCGCAGAAATCTTTATTTACAAAACTCAAAACTGAACAAGAGGCTGCAACTCGTGCCAGCTTTCGTGTGGCTCTTGAAATTGCAAAACGTGGAAAACCATTCACCGATGGAGAAATGGTCAAAGAATGCATAATCGCAGTAGCCGAAGAAATGTGCCCTGAAAAGGTAAATTTATTAAAAACTGTCAGTATGTCAGCAAACACTGTGGCTCGAAGGGTAGAAGACATCGCTGAAAATATATCCTCTCAACTGTTCAACAATAATGGACATGTTGAGTGGTTTTCTTTGGCCTTGGATGAGTCAACGGATGTGTCAGATACTGCTCAGGTGTTGATTTATATTCGAGGAGTAGATAAAAGCTATGAAGTGCATGAAGAACTTCTTGATATGTATAGTATTCATGGCACAACTACTGGTTCAGATATTTTTAAAGGAGTTGAAATGGCCATTAAGCAAAAGAACCTTCGATGGAAAAACTTGAAATGTATTACAACTGATGGAGGCAAAAACATGAGTGGGAAAGATAAAGGAGTGGTCGCTCTTGTGTCAAAGGCTGTAGAAAATGACGGTGGTTCAAAACCAATAGTCTTACATTGTATCATTCATCAACAGTCTTTGTGCGGAAAATGTTTGGATATGTCTGAAGTTCTGAAACCAGTCATATCAACTGTTAATTTTATCAGATCTTTTGGGCTGAATCACCGACAATTCGTACAATTTATTAAAGAGATTGGAGAAAATGACTTACCTTATCATACTGCCGTACGTTGGCTTAGTTGTGGGAAAGTCCTTCAGCGCTTTTTTGAACTTCGAGCAGTGATCGAATTTTTTTTGAATGAAAAGCATCGCCCTCTTACTGAATTGCAAAACAACGCATGGCTGTGGAAGTTAGCATTCTATGTTGATTTGACAAAACATGTGAACGAACTGAATTTGAGATTGCAAGGAGAAAACCAGCATCTTCCTGATTTATACAATAATATCAAATCATTCCGGAAGAAATTGATACTGTTTCAATCACAACTACGAAGTAAATGTTTTTCACATTTTAAAACATGTGAAATATTTAGCCACACCACTGAGACCGAGTTTCCTATCGATTTTGCAATCGAAACTTTGAGTGCTTTGAAAATAAATTTTGATACTCGTTTCTCGGACTTTGATGCCATTGCGAATCAAATTAAGATTTTTCAGAATCCTTTTGATACTGACATTGAAACCCTAGCCCCGGAACTTCAAATGGAAATGATTGATCTACAGTGCAGTGATATAATTAAGAACAAATATCAAAACTTATCTTTGTTGGAATTTTATAAGTGTCTTCCACTGACACAATTTGATAATTTGCTCGTGGGCTGTTTTCTGTTTTTGGTACTACTTATTTGTGTGAGAAGACCTTTTCCAAAATGAAGTACACAAAAAATGTTTACAGATATAAATTAACTGATGAGCATCTTAAATCTCTTTTAATAATTGGTACAAGTAAAATTAGTCCACAACTACAAACTATTGTCAGTGGAAAATCTCAATTACATAAATCTCATTAGTATTTCATATGTCGTTATGCTTGTTATAAGTTATCTTTTCATTTAAAATGTATAAAATGTTAGTTGGATTCATTTCAATAATTTGTTAGTTAGTAAATAATAACCTACAACAATGTTATGAGTAGTTAGCCCATGACCATATCAATGTAGATGTCATATTAATAATTATTCAACATAAAAATAGATTACTTCAGTAAACTTAATTTAATTTGCTATAAAAAATAAATATGTTCTCTAGAAGGAGTTTTCTTTCAAGTATGCTAGCTCTCCGCGGGCCGGACAAAATCTGTCCGCGGGCCGGATGTGGCCCTCGGGCCGTAGTTTGGAGACCCCTGCGTTAGAAGATTTATTTTTTTCCAAAAGGCTTAAATTACGTATAACGAAATACGAAAAGAAAAATAGAATATTATTTGCACTGAATGCCACCCTGTATCTACATATAAATAGGCAAAGACAAAACAGTTAAGTACCTTTTTCTTCTCTGTTTGTCAACCGATTAAGTTTTTTTAATTATTATTTAGTAGCTATCGATTATTTTTGCGAAAAGGGTTTGAATTCAGGAAAAAATGAGTCTTAGCTGTAAGTTTACACCTTTCTTTATGTTTTAAAATACAAATTTTCAATTTCGCAACTTATATATATTATTTCTCTAGCCTGTTTTTATGTCGGTCCGCGGGATCTTCCTTATTCTTTTATCAAATTCCATGATTTACCCCTATTTTAAAGCTTATCGTGCCGGCTAATGACGAAAAATAGGCCCACGGTCTAAAATGTACCGCTTTTCCTAAATTTGAGATTTAAAATCCTCTAAAAAGAGGTCCTTTAATGGATACCAAATTGTTGTGTATGCTGACGCCATCGGTTATCAAGTAAGCAAACAAGAAACTCTTCTGTTTTCATTATGTAGAAAATTCTGTTCGCAAAATCTGTGAAGGAAATTCGCAGCTAAAACGTAGTTTTAGCTGCGTCTGTGTGTTAAACTTATTCAATCGTTAGGCTCAACACATACATTTATATTATGAATGTGTAGAGCTTAACCAACCAACAGTAACTATATTTTAAATAATGGAACTGTTTCGTTATTGTATTTTAATGCTATGTATACTAATAATAAAAATAATTATCATTATTATTGTGATTTTATAATTTTGAATATCTAGATAAGAGTGGGAAAAATTGTAACAACTATTTGTACTGACGTGCTCACTTAGATGTATTGTTTTGTAATAACACCCGTTTACTTTTTTCTATTCTTCTTCATAATGTCCTTTCTCCCAAATTTTTAAAGAATGGAATGCCACACAAAACGATTTGGTGACAGTGCAGAATTCTGCGCGGGTCGACTAGTATTTATTAGTGCTATTCTCCTCAAAATCGATTTGATTTACAGCTACAAAAAAATTGTCCATCTGCACATACAGTACCTTGTCACAAGTTAATCTCTAGTGGTAAAATGTTGAGATTTGCCATGTCAGCTAAATAAATATTTCCTCGTAATATTTTAACCTGAAATTGTGTCTATTCAATTCAACGAATTGGTCCCTGAGCTATAATATTAAATAGTAAGCTCTATGATGTAATTAAAAGTAGTATTTGGGTAGTATGGTGCACACGTTTAACTACTTTTCTCCTTTCGCACAGAGCTGGTAGCCAATGTTTAACTACTTGGGGAAAGGGGATTTTGTCTTCAGCAAATAATCCCTAGTTTGTATTGTTGTTGATAATCATTCATGTACAGAAATATTCCTGCATGTGTTAAATAGAATATTACAAAGAATGGAATGGAAAAGATTTCTCTGTAACTTTTGAGTCAAATTCGTTTATGTTTTAATTCGTAAGTTTGGAACCAGTTGGACAACACGATAAAAATCTTTAAATAAATTATGTATAAAAGTGAATATATATTACTTAAAACTGTTTCTTCATGTCCTGTGCTCAATGAGTCAAGGAACTATAGCCAGCACATGATCTCACTATAATTAAGTTCTAAAGAGGGAGGAGGAAGAGATTTCATTCCCTTTACCATTGCGCTCTATGTACGAAGCACAATGTAATCCCCCCCTTAAATTTGCAGTTTTTTTGGGGGGTGTCTTTCCGCTAGGGCGCACACTGAAGTATAAATCCTATGGCATATAATACTTCCTTTAGTAATATAGTTCAATAGAATGAGCAAATGAAAAAAAAAATGATTTGCGGATAAAATGATGGGGGGGGGGGGGTCGAGAAGAAAACTGAGAGCTGTATCTTCTAAGATTTCTATTCAGAAAAATAATTAAAAAAAGAAAGTTGACAAAGCATCATTGAATACGAAAAAAATTGCGTTACTTTATCTATGTCGAGCTTCGCTTTGTCGTATTAATCACTTCGTTGTCCCAATTAAAGTAATCATCCCCAGTTTGTAATGTAACTAAATTGTTGGACCCCATTTAGGGGACACGGAATGCTTCATAGCTAACTACTCCTATTCCTGAAACTTGAACGTACGCAGTTCATTAAAACCCGCATGAAACCCAACACGAAACCAGGCAGATGGGAAAACCCTAAGCGTTAATGGCTTAAATAACGACGCTTAAAAGCAATTTCTCCTTTTTCTTACTTTATTGATTAAGCGACGATTCCCAAGAAATAGCAATCTAATTATAACTATTTAAGGATAATTAAGGACTGGGTAACCTTCAATCCAAAGGCAATTTGTGCAAAAAATAATGCTGCAAGCATCGATTTCAGATGATCCAAAGATTTTTCTCGTATCTACTTCTTAATGAGGAAAATTCTGAGCTGGATGGAGAATGTTAGATAAATGGCTACATATCTTGGAGAATTGAGAATAGTTTATTAAGATAGCGGCCATTTCCCAACTAGAAATGAATAGTTATTACTTTCACATACTTTCCAAATTATCTGGAAAGTTTTCAAGGGAAAATCAATTTTAGAGAGTTTTTACCTCTATCAAGAAAATGGGAACTCAAAATCGCTCTTAAGTTAATCGGATAGGTCGGAGAAATAAATTGGGAATGAATTTTTGCATGAAATGTTAAATGGAAAATATATATCACTGAATATCGAGGTAGCTTATATCACGAGTTTGAGTTAGTTGAATATTTCATTCGGAAGTTCAGATTTGTAGAAATACGGCAAGACAATTATGCGTTTTATTCGAAGTTGCGGGCAGCACTAGTCACTATAAGGGGTTTTCTCCGCATTGTTATGATTTAATAAGATAACTTATAGTTAGGGTTGGGGCAAGTTTGTTGCGGAAAAAGGAGCCCCAAATTCGCGGGACATTCGCAGCAAATTTAGCGAAATGTTTGCGAGAACACTGATATAATAAAATAAAATATCTGCAATGAAACTACTCTTCATACTCAAACATAGCGATATTGTTCGAAATAGAAGAATTTTATCAACTTCGTTAATAACATTTAAATATATGTATTGACTAGGATCAAAAACTGCATGTTTAAGAAAAATTTAAGGTTGGTTGGCCTTACAATTTATTCTATGTTTATTTTTACTGCTTTCAAAAAATAAATTTGAACCTTTTCTTGGCACAAGTTCAGTGCCTTTTTTGACTTTGGGTACTCACAGATTTCATCTCTGAAATTTTTGAAAAATCGGACATTTTGCGAGTCAATAATTAAGAAAATAATAAAGTAAGAAAAATTCGCGCACTCTCAGAAACGCATGCTCAAATCTGAAACTTTCGTCGTATTTGACGAAATGTCTTCGTGAAAAATGCTCCGATTATACCTCTCGTCCAATTGGCGAATTTTGTGCAGTAACTTTTTTAAGTCACGTGATCGCGCGAGGAAAGAATCGTTGTAAATGACGAAATTTTCATGGCGATTGAGGAAACATCAAAAGTGGGAGCTCTATTTCTGACAGTACGGGTTTTATTAAAAAGCTTTAAAAATCGCAAAAATTATCACAAGAATTCGCGGCGCGACAAACTTGCCAACCCTACTTATAGTGTATTGTCACTGGTGATCGTAACTATTTGTTGAAGTGTGACATTTCGTGACAAGGGGGGGGGGGGTCAAATATATGAGAAAAAAACGACATCATTTATGGACGGTCCCTTACTTAAAATCATCGTATTTTACGAGTAATATAGTTCTCTCTTTTATGCACCTTAATTCTTGTTTTAATGGCTTCGTAAAATTTGACCTGTAAATTAGCATATTAATAACAATGATGGTATCTTTATGAATATCTCCGGTTTTAATGGTCAGGATATACTCAAATTTGATACTTGGTCTGATTTAAGCTCTCTGAATTTAATTAAGTTCGTCAAAAAACGTTCATTACAATAAGACATTTAAAGGAAGTGTTGATTTTAATATTAGTACAGCCCATTATCGATATTTTATTCTAATAACTTAAAAGAAGACTTTAATATATGACAATTCACACCTTACGTGTTTTTCTATAGCGCATGATGACTGAGTAATTAGACGTGTTTCGGATTTTTTTTTTCAGGAGTAGTATATAAATATGAATTTTTTAAACTTATAAATCTAATATATAATTTTTACTCTACAAGGTCTAAAATTTGGGAGCAACCTTGCTGAGTACTTCGGCTAGTTTTAGTTAAGTGTTGGCTGCGAGTAATCTCAAATACACGTTATTATAAATCTTTGTATAGATCGAAATAAATTTAATCTCTGTTTCCGCAGCAGTATGCGAAATACTGTAAGAAAATTATTTTAAATTGTATAAAATGAATATTAAATACATCGTTAAGGTGTTCATTGTATTCTATTTTTATCAAAAAAGAAAAACTTTTGTTCTATGTTATAAAGTTTGGCAATATTGTTAAAATTTCAGAATATGAGAAGTAAAAATATGACTTGAGTTGTGACGAAATTTATCAATCTAGTTGCATTAAAAGAAGAAAAACAAAAGCATTCGATTTATCTTCCACTTTCTTATAACTCTCCTCGAAATTTATGGTTTGGAGATTTATCTGAAAAAACATTTGTCTTCCTTGTGGGACGGTTTTCTCATTTCGCTGACAATCTTCATATCCCTAGAAAATCCTTCTTAGTAAATTATTTGAGAAGTTTTCTCTTTAAAAAAAGCTCACGGCTTGATTGATTTATCAGCAGCAAGAAATGGCATCATATACTATGAGTGGGTGTCAGTGACTCACACGAGGGAAGGGGATCCGGACCTCCCCCCCCCCCTTACCCTGGATTTTTTTTTTATGTTACCGTTAAAGCGTGAAATTCGTTATGTCATAGAATAATTAGACAAGTCAGTTAAAGTACATAAAATTATTTAATTCTACTATTTAACTAGGTTGTTGTTGCTGCTTTTGTCGTGTCCTCGCGCGTGGCGAGGAAGAATGGGTACGCTGCTCCCGAGTCTAACGCGGCCCTTGTAGGCAGGAGTCCGATTTCCATCGCTTTGAAAGGTCTCTTAATTTTTTGAACCAGCTCCCAGATGAGAGACCGTCACCTGTGATTGGCACCCCCAGAGGTATCGTTTCACTTGGAGGACATTAGAGTCACGACCTATTTACCGTGCACCAGCCCCCTTTAGCGTACATGGACCGCAGCAAACAGCCGCGAGAGGTTGGTGTTATGAATGAAGCTTCATTATACTCATTTCTGTATGTAGTTATTGATCCAGAAGCATAGGGACAGTTTAATACAAGGTAATGTAGGGAACTTTGAAGAAATTTGTCAAACAAAATTTCATCTTTTCCATTGAGATACCTTGGTATTTGTTACAAAGAAAGATATTTACCTTATGTTGCTTAGTCAATTAGCTCAAAGTTTTTTATTTGGTTTCATTTTTTCTGTTAACCCTCTCACATACTGACCTCAGTCAATGTTGCTTCACTTTCGGTTTTCTGCAGAAACCGAGCTTCTACCGACTGGTCCACTGCGGGCGTTTAACTAATGGAATAACGATTACTTGATCGTTAAAGTACGAACTACGGCATTTCGAAAGTTCTTTGAATCGGTTCTAGCTGCTTTTTGTCAGTTGTGAACCGCTTTTTGCTGCTTTGCAATGACGTGCGTGTACGCTTCATTCCGTAGCAATATGAGCAATAATAAATTATATCGTCTGCTTTTCCTTGTTATTTATCAATTTTGATGATTCGCTATAGGAATAAAATGCATTTCTTGAGGGATTTTAGCTATTTATGGGGATAAATTAACTCACAAAATAACTTCGAAATTGTTTATTTTTTACTTTAACGGTTTATCATTAGTTACTTCATAGAATAACTGAGTACAGTCTGAAAATTTTCATCTATTATATACTTTTAACTGACTTGTCTGGATATTTCATGAAATACCTAGTTATTCGATGAAATAACTGGATTATACATTTTAGTCGTAACATATATAGTACTCAAAATGACGTAAAATGATAAGAGAATGGCGGACTTTCAACCCCCCCCCCCCCCAAAAAAAAAAAAAAAAACTTCCTGTGTACGCCACTGGTGAGTGTCATGGATTGCTCAGGTATTTCTACTAAAATTATTTATATTTCTACTAAAATTACACAGTCCAGTCACATTAATGTGACTACCACGTACTTTCCACGCCAAAGTTAAATAACCAATCACAGAAGGCAGGTGGCAGCACAGTGCAGTTGAGCGTATATAAAGGGTGTGTGAGGGCTTCGGAAAACATTTCATTCGTTGGCGTAATGCAGAAACGAAGCGATTTATCCGACGTCCAAAAGGGCATGATCATTGGCTTTCGGGCCAAGGGTGGAAGCATTTACGAAACGGCTGAGTTTGTGAACTGTTCGCGTGCCGCCGTGGTAAAAGTGTACCGTGCATGGAAAAATGGGACTGTCCAAAATCAGCGACGTGGCAAATGTGGTGCACCACGGGCCATAGATGACAGAGGCGAACGACGGTTGCGGAGATGCGTTCGGGCAGATAGACGGGCTACCGTTGAGCAACTGACCACCAAAATGAACCAAGGGGCTACCAAAAGTGTCTCCCAAACTACTATTCAGCGAACATTGCTGCGTCTAAGCCTCCGAAGCAGACGCCTGGTTCGTGCACCTATGCTGACTGCTGTTCATCGACGACGAAGGCTAGAATTTGCACGCCAGTACCGCAGCTAGACGTCCACTGAATGGCGACAGGTAGCGTTTTCCGATGAATCGCGTTTTATGCTCCATCGAACAGATGGACGTTGGCGTATAAGGCGTGAAACCTCTGAAAGCAAACACCCTGCAACCATTGCCGGAACGGTCCAAGCTGGAGGCGGGAGCATTATGGTCTGGGGAATGTTTTTCTGGCAGTCTCTGGGTTCACTGATCATTGTGGAAGGCACGATGAATCAATACCAGTACGCATCTGTCCTTGCATACCATGTCCACCCCTACATGCGCATTGTTTTCCTCAGGATGATGGCATCTACCAGCAGGACAATGCGAAGTGCCATACAGCTGGCAGTGTATTGCGTGGTTCGAAGAGCACCAGGATGAGTTTACCGTCCTTCCCTGGCCAGCAAACTCACCTGACTTAAACCCAATCGAGAATCTGTGGGACCATCTCGATCGGGTTGTTCGCGCCATGGATCCTCAACCGCGTAATCTAGCGCAGCTGGCCACGGCATTAGAGTTGGTATGGCTCAACATCCCAGTGAACACCTTCAGGACCCTAAGTGACTCTCTTCCTGCACGTCTCGCAGCAGTCCGCTCTGCGAAAGGTGGTTATTCTGGCTTTAGACAGATGGTCACATTAATGTGACTGGACTGTTTATTTAGTGGCAACAGAACTGGCGGCTGACCAATGTTTACGGATATTTCTGAATGAATAAATCAATAAATGAATGAGTGAAAGAATGAATGAATAAATGAAAAAATAATTAAATGAGTGTATAAATACTTGAATGAGTGAATGAGTAAATGAATGATGTATTAACCGTAGAAAAGGGTATGTTTGAAGTAATTAGAAACTGTAGCTGAAAGAGAGGGAGAGAGATAGCTAGATTATACATTTGAAGTTGGGAGTATAGTTATAGACGGAACTTCTTGTTTATTATTGATCTTTCACATTTTCATGAACTCTGGATACAACTCACAAATGCTTTAAAGAAACGGTTCCCAGACTGTGGTACGAAGCCTCTCCAGGTGGTACTTGTGCAGGCAAAAAAAGAGGTGAGGTTAAAACACAAACTCGGGATTGAAAATCGAATTTGCCCGATTAGAGTTGGGGAGAATGTTGGCTCAAAGTTAAAAATGAATTCCCGTTATTGTCAAGAAAAGCATTGCTGTTCTGAAAATTCTTTTTCCAATATGATATTTATTAAAAATAAGTATAGAAGCAAATTAAATGTCCACCCAAATTTGAGATTAAAACTAACTTCTATGGAACGAGATATTACCGCTTGTATCTGCCACAACTTCTGTCTATCGTAAACCTTTCGCTGTTTCTTTACCTCCTCACAGACTATCGTCTCATCCTCCCAACCAAAAATATTCGGCTTTTAATGCTCTTGTCCATCGTGCTATTAATATTTGCTCTTCTCCTGAGCTTCTCAAGATTGAACTCAACTATCTGAAAGCTGTGCTGTTGATAGAGGATTTTCTCACTCTTTAATTGATTCTATTCATAACAAACTTTCTAAAAAAACTTCTGGTCCCAATCATGTGGTTTCTAGAAAGGATTTGGTTGTGTTACCATTCTTTCATTCTGTAAGTTTTCGTATTGCTAAAATCCTAAAAAGGTTTCAATTTCAAGTTGTTTTTGCTCCTAGCAACAAACTTTCCTTCTCTTCTCTTAAAGATCCTGTTGATCAACTTAATACTTGGGGTATTTACCAAATTAGTTGCCGTTGCGGCCTTTCTTACATTGGACAGACAAAACGTGCTCTGAAAATTCGGTTAAATGAGCATAAAGGTTATGTACGTAAGCAAGAGCTGAATAAGTCTAGCATTGCTCAACATTGTTGGAATTCCAACCACTCTTTTGATTTCAATTCTGGGAAAATTATTCAAAAATGTTCTTCCCCTTTAGAACTTGACTTTTGGGAAGCTTATCATATTAACAGGAATAGTTCTAATTTGGTTAATGATTCTTCCTCAACTCCTTATTTTTCACAGGTCTGGCATAAGTTCCTTTAATTTGTTGTTCTTTCTTGGTTTTCTTGTTAGTTTTCCATTTTTTTTTTTTTTTTTTCTCTCCCCCCCTCCCCCTCTTTTGCATGTGTACTTTGTTTTGCTTTTTGTTTTGGTATTTTCTGTACTTATTTTATTTCCATTTTATTCTTTGTATTTTATTTTATTTTTTTGCAATTTTCATGTATTTTCACATTTTTATGCACGCTGTTGTCTTTTTCTTTGTTTTTATTGATATTCCTTTTTACTTTCTGTACTTCCAACTACATTCGTTTGTTGCTCTCTTATTGGTGCCTTTAATACTACTTCTACTTCCACTTCACACTGCCTTTATTCTCATTGGTTTACAGTTAATTCTTAGGCTATATAAGCTTTGTTTTTGTTGTTCTGTCTGCTTCATTTGGATGTTTTGCATCTAGAAGCTCCCTGTCGCATTGAAAAAGGGATTCCAAGCGATCCCGAAACATATGTCTGCGTTTTAATGCTCATTTGTGCTTTAATTTAACGTGAAATTTTATTTCTAACCTTCTCATTATTTTCTTTTTCTTCATGTTTTTACATGATGGGTATTTTGTGCTTAAATACGTATTTCTAATGCTGTTTTGGAAGTACGTATTAAAAATATATTTTATATATTTCATATATTTTATACATACAGCTTTACTTAAATAAACGGTTTTGTCTGCATTAACTGTAACAAAAGGTGTGATTGAAATAACCTAGTCGTCGTGGTATTTTTCCATTATCTATTAGTGTTCTATTCTATATAATAAAGTGACATTAGCAGAGATACGCAAACGGTTTGCAAGAAAAATGGTGATGCGCGAAAAAAAAAAATGGGAACTGCTGCTTTAAAGAAATGATGGTGTTTCTACATACTGCTTCGTTCTAACATTAACCACTTAACCGTGGGGGTTTGACGCTTAGCATGCACTCCAAAACGGGGAGAGAAAATTTTGGCAAAACTTGTTTTTCCTGCAGTGTACTTCTTTCCCCCTCAGCGGAGAGAGGTAAAGACTTTACAGTTGTCATTCAAATTCACTGTTGAATACACTGAGGCGTGACGATGTCCATTGATGACTCTGGAAAGCTATCTCCCCCAAATTTTGCTTGTTGAAAACTAAACCAGTTTCAAAGCACTTGTTCTGCTAGACAGCTTTCTTTTCCCAAAGTGACTAAAGATAGCAGTTTAAAACGGAAATTTTAGGAAAAAAGGGTTTCTAAAAAGTTATTTTCTGTGTGCGTATTTCATTTTTTTTAAGTCTGATGATTAAATTTTTACATAACCAATAGGTCAATGCATATTACTTTTGTATATTGTTAAGATTAGCTTGTTAATTTTGTATAAAATTCGTCAAAATATTCTTTTGTTCTTTTAAAAAACGATGATTGAATTTCAACAACAAACTCAACAAGATAAATAAATAAAATAAATGAATAATTTCCACTCATTTCCGAAAAAAAAGAGCCCCTCCTTCGCCTGTGCATCCATGTTTTACTGTGACTTGTAAATAATGTTTTTTTAGCCAGAATCATAAAATTTTAAAATTATCTGAAGACAATTTGACGGGTCCTCTTAAAAGTGAACATGTTTTTGTGTAAATTTTAAAAAAAAATCATAATCTTATGTTATTAATTTTCAGAAAGCGTAGCCAATCCACTAATGAATTCAATGGGATTGTTTTAAATATTCAAATCTTTTAACTGATCTTGCACACAAGAAAAATTTGCCTACAACTAGACACAAAAAATTACTCTAAATATGCAAAAAATAAAATAAAATAAAAAGATCAAGTCTCGACAATGGTCAGGCTGCTATTACTTGTTCTGCGGCAGTACCGGATCTTGGAGTTTTCTGTGGAGGGGCAAAACTTTAAAATGCCGCCCCCTCCATCCAATTATTGTTCATATTTCATAAATTTTAATGCTCTGACCATCTAGCTACTTGAGGAGTTTTCACTTGGAGGACACATCCAAGTGAATCCCATAGAACCCCATAAAACTTTCGCTAACGTCCGACGGCAGGGCCCCATCAGTTCAAAATTAGTGGAATAGAGCCATATGAAGGGTCCCCCTTTGAATGAAGGATTAGCTGGAGATATGAAACTCTGACAGTTGAAGGCGATCCGAGGGTTTCTCCCCGGGAAGATTTTGAAAACTATATGCAAACTGCTGCATTTGAGGCCTTAGGAGATGCATTTGGGACTAAAAGTATTAGGAGAAGAAAGCAAACAAAATCTTTTACTCATGAAAATGCAGAACAAAATAAGCATTTTTTCTTACATCCAGAGGGGCAGGATTCCCCCCCCCCCCCGTTCTTACTGACGCCCATATCGAAGAGCCACGTGTCTGTCTTCTCAAGCGATATTTACAGGTCCCACCCCCCTCTTTCCAAAAGAAATGCTTTGAAAATTAAAAAAAAAAAAAAAAAAACTATTGTATCGTTTGAGCATAGCGTGATGAATATTTCACTATTAAAAGGGGGAGGGGAACCTTGACTTTTTTAATTTATTTTTTTTTAATTTTGCCTTTGCAAAATTTGCCGCCCCTAAAACTGCCTTCCCAGGAGCCCTTGCATGCCATAGGAACCGGCCGACTGATCAACAACGCAACATATTCTGTATACCTGAACTTTAGTGTTTCTGACAATTATGCAAATAAATATTTTTCTTAATCGGTTTTAATCGTTAGCAAAATAGCCGATCAATGATCAAATCAGAGCGCCTCCCTCCCCCCCCCCCCCCCGCAAGTAGGATTTTCTCTCTTTCCAAAAGTTGAATTTTCTAAAATAAAAAAAGAAAAATATATTTAATTAATTTCTTTCTATCTTTCTTTTCATGCATCACAGTTGGATTTTCGGCCCAGTGTTTGGACCCAGGCTCCCCCCCCCCCTAGATCCGGCACTGCTACTAATGTTTTAAGTACTCGTTACAGAAATAATACAAAAGTGAAATTTTTTACTCATTAATTTTCTCATGCTTATGCAAAATCAATTAGCTCAGAACGTTGGAGAACCGTACCATCCATTTAACCGCTTGTTATGACATATTCTGTGCTATTTTACATCCGGATAAATGCTGCATATCATGCGTAAAACAGCCAACATGTTATTATTATTATTATTTTTTTTAATTTGTCCCTCATCCTGATGGTGTTTGGCGCATTATAACTATTGTCCCATCTCCCGGGCGGGAAGAAACATAATTTGAACCGCTAACATCAAAACTAAGGGGCTATACATGCCGAAATTATGAAGCAGAAAAATATTGTTCTACTCTGATCAAAAAGGAATCCTACAAAAGCACTACAGCATTCTATGAAAAATGCGCTACAGCAATTCGCTCATATGCTGCAATAGTGGCACATCTAAAAAAAACACGTGTTTTGGATTAAGAACAGATGTGAATATGAAAATACACATTCTTTTCAGGAGCAATACTAGCACAACTCATAATTCAATATTAAGTCGTAAGATGGCATCAAACTAATGCATTTCTTAAGCATCTTCCTTAGCAATGAAAACTTTAAACCCACTTAATTCAAAACAGGATTTTTTGAGTTTTGCCGCTATTGCAGAACATGAACGAATTATAAGCATCAAGGATGTTGTCGAAATTAATCAAAGACGGTCTTTAGTTTTTCTGGTAGAGGGAAATAACAAAACCTTTTCTGCAGGTAATTTTGTAATTACTACTTCTAAAGTTCTGTACAGATATTATGTGTTTTTTGTGAGATAGACAAATATATACATGCAACCAGTAGCCATTGCTTCATTATTTGTAATTAAAAGCCAAACACCTACGCAACTCAATAATGGCTTTGTAAGTTGTAATTGTAACACATATACAAAGCCATAAATTTAGAAGTTCAAAGCACTAGATGATCACCCGCGAATCATGTTTTCATCTAATGCAGCTGGTTAAAATTAAAATAAAATTATAATTTTTAGGAAAATAAAAACACTCCACTCATAAGTATATTTATATGTTGCCTGAATCGGATCATTTTTCAATTTATATTTTAAATCATTTTTATTCCAGATACCGTCATACAATTCTGAACCTAAACATTTGTAAAAGCATGCTTGAGACTTTTTTTTCCAGTTGCTGGGAAATAATCAGCCCCCTTCGATACGCACAGTACTGCACAGAACTTCCTGCCAGTGTCAGCTAAACAAGTTTCTGATTATGTGAAATTTGAATGAAGGTCAAATTCTTGCAAAATCTAGATTTCTTTATAGCTTATCAATACAAATTAAAATGAACTTCTAAATGTTAAAACATATGTTAAATTTTGTTGGAAATATTTTATGGGATCGGGATCCTTTAGTATTAGAAAAATACTAAGCTGACTCAAATTACCTAATTAAAGAAAATAGCGAAAAACACGACAGCAAAAAGAATTAAATATAGACAGATTTATAAGATCATGCAATGTATTTGTTATCTCATTGTAAATCAAGTGCGCCATATATATCCTTCTTGTTCAGAATTTAAAAATTAAGAACTTATAGTAAACAATAATCTACATAGTAATAGAATTATAATTTCACGTTACTTTAAAGCGCAAATGAGCTGCATCTAGAAGCTCCCTGTCGCATTGAAAAAGGGATTCCAAGCAATCCGGAAACATATGTCTGCGTTTTAATGCTCATTTGTGCTTTAAAGTAACGTGAAATTATAATTCTATTACTGTTTACTTGCACAAAGTTAAATTATTATTAATAATCTACATATATATTCATTTTCTTTCTTTTATTTACAAAAATATGAAGAAGAAATTGTTGCATTCGTGAAAACTCGTGTATTTGGTCGCTTTTTTTTTTTTTTTTTTTTATGGTTACTCTAATTTAATAGGTAATAATGCATGAAATCAAACGAAATTTCGCATAAAATGCGGTATTCTTTGTCAGTTATGCAAGAATAACCGTATCTTTCACAAGCAAAAAAACTTACTTCATCCCTTTCAATGTTATTATATACAGGATCTTCATAAATATTTTTATCAAAATAAGAGGAATTATTTGTAGCCATCAAAACAAACAATGTAGTACGGAATTTATTGCTACATTCCGCCCCACTCTGAGTAGAAAAACGTAAATTGAGTCAGCCAGCTTGAATTTGCAACAGTGAAAACGCGACGAACGAAATACGGAATCGTAAGTTGCGTATATGAATTTGTTCACATAATAATAATAATAATACAAGATATTCGAACGACGGTCAGGTGTTACGTTGCAGAATTCCCACCGTAGAGTGAAGCACTGCCACGTTCAGAAAAGTACCTAGGCCTCTATTTTCTCTATGCAGCATTATTTTGCATTGGGTCATCTATGGAATTCTAACAATTTTCAGAAAAATACGCACACAAAGCTACGCTTTACTTGTTTAAAAAAAAACTAGGCACACATAGCGATTATTAAGAACTTTTGACGTGTCTTTTTTTTTTTTTTTTAGTCCTCATCTTTGCGGCAGAAAGACAGTTCTCACGGAAAAGTACGCAATTCAAAACCCGTGAAAGCTCATACAATCTGAAACAAAAAACAAAAAATCCGAATGGGAAAAAAAAAGATACTTTTGAATGAAAATAACTTTGAATTACTACTCCGCGCATTTAACTATTTTGAAGAAAGCATTTAGTCAACGCCCAAGTCTATGAGAAGTGAATTGATTTTCCTTTACCTAAGTGATGCATTTTAGAGAAGCAAAAATAATGTTACAAAGAATAATGATATCATCCCCAAAATTAAGTGCCCCGAACAGATATGTTTGGGAGGGGGAGGGGATAATTTTTCCATTGGCCGAATGAAATATTTAATCTCACCAAGACATATAATGCGAACACAGTTCAAAACTACAAACAATATATTGCAAATTAATAATAGTTGCGAATTAATTAATCATTGTATACACAAAATAAAATATAATGCCTTGACTTCTGTTATGTCGTTGTCAGTCATCAATATGCAATAAGTTTATATATGAAAAATCAAATAAAAAACCTATGTAATACCAAATTTTTAAATTTACCGAATGATCAGTCAAAATGTGCTAAACAAGGCACACTTTTGGACGATGACCTGCCATGACTTCTCATCGGAACATTTGACCAAGTAAACCACTTTTCGCTTCCTTGAAATTAAACTTTTAAAGAACTTAAGGCAATTTTTATTGGAAACCAATTTCTATCCGTGCATATGTGACTCAGTGTGTCATCGAATTTATTGCGCAGATAAAATCATTCTCAAAATTGCATTATGACTTGAACTTGATTAAAATTTTGTTGCTTATGATTTCGCGAGCAAAGAATTAAATGATAATAATAATTATTATTATCATTATTACTATAATAAACGGCGCATCACAACACAACTGACGTTTTTTTCGATGAATGTTCTTACATTTTCAGCGACTATCCAAAAACGTATTTCTTTAGTAGTTTTGATTTTCAAAGTAAGCTGTAAGCAAGAATTGTACACGCAAACATTCAAGGTCAAAACCACTCTGAATATATGTGGCGAACACGTGTTTGAATCATAAGAGGTTGGACAAAGGAGAATGGTAGAAGGCTGGGTAGAAGGTATGTATAAATTCCCAGTGGAGTAACTACCAAGCTACCCCTTTTTTCAGCTAAGTATTCTTTGCTTTTTACACAAAGAAGCAAAGAAAAATAAAGTCAAAGGGTCAAACCAGCTGACCTTGAAGCTGGACACTGGTGTTCTTTGGTGTAAAATTGTGACAAAGTGTGACATCATGCTTATGCAACATAGCGTGACAAAGGGGAGTAGGGGGTCCGTTGAGGTGTGATATTTGTGACAAAAGGAGGAGGGGAGGGGTTCAAATATATGGTGAAAAAGCGTGACATCATTTATGAACGGTCCCTAACTTTCTAAGAAAGTTGAAGTATATCATTAATATTTGGCGGCTGGAAAATCTTAGTATTTCATACAATACTTTTAATAACTTTAATCTTTGTCATTATAAGACCGATACATAATTGGAAAATTTTATGCGATACATATTTTACCAGAGATTTGTATGTAACAAAATTCCTTTTATCGTCAAATTAGCTGCTTATAACAATGCCATAATATTTTGTACTCATTCTGTTGCTCAAATATTCAATAGTTTTCATCATCGTGGTGCAAGGGTAAAATCTATAATAATTTTTGTCTATAAAAATCATGATTATCATTTTAGTCACTCAAATGTTCCTACGTCCAATGGTAATTTTTATTGAGTAAATGAAACGCAGGTGTTGTACTTTACACAAATGGCATTTTTTAATATATTTTTTAAATGTTTATCAAAATTTTATTTTTGTATTTATGCTCAAATTTAACTAATAAATTAAAATAATAAGCTCTAAAAGGACTGTTTCTCCATAGTTATTTTTTAATTGATAAATAAGATCTTATAAAATAATAGGAAACTAAGAATTGAGTATAATATAATAAATTCGATGGCTGGCAGAAGGATGGACTTGCTGAATTCTAGTCACACTGCTTGGTATGTATTAAAATCATAGTATAAAATCATAAATCTTTTTAGGATATAAAGCGGCTTTGCTTAGAACAATATCAGAAGTCCGTGATGTTTATAACATGGCAAACCACGCGAAGTGATAAGCAAGGTCGATTTTCAGCACTTGCAAATTGAATTAAATACTATACTATAGAAAAAGTATTTTACAAGTGTGAAGTACAAGTTTTTTATGCTACAAAAATGTTTCGTGTCAATTTTATATAACATGCTTTAAAGTAATAATAGTAGCACCCCCCTCCATTTTTTGGTATCGTTATTTCTCTTTCTTTCAGTTTTTGAAGAAAGGACCGTTCATAATACGCTTTTTCCCGATATATTTAATCCTCCTCCCCCCCCCCTCTTGTCACAAAATGTCTCACTTCAACGGATTCCCCTCCTCCCGGTGTCACATGTCACACTATGTTCTATAAGCCTGCTGTCACACTTCTTGTTACCGCCTCCTCTCCCTTTGTCACAATTTCACGACCCCCCTCCCCCCTCAAAGCGTGACATCATTTATGAATGATCCCAAAGCTGAGTAATTATTTCAAAAGTGTTTAAACCTCAAGTAATAGGGTATTAGTACGCTGTCAGGGTTTTTGTCTGTTTCTCCAAGTTCGGGACCATGTTTTACTTCGTGATTCATACACCTTGATCAACCAATACATTTCAAGTTTTAAGCAGCTGATATCTAAGAAACGGACAGTAGCTAGTATAGATTGAGGGCAAAATCCGCCTATTCAAGGTGCAATTATCGCGGTGGAACGAGCGTGATAATTTTAGCGTTGTTTTTTAAAGTTTTTTTTTTTTTTTTTTCAAAAGGAACATGTGATAAATGATGTGAACTTAACAGTGGTATCGTTATAAACGAGTTCACTGTATACACAATGCCAAAAATTAAAGTATAAACTCCCAAAGCTTTTAAAACAGAGATAGAAAAATAAAATTGAGTAGAAAGGAAAACCAAAAGCTCGCAATCTCTTCCTTCCAGACTAGAAAAGACATTTGCTCACTACTCAGATAAAGAAATACCGCGGAAGCGGAAAAATCTCTGTGATCAACCCTTTTGACACTAAACCCATTCAGTCCCTAACACCCTGCTCCTTTCATCAGTTCCGACAAGGGGGAAGAGACGGTGCGAGCATTGCAGTGAAGCTCTTTGCTCCTGTCCAGGGGCTCGGGCCGCACGGTTTGGTCCACTTTTCCCGATCCCGAGCTATCTCGGGCCCCACGGTTAAGTGGTTAAGTTATTAGACAAGAAAATTCGTCACGTAAAACCAAACTTCGATATCTTGTAGTGCAATGACTAAGTTATTTCCGATTTCTTTCCTAATGAGAAGAAAGGAAGATAGAAGATTGGTGTGCGTGAATAAATAAGTTTGGCACTGCATACAGAAATGAGCTGTCAAAAGGAGAATAAGGAAATAGACTCTCATTTTGCTATCATGTATTATTCCGAAGAGCGCGATATCTCATTGGTGGAAAATCGATGACAATTGCTTCGAATTGAAAGAAGTTGATTTTAGGCATAAATTATGGAAATGAGAATTAATAAATTTAACGGGTTTGATAAAATGTCGGCATTCTTTTTGCATCCAAAATGACAGTAATAGACACAAAACGAATTTTTGAAACCCGCCCTCCTCCTATTTTTCCCCTCAATTATACAGGGTTTAGCTCTTTAACATTAATAATATTCGCGAAATCCAGTCATTAACGAACTAAAAGTTTAGCGAATTGAGGTAAGATCCTATTTCTGTACGTCTGTTATTTCCACTAATATATCAGTACTTCGACGAATATTGAACTGATTGAACCTTTTTATATTTTTATAGTCGAGTCCGAGTGGAGAATCTTCTAGTGGATTCCTCGAACAGTTTTCTATTTCTCTATTCGATTATAATATTTCCATAGGAATGATTGGACTTGTGAATTGGCTGAAATGTTTTCTATTAGATTGAGTAGAATGTTTTCTATTCTATAGATTTTTTTCTTCATTTGCATTGATGGTTGAAATACAGTTCTACCATCAACCAAAGCAATCCACCTGGCAGATTGCCAAAAAGAATCCATTCACGTTCAAGGGAGGAACATCTGGTATAAGGAACATGTCGTTTCTGATCTCGTTTTATTTCATTTAGCATACTTGATTTCTTTCTTATAATTTTAGTTGCTTTCGACAAACAGAAGAAGCAAACAATCTGATTCGCATGCTAATAAACGAATCTGCAAAACGAACTTTCCTAAAAATGGAATGGATTCGTCCTTTTATGTCATGCGTAGAAGCGTCCAAATGTGAGAACTTTGTGGTCGAACTATTGAAATGATTTGGATTGTACCGGCATAGCGGCGTTGTGGTAAGGCACGGGATCCGTACGCCCCAGGTCAGAGGATCGATCCTGGCAGTATCGGTGTATTTTCAAGATGCAGTAAATCGTCTGTGCCCACGTAGTTTGATTATGCGGCACGTAAAAGAACCCTTAAAGTAGACATTTGGCTTGGATACTGTCGGCTAAATTACATTCCCAGCGCAATTTCGCATCAACTGAGTCCGGGTGCTCGCCCTTTCAGGTGGAGAAACTGAAAGTCAAAATTCTCATGCGGCGATGGTACCACACTCATCGTGGTGCCGCTGAAAGAGGTGGTACCGGTCTCTCGGGAACGCACTAGGTCTGCAATTAGCAAAAGCCGACAGTTGCCCGTCAGAAATAAAAAAAATTTAAATGATTTGGATTGTTTTCTATCCGATTGGAATCTTTTTATTGGAATATATGGACTAGTTTCTATTCAATTGGAATATTAAATAATATTTTATTGATTATCTAACTGATGGAAAAAAATCTGCCAAAAAATAATTCTCATTGACAGTTTAACAAAAAAGCTTATCTTTGAAACAACAAAGGTTAACAAGCTGGTTATAAACTGTAAGTCTCTTTATTAGGTATTTTCTCACTCTGACCGTAATTTACTGTAGTACACCAGTACACATTTACAATTCAACTACGTCTAAACTAAAACGCAATAAAAGCTCAGCAGGGCGTCGGTAAATCATTACTCTAACTGAAATAAAGAAGGCTACCTTTATTTTTTTTTCTTTCAGACTCATTGATTTTGCCTGTTCTTAAAAGCAGATCTAATTTCTCGAAACGTTTCGAAGTAATCTTTCAACGAGCCCCATGTTTTCTTATAAGCTATCCCGCTAATGAACGCATTTAACGTCTTCTCGATCAACGGATGGTTTTCTAAGGATCTGTTAAACCCTCTTCTGATCCTTTTATCTTACAAGAGAAAAGAATCATGAATATAAAGATGAGGAGGAGAAATGGAATTTTTCTTTGAAGGATGTAGTGCAAGATTGATTTTGTTTACAAACTAAGTCAATTGATAGATCTCGAAATGAATACTTGATCAAATGCGAATGTATGTAGTTGTTTTTATCTACCGAATCTACATGAATATTTACTTGTGTTGAATGTAGTCATCGAAACAGTTTAAAATTGGAATCCTAGGGAAAAACGGATTTACTGATTAGTATTTAAATAAGTAAAATAAGCTACAGAATTATTTTTTCGTAGAGTTGTAGGGAGGGGGAATTTTCATGTTTTTCATGAATATCTAATTTTAATGTCGAGAAAATAACGTGTCATTCAAAGTTTTTTTTTTTTTACCCATTCACAAATTTTACGTTAATTTAATGTATTGATTTCATTACTAATTGCAAAAATTTACTTTCAGCTATATGTAGTTCGTGTACGACAAATACTTCTATTTTCCTTGAAGTTCTGTACAAAAATACTTCAAATATTGTAAAGTGTACCTCGAAGTCATTTATTTGTTTATGTTTTTTTTTTTTTTTTTTTTTTGAGTTTTATTTAAGCAGTGTTTAAAAATATAGCTAATCTGGAAGTGAGACGTCTTTCTACATTTCCAATTATTATTATTATTATTATTATTATTATTTTACGTTTTATGGCACATAAAATATTTGTTAGATAAAAATTTGTGATAGTATGTACGGTACGTGCAGCAATAATAATCGTTTTTATCAGAAAAAAAACAAAGAAAAGAATCAAAAAGAAAGACGAAAGAAATTCAAATTATTTTGCAATGAATAAAGTAATTTCTATTGCCATAGTCTCAAATAATCGAATAGTATCAATAATAAAAGTAAAGGAAAACTAATTAAGACTACCAAAAAGCAAAAATTGGCCTATATTAAAACTATATTTATAATTTAAAAGTATTTCAGTCCCAGAGTATGGGAAACGGATATTCTTGCCAAAAAGGACTGGGTGTTTTCCCTTTATGAGGATACAGGAGTAGAAACGAATTGGAAGCTAAAAGTATAACGGATGCTGTCTCGAAATGCCTTATTTCAATATTATTTTAACTATTTACAGTAGACATATTTTGATAGTATCAGTGAACATTGTGAACTACTAACTTCATTCTTGAATAGGCGCAAAGGACGTTGAAAAGAATTTTATTTCCGTAGCAATGTTTGATCAAAATTATTTATTTATTTTTTATTTAGTTATTGAATTTTATATAATACAATAAAGTTATATAAAATTTATAGTATGTTTCGTTACTAACTTTTAGATTCTTCCCTTTTTATTGTTTTTTTTTTTTTTTTTTCGTTTGTAAAAAGCAAATGATTTATAAAAGAACATTATTGCAATTTTCGACTCTTCAGGAAGAAGAGTCTTGGTAAAAAAACTATTAAGAATGCAATCTAATAGCATCGTTTATTATATATTATATTATTATTTTCTATTTTTCCTTATAGAAGAATGTTGTTTTCTTCGTTCTGGAAAGCATAAAAGCTCTTTTTGGCCATTCGAATAGAACACAATTTTCTTTCCTGCGATATTTTCGAGTTTTCAATCAAAACTGATGTCTCAAAATGGCGGAAATTGTAGCTTGAAGTGCAGAAGTTTTCTTTACAAGATGAAATCTTCACTACGCACGAAGGAATGTTTTCTGAAATGGAATTTTTTTTATTATTATTTGAACATATTGTAAATAGCTAACACTGATTTTTTTTCCTCTTCTTTTCTTTCCTTTTTAAATAAACAGCTGCCTATTTTCATGCTACTCTATGTCAAACTCATATGATTTGAAACTCAATCCCTTGAGATGTCGAGTTTTCCAAAAGTCTTTTTGGAACTCTACAGAAAATACTATTTTGCAAAACACATTATAAAGAAATCTTTATATTTAAACTGTGGGTAATATTTACACAGACAAAAATAAATAAAACTGTTAGATTTGCACTAGTTACGTGGTAAATTTAAATTGTAAAGTTATTTGAAATTTAAGCACATTATTGTGTTATAAATGACTAACAATTTGTAAATATTAACCAGGTATGTTTTAACTTATGTGGGAGTTAGTTATAGATTTTTTAAAATTAATTATTTTATTTTTTTATTTAAATAGTAGTATGATTTTACTCTAGTAAGAATCTGGTACTAAGTGCTACAAAATGACAAGTTCAAATTTAATTTTGTAAGACACCTATTTAATGACTATCCAAAATGGCGGAAAATGTAGCTTGAAGTGCAGAAGTTTTCTTTACAAGCTGAAATCTTCACTACGCACGAAGGAATGTTTTCTGAAATGGAATTTTTTTTTATTATTATTTGAACATATTGTAAATAGCTAACAATGATTTTTTTCCCTCTTCTTTTCTTTCCTTTTTAAATAAACAGCTGCCTATTTTCATGCTACTCTATGTCAAACTCATATGATTTGGAACTCAATCCCTTGAGATGTCGAGTTTTCCAAAAGTCTTTTTGGAACTCTACAAAAAATACTATTTTGCAAAACACATTATAAAGAAATCTTTATATTTAAACTGTGGGTAATATTTACACAGACAAAAATAAATAAAACTGTTAGATTTGCACTAGTTACATGGTAAATTTAAATTGTAAAGTTATTTGAAATTTAAACACATTATTGTGTTATAAATGACTAACAATTTGTAAATATTAACCAGGTATGTTTTAACTTATGTGGGAGTTAGTTATAGAGTTTTTAAAATTAATTATTTTATTTTTTTATTTAAATAGTAGTATGATTTTACTCTAGTAAGAATCTGGTACTAAGTGCTACAAAATGACAAGTTCAAATTTAATTTTGTAAGACACCTATTTAATGACTTCTAGTTTCTTTAATTTTTTGATGGGTGTTAAATGCATAAGACGGATAAAAGACATTTTTGAGTGTGCAGGGAAAAAATCCTATGGAAAAAATACTAACAGTTCATTTATTAGCATTGGTTATCATATCATAACATAATTTTCTGGACACTCATTCTTTATCGTTCTGTAAAGTACAAAAGCTGTTTTTGCTATGCGAGAAGAAAAACAAGGCCTAAAATATAACAAGAAGATCCGTCTAGAACTTATACGAGCCCACTTTCCCGTACACACCAACTTCAAATTTATAATCTACCTATCTCTCATTCTCATTTAGCTTTAGGGATCATTCATAAATGATGTCACGCTTCGAGGGGGGAGGGGGGTTCGGGAAATTGTGACAAAGTGTGACAAGGGGAGGGGAGGGGGTAACAAGAAGTGTGACATCACGCATTATGCAACATAGCGTGACGCGTGACAAAGGAGGGGAGGGGGTCCGCTGAAGTGTGACATTGTGACAAAGGGGGGGAGGGGGTCAAATATATTGAAAAAGTGTGTTCACTCATTCACCCATTCATTTAATCATTCATTCAAAAATATCCTTTGAAATCCCGATCCAAAAATTCATAGGAAAATAGGCTCGTTTAGTTCTCGTTGAACTTTGTGTTTGTACATGATCTACGTCGTAACACCTTTCCGATAAAGTTTGTTCCAAGTAAATCCGTCTATTAGACCATGATTTATATATGATTGAAGTTCCCCATATATAAATTTTTTTTTTGAATTGCCCAAAAATGAACAAAAATTGCTCAAATAAAAAAATATTTCACGCCGAGAGCTTCTTCGAAAAGCTTGTTCATAGGAACTTGGATCTTACGCCCAAAGTTTACATAATTTTCCCATAGGCGCTAATGTTAAGAATTTTTAACTGTTCAAAATTGAACGAAAAACTGTTTAAATCAAAAAGTAAAATATGGAAATGAGATGTCTTCGCCGAGCTCTTTCGAATGCAAATAATAAAAAAAATCCTTCAAATTGGACAATTCCTTCAAACGTTATTAGGGAGGGGTGACAGGGAAGGACAGACTGACAGACACACATTTTCCCCCATCTCAAAACCCTACTTTCAAATCTTTTATTTTTCAACCTATATATAATTGGTTCACTTTTTTTATTTATTTTATTTTTACTGATATTTTTTACGATACATTAAGCCTTCTTTCATGCTTTATTACGGGAAAGTAGACTGAAAATAGAACTTCATGCCCTAAATACAACTTCGGAAACTGTCCATGTCAGAGCATCACCATTTTGCGGTTTTGAGATTTTCAGTTTGAAAAAGGAATTCCCTGTAACCCTAAAACAAGTGTATTGCAGTATTTTTCGCAATTAGCGTTATGCAACGCTGGTTTCTAATAATTTAATAATAGTTAAAACACAAAACGTCTTATTAGCTAGTCACGATTAGCTTTTTTTTTGTCTGAACTAATCATAGTAACAATAAAAAATTTCACTTTCGATCCAAGTACTGGAGTTACTTCACTGGAGTTTGCGTCAGCCTCTCATATGACAAGGAGTCATCTTTCAAGCTGATTTCATGCTAATCAGAAAGCTCTCTCATTAATGAATTTCTTTGCAAAAACGTTTAAGTACTAAAACCAATTTAGAAAACACTCCATTATAATTATGAGCCACGAGAAGGATAAAGGTCGTTCAAGTGAACAAAATTAGAGTTTTGTAAGCAATGGACTCAAAATATATACTAATTTGAATGTATTTTTCACTGGAAAATATCTATGGGGTGATGAAGGAGACGATATTTGTTTAAAGTAATTCAGAAATATCTTTTTGAATGAGTTGTACATAAGATAAATTCAGTTTTCCCACTTTTGAATTAAAAGATATTATAAATATTTTTTTCACAGAATATCTCATCTTAGTCAAGTAGCAAATAGTTATCTTTTAAATGACAAACCTTCGAGCTGATAAAGTGATACCAATAAGAACATGTTTATACAATTTCTTCAAAAAATTAAATTATTTCTTGTTTTCATTACAA
The DNA here is from genome assembly GCA_038502835.1 of Octonoba sinensis. Lineage (NCBI taxonomy): Eukaryota > Metazoa > Arthropoda > Arachnida > Araneae > Uloboridae > Octonoba > Octonoba sinensis. Next base: position 57,485,330 of record CM076605.1, on the reverse strand, counting down.
CAATACGTTCAACAGCGGAATGTTTTGCTATATTCTGCGATTATCTTCAGCTGATTGAAAACGTTCTGGAGGATATATGAACTGAACATATTACGAGTATAAACACATAAAATGTGAAATTATTTAGGGTATCATTTCCTAATCAATGGCATACCCTCCGCCTTCACAACAGTTTGACCAAAAAAGAGGGATTTTCTTCTTTGAAATATCAGGAGCGAATGCTATAAGGCACTGCGGAACTACAACACTCGTATTTTGTCTATGTAAAAATATCCATAATGTGGACCAGTTACGGTTAAATTTTGGGGTACGATAAGATACTGACGAAATGCAAAAAGCAAACCATGGTAAAACAATATTTAAAAATGTGTTTAATGATTAGCATAGAAAAGTAACATATTTGTACTTATTATCGTAACTTACGGACTTTAACAAATTTATTTCTGTTTCTTAAAAAGTATTTCCCATTCATAACTCAATTTTTAACTTCCGATTCTTTGGAGTGGCAACTCCTCAATTTGTTTCAATCGAGCGATCTATTCTTCAGGCTTCCGAATTTTAAAACGATTTTTTTTAAAAAAGTATTTCCCTCCCTAATTCAATTTTTAATTTTCGGTTCTTTTGAGTGGCAACACCTTAGTTTTTTCACAATCGGCGATCTTTTCGTCAGCCTTTCGAATTTTAAAGCGTTTTCTTAAAAAGGATTTCCTCATTCGTAACTCAATTTTAAATTTCTGATTCTTTGACCTATATCCCGAACATTTTCTGCGGGAGATCTGATAGTATTTATTAATTTTTTTACATTTGCTTGTAATAATTCATTTTTATTTTGAATAATTGTAATTTTGTAAGGGGTCGGGTGGAGTAAACTGATCAAAATCCAAGTTTTTCAACATAGGTGTATAAGAAATGTAATAATAGTTAGTCTGAAAACTAGTTTTTTCTTTGGTTGATATTTTACATTACATTGTTGAAGAACATCTTGTATATCATTTTTGGCAGAAAAAAAAACAGAGAAAAAAAATTAATGACTCCTTTTTGGGGGATGTATTTAGGAGCACTTTATCCCTTGGAATGGGGCAAAGTGGGTAGTACATAGGGCAGGCGCGGATACATTATTACTTTATTAAAGGGGGGAGATTTTTTGGAGATTTTACTTGTCTCCCGGCAAATTTGTTTCAAAGGAAAAAAAATTATAAAGGTTTGGTTCTTTATTCACTTAAATCGTAACTGTAAAAATGTCTTTAAAAGTATTATAAACAAATTAAAATCGGAAATTAGAATTATTTTATAACGAGATAATATTTACTTGATAAAACTCTCAAGTCTCAAGTGATTTAAATTACATGAAGTTTCCATTTCCACAAAATATTTATATCGATTAAAATTCTTTCATAAATTGCATGATTAAATATTTTAAAAAAGTGAATACAAAATTAAACTACATTAAGGCTCCTGCGCCAGTTAATTTAAAATGCAACCAACCGAAAAAGTTTAATTAAACACTTTCTTTTTACTTTTTATTCTATGTAAAGTATAAAATCTATATTGAACGTTTCCGCATAAGGTTTTATATCTAAATATATCTTGCTTTTTGATGAAACGCTTTCAGCAAGCATCTGGTAATATCAACTTCACTGCTTGACGTTCGAATGCGCGAAAAAGGATGATGTTATCTTTCAAGAATAAACGGTTCCTCGAAATCTGTTATTTGAGAAATGTAAGCGATAAAGATTCTCACTTTAGAAAAGCCTTCTTCGGTGCCACCATATTTTCAGCGTATAATATTGATTGATTTTATAGCAAAAGTACTTCTACAAATACATTTCATGCCAAAATATACTTTTGTGACTGTTTCTTTGGCGTTTGATGGGAAATTGTTAACGTGATATTTATCCTGTGATTTATGGTTACGCTGCACTGGAGGAATATTTATACGTTTTGATCGGTTCTAAAAAATATATACATTATTTAAAACTGTTTCATACAAAAAGTATATCAAATGTATACTGTTAATTCCATTTTAAAACAAAAAGATTAAGAATTAAAGCGTACGACATGAAAACCTATATATCATCAAAAGCTCAGCAGTGTTTAAGAAGTACCCAAACTCGTTGAAAAATGTAACCTACATGTCATTTTAACAGCAGATTTAATGCTATAAATACTTCGATATTCGCAATTGGAGCAAATTTGGCTTTATATATGTACTAGCTGATGGGCTGTGCCGGCGATGTGTGAACTTAAAATGACCCATGTGAAATCCAAGGAAAGATTGCTAGCTAATAATTTTTTTCTGAATTTGAAAGAAATACTTTCGAAAAAGATGTATGGTATTTTTTTTTTTTTTTTGGCTTACAATATTCAGAATTGAAGAAAAATCAAAAACTGTTCTGTCTATTTTAACTGAAAGTATAGAATTTGTTGGCGATAAAGTATGGTGCAATTGAAGAAAAATTAACGACTTTTGGTAAAAATCACTACATTTTCTTCTGAAAAATTTCTGCATAATTTCAGTAAAAATCAGCGAAATCTAAAATTTATTGGAAAAACTTAAAGAAACGTGAAAAAGAAAACGAACGTAAAATCGTGAAAACTGTCCAATTTTTCGTAATTATTGCGAAAATATAAAAATTAGCAGGTATGCTTAAGGGGAAACAGACTGTAGAATAATAATCCTTGCACGTTGGTTGCTCTGAAATAAGATGTAACGCAACGTATTTAAGCACAAAGCTGCAGAAAGAAATGCAGACGCATGTTTTGGAGTTACAAGGAATTCCTTTTTCAATGTAAAAGAGAAGTGAGCGAGGAAAGCAGAGACACAGCAAAAGTCCCACCAAAGAGAATAATTCCGTCAAAAGAGAATAATATTCCCAAAGACAAAAAGTCAAACAAATGGCGCCATCTACCATTCTCTCTTTGGCGGAGCTTTTGCCGTGTTTCTGCTTCCCTTGCTCACTTCTTGCTTGTATTAAAAAGGAATTCCTTGTAATTCCGAAACGCGTGTCTGCATTTTATCCTGCAATTCTGTTTTTAAATACGTTACTTTAACTTTTGCTCGACAAATGAAATAAAATGTAAACTTTTTTTGCATACTGCTTATCCTGGGTTACCATTGTCGTTACTGACTCGGAGGACAATGCAACGGAAAGGAGTATTTCCTATGTGTATGCAACTTCTAGTGTTATAGAAATCGTTGGGATTCAAATCCGAAATGGATAATACAGCCGAATTTTGCGATACAGAGGTCCTGATTGATTTTTTTTTTTTTTTTGAAATGAACTTGAAATGGCCTTGGCTTAAGGCTGCAAATACCAAGAAATTTTAAAAATGCGAAACTAAAAATGTTGAAGATACTCAGGTTCAAAATAAACGAGATCGCATTAATAATGCATTACATACTATAATATTTCTTTCACTTCTTATTGGAAAACTCACTTTTTGAATATTTTGTGATAAAAAGATGCATTTAAAGCTACGAGTTTAGAGCTTACCAACTATTCAACCTTTTATAGCATCTTCTCATATCTTTAGCTCGCAGAAAAAGGACGGTGGGAATTATATCAATATGAAAGGCAAAGTTTCCGCCTCAAATGATGAAAGCCGCTTCAAGTTAGGCTTATTGATTGAAGTTAAAGGAGAATTGCAAAAATTGATCTGAAAATTGATAAAACTTTCATGCATGAAAATGATTCAAATATTCAGATATCTCTGTTAAAGTTCTCTTTCAAAGATTTCAAGCTTGATTAAAAGTATGAAAAATATAAATCGCAAAATCAGTTTGACCGAGAAATTGAGAAGAATAGTTTTCTTTCATAAGGCAGCGTGATACGTTTTATAGAACTTGGGAAATTTTTGAAACAGAGTTTTAAAAAAAGTATTTTTTTCTTTTTTTTTTTTTTTGACATTTTCATTTTACAGATAAGTTATTCTTTTAGTTTATATGTTTTATACACATGATTATAATATAACAGTTTTTAAGAAAAGATATGTTTGATTTTGGATTCCAAAATAAAAGCACAGTAACTTACAATATGTGTTTCGGTGAAGAAGACGATGTATTTTGAAAAAATAAGTCGGATAAATAATAATAATTTCAATAATTAGTTTTGATGGCAGTCAAATACTTTTTACGCGCAAAGCGTAGACGATATTACAGATCGAATTTACATATTTTTTAAATAGCACATTAAAAGGAATACATTTTGAGCAATGAACACAATTTGTTAATTAAGTAACATTAGTCACATTTAGGGAACAAGACGTTGTGGTTTCCAAAGCATAAAGGAAAATGTCCCCCAATACCATTTGTTCTTTGTGGAATCAGAAAGTAATCATAGGAAATGACTGTTATACGAAATAGTTATTAATTTTGCAAGAAATTTAAATAAACTTATGTTTTTACACTGGAGGTTTTATTATTTTTGTTACATTGTTTGAAAAGTCACAAGTTTTAAATTAGGCTTGAGCAGTTGTTGAAACATAATATTTATGTTTGTGTCCTTCCTAGACTTATTTTACACAAGTAAATACTCAAATTTGTTTTGAATATTTACTTTTATATTAATATATGTATATAATATATATATAATAATAATAATAATAATTAAGCTCTGCTAGCAGCTATATATTTATCTCTAAACTTTTACTAATTGCTAAATTGAATTTTTTGAATTCCATGCATGACGTACGCCAAATTACTCGGTAACACGGTAACAAGCTAACTAGTTGTGGATTAATAGGAGTTCACGGTAACAAACAATGTCAATGAAAACTACCCTGGATTGCCTAGTGTCATAAGGTTAGTTATTCTCATTAATAGAGCAGGGGGAAATATCAGTCTGAAAAATCGAAACTGAAACTGGCAACAAGAATTGCCAGCTGTCATTCCAAAAAATAGTGGATAAGCGGTTGCTAAAACAACATAATGAAGACGTAAAACGTTTAAAGATACTGTTCATTTTAGTTTCGCAGACCTAACAAGGTCGCCCGGTTCCATTTCAGAAAGGGGTGATAAGTTTGTGGATGGGCACAAGCGTGCACTTCTTATCTCATAGATTTTTTTTGTTTTCTTTTTCTTCCTCGATGTTACTTTAATTTCCTTTTTTCTTTCCTTTTAGTCTTTCATTTAATGCGAGTCCAAATGCCTGGCGCTACCAAAAAAGTTTTAGCAGGGATTTTGAGTTTCTCTGCTTCATGCTCCGCGTAATTTTAATAGATAATATTTTTTATCATTTTTTTAAAGTTATTATTTTTTTAATGTGATAAAAAAAGTAAAAAGTGAAAAAAAAATGGAGTACTGGAGCGCAACAAATTTCTTTGCTCCGGCTACGCTCCAAGTTGGAGCAAAATTTCGTTACTTCACTGCTCCGTGCTCCTGCTCTACGCTCCGCCACAGATCCCTGTCTTTGGGGGGGGGGGGGAATTGTACCTATTTTTCCCCATATGGAAGTTTTTATTGTAATTGGGGAAAGGCGAAAAAGAAGGGAAAATAACGTAAATTTCTGAGAATAATAATCTGCAACCCTTTTTAAATTCTCATATTTTAAAGGAATTTGAATCCCTCCGCCCCTCCCCTTGCCTACAATTTAATTCTTTATTGAATAAAATAACTTTGTTTTTACCAACACGCTTCCATAACGTCTCTTGAGCAGGGACAGTAGTGCCCGCGGGGTGGGGGGGGGGGGAGGATCATGGTGCAAGTTGCGCCATCAGAATTTTTGAGGAAAAAAATTTTTTTCGGAAGATAATTATTTGCTGTATGAACCGGATTCCTGGTATCCGACAAATTTTTAAATAACTGGAATCTGATTCTGCCATGGCACGAAATATCCGGCAATCCGCCATGCGAAATTTGATTATTAGAACTTAGTTAACGAGCATGATTTGAAAACGTATCTAAATTACGAACTTACTTCGTATTTGCAAGCTGTGCGGTTTTGGTATTAAAAATATGTACAGAATTTACAGGCTTCAAAAATTAGAGCCGGTTATTCGGTATATGTTCGCTAGGCAAAGGGATATTGAGAATACAGTACACGGAAAGTCATTGAACTGGATAGGAGGAGCGCAAGGCCGTAGCCAGAAATTTTTTCTTTTTTTTTCGGGGGGTGGGGGGCGCCCAGGCTTTGAAACACTTTTGTTGAGGAAAGTTTCAGGGAGGAATATATCCTAAAGTGCGAGAAAAATTGGAATTTCGGGAGGGGGAGGGGCGGGCCCGTGCCCCCCCTCTGGATACGACCTTGGGAAGAGGGGGACCGCTGATCAGGGATCTGGAGCAGCCCACATTTTTGAGTCACTCCGCTCCAACTTATAACTAATTGATCGGGCACCACTCCAGGTCCGCACTGCGCCGTGCTCCAAACAAATGAAACACATTGTATTATTTATCTCCTTTTTTAAGTTAGTTAACTTTATTGTCTAATAAAAAATTTAAATAATTTTTAAAAAATTCTATCAGTGGAGCACAATAAACTTCTTTGCTCCTGCTCCATTTCAGTTTCCAAGCAAAATCTCGTTGATCCACTGATCCGCTCCAGATCTACGCTCTTGAGTAAAAAAGAAGTTTTGAAAAGATTTCAAATCATCATTGTCAGAGCGAGGGGCACGGGCCCCCATTATGCCTCCTTCTGGTTGAGCACTGATACTCCGGTAACTCATCCAAAACAGGCCAGTAAAATTTCCGGGGTTTCAGTTCACACCATTAAAATGATAATAAATATTTGAAGTTCAAGCTGAAATTATTTATTAAGAAAATGCATCGCGGTAGCATTGCTGAAACGTTTTATATCATTTTCCAAGATCCGCTTAGAAAGGGAAATAAAAAAATATACAAATGAAAAAAAAACAATCCGCACAAACCCACGCCCGTTAGGCTGAATTAATATAGGAGAAAAAAAAGAAAAGGAAAAAACAAAACACTCATCGTAATGTCTCATATAAACCTATCACCCCTATTTCGATAAAATCGAAGCAGGCCTGACGCATGCGCAAATTCTTTCATGGCTCTACGAAAAAATTACGAACAGTATATATGTAGCTGTCAGCAAAGTCTAATGTATTTCTTTTTTAAATTAATGATAGCAAATTTGTTGAACGATGCGTAGATGTGATATTTTGAGACCTCTATTACTGGACAAAATCCTACTGTTAAATGTTATACAAATACAAAAGTGACGACCAGCAACAGGCTCAGGGCCCAGCTAGGCTGGTCCTAGTCAATTTAGCAATCCCTAATGAACATCAAGAGCTTTCTTAAAAGTTTTTACCCCGCTGCAATTAACAGTCGCTTCTGGTAAACTATTCCAACTGCCTATAACCCGATTGAAGTAGTAACTTTTCCTAATTTCAAGATTAGCCTGAGATTTTAAAAGCTTAAAACAGTGACCTCTGGTTCTATTTTCAGACCATAGCTGTAGTCCATCAACATTTCCCATTTTAATGAATTTAAACAACTGAATAATATCCCCTCTAACTCTCCTTTGCTAAAGACTATACATATTGAGCCTTTTAAGCCTAACCTCATAATCTAAGTCTGAAAGACCACTTACCAATCTTGTAGCCCTCCTTTGAACCCTTTCCAATAAGTTAATATCCTTTTTTAGGTACCGAGACCAAAACTGAACAGCATACTCCAAATGAGGTCTTACCAAATTTCTGTATAATGGCAATACAACTTCCTCAGACCTGTTCGAAATAGCCTTTTTGATAAACCCAAGCATCCTGCTAGCTTTGTTACTTACTATGCTACACTGCTGACTGGACTTGAAGTCGTGACTAATCAATACTTCTAGATCAACAACTGCGTCTGCTTCCCTAATGACGGAACCTTTAAATAATAGGTTGCATGTTTATACCCAAACCAAATTTATGATTTATTATGACCAAAATGAAGCACTTGACATTTCCCAATATTAAAAGATATACTCCACTTACTTGCCCACTTAGAAATTTGATTTAAATCCTCTTGAAACTGACAGACTTGTTCCTCCGTGTGCACAATTCCACATCCAATGTCAAAATCAGGCTTGGAGTCGATTACAAAGAAACGTAATCGATTACGATTACGATTACAAAGGGAGAAATTGAGAGATTATGATTACGATTACGATTGTAATCCTTTGCCAAAAAGTAATTACGATTACGGCAGCGATTACAGTCGTTGAAAAATGTAATCGATTACGATTATGACATCCGATTACGATTTTGATTACGATTAGATTAGCATAAAATTATCCGATAATATGCATACAACTCTCATTTTCACAATAGTGTCATAAATCAAAAAGTTATGATTTGTAATTAAATTTTTGATTTAATAAGAGATAACTGAAATGATGATGAATGCAATTATGATGAAATAATTTCAACATCACAGTTCTGGAATTATGACGTCGTTACAGAAATGAAAAATTTGTAATATATATATATATATATATATATATATGTGAATTTTATTAATTGTTACATTAAGTCGTTTAAAACTTTGGCGTAGCGTTTTGCAGTTGCTATATAACCATAACGGAACCTCATTGACACACACGGGATGAAGATTTCTGGCTAAAGTCCATCAGTTGGAACGCCAGTTTTTGGATATTGTGTTGGTCTGTGAGCGAGATCGGAATGTCAAGGTCAACCACACGGACACGGACAGACTTAGCCATTACATGGCGTATCTCTTTCTCGGCTAGTTGTTGATGTCTTCCTTTTCTGTTCCTGCCTTGGGAGGTGAGTAGATTTAGAAGCTATATTTTAATCGTATTGCTTTGCAGGTCTGGGAGGGGAAATTTCGGCTATAGCATGTTGTTTTTTTCTATTTTTACAATTTGCCTCAGTCAGTTTCACGTAAACTCGAAACTTCTTTTAATAATAAAAAAATTTTTTGTTCTTTTTATAACTGGATAAATTATTTTGATCATTCAAATTATTTTGATTATTCACTTGACTTGCAACTCCCAGTCTTATATTTTTTGTTGTTAAATTTTTTTTTTTTTTTTTTCCTCACATGCTATGCTGGGATTTCTCAGAAACCTGCAATGACAATATTTCGTTATATATGCTTCCTGCTCCCTCCCACTGATGAAGAGGCAGGCTCTTTTTCATTTTGAATGTTTATATTTGTGATTTCCCACGTTCAGCCTTTTATATTGTTGTTTTTTCACATACCCACTAATTTTTTATATATATATTCTCTATTTCATACATATATTTGCAACTGTTTAAGTGTGCTGCCTCGTGCGCCTTTTCACAGTTTGATTCACTTTATTAACTTTTGATTATATATATATGTGTATATATATAATCAGGAAAGGCACATTCAGTATTTTTCGAATATTTGAAACTCATGTGAGGGATAACTACAGTGATCGTATTTTGTATATAAGCAAAGACTATGCACTAAATGTATATATAATGCATAAGTGATTTACCTGGTTCATTGTTATTTTGTGTGCATACAATCAAAATTTAGTTGGCTGCAATTTCTGAAAATGTACTATATTTCTCCATTGTATTTATTTTCTAGTTTAAATTGTGCAAATATTTACATAACACCAATTACCAGATGTGCATGTATTGCACGGGATAACAAAATATTCAGATAGTGTAAGAGATAAATAATCTTTTGAAAATAATTGCTGCATTTTAGAATAATTTCAAAAAATTTGAACATGAACATTCAAATAACTCTTAGCAAAATTAGTAATCGTTAAAAAGTAATGTGAAGAATAATTATAATACGAATGACTATAATATTTTAATATGATTTTTGTGTTTTTTTTTTTTTTAACATGCACGAGCATATAATTTTTTTCCAGGTACTAACTGTTTTAATAAAAAAATAAAGTGTAAGTAATTTTACAACACACATTTAACGTACAAGATGCAACTGAAATACAAAATTCTGTTGAGGTAATTCTAAGAAGAAAAAGATAATTCATTTTCAAAAATAATTCCTAAATATTAATTCATGCATGTAAAAAACAATTGGTAGAATGTCTGAACATAAATCACTTTTTCTTTTACATACCTATTAATTAAAAAGAATATTAGCATTAAAATATAAATATATTTAAGATTTAAATGTATTTACTTTTTTAAATATTCGAAGAACATATTGAAAAGAAGTAATACTAATCACACGTACCAGGGTTAAGATTTCATATAGCTTAAGCATAGAGCATCATGTAACACCTGCTCCTAAATTGCTGAAGTGTAAATGTGCTATTTTTTAGAAAAATTCTTCACTTCTGCCGTTAAAGAAAGGAGGAAAAAAAAAAACGCCAAAAGGCATTTCTTTTTTTTTTTTTTTTTTTTGTGTGTGTGCGTCTCTTTAATGTGTGTAGGTGATAGTACTCTTTCCACTAGATTTTCGGGGGGCAGTCTGCTTCGATTATTGAAAGGGAAAATGGTCCATGTCCATTCTTATTATGCCGTCGCCAGACTCTCACCTATTGCCCAACCGTTTGAATATGTTTTGAAGGGGTAATTAAGGAAGCAAAATGACCGATGCATTTGGTCAGACACCTTCCCCTTTCTTATCTACCCCGAAATCTTTGACTTGCGGACAGATTACCGCTCTTTTACCGAAACTGGACGACGCGAGGAGACCGGAGACCCCCCCCCCCCCCCTGAGAGCCCCAAGGTGATGCGAGGGACATATCCAGACCAGACTCTCTTCCTTCTCGGGCTCTTCAGCCATTCCCCGTGGAGAGTGGAGCCGCAATTAAGAATTCTGAGAGACCGCAACAAGTAGGACAACAAGCGTCTCTAGCAGACTATTATATGGTCCTGCCATCAAGGCTCTGGGACCGCCACACAGAACCTTTTATATTATGATCGCCCATAGGTTATTTACAGTTAGGATAGGACTTCAGTACACAGTTTGAATCCTTTTTCTTGTAATCTTATCTCTTCTATCCAATGTAGAGCTAAAAATTTCAGCTTTTAGCAGGTCAAGATTACACGTTTGCAGGACCAGCAGATTACGGATTTTTTCCTTAAGATTACGATTAAAATTACGGGAGAAAAAGGATTACGGGATTACACAATTTCGATTATGATTATGAGAATATGCCATCGTCAGATTACGATTGCGATTACGATTTTGTCAAAATGTAATCGATTACAGCCGATTACGATTGCGTAATCGCGATTACTCCAAGCCTGGTCAAAATCACATTCCAATGTGATTTTGACATCATCAGCAAAAATATTGATGTTCCCAGAAATACTCTGAGTAATATACTTAGATTATATTAAATAAGCAAGAAAATGAGTCAACAGAATAACGACAACACATTTAATAAAGAAGCAACATTTTAAACTACAGAGAACACAACTGGCACGAGAGACGTGCACAGTTAACAGATAAAGTTAAGGGAAGCTCGTGCTTTTAATTTTATTCAACACTTCCCCTAAATTAAAACACGCATTCCAATTAATTCGCTTAACTTGCAATATCTGTCCTTAGACAGGCATTTGTCACTAGATGCCACCTGGTTCTCCTTCGAACAATACTGAACATCAGTCTTGGATGTTTGGCACAGTTCTGAACAAACTTGTACTTTACGAAAAGTTCGGTTATTGAACTCGGCGTTTTCCATTAGACGAAAAGCCCTTTAACAGTCAACTTGAAGCAAACGCGTAGAATAGCAGCGTAACTCTTTAAATAAACTTTGAAGTCACACAATTTCTTTTTCACCTTGACTAGTGGCCACAAATTCAGCCTCCGTTGTGACAAAGAAATACATTTTTGGAATTGACTTGTCCATGCTACTACACCTCCGCTGAATGTAAATATCATTCCAGATGTGGATTCTCCGATGATAGGATCACCAGCATAATCTAAATCGCAATATGCTCCAAACAGTCTGAGTTCAACACAGCGCTCATACATAATGTCAAAGGCTGTTATAAACTTAGGATATCTCAATATTCTTTGAATAATGTTCCAATAAACCACTTGTGGTTTATCTAAAACCTGTAAACATAACCCCACAGCATATGCTATGTCTGGTCTTGTTACCATCGCCAAGAACAGTATGCTGCCAACAGCTTTACAATATGAGACACAGTCTTTTAGATTTGGCGATGAATCATGAGAAGGTATTCCTCTTTCTATAGGAGAACAAACTATATTAGACTCAGACATGCTAGGCTTTTGCATATCTTTCCTACAGCAGGCACCTTCATAAACAGAAGCCAACTCTGAATTACATTTGGCGAAGTTTAGCTTTTGAGTTTCAACAATGCCCAATATCTTCTTGGCATACCTCTTGGCGTAAAGGCGCGCTTTGAACTGCTTTGTGTGTCCATTAACACTTTGCTTAAACTTGCACTTTGCTTAAATTTGCGCACACAGTGACTTCCAATTGCTTGTATCTCCTTTGATACATTGGACAAATCCCATGTTTGATCCCTTTTCAAAGAGCTCATCTCATCTCTCGTAGCTAATTTCCACTGATGAGAACCAGAGGTTTTTACATCGTCTTGGTAACTATTTGGCTCTACAAATTCTGACACCAACAAAAAGTCAGCCAAATAACTTGGCGGTTTCAATTTTACTCTGTCACGCAACTTCATCTTTGTTGGTCTATTAGAAATATCTTCATCACTTTCAACTTCCTCTATGTCATTACCTGATATTTCTTCACATTGGACTTCCCCTATATCAGTACTTGACATTTCTTTACTTTGGACTTTCCCTACACCAGTATATATTTCTTCTCTAGAAGACTGCTTTGGCGAATTTTCAGAAACAGATTTTTGGAAATTCATCTTTACTGATAATTCATTTTTGAAAATAACATCTCTTGAGAGAACAATTTTATCAGTCTCTGGCATCCAAATCCTGTACCCGTCTTTATCTCTAGAATATCCAACTAGGTGTTCTTTTAGAGCTTTTTTATCGCGTTTTGGTAGGTGAACAAAACATTCTGCCCCAAACACCTTCAGATGATCAATGTCACTCTTTGTCACACCACAGTTCGTAAGGTGATTTATTTTCAACGGAGGTCGGACCAGTTCGGTTAATAATGTAAGCAGCTGCATTAACTGCTTCTGCCCATAAGCGCTCGGGGAGATCTTTGACGTGCAGCAATGTTTTGGCTGCTTCGCCTAAGATCTAGACACACGGCAGTGTGTCCGCCAAGTTCAGAAAGTCAGCCAAATTAAGATACGGCGACACCGGCCAATGTGTATATTTACCCGAACCATTTCGAGCTACTTTTGACCCCATCATTACCCAAAAACTATTAGACCTACATACTTGAAATTTTGTACGTCTAATAGCGATCCCTTTAATCCCTAGAATATCAAATTTCATTGATGTACCTCTTATGGTTATGGAATTATTAAGGTTTGAAAAGTGTCATTTTTATCACTCACTCACTCACTCACTCATCAAAAACCTAACCTACTTCTAGAAGACTTAGAAACTTGGTATCAAGGTAGACAATTTGGCATATATAAAGGAAAAAATCCGAAACTTAAAAAAATTACATTATTTTCGAAGTTACTACCATACTCATAAGTAGCATCATACCTAACGACTTCAAACAGCAGCCATATTTTTCTGCCGTTTAAAGTAAACAATATACTATCTCGCTCTTGAAGGTAAATAATTGATGCATTGAAATTCACTTTCCGCTTTAATTTTTCGCCTTAAGGCTTAACTCAAGCTGACAACAAGGAATCCAGTGTCGTAGTTATACAGAACTTGTCAACGTTTTAAATAAAAAAATAATTAAGTAAAGATAGGTTTACGGACTTATTACGGAGAAATATAAACAGACGAAAAAAAATCTTAAACAATTAATAGCGACTATTCAGCTTGTTTTAATTTAGTATAACTTATCGTCAATATAAAAACACACATTTTAGCTTTTCAAAAATTGATGATATCCCAACAAAACATAAATGTGAAAAAAGGGCCAAGTTCGAGAGAACAAAAACGGCTTTCGGAGTAGTCGGTGTCAGTGTTAAAAGAATTGATATCTAACGGGTGCCAAGTTCCATAGCAGATCCTTTGATCATGGCTGAATGAGCGTACAATGTTCCTTAATTTATTTAAAAACATTTTTTTTTATCAAATTCCTAACTTGGCAAGTTTTAATTAAGATAAGTTACGTTCAAGAAGACGATAAGAAGACAATTAGAAATTAAATATAATAGCTTGCCACATGATTTTACTAACTATTAAAAATTGCTAATTGAATGAGTTAAATTTTTTGAATGTAATTTACCTTAATTAACACTTTCCAAGTTAGGAATCCGATAAAAAAATGTTTTTAAATAAATTAAGGAACATTGTACGCTCTTACAGCCATGATCAAAGGATCTGCTATGGAACTTGGCACCCGTTAGATATCAATTCTTTTAACACTGACACCGACTACTCCGAAAGCCGTTTTTGTTCTTTCGAACTTGGCCCTTTTTTCACATTTATGTTTTGTTGGGATACGATTTTCTCTCTCGGCTGAACAATTCTGCCCAGGCTCATAATCCATGGAGTTATGATGATTTATGCCAGCTTTTTGTGTTATTCGAAATATGGCAGAATTATTGAACTTTCTCCCACAGTCTGTCAGAAGCTCGTTAATGGTGTGACCTCTAGCTTTGGATTCCGCAATAAACTGAGATATTTTATCTTTCACTTGTTTTCTCTTTTATGAAGTATACACTTCTATATTTTGAAAACTCATCTTTAACCACCACAAAATATCTGCTTTTTCCAAGCGACTGCTCCGCCATATATCCGCAGACATACGCGTGAACCAATTCACCAACTTTTGATGGTCCATCTTGTCTGCTACCCAAACAGAGTGGATGCATTTTCCCATGAGCACAAGCATCACAAAATTCTTCACCAAGAGACACGTCAAGTCCCACGATTTCTTAAAAACTTCTGTATATGCCTCTTATTTTGATGCCCTAAACGCTCATGCCATAATTGCATACCATTGCTACTTTCCACAATACAGGCAGAATTTGTTGGAGTAATCACTCGCATTAAAAGATGATAAACACTATTATTTCTTCTTAAGCCAACAGCTACAGTTTCACCCTTCTTGTTCTTAAAAACTCTAGTATCTTTTGTTGCATATTCTGTCAAATTATGATTCAGTGCAGCACCTGATGAAAAGATATTTTGAGCACTTTTAGGTACAAACCAAACACTACTAAGATATCCAGGTTTCCATTTACTATTAACAAGCATTTCTACCTTAATAGTTCCTTCACCATTAGATTGCATAAATGTTCCATCACCTAACTTGAGAAGTTTAGGTTCCTTAAAAGGTGAATATGTCGAAAATCATTCTAGCTTGGAACATATATGATGAGACGCTCCTGAGTCTATGAGCCAACGGTCTTCTGTCATACCGTTTGTCAGCGTCATGAATGCTTGTTCCCGAGTTGTATCGGTATCTTTTGATTTTAACAACTCACAATCTTTCCTCACATGTCCAAATTTTTGACAGTAAAAACATTTGAAAGCCTTCTTTTTAAATTTGGCTTCCTTCTTTGGCGACTTTTTAGCAAGACTATTTTTTGCTAAGAGGGCAACAACACCGCTGTTCATGAAGCCTAAGCCTCTCAGTCAAAGTCGCTACAGTTCTTTCATCTCCAGGAACAGATTCCCAAGCGTTTTTAAACTCTAGATATTCATTTGGCAAAGTATTGAGTATTCGGTTCAACAGCATTGATTTGGGTAACTGAACATTTTCACTCTTTAATTCATCTTGCAACTCTTGCCAAATTCGTTGTAGCTTTGACACATGCGTAGCTATACTATCAACAGGATCTTTACTGTAATTAAACAGTCGAGAATATAATAGATCTAAACGACGCTCATTTTTCTGTTCATATACCGTGTGAAGTGTATCCCACATCTCTTTGCCAGATTTACATGTGAGAATATGTTGCTTCGGTTCTGACCTCACACTTGAACCTATAATAAAGCGAGCGAACGCATCGGCTTCCTCAAATATCTTTAGATTTCTGGTATACTCTCTGCGAATTTCTTCAGTTGCATCAGTTTCTGGCATTGGGGGTCTTATGACCTCTCCGAGAACAACAGGCATAGCTTTCTGAACTGTGAGCTGAAGTTCAACATCAAATTTCCAGCTCACCCAGTTTCTTTCTCCTTCCAATTTATCGATTGAGTGAATTGTATTCATATTTTCCCTATTTATTATCAAAATAATTTGAAAAATATACGTGCATTCAAAAGATAAACGTTTAATCCGAGAAGAAACTAATAACTCTTACGAATAAGTCTACCGAAGAAAGCTTTCCATTCCCAAACTAGTTGACGTATTCTTCAAAAATAAACTTTCATAATCTTACTTATAAACTAAACAACAGAGCAAAGCATAACTGGGTTCCCATAACCACTTAGATTATATTAAATAAGCAAGAAAATGAGTCAACAGAATAACGACAACACATTTAATAAAGAAGCAACATTTTAGGCTACAGAGAACACAACTGGCACGAGAGACATGCACAGTTAACAGATAAAGTTAAGGGAAGCTCGTGCTTTTAATTTTATTCAACAAATATCATTAAAAAAAATAATAAATAATATAGCCCCTAAAACTGAACCTTCTGGAACACCACTCAAAACATGAATCCACTGAGAATAATTGTTCTTCACTACTACTCTCTGTTTCCTCCCAGTCAGCCAATTTTTAACCCAAATTAAAGTTTTTCCACCAATACCAATATGAGCAAGTTTGCTAAGAAGAGCTTCATGCGGTATTTTATCGAACGCTTTCTGAAAGTCAATATAAACAACATCTACGCACTTTTTATTATCTAATGACGTGGTAACCTTGTCATAGAAATGCAACAAACTAGTTGTACAGGACCTACCCTTCCTAAACCCATACTGAAAACCAGTCAATAAATACTCCATTTGCCTCCAGGAAATTCACTGCTTTGATTTTGATCGGCGTTTCAAAAATTTTACAAAGAACTGAAGTAAGACTCACAGGCCTATAATTTCCTGTCTTAGCTTTAACCCTTTTTTGAAGAGCAGCGTTATGTTTGCCAGCTTCCAATCCGCTGGCACAGTCCCCGAGTTATATGAAGATATAAAAAAGAAGAGCCAAAGAAAATTCAAACTGATTAGCTTTGGTGGATGTACTTTGTCAGCTTTATACTACACATTGTCCAAAACAAGTTGTACATCAGTAAAGTACTGAACATGTTACCTCTATTACCATATTCAATAATTTTTAATAAAAAATATTTTTAAGAAACAAAAGGCATGTACACTGTACAAAACATTTCTATATAACATCATGTAGCCTTAAGCACTTATTGAGCATATTAATGCATGATAAAATTTTTGATAAACCTGAATGAAAATTAGAATGAGCCATATGTAACGGTGGTTAGACCAGGAAGCAGGAACAGGCTCTTTACCTAATCTAACGAGGATCATATATATATATATATATATATATGTGTGGCTGTATAATAGGATTCTTGGTACCTTTTTCTTTCTTTTCTCCTAATTTATTTGTTCTATTTAAATAAATATACTAATTCTGAGGGCCGTGGTGGCCTAGTGGTTAGAATGTCGAGCTTCTAACCGAAAGATTGGGTGTTCGTTATCCGACCCGCTGAAGACACACCATCAGGGTTCATACTCAAATAGCCAAAAAACTTCCATGACTTTTCCAGGTAGATCAAAGCTGAATTCCATGTTAACATTCTAACTTATTAGCAAATGCACTACTTGTACATTAAATACACCCGCCATAACATTTTATACATACAATTATATTATCCTCATACTAAGAAATTCCACACAGATGCTCATTAAGATAACAAACTTATACTAAAGAATTTCCAAAGCAAAATTTTGTGACACACCACTACCAAAAGACATTAGCTTTTATATTTGCATCCATCATTTTTTTTAATTTAAATTTTATAAAGCTAATTTAAAACTATAAAACACAAAATATTAAGATAAAATAAAATAAAAATTAAGATGATCCCAGTGGGGACAAATAAGAGTTTTAACTCTACAATAATGCATGAAAGTAAATATTTAAAGAAATGCTGATGGAGGCACTTTTATGCCATGACAATATAATAAGCACCATTATATAAAGAAAACGCCTATTAGTAGGGGAGATAGCGTTAATTTTTTCTTGGAATTTTTTACCGAAAGATTTTTAATTTAAGTAGTTGCTAGAGATTTAATAAAAATAATCAACAAAATATGCGTCAGGCGCCGCACCCGCGGTGGAGCCGAAGGTGATACCATGTAAAAGTAGTTAAAAAAAAATACGCTAAGGTAAAACCACCAGTAGTTGACAATGGATTAGTAGTTGACACTCATAAAGAAAAAAAATCATTACTAAGCGAAAAAAAGCCCCAGATGATTAATATTTGTCTGTTTGTGTAGTATAGCTCTCTAGTAGTGGCAATGTATACTTTCGTACCGCCATGTTTAGCGATCGTCTGATGACAACAGTGCACATTTTTCGAATGTTTATTGCAATTTCCTTGTTGAGTTCGTTAAGAACAAGCTGAAAGGTAAGCATTAAAAATTTAAACATCAATTTAAAATTTTAATTAAGCAGGTATTAGTACTTTGTTTTGGACATGAAGTGTTAAAATAATCTAAATTACAAAAAAATAGCTGTTTGGCCCTGTGTCAACTACTGAAACCTTACATGACATACTATTGAGTAGTTGACATGGGGTATCAACTTGTGGCTAGTAATATAATTTGATCATATCCAATAGTTGACAGAGATGTCAACTATTGGAGTTACAATGTGTCAACTACTGAATGACTCCCTCTTTCATTATTTAGATGCCTCCAACATAGGGAAATTTTAGAAATTATAGATAAGAGGTAATGAAAGCGGCTGTGGAAGATGTACGGTTACATAAAACACCATGTGTAAACTACTAAAGAGTTTCAATAAAAGAAGAGTAGAGTGTCAACTACTGAAAATAAAAGGTGTCAACTACTAACATTCTTGTTTTCGCTTGGTGTCAACTACTGACCCATTGTCCTTTTTTTAAAAAAAATTAATTAAAAATTCCTATTCATTTTATTAATGTAAGTCTTGTAACAATATGATAGGGGAATAGTTTGTGCAGCAATCACTAATTATAAGTTTCCCCTACAGTGAATTCGGTTCAAGATTCAAGCAATATTAACAAGCAGACAAAATAATCCTTAAGGTGTCAACTACTGGTGATTTTACCTTACGCGTTATTTTATACCGTATCAAAATTTATACGGTGATTCCTGAGGTTATTTTTAATTAAAAAATAACCGTCAACCAAGGCCGTAGGCAGGGGGGGGGGGCCGACGGGCCCGAGCCCCCCCCGAAATACTTTCGAAATTTTTAACTTGTCTAAAAAAAAAATGTAAAAAAAAAAAAAAAAAAAAAAAAAAAAAAAAAATTTGTTCCTCAAACCAATCTGTTCGGGAGCGGTGGGGGGGGGGGGGAGGGGTAGGTTCTCTGTTTTACAAATGGGGAAACGACAAGACGGCGCTTCAAAAATCCAGGGTCTATAAACCAGAACTCAAAATAAGATGTTTTCCCTCAATTCTAAAGACGGTAGGTCCCCCGTGTCGTGTCATCAACAGATAACGGATTGATTCCTTGCCTAAGGGCTACATATGGTTCTAATCACCCGACCACACAACAAGAACAGCAAATGTACTGATCCCTTTTTGGCAAAATGCAAGCCACCACATCTGCCATAAATATACGTACAACAGTTAGGTGCTTTGTCCATCCTTGCCTGAAGGTTACATTCGTGGAAATGGCGACTCCATTAAAACTACCCACATTGTGGAAGTAGAAGATAAAGGAACTTTCAGAGCTAATGCCTAAATGGACCCCCTCGTCTACTACTACGATTGCGGGATGTGGATATTTGTGCTGTTATTGCTGGGACAAATCTTTATTTTTTGTCTTTTCTTTTTTAAACTAGCAATTCGTAAAATCGAATCAACATCGAAACGCTTCCGACAAGGGGGGGGGGGGGGGGCGAGGAGAGGGCTCTTGCCCCTTTGCGGATGCCTTGACCTTGCCTTGCAGACATAGGCAGTTGGGAATTTAGTGGGCTCGTGTGCTCTTGCAAAAGTCTTCTTTGCTTGCCTGCGTACAAATTTTGATTATGAGTAAAAGAAAAGGTAAAGTATTTTGTCTTATTTTGGGAAGAAACCCTGTAGAAATGTAGCAGAAAAGGTATGATTATTTTTATGTATTTTTCAAAATAATATTTTAGCTGCCCCTCTTTTTTTTTTTTTTTTTGCAATTTTAGTTTCAACTTTGTATTTTCTTCCTCACATGCTGAGAAACTGCATATTAATCTTTCTTTTTTCGTTTTTTTAACTTCATAGGGGATGATGTCACACTACTTCGAGGGAGGGGGGGGGGGGGAGAGGGGTTCGAGCAATTTTGACAAGAAGTGTGACATTACACATTTTGATTTCTATAAAAACATGTAAAAAATCAGCTGATTAAACTTATTTTTGAAGTTTTTTTATTTTCATAATTTGATTTTAAAGTTTCATTGATTTCATTTTATATTGAAAATACCGCTGCTTATTAAGGTTTGAACTTACTTCTAGTTAAAATTTTAAAAGAAAGTCTTAGGTATTTACTTTTAAGTTAAGATAAATAAGTGCGGGTGTTTTTTTAGAATTCAATTAATTATTTATTTTTTTTTGCTATTATGCACTAATTATCTTTTTTTCTATTTTAACCTTAATCTCATTTTATACCAATTAAGCCCACGTGTAATCATTATTATTGTTATGCTCACAAATGTCATTACAAGTTAAAAAATAAAATTAAAAATTTGATTCTTTAACGTAAGTACCTTATTTCTGAACTGCAACACTGCAAGTACATGTGCTCATGTAATGTAGCGTGATATGTGACAAAGGGGGTAGGGCGTGTTGGAGAGTGATATCTTGTGACAAAGGGGGGAGGGGGATCAAATATATTGAAAGAAAGTGTGACACTGTTTATGAATGGTCCCATAGAGCGTTTACAATAACATTGCGAAGGTGAAAAATACCGCGACAAAATTACTCGTATACTTTTACTTAGCCTAGTCATAAATTTACATTGAACAAAAAAGATCTTGTTTGGTTCTTCTTATTATATCGCTCATGGGTTGCAATAGTGGCACAACTCAAAAAAACTCGCGTTGTAAATATAAAATACATGTTTTTCAGCAGCAATACTAGCATAACTCATAATTCAATATTAGGCCTTAAGATTTAATAATAACTAAAGCATTTCTTTTATGTTTTTTCCTTAGCAATGAAAAGTTTAAACCCACTTATCTCAAAACACGATTTTTTGAGCTGTGCCGTAATTGCAGCCCATGAGCGATATGTATAATTTTGGAAGTGCTTTATAATTGTCCACCACTGCAAATCAAAGTTATACAGCTTTTTTTGACTTCAAACTTAAAAAAAAAAAAAAAGGAGTTTGCAGCATTTAGGTTAAGGAAAAAGAAAACATCCAGTTTTTAATTATTTACATTTAGTTATGAAAAAATATGGAAGGCTTGAAACTTGAGAATAAGTATGAATTGCTTAAATTTTCAAAACTAAAACGGAATAGGGAGAAATTAATTCTCAAAACAACGTTTGTTTTCTGTTAACTCTCTCTCATCTTTTTTTTTTTTTTAAGTAATACTTCTGTGGGCGAAATTGAAAATATAATCTCATCATGCAACATGCAAGCAGTGTTCCTTTCAGGCATCTCTCCGGGGAGGGGGGGGGGAGGGCACTGTCCCCTCAGAGATAACCAACTGCCCCCCCCCCCCCCGGAGAAAAGAATTCAGATCACAGATTTTAAAAAAAATGAAAGAAAAGAGAGATTACACTTTTAGGACTTCAGTTTCAGAAACACTTTTAGGGAAAAGACATCGAACACTGTCACTAGCGACACCAAAAGTAGCCCAAAAGATAAGAATTTATTTTGAAGAATTTGCGGGGGAAGACAAACCAAACTCCCTTCTGCTTCCTCTAAAATTACTAAAGAATCTCGAAATTGCATTGTTAGGCAGTTTTCAAAAAGTTTCCTGGGGAGAGCCCTCGATCCAGTCTATGCCTCCAGTAACATTGCCAAAGATAGACTGAAACTTCATTTTTAAGACTGCAGTTTCGAAAATTTTCTTTGGGGAGAACTTCTGAAACTCCTTCCTCTAACGTCCCGAAAGGGCATAAAATTGCATTCTCAGGAGCTAAATTGCGGAAAAATTCCGGGGGAGAACCCCCAGGCCCCCCCTTTCAGAGATAGTCAAAACGTTATGGTTGTAAGATCAGTTTCAAAACTTTAAGATAAGAAGCCGAAGCCCCCAAAAAACACTGCCCTAACTTCGCCAAAGATAGTCTAAAATGCACCTACTGTACATGGTATCAAAAATCTATCATATACTGTGACGTCATAAATTTTTTAAATCAAACGAAATATGGTTTACAAAAGGCCGTATTCAGAGGGGGAGGCCCACGGGCCCCCCCCCCCCCGAAATTTTTCGCAATGTAGCATGTATATTCCTCCCTGAAACTTTCCTCAACATAAGTGTTTCAAAGTTAGGGCCCCCCCCGAAAAAAATTTCTGGCTACGGCCTTGCCGTCAACTGTAGTGGAGAGAGGGGATTTTACGTCAGTCACGTATATGAACCATGTTTAAAATGTTGAAATATAAAGTAATTTTATACCTTATGAAATTTATACCCTTGATTTGCCAGACTTTATAAATAATAAAAAAAATCGTCAGCTGTATAAATAACGGTGGTAAAACCGTTTATGCCGCGAACTCAGCACATCTGCGCGGTGCAAAGGTTTTGACAAGGGAACTGACGGTCTTTACACCCACAAGCATTCAGCTGACGGTCATTTTTAATATTATTAACAAAGGAGCTGCTCTATACTTTAATTTCATTAGGTATAAAATTAATTTAAACATAAGTTATGCCACTTAATTCTATAAACGAGCTTTTTTATATAAACCGCTTAACGATGTACGGAAAACATTAGTTACATGTTATAGATATGTAAACGAATCGATTTCCCGATTTTTTTTAGAATCTCGAACAGTTTTTTTTTACCTCTTCTGTAGAATGCAGGGTTAAAATCACAGCTTGTGAAAGCATGAAAACCTGGCAACGATGTGCCTAAGTTCGGCCCCAGTGTTTCATATAATTGACTGACGTCGATGTAACGAAGATTGTTTCCAGTTCCGAGTAGCATATGAATTTTCAAATTTTGTTGGATATGACTCATATTTCCTAATGATATCGCTAAAATATCAGTGTCTGAACACCTTATTGTGTCGTTAGCATCATCTTGTACTTGACAAACATGGAATACTATCTTTGTGTCTGCTTCCCTCATTTGCTGCACAATTTAAATTATGCTCTTCACTTCTCAGGACTACTTCATTCTGTACATAATATTTGTAACAGACATCATGATTAATGTAAATTGTTTTTAATTCTATAAATGGCGCCATGCAATTTTTCTCCCAGCCATCACAAAGAAATTGATCTAAGGCCTTCTTGAAGCATATATTTTTTAATTCGTTGATAAAATTTGCCGGTCGTAACTGATCCGGATTATTAATACAATAATTTTGCCCCTCTCCTCTGCCTCTCACAGAGCGTTCATGGTCTTTTATAGATGGTGTGAAGTGTCTCTCTCATTTGCATAAGTTTGTCCCACTCGTTCAACTGTCAAAGTGACTATGCACCGCGCAGATGTGCTGATCGCGCGGCATGTTTACGCCGCTGACTGACGGTTTTATCACTGTTACTTATACAGCTGACGATTTTTTAAATTATTTATACAGTATGACAAATCAACTGTATAAATTTCATTAGGTATAAAACTACTTTATATTTCAACATTTTAAACATGGTTCATATACGTGACGTATAATCCCCTCTCTCCACTACAGCTGACGGTTATTTTTTAGTTAAAAGCAACCTCAGGAATCACCGTATAAATATTGATACGGTAAAAAAGAACTCGTAGGGTAAATTTTTTTAACAACTTTTGCATGCTTTCACCTTCGGCTCCACCACTACCAGACTGACTGACGGTCAAATCTCTTATGTATTAGTAAATCACTGTTATTGTTATGAATATCAGCCGTTATGAAATTCCTAGTGAAAATTAACGCTACCTTCCCTACTGTATATGAGAAAAGGAAGGCGAGTAAATTGAAGACTTACTCTTGTTTAACACAAATATAATACTTAACAAGAAGTTCTGTCTAGAACTATACGAGCCTACTTTCCCGTATACACCAAATTCAAACTTATAATCTAGCTATCTCTTTCTCTCTCCTTCTCCTTTAGCTTTAGTTCTTAATTTTTTCAAATATACCTTTTTAAACGGATAATACATATTCATTCACTCATTCATTCTTTCTTTTATTCAGCCATTCATTTGTTTATTCATTCATTTACTCATTCATGTATTTATTCCCTCATTTATTCATTCTTTTCCTCATTCATTTATTCATTGATTCATTCTTTCACTCCTTCATCTATTCATTGAGAAATAGCCTTAAAAATCCCGATAAAAACATTTCGTAGGAAAATAGGCTCGTTAGTTCTGGATGAACTTTCTATTTGTTCACGTTCTACGTTATAAGAGCTCTCCGATAAAGTTTGTTCCAAGCAAATCGGTTCGTTATATCAGGATTTATATAGGATTGAAATTTCCCCGTAAGCGCTATGTTAATTTTTTGAACTGTTCAAAAATGAACAAAAACTGTTCAAATTGATATTTCACGCCAAGAGCTTCTTCCAGTAAGCTTGTTCATTGGAACATGGATCTTGTACTAAGAGTTTACATAATTTGCTTCATTTTCGCCCATAGGCGCTAATATTAAATTTTTTTGAACTGTTCAAAATTGAACGAAAATTTTTTTTGAATCAAAAAGTAAAATATAGAAATGAGATGTCCTCGCCGAGATCTTTCGAATGCAAAAAGAATTTTTCGAATCGGACTATGCGTTCAAAAGTTATTAGGGGGGGGGGGGCAGACCGACAGACACATTTTCCCCATCTCAAAACCCTACTTTCAATTTTTTTATTTTTCAATCTTTATTTAATTACTTCACTTTTTTTTTACTTTTCTTTATTTTTAACGACATTTTTACGATACATTAAGCCTTCTTCCATGCTTTATTTATTTATTTTTTACTTTTACGGGAAAGTAGGCTAAAAATGATTTGATATAAAATCCACTGAATGACAACTGCTCAATGGCACTGAAGAAATAAATTCGAAACTCAAATAAAAGTAACAGTTAATAGAAGAAAACTTATTTTTTATTTTTAAAGGACGATTAATAAAGCATTATATATACATACATACAATATGAAAATTAAAATATTAAATTGTGGAAAAATGGAATCAATCTTCGTGTTAAATAGAATAAAAGTCAGTAGAGATCGTACATTTTTGGGCAGTTCAGAAATTTTGCTGTTGATATTAAGATTTTAAGTTATCTGCACAGAAAGTTTATAATTTTCTTTTCTTTTCAATTTTTTATTCGTTTCAATGCTTTGCATTTCTCGGTTTCTTTTTTGTTCAGTTCATGATGTTGCGCCGGACGCGTTTTTTGAACGATTTTTTATTTTCTTGGTAATCTGACATCGCGACGATCGTAGGTTCTCTGCAAGAGGGGAAAAAAATCCCCGACTTTTCCAGCTTTTGTCAAATTTACGTTTTTCCCTGACTTTTGCAAAGGATATCAATTTCTATGACTTTTCCAGGTTTTGCATGATTTCCAGGTGGAGTATGAACCCTGCACCATGTTCACTTGGGTATACGTGCATGTAAAATCCGTGGACCCTGAAGTCCCGAGGGTACCGGAGGGTGGAGAATTTCTCTTACCTTCACTCTTACGTCAGAAAAGGAAGGTGGTGTATTTGTTGTGGCGCCATCTGGTGTCGTCCAAATACATAATGAGCCAATTCGTACTTCCACCGTTGTGGTGCTAGTATAAAAACGGAATACCTTTTTACTCATCATATGATCATCAATAAAAACGGAAGGCGTTACCTTATTGCCTTAATTCCCGGTCGCTCTGCTAAGGGGAGCTGGGATATCCAAGTGGCGTTAGAAACAACAAAGAACAGTAATTATTTCTAAAATAGTTTCAAATAACTGCTAAATTTATCTCGTTTCAAAAGTTGAACATAAATGTGTTTAGACGTGATATTTATACATATAACCAACTTGTAAAGCAGTTGATATCCCCCTACGACTTTTGCCGAAAGAATTGTTTTCGTCATCCAATAGAAAATAAAAATAAATGAAAATATATATATATACCTTTGCATATCTATAAATAAATTAAATTAAAAGCACACCAACTCCAAACAACTTAACAGTTTGATCATGAAATAGGATACAAGAAAATTACTATATTTCAATTCTTAAGCAGAGTAAATTGTACAGTTCCAAAATACACAAATAACGAATGTGTTATGTCCGCTGCCAAATTGAAGGGAAGCTTAACAGAGGTAGCAATTTTCTTCTGTTTCTGAGTATTTATCTTCTTATTCTGTTAATATGTACTACAGGAACAGTCTATTTATGAGACAGCAAGGGAAAGGAAATGTTTATGATGGCGATCTTTTAGGAGACAATCTTGGCTGGTTCCCAAAGTTGTCATGTTTACGATATTACGAATCACAGATATCAAATACAGTTGAACATTAATGACAATGGATTTTGTATTTTACTTAAGTTAACTGCTAAAGGAATGCTTAAAAGAAAATTTGTTTAGGAAGCTGATTTATAGATGAATGGTTAGATACTGTTGGAGATAATGGTAGTGAACAAACTTCTATTAGCGCATACAATAATATAATTTCTAGACACAAAGTAAAACAATAGAAAATAGTTCAAGATTAACTTATAAAAGTATATGCTCCGAAAGAAAATGCTGTGGATAAACGTAATAGCGGGTTTAAATTTGAAATCTTCGAAGGAAAAGTTAGCATAAGTTTTACAGGATGTTCCAAAAAGATCCGGAAAACTTTAAAAATTTATCTAAAAAAGAAAAAGATAAATTCTTTGCAGATATGGATCGAACAACTCAAAAAGTTTTTTTTCTTCTTTGGATTTGTCAATGAACATAGTAATAAACGCACAAACAGACAAATAAAACTATAGACACGTGTTTCGCGGTTACAAGGAACGGTAATCCGTTTTTCAATCAAAATGATGAGCGCATGGATGACTTTAGTCCATTGTCTTTGATCCATAAATTCGCATATTTTCCGTTGTAAAAGTGGTTCGTTGTAACCCGAAACACGTGTCTACAGTTTCACTAGTACGTTCGTATTATAACGTTGTTATTACTATGCCCTAGTAGTTGACTCAAGGGCGGATCTAGAAAATCTTCAAGCGGGGGGGGGGGGGGGGGCGATTTTGGAAATCTCGGGGTTCAATGTAAGGATGGATGGAGGAGATTCTACATTCCTTTTCAACAGTCCCTTCGCTCCCTCCCCCCTTTTTTCAAACAGCAGGAACAAAAAAAAAAAAAAAAAAATGCTAGTGTAGTGATATTTAAAATTTTACTAACACATTTTTTCAATGCATATACGTTTATTCAAAGCCCTTATAAAAGGAACACAAGCTGACGTTTTTTTGCTTTCGCAAATCTGTCTATAATTTTTTCAACGTCCAATGTAATATCTTTATGGATATGCAATAACGCTAATTCAGTGAGTCTATCATCACTCATTCTGCTTTTTAGCCAAGTTTTAAACGAGTTAGGATTTCCTTCAAGCTTTCTCAAGAAAAATGTAGGCTTGTAAATACATTTTCTAAATTTGAGTTGATATGTCTAAATTACAAAATAATAGCAATTATTAGTAATATATTTTCTAAAATTTTCAAAATGTAATACTAAATATGTACTAAAAAAACCATCAACGAGTATGTGCAATTTATATAAACATCTGTAATTATGAATGTTCAATGAAATGTTTCAGACTCCAGGTTTTAGCGTAAATGCTGCAGGAATTTACACCACGTGCTAAGGGTTGGCTAGCTGTCACCAGTTTGATGGGTAGAAGAAAAGAGCAGGGAATCTCTTTCCCATTACTCCGAGGATTAGCAACTCAGCAATACTAAAGGACAAAGGGACAGGGGGAAAGCATAGAACTTGAAGGGCTATTAGGCTGGGATTCCAAGAACATAAAAAAATGGCTGGTCCCGGGGCACAAAGAGTAAAAACTCACTTAGGAGTGTCGTTGTAGTATCCACTTGAATCAGCCCAAGGGGGGGGGGGGCGATCGCCCCATCGCCCCCCCCCCCCTTAGATCCGCCGTTGAGTTGACTCTCGGATTTCTAAAGTCCCTGTAGAATTGAAAAACAATATTCGAAATAACCAAAATTCGAGATACTCAAAAAGTTATCTGCTTTTGTTTCAATGAATAACAATTTTAAAAAATAATAATAAAAAAAAAAAAAAACCCGTAAAATAAAATAACAATTATGTATTCACATACAGATGTTCTTGAATTAATCAAAAGAAGTAACCTCATGAAATGCTATAGTACAAATAATAGATACCTAATAAATTGATAACTAAGCTCCTTGAAAAATTCCAAGAATAACGGATTAATCAAAAATCCTACATAAAAAAATTCTAAATTAAAAAAAAAAATACTATTTAACTTAATAATTATTTATATTGTTCAAATTTACTTCGAGGTCTTATGGTTAATAAATGTTGTACATGGCTACTTGATCTGACCCCCTATTTTTGCTCATTTCAGGCTAACCCAGGTATGCTCCGTGGATTCACCTCAGGTATAATACGGGATTCGTTAGAAAGTGTTCCTTGCTTTGTGGTGCAGTGCGGCTATTGAAGATTGACATTATTTATTGCACAGGGCGGAGAACATCAACCAGAGTCTAAACGCAATAGAAAGTTCAATAGGTAAGTAAATAATAAATTAACTTAACCAGAAGTAGAAGGATATCGGCAAGCTTGGTTTTTGCCTACATGCTCAGATAGTACGGGGCTTGATAAATGCACGGTTCGGCGAGTTCGTGGGACTGGTCTTCATAATTTTAGGGGCACTAAAATACCATTAAACTTCTTTCCTTTAGTTTTTAATAACAATATACGGATTGACTTGTGGGGAAAAGCAGCAACTTTTACCAGAACCAGACTAAAAAACAAGTAACCATCATTTAATTGGGGTAATTATATATTTCTCTTTTCCTCTCCCTCCTTAAATCCGCCACTATTTACATGTTTTTTAAACATTCCTCCGTTGCATTTTATGAGTTGTTTTCCCTCCCTCTTTTACATAATTTTAGAGATTCCCATTCTAAAGAATAAATTTTATATTAAGTTATAGAATTTAAACTTTCACAAAACTGCTCTATTCAAGCATGACCTTGTGAAGTAAGTGTTCGTTTGTTCGGCTGAATGGAGGACATAGCATTGTCCATCAGTCCACCCCACTTTAAGAGAGCTGCTGCCAAACAAAAAATGTATCTCCCTCATCTGGATTGAATTGTTTTAAAACTGTCTCTAGATACACATGGCTTCGAAGGCAATAAAAGCGATGCCCTTATACGGTAGGCTTTTCTCCTTGATTCATTCCTTTTGACCCCAGCAAGCAAAAAAATAGGTTGCTGCAATATTATATAAAGGCTTGCACTTCAATATGCAATATCTGTATTGTATAATCATTGACACAGCCATGTCACTCTCATTGAACTGTCAAGTTGGCATAATATTTGCCGTCAAGATTGCGCAATGGAATATCGCGGTAAGGTAGATTGATTATATAAAACTCGTACGTCTTGTCATGACAATAAACATTAAAATGTCACTTATAAATATGAGCAAGCTATTAGTTATTATTGCAATGTTGCATACACATTGTTTTGTGTTATGTATTGACATTATAAATATTGCATTGTAACGTACACAACCTTCTAACAGTATTTAAAACGTTTATATTGACGCTGTCAATGAATGTAGTTTGCATTCTCTAACAAAATTTGTGGTAAAAAAATTTTGTTATCGGGTATATATTTTGATTCTGCGTAAAGTCCTTACTACAACGTTATCTGGATTTCTTATCGCACCATTAATAAAAAACAAGTGAAGTTGCATTATTCCTTCATTTCTTGTATTTTTTTCTGAGACGAAATATCAATATTAAGTTCCAAATATTAAGGATGAGATAAAAATAATCGTAAATAATAATAACAATAAACGTCAAAAATTCTTTTTTTTTTTTCGGGTTGCAATCACCCTTGTGAGAAGACTTTTATAAGAAATAACTTTAAACTTTTTGAATAAATTACTTCTCTAGTATCAGCATATCACTAATACAATTCCCGCTTCGTCATTTATTTATATATTTTTTGCTTTGTTTTAGAAGGTGCAATGTTTTGCAAAACTTAAAACTGCAAGAACTGGATATTATGCGTGAAAGACGATATCAATATTTCAGTCGAGACTGAACTGGAATCCTATCACATTGCACTGCATTTATTTATTAACTTTTTTAAATTACTGACAAATTAAGAGCTTATAAAAATTAACTTGTAAGTAATATGTGATCACGAATAATGTTATTAAAATTGCAAAGTTCAAATCCGTTCGCTCTCTAGTATAAAAGTACATTAAGAAATAATATTTTTTGTGATCAAAACTTTGTTTATTGCAAAATCCTCGAAGATTGCAATCAATTTATAAAAGTTATTTTCTTTAAAACGGCAAACAGCCCCCCCCCCCCCCAAAAAAAAAAGTAAAAACAAATAAAAAAACAAAATAAATAAATATAAAATAAATAAATAAAAAATATTAGTTTGACAATTGTTTTGTGAAATCTGATCAGTAAAGGTATTCTCGCCTGCTCACATGATGGAGGTGGTTTGAATCTTGCGTCGAGGTGTTCAAAAAATTGCAGACGCCGAGTATTCATCAGAGGCCGTTCATAAATGTCACTTTTTTCCCATATATTTTACCCCCCCCCCCCGTCACACTTCAACATACCCTCTCCCCCCCCCTTTGTGGCATACCACTCTATGTTGCATAAGAATGATGTCACACTTCTTGTTACCCCTCCCCTCGTCCCAATTTCAGGAACCCCCCTCCCCCTTGATTCGTGACATCATTTATGAATGATCCCTAAGCGTTTGCCCCTTTTGCGCAGACCGTCACGCATACTAGCCCCCCAGCAAGAAGCGCACGCTACCCCCGACCGACATGTTAGCGTGCCAGACCGTTTTTCGTCCCCCCCCCCCCCCCACCGGCCCGGCCGTCAAGCACACATGCCAGTTTCTTGAAACTTTCTAAAAGTTATAATTATATAAAATGCGTATAAAAAAATTACAAGATGACGAGTTATGTCCATTAGGATTGGCCCATCTACTTGAATCGAGGGTAATATGATTAAGATGTAAGTGTTTTGATTACATAAGCATCTGGTGAAAAAAAGATTTCGTACATGGTTCATGGATCGAATTAGGCTTAACAAAAAAAAAAACCTTCCGGCCGGAACGCTTGCAAAGGAGAGTTCCGGCCTGAGTGAACGTTTGTGCCTTTCGTCGCGAAAGGGTTAAGAAGGTGATGATAACGAGTTTTTAAAATGACTTTTGTTTGCTTCCTAAAAACAACAATCGATGAGATTATTCTCCGGAAAAAAAAGAAAGAGGGTGGGGGGCCTATTCATTCCATTTTAAAAACACTGTAAATTAACATTGCGTGTGGAAATCAAGTTACTTCATCGTTTATTCTAATCACTCGGTTGTTGTTATCAACTTACTTTCGTCTGCATATGATCACATCAATTGGCGTCCAATGTATTTTATCAAAATTGAAACAAAAAAACCGTACACTGAAAACTATACATAAATAACTGTATATATTTCGCTATTAGCATCAAAATAAAGTGATGCCTTTCGGTTGACAAAAGGCAATAGCCTATCCAAGATTCTATTGGGGGAGGAGATACTGCTTTGGAATCTTTTATCAATATCTGCTTTTTGAATATTTTTTAGATATCCTATCGGAATTTTCCGGGCATGATATATCCGAACCCGTCTCCCCCCCCCCCTCCCGTTTTGCAATTACAGAGTTAGGACCAGGAATGCATCACTAAGTACTTTGTTAATTTGTTAGGCTAAAGTAGCTTGTTAACTGAAATTCCCACTGAATTAACATTATTTCTATAGGAATTGTGAAAATGAAAAAGGCAAAAAGAATAAGAGCCAAATTTTAATAAATTAATTTTCAGTGAAAAACAATGTTGAAAGAAATGATAGTTCAAATAAAACAAGACCACAAAAAATGTACAACATGATCTCAAAAATGAAGATTTTTAAAGGTTTCTCTACATTATTTAAAATATCCTTTAAAATCTCATTCAAACTTTTCACACGTTAAAACGACAGCATTTTTAGGAGATTATCTTCGAAAACAGAATTTTTGGCAATATTAAAATAAAATGTAAGGTGCAAAAATTTTATCCCTATAATTAACTGAGCGATTAGCTTATATAAAAAGTCTAAAATTCAGGGCGGAATGGAGTGAGACCTACTCAGATTTCTCAGCTCACTTCTTGAAAACAAATCAGTAGGCACGAGACTCCCCCACCCGCGGAAGAATCAAAACCTTTCAGCGAAATTGCGAGAATTTGCATTTCTTTTTCACTTTTATGTGAACTTACCAGTATTGTTAGTTAAAAAGAATTCCTGTTACAGGAACATTAATTTTAATTCTACACACAAATTTAAATATATACCGTGAAGGGCACACCGACAGGGGGTGGGATCAGTCCCCTCAGAAGACATTGGATAGCTGGCATCCAACCGATTTTTTTTTTTTTTAAATATTCGGGACCCGATGCACGAAAAATCCGATTGTGTAGAATTTTCAAGTTTCAAACACCAGAGCCGGATATCCAGTATCCGAAAAAATCGATGCCCTCTTTATCCGTAATTCTGGAGATGGTCCCCTTAAAGAGCAAAATCCTCGGTGTGCACTGTATACCGTATAAATTTATTTAAGTTACAAAAAATTCGCAATCAATAACAATGTAGAAATATTTATTTATCAGTACACAATTTATACACAACTTTTCAATAAAAATATTTTCAGATAGTGTAAGAAGTGTGCGGAGTTTCTTCTAACTGATTTTTACAACAAAATCAAGCTTCAAATATAAAATGCATTATAATTGGATTCCAACTCACAAAAATGCATATTGTTAGGAAAATTCATTTACCTGAAAAATAAAAAGCATACGAACGTATTGGAATGATTCAATGTAAAAGTTAAGAACCTTAATTAACAATTAGTATTATCAGGGTGTCTACAGTTTCACTTTTTCCGGATTTTTGATCAGCGATACATCGGATATTGATTCTGCTGAATATTGGATATGACGTTACGTACCGGACAACCGGCACTGATGTTTGAAACTTTTAATTTTATACATACTTTTAAACATCCCAGCTTCCAAATACATAGTAAATTTGTAGTTCACCTATTTTCAAAACTCTTTAATTAATAAAATTTTAAAAATCAAATTTGACATGGATAGTGGGTATTTCGTGTAGTGGCCGGATCCGATTCTGGATGGTTAAAAAGTAAAAACCGGTCGGATACCACCAAGGCCGTAGCCAGAATTTTTTTTCGGGGGGGGGGGGGGCTGACTTTGAAACACTTATGTTGAGGACAGTTTCAGGTAGGAATATATGCTACATTGAGAAAATTTTCGGGATTTCGGGGGGGGGGGGGGGCGGGTCCGTCGCCCCCCCCCCTTGGATACCACGTATTCAATGCATTCTGGGGGGGGGGGATTGTCTCGTTGGATAGAAAATTTCCTGATCTATTCATATTTTTCACCACTTTTTTGGGACTGTCGTGCACTGTAGACACCGTCATTTTTATTTTTTAAGATTTGATTACTTTCATTTAAAATTAGGTTTAAAAAATTAGCATTGAATTCTTTTGTGAATCAAATTTTATTAATTGTATAATTAAAACTTAACATCAATTATTACAATTTATTTTATGCTTTTCCAAACCACACACATGTATTACTGACTCTAGAATGAAAGAGCAATAGGGTGATAGATGTTTCCAAAAGGGCCTTTTTATCTAGTTTAACTGTATTGGATGTTTTGTGACAACTTGAATGTTAACCCAATAATTTAAAAACAGATAAGCTTCGGCAAAGTGACGGTAGTGAGACTGGAGATAAAAGAAAAAAAAAACTGTCACGATGTACGATTTTTAGCTGTTGAATTTGGAATGTTGTCAGAAAATAATTTTGCACGTGTCAATGGATTTTGTGTTGAAAAATTTGTGTTGAAAAGACCACAGAAAATACTTCAAACTAGAGGGCTTCAGAATGCGTTGGAAGGGTAACAGGACCCACCTGAAAGAACAAAAGGGTGCTACGCCTCGCCAAAGAAAACTAGTCAACTCTACACGTGCGTCCGACTAAATGTTTGTAGAAGCAATGAAACAAAATTCTATTAAACATTCAAAGTTTGATGAAAATAACCTGATTAGTAATGAATACTATTTGGGAAAGACAGTCATTACTGACAAATACATATGAAAAATTTTATTTGTTACATTTCTTAACAATTTCCTAATCCTAATTTTACATTAACCAAAAATAGCTGTCTTTAGCTTTTCTAAGAAACCTTTTTTCTGATTCTCACTGTTGCCTGTAAAACCTGGCTTTTGATCTGAAAGGAAAAGGTATTTTAAATTTATTACTACATCAAAGGCATTAGAGACAAAATTTTAAGAGTCATGCAGGTCACTTACACACCATTTTTGATTAACTGAAACTTTTATGGTAGCTTCTTCTAATGGTCAGGACCATTTATTTTTTTACTTCCTCCCAAAAACATTTTTTGCACAAAAATTTCCTAAGTGAGTACCAATCCAATAAGTTGCAAGTTTTAGTTTCAAGATGCAAACAGTGTTTATTATAAACTGATACTTTTTAATAACAAATATGGATAGACTGTTTCGACAAAAGTGCTTTATACCAAAGCGATAAAAAGGTTTTTATTGTCTTTTCTACCCCCCCCCCCCCTTCAGATTTAGATTGTACATCACTGCTTGAGCAATTATTTTCTCTGAGCTCGGTTACCCCTGCTGTGATTGCAAACAATTGCAATATAACTTTTTTTAAAAACTCCTACTAGAAGTTAAATTAGACTTAGTAAAGAAAGGTTATGGTTGCAGTTTAGTAACAGATATAACATGACGGATTTTCAAGAATAATAAATTTAGCATTGTGACTACTCACCCATGTACTGAAATAAGCTCAGATCCATAATGTATAAGGTCTATTGTATGGCTAACTTTATATGAAACCATATGTTTCATTTCCACGTCTTAAAGTAAACTCTTTGGTCTACTGTTTCTTACACTACAGGTCTTATACTATTAAATACAATTACACGAAAACCTGTAAAGTTGACCACCTTTGTAAGTTAACCACTTTTGTCAGGGACAGAATAAGCCCTTGACCACTAAAGTGCTGCACCGCAAGTGGTCAACTTACACAGGTTCCACTGTATCAAGTTCTATATTCATCCTCAGTGTATTGAGTAATAGGACTACCTAGGACTACCAGAAAATAACTTTTCATAAGATACAAGCGTATCTTATTTTTCATGACTCCATTGTTCTTACATCGCCCTTAGATAAAGTTCTGACAATTGTCTGTGAGAGAAGTCTCATGTTATGTACATAATACATTATACAATTATAATGTTCCATATTGATCCTCAGAGCACTCAGATAAAGGACACCAAAAATGCCCTTTTTTTTTTTTAAGAAACAAAAGTAGATTTTTTGCCAGCATTGAGGGTACGGCATGCAATCAAGGAGGCAATTTGGTTTATCATTATCACATAGTAAGGGTCGACCTGGCATTTTTAACAGGGTTCGGTATTTGAATTATGTGAAAAATCAGACAATTTTGAGAAAATTCAAAATTTAAATATACAGTGATAAAAAAATATTTTTTACCTGTTACTAAAAAATGATTCTGTGAAAAGTGCAATTTAGTAGCTCAGAATTTTGTGAAGGGTTCATTTTGATGAACTGGAATTTTGTGAAGGGTCCGAAAACAAGACTCGAATTTACTCTGGCACGACCCCTGTACACAGAAAATTCTGGCTGATCATAGGTGCATGCACACAGGCAGACTCAATGGAGCCTTTTTGCTTTCACAGGCTGCATGAAGGTCCGCCATAAAATTTACAAAATAATTCAATTTAGCTACTATTTATAACAAGCATTATTTTTACCAAAAGAAAATGTAATGTAAAAAAAAGGGGTGTGAATTTTCAAAAGTGACTGGATGTGTACCCATTTTAGGAATTTGCTGAGGTTCACAACTAATATTTAGGGAGCAAATAAAATTTCAGTATCTGCTTAAACCGTTGGAAGAAACCACCATAAAAATTTCAGTAATATCAAGAATGGTGTGGACTACATGTCAATTCTGCCTGACTGTTATAAAATCAGCATCATAAAAAATAAGTTATATTTAAAAAATGTCATTAACACTTTTCCTTCTTCCCTGTTTCAATATTTTTATATCTCAACAAAATGCTTGATTAATTAATTCATCATATTCCAATTTTTCAGTGCCAAACAAAAGTTTTAAAATTCTCTTCACGTTAGCTGTTTATTAAATGTATAATAATATGGATTTAGGATAACAAATTAACTTTGTGGTAAGTAAACTGAAAAAAATTATTTCACGTCAAGAAAGCACAAAAAAAAAACATCAAAATGCAGACATATGTTTCGGGAATGCTTGGCAATCCCTTTTTGGCTTCATTTGGATGTTTTGCATTCAGAAGCTCCCTGTCGCATTGAAAAGGGATTCTAAAAAATCCCGAAACATATATCTGCATTTTAAGGCTTATTCGTGCTTTCCTAACGTGGAATAATTTTTAATTACAGTTTATGGATTTAGGATTCTATCATTTAGGGGTTGGATAATATTTTCAAATATCCTGTTGACCTTCCCTTTGTTTTGCAGGTCAAGATAGCAAAATTTTATCAATTAGGAATCAAGTCTAAATTACTTCAAAGCATAGATTTGTGTTTTCATACTGGGGGACTTTAATGATTGGAAGCTGAAGGATTAAATAAATACTTTAAATCATTTAAAACTTAAAAGTACAACAGTTGAAAACTTTTAGCTTAGTTTTTGGTCCACTGAATGTCTAAATAGTTTTTCCGTCAACAGCAACTTTGATTACTATGATATACACTTATTCTTTGAGAAATGTCAAGGTAGGTACAGACAAATTACTAAATATTTTTGACGTAAAAAACAAAATACAATTTTTTATACACAAAAAAGAACAAATCAAATGCATACGGAAACAGGAAATTATACATACAATACTATTTTTATGAATTATGCAAATAAGTTGCCTTATAAAAAATTCAAAGAAAAGTATGCTACTGTTTAATGAAAATTTGAGAAATTTGATTTTTTTAGCTGAATTGTTTTTTGTTTCAAATAAAATCTTTGAGGTAACGTGTAACGGCAAAACAAGGCTAGATGGGCAAGTGCTTCTTACGAAGTCAAGGCGGAGAAGGGAAAAAACTCCTTTATCTACGTTTTAAAAACTTTTAGAGATTATTTTGGACAAAAAATACCTTTGAATGAAAAAAGTTCTTGTTAATATTTTAAAGCATCAAATTGTCTTAAAAAACTTTCATGGATTAATAATTTTATTTCATGGATCGAGTTTGAAGGACCAAGAAGAATCTTCAAATTAACAAAAGTTTGAATTAAAGATGCTTGAATTAAACAAGTTCCACAGTATAGAGATATAATAACGAATAATACTACGTAAGAAACCAAATGTTATTAAGTATTTCTTCCAATCCTAATGAATGTGAATATATATTTTCTTTTTAGAATCTGCAGCAAGTATGCATGGCAGTTGAATTTCATCCCAAGCATTTCAATACTGAACTACAAGTTTCAAAACTCTAGCTCCAGCAAAATGTGAAATAGCCATTTAATGCTACTGGCAATAGTGCATATAAAGTGTCATAATAAATATACCAGAAGACAAAAACAATGTATTAATAAAAATTTATGATTTTCAATTATTTTGTATTTAACAATTATTTTGCACCATTCGTGTAGATTAAAATGAATCATGAATAGGGAGTATGATTAGAACATCATCAAAAAAATGGATTCATTCACATACACAAGTATTTATATCATGAATACATACCTTTTGAAGAGATTCCATCAATGGTGCCAGGTGTGTTAGTTTCCAGTTCAGCATAGGCTTTCATTAAATCAAACTGCACACCACTGAGTTTTCTGTCAATAAGGCAATATTGGAAAAAAATAAATTCATGATAAAAGAGCAATTTACAATTACTTCAATTTTTATAGATTCAGAAACGACCAAATTTATTTTTCTTAGAGATGTAATATTCTCGGTAATAATCTTAATATATTTTATTTAGAGAATATTTTTGACTAAGCATTTTAGAGAATGAAAATTAATTTAAATGCAATATTATTATTAAAAAAAGCTTCTGAAAGGATTTTTCTGCAGGTACAAAATGCTATACAAACAAAGTTCAACATTTGTATTCTTTATTCAATAATGTTCAGAATAGTTATTAAATGTGTAAGTTGGAGCGTCGAAAACAATTCCAGGATGTGTAGAAAATTCTTTCAATGAAAAATAAGCACTTTTAAGCACTCGAAAAAAAATATCAAGCACTCAAAAGAAGATCATTTTAAGCTTTGCACATTATACCCCCCCCCCCCCAATTTGCTAAAACTTCTCAATACAAATAACATAAAATTTAAACTACAACAGAAAAAAAAAAAAAAAAAAATAATAATAATAATAAATAAAAAATGTATTACATACTTGCATAATATAAAGAAAAAACTTGTTTCTGACAAAGAGCTCAATTCTTTATTTTACAAGCCACCAATGAAAAATAAACCTTTATGGCAAGAAATTTTTTTCAATGCAATTAAAAATTGATTCAATAAAATTTGATGAAGAATTAAAACCAAAATCCCATATTTAAAAGCCAAAAATCAAGTGATTAATTCTTGGCCAAATGTCAGATTCGCGAATTTTTCGCAATATCGATTACATGGACAGTATAGGGGATGCAGTAAGGATATAACAAATTAACTATTAAAATATTATTTACAGGGTGCGTACACTATTCTCTGAGTAAAAATCAAGCACTTTCCAGGACTCTTCAAGCAAAAATCAAGTAAATCTAATCACTTCGAATGCAAGTTACATTACAAGCCAGAAAGATTTCTTTAATACAACTTAATTTAGAAAGCTCCAACTGTAATAAAATAACTTCATATTAAATACTATAAAAATTTGTCATATCGCACATTAATTAGATTTATGTGTTGTATCGGCTGTGTATGTAACAAGCCATAGCTTAATTGCTTTTCAGGTCAGACATGTGCCTCACGGAGAAAAAAAAATACTGAAAAATCACAACATAATGCTGTGTAAAAGCTTATTAAAAAGTCTTATATTACAAGCATAAATTACTATGCAATAGAATTATTAAATCTAAGAAAGTCAACTCATTACTTTAATATAAAAAAATGATTTTTTAAAGAAATAAACGTATTTCTGAGCAATAACTTCTTAAACTTAAAACACTATTTCATACTTGATATCTATAAAAATTTTAATGAAATTAAATAACTTCAAAATTAGGTGTGAAGAATTTTTTTACATATTTTTATATATTGAATTAAAATAGAAAGAAATATTTATTTATTTTGTAACAATGTAAAATGAGTACTTGAAAGGGGGGGAACCCTAATGCTAAAGATGATCTAAAATTTAAACACATTTTAAATTACATGCAAAAAAAAAAAAGAAAAAACAATTAAAAAAACGAAACATTTTTGGCAAAAATATTTTAAAACAGATTTTTAATAAGGCTCTAATATTTAATAATTAAAATCAACTGATGTATCACTAAAACTTAAAGGCTAAAAATTCCTTGATTATCGGCGGCATTTAGAGTGGGCGTGGCAAAATGACGTTTCTGCAAGTCCTTTACAGAAGCTAAAACTTAAGAAAGATTAAAAATTAATGATAAGCTCAAATTTATTGATGTCTAAGGGGAAGAATCCGATATTAAACGAGAACTAGGAAGTTTTGCAGAAGCCGATGCAACCGGATTTCGAAATGCTTAAAACATCGGGATTGACACTTATAAGCGCAAAAAACGGACCGAATGTGTAAATTTTACTCGTAATTTGTGAAACTTCGCAGGAATGCAAGCAGGCTACTTTCAAAAATGTTCATAGGGTTAAAAAAATAGAGAAAAAAATCCAAATTACAAATTTTTGCGGAAGCAAAATTTTTAATTTCCAACATTACCAAAACTACGGAATTCCATCAAAATACGGAAAAACCACAAGTCTGCAGATAGGAATTAGAAGAAAGGTGAATTTTCCTGTTGGTAAGTTGCAAAGGAATAGTAAAAATGAGAAAATCAAGGACTTTCCAGACATTTTTGTACATTATTCCAAATTTCCAGGACTTTCGAGGTTTTCCAGGACGCGTACGCACCCTGTATTTATTATTGTAATTCAAAACAAAAGCTAAGAAAAATTCTTAATCGCGAAACGAAAGCTTTACAAAAATTCGCGTTCGCAAAAACGAAAACTTTTTACACCACAGTATTAAAAAAAACCCTCATATTTCCGACCTTATTAAAACATCAAGTTGATTATATCCTTAAAGAAATCTTTGTGCATTGAATCTACGTATTATTCACAAAAGAAATCAGTTCCGTTCAGAGCCGCCTGTCTATCTGCCGCTGCAACCAAGAAGCTCAGGAATGGAAACGGGCGTCAATGTGAGCTAGCGCCATTTCCCTACTCGCTCTTCATCTAAAAAAAGCTGAAAGAAAAATGGACATGCAAAAATATTTTTGCATATCGATTTTTATAGCTTTTACTTGATTTTTTCCGCAATTAAAATTACGCGCTCCGGGTTACCAGTAATTTGATAGAAGTTGTGCAGCCTATCTGCTGTCTCTTTTTCTTATCACTCATTATTATTATTAAATCAACTATTTAAGAAAATATTGTATTAGTTATTAATTTACTTTCATTTTATTTTCATACTTATTTAATTTATTCCTAGCGATGCATAAATTACCAGGAACGTTTGCTCGCTAGGCGGCAGTGCTATATGAAGGATTATGCAAATTTATTAGTTGCGTCCTTCGGCACGTGTCTCGGCGGTGCCTAACGTAAGTTTCCCAGCGTGCCTCACTATGTAAATGACAAGGCATATATAAACGCGTGCTTGCCTGCATCAGGGGTCAGTTGAGTAGGGGATTCAGTTGGTAGGTAGTAAAACGGCCGACATTCACTCTGCTATTTAATTGTATTAGAACAGTATGGTCAAACACAGCGACCATAATTCTTCGCTTCTCGCGGAATTCATGGAGAGATTCGGCGGTCAAACGAAAAAATATCGTTTTGCATAAGATAAAATAAGAAGTTCTTACAAACGTGTATGAAAAATAAGCACTTTTAAAAGCTTTTAAAATGAAATACAAAAAACAAGCACTTTTAAAAACCGCTACGCACCCTGCCTTCTCAAAAATAGTACAAATTGTTTTTACAAATAATTAGCAAATAATAACATGTAAATTAATATTTTTTACAGTTGTTTGAATATAATTTAAGACTTTTTATAGAAATATATTTGCCCTTCTAAGCTATTTTTCCCGTAATATATACCTATTCTGGTGTATTTTTAATGTTCTTTTAACTAATAATTTTAACTAATTACTAATAGAGAATTTTTGCAGTAATGAATGACACTTCTTCAATCCTTCATGGGATGACAGTTTCATAGTAGTGTTACATTAAAATATATTCAGATTATGATTGGTTTAAGAAAAATAATTAATATGTCTATTAATTGATTAATAAAGCCTCCTTTCTGGAAGGTGGGATCGGGGAGATATGTTCATAAAATTAAAAAAAACAATTTATTAGCTGTCAGGTACGCTTTCCTTTAGCCTTAAAAATGTAGCACCTTGCACCAACTCCAGAGCTAAACATATTGATAATTATGGGATTTAAAATTAATAAATTTGGTGACAACTTTTCTTCCCACTTCCTTAGAAATAGGTAATGAACGTTTGTCACCGGGTGCCAGTTAGAGTTCTGTGTTAATTATTCCTTCCCAACTAAGTATATGCAGAAATTTCAGCTAAAAAAATTTTTTAATAAAGAAAACTAAGCTCACATATTTAATTTGGGAGCACTTGTTACAATGAAAAACATGAGAAAATATTAAATGCAAATTTTGTGTTTCCTAACCTTTTTTTTTTTTTTGTGTGTATGTTAAATTAAGTGTAAAAATTGGGATTTTTTGCATGAATCTTTGTTGCGGCTTTTTAAAAAAATCTTTTTTTCAATATTTATCGCAAAACATTTACTCCATTGACCCAAATATTTTACAATGGGTAGAGAAAATTCTCCTAAATCATTAAGGGATTTAAACAAAAGAAAAGATACATAATAGTCCAGGAGTAACAAAAATAATTAATTTTAAAATAAGTAAGTAAATTAATAAAACATGATCATCAAAATTTGCACAAGCTACTTTGAAATGACACTGCTCAAGTATTTCTCATAAAATAGAAAAACTTACTTTGGTACATCAATTTTTATGTGAATATAATGATCCCCACTGCCAAATCCGCTTGATTTTTTTATCCCTTTTCCAGCAAACCGAAACGTTTTATGTGAAGGGGTGCCTGCAGGAACCTGAAAAATATTAATGAAGAAAAACTTTTGTAACATCCTTTTATAACACTGAAGATTAGGATGCATTTCAGATGCTTGATGCAGGCTTTATGATACAACAGCATCAGGCCCGGCACAAGCAAAAAAGGCACCATGAGGGAACAAAATAGTTTTGGTCCTACATGTTTTTCGTGTAGGGACTAAAATTTTGTCACTAAATACATGGGCATGTGTTTAAACTATATTAAACAGTCATAAGACAGCTTTATTTTTCATATTCAATACAAGTGTAATGCTAAGTTACGTATCAAATTAATTACAGTAGAACCTTTATTTATCAAGCTATAACAACGTCTATTTTTTTTTTTGTAAATAATCCCTGAATAAGGTCACATTTTTAATTCTCTACCTGTGCTATGAAGGCTCTCCTGCCCTAAAAAAGTAGTGATTTTTAAAGAATAATATGAATTTAATGAAATGAAACACTAAATTTAAGAAAACAGGTGCAAAAGACAGAGTCACAAGGAGAAAGAATGTTTTATGTTGCCACAATGTAAACAGGTTAAAGTTAAGCCATCTTCAAGCAAATTACGTAAAGCTTCCAAACTAATTTGAATATAACCATTTAAGAGCAAACCAGATAGTTAAAAAAATTGGAAATAATGACATTAAGTACAATGTGGTGCTGGAATACTGTTTAGCTCCCTCCCTTGTCACGGCATGTTGAACCGCCTCTACCG
The DNA here is from genome assembly GCA_038502835.1 of Octonoba sinensis. Lineage (NCBI taxonomy): Eukaryota > Metazoa > Arthropoda > Arachnida > Araneae > Uloboridae > Octonoba > Octonoba sinensis. The sequence goes on along the minus strand of CM076605.1, from coordinate 57,441,715 downwards.
CGCCATGATGATTCCACTTGAACGTCAATTTTATTCTCTGGAGTAGAAAAAACTCCGATCCCGACAGCTCGCTTTCCGGTTGACCTTTTACTCCTCTGACAATACTCACAGCACAAACTTCCCACACACTTTCCTCATGGCACTTTCCACATGGCTAAGTTTTCTGTCACAATCTCAAAAAGTTGGGTTTGAGAAATGCTCAATTCATCGCCAATAATTCTGATGCTCATCCTATGATCACTGCTCAGTAAATTATTCACTCGGCCACACATTTTTGTTGATCTTGCTGGTCAAAGGGGTTCCGGAGCGGTCGTCATCTTCCACACATTTCCTACCTTCTCGGAACATCTTGTGCCACGCAAACACAACCGATATACCCACCATTAACCCTCTTTAATCATTTCGTGAATCTCTTGCCTGTTTTACTAAACTTTACACAAAACTTCATCACATATCGCTGTTCCAGAAAACGCTCCATGATTCTCCGTGATGAGACTTTTCGACAGCACAGTACAAGCGACCTGCTCTCTTTTACTGCCGATAGTTGATTTCACCCAGTATTCCCAACATCCCCCTCTTCTGATTGCGCACGGGCAGACAACCTCAACTCCACCTGCTCTCTTGGGAAAAAAACCTGTCCTACTACTTTCAGAACACACCCTGTATGTTGCTATAAAACTTACAATGTATATTTTTAAATACTTCAACCCTGGAAAGAAATTTTAAAAGTATCTTTACAAAACAAAAGTTTACTTATTAATATTATTTATGTGCATAAAATGTTATTACTCCGAGTCATTTCACAATTGCATATAGAATCTGAAAAATGTGATTATACCTTTAATGATAATTCTCCTTGTAATCCTTCAATTTTTATTTCTCCGCCAAAAACCGCTTGAGAAAGACTAATAAGTGCATCAGTGTGAATATCAAAGCCTTCACGGCGAAAGTATTTACTTTCATGGACCTAAAAAAAAAACCATAAAAGTCTGAATCTAAGCATACAATAAGTATAAATTTTGACATAGCATCATAAAAATAATTATATTTTAAAAAATTCACTGTATATAAATAGATAAAACTATTTTATCTATTTGTGTAGTGGAACCTCATAAATCTGAACTGCAGATCCGAAATTCCAGGTAATCCGAAAATTAGATTTGTGAAAAGGAAAAATCAATAACTAAGAATGAAAAGCTAAGTTAGTTTTTTAATAACATACTTTAAGCAAATGTTTGAATACACACAACAAACGTCTGAATACACACATCAAACATTTGAATATAACACAGCTCTGTACCTTATTATGTAGAACCGAATTTGGTAATCTTTCGCAGAAGTAAACTGAATAGATACCTCGATATGTATAGACGTTAGCTTTAGTACACTCGCTTAGTACTTCTTTTCTTTATACTGTACTGAACATACTTACGATATTCCTGCTACTATAAAGTATATTACATATTAAGCACTCGGGCAAAAGGTAGAGGGAATTGGGAAGAAAAAAATTCGAAATGTACTATAGCACTTTCTTTTTCCACACAATTAGTATATTTCATTATTGTAATTATGGTTCTTTTAAAAATTGAAGGACTCTTAATTTTAATTAAGTTCAGCATTCCTTGACAGAACTTTTAGGGAACCAATCCTATACTTTTTCTTTCAGGTAATAAAACATTACGTGTAGGACAGGAAATCAGCTTTGCTGTTCTTTTATATATTTTATTTCTTCTTTGTTAATTTCTTTTACTTTATATATATATATATATAAATAATTTCCTCTCAGTTTATTTATTTTTTTTATCGAAGAAAAGGATGTGTCTTACTCCGTAAAATATGGTAATCACATTTAATTCCAATATCTAAAAACAATGTTAAAATTCAGTTGACAAATTTTAAATAAAGGAATGAAAGCATATTTTATCACGAAATCAAACTTTTGATACAATAGTGGAGAAAGGAAACCTTCTCTTGTGTGCTGCTTTAAATGAGTGAAATTCATTCATTTTCTTCAAAATTTAAGAACCTTCAAATTAAGATTAACATATTATAAACACACACAAAAAGTTTTAAGGAATTTTGTTTTAAAATGAGTTTTAGAACACGAGATCTTTTATGGCTTTCAAAGACAACATGTACTTCAACATTACATTTATGTTATGTTATTGTACTTTAATTGATACTTTTGTTTAAGTTTATTAGAAGAAAAATAAAACATTCATCTACTAAAATATCATTTCTAATAGTAGAAAAAAAAACACTACACAAAGAAATAAGTATAAGTAATTCACTTACCCTAAATGTAATAAACACTTCTTGATTACCAGACTTGACTCTGACAGTCTGCCCATCTTCCACTCCTGTAAATATTAAATATTAATCAAACACATATAGTTTCTTGTTTCTTAAAAAACAATTACTTAAGCATCTAAAGTAAGTGATATATTTTTTTTAAAATTAAGTAAATTTCTAAATTTAAAATAAGTTTGAACGTTTGCTTTTATTTCCTAACATATATTAATTTGATTTGCAATCCAAATAAAGAAAGATTGCTCTTATTTAGCATTTTTCTTGAAATGACTCAAAGAGCAGCTTTTATCATTGAAGTTATGTTATAATTAAGTTTTGGAAACAAACTATTCTAAAGATAACATTATCACATTTAAATAACATTTTTTCACTTCAAAGAAAAATTTGACCATTTAACAAACATGGGATTGATGCAAAAAGAGCCAAAATTTTTTTTTTCCTTACCCTTATAAGTTTTTATACAATATTTTTTCAACTTGACTCAGGATATCTAAACATTATTAGAGAGCATATATTTCACATGAAATAAATAAGAATTTGTCAATAAGAAGATAATTGCCAACTCTTGTGATGTTTTTGTAGGGAAACTCCTGTTTTTTGGTACTATCTTGTTTATGCTTATAAGAGAAATCCCTTATGGTGCCACTTTAAACCCAATGTCCCAATCATTACCATTCTCCTCAATGTATTAATTTAGGAAGCATTATTTTTTCTTTAGTAAATCAGTGTATTATATAATGTAGACAATAGCTTCTAAGAAATATATGGTAACCAAGCTCGAACATGGGTTGGTTTTATTTGTTTGAGTTCACTGCGCAAAAGCTTCCATAGGCTATACTGCGCCATAACTTTGTTGAACTTACGAATAATTATAAATATATTTAAAATGAAGAGGGGTTGGAACTTGTCCCAACTAAATGGCCGACGTTGAAGGAAAGCTTGTGTTTTTGTGTAATTTACTCTGTAAATAATATTAATCTTGCATTTTTTTTTACATATGTAAGTCTACTTCAGGTTTTATTTACAAGCTTGCTGGTGCTGCTATAACCTGGAAGAGTAAAAAGGAATCCACCGTTGCAAACTCAACTGTCGAAGCAGAATATATTGCTTTGGCATCTGCCACAAAAGAAGCTATATGGCTACAAAAGTTCTTAATTGAATTAAACCATCCCTCAAATGATATACCAATAAATATATTTTGTGATAATAAAGGTGCTATCGATTGATTCCTCCCAAGCCTCCTCCAAATGTTGTTTAAGTGGCGAATCCAATTTTTTTTCATGTGAACATTGCTCTGCTGCATTGTAACTCAATGAACGATGTCTACTATAATAGGTTTGCATAGTTCCAGTAGAAGAAGAGATTCTGAAATCTCTTTCGGTAGTTTCAGAAGCTTGTGTATCAGAAAAAATTTCACAGTTCTCAGCACAGTCGTTTATATTGACAGGCACAGTTTCTCGTGGATGACTGTTGGAGGCATTAAGTTTCAAATTAAGAGGCTGCAAACTTGGTATGCAAACTTAAAAGCTGCAAAACTGGTCCACTAAGTTCTCTAGTATGATCACAAAATATATCATTTCCAACAGATGGGTATGGGTAGCGAGAATAATGTTTCGCACTCTGAAAAGGTTCTGCGTTAGAATTTTAAACACTATTAACACTGTTATTAACTTTTTTTTTCCCTCTGGAACATCTAGCTCCTTAGTTATTGTTGGCCTTTTCCTAACATCGCACCCTGCTATAATTTTGGTATCTGCATCTACACAATTAAAAGGATTTATTGATGCTACCATAAGGATTATTTCTTACCCATCTTTTCAGTTGCTAAGAAACAATCTGCTTAAGAAGCATCAAATTAAAATTTTTAATATTAATCACACTTTTAGTAACTTATCTAACTGCTGTCATAGCAAAACTGGCTGTTTGGATTCTTTGTTTTTTATTTTATGCCCGGGGATAAGTAACACAGCTGCTGCGGAGCAATTGGAAAATTTATTGTGTTCATTCACAATATTCTTTGGCATTTGTGGTAGCGCTACTCAATTGTTAAAAACATGGATTAGTTTCTTTACTCCCTCAAGATTCAGGGGTTCTACATAGCAGTATCGTATTAGAATTAACAGCACTAATCACACTTTTAGTAGTTTTTCCGACTTGTAGTGTTTCAAATGGTGAACCTTCATCTGGTTCTTTTTTAATTCTAAAATTGGGGATGATTTCTGTATTTGCATCATGCATATTCAGTCGTTCCATTAAAATTGGTAGTTTTTAAAATATCAGTGCAAAATATTAAACAGATTTTAAAGTAGAAACTAAAGGGGAAAATTACGTTCACATTTCTGGAAGCAGAACTTCTGAGCTGAAATTACATCTAGTACGGTCGCTGTATTGGATTAGACGATTCAGAAAGGTCGCTATATAGAAAGCAAATTTACATAGAGTTCATAGGGATAAAGTTGGGACTTTTACCAGTAGTCGTTATAATGGAATGGTGTGGTCGTTATAAAAAGCGTTGACTGTTGTAAACAGACGCAATCTGTAAACAGATTGTTCAAGTTGTGCTTTACAACTTCAGCAAGTAATGCTGAGCTGAAAGGGTTTGGAGCCTTTGAAAATTATTTTGAACGAGAGAAGTTTGTCAATGGAAAAGAAGTAATGGAAAATTGTTTGATTATTAAGAATTCCAAAGTTGAATTAGAACATTTTGATACATATGATTTTATTGTAAACTGGTGGATGATACCATTTGTTGCAGAAGACTAAATTTTAATGATAAATAAATCTTTGGTTATTTAATTTAAAGCTTATTGCTTTTGGACTATTTTGTATTTAAATCAATGTTTCCCAAGCAAATAACACTGTGCAACAAATTTGAACTTTTTTTTTTGTCCTTTAGATAAAACTATGTGATTCTATATAAACAAAAGGTGCTTAATTCAAATATCCAAACCAAAATGGTCCATCACGTACCATTTTTGCTGGAGACCCACTTCTCATATTTATACAATTTGGTTATAGAAGAATGTAACTGGGGCTTACTTATTGAAAACACAAACACAAAAAAGACTTTTTCTTGGCCGTTTCATCTTGTGGGCATCTGTTGGTGTGTCCTGATAACAGATCAGCAATATTCAATTCATATACTTCCATTCTATCGACCGCTGAAACGCTTTTAAAACACAGATATCCTGATGAGACCTTTCCCCATTATCATCATTAATTACGCCAAGGTTTTGAGGAAAGAAGTCCATATGGGAGTCCAAAAAGTGTAGTTTTAATGAAATATAGCAACCTAATAATACAAAAGCATTTTATCATGTCACCAACAAGATTTTCGTAATTTTCAGCTTTCTCATTTCCAAGGAAAAGTGAGCACAATGATTTAAAGGCCATCCAGGCAGATTTTTCGGCTTCTCACCGTTTGTTTTCATACTCTTTATCATGAAAGGACTTCCTTAAGTTGTGGGCCAATAAAAATCCTTTCTTTTAGTTTTGCCTCACTTAATTTTTTTAATTTTTTCCTGAAATGCAAGAGAGTCACTCCTTCTCTGTCCAGAGCTTTTACAAATATTTCGATAAACCAAGTTTAATATACAATTGTGGGAAAAAGGCGCATTGTAGATTTACAAGTGGCTAATTTAATATGCTTTTGCCACTCAAAATTTTGAAATTTCCTTTGTGTTTGCAGAATACGCTATAGGTATCAATAAGAAAACAATACTTAGATGGAAGAGCACATATAAACAAGCGCCACTCTGCTGAATTGTGCTCATGTCCTAATGCCTGAAACACTACATTCACATTTCAGCAGCATACTACTTTTTCTTTCTCCGCAAAATAGTCTACAAAATGTTTTTGTAGTCTTGTAAAAAACTCGAAACTTCGAGAAGTAGATAAAGCTTTTGTTGCCAAAAAGTGTCGCTAAAGTAACCCAAGTTCATTAAAAAGGTCTTTAGAATGGCAACGATTTCACTGTCAATGAGAAAGATATAATTTATAATAATTTCAGTCGATAAATTACGAAAATATGCACATTTATCCAGAAAATACGTAAAAAGCTAAAATGTGGAATTTTGGGAAAATGCTACGTGATAGGCAAAAAATAATTGCAGATTCGTAATTCTCAGCCAAAAATACATAAGAAACAGACATTTTCATCCAAAGGACATTTTTCGTGTTGCATAGTGTAATGAATTTTTTTGAAAAGTTTCAGATATACAGACAAAAAAGGTAATTGTTTTGTGCATATGTACGAACAATTTCAAAATTTGGTTACTGGATTTTGCAAGTCTTGTGGCTACAAATTTCTTAATTTTCCCTTTTATGTCAGAAGCTTCTTTACTGAAGCAAGTACTATTCCTCAATATCAGCAGACGAATCAAAAGGTTTGATTAATGTCTCTAACTCCTTCTCATCTTCATTCAGTTCGCTCTCACTTGTTTTTGCATCACTTGAGAAACCACATCTCCAAAATCCAGCTTTCTTAAAGCATTTCTGGTCACAACTAGTGCTAACACTTTTAAGGGGACCCGAACCGTTTTGAGGCAGCGAATTTGTAGTCAACTTTCTTCAAGCGTTACTCCTCAGCCATAGGGAATTTTGCTTCGCGGTTTTTTAAATTTTTTAAAGTAGGTCTTCCTCTGTATGTAGACCAAATTGTATCCAAAAATATTGAATATTTATTTTTTTATTCAATATCAAAGTTTTTTTACAATTTCATAACTTCCGGAACATTTTTCTCATAATCCATTCAAGATTTTATTGTTTTTTTTTTTTTTTTTATTTGTCACATCTTATAATGAATTCACAAACAGGGATATTTAAAAATTTCACTTTATAAAAATCTGGTCAGCTAAAAACTTTTCGTAGTGAATACACAACATTGAAAAAAATTGTTTTTTGTAGGTTGTTTTCAAAATTTTGAAAAACCCTTGGTTGTAAATATAGGCCTAATATAGCCAAATCATATGCAAAAAAAAGCATATAGATTCATTTAGCCGTTTTCGAGAAAACGGTTCCGAAAGAGGAAAAAATGCAACTTTTCAGGAGAACCGATTTAATACAGAAGTTCAAATTTCCCACTATTCCCGGGCTTTTTGTTCTCTTCGTTCGATATTTCCATGCTATGAATGCCATCGATTGTTACTGTCACTACCATCGATAATCTGTATATCGAAATAAACTCGAAAACACAAGGAAGGGTAAAGTGTTTCCCCTTGCAAAGCAAAAAAGCCCAATTTCGCTAGACCAAATTTCGATAGACTCGCAACTTTCAAAAAATCATTTCAAGTACTTAGAATGCTCAGATTTACATAATTTTTACAGCCAATGATCCAGGAAGAGTTCTAGTTTTAATTTTAAAAAAAAGTGAATTTTTTCACCCAAAAACGGTTTGGGTCCCCTTAAGTGCTTCTGCAATCCAGACTGTTGTGTCAAACACTGCGACTGATTTTTTTAATCTGTTCACTATTATTCATATCGGACATTTTGGACAAAATGCTTCTTAGTAAAAGCTTCCTATACGCACATTTAAAACACACGAATAATTACCTGATCCAGGGATTGACAAACTGATGTGGTGTTTGGTGGGTAAAATATGATTTTCACATTTGAATTTTTAAGTTCGTGGGATGTGATTTGATGTTGTCCATAAAGAGAAGAATTTTTCTTTTGCTTTCCTTCATTTTTTCATCTAAATCCATTAACCATTTTGTCATTATGGGTGTTGTCATCCATGCAGCTTTATTTGAGTTCCATTCAACTTTGAGTTTTCGGATGTTGATATTTTTGAAGCATCTTGACTTCGCCGATTTCCCAATCACGAGAGGTTTCTCAAAATCACCAAGCATGTTACAGCAGAGCATAACTCAAGGCTCCCACCGCCTTAACACAATTTGTAGCAGCTTTCGGAGCACGTAAAATGTCCTTTTTGTATCAGTTTGGAGCCGAAAATAACCTTTGTATCAGTTTGGAGCAAAAGAAATCGACTTTTGTATCAGTTTAGGAGCCGAAAATATCAAATTTGTACCATTTTTGGAGGATTTTTTTCTTTATTTTTTTAAATATTAAATGGCTGCCTTAAAGCAATGTCATTTTCATACATCAAGGGTAAGAGCAGTTTCAAGTCTTCAAAATGATAGGAAATGTAAATGTCAGTCATCCTTCAAAAACTGAATTTGATTATTTCAAAAACTGGATTATTTTTATATTTCTTATAAGAAATTATTCTTAACCTATTAAAAAAATAAGACTAATTAAACCTATAACCCTTATAAAGGTGATTTTCAATACTTTTCTCAAGAAACAGATTATTTTAAAAAATGTTCTGTTGTTTTTTTTTTTTCTTCTTCTAATGATTAAGAATAGCTGGAAGAAAGCTTAAAATTTTCTTCTTTTCAAAAATCATTACATTTTCTCTTTTTTGTTTAATAGCTAAAACACTATTCTTACAAGTAATATTCATTAGTAATATTCATTATTAATATTTATTAGTAATATTTATTATTTTTCTGATTAAGAAATATTCCTTTAAATTTCAATCCTAAATGCTCACTTTTAGATGCTTTGGAAGTAATTAATGCCACCAAAAGTAAATTGCTGGGTTTCATAATTTTGCAGCAAGAAAATTCAAGAACCAAATTATATTTTCAGTTCTATAATAGAAAGGCAAAATGTATTTCTTATTATAGGTTGATAATTTAATGATTTTTTTTCCTAACAATTTATCTTTACATGCTGAAATAAACTAAACTGGATTAAAAGAAAGAGGAAATGCATGATAATTTCATAACTTTCAAATCTAGTTAAAAAATTGAAACTTTAAGCAAGAGTACTTTTATGAGGTCGTTCATCTACAACAAAATTTCTGTTTCTTCTAATAATATTGCTTAACATACTTGCTAAAGATAATCAATTCATTAAGATATACATGCTTTTTTTTAATGATTTTCTAACTTAAATATAAATAACAAATTAAGTAAAAAAATTAGTTATCTTTTTTAATTGCTTGTGGTTATATGATATAGATTATAGAGCTTAAAGGGTAAGGAGAAAAGAAAAAAAGCTGCAATTCAATGTTTAATTTTACAGCGTTTAAAAGTCTATCTCTAAACACTTTCGGGAACAAATATATATTTTCAAACAATGTTTTTATGTAAAATAAAAATACATTTTATTTATATACTTTGAGAAGAAACATTATAAATAGTTAAAATGAAAAAAATCTGATTTTTGTAGCGAACGCAAAACGATTGTAGGACGTATATGCACTCCTTTGCTTGCACGTGGAAAGTAGGCTTAAGGAATTTTTACGAATCCTTATAATGGAGAAATAATCTTTTTAACATATGTTCTGTTATTGGTTTTTCACATTGATTAGTATTTCCTAAACATTAGAATAGAAAACACAAAGTGCGCTGAGGAAAAACGCCAAGTTTATTTTTTCCACGTTCTATGAAATTTTAAACTTTTTTATCTATTTCAATAAAAATTTACTAAATAAAATGTTCACCGTAAATAGTGATAAGAGGAATTATTTTTCTCTCTATCAGCGGCGGACTGGCTATGAGGGCATTCGGGAAAATGCCCGGTGGGCCGGTCGCAAAATATAAATTTTGTTTTATAAAATATACAGCTTTTACAATGTTAATAAAAAAACGGAGACCAAACGTTTGCCGTAATCCAGGCTTCAGAGAGTGCAATGGGGCAAAACCTCCAGGGTCTGGCCGTTGGGTCACATGTGGAGGGGGGAAGCATAATTTTTCATTGCCTGCTGGTCCGTATAGACAACCTAAACGGCTCTCTCAAGCCCAAGATTTCAAGGTCTGCAAATTGATTATAGATATTTTTTAATTTGAAAATAAATAAATAAATGAAATACACCAGTTTTGCGCTTTAGGCTGCCGTCTAGCTATCTATATGGACGAGCTCTCGGGGCCTGCTTGAGAATTTCTCATGGCCGACTTGTCCATATAGAAAACCTAGGCGGCCGCCTGGGGTGCAAACTTTTAAAAGCCACAAAATTGATGTTTTTTCTTTAAATTTTGAGTAGTGCCGTCGAGGGAGGCTAAGGTGGCGATGCAAATTCGCAGGGCCGGCCTACAAAATTTCTCGCTGCCAGTTGTCTCGGCCAATTGCCTCACTGCGCAACGCCCTAAAGTGCTGCAGAGTTTTTCTATTTCAAAGCATATTAAAAACAGCAATTTAACTCGGGTCAAATTGGAATCACTTATGTAAATGTCGTGCGAAAAATACATATTAGTAAAGCTTGACATGGAAAATGTAATAGATGATGTCGCAAATAAGAGTTCTTTTTCAAAATCACTTTTTAAATACTAAATGGCCTTCAAAAGGAAAATAATTTATAAGCGAATATTGCAATGTATATTTGATTGTGGGTGAGGTTTTTTTTTTTCTTTTCTGAAACCTGTTATTATTTGTTTGTTGTAGTACTGGAAACCAGAGCAATAAACATTTCTTTTAACTTTTTCATAACTAGAACTAATTTTTACTTGATGTTAACATACTGATTGTAGCACTCTCAATACACAAAGAATACGATGGGTGCATAATTTTTCATGTTTATTCTTCAACTCTACCTCCTTTCATGTAAATTACTGCAATTTTGAAAGCCAAAATTCTGTTTTAAATGCTATTAAAACACATTGTTGTCATTGAGTAAATTTAAAATATTTTCGGGAGAGGGGGGGAGTTCTCTATCCCCTTCCCTGTTAGCACGTGACCTTAGGGTTGCCCTCCCCTGGGCACAGGGAAGTGAAGTCCCACGAACGCTCATTACAGCGCCGAGACAGGTTTGCTGGGCACCAGCCCAGCCTAACTAACTCTTGCTGTGTGAACATCTGGCCCTCCTTGATACCCCTATGATAGAAGGATATCATTTGGAGGGTTGAAGGAAACCACAACCATAAATGAGACATAAATAAGGACATAAATAAGGGAGTGCAAAAATATCTGATTAGCGTTCATTTTCCGTTCCTTGGTAGTGCCTCCCCCCCACGAGGGCCGGTCTGTTTGAAATATGCCCGGGCCGAATTTTCTTCCCAGTCCGCCCCTGCTCTCTATAATACTACAAAATATTAGAAATCGTCTCATTGTTTCTTCTACAAGCGTGGGATAAATCACTCATTCTGCTCAATTTTCTCATCCACACCTGATGTTCTTAAGAGAGGGCAGAGCTAATATTCATTAATAAACTGCTTCAAAGGAAAAAATTAGTTGACTTAAAGAAAAATGTAACGAATGATGCCGATTTTAAGGTGAAAAAAATATAATATCTTAAATTTTTTCGATTTTTTCCCTGAAAATCGCGATTTGGCGCAAATTTTCCAAATAAACGCATTTTGTAGCAGCATGTAGCAGGAAAATCGTTTTGGCGCAGTTTTACGCAATTGGCGCAGCTGTGGGAGCCCTGCATAACTATAACTCTTTCTTTAGAAGCTTTACCCCTTATGCATTTCTCATTTTAAAAACATCGTCTTGCTTGGCAAAAGTCTATAAAATAATCCTGTTTCATCCAAGTTATAAATATCCTTTTCTTCATATCCTTCGCATAGTTTTTCTATCTTCGCTGTCCATTCTTGAACAGTAGTTGGGTAAACTGATTTGGCTTCTCTACAAATTGACTTAACTCTTTAAGGACGGCACGGGCGGATTAGGCCGGTATGAATAGAAGTGCTTTATGGACGAACACAGCCGGTCTCAGGCGCCGGGAATCTTTTCTAGGGGTGCATCGCATGAAGGGGATTTGCGCGGGAAAACTTCGTGGGCGACCTTTGCTTATCACAAAGTTGTATCAATTAATGTCAGCTCTCCCCTTTGCTAACAACCAAAGTCATTTTTGACGTTGACGCTTCACAATTTCAGAATGCTCTAACACTATTATGAGAGTATTGTATACGATCCCTATAATAAAAGTGCGCTAATCTTAAGTGGTTCTTGAATAGCTCAAGCAATCTAGCTGTTTGCATGTTCAGGGCCTAGTTTATGGTCTAAGTTCGGGGCTTCGGGGAGACTTTTCCTCCCCACCAATTAAGTCACAATAGGAGGGTCGAGAGATTTCCCGCGCGAACGCTTTAAACTTTCTCCTTTGGAAGAGTCCATTCTGTGTTCCTCAGCGGAGATTTTTGATAGGAAATGTTATTTTTTTTTTTAAATTCTCACCACTTAATTCAAAAGTAAAAATTAATTTTGGTAACTTACTAATTTATTTGGTCAAGCCTTTAACATTGTAGACAGTAAAAGTCAGCTAAGTTGCGACGTACCTCCCGACTCGCAAATCTTTCTCAAACTGATTAGTTGGCTAAATCCGCCACTTGGGGGCGTTGCCTGTTTTCCCGATCGAGAATTTTCTCGAATGCACATCACGTGTCATCGACGCATGTGCGTACACGTGCTTAGCGGGATACGCAAATCACCCTCCGGTATTTAAGCGTAGTGCTCGCTTGCTTCTCTCTCTCTTAATCCTTTTAGAACTTCTCTTGAGACGTTCGCTCAGAGAGCGAGCGGGAAGTTGACGTTTTTACCCGGTGAGATGGTCCATGTGCCTTAGAATACTTTCTTATTGATAGTTGTTCCTCGAGCTGCATCGACTTTGTGTGAAATGCCCGATAGTTAAATTTTATTCATAAAAATATAAAAATCTAGTCAACTTTATTTTTTTTTTACGAATGGCTTTAGGTAATATTTTTAATGTTGTATTGTAAAGTTATTGAAATATTTTTTCATAAATAAATCTCTGCTATTCTTTTAAGAATTGTATTAGCTTCGAATTATTTCTTAGCAAAAATAATGGGTCCTTTAGAAGGGATAATGGCCCATCAAGGGTTATGGGCCCAGATGCCCTTCCCTGTACATTGTTGACTAGTACATGTATGAAAGTAAAAAAAATCGGTGCTTCGAGTCGGGGAGGCCAGCAAAGAAACCTTTTTTTTTGGAATAAGTAAAAGGAGGATCTGTCTTTGGGTAAAGCGTCAATACGTTGTGTGTTTATAATTGTGTATTTTTTTTTATGTCAAATTTTAAAATTCTTCTCGAGCAACTTCGTCATGGCAAGTCCGTCATTTCCAATCGAAAAGTTGAATAGCACAAATTATACAGAATGGAGCACAAATATGAAATTTCTTCTAATGGAGAAGGACTGCTGGGAAATCGTCGAGGGCACGGAAAAACTTCCGGTAGTGTGCAAAGAAGCCGAAATTACCAAAAGGGATGTGAAAGAATTTATTTCCAGAAAGCGAATGGCTTTATCCTTAATTTTTCTAAATATCGAGCAGGACTTAAGAAAAATAGTTGAAAATATAGAAAACCCTTCAGAATCCTGGAAAAAGTTAAAAGAGCATTTTTATCCCGACAATCGGTGCATTCGTATGCAACTTTACGCAGAGTTAAATAATTGTAAATTGGAATCTGGCGAAAAGTTGAACTTATATGCAGCCCGCCTCAGGCGTATTTTTGAAAAAATAAAAATCGCTCATAAGGATTTTCCCGAAGATTTTATTATATACCAGCTATTACGTAGTCTTCCTGAAGAGTTTGATAATGTCGTACAAGGAATATTGTTGCGACCAGATGAAACTTTTAGATTCGATAAAATTATCGTTGATCTGATAGTCGAAGAAAGTCGCCTTGAACTACGCGATAGTAACCGGTGTAAAGTTGAAGTCTCGCATACCAAAAGGGAAAGAAATATAAAGTGCTATAAATGCCATAAAGGTGGTCATATAAAAAGGAACTGCCCACTCTGGAAGGATTCTTCCCATCAACGGACAACGAGGAGCCCGGAGTCTACTGACGAGAGATACAGAGGCCGACGTGGGAGTCCACAGCGAAATCCAAGTTTCTCCAAGGAGCGAGCCCGTTCCCCATCCAGTACACGATGTGAGTACCATGACTTTTTTATCTCCGAATCCAACATTAGTGAGGTAAATGAAAAACCCTCAAAATGGATCTTCGATACTGCAGCTTCACACCATTTTTGTGCTAATCGAGATTGGTTCCGAACTTTTACCCCTGTTAAAAATGTAAAAATTGCGGTCGCAATTAAAGACCAATGTTTTCCAATTGAGGGAAAGGGGGAGATAAAAGTTAGATTTGGCAATCGATCTGTTGTTTTACAAGATGTCCTGTACTCTCCACGCTTGAGAAGAAACATATTATCAGGTGCAAAATTTGACCAGGGTGGTGCAAAATTTTGGGGTGAAGGAGGTTTCGTGAGAGTTTCCGACAAAAATGACGAGTTGATTTTAAAAGCTATTTTAAAAGACGGTGTTTATATTACAGATTCTATTAAGTCTAGTCAGCTCCCTTTAAATTGTAGTCAAGTTGTTATAAATTCTAGTCATATAAATAATGAAACTCCAGTGAGAAATAATCAAATGGATGATTTGAAACTTTGGCACAAACGCCTGGCTCACGTTAACGTTAAAAGTATTAAGAAAACTAGTGATCTAGGAAGCGTTAACGGCTTGCCTAAATTTAAAAATTCAAATATATTTTGTGACGACTGTAAAATATCAAAATTTAAAAGAGTCAGTTTCAAATCATTACACAGTATAAGATCAAAGTACCCGCTCCAACTTCTTCATGCAGACGTTTGGGGTCCTTGCAACATTGAAGGAAAGAACGGGGAAAAATATTATTTATCTATAATAGATGATTTTTCACGGAGATGTTCATTATATCCGTTTAAAAATAAAAGCCAAGTCTCTGAGATCTTTAAGCAACATATTTTACGATCGGAGAGGTTTCTTGGCAGAAAAGTAAAATGTATTAGAACTGACAACGGTACAGAATTTGTAAATAGAGATTTTGATAATTTTTGTAATAATCATGGGATAAAACATGAATTAACGAATGTATATTCTCCTGAGATGAACGAAGTTGCCGAAAATCTTAATCGCACCGTTGCTGATTGTATCAGAGTTCTAATAGAAGAAAGCGGTTTACCAAAGAAATTTTGGCCAGACGCCGTATTGTATTTTGCTTATACATGGAATCGGGTCTGCCATAGTAACTTGGATAAAACCCCATTTGAATTATATGGAGGCAATAAACCGTCAGTAAAACATCTGAGACCTTTCGGTACTATAGTTTTTGCAGGAATTCCCCGCCAACGTAGATATAAGTTAGATGCTAAAGCACAAAAAGGCGTTTTGGTGGGATACGCATTTAAGACAAAAGGCTATCGTATCTGGATACCAGAAACGGGAAAAATTTTGGAAACTATCAATGTTTCATTTAAAGAAAATTATTTTTATAAGGATGATTTCAATAGTATACCCGATAGTAATGTTATAAATTGGTCTCTAACAACCCCCAATAATTCTGAGCAGGAAAGTGATTCGGATTACGAAGAAGCGAGGGAGAATCAGAAATCTGAAACTTCGGACGATTCTTGTAAGGAATCGACTTCTGAGATAGAATCAAATTCAGAGGGGGAATCTTCTGATGAAGATAATAGTTTTAAGACTAAAAGGGATGCTATATGGTTTAGAAAGGTAGTTCCAAGACCGGATGGATCACGTAACGATATCTATTATTTTGAAAAAGGTCACACCATCCGTTTAAGAAGCCTAAATGATGTAGAACGATACTGTAAAAATAAGAATATATCCTATGATCCTCAAATTTTTTCTTTTAGTGGACGGGATACTTTTCAAGGGGAAATTCCAAGTAATTCTGTTAGTTCAAGTGTTAGCGAGTCCTGACTAGACCGCGAAATTAAAGTGCCTAACTCTTATAAACAATCCTTAAAATCTACAGAACGGGAGGAATGGCGTAAAGCAATGGAATCAGAGATTGCAATTATGCAGGAAAGGAATGTTTGGACTTTAGCCAAATTACCGGCAAATGCTAATCCAGTAGGATGTCGGTGGGTTTATACATTAAAGAAAAACGAAAAAGGGGAAATTGTCAGATTTAAAGCTAGACTTTGTGCTCAAGGGTTCTCTCAAGTAAAAGGATTAAATTTTGAGGAGACCTTCAGCCCCGTTGTAAATTTCAGTGTTATTCGTTTTTTCTTTTCATTATTAGTTGTGTGTCATAAATGGTTAAATGTTCAATGTGACGTTAAAAATGCTTACCTGTATGCTCCTATAGATGATCAAATATTTATGTGCCAACCCCCAGGTTTTATAGAAAAAGGAAAAGAGAAATTATATTGTAAATTAAATAAGGCAATTTATGGCTTACATCAAAGTGGCCGCTTGTGGTTTTATGAAATTAACAGTGTATTAATTCAGTTAGGTTTTAAAAAGTTTTCAAGTTGCAATTGTGTTTATTTTAATTCTAACGTAATTTTATTGTTATATGTTGATGACATTGTAATTTTTGGAAGAAAGGATTCGGACATTAGTAATGCTTTAAAATTATTGAATGAACAATTTGACTTAAAAGTATTGGGAAAGACGCAAAAATTACTTGGCGTAGAATTCGGCGAGGACGAAAAGGGCCTACACTTGCATCAGACTTCTTACATAGAAGAAGTATGTGAGAGATATAAAAATTTTCGTATTCCCAATGCATCTTTACCTATTAGTAAGGGAATTGTTTATTCTAAATTAAATTGTCCGAAAACCGATGAAGAAATTAAAGAAATGTCAAACATACCGTATAGAAATTTGTTAGGATGTTTAACTTTTATTGCAAATCGAACCAGACCTGACATATCATATGCAGTTAACATCTTTAGTCAATTCCAGAGCAATCCAGGACTTGTTCATTGGAATGGACTGTTAAAATTATTAGGCTACGTTCATCAAAGTAAAGATTTAAAACTTTTTCTAAATTGCAATAAAGTTCAAATTATCGCGTTCACTGATTCCGATTACGCGGCAAATCGTGATGACCGAACTTCAATCGGAGGTCAGCTAATTTTGCTTGATAATTCACCCATTGAGTGGCGAACCTTTAAAGAAAAGAGTGTAAGTTTGTCCACCATGGAAGCCGAATTTATCGCAATGACTGAAGCCGTGAAGGAGTTAATATGGTTCGACAGAATTTTGGACGAATGTTTTGAAAATAAAATGATAAATAGATCGAAAGCTAAATCTTTACTTTTTGCTGATAATCAAGCTTCAATTGAATTTATAAAGTCGCCATTAGAAAACCACCGAAGCAAGCATATTGATGTTAAACTTTTTTTCATTAGAGATTTAATGTATAAAAATATTTTTAATATTAGACATGTTTCTAGTAAAGATAATTTGTCGGATATTTTCACGAAACCGCCGACCCAAGCCGAATTAGAGAAATTTGTTGAAAATTTTTTAAAATAAGTGCAATATAATATCAGTTTTTGTATGAATGTTCTAAGTACTTGTTTTTACATCAGTCAGTTTATTTTACTTTTATACAAGATTTAATATAAATTGTTATGAGAAATTTTTATGATTGAATTTAAAAGTAAAATTGTTATTATAAACGTAAAAGTATATTAAGTGTAAATAACTGATGTATAAATTTTTTTTTAAATGGAATTGTGTATAATATGCTGATTTGAACTGTTACTTGTAGTATTTATTATTGTATTGCAGATTAAATGTGATTATCTACATTCATTCCCTGGGACTTTATGGACTTGAAATTAGTGACTCTAATTCGATATTTGGACTTGGAAGTGCTACTGATGTGATCATGTTGCTGTTTGTGATC
This sequence comes from Octonoba sinensis, assembly GCA_038502835.1. Lineage (NCBI taxonomy): Eukaryota > Metazoa > Arthropoda > Arachnida > Araneae > Uloboridae > Octonoba > Octonoba sinensis. The sequence continues at coordinate 57,423,736 of CM076605.1, read as the reverse complement.
TTCAAGCGCTCATGTTTTTCAATATATTAGAAATGTTAATGGGTGTTTCTGTATTTTACCCATTGAAAGAAAAATACTGGTGTTAATATTAACAAGTTTCACTTTTTTGTAAAAGGAATTTAACACATATGTTAAAGCCTAAAGCCATGTGATATTTTTTATAGTAATAGTGTTTTTACTTTTCATTAAGATGATGAGAAGGGGAGGCATTGATAGGAAATGTTATTTTTTTTTTTAAATTCTCACCACTTAATTCAAAAGTAAAAATTAATTTTGGTAACTTACTAATTTATTTGGTCAAGCCTTTAACATTGTAGACAGTAAAAGTCAGCTAAGTTGCGACGTACCTCCCGACTCGCAAATCTTTCTCAAACTGATTAGTTGGCTAAATCCGCCACTTGGGGGCGTTGCCTGTTTTCCCGATCGAGAATTTTCTCGAATGCACATCACGTGTCATCGACGCATGTGCGTACACGTGCTTAGCGGGATACGCAAATCACCCTCCGGTATTTAAGCGTAGTGCTCGCTTGCTTCTCTCTCTCTTAATCCTTTTAGAACTTCTCTAGAGACGTTCGCTCAGAGAGCGAGCGGGAAGTTGACGTTTTTACCCGGTGAGATGGTCCATGTGCCTTAGAATACTTTCTTATTGATAGTTGTTCCTCGAGCTGCATTGACTTTGTGTGAAATGCCCGATAGTTAAATTTTATTCATAAAAATATAAAAATCTAGTCAACTTTATTTTTTTTTACGAATGGCTTTAGGTAATATTTTTAATGTTGTATTGTAAAGTTATTGAAATATTTTTTCATAAATAAATCTCTGCTATTCTTTTAAGAATTGTATTAGCTTCGAATTATTTCTTAGCAAAAATAATGGGTCCTTTAGAAGGGATAATGGCCCATCAATTTTCCTCCGTCTTTAAAGGGTATAGGACCCGAGACTGGTCGCCGTCCGTAAAGAGTTAAAGGAAACATTATGCCTGGTTCGAAATTTTTGCAGCTAGCCATTAGATGCTTTAAAATCGGTTTGGCCCAACTCTTCTGCTACTTCTTTTGCCCTTTCCTGAAGCAGTGCTCCGCTAACAAATAAATTGTTCATTCTAGCAGAGCAAAACCAGTCAAATACAATTGAATCAATATCATTGATTTTTAACAACTTCTTTGTTTTTTCGTTTTAGTTGATGTTTGAAAACCAAAGTCGTTTAATTTCATTCTTTTCTTTTAGCAAAGTTCCAATTTGTGTCTTTCCAACGCCAAAATACTCAGAAATACTTCTTATACTTTATTTTTCCTTCTCTGCGTAATCAATGATGTCAACTTTTTCTTTCAATGTTAAACGTTTCCTCTTGCACGACATTTTTTACACAGCATAAGTGGAAGCACAGTTACTAGAAACACAGTCTATCTAACAATCAGAATAAACCACACACAACACGAGAGACTGAAATTCGTTGAACGTGTTTGTCACGGGATCACTTACTCTCACCCCATTTTTCGAATCGTCCCCCTCCCTCACTGAACTTCTCAGGGATAGTTCTTTTGTTCAAACGGTGGACAAAAGACTATCCCTATCTGAAAGGGTTCGGAGAAAAAGAGGGGTGTTAATCCTTTTTTAACCAGTATTGGTATCATTCCTTTTTATTATACAAAGAAATGTAGAAGTAGAAGAATTGCTTATCACAACAACAGTGAAACACTACATTCTAAACAACCAGACACAGGAAAAAAGGAACTCAGGAGATCTAATTCATGTCCTTTGACGGGAGTGTCTGCTAAGGAGGAGCGAAATACATTATACTCCTATCCTGATGGTCTGGGGATTGAGAAATTGTCCGCTAATGGGGGGTGTCCGCTAACAGTGGTTTTACTGTAACCTTTAATAATTAAAAATAATAGTTCTAGTAATTAAATGAAAGGTTCAATGCATTAATGCCAGAAGTCTTTTTTTTTTCTGTTAAAAGTTATTGCAGTGAAAGTTTTTAAAATAGTACAAAATATTTTGCTTGTTGAAGGTATAAAGAAAAGCACAGATATTACTTGTCAAAGAAATCTTAAAATTAATAAATTTTTAAAAATTTGGAAATTTTTTTTTTTTTTTTACATTACCGGATACTCTCCCGGATACATTTCTCAACATACCAGATATTCGGGTATTTTTTGCAGGATAGTTAAAAATTAGCCGGATAGGACAGATACCTGTTTCATCCCTAGTTTTTTTTTTTTTTAAATTTTTGCTTTAAGATGGAGCTTTATCTCATTTAAAATGAAAAATTCTCGATTTCTAGTGGGAGGGGGGTTGCTGTAAGCCCCCCCCCCCCCCCCAAAATCTATTTTAATCGTGAATTTGCTGTATAAGGTCAAAAATAATCCTTCAAGCAATTAAATATTAATACCAGAAGTCGTTTTTTCTGGAGAAAGTTATTAAAATACCACAAAATATTTTGCTTGTCTGAAGGTAGAAAGAAAAGCAGATATTAATTGTCAAAGAAATCTTAAGATTAATAAATTTAAAAAATTTCGGAATTTTTTTTTTTTTTCAAGTTTAGGAACAGGTGCTCGAAAATTTTTGGAAATTTCGGACAATTTGAATCAGAATCACCCATGGAAAAGGTTTCTTGGGGTGATGTAGAAAGGTTTTTTGACATTTTTTAAATTCTGCAAAAGTAATTTGCGCTATAGTTAGCAAGAAGTTCTCTAGAACATCACGTCATTAAAGATCACTTCATGAAGAAAAGGGAGATGTCTTTTAAACAAACAAACATTTGCAATTTGTTTTTCGGGATGTCTGTAGCTTCAAAAATCAATGCAATGTAAATAATAAAATTGTACTTCATCTAGATCAGCGTTTCCCAACCAGTGGTTTGCGCGGTGCAGAAAGGGGGTTCGCGAAAATAATATTGCAATTGCGGGATTTTTTATCGCTAACATAGAAGGAAAAACTAAATAACGAATTTGCATACGCATTAAGAAGGAGTGCAAAAATGATTTTTTTTAAAAATAAATTCCTTTCCAGATAATGCAGAGATGTAGTGCACTGGCATAGGAAGCATACATACAAAAATTTTAAATGCACTTATTCCTACTTTTGGCCTGATTTCTAAAATTTGGACCACAATTTGATACCAAAAGATATTTCTTTATTTATTTTAAATTTTTAGTATGTATGTTTCTCCTACCATTTCCCACTTTTTCCGCTCAAGCGCTAAGAAGGAGTCGATAATAGAAAAATTTATTACATGAAATGTAAAATTTTGCATTATTTTAGGCTATCTTCTCATAATACAAAACCCTAAAATGGAACCAGAAGATATTTATTCATGAATTTTAAACTTGGTTTCACATTTATCACACTTTAATCCAACTTTTCTGCATAATCGCAATTATAAATTTAAAAATATGTAAATTTTAATTTTTCTTTAAATTTCCAAAACTTTACCGAATTCTGTATATTTCACCGGGAATTGCAAAAAAACTATTGTGAAAATATTTTTAAAAAATTTCTTAGGAATACATATGTTTACTGCTGTAATAATTATTAAAAAAAAACAAATACTGAAAAAGTAATAATAAAAAAACATATTTGTAGCCGTGTTTTAATTTTATTTAAACTTAGATGTTTTACAATTATTATGGTTTTCATTTTTTTATATGAAGCATCGTAAAACATGGAAAGTGAATGTGCTGGCAAATTTTATAGTTTTGTCACCCCTTCCATAAGGGGGTTCGCCATTTTTTCGGATCTTAGCAGGGGTTCACGAGGGAAAAAAGGTTGGGAAACACTGATCTAGATCAAAAAAATTCAGTTACACCTAAGAATTTTTTTTTTTGGGAAATTTGTTTAAGAAATTTATGCTAAATGTTCATTGTTTTCAATTGAAGTTTGCATCAAAAAATTACATTGACAGCCAAATAGGAAATAGTACACTATGTTGATTCACACGTGGAGTGGATCCTTGCAGCAATGAATCAGAAGAGTAGAAACTTGTTTACGTTATTCTTCCGTAAATTCTAGCCGATGCTCACAGCCTTTTATCATTGCTGTGGCATAATACTTCATTTATACAGAAGAAATTTCTGAAATTTCATTTTAATTTTAATTATAGCTATTTTGGACTAGCTGGGTTAGCAAATGAATCCAAATTTTCTCGTACTCAACTATCCGGAAAAGTTAAGTATCCAAAATTTGGTGTTTCTATCGTGTTCTGGATAATCAAGCTTTTACTTCATTTTTTGTTCATTATCTCATTTTGGGATTTTTTAAAGCTGCTGTGTATTTGTTACTCATACTAGCAGTAAAAAAAGAGCAAAGAAATAAGCCATTAAATGAAGCTAAAGAAAATATTTTAGAAGCTATGGAAAAAATTTTAAAAGCACTTAAGAACTAAAGATACACTTTTCATAAGATCTGCTCAGCAATTATCATTAAACATGGTACGTTGTAATCTAATGCAATTAATAGCACTATCTAAATAATAATAATAATTTACCTGGTGGAACATTGATTCTTAATAATTTCTGTTGAACTGCAGATCCTGTTCCTGCACACTTCCCACATGGAAATCTGTTAAACATCCCAGAACCATTGCATTTACGACATGTCGTTTTCAATATAAAAGGTCCTGTAGAAACAGTTTCCTACAAAAATTGATAGAATTTTTCTAAAATCAATTTATATCTAAAATACATGATTATGACAAGCACTACAGTTTTTGTTAGTTCAATACAATTATAGAAATAAATACACAACTACAAATCTCTATGCATTAAATGTATCTTGTTTAAGAAGTCATGCTCTTAAAAAGACATGAACTTCATTATTTCATGTTATCTTCCAGTGACAATGAACATAAAAGTCTAAATTTTTAAAGTTATTTTTTACTTATCACAAAATTGCCATTGCCTCAAAAGTGTTCAGCAAAGTTGAGGTCATTTACTCTGAACTCTTATTCATCAAGTGCGTACAAATATGTGTGCTCTACTTTTGGATTAGCGCTACCCATCAGAAAACTTCAAGTAGTACAACGAGTGGTACCAACACATAGACGCAGAACTACGTTTTACAAAAGAAGCGATTGATGTTTTAGCATATAGGATTAAAAGTTTTCCTAATCTCTTATTTTTCACATTGATAATGAATGAGATATCCATTCGCCAGCAAGCAGAATTTGACGGCAGAGAAGTTCATGGCCTTATAAACTTAGGATTTGATGAAAACTCCAATGATAGTCTGCCATTGGCTAAGGAAGCTCTTGTATTGCTTTTAGTTTGCATAAATAGCCATTGAAAATTATGTGTTGGCTATTCTTTGTCTGTTGGATTGACTTCAACCAAAAGAAAATGCTTATAAAACATTGCTTGTCTCTGTTGTATGAAACAAACTGGTGAAATAAATTGAGAGAATTTGCATATTTTATCGAATTGCATGAAAAGAACTGAACTGAAGGAAAAACCATTGCTTCTAGATGAAAATGCAAATATTGTACGGCAAGTACATAAGCGTATATGTTTGTGTAGGTGGAGCCAGCAGAAGAACAGGCTTTATAAGCGCGTGGATGATAAGACAAATTTCGTTCGCTAGCACACCTCAGCGAATTTCTTGGTGTTATCTTGCAGCAATTGGTTAAATTCCCATCTGAAAAGTAAAAATGAGTAACCATCAACTTTTAGATGATGGAAGGAGGTGACGAATTTTGGGGAGGCTAGAGGCAGGCCAACAGCAAGTCCACATATGCAGAGAGTTTAATTTAAAGCCCAGCGTCGTGTGCAATCTATGGAAACAGTTCCAGGATACTGGATCCACCGAGAGAAAGCCTGGGCAAGGTCGTCCAAGAGCCACAACGACCAGAGCAGATCGCCATTTATCAATTTTAGCGAGGCGTAGTAGAGGGGCTACGGCTTTTCATCTCTCTCGGGACCTGTATGAATCCACAGGAACCCGGGTAACAAGGGTGACTGTTTCCAAAAGACTAAATGAGAGAGGTTTGTTTGCCAGAAGACCGGCTGTTTCCGTCCCGCTCCCGTCTACGAACAGGAGACTCCGATTAGCATGGTGTAGGCAGCATAGTGATAGGAGTATGGAGCAATGGGCGACCGTTCTGTTCACCGACGGGTCCCGTTTTAGCCCTAAACACCGATTCTCGCCGTACTTTCATATGGAGAGAGCCAGGGACCCGCTACCTATCCTCCATTGTCCACAAAATCGACAATTATGGCGGTGGCGGTACAATAGTCTGGGCAGGCATCGTATTGCATGGCCGCACTCCTCTCGTCTTTGACAGAGGCTCTCTGACTGGTGTGAAGTATAGGGATGACATCTTGGAACCCTATGCTCATCTTTTCCGGGGTGCAGTGGGCCCCAGTTCATTTTAATGGATAATAACGTGAGGCCACATAGAGCTCTTCTGGTCGACGAATTTCTCGAGACTGAGGATATGCGCCGGATGGATTGGCCAACTAGGTATCCAGACCTCAACTCTATATAGCATGTCTGGGAAGCTCTGGGGAGGGCAATTGCATCTCACCACACTCTCTGAGAGCCATCCAGGAACTGAAAACAGCATTGGTGAATGAGTGGGACCAATTGCCACAGGCACTCTCTCTGATAAACTGCCTTATATATTTCCAGTATGACATCATACTGCAAGGCGTGTATAATTGTAAGAGGGGACCATACCACCTATTAACCCATTTCTTTTGTGTATTCTGCAACCACTGTTTCAGACCTCGAGACTCCCATGAGTGTTAAGCACAAACATGTGTGTCTATTATAACTGTTGAATGTTTATTTTGTTTGTATTATATCAACCTATTTTCACACCAAATTTTATTAAAATCTGTCCAGTAGCTCTGGAGATCGTAGATCAAATATGAAAATTCTCTTAATTTCTTACACGAATGTACAATAAATGTTGTTTCACTAACTTTGATGGCCTTTTAACTAATTTTTCAAGGGCCAGATAGCTTGAGTGAAACTTTGATGATATGAGTTCATTGAAAACCTGCTTCCCTCATTATAGCAATTCAAGTCACAAAATTGCAGTTTTCCCTGATCCACCTCATGTGTTGAAATTTGGGCGAAATACAATTGAAGAAAAAAGCGTCTTCTCTTCAGAACTAATCGACTAGGTATGTGGAAGTCTTGCACAAATTGCAAGAAAGTCAATGTCTTCACTTGAGTAACATATTGGGGGGAAGTCAAACTTTTCCAAACAGAAAATGAAAGTAAAACTAGCTGCGCTATTATTTAGTTCAAGCATTGCCAATGCCAATGAAAATTGCAACAAAAAAGTTACACATTTCAGGATTCTATAGGGAGCGAAGCAACAGTTGTATTTTTACAAATGGTTAATACCTTGCATGATGTTTGAAATTCTTTAATTTCCCATTCAACAGTATGGACACAAGAAAGCAGTGTCCAAGCAAAATATGGATCTGCATTAGAATTTATGCATAAAGCAAAAGTTCATATCCTTCGACAAAGGAAAGTCGTGACATGCTCCCAAATTTGGAATCAAAGGAAAAACGGGTTTCCTAGAATTTCTTTATATTCATAAATAGTTTTGGAGCAGTTGTAGCTCATTTCTTCAGAATGTCCTGCTCTCATCTATTTCCCATTGTACAAGGTAAGTCAGTACCAGGTTGAATTATTGCTTTTCGCCGTTCGTTTGCAAGGGGAAAGCAACAACAATCCTACTACACTTCAGTTTCGTTCAGCTTATAGGAAATTGCTTGTGAATGCAGAAATTAAATGAACAGCCACTGCATTCCTCTACCAGATGTGAAAAATTTTAACCTGTTCTCTCCGTTTCATCTAGAAGTTATAAATGTAACTACACAGCCAACACCTATGGTGGAGCATGAATCCTCAATCTGTGAGAAACCAAAAGAAATGTTTGAACCACGTGTATTTTCAAGTGAATGCACAAATGATATTGCTTATTACATTGCAGGTTTCATTACTAAAAAATTAAGTGTCTCATTAAAGTGCTCTCTATCTATTACTAGACTTCAAGCAGAAAATACCCCAACCTCATCATTAGTCTCGTAGAAGTCTAAAGGAATGCCGATACATCCGTCAGAAGATTTTTTTTCGGCATTTGTAAATAATGCAAAATTGTTTTTCGACAGAATATTTTTAAAAACAAATCTAAAAGCTCAAAATTAATTATCATGAAGAAAGCACCTAAAGACCTGAACAGGATTGAATCAAAAAGCTATTTTTTCATTGAATCAGGACAAATTTGATATTGAGCTTACAGAAAATCACCTGGTTTATCTTATGTGCTGCATAATATTTAAATATTTTAAAGTTCAATTATCGTCATCTTATTCTTGCAAAAACCTTGCTATAAATAGGGAATCTGTTTGGCAGAAAAGTAAAACAGGAAAATTTTCATGCACTCTATCACAGAGTCTTCTTTTCTCACCGTGTGACTAATGGTTCAGATTAGCGGTCGCCACCTGGTGACCAAAAATTTGGGTGTTGATCGCCACTCTGGTGACCAAAAAAAAAACCTCTATTTAGGTGGCTAAAAAAGGAAGAACGGCAGGTCATCATTTCCCCCACATCGGTTCCTACGCGGAACCGGCTGCGCCGAGAAAGTAGATGGGTGAAACTAGATCTGAAAAAAATCTCTGCTGCAGAGGGGACAAAAGGAGCAGTGGACACTGGACAGGTCACTTGAGACTTGACCCTATGAACCTGACTCGTGCAACTTCCCTGGTCGCTAGCGGGAACGGCGAAAGATTCCCCACCAATGCCGATGTTGAATGGCTTTCTACTTATTTTTTTCGGGTGAAAATTTTTTTTCTTCTGAATTTAGCTTAGATTTGAAAACTGCTGCTTTTCAGTGAAAATTTTTTATGCTAAATTAATTTCGGATTTTAAAAAAAAGGATCTTATTGAAAATGACGAGTAGCGGAAGTTCTAAACGACTGAAATTGGATACATCTTCCAAGACTATATTACAGTTTTTTAAAACGAAGCCAGCCACCAGCAGGAGGTAAGTTCATGTTTTCTAATTCTTAAGCAGATTCATCAGAAAAATACGGCTAAACTTGATACCAAATATCACATTTTTTACCTGTAACTTTAAAAGATATTGCAATTCGCCCTAAACTACGCTCTGAACTGAACCTGAGGTCGACTTGGCTTTGAAAAACAAAACGTAAATACGATTGTGAATCATTTCAAACAAATAAGATTAAAACAAAACGCTAAGTTTAAACAAAAACGCTAAGATTAAATAAAATTGAACATGTGATACTAACCAACATTTAGCAATTTTTCTGCGTTGTATATATTGAGATCGAAAGAACAAAAATCTTATCGAAGGAAAAGTATCTTTTCGCTCAGTTTGTCGAAAACTTTAAATATGCGCAAGTATCCCATCTTACTTATTTATTTTGAATTAAATATAGAGAGGAGGAATTTTCGTTAGAGAAAGGAAGAAATCTGCCGGTTTGAGAAAAGTTATTTTTTTAATTATTTTTTTTAATAAATATTTTGGAGATTGGGATATTTTTTTATGAACTTTTCAGAAACGTTCTCTAACAATTTCATTTAATTTTCAATACTTGTCACACGTATAGATAAAATCCCGCTATGAAAATATGGAACACGTGCTTCGCCGAAAATGACATACCGAGCTTGAGATTTCAATCTTTCTGCATCCCATAAACATATCATTTATTTTGAAAGTTTTTAACACGTGCTATCTGAAATCGTGGCATTTTATTTTTTCTTTTAATTATTTACTTTGCAAGTTGATTTTAATCATTATACATAACTATTGATCGTTTTTAAAAACTTACTAAATTTCAAACAAATAACATTTGCTGCATAACTCTTCCTTTCCTTTTTAATAAAAGTTACGAACAATTTTCTGGATTGGAATAATTTTTATAAACTTTTTAAAAAAGTTCTCTCTAACAATTTCATTGAATTTTTAATATTTGTCCCACGTATAAATAAACTCCTCTTTTGAAAACACCGAACACGTGCTTCGCCGAAAATGACATGCCGAGTTAGCGATTTCAATCTTTCTGCATCCTATAAATATATCAATTATTTTTAAAGTTTTTAACATGTGCTGTATGAAATCGGGGTATTTTATTTTTTCTTATAATTATTTACTTTGCAAGTTGATTTTAATCATTATATACCTATTGATCGTTTTTAAAAACTTACTAAGTTTCAAACAAATAACATTTGCTGCATAAGTCTTCCTTTACTTTTTAATAAAATTTACGAACAATTTCCTGGATTGGAATAATTTTTTTATAAACTTTTTTAAAAAGTTCTCTAACAATTTCATTGAATTTTTAATATTTGTCACACACATAAATAAAGTCCTGTTTTGAAAACACTGAACATGTGCTTCGCCGAGCCGAAAATTACATGCCGAGTTTGAGATATCAATCTTTCTGCATCCCTTAAATGTATTGATTATTTTGAAAGTTTTTAACACATGCTTTCTTTTTTTTTACTTTGCAAGTTGATTTTAATCATTATTAACTATTGATCGTTTTTGTTAACTGACTATATTTCAAACAAATAAATTTGTTGCATTACTCTCCATCTCCTTTAGTTAAATATAAAATTTACTAATCTAATTCATTTAATGTAGGGTCATACGGGATAATTCCTGGTTAGAAAACAAGATCTAAATATCCCCAGAACTTTTATAGATAATACTACTTAATTTGACATGAAACAAGCTTACACAGCATGTGATCAATTGTTATATTCGTTTAACCGATAATTCATATACCCTTTAACTCATTAAGTGGCCAATACTTACTCCGGCTTTGTTCACTCCTTGTTTTCATAGTAATAAATTTCAGAAGTAAATTAATGTGATCTATTATCCTTATTTAGTGCATTTTGACTATAACTATTGCAATAATTATTTTTTCCCTTTTTACCAATTACTAAAAAATTAATAATAAAGAAAAGATTATAATGCCGTATCTCAGAACACTTTATTTAAACTAAAAGTGCTTCAACTCTTCCCCCACTCTTTTTATAACAGTTGCAAACATTATTAATGACACTAATGTCCACAACAGTGGACATGTTTCAGTTGTCTTGTCATACAAATTCATTAAACTAAAAAATTTGTAACCATAAGTTATCCCGTATGACCCTAGGTTTAATATTTTGAAAGATTATTTTCGCATTTTAACTTTATTTCTATGTCTGCTGTGCTAAAATTCATGTTTATACAGGAAGAAATATATGTAGTGGAAGGAATGCTCCTCCCTTTAATTCTTATAAAAAAGCAAAAAATTCTCATTTAAAAAAAATTAACTTTTCAAATTTTTTTATAAATTACATGCATGTTTTTGTAGAATTTGCGCCTGAACTTTGATTGTTTTTTGGGGTATAAAGTTTAATGAGGCTTCATTTATTTCCATTTATTAGAGCTTCAGAATCTGATAACTACACTCGAGAATTAGATGATTCTCCAACTTCTGAATCTGTCAGTAGTGATGAAGTGGAAGTGGAAAGTGTGAACAGTTCTGCACCTGAATATTTCTCTGCTCAAATTTCTACTTCTAGAGAGGTGAAGAATAATACTTATAGCAAGTCTTCACCGTCATTGGAACTTGCACCCCAGCATGATGTAAAACGCCTTCTGCGTGAAGACTGGAAGATTGTGCTAGGTGACCCCATTGCCACTAGCGACAGACAAGAAAATTTAATCTTTGACAGTTCCAGCTACTGGGGAATGTGGTGCAAATGCTGCACAGAATTTGCCACATCACTTCATATGGCAACTTGTTTTGTGAAAGACTATAAATCTTTCAATCCTCCAAACAGGAAAAAACAAACTGTGAATTTACATTTTACTTCTAAAGCACATCAGGCGTGCTATGCAAAGTCAAAAGCCACGAAAGAAACAGACATTGCTCCTGAATCTAGTGTAACCCATCAGTTAACAAAGCTACCTGCGGAAGTTCAGGACAAAGTAATCAAACTCTTCCGCATTGTATACAGCATGGTGTTGGAAAATCGAGCAGCATGCAACTTTGATTCTGAATGCGAATTACAAGAGCTAAATGGCATTCATTTAGGGAAGACGTACAGGAATCAATTTTCCTTTACAACTTTTTTACATTATTTGTCTGAAGATATAAAGTAAGAAATTGCTGCAGAAATTAAAAATTCTACAGCTTTTTCCATAATGACAGATGGTTCAACTAGCAGAACTGTAACAGAGTATGAGGCTGTTTGTATTAGGTATGTCTCTACAACAAATGATGAACCACAGATTAGAGTACGGTTTTTAGGAATAGGAGAAATAGACCTGCATGCAAATGCAGAGGGTCTACTGAATTCCATTAAATCTGTTATTACAGATGCTAATGTAGCTGAGGACTGGCAAGAAAAACTTTTTTGTCTAACGGTAGATGGAACAAGTGTTAATGTAGGGAAGAAGGGGGGGTTGGTAAAAAAGATGAATTCACCATCCTACATCAATTGCTTTAATCATGTTTTTGACTTGTGTGTCAAAGAGTCAATTTTAAACAATAAAGCAATCAGTCTTTTGATCTCTTTAATGAAAAATGCAAATAGCTTTTACAGGTCAAGCCCTAAGCTCTTACGAGAGCTTAAAAAAACAGCTGATGCTTTGAAGGTTGAAATATTATCCTTTAAACCATTCTGTGAAACACGCTGGGCTGACTCTTTGAAAAAAAATCGGTGGAACCATTTTGTAGAAATTACGAAGTGATAGTAAGTCATTTAGAGCAGGTTGTGTCTCCCCATAGCTCAAATGCATAGACTTCGGAAATAAAATCCAACGCAAATGGCTTGCTGAAAAGTTTGAAGACTTATTCGACAGTCTATCAGTTATTTGCTTTAGCAGATTTTTTAGATATAGTGGGGAAAACTTCGCAATCATTAGAAGCTAGAGACATTTTGCTGTATGCTGCCATGTCAGCCATGAGAAATGCAGCAGTAAGTGTCAGCAATCTAAATGAGAGGCAGAAATGTCCTAATTTAATACAATTTTTAATGGAATGTCGAGATTAGAAAATAATAAGTTTGAATTTCGAAGCCATGTTTTGTCCATTCCTGCAAAACGAGGACATTTACACCGAGATCCGTGGGATGACTGCAAAATGTTCTTTGACAGTTTTGTAAATGTTTTTAATAGACGAGTAAGTGAGATTCCCGACTCGTCAGACATTCTTCTGAAAACATTCCAGATTATGGATGCTAGTTTTATGCCATCTGGAAATTTGCCAATTGACTATGGAAACACAATCATGCAAAATGTTTGTGAAATGTTCGAGTTTCCGAGTGAAGCAGCTCTGCAGGAATGGAGAGAACTAAAAGATGTCATCAGATGTCACTTCAAAAAAACCGATTTTCTCCAACTGCGTAGAAAGTTATGCAGTGAACACCTGTGCCACCTGAAACTTATGCAGAAACTGGTCGACATCTTGCTTTGCATTCCCTCTAGTAATGCAGAAGTCGAAAGAGTCTGGAGCTGCATGAAAGAAATAATAGGGATGAAAAGTATGTCCCTAAAAAAAGAAACACTTGAAGCAAGGTTGCGAGTCAAGTTTAATGGCACAAAGATAGCAAGTAAAGATTTATCAAATGCTATAAATCTACGGTGGCAGGCATCGATTAAAGCTGGTTGCTCTAGGCGCCAAGATTTTGCAGAATAATTATAGATTTAAAACAGAAGCTTTATTTGTTTCGCTAAATTTGTTCGTATTATATTTTAACTTTATTCCTATTTTTTTCTGTGATAACTGCAATAATAAATACTCTTTTGTGTTTACATTTTCTTTTATATTTTCATTTGAATGTTAACACTGCACTTGATCTGATTACGGAATATTACTTAAGAATGAGCATATTCTGCAATTGAAATTTTATATTTAAGAAAATTCTTTTTTCCCCATAAGTATACATGAAAACTTTTGTTGATATGATTAATGTCTTAAAATACTATTTATTCATTGTTGGCAAGGCGTGATAAAAAATAGTTTTGGTCATACACACCTTTCAATAGTTATTAAAAAGAATTTTCTCTTAAGAAGTGTCTGTAGAAGTATGAAAAATAAAAGGACATTAAATTTCAAATTGTGATAAAATATTAAAATTAAATGAACCAAGTTACTTGTGATTGGTAAACTAAAATTGCTTTTTTGTGTGTGTTTCCTGTTATTTTAGACAAAATAAATTAAAAAAACAGGTTCATCCCGTAAATTAGTGTTGTGGCTACCAAAGATTTGAAGTGGCTACCAAAGTTTTTTGGGTTAGTAGCCACTGGCTACCAAAAAAAATTCCCAGTCTACACCATTACGTGTGACCAATATGACTGTCACTCCCTGATAATGAAAATGTCGGGGGATAGACCTGCTCCCTCCTGTACTCATACCTCCATCGTTTGAACACAGATTACACTATTTATTTCAACTTCAATTTATTTTTGCACTATATGCTAAATGTTTAAAAATTAGTCAGACAATTCCTTTAATTCCTGATGCATTTTACCTTTTCCTAACATTATCAAAATTCTAAGCTTTTCCTGATTGATGGGTACCCTGACATATTACTAAGAGATAATGTTCAATTGTCATAGCAAATGTTCCCCATATGATACTACCAAAATTATAACTCATGAAGTGCAAATGAGTTCAATGAGTAACAATTCATTCTCCAATGGGAAGATGTCAGCATAGTTTCTTCAAACAGTCATTTTTGTAGCAATGTGTAGAAGCACAACTTTCTACCACATGAGAAGAGGGGAAACCAAAATTGAATCAATTGTTTTTTCATATTACTTTAAAAAAATAATAATGCTGATAAAGATAAAATAAATAAATACAAATAGCTATAGGTTCTGCAGCCAAAGCAAAAATGAATTATTAGAATTTTTCAGCTTCAGAATGATATAAAAAAGAAAAATATAATGATTTTTTTTCTATTTTCTATTATTGAATTAAAGTCTGACATTTGAATTTAAAAGACACCAAATTTTTGAATGGAACTACTGTTTTCGGGGAATGATTGAATTTTACGCCAAATTTTATTTCAATCTGTTAAATAATGGTGTTTTGTATAGAACACACAAAAGAGCTTTTACAGTATGGGATCCCAAATTCAGTATCCCGAAATCTCGGCCACCAGCTCCCAGCCTCAGTGCACCTAAGGCTTCCGCTAAAAGGTGTATGAGTGTCTGGTGGAGAAAAGTATTATCTTATCTTATGTTTTGAAGTCAGCTGAAAATATAAATGCTATTACATGGTGGAAAGGAACATTTATTGGAATCAGTTTGGCAAAAATTGCATTGATAATATTAACTATGCCTTCCACAACTGCTGCAACTGAATGAAGATTCAGTACTTATGGACTAATACATACAGCAAAAAGAAATCGGCTATCTACAGAAAGAAGCGGAAAACTGACATTTGTGGCCCATAACATTAAGCTTTTAAAACAAGGAAGTCAAAGTAGCATGGCTGAGTTTCAAAGAAATATATGTGATAGAGTCAGATGACACAGAGTGTACTGAGAAGAGAATGAAAGGTTATCTTCAGAGCATGAAGATGATTTTTAATTTTCAACTATATAAAATCATGTTTCAAAAAATTTAAAAAAGCTTTGATTTTGTTAAAAATTTTGTCAGCTTTTATTAACGAAGTTTGAATTTCTTTCATATTGTTTGGTATTGGTTTTTTGTAAAATAAAGCTTACATTAAAAGCTTTTAATCTTTATCTGTTTTAAATGTTTGCGTTTCAAAGAAAAAAAAAAAAAAAAAAATCAAAAGGATTTGTTTAGTTAAAATAAAATCTGTTAGAATCACATTTCAAGGAATATTCTCGAGATAAAAAAAAACTACTAATTATCTATTATATGGTGAGTATTCTTAAATGTAATTTTATTATTATCTGTTTTATATAATAAATATACTACATTTCATATACAAGTGTGATTTAAATGCTTTTTTTTAATTTTATCTGTAATAAAATGAACATTCTTGATTATTCTCCAAATTTCAGCTTCAGGAGAATATTCTTAGAATATTCTGGTTCTCAGAGAATATTCTCATCCCCCATCTCTAGATGTAAGCCAACTCCAACTTTTTTTTTTTTGTTTTGTTTTGTGCTAAATTTTGAGACTTCGGGGAGTATATACGATAATAAAAAATGGTATAAATAAGGAAAATGTGGATAAAAACCTCCAGAGAAAATTATGTGTGCTTTGATACTACCTACATTTTTTTCTTTTTTTTTTTGAATGAGAACCCGAAATCCGTAAAATTCTGAAATACGGATCCCATACTGTATATAGCTAGATAACTTTTCTGATCTTATTCAAATGATCATATAGGAATATCAGTATTTTGTATAAAATTACTTTTGAAAAACTAATTTTTAAATAAGCTAGAGAAAATAAAGTACAGTTTAAAGATTTTACCTAATGAGTTAGTAAATGTAGTACTTCTAGAAGTGATGCACAAATTAGATTTAATTACATTAACTTCAATACACGTCTGGTTACAAATTTTGAAAACCAACCTACAATTAAGAGACACATAGAAATGCGTCACAAAAGTGAAAGATTACTGTACATAAAAGAATTCTTAGATAAAATTTTCTACATGAAAGATGCAGTTACCATTCCAGTTGCATTACAATGATCACAACGCACTAGTTTTGTCCCTGGTACACAACAGGTGCCTTTGCATTCAGGACAAGTATCAACAACATTCACTCTAGTATGTTTTTCTGCACCCTGAGCAGCTTCATGGAATTCTAAATCTAAAATAATCTGCAAATAAGTTTACAAAAATAACTATGGTACACTAATAAATTTAACAATTTGACTTTGTATTGTTAAACTTCATAATAATTTACTTCAAAAAATTGCATAAACAAAAAACGTCAATAGTCAGAAACTGATAAAAATTCCTTTAATTATTATTATTATTTATTTACTTTTTTCCTATTCTTTTAAAAACAACTATATTACACTAGAACATAAGAAAGTTTTCAAGTTTAGGTATTTGCCAAGCTCTTCATTTCGAATTTTTCTAAGAGCATGGGGGTGGAGGGGGCGCAAAATGTATGTACATTTAATATATTACATTTAAAAAACAAAAGGATACATGTGCATTCAAAAAATACACTATATTCTCAAAGTTGGGGAAGTTTATTGGCATCTCATGCCCCTCTCCCCCTAACTGCAATAGGCCTGGTGCCTTTTTATATAATGAAGTTGCGATATTGACCATATTATCAAATACAATTTTTATTCAAAGTTCCAGAAAAGATGTAGTTATGCTCAAATACAGTAAAATTCCTCAAAAGCCGACATCAGAGGGACAAAAATATTTGCTATAGTAGAGAGATGTCAGCAAAAAAGGGATTTTTTTTAGACTTAATAATTTGCTGTTGGGAAATTAAAAACTGTCTGCCTAAGAGAGAACCCCACACTTGAGAGGTGTCCATTAAGAGGAGTTTTACTGTGCCTGTTTAACAAAACAATCTCAATATAAAATAAATCCTACGAAGCGAAATTTGCATCGAGGTCTTTACGCTGAGTTCCTTAAACAGTATTGAAAATTGTAATGTTAAATTAGAAGCTTTTTTTTAGGATAGTAACTTGTTCATAAAATTATAAGCATTCGTAAATTCTGTCACTGCCATCTGTAATTTGAGTGCCAAACATCAAGATTTTAATCAAATATTTTTATATTTTAAGTGAAATCCTGATTTATGAATTGAATTTGATCTGAAATCTTGTTTATCAAATTAAAAAAAAAACTTTATTTCACTCTATTGGGAGGAAAAAAAGAACATTACTATTTTAATTTAAGTTGTAAAAAACTATGAGATAAATATGGTGTGGGAAAACATTTAAACAAGTTTTATGTTATAAAATAAGTAAACATGCTACTTCATAATTTTCAAAATCCAATTTTTCTAACAGCAAAAGTTGTACATAAAAGAACTTTTAATTGCTGAAAGAACTTCATAATTTGGCAGCAAAAAGGAAGAAAGAAAACCTATAAAACAAACCCTGGAAAAAACAATATGCTTTTGAATGTCAATATTGATATCTTTTAAAAAGGAATATTTAGATATGTCTCGCAGCTACATTTTGGTAAACCGAAAAATTAATTTTTTTCCCCTTTCGTTCTTTGCCAGAATAATATATATATCCAGTCGAGCGCCACAAATCCGCTGATCTGAAATCCGCCAACGTCCGAAATCCGCGTTGATTTTGTCCCAAACTGGTTTTGCAGAAAAGTCATTTTTGCAAACGTAAAACTAATATATTTTTGACCCACAATCTGCCGATAACGAATTTAGGCATGTTAAATCAACTAAGGAGCAAAAAGATACTCCCAACGTTATTACAGTACCGAACCCCAAATTCAGAATTCCAAAATTCGGAAAATCGTAAAATTCGGCACTTTTCCCGAGAATTTCCGATTTTTTTTCTTGCTAATTCAGGAAAATATTAATCTAAGAAGCTGTTAAATTAATAAATACCAGTAACTTTTGATTCAAACAGAAGCAATATTGTAGATATGTTTCTTATTTACTTGAACTAAACTCAGGAAACCAAGATAAAACCGGAAAACCCTACTATGTTGAAAGATGAAAATTGATTTCTTGAGCTCAGTTAAAAATCTTTTTTCCCTATAAAAAATTAGTTATTATTTTCCTTAAGTTCTTAAAAGTTCGTTTTTCAAGTTTTATTCCCATAAAAAAAGAGAGAGAAAGAAAGATAAAGGAACTTGCTCTACTTGTTTTTCTGTGGTCATAAATGGCGCCCAGTAACTTTGTAATTTGTACAAATGCCTGGCGTTTTGATTTGACTTCTCTGTTAATATGTTTTTAGATTTGATACAGCTTCTATTTTCTTTTTCATGCAATTGCAGGTGATAGTGAAATGGTGAACTACCATGTAGGTATGGTTTATTTTTTGCTGAATTGTGTGTTGTAATTTGGAGTGTTTTGCTAAAATCCATGAATAAGTTATTTTTTTGTTTGGTAAAATATATTAACACATGGATATACTTATATTTCTTTTTCCAAAAAAAAAAAAAGTTACTTATTTATCAACCCGTTCAGAAAATGGTGCAATTTGAAGTAAAATGCGCATGTCAATGTTGATGTTTGAATAAATCCGCCATTTTGGGTCGGGCTCCAAAATTCGGAAAAATCTGAAATAAGGCTGCTACCTTGTGGTTAAAAAATATAGTGTTCTTAAACATGTTTAAGGGTGGGGGGGGGGGGAGAACAAAAAGATATCACATTATTCGCTTATAATTCACACCTGGGAAACTTGTGAACCTTTTTTAACATTAACTAAAGTGTCCTGAAATCCGCACAACCACTTCTCCCAAGTTGTGTGGATTTTTGACCCTCGACTGTGTATATATATATATATTTACCTGCTCTGAAGCACCATGTCCAAAACTGCTGTCAGCATAATCAAAATCCGACATTTTGGGTCGAAAATTTAAATCTCCAAATATTCTGCGAAATAAATCTTCAGGATCAATCGAGGAATGAAATTGAAACTCATCTTCTGAAGGTCTCCGACCACTAAATTCAGTTTGTGTGCCCCATTGATCATATTCTTTTCTCTTAGTTTCATCCCCAAGAACCTAAAAATAAAAAAAATGAGCCACGATTTTTTAATTGGTATTTGCGAAACACACAAATTAAAAATTTTCATTCAGCTTTTTAGAAACCATTATCCAGGATGAGAATTAGGAGAAATTTACAAACATAAATTCATTAGTTTTCCATAATCTAATGAAAGATTTTTATAACTTATTAAAATAAGCTATATATTTTAAATTAAAAATAAACATTTTTGTTTTCTTTTCAATAAAAAGGCTTGAAATAGTGGCAAACAGATAGAAAGAACCCAGAAAAGAAATTAATTATTTATTGCCTTTTAAATACTTCAGAATGCATTTAAAATAAGTACACAAATAAATCAAAACATTGAAGGATATTTTCATTTATGAAAAATTAAAATAGAAAACTCTCGGTATATATCTCATTCAGATACATTCTTTGTCTCCCAAAAAATTAAAGGTAAAAAAAAACTTAAATTAGAGGCAACCAAAATAATAAAAATATAGTCTTTTCCTTCTGTTTTTGGTGAATGAACACAGGGATGGGAAGTGCTGACGCTCAATTTTGGAGCAGTAAAATTTCACATTTGGAGCAGAAACACAATAAGTTGAAGCAAAGAAATAGAAGCTTTGTAGAAGCAAATAAGTAATAAGAGCAATTATAACAAAATAATTAAAATAGGATAATCAATTTTAATTAATATGCATAGAAATATAACTTGTTTATACTAAAACAAAAATGAGAAACATTAAATTGAGATATAAATATATTTTTAAAGAGAAAACTTACTCCAAACCTTTTAGAAATACAGTCAATTCGCTATAAGTTGAAATCCGATAACTTGATTCTCCATTTATCTCTATTTTTTTATCAAGTCCCGACCTCTTTATATTTAAATACATGTAAATTATTAACAATTACTCGATTTTTACTTCCTTTAACTGGAATAATTTTTAGAGACACATGATCGTTATCGACCAAAAAAGCAGCAAAAATTTAAACCTAACAAAACAAGTGACTAACAAAATGAACATATTTTTTTCACCTTCTTTTAGATTCTAAACAGCACAAACATTGATAGAAAAGTGGGAAAAGTTTCTCTCCCCCCCCCCCCCTACTGTTTGCAGCTGTAGTTATTCGGTGGAATTCTTCAAAAGTTTATAGAGAGTCGGGATGGAATGGATATTTCAATTTTTATGCATCTACAAAAAATTGATGATGCGCTATTTATGGAAAATCAGGTGCCTAGTTCAATGTAAAATAACAAATCTTCAAAAAATAAAAGCAAGATAATTTTTACATGGCTTTTTTCCTTTAAAAAAATGATACAACTTTGCATATTCTGTAATTTAATCAATTATTAGGGTGTTAATTATATGTAACTTATTCAATGAGGTTAAAGCACCAAAAAAAAAAAAAAAAATCAAAAACCTATTCTAACGGTTAGTTGAACTTCCGATAATTCGAAGTTTTTCTTCGGTCCAATCAGATTTGATTTATCACAAATTGACTAATAAAATGTGATTTAGTTTGAGATGAGATAGATCTATTTGTTCTAGATATAAAACAAATTAGTCAATTCGGGAAATAAGATATGACATTATAAAACATTTCTATTAATTAAAATTAATCTATCCTTTTCTTTTTTTCAGGATATACGTTACTATATCCTGATTGTGCCTTTTTGTTTTTTTCTAACAATAACATAATTTCTGATGGTTTTTTATTACATTTTAACAGTACTTGACCACATTCAACATCAGTAAATGATTTGTGCTTCAATCCCTCCCTAATTGACTGCTCTGCCTTTTTTAGTAAAATTTGGGTTGATTTAAACCCTTTTTAAGAATCCAAAGAATTCCTCGATAAGATTGACGGACCCTGGACACCTTTCTATACATAGAAGTCACCAAAAGTCTTGCGCTTCTCTGCGAATTACTTTTAAAAACTTGATAGGATGTATTTTAGAGCGGCACCAATCCCAATCCCCCCCTCCCCCCATCTTTAAGTCTGCCGTAACTACGTTTAGTATGTACCAAGATTTTGGCATGAATTCAAAATTGGAGCAGAATCAATCATAAATCCACTTTTGCAAAACGTTAGCACAGGATATCAGATTTGGTGCCCTACGGCGCAATTGGAGCAGAATTCCCATCCCTGATTAACAAAATGAATACATCTGAAATTGTTGGAATAAGTGCAACTTTAAATTCTGTTAGTTTACCAAAAAATGACAAAAATTTTTTATTCAATTCTTTTTCTAAAAATCAAAAAGGTAAGCTAATTTCACTTTGTTGTTTCTTTTTTTAGGAGAGTCATTTAAACATACAAGTAAACTGAAGTTTTTGTACACATGTGTATACTTTACTTGTTACATTAGATGAATCATACTTTTTAATTTTTCAATGACCTTTGCTACGTAGAGTTTTTAGATATGATGTGCTTTGTCGCTGTCTCCTGAGAAGCACAATATAATGAAGGGTTATTGCATGAAGTTTTAAAAACTTGACTTGTTTTATTTTGAAATAAGTAAATCTTATACTTTGCAGAAGATTTAACAGTATTTCAAAAACTTTTTTATGGCCTTAAGATATGTGTCACTATAGAGATCTTGAAAAGCCTGCCAATTTTGTAAGGTTTACCTTTCACTTATCAAAAAATGGGATTTTGTGCACTTAATTACCATATTTGAAAACTGGGCTTACTTCGTATGCAGCAGAAACATCTTGAAATTTTTTTGCAGCTTCTGGATCATTCTTATTAGTGTCAGGATGATATTTCTTAGCAAGCTATATTTTTTAAAAAAGGTAAATTAGAAAATAATATGACCAATATTTCACACAAAGAAATCTCTATAACAAAATTTAGTAATTTTATTTTAATAAAACATAACTAACGTCAAATATGAATTTCTGTGACTTAATAAACAAAAATTTTTTTACATGTAATTAAGATATTGGTTTCAGGGTTTGACAGATAAATAGTCATTCACTATAGGCATAAATGATTAAGAATCATTAAAAAGCTCTCAATCTGTTTCAAAACATACAATAATATGTACAATTGATTCATTTTAAAGATTGATTTATAATTAAGAATTATTATTATTATTACATGATAATTTAAGAACGAACTTACCGCACTTAAAGATATAACTAAATATTTATTATGTCAGTTGGAGTGTCTTAGGTTTCACAAAGAGTATGAAAGCAAAACAAAGATTTTATTTTAAAACACCTTTTGTGAAAACTTTACAAAAGATTTTTAAGCAGCTTACAAACAAATTAATTAAAAAAGACAAGTGTCTGCAGCAAACAGTTAGTACAACTCTGTATAAACAATCAACTCTCAAATATGTCAACTATGCCCATTCAGTATTCAACATGTAAGCAGTGGAATCCAGTTGTATGGAGTAGAAATTTCAGGTCCCAATAACATTACACATGCTGAATGGTAAGCAAAAGAATTTTCATGTTTAAGACTTTATTTTATAGGTACAGTATGGGACCTCAAATCCGGAACGCTCGGGGCCACGGTCTTTCCGGATTTCGGAATTTTCCAGATTTTGCGTCCTCATTTAAAAAACCTTGTAAATATCATCAGAACCCATATAATTATTGCTCTGGAACTGTTTAATAGCATGTACAAAAAACGAAGTTGGAGTTGGCTTACAATTCGAGGCAAAGCATCGAAACCATCTAGACTTTTCTCGATGTTATCTTAACCTTTAATTAAACAATAAAAGAAAAGAATTCTGTCAAGTTTTGATATGATTTTATCTATGATTTTATCTTTGATATGATTATTTTTCTAGCCACTAAATTGTAGTAAAAGATCATACTATCGGGAAAATGCGAGAAACGCGGATTTTCAATTTCGCGAATGTTCTGTATTACGAGAAAATTAGAGCTCATTTAAAAAAATAAATGTAAGAAAACAACAAATTTTAAAAAAGCAAAATATAATGATATTAACTCACAATTAAAGCAAGAATTAAGAAAAACTAATCGCAAAAACGAACTCTTTTCAGAAAATCGCGATTTTTTTTTTTGAAAACAGCACATTTTTGATCTTAAACATGTTCATTACATTTTATTTTCCTTCTCTTTAAAATGCCTATTTCCAAAAAAAAAAACGATGCAAAGCATTTCCCGATTTTTTTTCAAAGCAACAATAAATAGAAACTCCTAATCGCAAAAACGAACCCTTTTCAGAAAACCGCGAAATAATTTTTTTGAAAACAGCACATTGCCGATCTTAAATATGTTCATTACATTTTATTTTCCTTCTCTTTCAAACGCCTATTTCCAAAAAAAAAAAAAAAAACTGCAAAACATTTTCCGATTTTTTTTTCAGCTGCCGATTTTTTTTCCGAAAAAGTTCTGGATTTTGGGTTTTCCGGATTTCGGGATTCCGAAATTGGGGTCCCATACTGTATTTGCATAGGAGTTTATTTGACTTAACTTGCATAGGAACTCATGGGAGCTCAGCTCCATATTTATCTTCAATTTTATGCAATTTTTTAATTACTAGAGCAGCGGTTCCCAAACTTTTGTTATCTCGTAGACCCCTTGCCTTGTTTTTCGCTTTTGGGAAGACCCCTGCTTACCTGATATTGATTTTTTACAAATTCATCAACTTCAAATGTATTTTTGATAGCTGGTATAGTGCTACTCACTGTGAAAGATTTAACTTTCTAACTGGATAAAAAGTGTAGTGTAAAAAATACGTGTATTAATTACATTGAAATTAAAACCAATCAAATTACAATTTAGTATGTTATATAAACTAACTAAGCAATAAAGAAATGCTTTTAGTGATAGGGATGAACTTGAAGCTTTAATAATAAATTATCATCATTTGGTATCAATTTAGTTAGGTTCAATCTCAAATCTAATCGGTTAATAATGTCCAGTCTGTTTTTTTTTTTTGTTGTTGTTAGGAGATTGGCAACGGCAATGAAACCCCGTTCCACTAGGTATGAAGAGGTAAAGGCAATTAAAAACTCCTCAATATTCCATAATATGCTATAAGTAATTTTCTTGAAAATTTTGCGAAGTCATTAGTTTATATGAGATCCACTATCGTTGACCTCCATTTTTTTTCACTTGACTACCCTTGCAGGTTGTCATCGACCCCTGGGGGTCGATATAGACCACTTTGGGAATCACTGTATTAGAGTGAATTCAGGCTATTTACGCATGAAAATAAATTTTGACGACGACAGTGCTCTGCACTTCTTTTGTTAGAAATTAAACCACACGGCAGATGTTAGTTAAATATTAATTTCCCTAATTATTATTTTTCAAAATATAACTTTTAAGTTTACTTTTTAGTAAACAGCTTCACCTATGCATCGGAGACCTGGACTCTAAAAGCAAAGGTGGAGAAGCTTTTGGGCTGTTTAGTTTGAGAGCAGGATCTTAAGAAGTGTCCTTGTGGTACTGAAGAAAATGGTGTCTGGCACAGAAAATATAATCAAGAAATTTGTCAGATGTACAAGTAACCATACGTTGTACATCACACAAAAATAAGCAGTCTCTATTGGATTGGGCATGTAATGAGAATGAAGGACAACACAACCCTTAAAGAAATTTTCTCAACTTAACCCATCAACATAAAAAGAGGAAGATCCAAGCTTCAGTGGGTGGTGCAGTTGAGGAGGATTGTTTAACCCTCAGAATTAAAAATTGGAGAAGTTTGGCTACTAGTAGAGGTGGCTGGAAAAACTGGTCTAGAAGACCTTAGCCCCGCCTGGACTGGCGCGCCATGAATGATGATCACGAGAAGCTGCTAGAAGTGAGAAAAGTATGAAAGATAGAACCATTCATATTCTTGTAAAGAGAAACTTTCTTAATTTCTGCCTTACAGCTAGCTCAGTTTATTGCTAGTCATGAGCTTTCCCAATTCCCCTTTTGGAGATTTGCAAAAATTTCTTAAAGCACAGGGTTTTGAAAATGCTACATGCAACAATAAAAATATGTTATATCATCACAATAGCTCAGTAAATGAACTTTACTCGGCTACAGCTAATGTAATTGAAAACAAATTGTTGGGTGATGTAAAAAGAAAGTGTTCAATAATTTGTGACGAAATGTGAATTTAGCAATTAAAAGCATATGGGTGTCAATATTCGATTCATTATAAATGGTAACATTGATACGAAATTTTTGGAGAACATAGTTGTAAAAGATAGTACTGCAAATACCTTAATAAACTGCACTGCAAAATGCTGTTTGAAAAAAATATCGACATTTTTAAAGTAGTTGCATTGGGATGTGGTAGTGCGAATGTTATGTAAGGAAAAGATTTTGGCATCGCAACTAGATAAAAAGAGATTAATCCTTATAACTTGCCTGTACAATGTATGGCACACAGATTGGCTATGGTTTTGTTGACTGAAGTTAAAGCTCTGCAAAGCATAAAATCTAGTGATACAATGAAATCCGTTTTCCTTATTTCAATGTTTCAGGAGTATGCACTTCTAAATTGGAAGGAGTGCAAAAAGCTGTGCAGGGTTTTGCAGTGAAGTATGTAGAATTACATTCAGTTAGATGGCTTTCCCTTCACAAGGCATTTAAATATTGTTTAGAACTTCGGATTCTTTAATAACTTTCTTTGAATCTCAAGTAACTAAGGGAAACGATGTAACCGCATCAGGTTTACTTTGTGAGGTTAGAAATGCTACATTTATCTATATAACGCATGTTTTAATTGATATCTTGCTTTTTGGAACTCCAATATGAAGAATATGAGATCAGAATTGAAAGATGTGAATTGTATTATTATGTCTTAAAGGAGAAAGTAATTTCAAACATTGTGCAAGGTAATTTAATTAAAGTAAAAATTGTCACTGATGCAATCAGTAATTGAAGGCTTGCTAGATTCTCCGAGGATGTTTTAAGCTTTATAAATTGCTTTGAATCCTACAACCCACTTGCATTATCGGCTATGAATGTTTTACAATGAAAGAAAAAAGTTGAAGATTTAGGAAAACACTTCAACAATTATTTAGTGTGTGAAGCATTGAACAAAGAATATCAAGAGGTATTTATATTGCGAAACAACAGTTATTAAAACATGAAATTAAAAGATATTGCTAAAGTGTTTTTAAATACTTATATGAATCTTTATCCAAATACATGCACCCTTTATGAAATAATATTAGTTGTACCAATTAGCTCAGTTTTAGTAGAGAGCTACTTTAGTACTCAAAATTGAATTAAGGACAAATTTAGAAAACGATTACAGGTCAACCAACTCTGTAATTTAATTCGAATTTCAGATGAACAAATTCATGCAGAAACTTTTGATTTAAATGAGACAATATAAGTGAAGATAACAAAATTTTGTTTTAAGTTATTCAATTATATAAAATTGAAGCAAATTTTCTATGTTGTCAGTATTATGTTCATTAAATAAATATTATATAAAATGCCACAATTGCATATTTTGTTGACATCAATATTTATTTTAACATGTTCAAACAATTAATTCAACTCAAA
Source organism: Octonoba sinensis (assembly GCA_038502835.1). Lineage (NCBI taxonomy): Eukaryota > Metazoa > Arthropoda > Arachnida > Araneae > Uloboridae > Octonoba > Octonoba sinensis. The sequence goes on along the minus strand of CM076605.1, from coordinate 57,396,602 downwards.
TACAACGTTTCCACTCAAATTTTAAAATATCCCACTTAAAATTAATATTTTAGTCAAGTTGGGAAATCTTGCCTTACATTTTTCCCCAGTGTGTACCTTGTGGATATTTTTGTTCCTGTTTTTTTGTGTATGCACCTTTATTCAGTGAGTGGGGATTTTTTTTTTTTTTTTGCTTGGCTTGTTCCAACTGTAAAGTGAAGAAGAGAGGGCTGTACATGTTTCTGGAACTCTGGAGCTAACATCACAAGTGAAGTCCAATAGCTTTTGGAATTCAATTTCATTTAGTATGTGTTCAATGTAAAGAATTCTGGAAACATGGCTCTTAATCATTGCAAGTCATACTCTTTAGCTGAAAAAGATCCATAATAGAAAAGGTTCAAAAGTTTCATGGGACTAAAGTTGTGTTGGAATTGCAACAACAAGTTTACAGATGACTTAGAAGCTGAAAAACATGATTGCATTTAATTCTGAAAGACTGGGTAGTTATGCCAAAATATAACTGTTTAAAAGTCATCACCATATGATGAACTTGAAAATGTTTTAATGGAGTGATTTCATCAGGCTTGAGCAACTAAAATCCCACTGAATGGATCAATTTTAGAGGTAAAGCCATGGATATTTCTTCATGATTAGGATGGAGGGATTTTCTGCTTCTAATTGATGGATCGATCAATTTAAAAAAGGCATATGAGAAAGGACTATTTTTTAATTTTTTCTGACAAAACATATACAATTAAAGGAGAATCATGCCACATTGGGAGAATGTCAAAAATGAGGATGAGTTTTGTCATATCGAAACTCCGATAATAGTGAAAAACCGACTCTTATTAATAGGACGGTCTTAAGAAATCATGTTGTTTCAAAATGCAAAGTCTTCCTACAAGCTATGACGTGACCAGAAAAGCCTGGATGACCCTTATATACTTTTGAGAACTATCTTCAACAGCAGGACAAAAAAATGAGGTTCCAAAAAAGGAGGATAATTTTATTTATCGACCAATATATAGCACATACAGCTTTAAATTTGCAAAATGTTCGAATAGTAGAGTCTTGCTTGCAAATTGCACAAGTGAACTTTACCCATGCAATTAAGGAACTATTCACTCTTTCAAAGATTCCTATGGAAAACATTCGATCTGCAAAGCAATATTTGAGATGGATAAAGAAACAGTCCACCAAAAAATGTCTGGGGAAAAAGATGAATGTGTTAAAGGCACTGGATTACATATCCTCGACTTGGGATAATGTAACGCAAAACTATAGCTCATAGTTATCCGAGATGTCAATTTCCATTTGATGGGGATTCTGATCAAGAGTTTAATGTATTCAGGTGGATGATTTTTAGGAGATGGATTTTGATTTGAAGAATGCACTGATTGTTGTGCAAATATTATCAGCTCTGCAGTTCCAGAAATGTCCGACTCGGTCGAGTCATTAGGCAGTAAAAGTGAAGATGTGGAAGTCGAATCCAGCAATGCACTTTCACTTGAAGCTGCTATTAAAGGATTAAATGACTTAAAAAACTTTTTTAAGCAGATATGAATCACAAGACAAGTGTTGGCAAAGCTTCTCAGCAATTGAGAAGCTTTGATTGACAAACAAAAATGACCAAATTTAAATTGAGCTGAATTGTAAGTACTCTTCTATTTTGTTATACTATGTAAAATTAATGTTAATTATGTAATGAATGTGTTGTAAATGCTTTTTACAGTTTGAATGTACTTTTGTTCAAATTATTTGACAGTATTTATTGTAATTTTGGACAACCCCTTTATATTGTTTTGTCTAAAATAATTTCACACCAGTCCCAAAACCCAGCGAAGAACATCAAATCTAGATTCTACTGTATGAACAAAAAACTTCTTACTAAATACATTCTATTAACTATATTTTTCTTCCCAAAATGAATTCCTCTAAAACATATCATGGACATGCCACAGCTTGTTCAAGAACAAAGCTGAAATTTAAGTCCAAAATGAAAAAATTTGCTCAAAGATGCTTCAAATACTGCATTTTTTCACTTTCGGAGATAAATAAATTTTAGCCAAGAAAGCGGAAATCCGCATTTTCTCAGAAAAGCAGTGTGTTTGATAACAGTAAATATTACCTGGTAATAAGCCTTTTTTATTTCATTTTGACTAGCATTTCTTGATACACCTAATACTTTATACAGATCTGTTCTGGAAAAATTGCCATGAGATAAATGAAATGATTTGTGATTAACTTGAGAAGGCAGATATTCTGAAATAAAATAGTATGAAACATTAAAATAAAGATATAAAAATATGTAATAAAATAAACTATACTCTATTTGGGACATAATTAAATTAATTGGATTATTCAAATTGGACTTTCGGATAATTTTTGGTAAAATTTTCGGATAATTCGAAGTTCAACTTCTTTAATTCAAAGGTTTTTTTCACCCGAAATCGACAAAAGAACATTGAAATACTTTTTTGTCTGCCAAAATTTTACCCTACTTGTTTGTTCGCAGCAAATGGTAGATTAGCGAGATTTCTGTCATGCTTTCTATTGTGAAAGATTCTACCTTATTATATACTTATTGGTTGATCCAATGGCCAGATCATACGTTGAAAATATTTTTCGTATTTGTTAAAATCAAAAGATTCAAATCAGCAAAGCAATCTGAAATTTCCCAATTTTTTTTTAAAACTCTAGCAGGTAATTTTTTATATAATTTTAGTACTTAACCAAAGAATATTTTGTAAAAGTCTCTACTTATATACTCCTATTTTCGTTATGTATGTGCTATGGTTTTATCTTTTATATTATGTATAAAAGAAATTTCATTTTGCTGACAAATACAATCTTTTATGATGGAGGTTTTTCCCAACATTGTTACTTTGGCAGTAAAGAAATCACGGCAAACAAAATTATTAAGTAGCATAAAAGAAAAACAGATACAAGTTTACAATCGTGATATTAGTAGACGAGCTCCTGGCAAGCGAGATGTGAAATCAGTAAAAAATCCATCTTCTAACAGAGTAACTTTGACTCCAAAGTGACACATGCTTATGACAATTGGAGAAGCTTTTGGAGAATTTAAAAATGAAAGTAAAGATATTTTAATTAGAAAAGCAAAATTTTTTGAGCTACAACCAGAACATGTCATGTCGAGTTTACAAATGCCATAATGTGTGTGTGTGTGTGCAAATATCACGCTAAGTTTGAGTTCTTAATATAGTCATTAAGCATAATTGAAAAATTTTCCTGCTACTTGCAAGCTTTTGAGTCTATTGTGTTGTAATGCATGGAGTAAAAAACGTACGATGGGAATTTGTACAGCTTGCCATATGGATGCTAATATTCTTTTAGAAGAGGTAGACATGGATAAATATTAACATAAAAGCAATAGAATGAAATAGATGGCTTTTTAAAAGTTTTTAAAATAAATGCTTCCATATTAGATGCAGTAGAAGAACTAAACAATCAGTTGCCGTACTACAAGGCTCATTGTTTCATAAAAATGGTATAATCAAGCTACTTCAATGACTAAAAATTCTGTTACACTGAATGAAGCAATTTTGTAACTAAGTAAAATTTGCTGAAAATTACAGTGCAGTTCCACAAGATGAAATACAAAATGCCCACTTGTCACATCAACAAATTACTGTATTTACAAAATGTCCGAGTTCGGCCATTTTTCTCTGGGTGTTGTTTATGTTAAGCTGTTGTTATCAAAATATTTAAGTTATTATCAAAAATGTTTTCTTTTGCAGTTGCCAAGCATTGCAACTTGAAGATTTTTATCCTTTGGATGCCATGAACATTTTTTCTTATTCCCCCCCCCCCCCCCTCCTTACTGAAATGTTCTGTAAATCGTTTGGCTCAAATCTTTACTCACCCCGACTAACCATTAGACAGAAGGTCAAATTTAACACTAAAGTTGACACTGCTGAAAATTGTTTTAGATTAACTATATTTTTCTTCTTTTAAATCATTTTCTAAACCAACTGCAAATTTCTTTGCTTATCCAAATATTAAAATAGAATAGTGGGTTGGCAAAAGCCTGGTATTGCTTGCCAAAAAGCAAAAGTAAACATGCATACCAAGTCAAAATCTCAAGAACCAGGTTTGATATTTAGCAGGTTCTCAAGGAAATAGAAAAATAATTTCTGTCTTGCAAAGGACATCTTTTAGAGTTTACCTTAAAAGTTAAAAGTAGCCTAACAGTTACAGCTCTTCCTCCTACTAAAGAAAGAAAAGATCATTTTCAGTACAGTAAAGTCTCAATAGTTCGAGTTTCCCATAAATCCGAGCTAGTGAAAAAATATCGGCTTAGCTCCCAAATAATGGCCAACATCAGCGAAACTCGTGAAAGAAATACCACATCTGGTTTTTATTGTTATTCGCCGGTTCATGCGTAAAAATATTGAATTGGGCTCTACTTTTATCCATGACCGGTGATAAAAAATTTCATTAATAAGTAAACAGGCTATATTTAGAGCTTTGAAATACTGGCAAATTAAAAAATATAATTAACTTTCAATCATGTAACTGTATGCCAAGTACATTTTTTTCTGTAAATACACGATACTGAAATTTTAAATTTGCTTTACTCCCCTTTTACTTATTTATAAAATGTTATGATTTCTATAGTTCGAGTTTTCGATAGTTCGAGGTAGCTCCGGTCCCGTCCACCTCGAATTATCGAGACTCTACTGTATATCCAAAATTAAAAAATCTTTCAAGGTTATGGGCACCATACTGTTTCTTTGTGCCATGCATTAATTTTAGGATATGGTAATTCACAATTTGTTGCATTAATCTTAACATAACGCAAGCCAAGCAGCGTCATGTTTTCTCTACTAGAATCATTTTCACAGATTTGGAAACAGCAAAGGTGCAGAGTAGGCCTTTGAGAGGAGAAAATGACCTGCAAGTATGGAAATATAGAAATAATATTATATTAAACTGCCATACAGGTGCGTTAGATGTCCAAAGAATCTTAGTTAAGCCAGAAGGGTCATTCCATGAAAAATGTCACCTCCTACCTCAAAAAATATTTTCACTGTAACTACAATTGTGACACATTTTTTTTAGTTTCTGAATCTGGCAACAGAACTTGCCAAAAATTGCTGCTTGGAGTTTTATTTTTGTAAGAACACATGCTTGATTGTAATGATTTTTAAGCCTATATTTTCTACTTATGCTCACAACTGTTTTAGGTAGCTAAACTAGTTAGGTAGTTTCCCTGTTCAATGAACACATTTTATGGAAGCTAATACTGTTGTTTCAATATATAGAAGATAGATTTTGAATATCTGAAGTGGTATGTATACTTTTCTCAGTAAATTTTTAGCAAGCTGTTCTTTGTTACGTTAGTCACAAAATTCTGATTTTTTTTTTTTTTCTCTTAGATGACAAATAATGCATTCATAATTTTTATTTTCTTAATTTTCTTAACATGTTAGTTAAGTTATAAGAATCATTTAAAAATTTTAAAGTAGTAGTATTTGTTAAGGATTTAGAGCTGTGACTAACATAACAAATATATTTTTGTTAAATTAGTCACATTATTTTTGACTTTAAAATTTCTTCAAGTATTGCGAATTAAGACATGGGCCATTCTCACGAAAATGGTACATTTCATGTCCGAGATTTTGCTATTTTTTTTACAAAAGTTTCATAACTGCTACATGTTCATAATTCTTGATTTAATTCTTTATAACATGATATTTTTTGTTTTGGTTTTAAACATCTGTGAATTAAACAAAAAATATATATTTGTAACAGAAAGTAAAAATCCTTGTGTCCCAGCTTCAAATCAGCCAGAGATAAATTGTTTTTAAAGCAATTATTTAAAGCTAAAAATTATGTAAAATATTAAGTATAATATATCTCTTACATAAAAATAATTTAAACAATAAACTTTTTTTTTAATATTTTGCTTCATTAAAAAAATTGTTGTTTATTAATGTCTCAGCATTTTGTGCGTATCATTATGTCCATTATGTTACAATAATTTTAAAACTAAAATTTAAAGTTAGATTGAATCTGGCAACAGTTTTGAGATGATATGATGATTCACATTTGACCAGCCATTTTGAATTCTACAGTCACCTTGCAAGGTAGGTTATTCTTTTTCTTTGTTAGTTAATTTGTGCTATCTACTCTGTTACATGTATATTAATTATTAAAATTAATGCTTTTACTTAAAATTCCATGTTGAATAACAACTTAAGGATTACAGTGTTCCCTCGCCACTTCGCGCTTCATGTTTCGCGGCTTCAGTGCTTCGCGCGGTTTTCCAAAATATTCATAAAAAAAGTATAAATGAAAAAATACAACCATGTCGGCAGCCACATTGCGGAAGGGAGCGTTGTTTCATGTTGATGCGCGAGAGAGAAGGATCTCTGCATGTCAAACAAAGAGATGAGTTGACTCAGAGTACATACCACGGGCTCTCAAAAGCTCCCACCATCACAAGACTCTTCGCCTCTCTCAGAAAGCAATGTTGATAAATGTTTATTACTGAACTATAACGTTTTGTAATTAACTTTATTAATTAGCACCGACACATTTAAGTAAATACGTATACTGTTGTAATTTTTGTCTTAAATGTATGAAGTATAAATACTGTTTACATATTTAAAACATTCGTGTACCCACATACACGAAAACTCTTAGGGGCAAGTCCTACTTCGCGGTTTTTCAGTTTTCACGGAAGGTTCTGGTTCCCATTAACCGCGAAAAACGAGGGATCACTGTATCTTTTCAGATTAGATTTTCTTATTTATTACTTTTTTTTAGGCTTTAGGCAAGCATTTTTAGGCTTAATTGTCCACTCTGTTACAGTGCATATGTAATAGAGTGGACTACTGAAATGGGACAGCCAAGTTGTACTTAAGAGTTAAAATTATATTTCTGGTGAATACTATACACTTTCAGAACTGTTCAAATTTGTACAATAAATGCACATTACATAATTTATACACATATACTCAGAGTCCGACAAAAATGCGAAAATCTTAGGAGCCAGGCAAACATTTTTAGGAGCCAGCTATATTTTCATTTGCGAACACAGTCGCCAAGGCATTTTTTTAGTCCCCCGGGAGACCTGGCGCCCGGAATTTTTCGGACCCTGCATATACTATTTTCATTGACAGTTAATTCGTGATAGTGCATGTTCACTATTATACACTTATATTATTTAAAATAATATATTTATTTAAAACGCCTTTTGAATAGTTATTTTAAATCATTTTCTCAGATTAGATTACTTTTTTTTTTTAATTAAAAAAAATCTTTTTTTAGGCTTAGTTGTCCATTCTGTTACTCTTTTTGTGTAACACAGTGAATAATATTAAAATAGACTATGTATATGTGAACTAAGATACAGTTTACAAAATGTTATTTATGGTCAATATCATATCTATATTATTTAAAAGTTTTACGAGTACTCATTATGCTAAATTTATTTTTAGATGGCTGAAGAAAGCAATGCTGAGCGTTAAAGACGTTATTGAGAGAAGCAGAAGCTCGATCCTGAAAGAAATATGGCAAATGAGAAAAAAGACCTGGAAAGATATTATTCTAAGAGGAATCTTATATATGATAAAAGTGAAAGGTCAAAAAGAGCCCAAAGAAAAATGTGGCGTGAAATTAAGAAGCAATAAAGAGCTAAAAATAAAATGATAAGGAATGATCATACACCTGTAATGCCTGACATGTCAAGTTCACAAGTTAGCATTCCAAGAAAACAGTTAAATCCAAAAGAAAGAAAACAAAATCAAACCATGCTCGCTAGAGAAATTTTGAGATTGAAAAGAGAAAATGAGTCTTTGAAAAACTCTAATGAAAAATATAGAAAGAGAGCATTTCGTTCAGGAAATGTGGTCAACACCAAATAAAATTAATCTAGCTCCAAAATCATCAGCAAAAATAATGCTTAAACAGTGTTTTAAAGGTAAGCAAAGTTATAAATAAAAAAAGATAGCCCGTAAGTTATTTGAGTTACACACTATACTTGTGAGTGCCTTAAGGGAAAAATATTCTTCCAGCAATGTTGACAAAAGATCTCAATTTCGTTCTATTATAAGAATTGTGGAAAAATATCGTTCTATGAGAAAAATTGGCTTCAAATGCTTTGGCTTAAAAGGGAGAACATTTTATGCAAAATTTTCACTACGGAATGCAAAAATGATCGATACGAAGAAGAAAATTGAGGCTTTTTTCAACAGAGATGATGTTAGTAGAGCAACATCTGGCAAAAAAGAAACTGTTACCAGGTGCAAAAAAGTTAAACAATAGTAATGATATCTTCTGGATACAATTTTCTATTTTCATAAAAAATACAAACAAGAAGGAGGAACATGCAGCTTTCAAACATTTGCAAAGTATCGTCCATTTAATGTTCTTCATCCGAATGTGAAAAACAGAGATAATTGTTTATGTTGGCAACACAGCAACATAAGGCATAAGTTGGTTGCATTTTATATAAATTAGGATTAGTGAACGCAATGTCCTGAAGATTTAGTCGGCAATATTGGTTGCAACAGAAATTCAAAATTATGCATGTACAACGAGTGCCATATATGTAAAGATAAATTAGTACCCTTAATTGAAAACAAAGCCCTAGACGAAAACACAACAATTTCATGTGAAGAATGGGTGTGGAAAAAAGTAAAATTGGAGAATAAAGAAACAGATGAAATAATGAGAAAATAACAGAAGTGTCAAAGATGTGGAATTACGAAAAATTTCTTCTTAGACAGCAATATAAAGCATACCGAACGTGCATTGACAATCTTACAGAAGGTGAAGTTGTGATGCATATAGACTTCAGTGAGAATTTTAATTGCAAACTAAGTGAAGAAGTTCAAAGCCACCATTTTGGAGGTTCCAGAAATCAAGTTTCTCTTCACTCGGGAGTTTTGCATGTAGTCCAAGAAAAGAATCCAATTTAATTTTGTACCATTTCTTCAAGTTTGGAGCATGGACCAGCAGCTATTTGGGCTCATTTACAACCAATCCTACAAATGGTGAAGAATAAATATGCTGTAAAAGTAAGTAATGCATGTTTTCTCTGACGGGCCCTGCACCCAATACAAACAAAAGAAAAACTTTCATTTATTTGATAAAAACATATCAAAGTATTTCATGTGGGGAACATGGAACTTTTTTGGAGGAAATCATGGCAAAGGTGTTGCTGACGGAGTAGGTGCTGCACTAAAACGAATTGCCGATAGAAAAGTTGCTAGTAGAAAAGACACTTCCAATGCTAGAGTTTATTTCAGTATTAAAGAAGTTGACGACAATACAGTTGTACCAAATTATAGTCCGTTGCTAAAACAATTCAATGCGATTTACCGGTCCTGAAAGGTACTATGACTGTCCATCAAATGTGCACTACAGGAAATGGGATATTTCTTTATAGAGATGTGTCGTGTTTTTGTAAAAGAACTGAAGATCTTTGTTTCTGTTTTGTGAAGAAAATGTATCTTTGCCACACAAAACCTGCTAAAGCCACAAGATTTTAAAAACTTAACGTTGCTGATATTTATTCTTCTGATTCTTGAGATGTGTCTACTCATATCTAGTGATGAAGATCAGAAGAGCAATAAATAATTAACTAAAGAGGACACTGAAGAATCAATTCAAGAGGATGATTAAAATCTAATTCAAGATAATATTAAGTAACTGAAGCAAATGTTAAAATTTGCACATACAACATGCTTGCAACATTAAACACTGATGGAAGAAGAAATTTAGCATATAGATATGCAGTTGTAGCTCGAGATAACATTGAAGAGGATGGAGAAGTTAAAGTGATGACTTTAACAGCAGTAAATAATGGAAGAAAAATATTTAAAACAGTAGAAAATGACATTTCATTTATTTATTTTGATCAGATTTCGAGTATTTTACCAGAACTAAACCTTAAACTGAAAGATGGTTGTTTATATTATGAATTCCACATGCCTTAGATGTGTTCCAAAAAAGCTCGATATAATTTTGTAAAGTATTAAATAGAAAATTAAAAAAGTTAAATGTTACTTTGTTATAGATGTATTGCAACTGTATCCATTATACTGGGTGTCCAGAAAGGGTGGGGGGTATTTGTATCAGCGGTGTCCGAGTGACGTCGCGATTGGGGGGGGGGGGTGGATAGGATAGCGTGCTCCGCCATTATTTGGAGATTCAGTAACCATGGAAGCGTACCCGGGAAACCATCGTGCTTTTTGCATATGCGCTTATTATCGCAATGGTGATTCGATAGTGTCAGCTCAACTTTTATATCGTGCAAAATTTAATGTACGGAATGCACCGAAGGACGATACCATCAGAAAATGGATTCGAATGTTTGAGAATACTGGTTCGAGTGTGAAAATTCACCATCCAGGTCGCCCACGCTCTGTTCTAACCCAACAAGCGATTGAAGAAGTGAGAGTTTCAGTGCGTCAAAATCCGTCTCAATCAGTTCGCAAACGAGGTCAAGGCCTTAACATTAAAAAATCGTCGTAGCACGCTATTTTGAAGAAAGTTTTACATCTTACAGCCTTCAAAATTCAGCTCATGCAGGAACTGAAACCTACCGACTATCCTCTTCGACTGAATTTTGCAAATGAAATGCTTCAACGCCTCCCAACGTTTGAAAACATCCTGTTTAGTAATCAAGCGAATTTTCACTTAAATGGGCACGTAAACAAACAAAACTGCCGCTTCTGGTCCAACGAAAATCCGAGAGAGAAACATGAACGACCACTACATAGTCCAAAGGTTATCGTGTGGGCTGCCATGTCTGGGGAAGGCATCATTGGGCTGTATTTTTTTTAAGACCAGCGAGGACGAGCACTTACGGTAAATAGTGAGCGGTATTGCGTCATGTTACGGAACTTTTTGGCTCCACAGTTACAGGAGTTTGAAGGTTTTAATGCGGAGACATGGTTTCAACAAGATGGGGCGACTTGCCACACTTCAAACCAATTGCTTGCGGTTGTCAATCAACTTTTCCCAGAAAAAGTGATCTCTCGTCGAGGAACCATCAACTGGCCTCCGAGAAGCCCCGATCTGACACCCCTTGATTATTTCATGTGGGGATACCTTAAGCAGAAGGTGTACGCAAATAATCCACGAACTCTACTGCAACTGAAGCACAACGTCCGCACCGAAATGGCCGCCATTTCCGGAGAGATGTGTAGACGCGTGGTGGCTAATTTCCGATTTCGTTTAGAGGAATGCCAGCAAACCGAGGGTCAACATAATCTTTGCCAATTTATTTTCCAATATCATCTGAAAAATTTAATATACTAATATTTTTTTTCCGACTTGTGGTTTGTTTTTAATTGAATTTACAAATACCCCCTACCCTTTCTGGACACGCTGTATTACATTTGTGTCCACTCTATTACACAGATGTCTACTGGGAGGTTGTTTTCTGATTTCAAAGTAAACAAAACAAAATCTCTTAAATTAAAGTTCTTATTTTAGAACTATGCAATATCAACCTAGAATGCTATAATAATGATTTTAATTAATTTTTCTTTATCTAAAAAATTTATTTTTTATATATAGAAAATTTTAAATTCTGTGTTTGAAAACATAATAAATAGCAATAAAAATAAATTTATATTTTTATATAACATTTTATTGCATAAGTATGAAGTAAACCCTCTTTTGTATATGTTGCATGCAAAAGTTTGGAAAATAACAGTTGATTTATATAATTTAATGCAATATTTATTTGTGTAACAGAGTGGACAAAATCTGCTCTTACTGGCCATAAAACCCTAAAAATCATTGACTAATAATAATTTCAGCCTCTTCATTAATTTTTAGAATACAGATAAATTCAATAAATTGGCAAGCCACTGACATAAATTTTATTTAGATTAAAGATTTTGAAAAAATAATTTCTAAAACATCAAATGTACCATTCTCAGTGGAATGACCCATATTACAAAGTGAACCTTTTTTCTTTTTCAGAAAATGGACGGACCAAGTACGGCTGAAAGAAATAGGAAAAGTCGGACGAAGCAGAGTGAAGTTTAGCTTGAAGATAGAGCTACAGCAAAGAATGGAATGAAAGTTTCAAGACTCAAAAGAAAAGATAATAAGAAATTAAAGAAAAAAGAAGCTGAAGCTTCAAAACTGAGAATGAGAATAAAAGAAGTCCGAGTCCTCTTTGGGCCTACAACCAAAGCCTACTCAACACCACAATCATTAGGAAAAACGGTGAGAAAAATTTTAAAAATCTTTGCCATGCTGTCCAAGTAAAAGGGGGGCATATGAATTATCAACAGCCTCTCTTGTGAAAAAGGTCAACGTGTCCGAGCTTTGAGTCTGGCCACTTCGTCCACTGCTGCAAATATGCCCCCCGATTCTCCCCTCGAATATGCATGGATTCTTCTGGTCACTCTGGCACATGGATGTCACTAATCTGTTTTTTCTAATCTTTCAGAGCAAAATGTCTCCTAAAGGGAAGACGTTGTGCTCCAGAGAACGAAATATGTAAACCAAGTACCAATATTTTTGGAAAAAGAAGCAGAATCTAGTGCTCTTTCTATTCCCATTAATAAAGCACAGGAACGAGCATTTGTTGCAACTGTCATTTCCCTGAGAACTATTCAACGCATAAAAAGGAATCTATTTCCCCTGGAATTTTGTCAACTCCCGGAAAACATTGTCCTTGTTCGGATAGTTTTGATTTATGTGTTGTGAGGAGCACAATCAATGAATTTTATGCATTAAAAAAATCCCAACCATTCGAAAGGTATTGCCAGTTTTGTAAGAACAAATTAATTTCCCCTGGAAAAGGGAAACACTACGTTTCCCGTTTCCAGGTTATATGTTGTGGGGGAAGAACAATCAATGGATTTTATGCATCAAAAAAATCCCAACCATTCGAAAGGTATTGCCAGTTTTGCAAGAAAAAAATAATTTCTCCTGGGAAAGGGAAACACTACGGAAAATTCTGCATCAAATTGATTCCGTTGGAAAAAGTGCCAGAACAAAAGAAAAATGCTTATTGAAAGAGCAGATGTTATATCATGAAGATGCAAGTACCTAAGAGAAATGAAAAAACATCGTCAAAATCAACGGAATATTATTTATGTCGACGAAATGGTGGATTGACAATAATCTTTCATTTTCAAAATGCTGGCAAGATGAAAGGATTGGTGCTTTAGTGAAACAGTGGGGGAAAACCCTGTTTGATTGTTGTGAACGCAGGATCTTAAGAAGGATTTGTAACGAATGGAGATTTGATGTTTAAAGCTGGCTGTGCAACTGGCATTACCATGGGCAAAAGAACAGAACTTGCTGCCGAATATTTCTCCTGACTCGGTAATAGTAATGGACAACACCTTCTACCATACAAAAATAGTAGATCCCGTTCCGACGAAATCTACGACCAAGACCGTGATGTGTTAGTATCTGGATGAGCACGGAATTCTTTACGACAGTACAATGAGAAAGCCTGAAATTTTCAAAATAATTCAGGCAGATGCTCTGCCAGTCAAAAATTATTGCATTGATGAACTGATGAAAGAGCATGGACACACTGTTTTGAGACCACCATATCATTGTGATTTAAATCTAATTGAGCTAGCCTGGGCAGCGGTAAAAAGATATATACGAAACCGAAATACTGGTTCTGATTTAAGTTTTAAAACACTCAAAGAACTTACATCAAGTACAACACAAAGCGTTTTAAGTGACGACTGGAGAAAATATTAAAGCCACGTAGAAAAAAAAGAGAACAAATATTGGAACACAGACTGAATCGTAGAAAATGTTGTTGAAGCTTTGCTCAATGGATTGGGAATCTGAAATGTCCAGCAATTCCTCTTAATTTCTTAAGTTTTTGTAAAATTTTTGTAATTCTCAAGTTGTTTTTGCCTTAAACAAAATTTTCCATGAAATATAACAAGAATAGCGATGTATCGTGTTTCAGCAAAAATGTAACTTAGCAAGAGTGCAATTATCATAATAAGTATTCATTTTATTATGTATTATTTTATAAATTAGCTTTTAAAATACTCATTTTTTTGGTATTTATTTATTTGATATTTATTTTATTATGTATTGTGTGTTATAAGTTAAACAAGAAATAAAAATTATTTCTTATTTACTTTTCATAATACTTTAAGTTGCTGTTTTGTTTTTTTATTACAAAAATGTTTGTTTTTTTTTTTTGGCGATTTTCGTTTTTGCATTTTTTTATTTATACGTTTCTTCCGCTCAATGCTTTCAAATATGTATAAACTGTACTTTATTGTACTTATAATTAAATAAAATACATCAGAGTGAAATTGCAAACAATTGTTTTTAAGTATTGCTTGAGATGAAGTAACTTTATCGTATATACTTGTTACGTAAAATTCTTTAATCATATTCTCAGGTTATAATTTATTTTTCAAGTAAATGTTCTAAAAATAAGTTATTTTTACAACTTACATTTTAATACAACAAAAACAAGCAACATTTTAATTTACAAACAACACTTTAATAATGCAAACATAAATGTATGTTAGTTGGAAATTCAGAGTAAAAGTTACAAACACGTATTATAGTATTTGTAGACAAAATAACAAGAAATACAGCAGTAATTATTTTTTGTTGTAAGTTTACACTTTATAATAAGGGTTTATTTCAAACACTCTTATAAAGTCCTTTACAGTAAAGAAAAATTTTTAAGAAATTTATTTTATTTATCAAAAGCTTATGCAAAACACTAATTAGATAAAGTGAAAACAAGCTTAGGAACAAAATTATTTTCTGTACAGGAACCAAAACATGTGCAGGAGTCAAATGATGAGGAGATGTAACAGCAACTCAAGGAAAGTTTAATGAAAAAACTTATCGAAGTGCAAAGATAACTATTCTTTCAGTTCAACCTAAAAACGGGTCTAGAAATAGAATAATAAATGAGCTCAAAGGTGCTACTGATTACATGGCCCGCCAAACAAAAAAAAAAAAAATTGGTTTCTTTAAAATGTGTACTCTCTTCACTAGATCCTAAACCAGGCAGATCTCTTGACATAAAAACAGTATCATTGGTTAAAGAATTCTACAACGATGATGAAGTAAGTAGAATGATGCCAGGGAAGTCAGACGTGGTATCTGTGAATGAAGGAAACAAAAATTCTAGTTCAAAAAAGGCTTATGTTATCAAAATAAAATTTATCACCATTTCAAAGCTAAATACCCAGATAAGAAAATAGGGTTTTCCAAACTTTACGAACTAAGGCCTAAAATTTACATGGTAGCTAGTACGAATGGGATACATGTATGTGTATGGTTCATCAAAATCTCAAACTGGTGATGAATGGTGCTTATTTAGAAAAAAATAGAGTTACAACCTGGTTATCTTAAAATATGCAATATGTGTTTAGCTTAGATCATGGGCAATCCAACTCGAATAGAATGCTACATGAATGACTGCTTAGAATGTTCTGGAATCGATATGTTAAGAGATGCCTTGGTTACTCATTTTGAAGAGTCATTCGTGGAGAACATTACATACAAGCAATGGTTGACAGTTGACTGATGTATGATGCAGGTAATGGTAAAAGACGTTCAAGAGTTTGTAGATGATTTTTGTAAGTTACTATTTAAGCTAAAAATACATGACTTCATAGCTAAGATGCAAAAACCGTTCTGAAATAGTCTGAAAGATTCGCTGACAGCATAAGCACTTGTAATGTGAGACTTTGCAGAAAATTACAGCTTTATTTTGCAAGACGAAGTCCAGTCGTCCCATTGGACGAGTGTTCAAGCGACTAGGTAGGATTACGGTTATCTGGGCGCGACGATAACTCGCCATTTCTGGCAACCCCCTTCCTTTTATGGTAACCCTGATTGGCGAGGAAAGGAGGATGCCAAGCTTGGCGTCTTTGCCGATAACATTGCCAATCTTGCATCCGTCGCCGATTGCAACCCTTCCCTCGAATCTTGCTTTCCCCCTTCATTGGCGTGGCCTTTGACCTCGGATCGCGTTTGCTATCGTATTTCGTTTTCTGCTGTTTTTGCTGATTTCTTAATCGTAAGTACGCTTTGTTTTAATTAATTAATTGATTTTTAATTTTTTGTATCTGATTATCATTTATTATTTTATTTATTAATTATCAGAAGAGAAACTAAAAGACTTAAACTAATTACCAAAGTAAACCATGCCGAACTAAAACCTGAATGTTATTATTATTTGATAAAATATGATATTTTAACTGTAGTTTTATGCATATATTAAATATTAAACACCAAAATATACTTGTATTTTCACCTAATGAACCGATGTTAAAAGATCCGGGGAGATGTTAAGCTTTTTTCCAAATGCTTTTAACGCGTGTTTTCTTTCTTAATCGTAAGTACGCTTTGTTTTAATTAACTATTAATTATTTGAATCAGATTATTAATTATTTTATTTATTAATTATTAGGGCTCGACCGATAGCATATTTTGGCCGATGGGCCGATGTCGATTGTTGGCCGATTGTTCCGAGACCGGCCGATGGCCGATTGCCGATTATTCTCCTCTTCCATCGGCCGATGGCCGATGAAAAAAAAAAGTCACTTTAAGCCATTAAAACGTGGTAGAATGCTTGTCAAAAATGTCATTTAAACCATTTATTTATTTTTATGTTTATAAAAACATAAAGGCATTATTCAAGCACCGTAAAACTGTTTGGGGGAAGTTAACATAATAATTAAAACTAAAAGAATCACTCGCGATTTTAGTAAAGTAATTAAACTATTTGGGAGTTAAAAAATATTAAAATATGCATCAGAGGATCTTTAATTTTTTTTCTGATCTTTGCAAAAAACCTCAACAACTATTAGATCAAATCGGGTCTAATTCCCTTTCCTTCAACATTTTCTCTTTATAACACCTGCACTACAAATGCCAAGTGCAGCTGCCTTTATTCTCTCTTTTTTTTTCATGGAGAGGAATGCAGATCTTATAATACATATTAACAAATAATGTGGGTTTGTATCTTTAACGAAATTGTCAACCCTCTCCTTTCAGATTTTTTTTTTATAATTCAACCCCCCCCCCCCCTCCCGTTTTTAAAAGAAAAACGGAAACGATTACATGTTTATTTTTCATTATAAAAGTTATTTCACCTAAAAATAGCTCTTTTTCTAAAATAAAAAAACATATTAAAAAATTTCGCTCGCCCTGTTCATAACCAAGAAATACTGAATATTTGCTTTAAAAACATAGACGTGAGATTTTTTTGTCATTACGAATTAATTCTGGGTCTAAAATTACACTGAAATACTTGACATGTTCTTTATATTTTCATGAGCACAATGTAAGGTCACCGAAATAAGCCAATATTTTGAGCACCAGCAGTTTTCTGTTGACAAATAATCTTCTGAAAAACACTTGATCGTTTATAAAAACTAAGATGTATTTTGAAAAAATATATATATATTTATATATACATTGTCAATTTTTGAAATTAATGAAATTGTAGCATTTTTATTAAGATATTATTCCACCCTGTCGCGCGAGCTCGTTTTTTAAAAATTAAATTTTTGAAAATTGCAAGCCGAACTTGGACACAAAATTTCGATCAATAAACATTTATACTGAAAAATTGATTCATATTTTTTATCAATATGTTCTATGTTGTAAACTAACAATAAAATAAGAAGAAATATTCTAAACTGAAAGCAGAGATTGTTGTACAATAGCAGAAAAACTGTCAATTGTCTAACACGTGGAATCAAAGCCAAAAAAATGCGCTAAAAAAACGAAGCATAAATGGGGAAAAATTTAAATAACTATCATATAAAAAAAGTATTGAAAATAAGGAAATTTTAGCATTTTTATTAAGATATTATTGAATCCTGTCGCTCGAACTCGCATTTTGAGAATTCAATTTTTAAGAATTGCAAGTCGAACTTGAACACATAAAATTTCGATCAATAAGCATTTCTACTGGATTTTTTTTTCTTATTTTTGATTTGACCAATCTTTTTTATGTTGTAAACCAGAAATGAAATAATGAGAATAACCGCACACTAAAAGCAGATGCAACGAGATTGCTGCACAATTGAAGAAAACTAACACGTGGGATCGAAGCAGCAAAAAAAAAAAGGTAAGAGAAAAAAGTTTATGCTGGTAAAAATTAAAATTATTATCGTACTTCGATTGAGTTGACTTTTCATTGTTTACAATTTCGAAATAATAAGAAACATGACAAACTAAAAGCAGATGGTATAATATAATTGCACAATGACATCTAATGCACTAAGTAATCATTAAAGGAAAAACGGACAAAATGAGGCAACTAACCTAGTGCGAAAAACAAATAGCACCCATAAGACGCCACTATTACTTTTACTTTAACATATTCTATTTCGCGAGCGTTCTGTTCAAAGAGAAATAATTTTAATAATGAAGGTTTACGGGCAGCGATTGCTTAAACAATTTTTTCGAATTTTTTATCAAATACTTTGTTGAATGACTTTATTTTTGTGTTTTTTTTTTAACTGATGTGCTGCCTGTTATTGTATAGAAATAGAAATCTAGCTATGGAGAAAACAGAAAGAATGTTTTCTGGAAAGTCGTCCCTGCAAAAAACATCGGCCTTGCATCGGCTTTTACATGTTTTTCATGGCCGATGGGCCGATGTTTTTCTAAAGTTAACATCGGCCGCCGATGCCGATGGCCGATGTCAACTTTGTTGAACAATCGGCGCCGATGCATCGGCGAGGCCGATGCATCGGTCGAGCCTTATTAATTATTTTAAATCAGAAGAGAAACCAAAAGACTTAAACTAATTACCAAATTAAACCATGCCGAACTAAAACCTGAATGTTATTATTATTTGATAAAACATGATATTTTAATTGTAGTTTTATGCATATATTAAATATTAAACACCAAAATATAGCCGATGTTAAAGATCCGGGGAGATGTTAATCACATGCTTTTAATGCATGTTTTTAATGTGTAAGTTTTATTTTTATTTATCTATATAGTATTTATCATTATGTATTACTTTGAAAGCGAAATATTTCACTGCATCACTATATACATTTGTTTAATTGGAATAATTACTTTAACCGTTGTACAAATTGTTGTAATTCAGATGTCAAAAAAAAGAGAGAAAGGGTTCTGCTGGGCCCTCGGGGTCAAGCCCTTCTGTGCCCATCTCCTCCGCTTCTGCAATCCACCCTAAATTGCAGGACTTTAGTTTTGTCGATTGGGGTGGCATTGTAGAGTCGGAGGAAACTGCCCCGCAGTTTTTTTTTTGAGATGGGTGTAGCCCCCAGCCCACAGAAGTGTCCACCTTGTGCCTGCGGCAGGCAAATGACTGCGCGAAAGGATTCTAGTGTGAAACTTGGATTTTGCTATGTCTGCGGGAAGTGTAATATTAAGGTATTAGCTCATTTTTTTATTCTTATCGACGAAAAATAATTTTGTTTCGATAGTTACCCGTTGCAACTTCTGATATATACTTTTTCAGATCAATCCAGGACGTAATACATTCTTCGAGAATCTCCGGGTTCCTTTCCGGGAGGTCTTTTTGATGGTGGCGTGATGAAGCTCCCCATGATAATGGTGCAAAAGCAATTATGTGCCTACAGGCGCAAAATAGGCGAAAAGCACCCTAACATGTCCAATGAAACAATTGTGAATTTCTTCAGTTACCTGAGGGAGATCGCGGAAGTCTTCGCTTCCCACCATTCTGGCCTTTTGGGGGGACCCGGGAAAACAATATTAATGGATGAAACTTTCCTGACGAGGAGGAAGTATGGACGGGGCCGAGAGACTCCCCCCATGACTTATACAGTGTTCAGGATATATTGCAGGTATTTTCACGGATAATTCAAATCCTTCAATGTGTAAATTATACTGTATCATTTCCATGATTTGTTATTTTTATGCAGAGAGGATAAGGAGGGGCTATTTTTTATGGTCAACGGCAAAAAGAAGCGTGACCTGTGGCCTCTAGTTAAAAAGTATTGCCACCCGGATACCAGTGTCGTGTGTACTGATGAGGCACCACAATATATTGGTATTCAAAAGCTATTCACTGATGCTGTCCACAAACGTACTAACCACAGCAAAGGTCAGTATGTGGACAGGAATGATGTGACAAATACTACAAATGACTTGGAAAGTCTGAACCGTTGTGTTAAGGAAGGTTGTCGGTCGCGAACCTCGAAGAAGTTGATCAACCAGTATATGGCTGTCGGGTCATTCCACGTCAACTCATCCAGGCCGTTTCACCCACTGACTCAGATTTTTATGAAACTTGGTCCAGGTGTTCTATGTATAGATATGTAAAACACCACCAAATTTTAATTTTTTATCTCACATATTTTTTGAGTAATGGCACTTTAAAGTTTTGGCGTTTTTAAATTTCCGAGCCTTGGATAAGGCCAGATAAAACGTGTATTGGAGTAGAAAATAATTTCTCATTCACTTGTTTAACCTCCTATCTTGTTGAAATTTTTAAGGCATGTTCTTATAACTATGAGGAATTGTAAAAAAAAAATGTAACAGACCCCAAGTAAAACACAAAATATTTAAAAAAATTATATGTTGGACATTATAAAATTTTAAAATTACAAACAAGGTTTAGTGTAAAATATAATATCTTGACAAGGGAATGAGATAATCAAGAACTTTTTTTCCCCTAAATTATCTACATGAAATGGGCTTTAATTTTATAATATAAAAGTTTTGTGTATTTGCCTCCTTCTATTTACTAAGACCACTGCAAGTTACAACACATTAATTATGAGCAATATGAGGTTGTGCCAGTCTCAATGGCTGAATATTGTTAATAATTAGACCTTTTAATATTAAATAAAATATTTTTACCTATGAAACTGTGCATGAAAAGCATACATTAATAATGTCTAAAATTTAACAGAAAAAATTTTTTATTAAAAACAATTATATCTTTTAATTTAGTTAAATATTAAATGATCCCATATAAGCATAGTTGAACTTGTCAAAAGTCAACAATCATGTTGTAATGGATTAGGAATCAGAAATAGACAGGCAGAAACTCTGCCTCCTATTCTGAACAAGTTGTAACATGAGATTTTCATGTCTTGACAGGCAACTGCTTTGCCATGCAGTTTGTATCTATCAGAGACAGAATATGAGCCAGTCAGTTACAAGTGTCCCTTGAGTTCACAGTGTTATTAGTGTGGAACTTTTTTAAGATATTCTTTATATATTGTGTTGGTGTGTGTGTCTGTGTGAGTTGATTCATGTTTTTTTATCAACGTGTAAATTTCTCTTTGAAACAAAGTTTTTCTAAACCAAGAATACTAATTGCATAATTTAGCTTTTAACTTAAGTTTGCAATTTTTGTTGTTTTAGTTATGCACTTGTAAAGAAGAAAAATTTATCTTCCTTTGAAATACAATTTTATCAGAAATGGACAATAAGTGTTGTGTAGGGCTTTTAAAACAGACAGAATGTCACAAATTAACTTATGTTACAAAAAAAGGGCTGGAAAATGTAAGTGATTTGTCTGAAGAGGAGCTCAACTTGATTAAGATAAGAAGTGAATTAGATGATAAAGAAATAATTAACATTTGTTTGCATCATAAGAGCTTATTTTTGTCAAAGTATGAATTCCTTCAGAAGACCTGCTGTGATCCTTTTAAAAAACATAAGAAACCCATTAAAAATAGTTTAAGAGTAATAAGTGTCCAGCAGAGCAAGACCTGTACAACAAAAGGTCTACAAGTAAAACCTGGGGAAAAATTATGCACAAATTGCTCTAAAACTATATTCTCAACTCCAAATGATGATGTAGAAGAATCGCAGGATGACGATGTTTTTACTCTGCCAACTGAAACTGAAACCCAGATGCAAAAAGAAGAGGCTATTGATTCTCTAAATTCGTCCTTAACTGATGTCGGGTGTTCACCTTTTAAACTACATGCGTTGAATGAAAACTCCAAAATTGGCTATGCACAAAATAAATTAGAAAAACTACATCAAAATGTAAAAAAGAAGATTGAAACAGTTTTAGATGTGCAGCTGCCACCAAAAATACCTAAATTACACAAAAAAGCTGAAGAAAAGGCAGCAGAAATGGACCTACTTGTTGAGAATATAAAAAGTGAAGTAACTAAACTTTCGTCAAAAGAGAAACTACAACTATTAACGATTCCAGCATCACTGAATTGGTCAAGAACAAAAATCAAAGATACATTTGAAGTGTCCGATTATTCTGCTAGACAAGCACAGAAATTGTACAAAGAAAAAGGGCTTCTGGCTGAACCTGAACCAAGAAGAGGAAAGAAACTCAATCCCCAAGTTGTGGAGTTTGTTGTAAATTTTTATCAAAGTGACGAGCAGTCACGAGTTTTATCAGGTATGAAAGATGTAGTAAGCCTGGGAGGGAAAAAATATGAGAAGAAAAGATTAATTTTAAGTAATCTCAACGAAATGTTTGCAAACTTCAAAAGGGAACATCCTGACATAAAAATAGGGTTTTCCAAGTTTTGTACTCTTCGCCCCAAATGGTGTGTTCTGGCTGGTGCTAGTGGAACACACTCTGTCTGTGTGTGTACCATCCATCAAAATGTGTTGCTCCTAATAAATGCTGCACAACTGGAAGAGACTCACAAGGATCTACAAAATCTTATTTTATGTGAAACCCCATCTCAAAACTGTATGTTTAGGCGATGTGCAAACTGTTCATCGAAGGAAAGTTTAACAGCATTCTTACAAACAAAGTTTGAAAACTATGAGGAAGAAGATAGGATCGAATTCAAACAGTGGGTAGCTACAGACAGGACACAGATGATAACTCAAACTTCAACCATTGATGAATTTATTGATGAACTAACAACAAAAATAGAAAAATTTATCCCACATTCTTATATTGCAAAAAGTCAATCGAGCTATTTTAAAAGTCTAAAGGATAACTGCCTGCCAAATCAAGCCATTATATCAATGGACTTCAGCGAGAATTTCTCTTTTGTGATTCAAGATGAGGTACAGGGTTATCATTGGACCTCAGACTCCTGCACTGTTCACCCAGTAATAATTAACATGTGTGTTGATGACAAAAGAATAGTCTCATCACATTGTATAATTTCCGATGACTTAAATCATGATGTTTGTATGGTTTATAAGATTCAAGAAACCCTGTTAGAATTTGTTAAGGAACATTGTCCTAATGTCACGGATGTTCACTATTTCAGTGACGGATGCGCAGGACAGTACAAAAATAAATATAATTTTATGAATCTTTCACTTCATGAAAAAGACTTTAAAATCAAAGCCCAGTGGTCATTCTTTGCTACAAGCCATGGGAAAATGGAATGTGACGGTATTGGAGGAACTGTTAAAAGGTTGGCGAGAAAAGCAAGTCTCCAAAGGCCTCTTCAAGATCAAATACTGACTGCAACTACCTTTTATCAGTTCTGCATATCCACCATTTCAAAAATAAATTTCCACTTCATCTCTAAAGATTCAACAGATCTCATTCGCCGCCAGCTTGAAAAACGCTTTGAAAACTTGAATACACTTCCAGGTACAAGAAGTTTTCACAACTATAGACGACTGGACTCTTCTGGAACATTAGAAGCAAGGAGAATCAGTACTGATGAAGAGCCTAGTCTAACATACAATTTAAGAAGAGGGTTGACTTTAAATGTAAATGAAAAAGATTTATACCCCTCTCGCTACATTGCTTGCAAATACGACAATCTCTGGTACTTTGGAATAATAACGAATGTTTCCAAAGAAGATGGGGACGTAACAGTGAAGTTTCTTCACCCAGCAGGACCATCCTCCTCATTTTACTGGCCAAAACAAGATGATATCTGTGATGTGCCGATTCCTCACATCCTTGCAGTAGTAGAGCCACCTCATACCTCAACGGGAAGGACATATCAATTTTCAAAGGAGTGCCTAGTATTAATTGAAAAGCTGATGATTTATTAACAATGCCTTCCCAGAGAACTATGTTTCCCACATATTTAAGCGTAGTTTATTCTCATAATATGCGTAAGTATTATATTGTAACTTATAATGTTCATAATAAATAGAAGGAGGCAAATACACAAAACTTTTATATTATTAAATTAAAGCCCATTTCATGTAGATAATTTAGGGGAAAAAAAGTTCTTGATTATCTCATTCCCTTGGCGAGATATTACATTTTACGCTAAACCTTGTTTGTAATTTTAAAATTTTATAATGTCCAACATATAATTTTTTTTAAATATTTTATGTTTTACATGGGGTTCTGTTACATTTTTTTTACAATTCCTCATAGTTATAAGAACATGCATTAAAAATTTCAACAAGATAGGAGGTTAAATCAGTGAATGAGAAATTATTTTCTACTCCAAGACACGTTTTATCTGACCTTATCCAAGGCTCGGAAATTTAAAAACGCCAAAACTTTAAAGTGCCATTACTCAAAAACTATGTGTGATAAAAAATTAAAATTTAGTGGTGTTTTTCATGTTTATAAATAGAACATATTTACCAATTTTCATAAAAATCTGAGGTTTTTGGTGAAAAAATTATTTTTTTTGGGTTGAATTGATGTGGAATGACCCTGTCCATTACTATCAGAGGTTCCGACTCAGCGGCCTTTCGGAATACGGGGCTCAGATTGACCGGTTCTTGAAGGACCTCGCCACTGTGTATCCCGGGTGGAAGAGCGTAGGCCTAAAGCTGAAGGAGTTTGTTTTGCCGACGCCCGAGTCAGAGGGGATAGAGGACCTAATGCCTCGTTAAAAATGTCCCAAAGCCGATCCTGTTGATGAGGTGGAGTTCGTCGAGTGTGATAATTTTGAGGACCCTGACCCTAAGGATCCAGATTTTGAACCATAATTTTATTTTGTAGTAAGATTCTTTAGTATTTAGTTATAGTTATATTTTACATGTCCCCATATTTTCCCATACAATTTGTAACACTTTTTTCTTTTTCTCTTCTTCCAGAATGTTTCTTATTATATTGTGGAGAAAACCACCACAAAATCAAAGTTTTCATGTGGAGTAAACCACCTCAAAATCAATATTTTTGGTGCACTTGATGAGGTGGGTCCTCGTTCCCGTGCACTGGATAAAGATAGCGTTAAACTGATACAGCTATCTAAACCGAACCCTCATCTCTTTTATTGCAATTCAATGCAAAAATTGCTATTATATGCTATCCTTCTTTTCCTGTTTAAATGTATCATTTTTCTATAATTTTATACTATTTCTCAGTGGAGACAACCATTTAAAAAAACATGGCGCACAATATGAGGTGGGTCCACGTCCCGTGTGCTGGATAGGGTTTTAGCATTTCGCCTGATATTCCTTAATTGAGTGCTAATTACCTGAACTGAATCCTCACTTTTTTTTCATCAACAACGTAAAGGCTCTTAATGAAAAAATTGTCCGGAGGGGTAGAATGCAGTGAAATACTTCATACAATTTCTACTTGGAGTTTGTTTCTCTTTTTTTAAGTTTATGTATGTTTTTTGCAGTGAAATACTTAGTTTTCCAATTAGAGTTATTATTACCATACTAGCATTAGTGCATAGCATAAATAAATTGGGAACTTAATTTGATTCTCAAAGTTTGCATAGTTTTTATATTTTGTGTACTATATTTTTATACTGAAATACTTAATTTTCTAATTAGAGTTATTATTGTGCCATAAAGATGCATTTTTTGAGGAATATTTGCAGTGAAAAGCTTTTTCTAGCGCCGATTCACGATGTTTATCGAAAAAATGACCCTAAGTTTTTGATTGTTTTATCATTAAATACCGCAAAATAACTAAGTCCATCGAAAAAATGATAAATTTATCATTTCTAGCGCCAATTCCAGTGAAAAAATGACAAAGTCAAAAAAAAAAAAAAAACCCAAGTTTTTGATCGTTTTATCATAAAATGCTGCAAAATAACTAAGTCCAGAAAAAAAAACATTAGTATTTGATCACTATTTTAAGAATAAATATAAAGTCCGGGAAAAAAAATACCAATCTTGGCGATGTTTACATCTGGAATGTAAACATCGCCAACACCGGGGTTTGGCGCCGCCAAAAAAAATCCAAGATGGCGCCAACGCCCAGTTTACCATAAGTTTCCCTCAGAGTGCAAAGACTAAGCATGACTCTGTTGCTGTGTACACCTTTATGAAAAAGTTGATTCCAGTGCTGAAAACAAAATTTACAAATCTTCAGAAGGTATTTTATTTTTCTGATGGGAGTTTAAAAATCTAGCCCAGTTTAAAAACTAAAAACTTCTTGAGTTAGTGTAATCTCTACAATGATTTTCAATTAGAGGCTGAATGGCACTTTTTTGTGTCTGCTCATGGGAAGAGTACGTGCGATGGACTTGGTGGAACAATAAAGAGAATGGCTAGAAAAGCAAGTAACCATATATTGAAAAAATCTTGACACCACATGAATTGTTCCTGTATGTAACCCAAAATATTTTAGGAATCAACTTAGAGTACACAACAATTAAAGATTATGAAGAGAGTAAGTATCAACCGACTTCTTACTTCCAGGATGCTAAACAGCTTGAAGGTATTCAGAAATTCCATAGCTATATTCCTAGGTCAGTTGAAGTAGCAGTTAAACGGTTTTCAAGTGACATTAGAATGGGACAGGGGTACTACTGTGATATAATCCCCCCCCCCCCCCTCCTTAGCGACATTCGAGCTAGCGCGCCAATTTGTAATGATTTTCGGTTGGCGATATCTTTTTGTTTCTCTAGTAACCAGCGCCATCGATGATGCAATGGGTGTTTTTGGGTATGATGGTTGGACTTTTAGAAAGTTTTCTTTTACTAATAAGTAGCTTTTTAGTAGTTTATTTTACAGTTAAAGTTTGTGGAGATCTTTTCTGTTGCTAAAGAAAGAATGTAAAGTGTTAAGGTGCATTAATTTGGTTCAATTGCTTTCTATTATGGCCAGATGAATGATTCTATATTACAATAGTTTGTTAAGGCGCCATGTTTTCGAAATGTGTTAAAATGGACGGAAACGTAGTTGGGTTTTTCTGCTATCTAAAGTATGAAATTGTTTTGGTTGATAAGTGCATAAGTTTGGTTAATTGTGACTAAAAGCAATGAAAAATTAAGTGGTAATTTTTGGACCATTTCGTCATATTGGATAGCAAGTTTGTAATGATTTGGGATTAATATTGAAAAGCCAACTGGTTTAAAGTGAGTTCTTTATTTTTCTAAATTTATTATTTGCTTATTTTATGTAAAGGTTATAAAACAATGAATTTTCAATTGTTCTAAAATATTAGCTGTAGTAATTACTGGCGTTGCTGGTTTTGATAAAGTGGGTTTCCATTAGTTTAATGTAAAATGTACTTGGAGTTTTGCTTGCGCGATATTTTTACTGTTGAATAATGCATATAATTTCATGTTATGAAAATTAATTGCCATAGTCATTATTATGCATAAAATGCATGTTTTTTCAACGAATGGTTTTTATGATATTTTTAATGGTAGGCTTCCAATAGTTTAATGCAAAATGTACTTGAAGTGATGACAGTTATTAATTTTGTTGTCTAGGGTAGTATTTTAAAATTTGGATAGCTTTATTAAACATTGCTTTTTCTTTGAATTGCACGATATTTTTATTATGTTTTTCATTAAATAATGCATATCATTTTATGCAATGAAATTAATTGCAATAATCATTGTGCCTAAAATGTGTGTCCTTTCAAGAAACGGTTTTTATGCTAGTTTTAATGTAGGCCTCCAATAGACTGATGTGCTTAAATTGATCAATGATATTTTCTAATGGAGTATCTTATTTTAAAATGCCGACATATTTCTTTAATAAACATTGGTTTTGTGTTGAATTGTGCAATAATTAATATTTTTTGTCATTAAATAATGCATATCATTTCATGCAATGATGAATCATTGTGGTAGTAATTATTGGCATAAATTGCCTGTTCTTTTAACGAAGGGTTTTTATTCAAGTTTGAGTGCTTTGGTAAAGTAAATTGTATTTTTCGAGTAATTATCAATCCGTTAATGTATTGAAATGTTGTTGAAAAATGCTGTACGTGCTTTACATAGTAATGTCCATATTGTGTGTAAGATATAATTTGCAATTTTTGGTATTTTACTGTTTTTTAGTGATTTTTCTTGATATGTTTGCTATGTTTATGATGTGACATCATTGGCGATAAAATCATTGCCAAGAGTGTTTTATTCTATTTGAAGTTGGCGACGGTTTCTTGGCAATAACTAAAAGTCGCCAAGGGGGGGATTATATCACATTAGTTCCTGGGACAGGTAGAAATACGTAGTTTCAAAGCACATTTCTCAACAGAGCTTGTAAGGCACCAAAAGTGAAGTCAGGGTACTAACTGATGAATATAACTATTCATGGTGGGGGGGGGGGGCATGCATTCTTGCAGCTAACAAGGACATCACAAAGCTGAGAGTTACCTTCTTATATCCCAGAGGACCATCACCATCTTTGATTTACCCACATATACCAGACATACAAATTATTCATGCAAGTACTATACTTATGCAAGCAGAACCTATAACACCTACTGGGTGTGTATATTCTAAGTAAATATGAAATTCAGAGCTCATCACAGCTTTTGGCTCAAAGACTGCAAATCAGAACTGGTTAATTTATCATTTAACATATATAGAGCAACTTTTTTGACTTGAAATATTTTAAGGTGGTTTTCTTTAATTTTATTTACATGTCTCAATTGTTAATCAAAAATTAAATTTAACTAAACTAGTGCTTTATTTTTAGTTATTAAAAGCATACTTTACAGTGCGATTACGCTTTTAATGCCTTAGATCGGCGGTTCCTAAACTGTGGTACGCAAAGTCTCTCCAGGAGGTACGAGTGCAGGCAAAAAAAAAAAAAGAGAGAGACTGGACAGAAAGCATGCATTGCTTTCTGTCTGATGGTGCTCGGTCAATGACTGAAACACGTAGGAACTTTTGCCAAAATAAAATCAACAGAAATCTACTTTTGTTCATTGCAGCATTCATAAACATCAGTTAAAATAAAATATATAAAATAAAATATATTTCATTTTATGTCCGCAGCTTTATTTTAATTATGCTTTCTCTGCCTTAATAACTATTAAAAATTGTGTAATTTATATTCCCTAGTCGTCTATTAGAATTCTATTCTATATAATAAAGTTATATTCACAGTGGTATACAAATGGTTTGCAAGCAAAATGGTGGTATGCGAAAAAAAAAGGTTGGGAAAAGCTCGCTGCCTTAGATATAAAACTGGATATATAATTCAATTTTTTTTTTTAACCCAGGGTCTTAAATAAAGCAAATGAGGTAATAAATTATTAAAAAAGTATTATATTACATCTTGTTTCAGCAACACCTTGTAAAATTGGCCCACATACAACCTTAACCCATATACAAAATAATTTAATTTCCATAAAGAGGCATGATGACATTTTTTTTACTGTGATCCCGCTCCTGTCCCACCCTGATATTTTGCATATATGTTAACAAAAGATCTTTCTTTAACATTCATATTTTTTTGAAATTTTTCAAAAATGGTGTTTTTGAGAAATTCAAAAAAATATTCAAAAAACTTTTTTTTCCAATTTTTGTTTCTTTTAACATGTTCATGATTTATATCTTTAGAAAGTTGTGGAAAAGACCATTAAAATGAGCTTTCTATCTTAAATAGATGCTGAGATATTTGCATTTATCCAATTCACGAATGTCGAAAAACGGCAGATATTTTATACTTTAAAACGCAAATTGCACAGAAACGGCAAGTAAAAAAAAATCTCAAAATTTATATTTTTTATAATCTTATAGGTACAACTTATATAACTAAAATCATAGAAATCTGAAATGTCAAGGTTGAAAATTAATTTATCATTGGTTGATTTGACATGGAATGAGCCAGCAGCATATTGAATCCATACACTTGGTCTTCACCCCTTCCCCCAGAAAATTTTGAAACTACGAGCTTGTTGCAGGAGCAAGACAAGATCGCGTACCTTAAAAAAGTATATGTTCAAGGAAAGATTTCACAAGAAACATCTATTGGGATTACCGATATCCTTATAAGTTTACCGTAATTAAATTTAAGTAGCGAACATACAAATAACTTACTTTCACATTTAGGATACTTCTGGGAATTATCTTGTATAACATATCTTAACACAGAATAAGTTCTTTTACCAGAGTAACACACACATTTTAGGTATGCCCGATGGAAAGTTCTACTTAAAACCATATTAAAGGACAAAACCATTTTTCAAATTTCAGTATACTGTTCACTTATTCCTTCTCTTCCCTCTAAAAATCATATAACAAAAACTTTAAAATTGCACTAAACTGTCCATATTTGTGCTCAACCACAAGCCTACAACGGTTAAACAAAACCAAACAAAACATTGCATCACTTCTCTTCGGTAACACGGCTACAGTTAAATATCATTTTTAATAGGCAAAGCCGATGAATTCACTTTCACTGGCAGATGGCGCTGCGAAGACGATGATAGGCTGCATTCAAAAACTCGCGACCGGTCGTCTCGGTGCATCCATGAGCCGCCGAGTGTTTCAAAAACTCCCTTCGGTGCAGAGGCGTCATAGACACATGTTTCCTATGTCTATGAGAGGCATAGTTAGGGTTTTCAGCGTTCGGGGACAACTGAAGATTATGCGCCCCCCCCCCCGGGGGTCTAGGGGGGCCCCTAAAAGAAACTTTTAAAAACTTTTATGCTTCTTAAATGATAAATAGCTCAAAAAAGCAGCCCTTTTAACTTGCATTTTTATAAGTGACAATTTACTTTTAAGGGAAAAATGGGACTTTGGCTTCACAAAGTTATTTGTCTGATTTCCCACGCTTTTCCTGTGTTACATTGGTCATTCCCGATATGATTTGTGGTGCTCTCACTTTTTTGTCGAATATATTCACACCTCTTCAGATAAAAAATTTTTCTTTTCTTCGCATTTAGAAATAAAACAAATTAGCAGTAATTTTGCGCCCCTTGACGCTGCGCCCGGGGACAGCTGTCCCCCCCCCCCCCACCCCAGCTACGCCTCTGCTTTGGTGGCTCCGGAGACTGCCAATAATGACAAACGTACATACATTCAATAAAGGTTAATTTATTTTCAATTTAGAAAACCTTTATGCTCTTACAATTTCTTTGAGTTTCTAATATTTTGTTATTATTATAATAAATATTACATATTTATAAGGCGTATATAAACATTAAATGTATATATATATATAGCAAGTGATATATTTTTATATCAGCTTGCAAATTGTATCTAACTCAAAATTTTTTAAAGAAAATATGCGTTATTTTGTATGAAATTTTTCAAAGCATGTAACTCCCTTCATATGCATGCACAGTCCAACATTACAGGTTTTGCACATAGTTCTAGTTTTATGAGATTTTGCAGTAGTACTGCAGAACGCGCATCTCCGTGGTTTGCATTTTATAGGCAAATGCTTC
Source organism: Octonoba sinensis (assembly GCA_038502835.1). Taxonomy (NCBI): domain Eukaryota; kingdom Metazoa; phylum Arthropoda; class Arachnida; order Araneae; family Uloboridae; genus Octonoba; species Octonoba sinensis. Next base: position 57,365,191 of record CM076605.1, on the reverse strand, counting down.
ATATTTTTGTATTTAAATTCGTCAGGGACGAACGGATTATTTTTCTTTTTTGGCAACACAACTTTTTTTTTCGATGGTGTTTTCTTTTGCGGTGAAGCGACAGCGCCCATCGTCATCAACGAATGAATTACTTCTCTGCTGAAATCTTTCATTGACATTATATCAGACGAATCCGGTACCATTTTGTGCAAAACATATGCATCCACCACAGACATGAAAAGTAAAAAAAATATATGGTGCCACAACACTTCTTACTTTCTGTCCACTTCGTACAGGCTCTTCATGCAATCAAAATGATCCACTAACCCCATACTTTTGTATTAATTGCAAATTGCTTGTTGACAAGTTACTTGAGTTTTTGTTCCATCTCTTTCAACTGTGATTACATTAGTTGGGTTCGCAAGAGTAGACACTAGATGGACACTTCATTTATCCTTCCATTTCAGACAAACAATCTTGTCATTGCTTACGGCCCAGTCAAAATCTCTAAGTTCTAATGATTTGTCATTAGACAAATTTTTTGGAAGTTCTTTTCGTGACACATTAACTGTGCCGCTAGAAAAAACATTTTTTTGACTCCAAAAATTTAAACAAATTGTAGATGGTAAAATAACTATCCCTAAACAGTCTGATTTGTTCCATACAATGCTTCACTAAGTCTCATAACAACGTTTTCTCCTAAATTTTTTCCCACGGCATTTTCTATTCCGAGTAAATTTCAAACTGTGTGCGGATCCGCTTTCGTCGCAGCGCATCCAAACTTTGTAACCGCGTTTTATAGGCTTCTTTGGCATGTACTGATTTATTGAACTCCTTCCTTAGAATGTTATCATGCTCTCATCAATTGTTTGATTTTCTCCCGGATTCAAAGCAGTAAGGAACGTTTTTGAGACTTTCAAGAAGTAGACGCCGTTCTTGTGAACTAGGCACAAGATAATGTGCATCAGATTTTCTTAGGGCTTCAGAACGATGTGTTCGAGGTCCAGGAACACAATGAATTTTCGGCTTCATGCGAAGTAAATGCAAAGTAACCTCCCTCCGGAAATTGAGATGGGACAATTCTGCTGCTGTACCTTTGTGCATATGTAAATGCAGAATCCAGCCAGCCGCAACAGCCATAGGTACCCGCTTATTGGAACACAACATCCATATTTTGAAGCCAAATCTGATTGGTTTTCCATGGATAAACATTTTATCCGAATGATGACCGTAATATGGGACCATTGACTCATATACTTAATTTGGAATGAAAAATTCCGAACTGCTGAAGGTTTTTTTTCCAACTCTTCGTAAAAAGGAGATATTTTCCCCATTTTATCTCCTAACATCAGTGTGTTATTATCCACAATGTGAAAATATTTTTTTAGCTTTCTAAATTTGTTTCTGGACATTACAGTAGAAACAATTGGACCAGATAGGTCTTCTTGAGTGAGTGCTCCAGTATTGATCTTCTCCGGGTACTTGGTGATATCCACTAAATAACATCAACCCAAAAAATTGTCCTATGTCATTTTCATCTACAGCAAAAACTTCTCCTTTTTGTAAAACGTAAAGTTCAGTCATTTTAGCCAAATGTAATAAATAGTTCATTGGCAAAAATTTATGAAATATCTCAACTGGAGTTAAAGTTATCAATTCGGGAAACAATTCGCTAATGTTCTCAATTTCTTCCGTGTTTAGGATATTTAGAAAATTTGCCATTTTTTTCCCAACGATGTTGGACGTTTTTACCTTTTTGTTTCAGTTTTCGCTTTGCAGGTGGTCTGCCCGATGAAGTTGACGGTACGTCAGGATCAAATGAGTCTTCATGAAATAATTTATCGTCGTCTCTATTAATAGATATTTCTATTTGACGACAAACATTGGCTGGCAGAACGGGCTCAAAACTATCCTCAATATAGTCTTCTTCCTCTGTCAAGAATCCACTTTCTTCTGGAGGCAATTGACAAATATCAATACATTCTTCAGAATCATCAGATATTGTATAAATATAATCCAGTGCCTCTTCTACAGTTCGAAAAGGCTTTGAATGAGACATCTTATCAGCGTAAGGAATACTCACTAACTGAGAAAAATCACAGAGAAGAGAAAAAGCTAAAAGTCTTTATCATAATTCCCTAAACATGTGTTTCTCTGTGTTGCCTCCACTAGCACCCCTGTGATGAACTATTTAATCCTTGAACTATTTATTTTATCCTCTACTTCGTACGCTTGAGTCGTAAACAAAGTCTAGCTATCAAAAAACATATGGGGTTTTTAGAAAAAGTAATCCCCTTCAGGTCAAGTGCTCCACTTTAGGTAACAGGAAGGGTTGCTGCGGTGGAGGGAGAAAGAGGGGGGGGGGGCGACGAGGACCAGAATGTAAATAAACAGTCACTGCACATCTACGTAACATTTACCATGAGTTCCAACAGTTGAAAAATTGTCGTCTTATTTATTTGATGTAATGTAACCAAAAGAAACGTAGTGTGTTAAAACGTAGACGTAGCAGATATAGTGATCTAATGTTATAAGTTATGTTAACATTGGCGTGTAAAGACACGCCAATGTTCCAATTTTGGAACATGCAAATTTCACCGCAAATAAAAATTATAATAACGTGATTTTTTTAAAATAAAACATGTTCAATTGACAAAGTGACTATTTTATTGTTCTCACTTAGTTATGAAATTTTTACTTAAATTTTAAATTTTGTATGAATTTTTTAATCTTGTTTGATGAAAAGTACGAAAAATGAATAAATTACAATTTTTTTTATTGTTGATACTACTACTTTCAGTAATGTAATCATTATATCAAAAAATCAATCAAAAGTTCAAATGCACACAGAAATTTTTGCAGTGCAATACCGATAAAATTGTAATCTTTCTATTTCCTATGACACACTTTTTTATTAATATTTTTCGTTTTATCATAGTGCTCTCTGAAACATGAATACAATTTTAGAATTGAGGGGCACTTTACCCCAGCATCTCGGCCTTGGAACCAGCAAAGCAATGCTATTGGCAGATATAGTGATCTAATGTTATAAGTTATGTTAAGCTTTTTTTCATTGAGTTAGTTACAATCCTTTCCACAAAGAGGAAAACTTTACCAGAATCATAATTATAAATAATTTAGAAGAAAAATAGAAAAATATTCCTATAATTGATCAATGGACATTCTTTTCACGATGAACTGTGACATTCTTTTTTATCTTGTGTAAAAATTATAATTGTTACTACATTTTATTAAATCTCAAGCTTACATTTTTGCAAAGAATCATTCATTTGTACCATTTTCCACTCAAAAGTGCATTCACCAAATTATACGAAAAGTGCAACTTTTTAAGAGCATTTGTGCTGACCTTGGCCGAATCTTTGACAGACCCCTGTCATAAATATGTTGAGTCTGCTGAGTCATGGGATTCTTACATTGATAGATTTACTGCTTTTTTAGATGTTCAAACCTTCCCGATGATAGAAGAGGGAAAGCATTCATTTCGTGTTTGTCACCGAAGCTGTTTACATTGCTGAAAAGTCTCACCGCACCGGTAAGCCTGCCGATAAAAGTTTCGAAGGACTACCAGATCATTTTAAGTAAAGATCAACCCAAAGTCATTGATTATTCCTGCAAGGCATGATTTTCTCAATCAAAAAACAACAGGATCATGAATCCATTTCGCGTTTTATAGTTACGCACACTTGTAGTGCCATGTTCGTATCCAGATGATGTTCTTAATGTAAGGCTTCGCAATGTGTTCGTCAGTGGATTAAGAAATGGTCACGTTTTAAACCGAATTTTAATCGAGAAAAAGATGACATTGATTTGGAGCGTACCTTAATTATCGCTTTTGCGATGGAAAAAGCTATCCAAGGTGCTAAAGATTTGATTGAAAATGAAAAAATAATTTTGGTTAAAGCACTAAAAAGTTCTAAATCAGCAAAAGAATTTCAGAAGAAAGCTAAAGTTGTGAAAACACAAGAATGCTACCGCTGCGGAAAGGATAACCACGCAAGCTCTAATTGTAAATTTATTAACAGTACAAAACATTAAGACATAGAGACATTGAGCATACATAAACATCGACGCTCTATCATGACCTCCGCTTACAATTAAGCTTCCTTAGCGAATACACCGCAACTTTGTACTTAGTTCCTTTTCTAAAACCAAAACCAAAGGTATTGTTAATCACTTTTTCGTTTCAAAAAGAAAAAGTGAAGTTTTATTTTTACTTTTAGAAAAAAAAAGTACATATTACATTCAAATACAATATATGCATGTCAAGCCTGCGATACATTTATCGAATTTGATGTTAAAAATTTCTAAAATTTGGAAGAATGCCATAGTTATTTGCATATCTAAGAAAAATTCAACTCTCAGTGAGGTCATCAGTTACAGGCCTATCAGCCTCCTCAGCTCTATGGGGAAAATCTTTGAATGGGTGATTAACACGTTGAGTGCCACGCGGTTTTATAGCGACTTCCCCGTCAGGCCGCGCGCGCAGGTATCGTAGTACAGCAATGCGAAATTTGACCAAACAGGTTATAACATTTTGTGACACTTGCGAGGGACAACCATTTTTATGTTTACCTTGTTTCAATAAAATCCATTAAAGTTTTCTGAAAAAATGTTCAATTTTTATCTTTATTATCATATTTTATACTGTCAGTCACCGGTGACTGACGTGGCACTCAACGTGTTAACAGCAGGATCCTGAAATTCACAGATGAGCAGTTCGGCTACAGGAGAAAGCACAGTACTACCCACCAGCTTCTCAGCTAATTTCATCATCGAAGGTTTCAACTCCCACCACCATACTGTTGGGATTTTTCTCGACATAAGCAAGGCCTTTGGTCAGCTCTGACACTATGGTCTGATCTACAAACTCATTAAATTTAACTCCCCCCCCCCCCTACCTTTCTTATTTTCAACTATCTCCAAGATCGGACATTTCAAGTTAAAATTAAAAATTCATTCTCCTCCCCTCATCCAATCAAAAGTGGTGTTCCACAGGGCAGCGTATTAGGACCCTCCCTCATTAACATTTTCATGGCTGATATCCCAAAAGATGAAAAAACCAATGCTGCCCCTTTTTGCCGACGAGCTTTCTGTCTTCGCTAGGAACCCCGGCAGAAACTATGCCAGAGTTCATCTTCAAAGGCACGCCGACGAACTCTCCCAATGGTATGCTGATTGGGCCCTTAAAATTAACACCGAGAAATCCCAATGCATTCACTTTACGAAAGGTGGCGTTGCAGCCCCCAAGAAAATTAAAATCAATGGCGACCTCCTCTCCTACAAAACTGAGATTGAATATCTGGGCATAGTCTTAGATAGGAAACTCACCTTTTCTAAGCAATATGAAAAACTGGTAAAAAAGACCGAGTCTTGTGCCCACCTCATGAATAATCTCATTAATAAATACAGTCACCTCCCCCGTAAGAGTAAGCTTCTACTCTACACGTCAATCCTTCGACCCATACTTCTGTATGCTGCATTCATCTGGGGCTTCAGCTCCAAAAGAATTCTCAAGCCCCTCCAAACCACCCAAAACCGTATCTTACGGCAAATCATGGCTGCCCCATGGCTTGTCAGAGGTAAAGACATTCACAGGGAGCTCAAAATCCCGTCCATATCCAACCATATCATCAAAGAATCTCGTAAGTTCTGCTCCACCCTCGAGTCTAATCCCAACCACCTCATCAGAGCTCAAGCCAAGTTTAACTGCACAAATCTTGTGCTTACACATAAATTCCCTTCCAGTTACAGGCTCCTCGATTTTGATACCCTGCGAACGAAAAAAAAAAACCCCTGCCTAACCCTCAATATTTTTATGACCCTTTTTAATCCCTTGTGTTTGCTACCAGTTTTTTTCCTCCCCTTGGTCTTCCCACCAGTCCATTTTCATGTCCCTACCTACCAGTTAGGTTGCCTGCCTTATCTGCCTTGTCCCTCCTTTTGATTGCTTCCGCGTGTTATCAAAAATTTAAAAAATACAAAAAAAAAATCTTCAAAATACAAAAATTCCCAAAAAATTAATATTTTCCTTTTTATCTTTTATCCTTGTATTTTATGTCATGATCATAATCTTTTACTTGTATCATTATACTTTTTCTCTAACCCATGTTTTTTGTCCTTACTAACCGTGTGGCCCTGACAACGGTCTTTCTTTCTTTCTCTCTTTTTTTCTTTTAGACCCTCGCCCCCCCCCCTTTCTTAATTAAGCTAACTTTGCCATGTCTACCTTTATGTTTCGTTCCATTTCACGTTTTTTATTCCGGCATTGTGTCAGGTAAAGAGGCGCACTTCAAAACTGCATCAATATTCATGTTCAAACGTTCTCTCCATTTTTTTTTTTTTTTCAGCTTCCTTCTAGACAGGGACGTCTGTTCCGGTTCCTTCCCGCTTTTTACATGTTCCTGACCTCGGAATCCCCCCCCCCCTCCCTGTGAATACCTAGGTCTGAACTCCCAATTTATAGTAAGGGCAATAAGCCCAATTAAATTTTTCTAAACCTTTTTTTTAATCTTATTTTTACCTTTTTTTAGTGTGCCATGATATTTTTCATGAGATATTGTCTCTGTTGTACCATGTATAGTTTTACCTGCATCTTGAAATTGTCCAACATGTGGTAGGATTTTTATGCTGTAACTTGTAAATTATGTAAGAACAATAAATATTATTTGTTGTCTGTAAATATAAGAACGTCTTAATAGTCTTCCAGGCATTATTAAGTAGAACCTGTTTATCACATTTTGACTATAACTATCACGACCACCCCATAATTTTCCTTTGCCCCCTTTCATTCAAAATCAATATTTAACAGTAGTCGTTGTCTCTCCATTAGCGTCTAGTGACTGCATTGAATTTTGAAACGTCGAACAAGAGGAAAATAAATACTCTTGAACCCTATTTTGAAAAAAGTAGGACAATACCATGTTTTGAGGGGCAAGAGATAGAAAACATATCAAATGAAGCTGAGCCAGAAGAATCTTCTGCTTCTACTTTTGTCGACATTCCAGCACATCCCAGCGACATAGGAAATTTTGTAGGAAAATAGGTAAATTTTTAATCCTTTTTTTACAGTTTAACGTCATTCTATATACCGCATTTACTCGAATCTAAGACGCACCTCCATTTCCAAACTTCAAGTTGTGCCAAATTCTTGTATTGAATTATAAGACGCATCCCGGATATTCAATGAAGCAACTGAGAATTTGACAGTATAAATTAAACCATACGGGTTTTATTTGTTCGATCTAAACATTTAAATGTCAAAATTAAAAAGAGAACAAAGCTACTATCTTGCGATTTTACTCACAATACTATATTCGGGAAATGAGCGGTGGCACACACTTTGGTGGTTGGTGTCGTATCTTCAATTGAATCAAACCGCACGGTGTGCTTGAATAGTCTTTGCTATCTCTGTGGCATTAAATGAGTATAAGTCATCCTCTGTAGGGTAGTTAACGAGGTGAAGGCCTGCAGCGACTGCAGGGCAGTTAAAAACATGATACGGCGTGAGTTCCTCGCCGAGACAGTGGTCACAGTTTTGAGGCACTCACTTTAGTGAACTCCATTGCCCCATTGGTTTTGTATGCGATTCCGAGACGCACCCCCCATTTTATACCTTAAAATTTTAACAGAAAAAGTGCGTCTTAGATTCGAGTAAATACGTTATAGTTTTATGAAATTGTTTAAGATATCCATCCAACTGTGTTTGATATCCATCTTTGAAAATCAAGCAAAAATTAATATATTATCAATAGATTCTGTTTCTAGTGCATTGGTACAATGAAAAAATTCGTTTATAATTTCTTTTATACAATTTATTTTCAATTGTTACTTTTTAACAAATATTTGGCCGATATTGGATATTGGCAAAAAAAAAAAAAGTCTCATTACTGAAATATTAATATCCTACTACTATTTTTTTTATCACATATGTACTTTCGGTTAATAAGAATGCAATGTTAAATCTATGGTGTAAAATACTCGAGAAATAGATACTCGGATTATAGTTTTTCATTTAAAAATATTTTCTCAATTTTAATTTAAAAAAGTAGATTTAATTTACTAGAAAATTTTCTGATATGAAAACTATTAGGTGACTACACTCAGAACCTATGCGCTACGTTTTGGGAAGTTCTCTTTTTCCTAACTGAAAACTGATTAATCTCAAAAATCTTGCTTTTCAGAAAGCGCATTAAAAGTTTTTTGGAAATAATTATTCAATTCCCATAAAAGTTTCCAGACTTGGGTTGTTTCTTTAACTTCAGCATTACTCCTACTTTCGGTTATCGGTTATTTAAATACTCACTTTTGCTTTCTCAGCTGATGCAAAAACAGCTATAAATAGCACTCTTAATGGTCAATCACACGTCACACTTACTTTACAAAAAAAATCTGTTCTAGATAGCTAAATGCATGATTTTCTAAATACATTTAAAAAATTTGTGATTTTGGACCAAAATTGACTCTTGAAACACAGTTGGACATGGATACCTTAAGTGAAGCTGTTTTGAGCTAATATTATTAAGAAAACTGGTTCTTTATAAAGTGCAAAGAAAGTTCGCAATTTTTCTTGGGTAAGTAGCAAATAACGAATTTTTGCTTCTAAACTTTTTCAACAAGACGATGGGTTAGGTTCTATCCCCTCTTTTCTTTCGCACGTAACTATAATACGGTTGAAGAAAGCATAGTAATTGGGTGGAAAATTCGGACTTGACTTGAGATGTTGTGACTAAAACTGTACCCTACCACGAACGGAACGCTACGATGATCTCACTTGCGACTAACTGCATAAACAGTTGCACGTGTTTTGCCCAGCAGAATGGCCGCCAAAAATATTAGGGAAAAAAAACATCAGCTAGAAATGACAATAGGAGAAATGGAAAACAAAACGTTACTGAATGGAAATAAATTATCAAACAGCTATACCGCTCTAGATAGAAATAAAGATTGGGAAAGATCAATGGAAAGGCTGAATGCATCGGGTGGAGCTTTTAAAACTGAAAAATTGGCAAAAGATAAGTAATTTTTTTATATATTCGCTTTTTATATTATTTTCTAAAGTCAATGAATCTTCTTTGTTTGAAATGTGCTTTATTTCTATAGTTTACTACATTAAGACCTGAAAAGAATGCCATGTACTTTCCAATTAAAATGTCTAAGTACCATATAAATTAGTGGAACTTTAATAATTCGAAACAAAAATGGACAGCGGTAAAATTTCTAACTCTCCATATTTTCGAATTACAAAATTTGAGTACCTTTAGATTATGTTTTGGTCCACTGCATGTCTAAAAATATTGCTCTGACTATAGCAAGTTCGACCATTATTAAGTAAACATTTTCTTTGAGAAATGGCAGTGTATGTATGTTTACAAAATACACCGAGGTGCACTGACAAATAAGTATTAGAATACAAAATTATGTTTCATAAGGTAGTACTGTATCTATAAAGATAAGTTGCATAATAAAAAGTTTTGAAAATTATGCTGCTGTTTAACAAAACTTGAGAAATTTCAGACACAATGTAATCTTTTGTTTGTTATGAAAATTTCGAAAAAGTTTAATAAATGAAATAATCATCACAACCATTTATTTTCCAACAATATTTAATACAATGTCAAAACTCAGTCAAGGTGGGAAGGAGGGTCCTCTGGACGTATGTGGGACCTTTTCAATAGAAGGCAAAGCAGAAGTATTCAAAAAAAAAAAAAAGATTCACTGGCACCATGCAAAGACAAGTTTTGCTCTAACACTAAGTATGCACACAGTGGCGTAACTATAGGGTGGCAGAGCTGGCAAAGTGCCACGGCCCCCTGCTCAATGGGGCCCCCAGCCCGAGAGGCTGCGAGCTCAGAAGTAACCTTACTCTGTTAACAAAATGTAGCAAAAATTTTAAATCTTAGCTAAGTATTATAGGAGAAGATAGGCTAAGTAACTTGGCTACGCTGTCTATTGAAAATTCTATGGCCCGATAATTCAATTTGATGATGTTATTGATACTTTTGCGGAACAGAAAGCTCGGAGAAAAGAGTTTTATTAATAAATATCTTGTTCAGATTAAACTGTTATTTTATTAAAAATGTGCAATACTTCAGCTTTTGAAAACAAAATGTATTTGTTGTGTCTATGAGGTATACGACACTGTGGTAATGCTAAACCTTACTGAGAACATCGTTGGATAGTACAAACACAGATTTATTTACATATTAACAACTACACAATAGAAGACACAAAAACAGGGAACTTAATGGCGGCATTCGAATATCTCATCTGCGTACTGTAAACATTCAAGAGAGAGAGCATAATTACACATAGCGCCATCTATTAGAATAAAAGGTTACAACGGTTCTCCCCTACTAATTAAAAAACTATTGAATAGGAAAATATTATACACAAATAACATTGAAAATAGAAAAATTAGATGAATACTGGAAATAAGAGTTTTTATTAAAACCTCACAGTTGATGCTGGCAGGCGTCTCGTTCGTTCAGAACGTCGACGTGGTTGAGACGGCACATCGGAGGCAGCAGGATCAGGAACTGTCATCTCCGAAACTGGTACTCTGGGAACATCAAAGATTACCCTCGGATGTCTTGTCCCGCTGGAAACATAAGGACTCTGGGATACCTTACCTGTGCTGTTAAGTTGAGGCACTCGACTTGAACATAGCTGATTCATATGTCGTTTCCAGACACGACCGGAGTCTAATTCCACAAGATAATGACGTGATCCTAATTGTTGAGTCACCATGCCAAAGTGCCATATTTCTTTATTATTCAGAAAAACACGAGCTTGAACTCTCTCCCCCACTGATAATGAACGCACAGGGTGAGAGAAGGCACATGATTTCTGAGCACGGTTTGGAAAGATGGCATCTAATTGAATTCGAATTTTGCGGTTCAAGTAGAGTTCGGCAGGAGACATTCCACAAGCCAGTGGAGTGGCACGATAGCGGAATAAAATCCTCTTTACTTTTTCACTGAGACTGCCTGTTTTCTCTAAAATAGATTTTAAACGCTGTTTGAATGTCTGCACATTTCTTTCGGCTAAGCCGTTCGTTGCTGGATGTCCAGGAGCTATTAGCTTTTGAAAAATTGCGTATCTTGAGCAATAAGCACGAAATTCATCACTTGTAAAAATTGTAGCGTTATCAGAGACAAGAACCTTTGGATAGCCGTGAAATGTGAAAATGTCATTCGGAAGATTTATAGTTGAACTGGATGTAGGGGCATCTTTCAGCAAACGAATTTCTGCCCATTTTGACTTTGCATCGATGCACAATAAAAAAATAATGTCTTTCAAACGGACCTGCGTAGTCTATGTGAATTGGCTCCCAGTTTGCTTCTGGGTCATTCCATGGATGGACTATGACTTTAGGCGGATTCTTACGGAGTTTAGCATATTCTTCACAATTCGTTACAAGTTGTTCAATTTCACGATCGATTCCGGCCCAATATACGTATCGCCTTGCTAACTGTTTCCTCTTGGTTATACCCATGTGAGTGTCATGCAACTCCTCCAGAATAGGAGCTCTGAGACCTTTTGGGATGACAACTCTATCATTTCGAAACAATATGACATTGGAAATTGTGAATGGTGAGTCTTCCGGTTCGGAATGAAGCTTCCTTATTATGTCTTGCAATTCTGTATCAGTTAAGGTTTCTTTTGCAATAATATTAGCATTTATGCGGGAACTGGAAATTTGAAATAGTGACTCTGAGTACAGTTCGTCTACTTCTTCATTGATCAAAATGTCAAAAGTTGTGGACGCCTGGGAAATAGGGGCACGTGACAAACAATCGGCATTTTCATTTTCTTTGCACTTCTTGAATTTAACAATGTAATCAAAACCTGAAAGGAATGATGCATAACGGAGTAAACGAGCTGACGTCATCTGAGGCAAGGCTTTATTGTGGCTGAATATCCTGGTGAGTGGCTCATTATCAGTAACCAGTAATTGGCGACGAGGATGGGATAATTTTCTGACGAGTGACTAATAACATGCTTGACATTTACTTTCTTTTTGCACAAAGATTTAATGCATACTTTAGCGACATGTCCTTCTTTATTACACAATTTACATCTCAGATTGCTGCGGTCAATGCGACATTCATTCGATTGGTGATTACTTTTTCCGCAATTAAAACATAAATTATCAATTCCTAGTTCACGATAATTTATTTTATCTCTCCCAGGCTTGGTATATTTTTGAGACTGAGGACGGTTTGAACTACGATTAGAAGCGGATCGATCACGGTTTTTATTTAAATAACGATCATTGCGAGATTTAGAGAATTACGAAATTCTATGCGTATCGTGCTGGCCCTTTTCTGAGATAGTTATACTAGACAAAGTACTATGCAAGAGCTCTTTGCTCTGTATACGTGAAACTTCCAAAGCAATAGCCTTTGCTAAAATTTCATCGAACCTCGTTTCATCCGATTCAAGCAATTTTTCTCGTATTGAATTATCACGAATACCGTGTAGGCACGTAAGAAAACTTCTGCAATTGAAATATTTTTTTCACAATCACATTCAATATGAAATTCGCACTCTGACAAATTTCCCTGCAGCGTAGCGACATACTCCGGAATAGTTTGGTTTTCATTTTGATATGCTAACAGAAAGTAATGCTGCGAGACAACTACATTCTTCTTAGGTGTTAACATTTGCGAAAATGATTGTTAATTCATCGCAAGTTAGACCTTTAAGTGGCTTTTCCGGACCTAAAAACGCTGACAAATTACTGTAATGGACAGGACCAATAGAAGAGCATAATAATTGAGCTTTCTTTACAGTGTTGGTAATATTTTTAACAGCTAAATAATTTTCAAGCCTTTCAATATAACATTTGAATTTTTCGTTTTTCCAATCATAATTTTCAAAAGCCGTGACATTTGACGCAGAGTCATTTGAAATTGAAACAGATTGCATTTGAATTTTCTCGAGTAATTGCACTTGATTTTGATTTAGAATAGTGGCAAAAGTAGTTAGAAGCTGCTTAAATTGATCTGCATCCATTTTTGAAAACTAAGTATTAAACTTACAAACACGTAACATTAACGAATGTAGACAGAACAGGTAATTTTCATAAAAAAAACATATAAGCCAGTTCAAACGAATTTAACTTTCATATGCAGTAATTTGAGGCAATAAAAATTAACAGTGACATCAAAAATCCACACCATCATCACAGCAAATTTCATCCGGAACGATAAATTTTCGAAAAAAAAAAGTGACTTACGTATTTGAAGAGTTAGCGGCAGAACAAAAAGGAAAATACGAACTTCATTGTGTCTATGAGGTATACGACACTATGGTAATGCTAAATCTTACTGAGAACATCGTTGGATAGTACAAACACAGATTTATTTACATATTAACAACTACACAATAGAAGACACAAAAACAGGGAACTTAATGGCGGCATTCGAATATCTCATCTGCGTACTGTAAACATTCAAGAGAGAGAGCATAATTACACATAGAGCCATCTATTAGAATAAAAGGTTACAACAGTATTCAATATTTAACTGAAATGCACACAATATAAGTAATACTGTTGGGTAACTACTTCAGTGGTTTATTAAAATTAAATTACAACGTGACGATTTTTTTCTGGGGCCCATCCAATGCATTTGCCACGGGCCTCAGATGGTATAGTTACGCCACTGTATACACATGAGAAAGAGATTAATATTTTCTAATCATTTTTTCATATTGCTATTTCCCTTTATGTTTATAATGATGGTATCTTAGGTATGCACAAAATTTTGACCGTCAAGGTAGCATTTCACCTGGCTTAATGACCATGGTTTCCATCCTTATGTATTTTGCGGGACATTCCCTTATTTTGAGAAGTGGTCGCCAATGTCAAATGTCCTGTGCATTATAGTTCTGCATTAAAGTTTTGGCAATTCTTTTCAGTGGCGTAACTTGAGGTGTTAGCATTACCCTGCAATATGAAATCTGGTGCCTCCCTCAGTGGTTAATTGCATTACTTAAAACGCGACCAAGCATCCCTTAACTTCTTGTCTCCCCCCCCCCCGCCTTTCTAAATTCAATAAAAGTGCTTTCCGATAAACTTGTTTTCTTCATTTGATTTGGTGATGTAAAATTCTTTTGTCGATCTTAGCATAATAAGCCCTTTTTATCCCTAAGTACCTAATTTTTATAGTACACTACAAACAAGTTCCATATTGACAACATGATATACCGACAATTAACCATTAATGTTTCCATACTTCTAGTATTAATTCTTGTTCTGATGTCTCATTTTTAGAGGTGGTCCGAGCATAAAAGTATGGTAAAAAGCCGTCATCTGGCAATTGTAAAAGACAGAAGCAAGACCTGGGATGGAAGGAGCACCGAGAAGGAATTATCTCCAATGAAAGAAAGGATGCTCGCCCTCATTGGATTTGATGCAGTTTACGGGATGAATATTCCAGAGAGTGAGCCAGTTCTGCTGGAGGAAATATTTGCAAATTCTTTTTAATTCATCTCCTTTCTACAGAACTAATAAAACTTCGGTTTTGTCTGATTTTATTCTATTTGAAAACATTTTCCAATCGAAAGTGCATTCACCAAATTACACGAAAAGTGCAACTTTTTTGGAGACTTTGTGTTGACCTTGGCCGGGTTGTTGACAGAGCCCTGTCATAAATTGTCATCTGCACCTCACCTTTTTCCTACTGTGTTGCCACGCAATGCCATTATTGTGATGGCGCAAATGCTGACCCATCAAAAATTGGGGTTGTGTTGTTCTTTTTTTTTTTTTTCAGGGAAGTTTTCTGAAGGTCGTGGAAGAAACTAACCGTGGCATACCGCTTATAAAAGCAATCCCCAAGCTGGGGGGGACACACTCACACAACACAGCCGGACACTGACGAACTCTAAGTTAGGTGCCGGTGAGGCAAGGGGAGATTATTACTGCACTTTTGGATTTCAAGACGGGCGACGCAAGGACGAGCGGTCGGGCTCCACTCCTATCGGTCATGGAAAGGCTGACATTTTCTTTGCTGCGTTAAAAATGTCTCAACCTACGCGGGGAATAGTGCGCTAAGGCCGCGGCACTGATGATACGAACTCTCGTCGTAATACATGAACGAATATTGTAGTGATGTATGTATAAAGTAATCGCTGTTGAATAATTAGTAACGAAGATCCATAGCAAATATTTTCAAATAAACCTACGAGAAGCCCATCGCTGATGTTGGTGAGTCATTCTTTTTATTTGTGTGTTTTTTTAAATATTTTCTTTTATTTCCTCCTGATATTTTGCAAGAAACCTATGTGCTACCACTAGCATTCAGGCCCTTATTTATTCTAAATTACATTTTCTGAAATAATCCTTTGGTGTTCCCCGACCATAAATATTTTTATTTTGCGGTCCCCATTTTCGGCATGTATTATTAAAACATTCGTAAACATTTTTGCGTTGTTTTTTTTTAAAATGATTATCGTCACGGATCACTTGCAAAATTATTTTTCGAGTAGGCAGAATTCATTTGCCATTATATTACATTCGAGCAAAAATAAATGGGGAGTCACCACGACAACATGGTGCCGTTAATTTTGTCGACCAGTGGAATGGAAAACTTTTTATAATTTGTGCAACTATTTTTTTTTTTCTCTTGTTATGTGGAAATGCAAGAATATGTATCGTAATTTTATAATTGTAGATTTACAAAATATTTAAATTTTTTGTCATGGTTGTAGTTGCACGGATTGTAAAAAGATTTTTTTTTAAATTTTGTATGACATCAGTGCAAATTATTTTACCTAGTATATTGTTTGTAATGTGTAAAAATGCCGCGATCACGCCAACCTGATCCTTCCCGTGATGAAATTAAATTAAATTTGAATTTTTCAATTGAACCTTTTACGGGTGATCCTGAAAGATCCTTTTTTTTTTTTAAATAATTTTAAAGATTTTTTGCAGTCAATTAGATTTTTCTAGTGAAAAATAAGGTACTTTTCCGTTTCGGGGAGGTTGGAGATGTTTTTTGTTTCTTCGCCAAACTACTGTACCATTTTGGGTTGACGATGGCGATGTTTAAATATGTTTCGCAAAAACAAACTCCACACACGAAACAAATTGATTGACGAAAAAAAATTTAGCCACCGCCAGCCCCCTGAAGCGGAAAAGTACCGAAAATGATTCTTGTTTCAGTAGTAACAACTTTCGGCAGGTTTATGTAGTTCTTTACCAGTTCATTATGTTCTTTACGCTGAAATAATTGGAATTTAATGATAATAGGCTTTTGATTTAAAGTCAATATGTGTGTGTTTTTTAATGCAATTGTATGCATTTTATTATTTCTTCTGTGCAGAAATAAATGCTTAGAATAAAATAGTTGTTTTATTCACCATTTTCGGCATATTTCTTTTATATATAAAAAAAATAGAAAATTACCTAGTCAACTCTTAACTTAAAATTAATTAAATGTAATTTTGAATGTTTCAAAAAATATATGTATTGCAAATTTTGCCTGAGCAGCAAAAGTTATGATAATGCTATTTATTCAATATTACACATAGATTAAATTTCCGTATAACATTTATTTAGCATATAGTTTATATGTGTAATGAACTATATATATTTACAGAAACAAGTAATTTAGCAAAGAATGGATGAGGTTATTTATCTTGAACAGGTTTGCAATTAATAATAGACAATATTGAAATTTCTCAAACTTTTAACAAAATAATCTACTTCTTATCTGTTAAAAAGCCTTAATGTTGAATAGATGGCGCTGAGTGCCGACCCCAATTTTTGTCCCTTCATTTATGGAGCAACGAAACAGCCTGAATAACAGTTAAACAGTTAACGATCAAGTTCAGCCTTGCCTTATCACACTACACAACTTTTCGTTCAATATCGACTCTGGCTTCAATTCTGTCGTCCACTACGTCATCCTTGCTATTGTTCTCCTTGTCGTTCAACATTCTGTGAGCAGAGGGATAAAATTGAGCTAAACGGGATGCTTTGGCCAATAGGAAGCCAGGATTAAATTGATGCAAATTCAACATGGCGGCCAACATTGTGCTGTTGAAAAAAGTGGAAAAAATATCTTTGACTAATGAGCAAGAAACCTTCTTAATCGATTTGATTTATCCCCAAAGATGCTTGCGGGATGTAGCTAACCCACTATATTCCAAAAAGATGTTCAAATATAACGTGATGTCCAAAATATCCGAAGAAATGTGTAGGCGATGACCAACTTCTTCTTCACTGTTTACGTATGGTAAATAAAGTTTCATTCATTTTTTACTAATGTCATAATCTTGCTTGACATTTAAATGTCATTGCATTTATTAATGCTCTGAAATAAATGTATAAAAGTGCCTATTTTAAAAATAAATTTATAGTTATTAGATGGTAATGGGACTTTGGCGACAATTCCATTTGTTTCACGCCAAATGAATGTGTTTGCATTTTAGCGGCATGGCTTTTGTAAACTAATCATGGAGAACTGTGGTAGCCTTTAAATACCCCCACTGTATGAAACAACAGTTTTGACAACATCTAAAAGTATTTCTCTCTTTTTTTTAAAATTAAGTTAAAGATAAGGGGATTATTATTTTCAAATATGGTATTGCATATGATCTCGGCTCTGATGTAACTGCTTGGAAAGACAGGAAGCAGGAAGTGGTTTTTGTGACAAACTGTCTAATTTCCCTAAGTTGCCTAATAGGGTATTTGCTGATTTTCTCCTAATCAATATGAAAATAAGGGAACAATTGTAGAAGACAATTTTTTCCTTGGTGTTATGCACCAAAACGCTGTTTATCAGTTGCTGTGAGTTACCCATTGAGTCATAAGATTATTATTGTTTACTAAATTGTCATTTTTGTTATATCCCCCTTAATGAATCAGCTGTGCAGTTCATATAGGATTATGTTCATATTTGTTACAATGGGACAAATTTAAACTCTACTCATAAGAAGTGGCATAAAATTGAACTATTACAAATCTGCCAATTCAAAAAATATTACATTACATAACTAGTTAAAGATTGTAATGGTAAATCAAGGGAAGTGC
This sequence comes from Octonoba sinensis, assembly GCA_038502835.1. NCBI lineage: Eukaryota > Metazoa > Arthropoda > Arachnida > Araneae > Uloboridae > Octonoba > Octonoba sinensis. The sequence continues at coordinate 57,347,151 of CM076605.1, read as the reverse complement.
AAAAAGAGGAACGTAACTAGTATCAGGTTTGGCATGCCGGATCCATTTTCATTCAGTGTTTGTTGAACTTTTACTATGTATTGATATGTACTTGCATTATAAATTCACTAAAATTCTTTACTGCATTACTTTTTAAATTTTTATGACGTAAGGTTTGCTTATAAATTGCAGAAATTAATAACTACAACACCCGGCCCAGTTCATGTGTTCGAAAATGGGAGCATATTCTCCTAGGTTAAAGCTTGAAAAAATGTTAAATTCAGACAGCAAATAAACTAGATAAAAAAATGTCCTTGAAAAATAGAGTAATTTGAAATTGATGGCAGTGTATTTCCTGCTGAATATTGAAAACAATTAATCTAGATGAAAGAAGCAAATCACCTTACCTATTCTATGACAACCCCTTAGATTCTCCGATTTCATACTTAGAAGTGAGCTCAACAGGAGTCGATCCAACACTTTTAACAGGGTCCATTTTTTGTGAATTTTAGAGAGACTTTTGTGAAAATTGCAAATTTAAACATGCAGTGATGAAGCATTTTATTATTATGTGGTACTTTTTTAATAAATAATGGTGTGAAAAGTTGGATTTGGAATTTTTTTTAAGGGTCCGTTTTGTTTGATTTGTTATTTCAAGGGTTCCGCCAGAAGAAATTAAGGTCCGTTTTCGTACCATTCAAAAAATTATAGTCAATCAAAACGGAACCTTCATGAAATTCTGAGCTATAAAATCATACTTTTTATAGCGACCCTTGCTAAATAAAATTTTTGTTTCCAGAAATTGCAAATATTTAATATTTCCTTGTAATGCACTTTCAATTCATTGTGATGAATAAATCTTTTTATTTACGGTTACTATTGCAATGATAAAGCAACAACTTTCGCATAATTACCGATTTTCAATCTTTGACTTTTCAAATGCCACCTAATTTTTATCATTTTGATATATATTAATTGGGGACATTATACTCACAAAATTTGAGTTAATTAAAGCAAAACTAAGACTGTGGTTCAGCTTTCTTTCAATTTTTTAGCACTTCTAAATTGACTCGGAATTTAATTACTGAAATGATTGTTGGTAAGTTATTACTAATTACTTTCCCCCTCCCCAAAAGCCAGATTTATGAGGCTGATGGATATGAGCTGGAAGCTACGGATTCCGCAGTAAGTGGAGAGCCGTTGTTCATTGAAGAACACGTACAAAATTCTACACCAAAGCAGCAATACCAGCTGATAACAGATATAACAGCTGTGGAAGAAGCTGGTCCCAGCCAGCCTGCTCGAAAGAAAAGGAAGAAGATGAGTCCAGGTGTGGATCCAATAGAAATGGCCACAAAATATTTGAAGCAATTAATGGACAAACTGGCAGAAATGTCCGAATCACATGGCGACATGTACTTTGGTAGCTATGTCGCGACACAGTTGGCCAGATTCAACGACGAAAAAAAAAAAAAAAAAAGACATGCAAATTAGACAATGAAATGTTTGGTAAAACACTTACATGACACCGAGTAGAGGCTATTTTTTTTCTCATTTGATTTATTTTTTTTTTTTTTTCATGCTATGTAATCTTTTGTTTTAATGCAGAATAAAATTTCATTCATCTTATATGTTTTTGGCTTGCAATGATTGTATTTAAAAGCAACATGAAATAAAAATCATTCATAATATGTATATGATTAACACTCGTTGGTTTTTTAAGCTATTTTATCTTACTTTTGAATTTTTGAACTGAAACAAATTTAAACAAGACGGAACATGGAAATGCATTATTTCAATTTGTACTAACATATGAGCATTTTAGTTGTCTATTTGGAAAATATGATGGACTTTTTTTTCACCTCTTCTTATCGACTTACTGGCATTTTTTATTGAGTCGAGCCATTAAAAGATATTTTCACCGGAAGAGCGCTATTTGTTGATTGCACTATGGCGTCATTTGAACTGATAGCTTTTAGTTTGATAGCCACAACAACAGTCTATTCATCAACAGTTTGTTGCTATCGTCTGTTGTTATTGCCCTTGCTGTGAATGTACCATTAGCAAATAGAATATACTTTCCATCATTCCCTATATATTAAAATATCGAAAATGGAAACCGATCCACAACTAGAAAATTTACCACAGGATGTTAAAAGAACTATTAGAAATTTCTGTAATCTTGGTACATAAAATAAAAAATAATAGTTTAATGTATATATATATTAGCAAATTCAAAAGGTAAAATATTTCAAAATAACTGCAAATTAAAATAAAACAATATAACAAATGGAACTAAAAACAAAAAAAAAAAAATAGATCAAAGCAAAAAATGTGTAAATTAATAAGAAGGAATGAATGAAATCCGATATATATATAGATATATATATTATTCCTTATTTTTTTATATCAATGACTAAAATCTGTTTAAAAACAATTTTGAGATTTTTTCCAAATTGAAGGTAAAAGAACAGAGATGAGTTTAAATATACGTTAAACGATAAAAAAAATATTTAAAAACGGCCAATTTATTAAAGTTATGCATAAAAAAATGAGATGAATAGCATAATCAATCGAAAAATATATGAGAATATGTTGAATAAATCTATAATAAAACTGATGTTTGAAATATATAATTTTCAAAGATTTTTTAATTTTTTTTTCAAATGTATTTCTTATCTATGCTCGAGACTACAAATGCACGGTCTTTTAATTCTTCAATGAGCTCTGCATTTATGTATTATTAACAGGAATTCAGAATCGGTCATTTTAATTTATAAAAACTGGTAATTCTTCCTAAAATTCGGCTCTCTTCTTGATCGCAGATACCTCTTTCCGAATTGGTAACCTTCAGTCGATTCCGGGAGCAATTACCGGAGGCAGCGCGTCATGAGTCACGTGAGCCCTTTTTCCGAGAGTAATCAGTCGATTCCGGAGCAAATTACCGAAGGCAGACTGATTCCGAAGGCCTCTTGGTAAGCCAGAGTTCGGAAAGATGACGTCATGAGTCACGTGAGCGCTTCAATTCCGAGAGTGAATGGCTTTCCGAACGGTTCGTGGTAGAGCCCTAAGTTACGTGCCGGTGACGCAAGGGGAGATTCTTCCCGCACTTTTGGGTTTCAAGGGTTTTTTTATTCAAATTCGGTGACGGCCGACGCAAGGACGAGCGGTCGCGGTCCAGTTGAATCCCTGCCTAAATTTCGAATTACGCAGAAACTTTTCATTTTATTTGTGTAACGTTTCTTTTTCGATCATAGTTGCTGATTTTTTGTATCAATTTAATTTAAAACCTTATCTTAAAATGAAGCGTTTATCTGATTCCACAACAAATTTAAATGTACCTGCTAAATTATGTGTGTGAGATATTTTCTGTTAAATCGTATTGTGTAAATAATGTGTATGATAACCTTTTGCATCAATTTCCTGAAATAACAAAATTACCTCATCCTAACCAACCAGTGAAGCACAATACAATGCAGTACATTCTGAACAAAAGGGCCTCCAGTCTCAGGTAAACCTAGGCGATTAGCCCCAGATCGGCTGAATACTGCTAAAGCTGAAATTCAGCATATCTGTACCTCAGAAGCAGAAGGTAGTAAGTCCAAAATTATCAATTTTGAGATATTTATACCGTTAGAATCAGGAAAACAAGCTCTATAAAATGCAGAAGAAAGTAAGTCCTTTAACACATGGCAATTAGGGTTTTTAAAAAGTATAATGCAGTATGTTACGCCCATAGTTTAGCTGCAGAATGCAGTAACAGGACTTATTAAAGTCTCTTCACTTAAAATATTCCGAAACCTTGTGGCAGAATGCAATAAGTGGACACACTCCCTTTTGCTTCAGAGTAAACAATATTAGAATCAACACTGTCCTGATTTAAGTGGCACTTGCTGAATTTTGCTTCTAGTAGTCGATGTTGTTGATGCTTACAACTAAGTTAATTAAAGTTAATTTCTCTAAATTAAACAAGTTTTACCGCCTTAATCATAAAGAGAACAAGACTTTTAGTAGACCTCGCAAGGCAACAATATTTCGAACAAATGAAAAGCGAAGGTAAGATGTTTTTTTACTGTTTGCATGTCTTAGGTTAAGTTTGGATTTTCAAATATCATTAAAATACAATTAAACAATTAAAACAATAATTCAAAAAAGTATAGTGGTTTCTAAATCACACTTAAACGGTAATGGAAAATTATTAATAATACTACTAATTGGAATTATTTTGTTCCTTAATATATTAGATGTGAATTAATTTTTTTAAATTCTAAGCTATTCTTTGCTGTTTAATCAGGAAATGAATTGGTGAAAATTGTATATTATAATTATTAAATAATATTGCCTGTTAATAAAATTATGTTTAAAAATTAAATTAAGTGTGTTTAATAAGAAGTACTGTATACCCACTCATTTTTCAGATACTCCCTCCAGGTATAACTGGGGAAACGATTGTAGCCTACGATGAAAGTGAAGTTCTTGAGGAAAAAACTGAGTTTGCTACTCACCAAGAAGCTGAGTCACTGTCAGTGTCCAAGGTTCTGACAAAGTGTGAAGAAAAGGAAGGATGTCTAAAACTAAATATGGATACTCAACAGTGTTTAGTAAATGATCCTGTATGTGTGGATTGTTCATTTTCTGAAATCACAAAGATTGAATCAAGTTTTGTTCTAGAAACTAATTTTATCCGATATGGAGCCAGGTAACTTCATTATATTGAATCCTATTGAGCCCATTTTAAATGAAATTACTAGTGAAATTAAATTTGATCTGACCACTGAAATTTCAATGTCAGAAAATATAATGTCTAGTAATTATAGTAAGACTAGTGGTTCACGCCTAGTAAATAGTAGTGACAATGAAGAAGAAAGCCTACCAGACTGTGGTCAAAATGACCCAGACTGGATGCCAAATGGTGTAAGAGATAAAGACATATATAACTGGTCTTTTTTTGAAACCCTTTCATATTCAGAGAATGTATCAGAAATCGAGTAAGATTTTTACACTTCACATGTATTTTTTTGTCATTCCCTGTATTTATTTGCTTTAAATATTTATGTTATGTTTAATGTTTTGTTTGTTAGGTTTAATTGCTATTTTATTTAATATTAACTTACAGTATCTATATAAATAGTTAGTACTTTGTTTTCAAAAATTTATAGTGGCATAATGCTATAAGTACGTACCATCCTAAATATCAGTATGATTTTTATTGTAAACGTTTTTTGAATTAATTGAAAACACCGTTCTAAAATAAATAAAGAATTGCAGTTTCTATCAGTACAAATTTTATTAAAATTAATGCCTATTTCACCAATTACGAGACTATTGAAAGTGAGATTCGAGAATTTTAACATTTATTCAGCTCTCCTGAACAAATACCTATTTCGACTTACCACCTTCTGCTTCTGAGGTACAGATATGTTGCAACTCGGTTATATGAGGTTAGCGCTTCAAAAGAAGCTTTAGCTCAAAGAAGCTACGCTACTACGGTATCGTGTTCCTGGTGCTCATTTAAGCTTACGGTCGATGCTAGCAATGTCGCGATTGGCGGATCATTAATGCAACTCTCAGAAAAACAGAGGGAACCCATAGCGTTTTACTATTGTAAATTAAATAAGGCTCAAAGAAATTGGTCAACATACGACCGAGAATTGTTTGCTATGCACGCTTGCATAATAAGATATAGACACATGCTCGAAGATCGGGATTTTACTATCTTTACTGATCAAAAACCATTTATATTCGCCTTCCAGAGAAACCCTGATAAATGTAGCCCGTGCCAACTGCGTAATTTGGACTAAATTTCGCAGTTCTCTACCGATGTTCGGTACACCAAAGGGTCCGACAACAATGTGGCAGTTGCTCTTTCTCGATTTGAGTTACTCAATTTCGTCTAACGTGCTGGACTTTAACCGTTTGAGTGCGGCGAAGGGCTATAGCGCTTCGCTTTATATGTGTCGAAAATGAGAAGCGCTAGAGCGCTTCTAATAGAAGAATGCTATATATATATTTGTTGTTGCCTGTCCTCGTTCGTCAGCAGCGCTAGACCAGGATCATGACGTCATACACCCTTAAAAATCCAGCACCATGGTAGGATCGTCGTACAGATCTAGCTTGGAAAGCTCCAGGAACGCGAGGATGTGTTCTGGCGAAGCCTGCTCATCAGAACAGTATATATGCTAAAAGTGCAGAATGTGCCCTAAATCGAAGAAGCGCTTCTAATAGAAGAATGGTATACTCAAATGAGTACATATAAAATATTTGTAATCACGACGATTTGTAATCGCAGATAATAGGTAGTAACTTCTAAATAGCCCATAAAGTAATTTTTTTGCGGCTGACTGTCAACAAGTATTTCAAAAGATTCTGAATGACATGTGACTTAAAAGGACGAGTAACAAAAAGCACTGCTTCGAACAGCTGTAACAGTAAACAGGGACGTGCCCACCAATCTAGGGCACAGTCGCAGCCTAGCACGTCTGGGCTGAACTCCAAAGTTGTCCGGTTTTACTGCGGCACTTGTGGCAGCTTTGTTGGAACCAAAAGTGGTCTGGGGGTGCATATTAGAAGGCTGCATCCCGAGGTAGCCAACGCAGCTATAATCGTTGAGCGCGTAAAAGCACATTGGACTGCTGAAGAGGCGAGAATGTTGGTCTGCTCGGAGGCGGGGCTGGTGCGTCGTGGCGTGCGATTTATTAACCAGGAACTCGTGGCTCACCATCCGGAAAGGTCCTTAGATGCCATAAAAGGGAAAAAACGTCAGCGTGAGTATCGACGGATGGTTGAGGAGCTGGTTGCAGCCGACGTATCCATCGCTCCACTGGCAGTGACTCCCCCTTTTGGGAGCCCTTCGACGCTGAGTGAGTGACACTCAGGAGGGGCAGCTTCGATGCCTTACCAGGTCCGGCTACCTCGAACTCAAACGAGGAGGTGCAGAGGGTGGAGCTTGAGAGAATATTCAAATATGCTGCCAGTCTCTTCCGGTTCTTTCGCCGAGATAGACGAGGTAATCGCCTCCCTGGCTGCGCTGTCTCGTGAAGCAGTTGCGACCGGGTTGGAGGAGATTTGGAGGAAAATGTTTCCCCCACCTAAAAAACGGAGCCAGGCCAGGATAGCGCCCTCGTCTGTGAGTGGTTCGGGCGGTTCTCGCAAACGGCCAACCACTCGGGGGGGCATTAGGCGAGCAGAGTACGCTAGAGTCCAGCAGAGCTATAAGCGAAGGAGGGCTCACACGATCGCGGCCCTCCTGTCAGGGAAGGCGGAATTCAGCGTCATCACCCGCTCGCTCTGCCAGGATTTCTGGATATCTGCGATGATCCAACCCGTCACTCCACTGCCTCCCTTCCCTGGGGGCCTAATAGTGGTCCCACGGACTGAGTTGTCTCTAGTGGACGTTCTCGGGCCAGTGGACTACGAAAGGATTATGATGTGTATGCCTGGTCTCACGTCGTCTCCAGGGCCCGATGATGTGACACAACGTCAGGTCCGGGAGCTCCCTAGGGAGTTCTTGGTTGATATTGGTGGGAAAAACGAATACCTCTTGGTTAAAAAACCAGATGTTTTGGTGCGGGTGGTTGCCTGAAGCTTTTGGAGCGGCCAGGACAGTTTTCCTGCCTAAAAAGCGGGTATTCACAAATCCGGGGGTTGTAAGACCTATCGCTATTAGTAATGTGATTGGGCGAGCCGTAACGAAGATCGTTTGCTGCCGACTCCAGCCGTTCATTAAATTGGACGCGGGGCAGCAGGGCTTTCTGCCGGTTCATGGGTGCTAGGAAAATACGACTGTGCTTGACAATCTTAAAAGAGAGACGGTCGGGGCGGAAGTCGTTATTGGTCGCGTCTGTCGATCTCCAGAGGGCCTTTGACTCCATCTCGCATCGTGCTCTCTTCGAATTATTGGAGAATCGGCTTATCCCCCCGGGGATACTAATATTTATACTACTCCTATACAAGTCTGTACACACCGTTCTCCAGTTTCACGATGGTCAGCATGGTCCAATCCGCCCAACGGCGGGGGTTAGACAGGGGACCCTCTATCATCCCTCCTGTTTAATGTCGCGATGGATGCCGTATTACGTGTCTTGCCCGATCATTTAGGCATTCCTCTGAACGGCGGACTTGTGAACGCCACCGCGTACGCCGACGATCTCCTGCTTTTTGCGGAGACGTGCCAGGGCTTGCAGGTACTACTCGACAAAGCTCATGCTGCCTTTACTGCTCTTAGTCTCAAGGTTAATTACCAGAAGTCGTTAACGCTTTCTCTGGTACCTAGTGGACGTGAGAAAAAGATGAAAGTTTGCTCTAGCCGGTTGTGTGTCGGTAACACACCCCTACCCGCTCTACAGGTAGGTGTCACCTTCCGGTACCTAGGGGTCGAGTTCTCAGTCGCTGGGAGGGCTAATGTAGATTTGGTACAGTCACCAAGGGACATGTGCGAGATCCTGACCAAGGCGCCGCTAAAGCCACAGCAAAGACTTTATGCCTTACGGTGCCATGTCTTACCTGGGCTATGCCACTTAATCTCATTGGGCCGGGTCTGCTGTGGCACCCTACGGCGGGCAGACGTCCAGGTAAGGCAATATGTTCGAAAATGGCTGGATCTCCCACACGACGTAACAGCCGCTTTTCTGCATGCCTCCGTTCGGGACAGCGGTTTGCGTATCCAATCTCTCCGCTGGCTGTGGTCACGCCTTCACTCTGACCGACTATCGAAGTTCATGGACTGTCGGGGCCGCAGGTGGGGATAACCCCATTGTTAGCCTTAACGCTAAAAACATTTTCTCTACATCTACAATTAATTTACTAAAGAAAAGTTTAATCTTTAGTACTCTTTTGAAAATTTACTTTGAGAGTAAAAGCGGGTGTTTTGAAACATCGTCGACCAGAAACGTTCAGTGTGTAGAAAATCACGTATCAACATGGCTGTGCATGTTGGGAGTGACGTAACTAGTCAGCCGTAATTGGCCGAGGAGGTAGGCGGATATGCCACATGCCAACCTCTCATTGGTTGCTTTAGAACTCGCTCGACATTACGTTATGCTAATGAAGGTGTGTATTTAAGAGGAAGCTCTGGTCGACGGAAGCACTTCTTCTGTTTTTCTCAACCATGTTGTAACTGCATCGAATGAGCATTAAGTTATCGGCCCGTTGCTCGAAAGTCTTTGCTAATTTAGCGTTTGCTATAAAAGCCCGTTTTTTTTGCGATGCTAGTCATTTTTAAAGTTACAAGTTTTTTTGGCTTCAGGTTATTTTAACGATGTTGTAGTTTTTTTGAAGTTTAAATAAATGTTATAGTTTTTACAAAGTCTTATGAATCATTTATCTTCAAGATCGGGCAAGGCATACTTGACTCTTCCGCTAACTCTGCAACTATATTAGATCCATAGGATGCTACAAGTTGCAACTTTGTTATCCAATTTGAATGAACATGATATACTGTTATCACCCATCACGCGTAACCCCGATAAGGTGCGAGCTTGACCGGCTCAGAAATATGGCTAGATTGACTGATGGAACGGCTATAATGAGCCAAGGGTCAGAGCAAGGAATGTGGAGGAAACGGCTAAGAGAGAGCGCTGATGGGGATGGTGCCCACTCAGAATATGTGGATTAGCGACGGAAGAGCCATGATGACAGGCCGAAATTTCATAAGAGCGATCAAGACCCGGTTAATGCGCTGTCATATCTCTTATTAGAACCCGCCAATTGACAATGACTATTCCCTGTCTCCGCAGAGAAGCAAAGGGTTCACACGAAGCAATCCTTAAAAGAGCGCCGACGAATCCCCCCAAAGTCGGTTCAAGGACAATGGTCAAAAGCTTTATTTCCTCTTTCTGTCTTATTACCCGACCGGTCCCCCGCCGGTGGTTTCAAATTACGGTCATTCTCATTCTTCATGACCACAAGTTGGCCACAATTCTTGTGCAAGTGTGCATCTCAAAGCGTCATTTTCTCGGTTCTCCAGCGTTGTTTCTCCTCAAAAACAAAATTCGTACTTTGTCAACTCAGTCATGAGTAATAAACGAAAAGAAAAAAGCTTTTTTTGTTCCTAAAAATTTTCTGCAAAATCATCGGAAAGTTCTCCAAATAAGTAAAAGTGACTTTGTTCTTCTTTTAATTGCTAAATCAATTAATTAATTTTGGATAGTCTTGAACTTTCGCCAACTTTATAAGTAACTTATGATTGTGAAGATGAGAGAGACATTGTTTTAAAATTTTATGCGCAGTAGAAATGTTCGGCAACAGCGCAAGTAGTAAGTACAATATATACATTTTTTCTATTTTTGAAAAAAAAAAAGTTATTAAATAAACATAAAAGGAAAATTCATAAAAATAATAATATTACTATCTGATAACTTTTTTAATTGCAGTTCATTAAAAATTATTTTGATCTTGATGACGGCTAATAAATCACGGCAAATGAATCATGCAATTCGACCAGTGTTTAGGTGTTGAGGCCGAAGTAGCCTCGTGGTCAGAGCGTCGGACTTCCACCTGGAGGGTCGCGCGTTCCATACCCGCTGAAGACCCACCATCTACACTTGGGGATACGTGCATGTAAAATCCGTGGACTACCTCGCCCCGTGCGCAAGCAATCCTAAGGCCGCGGCTAACAGGTAGGGGTCTGGTGGAGAAAAGTAATAAGGAGTTGAACCAACTTCTCGAATCTGACACCTCCTTATTAAAATTAGAAAAGCACTAATTTCCGCTTGAGGGCATACATTTATATCGTGATATGGCGAGACTCATCCTAGACCTTTTGTTCTTAAAAGCATGGACTGTCCTTTTTTCAAACCTTCATTATTTCTCACATCCTAGTATCTCAGCTTCATTAGAATTGATCTCAAAACGACTTGAATAGCCAAGCATGCGTAAAGATAAAAAAGCTACGGTTCGCAGCTGTACCAAATGTCAAAAAGCCTAAGTTTTCCAACATACAGAATATATAATTGGAACCTTCTCTGAACCTGATGTGTGCATTATAGTTTTGCATTAACGTTTTGGCAATTCTCTTCAGTGGCGCAACTTGAGTGGTTTGTATCACCGTGCAATATGAAATCTGGTGACTCCCTCAGTGGTTAATTGCATACTTAAAACACGACCAAGCATCCCTTAATTTCTTGTCCCCCCCCCCCCCCAACGCCTTTCTAAATTCAATAAAAGTGCTTTTCGATAAACTTGTTTTCTTCATTTGATTTGGGGATGTAAAATTTTTTTGTCGATCTTAGCATGGTAGACCTTTTTTATCCCTAAATACCTAATTTTTATAGTACACTAAAGACAAGTTTCATACTGAAAACATGAATTACCAAAAATTAACCATTAATAATGTTTCCGTACTCCTAGTATTAATTTTTGTTCTGATCTGTCTTATTTTGAAAGCTGGTCCGACCATTAAAGTATGGTTAAAGGCCGTCATCTGGCAATTGTAAAAGATAGAAGCAAGACCGGGGGTGGAAAGAGCACCGAGATGGAGTTATCTGCAATGAAAGAAAGGGTGCTCGCCCTCATTGGATTTGATGTGGTATACGGAATGAATATTCCCGAGAGTGAGCGGTTCTGCTGGAGGTAATATTTGCAAATTCTTTTTAATTCATCTCTTTTCTACAGGGAACTGTTAAAACTTCGGTTTTGTCTAATTTTATTCCATTTAAAAACATTTTCCACTCGAAAGTGCATTCACCAAATTACACGACAAGTGAAACTTTTAAAGAGACTTTGTGCTGACCTTGGCCGAGTCGTTCACAGACCCCTGTCATAAATTGTCATCTGCACCTCACCTTTTTCCTCCTGTGTTGCCATGCAATGCCATTATTGTGATGGCGCAAATGCTGACCCCTCAAAATTGCGGATGTGGTTTTTTTCCAGGGAAGTTTGCTGAAGGTCGTGGAAGAAACTAACCGTGCCATACCGCTTATAAAAGCGATCCCCAAGCAGGGGGAACACTCACACAACACAGCCTGACACTGACGAACTCTAAGTTAGGTGCCGGTGAGGCGAGGGGAGATTATTACTGCACTTTTGGATTTCAAGACGAGCGATGCAAGGACGAGCGGTCGGGCTCCACTCCTATCGGTCATGGAAAGGCTGACATTTTCTTTGCTGCGTTAAAAATGTCTCAACCTACGCGGGGAATAGTGCGCTAAGGCCGCGGCACTGATGATACGAAATCTCGTCGTAATACATGAACGAATATTGTAGTGATGTATGTATAGAGTAATCGCTGCTGAATAATTAGTAATGAAGATCCATAGTAAATAATTTCAAATAAACCTACGTGAAGCTCATCGCTGATGGTGGCGAGTCATTCTTTTTATTTGTGTTTTTTGTTTTAATATTTTTTTCTATTTCCTCCTGATGTTTTGCAAGTTAACTATGTACTACCACTAGCGTTCAGGCCCTCATTTATTCGTAAATTTCATTTTCTGAAATTATCCTTAAGTGTTTCCCGACCATAAAAATTTTATTTTACGGGGAATTTTCGGCAAGTTCCGTTTATAAAAGCGATCTCCAAGCTGGGGGGACACTCACACAACACAGACGGACACTGACGCACTCTCTCTAAGTTACGTGCCGGTGACGGAAGGGGAGATTCTTACCGCACTTTTGGATTTCAAGGTTTTTGGATTCAAACTCTGTGACGGCCGCTGCAAGAACGAGAGGTCGGGGTCCAGTTGAACCCCTGCCTAAATTTCGAATGACGCAGAAACTTTTCATTTTATTTGTGTAATGTTTCTTTGTCGATCATAGCTGCTGATTTTTTGTATCAATTTAATTTAAAACCTTATCTTAAAATGAAGCATTTAATTGATTCCACAACAAATTTAAATATACCTGCTACACTATGTGTGTGTGAGATATTTTCTGTAAAATCGTATTGTGTAAATAATGTGTATGATAACCTTTTGCAGCAATTTCCTGAAATAACAAAGTTACCTCATCCTAACCAACCAGTGAAACACAATACTGTGCATTACATTCTGACAGGGCTACAAGTCGCAGGTAAACCTAGGCGATCAGTCACAGGTCGGCTGAATAATGCTAAAGCTGAAACTCAGCATATGTTGCAGCTCGGTCATATGAGATCTTCCAAAAGCAACGACTCTTAGCACTTGCACTTAGTGCCGAAGAAAGGATCAGTGGACTGGAGACCGGTGGGTGATTTTCGAGCTTAAAATTCCCAAACAATAAAAGAGAAATGTCATGTACCGTGTATTGCTGATTTCACTGAGTTGCACGATAAACAAATCTTCAGTCACATTGACCTGGTAAAAGCTTACCACTAAATTATCATACATTATAACGACATTCAAAACAGCGATTAGCATACGCATGCAATTAGGCCTGTGAAATGTCTCGTCTACCATTCAACGTTTGACTGACTTCATAATTTACTGATTGCCTCGAATAAGGAAACTCGACATTTAGAACATCTTAAAATATTATTTTCTAAATTTAAGGAGTATGGTCTTTCTATTAATGTAGAAAAACGTCAGTTTGGGCAACTGACATTTTTCTACACTAATAGAAAGATGCAATTGAATTTTTAGGATTCCAACTTTCTGATGACGGTATTAAACCACTACCCGATCGCATTAAATGTAATGTGCAATTTCCTCAACCAACCACCTTGACTCAACTGCACGGTATTTAGGTCCTAATTTTTACCGTCGCTGTATTCCTAAAGCTGCTGATATTTTAGCTTCCCTCGCCAAATTTCTCGAAGGACATAAGAATAAGAAAAAACATCCTCGGTCTAAGGCTAACGAATCTGAGCAATTACAGTGGAGCGAAGAAGCAACTTTTTCTTTTAGCGCTTCAAAAGAAGTTTTAGCCCAAGCTACGTTACTACGATATCTGTTCCTGGTGCTCATTTAAGCTTATGGTCGATACTAGCAATGTCACGATCATTAATGCAACTCTCAGAACAAGGGGTCAGAAATGATATAGTGTTTCAGATGTGTATGCAAAGCCCAATTTTAATTGAATATGAGATTTATATCTTAATTCATATAAATCTTCATGTTCAATTGTTTTTGAACTATTGTAATTATGTGTTATGATTATACAACTATCTTATGTTATGATTATACAACTATCTTATGTGAAATTGTAATATTGTTAATTATCTTATGTGAAATTGTAATATTGTTAATTATCTTATGTGAAATTGTAATAAAGGGATAATATCCCAATGGTCAGCAGTTAGCGTGTGACCGTAAATTTAATTTACGGCATCGTTATTTTGTTGACTTTTAGGAAAAAAATCCCTACAAAAAATTAAGACAGAAACGTAAGTATACATTTGCATTGCGGTGAAGCCGCTGCTTTTATTTTGAATTAACATTTTGGAATGTTGAAGTTAAACAGTTTAAGTCTCCATGAAAACAGTTCTTGGTCTTTTAATGTTTTCTGCACAATGGTTTCTGCACAAAATTTTGTCTCAGAGTTTTATGTTGAGCATAAAGTTAACGACAAAGGTCATTCTACTTTCGGTCGAATAGAATTAATGCTGCAGCACTATACCTTGGGATTTTGCTTCGGTGAGTTCAGCGATAAAATTCAAATAATTGTCTGTCTACACTCTGCATATGCATGGGACGAATTTCTAGATCACTTCTTATTTGAGGACTGACAAACGGCAAAGGATTAATCGCCTCCATCTGCAAATAAATAATTTTCAGAGTTAGGGTCATCTAGATGTGGCACATTGCTTGAAACAGGTCTGGAGGTTCTGGGCTGAGGCGGTCCAGGCGGCGGCGGAACAGGTGGTACTTTAATAACAGTTTCAATAATTTCGGGAACACGAATCCATGTGGCGTCCGATTTAAAATCGGTTTTCAGTTGAATATCAGTTAAACCGGCTGACTCTGCAAAATTTTTAAGAAAATAGGTTAATGCAGAAACTGCTGCCACATACACCTTTGCGGCTGATTCATTTCTTTCGGGGGCTTTAGTTGCGTCTAATCTTTCAAATACAATTTTCCTAAACTGTTCGTCGAGTTCAGCCTTGCATTTTATAGGATCCTGTTTATCCCAGCACTCGGTTCTTTTTTTTTCATATTCGGCAGCTTCTTCACTATTTAAGCATAGGTGCAACAAATACTCTCTAGCCGTATCCAAAAATTCTACCTTTTCGTTATCCTCCGAATCATCGATTCCACCTCCGTCCAGTTGGTCATTATCCTTTCTATTCGCCTTATTATTCTGGAAACGTTTGTAAATTATGAAGATGATTTCCGTAAAAGCGTCTATTGCAGCTATGAACCTCTGTTTAAAAATTTCCATTTCTGAAAAAGAAAAAAAGAGGCGATCTAGAGGATTATTTAACTGGTAGGTGGAATTACGGCTTTTGGAAGGGTTAGTTGCGGGAGAGCAACCGAAGCAGCACCCGAAGCAACTTCCGAGTCTTCAATTCTCGGGCGCTTAGCATTCTCAGTAGCTAAAAGAGAGTTATCCCAAAAACTATCTTCGTCATCCATTTCAACATTGATACCCCTGGATCCCCATAATGTGCTTCGTTACTAATTCGAGGCCTCCTACCCATTTGCTCATCCAGTATTTTTTGTAATATCTCCGACTGATTAGCATGCATTTTTCGAAGTCTAAAAAATAGACGGAAGCCAAAATCTTCGTAATTCTCCCCTGTTCCAGTTGAATAAAAATGTATTCCAATAAATAAACTACCCTTTGTGCATAAAATACCTATTCCCGCATCATCGATTGTTAAACGAAATTGATTAGAAGCCCACTGCATCGGAGGGATTGGTACACTTTCACTTTCACAAACAGAAGAGTAAACCCATTGATTTTGAATAAAGGGATGAAATTTTCTGTTCCAGTGATGGTTATTATTAGTGTTTCCGAACGTTTTGTAATGCTTAGTAATTAGGGGCTCCTTTCCATCGCCAGCGAACGTTCCTAATATAAGCCCGTCATGATGAAATCCATAGGAGAAGAAATACGGACTTTTAGCTTTTGTTGAGGTAGGTCGGTGGTAAATATCACATGCGAAAAATTCCCACACATAAAAATAATCACGATTTGCCTTTAAGCATTTTCCCTCGGCACCTTTTGCTTCTATGTCTGCGTCCGGCAATACTAACCTTTTGATTAAAACATTTGCGTCTTTTCCTCCGAACCAAACGTTTCTTTTCAATATTTTGTTTTCCGCGTCGATTGATTCTAAGACCCCCCACCCCAGGCGTTCTTGCATTTTTCCCTTTTTGCAGGATCCCTTCGACATGTTGTAACAAATGAAAAGTTTCCAAAGGAGAATTAAGGTTTAGTTAAGAGACGAATACTGAATCTTTAAGTTTTTGAAGAGTATTAAGGACCTCCGTGTAAGTTATCGAGGATGCACTGTTTTTTACAGCCTCAAGAGCTCCAGCAGTTATACCTCCAATTAAACCTGCACCTGCAACGGAACCCCCTGCAACAGCCCCTGCGTACCCAGCGGTTGTTAAACCATACACATTGCCTTTAAGCATTAACCCACTATTGTACTTTAAATAAGGCTAGAAGAATTCAACGAAAAAATGACAAAAAGGGCTACCAGCAAAAATTTTGCTACAATAGTGCAATTCTTAGAGGAAAATCATCAATTAAACAAAGGTGCGATAACGAATTCTTTCACAGCGCAAGAGAAAGATCGTTTATGGAGCGAGTTAACAGAGATACCAAACTCGGATGGCGGCGGCCAAAACACCAAAGAAATGGATTAAGGTAAGAATTTTCACTTTGTATTAAATTCAATGCTGTTCTTGTCATTCTAACTTTTATTGCTCAATTTTACCAAATTCGATCTAAGCAGGCCCTTGACGATTTAATTGTTTATCTGTTACTCAAGTTAAAAAATGTGCGAAGTGTTTCGTAGTTTTGATTTAAATCGTTTAGGTGATTAATTTTTTTTTCAGATATAATTAGTAGTATGCGTCTAAATTATCATTTCCTGTGTTTTGTTTTTGCTGGTACGTATCTTGCATTCAAAAAGAATGTTTTGATCAGTGATATAGTTGAGAAGGGATGCAGGGAGACAACTTACCCCCTACTTGTATGTTTTTATAAATGTGCAGCGTCCTATTAAATTTTTGAACATTTAAACAAAACAGATCTCGTATTTCTTTTTTTTTTTTTTTTTTCTAAACAGGACTTCACCAGTTCAGCCCTCCTAAGTAATTTTCTGGTTTTATGCTGGCTTTTATTACAGCTTCGCAAAATGTTATTTCTTTGATTAAAATAATGGAACCTCTCTGTTTAAGAATCCACCCTCTTACTAAGTCCAAAATCGGTCTTTTAGTTAGGTGGATGATCGTTTCGTAGATTTCAATCTTGGAATAATGGAATGAAATTCGGCTCCATCAAAGTTTGGTACTTTTGAGAGATTGCTATTTCATAGTGGTGATTTGTGACGAGACTTCATTCTACACCTATGCAATGTCCTCTGCCTCTAAGCACAGAAAAGAAAACATAGTGGTCACTGTTGCAACCACCAGGAATTTTATATCTTGTAACATCCACGTAACTGCCTTCCCTAGTTCTTCACGTACATAACAAATAGATGGCGCTGTAGCCACAATAGTGATAGTGACGTCAGTCATGGGAGTAGTAGTCATGGGGCTTGTTCGTTCTGTGTCTCTGTCGTTCTTGAAAATGTGTTCTACGTGTTCCAGCAGTGTAATTTTGTTTGTGAGTCTATTAAATGTTGTTTTGTAATTGAACAGAATGTTTGTTAATTGAATCGTTTATTTCAAAAACCCGTCAACTGACATTTTTTTCAAAAATGATATTATTATGGATTATGAAGGGCACACCGTCTGATGCAGAAACACATTATCAAGCCTTTCAATGGGTTGTATTTTATCTTGAAATCCCCGTTTATTGCAGAAACCCGTCAAGTGAAATCACATGGCGGCTTTCTGCAGTAAATTTCGTGTGCGTCTTGTTTCGTTTTCAATTTGAGTATAGATGTCGCCACATTTCCTACTCATCCACTCCCGCTTTCCTGTCGGCCAGGTTTGTTGTGCGCAGTAAGTTGTGAGTGAGAGATTGAGTTTCTACAGTTTTTGAGGTTCATGTTTAGTGTTTTAAAGTTGCATTTTATGATTATTTGGTTTAAAAAATGCACAGTGAAAGTAGTTCCGATGATGAATGTGTAACCAAAAGAAAACGAGGTGTTGTAAATGGAGATACGTATAAACGTAATGTTATTAGAAAAGCAAGAGTAAACGGTGAAGAATACACTAACTACAAAGGTGACCTTGTTTTTGGTAAATCTATCCCTGACGAGCTAGTGTGCGGCTGTCCCCGAAAATGAGGTTTGCATATTGATAATGAAACGAAAATTGCAATCTGGAACAGTTTTTATCTGTTAGAAACTAAAAATGAACAAGATTTGCATTTACATTAATAGAAGCTAGGGCAGTTAAGCGTAGAAACAAAGAAAAACTCAGATGATACTGCTTCATGTTCAACCCAAACCCCTCAAGCAAGGAGTAAAACCTTTGTGTACAACGTAAAAATCAATGGTAAGTTTCGTCCAGTTTTGCAAAAATATTTTTTTACAAATACATGGTGTTTCTCGAGTTATCATTCGGTTTAGCTTATCATTCGGGAGGCCACAAGTTGTTTGCAGCGAGTGTGAGAATTTTAAATCAAAACTAAGAGACCCTTGTCTAAGTGACAATGCAAAGCGCAGCGTAGTTGCTGTACAAATGATACAGAAGCGCAGAGCCAACAAGTTTTATATAAAACAAAATGAGATGATTCAGAACACTGATGGAAATACAGTAGTGCTTTGTTTTGACTACATGCAAAATTTACCCCTTTCAAAAATACCTGTACAGGAGGTGTTCTATATGCGTCAGCTGTGGTTAAATGTACTTTGTGTACATAACATGAAGACAAAAAAAAGCTAAAATGTACATTTACCATGAAGGTGAGGCCAATAAATCACCAGAGGAGGTTTACTCCATGGTACTACATTATTTGAAAATTGAAGTTCCTAGTGGAACTAAGCACCTAATTCTTTTCAGTGATGGCCCTTCAGGGCAAAACAAAAATCATTGTATGGTAAGGTTCTTGATGAATCTTTGTGATAGAGGAACATTCGAAACTGTTCGTCACTACTTCCCAGTTAGAGGTCATTCATTCTTACCCTGTGATCGAGATTTTGGCTGCATCAAACGTGTTGTTCGAAGAGTTGACAGGGTTTACAAGCCAAATCAGTATGCTGACCTGATTCTTAAATCAAGTATATCAGGGCGCTTTACTGTTCACCGAGTAGCAAATGACATGGTTTATGCTTTTAATACTTGGTGACCACATTTTTACAAGAAGACTGTCAACTCAGATGAAACTTCTGGTAGGGGGATTCGAAAGGAACACAGGATTCCTTTTAAAGTATCCAGTTACAAAGAGTTTTACTACAACAGCACTGACCGAGGAAAAGTGGTTACTAAGCACTTCATTGACGGTTTCACCTCCTCAACAATCACACTCAAAAAATATTCTGCAGTTCCGGAGCTCCCAGCAATGATAGCATGTCCATTAGGGTGGGGCGAAAAACAAAAATTTTTTCATATCAATTTTGGATAGCTGCCAAAAGTTGTCTATGGGAATAGTTAGTTAATGTTCGAAATTTGACAAATATTCGTTAATATCTTCAGGGGGCGCTACGGTCGCAAAGTTTTGTTATTTCTTTTCTCCTTAATTTCATGGCAGTATTTTGAAAGACCATGCTTTTAACAAATGTAATGCTTGTTTTTTTACCGATAAGAGACATTTATTTATTAATAACATTCCAAAGAACTTTTTTAAAAATGGCAATAAACGTTAACATTTTGAAGGGATGCTGCATTGTTTTGTTACACAAAGGGTGAAATATGTGGGGACGCTGCACTCGAGGTGTAAGATAAAAGCAGGGAAAATGCTAAAAATTGCAGTTTTTGGAATACCCAAAAACCTGTCTGATTCAGTATTACCTACTTATGAAGACGTTTTTGAATATTATTTGTTTCTTGTGAATGAAAAAAAGTCATTTCATAATTGCAAAGAGCCCACCGTTCAAAAGAGGTTGCCACAAAGTTGGAAGAGATATGGCATCGATCATCCATTCCTGTAGTTTTTTACAGACTAATAGCTCAACTAATTCAACGCTTTCATGACAAATATAAAAACCTGAAGAAAACGATGAACAAAAAGGTGCTACATCCGATGCTTTTAATGTCAAGTTACAGTTATTTATAAAAAGCTCGTGAACCGCTTTTCGATATCGCTTGTTGTAAATGCCGTTTCTCAACGTGCAATTGTGATAAGACTCGAAAAGTCCCTGTCAAAAAACAGTTTTAACTTGCGGAGCGAAAAATGGTTATTGGTAAAATGGATGTTAAAACCACAAGGAAATTGAAACAGAAGTAAGAACGCAAAGCAAAAAAGAATCAAGAGCAAAATGGAAGATGGAATTAATGCTGATGAAGTTACTTATGAATCAGAGAGCGATAAAGAATGTTTAATAAATGACACTGACGAAACTGATCCGGAGTTTAGTTGTATCAGGGTTTAAGCAAACACATAACCAACCAGGGTCAGTTTAACTAAAACGTGTAATCGCTATCATGTATGTGTCAAATAGAGCAGCGGCAGCCTTAGCATCATCGGTATTAAAAGATGTCGGCTTAATCCCACGAAAAACATCAAATGTAGTCGATCCAATAAAAAAGCGAGAAAACATTTGCAAACTCAGCAACACCAAGATCTTAAATATAAAGACATGCGACGCTTGTCTTTTGATGGACCGAAGGATAGCCCATTGTTCTTAAATAACTGAAGTAATAATTGAAAAGCACGTTACCACTGGTTATTCTCCCTGAAAATATATATTTAGGACACATATCGCCAAAACGATCGAACGCAGAAGAAATTGCATACGGAGTACTTGAATTCTTTGCCGCGAACAGAATCGATACAAGTACGTTGTGCAATTGGATATGACGGTAGTGCAGTAAATACCGGAAGGAAAGGTGGCGTGATTTTGCGTCTTGAAAAGTTTTTAAATAGACCATTTCAAAGGTTAATATGTCATCTTCATGGAAACGAATCGCTTTCTCGACATTTAATGGAGCACCTAGATGAACCAACGACTGGTCCTCGTGGGTTCACGGGCCCTATTGACAAAAGTTTATCAGTATTTTGCGCATCCGGAAAATATTCTTCTGGGAATGTTAAATGATGATCGTAGGTATTTACGGCAGTTAGCATCTCGCAGGATATTGAGAGAACGAGCCACCAATTCTCTTAATGATAATCAGATCCGTACTTTTAGTATTCCTCAACTTAACTTATCTGCTCTCGTATGTGGACAGGATCAATTGGCAATGTGAACATGTGCTTATAACCGGAGCCTTCTATAGCAATGATACTATCTGAGAACGAGCTACGTGAGATTGTGAAAACCGTGGACGTTCCAGATGTGCTTCGGGAAATGGAGAAATTTCCGTGTCATAAAACACTTGAAATCACTATCCTGAATTTTTTTAACGAATTTATATATAATAGATACATAAATATATATAACTTAGAAAAAATGGGAGTTATTTCGTATATTTTTAATACATAGATGTCTCTTTAGCTGAAAAAAATATGCAATAAAATTAATTAAAATAATTTTTTTTACAATATAAACACAAGAATTAAGGAGAAAACCAATAATAAAATTTTGCGGCCATAGCGCCCCCTGAAGATATTAACTGATATTTTTCAAATTTTGCACATTAGCTAACTATCCCCATAGACAACTTTTGGCAGCTATCCAAAGTTGATATGAAAAAATTTTTATTTTTCACCCCCACCCTAATGTCTATCTGGAAAGATAGCGATCAACGCAAAGAAAATCAACGACCTGAAGAAGTTGGCCAAGTATACTACATGCCATGAATATTTTTATGATGAAATCCTCCAGTGGCCTACGACCGAAGCCGCCTGCAACATCGATGTAGTGTATGACGATGAGTAGAATAAAAACTAACAATAGGCTAGGCCTATATGCATAGAACGATTTGTTTTATGTTATCTCGTTTGTCTTCCATTATTTCTTTATTTTGTGTTCATCATTTATTTAACAGATACTTCAACTTTTTTCTTTGATGTTTAATAAATTTAAACATAAAGATAATATGCTTTTTTATTTACAACCTACAACTGCTTTTCAAAATCAATATTATAGTCAAAAGCTTATTTTTTCAAGTAAAAAGTTTCGGAACAGGTTTCAGACGGGTTTCTGAAATAAACGATTCAATTACAATCTTCATTTCTTCAATCTCAAAATCCCTTGGCAACTATTAATTTAAATAAAAGAAATGTATTACTTTCAGATAAATCGAAGTTTTTTCTTTTTTACTCCTTCCACTGTTGGGCAGATCACAAGAGTGAAATCAAAGCAAGGGGAAGAGAAAAACTGGCGGTGGCCAATACGTCATAAAGGAGGCCACGGACCACGAGCTGAGAGTGATGCCCTTGATTGGAGAAGATGCAGTGAATGGGCTGGAAGTGCCAGAAGCATGGACCCTGTACGTGTGGTATGTATTGTATATATTTCCTACATTATGAAGTAAGTTACCCAATAGTCAATTTCCTATGTGGGTCATTTGACGTTAATAAATGAGTTCATAATTTGTATTATCTACAAGACCTGGTAAAAAAAAACATGTTATAAAACAATATCAATTTGAAGGGATTTACTATTTAAGGCAACGTATTTAAGTTATGTATGATGAGTCATAAGCCTTTAAAATCATGTATAAGAATTAAGTCTCTAAGTAGAAAAGTCACACACTTTCAGTTTTGTACTTTCATCAGAGGTTATGAGTCTTATTTTTATTAATTTTATAAAGCTAATAACTAATTGATTTTTTTTGCAGCTCATGCTGTTACTAATAGTTAATTGATGGTGCTGATAATTCATAACAAATATTTGTAAATTTGACTTATGTTGAGATTTTGAACTTCCATAGTGATGCTAAATATTTTTTTGAACTATGAAAATTTTTGATTCTTCATACAGACCAAACTCCAAATCTAGACATTACTCCCAATTAGTGATGTGGGCTGGGCTAATGCCCTCTGGGCAGGACGTTTATAAATGGATATAAGATAGTATAAGATATTTTTTATTTTATACTTTGACATTTTTAATGAGTATTACAGCTTATAAATAACATTACTGTGTTTTTAAAATATACAGAAGAGACTCGATTAATCGAGGTGGACAGGACTGGAGCTACCTCGAACTATCGAAACCTGGAATTATAGAAATCTTAACATTTTATAAATAAGTAAAAGGGAGTAAAGGAAATTTTAAATTTCAGTATTGTATATTTACAGGAAAAATGTACTAACATAGTTACTTCATTGAAAGTTAATTACGTTTTTGAATTTGCCACCATTTCGAATCGCTCTACATGTAGCCAGCCTACCTACTACTAAAATTTTTGGTCACCAGTCATGGATAAAAGTACCCCAATTCGATGTTTTCAAGCATGAACCGTCGAATAACAATAAAAACTTTTCACGAGTTTCGCAGTTGTTAGTCATTATATCGGAGTCAAGCCGGTATTTTTTCGCTAAATCGGATTTAAGCGAAACTCGAACTATCGAGACTCTACTGTACATACAATGAAAGTATAGAGGGCTCATAACTTACATTTTTATCTGTATCAATCATAAAACAGATAGGTCATTCTACGTTAATTCAACACAGGGCCAAACTATCGCCATCTCATATTTTCTTGAAAATTAGTAGAGATATACTTGTGGTATGGACTTGGGAAAATGTAGAATGTTTCCGAAACCACTGTACTCGTTTTTGATTTAGAGGTGTAAAATTCCATTGAGAACAAGATGGGAAAGCCAACTCAAATGTTTCTCAAACAGAAATCTTTTTACCCCCCCCCCCCCAAAAAAAAAAAATATTTATATCTGCAGGTGGAAGGACTATAACTATTTTTAACAAATAAATTATAAATAAATAAATAAATCTTATCAGGTTTGAAGTATTTCCAATCATTAATAAGTATTGGTTTGACTGTTGAACAATAATCAGTATTTATTATATGAAAAATGCATAATAATTTGCCCTGGTAAGCACTACCCCCAATGGTTATAAGGTACATATAAACTACTTATGTCTAACTTTTCAAAAAAGCAAACTCATCTACAAAGTACCTTTTTTTTCCCCTAAAAGTTCATTGGTGGGTTTTTCAGGTTCCTAATGCGCCCACTTCCCTACAGGAGGGAGAAGTAGTTGTAGGAGTATTGGAAGTTCCGGGCACTTCGAGCCATATTGACCCCCCCCCCCCCCCCCAATGGAGCAAGTGGTGACACCCAACCCAGTGGTGACACCACGTCCAAACATGGTGCGGAAAAGGCAAAGAGGCCTTGTGGTAGCGGCACCACATGCTAAAAGATTGCTCGATTCCCAGCAGCAATTCAGTTCTGCGATGGAGCAATATCTCGCAGAACGTTTGAGCATAGAGAGGGAAAGGCTTCAAGTGGAGAGAGAAAGTTTGGAAGTTGAAAAGGAAATGCTAGAAGTGCAAAAACAAATTGCTGAGTCAATCGGCATACATATGTAAAGGGCTGTGTTTTTTTTTTTTTTTTCTGTATTTACAAAAAAAGATGTCTTCGGTGACGGGGTTTCCCCCGCCGGCCCTGAAAATAGTTTCTTGGCTAGCTTCACCCACAAAAGCATTACTATTTCCCTGTTGTTTTTCCATGCTAAATGCCGTAATCACTAGCGCTAAGTCGGGAACATCGATATACAATAAGCAAGCTGAACAGGTTACAGTTAAGATATCGGAAAAATTGAAATCTTTAACTTTGTTTTATAGAAAATTTGAAATAAAGCTACACTGGACATCAAGAAATGTTTAAATATTTTTTAAATAAATGTTTATATATTTCCAAAATAAACCGATGTGTCGTTTGTAATTACAGTTGAACTCGTTTAAAAACTACTATTCGCAACTATACTCTAGGTATAGATTCATCTTCCGCCAAAACGTTCGCCGAATAAAATTTTATAACAATTTCATTTGAATTGTTTATATTTCACTTCTATCCTGTCAAGAGCGAATTTATTATTTCACAACGTAGCTTCTTTGAGCATTACATTTGTATAAGTGGCAGCACCACGTGTTTGTAAACCGCGAGTGGTTGTTAATTGTTTTGTTCGTAAATATTGCTTATATTTTTGTAATATGTATGCGTTAGTTCAATTCTTAGTAGATAAAGTAAAGACGATTGTGCCCGGTGAAGGACATTAAAAATTTCGATGATAATCCTTAGTTTGAAACCAGCTTTTCAAAGGCATATGAAGTCTTCTGGAAATCGCGGGAAGGTGAAGGTACCCGGTATTGGCACGCCGTTGTTTTTCTCGTTGCAGGTAAGTTAAATGTTTAGTATCTATTATTTTCATCCAACTAAAACGCAGTAATGTTTAACTGATATCATTTTATTGGAGTATATTGTGATTCTGTGTTATTTTTTTAGAAACTGAAGAAGAAATTGAGAGGAGGAAAAAAAGAGTGAAGTTAACTTGATGAGCAGCTGGCAATGACTTTGGATGAACAACCCGTCAAGTCTGCTTGATTAAGATACACGAAGAAAAACCAAAGTATAATTTAATTTTATTTATGATTTAATCTGGTATTCCATTCTCAATAGGCATAATAGTTATTTTTTATACTTTCGCCACATGGTATTAATTTATGATAAAAAATTGCTATTTGCTAGACCCCAATGCTGAAGGACCACCTCAATGAATAGTAATGCACCCACCAACAACAATTCCTCTGTCAAACAGGACAAAACAGGTTCAAGAGTTGGGACTAGTTCACAGCTATGCAATTTACGAGGAAACAAGAACTTGATGGATTCGAAAGATGTTAGCTCTGCCACTAGTACCTACTGAAAAAATTGATGATGCGTTCATGTTGACTAAAGACCCAAAATTAAAAAATCAGGTCACATAGTAGATACCTGGGTAAATGAAGACTGCTACTTTCCAATGTAAGTTTGTTTTCAAAAATATTCATCTTTTACACTAAGAAACAATTACTTAAGCATAATAAAGTGCATATTTCACAAAAACTGAAACAGAGGGAGAAGTTCCTGAAGTAAAAAGAGCAAGAGTGGAAAATGAACAACTTAAACTTGCAATTCAGTTAAGTCACGAAAGCTAAAAAAATGAAGTTTTCTTCAGATCGCCGTTCCGGAAGAACAATGACGTAACTGCAAAACTGGGTCAAATGCAAATAAGTCCAAAGACAATATCAGAAACACAACCCTTACACAGGGGAACATGGACGTAACTAGTTTGTGTCTTCTAGAACAACAAATAATTTTTGAGAAACAATGACGTAACTGCACTTCGGGGTTGAAATTAGGGTGATTAAATCCTAATCCCTGGTAATTGGAATTAAAGTATATATTCTATATTTTCAATATACCATTATTTTCTGTCACTTGCACCCTTTTCAATTATACGTTTTATACAACTACAAATCGTTTTTTTACTCTCCTGTATAATTGAAGCTTTTGCATTTACGTCACTGTTCTTCCGGAACGGCGATCTGATGAATTTGCAACTCTCTTGACTTTATACAAAGCACCGCCTAATTGAACTGACATGGAAAGTCCGCCTCTACGGTTTTTGCTCTTCTTAACCCCTTGCCATACTTTAACGAGTCTGACTCGTGATGAAAATTTTAACAAACATGAATATCACGAGTCAGACTCGTGAAGAGATGGTCACGTGAACATTTTTTATGAATGGACTTTTTGTTTATAGAATTCTTTATTTATTTTTAGGCATCGCATTAGTACATTCCTGAGGACGAAATTACATTTGAAGGCGCTTCAATTTTCATTGAAATATTGTTTGTTCGTAATAACATGATTGTTGTTTATTCATAATAAATTTATATTATCTGTAAAAGGAAAAGGATTAAAGTTTACTACCTCAATAGCAGTAATGCGTAAAACTAACTAAACATCAGGTAACACCGGTATTTACATTTCGGCTCGTATTGCGACATTTTTCGAGCATCAGTGCTGTGTGTTTACTACGTTTTGACGAATACCGATTACGCTCGAGCTCGAGTTCGAGCTAAATGGTACGGCAAGGGGTTAATATAGAAACCGCTCCCATCTATGATCGATTACAATTTAAAGTTAAAAGCATTTCTTCGAAACGTCGAAGTGTTTAAATGCAACAAGATTACTCTTCCAAGAACTGCAAGTGATCTTTGAGATACTTCAATGATTCTTGATTTCTTGGAAACTATTTATCTAAAAACATCAAGTAATGATGAAGAATTAAACACTTCATCTCTCGCAGCATTTAATCAAGAAGTACGTTCAAGATAAATTGCAATCGCAGTTCTTGCAAAGAGCAAATTAGCTTGTGAACTGTAAAAAGTCAAAGGCAAACGCCTTCAAATTTAATAATTCATTTTTGTTCAGCTCTTCTTTATAACATAGTCTACATCAACCCACACTTGTCGTTTTTCTGAAAGAAGAACTCTGGCAATGTAATTCTTCCCCATCCGACTACAATAAGGCAAATCACAACAAATCTCAGCATTAATTCAATAGAACAAAATGACACATCCTTTTTAAAATATATTTCTGAAAAATTCAAGCTGTTAAATAACTAAGAAAATATTGTTAGTTTAATGACGTATGCACTTCACCTTAAACCGTATTTTGACTTCAAAGGTGGGAATTTAATGGCATAACATATGACAGTGAACATGCAGCAACTCGTGCCCAGGTATTTATAATTCAAAGTGTATTTATCTAGTGTACTATCTATAATTCAAGGGGTGTTATTGTGTTTATAGCGTTTGCAATAGGTTGAAATGTGAGCCTTGTCGAGAATAACTTTTACTTTTGGTTCACTTTGTGGTTTATTTTTTCCTAATGCCGATGTAATTAGGAATTGTAAACCTTTGTGTCCCGAAAAGCTGAAAGTGATTTTTCTTAAATTTCCAAGCAGCGGTATTTTATGCATAATTCAATTTTTAATAATGCAGATGTTTGTTGTGATGTTCATATTTCTGATTGTAATGTGAAGAGAATTATTTGTGTTCCGACAAACATTATTAAAAATTATGGCAACAAAAAGAACGATGTTGTAAAGAATACTGCGGCCAAGAGAATATTTCAAACCCTTAAAAAATGGTGTGTTTTAGGTCCTTAGTGGAAAAAACTTCCTAGAACAGCGAATTTGCATCAGTAGAAGTTTTAATATTTTGATAATAATAACCATAAATACAATAAAAATTACATTATTAACGATATCTTTAGTGCTTTTTTTATTTAACTTTCAAATCAGCAAGCTTCTGCGCCGCGCCCTAAAGTCAAAGTTATAGCAGTTTTAAATTTATGCGTGTGACATTCATTAAGATAAATCACCAACTACAATCTGTGAAAAAAACTACAAGATATTTTTTTTTAAATAAAACTAAATAGAAATACTAATTACTTTTAAAAGCAAAAAATGGAATAAAAGGCTGTGTATTTGCTTATTATAAACATAACCTTTATAGATTATATAGGTTATTAAACTGTGTTTTTTTCAATATGTAAGCATCTATTTTGACCTTCTCAAACATAGATACATATCGTGATTTCTTCCTGAAAGTATATTGTTGAATTTCTTATTTTCCCTCCCTGCATGACCCATTGTCAAATTTAGAGCCACCTTCCTATATGATGAAATTACTTCTGCTATGAATGGACGTGGACGCATTAAAAGATTTTTATTCCTCAAGCAAGTAATTTTAAGTAGTTTAGTTGGTATTTCTGCATGATTTTAAATTTATAACATTTTCCCATTTTATTGATAAAGGCACTTTCCCAAGATCAAGCCTAATAAAGTGTTCGGAGTTTTCGGATAAATATACGAGTAGTAAGATAGCCGAGTGGCTAAATGACGTTGTGCAAAGATTTGCAATCGAGAATAAAATTTGTGCAGTAGTCACAGACAACGCAGCCAACATAAAAGCAGCGGTGATGGAGTTAAACTTTCGCCAAATAAGTTGTTTTACACATACGATGAACTTGGTTGTTACAGACGCTATATCAGCATCCATTGGGCCAAAGCTTTCTAAAATGAAATCGATAGTTCAATTTTTCAAGCACAGCAGCTTCGCGCTGGCAAAATTTTCGAGAAATGCAAATTTCACTAAACTAAGTTAAATTGAAACAAGACGTTCCCACAAGGTAGAATTCCACCTTTGATATGTTGGACAGACTATTGAATAATAGAGCCTGTTCTGTTGGCTCTTGCTTTAGTTGGATACAAAGAGCAGTTAGAAGAGATTGAGTAGACTGAAATGGAGCATGCAATTCAAGCGTTATCTGTTTTCAATGATGTTACGAAGGAGATGTCTACCGAAGAAAACGTGCCATTGTCCAAAATTAGTTACTAGAATAATAGCAAAAAAAAAAGTACAATATATAAAGACCAACGGAAGAGACACTCCAGAGAGTATTATTCAACTTGCCAGAGGACGGATCGACGGTCTGACACGTTGATTCGGTAGCAGAGAATCGAATGAACTCATATCGCAAACAATAATTTTGGACCCAAGGTTCAAACCACAAGGTTTTGGAGATGAGGGGAATTATGCTTCAACAAAGAGAACCCTTATTTCACGTACTAGAGCGACTGTAAGCACACAGCAGGAGTCAAGTATCGAGCCAGAGACACCAGTTACTACCACCTAGTCAGTGTGGGACGAATTCGATGCCAGCGTGACATCTTTGCAAGGTAAACAAGATCCTACAGCTCGAGCGATAGTAGAGGTAGACAAGTACCTCAACGAGCCATATTTAAATCGGGAAATGATCTACTGAAATAATGGGAAAGTAGGAAATTTACCTATCCGAACTTATACGCGATGGCTCTAAAAAGGCCTTGCATTCCCGCAACTAGTGTACCGTGCGAGCGAATATTTCCGAGTGTTGGCCAAATTGTACAGAAAAACGGAGTCGTTTTACTTCTGATAGAATTAGCAAAACTTTGTTCATTAAATGTGATTTGTTTTACAGAAAAACGCTTTGGTGATCTTATTCATTTTGTATTGCAGTGCATTGTGAAACGGTAATAATATTATTGTTATTGTTGGGATAAAATATTGCTGAAGTTTTTCGTGTTTTTATATAAATATTGTTTAAATACTTTCTGCATGTGACACTAAGCCGTGGCATGTGTAACGATCTTCTTTCACTGCGTCAAACTTAAGCATTTTTGTGTTTATTTTTACGCTTTTCAACGAGGGAACGAGCCAATAATTTTTTGACTTTCGTTACGCTTTGCATATCAGTGCTGAATTTCTTAGTTTAACGAGCGGCAAATTCTACATCTCATACATTTTTTATAAAGTGATCTTTAAAACGAAAGAACGGTAAGTTTTCATTTTCTTTAACGACATCTTTTATTTATTATTTTTTGTATTATATACTATTTGAAACGGGCCCCCGCAAGGCAGTCGGGAAAGGCGTCAGACATGGCTGATTCATGAGGATCAGTCACGACTGACGGAGTAGTGCCGAGGGCAAAATGTTTAATATCAATAAAGGATCGGACCTGGATCTGTCTGAAAGATCCGGATCCGATCACTAAAAAGGTCCGTTTTGCCCATCTCCCAGACAACCACCTATCTCCACACTACATCCTGTAGCTAACCAACGGATTACGAATTGGATATTAACCTTATCCTGAGGACATCTGTGGCATATGCAAATAATCCAGGAATATCCACCAGTAGTAAAAAAGTTTGCAACATTTGGAGGTCCAAGGACGTCTGGATATCCAGACGTTCCTCGGACATGCTAGAGATAAGCAGGGGAGATTTTGGATGGCTCACAGATATGCTGTGGATACCTCTTTCGTGTTCATAAGATATTATGTCCAGATATCTCCTAGATATCCTGTAACTGTTAAATAGATGCGTATTTTAAATCTTCTAGATATATTCGAGATACCCTGTAAGATATTATATGGATGTAATGTTTCGTTTTATATTTTTAAGTTGTAAACAGGTTTAAAAATTGCAACTTTTTGTATCAATAAAATAAGTTATTTATAAATATCCAATTTTACAGGCTTGTGGCGGTCGACGGCAGGCCATGGAGGTGACATGGTGGAGGAGGTTGTCTGCCGGAGGCAGGGCCAGAACCTCGGAACTTCTTGATGGAAAGCCAGTGCTTCTGTGCTTTGCCAAAAGGTACCTAATGGCCAGGACAGAAGATAGCTTATGAAGGTGTCGAATCGTACATATGTGGCGGTACGATTCGACACCTTCGGGCATTTCGTGGCATACATGAGATCAGCATAATAACCAAGAGATACAGTAAATCAAATAATAAATACATGAGTGACAATTATGCGTCATTACCGTTGAAGTGCATTATGTACTTCGACGCAAACAATTTATTGGATCTGCGATAAGCCAGTTTCTGCCTGCTAGAAACTTCAGTTGGTTAAGTACGGAAGAAATAGCTACATTAAATGTCATGAATTTGGAAGAGGAAGGGAAATATGAGTAAGGACTTGTAACTAACATTTATGTAATAGTAATTTGCATATATTACACAATGAATACCCAGTTGCTTACCTATAAAATAACATGTAAAACTTATCAAATTTACATCGGACAAACCTTTAACAAATTACACCTAAGCATAAATCTACATAGAGGGCAAATTAACGAGTACTCTAATCCGTCCTTCGAGATACTGCATTTTCGCACACACACTTTTGATAACATTATTATCGATATTGTAGCAAATATAAATAACTATGAAGAAAGGCTACACGCCAAAAATAAATTTATATTTAAAAACAGGTGCCTTTACCCTTACGCACTCAATGCCGAGTTAAATAATTTAAACATGTCCAAAAATATCTACACAGTCTTTCATGAATTTGATGATCCTGTTAAAATCAATAGAGGAAAAAGAGGATCACAAATTTAACTTTTATCAAAAACTACTTTTAATAATTCACTTTGGTTAGTAAATTTAGAAACATTTTATCAATAACACTAATATTTTGTAAGTTAAAAAAGCAGTTTTCGGACTTAAGTCTATTTTTTATGTAATATTTCTAAACTTTTTAATACTTTTAAATTCTCGAACACGCAATTCAAAGATTTAATTTTTGACTTAATCGAATTCAAAATTTGCAAGACAAACACCACTGAAGAAGTCCCAGAATATTTTATTATGCATTTTCAACAAAAACTTTCAATGATTTTAATATATACAAAATTTTGGAGGACAATAAATTATTTTTCCCTATCAAAAATGTTAAAATACAGATAACTTACAAATTCCACGAACATTAATTTTTAACTACAAACGCATTGCATACAATAAAAACCAAAATAACGAAAGCTGCTTATGACACAATGAAGAATTCAGCGAATTTATAGATATCGATCATCAATACATAATTACTGCTAACTTAAACATAATATAAATAATAATATCAAACTGCTTCTTTCATTCGGTACCAAATTCAGATTAAACCGCAAAATCAAACCCGATAATGCCATTAACGCTTTTAAAGACAATACACGCAATTTACTTCAACATATGGATTATAAATACTGTTGGATATCAGTCTAGTGCTGTTCCCATGCAAGTTAATTTTATGCACATCAGTTGGGGGCGTGCTGACGCGATTCACGACATCGCGAATCAGAGAGCAGCACGTGCCTAGCCGATGTATATAAAACACGTGTGCTTCCGAGTTCTCGAAGAAATGAAATTTGTGATGGTGTGCTTTTAACGCTTTTAATAAACTCAATTTTCTTTAAATTTAAAATTCGTTCGAAATGAAAAATGTAAATTTATTTTTTAGTGTCAAATGTTGGTGTTGTGAAGTAACAGTATTCAAATAAATACTATCGGGAAAGAAAGAGAGAGAAGGGAAAGAAAAGCATACACATTATCTATTAATGTATAAGACTGTACTGTTATTCTTTCTTAGTGCTTCGCCTCTTCGTCTTTGTGAAAGTTAGTCCCAAATTTTTTCATTGGGCTTTTTGGAAGATGTCTCGATACCTATAGAAAGAATCATCGCAGACAGTACTCTACATATATATACGTATATGTACATGTATAAAATTTTTTATTTCATGTTTTTCTTTAATAAAGTTTTCATGCTGAGGAGAAAAAAAATTGAAAACACCACCTCTGCAATACAGCACGCGTTACTCCTCGCTACCACCAAAATCCGAATAAAGACTGACCCAGTGAGATTACTTCTGTTCATTAGATTATTAATCACAAAAATGAACAAACTAAGAAAAGAAAGAAGATTGACGAGAAACAACAATCTAAATCCAAACATCAATCTGATTCAAAACGAAATAAAGGCCCTAATCAGCCACTTCAAGCAAAATAGATGGGAAAACTACATCAAATTGCTTAAAGCTGAGAAAAATACCCTATACAGAGCGGTTGATAAATTTAAAAACACACATAAAGGAATTCCCGAGATAAAGCAGAATAACATCGCTTACTCAAGCACAGAAGAAAAAGTTGAAGTATTAGCATCAACCATTGAAGAAAACTTCAAACCACACAGTCTGCATCCCGACCAAAATTTCGAGAGAGATATAAATATTAAGATTGAACATTTCCTAAACCACCCACCAATCCCAAACGAAGCCCCCATCATCCCACCAAGCACTGCAAAAAATATAATAAAAAAACTAAAACCAAGCAAGGCACCAGGTGAAGACCAGATTACAAATGCAGCCCTAAAACGCATTCCGAAAAATGTTATAACTAACATCACAAAAATAATAAATAGCTCACTAAAACTAAATAGCGCACTACTTCCCTAAAAATTGGAAAAATGCATTAGTCGCACCCATCCACAAACCAAAGACAACAATCCAGCAAACTACAGGCCCATAAGTCTACTTAACGCAATTGCGAAAATTTATGAAAAAATAATCAAAGACCTACTACAGGACCATGTAGCAGAAATTAATCTAATACCAAAAGAGCAGTTTGGCTTCCGAGGAAAACATTCAACAGTCCACCAACTACTCAGAGTAGTAAACAACATAAATGAAGGACTTAACCGACGAAAATATACACTAGGAGCATTCCCAGATATATCACAAGCTTTTGATAAAATCTGGCATAAAGGGCTAGTATACAAATTGATCATCAACGACACACCGTATTACCTAGTCCAAATAATAAACGACTTCCTGAACGAAAGAACCTTTCAAATTAAAATAAAAAATATTATCTCCTCAAAGAAAAACATCGGAAGTGGCTCTCCCCAAGGCAGTCTAATATCGCCATTATTGTTCAACATATACATGGCCGATTTCCCAAGAGACGACAATATCATGAACGCCATGTACGCTGACGATGTAGCCATCATAAGCAAACACTTCAACAGAAGACTGGTTACGAAACAACTGCAAAAATATCTCGATGACATATCCTCGTGGTACGAAAAATGGAGAATTGATATAAACACAGAAAAAACCAAAATAATACATTTCAAAAAAGCAGAAAAAAAGAAAAGCCCAGAAAGAATAAACCTCAAAGGTAAAATCATGAGTTTCACAAGAGAAATAAAATACCTAGGGGTTATAATCGATAGAGGCCTTTACTTTAACACTCACATAGATGAAGTTGTAAAAAAATCAAAGAGCAAATCCCATGAGCTAAAAGCATTCCTTGGCTACAAAAGCGAACTGAGCCTCAAAAACAAAAAACTATTATATAACCAAGTAATCCTGCCCACACTTATGTACGGTTCAAGTATTTGGGGCCAAGCAGCAAAAACCAATATTGGAAAATTACAAGTTATTCAAAACAAGCTAGTAAGAAGTATGAATAACGCCTGCCTCTACGACAGAAATAAAGATTTACACGCAAATGTACAAATAATCTCCATCACAAGATTTATTATTCGTAGTGCAAAAAATTTTTACAACTCCATAATGAACCACCCAAACCAAAAAATAGGAGAACAAGTAGACGATTTCATAACGACGGCGAAGTACAAGTACCCATACTTCACAGTACTTACCAACTACGACTCTTTAAGCACTTTACATAACCCGCTTCCAAACCCCCAATTGGACGTCTAATCCTCGACCTTGTATATACTTGTATATATTTGTAAATATGAATTAACAAACTTACTTATCATACTATGGAAAAAAAAAAAAAGATAAAATGTCAAAAAACAAGAAAAAAAAGCATAAAATAAGAAAAACGCTCCTGCTGTGGGAAAATTAAGCTTACCAGATACTAGTGAGAAGAAGCTCACCAAACAACCCCCCTTCCTCAACGCCCCGACTAACGGGGACTCGACGACGCCGAATAGGCCTTGTAAATAAAATAATTGTACACTCATAAAGGACCTAGGGTAAAAAGGACATGCTCTGTAAGCCCTATCAAAATGTATGTGCAGTACAGTGCAGTTCTCGAAGACGTTCCGAGCTATTAATTTAACGTCGTAATATTGTTAGATTAGATATTGTATTGACTAAGATATGTTTGGCTGGTATGGCATTTAGTTCTTTTATTTCTGTTTAAAATGATTTTTAATTAGTTTAAATAAATATTCGTTTTGTTTTGTTTTTTGTTTTTTATCAAGGGAAACTTATTTTTTAAAAGCTATAATTATTGAGGGACATGCTTAGTTAGGTTATGGGCTCAGCACGCTTCCACTGCGCCGAAATGTTCAAGCGAAAACCTTCAGTAGTGTTTTCAAAAGCGTTCGGAAGTAAAGTTTTCGTTAATGTTTCGTTTCCGAGACAACAGAGAAACAAATTAGAAATGGGTGCAGTTGAAGGAATAATGTCGGATATGCGTTAAATACCAGGGGATACAGAATTTGGCTCATCAAGGGAAGAAAAGTAATAAACTTGTAATGTGAAGTTTAATGAAAATAAAAATGCAGTGGCCGAAGTCCTGGACCCGACGATAAAACGCAGAAGAGGAATTGAAGATTCCGAATTTTCAATTGAATCCGAGGAGAACGAAAGCGTGCAGCGGCAGAAAGCAAGTAAAGCTTCAAGTGAATAACCAACTGAGAAAATTTCCGATGAAGGAAAAGGATCTGCAGTTGCGAAGTATGCGTCAGAATTGAACTGGGCAAAAAAAGCAGTCCCGAGACCAGACGGAAAGCGGATAGACATTTACTATTACGTAGATGGAACTCAACAGAAATTTAGACATTGAAAAATATTGCGAAAGTAAGAATTTAAGTTTTAAAAAAAGAGTTATTTGAATTTAGTGGTAAGAACATTATTTCCGGCAATATTATATTTGCAAATACTGATTTAGCGCCCGAATCTGAAAAGAACGAGGCAAACACAGTTGAGGGGAAAATTCCGACAAGTTTCAAGGACGCAAATGATTCCGAGAATGCAGATTGGCATAGGGCGATGAGAGCTGAAGTAGAGAGTATGAAAGCTATAGAAACGTTTGGAAATTAGATAAACCGCCAGATAATGTTGTACTAGGAAATCGATGGGTCTACAGTGTGAAAAGGATGAAAATAATCAGATTGCGAGATTCAAGGCCAGATTGCTTATTTTTGCATGCAAGCAAAAACGTGGGGAAGATTTTGAAGACATTTATAGTCCAGCAGTTAATTTTTCTATTGTTAGATTATTCTTTTGCATTATGATGTTTTTACGGATGTATGAATTGTCAAATTGACATTAAGAACGCGTGTTTGTATGCCGAGCTAAAAGAAAAGATTTATATGCATCAACCAGTAGGTTACGTTGAAGAAAAAGGCAAAGTTTGTTTTTTAAAGAAGTCAATATACACGGTCTGCATCAAAGCGGACGAAATTGGTATTTTGAAATTGAGCAAGCATAAATTTTGTTAAAGTTGAATGGTGAAAATTGCGTATATAAAGGACGTAATACTATTTTATTGCTGTACGTGGATGACATAGTCGTGTTTGGCCAAGAAAAACGACAATAGATGAAGTAATTGAACGCCTACGAAAATTCTTCGATCTAAAAGTACTTGGACAGACTCGAAAATTGTGAGGAATCGAATTTCTTCAAGACGGTAAGAACTTATATCTATTATCAACAAATATTACATAGAAGAAATTTGTGAAAAGATTAAAGAATTTAAAATTCCTATAAATTCTTTACCAAGAGTAAAGGAACTATTATTTTAAAATTTGATTGCCCAATCACGAAGTATGAAATAGAAGAAATGGAACGACTTCCGTATCGAAGTTTCCTGGGAAGTTTAGCATTTTTAGCTAATCGCACACGGCTAACATATCCTACACCATAACTAACATCAAAGATAACATATGCAGTCAATGTGTTTCAAGTGCAAGAAAATCCTGGGATGCAACACTGGGAAATAGTTCTGAAATTATTAGGTTATTTTCGTTCTACAAAAGGATACAAATTTAATTTATGTGAAGTTAGTAAGATAAAAATAAACAGTTTTCAGACGCTGACTACGCAGCAAATCGAAATAATCGAGTTTCCGCTAGGAGGTATGATCATTTTCATTGATAAAGTTCCTGTTGTGTGGAAAATGACAAAGCAAAAATCCGTTAGCCTTTCGTCAATGGAATCAGAGTACATAGCTTTATATGAAGCAAGAGAATCGTTATGGTTAAAGAATGCATTCATAGATAAAAATTTAGGTTTTGAACTTGGGGTTGCAATTTATTTTTGCGACAATCGAACGGCCATTGATTTTTCAAAATCGAGCATTGAAAATGCTCGAACGAAGCATATAGACATTAAACACCATTTTAATTCGGAACTTAGTGAAAGAAAATGTTTTCTATTTGAAGTTTATTCCTGGAAAGGAAAATAATGCCGACGTATTTACAAAA
Source organism: Octonoba sinensis (assembly GCA_038502835.1). NCBI lineage: Eukaryota > Metazoa > Arthropoda > Arachnida > Araneae > Uloboridae > Octonoba > Octonoba sinensis. The sequence goes on along the minus strand of CM076605.1, from coordinate 57,309,236 downwards.
CCACCAACTAAATTGGAACCAAAGAAATTTTGTGAAAAGGGGTTCGTTTGAACAGTAAAAAAGTTAATTTAAAGATTATTGATCTTAAATTTTCATGTTAATAACCTCCTTTCATTTCTTTAAGGAACATGTAGAAAAAAGCTTATAATTTGAAATCAGTATTGGTTATTAAGTTAAAAACAGATGTTGTTCAATGTATGGTTCTTAAGAGAAGATTAATCGGAGGGAAAACTTCATTCTGCTTTTCAGCAAAACATATATAAAATAATTTTAACCAATTTTAGTTGAATTGCAAGCCTATTGTGTTTCAATGTCATATTTTCATGCACAGGATAACAGATTCCTTGCTATTAACTTACTTCCTACAATAATTCTGTCTTTTAATTTTTTTTAGATTTAAAATAAACTGATCTGTATTGCATTAAAGTTGAAAATGGAGCTTCAAATTAGTGCTATGTGATTCTTGTGATTCTTTAGTTTACGTAGTGTGCGTGTGATTTCTTATACTTTATCTTTTTTAAAATTGGCATCATTATGTTATTGGTGACAGTGGTTACCCTCTGGAACCTTAGCTCCTTACTCCTCATCCACGTCCTGCTATTGGCAACCAGATGTTTCGTTATAACCGTTGCCACTCTTCTATAAGATACTGTATAGAAAGCTGCAATGGGGTCTTAAAAGGATGATTCCGTTGCAACACCAATCCAAAACACGGGGTCCTACATTACGAGCCAGAAGTTGCGGCAAAAATAATTTATGCCTGCGCAACATTACACAATGTGTCTAAAGCATAATACACCTTCTGATGAAAGCGAGGAACACAACGAGTTTTCTGACTCTGGTGATGAGACAGAAGATTCCGACAATGATAATTCATCACCTTCGTCTTTCCCCAAGTTTAGCTTTGTTTAATGTGGCGAAGAGCATCAGGTACAAAATAAAATCCAGATTTTAATTATTTTTAAACTTGATTGACATTTATTATATTTTGATCATTTTCATATTTTATTCTTATATTTAGTTTTAACATTTATCTACTTTTAGTTCATAGGAACCTGTGTATACATACTGGCTAAGAACGGCAAAGAAGTTGTTAACATAAACCCCTTCAGGAAATATGAATCACCATAACAGTAGTATTTCTTGTGTGTGTAGCTCCTATAGGAGCATTACCTCTGGGTACATTTATAACGTACTCACAATCTAAAAAAAGCGTAGCACAAGGACTGATCGTGCTTCTTAGTGTGATTCCAGAATCATCATTCTATGGTCAAAAATAAGCTTCTGTGATCATAACTGATGATTGTACAACCTTTCGAAACAGTTTGAGAAAGGCAGTTTCCTTGTCAAGACTCTACTTATGCATTCTTCACATCTTGCAAATGTTGTTAGATACCCATGGCTTGGGAAGAACAATATTGAAATTGAAGACAGCCAATGCCTATATAGCTTTCACAAAAGTCTCGATTTGAAAACATTTTTAAGAGTTTGATAAAAAATATGCTTCTTCTACATGCAGCCTGCAAACAAAATGAGTATGTTCTCAGTTACTTCGAGAAGTTATATAAACATGCTAATGAATGGGCTTTGTGCTACAGACAAAAGAGGCGAGCGAACGATACCAATAACTGCTGTGAAGCGACATTCGGAATATTTGAAAAATAAATGTTTCAAAGATTCAAATCCTTCAATGTACTACAACCATTTCATTTTTAAGTGTCTAAATTTGATAATCATTATAGTTTAAAAATAATCATAAACGGCAGAAAAAAAATATTAATACTTTCTCTCATTGTCGAAGCTGAAAGGGCTGTAGATTGAATTTATCAGAAATTGCTTATATAGCTTTAGAAATTTCCAATCTAAGCAAATATTAACGGTAGACGCAGCAACGTCATATTGTACGTTATGTTCGATCGCCAGGGGCTTCAAGTAAGCATAAGCGTAACCGAGGGAGGGATCAGACAGTCCCCTCATTGAGTTAAGGTGGAAATTATGTCAGTTTAATCGAGGTGTAGACTTGGAATAATAATCATACTTGTGTTGGTCGCAAATTTGCGCTTAACTCACTTAGTGCATTGCCAATATTTATTTGTGTTTCGATTTTTAAATATATTTTAGCTATTTATTTTTAAGTATAATAATGTGCTAGTAAAATCACATTAAAAAGTGTTGCATAATTATTACAATAGTTGAGTTACACTATTTTAAAGTTAAATATATGTATATATATATATATAAAATAATAGGATTCAACAAATGAAGACTGGAGCTTTAGGTTGTAACAAGTTATCTTGATATTGCTGGTCGAGTGGGATTAGGCGAAGCGTCGGATTCGAGGGTTTTAATGTACTTCCATCAATTATTTAGGTTAACTTTTTCTTCTAAATTAACCATAGCACTAGTGGTTTACGAAAATTGGATGAGGAAAAATTTGAAGGCACTACATTATTTGTGGAAGTAATTGTTTATTGGTAAAAAATTATGAATGTAAAGGAATCCCACAAGGGACATGAAAAGTTTGAAGTCAGCAAGCCATTTGTAAATATAAAGGGTGAAAGGTTAAATTTTTTAAATGGCGCGAAATATGGAAAGTTGTATAAGTTCAGGGTATCAAATGTAAGAGAGCTGGCAAATTAACTGGCAAATTAAGAAACCTATTTTTCTTTGATACACACTACAAAAGCAATATTAGAAATTATAATCTATCAATTTACAGTTCTGAAATCTAATTTTGCTTTAACAGGAAAATATCAAATTGATACGTTGGAAGGAAGAGTTGCCCAATAACTCCACGGGCGAAAATATAATTTTACAATTAAAGAGGTCATACGAGCAGAAAAAATATTGCGTTTAACAAATCAACTTGCATTCCACAGAATATGGATCGTTTCCGCTGCAAGAATTTCGGCTTGAATTTTCCGAAGAAAAATATGAAAATACTGAAACAGAAATAAGTTTTCATGGTGTTGATTTTTGAATTTATACCGAAGAGGAAGAAGGTAATGTACCTCTGTTTATTTATATTTCTGGTTATGCGGCTTACAAACTTAAAAACCACTTGCAGTGTCATTCTTGTGTTGAATTTTTACCTTCAGATAAATCTGTTTTGTTTGAAATGACAGAAAGTTATCTTCTCGACATCTTGCGCATGAAATGGAGAGATGGAGGCACGAGGAAGAAATGTGTTCATATTCTGACCACCATATCCGACCCAACAACTGTAGAAAGAAAAAAGGACGGCGCTGTTAGGAATGTTCCTTGCCCGTAAGCTGTTGTCAAGTACAACAAACATATGGGTTTCGTAGATCATTTCGATCATTTGAAAAGTTTTAACGAAATAGACAGGAAAAGCCGGAAGTTCTGGCACCGAATTTTTTTCCATTGCTTTGCGATCAGTATTGTGAACTCATATTTTGTACTACTTATAAAAGACAATGGTGATTTCAAGAACATCAAGGTCTTTAGATTGTCAGTTCAAAATGAAAAAAAAATTACAGAACTAGAAATGGAATCAAAATTAAAAGAACTAACCAAAGAAAATACAAATTTAACAAACCAACTCAACAACAATAAAGTTTAGTGAATGGTGCTGTAGGTTTTCTTAGACGAACAGGCACAGGAAACCACTCCAAACTAGGAACTATACCCTTGCGAGTGTGGACGGAGTTTGAGGGCGAGAATACCGGACAAAACTGCCGAAGCACTGTCTGTTTTTATGAAGGGCAAGGGAATTCCTTCTTGTTAGACACCGATCGAAAGTGTTTGCCGTCAACTCAACTGCGGTGAACGCTTTAAGGCATTAGTCTTGAGAAAAGTTTCCATTGGTGCCCTCAGAAGGAATAACCGTACACAAATCTCAAGGGTCAAAGTATATCGAAGTTGCTGTGCACCTGCATAAAAAAAGTGAACTAAGCTTGCATATTGCCTGCAATCGAGTCACCGATTGCAGAGTTATGTTCATTATGAAGAATTTTCAGTCACCCCTGCCTCCACAGCTAAATCAACCAGTCAGAGTTGAAATGTTAAGAATGAAAAAAAAAAATGCAGCATAGTTTTAATGCAGGAGTATCTTTACCAGGCAAAAAAAAGCAATTTTTTTTTCATAATGTTCAGTCACTCCACTTGCATTATGAAGACTTAATATGTGACCTAGAGACACTCCAATGCAAACGTAATATTAACCGTTGAGACCTGGCCCTCAGAGAATGAAGATTACCACATACGCATATTCAAATGGAAAACAATGACCTTTGCTTGCGCAAACCTATAGGAAATGCTGCATACATAAAAGAAACAGAGTTCGAGCGACCCATTTAAAAAATATTCACTAGGAGCCCCCTGGAAACTTCGAGATCCTCGCTGTGGAATTTGAAGCAACATACATTGTTTTGTTTGTTTGTGGATCTCTCAAATAGTCTCTTAATGATTTATTCCACTGTCTAAGAGAAGTCATGAAAGATTTACCAAAAACAAAACTAGTGTTTTTAGGTGACTTTACCAGACTGAAGAAACACTCTCTTCATTTCCAGCACTGGATGAGAGCTTTTACTCATAGCATGGTTGGTTCTCTTTTCGGAGACGAAAGTAGCACAAATTATGACACACAATTAGATTTGTGCTTTCGAGATAGGAATTTAATATCTGCATACTACTACGAATTAGTATCTAGGTCTTGTTTTTAAATATTATTTTTATTTTTGCTGCAGCGTAAGTAAAATAATATAAACAATAACATCACATTTTACGATTCCTTCACCATAAACGACGTATTCCTTTTGAAGTATAAATTTTAAATTTCTTGTTATGTTTCCAGTATATGTTTAAAATAAATCATATTTAATGCTGTAAATTGTGTTCAATTTATGTAAGAAACCAGTTTTATTTTGCAGTTTCATTTTTAGCAGAGTGAGAAAATAACAAAACTTACGCACAGACGAAATAAAGCCGCTCAGTTTCCCGCAAGTCACTGCGTATTCAGATAGCCACTTTGCTTGAGCGACATTGGGAAGCCGCTCAGAGCTTGTTTACATTCTCCCAAGAAAAATGGTGGCTACCACGGCTTCTACTCCTTTCACTTCAACTAAACGGAGAGATGGTGTAATTGAACTGAGAATGAAACGTTTGCCCTTTAAATTTGTCAATTATAAACTTAAAATGATGGCTTAAAAGTCTATAACTTTGTTGCAAATTGACAAAACAAGGTCAAGACCAAAAAGGGAGCTTTTCAAAGCAGAAGATAATATCCTGACCTCGCACAGAGACATTGCTAATGGGTCATTCCATGCCAAATCAACCAATATTTTTCAATTTTAAACCTGACCTCTTTAGATTTTTGAAAATGAAATTTTCAGGAATCATTCTCTCTGATGATAGGAATAAGAATATATCTTTATAAATTTTTTATATTAATTCGTTTTCATGAAATTAATTTTTCAAATTTTGAAAAATTGCCCTTTTTAAGTTTACATTAACATTTTAAATCTTCAATTTCTCACGTTCTATAAGAGATAGAGATGTTTCTGACCCCTCATTTTAAAGATAATTTAATAAGGTTTAATTTGATATGCAACATTATTATATTTGGTAAATAGAAATTTATATTTTTAAATTTAAAAAATTTTTAAGATGGTGTTTTTTAAAAATTTTGAAAAAATATATGTTTTTTGTAATAATATAATCTTAAAAATCTGAAATTTTTAGAGTGGGATCTCAATGGGATCAGGAGTTATGATTAAAAAACTGGTATGCATAGTCTAAAATGCTAAATATTTTTGCATTGCTGCCTTCAACTTTTCTAAGTAATAATAAAAACATTGACACTGTAGGTTAATCAATTTACATTAGGATCTATTTTAGAAAATGAATTAGTATACTCCAAACAAATTGATGGTAGCATGAATCATTGTGCATAAATAATCAAATCAATTGCACCTGCTAATGACAGATGTTCTGACATAAACAATTTCAACTTCTCTGATTCATATACTCTTGCAAACATGTGACTCATGCCCTCCCTGATTAAACTTTTGTTTAGTTTCCTTTGAGATTTCAGTGAATGAACAGCTAGTTGTTAGCAGTGATAAATATATGATTTTTATAAGTTAAATATTTTAAATGGAAGCAATATTAATATTTTATATTTCTGTAGAAATACATTTAATTATTTCTGACATTTTTGTTTTGAATAATGAGGTTCTCTGCAGTCTAAAAAATACAGTCAATTCTGTTTAGCCTTTTATGCCTATTATTATGCAAGATAAAATGTGTTGTTTCAGAAAATTTAATTTTTTGTTTGGATTTTGATTTTTCTACTATTGACTTTATGAAAATATGACTGAACTCAAAACCCTTTTCAGTATATTGCTGTAACCCATTTAAGAAACCTGGTGTAACGAAAAGTTACATTAAATTTAAATTTCACAATCACTTGTGAATTCTTTGATAGATGGCAGCACATGCCAATGAAAGGTTTTCACAGGCCAATGAAATCCTCTTTTCCTCAGTCCTTTCAAATTTCAAATTCTGACGAATGAGAGCTGGGGACGCCAGCAAACGTCACAGAAAGAAAGATTATATTACATTTTTTTGAGTCTCTCTCTCTTCGACCGAAGTTCCAACGATGGAAGACGGAAGAAATCGCAGAGAAAAGGTGTGTGGAAGGAGAAAGAAAAGGAAAAAGAAATAATTTCGAATCATGCAAAAAGAAAAATACTGAATCCTTTGGAATGTAAATAAATGGAAATTTTATAATAGTCAAGATTAATCAAGGAAATATTTAAATTTGAAATTGATGAGAATGGATCACTACGGAAACTACAAAAGGAAATCCACAACGCAACGAACTCTTCGATAGGATAAGCATCGTGCAAGAATAACAAGTCAATCCTACAGACTCTATGCTGCGAAAATCTATTTCATTCGCGTGCTAACTGAAGGGAACTTTCGCAAAATTAGCAAATGTGTTCCAGAAGAGAAGTAAATTTACATAGCACTGCAGTACCAGTGAATTCCAACGGTCACTTTGTCTGCTAGAATTTTTCTTCAAGCGTCGCAGAATCTGTGAATATGAAAACTGCTCCATCGCCTGCTTGAACTGTCTTCGAAGCACCACCGCTGAAAGTTTAAAATTTTTAGACCAATTTCTACAGTTTGGTGAAATTCAACTTTTCTTGTGTTCCAGCAGGAAAAATGGCATTGGTCTTTGTCACGCAGATAAGTAGCATTCAACTTACAAAATAAAATTATCACCATCTCTACGGATAGCAGACGTCGTCCCTGCATCCGGGAATGGGGATTTAAATTTAAAATGTGAAATCCTATAAGGATCATTTTACTAGAGAAAAAAATGATGAATTCCAGCAGTTTTAAGTGTAGTTGATATTTTTCCATTTAATCGAATTCAAGCTATTTTCCATAATCCAGACATATATTATTGCTGTGTTTTTTTTTTTTTTTTTTTGCATTGAGATTATTTTAATCTCTTCATTTGATATTTTCAATATGTTGTTTAAAGAAAAAAATGTTTTTTTATTTTTTTTATTTTGAGTATAATGGTGCACCTAAGATGAATATTGCATTCATGCTAGCATTTTAATGATTTAAGTTTTTAAATAAATATGAGATTCAATTAAACAGTATTTTCAATTCAGTAGTTAAGACATCATCGAACTTATAATTTAAAATGTTCAAAATGAAATTTAATTATTTTGATTGAATTTATCTTGAAAACACAACGCAAAAATCTAACCACTATACTTTCACACCGTGTTGGTTTGTTGCTTTGGTTAAATAATTTAATTCACATAATTAAATTCAACCACTGCGGCAAGCAAACACACACCATAACACCTGGTCATGATTATTACAAGAAAAACTTGAGATCTGTAAATGAAAATATTTTGAGACATAATACAAATTTACATAAATTTGACAAGATATGTGATGGGTGTCGTAAAGCTATTCTAAAACTTCCAGTAAGTGTAACAGAGGAAGAAGACTTGCATTCAGATAGCCCAGAATAACAAGACAATGTGAATATTCTTGTTCTACCAGCTCAAAATCCATTGTCATCTCCACAGAAATTAGAAGCATTTGAAGCATTAAACAAAAGCTTGACACCTATTGAAGAAACGCCTATAAAAGCAAAATGTTTGATTGAAAAAAAAATACCCAGAAGCAAAAATTAGAAAAGTGACAGAAGCTCTTAGAACAAAAGTATTAAATTTAAATCCAAGTACTGGTGACTCCAACTCTGACACAGCAAAAAATTATGACAGTGAAATTATTAATCAGTTGAAAGAAAAGTTTAAAACTACTTCAGAAAAAAATATTCAAATGCAAATTCTAACTACACTTCCGAAAAGTTGGACTCTAAAAAAAATTGAAACTGAATTTGGAGTATGTAACTTTACTGCTAGAAAGGCAAAAAAACTATTAAAGGAAAAAGGTATAATGTCATCTCCTGACCCCAAACCTGGAAGAACTTTAGATTGTGCAACGATAACCCTAGTTAAAGATTTCTATGAAAATGATGAGGTTCAAATGCCTGGTAAAAAAGACTTTGTTTCAATAAAAAAAGATGGTAAACGTGTACATGTTCAAAAGTATTTAATTTTAAGTACACTAAGAGAATTATATGAACTTTTTAAGGAGCGTTACCCTGATAAAAAAATTGGAATTTCTAAATTTTGTGAGCTTCGCCCCAGACATTGTGTTCTTCCTGGGAACAGTGGAACACATTCTGTGTGTGTATGTACAACACATCAAAATGCCAAATTAATGATGGCTCAGTGTAAAATACCCGAGTTAACAAATAGTGAGCCCACAATTAAAACATATAAAGATGTAACAAGACACATGATCTGCAAAACACCAACACATAAATGTTACTTTGCAAATTGTGATAATTGCCCAGGAAGTGATAGTTTGAAAGCTCGGTTTGAAGAAGCTTTTGAACTCAATAGCATTGAAAATGTAAGTTTCAAACAATGGATGCAAATTGAAAACAAATGTGTTCTAGAAACTATTACAAAATCAACAGAAGAGTTTTTGGATTATTTTTTTCAGAGTTTGCCAAAACTTTTAAAACACTCTTTTATTGCCACTCAACAATCTTCTTATTTGCAGCACCTCAAAGAAAACTTACCTCAAAACCAATGCATCGTACTTTGTGATTTTTCAGAAAATTATGCATTTATACTTCAAGATTCTGCACAAGGCTTTCATTGGAACAATGCTCAAGCGACAATACATCCATTTGTTATATACTATGTTGATAAGGATACTAAAAAGTTATTGCACCTGAGCTTAGTTATTATTTCTGATTGTATGATGCATGATACCATTGCTGTTCACTTATTTCAACGCCATATGATTCATTTTCTTAAACAGAATTTGCCCCATAAACCCGAAAAACTTCATTACTTCTCAGATGGAGCAGCATCGCAATACAAAAATAAATCAAACTTTCTCAATCTCTGCCATCATGAGAAAGATTTTGACATCAAGGCAGACTGGAATTTTTTCGCATCATCACATGGAAAAAATGCATGTGATGGTGTTGGTGGTGCTGTCAAAAGATTAGCAGCATTGGCCAGCTTGCGTATGGTCTACAATGATCAAATTATGACCCCTCGACAACTTTATAACTGGGCTAAAGACAACATTGTCAACATGAGTTTTTTGTACTCCACTACAGATGAATATGAGGCAGAAGCAAGAATCTTGAAAAGTAGATTGGAAACAGCAAGAACAATAAAGGGTACACGACAATTTCACAGTTAGTCCTGTGAGTGAAACAAAAATTTTATTGAAAAGCTATTCATTTTCAGTGGAGTCAAGTGTAGAAGTAATTTCAGTTTGTGATACTTATGATGATCTGGACATAACTGAAATTGTTGGCTTTGTTACATGCCAATATTTAGATAAGTGGTGGTTAGCTTGTGTATTAGGAACTGAAGGAGACAATGTAAAACTTAGTTTTTTGGAACCACATGGTCCTTCTCCATCTTTCAAATACCCCCAATTTACTGACATACTAATGGTGCATAAAAGTGACATTTTAGCGAAAGTTGATCCTACAACTGCTACAGGAAGAGTTTATCGACTTACAGACTCTGAAACCAAAAAGGCAAACAATAAATTATTTATTAATTTAAAGAACAAAGGGAACTGAACTGTCATAACTATTAGTGCTATTAAAAAAAGTATTCATTTAATCAGGTAAAACACTTTTACACTGTTATACCTTTTCTTTCATGCTTCACTTTGTATTAATATAATGTATATGTTGAATATAAGATAAAAATCTAAAATTTTTTGTCTTAATACCTTGTAAGTGCAATCAATTTTTTACTTATAATATAGAAGTATGTAGCATTTAAGGCAAAATATATCATAGTTTTTTAATTTTAACTCCTGATCCCATTGAGATCCTACTCTAAAAATTTCAGATTTTTAAGATTATATTATTGCAAAAAACATATATTTTTTTCAAAATTTTTTAAAAACACCATCTTAAAAATTTTTTAAATTTTAAATTTTAAATTTAAAAATATAAATTTCTATTTACCAAATATAATAATGTTGCACATCAAATTAAACCTTATTAAATTATCTTTAAAATGAGGGGTCAGAAACATCTCTATCTCTTATAGAACTTGAGAAACTGAAGATTTAAAATGTTAATGTAAGATAAAAAAGGGCAATTTTTCAAAATTTGAAAAATTAATTTCATGAAAACGAATTGATATAAAAAATTTATATAGAGATATTCTTATTCCTATCATCAGAGAGAATGATCCCTGAAATTTTCATTGAAATCTGAAGTGGTCAGGTTGAGTGACTGGTTGGTTGATTTGGCATGGAATGACCCTAATGCATTTAGTAGTAACTATTACCATTCCCAAAGATTGGGAAGTTCAGCGAGAAATCTGTCTAGGTATCTGAAAGTTAAAAATAGAGAACTATTTTCTAGGGAAAATTAAGGCCACCAAATAAACTGATGATATTTTCGGAACCTCCTTTGAGTTAAATAAATTAGAGGTGACTCTGGGTCTCCTAAAAGTGAAAAATCCCCTGAAGATCATATCCACGGAGAATTTCTTAAACATCTTGGTAAAGTGGCAAAAAGAACTCGCTTTAAAGTTTTTAACTGGATATGGGAAACTGGCTTAGTCCCTTCGTTGTAGAGAAGGGCTACTATTATCCGGATCTTAAAGAAAAAGAAGGATCCTAAGCTGCTTTCTAGTTATAGACATATCTCCCTTACAAGCATTATGGTGAAAACCATGGAGAAATTGGTGATCAATAGACTAAACTGGTATCTAGAGAGCAATAATCTCTTCGCCGAAGAACAAGTAGGGTTCCGTAGAAACAGATCAACAAATGATCAAGTTACTTAAGGCTGTTTCGTTGCTGTTATCAAAGGTTCAAAAAATTACAATTCATAGTAAGTTTTGTGTTGGCAAAACAATTAGAGGAAACATCACATCATCAACAAATTTTCTGCAGCATATAAGGTAAGTGAAAAATATATTTTCTTTACATAAAAATCTTGATATTTTTTAAATCGTTTTAATCAAAACTTATAAAAACAGTTGGCGATGCCTGTGATACTGATAGAATGTTACGCACGGTACGAATTCTCAAATCCGGACGTTTTTGAGCTTCCCATTGTTTTGTTTATTTATTTTTTATTTATTTATTATTATTTTGAAATCCGGACATCATGAATTCATCTCAGACTCCATTCCGCGCCATGCTTTTCCCATTCCAATCCTTTCTAACATATAATAGAGAGTCACATGGTAAAATTAAAATCCTTTCACCCACAATTATTTTTTTTATTAACTTTATTATTAAATTTATCATATTATTCTTGAAAGGAAACAAAATTATTATTACTATTATTTATATACCATACGAGTAGCTTTCGTTTTTTCTTTTAAACAATGATAGATTTTTTTAGCACAACTTTCTCAAAAGAACAATACCCCTGAATCCATTTATCTCGACAAGAATATGCAAATTGGCGCATTGGCTCTACTTGAGCACATACAAGAAATTCCTGAAAAAATTAAGACGACATTCTTAACTTCATTCAAGCTTCCAAAGAAATTTTAAATCTTCACCAAGAAGAATTCAATGTCGATACTTTCAACCTCGGACATTTAAACCTTGAACAACGACCAATTATAACAAAACACATTTTAAAAAATTGCGACTTTTTCTGTTTAAAGTCTTGGAGACACAGAGTTCCTGTCAACTTTTGTTTTACCCATAAGTAATATTGTAGTAAAAGGTTTAGTACAACCTGGTTTTTCACATTTATATTTATGCAGATACTTTTTAAAAACTTAAGCTAATTTGTATTGTAAATGTAAATAAATTTACTTTTTATCGTTGAGATGTGTATGATCAATTAGAATAATACGAGTAACATGTTCACATTTGACAATTTGAAAAAATGGTCAAGACTACACCATTTCCTGTCCCTCCTGCACTAGGACAACAACTCAGAAACCAAATTGCAGCTCTTACATAAGCTGGTTTAGTTGTAAGATGTTTATCCGGTTGGTTATCTCCCGTCCTTATTGTAAAAAAAAAGCGACTCTTCGGGAACATAAAAATACATGCTCGCAATCAACCTTCGTCTAGTCAACAGCCTAATTGCTTTAAATCCATATTCGTTGCCAAAGATACACACCCTCATGCACTCCTTGTCACAGTACAAGTATTTTTCAACTTTGGACTTAAAGTCTGCATATCATCAAGTTCATATGCCTGAAAACTTACAAGTAAGATTTGCCTCTTGCACTTCTTTTGGTACATATAAATTTAGAAAAGTCTCATTTAGAATTCGAGGCGCATCCAACATCTTTCAAAATTTAGTAGACACAATCGTTGAAGATACAAACTGTCCTAGAATATTCGCCTAGATCCACACTAACAAAATACCTCACACTTGCTCCTGATAAGTGTATTTTTCACAATGCAATCAATTATCTCGGCTTCCGCATCAGTCAACAAAATATTCTGCCCATATCGGCAAACATGATCGATAAGGTTACTTCTTTTCCCATCCCTAGAACAAAGAGGCAGCTATAAAAAAAAAATCTTTGTACCTGTGCTTACTACAGGACACTAATTCATAATTTCGCGAAGCTAACATTTGCATGCAACAGGCTTACAAACCCGAAGATAAAATTTCAATGGAACTATTACAATGAATCGCAATTTCAAGAATTGCAAAGCATTTCCTTTCATCACCCGTTTGTTGCTATCCCTGATTAATAAAAATAATTCTATTTAAACACAGACTTATCTAACATTGCAATCGCAACTGTCCTTCAAAAGATGGACGGAATTTTTATTCCAATTTCATATTACAGCCACACACTTTCTTAAAGCGAATCAAGATAGCCTGCTATCAAACTCGAGCTAATGGCGATTTATAAAAGAATCGAAGCATTTAAGAATCATCTCTACAACAAATCATTCTATATAATCTCCGACAGTAAACCATTTCAATTTTACAAGAAAACTTAAATTGCCTGCCTCACTCACTCACAACTAGATGGCTTCTTGAAATCCAGTTCTCTAATTACAACAACATCCTTAATGGGACCATTGACATTTATTTCAATCTGTATCTGTACTTTCTTTTGGAATTAGATTTTATTTAGTACGTTCACATTAATTTCTTTTTTAAAAGGAAGAAATATGGAATCATGGCTTCTAAGCGTCTAAGTCATACTAGCTGAAAAAGCATCCATAATAGAAAAAGCTCAAAAGTTTCATGAGACTTGAGTTTGCTATATCCCTCGGAGTCGCAACAACTTTGCAGACGATTTTGAAGCAGAAAGACGTGATTGAATTTGATTCTAAAAGGCTATGGCCATGATCAAGCTCATCATCGCCATATGATGAACTTGAAAATATTTTAAAAGAGCGGTTTCGTCAGGCTCGAGCCGCTGTTTCGCTTAATGGATCAATTTGGAAGGAAACAGCACTGGAAATTTCTTCACGTTTAGGTTGGAAAGGATTTTCTGCTTTTAACAGATGGATGGATTGATCGAGCATTTGCGACTCGGAGAAAATGAGTAGTGATTTCAAAAACTGAGAGAGTAATCGAAACGTCAGTTGAAGAATTTTCCATCTTCAGAAAGGGAATCCGAAGATGATTCTCTCGATTGCGCAAGGAACTACTGCACAGTTGAGCTCTCAACAGTTTTCATTCGCAGGAGATCCTGGATTTCTAATATGTGCGTTATAATGTTATTTAATGATTTATTATATGTTGTAAATATGTATATAGTGTTTGTATTTATTATTAATCGTTATCACGTGTATGATCTCACTTCTTAGTAAATATTCCGCTAGCGTCCCAACACACGTGCCAACATTTTAGACGTGTAACAAGCGGGCAGTGCCGGGACGTGACGTACTCGTGCACGACGTCACCGGCTCCTGATCCAATCATGGATCGCTCGTGCGTTGGGCGTTACTTTACCTTAGCGGAATCGGAATATGTAAATGCATGAAGGATGTTTAAGCGGTCTGTCTGCCGAGTCAATACTCAGACCCTTGCACATAAGAGGTTACGTGGTAAGAAAGACTTTGGCTCTTTCTGAGCTGTTGAGCTCAGAAAGAGCCAAAGTCTTTTGAAATACCGGTGATAACCATCCCGGTCTTATTTTAACTAAACCTCATTCAGCTAGTCATTTTGCAGAAATGTTGGTCTGAGTTTCGAGTAATAGTTTGAAAGTATTTTTGTAATGTTATAAGAGCTGAAATAAAGCCTTTTAATTTATTTTTAACTTGTCTTCTGGATTTTCTGACTCTGCTAAAAAGTATCAGGAATAAAATGAACTTCGCTGTTCGACAACAGTTACTTAGCTTGCTTTGGCAACGCAGGAAGACAGGCGAGAGATATACACGTTCAGAACAAGGAATGTGTAACATGATGGTTATGTACCGTTGGTTACTGACAGTAAAGAACTTATTCACAAATGTCTAAGATTAATACAAAACATAACAGGAGTAAAACCTGCAGTTAACAATTCAATTAAGCATACTGGAATTGGAAAATCATTTTCGAAATAATTTTTGCGTTTCCTTTGTTGAATCTGAAGTTTTTGAATTAAAATCTAAGTTCCTTAAAACTAAATACAGTTTCAGCAATAACCAGTTAAAAGATTTCATTATAGATCTAGTTCAGCTTAAAAATTGCAACAAAAATTAAGAAAAAATTGTTTTATACTTTGCCACTCATTTAATTTGTTTAATATCAATAATTCCTTGAAAAGGTTTGCTAATATTTTTCCAATTACAAATGGCAGGATACAGAATACATTTATATACTATAAACCATTTAGTTTCAATGTGTATAATTAACGACAGAATGCCACACAATATCATTCATCACGAAAAAGAAGTGATATTTACAAGGTAAATATTAACCGTAAAGAGCCGATTGAGTTTCCAACCCTTAAAAAGTTTTCAGTGTCAGATAACGAGACTCCTGAACTCCCTGAAGACAAATCCTAATTTTTACTGATCACCTTTCCCAGTTAAAAACCAAGAGGGAATCAAGATTTGAAGATTTGACCAAATTACAAATTCCAGAATAGATGATAGATCTATTCTTGTTTGATGTAAATAAGCTTGATAACTCTTTGCTGTTCTAGATCTAAAGTATGACAGAGGCGAAAATCATTTTCAAGCATAACAGTTACGAGTTAGCCTGGGTGAAGTTTATAGACACTTATCCACAACTGTGGGAAAAAATTGAACCACTTCTCATTTCGTTCCTGTCCACATATTTAGTTGAAAAGGATTTAGTTCTGTTTCCAAGTGTCCACCATGTGGGAAAAGGGAAAAAATGAGATCCGTTAGCCTTTTCAACATGGAGGGGCGTCAGAGCTCCATTCCAGATGGTTCTGTTCCCATGGCAACCTCAGAATCAGAAACGACAGGTAACCGCTGCCAGAAATTAACCCATGGATTTTTTTTATTTCTGCCCTCATCCTTCCAAGTCCAAAGTTGTTATGAACTGTTTGAAAGTGTTCGAGGATGCATTACAGGTTACCAATATTACCGCTTAAGCATGTTACGCATCCTATAAATAAACTGTATGCAATGTAGTGTGCAATATATATATATACTTTACTTCTTGAAAGTATTACTTTCACCAACTTCTCTAAATACGACAGAAATAATTGATAACATTACCAGATGTTTAAATATAGGTCTGTAGCCGATGTGAAACAATCATAAAATCTATTATCCAGCTCCTCACAAAACAAAGAAATAAGTTGGACATTTGCCTCAAAGGAGACTTGCGCCTGAACTTGACCAACATAAAGCCGGATATTCAAGTTTTAACTGAAATCCCCCAAGCACAAGGCAGCCATTGAAAAGGTAAAATAAAATAACAAAATTTACAAACTTTCACTTGTACTTTTTCAAATTTAAATTGTCAATTTTCTAAATTTTTCCAGATTCCAATTTATAAATGAAAACACATACTCCCGTTTTTTTGAATGTATGTCAATGATCTTAGTTAATTATTTCACTTCTTTGTTCTTAAAAAAATCTGCAAAGAATGTTCATTTAATTTTTTTTATTTCTATTTTATTTAAGAGTGGCTGGATAAAACTGCTTTGGTAGTTTTTATATACGATAATAAAACTGCTTTATTGTTTACTTTACTTCAAATTAAAATTAAGCATGGAATGAAAATAAAAAGGGCGTCGATAGGTGTTAGTCAACCTTCAGAAAGAGGCAATGGGTCACAAAAGGTTGGGAACCACTAGCTTAGAATAATCAAAATGTCTAAAGCAATTGCCATTCTACAATTATAAGATAACATTTCTATTGTAAAGCATTATTATTAAAAGATTTCAGAAACAAAAACAGTGTACAGCTATATCAACGTTGCTAATGATATATTTTGTATCTTTTTTACTATTTTATATTTTGCTTTACCAAATTTGTGAAGAAAATTAATGTTTTGCAATGTGATTTCTAATTTATTATAAATATTTTTTTCCATACTTTATATAATTCATAATTATATTTTTTTAGGTGTCTTATGCAAACTCGGAGGAAGAATTAAAGCAGACCATATGTTGCGTTCAAACAAGGGCGTAACCAGGGGGGGGGGGTTTGGGGGTTCAACCCCCCCCCCCCCCCATTGGGTATTTAGTTATTTATTCATTTTTTCCCCTCAACTTGGTGGAAATCATGTCAAGTCAATCGGGTTGTGGGCTTGGAAAAACCTTTTTTTTTTTACTTCGTGTGAGCAACATAGGCGACAAGATGTGGAATTCCCCTCATCCCTTTCCTCGGGCAAAATCGTGGAGATGGACGTTGAAGGACAAGACCCTCGGGGCCCGGAGCACGGTACACCGCTAGTTCATATTCGTTGAGAAACTGAAACTGACTGAAACTAAAACGGAGAGTCACGTGATAAGGGGGGGATGCATCTGTCAATCGTCATTTAGGGGTGTCAATCGTCTGCACTTGTAGCCAACGGGGTGGAGGGGTTGCTATTGCTTTCGGCAACTAAGCTTCCGAGAAAACCGAGGGATGTGAGCCTTAGATGGTCTAAGATGTGAGCTTGTTGGGGAGGGGGGGGGGGTTAAGACGCAACGGGATAGTCTTTTGTTTCTATAGCCTTGAAAGAAAGTCACTAAATAGTTACAGATGTGCAATGTCTTTCTTTTCTTTTTTACCAATGTACTGTGAGAGTCATGTGCTTCAGTTTCTGCAGCTCAAAAATTCAGATTCATGCATCACTCATTTAGTATCAAAATGCGTAGCATTTTCCTTCCCTAACTTACCTTTTCAGTTTAATAACAGTAATATTAAAGGATTATAAACGTAATTTTAAGTGACTTCTGCTGACTTATATTATCAATATTCCTACAAAATCAAAATTAACGTACAATATGAAAGTACTTAATATATATATATTATATATTTCTAATGATATTTTTATATTTATGTGTATATATTGTTTTTTATTCCTCTTTGCGCTATTGCACTGTAATTAGGTAAGTTTTAATATTTTCCTTCCGATCTTGAGTTAGCAAACGTAAACTTTCTAAATTGGTATTGTTTTTGATATGAAAAGTCATTCAGCGGGAAAAAAATAAAATCAAAACTTTTTAAAAGGGTTATTTTAACATTAGGGAGATGGGAATGAAACTGGTATTGAAATTAAAAACTTCTTGAAAAGGTTTTACTGTATTAAGATTTTAATGTGTACATACTAATAATGAAAATGCATAAAAACTTTTTTTTACGAAAGTCCTGTTAAAATTTCTGTAAAATGGTATTTTGCTCGCATAGGCGTAACCAGGGGTTTGGGGGTTCATCCCCCATTCGGTATTTAGTTATTTAGGCACATTTATTAGGCATACAAAAAAAATTCTGGCTACTCCTTGCAAAGCACATATCTATTTTTTCCCTAAGAAAAATATGCATATGATTTTATTTCCTCTTTCTGAAGTGTTGTGATCATGACCAAAGTACGCAGCTCATATTACAGCGGACTTTTCATCTGGTTATAATCAACCCCCTTATCACCTTTAGGAATTTTACAGCGAAAGGTGGCTTCAATCACCATATCACACACAGACAGACAACAGATATCCTTTCAATCACTCCAGAGGGTTTTCTTTCCTTCTTGATGTCTTTTTTACCCAAAGGCAGCAATTTGGGAATACAATCGCACAAGTTTCCTGGAAAATATTCTCCTGTGATGGAGGTTTGTTTTCTGATAAAATGGTGCTGTAGGCGCTGGGGTCTGAAAATGAAGGACCCCTAGCCAACAATTGTCCTAATGGGTTAAACCCTCAAGCCAGGAAGGGATGCTTATCAAGGAAACTTAAGAAAACAGCAGTTTTTATTTATTCCTGTCCAAACACCCATTTTGGTAAAATCGTTTTTGTAGATGGGCCGATTGGAAAACTGATGAACTGTATTTGCATTGCATTCTCATTTACAGATGTTCTCTCATCTCTTATATTTTAAATGTTTTTTTTTTTCTTACGGTCCATCACTAATTGCATTACGACTCTGGAAATCATACGTTCAACGTTTCCAAGCTCACTGCTACGATTTAATGCTGCATTTTAATTTACAATCAAAGTATTATTTATATTTTAGCTAAATTTTTAATTATTTTCGATATATAATAATGTTTGCACTCCAGCGATGGATACGTTCGTCATCCAAAAAGAAAAGAAAATTTGATTCAGACGCTTCCACTTCTGAGGTATGTTTTGCTATAGAGTTAACAAAAATTTTAGAAATTTATTGTGGGGATGTGCATTTTCGTAGGGAAATTTGGATTTTTTTTCTCTAAAATTCCACAATTTCCCAGTTTTAATATTATGAATACCTGAACTTAGAAGATTGCTTAGCGCTAAATATTGAATTTTCTATTGAATTTTAAATAAAAAATAAATTAATAGTCTGGGCTCCCCCGAAAAAGATTTCTGGATACGGCCTTGGCTCCAGGGGAAGGGGGACATGTTAAGGAAGGGCAGCGTATTCAGCAAGGTATCCGGACAGGAGGTAGGTCCAAAACCATAGGCGAGGATTCAAGGGCTCTCCCCTGGAAACTTTTTGAAATCTTTCTTGTCAATGCAATTTCGGGATTCTTT
This sequence comes from Octonoba sinensis, assembly GCA_038502835.1. Taxonomy (NCBI): domain Eukaryota; kingdom Metazoa; phylum Arthropoda; class Arachnida; order Araneae; family Uloboridae; genus Octonoba; species Octonoba sinensis. The sequence goes on along the minus strand of CM076605.1, from coordinate 57,289,557 downwards.
GGTGATATTAGAGGAAACAGAAAGGAGTTTGGTTACTCTGTCCCCGGCAATTTTTTTCAAAATTGCCGGGGTATTTTTTTCTTAATACCTTTTAGGTTACTTTTGGTGTCGCTCGTGATATTATTCGATGTCCTTTCCCCGAAAGTGTTTCTGAAAGTAAAGTGTCTTAAAAGCGTAATTTCTCTTTTCTTTCTTTTTTTAAAAACTGTGATCCGATTTTTTTCGCCCGGGGGAGGGGCGGAGTTGACTTGCTCCGAGGGGGTGCCCCCCCTAGAGATGCCTGAAATAAACACGGAGTATATCTGTAATGACAAGTCTTTATGACTAGTAAATTTTGAACTCTTTTGCACTGCTTATTGGTGTTTAGTCTGTACATTTTTAGTGTGACCCCCCCCTTTCCCCAACCCTAGTTACGCCTATGCGTTCAAAACATATAGGATAAATACCCCAATTTTGTTAACTATTTCTTTTTATTGGTGAGAGGGAAGAAAAATGTATTCTATTTTAAACAGAAGAGGAATTCTTACACTTAATAACAATATAAACAATTATGCATATTCAGCCCAATTGATCCACACTTTCTTAGCCAAACATGGAATTACAACCATTCGCCAACCTCCCTACTCTCCAGACCTGGCTCCTTGCAACTTTTGGTTGTTTCCAAAATTGAAGACGCCACTGAAAGGGTACCGTTTTGAGAGTAGAGAAGAGATAATGCGGAATGCGACGACGGAGCTGAACACCATTCCAAAAGAAGACTTCCAGAGATGATTCCAGCAGTGGAAGGATAGGTATGCTAAGTGTGTGCAAGCACAAGGGGCCTACTTTGAAGGGGATTAGGGTCCCAACTCCGTCAGATATTCGAAATATTTTTTATGGCCAAAGGTCGGATACTTTTTAGACAGACCTCGTAAACAAGTTCTTAATAACTGCTTACTTTTATTTCACTAAAATTATGTTAATACTCTATTGCCCTGGAGGGTATTTGAAAAATTTTATTGATAAATAAAAAGAGTTTGATTTTAATGACATTTCTGAATTGTTTACCTTAAACTGATTTTCTATGTTTTAGAGATTAGTGCTCAAGCGTTTACTTAGGGGAGTGCTTGTCACTCTTTCCAATAATTTATACATGTAGCTTTTTTTAATAACTAACTGTAAATCATTTCATATAGGTTTTTTTTGCTTTAATTTTCTTGACAATTTTTCATTTATTTATGTATTTTATTTTCTTGGCAATATTATATTACTAAATCACTTATTCCTACCATCACACAACATTATTTACTACACATAATTAATTAATAATGTAAGGAAAAAGCAAGTGATTTGTATAAAGACGTAAACTTACTACACAAGTCAACTTCAAATGGTTTCATGCTTTTAATGTACAATTGCGTATTACTACCTAATGTGTTCAAATATTAACAGTTCAATAAATAAAATAAATATTCAAAATGTGAATTATTCATTATTTTTTTCATTCTTTGTTTCAAAATCTGTATACTTGGGTTCAGAAACTACCCATGCTTCTTGGCAAATCTTTGCTCGTTGAGAAGTAACAATCCATGCAATGCCACAGCTGAGAAATGCAGGTGCAACGAAAAAATTCTTATGCTGGTACGGAAGATAAGATTTGAAGAGCACTTGAATGAAATAAGCGGCAGAAAATGCTGGAATAAAATTAAAATTATTAAAAAGGAATATAAAAGCATGGAGAAAGTAAACTAACAACTGAGCAACTTAGTCAAAGGATTCTAAGACTGTGTTGGTTAAGTGCACATTTATGGGAAGTCCATAAGATGGCAACAAAGGGAAAAGTAACATCCAATGGGAAAAAAACTATTGTGACTAAATAGAGCTGACAATTTATTTAAATAGACTAAGCCTCTGGCTTCTAATATAAAGGTGGAGAACCTAGTGAATGTGGCAGTAAATTCCATCCAAGCTGTACAAGCTTTTGGTGAGTTAACAAACTTCTAGGGGGTCTCGCATTATCTTGGTGGAACACTACACCGTTCCTATTGATAAATTCTGGCCTTTTCTATTTAAGTGAATCATTCAATTTGTCCAGCTGATCACCATACACTGCAGAATTGATTGTTGTTTGGTAGAAGCTCAAAAACAACGATGAGAACATGCAGTACCCATATGTTGTTTTGAGAATAAACCTAGACGTTTCAGATGATTATGGACAGTTGAATTCGATACATTTAATCTCTCAACGCTCTCACAAGTTGTTATTCGCCGGTTTTCATCACTGGCACTGACATTGTCATTACTTTTTTTTCCACACACACCACATAATTTTTTCTTGCTTGTACAGCATTTTTACCTTTTCGGTAGCATAAAAGTAAAATATGTTGAAAATGCTGCTTTTCGCTTTCCATATTTAAAAGGGCACCAGCAAAAAACTATTGCGAAGAATCGATCAGAACTTTTTTACAAGTAAGGCTTGCTATATCACCTGTCAAAATATATACTGATTAGGCTCTGAAATGTGAAGTTGGCTGTGAAATAATACAACTAAATCCTCCATTGGGAAAATACAAAATTACATTCTGAACAAACCATTTATATCTTGTGTGCAAAAGTATCGAGAAAGTAGCATAGGCAATATTGTTCAAGTTAATTAGGTTTTACAAATAGTTTTATAATGGAAATCATCTCTGATTATAATCCATTAAAAAAATTGAATCAACCACATGAAAGAGTCCAAAGTTGATTCATTTGACTATAGCCTTACAACAATGGAGTAATTCCTTCTTCCTTCCTGCTTAGCTGGGTGCTCAGCACAGAAGTGCCGATAATTAACTTATATTTAAGCTGTTATATGATTGCATTACTTTTCTTATTTTTAATAATTAATATTTATTAGCCATTGTTTTTAAACATTTTTGTGCAATGTGAGAATTTTCAATTATGTAACAATTGGGCTCGTTACATAAATTGGTGAATGATTTGGTAATTAAGATTCAATCCATCAGGAACACTATGTGCTTAGCAGTAGTATGACATAAAATCGGTGGTAAAGGCTAATTTAATGCTTAACTAAGATCTCACCACAATGGTAATCTTGAGGAGCCAGATATGGCAACCCTGAAACGAAAGTAGAGAGAGAAGGAACTGATTTGGAGTTTGATGTTGTTTAGAAGTAAATGCGGTAAGTTGTGTTGGTTTTTTTTCTTTTTTTTTTAAACACTTTCTTTTAAAGCAATTTTCAAAAAGATTTCAGAAAATCTCAAAAGTCTAGAATTTAAAAAATCGCAGGAGTAGCAAGATAGGAAAAATATGATCACTCAGTTGTAATGTATAATGTTATATTAAGACTAAGAATTTCAATTTGAAAATCTATTGAAAATTTATACCAAAATAGTAAGGTCCCTTCAGAGAAAAATAGAATAGCTTTTTAATGTCAATTATAGGGTGTGTCATGTTGAAAATCCCAGATAAACTTTAAATGGTAATGTAAATAGGGTGATCCCCTACACGTGTTTCAGCCATTTATGTCTCGTAAATAGTGATACAGTTGAAAGAGGAGGAAAAAAATCAGAGCAAGTGAGAATACTAGACCAGAGTCGGATGCGACATGCACTTTGTGTTCACATATTGCGAGTCTTGTAATTTCTATTAAGTTTTGAAGAAAAAACAATACTCGGTACTTAAATTTTGCTATGTTTCTTTCTATAGTTTTCTTTCTCTGTCTTTATTATGAATGATCTCAAGAGCATTTATAGTAAAAAGATAAGGTCAAAAGCGCATTGCATTCTGCAAGATCACCAATCATTAATGGGGAATGATGAAGAAATTACAATCATTGGAAATCAGAGTGAACTATATTTTGCACTATTCATGGAAGAGGGTTGTCATTGCCTCAGAGAGGTTGGACTTCTGCCTGTTGGTCTGCGGAAGGTATTTTATTTTCCTTCTACCACCCACTGGAAAATCAGTGGAGAGGCTTTCCTAAATCCGCAACCTGGGGACACACCCCTCTAGGGGTTAGGCTCCCCTCTCCCTGCTTCTCTTTTTGGGCTTTGCGCACCACCTCACGACATACTATACAGCCCCAATGCACCGTGAACTGGCATCTCTCATCTTTAACACTTTTGGCCCTATATTACATTTCATGGTCACGATAACATCAGAGTGAACTTCAAAAGTAAAGTCCAAAGTTAAAGACAAAAATGGATTCCTGAGAATGATCAATGCTATACCTCATATGGCATGTGGACATTCGAGATGAGCATTTTATGCAGAAATTGCTGAATGGATTGCTTTTCCCATTTTCAATAACTGAACATGCTCTTATCAGCAGAAAAGAATTTTGTTGAATTAATAAATGACTAAAACGTGCTAAAAAGGTTTCAAAATATTCTAGCCACATTTAAAGGTAACCTCGATGCAGTGAAGTGTCTGAAAATTATAGAAAATATCCCTATTAAAGTATAGATGTCGGGAAACAATAGCTTAGTACCCTTTTCTCCTTTTCTTGAATTAAAAATTCAAACACATTAAGCTAATTTTAATGAAATTTATTTATTATGATCTAAGGACTTAATTTATAATCTCTATCCAAAAGCCCAACCACGAAAAACTTGCCTCGGTGGGCGTAAGAAACGACAATAAAAAATACTAACCTTGACCCGAGAAAAATACAATTAAGGCAGAGACAAAAGCAAGCCTAAATAAAAAAAGAAAGAAATGCAACTCTGTTCTTTTTAAAATCAATTCAAAAGAGACAGAATATTTTTTTAGTTTTAAGCAGTGATGAAGCAGGCATATTTTCTGTACATGATGAATTAGATTGATGTTTTGCTTACTGATACAGAGGATCGTTAAAATATTCTTGCTCTAAAAGACTTTCATGTGAATCATTTTGTTTTAGTACAGTTTCAGACAAAAAGAAATGCTCTATTCACTATGTTGGTCAGATTGAGTTGCAGTTTCAGGATAAAGCAGAGTTTAATATCAGATTCCTTCGTAAAAAAAATTATAAGTTCCATTGGCCAGAGACAACATGATACAAAAATCAGCTTAGTGGATTTTAAGGATATTAAAAAGTTTCCACAACCAAAAATAACTGTAGCGTGGAGGGACAAACGCGGTCTCTGCAGAGCATTTCATCCCTAAAAAAGAGATTGAAAAAACACGAGCACAAACGCAAAAGAATTTTTAAAAACGATATGTTCTGCAGAACAATTAAAGTGAAGTGCCCTTTATCGGGCGGCGCGAGATAAGCACGAACCTCGCGCGACCCCACCTTTATGCATCTCATCTCTCTTCACGTTTTGTGCAACAAAAATAACTCTCCTTCCTTCATCTCGTGGCTTACAGGAAAGCCACGCCTACGATTTCATCAGGGTTGACGTCACTGGGGATGATTTCTGAAACAGATGACATGGATATTGTCATAAAACGAACAAACATACTTTTTAATTTTGAATATCTAATTTTGCCCAAAAATGATGTTGATTCTGACCAGGAAGTCTAATTGGAAACACTTTCAAATTTTATTGCATTCATATCCGTTTTTCCATGTATACCACACACAGAAGAGGAAAAAAAAGATTTGTTCTTTGAGTATACAGTTTTTATTGACTGGATTTTTAAAAATACAGAAGAATGCAAAAAGTGTGGTTCACTCTTTCTGATTTAGGCTCTGTTAAGACAGGCCATCAATGAACTTGATTCGGAGATGCCCAGATTAATAAAATTTGTTGTGTTTAATATTTCTATCCCAGTGTCGAAAGCAATATGTGAATCATTTGGATCTACAATAGACAAAATTCTTAAGAAAAGACCAACTGCAATTGATGGGGATGGTGAAGCAGTTGGAACAACTGACAAAAGAATTTTTGTATATTTCAATGGTGCACCACCTGCCCATAAATCCGTTAGAAAAGCAGCCATTGTCAAAATGTATGGGCCAAATTTTTATAAACATTTTGTAAACAGTACACCTGCATTAATGTCGCAGTATCCAACTTCAAAAGTCATTTTGCAAATTCTGAATGTATGCCTTGGTTTCAAATAAATAATTTAATATGTTTGGTCAAAATTGAGTAAAAAATATTCTACTAGTTAATTAATATTCTTATATCTATTTTGTGTTGTACTGTGGTCCATCAAATTTAGACGACATGCCTGCAGAACATTTGGAACTGTTTGAGGTCATGTTGCAGAACACTGAATATAATTCTGCTCCTGGGTTCAAAGTAGTGTCTATCTTGTTCAAAGGTACCCCTACATGGGGCAGATTGGAACATAAGTATTTCAAATTTTTAATGCCTTACATTTTTAATGTAATTGAAAAACTTTCGTTTGGTTCACATAATGGTCATCATTTGAATCAAAGAATAGAAATTACATTAAAATCAATTTTGTGTCATATCACGTGACTTATACATACTTAATGCAAATGATGAAAGGCCTGTAAATAAACCTCTTGTCATACATTCTGTATATGATCCAAAACCCTGAAAAAACATAGAAAATCTGTATAGTAAATCACTCTACAATCACTTTCACATTTCTTGATTATTAAATTTTAGAAATTATATTTGTGAAGTTTTTACTTGGAACATTATACTTTTTATAAAATGACATATTTAATATTGATTCATTTATTCTCCTATACATATTCCAAAATTTAAATGTGCAAATTTCATAGCATTTATCACCAATGCAAAGTAAATGTCAGGGAGAGGGGGGGGGGGCTCGATCAGGAAGTATTTGACATTTGACCACATTTAACGCATATTGGTATGTAAGGGGAGATAGGAGAAAAAGGGGTTGTTCTTTTGAAGCTAAACAAAGTTTTTCGGAAAAAAAAAATTACATTTTTAAGCATAAAAAATTACTTCACCATCACATTCAAATATATTCTGTCTCAAATAGGGCAGTTTAACCTAAATGAAGTTCCTAATTGCAACAATGGTGGCAATAAATGAAACAAAGTAGGGGAGAGTGGTGTACCTTGGATATAAGTGTACCTCGGACCTATGCTATTTCTAGCTTTATTTGTTTAGATATTTGAACAGTATCACGTGCAGTTAAAACTTCACCACCAGGGGTCTCCAGTGAAGTAACCTTTGTTTGCTTGGAAGCTCAACTTTCTTAACAGTTCTTGAAAAAGGAAATTCACCTTCCAAAAGTAAGTTTTTCTCAGATTCTTTTATGTATTTTTATACCCACACATACATTGCATATTCTGAAATGAGTGCTATGCATCATAAAGCAGCTTGTTAGCTATAACCCCATATGCTTGTAATCAAATTAAGCCTAACCTTAACATCGTGATTAGCACTTTTGTTTTCAATAACCAAGTGGTGTACCTTGGACTGGTCCAAGGTACACCATTATTCAAGTAGTACTTAAAAATGTTTCCTTTGAAAAATTAAATATATTTTAATTTAAGCTATTAACAATAAGAACAGATTTGGGAAATGTTCAAGGAACAATTTTGCAATAAATTTTATACTATGTGTTAAATAATTTTCGTGTAGTTGCTTATTTAGGTTTGTGATAAGCCATAACTATATTGATATTAAAGAGACATAAAATTAATCAAATATTCTTCTATGGCATGAAAAATAAGATTTTTTTGTTCTTATATGCAATTATTTTTTTTTTAGATGCCACGCAGCAAAACATGGGTAAAAACATAGACGTAACCAGGGGGGGGTTTGGGGGTTCAAACCCCCCCCCCCCATTGGGTATTTACTTATTTAGGCACCTAAAAAAAATTTTTGGCTACGGCCTTGCAATGCACACATTTTTTCCCCCTAAGATAATTAAACACATATGCATATGATTTTATTTCCTCTTTCTCTGAAGGGTTGTGATCATGACCAAATTATACAGCTCATAATAAAGAGAACTTTTCATCTGGTTATAATCAACCCCCTTATCACCTTGGGGGGGGGGGGGTTGCAGCGTGCGAAATGTGGCTTCAATCACCGTACCAGACACGGACAAACAGAGATCCTTTCAATCACTCCAGAGGGTTTTCTTTCCTTCTTGATGTCTTTTTTACCCAAAGGCAGCAATTTGGGAATACAATCGCACAAGTAATATAAGTTTCGTGGAAAATATTCTCTACTGTGATGGAGTTTTGTTTTCTGATAAACCGCTGTTGTAAGCGCTGGATTCTGAAAATGAAGGACCCCTAGCCAACAATTGTCCTAATGGGTTAAACCCTCAAGCCAAGAAAGGATGCTCATCCAGAAACTTAAAGAGCAGTTTGTATTTATTTATGTCTTCCTGTCCAAACACCCATTTTGGTAAAATCTATTTTGTAGATGAGCCGATTGGAAAACTAATGAACTGCATTGCATTTTTTTTTACAGATGTTCTCTCATCTCTTATATTTTAAATGTTTTTTTTTTTCTTACGGCCCATCACTGATTGCATTGCGACTCTGGAAATCATCCGTTCAACGTTTCCAATCTCACTGCTACGGTTTAATGCTGCATTTTAATTTACAATCAAGTATTATTTATATTTTAACTAAATTTTTAATTATTTTCGATACATAATAATGTTCGCACTCCAGCGATGGACACGTTCGTCATCCAAAAAGAACAGAAAATTCGATTCAGACGCTTCCACTTCCGAGGTATGTTTTGCTACAAATTTAACAAAATTTTTAGAAATTTATTGTGGGGTTGAGCATTTTTGTAGGGGGATTTGGAATTTTTTCTCTAAAATTCCACTACTTCCCAGTTTTAATATTATGAATGCCTGGACATAGAAGATTGCTTAGCGATAAATATTGAATTTTCTATTGCGTTTCAATTAAAAAATAAACTAATAAATCTAATAATGAATGTTTTATGTTTTTGTGAATCAAGGCCGTATCCAGAGGGGAAGGGGGACCCACGGGCCGCCTCCCCCCCCCCCCAGAAATCTTTTGCAATGTATTATTATTCCTCCCTGAAACTTTGCTTAACATAATGGTGTCGAAGTCTGCCCCCCCCCCCCCTCCGGAAAAAAATTCTGGATACTGCCTTAGCTCCGGAGCAGGGGGAGCATGTTAAGAATTAGGAAGGGCAGTGTATGCTTCAAAATCATACCCTTTAAAAATACATATATATAGATATATATGATTAGAAATGATGTTAATATGATCTTTTTTACATATATGATAGTTTTTTGTTGTATATATAGTAGATGTATGTTTAGATCTTTGGTGAAGTGAGAGGAGTGGATATTTGGGGCTTCTGCAACTTAAATTTTTGTAACTGGTCTTACATTTATAATGCTTAGGCTAACTCTGGAGGCAAGGGTTCGAATGCTCTCCCCAGGAAACTTTTTGAAATCTTCCTAACAATGCAATTTCGGGATACTTTGGTGATGTTAGAGGAAACAGAAAGGAGTTTGGTTACTCTCCCCTCGCAATGTTTTTCAAAATAAAGTCTTATACCTTTTAAGTTACTTTTGGTGTCGCTCGTGATAGTGTTCAATGTCCTTTCCCTGAAAGTGTTTCTGAAAGTAAAGTGTCTTTAAAAGCGTAATCTCTTTTCTTTCTTTCTTTCTTTCTTTTTTAAAACTTGTGATCCGATTTTTTTGCCGGGGGGGAGGAGAGTTGACTTTCCCCGAGGGGGTAGTTCCCTCCCCCCCTCGGGAGATGCCTGAAATAAACACAGAGTATATCTTTAGAGACAAGTATTTATGACTAGTAAATTTTCCACTCTTTTTCACTTCTTATTGGTGTTTAGTCTGTACATTTTTCGGGTGACCCCCCCCCCCCCTTTCACCAACCCTAGTTACGCCTATGGGTAAAAAGAAAGCCAATTTCCAAGGAGGATCTTGAAAAAGCTGTAGATATGGTCATGAAGAAACAACAAACTATAAATGGAGCAGCGAAAGAGTTTAGTACATCCAAAACAACCTTACTGAGGCACCTTAAATCCTTTAAAGAATCAGGTTTATCAAGCTTTGAATACAAACAAAACAATGATGTTAAAAGGATGTTTACTGATGCTGAAGAACAGCTCCTTGTGGAATACATACTAAAGGCCTCTCATTTACAATATGGTTTAACTCTTAAAGATGTTAGGACTTTGGCTTACCAGTTTTCCCAAGCAAAATAAAAAAACATGTGACCCATCATGGGAAAATAGCAAATTGGCTAGTAAAGATTGGCTTATAGGTTTCCGAAAGAGGCATGCAAAGCAATTGGCTTTGCGGAAACCAGAAGCTACCAGCTTAGCCCGCTCAACAGCTTTTAATAAAGCAAATGTTGCTATTGTTTTTCAAAATTATAAAAATGCCCTTGCAAAAAATCCTGGAATAACACCATTTCAGATCTGGAACTGTGATGAAACGGGTATTTCAACGGTACATGTCCCACCAAAGATTTTAGCAAGTAAAGGTGTGAAACAGGCAGGAAGTATGACCTGTGCTGAAAGAGGGGCTAATGTTACAATGATAGGTGCAATAAATGCTGGTGGCACCTTTATACCACCAATGTTGATATATCCTCGAAAATATTTTAAAGACCATATGGTAAAAGGTGCTCCATCAGGGACAATAGGAGGCGGCAATCCCTCGGGGTGGTCAAACGAGGACTTATTTTATGATTTCTTCAAGCATTTCATAAAATTCAGTGGTGCAAGTAAACAGAATACAGCTATACTTTTGATGGATAATCATGAGAGCCACATTTCTGTCCAAACAATAAAGCTTGCAAAGGAAAATGGTGCGTGACATTAGACACATTCTATCCACATACCAGTCATAAAATGCAGCCACTGGACAGAAGCGTCTTTGGACCTTTTAAAGCATATTACAACCAAGCAATGAATGACTGTATGGCTACACCAGGTAATGTTGGGAAACAAGCTACTATTTATGATGTGGCTGAATTAGTTGGGCGAGCTTTCCCACTAGCCTTCACACCTTCAAATATAAGTAATGGCTTTAAGGTTACTGGCTTACACCCACTGAATGATAATATATTTCAAGACTGTGAATTCCTCCCATCAAATGTCACTGATTGCTCAATGTACCAGCAAGAAGAAAATCAGTCACAAAATGATTTTACCGGTGAGTCAAATTGTCCAAACATTGAATGGGAGCCATCAACTCCTAAAGCTATTATATCACAGCCAAACATTGTCACTCCTGAAGAAATAAGACCTTATCCAAAGGCACAAGCAAGAAAGCAAATCAGTAGGGGAAGGCCTAAAAGAAAGTCCTGTATTTTAACAGATACGCCTGAAAAAGATCGCATTGAAGCGGAAAAGGCCATAAGGGCGCTGAAAAAATTTAAGAAACAAACAAAAGCAGTAAAGTCCCTTACTAAGCCAGATAAGATCAATATTCAGATTGGAACTTTTGTATTAGTAAAATTTGCAGGCAAGAAAAATATCAAATACTTCATTGCTGAGATAATTTCCATTTCCGATGATGTATATGAAGTGAAATATATAAAAAGAGATCTGAACTCTCAGAAGTTCACAAGAGAGGATCCTACCATTTATGAAGTTGACAGAAATGATATTATACTTAAGCTACCACACCCAACATTGTGTGGTGGATCAGAAAGGCAACTTGAGAAGTTAACATTTGGAATTGACCTATCCAATTACAATCTTCATTATAAATAAGTGTGGCCATTTTTACCAACAATCACATTATGGTTTAATATAGATTTTTTAAAGTTAATATTTAATATTTTTCACTTGTTAGACTTAAACTAGACTTACAAACAATATGATTATGACTGACTAATTAATGCCTTTAAAAGAAAAAAAAATGTTTATTTGAGTTTATATGTGTCTAATCCATTAATAAACAGATTTTCTTACTTTAAATTGAGTTTTTCTGTAATTTTTAATAAATGGTCCAAAGTACACTACTAGTAGTGTACCTCGGACCTAAATACACTTTTTTTTATTTTTAAAAAATATAATTGATATAATTTTAATAAAATTTTGGAATAAATATATGTTGTATACAACACCATACAGTATTTAGAAAAGCTATTTATATTTAGATTTGGTGAATAATTACAAAATTAAAATTTGAAAAGTCAAAATTGGTCCGAGGTACGCCACCTTCCTCTATTTTACACCATCTCAGAGAATTTCTTTTTACTAATTAAGTTATGATTTGAATATGAATAACAGTACATTAGAATTAAATAAAATACCTAGTTTTCATATTTGCAACACTTTTCTTTAACGTAAGTAGGGGCAAAATAAATGCTATTGTCCATACAAAAAACCATTGTACGGGCAAATATTTTTGTTCTACTAATGTACGCTATACCATTTTCAGCAAAAGGAAAACAAATTCCAAATGATTACCTTATACTTTACACTATATTCTTCTTTCACTTGTTTAAAATTATTCATTCTTAAGCTTAAAAACTCATTAAGAAATGTGCTCTAGGGAGCAGAAAGCCTGTGGCTATTACACAATACGATGAGTATAAGCACGGGTGGACGTTAGTTCGCATCCCCTGCAAGTCGCGACGCCACGCCAGGGGGCGTGGCGCGCTGACGTCACTCTGCTGTAGGCCCATGCGCGTTGTGTGAGAGTATAGTTTTTGCTTCGAACAGATCTAAGGAAATTAACGTTCCAGATAAGAGGAGATTGCTCTCATTTATTATTGTTATTAAAGCAATATAATTTTTTTTTCAGTAAAAACTTTGTGTAATTTTTTTTTCGATAAAAATGTGTGTTTTTCAATAAAACACACATTTTTGTTTTGAATAAAAATAAGGAATATTGGGAAATGTACGATTTTTTTTTTCAGTTAATTTTTCTGAGAAAATTTAAATCACCTCCAACTAGTTTTAAAAAAAATTATTGTGTGCAGCATATTTTAAAGGAATTGATGACAGAAATATTTTGCAAATACTTTTGATATGAGAATAGAGATAGAATATGAGATTGTTCATTAAAACTTTGTCAAAATGCAACCAAACATTAAGTTGAAGTATGAATTTGATTTTTAAAAAAATCATATACATTTGTTCATAATTCTTTATTTCTTTTTTATAGCATAAATCCCAAACAAATTAAAATTTGCAATCACATTTGACAAATTTGAAAAAAAAAAAAAAAAAAACTAGGTGCGAAATTCTCATAAATAAGAAACAATTTAAAATTTCCAATCACATTCGACAAATTTGAAAACAAAACAAAACAAAAACGAATTGCATTAGCATCAAACAAGTTTGAATCTACAGCAAAATCTTTCTAGGAAAATAATTTGTGCTACATAAAAGTACCACATCATGTAATCATTCAGCACATACATGTAGGCAGGAGTCCTATTTCCGCCCCTTTGAAAAGTCTCTTAATTTTTTGAACCAACTCCCAGATGAGAAACCGTTACCTGGGATTGGCACTCCCAGAGGTATCGTTTCACTTGGAGGACATTGGAGCCACGACCTATTTAACGTGCACCAGCTCCCTTTAGCGTACACGGCCCTACAGGAACCAGCCGCGAGAGGTTGTTACCTTCCCAAACACTGACCTAAGTCGATGTTGCTTCACTTTCGGTGTTCTGCGGGAACCGAGCTTCCACCGACTGGTTCACTGCGGGACGTATATAATAATATTTGCGTAATATGGGATATGGGATCATTCATAAATGATGTCACGCTTCGAGGGGGGGAGGGGGTTCGTGAAATTGTGACAAAGGGTGACAAGGGGTTGGGAGGGGGTAACAAGAAGTGTGACATCATGCATTATGCAACATAGCGGGACGCGTGACAAAAAGGGGAGGGGGGTCCGCTGAAGTGTGACATATTGTGACAAACGGGGGGAGGGGGGTCAAATATATGGGAAAAAAGCGTGACGTCATTTATGAACGGCCCCTATAATAAAAATTCCCATATTCAGTTGTTCATTTAATCCACTGAAATAGTATAATGTATAGCACACCAACATGTTATATCTGAAGAACTAGAGGTGCTAGGGAAAAGTAATGCCACATTTGAATTCAGGGCATTAAGTCCATACAAAATCAGCTCCAAAATTCTTGGCACCAAAATCACTTTTGAGCGGTGTTATTTTTCTTCCGTTTATTAGAACTTACTTTACTTTAAAATTTATTACTTTAAAATAATAATTATTTTATTATTACTACTAAAACTGGTACATTATAAAGATGTTTACATAAGACGTGGAGTGGCGAGTGCAACTGAAATTGACCCTCTTGCTTTGATTGACAGGTGAGTGGGGAGTGCAACTGACCCTCGCCCGTATGTTTATATACCCTTTTCGCACTAGGAAGTTAACCAGCGTTAAAAAGTTTAGTAAGTTATTCTCTTTGACAACGAAACCGGTTTAACCCCGCTGCAAAGTGAGAAGAAGTATGTAATGACATGGAACTGATTAAATATTCGTCGCTGTTCCGTTGAAATAAATACAAAAAAATTAAGTGCAAATTTGCACGAAATTCATTAATTTACGTCAGTTTCACATGTGTTCATTTTCAAAATCATATTTATCTGCGTCTTACTTTTTTTTATCTTATAATTTGTATTATCATGTATAAAATTTTTGAGTACTTGAAAGAAGTTCTTGGGTTTTTTTATTTTTGTTTCAGGTTCTTATGCTAAAAAATAACTAGTTTCTTTTGATTTGTACTTGTAGTACCAACTATCTTACTTAAACTTAAATACAATCAAAAGTTCATGGCTGAAATTTGTTCGAAAGATTTTTAACTTGTGATGTTCGAAAAATTCATGCATACCCCTCATTATTTGTTTTCCAGGGGTCTCTATACTCGATATGCTTGTTACATGGGGAAACAACAACAAAAATGCACATGTAAAATACATTTTATATTCCATAAAAGGAATAAAGGCATTTATCGTTTTTGCTGGCATCCCGTCAATAATAGTGAGTTCATGGCATAAAATCCATTTCACGGTCTAATTATCAGAGAAATGGATTTGAAGCTTTTAAGTATGAACGTCAAAGCGTAATATATTATCATTTTTATGCAATAAAAAATGTGCTATTTTTTTGTGTATCATTGTTTCATGCAGAAGCATTACCGGAAGTGACTGTGTTAATTGCAGTGGGGTAAAACCTTTTAAGAAAACTCTTAATGTTCATTGGGGATTGTTAAATTGATTAGGAACATAGGCTGGTCCCAGTCAATTTGACGCTGGGCCTTGTGCCTGTGGCTGGTCGTCACTCTTGTATTTGTATAAAAATTATTAATAAAAGTCTGTTCTCTTTCCGCTTTTGTAAGGAATCTTCAATTGTTCCATTTACGCTTGCTGCATACCGGCTGGAAGGCCTCTCCCTCTCCAGTCGTTGTAATGTATCATCAGCTGTTTCTCCTTTTCTTGCTGCAGCCGTGGGCGAATTTACGACTCAGACCCTGGGGGAGGGGGAGAGGAGACTGCAAGGCCCTGGTGGCGTTGCTTTTAATCTTACGCTTTTAGAAAGTCAGATTGAAAGCCTTGACTGAAGACTGCAAGGCCCTGGTTGCGTTGCTTTTAATCTTACGCTTTTAGAAAGTCAGATTGAAAGCAATCTCGAAATGACTGGGGGACATGCCCCCCCCCCCCATAAATAACGCCCATGATTGCAGCCATTGAAAGCCTTCCCTTTTCCAGTCCTTTGCAATCTATCTTCATATGTTTTTCTCAACCATTGAAAGTCTTGCTCTTTCCGATTTATATTTATTTGTTTCTGTTCGCCGTGCTTGTTGCATTTCGTGTCTTTTTAACTGATTTGCGTTCTTTGTAAGGCATCCCTCCCCCTAGGAGGAACCATTAGAAAGGAACTTGCACAAAACTGCTCAATTAAACTGGAAACGTTGCGAGTAAATTTACAAGAGCAAATAATAATAGCGCAACGTGTAGTAACTAAAAAAAGAGCTAATAAGAATCAGAACATTAACTTTGAGAGTAATTTTACTAAATAAATAATGATAATACCGTAAGGTCAAAACATATTCCGGAAGTTGCTAACGTAATTCCTAAAAGTATTGTTCAACTTTAAAGCATTGTTGCATTGTGAAGTATTTTTGCAATAAGCAGTATTTTTGCTAATCACAATCATAAAAATTGCGTTAGGCTTTTCATGCAGCTCTGCCTAGGGTGAGCATATTTCTAAACATCAATTTGGGGACATGTCCCCAAATGATGTGTAGACATGATTTGGGGACACTTGGAAATATTTTCGGGAACATACCAAAACCTGCAAGTATACCCATAATATAAAAATATTCCGACTACTACTCTGCTATATATATATATATATACTAGCTCGCACGGCGTTGCCGGGCTGAATTTTAAAAACGTCGCCTACGGCGCTGTCCTTGTCAAGAGAATATTTAAAAAATCGCCTGCGACACAAAGCCTGCAGTGTTTGAAAAACATCGTGTGTCTATTTGTCAAAAAAAAAAAAAAAAAAAAAACATTAGACATTGTTAACGCTTGGAAAAGTAATATAACATGTAGAAGGATCAATTAAGAAAACTTAGGAACAATTCCATCAGTAGGGTCAGATTTGTCACCCAAAGGGTAATTAAAACTGCCAAATTGTAGCACAGCAATTTGTTGCGTTACTTTTCATCTGGAATGAGTCTTGGCGATGATCTTAGGTTGATTGTAAGAATGAAATTGCAATATCATATTAATTTTATTTCCAGCCATGGTGAACTGTTGTCTCGCTAACTGAAAGATAAGTTTCATAATGAAATGAAGCTTCACTAGCGGTACCATAGAGATGAAATCGTACTTGATAATATTTATAGTTAAATGATACTATAAACCATACCTACAAAACGTATGCACAATTTTGTTAGTATTTTTATCGCCGGTTTATCACCAACGCCTAACTAAAAAAGTCAAATTGCAGCGTGTCGTCATTCGCCACGTTATTTGAAGTTTAGAATAAAGTATACGTCCGTAAATTTTTCGAGGCGATATTTATTTAAATGTTATTGTTAAATCAAGGAAATCGTAAAATCTGGGAGACGGAACTTTATCAAGTTCAATCTCAAATTTAAAAATTATTGCCAATTTGAGAAAAACCCTAAATCGAAAATATGCTTTATTATTGTTTTATCTTTATTAAACTGAGCTATTTAACCAACTTCACAAAGGAAGGAGGTTATACATTCATATTGTATTGTATGTTGTAACGTAGTTTAAAAGATCTCAGCGTACAGATACGGACACGGAAAGCGACTTTGTTTTATACTCTTTTAAGATATGCATATTATACACAGTTTAAATACATATTTCATTAGTAAATTGTTTGTTTGAAATTGCAATACTTACGAAAATCACTGAAGTTAATTGTGTTTTAATATTTTGAAACTTCAATAAGGAAAGTTATCCTAATATTTAGTTTCGAATTGCGATCCTTTCAAAAAAAAATCCTTTATACTCCTCACAATTCGCTTATAATATAGTTCCTTTATATTTTTTCGCTACAGGATCTATACAATATTTGACGCTCATATTAATGCAAATAGAGTAAAAAAAAAAAAAAAATACGACACATGAAATGAAGTGCAAAACTTTGGTAGAAGTTTGGAAATGTATTTGTATATTTTGGGAATTTGGGCACAAAAGTTGGAAATCTTAAAATTTCGGGACTTCTCATGTCCTCAAGTAATAATTCGTTTTATGGGGACATAGAGGAAAGAAATGGAAATTTGGGGACTGTCCCCAAGATACGAGGACATATGGTCGCCCTAGTGCTCTACTAGTAGCTCTACACCATTTCAGATCATACTACAAGTGTCCAATTGTGATATTGTTTCTGTATCGAAGAGGAGGAGCAAAGATCTTATATCTTTCTGATTATTCGAGCAGTTGCTTGAAATATAATGTAATGTTTTGATTCAGTTCTGCGGCGAAAGCTCATCAGGCTGTTTGATGCTATATAGTAAAGAATAAACATTTTTAATAAGAAAATAATGATAATAATTTTGAGCCCTTGGATTCAAAACGTAACTTGCTTTGTGATTTTTAAAACATTTTATAAATCTCAAATATAAAAATGAGGAATTCCGTGTTTTTTTGTCATATAAAGATTGTTTATTCTTGAGCGTTTTTTAAAAAAAGTAAGAAGTATATTTGTTTATTGTTGTTTGTTTTTATTTAATGCAATAAATGTAGGAGGATCCCTTTTCTTAATTGTATTTTATCTTTCATAATGTATCAGAACAATTACAAAATCTCTCGGGCACATGTTTTTTCTGGTGATAACTTATACTAACCGTTACCAACTTTTATGTTACAGGGAAGTTTTGTAAAGCTGTTTTTGTGCAGACCATTTGAAAATTTTCTTTGCTCTAAACCAAATGACTTGGCATTAAGTTCTTTTCTTGAAAGTAAAAAATGCAAAATATTCTACATAATTTATTGACCTATTAAAGTGTGATCGATAGCGACGGTTTTTCTGCAAGATCCCCCTGGTAATCCCTTTCATCGATAAGTATAGCCCCCTCCCCTGCCCCACCCATACCTACATGCAGTAGTGCTTATTTTTTGTCAATAAAGGAATACAAAACCTAGTTCCATCTGCAAGAAACACTAGTATGTTATGGCCATCTCAAAACTTTCTTCTATAGTATTAGTCATATAAATATTTTACAACTAAATAATCATGTAGTATTGCAGTTTTTTTGATTGATGCCAAAAACTAGTCCCAGCATCAGGTCCATGGGTGATTCTGATTCGAAATTCTCGTACGTTTCCAAAAATTTTGGACAGCCTATTCCGAAAATTAAAAAATATATCTATTTTTCCAAACGTTTTAAATTTATTAATCTTGAGATTTCTTTGACGAATAATATATGTACTTTTCTTTTTACCTTTATACTGGCAATATATTTGGTACTACTTTAAAACACACTCAATACAATAACGTTTCTGGAAAAAAAGGGACTTCTGGTATTAGTATTAGACTTTTCACTAAATTACTTGAAGAATATTTTTGAGCTTAGGGGCTGTTCATAAATGATGTCACTCATTTTCCCCAAATATTTGCCCCCCCCCCCCTTGTCACATGTCACGCTATGTTGTACCATGCCTGAAGTCACACTTGCTACCCCCTCCCCTTGTCACACTTTGTCACAATTTCACAAACCCCCCCTTGAAGCATGACATCATTTATGAATGATCCCTTATGTATATGGTGTATTGTGTGTTGGGAGAAGGAGCATGTTCACCTAATTATATGATTTTTATTTTCAATTCAATGTGCATACTTTCTCAGAAAATTTTGTGTGAAGTTCAGAAATTTTTTTTCACTATCACCCATGGTCCTATCAGCTGCCAATATTTATACTGACATTTGTTTACATATTATGTACATTATTAAGCATTGAAACATGAAATATTTCTTAGCCCCACTCTGAAATTACATGTGAGTGCCTATGCACCCATCCCACCTTTGCGCCCTATATTTTAAAGGGTTGTTTTCAACTACTATTCTTTCTTTCTTTTTTTAAATTATAATATATATATCATTTGTCACTCCACAAAAATGTAACAAATTTGAATCAAAAGTCAATCAAGGTTAGTATAAAATTATAGCATTAATGTCGAGAAATAAGAAAATGACAACTATAAATGTAATAACTCTTTTTCATAAACACAATTGCTAAATCTTACATAAATTTATTCTCATTATCTGAATAAAATAACTACAAGTTTAGCAGTGGCTAAAAAATGGCAGTTGAAGATGCGTGGCTTTTATAGCTCAAATGGGAGATATCTTATGGCATCAGCTGCTTAGGTAAAAAATATAAAGAAAATAAAAGTAGCAATTAAGCAAAAATATGCATGAATTAATTGAAACATTATTTTGTTGAAAGAACAAGTAAAAAAAGCCAGTTCAAACAAGAGAAAATGGCACATCATTAGTACTCAAAAATAGACAATTACAGATGTACTGTCTGTTTGTCACAAGAAAAGTTTGTGCCGAAATGTCTGTTCCTGTTTGCCACTATGGCATCTCATTGCCATTGTGACAGATGGGCACAGACATTTTGGCACAAACTTTTCTTGTAGCATAGACTATCTATATAGCATAGACCCTCGTGAGCATCCGTATACTTCACTCTAACAAAAATTGACTGCACACTATTTCTGTTTTGTCCTTGAAACTTAATTAGTTACTTATAATTAGTTTTTCACTGAACTCTTTAAAATAATGTTATTGGCACTTTTAAGCATGTGCTTATGTATAATTAAATACCCTCTTCTCACCACACACAATTTTAATTTCAAATTAAAAATTTGTGAATGAAATTCATTAAATGTATTTATGAATTTTTCTTTTTTTCGTTACAGCTAAATAGCTATGGCAGTTTCTAAAAATCTAGCATTGAAATGCAAAGATTTGCATGAGTATTTAAAGACCTTGTCTGCTGCAACTCTTGAAAAATTATACAATCATCCTGCAACTTGCCTGGCTGTATTTAGGTAAAAATGATTTATGTAAGATTTAGTTTTAAGCGGTATTTCTTTCCATGAATATATGAATCAAGTGTTTCGGGTGGTGACAGAACCTGGAAATCAGGGAAATGTCAGGGGATGCTTATGTAGTGGAAAAATCAGGGGAAAGGCAAATTCCCCTTTTATAAAAATTTCCAAAAGTCAGGTAGTTTTTTTCTTCATTTTTGATTTTCCCCGAAGTTCTAACTATCTTATTCGGGGTTATTAATATTAATCATTGTTCCCTTATTAAGGTTCAGTTTTAAAATTATTTTTCTCAAAGAACTTGTTTTATTTGTCGTTTTTCATACATTTATTGCCTGCATTTTGGAAAACTATCTTTTTGCATCCGCAATGGAAACTGGACTTTTCCAGTTTTCAGTGCTTCTTATGCTTTGTTTAAAGGTAAGCAACTTGAATTTATTTTTATTTTCATTAAAACTTAAATTTGAAATTTTTAAACGAAATTTTGTGATTGTAAGAGCGAACTTTCAAACATGGGTAACATCTCTAGTTTATCTTTTGTTTCAATTTTTAAATGCATGTATAATTCTGATCCTACAGTCAGAAAACAAAACTCATTAACTATGCACTAATTTTGGCTTCATCATGGAAATAATTTTATAAAAAAATAACATGTAGATTATAAAATAAAAAAAATAAATAAAGTAATTTATTTTATTTCTTATTGTGTATGCATGTAAAAAATTCTCATGCTGTAGATTAAGAGACTTACCTATTTCATGTACACAGTTCAATTTTTTTGACATATTAGCATTAATCCTAAAATGTTTAATCTTTGTGATCAAAAGACTTTTCTGGAGCATGGTATTTCCTAATAGATGTAAATCCCCTTTTAATCTTTAAAAAATACGTAATTTTCTTAATAAAATTTAAATATTTTATGAAAAGAAGTTTGAAAGTTATATGGGGAGTTGCAGTACATTGGTCCACGTTTCAAGTTTTCATATTTTATGTCATCAAAAAAATCAAACATACAGTTTAATATTTTACCATAAGGTTAATTAAACATTTCTCATTATCCAAGAATATTGTTGAACTGTTCTGCTTATAATCTTTTCTATATTGATTTTTAAACAAAAGTTTGGAAAGTGGATCAATGTGCCCATACCTTGGTCCACCGTGCGGGTCATGTTGGACCACGTCAAAAGAAGGATGTCTGTTGAAAAATTGGTGATAAAAATTAATCAATATTATAATTAGATTATTTTCTTGTTTATTTGAAGTAAAAAACTGAAATTATAAAGGTCAATAGAGAATGTTAAATTGAATTACTGAATTCAGAAAAACATCTTTGATTACAGAAGAAAAAACTTACCTGAGAGATGAGAGAAGAACTAGAGCATTATTAGATATTAGAAGAAAACACAATCTTTTAGAGTAAACTTTTATGATTTAAAATGAAACTTAATGCTTGTTAAAGTAAACAAAGGATATTTTAATGAATACTTGTGAAATAAAAAGCCTGCTACTTATGAGCAGACAAGATGTTCTGCGAAGTAAGCATTGTGTTACTTTCTTGTACTGTTTCTTCATCAAAATGTTATTTATGGGTTTTTTTTACCACTGCTTCTCATATAAATCTCATAGTGTGATTCATCAGTAAAAAATTTAAAAAAGAAATGTAGTACATTCTGAGAATATACATTTTTTCTTCTTTACTAATACCAACAAGTTGGTAATTATTTTTAGATGTATTGGATTTTTCATATTCAAGGACAAAATGTCTTCTCCACAATAAGCTATTTTATACTGGTTTCAATTTTAACTCAGTTTTTCAGAGAGAAAAAAAAAAAAAGAAAATTTGACTAATGCAAAAAAAAAAAAAAAAAATTTAAACAAATTTATTAGCAGCACTATAACATATGTTCTACAAGTTTTGTTTGTTTTGAAAAACTAAATTTATTTTTTAAATAATAGTTGATTGCTACAAAAGTGCATATATGACAAAAGAAAAAAAAATGGGCATAATTTTTAATAATGATTTTTCATTTATATATTGTTCCACTTCCATGTTTAAAAGTTTTATTGTTATTAATATCAAAAATATCTAACTTGAAATAAGTAGCTAAATACAAGTATAAATAAGTGTACAAATAATTAGAATAATGATATAATTATTGTAAAGAGCAAAAAAGTGTAAAAAATTACTCAATTTGGGTAGGTTGGACCATTTAGCCAACTTATTAATCCATATTCTCAGATTTACAAAATGCTGTAATATTTTTTTTTGTTAATAAATAGCTGAATACAAATATAAATAAGTGTACAAATAATTAGAATAATGATATAATTATTGTAAAGAGTGAAAAAGGGTTAACAATTAAAGGGTCCACTGGAAAAATGACCTAAGTCACATACTAATTTTTTTAACTTTGCTTTATGTTTCATTATAAATTATGTATTAAATGAATATAAATATATGTATTATAAATTTGAATTTGGGTGTTACAGAAAAGTAGGCTCATATAGTTAAAATTAAGATTTATGTTCTAAAATAATTGAATAAAACATAAAGCAAATTTCAAAAAGTAGTACGTGACTTAGGTCGTTTTTCCAGTGGACCCTTCAATTGTGTTATTTTACTCACTTGGGATAGGTTGGGCCATGGACCAACCTACTCCACGTTCTCAGATTTACATAGTGCTGTATTATTTTTTTCCATTACTATAAAAAATAAACAAACTACAAATAATTATGGTGTAAAACAACTCACTTTGTGATGAAAATTTAACTTACTGTTCCAATCCTACTGAAACTAATAAATTTTTAAAATAATCTAAAACTTACTCAGAGGTGCTGAATTTGAACTGTTTGGAATAAAATTTACTCAATACCACTGTGTAATGTGATTTCATTATAGGATATGAAGGACTACTAGAGCTAACTGTTGGTCATAAAATTAACAAAAAAATATAGATAACATTAAAATAACCGAGCCTGGACCAACATGCCCCTAGGTCCAACAACCCCCAAACCACCTATATAATTACATTTACACACACACACACACAAAAAAAAAAAGAATATTTACGCACAGAAAAAAAGTTATACCTAAGCATATTTAAACATTAGGTAAGCTGAGAAAAATATCAGACTTCAAGAGTATTTCTGTAAATGAGTTAAAATATATGTTTATTATTTAAAAATATGTTTTACCTCCATTAACTTTTGTAAATTCTTAATTTTTTGTATTATTTTTTAATTTTAGAGAACTCCCAACTCTATCGAAGCATTATGTTACCCGTCTTTTGTTCGTGGAACAACCAGTGCCTCAAGCAGTAATTGGATCTTGGTTAGGGCAGCAATTTGTAAAGTAAGTATCTTACGAAAAATTCTGTACACAATCATATTAAAATATATAGCATTCAAAAAGTAAACAGTAAATTCTATCTAAATAAAAATATATAACAAAGCATAAGTACTGAACATTTGTGTAGTTTTGCAATTCTGCATAAAGCATAAAATTTTGTTCTAAAAAGTCTTAGTTCCTACAAAAAGTTACACTAAGAAAGGATAATAAATTTTTTCGAAATATTAATACAGTATTACATAATTAAAATATTTTGTTGTATTCAGTTACGTAATTTGTTTCTCTTATACTTATGTACTTAAATATTGGTGAGAAAAATTTCTTGAATTTAAAATAATCATTAATAATTCAGTAAATTATTAATTTATCTAACACTTATCAGTGATTATGATTTCCCCTATTCTATTTGTGAGATTATGATTATTATATCAGAAAAATATATGGGTAGGAATGGAGATTACATTTTCAACTAATATGTAAAATGTTAATGCAATTATGTTCAACTGCTAATATATTTTGTTTAACTTGATTTCTTTTATGATAAAATATTTTCCAAAAAATTACTTGTTACTAACAAGTAATTAGTTCTTTGTGGATTCATTAAATTATGATTAACATTCAGTTAATTGTAATTAAATGACTACTAACACTTTTTATTAGTAATTAAAAATAGGAATAGAATTAATATAAAAATAGAATTCTATTTTATCATAACAATAGTTTTATGTATCAAACATATGGAAAATTAACGAATTTTCATTTTGCCCATTCCTTTTATTTTGTCCAACTTTTTCCTGTATCCAGGACTTCTTACAAAAAAGTGGACAAAATAGCAACCCTGCTTGGAGACAGGATTTCCAGTTAAACAAATTTGACTGTATAATGAATTAAAAATGCTGGTTTTTAATGTAATTTTATCAATGTCAAAAATGGTTGCCTTGTGTAAAACCTGTCATTTAAAGTAATGTGCTTATTGTATATAGCATAGTATATTATTTAATATTTCAATTTAGGCAACATTTGGATGCTGTTGAAGCTTTATGTGAACTTCACATTTACATGGAATACCCAGTTCCCGGTGGTTTACCTGGCTGGATTTTAAATCCTATCTTTAGAAAAAATGTAAAAATTGCTTTACTTGGAGGGTAAGTACTTGCTGGCACTCTTATCAGTTTTTAGTTTTCAATACCAAAATTAATAAAGAAATAAAATCCTGCTGTATGCCCTAATTTTTAACTATTTAAGTTTATCTTAACTTCTTCAGCCAGATAGTATAACATTTGTGCTGGCATTTTGTACTCAGAAGTCAAGGGCCGAAACATTGCTGTTGATTCTCAGAACTCAGAATTTGTACAATATAAATTTCTGATGAGTATGAAATTCCAAAGGGTGACACTTGACAGGTGGGTTACCTGACTGGAATATTTCTGGTACTAATGATGCTCCAACCCAGACTTGAAAGAAGGCTAATGAGCCTGTCCTTTTTGTGGTGGTTTTAAAGAAAATATGCATTTAACTTCAAAATATTTAAAACTTGAATTTGTTTTCCATGTTTTAAAAGTGTTATTATTTTTTAAAATGTCCTTATTAAAATGCTATTTATTTTGCCTAATGCATTTTACTTTGTACTTTGGCATACAGTCATTCAGGGTAACTTTGAACCATGGGGGTTAACTTTGAACCACATCATATTTTGAGTATATTTGGCTTAATTTGAAAATTAAGAGTATAAAACTGATTTTATAACCTATTTATCTGAGTGCAGCACTGAAACTTCTAATTTCTTTTTTTTTTAGTCAAACATACTAAAATATATAACATATTTCAAAGTTACCCTGAATAACTGTACTGATTTTGCTAAAAAAATGTCAACTTTAAGTTCAAAATCACTGTTTCTGAATTGAAACATTTTTTAATTATAGTTTAGGGGTGAAATTTTTTCAATCTGATTCATTCTGTGTACTTGGCTAAAGTACCACTCTATATGCCTAGTATTAATATACATTTGTTCTTACCAATCTTTTCTGTACTTATGATCAAATTTTTTAATGCTTCGTGGACCACAGACTGTAACTAAGTAAATTTATATTATTGTTTTTAGTACTGCAAGCAATATGCAGCTTTATAAAATTTAGAAGCAAGAATTTTTATTTTTGAATGCAAGAAATAAGAATTAATTCAATTATTAACTATGAAATTCTTAGTGACCACTATTGCATTGAATGTTTTCATTCAGCAGAAAAAGATCTAATTAAGGCAGTGATGGTGATGCATGTTTCTATATTTATTCTTCATTCTGTGTTCATTTTAATTTGTAAACTAGAATTTAAAGTATTTAATCTATGCACAAATTGTAAACAAAAAGTTTTTTAAAATTTGATTTAAACTTTAAATTTAAGAAAAAAACAATAAAATGAAATTTTTGAAATCAAATTCTCAAGCTGAAACATTCAATCTTTTCTAATATTTGTTTTTTTCCTAGTGGTAAACAATGGGAAGTTTGTGCTACATTAGAAAAAGATAAACATGCAAGAGATGTTAAATTTTTGGATTCCTATGCGATGGAGCGTTGGGAAGTATGTTTTTTCCTTTTTATTTCAGCCTTGAATCAAAATGTTTTTATTTTGCTCATTTTTATTTCCTATAAATTCACTTATTAATCCTCTACACTCTCTTCTTATAAAATATGCTGTAGAAGAATTTCATGATAATACATTTTTTTTAAATATGCAATTACCCGCTATATTTTTTAGTTTTGCAATTAATTGTTGCAAAATGAACTGCTTTTAATTTGTTTGAGGCTCAGGTGCTGTGGTTAACTAATATTAAGTTAACTATTTAAAAAATGTTTTTATAATTTATTTGTTTATTTATTTATTTATTTTAATCAATTAGAAAAAGGATCCTTCAAATTTTTATTTCCCTCTAAGCATTTGTTTTTAAAGTTGGACTTTCTAAATTTAAAAACTCAAATAGTGCATATAAAATATTTTAATAACTATAAAAATGAATGGATTTTAGGCTATAATAATGCTTTTTTTTGGGGGGGGGGGAGGAGAGGGGGTTTGATGCATTACTTTTTATTATTTTAAAATTTGTTATAACATGATTGTAAAATAAACTAACTGTAAAATCAAAATATAACCATAATTTATAGTTTCTAATTCAATCTGTCATACTCAACTACAACTAATTCAAATGCATGTAATATTGTTCTCTTAGTTTAAAAGCATATCAGCAAAACCTTGATTAGATGGAGTGACCATGCATTTGAAAAATAAATTTCAATGCAATCATTCACCATTGAAAAACTACTTCAATTATTTTTGAAATTTTGTTTTAATTGATTTTTAAAGAAATCTTTTGTGATTGCCAAATGTTAAAATTAATTTTTCAAAGAATTCTTCATCGATTTCAAACATAAATGTTTCTCTTGTTCATGCTAAATCTTAAACGTATATTATTTTCGTGATAATTTAAATGGAAATTGTTAGCTATTTTGGAAAATTGTTGCCTATGTGTTATGTTTTGGTGAAGTTTTCTAACTATAATATGTATGTATGCTAATAATGCTTTGCAATGATTTTTTCTCTCCCATAGGCTCTCTTACATTTTATGGTGGGTTCTCAGCAAACTGAAAATACCGTAAGCAATGATGCCATAAATGTTTTACTTCATTCAGGATTGATGCGAAAGTAAGATTTTGATACTACAGCAACCTTTTCATTGCATCTTTTATTGCATTATCTTATCCTAAGATACATACATTTTGTTTTAATTGAAATATAATACTGAGTGTGTCACATTGAAGTAACCATATGTGTTAATTATTTGCACATTTTTTAAGAAGCTTTAATGCTGAAAAAAATAACATCTTTAATTATATGTTGGTTTATTTTTCAAATACCAATTATTTGGAAGAAAAAAGTAATTTTTTTTTTTGTGCTCCTTAATGAGAATGTTTTTAATTTGATTTGGGAAAAGTTTAATTTTTTATTTAGAATGCTTTTAAATTGATTCTTTATACAATACAAGCTTAATGCTCTAATATTGGGGTCTTCAACCCGTGGCCCGCTGAAGGTATTTTAGTGGCCCATCAAACCTTTTGGATGAAATGAAAATGAAACTTTCAAAAAAATAAAAATAATAAGGAGGTAAAGAAAATGGCTGAAAACAATTCAGAAATTCACTTTTAAAGATAATAGGACGCTGTATGAGAGCTTGAACTCGCTCGTGTACTAATTTAAGTACAATGCATTTGTAAAGTTTATTGAAACTGAAAAAGTATAATTTTTTATGTTAATTGTCCATTGTGTCAAACAAATTGAAAAAAAAAAAAGAAGTTTAAATTGTAAAAGTATTTTGTTTGATTTATTTTATTTAAAACTTCTTAAAAATTTGATAAAATCCAAAAGTGAGCAAAATTATGTGTTTTTCTCAAAAACCCATTGGGTCCAATTCGCCCAACCCTCTAATCAGATGACGTAGCTGTTTTTTTTTCTCATGTAGCTTAACTCGTCAGCGCCGGCCCTAGCCCTTGATCAGGGTAGAGCGAGATTGTCTTTCGGCGCCCTTTTCGACGCTTTCACTTCACGTAAATTCTACTTTGGTTTTATGTTAAATAAATAATAGTTCACAAATTTTCGAAAATCAACTTTTATTGCAAACATCAACACTTATTGACACTTTACTATTAATGAAGATTTTACTGCTATATCTAATTAAATTAGTATTTGGTGTGAATTTCAATCAGTCACTAAATAAATCTGTTACCTATGTAGGTATTGTAACAACTAATTTAAAGAAAACATTCCTTATGTCGATCTAGATTTACAGTAATCTATACAAAGTTTACCTTTCCTGCTTTTGCACTGGCAAATTTTTCAATTAAATTATCTGTAGGTATGGATTGAGCAATATCGTTTTCAATTGGTAAAATTGCCAGATTTGACAATTTTTCCTGAGCTAGGGTTGATCTTAGGTAGGGTTTTATCAGTTTAAGTTTACTAAAACTTTGCTCACCTTTTGCGACACTTACTGGAATAGTTTGTAGTATCTGAAGGGCAGTCCAAGTGCTTGGAAACAAATCGCACCAATTATTTTTGTTCAAGACATTAAGAACATCTTTCGGTTGTCCTTGGTCTGTGTCTAAGAATTGCTTCAGGCTTAGTATTCCTTGAGCCAGATCTGCTCCAGAAATATCGCTGTGTCAATCATGTGTCAAAATATTTTGCAAATTTAAACGGGATTGCTCCAATTCAGGCTTATTGACCGGTCACTTTATATCATATAAGAAACTCCAACTTGCATTAAAATTAGACAGCTGTTCGAAACGTATTTCCAGCGAATTTACAATTGTATCTATCAAAGGATAGAACACAGTGGTCTTAAAATGTTGTTCTGAGTCTATTGGCGTTTCATCTTGAGATTCATAATCAAACATTCTTTTTCTTTTTCGATTTCTTGTTTTTTGAAATACAGGTGGGATTTCAGCTTTTTCGGCAATTTCTTTTGCTATGATTACAGCTGATGAGTAACCAGTATCTCTATACTGCTTAGCTTAACAAATTGGCAACATTTGTGTAAAAGATTAGTTGCATTTAACAAGTCTGCCGACTCTGATTGCATGGATTTGCTAACAACATTTATTTGGTATAGTAAATCATACCAAATCACAAGAACGAGCAAAAATTCATATTGATCCATGTGGTGGGGGAGAGACTCGGCTTCTGAAGCAGCAACGGGGTTAGTACTATCCTCGTATTTTTCTTGTAGTGCATCTTTCACTTCCTTATATTGATACTTAATAGTTTGAAGGCTTGAGACTCTGCTTTCCCAATGTGTCTCACAGACTTTTTTTAATGTCAGGGCTTCTGTATGTTTTGAGATTACTTCCCATCTCTTTGTGGAAAAGGAGAAAAAAGCAAACAGCCGTTGGGTAACCCCGAACAATGACTGAGTTAACTGAAGTTTTAGCAGCGTCACACACAGAAATAACCAAGTTCAAACTGTGACAGCCGCAAGGATTCAAAAGAGTCCTTGGAATTTTTGTAATAATACGGCTTTGGACGCCTTTCTGTTTCCCCACCATATTGGCGCCATTGTCATAGCCTTAGTATCAAAAAATCTAAATGTGACACTTAACTGTTCAGTGCGGCTGATATCAGGTGTACTGTCTAAAATGATTGAAAAATACTTAGATTTCTTTATTATCATGATAATAGTATTGCTTACTTCATTTCCAAGTAATTCAATGAATTCATCTTGAACGTTTTTGCTGAAATAATAGTTTTTTGTTTCTTTACTGGAGATACCTAGGACTAGCCGCTCCAAATAGCCAGATTTAACTTTTAAAAAGGCAGGGATTTATCTGATCTGGCAACACTGTTCCAGCGCCTCTCAAAAGGCACCATCAAAAAAATTTTTTTTTCGCTCTGAAAATCGTTTTTGCGTTTGGCTTTTTGGCGCCCCCTGCCAACTGGCGCCTAAAGCGGCCGCTCCACTCGCTCTACCCCAGATCCGGCACTGTAACTCGTTTATGTTAAATTGTCCATAATTCCTCCATAGCTAATTATATGACTCATTCCTTTTAGAGAAAATAGCTCCAACACTATAACAACAGAAGGTTTCCAGTTTCTTTTGATGACTACAGCTTCCCAAGTATGGCACTTCATGCTTCAGTATCTGGATACAGTTGAGGTAAATAGTTTGCATTTTTTGTTGGTTTAGAATCAGAAAATTGATGGCTGTCATTATCTAGATCAGTGTTTCCCAACAGGTGGTCAACAAGAAAAAATTCCCCGTGATTAAATCAAAATTACAAATTTCGTTGAATAAGATTGACTAAATGCATTTGTTCTGATGAATATCAGATATTTATTGAACTATCTTTAACATAATTATTAGAACATACTGTAACGCAATCATAATAATAATTATATGATATGGAAAACCAGCAAACAACTTACAACGGGTGAACACTTCGTGGCTAGGTCGGCATTCATTGTGCAGGTTGTCTGCTGTTGGTCATCATGTTACTGTACATGACACTTAGACAAGACCCTAGGTCCTAGAATTCCTCAGCTTGTGAAAAAAATTCATGCACATAAGTCACATTGAAATATGAGATAAAGTTTCATTGTTATTTTTGACTAAGTAAATTTTGTGTTCTTTATGTCATGAAAAGAAAATTTACAGTTAAAATATTTGTTAGCTTTTGTGACATACAATGTAACGGACGTTTTGAAAATTACTAATGTTATGCTTGTAATATTATTAAGTATAATAGTTTGTTAATTAATAACAAATTTGTTCTGTATATAATTATCTTTGCATTTAGTTACAATTGATAAGACGTATTTAATAATGTGATGGGTGTTGCGTGGTAATTCACATTCATGTTTATGCTTAGTGGTCTGCAGACATCTACAGGTTGGGGAACCACTGGTCTAGATTCTAGATTATTTCAAAATTTCATTTATTTTTGAAGAATTGATTCTCAAAATTTTTGTTTTGTAAAAGGCTGGTTCGGTTCTTGTTTGAAAATATTAATATTATCAATGTTTGATCTTGAAAATCATGACTATATTTTCATTACTTTTTCTTGTCCACTAAAAAAAAAGGCCTAACTCAGACCAAGCTAGGTCTTCCATAGAACAAGGGCTATGATGGCATTTACAATTACAGTCAAGAACTTTTAAGATCCTGTGAATATGTATTCTCAGGAATACATGTTTCTTTAGGTAGTATGTATCTAGTTTTCTTCAGGCAGATATTTTTTCTCTCTCTCTCCTTGTTTTGTCCTTATTCCTTATCATCAAATATGGGAGCTCGTATGTGTTGTCTGATTTTGTTAAAATGTATTGTTGGCAACTAACTTGCTGACTTTGAAATTTACATTGCCGACAATTGTGCAGCAAATTTTCTAGCTTGTTGTTACAACAAAGGTCTATTTATGGGAACATTTACTGCTTTTTTTCTGTCAACAATTTGGAAATCGTAGTGCCAAGGTCTTCATTCATTTATTTTTTATTTCATTTATTTTCTTTGGTTCATTCACTTCTTCCTCAACTTGTTTTTCTGTTTGAGAAAAATTTCAATTGTAAATTGTGATAATCTTTTCGCAGCATCAGTTCATTTTATGCTTTCATTGGTATTAGTGATTAAATCGTTTCTCCTGAAATAATAACTTTTTAGGCTGCTACTTTAGTGCATGAAGTGAGCTAAGTTTGTTGAGTTTTCTCAGCCATATTTCAAAAATAAAGCTGCATCAAACCGTAGGTTTGTTCTGGTCTGTGTGTTAATCATATCAGGATTCAAACAGAGAATTTACCTCCTCCAATTAGAAATTTCTTGTAAGCAGTTAGTAAAATCATAGTGATAAGATATAATAGTGTTAATTTTTAATTAGAGGAATGAAGTCTTTTAAATGTAATTTATGGATAATTTAAACCTGCCAAGTTTGAAAACTGGTATCAAAGAAAGTAACAAATTCTTTTTAAAATGCAACAAAGAACATTGTATTCCTACAGCTATGATTAAGGAATCGGGCGAATGCCGACAAGGCAAGTGCCTCCACGTTGGAAAAAAAAAAAAAAGATTAAAGAATCTGCTATGGAACTTTGCACCTGTTATTAGATCTCAACTATTACTTGGGAACGCCAACTACCTTAAAGGCAGTTTCTATCAAACTTGGCTCCGTTTTCACATTTTTGTTTTTGTTAGGATATTAAATAAGTAGCATTTTCATTTCTCTTGCACTTTGTGACAAATATTTTTATTTTATTTTTAGGAAAGAGGATTAAATCTTGTTGATTGCCTTACATTTCTTTTTCAACTGAGTTTCCTGACATTAGGAAAAGTAAGCATTTTAACCTTCATAATTTTCAGTAAGCAGTAACAGAATGTAAGATTCAGTTTACTTAGAGTTAGTCATACATAACAAAATTTTAACTTGAAATTGTACCAGGTATTTGTAGTTATTTTTCTTCACAAATAGAATAATTGTAAAAGAATAGTATTAATTTTCCAGCATCATAATTGTAACTGTTTTTTTTTCTTTTTGTATTTGAAAAAATAGTTAATAGCTTTATTTTGTGAAAACTGATTTATACTTTTTATCATGTGTTTTGTCTTATGCACTTTCTTTACAATCATACTGTTAAGTACAAATTTTTTAAAGTAAATGTTTTATTAGGAGATAAAGATCTAAAATTTTGCACTGTGTCTAAAGATATATTAATATAAAAATAAAAGTGATTTTATTCTCTTTTAGTTATAATAAAATAAAATAAAATGCATGTGAATTACCTTATTTTAAAAAAAAATGTCCTAAAAGAAAGGAATTTGAAATTATGTTTTTATGAATAAATCTTAATTCAGCTGACAAAAGTAATGGTGAATTATTGTGATAATAATTCAGCGTTAATTGGGTTAATTTGTAATCAGAATTTTGCTATGTAATCTGAGAGTGACTAGGACTTCTAAGGTCTCTACTCTGTTTGAATTTATAAGCATACTCTACTAATAAATTTAGGCATATCAGAAATTAATGTCTTCATCGGTTCTCAAAATATTCAATTTATATAAATTAACAATTTTTAACAAAAGAGTAAATGCAAAAATTGTGTATTTTTTAAATCAATTTGCTGAATAGAACCAGAACATAAGTTCAGAAAATAAAAAATTTTAAAAATAGTTTTTAAAATCAATTGCTACTTTGAGTATTTTGATTCAGAAATCATGTTTTGAATTGCCATTTAGTTACACATACAATAAGTATCAAAGCAGTCTCAATATTCTTTTTTTTCCTTGCATTACCATTTGGACTGTACAATAATTTTAATCAGGTCAATTTTATTTTGATGTTTAAAGGATTACAGTACAGGAGAAATGGGAGAATCAATGCTAATGTTCCTCCAACATTTGCGAGAACTTGGTATTGTGTACCAAAGAAAAGTAAGTAATACACATGTTTTGAAGTTTTGGTTATTTCTTCTTATGGTATGTGGTATTTTAAATGAAAAAATGATCTGCAAGAAGAACCAATAAAAGTAACAAACAGGTTTCTATGATTTAAGGAATTGCATTAAACATTTAATTTTAGTTTTCAAAGCATGTTATTTTTGGTAATATTTTAAATTTAAAGTAACATGTTTACTCTTGCAATGAGTTGCACTTTTGCAAAAGTAAAACTGCAACTATATGGGAAGAAATCTAATACACACATGCTCTCTTTAGCAGTAGAAGAAAAAGAAAAGTACCTTTCACTAATGAGCTGAAAGTTTAGATAAAGGGAAGCTAGGCAATTATAGAAGCATTATAAATAGAATTCTTTATATTAAGTGAAATTAGGATGCCATTTTCAGGGGTCGGCGCGAGTCACTTTTTTCACTAAAAGTCACTTTTTTTTGCATTGGTCACTTTTAGTCACGTTTTCAAAAATTGGTCACTATTTTCACTTTTTTTAAAAAATTGGTCAATATTTTCACTTTTTTGCCCTTTCTCTGGCAGAGCAACCAAAAAAGTTACTTTTTCTGTCTGTGAGTTCAGAAAACATTGCAATTTTGCATAAAAATACGTGTGCCAGGATTGAAGCTTCCGCGTGTCCGCCATTGTTGGTCCTGTAAGTCCACCATTTTTGGTCGTTTTTTGAAATTCGGCATGGCGCCGGCCCGGGGTGTGCCGAAGTTAAGGTTTGATATTGCAGTGTGATGCAACCAGAAGGGGAGGCCTAGAGGGCCCGTGACCTCCCCCCCCCTCATCTAGAATGATGATTTTAATTGTTTTTTTTTTTTTTTTTTTACTCGAGAAGAGCAAATCCTAAGAAAATAAAATAAACCGATATTTAAGTTAGAAAAAAAAAAAAAAAAATCAGACTAAAAATTTTTAGCAGTTGCAGATTATATCACTCAGAAAATTTCTCTTTTCTTTCATCCCCCGCCCCCCCCCCCCTCCACTCCCGAACTAACTCACAATCACAAAAGAACATTTTTGGTGAGGATTCCTCAACGAAAAGACAATACGCATCTCGAGAAAATAAAGTTGCAGTATGGTACCTCAAATCCTGAACGCTCGGGGCCGCGATCTTTCCGGATTTTGGGTCCTCATTCAAAAAATTTTGTAAGTAGCATCAGAGCCCATGTAATTTGCTCTGGAACTTTTTATTAGCATTTTGCCCATTTATAGTATTTTTATTAAGGTATATCTCGCCTATAACTCGCGAAATTTAGCACAAAAAACGAAGTTTGAGTAGGCTTATATACGAGGCAAAGCATCGAAATATCTAGACTTTTCTCAATGTCATTTTAACCTATTTAATTAAACAATTAAAGAAAAGATTTCTGTTAAATTTTGATATGGTTTTATATTCCCTAGCCACTAAATTATTGTAGTAAAAAGCTCAGACCATCGGAAAAATGCGAGGAACGCGAATTTTCAATTTCGCGAATGTTCTGTATCGAGCGAAAATTAGAGTTCATTTCAAAAAATAAATATAAGAAAACAACAATAGAAATAAGCAAAATTTAATGATATTAACTCAGAATCAAAGCAACAATAAAGGAAAGCTCATCGCAAAAATGAACCTTTTTCAAAAAATCGCGAAATAATTTTTTTGAAAAAAAAAAAAAAGGCACATTTCCGATCTTAAGCATGTTTATTACATTTTATTTTCCTTCTCTTTAAAACGCCTATTTCCGGGGGAAAAAAACGGTGTAAAACATTTCCCGATTGTTTTTCAAAACAACAATTAATAAACTCTAATTGCAAAAGCAAACCCTTTTCAGAAAATCGCGAAATATATTTTTTTGAAAACAGCACAAATCCGACCTTAAACATGTTCCTTTCAGTTTATTTTCCTTCTCTTTAAAACGCCTATTTCCAAAAGAAAAACTGTGCAAAACATTTCTTAGCAGTTGCAGATTATATATATCGCTCAGAAAATTACATTATGACCTCTTTTTATTTCCATCCCTCCCCCCCCCCAATAAAAAGGAATTGCACAAAGTTCAGATAGGAAAAAAAATAGTGCACCCCCCTCCCCCGTAAAGAATTTTTCTGATTGTGCCACTCATACTGTCATTATGTATGACAGTGATACCGTGTAACTATCACAACTAAAATTATAAAATCAGGGAAGTTTTTGGAGCTCAATCAGGGAATTTTTCTTGGATTTTGTTACTACCATGAAATTACAAAAACAGTATCGAATAATCAAACGGTTTGTTTCCTACAGTGATACAGAAGATTAACACAGTATTTTCAGTCTGAATAATTTTGATGAAATATCAAATTTAGATTTATTTTAAGTGAAATTTTCTAATCCTTAAACAAGTATAAAAAATATTTAAAACATATCATTTGCAAAATAAATTTTATTCAATGTTGAACATAAATTAAAATTTGAAATTTCTGCCGATTTGAATAAATATTTATTCATTTATATTTTTAAATAAGTAACAATTTGAGAAAGAAATTAATTAAAAAAAATAACTTTTGTCTCTCTCACTCTTAGCCATTTATGGGTTTTGAAAAAGGTATTTATGAACATAGTTACAGGTATAAAAATTCTTATTTTTGAATAGGCTATGAATTTATTTATTTTCAAGTTGGGTAAAAGCTCTATTTATTCAAGTTTAGTTTTCAAAAGATGTCGAAACTGCTCTTTTTCAAGTTATATTTAGTTTAAATAAAAAAACAAACACACAAATTTATATTTAATGGTCACTATTTTGGTCACTTTTTTTAAAGCTGTGGTCACTTTTTTCACTATTTTGAAGACTCCAATGTGTGCCGAGCCCTGCATTTTTCTCAAAGTTCTCTCCCCAATCTCCCCCCCCCCCCAAAAAAAAACAACTTTTGAAAGGAAAACTTATACTGTATTCAAAACAAAA
This sequence comes from Octonoba sinensis, assembly GCA_038502835.1. Taxonomy (NCBI): domain Eukaryota; kingdom Metazoa; phylum Arthropoda; class Arachnida; order Araneae; family Uloboridae; genus Octonoba; species Octonoba sinensis. The sequence continues at coordinate 57,252,892 of CM076605.1, read as the reverse complement.
CTTAATAAAGGAATACAATGTTGTAGTGGTGAAATAGCTTGAAAGGAAAACTTATTTCTCTGCTTGAAATAAAATTTATCAATGAAGTAGAATTTTCTACTAACTAGTAAACACTATTTCTTTACACTAAATAATGTAATTATCTGTGTATAAGCTGCGGGTTATCTACCAAAAAACTGTTTTTTCTTTTTAACTATCTGTAGGCGATATAACGATGCGGGCAATACATGGAATTTAAAAAATAATAATAATTATTAAAAAAACAACTTCCATTCAAAAATATCGAAAGCTATTTTGCCGCAAAATAAAATAGAGAAATAAATTTGAAACAATGAGCTTTTGAATCAATCATCCAATTTCATCCATCCCTCTTAACTCCCCCATGCAAGCAGATAGAGGATCAGATGCTAGGAATGAAGAGAGGCGAGGTCGCTGTCTATAAAAAGATGTGCAGCTATGCTTTTGGTAACTGTGCATTAACAAAATATGGTAAAATATATACTTTTCAAAAATTTTATTGTAAATGTTAAAAATGTTTTGTATTTTAAAATTGTTTCCTTATAAACAGTGTACCTTACAGAGTGATTTGTTGATGTAAGTGTTTTTGTCCTGGGTGTGAGTTAGATAACAATGCAGGTTATACCACAAACTTGATTTTTTTAGAAGGGGTGTTTCTTCATGTGGACTATACAATGATGTGGGCTATTTATTGATAATTACAATGCATGAAAGTAAAAATTATACCAGACTAACATTTATTTCACATAGTCACTTAGCTTGCAATAATTTCCATTAAAATTTGACTTAATTGTCAAAGTATTAAGACAGGCATTGTTGATTTCTACTTTAGAAACGAAGGAAAACAAGACAGTTTTATGTACAGGCTCTATGCATAATTTTTAACATTATGCATACAAGAAGAAACGTTTTGCAAGTACATTTACTATTTAATTTCAGTAAAAATTCCTATATTTTGTAAAGCAAACTCCTGATTTCTTTTATATTTTAGCAAAATGACACTGCCTGGTATAACTTCAACATGGATAAGAGTTTCTCTGTAGTTATCTGATTTTCTCTCTGATTAATTCTTTGAGGAGCAAAACCTTTTCATTTTAACACACCGAAATTGTTATTATCTTTAGATTGTCTCTATTAGAACAAATATTACAAAATATATGGTTAGCATTGCAAATTAAACCTCTTCAAAGATTAAATGTAGATGTTTTAAATTTCCAGATATTTTTATTTGAATCAATCTTATCTTAATCTAATCTTATGTGTTGATTTTTCCAGCGTCGATCGGGGAGATTCTACCCTACTCGCCTTGCAATTAATTTAGCTTCTGGATTGAAAGAAGTAAATTTAGATCTCAATAAAACTGGCTACATAGTTGTGGAGACAAATTACAGAGTTTATGCCTATACTGGTTTGTATGACATTTTTAGTGAAATTCTTTCCAATCAGATTTAAGGGATTAACAATTCAGAAAATTGTTAAATTTACAGGCATTAAATTTATTAAACATCATATCACTACATATTGGATTGTTTTATAAGTGCTGATCAATTTTGATTTTAGAAAAGGAAAAAAACTAATATATTTCATTAATTGAAATATCTGCTCCCAGCACTTATACATTGTACTTGTCATTGAAAAAGGAAATGTTGACAAGTTTTATCACTATACAGTTAAACCTATTTTATTTTTTTCTAGCCTGCTTACCTGGAAAACCTCTCTGATTTCAAAACTTTTTCATTATCCTACATTTTTTAGGGGGATGTGGGGCAAAAGGAAATAGTTAAGATAAAATTATTTTTCAAAATGAACAAATTATTATTATTATTATTATTATTATTTATTTTATTTTTTGAAAATAGCAGTACATTAAGAGAGAACTATGAATTTTATAATAGAACTTGCATTGTAATATTATCATTTTAGGCATTAAATAATTTCTTAGTTATAATAAAAGTGGAAAATTATCTCTTTGCCCCATGTATGGAGCAAAGTGAAAAATTGAAATATTTTCCTAATGAAATAGTTTTTCTATGTGATAATTCACCCTTTGCATTTGTATGTTGCCTTATGGTAGTAGATATAACATGTAATGATTTGCATTTATGAGTACAGAAGGTTAAAGATACTGTTTACTAAACATGAATAAATCATGGATGTAAGAATAACAGGATGGAACATGGGAATAACTTCTTGAAGCATTTACTGTAACCGCGCCACCATCTTGGTCACACCAAGCAATGCCATTCGTATGCTGAGGATAATGGGTTAATTTCATTTTAATTAAACAAAAATTACGTAAGAAGTAAAAATTGGAGTAGTATGTTGTTAAATACGCAAGGTATGCGAAAATTATTTTACTAAAGTAGGATTCTTTTCAATCTATAGGCCCATTTATATTTGTAGTTGATTCATGTTTTCATGTAATCTTATCTAATGTTTCTACGCCCATGGCAAATAATGTTAATGTATGTTTTACGTTGTTCCGGAAGAACAACGAAGTAATTACAAAAACTTCAATTTTACAGGAGTGTAAAAAAACGATTTGCAGTTGCATAAAACTTATAATTGAAAAAGGTGTAAGTGACAGAAAATAATGGTATATGGAGAGTAACTATGTAGAATATATACTTTATTTTCATTTACCAGGTATTAGGATTTAATCACCTTAATTTTAACCCCTCAGTGCAGTTACGGCATTGTTTCTCTAATAATTGTTCGTTGTTCTAGAAGACACAAACGGTTGTTCTACAGTTACGTCCATGTTCTCCTGTGTAAGGAATGTGTTTCCGATATTGTCTTGGAATTATTTGCATTTGACACATTTTTGCAGTCACGTCATTGTTCTTCCGGAACGGAGATATGTTATAAATATGTTCTAGAAAACTGGCATAGTAACAAAGTTACCGGCTATAAAAGGGAAATTGTCACAACCGTACCCAGCCTCCTCTACAGTAGCATTTGTTTTAAGTGATGGTTGTTTTAAAATAGGCACAAACAGGGGCGCATCGACAGGGGAGGGGGTCGCTACCAACGGGCCGAACTCTCCCAGAATACGTTGGATATCTGGTATCCAACCGTTTATTAAATATCTAGAAATGATTCTGGCCACTGCTGAAGATCCAAATAGCCGGCAGGTAAAAATCCTCTTTTTGAACTAAAATAATGAGCATGTTTTGAGAATATATGTAAATTAAAGTTACTATGCATTTGGAACCCGTGGAATGGTTAAAAGTATGTGTAAAATTTGCAGGTTTTAAATATCATATCCGGATATCCAATATGGATCGTTAAACAAGGGGCACCAAATGTCCGACATCCCACAAAATCAATATCCAGAATATACGGATCCTGACCTCGTCCCCCGGCAGAGAATTACTTGTACAAGTTTTTAAAAACCTTCATAAGTAATTTATTTTCATAAATACTGAAATGACCGTGTGCTGTAAAAATCTATATCTATAATACGAAGCACAGAAATATTTGTTAATTTTCATAAATCAAGAATTTAATATAAAACAAAATTGTTTTAAGCTGCATTTTTAGGTTTCCTAGATAGAAAATAAATACAGCAATACTATCAGTAGAAGAGAGAAAAGTAAAACGGGGTAGATCTTCATCTACACCAAAAGCCTTTCGTTTTCAGGTAGTGACGGCCATATTGGTCACACCATAACAGTTACTTCAATCGCGACAATGCTGTTAGATAGGCCGTGTTCCCTCTTGTATTCCTACCTCCATGCAATAAATAAACAAATGAATCATTGGCAAAAACGAGCAAATTAATTAATGAATGTAAAAAAATAAATGATTAATTAAATGAACGATAAAAATGTACTTAATAAATGAAAAAACAATTGAATAAATGAATGACAAATTTAGTTATCTGATGATCAGTGGTGTAGTCGAGGGAGGATGCAGGGGGATGGCGTCCCTCTACCTTTTTATTTTAATACAAGCGTCCCCCCAAACTTTTTACATTTAAACATAATCGCCCCCCCCCCCCACTTTTGATTTCAATTGCTTTTCATATGTATAAGCGTCCCCTCAACTTTGTTTTCAGAACTACACCACTGCTGATGACTGGTGTAAAACAAAGTGAAATAAAATACTATTTTACTTTGCCCCACATGCACATGACAAATTGTACTGAACATTTGAAATACAAACAAGATTAACATAAAATAAATGAACACTACACTGAATGTTTGTAGGTCTTAATAATTATTTAATATATATATAACAGGATTTTTTTCATTGTACAATATAAAAAATATTTTTGACTGAACACAAATTATTACAACATGAGTATCAACTTTTGAAAATGGCTTGTATTTTCATACAGATTGATCTTTAGAGTGAACTATTCTTTCACTGGAATCAATTACATGTTATGTGACACAGTTAAAATGTTATTAAATAGGTGTTTTTGCAAACAGAGTAAATATTTTGCTATTTCACGTTGCTCCATGTTCCCCTAAATAAATTTGATGTATTTTCCATGCTTATCTCAAAGGATTTTTTCCCACAACCTATCGAATTCCAGCTATACTCTCATTTTCAGATTCAAAGCCCAGTGGTCTTTAGCACAAAATCTACAGACTGAAACCATTCTTTCTCATGTTCAATCGCATTGTCCTCCGAGTTGGGAGACAATGGCCCTTATAGAAAATTATGTCTAGGAAACAAGTACAATGAGCTCATCGGACAATTGTCGGAAATTTTTTTACTTTCTGCTGTACCTTTTTCTCCTTAGTGTTGCACATAACAAAATTTATGTCTACTACCTGATGGCAAATGCCTATGCCATCAGCATAAACCTTTTTAAAATTTATCTATTAACAGTTGTGGGGCTGTCTGCTCAGGTTTGCACCATTGACTCCATTAACATTTACAATTTCTCTCACATTTTGTTTGTTAGAATTTGTACTAAATTATTAGTCTCACATGTTACTTTCATTGGCATTGAGTTTTGAACCACTACTGTGCAACTACTGGTGAATCTTCTAGACCGAACCAGTTTTGCTTATTTTTTAAAGTAATTGTTCTAGATTCAGTTCTTGCATGACTCATTCAAAATAGCCAAAGCAAAGTCATCCAATGTAAAAGAAATTTTATATGGTTGTGAACTGGATTCTTCCCCTTTTTCATCACTTTTAATTGCTATAATTTGTTTTAATTGCTTTAATTTGTAATTAAATCAGTCTTGCTCCAATTTTTGAAAGCTAACTATGGGGATTTTGCAGTTATGTAATTAAATATTTTTAAATTTTCAGGAAAAAATATTAAGTATGATCACAGTAAGATTATTTATATTTTGTTTTGAGTTATTAGGAGTGTAAAACGGGTTGCAAATGTTTATAAAATCTGGTTGAAATGCAGTGTATTTTCTACAAGTCAAGCTTTTATAAAACCTTCAAAAAAAAAAAAAAAAAAAAAAATTGATAGTAGAAAAATGTGATTCTACTGTGATTATGATTCAAATGTATCACTACTATGCATTGTGTTGTGAATTTTTCTTTGGAATTTGAATGCCTTTTTTTTTTTTTTTTTTTTAGATTCACCTCTACAAATTGCATTAATAGCTTTATTTTGTGAGATGATGTACAGGTATGTCAAATTTTAATTTTCTCTTAGGTATGTTAACCCTTTTACTTCAGCACTGATATATAACTTATGTTGGTATTAATTGAGGAGCAAACAGTCAAACTGTATTTTCTCCAAAAAAAAAAAAAAAATAGTTAATGAGGAGTTAAAAGAAAAACCAGTAACTTTAATTTTATTTATTTATTTATTTATTTATTTGGAGAAAATATGGTTTGACTGTTTGCTCCTCAATTGTGTTTTGTAACCTAATATGGCTGAAATCTATAATTAGTACTATATAGTACCTCTGCAGCAGAAAGTGCCACGCAGCAGCAAGAACATCAGATTTATCCTGACGCTTTATGGCAAAGTGTATCAACGTACAAATATTTAAAAGGAAAAAAACCCTAACAAAATAATAATAATAGTTATAAAATGTGGATCATGGGAAGAAAATATCTCTAATTAGAAATAAGAGTTAGAATTTAGATAATATTAACTAATTATTATCTAAATTCTAACTAATTGTACAGAATAGTGTTTTTTTTTTTTTTTTTTGGACAACAAAAATTTGTCTTCTTTTTTATCATTCTCACAGAGCAGAGCACAGTTAAACATTCTTTTGAAATCTTTCATCCCTTAGAGCTCTAGTTTTTGAATAAATAATTCTGTTCTGACAAGGCATGAAAACACAGCCTACATTAATGATGAATATTTGCCTTTTACTGTTCAGCCATTCTTCAGAAATCCCTGTGTTTAGAGCTGTAAAATTGGCATTCTTTTCTTCCCCTTTAGTACGTTTGAATGCAATATTTTTTTTCCTAGCAATTAAGCCGCCGGTGGCGGCAAAAGCTTTTTCGCCCATTTTAGAAGCAAGATCTTCATCTTTCTGCTGCATTAAAGGACCGACTCTGCATTCATCTTTTTCTCTAACATTGGCAATCTAGTTTCAGAGCAAATTCTGGCTGCTAGACCTTTACCAGTGCATCTACTCTTACAGTTTAAATTTGCGTTTAATTTCGCTTTGTTTTCTCTTTCACTGCAGCTTTTTATCAGTTGAGAGTGTAATAGCTGATATTGTTTTAGTCAGCAGCAGCATTTGACACATTATGGTTAAATTGTTGATCCGTTTCAAAATGTATATTTTGTCCTTCACAGTTAAATCATTGCATTTCTTTGTCATAGCTAAAATTCATGCATTTTTCTAATGTGTGAGAAATAGAATAAAACTGCATGCACACTAGATTAATTTGTTCACTGCTTACGATCTTGGAAAATAAAAATTTAATTCCTGTTCGTTATCACCATAGACTTCATTCTACATTCTTGTTAAGTCTTTATTTTTGGCTCCTGAACAATGGTCACTTCCTTTTAGTTTCTTTCCATTTATCGTAATATTGACATAACGAAACAACATTGACTGAGAATTGATAAAAACTAGTTTTTTTTTCTTTTTACTGAATTTGACATGTACAATAGAACAACAGCAAACATATTTATTTGATTGTATTAATCCTGAAAAGGATAGTTTCTGTCTAAAGTAATCAAACTATTAGAGAAAAGCAAAAAAGAAAAAAAAAAAAAAAAAAAAAATTGCAAATGAAGAGAAGAATCGGTACTTGTGCGTGTGTGTCGGTTATACGCCCTATCTTAACGACGGTTCTAGAATTCACCAACATGCTATTTCGATCTAATTATATCTCGTGCTATTTGAATTTAATAAAATTACTTTATTTATATTTCATTTATGTTGCAAATATTGTAGGCCATATAACGGATAAGTACCGAACAACCTGTTATCGCTCAAATTATTAGATAGAAAGTAGTTTGTTTAGTAGGTATGTAAGGCTTTTGGTGGGGAAAACATTAACTAAAATCATCAGCCAACTCCCCCCCCCCCAGGCATCTAGTTATGGTCAGATTTTATTTTTCAAAACCTTGTTGTTGTGTTACATTTCTGCAAAATATTTTTTAAATCCTTTCATCACAATTAAATTCATAATTGAAATTCTGTTTCAGGTTTCCAAACTTCTCGGTTGCTGTTTTTACAAGAGAAAGTGTAAGAGAAGCCCTTCGTTGTGGCATTACTGCAGATCAGGTACTATATTGTTGATTAAGAGTATAACTAAAATTCCAAATGTATGTATGTCATACATCTGTTGCTGATTGCATGTCATAAACAGAACTGATAGATTCTGAACTGTAGGTTTTCTACAATATCATTTTTATTCTGCATTCACACTCAATCCTTAATTACAAGATTTGTAAGGGAATGTAAAAGTAGCTTTCTGCTTATTTGTACTGTAATATTCATTAATAATAACTTACAGATTGAGGTTTGCAGACTAATCTGAGCCATTTTCAATTTCAATCAACTAATTTTCATGTAGTTTGCTGAAACCATAATGATAGGTCTATAATGTTGGGAGAATTATAAAACATGTATTTCTTTCTTTGGAACCAGTTATTAAAATATATTTATAGCTTTCCTATGTATCCCTCTTTTAGATAAGATTAATTATAATAATGAACACATCAGACAAAATTCAGACACATATTCATTACAGAAATAGTCAAGTATTTAATGAAATATGTGTTGCTCATTCCCTTGTTCATAATGTGTGTTAATTTGTAGCAAAATTTTGTGACTCAGCATTTCCATTGCAACTACACTATTCTGTAAATAGTTCTGGTCGGACTTTGAAAGCACTGCTCTTCATAAACTGCAGGATGATTAGTCTTATAAAGTATTAATTATTTGTAAGAATAAATTTTTAGTATATGTAGCATATACACATATAGCCTTATCTTCTGAATAACTACTATAAATACAAATTTTATGTTAGGGTGTCACAAAAATCCAGAACAAGGTCTCAAAAGTCCCCACAAAGTCACAAATTTGGAAATCAGTCACAAAAGTAACAAAAAAGTCACAAAGAATTACGAATAGGTCACAAAATTTTTCCATCAGGCATGACTGGTTCCCCCAGAAGCTATCAGATATCTGGTACCTGACTGATTTTTAAATATCCCAAGTACAAACTGGCCACTGCACGAAATATCCAGCATGTTGAATTTGATTTTAAAAATTAAATTAACATGTGTTTTGAGAATATATGTAAATCACAAACTTGCCATGTTTTTCAAAGCTGATCCAGGTACGGATCCATCAGGCAGAGGATACCGGATATCAGGCAAAATCAATATCTGTTATATGACCGGAAGGTCACAAGAAACTGCTGAAAAGGTCTCGAAATTTGACTGAAAATCTGTAAACACCTTGTATATACAGAGCAATTCAAAACAGGTGGAAGAACTATAGCATGGTGATAGACTTACAACTTTCACTGTACAATGCATACCAAGAAGCAAAGTTGCTCTGTGAGAGTGAACTTATAATAAAATGGAGAACACAGAAAAGACAAATAATAAAGGGCAGAGAATGAAGTTCAATGCACACATTAATTCAAATTAGTTCATGGGGCTTCCTTTAAAATCAAAACCTGTGCATAATATTTTTCTTTTGTGAAGTTTGCACAGAAACTGATAGTTGTTCATTTGGGCACTTGTTGTAAAGTTTGCAATAATAGAAATTCTCTGCTCAATATTGTTAATTTTTTTTTGTGTTCTCAATTTTCTCCATAGGTTCCATTTTTCAGTACAACATCTGCACTCTTTCTCACTTTGTATGATCAAAATAGTTTCTTTTGGCACAATTTATTACCTGTTAACATTTTACCCATCTTTTTTTTTTTAAATCACCTTTTGTATTTATATATACAGAGAAACTCTGTTATAGCGTCATTCAAGGGACCGGGGTATTTATGACCCAAGAGTCAAGTGACGCTATAAGCGATCACCATTACTATTGATTGGCGAATGAAGGGACTGGAATTTCTTGACGTTATAACAGAGTTGTCGCTATAAACGATGTCGTTATAACCAAGTTCAACTGTATTTGTAAATAGATTATATTTGCATGAAGCAGGTTTCAAAAGTTGTACTCTTTAGTTCTGGTTGCACAAGTTTTAATGATTGATTTTCTTTGCTGTAGATAATAAAGTTTTTACAGATGCATGCACATCCAGAGATGCTAAAGCAGGTATTTTTTACTGTCTTTTTTTTCCATTATTTAAAATCATAATAATTTGATTATTTTTTATTGCATTTTACTATGTTAAAAATGTTAAATTACTTTCAAAAATTAGCCAGATTGTATCTTTTGCATGTTTACAATTTCTTTAATTAACCTTTTTAACTATAAATGTAAAGGTTTTGACTTTTTTAATGTTAATTTAAAAATGTGAGCGTTTAGTTTTTCCGACTTAATCAGATAACAGAATATCCTACTTCCAAGAACATAAATCTATGGATCAAAAATATTTGTCACAGTGCTACTCCAACCCATCGTACATGTCCTAAAATTTTTTCAGTAAACTGTCCTTTATTTTAAATAAATTTCTCCCTTTCACTGTCATACAAATTTACTTACAATGAAATTTTGAGCGATCGTTTTTCATGGGGCTGTTCATTTCAAATAATAAGTGGAAATTATGCGTTTGAGTGAACGTAAAATATAACTGGCATGATATAAGATCATGAAATCAAGACGATATATGTAAGAATAAAGCATTCTGTTTCTTCTGTATTTCTTAAAAACAATATATATTTGAGGCAAAATTATTCATTCATTCAAGCTTAGAAACAAGTTAGCTTAAGATTTTATCATGTCTGAAATTGAGGAAAATCAACCTGATCATCATCTTAACCACATATGAAATTTCGAAAGCTTTAAATGTTATTTGCTGTCAATTTGATTGTTGTCAAAACAATTATTATGTGTGGTGTACTTTTGAGAAGAAATTGAAAAACCCCCAAGCAAATCAACATTCAAGCAGTTATTATTATTATTGTTATTATTATTATTGACATAGAAGTGATTGTGTGTTTGTATGCATATGGAAGATTTCATTTAGTAATCTAAAATAGTTTAACTTATGTTTTTCCATCTCTCTTAGAAACCTGTCCTTCCTCCAACTGTTGTTGATCAAATACGCCTGTGGGAAATGGAGCGTGATCGTTTCAAATTCACAGAAGGTGTTTTGTATAGTCAATTTTTGTCTCAAAGTGATTTTGAACTTCTTTGCAATTATGCTCAGGTAATCTATGTACAAGTGTTTTGTATAAATTCCCTTCTTTGTTCTGCATGTATTAGTTGTGCTCTAAAATGCCGTGCAGTTAAAGTACTTGAACTTATTTTTTTTCAATATTATGCAAAAAAAGCTTACTTGTTATTTATGGTGAGTCTTTAATTCATTTCAAAAGTTGAAAATTTAAAATATTAGCAATCTAGCATATTATTAGACTGCATAGTTAAAAATTAAGAATTTGATACCTTTATAAACAAAAAGACTTAGCAGACATAAGAAAACCCATCATAATTGCAACTTCTTCTCCAAAGCACCTGTATTCGTAAAAATGAAAAATTAAGTTCACAAAGGAGAAAAACAGCTACAATATCTCACATTTGAAAAAATATTTCACGAAGTCCCCATGCATGGCATTTAAATTCTCGTGTTAAATGAGGAATCTGCATAAAAACTTATTCAAGCCTTCTTCCAGTCTCAGCCTCAAGTCCACCTGTATTAGCTATAGAGCAAGCTTTACAATCAAGATGCAACCTACTAAAGTTCCACTTATGTTAAAAATAACTAAATAAATGAATCAAATTATATATTAGGTTAATAGGCAAACCAAGAAAAAGCTGTATCACCTTTACTGAAGTTATATATTGTTACCAGTATATAAACAGACATTTTTCTGTTGGAGTACAACTCTGGGAATGCATTGAAAAAAAAAAAAAAATTGCTTACAGCTCAAGTCTGTAGAACTTCCATAGCTGCCAACCCTTCCTCATTTTGCAGAATCTTTCCTCATTTAGTCTCCATTTTCTGTGCTAATGATCAGATCTTCCTCATTTTTACTAAGAGTAATAAAGTGTGACACCCTACTCTTTAGACGCATCTAGATTAGGATGCACATGCTTTGGGAAAGCAGTCTGAATTGAGCTTTGAACTCGAACTATTATCGGTGTGGTTTGTGGTTTAGCTTAGCGTTGTTTCTCCCCTCATGGCAATATATTTGACGATATTTTGCACAAGAAATAAGACATTCATTTGTTTACAAGTATTTACTTTTTAAATTTGCAGCATTATGGTTCATAATAGATAATCAAAGTTATTTAATGATCTCATTAATAATCATAGCAAAAGATGGTTTTATAACACATACTTAGACTAAATCCCTCATTTTATAAACATGTGTTTTGTTGAAAATGTGAACGTAAAATAATTGTAAATATTCATTAATAGTAATTAAACCTAAATTTTAGTTGCTTTAATCATCCCTGTATAATTTGGCATTGCTTAAAATCTTCTGCATTTTGCATCCTTTTTTCTGCAAATTTTTAGATTATCTTCTGCATTTTTCAAAATAGGGGTTGGCAGGTATGAACTTCTAAGATTTAACAGTCACTATGGAGATTATTATTCTTAATACCTAATTTAGGGCAGATAATGGCTCCCGAAACTACCATAAAAGTATTTGTCTGGTAGAAAAACCTCTTGTGGAAAATGGAAAGGAAAAGAATCTTGAATACATTTAGTGTTGCTAGTGCAGACAAATTGTAGAAGGGGTCACTCATGCAGCTTTAACAGTGTTCTGCCTAATTGGCAAGATGTAACTATAGTCTTTTGCTGCTACTCTTATAAGGTATCTTGTACTGTTCCTAGTGTAATTCCTACTATAATATTCTCACAAATAAAAGGATATTCCTACATAAGCTTTAATCATTGGAGGATTGTTACTGTGAACCTATTTATTTCATATTCTATGGTTTCAAAACCTGAACTACAATGTCTTTATCTATACGTCAGAGCTTCAATATGGAATAAGTTCAATTGTAAATATTAGTCTTAGTTGCAGTCTTCTAAGTATTAGTTTGCAGTATGTTTTTATTACAATTTATTTTAATTTCTGCTTTCAGGATTTAGGCGTATTAATATTCAGTAATCCTTCAAGACGTGTGATGCTTGTAAGCAAAAGCGGCCATGATGATGTTAAAAGGTTTTGGAAAAGGCATCGGCAAGAGCATTGATACATGGAAGCTTAGAAAGCCCTTTGACATCATTGAATGTGGATGACATATGTATTATAACAAATCTCTGAACTTCTTCAGATTCATACATGTCCTTTATATTCTATTTTTGTATTTCAATAGCAGAAGATCAACTTTTAAAAAGTTTTATCTGTCAGTTTTGTATATATTACATTCTCAATAAATCATTTTTTGGGTTTTATGATTGTCATTTATTAGTGGAGCCATTAAATTTAACATGTAAACAAGAAGTTTGTGCAGAACTAAAAAACCTACTTTCCCATACACCAAAGTTGAATGCGTAATATTAGCTATCACACTCTTGTTTAGATTCAGCTCTAAATTATTTCATAAATACCTTCTTAACATTTGAAACAATTGTCCCAAAGCATAGTAAGTCTGCTTAAATTAATTTTATCCAATTTAAAAAAAAAACGAATATCTTTTTATGATACAGGAATAATACTTACTATGAAAGCAGTTCATAATCTTTGCATTTAGTTCAACTGTTTGATGCAGAAATATAATTTCTACTGCTGTTTTTTTTTTAATCTTTGTATAAGGTTTGAATTTGTTAATGCTGATGTTAAAAATATCCAATATGTTCAAAAATTAGCTATAATGTAGTAAAAATCAAACTTTCTAGTTCCTGTTCTACGTCAAAACGTTCTTGTAAAGTTTGCCTAAAGCACCTGCTGACATTTTTATAGAATTACAATTTCTCTATACAATCAGTGCAGTTATTTATTAATTTTTTTTAAACGTTTGTTATTGAATAAAAAATTGCTCAAATCAAGAAGCGAAAAATGGGGATGAGGTTATTTGACGAAGCTCTTTCAAATAAAAATCCTTTTGTTTGAATCCAACTATTCAAAGTCCCTCATAAGTTAATTTTGGAGGACAGACAGAATTGCATTTTCCCATATGATAAGCCTACTTATTTTTTCTTATTATTATTATTTTAGTGGCATTGACTGAATTAGCTTTGCTTTAAAAAAAAAAAACTCGGTCATGTAGTCCCGGAGGCGCTTGCAGACACGAGCATAAGTTATCGAATTAAAAAGTGGGGGAACGTTTGTGTTAAAATTTTAAAAAGTGGAAGGTACTTTTCCCCCTTGAATACACCACTAAAAACTAATGCAAGAAGGTTGGTAAAGAAAATTATGTGGAGATAATGATTCAAAACTGTTTAATTTTTTTAAATATCAGCTCTCATTTTGCAGTGCAGAAAATAAAAAGAACTTCTGTGTAGATGTTTATTTACATGGATTTCCTTAGATTTCTTATTAAATCTTATTGCAAGCCAGATTATTATTATTACTGTGTGAGATGAATTGAGGCACCTAGAAGCAAAGGGGTGTAAGTGACCAAATTGAAAATTTAGAAATAAACTGCAAATGATAGGGAAAGCACTGTTCTATATTGTGGCAAGAGAAGTTAATGATATCTCTAACAGGTTCTCTGCAACAACCTGAATTAGAAAAGAATTAACATTAAAAGTCCCATAAGATCCAAACTTTTAATGCGTTTTCCTCGGAATCCTTTCCCGGTCACTTACATCCCTTTGTTTCTAACTGCCTTAATTGTTGTATTCTATTTTGTCAGCTTTTGACATTTAAAACCTTGTTTCTAAACAGATAACCTCATTACATGTGGCATAATTCTAATGTGATGTCCGGTCCCCCCCCCCCCCCCCCGTGTTAACAGTACACTATTCCAAAATTGTGTGCCCGAGGAAAAGACTTAAAATATGCATTCATGTACGATGAATACTAAAATGTGCTGGATATTGGGAGAATTCTAGAAGAGTTATAAAAAAAATTAAGAATGAGTGTTTGTTTTATAAATATTTTATTTCTTGTCTTACATAGTATCTTATGAAAGTTTTTTTTTATAACTTAAAACCAGTCAGAATAAAGAAAACCTGTTTCACTTTTACCAAAAATTTGGATGAGCACATTCATTTTTATTCCCAAAATCTGAGACAGATTTATAATTTTTTTGTGCCGTAAAGAATGTTTGTTAAAATACCATGTCTCATCGGTAACTATCAATTTTATAAGCTTCCATTTTTCAAATTTTTTTCATGGATTCATAGAACTTTTCTTCTTCTTTACTATCTTAAAAACATAAAATTGACTGGAATTTTTTATTGTTCTTTTTGTCCTCCTGACTTAGCTATAAACATGCATGAAAAGTCTGGACAGGCATTTAAAAACGACATTTCCTTCACACTTTTAGGCTGTTGTTTCTTTAAAATCTTGAATCCAGAGAGATCTAAAATCTGCTGTTGATATATAATCCTTTGGTCAGCAAACATAGACATACTTATTTAATTTGGCATGTTGAATCTGTCATCTGCTTGGCACTAGCATGTTTTGTCCCTCCTTACCTGGTGACATACTGCTTTAGACTGAAAAAAGGTTTCATCCGATAGTATGCTCCAAAATGTTTTGTAAAGAAATTTAACTTTGTTTCTTTTACGTCTGCGTTGACTTTGAAACCTTTTGGTTGTGTTAATAGTCCAACCCTGACTTTTGCAAAGTATGGATAATCTGGCACATGCTTGACATTGAATCTCACTGCTGGCTGAGGCTCTAATTTGACCTTCATTCCAACGTTTAGTGCCCTTGAAGTTAGGTCACAGTTCTTAAAATAGTCCTCTGTGTTACTTCTACATCGAAGGCCAAAGGACATCCTGAAATAAGAAAAAAAAGAAGCATATTTTTTCTCTTATACATGCTGAGTAGGTAAAGAAAATATTGTGTGGACCAGTGGTTTTTCAGCTTTTTTTGCTATTTTCTTCCAAATTATCTCTAAGGCTCCCAACCCTTACATATATGTGAAAGATATATTATTTAGAAACTTACATGCCTTTTCATATTAAGGAACCCTAAATGGCCATTAACGATTAACTTGGACTAAACAAAATTTCATATAAGAAACTTATTATGTAAAACGGAAATCATTTAGAATCAAACCAGGTAATAATGCATTCTCGCATTTGAAACTGCTAAATCCTTTATCTACCGCATTATGATCTGCAGTATTTTTTTTTTTTTTTACAGAAATAGTTTGTCTAGGTATTTACACTGAAAATTAAGGGATTTACATATATAAAATGCTCAGTCTATAAGTATTTATTTCTTTACAGCTAATAAGTGACACAGAGTATTTACCCTGTGAAATTAATTACATACACGTTTTAATCAAAACATTTCGTCAAATAGCTTTCTAAGTCCTTATCTAACACATTAAAAAAAATCAGTTACTTGATTCTTGAATTTTACTGCTTTTCTGGAGCGAAACTCTAAGGGAGAAATCTGAACAAAATGGGAAGTTCAATACACAGCATCGGTTTCAAAACTATCTATGTTCCTTTCCTCGCTAAAATACTCTTTATAAAACCCTTGCTGAAGTGTATCCTGAAAAGGGGAATTTAAAGACTGTCCCGGCAAAGTACATCAGAATATTGGTAAAAATGGTTGCTGGGATGGAATTTATAGAGAATGGTATTTATAAGTACCGTCGGTAGATAAAGGGTTAATATGAAACTGACAATATTTTTCCGTATTAGAGGTTTGGTTTTTTCGTACCTCATATTACTTAAATCTGGTAGGGTCAGTTGGGGTAATTGTAAACATGGGGTAATTGTAAACAAGCTCCATAACTACACTTGTGGTGGTTTTAAAAACTCAAATGCTTGTGAGTGATAAACTGGCAGCATAGGGAAGACACTGAAACAGTTTCGTAAGTTTCGAAGCGACTGTGGAGGCGTCACTATTGTTTGAAAATGGCACAGTGAAAAAAGTTGTTTAACAAAATTCAGTGACCTTACACTTTCCTCTCCAGCTCATCTACAAAAGGGATGTAAGCGGTTTCAACCATTTTTATTTGTCATATGGAATGCTGCTAAAAACATTTAGTTATGAATTTAATCCTCCCTGTTATTTTTCATGTGCAAGTTAGGTGTTTACAATTACCCCATATATTTCGTAGTCTGGGGTAATTGTAAACACTTAAATTTATCCTATTTCCAATATTTTGGGGGGACAGTAAGTATTATATTTTGATGTAAATTACACTTTTGTGTCTATTTTACATGACTTTTGTTTCTGCTGCTAATGCCACTTGGAAATCCAAGCTCCTTTTGCAGGGCGACCATGAATTAAGGAAGCTCCTACTGATTATCAATGAGCTCCGCTAGAATGAAGTACACGTGGCTCAGAAGGACTTAATGATTTTGAACCAGCTCTAAGATGTGAGATCGTCACCTAGGCTGGTCCCTCAGCGGAAATTATTTATAACGTGGTGGACATTTGAAGCGACGATGTATTTTACGTGCACAGCTCTCTTTAGCGCACTTGGTCTCAGAGAAATCAGTCGCGGGAGGTGGTCACCCTCCCAAGCGTTGACCACTGCCAGTTGTGCTTCACTTTCGGTGTTCTGTGGGATACAAGCTTAACCGACTGATCCACTGCGGGACAAATTTTACATAAATTTGTCGCATTACTTGATTTTTTGCACGATATTTCTCGTTAAATGATCTTAGCCGACCAATAACGTAACTCAGCGGACCACATGCGGCCTGCTGGCCGCAGATTGAGAACCATTGCTCCGGAACTTCTTAAGCCTTCAATCAGACTGTGTATGAAACAATTTTCCATTTGCATCAACCTTATTCGAAAATAAATCACTGTTTAAAATTACCCCACATCTCTGGGGTAATTGTAAACACACTGGGGTAATTGTAAACACGAGCTCATTCGCTAAAAAATTGTCATAAAGTCAAAATTTGTGGACACATTTACTCACAAGTAGTACATTAGTGGATAAAATGCTTATAATTTTATCTCTGAATTCATTCAAGAGGTAGGGAAGGATCCAAAGTCAAAACATTGAAAAAGCGTTTACAATTACCCCAACTGACCCTAAATCTTCAAAATATTCTTCGGGCGAGCAACTGAAGCTCGCACTTTCTGGTGACTTTTCCAAGCCCCCTGAGCAAGGTAGAATTGTATCCCTATTGCTTAAGTTCTGAGCAGGCTTTGGTCATGTCTACATAATAATTGATTCTTTAAAAAAAATACACACACACACACCATTTGAAAATTGATAAAAAAAAATCTCATTAGTGTTCAGAAAGCGCCATTTTTTCCGCTTTAGAAGAACCGCAATTAAAATTTAAGTTTTGTTTATAATGCCACTTCGATATCCAAACTCCTCTTCTCAGAACAACTAGGAATTAAGGCAGTAAGGAGCGTCTTTCGTTAATAGATGAACACCACAAAGGTGGAAGTACGACTCATTAGGGACTGTTCATAAATGATGTCACGCTTTTTACCCATATATTTGACCCCCTCCCCCGCTTTGCCACAATATGTCGCACTTCAGCGGAACCTCCTCCCACTCCCTTTGTCATATGTTACGCTATGTTGCATAATGCATGATGTCACACTTCTTGTTACCCCTCCCTTTGTCACACTTTGTCACAATTTCACAAACCCCCTCCCCCCTCGAAGCGTGGCATCATTTATGAATGATCCCTTATGTACTTGGATGACACCAGATGTCGTCACCAGAAATACACCACCTTCCTTTTTTGCCCTAAGAGTGAAGGGAAGGGAAAATCTCGAGCCTCCGGTACCCTCCTAACTGCCTCAGGACTTCAGGGTCCACAGATTTAACATGCACATAGCACCAAGTGTATACGGTGGGTCTTCAGCTGCTTGGGTATTGAACCCGAGATCTTCCGATCTGAAGCTCGACATCCTAACTACCAGGCTACCACGGCCCAAATTAAGTTTTAGAAACACACTAACTCCAACCTTTCCGTCTTCTTTCCTTCCTATTTCTAGAATCACTCTCATTTATAGTACATATACTAAGAGAGAAAGATTTTAGATTTCTCGCATTTCTCCGCTTTTGTTTTTTTTTTTTTTTTTTTTTTTTACTTCCCGCTGCCTTTTCCTGCTTTTATTTTGCATTTTTCATATTTGGTGATGACTATAATAGAAAACGTTTTTCTATTTGTAACATAAACTTCTTAACTCTTGTACGAAGGTTCAAACATAGGTTTAAATATTGTTTTTTCTAAATACTGAAAACTAAGTTATTAAAGTAAAAAATGGCGAAATTATTTCATAAAAAACCTGTTTTGGAATATAGAGTTCAATCAAACTATTTCTTTTTCAAAGCAGAAAAAGGGATACCTTAACCCCGAAACATTTAAGCAACAAATTTCGCTATTTTGCGCTGTAATAACATGGTTTTCATTTTTGTAATGTTTTTTTTCCAGCATAAAGGCAAATGATTTGCTTTCTATTGTCATTTATAGTTAAAACTTAGACTTTACCATTCATGAAATCCTTTCTCCTGTGTAATCAGTTGAATGCATCGGACATCATCAGAAATATCATCATCTAGAAAATCTGCAATATAAAAAATTCAGATTATTATACAGCCATTACATTTGATACAAACATTTTTGTGAATCCGAGCAGACATTTTTATACTATATATTGCCTTAATTTGAAAAACCATTCTTAACTTTAAAAAAAAAAAAAAACTTTTACTTTCGAAAATCCCTCTGTAGCAAAATCTAACTAAAATCAATTAACACAAAAGTGCCCCTAATTTGTTTTTGTTTTTTAACCGACTTCATTAAAGGTGGAGGTTATACATTCATACTGTATGTATTTCGTTTTTTTTTTTTGTTTTTTTTTTTTTTGTTAGTCTACCCGCTTTTTTTTTTTCCTTCCATAACTTTTGACTAAATGAACTGGTTTTGATGACTTTTTTTAAATCGATAGAGGGTCGTCTAACTTAAATATCGCATATTAATTTGACTGCAATTGTTTTCTTTTTGTTTGTTTATTTTTTTAACGTTAAGGGATTCCAAGCAATCCCGAAACATATGTCTGCATTTTTTTGCTCATTTGTGCTTTAAATTAACGTGTAATTTTATTATTATTGTTTACTTGCACAAAGTTAAATTATTTTTATTTTTAACAACTAGTTAACCTATATAAGATTAAATTTGTTACTTTCTGACGTAACTTTAACAGATTACAAGCAAAATTCTCCAACAGGTCCAGAGGTCTTAAGTATAGGCATTTGACTGTACTTCATAGATTCTATTTTGAACTGAAAAGGGGCTGAACTTACTTTCACATGATGACTGACATCGGTTTTGGCTTGGTCTCAAGGAGCTTTTGCACCACTTGTTATTATTTATCTGGAATAAAATAGATAGGTCTATAGCAAAAGGAAGGTTATGTATTTAATTAACCAAATACTTTAAAATACCTTTACTGGTAAGCATACTATTATTTTTCAGAAACAAAGCGATTTCACAAGCGACTGCTTCTTATATATTGCAAATGCTTTGCTTTTTTTTCAGTACCATGGCGCATTTTTTAAACTTTGTGCTATTTTTGTTCAGTATATTTTATTTAGTTACTGATATTAAGTTAGTCATACAAAAATGCCTCGGACTCGGTCGTACGACTTGTGCTTTGTCTCTTGTGTGAATGAAACCTTCAAAAATATTTTGCAATCGACATATAGCTTCAAAAATAATATTCAAAGGTGATTTGTGCAGCTGAAAATTTAGCTAAGAGTTCGCAATTTTAAGGACTTTTTAGTAAACAACTTTCCCATATACAGACGTTTTAATTTATTTTGATCCATCTACTACTCATTCCTTTTAAGTGTCACACACTGAATGGTTCCAAACACACCTGTCGACAGAATATTAGTGTCCACGTACTGGCTTCTTCCTGATGTAACATTAGATAATCCCCATCAAGGCTTTCTTTTCTCGTATGGTCCGGACTTCGAGGTGACCAAAGACCAAGGATAAAGAGACTGGTAGTTTTGCCTACCACGTACCATTTTCCCAAAATTCCACATTTTAGCTTTTTACGTATTTTCTGGATAAATATGCATATTTTCATAATTTCTGGACTTAATTTATTATAAATTATATCTTTCTCATTGACAGTGATATCGTTGTCATTCTAGAGACCATGTTAATGAACTTGGGTTAGTTTAGCGACATTTTTGGCAGCGAAAGCTTAAACTATTTCTCGAAGTTTCGAATTTTTTGCAAGACGACAAAGGCATTTTGTAGTCTATTTTGCGGAGAAAGAAAAAATAGTATGCTGCTGTGATGTGAATGTACTGTTTCAAGCATTAGGACATGAGCACAATTCAGCAGAGTGGCGCTTGTTTATCAGTGCTCCTCCATCTAAGTATTTTTTCCCTATTTATTCCTGTAGCATGTTCTGCAAACACAAAGGAAATTTCAAAATTATAAGTGTCAAAAGCATATCAAATGAGCTACTGGTAAATCTACAATGTGTCTTTTTCCACAATTGCACATTAAACTTGGTTTATCGAAATATTTGTAAAAGCTCTGGACAGAGAAGGAGTGGCTTTCTTGCATCTCAAGAACAAATTCAAAAATTTAAGTGAGGCAAAAGTAAAAGATAGGAATTTTATTCCCCACAGCTTAAGGAAGTCCTTTCATGATGAAGAGTATGAAAACAAACAGTCAGAAGCCGAAAAATCCGCCTGCCTGGCCTTTAAATCAGTGTGCTCACGTTTCCTTGGAAATGAGAAAGCATGATAAACTGCCTTTGTATTATTAGGTTGCTATATGTCATTAAAACTACACTTTTTGGACTCCCATATGAACTTCTTTCCTCAAAACCTTAGTGCAATTTATGATGAGCATGGGGAAAGGTTTCATCAGGACATTTTTGTGTTTGAAAAGCGTTTCAGCGGTCGATGGAATGAACGTATACGAATTGAATATTGCTAATCTGTTACCAGGGCACACCAACAGATGCACACAAGATGAAACGGCCAAAAAAATGATTTTATAGTGTTTGTGTTTTCAAAAAGTAAGCCTCGGTTACATTCGTATATAACCAAATTGTATAAATATGAGAAGTGGGTTTCCTGCGAAAACGGTACGTGATGGACCATTTTGTTTGGATATTTGAATCAAGCACCTTTTGTTTATATAGAATCACACAATCACATAGTTTCATCTAAAGGACAAAAAAAAAGTTCAAATTTGTTGCACAGTGTAATTGTTGATTTATTGCTAAATGTATATGATATGAAGAATTTTCAAGAAATTTCCTCCAAAGAAACGTAATTGTCTGCTCTATTCAATCGCAAGCGATTCTGAGGTACCTTGCTCGCTCGAAGAGTGCAACTATTCGGGCGTGGTGTTTCGCTCTTCGAATGTTTGTGAAGGACCGCGTGAACGCTCGTTTCTGCTAGTCATGGCTCGACTATCAGCGCCATTATGCGCGCGGTTTCACTCTTTGAAGTTTTGTTCTTCGACCGAGCAGTTAACTGTAACTGTAAAATATTGTCTCATATCGACGGTCGGTCATATTGGCCTACACGGTAGGTAGGACATATGATAAATTTTTCTTGGAAAAGAGAAAAAATAACTAGAAGTACAGAGTGAAAAAAATATTATATACATATTCTAAGAATTGTCATATAGTTCGATAAAACGGTATTATAACGTTTAAAGTGTGTAATTCTAATAGGAAAGTTTGAAAGCGGTCAATTTGACCGGTACGATAGGTTTATTAGTGTTAAATATAACTCCGCTACACGTATTTAGTAGTTCAGGTGGAAAGCGGCTGTTTAGACAAGCGTTTAATTTAGATGCAAAGGGATCTTTCTGTCCATCCGGTAGTGCTCAAATTATAATACCAAGATTAACTGATATGCCATACTATTCCACCCTTAATGACGACAAAATCTTTTGTTAACCTGACAATTGATTGAATAACGAAGTAACAAAGTGTCCAAATATTATGTTTTAAAAGTCCTAAATGCTTTAAAATGTTTCGTGAATTATTCCAGCAATATACTGCCTTTCTTTATGCATTATCATTAATGGTAGTAATTATTCAGTAGGAAACAAAACTTATTTGCTAAATTCGAGTTGTTAGGAATTCTATTAATGCGTTTGAATCAGCGCCACCATGGAAATAACAATTATAGTCATATCCTATGATTGAATCTTTGGCAAACAATTCAATTGGAAAACAAACTGCATATTGAGTAGGTCCAAGTATTGGAATTAAAAAAATAACCTAAAACTATTTTAACTGCAGATAAAGGAACACTATTTAATTGGGAATACAGTCAAACCCCGTTATACCGGACCTCATTATACCGCGGAATCGGATATACCACGGTGGCTATCATGTCCCTCCAAGTTTAAACCACCCTTTATCATTGCCATTTATCATTGCCATTTAAAGGTGATTCCTTATTTACCATTGCAAATAAAGCCAGCCGGTGAACACAAAAAATAGCCAAAGAGCACCCATCCCCCCACCAGACGCACTAACAGGTACAGCCCAATTGTGACGGGCCTTTCTCATGCGGCATCTGTCTTTCAACCTAGAACATATAGCTTGATTTCAAAATCGCGTGCAATCACCCTGACTTGTTTCTCTCGACATCTGCGGATCTCAGTCTGTCAGGGACTCTTCAGTTCAATGCTTAACTATTCCATTTTCAGAAGTCAAGTTATGCGTATGTAATTTCTTTTATAGCGCTATCAACCTTTGTATTCCAGATTCTTTAGCATTCCTGAAAAGTAAATATATTCCCCATCCCCAGTGAGAAGTGCGTTCCTCCCCTTCCAAATCTATTTTTTTTCTTAAGACGTCTCCCCCTTCACAATCCCATGTTGATAACATAAAAAGATTTTTAAGTACCTTTTTTCTCGGAACACAGTTGGTTTATAACTTCTTGCTCGATAGACCATGGTGTAGTCCTGTAAAAACAGTTGGGGGACGCTTACACAACCAAACTACGTTATTGAAATAAAAAGTGGGAAATGCTAGTGTTAAAATTTAAAAAAAAAAGCAGGGGAACGATTTTGTCAAAATAAAAAAAGTAGGGGTATGCCGTCCCCCCTAGACTACAGCACTGCTATAGTCTGATTGCGCAGCTGTGATGTGTGCTTCTTGCACAGCAATTACAGTGTGTAAAAGGGCAGCAAAGAAGAAAAGAAAAAATTATACTATACGGGAGAAGAAAAGTTACAAGTAATGGATAAAGTTAAAAATGATCCAACAAAACAGAGTATTATTTCGTGAATATGGTTCCGCGGTATAGTTTCACTACACCGCGGTTATGTTATAACGCGGGTGCCGAACATGTCCCCCGACGCCCGCCTTTTAACGGGGTTTTACTGTATATTTTTTCATCCTAAATCTCTTAACCAGCTTTTTCTTTAACCTCTTAGGGGTCATTCATAAATGATGTCATGCTTCGAGGGGGGCTGGGGGTTCAAGAAAGTGTGACAGTTTGTGAAAAGGGGAAGGGGTAACAAGAAGTGTGACATCGGACATTTTGATTTCGATAAAAACATTCAAAATCAGCAAATTGAACTTATTTTATGCTAATGTAATATAGCGTGACATGGGACAAAGGGGGTAGGGGGTATGCTGACGTGTGACACTCTGTGACTAAGGGGAGGGGGGTCAAATATATTGAAAAAAGTGTGACATTATGGACGGTCCGTTAGGGCGCTTTCATACAAAGGCGAAAAAGACAAAAAGCTTGTCTTTTCTGATTTGCGCCAACGCATAGCACATTTTTGAAGGCAAAAATAGGCTTTGCTTTTGCGCAAACGAGAAAAGACATTTTCTTTTTGTACTGACAGATCTGTAACAAATGCAAAGCCGTTTTGAAGCTTACCTGAAATATTCCATAATCCACTGAATTTTCTTTTCCTCCATTATTTATTGCTTGTGTATTGTAAGCACTTTCCCAATGAATAATACAAAGCCCTGTTTTGAAAATAAAAATTTTTCTTTGGTTTAAAAAAAAATCTCTAAAAAATTATCATTTTTAGTGAAATCTGTCAAACATAAAATTCAAAATTAGAATAATTTATTTTACATTTAGGACAAAACAAACAAAAACGCTAAAACATTTTGAGAATGTGTGAATTCATAAGTAAGCATTTGAAATTATTTAATCTAGATGTAAATGTAATGCTGGCTTTAGAAAGGAAGCAACACCAACAATTTACAATACAAATACAAATACAAAAGTGACGACCAGCAACAGGCTCAGGGCCCAGCTAGGCTGGTCCTAGTCAATTTAGCAGTCCCCAATGAACAGCAAGAGATTTCTTAAATGTTTTTACCCCGCTGCAATTAACAGTCGCTTCTAGTAAACTATTCCAACTGCCTATAACCCTATTGAAGTAGTAATTTTTCCTAAATTCAAGATTAGCCTGAGATTTGAAAAGCTTAAAACAATGACCTCTGGTTCTACTTTTAGCGCATAGCTGTAGTCCATCAACATTTCCCATTTTAATGATCTTAAACAACTGAATCATGTCCCCTCTAACTCTCCTTTGCTCAAGACTATACATATTGAGCCTTTTAAGCCTAACCTCATAATCTAAGTCTGAAAGACCACTTACCAATCTAGTAGCCCTCCTTTGAACCCTTTCCAATAACGTAATATCCTTTTTTAGGTACGGAGACCAAAACTGAACAGCATATTTCAAATGAGGTCTTACCAAATTTCTGTATAGTGGCAATACAACTTCCGTAGGCCTGTTCGAAATAGCCTTATTGATAAACCCAAGCATCCTGTTAGCTTTGTTACTTACTATGCTACACTGCTGGCTGGACTCATAGGCGTAACTAGGGTTGGTGAAAGGGGGGGGGTCACACTAAAAATGTACAGACCAAACACCAATAAAAAGTGTAAAAGAGTTGAAAATTTATTAGTCATAAATACTTGTCTCTAAAAACATACTCCGTGTTTATTTCAGGCATCTCCCCGGGGGGGGGGGAGGGGGAGCTACCCCCTCGGAGCAAGTCAATTCCTCCCCCTCCCCCTGACAAAAAACCTTCAGATCACAAGTTTTAAAAAAAGAAAGAAAAGAAAAATTACGCGTTTAAGGCACTTTACTTTCCGAAACACTTTCAGGAAAGGACATTGAACACTATCACGAGCGACACCAAAAGTAACTTAAAAGACATAAGACTTTATTTTGGAAAAAAATGGGGGGGGGGGGGAGAGTAACCAAACTCCTTTCTGTTTCCTCTAACATCACCAAAGTATCCCGAAATTGCATTGCTAGGAAGATTTCAAAAAGTTTCCTGGGGAGAGCCCTCGAAGCCTTGCCTCCAGAGTTAGCCTAAGCATTATAGATGTAAGACCAGTTACAAACATTTAAGTTGCAGAAGCCCCAAATACCCACTCCTCTAACTTCACCAAAGATCCAAACATACATCTACTATATATACATCAAAAAGCTATCATATTATATGTAAAAAAATTCCTATTAGCATCATTTCTAGTCATATATATCTATATATATGTATATATAAAGGGTATGATTTTGAAGCATGCACTGCCCTTCCTAATTCTTAACTCGCTCCCCCTGCTCCGGAGCCAAGGCAGTATCCAGAATTGTTTTCGGGGGGGGCCCAGACTTCGACACACTTATGTTAAGCAAAGTTTCAGGGAGGAATATATGATACATTGCAAAAGATTTCTGGGGGGGGGGGCGGCCCGTGGGTCCCCCTTCCCTTCTGGATACGGCCTTGATTCACAAAAACATTAAACATTCATTACTAGATCTATTAGTTTATTTTTTAATTCAAATGCAATAGAATATTCAATATTCAGCGCTAAGCAATCTTCTATGTCCAGGCATTCATAATATTAAAACTGGGAAATAGTGGAATTTTAGGGGAAAAAAATCCAAATTCCCCAACAAATATGATCATCCCCACAGTAAATTTTTAAAAATTTTGTTAAATTTGTAGCAAAACATACCTCAGAAGTGGAAGCGTCTGAATTGAATTTTCTTTTTTTTTTGGATGACGAACGTGTCCATCGCTGCAGTGCAAACATTATTATGTATCGAAAATAACTAAAAATTTAGCTTAAATATAAATAATACTTGATTGTAAATTAAAGTGCAGCATTAAACCGTAGCAGTGAGATTGGAAACGTTGAACGAATGATTTCCAGAGTCGTAAGGCAATCAGTGATGGACCATAATAAGAAAAAAAAAAAACATTTAAAATATAAGAGATGAGAGAACATCTGTAAATGAGAATGCAATGCAAATACAGTTCATCAGTTTTCCAATCGGCTCATCTACAAAAAAGATTTTACCAAAATGGGTGTTTGGACAGGAAGTCATAAATAAATACAAATTGCTCTTTAAGTTTCTTGATGAGCATCACTTCCTGGCTTGAGGGTTTAATCCATTAGGACAATTGTTGGCTAGGGGTCCTTTATTTTCAGACCCCAGCGCCGAGTTATCAGAAAACAAAACTCCATCATAGTAGAGAATATTTTCCACGAAACTTATTACTTGTGCGATTGTATACCAAAATTGCTGCCTTTGGGTAAAAAGGACATCAAGAAGGAAAGAAAACCATCTGGAGTGATTGAAAGGATCTCTGTTTGTGTGTGTGTTGTACGGGGATTGAAGCCACCTTTTGCTGTAACCCCCCCCCCCCCCAAGGTGATAAGGGGGTTGATTATAACCAGATGAAAAGTCCTCTTTATTATGAGCTGCATACTTTGGTCATGATCACAACCCTTCACAGAAAGAGGAAATAAAATCATATGCATATGTGTTTAATTTTCTTAGGGAAAAAAAATATGTGCTTTGCAAGGCCGTAGCCATAAATTTTGTGAGCCTAAATGTGCCTCAATAAGTCAAACCCAAGGGGGGGGGTTTGAACCCCCAAAACCCCCCCTGGTTACGCCTATGGCTGGACTTGAAGTCGAGACTAATCAATACTCCTATATCAACAACTGCTTCTGCTTCCCTAATGACGGAACCTTGTAAATAATAGGTTGCATGTTTATTCCCATGACCAAAATGAAGCACTTGACGTTTCCCAATATTAAAAGACATAACCCACTTAAATGCCCACCTAGAAATTTGATTTAAATCCTCTTGAAACTGATTGACTTGTTCCTCCGTGTCCGCAATTCCCATGATTTTGACATCATCAGCAAAAATATTGATGTTCTCAGAAATACTCTGAGTAATATCCTTAATAAAAATAATAAATAATATTGGCCCTAAAACTGAACCTTGTGGAACCCCACTCAAAACATCAATCCACTGAGAATAATTGCCCTTCACTACTACTCTCTGTTTCCTCCCAGTCAGCCAATTTTTAACCAAAATTAAAGTTTTTCCACCAATACCAATATAAGCAAGTTTGCTAAGAAGAGCTTCATGCGGAACTTTATCAAACGCTTTCTGAAAGTCAATGTACTTTCCTACCTGTTTAATTAACCTACGTTTAAAAACGCATAGGAAATTAATACTCTTATCAAAAGGTTACTTTCCCCGCTGTGGGGGAAAAAATCGCACATTTTATGATTTATTTAAAGTAAAGATTTCCCGCCACGGCGTTGCCCGTAATAGCCCCTACATGAGTAAAAGACACGTTCCTTCAACTCCCACTTCTAATTATGGATACCGCAGCTTGAAGAAAGGTCGGAGGCGGACTGGTGTTCTAGCCCCAGAAAGCACCTGCAGTCAAGATGATCTGATAGATTAAAGAATAAATCGGTAGTTAATTAGAAATTTAAAAGCAGAAGATCGTACAATTTGGGGGGAAAAAACTAAAGATCTTCATGCAGTAATGAATTATTAACAGTTAAAGATAATGGCCATGATGCAAATGCACAGTTTAAAAGTATATTAACAACCCTTCATGTTCCCAAGCGGTTTAATTCGAACAATTGTAATACTACACACGTTTGTTTTTCTATTTGAAAATTATTTTTCTATCTTCACAAACTACGACTATGCTTTCTACAAAAACTTTCAAATTATTTACACTTCTTTCTTTTATATGCAAAACATGATTTTAAAATTTATCATTTTTAATTTTCAAATTTATGAAATAAATAAGTAAAAATATAGTAATAAATATTTAAGAAATAATTAATGACCATGCATTGAAATAACTTACACTTTGAAATGTCTGCCAGTGGAATATGGTATTTCTCATAAAGTTCTCTTCCTAGCTCACATCGGTCATAAATTTTAGCATCAGTCAGAAAAACTGATGAAAATACTGCAACCAATTCCTGAAATTAAAGGCGAAATTAATAAAATAAAATAAATCAGAAGTTTGATTTTTTTTCTTTTTTCTATAATACAATATCTTTCTTTTACTTATTAAAGAGCAAAGAAAACTTAGCGAATTAATCAGAATATGTTGCATATTCTAACTGATTTCTCTACTTTTCGCCATTACAGATTAAGATTATTATTTAATCTATCTCTCCGATCTATGAACATGCCAATGGAGGATAGATACACCCACATTACACTAATTTGGAAAAATGGTAGAAAAGTCTTCGATTACAAAACTGCAAGAAAAAAAAGCATACACATCTTTTAGGGTTGCTTTGAACCCCTTTTACAATGCAGGAAATATGTGGATCCATGCGACGCTAATCTCCTGTCACAAAGAACTTTTCCATTGTAAAATAAAGTTTATGAGTTCCGTCTCTAATCAATAGTCATAAGAAACTTCTTTTCAATGTAGAAAAAGTTTTGAGTTTCCTGACGCTTAGTGCAGCCCCAGTTTCAAAGAAATTCTTTGAGACTGCTACTTAAATTTGGACGGTTCAAACTTTTTCTGCATTGGAAAAATAGCTTCTTGTAACCCTGAAACACGTGCATGCAATTTTGTTCTGAAATAATGTTGTTTTTGCCATTTATTTTTTCTGCCTCAAAGGCAAACGTTTTTCCTTACCATCTATACTTCGGGGTCATTCATAAATGATGTCATGCTTCGAAGAGGGAGAGGGGGTTTCAAGAATATGTGACAGTTTGTGACAAGGGGAGGGGATAACAAGAAGTGTGACATCGTACATTTTGCTTTCTATAAAAACATTTAAAATCAGCAAATTAAACTTATTTTATGCTAATATAATATATCGTGACATGTGACAAAGGGGGTAGGGGCAGGGGTATGTTGAAGTGTGACATTTAGTGACAAGGGGGGGGGGAGGAGGTCAAGTATATTGAGAAAAGGTGTGACATCATTTATGAACAGTCCCTTCAGCAGATTTGCTTTGCAAACTTTATTTTAAAGCGGAGAGCGATTTTACATCATTCTTATGAGAAATTAATGTATCACCAGCATTATTTTATCGGCAAAAACAGCATGGAATTCCCATGTATCAATTAGCTTTAGTAATGTTTTTACATCATCTGTCCTCACCCTTTGTTACATCAATTTTCAATTATATATCGCCTATAGAAATAAACATTGTCATAGCTGAAAAATGGACATTTTTCAGGAGAGGAGTTTAAACTTTTTACAATTTGTTTTATTTAGTTTTCTTATTAGTTTTAATGATTATTAAAATCGATTTTGTTCGGAAAATAATTATTGCTTGTTTCTCTCACATGATGGATGTTAAAAGATGTCAAAAAGTCAGAAATTAACTGTAAAAACTGCAGTTATGACAGTATTGCACCAAAAAAAAAAGAGTTTGTAAGTTATTAAAAAGCAGTACAGTGACTAAGTATTCTTCGTTCCTGTAGTTAAATGTGGGTAACACTGTCCAATTCATTAAAAACTACTTGTCGCCGAATTTTTATTATTTTTTTATATTATTTGATGATTATAAACTTTAGTTAGGCCTTCGTACTACCAAAAAGTTTTCTGAAATAAAGCAAGCTAAAGAGTATTTAAAAGAAAAAGTAAAACAAAATATTAAAATATAAAAGTTTATTTATTTAGGAAATAGGAACGTAATTCTTACAATTTAGAACTTAAAATAGGAACGTAATTCTAATTATTTTTTATGAAATGCACATTATTGTATAGTTGTGCTGCAGCACCATTAACAAGCGATCAAATAAATAAAAACATTGAAATGAATACTGCCTTATGCGCCAATCAACCATAAGTTTATTCGACAAAACTGCTGAAAGGTAATAATAAATCAGAATTGAAAACTGCCGCATCAACCAACCCGACGGTATTCATCTTAATGAAGGACGTCAAAAAATGAAAAATTGAAATGAATACTGTCGTACCGGATGTTACGTCAGTAGTTCCATGTGTTATGAGTATATAAACTACATGGATTTTGAAATTAAAGCTGATAAAACATTGTACTTGCAAAAATTGCGATGCTATCCCGTTGAAATTCTATAACCAACCGAATTATTCTGCAATAAGGCGGTGTTGACATGTGAGAATTGGCGGTTCCAGCCCCAACGCATAGTGACACTAGTGTTCTCTAGCCTTAATTTTTGAACATTTACTTACAACAGTATTTCCAATATAAAGAGCTCAAAAATCTGAACATTTTGATATAAAAACCAAAAAAAAAAAAAACGATTTTTTGCAGATATGACATTGTTCATTTCTATAAGCGATATGCATTTAGAAACAAATAGTGTCACCCATATTCTTCAAACTAAAACTCTTAAGTTCTACTGAATGCCCTTTGGTAAAACAATCAGCTAGTTTTTGTATCAGAGATTTACAAAGAAAAAAAGAGAACAAGCACTTACCAGCAACAAAGAAATAAAGCTGCACCTCGTCGGTTGCATTTTTCACTTCTTACCTGCTTTTCACCTGATCCCCACTGCGCACATCTAGGATATGTGGAACACATCTTGTGCCGTTGACCTACTTTCATGGTCAAGGTCAAGGCTCTTTTGGTGTTTGCTTTTTTCATTTCATAGAGCCATCGAAAAATGACAGCTATAAGCAAAAAAAAAGAGACTTATTATGTGGAATTAGTGCATTAACGCTTAGTCCTAGCAAAAGGGGATACGGAAGAGGTAATTGCCCCTCCTTTGACATGCCAATGGATCCTTTGAGAGGCAAAAGTATCTATCGAAGATATTGTCAAATGTGACCGGTCAGCTAAATAAATTCGATTTTAAGAATGAAGTGCTTCCATTTATTTAACCGGTACGCTTTAAATCTAAAATCCCTTAATTTATGCACACTATTCCTTTTATGACACGTGACATTAGGTTTTATTCTACGAAACAACATATAATAAATTAAACAGGAATTTACTGAATATGAAAGTTAAAAGTTATGTACCAAACAAGCATTGTTCTATTTTAAAGTTGCGACATTCTTCTGTTATGTGAAGCTACAAATTCAACAAGGACTTCCTTAAAAAATCCATATATATATTTCTCTTAACGTGGACCAGTTACGATTAAATTTTGCGGTACGATACGATAGTGACACCATGCAAAAAAAAAAAACAAACTGTGGTAAAACGATATTTTAAAATTTATGATTAGCATAGAAAAGTAACATAATGTTTGTATTTATTACCGTAACTTACGGACTTTTAACAAATTTATTTCTGTTTCTTAAAAAAGTATTTCCATTCAAAATTCAATTTTTAATTTCCGATTCCTTGGAGTGGCAACACCGTAGTTTGTTTACATCGAGCGATCATTCTCATGTTTATATCCATTATCATATCGATATTTTCCTAAGCCTTTCGAATTTTAAAGCGTTTCTTACAATTTTAAAATGGTTAATTTTCGATTCTTTGAAGTGGCCCGTAGATGTATAGCCCACAGATGTTCTACGGGAGATCAGCTAGTATAGTAATATTTTTTTCAAGATTCATAGCATATTCAGATTATTCGGCCCTTCCCTCTGTGTCAAACTCCTCTTTCCAATTTATATATTATCCAATTAATATATTTGTTTACGGTTGAGAGGTAATTTAAAATGCTGCAATATTTGCTGTTTTTCCATTATTCTTCAGCCTTTTCTTTGATGTCCTTATTTATTATAGCGATGGCCATCGGTGGTCAAAAGGGAGCGGGGTAATCTGAATTGAGAGCGCCAAAAATATTAAATATTAACGTATATATATACACACATATATATATATATATATATATTAGTGTTCGGCAACTACTCGTCAAAAAGTAGTTAACTACCAACTACTAACTAGTCTAAACAAAACTAGTTGTAACTAGTAGTTAACTGTTCTCTAAAAGTAGTTAACTACCAGTTAACTACATTTAAGTATAATTCATTTGAATTTCCATTTTTAAGATTGTTCCTAAATATTTAATCCTAATAATTCAACTCAATATTATTTTTAATCATTAAAACAATTTTAAAGAACTTCCTGCAAAACATTTAAAGATGGAATATTTCCAAATAACACTGAACAATTAATATATAAACAGAATATGAATAAAGACAAAATCTTTTTCTCTGAATTTAAACTTTTATTTTAATATATGTTAATAACGCGCATGCATTAGATTATTGACTACTAGCTGACATGCCCGGCTTTGCGCGGAATAATATTGCATCATTCGCAGGCTAAGTGACGCATGTCCAAAATTCTGTTGTAAATATGTAAGGAAAAATTTTCTTTAAAAAATCATGTAGGAGATGGGCAACAGGCCTGAAAAACCTTATTTAAACAGTAAAAACATTTAAACGAACAGCCTAGAAAAATTCCTTTTAGACCAAAAATAACAGTTCATAAAAATCTACATTAAAATGCCAACAACAGTTCAAAAAAATTGCCATTAAAGTAATTGCAACAGTAACTAAAATGCGCACATGCAGCGAGATAATTGTGCCAAAATGATATCGAGAGACCCATAAAAATCGTAATTACAATATCTACCACAATACATTTAAAAATTTCCATCAAAGTAAGATCTGTATTCTGTTTTAAAATGTCCATCAGATGAAGCACAACTGTCCCTGAATATGTCTGCTACAATAAAGAAAAAATCCTTAAATCCCCACATTTGAATAAAGACAACTATTCCTAAACATCCCTAATAGAATAAGGACATTAGTCTCAAAAAATCTCCATTAGAATAAAGACGTCAGTGACTAAAAATACCCATAAGAATACTGTCCTTCAAGAGCTACTGTTCCTAAAATTATCAACAGTCCATCTTAAATTAACCATCAAAATAAGGACAGTTCCTATAAATCCCGATTGCAAAATCGTCAAAGGATTTCCTTAAAATTCAATTGAATAGCACTTTCATAAAATTCGGATAAAAACGAAAGAAAGGGAAGCATTTTTCCAAAGGCAAATGCTTATATAAGTTAGAAAATGTTTGGTACTGAACCAATCCTGACGTGTGAAATTTAAGTTGATAGAAAGAAATAACTAAATTATGTCCAAATAGTGCCAAATAGACAGTAAAAAAAATTAAGTAAATGTTTTATAAAATAAATCACTTGAGTAAAATATGGAAAGAAAAATCAACCTCAAGATAAAGTAATTGAAAATCGTCTGCACTTTATAATCCACAAAATATGCATAAAAATGAAACGAATTCTTAGAATTTGTTTCGCTGATAAAGCGGACAATCTACCATGAGAAATAATATGTTTCATGAAATTGTTGAACTGGTACCATGATACTAAATCGCCAAAAAACAAAGAAGGATCAACCTAAAGGAGTAATTACAGATCGTCTGCAGTACGCTAAAAAATGCAATGAATTTTTAGAATTTGTTTCGCTCATAAAATGGCATGAATAACGATAAAACAGCATTTTTTCAATCTTGAGTTAACAAAAATCATCTAATTGGCGACAAAAGTAGTATTTATTTTGGCGAAACCACGCAAATTGAGCAGATAAAGTCAGAGGTAAGCCTCGCTTTAAAGTTCGAAAACTACTTTAAATGAATATTGCGCGTGTTCTATTTGTTCTATGAACTTCAGAAAGAGATCATCTGATCATCTTGTGCGGTTTCTTACGGGCATCAATATGCTGCAAAAATAGAAAGGGTGAGACGTTTCTTAGATGAGATATTCCTAAAATTAACGGTTTTGCTTAAATTGGAATAACAGAAGAACAAATTCGAATTTACGGAAAAACTCTTCGAGGTGCACGAGGACCTGACCCGGGGTACCTGTAACCAAAATTTCGTACTCCTAGACCATTCCATCTCGCCAGGAGGCGATCGACAGACAGATACACACACACACACACACACAAAATACACACACACACACAAACTTTTGGTTTTATTTATATAGATATTAGAAAGTAGAAAGCTTTTCCTAAGCTGAGTAAATACTGCAATAAATATTACGACTTTTTATGAGCACTTTTACATTATATAACATAATATAAAAAATATGCTTGTGTGAGTAATATTCATAAGCTAAAACTTTAAATAATTTAATGTTTAAAAAATGGTTTTTTTTTTTTCAAAAAATAGATTTAAATTTTTTTTTCGAAAGTAGTTAGAATTTTGAAAGTAGTTGTAAATAGTAGTTGGGGAAAAAGTAGTTTAACTAATAGTTAACTAGTTCAAAACAAAAGTAGTTACAACTAGTAGTTGCCACTAGTAGTTAACTACTGCCGAACAGTAATATATATATTACTAAGGTTGCTTAAACATTTTTTTATGAAGTAACTTCATACAATATCAAGCTTTCGGCCGCGCGAGAATTGCAACATTGAACACGGAGAAAGGGAATTAGTAACATTAACCCCTCATAAGTGTTCAGGCGACACCCTCGGGGGTGTAGGTTCAGGGATCCGTAGGCTCTTATTTACCGGAAAATTTTCGAAGTTAAAGCTCTAAAAACCCAATCTGATATGATTCGTGGCGATGTTAGGGGGAGGTTTCCTTTCCGAGAAATTTTTTGAAATTCTAAAACGGCCAAATTTTAAAACGTAAGTTCTCAAAAAGGAGAAATTTCGGCGATCTTTGATAATGTTAGGGAAAAGGAGAAGGGGTTTAAGAGATCGTTTTTTCAAAAGAATTTTCAAAAGGAGAAATTTTCAAAACTGAAGTTTTAAAAATGCTTGTTAAGCAGTCTTTGGTGACATCAAAAGACGAGAGGAATGGTTCTCCTCCAAAATTTATTTTAAAATTGAAGCTCTAAAAACGCAATTTTAGCTCATTTTTCAGTATATACCACTGGAAAAGTTTTTAAAAAGCATACTATATAGGTAGGCTGTTTTGGTGACATCAAAAGATCGAAGGATTTTTTGATGTCACCAAAGGAAGGGGGGAGGATCGGTTCGGAGGGTCTTCGAAATTTTTTTTTGAAATTGAAGTTCCAAAACGCAATTTTAGACGATTTTTGAATATATGTTAATAGAGTGTTTTTGCAATTTTTGAAACGGAATATCTAGAAATACAATTTTGGCGATCTTTGAGATGTTAGGAGAAAGGGGTTGATTTGTAAGCTTTTCCCCAAAAATGTTTAAAAACTGCAGTTTTAAAACGTGTATTAGGATATCATTGGTGAGAACAAAAGACGAAGGAGGGGGGAGGAAGATGGGTTATCGTACATTCTATACCCCATAAACTATTTTAAACCATATAATGTCCATTATTGCATTACTCACCAAAATAAAATATAAAAAATGTAGCAATGCACACTAAATAATATAGCTCCGGAAAGATCCATTACAATTTAAGCCCATTTTATTTTAAAAAAATAAAGAAATAAATAAAATCGGGGCGATCTAATGTTTTTGCTTTTTAAAACATAATTTTCGATTAATTACACAATACACTTGTATTTCTCGTTTCATAAGTTTTGAGTTGAAACGTAAGCTAAAAATATTTTAACTAGTGGGTAATTAATTATACCTGAAAATTTTGTAACTATGGTACTATGAAGCTCATAAATCAAACATTGCATCAATGAACAATGATTCATAACTCTTCTAGATGCGTCGCCCGGCGTTGCACGGGGTAAACAAATAAGGAGAACATTTCTGAAATAACGCTAATAGCCCATTTAAAATTTCTAAGAAGTACATATAAGGTCAAAAGTCTCTTGAATCCTCCCAAAAAGTCGTGTCTTTTTTTTTTTGCAAATCGATTTTCATGCTAAGCAATGGCCTTCGTGCGAGCCTAAATAAGAGCAACAGTACCTAAAAATCATAGATTAATTAAGCACAATGCTCCTAAAAATGAGGTTTTTTTTTTTTTTGGCGTTCGATTTTTGTTCAGATACCGCTGTACGCCCAACGCCCGACGCTGCGCGAGCTTAAATACAACACGGCATTGAAATTCTTTATTATCTATCCATACACGGACATACAGACCCGGACCGATATCAATAATAAAGAAATTTTAAAAATTCGCATTAGAATAAGGACAATTAATTATCCCTTTCAATCCTTTTTCGATTTTACGCCATTTTCGTTTTATGCATTCAGAATAATTAAAACAATTTTTAAAAGTCCCTGCTAAAATACGAAAAATAGTGTTTATTAGATAGCAGAAGATAAATAAATTAAAAAGAAAGAAGGCTTAAACTACATTAATTTTTAACGGAAAGCAAATGAAGCGATGCCTCAATCAAAATGTTAGAGAAACGTTTTGATTATTAGTATATTTGACATTTGTTACAACAATGGCAACTGCATTGATTTTAATTCACACTGTATCATATTGTTGAAACGACGGCAAAAATAAAATAAAACTGGTCAACAAATTGCGTTTTTAATTAATTTCTCCGCTAATTAAAGCTCCACGCGGATGAGACCGGGCGATATGGCTTCCCCCGAAAAATTCCAAATCCGACGATACCTGACTCGACGTCGCACATTCTGCCGTTCTCGAGGAGATGAGGTGACAGACAGACAGACGCGGATAAGTTTTAATAGAGTAGACTAGATGCGCCGCCCGGCGTTGCACGGGCTAAACAAATAAAGAGAACATTTCTAAAATAACGCTGATAGTCCATGTAAAATTTCTAAGAAGTAAGAGTCCCTTGAATCCTTTATTAAAATAAAGAAAACTTCCGAAATAATCTCAACAGTCTCAATAAAAACCCCAACAAAAACAACAGTCCCTAAAAATCGTAGCTTGAATAAGGATAATACTCCCAAAAAAGTAGAGTTTTTTTTTCTTGACCAATCGACTTTATGCTAAGAATTAATGGCCTTCGCGCTCAGCCTCACAATCAGTCTAACGTGTAACCTTGAGATTTAATGATTGTCTGCGGGCTGTTAAATGCTATCGTTAAATCGGATAAATATAAAATTCATCAATCCAATCCGGAATTTATAAAATCTATCACAAATGTGAGGAAACCGATAACCCTGCAAGTAGATAGCAATTGGGGGCTCAACCCCAGCAGGCGGATTGCGGATCGGCCACGCCCACTCCTCCGCCTGCCCCCCCCCCCTCCTCCGCCTGCCGAGTAGGGTTGAGTAGTAGGGTTCCAGCTGCTATCCTCGTAGAAGATTACGAGGGTTTCTGAGTGGAGTTGAGTTGTTTTTCTTACTTGTTACACCGAAGTTTAGCTTTTTGGAGATGGCAACGGTGATACTACATGTAGCGGTTGTCATGACAACGAACTTGTAATCTTTTTAAATTGCTCATGGCGCCACCTAGTGAGAGAAATTATTTTTTTTTGATCTGGTGTTTTCTGAGGTTATACACATGGCGCCATCTAGCGAGAGAAACATTAATTCATTCATTTAATTATTTTTGGACTTGGAATTATTTTATTTAATTCGAATTTTATGTTTCCTAAATCGGGAATCGAACCCGCATCGTCAAAAGATCTTCATGGCAGTCAAATTATAAACGCGCAAATTGACTATGCCATGAAGACCTGATAGCTACAGCGCTAAATTGAATGTTAATATAATTCTTTTTCCAGTTGTTTTGGAAAGAGTGATCATGCTGCCATCTAGCGAGAGAAAAATTATTATTATTATTTTTTTTGGACTTTATCGTTTTCCGATGTTATTTTTAATTTCCAACTTTGGTTTTTCGCGAGTGGTAACATTAATTTATTGTTTTTTAATTGGTAGCATGCTTTTACTTTTAACTTCAAGAGTTGAAATGCTGATGCTATCATCCAGTGAGAGAAATTATTTTTAGACATAGAATATTTTACTCAATTACTTCCTGAAAGTGAAAATTAATTTAATTTTTAAGTTGATGATCCCACCACCATCACGACTTACATCACACACCCCAACAACTATTTTGTACATGTTTATTTAATTTAATCATTTCAAAACCATTGTAAATATTCAAGCAATTATACATAACGGTAATAAAAAAAAAAAATAAAAAAAAATAAAAAAAAAATTGACCCTAGAAGTGGAAAAAATATAAGTATCATGCAGTGAGACTTCACTTCTACAGTCAATTGTTTTTAGGATACTTAAACAGAAATATACTCACAAATCGATACCACTTCTTCCACATTCCTGAAACGAAATCTCTAACAGAGCACAAAATTTTAAATGAATCAATTATTTAAAAATAGATCATTGGCCATACTAAATGTATTTTTTTTTCCAGAATATATCAAGATTTAACTGTCGTGTTAAAGCGATAATAATTATTTCCATCAGAATTAAATTTCACAATTTTTAATCAACTCCTAACATTAATTTAATTTTAAAATCATCTCAATAATAGGGTAATAAACAACTATCTTTTAATTTTAAGCATATTTCATTTTTCATTTGTAATTTTTTCCCCTAAAATATCAAACACAGAATTAATTGTGAACCAATCAAATAGCTTCTTGAGGAAGACTTAATGTAAACCAATCAAATCAATCCTCGGAATTTACAAAATTTAAGTCAAAGTTAATTTTGAAATGTTTAAGACTTAGAAATTTTTTTTAAAACTTTTTTCCTAAAGTATCAAAGACAGAATTAAATGAGAACCAAACAATTAGCTTCTTGAAAAGGTAAAGACTTAATAAAAATCAATCCAATCGATCCTCGTAATTTACTAAATTCAAATCAATTAAAGGATTTATTGAAATATTTGGAACTTAGAAAATGAACAACAATAGGTTTATACATGCTAATTTAACAATAATTTTACAAAAAAGCGATGATTTCTTCTATACTTAAACAGGTTTACACCCATTTTTACTGTTTTCCATGAATACAAATTAATGTTTTTATATTAACTAAGAATATATTTACATTAGATAATCATCCTTTAATCAATATTATACCGCTAGATTTTTTCCAAGTTTAAGAGTTTGCATGAAATAAGAGAAGTTAGAGTATGTTCGGCAACTTGATTTTACATAGAATAATAAGCGAAGGTTTTATTTTTTTCAATATTATTTTTTGTTTGTTTTCAATTTAGATTTTTTCTTACACATTTTAACGTTTCAAGCGAATACAATCTACGAGATTATTGTAGTCATATACATCATGATTAAAGAAACTTTAAAAATAGTCAAGAGAATATTGCTAAATTTGTAACTGCAAAGCAACTCAACAACCCGATTGACGTACAATACAATACATTTAACGAACATTTCACCTATTCAAAAGAGTTTCAAAACTTTGTCTTTAACATTTAACGAATTTTTCATTTATTCAAAGAGTTATTTATTTTTAGGATTTACACAGAACTCATAATTTACAAAGATTTTATGATATACCTACAACCGAGAAAAGTATTTAACATAACTATTTACAACACGATTTTCACACACTGAAAAAGTTTATTACTTAAACACGAAGAAACTTTAAAACTGTTCACACCGCAAATTTCATGCATTGAAAAAGTCTATTACTTACATACAAACTTAGAGTCTTTGAAACTAAGATCACATGAATACAACTTAATTTAAATACGGTAATGCTTAAAATCATTGCTACATAAACTACAGAAAATAAAAAAGAAAGTTAGAAATATTGTACTCAAAGACATAAAAAACACATACACAAGATGCAACATCTGTTGAAACTTCGAACATTAAAAATAATTAATAACATCCATTATCAGAACTTGGAAGAATGAATGCTAAAAAAGCCTCTTAGAAATAAAGGACAATTTTAGCACTTCCTCCACCGAGTTCCTACTAAGCAAAGCAATCGTTGCGAATTTTCAGTTATCCTATACACGAACATAACCTAACTACACAACATCTAACAGTACACTTAGTGAGTGAACACAGAGAGAATGCACTTAAAATAATATCATTCACACGTTGAAAATCGAAGAATTTTTTCATGCAATATAGCTATATTTCACTTATTCAAAGTTACATGAAACTAATTGTAACAGACTGCAATATTAGAAATAAAACTACTTTAAAGTCGAAATACGAATTATATAAAACATCATATACTTACAGAGAAGGAAAAGCAAGCATCTTCCTCGTCCAAACCGCAACGTAGAAATGACTCTTCAGGCTCTTATCAGCTGACTGAGATAAGGCAGCAATAGCTCATAGGCCGCCCCAATCGATCAGTGATTCATACCAGGTTTATCTTTCACAAGGACACAGCCAGTAGCTTTTGATGTGGATTTCTCAAATTTTTAAAAATATTTCATACACACAACCACATACATATGTATAAATTTAATTACTTTTACGGAAACCTATATATTTAACTCACCAAACTCAGACAGTTTTCATTAAACGAGCATTTTTTCCTAGATGTAATCCTTCAATTCATTACTTCCGAGTGAAGAATTTTTTACCTTTAGTATTATAATCAAGCTATTCAATACATTAAACGAACATTTCATCTATTCAAAGACCTTCAAAATTTACTCTTTAACATTTAACGAACGTTTCATCTATTCAAGAAGTTATTTATTTTCAAAAACTCAATCTTTAACATTTTTTTTTTTTTTTTTTTTTTACGATTCACACAGAACTTATGATTTACAAAGATTTTATGATATACAACCGATAAAAATATTTAACAAAACTATTTCCAATACAAGTTTCATACATTGTAAAGGTTTATTACCAAAGTTCGACGAAGAAAACTTTAAAGCTATTTACGCTGCAAATTTCATATTTTGAAAAAGTCTATTACTAATATACAAACTTGGAATCTTTACGTTATTCTCACCTTTAATATTATAATCAAGCATATAACACATTAAGCGGACATTTCATCTATTCAAAGACTTTCAAAACTTACTCTTTAACATTTAACGAACATCTCATTTATTCAAGAAGTTATTTATTTTCAAAACTCAATCTTTAACACAATTTTTATAATTTACATAGGGTTTATGATATACAACCGAGAAAAATATTTATCAAAACTATTTGCAACGCGTCTTTCCCACTGGCTCCCCATCTATACTATATATTTTTCTCTGTCGAGGAAAATCTATAGTTTGGGGAGTCGGTGCTTATTTAGGGTTCCCTTCATTGCCGGTTAGCTGCCACTTCTTTGTTCGCGAGAAGAATATCTCCAGTTGTAACTTTAAGATTAAAGCAGTTTTAATTTTGAACTTTTTCTTTTACATGCTTTGTTGTGTTGCACTACATATATTTAGTTTTTCACAGTTTTAGCATTTTTATTCGCAGAACTTTAAACATTTTTATTAAGATTTCAGTTGATGAATCTATGGTTTTGATACTTTATACTTGTTATTTGTTCATTTTTATGATGTTTTAACATTTCGTGCTCAATAATTTTATGAGTTCAGTCTAAGTTTTAGTCGACAGATCTAAAGTTTTTTACGTTTTGTATTTAATATTTTAATATTTTTGTGTAGCTTTAATATATTATACTTAGTATTTTAGCATCTTCATTGCAGGTTTTAGTAGATAAAGTTAAGTTTTAACATTTTGAAAAATGCATAACACTTTTACTTTGCAAATTTCCGTACTATTATTTTTTCGTTCTAAGTTTCTCTGAATGTATTTAAGTTTTGTCATTGAAGTCAATTTGTCATTTAAGTTTGAAGTTAGCACTCTCTCATGCATTATTGCTTTGTATTGTGTATTTTTTAATATTTCACAGTATTAGCATTTTGTTCTTCGAACTTTTACATTTTTCTGATTAAGATTGCTCTAAACAAATCTACGTTTTGATGGTGAATCTATGTTTTCAAGTTTTATTTGAAAACTCCAAATTTTTTATGTTTTTTTTTTTTTTATTTTATACTTTTACATTTTATGTGTTGCTTTAGTATATTATACTTAGTATTTTTATGCCTTCATTCTACACTTTTTTACCTTCCG
The DNA here is from genome assembly GCA_038502835.1 of Octonoba sinensis. Lineage (NCBI taxonomy): Eukaryota > Metazoa > Arthropoda > Arachnida > Araneae > Uloboridae > Octonoba > Octonoba sinensis. The sequence continues at coordinate 57,210,115 of CM076605.1, read as the reverse complement.
TTTTAACATTTTTGCTAATGTATAATACATGTATTTTTTAAATATTCGAACTTTTACGTTTTTTGTTCTAAGTTTTTCTGGATCAATTTAAGTTTTGGTGTTTTGTACTTAGTATTTTTACTTTTCTAATCCAATTTTTAGTAGATGAAATTACGTTTTTTGGAGTTTTGCAAATGCATACCACTTTTATTTTGAAAATTTTCGTAGTTTTACATTTTTGTTCCAAGTTTTTCTGGATGAAATTAGGTTTTGAAGCTTTATAGTTGTATAATTGGTCCTCTTTCATACTTTATTGTTTTTTTTTTTTTTTTTTTTACTGTGTGTCTTTACTTTTTCAGTTTTAGCATTTTGTTCTTCGAAATTATACAACTTTGATTAAGATTTCTGTAGAGAAATTATATAATTTGATGTTGAATCTATGTTTTGGAGTTTTAGTAGATAACTTTGAATTTTTTATGTTTAGTAATTTGTACTTTTACAATTTGCGTTGCTTCAGTATATTATACTTAGTATTTTTATATCTTCATAGTACTTTAACATTTTCGTTATGTTTTTACTAAATAAATGTATATTTGACGTTCTGTGCTTAGTACTTTTACATTTTCTATACTAAGTTTTATTAGATGAATCTAAGTTTTGATGTTTTGTACGTAGTACTTTTACATTTTAGTGTTGCTTTAATATATTATACTTAATATTTTTACATCTTCATTCCATGTTTTAGTTAAAGTTTTCACATTCGTACACAGTACTTTTTACATTTCGCAAGTGCATTTCAATGTACAAATCTATGTTTTGATACTTTATACTTGTTATTTAGACATTTTTATGATGTTTTAACATTTCGTACTTAGTAATTTCACTCGACTTCAGTCTAAGTTTTAGAAGATAACTCTAACATTTTTTACGTTTTGTATTTTGTACTCTTAAATTTTTTACATTTATAGAATGTTTGAACATTTTGTACTCATACTTTTTACGATTTTAGTTTGAATTTTTGTAGATCCATCTGAATTTTTTAAGTTTCGTACTTAAACTTTTACATTTTCGTACAAAGTTTCACTTCATGAATACGTTATATACTTAGAATTTTTACATTTTCATGTTGCTTTAATATTTCATACTTAGTACATTTGGCTCAATTACATTGTTATTCTAAGTTTTAATAGATAAATTAGAGTTTTAACATTTTGTACGTAGTAATTTTTACATTTTTGCATTAAGTTTTAACATTTTGCAAGTGTATAACACTTTTCTTTTGAAAAGTTCCTTACTTTTACATCTTTGTTTTGAGTTTTTCTGGGTGAATTTGAGTTTTGCAGCTTTATACTTAGCATTTTTACATGTTTTGTTGTTTTGTACTGCGTGTTTTTAATTTTTCAGAGTTTTAGGATTTTGTTGTTAGAATTTTTACATTTTTGATTAATATTTCAGGAGTCAAATCTATGTTTTGTTGCTTTATACTTGTCATTTTGACATTTTTATGATGTTTTAACAGTTTATACTTAGTAATTTTACGACTTCATTCTAAGTTTTTGTAGAGAAATCATTTTTTACGTTTTGAAGTTTTAATAACTTGCGAATGCTTAACACTTTTGTTTTGTAAACTTCAGTAATTTTACATTTCCGCTCTAAGTTTTTCTAGACGAATTAGAAATTATATGGTTTATCAAAAATTTTAGTTCTAAGTTTTGACCGTTTGTATGTAGTATTTTTTCTTTTTCTTTTTCTTTTTTTTAAATTTTTATGATACATTCTTTTAATATCTTAATCTATGTTTGATGTTTTGTCTTTTGCACTTTAACATTTTCATTTTGCTTTTATCAAATTAGTGTATATTTGAGGTTCTATCCTTAGTACTTTTACATTTTTATACAAAGTTTTACTAGATGAATCTAAGTTTTGATGTTTTGTACGTTGTACTTTTACATTTTAGTGTTGCTTTAAGATATTATACTTAATATTTTTACATCTTCGTTTCATGTTTTAGTTAAAGTTTTAACATTAGTACACAGTACCTTTTACATTTTGCAAGTGCATAACACTTTTATTTTAGAAAATTTTCGTAGTTTTACATTATTCGTTCTAAGTTTTACTAGATAACTCTAAGTTTTGATGTTTTGCGCGCAGTACTTTGAGTTTTCTTATGCAGTTTTTATCAGGTTAATATAAGTTTTGCATTGGTAGTAGTAGTTGGAAGCTATGTTTCTTTATTTCAGTTAGTAATGCAAGTCTTTGAGTATAACGTTTCTAACTTTTTTTATATTCTGTACTTTATGTTGCTACGATTTTAACCAATTCTATATTTAACTTGAACTCTGTATAAAGTTGTTTGCAATCTTAGTTTCAAAGTAAAGATTTCAATTTTGTATGTAAGTAATAGACTTTTTCAAAACACGGAATTTGTATTGTAAATAGCTTGAAAGTTTTCTTTGTACTTTAGTAATAAACCTTTTCAATGTGGGAAAGACGCGTTGCAAATAGTTTTGATAAATATTTTTCTCGGTTGTATATCATAAACCCTATGTAAATTATAAAAATTGTGTTAAAGATTGAGTTTTGAAAATAAATAACTTCTTGAATAAATGAGATGTTCGTTAAATGTTAAAGAGTAAGTTTTGAAAGTCTTTGAATAGATGAAATGTTCGTTTAATGTGTTATGTGCTTGATTATAATATTAAAGGTGTGAATAAAGTAAAGATTTCAAGTTTGTATGTTAGTAATAGACTTTTTCAAAACATGAAATTTGCAGTGAAAATAGCTTGAAAGTTTTCTTTGAACTTTGCTAATAAACCTTTTCAATGTATGAAACTTGTATTGGAAATAGTTTTGTTAAATATTTTTATCGGTTGTATTACTCTGTGAAAATCTTAAAAATTGTGTTAAACACTGAGTTTTGAAAATAAATAACTCATTGAATAGATGAAACGTTCGTTAAATGTTTAAGAGTAAGTTTTGAAAGTCTTTGAATAGATGAAATGTCCGCTTAATGTGTTATATGCTTGATTATAATATTAAAGGTGAGAATAACGTAAAGATTCCAAGTTTGTATATTAGTAATAGACTTTTTCAAAATATGAAATTTGCAGCGTAAATAGCTTTAAAGTTTTCTTCGTCGAACTTTGGTAATAAACCTTTACAATGTATGAAACTCGTGTTGGAAATAGATTTGTTAAATATTTTTATCGGTTGTATATCATAAAATCTTTGTAAATCATAAGTTCTGTGTGAATCGTAAAAAAAAAAAAAAAAAAAAATGTTAAAGATTGAGTTTTTGAAAATAAATAACTTCTTGAATAGATGAAACGTTCGTTAAATGTTAAAGAGTAAATTTTGAAGGTCTTTGAATAGATGAAATGTTCGTTTAATGTATTGAATAGCTTGATTATAATACTAAAGGTAAAAAATTCTTCACTCGGAAGTAATGAATTGAAGGATTACATCTAGGAAAAAATGCTCGTTTAATGAAAACTGTCTGAGTTTGGTGAGTTAAATATATAGGTTTCCGTAAAAGTAATTAAATTTATACATATGTATGTGGTTGTGTGTATGAAATATTTTTAAAAATTTGAGAAATCCACATCAAAAGCTACTGGCTGTGTCCTTGTGAAAGATAAACCTGGTATGAATCACTGATCGATTGGGGCGGCCTATGAGCTATTGCTGCCTTATCTCAGTCAGCTGATAAGAGCCTGAAGAGTCATTTCTACGTTGCGGTTTGGACGAGGAAGATGCTTGCTTTTCCTTCTCTGTAAGTATATGATGTTTTATATAATTCGTATTTCGACTTTAAAGTAGTTTTATTTCTAATATTGCAGTCTGTTACAATTAGTTTCATGTAACTTTGAATAAGTGAAATATAGCTATATTGCATGAAAAAATTCTTCGATTTTCAACGTGTGAATGATATTATTTTAAGTGCATTCTCTCTGTGTTCACTCACTAAGTGTACTGTTAGATGTTGTGTAGTTAGGTTATGTTCGTGTATAGGATAACTGAAAATTCGCAACGATTGCTTTGCTTAGTAGGAACTCGGTGGAGGAAGTGCTAAAATTGTCCTTTATTTCTAAGAGGCTTTTTTAGCATTCATTCTTCCAAGTTCTGATAATGGATGTTATTAATTATTTTTAATGTTCGAAGTTTCAACAGATGTTGCATCTTGTGTATGTGTTTTTTATGTCTTTGAGTACAATATTTCTAACTTTCTTTTTTATTTTCTGTAGTTTATGTAGCAATGATTTTAAGCATTACCGTATTTAAATTAAGTTGTATTCATGTGATCTTAGTTTCAAAGACTCTAAGTTTGTATGTAAGTAATAGACTTTTTCAATGCATGAAATTTGCGGTGTGAACAGTTTTAAAGTTTCTTCGTGTTTAAGTAATAAACTTTTTCAGTGTGTGAAAATCGTGTTGTAAATAGTTATGTTAAATACTTTTCTCGGTTGTAGGTATATCATAAAATCTTTGTAAATTATGAGTTCTGTGTAAATCCTAAAAATAAATAACTCTTTGAATAAATGAAAAATTCGTTAAATGTTAAAGACAAAGTTTTGAAACTCTTTTGAATAGGTGAAATGTTCGTTAAATGTATTGTATTGTACGTCAATCGGGTTGTTGAGTTGCTTTGCAGTTACAAATTTAGCAATATTCTCTTGACTATTTTTAAAGTTTCTTTAATCATGATGTATATGACTACAATAATCTCGTAGATTGTATTCGCTTGAAACGTTAAAATGTGTAAGAAAAAATCTAAATTGAAAACAAACAAAAAATAATATTGAAAAAAATAAAACCTTCGCTTATTATTCTATGTAAAATCAAGTTGCCGAACATACTCTAACTTCTCTTATTTCATGCAAACTCTTAAACTTGGAAAAAATCTAGCGGTATAATATTGATTAAAGGATGATTATCTAATGTAAATATATTCTTAGTTAATATAAAAACATTAATTTGTATTCATGGAAAACAGTAAAAATGGGTGTAAACCTGTTTAAGTATAGAAGAAATCATCGCTTTTTTGTAAAATTATTGTTAAATTAGCATGTATAAACCTATTGTTGTTCATTTTCTAAGTTCCAAATATTTCAATAAACCCTTTAATTGATTTGAATTTAGTAAATTACGAGGATCGATTGGATTGATTTTTATTAAGTCTTTACCTTTTCAAGAAGCTAATTGTTTGGTTCTCATTTAATTCTGTCTTTGATACTTTAGGAAAAAAGTTTTAAAAAAAATTTCTAAGTCTTAAACATTTCAAAATTAACTTTGACTTAAATTTTGTAAATTCCGAGGATTGATTTGATTGGTTTACATTAAGTCTTCCTCAAGAAGCTATTTGATTGGTTCACAATTAATTCTGTGTTTGATATTTTAGGGGAAAAAATTACAAATGAAAAATGAAATATGCTTAAAATTAAAAGATAGTTGTTTATTACCCTATTATTGAGATGATTTTAAAATTAAATTAATGTTAGGAGTTGATTAAAAATTGTGAAATTTAATTCTGATGGAAATAATTATTATCGCTTTAACACGACAGTTAAATCTTGATATATTCTGGAAAAAAAAATACATTTAGTATGGCCAATGATCTATTTTTAAATAATTGATTCATTTAAAATTTTGTGCTCTGTTAGAGATTTCGTTTCAGGAATGTGGAAGAAGTGGTATCGATTTGTGAGTATATTTCTGTTTAAGTATCCTAAAAACAATTGACTGTAGAAGTGAAGTCTCACTGCATGATACTTATATTTTTTCCACTTCTAGGGTCAATTTTTTTTTTATTTTTTTTTATTTTTTTTTTTTATTAGCGTTATGTATAATTGCTTGAATATTTACAATGGTTTTGAAATGATTAAATTAAATAAACATGTACAAAATAGTTGTTGGGGTGTGTGATGTAAGTCGTGATGGTGGTGGGATCATCAACTTAAAAATTAAATTAATTTTCACTTTCAGGAAGTAATTGAGTAAAATATTCTATGTCTAAAAATAATTTCTCTCACTGGATGATAGCATCAGCATTTCAACTCTTAAAAGTTAAAAGTAAAAGCATGCTACCAATTAAAAAAAATAAATTAATGTTACCACTCGCGAAAAACCAAAGTTGGAAATTAAAAATAACATCGGAAAACGATAAAGTTCAAAAAAAATAATAATAATAATTTTTCTCTCGCTAGATGGCAGCATGATCACTCTTTCCAAAACAACTGGAAAAAGAATTATATTAACATTCAATTTAGCGCTGTAGCTGTCAGGTCTTCATGGCATAGTCAATTTGCGCGTTTATAATTTGACTGCCATGAAGATCTTTTGACGATGCGGGTTCGATTCCCGATTTAGGAAACATAAAATTCGAATTAAATAAAATAATTCCAAGTCCAAAAATAATTAAATGAATGAATTAATGTTTCTCTCGCTAGATGGCGCCATGTGTATAACCTCAGAAAACACCAGATCAAAAAAAAATAATTTCTCTCACTAGGTGGCGCCATGAGCAATTTAAAAAGATTACAAGTTCGTTGTCATGACAACCGCTACATGTAGTATCACCGTTGCCATCTCCAAAAAGCTAAACTTCGGTGTAACAAGTAAGAAAAACAACTCAACTCCACTCAGAAACCCTCGTAATCTTCTACGAGGATAGCAGCAGGAACCCTACTACTCAACCCTACTCGGCAGGCGGAGGAGGGGGGGCAGGCGCAAGGGGGGCGTGGCAGGCGGAGCAGCCGGTGGAGTGGGCGTGGCCGATCCGCAATCCGCCTGCTGGGGTTGAACCCCCAATTGCTATCTACTCCTGCACTGCACAATGTTTTTTTCTTTGTAAATTTTTTCTGTGTGTGTGTTTGTGCTAGTTATAAGTGGAAAAAAATACTAAAAAAAAATCCTATTTAATTTGGAAAAGTAGAATTCGAGAAAATTTTATATGTTGTTTAAAAACAACACTGCGCATTTAGGGGTAACAATAATGATTTTTTTATATAATCATTTTAATGAATGAAACAAAATAAATATTAAATAGGTATGCATTATAATCATAAAATAGCACTAAAATAGTAAAATTTATTAAAATAATTTATTTTATTATTATTTATAAATTTATAAAGTTTATAAAAGTAAAACTTTCCATATGTAACTAATAAGTTTTAGTTACACCACATGCAAAGTTTTTGCTTTAATTACCAATGAAGTTTAACAATTTAACTAAAAGATTTTAGACAAGAAACCAAACATCTGTAGTCGGTCTATGCGATAATGTTCGTTTCTTCTTTGGTTGAGCGCGAATTGATTTGAAACAAACTTCCTAAATAGTAATTTAACGACCACTTTACGCTAACTTATTATGTGTTTATAACAATTATCTTTAAAAAGATACTAAATAAAGTGAAATAGAACAACCACTGACACCTGTTCTTGTTTATACTGCGAATAATGCAGGAGCATAAAAATTGCCCCGGAATGCGTGGTGTTGTTTTAAAACAACAAATAAAAAAGGCGCCCTAATATATATTTTTCCCAAAATTTTTCGGACAACTTATATTTATTTTATTTTAAAACTATGTAAGAAATTAAAGACTATTTTTTAAAATGAAATTATTGTTTAAAATTTGTAGAAAAAAAAAAGAAGTTACTGTTTTTACAAAATCAACATGTCAAACGATTTTGTGAAAAAAGTGGAACCTTGAGCTCAGTTTACAAGATCTAGGGGGAACTACATTAACTAATATGATCTCACATACGAAATGAAACGGGAAAAAAAGCACCACATGTTAACAATTATACAAAACAAGAGCCTAGTGAACGAAATTAGAGGTGTTGTTTAAAAACAGCACGGCGCAGTGTAGGGTTAATAGAAAATATACATACAATGTACAAATCATGTTGGTAAACGAGAAAGTAGATTCAGTTAGCTCTGGTAGTAGAGGAGCAAATTTTCAAATTTTGACTTACGTTGTGGTTTTTGTGATACAATTACGGAAGTAAGTTTATCTGTAAGGTATTCACACAAGGAAAATGAATTTTGATATTTCCAAGCTCAAATATTGTCAGGGGGCGAAGGAAGAGGGGGGGGGGGGGTATGGTTCACCCAAACAGTAATGTCTTCAGCATTCGTAGGTCTACAACAAGTTTTCAAAGCTTGAAATACTTCTCAACAGCGTATACAGTTACAAATGTGCTGCAAGTATATAAACTACCAATACTCAACCTGTGGCAATCGGACCAAATGAGATCCGCCGAGCTTTTTGTGAGTGGCCTGGAATACATTTCATGCAGCGTGTTTTCTTGTTTTTACATACTTAATGTAATTTTAATTTAAAAAAAGTCGCGGATTAATTGGCAGAAAAAAAAAAGGGGGCTATTATGGTAGATTACCGATCACTGCCGATTAATCGATGCATCCCTTGAAAATATCGCGCGTAGTGACGGAAAATACGGTTCCCCGTAATTGTGAATCTTCTCGAATTTTCCTGTCTAATTTTTTCAAAAAAAAAAAAAAAAACATTTATCAAAGTTCCTTTTTGTATATTTTATCGTGCAAAATGCAGCTTTTCTGGGGAAAATGTTTTATTGTTGAAAATATCGTTTTGAGGATTATTTAGTGCAAAAATAAAGCTTTTGGAAGTTATTAGGCAGCAAAACGTAATTTCCCATAAGATTGCATCGAATCCATAAGATTAAATATGAAATGTGATATTATAGAGCAGATAAAAATTTTAGGTAATATTGTTTTCGAAAATATATTTTCAATTCTAATAGATGATCAAGAGAAATATTTTAAAATCGTTCACATACCGAATTTCAAGAACTATTAGTCGATACAGAGTATGAAAAGCTTCCTAATTTTTAGACAATTTTTCTGAAAATAGCATTTTAAACATTTTTATTTATAATTGGAATTCAACACCAGGCACAAAAAAAAAAAAAAAAAAAAAAAAAAAAAAAAAAGTTTTAAATAATTTCAATAATCTAGATGACTTTTCAAGTTCAAGAAAATCAATGATACATACTTTAAGAGTATTTGATTATTTATGTTTTGTCAAAAGTAGTGTAAAAAATTCTGCGAAGCATTGATCTATTGAGTTGCTTTTTGATTATTGAGTTTTGGCCTTTTAAGGAGCTAAAGTTCAAGTTTCCAAGAGTAAGGGACACTCCACTAAAGCTTTATGTATGGAGGGGGATAGCAATTTTTTTGGAAAGGAGTAAAAATAGCGACATTATTTTGCGGTTTCAGCCTTTTGTGTATTCCTACATCGTAAATCAAGTATAATTTTTATTTTTCGTAGAATGGTATACAGTGGCAGAGCAACACTTTTCTCCTGAAGAAGGGTCAAAAAGTCCTTATAATATGGCTTTTGAAACAAAGATTATAACGGAGGTTCCAACCCGCTTCCTTCGATTATGCCCCTGTTGGTATGAAAGTAATACATTAATAACGTTTTCGACAGTTTGTTCTTACTAGAATAATAAAATGTTTAGAATAATATCAAAAAATATTCATCGATACGTTAAAGATAATTGTTAAATGCTCCAAAAGACAAAATTCTAATTCTGATGAAGGAGGCCAAAAAATGTGCATTTCAATTTGTAGGTTCTGTTAAAGAATAAGAGAAGGTGGAAAAAGAAAAAATCTGTTTTTACAAAAATAAGTATTTCTATTTTAAAGATACATATAACTGATAATTTTTAAAGTGTCTACATACACCCCTCGCCCCCTCACAAAAAAAGGTGATCTTATTTTAATACCAGTAATATTGGTAACTTTATTTACAAGTGAAAAAATGCTCCTTTTCGCGTTTTCACCGAAATTTTTTGAATCTACCGCGGACGGGAGTCAAGCGGCCCAGCGTCTGGTCTTTTCTAAAGGAAGGAATTTGATGCATTTGGGTGAGATGGTGGGAATAATCCCGCCCTTAATTTTAGCCAATGCATTTGAAAATAAAAAGTTTTACCATTTAATTTGGTACCGTTGTTCCTCCATCCAAATCTCTAATTAAGTGAATGACTTATTAGGGGAAACATATCGTAGAATCGAGCAATTTTATGGGAAAATGGAGGCAATGCGGACAATTTTCATACATTTTCCAAAAAGGGGTAAGTAGATACCATTTTCAATACGTCAAATATTTTTGTTTTTTTACAAAAAACCACATGTGTCCACACTAACCCGTGTCACTTATTTCTTTTCCGCAACACTAGTAAATTTGAACCATTGCAGAGTAAAAAAACTGTCAAAAAAGGCAGTGATTGTATTCACTTAACAGGGGTCGATCCAACATTTTTTAACAGGATCCGTTTTTTGTTAATTTTAAAGCGACTTTTGTGAAAAGTCATATAATTTTGTGAAAATTAAAAATTTAACCATATAGCGATGAAAAATTTTATTATCATTTGCTGCTTTTATAATAGATAACGGTATGAAAAGTACGCAGAACCGGATCTTGGAGTTTTCCGAGGCCGGACAAAACTCAAAAATGCCGCCTCCTCTCCATCCAATTATTGTTGATATTTCATATAACTTTTAGGCGCTGGCCGTTTTCATTTACTTTTGAGGATTTTTCACTTACGGCTACTGATAAACAGATAGAACTTTCGTTAATGTTCCCACAGCATATGGCCCTTTCAGCTCAACAGTCAACATTGGGGAATGGGGAGGTCGAACCATATGAAGTGCCCCCTTAACAGGAGATATGAAATTCTGACAGTTAAAGGGGGTCCGGGAAAATTTTGAGAACTATAAACAAACTGGTGGCCTTAGGAGACGTATTTGGGATTTCAAAAATTTTAAGAAAAAAAAACAATAGCTTTTTTAATTTAAACGCCTTAACTCATAAAAATGCCGAAAAAATTGACATTTTTTTAAAATCGAGGGCTGGACCCCCCAAACCCCCTCTCCTTTTTACTAACGCCCATATCGAAGAGCCAACGCGTTTGCCTTCTCAAAGAACACCCTACAAGCTCCCACCTCTTCCCAAAAGGAGGCTTTGAGAGTTTGTAAAAGGAAAACTATTGGGTATTTTTTGATCATAGCAGTCGACAGGGTGGCGTAGTGGTAAGGCGCAGGTCTCGTATGCCCAAGATCGCAGGTTCAAACCTGGCCCGAGTCGGTGGATTTTCAAGATGCAGAAAATCGTCTGCGTCCATGTCGTATGATTATGCGGGATGTTAAAGATCCCTTGAGTATCCGTTTGGCATGGATACTCTCGACTAAATTGAATTCCTAGTGCAGATTGCATCAACGAGAGCTCAGGTGCCCCATCTAGGGGAAACTAAGTGTCAAAAAAATTGCGGCAATGGTACCACACTCATTGTGGTGCCGCTGAAAGAGTTGGTACCAATCTCTGGGGACGCACTAGGTCTGCAATGGTTGATGACCAACACTGCAGCCCCATTAGAAAGAAAAAAAAAATGTTTGATCATAGGATAATTTATACGTGTTTCACTATTATAAGGGAAGAAACCTTGGCTTTTTAAAATTTAAAGCTTTAAATTTTGACATTGCGAAATTTGCCGCCCCCTAACCTTAAGTTTAGATTTTCCGACAGTTTTTACAAATAAAAAATTATATTAATCGGTTTTAATCGTTAGCAAAATAGCTGATCAACGATAAAATCGGAGCGCGGAACTAGGATTTTTATTAATTCTCTTCCAAAAGTTAAACTTGCTTCATCAAATATTTTTCTTTTCTTCTTCTTTTTTTCTGCCTCACAGTTTAATTTGCCGCCCCCCAGATGTGTCGCCCGGGGCATGGGCTCCGGCTTGCATCACGCTAGATCCGGCACTGAAAGTACGATTTGGAAGCTTGGAATTTTGTGAAGGGTCCGTTTTGATTAATTGGAATTTTATGAAGGTTTCCTTTTGATTCATTGGAATTTCCTCTGGCGCGACCCCTGCTTATAAACATACGATCCGTTTCATTTAAAATTAGGAATTAAAATACACTAAATTAGTAATTGAAAAAACAAAACAAGTTAGTTTTACTTCGTAAAAACTTATATCGATCAATTGGTAATGAAATACGAAATGTATTTCGATGAAACTGACACATGGAAGGGGGTGCATATGAGTGTTTCAAAACTGCAAAAATTTACTGAGAAACTTGAACTAAAAAATAAAAGAATTATTTACGTTGTCCACACTAGCCCCTTTTTCCCGCTAAGCATACACATTATATAGCCAAACATCCCTGGAAACTTTCAATATTTAACATTTCTTCAAAGTTCTGAAGAGATGCATGACGATTTGCTCGTCCATGTATCTTTGAAACTTTCCTCACACTTCAACACACACTTTCCAGTAGAAAGTTCATCACGAGTGCATTTAACGGATCAACAAGAAATTGGGAAAAAACGAAACTATTTTTGATCATCCTTTATCATAAAATGCAAGAAATAAGCTGTAAATCTCGTGACATGGACTAGTACTTACTACAAGACTACCAACTATCCTATACTTTTTCGAAAAATAAGACACATAGAGTTAAATAAGTCTAGCATTGCTCAACATTGTTGGAATTCCAACCACTCTTTTGACTTCAATTCTGGTAAAATTATTCAAAAATGTTCTTCCCCTTTAGAGCTTGACTTTTGGGAAGCTTATCATATTAACAGGAATAGTTCTAATTTGGTTAATGATTCTTCTTCAACTCCTTATTTTTCACAGGTCTGGCATAAATTTCTTTAATTTGTTGTTCTTTCTAGGTTTTCTTGTTGTTTTCCTTTTTTGTGTCTATTTTTCTCCTTCCCCCCTCCCTCCCCTCCCCCTCCTTTACATGTGTACTTTGTTTTGCATTTTGTTTTGTAGTTTCTGTACTTATTTTTATTTCAATTTTATTCTTTGTATTTTATTTTATTATTTTTGCAATTTTTATGCATGCTGTCGTCTTTTTTGCTTTATTTTTATTGTTATTCCTTTTTACTTCCTGTACTTTCAACTGGATTCGTTTGTTGCTCTCTTATTGGTGTCTTCCTGCTACTTTCAAAACTTGAAAAAAAAAACTTTCCACGCTCCCCCTTTTTCCCCTCATTTTTACCAAAACCCCCTTGGTTTTAATTTTTAACTTTCTTCTTCTGAGAGTCTGTCTTTGTTTCCCCATTTTGAAGCTTTTCACACTAGAACTCCCTTTCCAGTAGAAAAAGGGTTTTCCAAAAAAGCAATTGGGAAAAAAAAATATTTTTGCATTTTTTTGCTCATTTTGTGCATGGAAATTAACAAGACTAAATTTTATTATTAAATAAGACACATATTCACGACTATACTCATGCATATAAGCATTTGTTAAAAAAAACAAAATGCATTTTTAAATAAAAATGCTTATTAAAATATCCCCCTCCCCCGCATATATTTTACTCATAACACAGAGTTTTGCACCAAATTCTACCAAACTAATCGAAAAGTTGATGACTAACAAGCGAAACATTTTACTGAAATTTGAAGTAGGGGAACATGTGCCAAAGTAAAACAGTGGGGTTAAGTGAAATGATAAAATATTTATTTTGTTTGCAGGGCTAACTATTTAATAACATTTTTAATATGTTACATAACATGTAGTCAGCTCACCCAGGATTTTGTTCAGGGGGAGGGTAGGGAGATCATGGGCAGAATTAGAGATAAACTGGATATAGATCTTCTCAAACGCCGGATATCCCGGTGTCAATTGCGTGACTTATTCGTACCGGATATCTGGCTCCGGTGTTTGAAACCTGCAAATTCTACTCCTGATAACCAGATTTTTTCGTGCATCGGTTTCCAGATATTAAAAACAAAATCGGTCGGATACCAATGCCTTCTGGGAAGACCAGTCGCCCCCTTTCATTAGTGAGCCCCTGCATTGTACTTGATTCCTGTCAAAAAACCAAATCTAAAGCTAGGCGGTAATACAAGCCATTTTCAAAATTTGATGCTCATGTTGTAATGTTTTGTGTTAAGTCAAGTCAAAAATATTTTTTGCAGTTTTATAATTATATACAATTCATTTAATTTAATATTTTAATTTTTCTATAAGTTATTAATATTTTAAGTATTAATTAAGGCCTACTAATGACTAATGCAGTGTTCATTTCTTTTATGTTAAGCTTATTGATTAGTAATGTTTAATGGAGTTCCAAGCGTAACAGAGGGGACATCATACACAGATTTTGCTTTTAAAAAAATACACAAAATTTTTAAAGACAAAAATTAGTAAGCCAATCGGTAACTTTAAGTAGCAGTGTATAATTACTCAACATTGAAATTACATTCCCATTTGATCTCTTTAATTGAATTAAAGTATGTGTAACAGAGGGGACAAAAAATGTCAACAGTATTTGACATGTACTATAATTTATGTTAAATTCTGTGACTTGGAGATCTTTTAAAAAACTTGGCATTTTTTTTTTTTAAACTCTGAACATTCCAAATTAATAAAATTATGCATTGGTATATTGAAATCAAAAACTCCTTTTATTTAAATGTGGAAAACAATGTGTAACAGAGGGGACATGAAATGTAACAGAGGGGACAGCGTGCAGATTTAGCTTCAATAGGTGCATATATTTGTTGCATTACAACAAAACATTATTGTCAAATCAAAAGTAATACTTCTGTTATTTAAAGTTGGAGTTGGTAACACAGTTATAATATCAGACATGTTAACCCATGATACATCACTGTAATTGTATTTAAATTTTTATGTCTACCTGTGGTGGTTGTAGTGGTATATTTGGAATTAGCACATAGGTACATTGCGTTGTGTAAGATCAGAATGTGTTAGAGCATATAGAATGAAAAAGATTAAGCAAAAATTTATGTAAATTAATATATTAAAAAATACATACTAAAAATAACTACGAAATTATTAATTGTTGACTGTAAAGATTTATTGCATTATATAACACACTGCATATAAAAATGAAAGAGCTCTTTAAGAAAATTAAAAATTAAACTAGCATGTAAAACAACAGTACAACTCGTTATTTTAAGTAGTTTACACAGGAGAATTTTTACCGATCTCTAATGCAGTTGTGACAAACCTGGCGTTAGAAATTGATGTAAAAGATTATATCACCTGATACTTGAAGATGACCACCTGATTATTGAAGAGTACAGAAGTTGATTGACCAATACGAAATTAATGAAGCGTACTATTGCTCCTTCATTTGGTGGCTGTTTATCAGTTCTTAATAATGTTCATTTTGGAGCGTTAGTTGTTCCGAGGACGGATTCCTCAATGCTGGTTATCTTGGTCATTGTAGTTTTATAACGGTCAAGAAAGTCTTTTACAACTTTGTGTTGGCAGGCAATCTTCAGATATATAGATCAGTCAGCATCTCCACAATATGCATTGCAGATGTTAATTTCAATAAAACATTAGAATATTACAGTTCAACAAATTCTTGGCTGAATATTTCTCTGATTAAACTTATAACGGCATCACACGAAGGCTTTCGATCAACACCGATCGCTTCCAGCAATCTAATATGTACAAACTCGATTCCGATGAATAAAACTATTTAGTGAATAATTTTTTATGATGTATTTTTGCAGTAGGAAATAAAGAGGTAGTAGTTAGCATTTTACAAAACATAGCTTTGCCCGACGAATAGGCAAAATTGCCCAGACGCCGGGCGCGTCTTTTCCGTATTCGACTTTCAGTAGGAATGAGGGGAAAACACACAGATTCAGTTCCGGAACAATTGGCAAAGGCGCGAAAGAGGGGAGTATTACTCCGAGAGAGTACATAGTTCCCGTCGCATATTTAAAATAATTCAAATTTGTGATGTTGAAATGCGACGGAATTAAATTAAATTTAAAAAATGGTTGAAAGGTAAATACCCCGTGAAAAAGCTAATTGAAAAATGATTTAAAATGTTGTTTCTAAAAAATAAAATGGTATAAAATTTTTGGCGGCGTAGGCAATTAAAAAGGAAGTGACAAGTGGTGGTTACGCCTATCGGTTAATCAGAGGGAACCGTGAATAAAAATGCCAAGGCTTGTCACCAAGGACTAAGTAAATAACCAAAGTATTTGGTTAAAGTTATTATGATCGCAAGATGTAACAAGCATCTTGTTACACTACCAGATCGTGTTAAATAAACAACCTGAATATTGTCTGTTTCCCTATCTAATTCGATGATTTGGGAAACAAATTTTACTAGTCGTTTTTTTCCTTGGTCATTAACAATAGCAAAACTGCCAACAGTTAAATCAGTAGAAGAAGGTTGATCAACGGAAGTAGAACTTCGATACTCCGGGCATTCCTTTACAGTATCCTTAAAGTTAAACTGTACTCCATCTTTAGCCGAAACTGGTTTAAACAAGATCTTACTACTCCCAGATACATTCCCAGAATTCATTATAAACATTTAAACCAATGGGATTTGTTTAAAAATCTCATGTTAAGTTGTAACAGAGAGGACATTCCAGCTTTGTCCCTTCTGTTACTCATTTATGTCCCCTCTGTTACTGTTATAATTTTTTTAATTAGTAACAAATTTTCAAAACAATTACAAAACATGATTATACTAATAAATTTTATTGTAAATACCTCTTCTGCAGTTTATTGTTTGTTTATTTTTTGAATAAAGTAAACTTATTTAAAAATTTGTAACAGAGGGGACATATTAATGACTAGAAAGTTTTTAATTTTAAAAAATAAGAAAATCATTTTGTATGAAAACATAAACTGCACACATATACTTAGAGTAACGTAACTTACTGTACATAAAAAAATAGGGATAAAATCACTAAACTTATAACAGTTTTTGTTACTTAAAAAAGCAACATTTTTGATGGAGAAATCAGAGTCTAAAGTGCCCCTTATTCTTCGTAATTTTAGGTATAATTATGCATTGTTCTCAAAAACAACTATTCTATCCATAAACTTGGATATGTTTTCTTCAAGAAAATACCAAACCCGTGAATATTGCTCAAAGTTTACAAAACCAAGTAGTGGTTTCATTTGGCATGGAATGACATTTTAGTAAAATTTGTCATGTGCATACGGGGCAAAGTGAAATACAAATTTATTCCACTCTGACCCTAAATCTGTCATCTACTAACTAAATTTGTCGTTCATTTATTCATTTTATTAAGTTATTAAGATTTTTTCATTCGTTAATTTAATTAATAATAATTACTTAATTTTTTTACATGCATTAATTCATTTATTCATTGTCTCGTTTTATCAATCATTCATTCATTTAGTTATTCATATTTACTAAAAACTATTTTTAACCATCTGTAGTCGTAAATATGAATCATTACATGTTATTTAGACTATCATAAGGCGACATTAGAATCCAAAGGGTTATTTATCACAGGGGTGCCCCCAGAGGGGCGCAGGGTCACACTAATTGCCATTGAGATTTGGGGGGTTCGTTTCAGGGGCTTTTGATCGACTGTTTGGCCGATTTGGGGTGGTCAACGTTTTGGGCGGTTCCGTAGTTTGTAGTGACACCCCTGATTATCACATAAAAAAACTACTTCACTAGGAAAATATTTCAATTTTTCCAAATTCAATGGGGCAAAGTGATAATTTTCCACTTTTATTTCAACGACCAAATTTACTACCTAAAATGGAAAAATAATATTTCAAGTTTTATTATAAATTCACATTTCTCTATTCATGTCGTTATTTTCAAAAGAAACTTTAAATTTGTTCATTCCGAAAAATGAAATTTTTCTTAACTGTTTCACTTTACCGTACATTCCCTTATAAATACTAAATATGTATTTCATAAATCATAAGCCCCTATTTAAAGTAAATATTTTTTTACTGCACGAGAAAACCTGCTCGGCGGTAAAAACAGCAATATGTTATTTTACTCAGCGAAAAGTGTTCCTCAAGAGGGGGGGGGGGGGTGGAGTTCCCAACCTTTGGTCCAGGTAAGAAACACACCCGAATCCAGAATCATCTGAGTGCTTCAGCTTCAAGCGCTGTTGACGCAATAATGCAAAATGTACAAAAGAAGGGGACAGTTCCTGTTCGTTGTGGGCATCTCGGTGATTGACACGTAATTTAGCACTCATTAGCAGAAGTAAAGAATATCTACTTTTCTACTGCACTGCCATCTGATTTTCAGGGTTGGAACTAGGGATTACCAGTTGGCGACTCCAACAAGTGAAAGTGGGCGTGGCCCCAATCGTTCAATGGAGGATCCAAGCCTGTAACCTGTGCTTGTTGACTATGGCCGTGCCCTTATGATTGATGACGATATTTTGATTTGTGAGGCATGAAACAAAATTATTCCATATGATATCAATGTTTGAGATTTATGTGTGTGTAGAAAAGAATTAAGGATCAAGCTGCTTTGTTAAAGATGAGAAAATTTTGAATTTGAGACATTTTTTTAGTGTTACGAAGTGTCGGCAAAGATCCGGGTAAATTTTCATTGTGCTTACATACGACTTCGTTAAATATTCTATGTTTTATTTGATTACAGCAATTATAAACAAATAGTGACTGAGTCTCAATTGTTTAATATCCTGTAATAATATAACTAGCATTAATAGCGAGTGCTAAGACTTTTGTTACAGTGTTAAAATTTTTTTCCCTTATTTAAAAATAACTAGAGTTGTTTTTCAATATAAAACCTACTTTTGAATTACAGTAATAAACTAAATTTAAACCTAAGTGGGGCTTCCATTCATTTAAAACTAGGACTTGCAGAAAAAACTAACACACCCGCGATTCCTATAAATATATAGTACACCTCCCCTGTAAATCTTTGCAAATTTTAGGTATGTATTCCCGCACTAGCGGTAGTTCCAAAAGGCTTTAATTGCCAGAAGGGCGGGTATCTTTTTTCCCTATAAAGTTCGAAAGGAGGTGGTTTTTGTCCTTTACGACAAATGCGGTTCCAGGTAGCTACCTTAAATACAACATAGCGTCAGGCAAAAATGAATTGTCCAACCCGCTTTTCTCCGCTATTACACTAGCACCGTCGGCTACTGTCCTATTAAAAACTTCGGTAACACCGTTCATTTCAGAACTAGAGCTGTTGCTCAGCTCGTGAAGTATTCCCGCGTTTTCACAAAAATTTGTAAAATCCCAATTTGTGAACTCACTCCCGTTAGTCATTATAATGGAATGGTCTTTATAATGTGTGGTCGTTATACAGAGCGTTGACTGTACTAACTTTTTTTAACGAATTTTAAACTCGTAGACAATAAAGAAATAGTATTCAGCATATCCTTTTGCAAGCCTCTCAAAAACAAGACAAGTACTAAACTTTTTTTAGCAAGTACCAGAAAAATAGTCTTTTAGTGTTTTTTGTTGTCTGGTTGTTTTCGCCTCGATTATACTTTTGAGGGAAGCGATCGCTGTAAATCCACCTTGACCAAAATTTTCCTGAAATTCGAGGAAAGTTAATGTTTCAATAGCTTTCTCTGCTTCTTTTTACAGCGACTTTCGCAACATCTTTGTTTTTCTCAACCTCCTCTTCTACTTCCGAATCACCTTTTACGTTCTCTACGATTTCCGCATCAATTTTGCTAGCTGCCGAAAGGTCACTCGGCTTCGAATTCCAAAATGGCAGCAAAACCAGAATTCGAGATATGGAGGATTTGGGGGAAAACATTTTGAGATAAACCTGAAAAAAATACATTGAATTTAGGGTATAAATGCAGGGAAAATATCAATTTTCGAGATAGGGAGGTTTTCGAGAAAGACAGGTTCGAGATAAACAGGTTCGACTGTATAACAAATATTCTGGTGCATAACGCTTTCCTTTATAACATGCAAATATTACTGTAACAGCATTCTTTTAATTTTTAGTATGCTTGCTGTAATGTAACTCACTCCCTTAGCTTTACAAAAGGTCTGAAATGTTTTAAAAAGTACTATTATATCTTAAAATCGTTATCTAGATGGAACAGTAGATGATTGTTTATTCATGGATCACAGTAACAGTGTTGGTGAATTTGATTATGTTGTTAAAGACATGTAACAGAAGATGATTATGACAAAACTTTTTCATATTTTTATTGAGTGTGACAAAGCGCTGTCATATTTCTCTTGTGTTGGTTAAAAACGTATGGAAGCACAATTGCACTGCTGTTTCTTACTTTTTTGTATTAATTGAAAACAGTGATATGCATATCAATTGCAGCTTTTTGTTTTCTTAGTACCTAAACATTACTTTTAAATTATAATTAGTTAATTTATAACAATTTCTCTTGTTTTCCAGTTTATATACAGTAAAATCTAGTTACAGTGAATACGGAAATTTCCGTTAAAATGTAACAAAGTTTTAGTTCCGCTTTAAAGTCTGATAGAATAATTTATTTTCCGTTATAACAAATCTCTGTTTCAACAAAGTATTTTCCTGGTCTCTTGGAGTGTGTTGTAATGGGATTTCACTGTATACAGTAAAACCCGTTAAGTTCTCGCTTAAGAAGTTTTTAATTTCAATACCAGTTTCATTCCCATCTCCCTAATGTTAAAATAACCCCTTTTAAAAGTTCTGATTGTATTTTTTTTTTTCGCTTAATAAGTTTTCATATCGGTCAATTTTTTCTTTCAAATGACACTTTAGACTTCTAAAGTTTCTATTTTTTTCAAGTTTCTTTCAATCTACGTAGTTATTTTTCTTTTTAATGGAAAAAATATTAGGAGAAGAATTAGAAAAGCTGTTTTGGTCAGCCTTTTCTCAAGGGTACCCTTTTCTCAACACTAAAAGTTCCAGGAAAACAGGTGGCAGAGAGGATTAGTCGGTTATTACGAGAACAATAATGACTGATCAAGGGAGAAGAGAATGTTTGTAGAGTCTGTTAGGGGGGTGTCTATTTTCTGTCTAATTTAAACGTTGTAAAATAATAAAATAATATCATCCCTAAATATTATAAAGTATATCCATTGTCAAACATAGAGCCTACCCGTTTAAGAAGTTTTCCCGCATAAGAAGTGTTTTGCTCTTGGTCCCCTGGAAAACTTCGTAAGCGGCCCAAGTAGCAAAGTGACGTTTTCTACACGTAATTTTTAAGACATAAAAATCAAAAGACGTCTCTTGTAAAAATAGGACGTTTTCAAAACGACAGTCTAAGCCCAGAAACGTAAAAATTGAATTTGTGACCTTTTTGAGACATTTACGCAAAAAATAGTCAGTTTGGTGTCATTTTAAAAACGTCAGCGTTAATTCCAGTAACGTTTTTGCTGTATGGAGATTTTCAGTCTTTTAAAATCGCCATCTCCGACTCAAGCGCGCATGCGCAATGCACGATCGACGATGAACAAGATGGATCGTCTGGATGGTACGATGGGAGCACGTGTTTGGATTTTATGTTTATTTGAAGAAAAGATTACAGGTAAGCAATAGGATGCACTTTTTTTGCATTTCGTATGCTTTGTATGATCAATGTTTTTTTAAAAAGAGGTACGGAAGTGCGCGCGTGTGTGTGTGTTTATTTTTAACGTTTCTACTTTCCTTGCATGTAAAAATTTAGAAACAGGTATGGCTGGCTGCTTGATATTTTTTTATAACTATAAGGTGCTTATGACTGTCTGTCAGTTCAACTATGTTTTAGTATTTGTCTGCAATGATTTATGCGTAATAAAATAATTCAAGCATACACTTGAAATTTTAAATAATTTGGTACATGGGCGTATCAATATAAGGTGTTTTCTTTCGTTCTTTTTTTTTTAGTCAATCTCAATTGTTGTTAGACTTAGCTGCTAATCTAGGAGAAGTTTTTTTTATCTTTAAAGATATTTTTGTCATAAATGATTGAAATGTACACATTTCATATGTTTCTATGCATCATTATTTCAAATCAGCAATTTAATTTAATGCCAGATAATAATGATTTTGTTGTATCAATAAGTTTTCCTATGGCAGTAATTTCAAACTTAATGAACTACCTAATATTGCCTGCATTATTTTACTGTGAGGAAATCATATTTAAATGCAAAAAAGGTGTTGAGAAGTTTTCAATTCAACTTTAACTGGTATATTGCCATCTGTTTGATCTCATTATATGTTTATTAGTTATATGTTATTGATTTTTAATTACTAGCTGTTGCATGCAGCTCTGCACAAGTTATAAAAGCAGCACAATCTTTTAATAAAGAGCAAAAAATATTTTTTTAAAAAGTTTACCCATTTTTTGTTTAGTTTCGTACGTGTAACTATTTTGTCACACAAACCAGAATATTAAAATTAATGAATATGAATGTGCTTTATAATTAAATGATTCTTTGACCATATCACTGAATTTGTCTAACAAATAGCCCTTTGCAGTGAGAATATAATCTGCAATTACTTGCTAAACGGAAAAAAAAAATTTTAAGGTGTATTTATGTGCTTGCACACAAAAGCTACCTCAACATGTTAAATGTTTTGACTCCCATTATCAACTATGTCCAGGAAACCCATTAAAACTTGGCTTGTCACATGTGGGTGGTCCTCTGCAACTTCAGTATGGTTAACTAAACAATCATAATGATGTTGGACAAAATGACGTAAACATGAGGTAAAGTCAGTGGTGTAGTCGAGGGAGGACGCAGGGGGACGGCGTCCCCCTAGCTTTTTGTTTTAACACAAACGTCCCCCCAGTTATTTTGAATTTTAACATAAGCGTACCCCCATTTTTTGATGTTCATATATGTAATCGTCCCCCCAGCGTTTCTTCCAGGACTACACTACTGGGTAAAGTAGATTTTTAAAAAATACTGTGCCAAATATCGTCTTAAATTTTATAAAGTAAACAAAAGGTTAAATAACAAGTTGAAAAAGCTAATTGCAACCATGTGGCAATTAAAAAAACTAATTGATTTTGTCATTTATATTTAATATAAATATTTATATAGATTACATTTATATTATATTTTATATAGATTATTTAATAGATTATTTTAATATTATTAAATCCTAAAATTTTTTGCAATATACCATATATTCCTCTCTGAAACTTTCCTCAACATAAGTGTTTCAAGGTTAGCCCCCCCCCCCCAAAAAAAAAAATTAATTCTGGCTACGGCCCTGGAATAATTCTTGGTCACGCTTTTTTGGAGTACTAAATGGTCTCGTCTTTTTTAGTTTTATGAACTGTTCTAACAAACAATATTATGGCACACCGACCGCACAACTTTTTCTATATTACAGGGTGAGTCACAAAAAAGTATTACACTGTTTCTTTTTAATGCACTATAAATCAAGAATAATGTAAGATAGTATGCATTGCCTGGAAGAAAATTGTATAAGATTATTTTCAGTTTTGTTAGGGATTCTCAAGAGTCATATGTGAGACCCGTTAGTACTGATAAAAAACTTTAAATTTAATTTAAGAAAACTAATTTCTTTTAATTTCAGGGAGAGAGACTTACTGTGCATATAGCATTAGAATTCTATCACATTATCTGGAAAATAAAGCCCTTTGATAGATAAAGCTTGACAGGTACCTACTAAAAATTAATTATGCATTGCATTATCGATAATCTAATTTTTTTTTACTTGTTTCAATGTATTGTAATATTGCATTGCCGAATTCAGAGTTGCTAAAAATATTTGTATAAATACATGTATTTTATTAAAAAAGTTATTAAATAATTTTTTTATATCTAAGTATCTAAAGGAAGTAATTTTTGCTCTGAAAAACTCCTGAGCTTGGGTCTTCATTACAGAAAAGAACAGTTTGATTGACACAATAAATTTCCATAATAATGTTAAAACTTTAGTTCTAGCAAGCTTGATGAAATCATAAGTGTAAATATATACGTAATGTATTAAATCTGGTGTGAAAGGAATATGTTTTGTAAATGTGTATTTTTTGTTTCAAATGGCTGATGTAAATGTATTTTCTAATTTGTTCATTAGGGTTAAGCCTTTTCCCCAGTATATCGAGAAAAGGTACTCATTTTCAAGTTTCAAGTAATATTAAAGGAACAAAATAGCTCTTTCCTAAATCTGCATAAATTGCAACAAAACACTGCTTTGTTAAATGCAGATTTCCTCATTCTATAACCATTAATTTTTTTTCCAATATGATGACACCTGATAGCACCTGTAATCCCCACCCTGAGAGAAAAAAAATCTTAAACTGCAGTGTAAGTCTTAATTAAGGATTTAATATTGTGCTACTGTATGTATCTGTAGATATTCAGCAAGATTATTATTGTGCCTATCCCTTATTTTATTTGTTGTAAAGTTGACTGTGTTATCATTAACATAGGAAAATGGCAATGACAAAAATTCTGATGGTAGTACTAATGAATTGTTTTCGATTTTTTAAACTGATGTGTTTTGTTTCTTTTTTAGTTGGGGGGGGGGGAGGGCTTTTGTTATAATTTTTTATTCTACCAAATATTTCAGATATAAGTTTTTTATAAAACTAATTTTTTTTTTTTTTTTGAATTTTTTATCTATTATGATGATCATTTTTAATTTTTTTGTTTTATTTATTTATTTTGTAAATAAGTGTTTTGATAAAAATATATTCTAATATCTATTCATTGATGTGGACATTAGAAAAAACTTGTTTATTTAAGAAAGCTTGTCATTAAAAATCCTTTAGTGTATGATGCAAAATTTGAAAAATGATTTTAGTTCATTCTAAAACAATTTAAGTGTGTCATTTTCAGAAGTGGTATTTTTGTCAACAAAAGGGTACTTTTGGTAGGACGGTTTCAAAAACTGGAAAGAACCAATGCAGCAATGAAAAAAATGGACCAATCGCAAAAATAGTTATTGTATCATAAATAATGTGCAGTGAGGTCTATAATTTAATAGGGACTTAAATAATTAAATTAATATTGGGGCATTATTGAATACCTTCATTTTG
The DNA here is from genome assembly GCA_038502835.1 of Octonoba sinensis. NCBI lineage: Eukaryota > Metazoa > Arthropoda > Arachnida > Araneae > Uloboridae > Octonoba > Octonoba sinensis. The sequence goes on along the minus strand of CM076605.1, from coordinate 57,185,359 downwards.
TTAATTAATAAATGTTACAATTAAAAAAACTATTTAATGAAAGTCTAAAGTTACTGATTGCCAAAGGTAAACACCTCCTGCTGCATGGCCTAGACCAGCGTTGTTGCTTAATTGTTTTCATCCATGAAACATTAAGGTAGACTTCTACTGTGTGTACTTCCCTTGTTTTTAATATTAGGTTAGGATTTTAATTCAAAGTTCTTGAAACAAATTATTTACAACAGAAATAAAAATTTCTTGTTATTACTTATGCTCTTCAAAAAGTAATTTCAAACGTTATTGTAGTATCGAAGAATAAATAGAAATATCATGGAACCTTGAGTGATCTTCGTGGAACCCTAGGGTTCCGCGGCACATAGCTTAAGAAACGCTGGCCTTGACTGTGCCACACTATGGGTATAAAATCCATTGATCATTAATTTTTGAAGAAGAAAATTTACTGATGTTACTTGCACTTCATTCCCATCTGAAATAGAGAAATATATGTCAGCTTTTATATTATTTATTTTATTTTTAGGAATTGTACAGAGGGATTTAGGTTGCCAAAGTCAAGGAAGTTGAAGACTCTTTCAGTTTCAGTTGCAATTATCTGATGAATTTTGCTTCCCATTTTATTCTCTATTAAAATTTTTATATTGTTTTCTGAAATAATTTACGTTTCTAAAAATAATGTAAAATGTTTTTTGTAAACTTATTTTTTGCCTGAGTGGGAGCAAGTTGCCAAAAAGGTTACAAAAACTAACTATAGTTTATGTCTTTCAACTGCATAGAATTTAAATTTTGTTGTGATTCTAAATATTTATTGAATTTTGAAATATTGTGTAAAAATAAAATAAAAAATAAGATAAATTGGTAAGAGTTTGCATACATTCAAAAAGCAAAATGTTTTGCTTTTACACTATTTGCTGCACATTTGAACTTTGTAAAGATGTTCAATTTATTTCTTAAATTTTGTAATATTGATCTTCATTAAGATAAACTAAAAGAAACAAATTGTTATCTAAAAGTGTAATAATTCGTAAAATTTTGCAGAAATTTTGTCTTTATACATACAAATTGTGTCTATACATTGTCTTTATACTTAACAAATTGTTTTCTATTTATTTATGCAGTTAGGTGTTATAAGATTGAAAGCACAAAATTTTATCAGATTTGTTTTGCAAACTGATTCTTATCTGTTTGGCTGTTAAATAATGAATATAAGCGGTTAATTAATGTTTCTAAATTCAACTTTGTTTCCATTGGAAAGTGTATTATCAGTGCAAAAATGAACTGTTTAATCTCTCCCTCTTATATTAATGCAAGTATATATAATTGTGCTCCCATTTCTTTGTTTAACCATGATCAATATTTGAAAACTTGGTTGCTTTCTCTCATAATTGGTTAGTTAAATAAAAATTGATGATTTTGTTGTTGGTTTTAGTATCCTTATTTAGTTACTAAAACAGTGAGAATGAGAACATATGACTTGTGAAGTTTTTCATATTTCTCTTCTGAGAATTTGATTTCTGGAGGAAGAGCAGGTAAAACCTGGTGTGAGGATAAGCTTTGGAAGCATAAATTACATGTAATAAAATTAAAATCTTGATCATGATATGTTTTACAATTTTAAATAACTTCTAATGTAGCATTAATTTTTAATGAACAACTTAAAAAGTAAAGTTTTAACGTCTTGCTTGTGTATTATATTAGTGTTTGTAATGAAATCTTTAAAAATAAATTGAATTATTTAGAAAGGAAATTATAATTTTGTTGTTAATGACATGTTTTATTAATTATAGTCTTAGTTATCGATTGACAATGATCTATACTTGAAGCTTTTCAAAAGCTTCTGTCTGCTCTGAAACAGGTTGAAACTATTCATGACAGTATGTTTTAGTTTTTCTAAAAGTTTGTTAGAATTGTAAGGTTTTTTTTTTTTTGGTGAAAACTGTTTTGTGTTATATTTATGTGCATCAGTTGAATAAAAAGAAATGTTTTTGTTATTATTGGTCGGTTTATTTTTAGTATTTTTGAATTCAGTACCCGAGGCATTTGCTAGTCGAAAAGTTTTTTTCTTAATCTTGTACCAAAACTGGGAAAATAATTGCCTGCTTTTTACAGCATTTAAAATAAATGTGACTTCAAGTATTATCATTAAAAAAAGGTAAAATTGACTATAAAATAGTTTTTTTTATGTAATAAAAATGCTGCTACTTGGTTGAGGATTTCATAAATGATATCAATGTTTAAAAAGTTGTGTCGATAGAAATTGATTTACTGTCATTTATAAAACGTAAAAAGCGACTCCACTACAAAACGCAGATACGTGACGTAAATAAAAGGTGAACAACCTAGCAGCAAAGTCGTCTGAAAAACGTTATAAAATGACGTTTTTAAAACGTAGGCAAACCACATCGCAGTGTCGACTAAATAACGACAATCATGTGACGATTTCAAAACGTCCGCAAACCTAAACGATTATCGGCTACAAAACGTCATCAAGTGACGTTTTATAAACGTGTAAACGGATCAGAAACGTCAGCAATTGACGTTTAGAAGATGTCATTGGAAAACGTCTGGATTTACGTTTAATGTTGAGACATTTTGACCAAATATTGACGTCTTTTGACATCCTTTTTTTTACGTTTTGAAAACGTACTCATGCTACTTGGGGGGTTTTACTGTATATAAGTGAAATAACTATACATTTATTTTGCACTTACCTTATAGTATATACAAAAAGTTCTTCAGTACTCAAACAGTTAACCAATAAATGAAAATTGTTTAATTTCGTAAATCATGTCTTTTCTTTTTCATAAATGTGAATAGTAGTTAGTTACATGTAATATCTAAGTTTTATATTTGCGCATTAATTGAGACCAGTTATATTCATATAATTTATTTTTTTAATTATTTTTTTTATTTTTATTGGTAAACATTATTTTTAAATAATAATTAGAGTCAATTTATAACCATTTCTCTTGTTTTCCAATATATAGAGAGTAAAATCTTGTTACAGCGAATACTGTTACAACAAAATTTCCATTAAAACAATTCAAAATGAAATGTCTAGTATATTGTTGTTGAAAATGGCATGAGGAAATATTGTACCAAATTTTGGTACTGTCCAACTTTCAAGAATAATTTTTTACTGATCGACCTTTGTCATTATGGCACTGGGAGTCATCCTGAAAGACGGCTGACACTTCCAGATTCTGATATAAATTTTTAGTTCCATTTTAAAGCCCAATATGATAATGTATATTATGTTATTAAAAAACATTTTTTTCAACAAAGCATTTTCCTGGTCCCTTGGAGTGGGTTGTAATGGAATTTCACTGTATACTGAAATGAAATAACTACACATTTATTCCACACTTAGCTTATATACAAAAAGTTCTTCAGTACTCAAACGGTTATCCAATTATGAATATTGTTTAATTTCAAAAAGCAAGTCTTTTTTTTTCCATGAACAAGAATTAGTTACATGTGAATATCTAAGTTTTATGTTCATATTTTTTAATCCCATTTTTATATCCTTTGTATCATGTGCACTGTTAGGTTTGATATTTTTTTTGTTTGGCAACCAGCAGTATGCAAATAATTTACAATGTTATACCATTTTGATTTTCAGTATTGGCAACAGTTTTTGTTAAAAATGTTCATGTGCTCTGGTTTCTCTTCAACATGTTGTGCTAACCTTTCGCCAGATGTGTGGTTTAAACGTTTTTCCATTTATGTGTTTGTGCCTTAAATTTACGTTAGTTAATTTTGTTACTTTTATTTTGCCACGTTCAATTCTAAGTCAGAATAAATGTTATTTTATTTGAGAAAACTGCCTATCTCTGCTAAATACAACCAACAGGTTTCGTGCCCAGGAGTTATTTCTCGACAGTTTACTAGTAAATTTTGGCTGAATTGTTAGTAAAAATAAAATGGCAGAAGAAAAAGTAACTTTTGTGAAACTTAACGACACAAATTATGAGGTTTGGAAGTTTAAACTGGAAATGTACTTGACAGATAAAGATTTGTGGGATGCAATTTTACATGATAAACCTGAAAAAGCTGGTGATGAACAGAATGCTTGGACTAAAGCTAATAAATCTGCACGAGCTAAAATTGCGTTGTGTGTAGAAGATAACCAGTTAATTCACATCAAGCATGAAGAAACTGCGAAAGGTATGTGGAATTCTTTGCGTAAAGTTTATGAGCAGAAGCATTTGAATACAAAGTTATTTTTGCAAAGAAAATTATACAGTTTAAAATATGAAGAATCTGTTAGTATGAAAGATTATATTCATAATATTTTGGAAATTGTTGATCAACTTAGAGGCATAGGAAAAATTATTCCTGAAGATGATGTTGTAGCACTATTGTTATGCGGAATGCCCGAAAGTTATGATGCCTTAATTACAAGTTTAGAAGCACGACCTTCTGAAGAGTTATCGTTAGAATATGTAAAAGGAAAATTAATTGCTATATATGAACGCAGGGAAGAAACTATAAAATTAAACATTGAGCAAAATGCTTTAAAAATAGCTGTTAAAAATAAAGTTAAAAATGACTATTCTAAAATAGTCACTGAGAATAAATTTAAAAGAGTTTGTCACTATTGTAAGAAACCTAATCATATTAAGAAATTTTGCTATTTGTGGAAAGCTAAGCAGCGTAAATTACAAAATCATAAAGTAAATAAAATTTTAGAAGAAAATCTTCATATAGAAGACAAACACAGAGAAGATAAAGATTTTCAATGTTTTAAAATAAATTCTAAAATTTCTTATACAAATTGGTATATTGATTCAGCTGCGTCAGCACACATGACGAATGATAAAAAATTTTTATTCCGGAAATATGAGACCAAAAGGAAAAGTAAAGGTTGCTAGTGGACAATTACTGAACATTAAAGGAATTGGGGATGGTTTCATTGAATATAAAGGAAAAGATAATGAAACAAAATACATAAAAATTTGCGATGTATTGTATATTCCTGACTTAGATAGTAATTTGTTGTCCGTGAAGTGTCTCGATCAGAAGAACTATTTTATAACTTTTGGATCCGGTATGTGTGAAATTAAGAAAGATAATGAAATTATAATTGAAGGGAGTTTAGTAAATGATTTATATAAATTGAATACGAATGAAGTTGCAAGTAAAGTTACAGAAGAGTCGCACATAAACTGCATACACATGTGGCATAGAATATTTGGCCATCGTGAGCCTCGCGCGATTCAGCAACTACAAGATGAAAATTTGGTTACTGGTCTTAGAATGAGACTGTAAATGTAAAACGAAGTGTGTATGTTGCGTAAAAACGAAGATTGTTCAGAATCTTTATCCCGTGAAAAGTGAAAATAGAGCAGCGAAAGTTGGGGACCTGTTTCATGCAGATATTTGCGGGCCATTTACTCAACAGACATTTTCTGGAATGCGTTACATATTAACTTTAATAGATGATAAGTCAAGATTCCTTACTGTTTATCTGATGAAAAGGAAAGATGAAGCAGCAAATAAGATTGAAGAATTTTTAAATTTTGTGAAAACTAAGTTTAAAAGAACACCAAAAGTACTGCGTACTGATCGAGGTGGGGAATTCGTAAATGAGAAGCTAAAGAATTATTTAAATAAGAATGGTATAGAACACCAGTTAACAGTACCATATTCTCCTCCACAAAATGGTGTTGCAGAAAGAAGAAATAGATACTTAGTTGAAATGGTTAAGTGTATGTTGGAAGATTCCAAGTTAGATCAAAAGTTTTGGGGAGCTGCAGTAATCACAGCATGTTATTTACAAAATCGTTTACCGACGAAAGCTTGTATATTGATTCCATATGAAATTTGGAATAGAAGAAAACCAACAGTTCAACATTTAAAGATTTTTGGTAGCGATGTTGTATATTATATACCATCTGTACAGAGAACAAAATTGAAAAATAGAGGAAAAGAAGGTATATTTCTTGGATATGCAGATAAATCAAAAGGATATCTCGTAATGGATAAAGAAACTAACAAAGTAATTGTAACGAGAAATGTAATTTGTATTAACAGCGGAAGAAATGAAATTTTAACAAGCGTTGAGGAAGATAGAAGACAAAATAATGAAGTAGCTTGTGATCTATATGAAGAAAAGGAAGTTGAACATAAAGTTGAAGAGCCAAAGGAAAAGTATAGACGTTCGGAGCGATCGAATAAGGGTGTACCTCCAGATAGATACGTATGCGCTTATAAAACGGTTCAATTAGTTCAAGAACCTTCTTCTTGGAAAGAAATGAAAACGTTACCACAAGAAGAACAAGAAAAATGGATACAAGCTGCAAATGAAGAAATGAATTCTATGAAAAAGAGAGATGTGTGGGAATTAACAGATTTACCAAAAGGAAGAGCAGCAATTGATACGAAGTGGGTATTTAAACTCAAACAAGATGAAACAGGACAAATAAACCGTTATAAAACAAGACTTTGTGCGAGAGGATTTACTCAAAGGCCTGGTGAGGATTTTAAGGAAACATTTGCCCCAGTTGCAAATAATGCAACATTTAGAATATTGCTCACAGTTGCAGCATCAAGAAGTATGAAAATTAAACATCTAGATGTCAAAAATGCTTTTCTGAATGCTGAAATTACAGAAGAATTATACGTAAAACAACCAGAAGGCTATACAAAAGAAACTGAAAAAGACAAAGTATACAAGTTAAAGAAAGGTCTTTATGGTTTAAAGCAGTCTGCAAGAGTTTGGAACGAAAAGATCAACAAAGTTTTAGCTTCAAATGGATATTTTTGTAGTAAAATAGATCCATGTTTCTTTAGAAGAAAAGAATCAAATGGTTGGAGCTATATTTTACTTTACGTTGATGACATTCTGATATATACTTTAGATGAAGAAACAGAATTGAAAATGATAAACATGTTTCAAGATCATTTTGAAATTACAGATTTAGGGAAGATAACGTATTACTTGGGAGTTCAAGTAGAACGATTTGAAGATGGAAGCTTTGCAATTAATCAAGAAACTAAAATTAAGCAACTTGTCACGAAATACGGCTTAAATGAAGCGAAAGAAGCAAACATTCCAATGAATCCTGAATTCGTAAAAAGTGAAGAAAAATCAAATGAATTAGAAAATAATATCGCGTACAGAGAAGTAATTGGATCGCTTATGTATATTTCAACAACATCGCGACCTGATATATCCACAGCCGTAGGAATTTTGTCACGGCAAGTAAGCAAGCCGACTGAAAGGGATTGGAAGGCAGTGAAACAAGTTCTGAGATATTTGAAGAAGACCTCACATTTTAAACTGAAGTTTGGAAAAGATACATCTAGCTTAGAAGTATACGTTGATGCAGATTGGGCAGGAAGTCTTAAAGATCGAAAATCAACTTCAGGTTACATAATCATGCTCGGAAATGCACCAATCGTCTGGTCTAGCAGAAAACAAAATTCAGTGTCCTTGTCTTCGACTGAAGCGGAATTCATTGCGGTATCGGAAGCTTGTAAGGAAGGCAAGTGGATATCGCAATTAATGAGTGAAATAGAAGGTGATAATAGGATATTTACAATACATGAGGACAATCAAAGTTGCATTGCAATGATAAAGAACGAAAAGGTGAGTCAAAGATCAAAGCATATTGATGTTCGGTATTGTTTCATTCGAGAACTTTATAAAGAACAAGTTATAGACATTAACTATTGTGAATCTAACGACATGATTGCCGATATATTGACTAAGCCATTAAGTAAAATTAAATTTGAAAAATTTTGTAAGAAAATTATGTTTGACATAGCTGGTTGAGGTGGGGTGTTAGGTTTGATATTTTTTTTGTTTGGCAACCAGCAGTATGCAAATAATTTACAGTGTTATACCATTTTGATTTTCAGTATTGGCAACAGTTTTTGTTAAAAATGTTCATGTGCTCTGGTTTCTCTTCAACATGTTGTGCTAACCTTTCGCCAGATGTGTGGTTTAAACGTTTTTCCATTTATGTGTTTGTGCCTTAAATTTACGTTAGTTAATTTTGTTACTTTTATTTTGCCACGTTCAATTCTAAGTCAGAATAAATGTTATTTTATTTGAGAAAACTGCCTATCTCTGCTAAATACAACCAACATGCACTTGTAAATTTCAATCTTTTTTTTCCTCGAGAGTTTTTTTAGGCGAGGCTTTCTGGGAGTTCTGCTGCAGAAATCACACTGCCAAGAAAGTTTTGCTGATGAAACATCTAAAACAGTTCAAAATCATGTAAAAATGTATGTTTTTATGAAAAAAATCATGTATGTTTTCAAAATGTAAATAAAGTTGTGTATATGAACTTTTTGCATTCATTTCTCCAAAAAAATGCATTGTTGTTAAAAGTTACACAAATTATATTTTAATTCCAGTAAATTTTGTTATTTTTAATTAAAAAGTACAGATAAATCAAAATGTACTTCTGTATACTGTATTAGTGAAGTGTAAATGTTTACATTAAACTTGCACAAGTTGGCTTGCAAAAGTTTATATTAATTATTTAAAAAGGTAACTTTATCCATGATATAACTGACATATTTATTACATGAAAATTGAAAAAAAAAAATCTCTTAATCTATTTACATGATATAAATGTGTACATGATTTTACTTAATTATGTATAAATCTTTCAATACTTAAAGCAGTTGTATACATATCAAATACACTCTGGACCAGACTGTGATGGTTTCTTTCTTTATCTCTTTCTTTTAGAGGCCTTAAGTTTTTCAATTTACAGGTTTGTGAATTGTTGAGAGAACTATGTTTATCAAAAGATTGCACATGTTCAAATGAAAAAAAAATCTACCAGCATGTTCAAGGTTTTATAAGTTTCATTTAGTATTACTCTTTTATAGCAACTATAAAAGTTGTCCAATTATCAACAATACAGCCAATTAGTGATTCTTTTTCAGTAGTAAAAAAGAGAAAAAAGTCTTATTGCAGGTCTGAGAAAGAACCTTAGGAGTCGGAAAATATATAGATTTGAAAAAAACTTCTATTAAATTATAATTTTTAATATTTAAAAATAATAATTAACTTTACTAATACTAATGAAGCATTATTATTATTTTCTATTTTAAACCTGTAAAATTTAATAGTTTAAAAATTGCAATTTTTGTATAAATAAATAAATTATTTATAAATATCAATATTTTTACTGGTTTATTGTAGTTATTTTGTTCATAATTATGAGTAAACAAATTTCACTCATAAATTATTTATGTAAAAACGTCCTGTATAACTGCATTCAGCCTGTAAAATAAAGTATTCATAAATAATTAATTTTATTAATACAAAAAGTTGCAATTTTTAAACCTTTGTACAGCTTAAAAATATAAAACAAGCATACCCAGATAATATCCCATTGGATAAGTTAGAAAATATATAGGTTTGAAAAGAAACTTGTATTAAATAATAATTTTTATTATTTTCTATTTTAAACCTGTAAAATTTAATAGTTTAAAAATTGCAATTTTTGTATAAATAAATAAATCATTTATAAATATCAATATTTTTACTGGTTTATTGTAGTTATTTTATTCATAATTATGAGTAAACAAATTTCACTTATAATTATGTATGTAAAAACGTCCTAAATAACTGCATTCAGCCTGTAAAATAAGGTATTTATAAATAATTTATTTTATTAATACAAAAAAGTTGCAATTTTTAAACCTCTTTACAGCTTAAAAATATAAAACAAACATTATATCCAGATCATATCCTATTGGATATCTCAAAGACATCTAGAAGATTTAAAATAGACATCTATTTAACAGTTACAGGATAGCCAGAAAATATCTGGATATGATATCTTATGGACAGGAAAGAGATATCCACAGGATATCTGTGAGCCATCCAAAACCTCCCCTGCTTATCCCTAGGCTGTCCTATGCACGTCTGGATATCCAGACGTCCGTGGGCCGTCCAAACGTTGCAACCTTTTCTACCACTTCTGGATATTCCTGGATCAGTTGGACATCCCACAGATGTCCACAGGATAAGCTTCATATCCAACTCGTAATCCATTGGATATCTACAGGCTGTAGTGTGGAGATAGGTGGTTGTCTGGGAGGAACCCAGTTTACTTTCTAACGGATAAATAGAGGTTTTACGAGAAAAATTTATGACTGAAAGAAAATAACGTTCCCCGTTTCGTCCTGTCACGTTACAAAGCCCCAGACGTTTGAATGCAATACAAGTAAAGGAGGCTTTTAAAAAATGAAAAAATCGTCGGAATAGAATCACTCTTCACCATTATTTTCTGTGTAAACGGTTGATATAAGAAACAGAATTCATTAAAGCTCTCGGAACAGATCGTAGTTCACTCAAATGGCGTGAAGTTATCGCGCTTGATTTTAACAAGCCATTCTTTCAAACGCTCTGGATTCGAATAAAGCAAATGGGACAATACTTAGGTAACCAATTTTCTTTATGAAAAAAGACGATTTTAACAGAAAGCACGACTTTCCCAAATTTAATAACATTACCATGTGCGCTTGTTTGCTATACTGTTTCCATTGCCGCGGTGCTCTTCTCGGTGAATGTATATACATCCCATTCTTAATTATTGAAAGCTAAAATGAAAATATTGATCCAATTCCTTTATTTAATTCAAATCTATAGCTTTTTATTTCATGTATGACCACGTTACCCCCAGAGGCGTAGCTAGGGTTTTCAGCGCCCAGGGACAACTGAAGATTTTACGCCCCCCCCGTGCAACTTTTCGGTGCTCCCACTTTTTTGTCGAACATATTCACACCTCTTCAGTTCAAATAATTTTCTTTTCGCATTTAAAAACAAAATAAATTAACATTAATTTGGCGCCCCTTGACGCTGCGCCCGGGGACAGCTGTCCCTCCTTGCCCCCACCTAGCTACGCCTCTGTTTACCCCACCAGACCCTACATGTGGTGTATACGTGTGCACTATTTTGTACATTTGTATATATGTACACGCGTGTACGGTACATAAACATAAGTGTGTATATGTACAACGTGTATGTGTAATACATGCTTACAAGATTTGCAGATGTGCAAATTTGCACTCGGATGTTCTTGTGTACCAATGTACACGCATACGCTATTGAGTATTTGTGCACATTTATACACGTGTGTATATGTTCTTAGAATGCACATTTCATGTCTATGTATTTATATATATGTAATAATAATTAATAGCAGTTTTAAAAAACGCAATATCTACGAGTTATTTCCAAAAAATCGTTACACATTTAAGGAAAATTTTCTAAATTTCAAAAATATTATAGTTTAAAAATTATTAATTTGTATTTTGGAAAAATAAAACACAAAATCCAAGATTTGGTTTGTTAAAGACTAATTAATACGGAATCACAAGCTTATCAATGTAGCGGAGAGAACCCCAGCGGCCTCTGCTTTGCATCATTTGTGCTCTAATTTTTCGCCATTTACTGAAACAGCGGCTGGTCGACACACTGTCTCTTCTAGGCACTGTAACTTCGTTGTTGCTGTCGATTTGTAAATTGTACTGTGTTAAAGCTTGAGTTTTTAACTTCAAAGAAAAGTTTCCTTTAAAAAAATCATTCAAGGGTTTCTAATTTTTTTTATGTGTGGTATAATGACGGAGATTATTTTAATTAATACGATAGAAAAAGTATTTTCAATATGAGCTCCATTAAGTTTTTAAAATGTAAACATCTTTTCTTGCCATGGGATTTGATCAAGTGAGGATAACAATAACGACAAGTATGATAGATCGCAGTGAAATGTTAATAGACAGTTGGATAGATGAAATATCTTGGTGAATTCACTCATTGCAAATAAAAGCATATATGATCTGAAAGATGTTAAACTGTCATGTACATAATTTCGAATATTAGGAGAACAGACTTTTTAAGAATTTTTCACTCTGTCATGCTAGAAATCATGACATATTTCAAACAAATTGCTATTGTAGGTGTGTTATGAACAATGGCTCATGTAAGTAAACATGATTAATTGAAAATTAATATTTTTTATGAACTTTATTACATTTCATATTTTAACTCCATTGTTAAGATGAGTTTAAACTTACCTATGATTTTTATCTTAAACCCTGATTTCTACTTTAGAGATACTTTTGATTTGGTTCAGAAGATACCTCAATTTTAGAAGTTTACTTAATTCTTTACAGATTTTACAGTATATGCTGCTCTGTATTCATAATATATATATATATATCCTCCAACCTTTCTTTTAAAGAGTTATGTTCATTCTGTGCTGTCTTTGTTTAAATATATAAAGTCATGCAGGGTAATTCTTGGTCAGAAAACAAAAAGATCTGAATATCTGTAGAAGTTTAGTAGATAATATTATTAAATTTTGGCAAGCTTACATCACATGTGATCTATTGTTATATTCATACAACGAATAATTAATGTACACTTTGTTTGATTATGATTTAACTCAATAATTACCTTGGCTTTAGGATAATTATTGGTCTCCTTGGGGGAAGGGGTTATAGTAATATATGTCGGAAGTAAATTAATATACATATATTATTTGTATTTAGTGCATTTTGACTAAAAATATTGCAATATTATTCGCCCCCCCCTTAATAATTACTAAAAAAATGATGAAAAGAACACTGCAATGGTGTATATCAGAACACTTCTATTTAAACTAAAAGTGCTTCAACTCTGCAGTTCTTGACAGAATTTCTTATAATATTTGTAAGCAATAATAACGACACTAGTGTTCACAACAAAGGTGTAACTTCCGTTTAAAATTACTTTCCTATAAATGATATTAATATTTTCTAAGGTGGCTTGCTTCAGCCATTGGAAATTACCTGCATTTTTTTTTCGAGAAATTTCATTTCAACATTCTTCTCCTCTCTCCTCTATTACTTCTTTAATTTTCCCAATGTAAAAAGGGTCTTTGTAATAATAAGCAGCAAAGCATTCTTGTTTTTCAAGTGCATGATAGACATCTCTGACTATTTTTTATTGTTGAACCTCTATTCTAATTGTTCAATTCCTAAGATATTGACATTGTTATTATTCTCAACCTGGGATATTCCTAGCTCCTCATCTGATGCTTCAAAACATTCTTTTTTTTCTGATGGTAAAGCATCTGTATGGCTTTAATTTTTTTTTGCCATTAGAATTTTCCTCGACACTCATTTAAAAAAAAAAAAAATCTTTAGCTCCAATATTTTGTTTTTGCAGAACGTTTACAATATTTTGTTTTTGCAGAACGTTTATATTGAATTTACTTGTCACATTTACAGTAAAGAAAACTCTGGTTAAAGTAAAAATAAATATTCTGTTTCTGGTTACACTTATAGCAGAAAATAGCTAAATATTTTAACATGTTTTTATATCCATAATTGCCTTCTTCTATTATCCTGAATAATTGCCCGAAATCCATAATTGCCTTCTTCTATTTTCCTGAATAATATATATTAAAGTTTTTAAATATTAATCATAATTTCCTAAATTTTTCATTTGCACTTAAATAGGGACTTAAAATTCAGGGCGGAACGGATAATGATAATAAATAGACCCAAAGTCTGAAAATTTTCCGATTCTCTTAAATTTGTTAATCATTATTAGTCGGCATGATAAACTTTAAATTGAGGGGTAAATCATAAAATTTGATAAAGGATTAAACAAGATCTCGCTGACCAACAGAAAAACAGGCTAGATAAATAATAAATATAGATTGAGCACCCTATTTTAATTATTTTTTTATAATTGCTCTTATTGTTACTTATTTGCTGCCACAAATCTTCTATTTTTTTGCTTGAACTTGTTGCGCTCATGCTCCAACTGATTATGTTTCTGCTCCAAATCGAGATTTCCCATCCCTGTACATACGAAATTGTCACTTTGCTTTGCTTGATGTTTTTTTTAATCCTGAAAAGTCGCACCTCCAAAGAGTCCAAACACGTTGCGCATTGTAACTCAACAGTTTGAAGAATTTAAATCTAAGTGTACCAAGTTCTTATGATGCAAAAATGCAAAGCCGTCGCTGAGTTCTTGATAGGCCTTAATTAGCAAAAAATCATTGGGCAGTCTACAACAAAAATTACTTTCGAATTTACTGTCGATTGAATATTTGTATTTCTTCATAATGTATCCAACCCCAAGCTGGACTTTGTAGCGTTTGATGCAACATACAATGTATTTGTTTATTAAAGTGGGGTACCCAAGGTCCTCTGTACATCTGATGTCATCAGTTGCGATAAGTTTTATAACTCGTCTTGTTTGTAGGGTTGGTTCGATTTTGCCCAACCCGAAAAAACCCGGGTGGGTTTTTTCAAAAAAACCCAAGCGGGTTTTTTCAAATTTGTTGCTTAAAATTATATTTTACCTAAGTAAACTAATAAAAATACTGATTTAGACCAAATATAATACATACTTTCATAATACATGCATTATATGTCATGGGTATAAAATTTTGAGGGTTAGCTTAAAAACAAAAACCAACTTGAAAAAACCCACAGGTGGGTTTTTTCAAAATTCTTGTTCAAAATTGAACTCCACTTATGTAAATAAATAAAAATACTGATTTCGACCAAACATAACACATACTTTCATAATACATATATTATATGTAATGTCTAATAATTTTTGAGAATTGGATAAAAAATGAAAACCCACTTGAAAAAACCCACTGGTGGATTTTTTCAAAATTTCTTGTTTAAAATTCAACTTTACTTATGTAAACAAATAAAAATACCTATTTTGACCAAACATAATAACATACTTTCATAATATATACCTTATATGTCATGGGTGTAAAATTTTGAGGGTTGACTCAATAATAAGAACCCACTTAAAAACCCTACAGGTGGGTTTTTTCAAACTTCATGCTCAAAATTGAACTCCACTTATGTAAACAAACAAAAAAAAAACAGACTTAAACCAAATATCTTTTTATCCTGGATAAAAACTCGAAAATACTGGATGGTTTTGAAATTGTTCTACGTAATCAAAATAAAATTTCTTTCCTACAAAAAATTCTCTATTGAAAAAAGTATAGAAACAAATCCCAAAAGAAAGAAAATAGCAGAACTTCACTCAAAATGATAGATATGTTTTAAGAGAAACTAATTTTAAGAAAACAATCTATGGTATCTAACAAAATGCTGGTCAAGGACACACAAAAATATTTTTGCCTATCGATTTTTTATATATTCGACTTGATTTTTTTTCCGCAATGAAAATTGCTAAAAATTATGCGTCCCAGGGGACGTGTAATAATTTTTTTTTTGCGCTTCCACCTCCGATGTTCGAGTGCTTGATGTGCTATAGCGCGTCCGCGGCATCGATGCATGTAAGAGAGTGCAGTAATTTTGAAAGTAATTAGCTTAAACTCCTTTAAACATAAAATAATTGCAATTAACTAGACTGAAAAATAACTTGTTTCTTAACCATTAGATTACGGTGGTACAGCATATGTACCGCAGAAAAGTTTGGCCTTCCTTACGGCTGCGGTACCGCATATGTACCAGACCTTTCGTCCCCTTCCTGAGCGGAAGGAAATCACCAGGAGGTGTGAAAATTACTGAGAGTTATTAGGATTTCCTGTCCTCGCGAATAGTCTTGGCGAAATACGTGGCGTTGATTTACTGTCTGGCGAGTATTTGGAATGTTTCTGGTTTAGGCACACATATATTCGTCAGACAACATGTATTATAGTCATATAAATACTCACTGACACATAGCCAATCACTTAAACGATGGGGGGGGGGGGGGCATGGCGACCTGACTTTTAGATACATAATGTATTTATACGTGTGTTTACGTATTATTACGTGTTGTTGCTTTTTATCTATAAATTTAATATATTCCTTTTGTTCACCCCTCCCCAGAGACGTAACTAGAGGGGGGCAGACGGGGCACATGCCCTGGGCCCCAGATTATTTTAGGGGTGCAAAATTGACTAAATGTGTGTGATTAATCTAAATATATACTTTTTTTGTAAATAAGGGGGAGGAGGCGCTAAATCCTGGGCTTCCCCCAGTTAGAAAATGACCTAGTTATGTCCCTGCCCCTCCCCCCCTCCCGTAGAAAATATTGAAATGACGGGCCGGATTAAAACTTTCAATATTTGTCATCTTTTGGCATTAATTTTAAAAAGATCTATTTTGTTGCGCTCAGAGCTCTGCCGCCCTGTGTTATAATCCAATTAGCAGCTC
Source organism: Octonoba sinensis (assembly GCA_038502835.1). Lineage (NCBI taxonomy): Eukaryota > Metazoa > Arthropoda > Arachnida > Araneae > Uloboridae > Octonoba > Octonoba sinensis. The sequence continues at coordinate 57,169,204 of CM076605.1, read as the reverse complement.
GATGCGCTGGAGGTAACATTCTATGTTTATAATTCTTTCTTTCTTGGTTTTCTAATAAAAACCACATGTACACTACGCGTGTTGAAGTCGAAATAATAAGAGACCACCCCATGTCATACATTCTGGTAAGTGCATTCAACTAAAAATAAATATAAGAGTTGAAGTGATTGTGAGGGGAATGCAAGTACAATAAGCTGGACATTCGGTCTTGCTTTTGTTAACAAAGGACCTCCCCCGGCGGCAGACAGGAGTTTGTTAGAAGTACAACAGACAGTTTGAAGCGCATTCTGATTATCTTCGGTGAATGACCGCTTTCCAGTTGCTATATGAGTAAATCAACAAGTCATTGTGGTGAAAATGGCAAAGGAAAATTGTCTATTCATACCTGCAATTTTTAAGTGAATTAGGATAAATAGGATAAAGTAAATCCGTTATAAGGACATCAGTTTCAGTTCGGGATCGTTTCATATTCTTATCATGAAATACCACGTAAAGCAAGAAGTTAATTTAGGAGAAAAATAATAAATAATCTATTACGGAGGGTGCGGGGAGGAATAAAGCGCTGTGAATTATAGAATTTGTGTACTAATAATATACTTAAAATGTTTTACTTGTTTATTGAAGTTGTTGATGATGTATTTTGCAGTTTATATTTGTTTAATATAAAATGCTGTCATCATGACTTCGCACCTGAGATGTTTGTCGAAATCTAGGCAAATTATGTACAAGTCCCGAAAGAAGGCAAATCAAATGTCGCAGAGCAGAAAAATCTCAATATATATATATATATATTGATGCTCTAAAATAATGAAAGGTCACTACTATTCAACTATATGGAGCAGGACTTTTTATTGTTAATTTTAACTCTAATTTGGGCAGAAATTTTGATTGCCTTATTATCTTAGCAAAATTTTTTAGCCAAACGTACGGAAACTCACATTAGACATCAATAATAAGTTGTAGTTTAAATGAGAAAGAAAAAAAAATGCATGCTTCCAAAATTATTATTATTATTTTCATATCTTCCTTTTTTACTTTCTTTCGGAAATTAGCTTTAGAAATCATATAATTACTTCGAATTGGCGATTGGGAGCAAAAAGATAGCAACTGAGTAACGAAAGCTTATATTTTGGCAACCCTTCTAATGAAGTCAATCACACTCAAAAGAGGTATAATGGGAGTTAAGGACCCCCGGTGGTCACACTGAGGGGGAAAAAAATCCGCAGTTTTGCCGTTGTATGGATGAATTTCGGGAGCTCGAGCGCCGTAACTTAAAGGTTAAACCCTTTGATGGGATTTTATTGAACACTAAAAATACAATAAACAAGGGGCAAAGTAATTGACTTTTAAAAAGTTAACCATTATGTGTAGGTGACCTCTTACAAAAAAAAAATAAAGAAAACCTCAAATTTTTGAAAAAACCCAATAAAGCCCGAAAAAACCCAATAAAGCCCGAAAAAGCCCAATAAAACCCGAAAAAACCCACCGGGTTGGTTTTTTTTCTAAAAAAACCCGGGTTTTTTCCAAGCCTGCTTGTTTGGGACTGATCTGTATTAAATAGATAACTAACCCTATTTGGTACCGGCACCCAGACGATCGTAAAAGGTAAAACCGTACTTTTGCTCGATCTCGCTGCTGAAGCGGATTAGTAAGTCTTCTGACAAATGAGTCGTTTTCTTCGCTCTGAAGCGTTAGTTAAGACTTTTTGAATTTGATTTAATCACAAGTCTTATTGCCTCTACAGGTACGATCCAGACCCACATTGTTACCTTAACTTGATGGGAAGGATCTACCGAAACATAAAAGCACCAAAATAAGAAAAATAATTCTTAGAAAAAAAAGGGGGGGGGGGGAGGACAGATCAACACACTAGTGTTAATACAAAATACTTGTTGCATTTTGCCATTGGAACAATGGCCACGGTTGAATACTGTAAAAGCACTTATTTTCACGAAAATGAAGACATGGGTGAATTTGCGAGCTGAAAAGATCCGGAAAGCTGAAAAGAAATCCCGAACCAAAAGTGCAAAAATAGCGAAAGTGCCTAAAAAAAACCCCTTTTGTATAATACTGAATAATTAATTAAAAAAAATTCAAATAAAAAGATATGAAGAGACACCAACTCCTTCAAAAGGAAAAAAAAAAAAAAGAAAATTGCTGGTTATGCATTACAACAACAACAACAACAACAAAAAAACAACAAACCAATTCAGGTTATTTTTGTATATGTAATATGCAAACGTATTGCATATGTAATATACACGTTGTTACCAATAGGTGAAAGTAGGCATGGTCATGGTTAGTGATGGGAAAAGCAGACCTCAACCAATGCGATTGCAGCTGAGCAGCAGCACTTTGATTCTGCAAAAGGAAGAAATGGTTCCTGTTGGTTTACCATCTACATCTGTTGGAGTGACACATGATAGTATTGATGCACAAGTGAGTCCATAGTTCAACTATTCAAGCATTTTCAACTTGATTGTATGTATGTTTTTTTAAATAAAATATGTTGATGCTGTAGTTCAATACTGAGACATCTTTTAAAAAAAAAACTCTTAAGTACCTGATTTGGTAACTAAATTATTATTACATAACAACAGTGCGAGACTAGTGTGGTGACCACATTTCATTTTCCTCGGTACACTTTTCTTAATCATAGCACTAAAAATAAGTAAGTTCCTTTTGTAGATAATTACTCATTTCCAAGTTCAAAGGAAATATAACAGCGCTGTTATGTCTTTTTTAGAACTGAACAGAGTATGTATATTTATTAATCTTTTACAGTACCTTTATACATAATAATGTTGGGCAATGTATAATTTTTAACATTACGTTTCATTGCCAGTATAATATCGCAATGTTTCTGTATGTTAAGTTCTCTGTATACCAGGTGTACGCAAATGAAATGAGACAATTGTTTTTAAAAAAAACCATAAATTTGCGAAAACTGATAATATTTCTTTATTTGAAATAATATCCATTGCTAGCTACACATTTCCCCCATCTTTCGGGCAATTTGAATACCACACCAAAAAATTGATCGGTCTTTTGAGGCCAGCCAGTCATCACGCTAAGATTTGACGTTTTTGTAAGAAGTGAAGCGCTGGTCAGCCGATGCGTGTCTCAATGATGCAAATAAGTGGTAATTGGCAGAAGCCAAGTCTGGCGAATAAGCCACATGTGCAAGGGCTCCCAGCCGAGCGCCGTAACGATATCCTTGGTTGGTTTAGCACGGTGGCTAGGTGCATTGTTGTCAAGGAAAATTACTTTGTGCTGCCGTTTCTTGTATTGCTCGCGTTTTTCGAGTATAGCATTGTTCAAATCAAGTAATTGTTGCTTGTAGCGATCACTATTAATGGTTTCACTGGTTTTGAGAAGCTCATAATAGATTGGCCCCTCCTGATCCCAGAAAATACACAACAATGTCTTGCAGCCGAAGCGTTTTGGCCTTAGGGACGATTTGGACGGCTGTCCGGGGTCGACATATGATCGATGACGCTTGGGATTCTCAAAAGTAATCCATTTTTCATCACCAGTCACAATATGATGGAGATATGAGTTGCATTTGTAGCGGGCAAGCAACCTTTCACACACGATTTTTTGGTTTCCCTGCTGACAGTCCGTTAGCTCGCGTGGCACCCATCTACTAACATTTATTATCTTGCCCATTGCTTTGAGACGACAGGAAACGGTGCTCTGGTCAACATTCAATTGTTCTGCAAGATGTTCTTGTGTTTGGCCATCATCTTCATTGAGTAATGCTTGCAATTCAGCATCTTCAAATTTTTTTGCTGGTCTGCCACGCTCCTCGTTTTTCACATCGAAATCACTATTTTGAAACTTTTCAAACCACCTGTAGCACTTTGCACGGATTAGAGCATTGCCACAGTTTGCTTCTACAAGCATTTGATGCGATTCGGCAGTATTTTTCTTAAGATGGTAACAAAAATTAATGCTGTCTGCAAATCGTGGTCGGAATGCATAAAATTCGACATTTTCAATACAGTAATAAAAAACACAATGCACACTGAAACTCATTCAAATGTAAACTAAACGCGAGTATCAAAGGTCAAACTAAAAAAAATCATGTGTCGTGGTTTCGTGATGTTTGCATATATGTGTGGCGACATCTGTTAGCAACCGTCTCATTTGATGTGCCATCAGGGTTCACACTGGTGAAAAATACAAGGTGGGATTTCCCACCTTAATCAAAATTTTAAGTGGGATTTTTAAAATTTAAGTGCAAACAAATTTTTTTTGAGTGGGATTTCAAAAAATATTGTGGGAATCACGCGGCCTGGCGCGAACCCTCTGCATATACCTGGTAGATAAGGAAATATAAAAATAAATTTTTTTGGTAAAAGTCATTCATAAAGCACCAGTAACAATAATAGCTCTATAAATGTTCATTTTAATTTTTAAAATGAATTTTGAAAAAAAAAAAAAAAAAATCCCAAAATAATATAAAAACATGGCTGCCAATCCTTCCTCATTTTGCAGAAGCTTTCCTCATTTAGTGTCAATTTTCCTCTTTTCTGCGCTAGTGATCTTCCTCCTTTTTGCTAAGAGAAAGAAAAGTATGAAATGTAACTCTTTAGGTTAATCCAGATTAGAATTTAGAATGCACAAGCACTGGAATACAAAGTTTGAAGTAAAATTCGACCAATAATCTCAGAACTAGAACTATCGTCGAAGTATGGTGTGGTTTACAGTTTAGCTATATTTCCCCCCTCATGTCGATATATTTAAACATGACGATTTTTTTCACAAGAAATAAAAAAGAAATTCATTTGTTTACAAGCATTTACTTTTTAAATTTGCAACATTTTGTTTCATAATAGATAATTAAAGGTGTTGAATTGTCTTATTAATAATCATAGCAAAATATGTTTTTATAATATAATTAGACCAAATCCCTTATTTTATAAACATGCATGTTTTTGAAAATGTCAACCTAAAATAATTAAATATTAAGTAATGATAATAAAATAAATTTTAGTTACTTTAGTCATCCACAGTATAATTTGGCATCGCTTAAAATCTTCAGCATTTATGTAATTTCTTCTGCAAATAATTTCTTCTGCAAATTTTACATTATATTCTGCATTTTTCAAAATGAGGGTTGGAAGGTATGTAAAAGTATGTAGACATTATTTTGAATGAAAACAACTTAAATATTTTAGAAAGTCAAAAACTGCGAATAATTTTGGAAATTTAATTATTTTAAGTATAATAGTTTAATGTGTCAGAATAAGTAGGAGCTTAACACAGTACAGCAAATATTTAAATTACTTTTTTATTTTTAAATAAAAAGACAAGCAATTCAGAATTTTTTGGCAATAAAGTTCGTTCTGATGGAACTCTTGACCCGTTTTGCCAAATATTTTTTAACAAACACCTTAAGTCTTAGGAAGTTAGGTTCATTTCACTTCCACCAGGATAATGGGTTTCATTATGATGCACTTTTGGCATTGATAAATAATTTTGCACCTCTACAGATGCTATATTTGGCGGAAGAACTTCCTCCATTTCTTCGTATTTTATCATCCAAAAATTTTCTAGCCCTCTCTTGTGCTGTTGAATTTCCTTACTGCTAGGAACATTAAGTAACTTGTTATACTGTTGACTCATCCACTCCAGAGCAACCCTTCTGGTTTCCTCAGGGTAGTCTATGTACCCAAGTCAAAATCTTGGATCGCAAAATGAGTCGAGTGTCAACAGATTGTTTAGGCTTTGATTTTCATATCTTGCTAATGCAGACAAAATTTCTTTCATTTTCCTTCATTATTATTGTCTTTTTCTTCCGTTTGTAAAGAATCCTTTGTTTTTTGCAATAAAGGAAGAATGGATGGAATAGTTGTGGGTACTGTTCACCTGAAAGACTCTTTGTAATTTCTTCTAAAAACTCAACAGTTAAAAGTAGCACTTCCAGTAAAACTCTCTTTGTTGTTTCCATGCATGAGATGTTTCTTATCAGGATGAGATTGGAATATTTTGCATAGGAGTACCTGATTCTGAAGAAATCTGCGACACAGTTTTATAATGCTTTATTATCTAGTGATGCATGCGCTAAGGAATGAGACGATAGCCATTTTCAGAAATTCTTGCGCTCTTTTATAATCATGTGCAACTTTCAAGCTGTGAGCAAAAGAATTTTGAAGTAATTTCAATGTAGCTACAGTGTTATTTATAGCTTATTATTAGAATTATAGCTAGCTACTGCTATAATTTTCAGAGCTTTATTGATTCTAATATTAGTTGTGATCTCAAAACAGGTCTATGAGGCATATCCAATAAAGAGACTACCTTGATTATGTTTGAACTATTATCCGTTGTACAACAACCAAGTTTTTGAACACCAAGATTCCAGTTTGATAATATATCAGATTGGAGTTCTGCAATATTTTGAGATGTGTGGTCTTCCTGAAAAAATTGTGCAGAAAAGGCAAAATCATTTCAAATTCCATTGCATGTCAATGAAATGTGCTGTAACTGCATTTTAAGGGACTTAACAACTGATGTCCAACTGTCACTTACGGAAAAACAACATGGCTGTACAAAATAAATGTGTTATTCCATGTGAAAACAACTAGGAAAAAAAGTTGCTACATTTGTAATAAAGCAACAGATTGTAATAAAAAAATTAAAACTAAAACAAATGTTGGGGAAACTCTCAGATCTCAATTTTTATACAAAACGTTTTGTCTATTATTGGCCGAGATATGGACATTTGAAAAATGGTCATTTTTACCAAATTTTGGCCATCTTGGATATGGTACTACTGTGAAAAGTTGCAAAAACTTAAGAAACAATGGTTCATATTCAACAATTCTGCTGCCAACTTGAAGCTCTTTATATGAAGAATATAAATAGTTTTTAAATAAAATTTAATTTATGTTTTACTGCATTTTTAAGTGGAAAATTGAAAAAAATCACCTTCAGAATTAAAAAAATGGCTCTTTTTTCCCCCTGATACTACTTGATAGAAACACTGATCAAGTACTCTGTTTCAGGAAAAATAGGAAGGTAATATTTCTAAACAACTCGAAAAGAAAGCCCCCCCCCCCCCAGCATACATCAAACAAAACAAGAAATTCCATGGTATCCTCCAAAAATCATACAAAGTTTACATTTTTTGCTCCTACACTGTTATAAAAGTTAATTTTTTTGGCTCCAAACTGTTGCAAAAGCTCATTTTTATCTGCTCCAAAATCCGATAAAAGCTCTGTGAGGTTCAGTTTATAGCATTTTCAATTGCTACATCTTCGCAGCGGTTATTCAGCACAGGATTTCTTTTAGCTCCTACATTTACGAATTGGAAGAAAATAGATATGTATATTCAGAGTCCGACAAAAATGCGAAAATCTTAGGAGCCAGGGAGAATTTTTAGGAGCCAATTATAATACATTTTCATTTGCGAACTAGTCCCCACCTGAAAACAAGTCGCTAAGGTATTTTTTTTAGTCTCCCGGGCAACCTGGCGCCCGGGATTCATCGGACCCTGTGTATATTGCCATCAAGGGTGTATGCAAGGAGGGGATACAGGAGGGGTTAGCCCCCCAAATTAGGTATAATCACATTCTCATAACTGTATTGCTATGAACGGAATCCAAAATTCGGAACTTTTTCAAAAAAGAAAAAACACCCCAAATATTGATTTTTAAAGAAAAATTGGGAAACTGCATCGCTTTTTTGAAAAAAATATTATAAAAAGAAGGAAAATAGAATGTAATGAACTTGATCGGAAATGTGCAGTTTTCAAAATAGTTTATGAAAAGGTTTCCGTATTTGAGATCGCAATTTCTGAAAGGGGTTCATTTTTACAATTGGAGTTATTCATGGGTGTTTTCACTTGAGAATTACGTACTGTATCTTACAAAAAATAGCAACACTACTATGTAAAGCATTTACCGTGCTTTTCAAGAGCAATTCAATACATTTATAGATAGAAAATTACTTTTAAAATATTGGTACAGTCATATTAAATACACTTAAACTAAAGTTGTAATCCTTCGTTAAAAAAATGCATTTTATGCATAATTACCATGGCAATTCAATATTATTTCATAAAATGGCATGTATTATTCAACAAAAACATTTTTAAAATATAGCATTAATGCAATGCAAAAACCCATATATTAAGCAGCTATCCAAAGTTTAAAATACACGACTCCTTTGAAAAAAATTTATATATTCATCTGTACATGTATATTTTACATCTAACTATTTTAATCTTACACTCCTACTCTTTAACAAAACTAGCAATGCCGTTTATTACAATTGAAAATTATTAAAGCAGCAAAAAATTTAGGACAAAAGATAATCCCTTTTTTTTCCTCCTTGCAAACACATAAAACAACCAAAAATAAATTTTAGAAAAGTAAGAACTTTAACACTGATTTTTGCTTATCAATGTTAATCCCAAATCGCTGCTAACTTACAGACCAATGTACAGACTTGAATGACGCAAAACACTTAAATTTTTCATTCCATTTTGGCACAAATAACCAAATTTACACATTAACTTGAATTTATTTTTAAATCACTCACAATCTAGCACAAACATTGTACACATCTAAGCACGTTTCGAAAATGGCGCGTAAAAAAACTTTAATAGTCATTGGTTTCATGCCACCATAACAAATAACAATTTAACCTTATTACTGCACGTCAAATCTTCAATCTCTTACCTTAGCAGTAAGAAACTTTCCAACTTAAAATGCATAAAAGTACTTAAAAACTAGAAAAAATGGGGGGGGGGGGGGGAAGCAGCATTTCCTAAAAGTAAACACCTATCCCAATGGAGGAGACCCCCCTCGGTCCACTATGGTTGTTACAAATCTTGGCATCAAGGACAGAGCTGGGTTACCACATAAACAAAAATCATTATAAATGGTCCTGAAAGTTCAAATATCACCAATGAGTGGGTCTATTACAGGATAGCCAAGTGTCTCAGAAGGTGATTTCTTGAGCAAAATGCAAAATTTAATGCTTGCACACTGCCCTAAAGGCGACATTTGAAATTGCGAGAAATGAATAATTTGCTCTGTCATAAATGATCTGCAGTTGACAGTATTAGAAAGGAATTCTATATGGCTATGAGTTTTCTTTATTAGTACTTCCAAACTCCATAAATATATTTCCTTCTCCAATGAGCATCTGCTTGAGTATAAGCAACAATTCTGGAAATTTATTGACCCTACAACGTAGAGATTTTCTTTCCCTTACTAAACCACTCTCTATTCTATTTCACCCACCGACACATAATTTGTTCCTGTAGCTATGCAACTTTCTGAATAAATCAATGAATAATTCCAGTAAAGCAACACTTAACGTTTATTGGCACAATCACAAACAGACACAAATCTTAAACAGTAACTCCCCAGCCAACACACGGGCAGCGAGAGCTTATTAAGTAACAATATTAAGAATGCTGTCTGAAAGCAGCTACATGATTCACTCATCACAGAACAACTTCAAAACAAAGGAAAAACTAAGCTAAAAACTAATATATAAAAATGGTGCTGCCCTCTAGTGTAACATAATTAAATTATTGCTGATAGCTAGGAACATAATTTAAACAGGATTAAAGTTACCAAAGCAGAGGCGAGACCTGCTTCTTATGAAGAGTAGCATATTTTGTTGATTGAAATAAGCACAAGACCTATCAATTTGATCATATGTTAATCCAGCTATTGTTAGTTTTCTTTGCGCATATTTGAGGTGAAACTGAAAAAAGTGAATATAGATGGAAACCACAAGGTTTCATTTTTCTCATTGTCAAGTCTCAGTTGGGAGTTGAAGGAGAAAAGTTTTCTTTTCTGGAATGGACACCACACCCACCACACACACCCACACACACATCATAGCTTCACAACCAGATAACTATCATAAAATTTTGATAAAGGATCATTGGGCCACTTAGTATGCACGTCTGTTTTAAGAATTAAGGCAAGGGAACTGCTTTCTTATATTATTTTAAAAGCCCCCTCTGATTACATTATTATACAAATGAAAGGTTAATGCTGCTGTGCCACAATTTGTAGAAAAAATATTTAATTTGTGCTCTATGTTTATAACTAACTGGTATTTATTTTTAAAGTGAAACTCAAAATTTTATTTTATGTAGGAAAGAATTGTGAAAGTAGTAAGGCAAGATGTTGGTGGCTTAGGCTTAAGTATAAAGGTATGACTTATTTATTTATTGCATATGCATTAAGTAATTTAAAGCTACTTTTTTTTGAGATTCATAGCATTTTTTCATCCTTCTACATTTTTGCATTCATACCTTCCTCCACACTTTTACATTGTACAATCTTAACGCATTTTGTATATACTAAGCACTGTGTACTTCATTATTTTACATTATTTGTTTTATTGAATTGCTTATACCTTTTCTTTTATATGTAGGGAGGTGCTGAAAATAAACTTCCAATTTTAATATCTAGAATTTTCAAAGGCCAAGCTGGTAAGTGTTTTTATTTTTTAAATCAACATTTATAACTATTTTGTATGTATTGATCAATGTTCCATTCATGGTTCTCTAAATTCAACTTGATTAGGTTTTTGTTTGAAATAGTATGAATTTTTGAACCTCCCCCACCTTTTCCACCCATAAAACTTTAAGATAGCTAGCTTAGTTTTCCAATCTAACAAGATACTATACATGAGGTTTTTCTTTTTTAGCTGATCAAACTGGCAATCTTTTCGTGGGGGATGCTATTCTGACAGTAAGTTATATTTAGTATGATTTCCTTATGGTGAATTATAGAATTAATGCTGTAATTCTTTTTTTTTTTTTATAAATAGGAAAAACTTCATTTGCATAAATTAGACAGTTTTTCAAGCATGTTTTTAGCTTTCAATATGAAGCAAAAGGATACATAATAAAACTTAATGTTCACATTTACATTGCTTTTTTCAGCATTTTAAGAAATGCTGTGCAGTGTAGTTGGTTTGGGCTTTTTGAACTGCTTTGTGGTTTGCAGAGGTATATATAACTTGTAAACAATGTATCCTAGGTGTTCGGGTACAATTTCCTTAGTCACAAAATTTATGTTTCAAGTACTACAATTAATTAGAATTTCTAGTGTTTTGTGATATTAATCAATTGAAGAGCCACAAGTTAAAATGATAATAGTTACAAATCTCAACACTCTCAGCAGTAGTTTTTAAATCTCTGGACTTGATCATTTTAGCTTGTCATAAGTGTCTTCAGTGGGTGAGACATCTGCATATTTCTTGCTTAAATAATATTTCATATGCATTGTCTAAAATAAGCACTGAAAACTCAATTTTCCAAAAAAAAGACTTTGTCTTTTCCCGTGGCCTTTCAATTGTCTAGTTTAAAATGTTAAACAGTAGTCTTGCTATGGTATGTTTTCTGTAAAATCATTTTTACTGTTTTACATGATGATTCAAAAGTTTAAATAAGCAAAATCTTTAAGTTAGAACCATGCATTTAGTGACTATTTTCTAAATGCCTACAGTGTGTACTTTTTTTAAAATCTAAATTTCTTGCACTAAAGAAATAAACTATTCCTCATACTGTGTAGCTTGCATGAAGCTTAATTTGCATGGAAGCTCATGGGAGTTCAGCTCTTACACTTTTCATTTTTTTTTTTGAAATTTTTATATTAACCAGAATTTAGACTAGTTACACATCAAAAAAAAGGTTTAAAGGAGCTCCTGCACTTCTTTGGTTGTGAAATAAGTCCTGAGCTTGAATGTACACACTTTTCCTTGAAAATTGATACTTATTTTGCTATAATTAAAACTCTTATAGGACCCTTGGTGACTGAGAGGTGTAAGCATCTTGCTCTGTCACTTGTCCGCATCCATTAAAGAGTGGTCAGTTTAATTCCCACTCTTGCTTGGGTGTATTTCTGTTATTTTCTTCTCTGACTAGTAATATTCTTGCTTCTAAACACGCAGACTAAAAAAGTGAATGTATCAATTGTAGTTGTAATTGAAATCCAATATGCTTGCAGTTTATTTGTAGTGTTTCATTTATTTTAATGTGTACAATGAGTGAAAATAAATGTGTTGATGGAAAAACAATTTGACATTCCTATTATGTATTACAAGACTTGTGGAATATATATTGTATATAATATAGTAGGATAAGTAGAATAACATGAAAAAGCTTTTGATGTCAATTTCAACTCCAATTGCACCCCCTACTTAATTAGTACTCTTTAGTTTTTCACCAGATTTTAGTGATTGGTCTCAGCATTGTCTCCAAGCATTCATGACAAGTATAAAAGAATTACAAAACTGGATATTTTGGCCTGGGGAAATGCTCATTTTTGGAGTTAATCCTGGCATTGTTAATAATTGTAAATAATGTGTACAAAGGTCGGCTGATTTGAATTTAATATTTGTATCAAATAATTGTTTTTTGAAATTGGCTCCACATAATTAATATTCATTTACAGTACACTCATTAGATTCATTCCCCGCACTCCCCCCATCTTAAGCAAAATTTCTGTGTTACTAAATTGGTATTTTTTGAGTAAATTCAGTAAATATATATGAAACCAATTAAAATTATAAATACATTTATCAATATTTAATCTATAGGTAAATGATATTAGCCTTGAGCATGTGAATCATGATGATGCTGTAAATGTTCTGCGCACTGCTGGAGATGAAGTTACTTTACGGGTCAAACACTATAAAGCTGCACTTCCATTTCTAGCAAAAAGTTGTAAGTAATATTTGACATTATTCTCAATCTAAATGTAGTGTGAAAAAAAAAAAAAAAAAAATTGTGTGTGTTCTACCTATTAACATGACTTTCTGGAGGGTAAAATCAAAAGGCATGGATTCATAATAGCATTATTAGAATTGAAGCTTATTGCTATATAAGTGATGAAAACTACAACCTTAATGAAGCCCGAAATTTTGAAAATCATTGCTGACAAGTGTTTCAGAGTTACAAAAAACCCCTTTGTCAATGAAAAAGAAGCAATTTTATGGATTGAAGAACCAGGGGTGATTCTGATCCAAAGTTGCTTAGAATCACCCATGTAAAGAACATTCCACTTATTTTGTGCTTAACGCCTATATGTTCAGCTCAGTGGTTTTTATTGTTTTTTCCTTTGTTTATTCATATAAAAATATCTTAAGAAACATCTGCCTTGAAAAATAAATCCTGATTTTTTTTTTTTTTAAATTGTTACCGTTAAAGTATGAAATCGGTTATTTTATAGAATACCTAGTTATTCCATGAAATAACTGATTGTGTCCGTTAAAGTGTAAAACTCTCTTGTATTTCATGGTTTAACTAGTTATTTCATAGAATAACAATCTGCAGCCCGTTAAAGTGTGAAATAATCTATATCATATATCTCGCGCGACAAAAACATTTACCTTCCACCCCCTACTGCATTTCGTGTAAAACCCAGTGTGTCAACAAAAAATGTTTTTGTTTTAGAAGATTGGAAGTAATGTTATTTGTAATTCCAAGTGTCATTTTAGTAATCCTTGCTGTAACAAATGATTTTATGGTACGTTTCCATAAATACCATTTATCTGCTGCATAAATTAGATAAATTGCTTCTTTTTCATTTTAATTGTCTATCATTGGTTTATTTATAGAATACCTAGTTATTTCATTTTAGATAAATTGTTTATTTTACACTTTAACTGTCTCTCATTAGTTAATTTATAGAATACCTAGTTATTTCATAGAATAACTAGTTAAAGTGTCAAATTAATAACATATTACACACTTTAACGGACACAATCAGTTATTTCATGGAATAACTAGGTATTCTATGAAATAACTGTTTATACTTTAACGGTAATATAACTATAAATTGACATTATGTAAGTGTATCAATAATTTAAAAAAAAAAAAAGCTTTCAAAACTATTTTGATACTTTACTCTATATTAATAATAAGCAGTACCTTGCATTTAAGTGTTTCAAATTGTCCTGCTTTTATGATGGTTTTGATATAGTATTATACATATAGATACATAAGTAATGTTACAAAACTGTCTTCTGAATTACATCCTGGTTAAAGGTAAATTTCAAGCTTTTTATGAGGGTTGCTAGTTCTCTGGAAATTTCCTAAATATCCTCTGTATAAGTATTTTTCTTGTCTGTCCCAAAAGTTGGTTTATTTTTTCTCTAAAAAATGTGTAAAAATTGGAAAGAGTATCGTCCCAAAACGTTTTGAAAATGAGACATGAAAAATAAAAATGGTATGCAGAATGTTCTCCATGCACATATTTATTTGCTATGGGATGTGTTGAGTGTGAAAAAATTTGTTTTTTTCTCATTGCTTGTTTAGTACAGAAAAACAGGAAGACACAGAAGCACTACAGAAAGTTTATTTTCTGAAGCATTTAAAGGTATGTTTTAGTGAAACACTGTACTAATGAAATTACAAAAATTCAGTTTACGATAATGATGTGCAGCACTTGGAAAAGGAAAAAAAATCTTTATTGTCCTCAATTTCTTGAGAAAGATAGAGCCAGGAGGCATAAATGGTCTGCCCATAATATAAGAAAATTCCAAGTGTTGTTTAGAAAATGTCATTAGCCTGCTTTAAAATCCTTGCATTTTACACATTTAGTTCAACTTTTATTATCGGGAAAATTAAATGGTCTAGTTCAAGCACTTCATTAAGAGCAATTCATTATTATTAGACATTTCTGTCCTTTCCATATGTATTGATATGTATCTAATTCTGTTTTAACATGAAAGACATGTTGCTGAAGAATATGTGTTAAAAAATGCGTCTATACATATCTTTGAATAAAAAATTGCATCCAGATCTCAAAAAATAAAAACAAAAAAACTTAATCCCACACGAAAAGATTTGTTTCAATCGTGTTAGTTTATTCCACTGGTTCCCTACCCGCAAATGTCTGCATACCACTTGTTTTGAAAGTGTGAATTATCATGGACCACATCCACTCGTTATATTAATAAGCATATCTGATTTTCTTGTAACCATTTTCAAAGGTGATTAAGAATCTTTTTTTTTTAAGTCTGATAAAGTGAACAGGGGTGTGATGGTTGACACTTTCAAACTTTCCTAAAACTTTCAGGTTATATTAGTGGTACTGTAATAAAAAAAAGTGACATCTGTCCCCCTTTTTAGCCTACTTTCCCGTAAAAGTAAAAAAAATAATAATAAAGCATGAAAGAAGGCTTAATGTATCGTGAAAATATCGTTAGAAATCAAGAAAAGTCAAAAATAAGTTAAGTAATTAAATAAAGATTGAAAAATAAAAAATTTGAAAGTAGGGTTTTGAGATGGGGAAAAAGTGTGTCGGTCGGTCTGTCCCCCCCCCCCCCTAATAACTTTTGAACGAATTGTCCGATTGGAAAAATTATTTTTGCATTCGAAAGATCTCGGCGAGAACATCTCATTTCCATATTTTACTTTTTGATTTGAACAGTTCAATAAATTTTAACATTAGCGCCTATTTGTGAAAATGAAGCAAATTATGTAAACTCTGGGTACAAGATATAAGTTCCCATGAACAAGCTCACTGGAAGAAGTTCTTGGCGTGAAATATTGATTTGAACAATTTTTGTTCATTTTTGAACAGTTCAAAAAAAATTAACATACCGCCTATGGGGAAATTTCAATCCTATATAATTTCTGATCTAACGGACAGACTTGCTTGGAACAAACTTTATTGGAAAGCTCTTATGACGTAGCACATGTACAAATAGAAAGTTCATCCAGAACTAACGAGCTTATTTTCCTATGAAATTTTTTGATCGGGATTTTCAAGAATATTTTTTAATTAATGAATGATTAAATGAATAAGCAAAAGAATGAATGAATAAATTAGTGAATAAATACATGAATGACTTAATAAATAATGATTAAATGAATATGTATTAACCGTTGAAAAAGGTATATTTGAAGCAATTAAGAACTAAAGCTAAACGAGAAAGACAGAGAAAGAGAGATAGCTGGATTATAAATTTGAATTCGGTGTATACGGGAAAGTAGGCTCGTATAGTTTTAGACGGAACTTCTTGTTGTCCTTGAGGAGAGTTGTTCAAAGTCTCAAATATATGGTGCAAATTATATGCTCCTGTTACTTCTAAAACCGTGAGTGACCCAGGAGAATTTTTAAAAATATGGATACTCCAATTCATACCTGTATGTGTTAAAACAGTGTGTGTGTGTGAAATTTTACTAGATCCACCAGGCCAGCACATCTCCTTCTGCCCCCCATGGCCTTCAGGCTTGTAAGCTGAGATGAGCACAGTGTGCCTTGGCCCCTATGGTCTGTCACGCCCCTAGTTTGTTGATTTGTTATCATTATAAGGCCAAAACTAACCTAAAAAATAGGTGAAACATGCATAATGCACATATGTAAAGTGCTTGCTGGAGGATGTAAAGATGCTTGTATTAAAAAAAATTGTACATGAACCATAGGTTTTTAAACTGGGTCTGAAACTACAGTGCATGGAGTATAAGTATATATGTGTCTCATAGTGATTGACTCTTGGCTTACACAGTTTTTGACCTTAAAATAGGACTTTATTTAAAAATTATCCACTTCGAGAGTGTTTAACTACAAAAGTCGAGAGTGAACCATGTTGTTTTACATTTTTCTAAATTCAATTCTATGGTGTGCAATTAATACAGTAGTTATTTGTGCTCATTTTTGGCTTTAGCCGTTATTCACGTAGAAAAACCGGACAAAAACAACAAAACTGCCATTTTCAAATGACCTTTTTTGCCCCCAAAGCCTTTTTGACCCACCAAATTATTTGTGCTAATATCTACCTAGTATAAAATAGTATCCATATTTTAAAAAATTGTCAAGGGTCACTAACGGTTTTATAAATAACAGAATCATATAATTTGCGCCATATATTCAAGACCTTGAACTTTGATCCCTCTTCAAGAACAAACTGCAGATTTCAAACGGGACAAACTTTACTTTTTCTTACCATAGTACCACTAACATATTCTGAAAGTTTTAGTAAAATTATACATCAACTATCACAGGAATAAATAAAATCTTTTGATTAAAATTTTTATTTTCATTTCATTACATGCCTTTTAGCTATACTTATCAGCTAGTATCAATTTGGCTCAAAAAATTGTCTTTTTTAGTGCAGAGACAAAAAGAAAGACCAGTGTCTGGGGAAGATCCTACATATAAGCTTAAAGATGATGATGAAGATTGGAAAGGGGTATGTTTTGTAAACGTGTTGTTATAAAATCTTTATTATTATCTTATCTTAATTTTCTTTTCAATAAGTATGTGGAAACAATGTTTATTTTTTAAAAGGCAGTCTATTTTTTTGAAATTTTTCTCAGTTTTCCATTATTTTGAGTATGCATCCCCAGATTGTTTTTGCTTTTTTAAAAATTTGGATTGGTCAATGTATTGATACTACACAAACATTGCAATCTTAGATTTTATATTAATGTATCTTTCGATACATTGCAGTTGGCGATGATATAGTGATTTTCGATCCTATTATGATAGGCGGATAAAATTTCATCAGTAACTGCAATGTCATGATGCATCATGGTTTCATGATTCTTTGTAGGTGTTTTTTCATCTTTGCGCTTTCTGACTTGGGAAAACATATTGTGATGTCTGAGTTTACTGATGAAATCTCAACAGTGGTTTTTGCCAGGGGGGTGGGGATGCTCCTTTGTTGTAACGAAGGAACCAATTGGTTCCTTCATTCGAGACATTAGTGTGTGTATTCCTGACTTGCAAGAAAGCTGCTGACGGGCAACGGTTTTGCATTTATGGAAAGTGAATAAATAATGGGATTCTTTATGATTGGAAAAATATTTCACTTCCTCTGCTTTTCACCAATTGACAAGCAGTAAAAACCTCATTATTATTTTTTTCAACTAAAACATGTTAAAACCAGAGGTTATTGTTTTAACTTTTTCAAATCTCAGGGTAATCTTGAAATTAAAAACAAATTGCTTCTTCAATGGAGTTGTAGGGAGTTGGAATAGTTTACACCAGAGGTGACTGTGACTTGAAATGTGTTAGAAATATTTAAGAGGGTTCTTGATGTTTATTGGGGATTGGTAAATTACCTAGGACCAGCCTAGCTGGTTGTCACTTTTGTATTTATATAAGTAGGGAATTTTAATTCATGGTTTTTTGCTTATTTATCAATATTAAAATGTCAATTCGTCTTTTCAAATGAATTCCTTGTGTAAATGAGAGAGGAGAAAAAAAAAGGCAAATCTAGGTCTGTATAACAAGGTCGTGAAATAATCATTTAAAAGTCATTGAATTTTCTATTTAATCTTTTTATCACAAAAGAGTACTAACTCTGGCATTCTTGATTATTCTAATTACAAAATTGGGATGGTAGTTTTTGTTTATATGTGTTAAATTTCAAAAAAGCAAAATGGTTGTCAAAATTTATTGTAAAAATTGCTATTCACACAAAAAAATTGCATTAAATATAAAGGAAAACTAAATTATGTTAATTTTTTATGGGCGGAGGGGGCAGAGCATGGCCATTTTAGAAAGAAACTATGTATAGATTGTTATTTAAGGGGGAGAAAACTGCATTGTTTGTTGAATTTTGGTTGCTTTATGGTGTTGGTAGCTGAGAAGAGGTTTATTGTATAGACATAATTTATTGTTTATCCATAGCACAGGATTAAAATTGTACCCAATAAGAGGTTTTACTTCTAAAAATGGGGAAAATACAATGCCAATTGCCATTATTGAAATAATTAAAATTGGCAGGATCTGGTTTATGATAATTTTGTGCCTGTTGGTATTTTTTACTGTTTTTCCCTCAAAGTAACCTCTTCTCAAGAAATTTTGCTGTTCAGATATCAAAAATTGGAAACTGAATTAAATTTTTTGCTATATTCATTGCAACTGTGGTTAAAAACTCAAAAGATTTCACAACCCATGTTTTGTGTAGCTGACATATCTTTCATTATTCTTGTTCTATGGTACTTTAAAATTGGTTATTTCTTTATGAATTAACTTCTATATTCCTTCATTTAAAGTGATTTTCTTTAATAGGCTCATAAAAGTCCAAAAACTCCTCCAGGGGCTTCCAGAATGGAAAGAAGATGGGTTGATGTAATGACGATACATCTGCTAATGGCTTATCTCACACGATACATGTTGGATACTGATAAACTTAGGTATTTCTTTTTAGCAAAGTTTCCCTTGTGCTTTTCCCTGCTTTGAAAGATAATTTCTCTGATCCTAAAATTGCTTCTAGCAAGTTTACTGTTCTAAAACCTATGACCTGCTATTTATTTTTACTCTTCCTTTGAATAACTTTCCGTTTCCACTCTTTTCTCAAACCAATATTGAGATTTTCGATTCTATTAAACTTTGGCATTACTGTACCTGAAGTATATTACATATGTTATTGCAAAACCGCTCATTCCAAAGGCATATTTCTGACCAAGAATAAATTAATGGGAGCAGTGTTAAAAATAAGTAGTTGTTAAACAGTTTGCAATCAGTTATTTCATTTTGACTCCCCAACTTTCCAAAACTCTGTGCCTAATCCAACATGTAAAGGTTTGAATCCCATCAAACATTTTCTTTGCCGATTCATCAAATCCATGATTGATGCACAAAACAGACAGAAATGTTACTTCCATTTTGACATTTATAGAATATTTATCTTGTGCTCTCCTGCATTTGCATCACGTGCATTTAATGGTATTTTGGAAGCATGCAAACTTCAGACATGTGCTTCACCAAAAATTTGTGTGCTGTGCGTGATGTATCTTTTTTTTTTTTTTTTTGGCATCCTGCTTTTATCATATGTTACCTTAAGTTAGTTTATTTTAATAATCATTTTTGTGTTAAGTCTTTTATGTGCTTCCATTTCAGCAAAATATCTGTTGTCCTCTTCCTTTTTTTTTTTTGCCTGATTAAAATTCTGCTTCGTTATAAATTGCTTTCTTTAATTAATTTTCTTAATTAAAAATTGGTTGGGGAGATATTTTAAGATTAAATAGATTGTTATTGCATTAAATACATATATGCATAATCATGTTCAGTGCATTTCATATGACACTAATTCTGGTTGTATATTTTAGGCCAAATGCTTTTGAAATTAGAAGTCAAGAAGGAAAACCTTCAGCTGTAGTACACTGTGATGATTCTAGTATGTTGTCAGAATGGATAAAACATATTTCAACTAATATTTTACATTTGACAGCACAACAAGTAATTATTTTATGTTCAGTTATATTGAAATCATCTGTGTGAAAATGCATAACATTATTTCCTTAAAAATCTTAAATAACTAGCAAAATACTGTATGATTCTCCTTATGTGTAATTTTATTGCAGTGCCTAAAATTTCTGTTAAGCTGAAAATGCAAAAAGGCTCAAAGATTTTTCTGTTCTTCTTGCAATGAAAAGTTATTGCACAGTGTTAACTTTTTAAATATATGACATACATACACACACACACATATATATATATTCAAACGTACTGTACAATTTTTGATTAAAAGGGCTAAGACATCAGAAACAAAGAAAATATTACACTTTATTAAGTAAAATATCTACCTTCAGCATATCTGCATACCTAACATATTTGCATTAAAAAAGATGTTATATTGACATGGTCAGTATTACATTGTACTAAAAAAAATTGTAAGGTTATTTCAATAACTTAACTGCTTCATCCTTTTCTGGTTGTGTTCTTGATTAAGGGGAGGGGGTCAAAATTATTACTTTTCAATATTAGCCATGTTTATCCATTTCAGTCGATTTTGCTAGTTTTCTGTAATATTTTACTTAATTTGTATTTTTTTAAAATTTCAGATAAAAACTTTCAACGAATCTTTACCTCAGCCTGATCAGGTACATATTTTCCCTTTCATTTATATTTGTCAACTGCCTTTGTTAATGTTTGTATGCCGTTATATGTGAAGATGCTATATTGTATGAAAATTATTTTTAGTCCAATATACCAATTATTATGTTTGTTTGAGCACATGCTTGACACACAAAGTACTTAATTTTGACTTTAAACAAACTTTAATGAGAGAGTAAATAATATGGAGCAGGGCTTTTACTGTTTTGCCCCCCCCCCCCCCATTATTTTTTCTTTGTAAAGAGCAAAATAATTGTTGAATCTTCTTTTTAAATTAAAAAAAAAAATCTAAAAGCATGTGAAAATTATAGTAGCATGCATTAATATTAAAAATATACAATTTTAGTACATTTATATGCATTAAACTCAAAAATATGCATTTGCATATAATCTGGGCTCTAGTATAATCATCAAGATACTTGAAAGTTCCCTTTGTGTCAAATAGTTTCCTGAATGGAAAGTTTCATTTCGTAACTCCTTGAACTGAAATGACGATTCCAGCTCGTCATGAACTTTCTTGAGCAAACTGACCATGACGACCTGCACTCGCCAGAAAGTATTGAGGGTTGATGCTTTTTATGAGATAAGTATATATAAGTCATATCGAGTCGATTGCTTTGATACACTTGTGTGCATGGTTCTAGTAATCATTAGAATGTAATTTGTATAAATCTATGCAGCCATCCATATACTTATGCATAATTTTCTATATCAATCCCTCTTAAAACTAAGAAAATTAAATTGTCTGCCTGAGTAGTGCTGAGTAAAAATAAATTGCAGTTCAAGGGTTGGTTGTTAGTGAACTTGTTGCTAACCAGTGAGAGCTAAAGAAAGTTCCATTCCATTTATAGTTAATATAAACTTGTGAATGTTTATTTTGATAAAGCTCCTTAAATTTCAGACTTTGACCATGCTTTAATGCAAGAAATTTTCTGATTATTACTTTATCCATGCATGACTTACTACACTTTCTGTAATACCTGATGTGTTGTCCTTTATTTCCAATCTAGATTTTATACATGGGTTGGGTTAGTGAGGGTTTCCCTGCTCCTCAGCCCTGGTACAAATGGCAGCCCCATTTCCTGGCCCTCAAAGGGGCTGAGCTTTATCGATTTGAAGCTCCTCCTGTGAGTATTTTTAGTCTTTTGTTTTAAAACTATTTTACTTTTCAACAAATACTAGAATACATTATTTTGAGGTTTATCTTCACTTCAAAACTTTTTACGAATTGTTGTCTGATGCTTTAAATTTTTTTTCTGTATTACTCAAATAGGGTTTACCATAAACTTGGAAATTTGCAGAAAATTACTAAGAATAATGACAAACAAACTCGGAAGTGACTCTTTTTTTTAAAATTTAGAATAACTCGCAGTATCTTGATTCCACATATTTTAAATTTTGCCTCCCAATTTTTAAAGTCTGAAAGTGGCTATATGTAATTCAATAAAACCTTTTTTCGCTGTTTTGAAATCCAGTTCAATTGCCTGGAAATGGCACCTGGACCATTTTCTTCAGCTGTCACAAGTGTTTGTGAAGGCAACACCAAAACCCTTTCAGTTTTATACATGTTGTAATCTCCTCAGGAATTAATTTTTCTTTTTCTTGAACTTGCCAACACTCTGCAGCTTGACTGTCTACAGAAAGTTTATCTCTCAATGCTTTCATACATCTAGTACTGTGTTTCTGCTCAAGTTTGGTTAACCAGCCAGAAATGAAAAATTATAGTCTTTATTTATGTTTTGTCATATATGAAGTTCTTTTTCCTTTCCATAGTAGGTTTAGTAATTGGAATAGCTCCTTTGTGTTAATCGGGGTTTCTCAACGACAGCCATTTGGGCCTCTTGGGGGCTCAAAACAAATATGGGGTGCCACAGAGGATAGTAGTAAAATAGGAGAGCCATGGAGTCTTGAAAAGGACACCATTTGTATGCGAAGTGTACATTGCTTCCGGCCAAAATGTTTTGCCCAATTCACTTTCTTCAAGAATACAGTGGCCCCACTAGCTACAGTTCTGTTAAACACCTCAGTCACCCAGTTTTGGGAGTCATGAGAAATCCCTAAGTTACTACAAAATTCTTTAAATTCGTTATTGAGAAATTCCCCACCATTATTGCTCTAATGGCTTTCACTTTAATTCCTGTCAATCTTTCAGCCTTAATATGCTGAATAAAATTCCTGTTACTTGCCATTTTTCCCTTCTAGGGTTCAGTGAAACACGTTTAGAGAAATTGCCTATAATAGAAGGATAAAACTCCCCCCCCCCCCCTTTCATCCTGTTATAGAAGAAGCTCCCCAAACATCTGCATGAAGGAGTTTGAAGGTTTGTGTCGTGGTGTATCGGCTGGCTAAGGCCAAAAATATTTCCCCATTAAATTTAACACCATAATCTTTCCCCCCTCAAATTTTGAACAAATCTGTTTGATCGCGTATCGTAAAAGTGGAGTAGGTGTTCCCGCAAAAACTCCAGGACGTTTCATCCATCTGGATGCACTGTGAAACCTTGAACAAAATAAAGGAAAAAGAACTTACCCCCCTGGCTGCTAGACTGGTTTTGAAAGCACTGGACAAAAGCAGAAAGTTTGAAAACAACATTGATACTTATTTTTCACATCAGCATTCTTGGATATTCTTTGGAGTACTCCTTACATATTTCATTTATTCATAAGAAATAAAATCGGTTAAAAATATTACTTGTAAAAATTTTAAACAACGGATTAAAAACAGACCAAAAGAACTCTCGATCGAGGTATAAAAAAAAACTCTTTAACGTTCCTTAAAATGTTCGAAGATGGGTTGGATGGAGAACATCGTGCTTTTTCAAAATTCAACCTTCTCTTAAAAACTTTAGATGAATATCTCGTTGAAACATTTTTTTGTTATGTTGGATATGAGCGGACAAGCTACTGGAAAATGGATTTTTACTTGGTGCACTTCATAGTCGGCCACGTGCGTCATGCTGACTCGTTTTCGACGACATCTTGTAGACTCCCTCAAGTTGCTCTCGAATAAAAAACTATTTTAAAAATCGTGTATCCAGACTATTCATCTGAAAAGATTCTTGCAAAAGTTAAGCTCCTTTATTATGTACTTATCCAGCAGGGTCGGATACAACCAGATTAGGATCTGGCCACGCTACTTTGGAATCCATCCTCGGTTCCCTCGAAGAGCCTCTCATGAGCAGCAACACCAAGAGCGTGCGATTTCAGCTGACACACAAGCACCAATGAACTCAAAAATTTTATCTCACAATGTGCACAAGGTTTCAAACTTGGAGTATTGAAAACAAGATATCCATCCGCCGTGACTCCAAGCAGCCAATCAGAACAGAGCACCATGAAACAACATCATGACGTCATGCTTCTAGCTCTCGCAGGGAACAGAAAAAAATGGATGCCAACACATGTAAACAAGCGGAAGAATACGAAAGCTCGATGCATATAAATAATGAACGCGCTTACACCCGTTGAAAATAAAAAATACCCCAATTTAAAAAACAATAAATCCCCTTTAAAATAAATGAAAACCCAAAATTAATATCTTCACAAAATGAATAAATGCTATCCCGAATTTCTTGAAAAACAAAATAATAAATTTCCCTATAAAATACACGAAATATGTGATATACTATATCATAATTCACTTAGCAATCAGAAGAAAAAAAAAAAAAAAAGGAAAAAAAAAGAATTTGTCAAGCTTAAGTATTCACCCCGAAAAATTTGTTTAACCCATCTCCTTACATGATACATTACAACATCATATACCACACGAACAGCAATACCTATATCACCATGGGGTAAGTTACAAAATGAAAAAGTTGAAATACATTCAGTGAGAAATGTAATGAGTTTGCATATACCTTTGCCAACAATCCTCTTAAAATTTTTTTACCCTGACAGTGTTGCGTGAAACATATCACACATAAAATAATGGCACAAAAAAATACATCACCACAATAGTTAAAAGTCCAAAAGGTGAAAGCAAAAACAAAAAAACGTAAAAATATGTAACAACTGGAGTATAATAATTATATACAGTTACATCAGGTACCATGGTTTTGAACTATACAATCATGGGTATAGTCTTGAAAAAATATCGACAAAATGTTGTGATGGTAGAATTTAATTATGGAAACTTAATCCTATCACCAAAAAACTAACCAACACAGTGTGATCATCGTATAGCGAAAAATTTAATATTGTGTTGTGTTTTATGAGATTAAAACTTGATATAGAATGCTTAAGATCATTTAACACATTTTTTTTATGAATAAAATCGAAATTATGATCTTATTGTCGGAAAGGAAAAATACTGCATTAAAGTATCACATTTATTTAAAATTCTTTATATCCGGACTATTGGCATGTTTGAATTAAATCATTATGTTGCACCGTCATTTCAAAAGAACAATTGCATTAAGTCAATATCATTCAATTCGTAATTAATAAAAAGGAATTGATTTTGATGCAATTAACACATGATAGAATCACAACTTCTTAAGTATTCAGAAAATAGGGTATTTTCGATCAAAATGCAAAACGTTCGTTGTAAAATGGAACTAATAATTTGATCATTTTTTTTTGTGTATCAGAAAAGATATTTGAATACTATTTATTGAATTTAGATAATCATCCTGGGGCACAGGATCGACGTCTGTTTACCCGCAGAAATAATGCTACAGAATTATGTAAAATTAAAAGGAATACTCTCACTTGGCTGCAGAAGTCTGAATCATCATCTGTTGTCCGTTGGAACTGCGTCTTTGGAAGGAATGAAAATTCTTAATTTCTTCTATTTGTGCGAAAGTTCACTTGAATTTTCACGAAACACTGATTTCCTCATGATGTAATTGAATTTTGATAGCCGCGAAATTTCATCATTTTCTTTCTTTCATTGTTGCACACAATAGATTTCAGTTGGCCATGCCGAATTGACCTCTCAGGCTTTCCATTTTCAATCTTTCAGCATCTGGTCGAATACAGCTTTCTGAATAAAATTTCGTGATTACAAATGTAGGGCGATATGAAGTTACATTAGATTCTTCAGGATTTCAAAATCTACATCATTAAAGGATATTTTTTTTTCGTTTCTTTCTCTTCGAGCCTTTCGCCCTCTCACCGAGAATCTCCCAGACATTCATTGTTGATGCTTAGAAGGGGAAGAGAGTTTTCAAAATTTGTAACTTGATATTCTTTGTGTGACATCAGTAGCGTGGTCGTCGGCCCTTATTGGCGGATATATTAGTTTCAAATTTTAGAATTGCTTAGTTATGGTTATGTTAGCGTGTACTGCCACCTGG
The DNA here is from genome assembly GCA_038502835.1 of Octonoba sinensis. Classification (NCBI taxonomy): domain Eukaryota; kingdom Metazoa; phylum Arthropoda; class Arachnida; order Araneae; family Uloboridae; genus Octonoba; species Octonoba sinensis. The sequence continues at coordinate 57,143,068 of CM076605.1, read as the reverse complement.
CAATGAATGTGTTATAAATTGCGAAAAAGCAATGTAACTTTTTGTTACAGGCAGTTAGTTACATTACACACTTTTGTTTAGCCAAGACCATGAATCAGCAGGATGATTCTGTTTTACGATTTCATTTCATCTTTGATTCACAAAAATAGGTCCTGTTGCAAAATAATAGTAACACAAATTTTTGAGGTCAAGAATTGAAGATACACAAGAGTTTGGGATGTGGAATAAGTTCTCGTTGCTTTTTTTTTGTGAAAATCAATCCTTTTTTTTTATAAATTATTAAAAAAATGTTACTGAAATTATTGTTCATTGCTAAACACTACTCTTCTCCATCCTTGTGGCAGCAATTGAATTCCACGTCAGAAAGACGACAGGTCTTTTGCAGCTATCCAAGAGTTTACCTTCTGCCGGCATTAAAACATAGCAGCACAGTTAATTGCATTTTTGAAAGCTTTCCCCCAGCACAGTTAATTGCATTTTTGAAAGCTTTCCCCCTTGGCAATTTTTGCCTTTGACTGTTTTGTCAGGTAACAAATTGAAAGATAACTACGTCTCATCGGCATTGAAAATGACTAAATGTCTAGGTTGTAATCCCTCAATAAATTTGGCAACGTCTTCTCTTCCTATTGCTGCACAGTTGCAATGTCTATCCGATTACCCACAGATAGATTTGAAACATAGATTGTTTCTTTCTTTAAATCTGTCATTAAATCTGTCAATCCAACCATTGGACGCCGAGAAGCCCTGGAGTTTGTCTTTGAACAACTTAAAGCTCCTTTTTCTTGACAATGGATCCGTTTATTGGAATTTTTGGTGCACAGACTTCTTTGAACCATTCCATTAAATTTTTTTTCTTAAGTTGTCATACGGAGATGTCTTTCGGGTTTTTTGATTCTTTGCTGATTTTCCAAGTTTTTCATCACTTAACACTAGAGATAGGAGACGAGAATATTCTCCTGAAGCTGAAATTTGGAGAATAATTGAGAATATTCTTACGTATTTTCTTACATATGAAATTTAAAAAAAGCATATGAGTTACACTTGTATATGAAATGTAGTCCATTTATTACATAAAACAGATAATAATAAAATTACATTTTAGTACACTCACCATATAATAGATAATTAGTAGTTTTGTTATCTCGAGAATATTCCCTGAAATGTGATTCTAACAGATTTTATTTTAACTGAACAAATGCTTTTAGTTCTTTTTTTTGCTTTGAAACAAACATTTAAAACAGAAAGATTAAAAGCTTTTAATGTGAGTTTTATTTTACAAAAAAAATACCAAGCAATATGAAAGAAATTCAAACTTCGTTAAAAAAAGCTGACAAAATTTTTAACAAAATCAAAGCTTTTTAAAATTTTTTGAAACAAAATTTTATATAGTTGAAAATTAAAAATAATCTTCATGCTCTGAAGATGAACTTTCATTTTCTTCAGTACACTCTGTGTCATCTGACTCTGTATCACATATATTTCTTTGAAACTCAGCCATGCTGCTTTCACTTAAGCACTGCTTATCATCATTTGAAATGCTGTCCCTTATATGAAGAGGGCATTTCAACCATTTCTTCAAATGTTTTTGCATCCTGCTTGCATTTTTTGTATACTCTATTTCACAATATTTACATGAATAAAACACTTTTCCATGCTTTGTTTTTAATAAGAAATTCAAACTTCGTTAAAAAAAGCTGACAAAATTTTTAACAAAATCAAAGCTTTTTAAAAAATTTTGAAACAAAATTTATATAGTTGAAAATTAAAAATAATCTTCATGTTCTGAAGATGAACTTTCATTTTCTTCAGTACACTCTGTATCATCTGGCTATGTATCACATATATTTCTTTGAAACTCAGCGATGCTGCTTTGACGTATGCACTGCTTAAGTTCTTAATAAGAAGCTGCTTAATAAGAAGTGTTCCCAAACTAAACTTTTAGGTTTTGTTTTCATTTTGAAAGTGTTTTGTAAAACTAGACTTTCTTCACAAGTTCTGTAATGAATAATTAACTAACAAACAGAAAAGACAATTCTGTTAATGAACACACATAATTATGGATAGTATAAATGACAATGTTGCAAGAGATTTCCTTAGAACAAAAATTCCAACATAAAAGTGTTGCCATTCACTGGAGAAAAATTCTTATAACTAATGTTAATGATCTAATATTATAATGTTGGTGATATGAAAAAATATTTAAAGTGAAAAAAAAAAAGTTTACAAATTGAAAGGTACATCAGTGGAACATTATAAACACTATTCAATTTTCTATGAACAATAAGGTATAGGTGTATCAAGAATTGTTTGCATAATTCTTAAGAATAAACGAAAAATGTTAATTTAAGAATAATATTTTAAAAGCATCATTTATGCCTGAATTGTTTAGAATAATCAGAATTATTCTTAAAACAATATTGGGCACTAAGAATTATTTTGGGAACAAATTTGAACGTTTCGAGAACAATTTTCAAAGAATGTTTCTGTTTCATTTTAATTACAGTAGAGCTATTTTATCTTGCAGAAAAATCTCGAATGAAATGTATTAATGAATTTTAAATAATGTGAACAAGGTTATTTGTTTATATTTATGCTTATTATTAATATATTTTTATAGATTTTAGAATATTAATTCATATGTAAAATGTTTAAAGTGCTTATTAATTATGGAAATATTGTCTAGGAGAATATTCTCCAAAAGATTACCAAGAATTTTACAACCCTACTTAACACTACTGAAACTTCTTGCTTTAATATCATTTGCAATGTTGAATAGCCAATTCCTAAAGATTTAGCAAGGTTAACTTAAATGCCATGAAAATCTTTAGCTTTTTTGATGATTTCAGCCTTTTGAGAAACATTTGGACTTGAGAGAAACATTTTAGTTTTGACGTCCTTCCTCCAGCGTAAAAAATTGTTTGCAATTATCTTTCACTTCTCACAAGTTTGGCTCACATTTAAATTATTCAACAGGAAGTTTTAAAAATTGAAATAGTCATTTTCGCTAATGCAAAATCTTCCAAAGTTCTGGGGGGGGGGGGGGGGGGGTGACACCACAAATTTCCGTGGCAGGTGACACCCATGATAGGAATGCCACTGCTTAAACACAACTGATACTCATATATAAATAAACTCTACATTCATCCTATAATTACCAAATTATCTTTGTTAAATAACTAAAAACATATATACTTCTGCTACTTTCAAATTTCTGAGAAAGAGGTGCAATACATTTAATACTGTTTGGAGGAAGCCTTTTAAATTGTGTGGAAATATTCAATCTTTACTATCGGATAGTTTCTAAACATTCACCAAAATTTGTTTCCACAGGTAAAAATAATTCACAAATAGTATCATATGCATGTAAACATGGTGTAAAGATTTTTCGTTATTGGAGTTTAATGCAAACAAAATGTAAATTAGCACCTTATTTGCTGTTAATTTGGAGTGACATTATTCCACACTTTTTAGTGTAATACATCATACTGAACATGTAGCATAATATTGTGAAACACTCTTTCTAAGCCAAAACATCAATTCTTGAGTCTTCTAACATACGGCGAGTATTGCTTGGTTTAGTGCTATTGTGCATCTTGTTTCGATGTTAATTCTTTTTTCCATGCAATTCTATCAACTGTTCCCTATATTCATACATTGTATTGATGGTTCGACTCTTAAAATTCCATTTAGTAGCTGAACCATTAGATATCTTTTTTTTAACGGTTCTAAGTAGCATAGCAAATCTGTGAGAAGAGTGCTTGCCAAAAAGAAAGTTAGTGAAATAACTCAGGTTGGAAAAAAAATATTCTCAAACTGATGTGCAAAGCTGTGCACATCAGCTCATGTGCATAGCAATATACAGATTGCTCATTCTTGTAAGTGCATTGAATGAAATCGTGAACACCAAGACCAATAGCATTCAAAATAATTTGAATTGAGAAAACAAATAAATGCTTATATTGTTCTATGCTTGGTTGTGTCGGTTCTTTTATAGTATTAGGCAGGCAATATCAAAATTTATCCCTGAAATTAAATCTGAGCATTGAAGAACTCACTCTGAAATGACTCGACATACTTAACTTTAAAAATACAATACATTTACAATTATATACAAAGCAAAATATGAATGTGTTAGCATAATTTCTCGAAAACAAAACAAATGGGAAGTTATAACAGATCCTCCGCATGGTTCAAAGTGTCTAATGAGCAAATCTAAAGTTTGGAAAGTTCTTACTCAGAGAGTTCATAGAATAAAACATTAAAAAATAAGCTCAAAAAATATTTTTAACAACATACCAAAGGTGTCATACTGGTAAAAGAATACGAGTAAATTGCAATAAGGGAACAAGTATTTTCATCCCTGTCCCTCTCTTAAACTAAAACAACATTTTTGTGGAAGTGAAAGTGCACATCCATAACATCGAATATATCGCTTTTTCAAGTGGTGGGAGCACGCCCACTTCCAGCATAGTGGAAGTGACGTGTCACCGCTGTTCAATTCATGTCTGTAGACGCCACCTATCTGAATTTCTCACTCACATGACTGTTAAGCTTTAGAAATAACTTGAAGGACTATTAGGAATGTAAGGACTATTTGTGAATTATTTATAACATCAAGGACTATTTAAAACATAAAGTGACAAGAATTACTATTAAAGGGATTAAAAATATTAATTCATACTATAAATTCCCAACAGTGAGCATGCAGACTGATAAATCATGTTGTATTTCTTTTTTAAGTTGGTTTAAAACACTGGCACTAGTGAGATAGTTTTTAAAAGAAGTCAATTTCTGCCGAAATACTAATAAGACCTGTGAAAGCTCCCGGATTTCATGAATCTTCCTGTTCATCATGTCAAAGTGCAATCCCAAATGTGCCGCAAAACAGCATGCAATCAATAATCTTCATCAAAACATAATGACTTTTAGAAACCTTCTTATACTGTAGCTTAATATTTAAACAGAATTCAATAATGACTTGTTGGCAAATATCCACCTTTCCCAGCATATTAAATTCTATTAATGGGGTTTTAATATGGGTATTCTTCACTATAACTCCTTCAACTTGTAACATTATTCTGTTTTTTAAGCACAAGAGATGGAAAACAGGTTGCCTGTTAGATTCGTATCCACAAATCCATGAAAATTTTACATACAAATTGGGTTTGGATTTCCTTTTAATATCTTTCATATGTCACTTAGTATTACATTTTGTCACCTGGATAAGGTTTAACAGTGGTGCTCTCCTGAGTGTTTTTAATTGAAATTTTTCTTTCTAAAGAGTAATGTTGAAAAATGTAATTGTTTTAGTTTTGAAGCACTAATTATACTTTTTGTGCTATCCTAACTTAACATTGTATTTGAAATATCCCTATGCGGTTCAACAGTAGCAGCCAATCGGCAAAAAGCTAGGCTGAAACATAATGTCATCAGGGCCCGACTTAGACTAATTGAGGCCCGGGGCAAAAACTTATTTGTTTGCCCCCCCTGCTTCACTACTTCAGTAATGAAGAACCGAACTTTGTGCAAGTACTTAAAATTTTCACCTGATCACATATAACAAGAAAATTGACTAGAATCTAAAATAGATATAAAGTCCGTCCAATAGTCAAACAAATTCATTCTGTACATTTGATTGATTTTCTGGCAATTCTATTTCTATGTCTACCATTAAAGGATATAGCACATCTGAAGAGTACAAATTTGACAAAGTGATATTTAAATTTAAAATTAGAAAATGTAATGACTTTTTTAGCAGTTTAAATTCATTAACAAAAAGTACCATAGACGAGTCCTACGCATTTAGATATGTGGAAAGTACAGTAAAAAAATTTTTTTTTTCAAAACAACTAACCATTTCTGCATTTAACTTCATAGATACATCAAAATAAAGTATTCTTTGCTGTTACAGAACAGTGAAAATGAGACTAAAAAGTGTTTGCATAAATATATATTTCTAGTTTTAATCATTTTTTCATATCATAACACTAATTTTTCCTGTTGAAGATATTACACAATATTATGCTAGAAAAGTTACTTACAAACTCAGTTTTAATCAAGATCTACTATTCTCTCCAAATGCTAAGAAAAACATATATAATTAGAAATTCAATGCAACAGAAAAAATCATGAAGTAGTACAATAATAAAACTCTAATTTTGCAGCTACATACAAGTGTTATGAGACAATTTCGTGTTATAAATACTATTTATTTGTAATTGATACTTAATATGTATAATAACAGATTTCTTCGGAAGAAATCTAAAAACTGAAAAAGAAATCTTAAGAAATTCTTCCTATTTCTTTTTTACAGGTTTTTTTCTGATTTTACTTTCTGCAGAACTATCAATTAAATCACCATAATCCATATTTCTTACTATATCACAATTTAAACATAAAAAAGAAAGTTGAGATAATTTTCCTTGAAGAACACATGATCTTATGGGAGATTTTAATCTTTTCAGCAATGAGAAAGATCTTTCCGTAGTACAAGTTAAAATTGGTAATGATAGATAAATTTGGAGTGCTGTCTCAACATTAGAAAATGAAGATGATAAATTAAACTTTTTCAAAATTTTCATCATATCTAATGCAGTTGCTTGTTTATCTGCTAAGGAATGAAAGTGTTGCAGTTTATTAGGGAATACATCATCTAAATCAGAAGAATAATGCTTTACCAATTCCTCCGCTTCAGTTTTTTGAAAATTTAATTCTGTATTTATCAAACAGGAAAATTTATTTTGTAATTTTTCATATGGAATTTTACGATTGATTAAGTTCAACATTAATGCATCACATAACATGTAATGACAGTTAATGATATATTTTGATCACGTGGCTTAAGATTTACTTCAGGTGCATTTCCATCATCTAACAATCTTCTGCGAGGTGTAACTTTTTTTCTTATTACCTCATATGTACTGTTTTCTGGCAAAATTTTTAGTGCTTCAGCTTTATATTTTTCGAATTTATTTCGAACAGACTGCGCAAAATCTATTGAAGATTCAAATGACTGTGATACTATATCTAATCGTGCCATAGAATCCTGGAAAACTTTACTTGTTTTATTTAATCTTTGTAAAATAGTATCCCACACAACTATATTTATTGCATTTTCAATCTTTAGCAATTTTTTATAAAGAGCTTCAGGTTCATTTCTAGTAGAAGGAGTTTGTTCTTCATCATCTGCCAAACAACGCAAAGATTTTAGAATCGAGGCATAGTTTTGACGCAGTGCCTTAGTAGCATTTGCATCGGCACACATTCGTGTACATGAACGATTTTTTAAAGTCGGTTTTTGCTTACTTCCTTTAAAATTTTCAATCAAAATGTGCCATCGGTACGTTGACACGGAAAAAGAGTTGTATAATTCTTGTTGTAAAGAAACAAAATGTTCAACTTCAGTGCAGGATTCTGCAGCATTTACCCCAACTAAATTTAAAGAATGAGCAGAACAAGGTACATAATCTGCCGTAGGATTAACATTTTTAATCCTTGCTTGCACACCTGAATATTTCCCTGCCAAGTTGGAGGCGTTATCGTAACTTTGTCCTCTGCAATTTTGTATGTCAAGACCCAAAACTTGCAGTATAATATTAGTTACTGTCTCTTCATTGTGACTAAAAATTTGTACAAATTTTATAAACCTTTCAACGGGTTCATGATCAGGACCAAGATACCGCAAATTTAAAGTAGACTGATCCATATGTGTAACATCTGGTGTAGAATCGACTATGATTGAGAAATACTTGGCATCTATCACTTCTTTAATTACCACATTCAGGACCTTTTCACCCATTAATTCTACAAATTCATTTACAATTGTAGACTATAAATAATTTACATTGCCGGAACCATGATTACCAGTTTTTGCGATTTGCTTCGCAAGAAATGGGTCAAATTGGGCTATCAGTTCTAGGCAACCCAAAAGATTCCCATTATGGGATGAGCCAAACGTTTCATTTTCTCTAAAAAAGCCATAGCTCTTGATGTTAAAAATTAAACAGTTTCAGCAACGTTCTGTAATACTGACCTCCAGTAATGTACTTCACTTTGGTATTGCTTGATTACTGCAGAGTCAATTCTTTCTTCCGTTTTAAGTCTCTGGGTAAACTTCTCTGTGCATAAAAGAATTTTCATGCTCTGCTAGACGAATGACAACATGTTTCCAATCATCGAAGGCAGATGTTGAAAGAATAGTTGTTAAATTTCCAAATAATTTGCAAATATAACAAAATATTTCCTTTTCTAATGCTGACAGTACCATCCATTCTCTTAATAATTTTTCTCCATTTTTTTTTAACTTTAAAAAAATTATTTTTAGTTAAAATACGTTTGCATCCATTAAATGTTTTCTCGGTGTTTTTTACCAGATCCAAATTTTGAGGAGGTGGCTTTCTAAGAAAATAATCAATTAAATCATCAGTGATTGTGTGCCATTTAGCAGGATCATCTATCGGAACATTTTTCTGATTGTCCCTTGCAGCCGGATCACTGATCGGTTCTTCTTGATGTATGTTATATTCGGGCATCTCATCTGCGGAAGTACGACCCTGCTGTTCTTCGTAGTCATGGGGGTTTTTATTACGCTTATCTTGTAAGTTGGGTAAAACTGGTTGCGTTTGTGACACAGCAGCGATTTCTGCTTTTTCTGCGCATGCTGGAAGGAATTTTAAGAGGCTCCCTTTAGCCTTCTTAGCTTCAAGTTCTCGAGCCTTTTTAAGTTTCCTTTTTAGGCTTCCAGATTCGTAAGATCGTTCCATTTACTTTATTGCAGCTTGAATACAGTGTTAATAAGAAGCTAGGTAAAACAAATTAATTTCAAGAAAAATAAAACTACTACTGTACATAGAACATGCCATCCCACGTGCAAGAGAATAACCATGAGAGTAACAAAACAAACGAACCGAACGGTAAACAGTTAAAATACCGGTTGCATTCAGAACTATGCGTTATCATTCGATATTTGGGAAGGGATCCAGGTAGATTTTCAATCTTGCAAATAAAAGTAATTAATCAAAAGAATATTTGGCATTTTGGCTAGAATTTTGAGAAAATACAACTTATAATTGATGATTGGGATTTCTCTCTGTTTCAAAAATGCAACAGAATCCACCGAATATGCGCAGTTACGATTAAGATTAATAGGACTTTGTTAACATTGTATCGTTGCCTTCTGCGAACTTTTCCCAAAATGAAATTTTCTGATTTTTAACTTTGTCATCTAGCTGCAAAAAGTTCATACCCTTGCTGACTTTAAGGCTATTCAGCTACATTTTCGCATTTACAATGGCTCAATTATGCCAATCAGAAGACGCTTTTGTTGTAAACATATCGCGTTTTGACCCTTGCAAAAGTACAGGCTTTTGATTGGCCAAATTTGTCCATTGTATCGTAATTGCGAAAATTTATCTGAATTCCATTCTAGAAAGCCAAGGATTTACAAAATATAGAATTTTTGTGTTCATACGACAGAATAATGAAGAAGCTAGCATAAAACTAACAGAATTTACACTGTAGTGATATTTTCTTTTTAAAAAGTTTATTAAAGAAGGAAATGCAATATAAACTTTCAATTCGATTTGGGGGCCCCTGTATTAATCAGGCACTGGATGTCATGGGTGCACTGACCATCGAAAAAAGAGGAAGTAAGAAATGACAGTAAAAAGTAGAATGTGGTACAAATTCGTCCCCACAGTCATATTTGGAGGGAATAAAGAAAATCTTTATGTTAGTCGATTTCACATCTGGATGTGGTGTCACATTATCCCAAAAAAGAAGTATATTATTAAGTATTCATTTTTTACAATACCTTTTGGTTTTGCTGCTTTTCCTATAAATAAACATCTCTCTTGGACACCATTCATGCTTACTAGAGCACAGTGAAACAGACATTCTTTCAACATTTTGCTACAATGACAGTTTTCAACTTCAAAGCACGTTTTTTTCCCAGTAATGCATGGTAGAAGAGCCCTGATTCATCAACATTTTAAGCATTTTCAAGCTGTTTCAAATGTTCGAAAGCAATGCGATTAGAGCATTTATTGTAACTGTTAGTGTAAGATGATACATTAGATCAATTTCAGTCTAGATCGTTTAATATGTACAGAATACTTTAAATAACTATATACATGGCGAGAACACAACTTGTGCTCACAAGAGGTCCGAAGAACGACATGCAACTCTCTGTTGCGAAACAGCTTCAACATAACTTCGCATCCAGTTAAGATTACAGTTAACAGTGTTGTTCGCATATGTTTTAACACACCCCCTTGCCAGCCACAGTCTACAACACATAAATGTAAAAATAAAAATCATGATCTTCAAAAGAAAACTTATTAACACTTGTGTACTTCAATATGACATTCATGAAAACACTATATTAAATTATATCAAACATAAAAAAACATGATCTTCACAATGAAACATTATCTTCTCTACTTCAATATGTTATGAAAACATTAAGCAAATTATATTTTTAAAAAAGACATGTTTCACAGGTAAGAAAAGCACAGATGAACATTTTAAAAAAATGCATAAGTGCAAAAACTTCATATCGACATATTTTGCAATAATATTACTAGAATCATTCCATAGTTAAATGAAATCAAAGTTTTCTTGGACACTTTCTTCGTCATTATGTCTGCAAAGTTTTCTGTTGTGGGAATGTGTTTGAATTTTACAAATTTTTCCGCAACTAAATAACGTATGAAGTGATGTTTTATATCTATGTGTTTACTGCGCTCTGAAGTCACTTGGTTAGTTGCAATGAATATTGCCCCTTGATTGTCCACATACACGATTTGTGGAGAAGAGATAAAGCAAATCCCTAGCTCTCCGAGTAGATTTTTTTTTTATATATATGTTTTTAATTTTGCTAACATACGTTGCTAAAGACTCTTTCTTTCTCGTCGCATGTGATGAATTTCTTGATCGCGTCGACAGGGCCTGATTAAGGTAGGGGCATACAGGGCAGCAGCACCTGGCCCCCACATCTGAAGGGGCCCCAAATCAAAATATTTTCATACTTCCATAAAGTGAAGCAGAGGGGCCCCCAAATAAGTCTTTTGCCCCAGGCTTTAATTAGGCCCAACCTCCGTGCATATTCAGATTTACAGTGTTAATTATTTATACAATGGATGCAAAGCGCTCTGAACTTGCAATTAGTTACAGTTAAGATTACAGTTAACACTGTCGTTGGCATATATTTTAACTAACAGAATTTTGCTCAGAAAAAAAAATTAGCATTAGCCTTTTTCTAGTTCTGGTAGATAAGTAATTCACTGCTCCTTTAGTCACCCTCCATGTGTGACATATGATTTCATATGTGCTATATAATGTTCTTCATGGTTATATTAATACAATTTTAAAGCAGATTAAATAATTTTTTTTTCTGTGGATATATTGTTTTTAATGCTCTTTTAAATTGCAATTTTATTTCAGAGCAATGTACAGTCATTTTCAAGTTGTCCTAATGTGTTCAAAGTTTATCAAGCTATGTTAAAAATTTTAAAGGTATGTATTAAATCTTTATAATATATATATATATATATATATAGTTGTGCATTTGTAAAATACAGTGTAAGGAAAAAAATAAATAATTAGGCTTTGTAGAATAGTAACATTTGCATGAGGCATCAATATGTTAAGTAAATAAGATCAAAGCAAAATTGGAATAAAATGAACTAATGAAACGGGGTTCATCAGTAGTAGAAGTTTCTTCTAAAAGTGGTGCAGAAGGTTCGAGTTCCTTGAGTGAACATCCATGCAATAGATTTTTATGTAAATTAGGATCCTTTTACTTTTTTGCATCCATTCTTTTAACTGGCCTCACGAGATGTCCTGTCTGTCAAGTTTAAGGTTAGCTTGTTCAATATTCAAAGTGGACACTGACATGTGGCCTCTCCATCTCAGATTGTTTAGTTTTTATAATGAGTTTTTTATATTGTTATTACTAAACAATAAACATGCACCACAGTAAAAGCCATTCAACATGTATATACAACCGAAAGATAAATGCAACAATACCAGCTTAGGTCAAAGTACACAAAAGCAAAGAACAGCATATTATATAACACATGAAATTAGATACAAAATAAATTTTTAAAATGAGTGAGGCTAGTTTTTGTAGCGGTGTAAGTTAATGCCTCAAATAGCCATCTTTGCCTATAATCAAGGGGCACACCTTTTGGCAAAGCAGTAAGGAACAAAAAGCTACCACCATGAAGTTCTTGTTTTGAACCTGGCCGTCGCTACCCTCTCCTCTTCTGCCACAGATAAACATTCCTCTGGCCGCAGTGGCCAGAACTGAACCCCATAGTTTCGTTCACAATCTTCTGTGTTGTTTTACATTTGATAACTTTTCCAATCATATTACACATTTTTTTATGCTCCACAGATCTTAAACTCTTAATCTGAGAAATGTTTTCAAACTATATCCTCTCCAATATCTGTCATAAATTGGATCAGTTTTTCTTTTTATGCAATAGAGGCAGACGAAGTCTTTGGTCTTTAACTTCTTTTCTACATTTTTCATCCGCATATCATCCTTTTGAACATTCATCCACATTATCGCTACTGTAGAAACTATTTGGCTCAAGTCTTTTACACTGCCACGCAAAACAGTCTCTTGGAACACAGTATTTTCTTTTCACTATTCCGTCTCTAGCGCATGAATATCTGAAAGAGATAGCACTGTGACATCACTAAGAAATAAATTGACCAGTTAGAACAGGAGCAGCCCTCCGTTTATTTGTTAGTAGCATTCGCTAGACCGTTTCTTTGGAATTTTATACAATTATTTTTACTTTTATGCTAGTTTTTTTACATAAACACGTTTGAAAATTTTCCAATTGTAATTTTACTGTAAGGGGTTACTGTACTTAATCTACAGTAATTTGAGTTTTTCATGCAACTTTAATGATTTATTTCACATAAGCATTTAAAATTTGAGTTCTGCAGGAGGGGGGGGGGGCGGAATTCACTCCATGAAAAAATTTTCCTTTTTAAGAATTTTCGCCTGAAATTTTTCCTTTTAAAAAATCTAGAGATTTTATATCATTTCAGACAAATGTGCTCAGACTCCAATTTTAATGCATAAGCCTGCTTCTCTATTTTTCATTTTATTTCTCTTCAGAAAATGAACCGATGTTGAAATTTAACAATTCATTTACTTAAAGAAATATACGGTGACTTCCGAATATAAGCAAAAACGTGTATAAGCCGAGAGTGCATTATTCCTTCAAAAATGTATCAAAAATTCAAAACTCGTATATAAGCTGAAATAAAAATTAGATAAAAAAATATTAAAGTTCAAAGAGTATCGTCAAAGGGGGCGAAAATTTCTCCAAGCAGGTAATACAGATCAAGTATTTTCTAATCAAGATGTGCAAGGGAGAAACTTGGCGGCAACAGCGACAGATTGATCTCTGATAACCCTGTCTTTTCAGTATTACATTACTGAATTTTTTCAACATCAGACAAGGTTTTTAATTTCAATCATTCGATTGGTGTGAAAAGACCAAGACTTTCTTGTTCAAATCTTTTTTTCTATAAAGGAATTCAAAGCTTTGTTTCCAAGTTCCACAGTATATTTTAAGTCGGGGGTTACCTCTTCATTAGAAACTTTACCAGTAACAATATTTAATAATTAATTGCTACTCATATTATCTTGGATTGTACGTAGAATGTATAGTATCGTAGAGATTGCAGTGATATGCATTTCATCTTGTATGATTCATTCAAGTTGAATCCAGTTCTTTTTTAAGCGGCTCCCATTTTGTTTACCTCCCATTATATTATATAATATTCCAATTAATCCACCTTTAGTTTTAGAATGTTTAATCCAGGTTTCTTCAATGACTTGATCACAGATGCCTTTGAAAAGGAATGTTTATCTTGCTGCTGAACTGAAAATTTTCCACTTTGGAACTCGTTAAATGTCTAGAATAATTTATTCCATCATATGCAAAAAAAATAAAGAAGCATTAATTGTGCCAATGATAAATGCAGTTTCCAATTTTCTTGTCGAGTTGCATATATAAACAATGGCAATAGTTGCATCATTTCAATGTAGGAGTTTCAGAATTCATAGGTGAGGTTTTGGGTACATTTGGATGCAAGGTACTCTTTATATGCTTTACACATGGCTTCGATTTCTCTGCTGTGTATTGAATTGTCCAAGGAATTATGAGGATATCCTTAACAAAAATTGCTCAATTCTTCATTAAATTCGATTATTTGCTCAGACAGAAACACTTTAAAGCGTATGGCCATTTAACACACGACCGATAAAGCTCTGAACAACAATACCCAATTCAATCAGGATATCTTGCAATCCACCATCACCGAATCGTTTTCCGATAACAGCTAAAAATGCCACACACGTATGAAACTCCCCAAAAATTAATTATGAGCCGATTAATAAACTCGTTAGTTTGCCCCCTGATTTGTTGTGCTTTAGCATAAATAGCTTGATCAAATGCAAGAACTATGTTCTCTTCAGATTCATTAGCTATTTCAGTACTCCAATGCAATATCGTCTTGACAGTTGACATTTCTGTAGGCGTAGCATCCAATATCAGTAGGTAACCAACTTTGGTTTTATGCAAGATCTCAAATGATGCTGTTGTCAATGCTGCATTAAATTTGATTATTTGCTCAGCTAGAAACATTTCAAAACGTATTCTCCGCAATGCCTCACAAAAAAAGCTTGAGCTCGCATACTTTTCTTGTAATGATGGCCATCTAACATATAACCAATGAAGCTCTGAGCAACAGTACCGAATTCAATCAAGATACCTTACAATCTACCATCACGAAATCATTTTCCAATGCTGTTGTCATTTGGGTGTTGAAACCAGTCCAGCCAGGCAGAAGGTCTTTCGCTACACAGGAAAAATACATCTTTAACCACCCTCACTTTGTTTTAAACAAGTAAATTTGTTTCATCACTTATAAAAGGTATGTCATCTAAAGAAGGAGGTTTAGGTTTTTTTGTTCCTCTGAAATGACGTAGATGAGGTAAGGGCATACCCAGTGAACGTTATCTCGATTTCTTTAAAATTGGAAGCACTATTATCAGTTGTCTCAGACTCATAAGTGATGTGCCACTGTAAAATTATGCCATTTGTGTTGTGGGTTGTATCAGATTCTGTTAGTCTCTTTGTCAAAGTCGTTTTTTCCCCCATGTTAGTGTTGTGAAAACACCCTTTTCAAAACCTACTAAATAAAGGCAGTTACTGTTTAACTGCTGCATTGCTAAAGCAATATCCTGCTGTATACTGTGGTATGGAAAACTCTGCTCTAATCCATTGAGAAGTCCTATTAAGTTTGAGGATCCGGAAAGATGACATAGGGTCATATCTAAAGATAAATGCTTTGTTGTCTGAAGTTCTTTTCACAAAATCAAATTGAGAAAAACTTTTTTTGAAGTATGTTTGTTGTGGTGTATCGGCCGGCTATGGCTAAAAATATTTCCCCATTAAATTTAACACCATAATCTTCCTCCCTCAAATTTTGAACATGAAAGTTTGGTCGCGTATCATAGTAGTGGAGTAGGTGTTCCCGCAAAAACTCCAGGACGTTTCAACATTTAGATGCACTGTGAAACCTTGAACAAAATAAAGGAAAAAGAACTTACCCCCCTGGCTGCTAGACTGGTTTTGAAAGCACTGGACAAAAGCAGAAAGTTTGAAAACAACATTGATATTTATTTTTCACATCAGCATTCTTGGATATTCTTTGGAGTACTCCTTACATATTTCATTTATTCATAAGAAATAAAATCGGTTAAAAATATTACTTGTAAAAATTTTAAACAACGGATTAAAAACAGACCAAAAGAACTCTCGATCGAGGTATAAAAAAAAACTCTTTAACGTTCCTTAAAATGTTCGAAGATGGGTTGGATGGAGAACATCGTGCTTTTTCAAAATTCAACCTTCTCTTAAAAACTTTAGATGAATATCTCGTTGAAACATTTTTTTGTTATGTTGGATATGAGCGGACAAGCTACTGGAAAATGGATTTTTACTTGGTGCACTTCATAGTCGGCCACGTGCGTCATGCTGACTCGTTTTCGACGACATCTTGTAGACTCCCTCAAGTTGCTCTCGAATAAAAAACTATTTTAAAAATCGTGTATCCAGACTATTCATCTGAAAAGATTCTTGCAAAAGTTAAGCTCCTTTATTATGTACTTATCCAGCAGGGTCGGATACAACCAGATTAGGATCTGGCCACGCTACTTTGGAATCCATCCTCGGTTCCCTCGAAGAGCCTCTCATGAGCAGCAACACCAAGAGCGTGCGATTTCAGCTGACACACAAGCACCAATGAACTCAAAAATTTTATCTCACAATGTGCACAAGGTTTCAAACTTGGAGTATTGAAAACAAGATATCCATCCGCCGTGACTCCAAGCAGCCAATCAGAACAGAGCACCATGAAACAACATCATGACGTCATGCTTCTAGCTCTCGCAGGGAACAGAAAAAAATGGATGCCAACACATGTAAACAAGCGGGAAGAATACGAAAGCTCGATGCATATAAATAATGAACGCGCTTACACCCGTTGAAAATAAAAAATACCCCAATTTAAAAAACAATAAATCCCCTTTAAAATAAATGAAAACCCAAAATTAATATCTTCACAAAATGAATAAATGCTATCCCGAATTTCTTGAAAAACAAAATAATAAATTCCCCTATAAAATACACGAAATATGTGATATACTATATCATAATTCACTTAGCAATCAGAAGAAAAAACAAAAAAAGGGAAAAAAAAAGAATTTGTCAAGCTTAAGTATTCACCCCGAAAAATTTGTTTAACCCATCTCCTTACATGATACATTACAACATCATATACCACACTAACAGCAATACCTATATCACCATGGGGTAAGTTACAAAATGAAAAAGTTGAAATACATTCAGTGAGAAATGTAATGAGTTTGCATATACCTTTGCCAACAATCCTCTTAAAAATTTTTTACCCCGACAGTGTTGCGTGAAACATATCACACATAAAATAATGGCACAAAAAAATACATCACCACAATAGTTAAAAGTCCAAAAGGTGAAAGCAAAAACAAAAAAACGTAAAAATATGTAACAACTGGAGTATAATAATTATATACAGTTACATCAGGTACCATGGTTTTGAACTATACAATCATGGGTATAGTCTTGAAAAAATATCGACAAAATGTTGTGATGGTAGAATTTAATTATGGAAACTTAATCCTATCACCAAAAAACTAACCAACACAGTGTGATCATCGTATAGCGTAAAATTTAATATTGTGTTGTGTTTTATGAGATTAAAACTTGATATAGAATGCTTAAGATCATTTAACACATTTTTTTTATGAATAAAATCGAAATTATGATCTTATTGTCGGAAAGGAAAAATACTGCATTAAAGTATCACATTTATTTAAAATTCTTTATATCCGCACTATTGGCATGTTTGAATTAAATCATTATGTTGCACCGTCATTTCAAAAGAACAATTGCATTAAGTCAATATCATTCAATTCGTAATTAATAAAAAGGAATTGATTTTGATGCAATTAACACATGATAGAATCACAACTTCTTAAGTATTCAGAAAATAGGGTAGTTTCCCCTACACTAGTGTTTCAAAGTCGCCTCCCTCCCCCCCCCCCCCCGGAAAAAATTTCTGGCTACGGCCTTGCTTTCCCTAAAATACCGGAATTTGCAAACAGCCAATAAGAATCAAGGTCAGATTAGAGGGGACAGGGGACAAAAGACCACCTGAACCCTGACCTTGAGCCGAAAGGCTGAAGGTTAGAAGAAGGGAGTGAGTAAAATTTTCCTGCAAGAATGCTATGGACGAACCCACTCGTAGGCCGTTCAGAGGGGGTTGGGTGGCCGTTGCTAAGGGTCATTTTAACATTATGTCTACAGGCCAAAAATTCCGTGGAACGAAAAAGCGGCCGTTAGGAGGGGTGACCGCTATTCACAGGTGGCCGCTTGGAAAGGTTTCACTGTACTTCGATTAGAAAATTTATATGAAATTTACTAAACTAGTATTAAAAGCAATTATCAGAGTGGAAGAGTAAGTTTTATTTACCTGTGCAAACATTACTTATAAAAAAGCTGTTATAAATTTTTGCTTCAATTTTTTGAAACAACATCCTTTTACTAAAGTATTGATGTCTTCAAAACTATTTAATGCATGTGAGACATTCTGTTGCTGCATTAAAAATTGTTGCACAGTTTGTAATGCTGCCATAGCTTTGTTCACAGTGATTAGATTTTGGGCTTCCGATCAGCGTCTTCTTCGTCTGTTTCAATTTCATTTAAACTTTCCTTTTGAGATTCTCTATTTATATCTTCATCTGTCATTACGTTTGAAGTTAAAGCCTCATCATCTATTTGCATATATTCTTCAAACAAGGCTACTGAAACTGTGTCCCTTTTAGCAGCTTCTTGGAGAACTGAAGACGTACTGCTCTTCGACAGCTTCCTCCGAACCTTCCACAAAACCTCCAGGACGAAAGTAATTTTGTATTGTTGAATGTTATATTCCTTGGTCGCAAAGCTGGATTTTCGCTGTAGTGTTTGCGAAGCTGGCAATATTTCTATCCCTAGCTTGTGCCACTTATCTCCAGAGAAGAACTCTTTAAGCCAAGCTGCAGTGGCATCATTTGTGCAGTTGATAATAAGTGCACCACCAACCAACCCCGAAGAGTTGATTTGGGGGCCTTTACCCTCCTGCATTTCGTTGATGGCATCATCTATGTCACAAAAGATGTCGACATCTTTCTTTACAGGTGAGGGGTTTCTCCTCTAGGTGAGGGGTCTTGATGACGGCCATCTTCACTCCAGAGAGAGCCTGCCTGTAGGATGGACCAGATTCAGTTTTCTGTTTCTTCATCCCAGGCAGTTTAGCGGAAGGTGAAGGAGTTTCGGGCTCAAATACCCTTTCTCTCTTCGTGGCTTCGGGTTTTTTGTCTGCTAGGTCCTGATGTTTTGTGTCCCGAGTAGAGCCTTCATTATCCTCTTCTTTTGCCTTTTCAACAATTTCTGAGGATTTTTCGACTGCCAAGTCAGTAACAGCTGGGGAAGTCGTGGAATCTTTGGATTCTGCTCTGGTTTCTTGGACCGCCGGGGCGATACCTTCGAAAGCCGGAGCATTGTTTTCAATCTTGTGAGCCACCGTAGTAGCACCGACAAGAACTGAAGTGGTAGGGTTTTTGGCTTCAGATGAGGGACCCGGTTTGGGTACCACTGCACCTGAAGCGGTTAGATTTTTAGGTGTCTTACCACCAGGTTTTTTGAATTTTTGTTTATCCATAAAAACTTTAAATTTACTGAGGGTAAAAAATGTCACCACCCGCATGGATCCTTTGTACAGGTGGAAGGCAAAAATACAACGTAGGTCGCCACATCACGAGTTGAACCGTTCGCAACAGCCTTTAACCCCGGTTGCCATGTGCGACGCACACTCTCTTCAGCACGCTTCTCACACCTTGGATTTAGGTTGCCGTTCACCCACTCCAGCCGTCCTGTCCGGTGAGTCACAGGGCAAGCCCAGCACACCGCTAGACATTCTGACAGAAAGTGGGCTTACACCATGAACATTTTGGCACCCTCCTCTTTTATCAACCGGGCTTGCGACCGGCTTTGGCAGAGTTTTGAGTCCTTTAACTAATGTGGGCAGTGAGTGAAATGAATGGAAATGAAGAAAAGAATGCTTGATTGACACTCCCCCTCTTAAAAACCAGCTGGGTGGGAAATCTTCCTGATCCACACACTTTTGAAACTCTACCCCATTGTTCCCTAAGGAAGTGTCCATCGCTTATCTATGCCCATTAATGAAGGTGTCCCTTGTCAATTCATTCCTGTCACTGATCTGCGCCAACATGCTTGCACAGCATCTGCCAGAAATAGGACTAGCTATTTTCATAGAATTCCTAAAGGTGAAGTGCAACAAAACTTTCAAGCTTCCAAAGCTCCAAGGAAATTTCATATCAAAGGATGTTCTTCCACTTTATTTTATTTTTTATTTTTTCAGCTGAAAAATTTTGTTTTATGTCTTGAGTGGGGTTTTGTTCAAAACAATTTCGTCTGAAAACTATTAATTTAACACTAGTCCTTAGATTATCTGACGGGGAATGGCATTCCTTTCGCGTTAATGTGGTTTGACTGTATAACTATATAGCTTACCTAAAAATTTAAGAATCAATATCTGGTAAAGTTTTTTTTTTTTTTTTTTTTTTCCAGTGCACGCAAGGGTCAAAATCACTATTCTGCAAAAAACGCCTTTAAAGTTGAAAGTTCAAGATTTTATTGCATAGTGCCCTTTTTATGATACGAAAGTCATTTAAAAATCTCCAGCTGCATACACAACTCCTTCCTGCTTTTCTGTTGCCATTTCTTTAGCTATTTTTGTCTTCTTTCTGGCTCTGCAAGCTTCCAAAGTGAACGACTCGGCTTTGATTTCTGCAGATTGAATGTGGCGAAGATGTGCTCTTATAACGAAGGATATAGAATTATAGCCAATTCTGTAACCAAGTTCTTTCATAGTATTTAGTCTACCAGACTGCCAATTATTAAACAGAATAATTGCTTCATTCATTGCTATCTGGAACACACTATACCCACAAACAAAATTTTTTGACAAAGTTCCCAAATTAATGCATTCAACGATTTATTGGGATTCTGTGTGGAGCCACCTTTGAAAAGTGAAGGCCTGCCGAGACCTCTAAAAATTTCTTTAATAGCATCCATAACAGTTGGCAGAATTGAATTTTTATGTTTGTAAGAGTAACCAATCTCTTGTGCACATGGTCTTTCATACGAACACCATGAATTTGCTCCTACTGGGCAAATATGATGTGTTGGATTTCGTAAAATTTTTCTCTTGCCACGTATTCCCCACGTTAATGACTCAACGTGTCTTGTCGGCTGTTCAGATCTAGCTCATAATATCTAAAAGAATGGACTTGAACATTTGCTGAAGCCAAGCAACCAAAATTGAACTTGATCAATCTACCTTTTCATTCGGCTATTGTTTGTTTGTTTCCCATACATGGTCAATATCTTCACTGCTCATGTGGCACAAATAGTGGAAGGATTTTTTTAGTTCCAAATTTGTTGGATTATCTTGCCACAATAAAAGTAAGAATTTCCTTTGTGATTTGCCAGATACTTCTTCGTTTAATCTTTGCATTCAGTTTCTTGGTCGCCCGATACAGCTTGAAGAATTTAAAAAGTAGGCAATGCTTTCTGGGGGGAGAACAGGATTTTGTTTGTCTTAGAAAACTTTCGGTAGCACAAAACATTCCATACAAAAATGAAAAGAACTTCATTTTAGACAGACCATGTACAAATAGAGTAAATTTTCATGAAGTGGGAGCATACCAGAAGTGAAGAAAAGTTAGTAAAATGAGAAATATGCTCCAGAAATTTGTTCAACATGCAAATTTATGGATCTAAATAGCTCATAAAACACAGAAACAAAAACCACACTTACTATATGTAAAAATAAATTTTGAAGCAGTAAAATTCAATTCTTTGATGTTGAAAAGGTTCCCCTTTAGAAAGCACAGCAGTATGATGTGAAGTTTTCAAAGCTTGATCAGTTTGACTGCAAGTCACACTATTTCGCGGCTTTGCATTTGGTTCTTCGGAATTTTCAGAAATTAACTTATCATATCGTTTCTCAGCCTTGGAAATTCTAGTTTTAACAGTGAACTTCCGATAGCATTTTGTGTGGTATCCTTCATTGTCATTAGGTAATTGAGAATGTTCATCAACTAAGATGTGAGACAATTTCTTGCTAATTTCATGTTCAACACATTCTTTTAACGCAGCCGTTTTGCCTACTTCTGATGAAAACAACTTTCAGATACATTATCGTCGGAATGCAAACAACAATTCCGAATTTTTGACATTGTCTGCACAATCACAGGTCAAAACAATTTGCATTTCAAAAGGAAACTTAAATATTTACCATAAAAAAGGTTAAAACTAAATTTAATAAATATATTGTTGGCTCTGAGAAGAGCCGTTTTTTTTAAAAATTAAAATATATTTAAAATTTAACGGAATGATAGTCAACAGTCAACTTGTTTACAAACATTGCTGTAAGTGACTGTAGGAAGAAGAGACATCCCATGTGATTAGTTAACTTCAAAGAGCTAAAAAGAAATTTGATTTCATTAGAAGAAAGTACAAATACATAAAAAAAGAGTGCAAAATGAAATCTATTGTCATTAAATTATGACCAAATATATTTCGTAGAACTAAATAAAATTAAAAATACTAAAATATTTTAGCCCTTTAAAGGGCCATTTTTTTTTGTAGTACCATTATATTAAAATATTTTTCGGATTTTGTTTGCTTTCAAAAAAGAAATTCATATAGGACATTAATTAATATGACATGGTTTTCCCCACCACCCATTTGAAGGGAAGGGGGCGTGATAGCTTAAATATTTAAATATTGAGACATGTGGTGGTAAATATACTTCCCAGAGTCTTTGCAAGGTTCTACCAATCAGAATGGGTAAAAAAGCTAACTATAAACATCTATAACCTGATGAATTTGGTGGGAAGTGTACTTCCCACCGCCTTAGAAAGGGTTAAATAATTTTGTTCAAAGAATGTCGTGGTGCTTCACCATTATTTGGTGGAAAGGCCAAGTATGGCTAAAAATTTAGTAAACCCCTTTAATTTTAGCACCATAATCTATTTCCCCCCATTATATTTTGAACCAAAAATTTTGTCACGTATCGTTTAGTGGCGTGTGCTTCCGCAAAAACTCCAGGACGTTTCATCCGTCTGGATGCACTGTGAAACCTTGAACAAAATAAAAGAAAAAAGAACTTACCCCATCACAGCATAGTCATTTGTAAGTAATAGATATCTACACATCATTTGGAGAAACAAAGGGAATTTTATTCACTTGGCATACTTGGTTAAATCATGGGAGTACTCCGTACACAAAGACAAAAACGATCACCACATGTGAACAAAATTTGGTTACTTGTAAAATTATGACAATACTAAGTGATCAACGAATTAGGATCTTGACTTTAAAATTGGACTAAAAATGTCTGGAGACAGGTTGGATACATTTTATTCCAAAACGTCACTTCTATGCCCTGCTCAGAGGCCTCAGTTGAACGTCTTGCATGGCTATCGATATAAAAGAAACAAGGCTGCTGGACTCAAAGCAGTTCTGCTTAGCAGCAGGAGAGCGGAGATGAAATTCGTGAATCCTTTGGACGACACGTGTTCATGGCTGGCTGGTAGATGTTTTCCTCTAGGTTCGCCTCAAAAAAAAAAAAATATTTTGTTTAAATACTGAAAACTCCATGCAAATCCTTCATGATCCTAACGGATCGTTGGTGTTTCATTCCTGCATCTACTCATCGTTAAAGGATGTCAGCGGATTCCGATCCGGCCACGCTGAAACCATATCCTCCATCATCTTCATCACAAACTTCTCGGTGGTCGCTAACAAGCTCTCCAACTATGCGTGCGTCCTCTGCTGCCTCACAAGCCACACTGCCCTCAACAACTTCTGCCCCTCGTGCACCAAAAACGCCTTCGCAGTGGCGTGAAAACGATGTATCCTACCGCCGTGAATCCAAGCAGCCAATCAGGACAGAGCACAATGAAACAACATCATGACGCCACGTTTCTTTGCTCTCGCAAGGAAAGGGAAAAAAAATGGACGCCAACGCATGTAAACAAGCGGGAAGAATACGAAAAAGCTCGATGCATTTTAATAATGAACGAGCTTACACCCGTTGAAAATAAAATACCCCCATTTAAAAACAATAAATCCAACCTATATTTTACAATTAAATCCCCTGTAAAATAGATAAAAACCCAAACTTAATATTTTCACAAAATAAATAACTGCTATCCCAAATTTCTTGAAAAACAAAATAATAAATTCCCCTCATTAAAAAATAAATGAAATATGTGATATACAATATCACAAAGAAATTCTGCCCCACAGCATTGAAGCCAACTTGAGTGATAAATGCATTCCGTCCACGGACTTAGGCAAATGTCCATGGCTTTTACGGGCATAACAAGTTTTATAATTATGTTCGCCAGACTTCAAGGTGATCATCAGTAAATGTTTATCAGTATGATTTCCTCCATTATTTAAATGCTTAATATGCCCCTTCTCGGCCAAGGTAAAACATTAGAAAATGTAAATTGCTCCTTTTTTCCAATGGTAAATGTGTTAAACAATTCTCCAGTAATGCTTGGATGAATTTCTAATTAATTAGAAACATTTTAGTTTTTTATCCATGTCTTAGTCACTTTCTTGTTACTGTTTCAAAATATTTTTTAGTATTGAAGCAAATATTGCAATTCATTCATTTTCCAGGATTCTGCATGAAAAAAGTTCTTCCTATAAACTGGTAATTACTTTTACTAGAGAAGAAGTCTTGATATTTTGCCAAATACCCTGGGGATCCTGAATTTCAAATATTAAGATTATAATTCTCAATGTTAGATAAACAAGTGCTACAGCCTGATTTACTTTCTTTCTGACATCAATTTTATTATGTATACACTATAGTTGGAATCCCACAGCACTCTCCATAAGAATCATTTTCATCTCT
This sequence comes from Octonoba sinensis, assembly GCA_038502835.1. Taxonomy (NCBI): domain Eukaryota; kingdom Metazoa; phylum Arthropoda; class Arachnida; order Araneae; family Uloboridae; genus Octonoba; species Octonoba sinensis. The sequence goes on along the minus strand of CM076605.1, from coordinate 57,118,441 downwards.
ACAGACCAGGTTGACTAGTTCAAGCTAAGTGACTTGATACTCTTGTAGTCCCTATCCATTAATTTAAATTCATTCACACCCCAGCCCCTTGCCAAAAAAAAAAACATTCTAAGACACAGATGTGACCACCGATCTGCTTCCCAAATATAACTGAAAAGATTAAGAGGTATGGACCTCACAAGGGGTGTCTTTGTTTCAACAAATTAAAAAACAGATTTCTTTAGTATTCATAGAATAAATTGCTTTCAAAACATTGCAGGGACCTTTGTTGCTTGTTTTCTTTAAGCACTTCTTCTCTGCCAAGTAGCTTGTAGTTCCACAGAAAAAAATTTATTGTTGTCTGCCAAATAATTCTTCAACCTATGGCCACATGCACTACTGCACCAAATACACTTTACAGGCTGCAGTAGCACCCATGCAGCATTTTGCTCTATTTCACACAAAAGCTTAATGGACAGCAGATATTGGTTGACCTTGTAGATCGAGAGAGACTCATGCCACTATTGATAGAGCTAACTCGATAGTTCTTGCCAGCATCGGTCCTGATTCAGCCAGCAGTCTCCATGGGGCGTCCAGATTTTAGACTCGCACTCCGAGCTATCACTTTTCAGAACCAGTAGCTCACTTAATTCCAGACATCATTGTCAGACTGCAAATTAAATCATTCATCATAACAGTAACAGATGTTTCTTTGCCATACCTTAACTTGCAGTAAATTCTGTCTAAAATAATATCAACTAAGTTTTATTTTCAAAAACATTTTTGCTTATAGATTTAGAAGATCTCAAAATGATTAGTTTGGACATTGAAACTTTCGTGCTTTAAGGTTTTGTAAACAGATTGTTATTCTATTTTCTGCAATTTGGAAGGATTTCTCCCCTACATATTTCAAGATAAAGATAACTATTTTGCTAATTATTGGGAAATGTTACTGTGAAATTTCTTAGATACATATTTAAGTGAACATGTTTATCTTTTCAGAAATATTTTATAAGAATAATTATTTCTAAATTGCAAGATTATTAAGTGCATGCAGCTTGTGTTTTTGTGCTATATTTTTACCTATTTATTTGTTTTTATAGGAGTCTGAATACATTGATGAAAGACAGCATTGTTTTATGTTGCACACTGGAGTTTCTGACACACATTACTTATGTGCAGAGAATAAAGCAGAGTTACTCAGGATAGAAAATGGTTGGCACAGAGCCACTTATAATGCTGTTACCAGACTAGGGGTACTCTTTGAAATCATTTATGTACTATGCATTAATATTTTAACGCTAGATTTACCAGGGCCTTTTCCACCTTTCTTCTCAACCCATTCTAAAGTTTTATTTTACCCCATGTTGCTACTAATTATAATAAAACTTTCCATCACATTAATTTGTCCTACTTAGTGTGTATTAGGAAAAGCCAATGCAATTGAAACTTTCATTATAATTAGTAATAAATTATGCAAAATGGAAGCTTCAAAACAATCAAAATGACTGGTCTGGTAAATCTAGTGTTAGATTGTAGTTAGCAGCTATTTTATGTCTATTTGAGAGCAGGAAAGTTTTATGTTTTTTCTTTCAGTTTATGGCTTTTCTAACGCTTTTTTTATGCTTGAATACATTGCTTTTTCCAATCCAAAAGTCGGTTGTATCATAATGGGTCCATTAGAGCCTTTTCCATTTACTTACATGTTCCAGTAGAATTTTATTTGTTGACTGTAGAACTTTTCTGCCTTATCACAGTGTTTAATTCGATAACGATAATCTGCATTAAAATTTTGGGCATTGTTGTTTAATGTGATTCTTTGTTCAATCTGCATTTACTGAATGCAATAATGTTAGTAACCAGATGCTTTCCTAGGCTGGATCCTTGCATTGAATTATATTGCTAATAGTGTTTGCAATTCTGGTATACCGAATACCGGAATGTTCGATGTTATTTATAAATAACTTTTTTCAATTATGAATTCACTCAGATTTGGTTAAAAACACTTAAAAGCCAAAAAATAACAACTTTTCAGGAGGCACATTTATTTGCTTCTTGCTTTTTGAATAAAACTTAAAAGCTCACTATCTATATAAATAAAACCAAAAGTTCGTGTATCAGTTTGTGTGTGTGTCTGTCGCTTGCCTCCTGGCGAGATGGAAGGATCCAGAAGTAAGGTCCTCGTGCACCTCGAAGCGTTTTTCCTAAAATTCGATTTTGTTCTTTTTATTCCAGTTTTATGCAAAACTGCTGATTTTTGGTTTATTTTATCAAAGAAACTTCCCACGTTTTCGATTTTTGCGGCATATGAATGCCTGTAAATAACTGATGAATGCATTAAATATAATATGAGTGCATTAAATAACTGTAGTTAAAACAGAAATATATATAACATAGGTTATGGATTAATAAAATTATTTAAAGTATATCTTTAATGATTTCAATTTCCTTTATTGATAGTATAGTTATTTCTCAAAAGTGGAACAGTTAGGTTGTAGTGTGGCTTGACAAATAAAGATTAGTCGTACAATAAAGTCATTACTTAAAATTGATTAATACAATAATATTTTTATTTATAAGACACCAAAGGGGCTATCGAGAAATGCGTATAAGTGTAAAAGTATTATGAATGATACTCTACTATACCAGCATTGTATTTTCTGTTTAAAATTGCAAACACTAGTGGCTAATCATGGTACATACGTTAATATAAATAAGTATTGTAATGAACCAAAATTCATGCAGAAAATAATAGGGTGTGTTATTTTTGGACCTTATGTATTTGTCAAACAAGCTGCATGTAAACTAAAAACACAACTTTATTTCTAAATAAATTTTACAATTTCTAATAACTTGAGAATGAGTTTTTATAACTTATATTACTGCATTAATATTAAATTATTCGAATAATTTCTGTTTGTGTTATGTAAGTTTATCATTGTAATGAACAAACTACAGTATTATTAGAGCACAAATTGCAAAACATATTGCATACGCATGTTTTGAAGTTGCAATGAAGCCCCTTTAAAATCACAAAGCACCTGGGGATTGTTTCCACAATGAATAATGTTTAACTTCTTTAATTGCTCATTTTCAAATAATCAGAATACTTCAATGTTCAAAGATAATCATCAAATTAACATTCAATTTTTCAGTGGTTATTAACAAGATGATTAAACATATAAAGTTATTATTGAATACAACTTTCTTTGAAATTGTTTTTAGTATACTTCATAGTGTTTTGCATCCTAAAATTGAGAATTTTTGGAGCCAAAATTTCATGGAAATTATCTACAAAATGAATGACCAAATAGGAAAGATTGTGTCTAACATTAAATTTATTGTTTCTCAAAATTTATTTCATGCTTACTGTAGAAACTTAAAACTAGAGTTTATGTAATATGCACTAAAGAATCATTGATGTATGTAGTATGTACGCAAGTTTGTACTTTCAATGTAAAGAGCCAAAATTTTCAGTTTATATGTGATCTTTATTATAAATTTTGTATGTTTTAGCATATGCAAATCAATTCTTAGTATTATAATTTCTGTTGCAAAAATTATAATATGTTTCTAGATGTTTGGAACAATAAAATCCTTTTTTTTTTTTTGAATAAACAGAAAGTATATTGATAAAATCAGCCCATAGGCAATATTTATAATGCCGACGATTAAGTGAATTGGCAGTTACTACTGCTACAAAAAATCCTATTGCAACATATTCCAAAATTTGATAACTATGCAATATGCACATGATGTTGTCTGCTATGTAAGAAAATACTATTGTCATAACTTGAAAAAATAATTCTTTTATTAACTTTCAATCTACATGTTTTATGATGAATTTTTATTTTGCAATGAGTTCCCACTGTCATCTATTGGAGTATAATAATCCTTCTAAAAACAATGCAGCAATTCTGAAACATTGATGGATTTTCCATTAACTGATCTTGTATAAAAAGAAAGTTTTTATTATTAACATGTTGCAGCTGTATTATACGAGTATCATACATTTGAATATTAACACTGCATTAGAGGGGATCAACTTAAAAGGTTTTGCTGTGTTTCTTGGCAACGGTAAACCTTGAAATTTCCCAGTGAAATCACATAGTAAAAAAAGAAAATTATGGGCATAATAAAACCTTGATCTCTTCATAATAAAAAATACAATAAACACATGTATTTTTCTTTCAGAGTAAAACTTTTTCTGTGGTTTATAAAGGGAAAACTGGTGGATTGACTCTAGATTGGACTAATGGTTTTGCTTTATATGATACTGAATCAAAGGTAATGCTTACTAATTCTAATCGTGTCACTTTAACCATTTAAAATATTTATATGAAAAAAATTTTAACATTTAAAATATTTATTTCTGTCTGGCTTTATAAATCAACATTTTATAAAGGCTGAGCAAATTTATGTATTTTATGTGGTTCATTTTTAACAGTGTTTGTTAATCTGCCTATTTATTTCTAAATACTTATGCAGATTATCTCCAAGTCTTAAAATTCCATGTAGTAGAATAAAATAATTTCTTTAAAGAAACAAATTAGTTTAAAATTGTTTCTAAAAGTAGTCAATTTCTGTTATATATTTTTTGTTTTTGATGGAATTAATTGTGTTGTTATAAATCTTTCTGGTTGAATATTGTAGAATGTATACTTCTACTTGGAAATGAAGCCAAAACTCTGGCATAATCCTCAACACGTAATAGGGTAGTTTAATCAGTGAATGAATACTTAACACTAGGTTACCCAGACCAGTCATTTTGACTGTTTCGAAGCTTCCACTTTGCATAATTTGTTACTAATTACAGTGCAACTTTCAATTGCATTGACTTTTCCTAATACACCGTAAGTAGGACAAGTTAATGGGACTGAAAGTTTTATTGTAATTATTAGCAACTTTGTGTAAAATGAAAGTTTAGAAATGGTTCATAATGCCCTGGACAATCTAGTGTTGATCATTTTTCCTTTTACCTATGCAGCATTTGATACGACGGGTACCAGCCAACTCTTATTGGATTTTCCAGGAAATTCCTGGATTTTATCAATTTTTCTATATTTTATCAATAAAAATCTCCTGTTTTGTGAAAGAAAAACCATATATTAACAATAATTTAGGGGCAAGATTTAAAACATCTTTACTAACTTAATGTCACAAACATCATTTTCTTTGACAGAGAGATTATTTATTTAGGTTGGTTTTGAGATATGTGCCTAGCCCGGAGATGCGGCTTACATCCCGGCAGTAGAATTTAGGAGGCACATGAAAAACAGGTGGTGACCACTCCGGGGAGGAACAAGAGAATGAATAAAGAGATTACTTAAGAGAGTATAAAAGAGATTACTAAAGAGACACTTATAAATGTCCAGAACGGATGAGGAAAGCACAGAAGGCATGAGTTGTGGGGAAGCAAGAATAAATTGTAGAGATGGCCTGGGAAACGGAAATGCCAAGGGGAGAAAGACCAAGCTTGAGAAACAGAATGTCTTAGGTTGTTGAGGCGATTGCAGAAAAGGAGAAAATGTTCCAGGGTGAGGGATTATTTGATCAAGCTACCTAGGGTTTCAAATGCTATGAAATGAACTGTTGCCATAGTGTTATCTTGAGATATTTCATACAAGGAACTTGTATGGGGGGGGGGGGGGATTGTAATTTAAATGTTTGTTAATGAATCCCCATTTCTCCCTAAGTAAGAATGAAAAATATATTGGTGATATTGCCAATGCAATGACGTACAGGATCTGCCTCGGTCATCCACTAGATCTGTTTCTAGGAATATTGGCAGGTAAAGACTGGTGTGTGTAAATATTGCTTTAAGGGGGATAGCACTGCTTTGGGTGTACAAATAAAAAGTGCTAAATGGCCAGTCAATGAATGCAAATTCTCCAGTGAATAAATATGTAAGATTTTGATTTTAACAATAATACGGGCAGGGAGCTTGGAAAGAATGTTGTTCACCCATCAGAAAAAAATCTCCTGAAACCTTACTTTTGAAACAAAAATTATAAACTGTTCATTCACTGATTGTTTTACACTACATAACTGGATGGCTATCTTAAATACTTCTTTTGAATATAATATCGTGAAATACTTCTTACATTTTTGTAAATTAAATTCTTATTTCATTAAACGTTTTTATTTTATAATTTTAAGAAATAGGAATATATTTTTAGTGCTATGCATGGAGATATAGATTTTCACAATTGAAAGGTTCCTCAGATGATGGCAAGAGTAAACTTACCTTGAATTTTCAAGATCCCGAGAAAAAAGAAGTTGAATCTGAGGTAATTTTCGCTTTTAAGTGAAATTTCTCTTAAGATTACACATTATATCCTTAATATTGAAAAGAACATTTACTTATCCAACTGCTTTGATCTGATACAAATGATTATTGTAAGAAAATGCCAACAATAGAATCATTCTGGTAGGAGATACAATTTGTTCTTTTGTGCACTTAAAACTGCTGCAGCTTTTATGTATAGAAATGCTTTATTTGAACTTTTTTTAAAATTATCTTTCAGGAAGTTGAGTGTCAAGTACTATCTGCTCTTCTGTATTGCATGCATGCATTTCTAACTGCCAAGGTAGCTTCTGTGGATCCAGCATTTTTGCGCACCAATTGAGTAGTTTTGACATCAAGTTTTCTCTTGTATCACTTAAATTTAAATCATTACAAAAATCTGGTGCAAAAATATACAAATGTTATTCCATCTAGTTCAGTTCTCCATATTATACCATAGATGCACATTAATTCATCGATGATAAATTTTACAGTTCTTTATTTTCTGTTTAAAATTTGAAAATGTTATGAGATATATTTTAATTGTTTCAGTCCAACGTATACAACCTCTCCACTCAAAGAATTCTAAAAATTTAATTCCAATAAAATCTTTTTGCATTTGTAATAATTAAGTGCATGAAATTTTGGTGTAGTAGTAACAATAAGGATTTTTTTTATTTCCTAAATTCGAACATTATGTTAAGGGAAATGATGTATAATGTAGTAGCATATGCAAAAGCAGTATTACAGGGTTTACACCACCCTCAAGTTAGTTTAACTTAGAGAGTATTTATTGTTTTATAATAATTTATTTTTGCTCAAAAGCTTTTATTTTCATAAAAAGTTTTGTATACTTATAAAAAATTAAGGTGTAATTGTGTGTGTAGCCTTTTTTTTTTCCCCTCAAGAAAAGTCTTTAAAAAAAATTTTCAACAAAATAGTGTGTAAAAAGTTTCACTTGTGTTAAGTTCATGCTTAATTTGGTGTTCTGAATTATTTATTTAATTCCAAAAATGTACACTTTGGTGTTATGGACATTATTCATAAGATTAAAAAAAAAAAAACTTGTTGAGTTTAAAGATTGTATGAAGTTTATAATAAATTGTTAAATTCATCTTAAACATGTAAATTGCACTAGATGTTAAATTTTTACTCTGAATATTGAATGTATAAAAATTTTGAATAGTTGTATGAGCATTCATACACATTTTTTGCCCATTTTTATCCTACATTAAAAAATTGTAACTTATATGTCTAGTTTATGCAATTTTCCTTTTTTTATATTGTTAAGAATTAATATTTTGTTATTTTTCCTATTCTGAGGAATTTCATATTTGTTGAACTAAATATCGAAAACCAAGTTTGAAGACCAAAAGTATTTGGTAATTGCATTCATTTTCTAGTTAATAAAATTTATGAATGCACTCATAAGTATTGTATACTATTCCACCTCATGTGTTCAGCCAGAGTATTCGGATATAGTTTTGTATTGCCATTCACAAAAATTATGGATATTTCCTATTCAAGTGTTAGTCTGTTCTCTACCACACTGGTTTGATAAATATATCAGTTTTTATTTGAATGCCATAGTGCATTAAGAGCACTAATGATAGCATTAAAAAGAGCTGGGATCTCATTAGAAGCACCCAAAAGGCAGTAATAGATTAATCTTTATTTCTTTATTTTATAAAAATACAGTTTGGCCACAGAATTTTGACATTAGGATGCTTCTGCTCATGGCAGAAAAGAAAGAATCCTTTCACGTTTTAGGGAAGTTCATTTTGCAAGTGCATTTATCGAGCACATGAATCAGAATGTTTGCTTCTTTGTTTGTTGAAAGCAACTGAATTTATGAACTGGCACATAGCATCAGTTCAGATGGAATTAAGTATGCTGAGCGAACTAGAAAGAGACCAAAAACAGCACATTTCTTTACCAGCAATTCCTCCCTTAAACATGAATGAATTCTTCTTGGCACTCTGCCAGGCATATCGCTTTGGTTGATAGTGTAACTGTACTAATTTTGTTCCCGTATTTAAAGACTATGAATGTATTTTAAGTATTCCAAAGCTTTGTTTTTTGATTCAGTTTTTTCCCTGTGTGTGTATGTGTGTTTAGAACACATTTCAAGATATTTTTTGTTTGACAAAGAATCCCACTGTCACACAAAGGAAACTACTGCATAAAAGGGATTTATTATTTTGGTTAATTGCCTCTGAAGTTTTACCTTGAATAGAGTCGAGTTTTACTCTCGCTGCCACAAATATATTACCAGTACAAATTTTGTAGCAATTCTTCATTGTTGACAAGGCAATTATTCTCAGATATAAATGCAAAGAGGCAATATAAAGCATGGATGATTTTTAAATGCATGAAGTAGTAACAGAAAGTTCAAAGAAAAAAAATTATTTAATCTTTAAAAATAATTATTTTCAGAAAGTTGAGAATTATTTTGTTTAAAACACAGCATTTGTTTACGGTATTGATTTTTCAAATGTTGCAAATCATAAACTGTTTTCTTGCATTAGAAAGAATGGCTTTAGACTTTCACACATATCAATTGTTAGAAATGCTCATTGTAAACGATAGAAGGCTCAGTAAATATTTTTAATAAGCCGTATAATATATAAACAATGCCAGTCCTATATTGAAATTGTGCATTACATAGTCTTGCATTGCAAACATATAATCATCTGTATAGTTGCAAATGTATATTTAATTCACCTAGTAGTCTTATCATCATTAACCATTATGATTAGGATTAAAATGTTAGAAATTAAGAACTGAATGTCATTCTGTTTAGGCTTAGCAAATCACCAAAAGCATTGCATTCATATTTTATTTTAAAAAGTGTGCTAGAATAAGCAAAAGATAGAAAGGAATTTAGCTTAAATGAATTTGTTTTGATTTATTCAAGTGGTATTCTAGTATTGTTCAAGTAAGTTGGAACAAATGAAAATTCTATGCAAATGGTAATGGAGTATAGTTTATAAAATTTATTCAATCTACCAATTTCCGTTTTTAGGCATAATTGTATATTTTAGCGAATATAACCGGATTAAGGGCTATTATTTTAAACCCTTTAGAACTCGTGTCAAAATGAGCGACCCGAGAACTCTGTGAGAATTTTTCTCAAACCATGCTAGTAAAATGAAGTATTTTCAACTAAAAGACATTTTTATTTATTTTAAACGCCAAAGGTTATTCAAAATAATAAAATTATTCAAAATTTATCGCACAGGTATACTGCTTTTATGCAATGTTATAACGTAAATATCAGATATATTTTTTTTTCTTCTTGGTGTGAGTATTTTGCTCATGGTGCGAGTTCTGAAAGGTTGATGAATGTTGTGATTTTTATCAATTATACAACACATATGGGAGCCCACAAAGAGAAGCTAATCACTGGTAATTCTGCACCATTTTTTCATAAGAATTTTTCAAACTTTACTGTCTATTTCTTAAAGCCAGTAATTTGGAATAAAATTTGGAGCTACATTCAATTTTCAGCAAACCCTTCAATTTTTAAAAAGGAAACCCTCTTTAAATTCCTGTGGGCGACCATAGCAATTCTCTCAAATTGTTGATTCTTATAACTGATATTAAAATCATATTTGTGGCCAAAACTCATGCTGGAAACTAATTAAATATACATGTGATCTGAATTCGAAAAGCAACTTTTAAAATTGTTTTTCCACCATTTTTGAAGCTGTACAAAAAAAGTTACTTAGATAAATTTTGGAAATATTTATCATATTGAGTTCACTTCAAATTATTTCTAATTGTTGGATTTTATTTTGCAAATTGGTTTTTACTTATTTAATAGATTTTTATTTTTATTAGCATAGTTTTACTCTCTCTATTTTTTTAAACTTTTTTTCTAAGGGCTTACTTATAACACTTCTGAATCTTTTCTTTGTGCAGCTTCAAATTATTTTTTGGTGTCAAAAATTAACGTTAATTGTACTACTTATTTGTTTTCAAGTAAATTCAATGAAAAAAATGCATATATACAGAATTGTCAAAAAAGGTCTACATTTATTTTTGAAACTTTTGTGTTATATTAGAATTTTCTGCCTATAATAAAGTACCAGTAATAAGTAGTTAATCGTCTTTTCTTTAACTTGATTATCCAGTATAATGTAACTTTTTTCTTTGGTATAAATCCAAGGAGAATATAATTTGTACTATGTCATTAAATTGTAAACTGGGGGGGGGGGGGGGTAGTTTGTGTGTGTGTCATTGGCATCATGAAATTTAACTTTTTTATTCATTGTGTAAAAGTGAGAAATATTACCTGTGTGAATATAGATTACCTTATTTTTTTTCTTTTAATTTCCTCAAAATTTAAGAAATTTTTGAAAATAAAAAAAACTAATAACCTTTTAGATGACCATATAAAATTGACATTTCTGTAATTCTGCATTAAACTCAATTTCCATTTGTACTTCGGACTATTTTAAGTGAACATTTTGAACTCCAATAGTCGGGAAAATTTTATTATTGCTAATGATACATTTATCTTATGTGTAAATTTATCCATCAAAATTTACACATCTTATGTGTAAATTTATCTTTTTCTGGTTACCTGTATAAGCTAAGAAGCATGAAAAAAGCATTGCCACTATTTGAACCATTTTAGTGCCTTTAGTTTTTGCTGTAATTCATATTACCTCAGTGCCTTCCCAGAAATTGTTATTTCTGCTATAATTCTCTTGTTTAACTTGCTATCCAAAAATAGTGGAACTTCATTTCCTTGTACTAACATCGAAAGATTGAAATGTATGATTTACAAGTGCACTTTAGTAAAGGGGAAAAAAAGTTGATATTTTATTGACACTTCAGATGTTTTTGTCGTATAAAATCCAGTCTCGTATTGGAAATATTATTGAATGTTTAATCCCTGTTTGGTGGTTTCATTGCTGTTATTGTTATCATTAAGATGAGCTTTTTGTTATTCAGTGTTGTGGATGTATTATTTCTGTTATCTTGATGTAATTGCTTAAAACCTTTTTAAGCTTTTTTCCCCCTATCTCTCTTTTTAATGGTCTTTCTTTCTACCTTTTTTGAATGATAATTTTCTATGCAAAAATTATTGAGTATGTGTATTTAAGAATCTGTGGTAAACACATTTTTTTCCAGAATGTTTCCAAGATCTTTACTGTATGAATGTTTGTGAAAATCATTATGGGGGGGGGGGGGGGTTCAACTATTGCATAATGGCATGTTAAAATGGTTAATGTTTAATAAAAAGGTTTGACACTAAAAAAAATCATAATTATAACAATAAATAAATGAATTATTCATTTATTTCAAACAAAGAATAACTCACAATGAGATTTTTTTAGAAATATCATCTTTGAATTTTTGAACTTAAGATATGTAAATCTGAAATTATTTCAGATATCAAATTACTAAAATCTACGATATTTTCATTACACTTCCTCCCTCTCCCACATCATTCTTAAGAATCATATTCATATTGTATTTTACATGCTTGAAAGCAACCTTTTATCAAAGATCATAAAATATTATTCTTTTTGTGCTTTTTAGATAACATCACAGCAAAATCAATGTAAGAGCATCTTGGTAGGCTCATTCTTTCATAAAAACATGACTAAAAGCAAGAAAAAAGTATATAAATTTATGAGGTAGGAAAATATTTCATCTCCCTTCCACTAATAACATTTTGAAAGTTACCTGATTTGAAGATCTTTATCAAGACAGCTCAAATTTGTGTTATTACTTAATTTGTTCAATTTCAGTATTTGTTAAAATTTGAACTTTTCAAAATAGTCGCAAAAATAATAACATCTATGGGAAGTATTACTAAACCAGTGCATATGAAAAAGTAGGTTAAATATAGCATCAAATTTTAATTTCCTAAACAAAATACCTTTATAAGGCATTTAGCTTGAATTTTATAGTTTTTAGCCTGTATTTATATTTAGCTAGGATTGTATATTCAAATAAATGAATTACTATTTAGGATTAAAATACTTCCAAAATGATTTTCACAAAAGGGGTCTTCCGAAACATTCTGTTTTTATAAAGGCGTTTTAAGACTTAAATGCATTCCTTTTTAAGTCGGAGCAATTATATAATTTTTTTGAAATCAAAAGTTGTAAAAGCTTTTGAAATTTATTGAAAAAAATTTCTCAGAACTTATGCAAGTGATTTGATGAAGTTTAAATTTATTTATATCGGCGTTATTTTGCATTTTGAAATTAAAAAAAGAACTGTTCTGTATTAATATTTCTTGTTAATCGCTTAACTGCCACAGGCATATATGTATGCCTTGTTATGGTGATGCGTTAACTGCCCGGGCGTATATATACGCCTTCCCGCAGTGCAATTTCCAAAGCCTCGGCTGTAATTTCAACTAACAGCACAACTAGGCAAAGAATCACACTTTGAGAAGGCATATATATATGTGCCCGCAGCAGTTGAGGGGTTAAGCAATATATTTTGCTTTCATTAAAAAAAATACATATTGCCAAATGATGTAAAACATATTAACAAAGATTCAGAGCAGAATATGTTTATTATTTGAATCAGATTCTGTGATTTTCTTTGTAAACATTAACATCTTTTATCTAAATATTAATAGTAATAATAAAATAACATCTGTATTGATACTGCTATTAATGTTTCTTTTATATGCAAGTAGAATATAGTTATCAACATGTAAAACTTAAATATGTAAATATAATATTTTAAACTTTTTGATCAAGTTTTAAATTAATTGGTTACATTCCAATGCATCATTTATGACAGCAAATTCAATCATTATGCTTGATATTCTTAATTTGCTACTCATCCCATTTTGCATATTATTTTATGGCTGCGACATTGTTAAAGAAACTGTAGTTATTATCTCACTGGAAAATTTCAGATTAAAAAAATAAAAACAATAATCTTGTAAAAGATGTTCAGCAAAATGATTCTTTACTTGATACCGATAGTTGGTCGCAATTATGTTTAGAATTTATGTTTCCATAAGAAAATTCTCCATTTAATTTGTGGAAAGGTTGTTCTGTGGTAACCTCCCAAAAGGGATAAAAAAGTAAAAATTTTTTCCTCATTGCATGTAGATGGGTTACTTTGAGGGGGGGGGGGGGGGGAATGATAATAAAGTACAAAAGAATGGCTTAGAGTTTTTTTGAAGTTCCTAATATGTTGATTTTCCTAACAACATTGACTGCTAACTACAGGATAAATTCATAGTAGGTGAACTTAGCCAAAGAGCTGACTACATTATCTCATGCTTGCTTGTCTTTTTTTTTCTTAAAAATGTAAGTATGTTCTTGAAGTATATTTGCCTTCTAGGGTAGATATATTTCAGATAGATATATTTGCCTTCTGAAAAGCTGACTGAAAATGAGAAAGAGAGATGGAAACAAATTAATCGACCTAGATTTATTTTTATTTTATGTTAATATTGTAAATTTTTAATGTTTTAGTATTTTATTTTCATTTTTTACTTATACAGTAGCTCCTCGTTATATCGCGCTTGTCGGGGAATGGCAAAAAAGCGAGATATATCCGAATGCGTGATATAACCATAACCGATGCCGTCAGAGCTCGAACTTAAAATTTTGGGAGACATAGAAAAGCGCGATATAACGATGGGTTACTGTATTTACTATGTACTCTTAATTTTTGTGTAAGATTTTTTTTTTTTTGAATATGTAATTTTAAGCTAGACTAGCTTTCAATATCCAAAAACCAGAACCAGTCAATGTGTTAAAGTGCTGCGTGATAGATCATAATGACAATTCCATTTTTTAAATCTTTTGTGTTAAAATGTATGTTATTAGTAGCATTTGTTTGTTGCATTTGTTGTTGATGCTGTATTTAAGAAATTAAATTTATTACTTAAGTATATTTTTAGCATTTAGAGTTCCTAAAACATTTGTTTTGTAATTATTTTAAGTTTCGAATTTGTGATAGTGTTACTTTTTTTTTTTTTGTTTGTTTGTAATGCATCTTTGACTATTGTTAGTGTTGTTTACTAATTTTTACTAATTTTATTTTTGGTTGTTAATGATTTTAGAAATTTAACCATGTGTACTCTGAAATTGAACTGCTCAGATTTATGATCCCAATTCTTTATATAGTTTCGTTCACATAAATTCTTTCTCTTTTCATCTGCAACTAAGTATCAATGCATATACAAACACAGCTTTTGATTTTAGAAGCAAGTTAAGGAAGGATTCAGACTAGTCTATATCAAAATATGCAAGAAATTTATGTAATAAGATGTTAATGCTGTCCACTTCTTGTAACTATTTTTATTTATATATATATGTTGTTTATTATTACGATTTTATTTTCTAGTCATATATGATTATTTTTCTGATTATTAATTCTGTTATATCTGGTTAGATATTTTATTGTACTTCAAAAAACAAAATGGTGTTGCATTTTTTGGCAAAAAATGTTTTCCTTAATATCTTTTGTACACTATTTTTTTATGTCTCAATGTCTTGATGATGCTCCCTTTAACTACTTTTGAATGAATGTAACTGTCATAGAATGGTCATAATTTTATGCAACATGAAAAGTTTTCTATACTCGTAAACTATTTTTTATATTAAATGAATTTCTGAATTTACAAATATCCATATTTTCTGGTCTCTCCATGTCACCTAAAATGTTTGGTTTCCTTACTTTTTGTTGTTTAAAAAAGAAATCACTGAATTATATTTTATATCCAGATTTCCATTCAGTTGAAAAATTTGGTATAAAATATCATTCATTGTTTCAGAACAACCACTTCTATAAGAATGAATACATTGAATAGTTTTAGTTTCAAGTTCTTGTGTTTGTTGCGTTTTTTCGTAAATATTTCAAAATTAATGCTGGGCATGAAATTTAAAATGAAGCATTTTGCCACTTATTGCTATATTTGGTCAGTTGATAAAATGAAACAAAATCACTTTGCTTTTTTATATTTAAAGCTTAAAATTTTGTCTGAACCGAAAAATTTGCTTCTCTTCATTTGAACTTTGATATACATTGTTTGTGTGATGAAACTGCATAGAGTAATTGTTATTAATATTTGAAAAATCCTAATGTTATGTATTTCTTTGAGTTTGATTTCATCTAGTTGCATTTAATTGCAATAAGAATCATATACGTTAGTATCGGTTTAGATTGAATATTTTTAAAAATCTTTATTTATTATTATGTTAAGAAGCAAATTGGAGTACTTTATAATTATTTAGTTTTTGAGTACCTTTGTAATATTTACACTTAGGTGAATGGGAGAATCATTTTCCATTGTTAATGGTATTTTCTCATTGCTTTTATTATTTTTTCCCATTGAAGTTAACATTGATTAATGTATTTAATCTTGTAATTTATTTTTTTTTTCTTAAACATATTGAGAGTATTATACAGTAACAAAATAAAAATTACTTATTTTTGAGAGTTAATTTGTTATAAATTGTTATTTTATTTACATAGACCCTCTTCATGAAGAGTCTATAAAACCATTCTTAAAAAATTTTCCCTTTAATAGGAAATAGTATATTTGGCAATTGATTTCATAAAATTCACGCCCAGTGCTAATAAGTTATGTCAACCTATTATTATTATTAAAAATCAGGTTATTCTAAGTTTAATTTCATACATTTATAGCTAACATTAAGTACCTGCCTCAAAATTTTGCATACAATTACTGTAATATTTATGCTTCTGCAAAATGTATTTTCTTCTGCTTTAGTGATTTCAAATAGTATTGCCGAAGAATTATAATTTAGAAGCTAAATTTTGTATAAACGTTCTTTGAATGTAAATGAAGTTACTTGTAAAGAAAGGTAAAATGAAATAAGAATATGTTTTGTAAGAATGTGTTTCAACTTGTTGATCTTATAATTTTTACACTGTCACATCAAACTGTTTTTAAATAAAAGATTTTCATTTAAACTGAGTCGTTTTCATTTTTCCTTTTTCTCCAAGTAGTAGTCAGCCATCCACATAGTTCTTATGAAGAATTCAATTTTAATGATAGCTTATTCAAGCTATTAATGGTAAAATACGATTCACCAGGACAAGGGAAAAAAGCAAAATGAAAAAGAAGAAAATCTGGAGAGAGTGTCCAGCATTACTTCACATTTTATTAAGTTTTACTCAAATTAGTACAATTCATAATACTTATCACATTATGACCAGAATAATCATTTTTCCTTGATTAACCCTCTCCTTGTTCTCATCTGTTATTTTATGATATAAATATATTGCATGGCCGTTTTCAGGGAAACTAACTGGGGTTCTAAAAATAATAGAAGTAGAACCAACTATCTTTGGTAGAACTACTATATAACTGGTCCATAAAATGCTAAGGCTTCCCAATAGATCTTTGCTGATTTTCTGATAGCAATGCTCAGTTTCACCCTGCTTTTCTACAGGGCTCTCCTAAAATCTTTCACAATTCTACTGAAAAAGTAGGAAAAATCCTATTTTTAAGATAGAAAGTGTACTTTTTGCTTGAATTTTCTTTAGAGGCATCGAAATTTGCTGTAATTTCAAGAGTTTTGCATTGAGAAACTAAACATTTGATGTAAAATAATTTGACTGCAAAATAATCAGTTTTGGATATCTTTGATAAGCAATCCTTTATGCGACTTCTGATTTTTCTATCCAAGGGTATTACTTACACCTTCACTTGTTAAATAGTTAATACCAAAACCGTATTTATTTAAACAATGCAGGACATTTTCCCTAGTCTGAAATCTTTGTTCTACTTAGCTCAAGAAATAAAATGTATGGAGGATCTTCTTTGTTCATTGTACGTTTCAAATATATTATTAAAATTTACTTACTATTGAGGCTGGTCTATACTTCTATCAAGACGGATATTTCTCCAGATACTTTAAAAACAGTTTTGTGTTTCTTTTTTTTTTTTTTCATTTTATCAGTATGCCATTTTGCAGCATTTGTGAAGAACTTATCAATGATATACAACATGATTAGGACCAAGGATAATTTATTCTACTTATATATATTTTTTTCAAAATGAGGATCATTTCAGATTTTCATTGAGGATCATTTTTCAGATTTTTCAGGATCATTTGTGGAGACTTAAATTATTATCTTATCGGAAAGGGTTTAAAACAGGGCTACGAAGTTGGTAAGTGCTATCTCAGATTAAGTTTATGTCAGACTTAGAAGACTTAATATGTAAAGTCTCGAGCAAAGAGAGAGTTGGAGGCAACATATGATTCAGTAATTTAAAGGTATTAAAATGAAAAATGTTTATAGGCTGAGTTTTGCACAAAACATAGAACCAGAGGTCATTGTTTTAAAATCCCAGGCTAATCTTGAAATTAGGAAGGATTACTACTTCTATGAAGCATTTAGAATAGTTTACTGGAAGTAATTGTTGCTTGCAGTTTTAAGAGGGTTTCTTGATCTTCGATAGGGATTGATAAATTGACAAGGACTTGCCTTGCTGGGCCCAGAACCTGTTGCTGATCTTCATATACATTTGTATGAAAATAAGTGGCGGGACCGTCATCTTTTGGTTGTCTAAGAAAACCAGATACATCATGGATCTCTGACAAGATCTATTAGTAAACTGCGTATCTCCTATTCGCCTACCGATTTATCAATAGACCACTAATCCTGTCCTAGAACTTTTCATATAAAAGTTATTGGTAAGATCCTATTTATTGTAGAGGTGCACACACATAGTTGACCATTGGGGTTCAAGATCAGATGTTGTGGTAAATATTGCTCTGTTTTTTAAGTTGTTTCTGATTTTTGTCATGATTTATAGGTTTTTTTCTTAAGTGGAACGCCCCTCGATGGTCCCAGGGCCCCATTTACATTTAGAATCACAACTCATGTTTGGGGCCCCTCACGCAACAATCTTTTAAACATAAAATTTTGGGGGCCCCAAAGCGCAAACTCTAATTTGATTTTCAAATTTCTAAGTCACACCAAAATTTGGGGGCCCCCAAAGCGCAAAAACTAATTTGTTTTTCAAATGTCGAAGAGTCAGACTAACATTTGGGAGCCCCCAACGTGCAAAATGATTGTTTTTAAGTTACAAAATGGTTGAATAAAATCTGGGGGCCCCCAAAGTGAAAAATCGATTTTGTTCTTCAAATTTCAAAATGTCAGACCAAAATTTGGGGGCCCCTAAAGTGAAAATTCCTTGTGGTTTCAAAATAATTTAAAATTACAAATTTTCTGTGAAGCAACAGAACACTAACAGTTTGTTTTTGAAAGATGCTATTTTTAAATATTTTTCAAATATATTTTTAATTACAAAAAAAAAAAATTAATAATAATAGCCAAAATTAGGGGGGGGGGGCAAGGCGCGGCCCTAATGGTAAATAAGGCCCTGGATGGTTCCGTTGTTGGCAATTTTAGCCTCTAAAGTTTTGGTACCGGAATTTTCTTTCATATCCTCAATAGGGGGGAGGGAAATACTTATCAATTAGTCAGACATACGTCACATATTAAAGACAATGTCAGGGGGAATCCAATTTCAAATAAATTACCAAAACCTCGGCAGTGCCAAGAATGCAAATAATAAGTCATTGGGAAATCAAAAGAAGAAAAAAAAACTCAACCGTCATTGGAGCCATCGCTCGTTTTCATTCATTGTATTTTCCGCAATCCGAAAGGGGTTGTGATCCTCAGTAAAGTTAAAAATAGTCGATTTGACAGCATCTTGGTTTGTTCTGCAATTCTCGAAACTGAATAGTCGAACGCTTTTTATTTTCGTTCCAGCTTTCAAAATCTCGCTTTTTTTTTGGTCTTATAACTTGCTACTCAATTTTTATGTTTTTAAATTTCTGGCTTGTATCTTTCAGTTAGTTGTTTTTTAATTTACTAATTGTGTCATGCTTATTTCTCCCCATTCTGTGCTTGTAAAGCTAGTCACTTGTGCATAAATTTTCCCCCTCTTCTGTCGCTTCTTTTATTCTTCGGAATTTCCTTGTCATTGCCAAGTTAATACAGATTTTATCCTTACCACTCCTTTTGCCACAGCTGCCTATATTTTCGCATTACGAGTGAAAGGAGACTCGTACACGAATTCATTTATTTTGATAAATTTCTCCTTAACTACCTGCTAGGTGCTGTCTGGAGTTTTCTTTTGCTTTGAAGACGTTTCCTCTGAGTTCCTTGAAGGAAAGCATAAAAAGTGGAGCCATATAAAAGAAAACACCAGGCTTCAAAAATTCTAACAACACAAATAATTTCCACAAAAAAAAAAAAAAAAAAAAAAAAAAGCTAGCTAGCTTAGATTCATATAACGCGCAAATTTCCTTATGTGTATTTCAATCAAAAAGTTATATATATCAGGGTTCACACTGGGGAAAAATAAAAATACAAGGTGGGATTTTCTTCCTTGTCAAAATTTCAAGTGGGATATTTAAAGTTTAAGCCAAAAAAAAAAATTTTTTGAGTGAGATTTCAAAAAATATTGCGGGAATCGTGCTATCGCGCGAACCCTGTATATAGATAGATACATGTATAGATAAATATACACTTCATTCCATTTCAGCTTTTTGAAATTTCACAATGCTGTAATCAATTATAATTTGCTGCTTAATTTTTATCTTCATATACAATATCTCTGCTCTCGGAATCTATCTTCCCATAGGCAAAAACGCAGGAGTAAAATAGTGTAAGAATTGTAAGCACAACTCTTTCTGTAGGAAAAAACTCAAGAGGGAAACGGGGTAAGAATTGTAAGCAAGAAAACACTACTTAAATAAAAAAAGAATACTTTTTATTAATCAAAGTGAAATACACGGCTGATGGATGTCCGTTTGGTGAAAGAACAGCACAATGAAATATCTTTAGTTCAAGTCCTTAAAGTTTCTAAATACTTCTTAATTTATTTAGTGTGAAATACCGAGCATGGTTTGATTTCATGTAATCGTAGACGGTATATTCCCACATGCAAAACTAGTTTTATAATTGTTTTAATAGTAGTTCGTTTTCTCCCAAGATAACTTTCATTCTTATGCGATATCTTTAAATATGCCTTTTTCTGGTGGTTTCGCGGGAAAGCCTTGAATGAATTACTATTATGAATTTTGGAGAATTTTTTAATTTTCTCGTTCAACGTTTACTGGCAAATCTTTAAAATTATGTGCTCTGTTCTATGTAGATACTGTAGTGAGGTGTTTCAACGCAGTTTATTTCTTTTGAAACTTGAAAAGAAATGAAATCTGCAAGTGCTTTCGTTTGTTGTAACAGTTAGTTAATAAATAAACAGTTGATTAACGGATATCAAGCAGTAGAACTGGTATTGAACAGCGTTGATAATTACTCCGTATTGGATTTCTGCCGAATATCTGTTTTGGTTTCTTTTTAAGAGTTGCCAAATCTTAATCTAAAATTTTGAAGATTCATGTGTATTTGAAAAGTTTTTACTCAAAATTCTGATTTCATACCAAATTTGATAGATACTGTTTAGTTGCCAAAGTATTTTGTCGCAATATAGCCAAATATAACTCTGCACCATTAAGACATCGCAAACCATGCTACATTCTTCGACATTTCAAAACCTTCAATTTTCCCAAATTATAGTAATTTTTAAATATTAATCCTGTGTGATGAATCCGATTCATTCCAAACTAAAGTGATTTCATTGTTCACATACAACAGACACTAAGGATGCATGGCAATGATTGCAATTTCTAGTGCAATAATAGGGAATCCAATACAAGCATGATATGAGATTTTTATACTTTTTTTACATATGTACACTGAAAGCTCGCTTTTATAAGATCTATTATTTATCGAAATCAGTTCAGTAACAACTGAAAATAGCATTTAAAAAGGCGTGAAGTATAAAAATAGTAGTAAGCTAAATGTCATGGTCATGTTTGAAGAATAGCCAAGAGGTAATGAAAGTTTGAAAGGGCAGATTGACACGAGAGCATCAGTGAAACGTTATGCAGCGTGCAACAATAACATGTTTCATTCCAAGAATTTTTTTTCTTGTTTTACTTTCTTTGGTTATAGCAAATAATTTGAGATTTAGGAATTTTTGGTTCAAGACTTAAGTGCAGTTATATGAAATGGTAGTAATAACATAGGTGCAGGTATTACTAGTTTCAAGAAGCTACTGCCGAGTAAAGATCTTAACAAAGTTAACTTTATCAAAAATTTAAAACATCATTATACATACATAGTTACTTTGCTGACTGAAGGTTGGAATTCTACCAATTAAAAGAAAACAATTCTGACAATACATAGCTTAAAGTAAGTTTTGTTTTAAAGAAACTTAAGTTTAACACTATATTTATCAGGCCGGTTTCAACCATTTCTAAACTTGTATTTTATACCAAGTTGCTACTAATCATAATAAAACTTTCAGTCACATTAACCCTTTTAAGGGCGATTTTTTTTTTTTTTTTTGTAGTATCGGTATGTAGCGGGGCGAGTCAGTGCTTCAAATAGCCCTCTTTGCTCCTGCCCAGGGGGCGCGCCTTTTGGGAAAGCGGTAAAGAATGCGGCTACCACCAAAAAGATCTTGGTTCGACTCCCGGCGCCTCACAGCCACTCTCGCACCGTTACATCTGGTGACCCGGCATTTACGCACGCAGCAATGGAGACCCGAACACTCCACAGATGGCGCCACGAGATGACTTGCTCGCACGCATTCGTGCAGTCTGCACGCGCTCGCACTTGAGCCCAGCCACGGATCCGAGCAAGCAGGCCCAAACTTCACTCACTCACGTAGCAACCTCAAGCAGCCTTTCTCTCGCACTGGTGCACCCATCTGTGGTAAAATATCGTTCACTCTGCCCCTACTTGTTCACTGGGGGTGGAGTATATAGCGGTGCGAGTCAGTGCTTCAAATAGCCCTCTTTGCTCCTGCCCAGGGGGCGAGCCTTTTGGGAAAGCGGTAAAGAATGCGGCTACCACCAAAAAGATCTTGGTTCGACTCCCGGCGCCTCACAGCCACTGTCGCACCGTTACACGGTATGTTGAAATATTTTTCAGATTTTTTTGTTTCAAAAACGAAATTCATATAGGACAGTAAATAAGATTAGCATGATTTTTCCACCCCCCCCCCTTTGAGGGGAGGATAGTTATAATATTTGAATATTGATGCATGTGGTGGTAAATATATTTCCCAGAGTCTTTGCAAGATTCTGCCAATCAGAAAGGGTAAAATAGCTTACTATAAACATCTATAATTTGCTGAATTTGGTGAAAAGCATACTTCCCACCGCCTTCGAAAGGGTTAACTTGTTCTACTTATCGTGTATTAGGAAAAGAAAATGCAATTGAAAGTTGCACTATAACCAATAACACATTATGAAAAATGGTAGCTTTGAAACATTCAAATTCAAAATGACTGGTCTGGTAAATCTAGTGTTAAGATTAACATGTAAGCGGACAGAACAGAATAAAGCACGCAAGCCCTGAAGATTTATGTACTCTGTTCCAGTGCTCATTCTCGTTCGGAAAACTTTTAATAGCGGGGTGGGTTTGTAAGAAGATGGTAGCTTTAAGTGTATAGCGTGTGCATGTGGATTGAAAATGCAAAAGTGAAGAAAATTAATCGAAATAAGAAATTTGCTTTCAAATATCAACATATCACAATGCGATCTGTCACGCGTTTACATTGCATTTGTGACAATATTAATGTCACTATAATTTTTGCAACGCTTGTTTTCATTGTGTAATTAGTTACAATATAGTTAGTTACATTCTTTTGCTAAAAGATTAAGTAAATCAAGTATATTGATAAATCAAATGAAAGGTGGAGTTTTACAGCAGAGATTTTGATACATTCAGTGAAGCAAGGAATTTTACCAGGGCCAGCTTAATACATTGTTCTACGTAGAAGGTTGACTTTCCAGCCTAATCTAATTAGAAATTATTTAATATGGAAGTAATGAATGAAAAAGAATTATCAAACTTATTAACTTTTCATTTTCCATGTTTTTGGCAACTTTTCATGTTTTAGTGTATCGTAGAGTTTTGAAAACATCTATTGTCTTAATTAAAAAAAAAACAAGAAGTTCCGTCTAGAACTATACGAGCCTACTTTCCCGTATACACCAAATTCAAATTTATAATCTAGCTATCTCTTTCTCTCTCTTTCTCATTTAGCTTTAGTTCTTAATTTTTTCAAATATACCTTTTTCAACAGACAATACATATTCGTTCACGCATTCATTTTTTCCTTTATTCAGCCATTCATTTATGCATTCATTCGTTTACTGATTCAAATATTTATTCATTCATTTATTCATTCATGTATTTATTCCCTCATTTATTCATTCTTTTCCTCATTCATTTATTCATTGATTCATTCTTTCACTCATTCATTTATTCACTAAGAAATATCCTTAAAAATTCCGATTGAAAAATTTCATAGGAAAATAGGCTCGTTAGTTCTGGAAGAACTTTCTATTTGTACATGTTCTACGTTATAAGAGCTTTCCGATAAAGTTTGTTCCAAGCAAATCGGTCAGTTAGATCAGGATTTATATAGGATTGAAATTTCCCCGTAAGCGCTATGTTAATTTTTGAACTGTTCAAAAATGAACAAAATCTGTTCAAATTGATATTTCACGCCAAGCGCTTCTACCAGTAAGCTTGTTCATTGGAATATGGATCTTGTACCCAGAGTTTACATAATTTGCTTCATTTTCGCCCATAGGCGCTAATTTTAAAAAATTTTTGAACTGTTCAAAATTGAACGAAAAATTGTTCAAATCAAAAAGTAAAATATAGAAATGAGATGTCCTCGCCGAGACCTTTCGAATGCAAAAAGAATTTTTCGAATCGGACTATTCGTTCAAAAGTTATTAGGGGGGGGGGGGGACAGACCGACCGACAGACCGACATACACACATTTTCCCCATCTCAAAACCCTACTTTCAATTTTTTTATTTTTCAATCTTTATTTAATTACTTCACTTTTTTTTTACTTTTCTTTATTTTTAACGATATTTTTACGATACATTAAGCCTTCTTTCATGCTTTATTATTATTTTTTTTACTTTTACGTGAAAGTAGGCTAAAAAACGGATTTTACATACTAGCAAAAACAAACTTTTTTTGCTCAAATACGACAGGAGGAAAATTCTTAGCAATCATAACGTAATACGCTAAAAGGTAGGATGTAGGCGGAAATATGCTGGATGGCTTTTGATAATAATTAAAGCTTTAAAAATAATTTAACTTTGTGCAAGTAAACAATAATAATAAAATTACACGTTAATTGCTCATTTGTGCTTTAAATTAACGTGTAATTTTATTATTATAATTAAAGCTTTGTCTTTTCGCAATATGAAGATCTAAATTTTTTTAAAAAGTATTATTATATAAATGCATTTCTCTGAACCTGTTTGTGATTCCTTTCCTTAAACTTTCAACCTTATTTAACTGGTTTAAAAAGCCTTTTTCAGTTGTAAAATAATGAAAATCTATAAAACCTCTAGCATCAAATCATGACATGTAAGCATATTTTTATAACTGGCTTGACATATGTATAATATACTTCTTCCAAAACAAACCCTTTTTTTAACAAAAATTAATCTTTAAAATTGCATTAAAAAGTGTACTATTGTGTGAAGCTGTGCAAAAACGCGAGCTAATCCAGATGACCCAAAGTACAGATGCCCAGAATGTCAACAATTTAAATATTATGTTCAAGTCTCAACATTTAAAACAATCATAGCTTTCTCACCAGATATGTAGAAATAGTTTTGATTTTTGTTTAACCCCCCATTTGCAGGATTTTTATTATTTCTTTTTCTTACTCGGAAATGAAATGCAATGAAGCCAACACAGAACGTCAACAAGTCATAATACATTGACCCGTTCCCACGGCAAATATTTCCAAACTGGATCTCTTCGACTC
The DNA here is from genome assembly GCA_038502835.1 of Octonoba sinensis. Classification (NCBI taxonomy): domain Eukaryota; kingdom Metazoa; phylum Arthropoda; class Arachnida; order Araneae; family Uloboridae; genus Octonoba; species Octonoba sinensis. Next base: position 57,093,317 of record CM076605.1, on the reverse strand, counting down.
CTTTGAGTTTCCACGGATTATAAAAATTCGCTTCTCCTTTCCCAATGTTAGATACATTTTGAAGATCTCCATTTGGTACTTTGCTTGAATGGTGCGAATCTCTAATGTTTCTTATGATGGCAGAGGATATCCCGCTTCTTCGGCTGTTTGTCGGATCCAGTCGACATAAAGCGGGACGTTTGTGTAAATGCCTGGGAGATTGGGCTGAGCGCACTTAATGCCCCAGCTGACCACACCAGCCACAAACCACCGGTCATCCATCTTACAAACTAATGGTCCGCCACTGTCACCCTGAAAACAAAAATTGAACAAATAAAACTAAATAATGCTTATAAATAAACCAAATTAACCAGGATTCTTAACATTTCTACTAAAGCGGAAGTGTACCTTGCAAAAAGTACACCCACTAGCCCTCGAAACTTGTAAAAGTTATCGCCAGCGTTCGAAGCTGTCCTACTATTCCTGCTTTTTAAAACGTCCTGTAATGTCCTTCAATCTTGACATCTGTCCTAAATTTCTTACAAATTATGGATTTCTGTCCTAAAAGGTAATCCATATCTCGTAAAAATCCTACAATAGTAGGAAGTGCAGTATAATTTCAATCCCTGTATTGCGCTGGAAAGCATAAAAAAGTCTTTACCTGACAAGCATCCTTCTGACCCTCTGGAAATCCAGCACACAGCATGGTGTCCGATATGATGACCTCTTGCACTGAATACCATTCTAAACAAGTGTTGAATTTCACAATGGGTACTTCCACTTGATGAATTACTTTCTGGTAATCAGCTTCTATAACAGGGGAAGAAGTTATAGCATTTTAAAAAAAAATCCATAACTTTATACTTAACATGGGAAATAAAATGTGATAAAAGTAGTTAAATTGAGCAGTTTCTGTACTAACAACCACCTATATAACTATACTAACAACTACCTATATAACCAGTTTCTATATAACTATACCACCTCTGTCCATAAGTCACTCATGTAAAGACAATATGCTGCTCATGGAAAATCACGATGATTTTGAAGCACAAAATAAAATGAATAAATTTTAGCTTCTTCTGCGATGACCTTTGATTTCCTTCTGAAGTTCAACTGTACTTGAATGTAGAAGCACTTTACTTACCATCGTCATGTTGCATCTTTCCCCAGCCAATGACGGTACACGACGGTAGGTCAAAAACCGACATCATTGGAGGAGGTAGGCATACTGGTCTCAGAAAAGCAGGGTCAAAAGTGACTTGCTCGTCGAGGCGTAAAAGCACCATGTCGTGACTGTAGAGCGAGGAAGAACTGAAGCCAGGATGACGAAGTATCTGAGACACACCCCTTCGTTGGGCAAAGGAGGGGTGGGAGGGGCGTCGAGTCATGCCTAACTTTAAGCTCCATCCATTTGTATCGCTTTGGCTAGAAAATAAGAAACGAAGTTAAGCATACATCAATTTTAGAGTTCATAAACTGTACTTTAAAACAGACTTTACCCAGTGTGCAGATTATGCACTATTTTAAAAGTTAATAGCATAACACTTTGCAAGTTGTTTCTATGACGAACGCTGAGCCTTTAATCTTGGAAAGGATTATCAAACCCAAACGAACATCAGGACGTATAATTCGGGGAAGAACCACAATAAGATAGTTAATCTGTACCTCAGGGCCATACTAACGTAAATCACATTATCACTACTTTAAAAACTGAAAAGAATGGTTTCGTTGATTAGTAACAAAGCTGTTCCATGAATTAGGTTACAAACCATGATTGTTAACAGTAAAAAGAGATGTATGCTTTATCCTTTGCTGATTAATTCTCGTACAATTAAACAATATTTGAATATCGCCATTTTTGGACTTAAGTTAGTCTGTTCCTGAGGCCCAGAATTTGAAACTGTTAATATCATAAATTGTAAGAGTCTAGTCAGCAGGAGGAAGGAAAATGTAGGAGTTCTCTGAAGAAGACTATCCCTCATGGGCCAAATTTTTTTAAAAATAGGACTCTGGCTAAAGATTTCAAAACTGACTTGTTTGAAGTCCCTTTACTGCCCAAAGGAGTTCCGAGGACTCATGAAGAAAGTAATTTTGGGTTTTCGTGACCAGCCTTTAGCCTTTTCAGCTGAACTATTGACGTTTTGAAGTGTGAGACATTTCAGGTTAAACGTTAGTAATAATGTTCTGGATGGACCACGGCCTATAAGCCCGAAAAATAATTATATTATAATAAAAACTGGTCTTGGAAGAATTTGTCAATTGAATTATACAAAGTTGAACTTACTTTCCAACACAGTGTGCAGCGGACAAGACCCACCAGGGCGACAACAACACGCCCCCACAAAAGAAGACTTCGTCGGGGCCCCCGTGAAGGGCAACTAGCCAGGGCCAGGCTCCGGGCTCGGATTCCTGACCACCCACGATTCGCCAACTTGGAGCCACTGCCGGAGACCTCCCGCACTCTGTCCAGAATTTAAAAACATCAAATGTACAATTGTTGCCATAATCAGTTTCAAAGAATCACAACATTATAACGTTATAAATATTAACACGGAATTAATAAATATAAAAATGGAAAAGGATAACAAAATTTCTAAATTTTGAAAAGAATTTCATAATTTGATAAAAGGAATATGATAACTTGATTTGGTTATTCTGGCTCTTAAGTAAAATTGCATGACAATCTTTTGATTTTCATACTGAATAAAGTATGTTATGAACATAATAATTAAAAATAATTCACTGAAACTATATCTTAAAAAAGATCTTGAATTTCTTATAGAATTTTATATGTTGAAGACATGGGCAAAAAAATTAAAATTAATTAACAGTTTCACACATGAAATAAGGACGAAATGTTCATTTATGCTTTCATTAAGTTTTCTAAAAAAGTATGACAGTGAAATTGACAGTAAGATTGATGTTATCCAGATATTAAAAGATTCCATGAATCAGAATAAAACCTGGATGCACTATTTTTTCTAGAATGTAAACATGTTTTTGTAAATACTTTGTAGAGGCAATATGTTCATAAAACGATCGTACATCGTTCATGTACGATCGTACGTCATTCATGATGATGGACTTAACTGTGAAAATAACTAAATACTCTATATCGATTTTAAAGTTATTAAAAGTCAAATTACATGTGAATATTTTATATTAGTAGAAGAAATGTTTTACGTTACAGATTTTGTATGGTGAAGAATCTATAAAGAACTTTTTACCCAGGAAAAAGACTATTTTTACTTATATTGCTTAAAATAGTACTTAATAAAAAAAATTTCTGCAAAATGACTTACCAAAGTCTTGACATTTCAGGTAAACATAAACATTATCGCCTCCACAGCCATTTCTGTAAAACAAAAGTAGAAATGAAATATTTTTCTACTTTACGACAACAACTCTTTATGCATTATCTGTGTTTTTAATCTTTACTCTCTACGGGATCCATTTGACAATGCCCACGCTCCAAAGATCCCTAACGTCCATTATTAAATTTCTTCAAATTTTTTTATTCAATTTATATATTAAAGATAGTGAACACAAAAAATGATCTTTTTTTATGAAGCAGTTTGAAGGCAGTAATTTGATGTCAAAATTCAGAAAAATATCGTAGTTTTATTCTTTCTTGCAAATTCAAACTTCTAGAATACTCACGCAATAACAGACGGTGAATAAATTGCTGCTGAAATGCCTAACTGGTCAATATATCACATGGTCTTAAAAAAGACATCACTTTGTTAACCCCAATGGAAGTTACCAATCGTTTTATTTTTTATTTTAGACAGAACTAGTACAAACAAAACTTTTGATTTCATGCAGAACGAATGGTTCCAGAGAGTTTTGATAGAGAAACTCTGTGATTATTTTATTCATTGTATATTGTATATCCAATATTCTACACATTGGTATGTCTGCATTGACTAACATTTTACCATCGCTTTAGCCGATATTGCTTGTCGATAAATACTACCATTATGTGGTTGCGTAAAATAAAAATATACTACGCTAGGGTAAAGGCACCAATTATTGACACCTTTGTATTGTAACCTTATTGTAACTTAAATTTTATCTAATAATTGTTTTTGGACTTGAAATTTGATGCCAATTTAAAGCTTTGAAACGACATTAAATTCATCCTTTTTTTCTTCTCTAAATGAAGTTTTCCAACGCTGGTAATCCTAATGCAACTTTTCGTTGAGAACATGACTTTGTATTTACTATGCACAAAGTTAGTGTACAAGCTTTCTCTTAAGCTCATACATTTATTTAATTTTTTTCTTGTAACAAGGTAACTATCGCAAAGTAAAAATAATAATAATAAAAATCAACCCTTATATTTTCAGTAGTATCTTTAAAGCTACAATATTAGAAATTCAACTCCTGACTCCGTCGTTTACCGAAAATGTTTATTAATCTCATGAAATATCTGCAAATTTGATGCAAGTATTTTCTGATAGGCGACGTTAAATTCATCATGTTTGCTGTAAATGTAGTTTTCCCGCATCGGTTGTCTTATTGCAGCTGAACGAATTTAACGTAAGGTTTCGCAACAGATTTTTGTTAAAATCAAAATCATTCCGTTCTGAATATGGCTGGGTATTTCTTACCTGTAAAGCTAGTATATAGTTCACTATAGTCTATTCTTAAAAAAAACACACATTTATTTTATTTTCTCTCGTAACTTGGTAAACCTATCGCAATTTAGTAAAAACGAAAGAAAAAAAATCAGTTCTTAGATTTTCAACAGCAACTGCAAATTAAAAACGTCAAAAAGTCTTCTCTGAATTGATCATTGATCGATAATCTTGAGTAAACACATGAAATATAAGTATTTTTTAATAAGCTACTATAAATCAGGGCTGGCTGGATGCATCCAATTGGGTTGGATTCCGTGGGTTTTTTCAAAAAAGCCCGTTAAAAAACCATGATTTTCCCCACTTTTTTTCACATTTTATAGAAGTTTTAAATAAATTAGATTAAACAAAATACCTTTACAATTTAAGCTTTTTTTCTCTTTTCAATTTGCTCTATACAACAGACAATTAACATAAAAATTATCATATTTTTAAAAAATTTTAATAGCCTTTACAAATGCATTGTACTTAACTTTTATTCAAATACACTTAAGCGCTAACTTCTAATGTCTTTAAAGAAAGAAACAAAGGTGTTAAATGAAAAACACATTTCGCTTTTTACTATAACTGATCATGATCAAGAAACAATTCAAAGTACCTTGTTTAAGTTACGTCATATCCAATTTTTTAAAGGTTTGCAGATTGTATAGTGAAATCTACACTATTCAAAAGGCTTCGACTTATGACTAGTATATAGTAGAAGTATAAGTAGTGTTGCATAAAGAATAAATATATTTTATTAAGATTTTGACGTTATTTTATAGATGTATTGAAGAACATTTACTGAACTTTTCAAACATTTTTCTTGAAAAATCCCGGAGATATCGGCTGCTGCACACTGCAAGTCGCCACCCGGGTCGGCAGTTTGCGTACACCCTGGAGGTCACAATTTTTATCTGAAATCATTTTTTTTTTAAATCTACTTTTTTTATAAGTGTCTCTTATGGTTGAACTAAAATCATCACAAAAAAACTGAAAATTTCTAATTTTGTTTTCAGAATGGGAAAATTAAGTATGATTTTTAACCGTTTTTTTTTTACAATAAAAAAAAGGAAAAATAAAGATACGTTTATGATTCTAGTTCAACTAAAGCATGTATATATAAAGGAAATGTGTGCTAAATTTGATAAGGACTGATAAAAAAACTCTTCGAGCTAGAGCGTACGTAAACTCGAAAGAAATAGTTTCGAGAAAAACGCGTTTGAAAAAAAAAAAGAGTGGTATTGAAAGTAAATTTAAGGCAGTAATGAATAATTTTTTTTTAATACTTATAGATACTAATACTTATAGAAATTTCTATCCGAGGTCTCAATTGTTAAAAGAAATAAAAGGACATCTGCTAACGTTCTCTAATACCCTTCAGGTCATTTATGAGGGACTAACTGCTCAACTGCTCCAAAAGATGCGCTCGCTCAAATGCTTATAACTTTTAAACGACTTAGAATTTTGCTTTGAAATTTTCAGGGTATATTATTGAATAGTTGTAGAATCTATTTATGAAGAAAAAATTTTTAAAAATTTTTTGAGACCTTTACACGTATCCCCCCCCCCCTTAAACATTTTTTTTCTGAAAAGTAAAACTTTACTGAAGGCTTCCCTGGAAACCCCCCCCCCCCCTTTCCCCTAAAAATCTGAAGAACAAAAAACACTTTTCCCTGAAAATTTCCCGAAAAAAAGTTTTGGCAAGGTTTTTTTTCCCCACATTTTTTGAAAAAACCCAAAGAGGAAGAAGAAACCCTTAAGTCCAAGGATTGTAAAAAAAAAAAAAAAAAAACGGGTTTTTGCCAACCCTGCATTAAATTCTCTTTTTTTTTCTGTAAATGTAGTTTACCCGCAGTGGTAGTCTTATTGCAGCTAAGCTAGTTTGATACAAACTTCCGAAACAGATTTTTATGTTGAAATGTTTTTGTTGAGAATATGTCCGTGTAATTACTGTGTGTAAGTTTAATATAGCTTCTTATGGCTTCTCCGCACCCCCCCCCCCTGAAAAACCTTGTACATATATTTTCTGTTCTCTCGTAATTTGATAAACCTATAAAAAATCAGTTTCTATACTTTCAGAAGTTACAAACCTAAAGCATCAGAAATTCTATTCTGAGTGAACCATTGACCATTAAACTTGTTTAATCCCATGAACTATAAATATTTTCTGATAGGTGAGATTAAAAATCATCCTTCTTTCTGTAAATATAGTTCTCCAGCTGCGGTAGTCTTATTGCAGCTAACAGAATTTAATACAAGCTTTTGCATCAGATTTTTCTGTTAAAATCTTTTTGTTGAGAATGTGTATTTGTAATTGCCAAGTGAAAAGTTCGTAATGTAGCTTTTCGTATCTTTTCTTTTTGAAAAAAAAAAAAACACTCATGCATATCTTTTTCCCCCGCTCGGTAATTTGGTAAAGCTAAAAAAAGAAAAAAAAAACAGAAATCAAACTCTTCTTTGAGTTGACCATTCACCGATAATCTTGTGTAACGTCATAAAATATAAATATTTTCTAAATAAAATACGAAAAATAAAAAGAATGCGACATTAAATTAAAATTTTTTTTTTCTGTGAGAATGTAGTGGTGGTAGTCTTATTGCAGTTAAGCGAATTTAATACAATCTTTCGCGACGGATTTTGACGTTGATTTTGTTTTCGTTGAGAGTATGGCGTGTAATTATTGCGCTTAAAGTTAGTAATATTGCTTCTTTTGGGCTTTCCCCACCGCCCACCCCCTTCAAAGAAAAAAAAACTCTTACATATATTTTCTACTCCCTCGTAATTTGGTAAACATTTTAAAAAATCAGTTTTATTTTCAACTGCAACTTGAAATCTAAAACATCAGAAATTCTACTGTGGCTTAGCCATTGACCGATAATCTTGTTTTATCATGAAATATATATATATTCTATTAGGCGACGTTACATTCATCTGTTTTTCCGTAAATGTCGTTTTCCCGCGGTGGCAGTCTTATTGCAGCCAAGCGAATTTGATGCAAGCTTTCACAACATATTTTTAAGTTGAAATCTTTTGGTTGAGAATACAGCTGTGTAATTAACGAGTATAAAAATTGTAATATCATAGATTCTTTTTCCTCTGTTGGTTGATCGTTTTATAGCACATTAAACACTCAGATGCTCAAATAAAAGAAATCGCTTAAATAAAAGAAACCGCCAGATAAATGTCCTTGCAATGTAGCCAAAAGTCACTGAACACTTTCTAGGTTGACTTGTTTTTTCTCCAATTTCTCGATAAATACGTAAGGAAATGTTCTGCAGCTTTGCTCTTATAACGGACATGTTGAAGCTCAGTTGAAGTTTATTTGCAATTTTTAATTACTCTGTGTATTTTTTGTGTTTACGAATATATAATCATTTATTTAAATTTTAAAGTATGCCAACTTATTTTGCGTATCTTTTGTTTTTTATAATCAAGATTTTCCAACCAAATTTTACCAAACCAGCGGAATATTGAATTAGTAAAAGTATTTTACATTATTAGTAACAATCAAAATTTTAAAGCTATTGGTCATTTCCCCAAACGAGAAATATCTTGGGGACTGCAAGAAGAAATATTAGCTTAAATACATATAATGAAAAATCACCGAGCTTTAGTGAAGAGGGACTTCATTCTCTTCTTGACGTCAATGGTGATGCCTACTGCCAATCTGTTTTCTGCAAGAGAAGTCTCATCTCGAAGACGAGTTTCTTTAACACTTCTGAAAAACACAAAGAATAAAGGATTTTCGCTACACCGTCAGAGCTAAAAACAGATCATTTTTTTTCCAATTTACTGTGCAGAATGTTTTTTTCCTACGTTGAAACTATTTGGCCGTATTAATTCTTCAGCTCGTGCTGGTAAGTCTATCAAAAAAATGGAATAGCTGCTTTCAAGGGTCTGTGAGACCCTTGACAGCAGTTAACGGTTAAAAAATTTTCCTTGAAAATATTGTTTCTCGTTTAACGTGAGTAAAGTTAGTATAAGAGCACTCAAAAGCTACCGGGGTGAGTAACTGTGCTTTATTATAATAGTTTCTTTTGGTTCTAGTAAACTATGCAGAGCAATTTTTTCGCTATCTACGAATTCTGAATGACGGGGAAACTTTAGTGTTGCACTGAATTGTCTAGCCCTTTATTGACTATATTGAGTTAAGCAAATTATCAGAAATTCAAAAAGAACAAAATAAGAACTAGTAAGTTATGTCTATTACTAAACTTTCCTCCTTATCTTTTACATGACTCTTTATCTTTTAAAATTATCTAAGGTTGCCACTCCCGTTGTAGCGATGGGCGTTAAAATATAATCAGTACTTGTTCTCATTGATATCCACCTGCATACCAATATTTGTATGAATCCTAAATCCTATCATTACTTCTTGGTATTCAGGAATCCGCGTCACGCTGCACGATAGAAAAAGCAAAACAAAATACAGTTTGTACTGCATTGCTTATCATGCAGTGTGGGAAAAATGACCGGAAACCTTTCTTGTCTTTCCTGTCTGTTGCACTTTGATATTCCAGAGGTTTTTTTTTTTACTTACAACTTCACCCATACCCATAATGCCAGTTTTACACATAGTCCTTAGTATTTTTGTCCATTAACCATCTCTCGTGCTCCAACAATTTTATAATCAGTGCCGTGTATCAAAATTTTATAATCCATAAAGAGCACGGAAGCTCAGTCACAACAAAACAAAAATTCTGCAAGAACTCATGTTTAGGAAGAACTAAGAATTCAGGTACAGTTACTTGTATCCCAGCATGGCGCATACTCGAGGACTCATGGTACTGGTGTCCCACTGGTCACCACACACTGGCTGCCAGCTGTCCGTGACTAGGTTATATGCTTCTAGTCGGCCTTCTCCATTGTACTGTTGACTACCTGTTAATCGTACTAGGAGAAACAATAATAATAAAATAAGTTAAGTAGGAGCATAGAAATTACATAAGGAATAAATGAAAATGTGATTATTGATTACAAATGTCGAAGCAGTGGAGCTAAGAATAAAATATTTAGTTTTGCGTGGTAAAAGAATATAGCGACGCTAACGTTGCAACTCGTAAACTTGCGAATTAACTTGTATACAGGTGTTTCAGGGCTTAAAAGAACACTTTGACAATACAAAAAGGTGTAAATTTCAAAGATATCTCATGACCTCAGAGCAAAATAACTAGAGAGCATCAAAGTGACAGTTAATCTATCAACATGAAAGTGTTATGATTACAATCATGCAATCATTTGGAGAGCTGAAAGTGACATTTTTCAATGACATTTTTTTTTCGCTGATTTAGCTAAACACGTAATTTAATATCACCATGATGATGAGAAAATCACCAAATGTGGAACCTTCTCACTTATCGGCCACAATTGACAGACATTAGGATTTTACTTTAGTTAGTTTCACAATATTTTCAAGCTTAGTGTTATGTTATGTATTACGGACCCGATATCCTCGTATCTATTCCCATTATTTTTGTATTTGCTTATTCAACTTCTGATTTTACTATAAATTTTATTTCAAGTAAAGACTAGGTAAACAATGCATCTATTCCAAAGTTTAAAGTTCCAAACCAGATTGGTAAACAAAAGATAATGTTTCGAAACAGTAGTTTTTCAAGAAGGAAATTGAAAGAAAATAGCCTACTTACGACAACTTCTCTCTTCTTTTCCATCCGGGCAATCCCTGTTGCCATCACAAACGAGACTTTTGGGAATGCAGGTAGAATGACCACAGTAGAACTGATCAGGTGAGCAATTGCCTAGAAAAGACAAAAAAGAACAGAATTTAAGGAAATAAAAGTTAACCATACAATCTTAATACAAGGGTATAAAAGTAAATAAGGGAACCACTTAATCCATAATGGAATTGAGTAGCTTTGTTAGCTGTATTGCTTTTGAACACGAACGTCTTGGATAGAATACAAAGCTTGTTAGGTTCGTGGAAAATCATTGCAAAATTGTTTCTAAATTCGGGATTAAACAAGAGGGAAAACATCATTAAATTTTAACGATAGTAAGTTTATAATAAAAATTTTCACGTTAAGAAGGCACAAATGAGCATAAAATGCAGACTTATGTTTCGGGATTGTTTAGAATCCCTTTTTTTATTGCTTCATTTGGATGTTTTTTCATCCAGAAGCTCTATTATTGCATTGAAAGAAGGGATTCCCAGCAATCCCAAAACATACATCTGCCTTTTAATGTTCATTTGTGCTGTTTTAACGTAAAAATTATTATTACAGTTTTTTTGCAAAGTTAATTTATTATTTTGATAGTAAGTTTGTCAACAGTAAGCAAAAAATATTAATAATGTAATGATAATAACAATAATAATCGTTATTCTTAAACTTTAGGTTTGACTTGTACTCCCAACATGCAAAACTCTATCAAACCGCAGCAACAGAAGTGCCACTCACAAGCTAAAAATTAGAGTTAGCGTGTTTTTTTTCCAAAGGAAACCATTTACAATGCAATCAAATATCATTTTGAAAACACTAACAGGTGAAACTGACCTAAAGCATTATTAGTTACAATATGCAATACAAATTCATGATATTGTCAATTGAAGGAATTGATGATTTTTGAGTTGTGTCACTTCTTTTCCGGGGTATGTTATGTTGTTGAAAATCGCAACACTCCTTTAAATGTCCCTACATTTTTAGGTCTAGTTTAATTTTCAACAACAAATAACCGGAAAGGGTAAATCATCCCTTCCCTTTTTTTGACCAGAAAGGACCTTTTTAGACAAACTTCTTAAAAGTTTTTTTTTTTTTACCTTACCTAATGGTACTGGAAACGATTTATTATTCTATTTTACGGTATATTTATGCTTAGCAAATTAATTAATATAGGTTCTCCACCTGTTGTTCATATGATCGTAACCCATTTCGTATGAGACCTCTTGTCCTGATTATTATTGACACAGACATAAAAGGGGTAATGGGGTATGCAACTAATACTCACTGCAGTTTTTTTCATCCATTCCATCAGTACAATCGGGAAAGCCATCGCATACCCAAGACTGGGGCAGGCAGCGTATTTTGTCACATCGAAACCCATTCACGCACGCTGAAAAAAAAAAAAAAAAAAAGAAAAAATTGCGAGGGATTAGAAATATATAAAATAGTGTATCTTTTTTATTGTTCTGGAAACAAAGAGGCAATATTTGCAAATGCAACAAGACAACCAAAGGTGGATGAAAACGTTGATCGGAGACATGTTTGAGCAAAAATAGCTGTGCAAGACAGAAAGTAATGTGATAGATAATCCATATCATCAATTTCAATAATTATTGCAAAGAAAAAGCAGTTTTTATATTTATAATAAAAACACAACTGATTTGCGAGAAATTGTTTCCGAGTGTTTGAAGTTTCCGATGCTAATATGTCGTGTATTTTTACTCATATTTTGAGTATTTTATAATGCTAGTCCATGCGAAATATTTTATATATTGTGTGAAAACATAATTACCTCTCCCTGCCATTTCTAGACTCCGCATTTGTTCGTGCCCAACACACACTTCTGGATCCGTAGACTCTGGTAGGTCGTCGCAGCTCATCTTCTCAGGCCATGAGAGAGAGAAAACGCCCAAAAAGAAATCGCACCGATGAACGGTCTCTGGGGAAGGAAATGGGAGTGAATAACTCAAAGGAATTTAACGTGAAAACCCCTCTTGAGATTTCCCCAAGATTAAAAGACAAAAATATATTCAAATAATTAACAGTTTTTACAATTTAAAGAATGTCTAGCGTAGCATATCCATATATCTGTTTCTTCTGATGATGGAAAATAAAATGGAAATATTATTTATAGAAGTTGGTATGGGGATTAGGAATGTGACATCAATCTCAAAGTTTTAAATTGTGATGCATTATGGTCTATGTTTTTCGGACATCAATGTTTTATATTTGAACTAAAATTTCATCAAAGAAAAAAGAAAAGCTTATGAAAATATAGTTGTGATGAAAGTTAATTAGTTGCGACATCCATCATATTGCAGAGTTTTGTATAGTCAGTTGTAAGTAAACCGACTTAATTGAAGAAAAGTAAATAAATCCCTTTTCTGGCAAACTGTAAACCAAATATTAGGCGTTGTAATAATTATAGTTCCCCTATATGCGGTCGATTTAAATTCTTGAATTATTATATATATATACTTATGGTGCATTCACATCATGGGCGACGGCAACACTTTGCATCCTAACAGCGCGAGATTGTCAGTTTTGAGAGACATTACACCTCAAGCAACGTATAACAGACCTCTGGATAAAAATCATTTTTAATAACGCAAAAAAAAAAAAAAAATAATAATAATGAGACAATACGAGAGAGTGGTTATTAAATTATGCAGAACCAAGATGCGATCGGAAATTTTTCGTTTCTGTCGCCGTTGGTGTGAATGTAGAGGCGACATTTTTTTTATTTTGACTGTTCGAAAATATCATCTATAAATTAATTAATACAGTTACTGAATTCACTTCTCTCATGGTTAGAGGTTACCATGTATGTATATAGTTGAAAAATAGATATTTTTCGGTTAATGTATGAATACCATCAATGTTTTTTTAATTTGGAACATTAATATTTCATCACTAGTGCAGATTTCCCGTCGGTTACCTTTGCACAAGCTCTTGCAGGGGGGCACACTCCTTGATTCCCCCTGAAGGCACTTGGGGGCGTGCAGGGCGCAGAGCAACAAGGGCAGCAGTGGGTGGCATTTGACGCTGACAAGAGGTTCGAAGCGTTGCAGTGCCTCTCGCGCCTCGCTCTGGCTCGCGTGGCCCAACGCGTTGGGATACAAGGTGTACGTCCAGGGTACCCGGTACTTGTGGCACAAAGGAAGACGCAGTGACCGGCACTCAGGACCTAAAATCGAGAAAATGTATCAACGATAAAAACAATTCAGAGCTGTAAAGTTACATCAGCTTAGATTATTCCAATAAAACAAATCTCATCGTGTAAAGAAAATTTTCAGCTATGGATTCATATATAATGTTAGTGTGTGCAAGGGTGTTTTTGCCCGCATTTGGAAAGTTTTGCTTAAAAAAAAAAAGGATTAAAAATGACAAAATTTACTTTAGAAAATGCTACCCGTTAGGTTGACTTTTATCGGTGCTTTACGTGTGAACAAAATTTCGAAGAGTTTTGGACCTCTGGAAGTGGGTGAAAATTTAACTTCAAAGATTTAATTACATACACACAGGTGAAGGTAATAAAAGTACTCTAAATGACGTAATTTTTTATAACTAAGGATTCAGGATGTACAAATTAAAAGCAAGGACATTTCTTAATTTAATAATGATCAGGCGCCGGATGTTGATAACCTAAAAATTCTCTGAAAATGCTCTAAAAATACACAAAACATGAGCCAAAAAATGCCATAAAAGCTGAAAAAATGCTTTAAACCTTTTAAAAAATAAACTTAAGATCTAAAGTCACAATTCAATTAAGCACTTAATATATATATATATATATATATATATTTTTTTTTTTCTTGAAAAATTATAATATAAACGTCATTAAGTGACTTTCTAAAATGAATAAATAAAATAAAATGAAATGATAAGAATACACTAATAAATGGTAAATGTGTGTTTTTGATAACTTTAATATCTTAAATGACAGGATCTTAATTGCCCTGAGTAATTAAATGTTTTCCTTTTCATTATCAAAAGATTTTTGTGCATTGAAAACCTTTTTCTAATTCAGACATAGTGGGGGGCAAATTTGAAATAAATAGAATCACTCACGGATCAATTTTCTTCAAACTCACACTGTATATTCTCCAACTATAACACGCGCAACTTTTTTCAATGCCAAAAATGCTTTGTTTTCTGCAATTTGTCTTCATTCAGTTTTGTGCAATAGATTTACAGTTCCATCTTTGAAACGCTTCGAACCCTTTTAGTGTTTCGTAAAATTTGATGAATGAATCGAACTAAGTTTTAATCAGAAAATTTAAAAAAGTAAGAACTAAAACATGGAAAAGTGCTCTAAAAAATAGAAAAGTACTTAAAAATGCGATAAAGATCTTTGAAAAATGCTCAAAAGCAGGAAGAGCTTCAAAAAATGAATTATCAACTTCTGGAGCCTGATAATGATATATATGTGTGCGTTATGTGCATTTTTATTTCACAAATAACATAAGCAAAGTATATACAGTACGTACTCTATCCTACTTAATGGAGAATCAGTAGTTCCTTTCGGGAAAACTTCATATAGTACATATGTGGCTAAACATGATTAAACATGAATAATAATTTATAGTAAGTAACTACATGGTTACTAATTGTAAAAAGTAAAATTTCGGAAGTAAATAGAGTAAAGCACGAAATAAGATATAATAATTAGATATATTAAGTATTTATAAAAATTTACAAGTAATTCACTGCTTATACTGAGAAATCGGTATTTTGCTTTACGCAGCATTAATTTGAGAAGTCCATCATAACGAATTGTTCGTTCATGGTTCACTTAAGTAAAATATCTAACACTAAAACTAATCCTTATTGCATTATGCAATGAAATTATTTTATTAAGCAGTACTTTACGCATTCTGTGCATAGGGAAAATTTCTGGTTCCACAAGATTTTATTCTTATAAGCGGGTTATTCTTTTATTCATTACTTGATTGAGTCAGACCGACGGTATATATCGCTTATAAAAATGAACAGTCATATCTGCAAAATGGGCATTTTTCAAGAGAGGAGTTTGAACTTTTTACAAATTTGTTTCATTTAATTACCTTATTTGTTTCAATGATTATTATAATCGATTTTGTTCAGAAAATAGTAATTGATCTAGTTTTCTCTCACATGATGGATGTTAATAAGGCTCGACCGATGCATCGGCCTCGCCGATACATCGGCGCCGATTGTTCAACAAAGTTGCCATCGGCAATCGGCATCGGCGGCCGATGTTAACTTTAGAAAAACATCGGCCCATCGGCCTTGAAAAACATCTAAAAGCCGATGGAAGGCCGATGTTTTTCGCAGGGACAATTTTCCAGAAAACATTCTCTCTTTAACTTCCTTTTTTCTCCATAGCTAGATTTCTATTTTCATACAATAACAGGCAGCACATCAGTTAAAAAAAGCACAAAAATGTCATTATACAAAGTATTTGATAAAAAATTAGGAAAAATAGTTTAAGCAATCGCTGCCGGAAAACCTTCATTATTAAAATTATTTCTCTTTGAACAGAATGCTCGCGAAATAGAATATGTTAAAGTAAAAGTAATAGAGCCGTCTTATGAGTGCTATTTGTTTTTCGCACTAGGTTAGTTGCCTCGTTAATAATGATATTCCGTTAATAATGATTGTCTGTTTTTCGTTTAATAATGATAGTGCATTAGATGACATTGTGCAATAATATTATACCATCTGCTTTTAGTTGTCATGTTTCTTATTATTCCGAAATTGTAAACAATACAAAATCAACTTAATCAAAGTACGATAATAATTTTAATTTTTACTAGCATAAACTTTTTTTTCCTCTTAGCGTTTTTTTTTTTTTTTTGGCTTCTTCGATCCCGCGTGTTAAAGTTTTTCTGCAATTGTGCAGCAATCTCGTTGCATATTGCTTTTAGTGTGCGGTTCGTCTCATTATTTCATTTTTAGTTTACAACATAGAAAAGATTGGTCAAAACTAAGAAAAAAATTTCCCAGTATAAATGTTCCTCAATCGAAATTTTATGTGTCCAAGTTTGACTTGCAATTTTTAAAAATTGAATTGTCAAAATGCGAGTTCGCCCCGCGACAGGATTTAATAACATCTTAATAAAAATGCTTAAATTTCTTCAATTTCAAAGTTGATCAATGCAATTTTTTTTTCAAAATACGTCTTAACATTTTTTATACGATAATTATTTTAATTTTTCCCCGTATATACTTCGTTTTTTTAGGGCATTTTTTTTTGGCTTCTTTGATGCCACGTGTTAGACAGTTAACAGCTTTTCTGCTATTGTACAACAATCTCGTTGCATCTGCTTTCAGTTTAGAATATTTATTATTATTTTATTGCTAGTTTCCAACATAGAACATATTGATAAAAAAATATGAATCAATTTTTCAGTATAAATGTTTATTGATCGAAATTTTATGTGTTCGACCTGCTATTTTCAAGAATTTAATTCTTAGAAAACGAGATCGCGTGACAGGGTGGAATAATAGCTTAGTAAAAATGCTACAATTTCATTAATTTCAAAAATTGACAACGTATATATAAATATATATAATTTTTTCAAAATACATCTTAATTCTTATAAACGTTCAAGTGTTTTTCAGAAGATTATTTGTCAACAGAAAACTGCTGGTGCTGAAAATATTGGTTTATTTCGGTGACCTTACATTGTGCTCATGAAAATATAAAGAACATGTCAAGTATTTCAGTGTAATTTTCAACTTACAAGAAAAAAAAAAAAAAGCTAATAAGATTAGTTCTTAAGACCCATTTCATTTGTAATGACAAAAAAATCTCATGTCTATGTTTTTGAAGCAATATTTAGTATTTCTTGGTTTTGAACAGGGGGAGTTACTGCGAGCGAAATTTTTTAATATTTTATTTTTATTTTAGAAAAAGAGCTATTTTTAGTTAAAATAACTTGTATAATGAATGTATAATCGTATCGTATAATCGTTCGTATAATCGTTATATAATCGTATAATCGTTCGTATAATCGTTCCCGCGTTTCTTTTAAAAACGGGGGGAAGGGATATTATGAAAAGGGGGTTTGTTAGTCTGTATTATAACATCTGCATTCCTCTCCATGAAAAAAATAAGAAAATAAAGTGTTTTAAGAGAAAATGTTGAAGGAAAGGGAACTAGACCCGATCCGATCCAATAGTTGTTGAGTTTTTTTGCAAAGATAAGACAAAAGAATTAAAAATCCTCTGGATATCGCATTTTTTAATTTTTTTATATCTCCAAATAGTTTAATTACTTTACTAGAACCCCGAGCGATTCTTTTAGTTTTAATTATTATGCAAACTTCCCCCAAACAGTTTTACGGTGCTTGAATAATGCATTTATGTTTTTATAAACATAAAAATAAATAAGTGATTTAAAGGGCATTTTTGACAAGCATTCTACACGATTTAATGGTTTAAAGCGACTTTTTTTTCCATCGGCCATCGGCCGATGGAAGAGGAGAATAATCGGCAATCGGCCATCGGCCGATCTCGGAACCATCGGCCAACAATCGGCATCGGCCCATCGGCCAAAAAATGCCATCGGTCGAGCCCTAGATGTTAACGATGTCAAAAAAATAGTAATTACTATAAAAAGTACTTATTACAGTATTGCATCAAAACAATACTTGACCTCAAGCCTTAATTTTTTAACATTTACTTACAGCAGTATTCAAAATATAAAAAGCGCAAAAATCTGAAAATCTTGATTAAAGAAAAACGATTTTTTGCAGATATGACACTGTTTATTTCTATAAGTGACATATAATAATTATTATTAAATAAAAATGTGCTTACTGAAGCAGTTTCGCTTTTCTATTTATTGCAATGTTGCGAAACAAATAAATTTTAGTAATAGTTGTGTAGAGGGAATTTGCGTTCAGACTTACTTGATAATGCTGTTGGTTCTTCATCCAAAACTTTTGGTATAACTGAAAATAAATCCAAACATTGAGATCTATTTAAAATAATTATAATACCAATGAGTAAAAAATATTTTTTTCTGTTTTTCTTTTATTTAATAAAATATTCTCTTTAAACATTGTGTTGAGGATGTAATTTGTCGTTCAACCCAATGTTAAATGAGAATTGTAATGATAAACATAAAGATAAAATATTTGCCTTTATGTTTATCAATTTACCCGATCTATTTACACAATTACAAAATAAATATTAATAAGAACTATAGGTATATTGAAGAAAACCAACATAATACGGCGCAAATTTGCAATGGTAGCTGCAAACATATATTGTGGTTCAGGGGCGGACACAAGGGGAGGGGGCGGGTCGCCCCAAACTATCGACACAATTTTGTAATGTGGAAGAAATTCTACAAAATTAACTAATAAAATTTGAAAATAGTGGAGTATCGTTTATACGACGATCGTTTACACGATGTTCACATTTATGAGATGTTTCAGTGGTCCCAGTTCTTAGATCTAGCCAAAAGGGTAAATCGATTATGCGGCTTTATCATTTATGCGACTTTTTTCGGCAGTCCCTTCGACGTTGTAAGAGCGATGCTCCACTATTAGTTATAATTTTGCATTTAAATTAAAGTTATGGGTCATTCATTCCACGTCAAGTGATCCAAAATTTGAGAAAAAATTTACCTCACCTTCTTTGATTTTTATCAAATTTGGCTTATCAACTGCACCCCTAAAAATAATTAAAAATCCAAATTTTTAGATTTTTATCTTGTTTAGTTTTTTAGTTATCAAGCTTTGATTTTGTAAAAAACTCACATTTTTACATGCATGCTTCAACACAAAATCAGACCATAACTCATCAACAAATAGAGATAAAAAGTTCTAGTAAAAAGCATTTTGAAGTATATAGAATGCAGTTTTATATGATATGCACCATGACAAATTTTATTAAAATTTTAATTTTAAAAAAATGACCTTAAAATTTAAATTTTAAATTTCTCGAAAAACGTATCATTAATTCTTTCAAAAAAATTCTCAAATATTTCTGTGCATTTTATCTTTGTCTATGTAAAATTTCAGCTTGGGGAATCAATGGGATCATATTTTCCCGAAGCTTTTGAGCTTTTTTCAAAGAATTTGATTTACCAAAAAATGAACATTTTTGTGATTCAAGCTATTTTAAGATGAGGGTTTCCTAAAGGAGATGATTTAATTAGCCTTCTAAACACATCTATGCATGAGTGAACAAGCATGGACATGTCTGTGCATGAAATGAACAAGTTAAAATTTTATTTGGGGGAGGGGGGGGGGGTCAACGAATACATTCACATTTTTGTCTTATCATAGCTATTTCAAAGTATTGTTTTCAAATAATTCAATAGTTTTTTTAAATGAACAAATTGATTTGTTTTATGCATTAAAAATAATTTTTCCTGATTAATTCTCAGATTTCAGATATATTTTAATGAGATATCAATCATATGAGGAGAAGAAAATTACGTCTATTTAAATTACTTCAGCCAGTCAACACCTTTCATCATATTCACATGTAATGTACCCTTTCAGGTTTGTCATACATTTGAGCTTTCTTCAAAGAATTTCTGTTTCTGAAAGTTATTACTATGTGAACATACTTTTGTAGTAATTTTATGTTCACTGAATGGAACAAATCTGTGAAACTTCTGTGTTCCTTCGACTGATAGTGCTCTTAAAAATCTATCTTTTAATTAACTCCCTTTCTTCTGAGTATTCCTGAACAGTTACATAAAAAAACTGTATTAAAGGAATGTTCATAACACTTCAATTGAAAAGTTGAACTGCTGTCAGAATTTGATCTGAATGCAGTTTTTGAAGGCTAGCTTTGGCAGTAAGACGTTTCACTGTCCCACCCAAGTCAACACATACTCCTTTCCCATGATCTGTAGCATAGAAATGAAATTCCACAGCAGCTGCAATATCTGTGTTGCAGCTCCTTTAAATTTCCTTCCTTCTTATATTATTTTTTATTTATGTTTTGGACGTGAGGTATGGAATTGCTAGGATATACAGGTAGATAAAATAAATAGCTTTGTTTTTTCTTATAATGCTTCCTTTTTTTCAACTTTATTTGTAACCCACAACCTATTCAGGGGGAGGGGTAAGCTACATAGTTTTTTCTTTTCTTGCTTCGTCAAATATTAGCTCATAAGCGCAAATCAAGACTAACAACCAAAAGCTGCAAACTCTAGCAGTTGGGCCCCCTCTATCACAATTTCAGATGAGTTTAGTTAAATACTTTTTTCCCCTCATATCATTGATATCTCATTAAAATATGTCTGAAATCAAACAATTAATGAGGAAAAAATTATTATTTATGCATAAAATAAGTCAATTTGTTCGTTTAAAAATAATTATTGAATAATTTGAAAACAATACTTTAAAATAACTATGATAAAACAAAAATGTGTATGTATTTGTTACCCCCCCCCCTCCCCCAAATAAATTTTGAACTTGTTCATTTAATGCACAGACATGTCCATGCTTGCTCACTCATGCATAGATGTGTTTAGAAGGCTAATTAAATTATCTCCTTTAAGAAATCATCCCCTTAAAATAGCTTGAATTACAAAAATGCTCATTTTTTGGTAAATCAAATATTTTTGAAAATTCGGGAAAATATGATCCTATTGAGTCCCCAAGCTGAAATTTTGCATATACAAAGATAAAATGCACAGAAATATTTGAGAATTTTTTTAAAAAAATTAATGATCCGTTTTTCGAGAAATTTAAAATTTAAATTTTAAGGTCATTTTTTAAAATTTAAAATTTTAATAAAATTTGTCATGATGCATATCATATAAAATTGCATTCAATATACTTCAAAACGCATTTTACTAGAACATTTTATCTCTATTTGTTGATGAATTATGTCCTGTTTTGTGGTGAAGCATGCATGTAAAAATGTGAGTTTTTTACAAAATCAAAGCCTAATAACTAAAAATCTAAACAAGATAAAAATCTAAAAATTTGGATTTTTAATTACCTTGAGGTGTACAGTTGACGAGCCGAATTTGAAAGAAATCAAAAATTGTGAGGTAAAATTCCTTGGATCACTTGATATGGAATGACCCTTATAAGGTACTGATGGTATAAGGATACTGTTAGTCCCAAAAAGGAAATTTTTATTAACTCCCCAAGCCCTAACAGTGCGATAAATGTCCATACCTGAGTCTTGAACATGAATCCCCTAAATAATTAAATTCCGCCCCTGGGTATCACACACCCTTTCTTCAGTATGAACGAGTGAAGCATTATATACATGGCTAAAACTATATATATGTGTTAACGTAAACTTGTCGACTAGTGCGGAATTCCACACTAATGTGGGAGAAAGGATATTACGAAGAAGAATAGGAAAAAGAGAACGGGTGTTGGTACAAAATAAGACATGTAGTTGAACACATCTGTACAAATAGCTGTTACAAATTTTTGTTTCACAATATTATTTAGATATTCAAAATAATAGAACAATCGGAATAATAATGCTAATTATTTTCATTAGTAGTATACATAGCATTAAAATGCAATAACGAAACGGTTCCATTACTTAAAATGTAGTCACTGCTGGTTGGTTAGGCTCTGCACATTCATAATATAAATGAATGTGTAGAGCCTAACCATTGAATAAGGTAACACGCAGACGCAACTGAAATTATCCAATTTTCTACACAGTAAAAACAGAAGAGTTTCTTGTTTGTTTGCTTGATAACAGATGGCGCTACATACACAACACCAATATGGTATCCATAAAAGGACCTCTTCCCAGATGATTTTAAATCTCAAATTTAAGCGAAGCGGTGCATTTTTAGACCGTGGGTCTATTTTTCGTCATTAGCTGGTACGATAAGCTTAAAATGAGGGGTAAATCATGGAATTTGATAAAAGAATAAGGAAGCTATTGCTGAGCGACAGAAAAACAAGTTAGAGAAATAATATATATATAAATAGATAGTTTGGGCATACGGAATACATACATGCATATTAAGTTTTCGAAAACCAAATTTTTGTATCTGTTAATTAATATTGTTGTTCAAAAACGATACTGGTCCACTCCACGGAAAATGCCCCACGCATCACAACGAAATTTTATTCAAAAACGAACAATTAGAAAAGGGCAATAAACGAAATTCTTTTGCTGATTAAAACCAATACTTTGCGCTCAATATTCTTTAATGAAATACTGCTGTCACTTATGCGACATAAACGTATTTTTTCCGTTGAGTGACCGTATTACATCTAATAATTTGGCCAGAAATTGTATTATGTATCTTACTGTTTTCTTTTAGATAATACTACCTCTCAGATACCAGAGCACAAGAAGTGTGAGAAGCAGAAAGAGAAAAAGAAGATTTAGTGCAAGCAAAAGCCACCTCCACCGGCTGAGGGGTCTGCGAGGCTCCTTCCAATCGTCAGTTTCTCCCTCCGCTAAAGGGCACTAAAACGGAAAGAAAAAAAAAAAAAAAAAAAAACACGAATGCGATTACGCTAAATAATTTGCATATAAGTCTTAAAATGTTAA
This sequence comes from Octonoba sinensis, assembly GCA_038502835.1. NCBI lineage: Eukaryota > Metazoa > Arthropoda > Arachnida > Araneae > Uloboridae > Octonoba > Octonoba sinensis. The sequence continues at coordinate 57,070,540 of CM076605.1, read as the reverse complement.
ATGACGATATTCACTAATGCTTAAAAAGATACATTTTATTAATTCATTTTAATGATACACTGTTAAAAATTTCCGTAAGAAAATTTTAAAATAACCATTTATTTGATTGTTATTTTACCATATTTAATTACAACAGTTGAATAACCATTAAAAAGATGGTACTCAAACCGCTGATTGCGAAAAAAATCGTTTATTCTCTGTTTATCCTAAAGAACGTTTAGCGAACCGTAATTTTCAAGCGCTCAATAAGAATCGGGCGTCCATCTTAGATGCGAAACCTTACCGGTCATACGATGTTTTAAAATAGGAATACGGATTTATTAGTTAAAATCTGCACGTGTATATAAAAAAAGAAGGAAAAAAAAACATGGCTTAAGCAGTGGATACTAAATAGAAGCACATACACACGTAAATCAAAAATTGGAGTCATCGGATTCCCAAACTGTTTGCGAATGAGCGAACCCATCATTTGAGCTGCTGAAGCTTGTTTGTATTTTAATTTTTGCAGCAAATAAAATGATTTTCGTCAATATACAGTAAATTTAGACCAAAAAAAAAATTGGATCCAATCAAACACTGAAATCTCAATTTTAAGGCCGTTTGCCTGTTGGAAAAGAAGATTTATTTATAAATAAGCGTCCACTTTACGTGATAACGGTGGTCGAGTGGATAGAGATTAAGACTTGTACACCTCGCATTCGGGGTTCGAGTCCTGCGATCTTCGTTTACGGTTTCTACGCCTCGAAGATTCTACGCCTCAAAAACGGTGAAAATTTTGTTTTGAAGCCATTTTTAAATGGTTATAAAACCGTAAACTTTTGTATTTACGGCTTTTTAAACAAATTAATTGGAAATGGTTAGGTCCCGTGAAAATAGAAAAATGTTCCAAACCATAAATTTAACGGTGAATTAGATGGACAGACTGCTGCCAGTCATTTAGCCGTAATTTCATGATGGAATTTCTAACAGTGTACAGCTGATTTAAATTTCTTTCGAGCTTCACAAAACTACAGATCCCTTGCATAATAAATCCAATTTGTGAATTAAAATCTGAAAGTTGCTCATTCTATTACAAATAATAAAAAAAGTTTGTTTACTTTATTCTTGTTTGTAAATGCGCCTTTTAAAAAATCAAAGTTCAGATTAGTCTCGCATATGAACTATCCATTTCATTTAATCATAAGGAACTCTGGTATTTATTCAGAGTAACAACAAGTCAAACGGAAACTAATTAAGAAACTTTAAAATTGTAATTTCCATAGTTTTTATACTTTTTTTTCTTTTGTTTGCATGTTTTAATGTACGCTTTACAATTGATTTTATTCAAAAAGCTTTGGTTTACTTCAAAAATTAAAGGTTTGGCTTTATCTACACTACTAAAATCTGTGCGCCATTGCCTGCAGGTCATCCTGGCTCCAGGCTGACATTTTTCTTCACCAGACCCCTACTTGCTAACCGAGGCCTTAGGATTGCTTTCGCTCGACCTGGTGAAGTTTGCGGAGATGTCATCAAATAGTCACCATTTGCACCACATGTTAAGCAGACGCCAAAGCGCAGCCCGCTTCGCAAGCTCAACGGGTAAGAGGTGACTGATTGAGGCCAGATATTGTCCCCTAACCACTTTTGCTTTCTAGTAACCGCCTATTTGACCAATATTGATATTACAACGGTCTTCCAGCGTTGGTACAGTCCGGGCGGGACAGTAGACTTTTTCTTATTCCACAAAGTAAAAACCCTCTCAAAAAACGACTCGATGCAATATGTGAGCCAAATTGCCGTCAAAGAAGCTTCAAGAAGACTTTCCTGTGTCAGAAACCTTCGAAGCGTGGAAAAGTATCAAACAGAATTGCGACAATTATTTAAGGATCTCATATTGAAGAGTTTTTGGTGGTTTTGTAGCGATATCTTTAATAACAATCTTTACCCTAACTTTACCAAGTATTTTAATATACATTCTGTACACGTATTGTTCCGTGTATTTTAAAACGGGTTAAACTAAACGCCATTCTTCAGAAAGTCACGAAATTGGGTAAAGTTGCAAAGATAGGTTGAGAATTTTCACCAGAGAGCGGAAAGTTTTATTCCAGAAAAAATTCTCGTAATTTCCACACGACTCCTCAAATTTAACCATTCAGTTAAATAGTATTACTGTTATCTTCTCAGAAATATGCACTATAATTTCTTGTATCTTGTATTTAAATATCGAGTTTAACCCTTTAACTATCGGAATATATTCACAAATCTGTTTGTCTGAACCCCCCCCCCCCCTCCCAAAAAAAAAGTATCCAAAAATTGCATAAATGGCGATACATCTATTTCTTATGTATATGTCATGAGTTTCTGACATGAAAAAGGCAAAACTGGAGAGTTCCAATCAACATTAGTCGTAGACGTAGATCGCCATTTTCGACCTATGGCAAGTTAAAAAAAAAAAAAAAAGAAAGAACGCTTTCGCCATAGCAAATTTTGCTATTGGCTAATGCTGATTGGAAATTTGTTGTTCAAAATCAAAATTCCTATGAGATGTAGCTTTTTTTGCTTGCAAATCGGCCGCACACTATATCAAAAGGGAGTGGTTAATACCACATTCTGCACCTCTAATTTTGCAACTTTCAGTTGAATAAATAATTACTTATAATGTAAAGAACGAATTCATTTTCATTCGACTTTTTATTTCGAAACCTACATTTTCAGCATAATTCATCAAATCGCTTATTCACGTTTTTCATCGTACCACAGGAAAGTTTCGCCAAATCGTCTATTGACGTTACCCGTAGTTAAAGGGCTAAAAACTTTTTAAAATTATTATTGCTATTTAAAAACATCAGTCCCAGTAGTTCAAATATTCAAATCCAGTTACCTGGGCTTCCCAGTTTACATCAGGTTTAGAATTCGTTCCTGCTTCCATATTTGCTGAGTCCGTCGCTTTCGCACACTCATTAGACCCGCTCATACTGACAAACACTCACCACCTCCTGAAAAAAAGGAATTTCATGTAGACATAAAGGCGAACCTCAATAGTTAGTGCAAAATATTTAGGGAAACACTTTTCGCGACATGTAACTAACTGAATCAGTAGCGTTTCTAGGGAGCGCGGTCTGCATTGGGTAACTCCTAAAATTGATTCAAGCGTCTTAAAAAATACTATATATATATATGTGTGTGTGTAAATTGTAAAGAATTATCTTCAAATTTCTTCTTCGGTAATTGCATGTCGTATTTAATGTATTAATCATTTATATTCTTCCTTTACAGAATTGCATAGATGTTACGTGTCTGCTTTGAAAAATCCCTTTTTCTTTTGGTTTTACGAACTTCTGCACTTTGTATACGCAGAGTATGATACATTCACACCAAACGCGACAGCGACGTACGACGCAACGAAAATTGTTAACCAGCGCCAATTGGTATTCATAGTTTAATAACCACGCCCTTGTATTAACTGATTGGCTTTCTTTATTGCATCATTAAAAGGTACTTTTACCCCGAACTCCGTGGGTATGGAACAGATAAATTTTCGCTACTAGTCTAATAACCACAGAAATTGTCTAGTACCACAAATGTCACCATCGCCCTTAGTGTGAACGCATTATTGATTATATGATTTTTAAGATAGCGTGTGAGTCAGGGGTGCAACTAAAGTTTCTCCTAGGGGCTCTTGGGGGTCAGAACACCGCGAGAACCCTTGGTTTTCCTTTGCTTATAAACAATATTACCGATCCTAGTATGGTAGTAATAAGGATGTAAGGATCAAACAGCCTCCCCCCCCCCCAAGACTCTTGTTGCAACCTTGGTCTGAATGTTTGAAGTCATGTATGATTTGTTTTTGTTATTTTTGGAAAGGCCTTTACGAGCGTTTAGAGTCGAGGTGTATTAAGTGTTCGCGTATCACATCGTGTTTTTTTTTTTTATTTATTTTTTTTAAGTTATACTTATTTTGGAGTGACTATGAATGTGATTTCAACTTGCATCGGAAGTGTTGATTGGAGTGCGATCATAAATATTTCCAATGAAGCAAAATATCGCTAACACTTGCTTACGCAGAAACGTGATTTAAACCTATATTTTTTTGTCGTGTCTATAACATAGCTGGAATAGATGGATCCATGGGTCCTGATTACTGCTTCTGCAATTTGCTTGATAGTATCAACATATAGGTCGATCAATGCCGGCAAGACTCCCATTTCTCGCAGATTAGCACTCATAGCTGAACACTCAGAGATGGGACATGGTGTTAGCTGCCTGGAAATTGATAGTCCTCGTAAAGTACTTCTCATCATGCCCCCAGACTGAATCAAAGCATAACGCGTCGGTTGTCCCGGACGCGGTAGTATTGTGCGCAGGATACAATATTCAACTCCTTCGAACCTGTTATCGCAGCTTTTAATAAAATTTCTAAACTTTAGCTATTACTATGTTCCTTCTCCATTGTTTAGAAACTTACAAACTAATATCATGATGTTGTATATTTCACATTCCTGTTACGTGTTGAAATTACTGTGAAACAAAATTTATTCGTAAAAGAAAAAACTCATGTAAAAATTATGAGAGCAAAAAAAAAGGATAACCCTAAAAGAGCGTACATGAGACTACACACAACTTTTTTTTTTTATTTCTGGAAAATTGTCCCATGGTACCTTTTCCTGTTAATTCTGATTATCTCAGTTTCATTGAAGTAGGAAAAAAGGAACAAGATATTTGTAAAACGGAAAGGTTAATTAGTCAAAAATCAAAAGAACAGTGTACTTTAAATGGAAAAATAAGCATTCAGAAAAATTTAATTGGCTTGATTTGTAAGAGATTTCATACGATATTTATGTTTCTCAAGAGCAGCTGTAAGAATGGACGTCCTTTCTTGGTCGTTTCGTGGGTCGATGACGACGTGAATAGGGTTGAAAGGAGTCACAAGAAAAGAAAAAAGAAACGTCGCCTGTCAGACTGTAGACGTCTTATCGAAAATCGAAGATCAGAGCTCTGAAAAAAGAGCCGGAAGTCTGTCTGTAGATTAGAGAAGTATGTTCAGAGACTTTGGTACGTAAAAACGTTCTTTCTTGACCGATTTCACTAACTTAACGATCAAGTTACACTTCAAATAGAAAAAGAGGTTCATTTTCCTCCATGAGGAGGAGTTTATTTTAGTGCACATAAATTTTAAATGTTAGGTAAAACGTAAGCTCAGTGGCGAATCTAAGGTTTTGGTCGGGGAGGGGTATCATAAAAATTGTGTATCGTCATGAAGTTTTCAAAATTTAACTGTAATAAACGAAGGTGGTTTTAAAATTTATTAACATTTTCTTAGCAATAATTTTGGAAAATATCATATTTGAAATATCATATATTTTGCGACGTGTGTTCTCATTAACATCGTTTTCATAAATTTAATTTCCGCACAAAAGTGAAAGTAGCGCTTACTATTTAAAAATATGCAATATTTTGATTTTTTTTTCAAAATATGGTCTATGCTTTTCAGAATGATCCCTATTACAGTGACTTTTCCATAAAACTTACCGATTCAAAGAGCTATCCATCCTATTTGCTATTCCATGCATGCAATGTTAATTTAACGTCTGTGTGTTAGAGCGTCCGAACTCGGCCGTTTATTCTAATATAACGTCTGAGTTTCTAATTCTCAACGAAATCTATTATTTTGTAGTTATTAATTTGTCTTTTTTTTAATTAATCATAATTCTATTAAAATTATTCCAATGCTTCCAATTATGACTAAATAACTAAATAATATTCAACATTTTTTTGTACAGGAACATTAAAGCCATGAATTTTGTTTGGATGACGGGAGTCGTTATAACGAACAGTAATTCAGGGTAAGTTAAACATTAGGGTTAACTTTGAACCGCGTCATATTTTTTAGTATATGTGACTCAATTTAAAAATTAAGAGCAGAAAACTGATTTTATAACCTATTTAGCTGAGTGCAGCACTGGACCTTCGAGTTTCTTTTTTTCAGTCAAATATACTAAAAGACATAACGTGGTTCAAAGTTATCCTGAATGACTGTGTCTGTTTTTTTGCATCACCCTATTTTTCCCTCGCTTTCTCTGTCTATTTATATGCATATATATACAGGTACAGTTTGTTATTTCATTAAGTTCAGTTAAAGACGCTGTTGCAAAGCCATGAATTGGACTGTTTCTTTAAGTGTTATTTCGCTTTTATAATAAGGAATAATGTATCCTCTGACAAAGAGGCGAATTACCTCATCCGAGCATTTTCATGGCCAGCAAAATGAACAGAGAGACTTAATTTGAAGTGAGAAATTATATTTTAATTTACAGTTAAGCGAATTGATAAGTAGTTCAGTGAAACGTGCGAAAATATAACAAGAAGTTCCGTCTAGAACCATACGAGCCTACTTTCCCGTATACACAAACTTCAAATTTATAATCAAGTTATTTCTCTCTCTATCTCTTTCTCATTTAGCTTTGGTTCCTAATAACTTCAAAAATACCCTTTTCAACGGTTAACACATACATTCACTCTCTCATTCATTCATTCAGTCATTCATTTATTTATTCATTCAGAAATATCCTTAAAATTCCAGATCAAAAAGCTTCGTGGGAAAACAGACTGGTTTAGTTCTGGATAAACTTCCTGTCTGTGCATGTTCTACATCATAAGAGCTTTCCGATAAAGTTTGTTCCAAGAAAATTCATCTTTTAAATCAGGATTTATATAGGATTGAAATTTCTCCGTAGGTTCTAATGTTAAACATTTTTGAACTGTTCAAAATTCAACATCCATTGTTCAAATCAAAAAATATTTCAAACCGAGAGCTTTTTTCAATAAGCCTTGTGAAGGAACTTGGGTCTTACGTACAGGGTTTATATATATATTTTTTGCATTTCCCCAATAAAGCTAATATTAAAAGTTTTTGCACCGTTCAAAATTGAACAAAAAATTGTTCAAATTAAGAAATAAAATATATATATCCTCGTCAAGATCTTTCGAATGAAAATTTTTTTTCGAATCGGAAAATTCCCTCAAAAGTCAATAGGGGGAGGGGAGGTCAGACAGACCGACAGACGCATTTTCCCCATCTCCAAACTCTGCTTTCAAATTTTTTATTTTTCAATCTTTATTCAATTACTGCACTTTTTTTTACTTTTCTTTATTTGTAACGATATTTTTACGATACATTAAGCCTTCTTTCATACTTGATTTTTATTAAAAAAACTTTTACGGGAAAGTAAGCTAAAAAATGCAACCACATTTTTATTTTATTTTAATTCTTATATATTCTTACATTAAAAAGATAATTCACTTGACAGTCAAAGGAGCCGAGGCAGACATAGTGGTAGGGGAGAGGGGATGTTAAATCGAATAGGTAAAGGAAGGAAAGAGGAGGCATTATCTTCCATTTCTGATGCAGCACAACAGGAAATGCTTGTCACCATGGGATAGAAAGCTGAATGATATACAGTAGAACTTGGAGAAATCGAACGTCGTTAATTCGAACTTTTCTTTAATTCGCAGATTTCGCTCGTTCCCTTGAACTTTGTATTCAAATTAATGTTAAAATTTTTGGATAATTCGAAGTTCAACTTCTTTAATTCGAAGGTTTTTCTCATCCGAAATTGACAAAAGTACGTTAAAATATTTTTTTGTCTGCTAAAATTTTACCCTACTTGTTTGTCCGCAGGAAATGGTAGATTAGCGGTATTTCTGTCTAGCTTTCTTTTGGGGAAAGATTCTTCCAGGGCCCATGCTATCATCCACTTGTTGGGAACATGGCAATATCATTAGTTGCTCGAATGGTCAGATCATACCGCTTATAGAAATGAACAGTGTCATATCTGCAAAAAATTGTTTTTTTGGTTTTTATATCAAAATGTTCAGATTTTTGCGCTCTTTATATTGGGAATACTGTTGTAAGTAAATGTTCAAAAATTAAGGCTAGAGAACACTAGTGTCGCTATGCGTTTTGGCTGGAACCGCTAATTCTCCCATGTCAACACCGCCTTATTGCAGAATAATTCGGTTGGTTATAGAATTTCAACGGGATATCATCGCAATTTTTGCAAGTACAATGTTTTATCAGCTTTAATTTCAAAATCCATGTATTTTATATACTCATAACAGATGGAACTACTGGCGTAACATCCGATACGACAGTATTCATTTCAATTTTTCATTTTTTTAACGTCCTTCATTAAGATGAATACCGTCGGGTTGGTAGATACGGCAGTTTCCATTTCTGATTTATCTGAACTTTCAGTAGTTTTGTAGAATAAACTTAAGGTTGATTGGTGCATAAGGCAGTATTAATTTCAATGTTTTTATTTATTTGGTTGTTTTGTTAATGGTGCTATAGCACAACTATCACAATAATGTGCATTTCATAAAAAATAATTAGAATTGCTTTCCTATTTTAAGTTTTAAATTGTAAGAATTGCTTTCCTATTTTAAGTTCTAAATTTCAAGAATTACGTTCCTATTTTAAGTTCTAAATTTCAAGAATTACGTTCCTATTTTAAGTTCTAAATTTCAAGAATTACGTTCCTATTTCCTAAGTAAATAAACTTTTATATTTTTATAAAATCTACGGAATTCCATCAAAATACGGAAAAATCACATGTCTGCAGGTAGGAATTTGAAGAAAGGTGAATTTTCCTGTTGATAAGTTGCAAAGTAATATTTACTTTTCCTTTTAAATACTCTTTAGCTTGCTTTTTTTTCAGATAACTTATAGGTAGTATGAAGACCTAATTAAAGCTTATATTGATCAAATAATATAAACATGTTCCAATGGGAAAAGTCTAAATAAAAAAATAATAAAAATCTTAATCAGAGAAAGTAGTTTTTAATGAATTGGACACTGTTACCCCCATTTAGCTACAGGAACGAAAAATACTTAGTCACTGTACTACTTTCTAATAACTTCCAAACTGTATTTTTTTTGTGTGTAATACTGTCATAACTGCATTTTTTACAGTTATTTCTAACTTTTTGACATCTTTTAGCATCCATCATGTGAAAGAAACAAGCAATAATTATTTTCCAAACAAAATCGATTGTAATAATCATTAAAACTAATAAGATAATTAAATAAAACAAATTGTAAAAAGTTTAAACTCCTCTCCTCAAAAATGCGCATTTGGCAGATATGACACTGTTCATTTCTATAGGCGATACGTAGAAAATATTTTTCGCATTTGTTAAAATCAAAAGACTCAATTCAGCGAAGCAATCTAAAATTTCTCAATTTTTTAAAAACTAGCAGGTATTTTTTATATAATTATAGTACTTAATGAAAGAATAATTCGTAAAAGTAATACTATACTTATATATTCCTATTTTTGTATGTATATGTTATAGTTTTATCTTTTATACTACGTACACAATTATTTTTATTTTGTTGACAAACAGTACGATGTTTAATTATTTTATATATATTAATGCCTTGGCATTTTCCATAAAAAGATTATTGACGTTGTTTTTGACGGAATAAACATCGTGCATTTATGGGCCTTAAACTAAGCTACAAAAATTAGACTTCTGGAATTCGAAGTTTTGGATAATTCGAAGTTTAGCTGCGGTCCCTTCAGCTTCGAATTATCCATGTTCGACTGTATCTCCTAATGAATAGAAAGTGCTTTGTATTAAACATAAAGAAAGAGCAAACGTTTTCAAATTGATGGAATAAATAAACCATATCAATGTATTTTACATGTCGTGTAGCAGGAAAATTACATTCTTTAAACGACCTCCCCTCCCCACTTTTTTTTTAATTTTATTTTTAAGTTACCATCTCGCAAAACTTTATAATGAGCCTTTGTTCTTTCGCATGTTTTCTTTCACTTTTTAAAAATCTTTTGAGCATGCCGAAAGCTTTTTTAGAAGTGTAAGTTTTTTTTTAAAAAAATTGTTAAAAGAAAGATTTCTTGTGTTATTTTTTCCTAAAGAAGGTTTTTGATTGCACTTTTTTTCCTCTTTTATCTTTATTATTTGTTTTTTTCTTCATAATTTTCAATTAAAGATGAAAGACTTGAATTCCAAGAAATCTGATTCTTGTCTTCCTATTACTTTTCTAGTTAATCTGCTTCTTTTGAATCATTATTTTTGTTATTGCAGTCTGGATTGTGCTAACATCACGAAAAACAGGAAAGAGCATTATGTTGTCTTTCGTTTCAATTTTCGGAGAATAACAGGAGTGTGGAAAATATTTTGAAGACCTATTCTGTGACTGTCGTTAAGATCTCGAATCGTTTTAACTAAAAAGATTTAGTAGGGTCAGGTGGGGTAAAGTGGTCAATGGGGTAAAGTGGACATACGGCAAATAAAAAGCTATAGCTTTGAAATAAATAAAGGACTTGATTTAAATTTCTTATTTTAGCTTTGAATAATTAAAAATTAAACTTTAAATACAAAATTATATTAATAGCAACTGTTTAGGTGGAGAAAACACTCGATTTATTGGTTTATACAACACTTTGAAATTTAAACAGCAACTCTTTTAACTTCTCTCTGACATTTTATTTTAAAGAATTTTTAGCAAATGGACGGTGCAAGTAGTTTTACAGATCTCAAAAATACTTCCTCACTAACCGTGAAGCTAGATTTAGTTTATATATTATTTTACAGTAGTTTAAGTAGGATGGGGTAAAGTGGTCATAATATTAGGCTTAATATGCACCGATGTCCTAAAATTACTTTAGGTTAATTTATGCGGTAGGCCGACCAGGGATTAACTTGCATAGGAATGCACACAGTAGCTCAGTTTCCATATTTATTTTCAATTTTTACCTATTTAAAGGAATTCTGGCTATTTACGAAAGAAAATAAGCTTTAAAGCACTTCTTTTGTAAGAAATTAAGCCACGAGGCAGATGTTAGTTGTACTTTAAGTTCACTAATACTGTGTTATTTACAAAAAAAAAAAAAAAAAATAATAAGTAACTTTTAAATTTACTTTTTAGTAAACCGTACTGACACAACTGAGCTCAAATGTAATAGAGATTTAAATTACTATGATAGTTTTCTTACAACGGTGTGTTTAGTATTAAAACATTTTTAGAAGCACTTCTAATAAAATAATTTTCAAGTATCAATGATTCATTTATAAACAAACTTATAATAAATATTATTAAGCTGTAAATGTTCAGAACTAGCAGTGACAATACATGAAAGAGAGAGGGAAAATTAAATACAGCTAGGTTAAAATATGTATTTTTCTCCCATTGAATTTTAATAAGCTATAATTATCCAGAACTCTCTTATTAGCAATTTTTTCTTAATATGTTATTTAGCTTTTAATTGATGATTAAATTTGTTATTTTAAATTTTTCACGAAAAGTTTTGAATTTCATAGTTATGCTTAATTATATGTATTGAGTTAAAGGACAGACATAAAATCTAATATTTAGGGACTAAAACCCAGCAATACTTACTATTATGTATCCTAACATGTTTTGGTACATAACTTCGTTTTAAGACCATATATGCAGCAGCTGAAGAGACTGAAGTACCTTACGAGACGTAACGAAGATAAGGCTAACATGTGGCCATAATAGAGGACCTAAATAAATGCAGTTGAGTTAAATAAGTTGTTTTCGTTCTAAAATGAACCTTTGTTGAGTATTTTGAAGTATTATGGTTATTAATACTTTTATATAATGTTTTTTTCAATTATGACCATTTTGACCAATGCACTACTCACTTTACCCCACCCCATGGGGTAAAGTGGTCATACCTACATCCCAGAAAGGAGGCGTCATTATTGTACTTAACTTTTCTGCTCAAAATTTATTGCAATCTGTTTTTTAATAATGTAATTTAAAATAACAAGCAAAAAATCTGAAGGTTTTGAACAAATTCTGATATTTATTGGCAAAAAAAGTTGGAAAACGTGGATTTTAGGACTATTTTACCCCACCTGACCCTGTTGATTTGTGACAATCAACTTCTTTGGTTTCATTGTGAACAAGGACGGAAAGAATTACATAGCTGTTTTCTTTTTAGTTACAGTTATAAAAATACGTATTGTTCAGAACTACGACGTAACTCTCTGTAAATTATTATGAATAATGCAAGGGTCACAACTAGAACCAGCTTACTAAATTTTGGTTATTTATTGCATTCAAGAAGTTAATGTAGCGGAAGTTTACTCGTTCCGGTAGTTTTGATTCCATTGACGAGTCCATTTAGATAAAACGCAGTTTCCTTTATTTACAAATATACAACTTAGGCAAACACCAAGAGAACTCACTCATGACTATTTCAAAATTCCATGGCTCCCTCCACCCACACAAAAAGCTACGAAAGTAAACTTTAGTCCTTTTTATAGGATGCAGTTACAGCGCCCTCTCTTGAGGTGAATATTCCATAACAGTTAGTGCCTTGTGACAACTTTCATGGTAATTCCATCAATTAGAAACGGATAACCGCGAGCAGTGGCGGTGGGAAAAGAAAAAATAATAGACTGATGATTTTCAGTTGCTAAATTTGTCCGCATATCTCCACGCATTTTATAATTGGGGATGGGAGATGAGGAAAAGGTCATCGACGACGCGATGACAGGATGGCAGAAAATATGCGAGAATGCTATTATAATACCTTTTAAGTGTTTGAAATAGTGTGACTATAATTTAGCTGTGAGTATCCAAGCCAAACAGAGGATCTTTAACATGCTACAAAATCATCCGACATGGGTGCTGACAATTTTCTGCATCTTGAAAGTTTACCGACTTGGGCCAGGTTTGATCTTTCAAAATTAGGTGTACGAGGCCAGAGCCTTACCACTACGCTAGCCTGCGGCGAGATAAGTTACATAGCTCTATGAATTCAGCATTGCTCAACTTGCAAGAATTACAGAAATAAATCCTGATAAAGGCCAAGAGAATTAATTCGGACATTAAACCTCGACATCCTCCCGGAAAAAAATGAATAAAAAAAAGATAGAAAAGTAAGGTAATGAACGAAAAAAATAGATACAGGCTAAAAAATGTTGATCGAAGAAGTTTAGAAAACTCCCTCATTTCGAAGGACATTTGTTCTTCGAAATATATTTAATGTGTTTCAAAGATTACACACCAAAAATAATCACTGTAATCTCGCATTTTTTTTACTAATTTCCAATGGAAGAAAAAAAAAGTTTTAGTCGTTAAGAAAGTGGTTTAACTTTATAAGGTAAAAAACATTCAGAGCGTCCGGTAGTTATTTTCTCATAAATCTGCATTTTTTCCTCAGTCATGTGCTCAAACACATCGCACGAACCTTTCAATTCTTACCATTAAGCAAGAGAAAAGCCATTGCTTAAAGAAAGCATCGTCTTACAAGGCGAATATTTTATAGATAATAAAACAGCTGGGGAAATGCAGTATGCATACATGTCCTCCTGTTTCTTATGCGCATAAAAACTTTCTTTCGTATTAAAAGAAGAGCAAAAATCCATTTTTTTGCAAGAAAAGAATAAATAATCTGTGGCACCATATTTTCTTCTCCGTTAGGCAGAGAAATTTCATTTCTAGTTACTCCTTTTTTCTCTCTTTAAAGCAACGCTTCTTTTTTCAATAGAAGTCTTGTCCTTTCATTTTAGTGAGTGGAGTATTTCTTTTTATCTCTTTTAAATATTCTAATTATTCCGAGAACTTCACCACGACATTTTTTCCATTATTAAAAAGAAAGTTTTTTTGTGTTCCGGAAGTTTTAATAATTTCATTTTCTTCTTTGCTGGAAGTTTCTTTTTCAATTTTTATGCAAATTAGACAAACTTTTGAAGTTTGGAAAATATGGAAGCTTTCATGTTTTTTTTTACATTTCATTAAAGTATACGTGCATGGAGTTAAGAAAATAAATATTATTTATGGGATATGTAAATCGTAAAAAATATGTGATGTCATAAATTATCGCTATGAGATTTATTACCTAGGCTTTATATTTCAATTTAAAACCAGCTATTTGCAGGAAGCAAATAGTAACAAGAAGTTTCGTCTAGAACTATACTAGCCTACTTTCCCGTATACAGCGAATTCAAATTTATAATCTAGCTATCTCTCTCTCTTTCTTTCTCGTTTAGCTTTAGTTCTTAATTGCTTCAAACATACCGTTTTCAACGGTTAACACATATTCATTCAATCATTCATTTATTAAGTCATTCATGTATTTATTCACTCATTTATTCATTCATTCTTTTGCTTATTCATTTAATCATACATTAAGTCAAAAATATTCTTGAAAATCCCGACCAAAAAATTTCAGAGGAAAATAGGCTCGTTAGTTCTGGATGAACTTTCTATTTGTACATGTTCTACATCATAAGAGCTTTCCGATAAAGTTTGTTCCAAGCAAATCGGTCCGTTTGATCAGGAATTATATAGGATTGAAATTTCCCCGTAGGCGGTATGTTAATTTTTTTTGAACTGTTCAAAAATGAACAAAAATTGTTCAAATCAATATTTCACGCCAAGAACTTCTTCCAGTGAGCTTGTTCATGGGAACTTAGATCTTGTACCCAGAGTTTACATAATTTGCTTCATTTTCACCCGTAGGCGCTAATGTTAAAATTTTTTGCACTGTTCAAAATTGAACAAAAAATTGTTCAAATCAAAAAATAAAATATGGAAATCAGATGTCCTCGCCGAGATCTTTCGAATGCAAAAAGAATTTTTCGAATCGGACAATTCGTTCAAAAGTTATTAGGGGGGGGGGGGACAGACCGACAGACAGACCGACAGACCCCCCTTTTTCCCCATCTCAAAACCCTACTTTCAAATTTTTTATTTTTCAATCTTTATTTAATTACTTAACTTATTTTTGACTTTTCTTGATTTCTAACGATATTTTCATGATACATTAAGCCTTCTTTCATGCTTTATTATTATTTTTTTTTACTTTTACGGGAAAGTAGGCTAAAAAAGAATCTGGCGATAGTTGTTTAAAATGAAAAGAATTGTACATTTCAGGATTATTTTCTAACGAATGAAGTTAAGCTGTTTAACTAAAATATTTTTTCGTACAAGAACCTTATCTTACTGCACAAATGAGCAAAACAATGCAGACATATGTTTCGGGATTGCTTGGAATCCCTTTTTCAATGCGACAGGGAGCTTCTAGATGCAAAACATCCAAATGAAGCAGACAGAACAAGAAAAACAAAGCTTATATAACCTAAGAATTATCTGTAAACCAATGAGAATAAAGGCAGCGTGAAGTGGAAGTGAAAGTAGCAGCTGTCGCATTGAAAAAGGGATTCCAAGCAATCCCGAAACATATGTCTGCATTGTTTTGCTCATTTGTGCTTTAAATTAACGTGTAATTTTATTATTATTGTTTTCTTGCACAAAGTTAAATTATTTTTAACCTTATCTTATTTCTTGTTTCTATTTCAAGAAATAAATGTTTCGCTGGTAACTATAGGGGATTCGATGAAACTATAAAGATGAATTCTGTGAAATTCTAAATAAAGTTGAATGTTTCTATTTAGTTAATAAAACTGTTATACACAAAAACATTTTAAACCAGTTTCCTATGCAAAATGGCGTCAATAATAATCATAGGTTAACTAATATAGCGGAAGCGACAAATAGCGACAATATCCCTTTAAAAAACCAAAAACTATAATAATCACGCTGAAGTTTTACAAAACTATTCCGCAACGTGAAATCTGGTCATTGATTTGAATCATTGAAATAGAACACCGTGCTAAAACTTTCGAGTTGAGTGGCAAATTTTTAATGCTGTTGTTTCTCGCAGACGATTGTATGATGAGAGAAAGATATTTATTTAATTTATATGGCAAGCTTTTTAAAACCTTTTTCCTGTTTTATATAATATCGATGTAAGCGCAATGAGCTATATAACAATAAAAATTCTGTATAGGGTAAAGCCGATAAAATTGTCGTACAATTTGAAAAGCATGATAAGAAAGGATGAAAACGTTAATTTTCTGCCAAACTTTTGGTAAATATTATAGACCACATTCTTTTTGTACGCATTTATGCGGAAAGCTTTTTAGCGTGCAAAAATACTTCTGTATTTAAAATGGCACTTTTAAAATTTTAACTTTAACTGGCAATAAAACTTGGGATTATTTGCTGAGAATAGAGTTTCTTCTAGAGTTGCTAGATCTTTTGAGGAGACCACAACGGACTGCTCATACCGTCACTCCAGTTAATTACACAGCTCAACAAACTTAAATAGAATCACGTCAGATTATTTCCGTCAAAGGGTTTACTTATTCAGCTTATACTAAATAATTTCGATGCTTCCTATAGTTTATTAAAAATTATTTCAATTTAAATAGGGCACGAATATATTATTTCGTATCTTTTGCCAGTTCCTTGTATGATACATGCGATTATGGAGCTAATACACTTAAAATAGTCCTGATCCAATTATATCGTATTTGGCTCGAAATTAAAGATCTCGGTTTCGAATTCCAGCATTGATGTTTGTTTGCGAAATGAAGAGGTGAGTAGTTGCATTCGGTTTAACATTCATCGAGTAGGCTGATGAGATTTTTTTTTTTTATTTTCTAGATTTCTCTATTCATGTAAAAATGCGGGGCAACAACGCTGAAAAATTTCCCAAGAGGTCAAATCGACTGGCTCCGGTGCCTCCCTGCGCGGAGAGAAAGAGGCGTGGATTCGATTCCCACCTTGCCCTGGGTGTATTTCCTTCTTTGTATATTAAAATATGTTGTGCTGTCTTGTTCTATCTGTCATATTGGACGAGAGTTTGAGGCATATCCTTGAGAATAGCAAATAAACTCGAATATTTATGTGACCTGAAATGGTCGTAAACAAACAAACAATTCCACAAGAAGGAAGTAATGAATTGCAATGGGGGGGGGGGGGGGGGCAGGTACATTTTTATCAACGGTTAGAGATATGATATGATTCTATTCTATGACCTATGATCACCTTTTGATCACTGTTTGTCACCTTCTATGATCACCTTTTTATTCATAAATGAAGCGAAAAAATTAACTTGTTCAGAAATTTGAACTTAAAATAAGTAAATGTTTTCCTAAGTAAAATGAAATAACAATTTTCCGGTTCGAGTTTTTGATTTTGCATTCATTGTATTTGAAAGTATTATGGGTATTTTTGTTGCGGGAATTATTTCACATTAAGATGCTAAAACTGTTAGAAATTTTAAATAGTTCAAAAAAGTGAAACCTATATCCACTACGGGCTTGAGTCTATAAATTAATCCGTAGGAAAAACGCATTAGCTCTGTGTTAAATGCTGAATGGTTAACTAATTGTCTGTATCAAAGCTTAGATGAGTTTAAAAAAATTACAGTGCACAAAAATACTAACATTTGATTCGTAAATCTACACTTATTTTATAATCTCAATTACATTATATATATATATATTTTATTTATTTTTAAGATTGAAAACTTAAGGAATGAAAAATCTGCAGAGATGAGCGTTTTTTTTTTGTTTTTTTTTCTGTTCTATGGCAGTTCTATTTTTGTATGCTAATAAGAGTTTTTGAAAATAGCTTCGAAAAAATCTAAATCATAATTACTATCATTTTTACGATCTTTCTTACCCCCAACGGTTATGACGGGATATTCATTCTTCAGTAAATGCCTGAATGCTATTTTTAGCTTCAGACATTAAACGTTATTATCATGGAAATAATAAGTTATGTTCGAATAGTGTCAGTCTTAATGATATTAGTTAGCTTATTTCATGTTTGAATAACCATTTAGACATAAATGAGGTTATTTATATTTAAATTACTTTTTAACCAATTTCCGAATGGAGGAGATTATAAATTCGTATCGTTTTTGTCCATTCTTAACTTATTCTGGTACGTACTGCTTTCGTTGATTGCTTTTTAAAACGATAGAATGTGATCCAAAATAAAATTGGGTACTTATATGTAACCACATTAATCTATCTATTTCAGCGTTTCCCAACCGGTGGTTCGCGAACCCCCAGAGGTTCGCGTGGTGTAGATAAGGAGTCCGCGAAAATAATATTGCAATGGTAGAATTTTAAATTGCTGGCGCAAAAAAAAAAAAAAAAAAAAAGAAAAAAAATTACATACGTAATTAGGATGAAGTGTAAAAGTGATTTTTTTAAATAAATTGGTTTTCTCGACAATGTGTAAAAGTTGTGGACTGACATAGGAAGCATATGCAAAAGTTTGAAATATACTTACTTATACTGCTACATAATATCAAAAATTTGAGTCTCAAAGTGGTATCGAAAGTTATTCATTGACTTATTTTAAATTTTGAATGCATGTCTCTCTTTCCTTTTCCTGGCTAGCGCGAAGACAGAGTTGGAAATATGAAAATTTACTAAAATGAAAAAATTTTGCATTATTTCGGCTAATATTTCATATACAGACCTCAAAGTGGAACCGGAAGATATTCATTCATTAATTTTAAATTTTATACTCGCATTTATCATGCTTTACTTCCAACTGTTGAGAATGTTGTATATTTCCACCCGAAAATGAAACCGAGCGATCTTGTTTGATTGATTCAAAAATTTGTACGTATATTTCTCATACCGTTCCATAACTTTTTCGCAATATCGGGAAAATAATTTTTAACGATATTTCTTGTGAATACATATATTTACTTCCCTATTAATAATTCAAAAAGAGCAAATAATAAAAAGTAATTTTAGTATTTATTTAAAATGTTTTGCAATTACTCAGGTTTTTATTTCTTGCTGTGAACTGTTGTGCAATTATGGAAAATAAATGTGATAACAAATTTTATATTTTTGTCACGCGTTATTAACGACAACAGGAGGGATTCGCCATTTTCTTTCGGATTTTGGAAGGGGTTCGCAGTTAAAAAAGGTTGGGAACCACTGATCTATTCGAAAGATAGTTACACGCGGAAAACCAGTAACTTTCATGTAAATTTAGAAGGATTGCCTAAATATTTTACTTGTTCAATTACTTGCATAATATGTAATTTATTCAAAGTTTCTAAATTAATTAGAACAGAAGTTATAACTGTTTGTAATGAATTTTGAGGTATTATTGGCCACAAACGATTGATAAAGGTACTGTTTTTGTTTTTATTCGTGTCGTTTCATTAGCGAAAAAAATTCCGATGATTAATTTCATTTTTTAACGCAAAGTTTGAGTGCCAACTGGCAGCAGATGACCTTTTTACTTTATCGTGATTGTGGTTCTTTTTAGCCTACTTTCCCGTAAAAGTAAAAAAAAATAATAATAAAGCATGAAAGAAGGCTTAATGTATCTTGAAAATATCGTTAAAAATCAAGGAAAGTCAAAAATAAGTGAAGTAATTAAATAAAGATTGAAAAATAAAAAATTTGAAAGTAGGGTATTGAGATGGGGAAAAAGTGTGTCTGTCGGTCTGTCGGTCTGTCCCCCCCCCCTAATAACTTTTGAACGAATTGTCCGATTGGAAAAATTCTTTTTGCATTCGAAAGATCTCGGCGAGGACATCTCATTTCTATATTTTACTTTTTAATTTGAACAATTTTTTGTTCAATTTTGAACAGTTCAAAAAATTTTAACATTAGCGCCTATGGACAAAATTGAAGCAAATTCTGTAAACTCTGGGCACAAGAGCCAAGTTCCTACTGCAAGCTTATTGAAAGGAGTTCTCGGCGTGAAATATTGATTTGAACAGTTTTTGTTCATTTTTGAACAGTTCAAAAAATTAACACAGAGCTTACGGGGAAATTTCAACCCTATATAAATCCTGATCTAACGGACCGATTTGCTTGGAACAAACTTTATCGGAAAGCTCTTATAACGTAGAACATGTAGAAATAGAAAGTTTATCCAGAACTTACGAGCCTATTTTGCTATGAAATTTTTTGATCGGGATTTTCAAGGATATTTCTCAGTGACTCAATGAGTGAAATAATGAATGAATGAATAAATGAAAGAGTGAAAGAATAAATCAATGAATAAATGAATGAGGAAAAGAATGAATGAATAAATTATTGAATAAATGAAAATATAAATAAATGAGTGAATAAATACATGAATGCGTAAATGAATGAATAAACACTTGAATGAGGTAACGAATGAATGAATAAATGCATGGCTGAATAAATGAAAGAATTAATGAGTGAGGGAATGAATATGTATTATCCGTTGAAAAAGGTATATTTTCAATAATTAGAACTAAAGATAAATAAGAAAGAGAGAGAAAGAGATAGCTAGTTTATAAATTTGAATTTGGTGTATACGGGAAAGTAGGCTCGTATAGTTCTAGACGGAACTTCTTGTTCTTTCTTGGGAACTGAAAATTTATTCCTTCGATTAAAACGCTATTTTGTTTTAGTTTTTAGAGACTGATAACCATGTTGTAATAGGGGGGGGGGGGGTTTAGGATATGTTGTACATCTTCTGTTTTTATTAATGACTTTTTTGCTCCTTGAAGCAAAAAACGCTTTTTCGATTTTGATTTTTATAATTGTTGATTTTTTATGTAACGAGATTTAAATTTCTCCCATATGCGGTAATATGAAAATATTTTGAGTTGTTTAGAAAAATAGTCTTTAATATGGGCAAGTAAAAAATAGGTAGGCTATTATTGTTTTTATTATTATCATTAATAGCAGTAAATCCCCCTGTTAGATCAAGATTTATATGTGCTACAATTTTTTCCCACTGGTCTAATGTAACTTTTTTTCTAATTGTTCAAACTGAACCAAAAGATTTCTCTAATCAAAAAGTAAAACATGAGAATGAGTTGTCCTGGCCTAGCTCTGTCGAACAATGTTTGTTCGAGTTAAAATGTTAGCTTTAAAAAATTATTGGAAGGGGGGGGGGGGGTTAACGACAGACAGACCGATCGCCACACATTTCCCCATCTCACAAAGCTAATTTCAATTTTTTGATTTTTTAATGTTGCTTAAAACTTTATTTTCGATTTTTTTTTTCATTTTTTAACCGATTTTTGTCTTACAAATTAAGCCTTCTTTCTTCCTCTCTCTCTCTTTTTTTTTTTGCACTTTTAACGGGAAAGTAGACTTGAATAGATATATATTTGTGGCGAAGATTTTGTGTTTAATTCGACATAAATAACAATTCGCGTTTAGTTGATTTTAGAAGACTTGCTTAGCACCTCCACCAGTTCCTTAAAAGTACCGTTTCATACATTTCGAACTAGAATAAATTAAATTGTTAGCTGATGCTGAAGATATTTAATAAACTACACATCACGCGACGAAAATTGCTGTAAAGTTTTCCGGAGTTATTGGAAACGAGCCAAATCGAGAATTTATGACTTTCAAACGGCAGAACAAATTTTCCACAAGAGATTGGAATATGTCAGAATGAATGGAATAATATATTATGTTCATAAATTTTCTTTCATTGATAACGATAATTCAAAATGACTACACAAGTAGGAGGAATGATAAATTAAATGTTTCATGCTAACTGAAAATTTATTACTCTTCTGTATTTAAGGTACATCCCATTTTATTGTTACGTTTATTTAAAGAATACATTTTTCTAAGAAAGAATATTACAATAATTATTTGTGAACATTGTAAAAGTGGATTATATGAAAAGAATGAAATTATTTTTATAGGTGAATTTTATTTTTCTCTACTTTTTAAACAGTTACGGACCGTTCAAAATGATGTCACGCTTTATTTCAATATATTTGAGCCTCTCGCCCTGTTTGTCACAAAATGTCACATTTAATCATACCCCCTACCCTTCGTCACATGTCACGCTATGTTACATAAGTGCATGTACTTGCAGTTTAGAAACAAAGAACTGCGTTATAGATCACGTTTCTAATTTTATTTTAAAACTTTTAATGACATTAGTGGGCATAATAATAATAATAATACATATGTACATAATTTTTATAAAATGAGGTTATGGTTTACAACACAAAAGATAATTAGTTTCGAAAAGTAAAATACATTAATTGTTCGTTTTCCGAAAATATGTCCTACGCAACATAATCTTAAAAGTGTAAATGCCTAAAAAATGCCTCCTTTTAAACTTTTAATAAGAAGTAAATTTAAACCTTAATCAGCCTCGGTGTTCATGATACAAAATGATCAATGAAACTTTAAAATCAAATTAAGAAATAAAAAAAATATTAAATGAATGAAATGTGCTAATTTTGAATGTTTTAAAAGAAACCAAAATGTGTAATGTCACACTTCTTGTTAGACCCTCCCCTCCCCTTGTCACAAACTGTCACTATTTATCGAACGCCCTCCCCTCTCGAAGCGTGACATCATTTGTGAATGACCCCTTAACTCCAAGATTGCTGTGTAGGTTGGGAACAGCTGGTTTAAAGAACTATTTAGAAATATGGGAGGAGGGGGATCATTTCGAAATTTTTTAAAAATAACAAATTTAGCTTGTAATTTTTTTTTTATTTTGATGCCTAACGCAGAATGGTAGGAACAAAAAAAAACCCTTTGAGAATTTTTTTAATTTGGATATTTATCAAAATGCTTTAAAGTTCAATGCACCTTTTAAAAACGTAAAATGCCTTTCATAAATTATTAACAGGATGCAATACATCTGAATAAATTATTAAAATATATATGTTTTTAAAATTATTTCCCGTAAGTTAATTATCTCGAAACGTGTCAAGTTCACAGAGACATTCCATTTAAGCCTTAGAAAAAGAGTAAGGGGAGAAAAACCTTCTCTATCTCTTCATAACTCGTGATAAAAGAAGAAAAGAAGTAAAACATCCTCATAAAACTGAAGATAACAATTTGCCGCATGTCAATTTTCGCTTTGAAATATTCGTTCTTATAAAAAAAGGCAGAGCAAATAAAAACGCTGTTACCCCGCACATAATAAATACAAAATTGTGTCCATCTTCTTCAGTAGTTTTTTCCCCCTTTAAAGAAAAAAAAACCAAAATGTTGAAGACGATTTCTTTTTTACTTTATTGATTGTCATAAACGTTTTTTTTTTTTTTCTTTCAATTTTCCATTTCGCTTTCTTTTTATTTTAACTGGCATGTCTTGCTATCTTCGGTTTTCTTTAACTTGTGACAATGGTCAATGACAAAGTTTTCGAGCGCTCTTCGTGTGAAAAGACACAATGCAAAAATTCTCATAGAATTGAATACTCAAGTACTGTATTCAAGTAGTGTTTAATTAAAAGTACGAAATTGATTTTTTTTTTTTACTTTATTATGTTGTAATTTGCGTAAGCAAAAGATTTTTTAAAACTAGAACCGGATTTTTTTTTGCTTCGACCACGCTACAGCAGAAGAAGAGTAGATGCTAAATGTTTTCAATAAAATACGTATAAATATAATAAAAGAAAGAGTTTGTTGTGACGATCGTCCCGAATAAATGGTGAGGCCTTGAAAAATGAAATTTTGTATACTGGTGCAGTGGTATACCTCGGAGGAAAAGTTATTAATTGTGAGCTATTTTTTAAAAACAAGTTCTTCCTACCGGATTTATTTGTAATTAACAAACATCTTATTGATTGTACGTTCAGAATTTGCACAAACAATTCGTTTTGTTTTATGTATTCTTTGTCTGAAATTACAATGATATTATAGGGACTTGTGAAAGCAGCACAGTTGACCTCAACAAGTTTTTAACTTTGTCCTGGGATAAACTATATGAAACGTTTGGCCAAAAAAAAAAAAAACTGTAGCGCATTGATTAGCAGAGAACCTAAATGAACTGATGCTGGTTGGAATGAATTCAAAATAGCATAAATTAGCTTATAAATTTAAAACAAATCGCAAAAACCATTATGATAACCATCAAACAATTTCTATGAGGTAGGAAATTAATGAATTTGATCTGTCTAGCGTATTTCAACTACTAAAAGTTGCTTAGGCTTGCATAACTGCAAATCAATAGTAAAAACAACTTTAATTTACCTAGGTACTAAAATACTAATAAAGTCATCAGAAATCGCTTATGAACTTAGATTTTAAGAAATAGTTCAAATGCTCCAATTATCGTTAAATCCACGGGAATCAGTTGTAACTATAAATTCCGCTGGAGTTAAATAATCTTATCCTTCAGAACATTTTTCTCTAGTGACAACAAAGCACAGAAATAAGATAATATAAAACATCTAACCGTAAAGTCCCTTTTCTTTTCACTTTCATCCGTCAAAATTACATTCTGTTCCCCGTCGTTGTCAAATTTCCTTTTTATAATGGCCTGTCATAATGAATGTTTGAGCAGAAAAATTGATTTTACTTACTTTTTGGACGCTTATTTCATGTCACACATGTTATTTTTGCGTTGTTATTTACTTTCGCTCAAGGTAGGAGAATAAATCTCTTTTTTGCCGCGGGAAAAATGCATTTTCTTCCAGAACACAATTTTGCTTTGTAATATTTTTTCCCAAGCTGAAAGGTGTTTTAGAGAGTACCTTTATACTTCGTGATCATTCCGCAGGTGAGCTAAATTACTGCTTTATTGTAGTATTAATATAATTTTTTTACATTAAAGCAGATATAAATACAATAAAACCTGTAAAGTTGACCACCTTTGTAAGTTGATCACCTGTCTAAGTTGACCACTTTTGTCAGAAATAGAATTAGCCCTTCACCCTCTACCTCACCCTCTGTACGTTGACCACCTGTGTAAGTTGACCACTAAAGTGCTGCACTGCAAGTGGTCAACTTACACAGGTTTCACAGTATTTTAAAAGCCTTTTTTTTTTTTTTTTTTTTGAATTGAGACACTTAGAAGCAAAGGGATGTAAAAGACAAAATTGAAAATTTGGGGATAACTGGTGCAAATGATAGAGAAAGCACCATTTTATATTGGGTACAAGAGATGTTAGCGATAGCTCTTACTGGTGCTCCACCACAACGTGATTTAGAAAAAGATTAACATTAAAGCTCCCATAAGATCCAAACTCTGAACTCATTTTTTGGTCACTTTGCTTCTCACTGTCTCAATTGTTTGCATTCGAAAGATCTCGGCGAGTACATCTCATTTCCATATTTTACTTTTTGATGTGAACAATTATTCGTTCAATTTTGAACAGAAATTTTTTTTACTTTAGCGCCTATGGGCAAAAAGGAAGCAAATTACTATAACTCTGGGCATAAGATTCGAGTTCTCATATGAACAAGCTTATTGAAAGAAGCTCTCGGCGTGAATAATTTTTTGATTTGAACAATTTTTGTTCATTTTTGAACAGTCAAAAAGATTTAGTATAGCCTACGGGGAAATTTCTATCCTATATAAATCCAGATCTAATGGACCGATTTGCTTGGAACCAACTTTGTCTGAAAGCTCTTATAACGTAGAACATCTACAGATAGAAAGTTCATCCGGAACTAACGAGCAGATTTTCCTATGAAGGTTTTTGATCGGGAAGCTGTTTGTATAGTGTCAATGTCATCAAAGTAAAAAAAAGTAAACAACTGAACTGAGGTTTTGGCAATGGATGAGCTGATAGTTAAGGAGTTTCATGAATGCTCGATAACACAGATAGCGCCACTCTAAGCGTAGTTCCAGCTGTAATCCTAAAAATTCTTTGACACAGTGTGTACAAACAGCTTCGACGCTAGCTTTGGAGGCAGTCCCACAATGTGAGCTCTAACTGGCATTCGAATCGTTGTTAACCCGCTGTAACAAATGTATTGAAGCCGAAGAAACTTATTTTGAAAAAAAAAAATACTTTAAAAAAATATTATTACTAGTTTTTATTTTATTTTATAAACCTACACTGTTAGAAATTTTATCTAGAAATTACGGTTAAATGACCGGCAGCAGTCTGGCCATCTAATTCACCGTTAAATTTACGGTGTGGAACATTTTTCTATCTTTACGGGACCTAACCATTTTCAATTAACTTGGCCGAAAAGCCGTAAATACTAAAGTTTACGGTTTTATAACCATTTAAAAATAGTTTCAAAACAAAATTCTCACCGTTTTTGAACCATTTCGAGGCGTAGAATCCGTAAAGAAAGCTTGCAGGACTCGAACCCCTAATGCGTGGTGTACAAATCTTCCTTTCTATCCACTCGGCCACCGTCATCACGTAAAGCGGACGTTTATTTTAAATAAATCTTCTTTTCCAACGGGCAAACGGCCTTAAAATTGAGATTTCAGTTTTTGATTGGATCCAATTTTTTTTTTTTTTTTTTTTTTCTAAATTTACTGTATATTGACGAAAATCATTTTATTTGCTGCAAAAATTAAAATACAAACAAGCTTCAGCAGCTCAAATTATGGGTTCGCTCATTCGCAAACAGTTTGGGAATCCAATGTCTCAAATTTTTGATTTACGTGTGCATGTGTTTCTATTTAGTATCCACTGCTTAAGCCACTTTTTTTTCTTCTTTTTTTTATATACACATGCAGATTTTAACTGATAAATCCGTATTCCTATTTTAAAACAACGTACGACCGGTGAGGTTTCGCAACCAAGATGGAGCCCGATTCTTATTAAGCGTTTGAAAATTACGGTTAGTTAAACGTGCTTTAGGATAAACAGAGAATAAACGGTTTTTTTCGCAATCAACGGTTTGAGTACCATCTTTTTAATGGTTATTCAACTGTTGTAATTAAATATGGTAAAATAACAATCAAATAAATTGTTATTTTACTATTTTCTTACGGAAATTTTGAACAGTGCAGTCTTAAAAATTCTTTGACACACTATATATACTTTTTGAGATGTGTATGTGTGTGTCTCAGCCAGAGAAGTAAGGAAAACGTTTTCTGTTTGTAATGAAGTAAATTGCGAAAATTATCCTCTCGGAATGAATTCCGTTTCAGTTTTAATATATCTTCAGCTTCCGGAAATGTTCATCGGAGCGTAAAGGACTAACGCAATATTCCGGGAACATGAAAGCGAATATTGATTGCCGCAGTTATTGGAATTTTCCGTTTTCAAGACGAATCACGAAGCGGAATAAAAAAAAACAAATATTAGATCGTGTCTTCTGCAAGGTACGTTGCTGGGGCGCCGAAACTTGTTTAGGATATTAATTTAAGATAAGCTGAATTTTGATATTTCATTGCGTCTTAATACTCATAAAATTTTTATCCCCTTCTCCACGTGACGCGGAAATTTCTTAAATAACAATTTCCGTTGTAGTAGTGCACGAAATGTACTGGGAAACAGATTTCAGCATTTTAAGCAGAAATGTTTAATGTATCTTTCTTTTCATTTTCTTACTGAATTTATCCTTTATATATGATGCCAGATTAAATTTCCAAAATTTCTAAGATACTATTTCAGGCGTGCACAGTTCAGTGGAGAATATGATTATATGAAATAAGAATGAAGTTTTTTCCTTTAAAATAAAAGTATGGTTTCAAGTACAAATTGGACTCTTATATAATAAACAAAAATATAAGTAAAATAGGAGAAAATAACAAAAATATTATGTATGTGAATATCAGTCGAGGTGTGTGGGGCGACCCGAGGGACTTCTAAAATGAATTAAAATTATAATAAATTAAATGTACACGAATTTCGAATTTTTGTGCGTCACTTTTTCAACGATATTTAATCTTCTTAGTACATTCATTATACTTCTGCTTAAAAGATCGATTTTGCATTAATTTTTATTTTAATAACCGTTCAGAATAAAACGTCCGTGCACAATGTGTCTCTTAGATAGAGGCAAAACTTTTAAAGTAAGGTAGATAGCGTGTAAGAGAGAAATATATGGAACTGTGTTATAAATTGCCTGGTATTCAGGCTATGAAGTTAATCACGAAAGACTGGTTTTGTGCATTTCTACAAACTTCTGGTGTCATATGAGATGGTTTGATCGTTTTCCTTTCATTTTGTTTATATTATGAGAGAGATAGAGAAACATAGAAAATCGATTTGTGAAATAAAAATTGTCACCCCACATATAAGGTCACTTTTCTAAAGTCGCGGCTTTTTGAATATGAATTCTATGTTATGGATTATCAGGTATATGATCAGGTATTAAGCAGCGTTATCGCTTATAAGGTCACTTTAATAATCTAGCAGGTTAGCCAAACCTAAATTCGTTAATTGCGCAAAAAGTAGAAAAAAAATTGAGTAGATATATGCAAAGAAGTTCAGTAATCAAACCAATTAAATTACGAATGGTGTACAAAAATAGGTTAAACGCCGGAAAACTCAATAAACAAGAAGTTCCGTCTAGAACTATACGAGCCTACTTTCCCGTATACACCCAACATCAAATTTATAATATAGCTATCACTTTCTCTCTCTTTCACATTTAGCTTTAGTTCTTACTTCAAATATACTTTTTTTCAACGGATAATACATATTCATTCACTCAGTCATTCATTCAGTCATTCATTTACTCATTCATGTAGTTATCACTCGTTTATTTATTTTTTCATTCATTCACTCATTTAATTACTTTATCGTGGATTCACTCATTTATTCATTCATTCGTTCTTTCACTCACTCATTCATTTATTCATTCATTCATTCTTCCCCTCTTTCATCGATTCAATCATTCATTCTTTCACTCATTCATTCATTCATTTATTTATTTATTGAGAAATGCCCTTAAAAATCCCGATCAAAAATTTCATAGGAAAACAGGCTTGTTCAGTTCTTGTTGAACTTCGTATCAGTACATGTTCTACAGCGTAATATCTTTCTGATAAAGTTTGTTGCGAGCCAATCCGTCGTTTAGATCAGGATTTATATGGGATTGAAATTTCCCATATGCGCTAATGTTAATTTGGTACCTTTTCATTATCAAGGCGCAAATCTCGCCGAGCAAAATGTTTGGCGACAGAACACACAGAAGAATAACAACGACGATATTCCGTTTGGCGTTAGTTGCATCATTATTGGCGACTTTATCGCCTGCGCCGGAATAATGGAAAAATGCCGCAATTTTTTTTTTTTTTGAACTGTTCAAAAATGAACAAAAATTGTTCAAATCAGTATTTCACGCCGAGAACTCCTTTCAATAAGCTTGCAATAGGAACTTGGGTCTTGTGCCCAGAGTTTACATAATTTGCTTCAATTTTGTCCATAGACGCTAATGTTAAAATTTTTTGAACTGTTCAAAATTGAACAAAAAATTGTTCAAATCAAAAAGTAAAATATGGAAATGAGATGTCCTCGCCAAGATCTTTCGAATGCAAAAAGAATTTTTCCAATCGGACAATTCGGTCAAAAGTTATTAGGGGGGGGGACAGACCGACAGACCGACAGACACACATTTTCCCCATCTCAAAACCCTACTTTCAAATTTTTTATTTTTCAATCTTTATTTAATTACTTCACTTTTTTTTGACTTTTCTTTATTTTTAACGATATTTTTAAGATACATTAAGCCTTCTTTCATGCTTTATTTATTTATTTATTTTTTACTTTTACGGGAAAGTAGGCTAAAAAACGACTCTGAAAAGGGCTAAATGAATGTAAGAAAATAATTAAAGCTGGGTTTTAATTGTTTGCTCACGAATTTCAACATGTTTGCTTGTATAGAAAATGACTAATTCCAAAGTTTGTAATTTGTTTATGAAAATAATTACAAACTTTTAAAGTTGAAATTTTATACTTTTCAGCTTGAATGTCCTTTGGTTGGAAAAGCTTTGAAACAGACGTTAGGGGTAAAAAGTAAATAATTTTCTTGCTTTGAAATTTTTGAGGCACTTTTCGTTGAAACTTGTGAGACAAATTATTCAGAATCTTTAATATGCAGGTATTTCAACTAAACTTTAAAAAATCATAATTGGCTGGTAGGTTATACCTTTCCTGTTTACTGAAATGTTAAAACGAATAATTTGTTATCGCTAAAATATAAATCTTGATTTTTATCAAATTAATCTGGAGAGTTTTTTTCTTTACTTTTTTCTTTCAATCCTGTTTTATGTTTACTGGATATCTATGAGAATTACAATGTATTTACTTAGATTATTTAGTTTGACATTGTTACTTTTGAGCCATTTTTGTCGCAACAAAATATAAAACGTCATTCCGTGTTTTTTTTCCACCATTCTTATAAACATAAAAAGGCATTTAAGAAATTTAACTTCCTCTTACACTGAAAGAATAACATAAAC
The DNA here is from genome assembly GCA_038502835.1 of Octonoba sinensis. Lineage (NCBI taxonomy): Eukaryota > Metazoa > Arthropoda > Arachnida > Araneae > Uloboridae > Octonoba > Octonoba sinensis. The sequence continues at coordinate 57,040,600 of CM076605.1, read as the reverse complement.
GGACCAGCAGCTAGAAACAACTCAGAAGTATCGACCAATTTAACAACGCTCGCTGTTGCTTTTCCAACTTCTTTAAAGGAGAGAGCATCAACTTTTAATGGATATTCTAGAACGAATCTCGGGGTCTTAAAATCCTGCGAATTACTCACCGAACGGAATACCGGTATTGATCTTGAGTGATATTGGAATTCCATGTTAGAGTGTGCTTCGAATAGAGAAGAATGTAATGAAAGAACTCCTCAAGCACTGCTAAATCTGTGTTGTTGGTAATTTCGAAATGTAATATCTTCATGGAGTTCAGAACGTAAAAACTCGATTTACGGTAGAAGATGGAAATTAAGTGCGAAACTGAGAGACAAAAGAAAAGAATGTACTAAAGAAAAAAATTAAATTGAATCTGCTTTTGACAGATTAAACTTTTCGCAATCAGGGATTCCATTGGAAAAGTATTATTTCACGTAAAACAATTCCATGGTTAATTGAAACTTAAGAAAATAGACCACTTCTCCACCAACTGCATTAACATTTCACACAAACTGTTTTTGACAAATTAAACTTTTCGCATTCAGGGATTGCTGTTAGAAACGTAATAACTCGTGTAAAACAGTTTCATGGATAAGTGAAACTACACTATTAAAAATTTCCGTAAGGAAATAGTAAAATAACCATTTATTTGATTGTTATTTTGCCATATTTAATTACAACAGTTGAATAACCATTAAAAAGATGGTACTCAAACCGCTGATTGTGAAGAAAAAAATCGTTTATTATCTGTTTATCCTAAAGAACGTTTAACTAACCCTATTTTTCAAGAAATTCCATAAAAATTGGGCGTCCATCTTAGTTGCGAAACCTTACCAGTCGTACGTTGTTGTTAAAATATGAATTAATATTTATCAGTTAAAATCTGCATGTGTATATAAAAAAAAGAAGAAAAAACAAAGTGGCTTAAGCAGTGGTTACTAAATAGAAACACATACACACGTAAATCAAATATTGGAGACACCGGATTCCCGAACTGTTTGCGAATGAGCGAACCCATAATTTGAGCTGCTGAAGCTTGTTTGTATTTTAATTGTTGCAGCAAATAAAATGATTTTCGCCAATATACAGTAAATTTTGACCAAAAATGACTTTGGATCCAATCAAAAACTGAAATCTCAATTTTAAGGCAGTTTGCCTGTTGGAAAAGAAGATTTATTGATAAATAAACTGCCGCTTTACGTGGTGTAGATGGCCGAATGACTACAGCGCAAGGTTGGTATACCATACACCCGGGTTCGAGTTCCGTACGCTTCGTTTACGGTTTCTACGCCTCGAAGATTCTACGCCTCGAAATTGTTCAAAACTGGTAAAAATTTTGCTTTGAAACCATTTTTAAATGATTATAAAACCGTAAACTTTCGTATTTACGGCTTTTTAACCAAGCTGATTGGAAAGGTTTAGGTCCCGTAAAGATAGAAAAATGTTCCAAACCGTAAATTTAACGGTGAATTAGATGGACAGACTGCTGCCGGTTATTTAACCGTAATTTCATGATGAAATTTCTAACAGTGTAGGAAAATTGTCCAATTCTCTACTACTAACATGAACTCGAAACGATCTTCTCTATGAACGACAAAAACACTACAGTGGACTCTAATCCGAGAAGGAGACGTGATTTGTTTGTATCGTCTCTAACGATAACGTCGTTGGCAAAGTGCTATGAAGACAGTGAGTGTAAAGTGATCCTGAACGTTAAATCACAGTTAAAAGAGGCCAAAAAAAAAAAAGGAGAAGAAAGTAAAAATCAGAAAATTAATTGCCCTTATATCACTATTAGTTTACAAAAAACAATAAGCAATGCCTGAAAAAAAGAAAGACAGAAAGAAAAAAAAAACCTAAAGGGCAAGACAATTTAAGCTCCCGGAAATCTTGGGAAAGGAGCAAAAGTTCAAAAATGAATTATGGATCATCTTAAAGCAGATAGCAGAAAATCCATAAAATGTGTTCCAAGGTTTTTGTTTTAACAAAATTTCGTGCATATCGGCAATCGAATGGCAGACAGCATGCAACGAGAAAAAAGGATTAAACTACCGAACTATTTGGTTTATTTATACATATTTACCAAATCATTACTTCGCGAACGTGCATTTCTTTTTATTACTTTAGCTGATCATCAGTTCGGAATATCTCGTCAACTAAATGGTCTAAAACGATCTGAGTTTTATTAAGTTAACCTATTCTAATTTGTTCAAAAACATAAAGATTTTTTTTTTTACCAGTCAGTGGTTCTGATGCGTAGCGAAAAAGAGACAAAACTTTGTTCCAGTATGTTTATCTTTTTTAAATATTTTTTGCAATATACAACATTATTCCTCTTAACGGCAACAATTTGACAACAGTTGATATTCTTGTAATTAAAAAAGTGACTAGAGATATCGCTCATTTAATTCTTAAAATCTGCTTGAAGCCCCAACGCCCTCCTCAAATGATGAAGACGCAAGAAAAATTCTCTTTTTATAAATTTAGCAAAAAACATTTAGATGCTTAAATTAATTTAGTGTAGTTTAATAGTATTTTATCAAAACAACAGGCTGTTGTGTAAACTGTTAACATTTATTTTAAATGCAAATAATTCCAGTAATAATTCTTAATATCATTTTGGACTTTTATATTTAAATACTCTTCATTATGAAAGAGAGCGAATAGGTAACATCAGTGGGTAGGTGAAATGCATTAATTTAGTTTTTTTACTTTCGTCAATTTACGCAATTTTTAATTTATGCATTGTAGAAGGTGTTCTTTGAAGGATTTTGATTTATTGGTGCATGAGCTGAATGAGATCCACAATTTGTTATTTCCGAAATTTTGTGCAATCATTAATTTTCCTAACATCCCGTTAGCTAAAAAGTAATATTATGTTTTATTAATTATAAATTATCTTTAACGAGTTAAAATTGCAAAAAGTAAAAATGAATAGAGGAAAAATGTGTGTGTTTTTGTTTCGAAACATATATATGTATATCTTTCATTGCACGTTGTGCATTATAACGTTGGTTTTAAAATTGTTTTTAATTATTATTATTTATTTGTATCGAGAAAGATTCCTTGAATTTACGTTTAATTTGCTGATTTAATTGAGAGTATTAGTTTTATTTTAATTTCTATTTTTGTACCCCTTATCACTTTTACCCAGAATCTTATGTATGGGCAATTGAAAGAAGCTATTCATGAAATTTAAAATTAATTCATAGAATTTACTGCGTTTCAAAGCACAAGTATTCACATATAAAGCCCATCTCAAATCAGTCAGATACTCAGAAATAAAGAGATAACAAATCTAAAATTACTGTTAATTCCAAGCGCTGACGACCCCTGGGATGACGCTCTTCCAATGATTCGCCGATTCTAATTTTGGAGCTCATTTATCGTAACCCATTGAAATTGGAATTGTAGAACAAATTGCAATCAGACATCATTTTCGTTCTGAGTGAGGAATAATGGAGTTTTCGTTTCGAGATTGAAGGAACTGCAGGAAATGGAACAGAACAATTATAATCATTGCACCATTCTCCATAATGTATACCTTTTTCTTTTTTAAGCTTTTCATTTAAATTTTAATCTTGTGTAATAATGCGAAAGAAATTATAGACAGTCAAAATACCTTTTTCTCACCATGATTCTTATTATATACAATGATTATTACTTTCTCTCTCTCTCTCTTTCTTTCTTTTTCTCTTTCCTCTCTTCTCTCTTTCTGTATATATATATATACACATATATGTGCGTGTGTATTAGAAATATGTAAAACTAAATTGTAGAAGAGAACGAAATAAAACTGTTAGCTAAAGAACAAGACGAATTTATTTTGCTTTTTCTATATCTAATTATCACTGATTTTGTTTTTCTTATAATGAAAAGGAAATCGAGATTTTATGCAAATTGCTAAAATAAGGAAGAATTATAATTGTATTCAAATTAAAACTAGAGACCGATTAAGTATTCTGAATAAGTGTATAGTTCCACTTAAACGGGAAACGGATAAAGGAATGTCCCAATTACAGAAAAAACCCTTCTGGATCCGAAAATTTCTTGATAGACTAACAATGTTAAACATGATGCAATAAAATAAAACTCACGAAAGAAAAATTCTTAAATAAATTTTAAATATGACATCTTAAATGTGAATGGCTGAGGGATGTATCAACCGTGCCCACAAGAGATCATGGCGAAAACTGCGGCATTAAAACGTTGGGGGTTGTTTTAGAATTATTTTTTGGGGGGAGTGAGTTCGTTCTTGGGAAGCTTACTCTGTAGCTTTTGAGAGATGTGTGTCATCACTCGTAGGGTGTACGGGCTGGTTCTTTACTGCGCGTCCTTCTCAAAAAAAAAAAAAAAAAGAGAGAGAAAACAATCTCCTAATACTGAGATAAATTAAAATATAAGTTGGTGTGCGGAAAATGGAGTATTTTGAAAGTTTGTGAGAGGAAAAAATGTATTGTATTGTTTTGAGCATTATTTCTATGCTTTTTGCCATGGGAAAAAAAGAAAAAGAAATGTTCCTTTCCAGTTGAATATACATAACTTTTTTCAAAGGCATTGAAAAGGGCTAGTATGTTAACAATTATGAAGTTCATATGAAATAATTACATAAATCATTGTAAACATTCAAGCAATTATTACACACTATTGTTTTACAAAATTGACAGAGTAGCGCGTTTTCCAGCATTGAAGCAGAATATAATTACTTTTCTTTTTTTATATTTCTGACATCGCAAAAACCTTCGCACTGGATAGTGACTGGGGTTGCTCATACTAAAATACCGGCCCTATATATACATAAAGTATTGAGCCATCTGCGACCAATATAGATTTTTTTTTTTCGAATCTTATAAAGTCCTACTTGAAGATCATCCTCATTGTAATCAATAAAACCACGTCTTTTTGCCCGTGCTTCAAAAATTTATCACATTACTCATTCAGTCTTATTCCATCTCGTTTAATATTTATTTTCGATGTCTTTTATGTGTAACCCTAGGTAAGATATTTGCTCTGCTTTTATTTGCTTGTCCACTCAGAGGCACGTATTCTACGGTAGAACAAAGGGGTAAGAGTGATTAGGTTGGTCGAGGGCACTTCATTGGGTTTTTTCTTTGTTGTATCCGGACATTGTACTGTCCGTAAACAACTACTGCAGCAGCTCATATACTTCAAAATACATTATTAATATTATTTCTCCGCTTCTTTCTACTTTCGTGCATGTGGAGGAAAAAAGTATTCTACTGAGATAAATTGCTGGTGTTCACAATATCCTGTAAATTGCTTTTTAAGAAAGATAATCACAAACTCAAATTTTGGAGTGGTGTCACTTCTGTTGCCAGGGTACAAAATAATGCAAACAGTAATTTGATAACTATTTGAATGTAAAACACACAAGAAAACATTTACTGGCAGCTAAAAGTTGCAGATCAGTGGAGAATAAATAGAAACTATAAATCAAATAATACATCATAAAGAAAAACATAGTAAGGAAGGTATGTTAAAGGTCAACGTGCTTGTGTCACATTAAATCATCAGTCAATAATAAAGTTCAAAAGATCTGATACTGGAAACAGATGAGTACTGATATAGCATGAATAAATCGTTAGAAGATGTTACAAATGATTAAAGTTTAGGAAAGTCTGTTGCTGGAGAGCAAAGGTTCGCCGCCAAACTGGTTAAAAGAAACATTGTCCAGCAAGCTATGTTTTTGTATCATTGCTAAACATATGACTTGTAATTCTGCATATTTTATAAAATTAGTTATTAAAGTATTAAATCCACTAAATTTTATAAATATGCGCCTTAATTTTTATGCCAGCAGATTTTATAATTTTAATTATTGTATGATGCCGAAGGTTAATTAATAGTAACGTAGTATACTTAGTTACTGTTTAGTACTGTTCGTTATTTTACCGACACGTTAACAAAAAAAAAAAAAAATACTTATCAATATTTTTATTATTTTGAGGCTTAGCTGGTAGCACTAAACTTGGTTTAAAATTTTTCTTTTTGTGCGATTTAATTTTTTTTCAATAAGGATACGCATCATAATAGGCATTTTAATGAGTAATAATATTCATATGAAAAATATTAAGGAAAGTTTTGTGATAGCGACAAGATAGGTTAGTTTAGATCAGGGGTCTCCAAACTACGGCCCGAGGGCCACATCCGGCCCGCGGACAGATTTTGTCCGGCCCGCGGAGAGCTAGCATACTTGAAAGAAAACTCCTTCTAGAGAACATATTTATTTTTTATAGCAAATTAAATTAAGTTTACTGAAGTAATCTATTTTTATGTTGAATAATTATTAATATGACATCTACATTGATATGGTCATGGGCTAACTACTCATAACATTGTTGTAGGTTATTATTTACTAACTAACAAATTATTGAAATGAATCCAACTAACATTTTATACATTTTAAATGAAAAGATAACTTATAACAAGCATAACGACATATGAAATACTAATGAGATTTATGTAATTGAGATTTTCCACTGACAATAGTTTGTAGTTGTGGACTAATTTTACTTGTACCAATTATTAAAAGAGATTTAAGATGCTCATCAGTTAATTTATATCTGTAAACATTTTTTGTGTACTTCATTTTGGAAAAGGTCTTCTCACACAAATAAGTAGTACCAAAAACAGAAAACAGCCCACGAGCAAATTTATGCAAATTATCAAATTGTGTCAGTGGAAGACACTTATAAAATTCCAACAAAGATAAGTTTTGATATTTGTTCTTAATTATATCACTGCACTGTAGATCAATCATTTCCATTTGAAGTTCCGGGGCTAGGGTTTCAATGTCAGTATCAAAAGGATTCTGAAAAATCTTAATTTGATTCGCAATGGCATCAAAGTCCGAGAAACGAGTATCAAAATTTATTTTCAAAGCACTCAAAGTTTCGATTGCAAAATCGATAGGAAACTCGGTCTCAGTGGTGTGGCTAAATATTTCACATGTTTTAAAATGTGAAAAACATTTACTTCGTAGTTGTGATTGAAACAGTATCAATTTCTTCCGGAATGATTTGATATTATTGTATAAATCAGGAAGATGCTGGTTTTCTCCTTGCAATCTCAAATTCAGTTCGTTCACATGTTTTGTCAAATCAACATAGAATGCTAACTTCCACAGCCATGCGTTGTTTTGCAATTCAGTAAGAGGGCGATGCTTTTCATTCAAAAAAAATTCGATCACTGCTCGAAGTTCAAAAAAGCGCTGAAGGACTTTCCCACAACTAAGCCAACGTACGGCAGTATGATAAGGTAAGTCATTTTCTCCAATCTCTTTAATAAATTGTACGAATTGTCGGTGATTCAGCCCAAAAGATCTGATAAAATTAACAGTTGATATGACTGGTTTCAGAACTTCAGACATATCCAAACATTTTCCGCACAAAGACTGTTGATGAATGATACAATGTAAGACTATTGGTTTTGAACCACCGTCATTTTCTACAGCCTTTGACACAAGAGCGACCACTCCTTTATCTTTCCCACTCATGTTTTTGCCTCCATCAGTTGTAATACATTTCAAGTTTTTCCATCGAAGGTTCTTTTGCTTAATGGCCATTTCAACTCCTTTAAAAATATCTGAACCAGTAGTTGTGCCATGAATACTATACATATCAAGAAGTTCTTCATGCACTTCATAGCTTTTATCTACTCCTCGAATATAAATCAACACCTGAGCAGTATCTGACACATCCGTTGACTCATCCAAGGCCAAAGAAAACCACTCAACATGTCCATTATTGTTGAACAGTTGAGAGGATATATTTTCAGCGATGTCTTCTACCCTTCGAGCCACAGTGTTTGCTGACATACTGACAGTTTTTAATAAATTTACCTTTTCAGGGCACATTTCTTCGGCTACTGCGATTATGCATTCTTTGACCATTTCTCCATCGGTGAATGGTTTTCCACGTTTTGCAATTTCAAGAGCCACACGAAAGCTGGCACGAGTTGCAGCCTCTTGTTCAGTTTTGAGTTTTGTAAATAAAGATTTCTGCGATTTCAATCCGCGCTTCATAGCTTCGAATTTTTCTGTCCGCAAACTTCCTGTATATTTTGAGTAATTTTGAAAATGTTTTGCTTCATAATGACGTTTAATGTTATATTCTTTGAGAACGGCTATGCTTTCATTGCAAATCAAACATAGCGCCTTGTTACTGGACTCAATTACGAAATACTGAATGTTCCACTGATCTTTGAATTTTCTGCATTCACTATCAATTTTCCGCTTCTTTTCCATTCTACTAAATCACACACAAAAGCAACAATTCAAATAAAAATATTGTTACAAAGATGTCTTAAACTTAAACACGCACAAACACGTTTTAAGGAGGTACGCACTATTTTATTTCACAGCAGTGTCATAGGAACTGACTTGTGGTTGCGCCACTAGCCTTCTTATATATTTCACTTACTGCCATCTAGAAGTGAGTGGAAGACACCAGAACTTTATCGAACCAACGAGATTATTCTGTAAGTGCTATTAGCGCCATCTGTTAGGGATAGAAGGTACTACCTATTTCTGCTTGTGTCCACCAGATGTCCTGTCACGTTACTCCTCATGGCTCGCTCGTACTCTACGACTAATCTAGAAATTACAGATAATGACAGGAAAATTAATAATATGCAGTGTTGCCGTTTTGCGGACTTTAGTTCGATTTGCAGCCTTTTTTAAACGTGGCGTACTTTTTCGGACTTTTTTTTTCATGTAAAAAAATACTCATTCGTTACTTGAGTACTCGTTAGGAACCGAAGTAACGATTACTGAAGAAAAAAGTAATCAATGATTACTTGTGTATTTCATTACTTTTGTAATCAATGATTACTATGGCGATACGATGCGGGTACCCCATTATAACGGATACCCATACGATACAGAAAATACATCAGCTTCCCCGTCGCTAATGGCATCTGGCAAAAAAGTAATCATATTTTACACCACTAGTGGACTGATTCAACTTTTTACCACCGGCAACAATTAATGATAATATGGTTTTGGCCCTTGGAATTTACTGGAGTAATCAATATGGCCCTAAGGCTGGAAAGTTTGGAGACCCCTGGTTTAGATCATTGTTCGTGAGATCTGTAAAACAGTCTTCATTATATATACTCTGTGATTGCATAAAGCCAACATTTTGGGGCACTTGTGTTGGAAACTTTTAAAATAAATATTTAAAAAATGTTTAAATTCATCATTTACGAAAATTTAGAAAAAAAAAATGTAAAGAAAACAATCTTTTTAATGCTAAGTTTGGAGATTAATTATATGCAAAAGGGGAATTGCATTTTTCATGAACATTTTTGATAAAAAATTCAGCAGTTAAGGGATTAAATACTAAAAACTTTTTCAATCAATAACCAATACAGGGAAATCAAAACGAGAAATTAGAAAATAAGATGCCTGTTCACAGTACTGGGAAATAAAAAGGAGGTTAATAATTCTAATTCTTTATTAGAGTTCATTCTAGACTTTGAAAAGGGCAGGCTGCTGGAAGTTAAATAAAAGCTGTGCAATATTAAAAAAAAACACTATTACTTAAAAAGAATAAACTTTCATGGAAAAGACATACTTTTCTAAAATGGCATTGAATTGTAATAAACATTTATGTAGTAAAAAGCTCTTCCGTCCGGCAGTCTTCCAAACGTCTTTTTTTCCGAAGAATTTAAGGCTTTCGGAGACTTTCAAAAATTTTCCGAAGAGTCGTTTAAGAATTTTACATTTCCTTTTAAGAAAAAAAAACCGCTCTCATTTACTTGTTTTTCTCTTCAAAAATGTAAATAAATAAAAAGAATCAACTGAAATTAGCAAAAAAAAAAATCAAATAAAAGTATGCTTGACAGAATTTGGCCAAAAAAAGAAGAAACTGACTAATCTTTTGTATTTTTTCCAACTCAATTTTTTAATCTTTTGGCCACATCTTGCGCTCGTACATCCGTTGCGGATGTACGAGCCTCATGGGCATAATCCGTTATTGTAATTGATCGTGGTTTTCGTCAAAGTTTCGTTTTCGTATCTTTTCTGCAACTTAAAGAAAATAAGGCAACCATAAACCGAAGCCAAACAGGGCGATTTACTAGATGGAGACATCTCAAGAGCGACCACACTCCCATTGAGAATCGTGGAGTTTGTGGAGTGGAAAATCTCTCCAACTATACTTATACATACGCTTGCCATACGTCCCGGTTTGACCGGGACAGTCCCGGTATTTTGCTCATGTCCCGGTGTCCCGCCCAGTTTTATCAGTGTCCCGGAAACGGCTGTAAGATATAGAAAGTAATGAATTTATGTTTTTAAGAATCTTTTATGAATCGGTTACTTTTCTACGATCAACATTTTTGACCACTGCGCACCGTGTCAAAGAAGTGAAAAGTATTTTGAACTTTATTTTATTAACACTTCTTTCTAGATGGTAGACCAGAAAACAAAAATTCATTAAAAAGGGAAAAAAAATCTTTTTAACTAAATTAAGTAGCAACAATTTCTTTTTTATTTTTAAAAGGTGGGTAAACTACCAATTTAGGGTTCCAGATTCCCCCTCTCGTTACTTGCGAAGCTTAAAAAAAGGCTTAAAACTCACCATTTTGCTTCGATTTTTTAAAAAATTTTCTGGGGGAGGGATTCCGGACGTCCTCTTCTTGGGGTATTTCATACCCCCAAACCCCCGGTATGCCCATCCGATATGAATGTGTCCCGGTTTCACCACCAAAAATATGGCAAGCCTACTTATACATCACTTGAACTGTGTTTGAATATTGTACAATTACAGAGTTTGAAGAAATTACCGGATACACTTTTTATACATATTTTTATAGGCAAAAATTTGAGCTATATATATATATATATATATATATATATATACTCACAGAACATTAATAAAAAGCAAATGTAAACAAATAACCCAACGAATAAAATGTGTATAGTAAGAACTAATGATTGACTTGCTAATGTTCTGGAACAATAATACTAAAAATCCCTGTTAACTATACCTCAATATTTAGAAATATGCTCCCATTTTAACGCCCTCAACCATCCGGAAAATTCAGAATTTCTTACCCTTTCCGGAAGTAACAGATAGCCCATTGCTAAACGAATCCTGCGTGCGAGGAAAGACGGAAGCTACGCTTTCATACGTGATTTCTGGGAGAGGCAAAGCTCCGAAAAGTGAAAACGGCGGAAAATGAGCTGCCCCGTTCTAAATTTAGCTTTTGGGATGTAAGGATTACGGGATTCCCATATTAAAAGGTCCTCCGGGCAATACGCCCCGCTCTAGAATGAACTTTGACAAAAAAATCTTTTCATTGCTTATCTGTACTGAATTTTCAAAAATAAAACGGCAAAAGTGGATGTTTAAAAAACTGTATAACTAACACGCATTACAATTATTTTCATTAATGTCATAAGAAAATTGTTGACAAATTTACGGGAGCTTAACTTTTAGAACATTTAAAAAAATAATTAATGTAATCGTATTAACTTTTATTAATCTTTTATGCAATTTAAACTTTTGTAGTTTTTAGTGGCTTTAAAATGGCATAAAAAATAAAAATGGAGCAAGAAATCTTTAGGTCCCCCATCAGTGAAAAAATGTTAGTTCGTAATGGTGTTTTTATCAAATGATATCGAGGTATCATTGATAGCAATAAAGATTTCAATTAATAATAATAATATTTGTTAGATGTTTTTACTACATTTGTGCCCTGTTCAAAGCGACTTCAATATACAATGAGCGAAATACAAGAAAAATTTATTGAGTATCGTCGCTCGATAAAATTTTGGAGTTTAGGGTCCCAGCATTTTTTAACCACTTCATTCATCTTCGGAAGAACTGCTAGGGGTCAATCACGATGGGCATATTCAAAGGGAAGATTTCGGGATACATCGTTCCGCATCGAAATTCAGATACTAAAAAGAGTCATTTCAAAAACGAGCATTTGTAACTCCCTCCCCCGAAAAAAAAATAATCTCGATACGCCACTGCCTTCCCAAATTCCCCTTTCCTTCAACAAGTTGGTTTTGTGATTTTCATTTAGATTGTATCTATTTGCTCTTGTTTTTCATTTTCTCTTTGTTTTGTTTTACATGTTTTTGTGTCATAAAACTCGGTACTAAAACCAACCAGTTAAGGATCTCCGTAGCAAAAAGAACCAACAGATTTTTTCAGCAGTTACATTATCAACGTGTTTTAGTGTGTGTGTAAAGTGTTTTTACTGATAGCTTAAGATGTAATTATAGCTAAAATGTGGATTTTTATGAAACTATTTTCTTTTACTTATTAAAATTAGAGTCTAGGAAATAAACTTCACAAAACAGGCACTGTTGAATACTACTTTTTGCTTCATTTTTAAAATGATAGTTGAAGAAAATATTGGAAAAAACAAAATTAAAATATTTGTTGTGGAATATCTCGATTTTGGGCACAATGGGGAAAACCAAAGAGTCAATTTTACTGCTTTACATTAATAGAAAAAAGTTCTAAAATAATTTCTAACTTAAAACAACCAGCCCCTGTGAAAAGGTTAAAAAAAGTACATTTGTAGCAGTTTCGAGTTAGTTTCTAGAGAACATGATGAACTGGTTGACGGCCTTGAGAAGATTTAATCTAGTTTAAACTTGTTTTTAGTTACTATATTGACGGTATTCACAAAAGTTTTACAATCATATGAAAAACTACTACACCTAGTACTTACTTAAGAACAAATTGATGAATCTTCGGGGAAAATATGGCTCGTGTAAACGGGAACTTCACAGAGTCCTAACATCTCACTTTGCTTACATTATTTTTAAAATGTTCTGCTCTTCAGAACTGAACACAGGGATTGAAGGAACGTGCTCTGACGGCAGAAAGCGAGCTCGTTTCGTATTAACCGAAAGAGTCCCAAACTGTTGAAAAGAGAGCTGAGCGAGAAGATCGTGCCAATTCTTTCGCCACACAAAAAATCTCAAATTTCGATCCGGGACAAAGATCCGGCGATTCCGTTACCTTCAGCGTCGGTACAGATCTGCCTCCAGAGTTGTTCGGGAGAGCGCTGCGGAGGCAAACGATTGATTTTTGGAACACCAACTTCCCCCAGAATCACCCTTTCCTGCCGTCGGCGTTTGGCAAACCACCTTGCGCTCCTCCCTCCGTAATCAGGTTCGAGTTTTCGAATGATGTAAGCGTTAGTTTAGAAGCCAAAAAGATTTTTTTTTTTCTTCCTCCTTGTCTTCCACTTTTCTTAACGAAAGCGTTGTGTTCTTACTTTCCGGCGGAAATTTCATTGTTGGCGGGAAAAGTGGGAAAAAGAAGTTGAATATGAAAACTTCTTTTCAGTGTACGGGATTTAATATTGTCGAGTTTATGCGGAGCTAACTTCGTTAGGGAGATGAAATGCATGGATTTTGCACTTGGGATGAAATTGGATTTCCAGAGCTTGGTATGTGCCGGCATTCAAAAAACCCAGCTACCGTTTTTTCCTTTTTCTTTTTTGCTGAATGAATAATACGCCTGGCGCTTGTGGAATCACACAACAAACCGGAAAGAGCTACTTAGGAATTAAATAAAATTAAGTTAGTTTAATTTATAAGAGGAACAGTTTAAAGATGAATAAAAGTTGAATATGTAAATAATATTTATTACTTTGCTTTTCCGATTTGTAGAAGAATAATTGCAAAATTTTATTGAATGTCAAAACTAGACGTGTATTTATATAATGGTAATATATAGATACAGAAATAAAAAGTCTTTTGGAGAAATTTAGTGAAAACTCAATGTACATATTACGGAGTAAAGGGGAGTCCCTTTTTCAATGCGAAGAAATAAAAGTTTATGACAGAAATAGCAAAAACACAGAACATAGCGAAAGCTTTAATGTCTGCATTTAATTTCTAAAAAAAATGCCCTTTAGCCCCGAAACAAAATCTTAAGAGAAAAGAAAGGATGAAGACCTGTATACGCATTCATTGTGCAGACATACACATCTATAAAAATCATCATAATTAGCTGAAAATATTTTAACCTAATGCAAAAGTGATCTTTAATCACATTTTTTAGCTTTCTTCAGGTTAATCTAGTGGGTAGGAAAGGAATACATAATCAATGTCATTGGTAAAATTTAATAAAATCTTGGTTGTAGTTTGAAGGAAAGGCAAAGTGCGGAATACGAAAGTAACTATACAAAAAGAGGCAACTTTAATATTTAAGTAATAACAACTTTGAATCTGTTTTTGACAGATTAAACTTCCAATGATTATTTGTAAGAAAGATTTTTTTCTTTATTCAGTAACATCATTATCACATGTAAAACGGCTCCATGATTATAGAATGGAAACTCTCCTGTTCTCCATCAGTAGCAATACCACATGCAAAACAAATTGGGAATTGTGAAATTGAAATTTACAAAAATTGTCTAGTCTTTCATTCACAGCATTAACACAAGTAAAGCAGTCTTCTCTTTATAGAACAGAAACTCTGTAATTGATTCTAATTGTAGATAAAAATCACCATTATGATCTTTAAGAATAACGTCTGCTGTGAGTATTATAAAACCAGCGAACTGAGAACGCTAAAAAAGAGGCGGAGGAACAGGTAGAAAAGTTTCATGGTTATAAAACTGACAACAGTACTAACGTATACAAAAAATAGCTCTGTAGAAAATAAATTCCATAATTCTTTCTATTATTTTTACATATGAGGACCGAGGTTTTTCAATGTTACCATTCACAACAATCTGTATGTAAAGTATCCACACAACCCGCAGATGAAAATGAAACCTTATACATGAACATCAATAAATCGAAAACAAAAAAGGGCACTTTACACATACGTTCTTAAACGTATGTGTAAAGGGAACGTATGTGTAAACTGAACGCGGCGCATTCAACCACGCTCAAGAACCCGAGTAAACAGTGGCGTTCACGAATGTGTCACAAAAATGCACTACATTCTTAACCGGGAGCAAAAACAAGTTCAAATGCTTACACAATAATTTATATTGGATTCCCCTACAGAGCGGCGTATGGAATTTCAGAGATAACAACGTTTCACGTGTCAAGCTAATATTCTAAACACAATAAAATGTAATACACTGCTGGCCACCGTAAATGCAACACCATGAAGGAAGCGTGCAAGTAATATGAAATTTACAACATGCATTAGTGGAGGTGAGATATGTAAATGATTAGAATTTCAGCGCAAACGCAGATCACGCGCGCCTGTGGCGCCACCTGAAAGCGCTTTTTAAGGTTTGGAGATTTCGACTATTTTAAGTACGAAAATTGTGTTTTTCTTGGGGTTTTTTTCTAAAAAACAATCAATTATGCCTCGTAGTAAACAGAGATCCTCTTTTGACCAAGTATCCGAGTTCTACAGAGGAAGGATAGTGGCCTACTGAGATTGCGGATTATCTTTCAGGGAAATTGGTTGTTGGGTTTGACGAAACCAAACAACTGTAATGTGGATATGTGATCGCTGGATGCAGGAGGGTACGACGGACCGACGTGATCGATCGTATCCACCTCAGTGCACCACTTCACGTGATGACAGGCATATTGTGAGCATGGCAGTGACGGATCGCTCAGTCACATCACGAACCATAGCACAGCAGATTCAGTCTGTAACGCATCATCCAGTGTCTGCGCGTACCATTCGACGCCGTATGCAGCAGAGTGGTCTGTCCGCAAGACGTCAATTGCTTCGTCTACCCTTGACGCAGAACCACAGACGTCACCGCCGCCAATGGTGCACTGAAAAAAGGATGTGGGCGGCAGAATGGAATGAAATTGTCTTTACTGACGAGTCACGCTTCTGTCTGAAACACCACGATGGTCGGATGCGAGTCTGGAGACACCGTGGAGAGGGGATGCTGAACAGCTAACAGCTACGTTATGCACCACCACACTGGTCCTGCACCGGGTATTATGGTATGGGGCGGTATTGGATATCACTCTCGCACTCCTCTAGTACTCATTGCTGGTACTCTAAACAGCCAGCGCTATATCTCCGAGGCGTTGGAGCCAGTTGTCCTTCCTTACCTTCAGGGCTTGACCATAGCCATATTTTAACAGGATAATGCGCGACCACACGTGGCACGCATTGTCCAAGTGTTCTTCGTCAACCACCAGGTTGAATTGCTTCCCTGGCCGGCTCGCTCTCCGGATCTTTCGCCGATAGAAAACAAGGGGTCCATGGTTGCTCAACGATTGACCCAGAGTACATCCCCAGCTGCCACACCAGATCAATTTTGGCAACGTGTGGAAGCAGTTTTATCTGCTGTACCCCAAAAACACATCTAAAGTCTCTTTGAATCAATGCCGAGACGTGTGGTAGCGGTGATCTCCAACAATGCCGAATACTCTGGCTACTGATTTTGGCAGAAAACACACTTCCCAGAAGTCTATAAATTTAATCATTTGATACTTGGGAAACATGTAATCTACAAAATAAATCTTGTTGTGATATCTCTTGTCTTTATTGGTGTTGCAATTTGGGTGGCCAGCAGTGTAAATTGAAGAAAAAAATCATTAAGAAATAAAATAACACATAATAATACACATTTTTTTGACACAAAACTCGATTAAATGGTGTTTATTGCAAAAGCAACAGCCTTCAGAATCGTCCAATCGGTGTCCGAGCGGTCTTAGTGCCAGTTTCCGCTGCCTCCCTGCACGGTGATGGGTTCGATTCCTGTCCTGTGCCATCTTGTAATTTCCCCCGTTGTATTGTAATATTCTATCGCACTGTCTTGGTCTATCTGTCATATTGTACGGCAGTTTGAGGCATATCCAATGAGAACAGGAAATAAACACGAAAACGTATGTGACCTGAAAAGGTCGTAAACAAACAAACAAACAACCGTCCAATCATCCCCCTTTGATGCGCGGTTATGAACGCGTATGTAAAATGCAGCATTTCTTGGTGTGTGGTCATTAACAGAAACGCGCATCTGAGTGTCATTCTTAATTGCATTCTTGAGCGCGCTCCAAAATTGCATTTACGCCCACTCTTGAACGCGCACCTGAATGGCTCGCTGTTTGGAACGCGGTTAAGAACGTATGCGTAAAGGGCATTTAAGTATTTCTTTATTTCTCAAAAAATAAATAAATAAAATAAAATAATAATAAATAGACGAATAAGGAACTGGTTTTAATTTAGTTACATAGTAGAATACAATTTTATAAAATAATAATTATTGTATGATTATAATATTTAAACTGACATTTATCTGCTAAGAATGTTTATTTTAATATATTTTCGTCTCGTTTCAAAAAATTGTTATGGAGCGGAAAAGTCGACTTCATTGAAAAAAAAAAAAAATATTTCATCCCCCCCCCCCCTTAAAATTAACTAACTGTTCCTAAATGATGACGAATTCTTGAAGAGGGAAAAAAAGAAAGGTAACTTTTGCAAAAACAAATTTGCGATTTATTTTCACATTCTAGAGCTTCAACTTTATCAGCAGTTGAATCTAGATTTAATTAGCAAATTGAGGAGAGCAAACCAATTAAAAAGTCCGGGAACAAATGACGAGTTCAATTTTCTCCCGTAATTTGAGGTACACGGGATGAGCTGTTACTGACAATTTAAAGGGCGGAATTGCGAGATTTAATTAAAAGTTACTGAAATGGGAAGCTGTTACGGCGAAAGAGAAATAGGAGCGAAGAAGAAAAATTGGAGATCGTTAAAGGATGCATCAGAAGAAGAAGCTAAAAATAAAATGCAGCAAATATATCTCGAAAATTTAATTAAGTGGGAGGAAATTTAAGTTGGAAATGTGGGCATGTAAATAGAAACCCTTAAAAGGGCGTATGTGTCCATGTGTATGTTACGAAATACATTTTTAACTGCGAACCATAAAATTAAATTATGAAGAAACATTTCATGAAATCGTACATTTCCAGTTATTTTTGGTTTATTTCTAATTTTTTATTGCATGTGTTTTACTTTTCGTAAATATTTCGAAGCGAAGAAATAACCAAACCTACACTTTATGCTCGTTTTGTCGAAATCTGATTCGTGCATTTCATTTGTATTCCTTTTTAAAGCTATTAAGAAATCTATTATTGGTTTTCTATCGCGTTATTCTCCATCGCTAACAAATCGTTCTGTTGCGCAGCGTTCTATCGCTCTTTAACGTATATCTCGCGTTTTTAATGTCTCCTTCAAATTAATTGTAATATTAATAATAAGTACGTTGTTCAATTGTCTTAGATAATTTCTTTATTTGTGGGCCGCAAACCCTAATGAGCTAGCGAAATATTATTGCATTACCACGAATATTTTTTGCGACCGCATTAATATCGATGTTACTTTTAAAAACGCGTCTTTACTAATAGTAGTAATGAAATATCTTTGCTAATAGTCGTTGTACTGCTCGTTCGGGTACATCTTATTGCTTTTCTATGTCTCGAGTAAATGAAGGAAAATAACAATAAGAAGAAGAGGAAGTTTAACTTTATAGACGACATTCGACATACCAATTTAAAAAATGTATTCTTTGTATTTGGGTGCACCTGAGGGGAATGGCGAACGGAAAGGTCCCTCCCCCAGAAGACAACGGACATCCGGTATCCGACCGATTTTTAGGTATTCGGAATCTAATACGACCACTACACTAAAGATCCGGTACTGGCAAATTTTATTTTTAAATTTTTATTAATTAGATGTTCAGAAAATAGAGTATAATTCCTCTATTGCGTATATATCAGCAGGACAAAAATATTTGTCCGTAATAGAGGGGTTTTATTTATTTTGATTTTTTAAACTAACTCTCACTACAACCGTATTTATATTATGTATTTTTGAGGTTACTCTAGATAACAGTTAAAAAAATATTTATAAAATAAATTGTCTTGAAAACTTCTTATTCAAATTCATAAACAAAGCAAACATGGTAATCGTAGTTATCTTTTTTTTTTTTTTTTTTTTTGTTTCGTTACCATTCAGTGGGTAAATATTTTCACTTCTGATTTTTAAAGCATCGAGGCCAGGCTGCTTTCAGGATACAGCTTCATGTGTATCAATTTTTTTGGTAAATCGTTTTTCTTCTTTTACCATCTATTCCCATTCTATCCGAAAACTGTTTGTTTCTAAGATGCAATTCATCTGTTTTTATCCATCATCAATTCTAAGGAGATATGAAATGCTTCAAGGAAAAAAAATCTACAATTTTTAAAGCAACCTATAAAGAGAGTAGGGGAGAGTCGGTCAAAACCGGGTAGTTAGACAAAACAGGGATTTAGGTTTTATATGGCTTGATTTGTTTTTATACTTAGCGGAAATTTGTAGAATTACTTACAGGCGAGCGCCATAACAGTGTCCACTGCTTTGTCGTGTAAACCACTGCTTTGAAGTAGTGACTCGTTTAAATTTTCACAGTAAAAGGATGAGAATTCAGCGTCTATAGTATTACGCTCCCAATTCTAAATACCTAAGGATTTAGTTTAGGTGAGCACAACGTCTGTTAGCTCACTAGTTTACTTGTCATTTTAACATTCTATATTGGTGTCTATGAGTTGTTTGAACAACGCTAGAGTAAAATTTATTCAAAATGGCGTGGTCGGACAAAAGGCAGCTCATTTATTGGCTTGTTGAAATGTAATTTACTGTATAGTTATATCTATGTACAACATTATTTGATAATAATTTCCAAACTTTCATTTGTGATTTTTATGCATAAAATGTTTATAAAATCTTAGGGTATAACTTAAATCAATTTTGTTGTAGGTTTGATATAGTTTTCAAATTCAATAAGTTTTACATGTGATATTCTGTAGGTATTTGTTTAATAAATAGTTTTATTGTAATATATGTATTTAATTATTTTTTTTTCAGTTCCCGGTTTTGTCCATCCATGGTGGACAAAACCAGGACATTGCACACTTCCACTAGATATGTTTTTATGATCTTAATTGCAACTGGTACCACCACTGATTTATTTCCTTTTTTCTTTACAAGGGATCAGTTTAACACAAATTTTTACTCTTTCATTCCGTAGTGAAAAAATATTTTTAAAAAACCGTTAGGCTTCCGGTTTTATCCCACTTTCCCTAATATCTCAACGTAAGACAGTAAAAGTCCTCCTAATGGACATCCAAGCGGACAGTTTTTACTTGGGGAAGTAAAAACTCTCCAGCAAAGAATTAATCCTGAAAAAAAACTTTTTTGCGGACACCTCACTTTTACGGATAAATATTTTCGTCCCTCTGAGGTCTATAGAGAAGTTTTACTGTAATTAAGTGCAGGAGCATATTTAAGTCAGAAACCGCTCTGAGCTGTAGAAACTGATCACCATCTAAGATATCAAATGATACACAATTACACTTTTAAATTATTAAATGATATAAATACATGGTCATGGTTACACTTTTTAAAGTGATTTTTTTCTTTTGAGGAAAAGAGTAGCAGAGAGAGTTGGTAAAATTACAGTACGAACAAGATTCCGAGAAATAATTCCTAGATGGTTATTACTGTTATTGTTTGTTAGGATTTCGTGACTTTTTTCAGGTTGGTAACTTTTTAAATATTGTAATTTATACGAAATATTTAAAATACATGCAGTTTTTTTAAAATCTATAACTTTATTTTGAATAGATTTCCTGATAGGTATTCTGAATAGATATAGATAGATATTCTGGAAAGTGAATGCTGTACCATTGTTTGTATGTTTTAGCAATATTTCCGCTAAATGGACATTTTTCAGGACAAGTTTCAATAAGGGTAAAAATATTACTTTTCTGCATTGAATAATTCATAATTTACAATTGATGCCTGTGATCAACAGATCAAGACTATCAAGACAGATTCGAATAGGGTGAAAATTTGATACGAAAATGGTTTTATTCTTCAACCCATGGCGCCATCTTTTTTCTTTTACTAAAACGAAAACACCTTTTTAGACCCTAATATTCTGAAACTAATGGATCATTCAACAAGCCTCTCAACTAGACGATCATTAATTTCAGAAGAACTTACAGAGCCAAATATATCATTGAAATGATACAAAAAAAATACTCTCTTCAGATTTTTTTAAGCCTTTGGTTTTTTGCATGGGGTCCCTTAAAATAGGTGAAAAATAACAAAAAGTAAAGTTCCAGTACTTAAAAACAATTTTTTTCTCAGCTCCTATTAGAGCTAGACATTTTGTGTCATTACACATTTTGTGTCATTTTATAAATCTTAGAATACGCTTTCATATGGTATGTCACTCCGCAAGGTTTTTCGAAAAAAAAATTTCAAAATCGCTGAAACCATTATTTGACCTTGAATATCTCATAAAGTGTATTTTACAAAAAAAAAAAACATTTTTTTTGCCTTTCAGTGTGGTGCACGTGTGGCAAAAATTTTCGAAGGGAATTGCAATGGGTTTTAACCTTCCCAAAACTTATGGTATGGTTGAACATTTCCGAATGGATTACTTTCTGGTGATAGTCCAATTATTCATGTAAATCTTCAGTGATACATGTTGAACATATGATAATTCAACCAAAACATTGCTTCTTTGGGGATTGAAAATATTGTCCCGATCGACAATCAAGTATACAGTGGCGTGCAAAAGTTTCGGGCCATCCTGATTTTTCCGTTGAGTTGATAAATTTTTTTATTCCTCCACTCGTTCATTGTCCGAAATATATGAGAAAGTTACAAAGAAACATCAAATATTACATTGGTTCATAACATATTCTACGTGTACTACGTAAAATGGCTTTCGTCGGTGTGCAAAAATATTGGGCCACTTCTCGCCGCAGCTCTGTACTCCCGGTTTGTTTACATTTTAGGCTTTCTGGATTCAAAACATGCTACACAAATGAAAATTAGTCTTCTTGTGGCGACGATGCAGAAACACACGAATATTCAGGTTTGAAATCGTGGAGAAACTTCCTTCAGAAGGAAAAAGTTCACGTTTCATTGCAAGGGCTTTATCTGTCAGGAAAAAGTACTGCTAATTGTAATATTTCTAAGTATAAAACAACAAACTAATCGTGTGATAAAAAACGGAGCGGTAGGCCGCGAAAAAACTTTGAGTCGTGTCGACAACATTGTAAGAAGAAAGTGTGTTTTCGATCCTCGAAAAAGCGCAGCCGATATTTCACGAGAATTACAAAGTGAAAATCTACCCGATGTTAGCCAGAGTACAGTGTCTCGACGTCTGAAGGCTGTAGGGATGATTGGACGGATTGGCGTCAAGAAACCATTAATTAGGAAGGTTAATGAAGGCTAAGAATAGGAAGGCTAAGTTGGACTTTGCGAAAAAATATGAGCACTGGACGGCATCGGATAGGCGGAAAGTGCTATTTTCTGATGAATTGAAATTTCGATTGTTTGGGAGTGATGGTGGGAAATACGTAAGACCTCCAACAAGTAGCAGATATAAAGTAAGGTATCAAACTCCAACTGTTAAACACGGTGGTGAGAACATCAAAGTTTGGTTAGCATTTTTTGCTGATGGCGTTGGTCCACTGGTGGAAATTCACGGCAATATGGATGCTGCAATGTACAAGAACATTCTGCTAGACCATATGCTTCCATTTGCAACGAAAAATTTGCCTCGTAGATGAATTTTTTAACAAGGTAACCATTCAAAACAAACTTCGCGTCTTGTGAAATATTTTCTTCAGAGCCGAAAAGCCCGCCTCCTAGCCTGGCCATGCATGCATCGCAGTCACCGGACTTAAATCCCATTGAACACTTGTGGCAAGACCTAAAGGTTCGTGTTGGAACGAAAAATCACTCAAACAAGCCGGTGGGAGAAATTGCCAAAAGGACGAATCTCGCGGTTAATCGACTCAATGCCTCGTCGGTGTGCTGCAGTCATTTCTGCTAAGGGCATGGCAACAAAGTATTAAGTCGAGTGAAGGCTGTACAAGACATTTAACCCCAATTCTCCTTTATTCTTTTTGATTTTTATTAAAGGTAGTACGTGTCCCGATACTTTTGCACAGTCATTAATAAAGAAATGTTGAACAAATAATTATTTGAAAGTAATATCAATGTATATAACTTATTATTTTCAAATATAAGTATCTACTATAATCGATCGTTCATATTTCTTTCACCATCGTATTTATGTGCAATATGTATGAATAAATTAATTTTTGGAAAAAAAATAGAACCGACTTCAAATTAATCAATTGCGCTAAAAAAGTGAAAAATAAATTAATTCTTTAAACAGCATCTATGTGACTTTTAAACATAGTTTTAGAAGTCGGTGCAAAATTATGATTCCAATTACTATTACACCATGTGCTAATTACTACACCACTGTTGCTAATTCTGGACCATTTATATTTGTAATTGATTCATGATTACAAAAGATTTTATCTATCTTAATTTTGCACCGACTTCTAAAACTATATTTAAAAGTCACATCGATGTTGTTTAAAGAATTAATTTATTTTTCACTTTTTTAGCGCAATTGATTAATTTGAAGTCGGTTCTATTTTTTTTTCAAAAATTATTTTATTTTATTATTTTTAGTGTAAATACATTTTTTATATAAGTACTCTATTTTAAAAAAATCCATATCAAAGGGAAAAACTTCTTTGAATGAATGACACTAAGAACTAATCATTTGTATGAAATATTCCGTTTTGAAGTCGATTTTAGCAAACAAACTGATTGGCTTTAATTTTTGCCTCAGAGAAGCCTTCAGTCAAAATCTTACTGTAGTTGCATTTATTATTATAGCACAATGGCAACAAAAACATTTTTAACAATGAGTTTCATATTTATTAAAAGTTTTCCCAAAAAAGAAAAATCAAGTGAAGCCTTTCCAATTAAAATAAAAAATACTTATTTTTCACCCGTAACGTTTTTTCTAAAAAAACAAATTAGTCAAATTGATGTACGATATTTGAGTTAGACGGCCCTCTATCTATTAAAGAAAAAGTCATCAAAATCGGTTCATTAAGCAAAAGTTATGGATGAAAAACAAAAAAATGCTCCTATTTCTGCCCATACCTTTTTTTCTAATTATCTAATATGGTCAAACGAAGGTACGGGACCTATGGGAAACCACCCTCGATCGATTAAAAAAAATCATGAAAATCGGTTCATCCGGTGAGAAGTTATAAGTGGAAAAACAAACAAACAAAAAAAAAAAAAAAAAAAAAAAAACGACATACATACAATATGAATGTATAACCTCCTTCCTTTGTGAAGTCGGTTAAAAATAGGATTGCCCGAAACTTTTGCACGCCACTGTAAGAAATGCTTTTGAGCTTTACTGAATTAAATATGTCACCGATAAACAATAAACCTAGTTTCAAAAAGAACATGTCATGAGACATTAAATCAAACTTACTGAAGCTCACCACTATGCGCTTTGGCAAACTTCTGAACTTTTCCAATACTCATGGTTTTCTATTATGTATTATTATTTAGTTCATTTTTTTTGAAATTTTACTTTCAGTTTCATTTTCTTCATCTGCATCTACACCCGATCAACAAAAATTCAGCATAACTGTTGATGTAGAACCAAACCATTTTACAGTATTCGAGATCACCCTCAAAAGCTGCTAAACATCCTATTCTTAAATAAAGAAGTAGTATGAAAATGAGAATGCGTTTAGCCACGATTGATATTTATTCAGTGGAAGAAACACGGAGTACCTGGTATACTTCTTCCTTTCAGTATCCTGAGTTTCAAAGCCTCACTACTTTTCATTTATATTGTTCCATTGTTCAGCACTGAAAATCTATTGACAGAATGCGTTCCTTTACCCATCACACAACTGTCGCGGAGTCGTGATCTTGCTATCGTAGATCATTTGAAGTCGCACTCTAAGTGCAGATCTTTTACCACTAAAAGTTCTTAATTGTTTTCCTGACCTTGTAACAGCAATCTATAATGAATGCTTATCTAGAGGGATTTTCCCACGAGTGAGGAAACATTCTTGCCTTCGGTACTTCACAAAGCCTGGTAAAGAGTCATCCTTCTAGCCTTCTAAAATTATACCGATAAGTCTGCTTTCCGTATGTGCAAAAGTTCTTTAAAAATTATTAATTCAGAACGCACAGCATGTTTACGCACTTCCACAAATTGTATTCGAAAAAAAGTTACTATGGGCTGTAACCTGTCGAAAGCCTGGACCGCACAAGGTTCTTGCTGCGGTCCAGGCTTTTGGACTATTTTTTATGACTCTTTGCTGAAGTTGAACTACCCTTCATGCGCAGAAATTGTCGCTTTTGCAGATAATCTCCTTATTTTTGTTCTGTGCCAAGAATAAGCTTGAGCTGGAAGCGTATGGCAATATTTGTATGTCAAAGATTCTGAACTGGTCGTGTAAAAACAAAGTTAAATTTAATTCTGAAAAATCCAATGTCCTACTTTTTTCTAAAAAAAGAAGAGGACAAGAAATATTTGTATGAATGGTAACATTTTAAAAAGCGAAACTAAAATGCGATACCTTGGAGTGATTCTCGATAGAAAACTTTGTTTTAAAGCACGTATAACTCTATTTTAAAAAGTTAGCATCACACTTAATTAGCTTTCTGGAATGGGGTATTGGCTCGAAAGCTTTACGAATAACTTATGATGGAGCAATTTTGCCTATGCTTACATACGCAGCACCAATTTGGATCGACGGCTTACAGTAAATACACGAAGGCTGTGACTGCGCAGAGATTAATTGCCCTGCTTATAATCAGAGATTTCCGCATGAGGTATCCTGTGTTTTGGCAGGGATAATTACCATTTGCTTAAAAATTCAGGAAGGTGCTGAAATTCATCGCAGCACAAAATTCGATAACCTGGATAATTTAGATTCTGAACTTGCTCCAAAATACTGGTTACATCCCGGGAAACAAGTGTTAATTAATAATAATAATCATAACAACAACGCTGTACAAATTTTTACAGATGGAAGTAAGATAAATAACGGCACAGGCTGCTCATTTGTCGTTTATCAAGGTAGTGATTTGGTCTCGGAAAAAAAAATTTAAATTACATTAAAACTGCACGAATAATCAAGCAGAGGCTTTTGCCATCCTACAAGCTTTGAGTTGGATTTGTTCAAAGGACGCTTCAATACTTAACAATATTAGTTTGCTTACTGACAGTCAAATCACACTTTATAAAATTCCGAACAGAAAATGTCACACCTTTATAATAGAAAAAATTCGACATTTAAACTGGAAACTCTCTTCTAATAATTTCAAGTTATCATTTGAGTGGGTGAGGGGTCACTCTGGCATTCTTGGCAACGAAAGGGCAGATGAACTCGCGAAAATCTGCAGCACACTCATAACTTCCTCTGAGCTATCAAAAGATTCCGCTTTCTTACATCAAAAAACAGAACAACATTCGTATTATGAACTTGTGGCAAATTGAATAGTCAACAATTCCCAAAGGCAGTGTTACAAGGATGTTCTTTCCCTCCGTGACTGAAAGAGTAAAATTCAATCTAAATCACACATTTAAACTTACACAGGTCCTTTCAGGTCACGCGAAAACAAGGGCTTATCTTTTCAGGTTCCACCGCGTTAACTCTCCTGTCTGTACTTGTGACCAAACTCAAATACAAAATATTGAACATTTGCTTTTCCATTGACTCTGAGAGGGATGAACTTTTTGAATTTTTTCTTACAAGTGGACTGCCATGACCTCCAAGTTTCGACTTTTCGCTCCAACCTGACTGTTTACCCATTTTTATAAGCTTTGTTGAAAAAATCCCTTTTTGAAAAGTTTATTGAACTTTTAGATGTATTAACTTTTTTCCTTTAAATATAATTATTTTCTGATTATCTGTTAATTTGTCTTATGCTTTAATAACTTGTGTTTACCCTAATCTTGGTTGATTTATTTTTCCTGTAAGTTCGTGTGTTATATAATATGCTGTTCTTTGCTTTTGTGCACCTTGGATTAATCTGGTTTTGTTGAATTTATTTTTTTTCGTTTGTGTATACATGTTGAATGGCTTTTGCCGTGGTGCATGTTGTCTATTGTTTTACTAATAAAGAAAAAACATACCTCCACACAAACTTAAAAATGCCACTTTGCTTTTTTTTTTCATAGACAAATTAATGGCTTCTTAGGTTGAGAAAATTGAGACCGTTATAAGTTTACTATAAAGTAAGAAGTCAGTAGCATCATTGATTTTGGTTTCGTTGCAAAATAAATTAAAAAGTGATGTATTCTTTAATGTTTTTGTTGCTGGAATTGTTGTGTATTGTTCTAGTGTAAACCTTGGACTCAAAGAAGGAGAGTGAATCAATAGTTCTCACTGAAATTGCTTATCATTGTATATTCTATTCATCCAGTGAACGTTTCCGATGAATTGGGTCGTTGATCTCACGTAGATCCTCTTTCGGCACTTGCCATGGCCCCAACTTGCTTTGATCAAAAAGTGGTAACACTTTCGGGGGTTTCTGCACTGTAGAAATTCAGGTTCCATCACAATTCCATATTTGGGTTTCTTTGATATTAGGACACTCCTCTAAAACTTTTTTTACATTCACAAATGTAAGTGCTACATTGTGCTGTTGATCGAGCCAAACTAGGTGACTCCGGTTTCCTAAGAGAAATTTACTTCTTGTATATATTTCTTCCTAAATAACCTCATCTAACAGACACCCGCCATTTTATCTCGATCCCAACTTTCAGGATGTTTAATATTGTTTGACTTGGCAATTACACGCCAATTTCATCAAATTTCTTAGTGTCAAGCAGTATTGTAGTTGAGAAATTTTTTTAATATAATCTAGTGACAAGAGTTCTTTATTATCTGAAAGCACTTCGTGACTTGCAAGTTTCGATTTTAAATTAAATGGCTCAGTAGGATAATTTTCTTTTTTCAAGTGACGTGTCAGCGTAGTTTTTGATAAATTATAAGTCTTAGCTGCACTGTAAACTGTTAATTTATTATCTTTAATAAGCGCTACAGCCTTCATTATTTTATCATAATTTGGCAATGGCCTCGTAATTCCCGTTTTACTTGGACTCATTTCTGTATGTGAGAAGTATCAACAATCTGTTAAAAAATTAAACTATTTTATTGCACTGTAAATACGTAACATTTAAAAATATCTTTAATATAAAAAGGTACATGCAGTCCACGGTTCAAAGTGTTGTACCATGGACCTATCCATAGTACAACTGCTTTTTAGGTCCAAGGTACAACACCCTACACAATTTTAAAATAACTGCTCATTTTGAGTAATAGGTTAGGAATTGAAAATGATTTAACGCTCAATTACACGGCCAAATAAGTTGTTAAACATAAACAAAAAAGATTACTAAACTTTTTAACAAAGGAAACAAGTTATTTACAAAAGGAAGAAACTTACTTTTAGGGTCACAATTCCTTTTGGTCTCCTACTGCCAGATCTCGTTCGACTCCAATTATAAAAATTAGTTATAAATGACAGCTAACAGATAGCACATGAACCAGTGTTACCATATTGCAAAATGAACCCGTGAATTTTTTTTTATTATTAGGACCACAGTAGAACAGGGTCAATAGTACAACAGGTTCCCCTGCATTTGTTTTTTAGAAAAAACGTTACGGGTGCAAAATTAGTATATTTTTTATTTTAATTGGAAAGACTTGGCTTGATTTTTCTTTGTTGTGAAAACTATTAATAAATATAAAAGTCATTGCTAAGAAAGAGTTTGTTACCATTGAGCTGTAATATTAAACGCAATTATAGCAATAGTTTGACCAAGGCTGAACTTGATCCAGTTAGTTCAGTTAACTAACTGGATCAAGTTTAGCCTTGGTTTGACTGAAGGTTTCTCTGAGTCAAAAATTGAATCCAATCAGTTTGTTTGCTAAAATCGACTTCTAAACGGAATTTATTATACAAACTAGGCTGCCGCCCGGCGTTGCACAGGCCATCTCAAATATTGCGTCGTTTCCATGCCTCGCCCGGCGCTGCGCGAGCTTAAATACAACACGGCATTGAAATTCTTTATTATCTATCCATACACAGACATACAAACCCGGACCGATATTAATAAGCAATGGCCTTCGCGCGAGCCTAAATAAGACCAACAGTCTCTAAAAATCATAGAGTAATTAATTACAATGCTCGTAATTTTTTTTTTTTTGGCTTTCTATTTTCGTTAAGAAATCGTTGTACGCCCGGCGCTGCCCGAGCTCAAATAAAACACGGCATTGAAATTCCTTATTACCTACCCATACACAGACATACAGGACACGGACCGATATTAATAATAGAGAAATTCAAAACATTTGCATTAGAATAAGGACAATAAATTATCCCTTTCAGTCCTTTTTCTTTCGATTTTACGCCATTTTCGTTTTATGCATTCAGAATAATTAGCACAATCTTTAAAGTTCCCGTTAAAATACGAAAAATAGTCTTTATTAGATAGCAGACGATAAACAAATTTAAAAGAAAGAAGGATTAAATTTATTATTGTAAATACAGCGAAGCCTCACTCAAAATGCTAGAGAAACATTTATTATTAGTATTGTTGACATTTGTTTTACAACAATGGCAACAACTACATATTGATTTTAATTCCAACGGCATCTGTATTATATATTATTGGAACGATGCAACAATGAAAAAGTAAAATAAAACTTGCAAAAAATAGCGTTTTTAATTGATATCTCCGCTAATTAAAGCCGGACACGGATGAGACCGAGCGATATAGCTTCCCCGGAAAATTCTGAATCCGACGGTATACGCCGTTCTCGAGGAGATGAGGTGACAGACAGACAGACGCGGACAGGTTTTAATAGTATAGAATATAGATAAATGATTAGTTTTTAGTGCCATTCGTTCAAAGAAGGTTTGCCCTTTGATATGGATTTTTTTAAAATAAAGTATTTATATGAAAAATATTTACACGAATGAGAATAAAATAAATAATTTTTGAGAAAAAAAAAAAATAGAACTGGCTTCAACGTAAAGCAACTATAAATTGCGCTAAAAAGTAAAAAATAAATTCTATCTTTAAACAACATCAACGTGACTTTTAAACATAGTTTTAGAAGTCGGTGCAAAATTAGGATAGATAAAATATTTTGTAATCATGAATCAATTACAAATATAAATGGCCCAGAATTAGCAACAGTTCCAATATGAAGTAGCACATGGTGTAGTGGTAATTGGACTCATAATTTTGCACCGACCTAAAACAATGTTTAAAAGTTACATCGATGTTGTTTAAAAAATGAATTTATTTTTTACTTTTTAGCGCAATTTATAGTTGCTTTGCTTTGAAGTCGGTTTTTTTTTCTCAAAAAAATATTTTATTTAAAACCCCTGAAAATTTTGAGAAAACCGAAAAGTGGGTAAAATTATAGTTTTTTTTTTTTTGAAGAAACCCATTCGACCGACCTTGCCCAGTTACCCCCCCCCCCCCCCCCCAAAGAGCGACGGCTGCACGACCGGCAGTCCGCGGACAATAAAACTTGAAGCTTCATGGTTTACCTGATCCCATTGGCGTCTTTGAACAAAATTTGTGAAATAAATGCAATCTTTCCACCGAAATCTGGGTAGGTTTGAATTTCAAGCGGGTGAGTTATCCTTTGGTTCCATCCACACCAAAAGCGAGAAAGACAAAAAACATGTCTTTTCCACATCTGCGCAAGTGCGGAGCGTATTTTTGCCTTCAAAAACGGGATCTGCGGTTGCGCAGATGAGGAAGGACATTCTTTTTGGTTTTGGCCATTGGTGTGGAAGCGCCCTTTTGGGACAATTATTGGACTACAGTGTACCAAAAAACTTCATATCCGTTTTTCTCCTAAATATAAGGGCTTTATACGAAGGGTATGTTTATAAACTCCATGAACCGGTACCTGTAGGGGTTGCCTCAACAGAGTAATAAATTACTATTAAATAATAATAGTATAGGGTATATATCCTTTTATTTATCTATCTAAAACTACAACGATAATTTAGTTCACCATCCGATCCCAATCCTTTTCTCTATCTCCACTTCACTTCAGTTCCTAATCCAATAATAATCATTTTCTAAAATCCTCTCTTTACTTTAGTTCGCTCGGCCGCCACACTACCCCCCTGGGTAGTAAACTGATCCAACGTATGGTGTTTTGAACCGGACGTGGCGACCTGAACGTGTAATGTAGCCCGGAGTCTTGAGGATGCCAGGTAGCTTGGTATTATGGTCCGTTGAGACACACTCTGAGTCAGTTGATGGGTTTAAGATTGAGAGAGCCTGGGAGTGGGCTGTCGCTGCCTGATCTTGCACATCATTGAGTGTGTAACAAGGTTTCACTCTATCGATGGACACCCTAACGTCTTTAACACCAATTTTGAGGACTACACCTTTGTCGTCGCGCTCAACCACCAGGTAGGGACCCAAGTATGGAGGAACTAACGAGGTTCGTACGGTGTCATCCCTCAGAAACATGTGCGTGCATGTAGCTAAGTCCTTGTGCACGAAGGTTCAACGTGACCCGTGCCGTGACGCCGGTACAGGTCGCAGTCGTGCCATGTGGGAACGGAGCCGATCAACCATGGACGTAACATCCAGGGAATGATCTTCCTCACTAGTCAACATTTCCCCTGGGAGGCGAAGAGGCTCTCCATATACCAACTCTGCAGCCGACGTGTTAATGCCCTCCTTAATGGCGCTACGGATACCGAGAAGGACCATCGGCAGCGCTTCCAGCCACGAAGAGTCTTTATGGCACATCAAGGAGGCTTTCAGTTGGCGATGGAAACGTTCCACCATGCCATTGGAAGACGGATGATAGCTTGTGGTTCGAGAGCGCCAGAAACCGGAGTACTTTCCAAGCTGCGAGAACAGTTGCGCCTCGAATTGTCGCCCCTGATCTGTCGTGATGATTTTAGGGCAGCCAAATCGAGAGATCCACCCAGTGACGAAGGCGTGGGCTACTTCTTCGGCTGTGATCCCCTCCACTTGGCCAAGCCTCTGGCCAACGTGAAAAACGGTCAACAGCGGTCATCAAGTACCTGTAGTTCTTCACCAGGGTAAGAGGGCCAACAAGGTCAATGTGCACGTGGCAAAATCTGGTCGGCGGTAAGGGGAATTCCTTAAGTGGTGAAAGGACGTACTCGGCAGTCACTCTGAATGCGTGGCCACACGAACCGAGAAGACACCAGCCGTGCTGATGCCCGTGTTCCAGGGTGACTGAGGCCGTGTAGCGAGTTGAATACCTGTTTCCGGAGTGATGTCGGAACGAAAGGCCTCGGCCTTGGCAACGACGTGTCGCATATCAGCACCGTTTCACTATCATGAAACCGTACAGCTTCCAGGTGCAAAGAAGAACTCTTTGATGATAGTAGTTCCAGTAGTTCAGGGTCCTTTGATTGAGTAGTGGCCAAAACGTCAATATTGACCGGCGAAATGTTAAGAGCGGCGATCCGCGAGAAGGTGTCCGCAACCACATTATCGGCTCCGCTAATGTGTTTTAAGTCGGTCGTGAACTGCCCGATAAAAGACAACTGGTTTAACTGCACCGGTGGAAGTTTATCCCGTCGCTGCTGAAAGGCGAACGTGATGGGTTTATGGTCAGTATAAATCGTGCAGTGATGAGCCTCCAACAGATGACGAAAATGTTGCATGGCCTTAAAGATAGCCAGTAACTCGCGGTAGTATGCTGGCCACTCGGCTTGCTTGGGAGTAAGCTTTTTGGAGAAAAATCCTAAAGGTTGCCATCCTCCGTCCACGAATTGCATCATTGCCGCTCCAACACTTTGGCTAGATGCATCGGTGAATAGTCCCAGAGGTGCCTCCTGTGCGGGATGGTATAAAAGTGTCGCATCCGACAGCATCTTTTTAGTATTCTCGAATGCCTTTTCGAGATCAGGGTTCCATGCAATTGTTTGAGATCCACGTAGAGAGACGACTGCTTCATGAAGTGGGGCTTGAAAGCGGGCTGCGTCTGGCAGAAAACGCCTGTAGAAATTTATCATTCCCAGAAAACGGCGAAGATCCCGCGCTGATCTGGGCAACGGATATTTTTGTAAGTCTGCAATGCGCTCAGGCAATGGCCGAGTGCTCTTGCCGGAAACTTCATATCCCAGAAAAGTGACAGTATTTTGCCCCAAGACGGTTTTTGCAGTATTTATCAATAACCCATGCGCAACCAGCCGTTGAAAAATCAGACGCAGATGAGTTTTGTGCTGTTCTGAGTTGCCAGAATAGACAAGAATGTCGTCGATATAGGGATAACAGAAATCTAGACCTTTGAGGACTTCGTCCACAAATCGCTGAAATGTCTGTCCAGCGTTTTTTAATCCAAAACCCATGAACGGAAACTCAAAGAGGCCAAATGGGGTTGTAATGGCCGTTTTTGGAATATCCTCCGGATTCACTGGAATCTGCGTGAATGCTTTAACTAGGTCTGTAACGGAGAAAACTTTACACCCTTTAATATTATTTGAAAAATCATGTATATGCCTGACAGGATATCGGTCTGGTATTGTGCGATAGTTCAAGGCGCGGTAATCCCCGCAAGGGCGCCATCCGTTAGATTTCTTGGGAGCCAAATGCAACGGCGAAGCCCATGGTGATTCAGAACGGCGGGCTGTTCCCTCTTTGATCATGGTTTCAAACTCGTCTTTTGCAATTTTGAGTCTATCGGGAGCCAACCGCCGAGGGCGACAAGAGACTGGAGGACCAGGTGTAGTGCGTATAAAATGTTTTGTCGAGTGACGGACTTTGCGAGGCGTTCCAGACGGACGACTGAGGTCAGGGAATTCATCCAATATCTCTGCGAATGGCGAGGAGCGGTGCTTTACAAGCTGGATACTAAGCTGCTGCGTTAGTCCAGTGTGAGCAGGAACGTGCGACCCCGTGGCACCATCCACTATTCTTTTATTGCGGCAGTCAGGCAACAGGTTTGTGGCATTCGTGTTACGCACCGTGGCAACAGAGAAAAACACGAGCGAAAAACACTTTGAAATTCAACTATTCGTTTTTCTGTGGATTTACGTGAACTGTAATATTTATCTTTCTTCAACAAATTTGTATGTATATATCGTTTATTTAAGCGTGCATCAAAATATATAATAAATATATTTTGTTAACTACCTTACTGCTGTAGTGATCTGCTTCACTGGTGACTACCGGACTTTACACGCAATCATATACCTTACCGTATCGACGTAAGATGGAGGAAGAATCAACGCAGACTGAAGTGGGTGACGCTGGTAAGCATATAGAAAACATTTCTGTTAAGCCACCGCCTTTTTGGGCTGACACTCCTAAATTATGGTTTGCACATCTTGAAGCGCAGTTTAAAAACGCTAATGTGAAGTCAGAACAGACAAAATACAATCTTGTGGTAGCTTCCCTTGATCAAAAGATGTTGAGTGTTATCTCCGACATAATTTTTTCTCCGCCTGAAAATCAACAGTACTCTACTTTGAAGGAAGCATTAACCTCCAGACTAACTGAATCGGAATCGACTCAGATAAAAAAACTTTTTTCAGAACTAGATTTAGGAGATAAAAGACCTAGCTATTTACTTCGTGAAATGCGCCATTTGGCGAACGGCAAAATTAACGACGATGTTTTGAAGCCTCTCTGGTTGCAACGATTACCACGCGAAGCGCAAGCTATTTTACCTGTTAGCTCCGATTCTTTAGAAAAATTGGCGGAGTTGGCTGACAAAATTTTGGAGACTTATAATTATCGTAATGTAGATGCTATTTCGGTAAAATCTAGTTCACAAGCAGCCGATAAAAATTCATTAAGCCTTACTTGTCTTATGACGAAAATTGATGAACTTTCACAAGAAATACACGATCTCCGGAGACATCGAAGTCGCGTTTACGGAAGAGGTAGCCGATCAAGCAGCCGATCTCGTGGCAATAGCCCCGACGGTATATGCTGGTATCATCGTCGCTTTGGAAGAAAATCCACACAATGCACAAAACCTTGCAGATTTATTGAGGAAGGCGAGCAACAGGAAAACGGGACGGCCCGTCGTTAGCGGCGAATGACGATTACGGCCAAACTTCAAGCCGCCTGTTTATTTTTGATCGCTCCAGTAATCGACAATTTCTCATAGACACTGGAGCCGATGTATCAGTTTTACCCGCTACACTGAAGTAAAAACGATGGCCAGACAAAAACTTTTCCTTGTTTGCTGCAAATACAACTCGTTTAAATACTTATGGAACGCATCGTCTAGCCTTAGATTTAGGCCTTCGCAGAAAATTCTTATGGACTTTCATCATTGCTGACGTTTCAAAGCCTATAATAGGTGCAGATTTTCTGACAGAGTTTGGGTTGTTGGTGGACGTTAAACAAAAGAAGTTGATCGACCCCAGAACATCATTATCTTTTTGCAAAGTTGCCAATGTTCCTCCAATGGTGTTGACTACTGTATCTTTCTCTGCCACTGATCCACGAGTTTTTACTCTTCTCAAGGAGTTTAAAGACGTTACCGTGGAACGTACAGGCACTATCAATGTAAAGCATAATGTGACACACCACATTGTAACAAGTGGCCCCCCAGTTGTTTCAAGGCCAAGACGTTTAGCCCCTGACAAGCTTAAAATAGCTCAAGCGGAATTCTCGTTTATGATGCAGCAGGGAATTTGCAGACCTTCAAAGAGCAATTGGGCTAGTCCATTGCACATGGTGCTCAAGAAAAATGGTAGTTATCGTCCTTGTGGCGATTACCGAGCGCTGAATGCAGTTACTAAACCAGATAGATACCCCCTGCCTAATATACAAGATTTCAGCAGTCAGCTGTATGGATGCAAGATTTTCTCCACCTTGGATCTAGTCAGAGCATATAATCAGATTCCAGTCGAACCTGGTGACGTAGAGAAGACTGCCATATGTACACCCTTCGGACTTTTTGAGTTCCCTCGTATGGGCTTTGGGTTTCGCAACGCTGCTCAGACCTTTCAACGATTCATACACTCTGTACTTCGAGGAGTAGAATTTTGTTTCGCTTACCTCGACGACTTACTCATTGCTTCAAAGAGTGACAAAGAACATCTAGAACACCTAAGAGAAATTTTTTGCCGACTTCAAGCTGCTGGATTGGTCATTAATGTGAGCAAGTGTCAATTCTTCAAATCTGAAATAAACTTCTTAGGGCATCATGTTTCTGAGCATGGAATCACGCCAACAGCAGACCGCATCAAAATCATTGCGGAGTATAAGAAACCAGATTCAATTAAAGGCCTAAGAAGATATCTTGGAATGATAAATTTTTATCACAGATTCATACCTAATGCAGCAGAAGCACAATCAATCTTGTGTGGTTATTTGAAGGGTAAAAAGAAAAATGACAAGTCAGCAATAATAATAAAATTACACGTTAATTTAAAGCACAAATGAGCAAAAAAATGCAGACATATGTTTCGGGATTGCTTGGAATCCCTTTTTCAATGCGACAGGGAGCTTCTAGATGCAAAACATCCAAATGAAGCAGACAGAACAAGAAAAACAAAGCTTATATAGCCTAAGAATTATCTGTAAACCAATGAGAATAAAGGCAGCGTGAAGTGGAAGTAGAAGTAGCAGGAAGACACCAATAAGAGAGCAACAAACGAATTCAGTTGAAAGTACAGGAAGTAAAAAGGAATAACAATAAAAATAAAGCAAAAAAGACGACAGCATGCATAAAAATTGCAAAAATAATAAAATAAAATACAAAGAATAAAATTAAAATAAAAATAAGTACAGAAACTACCAAAACAAAATGCAAAACAAAGTACACATGTAAAGGAGGGGGAGGGGAGGGAGGGGGGAAGGAGAAAAATAGACACAAAAAAGGAAAACAACAAGAAAACCTAGAAAGAACAACAAATTAAAGAAATTTATGCCAGACCTGTGAAAAATAAGGAGTTGAAGAAGAATCATTAACCAAATTAGAACTATTCCTGTTAATATGATAAGCTTCCCAAAAGTCAAGCTCTAAAGGGGAAGAACATTTTTGGATAATTTTACCAGAATTGAAGTCAAAAGAGTGGTTGGAATTCCAACAATGTTGAGCAATGCTAGACTTATTTAACTCTTGCTTTCGTACATAACCTTTATGCTCATTTAAGCGAATTTTCAGAGCACGTTTTGTCTGCCCAATGTAAGAAAGGCCGCAACGGCAACTAATTTGGTAAATACCCCAAGTGTTAAGTTGATCGACAGGATCCTTAAGAGAAGAGAAGGAAAGTTTGTTACTAGGAGCAAAAACGACTTGAAATTGAAACCTTTTTAGGATTTTAGCAATACGGAAACTGACAGAATGAAAGAATGGTAACACAACCAAATTCTTTCTAGAAACTACATTATTGGGACCAGAAGTTTTCTTAGAAAGTTTGTTATGAATAGAATCAATTAAAGAGTGAGAAAATCCTCTATCAACAGCTACAGCTTTCAGATAGTTGAGTTCAATCTTGAGAAGCTCAGGAGAAGAGCAAATATTAATAGCACGATGGACCAGAGCATTAAAAGCCGAATATTTTTGGTTGGGAGGATGAGACGACAGTCTGTGAGGAGGTAAAGAAACAGCGAAAGGTTTACGATAGACAGAAGTAGTGAAACCAGACTCACTCTTAGAAATAAAGACATCAAGAAACGCGAGGCTACTATTAAGTTCTTTCTCACAAGAAAACTGGATATTAGGATCAATGGAGTTCATAATAGAAAGAGCATCATCAATACCTAACAAGTTACTGTCCGTTAGGACAAAACAATCATCCACATAACGAACATAAAATTGAAATTGCAATTTCTGGAACAGTTTTTCCTCAAAATAATGCATATAGAAATCACTTAAAATAGGACTAAGAGGACTTCCCATAGCCAGGCCATCTACCATAGCATAGAATTTACCATTAAATACAAAAGTGCTCTGTTGCAAGCACACACGAGTAAGGAAAACTAATTCCTCAATTTCCACAGAAGTAAAATGGAATTCAGAAAGCCTTTTCCTGAGGCAAGTCAAAGCGCCATCAACAGGAACATTAGTAAACAAGGAATTAACATCAAAAGAGGCCATAACTGAATTATTCGGAACGAAGTTATGAAGTTTCTTAACAAAATCGGTGGAATTTTTAACAGTGAAAACATTCTGACTCCTAAGTGGAGAAAACACAGAAACTAAATACTTGGAAAGTTTATATGAAGCAGTGCCAATATTGGAAACAATTGGTCTGAAAGGAATACCTGCCTTGTGTACCTTTGGTAAAGCATAAAAACGTGCACAATTAGCAACAGAAGGAATCACAGACCGTTTAGCAATCAAAGGAATAGAATGAACAGACTTAACAGCAGAAGAAATAGCTTTTAACTCTTTGTCACTAGGATCTTTATAAATTTCAGAATAAGGACCAGAAGCAATTAAGTCATCAGTTTTTTCAACATAAGATGATTTATTAAGAACAACAATCTGACCACCCTTGTCTGCTTTGGTAATGACCAAATCAGAATTGGAAACTAAATTATTGACACATCGTTTCACAGAATGGGTAAAACCAGTATTAGGAACTTTTGAATTGAAATCAACATTGGAAGCAATAAGATGCCGAACCGACTCTTTTTGAGTGGAAGTTAAGGCACTAAATTTGAAAGCTTTTTCAACCGGAGCAATAAGTTCAGAAAAAGAAGGCTTTTTAGCCAAAGCAAAATTGTTATTACATTTCAGAGCATTGATTTCATTACTATTCAAAGGAAATTTCGAAAGATTTACAACCGTGTTCCTATTAACAAGAGGCAAATCAGCCGGAACAGGAACATTTGAATCGTTACACAACTTAGTAAATTTCTTATTTAAAGTAATTTTGTGACTGTCGGATGAACGAAGAGCTCTTGCCCATGACATTCTATCAATAGACTCAAAAACGAAATTAGAATTAGATACAGAAAGATGTAAATCATAAAGTTCACGTTCTATGAACGAAAGTTTTTTCCTAGTTTCTTGGATAGAAGCACTAAGTAACGCTAATTTAGAACGAAAAATTACCTTATCAACCCTAACAGAACGCGGTAAATTACACTTCAAGGTGATAAACTTAGGAATAACTTTCTTGCGCCTGCAAGACTGGAGAAATTTTAAATGGTTCAAAAACCGAACCTTTTTAATCCGTAGATTACAAAAACTGTTAACCTGAGACATAACCAGAATCAGAACAACCAAAACATAAGGGGAAAAACAATAGCTAAACCGTTCAATAAATAAAAATAAACAGAAAGAACAAAATTCAAAAACAAGTGCGAAACATACACAACGTAACAATATGCGGAATAAATGTCAGAAAACAAAAAAGCGAAAACAAAAAAGCAAAAACAAACACAGTCAAGAAAAGCAATTAAGGAAAGAACAAAAAACAAACACTCACCAAGCAGCGAACAGATGGAAGAACAAAAACAAAAGAAAGAAGAACAAAATTCAAGGCACGTTAAGCCTAACGGATAAAAATAATTTAACAGGAATAGTTCTAATTTGGTTAATGATTCTTCTTCAACTCCTTATTTTTCACAGGTCTGGCATAAATTTCTTTAATTTGTTGTTCTTTCTAGGTTTTCTTGTTGTTTTCCTTTTTTGTGTCTATTTTTCTCCTTCCCCCCTCCCTCCCCTCCCCCTCCTTTACATGTGTACTTTGTTTTGCATTTTGTTTTGGTAGTTTCTGTACTTATTTTTATTTTAATTTTATTCTTTGTATTTTATTTTATTATTTTTGCAATTTTTATGCATGCTGTCGTCTTTTTTGCTTTATTTTTATTGTTATTCCTTTTTACTTCCTGTACTTTCAACTGGATTCGTTTGTTGCTCTCTTATTGGTGTCTTCCTGCTACTTCTACTTCCACTTCACGCTGCCTTTATTCTCATTGGTTTACAGATAATTCTTAGGCTATATAAGCTTTGTTTTTCTTGTTCTGTCTGCTTCATTTGGATGTTTTGCATCTAGAAGCTCCCTGTCGCATTGAAAAAGGGATTCCAAGCAATCCCGAAACATATGTCTGCATTTTTTTGCTCATTTGTGCTTTAAATTAACGTGTAATTTTATTATTATTGTTTACTTGCACAAAGTTAAATTATTTTTAAGTCAGCAATAGTTTGGACAGAAGAAACGAGCAAGGCTTTCGAGGAAAGTAAAAAACAACTGTCAACTGCTACCTTGCTAGTACACCCATGCCATACAGCGGAACTGGCTTTAATGGTTGATGCTTCGGATGTGGCAATCGGAGCGGTCGTTCAGCAGAACGTGTCTGGCGTCTGGGAGCCTCTGAGTTTTTTTCCAGGAGACTTACGGACACTCAAAAACGCTATAGCACGTACGACCGAGAACTCTTGGCTGCGTACTCGGCTGTTAAACATTTCCGATATCTAATAGAGGGGAGAACTTTCACGATCTACACGGACCATCTTCCTTTAATATACTCTTTCCAACAAAGAAGTGATAAGGCTTCACCCCGGCAAATGCGACATCTCGATTTCATCAGCCAATTTACGACAGACATTCGACACATTTCGGGCTCCAAAAATGAAGTCGCTGATGCGTTATCAAGAATGGAAGAGATTAATGTCCCAGAATCCATCGATTATGTTCTTATGGCTTCTGCGCAAGAACAAGATGAAGAATTTAAATCTCTGTTGGAATCAAATACAAACTTGCAGTTCAAGAAATTTCCCGTATTTGGCACAGAAAGCGAACTAAGCTGCGATATTTCCACAGGCAGTCCAAGACCATATGTACCCGCATCTTTTCGAAGGAAGGTGTTTGAAGCTCTTCATTGCATGGCACACCCAGGTGCGAATGCTTCTGCCAAAAGTGTTTCGAAGAAATTCGTCTGGCCATTTCTTCAGCGCGATTGCAAAAATTGGGCCCGGAATTGCCGTCAGTGCCAAAAATCTAAAGTTTCGAGGCATACTCGTGCGCCCTTAGGAAACTATCTTCCTGTCTCTCAAAGATTTGATAAGGTACATCTCGACATCGTCGGCCCCTTACCTACATCCGAAAACCAAAGGTATTGTGTGACAATAATCGACCGATTTACCAGATGGCCCGAGGCATTTCCCGTTCCAGACATCCGTGCTGACACAGTTGCAGAAGCAATATATCAAGGTTGGATCTCACGTTTTGGAGTACCTAGTGTCATTGTTACCGACCGAGGAACCCAATTCGAATCCGCTCTTTTTGCAGAGTTATCGAAGGTGGTCGGGTTTCAACGGAAACATACCACCGCTTATAACCCAAAGTGCAACGGCTTCCTCGAAAGATGGCATCGTACACTGAAAGCGGCTATCATCTGTCATGCAAATAACCAATGGACTAAAGTTTTACCAACTGTGCTGTTGGGATTGCGTTCTATTTATCGCGAAGAATTCAATGCGACACCTGCTGAGTGTGTGTACGGAACAAATATACGCCTCCCCAGTGACTTTCTTCAGTCTAATCCGGACAATACTTGCTCATCAGAGTTTGTGAAACAATTGCGACGTCATTTCGAAGATGTGAGACCGACACCACCATCAAGGCACTCTAAATCTTCAGTGTTCGTGTCCAAAGCTCTATCCACCTGTCCACAGGTATTCGTGCGCACAGATGCCGTACAGAAGCCCTTACAGCCTCCTTACGAAGGCCCATTCACCGTGGAAAGAAGGGATGACCAGTACTTCACACTGAATATCAAGGGTGAAAAGAAAAACGTCAGCATTAATCGTTTAAAGCCTTGTTTCGGTGATGATTTGGATCCTTTAGACGATAAACTACCGAAAGACATACACGTAGATCCTAAAGAATCGCCACCTAAAAAGACCCCTAAAGTAAGGTTCAGTTTGAAAGACTCTGCCTCACCGGACTTTGTTTCCTTTACACCTCACCTCAAGACAACCCGTTGCGGAAGGCCGATCCTTCGACCTTCAAGATTTATGCAGTGATTCTCCATGCGTTCAGTCAAAGCCTTCACTGGAGGGGGAGTAGTGTGGCATTCGTGTTACGCACCGTGGCAACAGAGAAAAACACGAGCGAAAAACACTTTGAAATTCAACTATTCGTTTTTCTGTGGATTTACGTGAACTGTAATATTTATCTTTCTTCAACAAATTTGTATGTATATATCGTTTATTTAAGCGTGCATCAAAATATATAATAAATATATTTTGTTAACTACCTTACTGCTGTAGTGATCTGCTTCAGGTTGAAATGAGATAAAAAATCGGACCCAATAATTGGAACAGAAACATCTGCCACAATGAACCGCCACGAGAATGTTCTTTGAAGACCAATGTCCAGCGACAGATTGATTGATCCGTAAGTTCTTATTGTTGAATCATTGGCAGCGTTGAGTTCAAAATTAGAAATGGGTAGCCGCTTCATAACCTTTGATCTAGGGTACACACATAGATCGGATCCAGTGTCAATAAGGAACTTTATCTTTGAAGTACGATCCGTGACAAGTAGGCGACTTCCTTCAGGCAGGCAACTAACAGTCGCCGCTAATAGCCGCCGTTCGCGTTTCCCGACCACGTGCACGGGGATCTGCATCGATGAGCTCTTGCACCGAATTTTCGATGGAAGTAGCAAAAGGGAGAAGTTTTGCCGGTAGGGTGAGGGCTGGATCGACGAGGGCTCAGATTATTACCTTCATGTGCATGGCGGTGGCGAGATTTACTCCGGGAATAGCGACCCTCTGATGGTGGCCGGAATCCCGTCTTTAAAGCTGCAATTTGCCTAGAAAGTTCCTGTATTTGCTCCTCTACATGACTGGCTGCGTTTGAATCCGTCGCTTGTGCAATTGTGTTGACAACTGTTCTGTGAGGTGCGTTGACCTCCAAAATGCGACCAGCCACTTTGTCCATATCTTCAGCAGAAAGCGATGGCTGTACTTGCAGGATAGCTTGCACGTGTCCAGGCAAACGCTGTAGCCACAGTGTGCGTAGCAATGGTTCTGTTAGCTCCACTGAACCGGCAGCAAGCGATTTTAAGTGTCGCAGAAATTGCGACGGTTTTCGGTCGCCAAGCTCTTGTTGATCCAATAATTGCCGTACGCGTTGCTCCGCGGAAGATGAAAGCCTTAGGACCAGCTCTTTCTTTATATGATCATACATGCCAGTTGTTGGCGGTGACCTAATAATGTCCTCCACTTCCGCCGCATACATTGCGTCTAAGTTCGCGACTTTATGATGAAATTTTGTAATATCCTGCGAGATGCCAGCTAGGATAAATTGTGATTCCACCTGCGAAAACCATAACGCTGGTTTTTTTGGCCAGAAAGGCGGAAGTTTGGCGGCTACTCGCATGATAGACTGTTCGCCAATAGTAGGGGAAATCTGAGCGTCGAGCGTCGTTGTGGTAGTCATATTTTCTTCCTTCGTAGTCTGATCGACTTTGCTCAGAAGCATTTCTTGCTTTGATACAATCGCCTCTAAATCGGCTATTTTATGTAAAAGCTCTTGTTCAGCCATCGTCTCGGGTCACCAATATAGGGTATATATCCTTTTATTTATCTATCTAAAACTACAACGATAATTTAGTTCACCATCCGATCCCAATCCTTTTCTCTATCTCCACTTCACTTCAATTCCTAATCCAATAATAATCATTTTCTAAAATCCTCTCTTTACTTTAGTTCGCTCGGCCGCCACAATAGTAATAAACTAAACTGGTTTCAACTCCGCATTCGTTCAACAGCAAATGATATAGCTGAAGAAATAGACAGCCGAATCTTTGCGTGTAAACAGGAAGAGTAGGCAGCTGCCTATAGGGCTGCCGATTTTTAAGGCTGCTAATTTTACTTTCTATACACTTTTTTTTACTTTGCTTGAAAGCAAACTAATAGCAATTTTTTATTTTTTTATGACGAAATCTTTCACCTTTTATTAAATGAAATTTTTTTCAACCATATCCAATGAAAATGAATTATATTTTTGTGTTCACAATTGCATAATAACCTTCTCTAGAGCAGTATGTGCCTTTTTGCATCCCAGTAAATAAATGTTTAAAATAAATAACATCTCTTTACACTAATAAAGAAAAGTAATTACTATTCTCACCGCTGTTCTGGAGAAATTCTGCCTTCTGCACTTCAAGCTCGCATGTCTCAAAAACTAACAAATTTAATTGCAGATTTTTCTATGTCTCTATAGATAAAAATTTAATGATGGTGTAGCAGGCTCGCAGGAACCAATGAAATTATAACGGCTAATGACAGCAGTCAATCAGGGGGGATTTCGCATCGGAGTTTGACGTTCAACCAATGGCTTATTTTTCGTTGTGTTTTTGCTCATTACAACTCAACTTAAGCCTTGAGCGGAAATTCGATTATTATTTATGGTTTTCTTTTTTCCGCTTTCTTTAGATTATTAATACAGTTAAATATCTATAGTAGCAACATTTTGAGGATATTTCAATAAATGAAACAATCAATCTTTCAATAACTCTGATAATAAAGAGTTGTTGTGCAATGTAGAATGCTATTTCTGACAGAGGACCCGAGTTTTTCCATTAAGCTGCTAGATAGTTTAGTTTGTACTGAACGTGCGAAGCGAGCTCGAACTTGCAAAGCGATCCTAAGTAGCTGCGTAAGCAGTTCTGGGGGTTGGCGAGCGAAAACGAGCAGGGTACAAAAAAAAAAAAAAAAAAAAAAAAGAAGAAAAGAAAAGATTATTATTTTTCGAAGTTTCTTATTGGTGTACGAAAAGAATTATATAGGGGTACGAAATCTCCTGCATTTCAGGGCCCGGTTTCTGCATTCGAATAACCTGTGGATTATATGTTTAACTTATAATAAAATGTATT
The DNA here is from genome assembly GCA_038502835.1 of Octonoba sinensis. Lineage (NCBI taxonomy): Eukaryota > Metazoa > Arthropoda > Arachnida > Araneae > Uloboridae > Octonoba > Octonoba sinensis. Next base: position 56,995,910 of record CM076605.1, on the reverse strand, counting down.
TAGTTATTGCAAATAATAATTACAATAGTAGGAACAACGAGTGACTGACTGCTGCGTGCCCGAATTGGCTGACCGCTGTTGCTAAAACTAGCTGATTTTCGGCTACCTTACTCCGAATACTCGGGGTCAAGCGAAATTTCTCTTGTCTTACTTGATCAAACGGTGAGCAATGGAGGTGCTAGTACCATCTGACGGCGTTGGAAAAATCGTGCCGTGCCAGCTTAGTTGAGGCTCCTTCCTTTTAAACTCCCTATTTTTAAACAGGTGAGGTGAAGTGAAGTAGTTTGGTTGTGACGAAGGGTGGACGCTAGTTCGCATCCCTTTGGAATCGTGACGTCACGGCAGGGGGCGTGGAGCTCTGACGTCACTCTGTTTAAGCCGCGTGCGCGTGGACTTGCCGTTTTCGTTTTCTGCGTTGAGTGTGTGAGTATAGTTTTTGCTTCTAACAGATCTAAGGAAATTAACGTTCCAGATAAGAGAAGATTGCTCTCATTTATTATTGTTATTAAAGCAATATAATTTTTTTTCAATAAAATCTTCGTGTAATTTTTTTTTTACTACTGTTAATTTTTTTTTAAACTTTGTGTATTTTTTCTTAAATAAAAATGTGTGTTTTTCAATAAAACACACATTTTGTTTTGAATAAAAATAAGGAATATTGGGAAATGTACAATTTTTTTTTTCAGTTAATTTTTCTGAGAAAATTTAAATCACCTCCAACTAGTTTAAAAAAAATATTGTGTGTAGCATATTTTAAAGGAATTGATGACAGAAATACTTTTGATTTAGAATATGAGATTGTTCACTAAAACTTTGTCAAAATGCAGCCAAACATTAAGTTGAAGTATGATTTAGATTTTAAAAAAAATCATATACATTTGTTCATAATTCTTTATTTCTTTTTTATAGCATAAATCCCAAACAAATTAAAATTTGAAATCACATTCGACAAATTTGAAAAAAAAGAAAAAAAAAAAAACAAATTGGATTACTTGAACGCAAAAAAAAAAAAAAAAAAAACTAGGTGCGAAATTCTCATAAATAAGAAACAAATTAAAATTAGCAATCACATTCGACAAATTTGAAAACAAAACAAAACAAAAACAAATTGCATTAGCATCAAACAAGTTTGAATCTACAGCAAAATCTTTGTAGGAAAATAATTTGTGCTACATAAAAGTCCACATCATGTAATCCTGCAACAGATACTTGCATACCAAGCTGACATTCAATCCTTGGAGACTTTCAAAAAAATTCAAGATTACTGAAAAAAATATGAAGGACACAATTTTTGAAGAATTACAAATTCTAAGGATCAAACTGAGGAATTAAAATTACACACATACCATTTGAAAAATAAATCAATGGATCTCTAACAAACAAATCCAATTTTTTTTTAAATTGATAGTAAAAAAATCAAAAATAATGTACAAAGTATATAAAGCAAATTTGTGTGCACACTTTTTCTTTTTTTGAACACTAGGCAAAACCATATTTACAAAAGCAATAATCAAACAATATAAAAACATCTTGTAGAAAGAAAAAAATATATATCGATTGAATACAATCGACCAGAATACTGAGGATCTGACCTATTGTGCTAGATCACTTCGAGGACACCTAAGAGCATGCTTGATGTCGGGAGTTTTCACAGACTTTAAGGAAACAAATGATTCTGTAGATAGGATAAAAGTGTCGACATTTACCATAACTCTCTATTGCCTCTGCCGAAGACCATTCTTCGAGTCTGATGAAAACTTCAAAGGAAAACGCATGGCACAATGTAAAAAATGCAAAGAGTGGTCCCATAAAAAGTGCGATGCAATTAATGAACAAATTTTTACTTTAAAATCATCAATTTATTATTGTAAGAAATGTCAAGATTTTCTCACCTAGATTTTTTTGTTTATTTCAAGTATGCAAGAATTTCAAAAAAATATTTGTCTTTTTCCCCCCTTAAATTATGACTACAACATTTTTTTTATCCAAAATATTATGAATTTTAATGTAAAATCAAGCTTTTAATGGTTGTTGTTAAAAACAACTGAAAAAATGGAGGTTTTTATTAGATTTAATGTCACGTTTAATTAATTATATTTTTAATGCTGCATATTTTTCATCTTTGAGTATTCTGGTAGATTGTATTCAATCGATATATATATTTTTTCTTTCTACAAGATGTTGTTATATTGTTTGATTATTGCTTTTGTAAATATGGTTTTGCCTAGTGTTCAAAAAAAAAAAAAAAAAAATGTGTGCACACAAATTTGCTTTATATACTTTGTACATTATTTTTGATTTTTTTACTATCAATTTAAAAAAAAATTGGATTTGTTTGTTAGAGATCCATTGATTTATTTTTCAAATGGTATGTGTGTTGCAATTTTAATTCTTCAGTTTGATCCTTAAAATTTGTAATCCTTCAAAAATTGTGTCCTTCATATTTTTTTTAGTAATCTTGAATTTTTTTGAAAGTCTCCAAGGATTGAATGTCAGCTTGGTATTCAAGTATCTGTTGCAGGATTACATGATGTGGTACTTTTATGTAGCACAAATTATTTTCCTACAAAGATTTTGCTGTAGATTCAAACTTGTTTGATGCTAATGCAATTTGTTTTTGTTTTGTTTTGTTTTCAAATTTGTCGAATGTGATTGCTAATTTTAATTTGTTTCTTATTTATGAGAATTTCGCACCTAGTTTTTTTTTTTTTTTTGCGTTCAAGTAATCCAATTTGGTTTTTTTTTCTTTTTTTTTTTTTTTCAAATTTGTCGAATGTGATTTCAAATTTTAATTTGTTTGGGATTTATGCTATAAAAAAGAAATAAAGAATTATGAACAAATGTATATGATTTTTTTTTAAATCTAAATCATACTTCAACTTAATGTTTGGCTGCATTTTGACAAAGTTTTAGTGAACAATCTCATATTCTAAATCAAAAGTATTTCTGTCATCAATTCCTTTAAAATATGCTACACACAATATTTTTTTTAAAAACTAGTTAGAGGTGATTTAAATTTTCTCAGAAAAATTAACTGAAAAAAAAAAATTGTACATTTCCCAATATTCCTTATTTTCATTCAAAACAAAATGTGTGTTTTATTGAAAAACACACATTTTTATTTAAAAAAAAATTAACAGTAGTAAAAAAAAAAATTACACAAAGTTTTTATTGAAAACAACTTATATTGCTTTAATAACAATAATAAATGAGAGCAATCTCCTCTTATCTGGAACGTTAATTTCCTTAGATCTGTTAGAAGCAAAAATTATACTCACACACTCAACGCAGAAAACGAAAACGGCAAGTCCACGCTCACGCGGCTTAAACAGAGTGACGTCAGAGCTTCACGCCCCCTGCCGTGACGTCACGATTCCAAAGGGATGCGAACTAGTGTCTACCGTGACGAAGAAGTTAAACCTGAACATAAGATCTGCGCATGGAATTTCGTTAGTTATAAACATTGATGTCGTGATAGAAAATATACTTGTCTGTGATGTCTAATCTAGTGCAATATGTAGTCGTTCGCGGGGATCTGTTGAAAACATGCAAATGGCCAATAGGTGCTGTTATTGCCCAAGCGTGTCATGCCACTACTGCTGTATTGCACATGTATAATGATGACGGACACACTCAAGCTTATTTAAAAGACTTGGATCGTATGCATAAAGTTATTCTGGAAGTAAGTTTTTTTTACTAAAGTTTTGTTTCTTTTGTGTAAGCTTTCATAAATACAGTAAAATCTCAACGCAACTTTCGCTGTAGCGGGATATATTCCGGGCTGCAAAAAACCCGGCGCTTTTTAAAACACCAGATCAGCCGGCTTTTTATTGCAGAAGCCGGCGTTTTCCCATTATGCAATAGCACGTGGACCATTCCAGCGTGACGTGTGTGACATTCAGACAACATTTTCAGAACGTTTAATTACACTGGTGGTATAAATGTTTTAAGAAAATTATCATAACGTGAAATGCTTGGCGCCATCTTGAAAACTTTTGCGCCATACCCTGGCGCTAACTTTTTTGGATTCTGAACGTAACCAATGCAAGGAACAAAATAACCAAGAATAACAAACTCCAAGTAGAAAATGAAGTACTTCACTGCAATCCACCCCTACAGGACAATTTTTACATGGTTTAAATGCCTTTACGTTGCTGATGGGAGAAAAGATGAGTATTCAGTTCAGGTAATTAGCACCCAATTAAGGAATATCTGGGGAAATGTTAAAACCCTATCCAGCACACGGGACGGGGACCCACCTCGCATTGTGCGCCATGTTTTTTAAGTGGTTTTCTCCACTTTTTTTAACGTGGTTGTCTCCACAATCATTACATGTTTTTTTAAGTAGTTTTCTCCACAACCATTAAGAAGAAGCTGGAAAAGAAAGCACAAAGAAAATTAGCACTTCATCCTTCGGATCAGCTTTTGGGAATTTGTAGCGGGGCATTTGGTTTTCTGTCCCCTCTGACTCGGGCTTGGGAAGAAAACTCTTTCAGTTTGAGGCCTTCTCTCTTCCACCTGGGATACTCGGTGGCGAGGTCCCTCAAAAACCGGTCAATCTGAGCACCGTATTCCGAAGCCATAGAGTCAGAACCTACGATAGTAGTGAACAGCCATATACTGGTTGATCAACTCCTTCAAGGTCAGAGATGAACAACCTTCCTTAACACAACGGTTCAGATTTTCCTGGTCATTTGTGGTATTTTTCCCATCATACCTATCCACACCTTTGCTGTGGTTAGTACGTTTGTGGACAGCATCATTGAATAAATCTTTGAATACCAATATATTGTGGTACCTCATCAGTACACACGACCTGGTATCCGGGTAACAATACTTTTTAACGAGAGGCCACAGGTCACTCTTCTTTTTACCGTTGACCATACATCCTTCCTCATCCTCTCTGCATAAAAATAACAAGTCATTGAGATGATACAGTATAATTTACACATTGAAAGATTTGAATTATCCTTGGAAATACCTGCAATAAATCCCAAACACTGTATATGTCGGTGGAGGAGTCTCTCGGTCCCGTCCATACTTCCTGGTGTTCAAAAACATTTCATCCATCAAGGTGGTCTCACCGGGTTCCCCTAAAAGGCCGGAATGGTGGAAAGCGAAGACTTCTGCGATCTCCCTCGGGTAACTAGAACTTCACAATAGTGTCATTTGACATGTTCGAGTACTTTACGCCTATTTTGCATCTATAAGCACAGAAATGCTTTTGAACCGCGATCATGGGGAACTTCATCATGAAGCACACCACCATCAAAAAGACCTCCCGGAAAGAAACTTGGTGATTTTAAAAAAAGGTATTATCCCCTGGATTGATCTAAAAGAGTATATCAAAAGTTGCAACGGGAAACTATCGAACAAAATTATGTTTCGTTGACAAGAATTAAAATAACTAATACCTTAATTTTGCACTTTCCGCACACATATCTAAATCCAAATTTCATGGCAGAATCCTTATGCGCCGTCATTTGTTTGCCACATGAATATTCGCTCGAGTTGGGGGCTACACCCATCTTAATAAAAAAAACTGCTGAACGGTTTCCTCCGACTCTACAATGCCACCCCGATCAACAAAAATCCCTAAATTGCAGGACTTGTCCTGCAATTTAGGGTGGATTGCAGAAGCGGAAGGAGGTGAGCACAGAGGGGCATGACCCGAGGGGCCAGCTGAAACCACTTCTTTACTTTGTTTCAACATTTGAATTAAAACAATTTGTACTGGGTTGCAGTGGGATTTTGAAGCACCCAGGAAGTAATGGTCAAGATTCGTGGTCGCCACATGGCGACCTCGTTTAAAAAAGTGGCGATTCAAAAAATTAGGAACGATCGCCACTTTTTCTTTTTTTAATTTTCAAAGTAAATCCTTCCTTTTCAAATACATCTAGAGAATTAATAACCCTTGCATCTTTCATGCACACAAGCACAATCAAAACACATTAATTTAGCATTCAAGTAACCAAATTTTTGGACGATAGTCCTTATTTTCCCCTTTCACAAAAAAAAAAATGGCTTTTCCGATTACACTATTGGTTTCAGGGCTGGCAAGTTTGCCGGGGTGGTTATAACCGGTTTAAACCGGCATGGCAGAAACTAGTTTCTGCCAGTCAGTGGCAAAAACTGGCAGAAACTAAGAAATAATACTAATAAGAACTTTAATCCGTGATTCATAATTAACACATGTATTTGATACGTAAGCAATTAAGGTTAAAAATTAAAACTAAAGATAATGAGTGTTATTCATAGTAGTAAAAAGTTTCAAAATGATCATATAAATATACTTTGTTTATATAATACTAATTTTCTTTCACTTGAAAAAAAAAGTCATAATGGTAATCTAATGCTGTATAAGTTTAACTATAAATATTATTGTTTACAGTTGAATTTCTATTTAAAGGTAAAAATATTACAAAAAGTCTATATTTTAACAAATCACTTTTCAGAGTATTTTTAAATAAATAATACTACAATGCAATGGCAATAATTTCAAGGTTACCTTTTATGTACAAATAGAAATGGTTCTTGAGAAAATATATCACTAAATAACTGAAGCACATAAAATATCCGAGATATATTTTTTAATGAAATATCTCTTACAATTATTTTACAAAATTACCACTCGAACTCAAATATACTATCACTTTTTACATGGAGCATTTCATAGCATACGACTAATTTTGCTAACCTTTCTGAACCCAGACTGTTTCTTAATTTGTTCTTAATGAAAGAAAAGCTTTAAAATATTCTTCCCGGGCCAGCATTTCTTTGCTGGCAATCAGGGCTGGGATTTTGCAGGCAGAAAGTGGTTTCTGCCCTGTCAGTGGCCGAAAGTGGTTATAACCGGTTTTAACCGGCAGAAACTGGCAATAACTGGCACAAACACATTTTGTGACATTATCTGAGAATTTTTTAGTAATATTAAATTCCCAAAGTACATTTTATTCAGAATAAATAACAAATAAAAAATATTGTGGATAGTTTTAATTAAAAAATAAATTTGTATTAGAAAAATGAATAATGTTGTCTTTAAAAACAAATACTGGTAAAACTGAAGATTTTTTAAAATGTAGTAACTTTTGCATCCACAATAATGACATTGCCAGCAAAGAAATGCTGGTCTTGAAAGAATATTTTAAAACTTTTCTTTCCTTCGGAACAAATTAAGAAACAGTCTGAGTTCAGAAAGGTTAGCAAAATTAGTCGTATGCTATGAAACGCTCTGTGTAAAAAGTGATAGTATATTTTAATTAGAGTGGTAATTTTATAAAATAATTGTAAGAGATATTTCATTTAAAAAACTTTCTCTGATATTTTATGCGCTTCAATTATTTACTGATATATTTTTCTCAAGAACCATTTCTATTTGTACATAATAGATAATCTTAAAGTTTTTGCCATTGCATTGTATTATTTATTTAAAAATACTCTGAAAAGTGATTTGTTAAAATATCATAGAATTTTTTGTATTTTTTTTACCTTTTATTAGAAATTCAACTCTAAACAATATTAATAGTTAAACTTGTACAGCATCAGATTACCATTATGATTTTTTTTTCAAGTGAAAGAAAAATAGTATTATATAAAAAAAGTATATTTATATGATCATTTTGAAACTTTTGCTACTTTGAATAACATTCATTATCTTTAGTTTAAATTTTTAACCTAATTGTTTACATATTAAATACATGTGCGAATTATGAATCGCTGATTAAAGTTCTTATTAGTATTATTTCTTAGTTTCTGCCAGTTTTTGCCACTTACTGGCAGAAACTAGTTTCTGCCATGCCGGTTTAAACCGGTTATAGCCACTGGTTTTAACCACCCCGGCAGAAACTTGCCAGCCCTGCTGGCAATGCCATTATTGGGGATGCAAAAATTACTAAATTTAAAAAATCTTCATTTTTACTTGTACTTATTTTTCTAATACAAATTTATTTTTTAATAAAAACTATCCCCTACATTTTTTATGTTTTGGATAAAATTACGGTTTTTAAACTTTTGTCGTTGGCCCAAAAAGTTTGGAATTTTTTTTGGGCCCGGCCAAACCCCGGTTTAACCATTTTACGGATGGCAGAAAAAGTTAAAACCATGGGCCAAAATTGGTAAATTTTTTTTGGAGGGGACTTTTTTTAATTATTATTAAAATAGCAAATTTAAAAAAACTAAAAAAATTTTTTTTTTTTTCTGTAACTTAGGGTTTTTTTTGCAAAATAATTTTATAAATAAAAAAAGATTTCAAAAACTTTTGGTTTTTTTTTTTTTGACTTTGTGATTTTTTGCTCTGTCCCTAGAAATGAAAATTTTTTTTTTAGATAGTAAGTTTTTTTTACGAAATTTAAAGATTTTAAAAAAGATCAAAAAAGTAGGGTTTATTTTTTGATAAAATGTGTCCTTCGGCGCTAGAAAAACTTTTGGAGGGGACAGAATGGGATCTTTTAAAGGGAACAAAATAAATCTAAAGAAAATTAAGTATTTCACTTATTTAAAGTTGTTTTTTAAAAAAATTTTTTATAAACTATGCAAACATTCCAAAAAATTAAATTCCAATCTTTTTATCAGCACAATGCTTATGGTAAATTTTTAAAACTTTTAAAAGGGAAAACCAACTTATTTCTTTTGCAAAAAAAATACATTTTAAACTTATTTTCAAGGGGAAAACCCAAACCCCCCCAAGTTAAAAATTTTTTTATTTTAAAGTTTTTTTTTCACAACAAATTTTCTACCCCTCCGTCTCATTTTTACGTTTAAAGACCTTTTTTTTCCGGGTTTTGGATAAAAAAATTTGAGGATTCAGTTAGTTAATTAGCCTCCAATTAAAGGGAATTAGGCAAATACTTTTAAAACCCGAATTTTCCAAGGGACACGGGACGTTGCCCCACCTCCCCTTTTTCAGGGTAAATTAGTTACTAAAATTAAACAATTTTTTCAGGCCCCCAAAATGGGTAAAACGCTTATTTTAAGCACACGTTCAACTGCACCCACCTCAGCATTGTCCCTTCCATGTTTTTTAAAAACGACCAGTCTCTAAAATCCAAAAATTAGGGGAAAGAGATTAAAGAAAAATTTTTAAACAGGAAAAGAAGGATAGCTATAATGAATTTTTGCATTTTGGCCCAAAATTTTTTAAAAAAAGAAAAAATTTTATTTTTTCGGTTTGATAGCTGTATCAATATTAAAAGCTTTTTTTTTATAGTAACAAAAGGGAAAAAGGTACCCACGCACCAAGTGCATTCAAAAAATTTCATTTTGCCCTAGTGAAAATTTTCCTCCACAATAATTTAAAAAACAAATTCCTTTGGAAGGAAAGGGGAAAAAGGAAAAAAAGAAAAGTTTTTTTACGCATTGTATTTGGGAAAAATAATGGGGACCCCTGGGAAAATTTTTAAAACTATAACTTAAATACTAAAGAAAATCTTTTCTTTAACCCCAAAATTTTTTAAAGTTTATAATTCAAAATCCTTGCAATTTTTTTAGAAAATCAGGGTTTTTTCCCCAAAAATTTTAAATTTTTTAAAAACACTAACGAAATTTTCCATCTTTTTCTGTCAGGATCGGCTTTTGGACATTTTGAAAACGACAATTTTCCTCTTTTTCAGAATCTTTTTCTTTAGGGCGTTTTTTTGTCAGAAACATACTTTTTTCCCTTTGCTTTTATTGCCTTTTGCTCTTTCGGCCAGGAAAACAGTCTGCGAGGTCCCTTTTAAAAAAAAACTTGTCAAAATCTGAGCTTTTTTGTGTTTCCAAAAACCTTCCGCTTTAGAACGATAACCTCTTTATAGTTTTAAAGGGAAAAAGCAATTACTTTTAATTATCAACTTTTTTTTCAGGTTCGTGGCAACCTTTTGTTTAACACGAGGATCAGCTTTTTCCCAAATCTATGAGAAGTAAATTTGGAACATTTATTTCCTTTGTTTTCCCCAATTTTTTTTTCTCCTTTGCTGTTTTTTTAATTTTTTTTTCTTTGTGGACAATTTTTAGGGGAATAGCTTTTGCTATTGCTATATTTGCTGCCCATCAGTAAACGCACTTTTGGTATTTTTGCTGTAAAGCAATACTGGATTAACTTTTGTTTTCTACAGGTCACGCTTCTTTTTGCCGTTTTTCCCATAAATATATATTCCCCTTTAAATTTAATGCATTTAAAAAAAACAAATTCATAAATGATACAGTATAATTTACACATTGAAGGATTTGAATTATCCGTGAAAATACCTGCAATATATCCCAAACACTGTATAAGTCATGGGGGGAGTCTCTCGGCCCCGGTCCATACTTCCTCGTCGTCAGGAAAGTTTCATCCATTAATATTGTTTTCCCGGGTCCCCCCAAAAGGCCAGAATGGTGGTAAGCGAAGACTTCCGCGATCTCCCTCAAGTAACTGAAGAAATTCACAATTGTTTCATTGGACATGTTAGGGTGCTTTTCGCCTATTTTGCGCCTGTAGGCACATAATTGCTTTTGCACCATCATCATGGGGAGCTTCATCACGAAGCACGCCACCATCAGAAAGACCTCCCGGAAAGGAACCCGGAGATTCTCAAAGAATGTATTACGCCCTGGATTGATCTAAAAAAGTATATATCAGAAGTTGCAATGGGTAACTATCGAAACAAAATTATTTTTCGTTGATAAGAATAAAAAAATGAACTAATACCTTAATATTACACTTCCCGCAGACATAGCGAAATCCAAGTTTCACACTAGCATCCTTTCGCGCAGTCATTTGCCTGCCGCAGGCACAAGGTGGACACTCCTGTGGGCTGGGGGCTACACCCATCTCAAAAAAAAACTGCCGGGCAGTTTCCTCCGACTCTACAATGCCACCCCAATCGACAAAACTAAAGTCCTGCAATTTAGGGTGGATTGCAGAAGCGGAGGAGATGGGCACAGAAGGGCGTGACCCCGAGGGGCCAGCAGAACCCTTTCTCTCTTTTTTCGACATCTGAATTACAACAATTTGTACAACGGTTAAAGTAATTATTCCAATTAAACAAATGTATATAGTGATGCAGTGAAATATTTCGCTTTCAAAGTAATACATAATGATAAATACTATATAGATAAATAAAAATAAAACTTACACGTAAAAAACATGCATTAAAAGCATTTGGAAAAAAGCATGTGATTAACATCTCCCCGGATCTTTAACATCGGCTATATTTTGGTGTTTAATATTTAATATATGCATAAAACTACATATAAAATATATTTTATCAAATAATAATAACATTCAGGTTTTAGTTCGGCATGGTTTAATTTGGTAATTAGTTTAAGTCTTTTGGTTTCTCTTCTGATTTAAAATAATTAATAATCTGATTCAAATAATTAATAGTTAATTAATTATTTAATTAAAACAAAGCGTACTTACGATTACGAAAGAAAACACGCGTTAAAAGCATTTGGAAAAAAGCTTAACATCTCCCCGGATCTTTTAACATCGGTTCATTAGGTGAAAATACAAGTATATTTTGGTGTTTAATATTTAATATATGCATAAAACTACAATTAAAATATCATATTTTATCAAATAATAATAACATTCAGGTTTTAGTTCGGCATGGTTTAATTTGGTAATTAGTTTAAGTCTTTTGGTTTCTCTTCTGATAATTAATAAATAAAATAATAAATGATAATCAGATACAAAAAATTAAAAATCAATTAATTAAAACAAAGCGTACTTACGATTAAGAAATCAGCAAAAACAGCAGAAAACGAAATACGATAGCAAACGCGATCCGAGGTCAAAGGCCACGCCAATGAAGGGGAAAGCAAGATTCGAGGGAAGGGTTGCAATCGGCGACGGATGCAAGATTGGCAATGTTATCGGCAAAGACGCCAAGCTTGGCATCCTCCTTTCCTCGCCAATCAGGGTTACCATAAAAGGAAGGGGGTTGCCAGAAATGGCGAGTTATCGCCGCGCCCAGATAACCGTAATCCTACCTTTTTTATTTAGTCTGAATAAAATGTACTTTGGAAATTTAATACTACTAAAAAATTCTCAGATAATGTCCCAAAATATGTTTGTGCCAATTATTGCCAGTTTCTGCCGGTTAAAACCGGTTATAACCACTTTCTGCCACTGGCATGGCAGAAACTAGTTAAAACCGGTTATGGGTCATTCCGTGATAACAGTTTTGTTTTGGAGGGGACATTTTTAATAAATTATTATGTATAATATAGACAAATTCAAAAATACTGAAAGGCAAAAGAATTTTTTTGAAGTTATTATGATAGACTAAGCTCATAACAATAAACTAGTGGATTTATTTTGCATAAATTAATTTAATGTAAAATAAAAACAGACTGTTGTGGAGGGGACAGGAAAATTTAGTTTCATTGTGTTATTTTTTAAGTTTGGGTTTCTTTGCTCTGTCCCAATATTTGAATTACTGAAACATTTTTTATTTTAGATAGTAAGTACTTATTTACAGACAAATTATGTATTTAAAACATTTGAGTCTAAAATTAAGTAGATTTATTTTTTTTAAAATGTGTCCTTCTGTTGCGGAGGGGACTGTTGTGGAGGGGACAGAATGGCTATTTAGTTCAATGCAAGCTAAATATTTAAAAAAAATAAAATTTGCACTTTTGAAAGTTAGTTTGTTACAAAAATATTTAATTATATATATTTTCAATACATTCCAAAAAATTATAATTAAATCTTTTATCAAACACTGGTTCTGGTAAGATTTTTAAAACTTGTGAAATGACAAATCCAACTTATGTCGTCTTTTTCAGGAAAAGCAAATACAGTTCCTAAATCATTGCATTTTCTTAAGAACATGACTTCAACATTGTCCCCGTCTGTCGCAGTTACTTGTCCTACAAATAATTTTTCTGTATTTCGAATAGTTTTTATTTTAACTACAACAAAATTTCCTACAGTACAGTCATTCTTCTCACTTGTCTCATTCTTCTTCTGTTGTAAATTGACTCTTTTGTTTTCATCCGAGTTTTCGGTATAAACATGATGAATTTGATAATTCTGTTTTTTTTCTTCCTCGCTTAATGTAAATGGTGAATTAACAAATACTTTCAATTTATATTCACCGAAGGGTTCTGCATAGTGCAGAGTGCGAGGCACAGATTTCCCCATCTTCTGCCATCTACTTCTGAGCTGTTCCCGATGAAGATTATTGTTAGTTTCTGGGGAAAATAATACAACAACTTTTTTACTATGCTCTTTTGCCACCTCATAAAACTCAGCAGCATCATTTATAACAGCTTGATTTTGCAAAATTTTTGAATTCACGTATCGTTTCAATTCTGCACCAACACCATCAGCAGGTCCCTTTCCATGTGATGTTTCAAAAAACGACCAGTCTGCTGAACATCCAAAATCTGATTCATGGTGAATGAGATTCCCCAAAGTAAATCGATTTTTAAACTGGCTAGAAGGGCCATCGCTCCAGTAATGAACTTTTTTCATGTTTGTGAGAAACCTTTTCTTTAAATCTTCTAAGATACAACTATTGTAAGCATAAATTGTATTTTTGTCGTGTTGTGTATCATCTGACACAACACTATAACAAATATGGGATAAATTATCATTTTCTTTATAGTAAACAACAGCAGTGAAAATAGTTACTTGCACAGAGCACCAATGTGCATTCATAATTTCATTTTGCTGTCTTATTGAAAAATTTTCAGCAAAATCCTCAATAATTAATATTTCATCATTCTGTAATTCCTGTTTCAGACACTGAAGCTCTTGAAATTGTCTTTTGATGTTATAAATATGCCTTGAAAATGGAATGAGTAACATCTTTAAGTTTTCACTGACTTCAGCTGCAGGTAATGTCATTGGTGACTTTACAGATTTCCCATCAATATTAATCCACTGGTAAAATGTTATAAGACTCTCACTATCCATATCTTCAAACTCATCATAAATTGCACTTACACCACACTCTTTACATTTACGATCTGCACATTCAATTTTTATCAGAGTTTCATAATTGCATAAAGTCAACTTCAGCAATTCTTTTATATTTTGAATTTTAAAGTCAGGAAAAGATTTTTTTATACCTGCTAGTAACAATTCTAAATTTTCATGATACACACAATAACAGACTTCTCTATCTTTCTCTGTCATTGGAAGGACATATTTTGGTCTTATTTCATGAAAACGACTAATACCAATCTTTGTATCAGAATCTTTACAAAATAATGAGTAGGCTTCTTTTATTGTCATTTGAAGTATACGTTTCTGTGCTTTTGTTTTGGATTTGCCATTTCGAATAATCAAAATCTTTTCGGCCAGGACACAGTCTGCTGATATCATCTCTTTCAAAAAAATACTGAACTATGTCTGTTGAAATAGCATCTGATCTTTTTTTTCGTGTTTCACAAATATTTACCTTCTTCAAAGTTGATGAACTGTATAACCTTTGTTGTTTTGAAGGGGATAAATCTGCAATTACTTTAGCAATTACTGCTACTTTCTTTTTAGGTTCTTTTGGCAATTTTCGTTTTACTCTAGCAACAGCTTTTCCAAGTGCTGATGGAGAAGAATAATTAATGGAAGGGCATTCTTGCTCCTTTAAGCTTTCCAATTTCTTTTTTCTCCAATTTGCTTTTCTTAATCTTTCTTTTTCTCTTTGAATGGATAATTCTTTAGGTGTCTTAGTTATAGCTTTTGCTATTGCTGATCTTTGCTTCCATCTTAAACGCTCTTTGGCTTTTTGCTGTAAATGCAATTCTGGATTAAGCTTTAGTTTTTTTCTATATTCACTAGATCTTTCTGTAGATGTTTTCCCCATACCTAATATATATTCTTTTACAACACTTTGAATTTAAATGCATTAACAAAAAACTAAATTACTATATTTTATTAAACCAGTATCCTAAAATCAACAAATTTATCTGACAACCATGTGCTCACTCACCAACATAATGAACTACTGGGTTGGGGTCTACAAGTGTAAAGCCAAGGTACATCTATAGGTAACATAAGGTGCTGCCATCTATTAAGCATATTGTACATTTAAAATGTCAATAAAATCATAATTTCAGAAAGTTTATGCATCCCAAAAACTAAAAATGTCCCCTCCACAACAGAAATTGTCCCCTCCAAATCAATTTTTAAAAAATTATATTTAATTAACTATACTTTTTTTCTACCAGTGATTGATACAATTAAGCTCATAATACCTTTTAAAAAGTAGAATTAAAATATTTTGTAATTATTTCATTTTTTTCACCTTTCAAAATAAAAAATATTATTAAAAAATGTTTTGGAGGGGACGCCACATTTTTTACATTTATCTATTTACATTTTTTATAGAGTTGAGTTGTATTTTTAAAATTAAAAATTCACTTTATACTTATAAGTAAATAAACAAGCCTTTAATTTAGCAATATATATGTAAAATAAAGATTATTTAAAATGGAAAAATGCATATATGACTGTCCCCTCCACAACAGTAAAATATCTAAATTGTGCATTTGAAACTAAAGAAAACGAAAAAAAAATGTTTTTTGGTAAAAAAAAAACACAAATTACAAAAATATAATTCATAATGAATCACATGACACATTATTTGTTATTCTGTTCCAAAATTTATTTTTAAGGCAATCAGGACCTAAATAGCATGGAATGACCCTTATAACCACTTTCTGCCACTGGCATGGCAGAAACTAGTTTCTGCCGGCAAAAACCCAGCCCTGATTGGTTTTATTTAGTTATTTTGAAATCTCTTCTCTCTATTATATGAATCTCTTCCAAATGAAGGAAACAATCTTAATATTGAATCTTTTTTTTTTTTTTTTTTTTTTGCAGCCATAATCATTTCAGATCAGCCATTTTCACTTAAACTTATGTAATCGGATTTAAGTGTCTCGCCATTTTGAAAATCGTGTGAAAGTGAAAAAAAATAAAAGAAGTTTTGAAAACAATGAAAATAGAATGTACTGAACAAAATTATTATTGGAAATATACATTTTTTCATGCATGTGTTCGGAAATGGTCCGTATTTGTGATCGAGATTTTCTGTAAAGTTTGCTTTCTGCAATTGGGATTTTTTTTTATGTGTTCTTTCTATTATTAAACAACAACATTAAAATTTTACATTAAAATTTTTTGTACTCTATGACATTCAACATGAAAAACAATATATTGCAAAAATTCAGATTTCCTTAATTTATCATCGCTAACAATGTTAGTTTTCCCTTATTCTTTTTTTTCCCCTTTTTCTTTTTCCAGTTTAAAAGTTACACACATTTATTTATTTATTTTGTGTTGTAGACTTCATAGTTTTGACAAAATATTATATTTCCTTCACAGACACATAAGGAATTTTAGTGCACTGATGCATCCCCCCCCCCCTCCCTTTGCAGTTTTGTTTTATGACTCACAGGTGGCCACTGAGTTAATTGAGTTTAGTAGCCACTGGCCTCTTCCAAAATTTCTAAGTCTTGACCTTTACCAGGTAGGAGTATTGGTGCTGCACATTAATGGGTTCTTCCAAGTATTGAAAGAGTGGCCAAAAGGTTCAGAGGCCAAATTTTTTCCCCGCAAGCACTCGCAGAGTGCAAAAGCGATTCAGACTCCTCTGAAAATCAAGTTTTGGAATTCTCCTTTTCTCGCCTTCTGCTTCCAACACCAAGTCGGAGTAACACTCCGCTTTTGTCGATTTCGCCTGAGCCTCCTCATAGCTCCCTGGAATGAAACAAATAAAAAAAAAAAAATTAAGTATGCAGATGCACATTTATTCGCACATAACTACATACTATCTCTTTTGTAGCATGTAATAATGAATCGGCTTACGAAATTCTCCCAAAGACCGCACACTGAATCCTGAAAACTCCAGCTTTAGAAAAGATTTGTTTGCATGGGACCGAGGTTCCTATAAGGCACAAGATTCCTTTTGTCATCTCATATGATCTGAAACAGGGACGGATTTACATATTTTTATACCCTAGGCCAGTGTGTCCCAACCTTTTTTCCCCTGCGGACCTCTTCGAAGATCCAAAAAAAAAAAAAAAATGGTGAACCCCCTTCTGTAGTCGATAGTAACGGGTGACAAAACTATAAAATTTGCTAGCACATTTTCCATGTTGTACAATACTTCATAACAAAAAATGAAAACATGATTATTGTAAAAAATCTAAGTTTAAATAAAACTACAGCCACAAATATATTTTTTGTTATTCCTTTTTCAGACCTTCCCCTAGGATTGAAAAAGGGCAGGGTGCTTCTGTAAAAAAAAGGGCACTTTTCCAAATCTAGGGCATCTTACCGAAATAAAGGGCACATGTAATTTGAAGTAGGCACCGCCCTCCCCCATTGTCACATGTTACGCTATGTTGCACAAGCAGAATGTCACACTTCCTGTTGCCCCTCCCCTTGTCACACTTTGTCACAATTTCAGGAACTCCCCTTCCCCCCTAGAAGCGTGACATCATTTATGAATCCTCCCCTAGTAATACTTTATTATTGCCATAATTTAACATTTTAGTCAAACATCAACATCATCACAGTGAAACTGAACATTGAAAAATATCTATATACTAATTTGACAATATTCATTTTTAAGATCGTTTTCAATATTTGAAGTAAAGCATGAAAAAAATCTGCTTGTATATTCAAGGCAACACCAACCAATAATGATTTTAAATTCAATAAAATATCTAGCAAGGATTTTCTGAGTTATACATTTTTACTAATTTATGAGTGTTTCTGTTTATTCCAGTACCTCTGAAGATCTGATCACCTCTGAGGAATAATAAGAAAATTAGAATGTATCTTTTCTTAATACAATAAAGCTTCAGTAATAATAATTAGAGCCCAAATTTTGATGACTTAAATGATCACTGAAAACGCCCTTTAAAATTTTTAACATGTCCTAAAAACAGCAAAATTGTAAAACATGCCATTATAATTAATCAAGAATACCAATTGAAAGCAATGGTTTAGCTTAAAATGACAATAGTATTTTTTTTTCATTTAAAAGAAGCAAAATTAATACAATACATTTTCATTTTCATTAAAGATTGAAATAAATGTTAATGAGGAGAGAAAAAGAAAATGTCTAATATAAAGGATTCCTCACACGTTGCCATCTTTTTCCCCACAAGTTTTATTACATTTTAAAACTTTTCTTTCTTGAAATAACTACAAAGCACCATTAGATATGGGGAGTATTAAATGCTTTTACATATTTTGAATAGTAAATAGTTTCTTGTTTCAAAGAGCATTCTTATATTTTGGTTAGTTTTCTCAACGTCTACAGATGTAATAAATGCATATTTGACCTAAATGGGTCCCTTATAAAGATAAAAAAAAGAATTTTCTTATTAGTCTTTGGGAACCTACTCTTCGAAATTTTACGAGATAGGGAGTTTTTAAGAGTTGCAATATAATCAAGCACAGAATCATTGGAAGAGTTTCAGGCTACACACAAAAAATTACCCAAAGCCAAAAAAGAGACATAAAATGATGTGAAAAAAAGAATCTCCAAAATCTCAAAAAGTGCCCGAAAAATCTCGCAACTGTCGGCCCTAAAAGAAATCATTATTAATTTTGTAAAATGTTTAAACTAAAAAAAAAAATTCCTTATTTATTTTATGATTTGTGACAATACTACTTCTTTTCAATAATTGTTTATTGTTTTTTAAAGAAGTTGGATCCAGGTAAATTAACAATTTTCTAAAAATTTCTTATTTATCCACAATTTAGTATTTTCTAAAAAGTAAATAGCTGTCAATACTAAATTCAAATTTGAAGTAAATAAATAAATGAAACAATAATAGTGATTTAATAATCGTGAATAATTAGTGATAAACGCAATTTTCGGCAAACACGTGTTCAATATCGGCACAGTTAAAAAAAAAAAAAAAGTCAGAAACTATTAAAATAAAATGCAAAATAAGTAGATTTAGGGTAGCATGTGTGAAAAATATCTTCTAATTTAGAAAATAATTGAAATTTGTACCCGATGCAAAAGGATTAAAATCTCTAACGTAGAATCCAATTTTCGGCGAAGCTCGTGCACGATTTTGACTGTTTCTATATTTATACTTTTTTTTCTTTTTTAATTGTTAAAATGAAACGACAAATAAGCAGATTTAAGGTAGTGCATGCAAAAAATATCTCACAACTTTCAAGATAATTGAAATAATTCCAGGATGGAAAAAGATTGAAATTTAAATCACGGTAAGCAATTTCCGGTAAAAATCGGTGGAAAAACTAGCTTCCGTATGGCCCAAAACTTTACTCCTATTTCTTTCTTTATTTGATTTGAAGTAGACGAGAGAATTTGGGAAAAGGTCACGTGTCAAGATAAAAGTTCGGGAAAGGCTTTTTGGCAACTTCAATGAAAACAATGGTCGCCAAAACGTGAAAATTGGTCGCCTCTGGCGACCGGCGATCGCGAGTTTTGAGCACTACAAGAAGGGCGCAATTTCACTAACAAAAGGGCAAGATGGGCGCGTTTCCCGAATCCAAGGGCGGGCAGGGCGCGGCGCCCTCCCGCCCAAGCCTGGGGGAAGCACTGCTTTTTCATTAGTTGTTCTTTTTCAATAATTATTAGGGCAGTAAACATATGTATTCCTGAAAAAAAAAAGATTATTTTCCCGATAGGTTCCACTTTCTGGTTGAAATATACAAAATTCGGTAAAGTTTTGGAAATTTAAAGGACAATTAAAATTTTCAAATTTCTAATTGCCATAATGCAAAAAAGTTGGAATAAAGTAATAAATGTGAGTCCAGATTTAAAATTAATGAATAAATATCTTTTGGTTCCATTTTAGGATCTGTAGGGGAGAGTGGGGGCTAATGGGACAATTTTGAAGTTTTAATTATTATAAAATGAAATAAGCAAGTATTTGTACCAATTCTTTTTATGAATAAAAAGAGAAATATTGGCATTATAAAAATAATATTTAGAAGATATAGCATTTTTTTAAAATATAGATATAATGACTTTTATGTACTATTGCATTTGTCCCATTAGTCCCCTAGGTTGGGGTCTATTGGGACACCCTGGGTGGGGCTAATGAGACATATGGAAATGAATGCAAAAAGCAAAGTTTCAGTACATATTTAAAAACAACTCATTTTAATTCAATATGCAATGTATTTAAACAGCATTATATATATTATTTTACATTAAAATTCGAAAAATTAAAATCAAAAGACATTAAGGTTGATGCACGAACAGTTTCCTGATCAATTGAAGGCTCAGGCAATTTGTGTACAATGTCTTTAATTTCAGTCTAGTATTTTTCTTCCTTATCAGAATACACAAATTTTTGAGAATCACTTCTTTTTTTGAGGTAACTCAGAAAAAGTTCTTAAATGCCTCTGTTTATTTCAGTGACAACTGCCACATAATATGTAGAAGATTTTCCTACATATTTCACTAAAACAAAATAATTTTCAGCTATGTCCTCTAAAGGAACATTTCCTTCAACATCAGGACTTTCTGGAAAGTCTTCATTAATTGAGGAATCGCTTAAGATGAAGCTGCTTTCAGAACTTTCTGAAAAGGAAATACGCTTCCTCTTTTTTGATATCATTTGAGGCATTTTGGGAATCTTGTGCGCTATTTCTGTATTGTGATCCGTTGTTTTTTTCTGGTGTTTTTGTCAAAATTTGTGTTGCTCCTTTTCTTCTTCCGCGATTAGTTTCAACTTTTCGAGGGAGAGCTTTTGGAAACGGTCTAACTGCCTCCAGTGTAATTGGTAGCGATGACGATGCAGCAGAATTACGTTCCTGTATAGGCTTTGAAATGTCAACATCTTGAGTACTAGCTCCACTTGTCCCTGCTGGTTCTGGATGATCAGACACATAAGAAGAGAGGAAATAAGTTTCTGTAAAGTTATTTGCATTAAAAGGGAAGATTCCGCTTTTTGCAAATCCAGCTAGAATATTCCTTGGTGTCATAGCAAGAGTAAAGTCTTCATTTGAAATACCAGGTATATGATAATAAGTGGCAGTCTGGCCTGGGTTATTAAGCGTCCAATCATTCAATGCACTATTATAATACTTCTTAAAAGGTGCATAGACACTGAGATCCAGTGGTTGCAATCTGTGTGAACAATGTGGGGGGAAAGTCACCATAACCACTCCATGTTCTTTTGCAAATTTAATGGCCTCTATACTTACATGGCTTTAATGGTTGTCAAGTATAAGCAAGACAGGATTTTCTTTGTTTGCATTTGTATGCTTTACAAAATGCTCCAATACCATAACAAAATTTTCGGCAGTCATCCAACCAGACTTGTGTACAAGTAAAAGGCTTCCATATGGAGCTTCATGAATCAAGTTTTGGCGTTTTTAAATTTCCGAGCCTTGGATAAGGTCAGATAAAACGTGTCTTGGAGTAGAAAATAATTTCTCATTCACTGATTTAACCTCCTATCTTGTTGAAATTTTTAATGCATGTTCTTATAACTATGAGGAATTGTAAAAAAAATGTAACAGAACCCCAAGTAAAACACAAAATATTTAAAAAAAATTATATGTTGGACATTATAAAATTTTAAAATTACAAACAAGGTTTAGCGTAAAATGTAATATCTCGACAAGGGAATGAGATAATCAAGAACTTTTTTTCCCCTAAATTATCTACATGAAATGGGCTTTAATTTAATAATATAAAAGTTTTGTGTATTTGCCTCCTTCTATTTATTATGAACATTATAAGTTACAATATAATACTTACGCATATTATGAGAATAAACTACACTTAAATATGTGGGAAACATAGTTCTCTGTGAAGGCATTGTTAACAAATCATCAGCTTTTCAATTAATACCAGGCACTCCTTTGAAAATTGATATGTCCTTCCCGTTGAGGTATGAGGTGGCTCTACTACTGCAAGGATGTGAGGAATCGGCACATCACAGATATCATCTCGTTTTGGCCAGTAAAATGAGGAGGATGGTCCTGCTGGGTGAAGAAACTTCACTGTTACGTCCCCATCTTCTTTGGAAACATTCGTTATTATTCCAAAGTACCAGAGATTGTCGTATTTGCAAGCAATGTAGCGAGAGGGGTATAAATCTTTTTCATTTACATTTAAAGTCAACCCTCTTCTTAAATTGTATGTTAGACTAGGCTCTTCATCAGTACTGATTCTCCTTGCTTCTAATGTTCCAGAAGAGTCCAGTCGTCTATAGTTGTGAAAACTTCTTGTACCTGGAAGTGTATTCAAGTTTTCAAAGCGTTTTTCAAGCTGGCGGCGAATGAGATCTGTTGAATCTTTAGAGATGAAGTGGAAATTTATTTTTGAAATGGTGGATATGCAGAACTGATAAAAGGTAGTTGCAGGCAGTATTTGATCTTGAAGAGGCCTTTGGAGACTTGCTTTTCTCGCCAACCTTTTAACAGTTCCTCCAATACCGTCACATTCCGTCTTCCCATGGCTTGTAGCGAAGAATGACCACTGGGCTTTGATTTTAAAGTCTTTTTCATGAAGTGAAAGATTCATAAAATTATATTTATTTTTGTACTGTCCTGCGCATCCGTCACTGAAATAGTGAACATCCGTGACATTAGGACAATGTTCCTTAACAAATTCTAACAGGGTTTCTTGAATCTTATAAACCATACAAACATCATGATTTAAGTCATCGGAAATTATACAATGTGATGAGACTATTCTTTTGTCATCAACACACATGTTAATTATTACTGGGTGAACAGTGCAGGAGTCTGAGGTCCAATGATAACCCTGTACCTCATCTTGAATCACAAAAGAGAAATTCTCGCTGAAGTCCATTGATATAATGGCTTGATTTGGCAGGCAGTTATCCTTTAGACTTTTAAAATAGCTCGATTGACTTTTTGCAATATAAGAATGTGGGATAAATTTTTCTATTTTTGTTGTTAGTTCATCAATAAATTCATCAATGGTTGAAGTTTGAGTTATCATCTGTGTCCTGTCTGTAGCTACCCACTGTTTGAATTCGATCCTATCTTCTTCCTCATAGTTTTCAAACTTTGTTTGTAAGAATGCTGTTAAACTTTCTTTCGATGGACAGTTTTCACATCGCCTAAACATACAGTTTTGAGATGGGGTTTCACATAAAATAAGATTTTGTAGATCCTTGTGAGTCTCTTCCAGTTGTGCAGCATTTATTAGGAACAACACATTTTGATGGATGGTACACACACAGACAGAGTGTGTTCCACTAGCACCAGCCAGAACACACCATTTGGGGCGAAGAGTACAAAACTTGGAAAACCCTATTTTTATGTCAGGATGTTCCCTTTTGAAGTTTGCAAACATTTCGTTGAGATTACTTAAAATTAATCTTTTCTTCTCATATTTTTTCCCTCCCAGGCTTACTACATCTTTCATACCTGATAAAACTCGTGACTGCTCGTCACTTTGATAAAAATTTACAACAAACTCCACAACTTGGGGACTGAGTTTCTTTCCTCTTCTTGGTTCAGGTTCAGCCAGAAGCCCTTTTTCTTTGTACAATTTCTGTGCTTGTCTAGCAGAATAATCGGACACTTCAAATATATCTTTGATTTTTGTTCTTGACCAATTCAGTGATGCTGGAATCGTTAATAGTTGTATTTTCTCTTTTGACGAAAGTTTAGTTACTTCACTTTTTATATTCTCAACAAGTAGGTCCATTTCTGCTGCCTTTTCTTCAGCTTTTTTGTGTAATTTAGGTATTTTTGGTGGCAGCTGCACATCTAAAACTGTTTCAATCTTCTTTTTTACATTTTGATGTAGTTTTTCTAATTTATTTTGTGCATAGCCAATTTTGGAGTTTTCATTCAACGCATGTAGTTTAAAAGGTGAACACCCGACATCAGTTAAGGACGAATTTAGAGAATCAATAGCCTCTTCTTTTTGCATCTGGGTTTCAGTTTCAGTTGGCAGAGTAAAAACATCGTCATCCTGCGATTCTTCTACATCATCATTTGGAGTTGAGAATATAGTTTTAGAGCAATTTGTGCATAATTTTTCCCCAGGTTTTACTTGTAGACCTTTTGTTGTACAGGTCTTGCTCTGCTGGACACTTATTACTCTTAAACTGTTTTTAATGGGTTTCTTATGTTTTTTAAAAGGATCACAGCAGGTCTTCTGAAGGAATTCATACTTTGACAAAAATAAGCTCTTATGATGCAAACAAATGTTAATTATTTCTTTATCATCTAATTCACTTCTTATCTTAATCAAGTTGAGCTCCTCTTCAGACAAATCACTTACATTTTCCAGCCCTTTTTTTGTAACATAAGTTAATTTGTGACATTCTGTCTGTTTTAAAAGCCCTACACAACACTTATTGTCCATTTCTGATAAAATTGTATTTCAAAGGAAGATAAATTTTTCTTCTTTACAAGTGCATAACTAAAACAACAAAAATTGCAAACTTAAATTAAAAGCTAAATTATGCAATTAGTATTCTTGGTTTAGAAAAACTTTGTTTCAAAGAGAAATTTACACGTTGATAAAAAACATGAATCAACTCACACAGACACACACACCAACACAATATATAAAGAATATCTTAAAAAAGTTCCACACTAATAACACTGTGAACTCAAGGGACACTTGTAACTGACTGGCTCATATTCTGTCTCTGATAGATACAAACTGCATGGCAAAGCAGTTGCCTGTCAAGACATGAAAATCTCATGTTACAACTTGTTCAGAATAGGAGGCAGAGTTTCTGCCTGTCTATTTCTGATTCCTAATCCATTACAACATGATTGTTGACTTTTGACAAGTTCAACTATGCTTATATGGGATCATTTAATATTTAACTAAATTAAAAGATATAATTGTTTTTAATAAAATTTTTTTTCTGTTAAATTTTAGACATTATTAATGTATGCTTTTCATGCACAGTTTCATAGGTAAAAATATTTTATTTAATATTAGAAGGTCTAATTATTAACAATATTCAGCCATTGAGACTGGCACAACCTCATATTGCTCATAATTAATGTGTTGTAACTTGCAGTGGTCTTAGTAAATAGAAGGAGGCAAATACACAAAACTTTTATATTATTAAATTAAAGCCCATTTCATGTAGATAATTTAGGGGAAAAAAAGTTCTTGATTATCTCATTCCCTTGTCGAGATATTATATTTTACGCTAAACCTTGTTTGTAATTTTAAAATTTTATAATGTCCAACATATAATTTTTTTAAATATTTTGTGTTTTACTTGGGGTCTGTTACATTTTTTTTTACAATTCCTCATAGTTATAAGAACATGCCTTAAAAATTTCAACAAGATAGGAGGTTAAACAAGTGAATGAGAAATTATTTTCTACTCCAATACACGTTTTATCTGGCCTTATCCGAGGCTCGGAAATTTAAAAACGCCAAAACTTTAAAGTGCCATTACTCAAAAAATATGTGAGATAAAAAATTAAAATTTGGTGGTGTTTTACATATCTATACATAGAACACCTGGACCAAGTTTCATAAAAATCTGAGTCAGTGGGTGAAACGGCCTGGATGAGTTGACGTGGAATGACCCCTATGCCAATTCTGTGGAACTTTTATTCCTATTATAGCTAAGGCAAATTGAAATGCTAATCTTCTAGTTTCTATTGTTGTCAAGCCATGGTGCATTTTTGATGCCATTACCAAATATTCAACCAGTTCCTTTTCTTGTTTTTGGGAAAACATTTTATTTTCAACTCTTCTCGGTGTTAGAACAAATGTTCCTTCCTCTTTTTTTGCTTCACAGACATGCCTAGACAGTTTTGATTTTGAAACATTAAACTTTTCAGCTGCTATACGAATTGGTATACTTTCAGTGAGAACTGCTTTAATTGCATTTATAGATTCTTCTGATGCCTTCTCTCGAGCAGTTTTTCTTTCTTTATTACGAGGCATTTGAAATAAAATGCAAAAATAGCCATAAATGCATTGTAAATTTTTAATCCTTTTAAATTTTGTAATTAATAAAGTTATCTAACTGGAGAAAATAAAGTTATAAATATATTATCAGCTGTAAATGCGTTATAAACAATATATTTAGCATTTTTTAAAAATAATATGCGTTGGAAGCATAGTTTTGTTAAAATTAATATTAATTCTAACTCATATCTTTAGTAGGTGCATGTTTTTATAACTTTTATGTTATAAAAATTTTAATGAAACATTTATCTTTTAAATAAATCATGCATATAACTAATAATAGATACTTATGCATCATCAAACCAGCTGTCCCATTAGATCCCATTTTGTTTGTCCCATTAGTCCCCACATGCTGATATTTTATATTTTGCTAATTTACATTAACACATGTTTATCCAAAGACAATTTAACTAAGTTTAATATAAAATAGAATACTTGTTTCATATAAATTAGTGAGCTCTTAAACAATTTCAGGAATTAATGAATTGTAAATGTCTTTTCAATTAAAGAACAAACTTACTTTTTATAGTTGAAAACAAACTTTCTTCAGGTACTCTTTCATACAATTGCAAGTGGATGACTTCTTGTTGTTGAAAGTAGCAGCTCTGGTGTTGCCATGCAGGAGTAAAATAATGTTTTCTTAAAAATAATTTCAATAAAATTTGGCTACTGTCCCATTAGCCCCCACTCTCCCCTATAATGAGAGATTAGCTTAAAATAAAGCAAAATTTTGCCGACACATTCTTCGCGCTTGCGAGGAAAAAGTGAGAATTGGTAGGAGAAACATACGTTCTAAAATTTAAAACAAATCAATAAATATCTTTTGGTGCCAATTTGTGATCCAAATTTTAAAAATCAGGAAAATGTGGAAATAAGTGCATTTCAAATTTTGTATATTTGCTTCCTGTGCCAGTCTCCTACTTTTCTGCACTATCTGAAAAAAGAATTTAAAAAAAAAAAAACATTTTTGGACTCCTTTTTAATACGTATATGTAAATTTATCATATCGTTTTTTTTCTTTTATGTTAGGGATAAAAAATTCCGCCATTGCAATATTATTTTCGCCAACCACCGGTTGGGAAACGCGAAAGCACCATTCACGCAAGCGAAAGCACTATGCGAAAGCACCATTTTGCACCCCTTCCTTCCATTTAAATTTTTGATTTATAACATTAAGTTTAATATACAGTAAGAGTTTTTGAAAAATATATACTTAATAAACATTTGAATAACGTATTTTCAATAAAAATTTTCTACATAATTTCTTCTAATTTATCTAAAAATTACAATTAAAAGTTTTTCCTTAGTGCTTTCGCTCACGAAAGTTCTTCAATAGTTTCATTGAAGTCAACAGATCTTGTTCAATCTGCTTCATGCAGATTGCCATGCAATGGGTTGGCCTTATGGGAAATCCGTCCCTGATCTGAAATAAATATTTTTCCTGTCCTTCCACCACAGTAGTGGGTTCATCGAAGGATCGGCTCTTGTAGGTACTTATCTACTTCCAATATTGCAGCGGTTGACGGATTGATGGTAGCCATGACTGACGTCGAAACTATTTCATCGCGTTCCTCCCAAAGTGCAGATGAGGCTGCATTTGAAGATTGTGATGGAGCCAGTTCTTCTGTGCTGACTGATGTCTATGCTGCTTTTTTTTAGTACATCAACTGCTTAGCTGTATCTGCACAATGGCAAATCAGCCAAAAAATCAGAATGGAGAGAACTCCCTCCTTCTTTCTTTGCGTTTGTTCTGCTTTATATTTTCATTAGCAACTCAGTTTGGGCAGCCTGTTCTTTTTGTATTTTCTTTAAAACGCTCAGCTGCAATTTGCTGCACATATGCAGTTGTGAGCAGAAAGGGGTGAATGCATCTCATTACCTGGGTTGTAGTGGGATGTTGAAGCATCCAGATAGTGATGCATATTAATGGGCTGGTCCAAGAACTGCGTGTTGAAAAAGTGGGCAAAAGGCTTAGAGGCTGCTGAAGTTTTTTTTTCTCAAAAGCTCTGGGAAGCAAAAGTGATTTGGATTTCTCAGAACAGCAAGTTTTAGACAAAATTTTCCTTCTTTCTCCTTCTGTTTCCTATACCAAGTCTGAAGAATATTGTCTTTTTTAGTTTCACCCAAGCCTCTTCATAGATCCCTGGAATGAAATAAATAAAACTTCTACGTATGCAGGTGCATATTTAGTCAAACATAACTACATACTATCACTTCTGAAGTATGTAATAATGTGTCGACTTGCAAAATCCTTTCAAATAGCACACACTGAGGCGTGAAAAATTCTAATTGGGTTGTTTTTCCAATTATTTTTCCAGTTTTTAGCTGTGGTACATTTGGCCACAGATAAAACTCATTTCCCAACATCCAGGAAGTGGGTACGACATCAGCAGTCCTTGACTCCGTAAATTCTACTACCTGAAACATCTGAAAGAAAGCACAATCACAATTTGTGAGAACATTACATCAGAAGTTAACATTTAACATGTACACAAGTGTGAAATATTTCTTATTTAGAATGGTAATGTAGAAGTTGAGCAGGACATTCTGATTGAACTTACTCATATCTGGTCCTCTTTCGGCAACAATGTTTTTAACAAGTACAAGAGGATGGAGCTGCTTTATTATAATAATTTACTATATTTAATAACCAAAAGGTGAGAACTGAAGTTGAGCATTTTTTGCATACAGTAGAAAACCAAATACCAATAAATTTCCATTACAACGAAACTAATAAGTTCAGTTTTAAGCCCAAATAGGATAATGCATATTCTGTTACTAAAAGAAAAAAAAAAAATTCTGATCGTTAGGAGTTTGTTGTAATGGGATGTCAAGTGTACCTCTCGAGAGTATTTTCACAAAAATTACCAAATTAAAATAATATACCATTACATATTAAACTTTTAAACAAAACTTTAAAAAAAATAAAAAACTTATATTAATATATCAATCTCTCATAAATCATTAATACTAGAGATGATTTATTTAAAAAAGACTTATCTGTCCATCTCGGATTTTTCTGAAAACATTACCAGCTGTTACTTGTCTCATGAAAAGACTAAATCCAGCATTTTTTGCTCTAAAGTTGAGTTGTTCAGCTTTTATAGATCCCCAAATTGCAGCAAAAATAGGGCGCATTTTTAAGACATGGAATTTGCTATGTGCCCCAACTCCTTGGGCAAACAACCTGCCTCCAAATTCATTTTAGATATGGAACACAAAAGGGTCTAACTTTATATAATGGATGGTAACATTGGGCGCTTCATCAACGGAGATGAACCGCTAAACGGGCAGGGATTCGTGAAAGGCCATAGTTAAAGCTGAAAAGGAAACGGCGTGTCGCTCAAAAACAAATCATAATTCCAGAAATTTTGGAAAGAGCTTTTCACAAACTATGTATAATATTTATCAAGTATGTTAACGCCATGTGACTTTTCTTTTTGGTTTTAGTGTCCACTCATTTTGTGACGCAAGACTTGAATAAATTGCACTGCTCTGAAAAGTTGGAAATTTGATAATTTTTTGCAAACATTCTTAGCTTTGTCCTGTCCATACTAAAGACTAATTTCGGAATTTTGTATTCTCTTGCTACATGTGGTGGCAATTCATCAGCAGTTTCAAGCAGTTGTAGAAGTACAGTTATCTTCGGGACAAAACAAAGTTTACACACTTTTGGCTGAGAGAAGTAGATTTGTGTGAGATTTTTGTTGTGAGTTGAATGGGCTTAAAATTTTGCGAAACATATTTTTTTTCCTATACCAGTTTCAAAATACAGTCGCACCTGTTTATACCAAAGTTGAAGGGGCCCAATAACAGCTTCGTTATAGGAAATTGTTGAACAATACATTGATATTCATTATTTTTCATGTTTTACTAAGTTTTTTTTTTTCAAATAAACAATTTTAGTCATACTTTTTTAACCAAGAATTCAAGTCTTTGCTTTTTTTGTGTAGCACAAGACAGTAGAATTTTTTCAATTGAACCAAGTTTTTCGGTAGTTCTAACATTGCGCGACATTAAAAATTTCGTTATATTGTCCAAAGAAGATATTACTGATGCTACAGATATAGTGTCGGCTTCGGTGCTCTCTTTGTTGGTGTCAGAATCAGAACTTTTCGCAGTTTTCTGACGGATTTGATCCGCTGTTTCTGCATCTTCTAAAGGCAGAAGCTTTGCTCTTACGACTATTTCATCGTCGGCATAGTAAAAGTCTTAAAATGTAATGTTGCTCCACTGCACAGTTCATTCTCAACAACCTTCTCCCACATGCTTAGGAGATCAGTGTTGCTTTCATCTTCATTAATTTTTGTAAAATCGGCTGTAATCGGGGTAAACCCAGCTTTCTAGAATCAATTCTTTATTGTTTAAGTCACTAAATTCCATGCTCGCCGAACAAACTTGGTCGCCATTCGCATATCAATTTTCATTGATTTGAATAGGATAAATCTTGATTGTTATTGTCAGGGAAATATAAACTTGACTCTTGTCTTGGTTCTGTATTTTCATTATTTGTAGAGTTAGTGACTGAATTTGAATAAAGGGGGTAGATCATTAATTAAAATTTGATAAACTTCTGAATCTACAAGGTTATCTTCTCTTCAGGATGTATGGCCCAGTACAACTCTATTGCGATGAACAATGTTGTTTGGATCAAATTTCAAATTAATAGTTTCAATTACCCTGTCATCTTCTGGAATCGATATTCAGTATCCACCAGTTTTTAGTACATAGCCAACTAGGCATCCTTTCTGTGCACGATCGCTTAGCTTGGATCTTTGTTTAACTTTCGGAATACCAATGTAAACAGTTGACCCAAAAGCTTTCAAGTGCCAAGCATTGGGTTTGTTAGAAAGAAAAAGCTCATACGGTGTTTTTCTTTGGCTTTTATGGCAAACTCGATTCCAGGTGTAACCAAAGTAAATTACGGCTTCGGACCAAAAGGATGGAGGTAACCACTGTCAGCAAGAATAGCACGTACGCAGTTTAAAATGGTTTGATTCGCCCTTTCACAAACACCATTCTGTTCTGGAGTGTACTTATTTAGTTAGTTCATGTTTTACTCCATTTTCGTTACAATATCTAACAAAAGCAATATTTAAATTTCTGTACCGTTATCTGTTCTTATTGTTTTCAGTTTATATCCTGATAGACTGATATGCCTATTAAATATGCCGAAAACTTGAGATTTTTCGGGAATAGTCATCGCTTATAGATACAAAAAACCGCGCTCCGTTTTTGCCCTTGACTGATATAGGCCCCCAGATATAATCTTGCAAGAGGATGTCTGGTTTGACTGTCTTTGAGCGGCTTAAACAAGACGCGTTTTTGTTTACTAACTTGACATCGGTTCACAGAAATAATTTTTCAATTTTGGAAGTCCTATTACTGAGTTATATCTGCTATAGTGTCTAAAGAAAACAAAGAAAGTCCGAATTTTAATAATTACTCTCTGCAGTTTAATAAGTTTTTGCCTACGTGACCGAAAGCATGCCATATATCAACAGAATTTATATTAAAAGCACAAGGTTTTTAATGATTAGTAAAACTAGGCACATTTGAACTATTACTAGAATAGTTATTAGGTAATTTAATACGTGGATTAAAAATAAAATCAACATGCTACCAATCTTTCTTTTTATAGTAAGAATACAAAAATTTTATTTTTTTTAAAGGAAAAATTAAAATTTTCGAACAAGAAAATGTGCATACATATTGAAATGCTCAGTGTTGTATACACTACAATTTGTATCCAATAGATTTCAATTATTGAAGAAATGCGTTCTGCTGTTTCTTTATCATTAGGAAAAAAATCTTCCAGAGTCAATTGGCGTTGGATCGTCAAGTTTCATTAAGGATCCCATTGCTGAAATTTTCAAATTCTATTTTTTTAATGGCTTGAATAGTGCGAAACAAATTCAAGGAAATGTAATTCAGCTAGTTAGCTGAATTGCAACTTTTAATTCAATCTAATCATTTAACTCTTTATTGACTATTTCGGCTGCCCGCCACTGGCTAATTAATGGAACAGCACTTTATCACACCACTAGCAGCTTCTTTAAGGTGAATGAAGTATTATCTGCACTAAATTCCTTATTTAGTAGTGATATATCTACTTGCTTTAAATGAAGGTATGGAAAATTAATTTTTATAGATTACTTCTTGGTCCTGAATTCGAAAGTGGTGCATTTTCCGAGTTTGGAATAATTCCCTGGCATTGGCTGTATCTCTCTGCTTTAAGTGAGTTTGCAGTTTCATCAATGCTTTCAGTGTTCACATACAATACGGTTATAGACTTAAAATTCTCGTCTAGTTGTATTAAAAACGCTTTCTGTGTCTTTAGGAAGATTTTTTCTTTGCATGGGGGACCACCTTTTCAAAATTTTTTATTTAACTTATTCTTTGCGACCCACACTACACATTGAAAAATCAGTAAACTATCCCATAATTAGGGTTGCAAGTTTGTCGCGGGAAAAAGAGGGCGAAATTTTCGTCGGAATAAAAATTTAATAAGATGCAGGATATCTGCAATGAAAGTTGTGGTTTAAATAAAAAAGCATATATAGAACTGAACAAATTTATTTATTTCAACTCTATGCAATATTTAAGCAGTTATTTAGATGTACAGAATTTTGGTATAAAATATTGTACATTGTTAAGTTTTCGTTAATTTTTCTTCGTTCATCACTTAATACGTTTTTATATTTAGAAAACGACCGTTCA
The DNA here is from genome assembly GCA_038502835.1 of Octonoba sinensis. Taxonomy (NCBI): domain Eukaryota; kingdom Metazoa; phylum Arthropoda; class Arachnida; order Araneae; family Uloboridae; genus Octonoba; species Octonoba sinensis. Next base: position 56,963,334 of record CM076605.1, on the reverse strand, counting down.
GCATCAACACTATTTGTAGGAACTGAAAGACATCGAATAGCTACTTTGGACAGGTTGGGAAAACGTTGTCTTGGATTTCCAAAATTTAATTATTTGACCTTCTTCAACATGTGATTCGTTGATTGTTGTCTTGTACGCATTAAATTCACTTATCAATTCTTCTTCATCCTCAAATATAGGGATGTTGTGAAAAATTGAAGAATTATCAACTTCGTTAAAAGCAGTTAAGTATTTGTATTGATTTGGATCAAAAGCTCTGCATGCTTTGAAAAAGCATGATGCTGGTTGGCGAAATCTGTTTTTATTACTGCTGCTTTCAAAGAAATAATTTTTAATTTTTTCTTGGCACAGGTTTAGAGCCTTTTTAGACTTTGGGTGCTCACACATTTTAGACTTGGTTTCTAAAGTTTTCGAAAAATCGGACATTTCGTTAAAAATAACATGGGAGCTTACTCTTTGCTTTTCAAATAAGGTTAATTTGTTAAGAATTAATGGTGCGTATTTTTCAATTTCTTTTAAATCCCCCTTCAAATTTGCATCGCAACATTCTTCCGAAATTGTGCTTAATAGAGAACTGCTGTTTTCTTTTTCTTTATGAAAAAACTGCGTAAGCATCCAAATAATTCACGTGGAATAACGCAGCTTCAAACCAGCTATTCTATCTCGTTTGTACAGGAACCGGTGGTAAAGAGGTCTTCATGCCTTTTTCTTTCAGAAATGCGCGAAATCGCCCTTTACGTGAAGGGCACGCAGTGAATGCACGCTTGATATGCACAACGAAACAGTTCACATTATGAAACTCATTTTGCCATATTTCTCCTTAGAGATTTAGAAGGTGGGCATTGCATGTAACGTGCACCGAATTTAGAAACACCGCTTTTAAACTTTTCTCCCATGCTTTGTACATGTAAGAAGCGTTGTCTGTAACAAAGGATGTTATGGCATTAAAACGAAGTTTGTAATTTTGACAGCACTGGATAACTGCTTCACTGACAGATTTAAAATTTACACTTTCTAGAGGAATACTTTCTAGAAAAAAGGCAGATAAGGAAATATCGGAATCATCCTGTTGTATTTCCACTGATGGAACAGCTAACACATTTAATACATATCTGTCTTCACAGTCTGTTGTTTCATCTGTTACAATACTTACACCGGCAGCAGATGTTAAAATGTCTATAACTTGATTTTTATGAAATTCATGAGCTTTCGGTAGATAATGCTTTCGTAGATGGCTAGAGCTTGGGATAACACCAATATCTTTAAGCGAATTTTCTAGATAAGTTTTCAATATCGGATTATCTAGCTTGTGCAATGGAATGTTTGCCGCTGAGAAAACACCAACTAACTTAGAAAGCTGTCCAGCACGATGTTGTTCTTGAAGAGATTTTTTTTCAAACAAATTTTCAACACTTGTCTGAGTTGCTCTGGGTTCACTGGCAATCTTCTTTTGATGAACCTTACTTTTTAAATGTTTTTCACAGCTATCTTTTCGCGAAAAATCTACAGAAACATTGCAACTGCAGCAGAACAATAGATTTTTCCTAACATCGAAAGTTCCTTTCTTGTACTGCTTGCATCTCTCAAAAGCGGTCGCTTTACTTGTATGGCTCATTTTTCTTTAAAATTCTACAAAATGTACATTAACACAGTTGGAAAATGAGACAGAATCCTCATTGAAAAAACAATAACTACAATTTAGAAGAAAAGATCTGAGAGAAGGTGGCTTAAATAAGACGAGCACTGTGACCCAGAAAAAGAGGCACTACTATTTTTTGTTCTCAATCGAACGTTCGAAGGAAAGGTAAGCATTGAAATGTTCCATTGCTAGCATTTCCACATGTTTTTCAATGCAATACAAAGGCTTGAAAATTTCGCTGCTCAGTGCAATAGACTGCATAGCATACTTACCCCCTCATTTCAGGGAATTTGCTGATATAGGGACTTACTTTTATCTTTGGTATTCATGTCTTGTTGCCCTTCGAGGAAAAGGAGGTTTCTCTAACAATCAGTGATTGACAGCAGAGGGTCTGACCTGTCAAGTGTAGTGGGAGATTTATCAAGAGAAAAAAACTGGTCTGTTTGGTGAATGTCCCTCCAAATACACCTTTATTCTCAACATGAATGGTATTATCTGTGACTAATTGTATTATTTAGCTATTGAGGAATTCTCCTAGATTTTTCGGACACCTGTTATAAATTTAAAAGCTTTAGAATAGTATAAATTGTTGTTAAAATGCAAATAATATTCGCGCAAATGGTATTATTTTCAAAATTCGTGCATTTTAGGAAAAAGTGCTAAAATTCGCGGAAATCATCGCGGGAATTCGCGGCGCGACAAACTTGCAACCCTACCCATAATTAAAACGTGTAAATTTAAGGTTACATCTGCGATCAAACTCTGATCTGGAAACTTTATCATGTTTTTCTCATCTATCAGTAAAGTGTTCATTTGATGGCCATGTACAATGATTAATTTTCCACTTCAGAAACTACTTTTGTGAAAGATTTCTCCTTCTCTGTGATTTGGCCAGCAAAATGTTTAATATTTTTTTCCCCTTCAAAGAGTACTAGTACCCAATTGCCTACATCAAGCTCAATTTTATTTTTGATGGTGTCATTGATTATGTTATCATTAACTTCAGACTTCACAGTTTACTCTCCCTGTGATTAGATTGGTTTTCAAAAATTTCTGTGGTTTCATTGAAACATTCACTACCTTTACCTCGTAATCTTAAACTTTTATGAAGCAATGCCTTTTTCTCGTTTCAGGAATTTGAAACATTTGTTTTCCTAAAGGTGCACATAGTTCGTCAATAATTGGTTTTTCTTCAAGGATTTCACTTTCAGTAACAATAAGTATGGTTATATTTTTGCGCAGTTTCTTTGCTGAATGAAAAAAAATCTTACACAGAATGAGGATCTATTTTCGTTGAAAGATTCTTCAACAAAATTGTTGCGTTTCACAATTCCATCAATAGGTCCCTATCCATGACCTGTTGCTGAGAGGTGCCACAATACATGACGAGGTTGTAACGCTGGCCTGTCCCATCTGATTGATATAACTTTAGAAGTCACAAGATGTGGAAAATTTACCCTGAATCTTTTTGATTACGACATCATTAAATTTAGAAACCACATATTTCATGACGTAGTAATCAGATACCATAAGCATTGGCATGGAGAGCTATTTTATCGTAAACAAAACAAAATAGCCCATTGCACTATATAAAGTGCAGGAAGTTGACACTCAATATGCAGGCTGAATCTCATCTTGAGACTTAAAACTATAATTTTCACTAAAATCAAAAGAAAATAAGAGTATTTAAAGGTATGTTTTTCTTCAAAAAATAAACTCTTATTGACATTTTACATAATCATGTTATAAATACTAATAGCTTCATCTAAAGATAAAGAATGCTTTTGTTAAATGATGAAACAATAGCAGTATCACGACAATCTTCCAATTCTTCTCTAAATCTTTCACTGAGCGTGGAAGTGGTATGCAACTTTAAGTTTCCGCAATTATCACAGCTGTGATAGAAACACTTCTCCTTGCGCTCATTGCAGACATTTAAGTTTACCAAATCGGATGAAAGCAAAAGTTTTATATTTTCATATTATATAGTAGAAAAGCATAGTTTGGTGGTGTCGCTTGTCTCAAACAAGAATTGAACTTAGTTCACTAATATCATGGACCTACCGGTGTAAACATGAGTCCAGAAATCTCTGGGACATCTTCTCTCAACTGTTCCATAGGCAATGGAGCGATGGGCATCACTCTCTTATTTTTCCCGTCATGTTTTGGCAATTGAAAGTGACCTAAATTGATTGAAGCCCATCCGAGTCTTTAAATTGCCGCTATGTTCAAACTGATTCCACCAGCGTTTCTGTGTCTGTCATGCATGACTTGAAATTGGTTGAAGAGTACATAATTGGTTAAGAAAGTATATTTGACTGCAACTGAATAAGATAAAGACGCTGGATTTTCAATTTCGTCATGATGTCAACAGTAGTGGTTCAGGCAAACTTTATCATAGTAGTAGAGTAATGGTTTAATGTACACACTCAATATTATCATTCTCTGTTAAGCCACCAGCGTTTTCACATTCGAGTTGTTAGTTTTTATTTTATGCACATAAAGCACCTCTCAATAAAAGTCATCGCTTTCACTTTCAGAACACTCCCTTGATTCATCACTATCGTGTTCAGAATATTCAGCATTTTCATGAGCAGTTTTTTCTGAGTAATCTTTCGTAAGAGCATCAAGCTCTTTGATTTTCAGGGTGACGTTTAATAATCGCATCATGATGCGTTTTTTGTGCTTTTTACAATGCTTGAGTCCATCTTCAAATTTCAGTTCGTTATTTCTTTCAGGAGATATATCTTCGGCTGTGTTTCGGCTGATTTTTAAAGGGCAGGCTTTTGCATCAAAATTTTCATCTTTAAAATTTTTCATATGATTTCATATGAAATGACATATTTCTGTTTGACTTTTCTCCATTTACGTCTTTCACAATAACGTAATCCTTAGCTCCAGCTGTTTGGTAGGATATGCTATCTGCTTCAAAAAAATATTTTACTGTTGACATTGTTTCTCCACTGAGCTGACAGATTTTTGGTTTAACAGATGTTAGTTGTACAATATCTCAGGGTTGGCAAAATGGACCCAGCCCAGAAAAATACACCCAGGTTTTTCCATGTGGATCCACCAACAAAACTCCGCCTGGGTTTTTGTTCAAATTGGGTTTTTGCTAAAAATCATTTCCTAATCTACAAATCCCACCTATAGTATTTAGAAATACAATTTTACCTTTTAAGGCCAGAACCTAGCTGGTTTGTTTCTCTTCTCAAAATTACATAAAGATAAAGATTAATCGTATTTTTGGTAATCAGATGTATTAGATGTAGTTATTAACTTCATTAACTGAAAATTCTGGAACTCCTAGGCAGACTGAATCATGATCCTTCTCTTTCTGCTTTGAAGGAATTAAAAAAAAGATCATATTTCAATTACTTCTATTCATTATTGATTAAGAAATATGCATTTATGTGTAATTAATAATATTTTTCATTTTAAGAAATGTAAGAACACACATCAAGAAATTCCTATATCCAGTTTTAGAAACATGAAAGAAATAATGAACATGAACTGTTCATAATCTTCTTGCATAAAACTATGCAAAATGTGACACATGTGATTAATGTCAAACGATGATACCCAATTAAAGTTAATGACAATAAACTAAAAATAGAGAATGAAAAATATATTCCAAATAATTATAATAGATCTTTTTTGGTTTACCAATTAAAATCATATTCACTTTGATTTTTGTGGCAATATTTGTAAATCTTTACTAATTTTTCACACTGCTCCGAGCCTAGTCTGTTCCGCAACTTAGATGTTACATTCGCGCCCTTCTGACGCAGTGCGTGTTACATGGCTCCAGCCATGGGTGGTAAAGGTCAAGACTCAGAAATTTTGGAAGTGGCCAGTGGCAACTAAACTTGATTAACTTGGTGGCCACTAATGCGAAGCGGCGGGGGGGGGGGGGGGGACATAGGTGGAGAATAAAATAGAAGCTAGTGCAAAAAAACTACATGCCTCTTTGAAAATAAAAGTAGGTTATATAAGTCAAGCATTTACTTACACATACATCCTTATTTACATCATACTTACATCATTTGAAAAATGAATCTATGCTGGTTTGCTTTAAATTTGACTCTTTTTCGGATTCCACAACACTTTCTATATGAGAAAGAGCTTTGAAGGTCTCTGGTATCATATTCGGACGAGATTCAATGAACCTTCTCAAAACATCCGCAGCTAATACAGCTTCTTTGTTCGTTGGTTTCTCCTGAGTCTTGCATATCTCTTCCTCCTCATCGTCTTCAGAAATTACATAACATCACTAGCTGAAACTTGAGAAAGAATATCCTGGTCTTCCCACTGCCCACAAACTGCAACTTCTTCATCAATATTCAAAAAGTCTCCGAATTCAATTTCTTTCAGATTTATTATTTCTCCAAGTCGTTCCCAATCTTTTGTTGGCACGTTATTTTCAATATCAGCATTGTTTGTTTCACATACGGTGTCATTCTGTTCATTTTTTGCAAATCCTGCTTTCCTAAAGCAATTTGAAATGGTCGATGAAGTGACGCCATTCCATGCTTTATCTGCCATTCTCATGACTTCCAAAATGCTCACTCCAGATGGCTTAGTTCCTTCTTCAATCTCAGCCAAAAGTTCTTTTACCACTTGATGGCGATATTTGACTTTGAAACTTTGAACGATTCCTTGATCAAGAGGTTGAAGTCTAGATGTCGTGTTTGGGGGAAGAAATTCCACTTGAACATGATTTAATTTTGGTATGATACTGTGACCTTTGCAGTTATCAATAAAAAGCACGATTTCACGCTTTCTCTTTTCATTTTCCTCTCTAACTCCTTCAGCCAATTTTCAAAAAGTTTCGAAGTCATCCAAGCTTTTTGATTGGAATCATAAGTAAAGGGGAAAGATTTCACTCCAGAAAAGCACCTTGGTTTTGCTGATCATTAAGGGCTTTAATTTTTCAGTCCCAGCCATGTTTGCGCAAAGCAACAAAGTTACACGTTCTTTACTCCTTTTGCCTCCTTTGCAGGCTTCTCCTTTAATGGCCATGGTTTTATCTGGAGTGCATTTTAAAAAAAAAGTCCGGTTTCGTCCGCATTAAACACATTTCTTTCATCGTAATTTTTGAGTATCGACCTTAGTGTCTCTTTGAATTCCATGCAGACTTCTTCATTAACGCTGGCGCTTTCGCCGCACATTTTAAGAAATGTAATGTTGTTTCGGTTTTTAAAATTTTCGAACCATCCATTGCTTAGAAATAAAATTTCACGTTAAATTAAAGCACAAATGAGCATTAAAACGCAGACATATGTTTCGGGATCGCTTGGAATCCCTTTTTCAATGCGACAGGGAGCTTCTAGATGCAAAACCCAAGCGATCCCGAAACATATGTCTGCGTTTTAATGCTCATTTGTGCTTTAATTTAACGTGAAATTTTATTTCTATTACTTTGCACAAAGTTTAATCATTACCATCCATTGCTTTTTTTGAAATTAACATGACCCAATTCCTGGGCAAATGCTTCGGCTTTCTCTTTTATTAAATTTCCGTTGATTGGGATGTTTTGCGCTCTACATTTTGTAATCCACACCATTAGACATTTTTCCATATCATGAAATTCACTAACTCTAATTTTCTTTCTCTTACCGAAGCCATCGTCACAGTTTTCCAGAATAGCGTCTTCATTTTTTAAAATTGTCGATAATGTGCTGCTTGGTATTCTGAACTCTTTTGCAATTTCATTTTTCTTTTTGGAACCTTTTTCCACTTCTTCAATAACTCGTTTCTTCTCCTGAATGGAAAGCGTGTTTAATTTTCGTTTAGCTGCCATTGCTAGCAAGTTCGTCGTATAACTCAACTGCTCTGAAAATTTCCTGACCGGAGTTCTTTCCACCGTACAAGACAAGGAGATGACAGGAATGAGATAGCCCTGGTCCCCTGGGCTCCACGTAGCAGCAGCAATTCTTTCTCCCTCCCACTTCTCTCACACCCTGCAGGTGTGACCTTGAATGGTTCAATGACTAAAAAGGGTTTAGAAAGAGGGCGAAAATTACAAAAGGACAAGAATGTCGAAAATTCTTGAGCCCCACTGAATAGAATGGAAGTAAAGAATGCAAGTTTGCTCATGTTTTGGAACAAGGAAATAGTAGTTGAACAAAGAATATGGAATCCGAGAGAACCACCAAAGAAAAAAAATTCGAGTTATCGAGGGTCTAAAATTGAAAAATTCGACTAAACAAGGTTATTTTCACATTGATAACATAGGATAAACGAAGGGAAATAAATTTTTTTCGAGATATCGAAAAATTCGAGATATTAAGGTTCGAGTTATCGAGGGTTGACTGTATATATATATTTCCATTTCGCGCTGTATGGGAGAAAAGAGAGCTTAGCAAATGTATGTAAGAATATTTTTATAAATTTATCTCTTCATTAAACAATTCAAAGTGTTTACACAACATTATTTACATTTACATTCAATCAAAAAATCGTACAAAACTTGTACAGATAAGAATACATATAAAACTTACTAACAGTTGTTGCAAAAGATGTTTTGGTACTCCCTTGCAAGTATAATTTTTGCATAATACACAAATCTGCTGACGTGTTTTGTCCTTGTTTTTTGGACACAAAGCACATCCGTTTCCGGCCAGAAATTTTTTACTTTTTTGTGCGGGTTTGCACCTCAGTAGCAAGAGATTTTGATTTTTTCCCCCTTCAACTAAATACATTGCTAGTTTTTTTTACAGACATACTTTGGCTTTTATACTCCACAGACGTGTGTTTTTGGGATAGTAACGTTATCCGTGCGTTTATAGCAGTGACAGTTAATATAGAAAAAAAAAAATCTACCATTGGCCACCGATTTGTTATTCTTGTCGTGGTGTCAGATGCGGCTATTTGATCCACATTGTCCACAGCACCTTTCGTCGTGTCGTAGGTCATTATTTCCGGTTTCTTTTTCTCAGCCGTATCGTCGTCTATAGTGGGATCATAATGCGTCGTCGACAACAACAAAATATTTTCCTTTCTTTGGAACATATGAATCTATTGTGCAATCTTTCTAGAATCCAAATATTTGTTTACAAATTCTGCTAGGATTCCCTTTTTATTTCTTATAGTTCCCGTTCCCACTATGGTCAGATTTTTAGACAGTAAATGTATTGTCAATGGGTAACTACTGGTATACCAGTAGACTGTGGTAATGTTTTGACTCGTGTTGTATAGCTGCTCTACAAGTCTTTTAACAACATCAATCGGCTTGATTGGTTTTTCGATACTTTCGCCACAGTAGATTTCTATAGAAGATGTATAGAAAGTTCTTGATCGACAAGTGCAAACATTTTTATCTCGTATATTGTGGGTTTGTTCGGTATATATTGCTTACAGACATAACGACACCAAACTGCCTCCAGTTTCTCGTCAATCGGTTCCTTTGGGATGTTAAACTCTACGTCAGATTTCACAGAGAAAAACTGTGGTGAACATATTTGAAGTCGCTGAACAGATGGAAGATGTTACTTCTGTTTACCTTAATGTTTTCCAGTATTAGTCAAATATATGTAATTGGTCAGCTGTTTTATTTTCCTGGTACCCACACTGATGATTCTCAACGATTTTAGAAGTATAGTTAAGTAATTATTTGAACGAAGTAGGCAGAGAAGATTTTATATGCTGTTTACAGGTAGTTACAACATTCCAGCTTATCTCCTTGTATAGATCGGACACACAGATCCCTCTTCTCATTCAATAGGCACTAATCCCTTCATCTGTATTAGAACAAACACATTTTGCTGAACATCTATTCATGTTCGTCGAAAATATGAAATATGCACGTAAAGAAATTCAATTTTCAATGATGAATTAGGATAGAATAGTGAATATTGTAGCAATTAACTTCATCCTATTACTTCTGTTAACTTGTGTCGAGTTACCAAGTTTTTTACCTATACAAAAAGGATCGTACCAACCATGGAAAAAAATATGTGAAGCTATCTGAATAGTCGAGTGAAAGAGGTTACTAAGTCCTTTAAAGTCTCTTCTTAAGGTTCTTTGTGTGAAGACTTTTAAAACTAATCATAGGGTTTTGCATATTTACTTAAGAGATCTGTAGAGTAGACTACTTTCATGTCTTTAGTAATTCTATTAATTATATATGTTTATGTTTTGAACTATTAAAAATGTTGAAATGTTTTGCTTTGTTGTTTAAAATGTTTTATTTTTCCCCTTAGGCAGAAGATGAGTCAAGTCTGTGGAAATTGTCTCATGAACTTGAAAACAATGACATATGTCATAAAATTTGGATTGAGCAACCTGAAAATTTCCCAACATGCATCGCTTGTAAACCATACCCTAAGCAAGATGTTCACAAATATTTCAAGCAATTCAAATTATTTAAATAAAATATTTTGAAAATTTCTTCCTTTCTGCTGAAATTTCTTTCATAACGGGAAACTGGCTATCGATATAATTGCTTATTACAGTATAGCTACAGAGAATATATAGCTGAAAAAATAATGGTAAGACTGGCTTTTACTATCTGTTGCTTTAATAGAGTAGTGTGGGTCCTAATTTGGGCCATGGGTGCAAAGGTTTTCATCTACATTTAAACGAACCGGAAAGAAACAAAGGAAAAAAAAATTACAACTTCTTACACAATATGTAGATACGATAAGAAATAAATCATCCATTTTTGTAAAACTAAATATGCTTCCTATGAAATACCAAAGAACTAATACAGATTGAGCTTTTCAAATCTGGACTTGAGACAACAATTAAATATTAATATAACACATCACTATTATCTTTCAACATTGATGTGTGAGCAGAAAAAAAATAGGATCCATAAATTGTATAAAATACCATCATTGATTTCCCAAAAAAGCAGAAAATTACCAAATTAACTATTGCTTTAGTTTTTATGCACCTAGTTAATCAACTACATATATGAACAAACACTGCAAACTAACAAATCTTTGCTCTCTTAACGTTCAATTTTTGTCATTACATTTCAGTATGAACATTTTTGTAACAGGTTGGGTATATGATTAAGTTTAAACGAGCAACCAACTTTGTCTGAACCATTTATCTCTTGAGGATTCTTTCCCATTGCAGTTCGAGCCCAAACACACCAACTTGTAGTTGAAAAACAAGTCTCACATAATTTCCATTTAAAACAAACATTCACAATTTATGTTCTCAAAAGTATTTGCCATACTCATTTTATTTAATGTAGCTAAAAATGCTTCCAATTTTAAGTGAGTTTTAAAATTTACTTATTTTTTTTACTTTCTTTATTAGTCATTTCTATTTAAGTCATTTATTAAAGGCTTTATTTTCTCAGTCCCATCCATGTTGGCGCAAACCAGCCAAGTTAAACGTTCTTTACTCTTTTTACCTTCTGTGCAGGCTTCTTCTTTTATGGGCATGGTTTTATCCGGAGTACATTTTTAAAAAGTTCTGTTTCGTCTTCGTTAAACACATTTTTTTTCATCCTGTTTTTCCAGTATCAAACTTAGTGTCTCTTTGAATTCCGTGCAGACTTCTTCATTAACACTTGCACTTTCGACGCACAATTTAAGAAATGTAATGTTTCGGTTTTTGAAATTAACATGATCCAATTCCTTGGCAAATTTTTCAGCTTTCTGTTTTATCAAATTTTCATTGATTGGGGTGTTTTGTGCTGTACATTGAGTATCCACACATGAGACATTTTTCGATATCATGAAATTCACCAACTCTAATTTTCTTTCTTTGACCAAATTCATCGTCACTTTTCCAGAATATCTTTTACAATTGTCGATAACGTGCTGCTTGGAATTCCAATCTCTCGTAATTTCATTGCTAACAAGTTTGTCGCATAAGTCAACTGCTGTGAAAGTTTCCTGGCCGAATAAGTTCTTTCCTCGTAGAAAGACAAGATGACAGGAATGAGACAGTTCAGGGTAGAGATGGGCAAAACGAATCTTTTAGACGGATGCAGGTGCGATAATTTGTTGATTTTAAACATTTTACCTACTGCAGCACTCCGTCAGTCGTGACTGATCCCCACGAATCAGCCATGCATTAACGCCTTTCTTGACGGCCTTGCGAGGGCCCGTTTCAAATATTTTTTAATACAAAAATAATAAATAAAAGATGTCGTTAAAGAAAATGAAAATTTACCGGTCTTTCGTTTAAAAGAGCACTTTAAAAAAAAGTATGAGCTGTAGAATTTGGCGCTTGTTACTAAGAAATTCGGCACTGATATGCAAAGTGTAAAGAAAGTCGAAAAATCCTTGACTCGTTCCCTTGTTGAAGAGCGTAGAAAGTAGCACAAGTTTGTCGCAGTGAAAGACGGTGTGCGTTACATGTGCCACGGCTTAGTATCACGTGCAGAAAATATTTAAACAATATTTTATCCTAACAATAACAGTCATAAAGGTACCGTTTCACAATGCGTTGCAGTATAAAATGAAAGAGATTACAAAAGCGTTATTCTGTAAAAAAATCACATTAAATGAATATTATGGTTAATGAATCAAATTTTGCTAATTTTATCAGAAGTATGACGACTCGTTTTTTCTGTGTAAATTTGGCCAGCAAGATAAATATTGCCAAGTGCAAAATCAATGTTTTAAGGCTTCATTCATTTCTGTTAGAGTGCTTCTGAATGTCCGATTTTAGTTCATAAGACTTCCCGATGTTGTTTAAATCCTGTTTAGTGAGAAGGTGAATTCTTTCTAAACCACTGTCCGTAATAGAGTTTCTCACTTCATCGAATATCTCGCTCAATGGTATTTTCATCGCAATCTTTGTGGCAACAAATTTTCTCTCTGAAGCTGCCAACTGAGTGTGACACAGTTCCATTGCATATCCAATATGAGTTTTTGTATAGTTAACTGCACATGACCCATCAGTACTTTCCAAAACTTTTAAACTGGCTGGGCAGAGATATTTAGTTTTTTTACTTTCTTGTATCTTTAAAGGTCTAAAGTTTGCACTTATTGATTTAAAATATCCCGATCTATGGCATTTAAAATGACGCTTGACACCAGCATGTGCTAATATACAATGGACCATTCAGTAATGAAGGATGTGGCCGGCATTAGTTTGTTTCCCGAAATGTATTGCAGAAGTTTTTGATGTACTGATCTCTATAGAAAGGAAGTTCAACTGTTCAACCAATCTTCAAAAACTTGGATACATTCTTGAGGGATTTCTTCAAGTTCCTTTCTTGTTTTGGTGTATGATAACAAGATTATGTCGTCAGCATTAACTTGCATATATGTGTGAGAAGGAATGTCGAACTTCAAGAGAATATTGGTTAGTACATTCCAGATAAGGGGGCTAAGACAAGATCCTTGAGGGATTCTGTTTAATGAGAGTGTAGAAGCGTTAGAGATGACATTGAAGGAAGAGAGTCATCATTTTTTTTCCTTCTTCCTTAGAGGACTTCGCAGTCAAGACTGCTACCCAACCCAAAGTTGGAGATGGGACACCACTATCCAATTCCTTTCCAGTGCCTTTAGGGCTGTCATGTTACGATACGCTTTCCAGATTGCCGTCTACAATTAAAGTTCTCGTCGAGAGGATTTTCAAGTCTTTGTTATTTATGATTCTAAGTCCAATTAATTCGTCTCTAGATGACTTCGAGACGTTTCCCCAGCTGATAGTTGGGGATGTCACAGACACACCAGCTGTTCTGAGTCCTTGCAATTGATTCCTTAATGGTTCGCACTTTCTGCATTTGGTTTTGTGTGCATCCTCAAGAGGATATTGACCGTTTATCACTTGCACGTCGACCACCACAAACAGAATTACGTCGGGTTTTAGTGTTCCATATTCAGTCTGTAATTTAGGTTCTACGCCTCTGTTGTTAGCTGATCTGTTTAGGTTAGAGAGCAAGGCATCATGTCGTTTGATTCGAAGTCCATGCGAAGCATGGCAAGTCTGAAGAATGGTTTAGAGTCTCAGGTTGAGGACATTCTCGGCTGCACAAGTAGTCAATCTTGGGTCGACCACGGGTTGAACGAGACTTCGAAAGGAGGGTGTTTTATATCTCGCAAGTATGCATGCAATAAAATCGCTCCCCAAAAGGAGGCAGGAACCATCTCTAATCCAAGAATGTGCTTGAGGGACTTCAGAGGAAGACTTAAGGCCAATTCCGTCATTGGTTTTATACAGGCGTTTTTTCCACATAGTGGCGATTCTTTTCTTACTAGTCATGGGTCGTCCGTTTAATTCATCAGTCCAAGTTTGACTTTCATATTACTGTTGGCTCCAAGAACTGGAATGATCCATCTCAACGATGATATTCCGAGGCCACCATCGGAGACTTCAGCATGGATTGTTGCAGATGGAGTGTCTTGTGGAAGATGCAGAACCAGTTTTACGAAGTTTCGAATTTTGACATCAATTTTCTTAAGTGTTCCAGTATGGAGCCCCGAGAAAAGCATCCTATTATAGTGTTTCGGTAGCAGATGATGCGCCAGCATGTATAATTTTTGCCGGGGTTTTAGGTGAGCCCATCTCTTTGTCCAAAGATGCCTGGAACGGGGCATGCCCGGTCAGGGAAAACATTACCCCCAAATATTTGAATTGTTCGTTGACTCCTTAAACTGGGATCGGTCTGTTCTCTTGCGTAAATCTTGATACTATCGTCGTACAGCATCCTTTTCCTTAAAGAGTTTTGTCAAGTTTGCTTCGCAAAAATCACATTTCAACCTGTTTAGGGGTATGTAATAACCAGCACGATAAACAATTACTTGCTCAATATCTATTACTGAAAAAATATCATCGAGACAAAATCAAATTTCGTAAAAGGAAGACAATATGATCTTTTTGAAGGCTTAAATCTGAACTTTCAGTAATATTCACAGATTCAACAGGAACTTAACTAAACATACTTGAATTTAATTGTAAAGGCAAAACACTTTGAATTCATAGTTTTTTTTCTACTTGAATTAATTGCTTGACAGAAATATGGTATTGGACCCCAGCAAGCTGACGATAGTGGTCAAAACTATTCTCAAGAGCATTCGTCGAAAACTTTCCTGTTAAAATGCAATCCATCTGAAAAGATCCTCTACAGTACTTAGAAACTTCGAATATTGCATATGTTGATTGATATAAGGCTCCCCAGTGTGAGCTTCTTCATTTAAAATTGCATTTTTTCCACGTTTCTTGCCGATTAAGCAAACCCATCCAAAAATCTTATTTTTTATTAGTTAGAGAAAGACAGAGGGGTTTTGATTAACGTTTATTTTGTGAACAACCTTAAAAGCTGTTTTTTCATTCCTTAATTCCCGCCAGGTACAATAATCTTCATAAAATTTGCAGTGTCCTCAAAATGAGGAGTTCATATTTTGAGCCTGCTTTAAGTAATCCTTCAGCTAATATGTGTATTAAATACCCGAGTTACTAGTTTCACATTTTGTCTTTTCAAATTAGAAGGGCAATTGATTTTTGAGTTAATGAATGGCAATGCTTTATTAATTGATTTTTTTTTCCATTTCATAAATGTTTTTCAAAGTGCCAAATGAAGTTTTTTAAATTTTCGAAGGGTTAGTTTCATTAATGTTATCAAAAGCTGGGGAGAAAAACACTCTCCAACATTTTTGTGGTTTATCCAGTTATTCCGGATCCATTTAAATAAATGGACAACATCCTTATGTAAAATAACGACCTAGGTGAATATGCTTCATGTATGTACACAAAAGTTTGTTATGATGGATTTGAAAACAATGACATAGCATTTTAGTAATTAAATTATTATCACTTAATACGCAAATTATGATCAATCCCAATAATTTAAATTGCAGGTATTTTTTTTTAGAACAGAATGCAAAAACTCATCACCTTTTTGGACAGGTGGTACACAAACATCCTTATAGCTGGAAGTTGAATTTGCACCATGAACACAAATGCAGTTGTTTCTGCATTCCCTATAATGGTACCACCTTTGAAATCTAAATACTGCTTTATATGAATTTCGTCTAATATTAAAACATTTTTTTCATCGTTATCATTTAAGTTAATTTGTCTTTAATGTAATTCATTGTGATCATTTTTTAGGATCAAGGTTAAAATTTGAGCACAAAGCTTTTAAAGTATTGGCATGTGGTAAAATTAAATATTTGCAGCTTCTTTAAAACCTATAGGCATGAGGAGAAATAGTGTACAAAAGTTTACTGAAAACTAAAAATTCAGATGAATATTTAAAGGCATTTTTAAACTTTGCAAATCAAATTTAGTTGTTCAGTGATACATTACGAAGTTGTTTTTGGCTTCCTCAATTTTTTCCATGAGAGACATATCCGACATTAGTTTTCAATATTTCCAACTTCTCACGCCAATCTCTGAATAATATTTTTTGTCCGTATGATCTCGTGTCTTGTTCCAAATCTTCGGCGGCTATTTTTATTTCAATCTGGCTGCGACAAAATGGACAAGTATCTTTTTTCATCGAACACCGAATCGTTAAGCACGATTTCTTGTTGTTGAGCGAAAACGTTTCTTAATATAAAGACACCTTTGTCGTATATTTAAAAAAAAAAAAAAAAAAGAAAGAAAAAGAAAATGTCAAAAATTAATATCTTAAAATTATTTTTGATAGTGAACAAGTGATTTCATTACTTTTATTTTACTGTGAACAATTGAGATGTGTATTAAATATACAACTTAAGAATTTTAATTTAAATAAAATAGAATTTTACATAATAAAAGAATTTCAACTTAAATAAAATTTTACCAAAGAATGAAAAACAAATATTCAAATCAAAAGATCATTTACAGATGTGTTTCGAGCTAAAATATTAACTGTTTGAGTGACAATATTTTACGCATTTGAAATTTAACATTTCAATATTACACTTAACATTATTAATAATCTGAAAACATACTTTTAATAAGACCATTAAAAAGAACGGAAATTATTTATGAAAAAATATTATTTGGAAATATAACAAAAAATACATTGCAATTCATACATAAATTTAATTTCTTTGTCTCAGCAGCACTTTCAGTAACCATCATTCTAATATTTCCTAGAAAGAAATAAGCTATATTGGTGTTAATAGTTTTTGTGATTCAAGACTAATTTGGTTTTGGTGGAACGCCTTCGATAAATCAATTAAAAAAAATATTTTTCATTACCCATACTAGTTGAAATCTTTTATTCAGACGGTAATGGCTAAAATTACGTCGCACAAAACTTATTTTTAACTACCGAAAACCCTCCACAATTCTGTCACCTTCCCTTGCTATTTCCTTCTAGTTTGGGAACCGCAACAATAGGCGTCGTCCATTTAAAATGATTAACCACTTGCACTGTAAAGACGTGACACGCACGTCGTAATGCTTTTGTCACAGAATCGCCAGGACTACAATCGCCAACAATGTACGTCGTCATGCGATTGTCACAGAAACGAAAACGACGTGCTTGGCACGTCGTATGATTAATATTTATATTTGTATAATTTTATTATCAATCGACGCTCTATATTCCCTTCAAAAAACTAATTAAAAGTCCTCTATCAAAAATAAATTAGTTTAGGAAAAATATTATATTTTCTATTTCTTTAATGCAGGGAACACTGACGCTTCTCGGCGAGTTACACTGGTCCGTTCTGGTACACGCGTCGGTGAATTTTTGTGCCAGCGCAAGTGGTTTAACGGAATGCAAAACACCATCGTTGAGAAGAGTGTTGAACTCCTTGTCAACTAGATGCCTTAACGCATGTGTTTGGCCTACTTTTACCAAACATAGGACTGATTTCCTCTTTCATCGCAATATTCATAGGTTCACCCAAAATACCAGATACATCAAATAAATAAAAAAAATTGGATACTACTTTTTAAAATATTCAATAATGAAAGAAACATTACCAAAATTGGCATTTTGAAAATTATCAACTACCATATTTACACAATCATGAACCCTAATATTAAACATTTTAATCCATTTCGGACCTAACAAAGTAGGTTTTTCATCATTGCAGTCAACAACACTAATTAGTAGAATGGAACACTTATTTAAAGAAGTAACAGGTACATCATAGTTGTCAACAATTTTTAAATCATCATCAGTGTACGACTTTAATATTGGAAGTGGTTGTGATTTGGTGACTTTTAATTTCAGTTTTACCTGGGTACAACCAAATAAATTTTCTGAAGGCGTCAACTATCATGAAAATATGATAGTTTTTATTTGTCGAAGGCAATGGTCCGATGAAATCCGCGTGTCTGTTGACTTTTCTACTAAGGTGGAAAGTCGCTTCATCGCTAAAAATGATAAGCTACAGAAACGCGTCATCCTGCATCATTCCTAGCACATAAGCACAAAATTCGAGACGCATCCTTTTGTCATTAGGGTTGAGAGCCTGCACAAGTTGTAATCGGTAGGGATTGTACAGCAAACGCCGTCTCGGAACTTTCCAGACAGTTGATTGCGGTATTCCAAGTTGTTAATTTTTTTATTAGACATGTCAAGTACTGTGTGTTTGCTATTTATCGTCTGTAAAACAGACAACATTTTTTGCTGACGTGTGTGAATTGAAAAAGGTTTTTTCTTTTAATTGTTTTATACTAGCAGACTAGTTGCGATAATGACACCCCATCAAGAGCAAATAGACTTTAAAACCTGTGGTTGCTGCAATATAATAAGTAAATAAACGAATAAATATGGAGTAAAATAATATTTTAAAAATAAAAATAAAATATTCAAATGTAAAGTAAAACTTATGGGACTTACTTGGACTGCGAACAAGACTTTCTTCAATACGTCCGACATCATCCACTGCTACACGCGGTCGGTCTGTGCTTTTACCTTTACACACACTTCCAGTCTGTTGAAATTGCGTAATAAAATTTAGGGAACATTTTTTTTGTAATTTTGCTTTTGTATTCTTTAATGAAATTTTCAAAAATTTTGGCATTGGTTAAATTTATTAATTCCTGAATTGTTGTATCTAATCTTTTTTTCTTTCCTTTTAAATAATTATCCTTTAAATTTTTATGGCGACTTTCCACATGAAGATAGCGTTCATTTTTTCCGCCACCATTCCCAGATTTCTTTTTGCCCGAAGTAATATGTTTTGTGCTTGAAAAAAGTTTCTAAATCTTCATTATCTTGTAATAGTTTCATTAAATTCCCTATCATTGTATTAAATTTAATTACATCCATTTCATGCATTTGGGATTTTAGAATATTATTTATAAGGGATATTTTCCCCTCTACTTTTGTTAGAGCATAGCAAGTGCTTGAGAAGCCGCCCAGACAGCATAAAAAAACCGGCATCGTTGCTCATGAGAATTTCGGCTTTAAAGAGATGAATATTTTTTACGCATTAAAAAGAAAACCAAATGTTTTTTTATTCACTGTGCTTGTAATGCAGTATGCCAATGGAATACTTTCTTCATATTGGTTAACGGTTAACACAGTAGCATGTTCAAAAGCATAATTTGATGTACCATGCGTTAATTCAACACAAATATGCTCTCCCAATGGCGTACCAACTGTTATGAGGTACGCTACTCCATAGGGGGCCTAGGACAAAGTATTTAACCCATTTGTGCCTGATTTTTTTTTATTGCAATATTCTGTTAATTTAATGGTAAATAATGTGAAACGAACGTAAAAAATTATTTAAATTTTTTTCATTTTTTTGAGCAAAAATAAAAACGTTACAATTTTGGGACGCTGGGCATGAAAGGGTACATGTTTTTTTTTTTTTTTTTTTCCCCATCACAAACACTATCATTATTACAAATACAATTTTATCGGCAAAATAACCATAAACATGGAAAAAAAACTTATAAGATTTTCATTCACAAGTTGAAATTATGTAGTAGTTTAAAATTGTAATAACTAACTAATAGTTTTTGAAAAAAAAAAAAAAACCTTGTATGAAATTTTCTAAAGCACTTTTCGTGCAAGCCAATATTGCAGTGACGATTTGTAACTCTTCCCTGGTAACTGAATAATTTAAGTCATGCAGCCTTTTTAACGAGCATTTCGCTCACGGGCTGCAATAGTGACACAACTCAAAAAACACGCGTTTTGGACTAAGAGCAGATGTAAATATGAAAATACACATTCTTTTCAGCAGTAATACTAGCACAACTCATAACTCAATATTAGGCCGTAAGATGGCAGCAAACTAAAGCATTTCTTATGCATTTCCCTTAGCAATGAAAACTTCAAACCCACTTATCTCGAAACATGATTTTTAGACTTGTGCAGTTATGGCAGCCCATGAGCGATATAATATACTTTGCTGCTGAATGATTTCAATTAATTCATTATAAAAAATATTCTTAAAAAAATGTCATAGGAGACCAGTGAACGTTCAGAAGTTTTGGCTTGGTGTCACTCCCCTGTTGTGTGAATTGTTGTGTTAATTGATTGCAAAAAAGTCTTTAGCTGTCCGTTTTCTTTCAATAGTTTTTTTTTTTTTACGTTTTTGGGAAGGAAGCATGTTTACGTTTTCATTTTCAGAAGACGAATCTCCAATTATCTGTACTGCTTCTCCTTTGTTGCACATTTTGACTACTGCTGGGGCACGTAATTGAGAACCAGCCATATTATTCATGGTCATCACATTCTCTAAGCGACTATCTTCATCTGTGAAGTTTGCATTTGCTGGTGGAGAAATAAAAATATCTGCATGCATCAAGTATTGACCACCTGATAATTCTTCCAACAGTGCCAGTGCTTCTTGCACAGATAAACTAAAAAAAAACGTGTGTGGTTACAAGAAAAAAAAAAACAACCATAATTAAGAAAAAGAATGTAGTGCCAAAATACGTAAAATTGAATTACAAAAGTATGTAAAGTCTTTATTTTCAGATTAATTTATGTGCTCGTTTTAATTAAATGATTAATTATGAGCAGCAGATAATACAACAAATCCAGAAAATTTATAAGGTATTATTAATTGGTATCAATACACATTTATCAAAACTCTAGGTAATTTAAATACAGGAAGAAAAGGCGTTAAATTTAAACTTAATCTGAAAAATTACTTCTATATTTCTGAAATCATTAGAAAATTTCTTCTAAAGAAACAAAAAAAAAAAAAAAATGTAAAGAGAAATGTTAGATTTAATAAAATGAAATATGAAACTAAACAATTAAAACATTTTAGAAATCCACTGGCCAAATATCATGCTATGCCATAATAATTCTAAATATAAAGAAAAATCAGTTGTAATGCACTAAAAATGTGTGCAAAATCATGTGCCATCCTAAAATTGGGACGCTACAAAAAGTTTAAAATCTGCTTTACAATATGAAATCTCCAAAAAATGCAAAAATACATATTCAACTGTAATGCTTGCTTTAGTAACCAATGCAAGTTATAAACATATTAATTAATAATTAAAGAAAATATCTTACCTTTTCTTAGCTGCCAAATTGTTCCGCGCAGAACAAATCATAACCTGTAATCAATCTATTCTTTCACATACTTTTATATACAAATCTGCTGTCATCTGGAATCAAATGTGGAAAACAATTATTGGGGATAATTTATTGCAAAATTTCAAAAAGCTGTAGTAGATGCTGTAATATTAGGAATTTAAAGAAAGCATCCCAAAATTAGGACACAGATACAAATGGCTTAAACCAGTGTTTATTAACCTTTTTGGCACAATGGACCACTTTAAAAATTATAAATATGTCACGGACCCCTCTGTGAAAAAAAAATTGCTTAAACATCATTTATTACAAAATATATTCTGTTTTATTATTTAATTATTTTTATTTCAATAGTATAAAAATTTGAAGAAATTAAAATTTTTAAACATCATTTATTACAAAATATATTCTGTTTTATTATTTAATTATTTTAATATTTTTATTTCAATAGTATAAAAAATTTGAAGAAAATCAAATTTTTAATGTGAAGGCTGTTGCTGCTTTTCCTTGATTAACAGATTGAATTGAGGGATGGTTTTTGACAAAGCAACGCGCATATCATGTTCGACATTCAGTCGATTTCGATGTTTTGTTTTTATTGTGACAAGTGTAGAACATCCCGCTTCGCAAAGATATACTGTAGCAAACGGAATAATGGCTGCCATAGCTCGTTTTACAAGCAATGGGTAGGCTTCTCTTAAAGAAGACGAAAACTCTCCAAGAGTTTTTGATTCGAAATCTATTTTTAACTAGGACTTTGTTTTCAAATCGATTAGCTCATCTTTGGCAAGGTTCATGTCATCGATACAATCAATATCACAAAAAAAAGGATTACGAATCCACAACTCATCTTTTATATTTATTCCATCTGAATTGAAATATTTTTCAAATGAAACTTGAAGTACTTCCAGGTGTTCACAGATTTCATTTTTCAAGTTTTCAATAACAAACTATTTTGCCGAGATCCATTTTCAAAACGCACTTCGTCCAACATTTGAAAGTTTGCATATATCCCATTTTGAATTCTAATTTTCCAAAGTGACAATTTCAATAAAAATGCCTGTAGTTTCTCAGTGGCATCCATAATTGTTGTATCAGGCCCTTGAATTGAAAGACATATATCGCTCATGTGGTTAAAAATGTCTGCCAGGTAAGCCAATTTACATATAAAATCTTTTTTCTTGAAATATTCGAAGAGTGAGTTATCTTTTTCTTCTAAAAAAAGTGATACTTCTGTCTTCAACATGAAAATTCGTTTCAAAACCTGCCCTCGTGACAGCCAGCCCACTTCCGTGTGGTACAGAAGTACCTCATGTTCTGCGTTCATTTCTTGACAGTGTTTTAAAAAGACGATGATTAAGAGCTCTACTTCTAATAAAATTCACAGTTTTAATAACCGTTGACAATACTTCTTTTAAGCTGGTTGGAAGAGTTTTTGTAGCCAGTGCATATCTATGTAAAAAACAATGTGTAACAATAACATTAGGAGCCTCTTTTTTTTACCAAATGGGCAAAACCAGATTTATTGCCAAGCATCGCAGGTGCTCCATCCGTACAAAGTGAATGAAGTTTTTGTTCCCAGTCGAAGTCGTGTTTGGAAAAGAAAACATTTAAAATCGCTAAAACATCAACTGCCTTTGTAGTTTGCAAAAGAGGCTCACAAAATAAGAATTCTTCTTTGATAGTATCAGCAGACACGTAACGAACAAAAACAAGAAGTTGACTACAATTCGAGATGTCTGTAGTTTCATCCAGTTGCATACTAAAGGGAAATGGCGATGCTTTCAATTCATCGATGATCTGTTTCAAGATATTGCAAGAAATTTCAACTATTCTTGAATGTATCACATCCTTGGACAATGGAATAGCCTCAAGTTTTTTTCTTTGTTCCATTCCACTAACTAATTCACCCATTTCCAGCGCACATGACTTAATTATTGTCTCTCCAATAGTATGCGGTTTCTTACTTTTGGCAATACGATATGCAACTCTGAAAGATGCCTCAACCAACGGTTTTTGTGGAATACCAAACCCAAGAGTGGTTAATGTTCCAGATTTCGAAAACTGGGCTTTCTTCTTTGTAAAATATTCTAGATCTTTAGATGCATTTTCAGGATGAAGAGATTTGAGATGCTCTATCAATTTTGCCGGTTTCATACTGGCGTTTGCCAAAAAAAAACCACACAGAAAGCATTGTGGCTTTTCAACACCGTCCGATTCCTTCATGCAGCAGAATCCATATTTTACATAATTTTCATCATACTTCCTTTTTTTGGACATTTTGGGCTACAAAAAAATCAAATAATCAAATGAAACATTAAGAACAAACATTAAGACACAAAAAAAAAAAAAAAACACTTGAAAAAGCGGCAAGGAATCTTGGATCGATGCAGGATATACCCTTATGTCTCGGCTTCAAACTCATTTGTGATCCACATTTTGGACATTTATACATCGATGAAATCATTCCCTCTTTCATACATTATTCTAACAACGCTTTCTTACCCATGACTGGTAAAACACTAAAATAGCCAACTGAATATTTATTTTTCGCATTCAAAACTTCAGCAAGAGCTAATTCCATAGTGAAATCAAGCATTAAGCAATAATATAAGCTAAGAAAACACCAAAAAAGCATGCTACTCACAAACAGATGAAAGACAAAACATAAATGTACGTCTTACCTCCAGGGCAGATCCAACGGAAATAAAATCGTGAATCAAGTTTAAAATTATACCGCTATTTCAAACTCAAACAAATTATCGACCAATGAAAAGGCTAAAACAAAAGAGAAATAAATGAGCATGCGCGAAAAAGCGCCTCTAATTCTCTTCTCCGAGGAGTGGAAAAAGAAACAGGGTTGCCATACGGAGCGCGCTAAGGATGAAGTACGTTCCGGGTTACCACTGCTGGCTAAATATTGATGCAAACATTTTAAAAATTAGAATCAGTCGGCGGACCCCCAAAATATGACCCATGGACCCCCAAGGGGTCCATGAACCACAGGTTTAAACCAAGGATTCTCAAACTATGTACACATATCATATGTTATGTTAATTACGTTAAACTTGACAATTTTACGCCCAAGATTTAAGTAGAATTAAAAGTAAATGAAGTAATGTTCCTTTTAACACTTATTTTTTATTATTCAGACCAATACCTTTGTCCAATGAGCGGAACGATACCTACTCGTTCGACGTATTAATCCTGTAACGTCCTGTGGTGGCATTGCTCGATTAACAGGAAAACATTCGTTTCTTTTTCAACATATTTTAATGGACAAAACCATGCACACACAATTACAGAACTATTTACAACTCTATATACATGATAATCCGTGGAGATATCCAGAGGAATTCTTTTTCGCAGCCGTTCCGGGCAAAGCACCGCCGCTGTTGAACTCCCAAGTTGAGAACTGTCTTTTTTATTGTTTTTTATTTTTCTGCGTCATCTTAGAGGATCGTTACAATCCTAACTAATTACAGCTCTTGGTTTTTGCTGTATCTATGTTTTAATTATTTGCAACTTACTGCAATGTACATTTTGCTCATAGTTCATAATTTTTTAAAGTTTTATTGAAAACAACATAAGTTTAAATTGTTTTATTCTTTGATTAAAAACGGAGAATTTGGATATCTATTACGTTTTAATAAGAAAATTATTTTAAGTTGCGCATTTTGATGTTTATTAATGTGATACAAAGTTTATAAAAGTTCGACAGTTCCATTCAGAGCTAAAAGGGATCACGCACAAGGCAAATTTACATTTAAAAAACACCTTGGATTAGAGTATCACTTATGAGTATGACAGGACGAAATCCATTTGTTAGTATGCAATTAATTTTTCTCCGGTGCGGAATAGGTAGTTCAAATAATACATGTGATTTCAAAAACATTTTATTTACTAAAAAATTACAAAATAATAATACTAATAAAAACCAAGCAAATAGCAACGACGTAAGTAATATTTAAACTAACATAAATTACACGTACTGAAAATACGTATATAAATTCCTTCTTGCGCGCTTTGGCTTCTGCAATTTTATTGTTATAATTTGGGCGTGCGTATCTGAGCGATAACTTTCCAGCCGGCACGCGTATTTAAGAGTTAAAATCAGCGTACTAAAATGTTTTTCATGTTAATACAAAAGAAGTGAAAAGTGTATAGTGATAATACAAAAAAAAAAAACAGACACCTGCTCAAGTCAGAAGTTCTTAACGTTGGTTGGCGTAAAGCTATAAAACGAAATTACTCACTAGTGTACCTCTCAGATACGCGCGCCCGCTGAAAAGTTAACCCTTGAGCTGTCACCTATCAAGACATGACACAAGTCGTCACACTGGGTCATATAGACCCGAATTAACAATTTAGTAAATTGGGCATAAAAAATGTAAAACGTGTTTTAATTTCAGTATAATGTAAGAATATGCAACATATAAAAAGCATAGTAAAGAAACGAAATTATATGAAATTCAAAGATAAAAAAAAATATCTAAACATAGGCCTCTTAAAAACAACTACCTGGGTCAATATGACCCAACATTACAGTTAAGGATTAAGGATTAAATTTTACATCCAAAATTATTTTAATGCGTACCGTTTTGTGTAAAGCAAACATTTAATTTGTTTATACAACACTATGAATGCTTCTTTAATTTCATTATGTGCATCCGTTTTTTTCCTTTAATTCAACACAATCTGTCTCCATAGGGCACTCCATAGGCTGCATATGTTTGGTGGGTTTGTAAGCTATACTTAATACATTTATCTGTCATTGGGACTAGATGAGGAGAATTGGTGTTCTTTTATGACGCGTTTACACCAGTCTTCCACTAATTTTTTTTAGAAGTTGCGACAATTTGTTGCTTTTTCAACAAAATACTGCACTATTTTCCGTCTTCCACTTGTGGAGAGACAAATCTGCCACTAAATTTTGGTTTCCCGCGGAGTGTCAGTAAAGATTAAAGAAAGTTGACGACTAAAAGAGGAAGATTTGTTGCTGCCTGGAGCGTAGCAATTTAAAAATCATAGGAGGGGACCAATTTCATTTCCAAATACTCAAAATTATTTCAAAGAAAAACCAATTAACAATTAAAAAGTAATTCGTATTCATTCATTATTATTTGCATTAATTACCAAAAACAAATAAATGAATATTTTTATAGATCATTAAAATAAATACGCTTTAAAAGCAGCTTTATCCATTTGACATTAAAATGAAAATTTTATGATTTCTAATGAGCTTAAGGCCCCTGATCCTTCCCTTTTCTACTCGCCTGGTTGCTGCACTCTTTGCCCTAGAAACTTGTAGGAAATTAGTGGAGAACTGTTTCCCCTACATGCGCCTCGGACGTGACGGGGCGACAATACTTTGGCAACAAGTTTTCCACTTGTTGCTCTAGATTTGAGAGGAGCAACTTTTAGTTTTCTACAAAAAATCTTCCACTTGTTGCTCTATAATTTGAGAAGACCAACTTTTAGTTGACAACTTGGTTTTCTACAAGCACTGTTTTGTCAACTTTGGGGTAAACGCGGCATTACAGTCAAGCCTGCGTATAAATATCTCGGTCACTGCAATCTTATCTTCAGACATAGCGCACTGGAAAACAGAAAATCGCAGCTCTACATTTTTGTGCAAATTAATTCAAACAAACTAAATAAATCGAGAAAACTAAGAAAAATGCTATTTTATTTGAATTTATACAGAGTCAAAAAATTTTAGTTCATAATATGATCTCAACGACATGCCGTGCGAAACACCATCGAACGATGTAATGGTCTGCTGAAGTCTCGCTTCAGGTGTCTCCATGAATCAGGAGTGTGTTTAGTTTCTAAGACTGAGAAAGCTTGTAAAGTCATCTTGTCTTGTGCAACATTGCACAACATTTGTGTGGACAGGAATCTACCACTTGATGAAATGCTGCCTGATGAGGATGATGCAGGAAACACAGATGCTTCTATAACACCGGTGAATCGGCAGTATATACGAGCATGTGAGATTAGAGCTCAAATTGCTCAATATTTAAATCAATGAAATATCATTTGTTATAAAATTATTTTGCATATTTGTAGTTTATTTTTCTAGCCCACTTAATTTACAGTTTATGAATTTATTTTTTGAATCATTAAATTTTGCATAAATATATTTTTATCTTAGATTGCACAAAAAATTTCAAATTGAAATGAAAAAAAATATATATTTTAAAACTACTTTCTTCTATGTAAGCTATTTCAAAATAACAAGTACCTAATTTTATAAAATTTATATTGCACCATTTAACATATAGAAAATATATTTACACTAAAAAGAATAAAATTGTAAAACATGGGGAAAAAAATGGATTGCAAATTAATAATTGCCGTAAAACGTAAAAAGTGTTCTAAAACTTTAAAAGTCGTATTGATGTTAGACTTCAAATGAATAAAGTGAAAAATAAATTATTTTATTTATTTCAAAAAAAATTTTAAATTTTTTTGCGAATTCTTTACCAAGTTTACTTTTAGAAAATTGTAAAACAGAGCAAAAGCTTTTTTTTAGACTGTACATTATGAGGATTAATTGCAATATTTTACATCTGCTATTTGTTTGGATGCATCATTTTACCAAAACATCCACTGCACTTCCAGCAATAATTGCCGCACAATAACCAGCCTGCGCATTACAACGATTTTACCATTTTTAAATGTTTGGACAGAAAATAAATTATCTAGTCACAAGCGATTCTTTTATTACAGCATTTTGTATATCGTCAAAATCAATATTGTACTTTGCACATTTGACACGCACCAGCAGCTCTTTCAGCTGGTTCGATCGCCGCTTTCATGTGATTAGCTCCTTTAATTGGCTCTCAGCCGTACCTTCAGGTTTGCGTTTGTGAATCCTTCTCACTTTAGGGGTGGAAGTTCCTGGAAAAGAAAGTAAATCATCACTCATCAATTTAAAAAGTATTTTAAGTAATCGGTTTTAGAGCTATACGTAGAATTTGAATGTATGATTTATTACATCCTTGGAGTGTTAAAACAGAGAAGAATATAAAAATGGAGCTATCATAGCTCTCTGCTGGCATCACGTCTTCTAGGCACGCTAGGCCGACCGCGCTTGCTAGCCTGTCTTCAGCTTCTTACAGAGGAGGAAGCGGAGACCTGTGCCCATTCTACCTGTATGCTGGGTAGCCCTTTTTTTTTTTGACACGGCACTTGAAATCCTGCCACTTTTTTTTCACTTCCGGCCCCGACCGAGACTTTCCATATCCCGCGGCGTTCAATTCTTCAGCGACCTGTTTCCAGGCGATTTTTATATCAGCTGGGCACTTGTATTTCGAGGCGGACCGTATTTTCCATTTATCAGATCCGCTTTGATCGATAGAATATTTATTAAAAACTCGGTTTCGTTGTTCATTATTGTTCGAATGGGCAAAATGAAAACACACTGACGATCTTCAGTATGAAGCTTTCAAAAAATAAACAAGTAGGTTAATGAGAAACAGTTACAGTTAGGAAATTTCTTTCACTGTCTGTAAGTAAATCAATTAATCAATCTGTAGGATCAAGTAAGTAAATGCTTGTTACTTTAAGATTGGTAGTGACCCTTTACCAAGAAAAGAGAAGTTATGAAATTTTACTTATTAAATTAAGTTTACAAGCAATAAAGAAAGAAGAGAAAAAAAAGTAAACTTTTGAAATAAAAATTTAAATACGCCGTTCTAAACTAACTTCCGAAATAATTGAATGATGCAAAAATATTGAAATCTTCGTCACAAAAGAAGCGACTTTCAGGAAAGCATGTGCTCATCATTTGAATGATTGCAAAAAAAAAAAAAAATAATAATTTTCTAGCTGCAAAAATTACAAACATTTAATTAAAATATATAAAACATTATTGGAAAATTCTGTACTATTATGAATCTAAAAATATATATAAGTATAATTTCTGTATTGTCGCTAAAAGGCGGAATTTTGTCCCCAGCACAGAAGAGTAGCAACCCTAAAGGTTCCTGCAAACTGTCTCCTGTGTTCTTTGTGTGTCGGCATTTTATAGTTTAGCAATTTCGTCCTGGATCTCTGGAGACTTCTTCCATTGGAGTCGGTGGAACCACCACTGACCCCAATGGAAGAAGATTTATTGATGAAAAAACTTCTTCACTACTTAAACTACAGAAATCTTTAATTTCCTTTAAAACAGAAGTTTTTAACATATGCCCCAGTATAATTTGAAGCACACGAAATGTTTCGTAACACAATCTATGTATTATAGCAGTGATTCTCAACCTTTTTTTTTCGTCGCGGCACTGTATCGACGTATCAGGAAGTTAGCAAAAAGGGCTGTGATCATTATTAGTTTTGAGGGGGTAAGTAAATGCGAAAAAATACCGAACGATCTAAAGCTGCGTGAACACCAAAGTTGACAAAACATTGTTTGTAGAAAACTAAGTTGTCAACTAAAAGTTGCTCTTCCCAAATTTCGAGCAACAAGTGGAAGAGATGTTGCCAAAGAATTGGCAAGTGGGGGGGGGGGGGGGTTCTCCACTAGCGCAAGGCGCTCAGCAACAATTCTTCCACTTTTAGTTGTCAACTTTCTTTGATTTTTACCGACACTCCGATAGAAGTAAATATTTAGCGGAAGATGTCTCTCCACAATTGGAAGACAGAAAAAGTTGCTGTATTTTGTAGAAAAAGCATCAAATTGCCGCAACTTGTGGAAAAGTTCTTAGTAGAAGACTTTGCTGTAAGCGTGCCATTACAGACCGCGCACAGTAGTTAAGGGTTAAGGGGCTGTTCATAAATGACGTCACGCTTTTTTCCCATATATTTGACCCCCCTCCCCCTTTGTCACGCGTCACGCTATGTTGCAGAATGCATGATGTCACACTTCTTGTTACCTCCTCCCCTCCCCTTGTCACACTTCGTTACAATTTCACGAACCCCTCACCCCCCTTCGAAGCGTGACATCTTTTATGAATGATCCCTAAAGACTTATCCCTCAATTCTTTCACTTGATTATCAAAGAAACTAAACACTCGTTTATTTACGTTGGGACCATCAGATCCTAGTATTAAACATTTAGTTGATGGCAAATTTGAATTAGAAAGTGCTTCACTCAATTTTTTTGAAGAGTGTTCACATCAGCTTCTCGTATGAAAAAAGACCTCAAATGACGTGAAGTTCCTTTATGTTTACTATCTGACCAAAAGCGAATTGTTATTTGAAGGCCTTTCTTGTCCTTGAAAGTAGTGGTCTCATCAAAATTTAGAGTGTAGAATTGGATTGTGCTTCGTATTGCATCATTTCATGAAAATAGTGACAAGACATCGGTAGTGTGATTAACTGATGCACGTTCAACTTACATCAACAAGATTTCATATCCGTCGCAACACAAATCAACATTCATATACACATTATTCTAATTCACTGTCAAAATCTCAACAGAATGACAAATAATTCAAGATTAGTACACCTACTTTTTGAAATTAAATAAATTTATCACAATAGTGGAAGTAGATCCACTAAATAAATGCATCCTCTCAAATAAGGGCGAGCTTCTCTCCCGCGCACTAAAACTAGTGCTCATACACACATGACTTATGGTTGACAACTGAAACTACTTGGTTTGTTGAACTGCTGTGACAACTTAACACCAATTTCATTCTGATGTTTGGTGCTAAATATGAAGTACTTGAATGCATTAACGGCTTTATGCGTGGCAAACACCTTGAGCTTCCAAAACTGGAAATTTGGCTTGGAAATTAATTTTTCGACTTGTCGTTCATTTGTGCATAGTCTAATGACATGTCTTCGAACATTTTTCATTATTTTTCCAAATATACTATTATTCATCAGTTTCTAAAACTCTTTTTCAGAATCATTTTTCACACTCATACGAAGATTTGTGATTAAGACAACTATGAGGTTTGATTGAATTTTTAAAATTCTATGGTTCGTTTTTAATTTAAACACAAGTTTAAGATGTTGCTTCAGGTTCTTGTAATGGAGATGTGGTGGTCAGCCTACAAGATAATTATCTTTGGCGAAAGGAACCCAGGTACTCACCACAGGCCATAGCCGTTCCGGAAGAACAACGACGTAACTGCAAAAATTTGGCAAATGCAAATAAGTCCATATATAATATCAGAAACGCATCCCTTACACAGGGGAACATGGATGAACTAACAATTACAAGTTTGTGTCTTCTAGAACAACGAAAAATTTTTAGAGTAACAATGACGTAACTGCACTTAGGGGTTGAAATATTAGGGTGATTAAATCCTAATCCCTGGTAAATGAAAGTAAAGTATATATCCTACATACTCGAATTATACCATTATTTTCTGTCACTTACACTCTTTTCAATTACTATAAGTTTTATACAACTGCATATCGTTTTTTTACTCTCCTGTAAAATTGAAGTTTTTACATTTACTTCACTGTTCTTCCGGAACGGCGATATAATGTTTGTACATTGTCACAAAATTTAAAGAAACAAGCACTTGAATTTTATTGGACTTCAAATACCCTTTACTTAGAAAATAATAATATTCAAGACTTGTCATTTTTGGAATTTTCTTTAAAAACTTTGTACATCATTCCAACAAACTTTATCATTTGAAGTCTACCATTAATACGACTTTTAAAGTGAAAAATAAACTATTTTATTTCACAAATTTTTTTAAATTAATTTTTTGTGACTTCTTTACCAAGTTTACTTTTAATTAGATTGTACATTATGATGATTAATTGCCGTACAATAACGAGCCTGAACATTACAAGAATTTTACTATTTTTAAATGCTTGCACAGAAAATAAATTATCAATAGTCAAAAACTATTCTATTATTACAACATTTTGTACATTGTCAAAATCAATATTGTACTTTGCACATTTGACACGCACCAGCATCTCTTTCAGCTGGTTCGTTCGCCGCTTTAATGCGATCAGCTCCTTTAATTGGCTCTCAGCAGTATCTCCTGGTTTGCGTTTGTGAATCCTTTTCACCTAAGGGGTAGAAGTTCCTGGAAAAGAAAGTAAATCATCACTCATCAATTTAAAAAATATTTAAGTAATCGGTTTTAGAGCTATACGTAAGATAAGTTCCTGGAAAAGAAAGTAAACCATCACTCAGCAATTAAAAAAGTATTTAAGTAATCGATTTTAGAGCTATACGTAGAATTTAAATGTATGATTTATTACATCCGTAGAGTGTTACAACAGAGAAGAATATAAAAATGGAGCTATCATAGCTCTCTGCTGGCAACACGGCTCCTAGGCACGCTGGGCCGACCATGCTTTCTAGCCTGTCTTCAGCTTCGGACAGAGGAGGAAGCGGAGGCCCTCCACCTCTACCCATTCATTCTATGCTGGGTAGCCGTTCTTTTTTTTTTTTTTTTTGACACGGCACTTCAAATCCTGCCACTTATTTTTCACTTCCGGCCCGGACCGAGACTTTTCAAATCTCGCGGCATTCAATTCTTCAGCGACCTGTTCCCATTCAATTTTTATATCAGCTGGGCACTTGTATTTCGAGGCGGACCATTTTCCGTGGATTAGATCCGCTTTGATCGACATAATATTGATTAAAATCTCGGTTTCGTTGTTCATTATTGGTCGAATGGGCAAAATGAAAACACACTGACGATCTTAAGAATGAAGCTTTCAAAAAACAAACAAGTAATTTAATGAGCTACAGTTACAGTTAGGAAATTTCTTTCACTGTCTGTAAGTAAATCAATTAATCAATCTGTAGGATCAAGTAAGTAAATGCTTGTTACTTTAAGATTGGTAGCGACCCTTTACCAAGAAAAGAGAAATTATGAATTTTTAATTATTAAATTAAGTTCACTAGCAATAAAGAAAGAAAGAGGAAAAAAGTAAACAATTGAAATAAAAATTTAAATAAGCCATTCTAAACTATCTTATATTAAAATAACTTCTAAAATAATTGGTCACACAAGAAGCGACTTTCAGCAAAGCATGTGTTCATCATTTAATGTTTGCAAAAAATACAAATTACAAACATTTAATTAAAATATATAAAACATTATAGGAAAATTCTGTATTATTATCAATCTAAAAGTATATACAAATATAATTTCTGTATTGTCGCTAAAAGGCGGAATTTTGTCCCCAGCAGCAACCCTGAAGATTCCTGCAAACTGTCTCCTGTCTTCTTTGTGTGTCTACATTTGATAGTTTAGCAATTTCGTCCTGGATCTCTGAACTAACTACCACCGACTCCAATGGAAGAAGATTTATTGATCGAAAAACTTCTTCACAACTTGAACTACAGAAATCTTTAATTTCCTTTAAAACAGAAGTTTTCAATATATGCCCCAGTATAATTTGAAGCACACGAAATGTTTCGTACTACAATGGATGTATTATAGCAGTGATTCTCAACCTTTTTTTTTTTTTTTTTGTCGCGGCACTCTATCAACGTACCAGTAAGTTAGCAAAAAGGGTTGTGATCATTAGTCGTTTTGAGGGGGTAAGTGAATGCCGAGCGATCTAAAGCTGAGTTTACACCAAAGTTGACAAATCATTGTTTGTAGAAAACTTAAGTTGTCAACTAAAAGTTGCTCTTCCCAAATTTCGAGCAACAAGTGAAAGAGATGTTGCCAAAGAATTGGGGGGGGGGGGGGGTTCTCCACTAGTTCATTACAAGTTGCTAGCGCAAGGCGCTCAGCAACAAGTCTTCCACTTTTAGTTGTCAACTTTCTTTGATTTTTACCGACACTCCACAGGAAGTCAAAATTTTGTTGAAGATTTGTCTCTCCAAAATTTGAAGACAGAAAAAGCTGCTGCATTTTGTAGAAAAAGCATCAAATTGCCGCAACTTGTGGAAAAGTTCTTTGTAGAAGACTTTGATGTAAACGTGCCATTACAGATCTCGCACAGTAGTTAAGGGTTAAAGACTTATCCCTCAATTCTTTCACTTGATTATCAAAGAAACTGAACACTCGTTTATTTACGTTGGGACCATCAGATCCTACCATTAAACATTTAGTTGATGGCAAATTTTGAATTAGAAAGTGCTTCACTCAATTTTTGGAATGTTGTTCATAATTTCAAAAACAAATGGGTATAAATCCATTTTTCTCTCTTAAATCAAAACATATAATAAACAAAAAGTAAGGCTACATTCATCACTTAAAAATTAGACATTCAGAGTGTTATTAGCTGATGCATGTTCTATTTACACCAACAAGATTTCATATCCCTCGCAACAAAATCAACATTTATTTACACATTATTCAAAATTCACTCTTAAAATCTCAACAAAATGACAAATAATTCAAGATTATTTAATTTCTTTATATTTTATTAATTTTTTATTAATTTCTTGCATTTTTTCTGGAAGTACGAAGAGCATGTTTAGTGTAGCATTTCATTGCGCTTTTTACATTTTTATCGAGTGTTCTTGCACAATTTACACTAAGATTGTTTTCAGCACTCATAATGAAATGGTTTACACCATCAAAACGTACGGTAGGGTTTATTAGTCCAAGAGGTTCACTTTTGCTCAATGCTGTTGCAATTTGTCTCAGAAATGCTAATTGGGACATCTCTCTTTTTAGTTCTTTGTGTTATCTCCAGGCTGCTACTACAGCGATATTTAAAGTATATTCGTAAAAAAGGGCCACCACCATTGCTTTCCTTTAATACGAGGGCTGTATGTGCTCAGAAATTAATCGAAGAGATCAACTCCACCCATATATTTGTTGTAGGAGGAAACAAGGTGGGGTTGGGTTAAGTCGACTCTTTTCCTTTCTTCAGGGCACCATCTTTCAGTAACACCTAAAGGAGCTTCTGTTTGAAAATCGGAAGCGAGGCATACTATTTTATTTTCTTTCCATTTTACTACACTTAACTTTTCTGTCGTAACAGATTCAAAGATTCCTCTTTCATTTTTTACTAATATTGTACTTCTACTGAGGGGACAATCTTTTAATCTATTTTCCCTTATAGTTCCCGTACCTCAAAATCCTCGCTTTCTCATTTCTTCTAATAATTCTAAAGACAAAAAAAAAAGTCCGTATAAATTCTGTGTTATCGAGTGTTATTAATGCACGCAATCAAATCTAACACAACTCTTGTTCCAAGAGATTTATTGTCTTGTGTATTGTGTATCTTGTTTGTGCATTTAAGCAATTTCACCTACAATTTAAAAAAAGTAATCAATTAGATGATTTATTATTGAAAGGTAGAAAAACATGTATTTTTTCATAACGAAAAATGATTATTCGCTGCACGCATGATTACATACAGAAGTATAGACTTATAATAATAGTCTTTACTTTAATACCCAGAAAGACGGAAACATTAACTAAAACCAGAAAAGTTAAGAAAATTGAAATATAAATAATTTTTAAATATTAAATTCTAAGTTAATCGTTAAAAATACTATACTTATATGAATTATTCTACACAAAAAGAAAAAAAAATCTTTAAATATCGACAAAATTCTCGTTTTTGGTCAGAAGTAACTATGTAAAAAAGCTGTGTACCAAATTTCATTAATGTTCTTTGAGTAGTTTTACAATATAGACATCCTGCACGCAAGCTCGGAAATTTACGTAAAAAAAGAACGTTAAAGGTAAATTTTCATAACATTGCAAATTATACATGAGAATGCATGTATAAGATAATATTTCCTATTTACTTGTTAATATAACAAGTTTAATGTAGGACTTAAAAAAAATAAAAGCATTATGCAGTGTTTCGTGGAAGCAATCACGTGCAATAGATGTAAAGCCGAAATTTTAAATTTCATAAAAAATAGAAAATATGCTAAAATTTCACTTACACATAGTACATTTATTTAACATTATTTGTTACATGCATTAGGTTGTATTCACATTAAGATGAAAGTTATACATTAGCAGAAAGGTTTGCATTGAATAAAAATGTATTATCTACCTGGCGCACATCTGACATACACTTGCACAGGAAATTACGAGTAAAAATGTCCTACCTCCGAAAAAATTCCCCTCATCTTGTAAGTTTTTATCTTCTGCAGCTTTTAAAGCTTGTCGTCTGGCTTTTCTAGCCAGGAGAGTTGAAGAAAAATTATTTTCGAATGATACATTCTTTACGTATCTGATGATCTTTACAGACGGGTTCACATCCATAACTGGTCGTGGAAGAGAATTCACATGGTTATAAAAGATATATTTAATGCTTTGCTTCTGTTGTACTTGCACCAAGAGCTTTCACCCTTTGGGCAAAAGTAGTACATCAGTTCTTTACCTGTGCTACATTTGTGGTGCCAAATAGCCCAAACAGCAGTTTGCATGTCGCTATCGATTAATTTTTTTACGTTTGTAGACATTTTTTATTGGCGCAAACAAGTTCCCACTCTTTTTTGAACGTGTCCCACATATTAAATTTTTTTAACTTGGACACCTTTGTACTGTTTGCTATTTTGAATTACAAAAAAAGGTTTTTGAATCTCTATCTCCTATGTAGTTTACATACAGTGATCCAGGTCGTGATGCGGAGTTTTCGAATAGCCCGACCATTCCTTGTTATCGCAAAATTAATAGGGACTGTAGGCAGAGTAGTTGTTGCGTGACGTCGGGATCAGGCAGGCTGTAGTGCTTACACAAATTGTACAAAACAACACAAGCATAAATAATGCTAACCGCTGTTTCTTGGCAAGTAATACAGCACCCTTTGATCATGCAAGCAACGAAATCTGGCCTTGAGCACCCCAATACATCTTTCAATGGGGTTTCGGGTACGCTTGTGACTTCTGTTGTACCTTTCTTCTATAGTCGTAGCCATGAAACTTAAAATAGGTACCATATGCCATGGTTCCAGAGGATAACTACTATCGCCAGTTCTCAATTTTAAGAGAGTTAAATCATTTTCAGACAATATTTCAATGGGTTGCGTGATTTTTACATAGTTTAGCAAATGACAAGCACTATGAGTATCTTCACCCACACTGCACTTCTCCATTTTAACTGCAGTCAATAGATTCCTTTTAAAAATTCTTAATTAGGCAACTATGCAGAATTGCACACACTTGGTAACCAAACAGATATACAGCACAACAAAAACCAGTCCAGTTCAGTAAAAAACTAAATCAGATGAAAATAAGTGCAAAATATAGCCATCAAACTTATATTACACTCTAACAAGTCTGTGCCTAACTGACAGTGGATGCCAAATTCTGTCTGCTGAGCAGGCGCACTTGCATAGGCATGACAAACTAGCCTTGAATTGTACTGACATCTCTAAACAAGTGTGCCTACTCAGCAGACATGGAGGCACCACTTAACACGTTGAGTGCACCGGTGACTGACAAGAAGTTACTGACATTATCATACCCGAAGTTGAGTTCAATGTAATCTTATCTCTAGCGGGCCAAACTATAAACAAAACAGGCCTAACGTGTTGAATGAATGCTTATATAAGCATTCCCTTTCGAACAGAAATACCTTCCACTATGCTAAAAAACAATGGCCCGAATACGTTTTGAAATTTCCATCAAGTAAATTCTAATTTGCCAGCATTGGCGCGCGGCCTGACGGGGAAGTCGCTATAAAACCGCGTGGCACTCAACGTGTTAATAGTCTTGTTTCAGCTTGAATGTCTTGATTGCTTATAATAGAATTTTTTGAAACAGTCACTAATGAGTCGGCTAGAGTTTTGAACTAATTTTAAAACTAAATTGTATTGTACTTTTTAAAAAATTAATTAGATTAAGTTTGTTTGCTGAAATTGAGAAAATTGGTTACCTTAATTCTAAACTATAATTCAGATATAATTCTAGAAATATCTAATTTATGACACTGTGGTATTTTTCTGTACAGGCAATTTAACATTTTACTAAATTAACTTTTTATTTGAATCATGTACTATGATTTTTTTTAAATCTAAATTTTTGTGTTTTATTTTAAAGCTCTGTTTGGTTTGAAATTCTTTGGCATTGTAAAATATTGGTTTTTGAATAAAGGGGGAGAGGGGGGGAATAAAAAACATGGGGAAGTCGTGATTACTCTAGTAAAAATTTGATAAACAGGTTCTATTTAATAATGCCTGGGACTTACTCATATTTACAAACAATAATATATTTGTTGTTCCTTTACATAGCTTACAATGTACAACATAACACACGTTGGACAATTTCAAGATGCAGGTAAAACTATGCATAGTACAAAAGAGACAATATTTCATTAAAAAAAGATTCATGGCACACACACGAAAAAAAAAGTTTATGAAAATTTAATTGGGCCTTTACTATAAATTAGGGAGTTAATGCATAATATTCACGGGGGGAATTCCAAGATCAGGTACCTGTAAAAAAACGGGAGGGAACTGGGACAGAGGTCCCTCGTTAGAAGGAAGCTGAAAAAAAAAAATAAATAAATAAAGAGAATGTTTCAAAGTGGTCAGGGCTTTTTATAGACCTCGACCGGCTTAAGGACCTAGACAGCTTTCTACGGGGTCCGCAGTAAATCGGGCGTGAAGGTGGCAGAAGGTCAAGTTCACCCCCCTTTTTGTCACTGGCGAGAAAACGAAGAAATTACTCAGCTAGCTCAGAGGAAGAAATAAGTCGAAGAAAGAAAGTATGCACTATGAACATGTGCCATGAATTCTTAGCTCAATACAAAGGTTTTAGCAAAAGGATAAATGAAATACTTTAAAATTCATTACACAATAATTAAAAATTCTAATACCTAATAGCATGTGTCATTTTTGGTTGAAATATTTATAATTTGATAAAATTTATAAGTATTATAATGGTTTCAACAATCTGAGCGAGTCAAATAATTTTTATTTTTGAAGTAAAAAAAAATAATGAAGGGGTGAAAAAAAAAAAAACCGAACAACACAACTGGTATAGGGTCATTCGAACCTTTTTTTTAATTTTTTTTTTAATCTAATTACTTGAGATACGACAATGTTTTCTTGTTTTAGTTGTTCAGCTATATATTTAGGAGTCGGGTCTACTTCCACATTTCTAATAGTATATTTCATACATATTGCGTCTTCCACTAATCTGGTAACAACATCTATTCCAAGGAATCCTTTAGTGTTGTTAATTTTTCTAATAGTATCCTTGTTTCTGGTACTTATAACTATATTGCTGTTTCTTGTAAAAAATATTTCGTCTTCTTTAGTAACTAATTTTTCAATTTCGCTATTGAATTTCATACCCTTATGCCTCGGGATGCCTTTTTCAATAATGAACATAACAATCTTGATTCTATCACCTCCATTTTCAAGGACCACCTCGATTTTTTCATTGATAGGCAGATTTGATGCAAATATAATTTCATTCCTTTTTGTTAATTTTTCTTTACTAGTTTCTTCCGTCTTGTCAACCTCGTTTTTAGCCTTTTGTTAAGCAATAAGTAGATGCAACACAAATGAAACCTTAAAAAAAAAACAAAATGGTTTTATGTAACATAAAATCTTTACATGTTGCATGAATCTCATGTAAAAGTAGTAATTTTAAATGTACCCTAAAATTTTTGTTTAACATTGACCTGCCTCATACGTTACCCCTTCACATTTCAGAACTTTAGCATTGTTTGCCGAACATTTCTGCTTTTTAAGTTGACTTAGGCATCGTTTGTCTCTTTTTTCTGCAATAGCCATACTAAAGTCATTGGCATCAACCTTTGTGGTAAACATTTCAAAACATCCTACACAACCAAGATTAAACTCTCTTACAGCATACAGTACTGCCAGTTCCAATCTCGTTTTAGAGATAAAAACTTCTTTTGGGCATTTATTCCATATGATGCTGTGCAAGCACTCATTTAATTTCTGAGTTTTTGCAGAGACAAATCTTGCAAGTATGTCATCTGAAGTAGGCGCTGATATACCGGCATTATCTCATCTACGACTGTTTGAAACAACACAGTTTTCATATTTGTGTGGTTACTCGGTTTTTCATCTTTTGCCAAGGCTCTTTGAAAAAAAAAAAAAAAAAACAGCATGAAGAGTCGGCCACTAGGCAATTATTATGCACGGGCTTTTTAGCTGTAGATATACAGTGAAAGAGGTATGCAAAGGTTTCAGACTTTATTTTGGCAATATCAGGACATTGTCCTTTATTGCATTTCTGTAGTAACTTTGAAGTCTCTTGATGGTATCCTCCTTCAGTGCACCTTTTTTTCCCCACCCAGAGTAACACCTTTGTTCTTCCGCTTTGGCAACTGGACTAAAACAAAATACAAAACGTTTTGCAACATGATTGATGCATTCTTCTCTACTTATTAAAACATCGCCATAAATCCGCTTCTCATTTAGACGTTGGAATGCTTTAGCATCTCCATCGTAAAGCATAGTTGTGTAGCGCATTTTGTGGTCAAGTAATCTTGACCACACAACCATGACAAACATCGCATACATTGCAGTGAAAGAGGGATGCAAAAGATGCAGACTTCAACTTGGCAATACCATGGCTTGTCCTTTATTGCATTTCTGTACTAGCTTTGAAGTCTTTTGATGGTATTTTCCTTCAGTGCACCTTTTTTTCCCCACCCAGAGTAACACCTTTGACAGACATCGCAATTTTTTCTGACACTTGGGATGAACATTTTACCTATTTGAAAGCGGTGTTGAGTGAGTTAATTTAAGTTTCACCGCGCTAGATTAGAGAAATGCAATTTTGCCAGACATAAAGTAAAATACCTAGGTTCGGGTGAGCAACCCTCTCTCGATTACCTTTTTCTTTGCTTGCCGGAGCTTCTCCTCCGCTCCCCCCCCCCCCTTAAGGAGAGGCGCACCCGTTGACTTCGACGTAGCCCTCTTGAGCGGGAAATTTGCCAGAAGGGATTATTTCACAAAAGAGCTAAGGTCAGACGTATTTAAGTACATAATATTACTTTATCTGAAACATGAACACGAACCGAAACATTGTACATGAAATTTCCGTAAGAAAAAAGTTTTCAATACACATAAATGCGAAAACGCAGTACATATAGAAACAAAACAGGAACTAAAAAGTTCTACAGTTCGTCAGTCCATTTCACGGCGCGAAAGTGCATCGGCTCCTTGATTGGCTTTTCCAGCAGTGTGATGAGCCATTGTGTAACTTTTGGGCTGCGTGGAGTCTTATTTGAAAAGAATTTCAGACAGTTATGATCAACCATAATATTTATCTCGGATCCGTGAAATCCAGTTTTCAAATTTCTTTAGCCAAATGAGAAAGAAAGAAGAATTTAGAAAAAAAGGCCCCATAGGCCTCTTTTTCTATAGTCGACCAATTTTTCTAAGTCGTGGATAACTTCTGACTTGCGAACCCAAACGGAACAAATCAGCCATCTTTATTAAATTGGGTCAAACAAGCTGATACTGCAAATATGATCCATGAGTCCATGGATCCATGAGAAAAATTTGGAAAGGTTTTTAAAAATCCGGAGAAGAGAGAGACTGGGCACTACATGACCTGTTCTTTAACCCCTTAAATGCCCTGTCGGCTTCTTCAGCCCAGAGTACTATTAGGTCGAATTACCGTACCTTTCCACCGGGCCCGCGCCCAGGTTCCCTTAAAAAAAATCTTTTCTTTGTTTTTTGCCTTTAAAAAAAATTTTTTTTCTTTAAAGAAAATGTAGTAATTTAAAGCCATACGCCAGTCGAAAAATCTTGTTGAATTACTCTTATCGTAAGTGATTTCGTATATTTTTGAGCTCGTTTTTCTCGGGATCGGAATTGTGCTGTCATCACAGATCAAGTGCTTTATTGCACTGAAATTTAACAGCTGCAAATTTTTAAAACAGAGTGAATCTTCTGACTTTGCATATTGCTGTCTGAAATGCATAGTTCTTCGGATGTCCTACAATATATATATCAAAATTATTAGTAATAAAAACAATATATACATATAATACACCCAAGCACAGACATAGTAATATGTATTAAGAGAGAGCTTCACGCTCTTAAAGATATAATGCACTCGTTTGTCTGGTGGTCCCCCAAAAGATGCCAAGAGGAGAGTCGTTTTTCTGTCACTGGCTTGCACAATGGAGTCTGTATCATGGTAGAGGACAGCATGTCCAAGTTTCTCCATCTCCTCATACATATTAATTCGCCCCCATGCAGTTGTAAAAGCTGCCATCAAAACATTTGTAGTGGCATCTTGAGGGATAAAATTTTTGTCCGTCTCCCAATGCAGAGTAGCAAATTCCACATCATTGATCTAAATAGAAAAGAGAGAGAGAGAATAATTTTTATTCGTCTTTCTTTTTCAAAAAAAATAATAAAAAAAATTGCATTTATTATGGTATCAGCAAACATCTTATCGAAGTCTGGTAGAGAGTTTATATTTTATTTGGCTTTTATTTATATTCATACCCCACCTATCAAAGGAAAAATATTCATTTTTGTGGTTATAATTATTACTTGAGAAAAGGATAAAAGAGGTGTAATTATTTTATATATATTTACCCGCCCCCAAAACTACACAAAGTCAATTTGGCAACTTGTCACCTTCCTGGGTTGTTTTCTATGCTTTTTGCCTCCAATTTCACACCCTCTCTCCGTTCATAAACAATGAGATAACGATTTCTTTCTTCTGAAGTTACGCAGTCTGCTGGTCATTCACTGCTGTCCTGCTTAATTTTTAGGAACAGATCAATGTAAGACCGAAAGAACGGCACTTTTTCACGATAAACTGGTTTTATGCCGCTGTCTTATGTCAAAGTTTGCTCGTCAGCTTGCCTTTATTTAGGTGTATGACTCTGTCGACAAGCCTGTTCCTCACAGATTTCACCATCGCATTGATTGCCTTGTCAAGGTGTTTAACATGTTTTCCGTGCAAATATATGTATTTCAGAATGCCTTGCATTTTTTTGATATGCAGAGCCCAAAATGCAGTCTATAGCAAGAAGACCATGAACTTGAGTTTTGAGCATAACATTTTTCAAAATATTTATCTATTAATTCTTTAAATGTTTTGCATCTCTTTCTTGTAAGACAACGAGCATAATTTTATATGGTTCGATTTTTTTTTCTTATAATTTACTTTAAATGGTTCTTCCATGCTCTGTCTACGTGCCAAGTACAAAATAGTCTATTTGTCGGTTGCCCCATCTCTTCAACCGAAGCATTGGAAAACCCTTCTGCCATGTCGCTCATAAAACTTTGGGTTTGGGGGCCGCCTAAAGCTTTCCTTAATGGATGAAAAATGAATTTTTAGAATTGCCTGATCTTTTCGATTTGATGTACAAAAGGCACAAGAAAATTCTTGTCTCAAATTATCTATTACAAGGGTGGTTATAGTTCATAACCATAGGAATTGAGGTCATGTGTACCATCGATGCAAATAGTCTGCAGACAATTTTTAAACATTTCTTTTTGTCCATAATTCATGATGGTTAAAAGAAATCTTTAAGGAATGGATGAGAACTTAAAGTTTCGCCTTTAGGTTTATAAAAAAGAATGCAACTATTATCAGATTGCATCTCTTTTACCCAACTATCTACACTGACAAAGTAATCTTTGTGTTTGACAGCTGAAGAATGCAAGATAAATGAACTCTCGATGTTGTGAAGGTCTTCTCTGGTTAATAGGTGGAGTCTTTCATGTTGATTTTTCGTAATGGAATCCCTCACTTCATCTAACATTGTGTCAAAAGGTATTTTAGAAGCAACTTTGGGTGCAATAATTTCTCCATCTGATGTTGATAACGGTAAATGACCAATGTCTTGTCTATGACCAAGATGATTTTTGACGAATTTTATTTTTCACTGCCCGTCAGTATTAAGTTTTATGCTGACTGATGCTATACATAAGTGCTTTATTCTTTTGCTTCCCAGAACTTTTAAATGTCTTTGTCCTTTTCCATTTGAAACATAGTCACCAGAACGATGGCACTTGTAATAAATGTACTTCTCTCTAGCAGGAGATTTTCTTCCAAGATTTCGAAACTTAGACCTTGTTTCTTTTTCAACACTTTTGCGCCATTCATCAAAAGTTTCTCATAGAGGGAACGTTGTTTCCTCTACATTTAGGCAATTATGATGAGTTTCTTTCAAATGTTTATTTTGAAAATATTTTCTAGACACAGTGTGCATTTGTGTTTAGGATTGGAATAATTTGTCTCTGCATGTTTTTTTTTCATATGTTCATTTAAATACTTTTGCGTTTTAAACCTTTTCTCACACAACTTACATTTAAAAGAATTATATTAGTAGGGCTTTTTGGAAGAAACATAGGGCGTGAAATAACTCTGGCAAATTACTAGCTGACAAAAATAGTCTGGGAACCAAAGAGAACAAAGTTTTGCTCATGCTCAAACACAATCTCGTTTCAGCTCCAGGAAGTGACGAATAAGTGTCCACCTTTCGGTTGGCGATATCCAAAGCATTCCTGCACTCTAGACGCTAGTCTATTATTGCACGCGCTCCCTCCCACAAAAATGCCCCCCATACGATAAGGAACATGTTTTTCTCCCTTCAGCCAGCAAAAAAAAAAAAAAAATGCAGCAAGATCGCATAAAGATTTTAACGACAAAATGGAAATATTGCATTAAGACCGTCGAAGTCTTTATATGTTACT
Organism: Octonoba sinensis; assembly: GCA_038502835.1. Taxonomy (NCBI): domain Eukaryota; kingdom Metazoa; phylum Arthropoda; class Arachnida; order Araneae; family Uloboridae; genus Octonoba; species Octonoba sinensis. Next base: position 56,918,812 of record CM076605.1, on the reverse strand, counting down.
CCCATGCGATTGTCAGCCGATTGCCACAATATTTACGTTAATGAGTATGCAAGAAAAAAGCAATATTCTAGCATGGTGGGTTGATATAAAAACATTGCATAAAAGTTTTCACGATAATGTACAATGCCGCTTCAATCCGTTTGCAATATCCTTGCAAGGAAGTTTACATTTGTAATATTGTATACATCTAGTCACAACAATGCATTGACACGTCAATCTGCCAGCAATATCTTGCAAAGTATTTTATACTTTAAATATTGCATACACCTCGTCGTGACAAAGTTTATTGACAAGACAATCCGCTATAAATATTTAAATAAGGGAAGTTACTTTTGCAGTATTGCATTCACCATGCTACAGCTTTGTAATTACAGTGCTCATTGACGCGTCAACCTGCCTGCAATACCCTTGCAAAGTATTTTACATTTTTAATACTGCATACACCTCGCCATGACAATCTGTTATAAATATTTAGGCATCACGGTACGTTGCTTCTGTGGCATTGATATGTCAAACTGTCTGCAGTGTAATTGCCAGGTAGTTTATGTAGTCTTATTGGCCATACCATTGATAAGACGTGTATTTTAATAAACAAAAATCCATAAAAACTCGCTCTAAAATATGTATTTGCGTACATCAATCTGAAAAATTTGTGCTCTGCGCTTCGTTGCTCAAAGATTACGATTTTTAACCACAAAATATTAGGTTCTCAAAATTAAGGCGTACAACTGTCAGAAAATACATACTGTCGTCTGTACGTTCTTATTAGCTGCAAATTAAACTGATCTAAAAGCACTTTTAGACCATAAATGGTTCTTCAGCTACAACGATCTTGATATTTTGTCTGAAAGCTTAGTCGTTTAATAATACAGTCCTAGTGTTAAATTAGGGTTTTATTGACAACATAATTAAGTCACAGAAATCTTTTAATTGATTTTCTTCATTACTAATAAAGGTTTAGGCATCCACAGAAGAATTTTAAATAAGTATTTTTTTAATCGTACAAAATATATAAATTAAATCATATGAATGTTTATGAAGTTGTAAAGAATGAACACAAAAAAATTCAAAATATTTATTAATATACAAAAGTATTATACAAAAAATCAGTTGTACAAATACGCATTTTTTCTTTTATGATTGATATTACATCGACTCATGTGATTCCTCTTCGTGCCTTTTTTGGGCAGTTCTTAATTCTCCGAAAAAGTAATGAGGAGAATTAACATAAAATGCCATGCATGACATTTAACTAGAGGAGCGGTTCTCCCAGGTATCGCGCTCCACGCTGTGAGCTTTCTAAGAAGTCTTCATAGCCCCAAAACCATACGAGGAGAAAATCAGGAAGATTGCCTTGTTGTTGTTACTCCACTTTAAGTGGAGAAATAAAGCTCCTGAGAAGTGATCCCAGCTTTGAACAGGCAAAAAGGTTTCCAATTTTACTGGAATGTTTAAAGTCTGCTTCAACTGCTGAGTTATACCCGACAATCAAATTAATTGTCTTTTTCCTGGCAATTCCTGTATGCACTGCCAGTGTGGAAAGAACTTTCTCCGAACTAGCCCTAGTTAAGACAAAGAAAAGGAGCACCATGTCTCAAGAAAGACTCGAATCATTGATCCATATGTGTATTGAGCAGAAACGCTGCAAAAATTTCAATATTGACAAGTGTATTGATAAATTTAAATCTTATGAGTCTCGTAGGCTCCTCCTGTATATGCTGTAAATAAACTCCTTTCTTACTCATAAAAAAATTGCAGTGATTAGTGGCGGGATACGGGGGGTTGGAAACAAGCTATTCTGAAGTACCCCTTGTTGAACAACACTGGAGCCGCCGGTGGTCATTTGAGAAACATCTCATATCCAAAAAAGTAAACTTTCGGAAAATAAAAAAAACCTCAGCTGGTTCATAATTTAACATATACTTTTTGAATTTTTTTATGTTTCTACAGAGGTTTGGTAAGCTAATTCTACCAAAATAAAGTGTTATTATTTTTATTTTGATATTAAAAAAGTTATAAACGTTGTTGGAGATTGTTATATTGTGAAGACCGAATGTATAAAAATATGAAAATAGTAATCAAAATAACTATTCTCATTTCCCCAGGAAAAATCTTAAAATAAAAGGGAAACGCTTCGCAGTATCTCGGCTGATGTTAGTGTGCTATAGGGAAAAATGAAAATGTCACTCACCCAGTGGACGACACAAAGTTGAGTAACTAAATGTTTATTAGATCCTGGATCGATCATACCACACAGTTCGTTACCCGCGTCCTGATACAACGGGCTGGGTGGTCAGAGATGCGGATCAAATATGTTCATTTGCCATGAAATGTTCATTAACCATTTTAAACGGCAGTTCCTTGGGCGATTAAAAAATTTTTTGCAAATCATTCTCTGTATATCGAAGGTGGTATCCTCGGTAGTCAGAGCTATTATATATATCCCTCGGTAGTCAGAGTAACTATATATCGCTCATGGGCTGTAATAGCGGCACAACTCAAAAAACCACGTTTTGCGATAAGAAAGTTTTCATTGCTAGGGAAAATGCATAAGAAACGCTTTAGTTTGCTGCCATCTTACGGCCTTACGTTGAAGTATGGGTTGTGCTAGTATTGCTGATGAAAAGAATGAGTATTTACATATTTAAATCTGTTCTTAGTCCAAAAAGCGTGTTTTTTGAGTTGTGCCACTATTGCAGTCCATGAGCGATATATCCTCGGGAGTCAGAACAACTGGATATTTTTCAGCATCATCAATAATTCTTTCGTATTCCGTAAAATGCGAATCTACTCTCTGTGGTTTAATTTTCGTAATCGTTATTGTCGATGAATTCCTTCTCGCAGGTGAGACACAATGCTAACTCAGGAATAATCCTCCCCGACTATACTCGTATTCAAATTCGGGAACACCCCGAAAATTTCAGATGACCGCTACCTTCTCTCTGCCGGCCACGCAAGCTCTTCTTCCCTCTCTCGAAGCATCCCCGCTTTATCATTGCTCCTCCTTCCAGAAAGTTCGGTTCTCGAAGGATCTACACCCCTCCGGAATACAAGGGGTCAGACTCCAAGGTCGGCGTCGCACGGGGGAAGATGCTAGGGAAACGAGGCGAAGTGAAAATGACCACCTAACACCGCTGTATCAGTGACGTATTAATTTCAATACGAGAAAGATGTGTTGTTTCTCAAATGACCGACTAAACGATCTGTTATGAGGTATGAAATAAAAGGTAAAACAATCAAATTATTAATAAAAATCAGTATTTTATTTTTCAAATAAAAAACTCATTTTACAAACATTGTTTCTTAAAACAGTTCAATATCATCCATATCGATAGTTGGCCAGAAATAAATTTTTGAATAAAATTCACCAACAATGTCTGCAGGTATATATGCTTCGACTTTCTTGAGGTTATTGATTTTGTTGATATTGATAGGTGCACATTTTTGCGGGTAGGCACTGATTTTTGGAAGCTCTGGTAAACCAGTTCCCGTTTTTTTTAAAGTCAAAAGCTTGTTCATTGAGAACACCAATAAAGACTTTTACTCTAACCCTGCTACTATCTACCCCATTATGATCTACAGTATTTTTTTTTTTACAGAAATAGTTTGTCTAGGTATTTACACTGAAAATTAAGGGATCAGGGCTGGTACTTTTCCGGATATTTTAAGGCTTTTAAGTCCGGAATTCCGGATTTTCAAAAATTATTTCCTATTTTTTTAGCGCTATCCTGAAATTAAACGCCATCGCCACTCTCACAAAAATACGTAACTTTGCCGCTCATCGTGCAATAGGATGGCTACGGCTACACGCTTCTTTTTAATAATTCTACCAGCGCAATCCAGTTTCAACCCATGTGCAGTCACATCTGTAAAGAGTGCGATTCTTCCGTTCGGTAACTGACGTCACGTGTGTAAACTGCGCATCGGTTGAAACCGGCATATGCTGAGCTGTAAAATCGTTTGTAGCGAGTCTATTTTCGGGAATCTGACTTTTTTATTATCTTTGAAGTTTCATTTTTAAATACGGAAACATCCTTGCATAAATTAAAACACAAAGAGCTAAAAAACATTCGCCTAAATTTTGCATCAAATTTTCTGTTCCAGGGTCAGATAGCACTCCGGCTCAGTGAGGTATAAACGCGTTGAACTTAACTGGAAAAATAACGGATCGAACCGTGAAACTTGTGTACACTTGTTGACATGGTTTTTTTTTTCAAATGCGATTTGGTGCTACTGGTAAATTAAGTTGCTGACTGCTGATAATGAAAATTTTAACAAATAGTGAAGGTATTGCAAAGTTAGATGCAGGTGTTAAAAACAAATTTAGATTTGACTGGCTGGAAAAAGATGACTACTTAGGAGAGACGTTATCCGCATGGTGCAAGAAAATCGATGTTTGTGGGTTATGTTTTTGTACCTGCTGCAATAGTTCAATCAGCTATGCCACAGAAGGAGTGAAAGCTCTTTTAAAGCACTCATCTACTTCTGGACATAAAAAAAAAAAACGCTCTGCAGTACGGAATTCACAGAATTTAACATCTATTGTACCCAACAATGACGAAAGTGTAGCTGATCGCAATCTTGATTTAGCGACGAGAAAATGCCGAACGGATGCACTTTTAACATCGTTTATTTCAGAACATTCCCTGCCGTTCTCAATGGCTCCAGATATATTGCAACTGGCAAAATGTTTGGCCAAAGACATGGCAGCGCTAAATACTACTCAGATGTGCCGATCTACAGCTGCCTATAAGCTAAATTATGGATTGGCTAAAACCATAAAAGAAGAGCAAATAAATGCACTAAAAAAATCTCTCTTTTCTCTTAATATTGACGAGTCAACAAATGAAGCTTCAGAAAGCATTTTAGCTATACTCGTGCAATATTTTGATGCTCAAGAAAAATCAATTACTTAGCGCCATCTAGCATCGGTGAAGTTGGAGGCTTGTTCTTCAGAAAATATATATAATGCTGTTGTTAAAGTTATTGAGGAAAATGAAATCCCATGGAACAATTTAGTTCTAATGGACTCTTGTAACACAATGAGAGACGTTAAAAATGGAGTTGAGAAACAAATAAGGTCTAAGAAAGCACCTCACCTGTTAGATATCGATGGTGACACCTGTCACACGGTTAATAATAGCTCAAAAAAGTTTACAGAACCGTTCATGAAGCACCTTAAAATATTGTGTGACAATATTTATTTTGATTTAAAAAGCAATGACAAAAGGAAACTTTTTTTTAAGATGTGCCACATAGTTGGCGTAAAACCTCTCAAACCTTTGTCTAGGCCTGATCATAGGTGGCTTTATATATTAATAGTGTTAGAACGTCTTGAATATCTGTGGGACATTTTAATTTTGTTTTACAGCTTATGGTTTGATGCTGAGGAAATGCAACTTTTCAATGAAGATTTATTGTTTGTTTTTAACAAACATAACTTGTCTAAGTCACAAACAGCAGAAATTAAGAAAATTCAAACAGTATTAAAAAGAACCTCTAACTGAAGATGGAAAAAAGAGAAAGCAAAGGATAGTTGGCAGGCTATTTAAACAAAATAAGAAAACTCGGTTACATTTAAGTATTTATAAGGAAGTGTTGCCTCATTTTAATAACTATGTCAAATTGTTTCAGGCAAAAAGAGTGTTGTTGCATTGTATTCACTCGGAATTGTACGGTTTGACAAAGCAATTCCTAGCATTTTTTATCAAGCATGAAATACTGGCGAAATGTGAAACAATTGATGACCTCACAAAATTAGATTTATCCAATGCTAAACATTATTTATGAGATGATTTACTGTTTACTGGCTCAGATGCACGTAAAATAATTAAAAAAGCCAGCAAGAATGATCCATGCGTAAAAGAATGCATTGAAATGCTTAGAGCGTCCTATACAAGGTGTGCTTCGCATATGCTTCAGAAATTACCATTGAAGAATTCATCATTCATAAAGTTTACAGGCTTAGACCCAACATTAAGAGGCCAAACTACAACATTCTCCGCGCTGAGTAAGCTCTCTGATGCTATGCCCAATGTCATTTCTGAATCTGGAACTTCAGAGCTGGATAAAGAAATTAGACTTTATCAGACTGATGTTTTAATCAGTCTAAATAATGATGCTGCAGCTGTAGAAAAGTTTTGGTTGGAAATTTTCAACATGAAGATGCTTTCTGGATTGTATAAATATCCCTTATTGTCAAAACTAGTTAAAGCTGTTTTGAGCTGCTTCCATGGACCTCTTGTGGAAAGTGTTTTCAACCATATGAACAACATCATGACTTCCAGCAGAACATCCTTGAATGTGGAGAGCTTAGATTCCATACAAACAGTAAAGTATTATTTAATGTCAAAAAATTCTACCTCATGTGAAATGTTTGGCTCAGACGACCCTATGCATGAGCCAGTAAAGAAAGAATTGAAACTCAATTTGTTAAAAAGTCGTGAATCCTACCATAATGCTTTGGAGAGAAGGAAACCCTCAACAGCCACTCTTCAGAATGCACCATCATGTTCTACATCTGCTGTCAAAGAGATAGTTGTTGTGGAAAGTGAAATAGAGCCTGTAGACTGTGGAGGCAATAATGAAAGAAAAAAGCGTGCTCTTTCACATGAGGAAATTAGGAGTAAACCTGTTAAGCAGACAAAAATTGCTAGTTTTTTCAAGAAAAATTAATCTCAATTTGTAATTAAAAATGTATTACAAATTTATCTGTATTAATTTTAATTGTATATTTATGTATGGGATAACTCAATGCTATAAGTAACTTTTGTAAATACTTTTCATGGTGTTAAATTAATATGCATTTACACGTGGAGAAAGTAGTGTTCATAGGTTTTGTTTTTAAACATGGTTATTACTCATGAGAATTTTGCACATTTGTGTGAAAAAAGGGTTAAACACAGTTTTTGAAAATTTTGTGAAATATGTTAAGTTAATTTGCAAAATGTGATGAATTTTTCATAGGTTTTATCTGTATTTTGTTTGGAACTGTAAGATGGAAGTTATGCAGTTAATAGTGCATTCAGTATGTTCTTCAAAGATTAATAGACCCTGTTGAATACATAAAAATTTATTCAATTCTTACAAAAGATGTACCTGCATTTTTATGTGACAAATGACGATTCAGAATATAACTTTTCTTTACAAATAGTAATAATACCGTACATATCCATATATAGCTTAAAACTTTGTTTCAACCTTAAAGATTCTGCAAATTAGTTTCAGGATTTTTTGGGGAGGGCCAGTACCACCCCTGAGGGATTTACATAAACAAAATAATCAATCTATAAGTATTTATTTCTTTACAGCTAATAAGTGCCACAGAATATTTACCCTGTAAAATTAATTACATACACTTTTTCATCAAAATATCTCGTCAAATTGTTTTCTAAGTTCTTAACTAACACATTAAAAAAAAAAATCAGTGACTTGATTCTTGAATTTTACTACTTTTCTGGAGCAAAACTCTAAGGGAGCAATCTGAACAAAATGGAAGTTCAAAACACAGCATCGGTTTCAAAACTATCTATGTTCCTTTCCTCGCTAAAATACTCTTTATAGAACCCTTGCTGATATGTATCCCGAAAAAGGGGAATTTAAAGACTGTCCCGGCAAAGTACCATCAGAATATTGGTAAAAAAGTTTGCTGGGATGGAGTTTATAGAGAATGGTACTTATAAGTACCGTCAGTAGATAAAGGGTTAACTTGGCCTACATGTTTATTAAAGTAATAAAACTCCATAAAAGTTGAAATGTTGAATTTTATTTTGTTTTCCTTTGGGATGTTCCTTGCTTGAGTCTCCGTACATAATTGCGGGTTTTTTTTTTTATAAAATTGACCACACCATGATTTAAAATCCTGTACTTTTTCACTTTCTACTATTTCTACCAGGGACTTGTCCTGAATAGCGCAGAGGGCAACATAAGTTCTGTTTTACTGTGTAAATCCTGTCAGTTGTTTTAATTTTTCGTTTGATTACACTGAAGTCGCGGTCACACAGGAGGTACGAATGACCTCGAATAGCAAAATAGTCATGAATACTGTCGAATCGGCCAGTTTCTATTAGGGCAAGAAAAAACCGCACAACCACGTTGGTTTTGTCTTGTCCAGGTGCACCATCGGAATAAACATAAAGATGCCTAAAACCAGCATCATCTAGAACTTCATTGATATAATCAACTAAAAATGAACAAATTTCATTTGGCCCCTTCTTAGCTAAGCCCCTTAGCTAAGAATAGGGAAAACCACATGTCGACCTCGAAATAGCCACAAGAATATAGAGGAAGAAATTAAAAAAAATCCATATGATTGTGAAATATAAAATTTTGAACTTTCACAAAGTTTGCTGTACAAATCACTCCTGTAAGAAAATTGCTTCGCAATAACAACTATTTGATTTAAATAAGGGAAAAATGCTATGTTGTACACCAATATTATTTCTCCTGAAGAAGTGCCACAACAGTTATTAGGAGCCTTTACAGAAATCTTAAATGAGGAAAATAGAGCAACTCTACTGTGGGCTCTGGCAATCCCAAAAAACGACCAGATTCATGTTGCCCTCATAATTTAAAATCTACACTAGACGTGACAATATCGAAATTAGTTTCCGATCTCAAATACGTTTAATTACTTGCGGCAAAACTTTATTCCAATTTCTAACAAGTTTCTTTAGCTTTTGTAAATAATTTCCAAAAGGAAATGCACTACAATTATGAAGCGATTGAAAATAAGTCATCGCTAATATGCAGTAAATTATGGAAGTTATGTGTTAAATATTCTTGGCTATATAAAACTTTGGTTTTTTTCAACCAAATATTGAAGAAGATTTGAGCATACATTTTAAATTATACTTGAGAGGGCTTAGTAATATTCTGATGCATATATGCAAGTATAAAAAGCGTTCATAATGCTCAGAACTAAGGTAAGGAATAAAAAGAACTGGCCCGCAGTATAATAAAATTTGGCGAAATTTAGTAGCTTACTCAAGAGCTTCAAGTTAAGAAACTTATTTGCATATATTAATGACTTCAGGCTTTATGCAGCAACATTTACTAATACAGTTGTTGATCACAAAGTTTGTGGATCATTGGCTCTTTAGTCTCAGAGACACACATCTTTTTTGAAAACTGGTAAAACAGATGCATATGAGGTCCTATCCATGGACAATGATGCCAAATCTTTTGGATCCCGAGCTAACTCCTTAGCTAGATCAATTACTACAGGAGCAACAGTGAAAGGGGGGCTATATCAGCCAGGGTACCAAGCACCAGTTAAAGTACGGTGACTTAAAGTACGATCAGGTATTGAAACTGATGTGTAACAGGTTGAAGCAATGGGAAAAAATTTTCCCTGTTCTATCTTTAAAGCTGGGTTTAAGCCCATACAGTGTTTTAAGAGCAGGATCAATAAAAGCACTTAAAACGAACAAGATAGAGCATAATTGGTTAATCTGGCCTCTACGTCTTTCACATCTTTTTTGCTGATCATATGCACTTCAATATTTTTACACCCTTTATTGCCATAGTGGTGGCATGCTCTTCAAATTTAAGCTCCTCGACAAAGCCTTCCAAAAACATTTTGTATCCTTTGCATTGTTCATCTAAGAACTGTGTGGCTATTTTTTGGTTAGATGAAAACTTTTTCCTGTAATTAAAAATGCTTAATGTATTGAAATTTTCAATGGGTAACGGATGAGCATTTACTCCAGATACTTCAATGACTAGACATTCTCCAAAATAGTCCTGAAACTTTGCCGTATTGATTGTTGCCGACATAAGTGTCAGTCGGAGTTTAGGGTTTTGCGCAACCATGTCTCTGAGCACAATCAAAATAATCCAACATCGTGTTCGCATTCGCCATTGTGCAAGCCAGCGTGCTTACTAGAGCTTACCGAGATCACGTAATCTAGCAGACGACCCTGAAACGTCCGTCCCCATTATGAATCTAAATACCAATAATATGAATAAATTTATTGATTACTTGCGAAATTAAAAATGATAATATGGCACAATGTATTGGGAAGAAAGGTACAAATACAGTTTTTCTAATTAATTAATGGAGAGGAGAGGCCTAGAGTTTAAATGTCTAGTGGATAGGAAATATGTTGTTGCAATGTTTACAAACAAGTACTGTTTACTATGGAAGGGGTGTTTAAAGGCGAGAGTGGTTAATAATGGCGTTTAATGAATTTTTAGCCGTGACCAAAAATGGCGGACGCAATTGAAAATGTTCCGACTTGCATATAATTAATAACAAAATGAAAGTATTGGCATACCGTGTTCAGAGGGACCTGTGAAAAATTTTCAGAAGGCTGCGGGCACTCCTTCCTCAAAATGCCGATTGAAGATCTCTTGATAAATTAATTAATTAAAGATCAATTAAGCAAAATTTAAAACAAAATGGAGGTACATAACGTAGAACAAGTAATAAATAAAAGATATAGCAAGCAAAAATATCAACTTTGCAATATATAGTACCTAAAGAAATAATTTATCAAGAAATCCTCAATAGGGGTATATAATAAAAGTAATATGGAATACATAACACGAAGAAAAACAAAAACTTTAATATATATACATGAATGATAAAATATATAAGAAAATGACCCCTCAAGAAGTTAGCGCGGGCATTATTAGGGATAATCAAAGTATTCCTTATGGTTGGTAAAACATTTTGCCACAATGCAGCATCAAAATCGATTTCTTCATAATAGATTTTATTTTTTCCATATATAAAAAAAAAAACAAGCATTTTTGTACGTAACATATATCCATTTGGCTTTTAATTTGTACATAATACTTGGGATCGGACACTTGGGATCAGTTGGGAAGTCGGCAGTATAAATATTGAATAGGGGGCAGTATAAATATTGAACTTGTGGGAGCCCCGCAATGATATCAGCATGGGGGGAGAGGGAAGAACCAATTTTTACTTGACATGTTCAGTTGGTAATAAAAGATTTAATGATGTGGACCAGATACGTAGGGGATTTAAAGGAAATTAATTTGTAAACGAGACCGCTGTGGCCAAACACGGTCGAAGGCTTTTTGAGTGTCCAGAAAAATGCCAATAGAATGCTTGCGGTTGAAGCCTTGGATGATATAGTTACAAACTCTTAGAAGTTGGAGTTAGCATTATAATTTATGATGAAAGCCGTATTGGAGGGGGGGGGGGGATAATGTTATTGCTGCAAAAATTTATTATTTGTTTTTGTATGATTCTTTCAAGAATTTTAGAGCAGGCAGGTAGGAGGCTAATGGGTCGGTAATTTTGGGGGAATTTAGGGTCAGTACCAGGTTTAGGGATGGAGACAACGATGGTGTTTTTCCCAGGATTTGCATTTAAATTATCATCTGTTTTCATTACGGATTCTCTGTGTGAAAGAGTCGTGTTATTCACACTTTCATCACTGATCTTAAGGCAACGGGCAAGCTTGAAAAGTGAACCGTTATTAGGGGTGAGGGACAGGATTTTTTGTTCCCAAAGCTAATTATTAAATTGGTATATAAGGGTTTTAATTGTGCCTTGCATACTATTGATTTGGGATTTGAGGGGGGGGGGGATACAGTGTGCGTTGATACTCTTTTCTTAGCCTATTTTTGCGTTTGATGAGGGAGCGAATGAAGGGGAGGGGGAGTCTAAGGGGGTTGTTATCGGTAGGGTATTTTGAGGTCGAAGAAAGCAGAGCTTTTAGATAATTTATTACTAAAGGATAATGCAGCAGTATCTAGGTCTGAAGGGAATGGTGGTAGATATACTTTTGAATTGGTTCCAGTTAGTAGTTTTCAGAGTAATTTTCTTTCTTGGCATTTGGTTGCTGGGAGAGATTATGAGGACAACAGGATTATGATCAGGATTTAACTCCGAGATAGATTCAATAAGGAAGGGCCAGGACTCAGTTTTTGTAATGGTGATATCAAGGGTTGAGGGGGTGCCAGTTCCAAAGTGGGTGGGCGAGGGGGGGGGCGAGAATATCAAGATTGTTATTGATGCAAATGTCATGAATTTGGGTGCCACGAATATCACCGAAAGTAATGCCGAAAGTAAATTTTTCTTCGGAAGATTATTTCTTGTATGAACCGAATTTCTGATATCGGACAAATTTTTATATAACTGGATGATTCTGCCATTGCACGAAATTTCCGACAATCCTACATGCTAAATTTGATTATTAAAATTTAGGCAGCTAGCACGCTTAGAAAATGATTACAAATTAAAAAATTATTATATATTTGCAAGCCCAGGAGCAGAACTATATTCAGTGTTATGCAACGTGACCTTAAACATTTCCTAATGTTCTGCAGGCATGTCGTCCAAATTTGATGGACCACAGTACAACACAAAATACATATCAGAGTATTAATTAACTAGTTACTCATTTGTGACAAAACATATTAAATTATTTAAAACCAAGGCATACATTCAGGATTTACAATTCTGTCAATGACTTTTGAAGTCGGATACTGCGACATTAATGCAGATGTACTGTTTACAAAATGTTTATAAAAATTTGGCCCATACATTGTGACAATGGCTGCTTTTAACAACTTTCTAACGGATTTATGGCCAGGTGGTGCACCACTGGAATATATAAACATTCTTTTCTTGAGGATGAAATGTTCTGCGACGTATGTCGCACTTTCTGCTTCTGGGTTTGCAAGCTGTGCGGGTTTGGTTTTAAAAATATGTACAGAATTTACAGGCTTCAAACATTAGAGCCGAATATCCGGTGTATGTTAGTCAGGCAAGGCGTATCGGATATAGTCTCGGAAAAGTCTTTAACGGGGGGGGGGAGGGGGAGCACTGCTGATCAGGGATCTGGAGCAGGCCAGATTTTTTAGTCATTCGGCTCCACTTATAAATATTTGATCCGGCACCACTCCAAATAAATTAGGTTATATTATTAATTTACTTTTTTCTTTTTTAGTTAATTTTATTAGCTGAAAAAAAATTTAAAAAGTTTTTTTAAAAAATCAAGAAGCGACACAACAAAGAATTTACTAACCTGTGGTACTTCGAGATCATCATGAACAGTAGAAGGAGCGACTCCTGATCCGGAATGTTCTTCTGGGGAAGGAAGGGGAAACTGTTCAGCAGGCAACTGATGGATATATATGAATAAATTATGATTCAATTAGATATTGAAAGGGAAAAAAACATGAATAAAAGAGCACAGACTTTATTTTGTTCCATATGATTTTGTGTCCGCAATTTTCTCTGCCTCCTCATTAAAAGACACAAGTGACTCTGCAAAGAAAATAAAGCATATTGTGATTTATGGCTCAAAGATTTAAAGAGAAAATTATTTGCATGATTTAGAATTTGGATTGTTTATACTTACCGTTCTCATTCACAACAAAACTACAGTTAAAGCTCTCAACCATTGTTGATGAGTCTTGGCTGGGCAAAAACCCTATTATTTTGTGTACTGTGGAGAAAAGCTTCCAATTCGATGGTGCACCACCAGTGGTGCCCATTTTAGTTTTCTCGTCCCTGTAAATAAAAAATTATTCTATAGCAAAATACATGTCAACACAAAAAAACTAATACATATTAAGTTAAAAAAAAACAATTTTTATTCCAAAAGTCTTATCTGTTCCCATTTATCTTGTTTGTGTATTTTTATGAAAATATCAGGTTAAGGCAGTACATAGAATAAATGCCCGTTTTTCTGCACAATTAAAGAAAAAAAATTCCTATAGCTCTGGCTCATACTGTTTAATGTGCATGATAATATTACGTGTTTTGGCCACGCCATACCAAGGTGTTTCAGAGAAATATTCAAAGTTTTTTACATAAAGAAATATTTCAAAGTTGAAAGGTGTGCTTTCATTACACTCCTGTATCAGGGAAAGTGCATATTATCCTTGAACAGATACATATGATTGCATGATATACACACGTTCATGATATACTTTAGGTTCTTAACTTTTATTTTAATGTCGATTCCAGAATTGTATTTACTCAGTCTATACAATATTGGAAAGAAAGATTTTTTGTCAAATACTGATAAGGCTTATTACTTTGCATAAAAAAGGATTATCTTTTTCCTCTAATTTGATGAAAAGTTTATTTTACTTCAATCGTGGGTCACGATTTAACGAATTTTGGGGGAAGGAAAAAGAGCGATGTAATTAAAAATTATAGGTACCTAAGAAATTAAAATTTGGTACCTAGGTTTGAAAAATTGAGTATCCAAATTACGTAATTGATCACTATATGAGATTACAGACTTCTTATTTTTAATATACAATGAAAACAGCAATGAAAACTTTTACTGGATGTTAGCAGCATATGTAGCTTTAAGATCGGGAAGTCCTCGAAAGTGCAATGCTTGAACTTTTTCAATTATGCAAAAAATCACGATTGATTATTTAAGATGGTACTGTACACATAGATGAACAGAAAAAGAAATCATGACTTACCTATAGCGCCGGGTCAAATTTTGAATTTTCTTCGAAATTTCGGCCGGTGTCCGATTGAATCCATAGCCTTTTAGGGACACTTCCATCCCTTCGTACACCAGCCGATTCCTTTTGTTCTTACGCAATTTATGCAAGGAGTCTCTATACAAATCCAATAGCGCAAATGTTTCGTTTTCAGTCCAATTGTCTTTGCGTTTGTTTGAAGTCGACGGAGTAGAGGACTCCATTTTACTTGAGCGAATGTAAACAAGCTCTGAGCGGCTTCCCAATGTCGCTCAAGCAAAGTGGCTTTCTGGATGCGCGAAGTGAATGCGCAGATGACTTGCCGGAAACAAAGTGGCTTTATTCCATCCCATCAGTGCGAACGGGGTATTGCATGTTGTCAAAGGTCAGATGCCCGCGTTCCCATCCAAATTAGAGCCAAATCCAAATAGGAGAGAAGAAAGTGTAGAAAAACCGGCTTGAAATGAAAAGATGCGATGGTGGTTGTCTGAATCTGCACCGAGCATGACCTTGAAGACTCTCCTGTAAGTCGGAATATAGTGTGGCAGATTGGCAGATATATGGCAAAAATTATGACTTGTGCCTTTAATGATACAAGTGTTTAACTTGGGGCACATGTACTACATATAAGAAGATTTAATTTTAACTCTAAGGCCAATAACAAAAATACGAAAGAGTATGACATACAGTATGCACATAGGTTACATGAATACAGTTATGAATTTTCTGAGAAAAATTCCTCTTGTTAAGTTTATTTTCTTCTTGCAGGTCAGAATTATTGAGACTTAAATGCTTCCAAGGAGGCAGCAACAAATTACGAAAAATTTCACAAATCCTCAATTTTGCCACAAATTTTAGTTTCTGTCTTTAAGTTCAGCGCACTTAGCTCTTTAATTGTCTTTCGCAAGGAATTTATTTTATAAAAAGAAATGTCTTCCTTTGTCCCTGGCTTCTTCAGAAATTATTTCCCTTTTTTTTCCAAGGGTAAGATGTTCGTAATAAATTTAACATTGCCCGCAATGGCCCATAGTGGAGTGTTTTGTTCCTGTATAAATGATATTGTTTCAAATTTAACTGCTCTGATTCACAGAGCTGGAAAAATTTCACCTCAAATATCGCTTTTTTTTGGAGGGGGGGGGGGGACTTTTTTTGAGTACTGTTTGAAAGGAGTAGACACTCATCCATAGCGTCATTTTGTGGCACACTCACAGATTTATATTTCTTTATGTAATCATAGACCTCATATTTTTTTCAATCCCGGCTGAGGGTGGTTTCTGATATCCACTGTGTTATCGTCCGTGAAGTGAAAAAATCGCATTAGCACGCTGAATCTTCTTTCGGACATGACTTCTCTAAAATAAAGGAGTTTTTAGAGAAGGTTTCTGTGTCCAGTACCATTTTTGAAGTGAATTTCGCACAATACCTTGCGATAACATCAATGCAATAAATGCCCTAATTCCACCAGAATCGGTTTCTTTCCAGCTCTGCGCTCTAGAACCCGGTGTCAGTTCATTGTTTTCAATATAGTCTTGTGCATAGCGATTCATTTCTGTCGCTATGTGTTTGATGATATCAATGTTATCATCATTCAAAAAGACTCAAAAAAAAAAAAAAAAAACATGATGAGCGATGAAGTGAGATTTCAATTCCCGGAGTTCAAGTGAATTGGAAGCGTGGAGGAGGAGGGTCAAGATTGTCTCTAACTAAGAGCACCCAGTCTCTTGCATCATTTGGAGATGTATCCTCATTTCAGAAGATGATTCAGCAGATGATTCTCGCTTTCAGAAGATGATTCAGCAGATGATGAATATAGATCCGAATATTCGTCTGAATCCATTGACGCAGCAGAGATATATATTAAACCAGCAGAATGAAGTAAATTTACAGCATTCCAATTAAGCGTGATTTAGAAGCACTTAGTCTAGAAAAGGTATTTATTTTAACGATTTTGCAGCAAAATTTCTCTTAGAACAAAATACGGAAATACGAAAGAGAACGTTTCTCTATGGCTGATAACACTGGCCTGCATGGGTCATTTTTTTAACTTTTGATTGTTATTCCTATGTATTTTTTCACGCTGAATCTGAATATGACAGTTTTTTTCCATCACCTCAGGATTTTTTGCAAAACGCAATTTTCAAAATTTGTAATATGTTGCAAAATATCGAAAATATGAAGCATATTGACAAATTTAAAACTTTTTTTTATTATAAAATGTATTTAATTTAATTAAATCTATGGCTTATGCTATACAATATCATATCACAGCCAAGCACATCAAGAGTCCGTTGGGGAGGGGGAGGCAAAAATTTAATGAAAACTACCACAAAATTAGCCTAAATGTAAAAAATTAATTTTGGTACACAAAATTTTATATTGATACACTTAATTTTATGTACTTAACTTTAAATTAAATTAAATTTAAGTTTAACCAGTCTTAATGACGATGTATGTAAAAAAAGTCCCCTTTCATTTGTGTCGTTGTCTCTTTTCACCAGTCATGCTTTGTTGGCGGCTTTTCCGTGCATATGCCCTTGTTGGTTCCTCGCGGTGCAGCATCCAGCAATAGTCTGCCATCATTGAAGTATTCCATCTTCCTTGATAACGATTTTCCATTCTTTTGATATCCTGATGGAATCTCTCACCCATCTCTTCACTAACAGCACCCAAATTCTCAGGAAAGTAATCCAAATGTGAATTTAGAAAATGAACCTTTCAAACTCGTGGAACAATCTAAATTTTGGTACTTTTGCAGCATTGTTTCAACGATCGATTTGAAATTCGGATCTTTCTTGTTGCCCAGAAATTTCATTGCTACATCTTTAAAAGCAGACCAGGCTTCTTTTTCAACAACTTCCACTTCTTTCTCAAAATTACCATCTTTGAAAAGATTTCTAATATCCGGACCCGTAAAGACACCCTCTTTTAGTTTTGCTGTTGATAAGGCTGGAAATTTGTTGCAGATGTATTTGAAACATTTGCTTTCTTTTGATAAAGCTTTCACAAATTGCTTCGTCAATCCCAATTTGATATGTAGAGGTGGAAGGAGAACTTTATTCCTATCTATGAGAGCTTTCTGGAGAAATTTTTTTCCTGGTTCTAATGAATCTCGTTTTGGCCAATCTTTCTGCTTCCAATGATTTTGCCTGTCTCTGCTATCCCACTCGCATAAAAAAGAAGGAAACTTTGTGTATCCTCCTTGCTGTCCTAAGATCATCGAAATAACTTTAAGATCCCCACAAACTGTCCACTCATGGTCGTCGTACTTAATTTTATCGAGTACCAATTTTAAATTTTCATAACGTTCTTTTAAGTGTACGGAATGTCCTATAGGAATTGATGCATACTTATTTCCGTTATGAAGAAGCACAGCTTTAAGGCTTCTTTTGGACGAATCTATGAATAGTCTCCAATCGGTGCTTTCATATGGAATTTTAAATGTATTAAAAAGTCCACACACATCATTGCAGAACACTAAGTCCCCATATTCCGAAAAGTATGGAAGAAATTCTTTTTCTGTGTACCTGAACCAGGCAAACGTAGTGCCAGCTTCGAGCAAATTCTTCTCTCTAAGTCTTGAACCAAGCAATTCTGAACCCTCTTTTGTCAGATATAAGTCGCGAATGAAATCGTTTAGTTCAGACTGTGAAAAAGTTTGGTTCAGCCTGTTTAGATTTGTACTCCTCTTTATCTTCTTCATTTGAATCCCATTCCGAATCATCTATTTCAGGTAAATTTACTGGTGCAATAGGCACTGGTACGTCTGGACCATGAGGGACAGGACGTAAAGCTGATTCCATATTTACATAAATGATTTTCTTTATATTCTTTACATTGAAACCATGTATACAGGTGGAACAAAAATAGCAATCATCGGTGTGATTTTTTGGCTCTCGCCATATCATGGGCACTCCAAATCTGAAAGCATCTTGTTCACCCTTTGACCACCGTCGAAGTCCTTCGATACATGTATAGCAAACATAATGGGGTGCCCAAATTTTGTCTTGATCGCCTATTCTCATACCGAAATATGCAAGATAAACTTGCCGAACGAAACTTGTAATACTTCTTTTTTGACTTTCCACCCTTAACTCGCCACAAATATAGCAAAATGAATCAGGAGATTTTTTGCAGCCTCTCGAAGACATCATGAAACCAATAAACACACCTGCATTAACACAACCTCCTACCCCAGTAGATACAACTGAACTGCGTTTTTTTTTATTACTCTGAGTACACGTGTACTCCCCCTTTACCGCTACCTACATTCCAAGGTCATTCGTTTGTTTGTCTAAGAAGTTCCTTATCAATGTTAATGTTTATCAGTGTTAAATGAAATGAATATAAAATAAACTAAATGGAAAACGTAATAAAACGGAAATTTAGGCTATATTTCTGCAGTTTTCATTAGGTTCTTGACCCCCCCCCCCCCCATTGTATTCTTGAAGTGCTTAGTTATGATGTTGCACAGTATGAGCCATAAATTTAATTAAATTAAATACATTTTATAATAAGAAAAACGTTTTAAATCTGTCAATATGCTTCATATTTTCGATGTTTTGCAACATATTACAAATTTCGAAAATTGCGTTTTGCAAAAAATCCTGACGTGATTGAAAAAAACTGTCATATTCACATTCAGCGTGAAAAAATACATAGGAATCAAATAATCAAAAGTTAAAAAACATGAAATAACCTTAAAAATGCAGGCCTGTGTAATCAATGAATGGAATTGAGTCAAGCTTTCCTTCATATATATTGTATTCTGAATCTACAGTGGATGAGATAATGTTTCAATAATGCGGGACAAATGTAGATGCGCACTAAATTCTTTACTCATAAATAGTAAAAATTTTTTGTTATATATCATCAATTGGGGCGACTTTGTCCTTTGGGGTGACTTTACCCAATTTTGAAAAAAAAATGTTCCGCGCCACCATACTAAATAACTGTTTGGTTGTTTGAGACGCTGTAGTCACCGATACATTCCTCCTCAATGTCTACAAGCTATTCTGTGGTTTGCAAGTGGTTCCTGATAAGTGTTATTACCAATCTTCTGTTTCGTTTGTGAAATGTTTTTCCAAATGTAATGTAATGTAATGAAAAATATATTCTGATAGCGAATAAAAAATCTTTTATCCGCCTATTAAAAATAGTAGAGTACGGATGCTTTAAATTGATGCTGTTGCATTGTTGGTCAAAAAAGATCGAGGACTGACTTAAAAATCACTAACATTTATTTTAACATAAACTAAATTAACAAAGTTAAAAAATAATCAACAACAGACACAAAGATTGCAAGACAAACTTGAGCCATACTATATTGTTACGAAAACAAGCGTTTCTTATGCTCTATCTTCGAAAAAAAAGAAAAAACAGTGATAGCGTTTCTTAATCTGTTTGGAAACTACATTACTCGCAGTTATGCTGACCTTATCTTCTTCCCGTAACTTTAGGCGACTCTCTTCAGCTATTAAATCCGAAACTATGTTACCGTAAGTAAAATTGGCTGACGGTTTACGAAGAATGCTTTGACAAATTCCATCGTACACTGCCGTTAAGTATCTCAGAATTTGGAAGCAAAGATAGTTCTCTGAAAAATTGGCGCTTATGAATTTCACTCGGTCGTAAATACGGCGAATTCGAGCGGGAAATAAATTGATGGATTCACCGGTTCAATGCGGCAGCTGGTAAGTTCGGTGAAAGTTCGTATGTGATTACTCCGGTTATCAGGGAAAAAATGCGATTTCAGACACTCCCAAGATGTTACAGGATCTTCACACTTCTCAATAATACGGCGATATTCGGAATCGACAAAAAAGTAAATTAGAGACTGCGGCTCGTTGTCTCGCTAAAAAGTCCTTGACATCCTTCTCGGTTATTCCCAATTCCTTACTTACGACGGGTAACTTCTTATATTCCGAAAGTTATGTCCCACGCATTTGTCTCCATGAGATTAAACTTCATATCAGCGGCCCACGACGTATAATTAGTGCCGTTAAGCTTTTCAATGGTGATTGTAGGATTTGCCATTACGGACGTAAAAATAGCAGCAAGTTGAAAAAATGAATATCAGTTCCTTTAACCAAACATCAAAATCTTGTTATCACACATATTCCGCCCCCCCTCCCCCCCCCCCCCCGATGAAAATTATCGCCGATCTTCCAAAAACTTGCATCATTCTAGTAAAAGCAATTTTCTACACAGCGATAACCAATCATAGCGAATAAAAACAATCTTTTATCTGCCTATTAAAAATAGTAGAGTACGGATGCTTTAAATTGATGCTGTTGCGTTGTTGGTACTTTTTCAAGTGTATGCACACTTGACAGCTTCAGTTTTTAACAAGACGCCTTTTTACCATTTTCTCCTGATATCCTTTTACTCGTGTTTTTCTCCCTTTTTTTAGAAATTCTCCTGTATACATATTATAAATAGTAATTGCCTTTAAGTTATCTTTGGCAAACTAATAAATCTCCATTGTAAAGCCTTTCAAGAATTGATAAATTTGTCTAAGGAAAAACATTTAAAATGTAATATCAAAAAAAGTTCAGTTTTTATCTGTTATTCGTTAACTGCAAAACGGGGTATTAAATTACTCTTATTAAAATCACGCTCCATAATCAGTGAGTATACGGACTCACTTGTTACATAAAAAAAATCAGACTGTGCATTTTACTTTAAAAGTAGTAACTTTTCATTTTTAAGAATAATGAAATTTTAATAAATTTATTAAATGTCAAAAAAAGTTTTAGTGACAAACATTATTAGCAAAACAAAAAATCTTACTTTACCGAAAAAGTAAAAATTTTCTCTAAAAATAGCATTAGATATAAATAAAACGAATATAAAATGAATAAGACTAAGAAGAACAGTTTTATTTTTACATTAAACTGAAAAAAAAAAAGAGTAATGCTTTTTTTTTTTTTTTTTTGTGATATATTTTATTAGGTTAAATCTAGTTCTTTTAAGAAAGAAAATTTCTTAATTTCCATAGGTGCTTCAGAGGTGTACATTAGCAACTGGTTTGCTTATTCAGCGGTGGAGTTCCTGGAAGATAAAGATACTCCTCGACAAAGATTGGATACTGTAAGCTACACTTATTACTAAATAATTAAGCACAATTATTTTGCCAGGAAACGGCCCCTTCCTTACAACAATAACTTGCTATTTCGTCCCTCATATCTTCGGGGTACGTATGATATTTTCTACCAATATTTCTCAATGGCACCATGTAACTCATTTGGGTGTCAATTCTCCAAGATCCTCTAGTTAAAACTCAGTCTTCTCCTCCGTCGAATGAATCTGGAGGTGTGTATGCATGCGCTGCATTTTTTCGTAAATAATTGTGCAAATGCAATATTGCCATTACAATTATTTCGGCTTTTTCAGGCTGTACGAGCATTGGTTTTCTTAATGGTCTAAATATTTGGCTAATAATGCCGAATGCATTCTCAACAACTCTTCTAGCTCTGCTCAATCCATAGTTGAAAATGCGCTCTTTTGATCCTTTTTCATGAACACCAGGGTATGGCTTCATAACATGCTCACCCGGTGCAAAAGCATTATCAGCAACTAAAACGTATGGGACTTTTGTTAGTCGCCCTGGTAGCTCTTTGGGTAGAGGAAAATTTTGTGAATTTTCTGACAGCTTTTTATAGAATTCACTAGTATTGAATATTCCACTGTGTCGGATATTCTACCCTGGCAGCGAACATCAGAATATATGACGTTGCAGTCTCCATCAGCAATCGCTAGAAACACAATACTGTGCTGAGACTTATAGTTAAAAGATTCACTTCCGGAATTCACCGGACATTGCAATACGACGTGCTTCCCGTCTATTGCACCGAGACAGTTTGGAAAATTCCAATTTTTTCTTGGAATGTTTTCTATATTTCCATCCATTCGTCGGGATTCGATGGAGGCTGAAACAGAAATAGGTATTAATGCAATATCGTTAAAGGGTCATTCCATATCAAAGCAGCACATACACGCAAGGCGCTGAAGCTGACCACCTCACCTTTCCATGACTCTCAAAACTCAATCTACGATATCTTAAATTTATGTATAATTTTCATTAACTACTATCTGTTATGGTAAAAAAATTCAAGACGTTTTATTCAATATGTAAATTTACTATCATTTCTTTTCTTTTTTTTTTTTTTTTCAAATATTTTCAGGGTGAGATTGATCATAATAGAATCGGCTTTTTAAATTTTTGAAAATTCACTTTTTTTTTTATATAAATGATTTTAATGATATAAATAATTTAATGATTAAAAAATTTTTTGATAAAAATATGAGGTGGTTAACTTCATATGTAGTTTTAAGTGTGGAATAATATATAGTATAGCACCACTTTCAAGCAGTATTTTTAGGGAAAAAAGTTATAACACAATTCTAAAAATTACAACTAAAAACATTTCTATTCCAATAATTTTTGCAGCTAAAAAAAAATTTTGAACAGAAATTATAATTAAGAAAAAACTTTAATAGCTGTAAAACCGAGAACTAGCCCCCTATTGCAAATACCAATTTCTAACTATTCATGTGTTCTAATACCCTAGGTACGCCTCTGAGTATCAGTGGCCTAGGAAAGGGGTCCTTGGGTCGGACCCAGGACGTTTATTTAGAGGCTCTTGAACAAATTTTTCTGAGGCCGTGAATGGAATTTGCCACTGTGGGGGCGCTTTCATGTTGCGAGGAACGGGGAGGGGGCACAAATGAATGAAATTAAGCCCCTGCTGCGCACTGAACCCCCCACCTTCAAAAATTTCGAGCTATGCCACTGGTTGCCATAATAGCACTATAGGAATAACTTCAGAAATTAATGATTTTGAACTATTTATTTGTTTAATTATTTCTTCAAATGGCTGAAGCAATTTTACACAATTTTCAAATAAAGTCCACTGATATGATGAACAGTTCTGAATTTCATTGTTTCCGTTCGCATAGATAGATTCCGTTCGCATTTTTTAATTCCCGTAAGCGGCTCAACATGTAAAATGTACTGTTCCATCGTGTTGGAACATCCTGCACTAATTTTTTGTGTTGTATTTGTAATTGTTTTTCTTGGATTTCTTTAAATCTTGACAAGCTAAAGAATGGTTGAAATGGCCAACAATTCTTCTTCCTAGAGCAATGACATCCTTTAATGCTCTTTGGGAATTTAATGCATCACTTACAATTAAATTCAAATTATGCAAAAAACAAGATTCCCTTTCTAAATTAAGATCATTTACAGCTTTTACAATATTTGAACCACCATCGCGAATAACTAGATATATTTCATTTGTTACATTCCATTCGTCACTCAAGCTGCTTAATATCTTGCCTACATTTTCACCAGTAGGACTTCCAGGCAAGTGTCTTGAGTTTAATTACAAAATGTTTGTAATTAAAATCATTATCTATAGAGTGAGCAATAAAGCTGTCTTTGTTTACATAATTGGACCATATATCAGTAGTTAAAGATATATGTGTATCTGAAGGAAAAAATAACATAATTTTCTTCTTTAAATTTTGAATGAATTTTTGGTATAATTACCTGTTTGAAGTATTCCCGTGATGGAACTTTTTATTGCGGTTGTGCTTTTGCCATAAGGTGTCGAAACATACATCTTCCACAAATCGGTATGGTTGACTGTCTACTGCTATCATTTGGCCAATGTCATAATGTAATTCTTACAGCTTTTGGATTGTTTATATCCCAAATTGTTTTCTTTTTCAGAATTGCTTCTAAAGTTGGTTGCTCCAATCTTCTTTTTTTTAAACTTGTCCTGGGATCATCTGCATATACAGTATCATCAGTGGATTCAAAACCTAATTCCCGACCTTTTTCATTGCAGCAATTAATTTTAGCATATTCTGCTGAATGTTTTCTCTTTAAATGATTGAATAGTGGAGAGAAGTTGATGCTTTCTCTTGAGATAAAGCAGGAACAAAAATTGCATTTCACTTTAATTGCATTCTCTTCATACTTGAAATAATTCCATACAGCACTTTGCTTTTAAAACTCATGATTATAATTGCCTTTAAACAGTTTATGACAAATTTTTTCTCAAATTTTTAAAAATAGAGTAAAATATAACTGCAGTATGCAACTATCAAAGCACAACTGAAATATACTGATTCAGTTATGTTATGAAGGTTAACAAAGGGGAAAATACCACTGACTACTAACACAGAATATCTATCTCTATCTCAGCGACCTGGGCTTACAAAACAAAGTGGGTGGGTGGTAAAAATAACAATAACCTATAGAAGTTAAACCTGTTTTTGCTAGTAGCAAGAGCATAAGGGTGACACAGGGAGCAGTCTATTTTAAGGAAAAAAGGGAGGGGAGGGTTTAGAGCTCAAGGTAATATTGAAGAAAATAACTGGAAGTACCTAAGTTAATTCTTTAATAGCCCATTTTCAATCATTTCGTCTTTAACATGACAAAATATATATATTTTTCATTATCTAGTTTTTAATATGTAATTATTTCTGAAAATGCTAGTTAAAATAATGTATATATATATTTCATTTTTAAGAACAAAAGAAAGAAATTTTTTTATAATTATTAATTTATTCATTCAGTTTTAGTTATAGATTGTACTACTATGTGCTTTTTTGTTATAAAGGTGAACTTTAAGTAACTTAAAAGATTAAATATTAATTTTTTTCTTGAAGTGATAAATGAAAGAATGGGATAACTGCTTACTTGAATGTAAAACATTCAAGTTAAATATTTTTATAAAAATCTAATTATGTTTAATAACTCCTTAATTGTTTTATTCTAAGTTATATAATCAAAAAAAAACTCGCATGTGTGCTAAAATTAGAACTTCTTGCTTCGGTAAAAAAAAAAAAAAATATTTCACATGATTAAAAATTTGCATAAATAAAATTTACTTCAAAATTACTTAGCAACACAAATTTCATTAGATTGCTTCTGGGCCAAAATCTCACATTTCTGCCTTGATAAAAGTCTTTCTTATAATGATGTCAGCAATTTATTTACAATTTATGCTTTATATGAAATGTTTACTTTCTTTATGTAAATATACTTTTGTTTCTAACTTTTGGAATGTGAACAAATTATTTTATTCTAAACGAATACAATAAGATGTTGAATCTAAATACCTTCTCAAGGTTTTGTCTCCATTTGAAGGCTCATACTTGAAATTTCGTATTCTCTCATCCAAAATTCGGTACTTCCTGCTGGGGGTCATGCTCCCAGCACAAAGCATGCTCATTTCAGCAATGGTGGCTGCTTCATCTTTTTGAAGCAGCTCGACCAATGAGAATATGTTTAGGTGAGGCGAAGCTGCTTGCCGGTTTATTTTTGAGTGCCAGGATTCAACGACATTGTTGGTCCTAAAATACCGATTATTGTTAAACAGTCAAACACATTCTTATTCATAACTGCATATCCTTCAAACCTGATAAATAGAATGAAATTTTTTATTTGTATTACCACCTGCAGATTATTTTTTATATATATAAAATGATTTTAGTTTGAATAACATTTGAGTTGGTTTTTTTACATTCCATTATAAATAAGCTAACAGCTAATTCCTAACACATATTAGGTTGCACCACTACCACCTAACAATAATACAGTACTACCTCCTTTAAGGGACACCTCTAATTAAAGGACATTTTTTCTGATCCCAGTCCCTTTGAATAGGGACCGCAATGTATTTACCTCTGAATAAAGGACACTCTATTTAAGGGACACTCAGAGAAAAAAATTTCAAAAATGAAAGTTATATAGATAAGAAATATTTACTGGAAGCTGAGGTTATTTATTTATTATTTTCTTCTTTCTCGAAAAATTTGAAAAAGTATTTTAAATTTCAATAATTTCGACTTTTTTTTTGTATGCATGAAATATTTTCAGTATTTAAGCTTAAATATTAACATATGTTTATTATTTATTTAAAATAATAAAATATAGTATATGTTTATACATCAATTTATGAACCTCCGATCAAGGGTCTATTTAAGGGACTACATCTCCACTCCCCTTAGTGTCCGTTATTGAGAGGTTTTACTGTAATAGTACAACACACACACAAATGAATTGAAATTGATTATTTTTTTCACAATTAAATCTGCCCATGCCCAATTCATAAAACTATTTCACTTCCGTTTGCAACAGGGTTTTCTTAATTTTTGAGCCATTGTGAAAATTTCATTACAAACATCAAAAATAAAAATTTTTGATGACGTTTTTTAAAAACATTAATGTACCTCGGTTAACCCGAAACTCGGCTAATCGGGGCTCTGATAACCGCGGCTCTACTGTACACGACTTTTTTTTTTGTCAAATTAAAAAAAAAATCTATTAGGTGAGGGAGGGGCAGGCTCCGCCTACTAGCGTCTTTGCCACCCCCCCCCTTTTTTGTTCACTCACTTATACCATTGATGATAATTAGACTACTCGATATAATGCATCAGTTTCGCAGCTAATAATACATAAGAAAGCAAGAACCCCTAAAAAGGAGAAATAGCAGTTGCTCACAATGTAATAACTGTATTTCAATGTTACGATTCGCTAAGAGCCGCCTGATAAGTCATGTTAAGTAGACTGTATCCTGTGCCAGCAAACTTTTCAAATAGAATAAAATCAGACAAAACCGAAGTTATAACAGTTCTGGAGAAAAGAGATGAATTAAAAAGAATTTGCAAATATTACCTGCAACAGAACCGGCTCACTCTCGGGAATATTCATTCCGTAGACCACTTCAAATACAATGATGGCGAGCACCCTTTCTTCCATTGCAGATAATTCCTTCCAACCCCGGTCTTACTTCTGTCTTTTACAATTGCCAGATGACGGCTTTTTACCATACCTTTATGGTCGGACCACCTCTAAGAATGAGACAGATCAGAACAAGAGTTAATACTAGAAGTATGGAAACATTAATGGTTAATTGTTGGTATATCATGTTGTCAATATGAAACTTGTTTGTAGTGTACTATAAAAATTAGGTACTTAGGGATGAAAAGGGCCTACCATGCTAAGATCGACAAAAGAATTTTACATAGCCAAATTATATGTAGAAAACAAGTTTATCGCAAAGCACTTATGGCAGGGGGGGGGGGGCGGCAAGAAGTTAAGGGATGCTTGGGCGCGTTTTAAGTCTGCAATTAACCACTGAGGTAGGCACCAGATTTCATATTGAAAGGTGGTGCAAACAACTCAAATTACGCCATTGAAGAGAATTGCCAATACTTTAATGCAGAACTATAATGCACACGATATTTATTAATAAAACTCTTTTCTCCGAGCTTTCTGTTCCGCAAAAGTATCAATAACATCATCAAATTGAATTATCGGGCCATAGAATTTTCAATAGACAACATAGCCAAGTTACTTAGCCTGTCTTCTCTCATATTACTTATCTAAAATTTATAATATTTGCGAAATTTTGTTAAAAAAAAGTAAGGTTACTTCTGTGCTCGCAGCCTCTCGGGCTGGGGGCCCCATTGAGCAGAGGGCCGTGGCATTTTGCCAGCTCTGCCACCCTATAGTTACGCCACTGTGTGAGCACACGTGTTAGAGCAAAACTTGTCTTTGCATGGTGCGAGTGAAGAAATTTTTTTGAATACTTCTGCTTTGCCTTCTATTCAAAAGATCCTAAATACACCTTCAGAGGTCTCTCCTTCCCCACTTGACTGAGTTTTGACATTGTATTAAATATTGTTGGAAAATAAATGGTTGCATTTATTAAACTTTTTCGAAGTTTTCATAACAAACAAAATATTACATTGTGTCTGAAATTTCTCAAGTTTCGTTCAACAGCAGCATAATTTTCAGAACTTTTTATTATGCAACTTATCTTTGTTTCATAAGGTAGTACTGTATATATAACTTTCTATTCTCATACTTATTCGACAGTGCACCACCGTGTATTTTGTAAACATACATGCACTGTCATTTCTCAAAGAAAATGTTTACTTAATAATGGTCGAACTTGCTATATTCAGAACAATATTTTTAGACATGCAGCGGGCCAAAACATAATCTAAAATTACTCAAATTTTGTAAGTCGAAAATATGGAGAGTTGGAAATTTTATCGCGGTCCATTTTTGCTTCCAATTATTCAAGTTCCAGTAGTTCATATGGTACTTGCACATTTTAATTGGAAAGTACATGGCATTATTTTTAAGTCTCAATGTAGTAAACTATAGAAATACAGCACATTTAAAACAAAGAAGATTCATTGACTTCAGCAAATAATATATAAAAAGCGAATATATAAAAAAACATATTTATCTTTTGCCTATTCTTTACGGTTTTCACACCTCCCCCTGCTGCATTCAATCTTTCCATTAGATGCTCCCAATCTTTGTTTCGATCGAGAGAGGTATAGGTATTGGACAACTTATTTCCGTTTAGCAACGGGTTATTTTCCATTTCCGTAATGATCATTTCGATTTGGCGTTTCTTTACTCGAATGTTTTTGCCGGCCATCTTACTGAGCAAAACACGTGCGAATGTTAATGCAGGTAGTCACAAGTGAGAACATCGTAGCCGTCCCGGCCATTTGATTGGTCAATCGTTTTTTATATAGATATACAGGCAAATGAAGAGAAAAATAGTCACCGGAGAGTGTCGTGGTAGAGTCAAGTGCTGGCAACCGACTATTTTCTCGGCTCTTCTCAGATTCCGTGAGGGGGAGAAATAGATGTCACGAGAAGTTGCCGAAGTCTTCGTGGTAGGGTGCCAGGTGGGCGATAGCAGTTGATAATTTGGATGATACTACCTTTGTTGTCAACAGCTACGCTGATCACTTCAATATCTGTATTGTTGTACACATTTATTTCGTAGGAAGGTATGGAGAATTTTAGGCTCCTCCTCCTTTATAGGGAAAACTCTTTCTTTTGCATAACATGTATAACTTAATTAGCGGAATCTTATCATTTTTGCACCAGGTTTCCTGGAGGCAAATAATGTCCGGCTTGGACCAAGAAATGATAAGTTTAAGGAAATCAAGATTTTTTCAGATACTCCTACAGTTCCAACTTAAAAGAAACAAAGCTATAGAAGAACGGGGGGGGGGGCGGTTTAAGTAACGGTATTCCCATTGGGAATATCGCTCATTTCGTCTGACCAGTTATTGGCATTGGCTGAGTTTGACTCATCTTCACTTCTCAAACTATCACAATCTTCAGGGGATAGAAATACGTTTAATTTCTTGGGATCTTGTGTTTTTGTGATTAGTTCAACTTCTGCTACAATATCATTATATTCTTTTTTTTTTTTTTTTGTTCATTTTGAGGCAATTAATTTCTAGTTTGAGGTTCGCTATTTCATCTTTTAGGGTGTTAATTTCTCGGTCTTTCTCTCTTGATTCTTTTATTACATTGGTTTTTTTTTTTTTTTGGTAGTGTTTTATTTGAGTATTCGCCCCCATAGGTAGCGTTCGCATATGTTTTAATTTGGGTTGAATTTGTGTGTTTTTTTTTCAGTTTCCTTCGTAATGTTGGAACAATTTATATTTATTGCGGAGTGTTCACCTCCACATTTAAAACGAGTAGGTTTCCTTCCGCAGGCTGCATGTGCTTCTCCGCAGTCTGGGCATTTTATTGATCCTTTGCAAAAGTTTGCTGGGTGATCTATTCTTAAGCATTTTGAGCATATACACTATAGCTTATCCTTCCTATGTATATGTGTTCTCTATTTCATTTCCCCAATTTCTTTAATTAATATGACTGGAATTGGTTCTTTTAATCCTTTTTTTTTTTTTTTTGAGAATCTGCATATTTGTATTATGTCGATTTTTTTTTCCTGAATTTTATCTGCTATGAACTTTAGTTTTATATCAGTATCGACGTTTTTGATTATGTATTTGGTACAGATATAATCTTCTATTATTCTTTTATTTACTTCTACATTGAGAAAGGTTTTTAAGTTCATTATTTTTTCACAGTTTTTTAGTAAAATATTGAACTTCTTTGTGGAACTGAAAGCTCTTATTTGTCAGGATTTGAGAGTTAATTCCTGACATAGAGATTTTTATGATTTGAGCTTCATTTTTGAGCGCAGTATTAAAAATATCTATCTCTGAGATATTCTTTTGGAAGACAAATTGCTCTTTCCGAGTTTTATCTGATTTTGCATTCTCCTCAACATTATTCTCTATTTTTCTTTTTAGGTCTTGACATTTATTATGGCCCTTGAGAAATAACAAGACAAAAAAAGGAAAAGAAACGAGTAACAAAAAGTTACTTACCGAATACTCCGTGAAGAGAAAAGAAAAAAAAATAATAACAAAAAAAAAAAAAAAAAAAGATAATCAAGTCACAATACTTTTAAAGAAAAATACTTCCTGAATTTTTCCACCCGAAGGGTAATTTGTTACACTCATATAAGCCACTATTAGTGACAAAAGCGAGCTTTTCTGTATCGTCGGGATGAATTGGTATATGCCAATATCCGGAAGCCATGTCTAATTTAGAAAAAAATGTGCTTTTCCCTAATTTACCAACAAGGGTTTCTATCAAGGGTAATGGTTCCGCTTCGGACTTAGTAATTTGATTTAATTTTCTATTATCTATACATAATCGATTGTTTTTATTTTCGTCTCTTTTAAACACTAGTGTAACAGGTGCAGAGTACGGCTATGAGCTTTCTTTTATTATATTTGCCTTTAATAACTCTTGTATTTGATTGTCAATTTCTTCCTGTTGCTTTGGGGAAGTTTTATATGCCCTTAACGACATCGGTAAGTCGGATGTTAACCTTACCCGTTGAGGTTCAATTCTAATTGCTCCAACATCATATTTATTTTTGGAAAATATATCTTCTTAATTTTGCAATATTTCTTTTAACTTTGAATTTTCCTCAAGCTCCGAATGTCCATCGACAGGATCGCGACATTGTAGGCCTCCAATGCCGCAACCAGTCCCAGAAACATCGGACGAAATACGAAAATGATTATTCTTTTCGCAATTCATTTTTTCATTTTTATCTTTCTCTAAACAAGTTTTCGTTTCCGTGCTACTCATTTTCTTTTCATTTTCGTTATAATGTAATTCCTTCACACTTTCTTGAGTTTTAATTGCTTTCGGACCTTTCACTCTTTTAATTTCCTTATCAATTTTGTAGCGTATTTTTCCCGTACTATTATTTTCGTTTTTATTTTCTTTTACCTTATTTCTACAGTTCTTAACTAGGATTTCAGGTAAAATATGCAAAGACAAGTCATTCGGTTCGGAATCAGAAAAAGTGATCAGTCTTCTCTGATCCTGCATAACGACATGTCCTACACAATCTATGACCAAACCAAATACCACGCAACCCTTTAAAACTAATATGGCATAAGGTAAATCGATGTCTAGAACATAAAATTCCACCGGTTTAACTATATTACCGACTTTAAGGTAAAGAATACACGTTTGGTTAAGCTGTAGCATTCCCTTTGTTTGTTTTATTTTTACAGCGATTTTTTTCTTTAATCGAAACATTTAATGTTTTTGCAATTGCACTTGGGATGATATTTAATGTTGAACCGGTATCAACATTTAAATAAATAGTCTTTAAATTCGAATTTTTATTTTGAGTGTACACGTCATTAGATAATTGATAATCATTTTTAAATTTCGCCTCATTTTTAATAATATATCCAGGTAATATTAATTGGCATATTTCGTTAATGCTCTCATTTTCTTTTCTTAATTGATTATCTTTTTTATGGGGAACTTGTTTAAATATAGCATTCGATGTATTTGGCTTATTCACACAAGTTTTCCCCCAATGATATGCGTTGGAGATTCCCTGTTGAGCGCAAAATTTATAAGGGCTAGGGGGTAACTCTTGCGAAAAAAGTGCAGTCTGTCTTTTTACTGCATTTTGTCTTTCATTGTGACCTACAAACCTAGGTTTATTCTGTCGGTAAAAATTAGGTTGGTATACATTGTTTCTATCTTGACGAGGATAGTTATATCGTTGACGAAAATTACTTTGGTCTTGATTTTTTGGTATCCAATTTTGATAAAAGGGAGGCTTCACCCTAAAAATATTTTGTTGTTCCCCTTTATACACGGGCTTGGGTGTTTCATGTGGGACTTCATTTATTAATTTTGAAACTACCTGAAGCCATTCGGTGTGAGTTTTTGGCTCTTTAATTACCAAAAATGCCCTAACTTGGGTTGGCAGCCCAACTGAAAGCCCCTCAAGGATATGTTGATTACCAAGTTTTATTTTTCTTCCCATTTCTACTGTTTCCGTAAAATAGGAGTAGAACTCTTTCGGATTTCCGAAAAATTTTAAATTTTGAAAGTCCAGAAAACTACTTGCTGGAGTAAAGTAATGTTCTTCAAAACTTTGAATGATTTCACTAAATTAATTACAGCAAAGGCATTGATTGATGTAGAGCTTTAAGGCTGAACCGCGAATAAATTTCTGAAAATTTTTAAACTTCCAATTATGATTTATGTTGTTCTGAGCCGTTTGCTGGTTAAAGTGAGCTAACCATGCTGAAAAATTTATCCCTAACTCTGGTTCAAATAATAAAATTTCAGGTGAGCTACTCGAATTTGTGTCTTTTATTTCAATTTTTGAAGTAGAAGAGCCATCGGCCAAACTTATCTCTTTAATTTTCTCACTAATCGTTTGACCTTCTGAATCCGTTTTTATTAAACTTAACTCGACGGTTGCTTCTGCTTGAGTTTCCGCATCCTTACGGTTTAAGTTATCACCATTCATGCTTGAATTTTCTTTGTGAGAAGACGCCAAGTCAGAATTTTTTTAAAATTTCAATGGTCTTGCTCACTGTACCACTACGTAATAACATAATTCTAATAACACACAGATTTTTTACATTTTTCCTTTTTTACCTTCCCACTTAAAAACAAAAATATTCCGCTTAAACAAATGCATAACATCCAAAATATATACAGAACTATTCATAATACTGCAAAAAAATATACCATGATTTCAATTGCACAACACATTGATAAATTTACCACTTAAAACATCTTAATGTCAAAAAAAAAAAAAAAAAAACCATGCTGACAAGATCCCTTTAAAAAGTTAAACCGATAGTTAATATATCATCAAATAAAGAACTTATTTTTCTAAACTACATGAGGAATCTGTATCATAATAAATTCTAATGCAATATTATGTAAGGAAACCAAAAGGGAGAAAAAGATATTCACATACTTATGAGATATTTATGAAGAAAATTCAAAATAATACCATTTTGGAATAACACATTAAAAATTACTCGATCAAAAATTCGCTTTAGCACATGAAAAAAAAAATATCAATTCTAAAGCACCACAAATTAACGATTCTTGGGTGGACTCAATCCGCAAAACGCAACCACTCTTCGCTTTTAAAAGCCACAACGGGGGCGAGCTTTACCCCACTCTGTGAAAGGAGCGCACATCAGTTCATTGACCCGTCTGGAAAGATGGACCACGCTGCTATGCGGCGCGGCACATTTCAGATTTAGCGTTGCTTTTCTACGATTGTTTTTCTTCCCGGCAGATGCCCGGGTAGGAACATAATCATACCGGCTTGTAAGAACGGCAGCTCCGTTCTATCTTATAAAGCAGTGGCCGATAAAACCCACAGGGCTTCATTGCAATTCTTTATTTGTACACTTTAACACAAAGATCTGGAATAACAGTAATATTTTTGGCACGAAAGACATGAAGTCATCAGCACGTAACAAGGAGCAAGAACCCCGATTTTCGTTCGGGCAGTCGTATTTATATGGGGGAAAAACTCTTCGACTGCAGACAATCTTCCCTACACCACGTGTTGGCACGTGGTTTAAATTGGAGGGCCATATAGAAAATAAAATATATTATTGGCTTTAATCCCGTAGACAGAGGCTGGCCTAAGTCTACGGGGAAAAAACGTCTGGAGGGAATTACTGAGGGAAACCAAATTGAGCTTAGGCATGACCATATATGGTAACGCGTTAGGGAAATTTATGAGTGGGAAAACCCTGATCTGTCAAGCTTAATATGGAAAAAGCCAGACAAAGGATACAAAGGATTTCTCCATATCACAGCCTGACACAGGATACAAAGGATTTTTCCATAGTACATATCGCCGGTCCGGAAGAACAACGACGTAACTGGAAAAATTTGGCAAATGCAAATAAGTACATATATAATATCAGAAACACATCCCTTACACAGGGGAACATGAATGAACTAACAATTACAAGTTTGTGTCTTCTAGAACAACGAACAATTTTTAGAGTAACAATGACGTAACTGCACTTAGGGGTTGAAATATTAGGGTGATGAAATCCTAATCCCTGGTAAATGAAAGTAAAGTATATATCCTACATACTCTAATTATACCATTATTTTCTGTCACTTAAACCCTTTTCAATTACTATAAGTTTTATACAACTGCAAATCGTTTTTTTACTCTCCTGTTATATTGAAGTTTTTGCATTTACGTCACTGTTCTTCCGTAACGGCGATATATATATAGAGAAGTCGATCCAGCCTATTAACAGAGTGGTTTTTGAATTTTAAAAAGATTTTTGAGATAAATTAGATAATTTTGTGAAAATAAAAAAATTAAAACATAGAGATAAAATATTTTATAATTTTTTTTCCGCTTCTTTATTAAATAATTCTGAAAAAAGTACGATTTGGTAGCTCGTAATTTTGTGAAGGAGCCGTTTTGATTGACTAAGATTTTGTGCAGAGTAAAAACGGACCCGAATTTCTTCTAGCGTGACCCTTGATATATAGTTGCAGTTACACACAGAGTTGAACTCCAATGACATAAAATTCATGGGACCTGGATAATTTTTTTGATGTTAACTGATTTTCATCTTATTCGATAAATCATGGAATCAAGTTAATATGCACTAACGATATAATGTGCTGCCAGTAATGTATGTATTATGCCTTTAACAATGTTACAAGAAGTCTAAAATACAAATTTCGGCTAAGACGAACAAAATTTATGACCCATTCACATAAAAATTTCTCGATTGCTATATAATTATTATTATTTTTTAGAAATTAATTATTTTGAGTCATTGCAAACCACCAAGTACGCATATGATAAAATTTAATGTACTTAAAAAAACAACTAACCATTAAGGATTTTTCCGAAATTGTTAAATTTTAAAAGGTAAGTTAACTTTTCCTCAATACATGAACCTTTCCCTCGAATGCATGAATGCGACACTTTCGGCGAAGCCGGTTTAACGCCGGGGTGAATCCGGCTGCATAAAAAGGGCTTGAGAGTACTGTCTTTATGTCGAATAATTATCATTATTATGCTTGGTGCAATGCCTACCCCAAAGCATAAACTCTTGTGCTTGTGGCATGTGCACAGAAACTAGATTGTTAATCTGAAAAATGAAAGGTGACGGAGAAAAAAAAGCTGCCGTCTAGAAAATTTTGTGTTTTAAGTGAGGAAATAAAAAAAAAAAAAGTCTTTCGCTTTAATGGAGAAAAGTTTTTTTCTCAATTGAATACAGATGCTGATACGCAGGAGTTCGCAACGTATTACTTGAATCATTATTCAAAGCCTCAAGAAATGTGGGCGATGTGCTTCCGATTGCACTTGGGTGTGCAAACAAACATGCATTTAGAATCGATGCACAAAACACTGAAGCATGTTTACCTTGAAGATCGAGTGGCAAAGCGTTCCTGAGACCTATGGTTATCATATAGCAAGTTTTGTGAAGAAATATGCACATGTAAAACGATATCAGGTACCTCCACAAAGTTTGACTTCAAATTTATGTGGACAATATTGTATTTAGAATTTAACCAAAAGATGTCAAGGTTTAAAATGAACAAATTAAATTTATTTTATGTATGAATATTATTGTAAAAACAATTTTTCGGAAAATCAGTAATTTTCAATTATATCAATATGTAAAAAAGAAATTGTGTGTAAGTATCATTTTTCACAATTACAGAAGAAATTTAAGAAAAAATCGCGTCTTTTAATGTTTTGTAAACATTTTCGATAAAAAGCACGGGAGTAAATTATTAACAAAAGTTTTGTTGTAGAAGTCAGAAAAAACACATAATTTACAAAAGCATATATTTTTATTGAAAATTGATATTTTCCCCATACAATTGGTTTTTCAACTCTTCTTTTTAGGGCTTGGTTGGGCATACACAAGTTTTAAAATATTTATTTTTTACAAAATCTAAAGGGAAATGAATTTTATTAAGTACATTTTTCATTGGAATAAATCCATATGGCTTATTTCTTACATTTCTTGATAAATAATTGATTCGCGGAAAAACATTTGTACCAGGCTGAACAGCTCCTTTGAGTATAAGTTCCTTAGAAGCATTCCAAGAAAATAAGTCTTTGTGGTTGTTTAAGAACAGAAGAATGCTGTGCATAACAATTTTGTGTTTCACTGGAGCAGAAGGCAAAATCTCGTTTTCTATCACCTTTTCGTCATCATACGGCTTTTCCTCTGGTTGCGTTTTTTCTTGTTCTTCGTTGCCCATTTTTAAATCGGGAAACTTGATGTATTTCTGTTTTCTGCAGAACTTGAAGATATAATTTCGCTTCCTCACTCTCATCCGTTTTTTTTTCATCTGACAAAATAGCATGCATTTGTTTGTCTAAATTGGACAAATGTTCATCTGCAAAAGCTTGATCTCGATCGGCCGGTAGGAGGAAACTTCCTTGTACCATGTTATCCATGAAGAAGAAAAGTCAGCGCATACATGGCAATAGGAATAGGAGAGAGACAAAAAACCTTCTCTTTGAAGTAAAAGTCTCCTTTTCTTGAAGAATGGCACTCTTTTATCAGAAAAGTCCTGTTATAGGGTGTCAAACGATCTTTTTGATGTCTGGTTAATGTCACATTACCCCTTAAAACATTCAAGGCACATTCACACACTTTTGATTAATCTGTTGGGACATTTCCGTAGCAAAGCTGCTTTGCACTTGCTTTTAGGCAGAAATTTCAACGTTTCAAAGTCCTGTGCCGACCGCAAATTGATCTCAAATGATCTCTTCACAGCGGTTGTTCCAGTTTAAATAGATGCGACGCAAAATTTTTCTGGAGCTCACTTTTCAAAACTCGTGCTCCCACATTTCTTCGACTGTCTAACCCAGGCTACGCAGTTTCGCTGTGGTTTCTTCTGTCTTAGCTTTCAGGGTAGCCATATTAATATTTTTCAGGGGATTCAAAGGATCTCCATCGTAACAAATGTCACAGCCGTGGTAAAAGCATCCCTACAACACAAAACAAAAATATCGCATTACTTATATGCCAAAGAAATTCACTAAAAATAAGAATAACGATAATAATAACACTTATATGATATTGATAGATAGTGCGAGTTTCTTCGCAGAATCTATCCACAGAGAATCCACCAATTTTTCTCTCGCCTCTCCCATTTAGTGCATGCTTTATTTTATTCCCGGTCGTCTCTGCAAGGAAGTCTAGCCATCGTATGCTGTATTTGGTGTTGCTCGTGTCCCCTCCATTTGGTACCATGGCAATGGTGTTAGGCTTGATGTGTGAGCTCCTACACACAGCCATGCATGCTGATGCGATGGTGATATAGCTAAATGGAAAAAAGAAAAGAAAATGGAAAATATAGCATGAAATAGGAATAAAATAATGATAAATGCAAATTGAAATTAACTCACCAGAAGGGGTCAACGTCTGTTATTTCAATGGACTGACTCCGGAAAAGCATGTAACTTCTAAAAATATCCACGTCGGATCTAGAAAAAAAAAAGAAAAGAAAAGAAAAAAAAATTAAATACTTTAATATTTTTAGTATACAAAAAAAAAAAAAAGAAACGAATACAGTACCTGCAATAGATTTCCATTTCTTTTTGAAAATCGAACGCATCCGCTTTATGGGCTTCATGCCATGCCAAAAACTTTTCTCTGGCGTTTATAGATATTGAATCTGGGCTGTAGTATTTCACATCTGGAAGAGTTCGAACATAATCTTGATTGGATGGGATATTGAAGAGATGTCTGAAATAACCCTTCTTGAGTTCTTCAAATGCGAAGCAGGCAGGAATTTTGGAGAGAGCCATCGGCAAAGAGCTGAAGGAATCGATGATTCTAATATTCAGAGAAGGATGTTGAATCATCATAAGTTTTGATCTATTTGGCACGGTCAGCAATGCCCTGTTCCAAAAGCCAGGCCATGATGAATTGTCCGTCAAACCTACAAAATAAAATACAAGACATGAATGTGTAGTGTAGGAAAAGAAAAAATGAAAAAAAAAAAAAAATGAATCAAATAAAATATCATACCCTTTCATGTTGTGAGCTATGACTGTATAGCCTTTGTGCAGGGGAGTAAACAGCCATATTCAAAATTCTGCGAGACATTTGCGTTAAAAACAACAACTTTTGGAAAACGTAAATTAAAGTTTCAACAAACGTGGCTTAAGAACTTTGAATGCAGGAAAGCAAGTATTACCTCTTGGAAAAATGTGCGGGAGAAATGACAACTGGAGACATGCACTTGAAGATTTTAGGAAACACGAACAAACCGTATAGCATGGGTATTCAAAACTTAGTACATCAATGAAATTTTCAGCTCTAAGCGGTAAGAACCCCATTATCGTTGATATTGATAAAGTGTCAAAAGAACAAATCAGAAGAAACGGTAATTTTATTACACTTATAGTTAAAACTTATATTTTGTGGTAGACAATGATTGGCGCTTAGAGGTCAGAGACAGTGGCCCCTTAAAACCTTAATAATATTAATGATAAAAATGAAGGGAATTACAGGGCTCTTTTAAAGCTGAGATTAGATGCTGAAGACGAAAACCTAAAATCTAGATTGTTTTTCTCCATTTATGTTTGTCTTTAAGTGGCTAAATGTTCAAATGGATATAAAGAATGCTTATCTATATGCAAATTTGAATAAAACTATTTATATGAAACAAACTGAAGGTTATGTTAAAAATTGTGAGTTGGTTTGTAGGTTAAAGAAAGCTTTGTATAGCATTTATCAAAGCAGTAGACAATGGTTTCTTGAAATGGATGATGTCCTACAAAAATTGAGCTTTCAGAAATTAGACTGGTGTAACTGTGTTTACTTATTTGAAACTAAGTTAAATTTTACTTTTATCAGGGGTAATTGTGACACAAAGTAAAAAAACCCTAAAAATGTTTTATGCAAAAAGTCGGTATCATTTTTTATGCACCATAAATTATACAACAGCTTTTATACACATATAGTTACAACGATATGTTTAAAATAACTATTGAAATTAAAATTTATATTTTACTTACCTGCTTCTAACTAATAAGAAAAATTTAATTTATTTATTTTTTGAAAGTAAATTACAAGTTATTTTAAAGCATAATGAATAGGAATTTCCAATAACTATATATTTTTTGCCAAATTTTAGCAGTGAAATACTTTTTCTATTTAGAGTTATTATTTTTTCATTTATTCGTCAAATATCTGCAGCTGAGAAAATACAGTCAACTCTCCGAAATCCGCACTGCTTGGAACCAAGGCTTGTGCGGATTTTAGAATTTTGCGGATTTCTGGTCATCGATCTGTGTATGCATCTTGCAAGGTTATAATGCTGCATTCACCTTTTTACTTATTAATTAAAAATGTATCGGTAAAAAACTAATTATACAGGCATGAATTTATAAAAGAGATTGATAGTGAAGAAAGAAAATTTATAAAAATTTACGATATATATATAGTAAATTTATACTAAATTTATATCTATTATTATATATATATATATATGTGTGTGTGTGTGTGTGAACTTTAAATTAAATTTTATTCATGCAACTACTTTGTAAAGGTGCAGATTGGTAGATCAAGAAGGAATAACATTTGCACCATAAAATTGATGCAAATGCAAAATTTACACTAAAAAATAGCTTAATACTTTTGCTGAATACGATTTGAATTGTGTAGTAAAGAAAAAAAATAAGAAAAATCGCAAACCAAAAACAGATGCAAAAAGATTGATGTTCAATTACAGCAAAACGCTATTGTTGCGCATGGCAGTGGCCATCAAAAACACATAAAAATAAGCTAAAAATACATTGTTTTCAATATATAAAATGCAGATGTGAGTTATGTGAACATTTCTAGTTTTTTAACTAAGTTTTGCTGTTACATCGGTAATCTTACGCGGATTTGAGAGAGTTGACTGTAAGTCCGCCGCCGATTAAGTCCAGCGCCGATTTCATGAAAGACGTAAAAATGCCAAAAAAAAAAATGCAGTTCGGAAAATGAGTTCAACTTTTTGCGATGTCTATTGGGAAAATGACCACTTTTGGCGATGTTTACATCGGGAACGTAAACATCGCCAACCCCGGAGTATGGCGCCGAAAAAAAATTCCAAAATGGCGCCACAGCCCAGTTACCCGTAACAACGAAAGCACGTGGGACGTGGTATCGTTCGTGTTTGGAACAAAGATCGTTGGCGCCGTTATAACCCTTACTTCGTACAGGGTTGCAACAAAGGGAATGTTAATCGCTTTTCGGCGTTTTTTTTTCGTTTCCATCCGCTAAATTTTCAATTTTGAAGACTAAAAACTACTATTTTTAAAACTCGGAGAGAGGATATGAAAAACCCGGATTTCCGGGGTACACCCGGATTACAATCACCCCTGTTTTATATGTAGAATATAGATGACATGCTCTTTTTGGAAAAACCAGTAAGGATTTGAATTTTGGAACTTTAATACCCGGTACAAATTCTTTTTTTTTTTTTAATGTCTGTATATGTTTATACTTAAAGTTCTTATACTGTTATGTATTACTCATGTTTATACTTAGAATTTTTTAGGATTTACCTGGAGTTTTTCAAATTTGTAATTGTATCCAGGATATGCTGAAAAGGGGGACGAATGTTGGATAATTTTATTAGTTTAAAAATTGTTGTAGTTTTTCAGCATCTACTGAAACAGTTAATTTTTTTTACTGTAAAGCTACATTTACGATCCGCCATTGATTCGATTGCGTTGCTTCTTCCGTTAGGTATGACGTCATATTTTTAGCTCTGACGTCATTCCCGACAGCCAATGACGTTTCATCGTAGATGAAGTTCTTTTTTGTCTTGAGAAAGCAACATTCAACTAGTGACATGTTTTTCTTTGGGTTTAAAATGTACTCCGTGCCGATAGAATGTTCGAGAACAAGTTGAGGGTGTTGTTGGGAAGCGAGCTGTTCTATTTTTTTTCAGTGAGTTTTTAGTCGGCTCGTTGATGGCTGGTGTAGGCAGACGATGAATGTTAGTAGGTTTTAATTATGTCTACAATTTATGAAGAAGCTATTCGTCTTGCCATTTTTGTTTTTAACCGAATTTAATATGTTGATTGCTGTTCTATTAATACGAGCTTATGAGCATATCGCTGGCGGTATGCACGACAATTGTTTTACTTGTTTATACTAATTTTATTGCTGCTTAGCTGGAGTTGATAATAAATGTTTTTTTGACCTGTTAATGAATTTGTCTTTCTCAACATGTTTGAATAGCACGAACTTAGTTCTTTTGCATTCTGGCAAACGCTAAAAAGTTTAACGATCCAACAGAAACAAAAGAGTGCAGCACAGTTTAAGGATGTTTTAAGATTATATTTAAAATGCACTTAAAATTATATTGCAACATAATTAAGCAATCAAATTATTTAAATATTTTCACAAGAAACAAAATTTTTAAAAAGTATACAGTGAACTCTCTCTATTCTGAACACTCATGGGGCCGAACAAAAGT
Organism: Octonoba sinensis; assembly: GCA_038502835.1. Classification (NCBI taxonomy): domain Eukaryota; kingdom Metazoa; phylum Arthropoda; class Arachnida; order Araneae; family Uloboridae; genus Octonoba; species Octonoba sinensis. Next base: position 56,876,688 of record CM076605.1, on the reverse strand, counting down.
GTTCAGATTACGGGGGTATTCATTATAGAGGGAGAATCAGCAAAACACATGTTTATTGAATTTATCGACTGTACTGAGTACTTAGCCTGGTTAGCCATGCCAGTTACCGAGATGGAGGTGCTGAATTTAGATTTGGCGGCTATTGCAATGTCAAACTAAACTCAGTCGGACCTGTACTCTTACACCTCATTGTTTTTTTTTTTTAATTTAAAAAGTTTTACATAATGATAAACAAACAAACAAAAAAGGGAATTGCAATAATAATAATAAAAATACATCACAGTTTTTACCTAAAAAAATGTGTAATTTTAGTTTGTTTTTGCATTGTGTATGCACGTGCAGCGTACATATTATCAAGTTGTTTCAAAAGTGGAAATGCTTCCTGATGATGTTCAGCTGCATAATTCAGAAGGTCTTGAATCCCTTGGCCATATTGTTTGAACGTTATTGCACTTCTTGTTTCTTCAGCTTCGTCCGCTTCTTCTTCACTATCCTCGTCCTCTTCAACGGTGATATTGCAACAAACTGGAAGGTGTCCATCGGCTTCTAGATAAGCACTTGGCTCCATTTCCGTATGTAGCTCCTGAAGAATTGACTGCAAGTCACTTAAAGCTATTGTTTCTTGGTCATCAATTCGTGTTTGTTTGTCTACACGTGGAAATCCAGCTCGGTAAAAGCATTTCTGTATAGTGTGGGGGGTTACGTCATTCCAGGCCATTGATATCCAGTGGACAGCATCCATGACATTGACCTTCTTAGTCAGTTCGCTTGCTGAATTTGCATCTTCCATTGCAAGAGACATTTTCTTTAGAAAAAAAATTCTGTAGTGGGCTTTAAAAGTTTTTATAACTCCCTGATCCAATGGTTGTATTCTAGATGTGCAGTTTGGTGGCAGGAACTTCAGGCTCACGTTGCTCAGAGTTACATTTTTGTGTGATGCAGCATTATCCACGAAAAGAAGAATTTTTCTCCCTTCTCTCTTCATCCTCTCGTTAACACCTTCCAACCATTCCGTGAAAATTGCAAATGTCATCCAGGCTTTTCGATTAAATTTATAGTTAACAGGCAATGATGAAATCTTCAAATTTTTAAAATATCTCGGTTTAGCTCTTTTTCCGATCACAAGAGGTTTAAGTTTTTCACCCGTAAAACTTGCACAAAGCATGACAGTGAGTCTTTCTTTCGACATTTTTCCGCCGATGCATTTATCGCTTCTTTCTGCTAGGGTTTTATTTGGAAGGGCCCTAAAAAATAAGCCGGTTTCATCGGCATTGAAGATGTCAGCAGGAGCAAAATCTTTTGTTAATTCTAGAAGTTTAGTTTTCCATTCCTCTACTGTGTCCATGTTTACATCTGCTGCTTCTCCACTGATGGTTTTAAATTCAATATTATGGCGAACTTTGAATCGACTAAGCCACCCATCTGATGCCTTGAATTCACTAATGTTTTCCTTTTCGGCAAAATCAAGCGCAATCTGTTTCGTCAGAGGTCCAGTGACAGGCAGATTCTTTGTGCGCATTTGGCAAAAAAACTTCCAAACATGCTGGTTTATTTTTTCATTTCCCGTTTTTTTCTCAAAAATTCTACACTTTGAGCCAGGTGCATTCTGCTCAAAAGCAGCTAAAATTTCGTTTTCTTTCTTACTAATTGCATTAACTTTGCCTACGGAAATCCCGAATTCAACTGCAATTTTTCTCTGGCTTACTTTTGACTTCAATTTTTGAATTACATGGTACTTTTCATTGAGGTTTAGTTCTTTCCGTTTTTTCGTTTTACTTATTTCCGATGACATATCTGACTTGTTCTTCAACACTGCTGCAATCGGTACACTGGCAAAAAATGTCACCTTTACCAGCGAAAAATCTCAGCAACAAGAAAGAAAGGGAAGAGATAAGGCTGTCCAATGAGATGGGCGGAGGGGGGGGGGGGAGCGATAAGCCTTTTCTTGACCACTCCACCTGAAAACACCTGTCTGATCTGAAGCACCTGTTCGAAAGGGGGAGGCAATCTGAATTCCGGGAATTTCGGAATTCCAATCGCACACCTGTTCAGTTTAGAGAGAGGTAACTGCTGAATGTGGGATAAAATAGCGTTCATAATACGGGGGTGTTCATATTATAGGGTGTTCAGATTACGGAGAGGTCATCCTATGTTAAGTGTATGAAGTTTCGCCGGGACTATCGAAAAGTGTTCATAATACGGGGCTGTTCACATTAGGGAGTGTTCAGATAGAGAGAGTCCACTGTACATACATATATATATATATACATAGGGGAAGGGAGGGAAAGATATTTAAACAATTTTTTACAATAAATGACTTTAAAATGTTTGCCATGTATGATAAATTTTGAAACATGAGTCTACACACAATCCAGCATTGGTCTGTCACACTCTTCACACTCATACCGAGTTTTTCGTCAAGTGCGTTTTATCATTACCATTCGTCTTACTATAACATACCACACATATACTAACAGGAAATTTTTTAGTTGTGGAACAATTACTGACATAGGATGGAAAATGCCTATCTGTTAATCTCATTATGTTTTCGGATTCTTTTCCAATGCTCCGATTTTGTACGCATTTTAATTCTACGGAATGTTCAATTAGTCTTTCAATAAGACGAAGTCGAAAATTTAGGTGGCACAAAGTTGCATCATTCTTTTTGTAAATGATAAATGCAATCCACACCATTTGATTCAAAAATGTCGAAATATTTTTTTGTAATACTTTCTTTGTTGATCTCACGTTACGTTGTAGTAAGTTAGGCATTGGTCGGATTTATCAACTCCACCCATTAATGAATTATAATCATTTACTATCATTGGCTCTTTTTTTCTTTTGTACCAGTGTTCATTGTCTCAGCATTATTTATCGTACTTAGCATGCAGACAGGTTTTTTGTCCTGCCTCTTAATAGCACACATTTTCCCTTTTAGGAAAGCCATAAGTTCGCCCTTCTTAAACTTTTGTTTTTTCATTTCAGTAGGTAACCCTTTTCTGTTTGCTTTCATGGTTCCATAAATGTCTGTTTTTTCTTTTATTACCATCTCTGCAAGTTCGGGGAAGTATAAAAATTGTCTGTGACAATAGCATAGCCCTTCCCCAGCAAGTCGTGCGCAAGTGTCATAACACTTTTGTTTGCCAAATCAAAATCTCCGTACAAACAATTGAAGACTGTGTCTTTTCCAGTATATATGATTGTGGCCGTGGTAGCCCAGTGGTTAGAGCGTCGGACTTCAGCTCCCTACACACCAAAACGCAAGCTACGCAAGCAACGCAATGAACGCGCGGGAATCCGCCCGAACATACACATCTGCCCGCCAAATGCGTAAGAATAGACCAATCACGTTGACGTATTTTTACGCACAGTTGCTATGATGATTGGGGAACTTTAGACATTCATTTTCGACGCTTGATTCTCTCATTTTACGTTTTGCTTTTAATTTCCGGCAGTTTATCTAAGAATGTCAACAAAGTCGAAAGAGCTTTATTTGCGTAGAAAACGCCTTCTTTTACTTGCCGTCAGCTATAACCATCTGACGGCGGTAAATAGAAAGAAATGGACTAAGGAGATATTTAAAGATCGGGAGATGTATGGAGCTTTTCATACTGTGATCGAGATGGGTATCACAATTATCTGAGAATGACAGCCGAACAATTCGACAGAATTTTATGGTTTGTGGGACCAAGAATTTCCAAGCAGGATACTAATTATTGGAAAAGCATTTCTGCAGCGGAGAGATTGGCCTTAACAATTCGGTAAGTAACTTTTTTTTTAATAAAAAAGTTTTCAGGTTTTTTTTTTTTATTTTCATACTTTACATTGAATATAAGTAGTTTTAACAAATTTTCAACTCATGCATTTCACTACAGTTAAATATAGTGTTTAATATTTACAGGAGTAAGTTTAATTTACTTTTGAGTAATTGAATTGTTTATTCTTTAGAATATTTCTATTGATTTGAAGAAATTTTTCAGTTTAATTTTATTGGTATTTAAACATGTATAAAAATGAGATAAAATTTTTTGAAAAAAATAGTTATCAAAACTATGATTTTGAATAACAAAAGTTATTCGAAACAATGATAAACATTGTTTTGAATTCTTTGAAGCATATTTGTGGTGGTAAAAAATGCTCCATAGAAAAGATTTGAAATTGATTTCAGGTCAGAGACCTCCCACCCCTCCAGACAGGGTTTGTTCTAATTTGTTGATTAAGTGGGACCAGCAAGGGAGGATTAGCTCTTTTCAAGTGTTGTCTACACTCAACATGGCAAAAGGCTACAAGCACTCCCCGTGTTTTGGGAGGGCTTAGTGCACATGGAAATAATAAGTATGATCAATATTGTATCATTTTTATGAAATATTGGTTAAAAAAATCAAGTTTTGTATCCAGGGCAGCATAGGCCCTGCCTGTGCACAAAATACTCAACAACACTCAGCCCAATTGTTCATGTAAAATTTTGTTAGCAAAAAATTGAAATGTATTTATCGTTATTGGGGACTGGCAGCACGCCAAAGCCCGAGCTTGGGGGATTTAGCCTCTTCTGCCCTGCTCTGCTGACGGTCCTATTCGCAAACATTTATCATTTAAGTGTAACACTGGTTTTTACTTACTTTTATTTTAATTAGTTGTTTTTTTTTAGGTTTCTTGCCTCTGGTGACAGCATGCGTAGTACCTCATATGCTTTCCACGTTGGCTATTCTACGACCTCACAAATAATTGCTGAAACTTGTTCCGCATTATGGGAAACCATGCATGAGATGTTCATGCCATATCCTCATGCAGCAGAAGATTGGGAACAAATTGCTGCTGATTTTTTTCATAAATGGAATTTCCCAAACTGTGTGGGTGCCATCGACGGGAAGCACGTACGAATAGTGGCTCCAGATAACAGCGGATCCAATTTTTATAACTACAAAGATTACCACAGCATGGTTTTGATGGCCGTCTGTGATGCTAATTACAAATTCATAATAGTTCACGTTGGGGACTATGGGCATCATAGTGATGGAGGGGTTTTATCTAACAGTCCTTTTGGGAAAGCTCTCATCGAAGACAAGTTGTCTTTGCCTCCTCCTCAGAGTTTTCCAGGAACGAATGTGCAATTCCCCTATGTTTTCATAGGGGATGAAGCATTTCCGCTGAGACTTAATATTATGCGTCCCTATCCTGGAAAACAACTCGCACTGAACGACAAAATTTTCAACTATCGTTTATCGAGAGCTCGACGAGTTGTTGAGAATTCGTTTGGAATTCTTGCTGCTCGTTGGAGAGTTTTTCGCCAAGCAATCCAAGCCAAAACTGACAATGTGGAAAAGATCGTAAAAGCCTCATGTGTTTTACATAACTATTTAATGGAGAGCAACAAGTGGTCTCCAGATGTAGAATTAGAGGATGGAGAAATACAGCCGGGGACATGGCGACAAGAAGCTCAGGAGGAACATTTGCTACGGTCGATTCCATCTTGTTCGTCCAATAACTATTCTAAACAAGCCAGCAATCTACGTAATTTTTTTAGGCAATACTTTTGCTCTGAAGCTGGATATGCTTCATGCCCCTGGCAAGCAAAGTATGTAAACAAAAGATAGTGTTTTGTGGGGCCGAAAAGTATTGTTGGCAATCTTATGCTGTAAAATTTCTTTTTGAAATATTGAAGATTTTTGAATATTTGAAGTTCAGTATATAATTTTTTTTAACTATTTTAAAAGTCATGTTTAATTATTATAATTATTTCTTTATTTTGTTTTTTGATTTACAAAATTTTGCAGTCCTTTAAATGTTGAAATGCATCTGCTATAATAAAACTGTTAAACATTTTTTTCCATTGAATCAAATTATTTATGTACTCACTTGGTGTTTTAAGAAATCAATCATATTTATAAATATTTATTTTATTTTTAATGTAAATATCTGTAACTGAATTTTTTCATTCATGAAACTTTACTAAATTGCAAATTATTAATGAACTCACTTGGAGTTTTAGGAAATCAATCATATTTATAAATATTTCATTTTTAATGTAAATATACCATAACTGAATTTTTTTTTTTTCATTCTAGAAATTTTGTAGTCCTTACATTTTGTTAATAGCATGTTACATGCATTTTTTTACAATATGAATGAAAAATTAAACTATTACTAAAATTACAATTTACTAATTATATTTAAAAACATTCAATAAATAATTAAAGCATCACCTTGTAATTTTAATTGACTTTATGAATTCACAGAAGATTCAGTATAAGAATAAAATCCTTGAAATGTTTCATAATGGATTTGCAGAATTTTTTTATTTTAAATTACTCTGAAAGGTAATCAGAAGATAAACAAATTTATATACTACATATATATATTATAAGTGTATATGTTTCCGTTAAAGCGTGAAATTCTGTTAACTAGGCATTTCATGAAATAACTATACAAATCTGTTAAAGTATATAATACATGAAAAATTTCATACTTTACCTAGTTATTCTATGAAATGACTAATGATAGACTGTTAAAGTGAAAAATAAGTTTTATCCCTATTATTGATGATTATTTGTTAAATTATAAGGAACAGCATTTGCTAAATTACGGCGAGGCAGATGATATAATTTATTATTGCTCATATTGCTAACATTAGGTAAACAGAAAGGGGAAAAAAATATGTTGCAGAAATGTAAATATTATCAAAAAAATAAGAACATGCTGGGAAGAAAAACTGCTGCTTCATAAAAACTTTTTTTTTTTAATGAAAATTTATCTATTTTAAATACAGTGCAAAAAAAGCTGCTAAACTCTTTTTTTTAATACGGGGTACTATTTAAAAAATAATCTTGATATTTTCGTTTCATCCCTTTCAAACGTAAAATTTAACCTGTCATTCGACAGCAATACATTTATAGTGTCAAATAGAATACCTAGTTAAATCGTATAATTCAATAATTTTATAAACTTTAACTTGCTTGTCTGATTATTTCCTGAAATACCTAGTTATTCTATGAAACAAAGCATTTCACGGTAGCATATATAGAAATAAATTTCAAGGTTTTGTTCCAAAAAATTCTAATATTTTTAGAATAGAGGAAACCTATCCTCATAAGTATTTATTACATTTGACTTTGTTGGAAATGGAAATAGCCATTCATGAAAATCCTACCTAAGTTTTAGTTGCACCAGAACTATGCATAAACTCCCGAACTGGTTCTAAGAACAATTTCTCAGTATTTGTCCAGTCTTTTAGTTCATACATCATGTCATTTTTTAGTTTGATAAATTTGCAAAGACTTTTTCAAAAAAATGCACAGAATCAAAAGGCATATTTAGAGAAATGGCACTTATTCAGAAACTTGAAACAAAAAAACTACATTATAAGGGTTTTTAAAAGCTTTATTATCCATCATACTGTTGCTCATCTAAAAATTTTAAGATGGCAATTCTGGATGCTGAGGCTTTTTTTTTCGTCCATCTCGTCTAATATCTTTGCCACCGTTTGGCCGAAGTAATAGTTTTTTGTTTTGTTTTCACTTTGAGCTTCACACTCAGCAATTTTTTTATCTGTGTTCTCTAACGATTGAAGAATTGCATCCTCGAATTTTCTTTTTTCGATTTTGGAGTTGGTGTTGCCACTACAGATGGTATTGTCATATCAGCAACTTCTTCAACTTCAGCTGGTGGGAATAGCTCTTCAAGTGCAGAGCTTTCATCCTCTGGTGTCTTAAAATTACTGCTCCCTCTGAAAATATATGAAAAAAAACCCAAAGAAACATTAAACTATAATAGATTTGGGAGAAGACAATCTATAGGATGATGAAGAGAATTATTTTCAAATTTTGAGGGATCGAAAACTTTTAAGCAGTGACGAACAGTTTCGACCGATTTGGACAATCTGTGTGTGCTTGTATTTCAGTGAAATCAAGTTTATTCCCAAAACAGTTATCATCACACTACTTATATTATATCCATAACATTGTAGTAGATATTTATACATACTTTTTAAAGGTAAATGTAATATAGTATCCAGAGGGGGGGGGGCACAGGCCCGTTCCCCCCCCCCCCCCCCAAATTTTCGTAATGTAGCATATATTCCTCCCTAAAACTTTCCTCAACAGAAGTGTATCGAAGTCAGGGCCTGAAAAAAATTTCAGGCTACGGCCTTGTGTAGTATAAGTACATTTTTAAGGTAAATGTAATGTAGTATACATACATTTACATTATCAATTATTGAATGGTTTGCGGTTACAAGGGAATATCAGCCGTTATATTTACGTCATATATACTTTTAAATTAAATATAAATTTTTAATATGATTTATTATAAGGTACAATTATGCATAAATTAAAAGATGATACAGTTGAACTTTCTTAATACGAACTCGGTTAAGATAAAATCATGGCTAAAACAGACATTTTGTTCATTAAGTTTAGTTTACTATTTAAATACACTAAATACAGAAAAATCCCGTTATACCGCGGAATCGGATATACCGCGGTGACTATTATGTCCCCCGACGTTTAAACCAGCCTTTACCATTGCCATTTAAAAGTCATTCCTAAGTTATGCATGTGTAACTTCTTTTATAGCGCTGACAACCTTTCCAGATTCTTTAGCATTCCTGGAATTATATTCCCCAGTGAGAAGTACGTTCCTCCCCTTCCAAATCTAATTTTTTCTTAAGACCTCTCCCCCTTCACAATCCCATGTTGATAACAAAAAATATTTTTAAGCACCTTTTTTATCGGAATACAGTTGGTTTATAACCTATCGCTCTATAGACTGATTGCGCAGCTGAGATGTGTGCTTCTTGCACAGCAATTACAGTGAAAAAAATGGAAGCAAAGAAAAGAAAAAATTATACTATAGGGGGAAGAAAAGTTATGAGTAATTGATAAAGTTTAAAATGATGCAACAAAAGCAAGTATTATGTCGTGAATATGGTTCCGCGGTATAGTTTCACTATACCGCGGTTATTTTATAATGCGGGTGCCAAACATGTCCCATGACACCCGTACAAAATTAAATGTTACAATACTGGAAAAAATAATGAGTACACCTCTGTAAAGAATACAGGACTTTGGATAACCCGTACCGAGGTTCCTCAAGATGCAGGATAATTCCCAAAATACAGGACTGTCATTTAGAATTCCGGACATTTGACAGCAGATATAGAAATCCACTCTACATAAAAAATATTTTCATTGATAAACATTTAGCACACAACAATATATAACATTTAAGTTCTTTGAATATACATTATACCCATTCGCATTTTTTGCAAACTTCTGGAGACATAAACGTTTGTAGTGATAGAATGCACTAAACAGTTACATTCAATATTTAACATTCTTCAAAAATATATAGCTCAGGAACATTATTGACATCATATAAAAAGATTAAAACTACTTACGGTCTATGTGAGACATGGTCCCACAAAAAAATCAGTCTTTTGATTATTTCTGGGACCGATGGATCATAGGCCATCCCACTTCTTTTTTTGACAGTAAACCTATCCCTAAGGTTTTTGAATCGCTTTTCACATTCTATTGCTGTAAAAAAAGGAACATTTATTACTAGGGTGCTTTTATCATCTACAGAAACATCGAAGCTAATAAGTTATTACTATTTTACTGACCTGTGGAATTCATTTCTTCAGCAATCTTCGCCCATGTGTCAGCTTTTACATGTTTGTTGCGATAATTTTTGTCTGATTTATCGTATAGATGAAGATGCTGTTGAACCAGTTCGACTAATTTAAAATCATCCATTTTTGTTTGTTGTGAACGGCGAGGAGAGCAAAACGTAAATAATCACTGATGCTGATTTTCGTCCGAATGCTCAACCAAACGTAGCTACGTGATTGGTCAGATTTCTTGCGTTTGGCCGAAAAGTTGAAATCAAACCGACTCTTTTGCAGAAGTGTTACGGATTCGGCTATGGTGCGCAGAAAACAACTGCGCATTGTACGTAAGCTTCCTTGCGTGTCTTACGTTTTGGTGTGTAGGGAGCCTTACACCTGGAAGGTCGCGCATTCGATATCCGCTGAAGACCGCACATGTACACTTCGAGATACGTGCATGTAAAATCAGTGGACCCCGCTACCTCGCGCAAGCAATCCTAAGGCCTCTGCTAACAGGTAGGGGTCTGGTGGAGAAAAGTACATATGATTGCGTTCCAGATATATCCACTCTTCGACTCGCAAATCTCGTAACTTTTGATTCCGAATCTCGCTCGTTCAGTGGGAATATAGTTTCCACCCCAGCAATCCGTTATAGACTAACAACGACTCATCGCTGGAGATCTCCTGTTCTGGTATGTATACTGCATGAAAAATTTTTGTTGTCATGTTGTGAATATTAAATTTTCTTTAGCTTAGGATGAGGGTGCGTATCATTATTTGGTGCCTCATTATTTACAAAGTGGAGAAATTTCATTATTAAGCAATAACGAGCTGAGATTACGCGACCGTAGAAGGGCGTAACTATAGATGGTCGCTTTGACCAGAACCAACTTTCTTTCCACTGGCTTTTGTATTATTCCTTGGAGTAAAAGCAGCAAAAGGAATTTCTGCATCTCCTCTGCATCTGTTGGTTTCCAGTTCAACGATCGAGATGATCGTGTTAGATTGGCGGTCTCTAAATATTGCTCGGTATCTATGTTGGTTTCCAAAACAATGCGATGCATTATTTTGTCATCAAAGAACAAGCAAAAATATTCCAATGGATCTTAATCCTTTATCATAAAAAGAGGCCCTTTATCCCAGAATTTCCAAGAAAAGGAATTTTTTTTTTCAAATTCAGCTGAAAAGTTAGGATTCTTGTTCATTTGAATAAATATTTACTTTGCATAATGTAAATTTTTTTAAGATAAAAATGTCCAATAGTAATCATGATTTTCTGGCTTGATTTCGCTTTTTTTAAGCAGGAGTGGGGTTCAGATTTTGGTTTTGAAATCCCATTTTTCCGTAAAAAATGAGGTACAGTAGAGCACCGCTTATCCGGACTCCGCTTAACCGGATGTCCAATCAACCGGATCGGTCAGGGACCATGCGGTTTTTTTCTTCCTGCGCTGTGTAAAATATAAATGTATATATATAAAGTCCTGACCTTCAGATTGGAGGTCGAAAACCACATTTCTCTGTCTTTTGGCGTTCCAAGAAAGGGGGATTGCCCTCCCCCTCCTTTCCGCTCAGTTACAATTAGCATGGGGTGGGGAGTAGAAGGAACTGAATAAAAGGTCACTGGTCACTTTATTCCATGATGAGGCCTTATTTTTTTAAAATTATTTTAAATACTTTAAACTGCACCCACCCTGTGGTATTGAGATTTCTCCACATTTCAGTCGATAATTCCCAAGCGAGATTTTACATTGGTAGCAGGAAACTAAACTATCTATGAGCAATTATGGTTCACTTTTTCAGTTCCTTTATGTTATATTACTTTTTATTTCCATCCCTTTATTATGAGGCCCTGTTGCTGCGTGTTAGCGTTCCGTGTTACCATGCCATAGTTCCTATGTTTGATCCATGCAGTGGTGTAGTCCTGAGAAAAAAGGTGGGGGGAGGCTTGTGTTTAAATTTGGCAAAATTGGGGGGACTCCGTCCCCCGCGTCCACCCTCGACTACACCACTGGATCCATGGGATGAATCAACCATGTTTTACCACATATTATTTCTTAGTTTTTTTAACCGGCCCACGGCCTTGCACGTAATATCACGTTTCAGAAAAACTCCCGCGCCTTGCACGTGAAAAACTGCCACCGAAAAAGCTACCTCGGAAAGGCCCAGGCCGTAAGATTGCATCTCTGCTCTCCCCCATACCTCCCGTGGCGAGAGGCGTTTCTCGATTCACCCCTCCTAAGTATGCTGTCAATCATGTGATTATTTATAATCAGAAGATTTCAAACACGTGCCCATTTGTGCCATGGTATTCTAGTTATTTTCATGATTTTGGCTGTGAAAGTTTAATCTGTTAGCCTTTATGTAATAATTTCACTAATTTGCTAAGAATTTCTGTAAAATTATTTTTTTATGTAATATAAAATCATTCGGTAATATTTGAGGCATCAAAAATATCCCAATTACATAAATATCGAATACATTTTATTTATATCAAAGATGTTATTGAGCTTCAGTCTTTATGTATAATATTAATATGCATCATAACCAAGATTTCAAAAAATTGTTCAAATATATAGCATATTAATAACAATATTGTTTGTGTTGTGGGATAAGGTTAGTTCATTATTTGGAAAAATGTTATTCCTGGATCCACCGACTGAATTATGTATATATACTTGGGACAGATATTACATTGGGAGGACAAAAAAATAGAAAAGCGAAGAAATGCAGGAACATATTTTCTTTCAAACAATAAATTTTTAAATGATTAGAGGCGAGATTGAAATATTGGGTAAGGCAGTAAAAATCCAAGTTATATTTTCTACATCTGGTTACTGCAATGAACTACATTATTATTTTTTATTCAAAATAAAAACTTACCTCAAAGTAATTAGAAGTCGTTCCTCTACAGGGACCGCTTTTCGAAATTTGGTGTCCTGTTTTTGAATTTTAGGTTGCACCATGGATGCAAGTAAATGAAACGTTTTACGATCCGTACGATAATAGCTTTGGAACTTCTCTTCGTCGTCCAAGTATTGTTTTGCTACCACAAAAGCACCAAGGCTTGGTTGCTGCATGTGCACGTGCTACTGCGCAGGCGTGCAAAGGGCTGTCGTATCGGCCAAGTGTGGACAGTAAAAAAATTTTATCGCCGTCACGAAGCGGAAACATAGGCATCGCCGACATGCTTCATACAAATGTCTGCTAGGTGCTAGCAGTCACGAGCATGCAGCAGACATGTTTCCTTCAAGCTGTCCGAAAAACCGGTTTATTCTCCTGCAACAGCGCACATCTGGAAGACGAGGCGAAGGCGCGACATTTTGCCTGTGACTTCCTCGCGTTTGCAGAAAAAGTGCGGGAGCTATTTTTGTCTGACGAACAAGAAGCAGAAGACTCGCTACAACGATTGTCATGGCCGAAAGCCCAGATTTCAACATCGCACTAGTTGAAGAAGTGCGAAAACATGACATTTTGTACAATTTCAAAAAGCCTGAATATTCAAATCGTGTGAAAACGGCTATCGCTTGGAATGCCATCGGAAAAAGACTGAATTGTACTGGTAAGTTGCATAATTTCCAAATTATATTGCATGATATTAGGTTAAATAAAACCATAGTAAATGTTGTTACATTGCCTTTGAATTTGATTTCATTCCGTGCTTCACTGAGATTATTTAACTAGGAAGTAAAGCTTTCAGTACATGAAATTAATCGTTTGTAATTTGATTCAGTGCTTTTCGGAGATTATAATTATGTAGAAAGTAAAGCTTTTTTAGTGCATGAAATAAATCATTTACTGTACCATAGAACGATTTTTATGAGCTACGAGTAGCAATATCGTCACAAACACCAAGATTTGATAAACATTGTGCTAATAGACAAGCACATCCATTTCATTAAAAACAATAATAAAATATTGTTTTCCATTAGTTTGTAAGAATAAAATTTTGAAGAGTAAAAATGTTTGTTTTTATTTTATGGGGGGGGGGGGAGGACGCCAAACGATTAAATATTTTTAAGGGAGGGGTAGTAACATCAAGTTTGGAAACCTCTGTTTTAAACTGAGAAAAATATTTCATAAGCAGTCCATGGAAAAAGCTATGCATAGCGAACTGCATTTTAGCTCAATAGTAAATTTAGCTAAGAATGAATGAGAGTTTCTATATGATATGATATGCATTTAATAGCTGCAACTGCTTTCGAATTTTTAATTTTTAAAATGTTCTTCGTAGTAAGTACGTATAAATTTGTAATATAGTTGACAATAAGTTTCGGCAACGATAATTTTAATTTTTAAAAATACTAGTACAATGCACGTTTAAAAATAATTACCTAATATTGAATTTAACATTGCTAGAATTTTTTGAAGTAGTCCAGCATTGTGGCCGGGCGACATCTCTTTTGAAATTGTTCTTCAACCAATTTTTCGATTCGAAAAATAGCGGCAAAGTCGTCGTTTTCCACATTTTCCGAGCATTCCATGAGGCGTCGTAAACTGTTGACAGCATCTCTAGCTTGAGACGCAGTAACAGTAGGTGATGGTTCCGGAGCATCCACTTCTTCCTCATCATCCGATGGTGGAGAAGAAATCTATTGAAAAATGATTTCTTCGTCTGTCCACAGCCCACAAATTTCAACGTCGGCGTCTACTTCAACGAAATCTTCAAAAGTTATTTCGAAAATATTGAGGGATTTTGTAATTTCTCCCCATTTTTCACATTCAATGTCATTATCAGGTTCAGCGCTGATCTCCTGTTCCTCGTCCGATTCAATTTCAGTTTTTTCTTCTTTCACAAAGCCAGATTTCTTAAAGCAGTTTGCAATAGTCCTTTGCGTCACATGCCTCCAAGCTCGGTCAGCCATTCTCATGCAATCAAGAATATTGACTGGCTTAATTTCCTCTTTCCTATCAATGTCATCTACGATCTTCTTTACTAAATCCCTCCTGTATCCAACTTTGAAACTTCGAATTATGCCTTGATCCAAAGGTTGCAGCCTTGAAGCGGTGTTTGCTGGGAGGAAAACAAGTTTCACCGCTTTCATTTTTGGGATAATGCCGTGAGGCTTGCAGTTGTCGATGAAAAGAATGATTTTCTTCTTCTTTTTGCACATGTCCCTGTCAATTTGCTTCAGCCAGTCTGCAAAAAATTCGCTTGTCATATACGCCTTTTTGTTTGCTTTATAATGAAGAGGAAAGGACTTTATTCCTTTGAAGCACCTTGGGCTTTTGGACTTCCCAATCATCAAAGGAGTGAGTTTATCGGTCCCACTCATGTTGGCAGCCAGTAGTAATGTCACTCGATCCTTACTTTTTTTTCCTCCGTGACACGACTCTCCTTTGAAAACTGCAGTTTTGTCAGGCAGAGCTTTGAAGAAAAGCCCCGTCTCATCAGCATTGTAGATGTTGTCCGGGGAATAGTCTTTCAAAAGAGATCTAAGATTTTTAATCCATTCTGAACAAAGTTCATCGTTCACTGTTTGGCTCTCGCCGCACAATTTTCTAAAAATGATGTGACGTTTTTTAAAGTTCTCCAACCATCCATTGCTGCTTTTGAAATCCTTATGCCCCACTTTTTCTGCAAACTGCTCAGCCTTTTCTTTTAAAACATTGCCTCCAAGAGGGACATTGCGATCTCTGCACTGTTTGAACCATTTCATGAGGCATTCTTCTAAATCTGGATACCCGGCCATCCTAATCTTCTTCGCGGATCCTTTTTCCTGCTTGAAAAACCATTCTCAATTTTATCTCTGTTTTTCAATATTGTCGATAAAGTTGAAGCTGGAATATTGAAATCCTTTGCGATTTGTCCTTTTTTTCCATCTTTATCGACAGCCTCTAAAATCTCTACCTTTTTTTCAATTGTCAACACATTCAACTTTCGCTTAACGCTCTTAGAACTCTCCATTTTTTAAAGATTCAATGCTACGTGCCATGCAGCGATGCAGAGAGTGGGCGAATGCGAAATGTGGCTCCTTCAAAGTAACCTGTGGTTCCTCAGTTTAAAACTTTGCTAACTACGCATGCGCGCAAATTCTATTCTTCACTAAGCAAACCGATAACAAAAATTTCAAATGGCTAGCGCGCACCTGCATCCTCTTCCCCCCCCCCCCAAAATGACACTTGTACGACAAGGAACCTGTTTTTCTCCCTTTGTTTGCTGTGCCGTTAAAGTGACCACTCAGAATCATCCCCGACCCCTCTGAGAGATAATGAAGGGCGTGAGATTCTTGGAAACACACTCCGTTTTTATTCTAAAGGTCTGAACGGCGATTTTTCTAGAAAAATGCATCTTGTTTACTTCGAAAAATATTCGACATACCAAGGTTTTGAGTAAAAAGTCTTCAACATAAGAATTGAAATTAGCATTAGAAGAACACGTGATATCAAGGGGGGAAAATAAATTTTCGACATATCAAGGTTTTCAAGATATCGAAGTTCGAGATAATATTAACATATGGTTCAAAGTTTCATAGACCCAAACATTTTTCTTTTTCGAAATTGTTTCACTTTAATTAAAAGTAACAAGCTTGCATAGTCAAATTAAAAACATTTTGAATTGAACACCTTGCAATTCATAGTAAAAAGATTATTTGGAACATTTTGTAACAGTTATTATCAAAATAAAACTTGGAAATATGAATAATAATAAATGAAATATTATTTAGCAGCATCAAATTTTGTTTGACTGATTTAAATTTAGAAGATTAAAAGGTTTTTTGTTTAAATCTACCTCATCAGATAAGGGCAAAATACCAGATAACCATAAGTGAAAAACTGCAATTTAGCAACTTTTCACACTCCTAGTTGTCCAAGAACTGATTTGATGAATGATTTTCGACATCTTGAATTACATTTTCCTTTCAATTTCATATTGCTGGCTGATAAAAATTTTTGTTCACCAATTTTGTGAAATTAATTGATATTGAAAATGATTATAATTTATATTAATTACTAGGAACATATATGTTTCTAATTATTTTTTTAATTAATTTGTTTTGCAAAATTTTAATCACACAGCTTATTTTTGAGAGATGCCAAAAGTAATGGAGTAAGATCATAAATGTCAATAAATATTCCTAGTAAAATTTACCCAGTTTTCTTTTTCCTAATTAAAATGTTACAATAATCAAATTATTTGATTTAAATTACAAATCACGTAGGGGAAAGTTGTCCAAAATGGGGACGCTAACATATTTCTGTCTGCAAAAAAAAAATCTATAAATAAGAAAAATGTGGCAAAGCATTTCCCGTTTAGAGCATGTCTTAGACTATGAGATGGCAAGGGGATTTTTTAAAAAAAATCCTTAGTATAGGCAAAAAAACCATTTTTCTGAAAAATGTTCGAAGTCCCCGTTTTGGACAACCGGGTGGGTAAAATGGGGTACTCATATGAAATAGCATATAAATTCAAGTTCTGCTGCGAAATTTTATTAGAAAAACTTGTTTTACAAAGAAAGATTGACTTTAATGCAAAATCAAAATGCAGATAAGGAATTTTACCTTTTTTAACAGTTACTAGAATGTCACAAAAAGTAATCAAATACAAAAGTCACATATAAAATTGACATCGCTTTCGTCAACACTTGAACATGCTTCATGGGCCCAACCTCGACAGCTGCTACATTGAATCCACCCCTCTTTGTGTTTCGAGTCAATGTAAAGCTCATTACAAAAAATGCAAGCGTCATCGCTATTCTCTTCCTCATCAGATGATAACGGATCTTGATTTTTTTTTTATTTTCTTCTCATTTTTAGCTTTTGGATATTTAGGATTGGGTTCGGTGGGTTTCTTGACCAATTTTCTTTTCAGTTTATTTTGCTTTTCATTTTTCTCCTGTTCCATAGCGTCCAATTCTGCTTTATAAGGCGATGAAGTGAGTATGGCAGTTTTACCTCTCCTCTTGTCATTCACTTTTTTTTTCATGCGTTCAATTTCTTGTGGTAGAGGCATTATTATTTTCGGTGAAATGTTATACGCTGAACATGTCTGGGGTTCTATAGCTGGAGATATTCCAAACGATGAAGTGGAAGGTGGGGGTGTGACGATTCCATCACTCGATGCTAAATGACGTTCTAAAGGGTTGTTAGCAGGTTTTTCAGTTGTTTCTGAAGGCGCAAATAAATGTTCAGGGAACACATCTCTGTTAAAGGGATATATCCCTGTTTTTTTAAACCCATTCATAGCATTTTGCACAGTAGCTGCTCTTGAAAATGCATTTTTGAAAAGGTTTCCGACCTGGTAAATTGTCACGTAGCGTCCAGGGTGATGTATGAGCCATTTCCTTGTCTCTTGCTCATAAAAGGCACTAAGTGGTGCCATGAAAGAGACATCGAGTGGCTGCAACCGATGTGTGGTGTGAGGGGGAAAGCATATCAACACCACGTTATTTTCCCGAGCAAAGTTCACCAGTTCCAAGCTTTTTGTATGGGAATTGTGGCCACCAAGTATTAACAACACTGGCTTTGTAGGTCCTGGATTTGAATGTTCCACAAACTTCTTGAACCAAACAAGGAAAGTCTCCTTGTTAATCCAACCACTCTCGTGATATACCGCAAATGATCCAAGAGGGGCATCATCCATCAAGAGAGCATTTTCTCGCTTTCTAGGAAAGACAAACATTGTTGGAACGAAATTTCCTGCGGCATTGACACAGATTTCTGTTGTCACAAGTACCCCTCGCTCGGCTGATGCCAAACTGCCAACTTGTTTTTTTCCACGAAGAGCAAGGACTTTAGATGGCTTATTGGGCACTGTCAAGATGCCTGTCTCATCTACATTGTAAATATCATTGGGTGAGAATTGATATTTTAGATACAATGACTCTAATAAATCAAAGAACATTTTGAGAGCGCCGCGATTAAAACCTTTTGCACGCGCCATTGAGGTTTTTTCAGGATTACGTAGAGCTAATATTGGATGACGTTTTAGAAATCCATAACGCCAGTCCTTTCCAGCCATTCTCCGTTCCATGTTAAAAACATGCTGAATTTTGTTTTTCTCTGCTAGCTCAAACGCGAGAGTTCTCAAATCTGATAGCGTAACGCCAAACAAACTCTCTTCCAAATGTAAGAGATGGTCCACCAATTCCTTCTCTTGGGCTTCCGAAAAAACTGTTTTATATCTTCCTAAGCATTTAGCAGCAGCCGCTTGTGAAGAGAGCTCCTTCTGTCGAGCCTCTTTCACCTTCCTCTCCAGAGTTGTCTGTGGAACGTTGTAGGCTTTAGATGCTCTCCTGTAACCCATTTTCCCTTCTAAAACTTCTTGGATTGCACCAGCCATGCTCTCTGTCGACCAGCTCTGTCGATCAGTTTTCCTTTGATAGCGCCCCATCTCGTCTTCAAATAAAATGATAGTTCTGTAAATAACAGAACAAATTATCATTTTGACATTTAAAAAAAATTATACATTAAATTTTATTTTTGTAACTTAAATATTTATTTAATTTAGTTAATCTATATTAAATTAATTATATTTAATCTTTGTGAAAATAATTACATTTAATCATTATAAAATTAATTTTATTTAATCGTTATAAAACTAATTTTGTTTAATCTACATTCGTTATGCACACAAATATCTTACACTCAATTTAAGCACTTAATTCACAACATGATATCTCAGAATTAAAGCAAATTAAAACATATTTCAAAATTGTTATGAGACGTTCAAAACGGGGACGTCCCCATTTTGAACCCATCTTCCACTTAAAAAGTGTAATTAATGTATAGGTTGTTGGTGTGCAAATATTTTTCATGGAGTATGTAACTTTGCCCCTTCCCGTAGAAAATTGATAAATGACAGGTCTGGATGGATCTGCATATTCCAAATATCAAAATAAATAAATATGCTAACAGCTATTTCAGTGTGAGATTATAATAGAATTCACATTTCAGTGTGGAAAGCAATTTAGAAAATCCAATGGATTCCTTCTTGGGGTGCCTTTCAGAAGAGGAAAGCAGTCCTGAAATAGAAAAACAGCCAGCGGAAAAGATGGAAGAAATTTTAGAAGACGACAGCATGCCACAAACTTTCAGTGCAAGGGATGCTGTTTCGCCCCCAAATACGTTAAAAAAAAAAAAAACAAATAATAAATAAAAAGAAAGATGGCTTTGAAGAATCAATCGCGAAATACTTTAAAGCTCGGAGCGAGATGCTCCAGTCAGAGGATGGCTTTGCCGGCTTTTTTAATGGGCTGCTGCCTGATCTTAAAAACTTCAACGACTCACAAAAAAGAAGAGTTAAGTTGGCAATAACGCAAGCCATCTGTGATATTGCTGAAAATCCGTGATAAATTTATTTGGAAAAAATCTAAGCAAAACTTCTTTTTTATCATTTTCATACTAATAAAATTAATTTAAATTGAATTAAGTTTCTAATATGTGAAATAATATAATTACAGCTAGAAAATATAGGATGTCTACTTTGGCAAGTTTATTCAAGTTCAAACAAAGTATGAATTAGTTAAAATAACGCTGAATATTATATTGATTTATCATTTATTATGCTTGTTATATTTTCTACTGTGATGTTAGTTGTTAAAAATCAACCATGAAAAACCGTACACAATAAGTTACATTAAAAAAATCTTGACATACGTGACAAAACAACTACATTCAAATATTAGTATGTGATGTATGTGTACAAAAAATTATAATATACTTTGGAGTGAAAAATGAGAAAAAGAGTGATTTTGCATCAAATGACAAAAGATAAAAAAAACTGAAAAAAATTACCATATTCAGGCGTACATAACAAAGTACTTTTAAAATAAAAAATATGTCACAATATTTCTGTGGGTAAAGAACTAAACATTCATTTTGCATCAAATAACAAAAAATAAAAATTGAAAAAAAAAAAAAAAATTACTATTTTCAAGCATACATAACAAAGTAGCTTTAAAATAAAAGAAATATGTCAATACTTCTGTGGGTAAACATTCATGTTTCTTAAAATTAATAAACAATGAGTTATATCTATATATATAAAATGAACTTTTGAGGTTGTGGCTGCGCGCTCTACAGCAAATCTACTGCAATCTCCCATGATACACACATTCAAAATAAAATAAGCAAGTTGTTTTTAAATAAAGAATTTTTAAAATAGTTGAGGCATTTATGCATTTTACTTATGTAAATTTGTAATGTTTGCTCAATGTTTTGTGATTACTTAAATATCCATTATTATTTCTAAATATAGTCACACTTGAATAAATGTGCATTGTTCACATAATTTTCAAGAATTCGCCCTACATACGGCACTACATCCGGGTGGCAAAACCAAAGGGCAAAAGTGTTAAACCACATATTAAAAGACCTGTGTACGGAGCACGGTGTGGAGTTCGTCGACATATGGAAGGCCTGCAAACGAGATTGGATCAGCGCCGATGGAATTCACCTCAGCGGAAATGGAAACCGAGAGGTGAGTAAAATAATTTTGTGTGGTTTGGAGTCAAAAAACTAATTAGGAATGGGGGTGACTTACCTACTCAGCAGATAGGCAAAATTGCTAGGCAGATTTCGATAAAGTGTTTAAATGATAAATTAAAAGTTTTGTACTGCAATGCACGTAGTGTTAGGAACAAAATGGATGAGTTGAAAGCTTTAGTAGCAATGGAAAATTTGGATATAATCGGGATAACTGAAAGTTGGGCAAACAAAGACGACTCTGCAATTTTAGAATTAAATGGTTTTTCTGTATTTAGGCAGGATAGAATATTAAGAAAAGGGGGAGGGGTGATATTATATGTTCGAGATCATTTGAGCTGTAGGGAATTAAATTTTAGTCATAAATCTGAAGCTGCAGAAACAGTATGGGTAGAAATCTTACATCATAATGGAAGAAAATTAGTAATTGGAAATGTTTATAGACCACCTAATATTAGTATTTTACAGGATGAAATTCTATTTAAGCATATAGAAGAAGCATGTAGGTCAGGGGAAATTATCTTGATCGGAGATTTTAATCTTCCGGGCATAGACTGGGAAGAAAATTTTTCAGTAAGCGATAGGGGAGAAAAATTTATTAATGTAATACAAAATAGCTTTTTACAGCAAATGGTACAACAAGGTACAAGAGAAGAGGCAATTTTAGATTTATTATTTTGTAGTAATGAGGACAGGATTCATAATCTAGATATTGGAGAGCACTTGGGAGATAGTGACCACAACATCATAAGATTTGAAATTATTCTAAAGACAAATAGAGATCAAAATAATAGGTTAGTTCCAAATTTTAAAAAGGCTAATTTTAGTTTGATCAGATCTGAACTTATTGATGTGTTTAAGGAAGGGCTAATGCATGGAAACGTTGAAGAACAGTGGGCTGATTTTAAAAATAAAATAAATACAATAGTTAAAAACCATATCCCATTTGTGCAAAAAAGGAAGTTGCGTAAATTATATCCTATGTGGTTTAATAAGGAAACTAAAACAGCTTTAAAACAGAAACAGAGGACATTCGGTATATTCAAGCAAACGGGAAAAAGAGAACATAAGATTGAATATAATAAATCAAGGAAAAGATACAAATTCATTAGCAGAAAACATAAATGCGAATTGGAGCATAAGCTTGCAAATGACATCAATATTAATCCGAAAAGTTTTTTCGCATATGCAAATGGTAACAAGAAAGCGGACACACACTTAGGCCCACTAATCGACAGTCAGGGCAAGATAGTAGATGATGATTTAGAAATGGCAACTATGTTAAATGAATTTTTTGCAACTGTATTCAGTAGGAATTTTAACTGTGATAGCGCTGTTGTGGAAAATGCTAACAGTGAGGGAATAAATGATCTTAAATTTAATAGGGAAGAGGTTATTTACCATCTAAGGAATTTAAAACCTTTCAAAGCTCCTGGGCCTGATTCTATCTATCCAAAATTTTTAACGGAGTGTGCAGAGGAGATGGGGGGTGTGTTATGGTCTATATTTGAATGCTCTTATCAGTCAGGAACAGTGCCGATAGATTGGAAATTAGCAAATATTACTCCTCTGTTTAAGAAAGGATCCAAGAGTGAGCCAGGGAATTATCGTCCAGTTAGTTTGACATCAGTTATTTGTAAAATCTTTGAGACCATGCTAAAGAGTCATATAACTGAATTTATTGAAACAAAAGGTTTGCTAGCACAAAATCAGTACGGATTTAGGAAGGGAAAATCTTGCACGACTAATCGTTTAAATTTTTATGATGTAATAACAAAGGAGTTAGACCGCAATAATAGCATAGATGTAGCTTATATTGACTTTCAGAAAGCATTTGATAAAGTTCCACATAAAGCTCTGCTACTAAAATTGAAAAGATTCGGTATTCAGGGTCATACATTTGAATGGATTAAAAGTTGGTTAATCGGGAGAAAGCAACGAGTGCAAATCAAGGGTAATAGTTCTCGATGGATAGAAGTAGAAAGTGGTGTTCCACAAGGTTCTGTTCTTGGACCACTCCTATTCATAATATTTATTGATGACATAACTGAGGGTATCCTGGGCAAAGTTAGTATATTTGCTGATGACTTAAAAATAATGGGAATTGTCAACACAGAGGAACAAATAGAACGATTTCAAACAGATTTATCACGAATATCGGAATGGGCTGCTAAGTGGGGTATGTCATTTAATATTAAAAAATGTCAAGTTCTACACATGGGTCATAAAAATAAATGCGCAGCATATAACTTGCAAGGACAACAAATTAAATCAGGGAATACTGTAAACGATTTAGGTGTAGTGGTTTCTAGTGATCCTAAAATGGGGTATCAATGTAGAGAAGCAAGTAATAAGGCAAATAGAATGTTGGGGTATATTAAAAAAACATGTTTCGTGTAAATCAAAAGACGTTATTTTGCCATTGTACAGAGGACTGGTTAGGCCACATCTAGAGTATGCAGTACAATTTTGGTCGCCATATTTAAAAAAAGATATTGACATGTTAGAAAAAGTTCAACGCAGGGCTACAAAAATTATTAAAGGAACCTCAGGTATGGCTTATGAAAACAGATTAAAGAAATTTAACATGTATACGTTACCAGAAAGAAGGAAACGGGGAGATTTGATTCAGTTGTTCAAATTTATAAAGTTAAATGAAACAGAAGGTTTACAATTTTCTCATAGTAATAGGACTCGGGAAATGGATTGAAATTATTTAAATCACAATTTAAGAGGGAGTGTAGGAAACATTGCTTTTTCAGTAGAGTTGTCGACGATTGGAACACTTTGCCATCGCACATTGTTAATTCTAAGGATGTTAAATCGTTTAAGGAAGGTTTGGATCGTCACTGGGGGATTGTGAAGAGAGCAGCCAGTTGAAATCTGATAATGTTTCTCTCTTAGCTTTTGTTCAAATAGTTTTTTATGTAAATTGATACTGCTTTTTCTTTTTCTTTCATGCAAATGGGCGTTCAAGATAAAAGTAGGGACAAAAAGAAGAGGAAGAGGAGCATGAAGAAGTCAAGCAGGAATTGCTCATCTTTTCACCAACCTTGTTGGGCCTAGCGCCTGTTGTTGGTGTACTTTTTGTATTGTATTGTATTGTATTTGTATTCATCATTCGTATTAAAAAAGGACAACAATTTCAAGAATTCATCATATTTATCATTATTCTATTATATTATAAGTGAAAAGTTTTCATATCTACTGTGAAACCCTGATTTAACGTCTCACCAATCTAAGTTTCCCGCATTTTACGTTTTTTTTCATCAGGTCCCAGTTTTTCCGTATCCTAATTGATGTTAAAATATCCCAGATTCTAAGTTTATTACTTATTGAATTTTCCATATTTTATGTTTTCCCTCGAAAGTGAAAAAAGAAAATTTTTCTAAAATTAGAAATATTTTTCCTTTTGTGCTTTTTTTAAAGCTTTAAGCACATTGTTAAAAGTTAATTATTACTCTCTCACAAAATAAATCACAATCGAGGATTGTTTTTGTTTTCAAGAAATTTCAAAAAGGGGCTATTCGAGTTTATCAAGGTGTGAGAAAGTTTGTTCGTTTCCAGTATGGAACTGGAGAAGTTCGTTCTTTTTGCCATTTTATAAACCAACAAAGCTTCAACACTTCGAGTCTAAAGACGATTTCGTTAGCATGTCACTATTATATGCTATGTACTGTACTCTTATACCCCGTTCGCACTGGACACCTAAACCAGGTTAAGAAGTTGAACTAGTTAAATCTGGCAACAAAACTTACTTGACCGCTTTTCAAAGTGGGCTATCTTAAACTACTTTGGAAAAGTGGTTAACCACGCGAAGTTTGGTCAACAATGGCTTCCGTCGCTGAGAAAAAGATTCGCAAACCAAATTGGACCGACGAGGAGACGAAACTGCTTATTGATTTGTGGCGGGAAAGGCAGAATGATCTGCTGAAAGCGAAGAGAAATAGAGTAATTTTCGAAGACATAAGTCAAAATATGGCCGTATTTGGTTTTAAGAGAGATGGCTTGGAAGTTCAAGCAAAAATTAGAAACTTAACGAAAAGGTTCAGGTTAGTATGCAACATTGACGTATTTATTTATTTAATTTTTTCTTCCTTGCGTACCTATGTGCTAAGACTCTTCCTATTCAGTTTACCCAAGTTGCTTAAAATCTCAAAAATGAGTCCCATTCAAACTATTTTCCCGCAACAATTGATTTTAGACATTGGCTCAGTCGCCAAATTTTTGTCTATATTGAAATCTTCCCTCATAGAAATTTAATTTTGCGGGTGCCCATGTGTGTTCATGTTGTGTGCATAAATAAATATATATATAAATACTTTTTCAGTTGCAGTATATTGTTGAAAAACATTTTTTAAATAAGCTTTTCATGCTGTTTAATCACAGCTTATTCATTTATTTACTCGAAATATATCTGAATCGTTTTAATTGAATTTTGGATGGGAAAAACAATAAATTTCAAGTATTTGTAACTGGTTTCTCATAGTGCAATAGTCTAGTATTAGAATGCTCAAGATTTAAAACATTTTGATGATAGTGAAAAGTTTCAGTGTTTTCAATCATGGGTGAAAGTATTCAGTCTATTGATGGACTTTTTTGTTTTTGCAAACCGTTTGATGGAAAAGGACAGAATACTTGGAGCTAAAGTATTTTAATACAGATTTAAATGTTTTTCCGATATAGTTTCATTTAAAAGCTTAATATGTGATGATGCTGCTAATTATAGTAAATTTAATAATTTTGCTAAAATAATTAAGAATGATTTTTAAAATGTTCGACTTAAGTTCCCACATTAATTATTAAATATTATTATTGCAAATATTAATCTAGTTATTATGGGGGGGGGGGGGGGTAAATAATTTATACATGCAATGCATTAACAAAATTTCTAGAAAATGCATATTTTTGGAGTTGGAGAAATTTATTTTAACTTCCGTCCTTTGAAATATTCTTGCTTTCACCCATGGTTTCAATGCTCATTATTTGATATATTATTTGTACTTAACTTCCTGTTTATTTCTCAGGGCAGAGAAGGTGCAGCATAATCGTACAGGGAGCTCTCCTTCTACATGGAGATTTTTTACTTGTGTGAGCGAGATATTAGGCTCGCTCCCTAGCTACAATACAGATCTTGTTCGCGAAAGTGTAGAAGCAGCAGCCGAACAGAGTTTTGTTGCAGAAGAAGGTATTGTTGTGAATGTCGTTGATTTTTCAGTTAGCTGTACGTGCAGTTGACACTCAATTTTATGCATTCTTTGGGGCCATGACGAACGTTCCTAAGATCAAAATGCATTAGTAGAAATGTTTTTAGGACTATTAATCTGTTTGTAAAATCTTGAGTATACATGAATTAGAGGTTCGTAAAAATTGAGCATCAACTGCAAATAAATATACAGTTGAATTTGGTTATAGTGACAACTCTGTTATAACGTCAAGAAATTCCAGTCCCTTCATTCATCCCTCAATAGTAATGGTAATCGCTTATAGCATCACTTGTCTATAGCGTCATAAGTATTGCGGTCTCTTCAATGACGATATAGCAGAGTTTCACTGTATATGCGTGTATTTGAATTGAGAAAGTTTTTGAGATTTTTGCCTTTCCAAAAAGAGGGATATATGCGTGTAGTTTTGAAGCCTTTGAAAATGAATGCTTGTAAGATTTTAGTGCTCTCTTTAAATATTCTAAGTAGATATGAGTAATTTAGCTTTACTTTCTCTTTGATGCATTATATCTAAATCCAATTTGCATGCACATTTTTCACTTCATTTGATCAATAATAATTTTCCTTTAATTTTATAGTTTCATTGTTTCTGCGGGAATAAATTTCAAAAAAAGAAAAAGTTACCATGAAAAAAAAAAATTAGCGTAAATAATAAAACATTTTAAATATTTCAGTATAGAATAACATTTTGAAATAGTTTGAAGTACGGTATTCTTAGCTTGATCTAACCACTTTGGGACACAATGACTTTGAAAACTGAATGTATTGCAAAATTAGATAAATTTAATTATTTAAGCCACATGTACTTAGTTTCAATATAAAAGTGAACTCGAAATATATTTATGTATTGTATATATATTTAATTAAAAACTGCATATAATTTGAAAAAAATCTACAATTGTTGATAGTGTATGATTTTCTTAAGAAGTATAAATTGCTTATAGACCATAATGTGTTATTGTTCTCCTCGGTTCTAGACTTTCAATGTATTTCAGCATTTTTGAGTGATGTCTCAATATCTAGGCCATATTTTCTTTACTAGGTCTATTGATTTTTGTAACATAAACTGTAATCACATTAAGTGAAAACTACTGTATCTAACTAGACAGTGGTCTTCCTTTAGATGCATTATAAAACACATTTTTCTGACTTTATCTTTCAGGCAGTGACTTGGATATATCTACAGGGTGATCAGCGAATACGCCCTGATTTCAAAATTAAATATCTCAACAACAAAGATCAATAGAATTATGCGGTAAACGGTACGTTTATTAGCAAAAGTGTAAAAATGGTGTGCAGAAGTTTGGAAAATTCAGTTACAAAACTGTTAACAGATGGCGCTGTAATCGCAGTGCTACCTTAGCAATGTATAAATAGCCTGTAAAGTGTGCTTCGAAGCTTAAAGCGATCACGACTGTTGCATAGAGATAAGAAGCTAACGTACAAATTGAAAGGATGTATACTATTGAACAACGTGTTTTTTTGGTATTGGAGTACCACAGATTAGAACACAGTCCTACGGCAACAAGGCGCAGTTTCCAAACGCGATTCAATGTTCCAGTTGGACCCAATGCGAAAACGATTCGCATGCTCTTCGCCAAATTCGAACGGACTGGCAGCGTGGATGATGATCGAAAGGGAAATGTTGGGCCTACGCGAACAGTAGTTACTCCTGAAAATGAAGCCAAAGTTTGTGGAATTGTTCGGAAAAATCCTAAGAAAAGCATCCGAAGAATTGCATCAGAGGCTGGTTTGAAGTACACGAGCACGCAAAAAATATTGAGAGGTAGCCTACGGATGTTTCCATACAAAATCCAATGTCATCAGGCTGTACCCATGACAGCTGTGCGACAAAGGGTTGACTTTGCGAATCAGATTCTCACAATGATCGACAACGAAGGATTTGATGTGGGTAGCATCTGGTTCACAGATGAAGCCCATTTCCACTTGAATGGATTCGTAAATAAACAAAACTGGAGATTTTGGGGTTCCGAAAATCCCTATTTGTGTGAAGAGAAATCACTGCATTCGCCTAAAGTTACTGCATGGGCTGCGGTATGCGCCAGAGGCATTATCGGACCCTTCTTCGTGCGAGAAACGATTACTACTGAACGCTACGTTACAATTTTGGAACAATTTGTCAGCACACAACTAGCGTTGGAGGATCGACCAGGTATAGATTGGTTCATGCAAGATGGGGCTCGACCACATCGAACAGATAAAGTTTTTCGCTTTCTTCATGAATACTTTGGGAATCGAGTAATTGCGTTAGATTATCCAAAATGTACAAACACAGGAATAGATTGGCCTCCATATTCTCCCGATCTAACTCCTTGTGACTTCTTTCTGTGGGGCGCATTGAAAGACACTGTCTATAGAAACAAATACGCTACTCTGGATGAGCTTGAATCGGCGATTGGTGTTGCATGTGATTCCATTTCCGTTGAGACATTGCAAGACGTGATGTCAAATTTTATTGTTCGTTTACGCCACCTCATTGCTTCGAACGGTGAACATTTTGAAAAAATTGTGTTCTGATTGCAAAGACTGCTTGATTTTATTATTTTTTGTTTAGCCTCCTTTTAGAGAAAGAGTTTTCAGCGCAGAGTGCCATCTGTTAGCAGTTTTTGTAAATGAATTTTTGAAACTCCTGTACACCATTTTTACAGTTTTGCTAATAAACGTACCGTTTACCGCATAATTCTATTGATCTTTGTTGTTGAGATATTTAATTTTGAAATCAGGGCGTATTCGCTGATCACCCTGTATATCTAACACATTGCAAGATGAAGAACCTGCTGGGCCTTCTGGTTTTAATACAGAGGTATACATTTTAATACAAGGTCATATTAAATTTTTCAAAAAGATTTTTGTGAAAACGCTATATTTGAATTTGGTGATAAAAGAATTTATGATTATTATCCTATTTATAAGCTTTTCCCAGGTCATGATATCTTTTACATTTGAAATTACAATTGAAGAATTGTTTCTTCTATACGGCTTCCTACGAACAGAGCTCTCCTTGAGTTCATAATTTTGTAGTAGAATATGAAGAAATCAAAATTTGAGCATACTAAAGCATTTTCAAGATATTCCTTGTATTTATATATGCAACCCTGCAAAAGAAGGCTTGTTCACCTAACATTAATATAACTGAAATATTTTTTTCTCTTGTAATGTTCAATTTTACTCTGGAAAGATGTATACATATGCACCTTAAGTGTGGAGCAATCGCCTGTATCTAGCCCTGGATACAAAAGATTCTTTAGAATGTTAAAAGTATCTTCATATTAACACTAAACCTACCAACGTTAATGTAAAGTATTGTATCATATCGACAGTCGGTCATATTAACCGGTAGGACACATGATAAATTTTTCTAGGAAAAGAGAAAAAATAACTAAGGATAGAGTGAAAAAAATATATGCAGATTCTAAGAATTGTCGGATAGTTCGATAACGGTATTATAACGTTTAAAGTGTGTAATTCTAACGGAAAGTTTGCAAACAGTCAATTTGACCGGTACGGTAGGTTTAGTGTTTAAAAAATATATATATCTAGCTTTTAATATGAGAAATTGTTATTTGAATGTGTTTAAATTGTTAATGTATTATTTTGTAAATTTGTTGATTGTTTCTTAGGCTGTCGAGAGAGCAGAGTGCTTTTTTTCTGTTATTAGGGAGAAGGAAAAAAAACACGAAGTCACATTTTTTAGAGGAGCTGTTTACAGATTACAAAGAAACAAAACGAAAGTTAGAGGAGACTGATAAAAAAACTGTGTGAACTGATGGAAGTGCAAATTGAGTTAGGAAAGCAAAAAATAGAATTGTTAAAAAAAAAAAAAAA
The DNA here is from genome assembly GCA_038502835.1 of Octonoba sinensis. NCBI lineage: Eukaryota > Metazoa > Arthropoda > Arachnida > Araneae > Uloboridae > Octonoba > Octonoba sinensis. Next base: position 56,846,589 of record CM076605.1, on the reverse strand, counting down.
TAGAAAAAATGTAATAAAAATATTTTAATTCATATTGTGTTTCTTCTTTTTATCTAAGTGCATGTTAATATTTATCAAAAGGAAAAAGAAATCAAAACTCAATGTGAAAAAACAAACACCAATGAAACATTTCAAAGTACCTTTCTTTTCATTTGTATAAAAAAATTGCATATAAAGCAGCATTTTATGATGAAATTTATCAATATTGAACATATGTCTTAGGGGAAGAGTCTTGAATGGGTAAGTATTATGAATAATAGTATATATTTTTTAATGTAATTTATAAGTAGCCCTGTAAAAACTAAAATCTAGCAGTGATGGCGAACCTATTACCTGTGGGTGAGACACTATTGCTAGGTAACCATTTGTTTGTGTACAATAAACATTGGTTAAATGTTAATGTGACATCAGTCAGCATTTTCATGAAGTACTTCAAGGGTGTGGACATTGTTTTAACGATGTTCGAAAATATTTATAATTAAGCTTGACATCTTTACTAGGTATTTAGAATAGAAAATCATGAAATATTTTCCTCGTCTTAAAAGTATTTGATGATTATATAGGAAAGAAAAAAACAAGCTTTTGCGGAGTGATTCATTTAAAAGTTTGGAAAATACATTTCACTTTTTTTTTTAAAATCCATACATAACGCAATTTGAACCATTGGAGTTAACCGAATTTATGTGGCTAGTTATTGAATTTTGAAGCAGCATAGTGTGGAAACAAAATTTGAAGATTTGTTTTCAGAAGTAAAAAGTAATGCAGATAATATACATCTCACAGTAAAAATTGAAAATATTATATCAATCGTATGGTGATTCTTTGATTGGCTGATCATATGATTATTTTCTTGATAAATAGATTTTCGTTATTTTGTATAGTATAATATTGTACAATAGAAAAACAAAACAATTCAGTTATTGTTGAATGATTATGAATTTCTAGAAATCATTTATATTAAATGAGTAACTGTTCATAATTAATAAAGTATGATTTTGAACTGCTTAAATTTGTATGATACTTTATAAGTCATTCTGGTTAATAATTTTGAAAGATATTTCAGATAGACTAATAAGTTTTAATTTGTCACAAAATGAAAGCATGGTGAATGAAATGCCAAAAAAAAAAAAAAAAAATCACCACCATTTATAAGTTGACCACTGAGGGCTGCACGGCAAGTGGTAAACTTACACAGGTTTCACTGTATTTAGTTTTAAAAATACTCTGAAATTGTTAAACTTAACTTTGGTGCGAATGGGCATTTGTGCAACTTGCTAATCCAAGGCAAAATTTGACAAACCTCTCAAAAAGGTTTGCTATCCCTGTCCCAGGAAAAAGGGTATGCATTAAATTGAATTTTCTACATCTGTAAAACTGCCCCTCTCCTCTCAATTTTTACAGTTGCAACTCGTGAGCTGTTTTACATTGTGTCACTTGTCGAAAATCTGCTTGATTATATTATTTTTTTAATCAAAAACTATTCAATAGAAAAGAGTATATATAAAAGAATTATCAATTAGATATGATAAACCATTACCTTCCAGCAAATGAACAGATAATTTGTATTTTCGAGGTTTTTATACTATTTGGCGGTCCTAGCTTTTACTACATCCTAATAAAAGCCAATTTACCTCGGAAAAACTCAACCCTTAACAGTTTACTGTTAGAACAGATACCTTGGGATAGTATATGTTTTATGGAGTTTACTTCAATATATTTAGAATGTATGAAAGCAATATAATCCCGAGTACTGCTCAGTTTCCACCTCCCCCCAGGGACGTAACTAGGTCATTTTCTAACAGACTAGGCTTTAGGGTCCACCGTCTCCTTATATACACAAAAGGTTTGGTATATTATTAATGTAAACACACACATTTAGTCAATCTGGCGCTCGGGGCACCCCCCCCCCCTCCCCAATACACACAAAGAAAAAAAAATGGTATGTTCCCCTTCCACGTTATTTTTGCAACTACTTATGCATAGGAAGCTGTTTCTGCATATTCAGAAATTGCTTTCTGTGTCGCTGTATACATTTTGCATTAAAGGTAGATATTTTGTAGACCAAATATTAATTTACAAAGCTAGATTACCTTTAGAATTATTATTATTTGTTAGAGTTATTGAATCAACTTTATGCAATAATGGTTCTGATGAGAGAAAGCAAAAGTTTCAAACACATATAAAATTGATTATAAGGGAGATGTACAAAAAAAAAAAAAAAAAAACCTATTTGATTTTTAATAGTAATTCACAAAGTTCCGTAGGTTTTGAATCTTTAAATTTTTTTTTCCCATTTTAATATAAATAATTTCTATACTTTTTGTGCAAAAAATTAATTTCTCTAAACTCGATTTTAAAAGAACAAATGACCTATTGCATGACCTATTATAACTTGGTTTTAGACAATAAAAAACAGAAGACTTTAGTGCACAGCCTGATTAAGGCAGGGGCATAGGGGGCAGCTGCCCCGGGCCCCCACATCTAAGGGGGCCCCAACTCGAAAAATTTAAATGCTTCCATAAAGTTTGGTTCTTTATTACTGAAGCAGTTAAGCAGAGGAGGCCCCCAAATACATTTTTGACCCGGGCCCCAATTATGCTAAGTCGGGCCCTGCTTTAGTGGCCAAATATAAAAATGCTTAGAGCAACGTTTGGTTATTTGGCAACGTTATTCAACAACTGTCAAAATGACCACTTGTTGCATCCCTAACTATGCTCTCAAATAACCCATTTAAAAATAATTTTTAACCAAAAGAAGTTGTGTAATCACAGAGACTCATAACGAGAAATGTTTAATGAATAGTAATTTAAAAAATTTATCATAATTTATTTACAAATAGGTATGATGCCACAGCATCTCGAATCCTGTTTGCTGCATCATTATTATGTCCTGCCACAGACACCTTTTTATCAGTTTTAATGGAACACAAAGGGTCCAGCTCGTACCAGCTTGGATCGACAACATCCCCGAAGATTTCACATACGTTATTTAAAATGCAAGTCGTTTGTATAATGGTGATACTGTTTTGTACGTGCATTTCGAGCCTACGTAAAATTCTAAACCTGGCTTTCAGACGCCCAAATGCATTTTCAACTACTCGCCTCCCTCTACAGAGGCGGTAATTGTAGTTGCTGCATATGTCCGTCATGGCTGCAGATTCCGGGTAAGGCTTCTGTAAGGTGGGAAGTAAGGGGAAAGCTGAATCTCCAGCCATACACACTGGTACTTTAGTTCCATTGAAATTCTTTGACAGTTTCCACAATAAGTCATTGTTATTGAGGTATGGATGGAGTGCAGAATTCTGCAGAATAAAGGAGTCGATGTTCTTGCCCGTATATCCAATGTTAATATACAAAAACTTGTATGCGTAAACTACGACCGCCAGAAGCACGACACTGTAGAATTGCTTGTAGTTAAAGTAGCAATGGGCGTTCTGCTTTGGTGGTTGTACCTTGATATGACACCCATCTACAGCTCCTAAGCATTGTGGAAAATTCCATGGTTCCCAGAAACCATTCACAGCTTCCTCTAACGTTTCCTCACTATTCGGAAGGCGAATGAATTCCTTCATGAATATTTCCACGAAGACAATGCAAAATTCTTGAACAATTTCACAAACCGAACTTTTGCTCAATCCGAATAAATTAGCAATTGTTCGGTATTCGGCTGATGACGAAAGGCTATAAATGGCCACTGCAATTCGCTTTTCAAGCGCTATTGCCGTTTTGAAATTCGTGTTTCTTCTCCCGATTAACACCATTTTTTCACATAGGAAGGTTATGTTTTTTTTCCTATGCGAAAATGCTTGCGGAATTCGCTGTCTGCCATAGGCACAACAATATCTGTCCACCACTTATCCGATTTCGGAATTAATGCTACAGACGTTGTTTGTAGGGAGTTAATTACAAACATCATTATCAATTTTTGAGCCAACTGCAAACGCAATAGCTGTCTCCTTTTCATCAACTGCGCAAAATAGAAACAATTGAATTGGAATCCATCTTGCAGCGATGTAAACAAAAACAAATATTTGAAATATCCTCGACACAAGTAACTTTAATACCGTTTGATATAATGGTGTCGAGAGTATTTTGACCTGGTTCAAAATTCCCAGTGCGAACGCAATGTTTGAACAAGTGAGTTAACTTAAACCAAGTTAAGCTAACTATGGTTAAGTTCGTCAGTGCGAACAGGGTATTATTGAACGGAACAGCTTACACATAGTGGACATTTTACAAATAGTGGAAAATATTTTCTTTCCCATAAGGACTAGGGAAAAAACTTGCAAAGCATTTCAATACTGGAAGATTCAGTATTCACTTTCAACTCCATGACTAAAAAACAATCCACTATTACAGATTATTTTCAACCTAAATTCCAGAATTCGTAATTAAATGCGTTAAAATAGTATGTATTCGAAAATATAGATATTATACTTTTTGAAAGAGTTGAAATCTGCCATTCATCATTTGTAGCATAAAAGGATAACGTTCCCAACCATTTCAAGAATTCATCATTCGTAACAAAATTCAAGTCGTTAGTCTATCGGTTTCATTGAAAATGCCTCGCCTACCTATAAAAAAAGTGTTGTTTACAGAATTGAAATCAGAGCCAGAGAGAACTTTCACCACTGAATTAGCCAAGAAACAATACTAGATAAAAAAAATACGACTTGAGCATATTAAAAATATGTATATTCGTGTCAGAACATCACCCTGATTGCCATTTTTGTGGCATTGAATGCTGTAAAAAAAAAAAGCAATCTTCCATGTTCTGCTCATAACTAAGCAAGTGTCCATTGCACTAACATTAGGAACTGTAGGTAGGATTCCATGATAAGAATAAAATTTTCCTTGCATTTTTAGTGTACTAATTTAGTAACAGATTCTTTTTCAGCTTTGAACCATAAAATTTCCCTTTTCTGCATTCACATTCACTTTCGAATTTACTTTTGTCAAGATATGTCTCTTAAGCGATGCATATCAGAAATTGACGTGATACTCCAAAAGCAAATTTATAGGCAAGATATTCCATTATCCGCTACTAAAGAAATGTCTTTGTATATTGGCGTAGCTAAGTGGGGGCGGACTGCCCCAGGTGTCACCCATTCAGGGGTGACAACCAGCCCCGATGGAGAAAAAAATGAACCTTTAAAAGCTCCCTAGAATAAAACAAATACTTAAAATGGGAGAAAAAAAATATCCAATTTAATTTTCTATTTTTGCGCAAAGTGTTTCCTTTAAAAAATATTCACAATGTTTTTAACCGCTAATCATAACCAGTGCCCTCAACAAATACTTTAAATATTATGAGGCTCATGATGCAAATGGTGTTCTTCTTTTCGAAAACTGCAATTTTTTTAACAAAATATTATATTTCATTAAAACGCATACTTCACGGTTTACATGATTTTTTTTTTTTGGATGGGGAAGGCGTAATCTTTTCCACTCTGTCACACCCATGTTAGCTACGCCACTGCATTCCATACAATTTTCACTATCAACATACTTCCCATACAGCTGCCACTGATTTTTTTTTATTTCATCAAATTGCTTACATATACATAGTCCAGTCAGATCAATTTATCAATTCCCCATTTAGACTAATTTGTGGCAATTAAAATTTTATATTTACAATTATATAAATTCATTTCTCTGATTTGATTTCAAATTGTATGTTTATGTATAAAGCTACTAATACACTTATTTTTTAATTTTTGTATCACAATTTACTCTTTTTATTGGTTTAAATAAACATTTATGAAATAACAGTTATATTTTTGAATTCAGACTCAGAAAGAATGTACTGCTATCTATCAGAGTCAGAGTAAAAAAAAAGCTATGTAAAAGTTTTGATGATGTAATAAAGATAAATATGCCACATGATACAAATATAGATCAATAAATACAGGTTATTAGTGATAGACTGAAAAAAAATTACACCTAAGTCAAGGTAGATATACATTTGTAGAAAAATACAGGCTGAAATAAGTTTTTATCGGCTCAGAAGCGACTTAAGAGGTCGCCTTCGGTGACTTGCTTGGGACAAATTTTAACATTGCATGGGCAACGCCGTTGCGGGTACCGCTAGATTAATATATATATCTCACAAATCAAATAGTTATCAAATGTCAGTCGTGAGTGATATATGTGTAAAAAAATAAATTAAAATACTTTTGAGTGAAAATTGAGATAAAGTGTATGATTTCGCATTAATTGACAAAAGAAAAAACGGAAAAAAAAAATAGTATTCTCAGGCACATATATAACAAAGCACTTTTAAAAGTAAAAGAAATGTATCAATACTTCTGGGTAGATAAACATAAACGTTTCTTAAAATTAATAAACAATGAGTTATATTTAAAAAAAAAAAATCTGGTAACGTCTGATAAACCAACTACATTCAAACACCATTAATGAGAGTGATGTGTACCAAAAAAAGAAAGGAAGAAAATATACATTGAGATAATACATTATGATGTTGCGAGTCAACCCATTTTCAATGAAAAAAATGAGCTTTTATAGCTCTCATAACTTTGAAATTTGACATTTGAAAAACCAAAAACTAAATAGGAATTAAAAATTTTAAATTTACAAAAAAGCAAAACACAAAATTATTGATCACGGATGCAGTATCTCCACTGCCCTCCAATGCATTTTCTGGTTTGACAAAATATGCAGCTAATGCATCACGATGTGATGTACCAACTGCTGTGCCACGTCCTCCGAAAGCTGGTAATTTGTGACCTGGAAATGCGGGTGGCTCCGAAGAATCTGCGAAAACATCTTTCACAAACACAAAGTTATGCAAAATGCAACATGCTTTCACAATTATTGTTGCTTTCTCCTCTGAACACGCTAAAGGCGTGTACAGGCATCTAAATTTTGAAGCCATTCGCCCAAACGCACACTCGACAGTCTTCCGTGCTCGAGAGAGCCTGTAATTGAAGACCCTTCGAGTGTTTGTTAGTGCTTGCTGAGGGTAGGGCTTCATGAGGCCTTCCCTCAGTGGGAATGCTTCATCCGCAACGAAGTATGGCGGATGTGGTGTTCCACAATCACCAGGCCAACAAACAGGTGGTGGGAGCATTAAACTGTGATTTTCCATTGCTTTACCAATGGTTGAATTTCGGAACAGACAGCCATCACTGTTGCGGCCGAAATCTCCCACTGAGATGAGGATAAATTTCCCATGGGCATCTACTACACCCATTAAAACAATTGAAAAGAAGGCCAGATAATTGTAGCAGCTTGACCCACTTTTGCTGGGCACCTAATGCGTATGGGCTTCTCGTCTATACTCCCTACACAATTGGGCATTGGCCAGAGATCCTGGAATTCTTGCATTTTTCTTATCCAGTCCTCAGTAGTAGGACAGGGCATATACTCGGTGTGTAGTGCAGTCCAAACTCCCTCAGTAGTTTCTTGAACAATCTTCCCTATGGTTGTTTCACCTCTGAGGAACTGGAACTCCATAGCTTGAAAGCTTTGACCAGTGGCAAGATACCTGCATTTAGATTTAGAAGTATTTCCATAAATAAGTGCATACACATATGTATCTTTCTTTATAGTTATATAGTATTACAAAGATTGGCATTTTTTTTCTTCTTTTGAGATTGGCCTCATGATTTGCCAGGAAAAACTTCATATTCATAAAAAATTTGTCTTGGCCAGAGGCGTAGCTAAGATTTTCAGCGCCCGGGGACAACTGAAGATTTTGCGCCCCCCCCCCCCCCCCCCCGTGCTCCTGTGGGCCTAGGGGCATCCCTAAAGGAAATTTTTTAAAACTTTTATGCTTCCTAAATGATAAATAGCTCTAAAAAGCAGCCCTTTTAACTTTCATTTTTATTAGCGACCATTCACTTTTAAGGGAAAACACACTTTGGCTTCGCAAAGTTATTGGTCTGAATTCCCACGCGCTCCTGTGCTACATTGGTCATTCCCGAAGATTTGTGGTGCCTCTACTTTTTTGTCGAACATATTCACACCTTTTCAGATCAAATAGTTTTCTTTTGTCCTTTAAAAATAAAATATATTCATAATTTGGTGCCCCTTGACGCTGCGGTCCCCCCCTTGCCCCCTTTAGCTACACCACTTTATCTTAATTTTCCATTTCGAGCTTATATTTTGGTAATATAATTTCTTAAATTCAAATTAAAATTACTACCTCAGTGTGTAGTCTTTATTAATAAAACCTATAAAGATAAATTGGCAATGGAGGTTTCACGTACAAGGTTTTTAATTACAAATGTTTTTTTTTTCCTCCAGTGTAATTAAAATAGTCTTTTTGTCCATACAGCTCTTTTTTTACTTAAGGGCCCCTTTTCATTCTGACATACATGCAATTTTTTGTGAAACAACAACATATTTGTAAATGTTTAATCTGAGATGTGTGAAGATAATTACAGATCAAAGGTATGTGCTTCATTTTAATGTTTAACTTGCTGCATTATGAAAGGAAATCATTCAATTTCTTATTGCTGTGCGTTTAGTCACATTTCATTTCAACTTTAAAAAAATACACATGAAGGTAAATAAATAAATCATATTTTAAATGTCATTTAACTTTATTTTTCAATGACATTTGTCAGCATAACAGAATGTCAGAATAACTGCTGAGTTTATATGAAGGAATAATAAAGTTAAAAATAAAAACATAATTAGTATACAGTGAAACTTCTCTTAAAGGCTATTAAGGGCCAATATTTTTAGGAACGAAAATGTTTCCTATAGACAATGTTAATTTTACCCTTAGGCCAGGTATTCTCTGACTACCCCCATAAAGGGCAGTTTTTTAACCTTTGCCTTAAATCCTAAACAGGTGTTTTGATTTCCTGAACCAAAAGATAAGAGTTCGGGAATTCAATCAATTACAGTAGAAATAAATAAACTAATATCTCATTCTGAAGCATTAAAAATGATGCAAAATTAAGTAGTTTGCTCTATAAAGTAGAAGAATCATTAGGAACCAAAATTGTCAGCGGAAGAAATTGTGAAAAGTAAACAAACATCAATAGAAATGTTTTTCAAACACGTATAGAGTTTGAAAATGTAAGAAACATTTTTTTTCACTAATATATATATATGTTTTGATTTCCTTATTTTAGTTTTTTGTCATCCCCATTCAAGGGCCACCCCTCATAAGGGTCAAATTTCAGTGGAACGGCAGGCGACCCTTACAGAGAGGTTTCACTGTATACCATGATGTAAAATCTATATACAGTGTCTCACAAAAGTGATGGGACACTTGTGCTTTACAAAAGGAAACTGTAATAAAATAAATAAACATGTACAAATTTTTTGTGGGTGTATTTCATACTTATGTAATGTAATAAATGTTACAAAATTTACCTTTTGTCAAAATATTAAAATATTAATTTAATAAATATACAGTTGTTTAGAAAGGAGCAAAAAACGGCTCACATAAGTGATGGGACACTTACTTTTCCATCAAATATTTATCCAAAAATTTTATTTTAAAAGATTTTAATATTTTGTTGGATTTCCTGTTTACTTTTAAAACATGATTTAATCTTCTTGGGATGGATTTGACTAATTTTTCTGTGAATTCTGGAGTGATTTTACCCCATGGGCGATTCTTTCGTGATGCACGGGACATTCACATGCGTTTAATGTATTATATTTTACTGAAATTAAAGTTAATGGATACTTTGATAATTATGAGGTATAAGATCTGAGTTTGTACTTCAAAAAGGTATGCAGATTTTTTCCACAACTTAAAAAGTGAGTAAACAGTAAATTAAAATGTTTGCGTGATGCACGGGATTCACAAAAAACCAAAATGTACACATTATATGGTATTGGTATTAATTTCTGTGATGTTTCTTTGATTTGTGGATTAAAACTTTTTTTGTAGTGAAAGAACATTCAGTAGAGTGATTTGATGTAATATTGCATGAAATAAATGACTAGTTAATAAATTATGGGGATTTTATTTTTGTGATGCACAGGACAAATACAAGTGATGCACGGGACATGTCTGACTTGTTTACTCTTTTGATGGCAAAACCTGATATTTATGGTATTTATCAATTCTATATTTAGGGAATATATGATAGGAAAGACATTGTATGTGTATTCCATTTGATACAGATACTAATTACTTAAAATTCCATCCAGTAGATGGCACTAGTATTCTTGGTCCAGAGTTTTTTCAAAGTAACTTAATTTGCATACAATATGTTTGTTTTTTTTAATATTCATTTGATAATTTTCATTCTTTTACTTTGATATGAATGATGCAAGCACTTTCACTGTAACTGTATGCAAATTAAGTTAATCATAACTGTATTTGTTCTCAATTCATAAGCTTTAAGAATATTAGAAATATCGAATTCAATAGGTCCGCAATTTTTCATTCGAGCAGCTTTTTATTAAAATTATTACTATTATTTCTGTCATTGTTATTGTTGCATTTATTATGGAGTGTGTTAGAATGTCAGACAAAGAAAGAGCTAAGAAATACAGAGATAAAAATAAAGACAGAGTTAGAGAAAGAAACAGACAGAGAATGAAAACTGTCAGGGCCAAAGAAAAAGCTGAACTCCTGCTAGACCCAATTAAAAAAGAGAAATGCAGAAGGAAAGAAACTATACGAAAACAATTATATAGATTGAAGAAAAAAGAAATAGATTCTAATATTGCTGATAATTCACCGTCAAAATCTGTGTGTGGTGCTTTCAAAAGTCCTCAGCCCTTTGGTAAAGCAGTCAAAAAGTGTGTAAGAGGACTGCCGAAATCACCAACAAAACAAGTGGCTGTTGTGAAAAAACTTGCCAAGAAATGTGGATTAAAATTAGAATCATCCAAAAAGAAACCTTTAGAAGGCAATAAAGAAGTACAGACATCTGTCACCAATTTCTTTTTCAGACCGGACATAACATACACTTCACCAGAAATGAAAGACGAAATGACGGCATGGACAAATGGTAAGAAAATAAAACTAAGAAAATACTATTTAATTCTATTTCTTAGGGAGGCATATACCATCTTCAAGGATGAATATCCTGCGCACGATATTAGTTTTTCTACGTTTTGTAAACTTCGCCCTCAAAATGTTTGTCTTTTACATGAAACACCTATTGATCAATGCAAATGCATGATTTGTGAAAATTTCTTTTTGAATTTAAAATGTCTAAAAATAACGTACAATTCCCAAACATTTTGGAATGAAACATTATGTAATAATACTAGGAATTCTCAATATTGGCAAGGAATTTGCAAAAATTGTTATCATGGAGAAAATATTAAAAATTCCGAGCCAGAAGAAAAAGTAGTTGTGTGGAAACAGTGGGTAAAAGGTGAAGGAGGTAAGTTAAGATGTAATAAAAAAGAAAGCTGTATTGGTGAAGTATTATCAAGCTTGAAGGAAAGCTTCTGTTTAGTTACTTATCACTTAAATATTAAACGTATTCAAAATGAAGAATTTCTGAATGATAAAGGAAACCCTAATGTTAGTTCTTCAACTAGACTTTGCAATGAATTATAGCTGTGAATATCAAAATGAAATTCAAAGCGCTCTGTGGTCGAGAAGTAGTGTGACTTTATTCACAGCAGCTGCGTTCTCACAGAATGTTTGTTCAACATTTTTAATTTGTTCAGATGCAAAAGAAAAAGAAAAAAATACAGTCAGAGCTTTTGTTGAGTTACTTTACTCTGAACTAAAACCTGATTCAAATGAAAATAAACATTTAGAGGAAGTAATTTGGGCAGATGGGCCATCATCAGAATTTAAAAATAAATTTATGGCTCTTTTCTTAAAAGAACTTACTGAAAGATACCAGAAATCTTTTAGCTGGAAATACTTTGCTACTTCACATGGGAAGGGTGTAGTAGATGGAGTTGGTGGAAGAGCAAAATCACTTGTTCGTCAGAAAGTTATGAGTAAGCAAACTTCCTCGCCAATAGTACAGTCTGCTTCTGATTTTTACAACCTTGTAAAAGAGTTAATGCCAACAACAAAAGTTTTATTTGTTGAAGACAAAGACATTTCAAGAAATAATGATGTATGGGCTAATGCTGTGCCTATTTTGAATATTTCTAAATTGCATGGAATAAGATGCATGCCAAATGATGGACTGTCTCTTTTTCTAAATGCAGTTCATCCAATTCCACAACAGTCTCCAAGTGATAAAAATATAGAAATAGGCAGCTGGATTTTGGTAAACTATGATGGCAAGAAATACCCTGGACTGGCAATTCAAATCATAGGCATGGAAACAGAAATATCAGTAATGCAAAACAGTACTAATGGTGGATACTGGAAATGGCCAAAGCGTGAGGATAAATTATTTTACATGCATAAGGATATTGTTAAAAAGATAAAGGCTCCAGAAATTGTAAATGCACGAGGACATTACAGTTTTGCAGATTTAAGTTTACTATGATAAAGCAAAGTTTCTTCCTTTTTTTTTAAGGAATCTTATAAATTTGGTTTTGGAAACTTTTTTTTATTATTTAGCTTTTATATATGTCAAAAATAAAAAATTTCTGAACGTCTTTTTTTTTTCACAATTTTTATCTAAGATTACTGATGCACAGGACAAGTGAATGTGATGCACGGGACAAACTTAAAACGCTTATAATCTGAGAAAATATAAAGATGAATTTTTTTTTCAACAGCACATATGTTTTTCTTATTAAGATTATAAAGTAAATATGAAAGGATTTTCCTTTAAAATAAATATTACTGCTCATAGTGAAACTTATAGCAGTTTTAGCGTGATGCACGGGACATTAATTAAGATACCTTTTTGATTACGAACTACAATTTAAAAAATTAAAATTAAAGTTTTTTTTTCATTGAACTAAGTGGAAATATGTCTGCAGTAACTTTTAAAAGCAAAAATATGAATAAAAGGGCAGTGTATTTTTTTATAGTGGTTATTGAAGAATATGTGATTGAATGCAGACATTTTACAATACTTTAACATCAATTTTGTCCTCAACAAACATACAGTAACAAACCATGTAAAATATAAAAAATACCTGAAATAAATGCTGCAGACTATGTACTTGAATAAGCCATAAATAAAAAATAATTTTTTTGTATTTAATTTTTTGAGGGTATGGTTCACTTTTGGGAGAATTGCCCCATTCTTCTTGAAGCACCGATTTTAATTGTTGTCTTGAAGAAATGGTGTGTTTGCGAATTCTTGATTCCAATTCTTGCCAAATATGCTCTATGGGATTTAAGTCTGGAGATTGTGGTGGTGTTTTTATTATTTCAGGACAGTTATACAGCAGCCAGAGTCTAACGTTCAAAGCAGTGTGCTTGGGGTCATTATCCTGGTAGAATTTAAAATCGTTATGAAGGTTCAATTTTCGTGCTGAAGATTTCAAATTTTGCTTTAAAATGTCTATATACTTGTACTGATCCATTATACTGTCAATAAAAACAAGATTGCCGACTCCAGCGGACGACATACACCCCCATACCATAACTCCTCCTCCACCATGTTTTACTGTTGGCACCAAGTTCTCTTTACGAAATTCTTCCCTGGGTTTTCTCCACACCAACATTCTACCGTCAGAACCAAATATATTAAATTTACTCTCATCAGCAAATATAACTTTATTCCAGAAATCAGAATTCTTATTTATGTTGGATTTTGCGAATGCCAGTCTGAGTTTTCTATTCTTTTCACTTACGAAGAATTTTTTCCTGGCTACTCTACCGTGATATCCAGCAGATCGAATTACTCTTCTAATAGTCTCAGGATTAACAATTACTCCATATAATGCTTGTAAATCAGCAGCAACTTTAGGAGCACTCATTCTTGGATTTTTTTTAAAAATTCGAACGATAATTCGCTTTATTCCATTAGATAGCTTTGATGGCCGGCCAGGTCTTCTTTTATCCTGAATCATATGATTCTTTTTATATCGTTTAATTATGTTGAAAACTGTTGAATGACTCAAGTTAACTGTTTCAGCAGTTTCTTTAATAGATTTTCCACGTTCAATATGCAAATTAATAATTAATTTTCGAATTTCAAGCGAAGTTTCTTTTCGTTTAGCATTCATGGCTGCACAGAGCTAAAAAACACAAAAATTCCAAAGCAATCTGGAGAGAAATACTGCAGACGATTTAATATTTTGCAATAGCAAGTACTCTGCACATACATGGTAAGTATACGTTTTTCATTAAATTATTGTCATTCATTCAATTCTGGGTTTGCAATGAGTTGTTTAATAACTATGAACTATGTTTTTCAGAAATGACGGCCCGCAAGCGATGGGCAAGCTTGCGGGACCAGTACAAGAGAAAAAAAAAAGAGTACGCGGTGTACAGGCCCAGCAGAACTGGTGCCGCGGCGAGAAAGGCCAAATGGAAATTTTTTGAGATAATGAAGTTCATAGAGCCTAGTGTGCCGTTCGGGGAGAAGTAAGTTTTCATTTTGCAATTTCTTAAAATATTGTTAAAAATTTAACTTAAAAGTTAGTACATTAGCATATAATTTTAATGCCTGCATTCAAATCTTAATAAGCAAGTTAAAAATTTCTCATTCTTCCAGTTTAACAAGTTTCAATTTACAACAGTTCTGGTTCTTTAAAATTCCTGTTATAGATAAATAGCATAACATAAAAAATACTTAATTATAATGAGATAAGAAATATACTTAATAAGCTTTACAGAAAGTAAAGAAATATTCTCAATTGTGAAATTTTAGAGTAGGGGTCCTGCAACTTTTGCTTCTTTGGCACGCTGCATGCATGTGCAAATTTTACCCTAGTTTTCTTGCCTTGTTCATCACATATGTTTCAATTCTCAAACCGCTCCACCAGCCACGGTATGATCATGCATACTAAAGCTGTCCATCCTTCAAAGTTCCACACAACCGCCCCCCCCCCCCCTCTTCCCTCCAGAGAGAAAAAAAAAGGTTCTTAAGAAATTCCATTTTATTTATCTGCTGTAACTTTCGGTACTAGGCAATGCGCCCCACCTCGGGGACAGTTTTGGAAAACTCGCCAACATGAATTTAGTGATTATAAGTACTTTCAGATGCTGTATAAAAACATATTACTTTGTTTATATTTCATTTTTCTATGTTTGCCGAGCAAAGAAAAGGTAGGGCATGTAACCGATAAGTATATAACTTTCGATTAACAATATTTCTCTTCAGTTATGTTATGTTAAAACAGCATTGGTAAACATATATAGGTTAAGTTTTAATGTTTCAAAAACTGTTTATCTCATTTTGGGTGTCCCCCCAACGGCAGAGTCGCAGCTGGGGGGGGGGGGGGCAAAGAGGGACAGCTGTCCTCGGGGGCAGCATCAGGGGGAGCTAAATTACTACTAATTTATTTCATTTTTAAATGCAAAAAGAAAATTATTTGATCTGAAGAGGTGTGACTGAAGCACCGCAAATCATATTGTGAAATAACCAATGTAAGACAGGAGTGCGTGGTCAGACAAATAACTTGCAAAGCCAAGGTGTCCCATTTTTCCCTTAAAATAGAATGGTCGCAAATGAAAGTTAAATAGCTCTACAAAGCAGATCTTTTATCATTTAGGAAGCATAAAAGTTTATTAAAATATCTTTTAGGGACGCCCCCAGGGGCATGGGGTGGGGGGCGCATAATCTTCAGTTGTCCATGGGCGATGAAAACCTTAGCTACGCCTCTGCCCAACACCCCCATAAAGGGTGTCCTCTGGGGGAACTGCCCCCCCCCTTACCCAGTGAGGTTACTGTTACCTCTCTTAAATATGTTATGCCATTATAACAACCATACATCACTGAAATTCCTGAGATAATGATACGCTTAAGGTAGGGGTCAGACCAGCATGTGGTTGGGTCCGTTTTTCTACTCGAAACAAAATTCCAATAATTAAGAGACGCTGCAAAAATTCCGAACAACCAAATCGGAACTCGCAGAATTCTTTAACAAATGAGCAGAAAAATCCGAATATATTAATGTATCTCTATTTTCTAAAACTTTTCTAAAAATCATTTGATTTTTCGAAAAAATCTTTAAATTTTACAAAAAATTTAAAAATTAAAAAAAATCCTCAATCAATCCCTGTGAGTCCAGGGCTGAGACTCGTCCTGAATTTTCTGAAAAATATCAAAAGTAACCTGAATTCTAAATTTATGAGATTTTGTCTTGTGTTTTACTGCTTTCCAAGTATTGCTGTGCCACAATGATCAATTGCTATTAATTTGTACTATTAGCATATCAAAAGGGACGTTCATTTTTGTTTTGTCATTCATTATCTAAGGTAGACTGATGTTGAAATAGCATTCCGATATTTAAATGCACGTGTTATCAGCAAGTGTGCAGAATCATTGGAGGGAGATGGCAGTTAAAAAAGCCTCCAAAGCACTTTGAAAAGATTGTGGAACACAATGCCCACTGGCGCAGATAAGATTTTGGGTTAAAATCCCCCCCCCCCTCCCGAAATAGGGAAGATTATCTAGAATTTGACCACTTTTTCCTATGAAACAATGAAATTAGCTTGCTTTTCCCGAAGACCCCCCCCCCCCCCCTCAAAATCCTGGTCTAGCTGCGCCGCTGACTATGCCCACGCCCAAATGTTAATTTAAGAGTTCTCTCCAGGATTTCGATATAACTGACTACCTATCATTTTGGCTCTCTGTGATTGCTATATATAATTGTTTAAAATTAAATTCCTATGCTTATATGCATTTCATTTTACAGTCCAAGTGGAAACATGGAGGAGGAAGAAGAGTTCACGGAGTCCCAAGTGTCTCTAGCCAGCAGTTTTGAAGCAGGTGAATATTGTTAAATATTTAATAGTATATTATAACAAAGCTCTGTTTATGTAGGTAAATTTATAAGATTTGACTTTTAACAGGAACAAGTGAAGCATTGAATGCAGATGTAGTGGAGGAAAGCTTCGAAAACATTGAGGAAATTGGCGAGTTCCCAAATAGCTTGCCACATTGTTTTCACTTTTCTTTATTATTAAATCCTGCCGCTTTTCAAGTAATTACTATTTTGTGAAGTTGCATAACCTTACCAGCCCTTATGTTCAATATATAAAATATATATATATAATATATTATGCAACCTTGCCTGTTTATGATTGAGTTAATTATGCAACCGATGAAAAATTTGTTATTGCCATAGTTTTCTCGAGTTTACAACACAGTAAGACATAAAAATAATCAAATTACATTTTTTGTGTGTTTGTTTTGAAAAAACCTGTATTATTTCTTTGATTTTTACAGAAAGCATGTGAAAGAACAAGCACTTGTAAAAACCAGTTGCGGCCGATCTATTTGTGCACATCAGCCCTCAAAGAAATAAATTTATTATAATATTACATAAAATGATATTTAAATAATAAGGTGTGTCCCCCTCGACTACACCACTGTATTAAATGCATTTAAGTCCAAAATAGCACCTACACTTCAAAAAAAAAAGAAGGGTTTGTAAGTTGGGATGCGGATTTTTAATCGGGGATTTAGTATCGTGTCATTATATTCTTTTCTCGAATGCACATAGGGAAGGCAACCAACCACCTTTGCATGCGTGGTAGGTTGACATCTGTACCACGTTTTTATGTTTTATGTATATTTGTATGTGTGTGTATATATATATATATATTTGTACTTTAGGAAGGCCACCAAATAAAGCAAGGACCAATAATTATCAGGATGAATTGCTGAAGTGCCTTGCTGCTCCTACGGAGGACAAAATTACAGGGTCCTCCCATTACTACTATTGTATGTCTTTGGTGCCCAGAATAGAGAGTCTCCCCCCCCCCCCCCCAGAGCACAAGCTCTTATAAGAATTGATATAGAGAAACTTTTGATGAAGCAGAAATAAAGAAAAATGAAGCAGAAATAAAGTATGTATATTTTTCAGTTTGATGCTTAGAATTTAGTTTGTCAACAAAATCCAGGATTCATTTCTGAAAAAGGGCTCCTCGCTGGAAAGATTGAATTTACTAACTTTATTGACGTCACTTATGTAACGACAGTACAAAGCATATGTTTTATTACAATTGTTGTAAATCACAGGATTTTTTAGAGAATTTTAATTAGCTGATTGATTATTAAGATTTTCTCACAGAGTGATCATTTTGGAGTGGTTTATGTTTATTTCCTCATTTCATACTAATTTGTCTATGTTTACTTTCTATTTAACAGGGCTCAAGATCAAGGGGAATCAACAAATGTGTAAATATTTTGATATGTAAAAAATTCTTATCTTGTAAATAAATTTATTGAAATAGTTTTGTCTTTAAATGTGATAACTTGTTTTTGCTTTACCTAGTTCTGGCTCAGTTTAAGGAACTTTTTTGGCATGTGTGTAGCCAACTTTTGTTTTCTTTCACGTGCCTTAGCCACCAGTTCTCTGATTAATTGAAGAGACTGCCAGCCCAAAAGGGACTTGAATACAAATTTAAATTTTTTAGAAAAAAATTCCTAGAATAAAAGGCTACAAATTTTGCAATGTTAATTATGGCATGTCTAACTGGGGGTTCCTTCACATATTTGAAATGGGTCTGTATGTACCGTAAAAACCTGCGTATCGGCCGCTCCCGCGTAAGCGCCGCACCCGCGATTATAATCGCGTTGGGGAAAAAAAATCGCGGAAGCGCCGCACCTCGCGTATGGGCCGCATCGTAAATCTTCAGTAAAAAAACTTGCCATACAAAGTACACATTTATTCAATCATTATTTAAAAAACAATATTAAAATGATATGATACCAATAATTATAACATTAAAAAGGGTAATAAAAAAGAAAGCATTAAAAAATATTTACAAATTTATGACTGAAATCCTTCCAAGTCTGACTCCTCGCTAGAGGAATGAAATAAATGTAAAATATTTTCATCCAATTCATTGTGCTCAAAATCATTTTCAGATTCACTATCGGCAGATTCCCGAAAAAGGCCTTCATCGTAAATCTGAGCACTTTTGAATCCCGACAGAACAGTGGATTTTTTAACATTCCCCCAGGATTCGATAACCCATTTCGCTACTTCAGCGTAGCTAGCTCCTCCCATCTCTTCCGAATTTCATTTTTAAAGCATTTATTGACTGTCAAATCCAGTGGTTGTAACTTTTTAGTTAGACCACCTGGAATGACAGCCATTGCAGCTGAAAGCTTCTTGCACGCACTTTTTACGGGGTCCAGCAAATGTGCACTCATTGAATCTAAAATTAGTAACCCCTCAGGCTTAAAAAAAGCACCTTTTCTTTTCTTCCATACTTCAGTCAGCCAATCTATCATTATTTGTTCGCACATCCAACCTTTCTCGTTGGCTCGGATTACGACATCTTTTGAAAAGTGCTCTTTCGGTATAGTTTTCCGTTTGAAAATAATTAGGGGTTTCAGTTTCTCACCATTGGCCGCACATGCCAAAACACACGTGAATGAACACTTTTCGTTACCCGTGGTAACAATATTCACAGTTTTTTCACCAGTAATATTCACGGTTTTATTCGGAGGACAGTCGAAAGTAAGTGGAACTTCATCCATATTTATAATTTGGTTCGGATCATAATTCTTTTCCTCAATTAAATTCCTGGTGAATTGCAGGAAAGCTTTTTTCTTCTCCCAATCCGGAGGCAACGCCTGCCCCATCGTTGTTTTTGTTCGCACGGATAGTCCGTTTCGCCTCATAAAACGGCAGCACCATGACTGGCTGCCCGCAAAATCTTTTACATTCATTTCTTCTGCCATTCTTTTGGCCTATAGTCTTATTTTGACAGTCGAGACCGGAAAACCAGAATTTCTTCTATCTTTTATCCAAATAGCAAGGTTTGCTTCCAATTTTTCATAACGAACAACTCCTTTTCGGTTCGCTCTTTTATTTCTGGGCATCGCTGATAAAGCTGTTTTGTCCTTTCGCCACCGTCGTATGCACTTCTCATCGACATCATACTCACGGGCTGCTGCTCTATTCCCATCGCTTTCCGCTTTTTCTACGGCGCGAAGCTTAAATTCTGCCGTGTCGCTTTTAAGGCGTTTTGGTGCCATAATTTTTGCAACGAGCTGCTACGACAACTGCTCTCTGCTCTGCGAGAAAAGATAAATGAGCAAACCAGTGGGGCACACACACTCGGCGATAAATTAGGGGAAGGTAGCAAGTAAGCTTCAATTCTTTGTGTTTCAAGGGCAAGCGAATTGTGCCGTAAATCCCACCCACTTAGCAGAGTTTCAAATTCCACTTCCCTTCTTCTCCATTTTATCTTCTATCTTCTGTTAAAGCACTACTGATGTGTTAATCCTCCCCTCCCCTCATCAAGTGGTGAGAAGGACTGTTTAAACCTTTCTATGTAGCTTTGGATTCCATTCCTTTTGTCCCCATATCAATCAAAGCAGAGTAGCCCTTGTCACTTTCAACCATCATACACGCCCAGCCAGTTCGCGCTTGTTAGTTTTCGAGGGAGAGCGACACCACCAAGGGGGGAGGGGGTGCGTCCTCGAGGAGGCTGTCTTGGGGCTACTGTGGGTCCTAAACGCACTCCCTCACCCTCTATTTGTTTTCTTTATTAGATGCCCAAGCATGCGTTATCTCCCCCTCCCCACCCTATTGCCCGGAGTCCTTGGAGACTTTTTATTATTACTTAGTACTTTGCATCTGCTTTACTCCCCTGCCCCCTAAAAAGATTTGTCCTTGGGAAGTTTGAAAACTGCTATTCCTTTGACCTTGGCACAGTTCGCTGAAGACGTTAATGGGAAATTCCTATTCATTCATTTCCTCTGGGCAATTCCGGAAACTTATTCATTTTTGGACTTCAACAACTGTGAAAAGAATTAGCGTAGGGGCCGCACTACCGTACGAGGCGCAGTAAAGATTTAATTCAGTTCTTTCGCACATGAGCCGCGGCCGATACGCAGGTTTTTACGGTACATATAGTTATTTTATAGTAATTTGTATTAAGCGATGGCCCGAATCAGGTTCTGCAATTAAGTTGATATTTATAATGAATTGATATAATAACCAACTGATATGATCAAACATAAAAGTTTTTTACAAAAGAAAAAGAGAAAAATAAAACAATAAATAATGGGGAAAGAAGATATAAATGATGGAATGGAGCAACTCGAAAAAGTGGCTGCTCCAGATTCCTAACGTGTATCGAGTGTTTCTCGATCTCTACATCTCGCGTACCTTGGGAAACGCTTTAACGACTGGGATAAAAATTTATATTTAGTTAACATTTTGATATGCAAATTTATTAAAATAAGTGTGTTCTTCAAAAAAAAATCATTTAAATATATGAAAAAATAAAAGAAAAAGCGCGGAGCTAAGCTGGGTTGAACCAAATACTAAATTGTTATCGGCGGAATCACAGCTTATCACAGGTCGAAGCTTCATTCTATCTCTTAATTTTCATTACGTTAACTAGTCACACATTCACATAAAGCATTAATTTGGATTGAGCTTTGAGTACAAAAAGTTGAAGTAAGAAGGAAAATAAGTTGAGAAATGGATTAGAGATAATTGATTGGTTTTTAAGTTCATTTCATTATTACTTCAAAGTAATCAGCAAGAAAAGAGTGTGTCAAGATAATTGAAGCATAATAAATACTACAAATCATTACAATTATACTTTGGTATGAGGGCAGATCAAAAAGTAAGTTGCACTTCCAAGTTGTGGCCATTTATTACACCCCTATACAAAAGCAACATGGCTATTACATTGTACAATGTAAGTTCACTTTTCCACATAGTTCTTGAGAGATTCTAAACATTTCTCTGAGCGGACAACCCACTTTTCGATCCTGGAAGCATAGAATTCTCCAGGCAATGTATCAACACGGAGACAGCTGCTTTCACCTCCTAATCATTTCGGAATCAACGGTTCCAACATAATTAGGAGGTGAGAGCAGCTGTCTCCGTGTGGTTACATAGCGCTGGAGGAGGTTTCTACGCGTCCGAGCAAACCTAGTGCTATTTCTATTTCTGGTTGCCGTCATACGGACTAGGGAGTTGTGACTCCGTACCGGTGCCACTCTTCAAAAGTCACAAGACTGAAAAATTTTAATGAAATCTAGTAACATAAGTCAGTAATTAAAATTGTCGACGATACTTAACTATCTATAAATGTATTGAATAGTGAAAAAAAAGTCGGCAACAACAAGACATCTTGTAATTTAGTGTCTCAACAAGTTCACCTACTACGAGTTATGTCGTAAGTTGGCAGTCAACGTGTTACATATATTGTGCGCAATGTTACTGTCTCTTCAAGTGTGCCAATGAAACTGTCTCTTCAAGTGTGCCAATGAAACTGTCTCTTCAAGTGTGCCAATGAAACTGTCTCTTCAAGTGTGCCAATGAAACTGTCTCTTCAAGTGTGCCAATGAAACTGTCTCTTCAAGTGTGCCAAGGAGACTCTCTTCAAGTGTGCCAAGGAAACTGTATCTTCAAGTGTGCCAAGGAAACTGTCTCTGCAAGTGACATCTAAATTAGGAAAAATAAATCTTTGAATACATGAAACGATCGGTAAATGTATTGTGATTTGACTTTTCTCATAGAAAAACAGTAAAATGATAGTAAACCTGTTTAAGTAAGGAAGAAACCATCTCTATTTGTAAAAGTAACACTAAATATGCATGTATAAATATATTGATGATCATTTTTTAAGTTTTAAACATTTCTATAATTAACTTAGACATAAATTTAGTAACTTATAAGGATTGATTTGATCGACTGTTATTAAATCTTTACTTTGTCAAGAAGAAATACAATTGGTTCTCATTTAATCCTGTCTTTGACATTCAAAAGAAAAAAAATTACAAATGTAAAAATACGATCAAAATTAAAAGGTATTTGTTACCTATACATTATTTCATTAATTTTAAAATTGAATTAAAGCAATGAGTTGATTAAAATTTTAATTCTGGTATTAAATAAAAAAGTAATTCGCGCTAGACTACAACAGTTAAGTCTGACATTAACACAGGGGGGCAAAAAGCAATCTCAGCCTGATCGAATGAGTTTTACAACTTAACGGTCTGGGATGCACGAATCTCAATATCTGGAAGAAAAAAAACTACGGTTGTTTCATTGCAGGTTCCAACGGTTGATTTTCGTATAACAAGTCGTAGGTGAGATTTTTTGCCTTTATTGTGTTTCACTGACAAGAAGTTAAGTCTGCGTTTGGAGACTTATTTTACTTGACATCTAGGGTCAATGAAACATACTTCTGTTTTTCCAATTATTTTGAATTCTATGATATAGTATTTTTTAATGGATAACAAATTATTCATGTAATGTGATTTAAAAAGTTGACTGGGTGTCATAGAAGTCACATGGGGATGGTGATTTTATCGTTAACTTAATTTCGCTTTCAGGAAGTAATTCAGTTAAATATTGTATGTCCAAAAATAATTTATCACGCTAAATGGCGCCGTGGGCGTTTCAACTCTTGAAATTCAAAAATAAATTCATGTTACCTCTCGTGAAAAAGCTAAGTTGAAAATCAAAATTATAACATCTGAAAACGACGAAGTCCCCAAAAAAATTTCTTCGCTAGATGGCAGCATGAGCATTCTTGCCAGACATCTGAAAAATAATTATGCATTAGAGCAGCGGTTATCCAAGCCCCGGCTAACCGAGTTCCGGGTTAACCGAGATAGATTAGTCTATGGGAAAAACTTATTTAGAGTGGGCCATTTTCTTTTTTTTTTTTTTTTTGGCGCCCGAGCCGAGGCCGACGAGATAGACAGGCCCAGTCGCGGAATGGTCATGTGACCAACTGTGTGCAACTTTTTCTGAAACCGTATCTCTACTGAAGCGGAGCACATGTATGCTTGCATGCTTGTTTCGCTGTATTCTGGTTGTGTTCTTGCGATCGCCATATTATATTTTTTTTTCTGCTTTCGTTTATTCTTATCCTAATGAATTAAGTGATTTTTTACTTATCATAATGGGTCGGTGTTGCAGTGTTAGTGGCTGCAAATCTAACTATCGTGGCCAAAAAGAACGGGTTACTGCTTTTGCTCTTCCGAAGTGTGAAAAATTACGGAAAGTATGGCTCAGGAAAATCCCGACAGATTTCACTGGAATCAAAAATCCGTTTGGGTGCATTAAGCATTTTCAAGAATCGGACATTATTACAGTTGACAAATGCACGGTCAAAGGAGAAATAAAAGTATTTCCTAGGACAATTCCGAAGCTGAAAGAAGGTGCATATCCAGTAATCTTTCCCAACTTGCCAAGTTATCTTTCTTCTAAACCTTCTTCGTCAAAAAGGATACCCGATGTAGAGGAAGAAAATTTGAACCAGGCAATAAATGAAAGTATAGCTGAGCATGCAAAATATGAAGAAGAAAAGAAGATTTCAAAGCTAGCTGACATAGCAAACTACTACGATCAGTATCTTCACAACAAAGGGGTTGATGCAACAAGTAAGTGGGGGATTTTCACCAGTAGTGAAAAAATTGTAATCTATCTTATTGATTTGTCTAATGATCTTCCAAAATTAGTGAGTTCTTTGATTGTGAAAAATTCACTGGAATTTCATATATTTCTGGAAAAAACTGAGTTTCCATTAAAAAATCTGCCTAAACATTTACAAGTGTTGAACTCATCTCATGTTTTAGATGAAATAATTGACATTTTAAAGAAACATGATGTCTTAAATGTTCAAACAAAAATAGATATTGTAATTGAGATTTTGAAATCAATTGAGAATCACGAAAAGAATATAGATTTTATAACTGAACAACTAAAGTTGGCAAATGTTTCCAAAAATAACAGAAGGTACAGCGGAAATACTCTAATTCTTGCATCTAGTATTTATGTTTTATCGTCCTCTGTCTATCGGTCGTTATATAAATGTGGATATTTTATTTTACCTCATCCTAGAAATTTATCAAAAGTTGTAAGTAGCATTTCATTGCAAAGTAATTCAATAGAAGACAGCATTGACTACTTGAAAACAAAACAAAAGTATTTAAAAGAGCATGAGCTTTTGGTCAATTTGTTATTAGATGAAATTTACATTGAACCAAATTTGAGCTTTAAAGGAAATTCTCTTTTTGGAAATAGCGAGAATGACAAGTCTAAAGTAGCCAAGACTGCTCAAGTATTTATGGTGTCAAGTATCTTATCTAAATACAAAGACGTAGTAAGCATAATTCCAGTAATTAATTTAACTTCCATCCAGTTGAAAGATATGATATATAAAGTAATTGCTGAACTAGAAAGGATTGGTTTTGCAGTACTTTCTTTAATATCAGATAATAACTCCGTAAATCGAAAAGCATTCGAATTAATGAGTAATAATATTTTAAAACCGTCCATACCTCATCCTTGTGATCAATCTCGAAAGCTTTTTTTCATTTTTGATACAGTACATTTGATAAAATGTGTCAGAAATAATTGGATCTCAAAGAAAAATGATAATATATCGATTACTTTCCCTAACGTGAAAACTGGAGTGTTACAAGAAGCTCAGTTTAAACACTTAGAAGTATTGTATCAACTGGAAAAAGACTCTCTTGTAAAATATGGTAATCTGTTGTCCTCTAAAGTTCTATATCCATCAAATATTCAAAAACAAAATGTAAAGCTTGCGTTAAATATATTTGATGAAAGAAACATTGCTGCACTTAAATGTGCTGCTTCTAAAAAGCCTTCCATGTTTCCCAATATCTCCAGTACTTGTGATTTCTTGGATATTTTTATAAAATGGTGGAAGTTAGTAAATGTAAAAAGCTTTTATGAAAGTACTCGGTTTAACGATTCACATAGGAA
This sequence comes from Octonoba sinensis, assembly GCA_038502835.1. NCBI lineage: Eukaryota > Metazoa > Arthropoda > Arachnida > Araneae > Uloboridae > Octonoba > Octonoba sinensis. The sequence goes on along the minus strand of CM076605.1, from coordinate 56,820,877 downwards.
GGTTATTCTTAACGAAGCAACATCTCCTGAAATTTCATTTCTTTCACAGTTTGTGACTTGGTTACAATTATGGCAAAAAGGTGTGACACGAGAGTCCAATCTTTCGTTGCAGACGCATCATGCTCTTTTGGTTACGAACCAAGCATTTCTGGAAATGATTCCTTATCTGTTTGAGATGTATAAATTTAAGTACATTATCTTAGGAAAATTTCAAAATGATAATCTTGAAGGCAGGTTTGGAAATTATAGACAATTAAGTGGAGCTAACTATTACATCAGTTATGTACAAGTTTTGGAAAGTGAAAGAAAGTTGCGTTTTAAAAGCTTGTGCTTGTTAAAGTGCAATGAAGAAAATATTTCTCTTCGTTCAATTGCATCGATTTCAGAGCCCTGTGTCCCAGAAGCAGTAGATATTGAACCCTTCACTGACATTTTAAACTGTGAATTCATATTTGAGGAAGTGCCCGACTTTCTGCTGCCAATTTTGACATACATTGGAGGATATGTAGCGATGAAAGATGCCAAGTCTGAAACGTGTGATGTTTGTCGGGATTGGATCTTGACTGATAAAAGTGTAGCAGTTGAGGTTCCTGCTGAACTTATTTTAGAACTTGACAGAGGAAAACTTACTTTGCCTACTTTGCTCACTACCATTGTCGTGACTGCAGTTTGGTTTACTCTGCAAAAGCTAATTGACATGTACTTGACTACATTCTTAAGTTCCCGAAATCAACTTCGAATACTGCAAGAAGTTAGTAAGCTATTGCTGAAAGAGTATCTCGAATTCATCGACGAAGATATTACGAAGCAATGTTTTTGTAATAAGACACTTATAATAGCACTACATAAGATTATTAACAGATCATCAAAAATTTTGCTGAATAATTTTATTAAGAAACAAAATGATAAATTTGTATCAAGAAAGTTGGCAGAAAGAAAGTTGAAAAAACTAAAGACGGATAATAATTGAAAGTTCTCGGCCTTAGTTCAGGTATGTAATGGGGAACTAATTCCTCGCCCTGGTCTACGGACTGAAAAGAGGGCGTGGGCAGAGCCATAAGGGGAAGTTCCTTATGTGCGCTCAACCACGATTTTTTTCTGATTTTTTTGTCTTTAATTTTTTTATGTATGTTACATAATTGAATCAATACATTAGAGATCAATTACTTCTCAAATGAAATACATGAGACTGGATTTTTTTTGCCTTCATTTTTTTCCGCCAAATTGCTTGCATATATTATAATGCATACTTTGCAAGACACCTAAAATGAGTGTTGTAAGGTAAGTGTTAATGTAATTTTTGAATTAGAGCATATCATGTATTTATGGTATGTTGTTAAAAATTATTTTTCAATTGTTGTGTAATTGGGGGGGGGGGGCAACAATTTTATTTTAACACAAGTGGTCCCCCTACTTTTTGATATCAGTAACCTTTTGTTTGTATATGTATGCCATATGTACACCACCTTTATTTCTCATAACTACATACCACTGTTTATCAGTCAGAGCAACAACTTTGCCCTGTGCTACCCAACACTCCAAGTGTGAGGACAAAAGTTGAAAATAAGCTTAAATTATTTCCACTTCTTAGTAGTTTTAAAACATAAATTAAGACGAATTTTATTTTTGAATAATGTAATAACTACATGATCATGGGTCAAACTGCACATTTTTGACCATTAAAAAATAATAGTAACAGTGAAAGGGTACAAATATTTTTAAATGGTAAATGAAAATAGTACATTTGATGTTAAAATGATGTTTAAGTTTAAATAAGTAGAATATGATTAAGAAACAAGAGATTGTCTGAACGAACGTTATTTTAAATAAAAGTATTTTTGCCACAGAAGTGAATTAATTTCCTTTATATGCCGAGTGAAAATTATTATTTGTTTCAATAATTTTTTTCCATCAATGTTTCATCCCCTGTTGTGAGAAAATAATTTATTGTCGTTTGAAAATACAATCTTTATTAAAGAGGTGCGGTTACAACAGCAGAACGAAAATAAACACCGCCGCGATCCGATAATGCACACAGTTGGTCACGTGACCTTCCTTTTCTCCCTCCGTGCCCGGGCCTGTCAATCTCGTCGGCCTCGCCCGAGCCGACAGTTACTGACGTCAGATGCTTTTTCATTTTGCTAGTGAACAGTTTGTTTACGCTGTTTATTTTCGTTTGTACTCAATTGTATTTGTTACACAATGAGTGCTAAATGAAAACGAACTGTTGTATCTTTGGAGACTAAATTACGAGCTATTAACAGACTCGATAAAGGAGAGACAATTAAAAAAGTAGCTTTAGATTTAGGTGTGAGAGAATCATCATTTCAGAATATGTACAGCATAAGACTTTTTACACGTCTTTGTCGACGTTTTCATTAATTTCATCCACTTTTCCCTGTCGATTTGGACAGAGTCCGTGTTATCCGAGTTTTCGATTATCCGAGGTACTTTCGGTCATTGTATTAAGATTCAATTTAACGATGCAACTAGCAGGTCTTCGGGGCTTACTCAATACACGCGGTAGCAATTTGACAGCCACGAAGATTTTTTGACGATGTGGGTTTGATTCCCGATCTAGAAAAGAAAAAATTCAAATTAAATAAAATCACGGAAAATAATTCCAAGTCCAAAAAAATAGCCAAAAGGTACATTAATTAATATTTCTCTCGCTAGATGACGCCATGAGCAATCTTTTAATTTGAGTTGGTAACTGTTGTCATGGTGATCGTTAAATGCAGTATCACAACGGTTGCCATTCCGAAAAATCTATCATAGAAGGTTACGTGTTGCCATTCCGGAAAAACTAAACTTCAGACGCAGTGTAAAAAGTAAGAAAACAACTCAACTCCACTCGGAAACCTTTGATCTACGAGGTCGGCAGCAGGAACCCTACTACTCAATCCCACTCTTCGACAGGCGGAGGGGGCGTGGCTGCACAGCCACCGATTGTGGACGTAGAACTGTCCGTTTCTAGATACTTTTGGTACTATCAATATAAATGACAATTTAAAAAATGCTTCTAGAAATGTTTCGTCTAAAATCCAGAAGAGAAAGGTTTTAGTTCCCCTGCCTCGAATCATTGAGCAATATAACCTGAAAATGAGGCTTGTTGATTTTTGAGGCAACTTGCTTACAAATTACAGAATTAAGGACGATTCAGACTAATGCGAATCAGACAAACTACGAACGCTCAACGCAACCGTTACTTACCGGTAGAAATATAGCAATCTACACCAGAGCGGAGTCGCAGACGAAATTCCCGGATGTCTCCACTAGAGGCCGCTGTGTTTCGTGCATTGACAATTTCCCGCGTTATTTTTATTTTACGCGCGCAATTGTGTTTACGATTATCGTTACCTATCAAAATGCCGTTAACGCGTAAGCAGAAACTATTTTTGATTTTGCTGACAGAAGCCAGAAAGAAAAGACAATACTGGGTACGTCCAATTCTGCAGTTGAGAAAAGAGAAAGGATTTGGAGATAATCTTATTGAAGAAATGCGATTGAATGATCGCGAGAGTTTTTTAAATTTTTTTCGGATGACTCCATCTGTATTTGATGAATTACTCAGTGTGGTTGGACCTCTGATCCAAAAACAAACTACGAACTTCAGAGACTCCATTCCAGCGAGAGACCGCTTGGCAATTACTCTTCGGTGAGTACTTTAAATGCTTATTTAAATACCCAATTTTATAAAATTTACTCAATTTTACCTTAAAGTACTAAATTTTTGCTTAACTCTTAAATTAGTATATCTAAATTTCTGCTAAGTGAAATGCACATTATGCATTAATTGTAATTTTAAAAAGTTAAATTATAATACATAATGATGTATAGAAAGTAAATAATGGTTATAGTTTTCAATGAGTTTAGAACTATTACCATTTTTTAAGAAATAAATGATTTAATATTTTGTAAAAGCTTGCATGAGTAATGAGCGTTTATATAAATAATTAAGTAATGCATTAATTTAACATTTTATTTTCGCTCAATAATGAAACTGGGCAAAAAATATTTTAACAAGTTAATGTCTGATTTTAATTTAATTATTTTAATTTTATGAAGTAACAATGAAATGTTTCGAATTATTCCATTGCTATTTACAATTAAATACATATATGGTAACACAGCTATAGTTTAAAGTATACTTGGCCAGAACAAGTTTTATGTGATTTCCTATGAATGATAAATACATAGATTAGAGAAATAATTGCAGAATCAACGTTTATTTCCATCACTGCTCCTTACATGATGACTCCTTGTTTTCGTTAAAGCTGCTTGTGTTACATAAACTTAAGTTGTATATTATTTTTAATTCTTTCTCCCCCCATGTGGCTCATGTTTAAAATGAAAGACGCGCCTTTAGGGTGTTAAATCGTGTTGGGTGCTCTACTAGCCCTTGGTGTACTGCGTTAATGTATACTATTAATTAATTAAAATACGGCTAATTTTCTTATATAGTTTAATTAATATCTTTTTTTTTTTTTTTTTAGTCGCCTCCAAATAGTGGCTCTGAGTTTTTCAACTACAAGAACCATTTTAGCATGGTTCTGCTAGCAGTAGCTGATGCCAGTTATAAATTTTTAATTGTTGATATTGGCGCAGCGGGGCACCAAAGTGATGGTGGCATTTTCACACGCTCTGTGTTCGGGCAGTCTATGCTCCAAAATTCTTTAAAACTTTAGTCGGCAAATAATATTCCCGGAACCAATAAAATGGTTCCGTTTGTCTTTATTGCCGATGAAGCCTTCCCTTTGAAGGAAAATTTAATGCGACCATTTCCAGGCCTTAATTTAACCTTAGAAAAAAAAATTTATAATTACAGACTGTCCCGGGCACGGAGATGTGTTGAGGAATGCATTTGGCATACTCTCTTCTAGATTTAGAGTATTGCCAAAGCCTATGCATGCAAAATTAAGTACAGTTGAGAGTGTTGTCAAATCTGCCGTCTATTGCAATAATTATTTGCCGATAATTCCTCGGGGAGACGATTGTACTGTCCTGATGGTTTTGCAGACAGTCCCACACCAGGCTCATCCCCTGGCTCCTGGAGAACCGATCAGGATGGTGGAATGCGACCCTTGGGGAGACCCGGGTCAAATAATTATGCTAACAGAGCAGTAGAAGTAAGGCAAATCTTTGCTAACTACTTTCTGAATGTGAATGAAAGGGTTGTTGATAGGCAGCTAGCCAGTGTAAATAGGAAGTAAATGTTTTAGTATATCATTCTGTGGTATGGAGTCATCCGATTTTTGTTGAAATCAAAATTGAGGAAAAGTCGAATTTTATATGCTCCTGATTATGGAAAAGAATTTATTTTGCAGACTGACGCTAACTTATATGGTGGCAGCGACGGATTTTTACTTTTAAAAAAGTTGACGATGACTTAAAAGAATATGATGGTAGAGAAATATTTTTGGTTTTTCAAATATTTCTTACAAACATACGGACACATACATAACACGAAGAGTAGACTTCGATAATTCACTGTATATTGCAAAATTGTGAAAAAGAGCTACTGTAAAAAGGCACAAAGAAAACCGAAAATCTTGTAAAAAGGAATGAATGCATCAACCTTCTAGGAAATAAGGTTAGAAAAAAAAATCCAGCAAATAGTGGAAGCAAAACACGTTTGCATCATTTTTGACAGTGCACCAGACATATACCACAAGGATCAAACAAGGCAGATTTTGCGTTATGTAAAGATGGATGGACCAAAGGTTAATGAAGTCTACAAATGATTCGACCACACAAAGACCAAGGGCAAAACTGCAGAGGTCAGACATACGACAATGCAACGGTAATGTCCGGAGTGCATAGTGGAGTACAAGCACGGATAAAAGAGATCAATGCAAAAGCCCAACTCGTTGCTTGTACCAACCAATCTCTGAATCTGGTTGGAATTCATGCTGCTTCTGTCGCTATAAATTCTGTAATGTTTTTTGGAAGACTGGAGCAAATCTTCAACTTCTGTCCACCGATGGAACACACTAACTGCTGCAACATCACAGGGCGTGAAGAGCGAAGAGGTTGGTTGAAACGCGTTGGAGCACTGGAAGAGAAGCAGTTAATATAATAAAGAGCCACTACGAAACAATTCTAGATGTTTTGGAGGAGTTCACAAATGTTTCCGAAAGCACTAATACGCGATCTGATGCCGGTGCATTGATAAAGGTCATACAGTCATTCCCGTTTCTATGTTACCCGAGTTTCTGGAACCGAGTTCTGAACGAAATTGACGATGGCCATACGTATTTACAAACAGGGTTTGATCTTCATGAATACACAAATAAAATCCGTGCATTAGAAACCTTCTAAGAACAACAGCGAAAACTATCATTTCAGAAGCATCTAGCTTTTCGAAAAATCTTTGCTGCAAAGAACGGGACTTTGTTGTAGATATTCCTTGAAAGAGGAAAAGGAAGCAACTGTTTGATTAAGGTTTGGAGGATGCTGCTTTAACATACGAGCAAGAGTTGCATAGAGAGATGTTTACATCCTTCGATAAAATACAGGAAACCACTCGCATATTTCAGCAACTCCGGGATCTGGACGAAAAATTCTTTTCTAAAACAGTCAAAGCTTTTAAATGAGACTTTGATAACGCACCTGATGACATCAGCAGGTGAGACTCTGCACTTGATATAGTGCAGAGAGAACGGCTTCGAAACTATGTTAACCATTCAAGTTAGAAAGTTAAAGTTTAAGAAAGAGGATCACTCGAACTTCTCCAATTCATTCACGATTTTAACACTTTACCGACCGGTAGCGGTTCGAACATACTATGCCCTTTCACCGCCCGCTCAGCCTAACCAAATCTAACAGAAAGATCAAAAGTCGATTAATCGACGGCCGGTCGGTATGCGCTGAGAACAAAACGCGATTAATCGACGAACGTCGGTAAGCGCTGGGGAGCAAACGTCGAATAATCGACGGCCGGTCGGTATGCGCTGAGAACAAAGCGTCGATTAATCGACGAACGTCGATAAGCGCTGGGGAGCAAACGTCGAATAATCGACGGCCGGTCGGTATGCGCTGAGAACAAAACGTCGATTAATCGACGGCCGGTCGGTAAAGTGTTAATCTAACAATCAGTGTGCCAAATATAGTAATGTTGAGAATCTTTTCGACTGTGGAAAACTGTTGCCAGTTGTGAGAGCAGCTCTCTTAAAGCAAAAACTGATTAAAAGTATCTAAGATCCACGATGGGTCAACTCAGATTGTCGAACCTTGCAACAAATATTATCCATGGAACATGAAATTGCTGAGCAATTAGACTTCGACGATCTCATTCATCAGTTCGCTTCCCTAACAGCCAGAAAAGTTCTTTTATAAATGTTTTGCTTTTAACATTTACACATTACTTTTAGTTTAATTGTATAGAAAAAGACAAAAATAAATATAGGTGTAAAGTTGCATTTAATTTTCACCGTTTTAGTACTTTTTGGCGTGGAAATGGGGCACAGTAGCGATAAAGGTTTGAAAGGAGAAGGTGAAACGTTGTTTAGTGTATTGAAAGCAGTTGTGTGCTTGTGGAAAATAGTGTATTTAATTCTCACGAATTTGATTCTCTTCTCCTTTTTGTAAAAAATGCCTAGAACAAAAAATCTTACATTTGAAGATGCATTTTCACGGGTTTTAGATGAAAACTCCGATGACGATGCGAATAAGGAGGAGGATTTTGGAAATATTGAACCTGTAAAAAATGTTTCTCGCTACTCCAAAATCCGGAAAAGAAAGGTGTTAGGTCCCCAGCCACGTATCATTGAGCAATATAGCCTGAACATAGAGGGGGGGGGGGGAGAGTTGATTTGTGTGACAACATGGTTTTAAATTACAGAATTAGAGTTACGAGATAAAAAGTGGTGGTGGCCAATATTTACAAATTATATCTATGTTGCCATTAAGAAATGCTTGGAAACTTTCAAGAATATTTGAAGAAGGAAATAAGAAAGCACTGCTGCATATTAGACGGGAGGTTGCACTTCGACTTTTTCACACCCTCCCTCTTTGATAGTGATGTATATCAGAAAAAATCAGCGTTGGGATGGCCATGTAAATTCAGCTTTCCAAAGCCAGTAAATGGGAAACATTTCATTGCAAAGTCAACCGACAAGAAAAGATTCACTGCAAGCATTACCACAGCCAAACAATTTATCTCTGTAGTATTTGTAATGTTGCTTTACAACATGACTGCAGTGAAGCATATCATGTATGAAAAATAGTTACTGATATCAAATGTATAATTTCTCAAGTGCGCATATATTCTTATGTTTAATAAATTTTAGTATCCTATAAGGTGCAAAGCATGTTTAAAAACAATAATAATGCTCACAAAATTTTCCAATTTTAAAAACACACTGAAATCGCAGCATAGTTTTTGACGAGAATTCTTCGCATCCGTACTCCTTTTCCGGCGTGGCATGCAGTTATATTCCGAGTGTTCTGGGTTTTCATTGAATGTTGGTTGTAATCGTCGCTTTCCCCTGTAAATATCCCTTTTGTCTTTGTGTTGAATGTCACGAAATCATTTCTTTAATCTTACATTCATAACAGTAAACAGAATTAGTTGTTTCTGAGAATATTAGCTGTTCTCGAAATTCTTTCATGCTGTTGCTTTTGTGGTGCTCCATGGTCTGCCTTTTCCACAGATAACTTACTTATTTTCTGCTTCGATCTTAGACGAACGTAACACTAAAATAAGCTGCTTGATATTCATGGAATCATTTTTAATGTATTCAAAGAATAATTTCTTTCTTCGGCATTTCGTTGCGTGAAAAGAATAGTGACCTAACTCAAAAAAGCAACTTTTTCAGGAGACCAGTTTTTAAATTGTTGCGATATGTAATTTATTGTTTCATTCATAACAATTCCTAATTATTGTAATGCCCTTTAAAAATGGTTAATACTGTTCTTTTTGCTTATTTCATGCAGTTTTTGTGCTAGCCTTTTAGGGTTCCTAGAAATTTTAATCAAATTTAGGAGACTTTGAGTTGTCTCTTTCGAATAAAAACAACAATTCAATTTTTCTCAAACAACAATTTGAGGAATAGTGTAATAACCCTGAAAAGGTCCTAAAAAAATTGTAACATTAAAATCAATACAGACACTCCAAATATGTCCATTGCCCTTAGTAAAATTTTATGAAAAAAATCCTACATTAACTGCAATACAGACACAATGCAAAATGGGTGTATTGCTCTGTATGGGACTATATCACTTAGGACCTAATCGGAGTTGTGCCTTTTTTCAATAAAATTGACAGTACTTACCCACGCAGCAGTCGAAACACAACACGAATTATGCCTCTGTTCAACAAAAGAAAATGGCGTTTTATTTTCATTCTGAAAAAACACTTATGCTATCTACGGGTTACTTTGCTACCTAGGACTTGTTTCTTTATTCCATATAAATGATCAATTTTTTAAAAATATTATTAATTAAAAATCTCATTTTCGCTATTTTTTGAGTTGTGTCACTATTCTTTTCAAGCGACGATTTGTCGAAATTGCGTGGCGAGCTCTGATTCGCTGCTCATTTCTATAAAACCCAAAGATAAAGCGACATAAATTAGTTTCAGCTTTTTCGGCAGATCGTTCAAATGTCAGTAAGGTAAGTTTAACTTTTTACGTTTGGTCAGTATAGATGACAATCTTAGTATAAGGATGAAGCATATTGCGTTCAATTTTTTTTTTTGCTATAGCTTTATGTGCTCCGCGATCCTTGTCTTTTGATTAAAATGCCAATAGCTATTTTCATTTAAGTAGGCTACAATTCAAGCAGGTTCGGATTCACTTTGAGTGGCTGTAACTCAAACCCTTCTGACATGCGATGTACAAAGTTTAAACGTTTGTTAATAAACTTGTTATTGTTGCAAACATCAATAACAAGTTGCCACAATAATCCTGCACACCAAAGCACTATACTTTCAAGCAAAAAAAAAAATTAGACTGAGAAAGATTTCTATAATATGATCGATTTTTTTTTTCGACATACTCAACTTTGAAATGTGATGGGTTATTTGGATGGTTTATTGATAAAATAATATTCTATCATTATATGTGTGACGCAATATCATGAGAAAATGATATTGCGATACTGCTTTTTTCTTATCCTTCAATGAATCCGCTTGAATCACTTTTTTTCTTTTTCTTGCTCCTTTTGTTCTCCGAGAAGTTTTAATTCTTCGATTTTCGTACTTTCTTTGTCGCTACTTACACAATCACGATCTGATGGTGTTTCCTCTTCTTGCGCAGTTTACTCTCCTAGAAGTTTAGATTCTTCGTTACTTGTAGCTGCTTACACAATCACGATCTGATGGTGTTCTAGCAGAGTTGTCCTAATTCCTTGATCCCAGCGTGGGTTCTGAAACTATAAGCCCATACATTAGGTCTGTTAGCATTAGAGAATATGTTTAATGGTCCATCCACTTTTGTTGGATATAAAATTTTCAGTGTCCGTTTTTATTTTTAAAAACGCTTTGTCTATTGCTCTGTAAATTTGATATCTACTTAAAATGCATTCTGCGCGAGAACATAAGGTATGATTGACTTCTTCCCCTTCGATTAATTTTGAGAAAACAACATTTAAACAAATAATAATTCTTATTTTCAAAGAAACTGAATTGTTGATCATGTTAAAAACACTTAATCTTGCATCTCTGTGCAAGGTATCTATATCATAATAATTATTAACTTGTGCCCTTGCACTTCGGATATATCCTCTGAATGCTTTTCGTATAGTAGAAAATTACATAGCCTTTCGATAGGATTTCAAATGGTACAATTATTGGTTTTTCACATAGTCTGTCAGTACATCTATAGCTTTCTTTAAAGTTGGTAATTGATCCAGACTCATATTAAATATGTTTCTCATTTCTCCCTCAGCTATTTTTGAAAACGCTATGTAGTGAGACCTTCGATACTCTTTCACTTCAATGGCTATACCTTTTCCCAAGTATATTGAGTAATTTTCAGTGATTTTTTGTAGAAGCACTTGAAAGCGGGCTTAGGTTTAATCAGATTTTTAGCTTAAAAATTTAACAAGTCACTGCGGAATTATACATTATTAATATTAGAATTTCAAATAGTACAATTATTGGTTTTTCACATAGTCTATCAGTACATCTACAGCTTTTTTTAAAGTTGGTAATTGATCCAGACTCTGATTAAATCTGTTTCTAATTTCTCCCTCAACTGTTTTTGAAAACGCTATGTAGTGAGCCCTTCGACACTCTTTCATTTCAATGGCTATACCTTTTCCAAAGTATGTTGCGTAATTTTCAGAAGCACTTTAAGGCGGGCATAGGTTTAAATCAAATTGTTTTTTTACATGGACGATTTCGCCGCAGTAGTGTCAGCACCTACCTACACAGCCCTAACATCCAAGGGAAACACTTTCGTAAACAATTTGACAACCTGGCTGTTAGACAATGAACTAGAATTATACGAAAGCAAAGCAATAGCAATGACTTTTAGCAAAAAAAAAAAAAACTGAAGATACGAATCAAGCAGAAGACGCAGAAAATTAAAAAGAAATCCTCCAATAAAAGTAAAAAAACAAAATAGTAACATATGATACAAAAACAAAATATTTAAGCGTTTAATAGACAACAATATAATATGGACAGAGCATCTGAATTAAATAGGACAAAAAAATATCTCAAAAAATAGGACACATTAATAAACTGAAAGGCAGTAATTGGGGGTTTAACACAAAACTACTAAAGACACTGTATGATACAGTCTCAATAAAATCAGTTCTACATGGAAGCAATGTTTGGGGGGCTAATTTATTAAAAGAAAACCAGAAAAAATTGATATCAATACAAAGAACAATTATTACTTCTCTTGCATATGGGTATAAAACAATACCAAATGAATCAGCACAGGTACTCATGGGTGCACCACCATTGGATATAGACACAAAGATAGACAGCGTTTACAAAAATGTATTACAAAACGATAAGGGTGAGTTTTTACAAAATAAACAAATAAAACACAAAGACTATGAAAAAAGACCAAAACTTTCTTACGTATATCTAAAATCAAACTTTGAAGATAAAATAATGACAACAGAACTGAACAGAGACATCCACAAACATATACACAGATGGATCAAAAACTCTTGAAGGGGTGAGCAGTGCTTATGCAATTTACAGAAACGACGAATTGATTGAAACAAAAACAAAAAAAAACTAAAAACTGTTTCTGTCTTGATAATGAATGGATTCTTCTTAGCATTCTGCCAGGCAGAAATCTAAACTCAGTGGCCACTTTGTTTTTAGTAACAATACAAGTGTTTGAGAAAACATCAAATTTTTTAGAAAAAAAAACTTTACAGCCTTAAAATATCCATGTCTTGCATGTCATAACTGCTGAATTACTGTTATGAAGAATATCTTTAAATTGATCCAAATTCTATTCAATTGTAACAAAAGCTTTTGAGATTCTCTCACTTTTGCTACATTTTTTTTATTTAAATAAACCACATTTTCAAATTGCTCTATTCGAGCCTTAACCAAAAATAAAGTTAATCTGCTTAACTGTTCACTCTAGGCGGAAAACTTGTTGCACACTTTTTGTGTACCTCTACGCAGTGAGCCATTTTTTTTTATCCAATATCTTTTTATATAATTTATACTAAATTAGGGGATTAATTTTCACATTAAATAACTTCCCATTTAACTACATTACTATTTACACCTTTAATACAAATATTTTGGTCACAGAAATTTGAATTTGAGCATTTTTATGCAACGCACTATATGTTGCGCGGATGCAGAAGTTTTCGAACTGCTCTTCGAAGCACATTTTTTTTGAGCATTCTGTAATTCGACACCAACACAGGAGTACGCGTTTTACAACGGTTCCCCAGGAAGCGGGCCTTCTGTCCTTTCTTCTCTGGGGAAACCTCATCTTCAAGTGTTTACGGCTACTGATTTTCTTTCCAAATATATATGTATCATTTTATTCAATCTAAATGTTGAAAATATAAGTAATAGATGACGAACTGTAAATAGCATTAAGGAAAATCTTCGATGTGCGTACGAATTGAACTTTTTTTTTTTTTTTTTTGGGAAAATGCTTCTGAAATAATTCAGTTCTGAAGAAAAGCTGATGCCTCAGTTGAATCCGATTCATCATTATGAAAGAATATAGACTGTGAATCGAAGAACATTTGATTCTGTATCGAAAGGATGTACGGGTGATCTGCTAGAGCTTCATCTAAAAAACATTAAATCATCTGATTGAATCCTTTTTTCGATTTTTGAATGAACAGTTGGTCATTGAGTAATCTGCTAGAATTTCATCTAAAAGAACATTAGCTCGTTTGATCGAATTCTTCTCTCAATTGCTGAATGAGCAGTCGGTCATCCAGATATGTTTTCTACTGTAGTATCATTAATCAAGAACATAAGAAGTGTTTTCATCACGATGGTTTTCAGTGGTACCACAGGTATTCCTCTCTTTCTTAATTGAGCTCAATTAAAGTGATTTATGTAACGTGTTTTTTTAATGATTGAATTAAGTTAACTGGTGCACTATTCTATATTTTACATTTTAATCTAGAAATAAATTAAATGAGTAAAGTAAATAATCATAAATGAATAAATAAGTTTCATTATAAAGAATCTTGTTTTGATTTTTCACAAAATCTACTATGAGTATTTTGCTTCATAAAATTTCATCTGATGTTCAGAAATTAAGTGTAGGTTTATGATGTTAATGCATTAATTAATTCAACGCATTCTAATAACGCTATACGATCATAGGCCATGTTACAATTTTACCGTAACATCAATGCATTTTCTCTCTTTCAGTGCGATATTCTAAGCTGCATTGGAGGGAGCTCAGTAAAACACACTACGCGAAAGGTCCTCGGTAAACTTTTGCCAACCACTCTTTCACTCAAGTACAACTGGAAGAGTACTCGAGGAGTCAAGTTAGGTTTCTGCACGTTTACGCTGATTAACAAGGTGATTTTTGGTCTTATTTTTTTAAAACTATTTTATACGCTTGGTTTTATATGTATGTATCTATGTGTGTATATACTCCACTTATATGGATAAGGGCTCGAAGATCCACAGTGAGATTCCTAAAACAACTCTTTGGGTAGTGTGATTAACGGCCAGATTGCGGGCAAAGTTTTCGCAAATGGAGACATCCGATACATGATGAATGGTATCATTTGATGAACTTATCTGGGCGATACATGATGAATGGTATCATTTGATGAACTTATCCGGAGAGATAGTGTAGGAGCTTCTTGGCATAACCATAACCCCTTGTAGCACCGTCCCTGCGACTCTGGAGAATCGCACCACCTAATGTAACTGTATGTATATAGATACACAGTGAAATCTAAAAATATTTTTGCTAAAAGCCCTTTTACAAAAGTAACCACTAATAAGGTCTAATGTTATAAAATATACAAATTTCTTCCTTCACACACAATGTCTGCTAGTTATCAATAAAAATAGATAGCTATACGTCTCTATCAGCTAGTATATCTGCACAAGTCTTTAATTATGAAATGAAATAAAAAATTGCAATTTTGCTTTACTTCGACATTAGTATATTTATTAGCCGTATATTCATAGGGTTTTTTTTCTAATAAATCCGTAGCTCAAAGTTTAAAACAGTTTGGCGACACAGAAATTTACAAAAAAGAAACGCTGTATGAGACATTTTAATAAGTAATGCGTAGATGAGGATCAAAAGTTTATGTAGTGATATACTTTAAAATGAAACCATTTAAGATATACAAGATTTAAGCGTAAAAGCTACGAAAATATTAAGAATGCAGAATTATCTTGTAAATACCGTAATAATGAAGTATTTGTATAATTATTTGTTACAAGTTACGCATAAAAGTTGATTATTAAAAGTATTTCTTTTATTATCCCATAAAATTATTGAAAACAGAACGACCGACCACTGGTTCATACGTGACCGAGCACTGAATTTTCAAGGCCGACAACTGGATCTGTTTTTCATGTTAAAAATAACTTGATTTTTTTAATTATTAATGATATTATTCCTTTAACAATTAGGTGGAATACAATAAGTATAATATCACCTATAGATCTAGTGTTTTTGTTGTTGTAATAATTACAGGAAACTTTAACAATAATCGACAGGGCCAGCACTGCGACTTTTACCATATTATATATTTAATAAGTAGTCAAATAAGCAAAATTTTGCAAAACAATATTCCTACAACAAATAATTCCGAACGAGATAGAATTTTACTGCATTACTGACTCGATTAAAACGTTCCACTGCTTCAGTAACGTAACTTCAGTTTTAAATAGACTTTAATATACAAGACGAAAAATTAATAAAAATAGCTAAAGTTACTTCTGGTGAAATTCTGAATCCAACAGCGTATTTTTCTTTTTTCTGTACGTTTTATAATTTGCGCGTTTACTTAATCCAAATATGCACTCGAATACAAAAGCGAGTTTAACAAACAGGGAGAAGTTGAGTTGTACTCAGTGTAAAATATTCTACAACAATTTTTCTTTTACATATATTTATCCCGCAAGAGTGCAGCACTATTACCATTCAGGGTCTCTGCTACAGCAAGGCACTTGCCACATGCACGAACTATATCCAAATGGTATGCAAAAGTTGACGCATTACCAAGTTTCACTAAAGAGTCGTTCAATGCATTAGCAGAATTAGTTAAAGTTAATGACAAGCTAACGTTTTCTTTGGTAAGAAATACTTTGGGGGAGAAAGGGAGTCTAGTTATGGAGATGATAGCATTGTGGATTGAAAGTACTCAAAACACCTAAATAATATTAAAGATGAAGGCCCAAAACTTAACAATAAATTAAAACCCACCCATATCAATTATCTTAAACAAAAGATGAAAGTTAGGTTGGCTGCCCCAACTTTTAGCAAATCTGTTACAGATGTTAGGAATTTTGCAATCAAGAATTGGGCATTGAAGGATTCCAAGGAAGTGAAGCAGCAGTCGAATTCATCAAAGATTTTAATGATTCATTTGACATTTTAATTTAAGAAATAATGTGCAAATAGGGCTCAAAAAACCAGTGTCAGCTGCTATTTTTGAAATAGTGAACACTAAGCTTGAATATTTGAAATCATACATCCTAAAGTTGAAAACTGCTAGAAATGGGTTGTAAACTTTTGGAAAGGAATAGAGAAACAGGTTTTCTTAGCTTTTTAGTGAGCATTGAAAGAGTTCAGAAGTTTTATAACTTCTGGTTCATGTAAAAAAATCAATCAAAATATCCTCCTATGTACAAATTCAGTTAGGATCATCTACGGCTATTCTTTCTTTGTGTAATCACAAGGAGGATGCTCTAATAATCTAACAGCACGTCACTTTAAAGCTGTATACAAAAAGCCAATAATTAATTCAGAAATTAAGAGTACTTCGAAAGGAAATACATTTCTTCTTTAAAGTATTAGTATCCTTTCCATTTCAAGCTTTCAAACATCACAAGAGGTCGTAAATGTAATGTCAGAGCGAAATCGCCTGCTAGAAGAAGTGTCATTTCCAAATGAGCAGTTGGATCATGATTACATGTTTGATCCTGGATCGTTGTATAAATTCTCTGAGCACATAGTACATTATGTAGCAGGCTTTGTTTCCAGAAAGTTGTCCCATGTGCTAAAGTGTTTATGTGCTAATGCTGTTCTTTCCTCTAATTCTCATTTTGTAAGATCATTAATTTCCTTTAAAAGTAAGGGTGCGTTTAAAACTAGTGCATATATCTGTGGATTTGTTCAAAAGGGATTTTGTAGACTGAAACCCAGGTTTTACACTTGCTTTTAACTGTATCACTACTCCAAAATTTACATGTTCATTCGTTGGATCAAGGACCATTAGAAAACCATGTAACTCATTTAAATCGAGCAGTCATAAAAGTAGAATATTTAAATGTTAAGAATTAGGTATTGGGGGAAAATAGCGAAAAAAAAATTCACTCCGGAAATCGTATACTAAATTACTGCATTTCAAAGGGCAGTAAAAGAGAAACATTATTGTATATTTTCTTCCAAAACAATAGAATGGGGATGTGGGATGATTAACTGTGTCTGACTAGGTAAAACGAAATGTGCAGTATTTTTCTAATCATTCCGTGACAAAAATAATGCATTTAACTCCGTAACCTACGTTTTAAGTTCGATAATTTTGGGCCGGAAACGAATTCGAGCAGCCTTCGAGCCATTCGGGAGTGGTGGCCCGATCATCGTACACGGGCTATGCGCGTAGTTGTAGGTTAAGGGGTTAAGAAGACTGTCACTTATTCCATGCACACAATTTTTGCTGCTGTCATGCGACACTCAACGCAACTGAACTGGTTCATATACATGTAAAAAAAAATTTAGTACCTGCCCCCGGACATTTCACTCATGTGTATTTGCTGATTTATTATTGTTCATGGTTTTATGCTTCCATGTTTTATTTCAGTCGCTAATTATTTTATTATTACTCATAATGCTTTCAAATTAATATTGCTACTTTAAATAAATTTCAGAAATTGCCGATATTGTGTCTTAAGTACCATTCCAAAATTTTGATATAGTATTTATTCTACAAAATTCGCTGCTGTTATGCTTATAGCATTCAACAAAGCTGAACTGGTTCAAATACGTATACAATTTTTCAGTACCTTCCAGTATACTTCACTCTGTTATATATATGTAAAAATAAAAAAGAGGAAAGCTTTTGAAAAAAACTTCGGGTTTTTCTAGTAGTTGTTTAGCTTACGAAAATATATTTGGTACATGTATCTACACTACATTGATGTTTTCTATTCTTTTTTTTTTTTTTAATTACTCTGTATATATGTAAAATCGGAAGCTGATTACTTCTTTTTCTAATTATTTCAACTTTTGTTGTGTTTCCTATTATATTGTGCATAATAAAAACATTTTCGGTACTTTGTGCATTTCATTTCAATTGTTTTCTAACTTCAAATTTTAAGACTAGATTTGTACACATTAATGCATTTAAAACCCTATAAAAAAAGTATTCTACATTCGAGAAATGCTTTCATTTTAATAAAATATGAAAAAATTCATTTTAATTAAATAAGACTTTTAAATTAGTATATACAAATGATTCATCATTTCAGATACATCATCGAAGACTGCGCGAGAACGAAGTATATTTCTTTGCTTCTGAATTATTTTCGCACTCACATCCATTGAAATACATTTGCCTTCTTGGGTTCACTTTTCCTCCTCTCCTTCCTTCACCCACCTCTCCTCATGACTTCAACTTCTAGCTATTGCATTCGCGTCTTTCGGTGTCTCCCTTCTATTCTATCCTCCTTTTGCACGTCCTATCACGTGATCGAGAAGATCTTGTTTCTTCTCCCCCGCACTTTTGGTGATGTGAATGGAATACTTTCACACCGAGTAGAAGAACACCACGGCAACGGGAGCAGTATGGCAAATAAACGCCCGTGGTAATGTTCCTTTAATTTGGGAAAATCGTGCTTGCTGTTAAAATCCTCTTTTTCGTTTAGAAAAATGGTTACCCACTGTTGTGCCTATAGATGTACCACTAATAGTGTAAAGAAGAATGTAAAGAGATAATATAGCGGTCCATTTGTTTCCTTTTTCGAATATAGAGCGTGGTAAAGAATGGCTTGCTTGTCAAAATCAAGCGTGATATCTTCGTTATGCGTGATATCTTCGTATTACGCCTTATGGGATGGATTACGGTTACCTGGGCGCGGAGATAACGCGCCATCTCTGGCAACCCCCTTCTTTTTATAGTAACCCTACTTGGCGCGATAACATTGCCAATCTTGCATCCGTCGCCGATTGCAACCCTTCCCTCGAATCTTGCTTTCCCCTTCATTGGCGTGGCCTTTGACCTCGGATCGCGTTTGCTATCGTATTTCGTTTTCTGCTGTTTTTGCTGATTTCTTAATCGTAAATACGCTTTGTTTTAATTAATTGATTTTTAATTTTTTGTATCTGATTATCATTTATTATTTTATTTAATTATCAGAAGAGAAACCAAAAGACAAACTAATTACCAAATTAAACCATGCCGAACTAAAACCTGAATGTTATTATTTGATAAAATATGATATTTTAATTGTAGTTTTATGCATATATTAAATATTAAACACCAAAATATACTTGTATTTTCACCTAATGAACCGATGTTAAAAGATCCGGGGAGATGTTAAGCTTTTTTCCAAATGCTTTTAACGCGTGTTTTCTTTCTTAATCGTAAGTACGCTTTGTTTTAATTAACTATTAATTATTTGAATCAGATTATTAAGTATTTTATTTATTAATTATTTTAAATCAGAAGAGAAACCAAAAGACAAACTAATTACCAAATTAAACCATGCCGAACTAAAACCTGAATGTTATTATTTGATAAAATGTGATATTTTAGTTGTAGTTTTATGCATATATTAAATACCAAAATATAGCCGATGTTAAAGACCCGGGGAGATGTTAATCACATGCTTTTTTCCAAATGCTTTTAATGCATGTTTTTAATGTGTAAGTTTTATTTTTATTTATCTATATAGTATTTATCATTATGTATTACTTTGAAAGCGAAATATTTCACTGCATCACTATATACATTTGTTTAGTTGGAATAATTACTTTAACCGTTGTACAAATTGTTGTAATTCAGATGTCGAAAAAAGAGAGAAAGGATTCTGCTGGCCCCTCGGGGTCACGCCCTTCTGTGCCCATCTCCTCCGCTTCTGCAATCCACCCTAAATTGCAGGACTTTAGTTTTGTCGATTGGGGTGGCATTGTAGAGTCGGAGGAAACTGCCCGGCAGTTTTTTTTTTAGAGATGGGTGTAGCCCCCAGCCCACAGGAGTGTCCACCTTGTGCCTGCGGCAGGCAAATGACTGCGCGAAAGGATTCTAGTGTGAAACTTGGATTTCGCAATGTCTGCGGGAAGTGTAATATTAAGGTATTAGTTCATTTTTTTATTCTTATCAACGAAAAATAATTTTGTTCCGATAGTTACCCGTTGCAACTTCTGATATATACTTTTTTAGATCAATCCAGGGCGTAATACATTCTTCGAGAATCTCCGGGTTCCTTTCCGGAAGGTCTTTCTGATGGTGGCGTGCTTCGTGATGAAGCTCCCCATGATGATGGTGCAAAAGCAATTATGTGCCTACAGGCGCAAAATAGGCGAAAAGCACCCTAACATGTCCAATGAAACAATTGTGAATTTCTTCAGTTACCTGAGGGAGATCGCGGAAGTCTTCGCTTCCCACCATTCTGGCCTTTTGGGGGGACCCGGGAAAACAATATTAATGGATGAAACTTTCCTGACGACGAGGAAGTATGGACGGGGCCGAGAGACTCCCCCCATGACTTATACAGTGTTCGGGATATATTGCAGGTATTTTCACGGATAATTCAAATCCTTCAATGTGTAAATTACACTATCATTTCCATGATTTGTTATTTTTATGCAGAGAGGATAAGGAGGGGCTATTTTTTATGGTCAACGGCAAAAAGAAGCGTGACCTGTGGCCTCTAGTTAAAAAGTATTGCCACCCGGATACCAGTGTCGTGTGTACTGATGAGGCACCACAATATATTGGTATTCAAAAGCTATTCACTGATGCTGTCCACAAACGTACTAACCACAGCAAAGGTCAGTATGTGGACAGGAATGATGTGACAAATACTACAAATGACTTGGAAAGTCTGAACCGTCGTGTTAAGGAAGGTTGTCCGTCGCGAACCTCGAAGAAGTTGATCAACCAGTATATGGCTGTCCATTACTATCAGAGGTTCCGACTCAGCGGCCTTTCGGAATACGGGGCTCAGATTGACCGGTTCTTGAGGGACTTCGCCACTGTGTATCCCGGGTGGAAGAGCGAAGGCCTAAAGCTGAAGGAGTTTGTCTTGCCGACGAACGAGTCAGAGGGGATAGAGGACCTAATGCCTCGTTACAAATGTCCCAAAGCCGATCCTGTTGATGAGGTGGAGTTCGTCGAGTGTGATAATTTTGAGGACCCTGACCGTAAGGATCCAGATTTTGAACCATAATTTTATTTTGTAGTAAGATTCTTTAGTATTTAGTTATAGTTATATTTTACATGTCCCCATATTTTCCCATACAATTCGTAACACTTTTTTCTTTTTCTCATCTTCCAGAATGTTTCTTATTATATTGTGGAGAAAACCAACGCAAAATCAAAGTTTTCATGTGGAGTAAACCACCGCAAAAGCAATATTTTTGGTGCACTTGATGAGGTGGGTCCCTGTTCCCGTGCACTGGATAAAGATAGCTTTAAACTGATACAGCTATCTAAACCGAACCCTCATCTCTTTTTTTGCAATGCAATGCAAAAATTGCTATTATATGCTATCCTTCTTTTCCTGTTTAAATGTATCATTTTTCTATAATTTTATACTATTTCTCAGTGGGGACAACCACTTAAAAAAACATGGCGCACAATATGAGGTGGGTCCACGTCCCGTGTGCTGGATAGGGTTTTAGCATTTCGCCTGATATTCCTTAATTGAGTGCTAATTACCTGAACTGAATCCTCACTTTTTTTTTCATCAACAACGTAAAGGCTCTTAATGTAAAAATTGTCCAGAGGGGTAGAATGCAGTGAAATACTTCATACAATTTCTACTTGGAGTTTGTTTCTCTTTGTTTAAGTTTATGTATGTTTTTTGCAGTGAAATACTTAGTTTTCCAATTAGAGTTATTATTACCATACTAGCATTAGTGCATAGCATAAATAAATTGGGAACTTAATTTGATTCTCAAAGTTTGCATAGTTTATATATTTTGTTTACTATATTTTTATACTGAAATACTTAATTTTCTAATTAGAGTTATTATTGTGCCATAAAGATGCATTTTTTGCGGAATATTTGCAGTGAAAAGCTTTTTCTAGCGCCGATTCACGATGTTTATCGAAAAAATGACCCTAAGTTTTTGATCGTTTTATCATTAAATACCGCAAAATAACTAAGTCCATCGAAAAAATGACAAATTTATCATTTCTAGCGCCGATTCCAGCGAAAAAATGACAAAATCAAAAAAAAAACCTAAGTTTTTGATCGTTTTATCATAAAATGCTGCAAAATAACCAAGTCCAGAAAAAAAACATATTTATTCATAAAATAGTGATCAAATACTAAAGTCCGGGAAAAAGAATACCAATTTTGGCGATGTTTGCATCTGGAACGTAAACATCGCCAACACCGGGGTTTGGCGCCGCCAAAAAAAATCCAAGATGGCGCCAACGCCCAGTGTACCGTAAGTTTCCCAAAAAAAATATACAAAGGTTTGCAATCACTAAGAAAACTCATTTAAATAAGTTAATGTCTTATTATATTGAGGGGGGGGACAAAGTTGCTGTCTTCTGTTTTCCAAAAAATGAAGAATTACTACAAAAATGGATTAAATTTATACCAAGAGAAAACTTAAGTTGTGATAAAAAATTCAAGGGTAAATTATTTCATAATATATATTAAAATTGTATTTGAAAACTCTTGCAATCATTTATTGTATACATTTATTGTATAAATTAGTAACAATTACAAACTAAGGTTATAAACTGAGCGTCGCTTCTCATAATTTAATCTTAATGATTTATTTAAAATTGTGCAGCTACATTTTGTAATCAATAAGAAAGTATGAATTGAAACTTTTATTTACATATACTTTAGCTCAAAAACAATTTTGTTGCTATTATGATTCAAGTTTAAAAATAATCTGATATTTAAAAATATATGTGCCTTTAAGGATTCTCAGTCTCTCTCTCTTTATATGTATATATATATAGTTTAGAAGTACAACATTAATTAGTTCTCTTTAAACCATTAAGCATGTATGAGTCTTCTACATTACACTTACAGTTAATTTAGTTATTGAAGTATGATTTTTATTACTTTGTTCATAACAATAGTTACTAAAATGTTAGAGTTAAAGAATAATTTTGAACCTTCATGCATAAATAATTATATTAAATAATGTTGAAGATTATTCAATGTATTTTTTCTAAAATTATGTATGTAACAAAAATCCAAAGAAAATTTATTAATTTCTTACTTTAAATGAAGTAAAATAATAGGCACATAAAATTAGTAGTATCTAACAAATTATTCATATGATTGGAAGTGTAAGTACAACTAAGAATTTACAAATATTCTACTTAGATCTTAAAGCATGACTTAATTAGTGTTCACTCAATCCATTCAGTTTTTTTTTAAATCTTTATGTGTGAAAAATAATAGAAGAATAAACACATAGTATAAATTTGTGTTACTTGGTCTTCTAAATATGAGCTTATTCAGTATTTTATAGCTTTTAATAGATTGGTTTTGTTCTCTTTATGATTATCATATGTTTGAACTATTCAAAACAAAAACATACAAATATATAAGAAATTGCTGCTCACATATATCTATGCCTATAAGGCAGAACGAGAACGTCTTCATATTAGCAGGAGAATCAACTTTACAGTCATTCTTTTGAATTCCTTTTTGTTTCAGTAAATTAACAAATATGAAATTAGTGAACTAAAACTTGGATATTATTTAAAGTAAAGTTTTTGTTATAGGTCTGTGAAAAACATTTTCAAGCTGGTGATATTGAACATTATACATCTTTTTATAAAGAGTCGAGTGGAGAAACTTTGCTAAGTTAAAGAAACCGAGGTTGAAAGATGGAGCTATTCCATCAATATTTCCAGACTGTCCTAAATATTTGTCCTCTACGAAAAGTTTTCGTGATGATCCACGTCATAAGAAGAGATTGTTAGAAGAAGAACACATAAATAAAGCTTTAGAGGAAAGCTTGCGAAGTAAGGAGAGCTTCGACAAAAGGTTTGCTTTCAGTGACTTTTCTGAAATGTTAAGCTGTTTTCAGTTTAATAAAATACCATTATTTTGGTTAAAAATTGAAAAAATAGTTTGATGTTTTTGGCAGTTAATGTAACAGATGATGTACCTTTAGTAACATTAATAACTATAATATGTGATTTGAATCTAAATGTGTATTATAAAGGCCAAAATGTAATTAAGTACAAAGCAGCTCCGCTACCATTAAAAGTCAACAATTTCAATGAAGTAGTATAAAGTTTAATATATCAATGGTTAATTGATATATTAAACTTTTTCGAATCCAAGTCAGTAAATAATAACTCTTTGACAGAAAATATAGATATTATAACATCAACTTTACAAAATTCATTAAATCTCGTGGAAGATAAATTTAAGGTATTCATAGAATTTCTAATTGAACAAGTTGAATTATTAAAAGTAAATCCTGCAAGATATCGTTATTCCCCTGAAGTGTTGATTTTTTCCTCGTTACTTTACCACATATCACCTCAAGCATATAAATTTATTAGAAATTCCAGTAACTTAATATTGCCAGCTCCAAGTACTATACGAAAAGTAAGTTCTATGCTGAAATCCACACCCATTTTTGAACAACAGGATAAATACTTTCTTTTACATGCAAAACAAATCTTTTCAAAATTAAGTAAAAGATTTAAATGTGTTTTTAATGGTTGATGAAATATATATTAAGCCATACATCTATTACAAAGGTGGTAATATCGTAGGTAGCTCACCAGACAGCACAGAATTAGCTGCTAGTGCCCATGTGTTTATGGTAAGCAGCATTTCTTCTCCCTTTAAAGATGTTGTGCATATTTTTCCTGTGAGCCATATTGTTGCTTCCCAATTATTTAATTTAATTAAAAAAGTCATTTTGGGATTAGAAAATATTGGTTTCAGTGTTGAAGGTGTCATTACCGACAATAATGCAATAAATCGTAAACCAATGTCTTTTTTTAGTGATCCTCCAAAATTTCAAATTAAATATCAACATCCAGCTCATGACTCCAGATATATTCATTACGTTATTGATACAGTCCATTTATTGAAGTCAATTAGAAATAATTGGTTTAATCAAAAGAATGGTTACTTTATGTATTATCCTCCATTTGAAGAAGGAGATAAATTTCAAACAGCCTCTCTTAATGTTTTAAGGAAAATGTATGATATTGAGGCCACACAATTGCTGAAGTTTGGCTATGGTTTAACGCGAAAGGCTCTTTGGCCTACAAATTTGGAGCGCCAGAATGTTAGTCTGGTTTTAAAGGTTTAATAGAAATCTTGTTCAAGGTGTATTAGAGTTGGGGGGGGGGGGGGGGAACAATCTACTGCATTACAAAGAAACGGGTAATTACATCAACTTAATTTGCGACTGGTGGGACATTGTTAATGTTAAATCTGCATCTAAAGGAAAGTTTAAGAGAAACCCTATGTGTGAGCCAGTGACTAATTCATCTGATGATGTAAGAAAAGAATTCTTGCAAAAAGTTGTCATTTGGCTAAATAAGTGGGAAGCAATGAATGCTGATAATGGAAAACTTACCAAAGAAACTCATTCAGCTTTACGCCACACTACAGAGGCGTTTTTAAGCTTAATAGATCATTGCAGAAAAGACTTGAGTATGTCATATTTATTGTTGGGCAAAATTCAAACTGATAAGCTGGAGTCACGTTTTGGTCAATACCGAAGCTTGTCTGGAGATCAATACCATATATCTATCCGGCAACTTTATGAAGCTGAAAATAAGCTTCGCATAAGCAAGGAGTTGAGACTCATGTCTCATTCTTCAGGCAGCTTCAATATAAATATCTATGATGATTCTGATTTTCATGAAACAGCCGACACCACTGAAATTTTTGATCAGATATTTTCAGAAATTGAAGTAACGGATTCTGATATAAATAAAGTAACCGATTCTTTACCTATAATTATGTATTTAGCAGGTTATTGTGCACGTATTGTTTTTAAAAATATAAATTGCATTGAATGTAGAAAAAAATTAATTACAGATAAAGAAATGAATGTTGATGTCAATTGTAAATTTATAAGGAATTGTGATAGGGGCGGTTTACTTTATCCATCAGAATTCGTTACTAATGTAATCCTTCACGTTTATGTTGTTACACAGAAGTTAATCAGTGACAAATATGAGCTTCAATTTTTAAAAGCCCTCAATCAACGAAACTTAGTGATGAGGATAGTAGAAGATATACTAATGAGTAAAGACATGTGGGAATTCCCAGTTTGTAGTTGTGGTTATCATTCTGAAAGAATTGTGTCAAAGATAATGAGATCATCCACAAATACATTGCTTAACGATTACTGTAAACGTAAAAATGATAGACACGAAGGGAAAAAAAACAAAGTCACTAATAAAGTGACAGGGAAAGAAAAGTCGGAAAGTAAAAGGAAATTGAAAACATTAACTAATAGTGATAAATCAAATTCTGATTCATGCAAAAAAACTAAAACAGTTTAATCACCATAAAAACATTTGAATTTTTGTAAATTTTGTAGTGACATTTTGACATAGATAAAGAAATTACTGATAAGATTTATCAGCTCTTATCTATTTGAAATAATTTATGGGAAAGTTGGGTGTCATTTCCTTTTTTTTAACTTCATTAATAAATAAAAAGGTAAATGTCATGAAAAAATCTTTTTTTTTTCTTTTCAATTTTATTCAGCAAGAGGAAATTTTTTATGCTTCATAAAATTATAATTTAAAAAAAATAATAGCAAAGAAAAAAATGACGATTAAATAATTTACATTATTTTAAACCTAAATTGCTATTGAGGTGGAATTACATGGCAAAAGATATTGTACTCAAAATCTTTGTTATAGCATATTTTGACAAATTTTCATTTATTTTATTAATATTTGTAATACTATTAAATTATTATTGTCGCTAAGCTGAAAGTTAAATCATTGTAATTAAAATGCAAAACTTCATGTATTGAAAATGTTGATTTAAAAGTAAAAGTGTCCACCTCTTGCTCCTTCAAGCATTAAAAAATTGTTTAGTAGTTCCCTGCAAGAATCATGTAACATATGAGTTTCGGTTCGGCTGTGCTTTGTTCTATATAGTTTTTGTTCCCTGCAAGAATCATGTAACATATGCGATTCTGTTTGGCTGTGCTTTGTTCTATATAGTTTGTTTATGAATAAAAGATTTTTCTTATCGAGTTTCTGTTTTTATATGATTCGATTTCTGTAACACAGTTAAAGAACCAAAGTTTCAAGTACTAATTCACAGATCCTGCTCTAAAGCAGTAGCGTAATCATATGAAGGAAGCTCATTGTATTTTCCTTTAAACAAATATATGTACCTGTATATATATTAAGAGCAAAGAAAATAACTCACTAAGATCTTGTTTGAAAATAGCTGTGAAAAGTAATTAACTGCTTTTTGTTTATTTAGAAATTTTTCATACAGAAAAATTTCTATATGTATATATATATTTAATTTTTATGTTTAGCTGCTAATTTTCTTATGAAGCAATAAATCTCAAGTTTTTATCAAAGCATTTATCAAAATTAAGTCCTAAAAGTTCAACATTTACTGACACCAAGAAAGAAAATAGCTGTAATGTGTAACTTAAAAAAAAAAATCGATGGAAAAGCAGAAAGTTGTGCATGTCATTTTTTTCCTTTTAATTGAATGAATGAATAAAAATAACAAGAGGAAATAAACTTTATAAAGTTCAACATGAGTGTTTCTTGCTAAGGAATCATCCTAAATGCTGATGACAAACATTTTTTTATGTTCTTAAAATAAAAGAAAAAATTGCCAAAATATTAATTTTTCTTTCTTTTCATTATAATTTTGAAATGATTAGAAGAAAGATTACTTGGTCTTTAATATTAAAATTTCAAAATATAATACGGAAAGCAGCAAGAGATTGCAAGACGCACATATTCAAATGCGAAACATCGCGAATTCTGCTTCATGTGTTCAAAGAGGTTGCAGCTCTTTCCCCTAACGTGATGACTCATTGACCCTAGCAAGCAGGCCTCCTAGTCTCGAAGGTCACGCCTCGCCACTGTGTATCCCGGATGGAAGAGCGAAGGCCTGAAACTCAAAGAGTTCATTATACCCAAGCCTGAGTCAGAGGGGATAGAACACTTGATGCCCCGTTACAAACAGCCGAAAGCTGATCCGGAGGATGAGGTTTTATACATGCAGTTAGCTAATGTTGAGGACCCTAAGGATCCAGATAGACCATGAGCAGGTTTTCCTTCTTTTCCAGCTTTCAAATATTAAATTACTTTCCTTTTTTAAATCACGTCACTTAATATTCTTTATGCTTTCTTTTTCAGCTTCTTCTTCTTCTTCTTAATGGTTGTGGAGAAAACCACTTGAAAAAACATGTAATAATCGTGGAGAAAATGTGGGTCCCCGCCCCGTGTGCTGGGTAGGGTTTTAGCATTTCCCCCGATATCCTTAATTGGGTTTTTTATCGTTTTTGTGATGTTTCGGTCGTTTTTGCGATTTTTATCATAAAATACCTCAAAATAACCAAGTCAAAAAAAAAAAAAAAACCTTAGTTTTTTATCCATATTTTAAAAATACAGATTCCGGAAAAAAAATTACCACTTTTTACATTTCGAATGTAAACACCGCCAACCCCGGGGTTTGTCGACGAGAAAAAATTACCAAAATGGCGCCAAAAACATCTTTAAATAATTATTATAGTGTAACCAGGTGCATTTATCGCCAAGGTATTGTAAGCCTCTTAATGGCCCCTTAAACTATTTATTTGTAATTTGAAGTGTTTTAATTGGATGGGAAATTTATTTTGCGACATTTTGGTGTATCAAATAAGCCTTTTGGTTCAATATTGTATTTCTTTTTTTGAAACCTTTTCATGTGTATTTTACACATCTTCGCTAGCGGCGACCAAATTTGCCCACCCGGTACAGATTTTATTTTTTAATATGATAGTTATAGGAAATAATATTTATGTAATATGGGAATAAAATACCAAATTAATTCTTGTCTAAAGCGTTTTATGTTGTGATAACATGCAAAATCACTAAAATAAATAAGACAAGTTAAAATAAAAGAAAGTGTATAAAGAGAAAAAGAGGGAAAACTTGAAATAAATAGTTAGGAAGGGGCCTTTAGGGTCGTTTAAAAACAAACAAATGGCCCTGGGGGATACCTTCTCTGAAAGTCAATGTAGCCACCAAGGTAACACCTCTGGAGATCTGCCAGAACTGGAGAAGAGTGTCCACCTGGGCACATTTAAGATATTTTTGTAGAATCACTAAAGTAAATTTTCAAAACAACCAGAGCTACAAAAGACTAGTCCAAAATCATAAATAACATGGGAAATCTTAAAAATCAAATCAAAACCCACGTTACAGAAAGAAATAGCAAAATAAAACAAAGAAAGACAACATCGAAATAGAAATAAAAACATAGATATACAGATAATTCAAACAAAACTAGAAAAAAAAAAAATCAAAACATTAAGAAAAAATATTTAGACAACGAAATCAAAATGCAAAAAGCAGAGTCAACCTTAAATGAAAAAGAACTCCAAATGAAATTAGAAAAAGAAAAATCCACAACATCAAGAAGCCCAATTGAAAACACAACTAGCCGCGGGAAAGAGAATAAATCAGAAAACAGAAAAAATAACTGGGTTTGTTGTTAAAATTCTGCATTGTGAATGATCTTGCTAGTGGAAAAAATTAGTAAAATGGTTTGGAGTGTATAAAAATACAATATATGTTTAACAATTAAATAAATGGATTCTGTAACATATTTTACTCTACCTCATGGAACAGTATTATGGTATTTTCCTGCTACGAAATTTGTCGCTTCGTTGGAACCTGTACTATCGACAAAGTATTTGAAAGTTAAAACATTCGGAAAATCGAGATTGCTTTTTTATTACATTACTCCCAATTACGTATACTACTTCTTGTTGCAAAAATGCATTAATAATTAAATAAAAATTTGCAATGTTTTTATCTTTTTTTTTTTTCCTGTAGTTACTTTAGATGAATTTTCTTCTAGTATTTTTCTTCCTGTATTTTAGATCTACCATGTGTGCAAGTTTTAAAAGTCGTTTTAATTTCCAATAGATGCGCTCTTAGCCTTTTGAAGTATTTATTTAACAAACAGAATAGCTTTTAGAGATAGTCATTTGTTTACAAAAGTCAGTTGTTTGTCTAAGTATCATACCTTTTTATGTGTTAAAAATGTCCAATTTTAAGCCAAATAGAGAGCATCTGCGGCAGGTAATGATTTTCTTGTTTAATCAAAAGAAAAAGGCATGTCATCGAATTCTTGTAGAGACTTATGGCGATCTTGCTCCAACCGTCAAGACTTGTGAATGTTGGTTTGAAAAGTGGCGATTTTAATCTTATTGATACAGAACGCGAAAATCGACCAAAAAAGTTTGAGGACGACGAAATGCAAGCTTTTTTTTGACGAAGACGATACACAAACTCAACAAATAATGGCAGAACAGTTGAATGTCACTAGGCAAGCCATTTCCGATCGCCTGAGAGCCATGGGAAAGATTCACAAGGTTGAAAAATGGGTTCCACATGAATTGAACGAACGACAGATGGAAAATCGAAACACTGTGTGCGAAATGCTGCTTTTACGCCACGAAAGAAAGGGTTTTTTTGCATCGAGTTGTAACTGGCGATGAAAAATGGATACATTTTCAGAGGTGTTTGCAAGCATGTGCATGCAGTACATGATTTCTTCTCTGAACCTGAACCAAATTTAACTGAGCAACAAGCACTTACAATTGAAAGCCAGCCCTTTTCGGACTATATGAATAAAAATTGTACTAAAACTGATGCAATAAAACTCATATTTATGAGGTGAGATACTATAAAAGATATGAAAATTTTAATACAAAACAAAGGAACAGTTTCAGATCATTTCGTTATTAATGATGAGGTCTATTATTTTTCGAAAATTCAGTTTAATTAAACATTGTGAGCAGGAATGTCTTTTATGGAGGGCCGTGAGAAATATATATATGAAATTAACATTATTACACTTTTTTTTTGTTTCAATGGAAAGGCTGTCATAATTAGCAGTTTTATACATTATATATAAAGAAAGAAACATTGATCGGATTATGTGCGTTTCTTGTAACTTTTTCCCAGAAGTACAACTGGACAGGAAAAGGAGAAAAGGAAGCCTTGGAGAAGACTAGTCTAGTAGTAAAAACACAAGTTATGCATTGCTTCCATTCAAAATAGCATTACGTGCGTACTTGAAATTAAAATGAGAATCAAGTGACGGTAAGTAAAAAAACAAACAAAGGAAGTTTAAAATATGTAACCAAAAAGCCCTCAAAGTTCTAACATTTTCGATAATTATTAAAATGAACAAAACTGCGAATTAATTTTAGCATGAAGTTACTGATAATATAATATTGTTATATGCATTAAAATTTCCTTTAAAAAATACAGTACATGTTGAAAAACTCAAATCGAAGCCTGAAAAAAGATTCGATTGGTCTTCTATGCATACAAAGTGATTTATTTTAATTTCAATGTTTGTACAATTTCTGAATTGTACCGGTACATTTGGAACTGTTAACTTGAAAAGTTATTCTTATTTTCTAGGTACAGCTCGCAGATATTTTATAACCTCATCATTAAACGACACGGACATTGTGGCCCCAATTTCCAACTGGTTCAGGTTTGCAACAGACGGCCATGGCGGAAAAGAGCACCACCGAGCTACCCACCAGTGTGCATGACCGGATACAGCAAAACGAACGACGACGTAAAAAGCGACATAGAGCCAAAACAGCTGGTAGCGTCTTAGAAATATTTTGAAAATACTCGGTAGATATTCACAAAGACAGTAATTAAACTTCAATTAGTTTAATCCCGGATTTCTGTTCTGAAAATAATGAACAACGTACTGAATTGCCGAATTTAACACTTAGTAGTTATTGCAAATTCGGAAAAAACTCCTAAACAGTGAGCAACTAAATGCAAACGAAGCAATAAAAATCAAATTATTTGATTATGTGTGTAAAGAGAAAAAGCTGGGAATTGACGGGTGATGTATCACCTGTACTATTTTTTAAAGAACAGGGACAAATTAATGATTTTATGTTAGTGTTAGATTTGACAAAAAAATGGAAATTTTCGAAACTTTCGTCTAGAACATGCATTGATTCCACACATGGAACCAATGCCTATGACATTCATTTCACAACCTTATGATCCATTTCACAATCCATATGAAAAAGTTTTTCACTGAAATTTATAAAAAAGCTACGAAAATGCGAAAAAAAATATTTATGTCTGATTAGGTTTCAATGTTCTACAATGCCTGGTCGAAAATAATGGGGTCCGCTGCAACTTCTTTACCTGGCATGTAGTCTACCCAAAATTAAAACCCTTTCAAAAAAAAAGTTTGAAGTTTACAAAACTGCATCCACATTGTTAGCACGTTTGAAAACAGAAGACTTTACAATCACATTGCAAAAATGTATTTGATTTAGAGAAGGATAATGAAACAAAATTGTTTGGCAAGTATTTAAAACATATCATGCTAACAGACCTAATGCATGGGCTTATTATTTCAGAACCCATTTAATACCAACATGAGTTTGGAATCCCTGTATAAGGTTCTGAAACATTGTTAAATAAAAGGCAATGTCTGTCACAGACTTGACTAATGTATTTATCGCTTACAAAAACGAGTAAGAGATCAAACATTCGACAGGTTTACTAAATTGAATAAAGGGGGATACACCAAAACACTTGGAACATCATGAAAAGGCACAGCAAAAAAACAGCAGAACAAAAGATCAGCTATAACGCAGATAATGAAAAAGGCATGTAATTTCTATGTCAAATTGAAAAATGAAGTATAAAGGAAAAAGTCGGAGCGCCACACTTGCGCTCTAAAATGTAAACAATGTAGAATATACATACATGCATATTCTTGTACTTGTGTGGATATTATAATTAATCTAAATATTTGCAAGCAGTCCATTATTTCTTTTTTGAATCTGAGCAACCAATCACGTCTGTCATTGCAAACATAATTGAAAGCCTGTCCTTACAGGACTATAGCAATATAAAATGTACTAAAACTGGTGCAATAAAACTCAAATTGAATCGTGCATTAAGTTTAATACCGAAAAATGTACACAAAGATGAAGAGGTTAAAGTCAATAATGATCTATATAAAATCATAATGTTTTAGATATTACAACAAAACTTAAAATACCATAAAAGTCATCCTACAAAAAAATTGAAACACAGCAAAGATCTGTTCCAAAATATATATACAGTCGAACCTCGTTAAACCGACAACCTTAATGTCGGGCAGAAAGTTGGCGAAAGTCGAGGGTGGCGGTTTAAAGGTGTGGACCTGGCTACGAAAAGAGAAAGAAAATGAAACTTGTGAGTTGGTTTACAGATTCCGTTGACCGTTGGAACCTCCATACCCAGGTATGAAACGTCTTTTAACAAACTAAAACTTATCCTGTCCTATTAAGGATGATACATTCACAAGAAAGACCTTGACTTTGTTGAGCGTTTAGCTTGAAGTTACAGATAGTATCTATTTTGATTGATTGATTGATAACTTTGCATCAACAAAGGCTTTGAAATTCGCAGCAGCACAGTACATCAAGCTCATTTTTCTGATTTGAATCTAACTTCATTTTCAGATTTATATTACTACTATATATGTATATAAATTTGAATTTTCCCAATTTACTTATTACTAATATAGAATTACTGAAATATAAAAATTAATATTGTGTTCGTGCTCAATTGTCAGTGATGAAGAACCATTATACACATCCGAGACCATCTAAGTATAAAAGAAATAAAGTAACAACAGCGTTAAATGATTGTTTTTTTAATTTACTTCAAAATATGTCCTTCAAGGTATGTATGATAATATACCAATATTATCATACATACATATTATCATGCAATTATTTCATTCGGTTATATGTCTTACAACAATGTTTTAATTATTTTCCCTTTTTTTTTCAGAAAAAAATTCTGAAGGGATCTCCTTACACAGAATACTAGATGATGTCTGCGATTCTTTAGGGAATACTTTGGCTCCCAAGGCAAGACAAGAAAATTCGGAAAAACTCCTAAACAGTGACCAACTAAATGCAAACGACGCAATAAGTATCAAATTGTAAAAAAAAATCATTTGTAAAAAGCATGGAAATGCTGGGTGATGAATCACCTGTACTACTTTTTAAAGAACAGGGACAAATCTAGGTAAAATTAGTAATTAATGATTTTATGCTAGTAATTATGACAAAAGGTCAAATGGAAATTTTAGAAAAATTTGGTCCAGAACAGGCATAGATTCCACTCATGGAACCAATGCATATGACTTTCATTTCACAACCTTAGTTGTTTTGGATCAATTCTGTTCAGGTTTCCCTTTGGCGTTAGCATTTCACATAAATTAAATCAAATGCATATGGAAAAGTTTTTCACTGAAATTTAAAGAAAAGCTACAATAATGCAAACAAAAATATTTATGTCTGATGAGAATCCAGTGTTCTACAATGCGTGGTGGAAAATAATGGGGGTCCGGTGCAACTGTATCTTTGCATGTGCTGTAGCACGCACATTGTTAGCATGTTTGAAAACAGAAGACTTTATAATCACATTGCAAAAATTTATTTTTGATTTAGAGAATGATGATGAAACAAAATCGATTGGCAAGTTTTTAAAACATATTATGCTAACAGACCTAATGCATGGGCTTATTGTTTCAGAAACCCCGCTGGTATTAATACCAACATGATTTTGGAATCCCCGTATAAGGTTCTGAAACAATGTTAAATAAAAGGCAATGTCTGTCACATACTTGACTAATGTATTTATCGCTTACAAAAACGAGTAAGAGAGAAAACCTTTGACATGTTTACTAAATAGAATAAAGGGGATATACCAAAACACCTAGGGATATCATGAAAAGGCACAGCAAAAAAACAGAACAAAAGATCAGCTGTAATGCAGATAGTGAAAAATGGAATGTAATTTCTATGTCAAATTGCCAAATGAAGCGGCAAGAGAAAAGTCGGCAATTATGCTCTCAAATGTAAATAACGTAGAATTTGCATATAATGCATATTCTTTCACTTGTGCAGGTAGTTAATCTAAATATTTGCAAGCACGTGCATGCAGAACATTATTTCTTTTCTGAACCTGAGTACCTGAGTAATCAAGCACGTCTGTCATGGCAGACATAATTGAAAGCCTTTCCTGTTATACTGTTATAGTCCTTTTAGGACTATAGCAATATAAAATGTACTAAAACTAATGCGATAAAACTCAAACTGCATCATGCATTATCCTTAATACCGGAAAATTTACACAAAGATGAGGTTTCGGAATCCCTGCATAAGGTCCTGAAACATTGTTACTTAAAAGGCACAAATGTCTGTCACAGACTTGACAAATGTATTTATCGCTTACAAAAACTAGTAAGAGAAAAAAATTGACAGGTTGGGGATACACTAAAACAACTAGGAATACATGAAATGGCACAGCAGAAAAACAGCAGAACAAAAGATGAGCTACAACGCAGATTATGGAAAATGGCATGTAATTTCTATGTCAAATCGAGAAATGAAGTAGAAAGGGAAAAGTCGGAGCTCCATAATTGTGCTCTCAAATGGTAAACAATGTAGAATTTGCATGCATGCATATTCTTGCACTTGTGTAGATATTATAATTAATCTAAATATTTGGAAGCAGTACGTGATTTCTTTTTTGAACTTGAGCAACCAAGCACGTCAGTCAGTTCAAACATAATTGAAAGCCTGTCCTAACAGGACTACAGCATTATATAATGCACTAAAACTGGTGCGATAAAACTCAAATTGCATCATGCATTAACTTTAACACCGGAAAGTTTACACAAAGATGAAGAGGCTAAAGTCAATAATGATCTACATAAAATCATTAATATTTTAGATATTACAACAAAACTTAAAATACCAAAAGAGTCATAGCACGAGAGGGCAGCACTTGCTTAGATCTACGTAACAATGACGTAATAACACTTGAATTGATCGGCGTTCGAGACGACGAAAGACAAGAGATATGGAAGCCGATGATAATGACGTGTTTATTTCAATGTGTGCTGTACATTTCCTTATTTTGTTATTTAATTAAATGTTTTATTTTTTTAAGTCTATAGCATTTTTTTAAAATCGGATTGCTAAAGACCCCACATATATATATTTTAGCAGTAATGATAGCATTTTCAAGCCAAACTGTGAACCTCTTCTTGAAATAAATGTAAAGAATTCTGAGGACTACCAAGATAAGTATTCTAGAGCTATAAAACTAGTACAGGCAGATAAAGCTGGTATTCAAAATGATGATCAAAGCATGATTAACTCGCAAAGAACGCAAGCGCAAAGCTTTGTAAAACTTTCAATACTGGGCTTAGAAAAATATTCAGGAGATCGTAAGAAATTCAGAGTTTTGGGACAGTTTTGAAAGTACAATAGATAAAAACAAATGTCTAAGTAAGATAGAGAAATTTGCTTATCTCAAAACATTACTTATCGGTCCAGCAAATAATGTAGTAGCTTCATTAAAATTAAACGAAATTATTATGATGAAAGTATAAAAACTTTAGAAGAAACATGTGGTAAATAAGATATAATTAAGTCAGTTCATGAATAACTCTTATTAAATTTTGAACCGGTAAGAAGTTCAAGTAATGTTAGCGCTTTAAGAAAGCTACATGATTAAATTGAAATTGCTATTCGATTCTTGGAAGCGCAAGATGTTACAGAAGGTTCTTTTGGTCAGTTTTTAATCCCGTGTTATTAAAATCTATTCCAGAAGAGTTCGTTCTGGAATTTAATCGTAAGAAAATAGCAAATAAAGAAATAAATGTAACCATCAACCCTAAATGTTATGATCACATTAAAATAAATTAGAATGAATGAAAATCTTGACATGCTTTTTGGTATGTGCCCTAGTAATGTTTCTACTATTTAAAAAAAAAAAACTGTTTGACATAACAAGGGTTTTGCAGAATTTTATCATTTGGGCTTCGGATCATAAAAGAATTAAACTAAGTTTGCCAATAGCATTTCGAAGGAACTTTTTCAATGTCCAAAGAATCATTAATTGCTTTATAGTAATCTCAATTGAAAAACCAACTATTTCTTTAAACAAAAGTTTGACAGTCTGAATATTATAAAGATAACACATTAAAGTATTTAGTATCTTGCACTTCGGATGAAACTTGTTTCTTGAGAGCTTTGTTTCTCTGGGCTGTGGTGTTTGTGCCACAGATGTTGCTATTGTGGAAGATAGTAATTACTTACGGATGGTATTTCCACGGTTAGACATAATAAATGACATATTTTAAAAACATATCCCATTTACTGCAACGAATGCAATGTAAGCTCATCTGCCTGTAAGCCTGCAGTCAGAACGAATGTTAAAAAGTGATGAATAGATTGAGAAATTTTGAAATTCTGGCAAAACATAGTTGTGCACAACGTACTACAGTTCGATGCAATTTTAATTGTAGTTTGTAGAATAATAAATTTCCAAAAAAAAATCAAAATAAAAAGGGTTACATTTTGATTTAAGAGAATAGCATTTCAATATTTTAATACTTTCGATAAGATCTTGTAATTTTTTATTTAATATTTACAATTTATCGATGCAAACAAAAGATGAAAAGAAAGCTTAACTACTATTTTATGCAGAGAGAGAGATGGCTAGTAGTATCTTAGAATATGACGGTTGCCATCTTTTTTTCTGGACTTTCCAGCAAAAAGCATATGGATGGAACATCGGACAACTTCGTTAATCTTTGAGCTAAGTTTGTTCCTTTCTTTCTCTTTAAGCAATGTAAATAAAGGATAAATATTATAGCAGAAAATAAATAAGATATATATAAGGTTAAAAAAATTATAACTGCAAATTACACATCGTTTTATGGTACATAGTTACAAAGAACTAAAAGGCAAAAAAAGGTGTTTTTAAAGATAAGCCTAATTTAAGGCGACAAAGGGCTTTCAAATTAGCGAAAATCGGCCAAAATACAGATTTTTTAATTTTTGCATATTAAAATGTAAGAAATCTGCCTGAACAAGATGGCACAAAAATTTTGCCAATCGGTGAAAAATTGACGAAGTTATATGGATTTTTGTAAGTGACCACGCCCATTTGTTTACGTTTTACGATCGTTTGCGTAGCTGTCAAACTAGCTTTTCTTTTCTGTTTTTGTCAAGATTCGAAAGTTTATATGAATTTTTAGGTAATGTTCTTCCTAATTTTTTAATAATTGATTTTTTTTTTGAAGTTTACTGGATGGCAACATCAATTAATAACTGTAACTGTATTGTTCTCGATTTGTTTGTTTATTTTCGACCTATCTTTGCGAGCTTGATTTAGATCTCTGTTTTTGCTACTTTATCGTTTTTCGCCATTACCTTTTCTTTTACTTTGTTATTTTGTTCACGTTTTGTTTCTGTTATATTATTTTATTGAGTTTTATATTTAGTTACATTTTGTTTTATTATTTTTTGCCATGCATAGTATTAGCTCGCGGTGGCATAAACCGAAGGGCCATAAGACTAAACGAAAAATGACTCTGTTGGCTAATCTGAGGAAAAAGACTGTTGCTGAAGGAACTCCCCACACAACTTCTGAAAACGTAGACGTTGGGGCAAGTAATGAATCTTTCAGTGAAGAAAAAAATACAAGTGGTGCAAGTCCCACTTACAAGCTAGTCAACATGTTGTCTTTGAACAATCTGCTTAAATCTGTGCCATGTACTGAGTGCAAATCGCTCACCATGGAAATAAGTTCTTCTTCCAGGTGTGGATATTCATCAAAACTTCAGTTATCATGTGTTACATGTGGCAATGTTGCTGGTTCGTCTTTCTCCAGTCAACGCGCTGGCACTGGTCGTCGTTTTGATGTAAATGAAAAAATCGTGGAAGCTTTCACGGAAATTGGGAAAGGTCACGCTGCCTTAGAGACCTTCTCAATGGTTCTTGGAATGGCGGCTATGGACACCAAATCTTACCGAGACTGTTTTAATTCTCTTGTTGAACTGAAATCACAGTTCAAGCTTGATATCCTTAAAACATCACGTGCAGCTGTGAGGGACACCTACATGGAAGCCAACCCTCAACTCGACAGTGAAGGTGTGATAGACATTTGTGTGTCATATGACGGTACGTGGCATAAGCGTGGCCACACATCCCTGTATGGAATTGGGATAGTGACAGGCTTGGTAGTTGACTACGAAATACTATCCAAGTACTGTCACAATTGTGTCACAACATCTAAGGATCTTGGGCCAGATTCTGCAGAATTTCAAACGTGGTTTGCCGGCCACAAAGAAAACTGTGAAAAAAATTTCAGCGGGTCTTCCAACAGTATGGAAGTAAACGCTGCTTTAATCATTTGGAAGCGTTCCATACAGACTGGTAACTTTCGTTACACGACTGTTCTATCCGATGGTGATGCCAAAACATTTGAATCGGTAAATGCTGCACATTATGGTGTTGAAGTACAAATAGAAAAAGAGGAATGCCTAAATCATGTGGCAAAGAGAGTAGGCACCGGGTTGCGAAACAAAATTAAAGAATGGAGGGCGAAAGGTGTGACCCTTGGAGGGAAAAAAGTTGGTAGTCTGAAAGACGACACAGTTACAAAACTTCAAGGGTTCTACCGCAAAGCTGTGCAAAACAATTCTCCTGATGTCGACAGAATGAAAACAGCTATATATGCAACGCTGTTTCATTGCATGTCGACTGACGAAAAGCCACAGCACAGCAAATGCCCTCCTGGCAAAGAATCCTGGTGCTTCTTTCAGAGAGCCTTAGCGACAGGAACAATTACGAAAAAACACTCGACAATGAAAACCATTCTCGGTGAAACTGTTGTCGAGAAAATCCTGCCAGTTTATCAGCGACTCGCTTCCAACGACCTCCTTCAGAGATGCACTAAGGGAAAGACCCAAAATGCAAATGAATGCCTTCACAGCTGCATATGGGCAAAATGTCCTAAAGAAGGTTTTGTTTCCAAGAAACGTTTGGATATAGCAGTTACTTCAGCGATTAGTGAATACAATCTCGGCCATGTAAAATCGCTCGAAATTGCTCATGAAATTGTGAGTCAGAATTCACTAGAAATTGCTGCGAAAAAAGACTGTCGCACTTTCTTCTGTGAGGAACGTCGCCTATCTCCTCAGTACCGCAAAAAACGCATAGATAAGAAATATAAAAAGTCTTCTGACGACAAAAAAAAGCAAAAAAAAATGAAGGAATTACCTATTGTTCCGGAGGATTTTAACAAATTTGATATTCATAAATATCTTGTGCTTTATAATTGAATTTCTATACACTTTTAACCCCCTAGATGTTGATTTACAATAATCAAGTCAGTTGTGTGTCATAAAAAAAGAATAATAAGAATTTTTTTAAAACGTCATGAATACATTTTTTTGATAAATAAATGCCCATAATAATAAATTTTGTATTTTTATGTACAAAAACTTGTTGAACTGTTTTACTCTATGATGCTTTATAAATATAGACAAAAAACTTTACTATTCAGTTGATTTATTATTGGTATACTAAAAATCCTCTTTTTCTCAAAACACGATTTTCCATTGTGATTATACTACTTATATTGCAGTGCGCGTTGCAATTTTAGCTCTATTTTTCTGAAAATTGAAATATAACACCATATGAATGTCTAAACCAATTTGTTGGGAGCATTTTTTCAATTTTTTTGCATGTTACTGTTTTTTGTGACTTATTGATGCTAACCGGGATCATTTTTTGGCAAAAAATAGCATTATATTGTATTTTTTTATATTTTAAAAAATTTAAAGCCAAAAATGAACTAAGTATTCCCAACAAAGTGTTAGTACTTTTAAATGATACTTTAGACTTATACTATTTGCTGAATTAATGTACATTTGAGACGCGCACTCTGTTTTAAAAAAATCAAAATTTTAAAATCTCTTAATTTTTTAAATTTTTATTTTATTGAAGTAAAATTTTGTGAATATATTTAATAGTGACAAGCAAAAGTTCTACAAAAATCTCAAAAAGTTTGGCTAAAAAATAGAAAAGTTAGAAACAATAGCCCTGTGTCGCCTTAATACAATAAAACAAAATTATAATCAGAAATCGTATCATTAAAAATTTACAAGGGAAAAAGTGAGAGTTTGGTTTGGCTAGCCAGCCATTCACCAGCGAACCGGAGGGAGCGAAGCCGTTTGGAGCTCTTCTGTTTGGATTGGCGCTTCCTTGCTACGGGGGTGACGTATGAAGATTTAAAATTTGTGACAGCAATTTCACCGCAGAAACTGGGAGTAATCAATCCAGAAACGTGTAGAGCCATATTGTCCAGCTTAAAAGGACTATAGCCCTTACTTTTTCACCAACCTCTCGACCGGCAGCCGGACAGCGTTTTCGTGGTCGTCTAAAACGCCCCACGACAAGGAGACTGCGATTTCTCGGAGCGGACTGCTGATGGACATGAATGTCTGTGTTGAAGGATTACTCTGTGGCTACTACAAGCTCTAAGATTTTATGCTACTCGGAAGCTTTTCAGCTCCTGATCGGCGACATCATTGCTGCGAGTCAACTCGCTTGTAGCTAGAGAAATGTAAACAAATGGTCAACAGTGCAGTTCGCAATGTCAGGTGAGTAAGTTGAGCCAATTACAACAACGCTGTCTTCATTGATGTCAGAAAAGAGAGTGTCGAAAGAACAAGTTTCTACTTGGGAGGGAAATACAAATTTTAACAGCGGTCTTGACACAAGATGGCTAAAATAACGGTTGAAACGACTGTTGGACCGTGTTGGGAAAATAAGTGTGTTACAGTTACATAGATATTTTGAATTTATACAAATACACTACTTCTTCTCATTTGAACTATTTTTTGGACTTAAATAATGTTCAGCAATTATTTATATTACATCTATTACTAGAAACTAGACGCTTCAAACAACGGACGCATGGAGAGAAGTTCCCGATGAGATTTTTCTCATTGTTTGGGCGACATAGACGGCAAACATGTGAGGATCAATCCAAGTAATGGAAGTGAGTCCTATTTCTTTAATTATAAAAAGTTCCGCAGCGTTGTATTGATGGCATGTGCAAATGCCAACTACGGGTTCATTTCGTGCGAGGTCGGCACAAACGACAGAATATCAGACAGTGGTGCGATTAGAAACACCAGTTTCTATGACAAGCTAAATGATGGCTCGTTAGACGTTCCACCCATGGAATCCATAAATTATGGATTTATTCATTGGGGATGAGGCATTTGCAATGCGCAGAGACTTCTTAACACTTTACCGACCGGTAGCGGTTCGAACATACTATGCCCTTTCACCGCTCGCTCAGCCGCAGATCGTCCTAACCAAGTCTAACAGAAAGATCAAAAGTCGAATAATCGACAGCCGGTCGGTAAAGTGTTAAAGACGTACAGCCTGAAGTCTTTGAATGAAGAGAGCATACTCTTCAATTATAGGCTGTCCAGGGCACGTCGAGTGGTGGAAAACGCCTTTGGCATCATGGCGAAGAGGTTTCGCATTTTCCACAGCCTTTAATTTGGACCTCCACCAAATTAATTTGGTGGCATTGACCTGCTGCGTGTTGCCCAACTTTTTAAGACGGAAGTCAATTGGGTATATATCAGATGAGATGACTAATGATATCCAGTCACCATAGACGCATCTTTAACATACCTAAACTCCCAATGCAAATGCGCAGGCAAAATTGGTGAGAGAAATGTACACAGAATACTTTAATGGTGAAGGGCAAATGCCAACCTACTGTGTATACTCCCATACATGCCAAGTCGAGGAGGGGCTAGTCTGATTCTTTGGCTACAAGCAGCGAGCGTGAAGATCAACCTCCTCCGCTCATTGACGGTCTACTGTTACCATCTCACCGGACCGTTTTGGAAGATCCACCACCTGCTGCACTACCGCAGAACTTACCACCTGTTCCCCAGCTGCCAAGAGTAATATCTTACATCAACTAGAATGATAGCCATGAGCCCATTGCTTGCCGAGAGTTTATCCCAGTCGTCACTGTGCTCCGGACGCCTTATGGAGCGCGGTGTACGCCGTACTCCGTTAAAGCCGTACGGGATGCTTCTCTGCGTAGGTCGGCCTTGAACTCGCCGACCTACGCAGGGAGTACATTGTAGACCGCTTTCGCCAGTTTCCAGTAGCCGGTCTGTACTTCGATGTCTCTTATGGCACAGTCGCGGGACTCTTGGATCTGCTGAACTCTTGTCTTGATTTCGGCGAGAGAGTCGAAGAGCAGGAGGCACGTGTCGGCGAGAGATGCAAGTTCACCAGTTTTGAAGATGCGAAAGTACAATTCACCAAGACGATACATAGAATAAGCGAAATTCCCAACTTAGGGTCGGTGCCTTCTCTTATCGCGTATGGAATTTTCAATAAGCAATCTTTTGAGAACTACTACGGTCTGACTTGGGGGCGGTGCCCGCAGCACCAGCAGGAGCCAATCCGCTCTAAGAAGTCACGCGTTTCCCATTTGGTCTTTTTCAGGATAGGATGGGACTTTTCTTTTTCTTACACCTGGTCCTTTTCAAGATAGGGTGGAACTTCATTAAGCAATAGCCCGGCAATTTAATTAATTATTTTGGGCCTAATTATGTTCTGTGGTGGGGTTTTGGAGGTTTTTACAATCTTATACTGCATAACCTCATATTTCAGCAGGCTATACATTTTCCTTTACTTTCATGCCCAGTTTTGCCGTTTTATGGGTAATTTAAAATATTTTATTAGTTGTGAAAATACTGTTGTATTTTTCATAACTCATATTTTCTTAATTATTCCGTTATCTGCATTGGATACCAAAATCGGTAACTTTTTTAATTACCGGTCAATCTAACCGAGCCCGGTAGGAATAGGTATACATGAACTGTCGGTAGGTTCAGTGTTAACAATGATTGATAGATTCGCCCGATGGCACAGAGAAGGACTTTTTTTCACCAAGAACAGTATACTGACAGACTATGTTAAGCCATTGGAAAATACAATTCTGGTTTCCAGGAACTTTCAGTGAAAAAAAAAAGTTTTTTTTTAAATTTACACTTATAGCCTAGTTATAGGTGCGCACCGATATCATATAAATGTTACATTTTCACTATGTTTTTATTGTACT
This sequence comes from Octonoba sinensis, assembly GCA_038502835.1. Taxonomy (NCBI): domain Eukaryota; kingdom Metazoa; phylum Arthropoda; class Arachnida; order Araneae; family Uloboridae; genus Octonoba; species Octonoba sinensis. The sequence continues at coordinate 56,776,819 of CM076605.1, read as the reverse complement.
CGTTAACGGGGAAGGAGATGAAGGGAATGAAAAATCAATTTTAGAAGAATTTAAAAATTTCCTATTCAAGTTGGATCGACGATTGGCATTTTTCGAAAGAACAATAGAAGAGCTGAAAATTAAAACTATGAGCGGAGGACTTGCCGAGTCTGGCAGTAAATAAGAACAAAATTAATGATTTGAAAGGGAAGAAAATTTCATCTATGTTACCTTGGTATTTAATAAATGATAATTACTGCTAAGAGAAAAAAATCTAATGCAACATCACCTATGGAACAACGCAAGTTTGGCGATTGTTGTCTATTTGTAAAGTCAGTCGTAGCCAAATTATCAGACCCTATTTTATTTTTTCATTTGAAGGCACCACATTCTTGGAACGCAAAATATCATCACAGGACTAAGAAAAGAAACAAACGAAGAACACGAACAGGCTACAAAGTGATTCGCTTTTGAGGGTTTTCACTAAGGTCATTGAAGTATTATATGCAAAAATTCTAACAGTAGACATTTGGCCAAGTAGAGAGAATACGTATTATTTATATGCCCTTTTTTTTAGCGATTGACCATCGCTAATAAAAACAGGGTTGCCACAGAAGAAATGGAACAAAAGTTGCTTTAGTAGCATAAAAGCACGAAAATAGTAGCCTAAATAGTAGCCACGGCTCAATGACAAACAAGTCTTAATTAACTTGTTCAGTGATGGGTACTTACTTATTACATTTGGATCTTATATTTCTACATAAAGAGTTGCTGTGAATAATGTAATTTATAAAAAAGCAAATGCATTTTTATATGAAATAAACACGTTTCCGAGCATTAACTTTCTAAACTGAAATAACTATTTCATATCTACCAATGATTAAAAACATCAATGAATAAGGAGTGAAGTAAAAAAAAAAGATTGCAATATGAGAGAGAAGAGCAAGGTTATTAATAGAAAACAAACATACTTGAGATTTAAACACACAATAGCTGATCTCTTATTTATATACGTGTATAATATTGAGCTACTTGATTAGTGAAATTCTAAGACCAAGAGGAGACATTATCAAAAACATTAAGTTTACTTTTTTTTCACAAATTTAACAATTATTTTATAATATTGGAAAAATCACCCAATAGACAATTGCTAGAGACAATCAAAAATTTTAAAAAAATCAATTTGAAATTACATGGCAAAGAAAAAAAAACTTTGGAAAAAATTTTTTAAACTAGATTATTAACTAGGCTGAAATATTTAATTCTTGTAATTAACTTGTATGATCACTAAAACTTACAAGAACTTTGACAGAAATTATTTTATTTTCGGCCGAATTTTTCGAGTGGGCGTGACAAAATGACACCTGTGCAAGTTTGTACTACAGAAGTTGAAAGGTAACAAAGATTAAAAATTATGGTAAGTTCAAAGTTATTGAGCTCCAAGATGCAGAATCCGATAGTAAATGAGCACTAGGAAGTTTTTCCGAAGCCTACGCAATCGGAATTCGAAATGCGTAAAAAATCAAGACCAAGCTTTTAAAATAGCGAAAAACAGAAAAAATGCGTAAATTTTACTCGTAGTTTGTAAAAGTTGGCAGGCTAGGCTACTTTCAAAACTTTTCATTGAAAAGAAAGAAGGGATTTTAGTGGAAACGAAATTCTTACTTTCCAAAAATACAGAAAAACACATGTCTGTCTATGTGATGATTGGGTGTTTCGGACATATCGTTGCAATCCTTCGCCGTGCAACACCGTGGATATTGTGGTCAAGCATCACTGCCATTGGTTGCCAGTGTTCGAGAGAAAAGGCGCATATCGCGTGCACACGGCACAGCTTCTGTATCGACTACCAAATCACCCATGAAAAAAGCAAACTAACCCCTTTCATTGGCAACAGTGTCAGCTTCATTGGCAATTGCTTCAAGGTCAATATGACGCTTGGGCCAAGATGGAAGTTTGAAAAATTATGGCACAATTTTCCGTGAAATAAAAGAAAATTTTTTTCGCAAAAATATTTTTTGGTGCATTTGAATAAAAGAATTTCAAAAGAGGCAGAAATAAAAAAAGTCGCCTAATAGTTGCCATTTGGAAAAATTAGTTGCTTTTTCGCCCTATTTCGAAGAAAATAGTTGCCATAGTCGCCTGATGCTGAAAATAGTTGCAAATAGTTGCTTTTTAGTGGCCTGTGGCAACCCTGTAAAAAAGGACATAAATTATATCCTCCCTTCAATATAGTTACTTAGTAAACATTATGAATAGGATATCTTGATATGTTGTTTTTTATAAACTGTTGTTTTCATTTTAATGTGAATTATTGTTATTATTTTTTTTCTTTCAGTCTTTGTTGCTCATCTTCTACTGGGATGTTCTACTGATTTAAGAGTTTCAAAGACCCAAAAGGTAAATCTTTATTTATTATTGTTGAATCGAATGATGATTAGTTCCGTCAAATTCATTCGAAGGGAAGACTCAGTCGGGGGGTACAGCTTTTTATAGCTGATATTACAAATTCAAACGATAGGGATGTGAAAGAATGGGTACATTTCGTGTTAAACGCAATACCGCTTTCGTTTAACACGTAATTGTTCCTATTTATACAGTCACTCAAGAAATTAAACTAACAAGGGTACCATATAAAATATACGTGTTGGCCCTTCAATACAACACAACATTTATGAGTAAGGAATGTGCCGTTTCGGTTCACTTTATAAATTGTGTTTCCCCTTCAATACAACACAACATTTATGTGCAGTTCCCTTTCTTCAGAAACCCTTCATCATACAACACTATTTATGTGTCACTTAAAATTCTCCTGGGTTACTTAGGTAAAACCGAAAATGTTATTTTGCATTCTTCATACATTTTCACTAGGAGTGCAATTCGGCATGTTTTTTTTTTTATTTTTAGAAATATGTAATTTTGTTCAACTACAAAAGTCCACAAAACATCTACGGAAATACAAAGGTTTAAATTCATAAATTTGACAATGCCATAAATCCTACACATCTGCTAGATTGACCTGATTATTTTCATGTACGATGACATATCCATGCTGATAGTTTATGTCTGTATTTTCTTCCATTGGTGAATTTCCCCTCCAACCATACCGTAGCAATAAATTTTCCTTACTCCATCGTTCTTTATCTGGTATAATGTCAGTAACTTTAAGTGTTTTCTTCGATAGATTTAGCTTATATTCTATTATCATCTTGATTCTCATGTATGTCATCTTCACATAAAGATAGAAAATAGTCAACGGGGTATACTTTCGAAGAGATTTCCACATGATCTCTGTAATCTTCGACATAAGCATATTCTAAGACTCTGATATGCGGTTTAAGATTTTGAAATAATTGGTAATACGTTCATTAGTCGTCCAAATAACGTCGGTAGGTTTCACATCCACATTTTTTATTAGTTCCTGTATCTTATTCTCGTATGGATTGATTTTGCAGTCCGAGTAACGTAGGCTAGGAATTTGATACTTGTTTTTCACTTTAAAAATAAGTGATAATTTATAACCACGAGTTACAATTTCGATTTTATGTGGAATATGTTGTGGATCCAATTAATCCCGATTCAATTTGTACATCAAACGGACGGATCACTTCTTCGGATTTCAATTTCAGAGCAAGTTGTCCTCCTTCATATTCCGAATTTAGATTAATGACAAAAGTTCCTAGGAGATGAGGTTCGTCTGTATCTAGGTGCCAGTCAAAAAAACCTTTTTCATCGTACAAAACCAGTTTGTATAATTCTAAATATCCACCTTCAAAATCAAATTTACACCGTAACCTTATATTTTTTGTTTCGTATGATTTTCTAACTGACTCGTCATATATTTTTTGCTTTTTACAACCAAAACTCGATTTTTGTAATTGAGATTTAATTTCTTCACATGTTTATCGAAAAATTGAAATAGATCAAATGTCAGTGTATCGTTTATAATTAACAGAAACTTTTCTTCTCTTTTTTTCTGCATCAATCTTTAAAATCCGTATTTCATCATACAATATATCTCTGTTGGCTATGTATTCTTTTAAAATATCCATTTTGTATTTCGAAGTCCAGATGATAGTTATACAATAAAAGAGAGAGAAAATAAAAAAAACCACGTTAATAGATATTTTTAAAAATATATACTTTTTAATAAGATCACATATTTAGCAAGTTGTGTTTTTTTTTTTCTCATTTTTTTTTTTTTTTTTTTAAATCTCGAAAGAACGAGGACAAATAATATTTATTTTATGAATAATGATTAACAATGCTTTATGCTAAATTCGAATTTAGATTGCAAAATTGACCACGGTATCATTAAAATCATCAGTCTACCATCTACATGTTCATAACTTTTAAGCTGAATGGTAATGATATTGAACGCTTTTTCTCCTCACAGAACACAAAATATTGCTAATTGTATAAAAGTTTTCAGGGCTCCCACTGCCTTAACACAATTTGTAGCAGCTTTCGGAGCAGGTAAAATTTCCTTTTTGTATCAGTTTGGAGCAGAAGAATTTTAACTTTTGTATCAGTTTGGAGCAAAAGAAATCGACTTTTGTATCAGTTTAGGAGCTGAAAATATCAACTTTGTACCATTTTTGGAGGATTTTTTTCTTTATTTTTTAAATATTAAATGGCTGTTTTAAAGCAATATCATTTTCATACATCAAGGGTAAGAGCAGTTTCAAGTCTTCAAACTGATAGGAAATGTAAACGTCAGTCATCCTTCTAAAACTGGATTATTTTTATATTTCTTAAGCAATTATTCATAACCTATTCAAAAAGTAAGACTAATTAAACCTATAACCCTTATAAGGGTATTTTTCAATACTTTTCTCAAGAAGCAGATTATTTTAAAAAATGTTTTGTTGTTTTTTCTTCTTCTAATAGTTAAGAATATCTGGAAGAAAGCTTAAAATTTTCTTCTTTTCAAAAATCATTGCACTCTTTTTTGTTTAATAGCTAAAACACTATTCTTTCAAGAAAATAAGCAAAAACTAACTAATATGAAAGGTTCAACTATTTTAAACTATTTATCATTAATTAAAATTTGTTTTTTAAATGGTACTTATGTAGGTATAATCATTGTGATTATAGTAACAGTAAAATTTTGAATGAATTAAATATAATTTTATATTTTATCAAAAAATATATTTGAAGTTAATCCTATTTTCTACCAGCAGTAATATTTATTATTTTTCCGATTAAAAAATATTTCTTTAAATTTCAATCCTAAATGCTCACTTGGATGCTTTGGAAGTAATTAATGACACTAAAAGTAAATTGCTGAGTTTTATAATTTTGCAGCTAGAAATTTCAAGAACCAAATTATATTTTTCAGTTCTATAATAGAAAGGCAAAATGTATTTCTTATTATCTGTTGATAATTTAATGTCTAATGATTTATTTATTTTTTTCAACAAGTTATCTTTACATCTTTCAAAAATTGTGTAATAGTTACAATAAAATTTCAAGAGTCCTAGGGTTACAACAATTGGATGCTGAAAGAATCTAAATTGAATTAAAAGAAAGAGGAAATGCGTGATAATTTCATAACTTTCAAATCTTGTTAAAAAATTGAAACTTTAAGCAGGTTTACTTTAATGAGGTCCTTCAACCACAACAAAATTTCTATTTCTTCTATTGCTTAACATATTTGCTAAAGATCATCAATTGATTAAGATACACATGCTTTTTTTTTAATGATTTTCTAACTTAACTAATTTTTTTACTTATTTTGTTCTTTATATTTATGTTTTATGTTTTTGAATTGCTTGTGGTCATATGATATATATTACAGACCTTAAAGAGTAATGAGAAAAGAAAAAAAAGCTGAAATTCAATGTTTAATTTTACAGCGTTTGAAGGTCTACCTCTAAACTTTTTCGGGAACAAATATATATTTTCAAACAATGTTTTTATTTAAAATAAATATACATTTTATTTATTTACTATCAGAAGAAATATTATAAATTGTTGAAATGGAAAAAATCCGATTTTTGTAGGGGATGCAAAAAGATTGTAGAACGTATGCGCTCCTTTGCTTGCACGTGAAAATTAGGCTTAAGGAATTTGAAAAAAAAAATGTTATAATGGAGCAGAAATCTTTTTAACATCTGTTCTGTTCTTGATTTTTCACATTGATTAGTATTTCCTAAACATTAGACGGTAATTTTTTTTTTTTTTCCCACGTTCCATGAAATTAAACTTTTTTATCTATTTCAAGAAAAACTTACTAAATAAAATTTTCAACATAAATAGTAATAAGAGGAATGATTCTTCTCTCTATAACACTACAAAATATTAGAAATCGTCTCACTGTTTCTTCTACAAGCGTGGGATACATCACACATTCTGCTCGATTTTCTCATCCATATTTGATGTTCTTCAGAGAGGGTAGAGCTAATATTAATTAATAAACTGCTTCAAAGGTAAAAAATTAGTTGACTAAAGGAAAAATGTATCGAATGATTTCGATTTTAAGGTTAAAAATACATAATATCTAAAAAAATTTCGATTTTTTTTTTTTTTTTCCAAAAATCGCTATTTGGCGCCAATTTCGCGAAAAAACGCACTTTGTAGCAGCATGTAGCAGAAAAAACGTTTTGGCACTGTTTTGCACAATTGGCGCAGCCGTGGGAGCCCTGAAGTTTTACTTATTTAAAATAAATATTCACCTAACATGAGTATGTAAAGAACGAAAATGCTGTTTAAACTAACTCATAAGGACAGCAAAAATATATTTTTGTTTTTCGCTTATCTCGTCACACTGAAGCAGAATCCGCACATAAAATTCTTACTTCACTCACAAATCTAACACCTTAGGATGGTAATGCTGGGGAATTAGTGCAGAAATATTTTTTAATTGCAATCAAACAAAACTATTTCAAAATGGGCACCTATTTTTAAAGATGTATTTCAGTTTTTAAATATGAGACAAAAATTCAAATGAGGACATTTCTAGTAAGTCTTTAAGAAACTACTTGGCTCAGTTAAATGGTTGTTCTTTAGGGGGATAACAATAAAAGAACCCTTTTCTGAGACACCTTTTTAGAAAATGACCCACATATTATAAAAATGATGCAGGAATGTGCCGTTTTACTTCGGATGTCTTCTGGGGAGATTTTTTTATACATATAGTGTGAAAATGATATAGTAATGGATCATAAGAAGGAATGGTTGTTCTTTAGGGAGATAACAATAAAAAAAACGCTTTTCAGAGGCACCTTTTTAGAGAATAATATGAAAACAATGCAGGAATGTGCCGTTTTAGTTCAGATGTATTCCGGGTGTTCATATATATTTTTATATTCGGGAACGGATCTTAAGAAGGAATGGTTGTAAATGACTGAATGGATTGAAACCAGAAGACTGAATAGGTATAGTGTTCTATAATTATGACATTTTCACATTTTTTTATGAAATATAGTTGAATTGAAATGTAAACTTTTACTCTTGAGTGTATGGCAATAGATTAGGGGAAATCAAGGAAAAATTTGAAACTATAGTAATTTTTCTTATATTATGGAAAAAATGTTTCAAATTACAGTTCAGATATTTCACAGTATGTGAAAATATTACAATATCTAGTTGTTTTTTTTTAAATTATGCGAAATTGCCTCATAATTTAGTGGCATTTTTGAAAATTGAATAAAATATAGATAATCGATCATTTTTTCAGAAAATAAGATTCTAGAAAATTAAAATTTTCTTATCTAAAAAAAAATTTTTTTTTTTTTTTTGGATAAGAAAATTTTTCATTTTCTAACATTTAGATTCCGAAAAAATGTTCGATTATCTATATATTTCTCAATTGCCATATTTTGTCATAAATTATCATATTTTTATTGTATTTTCAATTTTTTAAACATGACCTATCACGTTTGTTTTATGTGAAATTTTCATATTTCATGAAATATATGAGAATATGTCATAACATAGGGAATATTTACCTAAAAACTCTTACAGACTACAGTATAATTTTGTGGAATCGCAATCAAATTAGTCAATTATCTATAATAAGGTGAATCATCGTTAAACCGAACAAGAAATTTTGCACAATACGTACAATATATATGTCTTAAAAAATCTAACTTTGATACTAATAGGATTTTTTTGTAAATAACAAATTATTCTCTTTTAACCCTAACATTTCAAACGATTTCTAGCTTAATTTTAATTGAATGTGTATTAGTTATTTGCTATGTATTTATTATATGTCCTAATACTCGACAGCTGTGGGTTGGCAAAAGTCGAATTAATAATAAATGAAAGTATCACTTTAAATTATGTCCTCATTTTAATGTAAGTTCTGATTTATGTGTCTTTCCCAATAATGCTTTAATTTCTATTACTATCTATAATTTTTTTTTTATTTTAATACAGGTGTCCGAAAAATTAGAATTTTTCGCTTAGTGGAAAATCTTTTAGTTTATTGATATTCGTAGAAAAAAAACAGATGTGCTGGAATAGTCTGCGCCTTGGCCGTGTTTGAAAATATGACATGTTGAGACATCGCGCTTGCGCGATAACTCAACAGCAACATGTGGAGCGTGACATTTCAAGAATGAAGAATTTTAAACATATTGAAGGGGCAATTCTCTACATAAATTAAGTTTTTTGCATTTCCTCATTTTTTGCAAACTTTAATGGGCTGCTAATTGTCTCCGTGAATCAGTGCCCAATTCTTAATCGAAAAAAAAAATAAATAAAAATGGAACGAGAGGAGGAAACCTCTACAAAAAAACGTGGGCTCAGTTGGCACCGGCTGAAATTTTGGAGCATTCAATAAGACTGGTATAAGAAATGCATTTGTAATATTCTCGTGTAATGGTGTGTTGTAAGCTTTCGTACCACTGCTGTCATCATGTGGCTACAAGCTATTTAGAAGAATCGAATACAAACGCGATAGCCTATTTTTATGGATATAAATGGATTGTGATCGACTGAAAATTAGATATTAACTGCTTCACTGCCAAGATCGAGAACTCGAATTTAGCATAATTAGTTATAAAAGTAGTGTTTTGATAGCTGCAAGGAGGCTTTCGTCAGTATGATTGTGATCATAGCATATCTCTTCCGCATAAGTGATCATCATGAATCCGTATCATAGGTTTTAATCAACATGTTTTATTTTAATTGGTTTCTAATCCCATGCGGTGCAATATTTTATTATCCTTTTATTTGCAATATTGAATCCGTAGTACCATATTTTTGCAACATATGACATAAATCACTTTCGGCAAGTCAATTTTTACGTATCTTTTATGTCACTGTTTAACCTTTAGATGTGAAATGATTATTGCCTACAAGCAAGGGAAATGACAAAAATAACTTAAAAAAGAGCTGTATTGCATTGGGGAACTTTTATGATACAGACTTGGCAGGCTTAGAATTGTATAAAGATGTAATGGACTGCCCAAAGCTACTCAAGGCAAGAGTGATGTTCAGCTCTCGACGCCAGAGGACTTGCTTAGCAATACTACACTATGGGGAAAATTTATAGCCAAACTTGAGAGTTGGACTTCAGATTCTGTTGACCGTTGGAAACTCCATACCCAGGTATGCAACGTCTTTTAACAAACTGAAACTTATCCTGTCCTATTTAAAATAATCCATTCACAAGAAACACATTGACTTTGTTGACGTTTAGCGGGAAGTTACCGATAGCATCGATTTTGATAGATAGATTGATTGATAACTTTGCAGCAACAAAGGCTCTGAAATTCGTGTTTACATTTACAGCACATTACATCAAGCTCACTTTTTTGATTTAGACCAACTTCATTTTTAGATTTATATTACTACTATATATGTATATATATGTTTAAATTAGTAATAAGTGAATTGGGAAAATTCAGAGTTACTGAAGTATAAAAATTAATATTGTGTTCGTGCTAAATTGTCATTGATGACGAACCATTAAACACATCCGAGAGCATGTAAGTATAAAAGAAATAGATAAACAAGTCTCAAATGATTGCTTTTTGATTCACTTCAAAATATGTCCTTCAAGATATGTATGATAATATCCCAATAGCGACTATTTCATTCGGTTACATGTCTTGCAACAATATTTTAATTATTTTCTTCTTTTTTCACAGAAAAAAAAACTGAAGGAATACCCTTACACACAATACTAGATGATGTTTGCGATCCTTTGGGCTCACAAGGCAAAACTTTGAAAATATTGCAAATTCTGAAAAACTCCTAAACAGTAAGCAACTAAATGAGAATGACGCAATAAGAATAAAATAGTAAAAAAAAATCTATTGTAAAAAGCATGGAAATGCTGGGTGATGAATCACCTGTACTATTTTTTAAAGAACAGGGTCAAATCTAGGTAAAAATTTGAAATTAATGATTTTATGTTAGTAATTATGACAAAAGGTCAAAAGGAAATTTTCGAAAAATTTGCTCCAGAACATGCATAGATTCCACTCATGGAACCAATGCATATGACTTTCATTTCACAACCTTAGTTGCTTTGGATCAATTCTTTCAGGCTTCCCTTTGGCGTTTATATATCACGTAAATTAAATGAAATCCATATGGAAAAATTTTGCACTGAAATTCAAAGAAAAGCTACGAAAATGCAAACAAAAATATTTGTCTGATGAGGATCCAGTGTTCTACAATGCCTGGTGGAAAATAATGCTGTCCGCTGCAACTTCTTTACCTGGCATGTAGTCTACCCAAAATTAAAACCCTTTCAAAAAAAAAGTTTGAAGTTTACAAAACTGCATCCACATTGTTAGCACGTTTGAAAACAAGACTTTACAATCACATTGCAAAAATGTATTTGATTTAGAGAAAGATAATGAAACAAAATTGTTTGGCAAGTATTTAAAACATATTATGCTAACAGACCTAATGCATGGGCTTATTATTTCAGAACCCATTTAATACCAACATGATTTTGGAATCCCTGTATAAGCAGAACAAAAGATCAGCAGAACAAAAGATCAGCTATAACGCAAATAATGAAAAAGGCATGTAATTTCCAAAATTAAAAGTTGATAAAACTGAACGCGCAGTCATAGAATGTTTGAAATCACTTTGCAAAAATTTGTTTTTGATTTAGAGAATGATAATGAAACAAAATTGTTTGACATGTATTGAAATTATATTATGCTAACAGACCTAATGCATGGGCTAATTGTTTCAGATTGGCTGGGATTAATACCAACTTGGTTTTGGAGTCCCTGCATAAGGTCTTGAAGCATTGCTAAATGAAAGACAACAGACTTGACAAACGTACATATCCACTAGCATCTCAAACCCAACTCGGCTGCCTACGAGTTGGACGAGTCAAATTGAAGCAAAGGGGTTAACCAGGCCCTCGCGGCGGGAAGAAACATAAATCGGTGTTCAAGGCTATTTTTCTAACTCGTTTCGTTCGAGGCGTTTATTATTGTTGTTTACGTTTTGCGACCGCTTGCTATTTCCTAATACAAATATGTCTACGAAATTGTCAAAAAAAACGGCCCTTTACAGGGCCAAACACATCTGAAATTTCTTGTGAATAGTGAAATGTTACTTTTTCTTTAAGAAAAAAATTGTATGCGCACGAAAGGAAATTTCATCCTGATGATGTTCTTACTTTGCGTCGCACTCAGCTGTGTGGATTATGTTCGGAAGGATGTTCCGACTCTCGCTGTTCGCTCCGACGCCCATTTGGAAGAAAAGCATGGAGTGAAATTAAACTTTAGTAGTTTCTCATTTCATTCTGAAGAAGATTTCGAGAAATGGAAATCGAACATGGAGAGAGAAAGCCAATCTTCATTTATTCTCAGGAATTCAACGCATAAAGAAAGTTTGACCATAAAGCACTACAGTTATCACAGAAGTGGAAAGGCGTGCAATGAAAGTACTTCTAGCAATCAACGGCACAAAAAAATTGGTGGTTCTGTGAAGTGTGGGTTTACTTGTCCAGCATTTTTTAAATTAGAAATGACTACTGTTGCTGATATTACTGAATGGAGTGTTTCCTATCAAGCTGTTCATGTGGGTCTTCCAATGGAAGTTGGAAAACTTCATCTATCAAAAGATGAAAAGGCACACTTAGCAAACTCTTTGGCGGTGGGCATCCCAATGTCAAGAATCTTAAATGAATCCCGTTCCAGTTACTCCCAAACCAAAAGATATGGCTTGACAACTAGAAAAGACTTGCACAACGTAGCCAGAGACTTTAAAATAAATACAAGCGTTATTTTGCACCAAAATGATGCATCATCGGTGGAGCTTCTTGTGCAAAAAATGAAATCATCTAATGACAACCCAGTTTTAATTTATAAACCGATTGGTTGTCTAATGCCTAATTTTCCTGCCTTAAAGGAGGACGAGTTTTGTGTAGGACTAATGAATGAAGCTCAGACGGAATTATTAAAACTTGATGGTCATAAGTGTATTATGATAGATTCTACGCATGGTATGAATCAATATGGTCTTCAATTAAGCACCTTGATGGTGCACGATGAAAATCACGAAGGTTTGCCAGTCGCCACTTTATTTTCATCTAGAGTTGCAGCTGAAGCTTTGCTGCCTTTTTTTGATGCAATTAAAAATCGTTTGCCAGACATGAAAACAGAAGTCATCATGACAGATGATACAAATTGTTTTTTCATTGCCTCGCAAGAAATTTTCAAGAACAATTCCAAACACATTCTTTGCAGTTGGCACGTAAATCGCAGCTGGGGAAGCAAAATAAACCTAAAAATAAAAAACATTGAAAATAGAAAAGCTTTGAAAGATAAATTGAATGAAATTCTAACTGAAATGGATGAAGTTACATTTCATAAATTTCTGGTTGAGTTTGTTAAATTGTACAAGGTTATTGAGCCAGAATTTGTGAAGTATTTTCAAAATACGTACCAAAATAGAGCTGAAAAATGGGCATATTGTTACAGAATCAATATGGGAGTCAAAACCAACATGAAGCTCGAAAGATGGCACCGGCAGTTAAAATATGAAGAAGCCGGTGGCACTGTCATGAAAAGATTGGACAAAGCCATTTCTTTAGTGACAAGTGCTGTAGCAAAACAGAATCATATCAATGGAGAGGGGAAAATTAACATCACGAGTTACAAAGCGACATCAAACTTCAGTAGAAATCAATTCAGTAGAATGTTTACGATGTGTTCCCAATGGAAAAGAAATATATTGTTTCAAAACATGATTGATCTTGCATATTCACTTATGAAGTAGAAAAAACTGAAATCAAATGTAATTGTACAATTCGGTGTGAAGACTAATGTTTGTATCCATGAAATGAGTTGTACATCCATAGACTTTTCAATAAGATACATTATATGCAAACATATTCATTACGTGTGCACAAAATTTAAAGCTGAATATGAGAAACACTAGAACCAATGAACACCTGGGATGAACTACTAATTGCCACTGATGTTCGTACAGAAAAAAGAACAATAGAAAAAGAATCTATTGTAAAGTGCTTGCAGAAAACATCGAGTGAAAATAAAGAGGATAAGAAAAGAAAATTGTCTGAATTACAAGATCTACAAGCAAAGGTGTTACAAATAAATGAAAATGAACTTTATTTTCAAACTCTGGGGGAACATATGAAGGCATCTTTGGAACTCTGTCACTTACAACAGCACAAATTGAAAAATAAATCGATAGAAGTAGAGAAAGCTCCAGCAAATAAATGCATAGCAACGAAAGTTTTTAATAAAGAAAAATAAAAAATAAAAGTGGACATACCAGATTTTTAGTTGGGAAAAATATCTCCTGTAGTGTATTCCTAATGTAAATATTTTGTTCCCTTCAGAATTTCCTCATGTTAAATGAAAGATTGCTTTGGATATTACATGTTAATAGTTTTCTGTCATTTATTTATTTTTAATTTGCAAACTAACTCTTATAAGCTTTTTCGATTGCATCAACTTGTACATCAAATTATCCGGCTATATGGAATATTTGTTGTAGCATATTTATGTAACATGTGCACAGAAAACGGTCAAATTTTTATTATTCTAAATTATTACCTCCAATACTTTTTAGGATAAAATTTATCACTATTTCGATTTAGTTTAAGAAGTTTGTTTGAATTTGTTTTTCTTTGTATGATTGAATAGAGATGTGTAATTATTTTATATTTTACTTGTCCATTCAAATATTTTACTCACACAGCCATTAAATACTAATTGCAAATCAGAGTTGGCATTTGTTTTAATTTTTCTATTTCATATTTTAAAAACTTGAATATTTTCTTCTTTTTTTTTTGCTGAAAAATGTTTTATTAATTTTAACCTTATATACAACTAAATTAATACAAAATTATTTTATAGTGCATAAAGTAGCTTGAGCCTCACAGATTAAAAATGTACATTAATTAGAATGTACGTGAGGTTCAATGGAAAAATCTTATAAAAGCTTCAAAAAATTGCGTTTTCTGAATTTCAATTTTTTTATTCACCCTCTCCTTTCCAATCATCACTAAAGATAGCATAAAATTGCAGTTTTCGGACTTCAGTGTCGAAAAGGTAGCGGGGTGGAGGCAGGTACGATTTTCAACTGCCACCCCCTTAACAGCCCTGTAAATCCGTCACTGTATATTTTTAATATTTATATTAATAAATTTATTAATATATTAATATAAATATTAAAAATATTTATATTAATTAAAATATATATTATATTTATAAACAAATGTCTTACAAAAATATTTAATTCTTTTCTTCTTTTTCAGAAAAAATTTTTGAAAGGACCCCTTAGATAGAATCCTGGATGATGTCTGCGATTCTTTGGGGAATACATCTACCCACAAGGCAAGACCTCAAAAATATTGCAAATTCGGGAAAACTCCTAAACAGAGTAACTAAATGTCAATGACGCAAAGCGAGTCAAATCATTTGTAAAAAGCATGGAGATACTGGGTGATGAAGCACCTGTACTATTTTTTTAACAACACGGACAAATCTATGGAAAATTTGAAGTTAATGATTTTATGATAGTAATTACGACTAAAGGTCAAATGCAAGTTTTCGAAAAACTTGGTCCAGAACAGGTATGCATCGATTCCACACGTGGAACCAATGCATATGACATTCATTTAACAATCTCGGTTGTTCCAGATTAATTTGGTGCAGGTTTCCCTGAATGTTTAGCCTTTCAAATAAATTGAATCAGATCCACATGGAAAAGTTTTTTAACTGAAAATTAATTGAAAGCAACGAAAATGCAAACAAAAATATGTCTGATGATGCGCCAGTTTTAGAGAATGTCTAGGGGCAAATAATAGGGTCTGATGAAAGACAACTTTGCACGTGGCACGTAGTCTATTCAAATTTAAAACCCTTTTAAAAAGAGTTTACAAAACTGCACGCACATTGTTAGCATGTTTGAAAACAGAAGACTTTACAATCACATTGGAAAAATTTATTTTTGATTTAGAGAATGATGATGAAAGAAAATCGATTGGCAAGTATTTAAAACATATTATGCTAACAGACCTAATACATGGGCTTATTGTTTCAGAACCCCCGCATAAAGCTCTGAAACATTGTAACATAAAAGGCAATGTCTGCCACAGACTTGACAAATGTATTTACTGCTTACAAAAACGAGTAAGAGATCAAACATTCGACAGGTTTACTAAATTGAATAAAGGGGGATACACCAAAACACCTGGGGATATCCTGAAAAGGCACAGCAAAAAAAAAAAAAAAACAGCAGAAGAAAAGATCAGCTATAATGCAGACAGTGAAAAATGGAATGTAATTTTTATGTCAAATGTAAACAATGTAGAATTGGTATACATGCATATTCTAGCACTTGTGTAAGTAGTATAACTAATCTAAATATTTGCAAGCACGTGCATGCTGTACATTATTTCTTTTTTGATCCTGATCACTCAAGCACACGTCTGTCATGGCAGACATAATTGAAAGATTTTCCTTTTATATTGCTATAGTCCTTTTAGGACTATAGTAATATAAAATGTACTAAAGCTGCTGCAATAAAACTCAAACTGCATCATGCATTATTTTTAATTCCGGAAAATTTACACAAAGATGAGGCGAAAATTAATAATCTATATAAAATCATTAATGCTTTAGAAAGTACAGCAAAACAAAATACCAAAAGAGCCATCCAACAAAAAAAAATAAAAAACCAGCAAAGATGCATTTCCACAAATATATACATTTAGGCAGTAATGACAGCATTTCCAAGACATCAACTGAATAAAAATTAGCTGTAGTTGAATAACAACGAAAAAAAGGGGGGAAACAATTCACATTACTTTCCGACCTGGTCATTTTTATTAATGCAATACATTCGTTTTTTTCCCCCAACTCAAGACATCAATAAGAAAAGGAAGAAGTAGATGCGGAAATTTCCAGAATGGTTTAAAATTACAAGAAATAAATGGAAGCAATACAAAAAAATTTTGGCCCGTTTTAGGGACTTTAGATCCAGCTGTTGATAAAGTTCCTTCGTAATAGGGCTTTTTCGTGGCGAGTCAAAACCACAAAATTCTAACATTTTTTTTTTATTTTTTGGTAGTTTAGTGAAAGAATGCAGTATGTTAGAAGAATGGCGTATAGTTTTTAATGACAAAAATTATTTAATCAGAATAAGTAGCTTTATTACCTGATGCTCCCTGCTACAGCTTTTCTCCAATTCATTGTACATTTTAATTCCTACAATGGTTGTGAAAAATGCACTGAAGAAGGGATTCATTACAGAAGAACAACATGGCAATATGAACTAAGATTAACGTTAAGTTAAGGGCTGATGAGGGCTTCCGGGACATGCGGCATACAGATCATTAGCAGTGCCTAAGTGTAATATCAAAATTAAATGCAAGTTTGTTTTTTTCCCCAAGTCCCATTAGATCCAATGCACTTTATAGTTAAAGGATCAGATATGTTTGGCTAGAAAAAGGTAATAAAAATGGTAAACTCTGTTCCATGCAAGTATCAAATTTTTTCTAGGCTTAAAATAATTGCTCTGCATACGCTAGAAGAATTTTCCAGGAAACCCAGAGAACTCGAATATTTACATTTTGGAAAGAAACTGAATTCTGAGATCTTCAAACTTTTTCTAACCGTTTATTTCATACTTTAGCATAGAAATTTGCCGTAAACTAAATTGAAATTTGCAAAAGAGCTATGTTATATAATTTTCATCATTTACTTCATGAGGTAAGTGTTGTTGCTAATTTTGGTTCTTTAGATACATATTCAACTTTTCCTTTTGAAAGCCACAAAACATTCTTTTTTAATTAGATGTTTATAAATTGAAATTTTCTCTCCAATTAAGATAAAATGTTGATACTGCACAAGGCACTATTACATATCTCTTTTTTTCCAGAAAAAAACAAAAAATTGCATTATGAAGGGTAAGAGTTTTGGGGCATATGATAAGTAATTACGACAGATGGTAAAGGAACAATTGAAGGATGCCATCGTTATTTATACAACTATGAGGTTGCAAATTTTGTTAATAATATGGGTGAAATGCTTGAAGATGGAAGGAAATTTTTACTCTGCAAATTTGAACAGTGATTCTAGTCCTAGGGTCAAAGCGTGTTTGTATGTTTTAGAAAATTGTGCCATTCGAGGACGTGAAGAAATTGCGTCGTTGTGGACTGATTGGTGTCTTTCATACTGTGATACTGGAATAGTACGTTGTCAACCCATAAGCATAAATTTGCATGAATTTGATATTAACTGTGATATTCATTCTAGTGAATTTTATTGTTGTTTTCCTGGTTTTCAGAAGAACAAATGTTCTCATTATGACATTTCTCCTTTCAAAGAGACTAGGAGCAAATTTTGGGTCAGAAAAGGATATTAAAGTATCTTCATATCTACCAAGTTTGCTCCTTCTTGGATATATTTATGATACGCAATATTGTTCTGGAAAACTAAAATTAGCATTGTATGATAGTATAGGGTGGATTTTTGACCTAGCAAAAGCTAACTATACGTTTGATAATTTAATAAAGGACAAGGGTTTTAGTCATGATTTTAGTACGTATGCTCATTGTACGTTCTTATGGAAGCTAAGTAAACATTTTCTTCTTCCTAAGGGAAACCATATGGGGCCAGTTTAGGCCAGTGTCGCAGGTTTTTAAAGCAGGTTTGTTAACTTGTAACAAATATTCTATTCCACCAGCATTAAAAGAGAGAATAAATTTTAAGCATCAGAGTTGTATAAGAAACACGAAATTGAGGTATCAATGTAAACAATATTCGTCGCCTTAGTCCAGCACGATTTGCTGCCGGTGGAGTATGAGGTCCGATCCCACATTATGGATAAAAGGGATGAGTGGCTGCTCCAACATAAGAAAAAATGTGACTGTATGCAGTTAAGTGTAAATCATGTATTAGCAACTTGTAAGATTTTAACAACTTTAAACTCAAAATTTTTATAACTTGTTTTAATTAGAAATATAAAAAGGGAAAAAGACCACGTCACAAAAAAGGTCGCCACTGAAAGCATCCCCTCCTACACCAGTGAACGATGTGTCACCTGTGAAATCTTTACCTGCATCTTCTGTGAAAGCCTCACCTGCTGGGGAAGCGGTTTCACCAATTTGCGTATGCATCAATTTTAAGGGGATTGCTTATTTATATAAAATGCAGAATTCTTTTTTTTTAATTTCATTCTCAGAAACCCCAAGCGGAGGTGAAGGAAGAAAGGACACAGCAGATACCGAAAACACTTTTCAAAATAAAAGGTTGAAAAAATTAAAAAGGTGTATTTAAGTTTTTTTTGCGGTTTTTTCAACGTAGGTCAACGGTATCCTATCCGACCGCCAGCGGCCACTTTTTGTAACTTTGCATTTGAGCAATATATCTTAAATGATCTATTGTTTCAGATGCGTATGCAAAGCCAATGTATAATTGAACATGAGATTTATATCTTGATATAAATCTTAATCTTCAATTTTTTTTGTACATAAATAATTTTTTAATATTGTATTGTCTTTACATGATTATACAAAGATTGTTTAACTGTGCCTAAACTGCTCTAAAGTAAGATTGCAGTAGTTGCACCTAATGTGTCTTAGTATCAAGTACCCGACAAATTTGTCGGTCAAATAATTGAATTGGAGAATGAAATGTACAATATTCATGATGCTTTTTTAATACGATCTAGTGAAAAGTATACGCAAAACTTTAGTTCAAAGAGTTCCAAATCTCAGAATTTTATTAATTATGGAGCATGTCCAATATTATTGACATTTTTTGCCCCCCTCCCCCGGTTTATTTACGTTAGTTAGGGAAGTGAGATGAGGATTTAATTTCAAAGGGTGAATTACTTATACAGTGCTACTTACAACAACAGATTTATCTATAGTTTGTCTTAGAAAGCTTTAGCTTTTTTTTTTTTTTTTAGTAAAATATGTTTGTGATTTCCCCTTTGTTATCCTTGGAACTAGAGATGAAACTCCGGGGAAAAAAAGACTGATCTTTTGATCAAAGATTATAGGATTAATGCTAGTATGCCAAAAAAATATTTAACTGTGCACATGAAATAGGTAAATCTCTTAAACTAAATCAGAATTTATACCTAGACTTAATGAAAGAAATTTTTTAATTTATTTGTTACTTAATTATGTATTTATTTACGATGAATTGCTGATTTTTAAAATGTTCTTTCGGCGCAGAAGCAATTTAAATGAAGAATGAATGTGCGTGATAGAAAAAGTTTTATCGCTATGATAAAGCCAAAAACTTGTGCGTAGTTAATGACTTTTGTATTCCGAATTATTCAAATTTAAACAAATCATTTAAAAGTTTCATTTTTTATTTTTAAGTATTTTAAACAAAGCATAAGAAACATAAAAAATGTGAAAAGTCCTGTTCTTATCGCGGATGCAAAAATATCGCATTTTTTGATAATAAAGTGTCATAGCTGCAAAAAAATCTTTTATTTTGGTTTTTATACCAAAATTTTCAGATTTTTGCGCTCTTTCTATTGGGAAAACTGCTGTAAGTAACTGTTCAAAAATTAAGGCTAGAAGCCAACTTTTTCTTTTTTTGTGCAATACTGTAATAACTACTTTTTATAGTTATTTCTAATTTTTTTGACATCATTAACATCCATCATGTGAGAGAAAATTAAAACAATAACTATTTTTCTGAACAAAATCGATTATAATAATCATTGAAACAAATAAGGCAATTAAATAAATCAAGGATTTGGAATTAGCTGCAAAAGAAGCTACTTTCGCATACCACACAGCGAGCAATAATTTAACTCCAAAGCATGCTCTTCTAAGCTAGTTTCTAAGTTTTTTAAGCCAAAGTGTGTGTGTGTGTGCGAAGCTATCGTTTTAAAAGTATTAGCTCCATTGGTTCTTGATGAAATTATTGATGAACTAAAGAAATGCAAATTCGTATTTTTAAGCATGGAAGCTTCAAATAGAAAGGAGGTCAAGTTAGTTCCGATGGTAGTAAGATATTTTACTCGACAAGGAAACACAGGACATCTATTCGAATGCGAAAGACCAGGTAAAATACTTTTTCATAAAAGACCACTGGAATAGAAAACGTAATTGTGGGAACCTGATAAGAACACTATGTAAATACTTTTTCTTCACTTTTGTTGGTTTCTTTTACGAATGTGGCTACTTATTAGTTGTAGAAGACTATTTTCAAATGGTAGCATAGTTCAAAAGTATAGTTCAAGTGGTAGTAGAGTATTCAAAAGTGACCATGCTCCTGGTAATGCATCTGGACTAAAAGAAAATTGGTCATAATTTGGAGATCAGTAACGACCCAATTACTAATGTTATGGACTAACAAGTGGGGTGAAAATCGGCCTACGTACGTTGCGCTATAGTTTTAGTTTAGTTCAGGGGGTATTGTATTGCAAAGGAGATTATGATTTAGTTACAGGGTAATTGTTGAAGGAGAGTTATCGACATGGATGAAATTAGTGTGTCCCAAATTTATGAAACCCTCAAGGCAGCACAGTTCACAAAGGAGCTGACACAGGGCTTCTTTTCGAATATGCAAGACCAGGCAACATATTTTTTTCATGATGAGATGTTTAATCTTAATGCATGGTAGTAGAAAATTTAGTTTTATCGTTTTTGTAGCATGCTTTTGCCTTGTTGATATATAATATATAGCACAAGAAAATATATTTCTGCAGTCTAATAATGCCTGTCCCAGCACTGGTACAGTACAGGCAGAGGGATGTCCTCCCTTCTTTATTTTCACTCAAGTTGACTCTCGTTGAAGAAATTTCAGATGTTTTCCCCCAAGTACTTGGCACCACTGCTATTCCCGAAAGTTACAAGTTTAAGTTTAACTTTTTCAACAAACATGTGAAAATACAGGTGCTGATGAATCGGTAATACAACTGGAATTTTCCGAAAATTATGCTGTTCTCTCCCAAGACAAAATTTAATCCGACCATTGATCAAATCACTATTTTCACCAGTGGTATGGTTGGCTTTCAACAAATGTTAATCCTATGTAATTGCATCAGATTGCATGGTTCGTGACAAATATGTTGTTTGGACTTTCTTGAAGGCAATCGCCCAATCTATTAAATCACAGCATCCAGAGGTATGAAAAGTTCACTTTCTCTGATGGTTCATCAGCCCACTTTAAAAACAGGTATGATCTTTTAAACTTATGCTTTTGGTTTGGACTGCATTTGGGGTTTTCTTTGCCACTTTGACTTCCCATGGGAAAGGGACAGTTGATGGCATTGGGGGCACAGTTAAGAGAGCAGTTTCTACAGCAGTACCGACTCAAAAGCATGTCGTCCAAACTGCTGAAGAATTTGTAACTTGTGCCCATATGGTAGCAAAAAAGATTTCTGCCATTTCAGTTAAAAAAAAAAAGATGTTGAAATTGCTTAAACAATTTTAATAAAAATTATTTTGTTGCTTAATGAAAGGAGGAAAGAGTTAAAGGTATTCCAAGCACATTATCATACATGTTATTCCAGTGGGAGGAAAACATTGTTTTGAATGTTAATTCCACATTTAACAGCAACCTCCTTTGAGGTAATTAAGCAATATATTGAGCAAACTGAAAAAGGCCCAATTTTTAATCACAAAGTTTTGACAGCTGAGGATTATACAGAGAAACAGTTGTCATACAGTATAAATCAATGCTTGAGGAAGATAAATTAGTGGATTTAGTTAAACCATTATATTTAGGATTTTGTAACCGTGTAAAGGATAAAAAACTTTGCATTCAGAATTTAAGGGGAAAAAATTAAAAGTCGCTGTACTATGTGTTCCCAGCCAATGATGATTTCGACACTAATGTAGATGTTTAACTAAAATATTGTCTGCCTACACCTACAGAAAACCGTGGAAAATTTTACTTTCTACACAAAAAAATGTATTAAATGTTATGCATCCCTAGATTATGTCCTATTGTACACTTACTATCACAGCAAAAAACAATGCCCCAATTATAAGAGTTTGTTTATTAGCTAAATCATAGTTAATTACCAACTCATTGTTTATTTCATTTGTTTGGAAGAACTTTTTTTTTACGATTAATAAAAAATGCAATTAAGAGGTGTATTGATTAAAGTATTGATGAATGTTTAAAATTGTTAATTGGTCATATGCATGTGTAATAACGGATAGAGCAGAATTTTTCATATATTTTGACAAACATTGTTTGACGAAAAGAAATGTGGTCTTACTGTTATAGTTGTAACATCAATACAAATCTTGAGGGTCATTCCATGCTATTTAGGTCCTGATTGCCTTAAAAATAAATTTTGGAACAGAATAACAAATAATGTGTCATGTGATTCATTATGAATTATATTTTTGTAATTTGTGTTTTTTTTTACCAAAAAACATTTTTTTTTTCGTTTTCTTTAGTTTCAAATGCACAATTTAGATATTTTACTGTTGTGGAGGGGACAGTCATATATGCATTTTTCCATTTTAAATAATCTTTATTTTACATATATATTGCTAAATTAAAGGCTTGTTTATTTACTTATAAGTATAAAGTGAATTTTTAATTTTAAAAATACAACTCAACTCTATAAAAAATGTAAATAGATAAATGTAAAAAATGTGGCGTCCCCTCCAAAACATTTTTTAATAATATTTTTTATTTTGAAAGGTGAAAAAAATGAAATAATTACAAAATATTTTAATTCTACTTTTTAAAAGGTATTATGAGCTTAATTGTATCAATCACTGGTAGAAAAAAAATATAGTTAATTAAATATAATTTTTTAAAAATTGATTTGGAGGGGACAATTTCTGTTGTGGAGGGGACATTTTTAGTTTTTGGGATGCATAAACTTTCTGAAATTATGATTTTATTGACATTTTAAATGTACAATATGCTTAATAGATGGCAGCACCTTATGTTACCTATAGATGTACCTTGCCTTTACACTTGTAGACCCCAACCCAGTAGTTCATTATGTTGGTGAGTGAGCACATGGTTGTCAGATAAATTTGTTGATTTTAGGATACTGGTTTAATAAAATATAGTAATTTAGTTTTTTGTTAATGCATTTAAATTCAAAGTGTTGTAAAAGAATATATATTAGGTATAGGGAAAACATCTACAGAAAGATCTAGTGAATATAGAAAAAAACTAAAGCTTAATCCAGAATTGCATTTACAGCAAAAAGCCAAAGAGCGTTTAAGATGGAAGCAAAGATCAGCAATAGCAAAAGCTATAACTAAGACACCTAAAGAATTATCCATTCAAAGAGAAAAAGAAAGATTAAGAAAAGCAAATTGGAGAAAAAAGAAATTGGAAAGCTTAAAGGAGCAAGAATGCCCTTCCATTAATTATTCTTCTCCATCAGCACTTGGAAAAGCTGTTGCTAGAGTAAAACGAAAATTGCCAAAAGAACCTGAAAAGAAAGTAGCAGTAATTGCTAAAGTAATTGCAGATTTATCCCCTTCAAAACAACAAAGGTTATACAGTTCATCAACTTTGAAGAAGGTAAATATTTGTGAAACACGAAAAAAAAGATCAGATGCTATTTCAACAGACATAGTTCAGTATTTTTTTGAAAGAGATGATATCAGCAGACTGTGTCCTGGCCGAAAAGATTTTGTGATTATTCGAAATGGCAAATCCAAAACAAAAGCACAGAAACGTATACTTCAAATGACAATAAAAGAAGCCTACTCATTATTTTGTAAAGATTCTGATACAAAGATTGGTATTAGTCGTTTTCATGAAATAAGACCAAAATATGTCCTTCCAATGACAGAGAAAGATAGAGAAGTCTGTTATTGTGTGTATCATGAAAATTTAGAATTGTTACTAGCAGGTATAAAAAAATCTTTTCCTGACTTTAAAATTCAAAATATAAAAGAATTGCTGAAGTTGACTTTATGCAATTATGAAACTCTGATAAAAATTGAATGTGCAGATCGTAAATGTAAAGAGTATGGTGTAAGTGCAATTTATGATGAGTTTGAAGATATGGATAGTGAGAGTCTTATAACATTTTACCAGTGGATTAATATTGATGGGAAATCTGTAAAGTCACCAATGACATTACCTGCAGCTGAAGTCATTGAAAACTTAAAGATGTTACTCATTCCATTTTCAAGGCATATTTATAACATCAAAAGACAATTTCAAGAGCTTCAGTGTCTGAAACAGGAATTACAGAATGATGAAATATTAATTATTGAGGATTTTGCTGAAAATTTTTCAATAAGACAGCAAAATGAAATTATGAATGCACATTGGTGCTCTGTGCAAGTAACTATTTTCACTGCTGTTGTTTACTACAGTATAGGACCCCAATTTCGGAATCCCGAAATCCGGAAAACCCGAAATCCGGCACTTTTTTCCCTCGGTTTTTTTTTTTTTTTTCTAATAGTAAATAAATAAATTTCTTTTCAATTTTTTTTCTTTTGCCGTACCGGGCCGATAGATTACATAATTCACCAGCGGCATTTTGGGAAAGCAAGAGAGTCGGTCGATTCTACCTATCATCTCAAACACTCTCCGCGGCCAGCACAATTTGAAGCATTCTTCTGTGACGCATGCAACGAGCGAGTTCTATTCTGACCTATAGGAGCCTTGAAGGTCACGCTCCCAGACAAGCACCCTCGCGTCTTTCCATTTCAAGCCGGTTTTTCTACTTTCTTCTCTCTTATTCTGGATGGGTACGCGCGCGCGCATCTGACCTTGACACGTGCAATCCTTCAACCTTGAGAACTTTGGTCAGCGAAAGAGCTTTTCAAATTCTCATTCTCTCGTTCGTTCTTCCTCGTGTTGACGTTCCAGAAAATTTCTTGCGGGCTAGTTACTTCAAGTTGCTTTACTTTGTCTCTTGAACGAAATGGCGTTGTCCAAAGCTGCTGCTGTTAAGAGGAAGTATTCCTCGCTTACTATTGCGGATAAAGTGGAATTGCTAAAAAAAATGGACAAGGGCACCTCAGTGAAAAACCTTTGCTCTGAATATGGCATAGGGTCATCAACTGTGTATGATTTAAAAAAACAACGTGAAAAAATTTTCAAAGCGTTCGCAGATAGCGACATTCCGGAATTGATGGCGAAAAGGAAGACTTTACATAATTCGAAATGTGTAGATGTCGATCGAGTGTTGATGGAATGGATACGGCAACGTCGGTCGGAAAACTTTCCTCTTGATCGCAATGTTATAATGGCACAAGCCAAAATTTTTCACTCGGAATTGAACATTTCAGTCGCCTGCGACTACTCGTCGGGGTGGTACAACTAGTTCAAAAAACGTCACGGTTTGCGCTTGGTGCAAGTTTCTGGGGACAGAGCGGCCGCAGATTCTGAAGCTGCCGAAGTTTTTACTGACGAGTTTGAAGAAACTGTTAGAGCAGAAAAACTTTCTCCGGAGCAAATATACAACGCAGATGAGACTGCGTTATTCTGGCAGGTACATTCCCCGGAAAACTTATGTCACTTCAGAAGAGACGTCCGCTTCTGGATTCAAAGATTCCAAGGAACGATTGACTGTTTTGTCATGTGCAAATGCTGCCGGAACACACAAACGCAAGCTATTAATCATCGGTAAAAGTAAAAATCCGAGAGCGCTGAAAGGCGTTAAAGTTTTACCAGTACTTTACAGAGCTAATAAACGAGCGTGGATGACGGCTGCAGTTTTCAAAGACTGGTTTGAAAACCATTTCATTCCGGAAGCCCGTGCTCACTGCAGGAAACAGGGCATTCCTGCAAATTCCAAAATCGTGCTCTTGTTAGACAATTGTACGGCCCATTCATCATCAGGAGTAATGGAAAAGGACAATGTTGTTGTGCATTTCCTTCCGCCGAACTGCACGTCCCTTATCCAGCCAATGGATCAAGGTATTTTGCGATCGTTGAAGTGTCGCTACAAAGAACAATTTATGGTAGCTATGTTGAATGCCTGCAATAGCGGTACTATGGTTGCGGATTTTCAAAAATCTTTCAATGTGAAAGACGCATTGTGGCGGGCAGCTAGTGCATGGCAATCTGTGTCAGTTGGCACGCTTTCAAATGGATGGCACAAAGTATGGCCATCTCTCATATTTTTAGAAGACAAAGAGAACGACAATAGTGAATTTCGCGGACTTTCCATTTCGGCTGAAAAGCAATTAATTCAAGACTTGCTGAAGTACGCGAAAGATGTAACGTACAAGGGAAAAGTAGTTTTGACTAAAGAAATCCTTGAAGATTGTTTCAACGTAGATAATGAGGCGCCGATTACTCATTCCTTAACCAACCAGGAAATTTGTGATATGGTTTTGAAACCTGAACATGACACAGACGACGATACCGATGATGACGTCAACGAACCAAAAACGCCAATCGTCTCGATTGACAAATGCATCAATCTGGCCGACGATTTGATTGCCGGACTGGAGCAGAAGAGTTTTATCACGCAAGAACAAATAATGCAGCTGTTCAAAATTAAGGAGGTTTTGCAAAAGGAAAAACCGAAGCAAATGAAGCAATTAAAATTATCAGATTTGTTTGACGTTAAAAATCGAAAATAAATTTAAAGTATGGGCGGAGTAAACCGCAAATTAAATCAGTGGAGACAACCACTTAAAAAAACAGTGGTGCACTTGATGAGGTGGGTCCACGTCCCGTGCACTGGATAATGCTAGCTTTGTACTGTTACACTGCCTAGCCAAACCGAACCCTCATCTTTTTTTTTCTTGTGAATTTTTAATAGTGTAAGAAGTGGTAGTTTTTCAATTCATAGAACTGTTTTCTGATTATAATTTCATTGGGTTTTTTTTTGCATTAAATTAGGCTTTGCTTCAAAAGGCAACTTTTTTTTTTGCCTTTATTCAGACTTTGTAACTATGCAGCATAAGACGATGTATTTGGCAGTTTATTTTTTTAAGTTTTATAGTATATACCTATTTGTTTTCTATTATTTTTTACCTTTTTAATATTGTTTATTTACATTACTTAAGAATTACAAAAGAAACTTAGCGCGAAGTTTTAAAAACGCTCGAAACACAACACGTTACGCTAATTTTCGCTATTTTTTAAGTCGCGATCTAAAATCCGGAAAATTCCGAAATCCGGGAAGGTCGCGGTCCCGAGCGTGCCGAAATTGGGGTCCTATACTGTATAAGGGTAATTCTCTGCAAATAGGCCATATTGATGTAAATGGAGGATATTTCAAAATTTTCAAAAGAAAATTAATAAGTTATTTATTCAACATAGAGTTTGAAGATGGCTTTATTATATTATCTCATAAATTTGAAGCATTAATTAAAATAAATATTTTTTTCAATTTTTAAACATATGAAATATCATTCCCTCACATGCAACCATTACCACCTAAAAATACTAAAAAATTTATTTCTTACTGAAATACTGTATACTTTTCTTGTTTGACTTTTATCTTCTAAAATAAACACTTAAAGTGTTAATACTATTGTATTAAAAAAATTTTTTTGTCTTTACATGCAATTTTTATTGGCCAAAAAAGTTTGCAACTCATATTTCAAATCATTCCCTCACTCATTGTAATTCAAGATTTTTCAGCTAGATGGCATTACTATACAGATAGAAACAGTGCACATGTACTGAGCACATGTTCTCAGTTGTCTGTAAAACTAATTTCAGCCATCTTGGAAAAATTCTTCATTGTGTAAGGAGGAACTGAATAAACAGATTGGGTAAGTGTTAAGATGATATTATCATTCCCTCATTTAAATTTATAAAGTTAATTTAATTCCTAAAAATTTGTTGATTTTAGGATACTGGTTTAATAAAATATAGTAATTTAGTTTTTTGTTAATGCATTTAAATTCAAAGTGTTGTAAAAGAATATATATTAGGTATAGGGAAAACATCTACAGAAAGATCTAGTGAATATAGAAAAAAACTAAAGCTTAATCCAGAATTGCATTTACAGCAAAAAGCCAAAGAGCGTTTAAGATGGAAGCAAAGATCAGCAATAGCAAAAGCTATAACTAAGACACCTAAAGAATTATCCATTCAAAGAGAAAAAGAAAGATTAAGAAAAGCAAATTGGAGAAAAAAGAAATTGGAAAGCTTAAAGGAGCAAGAATGCCCTTCCATTAATTATTCTTCTCCATCAGCACTTGGAAAAGCTGTTGCTAGAGTAAAACGAAAATTGCCAAAAGAACCTGAAAAGAAAGTAGCAGTAATTGCTAAAGTAATTGCAGATTTATCCCCTTCAAAACAACAAAGGTTATACAGTTCATCAACTTTGAAGAAGGTAAATATTTGTGAAACACGAAAAAAAAGATCAGATGCTATTTCAACAGACATAGTTCAGTATTTTTTTGAAAGAGATGATATCAGCAGACTGTGTCCTGGCCGAAAAGATTTTGTGATTATTCGAAATGGCAAATCCAAAACAAAAGCACAGAAACGTATACTTCAAATGACAATAAAAGAAGCCTACTCATTATTTTGTAAAGATTCTGATACAAAGATTGGTATTAGTCGTTTTCATGAAATAAGACCAAAATATGTCCTTCCAATGACAGAGAAAGATAGAGAAGTCTGTTATTGTGTGTATCATGAAAATTTAGAATTGTTACTAGCAGGTATAAAAAAATCTTTTCCTGACTTTAAAATTCAAAATATAAAAGAATTGCTGAAGTTGACTTTATGCAATTATGAAACTCTGATAAAAATTGAATGTGCAGATCGTAAATGTAAAGAGTATGGTGTAAGTGCAATTTATGATGAGTTTGAAGATATGGATAGTGAGAGTCTTATAACATTTTACCAGTGGATTAATATTGATGGGAAATCTGTAAAGTCACCAATGACATTACCTGCAGCTGAAGTCATTGAAAACTTAAAGATGTTACTCATTCCATTTTCAAGGCATATTTATAACATCAAAAGACAATTTCAAGAGCTTCAGTGTCTGAAACAGGAATTACAGAATGATGAAATATTAATTATTGAGGATTTTGCTGAAAATTTTTCAATAAGACAGCAAAATGAAATTATGAATGCACATTGGTGCTCTGTGCAAGTAACTATTTTCACTGCTGTTGTTTACTACAGTATAGGACCCCAATTTCGGAATCCCGAAATCCGGAAAACCCGAAATCCGGCACTTTTTTCCCTCGGTTTTTTTTTTTTTTTTTCTAATAGTAAATAAATAAATTTCTTTTCAATTTTTTTTCTTTTGCCGTACCGGGCCGATAGATTACATAATTCACCAGCGGCATTTTGGGAAAGCAAGAGAGTCGGTCGATTCTACCTATCATCTCAAACACTCTCCGCGGCCAGCACAATTTGAAGCATTCTTCTGTGACGCATGCAACGAGCGAGTTCTATTCTGACCTATAGGAGCCTTGAAGGTCACGCTCCCAGACAAGCACCCTCGCGTCTTTCCATTTCAAGCCGGTTTTTCTACTTTCTTCTCTCTTATTCTGGATGGGTACGCGCGCGCGCATCTGACCTTGACACGTGCAATCCTTCAACCTTGAGAACTTTGGTCAGCGAAAGAGCTTTTCAAATTCTCATTCTCTCGTTCGTTCTTCCTCGTGTTGACGTTCCAGAAAATTTCTTGCGGGCTAGTTACTTCAAGTTGCTTTACTTTGTCTCTTGAACGAAATGGCGTTGTCCAAAGCTGCTGCTGTTAAGAGGAAGTATTCCTCGCTTACTATTGCGGATAAAGTGGAATTGCTAAAAAAAAATGGACAAGGGCACCTCAGTTGAAAAACCTTTGCTCTGAATATGGCATAGGGTCATCAACTGTGTATGATTTAAAAAAACAACGTGAAAAAATTTTCAAAGCGTTCGCAGATAGCGACATTCCGGAATTGATGGCGAAAAGGAAGACTTTACATAATTCGAAATGTGTAGATGTCGATCGAGTGTTGATGGAATGGATACGGCAACGTCGGTCGGAAAACTTTCCTCTTGATCGCAATGTTATAATGGCACAAGCCAAAATTTTTCACTCGGAATTGAACATTTCAGTCGCCTGCGACTACTCGTCGGGGTGGTACAACTAGTTCAAAAAACGTCACGGTTTGCGCTTGGTGCAAGTTTCTGGGGACAGAGCGGCCGCAGATTCTGAAGCTGCCGAAGTTTTTACTGACGAGTTTGAAGAAACTGTTAGAGCAGAAAAACTTTCTCCGGAGCAAATATACAACGCAGATGAGACTGCGTTATTCTGGCAGGTACATTCCCCGGAAAACTTATGTCACTTCAGAAGAGACGTCCGCTTCTGGATTCAAAGATTCCAAGGAACGATTGACTGTTTTGTCATGTGCAAATGCTGCCGGAACACACAAACGCAAGCTATTAATCATCGGTAAAAGTAAAAATCCGAGAGCGCTGAAAGGCGTTAAAGTTTTACCAGTACTTTACAGAGCTAATAAACGAGCGTGGATGACGGCCTGCAGTTTTCAAAGACTGGTTTGAAAACCATTTCATTCCGGAAGCCCGTGCTCACTGCAGGAAACAGGGCATTCCTGCAAATTCCAAAATCGTGCTCTTGTTAGACAATTGTACGGCCCATTCATCATCAGGAGTAATGGAAAAGGACAATGTTGTTGTGCATTTCCTTCCGCCGAACTGCACGTCCCTTATCCAGCCAATGGATCAAGGTATTTTGCGATCGTTGAAGTGTCGCTACAAAGAACAATTTATGGTAGCTATGTTGAATGCCTGCAATAGCGGTACTATGGTTGCGGATTTTCAAAAATCTTTCAATGTGAAAGACGCATTGTGGCGGGCAGCTAGTGCATGGCAATCTGTGTCAGTTGGCACGCTTTCAAATGGATGGCACAAAGTATGGCCATCTCTCATATTTTTAGAAGACAAAGAGAACGACAATAGTGAATTTCGCGGACTTTCCATTTCGGCTGAAAAGCAATTAATTCAAGACTTGCTGAAGTACGCGAAAGATGTAACGTACAAGGGAAAAGTAGTTTTGACTAAAGAAATCCTTGAAGATTGTTTCAACGTAGATAATGAGGCGCCGATTACTCATTCCTTAACCAACCAGGAAATTTGTGATATGGTTTTGAAACCTGAACATGACACAGACGACGATACCGATGATGACGTCAACGAACCAAAAACGCCAATCGTCTCGATTGACAAATGCATCAATCTGGCCGACGATTTGATTGCCGGACTGGAGCAGAAGAGTTTTATCACGCAAGAACAAATAATGCAGCTGTTCAAAATTAAGGAGGTTTTGCAAAAGGAAAAACCGAAGCAAATGAAGCAATTAAAATTATCAGATTTGTTTGACGTTAAAAATCGAAAATAAATTTAAAGTATGGGCGGAGTAAACCGCAAATTAAATCAGTGGAGACAACCACTTAAAAAAAACAGTGGTGCACTTGATGAGGTGGGTCCACGTCCCGTGCACTGGATAATGCTAGCTTTGTACTGTTACACTGCCTAGCCAAACCGAACCCTCATCTTTTTTTTTCTTGTGAATTTTTAATAGTGTAAGAAGTGGTAGTTTTTCAATTCATAGAACTGTTTTCTGATTATAATTTCATTGGTTTTTTTTTGCATTAAATTAGGCTTTGCTTCAAAAGGCAACTTTTTTTTTTGCCTTTATTCAGACTTTGTAAACTATGCAGCATAAGACGATGTATTTGGCAGTTTATTTTTTTAAGTTTTATAGTATATACCTATTTGTTTTCTATTATTTTTTACCTTTTTAATATTGTTTATTTACATTACTTAAGAATTACAAAAGAAACTTAGCGCGAAGTTTTAAAAACGCTCGAAACACAACACGTTACGCTAATTTTCGCTATTTTTTAAGTCGCGATCTAAAATCCGGAAAATTCCGAAATCCGGGAAGGTCGCGGTCCCGAGCGTGCCGAAATTGGGGTCCTATACTGTATAAGGGGTAATTCTCTGCAAATAGGCCATATTGATGTAAATGGAGGATATTTCAAAATTTTCAAAAGAAAATTAATAAGTTATTTATTCAACATAGAGTTTGAAGATGGCTTTATTATATTATCTCATAAATTTGAAGCATTAATTAAAATAAATATTTTTTTCAATTTTTAAACATATGAAATATCATTCCCTCACATGCAACCATTACCACCTAAAAATACTAAAAAATTTATTTCTTACTGAAATACTGTATACTTTTCTTGTTTGACTTTTATCTTCTAAAATAAACACTTAAGTGTTAATACTATTGTATTAAAAAAATTTTTTTGTCTTTACATGCAATTTTTATTGGCCAAAAAAGTTTGCAACTCATATTTCAAATCATTCCCTCACTCATTGTAATTCAAGATTTTTCAGCTAGATGGCATTACTATACAGATAGAAACAGTGCACATGTACTGAGCACATGTTCTCAGTTGTCTGTAAAACTAATTTCAGCCATCTTGGAAAAATTCTTCATTGTGTAAGGAGGAACTGAATAAACAGATTGGGTAAGTGTTAAGATGATATTATCATTCCCTCATTTAAATTTATAAAGTTAATTTAATTCCTAAAAATATATTAATGGGTAGTTTAATTTTCTCTAAAAAGTTAATTTGAGAATATGCATTGTTTTTTTAATTTTATTTATGGGTACAAATTTAAAAATCTAATAATGTTAGTTTTATCAGTCCCTCACTGGTCATTCCCTCATGTGAGGGAATGATGCTTTTGTGAGGGAATGGTTACTGTTATTGTTAAAGTCTAGTTATAAAGATATTTTTGTTGCATTTTATTATTTTTTAAAGCAATTAATGATTGACTTAATACTAAACTATTTCAAGCTAAATTGTCAAATGAATCAAAGTATATTTGGGATAAATATTAAGGAAAAAAATTAACTTTTTGATATAGGATTAATATTGGTAGAATCTATTAATTTTAATACTTGGAAATTTTGTTAAATTTGACAATATGAAATACTTAAATTATTTAATTTCTAAATAAGAAACATAATGTACTTTAATTTAAAAATAAGATTTACAAGTTTAATCAAATTTATATTACTGTTTTATTTTCTTATAGTTATCATGGCAAAAAAGAAAGTTGATGAAAAGTTGAGAAAAAAGGAATACGACAAAAGAAGAAGAGAAAAACTAAAGAATGATCCTGTAACAAAAAAGGAAATGCAAATCAAAGAGCGTATAAAATATTTACAAAAAAAACAAAAAGGACAGGTAAAATCAGTTTCAGAAATGACTAGGCGGGAATTAAAAGCAAAAAGAAAAAATTGGAAGAAAACTTTAGAAAAATATAGAAAGAAAAAGAAAGAAGAAAATTTATCAAAAACATCAGAAATTCAAACTTTAAATGAATTAAGCATGCCATCAACTTCTAAAAGTACATCTAGATTAGTAAGTGGAAAAAAACTTAGAAGGAAAAATAGGATGAAAATGATACATGAAATACAATCGTTAAAACTTCAGTTACATGTGCAAAAGAAAATTGCAAATAAATATAAGTCAAAATTTTATCGAATGAAAACAAATACATTCTCAAAGAAGGATATACAACTAACATCTAGAAGCAAAGTACAGAAGTTATTAAGAAAAGAAAGTGTTTCACCCGCCATAAGAAAAAGATTAATTTTTGGTGAAGCTTTAAATGCTCAACTATCAGAAACTTACAAGAGTTTAGGCCAATCACATAAAAAGAAGCAAATTTTTTCCAAAATGGTTGTTGGTAAAATTACAAGAAAATATAGGCTTATTAAGCATCATTTATCATTTATGAAATATAAGAGTTCTAAAACATATGAAAATTATATTAAAGATGGTGTGACAAAATATTCTAGGGCAATAAAAGAGTCTCGCATTAAATTAATTGAAACACAAGTTCTTGACTTTTTTGAGAATGATGAAAACACCAGGCTATGTGCAGGAAAGAAAGAATGTATCACGAGAAATAAAATAAAGCATCAAAAAAGGTTTTTGAATGACACATTAAGGAATTTGCACAAAAAATTTCAAACGGAAACAGGTTACATTATTGGATACTCGACATTCTGTAGGCTTAAACCATTTTGTGTTGTTAAGCAAAGCGCAGAAGATAGAAATACAGTAAAATGTATCATACATGCAAATATGGAGTTTATTGTCAATAAGCTTAAATTTGAGAAGCTGATAAATTGCTCAACGGTGACAGATGTTATAGATGAAATTTGTTGCAATCGTTACAAATCAGATTGTTTATTAAGAAAATGTAGTACCTGCAAAAAGTGCACACTAAAATTTAATGATTTTGATGAAAATAAAAGCATTTGTTTAAGCAAATGGGTGTATAAAAATATTACTTATCATGTAAAAGGAAAAGAAAAATCAGCAAGGAAGCCTGAGAAAGTAAGTTTAGAAATGTCAGTAAAAGAACTTATAAAAGAATTCAATATTCAATTAAAATTTTTTCTAGTACACTGTAGGAATATAGCCCATCAGTATGAAGCAGTCAAAGAAATAAAAGCATCCCTATCACAAAACTCTATCTTATTGCATATAGATTTTAGTGAAAATTTCAATTGCAAATTTGCTGAAGAAATACAGGCCATACATTTTGGAGGAAATCGACAACAAGTAACGTTACATACGGGTATTATGTATACTAAAAATGGTGACTCTTTAATTAAACATTCCTTTTGCACTTTGAGCAAATCTCTCAGGCATGATGCAGCAACAGTGTGGGCTCACCTAAAATCAATTTTAAAATGGGCTCTTAAAATAAATAATCAAATTAAGGATGTGCATATATTAAGCGATGGTCCATCTTCACAATATCGGAATAAAAAAATATTTTATTTGATTTCTAACCACTTATCAAGTCTCCTGCCAAATTTATCCACCTGTACATGGAATTTCAATGAAGTAGGACATGGAAAAGGTGCTCCAGATGGTGTGGGAGCAACTCTGAAACAGACTGCAGACAGAGTTGTAGGAGAAGGACATGATGTTGAAAATTTTGAAAAATTTATGTCAGTGTTGAAGATAAAATGTACAGGCATAAAATTAAAAGAAGTCACTGAAGATGAAATAGCTGAAATAGATAATCTGTTAAACAATCGTGAAATAAATACATTCATTGGAACTCGAAAAGTCCACCAAGTTACATATTCAGATGATGTGGAATATCTTTTTTTTCGATCCTTGACCTGTACTATCTGTTTACCAGGAAGAATGTGTTCACATTTCCATCTAGGTGAAGGCTTTAAAAAAATTTCAAAAACAAGTCAGAGTCAAGAAGTTCAAGATGCAGAAGGTAAGTTGTATTTCTTTTTTTTACAGACTTTGTTAGACGTTTTGATAGTATAATTTAATTTTAGTGACACAATAATTAAAATCTTAAATATATTTCATTTTGACAGCCAGTTTTAAATGCATGGATTGGATAATTGTGAAGTATGAAAATAAAATGTATCCTGGAGAGATATTGGAAATAAATGAAAATAGAGTTAAAGTAAATGCGATGGAGCCCACAGGCAATGGAAAGTTCAAGTGGCCTACCAAAGAAGACATCCATGACTATCCTATATGTGACATTGTAAAAAAAATTGAACCTCCAGTGCCTTATGATAATAGAGGGAGTAGATTTGTTTTTCATGAGCAAAACCTTGATTAAAATTGTCATTTTAAAACATGTTTATCACAAAAACTGTCATTCCCTCACTTTATGATCATTCCCTCATTTTAATAAAATTTTAAAAATCTAATAATTATAGTATTTTTTAATATTAAGTGTGACGAATATTTTTTCCTTATTAAATACCTTTTCTAGTATCTTGCTACAAAAAATTAGAAATTTCTGACGTTATTTTTATTTTTTTTTGTCACTATATGAAAATGGCCTATTTGTGTAGAATCACCCATAAAGAAAATGATAATTTATCCCATATTTGTTATAGTGTTGTGTCAGATGATACACAACACGACAAAAATACAATTTATGCTTACAATAGTTGTATCTTAGAAGATTTAAAGAAAAGGTTTCTCACAAACATGAAAAAAGTTCATTACTGGAACGATGGCCCTTCTAGCCAGTTTAAAAATCGATTTACTTTGGGGAATCTCATTCACCATGAATCAGATTTTGGATGTTCAGCAGACTGGTCGTTTTTTGAAACATCACATGGAAAGGGACCTGCTGATGGTGTTGGTGCAGAATTGAAACGATACGTGAATTCAAAAATTTTGCAAAATCAAGCTGTTATAAATGATGCTGCTGAGTTTTATGAGGTGGCAAAAGAGCATAGTAAAAAAGTTGTATTATTTTCCCCAGAAACTAACAATAATCTTCATCGGGAACAGCTCAGAAGTAGATGGCAGAAGATGGGGAAATCTGTGCCTCGCACTCTGCACTATGCAGAACCCTTCGGTGAATATAAATTGAAAGTATTTGTTAATTCACCATTTACATTAAGCGAGGAAGAAAAAAAACAGAATTATCAAATTCATCATGTTTATACCAAAAACTCGGATGAAAACAAAAGAGTCAATTTACAACAGAAGAAGAATGAGACGAGTGAGAAGAATGACTGTACTGTAGGAAATTTCGTTGTAGTTAAAATAAAAACTATTCGAAATACAGAAAAATTATTTGTAGGACAAGTAACTGCGACAGACGGGGACAATGTTGAAGTCATGTTCTTAAGAAAATGCAATGATTTAGGAACTGTAATTGCTTTTCCTGAAAAAGACGACATAAGTTGGATTTGTCATTCACAAGTTTTAAAAATCTTACCAGAACCAGTGTTTGATAAAAGATTTAATTATAATTTTTTGGAATGTATTGAAAATATATATAATTAAATATTTTTGTAACAAACTAACTTTCAAAAGTGCAAATTTTATTTTTTTTAAATATTTAGCTTGCATTGAACTAAATAGCCATTCTGTCCCCTCCACAACAGTCCCCTCCGTAACAGAAGGACACATTTAAAAAAAAATAAATCTACTTAATTTTAGACTCAAATGTTTTAAATACATAATTTGTCTGTAAATAAGTACTTACTATCTAAAATAAAAAATGTTTCAGTAATTCAAATATTGGGACAGAGCAAAGAAACCCAAACTTAAAAAATAACACAATGAAACTAAATTTTCCTGTCCCCTCCACAACAGTCTGTTTTTATTTTATATTAAATTAATTTATGCAAAATAAATCCACTAGTTTATTGTTATGAGCTTAGTCTATCATAATAACTTCAAAAAAATTCTTTTGCCTTTCAGTATTTTTGAATTTGTCTATATTATACATAATAATTTATTAAAAATGTCCCCTCCAAAACAAAACTGTTATCACGGAATGACCCTTGAGGTGATGCACAATCTTTAAAATACAACATATTTGCCAAAACAAAAGGCTGACGCACATTTAACCAATTATCAAAAAAAAAGAGAAATGTCCAAAACTCGTCATACCAAAATTAATAAAAATCATTCACTAGAATGAAATCTCTGATAAGAGATGTCAAATAGTCTTTTCACAATCCAATAAAAATAAATCCTATAATTTCAACAAAGATGCTTCCGCAAACAGGGACTGTACTTTGAGGTGACGCCAATAATTCACGAAATCGGGACCCTATATAAAATCCTGGACAGACGCCTGGGAACATCCTATGAGTTAAAGTATGAGAAGTGCGCTAAAAGTATTAAAATGTGGCATGCATCATTTTCTCATCTCCAGAAAGCAGAACGAATATGAGCAAGACATAGGTGAACTACTGGTCAATTCTATGGAAAATGAAACAATATAAAACTTTGTTTCAGAAATACCTATGTTGCTTTATGTAAATTAGATATTCTCAAGCTTTTATAATATAAATCTAAAAGTAAACAAATATTGTAGTAAAATTAACGTAATACTACTATACCATGCAAAAAAGAACATGTATATATAAATTAGTTACAGTAAAGAAGTTTTATGTTACGTCCATAACGAAAGCGTAGCTAAAGTTGTCATCAACTCTATCAGCAGCATTGACTGGTAGAAGATCATAACCATGAACGATCTGAATAACCAGGGCATAATGCAAAATTAGGCCTTGAGTGAACTCAGCATGACTTTTCAGTATGAACGTTTATTTTTAGAACAAACACATTCCTATTTTAAAAGAACAATTATTTGATCAATCTATTACAAAAAACCCTAACCACATTTAATCAACAGTAAATAGGCGATGGAAATCGTACATTAATATTAGTCGATTGACGTTACTAAAAAAGAATAATGCAAGGAGGGAAACGGGAAGCATGCAGCTCACAAGAACAAAACCAGCGCCAAAGTGTAATCAACCGGTTGGACAGTCACGGCTGATTGGATAAATGGGTGATGCCATTCAGAAAACGATATTTATTTATTTACGACCATTTCAGATGGTGCATTCAAAAAACTCCAGAACTCTGGAAGCTACGAACGCGACCGGTCGAGATCGTGACGTCACTGCTGTTTCCTGATTTGCAGGAGTTTTTGAATGCAGATGATCATTTCGAGTGTTTCTGCGCGCAATATTTCCAGTTTTAAAAAAGAAAAAGCCTATTTCTTTTTTGAGTCGATTGGCTCACTTCGGCTGCTTTCTTTTCGTTTAGATTTTAATTAAGTTATTATTTCTTAAAAAAGAAAGAAAAGTAAAATATCTTTGAACAATATCGCCGGTATTTAAACTCTTGCCTTATTTATCAAATTTAGAATACATTTTGCCTCTTTACTTGTTATTTCAATTGCATATATCTTGAGAAGTGAATGTGGAAATTTTACTGT
The DNA here is from genome assembly GCA_038502835.1 of Octonoba sinensis. Taxonomy (NCBI): domain Eukaryota; kingdom Metazoa; phylum Arthropoda; class Arachnida; order Araneae; family Uloboridae; genus Octonoba; species Octonoba sinensis. The sequence continues at coordinate 56,737,694 of CM076605.1, read as the reverse complement.
CATTAATAAGTTAATAAATTTAGTGTTTCTGCACGAAGTTTACTAAACTTGATAAAAAAATAGTATGCCAACTGCATCTGTGCATTACAGTATTACAGTGGCTAGAATAGATAGTGTGCTGTTCGCCATTGTCCTCCAGTGCTTTTTCTGTACCCGAAAGTAAGCCTCCACTAGATGGCGCTCTATCCGACAGCGAGGTAAGTTCGAGCTCGCCGAAAGGCGGCTTTGGGGCCAGCTGCTGCGATTAAAGGCCCTGTGTACCAAAAGTCTTTCGATTAGCCGATTGTCATTTAGAAAGTTACAAGTGACACTGAAGCACTAACATGAATTGATTGCTGTTAACTACTTTCGGATTAGTTTTTCCCCTAAGGAAGCAGGAAATGAAATAAATATCTCCCTCATTCGTACTTTGATATAGTATGCGAACAACTTTCATTTTTTTATTCTATGAAATAAAAAAAATGAAGAGGAACATATGCCAATTTTTGGTCTTTGTAAATTCATGCGTGATAAATCGGTTTAATTCTGACCACCTCAAAGAAAACAATGAAAAAATATTTACATTAATGAAGAAGAAATGTAACATTAAAATGAAATTGTACTTGTCGTAACAACAAAATGAATTTAAAGCTAAGCTTTTTGCTTTGGTTCAAGATTTTGTTAATGATTTGTTTCTATTTTGGTTTAGTATGTAATTGAAACTTGACAAACAATTTTTGTATCATAATGTGACAAAGGTACCCACCAGAGGAGGCGGAAGGGATTCGGGGGGGGTTCAGATTTTGAATAAAATTCTGCCTTTGTCTGGAACTATAAAAAGTTTTAAAAGATGTGACACAAAAATTAAATTTTATATATGAAACAATATTGACGTTAAAGAAGAAGAAATGTAATATCAAAATGAAATTGTGCTTGTCATAACAACAAAATAAATTTAAAGCTAAGCTTTTTGCTTTGGTTCAAGATTTTTTTTATTATTTGTTTCTGTTTTGGTTTTGTATGTAATTGAAACTTGACCAAAACTTTGTGCATTATAATGTGTTTTTAAATAAATGTAAATTAAAAAAATAAATAAATAAAATCTATATTTTAAAAAAAAATCTAACACAAAATTTTAAGCATGCAGTTCATTTAAAAAATGACATTGCAAGTGTTTCTTTTTTAAAAAAATATACATCAGATTGCAATGTGCTTTGTAAAAAACTTATGTGATAGTAATTATTGTTAATTTTTATTTATTTATTTATGTTAAAATATAGTACATAGACATATAGCCTTTCTTTTTTTAGGTAATATGAGCATAATAATACAATTATCTTCAACAGCTCATTCACACTATATTGGACTAAAAAACCCTTGTCTTTAAAAAGTATAACAATATTCTCTTAACAAAATACATGGTTTTCATTTAAGACTGCATCCGAAAACTAAATAAAAATACTTTTCATGCTTGTGTTCACCTAAACGACAGCCGTCTATTTATTACTCCAAATTCTTCTCTAGAACAGATGATTGAATATTTTTTAAAAAATCCCATATTTTTTGCACCTCCTTTTTTTAGTACTGAAAAAAGTGCTAAAACTAAGGCGAGTAAATGATTCTTTAACGTTTGCTCTGCTAATCAGCTACCTTGCTATCGATGCTAGCGCCACCTGGTGGTGGCTTAGTTTTGTTTTCAACATTTTCACGCCGAACGGCTCACTAGGTATTCTAGCCACTGTACTGTGCATCTAAAGTTGAGGGAGCCAAAAATAGGATGCCCGTACCAGCTCCTCCCTGCGGTGGCGGGAGTAGAATAGCGCCGACGTAGCTATGCGTGTCGTAAGAGGCGACTAAAATAGCATTATCCGATCCGGGTGACGTAAGGCTTGCTCTGTAGCATGACTATGGCCCCGGGTCGGTAAAGCAGGTAGGCAAAGCTCTGCCAGCCCATCCCCTATGGCTGGTGCTGGTTGTCAGTTTGTCAGAGAGTTTGTGAGAAGACAAGGAGGACAGCGCCGCAGTCGTGCCCCCTCATACTGGGGGGTAATCCGTGAAGGCCCAGATGCTATACGGTACAGCTGTGGTTAGCATTGAGTACCCATACCAGCTTTTAACAAAAATCCATCAGTGGAAATAATAATGAAAAAAACAAAGAAAGGCATAACATAAATGCAACAATATCCAGTTAAAAATACTTAAAGCCCATTGTCATTTGCTTAGGGATTTTGATGAGCTGACGCTAGCAGATAATTTGTTTGTTTGTTTGTTTTACGACCATTTCAGGTCACATAAATATTCGAGTTTATTTGCTATTCTCAAGGATATGCTTCAAACTCTCGTCTGATATGACAGATAGAACAAGACAGCACAACAGATTTTAATATACAAAGAAGGAAATACACCCAGGGCAAAGGTGGGAATCGAACCCACGCCGCTTTCTCTCCACGCAGGGAGGCACCGGAGCCAGTCGATTTGACCGCTCAGCCACTGAGGCCCCGACAGATAATTTAAAACGACTTTGGGAGCTATAATCAATAGGAATCAAACACGATGATCCAAAAATATCAGAAGATCCAGCACAGAACAGTTTTGATAAAACTTATAGATTTGTAAAGGATCGTTAAAAGGTGAAACTACCCTGGAAAAGAGATTGAATAGAAGCATTGAATATAGCAAAACAACGTTTTTAAGGACTTCTGAGGAAGTTTTTTCGAAATCAAGAACTGTATAATCAGTGTTCTGAAAGAATCGAAGATTATGTAAATCAAAGCATTATAGATCAGGTAGAAGGGAATCAGCTGGACGCAGACAAGCCAATTTATTATCTGCCTCATCATGCAGTCTGCCAGGAAGACAAACTTACAATTAAAGTTAGAATAGTATTTGACGCAAGTTCTCATGAAACAACGAACTGTCATCAAATGATTGTTTGTGGCAGGGCAAGAATCTAAACCCACATTTATTTGATATCTTAGTGCAGTTCAGATTGAATGAGATAGCTTTTACTACAGATATCGAAAAGGGCTTTTTGCAAATCTCACTAGCAGAAAAGGATCGCGATGCTATTCGTCTCCTATGGTTTAAAAAAAAATTTTAATCTCTTCAAAATTTGAAAATCCTTAGATCCAAACGTGTTCTTTTCGGCGCAAACGCTTCTCCATTTCTCCTCTCAGCTAACATTAAACAACACATTAACAAATTTAGAGAGGAATATCCAAAAACCTTTAATTTACTCGACCAGTATATTTATGTAGATGATTTCATCTCGTATGAAGATACTCTATCAAAGTCTTTGGAACTTACTGTAAATGCTCATAATATAATGACTAAAGCAGGAATGATTCTCAGAAAATGGATAACTAATGATGATTCCTTAATTAACTCTTTAAGGACGGCACGGGCGGATTCGGGCGGTATGAATAGAAGTACTTTATGGACGAACACGGCCGTTTTCGGGCGCCGAGGGTGTTTTCTAGGGGTGTATCGCATGAAGGGGACTTGCGCGGGAAAACTTCGTGGGCGACCTTTGCTTATCGCAAAGTTGTATCAATCAATGTCAGCTCTCCCCTTCGCTAACTACCGAAGTCATTCTTGACGTTGAAGCTTCACTATTGCAGAATGCTCTTACACTATTATGAGAGTATTGTATACGATACCTATAATAAAAGTCCGCTAATCTTAAGTGGTTCTTGAATAGCTCAAGCAATCTAGCTGTTCGCATGTTCGGGGCTTCGGGGTGACTTTTCCTCCCCACCAATTAAGTCACAATAGGAGGGTCGAGCGATTTCCCGCGCGAACGCTATCCGAACTTTCTCCTTTGGAAGAATCCATTTTGTGTTCCTCAGCGCAGATTTTCCTCCGTCTTTAAGGGGTATAGGACCCGAGACTGGTCGCCGTCCGTAAAAAGTTAAGGGCTGGAAAGATGAAGGATTAAATACTCGGACTTCCACCTGGAAGGTCGCGCGTTCGATACCCGCTGAAGACCCACCATGGGGATACGTGCATGTAAAATCAGTGGACCCCACTACCTTGCCCCGTGCGCAAGCAATCCTAAAGCCTCGGCTAACAGGTAGGGGTCTGGTGGAGAAAAGTAGGACATGCCACTATCAGTCTAGGAAGCAGTTTGGCTAAAGTTTTGGGTATGGCTTGGAGGACAGAAGAGGATTGTCTCACCTTAGAAGTCAAAGGTCTACTGGAATATAAATCCTCCAATAAAAACTCTAAATGTCATCTTTTACAGGCAGTTGGAGAAATTTTTGATTTTAGTCATGCTTACACCATTCTCTGATAAAATCAAGTGTCTTTTTCAAAAATTATGGGTGCAGAAAATACCAGTTACCACTCAGCCTTCAGAAGCAGTGGGTAAAGTGGTGAGAAGAACTTCCGAGTTTGGCAGAAGTGAAAACTTCGAGAAGAATCCTGAGTTGTTCCAGTGAAGAGATAGCTGTTGAAATACACGCTTTTTCGGATCCCAATAAATTAGCATATGGCTGCGCTGCTTACGAGTGAGAAGTGAAAAGGGAGTGGAAGTGAACCTTGTAGCTTCAAAAAGAGAAGAGTTGCTCCTATAAAAGAAATCACCTTACCACTGCTAGAGCTTCTCGGAGCGCTACTAAGTGCAAGATTAGCAAAAAAAAAAAGATATCATTGGCAAGAAAATAACATCTACAGTATTCTACTGGACTGATTCTAAAATAGTGCTGTATTGGATTAGAGGTTTTGCAAGATGATGGAAACAATTTGCTGCTAACTGTGTTATCGAGATACAGGCCCTTAAGATTCGTCTTCTTGGCATCACTGCTCCAGTAAGAACAATTCAGCTGATCTCCTAACTAGAGGTGCTAGCGTCAATCATCTTTTAGAGAATACTATGTGGTTTCAGGGACGGAGTTTCTTAGCAGGTGATAATCTACCCATCACTGATGAGACTTTTGGCGTTCCTTAGAGAGACTATTTACCACAGACTAAAGTGAAATATAGACACAGTGAATATAGTGACTCTATTAATAATGTTTCTCTTTCTCTTTATAGGAATTCTGAATTCATAGAACACATTTTCAAAATTACTAATGATTATCCCAATCTTCTACGAATTTTAGCTTTTGTTCATAGGTTTTCTTACAATTGCAAAACGGATTCTGCTAATAGGCGTCGGGGTTGTCTCACCACTCAAGAAATTCGAAAGACGGAGACTAACTTGATCAGAATCATCCAAGCTTCTGAGTTTAAAGATGAAATGAAAGGTTTGTAAAAAGAATCGAGGGTCCTTCCTTCACGTAAGATAAAATGTTTATAAGATAAAATGTTTATCTCCTTTCTTAGATAAAAGGGCGTAACCAGGGGGTTTTGGGGGTACAACCCTTCCCCCCAAAGGGTGTTTAGTTATTTATTATTTTTTTTTCTTCAACTTGGTGGAAATTATGTTAAGTTAATCGGGTTGTGTGCTTGGAATTTTTTTTTTTTTTACTTTGTGTGAACAACATAGGCGACAAGCTGTGAAATTCCCCTCATCTCTTTCCTTCGGCAAAATTGTGGAGATGGACGTTGAAGGACAAAAACGGGCAAGACCCTCGGGGCCCGGAGCACGGTCCACCACTAGTTCACATTCGTGAGAAACTGAAACTGAAACGGAGAGTCAAGTGATAAGGGAGGGATGCATCTGTCAATTGTCATTTAGGGGCGAGTCTGCACTTGTAGCCAAAGTTGAACTGTAGTTTCTCGGAATTGTTGGAAGGGTTGATATTGCTTTCAAGCTATAGCCTTTTGTATCTATAGCTTGAAAGAAAATCGCAAAATAGATATAGATGTGCAATGTCTTTCTCTGCAGTTGAAAAATTCAGATTCATGCATCACTCATTTAGTATCAAAATGCGTAGCATTTTCCTTCCCTAACTTACCCTTTCAGTTTAATAACAGTAGGATTATAAACATAATTTTAAGTGACTTCTGGTTAGATAAGAGCGGATTGCTGCGCATAGGTGGTAGGATAAAAACTTCCTGAATCAGTTATGAGAGTAAGCACCCGGGGGGGGGGGGTAGTAAGTAGTGGGCTGCATTAGTTTTCCTATCCAAGCTTGGATAGAAGTCCGAGTTTGAATAGTTGCTATGATTCGATTAAAAGCTTCAGATCAGTAAAGCTGATAGATATTAAAGTTGACTGAATGTGATCAATATTATGGGTTGTAGTAATAACACTTTCTCTTTAAAGAAATTTATGGTAGTTGTAAGTTCTTTTTATTATTTTAAAACATCAAATTGTCTTATTCATGCTTTTTCCCTTTATAATGTTAAAAAATATTAGTATTTTAAGTATCTTAATAAATAGTATAAGTGTTAATTACTATCTACATGTGTTAAAGCAAACAACGCAGCATTTTTAATTGTGTCATGTTGTCCTTCATTTTAGGAATTATGTAAACACATACACGTGATATTACAAAAAGTACTATATGTGTAGTATTAGTATTAGATGTTTATTCCATTAAATGTGTGATGCATGTATAAAATGGCTGTGACAAAAAAAGCTGTATTGAAACTTTGTCTAATTAATTAAAGTGCAATAATCAGTGTTTTTCAAGATTGTAAAACTTTGCTTAATAATTGCCATTGAGGGTATTTACAGGTTTGCAATATTATTGTAGCTCTAGGGAAGATTTGATGTTCTTACAGATTGCTTATTTAGCAATTTTACATTAAATGAGTTATAGCTTTCCTATGATATTATATGCTATCTCATAGGTGTATAAAAGTCTATCATATTTAGGATTATCTGCTTTAAGAAAATATAGGTGCTTTATATGTTGTAATATTAGAGTTTTATTCTTGTCAAAATTGTTTGAAATATTTGAACTAAAAATGTTTTATTTGTTATAAATTTGACTTTTTAAACTAACTGGGTCATTTTTATTGGCTGAATTTTATTCCGTCTTAAGAATGATCTTGCTGGTAGCTATTAATATGTGCAATACTGGTGGAAAATTTTATCAAGAGTTATGTCTTGTTAAATGCACCATATTGTGAATTGCATAAATGAAAATCATGAACTAAATTTCCTGTTGTAAACAGTGCCTGATTACCGCAAAGGCCAACTAGGCTGCGACCTTGGGCCCCCAAGCTTATTTAACATTGCACATTAAAGTATTTATTTTTTGTACCATAGGGGCCCCAAAATAATGTTGTGCCTTGGGCCCCCGACTGTCTTAATCGGGACTTGGTTGTAAAGAAAATGTTTATTCTTTGAAGAAAATTCTGGAGCGATTCTTTTCAAATGAATGCCTTTCTGGTTAAATGAGACGTAAATCTTTGTGCTACAAAGTAGAAATGTGCTACAACATAAAATTAGGCACAATTTTTTTCAAAAATTGCAGACACGTGTTTGGAGGTTACAAGCTGTTTTTCAATGCAAAAGCATGAGCTTCAAGATGACAAACATCCAACTGATTTGCTTTTACACCTTAGTTATAGTTAATAGATCTAAGTAAAGGGATTGTAAAATTATTTTAAACTCCTTTGCTTGTTTCTATTACAATCCTTTTTTGGGCAACTTTTAACCGCGTAATATTTTTTAGTATATTTGATTTGAAAAAAGGAACTAGAAGTTCTAGTGCTAGGCAAAGCTGGATAGATTACGAAATCAGTTTTCTACTCTTAATTCTTAAATTACGTCAAATATACTAAAAAATATGATGCTGTTCAGAGTTAACCCCCATCTTTCAAAGTTACCCTGCGTGACTAATAATTATAAATTTAGTAACTGCTGGAAAATCAACAATAATTTATTAACAGGCATCGTCTTAAATTGCATTTGTCCCTAAACTGAAAAGCAATACAAACTAAATTGTATGTTGTCGGAAATTGAAATGGAATGTTATTAAGCTAATGTGAAAATAAATTTTTCTTTCAAATAAGAGAGTTCTTGTTTAATGATTGATTTGAATGAAAGGGAGAGGGAAAGAGTTCTTGTTTACTAATTGATTTGAATGAAAGGGAGGTAGTTCTTGTTTAATGATTGATTTGAATGAAAGGGAGGGGGGGGGGTAGATATTGTTTAATAGTAGAAAGCGGACTACAATGTATATTGCGCACAAATTTTTTTAAAGATTGTTGACGTGCGTTTAGAGGTTATAAGGAAATCTTCTAGTTAATGGCGAAGAAGTGATCTTCTAGATGAACAAACATCAAACTGAAACTTCAGTTTTGTAATTTGTATTATAATATTGTTGAAAAACTATTCATTTCATTGAAGGAGAAATAGTTATATATTAACTTCTGGTTAGCTTATCTGCATGCAAATTCAATGTAGACAACTGTGTTACTGTGAACTTTTAGAATTGGGACATGCTATAGGCTTAATAAGATGCACAAACTGAGAATGAATGACTAAATTTATAAGCAAGTTTTTTGCAGAGGCGTAGCTAAGGTTTTAAGCGCCCGGAGACAACTGAACATTTTGAGCCCCTTGTGCCCCTGGGGGCGCCCCTACAGGGAATTAAAAAACTTTTGTGCTTCCTAAATGATAAATAGCTCTAAAAAGCATCCCTTTTATCAGTATAAATTCATTGAAAAATAAAAATATATTTCTAACCAACTAATGTTTATATTATTTTCCATTCTATATGATAAAATCCAAAAAGAAATACAGCAACATACACGAAAATAAACGGAAAAAATTGCTTTATTTTTCGAAGAAGCTAGCAGATGAAAAAGAACCACAGCCTTTCTTCTGATTGGTTACGATTGTCATTTCCCGATGTTTTCCGAATCTCTTTTGGTAAAATTACAGTGGCTAGAATAGATAGTGTGCCGTTCGCCATTGTCCCCAGCGCTTTTTCTGTACCCGAAAGTAAGCCTCCACTAGATGGCGCTTTATTCGACAGCGAGGTAAGTTTGAGCCCGCCGGAAGACGGCTTTGGGGCCAGCTGCTACGATTAAAGGCCCTGTGTAACCAAAAGTCTTTCGTTCAACCGATCGTCATTCAGAAAGTGACAAGTGACACTGATGCACTAACATGAATTGATTGCTGTTAACTACTTTCAGATTAGTTTTTTCCGTAAGGAAGCAGGAAATGAAATAAATATCTCACTCATTCGAACTTTGAAATACGAACAACTTTCATTTTTTTGATTCTTTTTATATATGTGTGCTAGGGTTTACTCTTTATGCTGGGCGTCATTAATCCAGGCTGTAGATACCGTTTAAAGAACATTTATTACAACTACTGAGGACACTTACATGAAAACGACTACTATTTACATTGAAAACGAGAAGACTGAGAAAAATAATACTTATGCTGTTGCCATACAAAAACTCAATAAAACACAATACGATAACGATTAATACATTACATCCCTCCCCCCTAAGTTTTATAGTCCTTTAACCAACTCGGTGGACGCCTGTTTCTGACAGGCCTTGGAGAAGGCGAGCTCTGTTGAGGTTCACTCACATCATCTGGATCAGGAACATGAACATCATCTTCTGTTGAAGACGCTGGACTACTTGCAGCCTCATCCACAGATGAAGACTCCTTTAAAGATTGCGGTGGCTTTTGTGGTACACTTGAAGACTGAGCAGACAATTCGGATCGTTGTGGAATTGTTGGGCTGATCTCTTCGGGATCATCAGTCACATCTGTGACTCCTGGAACACGACTTCTCAGTTGATCAACGTGTCTTCTCCACACAAGACCATCATTTGTTTGTACTACGTAATTGGTCAAACCCAAGACTTCCGTAACTGTATCAGGAACCCATTTCTTATGTGGAGGAAATCCTAATGCATACACAGTATCGAGAGGAGCAAACATTCTTATCTTTGTGCGATTATTCAGATTGTCACCATCCTTTTTTATGTTAATTTCTTCTGATAAATCAGGATGCAATTTGTCTAAACAGGTTTTCAATTTCCGATTCATTAGTAATTCAGCAGGAGACATTCCTGTAGAGGAACTCGGAATTGTATGTTGTGCCATTAAGAATGCTGCAAGTCTATATTCCCAGTTTCCAGAAATAATCCTCTTCAGGGAATTCTTAGTAGTCTGTACCATGCGTTCTGCTTGTCCATTTGAAGATGGGTGTTGAGGAGCAGTAGGAATGAACTTAATACCATTTCTTTGCAAAAAATCTTGAAATACAGCTGACGTGAAGGATGATCCATTATCAGAGACCAATATGTCAGGTATTCCATGAGTGGCGAATAACTTTCTTAATACATTGATGGTTGCTGACGAATCCGTAGAAGGAACTTTAAATACTTCTAACCACTTAGAATATGAGTCGACTACGATAAGAAGCAAAGAATTCTGAAAAGGACCAGCATGGTCGATATGAATTCGAGACCACGGCTTCTTTGTGTTTTCCCATGGGATAAAAACCTTTGGTGGTGATTTCCGGGTTTGTTGACAAATTTCACATGAGGTGACTACTCTTTCCACTTCCTTGTCATTGCCTGGCCACCAGACATAGCTACGAGCGAGAGCTTTTGTTCTAACAATACCTTGATGAGTATTATGCAGAATTTCTAATATGTCAGCTTGAGCTCTTTTAGGAATAATCACTCTTGAGCCCCATAGTAGGCAACCTTTATGGACGGACAGTTCTAGTTTCCTTATGTTGAACGGTTTAAACTCCTTAGCTTGCTTTTCTACAGGCCATCCCCTCCATGCCCAGTTGAGAACTAGCGATAGAATGGGATCTTGAGCTGTCAGACGGGCCAAATCAGCTGATTTTAAGAGCGGTTTCTTCAGAGCTTCCAATAACAAAATTTCGTTAGGAGGAGTTTCTTCATTTACTGTCAGTGGCTGTGGAAGACGACTAAGACCGTCGGCATTAGTGATTTCTTTTCCTGGTTTATAAACTAAATTATAGTCATAAGAGCTTAACATGATTGACCATCTTTGCATTCTTGGAGATAGCATGTTAGGTATGGGCTTATTTGGAGCTAAAAGTCGTAACAATGGTTTGTGATCACTACAAATTTCAATTTTATGGCCAAATACATAATTATGGAACTTTTTTACGCTTTGGATGATTGCAAAGGCTTCCTTGTCGATCTGAGCGTATCGACGTTCAGTTTTGTTCAGAGTCCTAGAATAATAGGCAATTGGAGCTTCAACTCCTTCTTCAAGTCGATGACTTAACACTGCACCGATTCCAAATTCTGATGCATCACAAGTTAGTATGATAGGCTTCTTCTCGTCAAAATGAGTAAGTAGGGTTTCTGCTGATAAGAGCCTTTTTACCCTTTCAAAAGCAGACTGATGAGTTTTTGTCCAACTTCATGGTATACCTTTGTCTAAGAGACGATGAAGCGGTTCGGCTATATTTGCTTTATTTTTTAGAAATACGTGATAAAAGTTCAAGAGTCCTAAAAATGCCTGGAGTTCTTCTTTGGATTTAGGAGTTGGTGCATTATGAACAGCTTCTACTTTCTCTTTGGTTGGTTTGATTCTATGTTGATCTATATGAAATCCCAAGTACTGAATACTTGAAGCACCGATAATGCACTTTTCTTTGTTAAGCCGCAAACCTGATTCTGAAAATTTCTTCAAGACTTGTCTGAATCGATCAGTGAGTTCTTCAAAGGATGAGCCCTTGATTAAAACATCATCAAAATAAGGCAGTACTCCTGTGATACTGGATAACAATCTTTCGATGAATTGTTGAAAAATGCCTGGAGCGGAAGATATTCCAAACTGAAGTCTCTTGCATTAAATGCTCCTTTATGAGTAACAACAGTTTGAGCCATTGCACTGTTTTCATCTACAGTTAGTTGTAAATAAGCTTGCGAAAGATCAAGTTTAATGAAAAAACGACTACCTGCTAGTTCAGCTAGCATTTGATTTACAGCAGGAACTGGATAAGGATATTGACCTAAAGCTTTATTTAAGGTACACTTGTAATCACCGCAGAGACGAATTTCTCCGTTCGACTTTAGAATAGGAACTACTGGAGTTGTCCAGTCCGAGTAATCCACAGGCTCAATTGCACCTTGTTCTTGCAATCGATGCAATTCCTTCTCAATTTTTGGCTTTAGAGCAAACGGCACTTGTCTTGCCTTGAGCTGAATAGGGACAATTTTCGGGTCTAGTTTAAGCGATATTGGAGCGCCTTTAAAAGTTCCTAATTCTTCCTTGAAGACGTCTGAAAATTCTTTAACAACGCTGTCGAGGTTTACTTCGCTGATGGAATGCACACCTGTCAATCCTATTCCTAGCGGTTCGAACCAATTTGTTCCTAGTAAACTTTCTCTTGTCTCCCTTGCAACCAAAATAGGCAGAGTCCCTTTGAAAGATGAATACTCAACATTAACATCTCATTGTCCTAAGATATTAACCAAATTCTTATTATAATCTCTGATTTCATACGGACATTTTTCTAACTTGGGAGCACGAGTAGGAAATAATTCTTTAAATGTACAATTATCGATAATAGTAACCTTTGCACCTGAATCGACTTCCATTAGAACCGGAGAGTCATTTATAAAAACAGTAGCTTTTAATCTTGAATGATTCACATTATTTACACTTAAATACTTTAACTGAAGATTTTCAAGCTCAGGAACAGTGTCAATTAAATTTGCAGAATTATTGATCCAATTTTTCTTAACTACATTTCTATTATTTGGAAGAGGTTTATTTCTACATACCTTGGCGATATGACCCTTCTTACAAACGTAACATTCAGCTTCCCTAAATTTGCACTGCGCTCTTGAATGAAAACTCCCACATCCAGAACAATTCTTTGATTTTGATGCTTCTTTATTTTTATGATTTTTCTGATGCCACTTTTGCACTGAATTACTTGTCCTAGCATAAACGGGTCTCACAGATAAGGAATCGGAACTTCTGATTTCTTTGACATTCTTGCTGGCAGTTTCTGCTGCGATGGCTTTGTCCAGCGCATCTGAAAACGTAAGAGAACTTTCAGATAGTAGTCTCCGTTGCAGGTTATCGTCTTTAATCCCGCAGACCAGTCTATCACGTAACATAGTCTCGAGAGATGTTCCGAAATTACAATGTTCTGCCAATCTTCTCAATTCCGAAACAAATGAAGAAATCGATTCTTCGTTGAGTTGTCTTCTTCGATAGAATAAATATCTTTGGAAAATTTCCGAGGGTTTAGGACAAAAATGACTCTTTACTAGTTCAATTAAATATTTGTAAGCTTTTTTGGTTGGAATGTCCGGAGATACTAACGACCGTATAACCGAATACGTATCAGGGCCGCATACGCTTAAAAATACAGCTCGTTTTTGGTCTTCTTTTTCAATTTTATTCGCTTCAAAATAACATTCCATACGTTCATAGTATGAGTCCCATAACAAAGGTTTTGTAGTATCGAAATGTTCTAGTGTTCCGATAGTAGCCATAATTACAAAACGAAATACGAGATGTTCTTTAATCTTGATTATTAGTAAGAAGCTTCAAAGTTCTTGTATCTTGTTTAATATTAGCAAGAAAAACTTCAAAATCTTGGTATCACAATACAATAAACCTTCAGAATAATTCCTTAGACACTTCAAGGCTGTCTGCCTCACTGGCGCCTTTCGTTACTTTCGATAACGCCATTTCTTTCCGGCCCATTCGAATTTTCTTGACTTTTATAAAGCATCCCGACCTCGTCGCCAATTTTATATATGTGTGCTAGGGTTTACTCTTTATAATGGGCGTCATTAATCCAGGCTGTAGATACCGTTTAAAGAACATTTATTACAACTACTGAGGACACTTACATGAAAACGACTACTATTTACATTGAAAACGAGAAGACTTGAAAAATAACACTTATGCTGTTGCCATACAAAAACTCAATAAAACAAAATACGATAACGATTAACACATTACATCTCCATAAAATAAATAAATGAAAACGATTTTGTAACAAATATAAATTTTTGGTTTTTGTAAACTTATGTGTGATACATCGGTTTAATTCTGACCACCTCAAACAAAACAAGAATTTCTAAAGGGCAAATCTTGCAATGCTATAATAAATGTCTGGTTTTTTAAATCTGCATCCGAACAGAATAATTTGTTTTCGAAAGTATCGCTTTTTTTTTTGGCTCTCATATTGGTGAACTAAATGTGGGTTTGAATACATTCGCTATTTGAAAATATCTGTTCGCTAATACAGTAATAACAAATCTCATCGAACTTGGTGAAAATAAATTTTATTTCACAGTAATTTTGAGGTTGATTCGTTTGCCGTAAAAGTTTATCTTTTATGCGAAAGAAAAATGCACAAAGTTTTGAAATATACTTTGTGGTTTTGAGTTACACCTAAAGTAATCGATTTTTAACGAAATTTAACTTAAAAGGTATTGCTATTGATATGTAGTTCTTTATGCGTCCCACCTAACCTTTTCCGCAAGTTCTGTTTTTCCAATCTAAGGATTCATTGCCAAAAGTTTATGAACGCATTACTAATATTATTATGTATCATTGTTATTGAAAAAAAAACCTTCACACTGCTTTTTCACATAAAGTCTGTTAAACTGTTCACTTTCGTTTTTCTATTCGCCCATATGACAAACTGAAATTTTTACTTTTTTTTACTTACAGAAGTTACATTTATGTGATTTGCTAAAATTTTCGAAAAAGGCGGATTCATACATTTTAAGTTACACTGAGCACTTTTGGACACGTGTGAAATATAGGCGTATGGTATTTGTGTGTGTCTGTAAATGATAACCATTTTGTTGTGAGCAAGGGCAAGCTATACGGGTAAGAGCTGGTGGTGAAAAATTGGTAATAGCCACTAGCGTAGATGGGGGGATGCTCCCCTCCAAATGGTGACTTATGTATGGGAGGGTTTAGAGGGAGGGGCAGGGACGTAACTAGAGGGGGGGGGGGCAGACAGAGCGTAAGCCCCGGGCGCCAGATTATTTTAGGGGTGCCAAATTGACTAAATGTGTGCGTTTACCTAAATACATATTAATTTTTGTTTATATAAGGGGGGAGGGGGCGCTAAATCCTGGTCTTGCCCCAGTTAGAAAATGATCTAGTTACGTCCCTGGGGAGGGATGTAAAACCAGGAGCAGTAATAATCCCCGAAGACCCCCCCCCCTAAATAAGGGTCTGGCTAAACCAATGGCCGTTACTTATTTTGAGGTGGTACAAAGAACCGTATCTTGGATTCTTCCGAGGCGGGGCGAAACTGAAAAATGCCGCCCCCTCCATCCTATTATTGTTGATACTTCATATAACTTTAATGCGTTGGCCCTTTTTTTTTATAGGATTTTTAACTTTGGGGTCACTGATAAACCCATAAAACTTTCGTTTTAATTTTATAATGTTCCCACGACTTGTAACTTTCACTCAACATTAGGGGCTAGAACCATATAAAGGGAGCGGAGATATGAAATTCTGACAGTTGAGGGTCCGGAGAGATGAATTTGGGACTACAAAAAAATTTGAAAAAAAAAGCATAACTTTTTAAAATTTTAGCGCTCTTACACATAAGATGCAGAACAAAATTGGCATTTTTTTTTTAAATCCAGGGACAACCCCCCCTCCCTCTTAGTAACGCCCATATTGAAGAGCCACGGGTCTGCCTTCTTAAACGACACATACAAACTCCTCTCCCTCCAAGGATGCTTTGAAAATGTGTTTAATAAAACTATTGTATTGTTTGAGCATAGCTTTGGTTCAAGATTTTTTTTATTACATATTTGTATCTATTTTGGTTTAGTATGTAACTGAAACTTGACCAACATTTTGTGTATCATAATGTGACAAAGGTACCCACCAGAGGGGGCGGGGGATTTGGGGGGGGGGTTCAGTTTTTTTAACAAAATTCTACATTTGTCTGGAACTACAAAAAGTTTTAAAAGATGTGACTCAAATATTAAATTTTATATATGAAACAATATTGACGTTAAAGAAGAAGAAATGTAATATCAAAATGAAATTGTGCTTGTTATAACAACAAAATAAATTTAAAGCTAAGTTTTTGCTTTGGTTCAAGATTTTTTTGTTATTTGTTTCTAGTTTGGTTTTGTATGTAATTGAAACTTGACCAAAACTTTGTGCATTATAATGTGTTTTTAAATAAATGTAAATTTAAAAAAAAAAAATTAAATCTATATTTAAAAAAAAAATCTAACACAAATTTTTAAACATGCAGTTCATTTAAAAAATGACATTGCAAGTGTTTATTTTTTAAAAAAAATATACATCAGATTGCAATGTGCTTTGTAAAAAACTTACGTGATAGTAATTATTGTTAATTTTTATTTATTTATTTATGTTAAAATATAGTACATAGACATATAGCCTTTCTTTTTTTAGGTAATATGAGCATAATAATGCAATTATCTTCAACAGCTCATTCCCACTATATTGGACTAAAAAACCGTTGTCTTTAAAAGTAAAAATATTTTTCATGCTTGTGTTCACCTAAACGACAGCCGTCTATTTATTGCTCCAAATTCTTCTCTAGAACAGATGATTGAATATTTAAAAAAAAATCACATATTTTTTGCACCTCCTTTTTTTAGGACTGAAAAAAGTGCGAAAACTAAGGCGAGTAAATGATTCTTTAACGTTCGCTCTGCTAATCAGTTACCTTGCTGTCGATGCTAGCGCCACCTACTGGTGGCTTAGTTTCGTTTTCAACATTTTCGCGCCGAACGGCACACTAGGTATTCTAGGCACTGTACTTCATATAGCGCATTTCTATTATATTTCAAACAACATGTGGCTGGTTCAATCTGGTGGAAATAGTTCTGCACAATGAATGAAAAATTTTGTTTTTTAATTTCATATTGCTCCAAGTCATAGAAAAGAGAGAGATTTAAAATAATATTCATAATCGAATAATTAGTATAATTTTAATAGATCACAAGCTTCTTGAAAATACTCATGTATTGAAGAAACCTTTTTTAAATCCTGAAATTAAAATAAAGAAGGACTAAACTTCTATCTGTTTAGATATTACATCTATCAGTGAATAAACTCAGGAGTGCCATCCCCCTCTGAGCAATGACTTGCTCCATAAAAAGCTACTAAGTCCCCACCCAAAAAAAATCGGATAACCCCCTAAGAATTTCAATGTCGCAGTCTGTGCCGTATCCCCCCCCCCCCCGTTGCTGGGCCCCCTTGACAAACTCGTGGGATGATATAAAGACAGCATCTAAATGTACTTGATTATTTGGAAAATGTTGTTTGACCATTCAGTTTTTAATTTGGAAACAGTAATACATTGTATTTCATTATGACAAATGGTATAGAGTTTAAAGTATTATATTTCCATACCCCTTCACGAAATCCTGTTGGAAATACAATTCAATACCCCCCCCCCCCCAAAAAAAAAAAAACTACTTCAGGTGCAATGAAGTTTTCTGCAATGTCGCTATATATGTTCAAAAACACTGAAAACTTCGTGTTTCGCTCTTCCATAAAACGTTGCCTAGTCTGAAAAATATTTTTTAACATTACAGATTTAGCTAGGGATTCTGGTGAAACGATGTTTGCACAACTTTTCTGCACACGCAACTCTGAAAATTTGCGTATTTCCACCCCCTTTGGTCAAATGGGTTTCCGGTGAAACGTTGCACGCCAGATAAATATGAGGTTGAGCTCGGCGCGACTATAATTAAGCGATTTTACTACAGTGGCTAGAATACCTAGTGTGCCGTTCGGAGCGAAACTGTTGAAAACGAAACTAAGCCACCAGTAGGTGGCGCTAGCATCGACAGCGAGGTAACTGATTAGCAGAGCGAACGTTAAACAATCATTTACTCGCCTTAGTTTTCGCACTTTTTTCAGTACTACAAAAAGGAGGTGCAAAAAGTATGTGATTTTAAAAAATATATTCAATCATCTGTTCTATAAAAGAATTTGGAGCAATAAATAGACGGCTGTCGTTTAGGTGAACACAAGCATGAAAAATGTTGTTATTTAGTTTTCGGAAGCAGTCTTAAATGAAAACCATGTATTTTGTTAAGAGAATATTGTTATACATTTTAAAGACAAATGTTTTTTAGTCAATGTTTTTTAAAGATAAATGTTTTTTAGTAATGCTATGTTTTTTAGTTTAGTTGAGTTAAATAATTGCATTATTATGCTCATATTCCCTAAAAAAAAGAAAGTCTATATGTCTATGTACTATATTTTAACATAAATAAATAAATAAAAATTAACAGTAATTACTATCACATAAGTTTTTTAAAAAGCACAATGCAATCTGATGTATATTTAAAAAAAATAAAATAAACACTTGCAATGTCATTTTTTAAATGAACTGCATGCTTAAAATTTCGTGTTAGATTTTTTTTTTTTTTAATATAGATTTAATTTTTTTTTTTATTTACATTTATTTAAAAACACATTATGATGCACAAAGTTTTGGTCAAGTTTCAATTTCATACAAAACCAAAATACCCACGGACGAGATTCTAGCCACTGTTAATATGAAGCTTATGCTTCATTCCCAAGCGAACCCGGCGCCGGAACAACCTAGAAAATAATTATGACGTCAGGATCTCGATCGGTCGAAGTCGGAACGCCCCAGAGCTCCAGAATTTTTGCTTTTCGAACGCACGAAGTTTGCTTATGCTGCTATGCTCATGGATTTGAAATATAGAGAGCACCAAAAGAGTTTTTACTTTGCTTATTTCATGAGAAACCTTCAGTGTCCGTTGCGACAATTCTGTAAGTTTTTTTTAGTTTTCGTGTGATAGGTTAATTTTTTGGTTTCTAATTCTGTATTTCGACTACAGTTCTGTAGGAATCTGGACCCGATTAAAAACAATGGAGGCTATAGCACAGTTGGGACATTTCCTTTCCACTGCTATCTTATGTATAAACAGTAATGTGAAGTATCGGGTGTGTATGAAGAATCTACGAGAATAATTTTTTAAATAATTAATCCCTGCAATGAGATAACCTTTATTGTATGTTATAAAATTGTACATAAAATCAAGTGTCGTAAGGTAAATAAGCACTAGATACCAAGATTTTTTAAACTATTTAATTTTGTAAATAATATTAAAAAATAATAGAAATAATGACTGCACTACTGAATCATGCATTGTACCTACATAAAATACTTGATTTAAAAATACCAACCGGAAACTCTTCAGATGCGATGAGATGTGCACAACTTGTAATAAAATTAGTCTCTTTTTCTAATTTAAGATGAGTCTCCATTTGACCATAAATAATTGTCATTTTTGCTTCTTTTTGCATTTGATTCTTAGACACACTTAAATGAATATAGTAGTTAATTAATATAGTGGTTTCCGAGGCTTCAAAAAAATCTGCAATTGTCAGGTCTTCGTGGTTTGATAGTGTGAACAATAAATTTTGAACCAAAATCTATATGCTCAACCAAAACCAAACTGGGTGGATGTGTTGGTTCACCCAGGAAAATTTTGATATGATGGGCCTGGTCTTGAATTTATTTTGTAAGGTTATTGATATAATAGGTTGCATAATTATCATGCATGAACTTACTAAATTTTATTGCAGAATTATATGCCATAATTTGTGTTTTTTTTTTTCAGGAACATTTTATTAATATTCATTACTTTCCCTCCTGAAGCATGGTACGAAGATTGTGTTTTGTACCTGGATGTAAGACAGGATATTCAAAAGATCGCAGGAAGAGAAAAATTGAAGGCGTGAGAGTTCCGTCTTTGTTTAAAGCAAGGGTGAGAAATTTTTTTATGCTTTCCCAGTACCTGATTAAAACTCGTCAACAACATTAAAAATAGCAAAGTATGGCAAACACATGTTTTGAGGCTCCAAGAATCCCTTTTGCAAACTTATGGGTATTACCTAATTGATAAAGATGCATCCAACAAAAGCTTTCTTGAACATCCTAATGTTATTTGTACCCTTTTTTTTTTGTATTTTTGATATAGTACACAAAGGTGAACATTTTATTTTAATTTGTGTCGAGATTAAAAAAAAATAAATTAAGCAGCATATTAGATTTGCTAAAAGTGTTTGTTGAGTAGAAAAGCACTTTTCGTTGAGAAACTTTTGTTTCTTATGTCTCGTGGAGCTTTTTGTTAGCACAATAACATATCACATGCGGAATTGTAGAACAAACTTCAACAGAAGAAATTTGTCTCTTTTCTGAAAATAGTACCCCATATCCATTTTTGCTTTATGGTTCTATTTCCTTGTACTGAGAAAGAAATGCTATACCAGCTATGAAGTATGTATGCCAAACAACATTGAACTTTTTAGCATTATGAGCAGAATGGTAGATATTTACCATAACCATGAACTTCAGATTATGTGTGCTGATTTGTATTCAGATTTTAGCAGAAAATAGAAAAATAGTTAAATAATGTTCTATGAAACTAAAAAGTTAAAAAACAAAACAAAAATCCTCTTATATTCCTATTCTATGAATGTAAAAGTTGATTTTAAAGTTTTCCACCTCTCAGGTGGCTCCTGTCGCACTGACTACAAACCTGATCCCCAATTTGAAGAATAGATGTTGCAAACTACAAAAAAAAGAATGCATCTCTTCTTCTTCCTTTGGTGAGGCCTTTTAAGACCTCCTCTTTTAAATATGTGGATGTCTGATGCCTTCTAATAGGGATGCACCAATTAATTGTCATAATTAGTCAGTAATCAGCAAAATATTTTTAAATTCAAATTATCCTTAGTATGCAAAGAATAATAAGCAATGCTAAATGAATTAATTAATAAGAAAATGTAATTTTTTTACAGTGTAAGACATATAATATGAAATTATTAAAACCTTAAAATATATTAAATCATGTTGTATTGTGAATGAAGAAATCTTAGTACTTTTTCATTTGAATGCGAAAAGATGAGCATCCTTTTATTACCAGGACATAACCAGTTATGTAGTCGACTGGGAACGCGGGGATGGTGTCCCCCTAGCTTTGTATTTAATGCAAGCATCCCTCCAAATTTTTTTCATTTTAACATAAGTGTCCCCTCACTTTTGATTTCAATTGCTTATTTTCGTATGCATACGCATCCCCCCAACTTTTTTTTTCAAGACTACACCACTGGACATAACCTATTTTTTATACAGGTCCATATTGTATTTCCTCCTTCATTAACTAATTTTTTTACAAATGATGCTGTTGCACAAATATTTCTATGCTAATTTACTTGGACATGGAAAATTATATTTCCCTCATTCCTACATTTCCCAATTTAACATTTTCAGCGAGACTGGTGCAACAACATTTTTGGGTGTGGTCAAAAATTTCAATAAATACTAAAAAAGAATTTGAATGGAAGTACACTCAAACAGTAAAAAACATTTACAGCATATTTATTGTACAATTAATATTAATTTCATATAGTATGACAAAACACAATCCAGATACCTGTAAAAAATTCCTGTAATTTTTGTTTGGCAGAAGCTTTACAAATGTTGCTGCCGTGATTATAATACAGGGTTCCCACGGGTGCTTAGAAGTGCTTAATTTGACCTTTCGTTTCTAAAAGCCCTTAGAAGTACTTATTTTTAATCAAAGGTGCTTATAAGTGCTTTTTTTTAATATGAAAGTCGATTTTTAAATTACCTTATTTTTTTATGCAATTTCTGATCAGTTTTTTATGGGATTTTTTTAAACAAAGATTCAGAAAGTGAAAAATTATGGAGGGTTATAAGAATTTTGTTGATTTTATCATACGTTCAAGCGACTGTAAAACATGGCTTTAGTGTAAATAAGTCATTAGAAGTGGAAAATTTGAAAAAAGAATCTTATATTGCTCAGAAGCTCATTTTGATAATGCCAATAATTGTAATGAAATTCATGAAACTATCATTACGAAAGAAATGAAAAAGGGTCAATCCATACCAATTCATCCAGGGTATGAAACCCATGGTCTCATATTTTAATGATATTTTTTTATTTGTTCAGTTTACTATCACGAGTATCCCTGTAAATATTTTTGTTGCTATCTTTAATACTTTTTGAGACATTAATTTTATAAAATGTGTTTAAAGAGACGTCTTCGCTTTACGGACAAATTTTGTGGTAGCGACGTTGTTCAAGCAAAAAATTCATAATTTTGCTAATTTTCATGATATCACAAAAATGTTTCCACTAAAATGTTCAGAGTAACTTACAGAGTTAGACAAAAATGCATTTAAACAAATACCTATTAAATGGTGCAGTTAGTATTAGCATCAGGTAGAATGTATTTATTTTCTGCAAAAGGAGATTGCTTCAATCAATCTTCAGTGCAAAAACATTTTAAAACAGACTCAAGAAAAGAAAAAAAAGAAAGGTATTGTTTCACACAAATTTTTATTTAAAATAGTTTTATTTTAAAAATAAAAGTTACTTTTGGTCATTTGGTATGTCACAGTTTGTAAATACACTGTAAAAAGTGTGGAGTAAAGTAGCTCCAAATTTGGTGTTAAAAAACCTTTAAAACTGCGTGAACAAACACTTTATTTCAAGCTAACACCACATCAAGGGTTTATGAACACTTTAAATGGTGTAGTTTGCATTAAAACTCCTTACTGGTGAATTTTTACACCACATTGACACTTTTCGTGAATTATTTTCACTTGTGAAAACACCAACTTTGGTGTACGTTTCAAAACTTGTGGTGGTAACGATAGATTATTTATAAACAAATATTTGATTCTGTTTGCGTCGCCATTTTGTTAAAGTCGCTGCAAGTTCTGGGGAAAAGTTGGTTTTATTTGAGGTATGTTTGTTTTTAGTTGTGTAATAAACACAATTAAGTTGACGCAGGATAACTTCATGTGTATGTCATTTGTATTTAAGTATTTTGTTAAATTCAATTTATATGTTACACATTCCATGATACATTAAGCCTACTTAGAATTTGACTCTATTAGAATTCGTTATTTTATTTTTCAATCAGCTTTAGTTTTCAATCAGTTATCCATCCTTATTTTTTTAAAATTGTATAATTATTAATTTTAAATCCTTATTCTAAATTACATAGAAAAAATTTATTTTCGAGATGTTTTATAAACAATATTCTTAGTTTCTGATGAAATACATTCAGAAAAAGTATCAGTTTATTTGCTTTTTATTACTGAAGAATAAGAGCTTTCTTTAACTATGTAATTCTTGGGGCATTTTTACTTGCAGAAGAACATTACAATTGCTGTAATGCACGTTTTGAATAAAATGTTATTAAGTAAAATAGAATTTGCATTCTCGTGAGGAATTGTTCATATACTGTGTAATTTTCCAACAGTTTGAGAAATGTTCTTTCTATTTTTATTTTGTTTGAACAAAGCAGCCTAAAACCACGTAGACGAAATAATGAGACAGCTGCTTTTGTTTTATTCTTGTTTACTTTTTTACTGATACTTCGCAGTCTTTGAGTTGCAACGGTACAGTGCTGAAGTTTTATTTAGATTTTTAAAAAATGATTTTAATTGCATTAGTTATTGATTTCAGTAAAGAACCTCTCGGAGGTACTGAGTCTTAAGAATTGATTTTGTAATAAAATGTGTTTAATCTCACCCATCCTTGTGCGTTTATACATCTTAAGCAGGCTTTTTTTTTTTTTTGTTGACAATATTCATCTTTAATTATATTTCATATAGTATGAATAAATAGGTGTGGTATTTTATAGTATCTTTGTATAACAAGCAGATTTTTGTTTCATTTGACGGCGTTTCGTGCAATTATATAAAATATTATTCTTACATTGGCCCTGCAAATATCTTGTTTCAAATTTTCCTAGAAATTAATATGTCCTGCCCCCCCCCCCTTTCCCCGGGAAGATTAGCTGGTGTAGATATATGTTTGGTTCTGCTATAAATATAGGTTTTCCAATAAAAAATTCCATACTATAACATGCTTTCAATTCATACTTATAGTTTGAATTTTTATTCTGAAAAAAAAGTTCTCATATTTT
This sequence comes from Octonoba sinensis, assembly GCA_038502835.1. Classification (NCBI taxonomy): domain Eukaryota; kingdom Metazoa; phylum Arthropoda; class Arachnida; order Araneae; family Uloboridae; genus Octonoba; species Octonoba sinensis. The sequence continues at coordinate 56,713,861 of CM076605.1, read as the reverse complement.
ATAATCTAAAAGCTAGACATCCTGTCTTCTTTTACTTTCCTAAATAATGTCCGTTTCCTCCAGGGATGTGGAACCGGAGACACATTTGGGCTCACTTTGGGATAGAAGAGTCGGAGTCGATTAAAAATGTGTCGACTGCTAATAAATATATGCCGTAGTAATTGAGCTGGAGTAGGAGTCTGTGCTCTACGCAGCCGCCTCCGCCGCCATGGTTTCCTCATTTATCAAAAATCTTATAATATGTCAGCGGCGGCTTGAGCGTCTGTTTGTCGCCGATGGCGTATTGGTTGCTACCGTAACTGTACTAGCCAATGGGGTGAAGTTTCCACGGCATTCAAATAGTACATATACAGTGATACCATACATGCAGTTATCATTGTTTTGATTAAATTATCATGGTATTTAAGAAGATTTAAATATTTTTAATTCATACAATTGTTGCTTATTATGCATTCAACGCGTAAAGAGTTTAAAATTTTTCCCGATTTTATTCCGACATTGTATTTTAAACTGAATTTTCAGTTGAGCGCAAATTGAGCGCATCAGGGGGAAGGTGAACATTTGTTTGCATTAGCAATCATCTGTTTTTGAAACGGTTTACAACTGAACGTAAATTGAGCGGGTCAGGGGGAAGGTAAACATTTGTTTGTATTAATATTTTTAATATCTAGAACAGCGGTCATTTCATATGACCGCCGGGCTTTCTGGTATTATATATTCATCAAAAAATATTATTTCATCTGTATTGATAATTTATTTTTATAACATAACACTTTTTCTGGTACGGTTGCTGGAGTTAATGAAAATCAAATAAATATAGCATTTTTTGTCCTTGAAGTATACAGCCTACTCATTCAAATGAATATCTTCAGTGAAATGTAACTACTTAACCAAAAGCTGACCATGTTGCCATTAAAGGAAAAAATCCACTTGACCTGCTTTATCTGTTTCTTATTTTTGTAGTATTTAAATTATATTTTGTCTTTTGTACGTTTTCAGAAAATTGATCAAAAACGAATCACTTTTTCAAATTTGAAACTCGTTGGGAGCTATTTAAATATTTTTGTTATTTGAATTTATCAAATATGAGTAAAAAAAGATTTGTGCTGGTAGAATTATCAACGTTTTGGGTATTTTACCAACATTTTGGTTGCGTACACTCTAAAAAGTTTTGGTGTGACACAACACCAAAAGTGGAGGCAACACTTCAAAACCAAAAGTGGTGTACGAAAACGCTACAATTATTTTTGGTGTACCGAGAATTATCCTTGGTGTTTGAAAACTCAAAGAATAATCTTTGGTGTTTCAGTACACCAAAAATAGCCTGGTGTTTTCGAACACCCTTTTTGGTTTCAAAGTGTTGCCTCCTCTTTTGGTGTTGTGTCACACCAAAACTTTTTACAGTGTAGGAAATGAGCCTGCATTATGTTTAGATACTTTAAAAAATCATGATTCAGTGACGTCTTTTTCTTCCTCAATTTTACGTTGCTTTTTTTTTAACTTCATAAACATTAAATTACGCACTTATTTCTTGTAAAAATAATCTTATTTTGCATTATATTGTCTGTATTTTATGATTTTAAAGCAATTAGTATTTTACGATAAGAAGCAAAAACTTATAATGTTGTGAAAGATATTTTGTACATACTTTTAAATTGTTTACTGTGAAATTAAATATATTGGCAGTAAAAAAGACCAATTTTATTTCAGAACCTTTTAGTTTATACTTAGAGGATTATTTAAAAATATATATATTTTTTTATTACTGCAGTGCCTTTTAGTTTTATTGCTGTTTTAAAATTTCATGTTTTTTCTTCAAAATATTTATGAAATCCAAGTTTGGGCTAATATTAACTGCACCATTTAATACGTATTTGTTTAAATGCATTTTTGTCTAATTTTATAGGTTATTCTAAACATTTTAGTGAAATTTTTTTTGTGATATCATGAAAATTGGCAAAGTTATGAATTTCTTGCTTGAACTACGTCGCCAGCACAAAATTTGCCCGTAAAGCGAAGATGTCTCTTTAAACACGTTTCGGAAAATTGATATCTCAAAAAGTATTAAAGATAGCAACAAAAAAATTGCAGGGGTAATCGTAATAGTAAAATGAACAAATAACAAAAAAAAAAAAAATCATAAGAATCTGAGACCATGGGTTTCATTTTCATTTGTGGCTGCATGATTTGATATGGAATGACCCAAAAGTTTGTCCCTTCTTCAAGGCAAAAATATATGCTCTATTTGGAAGAGCAAAAAAAAAAAAAAAATTGAAACGAAAAAAAATTCTGACAATAAAAAAAAAGAAAAAAAAAAGTTAAATTATTTCTCATTAAAAAAAGCTTTTCTTCAAGTTCAACCTGATATCACAGTTATGGAAAATTCAGCAGAAGAACTGTATAATAATGCAGTCATCCAAAAACATTTCACTTTTTATGAAAGCCAATTCACTTTGTAAGAATATTAAAGAAAAAGCATCTGAAGTTAAAGAATTAGACATTAAGATTTCTGAAAAAGAAAAAGAATTTAATTGAAATGTAAATGTTTTTTAAGTTATTATCTGCAAAGTTTTTAATGTGCTTTTAATTGACCATTTATTCATTCATCAAATTTTTAACTAACCCTCACCACTTTTATTTTTCAGTCATATAATTGCAGATTTTTTTTTAACCTTGGATCAAAAAGTTAAAGTTCATGGGTAATTCCACTGACATTAAAATTTAATTATGTTTCTAACTTTTAAATTGCCTTTTTTTTCTGAAATTGATTGAAATGATTACAATGGAGTTATAATAATGGTACCCCACTTCTTTTTCGGCATAAGATTTTTTGTGTGAAATTAAGAGGATTTAAAAAGCTTACTGGTGACTGGCAAAAGTAACATCAGTCACATTTTTTAATTATCCCCCCCCCCCCCCTAAGCTTCTAATGCCTGACAGCATGTGACGGTAGTGTTATTTTACTTTATTATTATAATAATTAAGATCCATTTCAGAAAAAAAAAATAACAATAACATGGTCACCAGGGAATGACTCTCATGCAAATATTAGTTCTGTTTCTTAAATATTTTTGATAATTAAAAAACGAAAAAAAAAAAAAAAAAAACAATCTTGCATTCAAGTAATATTAAGTATTAAGTTAAGATTTTTTAGTGTTTAAACGTTGAAGATTGTGGTAAGTTTCCATTTTTCTTGATATCTCTATTCTAATATTTCTTTACATATTACTTATATTTATAGTGTGTACACAATATGCATATTTGTAAAAGTGAGATTGGGTTTATGTTTTTATGTATAATTTTTGGGAAGATACTTATATATTAAAATTTTAAGTTTAACTTATCTGTAAGAACATTCAACTTGATCGAAATGGATTTTCATCCATTAAATTGTATTGTATGTGCTCCACAATAATTTATTCAAAGTCTTAGAAAATGACTTTGAAAAGTCTTAGAAAGTGCTTATTTTTAGTTATAAAAAAAGAGTGGGAACCCTGTAATACGTAATGTTTCTAATTGCTCAGTTTTCTTTTAATTTTTATAGTGAGTTATTCTTTTCATTGATACCTTTATTGTTTCTACAGAGTGTGGAGGAGGTCAAGCAATGGAGGAAGTATATACCTAGAGCGGATAGAGAATTCACTATGGATGATCGTTTGTGTGCATTGCATTTTCTTGACGAAGACATAATTAAATATTTTGAAACTAAAATTTATGACGGTACAACCTTTAGATTAGAAAGAGGAAGATATAAATTAGTAGACGATGCAGTACCTTTGATTTATCCATGCCTTCCAAATTATTTGTCGGAAGTTGTAGAAATGAGAAGAAGAATGAAACAAGAAAGTAAAATTGCTAGTGATGAGGAAATAAATGAAAAGACTGAAAATTCTTTTGTTTCTGAAGAAAATCTTGTACCAAATGTTGCGGAACCTTCGAAAACTTTTAGTATTGATAGTGACATAGAAAGAAATGAAAAGACTGTAGATTCCTTTGGTTCCCAAGAAAATTTTGTGCTTGATGTTGAAGAGCCTCCCAAAACTTTGACATATGATGAATTGACGGAAAATATAGATTGTATAGTAAGGCCAAGTATTTTGTGGGGCATTACTTGCCATGAACTATTTGTTATGTGTGCTTTATGGAGTGTTGAGGGTGAATTGCAACTAAAGGTTATTATTGATAAAAATATGGATGTAAAGGTAAGTTTTATGCTTATAATTTATTAATAACACATAAATGCATAAATAAAGTATTTAAATTTAGTTGTAAGCAATTTGAAGTATCATCTTTTTGATGGTTTTTAACTAGTTTGAACAAAATAAGAAATGCCTCCCCCCAGTAGTGTAGCCAGAGGCTCATTGATATTACATTATAGAAAATCAGATTTAAGGGAATATAAATCAGTTATCAATTCCAACAAGCAATGTCTTTGGTAAATGAGAAAGGAAATTAAAAGCATATTAAGGTTGTAAATTGATTGGGTCTCTAGCTCAATTTGGTAAACCTCTAGACGAATTCAAAATTGGCCATTTTATGTTTGTAGTTAAATTTTATAGCTCTGTGAATCAGAAATGAGTACGTGTAGCCATTACATATTTTTGCAATTTTATACTGGTACCTCTGTTAAATTTCAAGAAATCTTAGATGAGATTTTTGTTCTGTGTTGAAATTGACACAGGACCTTTTCTAGAATTAAGTTTCAGCTCCTTCACTCTTTCATCTCATTATTGAAGTTCCCCTACAGCTGTATAGTATTGGCAATTCAGTGTGTTGCTTTTCATTGATTCTTGGATAGAGATGACGCGAACAAGGGTTGTTCACAAATCGGTTGCATGCGTTCGGAGTCATTCAATGCATCTATCACTCTAGGCAGAAAACAACTTCATTTCATCCGCTTGATTTTATTAATGCCATCTATTATGGTCAAAAGTTGGCCTCATCTTCATAATGTCTTGTAAGGTTCTTCAATCTCATCAGCTGCTGCGTAGATGGTCTTTAAACAAAGGTTATGTACCAAAATAGCATATTAGGATACAAAATAGCAGGTATTCTTAGGCTTTAATCTCTAAATATCAGATTGTAAGTCTGTCCTTTAATTATAAATAAACATAAACATTTAATTTAAAGATTCCTGATCAAAAATTTCTAATAGTTACTTAAATTATACATTAAGAAAACATTGTTAATTAGAAGGTTTTGAGATAATTATAGCTTATAAAAATAATTTAACTTTGTGCAAGTAAACAATAATAATAAAATTACACGTTAATTTAAAGCACAAATGAGCAATAAAATGCAGACATATGTTTCGGGATTGCTTGGAATCCCTTTTTCAATGCGACAGGGAGCTTCTAGATGCAAAACATCCAAATGAAGCAGACAGAACAACAAAAACAAAGCTTATATAACCTAAGAATTATCTGTAAACCAATGAGAATAAAGGCAGCGTGAAGTGGAAGTAGAAGTAGCAGGAAGACACCAATAAGAGAGCAACAAATGAATCCAGTTGAAAGTACAGGAAGTAAAAAGGAATATCAATAAAAATAAAGCAAAAAAGACAACAGCATGCATAAAAATTGCAAAAATAATAAAATAAAATACAAAGAATAAAATTGAAATAAAAATAAGTACAGAAACTACCAAAACAAAATGCAAAACAAAGTACACATGTAAAGGAGGGGGAGGGGAGGGAGGGGGGAAGGAGAAAAATAGACACAAAAAAGGAAAACAACAAGAAAACCTAGAAAGAACAACAAATTAAAGAAATTTATGCCAGACCTGTGAAAAATAAGGAGTTGAGGAAGAATCATTAACCAAATTAGAACTATTCCTGTTAATATGATAAGCTTCCCAAAAGTCAAGCTCTAAAGGGGAAGAACATTTTTGAATAATTTTACCAGAATTGAAATCAAAAGAGTGGTTGGAATTCCAACAATGTTGAGCAATGCTAGACTTATTTAACTCTTGCTTTCGTACATAACCTTTATGCTCATTTAAGCGAATTTTCAGAGCACGTTTCGTCTGCCCAATGTAAGAAAGGCCGCAACGGCAACTAATTTGGTAAATACCCCAAGTGTTAAGTTGATCGACAGGATCCTTAAGAGAAGAGAAGGAAAGTTTGTTACTAGGAGCAAAAACGACTTGAAATTGAAACCTTTTTAGGATTTTAGCAATACGGAAACTGACAGAATGAAAGAATGGTAACACAACCAAATTCTTTCTAGAAACCACATTATTGGGACCAGAAGTTTTCTTAGAAAGTTTGTTATGAATAGAATCAATTAAAGAGTGAGAAAATCCTCTATCAACAGCTACAGCTTTCAGATAGTTGAGTTCAATCTTGAGAAGCTCAGGAGAAGAGCAAATATTAATAGCACGATGGACCAGAGCATTAAAAGCCGAATATTTTTGGTTCTAGATTTCTTTTAGGATCTAAATATTTAATTCAGGAGAACAAGTATTCGGCCAAATCGAATATGGCATCACTCATTATTTGGCGCGTATATGAAATCACTACTCAGGTATGCTGAATAGCGGCCGAATATTAGTTACATCCCTACTTATAACTAGTAGGTATAGAACTAGTAGGGAAGAAGTGACAAAAATACGTAAAGCTGATTGACAGATATCTTGGTATCACGTGGCTTCCCATTTCAGTTTCTTGTTAATTGGGGGAACATGAGTGATCTGAGAATCTTGCCTGGGGCACCTTCAACATTTACTGGTGACCTTCAACGTCAATCTTGACAATTTTCCCCTACCGCTACCCTTATGCTGTTGACACAGTCTTTCAAGTGACCAACAAAATCATGTTACTTTTCTCAAATCTGCATCGCAATAAACCTTTGTAGTTTCAATTACAATGCAAAATAAATAAATATAGATCGAAGGGTAGCAGTTTTGCTTTTGCCATTTAATATCATTTCTAAAAATGTATTAAATTATTCTAAAATATGTTTGAATTTGATTTTCTTTTTTTATTTCAAATATTACAATAAGTTTTATTTCCATTTGCAATAAAATACTTTGAAGGATATAAAATCAAACTCTCTATGGCTGTGGTCGGGGAGCTAAATTGATGGAAGATCTACTTTTTAAGTTCGGTGAACACCAAGATCGACTCGGAGGACGGGGGAGGGGAGGGATCCAAACACTAGGACATGTTGGGACTACTCATGTCTTCAAATTGCAGATTTATTTCTGTCAGAAGAAGTTTTGATACTGATATACTTTAAAATTTCGAAAGCCCGTTAACTCTCATCAAAGCAATATTTCAGATACTAATATATTATTTCTTTTAAATGTAATAAAACATTGTTAGTTTTTGTTTTGTTTTTAAAATAAAACACACAATGCAGGGTTCACACTGGGGAAAAATACAAGGTGGGATTTTCCTCCTTGACCAAAATTTTAAGTGGGATTCTTAAAGCCCAAAAAATTTTTTTTTTGAGTGGGATTTCAAAAAATATTGCGGGGATCGCGCGGCCTAGCGAGAACCCTGCAATGCCATTACATATTTCAATTACCTCACCGAGAGCATAGTTAATGTGATGACTAACATATAATATTATTAGCAAGTTTTTTATGTCCGGCGAATTGTCTGACAAATTAATAAAAATATTTCAAAAACTATATAAACTGTCTGAAATCTGAAATGCTGTCACGATTGAATGAAAATGGCAGGGGTCGGCGCGAGTCACTTTTTTCACTAAAAGTCACTTTTTTTTGCATTGGTCACTTTTAGTCACTTTTTCAAAAATTGGTCACTGTTTTCACTTTTTTTAAAAAATGGGTCAATATTTTCACTTTTTTGCCCCTTTTTCTGGCAGAGCAACCAAAAAAAGTTACTTTGTCTGTCTATGAGTTAAGAAAACATTGCAATTTTGCATAAAAATACGTGTGCCAGGGTTGAAGCTTCCGTGTCTCAGCCATTTTTGGTTCTGTAAGTCCGCCATTTTTGGTCGTATTTTGAAATTCGGCGAGGCGCCGGCAACGAGTGTGCCGAACTTACGGTTTGGTATTGCAGTGTGGTGCAACCAGAAGGGGAGGCTCAGAGGGCCTGTGACCTCTCCCCCCATCTAGAATGATGATTTTAATTGTTTTTAAATTTTTTTTACTCGAGAAGAGCAAATCCTAAGAAAATAAAGCGATGTTTAAATTTGAAAAGAAAAAAATCAGACTAAAAATTTTTAGCAGTTGCAAATTATATCACTCAGAAAGTTACCTTAATTTCTCTTTTCTTTCACCCCCCCCCCCCCCCCGCCCTCCCGAACTAACTCACAATCACAAAAGAAAATTTTTGGAGGGGATTTCTCAACGAAAAGACAATACGCATCTTGAGAAAATAAAGTTATTCTTGTCAAGAAATCATTAAATAATGATGCAGGGGAGGGGGGAATCTAAATTCTTTAAAAAAAACTTTAGTTCTGAATAATTCTTAGCAGTTGCAGATTATATATATTGCTCAGAAAATTACATTATGACCTCTTTTTATTTCCGTCCCTCCAACGCCAAAAAAAGGAATTGCACAAATTTCAGGTAGGAAAGAAAAATAGTGCACCCCCCCCCCCCCCGTAAAAAAATTTTCTGACTGTGCCACTCATACTCTCATTATGTATGACAGTGATACCGTGTAACTCTCACAACTAAAATTATAAAATCAGCGAATTTTTTGGAGCTCAATCAGGGAATTTTTCTTAAATTTTGTTACTACCATGAAACTACAAAAACAGTATCGAATAATCAAACGGTTTGTTTCCTACAATGATACAGAAGATTAACACTGTAATTTCAGTCTGAATAATTTTGATAAAATAAAAAATTTAGATTTATTTCAAGTGAAATTTTCTAATCTTTGAACAAGTATAAAAAATATTTAAACTAGCATTTGCAAAATAAATTTTATTCGATAATGAACATAAATTAAAATTTGAAATTTCTGCCGGTTTGAATAAATATTTATTCATTTATATTTTGAAATAAGTAACAATTTGAGAAAGAAATTAATTAAAAGAAATAACTTTTGTCTCTCTCACTCTTAGCCATTTATGGGTTTTGAAAAACGTATTTATGAACATAGTTACAGGTATAAAAATTCTTATTTTTGAATAGGCTATGATTTATTTATTTTTTAAGTTGGGTAAAAGCTCTATTTATTCAGGTTTAGTTTTCAAAAGGTGTCGAAACTGCTCTTTTTCAAGTTATATTTCGTTTAAATAAAAAAAATGCACACACAAGTTTACATTTTAATGGTCACTATTTTGGTCACTTTTTTTAAAGCTGTGGTCACATTTTTCACTCTTTTGAAGACTCCAAAGCGCGCCGAGCCCTGAAATGGTCTTTCGATCGCCGGGTTGCCGACTCCTGCTCTATGGTTACATTTTTGGTTTTTTATTGTAGGCATATTAATGTATTAAAATTGGAATGACTATCCTAAACAAAGTGGGAGTTAACAGTTTGCAACTCAAAAATCTCAGTTGCTTGAGAGTATTAAATATTTCCTGAGTAAATACTCGTGTCAGGGTCTTAAACCCCCCCCCCCCCCCACTATATACTTTGTTTTTTGAAATTTCAATATTTGATTTCCACATAATGACTTTGCATGGGTTATCCAATTTTCCATCAATAACAAAATATTTATTTTTAATCTTTTTTTGAAAAAAGAATTAAAAAAAAGAGAAAAAAAAAATCTAAAATGCAAGTGAAACACAATAATCTACACTTTTTAAAAATTGCTTTTAAAATTTTATGCATTTCTGTGCACTAAAGGAACAATATGCATTTCCCTATAATCTGAGTTCAAGTGATTTCACATGTACCTCAACATGTGAATTTAAGGTTTAAACTTCAACTGTTATTTTGTTTATACATATGGTATTAAGTTTATTATTTTTTGCAGATTTCCATAAAGGGAGAAACCATTGTCTTTAAAGTTGCACTGACGTGTGTCGAAGATGTTTCAGCATTGTTGTCAAAAATTAATGGAGGCGTTACCGATCTATAAGTTCGCAAATGGTAAATTTGGTTTTTATGCATAAATAGCTTTTATTTTTTCTGCGCCATAAAAATATGCTTGAGAAAGATTGCACAGCTATAACTACTGTAGATTTATTATAATTTTTAAACACTTTAGATCTTGCATTGTAACATATTTTAATCTATTTGTAAACATTTGTTAATTTGTACCTATAAAGTAGTACTAGTGCTTCCCATGGTGGTTCACATAGAACCCCAGAGGTCTATTACGACCTACAAGGGGCCCACGTCAACAAAAATAAAAACCGGGGGTGAACAAGCAGGGGTCGAGCTAGGGATATTTGGGTCCGTTTTTGGACAACACAAAATTTCAAACAATCAAAACGCACCATTTACAAGATACCGAGCTACCAAATCATACTTTTCACAGAATTATTTATTAAATAAGAGGTAAATAGTGACAGAAGATTTTATCACTTTATGTTACCATCTTAAATTTTCAAAATATTTTGATTATTAGGATAATTTTCAAACTAGAGAGCTATTTAGGAAAATTCTTCTCATAAAATTAAATGTTCAAAATACTGCTTGTAAGAACTTTAGCTGCCATTAGAAATTTTCTTGCACATGAATCTTAAAACAGTAGTGCACTTTTTTATTTGGAACAAAAATAAAATGTTAACTTACATCTACATTATATTCCCCTGTTACCAATGTTCAAAATTGTTTATATCAAAAACTAAATGACTTCTAACTGCAAACATGACATTTTTGGCACTTATATGGTTGTCCCCAATATATGGCATCTGTTATTTCTCAATAGTATAATTTTTTTCATTACTGCAAGCTTTAACTAAATCTTCTTTCTACCTTTTATTTAAAACTATTATTTGAACAAAAGTTGCATAACTTGCACACTGCTGATATTTACACTGCAAATCATTAAAAATGTTTTTTGATCAATTATTTTGTAAAATTAACCTAAACAAATGGAAAGTAACTGTAAAAAAGGAACAGAGGGGATAGCAACAGTAATGCAGGTTTTAAATGTTGCGCCATTCACGAGTAACGGAATGATTTGGTCAAGCATTTATTACATATATCATAGAATCTACAAACTTATTATTAAAATGTGAAAATTAAATTGAGCAAACTATGAGCACTTTAATGAATTAATAATGAAACATACAATTAATTTTGTATTTTGCATTTTTTTTAATTTAAAAAAGGCAGTCTTTTTCTGTGATAATGGAATGACAAATTTCAGACATGCATATTGCAATGTACAACATTCATTTGAAAATTCAGCTAACCTAAGCTGGAACAAAACAAAAAAAGTACCTCAGCATTAAGTTTGGATTCATTAGAAAACATTTCAGTCATTTTCAACTTAAAAATAATACTTTTTACGTATGATTTTATTAAGCTTATTTAGTTTCATATGTTAACGCAATGGCAAAAAGTTTTATTGAAATATAATAATGCAATTGCGTTATAATTAGGGTTGCAAGTTTGTCGCGCCGCGAATTCCCGAGATTTTTAGAGCTTTTTCCTAAATTCCGCGAATTTTTCTTATTTTATTTTTTGTAATTATTCACTCGCGCAATGTCCGATTTTTTTTAAAAAAAATTTCAGAAAAAAAGGGATAAAATCTGAGCACCCAAAGTCCTCTAAACTTGCGCCAATAAAAAATTCAAAATTGTTTTTTTTTTTGAAAGCAGTAACAATAAACAGATTTTGCCAACTAGCCTAAAAAATTTTTAATGTATGCGGAGTTTTTGATCCTAGTCAATACAAATATAGCCCTAAGGCCACGTGCTAACAGGGTAAAGGAGTGAAGTAGAAAAGTCAATACAAATATTTAAATGCTTTTAACAAAGTTAATAATCCTTCTATTTTTAAAAATATCCCTATATTTTATTAGGATGAAGAATAACTTTCATTGTTGATCTGCTATATTTTGTTATATTTGTGTTCTTGCGAACATATCGCGAAATTTGCGCGAATTTCGCGCTATTTTTTCCGCGACAAACTTGCAACCCTAGTTATAATCAATGAAGAAAGGGCCACATTTTCAAGTGTTGATTGTACACATTACTCAGCACAAATACATTTTCCAAATTCAAATCTGCTTCTGATTATAGTGTTTGAACCATCAATTACTATTGATAATTCTGTCAGCTTTTCCTTAATATGTTTTTTTGTTACCCAGCACTTGTCCTCCCAGTAGCAGAAATCGCGCAGCACGGCAGCGAGCGCTTGCAGATTGATCTTGAAGCTTGCAAATTAATTAGCCACCTTACAAAATTTTTAAAACTAGTAGTTAGTTTTTTGCTACTACTACTATACTACTAGTTGTAGGGTTATTAATGAATCAGATAAATGTTAACTCTGTTTTCACTAACTTATATGATAATTAATTTTCAAATATCATTTTTTCTTAGCTTTCATTAATTGCCAGTTCAATTTTAGATTTTATTAATTTATTTATAAATTGAATAATTATAATATTTATTTATTGTCTGCATGTATTATTGTTATGTCAGCTATTTTAAAATATATAGTTTATTTTTTTGATTGTAAATTTAGTTCCACACCATTTGCTGCCACAGATAAATTTTGATTTCTGAAACATGCTGCGGATTGATACAGAAAATTCTGCTACTGGGCTTGTCCTCTTTTTTTTCAATGACTTGTTGCAAAAAAATTCCATATCATTTTTAGGTTGTGATATTTGAATAGAAATGTCAGGTTTGTAAATAAATAACGCTCCTTAAATTGGCTAGCAGCCCCATCACTAAAACATGGTAATTCTTTGATGTCTGGATATTTCTGTTTTATTTCCAAAATCAAAGTTTCCAAGAAAACATAACCGGGATGTTTTTTCGTGATTTATACCATCACTTACAAAAACATAACCTTGCCCATTGTTCTCCAACCATACATATGATGTGAAGAGTGTTCCCTGATCGTTGTGCCAGTCGTTGTGCACTCTGAATTTCATTTAGAAATTTTAGAATAAAATTTTTTGCAAAATTCACTTGCACTACAGCTTTGTTTTTGACTCTTTTTCATGAAAAAAAATCCTGTTGCTGGCATTTTATAAACGAATGTTTTAAAAAATATAGGGTTTTGTTAAGAATTTTCTGCAGTATCTGTTTGTTTGCATTTCATACAATTTTTGTTGACTTTTTCCCATTGTTCCCATGTAAGTAGTTTATTAGACGCTTTGTCTCACTTAATGTAAATACTGTAAACTAAAGTTGTCTTTACATTGTTCACAATGCAAAAACATACATGCTTCAGAATTTTCAAATTAATGCAAAAATAAAATCATTAAATGTTTTAGGAAAACCATTGAAGCAGGAACTCGGGTTTTCTAATGAAAGTCCATTTTCGTCGTAGGCACAATTGCATACTTTATGAGGCATATCTTTTTGCAACATTGCAAACTGAGGTTGAAGGTCAAAGAACTTTGAAAAAGACACCTGGATTTCTGTTTCTTGCTTAAAAAGGGTATAAATTTTTTTAGAGTAAAAAGTAAGAAGTGTTTTGTACTTTGGTTTTAGAACCATTTTTGCGTATTACTACAAAAAATTTTTTTCCTGGTGCTTGCCAAGAAATATCCTGTCTGAATAAAATTTTTACATAAACAGGGTTCGCACGGTCCTTAGAAGCCCTTATAAACTCCTTACATTCTAGTACTCCTTAATAAGGACCCTTATAGTCCTTATTTTTAATTTACAGTCCTTTTTTTTTTGTAAAATTTCATCGTCATTGCAGCAAAAAATACGCATTCCTAATTTCCACGTGCAAGCAAAGAAACGCATGTGTTCCTTTCTTTCTTTGCGTGATCGTTTTGCATCCTTTACAAGAATCGTATTGTTTTCCTTTTGATTATTTTTTAAGTTTAATTATGAAGTAAACAAATAAAATTTCTTTTTATTTTTATGAAAGTCTTACTGTATATACTTGCGTATTATCCATTTGCATGTAAACCGAACCCCTAACTTTCAGACAAACAAACGGAAACCCGCGTGTAAGTAGACTTCCCTACTTTCAAAGAAAAATCGGGAACGTTTTTGCCGCAGATTTTTAGACATTATAAATGTTTTAAAAAGAAGGGAAATGAAATGTAATTACAATCGAAAACGTATACAGTCAAACCTCGTTAACGCGAAGTTGAGGGGGCAGCCAAATTTTTTCGCGTTAACCGAATTTCACGTTAACCGATGGCTGCAGGATTTAAAATCGGGGCTAGGCCGATTTCCCTATGACAAGGGGTCTAATTTTTTCACTGCAGTCCATGTTGCAGTCTACCAAAACAGTTATTCTTTCTTTACTGCATTTTCCACCGGAGCACTTTTCCCCTTTCATGGTCAACGTACGGGAAGGATGTGCCGTGAAAAAAAAGTCCCGTTTCATCTGCATTAAAAATTACTCACGGGTAAAACTCTTCTTATAGGGCTGGCCATTTTTCAGCGAAAAACGAATTTACTGTTTTCGGATCAACAGCTGCTTCACCGCAGATTTTTTTGCGAAAAATCCCATGACGCTCTTTAAATCTAGAGAGTCAACCATTTGAGAAAACGGAATCGCTGACACCAAGAGCTTCTCCAAAGAACTTGGCTTTTTCTTACAAAATCACCCCTGTTAAAATGATGTTTTGATTCCTGGCCTCTTTGATCCAGCGTAAAAGGGCCACTTCCACGTCTTCATTTTTCCCGGTTCTCATTCTCTTCCTTGCTGGCTCAAACCGATTCACAGCATAAGTTGCTTCATCTTATTTTAATTTTTAATGATCGTGGATAAAGTGCTGTTGGCAATTCCATATTTTGCAGCAATTTCTGTCTTCTTCAATAATTTATCTTCAACTTCATTTAAGATCTTTTGCTTCGTTTCTAACGTCAAAGATTGCTGTTTACGATTCATTATTACGAATGCGAAAAAATCAACTGCACCCCGCACAGGACTAACTCAAAACTAAAATTTCCTTCAGCGTGTTACTCTGTATGTAATCAAAGTTGTTCTCTTTATAACTCATTTCCAAGAAATAGATTGAGAGTTTAGCACCATGTTAAACGAGTAAAATGAACGGAAACGAAGAATAGAATGCTTGATTGACGCTCCCCCTCTTGAAAACCAGGTGGCTGGGAAGTCTTCCTGACCCACACACTTTTTAAACTCTACCCCATTGTCCCCTAATGGAAGTGTCCATTGCTTATCTATGCCCATTAATAGAGGTGTCTCTTGTCAATTCATTCCCGTCACTGACCCGCACTAACACGCTTGTAGTGTCTGTCAGAAAAGGATTAGCGTGTGGGATGCAGGCATTTTACCTGTTTCGCTATTTTCTTAGAATTCCTAGAAGTATTTAAGTGCAACAGAATTTTCAAGCTTCCTAAGCTCCAAGGAAATTTCATGTCAAAGAATGTTTTTTCACCTTTCTTTTCTTCAATTTTTTTATCAACTGAAAAATTTTGTTTTTCGTCTTAAGCGGAATTTTGTTCAAATCAATTTCGTCTTAAACGATTAATTTAGCACTAGTTCTTAGATTATCTGACGGGGAATGGCATTCATTTCGCGTTAACGGGGTTTGACTATAGTTTGAGTTTTGCCATAGCGATTTTTGTAAAGGGTCCGTTTTTCAGTTATGTTTTTTGTTAATGGTTGCTTTTATTCTGAAATAATAAAAAACAGTTTTTGCGCTTTAACTTCTTCAGACATGTGATTTTTCCGTATTTTGACTGAATTCCATTTTTTCGATAATTTTGGAGATTAAGAATTTGGTTTCCACGAAAAATCCATAATTTTGAAAAACCATCTTCCTCTTTTTGCTATGCAAATCTTTGAAAGTAACGCGCTAACATACATTCCTACTAACAACTTTTACAAATTAGGAGTAAAATTTACACATTTTGTCAGTTTTTGCACTTTCAAGTTTCGGTCCCGATTTTTTATGCATTTCAAAATCCGATGTCATTGGCTTCGGTGAACCTTCCTAGTTCTCATTTACTGTCCGATTCTGCCTCGTGAGTATCAATAACTTTGAGCTGACCATTGTTTTTTATCTTTATTAAGTTCTAGTTTCTGTAGTAAAGAGCTTGCACCGACGTAATTTTGCCGCGCCCACTTGAAAATTTTCCCGAAAATATAAGAAATTTTTCGAAACTTACTTTACGTTTTGGTGATTATATCAGTAAATTGTAATTATTATATATTACAACCTTATTAATAATCTAGTTAACAAAATATTTTTGTGTAAAATGTCCCCCCCCCCCCCCGCCCCCTTTGTATGTAATTTTATGAGTTTTTTCTTAAATTTTTGGCAGTGTTTAGCATTAAAGGTTTTTCCTTTCAAGTATTCATTATAATATTGTTGC